>CANUEZ040000012.1:147500-10147500 GCA_948099385.1 Fasciola hepatica | reverse complement strand
GATACGACGTAAAATATCCGTCTGACTACTGCAACTTCACATATGAAATTGTGATTTGAAAGTTAATAACTCAAACAACAACCTCTCAGTTAATCAATATTCAGAATAGTAATAGCGTTGTCTACATATACCACCATGGGTTCTTCAGATAAAGATTTGCACGCAAATTGCCTAAAACCCAGAGGCGCATGGGAGATAAGTTCGTTTATTCATTCACCCAAAATATCTATCTATCTATCTATCTATCTATCTATCTATCTATCTATCTATCTATCTATCTATCTATCTATCTATCTATCTATCTATCTATCTATCTATCTATCTATCTATCTATCTATCTATCTATCTATCTATCTATACGTGATCAATCTATCTCTCTATCTATCTATCGTTCTTTACTTTGGCCACTGACAACCCGTTTCCGAGTAATACTAAGCAGGATTCCTGGAATTCGGACGGATATTATGGTATTTATCATACTTATGTTTCATTTTTACGAAGAATAGGTGACCTTTTTGTCGCTCGTAATGGCGTGAGTTTTGCTGCACTTACCATCTGATAGTCTGTTTTCAGGTGTTTTTTTCTCTCTATTTTCCCAGTTAATTAACCATGAATAGCTTCTCCCAGAAGGAAGAATAAGACACGTACACACACACACACACACACACACACACACACACACACACACACACGAAATAAAGGTTAATTTAAAGAGCTACGCGATTCACTTTCTGATTCCGTGCTTCTGGAAGTGAATAGCAGCCCACAAATTGTTTGTACATTCAGATGGTAATAGTACACTTGTTAGACGTAACGGAGTGAAACAACCTGATGAATCCACAAGAGGAGAAAAATTCTCGAAACCATTTTATTGTGAACCTCAGGTGCTAGCGCTTAATTTTGTAATAATCATTCTGATCGTGATGTTTTGAAAAAATATTTGGGCAGTGTGCAATATTTTCTTGTTATACGAGTCACGAAAGGGGAGAAATTTGGGTAATTTTTCCCTTAGTGTGAATAATGTGTTGTCGGAGCCTGTGTTCTGCACAGCCACTCATGCCCCCGAAACAGTCACTAAAATGTGATTAGGAAATCATACTTAGAAGTGGCTCGGTTGGAATTTTTTCACTGATTTCAACAATCAGCTTAACTCTTTCGCCGGTTTCAATGCAAAGGAATATTGGTAACTATTTATTATTCGCGAAGCTCAAATTCTTTCGTATTTGTATTTGCATGACAGACGTTTTCAAGCTACATACTTACATTTCAGTCAAAACAGCTCTGACAAGACTGGGGTAAAAGAAACAAAATATAAAACAATTTGGGCCGAAGATACATTAGAAAGAAAAATAAAGGCAAAAATCAACCAAATTCACAAAGCGATTACGGTTTAGTCTTGTTCTTGTCGGCTGGTACCCCAGCCAAACAGGGCACAAGAGAGTTCTTGTGTACACTAACTCTGGAAGAAAGGTGCCCAGTTTCAGATCTGGTGGACGAGAGAGAACGAAAAAGTGATAAGTTGTCGTGTACCGGATGCGTTGTATTCTGTGATGTCTTGTGGACCAGGACCACACAAGATCCAATATAATGAGTGACTAATTCTGTCAAAAGAAAATTCAAGAGAAGGGATAAAATGCAGCTAAAAATTACCAATCACTCGTAAAGGGCTTTGAAGCCTTGTTCCAGAGGACCGGGGAAAATTACAGTTGAAAGAAACCATCAGGTCGGAAGAACTCACTGAAGAATAAATTTGGAAACAGTTGTTGGTGGTGTTTGACATTACCTAAGTTTTAGTACTTGAAAGGATAGGTATCGCAGTTTGGTGACGCAGCCCTGAGAGTGAGGTGTCTATCTTAAACTAGCTCCCACTCTGTCAACCAGATACTTGACGAAACTAACTCTGGGTAGGGACTTGTATTTCAGTGTAACAGAATCTATGGGGAAAAGGTGTGAGAGAGAGAAAGACCAACAATACATATAAGGCATTTAGATGGATTCAATTTTAGACCCAACTGGGTAGAGAAACGTTCCATTCGAGATAGGTTTTCATTGAAATCCCTGAAGCCGCAGGAATCGGAAATAGCTTGACAATGGACAACATCATAAGCATTTTTAAGTATGTCTGATGGAGAACAAGCCGGAAGATCGCTAATATGGTTGAGAGTAGAAAAGGGGACAGCACAATACACTGGAGTACACCAGAATTGTCAACAAGTGGTTTGGAAATGTTGTATCATACCTTAGTTCGCTGAACTCGATTATGAATTTAGTTCGATAGCGAAGAAAGAAGTTGCGAGGGACAAAGGAAAGCTAGAAGCTTTTGAAGAATACAAGATCGCAGTAACGAATCAAAAGGCTGAATAATAAACGGGGAACAAGCAGCGGACAGCTCGCTCAGCTTTATTTAAGAATTACTGGTAGAGTGGACCACAGGCCACAACACCAAGGGTGGATCCTTGGGGTTTATAAGCAAATTGGAAAGGATGAATGCAGATGCTTTTGAAGAGGAGTGAAAGCCAACTTTTTCAGTGACTTTAATGGTGGCGGTTGGGTCAAGCCGTTAAACTCCACCAGAGGAGTTGGAGACCTTAGTAACTGGACTGATGGTAACTGCAAGCCACGGATCGGGAATCGAAAGTTTGACTAGCCGCCCATGATTCAAAGTTGTGATTGGTTTGGCAAGATGGGCAGCGTCATACATGAGAATCGCTGGAGGAAGGCCATCAGGATCAGCAGCCGGCGGTGTTTTGGATATGTGAGGAATTTCGAAATGTCTGCTGTAGTGAAAGTTTCAAGATCTTCAGAAACGCAAGGTGAATATGAAGGAGGGCTTTTAGTGTAGTGATGTAGGAATGTAGCATTAAAGTGGTTCACATCGACATTGTAATTTGTGTGTTTAGTCTTCTGGCCACGGTAAAGCCTTACACCAAGCCAAAAAACCTTAGAATTCTCGGTCTGCAGTAGTCATTTGACCAAAAAGCAACTAAATGATTTATCCCTTTGTTGATCAGTTGTGAAAGTCTCCTGAAGTTTGAACTTCGGCGAGATCTGTATGCAAGTTGCTGTTGTCTTCTGAGCGTTCGAGTGCTGACTACGTAATCCTACCCCCGGGGGTGAACGTCGTTTCAATGGGGCAACACAATTTGAAAATGGCAAATAGGGTTTCAGTAAACAATTCTACATCATAGAACGGTAAGGGACAGGTTGTGAGGAGAAAAGCTTCAAAGGGGGCATTCTTGCCTGATTTGAAGGAGTGTATAATCTATAGGCAATATCTGAACAGAATTTTGGTCTCAGAAGAAGCAAACAGGGGCTAATTCAAGTGCGATTATTTATTGCTACTGTGGCACATGATCGAAATCTAACGTCTTATGTTGATAGGCAGAAGCTAGGAAGCAAAGAATGGCATACTAGAAACTAATCAACATTGTTGGGCATAGAACCGTTCCCGTGAAAGTTATAAGTATAAAGTATGTAATAAATGATCATCGTTTTTAGTGCGTACTTGTACGTGATCATCGGTGGATGGACTATACCCTATAGTTTCAAAAGCACACCGCCCTCCCCGGGGTAAAAGGAGGCCGGACTGTGTCATTTGGAGTGATCAGCCACCCATAAGGTCCCAATAGTCCAAGTGTGGTAACGAACCGGACATTAGCACATTAGTGCCAAATGATAAAGGTGATTACGGATTCGAACCTCGTATTTTCCAGGTGGTAAAAGATTAGACCACTGAACCACAAAAGTTCTACTGAGGAATTTTGTGTTAGGATGCTAGTGACCATGGTAATAGTAAGTAAGCACTTCTTGAACTAACCGAATTCAGGTCGTTTTATTGAGAGCCATTATTTAGTTGCTAACTGCTTCTTCAGGGGTATGATAATATTTGAAGTTGCAATTTTTCCGCCATAGAATTTCCCCCTCCCCGTGTGCGCATTCTGCATAAAGAAGTGCTGAATAATTTGTTTGATTTATTGGCTTCAAAAAGCCATTCACATTAAACTTATTAATTGGTTGAGAAAAAGCGATTGCTAATTATCGTAAACAATTCCTGTTCCTTCTTTTCATGTTCAGTATTGATCGGTGTTTTTCATAACCTGAGATCACCTTGAGTGTCTGGACGTTTTAATGCAGGCTATCCAAAATGAGTACAAGCAAACCGTTTTTGCGTGATATCAAGAACATCCTTGACAATAGTCAAATGTGATACATTTTAAACTGGGCATAGGATTTTGGTCTCCTTTATGATCATGTTTGCTTAAATCAACAGAATACATTCTAAAAAGAACGATTCCTCTGAACTTTTCCAGGCCATCTTGCTGTCTATTGTATGCAGGTTGGGATCCCTTTTTGTTACATTTTGCTGGTGATTCATAAACTTTCGTAACATCACATCCCTAACCTCTCGAAGGGAACAGATTCATTTTCATGCCAGCAAGACCATTTGCCATGTAGAAGTAAGTGGATATATAGTAAGCATAGCGTTTTTTCTCAGTGGTCATTCGAATAAATTTCAACCTTTGTACATAAACTATTTTCTTAATAAATGTTGGTGTTGCTTCCATCATCCAATGTGGATATTGCTTTTCTATCTACAGCAACACAAGTACTGCCAAGCATTGTGTCACTCGATTAACAGACTCATAGTAAGCCCTGAAAACTCGGGTTGGATCGGGTTTCAACTATTTCGCGTATTTTTCATCAGAAAATCAAATTGACGGATGACTTGTTACGTCATTCAACATGAGGACTGTTTACCTAGAATAACTTCTGGTCTGAGGGACTGGGAACTTTCATTTCTTGAGCACGGTACTTTTGGCAACTCTGCACCAGCAAGGTTGCTTGTGACTTATAGCGGTTTTTGTCAACTGAAATGGTGCATTTTACAACTTCCGAACTATTGGGAGGAGTTCGTCCAGAAATTTTCTTCACCAATGACGGTTTTTCGAACTGTTATAAAACTCATCTAGCCCAAAAACGTGGAAGTTCCCAGATCATCATATCAGAATGTATCTTAGTAAAACTGTCTTCACGCTGAATGATGTGCCAGGTTATGCTTCACAAGAAGCTGCTCGTCTCATGGACATGGACATATCCATCCATTTGTTATAAAATTTCACCGTAGCGCAACCACTGGAAAATTCGAAGATTTAATTTTCACAATAATCTGCAGAAAGTCATGGATTGAATGAGATTAGGAATTTTTTTTCCGTGTGTAAGAAGGTCATTGCAATTTTTGTGTGTAACTTCGTTAAATCTACGACGATTCAACCATGCATGTTGGAGACTGGCTACTTCGAAAAACCGTGAAATCTAGGGAATTTTTCAACACCGGTATTTAAGCCGATGGAGCTCACGAGCAGCTCTGAAGCAGGAAATCACATCCTATTCGTGGGTTTATGTACGTCGAGGATGATGATTCCTGGTATTTGGACAAATTCATTATCGTCGTTTTCAAAATTGGATGGGTATACATTGACCTACGTAGGAGTGTAACATTCGATGACTTAGCGTTATTGAGAGCGACAATATTAAAAGCGCAGTCTTTTCACTTCCTTTATTTGCTATACGACAAAGTAGGAAATTTCGGGAATGGAGCAGCCGCCAACAGAAGGCCGCCTTAATGGGAAAGTAACCAGCAATGGTGGGAATCGAACCCAGGTCGTTGTCGTCCAAAGTCTAAGACGATGACTGTTTGACCACAGCCGGCCAGTTAGTTGTTTATAAACCGGCCTTAGGAAGGGTTACCTGCGGTAATCAAAACGTCAGAGTATTCACCTCTCGGGATGCATAGAGTATTTACTTGATTTGACTTGATTTGGTCTATTACCATCTTTTCCGACAACATAATGTTACCAAACAATAAACACGTGCGTTTAATAAATTGCACAACTCATCGTTCTGTCGATGGATTCAGAACTGAGTCCGGCTTCGATATATCAATTACGTTACTCCCTACGGTGCAGGGTATGTACTTAAGCACATCATTGCGAATTTCAGGATTATGCCCAGTTCAAATCAGAGCTAGTGTTAACAGAATTGATTGGAATTAGCGGAAAACTTATTTCCCTTCTTAAATAAATGTTTCCTCAAGTGAAATCTACGCTAACTGCTGGGCTATTCAAGCTGTGTGAGCGGCCGTTATTGTTGCGCTTCAGTTAGGTTTACTGTGTCTAGCTAAGCCGCTTATTCTGCCGCGATAGAATAACCGAGTCGGCCTAACCACAGCATGAGTCACCTGTTTCCCACCAAGCTAGATGATTACCGGATACTTCGAGATGACCCGGTTTGGAGTACGCGGAACCAACCGATGATGTGGACCGAAATGTACTGTAGTAGTGAACGTGGCCTGTAATCATTAATTTTTCTATCGTGTGATCAAGAATAATTCTCTTCCTCATGGCTAGAGTCCGATACGTCGGGCTATTCTTCGACGGCTGGATGACTTAGTTGGTCAGCTCGGTTTTCCTGACGGACAATATTTTGTCCTCGGATGGGAAAACTATTTTTAAGATTGATCATTTTAAAAGACGTGATGTCTGGGGAATCTCGATAACGCCTGTAAGAGGCTGGTATGCAGTAGGAAAATCTTGCTGTAATCAGTCAGATTATAAGATGGGTTATTACGGTGAGCAAAATTTATGATCTGTTTGCGATTTGTCCGAATTTGCAGTGTAGCCTTGCAGCTACTCAAGTAGAGCCCACGTGGTATGAGATTGTTGGTGTGGCATCCCGTGGGTTGGTTCAAATCAGCCTGAAGCAAACGATTATTACCGTTTCGACTGATTTTTCGTTTTTTAAATCGGCCTATCGATTTATCTCGGGATTTTCATCAAAAAATTAGGATATACTCTTATCAGTTGACTGAGATAACTCCCAAGAGGACATTTAGTTGCGTGTGAATGAGCCAGACGTGTAATGACACAATAACTTCCACTGAGAGACAAAACAAGCTACGAAGTGGGAAATTTGCGTTATCTCTTCCAGTCTTATGATTTGCCACTAGCTTATCATAACTCTTATTGTAGAGGAAAACTCGAGATGGGTGAAATACACGGGTATCTGGTCACACGAACAATCCCCAAACGATGAGATTTGTACCACCTATTTTTATAGTTCTTCTTCGCAATTGCGATGCACCAACACTGATCCGTCTGCTGTCTGAGCACTTCAACCCCGTTCTAATCGTGTACCGGCAACTATTGAGCTAGTACTGTTGCATTCCAGCTGGGTTTTCTTTTGGTCCGATTGTTCCCAATAGTTTCTTAAATGATAGCTCCCCCCACCTGGATCATATTACTGATCGCCTGAAATCCAGACCAGTCTCGTCCACCTGTTCGTCCAGATTTTTGTCTGTTACGGGAGACTTCTTCGTTCTGTCACTCTTGACTGGTTGGTTCAATCGGTTTGATAGCCACTTCTTTCTATTGCTGCAGTACTACCCACTACCTCATTACCTCGGATTCGAGTGACCTTATGCTATTCTCCAGCTAGCGCAGGAAGAAAAATGGGTGCTTTTCACTTCATATGAAGTATCAGTCGGACGGCACATATTCATTTTATTCTCACAATCAGTGTCTCCTAGTGTTCTGTTTTTTATTATTTGTTACTGTCTGCAAATAGATCATCGAAGTCCTTTTCCGGTTGAGTGGAAATGTTTGTAATAGACAATACTTATAAGGATCAGCATCACACAAACATGTGAATTCTCTATGGGGTTATTGTGATATTGTCCGTACTGAATCCCAGTGAATAGCGTTCTCTTAACTCGGTGTTGCGTAGGTTTGTTCTATGAGATTTGCACTTTTTAGCCGGACTAGATGAACCATAAACTAGATGAGGAACTTCACTGTGAAGTATGATTTGTTCTGACAGAATCACATCTGTTTCTGTGCTTTACATTTTTATTCTTCGAAGTGGACAATCTAAGATAAAATCTGAAAACGACAGAGAGTGCTCTATCATTTAACAGAACATCAATATTCTTTGGATCAGTTCGAGGAAGAGTTTGGAATAGGGTTTAGCAATGATATAACACAGACTGTATGCACAGGACAAGGCTATCAAGTACAGTGACAATAATTTAGGTGTCTTTTAGACGGCTTGATCCACTTGGAACTTAGAACAGTTTGTCCGGAAGATCAGTGTACGGAAACGTGGTAGTTTATAAAAAAAATTGCAATAGAAAGAGTAATAAATCTGTATGACCTTGACAGTTGTGTTGCTGGTGGCATATATGAGTTATTTCCCAAATAGAAAGCTATTCAGGCATTTGAACTTGAGGCAAAGCATTACGGCTGCTTCTAGAAATTCCGAAACGGAATCTCTTTGAAGTCAATTGAACCGGTATCGCAATGAAGCATTCAGTAAACCGTCAAACGTAAGTGTAGATGGGGGTCACTAAATACCGACCTGAGAGTCATTTGAGAATAAAACTCGCTTTCAGTAGTCCTTATATCATTCGAATATCAATTCAAAAGCTCTGGTTTATTCATCAAACGCAGTTAGTTTAAAGCTATTTATGAAGTTGGCAATTTCTGATAAACCGTGCGACTAAACATAGATTAGTGTCTGACTTTACTATCCGAAGGGGAGTTTACGACCGCCAGAAGTTGATGTGTTTGCATAACTGTCAAAACTAAAGTGATCCTAGCATCCGGTCTCAACTTCAATGTAATATTTTTAAAATTTTTACTTGGATCCAGATGTAGTAATAAGGAATAAATAACTTACTGTCCATACAGATGTTAGGATTTTTTGTGTCTCACTGCTACACGTTGATTCGACCAACTTAGCGCTTGGATTTCACTAAGACTGCCGGGTAAATAGCTTTTTACCACTTTTTTCAGACTAAAACTACGTTACTCACTTGCATGCGCGCTCTGTTAGCCGGCAAGCGTTTTCATTGGTGCCACATGTGTTCAGCGTAGCGACAGTGGGACTCATCACCTGCGGATCCATACATGATCCGTAATGCATCCTCGAGTCGGCCCGTGAGGATTCAGATCGAGCGAGCTGTGACAGTCCCGCTTCATTAGTCGATCTGACCAACTGGTTCGAACGGCATGCGTCCCGAGAACGATGATGCATCGTGTGGCATGGTTTCCGATGCGGACTTGGATTCATGTCACGGTGCCGATGATCTGATCTCGCGATAGGATCTGCAGCATTATTATCCACATCCACGGTGATACTGGTCAATGAAGTGGAACACAAGGGTCTTTGAGACCGACAATCACACTGTATGGCTCGCGTGTTGTTGACTGTGTCCAATCCTTGTCGAGTGAGCTGGTCGGCACAGTGTGAGACTTTCAAATGACTTCCATTTTGATCGTTCATGGCTCGCGAATCACGTTCTCGTGGTGGGTCGCAGTTCGTACGACAATCGTGACTGCTCGAAGCTCTACGCTTTGCACCGACCAAGTGGTATTTGACCTGGTCGGCAAGGTCGCGAAAACTGCAAGTCAAACTCATGGTCCATCAGCTCGAGTGCCAATCTGGGGCATCTCGAGAAGTTCAACGTTTATTTGTTCACTCTGACGCAGAACAGTGTAGAAAATGCCAACGCCAACATTATTGGAAACTGACAGCAGTAACAAAAACGAAGTGCCCGTCATTCCGGGCCAGCTGACCACTGGTTATGGAACTGCTTCGTCAGTCTATGGCTCAGCCAGTCAGCTCCTCGGTGTAGCTGCGTGCACGAATAGCACGGTCAGCACACACTCTCGCCGAAACACGCGCACACAAACCGTCACGATTGATGACAATGGGACGAAAAGAACCGTTGGAAGTTATTCCGCATACCCCGCGCACAAAATGATTTGCCTCTGGGATTTCGATTAGTGCCCTATATGTTGCTTCTGCTTGTTTGTGTGCCCCGCAACCACGCACTCATCCATGTGAATTGGGGAAAACCAATTGGATTGTACCGGTCGTGTGTTATGGATGCACTACCGAACACTAGCACCGGCGTGTATTGATGCAATTTTTGCGATGGACAAACACTGGGTTTAACCGACGATAGTTCATCGGGCTATTGAATATCGGCAATGCAAGACTTCGTCTGTATCCTCACGATGAAACGCTTATTCAACATTCATTTGAAATACAAAAGATTAGTATTGATGTTTTTTTCATTATATCCATACGGTTCTGTTACGCTATTCCTTGATTGTGAAACACTATTTTTACCAGCGTTTTCTGTGACCATCAAAATTTTTCTGATAAAAACTAGTTAAATAAACAAACAAAGATTTCTCGGTAATGCGTAATCTAATGTGATGTAAAAAATACGCGATGCCGCAGTCATGGGTTCAGCTCAGTCCCCTGGTTAGAATCTGGCAACCTAGACAGAAATGACATTGGTGGGTCAAATAGATCTGAAGCACAAAAGAAAACCCAAGCATAGTGCGTGCTATTCATAAGAGCAGCTGATTATTCACCCACTGACAGACAGACTTGTCATTCGTTGTATCTCCAGGAGTAAATAAGTTCCATCTTTCATTAGTGCTCAGAACGTTGGTACTCCGGGGGCAACGTATTTGCGATTTGTCTGGGCACTAGTTCGGTTACGATGAGTAGTGTGTAGTAGATTAGACGTCTGTTGTTATGCACGTTATTTTTTCTCTCCAAATTTTAATATTGTGACTAAAAATGCGCCCGTGAATTCTGATAAAGAACATAACATATTTCTTCCAAATGCTTAAAAACTTCGGGGAGAATAAGTTAGTCTGAGTGGCGGAACATTTCGGTTGCTTAAGGAGTGCCTGCTACTTCACGCTGCAACGAAGCCCGACTCGCCGTCTAAAAACGATGAAAGCAATGGGAATCTATTTCATCCTTATGGATTCACGTCACGGTACCACCGATCTGTTTGTGCAACGTGATCGGCAGCATTATTGCCCAAGTCCACGGTGCTAGTTGTCGAGAAAATGAGAAGCTCTGAGTTCGACAATCAAACTGTTCATGATGAGAGAATATAAACCCACTGTCATCTGGGGGTTTATGATGAGGAATGACGCACGTCAACCATTAAGCAAAATCCTGCGAGCTTTCTATCATGATTCCCGCTATACTAGTCGAATTTTCTCCTTTAGAAATCTTCCAATCTATAGCATCCTTCTTACCTGGGCAAAAATATCTTTCAGACTTTCAAAACCTTGTGGGTTACACTACATTTTGTATGCGGACAACGTCAGCCTTCTTTAGCTGCGTACTGAATGGGAAATTGAAAGTAAAAATAGTCGGTGTCTCGTATCTTTCTCGATATTTTGAAATCAAATGGTTGGATTACTTTCTGAGCGCAGATCCAAAGAAAATGATATCCACCGGGGAATAATATCAGTAAAAGAAGACGACCGGTGTATCTGGTGTCTGGGAGGAGTAGTACCTCTTGAGGACCTCTGTCATGCCTCTTGGGGCATCCACCATTTCTTTTGTCTCGATCAGCTCTTACCTGTGACTTCACGAAGCTGAAGCACTTGTCAGAGGCCACATCCATGTAAACCGCTCAACAGGGGGGCTAAACCAGGTTGAGGGTTACCGAGGTCTGGAAAACCCCGGCGAGACGGTGTTGGGCTTTTGAAGACGGATACTACCGAATGGACGGACGAAATCTACTGATCCAACGGCTACAAAGGAAAATCTTCCAACTTACCTGGACCGGCTCTGCAGAAGAGGCGAATGTACCGTACAACAGACCATCGATTCTTCTGGGAACACCCTGCTGCCTTGTAGGCTGCATTTGGGTGTGCAAGGGCTAGAGGTGCAAACTCGAACAAAAAGGCCGAACTGTGCTGGGGACACCACTTCGTACCCTACTCCCGTGACTCTTTATGACTATTCACGGAACCTCAGGCGCTCGTCATAATACGGCGTCCACGGTAAGCGACACGCCTCGTGTCCCAGCGGGCGGAGTTGTAAGACAGCAAACTGGAATTATTCGCTACAGGAAAAGAACACAGCCTGTTGGAATGTCAGGACTTTTCTAGGCGTCGGTAGCCAATACATGACAATGTGGACTCTACATGACTATGATGCAGATATGGCTTTCTTGTCGGATGTCCACCTACCCAACTCAGGTGGCAAACAAATAAAGGTCCCGGAGGTGGATACATCTTATTTGCTCTAGCACAGAGGCCCGAATGACAAATTTGGTCTCTACGGTGTCGCGTTTGCTCTGAACCAGGCGGCTAATGACGCAATGGTATCTTAGGAACCAGTCTCATCCGGACTTCCCTTGACACGTTTCAAAGGCTCTACTCATGACCTGGAGGTGATTGCGATTTATACTGCAACCGATTCGGCTGATGACGAAACCGAAGGCAAATTGTGCAATAAATTGCAGGGGGTAATAAACCGGGTTTCAAGGCGCGACCTACTGTTCATCGCAGGAGGTTGGAACGCTCGCACGAGTACGGCCGACGAATCTACTCGCCGTATTCTCGGGAAACTCGGTCAGCACTGCGAGAACGGTGGCCGACCGATTGTTTTAGCCGACGTCAACATAATGGTTGTCTGAAGCACTCGATTTCAACACCCCAAGAAGCACATACTAACATAGTACTCCAATGCCGGACTCACCGAGCGCCAGTTCGACCGTATCTTGGTGAGATACGTTGGGCCTCGTCTGTGGAGGATTACCGAGCTCATCGAGGTGCAAAAACGGACAACGCAAACGGCGCTGACCATGTCCGTTTGCGTGCTTGCCTCAAAATTCATCTGTCTACACGTGCTAGGGTCTCTGCATCCTCCCGGATAGACGTTGCTGCCCTAGAGAATCCAGAGGAGCGAGAAGCCCTGTCACGAGAAATCAGAACTCGACTGATCGCCACAACAGACTCATAAGAATATGAAGTTTCGATGGAAGCGCAGTGGACCCAATTAAGGACGACAACCAAGGAAGCTACATGGAGGGTACTCGGGAGGACAAAAAGGCGGGCGGAAAATTGGATCTCCGAGTGCACGCTGCAGTTGACAACCATGTATATGAATCCCGGCTCACAGGTAATGGTGAAAGCTAGAGACTGCAACGAGAGGCTACACTCTCCGCCAAGACTGATCTCAAAATATACTGGATAGAAAAATCCAAAAAGTGAAGACCGCGTCCGGAACTGGTGACTTTGATGAAGTGTTCCGCTTTGTTTGCAGCGTCTTGAATAGGTGCAGCAAACAAGATTCGCTTTTTTGTGACAAGGCAGAAAACCTAGTACCCGAACACAGTAAGAAAATGGACTGACTGTTCGAACACGTCAGTCAATTGCTTAACCGGTCTACAAACCACCCAAGGTCCACTCCCCCAGTCCATTACGAAAGTAACTGCGATCCACCCAGGAAATCACGGAAATAATTAACACTTTGAAGGACAGAAGGACCGCCGGGGTAAACGGTATCCTTCCAAAAGTATATTAAGCCTGTTCATCTTCATTAATTGACAGGTTATGTACACCTCTTGGCTGCATTTTGCGAGAAGAAGCTTTCCCACCTGATTGAACATGTCCTTTCTGCTGCGAATTCCAAGGAAAGGTGACAAATCGGCACTTGAGAGCTACCTTGGTATCAGCCTGATCGACGTTGTCGCAAAGATTTTTAGAACGTTGATACTAAACCGCTTCTCCGAGATAAAAAAGCCGACACAGTGGTCCCAAAACAAAGGGGTTTTCGCTGTGGCAGATACTGTGTGGATCAAATCTTCACGCTGAGCTAGATATTAGAGCACCTCTATGAGTTCCAGCAGCCAACCGTAGCTTGTTTCACCGACTTCCAGGCCACCTTCACTTTGGAGAACCGCAAGCTCCTTTGGGAAATAATTTAATGCGATGGGATGCCCGGTAAGCTCTTAAGGCTTCTGCGGAGGTACTACTAGACAAATGGTGCTAGGGTTCGTAGGTACGGCGAAGAATCGAATGAGTTCGTTCTGAATACCGGAGTTACACAGAGCTGTTTCCTCTCACCGGCGCTGTTTAATTACGCCATTGATTTGACAAAGCGACAGGCATCACACGACTATCCTGGCGTTCAGCTTAGTCAGGGAATATTCTTCTCAGACATGGAGCTTGGGGATGATATTGCCGTACTAGGAGACTCACTCGCTACTCTGCAACCAATCCTCGACCGAATCGATTCTTTCGCGAAGTTCATCGGGCTAAAAGTGAATTCAACCAAAACAAAAGCTTTCACAACCCATCTAGGCCCTACTACTCAACAACTGTCGATGAATGACCAACTAGTCGAATATGTCCCTTCATTTAAATACTTAGGCTCAACTCTGCTTCCTAACTGCCAGGCGAAAGAAGAAGTGGTATTACGGGTCTACAGCGTCAGAAGAGCCATCCATCAGCTGAGACGAAAGCCATGGACTTGCAGCGAAATAAGCTTAAGAACCAAAGTTCGTGTTTACCTTGCCGCCATCCACCCCGTACCCATCTACGGCTACGAAACCTGGCCACTATGCGCTGAGGATATCAGAAGGCTGGAGGTTTTCGACCACCGGAGCATGCGGCATATCCTCCAAGTCAACTGGCACGACGGGATATCCAACGAAGAGGTAAGGAGACGAAGCTCTGATGTCGATGCCCTCTCTGTTTTCCTCCAACATTAACGACTGCAGATGTTCAGCCATACATTTGGGCGATTCGAGTCAGAGACAACCAGATAAAAACTCTATCCTGCTCCTTGCCCTTGTTGGCGCTGTCGCGTTCGAGGGCAGCTCAAAACGTGAACCAGTACAGTAGAAAAAGACTTAGAGCTTCTAGGCCTTCGGTCGGTCTATGCAGTCCGGCGACGGAAAAAGGACCGGATCACCATCTGTACCGAGCTCTCTTCCAACCACCGCGCGTGGTCAGCAATGGTCCGTGACATCCAAGGAGCCGACTTATCCAGTCGTAGGAGATTGTCGCATAAAAAGGAAAAAAGTGAAGTAAAGTCAGAGAAGACGAGGAGAAAACACCGTTGATCTCGCATCATACTTCCAACTGATTTTACCATGCCGACAAACAATAAAACGTTTCAAGAAAGAGATAATAATTTCCAGGGATTTTGAATATTGCCGCTGTTCGTATTCCTGGTTGAAGGCTTTCCTCAAGTTCCTCCTGATCGCCTTGAGTTTGGCTTTCAGGTTGCAAGCGTTGTAGCACTAACAGAGGCGACATTGTCAGAGCACAAGTGACCAGTTTTATACTCGTCTGTAACTTAATGTACAAGGTGAAACAGACATGTGCAGAACCAGCAGTTTATGTGCACTGATGATGCCACTTGCGCTGGCTACTGAATGTTTACACCCTAAATGTCAGAGTCAGCTATCGGATACTTATAAAAATTAATGAGAATTTTCTTAGTCGGGAGTTAATTAGCTTTGCACATAGAACTACATAGCGAAGTTTTGGTATTTATCTGTGATACTTAGCACAGAACAGCGTTGCACATTGTGAATAATGAGAAACTTAAGCGGAGATTGAACCATGCTGCTGTTCAGGCTGATAGAATAAAACAAATACTGAGTGACAAGTTATTTGCATATATCCCAGTATCCTTCTATTCTGAATTTCGTGATTGAAAGCCGGGACGGAATGCTCGGGAATGGCATTCCATTTCATGACTCAGTAATTTTCTTTTCGTTTATTTGGAGACCTTTCACCGTCAACCCTGGTTACATCTTATTGCTTTGAATTGTTAAAGTTTCCACCTACGAAGCTGAAACGCTTGTAGTAAAGTCGCTTGACCTAACGAACAAAAAAACGGAGGTTTTGTTACGGGTGACTCCAGTCTCACTGCTAAGATGGTTTTTAACCGACGTATGTGCCCATGACTCGATTCCGGCACAGTGAGGGTAAAAATCACACTCTTCCTTGGCTCTTTTACCTCTCAATAGGAAAAGGTAAAGCACCTACGGATTAGAAAAAATTGAAAAGTTAGAGAAAATTAGCGGCATAAATAAACATTTTCCTGCTTGTTTTCTGAAGAAAAAAACTGTATGACAATGATTTAAGATGCTTGAAAGATCTCCTGTCCAGCTGGAGTAAACCGAGAGAGAATATGACTATTACTTGCAGAATTAGGACCTACGATCGCAAAGTTCGCCGCTATGACCTTCTAATCCTGCCTGTCAGCAGAGTTGTTACTATGGTGGATGCCTATGGATTGGTCAAAGAATACTTAGAGTTATTCTATCAGTTTTTGCCTAGCTTTGCGATTTTTTGATCGGCGGAACGGTACAGCCCTCACAAAGCGATTTTATGAACAACGAACAGATTTGCGAGATTTGTTCGCATTCGCCTTGGAGGTCGAGAAAATTCGCCATCTTAAGGTTTGGAAGTGCTTTCTAGACTCCCGGTAAACACTCGATATTTCTCCCACCTCGCTTTCGTGTATCCCGTGTATCAACCACGTGCGTCACGTTACTCACGTTCTTGTCAGTTCTTTAATCCAGTAGACTGAAGTGGTTATATAAAATTTACTTGAACAGGTATGTGCTTGTTTCTGTAAACCAATCTATTCGGCCGAAAGAGAAGTAATATATGCTGCAAACGAAAAGAGGTCTAATGACGAGACAGTCCTATCTCTAAGTGAGAATTGTGTGAAGAAGATTGATAATTTACTGCATCGCTGCACATAAGTGCAGTGTAAAGGATATACACTATAGCCTCAAGGGCCCATTGCACTATTAGTGATTGCCGGTAACCTGACCCTGAGATTTGGAGCAGATTGCAGAACCACACAATGTCCCAACAGGCCAAGCCTGGTAACTGTTGCATGTCGGATGTAGTGTTCTTCGGTGGGTATTACACGTCCAGGATTTGCAAGACACAGAAAACTCGGCGAGCCGGGGCTCAGTAAGTGCGTGAGCAAGCCTTAACACTTACACGGACAAAGGTGGAAATGACGACCTATGCCTAAGCGCGTTACATAACGAGTCGGATGACTGTAGACTACTGTCTACCACCGGCCAGTCATCGTGCACTAAAATTACTGCATCAGTCCAAGCTGTACCCGTTATTCGAATCAACACATGTTCGTTATTTACCAAGAATGTTAGTGCTACCAGACTGAGCTCTCGTTTTTAACCTAGAGACAGATTTTCTCGATTCCG
Source organism: Fasciola hepatica (assembly GCA_948099385.1). NCBI lineage: Eukaryota > Metazoa > Platyhelminthes > Trematoda > Plagiorchiida > Fasciolidae > Fasciola > Fasciola hepatica. The sequence goes on along the minus strand of CANUEZ040000012.1, from coordinate 10,130,414 downwards.
GTTTGTATGAACTGTACATGTATAGGTCTCTAAGAGTTGCTGCCTACATAAATGAAGAGCAGATGATCGTAAGAAAAGATGATGGGACCCAATGATTACATTTAATCACTGCTTTATTCAATAAATTACAACCAGTTCCAAATCATTCCTGTGAATAAATGCGTTGCATGAAACTTTTTGGTTTTAGCTTTCAATTTGGCTGTCCCTAGAACAAGTTCTAATGCATTTATTTGCCTACAATGTCACCAAAACTTTTGGGTTAGAAAGCCGGCGGTAGTCAAACAATGAAAACCGAGGACTTTAGACCCATCTGTCCAGGGTTCGATTCCTTACGCGGCCGTAGCCTCCGGTTACCTGTCCCAATCGGAAGGCATAAATTTGCGGTGACTCTCTTCCCCAGGTGCCGTATTATTGTTGTTTAACAAAAAGAAAGTACATAAAAGAGAACAATCAGAGCACAAAGATTTTGTGGAGAGCGAAAGCGTGATTAGGGACTATTTGAGAACGTCTAAAGGGAAGGCGTAAATTTTTCAAAAATGTTTCAATCTAATCTATCACGTGTTCTTTACCTGAGTGTATTTCCGTTTTTCAGCATGAGTTTTGCTTGCAAGTCTTATTTGCTTCTTTTTGCTAACTACTACTAGGAGAAAATAACTGACTGTAGTTGAAAACAAAATAACTCGTTAGTTGCCTTCGCAGAATAGAAAGAGGAAATGTGCATAATCAAGTAAAAACTGAAGATGATAATAGGAAAGTGGTTTAGCCACCGTACTCGAGAGAGTTGTAGAAAACTGTTGCAGGTTGGAGTAAGAATGAATAGGGGTTGCGAGAAAAATAAAAATTACTGTCGATTGATTCATAGTCTGTTGCAAAATCAGTTTCGTTTCCAGAATAATATTGATTTATACCATTGTTGAAGTATTTTCGACTTTGAGTTATCCAGATTTTCCTCCTGATGTCGTTCACATTCGAAGCATGTAATCCTCATTTCTTATCGCGTACCAGCACGATTTTACGTTCTGTTTGATAGCAAGTCCTCTGTATCGTGGTTAGCTCTTCTCGATGGAAATCTGGACACCGCAGACTAGATACCATCAGAGTTCATTCGATTTGATAATGAACGTGAGTGCCCTCTTTTTTCGTCAAAAGACCACGATTTCATATAGATCGTTCATGTCACCTCGACTGGTCATGAAAAGTTTGCTACCTAAAAGCCAAGCTCAGCGACCAAAAGCCACTGAACTGGTATTGATTACTGACATGGAAAAATAGCCTATTTACATTAAATTCAATCCACTATAAGCTTTTGTCAGTTCATTTTCTGGTTGGCGCGGAAACAAAACGATTCTCGGTTGCGTGCTAACTTACACCGGCTCGGGAATAAAAAAAAGTTCCAGGTGTGCAGTGGTATGCACAGTCAACCGTATCACATTATCTTAGGGCCCGTCTATATTACCAAGTAAAATCGAAAGTTTGTGAAACAAAATACCAACATTCCATAAACACCCGGAGACAGAACGCGATGAACTAAATATTTGATATTCCTTGAAATGACCATTACATAAAAATTAAAACTCTCGGTTCACTGAACAACAAATGCCGACTCCGAAGGATGCAAAAAAGAAGTAGAAAAACCACGGTGGATTGAAATTCCTCCAATCACCATTCATTTGCTTGGGTAATTCTGGGAAATCGTTTTTTAAAAAACTATTAGCATTAGCTAGTAGAACGCCCAAATCACATTATTTTCATCCTGATGTGCATAACCCATACTCGTGCATGCATATAGTTAGTGAATTACGTTTTTTTATTTGTAGACTAAACTGTGTAAATGGAACAAACTCGGTTCAAGCTATCTATGACGCCAGTCGATCGCACTCCCTGCATATATTCAAGTTACCATCGCCGGTTATGCGTTTTATTCAAACAATGTTTGTTCACCCCTGAGGTTGATATGATTCTAGATGGTTTGTCCCTATATTTTCTTCAAACCGATCATGTGTGCAGTCACATAAAAGTGTATGTTGCTTTCACAATCAAAATTGCTTCCTTAATATAATTTTGCAGGCAAACGTCAAGTCTGTCAATTCCGAGTCTCGATGAAGGGATGAAAGCGAAATTCCAACCCACTAGAGAATACAGTTTTCGAGGAGCTGTCAGAGTTGAACTCGAGGACTGCATTGTAGTATTACCGAATCAAAGACTACAAGTTTTCGTTCTCGAAAAGTGCTAGTTCTCTGGTTCAACACCAGGGGATAGTATTGCCAAAATGCGCAGAGGTTCACCTGTTCCATTTGAGACTAGAAAATGTCTATTTGTTGGTTCCTCCGTATCCACCACTTGATTGAACGAATGAAATCCATACAAAAATGGCATTTGTGAGACGAACAAAATCATGGAGATTCGGGTTGTTTTGTGCAATTAAACAACAGACCAGGTGGTCCAAAATATCAGCTGATACCTGCCTTGTGGGACAGCTTACAGAAGATTTCTGCCAAGCTATGCAACATTCCTTTCCCCAATCCCTCGGGTGATTTGGACAGTCATTTGTTACAATGCTATTTTGACGCGAAGTCAAAATTGTCCCCGATGCTGCATAGTTTAGAGAGAAAACAATCGTCGGCCAACGGAACAACCACTGTGTACTAGTTAAGTCCTTTATTTCAATGATTCGCAAATCCCTTAACGAGATGTGTTGTGCCATTTATTTTGTGTCCATCAATTAACACAGGTAATCAGATCATACCGACACAACCGGATTGCATTGCGATTGGTCAATATATGGGCCACCAACGGTATCATACACGGATTCGTATTACAAACAAAAGAAGTAGCGTGCATTCGTAGCTCCGGTCTTCGTAGTTACAAGCCGAAGGAATCTCATCCATTGACGAATTCTATCTGAATATCACATCTATTCACGAAAGTAAAAAATTTGACGGCAACTGCACAAAACGAAATTTTTGGTCCCCTTCGCGCATCCTATCAAGCCACAAACATCGCGCATCTGTGTCTATTGTCTTCTCCCATTTTCGCGTAGATAGTTCCAGAGGTCACACTGACTATTCAAATAACCAGTAAACATTCTGTTCCCTCATAAATAATCACCGTTTATTTTTCTGATCATCCGCAATCTCATGTTTGTACAAATCGACCCGGATAAAAAGAATACTTTCCCACTGCATTTTTCATCACACAAAACTGTTATCCCGAACAAGGCAGATAAACACTACGTCAAATTCACCATGATGACCATTCGGCCACCATCGTTTCAGTGATGCATGATGAGATATCTTCTCCTTCTAGATATATTTATTGCCAATCAAAACTCTACAAAATATTACAGAATTCTGTGCGGAAATTTAAAATGATTTCACCGAATCGCATAAGATGCCAACTGGTTAGAATTGCTTAGTTTCGATTGAAATAATAATGATAATAGCAATAATTGTTGTTGTTATTAACTTTAACTTCTTTTTCTATACAGCAACAGTAGAATATCTACCTATGGGGTCGCTGCCAGTCACAGGCTGCCGAATGGGGACGTGAGCGACGGCGACAGGATCGGAATTCAGGACCCCACAGGTCTACAGTTTATCATGGTGGCCATTTCATCACCGAAAGCTGTAATTGTGAACCAGGCTGACAGATTTTAAAACCTGTTGGGTCGAACTGATCTGTCCTTTTCGTACATTGCTTTTCTTCATTTAGCCAGAACACAACACAGTTACTTCTGGCGCCTTCTTGGGAACCCCGAGAACGATGTGCTCCCAGTAACTGTGACGCGGTAGGAGCTTTCACGGCTTTACATCTTAGTGAGTCAAAATTGCTCCCTTCTGGTCAAAAGTGGAAAAGAAAGGTATTATGGCACGAAGTGCTTCAAATGCTTGATTCGTACTTCAAATCCGATAGCCGCTGCTCGTAGTGTTTTGCATTAGGGCTGCGAAACCTGGACACTACGCTGACGACGCTCAGCGAGTCACATATTCGATCATCGATGTCTCCGAAGCATTGCAAGAGTCTGGCAGGAATATTGAGTGAGCAGTAATGAAGTTTGCTGTCGTGTGCGGACAGCCACCTTCTGAACGGAGCTATCGTTCTAAACCGCCTCCGACACCTCAGGCATTTGAGTATGTATGCCTATCCTCCCCTTTCCGTGCTCTATTCGCATTTGATGGGCAAGGTTAGAAGAAGCAACGCGGCGGTCAGGCCATGACTTACCACACTGGCTTTCCGGTCGGGGCCCAAAGGAAGAGGGTTTTCACTAGTTGGAGACGCTGAGGGACATAGCTCACGATAGATATCAGTGGCGTGAATGCTGTACGGCCTGCCTGTTGGATACTCGTGCCACATTAATAAACCAAACTCCCACGCAGAGAATAAAGGACGACGGAAACGTCAAAAAGTATAGTGAAGAAAGAGAAATTATCGTATCATGCCATTTTCCCAAGCGCCAATCTTTACTTGCTGTATATGCAACGTCACTTGAGAGTGAAAATACCTAACATATAGTTTTCCCCCGGTTTCGTACCGTACCACTGCATTTGGACAGATATAACTGTTTGGCTGACCGTCGTCTGGACTCCACCATTCACGCACAAACCTCAGATCATGCGATCAAACCTGCACTTGGAAGCACCAGACTCGAATTTCGCTCTTGTTAGAGCTCATCAGTGGTGCACATCCTCCTCCGCACCTAGGGTTTGGACCCTGGCCTTTTCACTTTGAAGGCGTGTGTTATCACTGCACCACCCCGTTATTATCCGGGCTGATCCGAATCACCGAATTAAGTTTGTTGATACTTAGTCCTCTGTGACAGCCAGAAACTCCCGACAGCTTGAAATGGAGACACGATGTCTGTCCCTTTAACCCTAAGCGAATGCCTCTCACCAAATCAGGTTTTTCCACGGGATGGGGCAAGGCACCTGCATTTAGATTTGCTTCGCAGTTGGCCGGCTTCACACTCTGGATGTGGCGGAGGATATGCGTCACTGATGAGCTCTAACAAGGGCGAAATTCGAGTCTGGTGATTCCGGGTGCTGGGTTGGTCAGATGACCTGAGGTCTGTTCGTGGAATGTGGAGTCCAAAGAACAGTCGGCCAAACAAAGTGTCACCAATATATATATATATATATATATATATATATATATATATATATATATATATATATATATATATATATATATGTATATATATATATATATACAACAGCATATCACAGACCTACAGTATATTTTGTGCATACCCATCTATTTACCATATTTGATATTTATATAATGCACTATGACAAAGTGTTCACTCTAACGTTTCCACCTGTAGTTGCTCGGACCAACACCTTTGCGTTAGATTAAAAAACTCCTGTAAAATGGAAGCGTTTGATCTGTAGTAAACACTTCGTCGAAGTGAGACGAATTGCTCTGGCACATAAATAACTGCGGTACACCGACTCTCGAAATCACTGATAAGCTGAAGCTGTTCACTCAAGCTGGCAATATAACGCAACTTCATGACGCAAATGCAAAAACAAATCGTTTGCATATTGAATCGAGTTAGATAAGATCGCTCTATTCGAATCTGGCAGAAGCAACTTGTGAGGGAATGGACTGGCACATTGTCAACGGACAGCTTGGTTCGTTTAGTGGACAGCCCGATGGTCTGACGAACAGTTAGCACGTCTTTGCCTGTCCTGAAATGAGGGCAAGATGGGATAGAAAGAAGCGGACCGAAGAACCAATTAAATGCCAAGTGTCGTCTGAACCGAATAAGCCAACTGGGTTTATTTCCCAGACTAACCATTCAGAAGAGTTGACTGAGAATAACAGGTGAATCAATAAGTGCGCGGTCCAAGGCTTGGTAATCACTAACATTCATCATGCATAAACTGTAGTTCTTGTACCAATAAATCGAGATGATTCGAAGGCAGGATAATCTCACTGAGTAGCGACAGACAGCAATCCACCATCGTCCGGATCGTTACCACACCTGACCTCTTGGGACCTTATGTGGTTCTCCACTCCAAGTCTCAGGGTCTGGTTGCCAGCCATCCCTAACAGTGCAGTGGCCCTTCGTGGCTACGGGGCATATGCCCCTTGCACTGAACTCATGCACAAGCAAGTAGTAAAAAAACTGGTTCATGTTATTGTTTTATTTTGTTCCCTCCTAAGCACAATAAACACAGCCTACTGGGAGATTGGTTCGAAGCCGCTGCATAGGTTGAATTTGTTCTGTCCTACTTGTCTTCTTGTGAGGTCACAATTGTCCCAGTTGATATTTCACCCTAAATCGGTCTTTTGAGTGACTTTTGAACCAAAACTCGTGGCCGCATTGTTTACTGTTTGTATCGGGTCAGCACACTGAATTCCTGCGCGCGGTGGAACTGACGAGGGCCGAGGATCTCAGCCAGTTGTGCTGCTGTGCTGTCTTTGGAACCAGAATCTGTTTCGTCTTAATAGATATAAACAAATAACTCAAGTGCAATAAGTTTCATCATTATCTGATGCACTCTCACTTTATTCAAACCCACTCCCTTTTAAAATCCCAAAATGAACACTCCACAACTCGACATTTTCAATCGTTTGTTTAGTTGCTAAAATAAGCGGTAGTAGTTGTTTATAAATTGGAGATAATCTGCCAGTTCAGGTTGCACAGTGCAAACATTCCATAACGGTATTCAGGTTCCAGAACACGATGATTACGAACACCGCCTCACAATTATGGCAGCTGATGTTAGTGTTGAAGAGCGCCAGTGATTGTTTAGCGTTGCCGCCAAATACGACGAGTTCCTCGGTGAGAGAAACACTAGCATGCATAAGTTGGTAAGATGTGTCTCCGAGTAGTCCGCAAAAATACATCACTGACACTGTTCAACTATGCCATCGACTGGACGGTGAAGCAGACTCTGGTTGACTACCCTGAAATCCAACTGAGTACAACTCACAGTTTGTAGACGATATTATTGTGTTAAGAGACTGTAGATCGACACGCTCCTACCGCATCAACCTTGGGATGTGAGTGAACACAGTAAAAACCAAAGGATTATCGAACTACTCGATGCCGTCATCAAACAGACGCTCATCAGTGGTGTGGTTAGCGAACAAATCTGCAAAGCCATCGGTTGCCACAGTTTGACTATGTCCTATGTGAACCGGACACGGAGTTTTTTAAAGTGACGCTCATTTTGCTTTCCTTTTAGATATGGCACTGCCAGCTCGGAAAATGAAGCTGGGGACAAATTCATACAGCCAAGACAAACATGGAACAGATCAGCTTATTGCGGGTTTATGGAGTCCGCCAACGAAGACTGAATCAGGTATCGATCTAGAAGAAACTCGCCACCAACCGTTACGCATGGTCAGCGATTATTCGGGATATCCAAGGAGCTCATTAATTCTTGAGTAAGAGCGTCTGATAGTGAGCGACACATCAAATAAACACTGAGTTGCAAGTTCTGCGCATCGGACGATGCATAATTCACTTCTTGGAAAGATTTTGTACAATTCTTCGATTTAATGGATTTCAGTAACGGTGTTTTGTGGTGAAATCATGTGCTGGTGGCATCTAGCGCAGTTCCTGTTCGTGGCCGTACTTCTCTAGACGTCTTTCACCATGTGCATAACTGAAAGCTACACAAAAATAGCGAACAAGACTGAAGATTACAGACATGGGCAGGGTTTCATCAGTGAAAGCATAACACTTCATGAAAAATTGTGAAGATTCTGTCACCGCTATGAACAGATTAGATAATACAGTTCAGTCCAAACAACCATTACCTGTGCTCCGAGTGGGGGGGGGTTGGTTGTGAACTCAGAGCAGGAACCTCGATCGGAAATCAAACCGGTCAGCAGTAGGAAAAATTGGAAACTAAATTTAGTAGCACCAAATTCATACACAGAACATGAATACAAGAGCACCACTATTTGCGACACCTAGTCATATATTCCAAGGTAATCCAAATACCCAGAAAGCCTTACACACCTTACAAAGCCAGACATATTAGTCAGGCTTTTCATACCTCTCTTCCATATCATGAACTGGTCACCCTTGTTCATTTTCCAATCACAGTCAGGAAGTCGTGAAAAACTCACTGAAATAAAGGCTCTAGTTTAAAGTGAACGCATCAGTCAGCTGATCCAACTGTGCAGGACATGTTGATCTACTTCAAATTCACGGTCGCTTATTCGGGTTCAGTTCAACCACGAACGTCCATCAGAAAATGGTCTGGTGCAAGACGATAAACGCCGTCAGTGTTGTCACTGGTACTTTCTGATTCTCCGAAAGAACAGAACTTTTCGGAAAGACTAATAATCAAAAATAAAAATGAACTATAGTTCGCCCCATCGGAAAACGTTCACGGTATTACTGTATCACGGGTATCCTGCCACGAACAGTTTGGACAACCGAGAAATTGGTCTGGCCCTTTTCGACCAGTAAAATTTCCGAATCTGTCTGGTCGTTTCACATGAGGATTACAGGACTTGCGCGAACAGCTACAGAACATAAGAAAAACGAGTGCTTTAATTTTATTCATACTTGGGAGACGTTTCAAACCATTGCTGCTATAACTCTATCCAAAAGGCCGAATTGACGAGGTTGACTCATTCTTTTTGTGACGGGAAAAATTCACAGTACTCAGGAGGAATTTATTCCGCCATACAATCGATGATAAAACTGTTTACAGGTCAAATCAAGGTGCGTCGCGGTATTTTAGGAACTTGATATTTTTCCGCTTGTTTACCGTTTTGTACAGATATCGTTTCCGTTTCTCCTCCAAATGTAACCGAGACGGTTCGAATTCCTCCATCCAGGCCAACAGAGCAGGGTTGTTTAGTCGGGCACACACTCGCTGGAATTCATTACGAGCACCCAGAACCCACTGGGGTCCAGCGTAAAAATCCTTTGGTTGAAGTTTCCCATCACCCAAGATATCTGTAAAGAGACAAGGACGTGAAGTCGGCGCGATAAATCTCGACAAGTGAGATCTACTTGAATCATGAATCATACTCCGGACTGCTAAAGCACAGATGTGCACTGTCTATGGGGCTTATTCGATGGTTTCATAGCAACATATGAAACATTACATCACTAACCGATGAATCAAACATGAAAATCTAAACCGAAACCATGGCTAAAACTTGGAGTGGAGTCAGTCACAAAGAGTCCAAAAACATCAGTTTTAGTAACGATCCACCAAAATTGACCGATAGTTACGGGGTTACAGAGATTCCTGTCGCAGATGTGATTCTCTGAGATTAAACGCACTCGACTACCAGCGGGAAAAATAAAAGGTCACCAGTAAACCTAAGGCTACGTTATGTGCAACCTGTCAAAAATATTCGGGACCACCTCAATCCAGTCGAAATCGTGACATACGGAGGAATGCCAGTTTATAAAACTGAAACTGCTCTCAATAGCCATAAATATACAATAGACAAAATTGTTCAGCACGAGAGAGTAGGATCGATAGTATAAACCGAAATCCGATCGGACTGAGGTGATCCCAGAATTTCTGGACGGACTGTACAAGTGAAAAATGGAACTAAAGACAATTATCACCCAAAGATTATAATTAAGAGAATGAGAACAAACGTTAGATTGCACCATTATTTCATAAAATATGAACAAACGCACCGATATAATCGTTTTGTCCAAAATGTGCTCGATGCGGAGCCCAGTAGTCTTTCGGTCGATAATCAGGCATATAAACCGGTTCATCGGTGAAATCCAGTCTTGGTAGTAGCCCACCCTCATATAGGCGCGGATTATAACGCAGGTTGCTCGGCTTTGGTTGGAGATAACTTTCTTGATAAGGTGCACCACTACCACCACCGTTCGCAATTGATGTGGCTCGCGGAGTTACGGGGATAATTCGAGGCGGTTTTAATCCGCTATCTCGGAAACTCTCAAATGTACCACCTTTTTCGGGAGAGACGTTGAACTTTCGCCATGGGCTGCGCGGGGTAGACGCACACGTCCATCGACTGTAATGAAATGAGCGGGTGGTCGCCAACATACAACCGAAACCGCAACGCTCCAAACGCATGATCAGAGCGAATCTCGTGGGCAAATCCTTCTGTGAAGCTCAAACTGCAATCGAATGCAACGGGATCTCATCAGTGAAAAAAATCCTTTCAGCCTAGAGTAAAACAAATGATGAGAACCATGGAACATAGCCAAAGATGAATGGATCTTGGGAGGGAGTCATGTAAGTTGATCGTGCAATAAATTCCGTGCAATATTCTTCGTGATACAGAGATACTAAGATACGCCCCAGTTAAGTAGTGCTGATCTACCGGGCCCACACACAGGTCGCGAACAATCAGGAGCCGTACTCAAGGAACTGATTGGTTTTAACTTGGCTAACGTACTTCAATATAAAAAAGTCTGTGGAAAGCGAGGCGATAATAACATCTTGATGGGTGACAAAGCAACAAGCTCTGAACCGCTTGGCGATTGAGTTATCAAAATATGGTACGTACTTAGCGCCTTCCCAGAGCAACGTAGTTTCACAAGACTGACAGGAGCCTGTGCCTGCGCTCACCTTTAGTGATGATCAGCTGGAGACAGCCGATACCCTTAAGCACCTGGGAGCTTGATTGCAGCTGAAGATGATATTGGAGAAGAGATCATATCACAAATAGCGAGAGCTAGACCAGCTTTTCCCAACCTGTGACACTTTTGGTACCGCCGTGAAGTCTGGATACTCCTTAGGTACGGTTGCTCAGCGCCGCGGTGCGTGGCGTTTCGATTTACGGTTGCGAGACCCGGCCACTCTGCGTTGATGATGCTCGTTGTACTTTGTCCTTTTAGTTTCTGATGCTGTTATTTTTCCCAGATTATCCATGTAGCCGATTTATCCTCTAGGAGATGGCTGCGTAAAAGCAAGCACTAAGAAACAAACAGACATGGTGGCAAGTAAAGTTTGCAAATTGTAACGGTGCACAGGTGAAAACCCTATTGAGGAAACGGTGTTCTGTGTGAAGCCCAATCTACTTTCCGCTACTGAAGTAGGCTGCAAATTTTCGAAATGGGATCCCAAACCGGAAGCTACATTGGGAAGAAACACGTCCTGGTGGTGGCTGATTCTTCAGGAGAATCATTTCAGGACAGAAACGACTATTCATTCCGATTGACACTTCTGTGTGATGAAGGAACTAAATTTGCATTTTGAGATTCAGCAAAAACGGTGTACAGCATCAACCTGTCGAGAGGTGGGAACTAAACTAGCCTTTGGCTGTGGCGACTAGTGCAGTGACTGGGCCCCACAGAAACACTGTAGCCTGCTCATATTGATCTGTTTTCACATGTGGAACGTGGTTAATGAACGTGAAATGAACTTCTAGAAGCTTTATTGTGATAATAAACAAAGTGATATGGGCGTCACCAAGTAATGCTTCTCTTGGCACATAAACGGAATTACTATGGTCTGAAGTGTAATCATTTTAGAGATGATTCTGTTACCTAAATCAGAATGTCTGGATATAAAATAAGTCAACCAGAGCCATAGTGTTTTCCAAAACACTTGTTTATGATGTTCAGCGGAGGTTCGCTGTTGCATTTGTATCACAGGTACAACATGGAAAAGTAACCACACATTCCTAACATTAACTGGGCATGAGACGCTAGATGGACTGCATCAAGGAACCCTTATGAATATCCGTAAAATTCAGCTTCGCACAATCTCCGTGAACATTTGGTCACAAGAAGACACCGTAGTACAGTCCAGACACAATGGAATTTTGATAAAATTTGCGGAACTTTATTGACTTGTATACTTTCAAGAATAAAAAATAATAATTAGTGAGTATATTTGACCACATGAGAGCAGTTTGTTCCGGTCACAAACACACATATCAGCCATAAGGTCCACCGAAGAGATCAGGATTTGAGGTCGGAGCCGAATAACCGGAATAGGTAGACCTCGACGATAGCCCAACATTCGAATCATTGTATCCGAGCTTTGATGATGGTAGGTGAGTTTGAGAATGCAACTCGGCCGAAATATACGAACCAGGAACATTGGGAGACGGATTGGAACTTGTGGACATTGGAGTGTAGTTGGTCCCAGGTCCCGCGGGATAGGACATTGGACCTGGCTGGGGCACACGATACACATTGCGGGCCATATCTGATGGATCTATGTACCGCTTCTCTCCAGTCGAAGCCGGCGAATGCGAAGGCACAAAACCCAAAGGGGCCGAACCGGGCGAGTTGTATGCATACCGTTGGCCATGTGGGGTCAGATTGAGCTCGTCAACTGTCACGGTTTGGGATCCATACTCAGTCGGATTTACGCTTAACTCCATGTGACGCCCTGGTTCCATCTCAGTGGGGACACTTAGTCCAGTGCCAAAACTGGCCAATACTGTTCCGGCCCCAGGGGGTTGGGTGGTCAAGCGCTTCGATGGTGTTGAATTATCCTTAGGCCCGACGACGGCGGCTGAACCGGATACGTCTGGAGTATTGCATGTCGGTTTAGAAACCAACGAGCGAAGAGTGGATTTTAACCGATGAACCAGCTCGACCAGAGATTGTGCTTCTTTTGATGCTTGATCCACATCGGGAGCCACGTTCTGTGAGACGGATGGAGTGGAATTAAAGCAATCCGGCGGCAGACCAGCCCATGCTTCAAGCCCATTAAGTTGAACCTCTACCTCGTTCAGACGTGTAAACACATCAGCCAACTGACTTTGGAAGTTTTCGGTGCTGCATGTTACTATGCTGAAGTATAATGGGGAAAGGGAAATAACCGATGTTAGCATAGCGATTGTTTTGGCACAGACCAAATTAGGCAGGAGGTTGTCAAGGCTATTGAAGAGAAAACTTCGTTTCATAAAGAAATCTGTTAAATGATTTCCTTAGTTGAAATTCAGGTATAACAAAAGTGGAAAGGACAGGTCCCATAATTCGCAAAAATTCCACTGTACTGCAGGGAAATGCCAACAACCTGGACCCTTCAATATCAGGCGTGAAAGTGAGTCGAGTAAAGCGACCCACACCAAAACCACTAAACCGAACGATAACCAGTGTATTAGACTGCCACTTCAGAGTCATGTGATATTTTTGTCGCTCCCCGGCCAAGCAAAATGCTTCCCCAAACACTATTATCATGAAATACGGTTTAGATGTGATAAATATTGAGGCGATCCAAATGTTAAAAGTCCGACCCAGGCGGGATTTAAAAAAAATCACGCATCTACGCTTTAATACCACTTGTGCTCTGCCATCTAGCGCACCACGCCTCCCCCCCCCAAAAAAAAAGGAGAAAAAAATTTACCAGATTATTCAACCACCTAAATTAAATTAGCACGTGGCATCCGCCAAAATGAATCTGAACATTTGATAACGAAAAACGTCTGCACATTCAACTGGCGACGACCGGTTGGCTCATATAGAGAAATCCTGCCGTAGGAAGTTAAATTACAAGTTCATCGTGGCGGATACCATATGTCAAAGTAATTTGAGTGGGTAAACATTATGGTCCGTTGGCGCGGTGCCCGAATTACTTTGGATTGATCTGGTAACCCAGCGGGTAAAACTATGAGCAATTGACTCAATGATGAACGGGTAGCCGACCGCTCTTATTAGCGAAATACAGATTTTTCCGTCGTTTCTCAGCCTTCCGCCTAGGTTCTTAGCCGTGTATGACAATTCTCCGCCAACAAAAAACTGACTTTGAAGTCTGACCCTTAAAAGTTAACCATGCGAGAGGAACGCGTTGTCTGAGAAAATGGCCGGACAAAAACAAGTGATTGTTCAACAGCCTGAAGATTGTAGTTGTTGAACTCAAGAGAGCTTAATATGTTTGAATTGTATTCGATGCATTTTATGGCATGCTTACATATGCGTGCAGTGGAAGGAGTACACTGCATAGCTTCAAAGGTTCACTATACTATTAGGGATAGCCGGAAACCAAACCCTGATACTTTTAGTGATAGAGAACCACATAAAGTCCCAATAGGTGGATGTGGGAACGATCCGGACGACAGTGGATTACAGTCTAGTACCAAATCCCTCAACCGTGAAAGTGGATGGCTCCAGAGCGTCGGACCTATACCGGACCGCCATTATAATCTGAGTCTGTTGTGTGATGTGAAGACAAGCCGCATGATCCAGGAGCCGAACTGCTGTGATCAGTAGGAGGGCTGCCGTGGTCAGCGGGAGGCTTCGAGCGTGAGCCTGAGTGGAGCCGCCAAGGATACAAATCTTGGTGATGGTAGTAAATATTCAAGCGAGAACCTTGAAAGCCGAGGTGAAGGGTTCAGTGAGAACAGCGGTTACTCTTTCTTTACTCCTCCCACTTTCTTTTTTATTTGCTATACAACAATGTACAACAATTCAGAGAGGGCCACGGCCAATGAAAGGCCGCCAAGTGGGAAAATGACCGGCGGTGCCGGGAATCGAATCCAGGCCGTTATTGTTCAAAGTCCACGATGATAACCATCTGACCACCACCGGCCGTGAATCAGGCACTCCCAAGTGGTCCGGTAAATCGGCGGAGAGACGGGATGCCCGACGCTGTCATGATTATTGCCATTATACAATGCTGACGGAAATGGGAGGTTGAATTTCGCAACTTACTACTGAAATGCTTGTTAGTAAGTAAAATAATGTAAAATCCACAAGACTGGAAATGAGGTCAGGCACAAGCTCGCACGCTACCCACCAGTGAATGTCCGTGATAGTTGGAAGATGGTGAAGCGAATTAACGGAGTCAGCTAATATGTCACCCAGATTAAAGGTTCTACGCTTCACAGTGACGTCAAACGAAGACTGCATAGGGACACGCCTATATGTGATTTATTCCTTGGGAATATATGGGAAGCTAATCATGGGCAAACGTAATAAAGCCAGTGGTCCAAATGACTTACAATCCACAGTACCAACTGAATTTGCTCTTATTTCATCTTCAATGTTGACAAGTTTATTCAATATACTTTTAGTCCATGAAATATCGTGGACTACGGAATATTGTAGTACCTGTGACGTGGATCCCAGGTTGATCCAGGTTACTTCGTTTCATCGAATGCTCTTTTGATTCTGCCTCAGTAATTACTACTTTTGTTACTAATTGTCAGAATCTCGTGTCCCATTTATCAACAATCTGTGTCAACTGTTATGTGAGTTAATTAGTAGGCGTACCGTATTATTCACTCACTATTTCTGCGAACCATTTTTTGATTTTGAACTGATTCTCCTTACACTAAATAAGCGCCAAGGTATGATTCAGTGTTCAAATGTTGAAGTTATCCACTCCGTGGCTAGGGACGGTGAAAATACTGTCCAGCCTTCTATCCCACTCAGCTATTGCTCTGTGGCATTAATGAAGGCAATTGGAGGGACCAACAAGAGGGGCCAGCTAGTGAAAAAAACGTATCTAATGCGCGTATCTGACTTGATTCAGTCGACCAGATTCCTACAAAATGAAGTCCCCTAATGAACATCATTGAGCTGACTGGGAACCCTTTTACAAAGAATCTAAATGTAGTTGGTTGCTCCACTGATCCGATAGCATCTGAAATTAGTAGTCACCACAACAATGCCCGAAGAGTATTAGCTTTAAGCGTTCTATATATTGCCCCCAACGCCCACATCAAAGAAACTTTACTGAGTGCTTGTGGGATGGCAAACATTCCACGCATTTGCATAAGATTATGTGATAAAATAGCGTAGCATATGCCCGGTTTTATTTAAATTTCTAAATGGGGTCATAACAAAGGAGTTTTTATTAAGTAGCTTATTACGGCATCAGTCTCTTGCCACAAAACAATTAAAATAGCTGAAGATAACATCCCACTTCAGAGAAGAACTCTCAGGTGGCTACCAAATAAAAATCTACCCAAACATACCAATAGTAAGCTTTTGGTATCCAAAACAAACCTCTCAGTTACCCATAATCTAACATGCGCTCCCAAAGATATGAAGTGCAAAGTTGTTGACGAAGAACTAGACAAGGGTTTGTCTCCTTTACCTGAACTCCTTAGTTAGCGACCCCACCCACTTTGTTCTCCTCTAATCCTTTTCACACTTCTTTCCAACCCCACGCCTTTCTGTCTACAGTTTAGGCATAGATAGCATGGTCTCCCTATTACTCCCAGTGGTTCGCCGTCGATTCCTAGGATCCCCAGCCATCCCATCAAAAAACGTTCAGGAGTCTCACAAACCTATAGAGCACATTCACAAAGGAGATGAAAACCATTTGCTTAACTTATGCCACTGGTCGTTGTGATTGAATGATCCACCCAAGCAACCAAAGAACAAGCGCACATACTGGTGCGTCTGTGTGGGTATATTGCACGTGTGGTTTAGAAATGATGCACTCATCAACGTGAATTCAGCTCAACCTAAGTTTACGAAGTGGTCTACGGCTGCCACGATGGTAAGTTTTCATTCGTGCGTCTTTTTGTTCACATGACTTGTTCTGTTTCCGATATGGATAAGCTAGCTACACTGAAGACGGAGGCCTCAGTCTACGGAAAACATGCGGAGAATTTCATCGCAGACATCCTATTCTGCCAAATTCTTAGGGATAGTTTGGTACTCGTGCCAGTCAGGGACTCACAACTTACGGCAGCGTTCATCTTCGAATACGATAGTCCCGCCGTGTGTATTTACAGGTGTACGCATGCGCGTGTGTATATGTGAGCTGACTAGAACAAACAGACAACGGTGACAGTCTTAGGGACAACCGGGTGGACGCAGTCCTTGAATAAGTATCGTGCGCCGGAAAGTGCAAGTGAGTATGACCAGAAAATCAGTTGCGTTTGGACGTGAAGTGGCTAAAAGTTCGCCGATGTGACTTCGTTATTGTAGACGGGGTCATCGGGTGAATGGTAGAAGTTAAACGACGAGTACAAGAAGCGTGCCGTGTGTGACTCAATAATACTGGAGGGTTCTTACATCTATTACTGGTCTGGAGGTGACGGTTAGAAAACGATACACTGGTCCCCTTAGGAGAGCAGAATGAAACCACAGCATTATGCCAGAAAAACATAAATAGGATTTTTCGTAATGGAAAATGCAATTGCATTTTCCGCATCCAGAAGTCTAACAACGACAGCCGGAATCTAAACGGCGACATTACGCACCGAGTTCACGCTGTGCCAGCTAAGCTATCGCGGAGCGGTTAAACGAATGTAAATAACGCAAGTAAATGTTCAATGGTGCGCAAAGCACTATTCGAATGATACACAACTGTTCTGGTTTCATTCACTGGACGAGCCTCGCCGGTCACTTCCTAATGGGCGAACAGTAAACGGCTGAACGCGGTCGAATGAACACTGAATTATAGTCACAGAATGCGTTATTGGCAAGGAGTCTGAATCTTGTACAGTAGAAAATCCATCAGCATTTTTCGCGTCTAAAAGTTTAACGCCATTATTCCCCATGTGTATGCCCGCCTTGATATGAAGCGGTGAATACCTGATCATACAAGATGATGATAACCCTGACTTATTGTAATTTACGTCATGCGCAGACCACCCGGCAAGAAAAAAAATTTCCCCGTCAGTTTCTAAAATTAGGGTCAAAGCATCATTATGGAGATTTCATAAGTGTCCCTGTGGACACAGTGCAGGACGGGGGTTCAATGATGACCACTCGCTGTAACAGAAAACATGATCTAGATCTGAATCGGAGGACAGTCATTCGGTTTCTTGAAGAACTGCATAGCCTGGTTGCCTGTTTCATAAAAGAGAGGGAACTCTGAGCAGTAGCCCACTCATCACTACTCACCCCGCTCGATGCAATGGGTAGCGCGGTCCTGATTATTCTGCTCGACGACCGATGCAGTATGGAATTCTTTCTATTCGTGCAGTTCATGAGAGGTGTTGGAAGAATACTGCTAGGGTGTTTATCCACAAAGCAGGAGAACACTTAGGGTCCTCATCCAAAGCCTTTAGTTCTAACAAGAACCTATCCGCAAGGCAGTGGGAGCCAATTTGCTTGGATCAATTATTCATCCACTGATTTTGCCGACTGAGTTGCCAGCTCAAATTGACCCCCAACTTGGAGGACCAGGAGACTGGACTTTCTTTGGCCTCCACCCATTGACCTGTCAGGTATGATTGCATCTTGGCTTAAAGAAGCGATCCTGTATAGCTCTTTGGGTCATAGAGGCGCGCAAGCCATCACACTACGTCAAGGTGCAGTCTCGTCTTCTATTCCCAACCACCTCTCTTTGCCCCATCTATCCACCTATAATGCTCCCAATGATAACACACTCGATACTCGCAATGATTCATTGCCAGACAGTGTCAGGAATAATCCTCTGTCTGGTAACTCACATTTCCTCAAGCCTCGTCAGCCTCTGAATCTCGGCTCCTTCAACGTGCGTACACTCATGCAGCCCGGTCAGCAGGCCTGGCTAGCCCTTACAATGACCTCTCTGAAGATTGATGTCTGTTGCATAAGTGGAACGCGTATCCAAGATTCGAGCAGTGTGATTCAACTAACTGCTCCTAGTATATCATCGAGGTATTTTCTCCGCACTTCTGGAGACGAAGTAGCTCTAGCTGCGGGTCAACGTGGTGTAGGAATAGTCTTGACTGACAAGGCTGAGTCTGCCCTTTTAGACTGGATCCCGATGAACAGTCGTTCATGTGCTTTGAGACTCCAGGGGTCAGTCGGCGTTCGAAAGGATAGTTGTGTTAAACGCAATTTTTTGTGATCTTGGAGTACGCCTCAACGGACTGCAGCTCTGACACGCAGAAAGATGAGTTATATGATGAACTCGCCACTCTCGTTCGCAGCAGTAAAGGTTCTGACATTGTAGTGCTAACTGGTGACTCCAATGCACAAGTTGGCAAACTTAGTACGTCAGAAGCTTGTTTAGGTGGCCGCTGTGCTTTGCCCACTGAGCAAACACAACGAGGATAGGCTTCTCCAGTTTTGTGCAGACAATCGATGGTTCTTGTCTAGCACCAATTTCCGACACAGCGCACGTCACACGGTGACATGACGCTCTAACTCTACAGGTACTCTAAGCCAGATTGACCGAATCGTAGTAAGCTACCGGTGGCGCAGTTCTGTTCGGAACTGCAGATCTTACTGGTCCACGTACGTAGAGTCAGACTATGCATTAGTTTTAATGCGATTATCTTTCCAGCTCCATGGTCATCGTCGCAAACCGCAAACCCGGTTAGCCGTGCAACGTACGTGATCCAGATGTGCGTACCCGTTATGAGCAGAAGTTAGCACATGAACTAGGATCTACGGCGAACAGTAATGTAGATGAGCATTGGGCTCATATCAAACAGGCGATGCACTTTGCAGCAGGTTTTGCCTGTGGTCCTAGATTCGTTGTCCATCAAAGGCACTGAATCTCAAAAGAGTCGATCAGTCTAATGCAGCAAAAGCGTCAGCTCTCGAACTGCAAGGAGATGAATAAGATACGAAGACATCTGCAGAAACAAGTTACGAAAAGCCTTAAGAATGATCGCCAAATTGGGTGGGTCAAGGTAGCTGAAGAAATGGAAATAGCAGCTGCTTCGGATAACAGTCAAAGATTGTTCAAACTTATTCGTGACACCGGTGGACAGCGAATCCAGGTCAGTGAAACGATTTGCCATAGAAATGGAGAACCCAATCGTGGCAAACAACAAAGGCTTGACCGTTGGGCCGAATACTTCAAGGAGTAGTTTAGCTGGCCGCAAGCTAGTGTAGTTACTCCTGTGTCAACAACGGCGACTCCTTGGGTGGTATCACTTGAGCCCCCATCGGAAGTAGAAACAGAGCCACGCAGTCGATTACTAAAGCGTGGGAAAGCGGCAGGTCCCGACGAACTTCCCCCATTTCTTTTCAAACTGGGTGGAAATGTTTTGGTAAAATCACTTGCCATCTTGCTCCGTAACATCTGCAACGAGGAGCGCATTCCGTTAATATGGAGCGAGTCGCTGATTGTTCCCATCTTCAAGAAGGGAATACGCATTGACTGTAGTAACGATCGTGGGATTAGCCTAATTCCGATGGTCACCAAAGTATTAGCCTCAATTCTACTGCACCGTCTTACACCGGCTCGCGGGCGGAACACCCGCGAACAGTAGGCCGGATTCCGCCCAAGTCGAGGATGCATCGACCAGACTTTTACTCTTCATTGACTACTTGAAACGCGTCACACGCACCGCCGACAGACAATAATGGCTTTCTTAGACTTGAAAGGCACCTACCATTCAGTTGATCGAATATCGCTTTTCAGTGCTCTTCAGCGAAAAGGTATGCCCCCAGAAGTTCTCTAGTCTGCTGAGATCATTGTATTCCCATACTTCTGGCCGCGTTAGAGTTCACGGTGAACTATCCGGTCGGTTCGAAACGATCAGCGGTGTTCGACAGGGATGTCTCATGTCTCCATTCCTGTTCCACTTCGTCATGGACGAAATAATGGAGAGTTCGCTGCAAAATCTTCAGGATGTAGGCGTCGAACTAGGAAATAGTGGAAAGCTATGTGACCTGGATTACGCGGACGACGTTGTCTGCTGGTTCGATTCTACGGAATATGCTCAACGTGCACTAGATAGACTTGGGAGAGCTGTAGCTCCATTCGGCATGCACTTTGCACCTTCAAGGTGTAAAGTGGTGTTGCAAGACTGGACGTCAGCGATTCCGAGCTTGATGCTCGATGGAGAGGTGCTGGCAATTTTCGACCACTTCACCTACCTCGGCAGCAGCGTGACGACGGATGGGAGCACAGTAGTAGAGGTGAGCACGCGGATATCCAAGGCTCGAACGGCGTACGCTGGACTGAAGCACTTGTGGCGCCGACCTGATATTTCACTGAAGTTGAAAGGTCGTGTATATTATGCAGCACTGCGTTCAGTTTTGTTGTGTGGTTGTGAGACTTGGAGTCTGCGTGCCGAAGATATTCGTCGTCTTGAGGTTTTCGACCATTGATGTTTGCGCAGTATCTCTAAGATTGGGTGGAATAGCCGAGTGAGCAATGACGAGGTCAGAAAGCGAGCATTGGGTATTAATTCGGAGAAGGTTTTGTCACAGGGTATCCAGATTACTAGACTTCGTTGGTTGGGGCACGTGTGGCAGGCACGTCTACCGTACCGTGCCCTGTTTCCCGTCCCCCCTCAGGAGCGGAAAAAACCACGTGGAGGTCAACAGATGACGTAGCAACGAAAGATGAGAAAATGTACAACGAACTTAGGAAAAGCAGATGCTTTACGTCTTCGTGGTTGGGGTCCAAAAGATCCGTCTACCAGTTGGCTAGAGACACAGAAGGATATGGCGGCGAACCGTGAACAGTGGCGATCGTGTTGTCACTTTCTATCGAATCAGAATGGTTGATCGATGTGCGTTTGTACAGTTAGACTGTGTTTTCCGTGTGTTGGCCACTAGGGCATTCTTTCGTTTTCCCACTCGTGTGGGGCCACTCCCTGTCCATCATGTATATTCATACTTTCTAATTCAACTAGCAAGATGGTGAGAAAGGCAGTGGTCAGTGGGGTTTGCCCTACTGTTTAACGCTGTACGATAATGCCTGTTTCATTACTGACTATTCTATTTCTACCAGAGACCAGCCTCTCCTGCTTCTGAGATGAAAAATATACTCATAATCTACTTATGAAACTTACGTAGAGCCAAAACAGCTTAACTTCTCAGCCAAGAATATGTCCTTGCTTGGTAGATCTTTCCCAACTGTTGTTCCACGGTTCTTTTTCTATTTACCAGCCATTCTACAGTTGTGTTACCCTCAACCATTCACCACTATTGAACCGTGGAGATTGTGCTCAATCGCAGTTTAGACTCATCCCATCAGAAGTCTACATTTAGGCTGAAGGAGTGCACCACAAGTCCCATGATTATACTGTTTGATGATATGGACCACTCGTGTATTTCGTCATGCCCTTTTAGGGCATGATGAGGAATGTCTTGCGATAAACAGCGTGAAAGCTTCACACAGTATTCAGATTATTCGAAAATGTTAGTTTTAGATTGCGAATTATAATTATAATTATAATTAAGTGATGAAAGGAAGCAGATCGACCAATAAGTTATTCACCGAAGCATAACAACGAGGTTGTATAGACACAATGATAGAATTGTACCCTGAAGAATGTCTGTCATCGAAATTAGTGTGATATCTTAGCATATTAAATAAATAGTAGGGGCTATACTAAATTAGAATGAAGCACAGTCGGATATCAGACCAAGTCATATGACTCTTTAGATGAACCACACAAAACGGCCGAAGCGGTAGCACCTGTGAGGTTATTCACATCTTGGTATTGTTAACATGCATAATACACATTCTGCAGTGTGGGTTTCGGCAATGGGAAGAGGTTTTGTTGCAATTGAACAACATTTCACGTTCACAAGGCTGCAGTTGAAGAAAAAATGCAACAATATACCGTGAATCACCACGCTGAAGTTGATGAAATTTCGCTCTTTCTGCAATTTCATAATTCACTGGCTGAACATGACCAAGCACAAATCACTTGGTTTCTTCGTAGTTCGGGGAAACTAGTCTCT
The DNA here is from genome assembly GCA_948099385.1 of Fasciola hepatica. Lineage (NCBI taxonomy): Eukaryota > Metazoa > Platyhelminthes > Trematoda > Plagiorchiida > Fasciolidae > Fasciola > Fasciola hepatica. Next base: position 10,107,943 of record CANUEZ040000012.1, on the reverse strand, counting down.
TCGGGAACGCCAAATTTGAAATATCAGAGTAGGCTGACTTGCCTACAACACTCAGGAAAAACCGTTTTTGTTCCACTGAAATGTGCTCACAAGCGATGCATAACAGTCCAAAATGTTCAAAATAATCCTCAACCACGCACACGGGGGAAGTGAGATCCGTGACTTCTAGATTACCGGATTGTACTGCGTAAGCCAATTGTCACGGCGTCAAGAGTGATGACTTAGCACAATGAATAAACAGTAGAGGCTATCCCAAAATCTGAATGAAGTACGGAAATCAACGCAATATGAGGTACGAATCAGAGGTATGTATTCACACACTTCATGGTCACAAATGTAATGGCATAAAAGCATGGTAATCGATAACTAGTTTACGAACAGTCATCACAAGTAGTTAAGATGTTTTGACTATGATCACGTGTTAACTATCCGTGATTGATAAAGGGTTCAAATGAGTGATCTCCCGTAGATGGTGAGCTACCATTCGCATTTAATATGCGCGGCAATCTTTTTCTCGTCATACAATTGAACGCGTCATTACAGTCTCGAATAAAAATACAAATGACTTGAAACTTCCTAGAGGGAAAAGAAGATAAATGTGCATGGCACACAACGGCATCCAGTAGGGCGCTAAGCGACGATGGAAAAACTGACCGGGCCGTAAATTCTTATCCCAGAGGACATTCGACAAAATAAGTTTTTGAACACAGAATTCAAGAGTATCAAACGGCACGATATATTCCGGAGCACTTCGCTGCATCTTTACTAGTGCGTACTGCAGTCAAGATGATAGTATTCAGTCTTTCCAGAGAACTGACGTATACTCGTGCCACGGATGCTACTCTACCAGAATCCAGGGTACTTTTACCGAAGGAAAATTCAATTAAATAGACACGCTACCACTGAGGATGGAATGGAAGCAAACTCAGTTAGCATCCTTGGCGGCAACTCGTCCGGACTTCGGGCATTACCACACTTGGTCGTCACTAACTCAAATACACTTAGACGAAATATATCACTCATGCACCGTCCATTTAAGGTTAGTGTGGAGCCTAGAGCCCTTGATCTACATTTAATATCGGTCAAGTCTGGTAATTTGCCTCACTATCAGCTAGGTATCACGATCACTTTTCTGCCTGCCGTCATTAATTACTGTGATATTTGCATCACCTTGTCTACTAACAAGCGTTTGAGTAGCAAGCTGCGAAATTCGGCCTCCCATTGGTATACACAATATTTTTTGTTTACCTTGTGTTGTTGCGCGATGGCCCCCTGCAGAAAAAGGGAATAGGGCTAGTATTCCCGACCTGACCCACTGAAATTGGTATACCGTAAACAAAACCAATGTGACAATCTCATTTCAGATAAGGTTCAGTTCGTGTTCTTGAATGCCCTCATGGCTGCCAAGCCAACCTAAACACCATTCAGTCGCAATTCACATAGGAGCGACTTTTCGTTCCCTAAGACAAATGACTTGTTCCGATTATCTGCCGTACTGTTTTGAGGTGTAAAATCTGTTTGTCTGTATGCCATAATCAACAAAGAATGCTGAGATATTAATGTACCAAATAAACCAGCCTTCGACGATTTCACATAAAAACGAACCATGAGTAACTGAATCCGTCTGACAGCCGTTAATGTGGTCATTCTATGTGGTTTCTAGCTCAATTTGGTTACTGGTCGAGAATTATCGTACGCGGCTGAGAAACGACGCGAAGAAGATCAGTAACAATAAAAAAACCTGTAGATTGAAAACTAGACGCTCTCATCAAAACTTGATCGTAAGTAGAAAGAATTTCTGTCTAATGACAAACTTGATCTAATGCACTCTTGTGTGGCGCCTATTACAGTCTACGCGTTCACATTTCTTGCCTCTTCTTTTGAGACAGTACCGGGATTTTGCGGTTACCGGCTTTTTGCCTTGGACGTCTCGGTCTCGGATCGAGGCACGAGACAGACTACTGAAGACGGAAAATACAACAGAGAATAACAGCACATTCGTGACTCCACTCAAGTACGTTGATAAGAGCAACTGGATCTCAGGGCTCTGACTCAACTAAATGCAATTATTATTTCTTCCTAGATGATTAAAAAGCGTCCTCAACAAAGTACTTGATCCCAGCAAACTTGAACACACCAGAGATAGAAGTATCACTAAACTGTGTGGTATCCCTGATCACTGTTTTAAATGTGGTTGAACATGATTTACTCATGATCTTTATTCAAAGTTGACAGCCAGATCCAGAGCGACTGAGAGAAACAGCTCAAAATACGTGGCATACATAAACGTACACTTTGCCAAAAAAACACTCCAAATAAAGGGCTTGAGGTTCCATATCGTCAGTTCGGAATACTTCAAACAAGCCCAATACTGTTGCACTTTAAGTCATACAGTCTACCGTTGCGTCAGCTTGGTTGTGAACGTCAGACACACCTGTGTACTTTCCAGTCTGACAGCTCATACATATATCCGTTTTATTGAGATCACGTGATGTGCACAAAGGTGAAGGCCGTCTGGCGTGCCATCGGAAGGCGGAAATCAGGGGGGTCATGTCACGATATTACCAAGTATTTTGGTCTTTCGAGACGGATAGTGAGCAGATGGTTCGATCAGTTCAGCAATGGAAACCCATCAGTTGGACACATGAGTCAATATTTTGATTATTCAACCGTGATTGTCGAAGACGTGAAACAAATATTTGAGACTAATGTAAGTGGTAATGATGACAGTAACAATGCAGGTTCAGTGCACATCTGTGGAGTCATCTGATAATTCTAGACGACACTGTCAATGGTCAAGTTTACCTAGAAGTCTTAATCCGACAAGTCGCGCGACTGTTGAACACAACTACTGAAGCGATTTTTAGGACGACAACGCGCTTGCATATCGTTCCCTTGTCGAACGCGAGTTTAATGAGTATTGCGGCATAAAGACGCTCCCGTGGCCATCTCGACCACCCAATCTCAATCCAGTATAACATTTGCGGGATCAAACAGGGACGAAATTGGATCAGAAACGTTAATACAAATCTCTAGGACAGCTGAAGAGTGCTTCGAAGGAGGAATGGAAACGTATACCCCAATATTCTATCAGACGGTTGACCGTGACTATGACTGAACGGGTAAGTAATGTTACATTATCCAAAAGTGGTTCAACCATATGCTAGTGAGTGACCGTGACACTATTCTGTTGACAACAAAACATTTTAATTTTCATAAAGGAATTCACTAGTCTACAATACTTTCGGGAGGGGGGCATTTTTTGACGAACAGTATATGTTTCATTCTTTGACCTTTTGACCACTGCAATTCATTGATAGGTTAGTCGTTCCACGGACTGATTTGGGTGAAAAAAAGAAAGGAGAAGACCTGTTAGCTTTTTTTCACCACGTACCAGGTATTTATCTTCGGCCAGAATATGCTCATGGATGCCACCGGACTATGATCGTGGAATTTCAAGTGAATATTATTCATGCATGAACAACTGTGAGTTGTTCATCAACAATGCGAACTTAAAACGACGAAAATGTTCTCCTTTGGTACCGTCCATTAAGGCGGTGGACTGCGCTCGTAACTTGTCGAGAGGAAAGAGATGTTCATGGGAATTCTTACAAGACCGTAACGCACAGTTTGTAAGATAAACGATTACCGTTATTCAATTGTGTACATTATCCTTTTACGTTCAGTTCCAGTAATTTTCATAGACAGACTGAAAACTGAGAAAGAAAACAATGAGTCATGATTCCAGCTTCCATAGAAATCATGGGAATGACAACGGATCCGTGTGCGTGATTTTCACTCTGCATCGATTCCGTCGAATGGTACGTAACATTGGTCGCAACTGGTCGAGTAGACAGCTGTGAATGTGTGACTGGACGGTGTGAGTTGCTACAGTAACTTAGTTATTGAAGTGATGATCAGTGAAACATTATGCCAAAGAAGATATTCAGATAAACGTAAAGAATGTGAGATAGAGGCTTGAATAGAGGAAACAACAAAAGCGGAAAAGACTACTTCGCACTTTGAACATTTCTGTGAAGAACATACATCAGTTGTGAGGGTTGGCGTCGAAAGTTATTTTCAACGACACTGAACTTAAATTCTGCCTCCCGATTGTTGTGTTAGTTCACTTTAATTCAGTGGTTTTCTTTCATACGTTACCGTATCCGTATTTCAGTCAATGTATGCTCCTTACTGAGTGAATAAAGCGCTACATCCTGCAATGATATTCTGAGGTTCTGTGCAATCGTTGCGGACGCAATCGTGTGCAGACGTTATACCAAACCCATCATGGAATATGAGAACAAGGATAAATCGATTTCCTGACCACAATCGTGGTCGTCCATGAGTTAAAGAGATAGTTTGAAAGGGTAAGCTACTGGAACCGAGATGCAGTTAAACTACCGCGACTGGTATGCATAGATTTCTGCCACATGCATCAAGAGCAAGTAGGTGAGACACTGGCGACAGCCAACACAACAAACATACGACTACTGTTCAGTTCCGAACTGACCAAGAATCTTCTAAGTAACCTCAAAACGGCTTACTTTCCAAGATCACAGTCCATTTTCTGGAGAATTGTAGTATGGTAGGTTTGAAGAAGACTCTGGAAAATACAAAAGAAAACAGCAAGTTTGAGTAGCAGATTTGGGTTGGTCGACAAATTAATCACCATGCAAAAATAAAGCTTAACTCGCCATTGAAAACTACGGAACCAACATGAGGCGATTACATCCTGACTTGGAATCACCAGTAGTACATATCCACCGAGCTCCATTGGGACTTGAACCCAGGCGTGAACGACTGTCAGTCGAACGAATAACAACCAGGTTATACGGGCTGGTTCCCAATGGCTTGTTTAACTTTAACACTGCATGATATAGTTACGTCATCCCGTTAAACAAACCACTAAGAGCTAGCCCGGATAGCTTGGTGGTTAGGTATTCGACTGACAATTGTTTATTTCGGGATTGAGTCCCAGTGGAGGCTCGGTGTCTGTGCACTGCCGATGATTCCCAATATAGACGAAAAAAGTGTACAATGCTTCCGTGGTTTTCCGTGGTGAGTTAACATCTCTTACCGTTTGATGAAGTTTGGTAGAAGGAAATAGTGCCAATCAAAAACTTACTCCGACTTCTTCCTTCAGGACGTAAAGCGAGTTCAGATACAAGTCGATCACACTATCCGATCCCCGAGTCGCTTCATGTTGAGCGAAGGATGACATAAGGGAAAGTACACTAAAGGGAAAAGATTAATCAGGTAACCTTAATGCAGCGGTAAAGTACTACGGACAATATGGATGAATCTATAAATGTACAAAATAAATAAACAATACGGAGATTCAACCCAGTACCTTTGAATAATTCTCACCAGCCATCGTTATAACCCGATAAAAGGTAATCAGCCTAAGAAAAACCGGAAGATGGACTTCCCAAAACTTTGCAACTCTTGGTTACCTTTTATGACAACTTGAGATACACAGACACAAAAGATTATGAGGTATATTACTGGATGCTTTAAAACCATGATCGAGCAATAAAAAGGAAACGGACACTGATCCGTGGGTCAAGGAAACACGCTGTGTTACCAACTCGACTTCATCGAAGAAAGCTTAAAATGACAAGAACCCCCCCCCCCAACCTTGCTGCCTTCTGATATACCAAATAATGAGTTATCAGGCAAATGGGCTTTCATGGGCGAGATTTGAGCACATTGTCTGCATCCATGATAGCTTTCTGTTTACCACTTAGGAACAACACACAAAAAGAAATTAATTCGCTGTACCTCTTCGGATTTATTACGTATGAGGATGTGGCCGACAAAGAATGCCAGCTATGAGCGATCCAGACAAAACAATGTTTTGGTAAACCATATATAAGTTAACACACGTTGTGCGTATCATGGTGGAAGGCAGATGCAGCGTAGCCTGTCGTGATATCATCCCTAATTTACTGGAGTAATACGCTAATCAATGTCCCAAGTTACAGGGTAGCGGAGAACGGCTTTTTGCGTGCTTTGACCCTGTACATTAGGTAATCAGAACACTCACTGCCGCGCTCTTATCCTTCGATTACACTTGCTAACATTTGTGGTCTGAACAGCAATAACGACTGTGCACTATTTCCTTATCCTCTTCGATACTACTTAAGTCTGTCCGAAACACACTTTCTTCTCTTTTCCGAGACTTTCCAGCACACTTTTCACCCTTTCTTTGGTACCGAAAAGAGAAGTGGAGTAATTTTTTGATCTTCACTTCACCGATCTCCATTATTTGAATCGTGAATTGTAATTTACATGTCTTTTATAATGCATTACATTTGCGTCCTTCATCGTTCAACTAAAAGTACTGGTTTTTTGTTTTATATAATCGCACAGCATATTAAAGACGTTAGGCAATTAGATTTGTTGCTCCAACATCCACATCACTTAATCCTGCGTGTCGATAGGTGAAGGTTTTCCAACTACTAAGAAACTATTCCTCACCCTAACGTCTGATCACGCAAGTGGGAGTGTATACACTGCTGATCTTTTATCAACTTTTGATTATTTCACATTTCCCAATCCGCTCCCACCGTCTGGTCTGTGCTTTGAACTACGACAATATTATCCTTTTTACTGAGTTATCCCCGTAACCAGCAATGCGCTATCACCAAGCAGGCTGTGGCAGTATTTATCGGAAGACTGGAGTGGTATTTGTGATTTCTTAAAGCTCTTGATCCGGCGTGAATACGCTTTTTCATTTTAGCTCTCCGGCTAAACGTCGAACGAAAGGGAGTTTATTCTTCAAGGAATATTTACGGTAACAATCTAGTTCTTCAAGCTCGGGAAAAATTGCTGGTTAGAACAGTTTAAAAACGCGCATCCTTGCGCCGTTGACTCCAAGAGAAACATTTCAATGACAACAGGTGTAACTGAGCACTTTGTGGCATCACTGTTTGGTGCAAACAAACTACGAGGTCTCGACGGTATGCATCATGAGTGCGTAAACAATGATAACAATGAAGATGGCGTGGAAAACTGTGGTGGCGGTGAGTAACACGGTTAGATAAGGCCAACAAATGGGCCGACCATGGATACGAGTAAAAATGCTTAAATAATTACCCTGACTAAACTGTATAGAAATATGCCAATGTGTGATACTGTGATTAGGCGGGCGCACAGCGATCAAAGGAAATAATCAGACCGTGTCCAAAATAGAGAAAATGCTCGCGAACGATACGCAGTTTAGACTGAACCATCCGAAGAGTGTTCCTTAACAAGGCGATCTGAATTTTTCTTACGCGTGAGTGATAAAGATTTTTGCTCCGCCCAACGAATTCGCTAGCCAGATAGTCACAAAGTACTGTACCGGTGGTGGTCGAGTGGTTTAGAGCGCTTGATTACCACCACAGAAGTCCCAGGTTCGAATACACGCCACCAACGGTTTCTTTGGTGGTAGACAGTGGTCCACTGTCATCCGAATCGTTGCCATACCTGGTGTACTGGGACCATATGTAATTTCCTGTCACTCCACGTCTCAGGGTCCGGTGGCCGGCTCTCCTTAATAGTGCAGCGGGTCTTTGTGACTACGGGGTACGCTCCTTTCACTGCACGCGTGCACGAATATTTCATAAAAAACGCACTCACGTTCACACCTGCATTGCGGTCTGCTTAGTGGCCTTCTGAATTTTTTGTTTGTCTAGACCATCGTTGGTATTCTATTCTTCGTGTCTTTAGTTTAACTTTGTTATTAACCTAGTGCTTGGTACCACCATTTGACGGGTGACTTGATCTGCACATTGTTGCAGGAATCCTGTTATACCGCACAAGACCGACACACAACTGATACAGAAAGTCTCGGGTTACTGAGACGGGATAACACAAGGTGGTTGGCGTTAAGCTGACAGACACGATGAAGGCCCACGGCTACGTAGACACACAACCCAAATGACAGCATAATACAAAATGAGGGAGCTGTGAAGAAAGCACAGGGCCAGGGGCCACGTTGAACTTACAGCGCAGAACACGAGACACAGAGCACATACACGGACGATAAATAATACCTGCGGCCTGCAGGATTACTAACACATCTGGTCACCCGGGTCAAACTCACGGACCCGTAGTCGCACAACAAAGATGACCCTCGTCAGGTCCACAACTCGAACTCAAGGCACGAACTTCATTGATACTAGCCCACCCGCTAGCTAGAATGAGGAGCCAGAAGCGAACGGGGTACCACGCGTTTATTGGTGCCTACCAAACCAAGTCAAACCGAAGGACCAACTCTACCGATTATATAGTCTGTATTCAGTTCAGTTCAGCTCAGTTTGCACAGGACTTGGTGTGGCTAGAGCCAATCGTGTGTCCAGATAGTTGTGTTGTCGGCGCGTTTCCGTAGCTCCCAATACTGCCTGATTTTCTTTTTCTGAAAGGCAGAAATCTTGTGCTGTATCAGCCCTGGCAGAGTAAGGTGGAGACAATAAGTAAATTTCGTCTGACCTTAAAAGCTGCTTAAAATAACTCGGGGTATACTGCCTTGTAAAGATCGTGCATGAACCAATCAATGCAGTCACGTGGGGATCATAAGAACAACAATTGGAGATAAGCATGAAAATATCGAATAGGCGGGAAAAAAATTAAATTTTGTACAAAAATTGAAATGCGAATTATTCAAAAACTAAACCGTTTTATGGAAAGGTAATGTCGGGGCTGAGTTCTGTGGGTTCGGAAGTATATGAAAAATGTCTTTCTGTTTGGAACGTCGCCCGAACAAATCCTCACAACGAAAGGCAAGCATTCGGTAGTATCATGTGTAGTTAAGCGAGGCAATGTTCTCTGACTCAGGACTGATTTCTCTGTGAGCCATTCGATAACCGGACGTCAATCTGATACAGCCATTCTCAGCGCCGTTCGTCACATAAGTATCAATCTGGCACCTAAACAAACATGAGCTACCTTATTTGACTTCATTCATGATAGACTACCAATTCAAGGGCAAAACTGCAAGCTACCCAGGTCGGGAAAAGAGCGACCGCTGCGCTCACGATTAATCGTCAACAAAGCGGATTCATCAAATAAGCCGTTGCGGGCGAACAGCAGCAGTACTTGAGGTAGTGGTAGGACTTCACATATAGCTGGCTTTCTCCGCTCTAAAACGCCACATAAACCTGCGGACAGCACCGTGATGTGGCAAACTTGATCAACAACTAAATATGGTCACAGCCCCTTGCCGTGTTTTATTCACCCACAACAGGCGAATAAACCGCACAGTTGGTCGCCGGCACATGTGGACGAAAGCCACCGCCTTCAGGATCTTCTGGACTGCGAAAGTGCTCGAGGTGCATCCCCGAACAAAAGCCTCAACTTCCTTCCGGGCGACTGAGTAGTACGACAAACTGCAGCACACAACCATGGAAGAAACAGCAAATCCGAAAACCAGCTGCTTTCTCACAAGCTTGTATGACCATACACAACTTGTTTTTTCAAGCCTCTCTCCCATCCTTATTTCCTTCATATATGCCATACTTTCATCACATCCAAAGGGGAACTTCGGTCGATCGTGGCAGTTGCAGTGCCACCAGTGGAAATCCTGGCCATGCTCTCTCTCTCTTTTTCTTTCTTGACCAGCTTCCAAGTCCCACTTACTCGCTTTCCTTATTCATCGATTCCCGTTCAAACTAGCCACAACTATCTTGCGAAAGCTGATGCGTACAGTAAATCAGGCGGTTTCTGCTCGTACGCTTGAGTACTTTGCCATCGACTGGCGACTTCACCTAATCCTCGCGCGAAGTCTCCCTAACGCCCCTCTTGGGACGCCGAGGCTGCGGATGCTGGTCTCACTGGCGTTACTGTAATTCTCACTGAGAGGGCTGAAGCGACACTACCAGACTGAATCCAAGTTGATAATTGCTTATGCTCAGTGAGACTTAAAAGTTGGCTCGGAGTGAGAGGTTGTCGTCCAGATAAAAGCAATCCACTTTCTTGGCCTGTGCCCCCATCGACTGCTGTCTAGATGCAGTCAAAGAAAACTGCTAAAAACCACACGATCTCTTGAGCAAATCGTGCTCGGTTGATGCTGAGATTTTGCAGAAGACGGTAATGCTGGAGTAAGTCGGCTACCATAGAAGAAGATCAGTTTAGGAGGCTCTTTTGGGCTAGATTCCCGCCTTTCGAAAAAACGGAGGAGAATCTTTATCTTTGGGCTCTGACCACCGCCTGTTTCTCGCAGGTATGAAATACAAGCATTCCGACCTCTGGTATGCCCTTACAGCATCCACAATCTTAAAATTGGCAGTGGTCCCAGATCGACCACGTCGTACGTACTCATGAATGAGAAGTGGACTGCAAAGAGAAGGTCACTCAACGCATTTATTCTGCTTGGTGGTTGCTTCGAGAATCAGAGGTGAAAAGTACAGCTACTATGAAATACTCCTGCATGCTGTTCTTTCTCCCTTGGGTAGCAAGTAGTAAGCCACTAGGTGCGATTGAAACAATTTTTTGAAGCTGACGGTTCGTCATTTCACAACAAGTAGCGGCGTCTCAAACGCTGGGCGGAGCACTTTACGACAATTTACCTGGATCTTAGTGTCAGCCTCTCCAATAACTATCCCGACTCACGCACCGTGGTCTGTTTCGACAGATCCACGAACAGGCTGAGATTCGGTAGGAAATTCAGGCCCTAGGACGTCACTGCGTCGGGCTCCGATAGCCTTTCTTCAGCCATGTTTCGGACGGTGAATTACGGATTGCTAAACGACTTCATGTTTTTGGATTCGGAGGTCCTGTCCTTGCGGGGATTATCGACCGTTGCCCGTATCATTATAATATCTCTTAGGAGAGGACGAGTCGGCTTCATAGATGTCGCCGATTGTCCCTGCCAAGAACAGTGGTCAGGGGCGAGATCGGAACACAAGGAGATCCAGCTCTGGTTCCAAAGACGAGCACCATAAACCGACCGGAGTCATAATCACTCGAAGTCCAACTTGACATCATTGATCCACATTTTCGGCTGTTCTCTAAGTTGGCAGCATCAACCTCGGCATGGAACGGGCAACAGGCGTTGTTTTGAGATCTCGGTGTTCGGGCGTCGCAGAATGTGGCCGAATCACTGCGAGCTTCGCCCTTGAAGGAACACCAACAACTTTTCTGTGTGGAAATATCGTTCTATCGTGTCGTTTTATAATTTATCGCCCCAGGTCACCTCGAGGATCATTCGCGGGCATCAGTGGTGTTGTGTATTGCGTTAGTTATTGTCTATCTTGTTTCGATCAAATAATCATCACGTCAGAATGAGAAGAATAAAGTCCCAGAATATAGGCCTTATTCGTTCAACAGATTCAGCATATACTCTGAAATGGAAGATAGTAAAATATTTGAATGCGCAATACGGGAGGGCAGTAATAAGAAGAAGTTGGTAAATCAAAAATGATGAAATGCTTCCAGCTTTCCGATGCTCCTGATGCTTGATGGCCAGGTTTCGCAACTGTAGATCAATATGGAGTGGATGGAGGTTAGAAGAGGCGGATTTTTGCTTGAAAACTGACCTTGTTTCGCGCCCATAGTGACTTATGAAGCTGAAAAAGGGCTCTTTTTGTGTTGCCAGTTTGCACTCTGACTTAGTCCTCGGCTTGGCCGTTTGGGAGGATCGTGGATCCCAGGTATTCGTGTGCCCACAAGCGCTCATTTAGCTCGTCGCTGACGTGTTTCAGTAGCGCGGACTGTTCAGCAAAGGTCAAGACGTTAATCCTCGAGGTATTGACTTCTAGTCCCATGGCTTTCGTGGAGAAAACTACCAGATTTAGCACTGGCTATGGCAGTCCGACTGTGACCAATATCGCCCGTGAATTCCAAATCAGCCAAAAAACGTCCGGGCTGAGTTATACACCAAGGTAATCTATGAGCTCTTGTCAAATTATCCAGTCGATAGTGTTTTGGAATAGGACCGGTGAAAAGGGGCAACCCTATTTGACACCGGGTTTAATGGGGAATTCGCCGGAATCTTCTGCGTAAAGGCATGCTATTGCACGCGCAATTGAGTAGTAAGACTTCATGAGACTGACAAGATTTGTCGGCATGCCATTTACTTACGGAATGATCCATAAAGCGTTTGTCGACTGAGGTAAATGCTGTGCGAAAATCAAAAAAACAGGCTCATGTCGGATGTTGAAATTTGTAGCGACGTTCTATTACTCGGAGACTAGTAAACTTCTGGCCCAAGCACTCCCTACCGCGGGGGAAGCCCCCTTGATTGGGATGAGTACATGTATTCCTCACGGTTGAGAACTGGTTCGGTAGGTGCGCGGCGCGTTTTTTCAGCCAATTCAATCAGGCTGATTCCGCCGTGGTTGCCGCACATTGCTCTATCACCCTTTTTGAAAGAGAAAGTAGCACGAAAGTTCTCCAGTCCGTGAAAAATGGCAATTTTCCCCAAACTTATCAAAGTATCGCGTAGAGGGCTCTACCAATGTCGGAAGGCGGGATTTATATAGCTGCGGCCCGATGAAATCTCCTTCCGGGGACTTTCGGTTCTTTGGAATATGCATCACGGTTGCAATGTCCTCCAAGGACGTAGGAATGGTGCGAGTGTCGTAGATGCTACTCTGAATTCTGAGAATTAGACCTTATCAAGCTTGCCGTGTCGCGGACCAGCAGACCGTCAAAGTGATCGACCCATCTCTGCATCTTTTTCTGTTGTTCCTGGATCAGTAGTGGTAGACAGCTCTGTTGACCTCCGGCCCACTACCACGCTTGGTCTACCGAGGCCTTAAGTGGTTCGACACTTAAAGTCTCATGATCGTGGTCGCCGGTTCCCCTTACATTATGAGTCATGAAATTACACTATCACTCACGTATTCGCTCGCTTTCTAGCTGTGCTCACTGGAGGAACAAACAAGAACTCATTGTTACGAACGTTTGAGCAATGCGTAGCCAAATTCGCAACGGATCCCGAAATCAGAAGACGATTATCCGTGATATTCTACGATACTAGATTATTAAAATAAACAATGACATAAACAATATACAAACCTCAATATTACGATCACAAAGACTCAACAACGAGAAACCGAATGGCAGCGTGTGAGCAGACAGCACGTGCGTCACGCAGGTCCTGAACAAGGATGTGCCAAAATAGCGCTCTGGGCGCGAACAAACAACAATTGGTCCAGAAAAACAACCAGTTCGTAAAGACAAGTCAATAGTGTATGGAAATGAGTGATGTTGGGAAAAAACACTGAATCGCGAGGGAAAAAGGGGGATTTTCCACGACCGGCTGTTACACTCATCACTCCCACTCACTTTCGCGGAATAAAACTTAATACCGATTCTCTACACCAGTTTCTTTAGTCTTCCTGTTCATTTGCTCTATTTTTAACCCAAATTGAAATCTCTTTTTCTCATCAGACTCCGCCTGCATCCAATGCCCCAAATTTGCATTTTCAATCCCCTTTATCACCTAAAGCTGCAGTTAGTGCACTTGTCCACCAGTTAGCCGCCGCATCCAGAACCCAGAGTCTTGACTTTTTCAGTGGTGAGTTTCAGCTGGTGTGGCTGAAGCTTCGAATCCCTTATTTGAATCCTCTCTCTTGTATTGTTTGTCGTCCACTCAACAATAGGGTCCCATCGATCTTTGACTTCCTTTCGTCGAATATTGAGTACTTGTTTGTGTAAATTCCCAGCTGTCATTCAACCATCTTAGAGGATTTCAAAGTTCATAGTCGAGATTGGTTGATTCACCCATTGGGTACTCCGGCTCTGGGGCGCGAGGCGGAACATTTCGCCGTGGTTAACAACTAACGCCAAACCGTTGATCTCCCCTCAAGCAGTCCTGATCGAGTTAGCGATCGTGCTCATACCCTTGGTCTTATTCTCACTTCTGTGCCCTCTGTTCCCAGGCATCTGTGCTCTTCCTCCATTGGGCTGACCTGACCACTGAATTATTACCTGTTCCTTCAATTTTACTCGCTCCCATGTTCCAGCTGCCCCGGGACACACATTTCACTGATGAAACATAATCAGCTGGGGTGGTTCTAGTGACTTCCTAGCTTCCTATGCTTGGAATGATTGCTGCTTTACTTCTGACATTTCTGCTTCTAATTTTACTGCCACTGTTCTTCAAGGTATGCAACTTTTAATTCCTCACTTCTCAAAACCCGGAAAGCCCGAATCCTCTGATTGTTACCACCACGCATGTGGTAGTACTGTACGCTTGAAGGTTGCAACATTTCCCGGCTGGTGCCGCTCGCCCTCTCCCCACTTCCACCTCCGCTTCGTGCAAGCCAGGAACTGATGTTCTTCGACCATACAGAGATCCAAAGAGAGCTTCGTCTGCTGGGAAGCTCAACGCTCACACTTTTCTGCCGCCGGTAGCCGGACATTTTGGCCCCTTGCCGAAGCGGTCTCCCGCAGTTTTCGCCTCCCAATTTCCCTCCTACCTCTAATTTCTCTGATGATATTATTTGTAAACCACATGAGAAGGCCAAGGGTTTTCATCTCCGTCTGCCTCCAAATCCATCCTTTCTACTTATTCTACTCCTCCGGTTCCTTCTCTTTCTTCTGTCTCCCATTTTCAACCTCGTATTGGCATTAGGAAAACTCGCCAAGTGCTGCTTCTCTGGAGGCATGCATACTACCGGGTTCAGGGGGTATACCACCCATTGTCCTTAAAAAGGGTGCCCTTGAAATGGCTACTTTCTTAAGTCATCCTTATTCCCCTCTTTCTCCAACTTTCGACCATTTCGATCCCCTGGAAAAACGCTCGATTTTTCACATTTCGAAACGCGGTGATCTTTCTGGCCCGAATGACTATCGTCCCATTTCCCTCACACTCATTATTTCGAAAGTATTCGAAACGGTCTTCTCCGATCAGCAGCGTGCTTTTCTCGAACGTGGACTACCAGGTGATTGCCATTATGGATTCCGACCTCGCCGTTCCACCTGTGATATCCTGGTTCTCGCCTCACGCTCCTGGTCGGCTGCACTCGACGACCTCGGAGTAACACATGATCTCACATGGCACTTCCAAAACATTTGCCCGAGTTTGGAGCAAAGGTCCTCTGGCGAAACTGCCCATCTTCGTATTCTCCTCTTCTCTCGTATCGTGGACATCAAGGTTCCTCAGTAAGCAAACTATCGCCGTCCTAGTTGACGGGGCTCTGTCCCAGCCACTTCTTGTGAATGTTTGTGTTCGCTAAGGTTCCGAAGTAGCGCCCCACCTGCTGCTTTTATTTGTCAGTGATTTATACACTGTTTCCAGCCCAATCCATCCGTTTGCCGATGACGCCTCCCTTAATCCTTCCCTTTCTCACAGCACCCCCTACCACGACAACATCAACATTGATCTTGGCCGCGGTGCAATCAGTGCATCTTCAGAGTCCGACGACGAACATATCTCTTCATGGGGATCCCACAGTGACGTTGCATTTAATGCTCCCTAAATTTCTCTTCCCTCAACCGCTTGGAAACATCATTCTTTCTCCCTCTCATTTATCCTTTGATACAGCTGTGCTGCATTCCAGAGATTCTTTCTCTCTTCTTGGTTTACCTATAACTTCTCTATGTTGGTCCGCTTTCATATCTCACCTCGCTCCTAGTGCTGCTCTCAAAGTTCCTCTGTTTCGTGCCAGACGCTTCTTCACACCAGCTCATCTTCATCTTTTATACTATGCTCAACTCCGCCCCCATTAGAAAATGGCAGTCGTGTGAGGCGGAGTCATGTCTACCTCTCTTCCTCTTCTTGATTGGGTTCAACAGAAGGACTTCAAATCGATGAAGGACCCTCCTTTAACTTCGAATCTTCAGGCACTAGCCCACCGACGGGCTGCTTCCTCGTTGTCTCTCTTCTACCGGTGCTACCTTTGGTTTTACTCTTCTGAGCTTGCTTCAGCAGTTCCTCGTCGCAGAACCTTCTCCCAAGCAACAGGTACCCGGGCAACCAGTCATCACTATCAATCTTCGATCACTGGATTACTGCATGCGGAAGATGTTCGTCGTCTTCAGGTTTTCGGTCGGCTACGTTTACGAAGCATCTCTGGAATATCCATGGGAGCAATGGCGAGGTCAGAAAGAGAGCATTGGGTAATATTCGGCGAACTTTTCGACATACGGTATCCAGATCAGTAGACCTCCTTGGTTGGGGCTCGTGTTACGTACGGCAAACAAACACCTACCTTTCGTGCCTCAGTCACCTTTCCCCCCAGGTGAGCGGAAAAAACCACGTGGAGGTCAACAGATGACGTAGCAACGAGAGATGAGAAAATGTACAACGAACTTAGGAAAAGCAGATGCTTTACGTCTTCGTGGTTGGGGTCCAAAAGATCCGTCTACCAGTTGGCTAGAGACACAGAAGGATATGGCGGCGAACCGTGAACAGTGGCGATCGTGTTGTCAATTTCTATCGAATCACAATGGTTGATCGATGTGCGTTTGTACAGTTAGACTGTGTTTTCCGTGTGTTGGCTACTATGGCGTTCTTTCCTTCTCCCACCTCTCTTGATACACTCTTTGTCCATCTTGCATATTCATACTTTCTAATTCAACTTGCAAAATGGTGAGAAGGGCAATGGTCAGTGTGGCTTGCCCCACTGTTTAACGCTGCACGATTAGGTCTTTCTACCACATTTCAATCTTTTCTTCTCTGAACCGTTGGAGTATGAAACACTCCTTCTTTCTTCTCCCCCCTTGCACCCTTTCTCTGTTCAAGCTGAGGATCGAAAATGTTCAGCGCACCTTTACTAAACAATTAATTGACTATTCGTCTAGTCCCAACTAAAAACAGCGCTGTGACCTGCTACACCTCGAACCCCTTTGGCTCCGACGGATAAAAAACAACTTGTCCTTTTTCCGCTCATTATTAAAATATAGATCCTGCAAAGCCTCCCCTGTGGTACGAGACCCATTAAGCCTAAGGTATTCGTTACGACGCAGCAGTCATTCGGTCACTGCGTCGTCCTCGAGAACCAGCCTACGGTCCAGCTTCCCTATTGTTAAATATTCACAAATGTGGAATAAACTTCCACAGAATGTCCGTGCAATAAGCCACATGCCGAGATGTAAACACGAATTAAACAAACGGCTTGACGTCCTGACACTCGTATCAAACAATGATCCATACGCTTCGGAGGAGCGAGCGTACGAAGTTGGTTTGGGTTACTGACACACAGGTCTGAGCCGGGGGCCACGAGACCTACGTGCCACACAAGTCGCCGTATATACCACCCAAGTTTTATCGGTCTTTCGTGTACAACCTTGTGTTTTGCAAGATCGAACCACTCACCAAGTGGTTCCAACTTCTAGATACTGGAGGTTTCTCTTTACCACTGACCGTTGATCCTCAGCTGGGAGCACCCCAGACTGAGTTTTTCTATTTTTACCTTTCCAGACAACCACTGATGGTGCCTTCCCTTCGATGGCTCGGCATAATACCTGACCCACATTTACCGCTGAAAATTCGACACCTGCTCGTCATTTCGTCACCACCACATAGACCCTGCTCTACAGGATCCCTCGCAACCTGGTCGCAAGCTTCTGGACTATTCGATCTCTGTGTGACAACGCCAATATCATTCCAGCGGAGCCCGTCGGGGCGGGACGCGGTCAGATCCACCGCTTTGGCCGGCGCACATCGGGCGTGCAGGACGTCTGCAACGATGTGCGAGCGCAGCTAGGATGGTGGATAGCACCTCCTGTCACCAAAAATGATTTCTGGTTGGGTGTCCAGCGCACGTTCAGCTCCACCCACCAGCACCGGTTGCGGCAAAAAACAACAACATCTATTCACCCGAAATACTGAAAATATGGAACTATCTCCCCCAGTTATCGCCTATTTTTCATCTTACTTGTCTCCATCTTCGCCACCTTAACTTACCGCTTCTTACCCCCGAAAAAATCCTACCTTCCCTAGAACATAATTATCGCGGGGTTAAAAGACCGTTTCCGTACTCGGCTTACCGTTCATGATTCTTATTCCTGAGGATTCGTGCCAAACCACCCGCTTGTCCCATTCGTAAAGCCTAACCAATCCCCGAGATAAAACTCGCTCTTATTTTATCACAGTTATCGATATATTCGCAAAAAGTCACATTTAACGTTGCCATACACTTCCGTCCCACAGAGTCCAAACAGTATATTTCACCGAGGAATATTTGTCTCCAGAGCATCCCATCAGTCGGCTGTATTGTGATAGTTCGATCTTTCTATCAGTCCTTCTGTTCGCCCATTTGGCTGTAGCATCACAATATCCTAACCTTGCAAAGATTCATGCCCTTCCCTAATACTGACATCTTTATCGCAGCTTTTTGATCTTTCGCCATCACAGGATCCATCTCTTACAAAGAATACCAGCAGATAGTATTTCGCCTGTCAACTACTTCACCGTCCAACTTTGCAACTGTATTCATCGGCTATTTGAAGCTTTTTCATATCCGGTATTCTATCTTGGTAAATCCTCTCAGACAATTTTGATTCTTGCATCTCTCTGGTCTTCATATTCAGCTCTTAGACAACGATAATCGAACGTAAATACTTACCGGTCATTTAAATACTCATCTGTGCAAACAGTGTATCTGCGACTATCATGGCTACGCATCACAAATTGATTTGTCGCCCAGTTCCCATTTCCGTTTTGGGGCGTCGCATTCCGCCTTTATGAAAGTGAGCAATGTGCGCAACGATTCAAGGGACTCAGCCGATATTTGGTCGCTGAACGTTACAAGGAAAATTCTCGAAACATTTTGATTGTTCTTTATCTGCAAATTCATTCCTTTTATCGTCTGATTTCAATCCAAAGCCGTGCCATACTCCGCGGAGCGCTATAGCTGGTTCACTTCTCACTTGGAAACTTTTTTTTCCTCAAGGTGAAAAACTTTTCCTCAATTCTGTTTCATTCTGTCGTTGCATAGCCGCTCTTTTTGCACTATTTCAGGAAGAGTCTACTACCTCCGACCAGCCCCACCCGGACTTGGCCGAGCTGGCCACCCGACCTTGAGTTCAAATTTGCCGGGCGCCGCTCTAAAGAGTAACTTAAATACTTTCTCTTGTACAATATCGGGTGCATATACCTGAACTATCCTCTCGTAATTCGGACTCTACGTCCAATTGTACCGTTTGATCTTGCGTTACAGCATGCCTCGGAGTTATCCGAAATAGACCATTATTATTATTATTATTATTATTATTATTATTATTATTATTATAAACTGGTTCTTCCGTGAATGAACCCAAAAGCTTACTTCCACAGTGTCGTCCGATTTCGGGGTGTACCCCTTATGCTGTCATTTACTTTGGGTGCATTAAAACAGTAGCCCTATTAGCGTCTCAAAGGAGTGGTTCTGTTGACTGTCGCTTGCCAGGTGCACTTCGAACAAAATGAAAGAATTTGAGAAGCCACCGCAATCAGCCCCTGGCTCCATATTGTCCGCTGTTTCGGAACAGTTGTGTTGGTCTTTTCATGCCTAGCTGACGGCTTTTCGTCGAACGTACCGAATACCAATGGGGTCGTTTAGGTGAGCGTGTCTGGCATTTTGGAGAGATAGAGGAAAGTACCAAGTACCCATGTTTCCTGTCGTTTGTCGTACAGAGCTCAGTTCGTACGCCGCTGAATGCTTGACAGGCGTGGTTTTAAGTATTGGTGTAGGATGTAGCTCGGTTTGTTGGTTGCCATGATGTTCTGGTAGTTCTGCTTGGCATTTAGATCACAAATTTTCCATCACCAGTGGGGTGACATCGTCAGTGCATGTGCGCCGTTGGTAGGGATCTCTTGTACATATAAGTTGGTCATTAGGCATGACCACGAGCTGCGCAGACGATGTTGTGCCCAGGGCTCGACGATTCCACGCGGATCAAGAGGGACACGGGTCCAATCCGGACGAGGTTAAAATCCCGGATCAAGCAACCACGAGGCAAGCAATGGAGGTTTTGGAAGCCTGGCACTCCTCAAGCGACTCAATCAATAGACATATTAAGTTGGATCCCGTCTACAGTCGGATGAAGAACAGACAGTTGAACTAATCAAGAAAGTCAGAAGCGAGATCAGTAGACCAAAATCTTTCGACCCGTAATATTGAATCCGAATTTTCCACACTCATACACCATCGGAACTGAATTGCCGAGAATTAAAATATCGAATATGGAAACAACAGCCCAAAGCGAAGGAGCTCAAACCTACCAAATGGGACGTCAACCGTTGCAGGTCAAGGGTCAAGTTTTTAGAGACGAAGCCGGTAAACAAGCGTCGAGCCCTGGGCACAACATCGTCTGCGCAGCTTGAGGTCGTGACTGATAATAATAATAATAATAATAAGGTGGGTTTATTTCGGGGACATCCGAAGCATGCTTGATCGCGCGATCATATGATACTAGTGAGGTCACTAAATGGTTCCTTAGATATTCGTTTGGGTACATGCAGCACAAAGGAGTTCACGTTTTAGTGGCGGCATGAATGAATGCCCGGCAACTTTGTGTTTGAAGATTAGGTGGACACGCGGCCCATTAGTTAGTGAAGTGGGCTCTGCGGTCGAAACACGTGATGTGGTAAAGCAGGGATGAAGTAAAATCGCGCAGTATTTCGGATAGCGTCCGATGAAGAGTGACAGGGGTGGGCAAACGGACAAAAATCCTTCGAAAAAGCTTTGACGAACAACCGAAGATTTCTTGGTGGTGACGAACATGCACTTGAACCAATAGCTCAAATGACCCAGAAAATAGCGGATATATGATACCGAAGGATTTGTGGCGTCCTCTGAAGGGGGAAATCGCGTAAATGAAACAGAGTCCGATTTACCACTGTATTGTTACTTACTATTCATCAAGAGGTTGTGGAGCACGCCCTCATAAAGATTTGTATGTAGATCCCCGAGCCTGACCAACCTATAAATATAAGAGATTACTACCAACGGCGCACATGCACTGACGATTTTATCTCGACTGGTGATGAGACGTTTGCAAGCTAAACGCCAAGCTCAGCCATCAGAACATCAAGGCTGCCTGACAGGCGATTTCAGTGGCTTCCGCTGTTCTTCGGCCAATGTTTCTTCACCGACTGGGTGGTTGGTTAGGTGAGCGGCGATAACATCTGATGCTGCCTGTCATTTTTATCGGTGATCCTGGGCGGCTGTTATTCTTTCTTGAGGCACAGGACTTGTTGCCACCGGCCCTGAGGCGTGCATGGAAAAGGATGTGGTCAATGTCGTTCTTATTTCCTTCCTCTGCTTCTCTGTAGGACCGGCAGTCCTCCATCGAGGACTCCTGGCGAGGTTGCACCAGTATATAGTCCAGCTGGTTTGCAGTGTGACGGCCGCTTGAGTAAAACGTCAGCCCGTTTCACCTTTATAAAGAGATCAGGAAGTGGCTGCGCCGGTCATAGAGGTATAAGCCTAATCTCAATAG
Organism: Fasciola hepatica; assembly: GCA_948099385.1. NCBI lineage: Eukaryota > Metazoa > Platyhelminthes > Trematoda > Plagiorchiida > Fasciolidae > Fasciola > Fasciola hepatica. The sequence goes on along the minus strand of CANUEZ040000012.1, from coordinate 10,086,583 downwards.
CATCAAAGCTGTTTGCTTCTGATATAATTCGCCGATTTTACCAAACACGTGAAGAGCATACTGGGTTCCTTGCCGGCGGTGGATGCATCGATCAAATCTTGCTCAAGCCTTTTAAAGATCAACCATTATCGTGTTCCTAGACATTTGTGCAGTTTCCAACTCTGTGGACAGCTCTGCATTGTGAAACTGTTTGTTGAGAAACGGAGCATCCAGTAAATAGGTGTCGGTTTTCAAAGTGTTATATCGTTATATAATACCTCGTGTCAGGTTAAGACCCGTGGCCAGCTTCCGCCCGCTTTTGTCGTCTCCAGTGGGGTTCTACAACGTTGCATTATGTTTCCACTTCTTTTCAACTTTAAAATTTGGTGAAAACAGTGGTTCATTTATCCGGCTAGTTAACTCACCTGGACTATTGGTACATTACGCGGTTCTCCGTTCCAAGTGTCGGGGTAGGTTTATGCTGCCGGCTATCCCTAAAAGCGCAGTGGGCATCCAAGACTCTCTAAACTTCAGGCATGGGCAAGCATGTAATAAAAACTGGGGGCACTGTACGAGATGGCTTATACAGTCTTTAAATTAGTGGAGTTGAACTCCCAACCAGACATTAGTTTTGGCTGGAAAAGTGCCCGTGACATTGCTTATTCTGCGTGGCAGTGTGTGATAAACTGAATCGGGAGACGATAGCAGAAGTCAGTAGTTCAAATGAGACGACTGAAGGCTCAAAGCGAAGGTTTCGTCCACCTAAACAGTTTGAGCACTTATACTGAAACAGAAGGGTCAAACTTTCAGGAGGACAGAGTGCACTTGTGATAATGAAAGAACGTAACAACACCACGTTCACCCAGGGCGCAAGTAAGTAACTCCAAGCCTCCCAGTTTTTGGAGCACACAGGCGAATTCCTTGTTACAGTTCTGCAAAGGATTGCCGTCCCTGAATAGGGGACTCAACGGGATGTAAGATGAAAGTAGTGACTTTATCACTGCCTCAGGATTGGACTTCTGTGGTACCTGATAATGGACTGATGGATTCTGAACCACGACTTGTGGAAGAACAGTCTGTTGGTGCATGACCATTCGCGAGGAGTTAGCTGGCGAATGGATACAGTCTCTTCTCTCCCACCAGGAATTCCAACGTGTGCATACCGCGGGTTGAAATCAATCGGAACCCAAGTAGCACAATATTCAAAGCCGTTGGGCAAACTTTGGGACAAAATGACTTGTAACAAGTGCTTTCGATGATTCTACAGAAGCCCGTGGAATCTTACAACAAACATAATAATGAAATGAAACTTTTATTAAAATATATCTGCTTTACAAAAACGGCATATCTGGTTCTACAAAGTTCCAGCATACCATTTTTATTATGAACTACCTGGTATTCTTAAACATTTTTTATCAGTGGTTATTGAGAATTTTCGCTCGAAAGGATAGGTAATGGGCTAACAGATCTGTGCCTAATTGGGCGCGTTTTGGGCATGCTGCTTGAGATAAACTTGATCGACCAGTGGATCATACTTTGACGCTCGAGGGAACAAAGTAACAGCTCCAGATCTGGGATGGATATCCAGCCTGGTGGTTATGCGTCAGAAGTTGATTTGCAACTATAACTAAAAAGGCGCCTATAGGGCTGAGTGTGGGTAGTGGTACATGAAAAGTAGCGCTCAGAAAGCAAGGCTTCGGAAGCCAGTATTTTCCAATAGCTACATGGGATCAACCTAGAGTTCGCGGGGTGATAGCGCGCCACACTTTACCGTCAAGTTGTTCATCCTCTCCATTTGACTGGGGATTGTATATGAATGTTCTAACAGTTACCACTCCTTGACCATGTGGGAAATAACTAAGCTCGCACATGGTCAAGGAGTGGTAACTGTTAGAACATTCATATACAATCCCCAGTCAAATGGAGAGGATGAACAACTTGACGGTAAAGTGTGGCGCGCTATCACCCCGCGAACTCTAGGTTGATCCCATGTAGCTATTGGAAAATACTGGCTTCCGAAGCCTTGCTTTCTGAGCGCTACTTTTCATGTACCACTACCCACACTCAGCCCTATAGGCGCCTTTTTAGTTATAGTTGCAAATCAACTTCTGACGCATAACCACCAGGCTGGATATCCATCCCAGATCTGGAGCTGTTACTTTGTTCCCTCGAGCGTCAAAGTATGATCCACTGGTCGATCAAGTTTATCTCAAGCAGCATGCCCAAAACGCGCCCAATTAGGCACAGATCTGTTAGCCCATTACCTATCCTTTCGAGCGAAAATTCTCAATAACCACTGATAAAAAATGTTTAAGAATACCAGGTAGTTCATAATAAAAATGGTATGCTGGAACTTTGTAGAACCAGATATGCCGTTTTTGTAAAGCAGATATATTTTAATAAAAGTTTCATTTCATTATTATGTTTGTTGTAAGATTCCACGGGCTTCTGTAGAATCATCGAAAGCACTTGTTACAAGTCATTTTGTCCCAAAGTTTGCCCAACGGCTTTGAATATTGTGCTACTTGGGTTCCGATTGATTTCAACCCGCGGTATGCACACGTTGGAATTCCTGGTGGGAGAGAAGAGACTGTATCCATTCGCCAGCTAACTCCTCGCGAATGGTCATGCACCAACAGACTGTTCTTCCACAGGTCGTGGTTCAGAATCCATCAGTCCATTATCAGGTACCACAGAAGTCCAATCCTGAGGCAGTGATAAAGTCACTACTTTCATCTTACATCCCGTTGAGTCCCCTATTCAGGGACGGCAATCCTTTGCAGAACTGTAACAAGGAATTCGCCTGTGTGCTCCAAAAACTGGGAGGCTTGGAGTTACTTACTTGCGCCCTGGGTGAACGTGGTGTTGTTACGTTCTTTCATTATCACAAGTGCACTCTGTCCTCCTGAAAGTTTGACCCTTCTGTTTCAGTATAAGTGCTCAAACTGTTTAGGTGGACGAAACCTTCGCTTTGAGCCTTCAGTCGTCTCATTTGAACTACTGACTTCTGCTATCGTCTCCCGATTCAGTTTATCACACACTGCCACGCAGAATAAGCAATGTCACGGGCACTTTTCCAGCCAAAACTAATGTCTGGTTGGGAGTTCAACTCCACTAATTTAAAGACTGTATAAGCCATCTCGTACAGTGCCCCCAGTTTTTATTACATGCTTGCCCATGCCTGAAGTTTAGAGAGTCTTGGATGCCCACTGCGCTTTTAGGGATAGCCGGCAGCATAAACCTACCCCGACACTTGGAACGGAGAACCGCGTAATGTACCAATAGTCCAGGTGAGTTAACTAGCCGGATAAATGAACCACTGTTTTCACCAAATTTTAAAGTTGAAAAGAAGTGGAAACATAATGCAACGTTGTAGAACCCCACTGGAGACGACAAAAGCGGGCGGAAGCTGGCCACGGGTCTTAACCTGACACGAGGTATTATATAACGATATAACACTTTGAAAACCGACACCTATTTACTGGATGCTCCGTTTCTCAACAAACAGTTTCACAATGCAGAGCTGTCCACAGAGTTGGAAACTGCACAAATGTCTAGGAACACGATAATGGTTGATCTTTAAAAGGCTTGAGCAAGATTTGATCGATGCATCCACCGCCGGCAAGGAACCCAGTATGCTCTTCACGTGTTTGGTAAAATCGGCGAATTATATCAGAAGCAAACAGCTTTGATGCTATTGAGATTAGGCTTATACCTCTATGACCGGCGCAGCCACTTCCTGATCTCTTTATAAAGGTGAAACGGGCTGACGTTTTACTCAAGCGGCCGTCACACTGCAAACCAGCTGGACTATATACTGGTGCAACCTCGCCAGGAGTCCTCGATGGAGGACTGCCGGTCCTACAGAGAAGCAGAGGAAGGAAATAAGAACGACATTGACCACATCCTTTTCCATGCACGCCTCAGGGCCGGTGGCAACAAGTCCTGTGCCTCAAGAAAGAATAACAGCCGCCCAGGATCACCGATAAAAATGACAGGCAGCATCAGATGTTATCGCCGCTCACCTAACCAACCACCCAGTCGGTGAAGAAACATTGGCCGAAGAACAGCGGAAGCCACTGAAATCGCCTGTCAGGCAGCCTTGATGTTCTGATGGCTGAGCTTGGCGTTTAGCTTGCAAACGTCTCATCACCAGTCGAGATAAAATCGTCAGTGCATGTGCGCCGTTGGTAGTAATCTCTTATATTTATAGGTTGGTCAGGCTCGGGGATCTACATACAAATCTTTATGAGGGCGTGCTCCACAACCTCTTGATGAATAGTAAGTAACAATACAGTGGTAAATCGGACTCTGTTTCATTTACGCGATTTCCCCCTTCAGAGGACGCCACAAATCCTTCGGTATCATATATCCGCTATTTTCTGGGTCATTTGAGCTATTGGTTCAAGTGCATGTTCGTCACCACCAAGAAATCTTCGGTTGTTCGTCAAAGCTTTTTCGAAGGATTTTTGTCCGTTTGCCCACCCCTGTCACTCTTCATCGGACGCTATCCGAAATACTGCGCGATTTTACTTCATCCCTGCTTTACCACATCACGTGTTTCGACCGCAGAGCCCACTTCACTAACTAATGGGCCGCGTGTCCACCTAATCTTCAAACACAAAGTTGCCGGGCATTCATTCATGCCGCCACTAAAACGTGAACTCCTTTGTGCTGCATGTACCCAAACGAATATCTAAGGAACCATTTAGTGACCTCACTAGTATCATATGATCGCGCGATCAAGCATGCTTCGGATGTCCCCGAAATAAACCCACCTTATTATTATTATTATTATTATCAGTCACGACCTCAAGCTGCGCAGACGATGTTGTGCCCAGGGCTCGACGCTTGTTTACCGGCTTCGTCTCTAAAAACTTGACCCTTGACCTGCAACGGTTGACTTCCCATTTGGTAGGTTTGAGCTCCTTCGCTTTGGGCTGTTGTTTCCATATTCGATATTTTAATTCTCGGCAATTCAGTTCCGATGGTGTATGAGTGTGGAAAATTCGGATTCAATATTACGGGTCGAAAGATTTTGGTCTACTGATCTCGCTTCTGACTTTCTTGATTAGTTCAACTGTCTGTTCTTCATCCGACTGTAGACGGGATCCAACTTAATATGTCTATTGATTGAGTCGCTTGAGGAGTGCCAGGCTTCCAAAACCTTCATTGCTTGCCTCGTGGTTGCTTGATCCGGGATTTTAACCTCGTCCGGATTGGACCCGTGTCCCTCTTGATCCGCGTGGACGGATATGAGAGAGAATGGATCATATCTCTTTGTGGTCATTTTATGCATGCGGGTGGCAACTTTTCTCATGGTTTGACCGATGCAGCGTTTGTCGCGGTCAACACACTTGACGGTGTATAAAACGTTTCCTCTTTCTTCGGTTTTGAGTTGTTCCTTTGGTAATGATGTTTTCTCACGGTTTTGGTCGGTCTCCGGGCCCATGTCATGTCTTGAGATTGAAGCAATCTTGTAATTGTTTCGGAGACATTTTTGATGTACCGCAGTGCGATCCTTTTGTTTGGTTGTGTCCTCTGATTTATTTTACGATTCACCCCATGCACTGTCCTTCTTATGAAGTTTCTTACATTTCCGCTTCGCTGAAACACCCTGAAAAAGTAGTTTTATTCTTCCCTTCTCAGTTTTATTGCGCTGCAGTGGGTTTTAGCTCTCGTGAATATGGTCCGATTGCATGACCATTTATGGTGATTTGGGTGATTAACGTAAAAGCACAATGTGTGATCCGTGTGTGTTTATTTCCGATAGAGGGATGTCTCCAATGTGCCGTTGGCATTCTTTCTCACGAGCATGTCCGAATATGCCAATTCTTCATCGTTCCTCGATTCCGTGGTGAATGTGATGTCGAGGAAGATGTCAGGAAGAGTGATCAATGTGTGTTTGTACAATTAGGCTGTGTATTCCGTATGTCGGCTGTTATGGCGTCCTTTCCTTTTCCCACCTCTCTTAACCCACTCCCTTTTCATCTTGCATATTCATACTTTCAAATTCAAAGTACAAGATGATGAGAAAGGCAATGGTCAGTGGGGCTTACCCTACTGCTCATCACCGTAGAATGAAGATGATGATAGGCTCAATGTCGACCGCATATTGTTCTGTGTCGCTCCCTGTCGTTATTCAAATGGACTGGATGGAAATACGACTGAGCAGCTGACTGACTTGTTGGACGGCTTTCGGGGCTTCTGGTCGCAAGCCGGTGTGAGGTGGCCTCTATCGCCACGGTTCGTGGGAGGAGGTTGAGCCTTCCTCGAGGGGGATCATATGAGTTGAACCGCCCCCCCCCCTCAAAGTCCCCCACAGCCGCTGCCACCTCCATCCGGCCTGCAATTTCAGACCAATATCGTTTACAGTCGCTCTTCGCTGAGCGTGTAGCTTTGCGGAGAAATATATGGTAATCAGTGGAATTGGGGAGTCTCCCCTCTCTAGCCTCAGCCCAACGGCTAAGTGTTCCCGCGGAGATACAATGTTTCTTATGCCGCTTTCTCTTGTCTGGCTGTTCAAGGGAGGCGCCAGCGATGCACACTTTTAGCCTTGCCTATTACCCATCTACGCTACCGTTCTTGCCCGTCGCAGTTAGTCCGGATGAGATCGCATTTGACAGAGCTTGAAAGTTGCCCATGATGGCTAGCTTGGAAGTATCTATTCTGCAATGAGGTCGGGATTTTTGCCATACCGAAAGGTGGAGCTTGAGACGAGCGCGCACAAAAGTGTGGTCTGTGCCGTCAGCATTTCCCGTTACGCCGCACTGGTATGCCCGACAGCTCTCGACGGAGGATGCCTAACGAGAACGCACCAAGATATAGTCGCTTTGTTGCGTTGTCCTACAGTCTGAGGAATACCAGGTCGGCAGGTGTCTTTTTCGATGCTGGAAGCGAGTATTGATGACGACCAGTTGACCGAGGTCTGCAAATTCACCAGGTGGTCGCCGTCCTCGCATCGCACGCCGAGGCTGAATTTCCCCAACACGTTGGGTGTACTCTTCTTCCATTCCAGTGCGGGAGTTCCAATCTCCTGCAGTTGGTAAAATGTCTTGCCTGGGAACCCGGTCGACTGAATTCTAAAGTTCGCTGTGGACTACATCCTTAGTGGTTGGCCCCGCTTCTAGTGTTGGGGCGAAAACTGCAATCACAGCCACAGTGAACGGAGTACCCCTAAATCGTGCCATGGCAAGTCTCGGAGAAACTTTTCCCACGAAATCAGGGCGTTGAGCTCTCGACTGTTCACTGCGATGGCAACTCTATGAAGCCCAAAATTGTCTGCTGGTCCACTATGTTGGATCCAGTAGGATGTATCCGTTTTGGGTGCTTGGATGCGTCGGCTGCCGGAGTTGTGTGGGCGTACCTCGGGTAGATAGGCTACGTCAATTCCGTAGTCCTGGACTGTACACACAGTAGTGCCCTGGCTACCTGTATCTCGAAGATTTCTCAGATTCCAATAGACTACTTGGACTGGTGACCTTGTGTTCAGGTTAGGGTTCCAGCTCGAATTTGGGTTACCACAGCCACTGGGGGAGCTTAAGGCGCATCGCTCTCCGGAGATGCCGTAGCATGATCAGAGCCAATTGTATAGACAAAATCCATGAAGAGGCTAGGGAATCCGGGAGGCAGCGGCCTCGCCAGCGCCACTCGGCTTTTGTTCGAGGTCGCACCTCTAGCCCACGCACAGCCAAGGAGCTACCGGCCAAACAACGAGAAATTTTGTGTTGGAAGCCGGTGAGCTGTGGAGCTGCTAATGCGCCTTTTGGATGGTGGCTTACGAATCCGGGATGCCCAGCTTGTCCAAGTGGTCGCGCAGCATGGTTGCCGGTGGCTCTCTGGGAGCTCTTTTGCCGTTCGCTATAGGTTACCTACACCGAGGGATCCGCGCAACTCTGTTGATGGGACGTTTTATTTGGTAGCCGTTGGATCTAACAGATCTCATCTGCCTATGCGGGAGGCTGCGTCTTCTCATGCTGGGCGCCGTCTCACCGGGGTTTTAGGCCTTGGACGCCCTCCACCCGGTTTGGTCTGCCTGTCACGCTGTTTGCCGGGGATTGGCCGCTGATGTAAGCTTCAGCTTTGTGGAGCCGCAGGTGTGGGCTGGGTATATATGGAGACCAAAGAGATGGTGAATACCCCAGAGGGTGTGACAAACTACTGAATCAGAGGTGCAGCTCCTCGCAAATATCCCGTGCACCTCAGTGTAAACCAAACTCTGGCCCTCCGGTTGAAACCGGAAAAGGATGATCTCCGAAACCCAAGTCCATTGCTTCACCGGTCCTTTTCCAAGCTATGGAACAATAACATTTCCCCTCCTACTTTTCCGAACTACTCAACACCGACTTTTATGACTATACTATCACATTTAAACACAGACACTGTTCGTGATTTATGCATTTCTAACCTAAAAATCCAACCGTATTCACCGAGAGGGTGATGTTACCGCCCACAACCACTACTAGCTTTACAATTTTCTAGAAAGCAGAGAGAGCTACTGCTGATCGCTGACTTATTCGCGTACTGTTCGCAAAGGATATTCCGTTTTTCGGACAAGATTTATTTACCGGTTCGCAGACACATCTTTTCCCTGCCAGAGTCAGTCGAGGCTGGCCTGGGCAACAGTCACAACTGTAGATCTGGACGTTCCCTCCTTGTTAGAAACAGAAGCCTCTGATATTGCCGAAGCGGCCACTTTGACAAAAATTGCGGGACATTTTACTTTCTTCTCCCGAACACCAATGGCTTAAAAGTGACATTTTCTCGTAGAAAACAGGCTTGCTTAGTTGTTGAGGTGGCTTGGAAATGGCCTTATTGCTTGTTTGATCCCCGTCTCCGAACGACCACCGACCTGTGATCAGCAGCTTTTATGTAGAACAGAAAATGTCACTGAAAAGTCAAAGAGGGTGGGATTCAATGGTGGAAAATAGAGCTCATGTCCTAGCTTCTGTGTATCTTATCGCACGGGGAAGATAAAGTCCCAGCTGACACCTTGTTTGACGTCGCGTCGACTTTAGGCACTGTACAACTAAAGGACCTTCGTGGGACGTTGTACCATCTCGGTGTTTTTCGTTTATTGCAATCTGTTAGATCTCGTAACCTGCCCTCCTCCGGACACAATGTCAAAAATACCGCTGCTCAGTGCGCGGTTGGTGCTGAACTGAAATCGGGATTCTGTCAGTAACCCACTAGCAATCCTATCAAGCCAATTCTACTACTTGAACGTTTGTTCCTGGATTTAAGGAGGTCACTTTCAATTATCACTTGCGGTACATATTTGCTTACCATAAGTGGCGAATATTCTCGACTGTCTTTTGCATTTCTTGCCCAATATGACTAATAATGTTGCCAAACTTTGCCAGTTATTTGCTGTTTGGAAAGCCTTCCTGTATCCATTCTGATCGCGGCTCACCTTTCGCGTCGGAGACGGGGATCAAACAAGCAATAAGGCCATTTCCAAGCCACCTCAACAACTAAGCAAGCCTGTTTTCTACGAGAAAATGTCACTTTTAAGCCATTGGTGTTCGGGAGAAGAAAGTAAAATGTCCCGCAATTTTTGTCAAAGTGGCCGCTTCGGCAATATCAGAGGCTTCTGTTTCTAACAAGGAGGGAACGTCCAGATCTACAGTTGTGACTGTTGCCCAGGCCAGCCTCGACTGACTCTGGCAGGGAAAAGATGTGTCTGCGAACCGGTAAATAAATCTTGTCCGAAAAACGGAATATCCTTTGCGAACAGTACGCGAATAAGTCAGCGATCAGCAGTAGCTCTCTCTGCTTTCTAGAAAATTGTAAAGCTAGTAGTGGTTGTGGGCGGTAACATCACCCTCTCGGTGAATACGGTTGGATTTTTAGGTTAGAAATGCATAAATCACGAACAGTGTCTGTGTTTAAATGTGATAGTATAGTCATAAAAGTCGGTGTTGAGTAGTTCGGAAAAGTAGGAGGGGAAATGTTATTGTTCCATAGCTTGGAAAAGGACCGGTGAAGCAATGGACTTGGGTTTCGGAGATCATCCTTTTCCGGTTTCAACCGGAGGGCCAGAGTTTGGTTTACACTGAGGTGCACGGGATATTTGCGAGGAGCTGCACCTCTGATTCAGTAGTTTGTCACACCCTCTGGGGTATTCACCATCTCTTTGGTCTCCATATATACCCAGCCCACACCTGCGGCTCCACAAAGCTGAAGCTTACATCAGCGGCCAATCCCCGGCAAACAGCGTGACAGGCAGACCAAACCGGGTGGAGGGCGTCCAAGGCCTAAAAACCCCGGTGAGACGGCGCCCAGCATGAGAAGACGCAGCCTCCCGCATAGGCAGATGAGATCTGTTAGATCCAACGGCTACCAAATAAAACGTCCCATCAACAGAGTTGCGCGGATCCCTCGGTGTAGGTAACTTATAGCGAACGGCAAAAGAGCTCCCAGAGAGCCACCGGCAACCATGCTGCGCGACCACTTGGACAAGCTGGGCATCCCGGATTCGTAAGCCACCATCCAAAAGGCGTATTAGCAGCTCCACAGCTCACCGGCTTCCAACACAAAATTTCTCGTTGTTTGGCCGGTAGCTCCTTGGCTGTGCGTGGGCTAGAGGTGCGACCTCGAACAAAAGCCGAGTGGCGCTGGCGAGGCCGCTGCCTCCCGGATTCCCTAGCCTCTTCATGGATTTTGTCTATACAATTGGCTCTGATCATGCTACGGCATCTCCGGAGAGCGATGCGCCTTAAGCTCCCCCAGTGGCTGTGGTAACCCAAATTCGAGCTGGAACCCTAACCTGAACACAAGGTCACCAGTCCAAGTAGTCTATTGGAATCTGAGAAATCTTCGAGATACAGGTAGCCAGGGCACTACTGTGTGTACAGTCCAGGACTACGGAATTGACGTAGCCTATCTACCCGAGGTACGCCCACACAACTCCGGCAGCCGACGCATCCAAGCACCCAAAACGGATACATCCTACTGGATCCAACATAGTGGACCAGCAGACAATTTTGGGCTTCATAGAGTTGCCATCGCAGTGAACAGTCGAGAGCTCAACGCCCTGATTTCGTGGGAAAAGTTTCTCCGAGACTTGCCATGGCACGATTTAGGGGTACTCCGTTCACTGTGGCTGTGATTGCAGTTTTCGCCCCAACACTAGAAGCGGGGCCAACCACTAAGGATGTAGTCCACAGCGAACTTTAGAATTCAGTCGACCGGGTTCCCAGGCAAGACATTTTACCAACTGCAGGAGATTGGAACTCCCGCACTGGAATGAAAGAAGAGTACACCCAACGTGTTGGGGAAATTCAGCCTCGGCGTGCGATGCGAGGACGGCGACCACCTGGTGAACTTGCAGACCTCGGTCAACTGGTCGTCATCAATACTCGCTTCCAGCATCGAAAAAGACACCTGCCGACCTGGTATTCCTCAGACTGTAGGACAACGCAACAAAGCGACTATATCTTGGTGCGTTCTCGTTAGGCATCCTCCGTCGAGAGCTGTCGGGCATACCAGTGCGGCGTAACGGGAAATGCTGACGGCACAGACCACACTTTTGTGCGCGCTCGTCTCAAGCTCCACCTTTCGGTATGGCAAAAATCCCGACCTCATTGCAGAATAGATACTTCCAAGCTAGCCATCATGGGCAACTTTCAAGCTCTGTCAAATGCGATCTCATCCGGACTAACTGCGACGGGCAAGAACGGTAGCGTAGATGGGTAATAGGCAAGGCTAAAAGTGTGCATCGCTGGCGCCTCCCTTGAACAGCCAGACAAGAGAAAGCGGCATAAGAAACATTGTATCTCCGCGGGAACACTTAGCCGTTGGGCTGAGGCTAGAGAGGGGAGACTCCCCAATTCCACTGATTACCATATATTTCTCCGCAAAGCTACACGCTCAGCGAAGAGCGACTGTAAACGATATTGGTCTGAAATTGCAGGCCGGATGGAGGTGGCAGCGGCTGTGGGGGACTTTGAGGGGGGGGGGGCGGTTCAACTCATATGATCCCCCTCGAGGAAGGCTCAACCTCCTCCCACGAACCGTGGCGATAGAGGCCACCTCACACCGGCTTGCGACCAGAAGCCCCGAAAGCCGTCCAACAAGTCAGTCAGCTGCTCAGTCGTATTTCCATCCAGTCCATTTGAATAACGACAGGGAGCGACACAGAACAATATGCGGTCGACATTGAGCCTATCATCATCTTCATTCTACGGTGATGAGCAGTAGGGTAAGCCCCACTGACCATTGCCTTTCTCATCATCTTGTACTTTGAATTTGAAAGTACGAATATGCAAGATGAAAAGGGAGTGGGTTAAGAGAGGTGGGAAAAGGAAAGGACGCCATAACAGCCGACATACGGAATACACAGCCTAATTGTACAAACACACATTGATCACTCTTCCTGATTTGACAGAAAGTGACAACATGATCGCCACTGCTCACGGTTCGTTGCCGTATCAGTCAGTGTATCTGGCCAACTGATTGAGGGGTCTTTTGTACCCCAACCACAAAGACGTGTGGCACCTACTTTTCCTAATTTTTATGTACATTTTCTCATTCCTTGCTGCCACGCCATCTGTTGCCCTTCGAGTGGTTTCTTCCACCACCGAAAAGGAAAGGATAATAAGGCACGAACTGTAGGCGTGTGTCTGTCATACGTAACACCTGCCCTAACCAACGAAACCTACTAAGCTGGATGCGCTGTGATAGAGAACTCTCTGAATCGGTAGCCGATAATCAATTTCTGACCTCAGCATTGCTTACTCGGATATTACACCCAATCTGAGCGATACTGTGCAAGCATCGGTGGTGGAAATTCTCAAAGCAACGACCACCTTCCGCACACAGACTCTGTGAGGAGACATGATGACCGGCAGTCATAATCTGTCAAGTCTCGTCCACATTCAGCATGTCAGACCACGTCCAGGGCCCGGGCCAAAGCTCATACAGGTGGATTCGCAAGTGACATGGTAGCGGATAGATGAGAGGCGAACAGATTCACATCAATTGGTAGCTGGTCTTGTGACCAACCAGCCGATCGGATGACAGGCTGTTTGATGCAAGTATGGACCAGTTTGTTTTTGTTGCTACCAACGGTGTAGCCGATAGTTTTTTTCATATACAAAAAAGGTTTTGTGCTAATAAAACGAGATGGTTCGTGGGAAGAATAGACTAATCACTGGGGTTAGTAGAACTGAAAAGAACAGACGGAACGCCTTGAGCCCATACATAAGAACTGGGCGCACTTTGGTACAGCACACACGACCTTTCTAATTCAGTGATTTATCACGTCACCTGCGCAAATGCGTCTGTCCAGCCTACGTCCCTAGACCCTAGGATAAAAGCGTGCTCACCTCTGCTACCACGCTCCCATCCGTCGTCGTACCTCTTCCGGGGTGGGTAGGGCGGCCCCCAGCTGTAGACTCTAGCCGACTGAGCACCAAGCCCGGAACCTTTGACGTCGTCTTGTAAAGCTTATTTATACTTTGGAGGCGTATATCACATTCACGTGCGGCTACGTCTCTCGCAATTACGTGCAGTGCCCTCTGCGTGCGTTCTACGCACCTAAACACGCAAGCCAAATTTCGGCTTAACACAGAACACAGAGCTCTTCAGTATTTGCCACTTCAACGATGACATCCTGAAGAACTTGCCAAACATTCCGTATTATCTCATCCATGAGAAAGTTGAACAGGAAAGGAGACATGGGACATCTTTTTCGGATACCGCTAGAAGTTTCGAATGGAGTGGACAGTTCACCGTGAACCCTTACACGGCCAGACTGTTGCGTAAAATGATCTCACTAATTTTTACAAACTTTTGTGGCATACTTTTTTGATGAAATGTTTTGAAAAGTGATGTTCGGTCGGCTGGAGCGAAGGTTCCCTTCATGTCAGGGGAAATGATTATTGTCGGCAGATGGCATGTGTGATGCGCCTCAAGTAACTAACGAAAAGTGATAATCTGGTCGAAGCCTACTCGACCCTGGCGGATTTCGGCCTGTTGTTCACAAGATTTCCTCTTATGGGCAGCCATATCGAGGCCAACACCTTTGGGATTACTGGAATTAAAATGATCTCATGACGGTTACGGCATTTGTTGCTTAGTTCTCTCCTAAAAATGGGCACTTTCAGTGACTCGCTCTATAACAACAGCCTACGCCCGCGTTCAAAATGTCACGGGGAAAGAAGGCAGATGATTTTGTCAAGGCATCCCTACCCAGTCTGAAAAGAACTGGCGGACATACGTTGGAAGCCCAAATCTATGCCCTCTTCTGGTGGGGCTCAAGTAGTACTCCCCTGAGGATCGTAGTGGCTGACGTCAGAATAACTACATTAGCGCGCAGCTGGCTGAACTGTGTTTAACCACTGATGTACAGGACGGACTATCATAGTGGTTCAGTACAACTCGCTTTCAAAATCAACAATAGGACAACGAGGTTTCCGTGCCAGAAAGCCTTCCATGCTTCTTCAGCACTGACGATTGTAGTGTTTTGGATACTTCTCCAGAGGTCTAAACACCGGGATCCCAAAACGGTACTCGGCTTCTGTTCCAGATCCATGGTGGGGCTGTCGCCCTGGAGGACTGATGAAAGCACGGGTCAGTACTGCCAAATCGTGCCTTGAGCGACTAGTACTGTAGTATGTCTATGGAGCTTGCAACAGAAAGCAGTAGTAGAACTCTGTGTGCTCTTTTCTCGCCTCCATTCATCGCTCATGGGCAGGTGCCCCTCGGAACGTCCAAGAAGCCGGTTCATTATTTTGCGCTTCCTCAGATTTTATGAACGTTCGATTGCGTCCCGCGTGTGGTTTGCCAAAATAGGGTAATCATTTCCCCAAAGAGTCGCAGGGAGGAAGCGATAGTTTGAAATTATTGACGCAAGAGATCCCATTTCTACAACTTCCATTTGTCTAGGAGATATCACAATCCAGGACTGGTGATTGAGGACCCTGAAACCGTGGCTGCCTCCGTACATGTTGGTCTCGGGCCAAGTCCTCAAGGACAACTGAGCATATGATGGGCACTTCCACTGAAAAAGGATGGCTACTGCCACTAGAGCCTCGGATGGGCTCAGCCCATAGCTCGATGTTTTTCTGCCAATGAGTGTCCTTTTTATTTTTTTCACTTCCCCGATTTCTTACTTAACTCAGATACCACGGCTCTTATTTAAAACGGCCCAAAGGTCTACCAATTAAAATATGAAGAAAATTTAGCGGTGACGATAAATATGATGGAGTTACTAGGAAAGGCAGCGTTTTAGAAAATTTCATCTTATATTATTATGAATGTATATATTTGTAAAGAGCAGACTTCATAAGAGCTCATGAAGATTTGGCCAACTATTCCGAAGCCACCTGCTCGGCACCAGGTATCCAGTTTTGTCCTGAGTGGAGCCTGGTAATGAGTTACTTAGGCCTCGGGATGTTACAGTTTAGTTCGGTCTGCTCAGGGCCAGTATTGGCCACGGCCAACCGAGAGTCCAGAGCACATTCGATGATATGCGCATCATTTACGCACCCAACATTGCACAGTGCATTTTGTCGAACTCCCGCTAGAAATGTGGGAAAGGTAAAACCTTATCGCTCATCAACTGTGACAGACATTGTGCTTCGGCAGCTTTCACTAGACCTTCCAGTTGCGCTTTCTTATTTCAGAATGGTACATGTTACTGATCCTGAATCTAAACTCACCTTTTTATGGTCTGCTGTTTCTCCCATATCCACCAGTGTTCACTCTCACAAAATTGGTCTCATGCCCCCCTGCTTCAAAACTCATTCCGTTTATTGAACTCCGGTAAATCCGTCATTCAGGGTTTGCATTGTCTTCATGATCGCTATCCTCTTCGCATGCGTTGATTTTCCCGAACATACTTCTTTACAATTTTCCCCCCTTTTTTCTCTTGCTCAAAAATTTACTCCATCTGCATAACCTCGGTGGGCCTCCGGTTTCCTTGGCTTGCATCATTCTCGTTCGTAATGCGTCCTTAGCACTGCGTTAATGATTTTTCGATATCTCCACCGCGAACCAGTGCTCAGTCCGGAATCGAAACTGGTTCAAAAGTGCCGCGCGAAAAACTATCAGAATGATCCATTCAAACTGTGGCTGGCTTTGTTTTTCCATCTTTGATACTCTCGACTTTCATATTCTGAATTTGTGAATATTCCATCTTATTGAGTAACGTGTTACACCATGATCATGCGCTACAGCGTGCATCTCGACTATGGCCGAGAAATATACCAGTATTATTATTAGGGCAATAGGCAACAAACCAAAACGTCGAATACGGTACACGTAATGCGGATCCTATTGTTATCCTCATCCATCTAGCGAACGTTGAAAACTCACCACCAGAGACAATCTCGTACCAACACGTACTATCTGTCCGTCACTGAAAGCATGTTTGTGCACTGCATGCAATGCTTCCCCCCAGTTGAAACCGATATTTCGGTAGGCATAAACCCCTTCAAATTATCTCGGGCCGTGGTGGACTCTACCTGCCCTTGCATTTTGTGCCCCATTTATATCTTCTCGACACCCCTGACTTCACAGAAATGACCAGCAATCCCGCGGCAAGCCCAGGAAAGTTCCGAGCCTTGGTTGTCTCCCAGAACAGATCTGACCTCCAAAAAGAAGACATCGACGCCATACATGAGGAGGTCAGCCTGAAAAAGCGAGAAAAGCTACCATATTTCTTTGACTTACAGGAACATATTCCTTGTCGCAAGCTACCCATGACTCCGGGCAGATCTTTTGCCGCTGAATGACCACTGTTACTGACCCATTTTCAACACTGCTCACCATAAAATTTCCATTTTTCGGTCGGGGCCTGGGAGCCTTGGCCACCCGCCAAAACCAGCCCCCTCTTTTCTGACAGTCGGATATCTGACTGTGATAGAACAACGAAAAAAAGAAACCTCTAAAAGATTGCGGATACTCCTTGGAATACCTCGCGCAGGACACCAATAAATGTGTTTCACGATACCTCCCTATCTTATGCGGGCTCTTTTACCGTCTACTATGGGCTCTGAATGTAGACCGTTTGTGTTCTGTTTGGTGCTGAAAATTCAACGTTATCCCGTTCCCACCCCTCAATGTTCCCGAACCAGCGTTCACACTGGCTTCGTCCTGCTTTGTTGTGTGCTCGCGACGATAGAAGTTTCATACTATCCACACAATCAACACATCTTGAGAGTACCTTGCTGGCATCCAGGTATTATCTTAGAACGCCGATCATGCCGACCTCTGACCTTTGCTTCTCTCAAAGAGGCCAGTATTCTTCACAGCATTACCTCCGATACCCTTGGCAGCCTCCCATAAACTTTTACTTTAATTATCCTTGAAAAACCACTTTACAGGAGGAGATAATAAAAATACTCTTTTATGCCAGTAAAGCACCTGCCACATTCAGGCAAAAACCATTTTCACACTTATCTTACTCCCTCAGGGAAAGGTTCTATTCTGCATAAGCAAATGGTATGAAGGTTACCTTTTCTAACTCCGTACTACTGCGACGCCTTGGATTTCTGATATCCGAGCTCCTCCACGCTAGCCCACAAGCACATGTAAAAGTCATTAGTCTTTTTTATTGCATAAACAATGCCCAGCCGGTGCCCTTAACTTTGCCGGCTGTTAGAAGTGTGGCCCACTTTACGTCATCAACTCCCACTCCAAGCCTACTCTAGTTAAACTTGTGGAATAAAAACTGATCAGTACATGGAAGATGTGCCACTGTCCGTATGAAAGAAAATTTGCCCATGCCGTTTTTATGCAAACCTAACCAGTTTGTCATAAGCTGTTTTCAATAATTGTCATAATCCACTTCTCAATTACGTTCAGCCTGCCATTCCGCCATTTCAGTTTCCCCACTGGGTGACTGAAGATTGCCTAAGGACCATCACCGGCTGAGGCCTAACTGGAGCCTCCCGCAGAAACCGGGGTGGAGCTCAAACGGACCCAATAAATACCCTTAAAAGTCCAGCATTAGACCGGCCAGCGCCTTCTGATGCCGCACCTCCCTTATGGATACCACTGTTAGTTTCTACACAGATAACAGTTCACGTGCAACCTGCCACCACACCAGCCACCAACACATATATGTTTCTTCCGCTAAACCTCGCTGAATCTGACCAGTTTAACCAACACCTGCGTCTCGCCGCTCCACATAACCCGTGCTTTCGGGGTAAAAACATGATGATTGAAGTTCTCTCTCAGTTGCTCCTGGATCCTGTTTGGAGGAGCCCAATGTCTCGGCTGAAACATGAAAAACAAAATTATTATATTGATAGAATTCCGATACTCCACCCGGAGACTGAGTCTCTTATCCTCCCCATCTGGGATTCTCAATACTGAAGCTGAAAAACGCCGAGGCTTAGCTGGACAATATATTCGTCAGTGTAACGGCATAGTGAGGCCAGAGCCTACGCAGAGGTTCTCCACCCTGGCATCCATTGCAACATTTCACTCTTTCATCGAAATCTAACCCGCTTTAGACTACTTCTTCTCCGACCCGGGTTCCTTCAATTGCCCTTCTTCTTCTCTCCATGTTGTAGGTTACAGATCTTGGAATTGAAAATACCACTTTATAGACTGCTGTTCTTTTTCACGTCCACCAATATTCCCCTGTATACTTTCATACATCTAAAATCCCTCTATCCGTTTCATAAATATTTCCGTTTGCTAAACTCCGTTAAGCCCCCGTTATTCATGGCTTGCATAATCTATATATTTAATGCATCTTTGGCTTTTGGTATTTCTGTTTTTTATTATTCTCATGAGCTGCCACTACCTAAATCGGAGCTGAAGCCCACCTTCATTTTCCGTGCCAATAAGTATCTTTTTGACCCATCCAAACCCTTGCCAGCCTTGTTGCTCTGTTGCTGGAGTTTCCGACTGTAACCCTCAGATTTCGAGTACATTTTATCTTATTGAGTAATGTTGTAGACCATGATTGTGCGCTGGCGAGTGAGTCTCGACCATGATTGAAAAATAAACTATCATTATTATTACGTATACCCGAGTCATGTTAAACCGACCGAGCACCCACGGAAGTGAAACCTGAACACTTCAGCGATCTATGGTGTAATACAGCTCTGAGGACGCCATCAACTCAACTTTTGTTTGAGGGGCTCCCCGACTACTTGAACTACCAGCATCCCCATCTTCGTATGAGCCAATACGTGTGATTGTCCCATATCGCCAATCTTTACACGCCCACACAAATAAAATTAAAAAAGCAAATCTCTCGACCAAGTTGTGACATTCTGCTAGATAAGTTCTTGGTGGTTTTCTTTTCCCTCTCCTGTTAATACTATAAACTGCCATCCCCGTGGCTGCAGTTACCTCCATTTCGCAGTCATTCACTTTTCTCATGCGTAGTAGTCCAGCTATAAACCCCACCACTCCCAAAGTCAGTCGCATCCACGTACCCATTTTTACTTCCTTGTAGCCGGAGTCCCGACATCCCAGGCTTTATTTCCCACGATGTGATAATAAACTCCAGTTGGGTCAGCGGCTTCCTGGTTTCTTTGCGTGTTTTGTATAAAGGTTGCGAACAATCGTTCTCCGTTTCATCTTTGTATGTGCTACCTTGTCTGTTTTCCGCTAAAGAGCATCTTTCATCTTGTTCATGAGAGGCAGTATCCCTAATACTGCTAGCGCCTGAACTCGAAGCCGATTCTTATTTGCCACATAAACCTGCATCATTTTACGTCTTTCAAACTCCGTACATTCTATCCTACGGATGTGGATAATTGTGACCCCTCTTCCCGAAATTTGTGAATATTCCACATTGTTCAATAACACTGTGCAGTCTGACCATGCCTCCGCTCTTGCACCTAGATCACAGCTGAGAGATATAGATATGGTTATTGCTATTTTGTTATTATTGATCCCGCATATACCTCCTTAACCATCTGGTTGCTGTACAAAAGCCGGAAAGTTCTTTTTCATCTATTTTTGGTGTCCCTGTATAGACTAGTTTGGGTTTAATTCGTTGAGGCTCCAAATGCGCCCGCGAGTTGATACTGTTTTTGGCACAGCTCGAGCTTTAGAACAATCACTCTTTAGCCCGTCGTAGTAAGACCTTTGTCTCTGAGGCTTCCCTTCCTGTATCAGTACACGATCAGGATTTGCGCTGAAACATCTTTTACGCACACAGTTCTGAAGTGGCTATGACACTGGAAACTGAATTTCTCGATGATCAGTCGCCTGGTAATTACTTTGAGTCTTCGTCGAAAATAGCGGTTTTATTTTGACCTTGTTTTGCTCTTGAGCAGAAGGCCTTTAACTCCTTACAGGCTCCGAAACCTTACACTTTCTGGCTGAGCGGATGCGTGCTTCTTCTCATGGATTCCTCTTTTCTTCTCCACCCTCTCCCGCTACCACCGTTTCTTATACCAATTTCTAGCTTCTTTCACGTATGTCTGTCAGTTTTAAGATATCTCCTATTGGACCACAGGCATTTCCTGTGTGCCTCCCAGTCTGGTCTGCTTCTCCATGTTCCGCCGATTGTAAAGACAACGTTACATCACGATGTTCTTTTACAGTTCCAAACCGTTTTATCTGCCACTATCCAATTCCTCTGGTTCGCCACCACATGTCGTACCCGCATTAATCGAATAATTAGACCCATTCTTACCTGTTCTCTTTGGTCCTATGCTTCATCTTCCCTCTTCTATGAACTGCTCCTCACAATCGTTACCTCTTCTGTGCTTTCGCACCCCTTTTTTCTCTCTCTGTTAGCCCGCCATGTCCACCTGTCATAAAGGTAATTCACCACGATATTCCAAAGTTAATTTTACTACCACTTATCTAATATTACCTGCCCCTCCCAGTGACTGATAATTTCTTTCTAGGACCCCACTGTTATTGCACATGCTCCTTTTATATGTGCACATACATATGCATGATACATATATATATATATATATATATATATATATATATATACTTGCACATATATGTAAATGTGAGTTCGCTCTGCCTCTTGCAGCTCCTTACCGGCCACTTCTTTCTCTATCATCCCGCCGACCGTCATGATTTGCATCCATCCCTCCTACATGCGTACTCCACATCTACCGTATCGGATTCTCTTGAATTGTTTTTGTCATCTGATCCACCCTCTACTTCTTTTATTGCTCGCCGCCTGTTTTGCGATGCTTTTCGTGCCCTGTCTGCCGACCATCCACTGAAGAGTACCAATGATTCATTGATATCTAATCCATTGCAGTACATCTCACTTTTTTCTCCATCGTCCCCGCTACTGCAGTTTTTTATACCGATTTCTAGCCTTTCTCATGTATACCAGTCGGCTTCCAGATGTTTCCGCCCGAACCATTCACACTCCTCACCTGACTCTGATATTCAAACTCACCGGGAGTCCACTGAAATCCGCCCTTGAGTTCATTTAGACCCCTACGTCTTCTTTGGTGTGCATACACTTATCATACTTTCATTCCATCTTATTCCTCCTTCTGAGCCTTTTTATCCTACTTTTTCATTCAAATTTTCAAATTTTCATGAATTACCTGTGTCCATTCCAT
This sequence comes from Fasciola hepatica, assembly GCA_948099385.1. NCBI lineage: Eukaryota > Metazoa > Platyhelminthes > Trematoda > Plagiorchiida > Fasciolidae > Fasciola > Fasciola hepatica. The sequence continues at coordinate 10,065,089 of CANUEZ040000012.1, read as the reverse complement.
CGCCAGTATAAACTTGATCTTGCACCCAGCAAACTCCGGGCGTCTCCGAAATAAACTATTATTATTATTATTACTGCTACACAGAGGTGGTGTCTTCACCCGGCTAAACTTCACGACGGAGTGTTTGAAGTGGATTCACAAGGAACTGTGGTAGAGAGGTCTACGATCAACCCGCCATAGGTATTGCACACTCCGAGACATGGACACTGTCGTTAGGGTTTAGACAGATTAGGGTGAATCGGTATCCGTATCTCCTCCTAGGTGACCGGCCATTTCGTGGGAGGACTTGGCGGGCGCTGTAAGATGTTATTTCGAAATCCTCCCAGCTACTTCGAGAGACTCTTTCTGTCTAGAACAGATTATTTGTATAATGACCCTCACACATGCTATGATACAAATCAGCCCCTACATTTAAAAACTGACCTAGATCTTTTGTTATGATCTCTGCGTCACTATTTTGATCTCATTTGTGGCTGTCGAAAGGGCCGTATCTGGAGGTAAACTTTGCCAAAATTCACTTCCCGTTTGTTAACGACCGTGGTTGTTCAGTCGATGTTTAAATATAATTTGTACGTTTGTGCTTTTCTGATAAAGCGCCGCAGGGCTTATAGATCAGAATCGTTGTAATTTTAGGATTCGACATTTTGGCTGCGCCTTAATGAAAGTAAGAACAACTTTATGAGGGAGGTCGGAGGTCGTCTTTCTGGGAGGCCATAGTTAGGTCTCCCCCAGAATGTGTCCAGTGTGTGCAATCCTCGCCATAGTACAGCTAGAAGTAGGCTTCTGTCCTGATAAATAATCGAGGCTGGCCTCAAGGTGGCTACTGGTCGAGAGGTGAATGGCCATATAGGTTGTATTCAAGCCCAGGATGTTTTTGCTGGGATGGTTTGTGAGTGTGCGGGGGGCCGGTAGAAGAATTCGGGATAACCAAAAGTGATAGGACTGCAAAGAAAGGGCTCGGGGCTTCGACCTAAGGGAGGTTATGGGTGCAACGGTTATTCCGATCGCGAGTAACGCGTAGCCCAAATGCTGAATCCTGAAGTCAGAATAAGATTGAGTAGCTGCTCTCAAGGTGCTGAATTAGCTGACAGCCAGATACCTGACTGTGATAAAACCATTAAAAAAAGAATAAGAACGTCTAAAAAGTGTGGATCATTCTTGGAGAGCCACGTGCTGGATGCCAGTAGTTGTGTATCGTGCTACCTCTCTACCTGAAGCTGGCCCTTGTGCCGCCTATCATGAGCACCAAATGTAGACCGTTAGAGTTTGCTTCCCTGACGAAAATTCGGACCCACCTCTCACGGTTCCCCAAACCAGTCCTCACATTGGTGTAGTCCTGCTTTGCAGCACGATAACAGCGAAAAAGATACCACAGTAACCATGCAATCATATCCGCATCAGATTTCCTTGCTCACATTGGAGCTTAATCTCAGTACGATTGCACTATCGAGGAAGAGCATAGATGAACTCGCGTCAATGTTCCAAGACAAGTGACCAATTACCTCTAATGTATCACTACTGTCACCCCAATAGTTCCTTCTACTTTGACTCCTCAGTATAGAATAACCACTATACAGAAAGAGACAGTAACAGCATAGAGCCACGCAAACAGTACGTCAGTCCTACTCGCTCAGTCTGTCACTTCAAACCTATCCTGTCGCCTCGTTGCCTAACCACGTTCTGCGTAAGCAAACGGTATCGAGGGTTATCATTACTAACCAATCATAACCGTGAAGCCCTAGGTATTTTATTAGTATCCCAGCGATGCCATGCTCACGGGCAAATCACAAATCCTTTTAAACGCATACAGTTACCAAGCCGGTGTACGAAACTTCGTCGGCCTGCAGCAGTATAGCTCAAATCCACTGCGAGTCTATTTTACCCATGCCCTACTCACATAGACCTAACCAATCCATTGTTTATTGTCTTCATATATTATCATAACCCACAGCTGGAACCACGTCCAGACTGAAATCTCTCTTTATTTCAGGTTCGTTGTCTCTCACCATCTCAGCCGCCAAATTGGCTAACCAAGGATGCCGCTTTGACTCGCACGGATAGAGACTCAAGTGGAACCTACCATAGCAACTGAGACTGAAATCGAACCACACAACAGGAGATACCCCTAATTGCTTATCAGATCAATCAGCGTTTTCTAACGCAACGAACACGAATTCCAGTCCACGCGCATGCCGATAATATACAGCCACACTCGGCTGATCGACCGACACATACCGTGCCCTGCCAGAAGAAACTTACGCATTCAAAGCCGTACATTGCCAGAAATGACGCTAAATAACACTGAAGGCAAATGCATCAACACATACATATATTTGTCAGTGAAACAGCATAATAACGCTGAAGTCCATGCGAAGATTTTCCCACTTTATTATCCGTTACCACAGGTTATCCTTCCTCCGAACCGTAGCCGGCTGGAAATTGACTCTCCACTTCTCGAGAACCTTCCAGTTGCGCCTTCTTATTTCTGAATAGTACATGTTATTGGCCATGAATCTAAACTTACCTTTTTATGGACTGCTGTTTCTCCCACACCCACCAGTTCACTTTCACGAAATTGGCCTCATGTCCCCTTGATTCAAAGCTCATTCCGTTTCTCAAACTCCGGTAAATCCGTCAGTCAGGGTCTTCATGGATCGCTATCCTCTTCGCATGCATCGATTTTCCCCCCTCTTCTTCTTGTTAAAAATTTACTCCATCTGCAGAACCTTAGTTGGCCTCCGGTTTCCTTGGCTTGCATCATTCTTGTTCATAATGCCTCCTTAGCACTGCGTTAACGATTTCTTCGACATCTCCACCGTGCACCACTGCCTAGCCCGGATTCGAAACTGGTTCAAAACTGCCGCGCAAACCATTATCAAAATGATCCATTTAAACTGTTGCTGTCTATGTTTTTCCATTTCTGATACTCTCGACTTTCATACTCAGAATTTTGTGAATATTTCACCATATCGAGTAACATGTTACACCATGATCATGCGTCAGCGCGTGCCTCTCGACCATGGCCGAGAAATATACCAATATTATTATTATTATTATAAATTATACGCATATAAATTATATACAAACCTCAACCGTGCTGCTTTAATATTTAGCAACGAGGAGGAGGGTTTGGAGGAGGTCACTGCCGGATGCGGCCTTCACGGCTGTCTGAATTCAAATCAAAATTATGCCACGGCACATGAGCAAGATATAAGCAAACTTTCAAGTTTGGCGGTTGATGCATGCTGTACTTATTCGAGGGTCAAAAACATAAAGAGCATGGGGTCAGCAATACAAGTATGTGACAAAGACTGGAGAGGATTTACACGCCTGAAAGGTACTATCGGTATGAGTAATGTGTAACTGTATCTAAATGACGGGAAAGCTTTTCCCCGAAAGCACACGATGGGTTTCGCTTTTGTTGCCGCCCACCACGTATGCACATTCGGTACACTTCTACCCAAACACCCTCACGCTTGAGCCCTCCACATGTGGTTTGCCACGGTAATCTCGTTTGAATCAAATGGAAGCCACGTCCATGCGAGCTCCGTCCCGCTTAAATGAGGCTTCAGCCCCAAGGCAAGTTGTCTCGCTGATAAAGTGGAACTCATTTAGACTAAGCCCTAAGAGGGGTTCGCAAACAAGACGGATGTGACTCTTTTCTGGCGGAAGCAGACTGATCTTGGGGGCAATAAATCCAGAAGGCAGATAGTAAAAGAGCCAGAATGCCCATTGTAGCTCAACTTTTTCCGCCACAGGTGATACCGAATGACATAGCAATCCTTCAAAAACCTCAATGGTTCTCTAAGCCGTGTAATAGCATGCGGTATAGCAAATTTCGTGCTAAGCCAAGTTTGTCGCCAGGCGCCTACTGTTTCGAACGTTTGAGCAATGCGTAGCCAAATTCGCAACGGATCCCGAAATCAGAAGACGATTATCCGTGATATTCTACGATACTAGATTATTAAAATAAACAATGACATAAACAATATACAAACCTCAATAATACGATCACAAGGACTCAACAACGAGAAACCGAATAGCAGCGTGTGAGCAGACAGCACCTGCGTCACGCAGGTCCTGAACAAGGATGTGCCAAAATAGCGCTCTGGGCGCGAACAAACAACAATTGGTCCAGAAAAACAACCAGTTCGTAAAGACAAGTCAATAGTGTATGGAAATGAGTGATGTTGGGAAAAACACTGAATCGCGAGGGAAAAAGGGGGATTTTCCAAGACCGGCTGTTACACCTACAGTGAAGCCGTATTTTACGATGAACTCAACGGGTTTTATTGATACTTCTTGCATCCCTAAGCAACTGCGCCAAAGCTGCTCACCTTTCCACCGATGACATTGATGACGGACTTTAATTTGCCGGGGAAGCCTAATGTTCCCACTGCTAATGCCTTGGAAAGCCTGTCCTGTTTAATCATTCCATGGGTCGAGTTATCTTTTTGCTAGCCTCACTGTGACCAATCGATAATGGGTGCGGCAAGATTTACTGTTGTCTTCCTCCTAAATTTCATTTACTCAGACATTATCTCAATTCTTAAACATCCATCTTTACGGCCCATCTCCATTTTTCATGGCCCACCATTCCGTTTCTTACAATATCGCTTGGAAATCTGACTTCTCCGTTCTGCATCGTCCATCTTTATTCTTCGAAGTTTTGTGCCATCTTCCTCAAATCTGGGCAGCAACCAGGATCACTGTTCATCCAGTCTGTTTGTCACTGCCTTATACTTATTCCTGTGAGTAGTATCATACGCGCCGTATGCATGATCAGCCTGTGAGCAGTGGATGGTGCAAACAAGCATGTTTCGACCGCCTCGAAATGTTTTTTCTGGTAACTAATATTCCCTGCGAAAATATGTCGCGATGTTGGGGAACAGGAACCCTGCTGGCAGCACAATATCTAAACTCTGGATCGGCTCCGGCCACAGGAAGTCCAGAACAGAGGGGGGTTGACGAAATCGAACTACATAATACTGCTTCACCGGCTGCTGTCTCTTCGCGTCTTCGGGGGGGGGGGGGGAGGTTACGGACGAACAGCCTGATGCTCGAATCACAAGGTGTTTCTACCAAAGTCATTTCGTCCGTTAGCAAGGGTAACCCCCAAGATGGGAGCACATGGACCCAAGTTTGGTTTATTTTTCATAGGTTATAATTCCCCGCATCGAACTGACAGAACTAATTTGGATGAATCGCCCGGTGATTCGAAAGACAGAATCCATGTCCATGCAAGCTGTTAAGGACTCTAATGAAATAATAGCTATGAATGACTTACGGAGCGGGCAGGCCTAGGAATAATATGGCAGAAAAAGACCATGTACTCATACTCAATTGGCAGCAAAACCATCAAGCCGGTCGTGTACTTGCGATGAAATTTCGCCCCTACATCCGGATAAAATAGCACGCTACTTTTAATGAAAAGATTGTGCCCGCTTGAGTAGCTCCAGAGCGTCCTTTATGCAACCTATCATTGGTCCTTTGCGGGAGTAGAAACTCCTGCACTTCTTGTGTGGATACTGGCAATAATCCGAAACAACAAAATTGTGAATTTCCGCAGATCCTCCAAATCGCCCGAAGATAAGCGGCACAATTACCGATCGGGAGCCCTACCCCTCCCCAACCGCGTAGCACAAATGCAGAGCTTGAACAAACTGCTTCTTTTAGCTCCTCCGATTATGACTGACCCATCTAAAAGTGAAATATTCCAATGAAGTATGCCGCCTTTCTTGAAATCTACCACTGTACATACACTATTACGTAATATCTTATCAATCGACATTTAACTCTTTCTACACGATCAGTATTGAGCTCATTGTTGGTCTTGTTACTCATCGGGCTGGGCAGAATAATTCGGAACTAATAACTTTGGGTAAATGTGCATCAGAGACTGCCCTCGTGGACTAATTAACGGTGCTGTTTGTTCTGCCCACGGACTGTGAACCCACGCTGGAAGCATGTTAGGTTATGGTCACCCATTTTCGTTTTTGAGTTACATCATACGGAAGTTTGCCTCAAAATCAACGGTCTTTATGAACAAGATATTTTGAGTCAGTCGTAAGTCACAGTAAACCCAGTTTTGAAAGGCCTGGAGCACCACACAAGAGGACCGAAAAGAGAACTGCAGGAGATAAGGGCTGGAGTACAACACAGTAAAATGAGGAGCGGCAATGTTCTGTTACTGAACCGTGGGGCACCGAACACAAGGGAAGCTCAAAAAGGTTGGATTTGGACCACAGGAGGGTGTGAGACTTCTTAGGCTTGTATGCATCAGTCAATTGGTAGGAATGTGGAGAATTCACAGGGCCGCATCTGCTAACAAGAACTTCAGCGGGATTGATGGTGCTGGGTGAAAATGGACCGTTCACATTTGAGGCAAAACAGTAAACAAAGGACTTGGGTGTCCAAATTACTCCGGACCTTAGATTTGCTGAATAGTGCAAGCTGGCTGCTTAGAAGGCAAGAGGTGAGCTCTTTCGGTCACACTCATCACTTGCAGATCAATTAGGTGTTCGTGCTTATGTATAAGGCAGTAATGAGGCCACTTTCACAACTCCATGCATAAGCCTGGGTACCTTTCCTAAAAGCGGATGCAGCCTGCCTACAAAAGGTCCAGCGACCAGCCCCTAGGATTTTCGGAAGAAAACGAGGAAAATCATATGAACAACGACTGCAAGATATAGGACTCTTCTCGCCTGTGGAAAAGAAGACTCGGAGGAGTCCTTTGTGTGGCTCCCAAAATCCTGAAGGGTTCATTGAGTGTAAGTGCCAAGGATATGTGTAAACAGGCCCCCGATCACAAAACGAGAGGAAATAATACAAAATTGTGGAAGCCACGCTTCGTGCTGAAGGTGCAAATGAACATCCCCACCAATAGACTAGTGGGGATGTAGAATAGACTAACTAAGGAAGTAGTCGGCGCACAGGGTGCAAGGCATCCTAAAAGGATTCTAGAAGCTAGGTGAGACGATTCGTTCGCCACTAAGGACTATCATCGCCCGAGCGAACTCAAACTGGTTAGCTCTTTCCAGGTTTATGCGTCCAAACAGGCAGCCAGATGCAACCCCACTTGTGCTCTTCCTTAAAGATGGCGCCTCAGCCGAAAAATTTTCCCAGGTAGCAGAAACGTTTAGGTCGCATCTCATGACTGTCCAACCTCACTACCAACCCCCGTCCATCCCCGACTCCTAGGCCTGCCAATGGAGAAATTTCTGAGCACCACGCTCTCTACAAGACACGAAGTGAAGAGACACTTCAGTCAACTTAGTCAGTTTGGTCTGATGGGCCCTAGCTATTTTTACTCTCGAATTCCTAAAAAAATGTTCTGTTATATCGGTAGAAATCTGCGCGGAGGTCTCCCAGCGATGCTTAGATTCTGATACTTTCCCTACCTCTTGGAAGAGAGCAACAATCAGTCTCACCTTCAAAAAGGACGATCGCCATCAAGCAGGGAGCTACAGACTTATTGGCCTAATTAGCATTTCCAGCAAGATCTTTGAATGCACGCTGAGTCTTGTTATACTGACACACCTGTGTAATAATGGCTTAATCTCCCCTGCGCAAAATGGCTTCCTGCCGAGAAGATCGTGTATTACCAATATGATGTCCGTCACAGATAGTCTCACTCGGGCCTTCGACGAAGGCACGACTCCGCAAGAAATCTCTATCGGCTTTGCAAAAGCTTTTGACAGGGAACCGCTTATTTCTCTTACACACAAGCGGGAATCCTACGGAATTTCCGGCAACATGCACTCTCTCCTTTGCAGATTTCTAACTAATCGGTCACTTAGGGTCAAAGCAGGTTCTTGCTTCTCGGGGCCATCCCCAATACAACCAGGAGTTCCCCAAGGATCAGCGCTAAGCTATTTTTGTCTCTCATTTATATAAATGACCTTTCAAATAACATCAGTGAACGTCGCAATGAACGCTGACGACATTTCGATCTGGGGCAAAAAAGCCACAGAATATGCAGTTGGCAAAGGATACCGCCAAACAATGGTCAACCGACTGCAGCCCAGTAATTAATGAAGACAAATATATGAGCACGTTTTTTGGCGATTCCCAGCTCACCTATTCTGAACGAATAATGCCACCTCAATCTGGGATGCGGGGCAGCATGAGGTTTTGGGCTTCTGGCTAAAAAAGAGTCGCCTTCTTTCTCTTATCATTATCAACTAGACAGAAGGTCTGTCTGTCGCGTTCCCAAGATGGTAAAGCAAAACTTTTCCTCGATTACAAAAGGAGGCTTTCATATAGTTTATGGGACTTACATCCGACCTGTTCTACAATACGGCACTCAGATTGTACATCCCGGCCAGGCCAGGGACCGAGACGTCATAGAATGTATACAAAGGGAAGCCACGAGACAATTTCGCGCTGCCCTTATCCTCAACTACCGACCGACCTAAAACGGCACCCTCTAGAAACTCACAGAGTTGGAGGGGATTTATTTCTAAAGTACAGCCCTTTCACTACTGGACTTGAAGACCACTTTTTCATGCACTCGAGCCTGGACACCCCCCGAGGGCGCGCTGTAACGACCGGTAGTGGAAATCCCCCCTAAACCGCTGCGGTTCCATGTTTTCCTTAACATCACTCACGTAATAATACTATAGACTGATTCTATGCACTGTATGTTTTTATGGGCCAACGTTTGTTTGTTGGCTTCCACCGCGCTGCTTTGTCATACCCTTAATCTGGACCTGAGTGGCGTACCTGCTCCTCCCTCGCAAGCCGCAATTCGGTTCTCGTTTTTGAGTCCTCTTGAATGCGTACTTGAGGTTTTATCTGTTTCGTGTCATTGTTCAGTCAATAATCTGGTGTCGTAAAATTTCAAGGATAATCGCCCTCTGATTTCGAGATCCGTTGCGAATTAGGATACGCATTGCTCAAAGGTGTCTTACACACGCTAAAATATTCTTCAATTCCCGTTCTCGCACAGACGTCCGCAAAATCTTTTTCGCTCACAAAAAGTCTCGCTTTGGAACCTTTTTAACATTTCAACCAGTGCCTGCTCCCCTTTGAGTTTTCCTGAACAGGCCTGTCCTTCTATGCTCCACCCTCCCCCCACCTCAGAAATACGTGCAAATAAAGACCACAAAAATGACAAAACATAAGAAATAAGTTGTTAACTTTCCGCCTGCTTTGACGTATAGACTTTGCGCTCTTTTTGTGCCTTTTCATCTTATGAGTTCATGCTCGCGTCTGAGTGCTATAACCATGTCACCCTACAGGTCACTCCAGACCTCTATGAGTGCTGCCACATGCCGCATAGGCCCCCGGTAGTTGTCTCCTGTTGTGTAGCTCCCTTGATTTCGGCGGGACAACTACTCCAGACAAATAGAGGCCTCGAGAACCGTGAGCTTTTGGGCTCCATTCTCGAAACAGTGAAATACTTCAAGACTCTTAGACTTCACAGAAGTAGGATACTGGTGACTAGAGGGAAATTATAATAGTTTATTTCGGATAATCCCGAAGCATGCTGCAATGCAAGATCAAACGGTACAGTTGAAAGCTGAATGAAAGTTACAGTGGGACTGTACAATTATGCGAACGCGATTGAATATAAGAGAAGGCATTCAAGTCAATTGCTGCGATACCGCCCGGTGAATTTAAACTCAAGGTCAGGTGGTCGGTCCGGCTGGAGGTAGGCGTAGTTATTCTGCCAAAATGTGGGGTGGGTGGAGAATGGTACAAAATCACACAAATCCCACATAAGGAAGACGGTCCTGTCGGAGTACTAAACTAGATTGACGGATACGCGGATATCGTGAAGAAGAAACATTCCTGAAGGAGACGTATTCAAGCAATGGAGCTTTACAATGTATGAGAGGAGTTGCGGTGAAAAATCAGACGATGAAAAATTGTGGCATAATACATAAAGACCAAGAAAATCGGTCGAGGATAGCAATTTTGGGGTACAGTGACCGTATATCGGTTGAGCCAGTTGTAAAACGAAACGGACAACACGCTGGACTGTGGGTGTCAAATTGATGGTGAGAGAAGTGACCGGATAGAGCATATAGACTTTGAGTGGATTGTTTTGCTTTCAGAAAAAAGGAATTTAATGCTTCAGCAAGAAACTGGTAACTGACAAAAAAATATCGACGTGTGGTGCGTAGCTACGACAGTGGCAGAAACGTGGCTTGCAAGAAGGATGACCGGTTGAATGACAGGTAAGTACTTACATACTGATAATTCTCAGCAAAGACTTCACGTGGTGAAAAAAAAATGTATCAAGTATCGGAAGTGTCTGAGACGATCTATCGGAATGGAGCATGAGAAAGGAAATACACAACAACCGATGAATAGGTTTGCAAAGTTCGGCAGCCGGATATGGGCGGAGTGTGTGTGATGAACCAAATGGACTACACATCTGGACCGTGGTTGCCAGAGTGATGGTGAAGGAAGTGACCGGATAAAACATATGGACTTTGAGTGGATTGTTTTGCTTTCAGAAAAAAGGAATGTAATACATCAGCATGAACTAGGAATTATCGAGAAAATCGTTGCGTGGTGCTCAACTACAACAATAGGATGGACACAGCTGGAAAAAACGATGAAGTGATGGGCAGAAGACTATCAGTATATGTTTGATACAAAAGGTGGACCACTTTGTGGTGACAGAACATAACTCTGCAGCACAAGAGCTTATCAGATGTGCAAAAGTGGGACACAATACCTTGCAAGATGAGGACATTGCAATGCAACAGCCTTAAGTGGGCAAACAGCGGAGCTGGCAGAGAAAGCAAGCAAACACAGAGTCGTCGATTATTGGGAATCTCAAGAGATAAATTTCGCAGTGTCATATACTGTCTGGAGATTGTGGTACGGAAGTTAGTGACAGCAATAAATGCGTTATTTTCGGAGTATATCGGTAAAAGTAGCAAAAAGGAACGGGCTTTATCTTAGAGAGTGGTTAAGTTTGCAAATAAGACTGGTGAGTAGTTTGGCATGAAACCGCGGGAAGTAGACCAGGAATAATGAGCCAGAAGTGTTGATGTGTTTTTAAGTATACGATAATTGTGCACCAAAAAAAGCAACTTTTGCCGGACGAAAAAAGCGTTAGGTTATGCAGGCAAATTTGAAGCGAGCACGATGTAGAGTCAATGTTGGCTGGAGGAGACAGCAACATTTTGAGTATATGAACGGTATTCCTTTTGTTCTATTTTCTTGTTTGTTTTTTTAATCCGCAACCGGTGCTAGTGGGTGGGGCTGACCGTGCGCTGGACACCCAACCTGTAAACATCGTTGCAGACGTCCTGCACGCCTGATGTGCACCGGCCAAAGCGGGGGATCTGTCCGCGCCTCCCACCGGCGGGATTTGCACAGGTGATTTTGGCCGAGATCATACAGACGTAGAGATGGCGTAGTCTAGGAGATTGTGGGGGATCCAGATTTGAAGCCTGACGTTTGAGCCAGATATTTCGCTGGTGTTATCTCCGGATCATTCCAAGACATCAGATGGGAGATGCGCGCCGGTTGGTGTCTGGAAGCATAAGAGTAGAGAGACGCAGTCTGGGATGCTCCCAGCTGAGGATCAACGGTCAATGGTGAAAAGAGAAATCTAGTAATGTAGACACAGACTACTTTGGGAAGAATGAGGACTGTGAGCCATTGGGAGTGAATGGAAATACAGAAATAATGAACAAAACTAGGAATAGAATGATGATTTAGAAGGTAAGTGGTGGTCACTGGAACTGGATTAAGTGTTGGGGCGCTGAGGCAAAATAAAGGAGGGGAATGGGGTCAGTTCGGACCGAGTAAAGCGAATCAAATATGATAAAGATAATAGGTAGGAGACGTTGAAGCGCGTGAATTGGGGAGAATCTAACAAGAGCAGTGTCAGTGATGTAAATCATTCTAAGGGGTACTAATGTGTTGGCGATGGAAAAGGCATATGAGGAAGGTGACGTCGATGTTGCAATGGATGTTAACCGGGTCGTGCTTTCTTTACTCAAAAATCTAGGTTACCCTCATAGGCTTGTTCCAACGTGGTGCACATATGGGTTAATTGTAGTACCTTGGCGACATCTAAGTATTTTGTAAGGACAATTTTGAAACGGTCTAGTGTCTGGCAGGCCCGAATGTCTTCGGGCAGTCTGTTCCAAATGCGGGAATAAACGGTGATGAAGAACCTTTCTCTTAGTTTTGTCCTGGTGTATGGGACTTTAGTAGTATGATTTCGGTTACGAAGAGGGTAGGGTGCGTTTTGAGCGAAACATAGATCAGTGATGGACGTATGCGCTCTAGAATGTAGGAGGTTGAATAGAAGATAAAGATTGAGTTTCATACGTCGTAGCCATAGGGGTTCAAGCCTTAGTAGCTCACATCTCTCTTTATAATTCAAGGGGGATGATGAGCCGAGTAAGTGCTTGGTGAAGGATCGCTGAACTCTTTCGATCGCAAGTCTGTCAGATTTGCGCATGTGAGTGTATACCAGAGGGCAGTACTCAAGCTGTGGTCTGGCGTGGGATTTAAAGATCAGAAGCTGGCTGTCGCGCATTCTAAAGGTTCTGCAGATGAGAGCTATCGTTCTCTTAGTCTTAGCCACCTGGTAGGTGGCTTGTTCTTGAAAGGTGAACGTGCAAGAATATTGTAGACCGAGATCTCGTACTAGCGGAGTAGTAGGAATGAACGAGCCGTTTAAGGCGAGGGACTCAGGAGGAATTAGGCTTTTATATGTGAGAATGGCACTCTTAGCAGCGGAGAAACTCATTTTCCACGTGTTGCACCATATGTCAAGAGCGTTCAGGTCGTCAGCTATTTTGGTGAGGGTATGGGTCGAGGTATCAGGTTCAAATGAATATACAATCTTAATATCGTCGGCGAATAGGAACGCGGTGCCATGGCGTATTACTTTGAATACGTCGTTTATGTAGAGAAGAAATAAAAGTGGACCTAACACACTGCCCTGTATAACACCACTTGTGACTGGCCGGGGTGATGAAAGGTAACCCTCAATGCTTACTGCTTGCGATCTCATGCTAAGATAGGATGACAACCAAGAAAAGAGCGGGTCTATTATGCCGTAAGATTTAACCTTGGTTAGCAGCTGGGCGTGAGGCACGCGGTCAAATGCTTTCGTCATATCAAGGAAGATAACGATAAATGCCATTCCAGAGTCAGCTGACGTTGTGATCAGATTAAGGAAATCAAGTTGGCAGGTCAGGCACGACCTAGACTTTAAGAAGCCGTGTTGGTTTTTATTTATTAATCCACGGGTGAGGATAAAATTGGCAATCTCATCTTTAACCACTCGTTCCATTATCCTAGATATAATGGGAGTGTGGTTTATGGGGCGGTAATTAGCAGGGTCATGTAAAGCACCCTTCTTATGGAGGGGAATGATAACGGAAGTTTTCCACTGGGATGGGAAAATGCTTTGTGACATGGAGAGATTAAATAAGTTTATCAAAAGCATCACAATGTCCGGGCCGCCGAGACGAAACAGAGCTGGTGGGATACCATCGGGACCAGGGCGAGCCAGAGGCCGGGTGGAATTTAACAGCTTTCTGACTTCGTTGGCTGAGAATACTACGGTTGACAAGGTGTCAGCAGTCAAGGGGGTGAGATCCTGGGTTGGACTATTGTGGTCTGTTATGAAGGTAGAAGCGAAGAAATTATTGAATGCCTCAGCGATTAACTGAGGCGAGCTAATATAAATGTTCTCTGATAGGAGCAAATACGGTATTTTGGTTGTACAGCGGGGGTTTCGAGTTTTGATAAGGCCAGAAAGGTGGGCTATTTTATTCGGCTGGTTGAGAGCGTACAGTTCTTGCTTCTCCAGCTTGTTCTCATTTTCGTTTAGTAGCTGGCGTGAGAGGTGGCTAAGGCAGAGGAAGATAGAAAGGTCGTTGGTCCTTTCGTAGGCAAGCTGCAACTTTTCGAACTTACATTGCAACTTTTGTTGTCGATCGGTTTTTCTCCCACTGACTTCAGTTATCTCGGAAGATATGATGTTAAGAGAACAAAATAGGTTAGAGTACATCACATCCGATGCCAGTTGAGGATCAGTTGTTTGAAAAAATTCATCCCATGTCTGGTTACGCAGGATGGTGGGTAAAGTATCCCAATTTGCATTTCGAAAAGATTTTCGATTTTGAGGACTTTCTTGGTGATGCGGCTGAACGGAGAATTCACACGTTATGACCCTATGATCACAACCAGGAAGGTGGCTAAGGACATTTGCCTTTATATTTCGGAGGCCTAAAGTAAAGACAAGGTCAAGAATATTGTCCCCTCTGGTTGGTGATTTTACGTGTTGTGTCCATCCGCCAGCACGGATACATGAGATAAAATTGCATAACTTCGGAGAGGAATTCAGCGTTGTTAGTTTACTCTAGGCTTTTCAGTTACCCGTGACCACCACCTGGGGCACTAGGTGTGGCAGAACGCTAAAGGTATGGTTGTCTTCTGGATGGGTGGTGTGCGGACTACTTCTACTTCTTTATTTTTCAGCCAAACTGAAGGAACCAACCCATTCGTGTAACAGCTGGAAAGAATTGACGGTCTCAGCAGTGGCTGCTAACCTCTATGCGTACCACTGGGAGAATCCTGGATCCTCGACTGGCCCTAGCCATTATCACTCCTGTGCAAGATGACGTGACCTGACCTTTTGCCTTTGTTTATATGCTCTGAATTTGGGGGCACCTTAGCTCTGACTGAGGGCGGCCGGTCTGTTCGGTGTCACCTGTTTTGGTGGCTCGTCGGGCATAATGGGTTCTCAGTTCTTACAGGTTAAAGAAGCACCTCCTGTTGAAGTTTTCCTTCTCTCCGAAGAGTGCAAAGCTGACTTCGATGAACACAAGGTTAATCTCACTGTTGGAGGTAAAAAAAAGCTCCATTCTTTTACTTATTGTGAAATTTTAGCCTATCGGACAAATGAGGGAATGCCCTGGGTGTTACCTTGTGTTCGTTCTGTGGAACTGTCCATGGCAGCGGATGAAAAACTCAATAAGGAATACCTTCCCATAACCGGTATGGATAGCCTTGTACTCTCTGGAATCAAGTTGCTTTTGGGTGTGGACAATCCACTCATTTCATCCAAAAAAGTAAATATTGAACATAGATGATAAAATGGTACTAGGCTGACGGATGTCAAGCGTTGGGAGGCACTGGCGCTCTCTATCTGGCTCTTCAGTTTCTCGTTCGAGTAATGAAGTGCACCGTAGTTTATGTCTCCGACCCCACCTGGCGTAAGAATGTTCTGACGACCTAACCATTGTTTAGCCAACCATAGAGGAATATCATCTTTAGTTGGGTTGGAAGTGAGAAGCTATAAATACTGGGACACAGAAGCACGAGGTCTGTGCTTCACTGGAATGGTAAAGGATTTGAAGGAGGCTCCCGAAGGTGCCGTTGTGATACTTCATGCCTGCGCGCACAACCCGACTGGAATGGATTTAGATAAGAGCCAGTGGACTGAAATTGCAGCAGTCATAAAGGTGAGAATGAGATTTTTCATTGTTTATATATATATTCAAAGAATGTACCATTGACACGAGGATGCTGCCCCGTTCACGTTCCGCTACGGATTAAATTCGAAAAGCGGATCGATAAGAAAGCACTAGAAAAGACAAGATAAAACGCATGCAGTACTCAGGTCTCGCGTGACAGACCAGGAGAAGTTACTTTAGGAGTTCTTCGGCCACGTTCCCTTGCTTGGTTACCACTCCACTGCCTTATGGGAGACTTTTCAGTCATTGGCTCCGGTTAAGGTTGCCAAAGAAAAACTCCTTCTGCGATGTGGGCAGGCACGAAGTATGATTCGCCCAGAAACCTCCAGCATCATTCCTGTAAAGGGCCTTACCAATTTTCCCTCTTTTAATTTAAGGTCGACGCAAAACGCCACGGGCAATTGCAGCTGTGATGAAAGCAGTAGTTCAGGAAATGGGTATAAATCGGACGCACTTCTTAAGCCTAAATGTTCACTTCACTGGGCTGCCTTTAGCGTCCGCACACTATGTCAGATCGGGAAACAGGCTGCCCTGGATAGAACTCTTGACACTTTTAAAAAAGATGCATGCTATGTTTCCGAAACACTTCTGTGATAACTCTTCGCACCCCGGATACAACCTCAGCTTCTCACTTTACTCTTCTCGTGTCGGATGATTCGGTGTCCAGAGCTCGTGGTCAGGCTGGCGTTGGAATTGCTTTGAACATGAAAGCTGACCGTGCACTGCCGAACTGGATTCCAGTCAGCGCCGATGTTTGCTCGTCGTGTCTGTGTATGCGCCGACTGATTGAAGCTCCTCTGAGGCCAAGGAAGAATTCTATCAGGATTTGTCTCAGCTGCTTCAAGACGCACGTTAAACGGACGTAGTGGTCATTGGTGGGGATTTCGACACTCAAATTGACCGTTTAGGAGATTCCAAAAGGCACATTGGAGACCCATTTGCTATCGCAGCCGATCGTGCCGATAACGGCAATCGTTTCACTCAGCTGTGTTCTGACCACGTATTGTTTCTGGCAAGTACAAACTGCTGCCATAAAGAGCGGCATAGACTCACATGGCGTCCTCCTTCGTCTTAACAACGTTGGACTCAGACTGACTATATTGTAGTTGGTCACCGCTGGTGTGGATCAATTGAGGATTGTCGTTCAATTTGGTCTATACCTGTGGACTTAGGTCACGCCTTAGTACGTGCTCGTTTCCGTTCACGTCTCGTCCATAGTAGCACCAAAGTACATGCTACTTGTTCCGCGCAGTTGCTTTTAGACGATAAACAGCAACACAGTTTCCAGATGGAGCTGTCTACGCAATTATCGATGCAGCCAGATGTTCAGGACCCAAAGGAACGCTGGAAACAGATCATGGAAGCTTTGTATGTCGCTTGGAATTCCATCCAGAACTCTGGTTCAAGTCGGTCTCACAAACAGTGGATATCTTCGACATCAGTTGCTCTGTTGAATGCTCGAAGATTCGTCTCTCTGGATGCCGCATTCAATAAAATGCGTAAATCCTTGAGACGCCAACTGATTAGGAGCCTGAAAAATGACCGTGAGTAGTAGTGGGTTGCAAAATGTAAGGAAATGGAAAAGGCTGCGTCCATTGACAATGCTGACAACCTTTTCCGTTTGATTAGAGGTACCGATCCACGGAAGCCTGGTGCAAGTGAATTAATTAAAGAATCCGACGGCTCACTGACTCACTCACAGGGACGTCGTTTGGAGCGTTGGGCGGAGCACTTCTAGGAACAATTCAGTTGACCCACTTCAACGATGGACCCTCCAAATATACCTGCCAGCAAAACCATGCGGACGGATATTAGTCCTCCATCAGAGATGAAGATTATGCGGGAAATAGGTTACTTGAAAAGGTGCAAAACCGCTGGACCGGACGGGTTGTCTCCGTCTTTTATCAAGGGTGGAGGCGAAGCTTTAGTTTCAGAGTTGACAAAACTCCGTATTATTTGGGATAGTGAGCAGATTCCCATGGAATGATGTGTATCGGTGATTGTGCCGATTTACAAGAAAGGTGACAGGTCCTCTTGTGAAAACCACAGAGAAATTAGCTTGGTAAGTATCGCGTCTATAATGCTCAGCAGTCTTATTCCCCACTGATTATCCAGTGCCCGCGAAATGTGTGCGCTTGAGAATCAAGCCGGTTTTAGACCCGGTCGGGGTTGTATCGACCACAGCTTTACTCTTCGGCAAACCTTAGAGCACAGACACATTTTTGTAGGCCCACAATCTGTGTCTTTCTTGATCTGAAATTGGCGTTCGACTCGGTCGACCGCACAGTTCTCTGGCGCTGCCTCTTATTGAAGGTTGTGCCAGAGACGTTTATTTCTCTTTTCCAATGCTTGTATGCGAACAACCGAAGCCGAGTTTGTGCTTGCGGCGATCTTCCACCCGAGTTCACTACGAACAAAGGTGTTCGGCAGGTTTGCCTTCTTTCACCCTTCCTCTTCAATTTTGTAGTTGAATTGATTCTTTAGATAGCCCTATCCTCGCTTGAGAATAGCGGTGTCGATCTTTGCTCAGGCAGTAAACTATCTGACTTGGAATCCGCGGACAATATTGTTTTTGTGAGTGAAGATCCAGGTAAGTTTCAAGCTCTTTTAGATAACCTTAACAACAGTGTAGGGATTTTTAGGATGCGTTTTGCACCCTCAAAGTGTAAAATGCTGTTGCAGCACTGGGTTGGCTCAACACCATATCTTGTGTTGGCAGGGGAAGCTGTAGTTGAAGTAGATAAATTTTGTTACCTGGGCAGTTACATCTCACCAGATGAGCAGATAACGGATGAAGGTGCGTTTGACTTTTGACAACCTCCGTCATCTGTGGCGTCGGCGTGACATCAGATTGTCTGTTAAGGGTAGAGTGTACAATACGGCGGTTAGGTCCGTTTTTTATACGGTTTCGAAATATGGCCGTTGAGGGTAGAAGTTAGGTAAAGACTGCCACAGTTAAAGCATCGATTTCTCCGTAGCATTGCCCTAGTATTGTTGGATCACAGTATCAACAATGCTGAGGTTCGGCGCAGGTGTTGAGAACCAGAAGTCAGTCTGTGGATCAAGTGCTGAATCCAAACAGGTTAAGGTGATTGAGACATGTGTTACGTATGCCCACGGATAGACTTTCTAAGTGTACGCTGTTCTCTGTGGCAGGTGGTGGTTGGAAGGTAGGTTGAGATGGTCAATCCATGACATGGCAAAAAGGTATGAAAACGTTGACCAGTGGACTTGGCCGAGTAGGACGTGTTAGACTTTCAGGTGAGGGTCCACGTGATCCGCCTAGTGAATGGCTGCAGACAGTTGATGATTTGGTTAGGTTTTGCGTCTAGTGGTGTAGTCACATTCGGACTCTTTCCTTGTTCTCTTGATTTCCGCTTGATACTTTGACGTTTGGATCTTTACCACTATGTTCCTTTTTTCGTCTTTTACTGGGCGATGCTAGAAGGTGGTAATCAAAACCAAAGCACAGAAGTGCGAGGTTAATGGTTGAATAAACCAAAACTGAAACTGAAACACTGGACGAAAACTAAGGTCGCGAGACACCCTGCATACGTAATCTTCGTGAACATTAGCAAAGCCTTTGACAAAGAGCCGCACGACTGTCCAACAGATAAACTAAAGGCCCTGAGTGTTTTTAACCCGTTGATTTTGTCGACTGAGGATTTCCTTAAATTGAGGATCTTTGCAGCATGAGTAATGCAATAGATATCGGCATGTTAGCTGGATACCAGTAGTCTGTCGTAAGGACCCGTTCCAGGCCCACTACCCTTCCTGGATTACATAAATGAGCTGCCGGTAGTTTTTCAACCATTTATGTTGACGAATTCAAAATCTGACATGCGATGAAACAAAAACAGATGAAGTCGTTTTTTAGGAGAACGTCAAGACGCTTGAACGAAAGTCTCATTTGTGGTTTCTTTCAGTCAACGCCGAAGAGTCTTCACACGCTTGGGGAAGTCGTTCACTAATATAAGATTCGATGTATTCGGTGTCTTTTTTCCCCATTCTGTTTGAGAAAAAAAAACGTTGTGATCGTTGCTCCGCTGAAACCAAAACTAACATTAAAAGACTGTCTACATTCGCTCGATGTATACTTACAACTCTTCGCCGGTCATTTGACCAGCTCTCAGTGGACGCTTTGGATGTGCTGTATGCCTCCCACGTACGGCCTAGGCTAAACTATAAAGTACTACTGTGTTTCCATGTACAGCTGTGTAAGCGACAGAACTGGGATAAATGCAGCCAGGCGTAACCGGTTTTGTTGTTTGACCGTATTTATCACTGGTTTTCGATCAAGTTTGATGTCAACGCAGCAACCCCGAAACGTTTGATGGTAAAGTGATCTGATTCCTTTCCATGTCATGCTTACATCTACAACCAGTGGAAAATGGTTGCACCTTCACCACTAAAATCTAACGCACCTTTTTTGGGGGGGAGATTGGGTACCGCAAAAAATGCCAGTAGTTCGGGTAACGAACCGAGTGACAAAAGAATACCGTCTAAAATCAGCATTCATCAGGGGTGACGAAATTTGCATCTCGTGAATTATTCAATGTCTTGTTGTTTACATTACTCGGCCACTATAAGTTTTCGTTTTCCAAATCGCTTGCTTTATTTTGAGTGTTCTACATAGGCTGTTATTTTTGGTCCGTCTTATTAAAGGGTAGTAGATGAGTGGATGGACCAAATCTTTCAAGTCTATAATCTATCGTTCTGCTTTTGTACACAACGTCTTCTGGTAAGTCTTAGTAGAAATATAGAATTATTTTCTACGTATCCAGCGTCATTACGACAAACGGTTTTCAGAACTGATATATATATATATATATATATATATATATATATATATATAATATATATATATATATATATAAACATTGGCAAACAAGCTGGTTTTTAGTTATTCTTTATTATGCTATTGCGACGATGTATACTACTGTATACACAAAGAAGATTAGTGTTTGGAGTTATTGCCCACTTATCGTGGCACAGGTTCTTTGGAGATGGAATACGGATATATTACAACATGCACAACATGGTCGCTTTAGGACGGTCTGGGTGGTGAGCGGAGCAAGACGGATTGAGCGTATACCCAACTTATTTTCAAGAACGCAAAGGGTTATGAAAGCAAATACGGACAGGTTTTGCTGTGATTAAGATGCAACCCTTGGTACTCTATACAAGGGGCATAACGCCTCAGTCACGCACAACACGTAGCTATCTTCGGCCCGGTGTGAATCTACGGCGTCGGTAATTGCCTTGATTGCTTAACTTCCCACCCACACTACACAGCGCCCTTAGGCGCATGAGCGTCTTATCGTTCTGTTGACCGCTGTTGTTCCAAAGGAATCAACAAAAAATATAAAAAACTGAGCTGCAGATTCAGGCACATTGTTTACTCACTAGCACAGCTGACCCAGGTGTAAATTAGGGAAGTCTGTGAAGTGGACGTTGTGGAGGATTGGCATATTCGGGTACACAAACAATATCGTTGGTGTACTCTTAGTCGGGAAATTTGCCAAGGCCTGGCCACTCCACCGATATCTTGGCGCCCTTCTGAAGCATTGACCATTGTTTCCTCAATAAGGAAATTTAAGATTATCGGTGGAACAACAAATACATGATGGCCTGTAGTGAATCGGATGGCTCCCGGTACACAGTATTATGCGAGAAAGGTGACTTTAATGGGCTCATTCAAATCTTGGGGGAGGAAACCTATCAGCGGAGTCGAGTGCTATTCTGAATTTGAGGACGGTGATAGGTGTGAAATAATTCAAGCACAAGAAATAGCGGGAAACTAACCTATTGAGCTGTGACTTCAGTAGAATCCAGCTTGATGTTTCCGGATGTTTCACTTAAAACAGCAACATATCAGCCGCTAAAATTGACTCTTGGTATGTACGAAACTTATTCCTCGATATTTTGTATTGTCGTCACAAAATCCTTTATTGAATGTGGAGACAATCAGAGATTCGCACTTATGACAACGAGATGCACTCCGCATTCTAGATACCGCGTGGAACAACCATAATCGACTCAAACAGGGATTCGATATCTACTTTGAAGACAGCTTAGGAAAGCGCTTCGGTATTGAAGTTCTTTCCTCGCCTTAGTGCTCGAACACATGGTTCTACTGCATTTGTTGGATGTTCAGGAAATATCTCACAAGGTTCTTCGACTGGTGCTAACTGAAGGAAAATATTAGCGCTCGGACAGCTAAGTTGTCCGCAACAGTACCTTACCAACTGGTCTTAGCAATACCCCTTACTGTGTGTCGGGCGTTCATTGATATCTACGTCTGCTTTTACTGACAAACATATTCATCCCCTGGTGTCACGGACTATTTTGAACGGACGTCGGCTGTTTCCTGCGGTGGCAGCTACTTTGGTTTAGATCGCGTACAGTCATCCTTTCCTAATGTGCAGCGAAAATACCTCGTGCATGTTCCGGTAGTAACCATCTATTTCACATTCATATCCTGGATTCGCGTTTTGTTCACACAATATGGTGCTTGCAGAGCAAGCTTGCTGACCGAACCGAATGAGGTCCTGTGCATTGAAGGCCGTGAAGCTTTAGTTGTCCGGGCTGAAGAAGCTGGGAACTCATGGATACTAGTCTACTTACAACCATATTTGGAATTGAACCGTGACAAGCATCGGTCAAGTTCAGAGATGGAAAATGGAGTAAATGGAAAGGGTTATAGGCAGCAGACAAGGAGAGTTAGTTAATCTGCAACTGGTCGTTTACTAACCAGTCCGTCCAATGCAATAAACATAGTTTGATAAGTTGCGCAAAACAGTTAGTCTGTCACTCTTCCAAGACGCGCTAGCTGAAAGGCAAGAAGCAACCAAATGTGACAACATCAACCAGCACCGGTTGTTTACTTATAATGATTTATACTTCGTTTGTCTGGTGAGTTTTGACCTGTCTCGTCGCATCGCGTCGTGACACCATGTTTTTCCGATGGACCTATGCGCCATCTCGGTACAGTTTAGTCGATCCCGGACGGAAGCGAGCATAGTGAAACACGACTCGTGACGAGACGTAAGCTCAACAGATTTACCTACAGAGATCGTGAAATCTGGTGGCCGCAACATGCAACAGTGATGAAGCGTGCCGTTGTCATTTGAATTTCTGACATCCAGGACACCGGTAGTAAATCATTAGGCGTGAGTGGAACGACCTGCAAAGCTCATGGTTCGCCTGTCAACAAAGCTGGGAGAAGTACTTTAAAATGTAATTTGGCTGGTCTACGGCATGAACTTCTTCGAAAGATATTGCAGCACATTCCGTGGTCTGTTTCGACAGATCCATGTACTGAGATAAAGTTCAACAAGAAAACAAGCCTTAGGACATCACAGAGTGCCGGGCCTGGATGGCTTTCGCCCAGTCTTACTTAAAATGGTGAAGTTCGGCTTATCAAAGAATCGTAAATTCTGTTCTTCAAGGTTTGGAGCTCTTAGTATGTTCCCGTTCTTTGGATGGAATCTGTTGTTGTTCATATATTCGGGTAGGTCTCGCGAAGTAGCCACCAACTACAAGAGTATTAGCGTCAAAACTACTATATATATATATATATATATATATATATATATATATATATATATATGACATATGTATATAACCACTGGACTGAAACCAAGCTTGGTGCAATGCGACAAAGTTATCAAAAAAGGAAATGATGAGGAACAACAGGATGAGAGAAAACGGTAAATAAGTAAAAGAAGTCAGTGTTGTTTTCTTGTCTGTTTTTATTCCTTGTGTTTACAGGGAACAGAAGTGCAGCAGACTGGTTTTTCAGTGTTCACACTACTAACTTCTATTCTGAGCCATGTTCCTCACCATCTCTACCCATTAGCGATCCTCATTCCTTGGGTCCGGACCAGGAAGGCGAGAAGCACCAACCAAAGCCAGTGTTGATTCTAACACATTTATACCCATGCACTACATCATGGCCTGATCACCACGTCACTTCTTCCACCCTAGCTCAGCATGTGCAAATAGAGCAAGGTAAGGAAGACGATGTGCAGACATTAGCAAGATCTGTCCGAGTCGTACGAGGGGATGTAGGGTGGTCACTTCAACCAAAGGGCGACCATTTGTACCTTACTTGCGACGGAGAACCTCATAATTAATCACACAATATTCCCCCCAAATGCGACCAATGCTTCGGAGATATCAGTAGTCAAACAATGAAAGACGCCGAGCATCCTCAACGCGAATAAACCAGGGAACGCAACCGTAAAGCAAAACACTACCAACCGTGGCGATGTACACCCTTCCCTTAAGAGAGAGCCGGATGTCACGGCAGCGCCACGTGTGTCTCAGGTTGGCTAAAGCAGCTTTCGTTATTCGTGATGAGATCTTCTCTCCATCAACATTTCCAGTCGTAATCCAGATTTCGAGGTACTTACAGTTATCGAATCACTCTGTCTAAATATTGAAAAGGATAATTGCAGGCACAAGCTTCCGCCAGTCTTGTAAAAGCTCTTTGAAGTTGATAGATACAAAGTGCACACCATGTCTGGACATGTCAGTCGCCAGGCGGTTCAAAACGGTGCATTTCTCATACATTGTCACTGAGCAAGGCGATAGCATGGGCGAATTTTAAGTAGAAAGACCTGTTGGGTGGGAGGAGTTCAACTCCATCGTTTAAAAAATCAGACAAGGCATTCCGTAGAACTTCTTCTAAGGCAAGTTTAAGAGAAATAGGAATATAGGACAACGTTGACGTACTCCACTGGGGGTAGCAAAGGTTAGCCAAAGCTGATTGCAGGTTGCAGCTCGACCTGAAGTATGGCAGTACAGCTCCTTAAGAATCAGCACATACATATTCGGTACTTCATTTCTCTAGCGGCTTTTGGAGGGTAAATAATTGGTCGATACATCCACGACCGGCGCGAAACTCAAACTGATCCCCGCGCGTCTGCTCTTCACGTGTTTGGTACAACCTGCGAAGTGTGACAGACACAAGCAGGTTCGACCCTATTGGGATCAAGCTTATACCCCCAAGGTTATCCCAGTCACTATGCGAACCCTTCTTAAAGATAGGAACAACAATCGTGGGATCAGAGTAACAATATCTACGCCGTAAACGACTCACACGAGGACTGAATAATACCCTAGGACCTTATAGTTCCCTTTCTTACAAAAATCTAGTTCTAGTAGCCTTTGGAAAGACCCATTGCCTCTTAAGTCATGCTACATCGTGTTCACAAAATGAATAAATGTAGCAGTTAGATTGATAATAATGTAGTTCAAATATGGTTTCGAATAAGCATTGCAGCTGCCAATCACTAAAAGCTAGTGCATTGTTCCAGTGTTTCAGTCACCCCTTGAATGTGCTTCTTACCATCCAAAGGCTGCAGTTGTTCTCCGAATAAGCTCCAATTTTCGGTCAGTTTCTGAAACACTTGCAATGACCAATGGTTTAAATTTTTAACCAGATGCACTGTAACATACCACTACTGCCAACTGGTCTTGCTTTTTCACGCCAGGACATTTTTCACCCACTCAGAATAGGCTTTTGTTTGGTATACTACGGAACAATAAACCCGTCTCACCAAAATAGAATATGTTTCGCGACTCGAGGTATTGAAATGCCTGATCTCAAAGTGCATCCAAATTTGGTAAAAACCGGCCCACTGGCATCGTGATTACTGTTCACCTCATCAGTTTCCGGATCATCTTGACAAGCAAAAACATCAAGGTCTTAGCATGGGACAGAAGCTTCCCTACCTCCCAAACAAGTAAAGGCTGTATAGTTATTGTTAACTGAATAAGGTAAGATAAAGTTGACATTATGAAGACTGACCAAACCAAGTGGTCTAGTGATTCTAACTGATGTCCCCAGACAAATTTGTAGGCCAATATCTTTCCGTAAAAAAATTCCCAAGTATGTTTTACCTAGAGACGTTTCTTTTTGAGGTAAGATTCCACGAAAGTTTTTCGTGTTCGGTTTTGGGGTTTTATCGCATGGCGGAAGATTTTTTATAGGATAATTTTTCTTGCATTTCAGAGTTGTTTCTGGCAGAGAGTTTGTTGCAACCTGAGGGCAACTACTGTACCACTATACAAGATAGTGATAAGGTAATAAAAACAAAAGGAGGATAAACGATGTCTGGTATTTCACATCTTTGTAATTGGCAAAGCCTTAGCTGATTGGACTCGGTAGTACGCCACCTATAGGAGCCGCCTACCACCAAGATTGATTGGCGCTGGTGGGGTTTGATCCCTCATTTGCTCGAGATTTGCAATTCTAAACTACAATATTTGACCTGAAGCTTATAATATCTTGCGATTCATGGTGTGTATAGAAGTATATTGTACAGATGCCTGATGGTCTAAAAAGTGTTAATTATCGGGTCATGATATGGTTCTACATGGCGTTAATTGGATTTCATAGTTTGGATTATTTGATGCAAGCATTCACGCGCGTGCGCTTGAAAAAGTCGGAAAAAGCGTTTACCTGTTGCTGTGGCAGTCTTTATTTTTTTTATAAAGCTTCACAACGTAGCGTGTCCCTTTGTAGTCAAGGTTCGCACCGTTTTCGTTCCCATAAATCACTTCCCAAGTCACACCGATATCCATAGACGAGATAGATCTGCTATTTCTAATGCTGATATCACTGTCAAAACTCCAATTATAGTCATGATTACAGCTAAAAGCATGACTCAGTTCGATTTGGACAAAATTTACCCACGTTATAGGTTAACGGGGAGAAAATTCCATCCGATTGACATACTTTGTTTGAGATATTCTAATCCCATATTTTCATAATTCCACAGGAAAGAAAGTTGTTCACACTTTTTGATATTGCCTATCAAGGATTTGCCAGTGGTGATTTGGACCGCGATGCGTGGGCGGTTCGGTTATTTGCATCACAAGAGATGGAATTACTGATTGCACAATCATTCTCGAAAAATTTCGGATTGTACAGTAAGCAAAATCTGTTATTCTGAACAGTTTCCTGTTGTTGTCATTCATGTGTTATATATATATATAATATATATATATATATATATATATATATATATATATATATATATATATATATATATATATATAGTCACATTGCCGAGAGTCTATAAAGTGTACATGAATACAGTAATGAAAACTTCAAAGTTGAAGCGCATAATTGAATATGTAAACATTTCAAGTCTAAGTTGGAGACAATGATTCTGCTTCGTGCGGTGAGAACACAGCTACGGTTAGGTCGTTCATTCTTCCCCGCTGTTCGAGTTAGTTCGTAACTGTGTTAGCGGACACGTATGTCAGCTCTTCGCGTTTTAATTTTTTAATGTTGTTTCGAATTTATCAGAGCTGGTGCTTGGATAACATAATTTAAAGGTGACAGCACTAGAAAGCAGAACAACCGTAACACAGTCCAGCTGAGTGAATCGTGATAAAAATTTTCTAAATTGTTAATGGTAACAATAATGATGGTTTGCGAAATTAACTGATCGAGCGAGCAAGGGGACCCTGAATATTGCTTCTCTTGAATTTCAGTAATCAGATCTGTGTGAATTCCTGCCCTCGACTGAGAGATGCTGGGAGGTAGCAACCAGAGCACATAAGTGCGAGGTTAATGGTTGATTGAACTGAATTGAACTGAATTCCTTTATGTTCGTTGATATTGGAAACAACCACTTTATTTTTTTAACCTACGTAAAATTTCGATATTTGGTAAGGTCAAAATCTATATTCCTAAGTGAGCTTGAAATTACTTAGTCTGGAACTTACCGTCTTTTGTCGCTCGTTCCCACACGCCGAACGGCTTTGAAAGTGGATTTTGTAAATGTTCATTTGTGAGAATATTCACATTTTATATAGTGGTCAGCTTTGTGACAACAGACACAATACAAAGTTTTCTTCGCTTACAATTTACTCCGAAATTGACTCGATATGAACTGATGTTGTTTTGATACTCGGCAGATTCGCTTACGCTTATTCGAGTCACTGATCAATCTTTCAGAGGTCAGTATTGCATTTAAATCGTGCAATACTTGAGGGTCCCGAGATTTTTGCTAGCAGATAGTTATTAAAGAAACGTCAGTTTTGTATCACCGTGAGCTATTTACTTCCTATAATATTTCTCCGTTTTTGATAAAATTCACTGCAAAATGGAGCGGAAAAAGAGGTTTTATCTTCAGCTAAATATTATCATTAAGGTAAAAAAGCTGAATTTCGATATGATGAAGGTATTGCTCGTGTATGAGCTGGTCTGAATGGAAATTTGTGTCTGATAAAAGAAGAAAACCCTTCCTTCGCACCCCTGTCATACAGGGGAGTTCCCTCTATCTTCTAGCTCATTGCCTTCCTTTCGGATTCCAGCTAGGACGAGGTACGGAACTGCTAGTCATGGGTTGCTAAGTGTAGGGAGATAGAAAAAACTGCGATGATTTGCAACGGCCGCAGTCTTTTCCGTCTGATTATAAATACCGGCCCACGGAAGACAGACGTTAGAGAACTGAACAAGGAGACGAATGGCCCACCGATTAATATTCAGAAGCGCTGTCTGCTTCTTTGAGTGGAGCATTTTGAGAAACAGTTTAACTGAACTTGATCCACGACAGGCTTGCTAACTAGCACAGTGGTCACTATTTCAGTCGTAGATACGAATGCTCCATCAAAAGCGGAAGTTCTCCGTGAGATAGATTGCCTTGAACGACATAAAGCTGCCGGACCGGATGGGTTACTTACGTCTGTTTTCAAAGACGGCGGATAAGCATTGCCTCTGAAGTTGAAAAAACCTCTCGGTTTGATATTAGAGGGGGGGGGGGGGAAGTTCCAAAGAGTGGATTTGGATCAATCATCGTACCGATTCCCAAGAAGGGCGACAGGTCCTGTTGTGGAAACCACAACGGAATAAGTATGGTCAGTATCGCATCTAAGCTGCTCGCTGGTATTATTCTCCACCGCTTATCCAACGATCGCGAACAATGCTCGCTCGAGAATCAAGCTGGTAAAGGTTGTGTCGATTACATCTTCACTCTTCGACTAATTTCTGAACACAGGCTCACCTTACGTAGGCCCGCTATCTCCGTTTTCCTTGGTCTTGAAGCGGCCCTCTGCTCAGTCGACCGCAACGTTCTCAGGCGCTGCCTCCTGCACCATAAAGTCCCTCTACAGGAATATTCGAAGTCGATTTAGGGCTTACGGTGATCTTTCACCCAAGTTAACCAAGAGAAGTAGTGTACGTCAGGGTTGCCCCTTCTCCTTCTCTCCTTAACTTTGTGATTGAAATGGTTCAAGAGACCGCTATTTTGTTATGCAAAGATAATGATATTGAACTTTTCCCCGGGTGGAAAAATGTTAGACCTTAAATTTGTGGACAACATAGTTCTAAGTGAAGATCCAGGTATGGTGGAAGCTCTTCTGGAGAGCTTGAACAACTGCGTAGCAATGTTCGGTATGCGTTTTTTTACCTTCAAAGTGCAATATTTTGTTGCAGGACTGGGTTGTTTCAACACGAAACCTTTCGATATAGGGGGTGACTATATACTAGGTAGACAAGTTCTATTACCTGGGCAGCACCGTTTTAGCCGGAGGTCAGATATCGGATGAAGTGTCTTCGCGTATCCAGAAGTCTCTTTTTGCATTTGCCAACCTGAATCACCTACGGCGTCGACGTGATATCCGTTTATCTACCAAGGGTTAAGTGCACACTGCATCAATCAAAAAACGAAAAAATCACAGCTTTTTGCATTTTTACTGATTCTCTAACTATGTTTTACTCCCTCTTTCCTATTTTTTCTAATTGTTGTTGTTGCGTGGGCACCATGCTTGATTTCAAACCGTTGTTAAATATATACATATGCATTCAGCAGTCAGGCCGGTGCTTTTTTATGACTCAGAAACGTGGCCTCTGCGGTTGGGGGATGCATGAGGATTTTCGGGAATAGAACGCCTGTGTCTTTGCAGCATTGCTTTAAGGTGGTGGGAACAACGTATAAGCAATGCTTAGGTTTTGCGGAGAGTCTGAACCATATCATTAAATGAAACACGCAAGCTCACAAGGCTAAAGTGGTTGGGGCATGTGTTTCGCATGTCTTCTCACAAAGCTTCCCCGCGCGCAGTGTGCGCTGAGGGGAGGCGTGTAACGGTTAGAAGATGAATAAGAGTGGCCAGTCCGTGACATGGAAGAAAGGCACGAAAAAAATAACCCGCAGACTTGGCGTTGTAAGGTGTTAGACTTCCTGAGCGGGGCCTAAGGGGCCCTTCCTCATTATGGTTAGTCACATTGGAGCATATTGCCAGGTGTGGCGACCAGTGGCGCTCTTGTATTCACAAGCTTTCTTTACCGACTTGATGCCATTTTTCGTAGTTTTTCTGTTTCTCCTTTCATTTCCTTATTGTTTTTCATTATTTCCTATTGAGATTGTCTCTAGGAGATAGCAATCAATATTACCGCACCCAATGCATGGTTATTGCCCGCCCAAAGTAAACTGAACTGAACGATGTCTTTTACTTGAGTCATTACTATCGTAGTGCTCGCTTAAACAAGAGTCTGGCAGAAAGACCGAATTTGCAGTGTTGTGGCCAAGAATGGAGTATCAGGCACTTGGTCAAAAAGCATGAAAACCAATGCTCACATTTAGTAGGCGTAAAACTATGTAGCATGAAGATTATACTCTTGTTCTAAATCTTTATGGTCAAATATCTGACCAATTTACGGCGGTTGCGGCATGTATTGCGCATGTTCCGCGAAAGGTTTCTTTGGTGTTCATTGCTGTTCGAGGTAATTAGTGGTTGGAGCATGAGTTGAGGCAGCCAGTCCAGTAAATGTAGCTGTGCAAGATTCAGGCTTCCTGATTGGTTGATCTTAACTGTCCTATTTACCAAGGTGGTTTTTTCACTTGGTTTTGATGTTTTTCTGACGGTGGTAGACGGCCCTGCCATCGTCCGGGGTAGTGCTACCGTCTTTCCTATTGGAACATTGTGGTTCGCCACTCGCTCCAGGATTGTATTGCCGGTTCTACCTAAAAATAACTCATGACATTTACCATTCATAAGCAGTCATCGATCGTATTCACAGTACGCATTACATGGAGAAAACCTCTCATTCACTAATATTCGTGGTTTCTACTACGTCTCACGATTTCTCTCAATCTTCTTTTACCTTTATCTGACTGAGGCACAAATCTCTCCGTCGTCGGACAGTACCCATCTCCAGTTCCCAAACTACTTTTTTGGTTCCTCATTTTCACACAGAGCAGATGTCTGCACCCAAATCCACCAGTCTGTCACTACTTCTCGCATCTCACGTTTAAATGTTCCCAACCGTAAGTTTCTGCTGTTTTGGCTGAAACTTCGTTACCCTTTTTTAAACCATTATTTGTGTGCGTATGATCCCTCGATCTTTTGTCCTCTAGCTTTGAGAACTTGTTTGCATCAGACTCCAGTTGGTAAGTTACAGTTTCTTGTGACTTCAAAGTCCACACTAAGAGTCTGATTTTACAGTCTTCCGACACTTCGGCTATGAGGCGCGAAGCCAAAGCTTTAACTTTGGTCAAAAATATCAGTCAGCTCCTTGACTTCCTCACACCCATTCCCGATCGGGCTGGTGATCGTGCCCCATACTCCTGACCTCCTCGTTTCCATTCCTCTTACTTCTCTGATATCACCCATATTTGTCTATGTGGCCCATCGGATTAGTGATTTATCTCATCCGCTACCTTTTCTCGCCCAGTTCCGTTGTGCAACTGCAGACACCTTTTGACGGTTCACTTTAGCCAACCGGAATGGGTTTCGTAGTTTTCTGACCTCCTGTCCCTCGTTAGAGACGCTGAGAGATATGGCTTGAAACTGAATCCAGTAACGCGAATGCTGGATGACCTGTCCGTTGACTTACGATCCCCAGTAAAAAATTGGGAGGCACAAAAAATTACAAAATGTGTGCGGCGAAAATATTTAATTTTTTTTGTTCTTGTTATAATCTTGTTGTCGACTCTTGGTTTCCACCCGAATTTGTAATCCTTTTCTGTTGTTGTTGCTTTGGCACCGTGCTTGTCTTCAAGCCGGAGTTATATATATATATATATATATATATATATATATATATATATATATATATATATATCCCTGGAGTGATTGTTGCTTTACTTCTGATATTCCTACCTCTGTTCCATACTACTTAGATTGTTCTGTTCGCAACATGCTTTATTATTTCCCACGTTTCCAAATCCGGCAAATTACGATCCCTCGACGGGTTTAACCACGCATAAAACCATGCTTTGCGCTTAGAGTTCTCAGAATTCAGACGGTGATGCCGCCTCCCTGCTCCTTAATTTTAGGGTCTATTCGTACAGACCAGAAAGAAGTGGTCGCTTTTTCATTCAGCGTTCGTTTCATCCGCTACAAAGCAAAACTTCTAGCCTCTCCTACTGGTAACCGAACATTTTGGTCTCACCCCAGAGGCGTCTCCCGAAACAATTGTCTCTTCCATTTCTCCTCCATCTGTAACTCCTCTAGCTATCTAGTCTACAGACCCCATAAGGCAGACGAGGGTTTTGCTTCCCAGTTTGTCTGAATTCCTCCTTTGCCCGACTCGTCTATTCTCCCACACCAACACACTCTCACTAGCCGCACTTTTATTCACCTTATCACAACCAGAAAGGTCCGCCAGACTCCGCAATCGTTCGACCAAAATAAACCATCTAGTCCGGACGCTATTCCACCTATTGTCCTGAAAATATGTGCCCCAGAGTTGGCACCAAATTTGTGTCGTTTTTTCTGCTTTTCTCTCTAATCTACTGCGTTTCCTAACTCATGTAAGGAAAACATAGTCTCACTAGACATATCAAAGGTTTTTAACCGTGTCTGGCGCGAAGCCTCGTAAAGCCGCCGCACCCACTGCATAGTTTATGGTTGTTTGAACTGAACTGAACTGTCTAAACTGCCAAATTTTAGGTTTCTTCTGTCCCTCATTTTGTGGACAGCGAGTTTTCCAGTAACCAGACCATCTCCTGGGTCGATGCAATACAACCACAACCTGTCTGCACGAACGCTGATGCTCTTCAAGGTGCTACACTTTCGCCCACCCTCTTTCTACTCTTCATAAATCATCTGTTACCCACCACTTCAATTTTCACTCATGGCTTTGCCAAAGATGCTTCTCTGCACTACTCTCTTTCGTATTCCACCAATAACGTAACAGTTGTACTCTCGTTGCATCACTTAGTTCTGACCTTAGAAACACCCATTGGGGCTCCAGTGGTTCTAAATTATTTCTCTCGACTTCACTCAAACGCCATTTCTTTTCTCTCCACCTAAGTTCTGACTCGGTACATTTCATTCCACTAACTAGATCTTTCTGCTGATTCATTTGATAATGCACTTTGAGGGACAGTTCATTTGGCCCACTTCAACTGTGGACCTTCCGAACATTTCGCCAAACGAAAAGATACAAGTAGATATCACTCCGTCATCAGCAATTAAGGTTATGTACAAGATAGGTTTCCTGAAAAGGTACAAAACCGCTGGACCGGATGGGTTGTCTCCGTCTTTTATCAAGGGTGGAGGCGAAGCTTTAGTTTCAGAGTTGACAAAACTCCGTATTATTTGGGATAGTGAGCAGATTCCCATGGAATGGTGTGTATCGGTGATTGTGCCGATTTACAAGAAAGGTGACAGGTCCTCTTGTGAAAACCACAGAGAAATTAGCTTGGTAAGTATCGCGTCTATAATGCTCAGCAGTCTTATTCCCCACTGATTATCCAGTGCCCGCGAAATGTGTGCGCTTGAGAATCAAGCTGGTTTTAGACCCGGTTGGGGTTGTATCGACCACATCTTTACTCTTCGGCAAACCTTAGAGCACAGACATTTTTGTAGGCCCACAATCTGTGTCTTGATCTGAAAGTGGCGTTCGACTCGGTCGACCGCACAGTTCTCTGGCGCTGCCTCTTATTGAAGGTTGTGCCAGAGACGTTTATTTCTCTTTTCCAATGCTTGTATGCGAACAACCGAAGCCCAGTTTGTGCTTACGGCGATCTTCCACTCGAGTTCATCACGAGAAGTGTTGTTCGTTAGGGTTATCCTGTTTAGCTCTTGTTCTTCAATTTTGTAATTAAATTGATTCTTGTAACAGTCTTATGCTCGTGTGAGAACAGTGGTATTAATCTTTGCTCAGGCAGTAAAGTGTCTGACTTGGAATCCGCGGACAATATTGTTCTTCTGAGCGAAGGTCCAGGTAAGCTTCGAGTTTTCCTAGATAGGCTAAACAATAGCGTAGTAGTGTTTGGGATGCGTTTTGCACCTTTAAAGTGTAAAATCCTTCCGCAGGACTGGGTAGTTCTACGCCAAATCTTGTGTTAGCAGGGGAAGCTCTAGTTGAAGTAGATAAGTTTTGTTACCTGGCCAGATACACCTCACCAGGTGAACAGATATCGGATGAAATTTCGTCACGTTTACAGAAAGTGCGTTTGGCTTTTATTACCCTCAGTCATCTGTGGCACCGGCGTGGCATCCAACTGTCTATCAGACGTCGGGTGTACACTGCAGCGGTTAGATCTGTTCCTTTATACGGCTCAGAGACATGGTCATTAAGGACAGATGATAAGCGAAGAATTTTGGTTTTTGAGCACCGATGACTCGGTAGCATTTTCAGAGTATCGTGAGAACATCATACTAGAAATACTGAGGCTAAGTTTAAGATGGTGGGAACCACAGGCCAGTGACTGGATTAAGTGCTGAAGCTAAATTGTTTAAGATGGCCGTGCCACGTGTTACGTATGCCCACTTTTAGGCTCCACCCGGTGTACGCTGTTCTTCGAGGCAGGTAGTGGCTAGAACGTGCGTCGTGATGGTCAGTTCATAGCACATCAGAAAGGTATAAAACTCTTGGCCAAGTAGGGCGTGTTAGATTTCCGGGTTGGAGAAATTAAGTGGTACGACTAGGTGTCGCGACCAATGGCGCAGTTGCATTGCAACTTTTTCTTTTTCTTTCTGATTTCCACTCACTACCTAGTTCTCGGCTCCATTGCACTTCATGTTTCAGTTCTTTTTGCTCTCGACAGAGTAATACTACGAGGTAGCAACCGAAAACAGAGTACAGTTATGCGGCTAATGGTTGAATGAACTGAATTGGACTCATTTGATAGTCTCTCTGTCTTGCTTCTCGTGCTGCGCACAAGATTGGTTTTCTGTTCTTTTTCAAACGTTTCTTCAAGCCTAATCATCACCTCCAACTGTAGGAAGCTCAAGTTCGTCCCACATTTGAATACTGCAGTCGACCGGGTTCAAGGTAAAGTCAGTGGCCTGACAGATGGTCCAGCTTTAAGATCCAGTTTTTAGTCGCTTGCCTACCGCCGGACAGTTGCTTCATTGTCTCTGTTCTTTCGCTGTTGTTTTAGGGGTTTTGTATCTCCGCACCTGCATTGGCTGTTGCTACTGGCTTCATTTTTCAACGCAGATCCTGAACACAGGCAGCCAATCATCTTTATCAGGTTTCTGTCCCTATATGTGGGACTCTCACCCTTCAGTCGTCTTTTTCCTTTCTCTGTCTTTTCACCCACCTACAGCCATTCTCTTTTCAAATGCAGAACCAACCTATTGGTTTTTTCATTTAATTATCTGGCTTCATAATAAAGGTGCCAAAGACATTCTGGTCATTTGGGTGTGCTACCGTCACTTACTGGGTATTAATAGTCTATTCACACCTTGGTTTTTTTTTTGCTGAACACTGAGGCCGAAGAATACTAACATTCACCGTTGAGTCCTTTTAAGTATGTGGATATTCCGTATGATCTGATAACTACCATGGTTTTTCGTGGTCACCTTCCTTCCTTTTTTACCGTGGTCCTCACTGTATTAGTTGTTCTATTTTAAACACTATGATATTAGTAACTATCCGTTTCCACAGTTACTGCAGCTACCACGGGTGATACTAATTCCCTGTTGGTTGTCAGAATTTTTGTTTGATAACCGTCATTGCTACCACAGAAATGATTGAAACTGTGTCGACTTCAACGGCTGACGGTTATTTTGTAGAAATTCAACAATAATGTAACTACCCGTGGAGTGTTCACTCAACTCCGGGTCGTTGTTTTATTCCATTTGCAGCGTTCTCTAAGTGGGAAGATCTTCGCACTTCATCAAACAAGTCGAAGAACTCGATGTGTTTTCCTTCAGAATAGCCGAGATTCAAGGTTTCTCAGATCAGTTTTCTTGTTTGTTTCAATTTAGTTCAGTCGAATGTCTGTGTGTGTGTGTGTGTGAGAGAGAGAGAGAGAGAGAGAGAGAATGGAAGGGAGGGAGTATTTGACGATTGTTAGGTCTAGTATCGGACTTTGATTAATCGATTTTGCCCACGTTGTTTTTGTGTCCCTATATGCTTGGTTGTTGTCGTTTCACCAGAACATCTAAAATGCTATTTGTGTGGGCTCGCATTCAGGCGGGGCATCGAAAAATAAAAATCGTTCAACTAACCTTTTGCTCCTTTCCGGACTGCTCCATTGACCTGTTATTTAATGAAACAGGCACTCGCTGTACTGTTCAGACTATTAGTTATAACTATCTGAAATCTAGTTTTGTTGTTATTCTGTCAATTTCTGACGTATCTTTCAAATGTAGTCCTATATATACACGAATTTCATCTAGCAATGCAACCTGGTCGGATTAACGTACTACCAAAACCTGAAGAAATGATTCACCAGTGTTCTTTGGTCAACCCTCAATGATCTGTAGTGTTCTTCGAAAAGTCTGAGGGAATATTTTTGCTTTTGCGATTTACGTATGCCTACCTTCGAATGTTTACGCAACACAAAGTAAAAATAATAATCGATTTCTGAAATTCATCATTCCCTTCAATTTGAGGATTCAAAATCGTCTGTTATTTTTTAAAAATTGGGTCATTCTCATTCAGATTTGTTCCACTGCGTGTGCCACGTGATTCGTCAATCCCGTGTTACAAATTTGTACACTTCAGCATTTATTAACCGTTTACACGAAGCCATTCGTTGTGGTAGGTGATCGAAGATATATTTTTAGTTTCCAAGGTACACTAGTGCTTGTTTTTCTTCAGAAATGTGCAAATGATGGGGACTACAACGTAATTGATCGTTGTACGCGAAAAGCAGTTGATAGGCGACATTTGCTTCTGGACGATTAGCCACTACACACTTCGAAAGGATACTCCTTTGAATAAACATAGAGAAGCAGTTTGTCTACCTAATTTTCCTCTCTGTAGGCAGAGAAAACGGAGTTCCACTTGGTCAACCGCAGTTCTGCGTTGCTGCCTATCGCTGGAGATTATACCGGAGAAATTTGTCCCATTTGTTGCAAATCGAGTCCGTGCTTTTGGTGGTCTTTTACCTGAATTGACCACGAGAACTGATGTGCGTCGAGGTTACCCACCGTCACTCTTCTTTTTCTACTCGATAACTGGATTGATTCTGGAAATAGTTTTTTTTTCGTTCAAGAATAGCAGCATCGATCTTTACTCAGATAGTAATTTTCACTAGCGTAAGCGCCAGATCCCAACAGATTAGGGTGGTTGGGGCGTGTTAGGCATGCCCGTAGATAAGCTTCCTCGGTGCGCTTAGTTTTCCGAGGTAGATAGTGGCGAGAGATGGTCAGCTCATGACACGCAGAAAAGGTGTGTGAACCTCGATCAGTGCACTGGGCCGAATAGGACGCGTTAGGCTTTTAGTTTGGAATCCACGAGATCCGCCCAGCGGATGATTAGAGGTATTGGGTAAAAGCTCTAGGTGGTGTAGTCCGTTTCAGAATCTTTCATAGTCTACAAGATTTCCCTCGGTTCTGCTCAGCAATGTTGCAAGGTAGCAACCAAGATCAGGACACAAAATTAAGATTAAGATGGCCGAATGAATTGAACTGATTCCCGGTTGTTGCAGTTTTCATAAATTGTTAAGCAGTTGTTTATTGTTGTTTGGTTTTCTTAAGCTTGGTCACGTGAGCTGCCAATCTAGTTTTTAGTTCTTGACCGAATCTTCCCAATTATTCTGTCGATAAATCTCATATATCGAAGCAAGTGTTTTATTTTTTTTCCTCATGCTCATTATAAGTGAAGTGCAACTAGTAGACCATAATCAAAAGTTGTGAATGTGCTGCATCTTATTGCATCAGTACACTGTGCCCGAGGTCACGTCTCGATTGAAGACGTAGATTAGCGCGGGATCGTACAAACGGCTGTTTCTTAATCAGTCACTTCGTGAAGCACAGCAGTTCGTTTAAGTGGTTATCACTATTGCCCTTACCGGAAGTTGTCGAACTGAAGTAAGCATACTTGCTGATAGTTGTTAGATAATTTCGAATGCGTCGTTGTTGGCCTAGTGTCTTATTGCTCCATGACACGGATGAAAGGTGGGAAACACCTGACCAGTGGACTAGGTTGTGTAGGACTTGTTAGGCTTCCTGAATGGGATCGAATAGATCCGCCCACTCAGTGGTCAACAACGTGAAAAGTTGTCGCGACCAGTAGCGTCATTGTATTTGCACACTTTCTGTATCTGTTTGACACCATTAATTGTAGTTCTCTTATTTTTCTCATGATCCCCATTTTTTGTTTCTGATTGAGGTTCCTTCTGAAATAGCACCCGGAACCGTTTTAACCAGTGCTTGGTTTTACTAGTTTGAAATGAATTGGGTGTCTTATTGAAAATAGGTGATCTACAATCGATCTAGAAAGCATTATTCACTCATCTGGTACCGAAAAAGGTCTGTTGTATCGGGAGTTTGTTCTGCTTTGGTGCTCTCGTCGTTCGTCCCCGTAACCCTCAGAGTATGTTGACTGAATTCGAATGTTGCTACCACCGGATTCCCCCTCCCCCCCCCCCCCCCCCTAAGAAGCCTCTGGTCGGCGGCATACTTTTTCCCCGTAGCGTTGTTTTATTAATATATGATTGTCTTGATTCCGGCTGCTGTTTTCCTGTGGATAATGCGGATGACAATCTGCCTGGAACTTGTCAGAATTTCTAGGCACCATCTGGTTGTAAACAACACACATCGGAGAATAGAAATCATCGCAAATTTTCCTCGATCGTTTGGATTTTGTTGTACCATGCCTGAAACAACAATTAACACTCAAGTGGCAATTCACTGGACAGTATCATAGTAATAATTAGAGCTGTTGGATTGTGAACATTATCCTTTGGATGCTAATATTAAACTATTGTTTTGCTTCAGTCATTCAAATTGTTTTACTCCACTAGCTTCCGTGTTTGATCGGGAAGGGAACATCATCACAACCGAGTAACTCAGGATCAGTCTTTTGTTTTTCTTTTCTACTTGTTGGCTGTTTTTCATTGAAAATAAGTAACAAGAACTTTTCATTCTACGTTTGTGGGAAAAGTCAGAAAGAAATTTACAGTGCAAGTTGCTTATTTTTACGCGGCTATCTACTGCGAGAGAATGAGCCGGCTTCATGGATGTTACAAATAGCACCTGCCTGTGAGTGGTGTGTGTCGAGGAACTGTTCATGAGGAATCTTGGGAATGGGGACGAAGTGGCATTCCGAGCGTCACTCGGCCTTTTGTTCGAGGTAGCAATTCTATCCCGTGCACAACCAAGTGCTATCTGTCGGGCAACAGGAAGTTTGTATGTTAGGAGCCGGTAACCGAACGAACGGTTCATACACTTTGGATGGTGGTCAACCTGTCGAGGATGCCCAGTATGTCCTAGTAAATCTTACCCCACTCAGAATATCTGAGTAAGAGGCAAGAGGTAATGGCCTTATTTAGTGGTGGGCCAAATTCGCGCACATTGCTATGTTTGGGCTTGTGGTTTTTTCATGGGGAATTCGCTGCTAGGGGGAAAACCAATCACACCCTCTAACAGCGCTGGGTTGCTTTTGTCTGGCTGTTCGCCCTCGGCTTGTCCGATATGGGTGCCTCTGAAGGAGTGCTTTGCGGTCCAGTGGGCATAGACCTCGGAGTCATTGTAGCACGCAAACCCGATCACCGCGGTAAGGTAGCAACATCGATATAGACTACTCTAAGGTGACGCGTGCTAATTGAATCGTGGTTCCCGATGCGCTCGATAATAGAGTGCATATCACAACGTTTGAATTCCAGTCAAGTGGTTTGTTAAACGCGAAGCATAAGATGCAGGGTCTAGGTCTGATGAACTAGCGTCAGTGAACGTATCTCCGGGCCGACACAAGCTAGTGTCAGAAAGAAGCTCTATCGGAGTTCAGTGCATATCTTCCTTGATCGTGTTTCGAATATCGAAAAATGACATTAAAAGTTTCTCCGTCCATTCAGTTGACGAGGCAGTCATGATCAAAGTCTTCAGTTGACGGTGGGAACACTCAGCTAGACCGTTAGAGGCTGGATGATGCACCATCATTTTAATGTGTTTGCAACCAAGAGTCTGATTGTGATCATGGAAGAGGGCATATGCGAACTGAGCACCGCGGTAAGATGTAATAGTGGAAGGCACTGTGAATGAAACAACCCAAGTGTCCGTAAATGTTTGTCTAACGGTTTCGACAAGAATGTCCCTAATGGGAACAACATAGGGCCAATGTGTCAAAAAGTAGATGAAGTTATTGAAAGGAGGGAGAGGGTCTACCGAGTCAATCTGTACGTGCTTAAAACGACCGCGAAGCAAGACAAACGTATCAGATCGTCTGACTAAATGACGGAGAAGCTCAGAAGGCTGACAGAGCAAACACTATTTCGCCCAAATGCATACGATTTTGTGCGTTTTTTTATTACGTGCTTGCGCACGAGTGCAGTGGAAAGGGTATATATCCCATAGCCACGACGGCCCACTGCACTATCAGATATAACCGGCAACCAGACCCTGAGACTTGGAGTGGAGAACCACATAAAGCCCCAATAGGTCAAGTGTGGTAACGATCCGGAGGACAATAAAGTGCTATCCACACTCAAAGTAACCGGTGGTAGCGGGGATTCGAACCTCAAACCTCCGAGGTGGTAATCAAACGCTCTAACCCACTTGACCACCACAGGCAAAGTGAAACGATCGGTGACTAATTTTGCAGAAGATCGAGCATCAAAATGGGAAATGGAATGAAAGTGTCGAAAAATAGCTCCCCGAAAATCCCCGAGAGCAAAGGGGGCTAGGTTTATTTATTGAAACGTCACAAAAAATGGTCGGGTCATTGTGGATATGAGCACTCCACAAATGTTAGACGTGGGTGTGAACGGAGTTGTTGGAACTCTTCGTCAGCTTGTTGTGCAGCTTCTATGGTCGCTGAATCTGGTAGTAGAACATATAACTAATGAATTTAGGTTCAAGAAAGCGTCAGAAAACAACATTGTCTGAAGCCGAAACATGACAAATATCTATAGAAAATTGCGAAATGTAGTCCATATGTTTGATTTTTTCTTGGTGGGTGACGATGCGCAGCGTTATGCGATGCATAAACCAGTGGTGTGTGGTCTGTGGGAAATACGAGAGAGCGATCTTCTAGCACGTGTCAAAAGTGCTTCACGGCAAGGTGGATGTCGAGTACTTTCCTCCCAAGTACGAGGTACCGAACTTGAGCAGGCTGTAATTTCCGGGAGAAAAGCTGACTTAGATCCATTGCTACCAACTTGCTGTAAAACTGCGCCGCCTGCTCTCTGGGAAGTATTGGCTTCCAGTACGAGAGTGAAATCGTTATCTGGCCTGAAATGCGCCAGAGATGACACACATGGCAGGACAAATTTAACAGCTTCAGACGGTTCCCTAGCAGTCTCCGTGAAAGTAATGTCATTGGTATTGTCCTGTAGGAGATCAGTGGTTGCATTCAGAATACCAATAAAACAGGGAATGAAGCAGTGACAGTAGTTCACAATTCCCAGGAGTCGAAGTGATGGTCCGTTTAAGGATTCCGGAACCGGGTAATCCGATATGGTGCAATGCCGTGTCCCTCTTTTGCGTCCCCAAAAGTCGAGACTCGGGACTTCAGAAACGCACGTGGCTGCAATACAAAATGAATGTCAGCGGTTTTCGGAATCAACATTCCTCTAGTCTGCACGCCGGGATCCTGAGTGACATTACCTTACACATGTCCGGCATTATAATATTCTTATTTTTTTATCTCAACCTCACGTTCCTGAGCGTCAGCATTGTATCTGCACGCGCGAAAAGTTCGTGCCAGTACGTTCTCTTGCCTTGTTATTTAAATCCGTGACCCGGTTCATATGCACTGTGTACCACGCTGTAGTGATTTGACGCTGTAGGGTGAGGTGAAACGGTAGTTTTTATTTTTGTTTGCACTGTGGAACGCGTTGTTTTTGTCAACAAATTGTAATCCTCACCGAGCTCTGGCTCGTTTGTGTGGTTCATGCACTGGAATCCTGTCGAGAGAATACAAGTAAACAACTTATAATTTCTTTTATCACCATTACTATGATGTAGTGGTGTTGTGGTTGCTCATGACTTTTTCAAAGTTATTTATTGCGAACCATACTCAAACTTGGCTAACAAACCCAATGTTGTTAAAAAATGTTGAAGCTGTTTGGTTTGCGCAGTCCATTAAACTCTCGTTTATTTCACGTCTCGATACGAAACGGATTTCATTATGCTCTCTACCCGTCGGGACTGACTGCCATGTTTTTGGTAGAAGTTATCCCTCGTCGCATCTAGGCTGCAACCAGTGAGTGCACATGCCGGGACGACAAATAAATTGCCTTTACTGGGACGGCTACTGTTTACCTTACACTAACCCCTAAGTCTGAACATGCTTACGACACCTCTTATTATCAACTTTCCAGGAAAGGTAAAACGCGCCCGTAAAGGCCAAGACACATCACTGTTTAAGCTACACAGTATCTAAGGCATAGAAAGGTTCAGTAAGCTGATGGATGTGTCTAATTAGATCGTGACCCCTGTCAGGATAAAACCACCGTTCCACTTGAATGCCAGTTTTGTGAACAAACTGTGTGCTAGTCCGAGACGACTTAGTTATATTCTTTGTGCATCTCTTGGCACAATGCTTTTCTGGAGAAGGTTTTTACGATTCCTTAGTGGGCATTTTATATGTCCACAGCTCTGAAGTAAACAAATTCTCCGAAAACTTTAGCAGAACGCAACTTATGTTTATTCCATTCCAGACTGGGTGTAATCGAACTGAATTAGTTTAAGCTGAAATCCATACTTCAAGTGGACAAATTTCTCACTCTCGACAGCGTACTAGATCTCAGAGGCTCTGTGGCGAATAAAGAGCGTTGATCTTACGCACCAGAATGTTGCAACCTCCACGGCTTAGATGAATACCCGGCAAAGAACGAGCGTAAACAGTGTTGAACTAAACTGGAAGATAAGATAGAGACTGCAGCTGCCGTTGCAGATTTAGGAAAGCTCTTTTCACTCAAGCTCTCTGCTTCCTTGCAAAGAAACAGCAACAACCACTCCTTTCCGGGAAACGAAAATAAAAGATGTGTCGAACGCTTCAGCTCTGATTTTCAAGCGTTCTCCCCAACCCAGCTGTGTGTTGTCTCCAGGCAACCTCAAGCAATGGGGAGCCGATTACACTCCACCCAGTAGAACAAAAACATCTTCCGCCACCATGGTAATGAAAAACAAGTTTACCCGTGGCGAGGATGGCATCCCATCTAAGATCCTCAACACCTTTCTGTCAGTTCTGTTAGACTCCATGTGTATGCTATGTTATTTATTCGGAGGGGCTGAAGTTTCCCGTAAATATTAAGTAACTTCTGTTATGTTCGTCATACCAAAATGTGATGGAACCATCTTCAAGAACTACGGAAGCACCAACCTTGTTGACATAGTAGCCATTCTTTTCAAAACAGTTCTCCTAAACCGTTGTTTTACTCGGCGGAACGCGTGAACTCGCCCGAGGAATATTTCACGCTGACCAAGTCTCCAAGCTGCGAAAAACCCTCAAACACCACCACAAATGATCTGCTTCGTTGGCTTTCGGGCCGCCTCCGATTCTGTCGACAGACAGTCATTCTTCAGCTGATGGAATGCCCGGAAAGTATATAAGCATGTTAAAGTCGTAATATTCCTTAATGCGAGAAAGCGTCCGTGCCTATGGTGAAGTGTCTCCAGAGTTTCCCTCTTGAATCGTAATCTCAGATTTCGGATGTCATGCTAGAGGATGAGCTCGACAGTCTGCATTTGATTTTCAGCCGCATCGCTTCAAGCCAATGCAATGGACCTTAAAAAACAAGATATTGTTGACTTCCCCAGACAGCATGCTCCAGACCCATCAACCGTTGAATCTTGTAACTGGTTCACGACTTTAAGCATAGTGCGCCTACCATACAACCTAACGGCCAGACCAAAGATGAGACAAACTTTTGTATTGATTACACAGAAAGAGCATTCGTGCTACTGTGGTCCAGC
This sequence comes from Fasciola hepatica, assembly GCA_948099385.1. Taxonomy (NCBI): domain Eukaryota; kingdom Metazoa; phylum Platyhelminthes; class Trematoda; order Plagiorchiida; family Fasciolidae; genus Fasciola; species Fasciola hepatica. The sequence goes on along the minus strand of CANUEZ040000012.1, from coordinate 10,021,335 downwards.
ACCGAAATAAGCCTTCGCATGAAATCCCCTAGATATCTGTCTGACATTTGCCTCATCTTCGTGTGCGCTCAGGAGACCCGGCCGTTGAGGATGGAAAATACGAAAAAACAAGAGAGCTTTGACCACTGATGCCTCCAACGCACAGCTAAAATAAAACAATATGACCTTATTCAGAACTCCAACGGCGTTGTTCGGATATAGAAATGCTATCCTAATTTTCAGCGGCGGCGGCGTCTCCAAACGTTTGGCCACGCCCTTCCTCGTCCGGAAGCAGAACTGGAACAGAAGCCTCCTACTGGTGTAGCGGGGAATGCTGGAGCAGCAAGACCATATCAATATCAAACCGATCGGGCCAACCAATCGTGAGCCACAGACAAAAAAACAGACGACGAGTATGCCCGAAACATCCCAGAGCAGGCAAAAGAGGGCACGCGGACTAGCAGATGGGACACAGCGGGATCTCAGGCAATCAGCAACACAACCCAGCTGAGGGGCTATCGATCATGCCGTCAACCGGGACAATCGGACCAGCGGAACAGAAATGGTGCCCAAGAGAATCAACTTAACGGCCACAGGCAACTGACGAGAATGCAGCCGAAATGCTCAGTTAGCCGCAAGAGCAGTGTTGGTTCAGCGCAGTCTGGAAAAGGGTTTATATAAACGATTGTACGTGTTTCATGAACTTAACTTGTTTGGACGTAGAAATACAGGTGTCCTCGCCCGTCTTGCCGTCATTGTTACACTGGCACATTCGCCAAACTGAAATTCTTGGCTGTCGGCCAAAGACATGGCTTAACGCAGTCAAGGTAGACGGTGAACGTCTAGGCCTGCGGTTGGTTTTGGAATTGCGAGTTTGGAGCATTTTCTGTGTTTAGCTATGTGCTGACCTTGCCGTTCGTCGCAACGCATGCATATCCGCTATCTGAGATATCCAAAATGTCGACATATCCCCACACAGGCGTTAGTTGCACGAAATTAGGGTAAGTAATGTCTCGCAAATTACTTTTAATTATACCAACATCCACAGATAAATCTATCAAACACAATGGTCAGACTCGTCACGTTGGCGCACTCAATTTTTCGCAGCTTACATAGCCAACCAAGTGAGGTTAGAAAATCCAGCACACCTTGTTTTATCCGTTCTGCTAACTCTAGTGAGAAGACTATTCTGTCCTCGAATCATCTCGTTAATTAACGCAAAACAACGGTGCAAGTCCGTGTACTCATCGGTGCATTCTTTGTATTAGTCGGACTGGTGTAGACAACCAAGACTTGGGGCTTTAACACCACGGACAAGATTCATCACTCATTCGATCGATCCAAGTCGTCAGTCCGCTGTCCCGTCACCCTGGTTTTCTTTGCCTCGAACTTTGGGCTCGGTACCGCAAAAGTGCTGACTGATGACGTGACTTGGCTCTCCATCGGTAATGAGTCAGCCCATACCGTCACACGCACCAGGATATCCGCTCACTGTTTTTAATTTACTTAAGCGTTTGTTTTCATCCTGTGGGATTGTGTAAAACAATATTTGGTCCTGTTTCGTTTGTTCTGCGGTGAAAATGGTAAAACACTAATCATCTAATCTTCACGATGTGTATCTGAAATGGATTTTTGGACGTTTCTTGATCGATTTTCGTAATGCACGTTTTTTATATCTGTCTAGTCAGTACTTACTAGATTGTTTCTTGGTACATGTTCTGGGTTTCGAATCGCTCGCGCGTTGTACTCATTTAACTTTCAGATGAATTTTCCGCATACAGTAGTCACTATGACATGCCATTTGTAATATGAACCCGTGAAATGCATTGATATGTCACACCAGTGGCAAACTCGGTCACAATATTTTTACCGATAAACTGATAGCGCGCAGATGTTTAGACTCATCTCGGATTCCTTCCTACGGAGGTTGGATTTAAGACGCCTTTAGACCGTGAAAATGCGTAAACTATACACCGTGAATGACGAAAAAAATCGAGCTCAATCGTTCGGTAAAAAAACATGATCACTCCGGTGCTCCTGTTGTGCATGTTTTGTCAACTGAAGGATTTATCATCCTCGTGTGCCTCGCACACGATGTGCTGCACGGTAATTTCACGCACGTTTATCTCAAAGTGATTTGAAATCTGATCTCACTACGAAACCATGGTAACAGGGACGAAATAAAGGTACGGAAAATTAAACATGAGTGTAGTGGCACTAGACTTAGTAATCGCCAGAATCAACCATACACTTCAGGACGACCGAAAAGCACCGTAAAACGTGCTCAAGCCAGTGTAATGATAGTGATGATAACAATAATAGTCGACAACCTTGTTGATGAAGGGCCCAAACTTAAGTGGAGTTCTATGCACCATGGATACCCAGGAGAATGTTTCGCTTTGGTGACTATGCTGTGTAGCAGCTTGTTTGTCTTGAACTTGTTTGGGAAATTGATAATGGATTTTGTTCTGGCCGATCTCGGGCGAACTTTCCAAGGCAGAATTAAAGCCTGCACGTGGAACAGCCAACTTATGAAAATCGGTCTCTCGGTCGTGTAATAAACATCACTTCTGACAGTGGCATTCACATGACTTACTGACTTCATCTGTCTCAGCATGGGATCATCGGATTGATTCTGTACATAGAGTCATTCAATTAACTCTCCGGATGACTCACCATTCGTGTTTTTCTTCATTCTGCCAAAGGGCTCTTTGTGAGTGGGTTTATGTCAATTCAGATCAAGTAATACAGCGAGGTAGTACAGATGAAGCAAAAGCATTGGAATGTGAGTTTAGTTTTTCATAAAACTGAAACTAAACATGTTTTTTCTCCCAGTATAATTTATGACTTATTTTATTCGCTATTTTCTCGTCGTTCCTCTTGAGCGATGCATGTATCCTCCTAATCCCTGACTCTTCGACAAATTTTTAGAACACAGGCACACCTCCCGTAGGACCACGTTCTCTGTCTGCCTTGATCTGAAAGCAGCATTCGAATCAGTCAACCACATAGTTCTATGGTGCTAAATCTCAATCAAGGGTGTGCCGTAAAATGTCCTTATCCTTTCAATTATCGCATACAGGAAAGCTGAAGCGGAGTTCATCACGAGAATCAGTGCAGATCAGGGTTGCCCTCTATCACCCTTCCTTGCCAAACTTATATTTGGGATTATTCTGGAAAAGCTCTATTCTCGTTCGAGAATAGCGGCATCTATCTTTGCTCAGTCAGTAAACTAACTTTGAATGCACAGACGGTATTGCACATTTAAGTGAAGATCAATCTAAGTTGCATGTTTATCTGGATAGTCCAGACAGCAATGTAGCGATGTTTGGAATGCGTTCAACACCTTCGAAGTATAAATGCTGCTGTACGACCGGGTTTGCCCTAGAACAACCCTTATCCCAGCAGGGAAGCCTCAGCTTAAATAGACTACTTTTATTGTCTGGGCAGTTACATCCCAGCAAGTGGTCGTATATCGGATACAATTTCGTCAGGCAAACAGAGGACCTGTTTGGATTGTACCATTCTGAACCATCAATGGCACCGGCAGGATATCCGAATGTCGATCAACGGTCGAATGCACTCTGTCGTAGATGGGCTCGTTCTGTTATACGGCTCAGGAGCATAAACTTTCCGGATAACAGATACGCGAAGACTGTTGGTGTTTGAGCATAGATATCCTCGTGGTATTTCTCGAATATGCCAGAAACACTGTTCAATAATGCTGAAGTTATGCGTAAGGTGCTTTGAACCAGAGAACACCGAATCTAAACTGGTTAAGGTGGTTGAGACATTTGTTGCACATGCCCACTGCTAGACTTCCTCGGCTTACGCTGTTCTCCAAGGCTGGAAGGGAGATAGAGTTGGTCAGATCTTTACATAGTAGAAAGCTACAAAGACTTTAACCAATGGAATTGACCAAGTAGGATCTGTGAGACTTTCGGGTACCCGCCTACGGGACCGCCCACCAGGCGATTGGAGATATGGTGACATGGCTAGGTGTCGTAGCCATTGGCGTACTTACATTCCGGCTCTTTCATCGTTCTGATGCTTTCCGCTTATTACTTTTTTTTTCGCTTTATGCTTCTGTTCATTTTACACTAAACTCGATGATGCAGCAAGGTAGCAACCGAAATCCGAGCACATAAGTGCATGGTCGATGGTTGAAAAAAATCACCTAACCTTAGCGTTTGCGTCTAGAACATCTCATCACATGTCGAGGTGATATCATCTTGATTTCTGGTCAAACGTTCCTGATCTACACGCGAAGCTCAGCTACCAGGGACTTGTGAGAGCCATCTACTGAGATTTTGGATACAATCGGCATCCAGTCAGTAAAGCACACCCGTGTTTTTAGCGTTTTTCTCTGTTATATTATCTTCCCTTACAACTTGGGAGTTCAATTATACTGAGAACATGACCGTAGCAAAAAAGCTCATTTTCAGTAACGTCATCTTCGGACCGATGTCAAAACATCATAAGCAGAGGAAGGGTTGTGATCAGCGAATGTTCGGGAATTTGTGAGACTGACGTGAGGTTTGGAATTGAGGGCAAATCGGTTATCTCAACCGGATTTCACCACTTCCGGTTACGTTACCTATTCACTTAAGAAGCAACACCTGGTTTATCAGAAGGCGTCGGTGCTCGGTCAGGGTAAGTTGACTAACCTACCGAATCCTTTTTGGGAAAAAGCGATGGACTATAAAGATAAATTGCCACCGGGTCGGCCATTTCTACCTGTCTTCGTCTAACCACTTTCAACACGTTTGATGGTATCTTGTAAATCACTGAGTGAGTCTTCCTCCTTTGCGGCGTCTCTTGTGTCGGCGAGTATGCCAGCAACGGCACTGGAGACGATATTCTGACTTTCACTGCCCAAACAAGCCGTTTGTACTCCTTAATCTGTTTGAAAAACAGTGTTGTCTTTCGTTCCCAAAATATGAACAAACAATGCAGTGTATACCACTGAAATGTAAGCATGTCCCTTGCAAAAGTCTATCATTCAAATTCAAATACAAAAACCGATCAAAAACGGTAACTGGTAGCCGAAAAGTCTGCTTATAATTTTCCACCGACAACGCCATGTTACTGACATTATATCTTCTCGTTTACCAAAAAACCGAGTGTAGAATAGGCAGCTTGTCTTTAGAGTTCAGTGAGACCACTGATCGACAGGGGAAGCTTTCATGAAGTGAAACTTTGTTTTCTTCTAAACTCCAATACTACAATCTCGCCATTTTTCGACCGTTATCTATTTACACTCCCTCCTCTATCATATTTTGACATATGTAGTGTCAATCATTAAGATGAATTCTAACCGAGTGTATGTATCAATATCAGCCAAAAGAGCAAGCTGCCGAAAACGTGATTGGCCGCCATCGCCTTATCCTTAATAGCACAACGGGCATTTTCAATGGTGGTCGTGGTTTTACGGCATTACATCTGTTGAACCCAGCTGCGTGCGCATTCAACGGGATGCCGGAAAGATGTCCCATCTATTTAAATCGGGAGGAAACGATTGAAATAGTCCATTCCTGTTTTATCTTCACTGGATTTGTACCCCTTAATCACAAACTTGTAACAGCGTAGCGAAAGCGTGACGAATAGAAGATGCATACCATGGGATGTGTGCGCTTCTGCTCATTGGTTCCGTACCTACGTGTACAGAGCTTCTTCATCTTACTCTAATCCTGTTAACTTAGTCCAGTTAACCCGAGTTACACCTCAATTTAAAATCGTGTCATACTCATTCAGTAAAATCAATGGAAGAATAATTGGTCGAAGAAAATGGGCTTCCACTCAGCCACCCCGCTGCCTTGCGGACAGGTTCTTGTTAGAACTAAAGGCTGTGAGTGAGAACCCTAATCTTTCTCCTGCTTTACGGCTGGACATCCTATTAGTACCCGTCCAACATCTCCATTGAACTGCACGAATAGAAAGAGTTCCATACTGCATCGGTCGTCGCGCAGGATAATCAGGACTGCTCTGCCCATCGCATCTAGCGGGGTGAGTAGTTGTAAGTGTGCTACTGCTCAGAGTTCCCGCTCTTTTATTCAACCTTTGTCTTCTGTCCCGAACCATCTTCGTTTGCCCCATTCATCCGCCCATAATGCTCCTACTGGTAACACACGCAATACTCGCAACAGTTCATTGTCAAATAGTATCGTGGATAATCATCTGTCTTGTGGCTTATATTATCTCAAGCCTCGTCAGCCTCTGAAGCTCGGCTCCTTCAACGTGCGTACACTCATGCAGCCCGGTCAGCAGGCCTGGCTAGCCCTTACAATGACCTCTCTGAAGATTGATGTCTGTTGCATAAGTGGAACGCGTATCCAAGATTCGAGCAGTGTGATTCAACTAACTGCTCCTAGTATATCATCGAGGTATTTTCTCCGCACTTCTGGAGACGAAGTAGCTCTAGCTGCGGGTCAACGTGGTGTAGGAATAGTCTTGACTGACAAGGCTGAGGCTGCGCTTTTAGACTGGATCCCGGTTAACAGTAGGTTGTGTGCTGTAAGACTCCAGAAGTCTGTTGGCGTTTGAAAGGATAGTTGTGTTAAGCGCAGTTTGTTTGTGATCTCAGCATACACCCAAACGGACTGCAGCTCTGACGCGCGAAGGATGAGTTCTGTGATGAACTCACCACTCTCGTTCGCACGAACAAAGACTGTGACATTATAGTGCTAGCTGATGATTTTATTGCACAAATCGGCATACCTAATGCATCAGAAGCTTATTTAGGGGGACGTTGTGCCTTACCCGCTCAGCGTACAGATAACGTGCATAGGCTTCTCCAGTTTTGTGCAGATAATCGGTTATTCCTGTGTAGTGCTATTTTCCGACACAGCTCACGTCACACGGCGACATGACGCTCTAACTCTACAGGTACTTTAAGTCAGATTGATCATATCGCAGTAAGCTACCGGTGGCGCAGTTCTGTTCGGAACTGTAGATCCTACTGGTCCACGTACATAGAGTCAGGCCATGCATTAGTTTTAATGCGACTATCTCTCCAGACCCATGGTCATGGAAGCAAACCGCAAACCCGGTTAGCCACACAACTTTTGTCTGATCGAGAAGTTCGCACCAGTTGTGAATAGGAGTCAGCACATGAGCTGGGATCAACGACGAACGTTATTTCAGATGAACATTGGGCCCATATCCAACAGGCGATGCACATTGCAGCAAGTTTCGCCTGTGGTCCTAGGTCCAATGGCCATCAAAGACACGGGATTTCTCAAGAGTGGATCAGTCTAATAAAGCAAAAACATCAGCTCTCGAACCGTGAGGAGATGAATAAGATACGAAGACATCTACAGAAGCAAGTTACGAAAAGCCCAAAGAATGATGGCGAAAATTGGTGGGTGTAGGTAGCCGAAGAAATGGAAATAGCAGCTGCGTCAGGTAACAGTCAAAGACTGTCCAAACTTATTCGTGACACTGGTGGACGGCGAACCCTGGTCAGTGAAACGGTATGCGATAGAAATAGAGAGCCTGTTCACGGCAAAGAGCAAAGGCTGAACCGTTGGGCAGTTTAGCTGGCAGCGCGCTAGTGTAATTACTCCTGCGTCAATAACTGCGAATCCCTGGGTGGTATCACTTGAGCCCCCATCGGAAGTAGAAGTGGGGTCATGTATTCGAATAATAAAATGTGGGAAAGTGGCCGTTCCTGACGAACTTCTCCCAGTTCTTTTCAAAATGGGCGGTGGCGCGTTGATAAAATCACTTATCACCTTGCTCCGTGACGTTTGGAAAGAGGAACGTATCCCGTTATTATAGGATGAGTCATCCATTTTACCCACCTTCAAGAAAGGACCACGCAATGACTGTATTACCATCGTGAGATTAGTTTAGTTTCAGTATTCACCAAGGTGTTAGCCTCTATTTTGCTGTGTCGTCTTACACCGATTAGCGAGAGGAACGCTCGAGAACAAGAGGCCGGATTCCGGCCAGGTCAAGGATGCATCGACCAGATTTTTACTCTTCGTCAGTTACTTGCGGCGCGCCACACACACCGTCGACCGACAGTAATGGCTTTTCTCGGCTTGAAAGGCACCTTCGATTCAGTTGATCGAACGGCGCTATTCAATGCACTTTACCCGAAGGGTATGCCCCAGAAGTTCGTGAATCTACTGAGGTCGTTGTACTCTCATACTTCTGGCAGCGTATGGGTTTACGGCGAACTATCCAGCCCGTTCGAAACGACCGGCTATGTTCGAAAAGAATGTCCTGTTTCTTCATTATTGTTCACCTTCGTCAAGGACGAGATAATGGGCATCGAACTAGGAAATGGTGAGAAGCTGTGTGACCTAGATTACGCAGACGACCTTGTCTGCTTGTTCGAACATGCGCAACGTGTTAGAAATACTCACAAGAGCTTTAGCTCAATTCATCACGCGATTTGCACCTTCAAAGTATAAAGTGATGTTGCAAGACTAGACGTCAACGATTCCGAGCTTGATGCTCAATGCTCAATAACAATTGTCGACCGATTGGAGCACGGTAGTAGATGTGAGCACATATATATCCAGGGCTGGAGCGGCGTATGCTGGGCTGAAGCACTTGTGGCACCGACCTGATGTTTCGTTGAAGTTGAGAGGTTTTGTGTACTGTGTCGCCCGAGCGTTCCGTTTTGTTGTATAGTCGCGAGACTTGGGGTCTGCGTGCGGAAGATATTCGTTGTCTTGAGGTTTTCAACCATCGGTGTTTGCGTAGTGTCGATGAGAGTGGATGGAATGACCGAGTGAGCAATGCTGAGGTCAGACATCGGGTTTTGGTACTAGTTCGAAGAATATTGTGTCACAACGTATCCATATTGGTAGACTTCGTTGGTTGGGCCACGTGTTACGTATGGCAAACACGCGTCTACCGTACCGTACCATTTTCCATTTTTCCTCGAAAGTGGAAGAGGCCACGTGGAGGTCAACAGATGATGTGGCAGTGGGGAATGAGAAAATGTGCAGCGAACTTAGGAAAAGTAGGTGCCTCACGTTTTCGTGGTTGGGGCCCAAAAGATTATTCAACCAGTTGAATGGATACACTGAAAAATATAACAGCGAACCGTGAACAGTGGCGGTCGTGTTGCCACTTTCTGTCAAATGTGAATGACTGATCAGTGTGTGTTTGTACAGTTATACTGTGTATTCTGTGAGTTGACTACTAGGGCGTTATTCCCTTTTCCCACCTCTGTAGGTTCACTCCTTGTCCATCTTTTATATTCATTCTTTCTATTTCCACGTGCAACATGGTGGGAAATGCGGCGGTCAGTGGGGCTTGCCTGCTGTTTAACGCTGTACGATTGTGAAGAATGCCCCTGGCACAAACCCGACTTCAACGGTTAATGACCAGCAGTAATTGAAATGGTCATCCTGACTTTAGGGTCCCCGCATTCGAAGTGTTGCGATTGTTCAACTTCCCCCTGGAAATCACTCCCCCCCCCCCCTTTGTGTAGCGCTGTACCGTTCTTTGTTGTGTAAAAAAACAAAGTAGAATAATAATTAAAGAATAGAGATTAAGTTCATTTTCTGTTACTCTTCCCCGTGACAAGTAATGCCTTATGAACTACGTGGTTCATTTTGCAAAAAGCCAATTTCAGGTCAAGTAAAATCGTCTCGGTAGTCTTGTGGAACGAATGTCTGTTCTCTCAGGTTTGTTTTCAATGTATGCTTTTCCTTTTACACTATTTGGTTCCGTAGTTTTAACACTTTTGGGTGGTCAGTGTCAGCGGGAATTCCCGTACAGTTTTCGTGCCACTGACGATTCTGAATCAGTTTCTGTGTTGCCTCAGCTATGACATCATCTCTCGAGCTCCGTGCAGTAATTCGAGACAATAGCTGATGTTAATGTTTGTGAATAATGGCAATAAATTTCGAAATAAGTTCAAACGGATTGTCAAAAGACGTGATGGGAGAGTAAAGAAACATCACCGGCTGACAAGTTGGTCTTCGACAATCCAGTGCTAAAAAAACCCAGGTTCCCGTGATCTTAACGAGCAGCATGTGTTCTCTGCTGGGGAAAATCGAAGGGATGGCTGCAATCGCACAGAAGAAGGAGCATAAAAATGAAGAAATCTTGGTTGCACAAGGATATACCCGGTGGAATTATACAATTGGATGATTTCCATTCGTTTCGAGTCGAGCGTTCAGCTGGTGTCCACAGTTGTGGAGGTGTCATCACTTACGGTAACAACATGTGGAGCGAGTCAACTAATCTGGTCTTCAGGTACTCCACTGGAAATATAAGCTCTCATATCGTAGACTGTAAGGCATCTTTTCTGAATGGATTTCGCTCCCTACTCTTCGGAAACATTTAGTTGGTATGTGGCACATCACTTGGTGAGTTGAAAATTTATTGATCTTTTGTCTGCCTCAGTAATTGCACAAATGAGTGAATCTTTTTTTGCATATTTGTCGGTGACCTAAACGGGTATGACTTTGCTTTCCTCACCACGCTTGAGTGGAGAAATTTAGTACGTTTCCCCACCAGATTTGACACACAACTAGACTTATTTTGACAAATAGACCCCAATTGTTTAATGTTCAAAATGTGCACCCCTGAGCAGCTCTGATCACTGCATCGTGAAAGTCTGTCCGACAGTGCATAGTAAGACCAACCGGTACTCTATGTTAAGAAGGCCATGCAGAAAAATGAATCAGAGAAATAGCCCACCAGACATCCTGATAAAGTTAGGGACTCTGGTTACTTCAACCGATTTTTCCGTGTTTTCAAACCCGAACCATTCTGTCTTCTGTGGACATGTCACTGATTACCTTCATTTCTGCTTTAATCATAGTAGCCCATTTGAAAGTGTCTATGTCCAAACTGCTCACTGTTCTTCACTAGTACCTAAACAGCTGCGAACAAGGAAAGAGCAGGCTTACAAACATGGACACGGAAGGCCAATCAAAAGACTCACCAGTGTCATGAAATCTGCAGTTAAACGCCTGAATACCATCTTAGGAAACGTCAGTTGTCATGGTCTGTGAAAAGTCATGAATCACCTATTGGTCAGTAGTTCAAAAAACTAAAAAAGAAAACTTGGATGTTGAAAGATTCAACTCTGATTTCAACCGAATATTTCAGTGTGCTTCCAAGCCAGTCCTCAGCAGCTCATCTCAGTCACCAACTATCGAACCTGTTATGGTCTTCCAACAGCTGTGAAGAGTGAGGATAGATGAATCTCTTAGTCCAGATGAGCTAACATCTATTATAATCAGATAGTGTTCTGACGTCCTCTCGGTCCCACTAGCCAATAAGCGGAAGAATCTCTGATATTTGAAGGCTGTTCAGATAGAAAGTACCCAGGAAATGCGATCACATCGCCTGCAGTTTTGCGATACTCAAACTGTTTGAGAGGCTCTTTCTACCGTGGGTTAACATGAAGTCTGCCGAAGATCATACACACCAGTTTGTTTATCGTTTTTCATACTCCACACTTGGCGTCGTAGCCTACCCAGTCCATTCAGCTTTGGTTTTAGATAGAATATGTAAGACTAACCATGGTGTTTTGATTCTACAAAAGCGCATCTGATCGATCAGTATTCCTCGGTATGTTCTCCATGAGTGGTGTTGACCCTAACGTCTGCAGGTTGATTTCAGGCTACCTCACTAGTCGAAGACATTTCACTTGTTCCAACGGTCAAAAGTTCTCTTCCAGTTGACTCTAATGTCTTACAAGGAACAATTTCCCCATCTTTTCTTTTGTTTGTAGGTGAATCAACTTTCATTCCCATTGACATTTATTGGCTACAAACATACCGACGATGCAGTTTTAGGATATCAATTACCGATACCCGAAGGAAGTTCGCAAATTCAGAACAAACTAAACGGGGTTGTAAAGTGGCCCTCATCCCGTTCCCTTGTGCTGAATGCTTCTAAACGCCGGGGTGTATTATTTTCCTTACTTTCTGATGAACCATGAAGAGCCCTCACTAAAAGGTTTTCTCTCCTATCTGCAAATAATTAGCCCATAACAGTGCCACCAACGGTTGAGTATCTTAGTGTTACACTAACTCATAGTCTTTCCTGTTCCTTGCATGTTCAACAGCCGTTTTGTAAAGTTCGAAAGTTGCCATTTTTCCCTCTCCATCTAAGATTAATTTGTGACTGTATGCGTTCTCCCTCACTGATAAACACTTTATTGCTTGTGGTCAGTTTGCTTCCTAGATACATTCAGTCAGACAGCATTCTCTACACAACGAACTTTCAGAACCCATGTCTGCAACATGTACGCGCTCAAAGTTCAAATTTATGTTTTCTCGCAGTTCTGTTTTGCGGTATCATGCTCGTCTGTTTGTCGATCCAGTGAAAGTTACCACATACTTACGGTGCTGTTCGTTAGCATGAAGATTACCGTAGTTTTTTATGTATTTCCCAATTCTGTGTTTTTATACCCACAGATATGACGTGGATGCTGAAAACTCACCCAGTCAGGTGAATAAAACTACTACTCACTTGAGTTGACATTACCTTCTTACTTGACTACCAATTTACAGTCTGACCACCTCATCGAATCTTGTAACCGTTGGTGGTCTAATGTTTTAGAACGTCTGCTTAGCACGCACTGACTCCGGCTCCTTCGATTGTGGACAGTAGTTTACTATCGTCAGGTTCGTTACCACTTCTGACGTATTGATACCTTATGTGATTCTCCGTTCCAAGTCACAGATTTGGGTTGCTGTTCACATCTAATATTGTCGTCGGCCTCCAAAGATACGAGGTATATCCCTTGCACTGCGCTTATGTCTACATTTGTAATGTAAAAACCATATTCAGGGCAGGTACGCAACTCACTATTAGTTGTATGATGAGCAGGCATACACAGAACCATCCAAAGCCGCGGGAGTCTGTGTGGTGTGATTGACAACCAAAACTGACTTTTCCGAGAATACAATACAACACATTCAAACCCGTTTATCTATTCGCGATTGGTCACTTACTCAATTAGCAGCCCCAGCTGACCGCGATCTTCTTCCTGAAATAATATACCATTGTTGTATATTAAATAAGAGGTAGTGAAACGTCGTTCATTGTTTCCACTTGCGAATGTGGTGTATTTCTGCTTCATTTCACTGTCGACTCAGCCAAATTTGTTCCTGATAAGTCAGCCAAGCAGAATATGAGCCTAGACCTATAGTTCAACCGAAATCTAGAATACACTTCGAAATTTCTAATCAATAATTGAATTTTCTCTTCCCTGCTAGATGAGCGAGTCGGAAACCTGATATTCATTACGAAGGATCCAGAGATTACTGCCCATGTGAAATCGCAAGTGAAGTGTCTAGTACGTCAAACTTGGTCCAATCCACCTCAGCATGGAGGACGTGTTGTGGCCACCATATTGAACTGTCCCGCACTTTATCAGGAGTGGTACGTTATCTCCTTTACATGTTGGTGATGTATGGGTCAGTCATTATCGTAGTCAGCAAGAATTGCGCGTTGAACTATTTTTGACCAACTTAGTTTAATTTATGAGCACTTTGTGGTTACTTACAGTTCTAGGTAGTAGTAGGAAACTGAATATCAACTTTCACAGTGGCATACATCCCATGGTTTATCCATCGGCGTGATCACTCACAACCGAGCAATTCGCGCATCGTTTCACTTTTTGCAATCCTTTTGATTGTTTGACAAGGTCATCTTGGTTAGTTAGCATCGAACTCTGAAATGAATTACAATAAAGCAAAGACGCTTATTCTGTTTTCAATTTCGTTGGTGTATTCCAGTCAATATCTTCGTTCTGCCCATGACGATTTACAGCTTTCTTTGGAAACGTTAGACCTCCTTCCGGATTCATGCATTTTTATTGTTTTGCCACCAGATCCAATATCTTGGTATACGTGGTAAACAGTCGGCATCATTTCATTATCTTAGGTTAAGTGCATATCAATGCTAGCTACACCTAAGACCTATGTTGAATAAAAGCAATCTGTACGGATGATTCAGAGTAATTTGTTTGTGCTGAAGTGAGCTATCGCGGTGTTTTCATTGGGTTAAACTGCAAATGCGCATCAGGAGGCCGATGGAATATCATTCTACTCTATACTGTAATTAGTATTTGCCTGTGTCATTTATGGACTTCCTTGACTTTTAACTAATTTAGTAATAAACACGAGAGCCTAAGTGCTATCGTCGATTTTTTTTCCACTTTCATACGAAATTTGAGGTTAAATAGCTGTAAATCTTGCTACTTAGTGAATGTACTGAGTTCGAATGATCATACTCCGTTGCACGGTGCAGGAAATCCGATGTCAATATAATGGCACAACGAGTGCTACAAATGAGACAGCTACTTTACGAAAAACTCAGAGAACTTGGCACCCCCGGTACTTGGGATCACATTATCAAACAAATCGGAATGTTCTCTTTTACCGGTCTTACCAGTGAGTTCATCAACATGTATCGCATACTTTTTCTTGCAATTCCCTTATCCTGCTATCTCTGCATTTGTAATCTATTAGTTTTCCGTTGAGGTTTTACTTATGAATAGCGAGCGTAATCACAGCACCCAGCGAACTGTTATTGGTTTTTCCAGTTATACTGAGCTCTGTTCATCGTAACTGATAAATCCATTTGTAATGGGCAATCGATGTGACTTCTTTGTAATCCCATTGCTATGTTGTAGTTTATTGTGGTTCTTACACACAACTTAGATTTGTGTAAAACTATGTCGGCTAAATGGCGATGATCCTCACTTGTAGATTTGAATAGCCACAAAGCGCCGGATGTTCTCATAGTACACTTTATCAGAGTGGAAGACTCATTTTGTGCCTGATATGTGGGTTAGCACATGTTGCTACTTGTTGCTTATGTTTGATGCACCCACCGTCCATGGGCACTATCGATCTTCTTACCAGGCGTGCATATGTGTAGATCTCCGTCTCTGTCCCACCTATTGTATAGTCGCACAAGTTAAAACACCTCGGTTGCGTACCCCTCCATTTTACCTTAGACATACCTACCCTCCTCGTCCTTTGCGAACGCATATGCGTTCGCATTTGGAGGCCCAATACGTACGTGGTTTACTCGACCCCCGGATCTGAAACGACTCATGCGATAGTGCTTAGTTGTATGTGTGTGTGTGTGTGTGTCCAACCCACATGAGTCATTCCGTCTTCCTCTTCAGCCCAGTGTTGTGCTCCAACCAGCAGGAAGATCAGAAAACAGACGAACCAGTCGGTGCTAGTCCGCACCTAATCGATCTCGCGCTTGTTGTGTACGCATCGGTTCTTGTTTCGTACATGCACCCAGACGGGTGCCCAAGCACGTTACCTCCACTCTGGTTTATGGTATACTGATCGGTACTAGCCTACAAAAATCGATCAGCATGCAGTTGTTTGGATCTCCTAAATTGTCTAACTCATGAATGATCCTGAATTATCTCCGAAAATTGGTGTTCACAGTGCTAAAGTGTTGTGAGTAGTTCGATTATTGAAAAAACTTAGGAATTCTAAATTTGTGATTATCGTTTGGCTATCTTTTACACTTTACCGAATTCCGTGGACACAATGGTCGTAGTTGAGTTATCTCCTCTTGCAAACCGAGTGTAATATATTGAAGGACAGCGAAGGCTACAGAGCGAACAGTAGGCTTTAGTCAGCTCAGCTCAGTTTGCACGGATCAGATAATGGTCACGGTCAGTCATATAGTATGCAAGGACTTATCCGAGTTCTTACAACTGATCCGTTTCTCCTCCCTTCCCTCACCTTTTCCTGAGTCAATTTCACAATGCCTATACATGTTTCCTACACCATGCTGTGTATGTGTGTGTGTGTGTGTGTGTGTGTGTGTGTGTGGCTCTGCTTACGTTTCAAGTTGTGATACAGAAGCAGATGCAATGGTTGTAACCTCATCAATTTCGTGCCACGGTAGAAATTGGCCGGTCGGTGAAGCCATGGAGCACGCCTCGGTTAGTGCGGATTGTGTTTTCCCGTTCTCAGGGCGGAGGCCGAATCGAAACCCACTCCCGTTCGATTGTCCTTGACGTAGGTCGTTGCGCGTGAACGTGATGTGGGATGTGTTCGTGTCAGTTTTCGTGTATCAGTGTGTCTGTGCACGTCCCGGGTTGTTAGTATATCCAGCTTCCACACGCACATATCTGTCGTTCTTACGTTTGTTTGGGTGTGTGAGCAGTCTTTGTGGGAGCTTGTGGCAAATTTCCCTACCCCGCCATTGCTCAGCCGGGCCGACACGACCCAGTGGGATGTGAAAACGTGCTGGAGCACACGCTGACAGGCAAACACGGAAAGACACACTAGCGCAATTTTCGTTGCTGCACACACACAAAAGCAATCGATCGATTTTTCCGTACATCAAAAAAGGACGGGAGCAAGCAAACCGTTCTTTCTCGGACGCTGTTGTCTCCAATTTGCACGGTCGCTTCCGGTGATAGGCCAGTGTGTTGCACTCGTCACAGTATCATTCAGGCCAAAGACGCACAAACACACGCATGAGCGTGAACACACAACCATCTTTCAAAATAGGCTCGTGGGTTTTGCTGAGATGGGTCTGTGTTCCAGTGCCCCAACCACCACCGATCACACATTTGATCGTGCTCCGATCGATACGACAGGCGAGTGCGGGGTAGGCAACGAATGGTCGCATATCCCGGGTGCTCGCCGTGTCATCACGACTACGACTCATACTATGAACCTGGTTTGATTCAATCCATTCTGCTCATCCATGTTAATCCGGTGATTGATGTGGAGACACCTGCGATGAAATGTGGCGTGCTCACTAGGTAATGGACATCAAGAAAATTATAATCGAGCCAAGATTTTGTTCACTTTTTTATATTGAAAGCTCCACGACAGATTTACGAATTTCATGTTTCCGCTCAGAGAAACGCGCGATTTTCGGAGTTCGATAGTACTCAGGTTATCCTGTGTCTTTGGGTTTTGATTTTATCAGATTACTTAATTGACCGTCGGAGAGTAGTTTAGTGAGGTTCATTCAAGAGAAAGTGTATATGTCAAAGCTGTCCAGCTGAACTGCTTTTTTGGGCTTCTGTGTGAATGCTACATAGTCACAGTAACCCACTGCACTGTCTGGGAGAACTCGTGTGACCCGCAGACATGGGCTAAGTCAGATGTGGTTATGAGTCGAGTGACGGCCGGAATAGTTGGTCATAGTACTGGGGCCTAAACCAAGCGTCTAAGCTTTGTTAATCAGATTGTTTGGGAAATGTCCTTGAATAGGCTTCCTTGGTTTGGATTGTTCACCGAGATTGGTAGCATTTGGAAGACTAGTCCATGATGCGGTAGGAAGAAATGAAAATCTCGAATAGTTGGTTTGGTCGTGTACGATCTGTTAGGCTCCCGGGACTGGGTTCACGAACTTCACGTATCGTATGGTCGACAACATTAAGCGACATAACAAATTATCTTGGAAAGCGGCGGAGTGTCATTCAGACCATTTCTTCGCTTTGTTAATTCACACTTTGTGCATTGACTTGTCATTTCTGACCAGGTGACACTGCAAAGTAGAAACCAATATCAGAGCAAAAGGTTGTGAGGTTGGTGGTTAACGGAATTGAGACTTTCGCGACTCTCCTTTCATTTCAAATACTGATGTTGAACCAACCGAGTCTCGTTTCAGCACCGTAAAAGTAAGGAACATCATGAACGTGTTTGAAAAATCCTCCAGATTACGCGGATCATTACTGAGGAGCACAGTGTCATTTGCCTACTCGAAATGTGACACTTCACCTCAGAAATGTTGAACGTCACCATTAGCTGGCATGATAGACTGGTCCCTGTGATTATGTTGGTAACGTCGTTTGTCAGAAAGAGAAGGGAGGAAAAACCATGATATACTGCACGGTGTAGCGAGAAGTTGAAGATCCACTTTACTTGTCCGGAAATCACAAATTTTCAGTGATAAGTTTTGGCAGTGATAATAAATACATGATAAGGAGAAAATGGTAATGATTGAATCGGTTCACCGTGTTCATCGTTGAAGAACCAGATGGGAAATAAATAATCGTGATTAGGTGATCTTTTCTTGCAATTCATTCACTGGGTTTTCTTTCGAAACTAGTGATCTAGCTAGATATGGAATACCTGAGTAATAAAACGTTGCAGTTTGGGAACATATCAGTTCAGGTTTACTACGTGTGACGGAGTGGAAAATACTGCTAGAGACAGATGAATGTAGCGGGTATGTCATCAGAGAGTATAGCACTGCGCAACCGTTGACATGCAGACAGATGGATTTTTCCCGCAAAATTCAGTAATTCAGAGTAGGATATGTAACTGCGCCTAGAAGTCCGTTTAAGAGAGTGTTTGATCAAGACAAAATCTTTGAAAAGCAAACCAGGGAAAATGACAGGGGAGCAGTATAACCAGTGGCATAACACGCAAGAATGAATCAGTTTTAAAATGATGTAATTAGGAACACGCAGGGATCTCAGGCGGAGATGAAAGATGTCAGCCTTCTTACCCTGGAAAGAATATTGTACATGATGCACCACTTGAAATCTTATGAGATAATTACACCAAGATGTTTATGACACTGGGTTCTTCCCGTGTTTGACTCTTCTATCTGGTATGTTGGATAATGTGATTTCGATGTGAATTTACAATCGACTGAAAACAGTACATTTACGCGCTTGTTGAGTGCTAAATTGGCGGCGTTGGGTCATTTCGTCATCGTAGAGATAGACTGTTGTAGTGGGTTGACATTAACGCTGTTACAGGATTCAGAACCAACTGCAACATCATTGGCGCACTCGAAAGTAAAGGATGATGTAGTAGGGGAAAGGTCGTACATATACCAAGCGGACGAAAATGGTGGTAATATAGCACCCTGAAATATACTGGTATCATAAGGATTGTCGAGGATCTGTGACCATTAAGATATGCAAATTGAGACTGGCTCCTGAAATTCTCTCTTAGATAGTCGGGAAGGATCGGGGATATCCCTTGCTGATCTAAAAGTGATACCAAACTTCCTCTGTTGAGGAAGTTGAAAGCATTCTCATAATCCAGGAAATACCCGTAAAGGAGTTCACTCTTCTGACCAGTCAATGACGCAGCTAAATGGTTAAGACAGCTGACGGTATCCAGAGTGGAGTGTTGTTATCGGCGGGCAAACTGGTTTACATCCGAAATATTATTAGCGAACTTAAGATCGTCAATATTGATCCGTTCGAAAGTCTGGGGGTAAGACTAGGGTGGATGCGATAGGACGCAATTTATCTTTTTCTTTCTTCGGCATTGGAGTGATTCGAACTTGACGCCAGGAGTCACCGAGTTTGCCTTCTGGCAGACATCGAGCGAAACGTAAGAGCCAAGTTGGCAGCACAAGTTTTCAGAACGACAGAGCTGAGACCATCGGGTCCGGGGGCTTTATTGGTATTGGTCGATTTAAACTCCTTGAAAACACGTTCCCGATGAAGATACTGGGGGTACACCAGTTTGCCCAGAGTTCCAGATAATTTATGTAGTAAATCGATTAAATTAATTTCTGGGAAATACGGCTATAAAGTTCCTCGACATCATGCTTCATGTAGTTTGCTTGAGGTGCGCGGCCGTATGGCATTTTTAATCAAAACGGCTTGAGAGCATCATAATCTTTGTTCGTGGACAGTAAGTTTCGTTACCGAAGTTTGAATAGCTCGTAATATTGTCACAAAGTATACACATATCAAGGTCGTAAAATGGATCGACGCTGGTAGAGACCACTATGTCCTCAAATAAATGAATATTGAGCATGGCACGCTGCCGTAAATGCACCTTTCGGACTGGGCGCCTAATTGGACTTTGGTGATTGCATTTGCTGAAAATCTCAAGAAGAGCTTTGACAATACAATGACCGGAGTTCACCACAGGGGTACGCCTCACAGCATGAAAGAAAGATAGTTCATTCATGAAGCCGTCGAGACAATTACTATTTGTGGTGGGACAATTACCAATGCTATGAAGGGGTATTAGACTGTGGACAGTCCGGTCAGAGCTGTTGAAGTCACCAGCCAGCTTGATGTTTACGAATTCTTCGAACCGTATGTTGTTCGATTCTTTTTTCTGTATTCCTCGAAGAATTAGAAAAATGGCGTAATTCCGCGTTTTTTTTGGTCCAGCGGTGTTTCTCATGAAAAGCAAAACATGCACGTTGTACTTAAACATCGAGGACGCAACGCTGACGGAGAAGGGAAAACAGTGGAATACGATTATTTAAATATACAAAAGCAGTAATGATAGCACAAAATAGCATTTCCAGATTCAAAGATCCCGCCCAGAGAAGAAAAACCGGAGCAGTGTACAGAAAGTATCGATGAAGGGCAAATTCCGACCGTCATTTTGTCCATTGTTGATGTGGTGCGAGGGTCATAGATTGTAGCGCTGTGCCCAGTGCAGGACAATATATAAATTTAGTGAGATCGATGTTTTGCGCTCTATTCTCGTCAACCCCATCACTGTTAGTAATATTGTACTATCTGTTTCATGGATTACTACGCAAGTAGCATATGGATGACTACAATAATAATATGACATTCCAGTTTGATATTTACTTGCAGTTCCAGTTTAGCTGTCGAGGTTTTGTCGTCAGAACCGTGCAATGATGACAACCCATCTAAGTATTTTTGATTAAACGCGGAAATGGAGCTTTCTAAGGTAAACTGTACCTAAAGTCAAAGGAAATAGTGTTCTTAAAAGCATTTTGTGGTAAGTTTATTTGATTTGGTTCTAAAAACTCTGATGATTACAGCAAAGTTCTTGTTACCTCTACCCTGCATTCTGATTGTTGTATATTAGGTTATAGTTTTGTATATGACGCATCAAATTCGTCAGAATTTAGGTAGTACTCTGATGCTCAAAACGTATGACTATGCACCAGAAACTTCCGTGTTTCCTCTATTCTCCCAATCTTCAAATGTAATTAGTCATTTATTTGGATGGTGGTTATCGTGTAAGTGATAATAATAATAGCTAAGTTGCTTTCAGAATCTCCCTGCGTTAGCGAACTGATCAAAGGGAAAAAACAGCTTTCTAATTCAGACACAGGATCATCGTCTAGACCACTGGGCGAAGCATTTTAAGACACAGTTTAGCTGGCTTTTATCTACAACAAGCGTAGTGAGTAGCACAACGGTTAGTGATCAGGATGTAGCTACAAATTCTTTCTTAGAACTGGAGGTTCTCCGTGGGATAAGTTACCTTAAACGACCGGACCGGATGGGTTGCCTTCGTCTATCTTCAAATGCGGTGACTTAGCATTGTCACTAAATTGACGAAAATCTTCGGCTTGATATAAGCTAAGGAACAAGTTCCAGAGATTTAATGGTAATCAATGATCGTACCGATATAAATGAAAGGCAACAGGCCTTCATGTGAGAACCCCAGGGGAATAAGTTTGGTTAAAACCGCATCCAAACTGCTTGTTGGCATTATTATCCACCGCTTATCTAACGCTCACCAACAGTGCTCGCGCGAGAACCAAACTGGGTTTAGACCTGGTCGAGGTTTTGTTCATCACATCTTCGCTCTTTGACAAACTGTAGAATGAAGATACGCCTTCCGTAGTCCCTCTGTCTTCATTATTCTTGATCTGAAAGAGGCGCTCGACTCGGTTGACCGCAACGTTCTCTGACGCTGTCTCTTGTTTTGCGATGTACCAGAGAAATTCACTTCCGGCAGGAATTTTCCGTGCATGAATATCCGAAGCCGAGTTCGGGCTTACGGTGATCTTTCACCCAAGTTAACCAAGAGAAGTAGTGTACGTCAGGGTTGCCCCTTCTCCTTCTCTCCTTAACTTTGTGATTGAAATGGTTCAAGAGACCGCTATTTTGTTATGCAAAGATAATGATATTGAACTTTTCCCCGGGTGGAAAAATGTTAGACCTTAAATTTGTGGACAACATAGTTCTAAGTGAAGATCCAGGTATGGTGGAAGCTCTTCTGGAGAGCTTGAACAACTGCGTAGCTATGTTCGGTATGCGTATTTTTACCTTCAAAGTGCAATATTTTGTTGCAGGACTGGGTTGTTTCAACACGAAACCTTTCGATATCGGGGGTGACTATATACTAGGTAGACAAGTTCTATTACCTGGGCAGCACCGTTTTAGCCGGAGGTCAGATATCGGATGAAGTGTCTTCGCGTATACAGAAGTCTCTTTTTGCATTTGCCAACCTGAGTCATCTACGGCGTCAACGTGGCATCCGCTTATCTGTCAACGGTTGAGTACGCGCCGCGGCAGTCGGGCCAGTTCTTCTGTATGGTACGGAAGCATGGTCACACCGATGTCTTCGCAGTATTGCTCGAATTTGATGAGAATGCCGTATCAGCAATGCGGACACAAACACTTCAATAAATGAAACACCAAAGATCATCTGGCTAGTGTGGTTAGGATATGTTTCGCTATCCTCAGCTACGGGTCTTCGGCTCGCAATACTCACTGAGGCGTGTAGTGGTTAGAAAATGAGCGAAGCTGGCCAGCACATGATATGGGACTAGGGTGTGAAAAAGCCGAGCACTGACCTCGAGCGTGTAGGGGATGTTAGGCTTCGTGGATGGAATCGAAGAGATCCCCTTGCTCATTTGTTAAGTGGGTTGGAAAATATGCCTGGTTTTCAACATCAGTCGCGCTTTTTTCACAAAGTTTCCTTATCGGCTTGACGTTTGTAGTTCTCTTACTGTTTTTCCATTATTTTCGGTTGAGGTTCCCGTTGAGAAGCCGTATCCAAAGCCACCGCATCTAGTGCATGGTTAGTGGGCGTCTGAATTTACTGGACTAAACCTTGCATACTTATTTTTCGTCGTATAACTTTTCCTCGTCCTCCATTTGTTGTGGTTGAGATCATGATGAGAGAAAGCTGCCGAGGTCAGTGCACTCAGGTGTTAGTTCAGTTCCGAAAACGATGAATCATGCACTGAGTGCGACGGTAGTGTATACTGTTTTTTTTTTGAGGGTACATCAGTTGAAAATCAAACTAATGAATGTTTTTGGTAAAGAAAGTATACGAATACAAGAGTGACTCTGGTCAGGGCACATCTAATAAACTTTGTAACTGATCAAGCTTGTCCCTTTGACCCACTGTTTCCAACGGAACTGAACTCACTACTATCTTTAAAGCGTAGTTATTTACTGCAAATCAGGGTTTTTCTTGTTATGCACATCTTTTGGTGTCCTGTTCTTTGATCCTTTCAACAACTTACTTGAAATGAATGAATTTAGATTATTTTGCAATTTGAGGAGTATGCCATTGGCTGGTCAACTTAGCCACTCGTTCTTTCATCTGAGTGCCTTCGGATCTGTCCCACGTTAGATCGAAATTTTGGTCGGTTTTTATTCCAAACCCGTATCATATATGCCTGTTAGCTCTTGGGCTACTCTGACATTAATTCCAGATGGCTTTTAGGGAACGGTGTCAAACAACCACGACTGTTTAGTGGTGCTCCTCATCTTACGATGCAAGCACACGAGCCGCTCTTTTGCTTTTATTTTACCGGTCGACTGACAGAGCGACCGATAACGGACTTCGATGTTTGTGTGTGTGTGTGTGTGTTTGTGTGTTCGCCTGTATACACGTTGAGGGGACAACGAAAGAATGAGCCCAGTGCTAACCAGGGTTTCTGTATAGGGGGTATGAAGTAGTGTGCTCAGACAGACCTACACATCTTAGCTTGCATTCAGGTCGACCGTCTGGAATGACCCTAGTTTTCTTGGCCCATCCCGCATGCTGACCTTCACCCTCCCCTTTCTCATCCACTATATCGCATGATGTTCTTTGGGACGACTAGTCATTAACGTCGATTCAGAGCACGCGAGCGCAGGCCTCAACTGCTGCTGCTTCTATTCCCATTGTTTGAATGAGTCAGCACCCACAATTTCGGTTGCCACTTTGTGCTTACGCTGAATCGCGTGTGTGCGAGTATGTGTGCGTGTGAGTGAGGACTGAGCACCTATCGAACTGTGTCGCAGTGTCGCTGATGACCTTCGATGGAACTATTTGCCGGCCTGTCTGAAACAAAGGCACTCGCCCGGTGAACTCGCTTCGTTTCTATCCCCGATTCCGACTGTTGTTTGTGCTGTTTGTGGCCAGGCCCTCAGATCCGTTTATGCATTTCACAGACTGTGAACTTTGAGAAGGATGAAATGGTGGAGTTTTTTTCCAGCTGTTATCTTCGGATTGATTCGTCATCCATTATCGACTCTCTGTTATCTAAATCTGTATTGAAAGCCCTGTGCTCAAGTTTCGTACCGGTTATCAGTCATCAGTAACACTTTCGAGAAGCCACCTCTTGAGCAACTTGTACTCGTCCATCCGATCAGAAAGTCCAGCATATTCACTATTGTATTATCAGGCTGGCGCCTACTTGATTGATACAAATCAATATTGCATTCTAAATGTCCAAGTTTGCATCCAATGCGATATAATTGCAAGATTTTGTATTGGACTGAATGTGAGCGACTTGTGTATTCAAAAAACTTGTCAGCACCAATGTTCACTACTGAGAATAATATCGCTTAA
This sequence comes from Fasciola hepatica, assembly GCA_948099385.1. Lineage (NCBI taxonomy): Eukaryota > Metazoa > Platyhelminthes > Trematoda > Plagiorchiida > Fasciolidae > Fasciola > Fasciola hepatica. Next base: position 9,996,886 of record CANUEZ040000012.1, on the reverse strand, counting down.
GACATAGAGCATTCAGGTATATAGTACGGATTGCATCGTCCTCAGCGCGATAACTTTAGTACCGTTACGCTCAGTTTGGATTACAAGAAGCAGATGGTAGTCCTACACCAATTCTTTCTCTTTTGATACTCATCGAGCATTTTGCAGGAAAAACGAATGTCTCGTCGAGTAAAATGATTACTTTGTGCAACCGGAGGTGAATATTCAGCAGTTACTTAACCATTATGTACAGGTATAATTAGAGAAAAATATTCATCTCAGCCGGTTTTTCAGTTCTTTTATAACAGTGTTAGTGTTGATGAGGAATCAAGCGAGACAGGGAACCATCGGTGATTTGTAGATAGTGGTACGGGTAAACAAGTTTTTGTGGCTGGACCTAGTGGATGATGTAGGAACGCCTTTACTAAGGTCTGGATAAAGAGCATGTGATTGGTCATCTGCTATCTTTGAAGCAAACTTTTGGCAAGCATGTTGGTGTTGGGATATATGTTGAGAGAACTGACCATCGAAGGTCTCACTACAATGTGAAAATGTTTGATAGATCCAACAATAAGTTTACAGTCTTTCACAAGTTAACTTGGAAGAATAACGGGAGAAGTATGGAGCCAGAGTGGCAAGACACAAGCGAATGCAAAGCGTTTGATTAAATGGATTGGAGTAGAAAACAAGGTTCAGACGTAAAATGTTAAACGTCTAATTTTTCTGGAAAACTGCTGTGACATGGTGGAATCAGGAAAGATCACGCCTGTCGTTAACTCTGAGATACTTGGTGGATGATGTTACGACAATGTGCACATCACTAATGAGTCGATCGGAATCGAGTGCAAGAAGGTCGAAATACTGGGTGCTGTTGTGAAGAAAAAACAAGATGCCGGAGCATTTGGCACAGTCTATTTGTAGATTAAGACCAGAGGACCACTTGATGAGTTCGGTGATACTTTACTGCAAGTGTTTAAGTGAATTAATAAAGTGGGGCTTACCAAGGATTAAGTCATCAGCATACTTAATAAGCAAACTGTCATCCTATATAGGCATGGAGGAAATATAATTAGAATAAAGAAGTGACTGAATGGCCGTTGTAAAACACCTGCTGTAGAAAGAAGTTTTGAAGAGGTCTGTCCATTAAGTCGAGTGAATTGTCGGCGATCGAAAGGTAGTTAGACAGTAGATGCATCTGGGATGTGCTGACTCCGCAGTCCTCAAGAATCTGGGGTAGTCTGGACATGTCAAAACAGTCAAGTGTATCACTATAGTCAAAAAAGCACACTGGCTGCCTGACTTTTGTGGTCTGATGAGGATAGAATAAAGTGTGATGGATGCTAGAGCATCCAATGTCGAGTGGAAGCGTCGGTATGCAAACCGGGAGTTTCTACGCAGAACGAGCTTTTCAAACACTTTGAGGGCATCTGATGTACGGGCGATAGGACGTAATTTTGGTAATCCTTTTTGAGGCACCAGAATAACAGAAGTCATTCTCCAGCAAAGAGGAATATTCTTTTGAGTTAGACATCTTTTGAATGGTTTCGACATTATTGGAGACAGTGTTTCTGTGCACTCCTTCAGGATTGTCACCGGTGGTCCGTCTCGACCGGTTGCCCTGTTTTTGAGGGCTGTGTTAGTTCTTTGTGTACTTCTGAGGGAGGGGTAAAATCTGAGTCAGTTTTGTTGGGAATTCACACTTGAATTCAGTGTTATTGCTGGTTGACCCGAAGCGGTGAGGTTTACCAGATTTTAAACCACTCAACTGCATAATGGTTTTCCAGGTATCACGGCAGTTCTTATTGGAAGTTGTGGATCGTGTAAAAAGGGCGTTGAGCCTGTGTAGTTCCGCTTTGATAGACTTGGATAGCATACTGATTGCAGCATGGTCTCAAGCCTTGAAAGCTCGTTTCTCCTTTCGGCGTAACTGCTTCAGATATGGCGAAGAAAATCTATCGGAACGCATGTGTAACGTTTCTGTGGGACAACAGAAACTGTAGAAAAAACTCGAATAGCCTGTCAAATGTTCACAGGATAAGGACAGGTCGGACTGAAGAAGTATACTTATGTCGGAGTTGGTTATCATGTCCTTGAGTCTGGAAAGGTTGTCCGGGTGACACTGCTGCCTTACGATCGTTCGGTCACGACTCTGCGTGAAGTGCTTGTGAGTGATTTTACGAAAAATAATGGAAGAAACTTTTACCATGGCATGATTAGAGCTCCCTATCGGAGGCGGCAAGCAATATGGAAAAAGTTGGGGGGGGGGTGTTCACAAGACATAGGTCTAGATAAGGATCCAGTATAGTGGGTAAAGTAACGATATTGTTCAGGTCCAATTTGACGAGGAGACTCAAATCGAATCTGTTGAAATTCCCGCATGCTACACATAAGGAAGATTCAAGATGGTTTAAAAAATCAGATGAAATAGTGTCAGAGAATTCATCCAATTCAGCAGTAGGACATCTTGGGGAAATGTGAATGTTGACCAGTATAATCGATCGATAGTGACTGAGATGTTTAGTCTTACATTTAACAATGGAAACAGTGATGTGAGCCGTGGAAAATGTGACAAGGTTGCGGGAAAAATTACACAAGCGTTCATTTACGTATGTTTTGACACTAACACGGCATTTTCGATGGGGGACCAGACGATCAGTGCGAAATGGTTCGAATCCATCAATTTTTTACAAATTCGTTATCAGTATCAGCGTAAAGGCAGCTTACTTGTATACGAATGACCATCAATAATTTGCTCAAAGCCGCCAAATTCTGGCAAAGTTTCCAGAAAAGAACATACGTTGAAACCGGTTAGGCTGAGTAAACACATTTTCGACGAAGTTTTCTTGCGTAGAAGAAACATCCATCGGACGCGATGTTTTCGAGTGTTTGTTCAACTTCCTTTAGATCTTAGCAGACCTTCCAAAACATGTTTGCGGCCACTTACTCGGTAACTCGGAAGATTTTACAAGTTCACTCGAATGGGACACATAATTTCGCATGACTGTAAAAGCGCAACGTTTCCGTGACAGCAGTTATTGAGTAAAAACGAAAGTAAAACCACAAAATGGTTATGTAGCAGAAATATCCGGAGATGTAGCGGACAGCACGGCCGCCATTGAAGGTCCTGCCAACGAGTTGGTAATAGGTTAGGATGGATGAAGTGATTTAGTCTATCTGCAGATCCTAGGGTCCCCATAAGTGAAACGTTGTCTGAACACTCTGCGGTGATTATTTTAACAATAGGCATTTTTAGCCGGACAGTTGGAGTGTTGCTAGTTCTGGGTGGCCTTTACTGAGCACCTTAATAAGTGCTCAACTTTTATACCCCGTCGGGTGGGTCGTACTGCACATGTCCGCGTGGATTATAGATTGGTCCTCTTATTGAGTCGACTAGACCTTTCACTGTTTCACTTAAAAGTGCACACTTCGTGCATCGTGACCTCATATGTGGCCAATAAATGATTGTGCTAAGTGAGATTAGTGATAACAGTTATTCGTTCAGTTCGTTTCTGCTAATACAAACACGGACTCGATCGTGAAGGTTCTTCCTGTTGACCGGCCAACTCGATCGACCAGTTGACCCGGGGTATGCGGGTCAAATTGGAAGTGAATCTAGCTTCTCGGCTAGCCCAGCTGAGTTGGGCCGCACGCATTGGTGCAAATCATGTGACCTCGGTCCATGCTCGTCAAATTATTCGATGATTAGTCGAATGGTAACCCAGCTGCCTAACGTTCAGTTTCGATAACCGTTGAGTTCCTGACAGATGCGCTCCCTTGAAAACGTTACCGAGCCATTAAGACAGTTCCCATGTAATGGTAAGGCTAAATTGCTATGCAGTGTTATGCGAAGGATTGCAAGAAATTCTTTTTCAACGGTACTATATCGCTTGTTTAGAGTAACTTAGTGCAGTCAACTGTCCCTGGTTGAGCTGATCCACCTGGGTTGCGTTTGGTTTTTATCCACTGATTAATGTGAATCTGGTAGCATTCCGCGCTGGTTCCTCTTATAGGTGAGGTAGAAAATGATTACTGGCATTGGTCAAAGGAGGAGACTAAAGAAAGTGGGCATATCGCGTCTTCTTGTCTGCGATTCAAAGGAACCCGTGCTTGATTGACTAGAGACACAGATAAATCCAAAGAAACAGTCAACAATGGTCTTTTAATTTTCAGTTTTTCTCCACTTTATGGTTGCGCATGCGTGAAGGGAAATGGATACACTGCCCCACCACAGAAAACCGTGATCTTAAGACCTGAACTGGAGATCCGCACAAAACCCCAAAACACGCGTGTGCTCAGCTAGACCGCGTTCTATATACTGGCCACGCTGGATCTCGCCGGTTTTCGTTCTTCCGCTTGTAGGTTTACATTGCATATTTTCGCCAGCGTATCCTGTTTAGAACCCTGCTCTTTTGGATCATTGTTCTCAAGTAATGACTGACGTAACTGAAGGACGTCATTATTTTAAAACCACTAGGTTTGGTTGCTGTTGCAAGTTTTATTCCGCTAACACAATCTTCATTGTAAATATAACTGGAAATTGATCATTTGATTTAGGTGTTTTGGGAAAATGCTTCCCGGATGGAAGACTATATATATATATATATATATATATATATATATATATATATATATATATATATATATATATATATATATATATATATATATATATATATATATATATATAGCGAGAGAGAGAGAGAGAAAGGGGGGGGAGAGAATGCGGTTATCGAAGACAGATAACCAGTCGACATCAGCCGCTCGACCAGGATTGTATAACTTAACTCTCGAAGGGAGAAAACATATTTCACCGTCTCTGTAGGTGACGAACATTGCAGAACGTCGTATGGGCCTTCGGACTAACGACTGAAAACCTTCCAAATACGTACTCCTTAATGCTCGTCACCAATAGTATAATGACATGAACTCGCAGTTAGTGATTCGTGATTAGTTGTAGTTGAAGGCAGATAGACGACGGTGGCGTGGACGCCTTCGGTTCAACTCTCAGATCTACCTTATTGTTCTTTTCCGGTTAACATCCATTGAATAATACAAAAGAACAAAACACGTATCTATGGTGGTTCCAACTTCTTCAATGAGCAATTACAATTTTACTTCCTAGAGGTGCGCCGCTCGCCGAGGCAGATAGTGACTGGAAGGTAGGTCAAGGTAGTCATTCCAAGACAGGGTAAAAAGGTATGAAAACTTTGACCAGTGAACTTGACCAAGTAGGAAGTGACAGATATTCGGGTTAGGGTCCGTGAGACTTACCTACGAAGTAGTTGCGGATAAAAAATGTTACAGCTAGGTGTCGCAGCCAAGGACGTACTCGTATTTCGTCTTTTCGATTTCCGCTTCTTACTTTGTTTTCTGCTCTTTTTCACTTTATGCTTCAGTTCATTTTACCCTAGGCTCGACAAAGCTGGGAGGTCAGTTTCGTCCAGTTCAATCAACCATGCATTGGGCGCGGTGCCTTTGGTTGATATCTCTCAGCAGTAACCTCAGTCAAAAATGACTAAAATGTATGAAAAGAGTGGAAAGAGACCTACAAACAGTATTAAGTCGCCAACCAAAACCGGAGCACAGAGGCACGTGGTTGAAAGTACTGAACTGAATATGGATCCTCCTCAAACCTTCATATCCATTCACAGAAGCTGTCCAAAGGATATCGAAAAAGGCAACTGTGACGAGCTACTTTTCCTACTCTTTTTTCCATAATTCGAATATGCCGGAAACGTTTTACTCAATACCGTAAGATCTACTTCTGCGGTGGCATCTTGGAAGCAAAAATGTTATCTACTTGCGGACTACTTTAGCTTCTTTTTACGTATTTTCACCATTGCAATGTCTGTCACCCATTGCCGAGTCTGCAGCGTTCACATTTGCGTCACAAACGTGTTGGCATAAGCTCATGTATATGCATATATACATGCATATGCATTTAGGTGCGCACCCATGTGGCCGAGGCCACTCAATTTTCATGATGGTTTCTTGCCCGTGCTCACGTTTGCGCACCCGTGCAAACGCGAACTCGTTGCTCGATATAGTCGACAACCATCCTTTTTGTGTTTGCGTGTGCCTGTACGCGGACGACGGGTTGTCTGCTCTCGCAATGCGCGCTGCTGGTTGAGTCTGGGGCTAATCACGAGCACTCGTTTGCCTCACCACGGTCGATAAGAAATGCGTGTATGATGGGAACCGAGCCAAATAAGAGCTCAGGACGGGGTTAGTGGCTTGATCATCGGTATTTTCCTATTCCGCGTACTCTGGTTCTCATTCACTCACGCACAAGCACGCACGCGAACACCAGCCTTTCCGTCCTCTCGACAGCCTATTTATATAAAGGTGCTCGTTCACCATAACATCACCACCACCGCCGCTGCTGCCAGAGGCACACACAGGTCTTGTCATCCCACTCACAGATCCACCCATCAAGCACACAAACAACATCGGAACAGACTCAGTCGGGATGGGATAAGGCGTTGGGTTGCTTTTATCGCATCAACTGTTTCTCATGCAAACAGATGCACACACACACACACACACCTCATACTATGCCTCCTATGTTCTCCTGTAATCTATTAGTGGAGCACACATGCACGCACACAGGGGTTTGTGTATGCACTTTATACAGTCTCCTATTTCCATTTATTTGTCGGACAGCCGTTGGTTCGGTTGGTTGAGTAGCATACATGATTGGCGGAGGTGATAGCACAGGCCCTGCCAAGTGCCGCTCCGTTGCCTCACAGTTTTGCTAGTATGCATGCATACACACGCGAGCAATCGCACGTGCCCAAAATGGGCGGATGTGTGCGTGCGCTGAGAGCAGTTCTCCCCAATCGATTCGCGCAGCAGCGCATGTGTGAATGGTCGCATTTGCCCAAGTCTGGAGAGTCAGTTTGCTACGTTACCAGCTGACGGACTATGTTGGGATTCTGTTGGTTGGACAGTCGTTTAACTTTCCTGTTTGCACTCCGCGGTGGGAAGAAAAGTAGGTGAGTAGGCGGGTTGACCAACTGACCGAATCAAGCTGATGGGTGTGCCACGTCGTGCGCGTCGTTTTCCCCCACCGCTTGTGCCATCTCCGACGATGTATGTGAACGTGATCTATATCTTTCGTGGCTCTCACTGCACGCGGGTATGTGGATCATCAACTTAGTGCCTTAGGAAACCGACAACACTGCTTTCTCTTGCCAGATCGAAATTGCCCAGTCCACGCAGTAATCGATGTGAGATAGGGTTTATTGATTATCACACGATAAGTTGGTTCAAATGCTGAGTGAATTCAATCGTAGATCGATGAGCTACTTCCGATAGCTCTTCTGGCTTTTTGTATATATCTTCCGGCGAGTACTGGTTTCTGACGGAAAGTTGGGGCTAGGAATATGTTCTGGCAAACAGCCAATCTAGGTGGATGACTGGAAACCCACTTTGGCACCAATTTTGTTTCTGCACGGGATCCAGTCTAAATGGATACGAAACTATCCTGTTTAGTTGAGCAAGTGAAGCCGCGAGGAATCGACTTCCAAGCTGTCGGACATTTGGTTGATTTTTAGTACTCCGGATACCAGGTACTAACTAGATCCACAGAATGGCCAATGGAACAGGCAACAAGCCAAAAGTTCCGACGCGCGTCAAAAGACGGTAAAAGTTGCGGAATAGGTGAAGCACGTTTTGTATTGAAACAATGTCTTTCACGCTTAAGTTTGGGAGCGAAACCGGACGCGACACTAGCTAAGGGAGCTAAACGTTCAACAGTCCGCAAGCACAGCAGCCAAAACTGTGTTTTTCAATTGGCGGAAACCAGTTGTCCTTACTGCAAGCAGATAAACAACGCATATCCCTGTGGCATCGAACAACATACAAACTGCTTAGAGCTAAGTGCTAATTGGTTAGGTTTGTCTACGGTAATTTCTGGTCATGAATTTACACATTCAAACTCAGTCATCTCCAGGTCGCTACAGATTTAGCAGAATAAATTTCTTAGTGGACATTTTTTCTTCACCTGAATTAGCTATATTGTACAGGCTTTCGTCCAACGCTTCGATTATTTTTCACGAGATCGCTTAAAATGTTTGTTTCCCTAATCGAAGAGGTATCAAGAATCAAATCTCCTCTTCCAACCCTGTTTACAGAAGCCCAAGCAGAGTTCATGCGCAGTGCTCATCATATCTATCTAATGAACGATGGACGCATCAACATGTGCGGTCTGACTACGCACAACATTGACTATGTTGCTCACGGAATTGATGATACACTGAGGAAAATCCCGAACTAGTATCGTTGTGATGTTTATTCTCGTCTTTCGTGCATTCGCCCCCATCGTCCGGCCTATTTTTTGATGAATATTTCCTCTCATTGCACTGATTTCTCATCTTTATTCCCTGCTCCTCCCATATTAGGTTAATGCTCATCGTCCTGACTTTGCTCATCCAATTGAACAGCGTCCATTTGCACGTACTATTGATCGTTTCACTCAATCACCTCTCCATCACACCTGGTGCTCTGTTTCACACACTCAGGGTATTCCTATTAACCACAGTTTTTTGGACTAATCATTTTTTTAGAAACCAGTACTGTTTCACTGAAGACCGATCAAATCTGTCTCTTAAACCCTGGGTAGTTTATCCATGCAATTCGATTACATGATTATATGATCAAGCACGTATCTGTTTTATCTCGTTTATTGCTGGTCTAGATTGATAGGTTCGTAACGAACAAATATTGCTGCCTCTGTAGCTATTCACCATGCACGAATGAACTGTACAACAAATTTCGTTGGTTAACTTTCACAAAATATATTCAGCAAGACCGCGATTGACAGGAGGTGCATAAATAGCACACTGCTTTCCATGGGCAAACACCGCAAAGCCCAAAAGAGTGTGAAATAAACAACATCCCTCTGAACCGAGTAGGAACCCCTACTTACATGCAAATCTTTGAGGACGACGATTTTCCTGAACGGATAATTCTACGCGCTCCCATTTTACAACCCTCACAACATTTTGTTATTTTTAGTTTAAAGGGGCTGAGGCTCAAGCCGTTCCATGAAATTACCACCGGTCTGGGAAAATCTTGTTTGTAACGTCAGCTAACCCTACTAGAGTTCTGTCTGGTCTTCAACATGTCTAAGGATGTTAGTACATATTCGATCGCTGTATCGCGACTTGAGTGCAACCAACCAGGTTATGGGATTCGACTTTAGAGTTTTTAAAAATTTCGTGTAGCGTCAGCTTCTAACATATTTTCGTGATCATTGCTAATGAGTAGGCAAACCGGTTCGAGGCATGTACCATTTTGCCTACTGCCAAAGCCTATCCAAGAGTTTAGAATCTGTTGCGGAAATAGTACAAAGCTTCTTCGGTTATCAACAGGTGTTTGCCGATTGGTAAAAACTGTTCTCTGAGATTCCGTTGGATCATTTGACTGGTGTAACTCACATTGTTATAACCAGTGTACTTGCGGTCTTGTCACCCACTGAAGGACGTGAAGCTCTCGATTCAAGCAAATGTATGCCTTAACTTCGTTGCGACGTAATATATATGGGTCGGTTGGTCAACAGGCGAGAGTGAACGTCAAGTGGTGGCTTACCTTCCGAATTGTGTACTGGCTATTGCGTTAAGCGTCGTGGACCTTTCACATCGTCCGAAGCAAAAGCTAGATTGTTGAGTGATTGAGTGGCCCTAAAGACATAGATACAGCTTTTATCTCAGTACCACTCTTAACATACGGACACTTTGCTGGTCTTTAGGCCGTTTTTCAAAGAACCAGAAGGTCCCAGAGTGACCTGGCAGTACTAACCCACCATCTGATTTGACTGGATTGACTACGAAATCACCGTGAGCATTTTCTAAGGTTGCCAATTCGAATCAGCTGTCTTGTCCATTGAAGCATCTTGGCCTAAACAGCCGTCAGTGTGCTTAACTGAGGTTAGGCACAGAATACTAGTACCAGAAACAAATCAGCGGATGAAACGCTAAAGCCCATCAGGCTAAGATGGTTAGGACATGTCTTACGCAAAGTTCGTTGAGTCACGTAATGGTTAGAGGATTAGTGAGGCCGGTCTGTACATCACAAGGACAGAAAGTATGAAAAACCTGACCGGTGGACTGGGCCATGTTGGGGATGTTAGGCTTCCGTAGTGGGGCCGAAGAGATCCAGCGATTCAGTGGTTAAAGAAATGCACTATTGGCGCAGTTGTATTCGCACACTTCCTTTACCGAATTGATACTGTTATTTGTAGTTCTTATTTTTCCATAATCTTGACTGGCTCTCTTTCTGATTGAGGTTTCTGATGGGAGATAGCAACCAGTCACAGTGCCCAGTGCATGGTTAATGGTAGTTCAGATATAACTGAAGTCAGTAGGGGATTTTGAGTTCTAAATAACCCGTTTCCCTTTTATTGGACAAGTTATTTGTGATATAAAATTCGTCGAGGGAATCAGCAGCGTGATGGAGAGTTGACCTTCTGCGAAGGTTGCATTTTTTGAACTGAAAAGGCGAAAACAAAAAACTTCGAGCACAGGTCTCTGGATCCCGAAGGGTCCCCAAAATTATAATAACTAAAAATCAGCGCAGCGGTCAAACGCTTGTCGTTAAAAATTCCCCGGAGTAGTTATAAGGTTATCCCCAACTACCAGTGTTTGTAGTTGGGGGGAAACGGCCGTTCACGGTATGGGTCACGTGGTTCTCGTAACAAATCTTCCCATTTTGGGTGGTGGAATATCTCAAACCCGAATGCTACGGATTACGGGGATTGAAACAGTGTACCGATGATCCCACAGGTAGATATTTTGACCAATCATGGTGCATCATGGTTGTATGCGGAGGACGTAATTGTCAGGTCAGAACCGATTGGTGGCAATCGCGTGAATGATTATTTTAATCACCACAGATTGTTCATACTCCGGTATCTCACAAAGTAGGAAAGAATAGGCGATGGATTGTCAGAATTAGATGATATCTATCTTTTCCTTCGATTTTGCAACACTTTTGTGCCTCATCAACTTGTGCATCTGGCAATCGGTTAAATCATAATGTGCCTATGGAAGGTCCAAGTTGTGCCGATGACGTTTTTTAATTCTCACATTTCCTTACAAAATCTAATTGGAGCTACATCTATCTGTTTATGACCATACGAAGGAATCCAAAAAGCCGATATCTTAGCGTAAATTAATTCGCATCATGAAGGAAAACCCAAATTTAAAATTACTGACCCAGAATACGTAATACATTGATGAGTTAACAGCTTACACTCAGTCGCCGAGCATCACGTGAAATAGTCTGTTGGTCATCGCGGTGCACATTAAACCCTCTGTTTCAGCTTCGAATCCTGCCGCTACCGTCGCCGCCGGTTATTTCCCCCAACTGGCAGTTTCAAACGGATCCCGACCTCCTTGCGGGAATACAGTGTCACTGTTTTATAATAATAAAAAAGAACAAAAAATCAGCCTATTATTCATACCATCCCCCCCCCCAGTGTATTAGCCACCGTAATTTCTATTCAGTTTAGTGCGATCTACCATCCCCATTAATCATTTTAGTGGTGTATTTTTGTGAAACCATACTGGGGTGATAATAAAATAGTGTATTAGTCCAATACTTTTTCCACACTTAGCATCGTAAAGCCTGAGAATCCTTAACAAAATTTCTGTTTCTTGAGACGAATTGGTATTCGTTTCTTATCGTACCATCCATGAAAGTTCCAAAGGACGCTTCTTCCGGTCTGAATAAGGCGAATCTTTGACGTCACAGACTGTGCTTTCGCAAAGACGTTAGCTCGGATCGTTTCGCAAATACTTGTTATTTTGTTCCCTTTTTCTTATTTTACTTTTATCTGTACCGGAAATCACCGTTCACAACCCCTTTTAGTAACAGATTACCTTTTGATTGATTTGCTTAACTCAGATATCGGGTAATCGATATTGGAAAAGCATGAATTCCCTTGCTGTGCGCTTTGCATCCACGCCCTTTTAATGTCTTTCAAGATATATTCACAGGATATTTCTGACAATAAAAGTAACCCAATTCTTCTCGTCTCCGCTTCAAGTAGAATTACTTAAGTCGAAAAACTATAGTTTGTTCTGCATCTATTGCGCTGTAAACGCTGAAAGCTTGTCAAGGATGTTTTACTTTGATGCCAAGCGGTACCATTGCTGTACAGCTTTCTAGCACATAAATAACGGGACGCTGAGTCGAGAAAATGTGTGACAGACGTAGTCTACTCTTTCCGGTATGTAAAGCGAACCTGCATAGTATGGGGCGCAACTGCCTCTTTCATTTGATGTATTCTTGTATCAAAGTGTATGCTGTACTCTCCTTCTTTCTGCAACTTCGATTTATTTACAGAACAGGATTACATCACATCGGCTAACCAATTGCACTCTAAAAGCAGACTTACAAATACAATACTTACATGCATAGTTGGCCACGGAAGATCTTTAGATAAACTGAAGAAAGTAGACGGTCACTTCATAAATATAAGACTATTAAAATGACTTATAACACACCTACCTACAGTTGCATTTCCACTGTCTAACTGCGAATTGCACAATCAACGTGAGCTTAGCTCGTTTGCGCACACTGGGAACAAGAGGAGACCGGGCTATCATATAATTCCTGGTTACCAAGGCCCTCAACGGATCGATGCTTTCCAAGCGATTAACAGAGGTGACCACAATTCCATTTTCCGTTGGCCAAGAGAAAAGGAATCGGAAAGTAAATCTCACCCAAACTCAGGGTGAAATCCACTTAAAAACTTTTAAACCCCAAAAGTTTCAAATCATTTCGACGCGTGGTTCCTCTTTGTCTCACAACTTGCACGACTATGAAGATTTAAGGTGACGGTATACACCTTCCCCGGTAAAGTGGGACCAAAATATTTCCAACTTGCGTCGGGAGCTGCAAGATGCCATTTTCTTCCATACCCTTTTATGCTCCATCTCCAAGTTATTTCTTTGGCGTCAGCGCAAAACTATATAAAAGGCTGTGCGCTAAACAGTCAATCGGAATGCGTGCCAACTAACGTAACCTATTTGGCCGAAGTGCGAAGGAAGTTTTCCGGAGTCCTAACAAGTGTTCGACTTCTCAACTCGGTATTCCTGCTAGAACTTTGCTCGGATATCCAAGAATAACAGAAATCATCAAATCAAAGGATGAATGTCAGCCGCGTATCTCATATATCGCGGGTGTTCAGTATAAACGGTCAGCATGGGGCATAGTGCACGCGATCACCTTGTTTTGATACGATTTATTTCTACAACGCACACATGTATGAGTCCCACATAAACACGGTTCTGTTCGAACAACCCGTAACCATTCACTTGGCGCGGTGATATCTTAGTGAATAATAAAAAACTAGAACACTACAAATAGGATCACCAACTCGACAACGAAACTGTGAATTCAAGAGCAACACAGATCACAAAACCCAGTCAATTCCTCCAATTTGTCTAGCCACTGAGTGAGTGTCTCATTGAACCCATCTACAGAGCCTAACATGCCCTACATGGCCGAGTCCATTGATCAGGTTTATCATGCTCTACTTCCATGTCATGCTCTGTCCAGCTTTGGTCATCCTTCAATCACTTCCTGTTCTAGTGGACATTGCGCGCTGAGGAACCTCATCCGAGGATAGCACAACACACGTCCCAACCACCTTAGCCTTGTGCGCTTGGGTGTTTCATCTAATGATTTGTTTCGTGTACTTAACTTCAGCCTAACTGATACTGTGCTTCCACCAGATCCGAGCAGTGTTACGAGGAAATCGGTGTTAGATTACTGATCATCACTGTGCACCGTATATCCGCAGTGGTCATGATTCTGATTTGTAAACGACTGGTCTGACTGCTGCAACGCGCACTCGACCCTAGATAGATAAACGAATGTCACGCAGGCGCCACAGAGGAGACAAGCAAATGCCACCCGAGCCTTTTGTATACGCGGAGACGCTTCATTTGATATTCCACCTCTAGGTAAAATGCAGATGCCTAGATAACAGAACTCATCTACCTGGCTTGCAGTCTCCCCAAATACGGTAATGATGTGTTCGGCCAAATCAGTCCCGCAGCAGCACTTTGAAGGTGAAAAATGCATACTGAGCATTGATAAGCTGTTTGAGAAAGCTTGCAGCTTGCCTGAGTCTTCAATTAGAAGTATGCCGTCTGCAGACTCAAGGTCCGAAATTTCCCGCCTGGGATTATCTCAATATCGCCAAAATCACACTACAAAAGGGCGATCTCTAAGACCATATCTATTACGAGGTTAGACAGAAAAAGAGAGGGGACAACCTTGATGAACGCATTCTCTTACGGTGATCTCGGGTGAAAGATTACCGCAAGCTCAAACTGGACTTCGGATGTTCAAAAACAGTTTTGATAAATGATGTGAATTTCTCTAGCGCACCGTATGAACACGCGTGTTCACTTTCTGAAACACGTTTTAACCGTTATTCATACGAATGGTTATATGATTCGCTCCAGATATGTAACAGTTGATGGTATTATTAAGAATGTCGAATAGCGATGCAGCTTGAAGCAGATATCCAGGCATGTTTTATGAGTGTTTCGTAAATAAAATCAAGAATAACAATCCAAAAGTGTTTCGTAACTCACAGCTGATGGCCACATCCCCACCAAAAATCAGTATGAAACCAACTTGAGTATTTCTCGGCTTATTAATGAGAAAGTTGCTTAAATGGCAAAAAAATAAGAAACTGTCGACGAAAATCAAAACCAGTATCGACAGAACTAGAACTTTTATCATGAATCCTTAGCACCTTAGACTCTGTTTTTATGTGCTCCTAATCGCTGAGCGTGAAGCTTAGGTTGTACATTTTGGTAACCAGTTGAGGCTGCATTACCGGTGCGCACTGATGACGGACCGACTTGCAAACGCCACCGATGTTCAAAGCCAATGCGAATTCCTCAAGTACTTATTTTTGTGACTGCTCTCAAATGCGCATCTGGTCTTGTGCATAGTAAACCTAAACTACGCTTAGTAGATATGTTCACAAAAGTATGCTAATGGCGTAAACGTAGTCAAAGCTGGTAGTGAGATACAGTGTGCTCCATAATGTATTTCGTAGTTTGAGAGCACTATACGGATAATAAACAATAGCGTATGGTTATTAAATATTGGGCGTGGGACTTTAAAACTCCGGGTATTGTTGTAGATCATTCATACTACGCTTCACACAGCCCTATTGCAAACGGTCTCCAAAAGATGCTTAGATTTTGACACAATCGACTACCCTCACCGGTAGTGTGCTTGACGTAAGGCGACTGATTCTGTCCCTCTGAAGCTTAACCACAACTGAAGATGGTTTTGAAGACCAGGCTATGTCAAAAACAAGCTCTTGGATGTGTTTTTTAGCCTGGGATGCCAAAAGCCTTGTCACAACATTCATCGACGTGAGGAGTTACGGTACAGAG
Source organism: Fasciola hepatica (assembly GCA_948099385.1). Classification (NCBI taxonomy): domain Eukaryota; kingdom Metazoa; phylum Platyhelminthes; class Trematoda; order Plagiorchiida; family Fasciolidae; genus Fasciola; species Fasciola hepatica. The sequence continues at coordinate 9,981,476 of CANUEZ040000012.1, read as the reverse complement.
TATATAAAGTGGATCTGCGACAACACCGGATGGAGCTGATGTTGATTGACGCTGTGGTTCTAACAATTTGTATCCAAAGAATTGATACATTCTGACAGCAGCGTTGAGTGAATGTCGATGCAGCTTTTCCGTTGATTACTCCTTAAATATATTTTTACCTCCAAGTTGAAACAATCGTACTGCGTTGTTTCGAGTGACTTGGGTATGTTCAGCCTACAGCTGACAGTCAACTTATCTTTTTGTACTTTTCCAAAAATCCCATGAACGGGCCGCACAGTGATCGGACTGTACGACGAAGTGGAGGCATGAAAAAGTCAGTTTCGGCGCTAACCTCCCTCGACTGCCCGACTAATTTCCGACGGATGAATAATGCAGTTGATCAAATATGAAGTGAAACGGTTAAATATAGAGGTCAGTGATGTGCACGCTGAACGTCGTGCATGACAAACATACTGTGCGCCGAGTCTAATCTGTTCTTAAAATTCACCAGAAAAATCGCGCCCGAAAACTTATTCACTCAGTACGTTTCATCTATAGTTATTCAATCCTCTCCTATATGTTGTCCATTTTGTAGCATAAAACTGAACCTGTCTTTATATCAAAAGCACAACCACAAATCGTCATGGTTGAATCCGAAAATTGCTGGTCTATTTGATCAAACTCTGACCTGCGGATGGCTGTTTGTACTCAGGTTAAACTCTTCAGTTAAATATCGCCACACCTTATCTGCTGTCTGTATTGTCATCATCATCCGTCTTGCAAGCAAGCACGTAGGATGTGGGCGATTACGCCTGCAATATGATGGCACAAAGTAGGCCTCATTATTTATTTCGTATAGTTTTATATGGATAAGGTTAATCCTAGTCACGAACACCGATGTCCACCACCAAATATCTACAAAACTCCGTTGAGATAGATGAACGTTAGTCACCGCATTGACCTCATAGTGCACTAACACATGGGTGCGAATACATAGGAGGCAAGAAAAATACGAGGCATGGGAATCGAAAAAACAAGCCTCTGATCAATCTACGCCAGCAATAACTCATTACTATGGGGTCATCACCGCCTAAGTTTAAAAGCCATAACTTCCAGTAAATATTCGCATTAAAATTGCCGGAATGAGTAGTTATCAACGAATGATGCGGCTTCTGCGGGCCAGGTTGTTGGTTTTCACAAGCTTCTACTCGCTGAGCTTGACGTTAAGGTCACAGACGTTCCATCGCCCCCGGGGATGACACTAACGGTTGATAAACTACATATCCGTAGCAGTGCAACCATTGGTGTTAAAAAACCATCTGATTATATGAGAATGGGCATTTCCCGACCTCATAAGCAATTACCCAGGCACAACAGAATCGCAGAATTCTTAAACACTAAGCATTTTCATACCATGCTTCCGTATTAATGCAGTGTTAGAGACATCACATGGCCACAATGACCCACCGTACCATCAGATAGAACCGGAAACCACGACTACCACAGAGAAAACAGCGACTCAAATGAGACATGCCTACTTTATCTATTTCTGAAAGATTTGTATAGTTGAGGGAACGAAGCTAGTGGCCAATATTTCTCCAAAGGGTATGTGTAGCGTATATTTGGTGGCAGACAGTATCACCCTAGTATCGGCTCGTCCCGACGCCTCATATAAGAGCTTGATGCGCTTTACCTTCCATAGAATTAGGGTTATGATAACCGGATTCCTTTGGGTACGGGGCACGCTCGTTTCGCTGCACAATCATGGAAAGAAAATATTCCCGGGGAGAATTATTCTGTGCGCATCTTTGTTAACTGTGTTTCATCGGCGATGCTTAGTCCGTGATACGGTGAAACATCTCTCACCAGCAGCATCAGAGGTGATAAACCAAGGCTTTGGAATTGGCCCTAGGGGAATACTCACGATTAAGATAATTAGATGTTTCAAGAGGCATATCCAGAAGTGAAAATCTGGTGATAAAACTGTGACCATGTTGCCTACACCTAGTTTATACATTTTCGGTTCAAACTGCTGATGTAGTAACCCAAGCCACCGCGGAAGAGTTATTATTGAATCAACCGTACCAAAGTTGTGGTCTGCACGATCTGTATTTATTAGAGACAGAAGTACAAATAACTAAAAGGTATGCACTGTATTGCATCACGAGTACCTACATACCACATTCTTAACTGACATTTTATGAAAATTTTAGTTTAAATAAACGATTCGTTCCACTGGAAGTCCGTGATTAGTACATGGGACAGTAAGAAGCAGCTCAACAAAGCGATCCTGGTAACGAGTCCTGAAAAGTCTAATACAATGTACCGAAATTCAAAAAGATTATCTTACCTTCTCTATCTTTTGATTTCAACCTCCATGTAACGCCGTCCACTGCAACCGAATTTCATTCAAAAACAAACCCTTCTCTATGACCGTGAGCCTGCAATACTTACTAATAAAGTTGTTACCAACCATTAGGTTCAATGTACACAGCACCAACTGACCTCTGCATATAGTGTCTTACTATTTTTATTAAGTGAACAATTTCAAACCTACGGACCAAGTAAGACTAAATAAGGAATAAATTTAAATCCGAGATGATCCAAAATTAGAAACGCTACAGAGATTGAAATTTATGACTGGTTCTAGGTTAACAAAGCGTTGCACTGCTTAAACCGTGAAGCACCCAACACAAAATAACTCGAGAATAAACGGGGTTCACCATGAATGAAGACGCAATCATGGGTTTGAAGTGATCACTGCATTTTCCGTTTTTAGGAAAGAATCATTTTATTTAAAAAACGCTCTTTTTAATCCCTTTTCTGTTCATTATACGACAATTCAGGAAGTAGGTCGCGGCCAATCAAAGGCTAGCAAATAAACGGGTACATTTATCGGAGTATGATGAAAAGTTTTGTTTCATCCAGTCTATGGATCAAAAGAACTCGCAAGTGATATTGAAGTTCGCCGTTTATGATGAAAACATTCAAACACGCCAAAAAGTCGGTCAAAGATGAGTCAACTGGTGAAAAAAAACTGATAATTGTGTTCGGAATTATGCATGTTCATGCGCAAATAAAATGCATGGATGGACATGATGGAACAACGCAAGTTTGGTAGGAATGAACATTCGACAAGTAAGTGACAAAATGTAATAAATAACTCGCGAAAACTGTACAACCTGGAAAATGAACAACGGGAATGTGTCGGTTTTCTTAAACTTGAACCAAGAGAACACCTCAAAGGAGACAAATGTCATCGGTAGCAAAATGCAAAGTAGTTATGCAAGCCTTTTCTGTACAGGTTTCACAATATGGATTAGAAATAACACACAACACTGAGAAATTAGAGCAAGACAGTAAATGCATGTAATGCGGCCGTTTACAGAAATGCCGCTGATTTATTGACGGTCACGAAAGCCAGCAAAGAATGTTATGAGGAAAAATTTATCACTTAGTAAAGGCTATCACAAAGACATGGCGGCAGAATTCAATGACGATAAGAAAACTGCCCAGCGAGTCTGAACGTGTGCAAACAGTTTAAAGTCACAACTGCATAAAGATAATCATGTAGAAGAAATCGACGACTGAAGTTCTTCTCCGTTTATTAAAACCACTGATGTCACACCCATCGCATTTTGAACATTTGAACGAGGACTAATACGCGACTCGTCCCCTTTGAAAACAGATCCTTCCGTAGACAAGACTAAGCACGGCTGGTTGTCGACAAATTTGCCTCGAACTTCGTTTTCTGTAATTCCGTAGGTGTTTTCTTCTTCCCCACATGACACTGGAGTATGTCGCAGTTCGGGTGCCTCGGAGGAATCATCCGGAGTGTTGAGCCGGATACTAGACTGTGTGGATGGGTGAAACTCAATCACCACTTTGTCAGGGATTTCCTCTGCATCGGACGACTCGCATTCACTTACATGGTCGTTGCTTGTGTCTTCACTGGCACTCAGGCCGGCAGCCTCTTCGAGATCCGCTAAGTTACCATTGACACCTTCCGGATCACAACCTTGCAGCGTCTGTGTTAGCAGCGGCAAAACTGCCGATGAATCAATGTCAAGGGTAGCAGCGTCCTCGCCTGTGCCATCAACTGATTCCACTTTCAAAAATGAACCTCGTCCGGACAAATAATGTTGCAATGAACGCACATGCCGTTTTTTGTCTTCTAATCGGATGAATTTCTCCTCGCAGATTTCACAAGTGTAAGGTTTCACACCAGTATGAAGACGCTCGTGGCGTTCCCGGCAGAACTTGCGATTAAACGTCTTCCCACAATACCGACACCGATACACCTTTGTCACCCTGTAAGTTGGAGGGTTTTCGTGGTCATTCGGATCTTTTGCTATTGGAACCAGTGGGGCACGGTCCCCAGACGTTGCTGAATTTATGCTTCCGTCACCAATTTTTGGTGGCTCTTCCATCTGCGTACCACTACTAGGATTCTTTACGACAGAAACTGACGCCGGAATCACCTTTAACGAATACGGCTGCTTCGGCTCACCACCCGAGTTCGACTCTTTGTTAGTATCATCAACATTGTGCTTTAAGGTGGACGGTGGATTTTCTACGGGTTCATTTTTCTTTGCAGCGGCAGAAGTAAACTTCTGCTTTGATTCATTGTTCATACAGCCTTTAATAGTTTGCAGTATGCGGTCGATTGCAGAAGCAGTAGGATCTTGCAAGGGTTTATTCTCCAGAGGATTATGTTTACTTCGGATTGGAGGTAGAACGGTTGGGGATACAGATAAGGTGGACGAAACTGTAGAGGTAGTACACACAGTCGTGTTTTTTGAGCCACCCGAGCTGCCTAGTTGAGTGTGTAAAAGCACTGGAGACGCAAGGGTAACACTAGTCGTATGGGGACTTAACATGTTCTGAAAAGGAATAGCTGTTGGGACAGAAGCCACTGACGCCAATGAACCTGTATGCAAGGACTGAGCAGAGGCCGGAGTAAAAACTACGTTCATCTCACCTTGGCCCCGCGGGTATGAAAACATGATAGATCCACGGGTCACAGCGGTATTAATATTGTTCATGGTGTTATTATTCTGCCCTATACGATTCATATTGGTTCCAGCACAAGCGGGTGCATCATACATGGAAAATGTGGCTGAGGTTGGTGTCCCCGAAGTTGAATTTATCACCTTTGCAGAAAGCATATTACTCAGAGAGGCAAAAGTACTCTCCGTGGCCATGATGTTTGAACGCCCCGAGGCAGAACTTCCAGAAGATATATGGCTGCCTGGTATAAGAGTTACTGACCCCGGCAATCCGCCAATGCTCGTCTCTAAGCATGTCGGCTCTACCACTTCTGCAGATATGTTCTTCGCACCAGCAAGCCCGCGAAGTAGAGCCGCAGCCACTAGAGCTGCGTTGTTGTTACTAGCACTTATTCCCAGGTTTGTCGTCAACAATGTAGCGTTTGTCGTCCCGGAAGAAGTTGCGGGTTGGTTTTCATTATTAGTCGACACCGATGACGAACTGGATGGCATTGGGTTGAGCCCCAGAGTACCAATCAATGCCAAAGTGGGTCCGACCGAAAAAGAGGACACTTTTCCAGGCGCTGAACCCAACTGGTGGATGGTATTTTGGCCGGCAAGGGACTGAAGCAATGCCACAGAGGTGTTAGTGGTTATCTGATTGTTAGTTGTAATTGGAGGCAGTACTGGTTGAGCACTCGAGTGCGTTAGTTCATTGGACGCCGATGCACAACGAAGCCAATTTAAAGTGGTTGCTAAGTTTGAGCCACCATTAGTACAAGAGCTCAAAGGAACAGATACACTAACCGTATTTACTGTGGTGACTGCATTTGATGATTGTGAATTCAATGCTGTGCCCAAAACAGACTGCAGTATACCATGCTGTTGACCACCTGGTCCGATAGGAATAGTTCCGATGAGTTCTCCAGAAGGCCCCGTTAGAGCGATCGATGGTCCGTTGAAGGATTGGATTCCAGTCACATTCTGCTGATCTGAATAAGTCACCGTACTTACCGGAACCTGAGCCGGAGCTGAAAGTGCTGCTGCAACTGCAGCAGCTATGTTTGGATTAAGCAGGACATTTTGTGTTGACCCTGTGTTGGTAGTAACAGGAATCATTGCATGGTGTGTGTTTAAATGAGAATTTGCGTCCGAAATAGGGATTACAAGTGGATTCGACGTTCCGTTGTTTGTCGGGGCAACTTTTAGCGTCAGTGAGTTACTATCATGGCAAGAAAGAATGGTCCGACCCAGTATGTTGTTCAGGGGCAACAGACCACAAAATTCACTCAACTCTCCCAAACCAAGTGTTTTGGTAGCTATAGTGTACTTAGCCGCCGCTGCTGACTGTGGTTGAATTTCAGGTCCACGACAGTAGACCTCGTTATGTTTGCTGACGAGAATCTGAGATGTTGAGCTTGATGATTCTGAACTTGGGATAACAGTTTGTCCCATGAGCTGTTGGGTGATTCCGGGAGTGATTGTAGAGCCTTCCTGGATAATTCGTGCACCAGTAAACTTATTTTGTGTAGGAACGTTTAAAACTGGATTGCAAGAAGTAACATCTGTAGGATAGGCGAGACGGGGAATTTTCCCAGGTTTGTACGTCTCGTGGTCAGATGAGGAAATCGCTTCGTCTTGTTCAGTCCCATCTTCTGTCTCGCTATCTACTCCTCTTTTCTCAGAGTCTATAATCTGACGTTTCGGACGTCTTGACTTTCGTCTATCTCGACGATACAGGGGACCATCAACCACATCTTTGGGAGACTCAGCGTTATCCGAGGAACAGAGTGAGTCGAGAACAACAGCAGAACAAATGTTAGAGCCACGTGAAATACGCGAGTTTTGTATCACCAAAGGAGGAAGCAGAGGTGGGGATGCGTTAGCAGGAGACGAGCTATCCTTGAAGTCATTTGGATCTCGTAAAATATCCGCTCCACGGATGCAACTGCGTGCATTGCTATCCGGGTTACCGGTTGGATTGACGTCGAGTTCATGCTCCGTAATAAATTCACGTACACCCGATCCTTTCACTGTGGAGAAGTCTAATTTTAAAAACCTTTCGCTGTTATTATCTATGGTGTACGATAGTATGCCGACGACATCCAGACGCTGACAATGACGAAAGTTTTGACAGAAAACCTCTTTTAACTGATCCAACAGGAATGAGTCATCCGTATTTTTCATTTTAGAGTTGGTAATTCATCGGGGGAAATACAAACCGATATCTAATAGCACATATGAATGAATGAACAGAAGACTTACCAATCGCACCAACCCACGAGAGACAACCGCCAGTCAAATCAGCGCACATCTGAAGGTCAGATCAGACCAGATCAGTTCAGATCAGTTGTCTTGAAGTCTTGAAGTACTACACGGGTTCGAGGCTTTAAGCCCAATTGTCCCGGTTCTTTAGGAAATCTTTGATCTTCTGTCGGATTCACCGAGCTGAAACGAGAGTAAAAAGAAGCGGGGGGGGCGGGGGTGGCAGCGAAAACAAGATACATATAACCTCATTCAGTGTCACACTGTGGACAGTGCCTTGAGCTGAGTGGGGGTGCGGCATTCATGAACATATATGCGATAAAAGACAACTATTTTGTTTTTTTTTTTTTGACAAAGGGAATTATTGGGAGAGACCCAGGTAGATGTCTAGCTTTTTCTTGAAGATAGTTTTGTCCTGCGACAGAACAATATCTTCCGGAAGTGCATTCCACATGGTAATAACCCTATAGCTAAAAAAGTTAATCCTTAGTGAAGTGCGTGGCCTCGGTTTGAAAACTTTCCTGCTGTGACCACGGAGAGAGGAGGCTGGACAGACGGAGAAGAAGTAATCGCTTTGACCTGTTTCAAAAAGGTGAAACATCAAAAACAGATCACCTCTTACGCGTCTTACGTCAAGGGGATAGAGGTTGAGGAGTGAGAGGCGGACGGGATAAGGTAGATGGGATAGACCACTTACTGCCTTGGTGGAGGCCCGCTGAACCCTTTCTAGGATCTCACGGTCTCGGACAAGACCAGAGTGCACTATCTGACTACCGTACTCCAGCAGAGGTCGGATATAAGTGCCGAAAATTATGGGGAAATCATCCTTAAATATGCGCGGGAAGGACCTTCGAATCATGTTTAGAACTCGAAAGGCAGACTTGCTCGCAAGTTCGTGATGATGAGAGAAGGATAAGTTACAATCTAACCAGAAACCGAGCACCTTGTGTCGGTCAACCCTTGGCAGAGTGGCTGCTCCATTAATGGAAAACGTGTGACCAGTCTCTCTGCCGAAAGACATGCTCACGCATTTGTCATCATTAACTGGGAGGTTCCAATCCTCGGACCAGCGTTTTGTTTCATAAACTGCAATTTGCAGGTCTTCAACGCTTGAACTCCAGAGGGTTACATCATCTGCGTACATGGCAATGTTCGCAGGAAGGGCTGTCGGTAGATCGTTTATATAGATCAGGAAAAGAAGAGGACCTAAGACCGACCCTTGGGGGACCCCAGTTGTTACTGGGGAGGGTTGAGACAAAACATTCCCGACTTTAACCACAAAGGTGCGGTCGGTAAGGAAGCTACGTAGGATGCCCAACATGGAGCCTGTGATCCCGTACGTCTGCAGCTTATAAAGAAGAGGGGCATGTGGGACCTTATCGAAGGCCTTAGCAAAATCGATGAATACAGCGTGTGAGAGCTGGCCATCATCATAGGCTTTCGTTAGACTATCCATGACAGTAAGCATATTGGTGATGCATGACCTGCCAGGAAGAAACCCATGTTGGGACGGGGAGAGGATCTTATTTCTATGAAGATGGGAAAGGATCTCACTCTTAAGAATTCCCTCAAAAATTTTGCTAGGGATGCTAGTGAGGCTTATGGGTCTGTAACTAGAAGCAAGGTGTCTACTACCCTTCTTATAGATGGGTGCGATCACTGCTTTTTTCCAGTTACGGGGGAAAACTCCATCGTCAACACATCGCTGAAAAAGCGAGGCATAAGGAGCAGCTAATGTATCCGCGGCTTCCTTGAGAATACGGGGATGGATTAGGTCAGGACCCATGGAGCAATATTGGTTGAGCCGTCGGAAACCTTTTGCGACTGCACCAATGGGAATAGTTACGCGGTTAAGGGTAGTGGTCAGAGATAACGGGTGCATAGTAGGGTGGGATGATATGGGAAAGGAGCTAAAAATTGTACGGAAGTAGGAGCTGAATGCCTCGGCTACTTGGCTAGGGGAAGTGATTGGAGATCCGGCACTATCTTTGAGAGCTAATGGCGTCGGAGCTGTGCCCCTTAGACGGCGCATGTACTGAAAGAAAAATGCCTTATTGGTCCGTGCTCGATCAAGTACAGATCGCTGGACTGCATTCTGATAGGACCTAATCTTGTCTTTGCATATGTTCCTTATGATCCTGAAGTTTTCTGCATCACGGGCAAGGCCTGTGGCTTTATATCTAGCAAAGAGGCGTGCGCGTTCGTCTAGAATGCGCCTAATGGGGCGAGGGAGTGGTCGCTTAGCGGTCTGTGGGCGACGAATTCTGGGGACAAAAAGCATATCAGCTAAGGAGATTAACTCTCTGAGATTCTCTGCCATTTCATCCGCAGAGTTACCTGGGTTAGTTAAATTTAGCTGGGAGCGAAGAAATGCACAGACTTGGTCAAAGTTGGTCCTTTTGAAGGATCTCAAAATCTTAGTTTCTGACGGAAGAGGAGGCCATTTCACGATATAATCGAATCCAATGAGAATGTGATCACTTTTGCCGAGGGGCGGCAAGTAATGCACCACATCTATTAGGAACCGATCATTGGTGATGACCAGGTCTAGTAGGGACGGGGCGTGGCCTGTGCGATATCTAGTCGGATCTCTTACGTTCTGCACCCATGAGTTTTTCAGTACGAGATCAAGGAGGGGTTTACCGAAAGTGATATCCGGGGCATCAGCTCTTTGCCAGTTTGTACTGGGAGAGTTGAAGTCACCAGTGACTAACAGATGGGTGAAGTCTGTATAGCTTTTCAGGGAGCCTAATAAGTCTATGAGACCTATGCTGTCAGTTGAATTGCATGCGGGAGGACGGTAGACAACACCGAGCAATAGGGTATCTGTCCTAGAGAGGTTAAACACAACCCACAGACAATCAATACATGAAAAGGTTGGTGTTGTCAGTAAGGTGGGAGGAGGGATCGAATTATCGTAGTATATGATTACCCCGCCGGCACGACCTCTACTGGAGTCCCGCCTTACTGTGAAGTATCCCGGAATGGATATTTCGGCATCAAGTATGTCAGGGGTGAGCCAGGTTTCTGTGAGGGCTATGATCTGAGGCTCCTTATCCACTGCAAGCTGCCGAAGCTCCGGGATCTTATTCAACACACTCAGGCAATTGCTGTAAAAACACTTGAGCACATGCTCAGGAGTTGTTGCAGAATCGCCAGAGGCAGCTGGTTTTGGGTTTGAGGAGGGGGAAAGAGGGGGATTTGAGGATGGAAAGGTCCTGGGAGAGTCGGGGGCTGAAGATATTGGGGGGCTAGAGGGTAAGCAGACTGCTGGGGGGACCGGTAGGTTTTGATGTCTAGTAACCTGGGGGGTATCAATCCAGGTGGACGGCCTACATCCTTCGGTCTCCGAAAAGGGTGGGCTGCCTTTCGTGGTTTGCCCTTCTGCGCACTGCTTGATGCCCTATTCTGAGTTCTCTTGTTGAAGAGCTTATTTTTCATGACAGCACCAGATATATTTTCTGGTGCTTTAACCTCCTCACTGCTTCTTTCAGTAGAAACAGATTGCAGGTTCATGTCTAGGCTCAAGGATGAGTGAGTCTCGTCCGTTGAAACAGTCTTGGTGGCTATGATGGGGCCTGGGATGCTTTTCGTAGGCGACAGATGTTTAGTGGCACTAGGCCTACTACTGGGAGTACTTTCGGCGATGGGAAATGGTGTCAGTAGAGAAGCGAGGGATGGTGGGCATGCAGCTCGGTCCTCAAGGCGAGTTACCTGGACAACTGGCAGCACTCTGAGCTTAGGATCAGCATTTTGTGGGATTTTTGGCTTAGCCTTCTCACTGCGGAGCCTCAGATGAAGTGGCTTATCAATGGATACGCCCTTGAGCCCTTTAATTTCTTCCTTGAGCTTTGCGGCCAAGGAAACAATTCGTTTGGCTGCATCTGTGGAACCCATTACAATGAGAATACCGTGAACCCGGTTGGTGCGTTTGGTTACCAACCAAGTGGACCGACCTTTAAGTGGGAAAGGGAGCTTAAGGCGGTTAAACACCTGGGCGTAGGTGTCATGAGGGTGATCTGAACTGAGGAAGCGGCCCCAAAGGATGACTCGCTTGGAGCAATTCTCGGTATCTTGTAAAATCTTGGCGGCGTCAAGAATTTGCTGCTCAGAAACTCTACAAACCTGATCGGCTGCCTGGGACACCGGGAGGGATTTGATTACCAAACTCCTCAGGCTGGACAGCTCATCCTTAAGGGTGTGGACGGTGGCCCTTAACTCGGCTATCTCTGCAGCCTGACTTTGGACTGCACATTTTAGTGCATCCGTTGCCAGCGCATTATGAAGGACTGTTTCGTCCGGATTGAGGAGTGAGGCATTGGCCACGGAGGGGGAATCGCACTGCCTCATGGGGAAAGTAGCCTCATCTGAGCAAGCGGTTATATCAATGGTGTGGGGCATTGACATTATTCAGGATCCAGTCAGCACAGATAAAGATAAACTTAAATGGAGGAGGACGAGCTGTGTGTTCTAAAAATTTCAAAAACAGCTACACTCACCGAGGGAGACGACCGCACCGCTGGTGTACCGCAGTTCAGTTCAGTTTGCACAGGACTTGGTGTGGCTAGGGCCAATCGTGTGTCCATATAGTTGTGTTGTCGGCGAGTTTCCATAGCTCCCAACATTGCTGGTCTTCTTTTTCTGAAAGGCAAAAATTTTGTGCAGTATCAGCCCTGGCAGAGTAAGGTGGAAACAATAATTAAATTGCATCTGACCCTAAAAGCTGATTAACATAACCCGGGGTATACTGCCACCCAACATAGGTCTACTGCTTTCTTAAAAGCCTTCACTGTTGTGGTATTTATGACCTCCTCAGGGAGCTTATTCCAATAGGGTAACACTCTATTTGAGAAGTACTTCGTCCTAATTTGGAGCCTCGAATGCTTCCTTTGTAATCTAAGGCTATGTCCTCTTGTGCCTCTCTCGAGGATCAGAGGGAAGTGGTCTTCTAGTCTTATTCCTGACAGTCCCTTCATTACCTTGAAGGTTTCTATAAAATCCCTGCGAATGCGCCTTCTTTCCATCGAGAACAAGTCTAGGGAACGGAGACGCTCCGTGTAGCTACCCCCCCCCCCCTTGCCCAGCCACCATTCTAGTGGCTAGCCCTTGCTCTTTCTCCAGACGGTCTATATCTTTCTGGTAGTACGGTGCCCAGGCCTGCACGCAGTACTCATATGCGGCCTAACTATGGCCTGATCTATCGGAACGAAAATCTCCGGTTCTCTACACGACATAATGGATGTAACTCGAAAGAGTTCTTTCCTGGCCGTATTGGCTGCTGAGGTGCACTGCTTTGACGGCTTAAAGCTGTTGTCCATTTTAATGCCCAAGTCTTTGACCTGCGAGACCACTTGCAACGAACCCACACCATTCTCACTAGCCCCTGTATTTGTGGTCAAGCATTGACACTTGATGAGGTTTAGTGGAAGGTCCCATTTGCGTGCCCAATTTTGTACTGCTAACACGCCAAGTTCTATATCTACTCCAGCTATCTTGACGTCATCGGCAACCATGAAGGTGGGGTTTGTAAGCTCACGTGTAGGTCTTTGATGAAGATGAGGAAGAGCAGAGGGCTGAGCACCGAGCCCTGTGGCACCCCACTTGTTACACCTTCCGGTTTTGAAACATGACTCCCGATCTTAACACTAAAGGTTCGCCCTGATAAAAAAACTATTTATCCATTGTCTTGCCTTTCCAACAATCCCCACAGACTGCAGTTTGACGTCCAGGAATCTGTGGTTCACAGAATCAAAGGCCTTGCTGAAGTCCAAGTAGCAGACCGCAATCGATTGCCCTTCGTCCAGACGCTTGGTTACCTCATCGAGGAACAGCAGGAGATTCGTCAGACAGGATCGCCCTGCCACAAACCCATTGTAACAGCCGGTCGTGGAAAATCCCCCTTTTTCCCTCGCGATTCAGTGTTTTTTCCCAACATCACTCATTTCCATACACTATTGACCTGTCTTTACGAACTGGTTGTTTTTCTGGACCAATTGTTGTTTGTTCGCGCCCAGAGCGCTATTTTGGCACATCATTGTTCAGGACCTGCGTGACGCACGTGCTGTCTGCTCACACGCTGCCATTCGGTTTCTCGTTGTTGAGACTTTGTGATCGTATTATTGAGGTTTGTATATTGTTTATGTCATTGTTTATTTTAATAATCTAGTATCGTAGAATTATTACGGATAATCGCCTTCTGATTTCGGGATCCGTTGCGAATTTGGCTACGCATTGCTCAAACGTTCGTAACAATACTCAATAGATCTATTTGGAACGAGGAAAATTCACGCAAAATGCCAAGAAAAGGATCAAAAGCAGTCGAACCCGGACAGGAAGTAATGCGGCAAGTCTCTGGGGAGGTTTTGGGTACATATGATTCTTTAGTTAATGCTAGATCGCCTAGTCCTGTCAGTGCTAGCTCATGTGTTATTGAAAGCAATATTGATCGTAAGGATGTCGATTTATATAAGCTGAGAATACTAGAACTAGAGCAACAGTTACTTTCGGCTAGACTACAGGCGCATGAAGCAGAGAAGTGTACACAGAAACAGCGAGAGCATGAGACCAGTGACTTCGACACTTCCGATAGGTTAGAGTGCAATAAGGTAGGGAACCCCACGCCGGTCGCCGAATACAAACCACCATCGATCGATCTGCCTAGAGTGGAGTTAACGGTTTTCGACGGACGAGCTGAGCAATACTGCAAGTTTGTCAAACAGTTCGAGACGTTCGTTGAAAACAAGGTAACCGACCCTGGGCAAAGGCTTCTTTACCTTACTCACTACTGCCGAGGCCGAGCGCGAGAAGCTATCGACGGGTGCACCATGCTCAATCCAGAACAAGGCTACACAAGGGCAAGAAAGATTCTAAGGGACTTGTTTGGCCAACCTTTCAAAGTAGCCCGTAACCTAATAGAGGGCGTGATGGCAGAGGCAAAGAGAACCAAGGGCGACGTCTACACCATGGCCGACCTGGTGATCAAGATGCAGAACTGCTCAATAGCCCTCGACCATTTAGGTTACAGGGCTGACCTAGACGCCATGCACACTTTGGAAGGCATAGTCCGTCACCTCTCTCCCGAACTACAGGGTCGGTGGGCGGAAGAAGCTGAACGGATAAGCCGAGGTGACAGAGAAGCCAACTTCGAAGACCTGACTGAATACTTAGACAGGCAGACGAAGATAGCTGACAGCAGATTCGGCCGACTCATCCGGGACAGCAACCGAGCAAACAAGCCCGGTACTAGCCAAGTCCAAACCCCTGTACGAGAATATCCAAAGTACCAGCCTTGGACCAACACCCACGTCATTTCACGAGATGCTACGGCGAAACCAAATTGCAGATCCTGTGGCACTAGCCATGGCCTACCAGAGTGCCCCAAGTTCGGCAACGCCACAATAGACGAACGGTGGGGAATGGCGAGGATGGCAGGAGCATGTTTCATCTGTCTCAACACCACGCACCGGGCAGCAGCCTGTAGAACAAGGAATCGATGTGGTTACGAGGGCTGCACGGGCAGACACCATCGGCTGCTGCATCAGGCGAGAGTAACCATATCCGAGGCGAGTGCCAAGCCCAGCGTGATTTGTTCAACTTCACAATCTGCCAGTAAACCGATACGTTTAGGCGTAGTGGCCGTGGGAGTAGTGACTCCGACTGGGATAGTCAAGGCGTTGGCTTTCGTTGATAGTGGATCCGACACCACTTTAGTGAAAGAGCGGTTTGCCGACAAACACCAACTGGCTAAAGGTGCGACGTCGTTAGCAGTGAGCACGGTGGGCGGAACACAGGTAATGACTGCCGGTAGATTAAGGCTGCAACTCATCTCTCTAGACACTAACGAGGAAATTGAACCAACGGAGGCATTCACGTTAGCGGATCTCCCCATGCGAGCACCAAGGTCGGTGAACGCAATCTTGACTCGGTGGCCCCACCTGCAGGATATAACCGACAGCAAAAGGGGTATCTGGTATCTGCCTCACCATCCGGTTATCAACCCCAAGAAACCCAATAAACTGCGCGTGGTTTTCGACTGTGCGGCCAAGTTCCAGGGCAAGTCGTTAAACGATCGCCTACTACAGGGGCCTGACTGGACCACACCACTGATCGATGTTTTGTGCCGTTTCAGAGTGGGTAAAGTGGCTTTGTCTGCTGACATTAGGGAAATGTTCCATCAGGTGAAGATTCCGGTAGGAGAACGAGATGCTTTGCGTTTCCTGTGGTGGGAAGGGAGCGACCGGGACAACGCAGTGGTGAATTATAGGATGACCGTCCACCCGTTCGGAGCCATATCGTCACCATTTTGTGCAAACTACGCCCTCCGAGAATCAGCGAACAAGCATGGCGATCTAGTACATCGGACGGTGGTAGAAAGCGTCAGCAGGAACTTCTACGTCGACGACTACCTTGGGTCATTCGATGATGTGGAATCAGCTCTAGAGCAGTTCAGGGGTCTGACGAGATTGCTGGAAGAGGGCGGCTTCCATCTAACTAAATGGATGTCGAACGCTTCAGAAGTGCTGAAGGTCATCCCGTATCACGAAAAGGCCGAAAGGGTAAGAGATTTGGACGGCTCTCCACTTCCTACCGAGCGCACTTTAGGGATACAATGGGACGCGGAAACGGACGATTTTGTTTTTGAACTGAACGTTCCCGAGCTGCCAATAACCCGTCGTGGCATACTATCTGCCGTCTCAAGTTTGTTCGACCCGCTCGGTTTCGTCTCACCATGGCTGCTACCCGGAAAGATCTTGCTGCAGCGGCTGTGCCGTAAGAAAGTTGATTGGGACCAGTCACTGGACCGAGGGGACCGGCTGGACTGGGAAGAATTTTTGAACACCTTGAAAAAATTAGCGGACATAAGAATCCCACGATGTTTGACTCCTGGCCATACGACACGGACTGGAGAACTACATGCTTTTTCCGATGCATCCAAAGTCGGTTATGGAGTTATGGTTTACGGACGATGGTGCGCAGGAGATGGACAATATACCACGAGGATCCTGTTCGCCAAAGCCCGCGTTGCCCCACTGAAGTCGGTCTCAATCCCACGCCTTGAACTCAGCGCAGCCGTGTTGGCAGTCAGGGTGGTGCAAGCTGTGAAGAGATGTTTCGATCGCTACATTTGGTCGGTGAGCTTCTGGACGGATTCAACGATAGTACTTTACTACATTAACAACGTACGGAGCCGGTTTAGTACTTTCGTTGCTAACCGGCTCACGATTATCCACGATGAATCAGCCACGCATCAGTGGAGTCACGTCAGGTCTGGCGATAATCCGGCCGACCTGTGCTCCCGAGGTGCGAACAACTTCAGGCAACTGGACACGTGGACGAGAGGGCCAAACTTCCTGCAATTGCCCAAACAGGACTGGCCCGTGTTCGAATTAAAACCCCCTACGGAATTGGAACTGGAGATCAAAGGCGTAGTGATAGCAACCAACGTCGTCGAAGCGTCGTCCTTTCTATCGCGACTGGTCAGGTTTTCTTCCTGGATGAAGACGCTTCGTTCGCTAGTTTGGTTAACCAGGTTCAAGAGAAATTTACCAGTCACGAAAGGGCTACGCTCCTCAGGCCGGATACGGGTCGGTCCGATAGGTCCCGATGAGCTACAAGCGGCAGAGTACGATATTTTCAGAATGATACAACGCGAGGCTTTCGCCCAAGAACTCAAGAGGGCGGAAGAAGTGGGGCCGAACAATGAAGACATGCCATCTCCAAGAGGCGAGCTGAAGCGTTTAAACCCCAAACTCATCAACGGACTGCTGCGGGTGGATGGTAGGCTGACCAACGCCCACCTGAACTTCGACACAAAGTATCCTATACTGCTGCCTGCGAGACAACCTGTAGTAGAGCTAATGATTCAACACGTCCACGCCATGGAGGGACATGCCGGGGAAAGTCACGTGACGAGCGTCATCCGAAAGCGTCTTTGGTTGTTGCGAGGACGAGAGACTGTAAAACGCGTAATCCGACGGTGTGTGCAATGCAGGAGACGCAATGCCACAGCAGGCAAACAACTCATGGCCCCACTACCAGAATGCAGGGTGACTACGGGCTGGTGGCCGTTCAGTGACACCGGGTTGGACTATTTCGGGCCCTTGTGGATCAAGTGCGGGAAAAGATTAGAAAAGCGATACGGATGTATCATGACGTGCATGAAATCACGTGCGGTACACCTAGAAGTCGCACATTCGATGACGACCGATTCGTTTTTACGGGCCTTGCAAAGATTTATCAACCGAAGAGGCGTACCGGCCGATATATACTCAGATAATGGATCGAACTTTGTGGGCGCTCAACGGGAATTGCAGCGTTGGCACAAGAACATAAACAGGGACGAACTGCAGAATCGAACCGTGGCCTACGGCATACGCTGGCATTTCAACCCCCCACAGGCCAGTCACCGAGGCGGCATATGGGAACGCATGATCCGGTCCGCCAGACGGATATTGCTGTCAATCATGGAGCAGCAGCCGCCCGACGACGAGACGCTGAACACCGTCATGACTGAGGTGGAGCGAATCCTGAACAACCGCCCCCTGGTTCCAGTATTGAACGGCGACCCCACCCACCTGGCGCTCACCCCGAACGACTTATTGACGTTAAGGTCGAACGAGGGTTTCCAAGGGCCGGTAAACCTTCGTGGGAGCTACCTCCACGGGTGAAAGCAAGCGAACTATCTGGCCAAGGTCTTCTGGAGGCGATGGCTACGGGAGTACCTACCGGCTTTGCAGACTCGACAGAAGTGGCTGGCCAAAACAAGACCATTCAAAGTTGGGGACGTGGTTATGATCGCCGACGAACGCGCACATTTCAGCGCTTGGTCTTTGGGAGTAGTTACGGAAACCATCAAAAGCACTGACGAAATGATAAGAACGGTGAGGGTGAAGACTGCTAACGGAGTGCTCATTCGTGACATACGCAGTATCAACCTACTCGAGAGCGAAGACGGAGGAGCTGATAACCCTGTGGCCTAGTAAACCTTTTTCACACCAGTAATCGCGGTGGATAAAGAAACACCATATTTACCACACAATCTCCGTCAAACACGCATGCACGACGCACTCTACATCCCGTAAACCCATCATACATGTGACAGTGTTCTTTGTTTGCTTTTTGTTGACGCTACCGAATGCCCCTTGCATATGTGGAAGTAGCGGAGCTCAGGTCACACATACATGCTACATTTACTCGGTTTTCTTGCCACGCGGTCTTTTGTTGACATTGCAGAAAGTCCTCCTTTGATGTGTAGTCATACCTGTGATTTCATTGTAACCCCGGCACACACACACGCACACACACACACACACTCAAGCACGTACATCCAGGACCGGACGGCCCTTTACGAGGACAACGTCTATGTGACCTTTCACGCCCGCCATCGGTCATTTGGTCTCGTGGAAGATGTAGACTAGCCTCACTTCTATGTAGCCAATGGGTTAGGTGCGACCAGTAGTAGAACGTCGACGAAGAGCATTAGACGCGCGCACTGACAGCAGGGCCTAGGCAGGTAGGAAGAATCAGTACCTTTATACCGAACCTTTGACTCTGCTAAGGATCCAGGAGGATTTTGGTGGGCGGTGTAACAGCCGGTCGTGGAAAATCCCCCTTTTTCCCTCGCGATTCAGTGTTTTTTCCCAACATCACTCATTTCCATACACTATTGACCTGTCTTTACGAACTGGTTGTTTTTCTGGACCAATTGTTGTTTGTTCGCGCCCAGAGCGCTATTTTGGCACATCATTGTTCAGGACCTGCGTGACGCACGTGCTGTCTGCTCACACGCTGCCATTCGGTTTCTCGTTGTTGAGACTTTGTGATCGTATTATTGAGGTTTGTATATTGTTTATGTCATTGTTTATTTTAATAATCTAGTATCGTAGAATTATTACGGATAATCGCCTTCTGATTTCGGGATCCGTTGCGAATTTGGCTACGCATTGCTCAAACGTTCGTAACACCCATGCTGAGCATTTGATATGAGGTTGTCTTGAACCAAATGCCTAGAGATCTGTTTCCTGACTATTCGCTCCAGGCTCTTACACAGTACTGAAGTCAAGCTAACCGGCAGATAATTTTCCGCCTTTTGCCGGGGTCCACTCTTGTAAATTCCTACCACTGTTGCTCTCCTCCAGTCTCCCGGCACAATTCCCTCTCTAAGTGACGTTTCATACAGCTTCGTCACCGGAGCCTTCGGGACCTCGGCCAAAGGCTGAACGATTGCTGGATGAATCCCGTCTGGACCTGCTGCTTTATTTCTACTCAACGTTTGAAACTCTGCGTACACTTTTTCTTCTCCTATAGTAAGATCGGGTATTGGAGGCGCCTGTGCGCCCTATATTCTTTCCTCCAAACCATTTTATGATTGATATATGCTCTTGAAGAATGTCAAGAGCATGTCAGCTTTGTTCTCGTCGTTTAGAGTTAGTCGTCCTGTGCTCCTTCCAAAGTTGCTGCACTCTCTCATACTTTTCTGAGATTGCACGTAGGCGTAGAATCGCTTTGGGCTTGTGCGGACCGACGCAGCTAACCGACGCTCAAAGGCATATTTCTCCATTCTTTGGATCTCTTGAGCTCTGTTCCTAGCCATCTTATAGCTATTCTATGCCCCCTGAGTTCTGTACAGCTTGTACGCCGCCCATCGTTGCCTACGAATAACTACGGCCTTGAGGACTTTTGACTTCCACCATGGGGTAGAATTCTACTGCTTGCCACCCTCAGGGGTGCGAACTCATCTGTAAGTTCGAGTAGCCCCACCTTGATGGTCTCCCAACGTTCTTCTACAGAGGCTTTTGCGTGTCTCGGTGTCCACTGAATTTCCTCCACCGCCCTCTTTAGTTCACCTATGTTGATTCTCCCATAGCGCCGACGTAACACGATTTCCTTCTGCACCTTGCTTAGTCTTAGTGTGACCCTTAGGACTACATGATCACTTTTTCCAAGTGGATCTTCCCACTTAATTTCCTTAACGTCCTGATGGTGCCGCGTTATGATTAAGTCAAGGAAAGACGGGTGCTGTCCACCTCTGTGTCTAGTGGCCTGTGTTACATGCTGCGTAAGTGCATGTAACTGGACCCACTGCAGAAACTTGTCGCCCGTTGATCCCCTGGTGCGATCCCGCTTTCCCAGTTAATTTCGGGTAGGTTGAGATCCCCTAATAAGATGAACTCCTTTGTCTGTGCCATCACTGCATCCTGCATTTGCAAGAGCTCAACGTCTTCCTCATCTGTGGCTAGCGGTGCCCCGTAGATGCAGATAGTGCATACCGTTCGCGCCTCGATCCTGATAAAGCAGGACCTGGCCTGTACATTACCGGAGACCAAGTTGAACGGAGGCTCCCAATGGCCTATGTCGGTCTGTATTAGAAGTGCCACTCCGCCCCCCTGCCTTCCATCTGTTCTATCCCGTCTGAAGGCAGCGTATCCCTGGAAGCGCATGTCAGTATCTGGCTTTATCCAAGTTTCCGTCAACGCAACGACATCAGACACTGCGATCCTAGTTGTCAACTCCCCTCTTTTTCCCGGGAGACTGCAGGTGTTAGTGTACCATACTGACGGTTCCCTGGTCCTCGTTACTGACTTCATTGCTAATTTTGCGGCTAGGGTGCCCTCGGGCGCAATCTCCGAGGTGATGCCCCGTTTTCTGCCTCTAAAGGTGTCGGCGGTGCTGCATCTTGGATATCAAGTGACGCTCTGAGTTTCGTGGCTTTTTATTTTCCACCCGTCTACCCGGTGTCAGGCTCAACACGCACAAGACTCTTGGCTTTGGCACTTATACGTCCAGGTTCTTGCACTTGGTTGTTGCAATGTTCCCATGGTGCTTTGACTGCCAAGTGGTCCGAATGATGTGGTTGTTGAGGGGTGATCTGCGAGGAAGAGAACGAAAGGCAGGTTCGCACCCGAAGGACTGGCAGTCACGTTGGATAGACAGGTTCATTGTCTCAATTTGCTGCCAAGCTTAACTTCGAGAAACTCCCGTGGGAACCACTGAATAAATAAAAAATGGCCGCTGTCTGCTGTTTTTTATTGTGTGGCAGGGAAACAGATGTGTTGTGTCTCAGAAAAGAAGAATTCTTGAAGTCTTGAAGAACAGTACGGGTTTGAGGCTAAAGCCCAAATGTTCTCGGATCTTGTGGCAATCCTGTTATCTGAATGTCATCAGTGAGCTGGAAGATAGTTTGCTGGATATTGTGACAACGGGAAGCGGGGAAAGGGTTCAAAATAATAATCTTGACTGTGTCTCGCGCCTGGTACTGCCAACGGACTAAAAGATAGACCACTGGACAATGCGAAAGGGTTCAGGATGCTGGTATTCACTGCACTTTAACTTGAATTGCCTGGCGCCCTGGAAAATAGACCGCTGGACAGCGGAAGAGGGTTCAGCTTTTTGGCAGCCCTTTCAGCTTGAGTGGAACGGAAGATTCCGTCAAACATCAAACAGCGAGATTTTTGAACGGCGCTCGCGGAGCTTAGCCTTTCCGCCTGAGTTGGAAGGGGGTGGAAGACAGAAGTTTACCCTGGGGTTGTGCTTATTCGGTTAGTCGTAGTCCAGGAGAACCTCACCCCTGCACTCATCCAGCCGTGGCTTAGACGTGACGACACTATTAGCTGCTACTACACGAGGCGTTGTTTTGTTCCACTGGTTCGTTACACGGTGAGAGAATGAATGTGTTCAATCGCTTCTGATGGCCCTGGGTTTCACAAGGAGGTGTCCTTGTCCCCTGAGCTTCCATTTGGTGCTTAGAGCCAATAACGTCCGGTCGGTTTCGGATGACCGGAGGAGCCATTTGAATATCTCCTCCAGATCCCCCTTAGGCGCCGCCTCCTGAGGGAGCTCAGTTCAGATCAGTTCAGTTTGCACCGGATGGAAGTGGTCCAAGCCAATTACCCGCCCAGCCCATTGTGTAGTTGGCGGGCTTCCTTTTCTCGCTACAATGCGCGCTGATTTGAATCGGGTCAAACAAAGTCATAAAGCAGGACTGGCCGCCCCTGCCAGTTTCTCCCACCCGTGAGAACCCTGCTTCTCATCACGCTTTGATCTCTTGGGTACATGCTTGTCCGTCATGCCCCTTGTTGACGTCCGTTATTCAGCAAGAACAAATATTACCGTATCAGTTCGTCTTCGCACCGTAGTCCCCTTGTGCCGGGGATCGTTCTCTTGAACCTCCTTTGGACTCTCCTTAGGGTGTGAGTGCCTCTAAACAACCGGGGGGGGGGGGGGGGGGCAGACCTGGACTACTTACTCCAGGTGGAGCCGCACCAGCTGAGCGTAAGGGGGTAGCACCACTCTGTGGTCCCTTAATTCACTGCTTCTCGCCTCCCCGTACTTGACTCTGTTTGCCCCGGTTGCTTTCGCCGTCACTGGCCTAGACTCCTCAGCTTTGAGGCAGAACCGACCATCGCACAGAATGGCTGGTAACCAGAACATGAACCCGGGGGTCACCTACAGCCCACCTAGTTTGTGCGCAGCGGCCTGTGGTTCACGCCGTAGTGAGCCCTGTGAAAGCCCGAGCAGCACAATTTGACTTTCTCACCCTGGTCTATCCTCCTAGTGGCCTCGTCAAGGAAGCTGAGGAGGTTGTTGAGGCGGGACTTCCCTTCCGCGAAGCCGTGCTATTCACCTGCAACCAGAATATTCACTACTAGGTACCTCACCAGAACAGTCCTGGTTACTCTTTCTCTGCTACTTTTAATACTACTCACTGCTAGCCAACAGGGCGATAATTCGCCAAGAAACTCCCTCTACTACCCTTGTGAATTTGTGCGAAGTCCGCTGTCCTCCATTCAGCAGGCTATTTTGTCTCCCCGAGGGACTCGTTGGACAGCCTTACCAATGGGCACGAGAGTGTCCTGAGTAGCGGTTTCAGAGTGACGGGGTGTTTGCCGTCTGGCCCTCGGGTTTCTCTCGGTGCTATCACGAGCCCCTCCATCAGACTAAGGGCTTTGGTTCAAAGCCTACGTGTGGGCTTCCTCGAAGTACTTCCCGTGTATCGGAGCTCTCAGAATGTTGTTCTCAGCTCGGACTTCTTGCTCAATCTTTGCCATATCAATCGCATATCTCGTGACCGCTTTGGACTGGGCATAGCTTTGAAACACCTTTGGAGGTCCTTTCGCTGTCCTGCTGACCCTAAATTTGTGCTGTAATTTCTTCATTCTCTGTTGTTCCGCTACCTGCCTGTTTATTTCTTTGTACTGGGTGAAGCTTCCATATCCACTGTTTTCCTTAGTTTCCTCCATGTTTTGTGTTTGCACTCCAGTGCTCGGGTTGTACTGCTTCCCCATGACGACGGTAAGCCTCTATTCCGAACTCTGCCTAATGGATCTACTTTCTCTGCGAGACGCAGTAAGTTGCTTCTGATATCCACCGAGATCTTCTCTACGATGACATCCGTACCCAAAACTAGTACCTCTACTATCGCAATCTGCCGAAGGACTTCCGTCACGTATTTGGTAGGGTCTCCGTCTGACCAAGGAATCGGAACCTTGGGACTCCTTGGTCGCTATTCCCTGGAGAAGCATACTTTCTGATCTTATTTACTTCTGCGAAGATTTGGGAAACCCTTAATCCATTGCCCATGTGGTCCGACCCTGCCTTTATTCAGCATGCTAGTGGATGTGCTGCATTAGTGCCCTGTCCCCAGAATGGCTCAGCAGCCTCCGGCCGGACGACCTCACTAGAGCCCAACCCGGCTGCTGGTCTTTCTCAGGTGCCTCAGAATCCCCCAGGACTGAAGGGCTTTCTGCGTTTCTGGTTGATGCTGTCAGATATTCTAGCAGAACCACATCTTCGTCCGCATCAGATGATGGGCTCCCCTTAGCCCAATCCAGCCTCGCCCACCTACTCAAAATTTTTATTTGGGTCGCCATTGCCTGTATCATGGGCATGAAGTACCAAATAATGATAATGATAATGGTTTATTTCGGATAACCCGAGGCATGCTGTAACGCAAGATCAAACGGTACAATTGGACGTAGAGTCCGAATTCCAAGAGGTTGGTTAAGGTATGTGCACTCAATATTGTACAGGAGAAAGTATTTAAGTCACTCTCTGTGGCGGCGCCCGGCAAATTTGAACTCAAGTTCGGGTGGCCAACCCGGTCAAGTCAGGGTCGAGATGGTCGAAGGTAGCTGACTCTTCCTGAAACAGTACAAAACGAAGTGCTACGCAACAAGAGAATCAAACAGAATTGACGAAAGTTTTGTTCACTTCGAGGGAAAAGAAGTTTCCGAGGGAGACATGAACCAGCTACAGCGCTCCGCGGAGTATGGCGCGGCTTTGGATTGGAAATCAGACGATGAGAGGAATGAATTTGCAGACAGAAAACAATCAAAATCTTTCGAAGATTTTCCTTGAAACGTTCAGCGACCAAATATCGGCTGAGTCCGTTAAATACCCAATGAAGGACTCATTTGTAGAGAGTGATTGCCTAGGTGATGGTAAAAGAAGTGACCGGACGCAAGCATGTAATCGTTGCGCACATTGTTAACGTTCATGAGGGGGGAATGTGATGCACCAAAATAGAAATGGGTACTGGGCGAGTATTTAAATGGCAGGTAAGTATTTACGTTTGATAATCGTTATCTAAGGGCCGAAAATAAAGACCAGAGAGATGCAAGAATGAAAATTGTCTGGGAGGATTTACCAAGATAGAATACCGAATATGAAAAAGCACTAACAAACGCTGAATACAGTTGGGAAGTTGGGCGGCTGGATGTGGATGGAGTCCGTGATAAACCAAACGGACATCACATCTGGCGAGGTCGCTGGAGTGATGGTGGAAGAAGTGGCAGGATGTAAACATGTAATCGTTGCGCACATTGCTTACTTTCATAAAGGTGAAATGTGATGCACCAAAATAGAAATGGGTACTGGGCGAGTATTTAAATGGCAGGTAAGTATTTACGTTTGATAATCGTTATCTAAGGGCCGAAAATAAAGACCAGAGAGATGCAAGAATGAAAATTGTCTGGGAGGATTTACCAAGATAGAATACCGAATATGAAAAAGCACCAACAAACGCTGAATACAGTTGGGAAGTTGGGCGGCTGGATGTGGATGGAGTCCGTGATAAACCAAACGGACATCACATCTGGCGAGGTCGCTGGAGTGATGGTGGAAGAAGTGGCAGGATGTAAACATGTAATCGTTGCGCACATTGCTTACTTTCATAAAGGTGAAATGTGATGCACCAAAATAGAAATGGGTACTGGGCGAGTATTTAAATGGCAGGTAAGTATTTACGTTTGATAATCGTTATCTAAGGGCCGAACATGATGACCGGAGAGATGCAAGAATGAAAATTGTCTGGGAGGATTTATCAAGATAGAATACCGGACATTGTGGTACGGAAGTGTATGGCAACAATAAATGTGAATTTTGCAAATATATTGATAACTTATAAAATAAAAGCGAGTTTTATCTCGGGGATTGGTTAAGTTTGCTAATAGGACAAGAATCATCGGGAAAAAAAGGATAATGAACGGTAAGCCGAGTACGGAAACGGTCTTTTAACCCCGCGATAATTATGTGCTAGGGAAAGTAGATTTTTCTGGGCGTAAGAAGCGGTAAGTTAAGGTTGCGAAGATGGAGACAAGTTCGATGAAAAATAAGCGGTAACTGGGGGAGGTAGTTCCATATTTGTAGCATTTCGGGTGAATGATTTTTTGCTGCGACCGGTGCTGGTGGGTGGGGCTGACCGTGCGCGGGACACCCAACCTGAAAACCGTTTTTGTTGACAGGTGCCATCCGCAATCCTATCTGCGTCCGCACATCGTTGCAGACGTCCTGCACGCCCGATGTGCGTCGGCCAAAGTGGTGGATCTGACCGCGGCCCGCACCGGCGGGCTTCGCTTGAGTGATATTGGCGTTGTCACATAGAGATCGAATAATCCAGGAGGTTGCGAGGGGTCCTGGAGAGCATGGCCTGCGTGGTAGTGACGAAATGACGAGCAGGTATCGAGTTTTCAGCGGGAAATGTGGGCCAGGTATTATGCCAAGCCATCGAAGGGAAGCCATCATCAGCGGTTGTCATGCACTAATATACAGGGCAAAGAACCTTTATAGTTGTGTTTTGGGCTGCTGATCGTAGTACTGTCCCTCCTACTGTTCCTTTCTAAAGGTCGGATGTAAGGGTACTCGGTCCCACCAAACACGGCAGACTTCATCCAATGCACTCACGCAGCCGAGATTTGATGATAACTATTTAGACCAATCCATTGGCCTCAACTTCAGGTCCATCCTTTCACCGCTTATACTGCGAACGTTAGGCTGCAACACTGCCATCCTCCTCTGCCTCAGTTGTTCCTGGGAAGCGAAGCATCTACTTCGCAATCGAGCCCTACCCCCGAAAGCCCCCTTCGTTTTTGCTCCACTCGGGCGTCTGAGTTGTGTTTCACTGATAGCCCTACTTACCACCTCTTTCCATAGGGCATTGGGCAACCCCCGATCTCTTCGTGGGGGCTTTCGAGGGCAGGTTGCGACCTAGCAGGGAGCAGGGTTATTCGGTTCCATTCTAATACCCTCCCCGGAATTCATACTGTTCTGTCAGCCTCAGCAAAGAATGCCCCTCTATATTTGAGTGCCCCAAACTCCCTCAGGAGAGCCTACCCGGCGCCTGCCTTTCATAATTCGGTCTCCGTTTCCATGGGACCAGCACTCTTTTCACAATGGCATGGGACGGTACCCCAACTTGTCTTGGTGGGTCATTGGCCCATTGTCCCAGGTGCTGATTTCTTTGACGGGCCTCTGCAAAAAGATTTTCGCTGAGTCCCCCTATATTCGAGATTTTGCCGCGACCCAGTGCTATTTCCATGTTCGCCTGCATTTTCCATCTTACACCTGTCATACAACCGGCCAGAGCCCGCAGGCTTTCCATTTCATGACTTCGAATCAGGTCACACAAGCTTTCCACCTTTAGTTCTACCTGACTTTGGAAAGTTTCGCATGGCTCCTTACTTTGTAAACCTTTCCTCCTCCCTTGGCGGTGAATGAGAGGTACTTCACTGGTCACAATAGTGAATGAGGTTTCAGTTGTGCTACCCCGGGTACCCGGGCTAGCTACTTCCTTAAGCACCCGTGGGAATGAAGGACTTTTCTGTTGTTATTTCACTAACTTTTCAGCGGGCATGTTGTGAGACAGTTTGGACGTGTTTCCACCCCTGCTTCACACCATGAGCTTACACAAGTCAGACCATCAGGACGCTTTTACAGGGGGCAAGCCATTTTTGTGCTTTGCAACATTCTCAGTGGAGCCAGAGCACGCGAATGTTGCCGCGTGTGCCGTCCTGAAACACCACGGAGCTTCGCCTTTCACCTGACGAAAAAATCACTTGAATCTCATGCTTTGCAGATTTTGGGGATCCTGCCAGTGATTTCTTGATGATTGCTCTGCGTGTATTCTTGCCTTCAGATCTGTCCTTCGTCTGGTGCAATTAGTGTGGCATGGTCCACCAAGTGTATGGACGAAGAAAAACAAGAACTTCAAAATGGCAGCAGATAGGATTCCTTTTGGCTTTGAACGAGAGATTCTAACGGTAGGCTCAACAGTTTCAATATTACAAACAAGATGGCACTTTGGCTTAACTCTCATTAGTGTCACAGATCACTTCCTCACCCGTAAGGCTCGCCGTCAACGTGCCTGCTCCCTTTGGTTCCCTGGGTTGAACCCAGTCTAAGTGAAGTTGTCTGAACTGCTTTTTGTCGGGGTTGGAGCACTCGGTTTTATTCTCTGGGTTCTCATCTATAATTTCCGAGGCTCCTGTTGGCCTGGTCATAATGTTCCAGCGAACTCTTACATAAGGTAAAACCCCTGGCATTCAAATGACCATTTATTCCCCTCTTCTCTTTTTGAATTTTTTCCTTTCTCATCTCTTCTTGTTTGGTCCTCCACCCTCTTATTCTTCCCTGCGCATTTGTTGTTCTGATCCGTTTCGTTTGGTTCTCCTCTATATCTTTTTTCCTCTTTATACGTACTTCACTTCATAAGCTAGCTTTTTCTGCTCGGGCTTGTACTACGTAGCTTATCAGACCGTTTCCGAATGATTTATTAGCGGCCTTTTTGCCTTTCGAGTCTCCCAACATAAGGACTCTCCTTTTAAAACCTGTGAGAATCCGTAGGCACTGGGCCAAACGCTCGTTGCCCACACACGGAGGTCTAGCATTCGACATGGCTGCACCACTCGTGTTCTCTGTTAGTTTCCCCGTAGCCGTTTTACCTTCCGCTCTGGTTTTCCTCGAATGAGCTGATTGTCATATTGGCAGCCTAGTTACCAGAACTGAGTCAGTGTAGAATAGCTGAGCTGAAGCTCGAGGGGGAACTATTTGGAGTCGCCGGCTTTTCCCTTGTATGAGGAGACCGGATATCGGGCTGCACTAAGATTGTGCTCACCATGGCCCCATTTATCTTGTGCGAAGCCGCTGAAAACATTTCCGGTTATTGGAGTTGGCATACTCCAAAACAACCGGCGTAGGACCTTTCTGGTGACTATCTTGGAGACTCTTCCGGCTGTCAAACCCGAGAAAGCTCCTAAGGCTCATGTGCACGGACATTCCAGTCACCCTCAAGAGACTGGCCACAATAAGTCTCATTGCCCACTTGCTTTGTTTTCTTTGACCCAGATTAGCCTTAGTCCGTTTACTAATCGACCACCATTGAGATCTGTCCATCTCGCTACTTTTCCATAGTGCCGTTTTTCGTCATTCTGGTTTTTTGTACGACTCCTCATCTAATTACCGATGCAGCCTATCTCGCACCTTCAAAGCTTCCTCTTCTTTCATGCCTCCCATAGTATATCGACAGAACGGGCATTTGCTCGACCCCCCTTGATATTCTTTTGCTTACGTTGCCTCTTTTCCACGTCAGGTCTTAACTCATACAATTCCATCACTACCTCTGCGACTTTGAACTGAATAATTCAGTTTCATTTCTTTCACTTGAAGTGGCTCTTTAACTGAACTTAACATCAACTCAAGACCTCACTGATTCTGCCCCCACTGTATCCCATAGCTAAGTTTCTTTCATAATTCCATGCAGAATTTAACCTTCCCACTTCCTGAATAACTACTCTAGGTAAGAAGTAATGGACGGGTTACTGCATTTTAGATCCTTTTTATCCGTTTCCTCTCTTAGTCTTACATTCCATGGCTTCAGTTTGTCCTAAGGATCTGCTGCATCGATGATCCCGTGTTTCGGTTTTGTTCTTTCCTTCAACAGTCGATCCTCAGCTGGGCCATACTCAGACTGCCTCCCGCTATCTCATTTCTCTTTCCAGTGATTCCCAATACCGGTCAACCACTTCGGGCACTAAATGGATTATCTCCCTGGCTGGTGCACCTGAATAATATTTCTGCTTGGCCATCCGTCGACCGCTGTTTCCGTTGGCTCTGTTGTCGAGGTTTATTTTGCGGTTGTTCTGCCCTCTTTACAACCATCAATGATCACTGTAGCCAATCTCGAAGAAGCAGGGCGCGGTCGGATACCCCACTATGGCCAGCGCACATCGGGCCTGCAATCCTTCTGCAATGAAGCGAGAGCAATTGGACTGGTAGGTCACACCTCCTGTGTTCCGTTCACGAAGTGTTTTTCAAGTTGGGTGTCCAGCGCACGGTCGTCCCTACCCACTAGCACTGGTTGCGGATTGCACGCTTCAACTCTTCTCGCCCCAACACCATTAGCACTGTCCGTTGTGGATCGCCTGCTACTACCATTCTTCCGCCACGATTCGCTCACCTATCGTTCTTGCCAGCACTCTTATCACTTCCCTTCCGTGTCGTTCTACCTCTGTATGCACGCCAACGCATTCTGTTTTCGTTCCTATCGTTTTTCACCATGAAAGCCCTCACTGAATGAAGCCTTTCTCGTCCTATCAATTTTACTCTGTCCAAGCCCGTAATACTTCCTTTCCCACCGACGTTGCCCTTGCAGGCCCTTAATCTCTTTTCACTTGGTACCCCCATATGCTTATTAGGCTCAGTGTTCGCATTCCTCACTACTTTCCACTTTGCCATATCCCCTTCTGGTCCTTCCACCCTACACCACCCACCATTACTCACCAGACACATTAATAACCATGACCAACCTTTGCATTTTTACAACCACATTTATAATTTTTTACCCACCGCCATATTTTCCACGAGAAGGGTGACGAAGCATGGCAAGTTACTGGTCCCAACTATGCTCCTGTTCAGGGCAGTGACTACGTTTTTCCGCGTGGTGGCACGTATCGAGGACGTGATCGAGGAATGAACCCTGAGTAGTACGATGGTGGTTGCGGCCTAGGGGAACCGAGCATGGGATTCCGTGGTGGTGACCAATTTTGAGGTCGTGGTTATCCTGGTGGAAGTGGGAGCCGAGGTGACTATGGTGGCAGTCGAGGGACCCCTCGCGGTGGCCAAAGAGGCTTTCGAAGAAACGAACAGGAGCGCACCAACGGTGAAAACCAGTCTAACGGTCAGGAAAGGCAGTCTGAGTAGGCGACTGATCAGTTATGGAAACTTGGTACTTTGCAACTTGCTGTTCCCGAAAAGGATAATCGCAAATGCTGCTTTTACTTCATCGATATTCAGTGTGCTTTCGTTTGAACTTCCATCAAATATTGTTAACCAGCTGATGGATATTGTTAGACTTTGAGCCCAACCCTCACGCGGTCATCTATTCACTGTCGTCAGTCGGTCTCGTTTGATTGCCTTCGTTTTCATACGAGCGCGCGAGAGTTTTGGTTATCTTACTATGTAAAGTTTCCAATGTCAACCATGGTAGCCCTGTCTAATGTGTCGAACTTTGCGTTTGAGGCTTTGTCTCTTGCTCTATTTTGAGTATTATTGAAACTGCCTTGGATACTCTCTTCTTTAACAACCAGTTGTATGAATTTATAGAGCCTGGTGTCTTTTTCGTGAGTAGCATTGTCAGCGAGCAGCTGGCATCCGGCTGTAGTTGCTCGGCGAGTTTTCATCTTTCCCATTTTATGAGGATATTCACTTTTCTTTGCTATGCAAGTCTAAGTTTCTTTTGATACTGAAAAAACAAGCTCCGTCCGATCCTCAATTTCCTGATCTTCCTGATCTTTCACTTCATTATTTCTCTCCCACGTTATTCGCTGTTACAACCGCTTCGTCTTTGCACCACTGTTCGTCTTACCGCCAAGTTACCTTACCCACTGATGTTTCACACTACTCCGACCACTCAGTATTTCCTTTCTTTTGGTGTTCTCTAACCTCTCTTGCTGCATAATGTATGTCAATTTATAACCGCCTCACTCAATTTCGACCGCCACCACATGCCACACCTGCGTTATTCAGATTTTTGGATTCACCCCTACTTGTTTCCCTCTATCCTCTCCTTCATGTTCCCTCGTTTTTCAGCTTCTGCTCACAGCCATCATTTTTGTGCTTCCGAAGTTGTTGCCCTCTCTCTATCTGATTGTTCCTCATGTTCGTGCGTCATAAACAAATTCACCAAGATTCATTCAAGTCAATTCTGTACCACTTGATCTAATCCAACCTGTCTCATCCAAGCACTGCTACTTCCGTGTTTTATTACCTCACTGCTGTTTGCTCCTTCTCTTCCTATATGTATGTATGTATGTGCTTTAATGTACATAAGTTTTCATATATTTCCTCTGCGTCCTCCAGATCTTTTCCAGCCAGCTCTCTTGCCACCATCCTGCTGCCCCATGATATGCGTCCATTTTATCCATCTCCGCACCCCACATTTGCCGTATCTCGACCCCTCCAAGCCGTTGTTGCCGTCTGATCCACTCTTTAGGTCTTGTGTTGCTCGCTCCCTTTTTTCAAATTGACGCCGTCCCGTTATTGCCACGAGGCATAGTTCACGGCTACCTAATCCATTACCATACAGCTTAGTTACTTTCTTCCTTATTTCGTCCCTTCTTTTTCTTTTTTTTCTTCATTTTTTGCCGCTACCATAGTTTTCGTACCGATATTCAGCCCTCCTCAAGTAAAACCCCAAAGTCCCAATCTCCTCCGCCTGGCTCAACCAGCTCCTCTATTTGACATTAACTTTCAAATTCGCCGGGCACACGGTTGAATCCATCCCTGGGCTCACTTAAACGCCCTCCATTATTTTTTGGTGTGCACACATTTGTCTCCCTTGCAAGTCTACCTACCCCCGGCAGGAAATGCGCACTTCTAAATTTTTCACGAGTTTTGTCTGTCCATTCTGTCGCTTGTGAAAGTTTAATCATGCTTAAGGCATGTTATGAGGGTCTCCGAAGTAAACTATCATTATTATTATTATTAATACTGTTGCTATTATTTTACTAGTTCGAGGACGTTCGTGTTCGGCAAATTTCTGCCCCTTCCAGAAGCCACCCAAGTCTAGACTTGGTCTGTGCGAATGGCCCGGCGAAATTTCTTTTCTCTCTCAGTTTCAAAGAATGTTGGACAAGGTAATAAGGTTTTCTTTCAGAAGGGTGTCCATGGGGGGGGGGGGTGGAGGCACATCCATTCTTCGTTTTCTCGTTTCTTTTCTTTCCTATTCTCGAGCTTCCATTGGGCCTACTAATAGGCTTGCGAGTGGATTGAGTCGAGCTTTCATTTTTGTGTGTCTCGGTTCTGAGTACCGGGCTGCCACTGGTTGCCTAAAGCCCTGCTCGGAGTTCCTTCTCCTTCTGATCGGCCGGAAGCAGCTTCGAAAATTAAAGTCTTATTCGGCTATAATCTTCAGGGTCGCAGTCTGTAAGGTGTTTTTCCCAATAAATTAGTCCCCAGTGAAGTGAGGCTCCTGACCTGAGTCCGCCTGCTTGAGACCCGCGTGTAGGAGCTCCCGGCTGCAGTGTACACCAAGTCCACCCCTTTGTATCTACACTAGAGGGTATGAGGGGGTTGGGAGGGCCCTTTACATATAACATGAAACCAGGCTGTGCAAGACACACCGAATCCACAAGTCCAAATGATTCTTTGCAATATTGGGGCCCACAGTGGTAGCTGGCCGGCGAACTTTCCACTTTCTTTCTACTAGGTCCACCGTTTTGGGGAACTCACGGAGTTTCGAACAGCGGGAGAAGTCAGGTCAGAGCACAGGACTGAAGATCAGTGCCAACGATAGCCCAAGTTATTGCACCTACTAGCCCCCGAGTCTCACTGCACTTCGACCCCATTGGACCAGCCTCCTTTCAGTGGCTATGAGGAATGATACACCGCGGTCGCCGTCCGAGAGAGTAGCAAACAGCAACTTTTTGGTAGGCAGATCTCGGCAACCAGCGGGCCCACCGTTCATGACAAAGTCAAGACCTCTGTCTATCAGCTCTCGCGAAGTAGTGATGAATCTAGGGAGACTTTACGCAATTAGTCAAACAGAAAGCGGGAGAATCTCAACTGGAATCTGTTTGTTGTCTCACGGGAAATTTGGGAGCTTGTCCACACTTCATTCGGTTGCCTCTTGGACCCTGCTGCAGTGTTTGCTTTTACAACTTACATCGGAAATTCAATCCAGTTGCTAGTTGCCCTGCAGACAAAAGACTGAGAATCTTGTTGGCTCATGGCCTGATTGGTTGTCACTTGTGTCGAGGAATTGCGGAGTTTCTGTCGCGGCTCGTGGCGGACAACCCATTTTATTGCCTTGTGGTCTCGATAGATTCCTCGCTTCCCTGCATCTTGGCAAAATGGCCCTAGCTCCTCCAGCATACCTCTTTAATGCAACTCTTGTAGCCCTAAGGTTGATCTCACGAAACTTTCTTCGACCTTCTCCAGGGGCAGGGTGTCCAGCATTAACTGCCAGACCCAGTCATTGACCACACACTCCAAGTGAGGTAGTGTAACAATCGTATCTACCCGGCAAGTTGAGGGAATTATACCTACCCGGTCAATCATAAGCAACGAAAACAATCCTTACCCAGACTTCTCGCACCGAGAGGGACAAGACTAAACAAGAAGACCAGAAATGTATTCTGTCACTTGGTCCTAGCTAGTTAGTTTACACACAAAAGAGGGAGTGCGCTTGTTGGCCCATAGCCTGCTGGACCGTTACAAAGAGATTGTGCAGTGTCTACGCGCTCTAACATTCACGGTTCGGCTCAACCTGATTAACTGAATGCTGGAGGTGAATCTGTAGCGCGCTTGACCTCGTATGGATGCATTTAAACCACCACCAGTTGGGCCGGAATCGTATATATTGGCCACTGCGCCTCAAGGTCCTTGATGTGGGCCTTCTGCGCAGCTGGAACGTGGATCTATTTTCCCTCTCAGCAGCCTGCAGGCATGGTCCCGAGAGGTTGAAGTAAATCTAAGCTACCGTGCCTCTTGTGTTCACAATTCGGTAAAAGAAGGTGCACGTGTATGGATAAACTTATATTCCCGCAGCAACGTACAGTAAGCGCCAGTAGAAGCAAGCACGTGAAAACGAAACGAGTACGCAAGTTTCTGAGTCAGTCTTGTATGTAATTGGAAGTGTAAGACAACGGTACAATCGGATTAAGTCGCGCAAGGTCGTGCAGCGCGTGACACGATCTGACTGGTCATTGCTGTGCGGGACGAAGCACGGCAAACGTTAGCCGTGTACGTGCTTGTGTATGCTGGCGAGATTGTCTGTCTAAACACGTGCTTGTTCAGGCCAAACACAACAATGCCCAATTCCCAAAAGTAGCATTTCCGGGCCAACTGCTCCGAGTTTTCCGGGTTCAAGGCCGTATTTTTCTGGACCCCTCGGCTATCGGGAGTGGGCCTTCTTCCACATTTGAAGGCAGTTCCCGTCTTACCGACAACTGGTACAAACTTTCCATGTCCAAAGGAACCAAAATGATTCGGAAAGCCCTAGAAACTCTGCGTCTTCTGCGAACGTGGAGCGATGCCATGTTATAGGTTGTAGTAAGTCCTTCACATAAACGAGAAGCAGTAGGGGAACCAGGACCTGTACCCGTGGAACTTCACTTGTTGCTGTCATCATCAGTGGACTGACGTCCTAATTTTTGACCCAGAATCGCCTGACAGCTAGTTAAGCCCCCACCTGCCTCATTGGTCCTTCACCCTCATTCACTTCTAAACTAGCGCAGAAGCAAAATTAGAATTATACTGTCGAAAGCCTTCCGGAATTCAACGCAACAGAGTACCACCTTTTATCTGCCGTCCAACCTCGCAGTTGCTTCATCAAAAAGGTTAGTAGGTTGCTTAGGTAGGACCTGCCTCTTCTTGATCCGCACTGTTCAAGGGTGATTGAATTGTTCTCATCCAGGAGTCCCACAGAAGCATTTCAGATGATATTTTCATTATACTTAGAAACGTTTACAGTGGACTAACATGCAGATAATTCTATACCTGGTTTCTTGAACCTTCTTTGTTAATTCGCCAGACTCCCGCAGTTTGCCCTTCAGTCCGTAGCACTGCTTTCAAAAAGAAGCTTCAAAGGTCTCGGAGGGTCACGCTAGGGTCCCAGTTCACGGCATGGAAGTGGCACGAATGATGCTACTTGGTCCCGGGTTATGCCCCTCATCAACCTTTCCATTCCTGTGAGTATTTCGATTTCCTCCAAAAGAGAAGTTCTAAACAAACTTATGACCATTTGTGTCTTCTCTCATCCATTCCACGGACCTTCTAGAAATGTTCTAGAAGGATTTATGCCTCGCGTTTGCAGTTATCGGCCTGAACACTGCCCCACAATTTCATACCCCGCGGTTGCTCACATAGTCGCTTCATCATAGATATAACCAGAGAATACCTTTTGATTTTGTTGGCCGCCTTAGCAACCTTTTCTGGTATCACTATGCAACCCCCAGTCTTCCACAGAGCATTCTGTTTACTCTCTGATATTCCAGCAGCTGTTTGTGCCCCTCAGATTCCGGATATCTCCTAGTTTCTTGATGTGACCCCTCAATGTCCTCGTTGCTGGGACTCCCTACCAACATAACAGTCCTTGTAAAGCTATTCTGATAGCGAATAACGCGTAACCCAACCAAAGAATCCTAAAGCCAGGACAAAATTGATTCCCTGGTTCTACGGTACTGAAGTAAGGGATTATACTGATAGAAAATTATGTACAAACCTCAAACCTACGGCCACAAAGCTTAGAAATGAGGACCAAAGTTCGGCAAAGGTCGGAAGCGGCCGTCATGGCTGTCCGAGTTAAATCAAAATTGCGCCAAGACACGAACAAAACATAAACAAATGTTCAAGTTTGGCGATTGACGCGTGATTTACTTGTTCGTGGGTCAAAAAGATAATTAGCATAGTCTCAATATTACAAACATGTCGCACATTGGGCAGGATTTCCCCACACATACATTACACCACCCACTGAACCCTCTCATGAAAAGGTCGATATCCAAGGAGTGGATAGGGACACTGATTCACTTCAGCCTACCTAGGCCACAAAAACAGTGCATACGCCGCTCGCCATGGGTTTCTTCTATTTTTGGCTAATCGCAGGTAACCTTGCAGTTTTTCTTGAGATTATGCTCAACACTTCTGAGTCTTAGAGTTTCTTCGAAAGGCGATGCGCCATTATCGATATACGAGAAAAACTCGGTTCGGTGTGATCGGGATGCATAGACTGCTCAAGAGGCGTAATGTACAAAAGACTTTTCGGCTAAGAGTGAAGTACACGGCCAAATAAAGGCCGGGAATTCTCGACGGAGAAAAGAGATGGCTACAAGGTGCTTCAATTATCAGGGAGTTCAGCACGTGGTGTAATTGCCTTAGGAGTATATTTGGAGCAAAACTTATATCAACTTGAACAGAGATTAAACATTGGCACAGGTTGGAAGTTCCGGAGAAAGGGATGTTTTTACAAACGGCCATCGTGAACTTGTTCCAATTTTCCGCAACTTCACACACAATTTCATGTCGTGTGCCAGTTTGGAGTTGAGATAAACTAACTCCGTCGTAAATCGTGAACACCGTATCATATTAGATAAAAATGTACTTCGAAGACTGTGTGAAGGGTTGGAACCTACAAGAGAATGCTTGAGAGATGAATAATCAAACAAATTCAGCTCCCTTTGGCATCAGTAGACTTGCCTTGGGCTTAGTCTGTCGCCTCGATGTCGCCCTCGCCGATGTCCCCTTCGAGCAAAACATGGTTTACGGACTTCACACGGCAGGTCTCCTTGACCGTTTTCACCACCAACCTGCTAACGAGGCCATCGATGTCCGGACAACAGACCTCGATAACTCCAACTGTCCATTCGTCATTATGTAAGTGGCTCTCCACGAAGATGGCGACATCACCAAGTCTAAACGGCCTCTCTTTGAAGATACACCTTGGCCAAAGCTACAGAGTTGGTAAGTACTCCCTCGTCCAACGTTTTCAGAATGCCTCTGCCAGGTGGTTCACTTGTTTCCATCCTATAATGTACTTTTCAAGTGGAGTTTTGGTGCGATTTCTCTTACATTTGACCGCAATAGCACTAGATCACTGGGAGTGGGGGACGGTTCGCCTTCCGGTTCTGGGGCTATAGGCACTGGGAATCTCCTTCAATATGCTTTCCACTTCAGCGACTGAGGTAACCAGTATCTCGTCATCGAGGGTTTGGTGTGCGATTGGGGCCGTGACTACCTTCCGGTCAATCGTATCAGCCTTTCCCAAACGCCGCCACAAAGGCTGGCATAGGGTGGAGTAGAGCACGATTCTATTTCCTTTGCTGCGGTCTTGTTTCGTATTTTTGCGTGGTTCAGGAAGTTCCACCCTCTCTCTTATCTCTTATGACCTCCAACGAAGTTTGAACTACTGTCTGAGTATAATTTTTTGGGATTACTCAGTCTCGTTACAAACCTTTGGAAGGCCATTAGGAACGGATCGGTAGTAATATTACGCACTAGTCCGAGACGGATTGCTCTAGGTTGTAAACATGCTATCAGGCAGCCATACATTATTTGCGTGCTCCTGTGAAGCTTTACGATTACCGGACCGAAATATTCGAAGCCAGTTTGTGTCCAGGTTGAGCTGTGACAGCCGAAAGGGGGCCGTCATCGGCTGGCCTGTTACCGCTCTTCGGCGACGACAAATAATGCACTTGGTGATGACCCGCTTGACTGTCGTTGGCTCCCTGGCCACCCAAAATCGTCGACATATTTTTTTCAACGGGTGGTTCAAAAATGTCTGTTCTTCTTCTCGATGTACGTGATCTATGGAGCATCTCATGATGTGACGGTTACCAGAAACTGTTGTGGGATGATTTTTTCGTACTCCGGAGTTGAATTCGTCAACAGCCCTCCGACTCTCAGTAGCCTTTTGGCTAGCACAGTGTTGAATATTTGGAAGCCCCTCAGCAAAAGTCTTCTCTTGGGGTTATAGTTTATTCTAGACAGCTCAGTGGACCCGGACAGGAAGGTGTCAAGTAGTGCTGGGCGCAGGACATCGAGTTTGGCCTGGTTCAACTCGTCTGGTAGTATCGCTCCAACATTTGACCTGTTATGTGGTCTTTTGCCCTTCAAAACCTTGCCTGTATTTTGTATCTTGTCCGCCAGACCAAGATTCTTACCACTTTAATTCAGTCGGAGAAGTGACTCAGTTTTCTTTCGGGCTTACGCGCCCCTCGGAACCTGTGGCCCGCATTAGTCGTTTCACTTCAGTATCTCCATCTTCAGGCTTGTGTGTTGGCAGTGTTGGCCACATCTCTTGGGGTGCTTTTAGAAAGCCCGGTCCCATTGTCCTCATCCACCGCCTTTCTAGTGTTCTTAGGCCCCTCGAGAAGGGTTCGGCCGGGTAACTGGCGGATTGCATATGGTGCCACTGATCAATCTTAGTCGATATACCAGTCACAGTGGGTCTGTTAGCCACGGAGGTGCCAAAACGAGTGTTGGTGTGGTTTATTTGATGCAGCTCTGTGGCTGAGCCCGTATAAGGAACAAATACTGAAAATTCTTCCGAATGTTCTACATGGTTTGTGAATTTGGCTATATTTGACATTACATTGAAAAGCTCGACCATACGCCACACGTTTTGCACGTTCGTTTGTTTGCGGGAGATATTTAAATTTGGCCTCGAACCGTTTCTGACTGTCGTGCTTCAGCCACCAGGATTTTAACCCTTGGGTTTTAGTGGTGAGCCTATTTAGGAGCATACTCGATGTGCATATATATTTGTGCCTGTTGTGGATTTCAATTTAGTACCGTAGAAACTAAGAATCAATCTTTTTCCGGTTTTG
The DNA here is from genome assembly GCA_948099385.1 of Fasciola hepatica. Taxonomy (NCBI): domain Eukaryota; kingdom Metazoa; phylum Platyhelminthes; class Trematoda; order Plagiorchiida; family Fasciolidae; genus Fasciola; species Fasciola hepatica. The sequence goes on along the minus strand of CANUEZ040000012.1, from coordinate 9,942,148 downwards.
GGGTTCGCTTGAATTGGCTACTTGTTGCCCTATTTGTGAGAATTGACTTATAATCCGTCGGAAAGTTTGACTCCCATTTTATCTGGTCAAAGAACCTTCTAGCCAACGTAGCGGATTTCACGGCTAGTAATGCTGCGGTCAGTTCTATCCTCGGAATGGAAAAGTCTTTTGTGAAGCTATTTTGGCGTTCGCGAATACTATGTGATTCTGCAGCCCACCATTTTTGTCTGCCCAGCAGCTATAATTCACTACACCATAGTCTACTTCTGATCCACCTAAGGAAACGTGGAGTTGGTCACTGCGTTTGAACTTGATTTCTGCCAGGCATCCTTGTACCTTGACCTTGCCAAATCGATCCAGGCAGTGTAACCAGTCACACCATCGCTTTCCGTCGTCTCGGAAAGGTTCATCCTAACCCGTATCATTTTGGCATAGCGATCGCGGCAAGTAATTTCCCTTTAGCAGCCATGGTGAAAAGAAACAAGTGGTGTCATCCAGGTTGGTCGTTAAATGAAGAACACTGTCATTTCTCGGCATGTATTCTACCACCACCCTGACTTTCCCTGGTTTCTTCGGGTTCACGACCGGGTGATGGGGCGAACACCACCTCAAGTTCGCGCCCATAGCCGCTGTATCTGCTCTTTCCATATGAACCAAGCCTATTTCATTTAGCATGGATCGCTTATATTCTACCCTTATTTGCCGTCCTAGAATTAGCTTGTTTTTGAGGAAATACAATCTCTTCAGAGCCATTTCTCAGCCGTTCGGCATTGGCGCCGTTTTGGGTCTCCACAAGACAGGGGCCTCGAAGTTTTTTATTACACGCGTGGCATTTTCGGCTATCACTTTTGAAGCCGATGCACCTTCTTGCGATGGGGCATCTTTATCAAAGGTCATCTCAGCAAGCTCAGCTTTATACCGCTGCCGGTGTTCCTGTTCAACTTTCACCGTTTCCACTGAAGTGCAGTTGATGTGGATCTGCCTGCCGCATTTTCCATTTGTACCTGCATATAAAGTCCTACCAAAAATTGTGCGTATTACGTATGACGTTTTGCGGCCTTTTACTCATTGATCCAGGACAAAGTGCGCTTTCAGTACACCAAAACCGACCAACAGGTCTACTTTGTTGTCCTGCCACTCGTCGATTGTGACCCCGTCAAGATACTGCCACCAATTCACAATCGAATGAGGTGCTCTTGTCGACAAATCTTTCACGGTGGTTGCTATCAAGCTTCCTGCTTTTTTGTTGTTGATCGAGCAATGGTCTTGTAGGTGAAGTTTCGCTGATTGAATGACCTGGGTGCTGATAACCCTGATCCCATATCTCTGAAAACTCCTTCCTCACCAGAGTGGAATCCAAGCCTCTATCTATGAAGGCCATTGCTATTATAGGATAGAATACAATTTCTTGTTAGAAAACTTCAATAAACAAGTAGCCCCTCAAGTGCTTAGTGAAGTGAGACCCTGCAACTTATTACCACTGGTTGGGTTCAATGAATGGAGCTAAAAGATAGAAAGTTTTGCCATCGGCAAAGGGAAAAGGAATTCCGTGTCGGATTACGACGAATGTATCGTTCACACACATTAGAAAAATTATTGGTCCTAGAACGCCACCTTGAACGACTCCGCTAGTTACACCTTTCGCTGGTGACTTTTTGCCATTCTCGTTTACCACCTGATAGTTTGAAGGCAAATTAGATGACAGCCACCTCTGTAGGGGGGGGGGGTCAATAAAGCCACAAGCCTTCACTATGGTGGAAAGTCGCGAGTAAGATACCTGATTAGAAGCTTTGGTCATATCGAGAAAGATTACAATAATCCGCCTTCCGTTGTTGGCACTCATCTTTGAGAGATTTACAAAATCCGCTATAAAAGTAGGTCGTGAGCGGATTTCGGGAAAACACTTTTATTTTAGCAGCTTCATCACAGTGAGACGTTTGGCGCTGAGGGAAGGGGGAGCTGCATTCGATGGATGACCGCAGCTCTCAAGCCCCAACCGATAGAAAGACACCTTAGAAAGTGATGCCATGGCCCGCCCCTAAGAAACCGGATTATAGCATCAGCAGTGAGCCTCCGTGATCGCAGATTGAGCAACTTTTAGCTAATTAATACGAATTCCAAAACCAGAACAAGTTTGACTTGTAGTTCTTACGGTACCGAATTGAAAGCCAAAAAAGTACAGATATGTACAAACAGCAAATATGTGGCCAGATAGACTTACCAGTAAAACCCAAAGATTCAAAGTCCCGTGGGGGAAGCGCGACCGTCAGAAGCGGTTCAAGGCCGAATTTCAATTTTTCACACAAACAAACAAACAGGCAGTAGTGTTGTGTATGGACGAGCTTAGCAAAGTAATGTCAAATACAGTCCTATCAACAAGACATGTATAAAATTTGGAAGGACTTTCAGCATATTTCCTTCGCACCAGTCACGAAGATGTCACAGCTGGAAGTATCAAAGGTGGTCGAAGGTGTGCCGGAAGGAATAGAACAAAAAACTACAGGACCAGATAGCTTCCATCCGGCCTTTCTCAAACCACTAGTAGGTGTACTTGCAGGGCTCGTGACCATGTGCTCAAATGCATTTGACAGAAGGTGTCATCACAAAGGACTGGCTGAAGTTCACGGTCAAGTCATGTCCAGAACGGAGACGGGTATTACCGCCCTAGCTACCGCCGGATCAGCCTTACCCCGGTAGATTTATGGGTTATCGAGAGAAGTCTGATTGACGAGGCGGCGGCCAGCCTGGAGACAAATGATTGAGTGATTGCAGGTCAGCAGGATCCCCTTAAAGGGCGTTCATGCTTGAAGAACCTGTTGAGTTACCTTGGGGAATCAGCCCGGAGACTGGACAAAGGAGGCCCAGTGGGGTTAAGTTGCCTAGGCCTCCGTAAGGCTACCAAATTTGCAAAGTATCACCTCTTGCTTACAAAAATTGAGGCATTCGGGTTTCCAATAAAAGTTGCAGAGAGATTTCGGAACCCCATAGCGGGGAAGAGTTTTCAGGTTGGGCTAGAAGAATGCGCCGTTGCTGAACTCGTTGGAAAGCGGAGTACCCCCGGGACCGGTCCTAGGGCCTCAGTTATTCCCTATGCTTTTAAACGACCTTCCCGTCTTGAGAGAACCTCACCTTCGCAGTGGCATACCATGCGAATCTGGTCTCGTCCTTATCAGCCTATTCCGTCTAGGGGGACCTGACCAGGGTTTATAGACGGGCTGTAGACCGAAAACTGCTGCTGAATTTGAGCATGTTCTAAACATACTAAAAAACACGGAGCCGAAGACCATGAAGCAGTAGGGTTTGCCGGGGAAACAGGTTGTCACTCTAGGTGGATAAGGTTGAGGACTCCGGAGCCGTGATCAAAGGAAACTTGAAACCACACGAACCGTGCCTTATCGCTGCCAGGAAGACCTCTGGAACTCCTGAGCAGCTTAACTTAGTTGTATTGACTGAGAAGCCCAAGATCATCGTACACACTCTACGGCATGTTCGTTCACCCCACCCGGAGCATTATGTTCAGTCATGGAGGACTGTATGGTGGCGAACATTAAGGAATCAGAGCAGGTACGGCGTCGTTTCACCAGCTGGTTCGCACGCTTTAGAGGACTCAGATGCGACAAGCTTCTGGAACGGCCAACCTTGTTCTCCACGGAGAATAGGAGAATTATTGGCGACTTAGTGGATACCTTTGAAGCAGTGAAGGGTATTTCTAATGTGAGTGGTGGTCCTAACTCAAAGTTGAGGCAGAAAAGCAACTCAGTTTTTATTGCCCAACTAAAGATGCTGAGTGAGAGAATAAGGACCTGATTGAGGGCAGGTTTTCTTGGTTTGGGGGGATGATAATCGGAAAAACTTATCTGGCTACTTCACAGATGTTTTGTCGGTGATGGCCCGCTAAAGGAGCCTAAGCAATGAATGGGTTGATTAGTTTGAGTAGAGGCACAATGCATGCCCACCCCGTGTCCTCTTCCAGTCTGATGCTTGTATGCTTTCTTTCCCCTCGATTTTCCAGCTCCCAGTCCCATTTCCATCTAAAACCATGGCCCTTTCCACTTATCTTACGCTTTTTCCCTTAACCTTCGGTCTGATGCCGTCACCCTTGTACCCTCGGCTCTATTGGCGTAAAACTCAAGGGCAAAATTGAAGCAGCACAGCCCAGTAATTATCAAGCCGGCCGAAGAGTATGTGCAAAGAGTGCAGCATTGGCAATACATCGCTATCAACTTCGGTTCAGGCCACACACACCGGTTCCCTCATAAAATCCCCTGATTGTTAACGAAACACTTTGCACTGACGACCTTGAGAGAGAATTCAGGAAACCCCATACCATTCACTGGCGTCCATATTACAAACAACGTATTTTAATTTGTGGGTTTTCTATCCCCGAGAATATCCATCAAAATCCGTACGCTACTAGCTCCTTCCATCATGCTAAATGAAACCAATTACCTTTGCTTATACTCACCCAGATTTGGGACGAATTCCTCCGACCTTTTTAACCACAAAAAGGAAACAGCAGAGCTTTATTCTATCTTAGATTGCTGTCTCGATATGATCACGCCAAAGAACGATTCGAGTGAAAGTGCAAGACCGAACAAAATATCCAGAATGTAGTACCGACCCTAGAAACTACAAAGTACCCTTCTAAAAACCAGAGATTGCTCGTTTTACATGCAATCGGCCCACCCATCTGGAGATACTATCTTTCAACTAAATATTATTTCTAGTGATATGCACGTTGATGAGTGGAGCATGGTTTCTTGAAATCCGTACTCCGGCCCCCAAAATCCGGCCCGGATTTTCCGTGTGCACTGCTGGGTATGAAGGGCCTACTATGCCGGCCTACCCTTCGGTTCCCCAATATGTAATGCTGATCACTGTCAGTATCAGCCTTTCGTTGGATAGGTGGATGAGCTTTCAGCGATCCATCCTGGTTTGTAAGATCCGAAGACCCGCCTCCCGCTTGACGGTTGACCATTGAAATCACGCCATGAGTGTCCGGTTCGCGCTTAGTAAGACAAATATTTCAAATGTCTTGCGGCAATAATCCTTTATTAGTTCGCACTGTTGGCTTTAGTACCAAGCCATCATTCGAAGCTGACTTGCTTTCAACAACTTCGATTGGCCGCCGGCAGTGTGGCAGAGCCTCAGAAACTAGTAGCTCTACATTACCCGATCTGAAGTTGCTTTCTCGAGCTATCCATTTCTGCTGCTGTTGTAGTGGTAAAAAATACTCCCTGGTTCATCTCTTCCAAAATGCAAATGTAAGGTAGTTCGCCTGCTCCACTGGCGAACCATTCTATCTCGCAACGAATTCGTCGGAATATCTCGCGAGTTTGCCCTCAGGCTAAGCAGGCCACTGGGCTTGAGTGCTGGCAGATCACGACGGTCCGAGGTTACAGGTACTGACAGTCATCCGATCACTTCCAACAATAAATGTCAGTAATATTTTATCAGTCATCGGCTGTATATCACAAACTAAGAGGAGTGCCGTCCTAACCGAGCGCACCATGATCTCCTCCTTATTCCACCAGGGCTACTAGCTTGAGGAGAATTGAAGTGCCGCTGCACACTCCGTTGCAACAATCCATCGGCAATCTTATCACCGGACCAGTTTCTCATAAGGCTCTCCATTTCCCTTTAGCCTCAACAAAGTTTTTACCGTTGTCGCTGGAAGTATCCGACAGTGACACTCTCTTTGACATGAGAAGCAATAGTGTCATGGTAAATGATTCCGTGCCCAGAGAATAAGAAACTTCAATGTGTATCGCAAGCACCCGGTGGCAAGTGAAGATGCATCCATGACGTTTCTCCATGCCGCCCCCGTGTTTAACTGCAAATGGGCCATAATAATCTATTCTGGCGTAAGTAAAGGGGAGCCAACCTTGTTGGAATCCAATGACTGATAGAGAAGCCATCATTTCTTTAACTACGACCGCCAAAATCTTTCGACAGTTTCAATATCCTTCAAGTATATCCCTGACCGCAGCTTCCCCCTGCACAATCCAAAATATTTCGCGAAGTTTCGCTAGCAACTGAGACGGTCCTGAGTGTCTTTCCTTTGCTTGATGCCACTGGGTTATCCAGTTTGAGGTCAGGTAATCCTTGGATAGTATCACTGGATGTTTTATACCCTTAGGCTGATTGGAGTAATTCATTCGTCCTCTAGCACAAATATTTCCATTTATCAAAATTGGATCGCCTTTTACTAGGGTCCTGTTCATCGGAGATTCGTTAGCGCATGGGCTATTATTCTTGTCTCGTAACCAGTTTAACTCTCCACCATAGGCCTTAGCTTGTACAATCTGAATAACACTTTCCTCCGCTTTAGCAGTGTCGAGTAACCTCAACGGCCCGGTTTTCAATCCCAGATCTGAGCGCCCGCTGCTCATGTCTGCAATGTACATCCTAGATAGGGCTAGCCAGGCTACCAACTTCAGCGAGTGAAACCAACTGAAGTACCTAGCTAGAAGTGCCTCCGTCCATGTCTCCAGCAACATTGTGAGAACGGTACTCAAATGCTGTTTCAACTCCACGTTCAGCCGTGTTGCATTAACCTCAGGACTGGTCGGCAATGAGGTTTTATTGTTCATCAACAAGTTAGGACCTTCGAGCCAGCGACTAATATCACTCGGTGATGTTGTGCCCCTTGGTGTCTAGTCTGCAGGATTCGCTTCCGGTCCAACATGACTGTATTGCCGGGGTTATGATCACTGGTGGGTTCCAACTAATGATTGGCGAAGTAAGCAACAAATCTCGTTTTAGTATTGCTTATGTAGTGAAATGCTACAGCAGAGTGCCCCCAGCAGTAAGTCTTATCAAATTTGATTGGAGCTCCCAATATAACAGTCCGAGAGACTTTGATGGCCAGTCGTGCTGCAGCTAACTCCAATCTAGGGATCGCAGCGGTCTTCGGAGAATCTACTCCAGATTTGGAGAACATTGGGGTACAGTAGGGAGCCATATCCTTTGAAATCATCCTGGAATGCGCCACTACCCCATAACCAACATAGCATGTGCCACGGACCACGCAAAGCTGTGCACATTTGCTCACTGAACCACCCCTAGGAAAGCAAAGCCGGATTTGGAACTTGCAAATTTGTTCCATACAGCTTAACCACTCATTACAGCCTTCCCAACCAAATCTTAAGCGGTGATTGCAATAACATCTTGCCCTTCAGAAAGGAAAGTCAAATTAACCCCAGTGGGTAGAACACTGGTTATACTGCAGACCAAAAGCGACGTCTTGTTTGAGGTTTTTCGCGCAGCGCAAACACAAACTGGAACGTGCCTTGTATGGCATTCCACTTCAATCCCAACTTCCTCTCCGGAAATGGTGCGCAATCATCGATTCCCGAGGTGAGATGGGCCAGCTCCGATTTCAACAAAAGCATACAGCACCTCCCTACGATTGCACACCAACTTATGAAACCGAAAGCCACCACGTGATAGTAATTCACTCATGTTAATGGCAAAAACTCTTACATTTTCCAGCGCAGGCAGGGATACGAAACAGTCATCTGCAAAGAAGTTATCAAGCTTGGCCCTGGGGATTTAACCCTCATGCTGTCCCCTTCAATCGTTTGCCACGCGAAGTAAAGCAAAATTCGCAACGGGTGGGATAGGAGTGACATCAAATGGACGAGCGTTTATTTTATATTCAACTAGGTTTTCATCTAATTGACCAGTTTCCCACCAAAGGAACCTCAGTGCTCCTCTGTTTTGCTTCCGTGCTCGAACCTGCATAAACGTTTCTTAAGTGTCCGTGGACATTACAACAGAGTCCTTGAGAAAACGATCCAACACCCAACTAGGCCTGTTGTACAGTCTGGTACTTGTAGCTAGTATTCATTCATGAATCGTCCCTGGGATACAACTGCACAGTCAAGCACCACACTCATCCTGCCAGGCTTCTTGGAGTTTGCTACTGTGTGACGTGGTACTCACCACTTAAGCTTGTGTCCATTTTTACCTTTATATTAGGCAATTACTGGACGTGTCCCTTGGGCACCCATCCCTCCATTACCGTGGAGCTTTTACCGCAGAATTCAGGGTCAAACGCAAACGTTTTTCGCATACCATTCAACCTCTCCTTGGTCACAATATAATTATTGGAAGTCTCGCAGCAGGATTTCTCCATGGAATTGCAGCTTCGTAGTATCCGTCAAACAAGGCTTTGGCATTAGCCACCATATCAACAGCCTGATTGTCTTCTAAAGAAAGAAATTTTTTCGATGCATCCCAATCACGGAAATCGACGGTGTACAGTTGATCGATCTGTTCCGTCGAAGGATCGGTTCCCCTCCCGATGTGGTTTACCATCCTCACAAAGGAAGGTTACTGGTTTATCGGACCAAGAAGGACCCATCCTGGTATAGTCCGCACGGCGTAAAATTGTTTTTACTGTCTCTTTGTTGTAGTGCCCAGTGTCCTTCTGGAACGTCGGCTCCCATCAGGGTTCGAACTATCGAACCTTTAAGATTCTGCCCTTGGAAGCAATATGAATGGGACCCAGATAAAAAGCTGGCATTAGAGTAGTGCTGGACTACTTGGATTGGTAGCTCAGCAACGGAGAACGCTCGTTTTATACTCAAGAAGTCACTTCCCAACAATGAGTTTAGTAGCAGCTCCGTTATCCCCGAATTCCAAGTAGCCGTCTCCTCTGCGGACGAAATCGAAAGAAAAGTAGGGAATGCCTTCTGGCCCATCAGCTCTAAGAAGTCTTTTTGTAATAATGTCATATCGGATCCGCTGTTCAGCAGAAAGTAGGCCTCTACAACGCCCTCCGGTCTGTCCAGTCTTACTAGTAGCACACCTATATTGACACGACATTCTTGCTTAGGAGTAGCCGCGCAATTACTGAGACACTGACCAGATTTCTCTGCATCGTCTGCACTCAGCTTATCCAGCTGCAGCACTTGTGTTGAAGTGAGCATAACTCGGTCAGTAAGTTGCTTCTGTGCACCACGCAATAAAGGGTGGTGTCGTTTTCTTACAACCCGATTTTGAACATGGTATGGAAACAGGACAGTTGCTGGACAGATGTTTACAATTAAGACAAGAAGAACAAGCCCTGATTTCTTCAACAGGAGTTCAACGGCCGGGTTTATCACGGGACAGGAAATGCCGACATTCCTGAAGTGCTTATATTCCTGAAGTGCATCCCGGGCGCCTATCACCTGTATTAACCAACGAACTACCCTGTTTTATCGTTGGCAGTGTCGCCTCCGGGTACGGTTTTTGTAAGTGATTTCTCAATTGTGTGACCGCAAATGCCTCTGAATCTTGATATCAGCAGCCAGTTTACCTGAACTAATCCGAGAAATCTGTGCCTCACGGAACAATAAGTACTGCAGGTCTTGGAACCTGGGCTCATTCCTCTCCTCAAGGTATCATCAGCTGCCCTAGCCCATAAATCCTGGAGAGGTGTTGGTAGCGCCCGCATAATCCGTTCCGTATTCTGCAGTGAGTTAGGGTCTGACAAGTAATTCGTCCGCGTGAGTGCAACTTCAAAGTTGAGCATTACCAATGGCAACGTGCTCAGGGTATGTGAATCTTCCAAAAGCGGCTTTAAACCTTGCGGCAAGCCGGTAATCGGTGAACGAGCTAACACGTGACCTTGTTTATATAAATCCTTAGGGATTTCTCTAGCCTTATTTTATTGCCTTCTTGGTGGCAACATACATTCCGAAATCCCATCCTCCGCTTGTTCCTTGCAGCAACGTATCAAGTAAAGTAGGCTCTGGCCATCTTCTCGAACCCCAGCCTCGATGTAATATTCAAACTTTCATAAACCTCTAACACACTGACGAACAACCCGAAAAAGATCCAATTCCACTCCCGGTAAATTCAAACGATAATCAACTGCCGATTCAGCCATGGAAACCACGGACTTTGCTCATGCGATAAATCTTTTGCTCCGCCCTCATTTTAAGCGGTGACTCGATGAAATACTCTGTGCAGTCGTTGGCTCATAACTGGCGTGCATGCCATCAAAAGAACTATAGATGCTCAATTGGTCGTGGCCGTTGCCTGTTCTGTACAAGCTGAACGTATCTGGACTGAAGGTTGTCTCAGTATCTGGACACGTTTCTCAGCCTGAATCGGTTGACAGTGAAGTTATACAAGGTGGCTTCTCTGACCCTCTGCTGTTCTCAGTGTATACAAACGATGCTTTCATCCCGGTGCTTTATGGCACTCCATTTCTCTTTGCTGATGGCATCAAAATTCCTTATTCTTGTAGGCCGGACTGCCTCGCCTTCGCTAACTTAAACATCTTTGAAGAAATCTGCACTCGGTAGACGGAGCTCAACTTGACAAATGAACCTTTCTTCTGACTAATGTAAGATGCTCACTTATAAAGGCGATCTAACTTCAGGGTCTATAGCCATTTGTCGTCCATTCATTTATAGCAAGTAAACTGTTTGAGATGAAGATTTTTTTGTAATTCCATCTTATCCCAATTTTCGGCCCTCCAAGTTGAGAAGGCAAGAAAATGCTTAGCCCTAGTATTCTGCCCTTTTCGAGTTAGAGACTGCTTTTCTTTCCTCCACAAAGCTTAAATAGACCTCTATCAGAATACCGGCTGCTAATGCCTTCTGGACTTCGCAGATGAGACAGAGTTGATATCAAATCCGTCCAGAGAAGTTTCACCAAGCTGCAGCTTAGATGGAGCCCATGGCGTTATTATAAAGAAAGGTGTTTGTTCTTCAAACAAACCTCTTTTTGGTTCCACCGCATGAAACTGAATCCCATCCTTTTGTACTGCTTCCTCCACAGCCGGCCATATGCTTCTAATCCATTGCACTTCTTGCCTGCTTCTACCTATCCACGACGTTACGGGTTCCCTAACATTTCAAACCCCGTTAACAACACCATCTTTCTTTCACACTTCTTTATCACAGGGTACTTTAACCTACGCAATAAATTAACTTCAGAGATTATAGTCCCACTCCAGTCCATCTGCCTAGAAATGTACTGAATGAGTTTCTCAAGTTTACCAAAACCATATTGCTCTTTAAAGCAAACATACCCGATGAAAAAGCATACAATAAGGGTCGTGACTTTTGAATATCATAAGCACCGGAAGTCTTTGGCGGATGAGACCTCGCGAAAGTTCGTAGTTTGTGTTTGCCCCCTGCCATCAAATGATTGTTCCTATGGCTTCGTTGACCAGGAGCATCCATTTTATATCAGTTGAGGCCGGTCCTCTTTTAAGAAAGCCCCATAGTGCGTTTTTCTAATTTTTCTTTATTTACAGACGTCCTTCGCCTGCATCACTCTCTCGATGACTTTTGATATCCTGGGGACCATACTGGCCACTAACCTGGCCTATGCGCCCACCTCTCGATTGGCTGTTTGCTCTTTATCCAACTGATGCCTTCTGGTAACATTCTGGGATCCCATGATACCTGGTCACCCGATCGAGGGCTGCCTGCTATTTACTGCCATTAGGCTCCACCAAATAACTCGTACTAATTCCAACAGTGTGAGTCGCGGCCAGAGCCACAGCTCTGGCTGGCCAAAGTCGGGGGCGCAAGTCGTCTTCTACAAAGTGTGGGCTCCACCAGGCTGGTGGACCCTACTCCTCGTCACCAGAGCCCATCTCTGGGTTGGGAGCCCAGCACATGGTCAGCCTCACTCACTAGCACCCGTTGCTGATTAAAAAGCGCCCTCCACTTGCATTGCATTTCGGTTTCCGGTTTTCCCCTCCAGAGTTTCTGAAGCAGATCTATAAAACGCCCAGTCCCGTCTCAACTGGAAACAAGCACATATTTTATCTCTGCTAAAGTACTACTCTATTGTGGGCTGCTACCGATATTCATCTCCACCGAATAGCCTTTTGGCTATATGAATAGATCCCCTCAGTACCTTTTATCAACGTGGTCGAATTGCCAGATTTTCCACCGCGAAACATGAAACGGTCTTATTCTTCAGATGCCTTTATTATGAACATCGCAAATGTTTATCAAATCTTGAGGGGTCCATTCATCTTTTGGGCACTTTTTATGGCACCACCCAATTCATCTTAACAAAAACATCACCTAAATATTGCTTCTGTCGCCTACCGAAAACGTCACAAACCACGAGAGGGTCCTCCTACCTGAGCCCCATATGCGTGACACCAGCTGTTCGTTATATTACCCCGGGTCGATCCTTCTCCGGCACCACCTGTCAATCAATCATTTGCTCTTCCCGGCTTAAGTCAGATAACTATTTGTCGAACCCCCCGCAACAGGTCTGATGCCCTCACATCCTTGCTACTAAAATGAAAATGGTCTTAGCATCGTACCGAAAGTCTCATGACTTTTTTATCTTCATCCTCCTGCGTAGGCTCTCTAATACAGTTCCAGTCACCGCTGAAAAACTCACCATAGAACAGGAAGCATCTGACCTGCGCCGGCTAGATAAGGTGCCCCGGATTCCAAGTATAATCAAGAAGGGAAACACACTCTGGTCCAAGCATTTCATGCCTGCATTTACCAAGCGGCACACAGGTCAGTATTTTGCTGCGGTCGCCGGGGCTTTTAACTCGGTTTTCACTCCTTCTATGGCTATTGACTCTGAAACTGCTTACACTCCACTAGTTTCCTTCACCGCATCCACCCTGTCTAATATAAAACTTATGCTCAGTGAAGAGTTTCATTTATTCGCAATGTAAGGCCTTCAACCCGCCCCAGCCTTGATAGAATTCCAACAGCGCTGCTTCTACTTGGCGGATCTGATGTTTCAGTCCTATTTTTGAATATCTTCAACTTATCTCTGAAACTTCGAATTTCCCCGTCACAGTGGAAAACATCCACCATTATCCCTCGCCACAAAAAGGGTCCTCTCTTCAACCCCTTGGATTACCGACGGATTAACCACACACCTGTCGCTTCTAGACTATTTGAGCGCTCAGGTAAAAAGAGCCTCTATGTGTATCTATTGTCTAACAGCTTAGTACATAAAGGCCAACTTGGCTTTCTTAAAACTCGGTCTTGTAACACCTGCCAACTTGACTTTTTCAACATGGTCGCTGCAGCTGCGGACAGTGGGAAAAGCCCAACTGTCATCTTCTCGGACATGGCTGGGGTATTTGACCGCGTTTCCCACTCGCAGCTAATGGCCAAGCTCGAAGCCTTTGGACTTAAATCCCCTATTATCATCTGATGCTTCTCCTTCCTTTCCCACTGCAGCCAAGTTGTCTCAATCGACAACCATCTCTCACAACCCTCCCCCATTACCTGTGGTGTCATTCAAGGAGGCTTGCCGGGACCATTTCTATTCCTAAGTAAATCGACGACCTCTTCTCTATAGTTCGTCACGGTCAGCCGTTCCCATTTTGCGGACGACATAAAAATTGTTATGAATTCTCACTTGTGAACCTTACTGGCGCAATTCCCAATATACAGCACGATCTAGAACCCTTTGAAAAATGGTGTCTCTTCTGGAAAATTGAATTCTCTGCTCAGAAATGCAGCTTTATGACCCTACGCTGTCAAGTCCCTCCGAATTCTTCTTTCACATAAGTCCCCCAATACCAACAACCCAACGGTATGAGATCTTGAGTTGCATCAATGGAGCACCCCAGACTTCTCGGAACACTTATCTTTTCTAGCTGCCAAGGCAAGCAAATCCATGGTATTTTTAGGCAGATCTCTCGTCCTGCGCGACACAAAACTCCCATCGTATCTGTCCTATGTCCGACCCGGCCTACAGAGCCACCCCATCATCTTCACTAACACTCTCCAAACCGACAGGATAACTTTAGAGAATGTACAACGCTCATTCACGAAAAGGTAGTTTGGTTACTCCACAGCATTTAGTTATACAGAGCGTTGTATCGTCCTCCACACTAAACCTCTTTGGCTATGCCGTATAAGACTTAACCTCTGCTTCCTCCATAGGCTCATTTGTCGTCTGGAGTTTCCCTGCACTGAAGCATCATGTGTCCAATCACCTACTTCGTACTCCCTCCGTCACATAGATCTGCCCCTTTTTATTCTGGATGCTAAGCTATCCATGAAATTTAGTTCCTTTCTGCTAAAATGTTCCACACTTTGGAATAAACTCCCCGTTAAAATTCGTCGATGTGTTTTCCCATATCACTTAAAAACATCAATAGCACATTACCTCACCGTCGATAATGCCCTGAAGTTAAATGGCTCTATCGTGTCCGAGATTCGTGCTTTTGGATTGAGACCTGACTCCCAGCTAATCTTTAAACCCCATTATATGAGCATTTCGTTTCCGAGAATCACTCACACCTTGGCAAGTCCTGGACCTCATAATTACCTCCTTTTACAAGTTTTCTCAGTAACCCCATCAGCTGCTACCAGTTGTCAACCCGCTCTAATCAATATTCCCACAGCTCGGCCTATAACTGTTCCTCGTCCTTATACTCTGCTCCACAGCATCCCCAATTAATCCGCGCATATTCATTTACTCTCAGGTTTGCTCATTTCCGGTTTTAGGCCATAATGTTTCAAGCCAAGTCTCAGGCCAGTCTGATACTAGATCCTTAGACCAAGCCCTTGTAGTCGTGATGGCCAGTTCTCCTCTTGGTCATTTTATCCCCACACCTAGGTTCTACCACACTTTGCTGGTACATCTCTCTCCAACTCCACAGCTGGCATTAATGCCAGACTGTAGCCCCTTTCTAATTTTATTTCACAGTGTGCTGACCAAGGACATTTTTGACCATCCTATCCCGCGGGCACCAACTTGGCACATTTTCTCGCACGATATAAACATTGGGCCTTCGACGCGATGTGATGTTCGCACCTCACTCGACCGCTGTCCAGCTGGCTTTGATCCTAGAAACTCGCGCAACATAGCCACCGGAACTCTGACTACTCTACTGTAAGCAATGCTACAGTTTATCTTATCCAAACGGTGCGGGACTCGGTTAGAGACCCACTGCTGTGGCCGGTGCACATCGGGCATGCAGGATGTCTGCCACACAAACGGTTTTCAGGTTAGGTGTCCAGCGCACGGGAAGTCCCACTAACTAGCACAGCTTGTGGATCACTGAACCTCATCTTCACGCCCATACTACTGCCGCAAACATGCCATCTGCTCTGTCATCTCCAACGACTTTTCTTCAATCAAACCCGCTCTCAGTGTTGGGATTGCAACCTACCAAATTTATCAATCCAGCTACGCGCTAAATAGCATGTAGCTTTCACTTCCACTCACCAACCCTCTCTCCGCCTTGGCAACCCACTATCGCCCATATAATAGCCATCGATCTTAACAAGCTCCTCCCCGCTTACCTTCTCCGCATCCCAAGTATGTTTACTCTCCTGTCCGTCCCGTAACCTTGCCCGTCTACCATATCAGAACTCGCGGCTAATATCCACTCGCCGACCGCTCTACTGCAACTGTTCATCTCCTCACAAATATTTGACAGACGTTGAACCACGCAGCTTTCTAGAAGTCATTCCTTTGACTAGCAATCGTTTGCCATCCCCGTCAACCCAAATGCTCGTTTCCACAGTGCCAATCGATTTCGGTATCCCGATCACGGTGTGCCGCTTGACTCCTTCACATTTGTACGTCTCATATAAATCTTACATGCAGCTATACCGGTGTCATACCTGAAAGTGCCTGTCGAAATGGTCAAGGTCATCGTGACGCAAAATCAGGTTGTCTCAGGTTTCTTGATTTTTAGCGTTAAGATCAATGATTTAGCGTTACCATTACTTATTGCTATTCAAACTGATTTACTGATCCGATAGTAGCAATAATTGCAGCACACCAACCTGTTGGCGTCAGTGGTTATCGCGAATCAGTACAATAGAAACTTTCAGAGATTCGTGGTTTCCAACTAACTTAGTCAATTGCCCAAAACCCTCCATAAGTGTTCTCTTTTTATCCGGCCTCTCAAAGATAATTAGTCACTTTTCATTTTCACTTTTTCGATACCCCGCAATTTACCATAGCCCGATAACTCACCTGTTATCTGTCAGATGTCGCTACCTTTCTCCCCGCGATATTGCATTGAATTAACTACCAAGCACCCCAACAGCTTAGTTATGCGTTCCATTGCTGCCCATCGGCCCAGAATCACAGATAGCTCTCGTCGTTGTAAGAACCCTCACCTCCAAAGCACGCCCAAAAGTTGTTCAGTATCCCTCTTTGATATACTCGGAGATGCTACCAAAGCAACTGCCAAAATAAGCAAAACCATGAATAGTTTTTCCTCTCGGATTGAAGCTCTTGACCGAGCCATCGGTCAGTTAGGTCCATTAGCGTTCCTGCTTGACCCATCTCTACTCCACACTCAGGCAAACCTAATCTCAGCCAAGAAGTTTATTGATACCGTTGCCTCGGAAATATTTAGAAGCATCAAGAAAGCCAACAATGCAATAGTATTCAACATTCCGGACAAGTTACCTCTCTCAACTGCCAAGAGCATAATCTTAAAGGCTTGCAACCTAGATTTGCAAACCTTGCTACTGTGTCAGACTCCCCAAAACCTCACAGCAAAATATATGCCCACTCCCGTTTCGGTTTGATACTGAAGTTGCTGCCAAGGAGTGTATTAGCCGACAGTCTTTTGTCGTCGCCAATAATAATAATAATAATAATAATAATAATAATAACAATAATAATGGTATATTTCTCGGCTATGGTCGAGACACACACGCAGGCGCATGATCATGGTGTACAGCGTTACTCAGTAAAATGAAACAATCACTAACTTCAGGTATAAAAGTCGAGAGTGCCAGCTGTAGAAAAACATAGCAAGCTATAGTTTATATGGATCACTCTAATAATGGTTTGCGCGCCAACTTTGTACCCGTTTCGGTTACGCGCTGGGCGGTGGCGCACAGTAGGGATATCGAATAGGAAGTTCATTCGTGCTGCTTAAGTTGTATTATCAACGGAAATGATGCAAGCCATGAAAAACGGCGGTTCACCGGGTATTTGTGAACAGCGAAGTTTCAAATATGAAGAAAAAGAGATTGTATGGAAGTACATTCGGGGGAACTGATGCATGCGAAGAGAATAGCAAACCATAAAGCTGATGCAAACCCTGAATGTCGGTTCTACCGGGGTTCAGGAAAAGGAATGAGTTATGAAACAAGGAGACATGAAACCAATTTTATGAATGAACATTTTTGTACTTCGGTGAATGTGGAAGTAACCAAGGTCCATATGAGGGTGAGTTAGATTTCAGAATCAGTAACCTGTACCATTCAGAAATGTGAAAGTGCGACTGGAGGGCCCTGGAAAAGTGGAGGATTAATTTCCAGCCGGACACGAATCGAGCGGAAAGCGGACTGTTGCAACAGATACTAAAGTGAAAAAGTTCCGCATTGACTTGGGCAATACCATGCTGTTTCACTGACAAATATATATGTACATATATAGATGTGCATTGACGCAGTGTTATTCGGCGTCATTACTGGTAATGCTTGATATTCTATGGGTATAGTTCGTCTGGCGGGGTGAAGGATATGTGTCGGTCAATCAGTCCAGTGTGGCGAGATATGACGGATGTAAATGACAACTGGTATATTGGCAGGTTGCGCGTGAACTGTTACTTGTGTTGGCTGTAATGTTGATATCAGCAGGGGTGGTTTTGTGTTAGAAAGCCCTAATGAATACGATAGGCAGTTGGGGGTATTTCCTGCCGCGTGGCTTGCTTGCAGTCCCAGATGATATGAAAGGTCCCACTTGGGTTCCCATCGGTACGAGTTGTAGTGGCATCTTTGGTTATCCAGTTTGGCGACTGAGATAGCGGGAGGCGGCGAACCTGAAATAAATAGGGATTACAATCTGGACGTGGTTCCAGCTGTGGGTTATGGTAATATATGACGACAACAGTAATGAACTGGTTGGGTTTATGTGAATGGGGCAAAGAAAAAGTTCATTTAAGCGGTCAGTGGCACCTGCTCCACGTTTTGGGTGGAGTAGGCTCGCCGGTGACTGAGCTATAATGCTGCAGGCTAGCAGAGTTGCTTCCAACGGTTGGGCTATTTTGTATGTACTGTAAAGGATTAGTGGTTCGCAAGGTGGTGTGGCAGTGTTAAGATACTAAGAAAAACCTAGAGCCTTAAGGCTAAAAGGATCAGAAAATGGCAACCCTTGATCTAGTTTGCTTATGCAGTCTACAGTTCAGCACCGAGGAGTTAAGGTGGGATTGAAGGAACAGTGAGAGTTAATGGGACTGGTACCCTGCTAGTGTAGCACTATATTTGTTACGGTCACTTCCGGTATAGTGGTTACTCTATATTGAATGGTCCCTGAGGGGCCCTAAATTGGAAGAAACTGTGATGGTGTCGGTGATGACACCTAAAGAAAATTGGTCTCGTGCCGAGAAACATAGCCGTAAGTTCGTCTATGCACATACTCGATGGTGCTAGTGTGCTGAGATTATACTTGATTAGGAGCAAGGATATCCGATTTAGGGGTGTTTGCATGGTTACCGTGATATCTTTATTGTCATTAGCATATTGCGAACAGGAAAACCTCTATGTGAGAACTGGTTTGGAGAGCTGTGAGAGGTGGGAACGGGATGGGGCCAAAATTTTCGTCAGGGAAGCGAACTCTAATGGTCTACATTCAGTGCTTACGGTAGGCGGCACTACGGCCCACTTCAGTTAGGGAGGCAGCAGGATACACATCCATCAGCATCCAGCTAGTGCCGCTCCAAGAGTGAACCACACTTTTTTAGACGTTATTATTATTTTTTAGTTTTTTCACAGTCAAGTATCTGGCTGTCAGAGAAGGCAGAGCTGCTTTTGGTGGGTGACCACGGCTCCCAAGCCCCGGCCGAAACATGGACCGCATGTAACAAGCCGCGTTGAGAATAGGTCAACCAAACCAGTCAATCCGTAGCAAACGGCAGCTTTGGGACATGGCTCACATGTGACAAGGCTGGTATGCCTGGAAGACAAAGTAGTAGGGTATTTTCTCTCTCTTTTTTATGCCAATCTCTTTTTTAGGTTTCTATCATCTCATCGTTGGTCAGCTCTGTGCAGGGAGACAATCACAGCCAGGAATGCTCACAGATGTGCCGCGGTAACGCTTGTCATATCCGTGAAGTCATATCTCCAATGCGGTTTACATAGGACAGAAAATGCAGGGGAAGGTAGAGTCAACCACAGCCTGCGATTATTTCTTGGGGTTCAAGCTCAATGAAACACCAGTTTGCACAAAGGTGGGGCACTACTTGCAGCCCTAACAACGTGATGCCCTTATGCCTGAGTACGCCATGGGCCGCTATGTTGGCTTGCCGCAGAAAAGGTATTTGATGGTAAAAAATTGAGGTTGTTTTGCCGTCCTAGATCGTGTGAATGAACCGCAGAGTTCCGTAATTGCTGCGGCGATGGAGCCAACTCTGTGCGGGTCTAATTGAGACTAAATTTCTCAAAGTGGTTATTCGATTTATTATTACCCTATACCTACCTCAAAGGCCTGAGCCCTTGAAATATAGGGATTGTACATCCTGGTCAGCTGGCAAAAATACTTCCCGATAAAACCCCTCTACAAAGGGAGGTTCACAAAAGCCATGCGAAGAACCACAACCCTGGTAAACATTTAGCCAGTAGTCCCTCTCAGGTGGTCGATTTACCAAGCGTCTGTCATCATGCGAAGACCTCTTCTGTGGTAAGTCGCCAAATAGTTGTCGACCTAGATAGTTCATCAGCCTCCACTCCATCGGAGCCGCGTCGCAAAGGTCAAAACTTGCAGAACAGTCTCAATGAAACGGTCCAAAGTAATGTGCTTCCTGGCGTCCACAAAGCTGATAAAAGTCCCCCTGACTCCAAGACTAGTAAAAATTACCACACAAAACCCCGATTGACATGATTCCTTCGACTAGTTCAAGAAGTGTCTGGTCGGACCTACAAACTACTCCCACAGAATAAAGTTCAAAAAACGAACGCTGACCCTTGCAGGAGTCCGAAATCCAAAACCGGATGGGGAAAACAACCCAGTACCTGAAGTAAAATCGGCAATCCCTCAACTGTTGACGTCAGAACTAGCCATTCCTTGCATACCTAAGAAAGATGCTGGACTATATGTACTTGCACTGGTACCCGTAACGAATTCGAAAATAAATAGAGTAGCTTTATCGGCAAAATCAGCCATCTCAACTCGCGGACTTGGACCTCGCTCTCCGAACCCAATCAGTCTTTTGCCTCCAGGCAGAGTGAACCATAAAAACACTTCTTCAAACGACGAAAAAGGAAGTCTCGGCAGGACTGTTCAGACCGTTATGCCAGTACCTTATCCAAATGCGGTTCCGGTTGACTACTTACGGGCTACTCAACCACATGCGTCCTGCTCTTCAATTCCAGATAGTCGCGAGCTTTCGGACTTAATGCCACCCTATCTAAATTTGCCGGTTTTTCCGTTTCCCCTGAATGTCCCGCCTCCTCCCATACCATATCTCTCCCCACACCATCCCACAGTCCGCCAGTGGCTACAATTTCTGCAAACCTGGCAGCCACCTTAAGGTGTCATACGTTCCATGTACGTCATGGCCACGATAATGATAGTTTCACAATTGCACTTTTCAATGCTCGCTCCCTTGTAAGTAAACTTTCATCCGTCCGCTCCTTTGCACTGCAATCTCACCCGGATGTAATCCTCGTAACTGAAACCTGGCTTACTGATAAAACTCCTCTCCGACACATTTCCTTACCCGGTCACAATATATTTGCTACGAACAGACCTGAGAGACGTGGTGGTGGATGTCTTGCTTATAGTAAGAGCGGTCTTGCAACACACTTACTCGAACTTCCTGTCCTTGATAAGGTCCAAGACTCTTTTTGGATCTCCATACTACTGCTCCAGGGGCAGCTCTTCATTGGTTGTGTTTAATGTTCGCCAGGCTAAAACATGGGCAACGTAAATGCAATCACCGATACTTTCTGTCACGCAGCTGAAATCCTGCACGCTGCTAAAATCATAGCTGGGGACTTCAACCTCCCTGACATTTGTTGGACAGCCCTGAATTCCTCTTCAAAGTTAAGCAATTTTACTTCATATACCCGTGCTGGCGGATGGACACAACAAGTTAAATCACCAACCGGAGGGAACAATATTCTTGACCTTATATTTACTCGAGGCCTCCGAAATATAAAGGCAAATGTCCTTAGCCACCTTCCTGGTTGTGATCATGGGGTCATAACACGTGAATCCTCCTTTCAACCGCATCACCAGGAAAGTCCTCAAAATCGAAAATCCTTCCCAAAATGCAAACTGGGATACTTTACCGACCATCCTGAGTAGTCATACCTGGGATGAGTTCTTTCTAACATCTGATCCTCAGCTGGCGTCAAAACAACAGTTCTCATTGTTTATGCTGAACGCAAGCTCAATAGTGAATAAGATGCGAATGCTGCGTATATTACTGCTCACGTCTGATTACGACCTTATTTTAATTACCGAAACCTGGTTGACAGACAACACTCCAAACGAGGATATCGCTATCACCGGATACCAAGCTTTCAGGAAAAATAGACTCACTCAGAGAGGGGGAGGCTGTCTTATATATGTAAGACAAAACATGCGAGCGAAAATATTTCAGCACCCCATACCCGATAACTTTCCGGATTCAGTTTGGCTACAGGCCACTACAGGATGTTCTGACTTCATTGTTAGTTGCATCTACCGCCCCCCGAATACTAGTCAAAACGACTTTCTGCCTATCATAGAGGCGTTAAACGTTGTTGCGGACATACCCGGCCCAAAACTGGTGGCCGGCGACTTTAACGCACCAGGCATACGTTGGTCCACTTTGAAAGCTCCACATCACTTAATACACTTCTTGACCAGCATTCGTTTAGGAGGATGGACTCAACATGTGATGTGCCCAACTAGAGGCAGTAGCATCCTTGATCTCATTTTTACGGTAGGATTATCTCGCGTGCACACATCTATCGTGAACAGCATCCCAGGTTGTGACCACTTGCCGGTAAAATGTGAGTTTTCAGTGCCAGCACGAACCGTTCACAAACCAACCGTTAAAAGACCGTTCCACCAAGCTAGCTGGAATCAATCACCCTCACTCATTCGCTCGCAGAACTGGGATACTTTCTTTTTATCTGATGACTTGCATACCGTGGTGGATCATCTTTACTCCACACTAAATGCATGTCTTGACGTAATCACCCCAACCCAAGGTCTACCTGGACGAGATAAACCAAACAGTTTTTGTCGATTAAAGCAGAAGCTTTCTATGCTACAACGCAAATTCCTTAGGTCGAGAGACTTTTCGTTGTTCTTGCAAATGAACCGTTTATCTAATTCTATGAAATTGATTGAAATGTCCCGCAGTAAAAAAAGGAATTAAGGGCGCTGAGTCACCCCAAGAGGTCCGAAGCTTTATCTAAGCTGATGAAGCTGAGAAACAGCCAGTGCAGTTCTCCTATCTCATCCGTTATATATAACAACAATTATATAACGAACTTCCAAGAGATCTCCGAGGCATTCAGTGCCTATTTTGCTTCGTCTCTAACGACCGATGACTCCCCATGCCTATATCACGTTGAGCCGCTGACATCTGCACAGTTCTCAGCGGTTACATTTCACCCGAACGACTTAACAGTACAGCTAACTAAAATTAGGAGGTCATACCACCCCGGGCCAGATGCCATACCACCGGCTACTTTTAGTCTAGGTGGCACTGATATCCCATTCTTGCTATCAAAGGTTTTTAATTTATCTATGAGCAGTAGCGTTTTCCCCTCCCATTGGAAAACATCAGTTATTATCCCAATTCTTAAGAAAGGTTCACGCCAGGACCTAACCAACTATCGACCAGTGAACCACACCCCTATAGTTTCCCGAATTATGGAAAGACTGATAAAAAATAAGCTGACAACTCATTTACTAAACAATAACCTCATTAACACTGGACAGCACGGTTTTCTTCAAAAAAGATCCTGTGCCACCTGTATGTGTGACTTCCTTAACCTAATAACTACGGCCACTAACAGTGGTAAATCAGTGATTGTAATCCTCCTTGACATGACTAAAGCTTTCGATCGAGTATCCCACAATAGGCTCATGGCGAAGATGAAAACCTACGGAATTGTTGACCCGATCCTGAGTTGGTTTTCATCATATCTAACATCCCAAAAGCAGGTGGTGGACGTTGATGGCAGTTTATCATCACCTCGACCAGTTACTA
Source organism: Fasciola hepatica (assembly GCA_948099385.1). Classification (NCBI taxonomy): domain Eukaryota; kingdom Metazoa; phylum Platyhelminthes; class Trematoda; order Plagiorchiida; family Fasciolidae; genus Fasciola; species Fasciola hepatica. The sequence continues at coordinate 9,919,014 of CANUEZ040000012.1, read as the reverse complement.
GTGGAGTTATTCAGGGTAGTGTACTAGGTCCCTTACTTTTTCTTATATATGTTAATGACATTTTCAACGTCATCACACACGGGGCTGCGTTCCTTTTTGCAGATGACATAAAAATTATGTACTCCTTTGAACCTGACGCCTTAACTTCTACCATTGCTAGCATAACGAGCGATTTACTATCGCTAGACTCATGGAGCAACCAATGGTTGATGAAATTCTCCGCTGTCAAAAGTTGTATTCTTATGTATAAGTGTCAGGTTCCCGCGGGAATGTTTAAAATTAATGATCAGTTCATCCCCAACAGTCCGGAAGTAAGGGACTTGGGATTACAATATTCTTGTACATTTAATTTCTCCGAACATTCGGCCGTGCAGGTTGCTAAAGCTAGACGGCTAATTGGTCTGATTAATAGAACCTTCAGTCTTACAGAGAACAAGCTAAGCATTTTTAAAACTCATGTCAGACCACTTCTGGAATATTGCACTGTCGTCTTTTCTAACATGCGGCAGATTGACAGATTTGCAATTGAGAATGTACAACGTAGATTTACCAAACAACTACTAGGATATTCCTCGCCTTTAAATTATATGGAAAGGTGTGAAATATTGCACCTAGAGCCCCTATGGCTGCGCCGTCTACGAATGAACCTGTCTTTCTTTTGCAATATTGTAAAACGTACATCTTGCAATTCAGCCCCCTAGGTCAAAACTCCCTCCAACTATTCTTTACGACATAGGGACTTTATGGTCTTGATTCCAGTATCCAGGACTGCGATGCGGTCAAACTTCTTTATTGTTAAATATTCTTCCCTCTGGAACAAACTCCCACCTCAACTTAGGTCAATGTCTTCGGCCTCTTTATTATTCAAAAAAGAAATAAATAAACATCTAACTGTCCAAAAACTGATCCGTATGCATGATCCCTACATGTCTATTACCCGAGCCTACGAACTGGGCCTGGGATACTAACCAAAAGCTTAACAACTTTGTTCAGTAGACAGTTATTACCAACGGATGGTAAGGAGCATTCTGTATTATAGTTAGCAAATAAAAGCAGTCCAACCTATACTCCAAGACTGTCAACAGCACACTCCACGTGTTTGTCTAGCCACTTCCTATTTTCAACGCTTCTGACCACGACCCCCTACTGGCCACCGTTACTCCGGTGATTCTTTTTTCATGCTGTCAGATTTTACCATAGTCGGTTAGGTTCTTCTTTTTTTTATCAGCTGCCGCCAGGTATAAGAGCATTTATAATGCTAGAAAATACATAGCAGCATATATAATATGGTCCTCAAGGTACCAGTCTCATCCACGCTTCAACTACTTACTCATTGAGACTCTATTTCAACACAAGATTCCAGGCCTCGTTCTGATGAACGAATCGCCACAACCGATGTGGTCTTCCATAAACCATTCGTCGAACTACACATAAGTGTTTGCCTCCAGTGTCGCCTATTCTCGCTTCCTTGCTTTTTTGGTATCTCTCACTAAGCCTCACAAGAATTAGTCGCTAGTACCGGTCTTCTCCGCTTTCCGTATGTTGTTTAATCCAAAAAACAAGACCTCAACGTCGCGACCACCCATTTCTGTTACTAGCATGATATTGGGGTTCTGTCTTTCTCCCCTAACCCACAGCTGGTAGAATTGCCAGACTGCAGCCCTCTCCGTTTTGTTTTCAGAACCTGCACCCTAAGGACGATTGTCGCCGTCCACTTCCCAGGAATAACTTGGACCCTCTCTTGCTGGACAGGACAAACGAGATTTACACACAACTTCATTTTCGCCCGTCTCACGATCGCTTTCCTCAAGATTCCCGCCATCGGACTTCTTGAACCTGGACTACTCGATCTCACTGCATTCATACAACTCATTTTAATCCCATATGTCATTATGCCCGTTCCGTGTTAGAACCCGCTAATACTGTTCAAACACTGGCACCTTTATTGTCACTGTTCATTGCTTCATCGGTCACCAAAAGAAAACGTCCGGCGCTGACATATCTCTCAGTAGTCCTCCAGTGGGCAGCGAAGTAATTAGTAACTACCTGCACTCTTCATCGGTCCATCCGATCGCATCCGCAATGCTGTTGCATCGAGTTTTCGGGCTCTGTAGATCACTGCGTTCCCTCCACGATTGAACGTCTTCGATACACTTCCCATGCTGCATCGCCGCTCCGTTTCCATCATTTGTTACACCTGTCAAATTGGTCATTAGAAATGTGACACTCACCGTCTACTTACTATACCATCACCGTTATCGAGACCTTTGATTTTCCAGATGTTGCATTCGTGTTATATTACCGAAACTGACCCCGTATGCAGCCTCCAAATCACACCACTATCTGCACCGGCCGATACATTTTATTTCTATATTCGTTGATCCACGGCCGCTTCCCGCGATATACCTGGGCAGTTTTATTGATCTGTCATTTTTGCATGGTACATACCACACAGCATTCATCTATTGACGTGCACTTATCTGTGGATTACTTTACCTTTCCTCTCGCAGAACTGAACACCTGTGTAATGGATGTAACCACACGGTCAATATTGATTAGTCTTCCACTTCCGCTTTGACATTTCATACCAACCCTACATAAAGTTAACAACTTGCCGCACGCTCACCTGTTTTACTCCGGCCGTTCCCTGCCACCATCACTCTGGTAGTATCCCTCCCAAGAGATACGCAATTGTTTGCAACATATATGATTCCTCCAGTATACAGCCACCACTTTATATACTACCATCTTTGCAGACTGAAATCTTTCCATGTTAATACTTCTTGACATGCCTGTAGTAAACTGAATAATTCACCGAACGCTTCGACGAGATTTCTATCCATATGCCTCTCATATTCTGTAGCGCACCAAAAACATTTCCTTTCAATATGTTCGAATTTCCACTAGTGGTAATTATTTCATATACCACTTATGCATGTACGCCAGACCAACTGACATCATTCGACCTTGACCTTCAAATTTGCCGGGCATTACTACAGTTTTAGTTCACTGTAACACTCTCTCTGATACTCTGCATGCACTTGTTGTACCCTTTTGTGAATTGTTATTCCGGCATCACTATAATCATCTGATCATGCATTCTAGCATGCTTCGGGCGCATCCGAAATATACAATTATTATTATTATTATTATGTGATGTACTCTAACTTATTCTGTTCTCTTAAAATCATATCTCCCGAGATAACCGAATTCAGTGAGAGAAAGACCTATCGACAACAAAAGTTGCAACGTAAGTTCGAGAAGTTGCAGCTTGCCTACGAAAGGACCAACGACCTTTCTATCTTACTCTGCCTCAGCCACCTCCCACGCCAGCTACTAAGCGAAAATGATAACAAGCTGGAGGAGCAAGAAATGTACGCTCTCAACAAGCCGAATAATAAAGCCCACCTCTCTGGCCTTATTAAAACTCAAAACCTCCGCTGTACAACCAAAATATCATATTTGCTCCTATCAGAGAACATTAATATTAACCTGCCTTAGTTAGTCGCTGAGGCACTCAATAATATCTTCGCTCCTACCTTCATAACGGACCACAATAGTCCAAACCGGGATCTCACCTCCTTGACTGCCGACACTTTGTCAACCGTGGTATTTTCAGCCAACGAAGTCAGAAAGCTGTTAAATACCACCCGGCCTCTGGATTGCCCTGGACCCGATGGTATCCCACCAGCTCTGTTTCGTCTTGGCGGCCCGGACATTGTGATGATTTTGATGAAATTATTTAATCTCTTCATGTCCCAAAGCATTTTACCATCCCAGTGGAAAACTGCCGTTATCATTCCCCTCCATAAGAAGGGCGCTTTACATGACCCTGCTAATTACCCTCCCCCAAACCACAATCCCATTATATCTAGGATAATGGAACGGGTAATTAAAGATGAGATTGCAAATTTTATCCTCATCCGTGGGTTAATAAATAAAAACCAACACGGCATCTTAAAGTGTAGGTCGTGTCTGACCTGCCAATTTGGGTTTCTTAATCTAATCACAACGGCAGCTGACTCTGGAATGGCACTTATCGATATCTTCCTTGATGTGACGAAAGCTTTTGATTGCTTGCCTCACGCCCAGCTGCTAACCAAGGTTAAATCTTACGGCATAACAGACCCGCTCTTTTCTTGGTTGTCATCCTATCTTAGCATGAGATCGCAAGCAGTAAACATTGTGGGTTACCTTTCATCACCTCAGCCAGTCACAAGTGGTGTTATACAGGGCAGTGTGTGAGGCCCACTTTTATTCCTTATCCTCATAAATGACGTATTCAAAGTAATATGCCATGGCAGCGCGTTCCTATTCGCCGATGATATCAAGATTGTATATTCATTTGAACCCCATACCTTGACGTACACCCTCACCAAAAAAGCGCACGACCTGAACGCTCTTTACATATGGTACCACACTTGGAAAATGGGTTTCTTCGCTGCTAAGAGCGCCATTCCCACATATAAAAGCCAAATTCCCCCTGAGTTCCTCGCCTTAAACGGCTCGTTCATTCCTACTACTCCGCTAGTACGAGATCTCGGTCTACAATATTCTTGGACCCTCACCTTTCAAGAACAAGCCACCAACCAGGTGGCTAAGACTAAGAGAACGATGGCCGTCGTCTGCAGAAATTTCAGAATGCGCGACAGTCAGCTTCTGGTCCTTAAACCCCACGCCAGACCGCAGCTCGAATACCGCCCTCTGGTATACACTCACATGCTCAAATCTGACAGACTTGCGATCGAAAGAGTTTAGCGATCCTTCACCAAGCACTTACTCGGCCCATAATCCCCCTTGAATTATAAAGAGATAGTTGATCCACTAAGGCTTGAACCCCTATGGCTACGATGTATGAAACTCAATCTTTATCTTCTATTCAACCTCCCACATTCTAGAACGCTCACGTCCATCACTGATCTGTTTCTCTCAAGAAGCACCCTACCCTCTTCGTAACCGAAATCATACTACTAAAGTCCCATGGTCCAGGACAAAACTAAGAGAGAGGTTCTTCATCACCGTCTATTCTTGCACTTGGAACAGACTGCCTGAAGACATTTGGGCCTGCCAGACGCTAGACCGTTTCAAAATTGTCCTGACAAAATATTTAGATGTCGCCAAAGTGCTGCAGTTAACCCATATGTGCACGACGTTGGAACAAGCTTATAAAGGTAACCTAGATTTTTGAATAGAGAAAGAAAGCACGATCCGGTTGACATCCTTTGCAACGTCGACATCACCTACTCTATATGCTTTCTCCATCGCCAGCATATTAGTACCCCTTAAAAAGACTTACGTCACTGACACTGCTCTTGTTAGATTCGCCTCAATTCACGAGCTCCAACGTCTTCTATCTATTATCTCCATCATACTTAATTCGCTTTACTCGGTGCGAACTAGCCCCATTCCCCTCCTTTATTTTGCCAAAACGTCTCAACACTTAATCCAGTTACGGTGGCAACCACTTACCCTCTAAATCATCATTCTTATTCCTAGTTTTGGTCATTATTTTTGTATTCTTATTCACTCCCAATGGCTCACAGTCCTCATTCTTCCCAAAGTAATTTGTGTCTACATTACTAGATTTCTCTTTTCACAAGTGATCGTTGATGCTCAGCTGGGAGCATCCCAGACTGCGTCTTTCTACTCTTGTGACTTCAGACATCAACCGGCGAGCATCTCCCTTTTGGTGTCTTGGGATGATCCGGATCTAATACCAGCGAAATATCTGGCCCACAAATCCGGCTTTAAATCTGGATCCCCAACAATCTCCTAGACTAGGCCATCTATACGTCTGTATGATCTCGACCAAAATCACCGGTGCAAATCCCGCCGGTGCGGAGCACGGACAGATCCCCCTCTTTGGCCGGTGCACATTGGGCATGCAGGACGTCTGCAACGATGTGCGGGCGCAACTAGGTGGATCCCACCTCCTGCCTCTAGAAGTGGTTTTCAGGTTGGGTGTTCAGAGCACCGTAAGCCCCATCCACTAGCACTGGTTGCGGATTGAAAAAAAACAGACAAAAGGAATAACATTCATATACTCAAAATGTTGCTGTCTCCTCCAGCTAACATTGACTCTCCATCGTGCTCGCTTCAAATTCGCCTTTATAAGCTTAAGCTGTTTTCGTCCGGCAAAATTTGCTTTCTTTGGTGCATAATTATTGCATACCTAAAAACCCATCAACACTTCTGACTCATTATTCCCGGTCCACTTCCCGCTGTTTCACGCTAAACTATTCACCAGTTCTATTTGCAAACTTAACCACACTCTAAGATAAAACCCACTCCTTTTTACTACTTTTACCGATATACTAGAGAACTAACGCATTTATTGCTGTCACTTACTTCCGTACCACAATCTTCAGTCAGTATATGACACTGCGAGACTCATCTCTAGAGATTCCCAATAATCGACGAATCTGTGTTTGTTTGCTTTCTCTGCCAGCTCCGCTGTTTGCATACTTAAGGCCGTTGCATTGCAATGTCCTCATCTTGCAAGGTATCGTGTCCCACATATGCACATCTGCTAAGCTCTGGTGCCTTAGATTTCTTTTCTGTCGCCACAAAGTGATCCACCTTTTGTATCAAACATAAACTGATAGTCTTCTACCCATCACTTCATCGTTTTTGCCAGCTGTGTCCATCCTATTGCAGTAGTTGGGCACCAGGCAACGATTTCTTCGCTAGTTCCTAGTTCATGCTGATGCATTACATTCCTTTTTTTGAAAGCAAAACAATTCACCCAAAATCTATATGTTTTGTCCGGTCACTTCTTTCACCATCAATCTGACACCCACAGTCCAGTGTGTTGTCCGTTTTGTTTTACAACTAGTTCAACCGACATACAGCCACCGAACCCCGAAATAGTAACCCTCGACCGGTTTTCTTGTTCTTTATGTGTTATGCCACAATTTTTTATCGTCCAATTATACATCGCAACTCCTCTCATACATTGCAAAGCTCTATTGCTTGAACACGTCTCCTTCATGAACGTAACTTTTTCACGATATCCACATATCCGTCAATCTTGTTTGGTTCTCCGACAGAACAGTCTTCCTTCCGTAGGATTTGTGTGATTTTGTACCATTCCCCACCCACCCCACACTTTGGCAGATTAGCCACACTTACCTACAGCCGGATCGACCACTTGACCTTGAGTTTAGATTCACCGGGCGGTACCGCAACAATTGACTTGAATGCTTTCTCTTATATTCAGTCGCGTTCACGTAATTGTACAATCCTTCCGTAACTTTCATTCAGCTTTCAACTGTACTGTTTGACCTTGCTTTTCAGTATGCTTCAGGGTCATCCGAAACAAACTATTATTATTACTCTCACCATCCACCTGCAATAACATTGTCATTTCGTACCCTTCGTCCATGCAATCACTTTCAGCGCATCCAGGATTGGTTCATTGCCCAATCACAACCTTCGTGCTGAAAAATAATTGGAGAACAACACAAGGTGGTGAACAAGCTCATTTTCGGTGATTCGTAACCATGCCATTACATCACATTTTATATGAACAGTGTTAAGTGAACAGAACAGAAATCAAGATGAGGCGATGAGTCAAAATTTAAGTGGGGGAGAGAGGATCAGTTATCACATGCGTGACCTCGATCTGTCTCTGGACCGTGAATAGGTGTCTGCGGTGTCATTAGTCGAATCAACGGATCTGTGGTTAGTTTGTGGGTAGTGGGTGGGCCAAGGAAGCCTTATCTCTTGCACGAACTGTTTTTCGGCGCACAACGGGGGATTGTAGAGACGAATGCATACCTCTTCCGCTGTGGCTAGAACACGGCTCTTCACCAGTTATGATTGCCCACTTCGAACCTTGTAGATTGGCCGGAATGCTTTGGTCACATTCACTGAGTGGTTAGACTGAACAAGGTGTGAACACACAGCGCTCGTAAGTACTTTGATTGCTTCTGTGTTCAACCGAACTGGGCGGTGTTCACGGAATCTTCCGGATAAGTGTCTGGCCGTACGGCCAATGTACGTTGTCCCACAGGAACAAGTAAAGGGGTGCACACAAAAAGAGACCATAGAATCTGACACCTTATCCTCTAATCGTAAATACACACACGGCTTCGGTGTAAATACAATACGGAGCTTAGCTGCGTAAAATGTTTTGTCGACGGCTCCTGATAATCTGCTATGTATAATATCCGCTGGGATATCACCTTTGAATGGCAGGCGGATGTATACTGACTTTTTTGGGACAACTGTGGTTTTCGCTCTTCTTCCACTTGTCACATTGTCTTATAATTGCAGCGATCCGGATATCCGTTTTTTGGGGACACATTGCGCAGAGAACGCAGTTTGTTGTCCAGTGTGTCCTCAGCACAAATTTTGCGCGCTCTATTATTCAGGCAACGGATTAAGTTGCGCTTAAATTGGAGTGGCACGAAACTTTCGAAGTGAATGTACTGCCCATTACGCGTTGCTTTTCTGTGCACTGATCGTTGAGCTGAGCCATCCACTCGCTGGCTTAGGCGCACTTTTAGAAAAGCTATTTCATTGTTTGACCCTTTTTCCGTCGTAAACTTGATGTTAGGATGGGCTGTGTTGAATATGTTTAACATAAAGTTTATGTCCATGGTGTCGTCTGCCACATTATATCATCCACATAGCGTTTATAAAGCACACATTGCCTGATGGTGGACTGCAGTTGATTATTCTCAATTTTCGCCATGAAAACATCAGCAAACAGCGGTTCCAAGGGTGACCCCATTGCTACTCCGTCTTTTTGACGATAGATTTCGTCATTGAATTTAAACTGCAAGTTGAACGTGCAAACAAAGAGGATTTGCTTCAGTTCGTCCACCGGAAGGCCCAAGTCTATGTTGTTTTCTTGAACATAGTTGCACAGATAATTGATAGTTTCACTGATCGATACGCTAGTAAACAATGAAGTAACGTCAAATGTGAACATATGTTTTTTTATCAGGCTTATATTTCGGACGTTATCCACGAAGTCGAGAGTGTCTCGTAAAATATGTTTCGCGATTGTAGCTCTCACTGGCTCCAGCAAGCCAGTTAGCCGCCTGGTTACTGCATGATAGGGAGAGTTACACATGTCCAAAATGGGTCTTAACGGTACGCCTTCCTTGTGGACTTTTGGTGAGCCGTACAGCCTGGGAATTGTCGTCCCGGTTGGTCGTATCCGTTCGAATGTGGTCGAATCTAGGATCCCTTTTTGCTTCAGTGATTGTAGTCTCTTGGAGATAGACTCTTCTATCTGGATCGTTTTATCCTTCTCATTGGAGGCTTGGGTGAATTTGCATGAGTCGCTCGATATTGTTTCCATCTTTTCTATGTAGGTCAGTTTGTCAAGAATCACGATATCTGAGCCTTTATCGGGTCTTGATAAAATAATATCTTTATTTGCCTGTAAACCGTTTGGGCACCTCAAATGCTCTGTCGTCAATATGCTCTTTGTTAACGGTTTGCTGCCCCGGTATTCGTAGCAAGCTTTAACGAGAGTGGACTTCAGCTTCTCCATCTTTTGTAATGACGATGGGTTCAGGTCTGTGAGTTGAGCAAAATGATTCTCAAATTCGACTTCCATATCCATTCGTTTCCCCTTTTTCTCCATGTGCCTTGTGGAAATATTCGGACGATGAAAAATAATTATCCATCCGATGGATGCTCAACTTTCCTCCGTCGACCTTCCTTCCATCACTAAGACATTCCCTCTCTTCCGCAAGATGTGTCACTCATTCGATTTCTGTGAATCCCTTCTTCTGACGTGATATATATATATATATATATATATATATATATATATATATGCATATATACCATTTCGTAATTGACCATCTTCCAAACTCTGTTGTTACACAGCAACCCCTCGGTAACACGTCATGCGGCTTCAGTTGCGTCATAACGAAAGGACACACCTATCGTAATGTTCATTGAAAATGAGTACCTACCATTTACTCATTCCACCAACTTCTCGGCGAACTTCACATCTACACAATCACCGAACGTTTCTGCACTCCATATGGATTTATCTTCCATTTTGAAATTGTTATTTCTTGACCACAGAATCTACGCAAACTGTTTACGTCCCATCACCTGTAATCCTCTGGACTTCCCATCAACAACACTCGGTTGTCCTCCAATCCCTTCGGACTTTTAGCTCGTTGGCTACGCAGCCGAGTTCACTAGTATAGGGCCTCTAATTTAGACTGACATGTCCGCCGACTCTTCCTATTTTACTCCAAATCCTATATTTCAGTCCCGTTCTTCTGTAAAAACCACTGATTTTATAGTTTTCTCCACCATTGTCGTATTCTCCGTTATTCATCGCGGTCCCCTGGGCAGCTATCTACTCCTCACTCCACTGTCACTTCTGCGCGCTATCCGCCCTTGTAATCGCGTTTCACATCGATCCAAACCATTATTATATCTCCTCGTTTTTAATTCGTGACGTACCCGCATTAACGTGGATAATCTGCCCGATGCGCACCTCCTCTCCTCTCACTACTTCTACCATCATTTCACTTGAAGTTACGCCCGCTCTCATTCCGATCGGTTGTGCACTGTTCTTGTGATTGTCTCCGCTGGCACCATGAAATCAAGGTGACCAATTTTTCGTCTGTGCGGTTTTTCAACAGCTTTTGTCGGAATACTATTCCTTGCTACCTTGTTGGTTATATTTGAATTCCTGGGCATTTTGCTTCCATTCCCGCAGCACTTCGTTAGGTATTTCAACCACTAAGTCGACTTTGCTGGTCCCTGAACTACGCAACATCCTGACTTTTCAATTTAACTTCTACTGCCTTCTCTGCCGACTGTTTCATTCTGTTCCAAATCCGATGGCCTGTCCCTGCAGTCGCTGTTTAACGCATTGCACGATCATACACTGCCATAATTCTATATCCTCATTGTTACTTCTTGTCATACGTACATCAATGAGAATAAACCGCCGAACACTTGCGGCTCACTGCTGGCTATTTTTTCCATCACTGCTGCTGGAATCCCTCCCTCTGTCCATCAGATTTGTTGGTCTCTTTCCTCGTGGTTGACTAAGTCGGCATCTGGCTGTCAAATTCTACCACGGCACTGGCCGTTGATTCATGGCATATGATATCTATCGGTCCATTCTTGTACATCTTCAAGTTTTCTTTCCACTTATTTTCACACCCCGCTACACGCAAACGACTCTTTGAATTCACCTTGTAGAACTTTTTTCTTCTCTCCTCTTTGCTTTTTGATACATACCCTCGATTCAGCTAGAGTTTTCGTTGGTGCTATCACTTCCGGTAATATTAACGCATATACTCCCACTTTCCTAACCGACTCCGAACACCGCCAGCCGATCCCAGAATTTAACCTTGACCTTCAAATTTGCCGAGAGTTATTACAGTAATAGTCCTCTTTAACACTCTTTTCAATACCTTGTGCATACATATTGTATCTTTTTGTAAATTCCGATTCTGACATCATTTGAATCATCTGATCATGCAATCTAGCGCGCTTCGGGCGCATCTGAAATATACCATTGTTCTTATCAATATTACTATTATTATTATTATTTGCATTAGTAAATAATTGCCCACAATCCAGGATATACACCCTTCGACTGCTTCTCCACCGTCTCATGTCAGACTTTCTTTGGCATATCCGGCCACGCAATTACCTGTACCATCGGAAAGTCTCAAACATGAGCTACTCTTTTGTTATTCTATCAAATCAGTTTATTTTCATCCCCAACATCTTCCTCGTTATCGACTTGTGATCCACCTATGGTATTCACCAACGGGCCCAGGCAACCCAACCTGTCAACTTCTGTCACTCTGTTCAGCCTACTTATCATTGGGCACTTTTTGAACATCTTCAGCTGAAGTGCAATCATCCATAATCTGGCTCAGCTGTAATCTGTTCCCCAGATGTCCTAAGAGGGACTTTCCCCAAAGCACCTGGTCACCTGATCGCCTGCTCCTCCTGGCTGTTTCACCAAGGAAAACTTCTGGAGGATTCCATTAGATGTCCAACATTTGCGCCCCTATTATGCCCAATTATTTTCAAATCTCTGTTTCACTTATGTCAGTGTCAGAGTCATTGAGGATGAGCCAAAAAATGAGCACCATTTCGCCCACTTTTCAAATACCGTCATTTTCCGCGACATTTCCCCTCGATTTGGCATCTGCGCCAAATACCAATTCAAGGGCGCCTTCTCACCATTTCCTGGAAAACAGTTTTCTATATTCAAGTTTATCGAGTGTCCAGTTGCTTCCTTAACGTTACATTCCCAGTCACGAGATTGCCTCAGCCTTCGTCCGCTTTGCTTTTGACTTGTGTTTCTCCCTTTTGAGTCACTGATTTGCCCGAATGAGTACTTCATTTGAATCCTTTTTGAATCACTCATACAATTAAGTATCTCTGCTACTCCAGACTTCCATGATCGGGCTTCTATTCCACACCACACTATCACTATGTGGCTACTCAAAGTAGCCTTCAGGTTGGTTAGAAAGTTCGGTGTCATGGGCATATGTGAGCTTTGCACTAGGGCAATGGACCAGACTCAGGGTAAGGCAGAACAAGCCACTTTCAGGGAACACTAGAATGTAATATAAGGACCACATTACGTCCCTTAGAACGGGTTTGCACCCTTAAAAGAAAGAAGTAGGGAAAACCATCAAGTACTGCTGAGCAAGGTGGGTCGTTTGATATAGAAGGCAAAAAATGGGCGGCTGATAGATTTCCTTCCGTGAATGACCTTCTTGTGACAGGTGCACTGGTGTAGTGAACGTCAGCGATTGCGTACATCAAGAATCCATCCTAGGCCTGAAGTTCTTTTTTGTTATATTACCAGATCGGCACCATACTTTTAATCATCTAGATTTATTTCGTGAATAATGGGAAGTTCATCGGCCTGTCGGTAGAAGAAATCTCGGTGGAGATATGCGAGCCTTCCTTGAGCGGGCATGAAGGTGCGACTTATCACTCAACGCTGAAAAAGGCCTATTGTTGTCCAGGTCACAATGAAGGCTAACTGTCGTCCCTGGAAAAAGGACTTTAAAACAGGCTGCTTGTTGAGATAAAGACATTGGGCCATAGTGAGCAGTGGTTAAAATAGCCAGACTGGTGCAGTACAGCTGCAAGAATGTTTTTAGTGAGCTCCCCGTACTGCGCTGATCAATGCCGAGCCATAAGCCGGAAATATTGGGGCAGATTTCCGTAGCTATATTACGACGTTACTCAAAGGGCAGTGTCCAGTCCTAGGTACCCTTCTGTGGAAAGAACTCCACCTGCCTGGAAAAATTTCAGTGCTTAACGGAGCGGAAGCTTAAAGGACAAGAGTGGAGGACGCGTAAGCAGAGAACCACTGACCTAGATACCCTCCTTTGAGAAGGAAACTTGGAGGAGATTGTTAAGCAAAGTATGGTAATGGTGGGAATGTTTTTGAGATATGCACCACTAATTGGTGAAGTCACGAGAGTGTGGGTTCGTCATTTTCATTTCGTCAGAGCTTTCAACTCCGTAAGCTATAGCCTGCTGGACCATAAACGACGGAACCTGCGATGGTCAGAAGACAGGTGTTTTGATAACATGCTAGCCTTGGACGCGCAGTTGCTGTGTTAAAGTTGGCGATTATCTATCGAGGCCCGAGAAGGTTACCAGTGGTATCCCACAGAGTTCAGTACTGAGTTTTTCGCTCTTCCCCTTTTAGACAAACTTCCTGGTGAGAAACCCGAGTTTCATCTTTGCAGATGGAATAGAGATAGCGGGGGGCTATTTGATACAGGATGTTGGTGCCGTTCTTGTATGGTCCTATGGATGGGGTCTACCCTTGAACCCCTCCAGATGCCTGATCTTGACTTCCACCACGGAAGGAAGGAGCAGGTTTCCGTTTCGGAGAGTGTCGGAGGGGAAAAACCTAGGTGTGATAGTCAAGCAGGACTTGAAGCCCTCAGGACAATGCCAGAGGGCTGCTTCTATGGCCGGAGGAGTACCGAAATTGAGTGTACTACCGTTACACGCAAAAAACCGGAAGTATTTATCCCGTTTTTTGAGGTTTTGGTATAAACTCCCTCGCAGGCACGGGCTCTTAACTATCGTGAGCGTTAGGAATTCTTGAAAGGGGGCGGCTACTCGCGGCTAGAGTGCTTACTGTCAGAGGGGGAAGTCTTGCCCCAGTGACTAGATCTAATCCCCTTCTCTTCGGCCCGCTCTATGGGTGGGGTTCGGTGAGAGAAACATTGAAGATCGAGAACAGTCTTCCGGATATGAATAGGGACGGTTTATTTGTTTTCGCACGTTAAAGCCGCAGCTGAGGACATAATCTGAGGCTACAAGGGACACCCGAAAGCTGATATACGAACCAAAGTTTTCACTAATAGGGCCAGACCCAAGCGGAGTAGACTGTCAGAGGAAGATGTTAGATGCAGCAGTGAACCAACTTTCGAAAACTCCCTAGATTCAGGTTGGAGCACAGCTATCCCAGAATCAGCTGTACGAACGAGGAGTGGGGCTGTGAGCCCCGGGTTTTTTCGATCAGCGTATTTCTTAGAAGGTGATATTCAGGTACGGGTTCGCCTTGATTCTTGGGCCGCAGGGTGGATAGCCGAGACATCCACTTTCTCGCAAAAGTGGGCTCCACTGATCTCCAGGTTCCGTGACACTAGGATTTCCGAGTTCCTCGAGCTTCACAAGCAGTATCCACTCCTATTGTACAGTTCATGTTTGGTGGCAGTGGACCACAATGAGGACAGTCCTGCCAGTTAGGCTGAGGAGGGAAGGAGTGGGAATCGTTACGATAATGATAGTGATAATGGTAGGTTTCTTGACCGTGGTCAAATAACATTCACAAACAACATCAGAGAATACAGCAATACATAACAATTTGGGGTAGTCACAAATTTGCGCTTTACAGGGCAAGCGTTAGCAGAAATAAAAGAGTAGAGCTGATTAGTGTTTAAGTAAGCTGAAATGGAGACGGCTACCGCGGGAACTGTAAACCCGTTTTAATTCGGGGAGGGCTTTGTGGATAGCTGGACCAAAGTAGGAATGCTGAGGTAAGCGATGCTGGAGAATTTCAAAAATGTGTGGGGATAGCAAGGACCAGTGTAGCAACAAGCCTCGGACAGCACAACATGGACAGCGAGTTGAGGCTTGAATAATGCACAGTGTGCCTTTTGGGTGCCAAAAACTGGCTGCGACGGGTCAGGTCTTCCAGAAAAGTATGCGAGGGTGTGCCAACGGGACATATGGACGATCACTAGCGACTAACCAGGTAGGAGAGTAACAAAAAGACACGGTTAAAACTGATGTCCGCATGCGGTTATCAAAGCCCAGTCAGAGATGCCAGCGGAATATTGGAGATTGATCCAATATTGAGTAGCTTATTGTGAGGGCCTGTGAAATAAGTGCGAGCGGGTCGGATGTGATAGTAAGACAGACCTTCTTGCACAGGTGATATCAGCGTCATAAGGAAATTCACATGAAGGCAAAAAACTTCACGACGCACGCGGTGTACTTCTGCAGAACGTGAATGGTGCATGGACTCGGAACGGACTTTCATAGAGAAGCCCTCAAAGAAACATACTATTGGAGACAAATGCTGCTGACGCGACCAAGCCGAGATTGGAAGAGCGTAAACATAAAATTTTCCGCCTGCGTGATGAAAAGTTATTAACCGAATTCTGGTTCGCTGCAGATGGTCCGTATTTTGTTTCCTAAAAGCCTCGGTTTCAGGTGATGGCAGAGTATGGTGAGGGTAGCAGGCAAGGAAGGGCAAGGTTGACGAAGTGGGTAGGATAGGTTGGGAAAGCAGCGGAGACGGCAATGGTTTCGGTCATTGATTTTGTAGTGCAAGGCAGAATGATTTGATATGATTGTATGGAGAAAGGGTAATAGATGTTGATCAGGTGTGGGGTGATAATTGGTGTCAGGAATCCACTCTGTGATCCGGCAAGACTTTCTTGGGGGATTGTGACTCCAGTTGTAGGGTTAATATCACTGGTCGGCCACGTACGATGCCCAATATAGTGTCAGCAGGGGTGAGAAAACATTTGAACCGTTATCAACCCAATCAATGTAACTGTTTAGTCCATATGGTAATCCGGGAGTGACGTCGAGTTAGTCTGAGGCTATCCAGGTAACCTGCGTGATCTGAAAACTCTCAGGAGTGCGGCAGTCCAAAGAGTGTTCCAGCTGTCGGTTATGGTTATCGTTTTATTGGAAGCCAGAACATTTTATCTGGCGGCCATTGGGCCGATCTACGGGGGATCAGCGGATGGAGACTGGTGGTTTTCTAGGGTAGTTGGGTGACAATAGGGATATATGAAGATGTCAAAAGCAGGCTTATCCGAAGTGCAAAATAAGTTGGTTAGTAGGTGGTGGATGAGGAGGGGGGGGGCCGTTTGCGAATCTGGAATAATACAATAGGAGAGGGTGGGATCAGGAAGAGGACTGGAAAAAAGGAGGACAGCTGTCCGGTCGTTGCATCAGCTGTGGGCGAGGACGGCGAACATAGTGAAAAGGAAAGAAAATACTTGGAGTTGAGGTGGGGATTTTTCACGTAAATGCAAACGGGCTGGTATTCTATGGGATCATGAGAAATCAGAAGTGTAGGGATCCCCGGTGGAATGGGATCTTAACTTACCATGAGCATATGTGCAGATAAGTGAGTCTTGGTTATTGAAGAATGGTAACCTGCGTGGTTAGACCCGAGTATGTTTTAGAAATCCAGGAAAAGTACGATGATGCTGCCGAGTACTAGCCTGAGACGGGAGAGCTGGGCGGAAGCGATTAATTTCGTTAAAGGACGAAAAGGTTTGCTAAGGGAGTTAGCTTCATTTGGGTAATTGAGTCAACAAGGCAGCAGACTAACCACCTCTGACTTTGTACATCACTATTATTGCATGGGCTTGTGAAGAACACCAAAAAAGTGAAGTTGTGGGTGGCAAATCATAAAAGTGCGGTGGTTACACTCCTCATTCCGGAAACCAACGCAGGCGAAGTATAGCCGAAAGCTGTGAACCGCAGGCACATCAATACCGGGGTGTTGTCACTGCAGAGGCTGCATAATAATGGTATATTTCTTGATCGTGGTCAAGACTCATGCACAAGGCATGATCAGAGAGCACAGAAATTCACAGTATTGTTGAGTAATCACAATTTTGAAGTTCATGGTTCACACAACTGCAGTAATAGAACGACCGGCTTGGACGGTGTTTAAATGAACTAAAGAGAAGGGGGTCGGCTTGGCCATAGTGAATCGGTTTCGAATTCAGAACGGGGACGATGCGGTTAGCGGGATGGACGTAGGAATGCAGATAAGGCGATACTGAAGAAAAGTAAAAGTGCAGTGTTAGCAAGAACCCATAAAGCAACTGGTATCAGACATCACAACACGAAAAGGGAGTTGAGGCAGAAATAATACACAATTTGCCTTATGAGTGCCGATAATTGTCCACGACGGATCCGGTAGTCCAGAATGGATCACCAAAAGAAAATCAAAAATAGAGTTAACATGGTGTTATCAAAGTGCAGTCGGAGATGGCTGCAGGATGTAGAGAAGATTAATACTCCATTGGATAATTCATTGTGGAGGGAGCCTGTGATATAAATGCAGTTGAATCGAATGGGATAATTGGATTGGCCTTTCTGTACAGGTAATTCCGATATTATATGGAAAATCACATGCAGACAGAAACCCTTACCAGGAATGCAGTGTGCTATTGAGAGGCGTGAATGGTTAATGGACACAGAACTGGGAATTTCAACAAGCCGTCGAGGAAACACCGTTGGAGACAAACGCTGCTGATGCAACCAAGCAAATATGCACAGGTGGCGAAGCGAAAGGAAGACTGCGGTGACTAGGAGAGGCCAGGCCCGAAGGAACACAGGAAGTTGAGTGTAAAAGTGAGGTTTTCTGCATACTTGATAAAAGAATGAATAGCCAAATGGCTGGTGTTTTGTTTCATGAAGAGTTTGGTTTCTGTTGATGGTACGTAGTGCATGACGAGGGCAGCAGTCAAAAAGGGCTAGGCTGACGAACTAGGGAGAGTAGGTCCGGAACGCAACGGCGAGGGCCAGACTCCAGTCCTGCACGCAGAATGAATTGAACTGCTCGTGTGGAGTACGGGAAATGGATGCTGATGGGTGATGTCAAAAATCCGTCCGGTATTCCGGTGAGACTATCATGAATGATTGAAATCCTGGTTATGGGATAATGATCACTGGTTAGCCATGTAAGGTGCTCCATATAAGGCGTCATGAGGTGTGAGCATAGGTTTATTCACGGTAAATCCGATGGATCAAATAGTTTAGTCCGTTAAGTAATCCAGGGATAACGTCGATTTGGTTGACGGGCTACCCAGGTAACCAGTGTGTTCTGAAAGAGAGGGGAAAAGCGGCAGTCTCAAGACTGCTCCGGCTGAGGCTTATGATCTACGGCTTAACGAAAATTAGTGCGGTAATGCTACTTGATGCCCAGTGGGCCAATTTACGAGGGATTAACGGGCGGAGACTGGTAGATTTTTAGGGCATTTGGTTAATGGTGGAGATATTAAGCGCATGCTTAGTCGGAGTGCAGAATGGTTAGGCTGATAGGTGGTAGAAGAGTAAAGGGGTCCAATTGAGGACCAAATATAAGACTGAAGAGGAGGGTGGGGTCAGAAATGGGAATGAGAAAAGAGAGGACAGCTGTCCGGTTGCTGACCCGGCTGTAGGTGGGGGCGGAGAAAATATAAAAAGATAAGGAAACGTTGAGATCTAAGGTGAGGCCTCCTTGTGTGAATGCTAACGGGCTGGTTTTCCGTTGGGTCACGAGTAATCAGATACATACGCTTGTGGAATGGGGTCCTAGCATAACTTGAGCAAATACGCTGATCGGTGAGTATTGGTTATTGAAGGATGAGAATCTGCGTGGTAGGACTCGAGTAACGGAGGAGTGTAAAAAAGGACGATGAGACCACTGAGTTATAGCCCGGGACAAGAAAATTAAGTGAAGTTGAGCATCTATCAACAAAGGAATAACAGTTTATTAAGGGAATTAGTGTCAGTAAGAATTTTGGTATTGTAACTGAGTGTATATGGCAGCAGACAAACCATCGCTGACTTTGGACAACATTATTATTGCTTGGGCTCGAGGGGGATAGAAAAAGTAAACTTGTGGATAATAAATTATAAATGTGCAATGTTTACTTTCCTCGTTCCGACAACCAATATAGGCGAGGTTTTTCCCGTAGCTGTTAGGCGTGGGCGTGTCAATGCTGGGCTGTCGTCAGAGCAGAGGTCGCATGATGTAACCATTCAGACCGTGTATCGACAACTGCAATAAACGTCAGCAGGATGGTCAAGGATTTTGCAGGGAACCCAAAAGGGTTTGAGCTGAGTAAGGCGAGGTCGGCAAGCATATGTGGAGAGCTCGAACGGCGTGCTGTCAGCCCGCACTGGTCTAGACAAAAGGAACTGTAGGGTAACTCGAAATCGTGGGGTTTCTCATACGCAAGGTCGGGTCTAGGATGTTATCAGAAATCCATCTGTAATGAAGAGGGCAGAGAGCATTAGCCCAAGACCTTCCCAGCCTGAAGTGGATTTTTTCGTCTTTTTTATTGAGGAGAGGGAGAGCAAATTTACGCCGTAGGGTAGACTTCCCATTTCCCCTTGCCCCGCCCTTGTTTACGCGTGGCCCATTGGGTCCGAGACTGATAGAGATGGCTGTTTCCTATTTTTGTGAGACCGCTACAGACCAGATGCCATAACCTTCGGGGGTGTTGCTGCCACAAGCTGTGAAAGAAAAATACAGAATGGAGCAATCACTCAGATAATGGCAGCACTCCTGGAGCTATCACTTACCAGCTTGCTCTTGTCAAGATAGAGTCGGGCAGGTTCCAGTATATATGTGAGCCATCCGGTGAACGCACCTCCGATTTCGATACGCAGGGTAACTTCACGGGCATGACGAAGTTAGTGGAAAGGTATCACCACTGGCTTTGCAGAGGTTGACCGCTAGCTAGTGCAGTGGCAACGGGTGATTAGGACAAATAAGCCAACGATTTTCGGCCGAAAGGCGCACGCTGAAGGGGAAAACTGATGAACTGTAAAGATCATAGGATTCAGTATACCGAAAAATGATAAATAAGGGAGAGAATGGTTTCGGTAGAAAATTGGTGGTAGGTCCGGACGAAACAACTTCTTGATCAGTCGCGGTTGGGTGTTGCTTAGAAAAGTAAGACGTTGTATGAGGAGCACAGTGATGGTGGAGAGCTATCTCAAAACTCTGAGCCTCAGGCATGATAGTGGGTCAAATTCAGGTGACGTCTAGCGGGTTAGTACTATCATGATGGAGCTTTGGACTGGATTCATGATTGCAGGCTAGGTATCCGTATGCTACTTAAAGCGCAATATGGCAAGGTTTGATGAGAGGGAGGAAGAAGAGTGAGTTGATGTTTGTCAAGGAGCAAGTTAATAATAGCCATGCCGTGGCTATGGGAAAAAAGATGAGAGTGAGTAACACGAGTGGAGAAATCAAGCGCAGCTATGTCCCAAGAGACAATGGGGTCCGCAAAAAAGGGAGTTCGAAGACTATTAGATACCTAATCCAACTTCAAAAGCCCTTTCTTCACTTACGTACGGATTTATAAGTTGGATTGCAGTTTGTACTCTGAGGTATTTGCTTTTGTGGTTCTTAAACGCCTTGGATGGCCTTATAGAACGTACATCATGGGGTAATTTGTTCCACAAAGCTGCATACTTAACCAGGAAACAGTTGGACCTAAAGGCAGTTCTAGAAATAGGAACAGTAATTGTGTTGTCTCCCAGTCTTAAAGAATATTGTGAGTCCTTTAGGTTTCTGAACTGCGGTGCTGATTCGATGATTCGCTTTACAACAGCACCACGAAAGAATACGAAGTTCAGCTTCATGCGTCTAAGCCATAGCGGAGATAGGTTCAAATGTTCACAGCGTTGGCTGTATTTGAGTTGAGTGGAAAGCCAGTTAACCGTTTTGTCATTAGCCGTTGAACATTTTCAACAGCAACTCTGCCCCACTGACGCATTTCAGAGTAGAATATGGAAAAGTATTCCAGAAGGGGTATAACGTGGACATTATGTGTGCTGCATTTGCTTTCTGGGAGGCGGAATGTCCTGTGGAGCAGGCCTATAATTCTTCTAGCCTTAGCCATTTGTGTGTTTGTATGTTCAGAGAAAGGGAAGGCGGCTGGATATTGCAAACCTATATCTCATACTAACGGGCTGATGGAAATCTGGTGACTGTTAATACAGAACCTAACTGGAGGGACATTCTATTCAAACGTAAGAATGTTGCTATTCTCCGCAGAACATTCCATTAGTGAAGTGGTGCACTAAGTACAAAGAGCTGTTAAATCTTGTCATATATCACTGATAACTGTACTAAGCGGACCAGAATCAAAACTGTACAATATTTTGATGTCGTCCGCGAAGTGGTGGACACTGCCATGGCGAAGTACACTGAAAACATCATTTATGTATACGAGGAAGAGTAGTGGGCCCAAAAACGATTCCTTATATGACACCACTGGTGACAGGTTTGGGTTTGGAGACGAAACCAATAATCTGAACCAACTGATGACGGTCGGAGAAATAAGAATCCAACCAACCAAGTACCAGGTCCACGATGCCATAAGATTTGGCCCGTGATTGGAGTCGAGTGTGTGAGAGTCGGTCGAAAGCCTTTTTCATATCAAGCAGGATAATAATCATGGACATGCCTTTGTCAGCAGCCTCCTTGACGGAGTTCAAGAAGTTAACTTGACAAGTAGAGCACGAACGGTTTTCCAGTAAACCATGTTAGCCCACATTGATCAAATTATTTATTAAAAGTTGGATCATTATCTTATTCTTAATGAGCTTCTCCATGATTATGGAGATTATCGGTGTGTGATCAATAGGACGATAATTCTCGAAAACATGAACGGAGACTTTTTTGTGCAAGGGGATAATCAACTTGTGATCGATGGGATAAACGAAGGCAGAGTGGAAGGCGTCAGTAATAAGTACAGTATTGTCCTCGGTTGATTCAAGCGATCGATAAATGCATCCAAGCAAAAGTTCTTGTGACTGCAGTTTAACTGTTACTTAGACTGAATCATCAACCGCCTCGAGGACTGGCTGTTGCATTGAAGAAACAAGAAAGGATTCTCTGCAGTATATTAGGCAACCCCCTCCTCGACAACGTTGCTGAAGGCCTTGTAACCAGATATTTTGAAGTCTACTTTGGGAGTATTTGCGTTAAGCCACTTTTCCGTGATGAGGATGAAATCGTAGTTAGACAGAAGGACCCGGGCACGCAGAGGGTGAATTTTTGCTGGTAGTGAGCAAATATTGATGACAAAAAACAGACATACGTGCTGTACTTTCTTGTACTGTCGCAACAGGCAGTTTTGCGAGCGTTGGGGCTGGAGGAGATAGAGGTAGTGGCGTTGCCAGTCCTGGTACAGATGAGGTGGATGAGACAGTCCTGGGTAGATTACTGTGTGTTTAAGTCGAGGACCAATAGAGGGACGTTTAGTCAGTATCAGAATGACTAGTACAGATTGGTTGAGTACTGGTAGGACAGGCAGTACGATCGAATTCGGTGATTTCTGAGTTCGATTGGGAGCGCGTGGAGCGGTCGTCCGCTGCAGGATTAACCAAGAAAGCAAGGGGAGCTTCATTGAGGATGAGTCGGGGAGTCTGAAGCGGAGAACCAGTGTGGAGTGGATGGAAGTTAGAAAACCGTCTGCAATTACAGAGGTGGGGCCTCGGTTTGTGAATGAAACACGAGTTGGTGGACTGATGGTTATACCACCATTGGGGAACAGGTGAGGACGAATATACTGGGATAGAGCTATGGTATGGGGCCATGTTTCGCCCAGGGTAAATAATAGAAAAAATGGTATTTTGCTTCGGTACTGGGTAGCCGTGGGATGTACCGCCGGTTGTTTGGGTAAAGTGGGAGCCCGATTCGAACGGGTGGTCGATGGTATACTGACGCGGTCTGATTGAGGTAGGTAAGTTGCTGGGGTACAAGTAGGGGCTGCAGTGGGGTGAGAGTCTTAAAGGAGGGTCTCGTAACTGAATTCGGCCGGGTGAAACATTGAGCGAGTACAACGAACGCTATGCGTGGTGTACTGGAAAATGAGGTTCGAATGGTGCTGACAAAGGTGGTGGTGGTATGCACAGAAGAAAATTTACAACATGGTGGTGCATCGGTCGACAGGATGAAGGTGACGTACGAGTAGTTGGTCACACCACGTTGAGGTCGGCTACATGTGTCTTTAGGTAATTACTTAGGTGCACAGGTGGAATACTGATGGAGGGATTGAGGAGCTTCGGTGGGTGTTCCGGTGATGGGAATGTTGGTTGGGTAAAAATTTGTTTGGCGCTTACACGAGAGGCCCCAGGTTGGTCTATGAGGCAAACTAGGGGCGTGGCGATGTCGAGGTTGAGATGATCTGGGCCACGGCAAGCAACAGGAACGGGGGAAGAGGCTGTGCTCGATCTCGTTGGGGACGCCGTTGTTTTTGATTCGTTGGTACGGGATGGTGGGTTGGGAGCAATCACTTTCTCGGCTTGTTTGGAAGACAAGCCAATAGCTGAACGATGGCTGTCTTTGAGAGATGATTTTATAGCCCGGCTATCGGTATGTCCTCTAGGTAATCGTGGAGATTGGGTTGTAATGTGGAGCAGTTTGGATGGGCGCTGAGCTGGCGGCGAGCGGGATATATCGAGGTCTACTTCCTCTGGTGATGCAGCGGTCGATGGTGCGCGTTTGAATGTGCCAGCTATGGTGGGTTGTTGATAGGGGTTGTGCGGCCGTGGACCAGGAGATTGTGACCATGAGGGATTGCCGATTACCGACTTCTGGACGTCCCTCTTCAATGAGGTCTTGTCGGCGACAATGTTCACTTTTGAATAGGGTGGCTTTGGCGATAGCCTATCTCTTTCTGATGAATTCCGTGGCAATGTTTTCCTCACGGAACTGAAACAGAAGTGGATACCTGCAGCTGTGACTTTTTCCTGGACGTAGGCAACCGCATTCGTGGTGTGACATACCACAGGCTAGACGCAACGATTGCTCGATCGAGGAAAGCGGAAGACGATCCGGAATAATAAAGACCACAGCATGTTTGGATCTTTCAGTTCTTTGGTGGAATTCAGAAGCGACTGAGTCCAGAAAGCGACTTGCCGTTAGTAAACTTTGGGTGTTCGGGTATCTTGAAGGATCGACGACAAATGCTAGTGCACTAGCATCGTGGTGACGATGTGGTCGGAGCATTATCTATGGTACGTAACTGTCCTTCCTAGGATTCTAGGTTTCGTTCTAGTGCCCTAAATTTGATAACAGCATCACTGTGGATATCAATCAGTGGTACCGAGCAAAATACCAAAGCTGTGGGGAGTCGGGAGCGTTTAGTGCTCGCGTACCGAAGACGGCTCGTCACTCCGTGGTGAAGATGGACGGAAGTTGCTTTAGGGATTCCTTGGAAAAGTTTTTTTTATAGAATTGGAGTTAGGCGTGTTGATAATGGGAACACTCAACTATCTTACAATGGCACTTGGGAAGCTATTCTAACAACGTTTTGTAGATTAGCTGGTTGCCTATGAGTTCATTGTTCAGAAAATTCCCTGAATTATTTTGAGTTGCGGGGATACTCCTAGAAGCTATTATTTCTAATATCACCTTAGATAGCTTAGTGGAAACTAAACCGATAACTATCCCGTATAACTTTTCCAACCGTGTATTGACTGCTGCGTTAGAAATCGGCAGGCTGGTTGAGGGTTTTGCGGGAAACCCAAAACGGTTAAAACTGAGAAATGTTTGGTCTGTGAGCATTCGCGGGTAGCTCGGGCTGCTTGCTGACACTCCGCTTTGGTTCCGAAAAAAACCAAAGTCTATCTCAAAAGCTCGGGATTACCATATGCAGAATCGGGTCTAGGCTCTTATCAGAAGGAGGCAGAGAGCAACAGCCCAAGACTTTCCTAGACAGAGGTGTTTTTAATTTTTTATCATCTCTTTTCCTTCTGTTAGTACAGTGGAGTGAAAAGCAAATTTACATCGTAGGGTGGTCCTCCCGCTTCTCTTTGACCCGCCTTTCTTTACACGTGGCCCATCGGATCCGAGACTGATAGGCTTGGCTGTTTCCCCTTAATGCGAGATTGCAACGGACTAGTTGCCTAAACCTTCGAGGTTTTGTCGCCGCGAGCTCTGGAAGGAAAGGATAGAAGATGGAACAAAGACTCGGATAATGACAACATTTGTGGTAGAACATACGACTGGGAAAAATGATAGAGCCAGAAGCGATGGTGGAAGAGTAGCGAGCGGAGAATTGAAGGATGACGGGGAGACTGCTTTTGCAGAGAGAACTGGCCAGAGATGGGAGAAAGTGAGTAAACGAATACGGGAACCAAGAGAAACGTAAGAACAGAGGGAGGTGATACGCGAAAGCCTAAAAAGTGGGGAAAAGGGAAACCCAAAAGTGCAGTATCCACAGAAGTATCACCAATCCAAGCCATGCTATGTTGCGGGTCACTGAATCTTGTCGTGAAACACACGGGTCGGCACATTGTCCCGCCGGTGCTTGAACCACGCCACTGGAGTTGCTTTGATCACTTCCCCCGGCAGTTCATCCCAGTCGTTGACCACAGAATGCGTGTAGAACAAGGTCCGAAGTCCTGTCCGTGACCTGTGGGCCATCACATTGAGGGCGTGGCCTTTCGGGCTGCGTCTTGTTCCCGGTGGCGGGATAACATATATGAGTCGGAATCACGTATTATACGGTATCTGGAAAGCGTAATGATGAAACAAAACAAAAGGTCACACAATTGTTCTTGACCGATGTCCTTCTTAGGAAGAACGTCTACTGAACAACCACGAAGAACGTTTTACCTCATCCAAGCCCTACCCAAAAGGAAAGTAAAATACTATGGAAAGGGGACAGGGTTGGTCAGTACAGATAAACATATTGGAAAAGAGTCAGAGGATAAGAGCACCACCGTTGACTTTCGCAACGACACCGTTGAAATCTGGATAGTTAAAGGTCTGTGGAGGATCAGCCGCCCCAGCGCTCCCCTCGTAATCTTCCCCCTCCCTTGCAAATAAGTAAATGTGCTCTAGGCTCTCCTAATAAGATTTTACTCGCGACAAGTGAAAATATTTGGTAATTCGCCGCTTGCTCTTCTCTAGTTCTTACCTATCCCGAGCCAGATACGGGGTTCAGGCCTGGACGTATCTTTCAAAGTGGGGCCGTAACGGGTTCTTGTATGGTGCAATAAGCACTAACGTTCTAGAGCCGATTGTTCGACGAATTTGACAGAGTGCTATGGAATTGGATTGTGCATTGCAATCACTCGCTGGAGGATTTCATTTAGGGCACACCAAACACAAACCGTGTTTCCGAGCCTTTTCCCTCCTGGCCGAGGCTTTCATCCCCAGGAGCTTGGGGCATTTCGCCACGCTGTGTTATTGCTTACACAAAGCTCACTGCATTGAGCAAAAATCATTACCTTGCGTCACCAGGCGGACACGGCAATTCTGTCCAGGTTAGCGGACGCTGGTATGCAAAACCTGGTTGGGCCGAGTGTTCCCCTCCTTTAACTCCTCCAACTGCCCAAGTCTACTGCTACTCATTCTTGCCATGAATGATGCGAATTCCTTCGGTTATCCAAGCCTAGGTTCCCAGCCGTTTTGAGTTACCCCATCTACGGTCTTTGTCCAGTCCAGTGCTCATACCTGTGTGCAAGGCAGTAGTGCGGCCACGTTCAGAACACTATGCACAGGCTTGGGCACCATCTTCAAAAATGACGCGGCCTGCCTATAAAGGATCCAGCGACTAGCCACTCGGATGTCTGCAGGGCAAAGGGAGAAACAAAATGAACAACGACTGTGGGATATTGGACTCTTCTCGTTTGAGAAAAGAAGACTCAGAAGATTCTTTTGTGGAGCGTCTGAAATCCTCGAGGGTCCATTGAGCGTAAGCGCCAAAGGTACATCGGAACAGGCTACTGATCACAAAACAGGAGAAAATGGTGTAAAATTGTGGAAGCCACGCTCTAGGCTAAATGTGCAGGCGAACCTCTTTAGCTATAGTGCAGTGGGAGTGTGGATTGGACTAACCGAAGAAATAATTGCCGTACAAATTGTAAGGCTTTTGAAAAGGATTTTATATGCTAAGTTGGAAGAGTTTTTCCCAGAAATAGAATACTGAGGATTAGGGAGAAATTGATGTTTACTTTAGACTTTCCAGTTATCCTTTGTTGACGCCTACGATCTGGGGCACTAAGTGTGATGGAACGATAACTTCATGGTTGTCTTTCTTCCGGGTGGTGAGAAGAGTGCTTCTGCTTTAATCTTCAGCCAAAAGGAAAGAACAAACCCATTCGTGCAAAGAAAACTGGAATGAACTAACGAAGCCGCGGTCAAGGGTGTCTGCCTTTGTGCGTTGTGGATGTTCGACTGGCCGCTCTAGCTTCTGTGCAAACTGAACTCAAGTGAAAGTTTCGTAGGCCCCGCGCTGGTTGAACTTATGAAGTTCTTCTATAAAAATAAGTTCGAAATTGCACACCCTAATAATGAAATAAACTTCTCACCCCCGCAATACCAGATAAACCTGAAGGTAGGCTTTTCCCCCGGGAAAGCATTTAACTCTCCCCATACAGCTTCGGAGTTTCGTGTAATTCCTTTTTGTGCTACGGTCTTTTCAGCTTAGCACGGACTAACATAATTCCATTGTTTACCACTGACTGATGATTTTGCTTTGTACCTTGCCCTGTTTTATGCCTATCAGGACAGGTGAGATACACCCCTGTCTGGCCGAAGGGCCTTGGTGGCGAGTACGGGATTCGAAAGTGCTGAATTTATCAGGTGGACCCACGCAGAGTGTTCTGGAATCTGTGACGATGTGCATCCCTTGTACTGAAAGAACAACTGGGTCGAATATGTCTGTGGTCTCTGCAAGAAGGTTGCAAGGTTGGCCCATAATAAACAGTCCAAGCTTAACGAGGTCTAGCTTTTATCTGAAGGCTGCAGAAGCGTCAGACTAAGGCGCTTCCGCGCGGTGCCTTATCAGTGTCAAGTGCAAAGGTCTTGGGATCGCCCAAGAGAACAATCTATAAGTGATTAGGAACTAAGTGAACGGCTTTCCTGCTCCATCTTCCTCCACTGCAGTGCGGCAAGCAGCTCCAAGTAAGTGGGTGGCCCGGAAAACGAAGAAGAAAATACAAAGTAAGAATAAAGTCCAAACACAAGAGGTGACTGATAACGCTTTGAAAGGGGGGCGTAGTTAATGGACTCTGAATGCCCAGGTGTTGAACCTCTAGAGGTGGACCAAGTCAATAGGACGGGAAAAGATACGAATACTACTGATTATCAGCCAAGAGGAGCCCTTCGTTCGGGATTCCAGGAAGCGAAGGGACAAAGACAGGTGTCGAGTAAAGGATATACCGCACGCCGCGGGTGTTCCCCACCCTGTTGCCTTGAAAATAGTGCACAGAGTGAGAACATGGATGTCTCCGTTAGCTAGAAAGGGAACCAATGGAGGTAGAGTAACTCTAGCCGAGTTTACTGGTGGGCATGCGAGGGATATGCTGCTGACTGGGGCTGCTGTGGTAGCCCACAACACCAGGGGCCGATGTCAAATCGGGCTAAACGAAAGCTAAAGAAAGCTAGGCAGAATCATGGATGAACCTTCAGTGTCACCAGCGAAAGGCCCACAGGGACAAAGTAAATCCGCACCCGGCATTCGGTATAACACATCAACGGCTATTGGCAAGTCACTGAAGTCATCAGGAATAGCGGTCACTGAGGAGGCCCTGGAAGATGAACTTTGGAAATGGCGTGGGCTGCCGGAGGATAACGCGGCCCTCACAAATTGGAGGGCCTTGAGTGCTCCAGTAGAAATGGACTGGGAGGTATAAGAGGTCCCAGATATCCATCGGTTTCTATGCCCCTCAGTAATAACCGCCGCTGCAAAAACTTGGTACCATCTTGGACGCTGCGCTTGAGATAGAGGCAGGCGTGAACAGGAACGAGTATTTGTCCTTTTGATGGAGTGCGATGGTGCTATACAACAACTCGTGTAGCCTTGGAAACAGATGGATGGAGCTCTCGAATTTCTCTTGGCAGCACACTGCGTCAGTAGCCGACTTTAATGAAATGTGGTTTTCTGGGGGATGCATTCCAAAACTATTAACTGACGACCTTGCAATATACAGACATGATAGGTCACACCATTGCTTAAGGGGAGGGTTAACCATCCATATTTGGCCAAATTCAAACCGCATTGAGTCTGAGGCCAAGATGTGCTCTCAAAATGTCAGCTGTGCACCGTTACTATCACCCTTCCAGGCTGAAGGGCTTATCCTTTTTGAGTCTACAGGGAACCAAATACAAAACTCGACGAGGATGTTCGCCTACTGTTACGAACGTTTGAGCAATGCGTAGCCAAATTCGCAACGGATCCCGAAATCAGAAGGCGATTATCCGTGATAATTCTACGATACTAGATTATTAAAATAAACAATGACGTAAACAATATACAAACCTCAATAATACGATCACAAAGTCTCAACAACGAGAAACCGAATAGCAGCGTGTGAGCAAACAGCACGTGCGTCACGCAGGTCCTGAACAAGGATGTGCCAAAATAGCGCTCTGGGCGCGAACAAACAACAATTGGTCCAGAAAAACAACCAGTTCGTAAAGACAAGTCAATAGTGTATGGAAATGAGTGATGTTGGGAAAAAACACTGAATCGCGAGGGAAAAAGGGGGATTTTCCACGACCGGCTGTTACACCGCCCACCAAAATCCTCCTGGATCCTTAGCAGAGTCAAAGGTTCGGTATAAAGGTACTGATTCTTCCTCTCTGCCTAGGCCCTGCTGTCAGTGCGCGCGTCTAATGCTCGTCGTCGACGTTCTACTACTGGTCGCACCTAACCCATTGGCTACATAGACGTGAGGCTAGTCTACATCTTCCACAAGACCAAATGACCGATGGCGGGCGTGAATGGTCACACAGACGTTGTCCTCGTACGGGGCCGTCCGGTCCTGGATGTACGCGCTTGAGTGTGTGTGTGTGTGTGTGTGCGTGCGTGCGTGTGTGTGTGTGTGCCGGGGTTACAATGAAATCACAGTTATGACTACACATCAAAGGAGGACTTTCTGCAATGTTTACAAAAGACCGCGTGGCAAGAAAACGAGTAAATGTAGCATGCATGTGTGAGCTCCACTACTTCCACATGTGCAAGGGGCATTCGGTAGCGTCAACAAAATGCGAACAAAGAACACTGTCACATGTATGATGGGTTTACGGGATGTAGAGTGCGTCGTGCATGTGTGTATGTATCGGGATGTATAATGGAATCGCACTCATCAACACATATCGGAAAGAACCTTCTGTAATGTCAACGAAGGGACCGCGAGCACCTTAACGTGTTTGACGGAGATTGTGTGGTATATATGGTGTTTCTTTATCCACCTCGATTACTGGTGTGAAAAAGGTTTACTAGGCCACAGGGTTATCAGATCCTCCGTCTTCGCTCTCGAGTAGGTTAATACTGCGTATGTCACGAATGAGCACTCCGTTAGCTGTCTTCACCTTCACCGTTCTTATCATTTCGTCGGTGCTTTTGATGGTTTCCGTAACTACTCCCAAAGACCAAGCGCTGAAATGTGCGCGTTCGTCGGCGATCATAACCACGTCCCCAACTTTGAATGGTCTTGTTTTCACCAGCCACTTCTGTCGAGTCTGCAAAGCCGGTAGGTACTCCCGTAGCCATCGCCTCCAGAAGACCTTGGCCAGATAATTCGCTTGCTTCCACCCGTGGAGGTAGCTCCCACGAAGGTTTACCGGCCCTTGGAAACCCTCGTTCGACCTTAGCGTCAATAAGTCGTTTGGGGTGAGCGCCAGGTGGGTGGGGTCACCGTTCAATACTGGAACCAGGGGGCGGTTGTTCAGGATTCGCTCCACCTCAGTCATGACGGTGTTCAGGGTCTCGTCGTCGGGCGGCTGCTGCTCCATGATTGACAGCAATATCCGTCTGGCGGACCGGATCATGCGTTTCCATATGCCGCCTCGGTGACTGGCCTGTGGGGGGTTGAAATGCCATCGTATGCCGTAGGCCACGGTTCGGTTCTGCAGTTCGTCCCTGTTTATGTTCTTGTGCCAACGCTGCAATTCCCGTTGAGCGCCCACAAAGTTCGATCCATTATCTGAGTATATATTGGCCGGTACGCCTCTTCGGTTGATAAATCTTTGCAAGGCCCGTAGAAACGAATCGGTCGTCATCGAATGTGCGACTTCTAGGTGTACCGCACGTGATTTCATGCACGTCATGATACATCCGTATCGCTTTTCTAATCTTTTCCCGCACTTGACCCACAAGGGCCCGAAATAGTCCAACCCGGTGTCACTGAACGGCCACCAGCCCGTAGTTACCCTGCATTCTGGTAGCGGGGCCATGAGTTGTTTGCCTGCTGTGGCATTGCGTCTCCTGCATTGCACACACCGTCGGATCACGCGTTTTACAGTCTCTCGTCCTCTCAACAACCAAAGACGCTTTCGGATGACGCTCGTCACGTGACTTTCCCCGGCATGTCCCTCAATGGCGTGGACGTGTTGAATCATTAGCTCTACTACGGGTTGTCTCGCTGGCAGCAGTATAGGATACTTTGTGTCGAAGTTCAGGTGGGCGTTGGTCAGCCTACCATCCACCCGCAGCAGTCCGTTGATGAGTTTGGGGTTTAAACGCTTCAGCTCGCCTCTTGGAGATGGCATGTCTTCATTGGTCAGCCCCACTTCTTCCGCCCTCCTGAGTTCTTGGGCGAAAGCCTCGCGTTGTATCATTCTGAAAATATCGTACTCTGCCGCTTGTAGCTCATCGGGACCTATCGGGCCGACCGGTATCCGACCTGAGCGCCGTAGCCCTTTCATGACTAGTAAATTTCTCTTGAACCTGGTTAACCAAACTAGCGAACGAAGCGTCTTCATCCAGGAAGAAAACCTGACCAGTCGCGATAAAATGGGCGACGCTTCGACGACGTTGGTTGCTATCACTACGCCTTTGATCTCCAGTTCCAATTCCGTAGGGGGTTTTAATTCGAACACGGGCCAGTCCTGTTTGGGCAATTGCAGGAAGTTCGGCCCTCTCGTCCACGTGTCCAGTTGCCTGAAGTTGTTCGCACCTCGGGAGCACAGGTCGGCCGGATTATCGCCAGACCTGACATGACTCCACTGGTGCGTGGCCGATTCATCGTGGATAATCGTGAGCCGGTTAGCAACGAAAGTACTAAACCGGCTCCGTACGTTGTTAATGTAGTAAAGTACTATCGTTGAATCCGTCCAGAAGCTCACCGACCAAATGTAGAGATCGAAACATCTCTTCACAGCTTGCACCACCCTGACTGCCAACACGGCTGCGCTGAGTTCAAGGCGTGGGATTGAGACCGACTTCAGTGGAGCAACGCGGGCTTTGGCGAACAGGATCCTCGTGGTATATTGTCCATCTCCTGCGCACCATCGTCCGTAAACCACAGCTCCATAACCGACTTCGGATGCATCGGAAAAGGCATGTAGTTCTCCAGTCCGTGTCGTATGGCCAGGGGTCAAACATCGTGGTATTCTTATGTCCCCTAATTTCTTCAAAGTGTTCAAAAATTCCTCCCAGTCCAGCCGGTCCCCTCGGTCCAGTGACTGGTCCCAATCAACTTTCTTACGGCACAGCCGCTGCAGCAAGATCTTTCCGGGTAGCAGCCATGGTGAGACGAAACCGAGCGGGTCGAACAAACTTGAGACGGCAGATAGTATGCCACGACGGGTTATTGGCAGCTCGGGAACGTTCAGTTCGAAAACAAAATCGTCCGTTTCCGCGTCCCATTGTATCCCTAAAGTGCGCTCGATAGGAAGTGGAGAGCCGTCCAAATCTCTCACCCTTCCGGCCTTTTCGTGATACGGGATGACCTTCAGCACTTCCGAAGCGTTCGACATCCATTTAGTTAGATGGAAGCCACCCTCTTCCAGCAATCTCGTCAGACCCCTGAACTGCTCTAGGGCTGATTCCACATCATCGAATGACCCAAGGTAGTCGTCGACGTAGAAGTTCCTGCTGACGCTTTCTACCACCGTCCGATGTACCAGATCGCCATGTTTGTTCGCTGATTCTCGGAGGGCGTAATTGGCACAAAATGGTGACGATATGGCTCCGAAGGGGTGGACGGTCATTCTATAATTCACCACTGCATTGTCCCGGTCGCTCCCTTCCCACCACAGGAAACGCAAAGCATCTCGTTCTCCTACCGGAATCTTCACCTGATGGAACATTTCCCTAATGTCAGCAGACAAAGCCACTTTACCCACTCGGAAACGGCACAGAACATCGATCAGTGGTGTGGTCCAGTCAGGCCCCTGTAGTAGGCGATCGTTTAACGACTTGCCCTGGAACTTGGCCGCACAGTCGAAAACCACGCGCAGTTTATTGGGTTTCTTGGGGTTGATAACCGGATGGTGAGGCAGATACCAGATACCCCTTTTGCTGTCGGTGTTAACAGGCACCCTTTCAACGTAACCGAGGTCCTCGTTTCGCTTCATCAAATCCGCGTATCGTTCCCACAGATTCTGGTCTCGAATGAAGCGTTCTTTCAGTCGTAGTAATCGTTGGAGAACATAATTTCTGTTGTCAGTCCACGGGTCGACCGGTGTGCGCCATGGGAGGGGAACCTCGAACTGTTTTTTGAGGCCTCTAGAGCCTTGCCGCACCGTTTGTAGAGCGAAGTGATCCTCTTGAGACAACGTCGGTCTTTCGTCCCCAATGTCATGAAACTCCTTTCCATAAAGCCGTTGCAGATGATACTCTATGCGGTCCGTTTCGGCGGATAAGTAATTCACGGAACCGCGTACCCCTACTGGACCGTATAACATCCATCCCAGAGCCGTGCGTACGGCATAAGGTGCCTGGCGGTCGCCCACTCTTTGGTCAAGCACCCAATGCGCCTCTGGCACGTCGCATCCGATGAGGAGATCCACCTCATCATCTTCCCAGTCTACAACGGTTACATCCTGCAGGTGGGGCCATGGAGTCAAGATTGCGTTCACCGACCTTGGTGCTCGCATGGGGAGATCCGCTAACGTGAATGCCTCCGTTGGTTCAATTTCCTCGTTAGTGTCTAGAGAGATGAGTTGCAGCCTTAATCTACCGGCAGTCATTACCTGTGTTCCGCCCACCGTGCTCACTGCTAACGACGTCGCACCTTTAGCCAGTTGGTGTTTGTCGGCAAACCGCTCTTTCACTAAAGTGGTGTCGGATCCACTATCAACGAAAGCCAACGCCTTGGCTATCCCAGTCGGAGTCACTACTCCCACGGCCACTACGCCTAAACGTATCGGTTTACTGGCAGATTGTGAAGTTGAGCAAATCACGCTGGGCTTGGCACTCGCCTCGGATATGGTTATTCTCGCCTGATGCAGAAGCCGATGGTGTCTGCCCGTGCAGCCCTCGTAACCACATCGATTCCTTGTTCTACAGGCTGCTGCCCGGTGCGTGGTGTTGAGACAGATGAAACATGCTCCTGCCATCCTCGCCATTCCCCGCCGTTCGTCTATTGTGGCATTGCCGAACTTGGGGCATTCTGGTAGGCCATGGCTAGTACCACAGGATCTGCAATTTGGTTTCGCCGTAGCATCTCGTGAAATGACGTGTGTGTTGGTCCAAGGCTGGTACTTTGGATGTTCCCGTACAGGGGTTTGGACTTGGCTAGTACCGGGCTTGTTTGCTCGGTTGCTGTCCCGGATGAGTCGGCCGAATCTGCTGTCAGCTATCTTCGTTTGCCTGTCTAAGTATTCAGTCAGGTCTTCGAAGTTGGCTTCTCTGTCGCCTCGGCTTATCCGTTCAGCTTCTTCCGCCCACCGACCCTGTAGTTCGGGAGAGAGGTGACGGACTATGCCTTCCAAAGTGTGCATGGCGTCTAGGTCAGCTCTGTAACCTAAATGGTCGAGGGCTATTGAGCAGTTCTGCATCTTGATCACCAGGTCGGCCATGGTGTAGACGTCGCCCTTGGTTTTCTTTGCCTCTGCCATCACGCCCTCTATTAGGTTACGGGCTACTTTGAAAGGTTGGCCAAACAAGTCCCTCAGAATCTTTCTTGCCCTTGTGTAGCCTTGTTCTGGATCGAGCATGGTGCATCCGTCGATAGCTTCTCGCGCTCGGCCTCGGCAGTAGTGAGTAAGGTAAAGAAGCCTTTGCCCAGGGTCGTTTACCTTGTTTTCAACGAACGTCTCGAACTGTTTGACAAACTTGCAATATTGCTCAGCTCGCCCGTCGAAAACCGTTAACTCCACTCTAGGCAGATCGATCGATGGTGGTTTGTAGTCGGCGACCTGCGTGGGGTTCCCTACCTTATTGCACTCTAACCTATCGGAAGTGTCGAAGTCACTGGTCTTATACTCTCGCTGTTTCTGTGTACACTTCTCTGCTTCATGCGCCTGTAGTCTAGCCGAAAGTAACTGTTGCTCTAGTTCTATTATTCTCAGCTTATATAAATCAACGTCCTTACGATCAATATTGCTTTCAATAACACATGAGCTAGCACTGACAGGACTAGGCGATCTAGCATTAGCTAAAGAATCATAAGTACCCAAAACCTCCCCAAAGACTTGCCGTATTACTTCCTGTCCGGGTTCGACTGCCTTTGATCCTTTCCTTGGCATTTTGCGTGAATTTTCCTCGTTCCAAATAGATCTATTGAGTATTGTTACGAACGTTTGAGCAATGCGTAGCCAAATTCGCAACGGATCCCGAAATCAGAAGGCGATTATCCGTGATAATTCTACGATACTAGATTATTAAAATAAACAATGACGTAAACAATATACAAACCTCAATAATACGATCACAAAGTCTCAACAACGAGAAACCGAATAGCAGCGTGTGAGCAAACAGCACGTGCGTCACGCAGGTCCTGAACAAGGATGTGCCAAAATAGCGCTCTGGGCGCGAACAAACAACAATTGGTCCAGAAAAACAACCAGTTCGTAAAGACAAGTCAATAGTGTATGGAAATGAGTGATGTTGGGAAAAAACACTGAATCGCGAGGGAAAAAGGGGGATTTTCCACGACCGGCTGTTACACCTACTGCGGACCCTAAATGAACTCGTCTTTGCGCGCGCAAACCCCCTCATTGGTTGACTTCAATTTCCCGCACATTGACAGGACAGTTGAAATCTGCTAGCCGTTATGGTAAGAAGAGGGCTACCTGGAGTGGCTGCGTACAAATGAAAAGCGCTAACATACTAGGTGAAAACGCCAGATATATGGCTGGGTGCGCCCTTTCGCTTTGTCTAGCAACCAGAAATCTCGCAAACGATGTATTCAAACCACGACGCTGTTCTCCGTTTGACAAAAATGACCACATATGATTCAGAAATACCTGGTGCTTGCGGCAATCCGGGACACCCTCTAGGCCCATTAAAAATTTCGCCAGCAAGAACATGGGTGAGGGGGTTTCTGTCGAGAAGCCCTGGCAGGTCATAAAGGGATCCCTGATTGCCCTCTAGGAGGAGCTCGCACTCTTGAAATGAAGGAGCGGAAGGCTGCGATTGCCAAGGCCGTCAAGCTTAAAAAACGCACCTGGAGCCTTTACCAAGCCTCCGGCAGCCAGGAAGCTAGGGCCCGTTACACTATGCTTGGAAACGAGACCGTGAGCTTTCTGCACACTTCTAAGCTTGAGTTTGAGCTTCAGTTATCCCACCGCGTGAGATGACAACCGAAGAAGTTATGTGACTATGTGCAGTCGAAAAGCCCAACTGAGGATGCCGCAAGTCTACTGTCCACTAGGGAGCAGGGTATTGCCACTGATGACCAGGGCGAAGCTGACGCCCTGAGAAATGTTTTAGTAAATTATGTAGAATAGATGGTTAGGTTCTGGTAGATTTGGCCCGTATACACCCTCCCCTGCGGTTAAACAAGCTAGATTCCCTAGCGGGAACCGTGCGTAAGTACTTACAGAAAGTAAACAGCCACAAGTCAGCCGGTCCAGGCGGTATCCCTACAGTCATCATCAACCCGTTGGCTGATAGCATAGCTCCATTGGTATGCAAGCTGTGCAGGTCCTCTTCGGATCCAAGCAAGCTTTCTCGAGATTTAGAAGTCGCGGTTTTCGTAGCAAAACCTAAGGGTAGACTTGAGTAGGGCATGGATAACTACCGGCTTGTGAGCCTAACTAGCTTTCTGCGTGAAGTTCTTGAGAAGATCATCCGCGCTAACACCTGTCAGCTCCTTCTTCTGGCGCACTATGTGCTAAGTCCAGCCTCGCATGGATTCTTAAAAAATAGATCTATTCCGACCAATCCTTTGTGCTTTTTGGATGGAGTGACACGACTGCTGGATGAAAGTAAGCAATTTGAGATATTCTACCTTGACTTCAGCTGGGCTTTTGACTCCGCTGATCGTCTTCTTTTGCTGTGCAAGAAGGAGGTTTTCGTTATGTGCTGGCCAGAATATAGGCGGCTGGTTGACTTCCTCCTCTACCGGGCTTTTTGCGTCAAAAAGGGGACGTACTCTAGTTTGGTGAATATCACCAGTGGTGTAACTCAGGGATCGGTCCTAGGCCCGATGTTATTCTTGCTGTTTATTGGCTACCCAGCATTCACTTCTCGATCGCCTAGTTTCATTTTTGCGGATGACGTGAAGGCTGTTCTATCTCAGGGTGGGGCCGACTTGAGCGGGGATATAGGAACCGTCTCCCACCGGGTATACAGGTGGAACCTACTGCTAAAAGCTGGAAAAATCCCTTTGTTGTCAGGAGCAGTGGAGAACATAAAAATCGCTCATGACAAACAACTTTTTACCATAGAAGCAGTCAGTAGGGTTGAAGACTTCGGGTTCATCTTTAGCAGTGACGTTAAGTGGTCGGAGCTGTGCAGCTTCGGTGCATAAAATGCTCGTGTTGAGCCCTTTAGACTGAGATCAGCATTGTCTTGCAGACAGCCGGAAATATTCTTACCTATTTACATGGAAATGGTAGCATGCAGGCTTCGTCACCCTTCTACGAAGAAGACGCATCCTGCTTAGGTAAGCCCCGGCCTCTCGCAACTCGAACGTTTGGAGGGAAGAGGAATGAGACGTACGAGCAGAGACCCTGTGATCTGAACATTTTCTCGCTGAGAAGGCAGAGAATTTGAAGAGATCACATAGAAACTTTCAGGTTAGTAAAAGATTTTTATGGCCATAGGCGGATAACCTAGTCCGAGTGGCTTCAGGATCCAGAACAAGGGACACAAAAACAAGCCGACGGAAGTTCGAGCTAGGTTATTGACTGGATCGCCATTAGTTTGCAGCAGGGTAGAACTACCGACAGGATGCATGAATAAAAAGACTAACAAATTTCTTTTACCGATCAATTACCGAACTCGGCGACTTCACTTGCTTCGCCCGTTTATAGCGTGTGCAGGACGTTGCTTTCTTCAAATACACAGGCAACCTTGCCCCAGCGTTTTCATCTCAGCTGCTCTGCGCTCTGCCAAGTATATTTTTTATAGTGTCACGAAACGAGGACCAGTGGTCAAAGACTTTATTAGAAAGCAGACCCTGAATTAACTTGGGAGAATCCCAAAGACCGTCCAGTCCTACAAAGAGGCCCTAGGTAGTAAATGTACGAGACCCGTCACGGTAGTGAGCTTTAAGTATGTCAGCTAGACGAACGACGAGGAGCACTGTTGTCCTTTCAAAGTTTGGTGTAACTGACGTTTTCGTTCGTTGCATACTATCTCTGTAAACAAACACAAAGCAGACCCATGTTAGTGAGATTTGGAAACCCAATTTCTCGCGACAGGCTCTTAGCGGCAGCGAGCCAGGTTGCCAGGCACACAAATGGAATAATGCGTGTGGAACCCGCCCACTCTGAAAAAGGGTTCGAAAAAACTTCTAGTGTGAACCTCACTTACAACGCAACCGCGTCTATCCCTTTGATAGGCTCGTGACCGGTGGTATTAGCCCATCATCTGCCCCAAACAGTATCCTCAGTGACTGAAACTTCTATGCTGAGACAGAAATACCGCAGTAGGGACAGCGGAATAAGCACCAGCCCGGCTGTCCTACCCTATAACCCAATCCAGTGACAAAAAACGGGGATGGCTGTGGGGCGTTGAGCCAGAAAGCCAGCTAGAAACAGAGATTAGTGATGTCCGACAGGCGGACGAAACAGTACCTGCCACGGGGGAACTCAGGGTAGTATACACTAAGGCTTGCAGAATAGTAAACTAGAGCAAGGAACTCGGGGTTGAGGCAATAGAAGCCGACTGCATTGCGATAGCAAAGACATGGTCTCCCCAAGGTGCAGCCACGGGGCTGCTATCCACCGGGCTTTACTGCGACTGCCGGACGGAAAGAGATGATGGCAGGATGGGAGAACGAAAGCTGATGTTGGTTAACAAAAACCCTGAACAGCAACCCGAAGAAGCTCTGCGTACCCCAAATATACAAGCCTCACCATGCCGCTTTCTATCTCCGGGATTCCTTATGGATAAAGTATGCGTGCACCACAGCCAAAATGCCACCCCAGAAGGGGACTTTTTAATGTTCGAGTATCTAGCCATGACTGACCCACATGTATCCCGGATTTCGCTAGTGGGGAATTTCAACCTCCCGGAAGCAATTTGGGAGAGCCAGTATTCTTCGACTGACACCCAGTGTAACAGGGAACTATTGGAGCTAATGGACTGCCTACCTCTCTTCCAGCACGCCAACCAGCCGGCCAGGCTCGGAGAAGGGCATAATCCAAGTTTACTTGATTTGGTGTTTGCTAGACACCCGAAGGAGGCTGGTTAACTGCAGCTCACAGCCCCGCTTAGCGAAGCTACCATGTGGTCCTCAGATTTCACCACCGAGGGGCTCCCCTCGGGGTCCAAGACAAGATCTGAGGGAATTTAAGGGGTCCGGGCTTCTTTGCGTTCAGAGAACCAGAAGATAGAGTGGCCTGGGGCGGTCATTATTGTACAGTGAAAGAAAAGACCACCTACTCAGGGTGGCCGACGAGTTTGCCTCACTGAGACGCGCCAGAAGATTGGATGAACCACCATAATGAAGAGCTAATCCGTCAAGGCGCAGCTAACAAAGCGTAAAAAGTAGTGTCCTAATCAATCAACAGTTGACCACTGGAGTTTGCCGCAAGATATGAGCTTCCGTGAGTGTGTCACAAGCATGCAGCAACAAAGTTGGTCAAGATAAGAAGCGGTTCCAGCGCGCCGAGTGAAGGCATGTCCCAAGGCTTACTATAACTACATTCAGTTTAAGGTTTCAGCGGGAGTCGCGTAGGATGTGTGGTCAACGAAAGCAGAGTGCAGTCGGGGAGGGTTCACAAGAAAGCGCAGACTCCGAAGGACTTTTCTCGGTAGTGATCATAGTCAAGACACTAGGAGACAGCGTGAGACAACCGTAACCCAACAGATGAACATTACAAATGGAGTCGTCGCTATTATTGGTGAGGAAGAACAGGAGCTAGGCAGTTCAACTAATATCAGGACCGCGGGGTTGGATGGTGCCTACTCCGCCCTTTCTAAAGGTCTCAGCCAGTGTACTGACAGAACTGCTAACGCAGCTGTTCCAAGTATCTCTCGACAGCGGGAAGCTACCGAACTATTGGAGGCTGACGCCAGTCGCCTTCATTCACAAGGGAGGCAAAATGGGGGTGTCCTCCAACTACCACGCCGTACGTTTACTACCAGTCGCCGTCGAAGAACTAGGGAAACCGGTCAGAGAGCGGCCAAAAGAGAGAGAAAATGCCTCATTGTTTAGTCTTCCAGGCATAGCAGCCTTTTCACATGTGACCCATGTCCCCGAGCTAACGTTTTGCTGTGCACTGACTGGTGTGGTTGACTCATTCCCAAAGTGGCTTGTTACATGCAACGCACGTTTCGGCCAGGGTGTGAGAACTGTGGTCACCCACTAAAAGCAGCTCTACCTTCTCTGACAGAAAGATACCTGACTGTGATAAAACTATAAAAAATAATGAAAGCTTCTAACAGGTGTGGATCACTCTTGGAGCGCCTAGTGTTGGATGCCAGTGGATGCTTATCGTGCTACTTTCCTACCTAAAGCAGATCCTTCTGCCGCTTAAAATAAGCACTGAATGCAAACTGTTAGAGTTTACTTCCTCGGGGGAAATTCGGCCCCATCCCGTTCAATCCTCTCACCGTTCTCCAAACCAGTCTTTACTTTGATGTTGTCCTGCTTTGCAATATGCTAACGGCTCCAAAGATACCACGGTAACCATACGATCACCAATACGTCAGATTGCCTTGCTCGCACTCAGCTTACTAGCACCATCTATTTGGAGCACAGACGAATTTACCTCCACGGTTCTCGGCATGTGACCAACGTTCTCAAATGCACCGCCACCGACACCCTAATAGTTTCTTCTACTTTAAGGTTCTTCAAAATTATTCATTATAGAATAACCGCTATACCAGAAGCGGCAGTAACAAATACAGTGCTAGTCTAGTAAGGTGCCAGTCCCATTCACTCATTAGCTATTCTTTTGAGCCTTTCTTACCGCCCGGTGTTGAACGGCATTATTATTAATGATAATACTGTTTTATTTCGGAGACTCCCGAAGGATGCCGGGTGAGTGATAATGTCAGTACAGGTGATGGAGTGGGAACATAATTCATTAAAATTTAGAAATTTGCATGAAAACGTGGGAAAAAATGCTCAGAAGGGGGAATAAGGTGGAATGAAAGCATGATAAGTGTATGCACACCAAAGAAAACGTAGGGAATTTAAAAGAAATCAAGAGCGGACTTCAGTGGACGCCCTGTGAGTTTGAAAGTCGAGGTCAGGTGAGGGGTGTGACTGGTCCGGAAGGAAATATCTGGAGGCCAACTGATACACTTGAGGAAGGCTGGAATTCGGTATAAGAAACAGCAGTAGCGGGGACGATGGAGAAAAAAGTGAGATGTACTGCAATGGATTTGATATCCATGAATCATTAGTACTCTGCAGTGGATGGTCGACAGACAGAGCACGAAATGCATCGCAAAACAGGCGGCGAGCAATACAAGACGTAGAGGGTGGATCAGATGGCAAAAATAATTCAAGAGGATCAGATACGGTAGATGTGGGATACAGATGTAGGAGGGATGGATGCATATCAAGAAGGTCGGCGGGATGATAGAGAAAGAAGTGGCCGGTAAGGAACTGCGAGGTGCAGAGCGATTGCACATTCACATATATGTGCAAATATATATATATACATATATATATATATATATCATGCATATATATGTACACATAAGAGGAACAAGAGCAATAACGGTGGGGTCCAAGAAAGAAACCATCAGTCACTAGGAGGGGCAGGTAATATTAGACAAGTGGTAGTAAAATTAACTTTGGAATATCGTGGTGAATTATTTTCATGACAGGTGGACATGGAGGCCCAACAGAGAGACAAAAAAGGAATGCGGAGGTACAGAAGAGGTGTCGACTGTGAGGAGCAGTTCATAGAAGAAAGAAGATGAATAATAGGATCAGACAGAACAGGTAAGAATGAGTCCTATTATTTGATCAATGCAGGTGCGACATGTGGTGACGGACCAGAGAAATCGGGTAGTGGCAGACCAAATGATTTGGAACAGTGAAAGAACAGCATGAAGTAACATTGTCTTTACAACCGGTGGAACATGGAGAAGCAGACCAAACTGGGAGGCGCACAGGAAATGCCTGTGGTCCAATCGGGGATATCTTAAAACTGACAGACATACGTGAAAGCAGCTAGAAATTGATATAAAAAACGGTGGTAGCGGGAGACGGTGGAAAAAAGAGGGATCCATTGCTAGGAATTGGATAATAATTAAGCCTTGCCAAACTGCAGCAAATGGTCAACGAACAGGGCACAAAACTCACTGTAGAACAGTGAGCAAACACTAGAAGAAGCAAAGGGTGGTTCAAATGGCAAGATTGGTCCGCTAGGATTGGGTATGGTAGATGTGAGGCGCAGAAGTAAAAAGAGTGGACGCATATCATGAGGGTCAGCTGGATGATAGCATGAGAAATGGCCGGCAAAAGAGAGCAGGATGCAGAGCTGATGTACATATACATATGTATGTATATAGATATGCCTTGAGCGGGGGCAAAGAGCAATGGAGTACTAGGAGAAAAAAGTATCGGTGATTAGAAGAGACGGATAGGGTTGGATTGAAATGTGTAGGATTGACTTGGGAAAATTCGGACGATTTTCTCACGACGGGATAACATGTTAAACCAACCGATAAGGAAGAATAAAGAAGCATAAATGTGATGCCGATCGCGACGAGCAGATAATAATCGAGGGACGATGAAGGATAGGATCAAACAGAACAAGAAAGAATGAGTCCTATTATTTGATCAATGCAGGTGCGACATGTGGTGACGGACCAGAGGAGTCGCGTAGTGGCAGACCAAATGATTTGGAACAGTGAAAGAACACCATGACGTAACATTGTCTTTACAACCGGTGGAACATGGAGAAGCAGACCAAACTGGGAGGTGCGCAGAAAATGCCCGTAGCAAGCCGTATACGGAACAGGAGATGAAAGCAATGACCGAAGAGACAGGTAAGACATGACCAACGGGATCATTTTACTGCAGATTAAACACGAAGGAGGCACTGAAGAAAGAAGCAGGAAGCACCCGGATCGGTAGGTCAGTAGCATACAACAAGGCCAACAAATGAATGCGCGACGGAGTTGGGGCAATGGAACTGGAGAGCTGCGTGCCGGCAGTCAACTGAACAGGTGGATTAAACAGGAGGATTACAATCGGGACACTGATTAATGGACAGAGCCACAGAGGAATCGCGGGGCCAAGAAAGGAAAATATAGTGGTAGCGATTAGATAATGAATGCGACTGGGATAGATGCAAAGTTTGAGACTGCAAATTCTAATAAGGGGATTGGTCATGTGTGCGGGTGTGGCTGGTGAGCGAGGGCTTTGGGCAAGGGGAGGGAGAACAAGAAAGGATTTACCAAAACGACAGGTAGTGGGGTATAAGAATGCTATCGACTGGCATTAGGAGCCGAGGGTAATGCCAATAGAATATAGAATAGAAGCCGGCAATGACTGCAGGTGGAAAAAGATATATTGGCGAGCGTCGGCAGAGAAGGGTGGCTGGGACGATAGTGACTCAATGCCATTAAAATTGATGTAGAGAGAGGCGACAAGAGGAAGGACGGAAAGGGTAGCTGTGCATAACGTGGTAGGGCGACAAAAATGCGAAGTGGCAACAGATGATAAGCTCTACAGGTGACAAACTGTGGCGGAAAAAGGATGCGGAGCATGCAATTTCCAACCGAGAGCATTGGATTCGGTTGTCCGAGAAAAGTTGGAGCGTGCCATCCGCAACCGGTGCTAGTGGGTGGGACTGGCCGTGCGCTGGGCACCCAACCTGGAAAACACTTCTTGAAGAGAACACAGGAGGTGCGATCCACCAACCTAATTGCCCTTGCACATCGTTGCAGACAGCCTGCAAGCCCGAAGTGAGCCGGCCATAGCGGTGGATCTGGCCGCGCCCCGCGTCTCTGGGAGTGGCATGAATGGTCATCGATAATTACACAGGGGGCGAAGCGACCACGATGGGAGTGGGGGTTCCAGAGTCAATCGGCCAAGATGTGAGTTCATGGACAACAGATTCAACGGGAACGGCGGGTGGTAGACGACCTTATGGCAGCGTTATCCAGGTGCACCTGCCAGGGAGATGATCATTACATTGCCCGAAGTGGTTGGCCGTCATCGAGGATCACTGCAGAGGGAAAAGGGTTAGAGAAGCGC
Source organism: Fasciola hepatica (assembly GCA_948099385.1). Classification (NCBI taxonomy): domain Eukaryota; kingdom Metazoa; phylum Platyhelminthes; class Trematoda; order Plagiorchiida; family Fasciolidae; genus Fasciola; species Fasciola hepatica. The sequence goes on along the minus strand of CANUEZ040000012.1, from coordinate 9,874,239 downwards.
AGTCTGAGTGTGCCCCAGCTGAGGAGCAAAGAATACTGAGGAAAGAAAAAATAAAAATGCTGGATAACGGATGAACGTGGATGAGCAACAGGGTTATCTTATGAAGGCGGGAGACAAGTTTGCTGCGGATCAGGGATGGCAGTAGCCGTAGTTCGAGGCACTTGAGAGAGGAGAAGTGTCGGGCATGGAGTGCACCCGTTGGCCTGTGGCGCAGAGGTAGTAGAGTTACAGTGTGGTACCTCCTTCAAGGACCAGATCGTTGGAGACCAACTCATTGGTAAGCAATATAGCTTTGGGAAATGCTGAGTAAGACACAAGTACGCGCGTAAAAGCGAACAGTGAGGAGGTATTGCGTAAGCCAAGGAGGAGCTTATTCCTGATTTCGGGATAGGCTGATAGAACGAATCGGGACTTCAGACTAAGATTAGATTAAGGTACAGGGATGGAGAAAGCGTCATACCAGACGGGGTAGGAGCAGGGGGCAGCGAATGAGACAGAGTGGGAGGTGTAGGCCTGGTTATGGATTAGCTTTAATAAGAAAATCAGGTTGAGCCTCATGTGGCGAATCCACAGAGGCTCAACTTATAGGAGCTTACGGCGCCGGCGGCATGTTAGGGCTACGGATACGCCTAACAGCATTCTGGTGAATGTACCCTGTACTTTCTCAAGAGATACAGTAGAGGAAGGCGGCCAGAGGCTGAAGGTAGTGGGACAATATACTATGAGCGGTCTCAAATGTGAAAGATACATGAAGAGGCGATTGGGGGGTTGCCATCTCTAATTCCTCTTAATAGCAAAGCCTTGGGTTTTTGCTAGTATCCGAGCGCCACCGCGCAAACTCTTAAGCAAATAATCCTTTGGAAAGCATGCACGGTAGCCTAATCACTGTAAGCAAATTGGAGATCCTGAAGCAATATAGCGCAATCTTTTGCAAGCCTACTTCACACACATTGTGGATAAGGGGACACTGATCGCCCAAAAGAAACCTCCTCCTCACCCCATTTGCACAAACCTAACATGTCCATTGTTATTGTCTTCATCCATTACCGCAACACACAGCTGGGACCACTTCCGGACTGCAATCCACATTCATTTCGGGTGCATCGTCTTCCACTATCTCAGTTTTCACACTGGATAACCAAGGATGACACTGGCTTACACCGACAAAGACCCAGGTGGATACTTTCATAGCAGCTGGGACTGCAATCAAGCCGCCCGACAGAAAATACCCCCAACTGCTTAGCAGTTTGATTAGAGTCTTTTAGCGCAACGCATCTCCTGACGACATCACCATCAGAGCCTACACATATAACAGTTCGCGAGCAACTGCTTACATACCAATCGGCAGCAGTCATCAATTTAATCCGTCATACCTTGCCACACCCGGCTGAATGATCAACATATCTTTTACCCCGCCAGATGAAACGTACCCGCAGGAAGAAATACATTAGCCTTAGTGACGCTGAATAACACTGAGGCTCAGTAAGTCAATATATATTTGTCGGCGATACAGCATGACAACACTCAAGTGTATGCGGAGATTTTCCACCTTGGTATCCGTTGCAACAGTCCATTGTCCCCCCCCGAACCGCAGCCAGATTAAAAATGACTGCCCACTTTTCCAGGACCCTCTAGTTGCTCCTTCTTATTTTCGAATGATAAAGCTTACTAATCCTGAAATTAAACTCACCTTCCCGTGGATTGCTTCTCCTTCCACATTCGCCAGAGTTTTCAAGAGCGTCTTCATAAAATTTGTTCCACGTCACCCTGTTTCATAACTCATTCCTTTTAGTGAGCCGCGGTAGGTCCGTCATTCGCGGTTTGCACCATCTTCATGGATTGCTACTCTCTTCGCATACATCGGCTTTCCTGAGAGTACTTCCATACAACCATTTTATCCCTCTTCTTCCGCTTCTTCCTGTTCAGAAGTTACTCTGCTCAAAGAACCCCAGTAAGCCTCCGTTTTGCATGGCATGCATCGTTCTCTTTCATAATGCACCTTTAGCAATACGCATTACCGACCTTCTCGGTGTCCCCACGATGCACCACTGCCCAACTCGAACCAGAAACCAGTTCAAGTTTGCCGCGCAAACCGTTATTAGTGTGATCCACCCAAAATATGGCTAGCCGTGTTTTTCTGTCGCTGAAACTGTTGACTCTTGTTCTTAAAGTTTGTGAATATTTCGCATTGCCTGGTACCATTGTAGAACACGATCATACGCTTGGGACTGAGTCTGGGCCATGGCGGAGAAATATACCATGAACATTATTTTTAAAACATCAACGGACTCATCAGCTGATTGGTAATTAGCAACACGGGTTTGGTTAAGGAAGATCCTGCCTCACTAACCGGCCATCACTGTTCCATGAGGCAACTCGCAGATTGGACCAAGGGGGTCGACTGGAGGTATGCCCCTTGGGCTTCCAAAAAGCCTTTGATTGCGTAAACCACTGTCTCTTGCTTGGCAAACCGAGGACAGTTGGGCTGGCCCCACATATTTTGAGGTCGATCGAGGGTTACCTAAGTAACAGAGCCTGCTTCGTACAGGTCGGGGACTCCGAGTCTACACTGGCCCAGACTTGCGGTAGTGTGCCCCAAGGTTCCACGCAGGAACCACTGTTGTTCCCGACACAGGTCGAATGATCAGGTAACTATACTAGACTGCCCGGGGTTCGTATTCGCAGATGATATCAAAATAGCGGGTGAACCAACCCCAAGGCAACTGGAGACCGACTTAAAGAGAATTTGTGTGCGGGCTGAAAAGCGAGAGTAGCCACTGGGTGCAGCCACATGCAAACAATAACCGGCAGACAGGGGAAGCAACGAAGACAGGTGCTTGAGTCTATCCGTCCCAGTCAGGACTGAGTCCGCTGTCGTGGTAGGAGACCTAGGTGCGCTTGAGCGAGAGAGCTCCAAACCCGTCGCATGGTACGCGTTGGTAGCGGTTAGAGCAAACAGGGAACTTTTCAACTTAGGAAGAAATTTGGTGTAGGGGTAGGCCTGAGTAACTCTTTCTATATGCAAAGAGACTGCAAGGCCTCGCTTGGAGACTTTTGATCAAGCAAGCTCACCGAGCCTAACCAATAGCATAAAGGTACTGGAAGATTGTCGAAGAAGGTTTTCTCGAATGATAAACGGGAGGCAAGGGAAGCCACACCAGGGAAGACTAAAAATCCTAAATCTATTTTTCCTTGATCGTCGAAGGCTAAGGGAACATCTGATACAATGCTAAGTTATATAAGGGAACCACTACAACCAACAGACCATCACTGACTCGTTGTGAAAACTCTGTTCCCATGGGACACGAGCATAGAGTCGACAAACCAAGGGAAAGTAAGAGCACTGCGCATGTTTCTTTCCCCACCGTGTCATAAACAAGTAGTGCAAGTTGCCTCCACATGTAGTGGCGGCCATCTTGGTCGTTGCCTTTAGACACAAACCGGATGCGTGCTGGGCAGAGGTATGCCCAAACTAGGACTAACCATCCCAGGGAGCTTTCTCTTTTATTCTTACTGCTCCTCCTTTTCTCCCCTCAGATTTACTTTCCCATACAGCATCTCATCGTTGACGGGTTTCATCACAGTACCTGTTTCTATGGCCCGCCGTGCCACACCATGTTGTTTTGCGTGCTGTTATTGATGTAGTTTTCACTCACCTATCCTAGGCAGTATTCAAAACTACAGCTTACTACGGCATTCCAATAACTGAAAGAAATTCATGAAATGTTTTCTTAGCGGCGAATAGTAACCTGGTTTCGGTTTGCTGTTGCTGTTTTGCTTCACTCAAAGCGTCTTTTTAATACTTCAAAATGCAAAGTGTAGCACAGACCTTTTCTAATGGAACCCAATCCTCTCATACTCCGGTTACTGAAAATAAATAGGCTCATTCAAACTCCAGAATTCTCAACACAAGGCTCGGTTACCCTCTGTGACTTCATAGGCTTGTCGATTGAGAGAATAGCTGTTTAGACCAAGACATTTCAGGTACAATCTCCAGCTTATAAGGTTGAAAGATACTGCATCTAACCTCGCCCCCTACCGTTCATCAATCGAACATTCTACCGTACACAGTCTGATAGCAGCTGGCCGTTTCATCGTCTCTCGCACTCGAAGTTCCCGTAGGAGTGAGAAACTTCCGTAATGCAGTCTTGTGCAGTGTCTCAGAGAGACTACACCCCAAGCATATCAAGCGTACTTTGTTGAATGCTTGCGGTAAGCCCACCACCCTTGTCAAATATCATGATATGTGTAAGCGCATTCAGCGCTTGAACTGCCCAATCCTCATGCAATTGGTAGATGATCTATCAGTCAGAAATCATCAAAATGCTACATGCTATAGCTTATAATTCCCCCTGAAAATACAAAACAATAATAGAATGTAAGACTCCTTCTCAAAGAGAAATCACTAGATTTTCTGGACTTTCCCCACGAGAATGTAGCTTGATAATCCTGAGCCTTCGACACAGGAAGCTGATCAGTTCACAGCTTAACCTTCACACGCGCCCTTCACTTCTTCACAAAACCCGCCGCTTCTCATCTGCTCTCGCCCTGGAATCTTTGAAATCAAATCCCATTGCATGCCCGTTTCTCTCCTTTTACCACCACTCAGTAAAGTACTCCAACCGTTGCCCCGCCCTCCCACTTCATCACCCATTGTGCGCACCCCCAACTCTAATGCGCCTTCTGTTCGTCCCGGTGATAAGCTGATCGGCGTCCAGACGGCAAGGTTTGCCAGTCTTCCCACCCTTCTCACAGAACCCTTCCTTTATCCAGCCGTCTCCTTATAAATCAACATGTCTTGGCTCACCAAATGTGGATTCGACCTTGAAAAATGACACCTGTTCCTACGCGTCGGTGGGCCCTACAAGTTTACCGCCTTCGTTACCCTTCAATGCTAGAATACGTTCTTCGAAAGCAGTCTACCCTGCGTGACGTCGCACTCCCCACCTGCCAACCATCTCTACCGCTCCCGATAAAAAATGCTCCCTGTTTGGTGTTCCACTCAACTGGCCCCACTCCTCTATAAAGCGCAGCTTAGTCTACCCCCCCCCCAGCCCCATTTCTCAAACACTTCCAACCCTTCTTTCTGCAACTCCCCTAAGTCGATACTCTATTCCGATTGGCCGGTATTTCTCAGCTGCTCCCAATCACCCCTTTCTGCTATCGACCGGCCGAAATCCACAGGAATTTCCCTTTGCTCCGACGTTTTCCCTCGTTTTTAATGTCCCACTGTTCTACCCCTCATCACTCCTTCTCACTGCAACGTTTACTGTCACTAATGGCACATCTTCAGCCGTTTTAATATCTCGTTCTTTTCTCCTACACCTAGGAAAACTCCTCCTTACGTATAACTACGACATTATCTTGATAAAGGAATCCTGGCTGCCCGAGAGCACTTCTAATGATTGAATATCTTTGGTGGGGTGCACATTTCTAAGGACCATCGGGCAGAACCTGCGTGGTGGTGGGTGCTTAGCCTATGTCAAAAAACTGCACCTTCAACCCTCTTTCACATACTGCGCTCAACTCTGTTTCCCATTCTCTGTGGTTCACTACCAGCTTCCAAAACCCTGCCCTTTACACTGGCTGCGTGTATTTCTTGCCAAGTTCCCCTAGCTTCTTGCTTCCATTTCTTACTAGAGCTTTCAAATACCTCTCTTTCCTTCCTCCAGGAACCAAGCTTATTGCGGGTGACTTTAATCTCCCCCAAATTTGTTGGCATGCCCTCTCGGCTCCTCCCAATCTTGTGGACCTGATTACTAGTACTAACCTTGGCGGCTGGAAACAATATGTTTCCGAACCTACCAGAAAGGAGAACATACTAGCTCTGACATTTACTCACAATAAACCTCTCATCGACGAGCCAGTGGCACAAAATTCCCCCGGTAATGACCTTAACATGGTTACCTGCCATTTGCCACTTAGAGGCTCTTCCAATTCGGCACGCCCCCTAACAATAAATTCCTATGCAAAACTTGGACTTTGCTAGTCACTTTTGTCCACCAACGAGACTTCGGTGATTATTCTCTTGCTTGCTATCTCCAAAATGCTGTCAATATTTCCTACTCCTTTTCTGACTGTCTGAACAAATTAATTTGTACTTCTAGGTCTGTACCTAGAAGAAGGTCCCTTGTGCAGCTACTCCACAAGGAGTACTATTACCTTCTCAAGCAACTAAATAATTCCAACAGTTTCTAAATTTTCATTAGTTAGAACCACCTGTCCGAGCTTATTCAATGACAAGATCATACGCGACTTCATGACCAAGAAGCTAAGGCGTTGAGTCATCCAAATAAATCGCAACTGCTTCCCATGCTACGTAAATCTAAGAAAGCTGATATCAAGCATGACTTCGGACTCCTGATTCTGGATACCAGCTCATCTTTCACCTCCCATCCTTTCTTTCCCGGTCGCTTGAAGAAAATCACCCTAGAAACTCTACAATTTCGTGTTTTTTGATACCCCTTGCTCATCTACACTATTGGCTTGTTTTTATGCACCGTATATTTCCACGAAGAGGCGTTTGTTTCTTCGCGTCCAATGCACTACTCTGTCATATTCTATTGTGGACCTACGCGACGCACGTGCTCCTTCACCGCATGCAGCAATTCGGCACTCATTTTCTAAGTCCCTGTGATGGCATCATTGAGGGCCTGGTTGTTTACCGTCATTTTCTTTTAATTGCCTAATATCATAGAATTACAAGGATAGTGGCTTTCTGATTTCGGGATCCGTTTTGAATTTGGCCCCGTATTGCTCAAAGGAGTCTTACACTTGCATGGCCGAAGCCTCCAGTGTATTCTTCTTTTCAGCCAAAGCGCCAGCAACTGTCATTGCCACTTACGGGTTTTTACCCATTACTGACCCTGTTCTTTCTACCATAACCTTTGAGGCCAGGATTTCTAGTGAACTACTACCTCCTAGCTGAACCTCCCCTTGAATAGGCCCGAATGACCTACCTTCAGTTGCCCTTGTCAATCGCGGCCCGGATCTTCCCCTTATTTTGCTTGAGCTCTTCACTCTTCCACCTAATGCGAGCACCGTACCAGCTAATTAGAAGAGTTTGGTAATCCATCCCATTTGTAAAAAGGTTACCTTCACATGGGGTATTCACTCATCTCCCCATATACTTTACCTCCATTTAGTAGAAAATAATGGAAAAAATAGATCACGTTATTTACTGCTTATCTAGCTCGAACCTTAAAAATGACGACAAACGTGGATTCCTCCGTTCACCGTCCTGCAAGACTTTCAGTAGCATTTTGTGAAAATCGTCAGTGACTCAACTGAAAGTGAGAAATCTTTCCTTTCTTTGATAATGTACCTCACCCCCACCTTTCACCAAGGCTATGATCATTTGACATTATCGATCTACTAATTTATTGGTTCTCATCATATCTACATCATCGTTCACAGGTTGTTTTGATTAACGGGCACACCTCTAGCCCTATGGCTTTTACTAGCGATGTCATTCAGGGCGGTGTTTCACGACCCCTTCTTCCCTCCCACACACAAATGATATATTTCCGGCGATACTGAGAGGCACGCCGTTCTTGTTCGCGGAAGACACAAAGATAGTCCACACTTCTCCGCTCGGCAACTTCAATACTTCCATCCCTAAAATATCCGCTGACCCAGCCGCCCTTGATGAATGGTGCTCAACAAGGGGGATGAAATTCCCCTCCCATAAGTGTATTTTTCTTGCTCCCAAATGTCAGTACTTCCAGGTTCCTTGTGCATCGGCGGGCTACCCATCGACAGCCAGCCCTCAGTGAGAGACCTTGGCTCGAATTGTTCTTGCTCTGTTTACTTCTGCGAACATGCCGTATTTCAAACGAGGAAGGCTTAAAAGTTTCTTGGTTTTCTGTTCATATCCTTTCTGCTTAGGGAGAGCATTCTTAACATGTACAAAGTATACGCCAGGCCCCTTCTCGAACATTGTCCCTCAACCTTCTATAGTATGAAAAAATCCAACAGCACTATTATCAAATATGTCCAGAGAAGATTCACAGAGCAGTTTATCGGTGGATCGTGAAACTCAAACTACAGGGAAGGATTTTTATCTCCCAAAGTCGAACCATGGTGGCTTCATCGCATCAAGCTAAACCTGGTATTTCTGTATAAGCTAATGACCAAGCAATCTTATTCCTCCAACCAGTTGTGCTTCTCATCGGGTACTAGATATTCACTCCATAATAAACAGCATATTATCACCTTGGCAGGGACTGTTCTACGCACCAAGTTCTCCCTCTTCTCGTACTCCAGAATCTGGAATAAATTTCCTTTGAACATCAGATATTCTCGGTCAAAGTATGTCTACTTGCACGCTAAAGATAAATTCATTCCTGTCTCAACTGTTTTGCGCCTGTTAAAAGCTCACATAACGGAAAGTCAAGGTTATAAATATTGCCTTGACTTTTAGGCCATTACTGTGCTTTTTACAATGGCCTTGTTTTCCAAGATCATTGGATTTTTCCTTCCCAATGCAAACGGTTTTACAACTATAAATGCTCCGTTTGACCCTGGTTCTTTATATTTCCTCACTGACGTATTTAAAGCACGACTGTATCCACCAATTGTTTTCGCTGTCGACCGATCAGATCCTGCAAATTTTGCTTTCAAAGAAGTCCTTCCATATGCATTCTCATATAAGGAAGGCCACGGCAAAAATTCCCACCCATTGTCAACAAGCCTTATCTGCTCCACGATTTACTGCCGTTATTAAGTTGTATCACCCCCGCGGCCCTGAAACCAATCCTTACTGAGCTATAGGAACAGCGTCAGGTACAGGAAGTTGGTCCCATATATATATATATATATATATATATATATATATATATATATATTTATATATATATATATATAATGGTGCCTTCCTCTAATTATTAGCAAAAGCACGGAAAGGTAATCCAAAGATCCCCGCTATTTTTATCTACCTTGACACTTTACCACATCAGGTCCCACCACGTATACTTCCATCACTACCTGTGCGATTTTGGACTGGAAAATTCAGCCCTAATTCTCTCACTTGACGTGGCTCATTAACTGAACTCAACATCCAGTTATGACCATACATATGCTGCCCCCACTCTATTCTCCAGCTTAGTTTCTCCCATAAGTTGATGCAGAATTTATTTTTGTGTTCCTCCAATTGGTTACTCCAGGTAAATTTTAAACCTCGTTACCAAATCGCCCGGCTCTTGCATTTCCGTTTCCTCTTTTAGTTTTACTTTCCGTGGCCTCATTTTTTCTCAGGGACCCACTGCATCGATGAGCCCGTGTTTCATTTTTGTTCCTCTTTTTATCAGCCCTTGATCCTCAGCTGGGCCGTACCCAGACAGATTTCCTCTATCCCATTTCCCTTTCCAGTGATCTCCACTACCGGTCAACCACTTCGTGTACTATAGTGATTATCTCCTCGACTGGTGCACCTGGACGATATTGCTACTTTTCCTTCCGTCCACTGCTGTTTCCGTTGGCTCCGTTGTCCAAGTTCTCATAACCTGAACAATTGAATCTGGCTCTTTACCTTTATCTTAGCTTCTCTGCTCCCTATTCAGTCACCTGTGATCATTCACGCCTATCACAAGCGTGTGGCGCGGTTAGATCTCCCGCTTTGACCGGCGCATATCGGGCGTGTGAGCATTCTACAACGATCTGCGAGCGCAATAGATCTCGTGTATCACACCACCTGTGTTCACTTCACGAAGTGTTTCGCAAGTTGGGTGTCCAGCGCACGGCCAGCCTCACCCACTAGCACTGATTGCTCATTGCATGCTCCAGGTTTGCTTACTCTACCGCATTCTTTCCTGTCCGTTGAAGATTGCACGCTTCTACCACTATCGTTCCGCTAGGTTCGCTCTTCTATATTTCCTGTCAGCACTCATATAACTTACCCTTCTGTGTCGTTATGTCTCTGTATTCTCGTCTGCCCATCCCCTCCTAGTTCCTATCGTTTCTCACCGTGATAGCCTCCACTTCATGATTTCACTCTCGCCCTATCCATTTTTCCCCGCCCAAGCCCGTTGTATTTCCTTTTCCACCCACGTCGCCCTGCCAGATCCTAACCTCTATTCACTTGGTACCTCTCTATACTCATGGGGCTCATAGGTCGCAGACCCCACTAGCTACCATTCCGTCATATCCCTTTAACCCATTATACCCTTAAACCCCAGCCAGTAGGCATCAGAACCACCCGTAGCAGCGACTAACCACCGTGTAATAAGTTGTCATTCTAACCTTTCCATCACTTAAAAGCGCATTTATTACCTTTTCACTAACACCGTATTCTTCTTGTTCGACTCTGCAGTCCTTCTGTGGGTTTCTTTCCAAAGCGGTGCCCTGACTATCAAATTCCGGCCCAAGCGACTTGTGTAATGCTTGCAGGCACGCAGCTATCCAGTTCCATTCTCCAAACGTCAACGAGCACGCATTTCTCGTGCCTTTTTCCATCACAGGCTTACCTGTCTGATTCCGTTTTACTTTCTTCCCCTCAGTTTCCTTCCTGTTTCATCTGCAATAAAACGATCTGATGTGTCATCTCTAATCTGCTTCTCTTCGGTCAGTACGCTCATCTGCTTCGTATATTGCTCATTATAATCATCTTCGGTGTGCCTTTCAGGCTGCTCTGCTTCACCCCGTTCCACCTAATGTAAAGTCATCTTTACGTCATTTATTTCACGTACAGTTTCACACCATGCGAACCGCAATTACCTGATCTTTCTGACCCTCCACTTTCTTATTTCTCTCCTACGTTATTCGCTGTTACAGCAGCTGCTTCGTTGTGCCGCAGTTCGTCTTACCGCCAAGTTACATTTTCCCACTGATGTTTGCCACTACTCCGACCATTCTATATTTCCTTTCTTTCTGTGTTCTCTATCCTCTCCCACAGCCATCATCTTGCTGCATAATGTATGTCCATTCATGACCATCTCACTCATTTTCGACCGCCATCACATGTCACACGTAAGTTGCTCAGATTCTTGGATTCACCCTTACCTGTTTCCTTCTATCCTCTACTTTATATTCCCTAGTTTTTCAGCTTCTGCTCACAGCCATCATTTTTGTGCTTCCGAAGTCGTTTTCCTCTCTCTCTCTGATGGTTCCTCATTTTCGTGCGTCGTAATCAAATTCACCAGGATTTATTCAAGGTAATTCTGAACCATCTGATCTAACCCAACCTGTCTCATCCAAGCAGTGCTACCTCCGTTTTCTGTCGCACTGTTTCTCCTTGCTCTTGCCCTTTTTATATATTTATGAATGTATATATATATATGTTCACATATTTCCTCTGCATTCTCCAGTTCTCTTGCCAACTTCCCGCTGACCCTCATGATGAGCCTGCATTTTGTCTATTTCTGTGCCTCACATTCGCCGTATCCCGATCCTTCCAGACCGTTGTTGCCACCCTACCCATTGTTTAAGCCTTAAGTTTCACGTTTTCCGTTTTTAAATTGACGCCTTCCATTTGTTGCAATGTAGCATACTTCATGGCCGTCTAACCCTTTGAAGCGCAACTCAATTTTCCCCATCCTTCTTCCTTTCGTCCTTTTTTCTTTTTTTTCATCGTCTTTCGTTGCCGTAGCTTCTCATGCCGATTTTCAGTCTCCTGAGGTTCCACCTTCAATTGACTCATCTAGTTCCTCCGTTTGAGAACAGCGTAAAAAATCTGCTTCGTCTAGTGTACAGTTGATTGCTGCTGGCTGGATCCGAATGAAGTTGTTACGATTGTGGTCGGACTGGACTATCTTCTGTTTAATTCAGGTTGGTCTGCACACGGTGAAATGTGTTAAGCTAGTACATGGTTGCGAGGAACTTTTTATAATATCTGTAATGTGGTTATTTACTCGGCTGTGATGGTCTGGAGGAGCATGCGTTTGCCACTGGTGGATCGGTCATGTAAAAGCCTGAGGGCATCGCGAATTCCTCGCTCGGCTACAGTGTCAAGCACCCTCTGGTGGGGCAGATGGAGCACGTGCCTGTTGAAGAACGAGCTTTGTTCCGGCTTTTGGTGCGAAAAGTTTAACCGCATCTGAAGACCTCCCAAAAAGACCTTCGACTATTTCAACGTGAAAGGTGTTCGTCACTCTCCGTCTGCCACCCTCTGACCTTACAGATGGCAGTCACACGAGTTCGGGTTTCGCATGAAGGTGTTCCGTATCAATAACCTAGATATTGCTGCGTGTGTCCAAGAAGGTTATGTAGAAGTTTCTCGAGGTAAGTTATGATCCTTTTAGGTAATTCATACTTATTGTGGGTTTTCGGGCCTGGATCGTAAAGCTTTTGGTATAAGTAGTTTCGTTAGTTCCTTCTTCTTTGTTGTTGGCTGGACCATGGAGCATTTTCACAGTGTCCAAATGGGCAATGAAAGTTAGTGCTCCGGTATTTGTAGGCTTTTACACGATCAACAGACTCATTTTTTTTAGCTGATGCACAGTTTTTCGTAGAACCGCAGGACTCAGTGAGCGTAGGGGTCAGAAATATGATCAGTTTTTAATTCGTTTTGACTTTCAAAATAACAAAGTGCAGCCTAGTCGGCAGGGGCCTTCAAGTGAGCCTCAGCAGGTGGAGGAGCTTTTGGATGTCTACAGCTTCAGATGCACATTAGCGGAAGAGAACTAGACTATTCAGTGGAGATTTGTGCGGAAATTTCGGTGATGTACTTTTAGCGGATGCAACCCATCAGCTCAATCGTGGTGGGTGCATTCCCTGGCAAACCTCTGTGGAGGACGGCACGGGATTGGGTTGTTGTATTTTTATATAGCTCTTCCAAAATAGAGTGATTGCATTTATCGTAGGGCGCCGAAAATCATGTCACAGGTTCTTGCAGAACGTTTGCTCTGCAGGACTGTAGTGTTAGATACGAATGTAATTCAATAGGGTGCGTTTGCAGAGGTACACTCCTAACATGGGGCAAATTTCTGCAGGTTCCACATAATGCAGGATATTGAAAGTACGTGTAGAATGCTACTCACAGTGGAGCAGTCCGATATTTTACGCATTTATCAGCGGATGCATAAAGCGGTTTTCACACTGCCACGACCGCGCTGTGAACGACACTTGGCTGCTTTGAGTCCGGGAAGTTGGAAGCAGTTTCACATGTGAGCAGTACTTGGCTGTCATATGGGGAAATGTGGACTGGTTGCTTATTGCGCACGGTTTTACTGGTAGGTAACTACGAATCTAACTGAATGAAAACGGAGAACAGGAATTTGAAAAATGATCCATCCAACAGTTCGGCCATGTTGGATGCTTTCAGGAACGGGATTGGGCAGCTCAGTCTTGGAGTGAAATCGGCAGGCACACAGTAGCTAAGGATTTGATGACAGGATTTAGTACACCGAGTGCACTGCTGTGGGCATAGCCAGTGCTGGTGAATTTGACGGGGTGTGCTCGCACTGCTCTTTGGACCACCTGAGCGCCCACCAAGTTGTGTCCATGCAGCTGGTAAAGAAGTTGTGGTTTATTCGAAACGCCATGAATAAAACATTCCACGAAGTTTGAACGAGAAACACGAGATATGACTCTTTATTCGGTCTCAAGTGGTCTCTTCCATGTCAACATCTGTTGACGGTCATGAAAGGGGCTAAGTAATCCATACTTTGAGTACCCCTGGGTAAGTGGTCTCTTAAGGGAAAGCGACAACATGCTGCCCCAGAGGCGGATCCCGTAGAAGTAAAGGAACCTGTTATACGGCCGGCCATCATTAACAGTGATCGGTGTTTGCGGGCTCATAATGTTAGGACGGAATATAGGAGGAGCTCGCGTGTGTTGCGTGAAAAACGTTTTGGCCACTCCCTCCATCAGTTGAGCCTAGTTCTCAGTAATCTGGGTATTGATCCAGGTGCACAGACGCTGTTCACACTTCCCAACAATTCATTGCTTGTATTAGTCCAGTCGCATGCGGAGGTACCCAGAAAAACAGTGCGTCATAAGCAGCGTCTTCATTCCAGAAGTGAGTCTGTTCCCCGCCCCAGCCTGACGCACACCACTCCACCCATCTCTGAGCGGGTAGGTGTAAGTCAACATTACCTAAGTGGAATATAGGCCAGGGTGATGAGTTAGACGATTCGGACAAGCCGCAAGCAGTTGCATTTACAAGATTGCGGCAGACACGTTCCGCAGCCTACAATACAATGGCCAGCGGAGAAAGCGGAACACTGCACAGTCTTGATTCGATAAGAAGTTCTGCGGAGACCGCAAGAATGAGGGATATATGGTGAACCTGAACGAAGGTGTTCAGTGGGTTCAGTGCGAGACCTGTCGAGGATGGATGTATTTCCGTTGAGCAGAGTTCCAGAAAGGGAAGAATTATGGCTACTCGTATTGCATGACCAATTAGCACCAACGCCGTGAACGAGCCCCAAAGCCCTTTACGAGGCCCCGCAATTTTGATGACAATCCAAAGTTTTTGCCTTTGCTACATCTTAGGTAACAAGTGGCAAATGATTCTTTATTTCTGTGCGCAACTTTGGGTTGGGACTACGAATCGGTTGACGTATTTGAGTTGTATTGCGAGTCCAGTAAAAAAACTCGGTTTTTGCCTTTGTCACTTTTTAAGTAACACAGCTGGGTCACGCAAGCTCCTCCATGTACGTGGGCAACTTTGGACTGGGACATTGGGACTACGGCTGGGTTAACACGTTTCAGTTGTAAGGCGAGTTGAGTACAAATTTCCGTGAATGGGATCGGTAGTGTCAAATGGATGAATGCCGCCATGCGCGATTAGAGGAATTATTTCACTTTATTCCTACCTGGCAGTGAAACTGGGTGAGCTACCAGGATGAAGGGGCTTGACTTGGGAAGGCACTAGTAGCCGATAGAATCTGCCGGGTATGTCGTCCAGTAGCGGCTCTCGGCTGAAGACAAACTCACTAAAATGAATATTCAGCCAAGGCATCTATACTTTGGTGGAGTAAGGGGTCAAGCAAACATTAAAGGGTCTCTGACTTGACGTTACATCAGACAGGAATCGTATCCATGAATACGTACAGCTTTCCAATGGAGAAAACGTGCGCAAACTTTGCGCACGAAGAGAGTTTGTGCCAGCAGGCCACACACATCCTTCGTGCGTCCAAAATAGTAAAAGGCACAGGGTAACAGTAATTCATCGGGCTTTTGGACTAACTTCTAGTAGCTTCCCTAGGAGGAAGGGGATACTCTGAAACGATTCTACCAATTAGCTACTGTATGTCGGGCTTATTTGACAGCGAAAGCAGCCGACCAGAATAAAGATGAACAGTTTTCTCAAATGTTGTCACCTGAAAGTTATTGCACATGTATCGGCGTACAGCTTCACGTAGTATAGAATCGGATAGGTTAGTGTCAAGTTTCGGAAAATAACAGGAATTCAACAAACGTTAAACACATCACATGAGACGAAACTAAATTCAACGTATGAAATTAAAAAATTGGTTCCATATAACGCGATAGCCGTTCTCTTTATATTCAACTTTAAATCCCAGACGACACCACAAATCCAATAGTTTTTGAATGTATTTATATCCTTCTTACGCATAATCAGATTTCAACATTATTTATTTCGGATGCACATTTCACACCAAAAAGTAGTAAGCGCATCCAAAATATATTAATTACCTAACACTGTGCTACCGGAATATTCATCCTTGGTGCAACAGCACATCACCCAAACGGAAGCTGACTAGTTCATTCGGTTGAAAAACCTGCGGTGGGCAGACCTCAGCCAACACCTTAGAAACGGTGGCACTTCGAACGACTTTCACTGATTAACTACACCTTGCCTCTCTGTTTGACCCCAATTTTCGAATTCACCGGGACCTAATGTAATCCAACCTTGGGCTCACTAAAGGTGCCTCCATAGTTTCTTGGTGTACACACAATCATCTACCTTTCCTCTCCTTTCAAAGTCTACCTACCCTAAGTTTATCATGCGTATTTCTAAAGTTGTCGCGATTTTTGTCTGTCCGTTTTGTAGCTTGTAGAAATTTGATCGTGCATAAAGCTCTCTTTAGGTGTCTCCGAAATAAACTATTATCGTATCACCTTATTCTTCTTCATTCCATAATAACATATGCTTCATTCGAAGACGCGGGGTACGTCCCACACGGAGACGGCAGTGAGTGGTGGCCCCCGGCCCACATTAGTATTGGGTGGCTGCTCCCCAGGGTGAGCCTGTTTTCTTCCCTTCCCAATCAGCTACTACAAACACCGAATTATATTGAATACCTGGAAGTCACAGCACGGTGGGAAATCCTTGGGCCTACATTGCAAGAGACTGGACTTTTGTTGGCCCAAGCCACATGTCCTGTGACCCAACTTGACCTGGCCGACTGGGTCAGATAGTATATACTCAGCTACCATGCAACCGCTGGCTGCCATATTGGACATGTCTGCGGTCTAGAAAGTGCCACAATTAGCCAAGGGGTAATACCGTTCGACAGGAAGTTAGCTACAGTCGTGGCTATCAGCAAGGGAGATTCACTGTCAGATAGAGAAAAGTACCGTCCTGTCAGCCTCACAAGCATTCAGTACAAGTGTCCCGAGCCTCTGGTGAGCGACCATCTGTCTAAACACCTACTGAGCCACAAGTTGCTTCTAACTGGGACACTTTTTTCTTCCCCTGATCCACTCATTGTTGTCAACTCCGTTTACTCCAACTTCTTTCAGTGCTTAAAGGCCGCTAACCCATGCTTCATTCGGCACTCCATATCCTGCACTTGCCTTCTGTCACTTTTAGAGCGCAGATTGGCTAAGCTGCAGGTTACATTTACCAGACCACGCGACTTTACAATTTTGCTGCGTATTGCCACTGAAGTTATGTCCTATCGCCGAATCGCATCTAAGAAGAAAAGCGACCACGGCCTTGGCTTACCCCAAAGAAACTATCTCCCTGTCAAACTTGTTTAGTGAAGGGTTCAGCAGCTCCACTCTTGCCTCGCCCCAATTCCTCGCCTGCGGCCCATCCACGGCTATTGCCCCAACTTCTTTCTGAGGCTTTCAATAATCACTTCTCTTCCTCTCTTATCATCTGCCCTGGTGTCCTTCCTCCTCCCGTCCAGTCCAGCACCTCAGCATCCCTAGCATCGACTCCCTTCATTCACCTGGAAACAGACATATCAGTCTCTCCCACTTAACCTTCTCCGGAGCCGGGCCCAGACTGCCTCCCTCTGGCTCTTCTCCTTTTTGGTGGTCCCGATCTCTCTTTTTTGTCAGACCTGATAGCCAAAATCATTTCTCTTGGTATACCCGATCCTTGTCTCTCTTGGCTTTTATCACATCTCTCTCACAGATCACAAGCTGTGTTGGTAGACAGCCACTTATCTTCTTCCAAACCCATTACTAGTGGCATCATCCAAGGCAGTGTCTTAGGCCCATCACTATTCCTCATTCATATCAACGACATTTCCCCTCTACTTGCTACTGTACCCCATTTCTCTTTGCCGATGACATGAAAATATTTTACTGCTGCCGCCCTAATGGCCTATCCATGACCCTATGCAACAGCGACCCAAGGTCGGGGTCAAGCCCGCGTGAAATCCAGGTTGTCTCGTTTTCTTTTTTTGCACATACCACTGTTTAGACTTGTAATTGTGTCCACCCTAGCATACACCACCTAATTACCTGAAACCGTGATCTAGTTGTGTAAACAACTGCGGCATACCACCGTGCAGACGCTAGTACTTATCGCGAGTTGGAGTTATAGACTACATTGATTATGCATTGCTCTAATTCCACTTAATTACATTCTACATGGCTTATCTAGCAAATCTCCCCTGATTCTCGCCACAGTAGGATCTATCTAGCGTTTTTACATCCCGTCGCTATAACCCAACTCCTACCTTATTTTCGCTACGCATCCTCCGGTGCACCTTTTGAAGTTTCTGTCCCACTGTGCCTCCATTCATTTGTTTTGTTTGCCATAAGAGCGCACTTTCGTTCCACCCGGTCCACTGACCCCATACTTACAATATACTCTCCCGCAAAACCTGCTGTTGTGACCCAAGCAACAGCTAAGTACCTACTGTATCCTGTGGGGTTCAACCTGTGCACACCACACAGCAAAATTCCTTCTATTTCACTATTCCTCATCGTCCCAAGTCTCCTAGGCCCAACAGTATATATAGCGGGTCATATAGCTCACTGCCCGTACCTCATTGCCACATTGGTCTCATCTAGACCTTTGCACACATAGCACCCAGGAACACTCCTGGTCTGCTCAGACCTTTGGCCTGTCTCTGTCTAGTTGACCGACTTCCTGCTACCTTTTTACCTCCGTCATATATTTCTACTTATCATGCTATCCCGGCCCCCAACCAGTACTCGGAAAATCCGTATCGCTAAAGCTGGCAAATCCAAACACACCCAACCCCTCCCAAAAACCAAGCCGTGCTCTGTCACCCTCGTTAACGTCGACGGTGAAGCTTCTAATAGTCCTAATGGCCTTAAGCAGAGATTCGTTGAACTTAGTAACGAGGTCGAGCTGATTAGTGAAATCCTTTCAAAGGTTTCACCCCTGGCTACTCTCCTCGACCCTGTAGCCGCTACATCGCCCAAGAACTTGGTTTCGGTGGGACACCTCCTCGACTCCGTGTCCACTGAAATATACCATCGCATTGCCAACTCCAAGAACGCAGTGGTTTTCAATGTTTCAGACCGCTTACTACTTTCCTTGGCGAAACACAACATACTGAGTTCGTGCAACATGGCTCACTATATAATAATAATAATAATAATAATAATAATAATGGTTTATTTCGGAAGCGCCCGAAGCATGCCATGTGCATGATCATGTAGATACAGGTGATGGAATGGACAGATATAATTCATGGAAATATGGAGACTCTCATTAAAATGTTGGGTAAAAAGGCTCAGAAGGGTGAATAAGGTAGGATGAAAATAGTATAAACGTATGCACACCATAGAGATTGTGTATAGTTTAAATGAGCTCAAGAGCGGATTTGAATGGACGCCCGGTGAATTTGAAATTCAAGGTCAGGTGGACTGATTGGCTGGTCCCGGGCAATTACATATGGAGGCAGACTGGTAAACATGAGAAAAGCTGGAAATCGGTATAAAGAATTGCAGTAGCGAGGAACGATGGAGAAAAAGGTGAGGTGCATTGCAGTGGATTAGATGACAATGAAGCATTTGTACTTTGCAGTGAATTGTCGGCGGACAGGACACAAAACTCACCGTAAAATAGGCAGCGAGCAATGCAGGACGTAGAGGGATGATCAGATGACAAAAACGATTTAGAAGGATTGGATACGGTAGATGTGAGGCACAGATGTAGAGTCGATGGATGCCTATGATGACGGTCGTTGGGATGATAGCAAGAGAAATGGCCGGTGAGGAACTGCAAGATGCAGAGCGCATGCACATAGATATATATGCGTAAGTTTATATATATATAGATTAATTGTATATATATGTATAGGTTAAAGAGAAGCAGGAGCAATAACAATGGGGTCCTAGAAAGAAATTATCAGTCAACAGGAGGAGTAGGTAATGTTAGATCAATTTGTCGTAGGATTCACTTTGGAATTTCGTGGTGGATTAACTTCATGACAAGTGCACATGGCAGCCCAACGGAGAGAAAAATAGAATGCGGAAGCACAGAAGTGATGAAGACTGTTAGGAGCAGTTCATGGAAGAGTGAAGATGAAAGACAGGATCAAGGAAAACAGGTAAGAATGAGTCTAATTATTTGATCAATGCAGGTGCGAAATGTAGTGACGGACCAGAGGAATCGGGTAGTGACAGGTCAAACAATTTGGAACTGTAAAAGAACGTCACGACGTAACGTTGTCATTACAATGGTGGAACATGGAAAAGCGGACCACACTGGAAGGTACAGAAAAATGCCTGTAGCGAGCAATAAACGGATCAAGGGATGAAAGCAACGACCGAGGAGACACAGGTAAGAAACCACCAATTAGATCATTTTACTGCAGATGAAACACGAAGGAGGCGGACAAGGAATCGGGAAGCCCTGAGATAAGTGGACCAGTAATAGAGCAAAAAGGCCACACAAAAAAAACGAACGCGCAAAGGAGTTGGGGCAATGGAACTGGAGAGCTGAGTGCCGGCAGACAATTGAACAGATGGATACTAATCAGGACACTGGAAAGAACCGCAGAGGAATCGCGGAAGCAGAGGAGTTGGGTTATAGCGACGGGATGTAAAAACGCTAGATAGATCCTACTGTGGCGAGAATCAGGGGAGATTTGCTAGATAAGCCATGTAGAATGTAATTAAGTGGAATTAGAGCAGTGCATAATCAATGTAGTCTATAACTCCAACTCGCGATAAGTACTAGCGTCTGCACGGTGGTATGCCGCAGTTGTTTACACAACTAGATCACGGTTTCAGGTAATTAGGTGGTGTATACTAGGGTGGACACAATTACAAGTCTAAACAGTGGTATGTGCAAAAAAAGAAAACGAGACAACCTGGATTTCACGCGGGCTTGACCCCGACCTTGGGTCGCTGTTGCATAGGGTCATGGATAGGCCATTAGGGCGGCAGCAGTAAAATATTTTCATGTCATCGGCAAAGAGAAATGGGGTACAGTAGCAAGTAGAGGGGAAATGTCGTTGATATGAATGAGGAATAGTGATGGGCCTAAGACACTGCCTTGGATGATGCCACTAGTAATGGGTTTGGAAGAAGATAAGTGGCTGTCTACCAACACAGCTTGTGATCTGTGAGAGAGATGTGATAAAAGCCAAGAGAGACAAGGATCGGGCCCAGGGTTCCTTTCGCTTTGGTGGCTTGTACCGATGCCTGTTCGGAGAAGTTAAGGAAACAGGGTTAGTGTAAGCCAAGATCAATAGCAATGGGCTGTATGCGGATGGGAAGGCAATCCAGAAGAATTTGACCGGGGCGGTACGGCGCTTCTGTAGGTTAAGAAGAAGCTTTTCTCTGCGGATAATCTCATGAACCACGAGGTGCACCAGGTTCGAGGAGGGGATAAGTCCTCCATTATAATAATAATAATAATAATAATAACAATAATAATAATAATGGTTTATTTCGGAAGCGCCCGAAGCATGCCATGTGTATGATCATGTAGATACAGGTGATGGAATGGACAGATATAATTCATGGAAATATGGAGACTCCCATGGAAATATTGGATAAAAAGGCTCAGAAGGGGGAATAAGGTAGGATGAAAATAGTATAAACGTATGCACACCATAGAGATTGTGTATAGTTTAAATGAGCTCAAGAGCGGATTTGAATGGACGCCCGGTGAATTTGAAATTCAAGGTCAGGTGGACTGAATGGTGGGTAGCGTTCTGTGGTCCAACATCGCGTTATTTAAAATTTGGCCTCGATTTGATTGGGTGCTCGATAACTCAGTTGCTTTTTCGTCAAAGTACAGCAATTTGGGCTAAGATACAGTTAACGGTAACCGATACACAGATGTGAGAATTGTACAGCAAAACGGGGAACTATACAGCTTAATTGATCATAAGAAGGAACAAGCTCCAATTGTATTTGTATACCTAAATAATGTAAGTAGGTCTGGTGTATTCCCCATATAAATAAATATACAAATGTATATGTGTGCATATATATATATATATATATATGTATATGTGCACACGTGAACACATTTTGTATATAAATATATACATATATGTTTATCAGCATATTTGTACACGTAGGAACATATTTGTGTATTTATCTATTTACTTGTATATATATTTATATAGGAATATATATGTGTATACGGATCTATACATGTACTCACGTGTGCATAGATCCGTATATACACACTCATTCACTCACGTTTGACAACGAGTCCTAGATTGGATCGAAACGTCACAATAAACGTTTTACAACTCAGCGTACGCCTTGACTTCTCTATAAAACATATATATATATACCTATACAAATATATGTGTAACCACAATGAAGATCCGATACGTATAGGGATTACTTTTCTGGATTTCGCCGATCAACTTCTGCTTAAACGATTTTGCTTCCCTGACCGCAACTAAGCCAACCTCTAATTACGCGAGCCGAAGCACGACGCCGATTGGGCGCACCTACCTACACATAAACCACCCACATCGTAATACGTTGCACCTAACGGACAGACCCATTCCGTAACAAATGCAAAATGGAGGACAGAATGAAAAATAAGAGTTGTATTGAAAGATGGTTGTTCAATGGTAAAAAAATGATCCTTTCATGCACACTTCCGTGCCGAAGTTCTACGGTCATAACGGTGGATCGGACAGCCTCCAGCACCCTCGACGTTGTAATGTTTTGCCGTGTTCGGTCTGTAAAGTAGAAATAGAAACAATTATTATCTGTTTTTACTTTGTACAAGGCAAAATGAAAATCGTGGTTGTAACTCACTTACTTTTCACCAGCCAGACGGTGGACGCAAACGTAGTGGCTGTCCTATTTCGGCGTCGGCTGTGCAGCAAAATTTAACCCGATAGTAAGGGAAATTTTTCGGCAGTGCACCCGGATGCGTACGAAGCCAGTTCTCAGCACTAACACTCTCATACACGTAAAACGGGGCGAAAGTCTGCTGCTGAAATAACCGAAAGTCTTCCTCGAACCTTGAGAACAATTTATAGGCATCTTTTACATGTCTGGAGAAACTCTCAGTCATCAACGAAAGCACGTGCAACGGCCATGACAGTCAAGAGGTCTGAGCGGTAACAGCCTTGCGCAACCCTTATAAACTACGAAGTGGCCAACTTAAACAAAAGACGCCGCAAAAGTAGGAACACCATTCTTATTTTCCCCAAAAATGACTTCATCAGTTGAAACCATTTTCTTCAGTATTCCCGAATAACGCCAATTTGGCCGTCATTAAGGTTGGACCACAAGACACTATCAAATGGCTGGTCCCGGGCAATTATATATGGAGGCAGACTGGTAAACATGAGAAAGGCTGGAAATCGGTATAAATAACTGCAGTAGCGAGGAACGATGGAGAAAAAGGTGAGGTGCATTGCAGTGGATTAGATGACAATGAAGCATTGGTACTTTGCAGTAGATTGTCGGCGGACAGGACACAAAACTCACCGAAAAACAGGCAGCGAGCAATGCAAGACGAAGAGGGACGATCAGATGAAAAAAAGATTTAGAAGGATTGGATACGGCAGATGTGAGGCACAGATGTAGAGTCGATGGATGCCTATGATGACGGTCGTTGGGATGATAGCAAGAGAAATGGCCGGTGAGGAACTGCAAGATGCAGAGCGCGTGCACATAGATATATATGCGTAAGATTATATATATATGTAGATTTATTATATATATATATAGGTATAAGAGAAGCAGGAGCAATAACAATGGGGTCCTAGAAAGAAATTATCAGTCAACAGGAGGAGTAGGTAAAGTTAGATCAATTGGTTGTAGGATTCACTTTGGAATATCGTGGTGGATTAACTTCATGACAAGTGCACATGGCAGCCCAACGGAGAGAAAAATAGAATGCGGAAGCACAGAAGTGATGAAGACTGTTAGGAGCAGTTCATGGAAGAGTGAAGATGAAAGACAGGATCAAGGAAAACAGGTAAGAATGAGTCTAATTATTTGATCAATGCAGGTGCGAAATGTAGTGACGGACCAGAGGAATCGGGTAGTGACAGGTCAAACAATTTGGAACTGTAAAAGAACGTCACGACGTAACGTTGTCATTACAAAGGTGAAACATGGAAAAGCGGACCACACTGGAAGGTACAGAAAAATGCCTGTAGCGAGCAATAAACGGATCAAGGGATGAAGGCAATGACCGAGGAGAAACAGGTAAGAAACCACCAATTAGATCATTTTACTGCAGATGAAACACGAAGGAGGCGGACAAGGAAGCGGGAAGCCCCGAGATAAGTGGATCAGTAATAGAGCAAAAAGGCCACAAAAAATGAATGCGCAAAGGAGTTGGGGCAATGGCGCTGGAGAGCTGTGTGCCGGTAGACAATTGAACAGGTGGATACTAATCAGGACACTGGAAAGAACCGCAGAGGAATCGCGGGGCCAAGTGAGGAAGATATGGTGGTGGTGATTAGATAATAAATGCGACTGTAAAAGATGCGAAGTTTGGAGCGGCAATTTCTAATATGCGGATTGGGCATGAGTGCGGGTGCGGTTGGTGCATCATTGCATGGGGCACAAGGAGGGATTAACAGGGCGACAGGTTTAAGGAAGCTATCAATGGGCGTTCTGAGCAGAGGGTAACACCAAGCGCATAGATGATAGAAGCCAGAAATGACGGCAGGTGGGAAAAGAGTTATTGGCGAGCGTCGACAGAGAAGAGTGGTTAGGACGATAGCGACTCAAAGCAGTGAAAGTTGATGCAGAGAGAGGCGATAGGAGGGAGGACAAAACGGGAAGGTGTGCGTACCGTGGTAGGGCAACAAAAACGGGAAGTGGAAACAGATGATAAGAGCTATAGGTGAACAAGCTGTGGCGGAAAAACGATGAGGAGCATGCAATTTTTATCCGACAGCATTGGATTCGATAGATCAAGAAAAGTTAGGGCGTGCCATCCGCAACCGGTGCTAGTGGGTGGGACTGGCCGTGCGCTGGGCACCCAACCTGAAAAACACTTTGTGAAGTGAACGCAGGAGGTGTGATCCACCAGTCTAGTTGCGCTGGCACATCGTTGCAGAGGGCCTGCACGCCCGATGTGCGCCGGCCATAGCGGTGGATCTGACCGCACCCCGCACTGTTGGGAGTGGCACGAGTAATCATGGATAATTGTACAGGGACAAAACGACCGCGATGGGGGTGCGTGAACCAGGAACAAGCCGTGAGACCATGGACAGGAGAGCCAACGAAAACAGCAAGTGGTAGACGACCGTGTAGCAATATTATCCAGATGCATCTTCCAGGGAGATGGTAAGTACAGCGCCCGAAGTGGTTGGCCGTCAGCGGGGATCACTGGAGAGGGAAAATGGATAGAGAAGCGCAGTCTGGGTGTGCCCAGCTGAGAATCAACGGATACTGAGGAGAAAAAAAGT
The DNA here is from genome assembly GCA_948099385.1 of Fasciola hepatica. NCBI lineage: Eukaryota > Metazoa > Platyhelminthes > Trematoda > Plagiorchiida > Fasciolidae > Fasciola > Fasciola hepatica. Next base: position 9,849,265 of record CANUEZ040000012.1, on the reverse strand, counting down.
GAATAAGATCGATAAGAGATGAACGTAGGTGAGCAATAGGGTTACCTTATGATGGCAGGAGGTAGGTTCGCTGTGGATCAGTGAAGGCAATGGCCTTAGTTCGCGGGGTGTACCTAGTGGCTTGTGACGCAGAGGTAGTAGAGTTACAGTGTGAGGCCTCTTTCAAAGGCCAGGTCGGCGGAGACGAGCTCATTGGTGAGCAATATAGCATTAGGGAGTGTTGAGTATGACAAAAGTGCGCGCCTAAAAGCGATCATTGAGGAGGCACTGCGTAAGCTAAGGGGCAGCTTATTCCAGATTTTGGAATAGGCTGACAGAAAGAATCGGGACTTTAGACAGAGATAAAAATGAGGGACAGTGAGAGAGATGGCACGGTGCCGGATGGGGTAGGAGCAGGGCGCAGCGAATAAGATGGGATAAGAGGTGTAGGCCAGGTTATGGATTAGCCTAAAGAGGAAAATCAGGTTGAGCCTCATGCAACGAATCCATAGAGGCTCAATTTGTAGGAGCTCACAGCGCTGGCGGTATGTTAGGGCTAGAGATACGCCCAACAGCCTTTTGATGAAGGTACGCTGAACGTTTTCAAGAGATACAATGGAGGAACGTGGCCAGAGGCTGGAGGTAATGGGACAATATTCTAGGAGCGGTCTCACGTGTGAGAGATACATGGAGAGGCGACTGGCCGGTATTAGGAAACACCGATTGATCAGGCCTAGGGTTCTCTTAGCCTTAGCGATTTGGAATGATGCCTGTTCGGAGAAGTTAAAGGAACAAGAGTAGCGTACGCCAAGATCGGTAACCATGGGGTGTATGGGGATGGGCAGGCCGTCCAGACAAATTTGGCCGGGTGGTACCGTGCACTTGTATGGTAGGAGGAAGCTTTTCTCCGCAGAGAATTTCATGAACCACGAGACGCACCAAGTTTGGAGAACGAGTAAGTCATGCGATTTGTTGCATAGAGTCACGGATAGGTCACTAGGGAGGAAAGAGTACACTATTTTTATATCGTCGGCAAAGAGGAAAGGAGTGCCGTGTCGAATAGAGGAGAAAATGTCATTGATATAAATAAGGAATAGTAATGGGCCTAGGACACTGCCTTGGATGACGCCGCTAGTAATTGGTTTGGCGGAAGATAGGTGGCCGTCGGCGAGCACGGCTTGTGATCTGTTAGAGAGATAGGAGGATAGCCAGGAGAGGAGAGGGTCAGTAATACCGAGAGATCGGATTTTGGCCAACAGATGAATATGGGGAACACGGTCAAAAGCCTTAGACATGTCGAGGTACAGGACAGTTACAGAGTTGCCGGAATCGGCAGCAGACGATAGAAAATTGAGAAAGTCAAGCTGGCAGGAAGAGCAGGAACGGGAGTTCAAGAAACCATGCTGACCAGGGTTCAGCAGATTGTTAGATAAGAGGTACTCGACAATGTGTCTTTTGATAATTCTCTCCATAATTTTGCAGACTACTGAGGTGTGATTAGTGGGCCGATAGTTATCTGGGTCGTGTAATACGCCCTTTTTGAAGCGCGGAACTATAACATAGGATTTCCATTGAGGGGGGACGAAACTGTGAAGCATGGAGGTGGTATACATATTAAGTAACAATAAAGGGAGGTCAGGACCACCGAAACGGAGGAGGGCCGGTGGGAGATCATCTGGTCCCGATTTCGAGGAAGGTTTATTAGACAAAACTGATTTTTCAACTTCTAGATGGGTGAAGGGAATCGACGAAAGAGAGGCAGAGGTGCAGGGATGGATTGTAGGAGGGAAAATACCAGGACAGCTTATAAGGGAGGAAGAAAAATGCTCATTGAAGGCCTCAGAAATAGATGCTGGAGTATTAGCGGTGGATGAGCCGCAGATAAGGAACTTGGGCGAGGTATGATTGGATTGATTGGACCTTTTACTAAGCAGGTTGGACAGGTAGCCAGTTTTGTTTGGGTGTGCTAGGGAGATGGCCTCTTGCCTTCTCAGATGCGAATCGACCATGCAACACAGCCTCAGTTGTAGCTGGTTTATGCGCAGGAGAATTGTAAAGTCGTGTGATCTAGTGAAGGTAAGTTGCAGGTTAGACAGCTTACGCTCTAAAAGTGACAGACGTGAGGTGCTGGAATTGGGGCGTGGATCGACACTTAGGTTGGCGGTATTTAGGCAGTGTAGGAGGTTGGAGTAGAGAGAGTTCACGACAGTGAAGGGGATCGGATGTAAGAAAAAATGTGTCCCAGTTAAGGGAGCGGATTATCATTGGCACTAGGGGCCAGTTACAGAAACGGTAGGAAGTCAGAAGAGGGGGAGAGGATTGCATCGGATGAGAACAGCTGAACTTGCACCTGACAATACGGTGGTCACCACCCGGGAAGTGATCAGTAATCTGGGTGATCATATCAGGAACATCAATGGAGAATACTAGGTCCAAGATGTTTTTCCCCCTAGTAGGGCAGGAGACATGTTGGGTCCATCCACCAAGACGGAAACAAGAAAGGAAGGTGGAGAGGGCGGGAGGGCTAGTATGGGAGGACCAGCAAATTGAAGGAAAGTTAAAGTCACCCGCAATAATTTTTGCACTGGTAGGGTAGTCAAACGCAGCATTAAAGACATCCACGGCAGAGTCAATTTTTGCAGTCTCCAGACCCGGGGGGACGTAGACGCAGCCAAGGAGGAGGTTCTGGCCGGAGGCGTGAATGGATAGCCATAACGAATCCTCAATTAGGAGAAGAGGGGGGTGGTCGATAACACTAGCGTGGATAGTGCATTTGACAGAGGCTAAACAGCCCCCTCCACGCCTGGACTGGCGGGTGTTCGAGAAGCATTGATACCCAGCTATGTGAACAAGGTCAAGCGAAGCATCATCTGACAGCCAGGATTCAGTTATTAGTATAATGTCGCCGTTTGACGTAAATGCCAAAGATCGCAGGTGCGATATTTTTCTAATTATTGAGCGAGCGTTAATAAGAACTAGTAGGAATGAGTTCAGTGTTAGTGTGCGCAAAGCATGGATGCCAGGTGCAAGACTATTGGGATCGCTGTGGCGATAGGAGTTGGGTCTCAGTGGGGATAGAGCGTCAGTAGAAGGGGGAGGGCAGGCAGTGTTGGGTGGGGGACGGGAAGTAGGAGAAGCGTTAGCATTAGGCGCAGCCGATCGCTGTGGGTGATCAATACGGTGGGTGTGCAGCACACCGCTAATGTGGGCCGGAGGGGTGTCACAAGGTGCCCCCTGCTATTCCAATTCACGGACGATCTAACAGCTACAGAGTTCATTAGCAACAAGTCGACAATTGCTGCCCCTTCGCCGTATAAGGACATCAAGATATTCTCTGATAAAACCCCCCTCCAACGGGAAATACTTCGTTCGCTGAGAAATAACTCCGCCTTGCCCATGCAGACTGACCCCACTGTAACCGACATGAAGGTTACCCAATGCCCCTCTGTCAAGAAGTCAAAGGCGAGCGCAGCGCCTCGCTCTGCCTGCCTGCAAACTGTCGACTTAGATATGTCTAACTCCCCACCCCCGGTTCCGCTTCCACTCAGAAGCCCTTTTTTACCATCTCCCCCAGTAGCCTCTACTAGCAGTAGCTCTCGCTCCCCGACCACAGGCCCCAAGCGGCACTCCACTTCAGTATTAAAGCCGCGCTCCCCCGTCATAGTCTCTGTGCCAAAACAAGACCCTGGTACAACCAACAGCCCCGCCGTACTACTTCCAATCCGTCCTCCGAGCCGTTGACAAGTGTTGTCACCCACCGCTCTCGCTCTAACGACTCTGAAAACTACCCACTAGCTGCTAGCTCAGCCGCGACACTTCGTTTCTATCCTCATAAGTGCCGCTCTAATCCCCCCATAAGCCTACCTGGTACTCCTATCAGGTCCGCACTTGCCCAACTAATCACCTCACCTATTACCCCCCATTCTCAATCGGCTTCTGCCTATAGCGTACTCTCGGATCCTCCAGGTGATCACCAACTGGGTCACCATCCGGATCCGTCTAACGCCATCGTCCCTTTGAGTAGGAGTGACCTTCAGGGCCTTGCCAGTGCCACTCACCCTTCCACTGCCTCGCACCCCCTTCCACTGTCTTTCCCTCTCTCTGTTCGCATGGATTACACCAACCCTCCATCTCCGTTGCTACCGTATATCCCTCCCTGCCCCCCAGACACCAACCCTCCATACTATAGCCCCAGCATGCCTCCGCTGTTCCCCCCTGCTCACCTCCACCAACCCTCATCTAACCCTGAAGTACCACGTACATACCCTAGCAGATACTCTAGGTTCGTACCTGTATCCCGCCTCCTCGCCCCACCCCCCCCCACTAACCGGCTCCCCTGCCCCTCATTAGCCTCCAAACCTTTCCAAATTTCGCCACTCCCTTCCCGCCCCCCCCTCACACTACGTCCTAGTTACTCTCCCACATGCCTTCACCCCCATACCGACCTACCGGCCTTATACTGACTCTGCCCAACAGGTAGGTTACCTGCAGCCAAGATCTCGTTTTTTTCCTGACCGGTGCCCTCCGCACCCGTGGCCATATGGCTAGTCGCCCTATGGACCATATCCATAAACTTTCACAGGCTCATATCACTGTTCGCTCCCCACTCGAGGCCATGCCACTCAACACCTTACACCACGCACTCCCCCCTGTCCACCCCGCTTCGACAGATATTCTTAACCCCTCACTTTGCCATATGGTGCCCCTTGCCTCTGCACTTTGTGACACCCCTCCGGCCCACATTAGCGGTGTGCTGCACACCCACCGTATTGATCACCCACAGCGATCGGCTGCGCCTAATGCTAACGCTTCTCCTACTTCCCGTCCCCCACCCAACACTGCCTGCCCTCCCCCTTCTACTGACGCTCTATCCCCACTGAGACCCAACTCCTATCGCCACAGCGATCCCAATCGGCTTGCACCTGGCATCCATGCTTTGCGCACACCGACACTGAACTCATTCCTACTAGTTCTTATTAACGCTCGCTCAATAATTAGAAAAATATCGCACCTGCGATCTTTGGCATTTACGTCAAACGGCGACATTATACTAATAACTGAATCCTGGCTGTCAGATGATGCTTCGCTTGACCTTGTTCACATAGCTGGGTATCAATGCTTCTCGAACACCCGCCAGTCCAGGCGTGGAGGGGGCTGTTTAGCCTCTGTCAAATGCACTATCCACGCTAGTGTTATCGACCACCCCCCTCTTCTCCTAATTGAGGATTCGTTATGGCTATCCATTCACGCCTCCGGCCAGAACCTCCTCCTTGGCTGCGTCTACGTCCCCCCGGGTCTGGAGACTGCAAAAATTGACTCTGCCGTGGATGTCTTTAATGCTGCGTTTGACTACCCTACCAGTGCAAAAATTATTGCGGGTGACTTTAACTTTCCTTCAATTTGCTGGTCCTCCCATACTAGCCCTCCCGCCCTCTCCACCTTCCTTTCTTGTTTCCGTCTTGGTGGATGGACCCAACATGTCTCCTGCCCTACTAGGGGGAAAAACATCTTGGACCTAGTATTCTCCATTGATGTTCCTGATATGATCACCCAGATTACTGATCACTTCCCGGGTGGTGACCACCGTATTGTCAGGTGCAAGTTCAGCTGTTCTCATCCGATGCAATCCTCTCCCCCTCTTCTGACTTCCTACCGTTTCTGTAACTGGCCCCTAGTGCCAATGATAATCCGCTCCCTTAACTGGGACACATTTTTTCTTACATCCGATCCCCTTCACTGTCGTGAACTCTCTCTACTCCAACCTCCTACACTGCCTAAATACCGCCAACCTAAGTGTCGATCCACGCCCCAATTCCAGCACCTCACGTCTGTCACTTTTAGAGCGTAAGCTGTCTAACCTGCAACTTACCTTCACTAGATCACACGACTTTACAATTCTCCTGCGCATAAACCAGCTACAACTGAGGCTGTGTTGCATGGTCGATTCGCATCTGAGAAGGCAAGAGGCCATCTCCCTAGCACACCCAAACAAAACTGGCTACCTGTCCAACCTGCTTAGTAAAAGGTCCAATCAATCCAATCATACCTCGCCCAAGTTCCTTATCTGCGGCTCATCCACCGCTAATACTCCAGCATCTATTTCTGAGGCCTTCAATGAGCATTTTTCTTCCTCCCTTATAAGCTGTCCTGGTATTTTCCCTCCTACAATCCATCCCTGCACCTCTGCCTCTCTTTCGTCGATTCCCTTCACCCATCTAGAAGTTGAAAAATCAGTTTTGTCTAATAAACCTTCCTCGAAATCGGGACCAGATGATCTCCCACCGGCCCTCCTCCGTTTCGGTGGTCCTGACCTCCCTTTATTGTTACTTAATATGTATACCACCTCCATGCTTCACAGTTTCGTCCCCCCTCAATGGAAATCCTATGTTATAGTTCCGCGCTTCAAAAAGGGCGTATTACACGACCCAGATAACTATCGGCCCACTAATCACACCTCAGTAGTCTGCAAAATTATGGAGAGAATTATCAAAAGACACATTGTCGAGTACCTCTTATCTAACAATCTGCTGAACCCTGGTCAGCATGGTTTCTTGAACTCCCGTTCCTGCTCTTCCTGCCAGCTTGACTTTCTCAATTTTCTATCGTCTGCTGCCGATTCCGGCAACTCTGTAACTGTCCTGTACCTCGACATGTCTAAGGCTTTTGACCGTGTTCCCCATATTCATCTGTTGGCCAAAATCCGATCTCTCGGTATTACTGACCCTCTCCTCTCCTGGCTATCCTCCTATCTCTCTAACAGATCACAAGCCGTGCTCGCCGACGGCCACCTATCTTCCGCCAAACCAATTACTAGCGGCGTCATCCAAGGCAGTGTCCTAGGCCCATTACTATTCCTTATTTATATCAATGACATTTTCTCCTCTATTCGACACGGCACTCCTTTCCTCTTTGCCGACGATATAAAAATAGTGTACTCTTTCCTCCCTAGTGACCTATCCGTGACTCTATGCAACAAATCGCATGACTTACTCGTTCTCCAAACTTGGTGCGTCTCGTGGTTCATGAAATTCTCTGCGGAGAAAAGCTTCCTCCTACCATACAAGTGCACGGTACCACCCGGCCAAATTTGTCTGGACGGCCTGCCCATCCCCATACACCCCATGGTTACCGATCTTGGCGTACGCTACTCTTGTTCCTTTAACTTCTCCGAACAGGCATCATTCCAAATCGCTAAGGCTAAGAGAACCCTAGGCCTGATCAATCGGTGTTTCCTAATACCGGCCAGTCGCCTCTCCATGTATCTCTCACACGTGAGACCGCTCCTAGAATATTGTCCCATTACCTCCAGCCTCTGGCCACGTTCCTCCATTGTATCTCTTGAAAACGTTCAGCGTACCTTCACCAAAAGGCTGTTGGGCGTATCTCTAGCCCTAACATACCGCCAGCGCTGTGAGCTCCTACAAATTGAGCCTCTATGGATTCGTTGCATGAGGCTCAACCTGATTTTCCTCTTTAGGCTAATCCATAACCTGGCCTTCACCTCTTATCCCATCTTATTCGCTGCGCCCTGCTCCTACCCCATCCGGCACCGTGCCATCTCTCTCACTGTCCCTCATTTTTATCTCTGTCTAAAGTCCCGATTCTTTCTGTCAGCCTATTTCAAAATCTGGAATAAGCTGCCCCTTAGCTTACGCAGTGCCTCCTCAATGATCGCTTTTAGGCGCGCACTTTTGTCATACTCAACACTCCCTAATGCTATATTGCTCACCAATGAGCTCGTCTCCGCCGACCTGGCCTTTGAAAGAGGCCTCACACTGTAACTCTACTACCTCTGCGTCACAAGCCACTAGGTACACCCCGCGAACTAAGGCCATTGCCTTCACTGATCCACAGCGAACCTACCTCCTGCCATCATAAGGTAACCCTATTGCTCACCTACGTTCATCTCTTATCGATCTTATTCACTTTTTTTCTCCTCAGTATCCGTTGATTCTCAGCTGGGCACACCCAGACTGCGCTTCTCTATCCATTTTCCCTCTCCAGTGATCCCCGCTGACGGCCAACCACTTCGGGCGCTGTACTTACCATCTCCCTGGAAGATGCATCTGGATAATACTGCTACACGGTCGTCTACCACTTGCTGTTTTCGTTGGCTCTCCTGTCCATGGTCTCACGGCTTGTTCCTGGTTCACGCACCCCCATCGCGGTCGTTTTGTCCCTGTACAATTATCCATGATTACTCGTGCCACTCCCAACAGTGCGGGGTGCGGTCAGATCCACCGCTATGGCCGGCGCACATCGGGCGTGCAGGCCCTCTGCAACGATGTGCCAGCGCAACTAGACTGGTGGATCACACCTCCTGCGTTCACTTCACAAAGTGTTTTTCAGGTTGGGTGCCCAGCGCACGGCCAGTCCCACCCACTAGCACCGGTTGCGGATGGCACGCCCTAACTTTTCTTGATCTATCGAATCCAATGCTGTCGGATAAAAATTGCATGCTCCTCATCGTTTTTCCGCCACAGCTTGTTCACCTATAGCTCTTATCATCTGTTTCCACTTCCCGTTTTTGTTGCCCTACCACGGTACGCACACCTTCCCGTTTTGTCCTCCCTCCTATCGCCTCTCTCTGCATCAACTTTCACTGCTTTGAGTCGCTATCGTCCTAACCACTCTTCTCTGTCGACGCTCGCCAATAACTCTTTTCCCACCTGCCGTCATTTCTGGCTTCTATCATCTATGCGCTTGGTGTTACCCTCTGCTCAGAACGCCCATTGATAGCTTCCTTAAACCTGTCGCCCTGTTAATCCCTCCTTGTGCCCCATGCAATGATGCACCAACCGCACCCGCACTCATGCCCAATCCGCATATTAGAAATTGCCGCTCCAAACTTCGCATCTTTTACAGTCGCATTTATTATCTAATCACCACCACCATATCTTCCTCACTTGGCCCCGCGATTCCTCTGCGGTTCTTTCCAGTGTCCTGATTAGTATCCACCTGTTCAATTGTCTACCGGCACACAGCTCTCCAGCGCCATTGCCCCAACTCCTTTGCGCATTCATTTTTTGTGGCCTTTTTGCTCTATTACTGATCCACTTATCTCGGGGCTTCCCGCTTCCTTGTCCGCCTCCTTCGTGTTTCATCTGCAGTAAAATGATCTAATTGGTGGTTTCTTACCTGTTTCTCCTCGGTCATTGCCTTCATCCCTTGATCCGTTTATTGCTCGCTACAGGCATTTTTCTGTACCTTCCAGTGTGGTCCGCTTTTCCATGTTTCACCTTTGTAATGACAACGTTACGTCGTGACGTTCTTTTACAGTTCCAAATTGTTTGACCTGTCACTACCCGATTCCTCTGAACCGTCACTACATTTCGCACCTGCATTGATCAAATAATTAGACTCATTCTTACCTGTTTTCCTTGATCCTGTCTTTCATCTTCACTCTTCCATGAACTGCTCCTAACAGTCTTCATCACTTCTGTGCTTCCGCATTCTATTTTTCTCTCCGTTGGGCTGCCATGTGCACTTGTCATGAAGTTAATCCACCACGATATTCCAAAGTGAATCCTACAACTAATTGATCTAACATTACCTACTCCTCCTGTTGACTGATAATTTCTTTCTAGGACCCCATTGTTATTGCTCCTGCTTCTCTTATACCTATATATATATATATAATAAATCTACATATATATATAATCTTACGCATATATATCTATGTGCACGCGCTCTGCATCTTGCAGTTCCTCACCGGCCATTTCTCTTGCTATCATCCCAACGACCGTCATCATAGGCATCCATCGACTCTACATCTGTGCCTCACATCTGCCGTATCCAATCCTTCTAAATCTTTTTTTCATCTGATCGTCCCTCTTCGTCTTGCATTGCTCGCTGCCTGTTTTTCGGTGAGTTTTGTGTCCTGTCCGCCGACAATCTACTGCAAAGTACCAATGCTTCATTGTCATCTAATCCACTGCAATGCACCTCACCTTTTTCTCCATCGTTCCTCGCTACTGCAGTTATTTATACCGATTTCCAGCCTTTCTCATGTTTACCAGTCTGCCTCCATATATAATTGCCCGGGACCAGCCATTTGATAGTGTCTTGTGGTCCAACCTTAATGACGGCCAAATTGGCGTTATTCGGGAATACTGAAGAAAATGGTTTCAACTGATGAAGTCATTTTTGGGGAAAATAAGAATGGTGTTCCTACTTTTGCGGCGTCTTTTGTTTAAGTTGGCCACTTCGTAGTTTATAAGGGTTGCGCAAGGCTGTTACCGCTCAGACCTCTTGACTGTCATGGCCGTTGCACGTGCTTTCGTTGATGACTGAGAGTTTCTCCAGACATGTAAAAGATGCCTATAAATTGTTCTCAAGGTTCGAGGAAGACTTTCGGTTATTTCAGAAGCAGACTTTCGCCCCGTTTTACGTGTATGAGAGTGTTAGTGCTGAGAACTGGCTTCGTACGCATCCGGGTGCACTGCCGAAAAATTTCCCTTACTATCGGGTTAAATTTTGCTGCACAGCCGACGCCGAAATAGGACAGCCACTACGTTTGCGTCCACCGTCTGGCTGGTGAAAAGTAAGTGAGTTACAACCACGATTTTCATTTTGCCTTGTACAAAGTAAAAACAGATAATAATTGTTTCTATTTCTACTTTACAGACCGAACACGGCAAAACATTACAACGTCGAGGGTGCTGGAGGCTGTCCGATCCACCGTTATGACCGTAGAACTTCGGCACGGAAGTGTGCATGAAAGGATCATTTTTTTACCATTGAACAACCATCTTTCAATACAACTCTTATTTTTCATTCTGTCCTCCATTTTGCATTTGTTACGGAATGGGTCTGTCCGTTAGGTGCAACGTATTACGATGTGGGTGGTTTATGTGTAGGTAGGTGCGCCCAATCGGCGTCGTGCTTCGGCTCGCGTAATTAGAGGTTGGCTTAGTTGCGGTCAGGGAAGCAAAATCGTTTAAGCAGAAGTTGATCGGCGAAATCCAGAAAAGTAATCCCTATACGTATCGGATCTTCATTGTGGTTACACATATATTTGTATAGGTATATATATATATGTTTTATAGAGAAGTCAAGGCGTACGCTGAGTTGTAAAACGTTTATTGTGACGTTTCGATCCAATCTAGGACTCGTTGTCAAACGTGAGTGAATGAGTGTGTATATACGGATCTATGCACACGTGAGTACATGTATAGATCCGTATACACATATATATTCCTATATAAATATATATACAAGTAAATAGATAAATACACAAATATGTTCCTACGTGTACAAATATGCTGATAAACATATATGTATATATTTATATACAAAATGTGTTCACGTGTGCACATATACATATATATATATATATATATATGCACACATATACATTTGTATATTTATTTATATGGGGAATACACCAGACCTACTTACATTATTTAGGTATACAAATACAATTGGAGCTTGTTCCTTCTTATGATCAATTAAGCTGTATAGTTCCCCGTTTTGCTGTACAATTCTCACATCTGTGTATCGGTTACCGTTAACTGTATCTTAGCCCAAATTGCTGTACTTTGACGAAAAAGCAACTGAGTTATCGAGCACCCAATCAAATCGAGGCCAAATTTTAAATAACGCGCTGTTGGACCACAGAACGCTACCCACCATTCAGTCCACCTGACCTTGAATTTCAAATTCACCGGGCGTCCATTCAAATCCGCTCTTGAGCTCATTTAAACTATACACAATCTCTATGGTGTGCATACGTTTATACTATTTTCATCCTACCTTATTCCCCCTTCTGAGCCTTTTTATCCAATATTTCCATGGGAGTCTCCATATTTCCATGAATTATATCTGTCCATTCCATCACCTGTATCTACATGATCATACACATGGCATGCTTCGGGCGCTTCCGAAATAAACCATTATTATTATTATTGTTATTATTATTATTATTATTATTATTATTATTATTATAATGGAGGACTTATCCCCTCCTCGAACCTGGTGCACCTCGTGGTTCATGAGATTATCCGCAGAGAAAAGCTTCTTCTTAACCTACAGAAGCGCCGTACCGCCCCGGTCAAATTCTTCTGGATTGCCTTCCCATCCGCATACAGCCCATTGCTATTGATCTTGGCTTACACTAACCCTGTTTCCTTAACTTCTCCAAACAGGCATCGGTACAAGCCACCAAAGCGAAAGGAACCCTAGGCCTGATACAGCCACGTTTATCACTACCAGCCAGCCGCCTTTCCGTATATCTTTCACATATAAGACCAATTCCTGAATACTGCCCGATTACCCTAGCCACTGGCCACGTTCTGCCATTATATCGCTTAAGAATGCTCAGCGTAACTTCACCAAGAATCTCCTTAGCGTATCCATAATTCTAACGTACCGCCAATGCTGTGACCCACACATTGATTCTCTGTGGATTTGCTGCAAGAGACTCAAATTGGTCCTCCTGTTTAGGCTAACTCACAACAAAGTCTACACTTCCGATCATATCTCATTCGCCGCACCCTGCTCCTATCCCCTTCCCTACCGTGCCTTTACTCTCTCTGCTCCTCAACTTAATCTCAGTCTGAGGTCCCGTCTCTTCCCGTCAGCCCATTCCGAAACCTGGAATAAGCCGTCGTCGTTATGCGCGGTGCCTCTTCACAATATGTCTTTAGGCGCGTACTCAACTTCTACCTAGTTGTCCCCAGTGCTATAATGCTAGCCAACGAGTGTCTCGCCTATGAAAGAGGCCTCGCACTGTGACTTTAGTACCTCTGCGCACCAAGCTAATACCTGCTCCCTATGCCTGAGGCTTTTCTGTATTCAGTACCGCGATCTGTGACCACTGTCACTTGTGATCCGCAGGGGCTTTTTCTCCTACTCTCGGAGCTACCACTCAAAGCCTGACCCACGTTCGTCTGCATACCCACCCTCACTCCACCTCTCTTTCTGTCTGGCGTTATTCAGTAGACCCCATCACAGTCCCCCACTGCCTAAACCAAAGATGATGCAATAGGTTTTAGCCATCCACAGGCCCCACTATGTCTCAACTAGGCCTAAGGACCCACTAAACCGATGAGCCCTTGTTTCGCCATTTTTTGAACCTTTTATTTTCCAAAAAACGTTGATTCTCGGTTGGGGTATAACCAGATTGTTTTTCTCTCAGTCCTCGATGACGGTCAATCACTTCTCTGGCTGATACCCCTGGTCAACAATTTGATACGACCCCGTTGGCTCTGCTATTCAAGGTCCCTCACAATCCTGTTATTCAGGGTCTCCCACAACTTGGCCAGTAAATCCTGGATCATATGGGGTTATTGTGGCTACTCTGTCTATAGGTATATCCATTACTGATCGCTAGTGCCAATGAAACTGTCAGAGGTGCAGCCAGATCCACGTCTTTGGCCGGCCCACTACGGGCGTGCTGGCCGCCTGCGGCAATGTGCCGGCGCAACTAGGTTGGTGGATCGTGCCGTCTGTCACCAAAACCGGTTTTCAGGCTAGGCATCCAGCTAAGGCCCGGTACACCCACTGGCACCGTTTCTTGATGAAAGAAGACCATTTTTGGACCACTATTGTTGATGCTAACATGCCATTCGCTCTGGGCTCCACAGCAACTATTTTCCCTTCTTCGGGCTCACTCTCGATATTGACGTTATAACCTACATTTTCATGCCCGGCTAGGTTTATCATTCCATTTATGCTCTGAATAGTCTGTAGCCTTCGCCCCGACCTACCAACCTCTCTTTTCCTTGGCACAATACGATTGCCTACTTAAATACTCACCGACCCACAAATGCCCTAGCTCCCCGCCTTTCACGTCTGATTCCCCTTCTGTCCCATCCGCAAAATTGTCCATTCTCCGTGTCAGAATTCGCCGCTACTGCTTCTACACTGGCACATTTATTGCCGCTGTTCGTTTCCTCACCAAACCCACCAAACGGTGTTCTCTGCTGAAATATATTCGGCAGTCAGTCTTCAGTCAATAATACGATTACTGACCTTTTGCTCTCTCCTTCAGTCCAGCTGTTCACCTGCACAATGTCCTTCCTTTGCTTTATCCCGATCTTGCGGTACACCAAAACTACATCACGTTCGTACGTTTCGAGTGTATTCATCACGCAGCTCCGCCGTTGTTACCACCTGAAGGCATCTGTCAAAAAGGTCAGCAAAAGTCATTCACTTACCGTCCACCCACCACAACATCACCTATACGTGCTGCCGCCCATGCAATCACTTTTTAAAGCATCCCAGTTAGATTTATCACCCTTCTATTGCCTTCAAACTGATGTTGACGTCTCATTATCCGTCTATCCCACAGTTAAAAATCAGCTGATGGCTTACCTGGCCTCCGTCGGCCGTTCTCTCACCACTTTGACAGTCTCTCATTCCATCGAGTAATGCCCTTCGTTTGACTCGTTTATCGTGTAAATAACCCCGTAATTATCCGGAGTCCACATTCCATCACTACCGCCGATGCTTGATGTATTTGAGGCTTTAATTGTTACCACACCCCAGCCTTCCCCGTAACGCCATGCTGCTCTGTTCGCCTGTCATTTTGCACGGCAAATTTGATAAAGTGTTCATTGACTGCTGTGCACCTACCTGCCATCCACTCTGTCATCTCGTGTGCGAACTACCGTCCTCTATCACCACTGCAGAAATGTGCACCCATATTGATTTATCTTCCATTTTACACGGATGTTTCTCGACCAACACAATGTAGCAAACAGTTCGCTCCACGCTACCCGTATTCCTCAAGCCTTCCCTTCATCATGACTTTTTTGGTATCCTTATCCCCCCAGAGGCGTCACTCGCTCAACTTACAATAGCCTCCACCAGTATCCAACCACTAATTTCTACTGCCAACCCTACCGACGGTTTACTTTGATTCTGAATTCGATGATCCATTTTTGTCTCTCTTATCAGAAGCATTGATTCCGTAGCTATCGCTCTACAGTTGCCGGAAGACCTGCGTGTCAAAACGGTCATCAGGTCACTTATCTACCCTCTACTCCACTATCGCTTCCGCACGCTAATCGCCACTGCAATTACCACGTAATGCACTTTACCTTGGTTTGTAGCCATGGTTCAGTATCCTTTCTGTTACATCGTAACATGCTCATACTAATAAAAATAAAGAGCTGAGTACTTGCCGGCCTACTTCTAGCAATTTCCTCCGTCACGGATCTTGAAACCTCTCCGTCTATCCGTCGGACTAGTTGGTCTTTTTCTTTGTGATTGACAACGTCGGCATCTCACCTTCGAATTTCACTACCACATTGGCCGTCGACTTATGGCACTTTGTCCCTGATGATCTATTCATGTACATCGTCATTTTTTATCCGTATACTCTTCAAACTGTGCAGCATGAAAACGACTCCTTGTATTTCCCTCCATGGACTCATTTTTCTTCCTCCCTCCGTATTTTAACAAATGACATTTGATTTTCTGGAACTTCTAATGTCGTGGTTGCTTCCGGTACTGTTTATGCATGCAACCCCCACTTTAACCTACTACAGCCACCATTGGACAAATCGTCCACTCTGCCTTGAACTTGGCATCATGACCGCTTTAGTTCTCTTTACCACCAACATTAGTAGTACTTGCAAAGCATGTTTTATCCCTCTAAAAATTCCGATTTTGACACCACTCGAATCGTTTGACCATGCCCTCTAGCGAGTTCCGGGAGCATCCAAAATATAACACCATTATCATTATTGTTATCATCATTATTTATCTTACCTTTCCGTTTGATTTATCTACATCGAGTTAATCTAGCCTGCACTAGCTGCAACGAAAGGTTGCGAAAAATGCCCACAGAAGCACTACAATTTCATGCTTCCCTGACATCACCCACTCATCTACATTATTGGCTTGTTTTTATGCACCTTATGTTTCCACAAACAAATATTCGTTTGTTCGCGTCCAACCCGCTACTCTGTCATATCCTATTTTGGGCCTGCGTGACGCACGTGCTCCTTTCTTGCACGTCGCAATTTGGTTCTCGTTTTCTGAGTCCCTGTGATCGCATAGTTGAGGTTTGCATTTGTTTCATGTCATTGTTCATTTGATAATCGAGTATCGTAGAATTTCAAGGATAATCGAGCTCTAGTTTCGGGATCCGTTTCGAATTTAGCTACACATTGCTCAAAGGTATCTTATAATAATCAGTTGATCAATTTGGAACGAGACTAGGCAACATACCCGGAAAAGGATCGAAGCAACTGGAACCTTGACAGGAATCAATACGGCGAGTCACTGGGGAGGTTTGGATAATTTTGATTCTTTAGTTAATGCTAGGTCACTTAGTCGTGTCAGTACCAGCTCATGTGTTACTGAGCGTAATATGGGTTGCATGAATGATTACCTATTTATGTTGAGAATGGTAAACTAGGAGCAGCAACTTTTGTCGGCTAGGTAACAGGCCTGGGAAGCAGGAGGGTTATGTGGACAGAACGAGCGGGAACAAAAGTCCAGCTACAACAAACTATCAGAGAGATCAAGACAAATTAAAATAGAAAACTGTGCGCCGGCCGTCGAATATAAAACACGGAAGCGACCAAGGATGGATGCGCCTTAAGTAGAACTGACAGCTTCCGACGAACTTTCTGAACACTACAGCAAGTTCATCAGGCAGTTCGAAACTTTCGTCAAAAATAGGACAACCCGCCCCGGGCAAAGGCTGCTCCATCTGACTCATCACTGTCGAGGCCGAGCAGTAGAAGCTATCGATGAGTGTACCTTGCTCGACCCGGAACAAGCCTACATACGG
The DNA here is from genome assembly GCA_948099385.1 of Fasciola hepatica. Taxonomy (NCBI): domain Eukaryota; kingdom Metazoa; phylum Platyhelminthes; class Trematoda; order Plagiorchiida; family Fasciolidae; genus Fasciola; species Fasciola hepatica. The sequence goes on along the minus strand of CANUEZ040000012.1, from coordinate 9,832,539 downwards.
AAAATGATGATTTTTAGAGACCTGTTAGGCGAACCATTCAGGGTATCCCGAAATCTAATAGGGGGCGTGATGTCAGATGCCAAAATAAAGAAGAGCGATGTCTATACAATGTCTTTCCTGGTGATCAAAATGCAGAACTGTTCAATAGCCCTCTACTATTTAAGTTACGGGGCTAACCTCAACACAATGTATACCTTTGGGGGCATAGTCTGCCACCTGCCTCTCGAGCTACAGGGTCGGTGTGCGAGAGGGGCGGAACACAAAAGTCGGAGCGACGGTGAGGCTAACTTCGAAGACTAGACCAAATACTTGGACAGGCAGACCAAGATAGCCGACTGCAGATTTGGCCGACCCATCCGGGACAGTACCCGGGTAAACAAACCCAGCACTAGTCAAGCTCAAACGACTGCACGGGAATGTCCGAAAACCAGCCTTGGATAAATGCACACGCCATTTCACACGAGGCTATAGCACATCCAAGTGGCAGGCCCTGTAACGCTAGCAATGGGCTGTTAGAATGCCCGAAGTTCATCAAAGCCGCAGTAGACGAACTTTGGGGAATGGCGGCGGCTTGATGAACAAGAACCAGATGTAGTCACGAGGGTTGCGCTAGCAGGCACCACCGATTGGTACACCAGGGGAGAGAAACTACACCAGAGGCGAACACCAAGCCCAGTGTGATTTGTTCAACGTCACGGTCTTCCAGTTAACCAATAAGTTTAGGAGTAGTTGCCGTGGGAGTGATGACCCCAACTGGGGTGGTCAAAGCGTTGGCGTTCGCTGACCGTGGATCAGACACAACCCCGGTGAAGGAGCTGTTTGTCGACAACCACTGGCTCGCTAAAAGCACGACGTCGTTAACGATGAGCACGGTAGGCGGAACGAAAGTAATGACTGCAGGCCAGTTCAGGTTACAGCTCATCGCCTCAGAGACTAAAGAGCAATCCGAATCAACGGAAGCCTTACCATTATCTCATATCCCTATGCGGGCACCAAGGTGGGGGAACGCAAGTTTCAACTGGGTGGCCACACCAGCAGGATGTAACCGTCACGAACTGGATCTTCTCATCGGCTGCGACCTGCCAGAGGCACACTAGGTGCTAGAACAGTGAGTGGGCAACCGCCGGGCACCGTATGCCGCACGCACAGTGCTATGTTGGATATTAGATGGTCCAGCCAGGGATGTGGTTCTGTAAGTTACGTATCAGCCAAAACGGAGTGCATAGAGTATCAACTGCAACGGCGGTTTGAAAAGGAGTTTCACGACATCGGAGACCGAAGACTATCATTCCCTCAAGAGGACCACTTCGATCTGCAGAGAGCGCGGCATGGAACCAGAAGCCTCAAAATTCATTTCAAGGTTTCCCTCCCATGGTGCACACCAACTGACCCTTAGGTTGGTTACAGGAACCATGAACAACCAAGACTACTACTACTGAAGGAAAGCTTCGTTGGAGACCATGATCTGTGGGAACGATAGGCGAAGGGAAACGAAGCGCTCGTCTACGTTGTAAAGGTGCCTGTGACCGCGAACTGCCGGGAGGGGACCTTGTATCTATCTCACCGCCCGGTTCTCCACTCCAAGAATCCCGAAAAACTGCGGGTGGTTTTCGACTGTGCAGCCAAGTTCCAAGGCAAGTCGTTAAACAATCACCTACTTCAACGGCCCGACAGGACCAAGCCATTTATTGAAGTTTCATGCCGTTTCAGAGTGGGTAGAGGGCCTGATCCGCCGGCATTAGGGAAATGTTTCTTTCGGTAAAAATACTGGAAGAAGTGCCAGATGCAGTGAGATTCCCACGGTGAGAAGAGAAAATTCGGAACAAAGCAGTGATAAATTATAGAATGACAGTCCTCCCCTCCGGAGCGATATCACCACCATTTTGTGCAAACTTCGCCCTTCGAGAGACATCAAACAGGCACGGAGCTCTGGTCAACCCGGCCGGTAGTAGATAGCGCCAACAGAAACTTCTACTTCGACGACTATCTGGGGCGGTTCGGTGATGTAGACTGGGCCCTAGTGCAGCTCGGGGGCCTGGCGAGATTGCTTGACGAGGACGGCACCTACTCCAGGAAACAAATTTTAAGCGCTCCGGAAGTGCTTGAAGTCATTCCGGACCCGCGTGAGGGCCTCTCCAAAAGCACGTTGGGGATACAGTGTATTGCGGAAAAGGACGACTTTGCTTTCGAGCTAAAGGTTCCCGACCAACCTGATGTCTCCAGTTAGTCCAATCCGCTTGGCTTTGTCTTGCCCTGGCCGTTACCCAGAAAAATTCTGCTGCAGCCACTCTGTCGTAACAAAAACATTTGGGACCAGCCACTGGACCGAGAAGACCGGCTGGACTAGGAAGAACTTTTGAACACCCTAAAGAAACTAGAAGACATACGGATTCCACGATGCTTGCCCCCTGGTCATGTAATGCAAACAAGAGAAGTATATGCCATCTCTGACTCATCCGAAGTCGGTTGGGGAGCCGTGGTATACGGACGATGGTGCACGGGAGATGGACAATATGCCTCGAGGATCCTATTCGCCAAAGACCTTGCTGCCCCCCTGAAATTGGTTCTGATCCCGCCCCTAGAACTCAGCTCAGCCGTGTTGGCAGTCAGGGCGGTACGAACTGTAAAGAGATGCTTCGTCTTCTGCATTCGCTCGGCTAGTTTCTGGATGGACTCCAAGGTAGCAGTGTACTTCATTAACATCGTCAGAAGCCGCTTAAATACTTTCGTTGCTAGCCGACTCACTATCATCCACGACGAACCGGCCATGAACCAGTGGGAACATATCAGGTCTGGCGATAACCCAGCAGAACTGTGCTCCCGAGGTTCGACCGGCTTTCGGCAACTAGACACGTGGACGAAAGGGCCGAAATTCCCATAAAATACTCAACTGAACTGGCCCCTTCCGCAAACTGAAGCTCCCTTGGAGTTGGAACTGGAGACCAAAGGCGCTGCGATGACGGCGACAACCTTCGAATCGACATTCATTCTTTCACCAGTGGTCGTGTTTTCCTCCTGAATTAAGACGCTTTGGTTATCAGTGTGGTTGGCCAGGTTCAAGAGACATTTGCCAGTCATGAAGGGGATTCACCCGTCCAGCCACGCAATAGTGGGTCCGAAGAGCCCCGACGAGTTACGAGCCGTAAGATACGATTTATTCGAAATGATATAACGGGAGGCTTTCACCCGAGAACTCAAGAGGGCAGAACAAGCCGGACCAGCTGACGAAGGAATATCATCCCTGAAAAGCAACTTGAAGCACTTAAACCCCAAACTCGTTGATGGATTACTACGGGTAGGTGGCAGGCTGACCAAATCCCACCTGGGCCTTGACACGAAATACCTCTTACTGCTACCGGCCGGACAACCTGTGATAGAACTAATGATCCAACACATCCAAGCCGCGGAGGGACATGCCGGTAAAAGTCACGTGACAAGCGTCTCCCGAAAGAGCCTTCGGTTGCTGAGCGAAAGAGGGACTGTAAAAGGCGTAATTCAAAGTTGTGTACATTGGCGAAGGCTCAAAGCCGCAGAGGGCAAACGACACGTGGCCCCGCCGCCAGAATGTAGGGTGACTCCGAGTTGGTGGCTTTTCAGTGACACCGGGATGGACCATTTCGGGCCTTTGTGGATCAAGTGCAGGGAGAGGTTGAAAAAACCATGTGTGTAGCATGGCGTGCGTGAAGTCACGCGAGGCATACTTAGAAGTTAGGCATTCGATGACAGCCGACTCTCTCCTAAGGGCCTTTCGGAGCTTTATCAACCGAAGAGGCGTACCGGCAAATATATACTCCGAAAATGGGTTGAACTCCGTGAGCTCTCACCGGGATCCACAGCGCTGCCACAAAAACATGAACAGGGACGGACCGCAGAATCTAACCGTGGCCTATAGCTTGAGATGGCACTTCAACCTCCCACAGGCCACTCATCGCGGCGGCGAATGATAAAGCCTGTTCCGGTCCACCAGTCTAATATTGCTGTCGATCGCTGAGCAGCAGCCGCCCGACGACAAAACGTCGAGCACCGTCATGAGTGAGATCAAAAGAATTCTGAACAACAGCCCACTGGTTCCAGTGAAGGTCGGCCCCCGCACCCATCTGGCGCTCACCTCGAAAGGCCTATTGAAGTTGAGGTCAAACGTGGGTTCTGAAGGTCCGACAAACATTCTTGGTAGCTACCTTCATGGATGGAAACAGGCAAACTATTTTGTCAAGGTTTTTTGGAGGCGATGGCTGCGGGAGTGTCTACAGGCGCTGCAAGCTCGACAGAAGTGGTTAACCAAAGCATGACCATTCATGGTTAGGGACGTAGTGATGATCGCCGACCAGCACGTTCATTCCCCCCCCCGGCCTTCGGAAGTTGTCATGGAAACTATCAGAATCTCCGACGAAATGATGAGAACTGTGAAGGTGAGGACCGCCAAAGGGGTGCTGACCCACGACGCACGCAGTATTAGCCTCCTTGAGAGTGAGGGTGGAGAAGCCGGTAACACAGGACTCCGGTAGACTGTTCTTCATTCGTCGTTGAAGTGGTCAGAGTCACCTGCCGTGTGTGAGGGCATTATCGACATACTGAAGCACCGAACCAGATATACACCCAGACACACACAAACGTACATGATACAATTTTACACTTTATGACCTCCATCAAACACGTTGCATTGCTCGCCGTTTTTCGTTGCCTTTAGGGAAGGAAGTTCCGATGCGTAGTAGTAGTTGTGATTCGATCATATCACAGACACACCCTCAATCGCACACTTACGTGAAACACGATTTTGCCAAATGACCCCCATCAAAAAGCCGCGGGGCTGATTGTTCTTCTTTTATCACTGACATTATAATAGATATCCCCCGTAAGTGACAGTTGGCAACTACACGCACACATACTCACACAAGCACACGCAGCAGATGTATAGCGGCTGTCCCGAGGACAGCACCCGTGTTCCTCCTCTGTATCCACCATCGATCGGCCATTCCCATGAAAGATGAAGAGCAACATAGCGTTGGTGTATCCAGCGGATCAAGTGAGGTCGTGAGTAGAATGTTGAAGCCAGAAGTATTAGGTAAGCCTAACCACAGCGGGTCTGGATAGGTGGGAAGAATCAGTACACTTATTCCAATCCTTTGACTCTGCTAAGACTCGGAAGGATTTTGGCGGGCGGTGTAACGACCGGTTGCGGAAAATGCCCACAGAAGCACTACAATTTCATGCTTCCCTGACATCACCCACTCATCTACATTATTGGCTTGTTTTTATACACCTTATGTTTCCACAAACAAATATTCGTTTGTTCGCGTCCAACCCGCTACTCTGTCATATCCTATTTTGGGCCTGCGTGACGCACGTGCTCCTTTCTTGCACGTCGCAATTTGGTTCTCGTTTTCTGGGTCCCTGTGATCGCATAGTTGAGGTTTGCATTTGTTTCATGTCATTGTTCATTTGATAATCGAGTATCGTAGAATTTCAAGGATAATCGAGCTCTAGTTTCGTAATCCATTTCGAATTTAGCTACACATTGCTCAGAGGCGTCTTACACCAGCTAAACACCCTTACGGAATTTTTGTTCTGTTGTCCGTCTGGGAAATTTTGATCATGTATCTAGAATGCCTCGGGTCTCCCCAAGGTAAACCAGTGATAGAGCGCAGCACTAGTTTTGAAAGACACATCTTGCCTTTGAACCCTGTATTATTCCCGGATGAAGTCACAAACCAGCCCAAAGAGGGCAAGGTGGTCGAATTGTGTTGCCTGTACCTCAGCAGGGCTTCTGATTCAGTCAACCATTGCCCACTGATGGGGAAACTGCAGACCTTTGGGATAAAAAGGTAAATACACAAGCGGGTACCAGCCTTCCAGACCAACGAAACTTTTCACATTGGAGTATAAATCTGTCGGTCAAATACATCAGAGGCAAAGAGCTGATTACCATATGGGTCAGTTTTAGGTCCACTAATTTTTCTTCACTACATTGATGATTAGGTGGAGGGATTATCGCCACCGTGTTTCATCCTCGCGGACTTTGTGAAATTTGAGAGCTCAGCAACTCTTGATGAATTAGCAAGGGGCACGACTCAGCTAGGTAGCTGGGCAAACAAATGGGATATGACTTTATGAGAAAGCAAGAGATATCAGCTAACGAGAACTTCAGTGGGACTACCGGTCATGGGCGAAAAAGGACCACTCGCAGTTGACGCAACACAGTCAACAAGGGACTAGTGTGTCCAAATGACCGCGAACTTCAAGTGGGCTGAACGGTGCGAGTTGGCCACTCACCGGGCAAGAAGTGAGCTTTTTGTACTGCTCTCTGCATTTCCTTGCAAATCGGTGTAAGTGATCATACCTGTGTGCAAGGCAGTAGTGCGGCCACGTTCAGAACACTATTCACAGGCTTGGGCACCATCTTCAAAAATGACGCAGCCTGCCTATAAAGGATCCAGCGACTAGCCACTCGGATGTCTGCAGGGCAAAGGGAGAAACAAAATGAACAACGACTGTGGGATATTGGACTCTTCTCGTTTGAGAAAAGAAGACTTAGAAGATCCTTTTAGGGAGCGTCTAAAATCCTCGGGGGTCCATTGAGCGTAAGTGCCAGAGATATACCGGAACAAAAGTGACCTGCGCTATACCACGTCGGTTAGCTTGCTGTTATAGGTTCAGTTTCCACTAAGCTATCTAAGGTGATATTAGAAATAATAGCTTCTAGGAGTATCCCCGCAACTCAAAATAATTCAGGGAATTTTCTGAACAATAAACTCATAGGCAACCAGCTAATCTAAAAAACGTTGTTAGAATAGCTTCCCAAATGCCAGTGTAAGATAGTTGAGTGTTCCCATTATCAACACGCCTAACTCCAATTCTATAAAAATACTTTTCCAAAGAATGCCTCAAGCAACTTCCGTCCATCTTCACCACGGAGTGACAAGCCGTCTTCAGTACGCGAGCACTAAACGCTCCCGACTCCCCACAGCTTTGGTATTTTGCTCGGTACCACTAGTTGATATCCACAGTGATGCTGTTATCAAATTTAGGGCACTAGAACGAAACCTAGAATCCTAGGAAGGACAGTTACGTACCATAGATAATGCTCCGACCACATCGTCACCACGATGCTAGTGCACTAGCATTTGTCGTCGATCCTTCAAGATACTCGAACACCCAAAGTTTACTAACGGCAAGTCGCTTTCTGGACTCAGTTGCTTCTGAATTCCACCAAAGAACTGAAAGATCCAAAAATGCTGTCGTCTTTATTATTCCGGATCGTCTTTCGCTTTCCTCGATCGAGCAATCGTTGCTTCTAGCCTGTGGTATGTCACACCACGAGTGCGGTTTCCTACGTCTAGGAAAAAAGTCACAGCTGCATGTGTTCACTTCTGTTTCATTTCGGGAACAGCTGGGAAAATTGCAGTAGGAAGCTTCAAATTTCTTGACGCCGTCATTGGTCATTATATTGTGATGTATCTACTGTTTACTTACAGATGCCATGAGATCTACCGCTCGCTTCCGAGAGTCTCCTATGCTGGAGATGGAGCGTATCATGAAACGATGTTTTAGTGGACCTAGAGATCACGGCTTAGTCGGCGAAACCGCCAGGTACGCTCACTGATCGCGCATTCGTTGTCCCATGATTAGATTTTTTCATTTACACAGACAACGATAACGAATGTCATGCTTCACTTTAGTTAAATAAATACCGTTTCGGAGTCGGTAGTATATATACTATAACAGCCATATATTTGTATTTAGATAATTACGCATATAGATATTCATATATATTTTTTTCCTTTCACCATTCGTCTAAATTTATTGAGTCACACTTTCTTTATCCTTTGCAGGGCTCTGCGCGAAACTGCTTGATGTAAAGGAGTTTGTTCCATAAAATCAGATTGTAAGTATACCTATGTAAAACTTTTACCTCTTACAATTTGTTCGTTTTGAAATATCCACGGTTCAGTATATTGGAATAAGTCTCATTTAGGTTGCACTGGCAGTTGTAAAGCGCTAGATCATGCAGTCCTCAAGTAAGCATTGCTCTGAAAAAGTAACGTGAGAGTGAAGCTCCAAGATGCTTTCGGAAAGCAGTAGCAGGCAATTGCAAAATTGCTTTTGAAAATGATGTGGAGGTAAGATTGTTCACGCAGGTAAATTGATCAATCAGTTGACAACTTGCGTACTTGCGGTAATTCCGGACAAGCTAGAGTTACATAATCGTTTGAGTTGCGTGTGCGATTTCGAAAATCGGGTTTAAATTTGAAAGCTGATCGAAACCGTTAGCCTATTTCGGGTTGATACCGGTATGCCCTTACGGGGCCGGCATCTCATCTGTGACATGGCCGGCAACCTACCGGCTCTTTTCCATAAAGCGCCCGGCACATTAAAATCAAGCTACCGTAACCGATCCGGATCTGGCTCGGGACTGATTTGCTACTGGAAAAACATTGCCACTGAATTCATCAGAAAGAGAGAGGCTATCGCCAAAGCCACTTCAGCCAAAAGCATAAAAATTATCACCCACAAGACCCCATAGGAGAGGGGTGTCCTTTAGTCGGTAATCAGCAACCCCTCATGGTCACAATCTCCTGGTCCAGGGTCGCACAACCCCTATAAACAACCCACCGCAGTTGATATATTCATACACGCAACATCAACCAATGCGCCACCAGTGTACATGGACCTCGAAGTATCCCGCTCATTGCAAACTCCTCAGCGCCCATCCAAAAGGCTCCACCATTACCCATAGGACATACCGATAGCCGGGCTATAAAATCATCTCTCAAAGACAGCCATCGTTCAGCTATTGGCATGTCTTCCAAACAAGCCGAGAAAGTGATTGCTCCCAACCCACCACCCCGAACCAACGAATCAAAAACAACGGCGTCCCCAACGAAATCGAGCACAGCCTCTTCCCCCGTTCCTGTTGCTTGCCGTGGCCCAGATCATCTCAACCTCGACATCGCCACGCCCCTAGTTTGCCTCATAGACCAACCTGGGGCCTCTCGTGTGAGCGCCAAACAAATTTTTACCCAACCACCATTCCCATCACCGGAACACCCACCGAAGCTCCTCAATCCCTCCATCAGTATTCCACCTGTGCACCTAAGTAAGTACCTAAAGACACATGTAGCCGACCCCAACGTGGTGTGACCAACTACTCGTACGTCACCTTCATCCTGTCGACTGATGCACCACCATGTTGTAAATTTTCTCCTGTGCATACCACCACCACCTTTGTCAGCACCATTCGAACCTCATTTTCCAGTACACCACGCATAGCGTTCGTTGTACTCGCTCAATGTTTCACCCGGCCGAATTCAGTTACGCGACCCTCCTTTAAGACTCTCACCCCACTGCAGCCCCTACTTGTACCCCAGCAACTTATCTACCTCAATCCGACCGCGTCAGTATACCATCGACCACCCGTTCGAATCGGGCTCCCACTTTACCCAAACAACCGGCGGTACATCCCACGGCTACCCAGTACCGAAGCAAAATACCATTTTTTCCATTATTTACCCTGGGCGAAACATGGCCCCATACCATAGCTCTATCCCAGTATATTCGTCCTCACCTGTTCCCCAATGGTGGTATAACCATCAGTCCACCAACTCGTGTTTCATTCACAAACCGAGGCCCCACCTCTGTAATTGCAGACGGTTTTCTAACTTCCATCCACTCCACACTGGTTCTTCGCTTCAGACTCCCCCACTCATCCTTAATGAAGCTCCCCTTGCTTTCTTGGTTAATCCTGCAGCGGACGACCGCTCCACGCGCTCCCAATCGAACTCAGAAATCACCAAATTCGATCGTACTGCCTGTCCTACCAGTACTCAACCAATCTGTACTAGTCATTCTGATACTGACTAAACGTCCCTCTATTGGTCCTCGACTTAAACACACAGTAATCTACCCAGGACTGTCTTATCCACCTCATCTGTACCAGGACTGGCAACGCCACTACCTCTATCTCCTCCAGCCCCAACGCTCGCAAAACTGCCTGTTGCGACAGTACAAGAAAGTACAGCACGTATGTCTGTTTTTTGTCATCAATATTTGCTCACTACCAGCAAAAATTCACCCTCTGCGTGCCCGGGTCCTTCTGTCTAACTACGATTTCATCCTCATCACGGAAAAGTGGCTTAACACAAATACTCCCAACGTAGACTTCAAAATATCTGGTTACAAGGCCTTCAGCAACGTTGTCGAGGAGGGGGTTGCCTAATATACTGCAGAGAATCCTTTCTTGTTTCTTTAATGCAACAGCCAGTCCTCGAGGCGGTTGATGATTCAGTCTAAGTAACAGTTAAACTGCAGTCACAAGAACTTTTGCTTGGATGCATTTATCGATCGCTTGAATCAACCGAGGACAATACTGTACTTATTACTGACGCCTTCCACTCTGCCTTCATTTATCCCATCGATCACAAGTTGATCGCAGGTGATTTCAACGCTCCAGGAATATGTTGGCCGTCGAACTCTGGCCCCCGACGTTATAAGGTTTTCGTTACCTGTGCACACCTTGGTGGCTGAACTCAACACGTTCAATCACCTTCAAGAGGAAATGACACTCTGGATCTTCTGTTTTCTCGCGAACTTCATAAGATAACCACCCCTGTAGGAGATAGCTTCCCCAGGTGTGACCACAGGGCCGTCTTGTGCGCGTTCTCTGTACCAAAAATCGTTATTTCCTCCGTACCGTCTGCCGGATCATATCACTTAGCTCACTGGAGCAGCCTTCCAAACATAATCAGATCTCAAAACTGGGAGACATCGTTTCTTCCGCCCGATGCTCAGGTGGTAGCAGATCAGCTACATTCTATTCTCAATCAGTCTTTAGACACCATCACCCCAACTATGCCACCACTGACGAATTCTAGAACAAACGGACTCTCGCGGATGAAACCTAGACTCTCCAAACTTCAACGACTTGCACTCAAAACCCGGGAGTTTTCAGTATATATTCAAATGGACCCACTTTCGGCGAAAATCAAATCACAAACTGAACTCATGCTTACTCAGCAAGAATCGAAAGCTTTATGCCACCCCAGGAAGACGGAAATCCTGAGTAGGTTGATGAGAACAAGAAACCCCAAACCCCGCAAGATTATACCTTTCATCACTGTTAACAACTCTCATCTGGATAGACTAGAAGAAAAAGCTGGAGCTTTCAGCACATTTTTCACCTCAGCCCTAACAGCCAGTGTTCCCACTCCTGGAATACACTCTGCATGCTTACCCATTGAGACTCTGTCCACAGTTTCATTTCACCCCAATGATATTTCTCCACTTCTAGTCTCCACGAAACCACCTTACCGCCAAGGTCCGGACGGCATTCCGCCGGCTGCTTTTACTCTGGAGGGTCCAGACATTCCTATCCTTCTATCTAATTTATTTAACCTGTCTATGAAATTTAGCTCATTCCTACTCAGTGGAAAACCTCTACAATTATCCCCTTGCACACAAAAAGTCTCCGTTCATGTTTTCGAGAATTATCCTCCTATTGATCACACACCGATTATCTCCAGAATCATGGAGAAGCTCATTAAGAATAAGATAATGATCCAACTTTTAATAAATAATTTGATCAATGTGGGCTAACATGGTTTACTGGAAAACCGTTCGTGCTCTACTTGTCAAGTTAACTTCTTGAACTCCGTCAAGGAGGCTGCTGACAAAGGCATGTCCATGATTATTATCCTGCTTGATATGAAAAAGGCTTTCGACCGACTCTCACACACTCGACTCCAATCACGGGCCAAATCTTATAGCATCGTGGACCTGGTACTCCGTTGGTTGGATTCTTATTTCTCCGACCGTCATCAGTTGGTTCAGATTATTGGTTCCGTCTCCAAACCCAAACCTGTCACCAGTGGTGTCATATAAGGAAGCGGTTTGGGCCCACTACTCTTCCTCGTATACATAAATGGCAGTGACCACCACTTCGCGGACGACATCAAAATATTGTACAGTTTTGATTCTGGTCCGCTTAGTACAGTTATCAGTGATATATGGGAGGATTTACCAGCTCTTTGTACTTAGTGCACCACTTCACTAATGGAATGTTCTGCGGAGAATAGCAACATTCTTACGTTTGAATAGAATGTCCCTCCAGTTAGGTTCAGTATTGATGGTCACCCGATTTTAATCAGCCAGTTAGTATGAGATATAGGTTTGCAACATTCAGCCACCTTCACTTTCTCTGAATATACTACCACTAAAATTGCGAAGGCTAGAGGACTTAGAGGCTTGCTTCATAGGACATTGTAGCGTGCTACTTTGTCTTTGTGGCAAATTAAATTAATGTCAAAAATATCTAAGACGGAAGTACCAAACTAAGATGGGCAGAGGAGCGTGCTGTGATAAAAGGGGCCAAAAGAGTATGTACTTTAGGAATTAAAATGAAACAAAAGGTGTGACACAAACTCGCAGTTGTTCGCTGTTCTTGTGATCAGGAAATAGGCGCCAAAGAGCCAGTATCCGCCAATGTGTTCAGTTCAGTTCGGTCTGACAGCCACACGTTGAACAAAACAGGATGGTATTGAGGGAAGTGCTAGGTGACGCCGTGGAAGCTTCTAAAATGTATTGTTTCTTACAGTCAGTTCCGATCGATATAAATTCAAGACACTCCAAATCAGAAGACGAGACTGTGCCTAAATGAAAGGTTTGTTGACAGCATTTTGTGTTGCTCGGTGTGATGTTCAAAAAGGTGTGTGTGTTTTACATTAAAGCATCGGTACGACAAGGGAGTGTTGCATCAAGGGACGTTGAAAATCATGGAAATATCGGAAATGTTCGGGCAACTGCACTACTCCCCCGCCGGAGAGGTTTTGTACAAAATAAACGCTCGATGGCAAAATACAAAGAGCAAACGGTTAGCGAAAGGAATGTTGACTATTGTGGTTTTCAAATCTGACAGGATGTCGAACGTTTCTGCGAGAACGGCCGGTCACCAGGGATGGTTGTTGCTGTGGTGGTGCTGGCGGGTGTGGTGTAATGTCTTGTGTGATGATATAGTGTGGATCATCAACAGAAATTTTTGGTGGTGTCTGTGGATGGCGATGGTGTCGGTGTTGCTGTTGATAGAGGTGTATAAATTATGCGGGTTCCAATCTGTCAGTGGAAACAGTGTCTGGCTTATCGGCTTTCTGAACCAAAGAATACTAGCTTGTGCGACTAAGTACCTTAAACGGATCGTCATACAATGTTGTGAGTGGCTTACAAACAGCATCATCACGAATAAAAACGAAAGATGACGTATATAGATCTTTATGCACGAAAAAGTGTGTGGATGTCGAGCGAGTGGGTATTGGACTCAGGTGTGTCATATTGTCTTTGAGTTGCTGAACAAACTAGGATGGGTCGGGGCTGTCATTAGTGCTGGGTTGAACATACTCACCTGGAAGGCATATAGTGGTACCGAAAACGGGTTCAGCCGACGTGCTGTGGAGGTAGTCTTTGACTGATGACCGGAGACCCAATAAAACTAGTGACAGATTGTCGCTCCGGCTATTAGGGTTTGGCTGTGATATCAGTGCTGCTTTGAGTTGACGTGTAGGCGTTCTACCAAGCCACTGGACGAAGGATGGTATGCAGTCGTTGTGATGTGTTTACAGCCAAGCAGTTTAGTGGACTCATGAAACAAATTCCATTGGAATTGGCTGCCACAATCTGTGGTGACGGTAGACTGTACATCAAACGTGGTAATCTAGTGTTGGAGTAGTACTTTCGCAATATTTTCCGCTGAGGTGTAGTAAATAGGCACTGCCACCGGCCAGCGTGTTAAACGATTGACAACGGTTAATAAGTGGGTATGTCCATTTGATGGTGGTAGTGGACCAACAAGATTGACGTGAATATGTGCGAAACGGACATCGGGAACGGCTAATATACTGGGAGGAGAAAAGGTGTGGCGGTGGACTTTCTTTCTCTGACATTGTAAACATTGTTTAGTCCATAATGCAATGTTAGAATTCATACTGGGCCAAACAAATCTGGCCGAAATCAGTTTGCGAGATGCACGAATACCAGGATGGGAACGAGAATGCAAATGATCGAAAAGAATTTTCCTGTAGGAAGTGGGAACGACAGGATGAGGGTTACCTGTAGACCGGTCACATAGGACTGTGCCATCGGCTGGTGGTAGGGGAGAATCATTAGGCTGGAGTGTGGAGGACGTGTGCAGCTCGGGCAAGGATGGATCATCACGCTGGAGGTTTGCCAGTTCCGTAAGATCAAGTTTTGTTTGCACCGTGTTCATGTCAGTTCTGGATAAAGTATCAGCCATAACATTATCAACTCCACGCACGTAGCGGGTATCTGTTGTGAACCGAGAAATATAATCCAAACAGCGGATATCTCTGCGTAAATATCTGTCAGGCTTGGCATGAAGTGCGTGTGTCAGGGTTTGTGGTCAGTGCGCACACGAAATTGTCGTCCCTCCAAAAGGTGTCGGAAAGGACGGATGGACAGGTAAATAGCCAGGAGTTCACGAGAAAACGTGCTGTATCTTCTCTGTGCCGCCTGGAGTTTTTGTGAGAAGAACGCTAAGGGCTTTAATTGATTGTCCATAACTTGGTGAGGCACTGCACCGACCGCCGTATTTGATGCATCTGTCGTTAAGATTAACTCAGTATTTGGATCTGAATGTGGATGATGCAGCATGGTGGTACCTGCGAGAGCTTTTCTGGCTTCTGCGAAAGCTGTCTCGGCCTAGAGAGTGAAATGGATCGTCTTGACGTTGGACTTGAGTAGATCGGTTGAAGATGAAACGATGGTCGCACTATGGGGAATGAAGCGACGGTAGTAGTTCAGAACTCCCAAGAAACGTCTTAACTGTGTGATCGTTTGAGGTGCAGGAAATGGGAAGATGCTGCGCACATTATCTGAAAGGGGTGGTAAACCATTTTGATCGATATGGTGCCCGGGGAATTCGAGGGACGGGGCGCCGAACACGCATTTACTAGGGTTCAGTTGAAGTCCGTATTATCGGAAACGCTGAAAGAGCTGACGCCGATAAATGGCACGCTCTGATGGAGAGGAGCTGGAAAATAAGATATCGTCGATGTAGCCAAATGCGAAGGGTAGACCTCGAAGCACTTCATCGATGAATCGTTGGAAAGTCTGATCAGCGTTTCTCATTCAGAATGTCATGCGTACGAACTCGAACAGGCCAAAAGGCGTGGTGATGGCTGTCTTGGGAAAGTCTTCTTCGGCCACGGGGATTAAGTGATATGCCTTTACGAGGTCAACCTTAGAAAAGATTGTCCTCCCAGAGAGATTCTGTGCAAAATCATGAATGTGTGGGATCGGGTACCTGTCGGGGACGGTGACGTTGTTGATAGCACGGTAGTCTCCACAGGGTTTCCAAACACCAGATGATTTTGGAACCATGTGCAAAGGCGAGGCCCATGGGCTTCAAGACGGTCGAATGGTGCCAAGATTCATCATATGTTCGAATTCAAGGCGTGCAATACGGAGTTTGTCGGCTTTGAGTCGGGGTGGTTGAAAATGGACTGGTTGGCCTTTTGTGGTGATATGGTGACGCACAGCATGAGAGAATGGGTCGGTGAACTGACACCATTTAGTGGAGGATGGAAACTCCTTCGAAATGTCGGCAAATGGCGGTTGTGGGATCGCCAGCTGAACACCCAGAGAGTTGGTACACTTACCAATGCCGACTGCACAAAGCTTGGTTGTGATGTCTACCAGCTTGCGATATTGAGGCCCACGGTCAGGCCAAAGTGTGCGAGGAAATCCGCGCCGATAACGGGAGTCTGAACATCTGCCTGAATGAAAGCCCATTGAAAAGCTCGTCGGAGGCCTAAATCAAGACTAATGGACCGTAGGCCGAAAGTCTCAATAGTTGTTGTATTTGTTGCTTGCAGTTTGAACTGAAATGGTTTTAGGTTATGATGTTTGGGTGGGGGGATTACACCGATATCGGAGCCGGTGTCTATGAGGAATCGAGGGCCACTGGATCGTTCAACGATATAAAATAGGCGACTTTCATGTGGAAAGCCAGCTATAGTCATCGCCTTTACTGGCTGGCCTGGTCGTTTGACTGTAAGGAGGAAGTGCGGAATGAACATGGGTGATCACAGCGGCGTGCCTGGGAGCCGAATATGCGGTGGCACCAACACCAGGTCTGTAACCGGCGATTTCCAGACCGCGGTCTAGGACGACGAGGTGTTTCGGCGGACACAGGTCAATGAGTAGCTAATGCGTTGCACATTGCACCGAGCTGATTGCACAAAACTCGAAAGGTGTCTTTCAGGTCCGTAATGTCCTTATCGATATAAGAGTGATGAGATGGGGGATCGAGACCACGAGAACCATCGCCACGGCGATATTGTAGTGGTTGCCATCTTCGTTCATACTTTTACCACGTTTATTGTTTAAATGAACGCTGACTGCCAAGCGCGGTTGCCATTTGACCGTTGCTCTTGCGCACGCTCTCACGCACGCTCCCAAACACACGCTAACCACTTTCTCTCCCAATCGCCTTCTCGTTCTCACGGGTCGTGGAGAATACTGTTCTGGTTAACATATTTGTGCAGTGCCGCACATTAGAGTAACGTGCAGGTGGTCCACGCAGTACGAAGGACCGAAGCACGCGTTTACTAAGGAAACCGCGAAGTAAGGTCTAATCAACCTTACAATTGGTGAGCCCGACGTGATCCTCAGGTCACGTGAGTGTCCTTGTTTTCTACCGTTGAAAGTCCCGTCTGCGTATGTTTTTGTGTTTTATCGTTTCCCTATCTGTTGATTTTTTTGGTCGGTTTACCAAATAATTTTTCTTTTCCATACATATTTTTGGTGTCTAGTTCGTCGTGATTTTTGTTCTTTTCTCGCGACGATTATAGTGCCCCACTGATCGTTGGTTTCTTTTCCCGTCTGTGTTCTATAAAGCAATCGCTATGTCCACTGAACGGAAACACTGCTCAGAACTCACCGTTGGGGCGATCACGCTGCACATACCGGCATTCACACCTGCTGATCCAGAACTCTGGTTCACGCTGGTCGAGTTAGAATTCGAAAACTGCCGTATAACCAGCGACGCCAGCCGTTTCAGGTGGGTGGCAGGCCGCCTCCCGGCAGAGGTCACAATGCAAGTAAGGGACGTAATAATCTCTTCCCGAAGCTATGAGGCTTTAAAGGAGGCTGTCATTGCCCGCACGACCCCAACGAAAGACCAACGTATGCAACAACTTCAAAACGTTGAGCTTGGAAGTAGGAAGCCCTCCGAACTGCTGCGTGAGATGCAGCGCTTGAGAGGACCGACAATAGGCGAGGACCCGCTCTTAAGGGAACTTTGGCTGCAGCGTTTGCCGCATAACATTCCAGTTTTACTAAGTGCCACGCGCAAATGCCCGCTGGAGGAAACCGCAGCGATACCTGATGACATTATGTCACGATACAACCCCGCTGTGGCTGGAGTAACCAGGCTCTCCGTCTCAACGGTGCCTGCCTTGCCAACATCTAATGAGCTCGCGTCAGTTTTTTCTAGAATTGACGCGAGTCTGCAACGCCTAGCAGTAAGAAGTGGGTCACAGGAGCGGCACCGTGCACGCTCACCTAGGCTCCATAGTCCGTCATTGCGACGACGTTTCGTCGGTTCTTCAAAAGAAGGGTATTGTAAATACCACTGTTGCTTCGGCGAGGGAGCCAAACGATGCGAACCAGGGTGTACGTTTCCCGGTGCGCATCAGGGAAACTAAACCCCCGGCCCGTGGTGGCGACCCACGAAGCCGGGTATCACACCAATAGTCGTCTTTTGAACGTAAGGGACATTATTTCAAATAACCTATTCCTTGTAGATACCGGTGCCGAAGTGAGCGTCCTCCCCCGAGCGAAAGACCACAATAGCACACCGCAGGCCCAAACACTACGCGCCAATGGCACGGCCATCCCAACGTTTGGCCAGCGGTCGCTCTTGGGTTTAAAGCGTAATTTTCGTTGGGTATTCATCATCGTCGACGTCCCGTACCCAATTCTGGGCATTGACTTCCTGCAGCACTTTGACTTGTTAGTTGATGCACGGCGCCGCAGAGTGGTGGATCGTCAGACCACTCTCGCTGTTGCGGGTTATAATTCGCGAGTGAATCACGTCACGCCCTTTTACGTTCAACCACAGGCACACCAACCTTAAGGCAAACTCATCGCCGCCTACCCAGCCGTGTTTCGGCAGGCCGGGCCTCTCTCAGCAGTGACCACCAGTGTCACTCATCATATCGATACAAAGGGACCCTCAGTGTTCAGTAGGCCGCGTCGGTTAGCACCAGACAAGCTTCGTGTTGCACAGGCGGAATTCGAACATATGCTAGAACTGGGTATAATGCGCCCTTCTAGTAGCCCTTGGGCTTCACCCCTTCATATGGTTTCTAAGTCTAGTGGCGACTGGCGACCCTGTGGTGATTACAGAGCGCTTAACAAAGTCACCGTCCCGGACCGATACCCGATTCCCCATATACAGGATCTTACTTCGTCTTTATCAGGTTGCTCCGTCTTTAGCCGTATCGATTTGGTTCGGGCGTACAACCAGATCCCGGTAGCAGAGGCCGATATACCTAAAACTGCCTTCACTACACCTTTCGGGCTGTTCGAGTTTCTGCGAATGCCTTTTGGACTCAGCAATGCAGCCCAGACCTTTCAACGGTTCATGCACGAGGCAACTCGTGGTTTGGAAAATGTCCACGTATACCTGGATGATATTTTGGTGGCGAGTTCTTCAGAGCAAGAGCACGCTACACACTTACGAGCACTTTTCGAACGCCTTAGCCAGCACGGCGTTACGATCAATATCGCGAAATGCGAATTAGGCCGGTCTGATATCACTTTCATAGGACATTCTATTTCATCCTCGGGTATCCGCCCTCTGTCAGATAAAGTTTCCGCTATTCGCGACTACCCTGAACCCCAATCTTTTCGCCAGTTGCGTCAGTTTGCCGGCCTGGTGAATTTCTACCGCCGATTTATTCCTCACTGTGCGGAAATGATGCAACCCCTCACCGACCTGTTGCGCGGAGGTAAGCGGAAGTTCGTGTTTCCCGACACGGCACAAGCCGCATTCGCCTTGGTCAAAGATACTGTCGTCAACACAGCACTCCTTACACACCCCGACCCTTTGGCTCCCATTTCGGCAGTGACGGATGCCTCGGACACAGCGGTTGGAGCAGTACTGCAACAGTTCGTAGATGACTCTTGGCAACCTTTAGCATTCTTCTCCAAGCGCCTACAACCCGCGGAATCAAGGTACAGCACGTTCGGTAGAGAGTTATTAGCCATCTACTTGGGAATCCGTCATTTTCGACATGCACTCTAAGGCCGTTCGTTCACGGTGTTTACAGACCACAAGCCTTTGGTTTACGCACTGAAGTCAGCTTCCGATCGATACTCACCACGCGAGATTCGCCACTTAGACTTTGTCTCACAGTTTACTGTGGACATACGACACGTCTCTGGAGTACTTAATCCCGTCGCAGACGCCTTATCGCGCGTATATCAACTAAGTCTGTCACAAACGCCTAACATCGACTTGGACACAATGGCACAGGCTCAAACTATGGACCCTGACATCGAACGACTTCGGCAAAACGGTTCTTTGAGTTTAACCACAGTGCCTATCCCAGCTTCCCAGAATACCATCGTGTGCGATGTGTCGCAAGGTCGCCCTAGGCCAGTAGTTTCTGCTGCCCACCGTTATCCTACGTTCCTGACACTCCATAATCTGGCTCATCCGGGTGTGACTGCCTCGGTGAAACTGATAACTGAGCGTTTTGTTTGGCACAATGTCAAACGAGATGTCCGTCAATAGGCTCGTGCTTGCCTGCAGTGTCAACGTGTTAAGACCCATAGGCACACTGAGGCAGCGTTAGCCAGGTTCCCAGAACCTGAAACACGTTTTCATCATGTGCACGTCGACCTCGTAGGACCACTCCCACCTTCGCTTGGGTACGTTTACATACTCACATACGTGGATCGTTTTACTCGCTGGCCGCAGGCCATCCCTGTCCCTCGTCCCACGCCGGAAGAGGCCGCGAAAGCTTTTCTGACCGGTTGGGCTAGTCATTTCGGTTGCCCGGCAATAGTGACCACCGATCGCGGTCCACACTTTGACGGTGCTTTCGGCAGCCTACTGGCTACGCTCGGTTGCCAACACGTTAAGACGACAGCTTACCACCCTCAGGCCAATAGTATGGTTGAGCGTTTCCACCGGCCATTAAAAGCCGCCCTTCGAGCAAACGGTAACCCCCTTTGGAGTGAAACACTACCATTAGCACTCTTAAGCCTGCGTAGTACCGTTAAGGAGGAATTACACACAACACCGGCCGTACTAGTATATGGCTGTACACTTCGTCTGCCTGGGGAGTTGGTAGCCCCCTCACCAACCGTGACTTCCGACTACGGTGACTATGCTCAGCGCCTTACGCAGCACATGCGAGTGCTCAAGGCCAGTCCGCCGCGTGAACAACAGTCTACAAGTTATGTCCCAACTGCGTTAGGAACCTCTACTCGTGTATTCCTTCACGTCGATGGCGTTCGATCACCACTACAAGCGCCATACACTGGCCCGTTTCGGGTGATAAAACGTAGGGCAAAAACATTTGTCATAGACATCAACGGACGACACGACACCGTGTCTATCGACCGTCTCAAGCCTGCCGTCATGGAGTGCAAGCCGCTCGGCCAATTTACACCCGCTCAAGTCGCTCAGTCACCTGCATCGAGCGAGTTACTACTCGAACCACCCCCAATTAAGCTTAGTGAGGACTCGGCAGCAAGTCCATCAGATTCTTCCACCGTACCCGCATCGCGAAGTAGCCGTCGCGGTCGCCAACTACGAAATCCCGTCCGCTTCGCCGATTTCGTGACGATTTTTACAACCGACAATAAGTTGGGAAGTTCGCCATGGATTTACCAAAAAACAGACCCGTGAAATTACAATCGGTAGTTATGGTTTCATTTTCTTCTGGTCTCTTAGCGATTCCAACAACACCGGAATTGGTGGTGTGTTGTTATTACGGTCCAACATCCGCCGGCGCCCTCAGGCGCTGTTTTGTTCCAGTTTACCTTGCCCTCTCTCAGACGGATCTACACAGTCACATTGGCTTCATCCGTAGCCTAGTTGACTCCCGTGCCCGTTCAAAGAGCCAACCGCTCACTGGATAACGGAACGATTGGTCAGCCTGGCACTGGAGACGCCAACTGGACGCCTTTTTGGATGGACCTGACGAGGCATTTTCCGGCTGGCATTCGTATGAGACCCGTGGGCGCCAAAACACAGTTGGACCTACGCACATCGGACCTCGAGAGTGCAGGCACCGGTAAACTCATCAGCAGTCGTTCGACGTCAACAACAGTATAACGGACAAGCTATGAGGAGTTCCTGGACAACCAATTATTCCGGCTTACCATCACGATCGAAGCCCAACTCCGTCGGACTTCTAGGAGGAGGCCCCTGTAGCGGTTGCCATCTTCGTTCATACTTTTACCACGTTTATTGTTTAACTGAACGCTGACTGCCAAGCGCGGTTGCCATTTGACCGTTGCTCTTGCGCACGCTCTCACGCACGCTCCCAAACACACGCTAACCACTTTCTCTCCCAATCGCCTTCTCGTTCTCACGGGTCGTGGAGAATACTGTTCTGGTTAACATATTTGTGCAGTGCCGCACATTAGAGTAACGTGCAGGTGGTCCACGCAGTACGAAGGACCGAAGCACGCGTTTACTAAGGAAACCGCGAAGTAAGGTCTAATCAACCTTACAATATGGGTCAAGTGCTAGTAACGTCATCAGGGATTTTTGCGTCGGAGTGGTTTCAGCTGGCGATGTCATGTGAACACAGGGTCAACCAGCGGGGTGGCATTCTGCTATTCCACAGGCTTGTGGCTCAACTTTGTCAGGAGTAGTGGGCTGAAGCACTGACAAGACCTGTTGCATCGGGAGAGGCAGTTTATCGACCCATATCTCCCGGAAAATGGCGTCGTCCACTTTACGTCCAGCCAGTAGCGACCGCATGTGGCGCATAAACTGGGACGGAGTTTTGTCTTTGAGCTCCAACGGCGTGAACAGCTCACGAGGCTTTCTTCCGGCTGATTTTCCGGTGCGCTAAATGCCTACCTTCTTAAGATTTGTGTAAGGAGCTTCTGATGGAATGGGATCGAGGAGATCTTCCGCGTCAACGGAGATGTCAAAGGGAAGAGCTTGGAAAACGTGAGAGTATTTCACACGCATGCTGCCTATACATCGAGTGGTAAATGCGGCTTCTATTTGTCGAAACCACACTCGAGGGTTTCTCGGGAAAAAAGGGCAGTTTGAGAGCAACTACGTGGATTTCAATGGATTTTGTGTCAGCCATGGTGAAAAGTTTGGAATTTGGACCAAAAGAGTGGGAGCTAGAGTCATAGAATGGAAAAGCAATCACATCGGGCTCATCATTTTTGTTGCGTGCTACCTTGTCTATGTGGTACACTAAATTAATGTCAAAAATATTTAAGACGGAAGTACCAAACTAAGATGGGCAGAGGAGCGTGCTGTGATAAAAGGGGCCAAAAGAGTATGTACTTTAGGAATTAAAATGAAACAAAAGGTGTGACACAAACTCGCAGTTGTTCGCTGTTCTTGTGATCAGGAAATAGGCGCCAAAGAGCCAGTATCCGCCAATGTGTTCAGTTCAGTTCGGTCTGACAGCCACACGTTGAACAAAACAGGATGGTATTGAGGGAAGTGCTAGGTGACGCCGTGGAAGCTTCTAAAATGTATTGTTTCTCACAGTCAGTTCCGATCGATATAAATTCAAGACACTCCAAATCAGAAGACGAGACCGTGCCTAAATGAAAGGTTTGTTGACAGCATTTTGTGTTGCTCGGTGTGATGTTCAAAAAGGTGTGTGTGTTTTACATTAAAACATCGGTACGACAAGGGAGTGTTGCATCAAGGGACGTTGAAAATCATTGAAACATTGGAAATGTACAGTCATTTACAACATTCCGCCCTCCAGAAAGCAAATGCAGCACATATAATGTCCACGTTATACCCCTTCTGGAATACTTTTCCATATTCTACTCTGAAATGCTCCAGTAGGACAGAGTTGCAGTTGAAAATGTTCAACGGCTAACGACAAAATGGTTTATTGGCTTTCCACTCAACTCAAATACAGCCAACGCTGTGAACATTTGAACCTATCTCCGCTATGGCTTAGACGCATGAAGCTGAACTTCGTATTCTTTCGTGGTGCTGTTGTCAAGCGAATCATCGAATCAGCACCGCAGTTCAGAAACCTAAAGGACTCACAATATTCTTTAAGACTGGGAGACAACACAGTTACTGTTCCTATTTCTAGAACTGCCTTTAGGTCCAACTGTTTCCTGGTTAAGTATGCAGCTTTGTGGAACAAATTACCCCATGATGTACGTTTTATAAGGCCATCCAAGGCGTTTAAAAACCACAAAAGCAAATACCTCAGAGTACAAACTGCAATCCAACTTTTAAATCCGTACGTAAGTGAAGAAAGGGCTTTTGAAGTTGGATTAGGTATCTAATAGTCTTCGAACTCCCTTTTTTGCGGACCCCATTGTCTCTTGGGACATAGCTGCGCTTGATTCCTCTACTCGTGTTACTCACTCTCATCTTTTTTCCCATAGCCACGGCATGGCTATTAATAACTTGCTCCTTGACATACATCAACTCACTCTTCTTCCTCCCTCTCATCAAACCTTGCTATATTGCGCTTTAAGTAGCATACGGATACCTAGCCTGCAATTATGAATCCAGTCCAAAGCTCCATCATGATAGTACTTACCCGCTAGACGTCACCTGAATTTGACCCACTATCATGCCTGAGGCTCAGAGTTTTGAGATAGCTCTCCACCATCACTGTGCTCCTCATACAACGTCTTACTTTTCTAAGCAACACCCACCCGCGACTGATCAAGAAGTTGTTTCGTCCGGACCTACCACCAATTTTCTACCGGAACCATTCTCTCCCTTATTTATCATTTTTCGGTATACTGAATCCTATGATCTTTACAGTTCATCAGTTTTCACCTTCAGCGTGCGCCTTTCGGCCGAAAATCGTTGGCTTATTTGTCCTAATCACCCGTTGCCACTGCACTAGCTAGCGGTCAACCTCTGCAAAGCAAGTGGTGATACCTTTCCACTAACTTCGTCATGCCCGTGAAGTTACCCTGCGTATCGAAATCGGAGGTGCGTTCACCGGATGGCTCGCATATATACTGGAACCTGCCCGACTCTATCTTGACAAGAGCAAGCTGGTAAGTGATAGCCCCAGGAGTGCTGCCATTATCTGAGTGATTGCTCCATTCTGTATTTTTCTTTCACAGCTTGTGGCAGCAACACCCCCGAAGGTTATGGCATCTGGTCTGTAGCGGTCTCACAAAAAGGGGAAACAGCCATCTCTATCAGTCTCGGACCCAATGGGCCACGTGTAAACAAGGGCGGGGCAAGGGGAAATGGGAAGTTTACCCTACGGCGTAAATTTGCTCTCCCTCTCCTCAATAAAAAGACGAAAAAATACACTTCAGGCTGGGAAGGTCTTGGGCTAATGCTCTCTGCCCTCTTCATTACAGATGGATTTCTGATAACATCCTAGACCCGACCTTGCGTATGAGAAACCCCACGATTTCGAGTTACCCTGCAGTTCCTTTTGTCTAGACCAGTGCGGGCTGACAGCACGCCGTTCGAGCTCTCCACATATGCTTGCCGACCTCGCCTTACTCAGCTTAAACCCTTTTGGGTTCCCTGCAAAATCCTTGACCATCCTGCTGACGTTTATTGCAGTTGTCGATACACGGTCTGAATGGTTACATCATGCGACCTCTGCTCTGACGACAGCCCAGCATTGACACGCCCACGCCTAACAGCTACGGGAAAAACCTCGTCTATATTGGTTGTCGGAACGAGGAAAGTAAACATTGCACATTTATAATTTATTATCCACAAGTTTACGTTTTCTATCCCCCTCGAGCCCAAGCACTTATAATGTTGTCCAAAGTCAGCGATGGTTTGTCTGCTGCCATATACACTCAGTTACAATACCAAAATTCTTACTGACACTAATTCCCTTAATAAACTGTTATTCCTTTGTTGATAGATGCTCAACTTCACTCAATTTTCTTGTCCCGGGCTATAACTCAGTGGTCTCATCGTCCTTTTTTACACGCCTCCGTTACTCGAGTCCTACCACGCAGATTACCATCCTTCAATAACCAATACTCACCGATCAGCGTATTTGCTCAAGTTATGCTAGGACCCCATTCCACAAGCGTATGTATCTGATTACTCGTGACCCAACGGAAAACCAGCCCGTTCGCATTCACACAAGGAGGCCTCACCTTAGATCTCAACGTTTCCTTATCTTTTTATATTTTCTCCGCCCTCACCTACAGCCTGGCCAACAACCTGACTGTTGCATCCCTTCCCACCAAAAGCAGATCCGTCTTCTCTGACAGCCAGGTACCTGACTGTGACAAAACCAAGAAAAATAAAAACGTCTAAAAAATGTGTGGATCATTCTTGGAGCGCCACGTGCTGGATTCCAGTGGTTGTGTATCGTGCTACCTCCCTACCTGAAGCAGGCCCTTGTTCCGTCTACCATGAGCTCCAAATGTAGATCCTTAGAGTTAGCTTCTCTGACAAAAATTCGGACCCATCTCATTCCCATTTCTCATGGCTCTCCAAAACCAGTCCTCACGTCGGTGTTTTCTTTCTTTGCAATAAGATAACTACGAAAAAGACACTGCGAAAACCATGCAATCATGTCTACATCCGACTTCCTTGCTCACACTCGAGCATAATCTCAGTACGACAGCACCGTCGATTAAGAGCATAGATGAACTCACGTTAACGTTCCAAGGCACGTGACCGATTGCCTCTAATGTGTCACTTCTGTCACCCCAATAGTTTCTTCTAATTTAAGGCTCCTCAGATACTACTCAGTATAGAATAACCACTATACCGGAAGAGACGGTAACAGCATAGAGCTACGCTAACAGTGTGCCAGTCCCATTCGCTCACAGTCTGTTATTTCAAACCTATTTTATCGCCTCGTTGCCAAACTGCTTTTTGCGTAAGCAAACGGTACTGGGGGTTATCATTTCTAACTGCTCTAAACCGTGAGACCCTAGGTCTTTCATTAGTATCCGAGCGATGCCGTGCCAACGTGCAAAATCATAAAAACTTTGAGATGCATACACCGTTACCAAACTAGTGTACGCAACTTCTTTAGCCTGCAGCAGTATAGCACAAATCCACTGCGAGCCTATTTTACTTAGAATGTGGAGTAGGTGCCACCGACTGCTGAAATGAAACTTTATCCGAACCCCACTCACACAGACTCAACCAGTCCATTATTTGTTGTCTTCATATATCATCATAACCCACAGCTGGAACCACCTCCAGACTGCAATCCCCCTTTATTTTAGGTCCGTTGTCTCCCACTATCGCAGTCGCCAAACCGGATAACCAAGGATGCCACTTTGACTCGTACGGACAGAGACTCAAGTGGAACCTACCATAGCAACTGGGACCGAAATCAAGCCACCCGACAGGAAATACTCCCAATTGCTTATCAGGTCGTTCAGCGTTTTCAAACGCAACCAACACGAATTTCAGTTCACGCGCATGCTGCTAAGATACCGCCACACACGACCGATTGACCGACACATACTTTGCCCCGCCAGACGAAATATACCCATACGATGTCGTACGTTACCAGAAATGACTCTGAATAACACCGAAGGCAAATGCGTCAACATATGCACATATATTTGTCAGTGAAACAGCTTATTAACGCCAAAGTCCATGCGGAGATTTCCCACTTTATTATCCGTTACCACTGTTTACCTTTCCCCCGAACCGTAGCCGGTTGGAAATTGACTCTCCACTTCTCGAGGACCTTCCAGTTGAGCTTTCTCATTTCCGAATGGTACCTATTACTGATCCTGAATCTAAACTCACCTTTTTATGGACTGCTGTTTCTCCCACATCCTCCAGTGTTCACTTTCGCGAAATTGGTCTCGGCACCGTTTCGAAACTCATTCCGTTTACTGAACTCCGGTAAATCAGTCATTCAGGATCTGCATCGTCTTCATGGATCGCTATCGTTTTCGCCTGCATCGAATTTCCCGAGAACACTTCTTTGTAATTTTTTCTTCCTTTTCTTCTTGTTCAAAATTTACTCCATCTGCAGAACCTTAGTAGGCCTCCGTTTTCCTCGGCTTGCATCATTCTCGTTCATAATGCGTCTTTGGCACTGCGTTGAAGATTTTCCGATATCTTCACCGCCCAGCCCGGATTCGAAACCGGTTTGAAACTGCCGCGCAAACCGTTACTAAAATGATCCACTCAAACTGTTGCTGGCTATGTTTATCTATCGCCGATACTCTTGACTTTCATACTTTGAATTTGTGAGTATTCCACCTTATTGAGTAACGTGTTACACCATGATCATGCGCTAGCACGTGCATCTTGACCATGGCCGAGAAACATACCATTATTATTATTATTATTATTAATATTGTTATTATTATTATCATTATTATTATTAATATTAATAATATCTCAATCATCAACCAGCTGCCCTAAAAAACTACCAGTCTCCGTCCGTTAATCCTTCGTAGATTGGCCTACTGGCCGCCAAGCAAAATTATCACTCTAATTTTCGTTAAGCCGTTAATCATAACCCACAGCTAGAACATTCTCCAGAATGTCGCATTTCTCCTCTCATTCAGAACACACTGCTTACCTGGGTAGCCCAGCGACCTAACCGACGTTATTCCTGGATTACCTAACGGACCTAATGATTTGATCGATCCGGTTGACCTTGGTTAAGCCTTTACTCACACCTGAGGACGCTTTATATGGAGCCATTACATGGCTGACCGGTGATCACCAGGATCACAATCAATCGCGACAGTCTCACCGGTCCACCGGACGGATTTTTGACATAACCCATCACCCCACACTCCTTCAGCATCCATTTCCCGTGCACCACACAAACAGTTCAATTCATTCTGCCATGCAGTACCAAAAATAATGACCGGAATCTAGCTCTCGCCGTTGCATTCCGTACCTTCCCTCCCTGTTTCATCAGCCTGGCCCTTTTTGACTGCTATCCTCACCATGGGTAACGAACGTTTGAGCGATGCGTAGCCGAATTCGCAACGGATCCCGAAATCAAAAGAAAATTATCCGTGATATTCTGCGATACTAGATTAGTACATGAACAATGACATCAAAAATGTAAAAACCTCAATAATACGGTCACAAGGACTCAACAACGAGAAACCGAATAGCAGCGTGTGAGCAAACAGCACGTGCGTCACGCAGGTCCTGAACAACGATGTGCCAAAGTAGCGCTGTGGGCTTGAACAAACAACAATTGGTCCGTAGAAACAACCAGTTTGTAAAGAAAAGGCAATAGTGTAGGCAAATGAATGATGTTAGGAGAAACACTGAATCGCGAGGGGAAAAGGAGGATTTTTCACGACCGGCTGTTACACCGCCTACCAAAATCCTCCTGCATCCTTAGCAGAGTCAAAGGTTCGGTATAAGAAGGTACTGATTCTTTCTATCTGCCTAAGCCCTGCTGTCAGTGCGCGCGCCTAATGCTCGTCGTCAACGTTCTACTACTGGTCGCACCTAACCCATTTGCTGCATAGACGTGAGGCTAGTCAACAGCTTCCACAAGACCAAATGACCGATGGCGGGCGTGAAGGGACCACATAGATTTTGTCCTTATAAAGGGCCGTCCTGTCCTGGGAGTATGCGCTTGAGTGAGTGTGTGTGAGTGTGTGTGCGTGTGCCGGCGTGTACAATGGAATCACAGGTATGATTGCACATCAAAGGAAGACTTTCTGCAATGTCAACAAAGGACTGTGCGGCAAGAAACGAGTAAAATTTAGGCATGTATGTGAACTAAGCTCCGCTACTTCCACATATGCAAGGGGCATTCGGTAACGTCAACAAAAAGCAAACAACGAACACTGTCACATGTTTGATGGGGTTACGGGGTGTATAGTGCGTCGGGCATGTGTGTATGTGTCGGCATGTACAATGGGATCGCATTCATCACCACATATCGGAAAAAACGTTCTGTAATGTCAATGAAAGACCGTGAGCATTGTAACGTGTTTGACGGAGACCGTGTGGTATATATGGTGTTTCTTTATCCACCTCAATGACTAGCGTGAAAAGGTCTACTGGGCCTCGCGGTTGTCAGCTCCTCCGCCTTCGCTCTCGAGTAGGTTAATACCGCGTATGTCGCGAATGAGTACTCCATTAGCTGTCTTCACCTTCACCGTTCTTATCCTTCCTTCGGTGCTTTTGATGGCTTCCGTAACTACTCCCAAGGACCAAGTGCTGAAATGTGCGCGTTCGTCAGCGATCATAACCGCATCCCCAACTTTGAATGGTCTTGTTTTGGCCAGCCACTTCTGTCGAGTCTGCAAAGCCTGTAGGTACTCCCGCAGCCATCGCCTCCAGAAGACCTTGGCCAGATAGTTAGCTTGCTTTCATCCGTGGAGGTAGCTCCCGCGAAGGTTTACCGGCCCTTGGAAACCCTCGTTCGACCTTAATGTCAATAAGTCGTTCGGGGTGAGCGCCAGGTGGGTGGGGTCGCCGTTCGTTACTGGAACCAGGGGGCGGTTGTTCAGGATTCTCTCCACCTTAGTCATGACGGTGTTCAGCGTCTCGTCGTCGGGCGGCTGCTGCTCCATGATTGGCAGCAATATCCGTCTGGCGGACTGGATCATGCGTTCCCATATGCCGCCTCGGTGGCTGGCCTGTGGGGGGTGAAATGCCATCGTATGCCGTAGGCCACGGTTCGATCCTGCAGTTCGTCCCTGTTCATGTTCTTGTGCCAACGCTGCGATTCACGGTGAGCGCCCACAAAGTTCGACCCATTATCTGAGTATATATCGGCCGGTACGCCTCTTCGGTTGATAAATCTTTGCAAGGCCCGTAGAAACGAATCGGTCGTCATCGAATGTGCGACTTCTAGGTGTACCGCACGCGACTTCATGCACGTCATGATACATCCATATTGCTTTTTTATTCTCTTCCGCACTTGACCCATAAGGGCCCGAAATAGTCCAACCCGGTGTCGCTGAAAGGCCACCAGCCCGTAGTCACCCTGCATTCTGGTAGTGGGGCCATGAGTTGTTTGCCCGCCGCGGCATTACGTCTCCTACATTTCACACACCGTCGGATTACGCGTTTTACAGTCTCTCGTCCTCTCAACAACCAAAGGCGCTTTCGGATGACGCTCGTCGTTTGACTTTCCCAGGCATGTCCCTCCACGGCGTGGACGTGTTGGATCATTGGCTCTACCACAGGTTGTCTCGCCAGCAGCAGTATAGGGTACTTTGTGTCGAAGCTCAGGTGGGCCTTGGCCAGCTCACCATCCACCCGCAGCAGTCCATCAGCGAGTTCGGGGTTTAAACGCTTCAATTCGCCTCTTAGAGATGGCATGTCTTTATTGATCGGTCCCACTTCTTCCGCCCTCTCGAGTTCTCGGGTGAAAGCTCTGCGTTGTATCATTCGGAAAATATCGTAGTCTGCAGCTTGTAGCTCATCGGAACTTATCGGGCCGACCCGTATCCGGCCTGAAGGCCGTAGCCCTTTCATGACTAGTAAATTTCTTTTGAACCTGGTTAACCAAACTAGCGAACGAAGTGTCTTCATCCAGGAAGAAAACCTGACCAATCGCGGTAGAATGGATGTCGCTTCGACGAGGTTGACCGCTATCACTACTCCTTTGATCTTCAGTTCCACTTCCGTAAGGGGTTTCAATTGGAAAACGGGCCAGTCCTGTTTGGGCAAGTGCAGGAAGTTTGGCCCTCTCGTCCACATGTCTAGTTGCCCGAAGTTGGTCGCACCTCTGGAGCACAGGTCGGCCGAATTATCGCCAGACCTGACATGATTCCACTGGTTCGTGGCTGATTCATCGTGGATAATCGTGAGTCGGTTAGCAACGAAAGTACTAAACCGGCTCCGAATGTTGTTAATGTAGTAAAGTAGTATCTTTGAATCCGTCCAAAAGCTAACCGACAAATGTAGAGGTCGAAACATCTCTTCACAGCTTGCACCGCCCTGACTGCCAACAAGGCTGTGCTGAGTTCAAGGCGTGGGATCAACACCGACTTCAGTGGGGCAACGCGGGCTTTAGCGATTAGCATCCTCCTAGTATATTGTCCATCTCCTGTGCACCATCGTCCGTAAACCATAACTCCATAACCGACTTTGGATGCATCGGAAAAGGCATGTAGTTCTACCGCCCGCGTTGTACTACCAGGAGTCAAATATCGTGGAATCTCTATGTCCCCGAATTTCTTCAAGGTGATCAAAATTTCTTACCAGTCCAGCCAGTCCTCTCCATCCAGTGACTTGTCCCAATTAACTTTCTTACGGAACAGCCGCCGCAGCAAGATCTTTCCGGGCAGCAGCCATGGTGAGACAAAACCGAGCGGGTCAAACGAACTTGAGACGGCAGATAGTATGCCACGACGGGTTATTGGCAGCTCGGGAACGTTTAGCTGAAAAACAAAATCGTCCGTTTCCGCGTCCCATTGTATCCCTAAGGTGCGTTCGATAGGAAGTGGAGAGCCGTCCAAAGTTCTTACCCTTTCGGCCTTTTCGTGATACGGGTTGACCTTCAGCACTTCTGAAGCGTTTGACATCCACTTGCACTTCTGATAAGCTCTTGTGTCGCAGAGTTCTGTTCTGTCGCCACAAAGTGGTCCACCCTTTGTATCAAACACAAACTGATAGTCTTCTGCCCATCACTTCATCGTTTTTTCCAGCTGTGTCCATCCTATTGTTGTAGTTAAGCACCACGCAACGATTTTTTCGATAATTCCTAGTTCATGCTGATGCATTACATTCCTTTTTTCTGAAAGCAAAACAATCCACTCAAAGTCCATATGTTTTATACGGTCACTTCCTTCACCATCACTCTGGCAACCACGGTCCAGATGTGTAGTCCATTTGGTTTACCACACACACTCCGTCCATATCCGGCTGCCGAACTTTGCAAACCTATTCATCGGTCGTTCTGTGTATTTCCTTTCTGATGCTCCATTCCGATAGATCGTCTCAGACACTTCCGATACTTGATACATTTTTTTTCACCACGTGAAGTTTTGCTGAGAATTATCAGTATGTAAGTACTTACCTGTCATTCAACCGGTCATCCTTCTTGCAAGTCACGTTTCTGCTACTATCGTAGCTTCGCACCACACGTCGATTTTTTTTGTCAGTTACCAGTTTCTTGCTGAAGCGTTACATTCCTTTTTTCTGAAAGTAAAACAATCCACTCAAAGTCTATATGCTCTATCCGGTCACTTCTTTCACCATCAATTTGACACCCACAGTCCAGTGTGTTGTCCGTTTCGTTTTACATTTGGCTCAACCGATGTACGGTCACCGTACCCCAAAATTGCTATCCCCGACCGATTTTCTTGGTCTTTATGTATTATGCCACCATTTTTTATCGTCTAATTTTTCATCGCAACTCTTCTCATACATTGTAAAGCTCTATTGCTTGAGTACGTCTCCTTCAGGAATGTTTCTTCTTCCTGCGAACATTGCCATGTACGCGGATGATGTAACCCTCTGGAGTTCAAGCGTTGAAGACCTGCAAATTGCAGTTTATGAAACAAAACGCTGGTCCGAGTATTGGAACCTCCCAGTTAATGATGACAAATGCGTGAGCATGTCTTTCGGCAGAGAGACTGGTCACACGTTTTCCATTAACGGAGAAACCAGACTGTCAGGGGTTGACCGACACAAGGTGCTCGGTTTCTGGTTAGATTGTAACTTATCCTTCTCTCATCATCACGAACCTGCGAGCAAGTCTGCCTTTCGAGTCCTAAACATGATTCGAAGTTCCTTCCCGCGCATATTTAAGGACGATTTCCCCATAATTTTCGGCACGTATATCCGACCTCTGCTGGAGTACGGTAGTCAGATAGTGCACTCTGGTCTTGTCCGAGACCGTGAGATCCTAGAAAGAGTTTAGCGGGCCTCCACCAAGGCAGTAAGGGGTCTATCCCACCTACCTTATCCCGTCCGCCTCTCAGTCCTCAACCTCTATCCCCTTGACGTAAGACGCGTAAGAGGTGATCTGTTTTTGGTGTTCCACCTTTTTGAAACATTCAAAGCGATGGCTTCCTCTCCGTCTGTCCAGCCTCCTCTCTCCGTGGTCACAGCAGAAAAGTTTTCAAACCGAGGCCACGCACTTCACTAAGGATTAACTTTTTTAGCTATAGGGTTATTACTATGTGGAATGCACTTCCAGAAGATATTGTTCTCTCGCAGAACAAAACTATCTTCAAGAGAAAGCTAGACCTCTGCCTGGGTCTCTCCCAATAATTCCCTTTGTCAAAAAAAAACTAACAAAATAGATGTCTTTTATCACATATATGTTCATGAATGACGCACCCCTACTCAGCTTAAGGCACTGTCCACAGTGTGACACTGCATGAGGTTATGTGTATCTTGTTTTCACCGCCACCCCCGCCCCCCCCCCCGCTTCTTTTTACCCTCGTTTCAGCTCGGTGAATACGACAGAAGATTAAAGATTTCCTCAAGAACCGGGACAATTGGGCTCAAAGCCTCGAACCCGTGTAGTACTTCAAGACTTCAAGACATGACTTTTTCACGATATCCACGTATCCGTCACTCCAGTTTAGTTCTCCGACAGGACAGTCTTCCTTCTGTAGGATTTGTGTGATTTTGTACCATTCTCCACCCATCCCACATTTTGGCAGAATAACTACGCCTACCTCCAGCCGGGTCGACCACCTGACCTTGAGTTTCAATTCACCGGGCGGTATCGCAGCAATTGACCTGAATGCCTTCTCTCATATTCAATCGCGTTCGCATAATTGTACAGTCCCACTGTAACTTTCATTCAGCTTTCAACTGTACCGTTTGATCTTGCATTGCAGCATGCTTCGGGGTTATCCGAAATAAATTATTATTATTATTATTATCATTTAGATAGGTGAAAGTCGCCCTTTTCCAGCGATCTCGTCAGACCCCTGAACTTCTCTAGAGCTGATTCCGCATCATCGAATGACCCAAGGTAGTCGTCGACGTAGAAGTTCCTGCTGACGCTTTCTACCACCGCCCGATGTACTAGATCGCCATGTTTGTTCGCTGATTCTCGCAGGGTGTAGTTTGCACAAAATGGTGACGATATGGCT
The DNA here is from genome assembly GCA_948099385.1 of Fasciola hepatica. Lineage (NCBI taxonomy): Eukaryota > Metazoa > Platyhelminthes > Trematoda > Plagiorchiida > Fasciolidae > Fasciola > Fasciola hepatica. The sequence goes on along the minus strand of CANUEZ040000012.1, from coordinate 9,798,321 downwards.
CCGAACGGGTGGACGGTCATCCTACAGTTCACCACTGCGTTGTCCCGGTCGCTCCCTTCCCACCACAGGAAACGCAAAGCATCTCGTTCTCCTACCGGAATCTTCACCTGATGAAACATTTCCCTAATGTCGGCAGACAAAGCCACTTTACCCACTCTGAAACGGCACAAAACTTCGGTCAGTGGTGTAGTCCAGTCAGGTCCTTGTGGTAGGCGATTGTTTGACGACTTGCCCTGGAACTTGGCCGCACAGTTGAAAACCGCCCGCAGGATTTGGGTTTCTTGGGGTTGATAACTGGGTGGCGAGGCAAATACCAGATACCCTTTTTGCCGTCGGTGTTGGCAGGCACCTTTTCAATGTAGCCGAGGGCTTCTTTTCGCTTCATTGAATCCGCGTATCGTTCCCACAGATTCCGGTCTCGAATGAAGCGTTCTTCTAGTCTTAGTAATCGTTGGAGAACATATTTTCTGTTGCCAGTCCACGGATCGACAGATTTGCGCCAAGGGAGGGAACCTCGAACTGTGTTTTGAGGTCTCTAGTGCCTTGCCGCACCGTTTGTAGAGCGAAGTGATCCTCTTGAGACAACGATGGTCTTTCGTCTCCAATGTCATGAAACTCCTTTTCATATAGCCGCTGCAGATGATACTCTATGCGGTCCGTTTCGGCGGATAAGTAATTCACGGAACTACGTGCCCCTACTGGACCGTATAACATCCACCCCATGGCCGTGCGTACGGCATAAGGTGCCTGGCGGTCGCCCACTCTCTGGTCAAGCACCCAATGCGCCTCTGGCACGTCGCAGCCGATGAGGAGACCCACTTCATCATCTTCCCAGTCTACAACGGTTACATCCTGCAGGTGGGGCCACCTAGTCAAGGTGGCGTTTACCGACCTTGGTGCTTGCATGGGGAGATCCGCTAAATGGAATGCCTCCGTTGGTTCAGTTTCCTCGTTAGTGTCTAGAGAGATGAGTTGCAGCCTTAACATACCGGCAGCCATTACCTGTGTTCGGCCCACCGTGCTCACTGCCAACGACGTCGCACCTTTAGCGAGCCGGTGTTTGTCGGCAAACCGCTCTTTCACTAAAGTGGTGTCGGATCTACTATCAACGAAAGCCAACGCCTTGACTATCCCAGTCGGAGTCACTACTCCCACGACCACTACGCCTAAATGTACCGGTTTACTGGCAGATCGTGACGTTGAACAAATCACACTGGGCATGGTACTCGTCTCGGGTAAGGTTACTCTCGCTTGATGCAGCAGTCGATGATGTCTGCCCGTGCAGCCTTCGTGACCACATCGGTTCCTTGTCCTACAGGCTGCCGCCCGGTGAGCGGTGTTGAGACAAATAAAACACGCTCCTGCCATCCTCGCCATTCCCCACCGTTCGTCTATTGTGGCGTTGCCGAACTTGGGACATTCTGATAGGGCATGGCTAGTACCACAGGATCTGCAATTGGGTTGCGCCGTAGCATCGCGTGAAATGACATGTGTATTGGTCCAAGGCTGGTATTTTGGATGTTCCCGTTCAGGGGCTGAGCTTGGCTAGTTCTGGGCTTGTTTGCCCGGTTGCTGTCCTGGATAAGTCGGCTGAACCTGGTGTCATCTATGTTGGTTTGCCTGTCCAGGTATTCGGTCAGGTCTTTGAAGTTAGCTTCCCTGTCGCTTCGGCCAATCCGTTCTGCTTCTTCCGCCCACCGACCCTGTAGTTCAGGAGGAAGGTGACGGACCATGCCTTCCAAAGTGTGCATTGCATCTAGGTCAGCCCTGTAACCTAATGGTCGAGGGCTATTGAGCAGTTTTGCATCTTAATCGTCAGGTCGGCCATTGTGTAGACGCCGCCCTTGGTTCTCTTTACCGCTGCCATCAAGCCCTCTATAAGTTACGGGCTACTTTGAACGGTTGGCCAGACAAGTCCCTTAGAATCTTCCTTGCTCTTGTGTCGCCTTGTTCCGGGTCGAGCATGGTACACCCGTCGATAGCTTCTCTTGCTCGGCCTCGACAGAAGTGGGTAAGGTAGAGAACCCTTTGCCCAGGTCGGTTACCTTATTTTCAACGAACGTCTCGAACTGCATGACAAAATTGCAGTATTGTTCAGCTCGCCCGTCGATAACCGTTCACTCCACTCTAGGCAAATCGCTCGACGGAGGTTTGTAGTCGGCGACCGGCGTGGGGTTCCCTATCTTATTGCACCCTGATCTATCGGAAGTGTCGAAGTCGCTGGTCTCATGCTCTCGCTCTTTCTGTGTACACTTCTTTTCTGCTTCCTGAGCCTGTAGTCTAGCCGATAGTAACTGTTTTTCTAGGTCTAGTATTTTCAGCCTATATGGATAACATCCTTACAATCCATGTTGCTCTCATTAACACATGAATTAGCACTGACAGGACTAGGCGATCTAACATTAAAGAATCGAATGTACCAAAAACCTCCCCAGAGACTTGCCGTGTTACTTCCTGTCCGGATTCCAGTGTTTTTGTTTCTTTTCTCGGTATTTTGCGTGTTTTTCCACGTTTCAAATTGATCTATTGAATATAGTAACGAACGTTTGAGCGATGCGTAGCCGAATTCGCAACGGATCCCGAAATCAAAAGAAAATTATCCGTGATATTCTGCGATACTAGATTAGTACATGAACAATGACATCAAAAATGTAAAAACCTCAATAATACGGTCACAAGGACTCAACAACGAGAAACCGAATAGCAGCGTGTGAGCAAACAGCACGTGCGTCACGCAGGTCCTGAACAACGATGTGCCAAAGTAGCGCTGTGGGCTTGAACAAACAACAATTGGTCCGTAGAAACAACCAGTTTGTAAAGAAAAGGCAATAGTGTAGGCAAATGAATGATGTTAGGAGAAACACTGAATCGCGAGGGGAAAGGGGGGATTTTTCACGACCTGCTGTTACACCATGCACTACGTGCCATCAGCAGCAACCTATGTCTTAAAGGACCAAAATACCAAACACATGGCTATTCATTCTTTTATCACGTATGCGGAAAATCTCACTTTTACACTCCTTCAATTTTCTCTGTTCCTTCGGATCTGGCCTCTCCCACTCTCCGCAGTCTTCCTTTCGCTTCGCCACCTGTGCATATTTGCTTGGTTGCATCAGCAGCGTTTGTCTCCAACGGTGTTTCCTCGACGGCTTGTTGAAATTCCCAGTTCTGTGTCCATTAATCATTCACGCCCCTCAAAAGCACACTGCATTCCTGGTAAGGGTTTCTGCCTGCATGTGATTTTCCATATAATATCGGAATTACCTGTACAGAAAGGCCAATCCACTTATCCCATTCGATTCGACTGCATTTATATCACAGGCTCCCTCCACAACGAATTATCCAATGGAGGATCAATCTTCTCTATATCCTGCAGCCATCTCCGACTGCACTTTGATAACACCATGTTAACTCTATTTTTGATTTTCTTTTGGTGATCCATTCTGGACTACCGGATCCGTCGTGGACAATTATCGGCACTCATAAGGCAAATTGTGTATTATTTCTGCCTCAACTCCCTTTTCGTGTTGTGATGTCTGATACCAGTTGCTTTATGGGTTCTTGCTAACACTGCACTTTTACTTTTCTTCAGTATCGCCTTATCTGCATTCCTACGTCCATCCCGCTAACCGCATCGTCCCCGTTCTGAATTCGAAACCGACTTACAATGGCCAAGCCGACCCTCTCCGCTTCAGTTCACTTAAACACCGTCCAGAGTTATTGTTCTTTTACTAAAGTTGTGTGGACCTTAGACTTCAAAATTGTGATTACCCCAAACTACTGCGAATTGCTGTATTCTCTGATCATGTCTTGTGCATGTGCCTTGACCGTGATCAAGAAATGTACCACTATCCTAAACAGGCTACTGATCAAGGAACAAGAATAAATGGTGTAAAATTGTGGAAGCCACGCTCTAGCCTAAATGTGCGGGCTAACCTCTTCAGCAATAGGGCAGCGGGAGTGTGGAGTAGACTAACTGAAGAAATAATTTCCGTACAAATTTTAAGGCTTTTCAAAAGGATTCTATATGCTAAGTGGGACGGGTTGTTCCCAGAAACAGGATGCTGAGGATTAGGGAGAAATTGATGTTTACTTCAGACTTTCCAGTTATCCCTTGTCGGTGCCTACGATCTGGGGCACTAAGTGTGATGGAACGCTAACGTCATGGTTGTCTTTCTTCCGGGTGGTGAGAAGAGTGCTTCTGCTTTAATCTTCAGCCAAAAGGAAAGAACAAACCCATTCGTGCAAAGAAAACTGGAAAGAATTAACGAAGTTACGGTAATGGGTCTCTGTCTCTGTGCACACCATTGGACGAATTCTGGACGCTCAGCTGGTTAAAGCTATTACCTGTCCTGTGCAAACTGAACTGAAGTAGATGCTCCGGGCCGGTGTTTAGTAATGTGCACTGAATAGATAACGGCTTGCAAATAAGCCTTTAGGGGGCGGCTTTCCCAGAGGGCATAACAGACTCAATTCTTTCAGAGGAAGTCGTACGCAAACACCTGGAAGGGTCAGATATCCAAACGTCTGCCGGGCCAGATGATATCCAACCCATTATCATTGGGCCGTTGGCTAATATCATATCCGTTCCAGTATAAAGATTATATAAGGCCACTCTGGACCATTGAAGGTTGCCACAGGACTGGCAAAACACAGTAGTGGAACTACACAAAAGGGGTGACCCCGCTCTGAAATGGGGAACTCCAGACCTGTTAGACTAACCTGCTTTCCATGCAAAGTGTTAGAGATGATCATCCTGGAACACGTCTGTGAGCACCTACTACAGAATTGTATCCTTTGCCCAGCTCAGCATGGATTTCCAAGCAAAAGTCATGCTTGGCCAATCGCCTGAGTTTTCTGGAGGGAGTCACTCGACGAGTTGAAGAAGGCAATAATGTAGAAGTATAATACCCTGACTCTAGCAAGGCATTTAACCCTGTAAACCATCGACTTCTACCAAACCAGCTGAGGTCATTTGGCATAAATGGGAAGATTCAGCAATGTGTAAGGGACTTCCTCACAGCGCTTTAAGTTAGAGCAGCTGAAAAGAATTCCAAACCAGAGAAGGTCACCGCAGGGTTCCGTGATAGGTCCACCACTATTTAGTCCGTTTATTAATGATATGGCCACAGTACTACAGTCACCAAGCCTCTTCTTTGGAGATGATGTAAAATCGGTAGGAGCTCGGCTAAGAGAGTAGCTCGGCGGAGACATACTCTCCGTTCCTAACCGGGCACAGAAGTGGGACTCACCTCTCAATGCTAGGAAGGGCCACTTGCTGTCGCGGATAGAGACAAGCCTGAAGGTTGAGCGATACCAAAGCCCATTTACTATAAAGACGGTAAACCGGGTGGATGACCTTGGGATTTAGGTGAATTCTGATCTTGAGTGGTCGGATCAGCGTGCAGCAGCTGCAAAAAGGCACGCGGTGAGCTCTTCAGGTTCAGTTCAGCTATTTCCTGCAGACAACCAAGGGTTTTCATGTCAGTGTACATGCCTACAACTAGACGTTTTTTAGAAAGCTGTGTTCAGGCATGGTCACCTTTCTACCAAGACGATGTCACCTGTTTGGGGAACGTACCACTTCTCGCAAAGCGCATGGTTAAGTTTCAGAGGGAAAAGACAAGGGCAGAGACCACGGGCCCCCAGAATTTCTTCTATAGAATGGAGGAGACTATGAGGAGACCCCAGAGGCATTCAGGGTAACGAAAGGCTTTTCTGGGCTTCGACCAAAGGGTCTGTTCCATATGGCAGAACCAGGGGTCATGGGAAAAAGCGGACGAATGGTCGATCAAGGCTGATAATTAGACCTCACTTCCTTGGCAATAGAGAGGCTCACTACCGGAAAAGACTGCCGGAAGAAGTAATACTGTGGCAGCTGCGCAGACACAAAACTCACTAAAAGGCAGTTGCGGGCTTAGAGCTTAGGCTGGCCTCGTTTGTGAATAGATATTTGCATTTAGGTTTACTAGGGAATGACAAGAGCTGCCTAGGAGCAGTCAATTCCGGAGCCAGGACTTACCCTAGCTATGGGCAATCATCTTCGAATCTTTTTTCCTAGTCAAACAAAGTGACTTAAATTCAGGACAATTGTACTGCAAAGAGATTTGACACATTCAGACCCGAGTCCATCAGTGCCGTATCATAGTTTTCTTCGGTCGAGCACGTGAGCCTATTTTAGAAGTCCTGTAGGACACTTGGGTGGTTCTCATCAGTCAGGTTCGCGACTGGCCAAGCAAATTTTGGCCAGGCTCTTCTATAGGTCAAGATTTCTGCTTAACTCGGTTCCTCCAACTGATTGGTTGCTTGCAGACTGTTCGTTCAAGTCTACATGATACCGAAGGAGTCAGCAGCATCGCCATCTTACATCACGCGACTCAGGCGGTAAGGCGCACTCCAGCTCGTCAGCTCTGACCATTGGCTGGTTCAGTCTCGCTTCTTCTGTCAGTTATACAGGATAACCAGTACAACAACTAAAATCCGTCATTTGCTATCGTTCTGCGTCTCTATTCGTTGGACCAGAATCGAGTCCGTATAAATCGTGCGAGCGTCTAAAACAGAACCGGGGACTTTCCGGGTATTCAAGGGGCCCTAGATCGTAAATGGGACAAGATCACTTCTGAAAGTTAGTGTTGAGCATGCTACTAGACAGAAAAATGTGAAGTGCTTAATTATTGAACGTTTCTATCTGTTGCATGATGGTTTACTGATCGCTCACGACGACTCTCCACTTGAGGTGCGATAGGGTTTCACATTTCTCTTTTATTTTGGCGAGCACCCGGATAAGTAAACTGAGCAGTGATGGGTGTTTACCTAGTGCGCATGCCATCCAAGGAATTCTGGAAGCTCGATTAGCTGCGGCCATTATTTGTCCACTTGTCTGTGTATCATTGGGCCAAAATAAAGGTGGCTGGAGGACTTCCTCTCCCACAGGACGCTTTACGTCAAAGTGGGGGACAGGTGCTCCAGTTTGGTGAACGTCACCAGTGGTGTACCTCAGGGATCCGTCCTAGGCCCGGTCCTATTCTTGTTATTTATTAATGACCTAGCATCCACTCTTCAATCGCCCAGCTTTATTTTTGCGGATGATGTGAAGATTGTTGGATCTAAGGGTAGGGCGGACTTGGGCATGGAAATAGGTACCGTACTGAACTGGGCATACAAATGGGACTCACCTCTAAACGCTCAAAAAAGCCATTTGTTGTCAAGGGCAACAGAGAGCCTAACTGTCGCTCATGATCAAGGGCTGTTCACCGTAGAGGCAGCCAGTAGGGTTAAAGACCTGGGGGTCATCATGTACAGTGACTTCAAATGGTCGGAGCAGTGCAACGCTGCTGCGCATAAGGCTCGTGGGGAGCTCTTAAGACTGCGATCAGCTTTGTCTTGCCGGAAGCCGGAGGTATTTGTACCTATAGTACGACCTCACTTAGAAGGTAGCGTGCAGGCTTGGTCACCCTTCTACAAAAGGACGCCGCCTGCCTCGAGAAAGTCCAACGTCTCGCCACGCGAATGGTTGAAGGGCAGAGGGGTAAGACTTACGAGCAGAGACTCTGTGACCTGAATCTTTTCTCGTTGGAAAGGAGGAAACTTCGAGGGGATCTCATAGAAACGTTCAAGGTAATGAAGGGCTTTTCTGGCCTCAGACCAGCTAGTCTATTTCAAGTGGCCGTAGACTCCAGAACAAGGGGACATGAAAAGAAGTTGATAAAAGCCCGATCTAGGTTGATGGCTAGATCGCACTTCTTCAGCAATAGGGTTGTGAACAGTTGGAACGGTCTGCCTGGTGAAATGGTAGATCTGCAGTCAGTCCAATCCTTCAAATGTGCCCTTGATCGTAAGTGGTACGAGATCTTTCCTTGTAGTGAGCCTTGAGAATATCAACTAGATGGATGACGGGTAGCACTGTGGTCCTTCTGGAATATGTTTTAGCAGACTTTTTCCCTCATTGCATACTGTCTCAGTGAACGCTCACGATGCATAATGTCTCTCGCAGTTGATGTGCGATGAGGTTTTTCGTTTCCCTCTAATTTTTAGCGGGGATTCGACGAAATACACTCGGCAGTGGTGGGTGCATAACTGGTGTGCATACCATCGAAGGAATTCTGGACGCTCGATTGGCCGTGGCCATTTTTTGAGGCGATCTTTCCTCGCTTCTAATCTTGCTTTTTGTTTTTGTTTTTGTGTTAGCGGGAGTTACCTGCTATTGTCAGAGTGCGTATTTTGTGTTTGGGTAAAGAGCACTTGAGTTGTTTTCGCCCTCGTTTTCGGGGTTTTTCGGTATGACACGCGTTTCCGACCCGTGTCTAGAACCCAAGTGCAGAAAACGTGTGGTAAATGGTATAGAGTGCGAGATATGCAAGAGGTGGGCTCACCCAAGGTGTTCAGGGATAGCAAAGGACATCTATGTCCTTTATAAACAGAACTCATGGGCTGAATGGGTCTGTGCCCCCTGCAAGGAGGCGGCCAGTCTGGCCCTTAAACTGCAGGCCCAAGGGCAGGATCAACGTCCACCAAGTAGTACCTCGGTTGTAAGCCCCAAACCACCGCAAGCAGGTTGTAGTAAGTCGTTCGCGGAAGTAGTATCAACACTCGAGAGGACAATCATCCGAGCGAATGGACCAGCTCCGAGAGCTTGCCAGGCGGTCGTTGCCTCAACTCCTTTGAAGCAGACCGATGAGGGCCAGTGGACGGAGCAGAAGCCGAGAAGGGCAAGGCAGGTCAAAAAGAAGGGCGACTGTAATAGAGCGAAAGATGGGTTGGCTAGGATGGATGACCCTGCTCTTCTGGTGCTAGAAAACAAGGTGAAGGACCTGCAGAGACAGATCTTGTCGATGGGCAGGGTCTCAAGCCACAGGCTTCTGATCCTAAACCAGGAAGAACCCGTTATAAGGGAATCGAAGGCCAGGAGAGACATTGACAGGAGGAGGGTCTGCGACATACTGCGAATCACAGGTGTTCCGTACCCTCCTACTCTAAGAAGGGTGCACAGAGTGGGGACATGGAAGTCACCACTAGGGAACAAAGGCGAAATTCGTGCGAGACTAATACTGGTGGAGTTCGCTGATGAGGCTACCCGGGATAGACTACTGGCAAGGGCAGCGGTAGTGGCTCAGATTACCAAGGGCAGATACCAGATTGTGCCGGACGAGCACAGGGCAAAGCCTGATGGTCTAGCCCCGGGAGGTAACCTTGCTCGACTAGCCAGGGCGCTGGTGAGAAACCTAAAAGTTCAGCGGAATGCCGTACTCAGCTCTCAGGCCCCGACCCCGACAATAGTAAAGAAGCCACGTGCGAGGTCGCTAATAGTTGTAATTGAAGATGCGCTGGAAGACGAGAACTGGCAGTGCTGTCCGAAGATAGATGACAGCGCGACCCCTGCCAGTCTGGATGTTGTGGCCACTCCTATAGGGATGGATTGGGAGTCGTCGGAAATTCTGGACCATCAGCCGGCTTCATGCACCCCAGTGGGGTCATCCGAAGCAAAAAACGGGTCATCATCTCAGGCGTTGCGCCTGAGAAACAGTCAGGAATGAATAACAAAAGACACCTAGGCGACGGAGCAAACGCGGTGGTGTTATATACTAACGCGTGTAGTATTAGAAACAAATGGGCGGAACTTGTCAAAACCGCTGACGAACAGAAAGCATCAATAGTTGCCGTCACGGAAACGTGGCTTTCTGAAGAAGACCATGTGCCAGGCCTAATAAGTAACAGTTTTGCAGTCTACAGGCAGGATCGGGAACAAGATCGCCTTGGTGGTGGAGTAGCCATCCTGGTTAGGTCAGGTGCAAACCACCTTGAGTCCCAGACCAAGATGTGCACTCGCAATATCCAGCTATGCGCCGTTACGATCACCCTTCCAGGCAGAAGGGTTAACGCCGTCTGTGTCTACAGGGCACCAAGCACAAACCACGAAAAGGACGTTTGTTTGCTGTGGACTTTGACTGAACTAGTTAAGGACGCACAAAAGACCCTCATAGTGGGTGACTTCAATCTTTCGCACATCGACTGGGTGGCTGAGGTCTGCGTGCAGGGATCGGAGGAGCAAACCTACTATTTCTTGCATACCACAGAAAGGAGCGAGACTAGATGTATTTGCACCGGCACCCGTAACGAATTCGAAAATAAATAGAGTAGCTTTATCGGCAAAATCAGCCATCTCAACTCGCAGACTTGTACCTCGCTCTCCGGACCCAATCAGTCTTTTGCCTCCAGGCAGAGTGAACCATAAAAACACTTCTTCCAACGACGAAAAAGGAAGTCTCGGCAGGACTGTTCAGACCGTTATGCCAGTACCTTATCCAAATGCGGTTCCGGTTGACTACTTACGGGCTACCCAACCACATGCATCCTGCTCTTCAATTCCAGATAGTCGCGAGCTTTCGGACTTAATGCCACCCCATCTAAATTTGCCGGTTTTTCCGTTTCCTCTGAATGTCCCGCCTCCTCCCATACCATATCTCTCCCCACACCATCCCACAGTCCGCCAGTGGCTACAATTTCTGCAAACCTGGCAGCCACCTTAAGGTGTCATACGTTCCATGTACGTCATGGCCACGATAATGATAGTTTCACAATTGCACTTTTCAATGCTCGCTCCCTTGTAAGTAAGCTTTCATCCGTCCGCTCCTTTGCACTGCAATCTCACCCGGATGTAATCCTCGTAACTGAAACCTGGTTTACTGATAAAACTCCTCTCCGACACATTTCCGTACCCGGTCACAATATATTTGCTACGAACAGACCTGAGAGACGTGGTGGTGGATGTCTTGCTTATAGTAAGAGCGGTCTTGCAACACACTTACTCGAACTTCCTGTCCTTGATAAGGTCCAAGACTCTTTTTGGATCTCCATACTACTGCCCCAGGGGCAGCTCTTCATTGGTTGTGTTTAATGTTCGCCAGGCTAAAACATGGGCAACGTAAATGCAATCACCGATACTTTCTGTCACGCAGCTGAAATCCCGCACGCTGCTAAAATCATTGCTGGGGACTTCAACCTCCCTGACATTTGTTGGACAGCCCTGAATTCCTCTTCAAAGTTAAGCAATTTTACTTCATATATCCGTGCTGGCGGATGGACACAACAAGTAAAATCACCAACCAGAGGGAACAATATTCTTGACCTTGTCTTTACTTTAGGCCTCCGAAATATAAAGACAAATGTCCTTAGCCACCTTCCTGGTTGTGATCATAGGGTCATAACGTGTGAATTCTCCGTTCAGCCGCATCACCAGGAAAGTCCTCAAAATCGAAAATCTTTTCGAAATGCAAATTGGGAAACTTTACCCACCATCCTGCGTAACCGGACATGGGATGAATTTTTTCAAACAACTGATCCTCAACTGGCATCGGATGTGATGTACTCTAACCTATTTTGTTCTCTTAACATCATATCTTCCGAGATAACTGAAGTCAGTGGGAGAAAAACCGATCGACAACAAAAGTTGCAACGCAAGTTCGAAACGTTGCAGCTTGCCTACGAAAGGACCAACGACCTTTCTATCTTACTCTGCCTCAGCCACCTCCCACGCCAGCTACTAAGCGAAAATGATAACAAGCTGGAGGAGCAAGAAATGTACGCTCTCAACAAGCCGAATAATAAAGCCCACCTCTCTGGCCTTATTAAAACTCGAAACCTCCGCTGTACAACCAAAATACCATATTTGCTCCTATCAGAGAACATTAATATTAACCTGCCTTAGTTAGTCGCTGAGGCACTCAATAATATCTTCGCTCCTACCTTCATAACGGACCACAATAGTCCAAACCGGGATCTCACCTCCTTGACTGCCGACACTTTGTCAACCGTGGTATTTTCAGCCAACGAAGTCAGAAAGCTGTTAAATACCACCCGGCCTCTGGATTGCCCTGGACCCGATGGTATCCCACCAGCTCTGTTTCGTCTTGGCGGCCCGGACATTGTGATGTTTTTGATGAAATTATTTAATCTCTCCATGTCACAAAGCATTTTACCATCCCAGTGGAAAACTGCCGTTATCATTCCCCTCCATAAGAAGGGCGCTTTACATGACCCTGCTAATTACCGCCCCCCAAACCACAATCCCATTATATCTAGGATAATGGAACGGGTAATTAAAGATGAGATTGCAAATTTTATCCTCATCCGTGGGTTAATAAATAAAAACCAACACGGCATCTTAAAGTGTAGGTCGTGTCTGACCTGCCAATTTGGGTTCCTTAATCCAATCACAACGGCAGCTGACTCTGGAATGGCACTTATCGATATCTTCCTTGATGTGACGAAAGCTTTTGATTGCTTGCCTCACGCCCAGCTGCTAACCAAGGTTAAATCTTACGGCATAACAGACCCGCTCTTTTCTTGGTTGTCATCCTATCTTAGCATGAGATCGCAAGCAGTAAACATTGTGGGTTACCTTTCATCACCTCAGCCAGTCACAAGTGGTGTTATACAGGGCAGTGTGTGAGGCCCACTTTTATTCCTTATCCTCATAAATGACGTATTCAAAGTAATATGCCATGGCAGCGCGTTCCTATTCGCCGATGATATCAAAATTGTATATTCATTTGAACCCCATACCTTGACGTACACCCTCACCAAAAAAGCGCACGACCTGAACGCTCTTTACATATGGTACCACACTTGGAAAATGGGTTTCTCCGCTGCTAAGAGCGCCATTCCCACATATAAAAGCCAAATTCCCCTTGAGTCCCTCGCCTTAAACGGCTCGTTCATTCCTACTACTCCGCTAGTACGAGATCTCGGTCTACAATATTCTTGGACCTTCACCTTTCAAGAACAAGCCACCAACCAGGTGGCTAAGACTAAGAGAACGATAGCCCTCATCTGCAGAACCTTTAGAATGCGCGACAACCAGCTTCTGATCTTTAAATCCCACGCCAGACCACAGCTTGAGTACTGCCCTCTGGTATACACTCACATGCGCAAATCTGACAGACTTGCGATCGAAAGAGTTCAGCGATCCTTCACCAAGCACTTACTCGGCTCATCATCCCCCTTGAATTATAAAGAGAGATGTGAGCTACTCAGGCTTGAACCCCTATGGCTACGACGTATGAAACTCAGTCTCTATCTTCTATTCAACCTCCTACATTCTAGAGCGCATACGTCCATCACTGATCTATGTTTCTCTCAAGAAGCACCCTACCCTCTTCGTAACCGAAATCATACTACAAAAGTCCCATACACCAGGACAAAACTAAGAGAAAGGTTCTTCATCACCGTTTATTCCCGCATTGGGAACAGACTGCCCGAAGGCATTCGGGCCTGTCAGACACTAGACCGTTTCAAAATTGTCCTTACAAAATACTTAGATGTCGCCAAGGTACTACAATTAACCCATATGTGCACCACGTTGGAACAAGCTTATGAGGGTAACCTAGATTTTTGAATAGAGAAAGAAAGCACGACCCGGTTAACATCCTTTGCAACGTCGACATCACCTACCCCATATGCCTTTTCCATCGCCAACACATTAGCACCCCTTAGAATGACCTACATCACTGACACTGCTTTTGTTAGATTCTCCCCAATTCACGCGCTCCAACGTCTCCTTCCTATTATCTTTATCATATTTAATTCGCTTTACTCGGTCTGAACTGACCCCATTCCCCTCCTTTGTTTTGCCTTAGCGCCCCAACACTTAATCCAGTTCCAGTGACCACCACTTACCTTCTAAATCATCATTCTTATTCCTAGTTTTGGTCATTATTTCTGTATTTCCATTCACTCCCAATGGCTCACAATCCTCATTTTACCCAAATTAGTCTGTGTCCACATTACTAGATTTCTCTTTTCACCATTGACCGTTGATCCTCAGCTGGGAGCATCCCAGAATGCGTCTCTCTACTCTTATGCTTCCAGACACCAACCGGCGCACATCTCCCATCTGATGTCTTGGAATGATCCGGAGATAACACCAGCGAAATATCTGGCCCAAACGTCAGGCTTCAAATCTGGATCCCCCACAATCTCCTAGACTACGCCATCTCTACGTCTGTATGATCTCGGTCAAAATCACCTGTGCAAATCCCGCCGGTGCGAGGCGCGGACAGATCCCCCTCTTTGGCCGGTGCACATCGGGGGTGCAGGACGTCTGCAACGATGTTTTCAGGTTGGCTGTCCAGCGCACGGTCAGCCCCACCGACTAGCACCGGTTGCGGATTGAAAAAAAACAAGAAAATAGGACAAAAGGAATACCGTTCATATACTCAAAATGTTGCTGTCTCCTCCAGCCAACATTGACTCTACATCGTGCTCGCTTCAAATTTGCCTGCATAACCTAACGCTTTTTTCGTCCGGCAAAAGTTGCTTTTTTGGTGCACAATTATCGTATACTTAAAAACCCATCAACACTTCTGACTCATTATTCCCAGTCCACTTCCCGCGGTTTCATGCCAAACTACTCACCAGTCTTATTTGCAAACTTAACCACTCTCTAAGATAAAGCCCACCCCTTTTTGCTACTTTTACCGATATACTCCAGAAATAACGCATTTATTGCTGTCACTAACTTCTGTACCACAATCTCCAGACAGTATATGACACTGCGAAATTTATATCTTGAGATTCCCAATAATCGACGACTCTGTGTTTGCTTGCTTTCTCTGCCAGCTCCGCTGTTTGCCCACTTAAGGCTGTTGCATTGCAATGTCCTCATCTTGCAAGGTATTGTGTCCCACTTTTGCGCATCTGATAAGCTCTTGTGCCGCAGAGTTATGTTCTGTCACCACAAAGTGGTCCACCTTTTGTATCAAACACAAACTGATGGTCTTCTGCCCATCACTTCATCGTTTTTTCCAGATGTGTCCATCCTATTGTTGTAGTTGAGCACCACGCAACGATTTTCTCGATAATTCCTAGTTCATGCTGATGCATTACATTCCTTTTTTCTGAAAGCAAAACAATCCACTCAAAGTCCATATGTTTTATACGGTCACTTCTCTCACCATCAATTTGACACCCACAGTCCAGTGTGTTGTCCGTTTCGTTTTACATTTGGCTCAACCGATGTACGGTCACCGTACCCCAAAATTGCTATCCCCGACCGATTTTCTTGGTCTTTATGTATTATGCCACCATTTTTTATCGTCTAATTTTTCACCGTGACTCCTCTCATACATTGCAGAGCTCCATTGCTTGAATACGTCTCCTTCAGGAATGTATCTTCTTCACGACATCCGCGTATCCGTCAATCTAGTTTAGTTCTCCGACAGGACAGTCTTTCTTCTGTGGGATTTGTGTGATTTTATACCATTCTCCATCCACCCCACATTTTGGCAGAATAACTACGCCTACCTCCAGCCGGATCGACCACCTGACCTTGAGTTTCAAATCACCGGGCGGTATCGCAGCAATTGACTTGAATGCCTTCTCTTATATTCAATCGCGTTCGCATAATTGTACAGTCCCACTGTAACTTTCATTCAGCTTTCAACTGTACCGTTTGATCTTGCATTGCAGCATGCTTCAGGGTTATCCGAAATAAACTATTATTATTAGAATGGCTGCATGATAATGCGTTGCATCAGCATATTAGGGAGAATACCAGATATAGGACTGGATGCGTTCCATCCTTGCTGGATCTAGCTATAACGAACTTCCCCAACGATGTGGCTGGACTGCATTATTGTGCACCGCTGGGAAAGAGTGACCACGTGTGTGTCAAAATAGTTCTATGCATGCGGCAACCGAAGGTACCCTCAAGGCTGATTAGGAATTTCGGTAGTATGGACATAGATAGGCTTCGTAATAGGGCGATGGGTTTGACCTGGGACGCGCCAGAGGAGGCTACTGTGGAGGAGTGCTGGCAGGCCATATAGGGATCCCTGACTGCCCTACAGGAAGAGTTCGCACCCTTCAAACGAAGGAGTGGGGAGGGCAAACCCATGTGGTGGAAGGCTGCAATAGCCAAGGCCATCAGACGTAGAAACCGCTCTTGGAACCAGTACAAAGCTTCCGGCAGTCAGCTAGCCTGGAACCGCTATACGAAGCTGAGAAACGAGACTGTAAGCCTTTTGAGAACTTCTAAGAGGGAATTTGAGCTCAAATTGGCCCAGTCTGTAAGACAACAGCCGAAGAAGTTCTACAGCTATGTACAATCTAAAGGCTCAACAAGAAATGCCGTAGGTCCGCTATCCACTAGAGACTATGGTATTGTCACTGATGACCAGGGCAAAGCAGACGCTTTGGGGGAATACTTTGGTAGTGTACATAGGATAGATAGTGGGGTACGAGTAGATCTGGCCCTGGTGCATCCTCCTCAGCTAAACTAGCTAGATCTGTCAGAGGAGTGCGTGCGTAGGTACCTACAGGAGTTAAACAGCCACAAGTCAGCGGGCCCAGATGGCATTCATCCAGCTATCATCAAGCCGTTGGCGGATATCATAGCTCCATCGGTATGCAGACTGTACAGATCCACGTTGGACCAGGGTAAGCTGCCTCAGGACTGGAAAGTCGCGGCAGTCGTGGCAATACATAAGAGTGGGTCTAAGTCGGATGTGCAGAACTACAGGCCGGTAAGCCTAACCAGCATTCTCTGTAAAGTCGTCGAGAAGATCATCCGTGCCCATATCTGCCAGCACTTACTGCAGCACCCCATGCTAAGCCCGGCGCAGCATGGATTCCTGAAAAATAGATCTTGCCTCACCAATTTCCTGTGCTTCTTAGATGAAGTAACTCGACGACTGGACGAAGGTAAGCAAGTTGAGGTATGCTACCTAGACTTTAGCCAGGCGTTCGACTCCGTTATTCATCGTCTTTTGCTATGCAAGATGGAGACTTTCGGTAGAGATGGGCCAGTATATAGGTGGCTGGAGGACTTCCTCTCCCACAGGACGCTTTACGTCAAAGTGGGGGACAGGTGCTCCAGTTTGGTGAACGTCACCAGTGGTGTACCTCAGGGATCCGTCCTAGGCCCGGTCCTATTCTTGTTATTTATTAATGACCTAGCATCCACTCTTCAATCGCCCAGCTTTATTTTTGCGGATGATGTGAAGATTGTTGGATCTAAGGGTAGGGCGGACTTGGGCATGGAAATAGGTACCGTACTGAACTGGGCATACAAATGGGACTCACCTCTAAACGCTCAAAAAAGCCATTTGTTGTCAAGGGCAACAGAGAGCCTAACTGTCGCTCATGATCAAGGGCTGTTCACCGTAGAGGCAGCCAGTAGGGTTAAAGACCTGGGGGTCATCATGTACAGTGACTTCAAATGGTCGGAGCAGTGCAACGCTGCTGCGCATAAGGCTCGTGGGGAGCTCTTAAGACTGCGATCAGCTTTGTCTTGCCGGAAGCCGGAGGTATTTGTACCTATAGTACGACCTCACTTAGAAGGTAGCGTGCAGGCTTGGTCACCCTTCTACAAAAGGACGCCGCCTGCCTCGAGAAAGTCCAACGTCTCGCCACGCGAATGGTTGAAGGGCAGAGGGGTAAGACTTACGAGCAGAGACTCTGTGACCTGAATCTTTTCTCGTTGGAAAGGAGGAAACTTCGAGGGGATCTCATAGAAACGTTCAAGGTAATGAAGGGCTTTTCTGGCCTCAGACCAGCTAGTCTATTGCAAGTGGCCGTAGACTCCAGAACAAGGGGACATGGGAAGAAGTTGATAAAAGCCCGATCTAGGTTGATGGCTAGATCGCACTTCTTCAGCAATAGGGTTGTGAACAGTTGGAACGGTCTGTCTGGTGAAATGGTAGATCTGCAGTCAGTCCAATCCTTCAAATGTGCCCTTGATCGCAAGTGGTACGAGATCTTTCCTTGTAGTGAGCCTTGAGAATATCAACTAGATGGATGACGGGTAGCACTGTGGTCCTTCTGGAATATGTTTTAGCAGACTTTTTCCCTCATTGCATACTGTCTCAGTGAACGCTCACGATGCATAATGTCTCTCGCAGTTGATGTGCGATGAGGTTTTTCGTTTCCCTCTAATTTTTAGCGGGGATTCGACGAAATACACTCGGCAGTGGTGGGTGCATAACTGGTGTGCATACCATCGAAGGAATTTTGGACGCTCGATTGGCCGTGGCCATTACCTGTTCTGTACAGACTGAACCCTAGGGGACGGTCGCAGGAAAGCAGTGCAATGCCCCCAAAAATAACTTTAAACTATGTAAAAACCGGAGAATCCGTCACAAATGCAAAAGATTTCGAACGAGAGTCTCTGTTAAGCCACATTTCCGAATATTCAGTAGCTTGGTCCCCATTGGATTCAGATACAGAAATCTCTAGAATCGTGAATGCCTGAGAATTCTGAACCTAATATTATATGTTAAAAAACCATAATAAGAAAAATTTTTGGCATTTACTGTCAATGTTATAGCGTATAATAAATTTTAATGTCTTGTTTGTTTTAATGCATTCCCATCATGGCGGCCAGTTTTTGGCGGTGGCCGGTTTATGTCGCCTCTGAGACTTCACTGCTAGACATTGCGCTGCGTGTGGTCGGTTTATAACGTTCTTCGGACGGTAAAGCCCATTTATTTTCACTTATCTCTTCGTCCTTAGATGAAAAAGATGCACCCAAAATTGCGTGGCTTTTCCAGAACTACAATACGGAGGCGCAAGAAGCTGATCTCAGTTCGCAGGGTTGTTGGGGGCGATTTCAACTCGTCCCTCATATGCGATGATGGTGTAAAAAGTTAGCTGATATGAAGTTCGTTACAAAATAGCAGGCATATGTTCCGTTTCAACGAACAACGAGTCCGATAATTTAATTGATGACATCGACAGTCCTGAAGAATCGAATGCCTCATCGACAGCAGTTGAGCAGCGACAAGTCACAGCTGCTACAACCTCTAACGCTGTTAGGTAATGCACACTGGATTTCTAAATGTGGGTAGTTGTGAGAACACGATGAGGGATAACACGTACATACCAGAGGAGTGGGAGTCAACTTTTTTGGCTGCGACTACCTCCACGAAAGGTAAGCTTTTAGGGTGATCAGCAGTGTGTGCAACAGAATCATTATTTATAGATGGAGAAGTGAAATTTACAACACCGGCCAAAATGATAACTGCCCTCACAGAAGGTATGTGAATTAATAAACCTAATTTTTCCAGCCGTTCCTTCGGCCAAGGATGTTGTGAGGCAGGCTGCTATACAAATGAAATCATCAATGGCCGACTTGCGGATTTTATTACGAGCTCTGAGACAGTTGAAGCTCGACTTGCCATTGGATCCGAGGTCGTTGTTGGGGACGCCTAGGAGAATCCAAAAGAAAAATGTTGGCGACGGCAGATACGTACATTTTGGGCTAAGTGAAACCTTGCAACGAGCCCTTGAGTGTAGACCTCTCGCACCGGACAGCTGCGTTTATATCCAGTTGCACATCGATGGTATGAGCTTGTTTCGTGGCTCATCGCACCAGTTGTGGCCCATATTGTGTCGCCTCTTGGACCCTACGTCGCGAGTTTTTATCGTTGGTCTATATTGTGGAATGTCCAAACCTGCCGACGTGCATCGATATTTGGAAGACTTGATACGGGAATTGGCGTCATTATTATCCCATGGCATCATTATTCGTGGAAGTGGTGTTCATTGCAGAATTGTGTTGCGGAGTGTTGTGGCAGATAATCCAGCCAAGGCAATGCTTAAGTAGGTTAAGCATCATTCTGGGTTATTCAGCCGCCACAGATGCACACAACGCGGCTATTGTGTCCATCGCTGTCTCATTTTCCCTTCAACCACGGGAAGATTAAGCAATGACAATGACTTTCGAAATCGTCGCCAACGTAGTCATCACACTGGAAGTTCCCCGTTCGAAGTACTACCGGTGGATATGATAGACCTGTTTCCAAACGACTACATGCACAGTGTCTGTCTTGGAATAATGCGACGATTAATCGGTCTTTGGCGTAAATCTCGTACTGGACGTAGACCGATTTTGGATTTTAATGGTGTGCGACAGGTAAACAAACACTTGAGGACTATAGAGAAACATATGACGTGTGAATTTCCCCTCGTGTGTCGAACGCTTGAGGACATTGAATATTGGAAGGCAACAGAGTACAGGCAATGTCTGTTATATCTGGGACCCGTGGTTTTCAAGAAAGTATTGCCGGCGGATCATTACAGGAACTTCATGTGTTTCTCTCTATTCACATACATTTTGTGTAGCACCAAGTGGTCTCCCCACTACTTGGACTATATTGAACGCCAGTTGCCCCGGGTTGTCCAGAAATGCATGATGTTTTACGGGGAAGAAGAGGTAGTATTCAACGTGCACAGTTGGCTGCACATCGGTGCTGATGTGCGAATTCACGGGCCATTGGATAACTTCTCAGCTTTTCCGTTTGAGTCATACATGAAGATCATTCGCAGTTGTGTGACCAGTCGACACATGATTGCTGAACAAGTGTTTCGTCGCACTCAGGAACGATGTGCTGAGGCCAAACTGTACACGGATGTAAGATTCTGGGACAACACTTTCTCCGGGCCCGTAAGGCGTTGGGGGTCTGAATGGTCAATTGATGGACATTGGTTCAACAATTTACAGCAATGAAACCCCAAATAACTGTGCACTGATCAACCGCAGACCGGCCGTCATCCAAAGAGTGGAAGGCGCGCTATTGCATGCTCATCTATTTGAACACTGTGACGAATTCTTCGACTACCCAATTCCCTCTGGACATTTGGGCATATTCCTTTGTCACAGTTTGTCCGAGAGCACGGTCTGCTACGGTCTAAGTGAGGTCATGTGCAAAGGTTTAATGCTACCTTACGGTGAAAAGTGGGTGTTTTATCCCATATTGCACACATGGGCGATATAATGGTAATTCTATGAAGGTATTCTGTTTATATTCCATTTCAGATGTTTGTCGTTGTGGAGTTCTTAGTTGATAATTCCGTTGCTATTGTTAATGAAAAGTGGATGATTGGCCACAGAAAGGTTAGGTGGCCTCGTTGCCCTACCGCCAGAGTCCAGAAGCTCGTTCGTGAGGGCCAGTCACCACCACCTATCACTTCTGTTTACGATGTCAAGGTGCATAAAATGTTCGGTAAGTTCCTGATCAGTGTTCGTAACTTGCAGATGCATTCGACGATGCTATGCGTTGTCAAAGACTTCTCGAAGAATTGTCGGAACTACCATCTTCCGACGCTACAGCTGTGATGGATTTCTGTGCTAAAAGGAAAAGGTATGTGAACTTACGATGACAGGTTACCTTTTTCAGGAAACCGAAACACTTCTCAGATACCAGTTCCGACGAGGAACCCAAGCGACGGAAAACAGTACCAGTTGACATTGATCTCTCGCCACCTCCGGTTCTCGAAGATATGTCCACCGCAACATCTCCGAAACGGAGTCAACCGGAGGTAACTGCTAATGTCAGCTGTCTTTGGGGTCCAGTAGTCACCACGTACGTTTTTATCTATTTTTATAACGTGTTCAGATCCCAAGTCACCACTCACTCTATTATACCAGCAACATCAACCCCCATTCGAGACACTGGGAGGCACTTAGTACAGTACGTGCATTTTTAAAATAGATTGTCACCTTTTCTACATTTAGGAAAACGGAAACAGTAACAAATGTGAAAAACACAACAGATAGAGTTTCGGAACACGTTACTTATGGAAAAAACTTTGGTTGGTATGTCTAACTTCGGATGTTACGTTCATTGATTACAGCTATGGTTAATGATCTAACCAATCGGGTTGTGGAACTGCAAAAAACAATGGAGGACGTTAAGTCCAAACTGTGCAGGTTGGAACACGTTTCCGGTGCATCCGTACAGGTCATGCATTGCACTATTCCTGTGCGAAACGCATGGGAGTTCAAAAGGTTGAATGAAAAATTAGAAGATGAAACTTTCTACGAACAAATGGCAATTTATATTGTTCATAATCTTCTGACTAGCAGTTGAATTTCCTTATTGCAACGGGAACGCGCACAGTTGGGGAGTGTGTACGTCAGATAATGCGTACACTGATCGCCGATTGCTTTTTGCATAAATTAAACTGGCGCGGTGTCCACGGTCGTCAGTCATTTGCCAATACAAAAGTCTGTAGAATTACTGTCGGTGAGTATGCCGTTCCGTGTTATCCTATTCTTCATTCGTAGACGCAGTAACTACACACTATTTTCCCGGAGTTACAACACTTTTTATACACGAAAAGATCCAACGTTGGATTCAACGGTGCAGACCGACTGAGGTTACTAGCACCGAATCGCCATTTCAGGACGTGGCCGTCCAAACCGACAGTGTTGAGGTCAGTTTTGGCTGGGTCATCGTTTATATATTATGTATTGCTGAACCCTCTCATAAGCCGATTTCTAACGGTTACAATTATAACGACATTTATTACTGCACCGATTCAACAAGTATCTCTTTTTCTTTGTTCCAGGTACTGGAAAGTTCACGAAAATGGACCATGGATGGATGTTGATTGCTCGCTGACCAGCCCAGTGTACACAGATTTACAAATAGCTAAATATATAATTATCACCTTTGAAACCTGTATTTTATTTGAACTCCCGGGGATTGATTCCGCTAAATGTTGTATGCGGAGTTATGGTTAGGCTTATTGTAAGATGATCGTGCTTATGCGCTTGCGCTGACCTTCGGCTGTTCAGTAGATTACCAGTATATTTTTTAGTATGTACGTATTTCGGTGTTGTAGTTAGTGTTACAAATTTCATGCTGTCAGGGGAGTCCGTTTCGATAAGCTTCCGAGGCCGTCACCTGGGTGTTCCCTGACCGTCACCTGAGTGTCCCTGACCGTCACCTGAGTGTCCCTGACCGTCACCTGAGTGTCCCTGACCGTCACCTGAGTGTCCCCTGACCGTCACCTGAGTGTCCCTGACCGTCACCTGAGTGTCCCCTGACTGTCGCCTGAGTGTCCCCTGACTGTCGCCTGAGTGTCCCTTTTTTGTTTCAAAGGGGACACTCAGGTGACGGTCGGAGGACACTCAGGGGACGGCCAGGGGACACTCAGGTGACGTTCAGGTGACGCTCAGGTGACGGTCGTGCTGCTTGGGAACTGAACTGAACTCAGGGCATTTAGTCCGGTTGGTGTTGAGAACGTGCAGCCAGTCAGCCCGATTCTGAAGGATACCCCCAAGAAGTCCTCTCTGGTGCACCCAGCGAAGTTGGAGGTATCAGAGGGAAAAGCCGAGGAAACCAGTTGGGCTAAGGTGGTCGCAAGACCATCCCGGCTCATCGGTACGGCGACTCAAAAGGGGGTAACGTCCTTTGTGCATGTCGAGCCTGACACTGGGGCGACGGGTGGAAAAGAAAAAGCCACGACACTCAGAGTCTCACTCGATATGCAAGATGCTGCACCGCCGCCACCCTTAGAGGCAAAAAACGGGGCATCACCTCGGAGATTGCGCCCGAGGATACCCTAGCCCTAGAATTAGCAATGAAGTCAGTAACGAGGACCAGGGAACCGTCAATATGGTACACCAACACCTGCAGTCTCCCGGGAAAAAGAGGGGAGTTGACGGCTAGGATCGCAGTGTCTGAGGTCGTTGCGTTGACGGAAACTTGGATGAAGCCATATACTGACATGCGCTTCCAGGGATACGCTGCCTACAGACAGGATAGAACAGATGGAAGGCAAGGGGGCGGAGTGGCACTTCTAATACGGACCGACATAGGCCATTGGGAGGCTCCGTTCAACTTAGTCTCCGGTAATGTACAGGTCAGATCCTGCTTTATTAGGATCGAGGGGCGTACAGTATGCATTATCTGTATCTACAGGGCACCGCTAGCCACAGATGAGGAAGACGTTGAGCTTTTCCAAATGCTGGATGCGGTGCTGGCACAGACAAAGGAGTTCATCTTATTAGGGGATCTCAATCTACCCGAAATTAACTGGGAAAACGGGATCGCACCAAGGGGATCAACGGGCGACAAATTTCTGCAGTGGGTCCAGTTACATGCACTTACGCAGCATGTGACACAAGCCACTAGACACAGAGGTGGACAGCACCCGTCTCTCCTTGACTTAATCATAACGCGGCACCATCAGGACGTTAAGGAAATTAAGTGGGAAGAGCCACTTGGAAAAAGTGATCATGTAGTCCTAAGGGTCACACTAAGACTAAGCAAGGCGCCGAAGGAAATCGTGTTACGTCGGCGCTATGGGAGAATCAACATAGGTGAACTAAAGAGGGCGGTGGAGGAAATTCAGTGGACACCGAGACACACAAATGCCTCCGTAGAGGAACGTTGGGAGACCATCAATATGGGGCTACTCGAACTTACAGATGAGTTCGCACCCCTGATGGTGGCAAGCAGTAGAAGTCTACCCCCATGGTGGAAGTCGAAGGTCCGCAAGGCCATAGTTATTCGTAGGCAACGATGGGCGGCGTACAAGCTGTACAGAACTCAGGGGGCATGGAATAGCTATAAGATAGCTAGGAACAGGGCTCAAGAGATCCAAAGAGTGGAGAAATATGCTTTCGAGCGTCGGTTAGCGGCGTCGGTCCGCACAAACCCAAAGCGATTCAACGCCTACGTGCAATCTCACAAACGTATGAGAGGGAGCGTAGCAACTTTGGAAGGAGCACAGGGACGACTAGCTCTAAACGACGAAGACAAGGCTGACACGCTCTTGGAATTCTTCAAGAGCATATATCGACCAGAAAATTGTTTGGAGGAAAGAATGGAGGGCCCACAGGCGCCTCCAATACCCGAACTTACTGTAGGAGAAGAAGAAGTGTACGCGGAGTTGCAAACTTTGAATAGGAACAAAGCAGCAGGTCCAGACGGGATTCATCCAGCAATCGTTCAGCCTCTGGCCGAGGTCCTGAAGGCTCCGGTGACGAAGCTGTACGAAACGTCACTTAGAGAGGGAACTGTGTCGGGAGACTGGAGGAGAGCAACGGTGGTAGGCATTTACAAGAGTGGGCCCCGGCAAACGGCGGAAAATTACCGGCCGGTTAGCTTGACTTCGGTACTGTGTAAGTGCCTGGAGCGAATAGTCAGGAAGCAGATCTCTAGGCATTTGGTTCAACACAACCTCATATCAAATGCTCAGCATGGGTTTGTGGCAGGGCGATCCTGTCTGACGAATCTCCTGCTGTTCCTCGATGAGGTAACCAACCGTCTGGACGAAGGGCAATCGATTGCGGTCTGTTACTTGGACTTCAGCAAGGCATTTTATTCCGTGAACCACAGATTTCTGGACGTCAAACTGCAGTCCATGGGAATTGTTGGAAAGGCAAGACAATGGATAAGTAGTTTCTTAGCAGGGCGAACCTTTAGTGTTAAGGTGGGGAACCATGTTTCAAAACCGGAAGGTGCAACGAGTGGGGTGCCACAGGGCTCGGTGCTCGGCCCTCTGCTCTTCCTCATCTTCATCAACGACCTAGCACGTGGGCCCACAAACCCGACCTTTATGTTTGCCGATGACGTCAAGATAGCTGGAGTAGATATAGAACTTGACGTGTTAGCAGTACAAAACTGGGCACGGAAATGGGACCTTCCACTAAACCTCACCAAGTGTCAATGCTTGACCACAAATACAGGGGCTAGTGAGAATAGTGTGGGTTCGTTGCAAGTGGTCTCGCAGGTCAAAGACTTGGGCGTTATAATGGACAACAGCTTTAAGCCGTCAAAGCAGTGCACCTCAGCAGCCAATACGGCCAGGAGGGAACTCTTTCGAGTTAGATCCATTATGTCGTGTAGATATCCGGAGATATTCGTTCCGATATATCAGGCCATAGTTAGGCCGCATATGGAGTACTGCGTGCAGGCCTGGGCACCGTACTACCAGAAAGATATCGACTGTCTGGAGAAAGTGCAAGGGCTAGCCACTAGAATGGTGGCTGGGCAAAGGGGGTTTAACTACGCAGAGCGTCTCCGTGCCCTAGACCTATTCTCGATGGAAAGACGGCGCACTCGCGGGGATTTGATAGAAACCTTCAAGGTAATGAAAGGACTGTCAGGAATAAGTCGAGAAGACCTTTTTTCGCTGATCCCCGAGAGAGGCACAAGGGGGCATAGCCTTAGATTACAAAGGAAACATTCGAGGCTCCAAATTAGGGCGAAGTACTTCTCAAATAGAGTGGTACCCTATTGGAATAAGCTCCCGGAAGAGGTCATAAATACCACAACAGTGAAGGCCTCTAAGAAA
Source organism: Fasciola hepatica (assembly GCA_948099385.1). Lineage (NCBI taxonomy): Eukaryota > Metazoa > Platyhelminthes > Trematoda > Plagiorchiida > Fasciolidae > Fasciola > Fasciola hepatica. Next base: position 9,772,236 of record CANUEZ040000012.1, on the reverse strand, counting down.
GCACTAGACCTATGTTGGGTGGCAGTATACCCCGAGTTATGCTAAGCAGCTTTTAGGGTCAGATGCAATTTACTTATTGTTTCCACCTTACTCTGCCAGGGCTGATACTGCACAAAATTTCTGCCTTTCAGAAAAAGAAAATCACGCAGTGTTGGGAGCTACGGAAACGCGTCGACAACACAACTATCTGGACACACGATTGGCTCTAGCCACACCAAGTCCTGTGCAAACTGAACTGAACTAGAACTGAGACACAAGACGGACAGCGCCTATCTGTCGGCTACCAATGAGGCTTACAGTCTCTCCTTCGGATGGTGATGTATTCGGATTGGATGTCCCTGGAGACACTCTATTGTCAGAATTAAAAATGCTGATCAGCTTAGAGTATGGAAAACCAGAAGAACAGTTCATAATCATGAAAGGTGGTGAATTACTTCAACAATCCACTGTTACGCTTACGGATGCCGGTTTCCAGGATGACGATCTTATAGTCATATTACCTAGACCAAGTACACAACCTAGTCATCCACCTTATGAAAGAGGAAACGTCCAATCGGGGCCTTCTGTAAGGACAAAGTGGTTGATTTCATTTGATCTAGGGTGTTGTTCCTCGCCTCGATTTTTCATCTATCCGTTTGCCGGGCGCAAATACGAACGAGACCCCGCCGAGCCAAGCGGAATTAATCCGTCAGAGTCTTCTGAGAAGTCCGCCAAGTGTAATTTCACTTTTTAGACAGAAGAATCCGCAATTGGCATCTGTAATCAATGATCCCGGTTAGTTTTTCACCAATTATCACATTTATCTGTGTTGGTCGGGGGAGTTTCTCTATAAAAGGTCCCCCACATACTTATGAGTCCCGCAGTGAAGGCATTTAAAAACGAGGAACTTGGAATATTATCAGTTCTTACTTCTATATTGCGATATGTACCATATTTGGTGAGATTTTTCTGTTAGTAAATTAGCATTCTAAAAAGAAGTGTAAGGAAACCAACTGTCTCACATACCTTCCTACCATAAATTTAAATCGCTGCACAATTTTTCATCTACTTTGTGCAACATCTCGAGAAAACCAATCACGTACATTTCTAACAACCGTGTTTGCTACCGATATAAGGTCCATGCGAAGTCGCAAGGCCCAGTTGCATTCGTAGTGATTACCGATATTGACAAACGTGATTTTAACACAGTACTACTTTCCTGTTACCTCTGATTTGTCGTTTTTGTTACTAGTTTTACCGGCTTTTGATTTCAGACAATGGGTCGATTATTTTGTGTGAGGTATTTGAAATTCTCTCAGGTAGGTAATAGTTGTTGGTAGTCAACACTCCAGAAGCATCTTTGTCATCTACATTGGAGTACCTTGATCTTGACCTGCAATTACAGATCAAATTTGAGAAACTGGCTGAGAAAATTTTCGTCTGGGTATGATACGTCAAACCAAAGAACCGACCTGTGAAAGAAAGGCTGCGCGACTGCTACGTGACCTCAGTCCAGAGGACCGCCGTAAATTAATGGGAAGTGGTCACCTCTAACAACATCAATATCAGTCATTCTGGACTGTGGGAACCCACTGATGAACAGTCCAGACCACGTGTTATAAACAGACGGCAGGCGTTCTTAGCAGTATCCGCGTTTTTTAACTATATCAACAAATGTCTGTCAAAAGCACTAGATTTATGGAGAGTCGCTGAGTCTAATGGAGCAAAAATGTCAGCTCTCAAACTGTAATGAGATGAATAAAATGCGAAGACATCTACAAAAGCAAGGTACAAAAAGCCTTAGGGGGGATCGCAAAAATTGGTTGGTCAAGGCAGTGGAAGAAATGGAAAGAGCAGCTGCATCATGTAATAGTAAAAGCTGTTGAGACTTATTTGCGACACCGGCGGACGAAAAACCCCGGCGAGGGAAACGATATGCGATAGAAATAAGGAACCTATTCATGGTAAACAGCAAAGGCTCAATCGTTGGACCGAATACTTCAAAGAGCAGTTTAACTGGCCGCGCGCTAATGTAGTTACTCCGGCGTAAACAAAAGCGATTCCTTGGGGAGTATCACTTGACCCCCCGTCAGAAGTAGAAGTAGAGTCGTGCATTCGAATACTAAAGCGAGGGACAGCGACAGGTCCCGACGAACTTCCCCCAGTTCCTGGTAGTACGTTGATAAAACCACTCACTACTTAGGTCCGTGACGTTTGGAAGGCGGAGCATATTCCGTTATCATGGGGCGAGTCATTTGTTTTACCCATCTTCAAGAAGGGGACACGCAATGGCTGTATTAGTCGTCGTGGGGTTAGTTTACTTCCGATAGTCCCTAAGGTATTGGCCTCGATTTTGCTGTGTCGTCTTACACCGGCTCGCGAGAGGAACGCCCGCGAACAACAGGCCGGATTCCGGCTAGATCAAGGATGCATCGATCAGATTTTTATTCTTCTTCACTTATTTGAGACGCGTCACACACACTGTTCACCAACAGCTGTGATTTCCCTCGACTTGAAAGGCGCCTTCGATTCAGTTGACCGAACGGTGCTATTCATTGTTCTTCACTGAAAGAGTGTCACAGAAGTTCGTGAATCTACTGAGGTCATTGTATTCCCATACTTCTGGCCGCATAAAGGTTTACAGTAAACTATCCAGTCCATTCGAAACGACGAGCGGTGTTCGATAGGGATGTCCAATTCCTCCATTCTTGTTTAACTTCGTCATGGACGAGATAATGGAGAACGCCCTGGGAATTCTCTAGGGTATGAACGTCGAACTAACAAATGGTGAAAAACTGTGACCTAGATTACGCAGACGACCTTGTTTGCTTGTTTGAATGCAGGAAACATGCGCAACATAAGCCGGGTAAACTCACAACAGTTGTAGCTCCATTCGGCATTTGTATACAGTTCACCAAGGTCACTACTGAGACCGCATGTGCCACTGAAGCTTGCGACTCTCAACGTAAGCAGTAATGCATATAGGCTAACAAGCTACTTAAGCGTTCACTCTCCAGACACTGGCCATTGACATCTACTTGTCCAAGACTTGCATCCAGGAAACTGCCGTCATAATTCGTCTGAATTTGCCCTCAGGGCATACTTTTACTCTGCGCTTATCCGGAAGTTCCACGGCATCTGTATCTGGTCATGCAGGTATGGGAATCGCCTTGAGTAATAGAGCTCAGCCCGCTTTGTGCTGCTGGATCCTAGTGCAATCAGCTTAGAGGATTCGTTCAAAGCTAATAAAAGTCGCAAAGGTAACCGCTGTCTGTTTTTGTTGCTGTCTACGCCCCTACTGACCCCAGTCCGGATACAGTCAACTTTTTTTTCTATCAGCAACTTCACGAATTTTTTAAAGGGCATTTCTTGGAGACACAGTGGTACTGGCTGGAGATCTGAACGCCCAGATTGGTCACCAAGGCCCAGACAATCGAATACTTGGAGGCCAAAGACGCGCCAGCCATCAACGTAAGGATAACGAAAATCAGTTGCTCCATCCATGCACAAAACACTGCCTGTTCCATCCGAGCACGAACTTCTGGCGCAGCTGTGGTCACACAATCACATGGCGACCGCCATATGCTAACCAGTCTTCGACGCAAATAGGCGACAACCGTAAACTACCACTGGCGTGGCTCGGTCAAATCTTGTAGGTCGTACTGGAACATACATCTAGATTCGGACCACGCTCTCGTGTGCACTGAGTTCATGGCTTGGTTTTCCACCAAGTTAAAAGTCCTCCGTCAGCGGATATACGTAAACCAAATTTGCCGGACCCGGCTCGAGAGAGATCAGAATGAGCTTGCGACCCTGCTAAGTAGCTGAATACGATGATTTATCAGACCGCTGGTAGCACGTCGAAGACGCTATAAAAGTAGCGAGTACCACATATTGTGGAATAGTCGTGAGGCATACAGCCACGCACTGGATTCCACCGGGTTCTCTGGAATTGCTAAACAGCTGCAGGATTATCCTTGCCAGAAGCGAAAACTACTGTATGCTCACCCAGCTGCAAAGGAAGTTGATTACGAGCTTGCCCAGAGATCGAAAGAATTGCTAGTCCGAACGCGCAGCCGAAATGAAACAAACCGCTGCCACTGACAATACTCGGAGAATTTTCCAACACATCCGATTCACAAGGACCAAGCTTCGCGGAGTGAACGAAATGATTTGCAAGGTAAACGACCAACCAATCCACGGGCTTTCACGACGCATGGATCAATGAGCACAAAATTGAGGAGCAGTTTAATTGGCCTTTAGTGCCAGCGCCTCCATACCGTATCTCGTTGAAACCAGTTCATACTCCATTGACGGTCTGCACTGTCCCACCCACCGAAGAAGTCGATCGTGCGCTCCACCTCCTGAAGCGCAATAAAGCCCTTGGCTCTGAAGAACTCCCACCGGTTCCCTTTAGAGATGGTGGTATGCCTCTCTCCAAAGCGCTCACCATCTTTTACGGAGACCTGGCTCCACGATTGCGTCCGACAAAGTTGGAACTGTGCATTCATAGTCCCTCTATACAAGGAAGGGACTAGAAACATGTTATAATCATCGAATGATAAGTTTAGTTTCGGTCGCGTCGAAGCTGGTAACGTTGATAATCCTCCGTGGATTGCCCCCAGTGCGCAAACAACGGGTCCGTGGAGAATGGTCTGATTTTCGACTCAACCGCGGGTACATCGACCAAATTTTTACTATCCGTCAGATACTTGAGCTCTACCACACATATCGTAGACCGACGGTAATCATATTCCCGGATATTCGAGCAGCTTTTGATTCCGTTGATAAGACGATGCTCTGGGATTGTCTTATCAGACAAGGAGTGCCTGATAAGAATGTGAAAATCATCCAAGCCCTATACCACCAGACTTCAAGCCGAGTGCAAGCGTATGGCTCATCGTCACCTGACTTCCCAGTTGGAAGTGGCGTGCGTCAAGATTGCCCGCTCGCACCCTTTCTGTTCGATTTTGTGATGGACGACATCCTAAGAGAGACACATGGAATTTAAATAAACGGAGGCGTTGAGCTCCTGCCCGGTAACAGAATTTTAGACTTAGAACATGAAAATGACATCACATTGGTTTGCGACGATGCTACTGTGGCACAGTACACTCTAAGCAACCTCGCATGGGCTGCATAATGGGATGTGTTTTTCATCCTCTAAGTGTAAAGTGCTTCAACAAGACTGTCAAGAGTTTATCGCCGCACTTACCGTCGGTACTGATAGGTTAGAAACCGCGGAAAATTTTATCCACTCGGGAAGCTGTATAACTGCTGACGGGCGGATTGGAGATGATGTGGACAACCGAATATCCAAGGCTCAATTGGCGTTCTGGAATTCGCGTCACCTATGGAGACGACGTGACATTTCTCTCCGATTAAAAGGTACGGTGTACAAAACTGCTCTGCATAGTGTGCTTCTATACACTTATGAGACCTGGCTTGTTCAAGCAGCCGATGTCGATTAATTGTCCGTGTTCGATCACCGATGCCTGAGGAGTATCTCGCGAATTCGGCAGCAACGGAGAATAAGCATTTCCACAGTTCGAAGACGCATCTACGGAACCGGGCGAGTCGCGTACTTAATTAGTGCTACCATATCATCCAGTCGGCTTCGTTGATTAGGGCATGTACTACGTGCGCCACCTCATCGACTTCCCCGTCGCTTTCTATTCGCTGAGCTTAAGACTAGAGACGAAGTTATTACATGTCACCGGTCTATCAAACTGTTAACGTCAGGACTTGCCTCTGCTGGTTCCTCACGCCTGCAAAGCTTTGAAGCTCAAGACCCAGATACTTTGTTGGATATGGCCCAAAGTCGTGCTCAGTGGTGCTTATGTTGTGGCAACTTGTGTTTGACCTTCAGTCCTTCAAGTCCGGGTAGCAACACGTCCCTGAACTTGTACCGGGTTATCGGTAAATATATATGTATACCAGCACCCCACGCCTAACCTCAGCACTGCTGATACGGTCTTTCCGCCATATTCAGGCAATGCTACGGAGATATCGGTGCTCAAACACAAACAATCTTCATCTATCTTCAATCCTTATCAGCCGTGTGTTTGATTCGTATGAAAGAACCGATCTAACCACTGCAGTGTACACTCGACCCCTGACAGACAATCGGATGTCACGCCGACGCCTCAGATGCTTGAAGTTGGTAAAAGCCAATCGTGCCTTCTGTATACGCGATGGCATTTCGTCCGATATCTGTCCACCGGGTAAGATGCAGTTGCTCATGCAACAAAAACCTATATACTTCAGCCAGAGCTTCCACTTCCAAGGATGAGTTTGATGCAGCGCCAACCCAGCCCTACAGCTGTATTTTACACTTTGAAAGTGTAAAACGCTCATCTCAGACATTGCTTAGGCTATTTGGAAAAACTAGAAACTCATCTAAATCTTCACTCAGATGAACAATACCATCCGCGTATTCCAAGTTGGACAGTTAACTGATTGAGCAAACACCGATGTCGCTATTGTCACACAAAAATGAGGCTACTCAAGAGTCCATTCAGTTGCACAATTGAAGAAGCACGGCGAAGGAAGGCAATCCTGACAAACACCACTTTCCGTAGTGAACTGGAGTGAAAAATCGCCGTAAGCGTGATTTCGGTTTCTGCTATTTGTATATAAGCATTGGAAAAGAGAAATGAATTTCTCTGGCTAATCGTTCAATGAGAGGCGGCGCCAGAGAACTGTGCGGTCGACCGAATCGAACGCCGCTTTCAGATGAAGAAAGACAGAGATTGTGGGCCTACGGATGATGTGTTTGTGTTCTAAGGTTTGTCAATGAGCAAGGATGTATTCGATACAACGCGGACCGGGTCTGAAACGGGCGGACGCTGCATAATCGGTGGAGAATAAGCCTGTTTAGCAGTTTGTATGAGATACTTACCGAGCTACTTGCTGCGTGGTTTTGACAAGAGGATCTGTCACCGTTGTTGTAGATCGGCACAATCACCGATTCACATAATTCCCTGGGAATCTGTTCACTATCCCAGAATAGGCGATGGAGTTTTGTTAACTTCAAAACCAAAGCTTCGCCTCCATTTTTGAAGAAGGATGGAGCTCACCCATCCGGTCCAGCAACTTTGTGCCTTTTCAAGTAACTTGTTTCGCGCATAACTTCCATTTACGATGAAGGATTGATATTTAAGTACACTGTTTCTGTGGAAGGTACATTTGGAAAGTTCATTGTTGAAGTGGGCCAACTGAATTGTTTCTTAAAGTGCTGCGCCCAACAACCCAGATGACGTCCATGAGAGTGATTCGGTGAGCTTTCGGATTCCTTGATTAAGTCACTTACGCCGGGCTTCTTTGGGCCGGTACTTCTAATCAAACGGTGAAGATTGTGAGCATTGCCAATGGTCGCAGCCTTTTCCATTTCCCTACATTCGCAGTCCACCACTGCTTACGGTTAGCTCTCAGGCTCCTAGTAATTTAGCGTCTCAGAGATTTGCGCACTCCATTGGATGTGACATTCGGAGGGAAGAATCTGTTAGCATCCATCGGAGTAACCGATATCGAGCATATCGATCGTTTGTGAGGCCTACTTGTACCGGAGTCTTGTGTGATACTAGACGCAGCATTCAAGGCTTCCGTGGTCTGTTGCCAGCTTTTATCTCAGCCTTGGGCATCCGGTAGCATAGATAACCGTGTACGGAGCTCATCCGGAAAAGCAGATCATCGGTTATGATCTAGAAGCAACTGCGCGGGACGGGTGGCTTTTATGTTGGTTCGACCACGGACAAGACGTGAACGGAACGAGCACGTACCAAGGCGTGATCTGAGTCCACAGGCGTAGACCAAGTTGATCTACACCGGTGGTGACCAATGACAATATGGTCAATCTGAGTCCAAGGTTGCGAAGACGTAGGAGGACGTCATGTGAGTCGATGCTGCTTCTTGTGGCAGAAGTTCGTGCACGCCGGAAACAATCTGTGATCGAAGTACAGCTGGGTGAGACGATCACTGTTATCAGTGCGATCGGCCGGAATTGCAGATGGGCCTCCGATGTGCCTTTCAGAATTTCCCAAACGGCCAACTTGGGCGTTGAAAGCGCCAGCAATGACCACCACATCGGTTGAACATACGCTTCAAAGCAGCTGATATGAATCGTGGTAGAATCCGTCCTTGGTCTCAGATGAACTGCACTCAGTTGGTGGATACACAGACACGACGAACGATCATCGACACTTCAGTCTGTTGCTATTGGCCTACAGGACCGTTCAACCGAACCACACACAAACGACTGCTGACTGGAATCCATACTGGAGATGCACGCTTAGCTCTCGTGGTCAGAGCAATCCGAACGCCAGCCTAACCCCGAGTACTAGGCACCAGATCATCGGATATACAAAGAGTGAAGCGAGAGTCTGAGGCTCATATGTTGTGATAATTTCGTGGCTAAGCTCGAAAGAATGGAGAATACTATCATGGTATACTGAGCAGCTGAACGAAGTTGGAGAAACCAGCGCGAAAGAGGTAACCATTTTCCGCGAATTTTGTCAGTGCGTTAGGCGTGTTCAACCCTAGCCCAATGAGGCAAACGTTGAGCAGTAATGCTTGGTTTGTAGCTCCATTTTGCATGCGCTTTGCACCTTCAAAGTGTAAAGTGATGTTGCAAGACTGGACGTCAAGGATCCCGAACTTAATGCTCGATGGGGAGGTGATGGCAATTATTGACCGCTTCTCTTATCTCGACAGCAGCGTGACGACGGATAGGGATACTAGTAGAGGTGAGCACGCATAGATCCAAGGCTCGAGTGGTTTACGCTGGACTGAAGTGGCGCTGACCTAATGTTTCACTGAAGTTGAAAGGTCGTGTGTATTGTGTCGCAGTGCGTTCAGTTTTTCTGTATGGTTGCGAGACTTTGGGTCTGCGTTCAGAAGATATTCCTAGTCTTGTGGTTTTCAACCTTCGGTGTTTGCGTAGTATCGATGAGAGTAGATGAAATAGCCGACTGAGCAATACTGAAGTCAGAAAGCGAGTATTGGGTATTTATTCAGAGAACGTGTCACAGCGTATCCAGCTTAGTAAGCTTCGTTGGTTAGGGCACCTGTTACGTATGACAGACACATGTCTATCGTACCATGCCCTACTTCCCGTTTCTCCTCGGGAGTGGAAGAAACCACGTGGAGGTCCACAGATGACGTGGCAGTGGAGAGTGAGAAAATGTACAGCGAACTTAAGGAAAGTAAGTGCCTCAGGTCTTCGTAGTTGGGGTCCAAAAGATTATCCAACCAGTTGGCTGGATACACTGAAGAATATGACAGCGAACCGTGAACAGTGGCAATCGTGTTGTCACTTTCTGTCAAATGAGAATGACTGATCAGTGTTTGTCTGCACAGTTATACTGTGTATCCTGTGAATTGACTACAAGGGCGTTGTTTCCTTTTCCCACCCTTGTGGGTCCACTCTTTGTCTATCTTGTAAATTCATTCTTTTTATTTCTCCGTGCAACATGGTGAGAAAGGCAGTGGTCATTGGAGCTTGCCCTGCTGTTTAGCGGTGTGCGACGATGATGTCTTATTCGCCCTGACCAAAAAGATTAACAGTGTCCTGATTTCTTGGGAACCGGTTTCTTCGAGGTTGGTCCTAGCACGCTTTAAGGGCTCTTCAGAATGTGTGTGATTGTTATCTATGCACCGATAAGTGCAGCTAAAAATGCAACAAGGAGTGACTTCTAGGACTTATTACAAGATCTAATCAATCGTGTTTCAAATGGTGATATGTCGTTCATCGCCGGTGATTGAAACGCACGAACAGGCCCCTCGGATAAGTCCACTCGCCATGTCCTAGGATAGTTCGGACTTGGCCAGCGCTGTGAGAATGGAATTCGCCCAGTGAATCTGGCCGATGGTAACAGGTTAATCATCAACACTCACTCCCAACGCCTCAGAAGACATTTGTTAACCTGGTACTCAAAAGATGGTCGTACAGCAAGTCAGATAGACCACATTCTGGTGCGATCCCGTTGGGCCTTATCAGTAGAAGACTGCTAGGCGTACCGCGGCGCAGTAACGGGAAATACGAATGGTACAGACCATGTCCTTGTGCGTGAGCGCTTCAAAATCCATTTGTCTGCGCGCCTCAAAGTCTCACCACCGAGCCGAATCAACATCGCAGCCCTGGAAATACCAGAAACGCGCAACGCTCTCTGGAACGCCATCGCAGCCCGACTGGCTACTGTAACTAGCGTGCAAGCGGTTGAGTCCTCCGTGGAAGAACAGTGGCAGGTAGTCAAGTCGGTGATCAAGGAGGTTGCATGGAAGGAGATAGGAGGAACTGGAAAACGTCTAAAAGACTGGATCTAAGAGAACACCTTGCGACTATCAGCCATGGCCCAAGAAGCCTGAGTAGTGGGAATCACTGAACGCCGAAGAATACAGCGCGAGGCCTCGCGCTCGGCTGGAACCGATCGTAAGAGGCACGGGATCGAAGTGGCAAAGATGGAGACCGCTTTCGGTACTGGGGACTGCGGGAAGTTATTTCAAATCATTCGGAGTGCTTCGAATGGGCGATAAAAGCCTGAACCCGTTTTACTTGATACAGCAGGCCAAATTATTCCCGAACAGAGAAGAAAAATCAAACGTTGGGTAGAGTACTTTGACCGGCTTCTCGACCGACCTTCCGATCACACGGTGGACCTTCCACCCTCCCAAGTGGTATGACCAACTGCGAACCACCAAGTATGACAAGAATCGCCAGGGTCGTCAGCCAATTGAGAAACACGAAAGCCGCTGGAGAGATAACATACCACCAGAAGTGTATAAGACCTGTTTGTCATCAGTGACAGACAGGTTTCACATACTGTTACGATCTATATGGGAAAGACAGGCATTTCCAACGGACTGGGGTACCTCCGTTCTGCTACCCATTCCTAAGAAAAGATAAGGCAGCATGCGAGAACCACCGGGGAAGGGGTCAGTTTAATTGACGTCGCTGCAGAGATTTCCTGCTCACTGCTGCTCAATCGCTTCTCAGTTGCGGGAGACTCCCGCACTCGACTGAACCAAGGGAGCCTCCGCCGTGGCAGAGGTTGTGTGAACCAAATCTTCAGATTGCGTCGAGTACTGGAACACCGCGACATGTTCCAGCAGCCAACAGTAGCCTGCTTCATTGGTTTCCGGACTACCTTTGACTCAGTTGGTCGTAAATGCCGTTGAGGTATACCAGAATCTGACGGTATTCCTGTCAAACTCTGAAGGACCCTGAGGGCTTACTGTATCTCCATTAGCGCACGCGCCCGATTGTATGGCAAAGGACCTTCGGCGTTCGCAATCAGTTCAGGAGTTAGACAGGGATGCTCTCTCTCAATAGTGTTGTTCAACTATGCAGTCGATCGGACAATGAACAAAGCTTTGGCTGATTACCGCGGTGTCCAATTGAGTCTTACGGTGCACATCTCGGACCTGGAGTTTGCGGACGACATTTTTATGCTAGGAGATTCAACCGCCACAATCAAGCCAGTTCTGGACCAATTCGATTACTTCTCGAAGACTATTGATCTCGAAGTCAATTAAGCGAAAACAAAGGCTTTGTCAACTTGCCCTAGGCCGTCATCTCAGCAGTTGTTCATCAATGGTCAGGCGATCAAGTACATACCATCGTTCAAATATCTGGGGTCAACTCTGCTTCCGAATGGTCAGGCGAAGGTTGAACTACTGTCAAGGATTGACAATGAACGGAAAGCGTTTTTTCAGCTTCGGCGTGTACTGTGGTGTTAGAGCGAAATTAGTCTTCGAACGAAGATTCGCGTTTTTTGTGCCGCTATCTGACTCGTGCTCGCATGCGATTGTGAAACCTGGTCACTACGAGCTGAAAATACCAGGAGGCTAGATGTGTTCGACCGCTGGTGTCTGCGCTGAATTCTTCGTACAAACTGGCAGAAAATGCTAGCCAGCGACGAAGTGAGGAGGCCATGCTGCGACATTGACCAACTCTCCGTCTCTCTTCAACTCCGCCGCCTGCAGTAGTTTGGTCACATACCCCGGCGACCCGACACAACTGTCCAGACAAACACTGCCCCGCGCCAAGTACGGGATGACGCTGTCGCTTTGGTGTTTAACTAAAAACGTGGCTGAGCACCGTTGAGAAAGATATGGAGCGCCTAGGACAACATACGATCTACGGCCTGCGATACTGGAAGAAAAACTGGGTGACGATTTGCGCTGAGCTCTCAGCCAACCGCCACGCATGGTCGGCGATTATCCGCGATATCCATGAAGCCGACTTATCCTCTGGCAAGAGATAGTCGTGTAAAAGTAAGGTAACATCGCAACAACTACTGGACCGAAATCACGGAAACCATAGAGAATGTGACTAATTGCAATGACTTCTCAAAACTCTTCCATCTAATCCGCACTGCATCCGGTAAACGACATTCGGCAGAACCCCTCCTTCGTGATGCTGCCGGACTGCTCATTCATGAGCGGGCCAAAAAATGCAGTGGTGGACCAAACACTTCGATTTCCTATTGAACCTTCCCACGGCATGCTCTGTGAACCCAATCTCAGCAATCCAGAGCGAGATCTATGACATTTATAACAACCCACCAAGCCGAGATGATATCACCGATGTAATGCACAAGCTGAAAGACCGAAAATCCCCTGGAGATGGCATCGCACCGGAGATATATAAATTGTGTCTTTCGACACTGTTAGAGTCATTGTACATCTTGTTCTGCTCAATCTGGGGGAAAAGAACCGTTCCCAGCGGACTTGGGGACCTCAATTTTACTCTCTCTTCCAAAGAAAGGTGACAGAACTGTGTGCGCGGACTACCGTGGCATCAGTTCAGTCGACGTGGCCGCCAAAATATTCTCCGTGCATTCGTTGAACCGCTTCTCAGTTGTGCGGGACGCGCGCACACGCCCCAATCAAGGAGGCTTTTGCCGTGATACAGGGTGCGTGGATCAAATATTCACCCTCCGCCGAGCATCAAGGCATCGGTACAAGTTTCAGCAACCAACTGCAGCTTGTTTTATTGATTTTCGGGATGCCTTTGACTCAGTTGACAGAAAATTGTTATGGGCTACACTACAAACGGATGGAGTGCCCCAAAAGCTTCTCAGTGTCATGAGGTCATACTACGCAAATGCAGGCGTGAGAATACACATCTATGGAGAGGAGTTCAGTGATTTCTTCCCCAATTCACGGTGTTAGACAAGGCTGTCCCTTGTCGCTATTGCTGTTCAATTACACCATCGATTGGATAGTGCTTCAGGCGCTCACTGATTATCGTAGTATTCAACTGGGCACCGAAGCTTCCCTCGCCGATCTAAAATTCGCAGACGAAATCGTCACCCTTAGAGATAGCCCAGCTGTCTTACAGCCTGTTCTCAATGGCGTAGAATCTTTTGCAAAATCCATGGGACTAGAGATCAATACGTTAAAGACCAAGATCTTTTCGACGTGCACTACGCAGTCCATTCTCCCGATATACTTGAACGGCGAACAAACTGAACACATCTGGGCTTCACGATTCTTTCGAACGGTCAAGCCAAAGATGAAATCACGTTGCGCATTAATAGTGCCACGATTGCGCTTCTTCAGCTTCGCAATGTACTCTGGGCGCGCAACGAAATCAGCCTCCAGACCAAAGTCCGCGTCTTCCGAGTCGTTATCCATCCAGTACTGACCCACGGTTGCGAGACGTGTCCACTGCGTGTCGAGAAAATCAGAAAGCTGGAAGTGTTCGATCATCGGTGTCTGCGACGGGTACTAAAAGTGGCTTGGCACGGAAAGCTTTCAAACGAGACATTAGAACATCGAAAGGCTGTCATTGTTCCTCCAACGCCGACAGTTACACTGGTTTGGACATATCCTACGACGTCCGGACACAGGAATTTAAAAACAACGCCTCTCCCCTGTTCCATGTCCAGGACGGCGCTGCTGCCTCGGAGGACAGTTGGAAACATGGGTCAGTACCATCAAATCGGACGTTGAGGGATTAGGACTCGACTCTGTCTGCGGCGTTCAAAACTGGGAACAGAACTGAATTCCCCTATGCGCACGTCTCGCTTCCGATCGCCGCTCATGGGCAGGTGCTACCTGGGACATGCACAAAGTTGGTTCCTCCTCTCGCGGGAGCTATCCGCATAAAAGTAAAAGTAAGTACATGATCTGTTTCAGACGTTTCAGTTGCTGGGGATAGTTGACCATTTACTTCAGTGCATCGACGACTTCCTTAGATGACGGCAATTTGCGGTCAGAGCATCCAAAGCCATTTCCATGTGGTACTTACCCTCGAGTGATGTTCCTCCGGGGATGTGTACTCGGATGTTTGCCGTTTCTAGCTTACGACAACGATCTCCCAACGGTTTTGTCATCCTCATGTCTACTGTATACGAGTGATCTGAAACTGTCGTGCGTACTTCGTTCTGATACAGACGCAAATACCACAGGAATGCCTGAATGCACTCACGTGCCGGTCCTCAATGTGGACGCTGCCACTAAATCGGGCAGAGTGTGTCCATGTGCGTGAAAGTTGTTCTCAGTTTGTGAACGTAATATATGGGTTTTAGTGTCAACATTTCTGAAAACCTGAGATCGCAAACAGTATATGCCTCAGCCTGAAGTATCCTCGTTGCAGTTTGTCGGTCGTTTGAGAAATTATCCCATGACGCCCTCCGTATGCCATGTACAACTCATTTGCGTCCTGGACTAGAGTATGCCGGTGCGGCTACATATCCATATACAGTGAGCCGCTATCCGTCTCATCACTGACTGTTTGTTGTCTGTTACGGAGAACATCTAGAAGCCACTGGTCTGTTTTCGGAAACCTAACGGCGGATGCGTGGCTATCTTGTCTACATCCACCACACCACCCGTGAAGGTCTAAGACCAGAGCTGCAGGCTTACTTTCCGCTTCTGAGATCTTGTCGTGTACGCAGTCTTTCATTGACATTTTTGGAGGTACATTCAATTGGTCTCGTAGAGTCATTGACCTTTGGGATTCGCTACCTGCTGATGTGTTGGGAGAGATAAACGACGGTGCGTTGAAGAAGAAACTGAACCATGTATTAATGGCGCTGTGGCGTTCTACTGAAGCTTGAGTGGATTGTGACGAGGCTTATACGCGAGGATTCTCTCTGCATCTATCTTTATCCTGAAGATTGCGAGTGGTTTCAATTGCGAGTATAAAATAAGCAGGCATAGGTGCTCTTTTGATTGCAACATTTTCATACTACTTGGAGTCTACAAACGTCATCATCATCATCATCGAACAGCGTTAAACAGGAGGGCAAGCCCCACTGACCATTGCCTTTCTCACTGTTTTTTTATTACATGCTTATGCATGAGTGCAGTGTAAGGGGGTATACACCCCATATCCACGAAAGCCCACTGCAATATCAAGTATAACTAGCAACCAGACCCTGAGATTTGGAGTGGAGAATCACATAAAGCCCAAATAGGTCAGGTGTGGTAACGATCCAGACGACAGTGAAATGCTGTCCACCACCAAACGTAGAAATAAAAAGAATGAGTATAGAAGGTGGACGAGGAGTAGACCTACGGGGATAGGGAAAGGAAACAATGCCCCAGTAGTCAACATACGGAATACGCAGTCTATATACAGGATTTTGGTCCCGTAATTGAGTGACTCGCAGATAAACGAACCCCAGGTCCCAAGACGGAGAACGCCGGCTCGCTTTACTACATGTACTAAAGGACAGGTTGTCAAACAATAACAATAACACCTCAAATTGTGGACAAACCGACCACAGAATCAATACAGTCAAGAAAGGCTTCAAGACGCCCAAGCAACAATAGCTAGGAAACGTTCAAGACAGCAATGCAGGAACGAGTCAAGTAGCTTACAAAATAGGTTCTTATTTATGGGGGCTTTTTGGCCAGTCAACGAACAGAAGAAAGAATGATTCGAGGAAGCGCGCGCGCACACACACACACACACACACACAAGCGCGGGTGGAGAACAAGCGGATTAACGCGGTTATCAGAAAAAGCGAGATCAGCGAGAGGCCGTTAAGTCCAATCGTTCATACGGATAAGGCAACCGGGAGGGGGGGGGAGAGTACCTAAACGATAAACTCATACAGATAAGAGCAACAGTTAGACGCATGAGGATTGTGTTCCATCGACAATTGTCATAAAGACAAGACTGAACAGAGCTGCGTGACTCAGCATGACTGAACAACAGTAGTTACGTGGTTGAGGAGGCCAACGGTATGATCGGCACGGAATTTAGTAGTGACAATGCAATAAAGGGAAGCAAATAGTTTGGTCAATACAAGATAACTTTAAGATAGGGAGCATAGGACCTGGACTGAACCAATTAAACGCAGATCCTCGATATGGCGAGCTGAATTTCTCTGTCCAAGTTTAATAAATCTTTACAGTCTGATTATGCAAACACACACGAATCAGTCATTCTCATTCGACGAAAAGTGACAACACGATCGCCACTGTTCACGGTTCGCCGCCATATCCTTCAGTGTATCCAGCCAACTGGTTGAACAATCTTTTGGACCCCAACCACGAAGACGTGAAGGGTCTACTTTTCCCGAGTTTGCTGTACATTTTCTCATTCGTCGTTCCCAAGTCATCTGTGAACCTCCACGTGGTTTCTTCCACTCCCGAGGAGAAACGGGAAGTAGGGCATGGTACGATAGGCATGTGTCTGTCATACGTAACAGGTGCCCTAACTAACGAAGCCTTCTAAGCTGGGTTCGCTGTGATAGAAAACTCCTTGAAGTGATATCCAATACTCGCTTTCTGACTTCAGTATTGCTCCCTCGATCATTCCATCCAATCTTAGCGATTTTACGCACGCATCGGTGGTCGAAAACCTGAAGACGACGAATATCTTTTGCACACAGCCCCCAGGTCTCTCAACTATACAATAAAACTGAACGCACTGCGACGTAATACACACGACCTTTCAACTTCAGTGAAATATCGGGTCAGCGCCACAGATACATCAGTCCAGCGTACGCCGCTGCAGCCTTGGATATATGTGTGCTCACTTCTACTACCGTGCTCAAATCGGTGGTCACGCTGCTGCCGAGGTAAGGGAAGCGGTCAACAATTGCCATCACCTCCCCATCGAGCATCAAGTTCGGGATCTTCGACGTCTGGTCTTGCAACACCACTTTACACTGAAGGTGCAAAGCGCATGCCGAATGAAGCTACTGCTCTCGCAAGTCTATCTGGTGCACGTTGCACATGTTCCATGCATTCAAACAAGCAAACAAGGCCGCCTGCGTAATCATGGTCACACAGCTTTTCACCATTTGTTAGTTCGACGCCCACATCCTAGAGATTTCCTAGGACATTCTCCATTATCTCGTCCATGACGAAGTTAAACAAGAATGGAGGAATTGGACATCCCTATCGAACACCGCTCGTCGTTTCGAATGGACTGGATAGCTTACTATAAACCTTTATGCGGCCAGAAGTATGGGAATACAATGACCTCAGTAGATTCACGAACTACAAACATCAACCAGATAGATAACATGAGTCCTATTCCGATCACCTAACACGCCCTCGAAGGATGATTTCTGTTCGGTAATTAGTCTTGATGTCATACCATATGCAGCATACGCGCCAAGCAACAGGGATTTCTAATGATGTAAAAGTCCCGGATGTTTCTTGTTTGGCTAATTTGCGTGAGGAACTGAAATGAACTGTAAAAGAGAACGAAACACTCGGGGTTCTTCGTGGTTTTGGGTAGATTTTGCGCTGTTGTATGTGTAAATAGTCTATATTTTTCACGCCAACCATGTTCAATACCAGCTTATGTTGGGATTCGTCGTACACTGAGATGTTGGCGAAATTGTTTGTGTGAAGGGTTTTTTCAGGTTCTCCGTTTTTGAATATTTTTTACGCCTAGTTGTTCAAATGTAATGGAATGGCCGGTGATGGTCAACTAGTTTAACATGTTTAACATCTCATAGATCACGGGTTTGAATTCCCCCACCACCGGTCACTTTGGTGGTGGACAGTAATCCTCTGTCTTTCGATTCATAACGACGCTTGACCCATTTGGACCTTATGTAGTTATCCACTCCAAGTCTCAGGGTCAAGTTGCTGACTGTCCCCAATAATGCAATGGACTTTTGTGGCTATGGGGTTTATATCCCTTCCACTACACGCATGAGCAAGCGTGTGGTAAATAAGAAATAGAACCATTATTCGCACGGCGTGGATTCAGAATGAAATAACAACGATCCTTCTGCACAAAGAGCAGTGTGTTTAGTGATGATGGTTTTCTTTATCTTTATCAGTGACTGTTGATGTGATGCACATTCCAGTTCGCTGTTCTTTTACTCGTTGCCATTCAGACTAGCGGAAGAATGAAACGTTCATTATTTTCATCAGGCGACATAATATCACCGCGTTCATTGGCGTGCTTGCATTGCAACTCTTCTACTGCGTTAGCTTTATGTGTATCTTTCCTAGCTGCTTATTTGTTTTGTTGTTCAGTTTCGACTGAGCGATACAGTAATCAGAACCAAGACGACAAATGGCGAGGTTAATGACTGAAAAAACTGCAACTATTTCTATGGGTTTTTGCAGCACATGAAATACAAGTGGGGTGCACGATGATTTAATGGTTTGGTCTTTCCGTTTACATTCTGTCTGTGACAACGTTTTATGCGATGATGCCGTGAAGTTTACTTGTGACAATTTATTTGTGTCTCTAATTTCATATTCTTCAGCTGAATTCAGTCGTATCTTTGAGGCGCAAAGAAGCCGTGAGCTTCAGAGATATCAGGAGCTGCAACGAATTATGACTGACCCATTGGATCCCTCAGCACAAAGCAGAATAGAGGAAATAATCAGGTAGAATTGAAATTCAGTTCAAAGTGATATTACGTAAGCTTTTCGAGTTCATGACTCATGAAGCAGCAAACTATCTGATGCAACTTTGTAATCGACAAATGTTTAGTTATTTTTAGTTATTTCAGTAGTCGGTTTTGTCATATGTGATGCGTTTAAACGAATTTTGTGTTCCAAGCCATTCGTTCAGTATGCAGAAGCCCACAGTATGTGCCTGTTAGTATCTGTTAATTTATTAGTGTTTTCACTATTGCGGTCAAATTAACCAGTAACAATCTTTGTATTGTTCTTGCCGCGGCTGGTGGATTTTCTTCGTTATTGTCACCCAATTTCCTTTTCCTGCCACTAAAAGCATGCACAGTTGGTCTTGAGAACCATTACCTTAAAGTTTTGCCGTCGATCTCTCTTCCGAGCGCAGTTTACTGACTCACCTTCTCATCATTTCTGTTCATAGCAGTTTAGGGACCGGTGGTTCATCACTTGAAAAGACGAATTTTGCCAATCTAGGGAAAACTGTTTACCGTTACGTATATTTTCACTGACTCAGCTTCCCCCTAGTTATTTCTCCGTCGTCACCAAGGCATTCCAGTTTTTACGATGCTGTCTCTAGCTCAACCGGAAGCAGCACGCTGACCTTAAATGAAGCTTTCTCAGCCGCTTTTTTCTGCATTTCGATACAGATGAGCTGAAATTATTTGTTACTTTATCCCTTAATTTCCGTTTCTGCCATGCAACAAAGTCCCTTCCATCGATGTTTTACTTATTACTTAATAAAATTAGGTCGTTTCGTAGTGAAAGAAACCGCTTTTGTTCAACAGTAAGACCTTAAACGGTTCGTCGCCTTATCTACTGTGAGTAGTTCCTGTACTTACAAGGTTTATTTCGAAGTCTGTGCTTTGGTAGGGTAAAGAACATGACCACTGTTTACTCTGCGCACCCAGTTAGTGAGAGACTGTCCTTCTGTGGGGAACCGAACGATTGAGATACGCGTAGAGCCCCGGATTAAACGTAATAAACACCAAGACTGTCTGGATATACTTTTCTGTTAAGCAATAGTCAATCATTAAAGTAGTGAGTGATACAAACCTCAAATCGTGGGATATCTCAGATGTGATAGTCACTCAAACTATTTTCCGAAAGAGGGTTCGTCAGAGAGGAGTAAGACAGCACGAAGCTGTGTCCAAAGGCTTTGCCAACAATGGCGAAAGACACCGTTAGTTACGGCGCGTCAAACAAAGCCGCGGCTGTGTCAAGGAGCGTACAAAACAACGCTCGTCTGTCCAAAATGCCAGTGAACCTGGTCACTGGCATTCAGACGAAATATGTTCAAACTTACCACGCGATACGCGTTAATATGGCAGAGATTGCGATGACATGTCGCCCAAACGGGAACCATTCAAATGAGGGAAGTCAGTTGCACACAAATGGACCGCACAGTCAGGTGTTGGTGAACTGTCAGCCATGCTCTGTGTAACGAGCGACTGAAAAGGAAACCAGTTAGACGGAAAAAGTCTGGGGCAGAGAATAGAAAATTCGTGAATTGTCAACCAAATGGTGTATGTGTGTGTATATGTATGTATGTATGTATGTATGTATGTATGTATGTATGTATGTATGTATGTATGTATGTATGCATGTATGTATGTGATGAACCAACTGCCTTGAGGTCCGGGATCAGGATGAGAACAAACGTTATGGGGACGTAGATTATCTGGGGACGGAAACCAATGACAATGGATACCAAATATCGCCCGTAGGTAAGACGAACGTGAAGAGAAAATAGGAAACGAGTTGTAGATTTGGAAACGGATTTAACAACCACGGGAAAAAGTGATTGCCGTACTCCGTTGATTGTAAGACTGGGGAACTTTCTTCCTTGAATAACCCGAGATAGTTTATTTTCCCAGAATGGGTAAACATATCCTGGATGGTTACAGCCCCAGTGGTTCGTAGAATTACTACTTCTACACCATATCCCACGTTATTTCCATATTGTATCAAAAGAGGTCTAAATTATGCCAGAAATATTCGGAACTACCACCCTGTTGACTGTTTGATATCTCGTTGTGACTGGTCTGAAATCTTGAGCTTCTATCAACCTCACGCATTTCACGTCAGTGGCTACACCGCGTGCTCGACCTGTGCACATCGCACTATAATGTGCCAACACAATGACGCAAATGGATCCGATATTGTTGTGACTGAAGCTAAGAGCATCACTGACTATCTTGTGTTTGCACCAGGTGATCGCGCGGCAATCGATAACGCGACCAGTAAACAAAAATCGACCTCTTAGTCGTTCTCACATTTCTAGCGGCAGAAGCGGACAATGCAGATGAGATTGACCGGCGGTGGTCAAACGTGCATGATCGTTGAATTCAGGCCGTGACATCCCGGGTTCGATTCCCGCCACCGCTGGAGGGTATGCGAATTGAGTCGAAATAATTCACCTCCAGGATGATCTTGTCCCACGAAAATTTCTCCCAGTTTCGAGGGACAAGGAGCATTGTATGATTACAAATGGGCTCTTTTTCATTATAGTGATGATCTTCAATGCCATTATTTGCACTTATCATGTGTGCAACACTCCCGCTTTATTTCAGTCCCCACTATACAACAGTCGCTCAGAGCTCCAGTCAATTTTAAGTTCACGTTCCGAGAATTGACGGCCCTCATAATAGCTCTTTCACCCAAAATAGGATCTCCCATGATTTGTCCGATAAAAAAGATTGGAATTCGTCTCATCGATCCAGAACATAGAACAATTTAAGGTCTCGAAACTCATAACCTTTTTTACGCAAGATCTTCGAGCCCATTTGTTGATACCAGCATTAGTATCAATCATCACCGGACAAGCTGATTTGCGAGACATTAACCTCCTACTCAGATATCGACCGATAGTGGAAACAGGGATAGCATTTTCTTCTTCTTGTGTGTATCCAGGTTTTCATTTCACTTAGAGTTATTGCTACAACCTCCACTATGCAGTTTTGACGCAATTGTGACCGCCTTGCAATTCCTGTAACCTGATTCGCCGTCACGCGCCAGCACCCAGACATGTATCCAGTACGCAGACACCCGTTAGGTACACATTTGATTCAGCTATCGAAGCCCAAAATTGTACACCAATCTGAATCGGTCACAAAATGCCACTGCTGCGAGCCCGGTAGCTAAGATTGTTGTGAACGGGTTTTCTACCATTCATGCTTGTTTGTTTTCTGTAGATTATAATTACTACCACTTTATTTTCAACTACGTCATTTTAGGTCTTATCAACAGGCAAAATTTTTATTCTACGACTGTTACTCGTCGCCTGTTTCCAGCTTATTGCAAAACGTTTTTGAATGTTCTTTTGGTAATACGAAATCCAGAAGATCACGCTCATTTAGAAGTCTCTACATTTTAATATCCGAGGGGTTGCTTAGCTATCACTCAAGGACCCACCCGAATTGCAGTTTACCTTTCGCATGGTCCGATGATTTTCCCATCTCCGCATGGCAACTGCAAAGACTAACTGGAGTTCGAATACGTTTAAATTATTGTAACCGAAATGCAGCTTTCGCTCTGCAATGTTACAACCGGTGTCGGCCTGGGATCGCAGTAATGAATAAAATAAAATAAAATAAAATAAAATAATCCTTTCTGGCTTTCATTTATTATACGACGATGTGCAATATTTCTGAAAATGGGCTGTGGCCAATTAAAGTATGCTGAATGAGAAAGTGACCAGCGATGGCGGGAATCGAACCCGGGATGTCACGGCCTGAATTCAACGATCATGCACGTTTGACCACCGCCGGTCAATCTCATCTGCATTGTCCGCTTCTGCCGCTAGAAATGTGAGAACGACTAAGAGGTCGATTTTTGTTTACTGGTCGCGTTATCGATTGCCGCGCGATCACCTGGTGCAAACACAAGATAGTCAGTGATGCTCTTAGCTTCAGTCACAACAATATCGGATCCATTTGCGTCATTGTGTTGGCACATTATAGTGCGATGTGCACAGGTCGAGCACGCGGTGTAGCCACTGACGTGAAATGCGTGAGGTGGTATGGTGATTGATTACGCTAAGTGTTTGTTTAATATATTTCCGTTTAATAAGAAAAGTTTTAGCTTTGGCTTCACTGGCGTGCTGCTTGTCCTTAGGGTATAGGATAAGAAAAGCACAGCGATAGTGATATGAGCTCAGTATCCATTATTCTGTCTCTTCTCCAGTTTTTCTAAATCGTATTTTATTGAGAGATGGTATTTATCATTGTGACACCGAATTCCTAACTTTCCTTACTTTTTATCCTTTATGTATTGTTCTCTTTTCATTTCTTTATACAGGGAAGTTCTGAACATTGACTTGTATGCCGGGGGTCGTTTTCTGCACTACTAATATGCTGTTCTGCATTTAAAGTTCTCGCTGTTATTGTGATGAATCTGACGTTCTTTTTGGGCTAAGAGGATCCACTCTTAACCGGACTCATTCGGTTGCAGCTGCCGAAATTTACGAAGGGGACGCAGTCAGTAGGTTAACATAGACTGTTATCCCAGTGTGGCTAACATAATTGGTTCATTCCGTTGATTGTGCGGGTTGGAGATGGTGTTGTCTAATTGCTTCGGTCCTTCCCATGTCAACAGTTTTCCTTATTTAAAAGTTGATAAGCTTATTTCGAAACCGTATTTCGTAGTTGGTATTAGGCTTTCAGAAAGCTTCTTTTCATTTGAATTGTAGATAGATAGTCACTAACCCACCACGATGGAGACAGAGCACTGCGTCAGGTCATTTATGTAACTGATTTTGTTCCACGCGAGACTGCTCAGGTATACGGTTTTTCTCTACGTTTGATTGGGGAGTGGAATTCCGTCTTTCGTGAAGCGAAGTTAACGAAATTTGCTATTCTCAACGGCAATTAATTCTGTGGGTTGTTCGCAACATGCCATACCAAGGTCACTTTTTGTGACAATCTTGTCTCCACAGTTACGTTTATAGAAGTCAGTACAATGGAACTAAGGCCATTTTTCTCAGAACGTTAAAGTGCACTTGCTCTTAGTCACTTTCTGTTGACTCTGTTGTTAAGGCAACAAAATATAGATATGCACATGGAATCCGCAATGGAACATTATCCCGAAACATTTGGTCAAGTTTCTATGTTGTTTGTTGATTGCAAAGTTGGGCAACAACATGTCAAAGCGTTCGTAGATTCTGGAGCTCAAAGTACGATCATGAGTATCAGCTGTGCTAAACGGTGCAATCTGGAGCCATGGATCGATCGAAGATGGGCTGGTAAAGCTTATGGAGTTGGGACACAGACTATAGTTGGCCGTGTACACAACGGACAAATCGAGATTGGTGGTGTATTCCTGCCAGTAAGTGAATTTTGATTTGCCTGAGCATTTCTTCTGTCTTGTCTGGTTCATGTTAGTTGATCTGTTTCTGAAAGACAAACATATGTAAAAACCATAGTCATGGGAGGTTGAGGCCCATTGATTCACTGTCAAGATTGCCCCATAAGACATTATCTGAACTGAATTGGAATCAAACCAATTCTTCTGGCTAGCTGGAGCGGGAGCGAAATGATGTTTGTGGTAGGCTTATGTCACTGTGCAAACCAGGTAAGCAATCTTTGTTACCAAAACCACTACATTTTATCCAGTTGTTAAATATTGATGAAAGTATCATCGGTCAAACGGAAAAGTCCTTGTTTTTCTCAAGCTGCATTATATAAAACATCAGTTTTCTATCCACTTATTCTTCGACGTTCTAGCTCACACGGACAGAAAGGTCCTGTTCGATGAGGAGCTTAGAACGAACACGAACCCACAGTCTGATTTGCAGTATTATGCGAATCTGCTGTGACAGTTGGATTAGCGAGTAATGGGTTAGAGGTAGAGCGTTTATTACTGGGGATTCATCCGTGAATAAACTGGTCAACTTCGACTAGTTAAGTCGGGAAAAATTTCGCCATGAAACGTTGGTCAGTTAACTTGATCGCATTTTACATGTAAACTTGATTCTACGGTTCAGTTCAGTTCCGTTCTCGCACCTAATTGCCGTGATCCCTATCTCTTTTTCTCAGTAATACACAATTTTAATTAACATGGACAGAGACGCCAAAAGCGAGTAGGCAGTAGCTGATGATACAAGTAGAATATGACGTACGCTAAAGACTGGTCAAATTCAGTCCGGATTGTAGGAAGAACCAGCAGTTTATACTAGATAACAAGACTGGATCATCTGAAGTGTCACATATCTTACGAGGTGCAGCCTAAAGGTACACATTTTATTTCATTTTTCTGTCACCTTTGATCACGAATGCGTACATTCTGTTGACCTGATTTAGTAAGCCGTTGTTCAACCATCTAACAAATTTCACACTTAAGCTGTAACCATTTCATCTTACACTGGGAAGCCTTAACAACAGGTGGGTAAAGTAGCCTTTTTGCCGCATCTCATATTCCCCGTAATTTCTGCGTCAGGATGGTAGAAGTTACACGGAGCCAACAGGTATCTTGGAGAACGAGCATCATTAAGTGCGCAAAGATGTTTGAAATGGTAGCTGTCTTTACCCTTCCCGCTTTAGGTATGGAAGTCCCCATCACTAGTTCATCAGGGACACAATGAAACTGGCGATTAGTAAACGGTGACCGTTGTGTTGTCATTTTCTATCAAGTCAGACTGTTTGAGAATATATGTGTACACGCACGATCGGGACGTGTATCCCGTATGGTGTTGGGAGTGCTGTTCGTTTGGCTTTACTTTCAGATTTGTAACTTCTCACTCTCTGTTTAGGAAGCTCATCCTGCGTTTGCTATAATGACGGGCGTTCAATAATGTACATTTTTGCCCCCCCCCGTCGTTCTATAAAAAATGATGTTGACTACACTCGGTGCTTTTTATCCCATGCTTGAGCGTGAGTGCAGTCGAGAGTTTTTTATTACGTGCTTGCGCATAAGTGCAGTGGAAAGGGTAGACTCCATAGCCTCAAACGCCCACTCCGCTATCAAGGATAGCCGGCAACCAGACCCTGAAATTTGGAGTTGAGAATCACATAAGGTCCCAATAGGTCAGGTGTGGTAACGAGTCGGACGACAGTGGATTACTGTCTGCCACTAAAGTGACCGGCGGTGGCGGGATTCAAACCCCTGACCTCCGAGGTGGTAAGCAGGCGCTGCAAACCTCGGTCACCGGCGGTATATACCCATCATCACAGGGAGCCACTGTACTATCATAATGAAGTATCGTCAACCATGGCTCAGGCTTGGAATGAAAGACCATATGAGGCCCGAATGGGTCGAGTGTGGTAACAAACTGGGTGACAGTGGGATGTTGTGTGGCATTACTTACTTTTACTTTTACACGACTATCTCCTGCGAGAGGATAAGTCAGCTCCATGGATATCGCGAAGGTTTCGTGAATAATCATAAAGAGTCGCGGGAGTAGGGTACGAAGCGGTGTCCCCAGCACCGTTCGGCCTTTTTGTTCGAGGTTGCACCTCTAGCCCTTGCACACCCAAGTGCAGACTGCAAGGCAGCAGGGTGTTCCCAGAGGAGCCGGTGACCTGCTGTACGGTTCGTTCGCCTCCTCTGGAATGCCGGATCAGGCAGTTGAATCGGTCTCCTTTGTGGCCGTTGGATCAGTAGATCTCGTCCGCCCATTCAGAAGGATCTGTCTTCACATGTGTGGCATTACTACTGTTGTAATTCAGAAAACGTGCCCGAGAAACGGGTTACCTATTGGGAACCACTCATTCATAATTCATCAAAATTGGTCAAGTGAAACAACAATGCTTATTTGCATTCTAGCAGTCCAGTCCACTTGAAGGCAGTCGTTATCTAGCCAGAGGATGCAGTCGAGTGGTTCACATGGCCTCATTTACCTTATTGCGTTTGGTCCCTTTGACTTAACCGCGTTCGTTAATAATCCACAACTGTCCATAATTGCGTTTTGGGCAATCAACTACTTATTCAGTAAGTAGCGTGTACACTCCACCACATTACTATTGCTACACCGCGTTAGTTAGGTCCGTTTTTTATGCAGCTCAGAAACAAGACCCTTGTGGGTAAAAGAGAAGCAAAGACTGTCAATGTTTAAAAATGGATGTTTCCATAGTATTCCTCGAATATGGTGAAAAATTACCGATACAGCGGAGGTAAGGCGCTATCTCCATGTATTTTCAAAGCCGGTGACTCAGCGTCGTCACTGGAGATGAAAAAACTTCTCGGTTTGATATGGATCTAGGAGCAAGTTCCAGAGTTGGTATGAATTAGTGGTCGTACCGATATATACGCAAGGCGACGGGTCCTCCTGTGAAAACCACAGTGAAATAAGCTTGGTTATCATCGCATCCAAACTGCTCTCTGGTATAGTTCTCCACCGCTTATCTAAAGCTCGCGAAGAATGCTCTTGCAAGAATCAAGCTAGGTGTAGAACTGGTTAGGGTTGTATTGGTCACATCTTCATTCTTCGACTAATCCTAGAACGTGCTTTTCCCGAAATAATCTTGAAAAGAAAAGCCAGAGTTGTAATATAGCACGATTTATGTCCGGGACGATTTCGCTGCATCTCAACACCACTTTCCGTAGTGAACTGGAGTGAAAAATCGCCGTAAGCGTGATTTCGGTTTCTGCTATTTGTTTATAAGCATTGGAAAAGAGAAATGAATTTCTCTGGCACATCGTTCAATGAGAGGCGGTGCCAGAGAACTGTGCGGTCGACTGAATCGAATACCGCTTTTAGATGAAGAAAGACAGAGATTGTGGGCCTACGGATGATGTGTTTGTGTTCTAAGGTTTGTCAATGAGCAAGGATGTGGTCGATACAACGCGGACCGGGTCTGAAACGGGCGGACGCTGCATAATCGGTGGAGAATAAGCCTGTTTAGCAGTTTGTATGAGATACTTACCGAGCTACTTGCTGCGTGGTTTTGACAAGAGGATCTGTCACCGTTGTTGTAGATCGGCACAATCACCGATTCACATAATTCCCTGGGAATCTGTTCACTATCCCAGAATAGGCGATGGAGTTTTGTTAACTTCAAAACCAAAGCTTCGCCTCCATTTTTGAAGAAGGATGGAGCTCACCCATCCGGTCCAGCAACTTTGTGCCTTTTCAAGTAACTTGTTTCGCGCATAACTTCCATTTACGATGAAGGATTGATATTTAAGTACACTGTTTCTGTGGAAGGTACATTTGGAAAGTTCACTGTTGAAGTGGGCCAACTGAATTGTTTCTTAAAGTGCTGCGCCCAACAACCCAGATGACGTCCATGAGAGTGATTCGGTGAGCTTTCGGATTCCTTGATTAAGTCACTTACGCCGGGCTTCTTTGGGCCGGTACTTCTAATCAAACGGTGAAGATTGTGAGCATTGCCAATAAACGTCGGATAAGCATCGAAACAGTCTGTTTCTGTTGACACGTACAGGACCGTTGAATAGAACTACACAGAAACGACCGCTGACTGGAACTCAGTCTAGGATTGCACGCTCACCTCCCTTGATCAGGACAATCCCAACGCCAGCCTAATGCCGAACACTAAACACCAGATCGTCTGAAGAGTGAAGTGAGCGAACCAGGTTGTATCTGCGGTGCGAAGAGTGACCAAAGAAGTGGGCTTTTGTATGCGTGTACGGGAGACGCAGTATACATCTGTTTTGAAATTGGCAAATGTTCTAGCGAGAGAGTATTCTGCCCTATCTGACCTAGTGTGCGGACGGTAAAGGGAGACGAGCGAAGTGAACGTTTAGGCTTTAGAAGTGCGATCGACTTATGCTCGACTCCTGAATTAGTGCTTTCTTCAGAGCCGCAATTACCCGTGGTGTTTTGCATGGAGCTTAAATATAGGGAGAAATTGGTAGGGCTTTTCACAAGAAGGATGCTGGAGGTTTTTGGACAAATCGTACTTCACGGCTGTCCACATCGCAGAATGGGTTTTTTCGGGAACACTCACCGGAGCATTTGTTTAACACTTTCCGTTGGCCCGCTATCTCTGGTGTTCTTGACCTGAAAAAGGCGTTCAACTTAGTGGACCTCAAAGTTCTCAGGTGCTGCCTCTTGTTGAAGGGTCTACCAGAGAATTTCATTTTCATCATGAAGCCTCTGTACATGAATAGCCGAAGCCGAGTTCAGCCTTACGATGATCTTCCACCCGAGTTTACCACGACGAGTTTAGTATGTTAGGATTTCTCTCTCTCTCTAACTTCGTGATTGGTATGATCCTAGAGGCCGCGCTTTTGTCAGTTGAGGATAATGGCATTGAACTTTCCCGGGTGGAAATGTGTCAGATCTTGGATATGCGCACGGCATAATTCTAAGTGAACATCCAAGTAAGTTTCAAGCTTTTCTTTACAGGTTGAACAACTGTGTGGTATTGTTCGGCGTGCGTTTTGCATCTTCACAGTGCAAGATGTTGTTGCAGGACTGGGTTGGTCCAACGTCTAACCTTTTAGTGTTTGGAGAGACTATAGACGTGGTAGATAAGTTCTGTTATCTGGGAAATAGGATTTCACCCGGTGGTCGGATATCGAATGAGGTGTATTTGTGTATACAGAAGTCTCATTTAACATTTGACAACCTGAGTCATCTGTGGCGTCGACATGGCATTCGTTTACCTATCAAAAGTCGAGTGTACGCTGCAGCAGTCTAGCCAGTTCTTCTGTATGGTCCAGGAGCTTGGTCAATGCGAGTGGAGAATATACGAAGGCTGTTGGTATTTGAACGCCGATATCTTCGTGGTGTACCGGGGAATGCTGTAGCAACAGAACGAGGTGCGTATGAAATCGATCGGGCCAACTGATTGAGTCACAGCCCAAAGAAGAGTCGGTGAATATGTCGGCGGCATCCTTTAACAGGCAAAAAAGGCATCCAAACCTGTAAACGGAACTTAGCGGGATCTCAGACAACCAGCAAGATAGCCATGTGGAGGGCTCCCGATTAAGCTTTCAGTCGGAGCAACCCAATTAGAGTGGCGGACAAAGGAATCAATCTAATGGTGACAAGCGGCTGGACAGAACGGAGCCGAAACGTTCAGGCTGCCGGAGGATCGATGCTGCTGCATCGCGGTTTGGAAAAAGAACTTCAAACGGCTGTACATGTTGTACTGACTTGACTTGTTTGGCTGATCAGATACAGGCATGCCTCATTCGTCCTTTGTTCTTTGTTACAGTAGCATTACTCGAATCTGGTGAGAACTTTGTATCAGAAATTCTGGGGTGTGACACAGAATTAGGCACACGGACTAAGTCAATGGAGAAGACACTTAAGGTCACCGGACTGTTTTTTGGGATATGTTTGGCGCATTCTTCCGGACGGGATTCATCTGCACGCGATGTTACCTGAGCGGGGGAAGGGGGGGGGTAATGGTTGGAAGACGAGTTAGAGGGACCGGTCCATGAGATAAAGCAGGTATGAAAGGCCTAACCAAATGGCTTCACCATGCACGGCCCTTCAGGCTTCCTGGATGAGGTCAAAAAGACCCTCCCACTCAGTGGTTAAGTACGTTGGAGGATAGGACTGGGTGTCATGATCACTGACACTTTTGTGTTCAAAAGCTTTCTTTGTTGACTTGATACTTCTCTTAGTTCTCTTCTTATTCTTTTCATATTCTTTTGTCTTAATTATTTCTGACAGAGGTTTCCGCCGAGAGATGGCAACCAAAGCCACCACACTGAGTGCATGATTAATGGTTGTCTGAACTGAACTGAGATAAAGCGTAGGGTATTGGGAACCAGAGGTCAGTCACCGGAACAATTATTGAATCTAAACAGGTTAAGATGGCTGGAACATGCTACGCCTGCCCACGTGTAGAGTTCATCGGTGCGCATCATTCTTCAAGGCAGTTCGAGGTCGAAAGTTGGATCCGAGTGGTCAGTCTATGACAAGACAAACAAGTATGAGGACCTTGACCAGTGAACTTGGAGGAGTTGGACGTGTTAGACTTCCGGATTGAAGACGGGCGCGACAGTCATTTTCGTAGTTGGATTTGAGCCCTTTCTTCGTCTTCTGCGAATCAGATTTACTGGCATTCCTGGCTATGGTTTGACTCTGTGTTCATGATGCTTTTTATACTCCTGTATATAAACAGTGAATGTAAAAACAATGGCTACTTAGTAGGAATGATGCTTTTTTTTGTTTTTCCGTTTCGTTTGCAATATTTTCGCTGTTGATTTGCGTCCAAACGCTTTGTCCTTTTTTCTAGACATCTTTTATTGTGTTGCAAGATCAAAACTTGGATTTGATGCTTGGTTTGGACATGCTAAAGCGCCACCAATGTTGCATTGATTTGAAACGAAATGTACTGCAGTTAGATGGTGGCCGAATCGAAACTCCTTTCCTTCCAGAATCGGAAATTCCGAAACAGTTTCTAGCCGAAAATATTTTGAATTCGGATGCTGTTGGGTCCACGTCGGTGAGTTATTTTTACGTGTTTTGACCCAGTAAAATTAATATTTTGGGAAAATTGAGGAATCCGTTTCAATTGGGTGCATTTGAACATCTGTGAGTATTAAAGCGCCAAATTCTGTTCTCGATGTAGGTTAGGAAGGTTGTTTTAATCCACCAGTTCTTTTGTACCACCAATAGCAAACTTCTTTGGCAAGGAATCCGGTTTCTATGTGGACAGCGGCTCCGATTTAAAAAAAACTACGACGTAGATGCCAACAGCCTGAATGCCGCGTTTATTCTTCCTTCATCGGATAACCTGCCATCTTATTTTCAATGTTCCCTTAGATATAGAGTCATTTTCCTCAAAAGAAGTCTTCAAGCTTCTTCGAACCTCAAAAACAGCTTCTGCTGTGGGTCCAGACGGTTTACCCTCCACAGTCATTGAATTTGGAGCACGTCAGCTATCTGGAATCATGACTTCCCTCATCAATAAAACTGTTGATGCTGGTGCCATTCCAGCCTCCTGGAAACCCCGTGACAGTAGTCCCTATTCCCAAACACTCAAAGTCCACCATTTTGTCAAGACGCTTTCATCCCATCGCCATCACTTCTTCTGCGCTCAAGTTGGCCGAGCGTGCTACCCTAAATCGATCGCGTTCCTCTCTTGCTGTTCCAAATGACCCCCATCAGTTTGCTTACAAACCCACCAGATGCACTCTGGATACAGTTGCTTCTGTTTACCATTTCGTTTCAAACAACTGAGATCGTTCCATGAATTCCGTCCGATGTACTTTCCTCGACTATTCTTCCGCATTCGATTCGGTTCCCTGTTCTCTACTTCTTCAGAAGTTAGAGTCCTTTGGCTGTCCCATTTCTTTATCCTCGTGGTAGAAAGACAACTTTTCCAACAGAACTCAACGTACTAGAGTTGGTACAAGTTTATCAAGTCCTTTGATTAGCAACTCAGTTGCTCTTCAGGGTGCCTTTCTTTCTCCCTTTTCTCTTCGCCACATATATTAGCGACTTGACCATTGCACCACCTGCACAACTTTTTAAGTACGCTGATGACATCGTGCTCTGTCAACCTATCTCCCACCAACAAGACTCTAATTCTTTTTCCGAAAACTTATATAATATACTGAAGTTTTTGTCCCATTCTGGACTACATCTCAACACTTCCAAATGTTTTGAGTGTACATTCTCCCTTTCTCGTTCCTCTTATCCCAATGAGCAATCAATCATCAACGGTGTCCCAATATTCAGAGCTGACTCGGTCAAACACTTAGGCGTCACAATGAGCGCCAATTTACGACGGTCTTCTCAGATTCTTGATTGTGTTAAAAAACTGCGTAGACTGTCTTTTCAAATTCGTAAGCTAAGGCAGTTTTGTGCCACGCAAGCTGTCATTCTTTCTTTTGCCCACCAATGTGTTCTACCAATCTTACTCTAGTGCTGCAGTCATCATCATCATCATCGTACATCGTTAAACAGTAGGGCAAGCCCCACTGACCACTGCCTTTCTCACTATGCTGCACGTTGAATTAAAAAGTATGAATATACAAGATGGACAGGGAGTGGACCTACATGGGTGGGAAAAGAAAAGAATGCCCTAGTAGCCAACACACGGAATATACAGTCTAACTGTACAAACGTACACCGATCAAACATTCTGATTCGATAGAAAGTGACAACACGATCTCCACTGTTCGCGGTTCGCAGCAATATCCTTCAGTGTATCCAGCCAACTGGTAGACGGATCTTTTGGACCCAACCACGAAGACGTGAAGCACCTACTTTTCCTAAGTCTGCTGTACATTTTTTCATTCCTCGCTGCCACGTCATCTGTTGACCTCCACGTGGTCTTTTCCACTCCCTAGGAGGAACGGAGAATAGGACACGGTATGGTAGACGTGTGTTTGCCATACGCAACACATGTCCCAACCAACGAAGTCTACTAAGTTGGATACGCTGTGACAAAACGTTCTCTGAATTAGTACCCAATACTCGCTTTCTTACCTCATCGTTGCTTACTCGGCTATTCCACCCAATCCTAGCGATACTACGTCAACATCGATGGTCGAAAACCTCAAGACGACGAATATCTTCAGCACGCAGACTCCAAGTTTCGCAACCATACAACAAAACTGATCGCACCTCTGCACAGTATACACGACCTTTCAACTTCAGTGAAATATCGGATCGGCGCCACAAGTGCTTCAGTCCAGCGTACGCCCCTCGAGCTTTGGATATCCGCGTACTAACCTCTGCTACTGTGCTCCCATCCGTCGTCACGCAGCTACCGAGGTAGGTGAAGTGATCGACAACTGACAGCACCTCCCCATCGAGCATCAAGCTCGGAATCGTTGACATCCAGTCTTGTAACATCACCTTGCACTTTGAAGGTGCAAAGCGCATGCCGAATGAAGCTACAGCTCTTGCGAGATTATCCAATGCACGCTGAGCATGTTCCGTGGATTCGAACAAGCAGACAACGTCGTCTGCGTAATCTAGGTCACATAGCTTTTCACTATCTCCTAGTTCGACGCCTACATCCTGAAGATTTTGCAAAGCACTCTCCATTATTTCGTCCATGACGAAGTTAAACAGGAATGGAGACAAAGGGCATCCCTGTCGAACACCAATGGTCGTTTCGAACCGACCGGATAGTTCACCGTAAACCCTTACGCGGCCAGAAGTATGAGAATACAATGATCTCATTAGGCTCACGAACTTCTGGGGCATACCTTTTCGATGAAGAGTACTGAAAAGCGATGTTCGATCAACTGAATCGAAGGCGCCTTTCAGGTCTAAGAAAAGCATTATTGTTGGTCGGCGGTGCGTGTGACGCGTTTCAAGTAGTCGGCGAAGAGTAAAAATCTGGTCCATACATCCTCGACCTGGGCGGAATCCAGCCTGGTGTTCGCGGACATTCCTCTCGCGAGCCGGTGTAAGACGGTGCAGCAAAATCGAAGCTAATACTTTGGTGACTATCGGGATTAAGCTAATCCCACGATGATTACTGCAGCCATTGCGTATTCCCTTCTTGAAGATGGGAACAATCAATGACTCACTCCATATTAACGGAATACGCTCCTCCTTCCAAATGTCACGGAGCAAGGCGGTTAGTGATTTTATCAACGCCTCACCACCCAGTTTGAAAAGAACTGGAGGAAGTTCGTCGGGACCTGCCGCTTTCCCCCGCCTTAGTAATCGAATACATGACTCTACTTCTACTTCTGATGGGGGCTCAAGTGATACCACCCAAGAAGTCACAGTTGTTGACACGGGAGTAACTACACTAACGTGCGGCCAGCTAAACTGTTCCTTGAAGTACTCGGCCCATCGGTCAAGCCTTTGCTGTTTGTTATGGATGGGTTCTCCATTTCTATCCCAAATCGTTTCACTGACCTGAGTTCGCCGTCCGCCGGTGTCACGAATAAGTTTGAACAGCCTTTGACTGTTACCTGAAGCAGCTGCTATTTCCATTTCTTCGGCTACATTGACCCACCAATTTTCGCGATCCTTCTTAAGGCTTTTCGTAACTTGTCTTTGCAGCTTTCTCTGCATCTTATTCATCTCCTTACGGTTCGAAAGCTGACGCTTTTGCTCCATTATACTCAGCGACTCTTGCGAGATCCAGTGTCTCTGATGGACAACGGATCGAGGACCACAGACGAAACCTGCTGCAAAGTGCATCGCTTGTTTGATATGAGCCCAGTGCTCATCTACATTACTGTTCGTCGTAGATCCTAGCTCATGTGCTAACTTCTGCTCATAACGGGTGCAAACGTCTGGATCACACAAACGTTGCACGGCTAATCCGGTTTGCGGTTTGCGACGATGGCCATGGAGCTGGAGAGATAATCGCATTAAAACTAAGGCATGGTCCGACTCTACGTACGTGGACCAGTAAGATCTACAGTTCTGAACAGAACTGCGCCATCGGTAGCTTACGGCGATATGGTCAATTTGACTCAAAGTACCTGTAGAGTTAGAGCGCCATGTCGCTGTGCGACGCGAGCTGTGTCGGAAATTTGTGCTAGACAAGAACAATCGATTGTCTGCACAAAATTGGAGAAGCCTATCCCCGTTATCTGTGCGCTCAGCGGGTAAAGCACAACGCCCACCTAAACAGGCTTCTGACACACTGAGTTTGCCAACTTGTGCATTGAAGTCACCAGCTAGCACTACAATGTCAGAACTTTTACTGCTGCGAACGAGAGTGGCGAGGGCATCATAGAACTCATCTTTCTGCGCGTCTGAGCTGCAGTCCGTTGGGGCGTACGCCGAGATCACGAACAAATTGCGTTTAACACAACTATCCTTTCGAACGCCGACTGACCCTTGGAGTCTCACAGCACATAAACGACTGTTAACAGGGATCCAGTCTAATAGGGCAGCCTCAGCCCTGTCAGTCAAGACAATTCCTACACCACGTTGACCCACAGCTCTAGCTGCTTCGTCTCCTGAGGTGCTGCAGCAATCTTTCCTGGTCTACTTTAGAAAGATTTTTATCATACTACGCTGCGGCTTAGCCACTATCTGTCGTGTCTCTTTGATTCCCGTGGGCTGTCTTATCTTCAAGGTTTGTGATTTGCATATTACAGCCTGTGGGAAATTCACTGAGAAGATTCTTGTGGACCCCACCCATCCTCTATACCGTGACTTATCTGCACGCCGTTCTCATCCCTCCACACGTTCCGAATTTAGACTTATCCCATCCCGCATAAATGTCTATCGTAACTCTACAGTGCCCTGCTTAGCACGTGTTCTGGTTGACACTATAAAAGTCACTGAGGAACTTCGCACTAACGTCGGTGGCTGAACCAGTTTTATTTCTAAAGTACCTATTTTTATGCGTTTTTCAAAGTGCCATTGGTCAGTTTTCCTCTTTTTGACTGAAATGTGAGTTTTTGTTAGCTTGCTGAAGTCTTCAATACAATACAATACAACCCTTTGGGACATAAGACTGAAAGAGTCAATTATTTGACGAAGTGGTAGGTTTCATGCTATGTACTATATCGTTTCTTTCATCTGCTCTTCCAGTTAGGGTGTGATAGCATACAGCAATCAATGCATATTACAGCTGGCTGGTTGTCCGAAATAAATCGAGCGAATTAGGTGCTGCAATGTGATTTTTTCCTGTTCTCTACGGGGGACACCGCCTCATCATTGTTTTTTGTTTAAGCCAACCGATTTCGGATTTGGATGCATATTGCATACCCGTGAAGTTTCGCGTAATATCACCTGTTTTCTCGTCAGCGACCTCACATGTGGAAACCGTCGGTAAGACTTTTCCTGTTAGTGTGGTTATTTTCTTTCCAGTTCAAAGCGTTACGTTCCATTGAGTTCCCTTTGATTAATTGACGTTCACCTCACATTGGCTCTGATGAATTCCGAGCGTTCTGCCAGCTACATCCATATATCGTATGTTAACGTGAACTACTTCAGTTAATGACTTGTCCTACTACTTACGGGGTGTACTTTTCTATGATCGTTGCCTTGGTGATAGGACCTAACAGCCCCACAGTGTCTGTCTGTGAATGAAACACTGCCAAACTTGAATGCGTGACTTGGTGGCTTCAATTCTCTCGATTGTAACTAAGATTGACTCGCTTTGTTATCACTCGCTCAGAAAGAAAGGGAGAAGAATGTCGTAGCTATTGCCAGTTATTTTAGCCTCTCTGCTCTTTACAGTCCACCAATGTTCACCTTCATTTCTCGGGCTCCTTGTCGGCCGGGAATACCAACAGGCGGAATTAGCCGCGGAGTCCGTTAACCACATGGTTTGGAGCAACTGATGCACACTGCAGTATGAAGTTGTACGATCTGTTGGTTCCATATTATTTATTTGGCTGTTCAGCCAAATATAGGCCTTCATTTTCTCTATGGCCGCAGCATTTTTGTTTTTGGTTTAATTGTGCGTCTACTTGGCAGATGCTACCTACATTTGGCGATCTTCGTCCTTATTTTCTTCACGGCCAGGCGTTACTTGGTTTGACTCTACTCGGTCGGACTGGCGTCTTCTCTTGATACTATTCACTTCCCCTTTGGACACTAACCCAATTCCGGATAATGTTTATCTGGTTTACCATGTACTGCAATGTACCGACTTTCGTTACTCCTGTCCTCATTATTGACCCTGAACTTTACGTTCCAAGTCTTGTCCGTTGATCGGTGGTTCTTAGAGATTGGGCCTTAGGGTGCTTTTTGTCTTTCCGTTTCGCTATTGCGCAAAATGATTTCAGTGTATCCAATTTCTTATCTTTCAACGAGAGTCGATAATTTCCGGATAGGATCTCTTAAAATTGATCACCCAGTTGTGTTTGTTGTATTCACGAGCCGCTCCGGGTTGGTTCTTCATGTGCCTAAATCTAGTTGATTTTTAAACTCATTGCTTCGAAAATTATATTCCTGTCCGTCAATGAAAAGCTTCCGGACCCAAATTCCCTTGGAGGAGAGCCACAATGAGTGTATGGATTGTGATCGGTAGAATTTCGCTATGGTTTAGTCCACAAAATAATCGGTATCTAGAGCACTCAGCCCAACATGGGTGCTGACAGGTTTGCTAAAGTAAGTTGTTCATCAGGCCTAATATATTTATTTCTGCGGGTCTTTTGGCATCTCCCATGAAGTGATGATATTTTTGTCTACACCTGTCAATTTTAACTAGTTTGCTTTCACCTTCTCTCCCATTGACTTGTTTTTGGATCATTTACACACCTGTAGATAGAGGACCTGTCCGAGGAACGCCGCGCAAAAGTGCAGCAGCTGACCAGTCAAGGTGTCCCCCAGGCTCGTGCAATCCAGGAGTTAGAAGCCCATGACTGGGACGTACAAGCGGCTCTTATATCTTTTATGTCCAGCGAAGACGCACTGGAATAGAATGGATGTGATTCACCCGATGTATTTCTGTCTATAATCTGCCTTTTGTTCCCTGTGGCTCATAAAAACCATTGACATCAGGGCCAGACTTGCGGGCTTTCAGTCTTTTTAGTCTGTCGACTGATATGGAATTTTGTCTACATTTTCATATACTGTTCCACTATTTGCACGTCCTTCCCTCTTTAAAAAACACGCCGTGATACTTGGTGTTATCTGTTCCCATGGTCCACACTTATTCCTTTTTTAAAAGATCCTGAAGAACGCCCGGCAAATGTTTTTCAAGGACTGTTGATAATATTCAGCAGCATTGATCCAAAAATGAATTGTTTCCCCTTTTCTCGCTCTGAGACGATTATTGTTCCCTGACTTTCCACCGTCCGTGTTACGTATTTGTGCCTTATTTAG
Source organism: Fasciola hepatica (assembly GCA_948099385.1). NCBI lineage: Eukaryota > Metazoa > Platyhelminthes > Trematoda > Plagiorchiida > Fasciolidae > Fasciola > Fasciola hepatica. The sequence continues at coordinate 9,733,784 of CANUEZ040000012.1, read as the reverse complement.
TCACGATCGACCGTTTCTACACCTCTTCATTTCTAACTTTCTATTCCTGACACAGTCACTTAGGAGGGCTTGTTTGACCATAGCCAGGTGCGAACAGGGAGAAGGACTGGTTTCTTAATGTGTACAGTTTCGAATCATCTGTGCATCTCGGAAGCTGTATCATAATCAATGCTTTCGTTGGCGCAAGTTAAACCTGCCCGTTTTCTATCAACTCTACAGTTGATGGATTAACTGCATGGCACCAAGACATGCGGCATTTTTTCAAAGGTGATGATCATGGAATGTAATCGGTAACTTCTGTTTTGAGTTTGTTTATCAAGCTTTGTCTCTAGCATAGCGACTCAACTTGTTGCAGATCGATTCTGACGAGATCCAACAATTATTTGGAGTAGAAGTACGAAGACATCGGAGTTAGCGACCGTCTAGGGACGCTGGTCAGAGATGTTAAATAATTGTTCCAAGTCAAGGCAGCCGTTTTCAGTACTGTACTTTAGAAATGTTATTAGTTTAGTCGGACCGTCTCCGGTGTATTATCTAATGATCTCGATTGGGAACACCATAAAAACAGTTCATTTCAGTACGTCCAGTCGTCAACCTCGCTCTTTATGCGCTGGTTTTGGTTGGCATCCTGTAGAAAAACAAACAGGACCGCTCAGAAGAAGAAAACAGGAAGGAAGGTAAAGTGTGGAGATCACAGGGAAAGAGCTGTACTGCAAATACGCCACTGACCACGAGACCTGGCGATATCGCTTAATGTCCCCAACCATCTGGTAGGCGGGTCCCTTAAACCCGACGCGTCTTGCCAAAGTTCACTGGCATAGGTTTTCATACCTTTTTGTCATGTCGTGGACTGACGACTTCGACTCACCTTCTAACCACTGTGGGCCTCGAAGAACGGCGTACGCCAATGAAGTCTGTCAGTAGACATGCATAACACGTTCCAACCAGTTTTAATTTGTTCACATTTACTGCTTATTCCGGTGACTAAACTTTGGCTCTCAACACCCTACGCCTAACCTCAGTACTGCTAATATGGTTTTCACACCACATTCGAGCAATTCTACAAATATATCGATGCTCAAACACCGACAGCCTTCGCATATTTTCTATCCCTTATGGCTATATTTGTAAGTTTTATGAAAGGACTGACCTAACCGCCGCAGTGTGCACCGTACCTCTGACAGGCAGTCGGATGTTACACCGGCACCACGGAGGGCTACGGTTAGTGCATGTGACACTGATTTATATGGAAGGCGGCGGGCCTCTGTGGTAATCACGGGAATAATTTTTGTTAACGTCAGGATGATGTGTGGATTGATTCTGTACAGTCTGGATACTAGTTACATGCACTTCAGTACATCTAATGCTAATTCCGCCTCGTCCGATGAACCCACTGAGACTTCAATAAACCCTACCGCAAACTGTCAAATCAATGAGTCGATCGTACAAAAGAACCGATCTAACCACCGCAGTGTACACTCGACCCCTGACAGACAATCGGATGTCACGCCGACGCCTCAGATGCTCGAAGTTGGTAAAAGCCAATCGTGCCTTCTGTATACGCGATGGCATTTCGTCCGATATCTGTCCACCGGGTAAGATGCAGCTGCTCATGCAACAAAAACCTATATACTTCAGCCAGAGCTTCCACTTCCAAGGATGGGTTTGATGCAGCGCCAACCCAGCCCTACAGCTGTATTTTACACTTTGAAAGTGTAAAACGCTCATCTCAGACATTGCTTAGGCTATTTGGAAAAACTAGAAACTCATCTAAATCTTCACTCAGATGAACAATACCATCCGCGTATTCCAAGTTGGACAGCTAACTGATTGAGCAAACACCGATGCCGCTATTGTCACACAAAAATGAGGCTACTTAAGAGTCCATTTAGTTGCACAATTGAAGAGGCACGGCGAAGGAAGGCAATTCTGACAAACACCACTTTCCGTAGTGAACTGGAGTGAAAAATCGCCGTATGCGTGATTTCGGTTTCTGCTATTTGTTTATAAGCATTGGAAAAGAGAAATGAATTTCTCTGGCTAATCGTTCAATGAGAGGCGGCGCCAGAGAACTGTGCGGTCGACCGAATCGAACGCCGCTTTCAGATGAAGAAAGACAGAGATTGTGGGCCTACGGATGATGTGTTTGTGTTCTAAGGTTTGTCAATGAGCAAGGATGTGGTCGATACAACGCGGACCGGGTCTGAAACGGGCGGACGCTGCATAATCGGTGGAGAATAAGCCTGTTTAGCAGTTTGTATGAGATACTTACCGAGCTACTTGCTGCGTGGTTTTGACAAGAGGATCTGTCACCGTTGTTGTAGATCGGCACAATCACCGATTCACATAATTCCCTGGGAATCTGTTCACTATCCCAGAATAGGCGATGGAGTTTTGTTAACTTCAAAACCAAAGCTTCGCCTCCATTTTTGAAGAAGGCTGGAGCTCACCCATCGGTCCAGCAACTTTGTGCCTATTCAAGTAACTTGTTTCGCGCATAACTTCCATTTACGATGAAGGATTGATATTTAAGTACACTGTTTCTGTGGAAGGTACATTTGGAAAGTTCACTGTTGAAGTGGGCCAACTGAATTGTTTCTTAAAGTGCTGCGCCCAACAACCCAGATGACGTCCATGAGAGTGATTCGGTGAGCTTTCGGATTCCTTGATTAAGTCACTTACGCCGGGCTTCTTTGGGCCGGTACTTCTAATCAAACGGTAAAGATTGTGAGCATTGCCAATGGTCGCAGCCTTTTCCATTTCCCTACATTCGCAGTCCACCACTGCTTACGGTTAGCTCTCAGGCTCCTAGTAATTTAGCGTCTCAGAGATTTGCGCACTCCATTGGATGTGACATTCGGAGGGAAGAATCTGTTAGCATCCATCGGAGTAACCGATATCGAGCATATCGATCGTTTGTGAGGCCTACTTGTACCGGAGTCTTGTGTGATACTAGACGCAGCATTCAAGGCTTCCGTGGTCTGTTGCCAGCTTTTTTCTCAGTCTTGGGCATCCGGTAGCATAGATAACCGTGTACGGAGCTCATACGGAAAAGCAGATCATCGGCTATGGTCTAGAAGCAACTGCGCGGGACGGGTGGCTTTTATGTTGGTTCGACTACGGACAAGACGTGAACGGAACGAGCACGTGCCAAGGCGTGATCTGAGTCCACAGGCGTAGACCAAGTTGATCTACACCGGTGGTGACCAATGAAAATATGGTCAATCTGAGTCCAAGGTTGTGAAGACGTAGGAGGACGTCATATGAGTCGATGCTGCTTCTTGTGGCAGAAGTTCGTGCACGCCGGAAACAATCTGTGATCGAAGTACAGCTGGGTGAGACGATCACTGTTATCAGTGCGATCGGCCGGAATTGCAGATGGGCCTCCGATGTGCCTTTCAGAATTTCCCAAACGGCCAACTTGGGCGTTGAAATCACCAGCAATGACCACCACATCGGTTGAACATACGCTTCAAAGCAGCTGATATGAATCGTGGTAGAATCCGTCCTTGGTCTCAGATGAACTGCACTCAGTTGGTGGATACACAGACACGACGAACGATCATCGACACTTCAGTCTGTTGCTATTGGCCTACAGGACCGTTCAACCGAACTACACACAAACGACTGCTAATTGGAATCCATACTGGAGGTGCACGCTCAGCTCTCATGGTCAGAGCAATCCAAACGCCAGCCTAACCCCGAGTACTAGGCACTAGATCATCTAATATGCAAGAAGTTGAGAGCCTGAGGCCATATATATATATATATATATATATATATATATATATATATATATATATATATATATATATAAAGTCACGTAGCGATATTGCTGTAAGGTCGGGACCAAAGTGCTTCTCTGTTTAGGAACCGTATAATTTGAAGCGCTTTATACCACTCTGATGCGATGTAACTCGAATGAACGTTCGCAAAACGCTAAAACCCTTCATTATGAACCGGAAAAACTAATAGGGGAACAATAAAGCCGAATAAGATTTTCGCTTTTGGTCATGATTCTCCCAAATCATCTGGTTTGGTACTATTCCATAAAGTCAGAGAATTTAATAAATAGTGGGTAACACGAATTATGTTCAAAGTTACATAACGTGTGCAACTCCGAGCACACAGTAATTTACATTACTGTATATTCCACGAGATTAAACAAGCGATTATCATCCGTCCTCATCTGAAAGCTTGACAAAGTATTTGGGATGAAAATTTCGACAAGTCTAAAGCTAAACAGTATACTGATGTTGATTTAAAAAAATAATTTTACTTGATAGGATAAACGCTATCAGTTGGTCATTCCATAACATGGAAGGAAAGTAGTTAATGTGATCAGTGCATTTGACCTTATAGGGCTTGCCGGGCCTCCATGGTCGTGTCCACAAGACGGTATGAAGTTATGACCACACATAATGACAATTGATACTCTTGTACTAAAACAACTCATTCATTGGGCGGATACTGTTATTTGCAGGTTTCCCATTCCATATCGTACTGCTGGTCGTTCTTATTTCCGAGTAATGTTGCTGCTGATTAGCAGCAATCAAAAGCGCCACAATCAGTGAACCTCTAACGGTCGGTATTTGTATTCTCTTGCATACTGCCGGTCACGCAGTTCGCCAGCTTCTTCCATCGCACGCAATTGCTTGGATACAGTTTTTGATTTGCCGAATCGCCGTGTGCTCTGTGAGTTTCTCTACTACCAGTTCCTGTCTATTGAAGCTTGTCGAAACAATTACGACCTAACGTTGGAAGCCAAGTTTGTGCAAGAAAATGGAGTTGTTCGTTTCCATGTCGTTGCTCTTTTGAAAACATGGCTTCTGTGAGCCTATCACCGGCGATGTCATCTTTGCTGCTGTAATGATGATGTTATTGTCTGTGGTAAGCAACTGAAGAGGAAGAGGAAAATCTGTCCGGCCATAACGTGCAGAATAAATTTGCTGTTCTATTTTAAAACTCATCACTAGTCGTCGGTGGTTCTGAAGGGGCTCACAATCTTTGTTTCAGTAGAGAATATTAAGAAGGAGAATTGGTGCCAAAAAGTAAAACTAATAATGAACGGAAATATTCTGAAGTAAACTCCACTTCTCGATATGAGTCTCACGGTATTGTATGTGAATGATAGGACAAAGTTTCCCCGGAAGCACACGACCGATTTCGCGGTTATTGTCGCTTCCTTCACGCGAGCTCCATCCGATTCAAATGAGATTACAACTGTAAACTCCACTTCATCTTTCACTGTTGTACGTTGGTCATAGAGGTTCAGTTGAGAGATCTTACAGTGCGTACGGTAGGGGAGATTGAGATTTGTTGAGTGACTTCCGAATATACGTTTCGCGTCGAAAGTTTTTTACACAGATCACTGGCTGATGCATCACTTCACTGAACACCAACAGCCTTGGTATCAGATTGCGCAGCACTACTCGGAAAGATTGGGTCGGTTGGACTTTGTGACATGAGGCAATTAAGTGTCGTTCAATCGAGGAAGCCGGCGGTATTACCCCATGATGTGAAACCCCAGTGAGGTGCGCGATTGGTTTTGATAGCTGCTGCTAGATAAGCTTATAGGAACCCTCATTTTCCCGCCTCATTCCGCTTTTGTATTCTCCAACGATACCATATCTGATGAAAATAACGATGCACGGTACAATACGGTCTGCAATTCTTCAGAACGAAACTATGAACTGTGGACACATTAGAGCAGAAAACGTAGAAATCGAGGTAGACAAAAGTGCCAGACCCACTGATGCGGTTCTCTGTCCCATGGAAAATTTCGCAGAACCAGATGAACCACTAGGCCTGGCAACAAACTGATTAGTTCGGTTTGTGGATTTGGTGACTGACGAGCTCACGTGAAACGGAATCATGTAACCGATGTACACTGGAGCACGCGAAGCGCCCTAGTGACCTAGGTGACTTTCATTCGCGTTGGTTATACGTATAAACCTCACAGAATCCACCAAATCTTGCCTGTGCGATGCTACATGGAAATAAAGCAACAAATTTTGAAGAGAGTTAAGCTTTGATCGAAGTCAGTGTTTCGAAATGACCGTTACAAAAAACGATGGAATCTGTGCTGTAGATGAAGTAGAGAAAGTGAAAAGGTACATTATATTCACACTGCTCTGTAAGAGAAACATTCATCGTGGACTGGAACACACGTAGCGGGGACAAAGAAAGGTGAAAGTGCTTGTTTCAGTAACGAAGAAATCAATTTGGATGAACTAAATGCTGAGGTCTGTTACTAGCATGATACAGAAAATGAGAAAGAATATTCAGTCAAGAAAACAGTGACAAGGACTCACTGTTGGTTGTGGGAACTTTCTTAGCCAAAGGCCAACGTGAGCCAGTTATATTTGAGGGTACACAAGGTTCCATTGCGTATATTCGTATGTTAGGACAGTGTTTCCTGCCACGAATGACCAATAGATTAAATAATAAAGTCATATTTAAACATGATAATGCTACTGTCCACTGCTCGTACACTACAAGATGGTTGTTGCTCCGTTGGATCAAAGTCGTGTAGCGGCTAGCCTGCGGCCCGGATACAAACCCGACTGAGAACTTATGAGGCATACTCGATTGCCAGGTGCACCAAGATGCCATGGTTTACTTTTAAAAGAGTGAGTTTGAAACCGCCCTAAACGAGAATGGTTGAATGTCGACCAGGGGACAACCACAGGTCTTTAAGATGTACACCGAGAAGGTGTATCGAGGTCCTCAAGCAGAATGGCAGTTGCACGCAATTTTAAGTGGCAACTATAGAAGCCAAGCTCAGGGGAGGGTGGGGGCTTGCATAATTTTGTCAGCCCCGTTTTTCACATATTCGGTTTTAATCAGCTCATAATAAATCATTTTGTTTTTAAATCTTCTATTCTGCAGCGCAGCACGTGTTCGGTCGTTCTTACCAGATATAGTTCTATCAGAAAATAGGGAAGGGGAAAAGTTAGAAGGTGGAGGGAAGAGGAGGTCCTGAAATTTAGTAATGCAATTTATTTGAGCATGTGTTCTTGCACTAGTTGACGCAAGCATGGACCCATTCTTTACCAATGGACTTCTCGAAGACCGCCGGGATGGAACTCAACAATCAAAATACAAAGTCATTGCTAATTACTGTGGGTAGTTAACCAAATAACTCGTTGTTAGTGGGGCAACTGTCGAATCTGTGCCTTCAATAAACTACTTGGTGTGCACCCTACTTTGCAATTTTCAGATGGAGGATGAGGTAGTTTTGCTCGTCGACCATGCCCGAAAAGGGTTTCTTCTCCTGCCAGAGACAATATTAACCAAATGTAAAAGCATTTTTCAAACCAAAGTCAGCTTCCAAAGTGACAACGAATACTGATAAATATGAGCCAACGGCGTATGAAAATTGGACGTATCTGACCTCCGGAGCTTGCACCGAATGTTCCAGACGGACTAGCGTGATAAACTATCCAGAGGCAAATTGAGATAAATGCATCCTTATTGAACAACTCAAGAACTTCTGAACAGATGCTGAAACTTCAACCTTGCTGGAGATGGTGATGCATTTATAGAGAGAAAATTAGGGAAAAAGAGATTTACGCAAATCTGAAGTTTGTTCGCTCGATACCGGTCGAATTCCAGTTTTCACTACTGAAAAACTTCCAGTAGCCTAAATTCTAGTAACCGCCGTGCATGAGATGTGAAATTCGGTGGAGTGTACTCGTGAACGGAGAATCAGGGATACCATTTGTACACTTGTTCATCCATTTTGAAGACATTCATGGTGGCCAGAATAGGTAAAAATGGTGTCCTCTGTCCTCCGATCAGGAGTTCGCTCCATTGGATTTCCATCCTTACCTACCGTGGTTATCTGAATTTTGGCTACCGAAAATTGTCCAGGCATTCAAAACTGGAATTCGACCGGCATCAAATGAATACTGGATTGTTGGACAGAATGTTCGAGTTATAACAAATCTTTGGACCCGTTCTCACTGCGAACTTTTCCCAGACAAGTTTTTATCATTCTACTTGCTATCTGAAACAAAAATGATGGTGCTAATTTCTTAAGTAGTGAGTAAATGGTCTTGATTGCAATCAGATGGTTTATTATTCTGCACGTGACAACATTCAAAACATCCGATCGATCACTTTATTCGCTGGGAATTTGAGTATAAGTTCGGGCTTGTCCGGTCTGACATATCCCGAAAACTGTATCCCTTTGTGTTGTTTAAATTACCACTACCAGAATCTTCAACATTGGACAGTCGTAGTAAATCAGTTGATGAGTAAGCACATGGACGTTGTACGTGGAACATTCCGTTTCCCATTGTGTTTAAATTGGTTCAGACAGTCGCGTCCAGTTCTTATCAGTATTTGTTGCTCATCATTATTGATACGAACGAGTTGGCCATCACGGAACTAAGAAATTATGTGCTACGACATTATTCAGCGGTGACAAAAAATTACGGTGAATTTGTGGGTATCGGGACGCCAGTGAGTTACCTAGCGCATGGTTTAAATGTGTCGTTTTTTAATTGCTAATATAACCAGGTATTCTAGGAAAATGGGAAACTTTTAAACCGCTAGAAAAATCTGCATGTTTTTCTGTGATATTCTTATCTTTGCTGCCATTTTATTAGAATCAAATACATGACTCGCAAAGCAAAATTTTACATTAGTCCCTGCTAATGTTATTCGGATAATTAAGTTCAGCCATCTTATCGTCTATGACGGTGATTCCGCTTTGCTAAACCGATGGTGTCCAAAATTCTTTGACATTCGATATTTCATAAGTTTTTGGCTCCGAGCGCCTTGATTGGCTGCTTTACATTTATCCGCTTCCCGGGCCTATTCAATTTTAATTCATAAAGCACCAAAGTAACGTGTCTTCACCGCCTATTCACAATAGTTCATTTGTTCAAGCCTGAATGGATGGATCCGGTATTGTTGTAGATGCTTCAGCTGTGTTGTGGAACAACAAAATGGTTTATTATATCCATGAATAAACTTGTTATTTTTCATGTACCACCAGCGACAGCCTATGGATCCCCTTTTTCACACAGTGTGGTTTGAAACCAGAGCCAGTTGGTAGACAACTTTTAGCTGAAATTATCGTTTCACAATGATGGTGCTCTTTCTGTGGAGCACAGACATTCGATCATTGCTCACCTAACTATCTGGCTTGACATGCATAGATAGAGAATCAAGCAGAACGGAGATTTTGATCGGATTTGTTGCACTTTGATTTGTTGTTGTGCGGCCAGCCCGAGGTTGCTTCAACTTAGTCCTCTGCTGGTCCTTGCACATTTAGTTCAGGGTTCTGGGAAATTGCTTTTTTGTCTTTTCACGTTTCTGATGCAAGACAGCACTCCGGTCACCCAACCGATCTTGTTCACCTTTACTTATCAATTTGTTCTCTCTGTACTACTTCACTATTTTTGAGGGTCCCCTGAACCAAAGTTGAAAATTAAATGGCTCACTCTCGTGACAATTGGTCAAGTTTCCTTATAACCCACTTATGAACTGATCATCAAACTAAGCTTTCGGCACATCGAATGGTGCATAGGCTATATCCAAAATATAGCCGCTCGAAAACATACACCAAAAGCACGTCTACCTTTCTGAGTGTTACTCCCACCGTGGTCATGGTAGTTCAGTTTCCTAGTAAACCGATGACTGGAGTGTTCTCAAACCCGACGGTTTAGATACCTTCACTCCACGTAAACTGTTTTTTCTTTTGACCAAGACATTGTAGCCTAAGTTCAACATTCCAAACCTCAGTTATCGAATAATATACTCACGTTGATTTCCTTAGTAGTTGAGCAGAATTCTTAGCTGCTTATTGTATGGATGATTAGGTCTTTTCGGGAGATATCCAGAGTAATTTCATAGCTAATGTCCAGTTAATCAATCCCAATCGGTAATCGATTAATATGGGTGCTCGTGATTCTTTATCAGGATGACCACGGCAACGATTGCTTATCAATTTAGGCTCAGTTATAGTGCAATTTACAAAAGCCATGCTGAGAGGTAACTGTAAAACATGTAAAAGGAAATGAGCAGTCGCATCGGTTTCGAGTGCCGTTTTGCCCACCTAAGGGAGGACAGCCCCTCAGTGCAGGACAAAAGTAGTTTTATTTATTTCATTACGGCCCCTAAAAACGTCTCGCAGACGGTTAGATTACGTACGTTAGCAGTCACCTGGACGGTAAACTTTTCTGCCCTCCGATCAAACCTACATGTGCCAAGCGGACTATTGTAAGTAATTCAATTGTTATATCAAAAGAAATGCGAACATGATGAAGACACTGATTAATTATTGTTTACATAACGTTAACTGCAGATGTGGAAAATCGGTAGCTTATCAAGATCTACTAATTTCCATTTCACTTTTACCCTTCGGTTCAGAACAGAAACATCTTACTTCGAGACACCGATACATATGATTGTGCAAGCATGAGGATGAGTTCAATATCTTAGCCATATTTTGGGGTTAGAAGGGGTGGGGGAGGAATACTGTATCCCATGGATATTATTGAGCAGAATATAGGTATTGCATTGCGAAACATCAGTTTTATTTCCTCCCTTTTATTTTACACCTTTAACCTCCAGTTAATCACAGCCACAAATCTGAGTCACAGATGGCGTCCTGAAGAAGTGGTATTCATGTTCACTTTCGATCGGGCGGATTATGCGGAAACGTTTTTGCATATCGCTCGTTTCCACGTACAGTTCAGAGTTACCCTGGATATTCTCCTAATACCGCTGCTTAACGTGTTACGTTCCAGTTACAGTAAGCGCAGTTGCGTATTTGACTTGATTTCACGTTGAATTTTTTATTCTGACAGATGTTTTCCTTATTAATTTTTTGTAGCCTTCCCATATTTCGAATTAGGACTGTTTGATGTGAAGTACCCTCAGCAGTTTAGAGACTATGTGCAAAAGTTGTCTGTGATGGTTGACAATCATTCAGGCACTATGATCGCATCCACAAACAAGGTGAAATCATGGGCTGGAAATCGGAGGCCAAACTACGTGACAACCAGCCAATGGACAAACGACGAACAGTATAGACTTTACCAACAGGAAGGTGAGTGTTTGATTCCCTCTACATCTGGTTACTTTATTTCGAATTGGGCAAATGTAATTCATATGTTCTCTTCGTTTCTGTGTGCAATTTAACAATGCTACTTCGATCAACAGCACAAAGTTTGTCTCAGCGGATGATGCAGTCATTGGATTCGATAGTTTTCGGCAAGTACGAAGTTCATTTCAGTTGATTTCAGTTTATTCAACAATTAACTTTGCAATTGAGTAGTAAGAGATTCGATTTGTATATAATATGATTCATCATGCAGCTTGAACGCTCAACTTACCATTGAAAACCACGGAAGCACTGTACAGCTGTTTCATCCTTGTTGGGAATCATCAGCAGTGCCCTTGGTGCTCCGATTTTGGCTGCCCTCTTATAGCTTCGTCGAGTTGAGGGCAAAATGGACCCCAACACGGAAGTCCCATTACATTTGCTATGCTTTTCATACCTCTCGTTCACATCATAGAAAGACCACCTCGAACTACTTCAAGCCACTACCTGCCTCGGGGAACAGTGTACACGAAGAAAGTTTATCGGTGGATATGTGTAATACATGTTCCAGCCATCTGAAAACTTTTACATCCAGTATTTATTCAACTGACTGACCGCTAGTTCCCAACTCTGTAAGCACTGTGGTCCAAATGAGGGCAATATAAAAAAAGGTCTGAGATGGAAAAGAGCCAAAAAAGTAATATGACCGAATGCAATGGCCGCGACACCTGATAATGATGATTAATGTCTTCAACCATTTGGTAAGTGGGTATCGTGGACTCCAGCGTGGAAGTCTTACACATTTACTTGGATAAATTCACCTTTCTGCCATGTCAAGAAATGACCACGTCGATCTAACTTACAACCATTGCCTGCTTCGGGAAACGGTGTGCGTCGAGGAAATTTGTCGGTGGGCATGCGTAACACATATTCTGGCCACCTTAATGTGTTTAGATTCAGTATTTGATCCAGAGACTCACCACCGGTTCCCAACATCTTGCGTCTAACCTGAGCATTGTTGATACGGCGTTCCCACCATACTCGGGCAATGCTACGAAGACATCGGTGCTCAAACACCGACAGCCTTCGCGATTTTTCCAACCCTAATCGGCCATGTTTTTCCACCGTGTAAATGAGCGGATCTAAACAGAGTGGTGTACACGCCACCCTTGGAGGACAATTGGATACCATAACGGAGCAACAGATGGCCTAGGTTCGTAGAAGCCAATTGCGTATTTTGTTACTGGAATTATTCAGACCAGATAAATGTTTAGGCTCGAAAGCTTCAATAAGTCTATGCTGACTAGTTACAGCGGATACAAACGGATTGTAAGTTTAGTCAGTAAGTTAGCCTCTAGTCCACTGCTGATGTGGAACGAATTTGGGCTGTCCCAATCGCTGAAGACAAAGCAGATGCAGTCACCATATAATTAGCCAAGGATTGGATGATAATCCTTAAGAAAGAGATCGTTGAGTGAAAACAAGAGTAGACTAGGATCTCGTCACCACCACCAGTTAGAACTGCTGTTTATTGAAAGATTTTGAGCGCATGCACCCGACGTTTTTTACCTTTTATTAATAACACATTTGGGAAATGCCGGTGCTGCATCCCGTATGGAGAGAATAAAAAAGATTTTTTGATTTCGATATGATGACGGTTTGGTCACCACCAATCAGGTGCCTAGATAGTATATTGCACTCAACGTCTATTCCATTTTAGAATATGATGTTGGATTTGTGCGAATTTGCAGTTCTCCTAATATTCTGCCAAATAAGTCGATATTTCAGCTAGATAACTGAAATTTATGCAGTGGAAAGTCTGTTAGCTAAAGGCATTATTTGTGATCGGTTTCATGGTTACTGGTGTATGAAAAGGTCTTTCTCACTAGATTAGGCCACTGTTAGGTTACTAGAAATAAGTGAAACTGAACAGGCCACGAAACGAAGTTCTTCGATTTGCTGTTTTTCTGGTTTACAACCTGAGCATATCTGTTAGTGTTTATATCCTTTTTTGAAGTCCCTCAAATGCCCATAGATAAAAATTGTGGCATCGACGTAGCAACTATTCGTTCATCAAGTACAAACCTGAAGTGATGCAGTTAGGTCGGTTCTTCCGTGTTTGTTGGAACCATGGCAGTGACGAACGGAAGACAAGAAAGAGTCACCTTTTTGTTTGCGCACCAGCTTCACAGCATTGCTCGATTTTGTGAATTAATGCTACTGAGTGGAGACGATGAGCACCAGGTAAACGAGACAAATCATAAGCTCAAGCACTAAAGCTCATCAGGATAAGGCGGTTTGGGGCACGTGGGTAAATCCTCAAATAGAATTCCTTGACATAAACTGTTCCTCAAGGAGGGTATTGGCTAGAAGACAGGATGAATAGTCCGGATCCCGACACGAAAGAAAAGTATGAAAGCCAGATCAGGTTGAGGCGCAGTAGGCTTCCGTGGTTGACGTAGTAGACACAATTAGAGAAATATTAAAATCACGGAGAAATATTTCTGTGCCGCAATCAGTAAAGTCTTCGTAATCGCATTATTCGTCCGCCTATTTCATACCGTCATTGATATCCTTCGGTTGTCAAATGAAATTCTTACACGGAGATAAATAAGAGACTCGAAGTAGCCCACACGCGAATAATCAAACAGAATTGCATTCATGGCGGTGCTGAATACAAAAAGAACAATAAAACTTCAAAGGAAAAGAGTGAAAGAATCTAACTATCGCAATACCGACTTTTGTCTATAAAGACAGTATTGATTTTGTGGACATTTCGCACCTCGACGGTGCACACTTTGCGAGATTATGTCTAACCTATGTTGCTAATAGTCCAACACGGACAGCCACTTTCTTAAAGCTTTTGTAATTTGTACCAATGAACCCAAAACTATGAAATTTTATCGGGTAACATGTTTGTAGCAAGGAGAACTTTACGAGGGTGGATTTAACATTGATTTCATTCAAACCAATTGAGTTATTCTCGGTTCAGCTTGAATAAGACCTGAATTATTTTAGCCAGCTCGTTTCTGCTGAGAAGGATGATAATGTTTGTAACCTAGCAGTGTTCCAAGCTAAGATTCAACAAGGGTATATTTGGACATTTTATCCTGACAATTCACGAAATTCGTTCCTTGGAGCTTGTATCATATACACTAAAAGTCGAGTCATTAAAAAAACCGACTAAAAAGCCATGAAACTGTACTGCAGCCAGTCGATGCTTATTGATACCTCTATAATTATAACTGGGTTTTTCGGGGCAAATTTTCCCTGAAATGCCAGCAAAATCCACCAACTATTTACCTGAAAGATTGATTTGTGTTTGACTTTACTGGTATTCTTTAATCGGCGGTAGTCAAAGGGTCAACATACCGGTTTTGAATCTTCCCACCACAGGTCACTTCTCCATTGGACCGCCTTCAATAGGCAATGATAAAGTAAAGTTCACCTTTAATCTGTAACAGTACTGTAGATCACTGTTGGTTCTACAATATTCTCCTTCCGAAAGTTCATTCACATTTACTAAGAGTGAGTGAAACGTATTACCGCTGAACACTTGTCCTAATGATTCTCGTAGGAGCGGCAACAGGCATATACAGATGAGATCCTTAAATGTACATTTTGTCCTGATTTATGCCACTAAGGAACTTCAAGATCGTTCGCATCACATTGCGTTCCGGTCTCCGAAGACCATGTTGCGTTCGTGTGGGGAATTATGAAAGGCGAACATCCACCGACCCCTAAGTAAAGATTGTGAGTCTAACACCTAACAACCAGGCCATCCAGGCCGGATATTAACGGTTTCTTAAACATAAATACTGCATGATATACAGTTCTTTCGTCACTGAATTTTCAAGGGTAACAACCCATCGCCGGCAAGCTTTCAACTAATGTGACAGAACAAAGCTGTGCAGTAGTCTTCATAGCGAGTAAACTGTCAACACTGCATGATGAATCATATTATATAAATGTAATGTCGTACAGTTCATATTTTATCAAATCAGTTTACCTGGTCATTTTTGTTCCATTTCAGATAGTAACCTACAGAACGAGGAACAGTACGCTTGCACAACCCGTGTTCTTTTCAAAATAACTCCTTTTAACAATAAATAGTCTGTGTGATTGTTGTTCGCAATAAGAATTTCCCTAGACTTCTGAGATATATTTCTTTTGGGATAATCACTCTGAGCTGGAAAGCTAATGAAGAACGAGGGCGCAAACCACTAATAGATGATGCAGAAAGCAACAAATTGTCTCCACCTTTGGAGACATTATATATATATATATATATATATATATATATATATATATATATATATATATATATATATACGTAAGTAAAATCATTACTGGCCAAGTGTCCTGTCCGAACCGGGGACAGCGCTGCAGCACCAAAGTCGCCATCGGAATAAACCGCAAGACACAGCAGTATTCAATTTCCCTTTTCGCGTGATATTAGGAAAAATGTATTCTTATTTTTGCGGATAAGGCGTCAGTCATCATACCAAATGCTACTATCTTTGTTCGTATCGTGTTCTCAACCGATTCGACACATCCGCAAATCCCCGTTGGCAATCTTGGTTTAGATCATCCAATAGTTCTAGTTTCACTATCTTTGAACTTCTGGGATTGTTATAATGCTCTCAGCTTAGGGTAACCACGAGGCAAACCCCGATTTCGACCTTCCAAAATGTCATTGGTTCAAGACAGAAGGCTTGTTCTTGAGAACGGTTATTTTAAAGTTGATTTGTAATGGACTTGGCTGTAGGCAAAACGACAGAAATTTCATTCCTGTTTTCATACGGAATCGACAATGATCATCCACAAACTGTGGACTCTGACGAATTATTTAGTTTGCCTTTTTCAATAGAACTGCATTCAGCGTTTGTCACCGGATGACGAGCATAAGACTGGGATTTATTATTTCTTTCAAAATAAAACACAAGTAGTAAAATAACTCCATAGACGACGAATGAACAAGAACAACGGGTCAATGAAATAATAATAATAAAACCTGCGACACGTGAGTCCCTCAGTTTCAGTATGTTCATTAAAAATCGTAATTAGGTAATGAATGAATAACCATAAATTTTCAGTGCTCCGTTTTGCATAAGAAACGGGTGAAAGCATTCTGAAGTCTTTTCATTTTGTGTTTAGAAACCGTGTTGCTCGTTCACCAAGCCCGAAAGCGACAGGGTATTGAAACATTACGAAAGTATCCAGTTTGTGTGGTGATCACTGAACTCATTTCTGAGAAGTGTAGTTTGCACGTTCAATCCATCACATTTCGTCTGGTCATCAGCGTTCTCTAACGCCTAAAACGGTAACTTTTTACACAAGCACTTCTAGTGACCTGACCAGTTACATTGGCTGACTAAAAAATTGAGCGGCCAAATCTTCCTGAAGAAACGAATACATTTTCATACGATATAATTTCACAATAATTGGGTTGAAAATGAAAGTAAATAATTCCGGATCTTGTCTCAGTTTTGCAAAATTACCTAGAGAGTTTCTGGGTTCAGCTCAGAACTGTAAACCACTAAACTTGCACTTCTGTCCTATAGTTTTGGTCGCTAACTCACAGAATCGTCCAGTCGAGAGCAAAGTGAATAGAAGCATAAGGGACAAACATATGGCAAATAAAGTGACCACTGGAGATCCTGAATACAAAGAAAGAGCTCAAATGTAACTGCGTCACTGACTGCCGCACCGATAAGCTTCCTCGGCGTACACCGTTCTGTGAGGCCGATATTAATTGGAAGGTAGGTCGAGGTGGTCAGTCCATGACATGGCAAAAAGGTATGAAAACCTTGACGAGCGGACTTGGCCGAGTAGGACGTGTTAGACGAACTGGCACAGCTTTGTGTCCATTGAAAATAGAAATGAAAGAAACAGTCATAAATATTCAGAACTGGTTAATCCAGATAATCCCAGCTCAAGGTGATCGGATCGTGATCGATCAGTATAGTGCCACCCGATTATGTCATTTTTCCATGTTTAAACGGGTGTATTTTATAAAAACCCGACAATAAAGCATATTGATCGTCTCAGCTTTGGGATATGAGCTTTTTGGTTCACCAGTTATCGCACCACGAGCTATGCTGAGGTGGACCTATGTTTCGCAATTCACGCTGCTACCCGGAGACATTATCGACTGAACTTCTGAGCCCACATAAAAATCTGTCCGACGAAAGGAGCATTTTGAGTTTCGTTGCAGTATCTGTTAAGGAAGAAAACAAGATAAACCAGTTTTGATCCTATCACCTGGAAGTTTCGACTTGTATTCACTGATTACCACTTTAGCATTCCCAGGTACACCAGTAACTCTGATCGCCTGATTACCGGATTGCTGTTACTCTTCAGCGGAAGAATGGCAAGAAGTCTGCGGACGCTCACAGAACGATGGCTTTCAGGGCAGCCCCTACCTCAGATGACAGTTTTGGTCCGTAAAAAAGTGGCAAAATGGATACGGCCATTCCGTGGCAAGGTTACACCAGCCAGTTTGATATTGCCTTGCCTGTCGTGTCCATCAACCGATGCATGTCGTTTGGTTGTTTTCACGTGCGCCTAACTGGTCAGTTACGCAAAGTGGTTACGAAGCTTGTAGAAAAACGGAAGTAATTTCAGGGATACAAGTACAACTTTTTGATGTGAACCGAAAGTATGGGCTCCAGGGGATATTGCCAAATACACATTGATAACCACAGGAAGGTTGTGGACGCGCGGGTCTAGGTGATTAATCCGTGACATGGAAAAAAGTGTAAAAACCATGAGCAGTGAACTTGGTTTGGTCGAGGTATAAGAATACCGAGATCCACATACTAGATGTTTGGAGAAATCATGTGACATGTTTAGGTGCCGCAGCAAGTGGTGTAGCTGCATTTGAGTTATTTCTTCCTGTTCAGAATTTCCACCTAAAACTTTCTTTGAAGTTTGTTTTCTCTTTGTTGTTCTATTCGTTTTACTTTCGACTAAGACGATGCAGTTAGGTAAGAACTCAAAATCAGGACACAGAAGCTCGAGGTGATTACTCAAGAGAATTGAGCTGAACGAACCAGAATAATCCATCTTCGTAAAAATCTGTGCTAGCCGAACGACACAGGACAAATGGAACTGTGAGTCCAACATATCGGGGAACTTGCTTGATGTGATTTGTCCCAGTGCACCCGGAAAACTAATTATCAATTCACTACATGAACAACATTCTGTTGCCATCAGGTGTCTTGCCATACGTGATTTCGTGTGGTTCTCTATTCCAAATCTCAGGGTATTTGTTGCTAGCAGGCCCTTGTTGTCGTGTGCTACTCTCAGTGCGTTGATGTAGGAATACGAAAGTAGAAATTGAAAGGCCAAAGGAAAATCAAGCAAACGTAACAGCTCTCATTCAGCGCCACTATTTGAAGAAAAACAATAACGATTCTATGCTTAAAATGGGGCGTTGCTCCATGCCAGGTAGGCAATGGGGAGGAGTATATTATACATGTAATTGCGTCCTGCCATGATTCGTTTAATCTCTTTCTTTATTAGTTCACTGTCATAGACACTCAATGCGTCCTTCACGTCTACCCATGTTCAGTCGGACGCATCAGTCATTTGTATTCCGTAGGGATACGAAACCTGTGCAATGGGGCCGTCATGTAACGGAAGATAGTCATACTCTTAAAATCTCTTCCCTTCCTTGTGTGGGACAAGTTTCTTGTGATTGATTGGGCTCATATAGGGGTGGTGAGTGAACGAGCTGACGTATGTAGATGAGCTCGGCAGCGTGACAGACGACCACCGGGGAGCAACGGATCTCTAGTCAACCAACATGGGGAGCACAGTGGGAAGCCGGCGCCGAATAACAATGAAATGAAGAGCGGTCTCCTGTTGTTGTGATCTATTCCATAGACTGTTTGACCAGAGGAGGTGGTAAGGATGACGAGGATGCACATCTACACGGCCCCGCCTACTTGGAAGCATCGTGAAACCTATTAGGTGAAACATGCTCTGCATCATGCTTAGATTGTTGGTCTGGGGTAGGCATTGAGTCAGATATCGAGACGAATAGAAAGAAGGCAAATTTTGTGACCGTGATCCTACGCACGGCTATCACGTAGTTTTGAATAACAGCTGGTAAAAAAGACGATCGCTGAATGTGTCAATGGTAGACAAAGACTGGTGGACAAACATTAACAAAGATGCGAAAAATGCGGTCAATATTACCAGCTGGTGACTTTTGACTGATCTAATTCAGTCAAAAGGATGGAATTACTTGGAGGCAAAACTGACGGCTAACACTGATTTTTTGAAATGAGTAGTACGGGTTTGTGTCCGGATGACAGGACAAAATTCCCCCGGAAGTACACGACCGGTTTTTCAGTTAATACCGCTCATCAGGTATGCGTACCCGGTACTTCTCTGTCTGTTGGTTCACTGAATCATTCATCAGTTCGACTACGTACTTACTCGGTTATATACTTAGCAACTGAGTTGATGAACCCATCCATTCGTTCAAATGAATGATCAACCATAGTTGGTCTATTAAAATAAGCTGTTGAACAAATAATTGAATGATAAATTCACGCATAAATAAAGGTGATATCTGGTGAAAGAATTATTTCCGTATAACTCGCTACAGTTGGCTATTCAAAAGTCAATCCAGGAAAACGTACGTGGTTTTAACTAACTATTTTTCGACGTGAGTCGACATCTTAACGAAAACAACAAAAATAGTCCCGTTTATCGGTATTCGTGGTTACAGTCGTATGGCAAAAGTGGTTAACCAGAAAGAAAAGGAAGTGTTGAATTCATCACCAAGTGAGCAGATAATCCACACACAAGTTTTACACGATTCCCTTGTTACAATCACGAGAGCCACTACGAATGGTAATAATTACTTTAACCATACAATGTTGGCCATCTTATTTGATTTGCTATCGCTTCGTAGTTCACGCACTGTTCCTCAGAGGCTTCAGAACCGATTCGAGTACGATACATACAAAGGAAGTATATATATATATATATATATATATATATATATATATATATATATATATAATGACGAAGGAACAAATAACCACATTCAAAAGGTGTCCGATTTAATTCTATTTTCGTATTTTCTTAATCTTGATCAAAGTGACGCCGGCTGTTCCAGGATACGTAGGAGCTGCTAGGTTAGATCAATGATTGGACTCAGAATGTTTCGATTCATAAATGTTGTAATCTACAGTCTACTCTTTACACATTCAGTTTCTCACAAATAGAAAAGAGGAAAGGATCTGGTTTTTTTAAACGACAAATTATAAAATGAGAGTTGCACATAGAACCATGAAAAACGACTCCCGTAGATCATCCAATCAAAAACCAAGGCTTAGTGAAATTTTGTCCAACTATTGCTTAAATGATGCCTTTTACGTAGCTACCGAAAGTTGGGTGCTTAAATTCGTTAAATGACCTGACTTGAAACATTCAGAAAAATGAACTGTTAGAACACACGTAGGACTCGCCGAAAATAATTTTTCGCTTGCCAGGTAATTTTTTCATAAAACAGGCTTCGTACGGGACGGTGTGGTGCCCAGTATTTTCATGACATTGTTGCTGTGGGATTCTCTTAGACTATGCTCCTATTATATCAGGGTCGGAGCTGTAGCCATATGGAGTGACAAACATTCTATGTGTTTTTTTGAAGAAAAAACTAGCATTCAAGCAATTGGTGCGGAATAATATCTTTCATAATATGATTTATCATGCAGTGTGAACGCTCAAACCATTGAAAACCTTAAATCACTTTACAGCTATTTCGTTCTTGTTAGGGATCATGTGCTACAGTTTGGAAGTTCTCACTGCATGGCGAACCATTTTAGACAAAAATATAACTTCCTGCTACTCACACGCATATAGCAACCTAGCTCCGTACTTTGCTTACGGAAATGCCTTCGCTGTACTTGGGCCCCCACAGAAAAGCCGTCCAGCACGGGAGTTGCTCACTGCACAGTAAGAGCTCAGCTAACGCCCAAAGCCAGTGTCGGAAGGGTGCTATATCATGTAGTGTATAAGTTAAATAAACCCTCGAGAACCTGTCCGGGTAGCTTTCTGGTTACGGTATTCGACCCAAGATTGTTCACCCCGGGTTCGAGTCCCAGGTAAGGCTCAGTGGACGTTCATTGCTGATGATCCATAACGAGGATGAAACAGCTGTCTGGTGTCTCTATGGTTTTCTGTGGTCCGAATGTTCATATTGCACGACGAATCATGTTATGTAAAAATCTAACCTCTTGCTACTCAAACTCATAATGTCTTTCATTGTAAATTACCATAAACAAAACCACGTAATCGTGATTCAATCCCCTGAGATTCTTTAAATCGTCGGAAGAAGATCTACAGTTATGCATACGGAAGAAAGGGTAGATCATCCTAGTGTCAAAAATGAAACCAACCACATCCTGTCTGCTTCTGTCTATTTTTGTTGCAAAAGGCTGACAGTTTCTAAATGAGATCACATCCCAACAATACAGAAAGTTTGTCACAAAAAGCAGTGATAACAACTAGGGAGTCAACAAACTCGGTTTCACACAGTTGACTAAAAAAGACTTGGTAGCTTCAAAAAGGACTTTTAATCAATTATTCTCGAGCAAACCTCCACCCGATCCTGACTTGTCATTTACAAACACAGGGTGACCGGAAAAGCTGTATTTACGAATCGTTGGATAATGATATTAACTTGTGTTTGTTGATGGAGCGGAAAACCAGATTATCCCGTTTTCAGTCTTGAATGGTTTGAAAAAATGCGGTTTATGGTGATATTGTTTACTCTATTAAAATGGCGCCTAGTATAAGCGAAACCAGACGGGCGACGTGTTTCAAATCTGTCTAAAGGTTTGCCAAGCCGAGCTTTGGTACTGCTGCTTAAAATTTTCAAGGATTCTCATTCTCAAGGGTCATTCGAACGCTCTTTTTTATTGCCTCTGAGTGGTTCACAAACCATGGTTTCTAAAATGGATTCCGATGAAGCAATAAATCTATAGCACTTTGATCCTGTTGACGAACCTATCACATTTTTCATCACCCACTCGTACAGAGACAGTGTTATGGTACTGAAGCTGGTACGCATGTAAAAGTTCGATAAATGGAAAGCTTCTCTTGACATCAGTCCATATGAGTATGCGTGCTTAATGTTGGGCTAAAGTTCGATTAAACGGGAGTGACAACGTGGAAACCAGAACGCGCTTACCAAACAATAGGTAATAACATCTGGGAATGATCCTACCAAACAGTGCGTAGTCGAGCTTGTTTATATTAAGGACGTATTCGGAGTGAACTTCAACGCGGAATTTTCATTCGAACAGTTGATCCGTATTCTTCTAAGCAAAAGGAAAATTCCAAATTTCTAAATCTGAATAACTGTTGTACATGCTACGGAAGAGGATTTTGTGAAGTAAACCAGCCACATGTAGCTAATTTGCAAACTTTTCCTGCAAGTAAGGTAGACAGTTTGCATCATTTTAATCCGTCGTGAACGAAAAGATTTTGTCCAACCTTCAACTCGAACCGGAGATGAGCAACTGCGAGTCGAACACCTAACGGCCAGATTACTTGAAATAGATCTCAAAGGTTTAGTGAACTTCAGCACTACACGATATGGAGCCGTTCTATTATTAGCTTTTCGAATCCCCCGAGGAGATGAAACACGCAAGGGCAACGCTCTTCCGACGACCTGCAAGAGCACAAGAGGAGGAGAAACTCCATGAACCGAGGCTCAGTAAGTGTATCAACAAGCACCAACACCTACATTAAACGAAAAACAAGATGGCGGCCTCCAATCTGGCCGTTACGCCGCTCGCTCAACTGAAAGAACCCTGACGCCAGTGTTCCGTACTCTTCCAACACAAACCACAGGAGTACCGAGTCCCCTAGGGTCCACACTTCGGGTCGGCTATACCACAAGACCTCTCCTGGGCCACAACAAATATCCTCGGCCAGCATCAGGTCTATCGTTAAGGCCTCTCATTCCTCTCAGTGCGGTCCCGTCGTGGGTGCCAAAAATGTAACTCGCCGGGGCAACGCCCTTCCGACGAGGGTTACACTTGTGCGACCTGCAAAAGCACAAGAGGAGGAGAAATTCCCTGAGCCGAGGCGCAGTAAGTGTATCAACAAGCATCAACTCTTACACTGAACGAAAAGCAAGATGGTGGCCTCAAATTTGCCCGTTAAAGAGAGAATGACTCCTGTGAAGGGCGGGGGGGGGGGGAGTTAAGTCAAACGAAGGTATTCGATTCTAAACAAAATACGCAGTTTGGTTACTCTGTGGCGGGGAACTTTGGATACTGGCCATGCTTTTCCGTCCTTCGGGGTTTACCAAGGGGTACTTTTTCTGATCCTTAAGTTGAACTTAATTTCAAGACAGAACCCCTGAAATTGCTCTCATGTAGTAGCAACCATAATAGAGATATTCTGACCTACTCTGTCATTAGAAAGCATTTTTGATGCTTGTAAAAACTCACAAATAGGTTTCTTTCCGACACAAATCGTTATTTTCACTGAACACTCTCTGCAGCCCTCTCATTCTCTTCAATCAGGTGGAAATTTAAAATGCTTAATTCACGCCCATCTACATGTGGAAACAGTCTCATCGCCTATCGTGATCGCCTAAGGAGGGCAGATCACGACCTAGAAATCAATGATCTCGCTATTCACCTTCGTCATTAATCAGACTGCATGTACTAATTCGTTTCGCTTCCGCGCATTTACCCGCACCTTGCAATAAGCCCTTACAATCTTTTCTTTTGGATTCTTCAGTTACTCACTTATGTGCTGAAAATCCATCCCATATTGGGTGCATAAAAGCATTTATTGACTTGGCTTGACTGGAGTACTGAGAGATTGGGTATTACATAATATGACGCTGTATGATGGGTCATACATACGTACATCATATACACCAAGTTACCGAATGTTTGTGCGCTATTTTTACTCTGGGTTTCAAAAACAAGCTGAACAACCCTGCGTGGGGAATGCTTGAGCAGGCATCTTTCAATGTCTATAATTACTAATCGAGCAACTTTGTGTCCAACCAGCAAGTTTTATTCCCATCTACACTCCGGTATTGGTTGAACGCTAAGAGAAAGCACCTCTGGAATTCATGAATCGGAAAAAATATGGTCATTTACAAAGTAGTTTCTTTCTGGAATGTACGTATGTTTCAGTGAATCTGAACAAACCAGTAGTGCCATTTCCTTTAACATTATCCATGACAGATTCATCACAAAATCAAAAAGGCTAGTGAAAGGGCCCAAACTCGTTCATAAATCAACGGTCAGGTACATTTTAAAGGATAGTCTCGATAGGGTTGGAATTTCGGACCGGATCAGTGTGAAGAGGAAATATGTGGCCTCATTTGCCTTTCAGTCATTTTTTAGGAATGTCCCCTTAGGAGAAGTCATGTGTATCACCTGCGACCATGTTCAACCTAATATCCGCAAGCCAGTCTCAGTTCTCGAACAACTGTGCACGGTGAATGTTTTTTCCCCTATGTGGTAGGGATTACAGACAGATCGATGCTTTTGTGATGGAAAGCCTACTGGGTTCTATTTTCTAAATATATTCATTGCTTATTTTGAAGATGTGAGTGAAACCCCAGGAAATTGTTAAATTTGCAGAGGATTTACCGATGATGATCGAGTTATTGCGAAAAGCTTAAAAGAAACGAAGTGACTTATGGATGAACTACATCACCTGGATATTGATACACAATTTACGGTGGCAAAGTTAGCAGGACATACATTTGACTTCCTTGACACTAATAGAAAGGGGAGGGATGATGGAACAATTGCCAGACCAGTTTACTGAATAAACACTTGGGTAGGCCACTGGGTGCACTAGGATAGCTTTTTGTCTTTGGAATACAGACGTGGCCCGGTCCAGAAACTCTTCAACAGATCACGGCTGATTTGTGTATAAGACAAGAATAACTACAAATTACTATAGCTGAAAGAAAGTTTGAAAAAAGGCCTATCTTGATGCCTTCTTTGAAAGCCACAACAAATTTACGGTAATAATTGGTCACTTTAGTGCGTGTGAATTGTCCGGGCCGCCTCGGTTAACTCCACTAAGTGTCTGAGTGCGATTATACAACGCTCACTATCATTATGACGGCTCCAGTACGCAGTCAAGCCGCATGGAGCTCGACGCATTCAGATAGGCGCCTGGTAGTAATGCCAATGTAAGCAATTTCAAACGAACAGGTAAATGAGCAGACAAAGAATGAGGCCGCGGAATTTGTCACAATATCCTCTAATCGTAAGTACAGAAAAGACTTGATGAGTCTAATTACTCAGTGAATGTGCCAGCAGCATTCCGGTTAACCTATGAGGCTATAACTGGGCAGTCAATATCGATAAATTGCCATATCCTGGCCTAAGCGGAAACCATTTGTCTCAACAGTGCACCGCAGTCTAACGCATTTCATGCAAGGCACTGGAGCTTCTATGGACAGCTAATTAAGCCCTCCACACACGGCAGGGATAACGTGCTCAGGTTACACAAATGAAACCCGTTCACTGCTCAGAAATAGATCTGGATTGTGCGTGTTAACCTTGATTTCTCTTTTTTTCCACGTATTTTAGGCCTGTGAGACCCTCTTTCGTTTAATTTTGCTCAGCTGACATTGTTCGTGTACAATACCACATTATGACATGAATATCGACCACTGAAGATGAGCTTGTTTACCATCTCGTGTTGTTCTTCATGTGTTTTCTGGGATTATTCAAGGGAACCATTCCGTTGTCAGAGAATTCATAACCACATTCAGCCGCCATTTGGAAAGTGACGATGTTAGTTGTTTGCCTAAACACCAATCTGGTTGATCGGTTGCTCGAACGTATTGTGTACCCTCGGCATTTTCTGATGAGATGCAACATCCACTCAATCGAAACGCAGCTTTTTGGGCCTACACATAGCAAGGGATGTCAGACTATTGAGGTTCGCCGAAGCTACTGCCATTCATCTAGGGAAACCACTCTTATGTTAGTCAAAGGAACACTACAACAAATAGTCTTTACCTAATGTGGAGTAGTTTAACTTTTTTCTTGTCCAGTTATTTTCGGGCACCACAGTTTTTCCATGAACAGCTTCGCAACATTATTATCCTGCAGTGTGAACTACGTTGAAAAGAATCGAGATTATTTCGAACATAAATTATGCAATGTTGCAGTATTCAATTTTCTTCCTCATCAGTATCTGATCCCAATATCTGATCTGAATCGGTTGATTAAAAAAAGTTGAAAACAAGAAGGCACAATTTACGCACTGATTGTAATTGCAACTTCATACAAAACGGTCTTACTATTCTTAGGAAAGGTGCATAAATAATAATACGAAGAAAGATCACAATAATTGCACGGCAGGAAAAGAGAGGGAACAATGGACCTCGCTGGTGAATGTGCATAACCGAACGGCAATTCGGTGCTGATCACGGACACAAAGCGCATTCTTTCAGTAGAGAGTAATAGAAATGTCTTTTCGTTGTATTATCTATTCAGATATTTCGGGGCATGATAACGAACTTGTTTCAATCACATTTACTCAGTGCCTTATTATAGCTTCAGATTATTTAATAAATGGTTGGAACAAAGTGTAATGTGAAAACTATGTAGCTCAAAAAACCCACGCGATGCTGTGACCGAAACCTTGTTGGATGTATGGCAGATAAGTAAACTTTATCGTGAGAAATGTCATTCGCGATTGGACTGTCCTTGGTGTAGTTGTTGTTGTGATGGTAGTTGTTGTGGTTGTTGTTGTTGTTGTTGTTGTTGTTGTTGTTGTTGTTGTCGTCGTCGTCTTCGTCGTTGACTAGTGCTATTCCAACGTGTACGATCAGCTTTCTGACGTTCTAACACAATCAATAACGCCGATCTTTCGGGCCCAAGACAACTTAGTAATCTAGTGAACTTCAGTATTTGTACAAGGTTTACCAGATATAATTTGTCAGCATACAAAGAACATTTTTAGCAGGTGAATACATCACAGCGTGGATCACAGTGTTTATTCTAAGGGCCAGAACATGTAGCAAGCACGTAAATTTCCAAAGAGCATTTTTTCTCGCTATCCAGGTATCCACCCCATTTAGAGGTTTCGTTCCGCGGTTCTTCTCCCGCAGTTGTAAGGCTACATATTTGAGCCTGTGGTTAGCGTGTAATGTGTTTCCCTAATGAGATTGGGACGGCCACCGAAAACAGGAGTACCTGCTAGCGCCATTAATTTGTTTGTGCGAATAAACCTTGCGTTCAAACTCGTTATTTGGGATTCCTAATTGTTCGACCTCGGAGCAGTGCGTTGATTCGCGTACAAGCCAGTTTGTAGGCTGTTTTTGCGGGCGCCATCTGAATGGTCGAGGCGATTTTTCTTCTCTCGCATAAAAACAGATGTAAGAGAAGGGCAACAAACGATTACTTCATGTTGTTCCTCCAAATCAACTTTGAAGGTGCCGTCGAATTTTTTTTATTTACACATTCCAATGTATCCCTGTGACCAGACTAATACAGTGTGTAAAATGTTACACGAAGAGTCAAAGTACCCATTACTTACGGTCAGCATGAGTGAATTCGGACGCATTGTCTATGTTCTTTCATCGACGGAGCGAACTGCACCTGGATTTACACGCTACATCAATGCCGAATGAACACGTCGGTAAACATAGCACCAGCAGGTGGCTAGTTTTATAAAAATCCTTGTCGCGGGGAAAAACCCGGCGATTCATAGCAGTCTTCTCTATTGACCCATAATCATAGTTCTGCGTAATGAACTGAAAAGTGACTCATAACTTTTGTGACCTAGAGTCAGTATGGTAAAACAGGTAATGTTTTAGGAGCTGTAAATTTACAAAATAGCGTTACTGATCTCGTTGCGTAGCGATCAGACACTGCGGCATTCTAAGTTTTTTCCAAAAACTGTTGTAACTCTCTCTCTCTCTCTCAAACAGTTGTAGCCAGTACATGAGTATTAGAATCGTCAGTAACCTCATCGCCTTAATAAACAACATTTGTGAGAATATGTGTGGATAAAAATGGAAACGAATCAGTGTTGCATATAATCCTCATGAAGACCTTAAACAAGTATTGTGAGATAGGAACTAGCGAGCCTAATCGGGTGAGGCATTGAGCCCTTGTGCCTCAGACATTCACCACTTGGTTTAAATGTCCACAATGAACTCGTTTATTGGGGACTGTTACACAGAGCTTAGAAGTATACATTCCAGAGATAATGTTTTGTCCTTTTTTACCAAGGATTTCCTTTCTGACAAATACTGCTTGGCTTGTAAAAATAACGCTCCTGGAAATGCAAACGATCATCCGAATAAGTGTGTTGACCGTACAATGAATGATTTGATATTTTTTGACGGAAAAATCAGCACAACCTGCAGCAGAGAAAGACAATCTAAAGAATACGATACAGACAGTGACCACTGAGGATAAAAGACAGCAGTACCTATATTCAAAGCACCAACTTTTAATTCTTGAAAATAACTCTTTTTCTACGCAAACTCTTAATAATTCAGACGAGACTGTAGGGAGAAATACCTCTATGGAGTGTGCAAGCTTGATGCGTATTGGACAGTACGGTACCCGGGTATGCACATCTGTTGAGGGACAATAACCGCGAAATCAATTATCTGCTTACGGGTATCTGTTCTCCTGTGATCCATGTAAAATACTTATTACAAAATAGGTTTATCTACATTTGAACCCATATGACAGCAAGATACTTTTCAAAATATGCTTAGGAGTTTTCTGGAGACCAGGATACAGATACACTTTCACAAGAGGAATACATAAATTTCTTCTGGTCTCGGAATTGCCGTGGATTTGTGGCGTGGCCCGGTGAGATGCAATGTGTTCACATATTGTTTTTGAATCTACAAAAATGACTGTGGAGACGAATCTGAATACCTTCGCTGGTGGCTTATATGCGATATATCACCGGCCTCAGCCGCTGTTCTCGGGATCTATCTTTGTGCTAAAGTAAATAAAATTTACCAAAGTTACAGGGCGTCAAAAAATATTTCCTTCTGATTCTACAGCTTTGTAGAGAAAAGAAGCGAAGAAAAATAACCCTAATTAGGTTTGGAGGCTAAAATTACAAGTTAAACGGGAAGAATGATTCTCATTTTGTTGAACAGATTGAGGTGACTTGAGGGAATATGTGTTATTGTGATTGATCGAACTTAACCCTCTGCTGTTTTTCAAGTAGTTCAGCGTTTAGTTGGAGTTAGATTTATCTAAGGCGTTTTACATCACTATCTCGGTTTGTAGGGAAATTTTCCCTACACTTTCCGGTTAAAGTTGGGTAATTTTGTCCCATTATTTCATTCTTGCATGCGAGTGAACTGGAACGGGCACAACACGTGGTCTCAAAGACCCATTGCACTTTTCTGAGTAACCGATAACTATGAGCACGAGGCTCGGATCAGAGAATCTCATGAGAACACTGCTGGCTGGTCCTCGTGATAAACCGAACAATAAAGGATTGCTGTCCAATACCCAGACGGTTCGAACAGAAAAGGGTGCTGATAAGCAATGCTAAAGAGTCGATACTTTACCTCGAGAATGGTAAAATGGTTCTGAAAAGATGACTCTATGGATGTAAAATTAAAGGCCAATGAAGACGCTAGAATGACGCAAGAATTCCAATAGAATTTAAGTATGATATGTAATAAAAAGTGCCATGTCAATGCCACATAAAAATTAAAGAAGACTGCGTTTCATATGATGATGTAGCTTTTTGGGTCTAAAATCAAGAAAAATTGAGCTAGAGAAATATCAATCAATGAAAACTTCTTCCCTGAGAAAGTATTTCTTCGAAAAACCGGTTTTAATAAAAAGACAATCAGCATTGCATACGTGTTTGTTTTACTTGACAAATTTAAATTTTCAATAAGTTGATGGATAAAACATGTGGGCGCAGCATATTTTCTTAGGCGGAGCACTAACTAGCGAGGCAGCTCCACGAACCTCCCACACTGTCTAGCCCTGGAAGGAACGAAATTCTGTCTCTCATTTCGCAGTCTACTCCTAGCTGCTAGCTGGATTGGTTGCGATGCAATCCAAATAGGAGCTTGAACCACCATGAGAATCAATCAATTACTATTCTCCAGTACATATATGCAATCACCGTTCGCTTGAAAGAGCAAAATTTCAGCGGGTGAAAGTTGTCGCCTACCACTAACCACTTTAGCAAGTCCAACAGAACGTGATTTCATATGAGCATAACAAGATTTACCTCGAGAAATGGAACGAGAAATCCTTGGTAAACAATTAATCAGATTGTCCCGTACAGGCGCACACTGTGCTGGGAACCGTTAGTGGTGAACTGTCGACATCGAAACCCAGTCAGTGATGGACGGACGATAATCATCCCGTGGTAAGGCGTGCACAGCTGAACATGTGAGGTTCACACACAATACCCCGTATTCATGTTTCATTTTTGCCTCCTTCGATATATGCGGCTTGATAAGGCAGCTGTACCTTGTCTGCGCGTAGGTTTTTCATTGAGAATGTGAGCAGATATACTAATAAATGGACCACTCCATAGGTCAGCAAACATTTAAAACTGAACTAAAATGGTAGTGAGTACATTTATTCGCTTATTGAAATAGAAAATATATTTCCTAATTCCCTTACTGCTAAATCGACCACAAATGGCAGATTAGTGCAGCCTCTACAACCTCTCTTCAGCAGACTTTGTTCCTTACTTTCAATAAAAGCCATCACCTGATGACCATCCGGTTTTACTCGAAGATGTCGCAAAGTTTTGCAACCCGATAATGCTATGTAACACTCATTTAATGCTGAAACACGGGGAAAGAGTCAGTCTGTGGTCCAATTATCGATCAACGTGATTATGGAGTTGAATACATCCATCTAAGTGCTCATTATTTCAAAATCGTGATTTAAGATCTAAATGCTTAGAGTTCTGTAGGCCACGATAGATAATATCCATTTACTTCAGCGTCATGCTTTGTTTATCGATTGAATACGTTGTCTCTTTTGAGAACAATCCGGTTAGCTGTTATCTGATTGCTTGTGAATCGCGTCTAGACGACTATCATGACTTTTGTATTTGTGAACTTCCCGTTGCAACTCGCATTCATCTGATCACTTATCTTTTAGATCTAACTGAAAATAGGGGAAATTGTACCGAGTTCTTTCCAACCTAATCGCGACTTTATCATTGGTAGGAGACTTAATAGTTCTACCATAAATTTTAACACTAAACACTGTCTTTTATTTTACATCATTGAATGCATTTTTGTTGAGTCCTTCCGGAGTAGACTTCAGGTGTGCGTGGCGGAATAGAAACCAACACAATTCCCATTGTTTATAAACCAGGGAGAAAAAAAGATTCAAAGAAAAATAGAAAGTATTCCACTTGAGTTTACCACCGAAGTAAAACCATAGCAGTAAATAGTTTAGATTTTCTCATTGAATGGTTTACTGGCTGGGAATCAGCAGGGAAAAACTAGCATCTGAAGGATGATTTTCCTTGTAATTTGTCCATTCGAAAATCTCTAATCAGTAATTGATAAATTGGGACTATTGAAGGATTGACCACAATCGAACAGCAAAAGTTTTGTCTCGGGCAGAAAGATTCATGAAAAATAAAATAAGTCCTTCCGTCACTGCGGCAAAACTCAGATTCATCAAGATTTATTAGCTAATTCGCAACAGATGAACCACCTAAGAATTAAACCAACCACCTAATCGTATACGTGCTGAAACTGTCTCATTCGTCAGAAAAACTATTGGGTATACAGAAAACTGCAAAAGTACCGGCGATAAGCTGAATAAAAAAATGTTATGGTAGCATACAGAAAAAGAGCAATATGTGATCCTTAAAAGTGATCCGAACAAATTATTTTGGCTCGAATTGAGTGGAATTCAATAATAAAACGTTTTCGGAGGCAAACAGTTGCTTTCGCTGATTCATTCTCTATTCGCTCAAGTAGGGATGTGACGCAGTCTACACCTGCCCAACGGTTAGGAGACTATTTCAAAGAACGGACGAGCATTACCCACGGCAGTTTCAACACGAAGGAAAAGCAACCATCGTGAGAGCCTTTATTGGGCACTTTGGTGGACTCAGATCATCGTTAAGACTTAGAATCAGTATTCATAATCGTTTATCGAAAGCATTCTAATCCCCACAAGCATTCGTTTATGCAAACGGGATACTGTAGAGGTGATTAAGGTCCGTCTTTTCGTATCTGCTCTGTACACAGAAATTTTCGTCCCGAAACCTCCAATTACCCCGGTCTCAAATCAACCACTCCCATCCCATTAACTCCTATCTGGACCATGTTACTATCAGTACCTGGTCATGTTGTCCAGTATATCGATCTAATCCAGATAACCCTGTCAACATAACCCTTTCGTTTAATCCACATGTCCCTTGACTCTTTCAAGACACCTGTTTCCAATATGATTTACGCAGACTAGGGAATGAACAACTGAAAAAAAATATTTCCAAAATCGTTCTGACGTAACAATGTGCATGTTTCGAAATTCGATGTTACTTGAGTTTGAAGTCACGAAAGATGTCTGCATATAGTTGAGGAGGAAATCGCTGTTCACCATGGGTTGATTGAAAGCAACTGGTTTGGGTTTTCTCAGTGATGATTCGCAATTATTTGTTATGAACAAGAGATTGGTGTTGTGTGATAGACAAGTCAGTGGCTAGAGAAGTATTATTACACCACTGGTCAGCTTCAATAGGTGCACTTGTGCTGATCTGTTTCCGTCAATCCACATAGGTACGCACAAGAAGACTGTTTACGCAGTGGGTGGTCTCTGCCCATAGGTTTCTCAAACCAGTTTTATATGTCCACCTCGGAAAACAGGGAGATCTGGTGATTCTCGGTGTAATTTGCAAATGTGGGCATCGAGCAGAACCTCCAGTCTAGAACATCAAATGCATCGTTGCAAGTTATTACCAACTAGCTGTACACGATCTTTCAATCGTTACAGAAGGATTGACTTCTACCAACTAATTATTAGATAGAAAAAAGTCATGCAGTTAAGTGATATCATAATTTATTTACAATGCAGAATTGTGTAAAAAATGGAACTAGAATAAAATAACGGCTTTTTTTACTACACTTTAGGGTTATTCCATTAAAAATTCTAGGAAAATTTCCACGACCTTTAGGAGACTTTAATAACTGCACAGGAAACCAGAACAATGCAGGTAAGGAAAAATACGGTTGCTGTCATAGCACTCAAAAGTTTAGTACTGCCAGTGGGAATCGAACTTGCGACCTTCTTGTTGCGAGTAAGTCACTCTATCAGCTGAGGGGGAAGAATGTTACTGAAGTTTCTCCTACTTACGTCATCCCGACTTCTCGTGCTAGCAACAAGGTTTACGCATACTCATCGAACTTTCCTTTGGATCTCTTTCATCATTGTACTATTTGTCCCATTTGGAATTAAGCAATGAGACTAGTCTGATCACTGAAACCGGACCAGCTGCTGCAGCTCAGAGGAATGGCGGTTTTCTCACCTCTGGATATTCACTCTCGTTATTCGTGTCTGATTGACCGCACTGCAATAGCTCATCTGGTAGAGCAGCTGCCTCATGAGCAGAAGGTAGCAGGTTCGATCCCGGCTCGCGGAGTGGAACCCCCAGATGCGAAGAATACAAATGGATTTTCTCTCACCTACTTTAGGTGACTGTTTGATGATGTATCCAGAAATCTACGTATCTAACGTTTTATTCAATCGGCAGAAATTATCATTTCCAAGTGTTCTAATTTGGATAACGTTACTGGTCTGCCTCGCTAAAATCAATGGAGGCTTTTTAGTAAATGTTTAAATTGGGTAAAATATGTGATTGAAGATAGTGCCTAAAAAACATTTTAAGTCGCCAAGAGTTTGTGGTAGCTAAGACAGCATCCAGTCAGTAAACGAAAGGAAACACCAATGAGGAAATTCGGGGTGAACAGTCACGCAAAATATCATTTAAATTGTAATAAGCTTCCTTCTATTCATAAATGTACTAATACTCTATAGGACACTCAGATGAAAGACAAATGTTCACTAGTATATCGATTATCAGTTTCCATCCATTTTGATATATTTTCTGTGGGCGTGGGATGAAAATAACACCGAATAATTTTCCACCTGTGGTAATCAAAAAAATTGCTGCAGAGGTTTGCCATTTTTTCCACTGAAATACTTGCTGAGAACAAAATAAAAACCGCTTGTATAGATTAGCATGATTTTGCAGGGTTTCTCTGAGGTTATCACCTACACTCAGTGCAAGAAATCTTTTATTTGGTATAAGTAGGCACATAATCATTTTTTACGGAATTTGATGTGACTGAACTTGTCCGACTGGTAAACATTCGGGCTGCCCCGACGGGGTTTGAACCCAAATACGCGTGGACGACATAAAGTGTTATCGAGTGACTTCGACCAGCTAATCAAAGGAACTCCCTCCCACTGAAGACCTGAAGAATGTAGCTCCATTCAACAGTTGTCAAATATGAAAAAAGCTGCTTTTACAATCAAACACGAGTTCATTCAACTGCTGAACACTGAATAATCGGTAGGAAAACTTCTCCGTAAGCGGTCAAATTGCAAATTAAATTAAGCCGATGTTATGTCCTAGGGCAAGCTGAGCGGATAAACGTCACTTCCGTTTTGGTAAAACAAATGAGGCTTCCTTTGTGCCTTTGGAGTTTAGATAGTACAGTGTACGAGGTACCTAGGTGAGAACGGCATCCATGCGCGGGTTTAGCAAGTACGAAGGTCAACAAATTCTGACATTCATTTCAATTCAGAGCTGGTACTTGTACTGTTCAGTAAGGAACAGAGTCGCTCTTATGAAAAACTTACACATCCGTGATTATTCAGCTGTTTCACATTCACCGGTTTACTCTACAAGCGAATGCTTCAAAATCAGAATTTCTTCCGCAAAATGGAGAAAAGTGGGCTCCATCTGTTTTCCAGACCTTGGCTCGTGCTGACTAGCCGGAGACTGCGGTCACGTCTATTTCGGCTGGCCCTTTATAGGCCCCGGATCTGTTTTCTACAGGATTTTTTTGTGGTTTAATAATAAAGGGCCCTACGAGGCAGCTTAAGAGCCATCCGTAACCGAAAAAGGAATCCCACGTGAACACTTAAGTTGTACCACTAGTTTAGATCATTGCAGGAAGCACATGCAGTTGTTGTGATAAGTTGAATAGATTTATGGCAGAAGTTTTATAATAAAAGAATCGCTGTTCATAGTAGACTGTCCTTCTGATGTTTTCATGGACCTATCTCATTCCTATTCCCGTAGGACCTTTGCATAAATTCCTGAAGCAGTTAAATGCCCACTCGATAGCACTGAATAAGAACTGTGAAGAGAAAAACGGGAAGTCCACCGGACAGACAAGCGTAAGAAGCCCGATTCCTGATTCGTAAATTTATATCTTTCATTGTCACTGTTTCGGGGCTCATCTTTGTTCTGCCAGGTTAGTTCTAAGACTGTCACAGTCACCCGCCCTTAGAACATTATGCTACGTCGCAGCTGACTGGACGATCTAAAACCACCTAAAACCAATGACCAATTGTCACACCTTCGGGTGCCTTTCGGTTTGACACGGATATCACATCACCTGTACGGCAAACCCACTTCAACTATTCTTCTCCCCAGTAGGTAAAACAAGTTCACAGATTTTTATGACTTAAAGAAGCTACTGTCACAAGCAATAGCATTCAAGTATTTCTTACGCGCTTGCGAAGTCTTTGGGTTTGCTGTCATGTTAGACACTGACGTGTTGGTGTTATGCCCAAAAAGCCTGTTTGCACTACTCCCTGAAAATCGGATCCATGCTGAAAACATGCGCTCAGATGTATGAGTCGAAATATGCAATGCACCGCGTTTAATAGATGGTGGGGTAATCAGTCCGAGTGATGGGGATGGACGCTCCATAAACTGCAGTGCAAGGCTGTTTACCTATGTGAAACATTGAAGTTGTGATTTTCGTCTCTCGTAAAGTGTTTCATTTCAATCGCCGATTTTGTGGAATGAAAGCGAAGACCAGTTCCGGTTCATTTACAGCCATGCCAAAATTATGGAATTATTCCGCATCAGAAGGAAAACAACGGCAAATTGATTTTATCAGGGGCTGAAGAAGAGAATGATATTTTGTGATTACGGTTAATCTTACTGGACTATGAATACAAAATTGTCAATAAAATATGATGAACATGCATTATAAGCAGAGCCTTTCTGTCTACCTATATGTCCGTGTATTACGCAACAAGTGAAACAGAAAAGTATAGTTAATTTAACTTCCGAATTCATGCGCGGTATAATTTGGCAAAAACCCTAAATTACATTGGCTCACTTTCATCTCACTAGAAAAAGGGGTTGTGATTTGATCGATTTGTACGTCTAGTCAACTCGTTTCCGGTTTGAAATGACTAATTTGATCACATTTAGCAAACAGTGACACACATCCAAAGATAACTCGCGTAGTTTTGTTGCCAGGAAATGTTGCTGAGATCCCACGTAACGAAAGGAGTAACAACAACATCAACAACCGGAAGGATATTCTTGAGTAATTTTAGCAACAATTTCCGTTTAGCTGACAAAAGAAATACAAAACCACCACGAGAGGAAAGAGAGGGGCTGTTAGTTCAATTTTTGACATTGTAAGTCAGATTAGTTTGCGAAATAAACAACATGAAAAACCAGGTTATTGAACCGAATTCAGTAAAATGTGTGGAGAAATATCACCTAGTACTTCGTCGGTAAGGTCCACCGCACAGTTTACAATGAATTACCCTACCGCGCAGTACTAGGAGCTTTAAATCATATTCTAAAACAGTTTTCAAAGCCACCAAAAACGAAAATCTTCTTGAGTTAATTATAAAGGTTCGAAACAAGTGGAACAAGAGCTTCACACCTGTCCTCCTAACAACCAACAAAGGTGATCCGATTGCAACTAAAAATGAAATCTGGTATGCTCTTTAAAATACCAAATCTATTCGGAGCATAGGCAAAATAAGTCAGGTTCGACGTCTTTTAAAAGTTGTTTCCAATCAGAGGCAATAATACAGTAATACCTAATCATCAAGACGGTAAGGTGAACTTTCTTGCCCGAATTATCGGAACTAATTTGATTCCTTGTCCGAAACATGTTTATTATTGTTTCAACATTTGGGAATCCACCAGGCTCAGAAATAAACGTCCAGAATAGCACAGATTTTCATGTCAAAGCACTAGGCCTGCAAGGAAGATTTCAATCTTTTTTTCTGAAACACAAAGTGGAAAAACAATACCACTTTATTACCACCTATATTTTCAATCTGATGAATAGCGAAGATTTCTTCGCGAAATACCTCTCTCACGTAAGATCCAGTCGCGTGAAGTCGATTTCAATTTATTGTCAGTTTTCACTTGTGTATACAACACGGGAATATTGAGGGGAAAACGTGAGCGGATGTGCAGTTGTGACTGGCTTTGGACGAACATGCAAAATAATCGTAAATTAATAACGGCAAACATTTTATTGCAAAACCACTAACACCGCCAAAAGACTTATCTCAAAGCCATCTTTCTGGAAAGTAAAGTTTCTAACTGGATTTCAATACCGACTTAAGTCCCATATCAGGTTTCTCGATAGTTTTTCAGATAAGAACATTTTGACACTCGAAAATCGATGATTTTGGAAATACACCCGGTTGAAATAAAGGTGACTGATAATATATGATCAGCAGTCGGAAATGGAGACGCTGACAGGACACAACACTGAAAAGAAGAACTACTTCTTTATGTTTGGCGCTGACGACTGAAAACGCGTTTACTGGAATTGAGTTTATGGGTCGTACAGAAGATATTTACAAACAACAAAAATGGATATTCTTACAGAGCTGGAACCCTAACTTGCTTATTTATGTAGTCACTGATGGCTAACAGTCATTCGGGGTAAAAAAATTATTCAGTCTAAGTAGTGATTACATCATTTTTGCTGCCTAAAAATTAATTACAACTGTGGTAGAAAGCTTTCTAAGCGACTTCACTTTAAGCCAGAGGGTCTTTTTCTCTGTAAAGCCGAAATATTACTTTCGGTAGCTAGTCTTTTGCCCGTAACAGTGACGATCTGATACAGTCCATTATGTTCCGACAAATCGTCCTTCCAGGTGAAAAAACAACTTATCTAGCACAAATCAGCATCAGTTCAATCTCACACAAATTGTGATCGTCATTGTTTGTCATCGTTTGTCAGGACAATGAGTTTGGCATAGACTCTTCCAACTCACAGAATGGGGATTTCTCGTTGATTCCATTTGTCCCTAAAGTGAGGCTTTGGCTGATTCATCGGTAACTGTGCTGAATGCTTCAGAGCTGAGTTTCTGGCTTGATTAAAACCATCAAGCCAACAACCTTCCCTCGGGAAATCCATGTTATTTAGTCAAAATTTTATCCTATCCCATTGGTACGATTCTTTTAGGATACAGAACTTTGGATATTGCTGTGGCAAATTTATTCGCAAGTGATAAATATTTACATCAGATGAGGACACAATTGGGTTTGGGGGCTATGTTTGTTCTGTTTAATTCAGTTTTGATTTTCTCTTCAAATAAAAAAATAGGTATGCATATTTTCGGAACAAAATAGAGGGTATTTACAGTATCAAATTAAGATTGGTTAATCAATATTGTAGGTGTTTTGCGGTTCGGAAAAGGGGTGGGAAGTTGGTTGTTCGTGGTTGGGAAAACTGGGTGTAGAAAGTACATCTGGGGTGGGTTGGCTGCTTCCTGTCACGACTGAAAGGTCGCGGTCGAGGTCACCATGATTTTGTCCCCCATTTTCCGATCGCGGCCTGGGTAGCTGGGTAGCTTCTATGGTTATTTGGCCTCGATACCGGATGATGAGTCTTTTCATGAAAATACATTGTCTGTTACGTATCGTTTCGTTTTTATTTTCTTTCAATATTTACTGCTTGCCATGAAATAGTAGTACAATATTTCAGAATAAGAGTTACGGCCAATTAAGGACTGCCAACTGGGTAAGTGAAAGGCGGCCGCGCGATTTGAACCTCGAGGTAGATGGGTCAGAAGCCTACCGTGATGACCTTTTGACAACCAATGACACTCAATTTGATCGAATATCACTTTCACTGTTTGTCATTTGGAATAGGGTTGAAATTGGTTTTATCAATGTGGTTTTGAATGAGTGTAGAACGCATTTCCTACAAAGTGGTTTTCAGAAACGTCCATGTGGGACACCTGGTCATAAAACAACAAATTTTTGTTAGTGTGAATTAGCTGGTAGATGTCAGAGTGGACCAGTTGTTCCATTTGGGAAAGAAGTGATTTGATCAGTCCGTAAATTTTGGTTCTGCTTATTTTTTTCACATCTAATTGGTATCTACCCGCCTAATCTGGATTCATCCTTTACACCGGCACTCATGCGTCATTATGTGGTGAGGTGAGCATACCATTTACTAAATAGGTAAGTATTTGATTGTTCAAACCACAATTGTGGACAATTGTGGATTGGTTGTGAACTTGACTATGTCGAAGCAACAGAACGCTGTAAGGCGGATAAAGTCATACAAACCATAACATTCAGTCCCCGTTTGGATAAAGACTGTCTTCACGTGGATGAGACAAAAGTTGGGCAAACAAGTAACCTCGTTTGATTTTGGTGATATTCGAACGAACAGCACGTAGCCGGCGATCGAATTGCCGATGGCATTTTTGTGGACTGAAACGATCATGGTAATTGACATTGCACGTTTAACCCGTAGCAAACGTTTCATAGGGGTGGGAAATGTAGCATTTAAGATTCAACCATGGTGATTAAAATGCTGTTCCCATGCTCCAGTTGTATTTTTCCAGGCCTCAGTAGCAATAAGATATAAAGGGCATTGCGGTATAGACTTCGTGCTAAGTGAAAGGCTGGCCTTGTCACAAAAAGATGTAAAGTTCAGTATATAGTCAAAACTAATTTAATTTCGTTTTCTGGATTAGGTGACTTAAAACCGCTGTCATAATATGTCAAGATCTAAAAAACGCGTTTTCTTCTGGGAATACGATAATGTTAGTCCTTTATTGGAGGGAAAGGCAGCTGAATGTGAACACGTCAGTTGTAGCCGGATTTCTCTCGAAAAACCTCTTCGATTTTACTTGCTGAAAACTGCACGGGCTATCAAGCATTCGATGTTGGGGAATAAACATCTTGATTACCCGGGATTTATTTGCAAATTTTCTGGCAGCAAAGTTCATAGTTTGGAAAAAACAGGAAAAGAATATAATGAAATAAATACTGGGCACTCTTCCCCACTTCTTCAGTTCTTTATCATACAATAAGGTTTGATAATTCAGGAACAGGGCCACCGTCAATGAAAGGCTGCCAAACGAAGAAGTGACCCGCCGTGGCGATGATAATCGTAAGACCATGGTGGGACTACGTGACTCACATTATAAAAGCACTCCTTCGAACAGCACACATTTTCTCACGCTTTCTTCTCATCCAGCCTTATTAAATGTTTGTGGCTTATTGTGTTACCGGCTGGTTATTGAATACGTGTCATTCGTTTTTATCCTCCAGGTGTTATTTTAACGAACTTCACACTGAAAACAATATATTGTTTCACACATTTCGAAAGGAGCTATGTAACGTACAGTGGTGACCAGGCTCTTTC
Source organism: Fasciola hepatica (assembly GCA_948099385.1). Taxonomy (NCBI): domain Eukaryota; kingdom Metazoa; phylum Platyhelminthes; class Trematoda; order Plagiorchiida; family Fasciolidae; genus Fasciola; species Fasciola hepatica. The sequence continues at coordinate 9,693,051 of CANUEZ040000012.1, read as the reverse complement.
ACAATGAATCGTGATCATGATACCCAAATTATTCGTGGTTGGTTTTAAATGGGATTGAATAAACGACATCTTCTGCATATTATGATCCTGATGTGTCTTCTAACCAAATGCTAATTTTCACGCGGTAACGTCAACAGTGGTGGGCTGACGGGAGTTCTGCCGAATGACAATGTAGGGTGTGGTATAGGAATTGGATAGCCCTTGAGATTATTGAACCGTGACAACTCACCTTCTTGGCTTGCGGAACTCCCAATTAGTTATGAAACTGACGCCACTTCTGCTCCAACTACAGTAACTCACTATACTGTTTGCAAACCGTTTTCCGAAGACGTTAAGTTATGTGCTGAGTTTCAGTGTTCCATAGAAGCATGCCACACGGTACACAGATTAAACTCAATATTTAAAACGTGAAAAAGACAAGTTTTCGGGATGATAAAGCGACACCAAATTTGGATGACAGCAGTTGATAATCCGAAGTGCACATCTATGGCTGTGGAACTGATAGCATAGAAATATAAAATGATTTTATTCCCAGCACCGTCTTATCAGGAAGATTAGGGCCTCCTTGTAGCAACCCAGCAAGTAGACTGTTCGGCTAAACATTCCGTACGAAGATGTTGTCCTGGTTTGCAGTTACTCTGATACGTTTATCTACAAAGCGGTGCCAGTAAATATATATGGGATATTTGAATTCGTAGGTTTCCAAAAACACCAGGAAATGGTGATCCATATGCAAAACTATACATACCTTACTTCTGGTGCTTGCTCCAATTACTATACTAGTATTTGTATAACTAGTATCTGTTTTCAGATCTTTGACATCACTCAAATAATCATAAGTCTCAGTGGTGGATCGTTGATAAAGTGTACCTTTGAACAAGAATATTCTCTGCTACTTTATGTTTTCAGCGTAAGTGCAGATTCGCACACAGATTCGCACGTTTAAATGTAAACAACGGACAGAAGAATCGTTTCCCATGAATAAATTTTCAAACCTTTCAAAAATTATGACAAGAAGCTTTACATTAAAAAACTGTTATCTACCCAGGTGACACATTCACCTTGAATTCGGAAATATTTTCTGTCATAGCAATGAAGAATTTGACGCCACTCGAGGTGTTTTTAACCAATAAGAAAAATTATGTTTCAGTACTATCCAAATTAATGAAGCATTTCGATGTGATACATTGGTATTGGACGGGATAATTTGACGGGGGAATTTACTACCGTAAATAAGTTTTTTCCCGAGTCTTCCACGGCTCATCACACACCAAGACCTCGTCTCCAAAATAAACCGATCGTCAAAATGACAGACTTCTCAATTTGAATCCCCTGAAGAAATCAGTACAAGCCCCCGTCTGTTTGCCATTCAGTTCAGGCATTACGTCATCCAATACTAACCGCATTTGAAACCGCCGCCAATTTATTTCCAGCAAAAAGTAAGGGTGCTTGTTAATATTCTCACACACAACATCATCGTTCATTTAATATGCAGGGTCTTTCGTCTCTGAAACGTTTATTTGTATTTCCTTAGAAGATTATATCTTGATAACCACAACGTCATGTAGATTCAACTTAAATAGGGGCAAAATTTGACTAGAACCGATGCCGCTCCATACCTTAAACATATAACTAACCTCGGACTAGATACTGAGAACATATTTTCATGCACCACAAGTAATTTTATCTATAGTTCCCACACTATGCTCATTACAACACTAATCTAATCGCTTTCGAAGAGCTATTGCTGCGGGGCCTGCCAATTAGGCCGTGTTTTTCGTTTCTTTCTCCATAACTTTGCCACATAACTCAGGTTTCCCTGTTTATTTTGATTCTCCACTCCATTGGAATTTAATCTTGTGCGGTCGTCATAGCAGTTGTCGTTCGAATAACTTTATCATGCTCAGTTTTGTTAAATACTCTACCGGAATCCCAATATTGTTCAAATGCCCCACTGATAACCTGAGAGTCACTTCTTTCGAACTGGCCTCATACAATAAATTGAAAAGTATTTATCGAAAAATCATGGGCAACGCCAAGGAAAGCCAGGCGGGATGAAAAGTAGCTTGAAAGAAACAATCTTGGCCTCACACGTGTTTATCAACTCTAATTAACAGCAACTTCCGTCCTCTTCTTGAAAACATAATATAGTTGAGTGAACTTGCGCACTGTCGGAAGTACGCACAGCTAGGAGCCATTTATCTGCAAGAAATCAGGCTCCTCGAAGAAATTGACTGCAATACTATTGCACCAGAAGGCTTCACCGCGCTGATCTTCGAGTCCCTTATGGCAAGCGAGGTGGTGGTGTCATCACATACCGTAATGAAGGTTGGCGCAAGTCAGTGCAAGAACTATTTTTGTGCTCTACAAGTGTATAAGTGCATCAATACAAACTTCATTTTCCGAGTAAGTACCGGTCTGTAATTCTTGCAAACATCTACATCTCTCCTTCATGTCCGGTTAATGAGTTCGAGCACTTCTGCGGCGCACTCACCACAACTTTCATGGAAATTGTTGACGTCTGGTCGGGCATAGTGTGCAAAGATTTCGACAGATTCGATGTCAGCTTCTTAACGACATTGGATTTGATAAATGTTGTACAGTTTACTTCTAGAATGAATGAAAAATTAGATCTACTTTTGTGAATAACAAATAGCTGTTTCACGTAAAGTGTAGCTGGCCAACCGGGACTTCTGATCACGCAATTTTCGAAGTTACTCCTACAGTCTATAGCAAAACCAACCACAAATTGTTAACTCAGTGCCGTGCTCATAAACTAGAGGACGGAAATGCAAATCTGATTCTCTAGCAAAACTCAGTACAAAGGGATGAGTCAAGTGAACCCGAAGAAATCTACTGAATCGGATGGTGTATCCCCGATAGTGCTGAAAGAATGTGCCTCCAACCTAATCCCCGTTTTATCTGAGTTATTCATTCAGTGTCTGCCCCAGAACAACACCCCCGACTGTCGGAGGGTGGCTTCTGTTACACCCATACCAAAGGAGGGCCCTTCCAAGTTCCGTCACAAAGCTACCACATCCTTTGTTCTGATATTCGGGAAGCTTCTATTTCAGAGGTTGACATCACTACTGAATTCATTTGATGCCAACCAGTTTGCCTATCGTCGGTCATATCCAAAAGCTGTCTTAAAACAATACTCCATAGTACTTTGTTTTAACTCATCTTTTTGCATATGCCTGCTTCCTACCCTTTTGGCTTCAAGGATCCCCTGTAGTCTTTACCGGACTGCTAGCAAAGGATTTTCAACCTCACTGCAGATCACACAAGCTTATTTCAGGATGCAGCGGCTTTTCGTGCGTGCATTTTTCTCAATATTTGTTAACGCAACATCCTAATGTTTGCCACAGTGTTTGGGAAAATAGTAGCTGACGCCGCTCACCCACTTCACGGCGGTCTTGTCGAGTGCTTTTCAAATTATTCTACTCGGACAAGTTACGAAATACATTTTTGCTCGTACAAAACCTAATGAATGTTCAGTTATCCCGAATCTAGCGCGTTTCCTTAACAAGCCTCGTCAATTCATTTCTGAGTGAAAAGTCATGCTTCCACAAATTTCTTTTATATTTCCTCATCCAAAATATGTTGTGATCATGTGACAGCTGAATACTTACCTCTTGAGTGGCACAAAAACATTTACTTTACTTGACTTGGCTAGTTCACCCGCAACATAGCGTAGATCTGAAGACTTCAAATATGCCTGTTAAATAAACACTAATACAGCTTTGCTGGTCAAAATGTTTCACACCTTATCTATCAGTTTACGTGATGTATACGTTGGCAGAGTGAATCGCTGTTTGACTTTAAGAGTGTTAGAGCACACACCCAAATGGTCGGTAAAATTGATGGAGCAACCCAAAGGGGCTGCTTGGACGGACTTCAGATTGCCAACTCATTCGACTGTAGGACACCATATCCCATTAAGCCTTAAAGTCGACCTGGCCGAAATGTACAGATTATTGTTGCGTAACCCAATACCAAAACTTCCATTAGTTAATTTAACAACGTACAACAATTCAGGAGGGGTCCGCAGCCAATGAAAGAATGCCCAATGGGAAAGTGACCTACAGTGGCGGGGGGAATCAAATCCCGGTCGTTATTGTCCAAAGTCCACGAAGATACCCGTTTGACCATTGCCTATGGGTTCCGCCACATCGGCGCTACTCTTCTGCTATATTCTTTGGTGAGCTCATTGAACATCATAAGCGTTTGCCGTATTTTTCAAAACACCTGTCAAGATATAAAACAACAAATTATAACCATTTAGAGTAGTTGATTCTCGCCAAACCGCACGGTTTATATCTTAAGTCTTGTTTCATGATAATGGCCAACCATTTGCCTACCGTTTATTGAAAACCCAGTGAATGCTTTTCAACAGCATCTAATAAGACTTTTCCAGTACCATTGCCTACACGTCTTCTACAAAGCCTTATCTTACCTGGTTCCTAATAAATAACCAAACTGTGACCACCGACCGACGAAATACATTCGGCTAAACACTTTTTCCGATCACCTCTTTGTGTTTTGTTTCACCAGTATCAGATCGAAGTAGTCATACAGCTGTTCAGTAACTGCTGTCTCAGTGACACTAAGAATTCGAGATCCGCTTGTTTGCTTTTGGCTGAAGCAGCGTAATCGGTAAGTATTTTGTATGTTAGTTTCTCTTCCAGTGTCGAAGGATTTGATAAATAAGAGGACCTAGTGTGATTCAACTCTCGATCAGTGCTGTTCACAAAATCCCCTTGAGCTGTTGGTGCTAAAACTCCACGTGGTTCTTGTATACATGATTCGTATACATTGCCATTTAGTATTTGTTTGGGGAACACTAAGTGCTAGATGCATACTGGATACGAAATCCAACATGGACTTTTCTTGATAAACACGCAAACCGCTGGAATGTCCTTCTTTACCAAAAGGTTTTTAACTAGCCACATGCTCATCTTGTTGTACTGAGATCATTCGGAGCAGACCAAAATAAGCCTGTCTCCCATTATGTGCATGCCGTACTGGCTCAGTGGAACTGTTTAGATAACGTGAACACATAAAATGCTCCGTTGTCCATTTTCACAACCATTGCCTCCGAAAAATTAGACATTGGTTTGTCCGCAAAAGTTGATGATCTTGTAAAAAAGCTGCCGAATATGGGTAGTTCAACCTTTTCTTTGTAAGAATTCTCTTCGAATTGGTTCAGAAAAAAAACGGAAAACAAGCTATTCGTTGTAGAACATGCGACTGAGTGTCCGAGCCGTTCTTAACATTTGACCAAGCAGTTATTCGCAAACAGGGGCGCCGAGGCTTTACAGCTTCCTATCAAAAGTGCGTAGTTACCTGCTTTAGCATCCTTCGTAATCTGTTTCGCAATTTGCCCCTTTTTGCCTGAAACGGACAAAATTTCCATTTTTCCCCACACGCTGCATACGTATGCGTTTACTTATTGCATAAATAACCTTCATGAAAAAGTAGCGGTGTACCTTTATCACCAGGAGACTGAAACCAGTGAGAGAATGAAATAAGAAATGTCTTATGTAGCAAACCCAAAGCAACTAAACTTAATTACTATGAAATATGTGAAAGCCCAGTACGAGGGCTACTTGCAAATTTGGTCACAGGCAGCCAATGGCTCCCAATTGGAGAGACAACACCGACGAGCGTTAGAGTGTCGAAGATGAAAGCAACTTATTTATTCCACAACGCAAAATAACGGTATGCACTGTGTGATGAGAAAACTTGATTTCCAGTTGTTCTGAAGTAAACCACACAGTACCAACACAGGAAAGCAATGAACTGATAAATTACGATCGGACTAGCTCCACTTTGCGGGAGCAGGGACTTTAGGGAAAACAAATGTTTATGTACATCGACCTGTACACATGGAGTGGAAATGTATGGTGCAGTTCTGGTTGAATGCGTACAGGGCCTAACTGCAAACATGCAGTCAGTAGAACTCGATTCACAGGAGAGCAATATACCAGGCTGTTAAAAGTGTCAAAAGGCGATCGGGTCTACCGTAGACCGTTGTGGTGTTGTTCAATTGGTTACATTAAGTAGGCTGAATAAAAGCACTGACAAGCCGCTCCCGGCCTACTCACGCACGCACGCACACGCGCGCGCATCCACCTGTCGATGAAAACTGGGCTTTACTTCAGATAGGCTGTGGTTACTGGTTGACAAACGGACGCACCCAAACAAGCCTCAGGTACTGTGCCCAATGCCAGGACGGTGATCCAAAAGACAGCACCAATTAGAAAGAAACTGAAAGTTAGGGCGGTTTTCAAAATTTTCAGACAGCAATTTGCCGGCACGTGGGAAGACACTGAACTGCAAGCAGACGTGTACGGGGGTGCTGGAGAACCTTGTTGGACTGCAGCCTGTGCGGATGCTGGATGACACAGGCATGCTTGGCAGTCTGATAGTTCCACTCCGGTCAATCCTGTATTATTGTGACCGTGAGTTCGACGAGAAGTACTCATGTTACGCCATCGTAATCCACGAAATGCACCACCTGGTCCACCGTTCCTCGTTTCCGTTGTATTGGAACACAGAAAGCCGTCGTTATAGGTATCCTATAATTGGATTGATAGATTAAGTAAACCAAGAATGTCATCAATATAGCCATCCGATTTACTTTAATTGTCTATAATTTCAATTTTGGACTGAACAGATCTAGGAAAGTCACAACTACCGATGCGCAAGAGAGAAGATGGAAACATCATAATCGTAAGTGGTGTAGTAGTCGACCATATGGATCTCGAGGTTGCTTCCAATGACTAACACGAGATTCCAACAAATCTGTGGATTTCAGTGACATTCACAGTCGATAAGAAGGATTCATTTTCGTATGATTATTCGAAACTTTATTGTGTATGCAACATTATGATGATAGCTTAAAATGCATTTTTCATTCCTTTGCGGATAGTTTGATTGCGGGGAAAAAATCAATCCACTGTTCCATGACAACATGCAAAAGATAAATATCAATTTTTAAAACACATTCTGGCTCTAATTGTGATTCGTTCTCACTACAGTCCTGTGCTCAGTCGAAAGGATTTGCGTTTCGCGTGTCCACACCTTTTCGGCGAGTTTTCGATTACGTTCATCCTCGTATCGCGTTCGATCTGACACGGAATTTTTCCTTATCAGCAAAATGTCCGAATGACCCGAATAAAACTAACGATCCATTTGCAAATCCGTAGTTGGAATTAAATAGCTACTGAATAACTTCTATCATGAGCTGTTTCTAAAAACATTCTCTATCAAAATGGGCTAATCTCCGTGCTTAGTCGAAGGTTTGCGAGAAACCCTCGTTGCTTCAAAATTACCAAACCCCTTCTACGGGAAGTTTACATACCCGAACAGCTCAGTAACTGTCCTCCGACATTCCCCCCAACACTCTCATGGTAATATTTGATGTACTATTTTTATGCAGGTAAACTTCAAGTCAGATGTACAAGAACTAATTAAGCACTGCCCATGTGGGGAGGGGACGATACGCAACGTAGGTCATCCGACGGACTGTCTTACACTCTGTCTAAAAGGCCAAATATGTTGCACACCGCTTCAGGTTGAGTCACCAAGCAACAACCTTGAACGGTTCTTCTGGTATTTTAGGTGCTGCTCTCATTTCGTATCAGTTCCTTCGCCGTTACTGTTCTCGCCCATTGAGTGATTGATGTCTAATTACAGAAATAAACAAACCACAGTACATCGGTCAGATGGAATACGCGGAAAAGATCGGCTCTTCATCACTCTTGTTTTGCATGTTGTTGTGTTTGTGTTGGTCACTACTGTTGTAGTGCATACTTTTATATCAAACTACGATCGTCCGAGCTTCATGTGCATGAAATGAGACATGGAAAGACGGAAACTGTGCTAGACAGTTCCTGCCGCCCCATATGTAGTGTCCAAATTGGATCAAGTCTGGCTCATGGTGAATAATCTTTTGTACTTCGTCATACTTGCCTTCACGTAGAGTCGATGATACGTGCTTGTACCAATACTTCTCGAGGATTAGTCACTCCTCGGAAAATAAATGGGGCTGATCTCATCAAAAAGCAACGAGATTTTACCCAGACTGGGTAGAAGAGATGAATCTTCTGTGATGCGTATAATCTGCTCGATTCATTACCGAATGTTCTGCCGTTTGAATGGGTACAAAATGTGCACGGGGGCACGTATAATGAGCGAAATGAACACTGGGCGATATTATACGATTACAGTTTAAAATTTACCACCGATTTACTCGAAGAAAGCCTATTTCCTGTGGCTCTGATAGAGAATATTGTATTTTACCCCCAAAAGTGATCTCGAAATGCCAAAGAATTTCGTGCAATGATAAGAAGCTTCAGAAGAACTCAGTAGCTGTGTCATATAGACAGTGTAAACATCATTCCAGCAATAGTCGGAGAGTTCACCTCTTCATTTGTGACTGGAAAAATAAAACGGGATGAAACTTGTGTTTTAGAATCTAACAGCGTAGACAAATAGATCCTTTGTGTTATTGATTGTGTTTGGCCACTTTAGAGGAAATGAAGGAAACCAAAAAATGAATGACCAGACTGCTTTTGCTATTCTCCTGGAACACATACAGCACACCTGGTATTCACGTTTGCAAGAAATGGTTTCGTTCGCAAGACAAATATACAGCCATGATCTATTTGAGTGACACTATAAATTCTTGCGTAAGAATATCTGATCCTAACCTATTTATTGATCCACCTCGATTATTACGCATAGATTTGTGCATAACACTGAAAGATCTCCGTTAGTCGCACTTATCAGAAAAACTTGAGATTTATCGTCCTCAAGTCAAGAACAGCTAACTGCCTGGCTATAGATAAGAGCTAACCAGCATCACCGTATTGCCCGAAGGCAGGGTATCAAAGTAAAATAATTACATGTTTATGTACTAGTAAAGTATTTGCGTACTTTTGAGTGTGACATTTAAATAACCAAAGACTTTCTTAGCAAAACCAGCTAAAAACCACCGTTGAAGGGGAGCAAGCTTTTGAGCATTAACTGTTATGCTACCAAAACACAGAAATATCCAGTACCCAAGATGTCGGAGATTCCTCTCAACTAATTGAAAAAAAAAATTTCCTTGCATTACCATGAAAAACCACCGAATAAACTGAATCAAATTGCTATGAATGTGACAACGTAGCTGACTCACCAATTTTGTTGTACCCATTCCGAGAGGTTGTAGACTGAAACCCATCGGTGCTGGGCTGTTACTCGATGAGTTCACTTGACCGTGTGTTCCCATACCAGAACAAACATGCCCGGAAGCACCGCAACTGCTGTTACTGCAATAAACTCCGCTCGTTCCATTGGTTGACACAAATCCTCCACTTGCACGTGCCTGGAGACCGGCACAACTCACACAGTTCTCCGGACAGGTACCGGAATTGCTTCCACCACATGCACAACCTTGAAAACAGCCGGCGTTCAAAGCCGGATTAACATTCAATGCAGGTGTGCCAGGTACCGCAGCAGCCTTGTTTTGCAATAAACTCAATGACGGAGTTCTTAGGCAACGACGTTGGCGTTGTCGAAGCACTCGATCAGACCAGCGTTGTTCCAGAACTGCCAAACAACTGGTCAGACCAACAACAACCACGCAAATGAGCAACCAAATATCTACCAATCCCGGTTGACCGTTCATCCCGATTTCTTGACCACTGAGCCAGATCCACAACCCGGTGGTCGTGAGCAACAAAGTAAGCTGAAACCAGGTAACCACGTGAGCACCGATCGGTCCGTTCCATAGAATTAGCAATGAGACTAGAACAATCAGGACCGGGGCCAAACTGTATAGTACAACTCGAGTTGTTTGCGGAAAACAGATATTCACTCCTAAACTGTGATCCGCACCTAGTAGTTGAGAGAATCAAAACGAGAAAGGGAAACAAATTAGTCAGATATCAAAGGGACGCGTACTGCATTATGGCTTGTGAGGCGGCCGCCACTCTCTAATACTAAACAGACAGTTGGCTTTGATACCGATAAAAAATTACTCTCCGATGACGAGCGTCTAATGAAGTGGAAAATGCGCTGCAACTGTCGGTGGAATGCGCGTGGGAGCACCAATTTTTCGGCAATCAATCTCTCAGGTTAATCCGTACTGCGCACTTGAACTTTCACGGTCATTTACTCCGGGTAAAAATAGGGAGACCGAGTGCTGGCAGACATTTTTGATAAATTAGGTCTCAAAGCCTCCCCTGTGACTACGAAGCGGAAATTATGAAGAGATCAAGTGTACAGAGTTTTTACCGTATACATTCTCAAACAGTATCTGAGACAAAGCTCGGGATTCATAAACCCTGCACCACGCAGCAGAATAATGAGTAAACGGTGATAGTGGAAGAACGGAAGTGTACTTTGTTTGTAGTTGTTTCAGTAGAGAGCAAGTGAAAACTGAACAAATGCCAACTTTTGCAGCTTTCATTTACCGGTTACGCGGTGAACTATGCCCTGAGACTGGACCAAACGCAGTCCGTAATCGGTATCAAATTATCAAAACAGTTTGTACATTTATTTTTCCTCAATCTTTCATAGATTTAAAAGCTGGAATGAACGCAACCTGGTAAGGGAAAGTCATAGTACATCAGTACCTGGGTAGCGATAATTGACAATATCACCTGGCGTTCGCCATCCACGAGACTAGGCTTATCCGTTCGGTTAATTCTGTCTCATTCCCGCTTTTTAATCACAGTTGAACTTCACTATTGCCTACTAATTGTTTTACTAAATATCTCGATGAGGAAACATTACTGAATTGAACAGTCAAACGTCAAATCGTCCAGAAGCAAAACAACGCGTTTTCCAATCACGATGCATGGTTAGTTGTAATATGAATGTGCATGTGCGTTTGTAGTGCTACTCACGTACCCGCATTCAGTTCCTATTTACAATCACGCCCTATCGGAGTCCGAAAGCACGGCCACGTAAATGAAAGTCAGGATTAACAAGTTTCGTAATCCAATTCAGCTGATTAAAGCCGGTTGTATCACTTGGGAACTTCCAACCAAGGGTGCTAATATAAAAAATATCCAATGCCAGTTTACCCAATTGTTTCTTTTAAATAAATAAGGAATGGGTTTCCATGGCACTAGAATGTGGCGCACTTGTCAGCTATCCCTTATCAACCCAGTGAGAATTATTATTGGTTAGTCTTTTCAGATACTGTGTTTTAGTCAGAATTGGTGAAACAAAGGAGCTTGGCAGAGAAAAATGACGGTAATTTCATGAGTCAGCATCTTGTACCTTGCGCCTGGATCAGCCGGTAATTAAGTTTTTGTGGTATTGCATAATAGTCACTCATCAAATTCCCTCTATGGTTTTCTACCGTTTTCTGTGCATACAAGGTTCAGTGAGTTGCGTGTGATCTATTTGGTTTTATCTTACCCTATAAGAGGTTGCCGTTGATTATTCGCAGACCTCAAAGCAGTGCAAGATCATCATCTTTAGGAGAAGCACTGGAATCGCAAACAGGTACACCTCAACATACAGGGAATAAACGGAATTTCAGATGTGTTGTGCAAGTCAAATCGAGAGAGAATACAAGCGAAACCTACGCAGAATCCAGTTCCCAACGATAAAAATGGCTCTTGGAATCATCACCTTGATTCACGAAACATCTGTGATGAAAACTGTATTTTTTTTTACAAATCTCTGTGCTAATTCTTCTAAAGCTGTGAATTTGTTCTATCTATGCAATAAACTGGGCACAATTAAAAAAATGACTTGCCGATGAGCAAATAATTGTCCGCTGTGAATTCTATGCGTGCTCATCATTGTCCGTGATCACGTGGGATGGTAGGAGCTCAACTCACTCCAAACAATCCAAGAGGCCGTGACCCATTCGTCCTTCCCTCCCCCCCCCACCTTCCCACGGGGGTTTCCCCACTCCATTTTTTACAACTCTACGGCAATGGCCTTGAACACGGCCAATGGTGGATGCATTCCACTCCTATCTCATCCACTCGAAATGCTAGAGCACATAAAAAAATAACTGGTCTCTCTGCAGAGTGTTTTTCCCAAAGTGATTATTGGACTAATTAGACTATTGGACTTTGGGATGTGACAAATGCAAGTGGAATTTCCATTATGGAAGATTCAGGCTCGTCCGGCTAATGACATTCTATAAATATAGTTGATTAAAAACACTGAACTGTTATGATGTGCACTGTAGTTTGATCAAAACGTCAACTGGAAATCCCCAATTATTTTACTCACCTTGTCGGTCGATATGTTGCCCAAATAGTTTTGTGACCGTTATATGTGATATGCGTCGTTCGACGTTTTCTGCAATCAGGCAACTTTTTCTCTCGGCCCACTTAAGGCTTGGTTGCACGTGCATCAATCCACCTGTAAGATTGCGTCGAACGGGGAGGTGAGGAATGCGGGTGGCCGCAGGGAGGGAGGGGGGGGGGCGGTGGACGGAGTGAGTGAAGGCGCAGGAAGGGATATAAAAGAGAATGACAAGCCGACAATATAGAGAAGTGGGCTGCTTCCTACCAAACAAGCAACACTCGTGAAGTTTTTGTGTCGGTGATAATGGTGTGACGAAAGTCATGCATGCGTGTTCAGTGACGAGCTGAAGAGTGAACAGGTTTATCCCGTTATGGCTTCATTTCACCTGTTCCTGTGTCTCTTAGCGTTGCAAAAGACTTTGTTAGTTCTCATCTTCTCTGTCGTAGCGTTGCAACATTATTTCGTTTTGCTAGGACGAATATCAAAACTGACGTGTACTAAAAATTATCGAATGACTAATTTTTTTCTATACACAATCATCCTTACACGGAAAGGCGGTGCGCACAATGTGAAAAAAATAACTTACCGACGACAAATAATGAAATAAACATTGGATTAGTGATTCGTAAGTATTTACTGTTCGGTTGTAAACTGGTCGTGAGATAGGTCACCTGCGAAAACCAAGAAGTCGACTGTTTGCCATCATCTACGACAATAATGCTTTACGAAATATTTAGCCCGGGCGTTTATTCTATCACATGATTCATGATTTTTTCAATACATTCCGAAGTTTATTCGATCCCGAAACACTTGTTTGGTGGAGTAGCTAAAAGAAAAACAAATGTAGGATTTTTCTCATTTTCAGAATTTTACGTATGTATCTGGAAATAGGAAGGCGACCATAAAGCCCAACTTCTAAATTGATCGTTTCTTGTCACGTTTCCTGAACGGTGCGGTTTTTCATATTTAACCAGCCTTCGATAATCGGCCCTTTTTGTTTAGAAAGCGATACATCCTACTGACCTCCCTTTATCGATCTGTGCTTATCGAGGCAACGTCGACCGGGACGTAGGTGACTTCGAACCTCGGGAAGTGAAACATCACAAATACAAAGGTGTTTCACGCAGACATGTGACGTTTGGTCAATGGATCATTAAATTGAAGGATGATAAATCACTTGGGAAGTATGAACACAACTAAACATTCCTTTGCAATTCTTTGTGTTTTAGCGGAACACAATCTACTGGACATAGGAATGGAGAAGAAAACAAAGAGGTGTGTGTGTGTGTGTGAATACAGTTAGGCAAGCGTGCAAAAATTACCAAATGCAGCTTTGTGAAAAGGATGAGTTGACTGAGTAACCAGATAGATGGATAGATAGATAGATAGATAGATAGATAGATAGATAGATAGATAGATAGATAGATAGATAGATAGATAGATGGATAGGATTTCCCACGATTTATGCCTATGCTCACCTATCTGTATGAATGGTTTCTGATTTGTGTTTGATGATGATTTTTGCTTGCTTCTACTGTGTCGATGATGCATTTAATACCCCTTGAAGTCATACTTTCTTGAAAGCACAATGCGTGAGGTGGTAAAATATCTATTATTATGTCCTTGAATAAGAGTTACTTCGCGCATCCTCAAGAAGTGCAATGTGTGGTAAAAGCTCACCTTGTCTAATGAAGATGGGACACAAGACGGCTGCAACTTGACTCAATTTCTTCGGTTGATTGCATGTGAACTCCGCAGCCAAACTAAAGTGGACGGATGCATATGTAACACACGTCAGTTTCTTTGGAATCGGTCACTTTAGAGAAATTCAAATCAGCAAACCACAAGGTTCATCGCAAATTTCGTTTTCCAAGAAGTAATCTGAATATCATGAATTGACACTTAATCAAGCAAAAATGAGTAGGTCTATGTTTGACTGCGGGTGGGCTTGTGAAGGATCAAATGATAGCCCTCGGGAAAACGAGCGGACAGAGCCCGTAAAAATTCCACCGAGTCGGTTTTCCTATCGCCCATCAATATATAGTTTGTGTACAAGCTTGTGTGAGGATAAGATATTTTATATCAACGATAAATGCTGAACCATTGATAGCGCAGTCACAGCCTGTAGCATAGAGTCAGGTATCAGTTAGATCGGGACATCTTACGTATGTTCAGTCAGGTGGAGTGAGAGGATAGAATTTTGGACGAAAATAAATAAATTCAGTCTAATAACAAGTATTAAACTATGAATCAATGAGGATATTCCCCGTGTATATCAGAGACGGTTCAGAATTTGAGAATACCACTGCAAACTGCATCTTGCTGAACAATTCAAATATTTGAGAAAGACAACTCGGAAAGTGAAGTCGATCAACATTGTTGCATCAGAGCAGATTTCAAGCCGAACAAATGCTGCGGATATTTCACAAGCTTTCTAAAATTGGAGTAAAGTCTGGTTGGTAACCCGGAGCCTTGATTACCAACAAATTCGGCATACTCGAAAAGTTAGGTAGATAGGACTATTGGTGGTCGGGCGGTGTTGGTTAGAGTTGCATTAATGTGAGATAGGGGGCTTGCATTGCACTAACACGCATCTACTTTATCCGTTAACATCTCAGCCTTCATGTCAGACCTGTAGGGGGAGTAGTATCATTTTTCATTCTTATGCACTATGTTACGTGATGATTCTCCATGATAGCTCATTGATGGATGGTGGCTGTGTTCTGATCTTTCGCCGCCATCATTCGTGAACGTGATAGAATACAGCACCCTTGGTCGGTATGCTGCAGGGTGAACGTATTAGGAGATGGAGAAACTCCAAGAGTGACGGTCAGGTAGATAATCCACGGACTATTTTGATCAATAAAAACTTGGGACTAAACCGCGAAAGGGGAAAAACGTTTTGCAGATCTCTCGTTTATTCAGTGGGCAACTGGTAGTTCCGGTTAGAACGCTGTTCGTCGTGACTGGCAATGATTTTTAACTAAAAAGCTTTTCTCGGGTTGGGAATAGAGCAGAATTACTTAAGCCGTGTCAAAAAGACTTGCCAGAAGGACGAGAGGAAAGATTGAAGCTAAATAAAGATACCACTTTTTTATTCGGAAAAATGTTTTCTCCGTTAGAAATTTCAAAAACAGAAGTCAAAACCACGGGTTGCACTATGTATCCTGGATCATTGGGCTACATCTTTACAAATTGCACACTGTAGTCGAAGGGATTATTTTCTCAGCAAAATGGATGAATGATATGTTTAGAAACAAAGGCAAAATCACATGATGCATACATCCATAATTGTCTATCGGACAGCAATACAACAATTATTACCCTTCGTTACCACGGAAAGGTAAACTGATCACAAGCTTGCTCTGTTTGAACAGTTCATAGTACTCTGTACTGAATCGATTGGGCCTCCGTATTTGTTGATGGCTTTGTATTCGTGATCGAGTACACCACTTTGAACGCCTGACTTGCGATGACATAGTGCTTAGTGTTGTAAAGACGTCGAGCATTTAATGAGCCGATGGACCTTCGCTCTGTGGTGACTTCGCTATTCATTGTATTCTGAAGTCACACTGGAATGTGTTCTGCCATTAGATGACGTAACGGTCTTTTCGTTCTGCTTATGTAGGTCACTGAACACTCACCTTGGAGTATGAATATGCACCTTGACTTCACGTGAGTAAGCAATGGTTCTCCCATCAATGGCACAGGTAACCGATTAGTTGTAAATACTGTTTCTGGGCTGGCAGCATAGCGGGTGCGACTGAGAGCTGACTGCAAATATTTCCTAAAGAGCTTACTGACATTATCACCTTTCCATGGGAGCTTTGGATGTACTTCCATCTCAGATACTGTGGTAGGAATACCATTTGTTGACTTCAGGTGGCGATACTTTGCCAGGAATGAAGTTGGATATCCATTTGCCATGGGAGGTCTAGTGATCCGAGTTATTCCCTCATCCCTAACATCCAATATGCAAATATTCTGCTTTCTGAGAAATATTGGCTGCACTGTATTTATTTTGTACTTTATCGGAATTAAGATATTAAAAAGCAGACATTGCCCTGACCGTGTGTCTTTCCGGTAAACGGATCTCCTAGCTGAACCATTCTCTAGGCGAACAGTCTCACTGTCTAAGAATATTTCGTACTTTAGGCGAAATAGAGATGACGTGGAATCGTGGTGAAATAACTCTGACGTTGCAGTAGGTATGTTAGGCGAGGTGTGTAGTAGCCGTTGTTATGGACTAGAGCGGGTTAAATGTGCACATTGTAACCACCGTTTGACAAGTTGTACAGGCACAAGGCAAACCATCATCTATCCAGTTGTATCAAAAAATACTGTGCCAACAGAACGAAACGGATATCAAACCGATGGGGCCAGCCAGCAGAGAGTCACAGATCAAACGAGAAACAGTGAATATATCGGAAGCATCCGGAAGCAGACAAAAAGAGCCCTGCGGTCTTGAAGACGACATTCGATGGGATCTCAGGCAGTCAGCAGGATAGTCTATGTGGCAGGCTACCGATCAAACCGTCAGTGGGAGCAAACTGACCAACATAATGAAAAAGGTGCGCAAGGGAACCAACTCAGTTGCTGCAGGCCCTTGGCTAGAACGGAGTTGTAATGCTCAGGCAGTGGCAGGATCGATCTTACTGGAGGGCGGTCTGGAAAATGAAATGATTAAACGGTTGTGCATGCCTTGCTTGTCTAGCCGACCAAATACAGTCGTACTTCATGCATCTTGCTTTTTTGCACAACGAATTCTGAATTTTCCTTCAATGTGATGATTTTTGGTAATCCAAATTACAATTGGAAATATTAAATGAACCAATCGCAATAAAACTTTATAATAATCAAGACTGATCGAGGATATTGGACAATTTGATTCAACACACGAAAGCCGAGGACTAAATTTGTGCACTTTTCTAAAAGACAACACACGTAATACCATCAATAAATATTCTGATAAGAACCTTTGTTTGTAAAATTGTGCCGTGAGAAGAAAAAATGTAACCAACCTCTCTACATAAACATATCTAGGACCTTCCGAACTCCCAGTCAGTTTGTGTGAATTAATTCGAGTGGAAACCCGACCGACTGGCTTTTGCGCTTCATCAGCGGATTCCCGTGACTGGAAATTCGACTGAATACGACCGGACCCCGTCGTCAGTCCTTTCCCCGTTAGACTCGATCTGGCCATCGTGCTGGGCGGCTTCGGACCGGTTGTACTTCCCTCGGGTGTACCCACATCTGCACGTAGTTCCAAGCGTTGAGCAAGAGTTTGAACACGGTAGCTTCCCGGTATCACCAGCTCCGGATGCCAGACGCGGTTCACGTCTAACCGAACTGCACCGTTCATCAATTCGACCAATCGACTATCGGCAACCCGAGCGTCTGTTACGGGCCATTCGGCAAGAATTGTCAAACTCGCACGACAAGCCTGCGATTAGGGCAGAAACGGATTCAAACTAAGACAAAATTCAGTCAAATGAATGTCTGGCTTAGAGATCAAATAAATAGAACTTCGCTACTCTTTTTGCAAATACCCTGTCTGTTTGGTCCCTTTATGGATGGAGTTGGCTAACCAGCTTCCAACTGGTTACCAATTGGCTATTTTTTGCATTCTTTCACAGGCTATTCCCCCTTCTTTCTCTCTTTATACCTTTTATTCAGCCAGAAAAGCGCATAATACTCGTGGTATGATAAATGTCAAGACAACACGCTATAGGAAAGACAGGTGCCCGTTAGAAGTAAGCCTTTCTTAGTAGATATTTTGCAGTGATGAAACAATATCAAAGACGCTTTTAGTAAATCCATGTAGTGGCTGGTTTCGAGCAAGCGAACGAGCGACAACAGATATTGGTCCATGTGTTACAGCCAAGTTGACTGAGTTAGGTACTTGGCATGTGTTCGACCCTTTTACTTCACGTCAGTCGGTCAATTCTACTATATGATTTCTTGAAACCCAAACCGAATTTAGGAATGAATAGCTATGTCACGCGAGCGCTCGCAGGATGAACAAGTGTGGTTCTAATGTTGCCTTATAGTTGGTTCTTTCTAGACCGTTTTTAATTTATTACACAGTAGGGTTCATTTTTATTTCTCTGTTAGGTGGTCGAGTAAGACTGGTAACTTTTTGTCAGCTGGAGAAGAGGCACTTTGTCTCTCATTCTGAAAACAATAAAAAGTAGTCCTGAAACCCTATAGCACACAATTAGATAAAAGAATCTGTCTTGTCCTGTACTAGGGGGCATTCTGGATGCTCATGTTTTTTGCTCTGAAGAAGAAAATTGTAGCTAAAGTGATTTTTTCTTTGACGTTGAGATGAGGGCATAGTGCAGATCGCATCTTCCTATTAAAATAATGGTCGCTGGACAATTTCAAAAGTTCTTAGATTTATGATCCCGGCAAGAAAGACTCACGAGCCTCTTTCTTTCGCAATCAGAATTGAAGTTCAGCTGCTATGCTCTGAATTCATCGCATAACTCGCAGACTTCTTCTGCGTGACTCACCACATTAAGTAGATTTACCGTCTGCCGTATTTTTGATCATCACTTCCAGCAGCACTTCGATTTTACCCATAATTTTAAAAACCACCGTAGGACCAGTCAGAATGATCGTCCTTGATCGTTCCATCTGTCGAAACTCATTACCGTGAAACTGAAATCTGAAGCTATCTTCAAATTCAAAAGCATCTGCCACACTCCTTAGACTATTACTACTGCGCTGGTCGATTACCAAGAGACACGCACGCAACCTGCAGTCCAAACTTTAAGTACCATGTAAATCATTTGACTCACGTAGTTTAATCATGATACTTTTACTCGGTATTATTGGTACTCGACCAGTGAGAGTGTGCAAAGTGAAACTTTTCTCACTTTCTATCCTGTGGTATGCTTGACGAAGTTATTCACAGAATCCCGGTGTGAATATCCAAGTTATAAAGAAAAAGAAGTGTAATTAGAATGAGTATACGCCCAGGATTGACCCTGGGGTGAATGGAGCGATTCTGTCCCGATGGGACCAAATAGAACGCTTTCACTCGTACTCGATGCTTTTCTAAGAAACAGGTTTCTCCGCTAGGATCGTCTCGACCATTTACTTCAGGACCACTGGAGAAGTATGTAGGGATGACTTAATTAAGAACACTAGTTCATTCTACTCAGAGATTGTGCTTCTATGAGAAATATCTCCATGGAATGAGGAATATGTTCCGCTTTTCAGGCTGTTATCTGCTAAATCCGACTACTTGGAAGAATTCCGTAATTATCTACTGGAACAAGTTCAGCAAAGCCGGCCTTCATATGGTACGCTCACAGGATGTCTGATTACCAAAACTGATAAACCGTTATATTGCAGTCGATTATCTGAACAAACATCGCTTGATGAGTTCTACGAACTGTGCTAAAACACCCCCCGGATACTTACGGGCCCGTTGTGTGATCGGAGCAGCTCGACGTTGTCCACACTGACAGCAACATTAACGCTGATGGATAGTTCTGAAAAATGGAATGAAAACACAGCTTGTCAGAAACAGAACATTTCAGAATTGTGCGAGTACAATATTCGCCTATCTCGTCCTAGAAGAAATGAAAAATCTGTCCACAACTTTCTCGTAACTCGAACCTGTTGAATCACCTTTGAGTCCCACTGACCCAAGCTGATTTTGCGTATGCAATATTGCATCAAAACAGTATTAAAAATCCAGTTCCCTTCAAGCATCTGAAAATTCAAGGACAACATTTTATTACGTAGGCATGTATGAAAATCTGTATTACTTTAGCTGCCGTATACGAATATCCCAAACGAGTGCGAAAACAGTGGTGCCCACTAGTCACACGGAAGGAACTGTGTGACATCAGCATGCAGTAATCGAGTGATTAGCAACCGAATAAACATTACCGAATGCCAGTAAGCAATGGAACCGATTGCCCCGGTGAAATCGGTCAGATTTTCATAATCGTATTTCAGATCAAAAGAGAACCTTCAATGGCAACCACTTACGTTGGAAAACCAGTTTTATGGAAATGTTAATATTTGGGTACAAAAGCTGTGGCGCCCATCAACCAATCGAATAGTGCCCAATCTGATACAGCTACTGACTATTTGCTGTTTATTTATCAAGGATAAATCATTAATGAATCCGATAGCACTCGGTTTAGCTTGCGGTTCAAATCCTTACAGGACGTGGTTTTCATGCTACAGCTAACCAGAAAGCTTATTCCACACGATAAGAAAACACTTTTTGTTGATCCAATTTATAAAACGGGGTATTTCACAAAATTTGTGGGCAATAATGGTTGTATCTTGGAGAATACCGTAGGAAATACGTTTCCCCATTTATCTCTTACTCTCGTGAATAGATGATCGTGTTCAGTCGTACAGATTTTGCTCTGAAAGATCTCCCCATTATTGCAACATCGGCTATTTGTAGATTGTAGTTGGTAAATTATTTGTGAAGGTTTTCATTGTTTCTACAATAAAAACTGAGCTATTCCGGTTGTTATCAGCTCAGACTGATTTGGTTATCAGTGAGAAAGGTCAGATATTCACAACAAATTATTTGACATCTTACACATGAAACGCAAATGGAAGTGATGATATCGACATCGTAAAAGTTTGCACCGCCAAGCCTCGATATTAGCGGGCTTACTTCAAGGGCGATTTGGTTTTCAGTGAACTAATTCAATTACTTCTTGAAGAAATATATAGTCAAAATTCTGCTTTATTAAAAAACACCAGACTTATGGAGCCGTAATAAGGTTGGTAAACCTCGTTATGTTACCAATCACCTTTGTCATAAGTGACATATAGGAAACAATAGATTTTGGTGCTATTGGTGTCAATTTCAACTCGGTTTCATTTATTTCTCCCTGGACAGCAAAAACAACGAAGTTCGTGTAAGCTTTTTTTATACAGGACTGTTCGAATCATTTTGGGGTTTGTATATTTTTAATATTATGTCAGGTGAATACTCAAATTCATAGGTAATAAACCACTATCGCAGTTTCGCCGTAACACGTAAAACTCTAGTTGAGATGAAGACATCACGGCCTCGTGACAGTAAAAAGAAATTACCCCAATTACAAACATGCTGACTGTATTACAGAAACTTGAGAATAAGCTCAAAATTCTCTTCTTATATGTGCTGATGAATTAGGCGAAACACAATCTCCCGTCGCTCCTGTTTACTCTGTTTCTAGTTCCGATTTGAGGAGCTTAACTTGCTTATTTTCGGTCGGCAAGGTATGATTTTCCCAGTAAGTACAAGCTTGGAAAATGTTTGATGAGCAACCTTTTTTCTTATCCTTGACAGCAAATAGTTCTCTCAGTTCATGGTTGTACACCCTTTTCTGAGGGGATTATCGCTTCAAAGGATATGATTCACTTAGTTAAGGTATTAGTAGAAGCTACGTGCTAGAGAAGAATTTTAAGTGTAGTGAGTTGCATTTTTCTGAAAGCAGACCTACTTTACGCGATAGTTTTCTGAACAAGAAAGAAAGTTAGATAGCAACAATCTTATCTACACACGAAGACCATGTGGCTTCTGTTGCCTTTCTACACTCGGTGATGTTTAGGTTCTTCTACAGCTTTTGACTACCACCTCGGAGAGGTCAGAGGTTCGAATCCCCGCCATTATCGATTACTTCGGTGATAGACAATAATCGACCGTCGTCCGGATCTTTACCGCACCTGATATATTGGAACTATGTGCGCTTCTCCACTCCAAGTCTATTGGTGTGGTTTCCGTTCATCTGTAGCAGTGCAGTGGGCCTTCGTGGCTATGGAGTATATTCCCTTTCCACTGCATGCACGAACAAGCAGGTCATAAAAAATAATGTCAGATTCATCTGTTACCTCGGAGAAAACGAAATAAATTTTGTGCAGCAGTGACATTTTGCTAACACAATTCACTCATCGTTTACCCATCTACAGACTACTTATCAAACATTATCCTGTTAATCTACCATCAAAATGTGGTTCTGCAAAACCGACGGCAGATGGGTAGTGCGGAACGGCAAATTTGTTTACGACTGTATGACAGAACCCTTACAACAACCATCTGCCACGAGTTGAGCATGAATAATTTTTCGAAATACTCTAATTTGATAAAAAAACTCCAGTCAGAACGCGTTTACTTCGGAAGAATCGGTAAATTATTCCACCCACCGGTCCCAACAGTGGATTCGAGTTTGAAAGATTGTTCATCTATCGACCTGTAAAGTCCTCGCCTTTGGGTGGGCTTTTGAAGATTCTCAGAAAAGAAATTAACAAGCGGATGTTTTCAAACGGACAAAATTAAGATACTTAAATAGCTGGCAAACGTAAATCTGTGTATTCAGTTCTTCTAATCAGACTAATACGGTACACGTACGGGGTTTTGTGAAAGTCGGCAACTGAACGATGTTATTCACAGGAATTCACGTTAGTATCTGTCCGGTTAGTGAAACAGTGAGACAAACATATTCATTCGACGAATTCATCAAGAAAGCCATCAGCGCAAATTCACCACCTCAAGACTGGCAACCACTTTTGTGTATTCCTGTGAAAATTCTGGTCCATTTACTGACCTTTATAAAATTCCGTAAGTGTACTGCATTGATCTGATGAGAGGCACTGATATGACAGATCGGTGTTTGCCACCAACCGTAGTCCAAAAATCAGATCATGGGAATATTTCACGAGTTGTATTACTGCAGATGTTGGGCTACACATTTCACAATTCGAGCCATCACCAAGCATGAGTCTTTCTGGTTCGACAGTTATGTAGTTATCGGACTAAGGAGTGCGAATTCAGACACTGGCAAGAAAAAGTCATAAATTTGAGAAGTGTTTGATTATTATTTTGACTGGGCTTGCTTTTGGTATTGTTCACCTTGTCAAAATTTTATTGAAAAATTACTTATTAGTGATACTTGTGCACTTCAGAAACAGTTACTACTACTCTGTGAACGTACGAACTCTAGGAATATAAAGGGATGCAACCTGATCATTTCCCAATGTAGATCACAAAATTAGCATTATTTAAAAATTTTCCGTAACTGTCAGTGACCAGAATATTACCGTCTCAAAGCAAGACTTTGAGGACAGCAGTGAATTCTAAGAAATGAAATCCAATGTCAGTGTCGTTGCCACAAATTTTGCCTGCTTCTTGTTGTGAAGTTTGAAAAATGTTTGGAAACAAGTAGCTTTTGTCTAGGAGATTTTCAATTCTCCACCTTTGATAAGTCACATGTTGATTGACTCTTCATCCGATAACCATATATTTGTAAATTTGTTGATGTATTATTGATCGAAATGTTCTCTTTTATTTCAAAGTTCACATTGACTAGTTTCTGCGTATAGCAGACGGTAATCCCGTTCGTTGGAGAAAAGTAAGACCGTATTTTTGTACGCACAACAACGGACCGTAGTGGCACAAGAGTATGGCATTCGTTTCCTTTCGCAACGCGTGCCATTCTATATCAGGTAACTGGGACAGATCATCGTGACCTGACAAGTAGGAAACCTAGGGAAAAGTAGTCTTTCAAATTGAGACAAAAATTTCAAAACCTTTAGAGTAGCGAGAATCTGGGCACACTTAGGTAGAATATTATCCTAAACGATAACCTATCCACGCACAACTGTCTGAAATCGATAGCTATTGTGCTCCTCATTCAATTCTACTTAGCCAGTCAAGCCCTAGACTAACCCCCACAGTGAGTGAGGACTTACACGTGCTTACTCCTTATGTGAGATTATGATAGTAACGAGGATTTCACCAAAGAGGTTGAGCATGGGCTATAACCAGAACAGAAGATAATATCGTTGAAATTTTGGGGCCTAAACTTAAACCCTTTGACAGTTCTTTCGGTGCTCTGCAGAGGAACATCGGATAATTTGGGGGGTCGAGTAGTACTCTTGGAATTCGTAATAAAAAGTGTGAACTCCAGTTGCACTGCACCCCTGGTCCCCTCACCTCCCCCCCCCTCAAATGTCCTGTATTTTCACTGTATTGTCGAGGTGTCCATTGTTCATTACTAAAGTTGACCGTGAAGGAGTCATTCAGCTTAGCTGTTGAATAACTTTTATTGAGAAGTATGCGAGTTTACTCTCAATATGATACGCATGTGCTTTCACGGGGAGCCATGGTCCATCAGAATGGAAGCACTAGGAAATTTGTCCACTGAATCACTGTGCACCTCTCAACCTTCCGAAATCGGAACTGACCGTAATGATCTGGTTCTAAACACTGTAATGCCACAGTGGTCCAAATGATGGTAATAACAATTTCTATTGAACTTTGCATTGATAAAAATTCAAGGTGATGTCCGTTCTCAACCCTGTCGGCTGGTAAACAGCTGCGTCACAGTTTCCGAAAGCGATTTCATAGAGCTCACTAAAAAGTGAACACCTCCTCATCACATGATGATGTAATGTTCTTATCACTTTTTGGTCCGATAAAATCTTCTCATCGAAGGTATTCAGCGTACAAACTTAGCACGATCTACTGACGCTTTCAAATGAAAGAGAGCTGGAGAATATCCATAACGACTTTCCCGTGAATAGATCTGTTTCTTGGGCGTTTAAATTTGTGTGACATATTGTTAGCTCAGTAACGTCGAAAATGTGTTTCTCCGTTCGGCACTTCTGGTGTACACAACTTACCGGAGGGGCTAAAGTACCTTATACAGTGCTGAGGATTCGCACAGTGCTGGCTTGGTCTCGAGTAGTTCACAAATCTGTCAGATTTCGTTTCTTTTGCAGAGGATTACCAGTTTTGATAACTGATTGATCTGAAGTTGTGAAGCTTTTGTGATGAAAATAATTTCGGTATTCATCGAAATTTTCCATGGTGCATCACGATTTCGATATTTAATTTTGTGAATAAAACTCATAATAAATTACAAGTACGGGATTCCTTGATTTCAGCTTGAAATATCCTCCATCGGACACTAAATATTTCAATCACTGAAAATTGGGAAAGTGCCACATATCCCAAACTCTCACACAGCTGTCCTAACATTTTCGTTGGGAGACCTACATTTTCTGTCAGGAGTAAATTAGGTAATCATTTAATTTGATATTTCACAGGCATAATTGATATTTTCAATGGTAAAAGCTTACCTGATGGTAATTGAGGTGACACAGATGGTCCGGGCAGAAATCGGTACAGCTGAATCCATAATTGTTCCAGTAATTCTGGGCTAAAATGCCAATCGGGAAGTACACAAATATATCAAGAAAAAGCATGGAAACAGATGGCGCTCTGATTTGATATGGAAATCCAATTAAAAGGTGACAAAATCTTTTAATTTATCGAAAAAATTCGAAACGATATTTACGACCTTGATAGGTCAACTTTTTATAAAAAGTGGGGATTGAAGAAATTCTCATAACTAATTGTTTTAAAAATCGATTGGAGTAATAAATAATGTCTCCAGATAACAGTGGGGTTGATTAATTTTAATTCCTCATTATCGTATACAAAGTTGCCCTTCTGCCTTGAGGAGTACCAAAAATACCTTTTCCTTCCAACAGGAAGTTTGTTTATTTATCAGAATATAAAAATTCATTACTTTGGGTAGCAAATACGCAGTGTAAACTAGGACAAGACCATTAAGGTTGCCTCATCATCGCTGATTCGAAAAGTGGGGAAGAGATTAGCTTACCAAATTGTTTCAGGAAAACTTTAATTTAGTTTTCCAGCAGAAACTGGAGCTTTTCAGTAATAAGGAAATGCGTGACAAATTTAATTTCGTAGTCATCAAAACGTAATCTATCCTAGACAGTATAATTATCGAAACCTAATGATGAGCAGCCATATTTGTGTCAAAGTTAGTAAGTTAGATTTTCCAATATGAAAATTTGTTCAAAACGACTAAATTGAGCTTTAAGATAAGGTAAAATTCAACATGATCTATCGCTATAACATTCAGTCGCATTGGTATTTGCACGTTTCTTCGAAGCAGCTGTACTGTTTATATGAAGAAAGCAAGTGCGGGGGGGGGGGGGGGAGCTTCCAATTTTGCTATCAGACCATGCATTGGTTTACTGGCGTTACTCCTGTCACCTGTCTGCAGCAGTCAGGCCCCGTGCTTCTCTGTGATTCAGTAAGATGGCCAATGCGGGTGGAGGGTAGATGAAGATTGTCCGTATTTGGACAGCGATACCTGGTACCTTTGCTTAAATAAGGCAGGAATATCGTATAAGCAAAGCTGGATTTTGGAGGACAGACTTAGGTTTGTGAATCAAAGCATTAGCTGAAGCACTAAACGTTACTCAGCAAAAGTGGTTGGGACATGTGTTGCTAGTGTCCCGTAACAAGTTTCCTCGGAGAGCAATGTTTGTTAAGGCACATACGGGCTGGAAGTTGAGTAAGAGTGAGCACTTCACGACGTGAAAGAAAGGTAAACAAAGCCTAACCAGTGGACTCGGCCAATTAGGGCGTGTCGTACTTCTTGGACGGGATTCAAGAGACCTTCTCACTCAGTGGTTATATACGTTAGTGGAAACGGCTAGGTGTCGTGATGAGCGAAGCCGTCGTATCCACAAACTTTCTCTACTGACATACGAATACTTGTCGCTCTTTTATTGCTTCTTTCGTAATCCACTTCTTTCCGATTAGGTCTGTGGCCAGGAGATAGCAACCAAAGACACTCCACAAAGAACATGGCTGATGGTTGTTTGGACTGAGCCTACAGGATGTTTACCATAGTCTCAAACAATTATTATTTATAACAAAATAAATTGATAAAATTCATCGGTATAGAGTACATGGGACCTACAATTGGTACTTGGCTTTCATCGTACGAATTATTATCGTTATCGTCATCATCACATCAGCTTTCATCCTTTTCCGATTTGCCATCACCACCACCATCATTGGTCTTCTGTACTTAAGGTAACCATGCTTAATACATGACCAGCGCTTCGTGTTGCTTTTCTTTTTCCATTCAGTGCAGTCCTTGTTCGGTCCTGGTTGGCTAGTGTCACTCTTCCGCACGTGAATACCTTCGGGTTTGGTCACGTGTGGTCTGAAATGAAGTGCGCTTTTAATGACTACGACAATTATAACTCGGGCAACCATTGAGCATTCGTTAACGGTGGTGGCCGAATATTCCAGAGCTTTTGATTACCACCTCGGAGAGGTCAGAGGTTCGAATCCCCGCCTTTATCGATTACTTCGGTGATAGACAATAATCGACCGTCGTCCGGATCCTTACCGCACCTGATCTATTGGAACTATGTGTGCTTCTCCACTCCAAGTCTATGGGTGTAGTTTCCATTGATCCGTAACAGTGCAATGGGCCCTCATGACTATGGAGTATATAACTATTTCACTGCACCCAGGCGCACGCATGTTATAATATGCACTACCAGATATTATCTGGTTTGTTCACCAGGAATACTGACATTACTTGATAATGAATTAAGGTGAAATTCACGTCAGCACAAGACAAACACACGGACATTTCGTATTTGCAGAATTATCGTACCGCACACAAACCAGTATGAGCTTATTTTGTCGAACGAGTGGTGACAGTAGTATGAGTAGGTCTTATAGATAAATTTTTCACTGACAAGTAAAGTTTCTTGAACTGAACTATTTGAAATTCTACACTTATCAGAATTTTGGCAATGTTGTCTGATAAAAAGTCAAACAGTGGACATATATAAGACCACTTATGGTTTTCCGTGGTGGAAGAGTACGCTAAAGGATTCATTCAACAAAGCCAAATAATTGGCAAGACTCACTCTGTTGTAGCTTGGACTGCCTGGCGTATGGATATACATGATAGTATAATAAATATTCCAAATGACATGGTTTCAGTATTTCATGTCACAGAGGAAGGATTCCGTTCGACTATTCAGTTGATTGCTCGGTACATGTTCGTACAAACGTTTTAGCTCACGCAATCCTCCAGGAATTTAGAAGAGAAAGAAAATTCGGGGTGTATTGTGCACGCACCATGTGAAAACTAAAACCATATCTTCCTCGTACTGGTTGGAGTAAGTGGTTTTCTGATTGGTCGATTTCTAAGCGCAGCATAAACATTGCGAAAAAATTTGACCAATCCGTTCTCATGCCAAACCACCAATCAGCACCGAGCTGAGAAAAGCACGTTTTTATTTTCTCGGTCTTTGACTTTTTTCAGTCACTGAATAGCGCACCCAAGTCCGTATTGTTCAGTCGGAACAAGAAAAATATGCTTGAATAGCCGTACGCTAAGCTTTT
This sequence comes from Fasciola hepatica, assembly GCA_948099385.1. Lineage (NCBI taxonomy): Eukaryota > Metazoa > Platyhelminthes > Trematoda > Plagiorchiida > Fasciolidae > Fasciola > Fasciola hepatica. The sequence goes on along the minus strand of CANUEZ040000012.1, from coordinate 9,664,559 downwards.
TTCAGCCTTTCTTGCATATCAGGGTGAAACAGACAGATGGTCTTATCTCACTTCCCATCGACAGAAGAGTCGTTTAGTTTAGGAATTCCGTACAAGACTACGTAGTCAATATATTGATGAGACGAATGCAGAGAAAATAATTTTAAGGATTCAGTTTACTCTGATTATGACAAAATCCGTGTACGTGTTTCACACAATATTGTTTTCTGCTCAAATGACTAAAGTAGAACACGGACTCTAGAATCACAGATTAGTATGAGTCATATCCAACACTGTTTTGATAATTTTCTAAACAATGAATATCACAGACAAAATTTTACACCATCATTTACGTAAGAAAAAAACAGAGGGCACGATTATATTCAAGCCGGTCCGTCCATGGTAAACATAACGTCAATGGCGGTTCTATCAGTTTGTGCAAGCTTGTCTTCCCCAGCTGACTGGCCATCGCCTCAACCAAAACAGTTTGTTGTCCTGCGAATCATTTTCAACTTTCCCTCCTTGTCAGCCTAATTTTGTTTTACCAGTGAGTATTGAGCTGACTTGGTGACGAAGATACTTCATGAGTTTACCGATCACGGTAGTTTGATTTCCTTGTTTGTTAACAGATAAACGGTGGTACTAAATTACCTGTACGGTACCTACTTACTTTTATGCGGCGAGCTTCTGTGAGTGGATGAGCGGGCTTCGGGAATGTCCTGAATGGCTCCTACAAATGAGCAGCATGTGTGAAGGAATTGTTCATGAAAGCTCTTGGGGATTAGACACCTCCTCGGCGTCATTCAGCTTTTTGACCGAACTAATAACCCTGGCCCATGGGCAGCCAAGGGCTGCCTGTCAAGCAACATCAAATCTGTGTGCTGGAATGACCGAGTGGTTCGCACTTATTTTGCACGGCGGTCTGGCATTAGAGGACCCCAAACGCGTCCAAGAAAACGTTGCTACTTTCCGGGCAGCTGAGTGAGAGACAAAAGGCAATGGCTTTATTTAGTGATGGGCCAAATTTGAGTAAGTCTTGTTGCTGTAAATGGACTTCAGTGGCTTCCACATTGTGAGTTGGCTGCTAGGGAAAAAACCTGCCACAACCTTCAAAAGTGCCGTGTCTGTAGTATGCGCTGCGTAGAGATGCTGTGAGAAATTCCTGGGCACACATCTAACAGAATTACCCGATGGGTTCATTGTTCACTTTTATCTCCGGAACTGATTGGTTTCCTTGTCTGCTTCGGTCTTGACCAGAGAGTTCGACTTATACGTGGAGACTTAAAGTGGCTTTTTCTGTGAATTCCTTGTGCTCTGTGGGATTATTCGTATATTTTTAGCTTTTATGTTCAACAATCTCATCCACAATAAGGGGGTGATGCCGATGAACCAAACACATCATACTAAGCTTTATTTGGCACTGAAATGGATCGAAAAAGCAATATAATATGTCCTTAAAAAAAGGCTCTTGTTGAAGTTGAAATGTTCCATCATGATCGAGTCAAACGGACAGGAAGATCAATTTCATGGTACTGAGTGAGCCAAAATTTGACAGTTTTATTGCCACGGTATGGTTCAGCAGGAGTAATTTCACTTTGTTACAAAGAATTTAGAGAATATTCAACCGCCGGAGATCTCGGATGATCTTCCCGCAGATCGTTGCTTTCAAGGACAAATTTAAAGTAGTTCCATTGTTACAAGTTGCCCGAACAGTGGACCTTAGTTCAGTCCTGATTGTAACATATAAAAACCATATTATCCAGCCCATTGATTTATGAAGCAATGGTTTATCGTACACTCTAGTGAGGAATAAATAATAACTGAAATGCATACAAGTGATTCGGGAGGTAAACAGTAAAATTTTCCTAGCTTTTGTCTTATAAAATACACGGTTTTGAAAAGGAAGTTTCATCGATGATTTTCAGATGTAGACATCAGAAAAACTCGAAGCTATTGCGAGACTATCAAACGTGTTGGCGATACTTATCGGGATTTCTTTTACTATCTTACTTCACAAAAAATTGCCTTCATGTGAAAAATGAGTTTTTGTATAAACTGGTATTGTTCAGGTCATACGTTTTAAACATTCAGGTCTGAGTTGTGAGTTTCTGATAGCAGCCCCTTCGGTCAGATTTGGGTTGTGGGACACGGTTTGCTGTCGCCTTGCCCATTACTTGGGAAGGCCTATTGGTTACTTTGCGTATTCTCTGCCCAAGTTTTGTGATACACTTTCTCGGTTCCCTCCAAAAGTGCGATGATCTCATTAGTTTGTGGATTGTATTTCGTCTATTGCATAAAACGAAAATAGAGGAAACCATTTTTCTCGGATTTATTTGTTAATGCTCTACTTTGCCTATTTCTTCTGAAGTTTCAAAAATGCTAAACCAACAGTGCAATAAATTACAAAGTCTGAACTGTAATATTATGCCAGTAACATGGTCAGTTTTCAGCGGTACACCGCGTTGTCCAAAGATTGCTCGTTGAAACTGGACGGAGGTTTTTGGGAAAATCTTCTTGCCAAATTATTTTCCGGTTAGCAGCTCAATTTTACACAAGCATTATGACCGTGGAATGCGCTTAGTCACAGTCGGGGTGGATGATTGGTTCAGGCGTTTATCTCGTGGGATGTGGACTATTTCGGTCCCGCCAGCGCTAAACAACTCGACGGGGGAAAGCAAAACACTATGGCCCAGTTCCGTATCACGTCTGGCCTACAAAGACATGGGGGTCAATCTTTTACGAGTTGCTGCATCAAAGTGTCCCATTGAACTGGTATTATGCAGTCAGCTTGAGACTGTATTGGTATAACTCTGCCAAAGCACTGCGTGTGTACACATGAATAAGCTGGAGTTTATAACTCACCATTGGTAAATAAATTTGAAAGCTTAAATCCGCCAGCGAAAGATTTAGAAGCCTTCTTTTTAGTTTAAGTACAAAGACTCGCTTATTTTCAATTGTTACATTCCCCGGGGTGCGTAGTAATCTTGCTTTTCTCTGATAAAGGTGATAATTTATTTATTTGAGAAACCGAATGAAATGGAAAGTTGAAAAAAATCATTTAGGGGTCTCAAGGTAAATTTCCAGTTAAAAAATTAACGATCTTCGTAAGTCGAATGACGACTTGCGCTTTGAGTTGCTGAATCCACAATATACTGTTCGATTTCAGCGAGAATGCCAAGTGGCTGTGTCGTATTGAGTACAGCACCAATTTCGCTTATTATATGAACAACTCGATCACATCATTTCCTACATCATCATGACTTTTTCTACAAACTTCAGTATACTCTGATGTACCTTTCGGAGCAATGGGTTCACAGGATTGTCCAAGATTTGTCACAGTAGCTCTGACTAGCATTCCGATTAGTCATTAGTGATATATTCGTTAGTCATCGTCGATACAAACCATTAACCTAAGCCACAAACAACGCGACTATTCAAATTCATTGGAAAAATCAGTGATAATAAATGTAACATTTTAGGAGCAGGTACTCACTTTTCATTACTTTTTTCCTTCAAGTAGATCTGATCATTTAAAGGATATCACCAAACAGGCTAAGTTTTTCCCGTATCTCCCGAAAATTCTACATTTAGTCAGAAATATTGAAGTGATGTAAAAGTAAACGAAGTCTTTTAGACCCCGTTATACTGCTTTGCGACGGAATAGTCATGGTGTGTGAAGCATTGATCCAATACCGAAAGCCTTTCCAAAAACGTAATTACATCCAGTGAACATAATGGTACCCTTGGGCACAGTTTGTTATAACCAGTTGGTTATCTGCTTAGTGCAGAAATTCAAAGTACCCCTCAGATTTTTGGGAGTCCAACACAAATGGTTCACTTCCATTGAGCGTCATCTGCCGGATTAGACTGGTACACAGAACGTTTATTCTGAGCATCCAAAAAGAGCTGAAGTAGAGTTAGCGAGTGACATTTTGCATGTCATCCTGTGTTGCTAAAATATTTTTCCATTTCTATCAACCCCAATCAGTTATGGAATTATTGAGATCCATTACACTGGTAAAGGAATATTAGAATTCAGTTCGCTGTAAATTCCTAATGGGTTTAGGCATTCGGGATGAATTTCTTATAGCTAAATCGAATGTTTAGAATAAGCGCTTGTCCTGCAACCTCTCTTCTACTTAGGTGCGCTATTTCTAAGAGCTGAAAAGTGGTACTGCTGAACTTCAGAAATCCCCTAATTTTAAGCTAAGCATTTATCACGAAAGCAAGAGATGAGGAACAAGTTATCAATTCCGACTGGTCTCAGTTTTTAAAACAAATAACACGAGATTGTGTACCAAGCTCGTGAATTTTTCAACCCAAGGGCCTTGTTGAAGGGAAAAGCTCCAAATAATCAATTCCTTGCAAGCCAAGTAGAACAAAACCGCATGCATTTGGGGTAGCATTTCCTCGTCCCCTTTAGTGTTTTTCGAAAATGATGATGAAGGCATCCCGTGTAGCTACAAAACCCTTCAGCTGGACACGGGATTAATCTCTGTCCTCATTTCTTATTTTCAACTCTTTTCATTGCACAATAGAGGGCGCCGTTTATTAATGGAGCTTGTCTTATTGCTTTTGAAATCAAAAAGCCTTACTGGTTTTTTATTCCAACCGTGAGATTTGGGGATCTGCATGTCTCGATTATGCGTCCCACATTTCACAACACAATAATTAATAGTAAAATGATAATTGCCATACCAAAACTAAAATTACCACGTCAGCTGCGTGAATCAGTTGATCCTGAGACATATTCGTGGCCAACATTTAGAAGTAATTTTATTCATCCAGTACTATTTCACACAAGGTGGTGGTTTGAAGCAGTCTCTATTCATCCAAAATGAGCACCAAATTAAATGCTGCAAACGGATTTAGTTGAAACGATCGTTTGAGGTAAAACACATTCGAGAGGTTCGTTACGCTCGAACTCCAAAACAGGTGGCATCTTTTTCATTGGAAATGGAAACCGTACACCTTAGATCAAGCAGGCAGCGATTATTCCTTTTACCTGACGGGGAAAGGTATTTCCGGTCCCGTTGTTTGTCACGGAGGTAGGTTGTTCAACACCTTCCCTTGGTAAACTTCGGGTTTCTGCAGAGTGCAATATCATAAAGTGACTCTTGTTGTTCGGTGATTTTGTTTACAAATAAACTGGTAAAAGCAAAGAATGACGCCGAAGAAGACATGCAAAAGCATAACTAAAATGTAAACCCAGTTCACAATAAAGAAGAAATCGACTTAGAACATACCAAGTGGACACAAGTTGAAGTTAAAAAAGTATTGGATTTAAGTGCGTTTGTTTGAATGAACTATGCCATTGCGGTGCCACACTTTAATGGATCCAAAAAATATCTGATTTGATGATCTCTGCACAAACGCGCTCTTAGTCTGACAGCCAGATGTCAAAAATTTCACATTTCAGAAAATGTTCTCAGGCCGAATTTCGTACGCATTAGGTACTAAGCTATCAACGGCATCTTCCAGAAAATGCCATTTGCTATTAGTCTGATGCTTTTACAAGGCAGTTGAATTGAATAAAACCAATACGAGCTGACGGCACTGGGATTATTCAGCTGGTGGGGCAACTTGCCGTTCAGCCGAATGTTGCCTATTCAATTCCCGCTTACGGCTTCTAATTTTGGATGTGAAAAACGTGAGTAAGTTTTCACTTGTCCATATGCTTGACTATTCGCGAATATATGGATTCTGCTGGTACGAAAGCTTTTAAACTAATTTTATCACGGAAGGTAAATAACCTGAGTGGTTTTACTGATTCCAACGATACATTAGTCGTTTCCAAACACTCATTCCATCTATGAGCGATCAAACATTACCGATCGAAACTATGGGTTCTGCCATTGCAAACTTAAAACAGTGTCTAAGCCAGGGAATTCCAAGTATCGTAATTTGCTGCAACTCAGCACAATTGGAGGTCGAACTTGTTTGGAAGACTAATCAAAATTAATTGTCGTTGTGTAAATAAAGGGTAAGAGAGGCCGACAGACAATGTTATTTAAGTGGCATGCCTCAGTTTGAACTAACGATAGTTCAGCATATCGTCGGAATTCCGCGAATGTTATTTCACCAATTGCGTATACACCCTAAAAAACAAAGACTGTGGTAGTAGGTACGAATTGCACCTTTATTGCCTAATTTTATAGCGGACATTTGTTGTACTGTATATCATGATACATTAGTGAACTGTAAATAAATGGGCCAACCAAATGAGGTAAAAAGTGCTTAGAGAAGCTGATTAGATCAATGGAACACAAATGCCGATGAGTTTAGTGGACAAATATCTTTGCCAATACAGTGGTTACGGTGTGACTCTTGACGGTATAAAGTTATATCAACTTGACGAAGCACAAAACAAAAATTCTCCGTAGAACCCATTGGGTAGCTACCTGTACCTACTACTGAACTGCCTGTTACCATTCACGACAAACAGCTAAATTCTACACCCCAGTGATATAACGTACACCACCTCCATAGTGCTTTATGGGGTTAGAGATCGCAGAACTCTGTTCAACAAACTGAAGCTGTAGCTACTGTGTGATATTTTTCCAGATGAGTAGTATGGCACTGTAAGTGGATGACAGGACAAAATTTCCCCGGAAGCACACGACCGGTTTTGAGGTTTTTGCCACCCATCAAGTACTCCTCTGCTCAATCATCCCCATACTAAAGAACTCCATAGTTGGTTTCCGGGTGTATTCTCATTCGAATTGTATGGGGTGTGCACGGACCGAGGATCCATTTTAACAATCACCTGGTGATTCCTCCAGAGATAATTCGTCGATTAACGGCGCTAACCGTCAGAATGAGGACACTTGGTCCCAAATGGGAATTTTTCGAGTGAGTAACATGGCTTTGTATGCCGCTATGTGATGTCTATTGCATTACACTCGTAAAAACATGAGTAATGCTTCGATTTTTCAAGTATATGCATTTCTACAGGTCCCGGTGCATCTTACTCGACAAGATTTCGCGTCTTCAAAAAAGATGGTGAGGCAAAACGATAAATCTTAGCAGCTTAACAAACTGGGCTTCTTTTGTAAGTTTGGTTTTGTGGTCCAGCATCGAGTCATAAACTTGATCAACTTTGACTTTACCTTTGAAAGAGCTATTTTATTACCAAGGAAAGTGCAAAAGAAAAGCCTTGTAAACTGCTCAACTCGGTGCCAAATTATTGTGAGTAATTTATTGCCTACTGTGGCAAGGTATCACGGAAGCACTATATTCCCTGACCGTCAGAGATATTAACCCTGGGAAAATTTATTCACGAATTCCGGACTGGAATTCGTCATGGTGAGTTTTAATTGCGTGGTTCCCTCTGACAGGGTTCATTCCTTAAACACTCTCCCAACACGTTGAGACACTTTTCCAATTCAGCATAAATAAATGATACACAGAGCATGTATTCATACTTAGCTCAAGATGTTTATGGCTACTTTCGGATAAAATATGATGTTCGAAATAAAAACTCATAAATTTGGTCCCACTGCTTAGATGCTCTGTTAAAAATCCCCTAATTACCGGGAAAGACCGAACGGATAAGCTACTGCCAAAAGCCGTTGACAAGTACTCATTAATCTTTCCAGCGTATTCCACGCTTGCACGTCATCATTTTTGCTCCCAATGGTCTATAATTTCTCGGCTCGTTAGTCTGTTACATACTGCCAATTCCCCAATAAGCCTAATGCATTCTTATCAAAGAAAGTTCAAGTTTCCTCATTTATGAAACGCTTCATCTGAATCCTCCCAGAATGTCTCGAGGCAATGCAGGATACAACGTAGCTTCGAAAACATGTTATTTTCCTTGTATAGGAATTTATTTAGCATGAATTATGTCTCTAACTAAGAAGAAGATGGTAGCTTGAAGACTGTGAAGAGTTCGCTTGAGTTTCATTCAATTTACCTTTTTCCAATATATGTTATAAAAGTTTAACTGAATTAAGCGAAAGCCAAGTCTAGTCTAGTCGAAGAGGATTTGGGGCTGCTGGCATATTGACGAATTCATCCAGCCTCACAAGGTAGATGGTAAATCATCATTCCCGTAAACCTCTCTACTGCAAATAGATTTGCATGAAAACTGTAAATCAATCAGTAGTTCACTGTAAAATATAATGAATTTGTCCAACTCCCCGATGGTCATAATTCATTTTGCTCAGAGATATTGTTATACTTTTCTGCTGAAGGATAAAATGTTAACTGCTCTCGTTTTGTCTCGAAAAATTCAACCTCACTTTATGTGATGAATGCAGTTTTAATCTCTTTTTTCGATGCCATATATTCCTTTTTATAATCTCATTTGTTCTGATCTTAGTATCCAGTGAACTATTACATTTTCTTCCCTCGATGAATCTTTAAAATCAAGAACTGAGAATATTTTGTCTTTTCTGTCTTTCATGAGCAAAATCTGTCATCGTGTGGGAACGGTTATTCATCATTACTTAGAGCTCAGGCGATGAAGATGCTACGTAAAGCACCTACGTGCTACGAGAAAATCTATACTTCTCAGTCCTTTTCGAGCCCGTTGTATACATATGTTGTCAAAGTAATTGGGGTTAGCCAGTTTCGAAATTATCTATTCTCTCATATCATCCAATAAAGGGGAGTATTTTGCACTACGGGAGTATATACATTGCACAACAGAAGTATAGGGCCCTCTGATTTTTCTGCATATTCCTGGTTCTGCATTCTTTAACAGAACTTTACGTGGTCAAAACGACCGAATGCGTGGTATAATACGGCATACAAAATTTCAGAACAAAACTATGCACCATGTGCTAATTAGAGAGGAAAACGTAGAAATCCATGATGATAAAAAGCGTTGGACCCTACAATCAAATGTTCTACCTCATGGAAAATTTTGCATTACCAGAAGGACCATTGAGCAAAGGAACATGCTGATTAGCTCGGTTTGTGGATTTGGTGAATGAAAAGGCCGTGATAACAGGAATCAAGGGATCCATGCACACGGGTGCCGTTGATACACCCTCGTGGCTCAGGTCACCTTCAGTCGCGGTGACTGCAAGCATACACGTCGCAGAACTCACACAGAATTTCGTCTGCACAGTGCCACAGGGGGCGACGTACACGTTTCAAGAAAGACGAGATATTCGCGTTCCACCACATGGGATTTAACTGGCATTAAATTTCCAGGCGATGCAAGAGTTCGAGAAAAGTCGTGCGACTGTATCTGGAATGTATCGAGTAATGTGAGCTAAAAAGGTGAGTGGATTGGTAAAAAAAATTACCGGAATCGGACGAACAAATAGTATTTCCCCTAACCTTCAAGAATGTACGCTTCACTTCGACGTTGAAAGCTTCGATCTGATTCAGTGTTTTTAAAAAGAACGTTACTAAATACGGTGAAAGCTGTGCAGTAGGTGAAATATAAAATTAAAAAGATAAATTGCTTTCACATCGCTGCATAGAGTATTTCGCTTATCATGCTCCGAAACATATGTAACATGGACAAACAAGTAAGGAAATGCCTTTTTTAACCGACGAAAAGCAGTCTGGAAGGATCGAAAATACCACTGGCATTATATAAGACAAAAGGAGGAATTTCCATTCAAAGAAACAACGACAATGGATCATTGATTATTTGGGCTGTCTTCTCAGCCAAAGGCCAAAATGAGCTAGTGATAGTTGAGGGTACAAAGGAATCTGCCCTGTACATTTGCACGTTAGAACTAATTCTGCTCACACTAGTAAAAAACTGATTGCAATATGACGTCATAATTCAACTTGATAATGGTTCTGACCACTGCTCATACACTACGACATGTTGGCTGTTGTTCCGTGACACCAGTTCCTGCAGTGGCCAGCCCGTAGCCCAAATCTAAACATGATTGCTCGCCAGGTGTGTTCGGTGATTCTATGGCTTGTCTGTTGAACAGTGAATTGGTAAATGCTCTTGGGCTAAAATGGGTGAACCTTGGCCACGGGACAACCAGAGGTCTTTTAAGATGTGCGCCGAGATGTATCGAGGTCCACAAGCAGAATGTAGCACGCTGTTTGAGAGATTCACTGTCGACGCCCAACTGATGGAGGTCTTACACTTTCGTCATTTCCTTTCTTCGAGTATTCTAATCTAACGAGACTACAAAAAATTATATTTTATGAATTTTTATATTCGTTATCTTAATGAATACTTGGATACGCTGACCAGAAGTGATTTCGTTAGAGAACACGGGAGCGTAAATCTGGGGGGAAATGTGGAGGTCCTCTAATTTTGGCTCGCAGTGTCCTTATGGATGCCCTCCTTTTGAGGAAATTTCTCCATAGATGCATGTTTCAACCAGCTCGCAGCCTCAATGACCGGCTGTGGCCAGACGGTTATCCTTGTGGGCCTCAAACAATGACGGCCCAGTTCGATCTCAGCTATGGCCGGTTACTTTCCCATTTGACAGCCCTTCATTGGCCGCGGCCGTTTTCCTGAACTGTTGTACATTGTAGTGTAGTAAATATAAAAAAGGAATTAAAAAGAATATTTATTCATTGGTATTTTTCGATTGAATAAGATCTCGCACTATGCCAATCCCATTCACAACAGGTGGTGTATTAGTCATGTTCTGTGCCACGGAGAACCTGTTGCGCCACGAAATATGCACGAGCCAGTTGCACACCTCATAACCGGATCCGTCTGCTCTCATTAGATTAGTCGAATGGATCATGCAACCCAGCAACCCACTGACTTTTGTACACAATTTTATCGGCTTGGTAAAAATGCAGACTCAGAAAATAAATATGTGTTCCAGTTTTCAGACTGAAGCGGGAGTACAAAAGGCATTTGAATTTGGCACGGCCAATACATTTTCGCGTGAGCATATATAAACACGGTAATATTATTACCGCATTTTTGTTACATAGAAGTCATTCGCGCTGTTCTAAACGTCTCTTGTTTTGTCGTTCTTATAAAGACTAGTTCGTGAAAAAATGAGCATGCAATACCTGATTTCAGACAATGTCCCCTATAAATAAAAAAAGGATAAAAAGAAAGCATTAGGAACGCTTATCACAAGTCTCATTTTCATATTTCTCAGTCATTAGCGAAACCACGTGTTCCGTAGCAGAGGCAAAAAATATTTCGAGCAAAACAAAAGCCTTATTCGGTCGAGAAAATAGATCTCTTCCAAAAAAGATTTACAACGACTTTACAATTTCTTCACTGGGCTAGCTTTTCAATAAGTCAGAATTACAAACACTGCGTCCACTGATCAACTTGCTCCATTATAGCATTTGTAACTATTAAAATCTCTCTCAAAGTATATTTAACGATACACTTCTCAAATCACTTTGCTTCCGGCTCAAAAAGCTGTTCACAGGTTTGACGAAAGTTACCGAAGCAGGATAAGATAGTGTTCTTACTGGCGACTCAAGAATACTATCTTACTCCAGCTAGTAGAATAGTAGACTAAATCATAGAGTTGCCCCAACCACAGTTTGGGAAGACGAAACAAAACTGATTCACCAGGTGACTATCGTAGGCCTCTGAGGTGATCAAACAGTTTTCGTGTGAATATGCCCCGTCGGCTCACTTAAAAAGCATACCTAGAAGAGGAAATTACGTGTATGCGGGCTAACTCATCAGTAGCGTAATTTAAACAGAATATGTAAACGGCAAGAACATTTTACCAGGACAATTAGGTTGCTATTATTCGCCATAGAACTGAGACAAATGTGGTTTGTTTCCCAAATATCTGGTCAGAAATAAAAATACCTGAAATATTCTTTTAACCTTCTTCCTTCCTTATACGGCAAAAGATGACATTTCCGGAAGAGGGGGGCTGTCAAATGAGAAGTGATTTGCTCTGGCAGGAGCCGAGGCCAGATTGTATTGATCTGAAGTCCAAGACAATAGCCATTTGGCCATTGCCTATTGTAGTATGCAGCCATCAGTGTTCCTTTTTGGGGGAGCTTGTTTGTGCTGGATCTGCAAAAGGCAGATGAAATAAAACTTTTTGAGCACAAAAGCTCAGTAAAGGCATGAACGAAATCCTACACTTACACTAACTGAACACCAGTCAAATCGCAAAGCTTCTTTAGGGAGAAAGCTAAATATGACTCATGGAATTTTCACATCATCTGAAATGGATTTCCAAGTTTGCTGTAAACACTGACCTGCCAAGCATTAGCGTTTCACTGTCAGTTTTCAAAATGACCGCTGTAATCAACAGTCCGGTCTTGATATCAGCCCAGTGTGCGCACACCATGTTGCACGGAAGTGAATTGCCTCTTTGGCGAAGAAAGACGAGAACCGGCTTCTACGATGTCACCGATTGTCAGCACCGACAAGCAGTAAACTTCCTGATTTTCTTATTGCATCGGATAAGTTTTCTGAACGAATCATAGTTTTTGACTAACATCCAAGTTATCAATCATGTCTATTTGGAAAAGATTCAAAAATAATTTACACCTTGAATAAGTACCAGTCTGTCATGGGTTTTATGAGTGCATCTTTTTGCGAATCTTGTCGGGGAATCATGCACTGCCTTCCCAAATGACAAAGAAGGTGATCACGATTGAGGCTATCAAAACTGTGGAATTCAAAATTTCTTTATCCGTCACTTTTTTGGAATATTCGAACATCTAAGCACTTATTTTCAGTTTTTGAATAATGTCCATTTTACTTTTCAGCTGTACAAGATGTGAACGGACTCCATTTTCACCAACTAATTTGCTACCAATTTAAAATTCCACCCTACGTCAACTTCTACGAGAAAAATCAGTTTTCTGAAAATTTTCCGACCATACCCAGTCCATCAACGGTTACATTCTAAGAACAATCAATAGCTTGGAGACAACTGGCCGGTGTGTAATCAATGAAGAAACCGTCCAACGCAATTTTGATTGTTATAAAGGAATCTACTATCCTCTACATTGAACAATATGAACACACAAATCTTTTTCAGTATTGACACTTAGCAAACTATGCACGATTATTTGAGGGAATTCCTCGTCAAAGTGCTGATCTATCTTGAATTTTTCTTGGTCGGTATTGTTTACCCCTTGCGTTGGTGGAAAAACCGTGCATTGTCCCTCAATTTAGCTTACTGCAAAGAGGAAACGGAAGCAAGCAACAATCATTGTGTAACTAATTTTCCTTCTTTTTTGATTCATCCAGCTCTGAGTTCATATATGAATTTGTTGTGATGGAAGAGAAGTCAGGCACAAGATACGAAGATTTAGACATGTTTCAACCAATCTAAAATTCAAAATGGGTTACACACTGTGATCTGCATCAATTTGGGCGAACTGTTATTGTTTATCCCCGTCATACGCTGACATTTGTCGAATCGTACTGAAAAAACCTTGTTGTCAGGTTGTGGGATTTATCGTGTGTCAGATTGGCGGTTTGTGAATTGCGACAGATTGGGGTCATACGCTACGGCAACCGCTTAACGACCGGTCAATACGTCAAAACTGTACCCGGAAATTGAAGTAAATTCTTGCCGAGCTGGTAAAACGGAGGAGCACGGAGTTATCGTTCCAGTTCACCCGTGATAATAATGAAGTATGGGGAGTAAAACTCCACCTGCTCTTGCGCTGAAAAAGTTTTCCGGGTGAACATGTGTGTGTGTGCGTGTGTGCGTGTTTTTCACAGAACTAGCAGTTTGTGTTCTTTTTTCCACCTGGTTTAGTAGTGACATGCAGTCATGTCAGTGAGGTGTACAGTGTGGTTCAACTGACTTGTGGGTGACACGGGAACAACACCGGTAACTTCAAAGTCCAACAATCCGATGGATTTCGTCTGCCTGAGTAATGAAAAAAGCTTTGGTCACAAACTTCATTGTTTTGCTGTTTCACTTTAGCTGTATGACTCAGTACAAATGTGAGCTACTTTTTCACTGTGGAAACGGTACTGTGAAAACGTGGACAATGAGAAGAAGGTCCACAGCTTCGTTAACCCTGTTATATGTGAATCTCTAGATTCAATACATAAAGCCGGTTTCGGAGATGTTCACATATTTCGGCTTTGTTCAAGAGTTAGCTACTCGACGAGATCGCCCAAAGAAAACGAGTAATTACTGCAAAAATGACATACCAACTCGCTTCGAATTTTGCTGACAGAGACTGAGCAAAATTCGTCTCTTTTCACTCGTTCCAAGCAGTATTTCATTTTGTTACAGAAAATATTCATCATACTGAATGTGCCTTATGGCATAGTAAGACAAGTTGTTACCAGTCTTCAATGTGTCAGAACAGAGATTACTTCGGAGGGAAACGAAAAATCTATGCGTCATATGAAATGTTATAGCAAAATTGTTGCAAGTCTGTTTCAACAATACTGCTAGTAAACCGAATAACGTAATGCACACCTGCTTTTCAGAAGATAAGGAATAATCTGGATGGCCGAACACGTCAGTTCAAGTAAGTTCGTATTTGATTCCCGCATATCCGACTGCAAATAGGCCGGAGGTCAGATTCATTGAGCTTGTTCAACGGAAAAATAAACTATTCACGACAACCCTTTGTACAATTAAAATAAGGCATTTCATTGACTGAAATTCATCCAACCTTCTTAAAACCTGTATTCGGAAACCATATACATCCCACCGGGTAAAAAGTATCATATTTGTTGCACAAAGTTGCGTAGTTAAACGTGATCGCTCTTATGGTACCCTTTTTGATGAATGAAAAGCGCGTCTGGGATATTGTTCATCATGTCGCAATTTACGCCGCTGGGGAACATGTGGACGAAAATACAACCCCGGTGGGGGTGGGGGGCGCACACGAATATAGAACATGTACAATAGAGTTTTAGCCATTATGAATTCTTGGGTGCAAAACATTTCCAGGAAAACATCTTCAAGTCCAGGATGATCAAAGGTCATTTGCTTTAGAATAGAATTATCACTACTATTTTTGTCAAGCTCATTGTTTCCAAAGGTCTCGTGGGTAAACCCATCCATGCCAACTAACATGCAGTTTCACTTTCAAGAATATTGTTTCCGTTCGCTCAGCTGATAACGTGGCACACCATTGACTCTTATTTTCACCGAGAACAATAAATCATATTTCTTTGTGTTGAAGAGTACAACTGAAGGTTGAGGCTGTCCTTGACAAACATCAAAATAATTTCGTTTAGTTCTAGGATGCGAATATGGCCAATTAGACAAGCTGGAGAATTTTCAATACCTTTCTCAGTTCAAGTCAGCAAAAGCTTTTACTCACCCAATGATGAGTGAGATTTTAGCAGGCACCTACAATGTAGATGTATCCGTGATGAAAATTAGGCGGGATAATTTGAATGCGGTCGGATAACTGTGATAAATAAACTGGTCCGTAAAATACGTCCAAATGTACAGCAAGGTCGTGAAATGTCGCCTTGTGATTCATAGGTGCGTCAAAAATGGATGAGGCTTTTTCTACACTTAGAAATGTGGTACTGAAGCTTCCGGTGTTTCCAACAAGTGGAGGGGGGTGCGTGAAGTCAGTGATTATTGTCAAACAATAAATTATCTGTTCGTTTGTCAAAAATACTGTCGTGCTTGCTAAGTGTAAAGTCAGTGAGAGTATCACTAATTATGATGCTGCAAGAACGAAGTAGCTCCACAGATTTCGTAATAAGATCAACAGTTTTCCCTTCTAAAACCAAGCAAAAGTCACGGGGGAGTATAGGATATATGGCGGGAAAGAGTGCAGAGGGTTAGAAACTAACTTTTAGTAATACAAGGTGCTTTGAGTTTGAAATATAAGGGAAATTTCCGAAAAAAGGGACGCTTACTAATACAACTGGATAAAAGAGGATGGATATAATAACGCCGGATGAATTCCATAGTTAAGCTAAGGAGAAGAGTACCAGCTACTGAGTGAAGTAAATTGTACGGTGCGTAACACAACTCAACTCTATGACTACTGTGGATACTCGGCACCGTGTCACGATGAGGTAGACCAGATCTTTTAGCGCAACCCCGAAGTGCAAGCCTAAATGTGCGACCACTGCGATCAACATCGGGAGCAAAGGAGTTGGCACTGAAGCCAAAAGTATCAAGAGTTGATCATGAGAAAGAGACTTTAAGAGCAACACTGCAACAGACACTGAGTTTGGTGAATATACGGAAATCTCTCACTTATGCTTCAAGCACTTTTCTATCGAATTTAAGAAAGCATGGAACCGGTTGTTATGAGAAAATGAACAACGCATTTCAAGAGGAGCTTTTTTGCTATGTGTGAACCAGTAATCTTCATCTGCAAGTTGGCCGTGTTAGATGTGATACAACAAAAACACAAAACTCCACGAGTCAAAGCTCAGCAGATGTCTCATGAGGAACACACACACATACACATACATAGACGGTAATCAAACAGCAATATGGCTGCCCACAGCCTGTTCACTACTTATGTGTAGGACAACTTTCGACTTTGAAATTGGCTTAATATCGAGAAAGGACAGAACAAAAATACAGTCTCATTGGAAAGCGAAAGTCAGAACGGCAGCATTAACGATCAGGGCCAGTATCTCTAGACCGCCAAATCCAGCTGCACAATTATTACGGTGAATCAGCACACGGTAGATGCTCGTTAATATTCCATCTGACCCCCTAAATGAAATTATCAGACAGAATAATGTGTAATTTTACCAATTGAAATCGGAAAATAAAGTATTTTTTCTTCTTTCACGCATGAGTAACTCTTTTTATTCACTCTATCTTTACATGGAAAATAATGCAAAAATAGCCAATGAAATATGACGGTTGTTCTTGCGGATAGAAGAAGTTACAAGGATCATCTATTTTAACAGCTGACCCAAGGAGAATTACTGGAGCTATCCAATCTTGACATGTTATTCAAATCATTTCTCATTTCTAGTCTTATGTCAGTCGAAGCATTTGTCTCTTTTTTGTTACGAGTTAAATCTAACTTTATTTATATAAAATGATGAATTATTTCACTGAATATCCGCCTCTCTTACATGTTGAAATTCGCAAAATAGTACCTTCTTAAATATAATTCAAGATGATATACATTACTCAGGTAATTATGTTCAGTCTGCACAACAGAGATCCGACCACGAACTGTTTCAACAAAAACATCCACCCAACCATTTGTACTCGTCTTTTTTCCTGCTATTCTGACTCAGGGACTTGTTGTTGCTGCTCTGTTCAAATGGCTTCGAAAATATCAACTTGATAAAACCTTCCACCTAGAAAAACCTATCTATCAGCTGTAGAAAAAACAAATCAATTAATTTTATTGGGCAGCATCTTCACGAGAGCAACTTTCGTTAACTGGCAAAACAACTAGAATTAGGAATCGCATTCAGGAAAATCACAAACCTTCATCCAGTTAGACGAATATCCAACAATGAGGATTTGAATTCCCCCGGGTGGTCGCAGAAGAGTGCCTTGTTTTTATCGCTACCTGAACAGGATGTTCTATGGACGTTCTATGTCTCAAAGCAGGAATCACATTAACCCAATCAACGAAATCCTGACCACAATTTAATGGCTCTTTGCGGAATAGAAGCGAGCGGTTCCCGATCAGATTTTTGTTGACTAGAATCACTAGATAGATAACATTAACTGAAAGAAATTTGATAATAATTCAATCATAGGAAACTTAGCTAATTCAAGGAAGTGATAATTGATGCGATTGTTCAGGCAACAGTTTGATTGTTTACAACAGCTTGCACTGTTTTCTAAAATATCGTCGATTCCGATTGTTTTACATTGCTCGTGATATTTATTCGTAGACGCAGTCAGAAATGCAATAGACTCAGGCAAATTTTTTTGTTTTTGTATGGTCTGTGCAGACAAATCTTTTGTTTTCAGAAATGAACTACGCTGATCTGGAAGCCCCTAGAAGTTTTGGAGACTCTGCAATGCTCATTCGTTCTCTCCTTGACTAGCTTTATCAATTCGGTGTTGATTTACGCAACCTTTACATGCATACTAAATTATCACCAAGATAGCACGAAGCAATTGATCCAGATGTCTCGAGTGTTCATTTTTCTGAAACGGAACACGAACAAAGATGATGAACGTAGCCGACAAAGTAACTTACCCACATCATTTTAAAATCGCGCGTGTACCATTATTCCGAGGCGCCAAACAGTTAAATAAGTCTAAATTGAACAATGTTTGCACCTGCAAAAACCGTACAAAGTATTTTTCTGAGCACACCTGTATTTGACAATCCAGACAGTTCACATTGGTGAGGCTAGTAAAATGAATTAAATAGTTCTATTTCCGGACCGAGCTGTGACAGGAACGATCCCCCGGCGGTCTGAGGTTTTCGGCCCCCTGTCTGGCTGAGTGCCTACGGCTATCGGGTGGTTACTCTTTTGAACCAGTCCCGATTTGTTGGTTTGATTGCTCCAACTGATGTCCTAATTGGTAGGTTTGTACACGGATTATCCTAATGGAGGCATGAGATCTTGCAGATTTCCATCATCAAATTCACAGAGTTCTTTGTGTTTGTTTTGTGAGCTGCTTTCAGAGTGACTGTTCGTTAACAACAGTTGTACGTGTGGAGTTGTCATTCGGTAAGGACATTCCACGAACTATCCATGGTAATAAAATTGGGAATTTATCTTTGAATCAACTAGATGGCTCACAAATACAAACATTTTTGTCTAAATGAAACTACTGCACTCTACCAAAGAAAATTAACCACCTTTCTTCACAGGAAAATTTTGAAACTCTTTTCGACCAAAAGTCTGCTTTAGATCCCGGGAATGCGGATGATGCGAGTTGGTTTAGGACTAAATTGTTTTATTTGAAATGTCATCAATGAACGAAAACAACATAGCGACAATCGTGACTATTGAACAGACACACTGAAGCTCTCGAATGATTGAAGGAGAACCCCAAAAGAGTAATGTTGCGTCCAGATAAGGGATGAGGAGTTGTCATTGCAGGAAAATCATACGTGAAGAACGTGTTAACTAATAAAGAAGATGAAACCAAATTCAAAATGGACTCAAAGCCAGATGATCCAAGTGAACCAGAACAGAAAATTAACACACCACTGTGATCTCTAGTTCCAGCAGGTCTTATTCACGAATCAACAGTCAAGTCACTGTCACCCAGAAGGGGTCAAACTCCACAACTGTACGGTCTGCCGAACTAATTAAGCAGTGCCGCCAATCATATCGATAGTCAACTCTCCACAAAATAAACTCGCCAAATGGTTAACCAAGTTAGTGAAGCCAGTCAGGTACCCGGTTTCGAGTCATGCTGTGAAGGACTGTTTCGAAATGGACAACCTAGAGCAAGAAGAAAACATCCAGAACCACCATTTGCTCACTATGGGTACCACTCCTTTGTTTACAAATGTCCGCCTCTAGGAAACTATTAACATCATGTGCCAAATAATCGATCAACACCATATTCATATTGAAAAAACAAATACCGATTTGGCACTTCTGTTAAAATTATGTCCGTCAAATGTGCAGTTCCACTTTCTCAACGAAGGTTATCGACACATTGATGGAGCTTCTGTGGTTAGTCCTTTAAACTCCCTACTCTAGTGGGTGCTTTTGTTGATCACTTGGAAAACATAATTTGGAATAAAGTATCTGATACGTTACTTTATTGCTGTTACGTGGATGATATTTTCGTGATCACAAAGAACAAACAAGAAGGTGAAGAACTGCATGCCTGGTTCAATAATCTACATCCAAAAATAAAGCTGACAGTCCACGAGGAGAATAATTACACCATAAGCTTCATAGACACTGAGGTTGTTCGCCGAGATGATTCAGTTAGAAGACCCAGTTATCGAGATGACACTTGGTCTGGGCAATATTTCCTTTTTAGTAGCATAATTCCGGTAAAGTACAAGATAAATACAATGCAAATACTGTTTCTCGGAACACAGAAAATTTGCACAGCAGGTACTCTGGACGAGGTTTTAAATGCAATCACTAAAACAACATCATTCCTGGCAAAGTATCGCCACCTGAAGTCAAGAAATGGTATTCCTACCACAGTATCTGAGATGGAAGTACACCTAAAACTCCCATACAAAGGTGATAACGTCAGTGAGTTCTTCAGGAAATATTTGCAGTCAGCTCTCAGTCGCATCCGCTATGCTGCCAGCCCAGCAACAGTATTTACAACTAATCGGTTAACTGTGCCAATAATGGAAGAACCATTGCTTACTCACGCGAAGTCAAGGGGCATATTCATACTCCAAGGTGAGTGTTCAGTGACCTACATAAGCAGAACGAAAACACCGTTACGTCATCGTGTGACTTCAGAATACAATGAATAGTGAAGTCACCACGACTGCTGCATTAACCAGATCATTCAGCTTTTTCTAAAGCAACCAACACACATTTCAGTTCATGCGCATCTTGCTAATATACCACCACACTCAGCCGATTGACCGACACATACATTGCCCTGCTAGACGAAACACACCCATATGATGTCCTACGTTACCAGAAACGACGCTGAATATCACTGAAGGCAAATGCGTCAACATATATATATATATATATATATATATATATATATATATATATAATATTTGTCAGTGAAACAGCATATTAACTCTCAAGTCCATGCGGAGATTTCACACCTTATTATCCGTTACCACAGTCCACCTTTCCTCCGAACCGTAGCCGGTTGGAAATTGACTCTCCACTTCTCGAGGACCTTCCAGTTGAGCTTTCTCATTTCTGAATGGTACATGTTACTGATCCTGAATCTAAACTCACCTTTTTATGGACTGCTGTTTCTCCCACATCCACCAGTGTTCACTTTCACGAAATTGGTCTCGGCACCGTTTCGACACTCATTCCATTTATTGAACTCCGGTAAATCCGACATTCAGGGTCTGCATCGTCTTCATGGATCGCTATCCTCTCCGCATGCACCGACTTTCCCGAGAACACTTCTTTACAATTTTTTTTTCCTTTTTTTTCTTCCTTTTCTTCTTGTTCAAAATTTACTCTATCTGTAGAACATCAGCAGGCCTCCGTTTCCCCAGCTTGCATCATTCTCGTTCATAATGCGTCCTTGACACTGCGCTAAAGGTTTTTCGATATCTCCACCGCCCAGCCCGGATTCGAAACCGGTTTGAAACTGCCGCGCAAACCATTAGTAAAATGATCCATTCAAACTGTTGTTGGCTATGTCTATCTATCGCTGATACTCTCGACTTTCATACTTTGAATTTGTGAATATTCCACCTTATTGAGTAAAGTGTCACACCATGATCATGCGCTAGAGCGTGCGTCTCGACCATGGCCGAGAAATATACCACTATCATTATCATCATTATCATTGACCGAGCGAAGGTCAATCGGTTCACTAAATGCTGTGTATCTTTTTTGGATCAATCATAGCATCATCACAATTCAGGCATTCAAAGTTGTGCACTCGATCACGAATACGAAACCATCAACATAAATGGAGGCTCTATCGATCAGTACAGAGTGCCATGAACTGTGCAAACAGAGCAAGCTTGTGATCAGTTTATCTTCCCAAGGTAACGAAGTGTGGTAATTAGTGTGTGCTTATTTTATACGTTAATTTATTTGCCTCATGTGATGTCACATTTGTTTCCAGACATTTCATTCATCCGTTTTGGCTGCAGTGTGCTTCTATAAAGATGCGGGGAAACGACAAAGTGTACTTGATACAGCTTGTGTTTTTGACTTTGTTTTCTAGTATTGACCCTCTACTGTTTGGACCATAGATTTCGACTGGATGGCCCGATGACCTGGATACCCGCTCTTTTTAATGGCTTCACCAACCCCCACTACAGCAGATCATGCCTGTCGGTAAGGGGACGGCATAGGCTGACTCACCGTCAATAGATAGCCAAGGCTCACCCTCAGTCAGCCTTTTAGACTTTGTCCAAAATCCAGGCCAGCGTTTGAGCGAACGTGAGCACGAACGACAGGACAACGGATCGATAAGACGACAAAAGATCCCCATCAAGCAGTGGCTGGCCCCATCACCAAACAATCGATCAGAAGAGACATTAACCGAAGGCAGTTTGGAACAATCATGCGGACTCAACTTTATCAATGTATTCCAAATAGCAGCTGCACCGTACACATAAGAGCATGCATTTTACTGATATCTAGTGCAAATATATCTGAGTGTATTTGCACCATATACATCATGCAAGAGGAGAAATTGACCAAACCCTAAGTCCTCTACTGGCATCGCGTCCGACATTGTTGCCACGATATCTTCCACTGTACGATCATTTTATCTTCCATCTGCACTCAACCGCATAACACTGTGAACATGGGTAATTTTGGGTTCGTGACGCGCAACATATGTCCAAATCAACGTAGCACACTGGGTTTGGACGTTGAATTCTGCAATTTTTAGCAATACAAATTACTTAAACGATATACATCAGCTAATAAACCATTCAATTTCCGGAATGCCTTAGCATCCGAGCTGCAGTAAGGACAAAGATGGGCCCTTCCTATTTCGAACTGCTTGCAACCTGGAAGTCCTCACAAGATAACCGTCACTATTTGCTGAACGTGGGATCAGGAAAAACTGTGCAAAATAACACGGGATGAGACTTTTCATTTTTGGTCATCGCACACTTTAAACTCACGAGTTTCCTATTGATGCAAGTGGTTTCCTATTCCACACACGACTGAAGCTCGAGTGTCTATATGCATTGTACAAAAGATGACGTATCGAAAATACACGACAACTGTTGATTACAAAAGCTTACCTGTTTCGGGGTACGGATCTTCTCCCTGTAGTCAAGTAATTCTAAGTCGTTTGCTTTGCCAACAGGTATAATTTTACCAACATCATTTTCACTTTCAGTCCACATGGAAATTAACACAGTGATTTCCATAGGTTCTGGATTACTAAACTTGGCGTCCAGGTACCAAGCTTTTCATATGACCCGTGGATGCCTAAAGTTGCCGTGACTAACCTTGACAATTTTTTTTGGAGGTTCTTTAAAGACTTGAGAAATCTGAATCCCGGGAACGAAAATTAGTGACGCACAGTGGACCAAGTCCCATCCGCATAGAAAGTTCAGATTCTATGCCTGTCTCTCGTCCAATCATTTTTGGTCATCCGATGTTTTGTCTACGGTTCATATAAAAACACGAGTCTTTAATTTGTAAGGTGGCAAAATTACTAAAATTTTCCATTCATAATTTTCGACGTGTATGAACTGTTTGGGCACTACTTTTGTTAACTGAAGCAATAAATAATCCCCTTTGTAATGTCTAAAAGTGACAGCAGATTCTAGTGACACATAACTTGCAGTTTGCAGTATGCTGATGTTTACCATCGCTTTATTTGATATGTTTTCAGTTTCAGCATTTCGAAAAAATTTGGTTTTCTAAAAAATCTGAACAACACCCTAACAGCTGTCGCTTACTTGAGATTCATCGGTACACCAAAGACTAATCACGGCTCATCCCGAGCATAAAAGTCTTTCATCAAAAGCTACTAGTATCCATCATACTCCTACCTTCAGAAAAATGTGAAAGGCATTCTTCTGTTAGCAGGAGATCTTTTGAGGTACGCGTATCACGGCAGTAAAACGTCAAACATTTGAATATGAGTAATAATACGGTTCTTATGGCAACTAATCGTGAACGATAAGCAGAAACTAGCAGACCTCGTAGCCAAAAGCTGAAATGAAATAAGCCAACCAAGTGAAAGTAAGTTCGGAAAAACTGGTAGGTGTATCACGTGTTACCTTTCAAAGCACACTAGTCAACTTCTAAACAGTGTTGAAGTCCTTTGGGTATTTTATCAAGGGAGTGGAATGGATCAGCTGCGTGTAAGGCAGCTTAGAGTTCAACAGGTCTTCGACTGACCCTCTATTTAATATGGATTCTACTTAATTTGATCCATCATACAGTATGAACGCTCAACTCAACACTGGAAACCAGTACTGTTTAGCCAGTGGTGGAATGACGCTTTATCATGTAGTGTACGAGTTCAATAAACCACTCCCGCCCAGCCCGGAAGGCCTGGGGTTTTAGTGTTCATCCCAAAAATGTTCATTCCGGGTTCAAGTGCCAGTGGACGCGCGGTGGAAGTGTACTGCTGATGCTTCCTAAGAAGGATGAAACGAGTGTACAGTACAACCATGGTTTTCAATGGTTCTTCGACTATGCACACGGCAAGGTTGATCGCATTACGCAAAACACTTGATCTCCCACTGATTACAATCGGTGACTATGCTGCCGTCCCCATAATACTTTTGTCATTCTCATGACAATAATTTGTAGTCCAGTGTAGCGAATAAATAGGGATATGCGCTTTCTTAGCATTCTGTACGAAGGATGCATATTGACTATGAATCACGTTTCTTCAAATTAGGCAAACTGATTTATAATGTACTGTGACGGGAACCTGCGTCGGAGAAAAGGGGCTGCCTGTTTGAGTCCAAGCAATGGGCCCATGGTCGGTGCGAACGAAACTCGGGGCTTTGAAATTACTTCACGTCGAGTACACTTGAGTACGTAGCGGTAATTCGCTTTATTCCCCAGTATAATTTTAGGAGTCTTAAAGGAACCATTTACGCAACGACGGCTAGGAAAATTCCCGTATAACTTATGATACTGATACAGCTAAGAAACGAAAAGGCTATTCTGCTTGTCGATGCTGTTGTCGTGGTTTGGATTCGTTCACTGCAAATAAGGATACTGGTACCAATCAGATTGTTTTTATTGATGGAAATTAGCATGCGTAAAATTGCTGTCTAGTCGACGTACAAATTACCGAGTGAAAAGTCGACTCTTCCGTGGAGTCACGTGAAATCTTTGTAAACCACGAGGAAATGATTGACGGTGACCATTATATAAATCTGAAAAGAAATAGCCAACAATATTGAACAATCTAACTCCCATTCGTACCGGTTGTGACATTTTGCCGATGAACGGTATTGTATACGCTAATAATACAAACACACAGTAAGCATAGAATTCTTTTGTTATCATAAAGGTAAGCAAGTCACGGGAACTTTGCAAGCTTAGGACGGCCATACAATCAATATGGCCAAACAGTGCCCTTCAGGGCCGGTCAAAATGTGATTGAGTAATACTGTTCTGCCAGATGTAAAATGAATGCGTATCTGTAGGTTTAGCAGCGAATAAACATGGATCAGTTAGTACACCGCCGATCCAGTCACATTACAGTTGGGGTCATTTATCATTTTTTCAGTGCCTTAGCTGGAAACTTGTCTTCAGTCCTGTGATAAAGCATATACTTGATTGATCTGCATATGACTAATAGTTATTGTGAAAATCCGTACAAAGCCTTACTCGAATAGCTTACACAGTACCGTACGTTGTCATCACTCTACGGTGACTGAGTAATCACACACATTTTCGAAGAACTTACTTGTGGTGCTGTGCCGACATTATTCGATATCACGTTCGAGTTAGGTTGTGTTATGTCCGTCAGTTCATTCCACACTTCATAGTCCCATTATTTTTTTCACTTGTCAAACTGAGTTCCTATAATTTGACTAGCTTTTCTCCCCTGTCGTATGTACTTATTCCGTTCGGGTAAACGATTTCAAACAGTGGTTTAGCCCAAAAGCCGGCATCAGAGAGGCAGTTCATGAGGAAGTCGACAAGTGTGTGTGTGTGTCCACTCGGTTCTACATTCACGATAGTCGGCGTGATTACTCATCTAGGTTACTGCACCCAAAGGTTCGTCGAAGTGCACCAGGCCAATGTATGTAGATGGAACGGAGGTCGAAAACTCAGGTATGGAATGAAAGAAAATATTGGTTCTGGACAGCCCACCTGCTTGCACGCACTTGGTGAATCCCGGAATGTTTTCGACAAATTTGGCAGGGCATTCATCAAGACGGATGACTAATTCGCATCATACAGACTGCTTTTTGTTAGCCTGTCTGACATACCCTAGTATTTTGTAATAAATTGTTGCACTGACTTTTAAGAACCTTGACCGCTCTTCAGCAGCAAGTGGTTCTTCAACCCTTGTTAAGCCAACATGACAGCTCACGTTTTCACCACACAATCCAATACTTTTTCATACAGCACACAGCACTGCTACTATTGTTGGCGCTGTTAGAATTCTGGGTAACAGCTATAGTGATTACTTACCATTGTCATTCGTTCCGGTAAGGGTGCTCAAATCTGGTGCAGACGTCACATTGATTACCTAGAACGAGGGCAAGCAGCGAAGAGCACAATCAACTACGAAGTCACGGCGTCCGGTAACCCAAGTTCAATGCGTCTGTTTCACCGGTTTACAGCTAACAGTTTCGTAAAACTATGAAAAATAATTTAGAATTGATTGTTGATTTTGCCATTTGTACGGTTCTATGTTTAGGTAATACAATTGCAGTTGAAAAGACGGTTAAGCAGGTCACTTTCGATTCGTTGGCCATTCAAGCTCGCATCCATGTAACAATATTAGAAAAGCTTTACGAGGAAATCAAAGTTTATGGAAGACGAAAAATTAGGACGGTTTTGTGGAAATATCGCGGTTGTTCATCGTCGCGAAAAAACTTTTCGCTGGGCCACATACGTACAGGGAAATAATAGCAATTCACAACAGCACTGGTGTCAAATTCCTTTGTCTTCAGGGCGTCCCGTGTCACATAAGAATTGGCTTTTGTGTTACAAACCTAGGGAGGACAAGTGTGCACTCATTCGGTACTAGAGTCATAGGGTTTTGGAACGTAGAAGATAAAGGTTGTGAGTGAGAAAATCGTGCCTATAAATTTTAGGGGAGACATCTTGCCTTTCAAGTTGCGATTTGCGGTTATCCAACAAAAATGAATAAAATAACGTAACGTTTATTATCGTGGACTTGAGACAGTAATGATCTGGGATGGTTTCACAACACTGCCGGTCACCACCCACTAGGCAGACTTCCATTGGTCGAGGTCCGTTTCCTATTTTATTGTACTTTGTCATATCATAAACAAAATGGGACTAAAAGGAATACGAATCATAGGGATCCTTTGACATATACTACTTTGAATGCTTGCAAGATTAAATTATCTGGCATATCAACGACTAGGCAACATTCAAGTAGCCTCAATTGGAAACTAGCCTCTAGTTCTAAAGCCTTCTCGTTTCTCGATTTGATCGAAGACACTAGCAACCGAAGCTAACCGGTGGTCCATCCGAAATAATTCCCAGGATTTTCTCTCTAAAAACGACCATGTCAGCCATTACGAATTGCTCAAAAAGGGGAGCAATTAACGTCAAGGTGAGCAAGAACCGATCGTGAGGAATAATTTAGCCCACTGAGTAGCAGAACGGCAGTGAGAATGAGGCTGTTTGATTTACGAAGGTCCTTTTTCACTTTCAGCCTCAGAGACTGGAGCATACGTTCCTGATTAAAACTTGTCAGACCGAAGTGGGAAATAATTTGATCAGATGGTAATGATCGAAATCCTTCTGACAATGATTTATTTGCCATAAATTATAGTAAGACTTCATGCTAACGAGCAGTTTGTTTATGCGGATAGAATAGCTTTTGATTTTCTATAAAATGATGTTATTGGGAATTTATGAGCCAATAGTACAGCGAGGCTCATTACACCTTTATTTCTTTGAGAATTCTTAAAAACTGTACTAAAAAATGTCAAAAGCATATTGTTATTGTTATTGCCGCTATTATAATTATGAAAACGATAATAATAAATATAAATATTTGGAACTACCCCAGGACCACAAACCTGACGTTTTCCCAAGCTAACGTAAGCTGCTTTCATTTGCGGGATGAAAGCTGAACTCTCCATCTAAAAGACTTTCATTATCCTGTTGTCCTAGCCTTATTAATGACCCAAATATCAGCCGGACACCAAGCTTCACTTCTGTTCTATGAAATCTTTGTAAAAGAGCTACGGGCATTCAGAACGTTTCTTGAAAAGAATATAGTAGAAGTAACCAAGCAATTACCGATAACGAAATTCAAAAGGAAGAATTTCTTATGTAAATCCTTTCTAAAAGTTACGTTCAGTGTGCACTATCAGCTCGGGGCATTAGAAACGCCATCACCCGTACCTTTTCGGCCGCCACACTACTTACACACTTCATGGTCAGTGATTTCCATCAATCTAAAAGGTTAGAATTATTGTTCTTTACTTCTCAATCGTAACCTATTAACTGGTTTGCTCATGTTTGGCAAGCTATGTGGGTAAAGCCACATGACAGTCGTCCCAAAGGATCAAAGTGCACAAACTGACCCTGCTGAGGAAAGGAGCCAAAAGAACCACAGCTGACGCAGCCAAAGTACATTTTGTTCATCATGGGGATGACGAAAATTTCAAGGTAATGAACGAAGCCTCTGCAAATTAGTCAAACGTCGGCCGTCAAATCCATTCTGGAACAGCGGAAGCAGTAGCGATTCGACAACTACACCTGTCGTACTGTTCACGTCAGAGATTTGCGAAATCACTTCAGCTACCCTGACCGCCTTCCGAAAGTGACAGGTAAAACAAGTCGAACTCGACCTTGGCCTTTCAGGTATGACAAAAAGCAGCTACCCTGTCCTAACTGTAGTTGGTTTGCCGGACTTGGTCAACCACGAACAATGAAGTCCTTAGAACAATGATTACGAAATCCTAATTTCATACCGTAAACAATGATCCGTAATGTGTATTTCTGCCAAGTATGAATGACTGTATTAGTCAGAAAAATATGTTACCGAAAATGAACTCATTCTCGATCGAACCCTTTTCTCCGAAATGCAAAGGCCTTTTTCGGTGAGCACTAGAATTCATTTCATGGATTCATTAGTTATCAATTAGCTGAAGTGAGTGAAGCATGTGAGAGAACTTCGGTAAAGTTCACTGAATCCTTACCCAGAAGTATACTTGATAAGCTCAACAAAGTGGTTGATAGTTCCTGACACATTAGCTCATTCTTCTACATTCCATCACCAGTCAGAGTTCGGCAAATTGTCAGGAAAAGGGTGCTATGAACAACCTAGTCAAATTTAAAGCCCACGGAAATTTTATGCCACTAAGTGAAAGAGCTTAAGACTTGGAGAAGCAATATTGTTTAGTAAAGTAAATCTTATAAAGCCAACTTATTTGAATGGTGGTCCTGTGAACTGTAGAACAGGTTGTTGTCATGGAGTTAGCTTACATTCTTCTCTCAGGTCGTTCATGCTCAGCTGGTTCGAAGACTATTTCAGAACAATCCTATTCGCATGCCTCAACCGATAATTTCACTCGGGTTATTTGTTCATCTGCCAGACTGTGCAATAAGAAGTAGAATGGTAGGCCGAATCTTTATTCCTACAATCAAAGGAAATGTGAATTTTTTCAGTGTATTGCAATAATAACATATCACACTAGCACAAACAGTACTGAACAGTTCAATTGTCTACCATTGCAGTGTGTCACTTTGCTCATTTATTCGTTTATCACAAGTTTTTTGTTTGGATACGCATGAGTGCTTTCCTTTCCTAACCAATCACGACGACCGTTTTTCATTTGATCGGTAGGATTCCGATCCACTCCTTGGCGTGGTGATTGGGCTTCGCAAAACCCCAAAGAGGAAGCGAGGGACTTATGTGATGCCAAGATAAGTACGGAACTCCGTAAGAGGCTCAATGAGCGAGGGGCAGTTGAATTATGTCTGTCGTGTGTTTCAATAGATCTTTTTTCTCATTGTTCTGTAAACACGTGAGAACTAGTCATTTTCTAGTGCCGGGATAATACATTTCGGTTTAAAAATTTGTCATTTTCGTAGCAGTGCTCGAAAAAGTGGAAAACCGGAAAATGTCGCACTTGAAACTGTGATACTTTGGAAAGCGGATCTCGTGCGCATAACAAGCTCTCAATACACAACACAGAGAGTAGTTTTCCCGGCTGATGTTTCATAACATTGTTTCATTTATTTTATGCCCTGAAGAAAAATGACCGTAACCAGTAGGCTATGAGCTACCGTAGTTTGGTTAGGCAAGCGGCAACCAAAATGTCAACGATAATAAATTAATATGCATTATACTTCATTGGAAAAGCTGTAAAACAGTTTTGCCCAATAAGTCTTCACACTTCGTCCGATTTGCCTCAAGCCCCGTTGAATTGCTCGCTATACTCAGTGCCAATCTGTCACTACCTTCAAATGTACGCAGCGCAATAGTCCTCTTTTTAAATCTCTACAACATTATCTAAGTAGCTGGGACCGACATGGAACTAGCTGAATTGTGGAAGCATACCAGGTACTCTTCTGCGTCGGCATTTTGGGTACAAAACAAATGATTCATATAATTACCAAAATGGAGAGTCATATCCAGCGTGTGATTTTATCAGATAGCTTTCGTGCACATTACCCTAAATACAAGGAGTGTGACGAATATTAGTCAACCAAGAACAATACAATGAGGCGCATTCGATTGTACGCACATTCGGTCTTTCAATCTTCTAGTTTACAGTTGACCGACCAGTTCGCTTATCTGTCGTTCGTGTTCTTTGTACTGCTGAGAATTCCCGTTGAGTTGAATAAGGGTGTGGCATGGGTTTGGCTATCAACAAAGGCCTTTTCACCGGGAGAACAATACAAACGTGCCATAAATCCAGCGAATTAGTCTGTGCAAAAGACCTGGGCACTTCGTGAGTGGTAAGGTACCCGCAAAACTTGAATATCCATTCAGTTCACCTGATCAAGCATCATTAATCACGTGGTGTACGAGACAATTTATATGTACATCCTGTTATATGTTTCTTATCCTACCGGCGGAATAACGTGAGAGCTTACCTCTGCAGGTGTTTTGGAGTGTTCCGGTGTACATATGCTTAGGCAGCTTTCCTGATATTCTCAGCTTCACTAAACTCTTCTATTTATACGATCCAAACCCATTCATCAAGCGGTCTGGTCTGACCGCAGATTTATCTACTCCTCAGACGTGTTCATGTGACTGAGAGGGGTTTAGCGGCCTGTGTGAGTGATGTCATCTTTCTCGACATACTCCATAAACTTATCAAACTTGTCAAGAGTTTTTCAAACACGGGGCGGAGGGAGGGTATGAAAATAGATCTTATCTAACCAGACAAGGTCAGCAGTCGCATGTCAACTGCCAAGTTCATGAATCTGGCTGTTCCAAATGAGGTTCCAGGAAATATTGTGCAATAGGCAGTGAAATAAAGAGCGGTGGCTTACTTTGATTCTTCGTTGAGTTGTTCTTCCCACAGATGTGTCGAGTGAGCTTGTCGTTCAACCTGCTGCCGCATGTGGTGTTTCCCAGTTATCACATCTTTTGATCATCTCCAGACACTTTCTCCCACGGACCAGCTATCAACAAATGGATCGTCAACACGGTTTGAAAGTCTGAATAGACACGAACCAGTGTCTTTGTTACTTATACCGTCATGTTCCATTTGTTTTCACTTGCCGCAAGTTAGGCAACATGCGTGGTAGTTTTTCTTTTCATACTTTTTGGCTTCAGATCATCCATTAAACCAGTGATCTGGATATAGAAAAACTAAAGTGAAAAATGACACATTTATCCTTCAGGTTACTCACATTAGGCGAGTAAACGTGTGTGCAAAGATTACGCACTGTTCACAAAAATTGATCCACGACATCACCAGACTGGCATGATCCTAAAAAACCGTTTCAAACAAAGGTGAACAAAATACTCGGGAAAAACTTACCATCAGCATTTACACACAGAGCAATGGTACGAAGATAAGAGTTTGGTATCGTCAACCCGTTCACGTACATGAATAAACATTTAACGAATTACACACTCATAAATCCAACCACCTAACTAACCATTTGAACATTTACCTATAAATCTACCTAGATAACCAAATACATATTTATATATCTATCTCTCTATCTACCTGTTCATCTGTCTATCTATCTATCTATCTATCTATCTATCTATCTATCTATCTATCTATCTATCTATCTATCTATCTATCTATCTGTCTCTATATCTATCTATCTATCTATCTATCTATCTATCTATCTATCTATCTATCTATCTATCTATCTATCTATCTATCTATCTATCTATCTATCTATCTATCTATCTATCTATCTATCTATCTATCTATCTATCTATCTATCTATCTATCTATCTATCTATCTATCTATCTATCTATCTATCTATCTATCTATCTATCTATCTATCTATCTATCTATCTATCTATCTATCTATCTATCTATCTATCTATCTCTATATCTATCTATCTATCTATCTATCTATCTATCTATCTATCTATCTATCTATCTATCTATCTATCTATCTATCTATCTATCTATCTATCTATCTATCTATCTATCTATCTATCTATCTATCTATCTATCTATCTATCTATCTATCTATCTATCTATCTATCTATCTATCTATCTATCTATCTATCGATCTATCTATCTATCTATCTATCTATCTATCTATCTATCTATCTATCTATCTATCTATCTATCTATCTATCTATCTATCTATCTATCTATCTGTCTCTATATCTATCTATCTATCTATCTATCTATCTATCTATCTATCTATCTATCTATCTATCTATCTATCTGTCTCTATATCTATCTATCTATCTATCTATCTATCTATCTATCTATCTATCTATCTATCTATCTATCTATCTATCTATCTATCTATCTATCTATCTATCTATCTATCTATCTATCCGTGATCTATTTATCTATCTATCTATCTATCTATCTATCTATCTATCTATCAATCTATCTATCTATCTATCTATCTATCTATCTATCTATCTATCTATCTATCTCTATATCTATCTATCTATCTATCTATCTATCTATCTATCTATCTATCTATCTATCTATCTATCTATCTATCTATCTATCTATCTATCTATCTATCTATCTATCTATCTATCTATCTATCTATCTATCTATCTATCTATCTATCTATCTATCGATCTATCTATCTATCTATCTATCTATCTATCTATCTATCTATCTATCTATCTATCTATCTATCTATCTATCTATCTATCTATCTATCTATCTATCTATCTATCTATCTATCTATCTATCTATCTATCTATCTATCTATCTATCTATCTATCTATCTATCTATTTACGTAACTTTCTATCTATCTGTCCTTCTATCTATCTGTCTTTATCGCTATTCATCCATCGATCTCTCCCTATGTCTATCTGTCTCACGCCTTATCTGGTTCTTTCGCTCGTTCTATTTTTCATTACTTTGGGAACATCTCCAAATTTGTTGACTTTTCCGAATTTGCTTGTATTAATCAACTTGTCCATTCTTCCGACTCATACTGTACTTTTTGCGCTCCCCCAGTTTACGGCAATATTTCACACTGCCTCTGTGGTCTTTTCCGTACAGCCGAAGTAATTTTCAATGAACGCTGTGCAGGCATTTTTGTTAATCCTTTGAAAGAGGTTGGTATGATCCGTGCCGCATTTTATGCAGACGGAAGCTGTTCCGTGTAGAAAACGGTCACCTTCAATGGAACTAATTAACTGTGTGACTGTACAACACAATAAGTTCAGTTTCTGTACGGGAGACCCGAACGGTTTACAAAATTATTCATCGAACGGCATGACTGGTCAACTCAACGATGAATACCACGGAAGTAGCTCTTGGCTATTTCACCAATCTTTTCGGGAGTTATCGGCAGCTAATATCTACCGGCTCCGAGTTGAGAATCGAACTCATGTTGCATGAGTGTAAGTTTGACGCGTTTTCACGGAGACGGCCAGAAAGGCTCTCAGTGGTTCGTTTTGTGTTACCACTGCGTGGTGTAGCACAATCACTTTTCCACTAGTCTCTTTTGAAAGTCACAGTCCGTCGCATGTACATTGATCGATTCAGCTGACCGTGCAATCCCGGCATTGAAAGCTCTGTGATGGTGCGGCTTGCTCAATGGATATACACTATTGACGATTATTTCTAACAAGCTTGATTGAACAGTAATTCTGTGGTTTTATCGATAACTAAATTGTTTAGACTGCACAACAAACTGTCTTGCTAAGAATAATCTTTTGTAAAGATCCGTGAAATGATGGATATCTGTAAATAGTTCTAATGGCATGGATTCGACAAATCAAAAGTTTCATCAGATATTTGTATGTGGCTTCAGTCGTACGGAGGGGGACAACCGAAAATCTTTTTGTTCTGGTTGAATTAGAAATCCAGACCAAACTTGAACTAACCGTGCAAAATGAGTCCCACATGTGGTGATCAGGTTTTGTAACCGGGTGGTTTCGCTGAACTGGTAATTTACTTACTATTGAGAAATGTGAAAGTCAATCTAAGGCTAAGAAACCAATAAATCTGTGCAATTTGTGCTTTCCATCCCGTCTGGGGTTCAGAAATTCCTTCAAAATTATTTTTGTACAGCTGAGACCAAACTGAGTCAACGGTGTCCAAACATCTGGTACAGAAATTCCTTCGCAATCGTGTTTTCGTCTCCTTAATCAATGCACTGTTTATACAGCATTTATTTTGGCAGCAATATGAAGTGAACACTCTGGATGTGCAAATACAAAACTTAAGTGAAAAACGAGAAAAAACAATTCACAATTGGATAGACGTTGTCAACATGAAAAATTCATTTCAATTTGTATCCAAAACTGGAAATTCATGTATGCTTCTTGATATCCAATGGGAGCGGTTCGATTGCACTTCCTTCGGACAGGCACACCTATTCATCTAAAGCACACCATCATGGTGATCCTTTCGAAAAGTTGAATATTTCCCCGTGGCTTTGGTTTCAGGGTTAGTTTGTAATGTTGCACACTCGGTACATTGTTTTCCTGGGAAACTAAGAACCCCGAGCCGCAAAGTGGCGTGACGTATTTCTGGAAGCATGAAGTCGGGTGCGGATATCTCGTTCCTGTTCTAATAAAAAATACACAAACCTGAATTAGTAGTTACATCACAATCAACAAAACTGAACCAGGCTGATTGGGGAACCTTTCCTCCTTCAGGTTAGCTCTCTTGTGTCGAGCTCTACTGCTCGCTTGACAATCAAAATTGAGATCACAAGTTGATGCCGAGAATCAACAACAGGATTTGTCGCTATCGGTTTTGTGGTCGTTTTCCAACAGGTGTCTTGCTCTTAATGATTCAATGTCTTATTTGTCTTGTGGCTTATTCGGCCTCATAAGTACATAGTTTTTCAGCACTAGTACATCTATTTCGTGTACTCAAAACCCATGGAATTCTGAGAACTACGAAACCGCTGCTTTTGAGGGAATCTTTTGGGAAATGTCTCTATTCTGAGCACAATCTATAAAACGGAATGGGGGTAAATTACACCCAAGCCAAACAAACTACATGAACACTTTTTCAGGTCAAGTCAAGTCAATTCAAGTATTTGCTCTATCCATCCCGGTGGGATGGTTATTCAAATACAATGAATAGTGTGAAGTAAAACTCATTCCTTCGAGGGGAATGACAAACGGATTTCAGGTTTCATCTCCGAGATGTAAGCAACTTAGAATGTGTTCTCCGCTTTAAAGTGTCTTACTCTAAAATTTCCTTCGAATACAACAAAATTTTACTTTATGTGGTGACCTTTTTGTACTACTGATAACTGCTTGGCAATCATCTGTTTCGTATATACGTACATGAGGGTATTATTCTCAACCAGCTATAAACTGTGGTAACTGTTATCTGACAACGAATGCGTATTAGGTATTAGCTGTGTTTAGTTACAACGCAATGAAAATCATGTCATACGGATCAATATTTACAGAACTTGGCCGGCTTTGAACATTCGACAAGAACGAAAAATTTGGTTTTCAACTACGCAAAAACTGACATCAGTGAACTGTTGTTCTAATGGTTTCTTTTGACTATTTGTAGTAAGTGGTAAAGGGAGATTGTCGCTTTTGTGTGTCAGCAGTCGTAGTGTACGCAGCTCTGTTGGGAACTTTTTTAAAAAGGTATAACAACAACAATAACAACACATACAACCGAGGCTCTTGTTAAGCCTGTGTCAAACAGAGCGTATTCTTACACCACGAATACGTAAAATCTCACAGAATGTGATTGGGGACTGAACACTCTGAGTCATCAAAGTGCGAAAGCACAATTTATGTTTGGCTGAGTCACAGTTCTAGATGTCAGAACGGATTAACACTTCCTGTTTTGCGGAGCCCATATATTTCGTAGAAGAGGCTTACACGGACTGATTCGCTCTTCTTTTCTCCTTGAAAATTGGAGCTTTAGAAGTATCCGGATTGCGTTACCGTGAGTTCACAGATTTTAAACAGAACAAATGAAACGAAGTGGCGAGAAATACAAGG
Source organism: Fasciola hepatica (assembly GCA_948099385.1). NCBI lineage: Eukaryota > Metazoa > Platyhelminthes > Trematoda > Plagiorchiida > Fasciolidae > Fasciola > Fasciola hepatica. The sequence goes on along the minus strand of CANUEZ040000012.1, from coordinate 9,628,402 downwards.
TGACCACCTTTTTAAAACAACCGGCTTCTCTCTAAGTGCACATCATAAAGTCTTTCCAATGTTCCCAATGTTATGATAAGCTTTTCACCAGAAATTTGGGTAAAATCTTGTTATGTTCACCGGAATCAAAATATTTATCGCCGTAAGATGAAGACAGCAAATGTTAGTTCATCTTTTATTTTGGGGGATAGTCTAAATAGTAAGCAGGATTCGCAGCTGTGGTGTTACGCTAAGCGGACTGGTTGTACTCAGTGGGAATGAACAAAACAAAATCGAGCGAAAACAAATCATAGGAAGAGAAATTCAAAATGTATTCCTTTTGGGAATAAATTCTACAGTTTATGATTCACCGTTCACAAATATGTTTATATTTTTCAGTACTCATCTACCTCGTCTATCACTGATCATCCTGGGGGCAAATAGCCTAATGTGTTTGTCATTTGTATCTAGGGCTATCAGTTCGCAATGTTGAGATCAAACAAGTCGACTGTTTGTCAAAGCGTTTGTACACTTTCCCACAAAAGCATGGCATTTCACAAGAAAGATTCTGTGTTTTTCTATGAATTGTGTGAATATTTTGACTCACATTAGCATCGTCCGTGCGTCTGACATTGGATTAACCTCAAAGAGCTGAGCGGAACGGAAAGAGCTCATTATTTATATATCCACTCCTCAATTTTCTCATTCAGAATGCAATCAAAAAGCCCAGCATTACCCGGATTCAGGGTACTAACTGGTGATAGGTTCTGAATTACTCATTGGCAAACACCAGCATATAGGCTAATCGTTCCTCCTTCCCTCCAGAAAACGAGATGCACCAGATGTTGCCCAAAACCGGTTTTTTTCCTGGGTTTATTTTACGGTTTTGGTTACCTTTTTTGTTCTACAATCTGTTCCATGGGAAAAACACCGAGATGCATGAAGAACGGAGATATCATTTCCAGAATTTCAACCAGCACACAGTGGCTACCAACAACTGATAAGTTTTATCTGGGTGTGTGGGGCATTTGTTCACCCAGATAAGCCACGGTGCCTCATTTCTCTTGATCTATTCACGCGCCAGGGCATGTTGATTTGAAATGCGTATCCCAGTGCATTTCGTGCACAATACACCCACACAAAACTTTTCATCGTTTGGCTCTCATGTGAAGCACAAATCTGATGGACTTCTGTTAATCTGTGCTGATGAGTTTCACATGTTGACTTATTATAACGAGACAGTTCCTGCCTTGAATTTGTGTACTATTCTAAGTCAATATTTTGTCACGAACTGACAGATGGATGCGTTCAACGCATGCAAAAAATATTTATATTTCAGACACGTGGCCTTCTGTGTGCTTTCTTGCTGTGTTCTGTGTTCTATCACGAAAAGCATGGATGAAAAGTACTCCAAGAGCATTGTCCTTATTCGGGCCTTTTCCCAACTTATTTTTAACGAATTCCCGAGAAAATATGCTGTTTGGCATCAAGAACAGAGTTGCATCATTTAGATCATCCACTGGTTGCATTTTGGGCCGCTGACCTGTAATTATCCTACCACGTATTCCACACCGACTATCAGTGCTGCGTAGGGATTGCATCTGGTTTCGGATTCATGTGAAGATTATACAAGGCAGTGTATGATCTTAACGTTCACCCAGATTGTCTCTGCTATGGTTGAGATGCAAACACTTGGATGAGATAGATTCATTGGTCGAATTTGATTGCTTTTTCTATTTATCACGCCCACGAAATGATAAACTGTAGAACTTTCTGCTGGGGCCTTTTTGTCCCACTTCTTTATGGATTTCTTTATTCGATCTTTCAGCTGTCCGATTTATGCAAGCGACAGGATTGGAAAGTAGCCATTCGTTTTTGGGGATAAACACTTCGCAACTTGGAATCCAAAGTTTTTCTCGGTCAGGTGACAACTTTAAATCAGTAAAACAAAAAAGTCGTGTGTCTCAGTGAAGATCACTGAATTGAGTTTACAGGCAGGGGAAGAGAAACGCGTCATCAGCTCAGGAAAAAAACAAGTCATAAGAAAATTTACCGGGGGGGGGGGTGATATTTCAATTCGATCCCGGTAGTTTTCACGACACAAACCATTGTCCAAGTGAAAATTCTAAAAAATGTTCAAAATTGTTCGAACTGTCAAAAATCTCGCAGGGTTATCAACTACATCTTTTTTCTAGGAAGAAAGTTATTTTTGAAAAATAAAATCTATATCCCTTTTTTCGTAAAACAATCTAGGAGCTTACCAAGCAAGGCGATACAAAAATGTAGCACGAAAACTTTGGGACCCTTGGTATGACTGGGGGTAGAAAGAATGCCAAGTTTTTCAAAATTTTACCGAATCATATCTGATATAACTTCGACAAAATCACGCTAAACTACTTGTTGGAAAGGTTGATTAGGTAACCGGGCTCTTGAGAAAATGAGCAGGGGCTAGGTAAGTGGGTTTCGACGGTCTTGAGTAGTTCAGGTCAATCAGTACTCCCAAATTGTCGCTTATCATAATTGCCCAATTTGATCGTCGTAACTCCTGATTAGTCACGGAGACAGTCAGCGGCCGATGGAGCGCTCGCGACAGTTGACTTTTCGAGTGCAAATTCATTTTAGCAGCAAGAAGACGAATGATTTCAAGATAGTGAAATATTCACTTGCAATTTTTGAGTACAAAAGATCACTATGTGAAATGAGATGGAACCATTATCTGCACCAGTACGGCTCCTTGAGCAATCAATAGGTTTCGCATCTAAATCGAACTGTCCTTTGAGTCATTTTCCGACGTGGGCTATTCGACCGTACTAGAAGAGACCGATGAGGCTCTTACTTTGATTAAAACCGGAACAGCTATTGAGAAGTTAGTCGCGTCTGACGGGCTCAGCTGATAGGGCGATGGAGTGAAAATATCCCATAATTGCTGTTTAAGCCATAAGCAAATATGGGCGTTGAAATTTTTAATCAGTAGTACAACTAGTGACATTTTGAAAGTAACTTGGAGAGTTTTCTATCAATTAGGGTGTACAGACTTGCCTATTCTACGGTACTTTATCATATATCGTCTTACCGTGTCAACTGGGTGGGAAGTCATTTTCAGTTTTGTCAGTTCACTCTAGTTTCCATGCTCCGGTACACAGAAAAAAAAGTGTCTCACTCGCTTAATCATTTGTTTCCCGTGACCGGCCGAGCATATGACAAAGCATATTGTCATGCTCTTTGCAATTTATTAATCTAATTCTTAATGATCGCTTTTCAACTGTTTCTTTTCCTCTTTTGACATCATTCAGCAATAATAAACACTGGAAATTCTTCGGTAATTCCAAAATTATTGAAGTCCTGTCCCTGCTCAAGTTCGCAAGGATAAAGAGTGGCATTGTTCTCCATTTATTTCTACCTTGGGCTCTCATAAAAATACATAATATTACTCTGTTATTAGGGCAGAAAATCGAATCCAGGGGGGATTTCATGATCCCAGCATAACTGAAATTCACCCGTGAATGCCATACATTTTCATCTCTTTGACAGAATTTTTTTTTCTCGTGAACATGAATGCTTGACATCACTATAAAAATGAGCGGAGAAAGAGACCGGGAAGAGCAGCTGAACCGATGCTGACGGGAAGATCCATTGCTATGGTGAAAACCTACTTGCCAAAAAGTGACTACTGGTTATTTCGTTTCACGTAAATATACTTTTACAAAATCAGGAAACCTTACCGTGATCATTGCAACCACCGTTTGTAGAACATTTTAAGGGAAAATACTAATAAGAACATGAGCTGCATTTGAGTAATACAATAGAAATGCCTCTGAGAAGAAATACAGCAGAATTTGTGATCTGATTGCTTATTAATCATACAGACAAAACGGTTAGATTTTCATTCACCAAACGTTAGTAAACACGTTTCCGTCTAATTTGTCGTTATCTCGATTATAGAGATGTAATTGATACAAATGTTATTGATTTATTACTATGTTTTGTCCCAACTTGGTCATTTCGGTTCAATTGAAAGACTTCACGGATTTCGCCCACTTTCTGGTAGATTAGAGATTTCAAATTATTCAACTTTAGGGAGTACAGATCATGGTTACTTTCTTCAAATCCAAAAGTGGACGTTCACTAACATTATTCGACAGTTTTCGGTAGACCTGAGGTCTCTTACTGATGATTCGTATAACTCTCGTTTGACACGAAATAAATAAGAGGGGAAATGGTTTTTCAAAAACAAATATAACAACAATGAGTGAAAGAAACTTAAAAAGGTAATTGTCCTGAACTTATTATAATACTGAAATTAGTTGGCCAGGGCAAGATTCGAGCCCACCCGCGTTTTCATTCCGCTGATGCAGTACCATCTATGTCGTACTGCCACGCCGAGGGCCTCGGATATTTAGCAGATGGAACTGACGACTTTAGCCAATGAATGAATCCGGGGTTGAGCAAATCCACCAAACCGCATTTTATATTTTTCTTATCATGTATGCGATTCGGGAAAATTACGACTGAACCGAGAATCAATCACACGTGAACTGTGCTCCGATATGTCCATTTCCGTGAGTGATAAGTTACTGCCTAGTCTGTTTAATAAGTTCAGACAATTTTGCTCATGAATGTGAAATTTCGCTCGGATAGAAGTCCAGGATAGCATTCAAATGGAATTTACAAAATCAACTGCGCATATGATGCCATAACTCAGTAAGGCAACGGAATAGGGTAGGATCTGTAGCAACAAAACGAGCCCGTGTTGTCACCAGCTATGATGGGCTTTTCCACCAATCACTGAGACTGAACACAGTGGGACTAAACGGGCCCTGGTCAATTTCTCTGAAAAACCAGACAAACAGAGGTAGACAGGTTAGACATCGGATCACAGAATTTTACTATTTATCAAGCGGCAAGTAAACAGACAGTAAAAAATACGAAAAAAGATAGTTAAACAATGCGGACATCAACTAGTTGCAGGTCCGTCGATAATCGAGCCGAAAAGTTGAGTCGAACTGAGACGAAACCTGCTGTCATTCTCTTTAGCGTCCTTTTGTCGTACAAATAATCGCTTATTCCACTAGGAGTTTTTTGACGCATCGCCTTCTGTCAACATTCTGAGCAATGGTCAGACGTAAGTCTGTTTTTGATTTACGAATCGGTGGTGAACATTGATGTTCTTCTAGACCCAAATCGTTGAAATGATTACATTTGGTTGGAGGAAGCTGTCTGAGGCGTCCAAACTCGTACTGGAACAAGTGAACAAGAATTTATTTTGAAAGTTGTAATGTTATTACCACAGCTTTGTTGGTAGATGTAATATGCCAACCTTTCGGTTACGGTGGATAACCTTTCGCAAGTTAATTTTACTATCATGTTTTTTAATGCAGACAGTAGGTTACGAAACTTTTCGTCGACTGCGTAGGAATACTGTTTTAGTTCTAAATGAATTTATTTTCTTTCGCCGTCCCCGAATAAAAGGTTCCTAGTAATTTAGTCAAACTTTGATTTTCTTACAAGAAGAATCATTTTCCCAGTGTCTGGTATGTATTTCCAAAGTTATCTGGGTGTGTAAATAAAGATTAAAAAAGTGAACAGTGATAGCCTTCTATGCATCAAGTGGTCTACTTGAGAGGGGAAACGTTAGATTCACAGACGAGTCCAATCAACGGTCTGGCCACTAATGCTGATTAGGAATTTACGGTCCAGCTGATTTGAGCACCCATTCACAAGGTTATTTAACGAAATTATTGTAAGATGATTAGTAGAACCTAGTCAACATTCATTTTTCTGATTGTAATAAGCACCTTGCTTATAGTGTCAAGAGACCAAGTATAGCAAAATGACTTCCTTCAATCCTTCGTGTCCTCCCTCTTAAAGAGGTGAATAAAGGGTAGTAAAGCATTGAAAGAATTAATCTCACAACATACCTAAAGGACTGGGATATTAGGGAAGACAATCCAGGAGAAAGTAGTGTGAGTGGCACACAATTAGCAACAGACTTGTGCTTCCTATCAGGGTGGGCGGTGTTCTTGAATTCTTCGGAATTATGAACTGATGAATTTACTATGCGTCCAAAAAATTTCTTCATCAGTATAGTGTGCATTTCGTAATGTCAGGGCGGTGTTTTTTCACAAACAGCCGGTTAATTGGATGCCGCTCTGTTCGACCAAAAGAGATGGCATCCGACCCATAATAAAAGTAGTGAATAATATTGGAACTGGTGTACAAAAGAATGCTTTCCTTAGCTAAGGGTGAGAAGTCTTGTACGATTAATATTCCGAACTGCGTTCAACGGGAATTTGCAACCGATCAGTGATAAAATTTGATCATCAAAAAAAAACAGGGAAGCACTTACGCATGACGTAACACCACTTTCACCCGAACTAAGCTGTAGAAACTATCCCGACTACTTAGACTGTCAGTATAGCAGAAAACGTAGTCTCACTAGCTTTACGCACGATACGGGCTGTATACGGCTACGGGCAGCAGAACAAATTCCAAACGTATAACCATGTTTATTGTAAATTCGTGGTTCTAAATGATGTAATACACAGAAATACATAAATGCAAATGATTTACAGCCAGGTGAGCAACCAAGAACAACAATACATGAGGTTATCCGATAAATCGGGGCAGTGCCGTCATAAACGGTCCTCTCAGCAAGGAGTCAAGCGAAACTGTAGAGCAGCACGGTTACGGTACAGATAGTGTATCAAGAAGCTTTCGGACTAACATGAAATTAAGCTTCAGTCACAGGATAAGAAAATAATCTATAATTAGGATATACAAATTTGTATACTCTAAGGCATCACCAATGTGAAAACACAAATAGTAGCAACGGAAAATGACAGAAGTGATGTGTGTCGACGTGAACGGATGAACCTGGCAAAAGGCTTGGTTGAGTCATAAGTCTGCTCTGTGGTCCATCGGTCTAGGGTGCAAACACCGGGGAAGGGGTGGAGAGATCGAACCTACGGCTGGCAGTTTCTATGCGTGAGTGAAACGCTCGGCAAAACTTTCTTACAAGGGAAATATACAGTCATAGAACAACAGAGTAGGGAACATAAACGCAAAATGTTCACGCACTTTACGTCATAAAAACATAAATCTGAACTGTGTCAGTACAGTAGAAACGGAGAAATGGACCATAAATATTCGAGGTTCATGGTGCATGTACACGCTACTCATGAGTAGGACAAGCGAGGATCTCATCGAAATACAAATTACAAGAAGTAATTTACGAAGGCTTTTTATGACAGTAAATGCTAAGTTTGTCAAGCACGCTGCGGCAATTGCAATCGTTTGTTAGAAACCACCATGAATCTAGCGTAAAAATGTGCATGTAACCATTTTTCACCCCTAGATACACTCAGTGGAAAGTAATTTCCATTGTCCGGCCTCAGAAAAAACAAATACTGCATATCGTTTTGTAGTAAGAAACCAATTTTTTGCTGAACAATTTTTGTGCAATGTTCCAATATTTTGCTTCCGTTTTCAGCTTCAGATTAGTCCAAAGTTTAGAAGTTCCGGGTCTGTCAGCGCGTGATCCAACGAGGTTACCTTTTTTCAGTTATCCGGTTTTGCTAGTTGAACTAACTGTAAATATTAAGCTATCCGTGAAATAAACAATTCCTTTTACAACAAAACGGTTGTATCCGGTTCAGATATAATTCACATTCCAATGGAAAAAGCTTAAGCATTCCACATCAAAGGTTTGAGAGGCGAGACTTTGTAATTTACTCCGTTTGGGCAGCTTCCGGCGAGAAACTACGCATTCGACAAACAACTACCTTAAAGGGTCTTGGTCGCAGATTGCCGTTAAAAAGGAGATCATCGCCACCGTTGTAGCTTTCGCGAAACGCTTCGGAAAAATCTCAGTCGTCCTTTCCCCGAACACGACGGTATGGTGTAGCCAGGTAGTTTCGGACAATAAGAGATTTGCCACGGTCCATTCAGCCTAAAAACATTTTCTGCCTTCTAGAAGACGAAAAACGAGAAATACCCCGAGGAGGACCGTATCTCGTATGAGATTTTCTAGACAAGCCTACCAGCCCCTTAGATCCACTGACTTGGCTATCCCAACAAACAAGAAACCAACTTTGTCTCCAAAGATTAGTCAATCTCCATTCTACCACCGAAACGAAAGAATGACAGTACAGTCATGTGCACGAACAATAGGGAAATCAGCCTCAGAGACAAAGCGTCAGGGCTGTTCTTCACTACTTTTCTGAACCGCTTTATTGCTTCAAGGGTTAGGGTTTCGTCGGAGAGGATGTGGTGTTGATCAAATCTTCACTCTGAGGTAAATCCATGAGCATCATTACAAATTCCAACATACAACAACAGCCTACTTAATTGACCTTCGAACAGCTAAGGATTCTTCTAACTGAAAATCACTCTGAAGTATACTATAAACTTATCGAATGCCTGTTATTTGACTAAGCGAGCGCGTATCCGGGCCTGTGGAGAGGAGTGCGTAAAGCTGTCCCTCAACTCCGATGTACGTCAAGGTTGCCCTTTGTCGCCAGCCCTGTTCAATTAGGCCATACACTGCGTGCTGCTTTGTTCCCTCACCGGCTATCGAGTACTTCAACTAAACCAGGAAACCTGGGTCGTGGATTATGAACTTTCTGATGGTACAGTTGTTTTGGAGGATAATCCACACAGTCTGCGTCCGGTCGTCAACAGTATCGAGTGCGAGGCCAAAGCTATCGGTTTGGAGATCAGTACCACAAAAACCAAGATATTCACAATATCCCCGGACGGAACAGGCAGTACCGAAGTTAGCAACTAACTCCTGAAACTGGTCCACGACTTCAAATAACTTGGGTCTACCATAAAACCAAACGGCCAGTCTGCCGATGAAACCAAACTTCGTGTCGATAGCATAACAAGATAGTTCCTACAGCTATTTAAACCACTGTGGAACTGCGAAAAAATAAGGGTATGCATAAAATTGCGCTTTCGTAGGGCCGACATTAACCGGTTTTCAAGTACACATGTAGAACCCAGTCACTGAAGATAAAGTGAGTTGAATAGTCAGAGAGTTTAGACCACTGATTTTTCCCGTACGTAGTCTAAATCGAATGGCTTAATTGTGTCATCGGACCAATACCTCACTGGGAATTACCAGACTCGAGTTTTGATCTCGTTAGAGCTATTCAACGGTGCATGAATTCATGATAGTTTTGGTAAGATTACTAATCTCGTATTGGTTTAACATTCCGTCTTCAAAATATTTTTCTGACAGTGGACCTAAAGAAGTGATGTTTGCTGAACAAAATTTATAGAACTATAGTTGTAGTATTTTGGGGGTCTTTAGGGCGGTTCCATTTGAAATACGGATACAGTGTTATGAATAGGTCCTAACGCCTACTCCTGACGAAAAAGACGCTTTAAAAATCACCGGATCTGTCATGGTAAGACTCAGAGTTCCACAGAAGCTACTCAGCGATGATAATTGTCAAGGTTAATTTTAAAGGAACAATCTTCCTACTATGAATAGGAAACTTAAGGATCAGCAATCAGACTGTATATTTCAGGCCTTTCTCCTGTCCTTTTCGTTAGAATCCAGTCCGTAGCAATGGATTACATTTGTCAATAAGTGCTGTATCGCACCGTTGGTCCTTGTCTTCAGAGTCCGACTGTGTGGCCTTTCTCGGGAATAGCTTCCAAAATCTCATTCTTAAACGGATGCAAAAAGCTAGGTCCAGATGTTTGGATGGTCGAAATTCTCACAGAAATCCAAGTTATCGGTAGTTTACAGAATATCGGTTCATCCATTAGGCAATATTATCTTTGGCGGACGCACCAAAGTTGATCAGACCCTAATGATAGTGCTCAGAAAATAGCATCCTGTTCACTTTCATCGTATGATCCTCGAATAACACTTGTACCCCACAAAATTCCAATTGCTGCCTTACAGTTCCACAGGTGAAGCAGTTTACATCTAATTTTTGGGAGAAATTCCGTAATAACTGACGGGTCGCCAAACATTGTCCATGCAAATGACACTCTTTCTCCGACTCTAGAATTCCTCTCAAGTCAAGCTGTTCGTTTTATCTTCTTTGGCATATCGCAATCTAAACATTTCTTGGTTGAATTGTTCTCCTACAGCTTCAGGAAATCGTGAATTTCCTTGCCACTGATAAAATCGACGGTTTGCCCAGTATTCTGTGTGACCAATTCGTCTCAGGAAAACCATTTCTATGATTTATTGGGTTTCACTTGTATCTGCATTGAAAAGAACTTTTTACAAACTCCCTAAACTTAATTGACAAAAATAGTCAAAGTGAAAAGCTTTTCAACCTATCCAAGATGAACTTTTCATTGAATATCTTTGATTCATTTCACATAGGAATATTTTCAGAATCAATCATCAATGATGTTATCCAAAAACTGTGCCCTCAAAAACAGCAAAAAATATAAGCTAGGCAGGCAAGCTATAGTTAAATGACAACTTTTCTACCTATCTGACTTTCTAACTCCTTGAATAGATCTTGTGATGCTTTTATGCCACTGGTACCAATGAGTGCTGCCTTTGTGTGACCTTCACGTAAGGAACTTTTGTGGCATAAAGCAACTCAGATAAGGTTCGATCAGTTGAATCACATTAAATTTTAACTTTTTTGATAGGAACTTTCTACTACTTTCAATTAAACTTCAATTTATTAAAGAAAAATGACTTCATCCAAGACAAGTGCCTTGTTTTGTCTCAAGAAACCATTTATTACTGACGGAATCTTTCTATTAAACTGATAAATAGTTATGCTATCGTTTTACAAGTCGCAGCTGCTAATTTGCGCGTTTATTTACAGTCTGTTCTTAGTTAAAGCACATTCAGCGGAACATAGACGAGTCTGGGAATAGAAATGAACGTACCACGTTTCTGGTACCAGATTTAATAAACAAATCGTGGAATGTTGATAAACTGGAACCAATCACGTAGTTCATTTTATTGATAATTAATCCAGTGGTCGCATGCGTGAATTTGTTAGTCGAAAACATTTTGCTCTTCAGTAGCCGTTGAACAGTTCAAAATGCTATGATAGTTCTTATGTCAGAAGTAACATCAAACAGGATAAGACATCAAAACTACACCAGTGCAAACCGTAACAAAATAGAAGCCACATTTTTCAATTCTTAACTTGTAGCGAATTTGCAGTTTCGATGAAGTCACTATAATTTGAATAACTTTCATGACTGAACGGTGAAGAATTGTACTATAACTTGATGACTTTCAGTGAACAGTGACTTCTCAGTGAACCCGATCAGGAAGCAGAGCTCTGAAAATTTTATTTAATCTTATTATTTCTGTTTGTCTGTCCCTAATGAACAAACGATTCCGGGAAACACCCGGTAACTTGTTTATACTTATAACTTCGGAGTAGTATATGCTGTTGTTGATTCCTAAGAAGACGAAGGTTTTCCTGTAATTTAGAAGCCACTGACGATCATGCAGTAGCCGCTGACGATGATCTATATACCACCTCCCAGGGCAGAGTAGCCAAAACTTTCCAACACACTCACAAAGCACGCGATCGCCTCACGTGCGGAGTCCCAATCCCAGCTATGGGGATTGGTGTCCTTGTGCGAGCCATGTGAACGGATGTGATCTTCGGATTGGGTGCACCAAAGAAGTTTCACCGTTGTATCATAGGACTTGTCCACTAAATGAACGTCAGTGGTTATTGAACGGCAGAAAAACCTGTCGATCGGATATGTCGTTTAAGGAGTTCTTTTTATTTCTATAGGTAAGGCCACACTTTCAGTCTTTTTATGCGAGCCTATTATTTCCACTGAAGTAACAAACCTCTACGCGGTGAAAGTTGTACTGGTAATAACACAGCCTTGTTGGTAGATGTTTCGGTTACCGTGGCTAACCATTCTCAAGGTAATCTCGCAGTCAAATAATCCTCTACGTGGTTTCAAAAGGACCGTTTATGGGATTCTGATGGAACCGCTGTTGAGTTATTCATCACCTAATCATTGAAAAAAATAAGAGCAAATACCACTTTCTTGCATTTTGAGAGAGCTTTTGTTGTATAAAATATACCCAGATCTCCTGGCTTGTGTTTGTTACGAGTGATATATGCATTAGATATGGTTAGTGTCTTAGAAGATTTTGTGAATCAAAAATGGCTTCCACGAGAGACTTACTATCTGCCGCCGAGGGGTTCATGTATTGTCCCTCCTCTTTCCTGTTCTCCATTTTACATGATATTCACTTTCCTACCACAATTCATCAGTTGTTCTACTATTCTAGAAATTTACCAAAGTCGAGCTCGTGTTTACATCTCTGGCAGTGTGATTTTCAAAGCATTAGCGATTAGTGCAAAGTTTGCTCAAATCTTTATCTCCATTTTCCAGACAGGCTTTCCGAAATGACCCAGACAAAAAGCATTTTTCGTGATGTAGCCACAAAAGAACATATTTCATCAAGAGAGAGGACAAAAACAAATGACGGGACGCAGAATGACTCGTCCAGTGAGAGCTGGAGATTGAGGACAAACGCGGTGCAATCCGGAAATGACAAGCCATGGCTAAGGCCAAACTTTCATTTAGATTCATGGACTTGTCTCGGTACAGTGATCACAGAAGTCCGCTGGAGAAACAGCAAGGAAGTACGCATTTACCTTATTCCTTTCGGAGAATGATCAACCACCCGTGATAAACTTGATGAAAATCATTTTTATCAAATGAGAGATGTTGCCATTCTATTTGAGAATCACCGGGCACAACCGATTCCTACGAACTGCCTCGGAAAATGAATGTTCTCCCATGATTCTAGTCCTTTATTAGTAAAAAAAAAATATTGAAATAACTTTGGGTTACCAAATTCTTAGTCACCCGTCACATGATGGCTGGTTGTGACGCGTCCTGTGAGAAACTTTCGGCATGGTTATAAAGAGATTTCACATCATCTTGGCCACTACTGCAACGTAACATTTGCCAAACCTGTCAGAACAGAGGACTACCCAATGAAAGTTTGGACTTGATACAAGCAAAATGATGCGAAAGCAGTAGATTTTTATGGGATTCCAATCATAACACCTTTTACATATGAATATTGCGTCTGCCGATTACGTCCCAAAAAAAACAATATACCGGTCAATTTATTCATCATTATCCCATAACTGTCACAATGCGTCTTGTCTTCAACTCACAGCTGGCCCGAACAACAAATATTTACGGCACTTTCACCGGGTGTTCGAAATTCCGGCACCACCATTGTGTTAGTTCAATGGCCAATTGGATACCCGGTTTGTGACTGGTAAGAAATGTGATGTCGAGAAAACAATTCTTCAGCGTAAAAGGTGGTCGATCAAAGGGCCAGAAAACTTTATTTATGGCCATTCTTGAAGCGACACGAAAACCCGAGTATAATCAAAACGATTATATTTTACGAACGTGTAGAACTTGTCCCACCTTCGTAGGTATAATTCCAAACAGATTTTTTACCACAGCGCAATGTGACCTGCTAATTTATCCATTTTTTCCTAGCATTTACTGCGTGGTTTTGATTTATTTCAAAGTTTGATTGTATGTTTCATTACTTCGGGTATGACGAAATCTATAACAACTAATAATAATTGGTTACTTGCTGTGACATACCCACTGGTATAATATTCAAGTTCGTAAAAGGGGTGACTTGTTTCTTAGTTAATATTTATAACTGGGTCCAAATTTCCCAGGCTTTAGGTTGTAGAGGACTACGAGAGCTTATGCCCTGCTAGTAATTTGTGTGTGGCTTGTGTACAGAACTAAGACAAATACTTACATGGTCTGCCTCATAATAGTGGTCTTCCTTAACGGACTGACTACTGGCGAACTATGTCAAGTCAGATTTACCCTCTGAGAGCTGGCAGAAGGTATCAGTTTTGTGCAACAAACCAACTTACCAGGCCACTATCTTTCACATGAGTTTATTCTAATGACTAGGACGAAGTTACAAAAACTGGCTTTGCAAGATTCGCTATGAATGATACAATGACTTCAACTACCACTCTCACCGACTGGAGGCAATAACCAATGAATAATCGCATTGATGTTCTACTTTGTCAAATCATTTCTCAATTTTCGACATTCGATTCCCAGCTAAATCAAATTGACGTCTTTCCTGTACAACTTTTTCTTCAAAAACCTGGAGGAATAGTGACAAATCTATCGCAGGAGCACACATACACCTCTACACAGGCTCACCTTCTAATCACCGTGATGACGGTGACCGTCATTGCACCTGTCGCTCCAATCTGTCCAATTTGGTTTGGTGTCCGTGATGACAGCCAGTGGGACCCTCTGTCAAACTTAGTTTGTCAAGCAATATGAACTACCAATCATTACACAAACCGAAAGGCGATCATTTGGCAGAGGATTTTATAAAAATCCTACTCGTCAAAGTAGCCTGAGCCGAAAAAATATTTTCATAAGGTTTTCTGAAGGTCATCTAACCCAGAATTGTTTGAATTGAATAACCACATCACATCTGTTGGGATTGAGTTCGTTGTCACTGGGTGGTGAACGAAGAAATGGGTTTGTAGTTTGCTCCGGGTATTCTGTTGAACCGCATGAACTCCGTTTGTGGTCAGATACGTGGCTTTTGTACCCACAAATTGAGTTTTAGTGGGAGAATAACAATGTCCTTAGTCTTGACCAGAATTATTATTCAGTTAACCTTTGGTTTGTTGAAGAGATGTAAAACAGCACTGAGAAGGCGTCAGCCGGGTTGATTCCCGACTATTATCCACTAGGTGAAATAGGACAGCATTTTTGGCTTTCACTTTTCTTACCATCATCAGCCTTTCCGGGTAATCCTCCCCGTGATGCGGAGACTAATGATTCCATGGCCAGCGTGTCGGAGGCACTTTCTGGTGTTATATCCTTTCACGTACGACGAGGATTGCGTCGGACAAAGACTGACCCTCGGTCTACTGAGATTATCAAATTATTCTGATTTGCGCTCTTTGTGAAACAGTTGGATCGACTTTTACATCGTCCGTCGAATAAAAAAAAGATATTCTAACAAGTTTTCAAAGAAACTTCCGCTCTTTTCCTTCACTTGACATTTCCCACCTAAATGTTTGCAAAAGCAGAAATATATGCCAAAAGGGATTTGCCGGCATTTATCATTGTTCAACTAAAATTAATTACCCTAAA
The DNA here is from genome assembly GCA_948099385.1 of Fasciola hepatica. Classification (NCBI taxonomy): domain Eukaryota; kingdom Metazoa; phylum Platyhelminthes; class Trematoda; order Plagiorchiida; family Fasciolidae; genus Fasciola; species Fasciola hepatica. Next base: position 9,613,276 of record CANUEZ040000012.1, on the reverse strand, counting down.
TTGACAGATTTAACTCGACTGGCATCAAAACGCATTCGGTAAACTTTACAACGTCCTCGTCAGCCTGCAAAGCATGCTGATATTCAGCTGAAAAACCTGGAAAAAAATTGAAAAATTGCACTTGAGATTTCGTTTTCTCCCTTGAAAGTCATTTGAAAGTTCATTAAAAACAGGGAGTATATTTGATGAGGGAGACCACTAAGATGAAGGGCTATCTTGCCTGTGTTTTTCAACCCCACCTCTCCAAGAAGTATAATATAATTTGTATAGGTATGAATAAATGTTATACTAAACAAATTAATCAATCCTGAATTGTCAGCGGAAAGATAAAATGGAATATGAATTATTGACCAATGGTATTTTGCTGACACACACGTGACTGATTGAACTGCAGACTTGTTCTAACGGCTTTCCAAAGGTTTCCTCATTGTTTGGAGTGCATGTTTTCCCTTTGTTCGGTAATGTCATGTGCTAAATTCAAAGAAAAGCAAAAAGTTCATTGTCAGGAAGAACTATGAATCCATTTTCAAGTAACTTATCGAGTATTGTTTGGCTGACTGACAGTCTCTCTCGTTCTCGCAGTGGTAACAACGGAAATAATGGATGCCCTTTTCTTTTGCAGAGCATTACCTTGAAAGAAACTGTTTTTGATCAAGGCACAAAGTTTAACTTAAGTGCTCTGGACCTTGCGGTCGGCGGCTGAATTTGATTTCCTTCAGCTGCTCAAAGCTGATCCATTACAGCATGGCATGAAGCAACAACACATAATCGATTATTCCGCGGGCACAGTCATTTTCGTCCTCAGTAAGAATAAAATTTGCTACTGAGGCTACCATAATTTCATGATACTGATGGATCGCGCGGTTCATTTGCCATTTTACAAGGTCTCTGTTCATTTGAGAGAGAAAAAGCAAAAGCCAAAACACTAGTTCTTTTAAGATGGCTTGAATGGATTCTCGTTTAGCTTTGCACAATATCAAAAAAAAATTTTGCCCGCTCCTCTTTATATTTTCATCATCATCTTTGTTGATCAAGCCAAATTTGAGCTAATTGGTGCAATGCACGCAAAGGCAACAAGTTGGGGCATATGAATTTCAACAAAGTTGTAAACTTATCTTGAAAACAGTTACCCACGGTAACCGAAAAGTCGACTGGTCGTCATCATTTCCGACAACATTGGGTTACCGAAAAATACACACTTACTTATAAGCTGTTAGTAACCAATACTGATGGAAGTTGATGATACTGTTGAGCACTCGACTGATGCACCCATCAATCAGGATATCGAAAATATTCCTGCTCCCTTTTTTTACGGTGCACGGTTTTGTCAGTAGCAAATGGAATGAAAAGGGATAGATGATTTTGAAATGTAATTGTATCCCACCACATAGTTTTATTAATTTTTCATTAGTTGAGGACTTTGAAAGCCCTATATTTCACACAAATATTTTCACAGGAGTATTAAACGGAGTTATTGGTTCAAAACCAGTACATTGAAAATAGCTTTTAGCAGAAGTGATTTCAAGAATCCATCCGTCACCGACCACTAGTCAGTAGCGTCAAAACATGTTACTGCTATTTGTTTAACGAAACAAGAATTATCGAAAGTCGTCGCACTCATCAAGGGATCATTTGGAATGTTTGCTAATGCGCCATAATAAGTTGACACTCTAAATGAGCAGAACTGCCTAAAATATAACAATATAATATGACTCTTTGTACACCCTCGACTGAAGGTTGGTTCAGACCTAGACTAGTCGATCTTGCTCAGCAGTTTCGAGTTACAAAATGTTCTCAACATAATTTGATAACGCGTGAGCAGAACAACGCGCCTAAAGAACTTGAACGATGTCATTTGCGTGCAACATCGATCAATAAAAACCAATGAATTTCACCTGTGGAAATGTGAAACCAGATTTTTCAGTCAACTCAATTTGTCGAGTTCCGGTTTTGATCTAACTATTCACCTGGGCAGTCCGAACTTGTAGATTTGATACAGGCCGTGATGAACTGTGGTCAGAACAGCTTATGACATTGAGGTCCTGGGTTCCATTACTGACATCACCGATCGAATTACTCTTCGGCAGTCTCTAATCACCTTTCTACTTGTATTTCAAATACAGTAAGTGTGCTTTATGATAAAAAGAACGAAAATGTCTACCAACAATGATAGAAAACATTTCTACAAAGATTCGAAAGACTTGCCGAAAAGCTGTCTGATACCAATCCATCCTAAACTCACAGCCACTTTTGATCGAGAAGGAAACTATGCAAACTGTTTGCGTACTTTGTTTCTCTCTCTCTCTCTAATCCTAGCTGTTCGAAAACGAATCCCCCTTCTCTTAGTATCCGCAGAGAGGGGGGTATTTAAAGTTCAAAAGCCTGAACTGCTGGGTTTTTGTTCTTTTCAATAAATATTAAGGACTGGTTAAAACTTTTTAAGTTCAATGGGAAACAAAGTTGAATTGATTCATAACAATATCATTTTTGGGTAACTTTAGATAACATGCTGTCCGAAGCATGACTCTGTTCTGGGCTTACTTGTTAGAAGTTTTCATTCTCAAGCTGATGGCTGAAGTCCATGAAAAACGAAATACAGTTGTTTCTTTTTTGTTAGCGGTCAAGAACCGCTGATTGGTAACCCCGAAAATTTGATAAGTAACATGCAAGACTGACTCTCGTGCATCCGAAGTTTAAGCATTCGTTAGGATATACAGTGGTTATGATTTCCAATAAATAAAAAATGTTTTACGGTGCTTGTATGGGGTTTCAATAGTGAACTGAGCGTCGATACTGCTGGAAAAGCCACTGAGTAGAATAATGCTAAGCTCCCATTTCCTAAACTATACATGAAAGAGCCCCAGAAATCCCCTGAACTGGAGACAGGTACCCAAAATGTTTGTCCCAATAAAGGACCATGAAACTGTCCGTAAAATCTCTAGGAAGACTGAATACTTTCAGAATGCTAGTCAAGCTAGATCGATACAATGCAAACTCTGTTCTACACTTTGGTCATAGCAGACATTATTTTGCGTAATTCTGATAGAAACTGACTGTTTATTATAAACTTTTTTCTTTCAATATATAAAATGTGTTGAGTACACCACATCTGTCATACAGGATGCAAAACTTCAAACACAACAACATTCATTCACCATCCCACATTACTCTTTGGGTTTGGGGGAAGATATGCATGGCCTTCTTCTGAACGCTCTGGCAGGTGCCGAACAAAATGAACGGGATTTTAAGATGTTGTCACTCTCTTCAAACTCAAAGGTCCAAATGTCGAATTACTACTGGAAAGGTTAAAATTAGTTAAAATTTGTTGCCTATTTGACATAGTATCTAACATCCGCATCCTCAAATCGAAATACTGTAGGAATTAACTAATAGGACCCCCGGAAATCTCAAATCGAGCAACTTTCAGTTTACTGTATTGAAAAACACAATCGAAGGAAGTGAACTATTCAGATAATATGCCTCACCGATGGGCAAATTGCATATATACAATACCAGTCTATCCAGAAGCTTCTCCTGATTGGTGAGCCTGGCCATTGTGACGTAAACGTTCCATCACAAGGTCGAAGTGACGACTCTGGTGCTCATAGAACTATGACCGATACCAGCATTCAGAAACAATGGGGACATCACTGTGTTCGACTGTCAGAATGCACTGTCTCACTCCTGAGTGCTACACCCCGGGGGAAACCTTTTTCGAACTACAAGATACGTCTCACCATCAAGTACTCTGGACAAATTGGGGACAGTAAATTAGCCAGACCGCTTTAAATTGAACGCGTTAAATTTAAAAATGAAAAGGAATACTCAAAGTATCTCTGCAGTTATTCCTACGGCTTCTTTACTTGATTTATTTATAACATTCAACGTTTACCAGTTGACATTTCCCTCGCGTATCGCTTGCACTCTTTTTTTAATAGGTAAGTACTAATTCACCATGACACACGGTTAGTATGTGTTTGCCGGAAAATATACAGTAGATTACTCACACATTCAACCGGTGGACAGATTCAACTGTTCAAACGAGGCAAAAATGGAGAACGTGTAACCTACTCTGTCTGATGTTCGGTGTCAAAGAGCAACTTGGAAATCAAGTCCACTCAATGATATTACCTTTTTCTTCAAAAGTGAAATACACTTTGGCTTTGAAGACAATCAGTAGTATATGATTCACAACTTCACGTCATTTTTATTAGGAATATGGCCCGAAAACCATGTTGTTTGTCAGGCAGCCGACATGGGAATTGTTAACAAGTTTGTGGTTTCTTTATGAACATCATATAAACGAACACACTGGGACAGCTAAAGTCGGGATTTTTGTTAAGGTTCACACCGCTCTCACTCTTATTTTAATGGAATTCTATGGTCATTTACGAAAAACTGTGATCATCAGGCACACATGAAAATCCATCTTTCAAAACTCCATAAATGTGAAAACAAACATAGGTGATTTGTAACAATTTATGCGTGTTCCGGACTGCCCAATGAAGCGCAAAGCTTTTTACGCACATGTTTTGCAAAAGAGAAAGCCCCTGTTTATGGCAAGTGTTAACCCCGATAAACAATGAGCAACCTGCAGTCGTGTGCTATCTCCACGTCGGCCGTAATGACAGGTCTGATGTTGCTTTGATTTTTTTTTTCAATTTTTCTTTCGTGCAGAGTTGCGTGCTAGATGAAAACTTTTGTTGGGCCTTTCTCGAAAATACTTGAAGGTGAGTGTTAAAAGTTTTCGTCAGATGGCTCGTTGATTGGTTGGTTGGTTGATTCAGCTCTGTCTTATCCACACACACACACACACACACACACACACACACACACACACACACACACACACACACCGTGAAAGTTGACAACAACAGGTGTTTAGCTCGGATCGCTTGTGCTAGAAAGCGTTTCTCGTGACTAGCTGCTTTGTTACATCTCCCAAGGGGGACAGCGAGAATCTCTAATGATTGCCCTTTGGTAGACCAGGGTAGTTTACCAACTTTAGGGTGAGAGTGACTCATTCAGAGTTACCCGATCTGGTCCTGACAACAACAGCAACAGTTAAAACAATCGGGTTAAAAACAAATCATACAGCCTGTTCTTTTTCAATGTCTAAAGGTTCACCACGGATGAGATCTCGTAGAAAGCTGGTAATATTCTATGGTCCTCTTGTGTTCAACTGATTTTGCGTGTCAACCGAATCGGGTCGGACCTACTGAAAAGTTCATCCGCTTCTCGAAATCAGCCCAGAAGAGTGCAAACCCAAAACTGCTGGTTGGATTCGAGGAAAGAATACCAATAATCTGGGGATCACATCACCCGGAAATTTAATCCGCCAGATGAAGCTGTTTATGATAACCCATCTGAAAAGTGAGACGTAAAGAATCAGGTTGTAGAAAAATCGATCTTTTTTCGGTTGCCTCGTCTGTTTTGTTCTGTGCTTCTTCACTTTTGCAAAAACCCAAATATATTTGTAGAACATTAGGATCGCAATAAGTGACCTTTTGTTACGGCAATTTTCTACTGACTAACAAACAACACAAGTCTGAAAGTAAGGAAACAAAAGCACAGATGGTAGACAGAAGGAGTTTGTGCCCGCTCGAACAAACCGACTCAATCCGGTGGAAAAAGAAACGAAACAGGCAAAACGGCAGTGACTCACATCCGTGCAGTGTATCCGCGACGGGTTTCTCGTCAACATCTATAGGGAATAACATTGGGCTCAGCCTGATGTCTGGACACCATCTGCGATTTCCCAAATTCTTCCAAGTACAAGGTAGAGGATACGAGATTTCAAATATTGGAATCTACGCCCATTAGCAAAGATGCATTTTCAGTCAGACAGAATATTAGCCGAACAATTATGAGCAATATAGTGAGATCAATATATATATATATATATATATATATATATATATATATATATATATATATATATATGGAGACATACTAGGCACCGAAGCTGATTTGTAAACTATATATTTTACCTGTTTTGGTGTGTTTATTTTTTTTAAATGTAACGGAATCAAACAACCCAGCAGTCACCAGTTCTTTACGTCTAACACTGTGATACCAGTCATTAGTCTCAATGACATAGGTTTGTTTTATTTGTTATTCATTCATCCCGAGGATGTGTCATAAAGTTGCTCTGTCATTGTCACTTGTTTTATGTCCGATGAGACGGAGATGGGGAATAATTTTGGGGTCTAACTTTCACTCAAGTCAAACGGGCTGCTTTTCCATCTCAGAGATATGCGACGCATAAATTCTGATGGTATGACATAATCCTAACCACAGATCCATTCATTTGCATATCCTTTGGGACCGTCTCAAAAGTGTGGTAGAAGGGACATTTCGATGAATCACTATCAAATGCTAAAAGTACGTTGCATAACTGTGGACAGTTTTCTCTGTACCTTCATGACGTGATTAGGTTAAAGAAATTTAAACATTTCGAGGTTATGGTGACGCAAACCTGTATCCAGTATGTATCGGCCGCTTTGTGTGCTTATGGGATCTTTTAAAGTCCAGCTTGAGGACACAGTAGATCGATAACCATAGTTATATCCTAATATAGGATCTATGTTGAATATCAAACAATTCCGGAAACCGTTGACGTGAATCACAGCTGTCCGATTTGAATCCTCACTGAGACCAAACTACCACATATTTAGATCGCATCCCAAACTAACGGAATGACTAACTCTCTAAGTTTCGAGTTTTGAAGTATTTTACATAAGTAGTTTTTGCAAGTTACTAGGTCGAATTCCTTTTATTTATTGCACAGTAATATTTCAGATTTGCAACCTTTTATAGGGTACCAAAAGGGAAATGACCGGTAATTGCAGGCAAGATTCGAAACCGCGACGCTGACGGTCCGAGCACCAAAGGCTCTAGTTGCATACGCGGATACCGATTTGTCACAAAGATATGTGATACACTCACGTGACAGAAGCGAACTGACTGAGATTACTGCCTCTAACACTTCAATAAGTTGTATGCCAGCTTTTTTTGGTTTTCCCTTGTTTTGCAAACTAACGAAGACGTATACTTCCCAAAGGATCAGTTGACTCGATAGTCAGTGGAAACAGCAAGCGCAGCCCTGATAATGTTTACTGTACACAGGGCCAGTACAGGACTCTTCGTGAAGATCAAGGAGCATTCATGAGGTTGTCTCAAAAGCGGCAAAAGCCGCCGGACAATCAGAATGGGCAGCCACCGAAGCGGTGGCAGTTAAGCATTAGAATCCGTCGCTCCACTTCCAGAAGTGATTTGCTGATCAACTCAAGCGATCCAGTCCAATGCCACACAAGGCAGCAGCATACTGAGTAGCATGAAGTGTGTCATTAGGTGATGTAATTGAGAAAAACGGACCTGAGATAACTAGTCTAATCCAACTCCACTCTGATCCTTTCACTTTTTTCTGATTCGTAAACACATTCTCGTCATCTCTAAACACTAGTTATTCATAAATCCTTCCACACCAAACAATTTATTTATTTTTGTTATAATTTTTGTAATGCCTTATTCAAGCTTATATTTAGTTTACCTAACCAGATGAAGACATCAAAAGCTAGCTCATTTACAGTGGCATTCCTAGAGGTTGATATTTTTTCTCCTATGAATCCAAATAAGCGCAGCAAGATACTCACCTTTAACCAAAAGGACCCATTGTACCGTCAGGTGACGGAGGCAGCTGCAAATCCTAAAATCGACAGTGCTGGAAACATAAGGTCTTAAATAGTCCACTTGTGGTAACGATACCAAGAATGACTGAGTTTTCTTCTACAATCGTGTGTCTTGGGATTCCAGTTTTGTACACCAGGCTTGACGGCCCAGCCCTTTGGAAAAAATCGCTCGTTTTATATGTCTACTGATATTACCACGATTGTTTTTCACGAAATATCACAGTAGATGCCAGGCAGCGGTTATTAACGAGATAAACTTCCTTTTGATAACTCTCTTCAGGCATTTACTCCCATAATTTCATCGTTACGTAGACTGCTAAGTTGCCAGTATTGGAATAGTGATTGCATCACACACTTAAACTCATTAAGGATGGGTTCTTAGGCAGTATCCGACTTTGATGATTCACACGTTTCTCTTGAACATGTTCTCTTTTCTTGACCTGTTTTTATTTCTTTTTTAGTTCAGAAAACGGGCCACGACCAGAGAATGGCTGTCAAATTGGTAATGGACCGGTGGCGACGGGAATACAATCCAAACAGTTCTTATCCGAAGTCCCCGATGATAACCGTCCGACCACTGACGGTTGAATTTATCTGACACGGTTGTTGTCACGCCAGCTGATATGATATATTCACGGTTGAAGACTATTAGTTATCAATGAATCTCTCTACTAACAAACCTATGTACGTGAATGAATGATGCGAAATGCCACAGAGTAATTTCTTCTCTTTACTATCCATTGTTCATTTTGTCTTTGCATAATCTTTAGGAACGAGAAAATCCATTTTACCTCAACGACAATATTCCCAAACTGGTTAGTACAATGATAATCTGTCACTTATTCACTCTTATAGAAAGTAGTGTGATCAGTGAATGATTTTCATTTTGAAATTCCCGGACGTTTTGGTTTAGTAGATGGTATCTTTATGTGACATGCTGATCTATTCTGGAAAAAGCAGCTCGCCAAGATCCAAGAAACAGAATTAGACAATGAAATCACTCCGGTAGGTACCGCTGGTGGCAAGACAACCGGGCATACAATTCCTGATCATAAATGAGTCCACTTATTCTAGAACAATATTATTTTAATTTTATCAAAATATACTTCACTGTAAGCATCTAATACTCAAATTTGCACAATTATAGTTTGCCCAGAATCGCAGTAGGTAATTTATCATTTATTTTTGAAAGGGACAAATTGGTCTTAAGACACGTCGAAACGCGGAGAGACAAGTTAAGGTTGTTACCAAGGGGCGTTGCTTTTGCAAAAGTTCATTGGCAATTAAATGCACTTGAAGGAAAAACGTGATCCGAACTGTTCACTCGAAATACAAAAACTGATTTGGGTTGACCCAAGGATTTTTATTAAAGTAGCAAATTCACTAACCGAATAAGTCGAGTTCAGGTACTTATTGCGTACCGAACCTTTGAAAACATAAGCAATTAATTTGGTGGAGTGAAAGAGTGGATTCCAACCACACTTAACCTTTACGGTTTCTGACTGCTGTAAGAAATATCCCACCCTCAGCTTCGACCGCAATCCCTTTCGAGTCTTTCGTTTTTGTGATTCATAACTAGTCTGTCTCCAATTGACATCAGATTTGTTCCGTGGGATAGATAAAAACCTATCCACTCCTGTTCCGACACATTTATCATTGTTGTGAACTTGATTTGGTCCAAAAGAAAACGCATGACGGAACGAACAAATTTAACAACTGGAACAAGTTCGACAGTCGACTTTATTTGCCGGGTTGCCGAATATTCGAAAGTCGAGCTGGAGAATCAGTTGTACGTTATTCGAAACATCTACCCACGTAGCTACGTCCACGATATTTTCTGTCCTTTTTTTCCGTAACCCTTTCCAAGGTATTTTGGACAATATGCCAAGTAACTTTCATTGTCACTGCTGTAGGTTTTTGATAGCATAGACTCAAATTATTGTCTGATTTCGATTCATGGTACTGTTCCTTTTATTTTTTCTCATCCAAGTGCTCGTTCTTTTGGCTTTTCACGGGTTTCGTTCTACCCTGTCCTTGTGTTTTAGCCGGTCAACTTTGCCCCAAACACTTCAAGTCGGGCCAGTAGAACAGCAAATGAAGAATGCTTCTTGATTTTTCATTACGGTTGGATTCGCTGTCGACCTTAATCGCTACGAAGCACACCTTAGTCATAAAGTGTTGGCCAGTCATCCTAGCTCGTTAGTGATAGTGTTGTGGAAGCGTACACGTAAACTGCTCCGACCAGTACATGATTTGAACCTCGTAATAGGTCATGATGATGATGATGATGGAAGTGTTGCTGAAGGTAGTGGTAGTAGCAGAATTAGTAGTAGTAGTAGTAGTAGTAGTAGTAGTAGTAGTAGTAGTAGTAGTAGTAGTGGTAGCGTGTATGTACTACTTAACAGGTAGTTGATTTGGGAAACGCAACTATGGCCAGTTGGGGGTCACCATACGCCGCATTGTTCAAGGGACTAAGAGCAATGTATTAAACGACGGCATGCAAACCATAAAGTAGCTCTTCTTTCTAAATGTTGACTATCTTTAAGTGGATAGGACAGTGACTTTGGAAATAAGCTTTGTGGACCTCCAAACGAGCTTAGCCCAATGAACAAACTAATACTCAGGCAAGTCTTGTGGATTATAACAGTAGAAGTAAAGTAGTGGCAGCGTTTGTAGTAGTGGTAGTAGTAGAAGTAGAGTAGTAGTATTGTAGTAGTACCATCAGTAGTAGTAGTAATTATAGTAGTGGTATTAGTAGAAGTAGTAGTCGCAGTTTCAGTATTAGTAGTAGTGGTACTAATGTCAGTCGTAGTATTATTGTTAATGGTGATAGTATTAGTATTAATAGTAATATTATTAGTAGTACTAGTACCGATGGTAGTGGTGTTGTCAGATAACAATCCAATGTCGGCTGGTTCGTTACCACACGTGACCCGTTAAGGCCCTTCGTGATTCTTCACCATTTCAATACCCATTCGTGGTTTCCAGTTCATCTTGTTAGTAAGGTGAGCCTCTGCGATTATGAGTTATACCCATTTTTACATTATTAGGTAACAAGTAAAAAACAGGATATTTCATGCAGTACCGACGGTCAGTTCAGCAACACTATTCATGGAAGCATCGCATAGCTATTAACTTCCCGTCAGAAACCATCAGCAGAATACATCCGCTCCGATCGAATCGGTACTCAGACCCGATCCATGTGACAGCGATGGATGGTTTCCGTTCAAAAGCGAAAAAAGAAAAGAGCGCTGTATCACGTTGCTTTGTTATTACGCAGACGATTCAGCGGCTAGCCAGCGGAAGTATTTTGGATAGGTGTTCGATTGACGGTCATTCATCCGAGTTTGAGTCTCAGTTGTACTGTACTGCTGATGACTAACAACAAGTCCGATAAAACAGCAGCACAGTTCGCCTCCATGATTTCCAGTGCTGATTCTAGCGTTGTTAGTTTATGGCAAATTATATCATAAAAAATCAAATCTATCATCTGTCAAAGACTGAACAGATGATGTTGTATTCTGTCAATGACAGTTTCGGAGTTCATGTTTCAATCCGGTTTTAGTCTTCGAGAGAGAGGCGCATAATTTTTCAGGGCAAAATTTGACCTAATCCACGCAGAGCTGAATGGTACCGTTTTTTTTCACTAACAACTGGAAATAAGCACGGTGTCAACTACACACAGGATAGAACATTTGGTTGCTATCAAAAAGAAACTGAGGAAAATCCTAATCCGTTGGGCTTTTGTGAAATTCTCACACAACGAGAGAATTGACTTTGAAACAATATACCAAAAAAGATGTATACCTGACTGTAGATAATTAGGTAAAAGAAGACGTGGGAAAGTCATTGATTACTTACTAATTCTAAAGGGCCCAAAACTTCAAGTAATTTGCTGCACACTTTAAGCTCTATCTACGGTGCAAGTTCGGTTGGTTTATACCTCATCAGTATACAGAACGAAGTCAACTGGACTCCACTACTTTTCCTCAGAGACCGTCAGCGAAGCTCGGTTTAGGTAAATTTTGAAAGCTCTCCTTTTTGTCCCATGGTTGCGCTTGGGCGTCGTGGGCGCGAAGCACCCCGCAGCCTCAAAAGTCCACTGCCTTATAAAGGACAACCAGAATTTGGAGCCCTAAAACTGTGAGTACAGAACCAACTAAGATTCCATTAGGTCGGGTATGCTGAAGGGTCAGACAACGGTGAAATTTCTATATATATATATATATATATATATATATATATATATATATATATATATATATATATATATAATGGCATTAGTATTTCTATGGCCAGTATGTGAACATGACATTACCATGTATACGGTCTATCTGTTTCATTTTCTTTCAGAACTGCATGCCATCGAATCGAATCTTCAAGACCCTCCTGAAGAGATCGAACCAGGATGAACCTCTTTTCTCCTCATGTAATAAAATGTGTCCTTGAGATTTCCTGTGCCCGGTACTATTTTCCACGTTAGCTTACTACCACACGATACTAGTCAGGCTCTGTCTTCCTCGTGTGCTTGCGCGTGTGTGTGGAATCAGCCGTTTGCTGGTCGTCGGTCCAGTTTTCATTTGTCAAATAATAATCCAGCCTGTCTCGTATCCGTTTAAGACCGATCATCATCTTACCTGTTCACCCAGATCGGCCTTGCCCGGCACAAGTTTGATGATTGGAATGGGATTCGAAGTAGATCTCTCCGAGGCTGCTTTAATTTGGTTGTTCCAACCGAAGTACATGAAACCCCCACCCGAATTCGAGACAACGACGCCTTCGTTTATGAAAGATTGAAATGAAACTTTTACTATCGATAATTTCCTAATGGTAACGGAATACATTTCTACTGGACTGGTTACGCGAGGACATTTGAGACTTGCAGCTCTTGGAGTGGGTAGAACCACATAGTTGCTTCAGATTAGATCTGAAGTGTTTTGGGTGAACAATTTACCTAGTGATCACATGGAGGCTTCTTGGCAGTGCCCTCAGAGATGAAGCCATCACTCGCGGAAGGAAACATGAAGACTAATTCTTACGTTTATTTTGGCAATTACGCTGAACCTGATTTACTGTGAGACGAAGATCAATCGACTGAAGAAAGTGATGTCAACCATATCATCAAACTTATCTCTGATAAACCTGGCTACGAAAATTTTGGGATGGTTCTCCATTAAGTGAAAACGGATATTGACCATGGTACCATGATCATTTTCGCCAAGTCAGTGAAAGGAAACCTCGCAGAGGTGCTTTATCGGGATGAGAAATATTACCCTACTTCAACAGGAAGCTACTGTCCTTATGCGAAAACTTCGGTGTAGAATGAAACTGTCCAGCCAATGACTACATCGCTAAATGAACCTGTTCGTCATAAACGTTTGTCTACACAGAAACCAACTTATCGGCCATCTACTTTACAGAATCTCTGGCTGATCTGATGGACTGCCAAAAAGTGATTCCCGATGCTGTCCGTGTCCATCATCCTCTTCACGATAAAATTTCATGATTTGTCTTGTCCAACAAACCATTCTGGATATTTACGCTAAAGAAGACACAGTTTTGCGATACACAGACTTATTGCTCATGTAGGCTTATTGTGACCTCAGCATAAATTCGACACCCATCACTTCGACGATCCAGGATATGCGCGAAAAAGCATACCTACTCCGTATTTTTGACATCATCGGATGTGTTAACGACTCGGCTAAAGCTATGATTGCCTTTCGAGTTATCGATCGTCTTTATCTGGTATCTGACACAACCGAGGACGAATGTTTTGGAAGGGAACTGCTGGTAAAATGCCGTTGCAAAAACGGTTACCGGTCACAAGCTGTGCCGGTAAGACAAATGACTTGATTCTCGAGCCGAAGCCATCACCCTCTGACGCCTATAGCCAGGTCGAAACGGTTGTTGAAAAACTGGATACTGTTCTGTCAAAATTGTGGTTCTTGCAAGCGATGATTCTGAGGTTTCTCGGACGAAACCTGTTTTCCCGGGAGAGGACATTGTAGTGGCATTTGTTGTTCTCAGAACGAAACTTAGCCCCAAATTATTCGCCTTCACTTCCCCATTCATTTTCCCATTTTTCTCTTTATTTACCCTCCAGGCCAAGACTCCGTAAGATTCAAATTACAAGAATCACCAACGCAGAATGACCCGAATGAACCCCTTCTAATCAATAATGTATCGTGTTTATATATATATATATATATATATATATATATATATAATATATTTCGTGCTTATTATTAATGTATATATATTTCCCATTTCATTTATTTCTCTGTTATATTATTTACGGATGTAATATTGCACTTGATATTAGGAATTTTATTGACCCCATTTCAATCGGTTGTATACTGCCTTATTTATTTCATATGGAGGATAATTGGACTCTATCCTGGATCTCTTTCGTGTCCGTCTGAAATTCGCGGGTAACCCGATGCCCATCATAGAGAGACGCATACGGCGCTGGTTCATCAACCCTCGGATCAAGGCTATGCGCGTACGTGATTTTCTGTCTTTTGGGGTTTTGCACAATTTCTTTCTTTTTAAATATTGTCTCATTGAAACTTTTTGATGTAGAATGTTTTACGCGTTTAACCTTGCGACTGTCATACGGTTTCCCATCATAAATAGACATATTCACTTGGGTATGCTGAAAAACTGCATATGTGATTTATTACCTATAGTATATCATGCTTCTATATTTCAGTATGCAGATATATATATATATATATATATATATATATATATATATATGCATATTTTTGGATTCATTCCAAGGACGGTCATACAATCCCATCACGATTCCTCATTTGGAACTGGAAGTATAATTTATTTTTGTACCTTCGCACGTACCACCAATATGACGTTACACAGGTGAATTTCACATATCCTGTGAACACAAATACCAGGAACCAGGAACTTCCTACGGAGGACAATAATGATCAACACTAAACAGTGAGATCTTTTAAGTAATTATATGCCATATTTTTCGGATAATGAATCTATTTTGTTTCCATAGGAAATGGCCTTTTTGCTCCCAAATGTGGGTGACGTATTGCTTAGGCTCAAAAGATTGAAGAATCTTTTGGTGGCAGATCAAAGGAATAAACGAAATGTGGGTAGTTGGTGAAAAGTAGCTAACCAATTTCTGCGATTTCTCAGTGCGTTTGGCACGCCAAGCCCCATAAAACTTGGCTCCGTTGACGCCGTACAACGTCCTTCTACGGAGTTGTCCAAAGTTCCGATGAGTTTGCTAAACACAAACCGAACTGGGCGGTGATACTAAGGTAACAGGCCACACCATATCACGGGAATTTAATTTGTTTTGTTGAACGATTTATTCCTGCTCATTGTGAGTTTGGCCCTTTCTTCCGGGAAACTTCGGCGGACTTCTGCCGTATCAAAGAAAAAAGACGAAGTATTCTAAAATCGGGTTCATATACGATAATTTCTAACGTAGATCCGTAAAATGAAGTGCCTAATTTATGTTGGCAATGAAGTCCTTCAGTATTTATAGCGTTATTCAGTCCCTCTGGACACGGGGCATAAAAACGACATTATTTGTAAAGAATGACACGCGTTGCTAGATCTCTTTTATCGCGGGTTATGCTTTGAATTTATCGAGCTCTACACAATTCCTAGTTTAAATTACCTGCAATTCAGTGATATTCCCGCCGTTGGACCGAACATGAATGCCGATAAAGTTACTAAGCGGTTAAGTAGTACTGCGCCCTGTGCTTACGAATTCCACGAGATATTCAAGGGAAAGGATAGCATCTCGTTATCAGCAGTGTGAGAATGATAAGAGAACTTAGCACTGGAAGGCGATAGAGAAAAGCTAACAGAATTTGATTTTCATCTGACAAACAACATTTTCTCATCCGAATTATTTCTGTACTATTTTATGGTTGCGAATGCGGATTGGTTTCAATCTGAGTCACCTATATGGTTCGTCTTCGAGTCACTGTGTACGCTCGACGCCGTTTTCCCTGATGTCTGTCAGGCTTCAATCTGGACTTTTCTTTCACAACAGCTAACAGGTGCACTTTCGATTGGCATTTAGTCGGCACAAGCTCGGGTGCGTGCAACATCTTATCGTTTCAGGATTTTCAAACGCGTATCGCGTTTTTGTCCCACCAGTACGTGTATCCCCGAGTAAGTACGAGTATTCCCTGACCGAAGAAATCCGTCTCCAACACATGAGTGATATGAAATCGGGTGATATATTTCCCAGCAAATCCTTTATGCGGAGAATCCCATGAATTCTCGTAGCAGTTAGCTGTATGACTTGACGTAATTGTCAAATGAAATCTGAACTGATGGCTGGACAGCAGCCACGATTATGAAAATGTCACGGACTTTTGAACTTATCAGTTATTTTTTGTCGCACAGCCTACTAATTTCTCTTTTGTTTTTTTTTCTGGTGATCAGTCAAACTAATTTATAACCTGTTTGTTGAAAAGTGTTTATTCGCCCACCTTATGGCAATCAACTTTAGTTTCACTTCCTTCTTACAACTGTTTGGTCAATACTATCTGGTTGAAACTTCTTACAGGACTACCTGGTAAATCCGAGAACTGTGATTCACTCACACCCAACTTTTCTACATAAGAATGGAGCTAGGGGGCTACTTAGTGAAATAAAAAAGTCGAAAGAGCTGCACAATTTGATATGCGAGTGAAGACTGCGTTTGCGTTCGTGTTTGTGTTTGTTTGTTTGTTTGTTTGTGTGTGTGTGTGTGTGTGTGTGTGTGTGTGTGTGTGTGTGTAGCCGTCGATCGGTAGCCCATCGTGTGGCTAAAGGATTGTGCTCCATGACTAACGAACTGAGGGTTTTGACTAAAGCCTGATAGGGAAAAGCTGTAGTATTTTTGGATATTTCATTTTTGTTCATACGAAAAACATACGCTCTGACTGGCATGCACTACCTTCCGTGCCAACATGCGCGGATTTTTGTGAGAAGCCAAAGGCAGTGTGTCTGTAACGAATTGGGTCTTTTCAATCCATTGGCCACTCATGAGTGAGGCTCGTCCTGGAAAGGTCCCACGGCTGATGAAAAACAACCACTACCTTCGTACTTTTACAGACCTCAATTCAAACATATTCTGAAGAAACTACTGATCCCCAACTGAAGACATCTTTAGGTGAAGTTCCATCGCGATGCGTCCCACCTGCTGATGCCGAACTATTCCCATCCACTGATAAGCTTTTGATCGTTGAATTCTTCGGTTGTCTCTTTCTCAACCTGTGGCTTCGAGTGACATCAGCCTCTGTCACCTCTGTGGTACCAGGCTCGAACTGGTAAACCAGAACCAGCGCATCCAGAGCTTGGCTAATTGTTGTTCCGGCCAACCTGAACTGAACTGATGGTGTAGAGCAAGTACATGGAATCTGTCTCGACGTACCACCTTTTCTCTGTTGTACCATGTTTCGGTTGGCATGCAGCCTGAATTCAGGTGGGTGTGGAATATACATACAAGTAGTGCTGGTTTTGATGCATGCAAACATTTAGTCGGGGCATAGTCTGAGCTTCGGAACTAAATTAAGGTTTATCAGGTCATCGGATGATGATAACAATTTGTTCGAAGTTTCCGCTCTTTTACGTCGATTCTTTGCTGAGCTATGGTTAGTGGAATGTGTATGACCGTGGTTGCCAGGGTAAAATGCTCTCAGCAGGGTAAGCTAACAATTCGCAAGGCATGGAAATATAATTAAACTGATCAACGGGACCACATAAATTATCCTAGGTTATAATTCGAACGATTACTATCCTTATATTTCAGTAGAAGCCGTTTCTCCGACAGGTTTTCCCTCCTACGCCTCATCAAACAGCGCGCTTTTGACTCCAATGGTCAGTGCGTTGGTAGCCCTTCGGATACCGTCTTCAGAACGGAGAGGTTTTCACGAGTGAATTTTGATCTGAGACGTAAGTCGTTCATTGTTTGGACTGGATCTTGAAGTTGCGCATACCTGTACGGGTCTTGAAATGAATAATTAGTAAGCAAATCGTTCTGCATAACCTTATATTGCAAACCTCTCATGAAACAAAGCATGAAGCGTCATCTTGAAAAACTATTGCCTGCTCAGGTCAAGTCGTTTCGTTGAATTCGAGGACACTTTAGTCATAACGGTGAAGATTTGTCCAACATCCGAGGCGTTTCTAATTAAAGCACACCAACAAACCTAAACAAGTTTTATTCTGATCCAACTCAATGTTGTTGGTTGCTATGATATACTAGCATTCGGAAAGATAATATTTCAGAGGAAATATTACGGTAAATGAGGTTTTTTCGAGTCTTTTACAACCCATCATCTACCGAAACACTCATACGCGAAATAAACCCATCCACAAAATTACACACCTCGTAATTTGAATCTCCTGATGAAACCAGTACGCGCCCCTTTTTCTTGGGCTTTCACTGCAATGTTCACATTACGTGATACTAGCCACATTGAAAATCGTCACTACCTTATGTCTATCAAGGAGAGTGACAGCCTGGTAATAATCCCGCGCTGGATTAAGAGCAAGGGTTTCGGCCACTGTTTTTTTATCTTGATGCACAGAAAGCCTTCCTGTTCATTCGATTTGCCAGGATTTTTATCTCTGGGATGTGCACTTGAGGTAGATTTTCTGCCCTTTATCCGATAAATGGTTGGCCTATTCGTGTTAAAACACCGAGCAAGATGTAACAAATGGGATTCAAAACTGCAGGCTTCTGCAATCTTACTTCGGTGCTCTTAAACGGGTGCCAAATAAAATCGGTTTCAGTGGATCTTATTGCTATCTCGATAACAATGTTTAGCGATTACCGAAGCTCGCTCAAGTGGCCTTGAAGCCGATGCTAATATTGATGCGAATTGGAATTTCCATTTACAGTTAGTTTGGCGGTCATCGATAAAAGGCATTTTTAAACCACGTATATGGTGAAATCTTCAAATAATGAAATAGTTTCTTTTAAACTCATCATACAGCCACAACCATCAAAAAATATGCTGGCATAAAAAATGACTTCTACCAAAATATAAGGACAGTAACTTTTCTAATTATAACCTAGGATAATTTATGTGGTCCCGTTGATCAGTTTAATTATATTTCCATGCCTTGCGAATTGTTAGCTTACCCTGCTGAGAGCATTTTACCCTGGCAACCACGGTCATACACATTCCACTAACCATAGCTCAGCAAAGAATCGACGTAAAAGAGCGGAAACTTCGAACAAATTGTTATCATCATCCGATGACCTGATAAACCTTAATTTAATTCCAGAGTCCAGACTGTGCCAATCGACACTACCTGTGAGCACTGAGAGAACCGGATAACCGCCCATTGATTTTCTTGATGGCTCACTTATAACTAACCCCACTCTCGTTCAGGTGAATGACAAATAAAGTGGACCTACCTAGACCAATTTCCTCAACCGTCTTGGGGTGCCATAAAACTAAACAAAACAAAGCATCACCAAATTTAACCAGCAACGGAATTACTATTCGTGGAATACAAAAAGTATAACAAACAACTCCCTTGCGAGATAGGTTTGGGCAAATAACTCTTACCTTTGACTAATTGGTTCATACTGAGAGTTTCGGTTCGACTATTTAAATTACTCAGCCCTGGCTGTTATGGAGTACTCATCTGTTACGGCAAACAGTCTGTTGAACTTGCTCCGGGCATAAAAACACTTTCCCCGAGAGTTTTGGAAGTTTCCCGTCAACTCGCTGATCTATAGCTTCTGATCAGGGGTCAGCTGTCTACTCCTGAAACACAAATGGTTATTTAGTAAATGAAATCGGTGGTTATGTTGTGGACAACGACAATCAACTTTGTAATGCTCCGCAGCGGCTTGAACCAGCATGAATCCCGGGGCTGCTCATATTCCTGTATCTGAAATTGCATCTGGGAGCAAACATATAATTCTAACGTAGTTGCAGTCTTCTTGCAGCTTCAGTTGTGAACACACGGAAAAACGTTAACTAATAATAAGGAAAAGTTTTGGAAGTTCACCGGGATGGATACAAAACCAGTTTTCAACGAGGAGAATCAGAGACAAACTTGGACAAACTTCTTTATTTACTGGTTCAAAGCTAACTCAAATGAATGTTGCATACAAATACGATAGGTCATTCTCAATAGTCTCATTAGAGAAATCATCATGTAAAACAGCTTTTTTCAAATATGCTGCCGTAAAGTCTGCGTGACAACGTCTAACGTGGGACCCTGCGAGGCTATCCAATTTTGCTTGATGGTGTTCTAAGCAGTCCTCGAGAAGTTTCAGTTTCGATCCGCTGATTTCATGAGTAGGACCAGTAAAACACTACATTGACATCAGCGGGCAGTTTGCCTCAAGCAGTTCAGGACGAACAGCTCTCTGTTATCCGATGATCAATAACAATACCGGGTTGACAAAGTGCACCCTACTAAGTACGTGATAGTTTTCATTTTGTATGATTTGCCTTCAACTGAAATCAAGCGGTCACTTCTGTGAATATTTTACCAGTTGACCACGGAGATCAAAAGTCGTCACCTGGAAAACAATTTTCTCGCTTCTCCTTAATGGTGATTCTGTTCACTTTTTACTACTTTACGAAAAACAGTGTGGAAGAATCTCACAAGTACGTGCATGTTGGTTCCAGTGATTATGTAGCTTACACTGGTAGCTTGATTAAAAATCCATCCTTTGTTGTTACTGTGCGGTACAACTTCCCGGACTCTAAACTAGTCCGTTATTGTCTTCTACACTACGAGAAAAATATAGTGATTATTTGTTTCATCTCCTCAATATAAACTGCTATTTACTACTTGGTTCGTTCAGTTTCGGGGCCAGATAACTTGGACGATTTTCAGACGATTGATCAAGTTCCGCCATGTGACGGTTTTCTAAATTCGACATGTAAATTCTGCTCGCCATATCAAGAAACTCCTTTACTCTGGCTTAGTCCATATCCCATGCTATCTACTACGATCCTTTATATTGTACTGAACAAAAAAGGGTTCATTTTTTTCCCCGATGATCTGAAGTCTCTGATTTCCACACCATCGTCCACCTCCTCGCTTTCACGCATGCATGATAATTTGTTCGTTCAATCCCATTGCGTCACTCACTTTTAGTCTTGCTTCTATGACAGGTATCGATTGAACTTGATTATCATGGGCCTTATCTGTTCGTAGTGAACTCTTGTTCTGAATAAATCTCATCGCATACGTGACCTTTCTTCCTCGTTTTTGGAAATCTATGTGCACTGTCCCACTGGTATCCACGACCTGCTTCGTTATGACATCATAATTGCCTGGGTGAGTTGGCAAGGCCCAAATGTTTGGACGGTATTATCTTTCTCCCTGTCTGCCTTATAAATGTGAATGACTGATTTTCGGCCATCTAGTTATAATCATGCCATTTTCCCATAACCACAGCTATTCCTTTTGTTCTTCATCTCGGTTGTGCTCGTGTTCCCTCATGTAATTACTTCTCTGCTGACCGTTGATTGGTCAAAAAGCCCCCATTAATAAGGACTTTCTTTGTGAACCACTTGACTCACTCCTGCATATCCGTCCCCGGCATTTCCTGTCTGTTGTTGACCGGCCACTATGAAGCCTTTATGGACTGTCTTGATTCTGTGGTCGGTTTTCCCACCATCTGAGGTGCTATATTCTCATTGTTGATAAGTTATTCTGCATTACATGTTGTAAAGTGATCTCGTGTTCTCCGTCGCGGGACTCGGGCCTTGTTTATCTGTGAGTCGCTTGATTACCGGACGGCAATCCCGTACACGTCGTTTGAAACCGTATACGATTACTGACGTACTCTCATACTCGCCATTCACATTTACCCCAACAGCTTCGTCGCTTCTTTTCGAATTTTTCCTTTATGATTAGATCCGCATTGGTCTGGAGGGTAACTAAGCTGCTTCTCGATACGGATACTAAATTCAGCAATACCCGGTCTTCATTTTCGTTCATTCACAGGGCTGACTTATCTGGCTAGTCCAATGGGCTTACATTTCCTGTTCCACAGCAATAGGACCTTTTTCTTTAGATCACTTCACTGTAATGCTATCTGAAAGATAAACTGTTTTGTCAAAATGGATTCTATGTGGATCGTTTCGCCCGAAAACCCGACAACGCTGTTCACGTTCAAAGTGGGAAGTACATAAGAACAAATTTCCAATAAGTAAAGCTGCGCATTGTATCACTCAGTTGATGTGAAAAAATGGACGTGGAAGGGGCCGGAAGAGTTAGTCACAACCGAGGAACACGTGCAAATAATCGGACAGCGAACGAAATCATCGAAAAGCGTAGCTTTCCTACAACTCTTGTTTTGATGACCGCCATTGTCTTATTCCGTACTTATTTGTTTTCTCTGGGAAATATTACACAAGTACACTTTCTTGTTGAGGTTTTGGTTATTCGTAATTTCAATGAATTATCACCGCAACCGAACTTCTTGCATGGAATTCGTGACCCCTTCCGTGTGGTTCGCCACTGGGTCTCAACTGATGAAGTCTCGATAGCTACACTACTGTAAGTCCATCGCGACTACAGACTTCAAACCACTTTGATGAATTCCCTTAAACGGCAGATGGTATCAGTGCTGGTTGGCTCTCTACCGTTATGCTTAGTCCGCCTTGGTATAAATCAGAACACCGAAGGGCGGACCCAATCGGAAATATACGGAGCCCGTGAAAAACGTTGCTTGCAATGTATCGACGCGTTTTTAACTTAGAAAGACTTGTCTGTGCCGCCCGATAATCTATCGATGTTTGCCGTACATCAATAACGATCGATCAGTATACTGGTCAGATGATCGGTGTCACGAAATCCATTCTTAATTCAAAGATAAGACCCGTGCTAATGGTCAGAATGGGGGTCTAAAAGTGAAACATTTAAAGGGTCACTTACCCTAAGAAAGTTTTGAAAGACCAGATTGCCAGGTCCTAAATACCACAATGAACACCCGTAGCTCTAGGGAGAAAGATTTCTTCCTTTACAGAATTACTGTTTACACTATACTGTGCCCAAATCCGATCCACCCTCAGAAACGTTTGTACCACTCGATTTGGGGCACCTCCATCCTATCTTCTGGATCGGACTCAACGTGAGGCCATTCGCCTTATTTCCGTCCATCCCTAATTTCAGTCCTATGGTCCTTTCCATCCTCGGTCGGCTAATTCATTTAACCTATTCTACCGGTAATACAACGGATTTCATTCCACTGATTGGTTTTTTTCATCTCTGCTTTGTATTTGTATTTGATCAGTTTTTTGCGTAGACGGACGTCTGCATTTTAGTCAAAAAAGATTCACCCTCTGCACCTCACCGAATTAATGGGATAAAAAAACGAACACATGCCTAAACTGCCAAGAAATTCTGCCGAAACTCGTGACCGATTTGTGAGAATTCCTGGCCGGACAAGTTCGTACTTTTCCTCAAATAGTATAATTTAGAAAAAATATTCCCTTGAAAATAGGACATTTAAAAATTGCAAGGCAAAACTGCCTAACGTGACTTTTGTAGCAGACCGTATTACGTGATTTGCGGAAATTTTAGGAGACAAAGAATGAATTTTTTGTGACAGTACTACGGGAATGTGCCTCTAGGAAAATCAACTAAGCACAGTTTGTATCAGTTTTTTTATGTGATTAGACATTTTCGCAGACAGACGTCCTTATCCCAGTCGAAAAAGATGTACACTATGCATCCATCCCATCAATGGGATGAAAAAAGAACGATTACCGATTGAAATTGCCCAGAAGTTCTGCTAATACTCGTACCCGAACTGTGAGAATCCGGGCTGGATGTGGAACAATAGAGTTCTTGTGTATATGAATGCAAGAGGGTACGGATCGAAAGGAGGAACGTGAAGAACCGCGAGAGAGTTACATTCTCGATAGATCATCGTGTAAAGGGTGAACGCTGTCTGCAAAGATTTATGCTCGTTCACAAGCAGGTACTGACACGCATTAACTGGCTCTAAAACCCCGTTGAACGGCGCTATTAATTCATCATAATGTCCCGGGAATGAGGCCTTTTTGAGCGGGCTGCATCGGTTTCTCAATTTTCGTCTCATCAACCACAGAATCAGTAAGCTGTGCTTACTGTGAATAGCTCCTTTGCCCTTGTATATTCAATACTGACTCCATTGAACCATGGAGAATATCTCATTATTGTGTATCATTTATCTACGTGGTAAATAAATGAAGATTCCAATCCTCAACGATAATCCTGAGATACCTTATCCCACCCTAAACAAAAGTTAATGACTACTTTTTCAGATCACTGGGTCACACCTCTCTCATTGTTCATTTTTTACGATATTGGTCTTCAAATATTGAATACCAACATGGGATTTTTACATTAACCCTACCCAGTAGCGATGGCTAGTTTATCCCATCCATTCTTCCGGCTCTCGTTCTGAGACCTCCAAATGGTTTGCGAAATTACAGTGAATCCAGCGGTAGATGAACTTGTCACAAATGACTTCTAACGGTAGCTCCAGATTGTACACATGTCAAATAATGCGTACAAATCCCATACCTTTGCCCTACTTCAAAGCTGATTCTGGGAGTAACCGCGCAACAAAGCACTCACGCACATCAGGCAGTTGTGCATATAAGGGAATCCTTATGTGGGTTTTATTGGAGTAATCAGGCAATCACGAAGGTTTATCTGATCTCCCAGGTACCATTGGGCCCTTGACTGAGGATAAAATCACAACCAAGACAGATTAGACATCCGACATTTTATGTTTCTCAGACACGGAAGGTATGTGCCTGCATACTGGATTCGTGGTAGACAATTAATTTATTGTACACTGTACTCGAGAGGAAAAACTTCGGAGAGTCGGTTTGTGAACATGCCGAGTTAAAAACCACTGCACCCATCCCCCCACGTAAGTCGCAAGTGAACGTGCAAGAAACAAATTATCACATGTTCTTTCTCCGACATCCGACCAACGATTGCAGAAAATCAAGGGATAAAAAGTTATTAGAATTCCGCCTGAATATTGTTCCACAGGGCAGATAACAGAAAGAGATGAACTACTTACTGCCTCTCTAATGGACCAGAGAAAACTGCCGTCTTTCACAAAAGGCGAAAACAACGCGGCGAACGTTTCTGTCGTGTTTTCTGCTTCGAGACGCGCCGATTCTCGTTTTTGTCCGTCGTACACTGCACGACAGAAAACCGACCCCGATCAGGAGAATCGCAGGCTGTCATATTCGCTACATAGGACACAATATTCCCAATTTAATATCATACGGTAATCTTGTATCCACGTGTCACCTGTGATTTGGTAATTGAAAATGCTAGCCGGTGTTGGAGCGGACGTCATCTGAGATCTCCATTTGTCTCGCATCCAGCGTTCACTAGCCGACCGATAGTCGTAATAATTACTAGACCATTCTGTATCGGTAATTTCTGTGAATATTCCGGAAAAAATGAATATGGAAAAACACAGCGACAGTAGCAGGAGCTGTTTGTCCCTCGCGAACATTTATCGAATGATGAAGAGGAAATTGGAATCAGGTCGTTATTGCGGCCGATTCGCCCGCGGTCGGTTTGCTCTGTGCATATTAGAACCACTGTGAGTAGTAGTAACTTCGTTCATGCATTCTTGGTCTTGATAAACTACTCTAACAGAGGCGGTTTTGTTGATGTTGACTTTTCAGGAAATTCTGTGAAAATAAGTTTTTAAAACGCAAGCAGTACTTTATTCTGAATTATCGGAGGGGTTATGTTAGGTTGTAGAGATGGGAGCAATTCGTGTTTCGTAATACGGAAATCTGTTGCAGCTTTCATGGATTTACGACTGCGAATTCGATTATGGCTTTGAGAATTCTCTAACTTAGTGGCCCTTTTATCTCACTTTCCACTCAGTGAAAATCGACTTCAGGTATATTTGGATAACGTATCAGGATAATCGCACTTGATGCGCGAGTATTGCAGCACAGCTGACTTGCACTGAATCATGGTCTTAGTTCGCCAAGATCCCTACACGAAAGCGGCTGTCCTTCACTTGTTGCAAATCACAAATTCGGTCTCGAACAGCTGAATGGGTACAAAAGTGTAACAGATGAGAGAAAGAGTGATGCAAGCGTGTTTCTGTCATCTAGAACTGTCGCAAAAATCGAACACATCGTCCGCCTGAAACAACCAAGTTTAAGCCGACAAACGTGAAACAAAACCAACGTCCGGGTCATCCATTTCTGGCCTGTATCTGAATACTTTCAAATGCTTTGAGTCTACTCTCTCTCTCTCTCTCTGGCCCTTTCACGTTTCCCTAACCCTAATGAACAACCCAGCGTCAACATTGCTCCTATTTCCAGAACTGACTCGGACAAATAGTTAGGGGTTACAATCAAAACAAAGTTATACAGGTCTTCACATATTCTAGGTTGTGCAAAGGAATTACTTAGACTATTTTTTTTCCAAATTCGTATCCTAAGGCAGTTTGTTGCCAGACAGTTTGTGTCCACCAATATATTCGCTCAATTTTACTGCTCTACTGCTACCCCGGAATTCTTCCTGATCTACTCAAGAAAGTTTGTGTTCCCCTTTATCGGAGCATGGCTATTATTTGTCATGTTTCTTTGACTCCCATAGAATCTCATTTCCAAAGTGCGTCATTTACACATTATAGCCTGTGAGAAATTCGCCAAGACGATCCTTGCGGATCGGACACACTCCCTAACTTATTTACATACCGTTCACATTCCCTGTTCACGTCTCGCATTCGGACTTACCCCCTCACCCCCCCCCCTCCCTGTCGGCGTAAATGTCTACCGCAATCATACAGTGTCTTGTTTAGCAAGTGTTCTGGCTGACAAAATGAAAGTTACAGAGGAACATCGCATGAACCTGGTGGCTCAACCAGCCCTTCGTTAGTTAGCTCCTTTTTTCCTGCTCATTTCGAAGTGACATTAACCAGTTTCTCTCCATGTTAACTGGAATGTGAGTTTTTTTTAAACTTAGTGAAGCTCTCAATACAGCAGAAAACTGCGCATTCACGTGTCGACGTGAGGTTATCCATCAAGACACACCTCAAGCAAGGGAGAAGAGACGATAGAAGCTTATTGTAGGTGTTCAAAATGAACCAAGAAATCCAGACTTTTGGAAGACAATCTCACATAATTTAAGATACTGCATAAAGGTGTGATTATCGCTTCGCAAATGGATTACCTAAGTAAATCCGCGTTGAATCTTGAAGTTACGAACGCCTGAGTTGTGACTCATAAAAGCTTCTCCACAGAAAATAAGGTACTCGATATAGACTCAAACATGAGCAAAAGTGCGATCCAATCAATGCGTCGATTTGATTTCAGTTTATAAATCAGGAATGACCTTGATTGCGAAAGGAACTATTCTTGATTATACAGCCACATGGATTACAAATATTGCTCTTCATGTGACTAGGCCTTTGAGTTGCAGCTATTCGGCGAGAAACCTTAGCTGAGAGTACGAAGAGGTATATCCGTTTGCACAGTGGCCTACCGAGTTGCTGGGATTGCATCGGCCAACAGATCTGTATGACTCAGCGTGGAAAACCACGCCGGGACCTCAGAGCTCAAGTGTCGTAAAAAACTGAAAAGACAACGAACGTCGACATTCGGTGCCGAACTTTGAACCTCATTTATCAGACGATATCGTCCACCACCTACACCGTTCTTAACTGGGTTTAATGTCCACCACGACGAGACTGCACCTTGACGTGGTGTGATGGCTTGCGCGAATCTATGACCCAAAGAGCTATACAGGATGGCTTCCTTAAGCCGGAGATGCAATCATACCTGACAGGTCAATGGGTAGAGGCCAGACAAAATCCAGTCTCCTGGTCCTCCAGGTTGGGGGTCGATTTCAGCTGGCAACTCAATCGGCAAAATCAGTGGAAGAATAATTGGTCCAAGCCAATGGGCTTCCACTAAGCCATCCCGTTGCCTTGCGGATAGGTTCTCGTTAGAACTAAAGGCTTTGGATGAGGACCCTAATCGTTCTCCTGCTTTTTGGCTGGACACCCTAGCAGTACCCATCCAATATCTCCCATGAACTGCACGAATACAAAGAATTCCATACTGCATCGGTCGTCGAACAGAATAATCAGGACCGCGCTGCTCATTGCATCGAGCGGGGTGGGCAGTGATAGGTGGGGTCCTGCTCAGAGTTCCCTCTCTTTCATTCAACCTTTGTTTTCTGTCACTAACCACCCCTCTTTGCCTCATCTATGCACCCATAATGCTCCCACTGATAACACAATCGATACTCGCACATAGTGGGATTAACTTAATTCCGATAGTCACCAAAGTATTAGCCTCAATTCTACTGCACCGATAGCGACAGAAATGCCCGCGAACAGTAGGCTGGATTCCATTCAGGTCGAAGATGCATCGACCAGATTTTGACTCTTCACCGACTACTTGAAACGCGTCACACGCACCGCCGACCAACAATAATGATTTTCCTAAACTTGAAAGGCTCCTTCGATTCAGTTGATCGAGCAGCACTTTTCAGTACTCTTCATCGAAAATGTATGCCCCAGAAGTTCGTGAACCTACTGAGATCATTGTATTCTCATACTTCTGGCCGCGTAAGGGTTTACGGTGAACTATCCGGTCGGTTCGAAACGACCAGTGGTGTTCTACAGGGATGTCCCATGTCTCCATTCCTGTTCAACTTCGTCATGGACGAAATAGTGGAGAGTGCGCTGCAAAATCTTCAGGATGTAGGCGTCCAACTAGGAAATGGTGGAAAGCTATGTGACCCAGATTAAGCAGACCACGTCGTCTGCTTGTTCGAATCCACGGAACATGCTCAACATGCATTAGATAGACTCTCAAGAACTGTAGCTCCATTCGGCTTGCGCTTTGCACCTTCAAAGTGCAAGGTGATGTTACAAGACTGGACGTCAGCGATTCCGAGCTTGATGCTCGATGGGGAGGTGCTGGCAGTTGTCAACCACTTCACCTACCTCGGCAGCAGCGTGACGACGGATGGGAGCACAGTAGTAGAGGTGAGTACGCGGATATCCAAGGCTCGAGCTGCGTACGCTGGACTGAAGCACTTGTGGCGCCGACCTGATATTTCACTGAAGTTGAAAGGTCGTGTATACTGTGCAGAGGTGCGATCAGTTTTGTTGTATGGTTGCGAAACTTGGAGTCTGCGTGCTGAAGATATTCGTCGTCTCGAGGTTTTCGACCACCGATGTTTACGTAGTATCGCTAAGATCGGGTGGAGTAACCGAGTAGGCAATGCTGAGGTCAGAAATCGATTATTGGGTACTAATTCAGAGAACGTTTTGTCACAGCATATCCAGCTTAGTAGACTTCGTTGGTTGGGGCACGTGTTACGTATGTCAAACACACGTCTACCGTACCGTGTCCTATTCTCCGTTCCTCCTAGCGAGTGGAAGAGACCACGTGGAGGTCAACAGATGACGTGGCAACGAGGAATGAGAAAATGTACAGCAGACTTAGGAAAAGTGGGTGCTTCACATCTTCGTGGTTGGGGTCCAAAAGATCCCACAACCAGTTGCCTGGAGACACTGAAGGATATGGCTGCGAACCGTGAACAGTGGCGATCGTGTTATCACTTTCTACCGAATCAGAATGACTGATCGATGCGCGTTTGTACAGTTAGACTGTGTATTCCGTGTGTTGGCTACCAGGGCATTCTTTCCTTTTCCCATCCATGTAGGTCCACTTCCTGTCCATCTTGTATATTCATACCTTCTAATTCAGCGTGCGACATGGTGAGAAAGGCAGTCGTCAGCGAGGCTTGCCCTACTGTTTAACGCTGTACGATGATGATGATGATAGGTTTAATTTCCACTAATTCAAATTATAAATTCCCTTCATTTAGGAAAGTCAATTCCAATACAAAAATCTCTCCGAACTGAGCAGAAAAATGAGCATATATGGACTGAGGATACACGTTTATTGATAGAGGCGCTCAAAATGCATAAAAATAAGATTGACTAGCCAGAAAAAAATCTATTCAGATGCCATCAGCCAAAAACGAGCAGTTCAGACTTCCAAGAATCCAAAATGGAACCCGATCTCATCCACTGCCGCAAACGTTCATCGGAGGCCAATCCTAATTGATCGATCACAGATTGAATGAATTTTCGCCGGCGGTCGGGCGCAACTTTCTGATGTGAGAAAATGGGGTGTAACGAGCACGAATCAGATAAGGGTAAACAGGCGAGCAAGATTTAAAGTACTAGTGAAGTGTGAGGGAAGTCGAGCAGATGCACACTAACTGGGCCACAATGCTCATGATTGAGAGGCACGACAGACACGATGGTATTATATATATATATATATATATATATATATATATATATATATATATATATATATATATATATATATATATATATATATATATATATATATATATATATATATATATATATATATATATATATATATATATATATATATGAACGAAAAATCCCACGGAACACATTGAGAACAGAACAGCGTGGCGAACAAGCTAATTTTCAGTTATTCGTACTCATACCAATACATCACATTAAATAAATACGGAAAAGGCCTTTGATTAACACCAGAAAGCGAGGCGTAGGCGAACATACGGTCTCGGTGATTTCATTCTCAATCCAATTACAATCACATTTATATGAAACAAATTAAGAAAAGAAAAAGACACATTAGGTCAGTTGGTCAATCAGTCAGTCAGTCAGCCGACCAATCAACAGGTAAGGGGGGAACATGGTAAAACTACGTATCACCGTCAGAAGGTCCGGATGGGCATCATATTCGGGAATGAGGTCATCGACCTTCATCCACGGAAGTTCAAGTGGTTGGAACAGCTTCTTTTGTGAACAAAGCTTTGGCCGTAGTAGCAGGATGCTGATTGTCTCGGCCATCGCTAAAGTCCTATATCTGATTGATTTTGACTTATTCGGTTGGACCCTGTATAGGACACTGAGCGATGCAGTCGCACCAACCTTGTGGCCTGTGTGTTACAGATGAGCGAGGATAGAGCTTGACACAGCTCCTCTTCCTCCATATTGAAGCGAACGTAGTTGGTGCTCTCTAATGCGTCTAGGTAAATGCCTTGTCGTTCGACCCACACAAGTGTCACCACAGATGCACTTGATTTCACTAAATGTATTCTTTTCTTCCCTTATTTTGTTTCGTATAAATGTGATTGCAATGTGCTTGAGAATGAAATCACCGAAAACATGTTTGTCTACGCCTTGCTCTCTAACATTAATTATCACTAAAAACAACGAAGGGGAATGATCATCCAAGTCTGTCTGTGCACGTGCGTGTGTGTGCATGCGAAATTGATCACAGTGAAGAATGCCTGAGTGGTTGCACACGTGTTCGGGAACAAGAAGTGGGCTACGGGACTTTACGTGCTTGCACAAATTGTTTCCAAGCACATAGGAGATGATTGTAGAGTCGAATACTCACGGCTTCGGCTGTGGCTAAAACGCGACACTTGGCAAGTCCTGACAGCTTGCCCCGGACTACGTCAAAGATGCGAAAAGTATTTGTCATCTTTGCTGAATAGTTTGACTCTACAATGTGTGTGAACACGTATCACTCGTAATCGCCCTAATTGATCCTGTGTTCAACTAAACCGCAGCAATTGTTGCCACAGGACATTTTGGAGTTTGCAGAGTCACTGTTAGCAAGCAGTAGGTTGGTCACTCGGATCAGTGAAGTGGATACAGTTAGGAACAAATTTGTTACGTTACTTCCACTTACGCTTTATCAGTTGCAAAAAACATTTTCCGAAGAAACGACTCAGAGAAACGAGGTGGTCATATCGATCAGAAGCGAGGATAATCGTGTTAACAGAAAGAGAATTAATATTTATTTTTGTATAACGCACGCAAATCACCAACGCAGTCTTAGAAATAATGACCTTAGATTTCAAGGACCACATAGTTTCCGTTGGATGGAGTAAGTGGAGCTAATATAGAACTAAATTTGCTTACCAAAACTCCTACTACGGGCCGGAAGCAAGCAAATGATACATATGGTTCTGCTCAGGAAGATTCCACCGGCCTAACGACAGAAACCTGTATAAGTCCTGAGTGCCTTGCATGTTGTGCAAATAAACGTCTTTCATTTTGCCGCTGTAAGACAGCCTCGGGCACAAAAATATTGATAATTTATCGGGTAATACCTAGGTGGGTTCGCACTGCTGTATCAATATTGTAAAGGTAGAAGTAAATGACCACAATGAATAATAAATTTACAATTTTTGAAAATTGAAACATTAAAATATAAACAAACGCATCGCATCTATCAATGGTCCCGAAAAGTAGCCAAGATTTCAAATGGTGGATTTTTGAAATTACCGCGCCCTACTATGACGTAGAAAGATGACCGGAAGAAGGCGTTTGATCGAAGGTCAGTTCGGAAGTTTGGAAGCGAGGCCGGGAATAAAAGGAGGACCTTTCTAGTTATGACAGTGAGCCGCCTATCAAGTATCTCCAGTGAAAACCCGAATTTTCCCTGAGCGTGCATCATTTTCTATGAACTTGGACTTTTTGGGCCGGTTAGACTTAGACAAAAGCGTTGTGGAGAGTGCTCTGAACGCCGTATTAGTTAAATGTGAAATGTGCCCTTCCCGGAAGTCTACGGATCAGGCGTGTTTAAGCGGGTACAATGGATTTCCGTTTTGCACCGCCTTGTAGTACGAATAAAGATTAAGAAGCTTACTCTAACCAGAGCTATTATCGCAAAGCCACAACGAATCACTAGTTGGAACAGTCGCCATAGAAATTGTGACCATGTGGTGAAGGGGTTATTGAGCACAAACATAACGTAAGAGCGCAAAGCCGATAAAAGTGCACCTTCTGGTAGACGAAACAAAGACGATGACGATGGGGATTACAACCGCGCGGCTTCCCACTTCCCTCGTCATTTCTATGTAAGCCTCAAACGGGATGTACCTAATAATTTTTAATCCAACTATTCATGGAATGGTTTTACTTGAACAAACATTGTTCTCCTCCTATTATTGAGACGGTTCTACAGTAATATTTGTGCATTACAAGGTAAAACAGTTGACAGAAGATATCATGACACGAATCTGTTGACTGTCACAAGTATCTCGACAGCTAAGCGTCCAGTCAGAAAAGAAACTATGGCTGTTTGTGATTATTGTTCCGCTTTTATCAATGACACACTTACTTTATGCATTCCTTGTTAAATAATAAAATATTCGCGAAAAGAGAACCACTTGGGATGCACGAACGTCCTTCACTGTCACTCACGTTACACCCGTTTGGTATTAGGAATAACGTCATTTACCGTAACAAAAATGGATATGGGTCTTATTCACACAATCAGGTCTGACTGGATAGGGGATTCCTTGAAAATCAGTCTAACAAGGGCTGTAAATAAGCTGTCGGTCCATTAGGTTTTAAATGAGTAGAAATAGATGATTATGATAGCATTGACGAAGAACTGCACAGTTTTACATCTATAGAACTAGAAGGTGGTGGCAATGTCCTAGGACAATAACCCCTGAGGTCCGCCTTTACGCGGCGAACAAATATGCTCAAAATTTAGACAAAACTCTATTTTTGACACTAACGGTCGGCCGAAACCATGACGGATTTTTAACCTCTGAGGGAAAACGAAACAAGATTTATTCACATTGGATTAACCCGAATGTTACTGGAAACACAACTTTCATAAACATAAATTATCATTCGGTTTGCCTTTATTCTTTAGGATTTTCCAGTGTGTGTTCGGTATACAGTCTACCAAGCTGGTCGTGAAGTCATTTTCTATGTTGGGCTCCAACACATGTTTCACTTTTGGTTTCAACGGCCAGTGTGTGGGACGGAGAAAATATTTACGATCACGTTTCAGTCTGCGTTATTTGAGGCTAATTGTACGGACTCAACCCTGAAGTTGTGCATACATTCACCAGTCTAAAGCTGAACTATGGTCGGCAGAGTTACCCAAAAAAATTGTTGACTACCCAGGTAACACCTTTTCGGTAAATTGCGGGAATTTTCAGTCATAACCATGAACATTTTCCCGCTGTTCAAGGTGCCTGTAGTTGAAATCCACCAACAGGGCTAACAATGTTTCATCACGATCCAAATAAACAATGGGCAAAACAAAAAGAACATTTTGTGTACGCAGACACAGTACATTCGATGCCTACATAACCGAATTCAATCCTCAGCAAGAAGCAGCGGCAACATTAAACCAACGACCCGACTGCAAACAGCGATTTCGTAATATGTCCATTGTCTTGTTCTCTACAGTGTTGCCACAACCGTGACAACGACACCGATTTAAGCGCTTGGCTAGCAGCCGCAATGTTCTGATCGCATTAGGATAGAACAACTGCGAATCGCTGAGTTAGGCAAACCGTATCAAGTGCAACAGACCGGAAAACCAATGGACGAAATGACTGACGACAACGTTCTCTTCCATCGAATTCTCCAAATTCCCAGTTGGCCGAAATGGAACCAATTTCAAACTGTGAACTGGCCAACCGCTTTGTAACCTGAAATCGTAATCTAATTTAAACTGAAAAATTTTAAAGCTAAAGCCTATGTTGAGAAATCCACTCCCGGAAACTGCAGATCTCAACGCTGCACCGCAGGATCTTGGACCAAAATGACAACACCTTCGTTCTCTTTTCGAAAAATTGTATGTTCGTGGATCGCCACAAACATTATCAGATATGGATGGAAATAACTTTGATTCTACAACACCGATGCCACTATCAAATACGCATAGAAAGTACTCTAATATTTAAATGTACAAGTGACATGTGGTAGACAAAGTAGCAACTTTTGTGGAAAGTTTCTCAAGTCGTATTAGAATCGGTGTTTAAATCGAACAAATGCACTGAGTCAAACGCGAACCCCCAAATGGCAATCCATCGCTTCCCCGTAGCCGAAATTCGTTGCACGCAAAGAAATTCACTACTGAAGATTAAGCGTGGTATCACATTTTATTGTCGTCCTCGGAAACATAATTGCATAGTGGATAATGGGGGAGTGGACAATCAAGGAAACAAATTGGTATTCCGAAGACGCCCAAAACATATCTGGTCTGTCATATGTTTGGAAAAATGCAACGTCTTCAGCAGATACCAAAACATCGTTGTCATCCAAGAGATTGTTTATTTCAAGTTCGCACTAAATCCCACGCCTATTCATTCAGGGAGAAAAATACGGACTGCGACTGACCAAAAAAAACCCTAGTCCCACGTGTGCTTTATTTAGTAGGTCGGTACTTCAATATTAATCACCATGTGATTTTGTTCGTGGACAGCAACCGAAACAGAGATGCGAATGTACACAAACGTAAACTGGACCTGTGCATCCCAGAGCTGGAAAAAAGAATACAACCACGAGGGCTGTGTGGTCGAAGAATTTACTGCATTCTTGTAGGAATCGTTATGCAATAGCAATCATGTCATGTGAGGCACAGACTAAAGTGAACAAAACAAAACAAAACAAGCTGAATCCGAATTCTGAGGTGACAAACAGACCGGCGTGAAGTTTTCGCCCCTAGTTGCTCTCTCTCTCTCGCTCTAGCTAGACGAAACGAGCTTCCAAATCATTATGGAACAAATCCAAACGTACCGTGGCAGAATACTGAACGACTTATGTGGCACGAAATACAAATCGATTAAAAGTAGACACTATGATGATAATCTTTTGTCATACCATTAATCACGGATCGGTGCATAAAATTAGATCACAGTATACATAAAACATTTATGCATAATAGATGAAGAATTTTTCTTAGGAAAGATCGTCTGATACTTTCAGAATTCAGTACCGTTCCATTCGTTCGGTTGCAGTGAAACCGAAGCGCAACGGGATTTTCAGGATCATTTACGTCAACGAATGAAAAAATACTGTTCAACATATTTCTAATTGCAGAAGAAAACGTGTCGAACCAATCGAATTTGTGACACAGCCAAAGGTGATAACCGTGCACTGAATGAATTCCGCATGGACCACACATCTTTGCGTGTGAGCATACTGTAATCAACGCCTAATCAACGGGGATACATTGTCACAATGCATCAATCAATTAACTAGTTCACAAAGCATCACACACGCACACACATACACATTGCTCCTATTCACAACTTCGTCGTCCACGAACGTCCATGAACTAAACCGAATACCATTCACCGTTCCCGCCTCGCCCCCAAAACGGCACCCATCATGCGAAAAAGCATAAAGGCTGAACAACAATCACAGACGGTGAACAAATACAACAATGCTCCTGACAGCCTGGAATGAACCCGACACAAATTCAATGATCAATTCATCCCGTGCGAAAACAAGCGCGATGAGATCAGACAAACGTGGACTTTGTGTTCGACTTGTTCGAACCTAGAAAGCGGCTCTGTACGTGACCGTTTTCTCAGTTCTTGTACTCTGTTGTCCGCACACAAAGGAGTTATTTTGTACAGATTTGTGTGTGTGTGTGTGTGTGTGTGTGTGTGTGTGTGTGCAACCAAGTGACCTGGTGGGACACCAAACCCAACAGGATGGATACATTCATCTTCCATGAGATGAAACAGACTACATGCGACAATGACAACAATCCCCATCGTGTCCCTCCCCCCTCACCTTTCCATCCGCCTTCCCATCTAAAACCATCTGTACGAATGGACAATCCCCACCTCGCAAAACGCTACTCCACCCACCATCTCAGGTAGAAGTTATCAAATGAGGAGGAGTACTACACAGATGAGTTAGAAAGATGCCAAATGAATACAAAAGAAACGGGCTTTTTTATCTTGCCTTGGAACAACGCAACATACAAACACACGGGCAGAAGCAATGGAGTTAAGTATAGGCCTTGAAAGATACCAGAAAGCGAACTTTGAATGAATGACTGTAAGTGTACGAGACTGCCAGGAAATTTACGATCCTCTTCCTCTCCCAGACTGCATATCACCATCAAGCGATGAATGAGGGATGTGTATATATGCAGATGTATAGATATATAAGTCAATTGGCTTTTTTCCCACAATATATATATATATATATATATATATATATATATATATATATATACATATTCGCATTCTTCAACACGGAACACGACTGACGGAAACGGCATATGGTTTGCCGACACAACAGCCACAGAAGCAAAACGAAAATTTCGCATAGATGAGCGGCAGTTTGTTTTGTGGTGTACAGAAATCCGTATGCGAGTGCGCAGTTGGTCACTGATTCACTGTTGAAATGACTCGGAACCAACACATTCGTGCGTGTGCGTGTGTGTTTGCGTACAAATGGTGGAAACTACCACAACCGAAGCAGCCCAGCTTCCATGTATTCTACAATGGGCAATAAACAACTTTGTTGCATATGGAGAACAGGATTATAGCTTTCGGTATTGGTGGTTTCACGTGGAAGCAGTTGTCCGCGTGTATTCGGTTGTTGTCATCCTAATTTATTCTCAATGAGAACGACTCGTGATAAAGACAAATTTGAAGCACTACTCTGTGTTTCCCCAGACGGCCGAGCAGAGGAGCACTTACCTCGCGAACCAGGTGCCTGTGACCATGTCTTCGTTCCATGTTCTAACTGTGCTTAGAACTAAACCGCTGAGGTGTCATCTCAGTGCGTCAGCTCTCTTGAACTGATTCTAGATATCTGTACTTAAAAATAACCCGACCGAAGACAGAGTTGGATAGGGTCATTGTTTAAGAAGGGTATACTGTTAAGGGATGATAAGAGTGCACCGATTAGAAGTAATTCGGATAATAGAAAAATTGCGGCCAGGTAATGAAAGCAATAATACTGAAACTCATAGACCAGACAGAAGAAGAACTCTAGCCTCCGCTGGTGATGACGATTTCACCGGAGTCACACGGTACATCAGGCAAGCGAGTAACAAGCGAATTTCTACTTTAGAACACTAATCATTCTCTTCACGGGGTATGATAAACCAGGTGGATAAATTTCGTTGAATAAAACGGTGAACTTTAAACGAAAGGCGTCATCTAAAATCGGTGTGCTTTCGCCAAAATTATTCACCCACGTTGTGTTTAGTTGATAGTGGTCGCTTGGCTTCGGAAACAGTTAGACCACTTTTTCAACACATTTGGGAGACCTAATCCGTGAGAGTTGAACAAAGACAAAGATAACCGATGTTTTTGTATTAGGATATATCCGAAGCATTGCATAAACGGGATGAGAACAGTAAAATCAGAAAGGTTTAGTCTGCATGTAGACAAGCTGAACTTGTTCGAATATTTCCTCACCTATGATATGCTTTCACCCGCAACGAAGGTGAATTAGGCATTTCAACGTTACACGAATCATTTTCGTCTCTTATCGACCCACACTTGCTAAACTCATAGACTGAGAGACATGTTCACAGAGATATAGTTACCCTGGACGTGGGCAGAGCGTGTTCCGACTTGCCTGTACAGACGTGGCCTTTCCGTTGAAGGGATACGAATATACTGAATACAAAAAATTTTGTCAAAACTGGATTAACTTAAAATATATTAACACTGTGAGTACATCAGGATTGGACGGGGTTCTGAATGCATCGGAGAATTGATGCGCCAGGCGTTTTGGTTCTTTTTCAATATTTTGATTTCAAAAGTACCGCGTTCCCGGTAGAAATTATAATTACAATCTCGACCGACAGCGCCATGAAAGCCCACAAACGGTAAGCTACTCAGCTTGAAATACCATTCGATATACCATATGTGTGTGTGCGTGCATATACTCACCATATTGTTGTGACTCACAAAGTAGTTAGTTCGTGGATTAAATAATCAGATACTCAGGTGAAGAAAACATCAATAAGGCGTTCAAAATCGACACGAACATGATCATTATCGAGACCACATGGTGATTGGGATGGGGGCTGGAGAGAAATGAAATCGCTTGATACACGTGTGTGCATATCTTCGTGCACAAAATTTTCTATCATAAAAGAGAAGATACTGCGCTCATCTATAAGCCCCGCCTCCCGTCAATTTCGTGGACCTAGAAATATAATCAATACTGATATGCTAAACATGAGAACGAAATCGGAATAGGTGATCTGAGACCGGTGGGCATGGGAATTGTTCAAATTAATTGACAAGGGAATACGCCCCGTGCACGGAATAAACCAGTGCGTTGTTCAGCAAAACAGTCACCGCAGAAAACAACGGAATTCGTACTGTGGTAAAGCAGAAGTTGGCAACGAAATGAGGAAGATGTGGTATCATAAACAACTGATCAATAAGTCTGGCCGTTAGATAGTAAACCTTTCAACACCTGTTGAGATGACACATCATGAGTGTGCAGCTAACCGGTGGTGTTCGTGTCATTTTGGTATGTGACTATCAAGTCGGAAGTACGAATTTTGAACTTGACCACTACTTCTCGTCCACACTGGTGGTACGCAGCACTTCACCCTCGCCTGAGATATTCGGACTTCATGTGTTTTGCGCCCAAAGTCACACATTCGTGGTTTCCGGTTCTTCCTGTAAGTGTACATTTGTGATATAACAGGTAAAACCCCTTATTTGCTTTCTTGCATAAGCATGAGGTAGAAGAGGACGTAAAATAACAAAATGCAAACACGTCATTTGTCCGGGTACACGGACAGTGGTGCTAGTGATGGATTGTCGTTAACGCGCCAGTTACCATTTGATCTGCAAAAAAACTAGCAGCATGTTGTTGTGCGATGTTAAGTGAATAATCTCAAAGAATGTTCGCGTGCTGATGATCAACACTGATCCAATGGTAGCACCATTTTAGCCGTTTGAAATGATCACTTTACGGTTTATTTTCAACACATACCGCTGAGTTTCACCTCACGAGAAATACAGTGAGACCTACTGTCCAAATAGAGTAATACAGAAACTCTTTTGTACGCATCACAATGCTTTATTTGTAGATAGTTCATGACTTAGTATTATGAATATCAGTCGTCGTGAACAAGTTTCACACGAATGACCCAGTGAACAGAAGCTCGGGTCTTACATTGTAACCACCAATGAAAATATCCCTACACATGTATATATATATATATATATATATATATATATATATATATATATATATATATATATATATTCGTTAGAATCTAATTCGAATCGTCTTACTATCAATATGAGCGCTTGCACATGCAGCCTCGTTGTTCGTTGGGTTAGCAGTGACCCAGACACGAATAACTATGAGAAATCACGGTTGTGATTCATTTGTGGGCTCTTTAATGAAGAGTATCCATTCACACTCCGGACGATTTAAATTAGATTCTAGTGAACATATAAGATCGGAGTGTACAAGTATGAGGACGAGTGGGCAGAGGAGTACCGGGTACGCACACCTGATGAGCGGCAACAGCCGCGAAACCGGTCGTGTGCTTCCGGGGAAATTTTGTCCACACGTTAACATACTACTTACTACCGATATATATATATTCGGACACAGTCATTAGTTAGTATCTTCACCTTTTCAGACTCGGGAGGGAAACACTGAAGCTGATAGGCCGGGATTTCAAACGGATCGATCGTTAGCCCATTCGTTTCTTTCATCGAGTCTCCGATTAAACCCGACTGCACCTGGTCCGTCGAAGAGAGCGGAGCACAATGTACCCAGCCTAGGATCCGATCATTGTTTAGCACACGATGAAACCAGATTCGATCATCTGGCCACATATGTTTGAACGGGATCGCAGATAAATCCAAGCCTGATTGCCTGTCATTATCCGGATGCATCTGGCCAACAGGAAACCAGCGCGGATGCATCTCTTCTGTATTGCATGGCCACGCCGAATCGTCTGTTCCGGTTGGTTTCCAATTCCGGCACATGAACAAATGCACTTCCATGCACTGGACGATTCAAAAATAAAATGAAATGAAATGACTAGGTAAGGGGAAAAACATTATTCAGCACAAATCTTTATCAGGGACTATAAATAATGATCACAGGGGTATTCATGAATATATTAAGTTTAGAAGAACCTATGAAAATAACAGCCTCCATCTTGTACCTGAAAATAATTCACCATCCAATATTTTTACCTAATTCACAATGGGAGCTTCGCACATCGACATTACATTTCTAATAAATCGTCAGCAGTGTTACCGGAGAGGTTATTTGTAGTGGTTTTATACCACTTAGACATCCACTGAGAAGATGCCTTTGATGGGATTCGACCGAATTCGGTTGGAAAGGGTGCGAACTGGACCGCGCTTGTAGGATATGGGTGCATAACTTCCAAAGTGCACATATTGGCCGGTCCATGTTTTCATGTGGTTGACTGACCTTGAGAATGATCCATCGGGTCTTCGTGTTAGTCTGATATCGAAGAAGTTCAAGGTTTTGTTCACCTCAGTTTCCTCGGTTCCACACCCTTTTCAACCGAATTAGACAGATATGTACGGACCATACAGTCGCTGATGAACTCAGTTTGATCCGAACAGCGCTGCAACACAACGGATATCGAGACGCATTTAATCGACATACACAGCACCACAAAGCCTATGAAATCGAACATTGCATCAGTACCACGGATGGAGGTCACAATGTGTCTCCCATTCAGGGGTGGTAACGTCACCCAAATGCTGGAAAGACGATTAGGGTAGCTGTTGCGAGACCGCCCAACCAAAAATCATCTACTGCACGAAAAGCATGCCAATTCCATGGATTAAAGGATGCCTATCTCCGTACACCGATTCACACGAGATATACCGATTAGAGTGAGAGTGTGAAATCACTTACGTTGGTCGAACAGAA
Source organism: Fasciola hepatica (assembly GCA_948099385.1). Classification (NCBI taxonomy): domain Eukaryota; kingdom Metazoa; phylum Platyhelminthes; class Trematoda; order Plagiorchiida; family Fasciolidae; genus Fasciola; species Fasciola hepatica. Next base: position 9,571,855 of record CANUEZ040000012.1, on the reverse strand, counting down.
AGGCATTTACGTAACCGGGATTTTGGAACATAGTCCCAGTTGGGCTCAGCTACCGACTTATCCTAAGATGTCAAATACCAACGATTGACTAACGGATAAGACACCGTCATCATCAATAGTTTAACACTTACTGTTGACGCAAAACCAATTTGACGATGAAAAAGCGTTTCCGATGAACAGAGCAAAAAATACGAAGTTGTTTATCTTGGCCGAAGTCATAGCAATTGAAAGATGGAAACCCCCGCTGTGCTAACAGAAAGATGTATGCGACATTGTTCATCATGATGAGATACAGGTTCATAATTTCGTTGTCATGCTTTCCCTCATAAGTAAACGGTGGCATTAACTGCTGTCTGTAGTATGCACTGTGTAAAGATGCATCGGAATCGCCCTGGACATAAATCGTGCAAATATTGTGATCATGGTTTCTGTTTTAAATGGAAATGGGAAATGGTTATCTTTGATTGCATCTGGGCTGAACTGGGGGCATCCACCGAAACGTCAAACAGATCGCATCTATCGAAGCGGCGACTGTTAACTTTGCCTGAACCTGTGCATTATTGACTGTCGACTGGGATCCAGTCTGCCAGCGCCACTTCTGGTCTTTCACTGAGAGTAATGCCAACGATAGCAAGATAAGAAGCCCCAGCCTCAGCGTCCCCGGAAAGGCGCAAGTGGAACTTCATTTCAAACACTCAAACTCTCGTGGTCCATCTCCTGTTCCCGAACACGAGTACAACCACATAAACATTGTACATTGCAATCGATTCCACACACGCGCACACGCGCGTGTAGAGGCAGATTTGGACCGTCGTTCCCCTTTCTTGTCTAACGAGTCATTTGATGTAACGTATTGATATGCCGCGCTTTTTTGTTCTTATGTCCGTAATTGTATAACTATGCTTATTTGAAAAGAAAAAAACTGCTGGTCACCGACTGGCTACAGCGAGAGAATATATGGGAGAATGCGAACACACTCAACACGCTCAGCAACAACAGAAACCGTCAACGGCCGTGAGTGGTGACCAGATGTCAAAACGGTGGTATACAGAAAACTGCGCCCCCCACAACAGCAATCCGCTTTCGCCCCGCTCGTCTCTACGTCTGACCTATTGGGACCTTATGTGGGCCCCACTTCAAGCCTCAGGATCAGACTGCTGGTTATCCCTAATCCCGCATGGAGCTTTAAAGCTATGGGAATAAATCCTTCCTACTGCACTAATCCGCAAGCATGAAGTTATGTTGGAAAAGAGATAAGACAAATTTGTATGGTGGCAAGCATATCCATTTTCATTCGGTTTACTATTACGCATGCCTAATAGGGGCTTTATGTAGTTCATCATCCTAAGTCTACCGATGAAAAATGCTAATCCGCCCAAACAGCACAAGGAATTAGAGTGGCTTCGGGGACGGCCAATCTGAAAGAGTAGCATGCAACGAAGATAGGTTTGCAGAGTAAAAATTGGTGACGAACCAGACACCACAAAGACAGACGCCCGGTATGCAATCACCGACAACTAGAATGAATTTGTCATTAGGTGCGCACTTTTAGTAACCACATTTCGCGTGAACGGCAGGCGGCTAAACCGTAGTTCTGGTTTTGTGCATCATGCATTATGCATGAACGACAGACCGAGACCAGTGGGAAAAAGCTGTAGTACAACAAATTCTCACCGCCATAATCTCCTCCCAGTTCGAAAACTGTGACTGGTGCCTAATATTTTCCTCACAGTCACTGGTTATAACTGACAAATTCTCGCCCATCTCCATTCACCCCCCCCCTTCCCCATCCCTCACCCTCACCCTCACGCTCACCCTCCTCAACAGCACGTGGCAAACAGTGAGGAATTTAAGCCTCGTATGAAGTAGTAAAAGCTGTAGGATAATCTGTACACTTTGCACTACCATAAAAACATAACGCGAAAAAGTAGTACAGCTGTAGGCGCATGGTTGAATAATCAGTCTATTTATATACCCATATAGACCGAACTAGAACAACCAGGACCGAGAATTACTTGTCCGTGTGGTGGAAACTCCCAGTCAAATGTTGGATCATGCCAAATGTGATTAATCATAAATGCGTTTGGATACAATTATCTAGCACGGAGGTACTAAGCTAAATGCACGAACAGCATCGGTCAGGTTTTGCTTGCTTGACAGAACCCGCTTTTCATTACCGAGGAGAAGCTGTCAAATAAGATTTAGGGACTTGAGAAAATGGAGTTCTGATTTATAATCTAGTGCCGTGCAAAGGGCATATCTCATTGTAACAAAAATGCAGTGCACTGGAATGAAGGATTGGCAATCACAAACTTTGAGACTGGAAGTGGAAAACCATATAATAAAACAACAGGTCAGGCAACGAACGACTCGGGCGGCAGTGGACAGCTGTCCCCGAATAATGTGACCGGCGGTGGGGCGGAACTTTGATTGCGTAACTCAGAGGTGATAGAGACCCATATCACTTGATCACCATCGAGAAGGATTGGACTTTTATGACTCCTGAACAAGTAATCCTGAAGATAAACGGTGCGAGATGAATTGCTCTCGCATTCTCCGATCGGTCGTGTACGTATGGCATCAAGCACAAGATTCAATATCATGTGTCCAAAAGTATATGACCTTCACCCTTAACTTGCCGTGGCTTTAGCCTATCATACACACACACGGTTTGAAGTCCCATAGAACTGCTTTTATTATTCATTTCCTTTCATATTATATTTAATCTTGTGATTGATGGTATACGGACGCGACCAGTAGGAGTATAGGAAAGAAATTCCTCTCGTATTGTTTGTCTTTTGAATTGTTTGGTCAAGTACATCACGGGATCTAAATGTTTCAGTTTTTGACTCCGTTCGGAACTCGTTGGTAAGATGTAGCATCAGTTTCGTTGGTAAGGTAATTTTACGGTCCAAACAGCATTGGTAGAATGATGTATTGTTGTACTTTGTGAACTGGTCACACGGTCTACAATCGTTACCTAGATAAAACAGATGTTAACTGCATGTCTTCATCTTGCCCTGTCGTGCAAAAACGAAAGCAAGTGTTTATCTCTGACTCATGACTGCTTCCGTGTTTCATTGTCTTCGACCGCAAACGTCCATTGAATGAGGCCATACATGCTGTTTTATTCAGCTCTATCAATATTCGCGATAGGTCAGCATCGAAACCACTCTGTTTCTTGTCACTTAGGGTTGATGATAAAAGACAAGCGATTCCCAAACGGGACTGTCAATCACGGAAAACGGGCGGCGGAGATGCACTACCAAAACGACGTGGGTAAACCCATGTGATGAACGTTTGCGTACAGCACCAAAGGCCGGTGGATACACTCCACTCGATCGACCTCAATTTAAACGCAGAAATTAGAAGAAACAGAAGTGTCATGGTTGACATCAGACATGTGGTAGATCAGTCGGCATAACGTGATTAAAAATTCCCATTTGTTACGAAAAATGTTCGCTAAATACTGCGGGTACTTCCCACCTCTGAAGTAAAATTTGCATCGTTGATGCGATGGATAACGTTGCACTTTAATCAGGATGTGAGAACGCAGGGTAGTGGTAGTGATGAGAAAGTCTGGTGAAATTTTCTTGTTTCCATTCGTGCACGTGCTTAAACTTTGAACGAAGAGTCAACGCAGAAATCTAAAAAATCGTAACTACATCGTAACAACTAAACTCACTTGGGGGATCTCTATGTATAATCTTTTGCATCAATATAACTAGCAAAGATAACACAAGTGACCATTTTGCGTCAAGATATACCGGACACAGAAAAATCAGTACGAGAGCGGTGAGTAAAAAGACGAACCGATGCGACCAGCATGGAGGACCTACGTCAAATCATGCTGCGTCAGTTGGGAACGAATCCTAGGAAGTAGGATGGTCAAAATGCCTGCAGAGTAACTGAAGCAACCTCATTTCTAAGAACGTGTAACATTCGAGCAGACGATGACTTTCACAAACCTGTGAAGACACGATACAATCTGCTGTGCTGGAAAAGAACTGAGTTCCATTCGTGTTGCTGTACACTACAACTGCAATTCGACCATACTCATTACCATGACCCGAGCCGAAACTCGTTCCTCAATATTTAAATCTGTTTGCGCATGAGTTCGACGGAAGGGATATGCCCTTTGGTCCCGAAGGCCCATTTCATTATCAAGGTCAATCGGTAACCCTGACCCTCAAACTTGCAGCAGAGGATCATACGAGACCCGAACAGGTCGAGCGTACTAACGGGCTGGACGATATCGAATCACCGTCCGCCAATAACATGAATAATAGTAGCCGGGTTCGAATTCCATACCTTTGGGTTGACAGAGTTTCAAACCACTCGACCAGCGCTATAGGCTTTCTATCTATCTTACAAGTAAGCCTGTAAACCCTTATAAATATACGGCACAATGCATCGAAAGTTGAGAATAATTTAATATTGGTTTTTATAAGCTGATAAATTTCCCCATTAGTCAAAAATCATTCGTTGGCAGCAGTGTACCTGAGTGGGATTGTTCGTATTCGTGAACAACAGATTTCAAAAACAAAAAAACGATACAACTCCCTACAGGTCCCACGGAAACTTTGAAGCCAGGGATTTGAAAACATGGATGTCAACATTCATCTTCAAACTCTTTTGCGAGAAGACCGAAGGCGGTTAAGAACGTAAAAGTACTCGATGAAAATTAACCACGAGAAATGAATTATCATGAGCAGTAATTTTAGTCGATTGGTATCTTGAAAAATAAAAATGTGAACCAATTTTCCGGGACAAAAAGTTACTCTTGCAGAAAGTGACGGGGAATATTTGAGAATATGCATAAATTGCTAAAGTTTCATGCAACACCGCAATGGTTAAACGAGTTAGCAGGAAACTAATGAGCACAAAGAACAGCTGAATGTACCGAACGGAAAATCTGGGTAAACTCGTGAGAACACCTCTCTGCAACAATGCTCGCACAAGATTCGTGCAAAACCTTAGTGATTCACGAACCAAATTGAGAAAACTGAAAGAAGTGTGATAAAGATGCAATCCCCTCGGCAAGATTGTCCAACCGATCGGTTGGCCCCCATGCCGCACGATATCAATGAGGTTATTCCATAGAAATTAACGGACATAAACGTGGAAATTAATGCATTAAATCGATACAACCTAGTAAATAGATCTTAACTTATTCCTCCACGGCGAATTGCTTTGGTGGAACATATCATGCATTAAAAAGATCACACTCAAAAATAAGTAGGTAGTTCACCTCTCCGATACGATCAACCATGACCGCTACTCTTTGCTGAATTCATACCACCTTCAGTTTGAATGGCCGCAGCAGAGCTGCTGTATACGACGAACACCTTTTTTCATTACATGCTTACGCATGGGTGCAGTGGAAGGGGCATTTAGTCCCATTGCCACGAAGGCCCACTGCACTATTGGGGATAACCGGCAACCAGACCCTGAGACTTGGAGTGGCGGAGAATCACATAAAGCCCTAATGGGACAGGTGTGGTAACGATCCGGACGACAGTGGATTACTGTCTACCACCGAAATAACCGGTGATCGTGGGGATTCGAACCTCGGACCTCCGGAGTAGTAAACAAGCGCTCTAAACCACTCGACCCCCACCGGACCATGCCCAACGCAAGAAAAATTTAAATGTCAATAAACGTCTTACTGAACTTCAGCTTTAGCTAAGACAATACACCTACGACGTGTGCGATCTCTAGACTTTCATCGTAACGACTAATTTGGGGTTGAACACGTGTCTTGTAGTTGCATCCTTATCTGAGAGAAATACACGCAATAATTCGAAACAACCCAGCAGTCAAATGTTCAAATCCCGCTCCCGCTCGTTGCTTTGTTCGTGGACAGGAATCCACTGTCGTTAGACGCGTTACCACACTTGACCTATTGGAACTTTATGTGGTTCTCCGCTCTGTCCATAGGGACAGGTAGCCGATTATTCTGATTTATGCAGCGGATCTTTGAGTCTATGGATTACACACCGTACACCGCATTCATGCGCAAGCATGCCATAAAAATATTAGAAAACTCAGCATGATTGTAGTTTTTCTGTTTGATTAGGCAAAACTCAATAGTTACCATAGCGAATGCATTTCAAACTATTTTCGGCTTACGTGCTGGATAAATTGACAAATATAAGCATAATTTTATCGAAACAAACAAGCTCAGGGAACCGTTCAACCGTCTACAGCAGTATCCGATTTATGAGGCGAAAGACGGAGAAGCAAACTCCACTGGTCATTGCCTTGTGCATCACTCAGGTGTTCCTGTACCCCTCCCAGCATGCAGGACAGACTGAGGAACCAGACAGACAATTTTCCACCGAGAAATTCATCTCCTTGGATAACAAACAGCTGTCAATCAAAGACAGTGTTAGGAAGTCCCCCTTTCCTTTCGATTCAGGAAATGAAGAATACGCTATTCTTCCAACAAACGGTACGACGGCCACTGCAATCCACATTTTCAAACGTGAAGCCACCATCGAATGGATAGAAGACAGGTGATCTTGTGCGCACGCTCTCATATCAGCAAATTGGTTTGAGCTTCCAGAAAGCCGCAGCCGACGAAGGTTGTGAACTGGGGAGATGAAAATGAGTAGTACTGCAACCTACCACTGCCCTACCGCCAATGCACTAGCTAATTAAAAAAACTACGTCAGTAGGAGATTCCGAAGGGGTGGATTCGGGTTGTAGACACACACACACACACACACACACACACACACACGACGACATCCTGCTGAGATATTGTATTTCTGTATAGGTGCGTGCAAAAAACCATTCAAGGACCGCGCGTGGACAAACCGTGAATAGACCACAGTTGACAAATGTACTACCCAAAAAGTTAAGGATTGTTAGGAGCAAAGATAAAAACGGGATTATAGGGCTCGGCAGCAGCACAGAAGTAAGAATATAAGTCACTGGTTCAAAAACCCTACAGGCGCGAGGAGACTGTGTGGTCGACTAAGAAAAACACGAACGTTTGTTTACACATTCGTATGAACTAGAATGTGACTGACAGGTAGATTGGTGTGCATGTGATGACTAAACGATATTTCTGCAAAGGTGACTGGACTGGAGAATCTGTCGTCCGAACCACCTCGGTAAACTGAAAATAAAACATGAGCCGTCTGGTCCCAATTCGAGGAGCTGCACAAACCTACGTAGCATTCGAGTAACCTTAAAGAACCTTTAGGCAACGAACCTACATTGGTTAGGAGATCTGATTTGGATGGGGAGGATCGGAACAACGCGTCCCAGAGATGATCTTCCCGCTATCCGCTGCCCCTTCCCTTATCAACTTCAGTCAACATAGGGAACCACTGCGTTCACTTGTGGATCCACTTTCGTGCAAAACACCACATAAAGGTAAAATGCAAGCGGCGCGAAGCATGAAAGTTGTTTGCGATGAAACAGCTGAATCTGACTATTACAATCTAAACTGTCCTTGGTTCGAAATGTATTTTTACCGACATCCCTATCACTATAGAAAGTCTAAAATAGACAGAAATCGCAAAGTACTGTGCTAAAATTCCATCCGACATTCGCATTCTAAGCAGAACCTGACACGATAACGTTTGACTCATCAAGTTCTATGCGACCACAATGCTCTAATCGGACTAAACTTACTGAAGCCGTATCGAAATGCAACCCGTAAACGAAGCACTGCTGTCAGTGGTCTACAGTATTGTTTTGTTGCGTTGCTGAATGAAACCCAAAAGTAGCTGCGCGAAGGTTGTATGGAGCTATACATTTTGCCATAAAGGCGTTCGGTCACCGCATTTCAAATACTCCTCGATGAAAGGGAGGTGTCATAAGGAACTTCAAATCAAGTGAACCTCTGATGTGACATGACAGAAACCATGTACGGTTTCTCGGGAATTCGCTCTAGGTTTGTTCGGCTGATGTCACAGACAGAGCCAAAAACGTATCATTGCTTAGTTCATTAAGGACCAAATCTGATGCTAGGATGAAATGTATACTGTAAATTGATTGTACTAGGAACGCGAGTTAGCGGTGCTCCAAATCGCGAAATCCAGTAATCAGCAGTTCTACATTCAAACGACGGAACGCAATCAGCAAGACGCAGAAGTCATGTGGTACTCAGCGAAATTTGTGTGTTGGCATAGCATTCACGTATTTACAATGCAAACACGACAGGAATAACCAATCAGAAGCTAGTGAATTGCAGTGGATAGCATTTGCATGTGCTTGTGTATCCAGTATTCATAATGAACAATCAGTCAACCATAGCAACACGACTGGCCGGGGTTTGAGATCTGTGAGCCACGGCACACTCGGCTGGGTTTGTTCAAACACGTGGAAACATGCACCGGGGTGCCTGGCTCAGTATATGTGGGATACCACAATTCAGAATCCAAATCCAGCCACATTGGTAGTTAATCAAGTAACATTATGCTACATTCCTTAAAGGAGCCAAATAATTTGCAGTCGAACAGCGATTTCTACCTATGGTAAGTAACGATGACGAACGAGACGGTGAGTAAAGCATATCTTCAAATTTAGCTCCCTTCAGAGTGTTTTGCACAAGACGGTTTTGAAAAAGAGATATCCAAAAAAGAAACGAATGTAATATGGACCAACGTAATCGACGATTACGTGGGTTGCCGTCGAATGTATTCCGCAGCGACTGATCGGCATTAGCATCGAAGTCAGTGGGACTTCTTCAATTCACTCCAGATAAAGAGCGAAATATCAAAGGTACATAGTGAAATCAACAAGGAAATTAACTTGTGCACTGCTGATAACAATTTACATGTTTGATTTGTCTACGGTCGACCATTCAACGCTTTTTGTTGTATAACCACAGACGACCGCTTTCACAATACCCATTAGAGAGGACTAAATCGACTGCTTCTTTTGACACTGAAGTACCCCTATTTTCGAACACAGAAAGCATGTTTTCGAAGCAGGACGTACAGATGAGATGGATACTTGAACAGTTTCAGTATGTACGACTAATTAACTGACTACAACACATGGGCTTGTCGAAAATCTGTGATCTCGGATCCACGATTCACTGATCTCCAGATCGATGACGCAGAGGCATCGCTTTACGAGAATTTAACTGTCTCTGGCTTAGTTAATACATGACCAATAATGGTGTCCATTCTAGAAAGTCGTGGTGAGGTGAGTCGACCGAAGTTGTAGGACGGGGAGTGTGGATGTCCAGATGAATGCCAACCCATAGATAGTGAGCAGTGGAGAGAATGTCCCGAGGCTGACGCCTCTTTCTCACGCTATCCAAGTGCGAACGGACGGGGAAGCTGAAAGCACACAGAGAGAGAGAAAGAGAGCACTCACAAGCTGAATAGAAGGATAAAACATGCACACATGCACGCATGCACACGCATGCGACACTTTTTGATTCCGAATTTCGGTTGAATGCTGACTGCAGCGTGTGCACACGTCCATGCACACACTGAGGCGCATTTACATACTGTCTGGTAAAACATGCGAAATAAAAAGGACTGAAAAAGTTAATTCAAACCCGTTGGGAGTATACCAATTAAAAAACCCAGATCTTACCTACATCGCTATCAAGATAACGCGTTCTGAATTAAACCCCGCGTAAAATTCAGCACAACAGCAAAAAACTGGGTTGGGCGATTGTCGAACAGATCGAAAAATTACGAAAAACTGCAGACGAACAAGAATGTAGAAGATGCCACGAATAAACAAAACTATCTTGTCTGACGCTGTTCATCCGACTCTAAAAACCGAGAAAGGGGAGCAATGACAGTCACCAGGCGCCGAATGCGATATCAATGAGGGATGCATCAGACAAAATAGAGAGGAAAAAACTGCATTTCAAGTGCGGTTTCTCAATGTTGGTCATAAAATCCCTAACGAAGGATCATGAAGAATATTCCAGGGCTAACGGAAAGCGTGTTAATGGATTCACTCATAAGTGAAAATAGTTGAACAAAAGACGTCAGAAACGAAATAAGCTTCAAAATAAACGGGCAACTGTTAGACTGCTATTATGCGTTTTTATTCTATGAAATCCCCGCAAGCTCGTGGGTTAGAGAGTCGCATAGTTGAGTTAAAATAGTGAGACCCACTAATCTACGAACGGTCGGGGAGCGATAATTTTATATACTTTTCCCATTTCAGATTTGCGCATAATCACAGAGGAAGAGGCATACTCCACACGTTCAAAGGCCTACTTAGCTGGCAGGGACGGCCGGAAACATTGATCAGAAGAAGATCCAAACAAGGTTTCAATACGCCCGGGGTGGTGTTAAACAGTACAGTGTTGGTGGTTACCATGTTCGAGTCTCTTACATTCGAGGTGATGGACCATTGTAGTTGTGTTGTGGGCTTATGCCCGAATGTGTGACGATAGACAAACAGGAAAAAACCGCTCCAACATAAAGAAATTTGGAAATCACTAAACGCAGCGAAAGTGAGTCCGTTGAGTAAATAAAATAAAGGAACAAAAAGTAATTGAGATATCAATGAACACTTTAGTTCAGTACTGAATAACAAAACTTATTCTAGGTTAGCGCCATCATGAGAAAATGGAGCGGTAACTGAGATACTCATCACACACTGGTTGTAATCGACTTCCTCCATACATGAGAAAAACTTCGCAGAACAGTAAGAAAAAGCTGTGAGTTTGTTGTATGGTGTGAGACGATGATCAAAACGGTAGACATCTGAAGCCGGAACAATGGCGGAGATGGACTGAAGAAAGAAAGTTGATTTTACTGTGTAGCGGGACAACAAATGTGGGGGGAAAACGGATCATGTGGAGAGTATTCAATAGCAAAAAGTTTGGAATTAAGAGACTGACTTGAGACCGATGAACGCATCTCTGTATTTTATATTATTGAACGCTTCACAACGATTAAAAGATCAGACCACGGGGCACAAGTAATCAATCACATTACGTTCCTGGGAAATCGAATATTTGGTTTTCTCCGTTCCAAGATGAACGAGTACCAGCTGTCAAAATATATGAACTCATCCATTTGGACAAAAGTATGCGGAAAATCATGCTGTGAACATCTTTGCAGGCAACCCGTGTGTTCCATCAATAGGTCTCGTTCGTTCCAGTCCGTGAATCCCCGGCACTTGCCGATCAACACTCGAATAAACACATGGACAGTGTGAATCTTTGGGAGTTTCTAATATTTCGCGGGATGTTTGTTTTGTGTCTGTTGGATAACCTGGCTACGTGCCGTATTCTCCTAATCGGAGCTGAATACGTGACAGATCCACGGTCTTGACAAATTCAGCTAGAGCTGAAATTAGTAATATGTTACACTATTTCAGCTAGCCGGTAGGCTGTCAATAGCTGGCGCGCAGTGTTGATTTGGAACCAGTGACCGATAATTTGCATGTCAATTCACCAGAACTATGGTATGACACAAAGATGCGTGCATACCGTGCGTGACTCTAAACAAATTACCACGTAGGGGACAGGCAATGCTAAGAGTAGCAAGCACAGAATGTTGTATTTCAAACGTTCCCTGAGTAAGTAATTAATCAAGACAATCCACGACGAACTCAACGGGTGTTCGCTTCTGTGCCGTGCAGTTCAGACAACTGACCCAGTCTGCAAAATGCACCCAGGTCAAAAGTGTGCATGAACAGGAGAGACGAGACCATGGTAACTGCGTAGTACAGCCTTCGGAACTCCAAAAACAGACGGAATCGTTACTCTTCTTAATAGATCTACCAGTTGTTTGTGTGATTCATTATTCGGGAGTTGACAAAAAGAGGATGCTGGTCGACAAAGGTGGACAACAGATGAGACAGTTTTTTTCTAAATACTTGTGCACAAGGGATTATGTGCAGAAAAAACTGATTAAAGTAACATTAACGTCGCAAAACGAACAACAGGAACAAAAACTTCGGCCGCTTAAAGGACGACTGAGAACACGAGACGGAATCTACTGATAATCGTCAGATCAGGCATGCCTTGATCATGTGTACGAAGATGCACCAGAAATCCGAGCTATGAACCCAGTAAAATTTCCAAGCATTATAGCTCAAACAAGAACACATGCCATTTAGGGGTCCGAATTGTTTTCGCTGATGATGATGGCTAGAGAGTGCTAGACCTAGAGGAGGGGGTGGGGGGGGGGTTACGGGTCCCGTTCTACTGAATTCATGTATGACCCGTCTTCTATTCGAAAACAGCAGACAAATAGAATGGTGGTGCTGTTATTCAAATCGAAAGTAGGAAACTCAAAGAGAATCATCTGATGACGGCTGATTAAGATTTAATCAGAAAAGGAAATGGTTTCACCATTTAACCGATTCTTCAGAGTTTAATGAAATTACTGACGGATCTGGAAACTGAAATCGACTTGGCGACTTCTAATGAGCACCACATGAATCCCAAACCAAAATAGTCAACAACCGATAAACAGTCAATGAATGGCTTTAATGGTACTCTCACAGACGGACGAAGTAGGCTGGGAGAGAAGAAAAAACAGCATAGAAACGGACAGGATTTGCAGACAGCAGATTACGTACAAATTTGGGCTGACGAATGACGAACACTTTATACAATGCGGAAGCTCATACCTTGCACAAAGATAAACTCGAGCGATCGTTCTTCAATGCGGGGATGTGAGGGGGCATTAGATGCTGGTGTACACGAACTCTGGCTAACGTTCCATAGGGCAATGGCAATCGACCAGCTTATCGGGAATAAACCAAGCACCTAAAATTGTCAAGATACAGACCAAGCGACACCATTTTGGTTGGAGACTGCCACGTTCGAATGAGTGGTGTTTGTTCAACAGGGAATGGACGAAGACTATTATTATTATTATTATTATTATTATTATTATTATTATTATTATTATTATTATTCCTGTCGGTAAGTGAAGTTACGCCGGTCAGAATAATTTCCTGAATAACTTTTACCGAAATTGTAATAGCGAACTTTCGACACTAAATAAAAGCAGATCACGATGAGTAACCAGGATCGGACATCAAAATAGCACAACCTGTCTTCGCAGGTCAATAACTGTCGGTTCTTAAAAAGAATGGAAAGTCGTCCTTTATATGATTCTACTAAAAACACATAATCGCCCAGCCAATTCAACAAAACTGGCGAATCAATCAAAGAACCGTAAACTGGCACTCGGACTGGATTTTGAATGCGAGACAGTTTTTGCGAAATTATAGTTAGAGTTGACTGGGGATTACCGTACAACATGAGATTTAAGTACACCGTAACAGGTACTGGGTACCTACTCCATGACTGAATGGTGTGAACTTACTAGAACGAGTACTGAATTTTGCAAGTCAGACATTTTCGCGTGTGCTGATCGGATATCAGATGAGTGTGATACTTGTTTATGGAGGCCGCGTATACAAAATAAACAAAGATTCACGATAATTTTAAACCATGAATGACCTTGCCAGCATCAAGCAATGACGAGGTTTGGTAGGAGGGCACTTCCGAAAACCGGTCAAACAAGTAAACGTGGGTACGCACAAGAAGTAAGAACCTAGATGCTGATAGCTGTTGAGGAATAAAACGGTAAGTCACTCTACGGCAGAATGAATGCTACAATGAAGAACATAAGATTAACCGTACAAACACTTCATTATAATGATAGTTAAGTACAGGTAGAACTAGAGGAATATAGGCTCGGTGTTTTTCGGAGATGAGAGTGGTACCACTTGAGACGCGTATTGACGCACACAATGAATGTGAGTGAGACACAGAGAGAGAAAAAACCCAGTACTGACAGCTGGATAAACAATAAGATGGTTGAAGTAAATACATCTGAAGTTCGGAAAGGGTCGCAGATGAAGTGGTGCAGTGGACAAGTATGTCGGATTGGTCTTGTTCACACACATACACACATCAAAAATCATATTTAAATTACACCACATGCTTTTCAGTCGGAAGTGGGGGTGGTGGCATACAAAACGGAGAACCCCTCATGAACTTCAATTTAGATTTGGAATATGGAGGACCGGATAAACCACCACATATACCTCGTGGGACGGGCATTGAAGTGACAGGTATAACTACACAGTGCTACCGGTAAAACGGGTGTCCAAGATAGGTCAATCGCAAAATGAAGGGCTCAAGACCAGCAATGGCGCGTACTGAACGGTCAGTGCGTTTTTATGGGATCTTTTCAGTTCACCGGGAGTGAGAGGCAACGGGAAATTCACACACCTGGTGTAGACCACCTAGGAAGACTGATTGAGTGTGCAAGTGGTGCTATGGAATGCCCGTTAGAATTGCATGAGAAAACCGAATATATCACGGTGAATAAGGCAACCGAACGTGAACCTAAAACCGTAAACTGGATACGCTGGGCGTGCGTAACGCGCCGCATCGGTGGCAGTAAGCGATCCAGAAAAAAAAAACTGACGAGACGCGTCTAAGTTGGCTACCCAAATCTGGTGTATGCTTCCTTTGAGAAACCGGAAATTAGGTGAGGAAACGCGTTCGGTACTCTCGTCGGTTTTGTGGATTGAGAATAAAGAAAAACAGTTTGAGTAAGCACTGAAATACCTTTAGTTTATACACACATCCGCTTTTATGCCATCCAAAATTCACTGATGAGAGAGAGATTCGGAACGCATGTGTCAAACTTGGTCTTTTTCAACTTCATCTCCTAAACTACCCCATTCCAACTGATACTACTCAGACAAAATGTGCCATACTGGCATGATCTAGAATCACTGCTCGCCATTCTGTATTGCTCCCTGTTGTGTTCTGTGAGACCATTCACACGATTAGAAGAACATCGCTTAGAAAGTTTGTCACTGCAGTTACCATTATTCGTTTGATGATAATATTTAATCTTCATAACAACATCAAAATCAAAAAGAAAACGAATCTCAAGATATAAGTGAACGTAAAACGTCAGCTTAAAAATGGTACGGAATTTGAAGTACAGCAGTGAAATGAGCTGGACTGAAAGCCCATACTATGCACGCCGCATACCTAGTACTATATCATCAATAAACTGACCCCTCTTCCGTTAGCAATCGAGAAAAGTAAAAGAAATAATTGCAACTCACGATCTACGTCTCTCGGTTGTTTTTGGGCACTGCGTAAAGGGAACCAAATGTTTCCGGTGCTACTCGGGTCGTTTTTTAGTCAAAGTGATGTCGCTCAAAACGAAGCGCTCAGAACTGATCAGAATGAAGTGAAAGACTTATGGCGGAAGCACCCAGTGATTTGTCTAGCGCTATGCTGGAAGCGCAATCGATTAATGCAAGAAAGATTGGTAATTGAAAAAACCGAAGTACCTGCATGGCCAGTAGTGGCCGAGTGGTTCAGCGCGTCTATCTACCGCCTCGGAGTGCAGAGGTTCGAATCCCCGCCACTGCCGGTCACTTTGGTGGTAGACAGCAATCCGCAACCGCCCAACTCGTCGCCGTGTCTGACCTATTGCGATCTTGTTTGTCCACTCCAAATCTCAGCAGTCAGGTTTCCGGTTGTCCCCAAATGGGAAGTGAGCCATCAAGTCTACGGGCATACCTCTTCCATTGCACTTATGCGAATGTTTCAGTAATAATAATAAACGTATCCATTTGATAAACTGTTAGTGAACACCATGATGATCTGGTGACAAAGTGTGATAGCTTGTGAATTTTTATGATCTAGGAAACCATGCAGGGTTGCTTTCGTGATTCAGAAGGATGACCGGTAAGAGGAGGTAGAACTCAATCATTCAGAAATCTCTGATGAGTGAAAAACATTCTTATTTCATTGTGAATAGAAGTACAAATTCTCAAGTTTTGGAGTATATATATATATATATATATATATATATATATATATATATATATACCACAAAGCTTATATTACATCGGCTTGAGAACAAGCACAGTGCCAACGCAACAACAACAGAGGAAAGTTACAAAGTCGAGGGGCGGGGAATTAAGAGTCCACATAAAGATTATAACAAGTAGAAGCAAATTTTTTTAATATTTCCACCGTACACGTTTTGTAAATTGTTTTGTCTGTTTTTTAGTTGTTTATGGGGAACGGAAAGTCAACAGACAGGTACTCGGTGATTGTATCGGGTTGTTTAGAGCATAGGGGAACTGGTTCGGCTAGCACCGAAAACAAACGGATTTCAGAAATTATTCATCGTCAATAATAATATAGAGCCCATAAGCGGTGCATGTCAATTTTATTTTAAGACACAAGTGCGCCTTCTGCAGGTTAAGAACTGATATCTGTAGTTTGATGCGGTTTTCAATTCAGTGGGTTGTGTAGTACATGAAATGCCGAGTTTGACTTATTTTCTTCGATTCGGAGGTTGACTTGTGTTACTGGGGCACCCCCACCCCCACCCCAAGTCTCTGCTTGTCCCGACGCCTAGATTACATCTGCGGTTCTCGTAGATGCAGCCACGCCCCGAGGCAAGCCCCTTGATCAGTGAGCCAAACCAGTGAATCTAGATTCCTGGATTACGTGAACCCAGGTTGGACGAAATGGGAGAGGAGGAGAAAACAGGATTAAGATCCAACACCTATGAGAGAGACGCTGCCACAAGCCAAAGACCGGAAGAATTCAAGCCGCGGATTCCAAACTTCATAAACTGCGTGAACTGCTTGTGTCCTATTGCTAACATTTAATCTTACAAAGGTTAGAAGTGCATTCTGAAATAAAAGGGCGGGGAAGTTGGCTCTGTAATCAACCTTCTACTCTCACATGAGCGCCCGAGAAGTATAATAGCTTACAACGGATAATCAAAACGAACCCTGATAGGTAACTTAACTGCGAAAACTACACCGTCTGTGAGTGATTTCATACGATCAATGAACAACATTAATCGACATACATAATCGTTTGCTGTCGCCGGTGGATAAAGACAACGTCGCACCATAGTTCCGCTCCTCTTCAACTTTAAAGTACGGAGCTCGATTGTTTGGTTTACCGGTAGTGTTGGATTTCTATCACAAAACAGTGTTAGACTGAGAATATACCAAGGCTTTCGTGGCTTTTATAACGGCCTACAAAGTTTTTTGCAAACTGTTTCGATCAACTATCAATGCCAACCCACAAGAACGTGCACTACTACTGTTCCAATCGAATCGAGTTTCTGCCTTTTTTCATGTACAAGGAAGACTGTTCAGTCAAACAGCTTTATTCTGCCTCATATAGCAAAATTCTTATCGTGGGAATCATGCTTCTGGAAATAAATTCCTTGTAAGCCGGAACGGAAACTGACCCGTTGATCTCCTATGTAACCCGCTACAAACAGAGGGGACTCGAGTAGAATAAACATTTTTTCTACTAGCACAGCGAACGATTCAGTGGATCCGATAATGACGGGACCGCCAAGTGAGCGCAGTTAGGCATTCAATTTGTCCGTATGTTTTTTTGTGCAGAAACTCGTTATTACAGTTGCGTTACAGACAAAAGTTGGCCAGACTGTCCTTAGGTAATTTCGCGAATTGAATTATACTCGACAAAGTAAGCCGCCTACTTTTCGCAATCATAACTGAATCGAATGAGGACAGAAATATCACTTATCCCAGAGCAAAAGTCAACCCACGTCAAACCTCATTATCACTACACATGATCAAAGAATCATTCATGTCGAACACACGTTCAACCGAAGGCAACCTCGTGTTCCACAAGCCCGTGCTGATTCGTACAAAAAGTTAATCATTTGAAAGCCGAGAGAAATCCCAGTCCGTAGCTAATGGATCGGTTAGGGAAGGCCTAGCTGACTACTACCGGGGACGTTTCCAAGAGAGCGACCACCCCGGTCATCAGCATCGAAGAGAGAAGCATCGGCTGTCCAAATAAACGGTCGCTGATGATCATCAGCGATTGCCCGGGAACACGGCGGGTTCCCGGTTGTCAGCGAAATCCCTCGCCATCAAACAGTCACAAAGGTCTACAGATGGCATCGTGGAATGCGCGAAAGTGGCTCGTGACCAAATAAGGCTACCGCTTCTTGCTCCTGCTACGATAGTCAGAGCACAATTTATGAAGGGGCAAATGAACCGAGGACCGTCCAACGGTTCACTTAAAATAGCTGTGATTACAATCAACGCGCCGACTATACACGCTGATCCCGACACCAAAGATGAGTTCTACAAGAAACCTCCATGGTGCGATACCCTAATGATTACAGGACTGAAGTTCCCACGCATTCCCCAACGGGCGACATACACGATAAATTTTTTTAGAAAGTCGGCCTCGGTGAGCAGTGAGACTATGGCGATCGTTCTGTTGGCAGATCACAGTCGATTGGTGGTCATCAATACTTCCTTACAACATCGAAAAAGTATCTGTTGACTTGGTACTCAAACGACGGTAGGTCAGCGCACCAGATCTAATACTACATCTTAGTAAGATCTCGCTTGAATTCATCGATCGAAGAATGTGGAGCGTATCACCGCAGCGAAACTTAAAACACCAATGTCACTGACTACACACTCGTACGCGCTCGCTCCAAGGTTCATTGCTCAGCGCGAAAGAAGCCTAGCCCCCTAATGCAGAATTAATGTCTCTTCATTAGGAATTCCCGCCGAAGCTCAAGGCATGTCAAACGCTACTATCTTCAGACTGGACACGATTCCTGTCGACGGCAGCACACATGAGCAATAGACAATGGTAAAAGTATCCATAACAGGGATCGCTTCTGAACAACTAGACAAGATATCCTCGCATAAAAGGAGTGCATCTCTGCAGAAAACCTCAACAGCTACCAACAGGGTATGGAGACGAGACTCTTGATTTCCGAAGCCTTCGCCGAGGAACTACGCATTCAACAAACAACGGTCTTGGTCCTAAATTGCAAATAAAATGGAGATCATCGCCACCGTTGCAGATTTCGCGAAACCCGTCGACTCACGCACTCTGCCTCAGGTTAAACGATACCCATATCTTCCTTGCTACGAGACGACAGTGACCATCCCATACCACAGGATGAACAAAAACTGCAAAAGTGAGTCGATCAGTTTGGCGAGCTACGCAGCCGCTTTTCCCCAAACCTGGCTGCGTAGTGTCTCCAGGTAATCCCGTGCAACACGAAAATGGCCACGGTCCATCAAGTCTACTGCGAATGGTTTCTGACATCGAAAAAACGAAAAACAAGAAATCCACCGCGAAAGACTGCATCCAATGTCGGATTTTCAAGACCTGTCTACTAACTTTGCTAGACCCCCCGACTTTGCCATTCCGCCACGCACGCTTGTGAAGTTTGGCTGCTGGGCGTAGGAGATACCAGAATTCTGGAGGGCTACAACCAATGGCACCTCCATTGGTCGAAATCCAACGGTGTGATCGTCTAACAAACCTCAATGCACAACAGAGCTGCTCGAATATACGGGTACTGTCGATTTCGAATGAAAAATATTTTCTCCATTATGAGCTTACCACTTGTATTTTGTTCACATATTATCAAACAAAAGTTGAAATTGTAACATTCCTAATGACTGAATATTAATCACATCACCTCTGTAATACTCTATGGGAAGTTGGAAATGAGTGACTGTGGTAACATGATTTATTTGACTTGTGCTTGATAGACAAATTCTTATGAGCGGTCAAACATGATTAGTTTGTTAAGTATTGAAAGTAGAATTCTTAGCATACGGTTTTCACTAAGTGTGTTCTTGCCAGGAGTTATTCCTACTGTTGAAATATCGGTTACATATACGCTTAGCAGGAAGAAGCAAAAGCAATACAAATACATTCAAAAAGGAACTTTGACATCCGATGGTCTATTATTGACTTCGCGGTGGTAAGGTAACGAGAAAAAAGCTGATGACGTTTCTCGAATATATGACCTTGACGTCAAGGTCATGAGAGAGTGGTCCGCTAAATATCTAGTTTGTTTTGAGGATGATAGAAAAAAAGCACACTCACGACAGCGAATTTTCATCGGGCAAGTAAATAAAAGATTGATAAAGGCATGATACCGCACTGTGCATGTTTTCCTGCGAAAGATGTTGTTTGGAACCTCCCCATAAACGAATAAACTATTAACTGCATGTAAAAAGTGGTAGTCCAACAAGATACATTGGGCAAAATCTAACACAATCGACTTGTATAATGATGTTTCCTGGATTTTGATAAAAGTTAACGGTCAAAGGGTACTAAATATATCCACGAGAGTAGTTCTGTGCAAGGATAAAATTTCTGCCGGGAAATGCGTTACGTTGTATAGATAATATATATATATATATATATATATATATATATATATATATATATACATATATAATATCGGCTTGAGATCAAGGATGGTGCCAATGCACCAACAAGTATGAATATTGGGAGGGTGCAACAGAGTATAATAGTCAGTCATTGCGACCAATAGCCGTTTCATGGTTTCATACATTGTGAGCTGTTATACTACTCGGTCGCCCGGTCCAGAGTAGGTCTTTTTGCTCGAAAATGCACCTCTAGCCTTTGCGCAGTCAAGCGTGTCCTGCAAGTCAGCTGCGTTGGTCTAAATGAGCCGATAACTAATTACATAGTGCATTTGCATTTTCTGAGAAATCTTGTCGAGTAAGTGGAATACGACAAGGAACTATGGCCTTATTTGGTGGCGGACCACACTCACCACACCTCAGTGCCGTCGGCAGATTTACGTGACGCTTTACAGCGGCAAATCCCGCCACATCCTCGAGTAGTGATTGTTCACAACTGCTGAAATGGTGAGTCTACCTTATTCACGGTTAACCTCGGGAGCGGACGTCCTTCTATCCACGCTCGTTGATAATCAGCTATGCTGTCCCCAACCAATAGCCCGGCTACGGGCTGGGTTCGAATGAGAAGGCCGGTGTCGACTACCGAATTCCGGGACAATCGACTGAAGGCATATCAGCACCGGAAGTGAAAACAACGTTATCGAAGACCCAAAGTATGCAGTAGAAGCTGGAAGCAAGGTAACGGTTCAGGCTGGCAATCGGATGAGTAGGCAGTTGGAGTATCAGTGCTTATGGTCGAGGCTATTAATCCTTTCCGTCACGTTTACCATGACTAAACTACCCTCCCTCGAAACTCTGATTTAGCGGGCTGGAGAATAAGCTTTCAAATGAATCAGTGAATGAGCAACGGACGGAGACACTTCAACCAAACACGTTTTCTTTCAGCATGAAAACGGTTTGAGAGTTAACGCGGTTCCAACTCAACACCGACCTCGTTTTCAGCCTACTGTATCGATTATTTTTGGACCGGTATTAGCATAAGTTACAGTACAGCGTACGGTAACAAATTAAAACAACTGGTCTCCGCTGAATGCGTCTTTTTAGCCTAAACCCACCGAGAAAACAACAACGCCATAATGTTAAGCATTCACGATTTCATGTCAATGGAGTCAAAATAGTAGGCGTCACTTTCATAATTTTTTTCTTCTTCATGTTACTCTCATTCGACAGTCACGCGTGTATTTTTTGTTAGTGTCCCACTGGAAAACCGTTACAATGGAATTTACTTCTCTATTGGGCTCAGCCCGAAAGGAGTAATTCGAGATCACTACTGAAACACTCCCCCCCCTCCTCCTATGCGTTCATCGTGTTGCTCCGATGGATTATTGTCATCCAAGGACCAACAGTTTCACACGTTGTTAAACATCATCCCACAGACGGACAGTCATTCCCCTAACAAAGAGTGGGAACAGGTAGGGTCGGGTTGAGACCGATAGATTGGCTGTTCGTTTGACTGCACATTTGTATGGAACGATGGAAGGGGGGCAGAAAAGTGATGAATAGACAAAATTACGCTTACTTTGTTCCTTTCGGACTTATTCGAACGCGCGCTCCGATCACGTGAGCCAGCGACTGAATACAAACAAGCAAATACACATGCACACGCACAAACTGAAACGTATTCGTGCTCTCCCCGAGGCAGAGGAGGTTGCGGAAACTACTTCGCGGATGCAAATGGGTCCGTTCGGAGCGTGTAAAACAAACAAAATAAACGAGGTAAACAAATGCGGACGTGCATTGGCCAGTTTTCAGACACGTGAAAACAGCGAGCACACGAATGCTAGCTCCAGAACAATACCATCGCAGTTCCTCATCGTCAACCACTTCTGATAGCATCTTGAGTTATAATCCCATTTGAATAAGTATGATAATATGTGAAGCGACTGTAGAAACGCTTCCGGGGAACAACAAACGAGTAGCATATGCAGTTTATTAAGACAATATACTTGAGGCACCATTAATTTCTACCACCGGCAACTAAATCTGCGAAAATGGCTCACTTTTCAAAGCATCGAATTTTATCTCTTGCGGGGATCCGTGAGCAGTGTATATTCCTTGATTCTGCACAGTAGTTCAACACTTGCGTGCAGTCCTGAGGCACACACACACACACACACACACACACACACACACACACACACACACACACACACACACACACACACACACACACACGACGTGTCGATATCCCCATTAGGGAGACCGCCCAGGTTTTACTGAATTCAGAAGAATATTGCCACCTCGCAAAAATACACATCAGTTCAAATTTTGAGCAACAATTTTTTGCGGAGCATCAGCTATCCTAAGCACACTGCCGCTCACCTCTCGTTCGCCCATTTTGTTCCATTTTGCACCATAGTATGGTTCGTCCTTTTCTTTCTGTGTTTGGTTACTCATGAGTAGTGAGTACATACAGATACCGTCGAAACTGACGCATCGGGGTACCCGATAAGCACATTTTGTGCTCGTACACGACAGCATTACCGCAGAACCATATAAATTTATACGCACCATAGCTAGCAAGTAGTGGCGACGTTTTGTGGAAATAACCCTTGTGGTCTGCTCATAAGCGGTGAACAGCTGTGCTCAAAATTCAGGCCAAACCATATTTTTGCAACTACCGGTGGGCCACAGCTATGACGGAATGTGAGCCTCTGAGGGAAAATAGAACATTTTTTACATTGAATTAACCCAAGCGTTATTCGGAACACAATGTTCGTACAAGGTATTGAACATCTGTTATGCGTTTATTCTTCACGATTTTTCAGTTTCACGGGCATTACCTTTTCGACTCCAATAGCTAGTGATTATTCTCTTTAGAACAGGTAAATTTTTACGATTACTCTTAAATCTGCGCTATTAGAGGGTGAGTGGATGAACTGGGCCTTGAAATTGCGCATACATTCACAAGTCTTACAGAGAATCATCGTCCTGCATGACTCTATTCATTTCGTTGAATGCGGGGACGTTTTAGTCATAACGGTTAGGATTTTCCCAGCATCCGAGGAGTCTCTAATTGAAGTCTACTAACAAACCTAAACTTGTTTTATTCTGATCCAAATCAATAATGTTGGTTGGTATGATACATTGACATTCGACGGGGTAAACTCCGGGGGGGGGGGGGATTCCTACACCGACTGGGATTTTTCTGAACCTTTATCAACTCATCATCTACCAAACACTTATACGAAAAACAAACCCATCCACGAAATGACACACCTTGTAATTTGAACCTCCTGATGAAACCAGTACGCGCACCTCTTTGCTGGGCTTGCGCTGCAGTCTTCATACCACGTGATAGTAGCCACATTAAAGACTGTCAGTACCTTGTGTCCAACCGGGAGTGAGACAGCCTGGGAACATTCCCGATCTGGATTAAAGACAGGAATTCCCGCCACTGTTTTTTGGTCGTGATGGACATTGGATCGTCCCATTTACTCGATGTGCTAGGTCTTCTACCTCTGAAATACGTACTTGAGGTGGTTTTACCGCGTTTTATCCGATAACTGGTGATCCTGTTCGCGTTAAAACACTGAACAGGATACGACAAAAAGATTCAAAATTATAGGCTTATGCAATTCTACTTTGATTCTTTTCAAAGGGGGCACCGAGAAAATTCAGTTTAAGTGGGTCTCATCGCCATCGCGATGACAATGTAAGCGATTAGGGAAGTGGACTTAAATGATCTTAAAACCAATGCTCATATTGATGGGAACTGGAATTTTCATTTTCAGTAAGTTTGGCATCGTCAAAAATCATTTCTGAACCATATATTGCGTGAAATCTCCAAAGAAAGAAAGAATTTCTCGTAACCTTATAATACAGGCGCAACCGTCAAAAATTTTGCTGGCAGAAAAAACGAGTTATACCGAGATATTCGGATAGTAAACCTATCAAGTTATAACTCAGGGTAATTTATGTGGTCCTGCTGATCAGTTTATTCATATTTCTATACCTTGCTAATTTTTAGCTTTCTCTGCTGAGCGTTTTACCGTGGCAACCACGGTTACACACACATAGCGTAGCAAAGAATAAACGCAAACAAGCGGGAACTTCGAACAAATTAATATCATTGCCTGATGGCCTGATGTACCTAACTTGGTCACGAGGCTCGAACTACATATTGAGTAAATTTTCGTGTGCACCACAACCGACACTACTTGTACATCGTAAACCTCAGATATTCAAGATGTATTTCCTCTGTTTGTAGGGTATCATTTTGGTTTATACTCGCTTTTTACGGCGCCCATTGCATGAGCCGTTCACGTATTTATCCATAACTTTCTCCTCAAAGATTTACATTTATACTGTAAGATTATCCTTCTGAGTGTTTCACTAAAACTGCCATGTGTACGCTCGAACTCTCAACCCCAACGCTCTGTCACTGCACTCTACCAATGACTACCACAAACCAACGGCATTAACAGATCTAATGCCGGGTTTTTTTCATTCTTGTTGACACGTGTTTTCGTTTGCCACACATATTCAGTTTATTTGTACTCATTTATCAACAACTCACTTTCGTATTGCAACTACAGTCTATTTCACACACTTGTAGCTGATTTATTGATTCGTGACGGTAAAAGTTTCCTGATTGACTGATTGTACGACAATCAAACGGCACTGTAATTTAGTTCAGCTGTCTGCTGGGTCGATCGTTTTCATTTTCTGCGCTGTCCCGATTTCCGGAAAGTTTCTGTCCCTTGTTCTTAGCTTCTCACCTGGCCGTATCTTTTGTTTGCTATTTGTGTTTATTGTATTGTTTTAGAACCACGAATTATCGATAAACACGGTTGTTCGTTTGGAACTTGTTTTGCTGACCGCAGCCGTATTCTGCCCACATCGTGCGTAGAGCTAGACTGACAGTCTAGGACATCAAAATAGTCCCAACGGACCTTGTCAACCGATACGAAAGTAAGGAAATTAAACAATCAGGGGACAGTAATGGTGTCGAGGCGGAAAATTTAAATTATCAAGGATATAAAATATGGAATTCCTTCCAAACGTTTTTGGAGAAACAACATTCGCAATGAAATCAGCGCCTTGATACTGTGGGAGACTCGGCGGTCTCCCCAACACGCTTCAAAAAAGAATACCCGTAATCGGGATCCATAATGAGATTTTTCTGAGGCTGTGGGAGTGAGTAGAAAATATAAGGCATAAAAAAATTACCCGTCAACATACACATGATACCATTCAATAGCAACAAAAACCTAGATAACAAAAATTCCATAGGAGTACCAGCATTATTATCACTATTTTATATGTATCAACTGACCTCCTGAGAAACACATTAAAAAGAAACGGTTAATTCAGCAGATGTCCGTCAGAGAAACGGCGACAGCTCACCAATTATCTGCCAGACATGAAAAACAATATAACACGTGAGGATCGACCACCATCGGAAGCGACTCACCTCTTCTTTTCCAGTAAAAGTAAACCACAAACGGCCCACTTCATCCACATCGTCAATCGGTACATCCAAACCAGATTCTTCTTGTAATTCACGCAAAGCAGCGTGTTTTGGACTCTTGTCGTCCGACTGTACCTTACCGCCAAAACCGTTCCATCGACCACGCCCAAAGCCACGTTGTTTTAGTCCAAGCAGAAGCCAAGAGTGACTTGTGGTAAGAGCACAATATCCACCACCATTCTGAAGTGGGCAATATGTAGACAAGCTAATGCACCGCATGGGATCCCAACATTTTGAGAACCCTTGTCTGGCTGCAACATGCCACATGTTTTTTACGAGGCAATTCCATGAGATACACCGTTTACCGTTAATTCAAGTGCGATTCAACAAAAGCTACCAAAAAATTTCGAATGACGACCGCAAAAATAACGTGGAGAGGTAACTACGCCGGATGAACACACCATTTTCATTTTGTGAATTACCTACTGACAAATTAGCAGTAGACATGCCTATTACACGTCATTTTTGACATGCACGGACGGCTCTTCGGCTCCCATTGGACACAAAAACGCGAACCTGAATCGATGACTAGAGAAACATGGAAATTTTCAGAAGCAAGATTGTTTTGGGCATAAAAATAATTTATGAGCATAAAGGTAAAAGGAGGAAAGGTTCTGCATCATTACATGAGAGGAACGTGCTAAACAGGGACGATGACAACAGGAAGAACTTACTCTCACAAACGGTAGATTTTGAAGTTCAATTTTACTAATACAGAGCACCGTATTACATCAAATGCAAGAAAATAAATAACAAATGAACATATGAGTACGTTATTAGGATACTCTGTAATCGGCATACTTACCAGATGTGCATCAGCCTCATGTTTCAAGCGCGGTACAGGTTCATCCTCTGACTGGTTATATAGAACAAGCATTAAAGTATACACCTTCCGATAACTCCATACTGATGCGCATGAATCCCGAAAAGTACTCATAATTTCTAGTGTAAACGGAGACCAATAAAACAGATGTTAGCCAACGTTGTACAAAAACGAAAACGTTTATGGTTACTAACAGCAAACCATAATGGTTAGGAACGAGCAAGTTGGTCACCGAAGATAATAAAACACTCAACGAAACATCCGAACCGAGACTTAAAATTGTGTACATCGATAATGAAAAAACGACTTATGCAATGATAGTGAAAATAAATGACGAATTAAAGACTTCTGGTTTAGTTACAATCCCGTGAGCGGTATTGTCCTGAAAAGTGTAAGTCAAACAAAATATATCGTTGAGACGCTGAATGGAGCGAGTCCCTTCCGAATTGTTTCGTGGACTCCGAAAAATATACTCACAAGCATCGCTACTTATTAGGTTTAATTTGATTTTTCTAACCATTAAACTCGCAGTTCTGTGCCATGGTTTCTGTTGCAACCTTACAGCGCCACCAAATAAAAAGTGAAATAAAGTGATTTACAAAGAACACAAAAACAAAAGGACATAAGTGAAATCCAGAAAGAGGTCGGATACAACTACGCCATAAACCACGCGTCTAGTCACGTCGCGTAATGTGCCTAACCATCAGATGGGCGGATCTCGTAGACTCGAATCCGGAAACCCATAATTACTACTCGATAAAGTTTACTGGTCCCCGTTTACATACTACTGCGACCTATTTACCAAGCATTATCCGCCTCAGAAAACAATGTAGGCGGAGGGTTTAGTGACATTGCATTCATTTCTGGCAATCAGCATCTTTATTGCCACCCCATGTATAAACTTCGTTTTATCACTCCGAACTAAGCTGTTCCTGGTTCGACCGCCAACAACACACACTCTCTTGTCAGTCCTCTCTGATCGTTTTTTGCCCTGTACTCTTTGCTCTGCAGCTTCGCATAAACACTTCTGTGGCTCAACTTTGTCTTTCTTACTATAAGCGAAGCGTCATTCGATTCGTGACTGTAGTCATCTACCGCGTCCGTACGCCATTCGTCTCGCTAGCCCAGTGCGCAATAAGGGGTTTTATTTGTAGACATGCACAACGCTATCTCGGTCGCCTTAACCTTTTCAGGCTGCGCTTGCCTCTGGGTCACAATAACTTACGCCTAACCTGAGCATTTCTGATATCGTGCCCCAGCTATATTCGAGTAATACCAGAATTAAGTCGATGTTGAAACACTGATAGTATTTGTGTACCTACTATTCGTTATATATATATATATATATATATATATATATATATATATATATATAATTTCACACCTGTCTGGTTTCAGAATGTGTGTCAAACAAAACATGGTACAATCGAAGGAAAATGGGTAGACAGTCCAAGTCCATGAATTGATCGTGGGCGCAATACTGCCAGCTTGTCCAAGCCAAAACAGGTGGTTTTCCTAAGGATCCACAACCGGAGCTTTTAGCTATCCAAAGCTTAACCCACAAGGCAGTGGGACGAAAAGTGGGGTCCGTAACCCACTAGGGGTCGGTGACTGATTGCTTAGTTCATACACCCTTTGAATGAGGCCAAACATCCTGGGTGTCCAGTGCACCTCTTCGCTGCAGATGCCGGTGAGCATATCGTTGCACGCCTCATACGTCAACCATGGTTGGTTTGGAATCAGGGTTTAGCCGTCTCTCCTAGACTGACCGTTAGTCAACCAACCCGGTGAAGAACGCCGAGTATTCGTTTTCGTTCTCTCACTGTAGCGGGAACACCTCCGCCACGAGAAGGCAGTGAGTAGGACTTCTTCAGCAGAGACTTTGCTAGACGCACGGTGATTTGAGAGCAATTTGAGGGCCGTTCAGGACGAGTAGCCATCTCGGAGCCTGAGACACCCACTCCCGACCATACATAGGCATTCGTACCGGCGAGGGTTCTAAGCTGTGAACATGGACAAATAAAATTAACGCAGGGTACACTCGACCCTTGGTGGACAAGCCATAGGCTTGCTTTCAAATTCCCTCTAGTCAGCCGACGTCTCAGGGATTTGCGCACTATACCAGCTGGGATGCCCGGAGACGGATCTGCGAACATTTAACGGAGAAACTTATGTCGAAAATAGCCGCCTCTTATCTGACCTGCGTGAACTGGGATCTTGTGTGATACTGGAAGCGACATGCAAGGCTTCTTTGATTTATTGCCAGCGACCAGTCGGGTCCTAGACATCCGGCTTCATTGATAACCGTGTAGACGGCGTTGCCCAGAAAGCAAATAGGCGGTTACTATCCAAAAGCAACGGTGCGGGACGAGTGGCTTCTACGTTGGTGTGACCACGGACGAAACGTAAACAGAAGCGGGCACGTACCGAGACGTGATCTAAGTCTATAGGCGTAGACGAAAATGAGCGACAACCTTTGATTGAACCACGCCAGCGGTGACCAATGGCAGTATGGTCAGTCTGAGTCCAACACTGTGAAGACGTAGGAGGACGCCATGAGTCGATGTCGCTTCTCATTGCAGAAGTCAGTACTCACCAGAAATCGTCTGTGGTCAGGGAGCAGCTGGATGGGGATCACGAGATCAGAAAACCAGGAAACCCATCTCAGTTGGTTGAATAGTAATGGCAAAAAAGCATTTCGAATTGCAAGAAAGAACTGGGCGAGAAAAACTGGTGCAGGTGATAATACAATAATCTGATGGGAGGAAGGAAACGAAATGGGTATTTGTACGATTGCCAGCCCGATAGCGAATGCGTGGGGAATTTAACGAGTTGAATTAGATTTTCGACCGGAATGAAAGCTTCGGCCTTGCGCCCCACAGTGTCTGAAGAGTGTGAAAACCAATGGATACTGAAGTCACCAAGGCAACTAGAGTCTGATTCAAACCAGTCATCAATGTCAGAACATGATAAATCAAAAAAATGAGGAATCACAACTGTTAGGGGAGCGATAAACGGTACGGGAGTAACGGTTAAAGGAAGGGAACCGGAGTTTCAGTCACATCAGCGGAAACTCGTGATTGAAAAAGCTGAAGTGCAGGGTACGGAAGGCAGCGAAGGATTGATGACTGCAGGCGCAGATACCAGCTTTATGTGAAAATGAAAAATAGAGAAAGTAGTTAAGAAAGTGGACGTAGCTAATGTCTGAAGAGGGGAAGATTCGCATTCCAGTCTAAAATAAGGCAAGGGGAGTGGATTGGAAGAAATGGTAAGCGAAATCAAAGTCGTGGTTCGAACTGCGAATGTTGGTAGGGGCAAGATAATAGATGTACGTCGTTCACTGCAGTCTCCTTACCGGACATTGACTGTGCCTCGAAGTTTATGTTTAATCTGAACTTTATGAAAAGCTAGCGAGATGCCGGGTTGATTACACCTACCAAAAATGTCACCATGTGTGATGAACTACGTTCGATAACAGTTTCACCTGTTTATCCCCCTTGAACGTCCGTTTGTCATAAACTCATCACCACTTTCAATGCGATACACACGATTATTTTTCAGTAAGCACCACTAGAACACCTTTTACGATACCGTGAAGAGGTCAAACGTCTTAAAGGTCTCTTAGCGGTTGAATGGGAGGCGTTGGTGACCTGTTGGCAACAGTGGACGACAGTCAAACAAAAATTGTTGCAGTCCGTGTCTGTCTCCAGCCACACTCTGTAATCCGTTTCCATCAAGAACCTGCAATTAAGTGCGAATGAACCAGGAAAAGTCCATGTCAATGAGAATACATTGTTGTTATGGCGGCAGTTATACGCCAGACCTGCTCGTCAACCGTAGCAATCCTGCTAGCACAAAGTGTATCACTGTGCCATTAAATTTCGAGTACATGCCGAAATTTTATCCGATTTGAACACAAGGTCTCCTGATTAGTTGTCCAGTTGTGAGAAAAAAACATGTTGATGTGTTGACAACCCCTACGATTAATCACGTGTTGCGTAATCGACACACGTGCTTGCGCAATGTCGGATTACGCAATAGCAAAGGGAAACCTTACGCGTAGATAGTGCAGTCGTCAACGCACCGCGGTGTGCAACCGCGCAATATATGTGGGCGTAACCGTCCCCATTATTTCAAGGACATGCATACTTTTTTATTTATGGATGTGCTACTACAGCCGTATCAAAAGAAGCAGTTAAAAGAGCATGTAAGCAAAACGCATGTTGAATGGAATATTCCGCTGGTTCACAAGGTGGATTGCGAGATTGTTTCCAGTAACCAAATACCGAATTACAGCGTTACGAGTCGGTGAAGTATTGCATTCGACGGCTGTCTTGTGTGTGTATTTCTAGCGCCCTCGAAATACCAACCGATGTTGTCAACAAATGAGCCGCTCAGTGCTATTCGTATAGCAAAGTAATCACTATGAATGCATTATCCCGTATAACTTAATCATCTCCATTCAGTGTCCCTGAATTGCACGGCTATCACACCAACTGACGTTCCGTTATCTTATGCATATCAGGTGATACATGAGAAAAACGCTCCATAATGAAGACTTTTTCAAAAGGCTGAGGACACTGTACACATTGACGATACACTTTTATCTGCAGACAAATTAAATAATCGTTTTATACTGTATCATTTGGATGACTTCACTAAGTGAACAAACGGTTCAGCTGCAAGCAGAAGGGTAAACTGATTACTGTTTCTCTAAATATGTGGATTTCACACAACTACAACAAGGGCAAAATAAGTCGCTGTGTGGTTGCCATGTACATTTATATTGGATTGTATAGTTCTGAATTCCCAAAGTGTCCTGTGATGCTAGTGATATTTAAATAATCCGTAGTATGTAGGAAGTTCAATGTAAATTGGAGCTCTGGAAATGTGAATAGTTCACATGGCCCACTGCTGATTTGGTTACGATGAACGAAGATGCAAGAGAAACACTTGAAACGTTTGTATTTTTCTGATACAGGTCGGAAATGCAAGAAAATTTCTGCATTTGAGATTGACCAACGGAGCATCATAGTGTTCTGTCGGTTACTGTTCTACTTTTTGTGGCTTTGCACAGTTCTTTCCGTAAATATTGCTCCATTTACAAATGCGGATTTCAAGCGTCACACCTACTTTTATGCGTATTTAGATAAGGGTTTCATCATTCCATTTTTTCGTTACAACTAAACAGTTGTGTTTTCTTAATAACAATGCTGGAAACGCACACATCTTACGTATCTGTTTTATATCATACTTCTTTATATATATATATATATATATATATATATATATCATACGAATATTTGGTGTTCATAACCGGCGGTATGAGTAGCAAGGAATAAGCAATAAAGATTGGAGTTATCTCATCAATACAGATTAATCCGTAAAATATGTTGATGCAGGTCAACGGTCATATGATCGCGTGTTATCATGATAATACATGTATGAAGCTGCTTATTACAACTGGGAATACAAAACAAAAAAGAAAAGTAAATGCGCCCTAATAAAATGGGAGTTCAGTGTTTACCAAACTATGTGTGGAATGAAGATTGCAAGCGACGTGTTTATACGTGGACCACATCATGGTGAGTAGTAATGTATTCGATCCGAAGTAATATAGATCATCATTCTTCATACAGGCAGAGGACATCTTTCCCGTGTAAGCTTCATTACAACAGCGAATATTCAATACCGAGACTCGGATGTCTCCTCAGTTGTCAGAAAGCGCACCATTCCATGTGTTTGGTCGGGTCCCCACCTCAGCTGCACGCCTGTATATCCGCGTGAACCTGTTCGTGTGTTCACATTTCTCATGTGAACGACTTGGTGACGATCCCACCAACAGATGGCTGTGTAGCGTTCGTCTCGGTAGCCGAATATGAGAAACTAGTTGCTATGGCATCACCGTGTTTCCTAACCATAGATTACGATGTGCCTTTTTGAAGATAATTGATAGCACAACATGACACCGTTGAACGATAATCCCAATTGCACGAGTAATGCATGGTTGATCAGGGTGTAAATGGAGCATAGTTCAATAACCAACTTCATGATAATGAAAATTAGCGCTCACACAAATAAGAAATGAAGCACATTCAATTTATTTATTTTTTTGTTAGCGTGATCCTATATATTACACCTTAGACTCGATTTAAAATAGTTGCAGGAGAAGTATATAACAACGCATAAGCTAACAAATAAAGCATAATTTGTCATGGAGGTAAACGTTTTTGAATTACTTCGTCTATAAGATAACGCTTTGTAAAATGGAATCGCATATATATATATATATATATATATATATATATATATATATATATATATATATATATATATATATATATATATATAAACGGAAACATGATTATTTTATCTACTTGTCTCCTGTCAACGTAAAAATGGTGTGCGTACGTCCTCCTCGTCCACAGCCGGTTATCACGTGAATGGTACCTGATGCGTCCGCGTTCTCCGATTCATGTGTCCGCCTAACCATCAGATAAGATGAACTGCTAAGCATCACGAAAATCGTGATGGAGTGCCTATCTTGACCAAATCTGACAAACGACACCGTACACAAACACGACAGTCAAGTCACTTAATCTTATGTTTGATCAACTGATAACGTACCTGTGGTGTTCGTGTCTCGGTGTCTATGGTACAGCTGTGCCGAGAATACTGAGATACGAACAACACACACCACTAGTGGAGTCTTGGTTGTTCTTACCCAGACAGGCCCCTTGGAAAGGTCAAGTAAATTAGCAACCACCTATTGTGTGTGCGACTGTTGCTAACCTTCAATGGTCCTGCCTTTGCTTTTTGTCCATCCCCGAGATATCCAGGGTAAACGGTCTGCAGGTTTTTATCGACTTAGATCTTTACCGCGAATTTCTGCCTGAACAAGAATGTATTTAAGACTGTGACGATATTACTACGACACGTATAGCCACTGAACTGAAAAAGCTTAGAAGATCGCGAATAAGTGGACTAATTTACTTTCCTTTCGTGCATTTGTTTGTTGCTTCTGTGGATACCAAAACGCACTGTAAGAAATGGTCTCGCATAAAAGAGAGAAGAGGTCTTAATTATTACATTTGCTTGTTACTTCAGGAACATATACTTCATATGTGTACACTTAATTAACATGCATAAACTTTGTCCAGAATGCTGCCTGGCATTCTGAACACTGTCAAACCTAGCAAATGTTCTATACTGTATTGACATTATAATGTCAATAACTGTTGAACACTTCTGATCATAGAGAACGGTGTTTTAGTCGCTTATATGCCACTACATACAATTCTTGGACTACTTACAAGGTTCCCAAAACCCAATGATTCTCTGATTATTTTATTTATAGCACTTCCCCAGCAGGTTTATTACAAATATGCTGACAATAATAATGAATTTTTACGCTGGCGTAAATCACAAAAATGCACGGAGTAATCCCATATCATATTGTTAGGCTCTGTGTAACGTTCGTTATCGTACAATGAAAGAAACGTTGACTAGTAAACACTGCGCGGAATTTCATTTGCGGGGTTGAGTCACATGCGACTAATAGTATTCCTTATAAACCACACGTTTATCGTGCCGAAACCGGTACGGTAAACGGTGGGCAAGCACAACGTTGACGTACTTCACCTCATACTTTATTCCTTCTTATCTCTTAATTCCAATTCGTATTCCTGGATTAATAACGTCCTGTTTGCCTCCACCTAACGGTGCTTGTAATCAACGACCAGGAAACTAACTCAAAAGTTTCTCATTTTTCTACTAATTTTTTTTATCGATGGTTCATGCACATAATGAAAGTCTTACGTATAGCTGACGCTTAAAGCGCTTGGGCACAATCCCAAACAAACTTATATAAAAGCACTAATGGGTACAAAATCGAGTAACAAGTAACTGGGAATAAAGAATTTTATGAAAAATTACTGTAGTGCTTGGGATTGTGCCCAACCACATCAAGCATCAGCCATACGTAAGACTTCCATCATGTACAAGGACCATCGATAAAAACGTTAGCAGAAAAATGGGAAACTTCTGAGTTAGGGTGATGTGGTTTCCTGGTCGTTGATTACAAGCACTGTTAGATGGGGCAAACAGGACGTTATTAATCCAGGAATGCGAATTGGAATTTAGAGATAAGAAGGAATAAAGTATGAGTTAAATTACATCACTTTTGTGCTTGCCCACCGTTTACCGCGCCGGTACAGGTAGCGCTTCCAAAACGTCATCGGAAAACTACCGAAAACCTACCCGTCAATCACTGGAACCGGTCCGGAGATCGTGTACTGTTAGGGTTGCTACCGGAATGTTCCCGGAACGTTGCGGTGGGTAACGTGCCACAAGAGTAACCGTGAACTGTCAACAATGGTGCAACGAGTTCTTTAATACCGTACTAAACAACAGTGTGGGAAATCTGAATTTCTCCGTTATCCGGTCTAATACATGGACACAACAGATGTTTTATTCAGCTCACGTTAATCAGCCGATCAACCCCTATCTATCGCTTGTTTGGCTGTACGTTTCGCGCACCAGGCAACCGCTAGCGCTACTTCCGAAACATTTCCTCGACGCAAGTCATCGTGTGGGTTCTGTACTTAGCCCCAGTGAGAATACACGCGGTTGGCACTCCACGGCTTTTTTTCGTTAACCTCCTCGACGGACACGGTCGTAGAAGTTGAGGGAGTGTGCCTTCCTGTGAGCTACGTGCTACAGTAAGGACTAATCAAAGAAGACATATCTTATTGTTTTTATTGTTTCACAAAAAACGATGATAACAGGCGGCTTATGTTAATTCAATTAGTTTACCTATCAAGAACAAACTTTTGCGCTTCCTCAGTTAGGGAATAACACGTACTGTAAAGCACGTGTTATTGTTAGTATGTACTACCAATAGCAATTAAAGTTGATTTCACTGTTGATATAAGTAAAAAAGCACGGTGCAACCCCACATTTTACTTCGAAGCCTTGTGTAGCCTATACTGAATTAAGGCTGACTGTCATATACAGAATAAAGTTCTCGAAGTGATGCACGAGTTCCAGGCTTAGACTCAACAGATCCCGGATCTTGCGTATTTTCTTCTGTTCCAAAAGAAGGCGTACCAGACTCGTTACGGAGAGAGCGTACCGATAGTCACTGTCATTAGAATTTTCGGCCTCTCAGATAGTGAGTGTGACGCGATTCTAACCGGTGAGTACGTCATGAAAACAATTGATTAAGACAGCTGTGAAAGTAAGATTGCTGTTCTCAGTCGGCATGGCGTAAAGGCGACGTTGGGTAAGATCTGTCTGCAAGTAGTCTCTGAAGGGAGACTATCGTGAGAATTGATTGCGCAATAAAAAACATTCCAGTAACACTCGCCGAGGATTACGACGCGAGTGCATCTACTCGCTAGTTACATGTGGGGGGGGGGTTGGGCCTCGAAACCGCACTCGCCACGCGTGCGAAGTCCTGATTTGCCGTGAAGCCCCCTACGCTTACTGGAACACTGACCGCAGAACATACCCAAGGTCAATTCAGTTGTCTTGAGGTCTTGAAGTACTACACAGGTTCGAGGCTTTGAGCACAATTGTCCCGGTTCTTGAGGAAATCTTTGATCTTCTGTCGGATTCACCGAGCTGAAACGAGAGTAAAAAGAAGCGGGGAGGGGGGGCGGGAGTGGCAGCGAAAACAAGATACATATAACCTCATGCAGTGACACACTGTGGACAGTGCCTTAAGCTGAGTGGGGGTGCGGCATTCATGAACATATATGCGATAAAAGACAACTATTTTGTTTGTTTTTTTGACAAAGGGAATTATTGGGAGAGACCCAGGTGGAGGTCTAGCTTTTTCTTGAAGATAGTTTTGTCCTGCGACAGAACAATATCTTCCGGAAGTGCATTCCACATGGTAATAACCCTATAGCTAAAAAAGTTAATCCTTAGTGAAGTGCGTGGCCTCGGTTTGAAAACTTTTCTGCTGTGACCACGGAGAGAGGAGGCTGGACAGACGGAGAAGAAGCAATCTCTTTGACCTGTTTCAAAAAGGTGAAACATCAAAAACAGATCATCTCTTACGCGTCTTACGTCAAGGGGATAGAGGTTGAGGAGTGAGAGGCGGACGGGATAAGGTAGATGGGATAGACCACTTACTGCCTTGGTGGAGGCCCGCTGAACCCTTTCTAGGATCTCACGGTCTCGGACAAGACCAGAGTGCACTATCTGACTACCGTACTCCAGCAGAGGTCGGATACACGTGCCGAAAATTATGGGGAAATCATCCTTAAATATGCGCGGGAAGGACCTTCGAATCATGTTTAGAACTCGAAAGGCAGACTTGCTCGCAAGTTCGTGATGATGAGAGAAGGATAAGTTACAATCTAACCAGAAACCGAGCACCTTGTGCCGGTCAACCCTTGGCAGAGTGGCTGCTCCATTAATGGAAAACGTGTGACCAGTCTCTCTGCCGAAAGACATGCTCACGCATTTGTCATCATTAACTGGGAGGTTCCAATCCTCGGACCAGCGTTTTGTTTCATAAACTGCAATTTGCAGGTCTTCAACGCTTGAACTCCAGAGGGTTACATCATCTGCGTACATGGCAATGTTCGCAGGAAGGGCTGTCGGAAGATCGTTTATATAGATCAGGAAAAGAAGAGGACCTAAGACCGACCCTTGGGGGACCCCAGTTGTTACTGGGGAGGGTTGAGACGAAACATTCCCGACTTTAACCACAGAGGTGCGGTCGGTAAGGAAGCTACGTAGGATGGCCAACATGGAGCCTGTGATCCCGTTTGTCTGCAGCTTATAAAGAAGAGGGGCATGTGGGACCTTATCGAAGGCCTTAGCAAAATCGATGAATACAGCGTGTGAGAGCTGGCCATCATCATAGGCTTTCGTTAGATTATCCATGACAGTAAGCATATTGGTGATGCATGACCTGCCAGGAAGAAACTCATGCCGGGACGGGGAGAGGATCTTATTTCTATAAAGATGGGAAAAAATCTCACTCTTAAGAATTCCCTCAAAATTTTTGCTAGGGATGCTAGTGAGGCTTATGGGTCTGTAACTAGAAGCAAGGTGTCTACTACCCTTCTTATAGATGGGTGCGATCACTGCTTTTTTCCAGTTACGGGGGAAAACTCCATCGTCAACACATCGCTGAAAAAGCGAGGCATAAGGAGCAGCTAATGTATCCGCGGCTTCCTTGAGAATACGGGGGTAGATTAGGTCAGGACCCATAGAGCAATATTGGTTGAGCCGTCGGAAACCTTGAGCGACTGCACCAATGGGAATAGTGACGCGGTTAAGGGTAGTGGTCAGAGATAACGGGTGCATGGTAGGGTGGGATGATATGGGAATGGAGCTAAACATTGTACAGAGGTAGGAGCTGAGAGCCTCGGCTAATTGGCTAGGGAAAGTGATTGGAGATCCGGCACTATCTTTGAGAGCTAATGGCGTCGGAGCTGTGCCCCTAAGACGGCGCATGTACTGAAAGAAAAATGCCTTATTGGTCCGTGCTCGATCAAGTACAGATCGTTGGACTGCATTCTGATAGGAATAAATCTTGTCTTTGCATATGTTCCTTATGATCCTGAAGTCTTCTGCATCACGGGCAAGGCCTGTGGCTTTATATCTAGCAAAGAGGCGTGCGCGTTCGTCTAGAATGCGCCTAATGGGACGAGGGAGGGGTCGCTTAGCAGTTCAGTTTGCGCAGGACTTGGTTTGGCTTGAGCCAGTCGTGTGCCCAGATAGTTGTGTTGTTGGCTCGTTTCCGTAGCTCCCAACACTGCGTGATTTTTGTTTTCTTAAAGGCAGAAATTTGTGCAATATCAGCCCTGGCAGAGAAAGATGGAAACAATGAGTAAATTGCGTCTGACACTAAAAGCTGCTTAACATAACTCAGGGTATACTGCCACCCAACATAGGTCTACTACTTTCTTAAAAGCCCTCACTGTTGTGGTATTTATGACCTCCTCTGGGAGCTTATTCCAATAGGGCACCACTCTATTCGAGAAGTACTTCGCCCAAATTTGGAGCCTCGAATGCTCCCTTTGTAATCTAAGGCTATGCCCCTTATGCCTCTCTCTGGGATCAGAGAGAAAGGGTCTTCTCGGCTTATTCTTGACAGTCCCTTCATTACCTTGAAGGTTTCTATCAAGTCCCCGCGAACGCGCAGCCTTTCCATGGAGAACGGATCTAGGGCTCGGAGACTCTTAGCATAGCTCAACCCCCTTGTTCAGTCACTGTTCAAGTGGCTAGCCCCTGCACTCTTTCCGGACAGTCTATATCTTCCTGGTGGTGCGATACCCAGGCCGGCACGCGGTACTCCATGTGCAGCCTAACAATGTCTTGGTATATCGGAACGAAAATTTCCGGCTCTCTGCACAACATAATGGATCTAACTCGAAGGAGTTCTCTCCAGGCCATATGGGCTGCTGCTGTGCACTGCTTCGACGGCTTGAAACTGTTGTGCATTATAACTCCCAAGTCTTTGACCTGCGAGACCACTTGCAACGAACCCACACCATTCCCACTGGCCCCTGTATTTGTGGTCAAGCATTGACACTTGGTGAGGTTTAGTGGAAGGTCCCATTTGCGTGCCCAGTTTTGTATTGCTAACACGTTAAGTTCTATATCTACTCCAGCTATCTTGACGTCATCGACAAACATAAAGGTGGGGTTTGTATGCCCACGTGCTAGGTCATTGATGAAGATGAGGAAGAGCAGAGGGCCGAGCGCCGAGCCCTGGTGCATCCCGCTTGTTACACCTTCCGGTTTTGAGACATGACTGCCCACCTTAACACTAAAAGTTCGCCCTGTTAAAAAGCTATTTACCCACTGCCTTGCCCTTCCAACAATTCCCACAGACTGCAGTCTGACATCCAAAAATCTCTGATTCACGGAATCAAACGCCTTGCTGAAGTCCATGTAAGGGACTGCAATCGACTGTCCTTCGTCCAGACGGTTGGTTACCTCATCGAGGAACAGCAGGAGATTCGTCGGACAGGATCGTCCTGCCACAAACCCATGCTGAGCTTTCGATATTAGGTTATATTGAACTAAATGCTTAGAGATCTGTTTCCTAACTGTTCGCTCCAGGCACTTACACAGTACTGAAGTTATGCTAACCGGCAGGTAATTTTCGGCCTTTTGCCGGGGTCCTCTCTTGTAAATTCCTATCACTGTCTCTCTCCTCTCAGCACAATTCCCTCTCTAAGTGACTTTTCATACAGCTTCATCAACGGAGCCTCCAGAAACTTGGCCAGAGGCTGAACGATTGCTGTATGAATCCCATCTGGTCTTGCTGCTGTATTTCTATTCGAGGTTTGCAACTCCGTGTACAAATCTTCTCCTGCAGTAGGTTCGGGTGTTTGAGGCGCCCGCAGGCCCTTCGTTCTTCCCTTTAAACTACTTTCTGGTCGATATATGCTTTTGAAGAATGCCAAGTGCATGTCAGTCTTGTCTTAGTCGCTTAGTGCTAGTGGTCCCTGTGCTCCTTCCAAAGTTGCCACACTTTCTCTCATATATTTGTGGGGTTGCATTCAAGCGTAGAACCGCTTTGAGTTTGTGCGAACTGACGCAGCTAACTGACGCTCGAAGGCACATTTCCCCACTCTTTGGATCGCTTGAGCTCTGTTCCTAGCCATCTTATAGCTGTTCCATGCCCCCTGAGTTCTGTACGGCTTGTACTCCACCCTTCGCTGCCTGCGGAGGACTATGGCTTTGTGGACTTTGACTTCCACCAAGGGGGTTGGTTTTCACTGCTAACCACCCTCAGAGGTGCAAATTCCTCTGTAAGTTCGAGTAGCCCCATCTTGATAGCCTCCCAAAGTTCCTCTACGAAGCGCTTGTGTGTCTCGGTGTCCATTGAACATCCTCAGCTGTCCTCTTTAATTCACCTATATTGATTCTCCCATAGCGCCGAAGTAACACGATTTCCTTCGGCGCCTTGCTAAGTCTTAGTGTGACTCTTAGGACTACATGATCACCTCTTCCGAGTAGCTCTTCCCACTTAACTTTTTCAACGTCCTGATGGTTCCGCATTAAGCCTCAATAAATGAGAGGAAGGTACAACGACCGGTGATGGAGAATCCCCCCCAAACCACTGCAGTTTCCATGATTCCCTAACATCACTCACTTATTAACACTATTGACTTGTTTCATGCAATGTTTGTTTTACGGACAGACATTTGTCCGCTGGCGCCCAGCGCAGTCATTAAATGAACGCCTACTACAAGGGCCTGACTGAGCCAGGACATTGATTGAAGCTTTGTGCCTTTTCCAGAGAGGGTAGAGTGGTCTTATCCTACGATATCAGAGAAAAGTTTCACCAGGCAAAAAGCCCGGTGGAAAAACGAGATGCTTTGCGTTTCCTGTGGTGACAACAGAACGACCGGGACAACGCAGTGATAAATTGTATGATGACCCCCCACCCCTTCGGAGCCATATCATCACCTTTCTGTGCGAACTACGCTCTTCGGGAATCTGCAAACAAACATGGATATTTGGTCCACCGGTCGGTGGTAGATAGCGCCAGCAGAAATTTCTACGTCGACGACTATCTTTGGTCTTTCGATGGTGTAGACTCGGCCCTAGCGTTGTTCAGAGGCCTAACAAGATTGCTAGAAGCGAGCGGCTTCCTTCTGACGAAGTGGATGCCGGATGCCTCGGAAGTGCTTGAAGTCATTCCGTACCACGAGAGGGCCAAAAAGGTTAGAGAATTGGACGGCTCTCAACTCCCCGCCGAACGCACTCTAGGAATACAGTGGGACGCGGAAACGGACGACTTTGTTTTCGAGCTAAACGTTCCCGAGCTGCCAGTGGCCCATCGTGGCATACTACCTGCTGTCTCTAGTCTGTTCGACCCGCTCGGATTCGTCTCACCCTGGCTGTTACCCAGAAAGATCCTACGACAGCGGCTCCATCGCTAGAAAGTCGATTGGGACCAGCCACTGGATGGGGAAGATCGTTTGGACTCGAGGAATTCCTGAACACCCTAAATAAACTAAGGGACTTACGGATTCCACGATGTTTGTCCCCTGATCATGCAACACGGACAGGAGAACTACATGCCTTTTGCGACATATCCGAAGTCGGTTATGGAGCTGTGGTGTACGGACGATGGTGCACGGGGATGGCCAGTACGCTGCGAGGGTCCTGTTTGTCAAAGCCCGCGTTGCTCCGCTGAAGTCGGTTTCGATCCCATGCCTTGATCCACCGCTTTGGCCGGAGCACACCGGGCGTGAAGGACGTCCGCAACGATGTGCGGGCGCAGCTAGGATGGTGGATCTCACCTCCCGTTACCAAAAATGGTTTTCTGGTTGGGTGTCTAGCGAACGGTCAGCCCCACCCACCAGCACCGGTTGCGGCGAAAAAAAGTTTATACACCCGAAAAGCTGAAACTATGGTACTATCTCCCACAGTTATCGTCTATTTTTCATCGTACTCGTCTCCATCGTCGCCATTTTAACTTACCGCTTCTTACGCCAGGCAAAATCTACTTCCCCTAGCACATAATTATCGCGGGATTAAAAGAATGTTACCGTACTTGGCTTACCGTTCATGATCCTTTTTCCCGAGTATTCGTACCAAATCACCCGCTTGTCGCATTCGCAAACTTAACCTATCCCCAATATAAAACTCGCCCTTTTTTATCACAGTTACCTATGTATTTGAAAAAGGTCGCATTTAACGTTGCCATACACTTCCGTCCCACAATGTCCAAACAGCATATATCACTGAGGAATAGTAATCACCAGAGCATCCCAACATTCGGCGATATTGAGACAGTTCGCTCTCTCTATCAGTCATTCTGTTCGGCCACACGGCTGTAGCATTGCAATATCCTCACCTTGCAAAGATTCATGCCCTTCCCATATATTCACACCTGAGCGACATCTGTATCGTAGCGTTTTGATCTTTTGCCGTCACGTGATCCACTTTTCAAAAGAATACCAACAGAGTATTTTACCTGTCAGCTGCTTCACCGCCCAACTTTGCAAACGTATTTATCCGTTGTTTGGTGCTTTTCCATATTTGGTATCCTATCGTTGTAAGTCCTCTCAGACTATTTTGATCCTTGCAACTCTCTGGTCATCATGTTCAACCCTTAGCTAACGATAATCATACGTAAATGCTTACTTGTCATTTAAATACTCATCTCCTTCGCAAACCGTGTTTCTACGACTGTTATGGCTACACGTCACAAACTGATTTGTCGCCCAGTTCCCATTTTCGTTTTGATGCATCACATTCCAACTTTCTGGAAGTAAACAATGTGCACAACTATTACATGTTTACATCCGGCCACTTCTCTCACCATCTAGACAGTCTCTCTCTACAAATGAGTCCTTCACTGGGTATTTAACTGACTCAGCGGATATTTGGTCGCTGAACGTTACAACGGTAACCTTCGAAAGATTCTTCTTGTTCTTTGTCCGCAAATTCATTCCTTTCGTCGTCTGATTTCCAATCCAAAGCCATGCTATACTCCGCGGAGTGCAGCAGCTGGTTCATGCCGCCCTTGGAAACTTCTTTTTCCTCTAGGTGAACAAAACTTTCGTCAATTCTGTTTGATTCTGTAGTTGCACAGTCCCTCATTTTGCAATATTTGAGTAAGAGTCTATCACCTCCGACGAGCTCCACCCTGACTTGGTCGGCTTGGCCACCCGACCTTCAGTTCAAATTTGCCGGGCGCCGCCTTAAAGAGTAACTTAAATGCTTTCTCTTGTACAATATCGAGTGCATATACCTGAATCATCCTCTTGGAATTTGGACTCTACGTCCAATGGTTTCTTTTGATCTTGCGCTACAGCATGCCTCG
The DNA here is from genome assembly GCA_948099385.1 of Fasciola hepatica. Classification (NCBI taxonomy): domain Eukaryota; kingdom Metazoa; phylum Platyhelminthes; class Trematoda; order Plagiorchiida; family Fasciolidae; genus Fasciola; species Fasciola hepatica. The sequence continues at coordinate 9,528,529 of CANUEZ040000012.1, read as the reverse complement.
GGGTCATCCGAAATAAATTTTTATCATCATTACCAACCCAGCGCAGCCGTGTCAGCCGTCAGGGCGGTACAAGCTGTAAAGAGATGCTTCGACTTCTACGTTTGGTCGGCTAGTTTCTGGACGGACTCGACGATAGTACTGCTCTACGTTATCAACGTCAGGAGCAGTTTTAGTGCTTTCGTGGATAACCGGCTCACGATCATCCAAGACGAATCAGATATGAACCAGTGGAAGCATGTCAGGTCTGGCGATAACCCAGCCGATCTGTGCTCCCGAGGTGCGACCAACTTCAGGCAACTTGACATCTGGACGGGAGGACCGAAGTTTCTGCCAGTGCCTAAAAAGGACGGGCCCGTGTATGAAATGAACCCCCCTCCGGAATTGGAACTGGGGATCAAACGCTTGGTGATGACGGCCACGGTCTTCGAAGCGATATTCGTCTTGTCGCTATTGGTCAGGTTTTCCTCCCGGATGAAGAAGATTCGTTCATTAGTTTGGTTGGCCAGGTTCAAGAGACATTTGCTAGTCATGAGAGGGGTCCGCCCCGCCGGCCGTGTACGAGTGAGTCCTATAAGCCCCGATGAATGACGAGCCGCAGAACACGGTATACTCAAGATGTTTCAACGGGAGGCTTTCACCCTAGAAGCCGAGAGGGCGGAAGAAGGGGGAACAATCGACAAAGGGGTATCATCTCCGAGAGGCGACTTAAAGCATTGAAACTCCAGACTCAGTAACGGACTACTACGGGTAGACGGCAGGCTGACTAACTCCCACCCCAGCTTTGACACGAAATACCCCGTATTGCTGCCTGCTCGACAACCTGTGATGAAGCTAATGATCCAACACTTCCATGCCGTGGGGGGATATGCCGGGAAAAGTCACGTTACGAACGTCATCCGAAAGCGTCTTTGGTTGCTGAGAGGAAGAGCGACTGTAAAGCGCGTAATTCGACTTCGCGTACATTGTAGGAGACGCAACTCCGCAACGGGCAAACAACACACGGCTCCGCTGCCAGAATTCGGAGTGACTCCAGGCTGTTGGCCGTTCAGCGACACCGGGTTGGACTATTTCGGGTCCCTGTGGATCAAGTGTAGGAAGAGGCTAGAAAAACGATATGGGTGCATCATGACATGCGTAAAGTCATGCGCGGCACGCTTAGAAGTTAGGCATTCGATGAAAACCGACTCTTCCCTCCGGGCCTTGCAGCTTTTTATCAACCGAAAAGGTATGCCGGCCGATATATACTCCGACAGTGGTTTGAACTTTGTGGGAACTCACCGGGAACTGCTGCTTTGGCACAAATCATGAACAGGGGTGAGCTGCAGAATCGAACCGTGGTCTACGGCATACGATGGCATTTCAACCCCCCGCAGGTGAGTCACCGCGACGGCGTATGGGAACGCCTGATCCGGTCCACCAGGTGAGTGTTGCTGTCGATCGTTGAACGACAGCCGCCCGACGACGGAACTTTGAGCACCGTCATGACTGAGGTCGACAGAACTCTGAACAACCGCCCACTGGTCCCAGTAACCAACTGCGACCTCACCCACTCCGAACGACTTATTGATGTTAAGGTCGAACAAGGGTTGCCATGGACCGATAAAACTTCGTGGGAGCTACCTCCACGGGTGGATGCAGGAGAACTACCTCGCCAAGGATTTTCGGAGGCGATGGCTTCGGGGGTACCTGCCGGCTCTGCAAGCTCGACGAAAGTGGCCGGTCAAAACAAGACCATTCAAGGTTGGGGATGTAGTGATGGTCGCAGACGAATGCGCGCATTTCTGCACCTGGCCTTTGGGCGTGGTTATGAAAACCATCGGAAGCTCTGACGAACTGATAAGAACTGTGGGGCTGAAGACCGTTCACGGAACGCTAATCCGCGACGTGCTCAGCATCAGCCTCCTCGAGGGTGAAGACGGAGAGGCCGATAACACAGAAATCCAGTAGACTATTCCTCTTCCTTCTTCGAATTGGTCAAAGGAACCTCCCGTGTGAGGTGTATTTATGACATGCAGACGTACTGAACTATCAAACACCCCGACACAAGCACACCTACGTAATACACGTTTATAATTCGTGACCTCCATCAAACGCGTTGTACTGCTCGCAGTTTTTCGTTGAATTTACAGAAGGCCTTTCGCATACGCGGCAATATTTGTGATTCTATCGTACATCCAGACACACATAAACCACACTTAATAATAGTGATAATAATAGTGGTTTATTTCGGAAACGCCCGAAGCATGCCATGTGCATGATCTTGTTGATACAGGTGATGGAATGGACAAATATAATTCATGGAAATATGGAAACTCTCATGAAAATGTTGAATAAAAAGGCTCAGAAGGGGGAATAAGGTAGGATGAAAATAGGATAAACGTATGCACACCATAGAGATTGTGTGGAGTTTAAATGAGCTCAAGAGCGGATTTGAATGGACGCCCGGTGAGTTTGAAAGTCAGGGTCAGATGGACTGAATGGCTGGTCCGGGCAATTACATATGGAGGCCGACTGGTTAACATGAGAAAGGCTGGAAATCGGTATAAGGAACTGCAATAGCGAGGAACGATGGAGAAAAAGGTGAGATGCACTGCAGCGGATTAGATATCAATGAAGCCTTGGTACTTTGCAGTGCATTGTCGGCGGACAGGACACAAAACTCACCGTAAAACAGGCAGCGAGCATTGCAAGACGTAGAGGGATGATCAGATGACAAAAACGATTTCGAAGGATTGGATACGGTAGATATGAAGCACAGATGAAGAGTTGCTGGATGCCTATGGTGAAGGTCGTTGGGATGATAGCAAGAGCAACGGCCGGTGAAGAACTGCAAGATGCAGAGCGCGTGCACATAGATATACATGCGTAAGTTTATATGTATATATATATATATATGTATAGGTATAAGAGAAGAAGGAGCAATAACAATGGAGTGGGTAATGTTAGATCAGTTGGTTGTAGAATTAACTTTGGAATATCGTGGTGGATTAACTTCATGACAAGTGCACATGGCAGCCCAACGGAGAGAAAAATAGAATGCGGAAGCACAGAAGTGATGAAAACTGTGAGGAGCAATTCATGGAAGAGTGAAGATGAAAGACAGGATCAAGGAAAACAGGTAAGAATGGGTCTAATTATTTGATCAATGCAGTTGCGAGATGTAGTGACGGACCAGAGGAATCGGGTAGTGACAGGTCAAACGATTTGGAACTGCAAAAGAACACCGTGACGTAACTTTGTCATTACAATGGTGGAACATGGAAAAGCGGACCACACAGTAAGGTACAGAAAACTGCCTGTAGCGAGCAATAAACGGATCAAGGGATGAAAGCAATGACTGAGGAGACACAGGTAAGTAATCACCAATCAGATCATTTTACTGCAGATGAAACACGAAGGAGACGGACAAGGAAGCGGGACGCCCTGAGATAAGTGAACCAGTAATAGAACAAAAAGTCCACAAAAAATGAATGCGCAAAGGAGTTGGGGCAATGGAGCTGGAGAGCTGTGTGCCGGTAGACAATTGAACAGGTGGATACTAATCAGGACACTGGAAAGAACCGCAGAGGAATCGCGGGGCCAAGTGAGGAAGATATGGTGGTGGTGATTAGATAATAAATGCGACTGTAAAAGATGCGAAGTTTGGAGCGGCAATTTCTAATATGCGGATTGGGCATGAGTGCGGGTGCGGTTGGTGCATCATGGCATGGGGCACAAGGAGGGATTAACAGGGCGACAGGTTTAAGGAAGCTATCAATGGGCGTTCTGAGCAGAGGGTAACACCAAGCGCATAGATGATAGAAGCCAGCAATGACGGCAGGTGGAAGAAGAGTTATTGGCGAGCGTCAACAGAGAAGAGTGGTTAGGACGATAGTGACTCAAAGCAGTGAAAGTTGATGTAGAGAGAGGCGATAGGAGGAAGGACAAAACGGGTGAGTGTGCACACCTTGGTAGGGCGACAAAAATGGGAAGTGGAAACAGATGGTAAGAGCTATAGGTGAACAAGCTGTGGCGGAAAAGGGATGAGGAGCATGCAATTTTCAACCGACAGCACTGGATTTGGTAGTCCGAGAAAAGTTAAAGCGTGCCATCAGCAACCGGTGCTAGTGGGTGGGACTGGCCGTGCGCTGGGCACCCAACCTGAAAAACACTTCGTGAAGTGAACACAGGAGGTGTGATCCACCAGTCTAGTTGCGCTCGCACATCGTTGCAGACGGCCTGCACGCCCGATGTGCGCCGGCCATAGCGGTGGATCTGACCGCGCCCCACACTGTTGGGAGTGGAACGAGTGTTCATGGATAATTGTACAGGGACAAAACGACCGCGATGAGGATGCGTGAACCAGGAACAATTGACCAAGACGTGAGACCATGGACAAGAGAGCCAACGGAAAAAGCGAGTGGTAGACGACCGTGTAGCAATATTATCCAGGTGCATCTGCCAGGGAGATGATAAGTACAGTGCCCGAAGTGGTTGGTCGTCACTGAGGATCACTGGAAAGGGAAGAGGGATACAGAAGCGCAGTCTCAGTGTACACCAGCTGAGAAGCAACTGATACTGATGAGAAAAAAAGTGAATATGGTAGATAAGAGATGAACGTAGGTGAGCAATAGGGTTATCTTATGATGGCAGGAGGTAGGTTCGCTATGGATCGGTGGAGGCGATGGCCTTAGTTCGCGGGGTGTACCTAGTGGCCTGTAGTTCTCGGCCTCCATCGAGACACGCGGCAGGGCTGATTGTCACTCTTTTATCACTGACGTAATGGAAGATGTCTCCTGTAATTGGTGGTTGTTTATATCTTCCTATACACCAGAGTGTGACCTCACGCATGACACACAAACCAGCACACACTAGCTCAAGCACATGCATCCGATGCACAACGGCTTTCCATAGGACAGTACAATCGTGGGTAGAATGTTGACGACAGGGTATTAGGTACGCCCACTGAGAGCAGGCTCTAGTGTGGTAGGAAGAATCAGTACCCTTATTCCACACCTTTGATCCTGCTCAGGCTCTGAAGGATTTCGGTGGACTGTGCAACGATCGGTCACGAAAAATATCGCCCCCCCCCAAAGAACCGCCCTTCCATGTTTTCTTACTTTCACTTACCTATTTACACTATTGGTTTGTTTTATGCACCGTAAGTTTTCATCAACCAACGTTTGTTTGTGCACTTCGGGCGCACTCCTCTGCCATATCCTTACTCTGGACCTGCGTGACACACGCGCTTCTTTCTCGCGCACCGCAATTTGGTTCTCGTTTTCTGAATCCTTGTGATCGCATAACTGAGGTTCGTATCTGTTTCGTGTCATTGTTCATTCGGTAATCCAGTACCGTGAAATTTCACGGATAATCGCGTTCTGATTTCGGGATCCGTTGTGAATTTGGCTCCTTATTGCTTGAAGATGTCTCACACAGGATATGGAGGTTTGAGACACATTTACTTCCAGTTTCTGGCACCCTGGGCTCCAGAATTCATCACGTGCATCGTGAGAGTTCACAGTCAATAAGTAGCAAAGAGGAACGTTGGACAATAGATCACCTCAAGTCCGTCTGTCTAGTAACTCGCTCATAATTCACTGTCAGAAGTGATCCCCTTCGATTTACAATCTAGGGCCCCTTGAAAGCCTGGGCGGTCCCCAGTTCTGTTACCTCTTCCCGCAGTCTACCCTAGAAGTTGACCACCTCACTGCTTAAGAAAAGCGATCTAGCTATCATCCTGGATCGAACTTTCACCAGCTACTTACATGACCTCTTGTTCTCGAGTCCGTTGCCAGAGGGACCAGACTCTCCGGTCTTAGCCCAGGAAAGCCTTTGGTTATCTTAAATGCCTCTATGAGACCTCCTGGTGATATCCTTCTTTCCCCAGAGAAGAGTCTGCGTTACCGGAGTCTCTGCTCACACATCATGTTCCTCTGACCTTCAATCACGCGCGTTGCAAGACTTTGCACGTTCTGAAAACGGATGGCATTCTTTTTCCAGAGGCGTGACCATGCCTGAACACAGTTTTCCAGAAGGGGTCAGACTATAAACACGCATACTGCGTGAATACCATTGACTGTCTGCACGGAAAAGCTTATCCCAACCCGAAGAGCTCACTGCGTGCCTTTTTTGAAGCTGCTGCACACCGATCCAACCGCCAAAGGTCAGAAGTCACCAAAATTTCGAGGTCTTTCCCCCTGTTTACTGCCTCTGCAGTAAATGGGCCTTGGTTGTTTGCAGCCTTCAGACTTGTCGCTGTCCGTGGCAACAAGAAGCTCTTCCCAGCGCGGAGAGGTAAGTCTCAATCCTGTGCCCAGTTGAGGAGGGCACGTAAGTCTCTGCTCAGATCCTCTCCCCCCTAGGCTCCTACTAACTTCACATCATTTGCGAAGAAGAAGGTTGTTGGCTGTAGGACCGAGGCTAATTCACTAATAAACAGAAGAAACAGAAGTGGGCCTAGTACGAAACTCTGCGGTGCCCCACTGGTGAAGTTCTGTAATTAAGAGTTCTGGTCACCTACTCTCACATGAAACTTTCTACCGGTAAAGCAGCCCCTAACCATTCCTGAAGTTTAGCATTTATACCAAATGACTTCAACTTAATTTTAAAGCTGATGATTCCTCGAGTCAAACGCCTTACTAAAGTCAAGGTAGCATACTTCTACTTGTGTACTTCCATCCACTCTTTGAGTGACTTCACCTAAAAAGCTCAAAAGATTGGTCAACACGACCTGCCTTTTGGAAGTCCGTGCTGAGCTGGGCAAAGCATAAAATTCTCCAATAGGTGTTCGCAGACTTGCTTCCGGATGATCTACTCTAACACTTTGCATAGAATGCAGGTTAGGCTAACAGGTGTGTGGTTTCCCATTTCAGAGCGGGGTCCATCTTTATGTGTAACTACCACTACTACATTCTTCCAGTCCTGCGGCAACCTTCCATTGTCTCTGGTGGCCCTATCTAACTTATATATTGGAAAGAATAGGACACGAGCCAACGGCCTAATTATAGCATGGTGGGTATCGTCTGTCCCGGCAGACTTATGGATGTCTAACCCTTCCAAGTATTTGCGTACGATTTGCTCTGGAAGGTTCAAGTCTGTTGAGCCCGTAGGGCGAGTCTCTCCTCCAAACGTATCTGCACGCTGTTATCTATTCTGTGCACTCCACTGAAATACCTGCCCAGTTCTGTTTGCACAGGAAGAAAGTGGCCGAGAACAATCATGCCTCCGGATCGTCGTGTTGTCGAGGAGTTTGTCTGCCTGCCAGTATTATGCTTTGAATGTTTTTCTGGAGGGCGAAGTTTGCAAGGCAGTTTTACCTTCGCAGACACAAGCTGCTTGACAAAAATACCAGAGGATAATTACCTTCAGGTTCAGGTTGGTTCCAGAACCGCATGGCAGATAGCCGATACCTCCTGCTTCTCGCAAATGTGGGCTCCACGGATCCCCCGGGGCTGTAAAAGTAGGAGTGACAAACTCTCCGAGCTTTATTCCCCTAATCCACCTGCGTACGGTTGACTGCCGTTGACAATGGGCCGCCATGTGGACAGACCCATCAGTTAGGTTAAGCAGAAAGGAACCGGAGACTGTAGATTAGATGATGAAGAAAAAAGGTAAGGTCAAAAGAAATGAGGGAAGGTAGATCATTGGGATGCTGAGGGTGAAGGGAAAACCTTGCGTATAGAGGGAACCGGCTACGGAAGTCGAAGAAAGAGTGGAGAAGTAAGAGGAAAGCAAACGGCAAGGTGAGGACAGAAGCTTAAAAGATGAACAGAATGGGAAACTGTTACACTGAAGATCTAACGAATTATCACCGGTCCACGGCGTGCTATGTTGTCGGCCATTGTAGCCCACCACGAAACACTCGGGTCCATGCCTTGTCCAGCCAATGCTATAGCTCAGCCACTGTAGTTGCCCCAACCACTTCCCTCGGCCATTTAATCCAGTCGGTAACCATGAGCAGCTTGGAGAACTGGGTCCGAAGTCATGTCCATGACCAGTTCTTCTCCAGCCGGAAGGCATGACCCCCTCAGGTTGTGGTTGTCTCCCGGCGGCAGGAGGGCATACTTGCGAGTCCCCAAGTCGATCCTGTCCATGCGGATCTTGTACATTACTATGAGGTCACCTCGTTTCCTTCTCGTTCTTAAGGAGAGTAAGTTGAGGTACTTTATGTTTTTCTCATAAGATTTCCCTCTTAACATGGGAAAGGATCCGGTAAATCGTCTCTAGACTTTCTCCCCTTACTTTACTATCCCGAACCAGATACGGACTCCAGGCCTAGACACAGTTCTCCAGAAGAGGCGGTACAAGAGCCTTGTACGGTGTGCCAAGCCCCGAAGGTCCCCCAAAGCCGCTTTTCCATGCTGGGTTTCCGGCTGGAAGTCAGCCCCAACAATGGCAATTTACCCCTGCACCAAAACGTTTACCAGCGATGCTACTGTCAGGCCCTCCACCTCGCGCAGTTGGTCCGTGAGGTGATCTCTCATCGACCAAGAGCACTTACTTGTGCATGTTCATTGGCGTGTCTTACTTTGTAGTCCATTCATGGACACAGCCCAGTTCCCTCTGACCTGATTAGTAGTTGACTATTCCTACCAATTTCACATTGTCGGCAAATTTGAAGCTCGAGTAACCTGGACCATGTTCTAAGTCATTTGCGTACTGGAGGAATAGCAGGTGTCCGAGGAGTGATCCTTGAGGCACTCCACTGTGCACGTGTCCCGCCGGGGGCAAGCTTTCCCCAATTATTTCTTGGACTTCCCTAATACACGCCATCACTTGGTTCAACGGTCAACGCCCTTGTGGTTTCTCCATTAGTAGACCGTGGTTCACTGAGATTAAGGCCTTCTGGAAATTCGGGCAAGTTACCCCGACCCACCCCTCAAAATCTATTCTCCCGGTCACTTCCTCCAAACAGCACAGGAAATCGGACAGATACGAGCTTTTTTGCACGAATCCGTATAGGGATTTCCGAACAAGGCGGCGTTGCCTTGGGCTCAACACTATCCGGTCCCGAAAGATCCTCAGCATGACTTTCCTCGCAGTGGAGGTTAAGTTCACTGGAAGGAGGTTTTCGCAACAGCTTTTACCACTACCTTTCCGCAAGGGGGTGATGGTGGAAGTTGATCACTTCTCAGGCAGAACCCTGGTTTCAAATGGGGCAATAAATGATTCCGTCAGTGGTCCTACCACTGCTGGTGTTAGAGGTTTCAGGATCTCCGGGCGGATGCCATTCGGGCCCTCTGCCTTAGTCTCTACTAGCTGCTTGATACTGTACATGACCTCTTCTCCCCTATCGGGTCGTCTTACATCGCAGCCATCGTCAGAGAAGTAACTTTTGGACAAGTTAACCCTTGGTCAACCCCGCATACCTTTTGAAGAATCCACACTGGTGATTCACTTCTTGTTCTGGAGTCGCGGTGCGTACGTGTTCATCCATGACTGCCCCTGCCTGCAGGCGTTAGACTCTCCAGTTCCGTTGCCCTTAATCCAACGTGCATTCGTTTCCCGTGCCCTCTGTTATACCACAGGTTTACCTGTCTTGGTGCTTCCTTCTTCTCGGCCCTCTTCGCGTTTCATCTGTAGCGAAGATAGAGAAAGTGCAACGCTCCTTCACCAAAAAATTACTTCGCCCCTCTTCCAACCTTAACTATGGAGCCGAAAGCGAACTACTCCGGCTTGGACCTTTATGGTTACGTCGTATCAAGCCCAATCTTTCATTCCTTTTCAACCTTCTGCACCAAAAAGTCCACTCATCTGATAACTCACTTGGTTCCTCTAGTAAGACCTCTTACTCTCTTTATCACGGGCAATTCACCATCACAACCCCCAACCTAGGATCTCAGTCAGATTTAGATATTTTTCGGTTATCCATCCTAGCCTCTGGATTAAGCTTCCTGACTCGCTGCGATCGTGTAGCAAGCCAAAACCATTTAAAGGAGCAGCAGGCAGAATCTTCGACACATCTGTAATTAGCATGCCCTGCAAAAAGGATAAACGTACATAAAGCATATAGGGACTGTCCGGATCATTAGAATACAATCAGCCACAGTCTTTTCCCTACGGCCCATATTTCATGAGATGTCTGATAATCCTGCCCATGTATTTACATATACATATTAGTATGCCTGCTTGTGTATGCTCCATTCACTTCTCTTCTCCCTCTCATCAGACCGTGCCATTCTGCACTCTAATTTGCTTACACATACCTAGCCCACAGTTATAAAGCCAGTTCAAGTCCAAGTTAGAACAATGCCTATCCGGTAGAAGTCACCTGAATTTGACCCACTAATATGACTGATGGCCTTGGGTTTAAAATATTTCTTCACCGTCAATCTGTTCCTCGTACAGCGCTTTATTCCTCACACATTCTCAAATGATGAAGTTGTTTCTCCGTAGCCTACAACCAAATATCTGCCGAAATAATCGTCTCCCTCAATTACGAATTATCGGTATGCTGAACCCTAAGATCATTACAACTATTCACTTCCCATCTTCAGTGTTCGACTTCTGGCTAAAGCTCATTGATTTATCTGTGTCAATTACCCAAAGCTTCAGCACCAGCTGGCGGCTAACCTCTGCGAAGCCACTGGTGATACTTTTCCACCAACGTCGTCATGCCCATGAAGTTATCCAGCACATCATAATCGGCGATGCAGTCACCAGATGGCTCGCGTATGTACTGGAACCCGTCCGATTCTGTTATAGGCAAAAGCAAGCGGTCGAGTGACAGCCCCATGAATGTTGCTATTATCTGAGTGTTTGTTCCACCATTTGTCCTTTTCTTTCATAGCTTGCGGCAGCAACAACCCCAAAGGTTTTGGAACCTAGTCTGTGGCAATCTCGCAGTAAAGGGAAACTGCCGTCCACATCGGTCTCGGGCCCAATGGGCCACCTGTAAAGAAAGGTGGGTCAAGGAAAAATGGGAAGATCACCCTGCAAGGTAAACAAGCCTTCCCTCCCCTCTGTTAAAAAAATAAAAAATAAAAAAATGAAAGAAGCACTCCCAGCTGGGAAGGTCTTGGGCTAATGCTCTCTGCCCCATTCTGAGAACTGCCTAGACCCGACTCTGCATATGAGAACCCCCAAGCCTCTGAGGTGGCCTATAGTTCTTTTTGTGTGAACCAGCACGAAGTGATAGCACGCAGCCCGAGCTCCTCACATAAGCTTGCCGACCTCGCTTATCTTAGTTTCAGCCTTTTTGGGTTCTCTGCAAAGCCCTTAACCAGCCTGCCGACTTCTAATCAAGTGGTCAGTGCACGGTTGGAATAGTTATACTGTAACTGGGAATGCTGGGGCGAGGAAACGGCGTGAACATCAAGGCGAAAGAACGAACCAAACGAGGGCCACAGACAGAAGAACAGGTGGCGAATATGTCGGAGGCTTCCCGTAGCAGGCAAAAAGAAGCATACAGACGACCAGAGAGGAAGCAGCGGTATCTCCGGCAACCAGCTAGATAGCTCAGGTGAAGGGCTGCCGATCAAGCCGTCAACCGGGACAGTGGGGCCAACCGAAGGGAAATGACGGTCAAGAGGAGCAAGCCATCGGCCACGGGCAAATAGATAGAACACAGTCGAAGCGCTCAAGCAGCGGCAATAGCAATCTTGGTGCCGCGTAATCTGGAAAAAAGCCCATATAAGCAAAATTATGTGTTCCATGACTTGATTTGTTTGGCCGGTGAAATACAGGTATCCTGCCGTGTGTTGTTGTCCTTTTTACAATACTGTGCGGCTTCTGCTCCGACGACACCCTGGTTTTGATATACCTACGGCCCACAGCTATCGGCTAAACCTCGCCTGTATTGGTTGCCGGAATGAGGAACGTAGATATCGCAATTTTATAGTTTACTGACTCTAGCTCCCTTGAAACTCGTCTTGTCCTTTTATAATAGTTGCTCGGCTCCACTTAATGCTCCTGTTTCAGGATAGGACTCAGCGGCCTCGTCGTGCTTTTCCTGCACTCTACTAGTATACTCGAGTCTTACTATGCAGATTACCATTCTTCAATAACCAAGACTAACTTATCAGCACATATGCTGATGGTAAGTTAAGAGCCCCTTCCACCCGGAATCCCTATACGTCTGGTTTCTCAAGACCCCACAGAGTACCAGCACTTTTGTATTCACGTGAAAGAGCCTCACCTTAAATGCGAGTGTTTTCTTTCCTTTTCACTATGTTCGCTGTCCTCGCCCACAGCTGGTGCAACGACCAGACTGCTGTTTTTCCCTTTTCCCATTCCTGCCCCTGAGCCCGCCCTCTTCTAGTGCATTATTCCAGGTTCTCAAACAGGCCACCTCTCCTCACCTGCCACTTGCCAAATAAATTAATTTGCACCCTGGATAGGCCTGCGCTTGATACCTCCTTATATCTCAATAATCACCAAACTACCATAGAAAACCACCAACCTCCATCTACTGATCCCTCACAAATCAGCCCACTGTCCGTCAGATGACAAAATGTTCATTGTCTGGTTTCTAATAGAACGACAACCAAAACCCACAGCTGGGACACTCTGCAGACTGCCTCACTCCTGATCGTTTTCAGACCCCAATGGTTACCCGGATAGCCTCAAGCCAACTCGACATCACTCCCGGATTACCTTAAGGACTAAACGGTTTGATTATTCGAATTGACAACGGTTCAAGCCTATACTCTTGCCTGCTAGTGTTACATGGAGCATGTCACATGGCTGGTCAGCTATCATTATCCTATAACCGGAGTCAGAATCCCTAAAGAAAGTCCCGCCGAATCACAGAGTGGATTTCAGGCACAAATCATCACCCCACCCCTGCTCATCATCTATAAACCTTACTCCATACAATCAGTTCCATCAATTCTACTTTGTAGTACAAAATGAATGACCGGAACCTGGCCCTCGCCGCTGCTCTCCCAGCCCACTCTTCAACCTAGCCCCCTTTCACCTGCTACCCTCACCATTTGCTACCTGCCATCACCTGCAACAAAAGCCTTTATGAGACAAAATACCAGCCATCTGTAGCGAACCAGAATTCGGTTAATAATTCTTTTATCAAGTATACAGAAAATTTTATCTCTACAACCTTCTAACTTCTTCTTGGTCGCATCAATAGAGTTTTCTCCAGTAGTCTGTTTCCTCGACTGCTTATCTTTGAAAGCCAATTCTACTTCCATACACCATTCATGCTCTGTAAAAGTACACTGCATTTCTCGCTGGGTTGTTTGTCTTCATGTAAATTTCCACATGACACAGACTCCACCTATAAAAAAGACTATCTTATTACCACATCTGACTCACTTGCACCTATTTCACAGGCTTCCCTAACAGTAAGTTATCCCATGTTGGATCAGTCCTATATATTCCGCTGGCTTCTCTGGCTGCACTTCGATAACCCTATACGGACTTTATTTTTAACCGCCTATTTTGCTAAATCTCCCGCCCGGGTACTCGTGAGCTACTGTCTAAATATCCAGTTACTACACCCTTGCATCCTCTTCTGGACGCCCTGACCCGTCGCAGCCAATTCCCGGCAACATAAAGCACATTGCGCATTATTCCTGTTTCAACTCGCTGTGCATGTTGTGCTGCCCGAGGCCTGTTTCTTTATTGGTCATTGCGATTAATGTACTCTTAGTACTACAGTATAGCCTATATCAGCATTCTTACGTTCGTCCAGATATCTACAAAGCCCTCTCCGAAATGGAAACTGGTTTACAACTCCCGCGTTAACCACCTCCACTTTAGTTCACTTAAACACTACTCAGCTTTATTGTTTTATTTCTGCTGCAGTGCGGTCCTTGAATTTCAAATTTCTTTATTACCCACCATTGTTATGTACCGCCGTATTCTCTGATCATGTCTTGTGCACGTGTCTTGACCACGGTCAAAAAATATACCATTATTATCATCATCATCATCATCTGATTGGTCACCTCTCACCTGTGCCCCCTCAGCCAGTGCTCTCAGCTCCTGTTTCTTACATTGCTTGCCTCTGGCACATTCTTCCTGCTTCCCAGTTAGGTCTGCCTTTCCACTTTCCACCTAATGTGAAGACAACGTTATGTCGTGATTTCCACTTACAGTTTTAAGCCGTTTGATCTGCATCTACTTGATCCCTCTGGTCCTCTACTTACTTATTTCTCTCCTACATTGTTCGTCTTCACACCTGTGGAACCTTTGCGCCACATTCAGTCTCACCTTCAAGTACCCTTCTCCACTTCGTATCTACATTCGCTCTGCTCTACCTAGCAACTTCTATGGCCAGTCTCTTCCCGCCGAAAGATTTAAATCTACCTAATAAAGCCTCTCCAATTCTCAACCGTCGCCACATGTCTCACCTGCTTTATTCGGATAATCAGACCCGTTCTTACCTGTTCTCATAGATCAGTTCCCTCACCTTCCTGTTTTATGAACTGCTGTTTGTGGCGGTCATCACTTCTGTGCTTCCAAAGTCTCCCATCTCTGTTGACCCAACTTTTTCACCTGTGATGAAGAAAATTCATCAGTATATTCCTAAGTCACTTGAGTACCGTTCGATCTAACCCTCTCCACCTCTTCCAGCTGGTGATGTTCTTTTCTAGCACTCCATTGCTCGTAGCTCCTGCTCTTTATGTATGCAAAAATATGTAGATCTATATGCATTTGCTCGGCCCCCTGCAGTTCTCCTCCGGCCACTTCCCGAGCCATTAGACGGCTGACCCTCATGAAGTGCTCCCATTCTTTCTAGGTCTGTGTCTCACATCTATTTTATCCAATCGATCGAAATCATTCTCGCAGTCTGACCTACCTACCACTTTTTGCATTGCTTCCTCTCTGTTTTACATTGAGTTTTGTGCTCTGTTCGCCGACCATATATCACTGTGTAGCAATGCTTCCTTGCTGTAAAAACCCGTGCAAAGCATCTCACTTTCTTCTCCGCCATCTCTCGCTGCCACGGTTTCTCGCACCGATTTCAAGCCTCTCTCATGTGTGTCTATCCGCTTTCAGATATATCCGCCTGGGCCGACTAGATTCTGCATTTGACCTTGGCCCTCAGATTTGGTGGATATCCACTTGAATCCATCCTTAGGCCCATTTAAACTTCTTCCATTTTTCTTGGGCTTGCACGCACCTATTATACCTTTATCCCCTTTTAAACCCACTTATCCGTCTACCTATTCTACTTCCTTCGGGCATATTTTCACATTTTCACGAATTTCGTTTGTCCGTTCTACAGCTAGTAAAAATTTGGTCATGCATCTAGCATGCTTTAGGAGTCTCAAAAATAAACCATTACAATTATTATTGTCACTCCACCCCGCAGGCCGCACCTCGACTGCACTTATGTGAGGCATGCCCTCGGGTTCTTTTTCTCGTCCCTAGCCAGTGTCCCTTCTAGTCCCTCTTACGCTGGCTTTGAATGTGGGTGGCCCGTTTTCTAGCAGCCAAGTATTAAGGGGGGCCGTGGTGCCTTCTGCTCATCTTGTACCATTTCCATGCCACTTGCTTCCCTAGGTCTGCCTTTCGTGCCCAACCGTCCTACTGCGATGGTGCCCTTGGGCTGCTGACACTGAATTGTTGCGACCTCATCCGTTTACCTCGGTATGTTACCTTTTATATTCTCCTCCGTGCTCGGACCGTGCATTTTCTCGATTCCACTTACCCTTTTAGCAGTAGAGCTCTCCTCGGGAGATCACCTTCATTTATCTTGGAAAACATTTTCGTTTTTACCGGAGCAGGCGAACCTACAATGCTACGGTTGGTGCAAACTACTGCACGGTCGCTCTGGCCTAGCGGAGCTTTCAACCTCAAGTTCGCAAATTTCATTTGAGTGTCTTGTTGTCACATGTTCCAGTGCTGATGCTGCTTGCTCTACCCTCCAGCTGGTCTGTTGATCGACATCTTGGACATGAGCTTCATCATACAATAAGGCCGCTAGTTTTCACCCGAAAGACTCAACCGGAGCCTTTCCCGCTGACCGATTAATCTCTGGAGCACAGAAGTCTCCCTTGGTGAGAGACTTACCTCCACCTGCTATAGCAGTTCTGAGAAACCGAAGTAGTTCCCCGTCTTTGTCACCTTCCGCTGAGGGTTCCCTGTATATGCAAGACACAGTTTCATCACACCCCTAGATGCGCCAAACCCTCGACTACCTGCACGTTTGGTGTTGCTAGCAGACCTCCGTCCTTGAAGGTGTACTTGCCAGCCACCAGTAGAATGGCTACTCCTCCGTATCCTCTCGTCCTCGCCATCCACCCTGACCGCAGTGAAGTTCCCTGGGGCGAGGTGATTAGGATTCTCGTCCGGCCTAATTCAAGTTTCCGTGCTTGTAATCACATTCATCATGTGCGCGCGCGCTCAGAGTTCACCCCATTTATTACCTATGCCGGCTGCATTCGTGTGAGCCGCTTGCCTGAGAGTCATCATCCTATTGAGCCCAATGTCTGCGGAGACAGTTTAATGCTCGACTGCCATTCCCGAGCATCTCTCTCGCTTTGTAAAGTCCGGCCACCGAAACGTCTAGGCAACGCGTAGCAACCAACTGCGACACAATTCAAAACAAAGTCAATTCCAAATGGCTACGATACTAAATACAACAAATTATTCAATTTTACAATAATCAAACCTCAACAGTGATCCTTCTGTGCTCTTAAGCTCCAAATTGAACAAGAAATCATCAACTGAAGCTGAATTACAGCAGAAGGTTAGAAACAGAAAATACGATTACCGAATACAGTCAAAACGAAGTTCAAGCTGAGCGACTCACGCTCGAGGCAACGGTGGGAGTCCGGTTTGGGACAACGACTTAGAGCAATAAAACAAACAGTCGGAATTCCGGCATAGATGGTTCATGCGAGTGAAAAACGTCGTTTTTAACGTGGATGCTAATGCGTGGAATAGGGTATCCTGAATTTTTACACCATTTTTGACGGAGATGTTGCCATATCCTTCCTATAATGGCCCGTCGGGGTACTGCCGTGGCCGTAAATTCAAGAAAGTCTACTGCCCCCACTAGTGTCTAGAAAACTGGTAGCCCTTACTTTGTTTTTTCACTTTAGAGTTATGCGCTGCGATTTGGTCGAGAAAATGGCACTTCATTCCGTGTTCACTGATTTAGACTCAACTTGGTAAGATCAACAGCTCTGTTCTTGGTAGTGTTATTTGCTGACTCAGCTGTCGCCCCCCCCCCCCTGTTTCACACTAGCAGTGGCCTGATCCTGCATCTAGGGTCAACCTTTGTTAGTTTCTGGCGTTCGTAATACACTGTTTACATTGCTTCCGTTGGCCCCCCGCACCACAGGTAATGCCGTGTCTCACAGACATTGTATTGTATGCCCCACATATCAACTTCAACCTTACTTCTCTCACTGCTGCATCGGAGCTTGCCCAATTTTGACCTTATGACAGTGGCCGCGAATGACTCAGCCATCATCATATCCTGGGAGATTGATTGAGTGTTTTGTGAGCTAGCCCCGAAGGAAAGGAACACCTGCGATGGGTGGGTTTAGAAAGTAAAACAGTGAGCGGGTCCCTCAACGAGCGGTAACGGCAGAGCAACTCACCTTCAAGGAGTTCTTCCTGGCGGATACCCCGCTTTTGTTTTGTTCGTAAGGTCGGTGAGTCTGCTTGATTCCAAGTTCCCCCTTACCCCGGATAACGAGAGGTGTATTTCGGATGTTCTCGTGATCTTTTACTGAATTCTGCAATACTTTCGACCTCTATTATGACGACGCTCCCCCTTTATTTCTGGTTAATGCCCTGGCCTATCCTTCCTTTGTTCCGTCGTCACGGTATAGTGTACACCAGTTCAGATCACAGGACATGGAGGATTGTGGCAAACTTGCCTCCAATCTCTTGCGAGCTAGGCTCCAGATATCCTCATATGCCTCAGAAGAAAAACGAAACATAGCACTCGTTCTAGTAGCCACAAAGATGCCGTAGGCTTCCAGTTGTCTGACCATACGATTCCTCTTCCCCGGAACGAGAGAACCACAGAAGAAGTATAAGCAAGCTCGGACCCCACTGAAATATGTGACATGGTAGCGCGGCAAGCAGTCGTTGCAGGGGAGACCTCGATGGTCACATTCTTCGGTTCTCTCTCTGGATTGCCGCTGTGGTGCTTGAGTGGATGGTACTGAGAACTTTCTATCTTTTTATTACATCTACAAACAAGACTGGGGGTGTGGTAGTGGATTTGGAAGACCAGAATAAAAAAGAAAGAAAAGAAAAGGAAAGCAGAAAATTATCATCGATGGTGAAAAACAAAATAACAACACGTGGAAAAAGAGGAATATGGGGAAAAGAAGTGGAACGACTTGGAAATAGTTAAGGAGTGGCAGCAGTGCTTGCTTCCGTGCCAGTGAAAATGTGCTAACCTAAAATGTCAGACATGGGACAGTTCTCCGTACCAGGATTCCACCTGCACTGCGATACCGCTCGTTCACAAGGCTGGCCCTGGGAACGCTGTGTTCCAGCGTGAATCTGGGGCCTTTTTGAAAGTTGGTACATTTCTGCTTCCAAAATCATCCTCTGACGGTCTGTTCCACATAAGTACAGCCCCATTAGTACAAAGTTTAGCTTCTATGTCCAGCCCTGAACGTGCCTTCTTTAGCTTCAAACGGTGTCCCCTGGTGTGGTACTCAGGGGCATAAAGGAACAAATCACCTATGTCCATAAATGACGGACCTTTTATGATCGTGAAGGCTTCCATTAGGCTTCCTCGGCATTCACACTGCTCTAATGAGAAGGGACTACGATCTTCTGGGCTCTGGGAGCAAGATGTTACCCTCTGACCAGTGATCATTCTAGTTACAAGTTGCTGCAACCCCTCCAAGTACGGCTCATCCCAGCGAAAATAGGGAGCTCACACCTGGTGACAATACTCCAGAAGAGGTCGCAACAAAGCTTCGTAAAATGGGATTAGGACATCTGTTTCTTGCTTATGATTTTATTGTGCATTCTAGTTACTACCCCTCTTGCCACATTGGCAGCCCTCAGGCATTTCCTCGAAGGCTTCAGGTTCTATATGACTATCAGACCTAGGTCTCTTAACTTCGACACTCTCTGGAACGGATTATAGCTCGTCTCACCCGTGCTGGTTACCAGGATTCGGCTGCTGGCGAGATTCAGTGGTAAATCCAATGGTTCTGCCCGTCCGAACACAAACCTTTTGTCCTGTGCTAAATCGCTCCTTGCTTTCCTCATATCGTCCGCAAAAACGAAATTCGAGTTGCTCAGTTCTTCCTCTAGATCATTCGCATACAGCAGGAGAAGTGAAGGCTCCAGTATTGAATCCAGTGGCACACCACTGGTAGCCTTCTCCGGCCTCAATAGACAATCGCCCACCTTGACACGGAAAATACGATTCCCTAGAAAGTGCGCTCTCTAATCACTTATTATCCCGGTCACCCCAAAGGTTTGCGACTTATGGTCAAGCAGGTAATTACTCACAAAATCGAAAGCTTTCTCAAGTGACGTACCTAGTGGTTGGTCACTCTACACCGTGCCCCCATTCTCTGCAGGTTATATTCGATTTTCAGGTTTATGGAGCTCATAACCTTTCGTAATCTGGCTAGAAATACTTAGAAAAAATATCCAACATTTTCTACTTGGTTTCGCACACTCAAAAAATTCAACTTACTGACCCATAATCTTTCCACCTTCGTCACATTATCTCCTGAACTACCCAAGGAACCTCAAAGTTCCTGCAGAAACTTGTCAAGGTCCCGACCACGAATCAGGCGACTCATGCTGTCAGGCTCAGAAAGGCCAGGAACACTCAAGTCCAGTCTGCTGCCAGTCCGTGCTCGGTGGCTCTCGTTGATGTTTACGACGCAGTCAACAAGAGGATCGATGAAGTAGGTCAGAAAGTGGCCAACCTCCACAATCAGATTCAGTCAATCCGTGGTATTCTGTCAAAGGTTTCACAGACATCTACCATGATGGAGCCTTCTCCTATAGCTAATTGACAAAGCCTAGGCATGGCGGGCCGCGCCTTGGAATCATTAGCGGCTCAAGTCCATAAGCTTATAGCCAACGCCAAAAAAGCTATAGTTTTCAACTTTCCTGACCGACTGCCCCTGCGATCAGCCCAACTCGCCAAACTGAACGCATGCAACATGGCGCATCATGGGTGCTATTGCACTCCGCTGCACAAAAGGTCACAAAGTAAAGACTGCCCTTTGAAGTTTCAATTAACCGACGAGGTAGTGGCTAGAGAATTTATACGCGGTTGATAAATCACTGCTGGAACAACCCCATTCAAAAGAATCAGAATAGTATCAGACAAATTTCCCCTCCAAGGAGGGGTGTTTCGATTACCCAAAAGTAACTTAGCTTCACCAGTGCAACCGGTAGCTGGAATACCCGCCCCTCCGTCACCTCTCTGCCCGTTGAGCAAACGCTCAACAAGAACGTCCTCAATCGCCCGCTCTATGCCAGTTGAGCTGGAACTGACCATCACCCCTTCCCCAGCACATCCCCTAGGTAAACAGCCCTGCCATCTATCATCAACCTCCGCTTCCACAAATGGCAACCATATCCAAGCCAAGCCCAATGTTAGCCCAGGTCAACCGACGTCCCAGGCATACAAGCCCGCAGCTGCTTATGCCAACCTACGGCCCACTGTCTTAACACCGAAAATCACTCCGGGGAAATCTGTTGCCAACAGTCCGCCCGTCCTAGCTCAGGTCCCACCCTCTTGTTGACGCAAATCTTTCATAAAAGCCATGATCCACCATGCAGCCAAGCGGCACATGGAATGTCAAAGTTTTTTGTCCACCCACAGCTTTAAATACTCCGGCTACTCCCGTAATCCTCCCATAACTCTGCTCAGAGCCCAATCTAGAACCTCGACCAAGCACTCCAGGTATACCCCAAATAATCCATGCCTACCGGTGAGCCGCACACAAACCTGCTTCACCATGAAGCTGTCAACTCCGCCTCCCTGTATTGACGTGATACCTCGGCTAGTGGACAAGGTTACCCCAGCCCCACTTTGCAAAGTAGATGAAAAATGCCACCGAGCAAACCATCGAAGTATATCGGGACCGAACTTACCGCTTCTCTTGAGTAGGCCGAAAGAGCTTGGATTGATACCCCCCAGGTTACTAGCCATCAAAACCTGCCGGTCCCCCCAGCAGTCTGCTTACCCTCTAGCCCCCCAATATCTTCAGCCCCCGACTCTCACAGGACCTCCTTTCCATCCCCAAATCCCCCTCTTTCCCACTCCTCAAACCCAAAACCAGCTGCCTCTGGCGATTCTGCAACAACTCCTGAGCATGTGCTCAAGTGTTTTTAAAGCAATTGCCTGAGTGTGTTGAATAAGATCCCGGAGCTTCGGCAGCTTGCAGTGGATAAGGAGCCTCAGATCATAGCCCTCACAGAAACCTGGCTCACCCCTGACATACTTGATGCCGAAATATCCATTCCGGGATACTTCACAGTAAGGCGGGACTCCAGTAGAGGTCGTGCCGGCGGGGTCATCATATACTACGATAATTCGATCCCTCCTCCCACCTTACTGACAGCCCCAACCTTTTCATGTATTGATTGTTTGTGGGCCGTGTTTAACCACTCTAGGACAGATACCCTATTGCTTGGTGTTGTCTACCGTCCTCCCGCATGCAATCCAACTGACAGCCTAGGTCTCATAGACTTATTAGGCTCCCTGAAAAGCTATACAGACTTCACCCATCTGTTAGTCACTGGTGACTTCAACTCTCCCAGTACAAACTGACAAAGAGCTGATGCCCCGGATATCACTTTCGGTAAACCCCTCCTTGATCTCGTACTGAAAACTCATGGGTGCAGAACGTAAGAGATCCGACTAGAAATCGCACAGGCCACGCCCCGTCCCTACTAGACCTGGTCATCACCAATGATCGGTTCCTAATAGATGTGGTGCATTACCTGCCGCCCCTCGACAAAAGTGATCACATTCTCATTGGATTCGATTATATCGTGAAATGGCTTCCTCTTCCGTCAGAAACTAAAATTTTGAGATCCTTCAAAAGGACCAATTTTGACCAAGTCTGTGCATTTTTTCGCTTCCAGCTAAATTTAACTAACCCAGGTAACTCTGCGGATGAAATGGCAGAGAATCTCAGAGAGTTAATCTCCTTAGCTGATAGGCATTTTGTCTCCAGAATTCGTCGCCCACAGACAGCTAAGCGACCCCTCCCTCGTCCCATTAGGCGCATTCTAGACGAACGCGCACGCCTCTTCGCTAGATATAAAGCCACAGGCCTTGCCCGTGATGCAGAAGACTTCAGGATCATAAGGAACATATGCAAAGACAAGATTAAGTCCTATCAGAATGCAGTCCAACGATCTGTACTTGATTGAGCACGGACCAATAAGGCATTTTTCTTTCAGCACATGCGCCGTCTTAGGGGCACAGCTCCGACGCCATTAGCTCTCAAAGATAGTGCCGGATCTCCAATCACTTTCCCTAGCCAATTAGCCGAGGCTCTCAGCTCCTACCTCTGTACAATGTTTAGCTCCATTCCCATATCATCCCACCCTACCATGCACCCGTTATCTCTGACCACTACCCTTAACCGCGTCACTATTCCCATTGGTGCAGTCGCTCAAGGTTTCCGACGGCTCAACCAATATTGCTCTATGGGTCCTGACCTAATCTACCCCCGTATTCTCAAGGAAGCCGCGGATACATTAGCTGCTCCTTATGCCTCGCTTTTTCAGCGATGTGTTGACGATGGAGTTTTCCCCCGTAACTGGAAAAAAGCAGTGATCGCACCCATCTATAAGAAGGGTAGTAGACACCTTGCTTCTAGTTACAGACCCATAAGCCTCACTAGCATCCCTAGCAAAACTTTTGAGGGAATTCTTAAGAGTGAGATTCTTTCCCATCTTCATAGAAATAAGATCCTCTCCCCGTCCCGGCATGAGTTTCTTCCTGGCAGGTCATGCATCACCAATATGCTTACTGTCATGGATAGTCTAACGAAAGCCTATGATGATGGCCAGCTCTCACATGCTGTATTCATCGATTTTGCTAAGGCCTTCGATAAGGTCCCACATGCCCCTCTTCTTTATAAGCTGCAGACATACGGGATCACAGGCTCCATGTTGGCCATCCTACGTAGCTTCCTTACCGACCGCACCTTTGTGGTTAAAGTCGGGAATGTTTTGTCTCAACCCTCTCCAGTAACAACTGGGGTCCCCCAAGGGTCGGTCTTAGGTCCTCTTCTTTTCTTGATCCATATAAACGTTCTTCCGACAGCCCTTCCTGCGAACATTGCCGTGTACGCAGATGATGTAACCCTCTGGAGTTCAAGCGTTGAAGACCTGCAAATTGCAGTTTATGAAACAAAACGCTGGTCCGAGGATTGGAACCTCCCAGTTAATGATGACAAATGCGTGAGCATGTCTTTCGGCAGAGAGACTGGTCACACGTTTTCCATTAACGGAGCAACCACACTGCCAAGGGTTGACCGACACAAGGTGCTCGGTTTCTGGTTAGATTGTAACTTATCCTTCTCTCATCATCACGAACTTGCGAGCAAGTCTGCTTTTCGAGTCCTAAACATCATTCGAAGGTCCTTCCCGCATATATTTAAGGATGATTTCCCCATAATTTTCGGCACGTATATCCGACCTCTGCTGGAGTACGGTAGTCAGATAGTGCACTCTGGTCTTGTCCGAGACCGTGAGATCCTAGAAAGGGTTCAGCGGGCCTCCACCAAGGCAGTAAGTGGTCTATCCCATCTACCTTATCCCGTCCGCCTCTCACTCCTCAACCTCTATCCCCTTGACGTAAGACGCGTAAGAGATGATCTGTTTTTGATGTTTCACCTTTTTGAAACAGGTCAAAGCGATTGCTTCTTCTCCGTCTGTCCAGCCTCCTCTCTCCGTGGTCACAGCAGAAAAGTTTTCAAACCGAGGCCACGCACTTCACTAAGGATTAACTTTTTTAGCTATAGGGCTATTACCACGTGGAATGCACTTCCGGAAGATATTGTTCTCTCGCAGAACAAAACTATCTTCAAGAAAAAGCCAGACCTCTACCTGGGTCTCTCCCAATAATTCCCTTTGTCAAAAAAATAGATGTCTTTTATCGCATATATGTTCATGAATGCCGCACCCCCACTCAGCTTAAGGCACTGTCCACAGTGTGTCACTGCATGAGGTTATGTGTATCTTGTTTTCGCTTCCACCCCGCCCCCCCTCCGCTTCCTTTACTCTTGTTTCAGCTCGGTGAATCCGACAGAAGATCAAAGATTTCCTCAAGAACCGGGACAAATGTGCTCAAAGCCTCGAACCTATGTAGTACTTCAAGACTTCAAGACTTCAATACTAACCATCTGGCTGAGCTCCAGAGCCATCTGCCAAACCATTGTACCCAATCACTCTCCCTTACAAGGAGACCATTAAATGACCCCCGGTTGAATGACAGCCAACGGCCTCGGAGGCAGAATTCCACATTTTTCCCGTACACAAGATGAGCCAGCCCGACCAACTACAGCTATTTCGTTGGTCCCGACCGAGAGATAACCATCCACCCCTTATGTGTCCCTTTAAACCCAGTCACCACTGCCATATACCATCCCACTTGCCATTATCCAAAATCTCTACGCCCAATCTTTCACCTGGTTACTTCACCCACCTCGGAGATGCCACCACCACAAAAGACCGCTTTTTCCTGAAAGCGCCCCTCCCCATACCCGGCCCCAACTGCTTACCAACAATCCTTACTCCACACTGCCGGCTCCCCACTTCATACTCCGATTTATACCCTATCGCTCGCGTACACGAAAATACTTGACATTATGCGCTCACTCACTGACGTGTGCCACCCCGTTAGTGTAGACAACCGACGCCCGCCGATGGCGGTTCCCGCCCCACGCCACGACAATGCAGCCGGATTTACCTTGCTCGTCGTTATTGCTAGCTCACTATTGAATGAAACCCATACTGCCCATAACATAGTCCTATCATGTGACTTAGAAATCATTGTCATAACCGGAACCTGGCTAAATGACTCTGGCCCATCAGAACGAATTTCTATTTCTGGTTACCAAACCTTCATTAGGAATTTTCGTTGTCATGTGGGAGGCTGCCCAACCTACACTAAAAGAGCCTGGATTCCATTCCTTTCTCCAGTCCAACACTGAACGCCATCCAGGACTCAATACGGATAACGGTTCTTCGGAACAACTCTTTACTCCATACTGGCTGCGTTAACCGACCAACCAATTCAAACATCACAGACCTCGCCCACATAGCCAACGCTTTTGACCACCTTGCACTAACACCCTCTCCGTCAAAGATCACTGCGGACCATTTCACTACGCCTTATATCTGCTGGAAAACCATGTCATCACCAGAATACTTCGCGAACTTCCTTTCGACCGTGTGCACAGGGCGCTGGATCCAGCGCGTAATGACACCAACCAGAGGAAACAGTATACTTGAACTAGTATTTACCATTGGCCTATCTGATGTGATAACTACCTCCCTCGATCTCTTCCCAGACAGTGACCATAGAATGGTATCTTGCAGGTTCACAGTCGGACCCATGGTCCCCATACGTAATCCACCTCAACAGACCCTACACACGATCAACTGAATAAATCCCGAGCACATGCCTCGCTCTCTCAAATAGGATGACTACTTCCTGCAGCAAGATCCTAAGCTTGCTACTGACGTATTCTGCGATAGGCTACATGATTGCCCGTCAGAGTTCACCACCATCGGGACCAGCAGCTCCCAAGCCCGCAGCTGTCATCTCAAGAGGCTGCAAGATAAACATGCAAAAATGCAGGGGATCTTCAATATAACCAGAGATTTCTCACTATGGTTGAAACCTCTCTCTCTGTAACCATTAGTCTTTGGACCAATAAACTGCAGGAAAAGCAGGAGTTTCCGGCCTAAATTCCCTCGATAGGCCTTAACTATCGGCTCGAGTGGTAAAGAGCAGAAATCTGGGAGCCTCCATGGATACCCTATTTAATTTAAGGAGACAACAGGCAAATTTAATCTGCAGGAGAAATCGCTAGGGCTCTCAACAACTTCTCGGAAAGCATGAATACTGAAGCCACTTCCGATCCCCCGTACCTCTCCTCATCTATCACGTCTCCTTGACTTAGAATTAGGTTTGAACCATGTGGCTCAACTACTGCTGCGGGCAGGCCCTCCTCCCGCCCGGGCTACGACGGCATCCGCCATCACACTTTCATCTTGAAGGAATTGATACCGCCGCTCTCCTTATGAATATCTATAACTTATCCGCTAAACGCGGCACGTTTTTATCCCAATGGAAAACTTCAACCATTATCTCTATCCACAGGAATGGTCCAGTGCATGATTTTCACATTATTGTCCTGTTACTCTACCCCCTCCAGCCGCCAGAATAATGGAACGATTGATTAAACAGCGGAAGTCCGATGTTCTCCCGACCCATGACTTCATTCACAGCGACCGAAATGGTCTCTCGACGTAAAGTTCCTGTACCACATGCAACTTCAACTTCTTTAACTTGGTGACCACGGCAGCTGACAACGAAAAATCTATGATTATCACTTACCTCGATATAACCAAGGATTTCGACCGAGTTCCTCTCTCCCGGTTGTTAACAAAGCTCCGGGCCCACGGTATCCATGAACCGCTTTTATCGTGGATCGCTTCTTACCTATCGGATCGAACCCAGGTCATATGTGCTAATGGTCACCTATCACCTATCCCTAGCGAGGTAATAAAAGGGGGCATACTTGGCCCTCTATTTCTCTTATTCCATACTGGCTACACTTTTCCGGTTGTGCAGCACGGCACTCTTCTCCTGTTCGCCAGTGACATCAATATCGTTCATTAGTTCCACCACTGGGATCTGAGCACAGTCCTGTCCGACCGAGATAATAATCCTTAGAAACTTTATCGACGGTGCACCTCACAGCAGATGTGCTACTTGGCTTCTAAAAGGCTCTACACAACCTATGAATGTCAGGTCCCTCCCTGAACCCTGTCACGGAATCAAGTGGGGGGGATCTTGGGCTTCGATCTACCAATAATCCGCAATTCTCGGACCGTTTATCAATCCAGATTGCCGAAGATAGACAGAAAACAGGCCTTGTTCTCATATTATTCAAACTGAAACAGCATTCTTCTCATATACCAATCCCATGCAAGACCCCCTCTTGAGAACTGCCCTATTATTTTCTCCGGAAGGTATAAAATGGATAGAACAGGCCTTGAGAAACTCCAACCTCCGTTTGCCAAGAAGCTGATAGGATTCTCTTGCCAACCAAGCTATGAAGAACGGTGCAATCTGCTAAAACGTGACCCCTTATGGCTTGGACATATTAGGCTTGGCTTATGCTTTCTACACAGACTTATCCATCGCTCTGCGTTCACTTCTACTAACCATATACAGTTTTCTGTAAACTCATCGTACCTTTTACCCCATAGGAAATTAAGTCAGACTATCCCGCACACTAGGCTTGCAATAAGGTCCAATTACTTTCTTGTCAAATACCCTAGGGTTCGGAATAATCTACCTCTGACTGTTCGCAAACATGAACCAATAGCCCATTTTAGCCATGCCCTCAAATCACAAACTACCGTTAGTCATCTGTTGTCTTTGACTAACACCAGCATATCTGAGGACCGAGCTTATGAGGGCGTTGGAGTTTAGAACCCTGGCTCCAGCCTCCTCTCCTGATCTCTCCTATCTCTGGAGCTGGTCTTCAAGAACGATTTTCTTTACTGAAAGCATAGCACCATGTCTCAAAGCTGCCACTTCTTGCCTAATGGGAGACTCTAGGCCGACTTTTTCCACGAATACTGCACACAATCTACATTGCAGTAGGACCAAGGTTGTTGCCGTTCATAACTATAACAAGTTAGATATCTGCCGGCTCACTTGACTGTGAACAACACCCAGGTTCACCTACTGTGGCTCAGCCCCCGCATAACCCGGCTTCATCTACTTTATCAGCCAGTCTTCACAACTTTACTTGGACAGTTACTGTCTCTCTCCCCAGTTAGCAATGGAGTATCCACATAAAACATTCTTCCTTTAGCTCAAGGCATTTGGCCCTCGGCCTTTCCCCTAGCATCAAACAAATCAGTGATACTGGGTCCTAGGACAATAAACTCCGTCATCCATTATTTTAATTCTTGATTCTCGGCTCTTCTTTCGTTTATTCTGGCTTCCACTCTACTCAGATCTGTTGTCCAGCCGTAGTTCGTATTCCTTAATTATTCCGTCCTAAAATCTCTTATCCCCCGCGCTCACTTTTCAGTAGCTACATGGCGGCCTCGATCTCCTCGTCTTACGATTCCCAATGTGATCCTCAGTCTGTGTTGTCATGTTTTCTGAATCTGTCACCTAAATATGGCCCATATCTTCCCTCAGTGTGGGTCGTAACGTCTATCGTTAGAGCTGCCACCCCTAATCTC
Source organism: Fasciola hepatica (assembly GCA_948099385.1). Classification (NCBI taxonomy): domain Eukaryota; kingdom Metazoa; phylum Platyhelminthes; class Trematoda; order Plagiorchiida; family Fasciolidae; genus Fasciola; species Fasciola hepatica. The sequence continues at coordinate 9,500,176 of CANUEZ040000012.1, read as the reverse complement.
GCCATAATGGTCTCTGACCGTCTTAGACACGGTCAGACTCTGTGCGAGACTGGTACACATATGCAAGCACGTGTGTTACAACACTCGTTGTCCTACTCCATGTGTATGCTTGGCCCTTTTCTGTAGATTTCCGACCGTGCTAGCAAAATCCCTGATGTCAAAGGTAACTCACCATAGCTATATGCGGATATAGGGAGAATAGACCACCTGCAGAAGTTGCGAAAAATGATAAATGCTCGGAAAATTACCGTAGGACGGAGGAGCTATGGAAGGTTGCTCTACGAGCTCAACCATCCCTCTTCCAGGAAACAAAGAAACTAAAAAAAAACATTGGAAAACGAAAAGATAAAGTGGGATCGACTTGATTTCCAGATACCGCTAATATCGATCTGTGAAGAAAATGAGCATCCCTCAATCATGGGCACGTCTCCCATCACCTCAGACCCTATACAGGCAGAGAAAAGCCGCAGAAACTCAACAACATGGAGTAATCGTTATTTTATCAGCGTAGCCTGGCCTACTGCAAAGGTTTTCATCCTTCTTTCTTGCTTTATTATGTTCCTCGCAGACACTGCATTCAACTTGCTGATTATCCCTCCTTAGAACTCCACCTTTCTTCCACCAGCTGCGAATCTCTGACGTTAGGTGATATGTGGTCCTTCCCGTCGAAAATATCTCATCTTTTTAGGGGCGCTCTACCTCATATCCACTAATCTATGAAAACTGGAGTTTCCATGGGCACCTTCCTACCTGTCACCCCGCCCATCACTAACTGCCCTTTTAAGCGAACTTCACAACGCATCAGTGATCATTTTCGCACTTCATCCGTGTCAGTATTGTATTTTCTGCCCCCTGAGCTCATATCTGCTTCAAAATTCTTACATCCGGCCTATTCCTCATTACTGCAGTAGATGATAGTGTCTCATAGTCCAACCTCAGTGTTTGTCGTACTGCCTTTAGGAGAGCAAGCTGGGGGAAATGTTTGAATGTAATGAAGTTCTGTATGCGGTGGGTGAGAAATTTATTCTCAAATTCGCTGCAGATTTTGTTTTAATTTACAAATATTTGATATTTAAGTAGGTATACCAACCCTGCCTCTACTGACCGCTGTGACTGGTCCCGCTGGCCGTGCTGCTGCTGACGGTCGGTGGCTCGCAGACTATTTAAGGCTGAGAATCCCCAGAGCTGTTGGATAATATGCTGGAAATAAGAGGAGTGGATTGTCCTGCGTGGAGAGATTCATAATGAACCTGAAAGGACCAAGGAAGATAGTCAGAATGGCCCCCTTAACGTTACTTATGCTGAACAATAACTGGGCAATGGAAGCCTATGGCTTGTGTTGTTGCGGGAGCGTGCTGCTATAAGTATGAACCAAGTTTTAGTGGCTTAAGCACAGGCTACGAAAAATAGGTTTGATTGCAAATGCCACCATCACCAGATTTTCTGAGAAAGGAGAATTTGCTAGATTGCATCCGCCTTTGAACCATGGTTAAAAACGATCAGTAGTAAGTTGCGAGAAGACTTAATTCGAATATTATCACCGGTGTTTTAGGCTAAGCTCCAGAAAGTGAATTTGTGTTCAAAGGTTATTTGCTTTTTACTCATCAAAAAGCATGTTGCAAGTAGCTGTCTTCATTGTCCCAGATGGGTTTTGGAGAAACTTGAGCGGTTTTAGAAATGCGTCTATGCAAGTGTGCTAGATGGTCATTGCATACGTGAAATAATGTCCAGTCTAAGACTAACTCGGCACGAGTTGTAGCATTGCGCATTTGGCTGTACGATCCTACAACTCGTGTATTGGCCATCGCGCATCCTCTTAAACTGGCCGGAAATTCCTAAACAACGGGCTATTGGACCGCAGTACTCTGCCGCCTTATTTGACTCAAAACTGAATCATACCTTCAGCGTATTCTTTATTTGCTTCGTTTAAACTCTATCGGTTCATTTTTCTGTGTTGTTTTGATGTGCAACCCCCCCCCCCCCATTACAAATTATTTTTCATCTTATTCGGCGATATTCTATACTCTGATCATGCTTCCATGCGTGCCCCTCGACCGCGGTCGAGAAATACACCCTTATTATCATTATCTGCAAAAGTGAAGCACTGGCTGCTCAATTCTTTCGTTAGATCGTTCGCATACGGCAGGAGAAGTGAAGGCTCTAGTACTGAATCCAGTGGCACACCATTGGTAGCCTTCTCCGGCCTCAATAGACAATCGACCACCTTGAGACAGAAACTACGATTCCCCAGAAAGTTTGCTCTCTAATCACTTATTCTCCCGGTTACCCCAAAGGTTTGCTCCCTATAGTTAGGCAAGCGATTACTGACAGCGTCAAAGGCCTGGCTGAAATCCAAATAACACACCTCTATTCGTCTTGTGGTCTTGTCTAAGATAATTAGTGGGCTTGTCAGGCATGATCTGTTTTTAGCGAACCCATACTGTACGAGTGTCATTGGGCAGTGAATGACCAGCCATAGACACAGCTGCTTTCTGGTTATACTTTTCAAGCACTTGTACAACACTGCAGTCGGGCTCACCGGCCCTTCATTCTTCGCCTTCTGCCTGGATCCTGTACTATGTAGTGCTACGACAATGGCCTTACGCCAATCCTCTGGTACCTCATCCTTCCTTAGAGAAGCTTCTTACAGCGGAGTAATGCTTCCTGATAAGATATAAGAAAGATGCTGAACGATCTCCGGATGGACAGTGTCCTGACCGGCTGTTTTGTGCTTGCATCAAGACCTGAGTTCGTGGGGCATCTCGTCTTTACTTCGCTAAGCGCTCGAAGCGATGTCATATTCCCTATATCCGATCTCGCTGCACTAAGCACATGGTCCTGACGATACAAGCTCTTGAAGGATGCAAGCAAGGTATTTGCATTGCTTTTGTCGTCGGAAGCAACGCTTCAGCTGGACCATTCCAAGGTGCACGCTTTCACGCTTCGTTTTCTTGGACCGCGCATAGGCGAAGAACTTTGGATCGGCCCTTACATTGTTGGCGCGTTTCTTCTCATACTCTTGACTTGCTTCCCGTTGCAGGGCTTGGGCCCTGTTTTTGGCTGTCTCGTGAGCGGCCCATGCGTAGTGCGTGCTTTGAAATTTGCATGACTGCATCCACTACCGCAAGGTGTAAGACGGCTGGGCCGCCATAGTCCCAGCGATAGCTTACCTGCAAAGCACACGGCGGTCGAAAGACATCCTGAGAAGGACTCCAAATTGACGGCGGACTAGACCAATTAGTTTTCACAGTGGGGTACAAGTTCCCCCAATAGGTGCTAGGGCCATCAAATGGTAGATGAAGACGACTCCCGGTTCTTTTCCACCAAGCGGGGGGAAGAATACTAGGGTCCCGAGGCAGCAATTTAGAATATCGTGTTTTTCCTTGCTTATATGTATCCCCCGGGCGGTAGACCAACAGAACAGTTCAGGAGAATTCCATTGTAGTGTCCCACAGTCTTGTGCAAGCCATTTATTGCACCAAATCTTTGGGTCCTCGAAGTAGATAAGTCAATTATGCCGTAAGGCCCGTGGTAGGTAGTTCGTAAACGTCAAAAAAGTAAAAGGTTTTAGCAAGAATCTTCTTGGGACTTCAGTGCTAGCTGGGTATCACTCCGACTGGGACTACAGGACATTCACCCCCCCCCCCGACCAAGAAGCCTTCAATCCCGCTGAATTTAAGCCCAGAAATATCCATGGCCTGGGGTTTGAGCAACAACTTATCATGGGGAACTTTATCAAACGGTTCAATCAAGTCCACGAAGATACTCAGGTAGCACACAGCCAGTTCTCAACACTGATTTTAGTCTGTTTGCTCCGTATCCGTTTTTGAGAGAAAAATACGCACATTTGGAGAGGAAATCGAAAAAGCATCACCGTCACATGAAAACATCGAGGGAACGTGCCCAAATTTGCCCCAAATAGTTGCAAAAACTTTGTTCCAATGGACCACTGTTGGCCACCTCACCGTCATGGCTAGAGCCCGGTTGCCTGGGTCATTTAGCACTGCCGCACGCGGACCGTATGATGTTTTGATGTGCCTAATCAGTGGAAGACTTTTCAGGTGTGGGTAGAGCAGGGGGATTGATAATGGTGCCCATGAGTTTGAAAATTTACACACTGAACAACCGATGCTTAATTATAACTGTTCTACGCAAGCATGCCGCCTGCGGATGTTTGTAAACACGTGTGGGGTTTGACATTTTACCACTCACCCTGCTGGTAGGGAAACTTTCTTTTACATTTTTTCTTTTAACCTTTAAATAACTTAACCGGCAAACTTTATTAACGGTGCTCACAGTGACTAATTTTTGGGCTTCTAAACACCACTGTATCCTCCTTCTGTGTCGCAGAAATATCGTCAGAAAAACACACTCAGTGCTGCAAGGCGCCTCTTTGGTTCAGTAGCGAGTTTACGGAAGCATCATTATTGATATCGTGCAGCAGCGAATGTCTTCCATGATTGGTCCCAAGGTTCACAGCCCAGTTGATTTAAGCACCGGCTTATGGCAGCAAACGAGTTTCTGCTGTGTGGAACCCTGACAATCATGAAACTTAGTCTACCATAGGAACAAGTATACTTGTTCCCGTAAAAGAAACATCTGTGGACGTTTGTTTAACAACAGTTGCATCTCAAGAAGTAGCTGATCGTTTGGACATTGAGAGTATATCATATCATGTGATAACAAGATTGTCATTGCTAAGGCAAAGATGATGTTGGAAGGCCTAATTTTGCTAGATGATTTACGTCAGAACTTCTTTGTCGGCCTACTACGAAGCAGCTTATGCTTATAAAGGTTTATTATAATTTTTGGGACGGCACCTACCAAACACCCGGAAGGATTGAGTAGATTTTTGTAAAAACTCAGAGAGTATGAAGTCAAGCCTTTAAAGGGGGAGCAGTTACCTCATTTAATCCACTTTGGTGGCATAAGGTGGCGCATACAACGATGACTATCTGAAGCTGGGGATCAAGGAATCGGTGAAGAGATAGAAGGAAAGCTTCTATCACAACCGCATTACCATAGTCACCGTACAAACTTTTGCTCGTGAGTTCGTACTACTCATAGTAAGAAACATGGATGTTTTGTTCTTCAGTCTTCAGTCTTGTGGTAGACCGTATTAGGATCTTCCCGTATTACCCACATCGCCGCAAGCTTCATTGACTGGGTTGGATGTTAGTGCTTGGTCAAAGCTCCTCCAGGACTTTGTTTAGTTTTAGGTTGAAAAAATTTTGATGACCTCTTCCACCATGTCCGAAGAGAAAGCTCCAGAGGTCGGTCACTCTCCTGAGAAGACGTTGTACCAACGGCAGGTTGGTGGGAGGTAGCTTCCGCAGTATGAGCACATGCCCCTGGTGTTTTTTTAGTTCAGAGCCGTAGTCTCAGTTGCAATTCAGGGCCCATATTGCCCCAGAAAATGCACCCCGAATAGATCAGGCCACTGCGACTCACCTGTAAACAACAGGGAACAACCCGGTAACTTTTAGTCCTCTCCTGCAGAAACGCAAGTGTTGGAGCCAGTTGAACTCTCCCAAGATGGGCTACTTTAGTAACCGTATAAGGATAGACAGCGTGACAACCAGATTGCAGTTACGGATTCACGTGAGAAGCCAGTAGCAATCAAAATGCTTCATGGAGTCATGTCCGAATAAAAGGTCAGTGGCTGAGTAAACCCGCCAGGCGGAAGAACAGGCTTTGCCGGCGCAGGCCCGAGCCTGACGGTTACCGGTGACAACAACACCAAGGTCAGTTTCCCCAGCCATTAGCCGGAGATCGGCATTCCCGTGGTGGTGGCGTACTGCAGGTTCCTCCTCTCACGTATGTACATTTCTGGGGATGCACTGATGGGCCTCAAAAGGATAGACCATCGTATCATTGCACGTTAATAAAGCTACAGCAGCTCCTGATCCCCCTCTGAAACAAGGGTACTCCGGACCTCCACATATTTGGCACAAGTAAGGTAGTGGGATCGCAATGTCTGCGAAAGTTCATTTGATTGAAAGCCCCTCGATGCGTTACACCGCGTAGCTTTCTCGCTGTTATCGGTATAGTTTTTATTAAGCTATCTAGGATAATACCTAAAACTATAGCTCTAAGGCCTGTTTTCCGACCCAGAAAAAACCAAGCAATTTTTCGTGAACACTTCCCTGGGACCACTCGGTGGTATAATATACATACAAAAGTGATCATAGGGTAGGAGCTAAGCGAAATATCAGTCCCAGTCAAACAACACTAGCAGACTCCAAGATACCACGCAGGGAATCACCTTCGAAAAGAGACTAAGGCCATCTTGATTTGCCTAATACATCCGGAAACTTTCAAACAGCAACATCCGCGGAAACTACTTGCAGTTTTTAGCTGAACAGCTGATACATAATTAGTTCCGCCGATACTGACCTCCTGTGGCGAGCACTCTCCCCTAAGGCTTACATATATTGGCAATACTCTGCACTTAATCCCCTGCTTTCGTATAGCTTTCTAACCCCCGCATATTGCCACATCTTGCCCGACTGGCCATCCGCATCTTTACCACCATAGATATGCCTACATCTCCTCCCATCCGACCAAAAATCACTGTCAACACTCGCCGTCGCAAGACCACTAAATTCCAAAACTCACCGGATAACTGCTCAGTCTCTCTGGTAGATATACTTGGAAATGCCAATAGACAAACTACGGAAATGAGCAAAACTCTGAGCAGTCTTTCCTCTCGAATTGACTCCGCTGTTCTGATTATCGGTCAACTGATGCCCATAGCGTTCTTGCTTGATCCAACCGCACACCATACCCCAACCAATCTACTACTGGCCACGAAGTTTGTGGACACAATTGCCTCGGGAATCTTCAGACGGATAAAGAAGGCAAACAACGCGATTGTGTTTAACATTCCAGACCGAATACCTCTCTCAGCTGCTGAAAATATGATATTAAGTGCTTGCAACCTTGGCTCACAACCGTGCCACTGTGTTAGACTCCGCAAAACTTCCCTGCGCACCACCTGTCCACTGCTCTTCCAGTTTACAAATGAATTTGTCGCCAAGATCTTTATCAGCCGGCAATCGTTAGTCGTAGCCAAAACCGGCTTCAAGTGCGCCACGATACTTCCGGACAAGACCCCACTCCAAAGGGAGGTGCACAAGAGTCCCGCCCAGAAAAGTAACCCCGGTGATAGTGCAACTAACAATTCACCCCGAATCTCCGGTGCACCTATCACTGGCCATCACCCGATGTTGCCATCTATTGCAGATCACAATGCAACCGTAGATTTAGACAGTACGCCAATTTCCTCACCCAATGAGCCACCTGGCAAACGCTTCAATGTTCAGAATAGCCCAAGCAAGTCTATGGACTGGAACAAGCGCCCCAGCATTCACAGAACTGATGAAGGTTCTCCCGACTCATCCACCCGCGAGCTCTTGTTCTCCACAAGTCTAGACGACCCCATTCCTTCTACTAACTCCATGTCGTGCTATGCAACCGTACCTAAAAATCACCGCACCATCAACCCACCTCCTTCTACACCCCTGCATCCTGTTACCTCCGGCATTTCTGATAACCCAACCAGGCCCTTAAGCCCACCCGCTGCACCCACCCATTCGCCACCAGAATGTATCTGGTTACCACCTAGGCTACCACCGCTGATTAGCCCGTCAGTGCAGACTGACCCTCAGAAGTTAACACTTCGTCGCCAAAAGAACAAGACCCATCAACATAATGCACATGCAAACCATAAGAAAAATGCTCAGTCGAGCGAAATTTTACCAGCCTCTTGTGTGGCTGTGAATCCTACTTTTTCATCTCGGCTAACTGGCTTATCACTTCCACCCTACGTTTACCCACCTTATCCCCCCAAATCACCGTTCCACCACATTACTATCAGCCACACTAACTGCTCTATACCTCTACTGCTATCCAGTCACTCCCTGGGAACCATCTTCGTGCCTCACCCAGCTTCCCACTCCCACAAGGCCCATCCACGTCTCTTAGCCTAGCACTGCCATTCATCCGTGGCCGCTTTTTTCCTGCCGGCCCCCTCCAAGAATATTCCCCAGATTCAAACTACTCTCCCAAACAGTACCTCTCCATCCTTTTTTCCTTAAACTATCCCCCACCAGGTCAACTCATCAAATCCGTGGAACAACTGAGGTCCTCCCCCCATCCTTGCCCTATTCTCCACTGGAATTACCACCTTCATCACCACTACCGAACCCCCCACCACATCCACCACCATCGAGGCCTGCATCGTCTCTTTCCGTCATACTCGTAAATGCCCGTTCATTACTGAACAAAACTAAAGCCATCCGCAGCATCGCTCAGCCCCCCAACTTTGATATCATTATTGTAACTGAAACTTGGCTAACGGATTCCGTCCCGTCAGATCGAGTCTTTCTAGTTGGCTATCAGATGTTCCGAAGGAATAGGCCTCGTCGTGGGGGAGGCTGTCTAATTTATGTCAAAAACACTCTGCAGGCCATTCCACTCTCACACACAACTCTCGACGCCGTTCAGGATTCTCTGTGGTTAACGATTCCCCTACCTAACTCCTATCTTCATATTGGTTGCATCTATCGGCCACCTGATTCCAACGCTATGGACCTTACCAGGATTATTGACGCATTCAACTAGTTTTCATTGCTGCCCTTTTCCTCCAAGCTCATCGCGGGGGACTTCAATGCACCGAGCATCTGTTGGAATACTCTATCTTCCCCAAACAACTTATTAGACTTCATGTCATGCATCCGCGCAGGGCGCTGGATCCAACATGTAACAGTCCCAACTAGAGGTAACAACATCCTTGATTTGTTGTTCACGATTGGTTTATCTGATGTTTCAGCCAGTACGTTCGACCTCTTTCCAGGTAGTGACCACAGAATGGTGTCCTGCGTCTTCGCGGTTCCGCAAGCTTTCGATAAATCCCACCCACCCAATCGTTTCTCTCCAGCAGTCAACTGGGACAATCTTATCTGCACGCTTCGTTCGTTAGACTGGGACGACTTATTCCTGCAAAGCGACCCCCAGCTGGCTGCTGATTTACTATATTCTGACCTATCATACTTGCTGTCCAAAATCACTACAACTCGTATCATATCAAACCGAGTCCGCAGTTCAGTCCTGAGCCGAATGCAAAACAAATATCTGAAGCTCCAGAAGGTGTATCACAACAGTAGTGACTTATCGTCATTCTTGCAGCTCCAACGTCTCTCGTTAGCAATCAGAATTAAGTCTGACGATATGCTCAAAAAACAAGAAGTATCGGCCTTGCAATGCCATGATACTTCCTCAAAGTTGGCACGCCTAATGAAGAACAGAAATCAGATCAAACCGGCTGGGATCCCCTCTCGCATTTTGGAAGATAACCATCACATTACCTCACCTGTAGCGATAGCCCAGGCTCTTAATTCCTACTTTGCTGCATCGATGACTACGGACCCCCTTACTTTACCCCCATGCATAGACCCTGTCACCGAGCGCTTACTGTCTGATTTAGAATTTACTCTAAAAGAGGTGGCCAACCAGCTTACCCGCGTCCGGAAGTCCTCACACCTTGGCCATGATGGTGTTCCACCGACACTTCTACGTCTTGGAGGAACTGATATCGCAGCCCTACTATTGAAGGTCTACAATCTATCCATCAAGTTTGGCATATTTCCTTCACAATGGAAGACTGCAGTCATCATCCCAATCCATAAGAAAGGACCAATACATGACCCCTCCAATTACCGCCCTATCAACCACACTCCAATTGCTTCTAGGTTGATGGAACGCCTCATCAAACAGCGGATGTCCGACTTCCTATTGTCCCATAACATCATCCATAGTGGACAGCATGGCTTCCTAAAGTCACGTTCATGCATCACCTGCCAATACGACTTTTTTGACCTCATAACGGCGGCCGCCGACAGCAGTAAATCCATCATCATTATATACTTTGATATGACAAATCGTTCGACCGCGTCCATCACGCTTTATTACTAACCAAACTCAAAGCTCATGGCCTGTCCGGTTCGCTTTTAACGTGGTTAACATCATATCTATCGAATCGCTCACAAGTGGTTTCCATTGATGGGTGTTTCTCACAGCCTGCTCCAGTCACTAGTGGAGTTATACAAGGCAGTGTACTCGGTCCTTCACTTTTTCTCATCTACATAAACGACATATTTCCCATCTTGCACCATGGCACCCCATTCCTCTTCGCTGATGACGTTAAGATTGTCTATGAGTTTCCTCGTCAGAACCTCAACATTATGCTCGATGAAATTTCTAGTGACCTAAAGCGACTCGGGGATTGGTGCAATTCATGGAGTATGGACTTCTCGACCTCGAAGAGCTGCTACACAACACTCAGATGTCAAGTGGCCCCCGAAACCCTGTTTATCCACGACCTACTCATCTCGTACAGCCCTTTAGTTCGAGACCTTGGTCTTCATTATTCTTGCAGCTTAAGGTTTTCTGAGTATGTTCCACTCCAGATTGCAAAGATGAGAAGAACCACTGGTCTCATCTCCAGAACCTTTCGGCTAAATGATTGCAAACTGCTCACTTAAAAGTCTCACGCCAGGCCTCTCCTTGAATACTGTCCTATTATCTTCACCAACATGACGAAATCCGACCGCATTTCTCTGGAGGCCGTGCAACGTCGGTTCACCAAACAATTAGTGGAACTCTCCTCCAGTTTGTGTTACAGGGATCGATGCATCCTACTCAGTCCCGACCCTCTATGGCTGCGTCGCATGAAGCTCAATTTATGCTTCCTGTTTAAGCTGTACCACCGTACGGCCTTTTCGTGTACTGAACCCATTCGTCTCGCTCCCTCCACGAATTATACTTTACGCCATCGGTCATTGCAGTTCTCTATTCCTAGATCAAAATTAGCGTTAAGATCTAACTTCTTCCTTATAAAATACTCAAAGTAATGGAATAAACTCCCGCTAAACATCCGCGAGAGTGTCTCAATTTCCCAGTTCAGAGGCTCGCTGAACCACTTCTTGACTGTTCCCAATGTGATCCTTCTTACCGGCCAGACCGTCGCCAAAGAGGTGGCCTACGAAAACGGGTTTGATTACTAGGATTATTGCACCAGAACTTTCATTTCTCGCCCGATGACAAACGCCAGTGCAACTATTTCTTCATACGTTATATTGCACACAATCTATACTACGGTAGCTACAGTTTGCTGACTTTTGTAACTATACCCAGTTTAGTGCTTGCCGGTTCTCCTAATTTTAGACAATGTTCTCGTTCTATGGCCAACCAAAGTTCCTTAGCCTTAGATGTCTCTGCAGCAAATAGGTATGTGGCTTTGGATCCTAGGACACTGAGTTCCGCCGTCTACCACCTTACTTATCCTTCACTCCTTTCCCGTTCATTTTGGCTGCCACCACCGGCTCGGGTTTTATGTCCGGCCTCATTTCGCCTTTTTTAATCATTTCATTTCAGAATCTCTTATCCCAGAAGCATACCTGCTAGTACCTACTTGGTGGCCTGTCCTCTCGTCTCATCTCCGTATCTACCATCCACCAACCACTATCATATTCCCTCTAATACACCACACTATTTCCCATCAGCTGAGCTAGACTCATCTGCACCTGCTAGCCCGGAATGGTCTCTGATGGTCTTAAGCATGGTCTCGCGCTGTATGAGACTGATACACGTATGCCAGCTTGTACCTTACAACGTTCGTTGTCCTTCACCGTGTGTTTGCATAGTCCCACTATGCATTTTCCCAGCCCATGCTAGCTAAACCCCTGATGTCAACGGCACCCATACCATAGCGTCGTCCGAACGTGGGGAAAACAGACCACCCCCAGCAGTTGCGAAAACTAGGCAATTGCGCATGAAATTACGATCGGGCGGAGGGGCTATGGAAAGTTCCTATATGGGCCCAACCACCCCTCCGTTAGGAAACAAAAAACAACGAAAAAAACAGTGGAAACAAAAAAAGTCCCCGTGGGATCGATTCGATCTCCAAATACCACTGTCATCGGGCTGTGAAGGAATTGGGCAACCTTCATCTATGGGTATGTCTCCCATCAGCTCAGACCTGATCCTGCGAAAGGGGAAACCCCACATCGCCCTTGTTCGCTCGACAAGCTTTTGGTTTTCACGCACGAGACTGACTGGGGTGACAGTGCACTGGACTCTCCACATGCGTTTACCCAGCCCCCGCTCTAAGTTTCAACCACCCCATACCCTCCCTAAGCGCACCTAGCATGTATGTTGACGTCAAATACAATTGCTACCATAGCCCTGACTTTCAACCCATTGACCTGGACAGCGTGTAGACGTACCTGACGAATAACGGCAGCCACGGTGAAGCCCGGAAAGGGAGAAATAGAGAAAAGAACATAGTGGAAACCGGTCACCTTTTCCATCCATACACCCCCCCATCTTCCGTCATCTTTCTCAAAAAGCGGCCTTCTCGATGTCCCAGCATTCAAGCCACGTTTAGGTTTACAACCCTACCTAACAGTAACCACAGCCTCCTTCCAACTACAATCACTACCGCTGCCTGGATTTTAAGCGCACTGACACGGATAACATATGGAGGCAACAAATGACCAACACCTGCCTCACTTGAGTCTACAAAAAGTGAACACGGAGAACTGTTCATATTTTTCCATTCCCTACTAAATATCTCTCCTCACTCTTGTAACAAATACGATATTCAAGCAACCACCAAGTCATGAGATTTCCTTGCTGACATTCAAATTAAATCTCAGTAGGCCGGCACTACCGAGTAGGAGCACAGACTAACGTACGTCCACGTTTCTGTGCATGATAACAATTTTCTCTAGCGCATCACCACCGATGCCCTAGTGGTTCTTTCTGCATTCTCACTTGATTGCTCTTCAAAACTTCTAATTGCGTGCAAACCATTTATCCTTTGAAATGCGGACGCAGCAGCCCACCCGGTTTACGCTATCTTGCAAGCCTGAAATAGTACTTATCAACCCTACGTTATTTAAACTCTCGAATTTAAACCCAGACCAAAATATGAAATGTGCCACCGACCGTTCATATAAACCCAACCAGTTTATTATTAACTGTCGCCATTTATTATCATCACTCAGCTGGTACCACGTCCAGACTGCTAACATCATTTATTTCAGGTTTGTCGTCCTCCACTCTCTCGGGCTCCGCTTTCGATGACCAAGGTCCACACCTCGACCAGTACTGACAGAGACCTAAACGGAATCTTTTATACCAAACGGGATTGCAATCGAGCCACACGACCTAAAACACTCCCAACTGCTTACCAGTAGATTGACAGGCGTCTTCTGACGCAACACCTCTGCCACTGATGTCACTGCTGGAGTCTTCTCAAATAACAGTTCACGACTACCTTCTACTGATTGACTGACACGTCCCTTACCCCGCCTGATGATCTATACCCACGGGATGCTGCACATCACCCTGGTCTCATATGAAACAATCCAATGACAGAGCCAGAATACGCAACACGGGAATGTTTTACTCAATAAATTTCGATACGCCATCCGAAAGCAAGTCCACTTACCCCCCTCCCCATCCGTGGTTCCAAATGATGACGCCGAATATCACTGAGAATCAATAAGTCAATATATTTTTGTCAGCTTAACAGATCGTTACCCGGCTTGAAATTGATTCTTCACCAATCCAATGCCTTCAGGTTGATCTCCTTTTCTTCCTGAATGACACGGGTTATTGATCCTGAACCTAAACTCACCTTTTATATGGATTGCTGTTTCCTCCACATTCATCAACCTTTCCTAGTCCACTTCCACGCAGCTTGTTCATGTCTCCCCTTTTCATGATGCACTCCGTTTATCGATACCGGGAATATCCGTCATTCCGGGCCATCGTCGTCTTCCTAGTGAGCCGTTATCCTCATATTCACCAAAGTTCACGAGTGTACTCCCATTCATTTCTTTCATCTCTTCATGTTCATAACTTATTCCGTTCATGGAACCCCAATAGGCCTCCGTTATCCACAGCTTGCACTAATTTGGTTTATAACGCATCCTTAGCGCTATATTTTCACGACATATTTTGCATTCCCACGAAGCACCACCAACCAACCCGGATTCGAAACCAAACCGTATTTGCCGTGCGAACCATTATAATTTCGGTCGATTAAAACTAACTCTAGCTATGCTGGTTTGCCTCTGACGATTTTGACTAGCTTTCTTGAAATTCGTGTGTAGTTCATTGTTTATAGTAACGTTGTACACCTTTATCATGCGCTTGTGCGTGCGTCTCGACCATGGTCGAGAAATATACAATTATTACATTTTCCAAAGCAAGAAACAACAATGGTCCCAGGAAGAATACGTGACGCGGCTGCTGATGGGATACCGCTGGGAAAGATACTACGAAAAACACTGAAAAAGTTCTCTCAGTAAAGAAGCCACCGATTCAGTAGGGAACCTACTCAATGATATCATAGGTCCGAAAGTTTGTCGGCAGCCTCCCATGAAATCCCCCGTTGAAGACTTTATTTAGGTCCACGAAGATGACATCCGGGTCATGTTCTTTGACAGTGGCAGCCTGCCGTTGTTCATGTACTAACAGTAACTCGGTCAAGAAGAACCTGTTTCTTCTGAGGCTGATTTCTGCTTGCACCTGAGCTGCTGTTGTTCAAGAGGGCTTTCGAGACGAGAGGTTACAAGCTGCCAAAAAACCTTTCCCGCTACGGAAGTGAGGCAAACCGGGTGATTGGTTGCGGTCGCAAGTTTTGTTCCACCCTTTTCAAGGGGCTCAAGCTCCGCGTTCTTCTAGTCTATCGGTAGGCCACCAGTTATCACGGACAGGTTGAATAATCTGGTCGATGTTGGAGTGAGCTGTGTAGCCAGTTCCTTCAATATTACAAGGCGAATTCTTTCAGGCCTCAAAGATTGAGCTTTCACTGCGCGGTAAGCGGATTTCAACAGTGACTCCCTGAAGTCTTTGAAGAGGACCGACGAGGATCTGTTCACCCTGGATGTTGATGAAATGAATTCCAAGGTTTATACTGACTGGGGATGCTTTTCTATGGTCTCAGTTTTCCCTCCACCCGTTACTGTTGCTCCTTCTGATGAAAATCGTAATACTTCACTTCGGGTAGCCTCGAAGCGTGTCGCAGTGCAAGATAAACAGGTACGAATGGAAACGGAATCCGATTTTCAAGAGGATCATATAAGTACGTGCGCGCGATTTTGTGTAACGGAGTTTTGAATCCCCCTTTATAATGGCACCCGGCAAGTTAGAACCGAAGGCCAGGTGGTCCAGCTGACCGAATGCAGGTGGATTTGGTTGGAAATAGTAGAATGGCACACGAATTTTATGAATCTTATGAAAGGGAGGCTGCTTGGCCAGAAGATTACACAGGGATGGTGGATGGTTTGGTTACCTTATAAAAATAACATCTAAGCGAGACGTAAATATGTTACAGCTCTTTGCAATATATGGAAGGGGTTGGGGTTTGAAATTGAACGATGAAGAGGGGTGTAACTGCGGACGTGGCACAAGAAAAACCGGCGAATATCACCTTTTTATGTTAAGTGACCGGATATGGACCGAGTCAGTTATATACCTAATGAACAACGTATCTGTAGGGAAAGATTGTCCGGGTGGAAGTGAAAGATGTGACTAAATAGAAGCAGCCAAACGTTGAGCGGACTGTTTTGTTTCCGATAAATGGAACATAAAGGATCAACATGTAAATGGTAACTGAATGACAAATAGGCACGTGACCCGTGTCCATGGAAGTGGTGGAGATATTAAGCTTGCAAAAAAGGTGATAAGGTAAGTGCCGGGAAAAAAACCATCCGCTGCGGTCCTTTACTACGGGTGGATCACTTGGTGGTGAACAAGAAAAACTCTAAGATGCAGGTGCCCTTCAGATTTGCGTATATGGGGAGTACACGACAGTTTGCAATATGCGTATATTGCGAAGCATCAGCCCCAAGTGGACGGATAGTGGGACAGATAGAGAGAGTAAACAGTCACAAGATTACGTATGTTGGGATACTCAAGAGACAAATCCTTCGCAGTGAACCATTTCCTTGGAAGATTTTGGCACGGAAATGGGTGGCAACAATGTATGTATCAGCTTTCGAGTAAATCATTGAAAGTAATGAAAAGGGGTCAATTTTATCTTGGGGGAAGTTAGAGTTTACTAGTGGGACCGGTGATTATTCTGGCGTGAAATCTCGGGAAAGAGCACCGTGAACAGTCAGCCGAGAGTGGTAATGGGTTTTCAAATACGCCATAAAATGCGCTAGGGAAAGTTCATTTCGTCGGGCTTAAACTGCAGTGGGTGGGTCACAGCAAGCTGGCTCCTAGCCGTTTTTGGTGACAGGAGGTGCTTTTCACCAATTTAGCGGAGCCGACCTATCTTTGCAGACATCCTGAGCGCCTTATATGCACCGGTTAGAGCTGCGGATCAAAGCACGCCCCGCAGCGGCTGGGCTTGTTAGAGTTGTGTTGGTTCGATTACCTAGCCGTAGAGGTCGAGTATTCTTGGAGTTTTCTACCAGGTTGCAAGAGATCCCTGAGAGCACCACCAGTTGGGGACGAAAGGATGACCGGCACATTGAATTTTAAGCCAGAGTAGTGGGCCTCCTACTGTGCTGGCAATGTCTGCGGGCCATCCCGAGATATCGACAAAAAGATGCTCGTCAATGGGAAAACAGCAAAGGAGATAGGTGGTCCGGAGTAATGCCAGGTGACGATCGAAGGTCAGTGGTAAAACGAAACATCCGGCAACTCAAACGCTGGAGCTTCTTTGTAAAGAATGAGGGCTACGAGCTATTGAGTGTGCACGTGAATGCAAAAATAACGAAGAAAGCTGGCATCAATGATAAAAAGGGCTTGGAAGTGAATGCCGATTGCCGAAGTGGGATGCTGGGATGAAGTGCTAGGCCGAAACAAGTGAAGAGAAGTGAGGCCAGTTTGAACCGCGTGAAGTGAATTTGGTAAGGTGAAGGCGGATAAGTGATGTAAGAGCTCGAGAATAAGGGACAGCCTATTGAAGGCAGCTTCACTGAAGTAAATCTTTGCATAGGATTCTAGTATTACAAATGTGGAGAGGATGTGCGGGGTAGATGATGTCCGCGTTACAAACAGTGTTACCAAGGTCATGCTTTTCTCACCTGATCGAAAATCTGGGTCACCCTTAAAAGCTTGCTCCAAATTAAAGCGAATAAAAGTTGATTGTAGTATCCTGGCAACATCCAGAAATTCCGCGAGGACAATTTGGAATCGGCCTAGTGTCCGACAGGCCCGAAAGTCTCCACGCATTCTATCCCATACTCGGGAACAAACAAGGCTGAAGAACCCTGCTCTTTGTTTTGCTTTGGTGTATAAAACTTCAGTATCACAATTTTCTTTACTTTGGGGATTGGATGTATCTTGGACAGAGCACACATCGTTGTTGGACGTATGGGCCTTGGAATGTGGGAAGTTGGATAGAAAAAGATTGAGATGCATAATCAGCAGCAACCGAGGTTCACTTTTAGTAGCTCACACCTTTCTTTATGTTTCTGGGGAGATGCCAATCCAAGTACTATTTTGGTGAGGGATGGCTGAGCTCTTTCAATTGCGAACCCAACACCTTTGAGGGTGTAAGTATATACTAGAGAGCAGCACTCGAGCTGCAGTCTGGCTTGGGACTTAAGAACCTGAAGCTGACAGTCGCACATTATAAATGTTTTGCAGATGAGAGTTATCCCTCTCTTGGTCTTGGCCGTTTGTTGGGCGGCGCATTCGTCGAAGGTGAAGGAGCAGGACCACTGAAGGCCTGGATCTTCCTTCAGAGGAGTAATGGAAATTTACGATTTTCAGGGGGAGAATGATTCAGGAGGATGGTGGTTTTTATGTGAGAATGGCATTTTTAGCCGTGAATAGAATCTTTTTCCATTTTTTGCACCAGATATCAGGGGCTAACATGTCGTCAGCAATTTCGGTGAGGATACAGGTCAAGGAATGGGGTTCAAAGCGGTAGACAGCTTTGGTATCAAAGGAGAGCAGAAACGCGGCGTCTTAGAGCATTACTCCGGGCACTTCATTGATGTAAGTACGAAATAAAAGTGGGCCCAATGCATTACCCGGAGTAACACCACTCATGGCTGTCTTGGTTGGTGAAGGATAAAATTCAGCGTTAACCACTTGCAATCTCGTGCTGAGATAGGATTTTAGTATGCCGGATGCGGTCTCTTCAGTGGAGGTTGCACGTACCCGATCTACAAAGAGGGAGAGAAGACGCGGAGAGCTGGAGCACATTGAATGCTTTGGTAAGCATCAACACTTACGTCGATGAAGATGGGAGTAGCGTTCTGTCTGAGATCGTTACACAGCTCCCTTGGCGGAAGAAAACTATCTGCAAAAGGGGTCAGTTATGTTGATTCCAGGTGGTAAAGCGAAGATTGACTGACTAGTGGTCCAGTTTCAAAGGTCGTCTTCACCCAATCGGTCTCGCTAGTCTTCCGGACAACACGAGAATTGCAACCATGAATTTGTCCCACCCGAGTGTTTTGCCGAATTTACAGAACCATAACAAAGTCGGGAACCAATAAAGGATTTGTAGCATGGTGCTGAACTACTTACGGTTTGTAAGTATTTAGGAACTCAGCTCAGTAGCGAGACCTTTGGACTAGCAATCAAAGAACCAAATAGGAAAATGAGGCTATATCAAAAAGCAACAGTCACGCTTCAGCCGCAAAAGTCAAACAATGAAAATGGTTCGACACAATAAGAAGACTGGGGAGTAGGTCAGCAAAATCGTACAGGAAAATGACGGAAAACTTCTTTGGCTCTGTTCACTGATCTTTCGCAGACATTCTAAACAAATTCAACAGGTTGTGCCATGAGATTTGGCCTTATTAAACACATGGGCTTGAGGCACGCCATGGCAAGCCTTTGTCATATCTGGAGAGATAGCTGACTGTGGCTAGCTGATACAAAATTTCCCTGACGGGAGCAAATACGGTATTCTGGTTGTAGAGTTAGGGTTTCCCTTTTTATAAGGACCGGAGAGATGAGCTGTTTCATTCTGTTGGTCAGGGGCTTGCAGTTCTAGCTTCTTCAGCCTGTTCTCATTTTTGCATTGTAGCTGACGGGAGAGGTGGCCGGGGCAGAGAAGGGCAAAAAGATCGCTGGTTCTTCCGTAGTCGGGCTTTAACTTCTCAAATTGATGTTGCATTTTGTATTGCCGGGTGGGTTGTCTAACCATGGCTTTAACCATCTCGAGTGAAGTGGCATTAGGAATGCGGAATAAGTTTGGAGACGACACCTCCGATGCCATTTGATGATTTGACGATAGGAAGAAGTCATCCCAGGCCTAGTTACGCAGGACAGGGTGGAGAATATCCTCATCCGCATTTTGAAAAGGTTTCCTCCTCTCACTACTTTTTTGGGGATGCAGTTATGCGGAGAATTCAAGTAGTACGACCTTATGGTTGCAATCACTATAGTAGCCAGGGGCATTTGAGTTTACATCCAGGAGGCCTAAAGTAAAGATGGGGCCAAGAATATTGTTCTCCCGGGTAGGTGATCTTGTTTTTTGTTTAACTACCTGCATAGATAAGCAAAACCAGGTGATGTAACTTGGGGAAGAATTATGGGGTTGTCAAACTGTTTTCGGTAAGGTTGAAGTCCCTGGCCGTGATTATGGTAGCTTGCGGGGTTTAAACTACGTGGCAGAGCGCATTGGTAACGGTCTTAATATTACCCTTGCAACAGCCCGGTGGAAGACCAACACAGCGCGTCCCGAGCAGTCTCGGAAGCAGCGGTATAGGGATTTAAACAATCTTGGATCTTACCAAGGACAGGAAGTTCGAGTAAGAGTGCACTAAGGCTGTACCTGCTATAAGCAAGGCAGCCGCCACCCTGTCTCTCGGGTCTTTTCATAGTGGATATATTATAGGCTGGTATGGAGATGTGTTGGGGGGGGAGAGTTTTATCGGCTAGGTGAGTTTCAGTCACGGGAATCATGTCCAGGGGAGGTTGTAATCTAAACGATCGAAAGGAAACAAGTTTGCTCACAAGGAAGTGAGCTTTGAAAAGCACTATTGCCAAACTACTATTTTGATGGCCACGAAGCTTATTGAACGTAGGATCACTTGAAATGGTTTGGAGATACCATGGAGGCTGGTAGAGCTTAGGTGATGTGAGCAGGAGGGACATACAGAGGAAAAAGAAAGACCAGAAAATCCGTATGGGGCGTCGCCGAGTCAGAAGGCTCATGATAATTTGGATACGGAGAGAAGGACACATGGTGCACTTGAGTGAACCGCAAATAATCAAGCGAAACTTCATTCGGATGTGCTGGCTTGATAATTTTATTAATTTTGCCAGGATTTCCTTTTTTGTTGATGAGTAAAGTTCTGTCATATTTTATTCTACTATGAGGCAGTGGGCTGATTGGGACCGCATAGCGAAGCTCGAGTCCCTGAGATGAGACAAGGGGCTTTGCCAATAGTTATACTCCATTTCTGAATTCGTCACGAATAACAGCGTAAATACATCTAATCTCCAGCCTTGCTAAGATTTGCAAGGAAAGGCCGGTTTTGACTTTGACAAACAAGGGTTTGCCGAATTCAGGTTAGGTATTGGACTGTCTTCCCGAAGCGGAGTTATGTTTCAGGCTCCTGCGTGTATCAGCTTTCGTTTATTTTGAATTATATTCTGTAGGTTTAGTATTTAAGTTTGGCCACACTTTCCTCGAACAAGTGGAAGAATCATGTCATTTGGGTTTTATTGTGACAATCTGTTGCGAGTTCCAGAGTCAGTGGGACCCTTCTCAACTTTGTGGACTTCTGGAGGCACATTACGGGGAATTGTTTTAGGCTTTGACGCTTACTGCACGGCTCAAATGGAGCTGTGATTGACGAAATATCAAGATCTGCCGTTGTTTCTGGGACCAACTAAAAAAGAAATCTTCTTATGATAGCCAGCTTTTGGTAAATTAACCTTTTCGGAGGGAAGACGGACTAAACGCACGACGGGGTCATTGTTTTGCTATGGCTCTTGTAAGCCCCTCCTTATAACAGGTTTCGTTGGGAAGTATCCTTGCTTCCTCCAATTTTGTATTACCAGTAAAAAAGACTGTCGGCCGACAAAATCCCCGGCAACAACTTCAGGACTGAGCTGAAATAGGGACCGACATGTAATTTGCGGGAGGCATTATGACGTATGACACAGTGGCATGGTCGCAAATCGAGGTTGCAGGCCTTTCGGATTAGATTCTTAGCAGCCGAAATAGGTAATCTATCCGGAATGTGAAAAGCATTCTCACTGCTACCCTTTTTGAGGCATCTCAAGGTTTCAGAATCAAAGGGGCCGATGAACTTTGTAGCAAGGAAAACGTTGACCTGAATAACTTGTACGGATGGGTGGAGCAGGAAGGGTGCTTGATTTAGGTGACTGATGATTTGATTCAAAGCATCAAGCCAAGCGGACAAATTATTCCTGGTTTTGCCTATTTTGGCACCTGCTTTTGTGACATTTATTATGCCGGAGAGGGATACTGAACAAATATTGGGCGTGCTGTGGAGGTGAGAGCCCTTGCGACGGTGCGTGCTGGCTGTGATTCTGTGCCGGGGGCAGGAATGGTACGCGAAGTTACGTTTGCGGATTATTCGGAGGCTATTTAGCTGAGAGTAAGGATGTACCAGCAAGGTGATAATTGAGAGATAGTAGAAAATACCAGAGTTTGCTGGACTGCAGGGTGTCGGCAACAGACAGGAAGCTCGATTTTCTGTCACAAAGTCCCCGCCAAAATGGCTCACGGAGGTTATCTTGGTACCGCTGCTTACCACCGCGGCAAGACCGTGCACCTTCCAAAGGTCTTGCTGTTTGAAATCCAAAGGACATTTTAAGGCAGAGTCGTTTACGTTATTCAAGTTAGGCGGAATGCCCTCTTCCTCTGTCCAGTGGCCTATTTTCCGGCTGGCCAGCAGTAACAGAAGCAAGAACCTGTCAAGATTTTCTTTTCAAACCGACCCTGTTTTCCCCGTTGTTCATTACCCGACTCTTCGCCTCACCGATGACATACAAACTACATGATAATCAAAAGATCAGGGACCATTTAGATTCCAGACTCTACCGGTTTACTACTTCAAGACCACAAGATTACCGACTTTCATCTTTGCACGTCCTTTTTGATGAACAGATGGACTTCCGGGTGCTTGCGCCGAATCTGCCGCAAGCGCTTTCCCGAACTTTATTCTTTTCTTCTGTTTCACTCCTGTACATGGCTGACGGATCCTGCAGTGGGGGTGGAAACGTTTACCTGCGGATCATAACAACGGCTCAGCATGATTCCGTCCCTCCAGCACGATTCTGCGCCCCAAGTCAAACCACGGCGTACCCCTCACACAGGGTCCATGTCAGCTGGGTGAGGAGCAGGTAATCATGGGAGGCGCGACACCACAGCAAAAGGCATTCCAGACAAAGCTTACTTCGTTATCATCGTCTGGGTTAATGAGAGGCCATATGAGGCCTGAGGCGGATATTCGGACAGTCCTGAGCTGTATGCGCCAGACGAGACATTCGAGTTACGGATCAGTCGCCAAACAAGGACCACCACTCTGATGAACTTCTAGCACCAAGTGAACGCCGTCAACAAGTTTGCGAGGATACTCAATCCCGTCGACATCGGAGAAGTGTAATACGCCAGAGGAAGAGAGGGGATCCGTGAATGAAGCATAATAAAATACAACAATACTGTGAAGCAACAGAGTGAGAACCTGCAATGGAAGTAAATTACACGGGCATTCATTGTTCACTACTCTTGTCTTCCGATGTTATCTTGTTCAGGTTCGAATTTAAAGCTCGATTTGATTAGCTGCAACATGAAGGAAAGGCAGCTTGACTGAGTTCTTCATATTTGGTTATCCTGCCGAAACTCAAACGCTATCATTACACGCGATTCACCCTTCCACGCTAGGAACGCCCCCGCTTCCCTCCGGGGCCACCTTATGCTGGGATCTCTAGTTTTAGCCCTACCCCCTGGGAAGTGGCCTGGCCATTGCTCGGTCAGTTCACTCCGTTTGGAGTTTATGGTTTGAGACAAATAAAGTAAAACCACTATCGGTTTACTGCTCCACTGGGTTGAATTCCTGATCAGACACTTGGCTTCAGGAAGGACCAGTTCGACGACATACGGACATTTCCATTCTTTCTGCAACTTTACAGGGACTCCGGATAGCTGTGCAGTTATGTGCAACCAGACCAGTTGTGCTTCCTGGGTTGGCTTCCCAAAAGCTTCCTGGATAATTATTCTTTTTGCGCCCGTAGGCGGTTCCTCAGTGCATACAACATGATTGATGAATTTGCCGAAGTGATTCTAGAAGCTGGCACAAGTAGTCCGTGACCGGGAAGCGAGTTTGTTGTACAACTGGTAAGCTCGTGTCAGACGGCAAGCAAACTTATCTGCCAGCCCATAAAATGTGCAGGGAATGCCCAGTAGAGAAATGTGCCGTATTTCGAAAGGCCAGCAAAAATTTAGCTAGCACCAGGATCCATTTGTTGATGCTCTGGTTAGAGCACCTAATGATAGATTGGTCCTCTTCACTGGGCCATTTTTCTGAATATAGTAGGCGGTCGTCAGAGTCCTTTCAATACCTAGCGCTTTACAGAGTTCAAGTAGAGGTGCACTTTCGAAATGAGTGCGCCCGTCGGGGTGCCTTTGATAAGGGGCTCCATAACGGCAGATCCACTGATCGACCACAATACGAGCGACTGAGGCCGCTTATATCTGTGCGGGGGGCACTGCCTCACACTGTTTGGTAAAACAATCAACCAAAACCAGTGCATGCCTATGGCCCCCGGGATTCATTGGAAGGTGAACCTTAATGTCCACTCTTACCATTTCTTTAGAGAAGCCTGCAGACATTGGTTGCAACGGTGCTCATAAATCATTCTGTGAGTTTATAGGACCACCACAGTATTCTTAAGAGCGCAAAAGTGTCGAACTTTTCTCCGTAGATGTGGCCACTAAAACCTCCACTGCACAGTAAGTTCTAATTTGTTTACTCCGGCGTGACCAAGTCGGCGGCGCAGACCCGTCACACCTTAATTCACAGCAAAATGAGGGGCTACTATTCGCCAAGTGTAGTTTTCCCCGTATTGAGAAAATAAAATTTCTCCAGTCAATATCCGATTGCTCTACAGTGCCTACAGGCTTTTGAGTCCTTAGTTGGCACCCTAGTGTCATTGCCGGCCTGTCTAATGGCGTTATTTTTTGGGTCTTTTATAAGTCAGTGCGGTTTTCGGGCCCGTAGCTCGCACGTTTGCCCTGCAGTCGAACTCCGATCCTTTCAGGCCATTTATTGGTACTTGTCGTTCCCTACATGCAGGACAACCTCTGTGGCCGCGGGTTGACCACCGGGATATATAATCCGCATCAGAAAGCTCTCTTCCTAGACGATGTAGGCAGGCCAATTTCCACTTTTGTAACTACTCTCGTCACCTCACTACTTGGCCCTCCGGATCCCCAAAGTTTTAAAGCCTTCAAAGCCCATGAAGATTGGTGTGCACCGGAAAGTTCCTCCAGAGTAAATGACGCCGATAATATTTCGTGAAGCGCACCAGGGCTAGCATCTCTCTCCCATTGGTGCTGTAGTTCCTCGCTGACTTGTATAGACATCCGCTTCGATACGCTATAACGCGTCCGCGACTATCCTCGCCTAGTTGTGATAGAACTGCTCTAAAGGCTACAGCACTGGCATCCGTACCGATGATGAATTTACCCGCACTCGGTGATAGGTTCAGGAGCCTCAAAACTGTGATAGAACATAGTTTTTCCCGTGGGTCATGGGAAGCTCTATCATACCCCTCGGACAATCAAAAACTTGACCTTCTCCCAGTATCTGGTGCAGTGAGGCAGAAACGTTGGCAAAGTCGACAACGAATCTCCTGTAATATGATGCCAACCCACAATGCTACGGACTTCAGCAACACAACTGAGTACCGGCTAAGAATTTGCCTGTCAGATCTTTTAGGGGTTCCTACAAACTCCATACTTCGAAATCGGGTAGCCTATATGGGTAATTTTCTTCCGCATAAATCGGCATTTCGATGGTTTAAACTTTAAGCCATTCTCCAACAATCGGTTTAGTAACTTCTCTCGATTATTTAGGTGTACGGCAGCAGATTTCCCGTGTACCGTCACATCATCGAGATAAACCAAACATTGATGCGAAATCAAATCCCGCAATACTTCCCGCGTTGATCGTTGAAAGGTGGTCAGCATATAAGACGGACCAAACGGCATGGTCCGGAACTCGTGAAGTCTTGTAGGTACCACGAACGCTGTTTTGGATCTATCCATTTCCTCATATTCGACCTGCCAATACCTCGAGGCCAAGTCTAGTGAAAGATAGTTAGTTGCCCCAGCGAGAGCTTCGAACAGATCATTGATTCGCCGCAGTGGCCGAGTTCAATTTTCTGTAACCTACACATAACCTCAGGATACGGTCTTTCTTCTTTACTAGCAGAATAAGTGAAGACTATGGTGACTGCTATGGTTGGACAATTTTGTTCCGTAACATACCTTCGATTGTCTTGTACACATTCAAGACTAAAGGGATTCGACGCCGAAGGGTCTCAAGAAGCGCCGCGTCGCCGGTACCTATCAGATGCTCCAAGCAACCGGTGTGACTCAGATCCAAGCTGTTGCAAGCGGAATACTCAGTGTAGGTTGTGATCGGTTATGCTGGCTGATCCCTGATTGCTTGATTGCACTCTCGGTTTAGCTTTGGAAAATATATTTGATATATCTATACAAATGATTTTCGTCTGCATCGGTGTGTGTTGTGGCATTCATCCGCTTCGGGTAGACCGTTTGGCTATTCAGCAGGACCGACCGAGTTGGTGTGATCAATCGGCCCTTTTCCATATTCATCTTGCAGTGTAAACTAGTCAGTAAGTCCATCCCTAGAAGGACGTCACACGGGGTTTCTTTGACGATAATGAACTGATGTTGTACGCCACCCCTCCTCCACTATCTCTAACTTAACCATCGCAACCCCCTTTGTGATGACTACCGTGCCGTAGGCTGCAACTAAGCTTTCAAAACACCCCTGCCGATGATGACCGTGTGAGTTTCACAGGGCTGATTTTCTAATCAACGAGAGCGAGGGCCCTTATTCATCAGTCCCGACAATACCATCTCACTTATGCTCAAGTCGGTTGACAGAGTCTTGGTCTTCTGTTGCGGCCACGAGTGGCCTGTGTACATGTGACATCGGTCGTTTGCAACTCATCCTATTGTTTGCTCGCGGGGCTGATAGGTCGACTCCAGGTCAGGCTGGTGGACGGCCGCTGATGTCCATATTATGGCCTTGACTCATTGCCTCTTGGCCAAGTTTTCCACATTCTGTCAACCCCATTGCTATCCCGGTGAAAAGCATTGCTGCCTCCTGTGCGAGGTAGTAGCATCAATTCGTTCTAGTATTTCAGCCACTCTCAGAGCACTTTATAAGTTACCTGGGTGATGCGACAATAATTTCTTCTGAACACTGGAGATCCTCGCACCCTCAATAACTGGCTTCCATTGTCACGTCCCACACAAGAGATATTCGGCCAGGCTCTTTCGGCCAGGGGCCGCGATTCGAGGAAGAAGGTCCAAAGATCTTTTTCATCCATTTATTGACGGACGCTAAACAGTTAACCATAAGATATCGGTACCAAATGAGAGCTCATAAACCTCTGTAACTGTGTGAACGTATCTTCTTAAACATTCTTCCGACTATCCCATCGTCTGAAGCTTTATCGGACACCCCGTCACCAAACAGTGATAAAAAGATGCCTCCGGAGAAAAGTTATCCAAGTTATTCTTTGACGAAATTACTACCAATAATGAACTCCTCGGGAACAGATACCGAGACTAGTTTCACTCCCTGTGGAAACCTCCCGAGGACCTCTGTCAACGTTTCCAATACTCGAAGAAGTTGGTGGTTCTCCAAGCCAGCCACTTCTTCAGGTCCATCTTTGTGTTCTTGAATTTAATGTATCTTCTATTTTTCGGATCCTGGCAGGGCCGCCAAATGTAATGCGCAATCAGAACAGAGAGGAACCGAGAATGAAGCATAATAAAACACAAAAATACTGTGGGGCAACAGAATGAGAACCTGTAATGGCAGTAAATTACATGGGCATCCAATGTTCACTGCTCTCATCTTAATAATAATAATGGTTTATTCCGGAGACGCCCGAGGCATGCCAGGTGCATGATCACCTGTCTACAAGTGATGGAATAAACAGACAAAACCCTTGAAAAAGTAGAAATTTACATGACAGGAGTTGAAAAAACGGGCTAGGAATGGGAAGTAACGTGGGATGAAAGTAGGCTAGTGTACGCACACCAGAGAAAATGCGCTGGGTTTAAATGGACGTATGGAGGGATTCAAATGGACCCCCGGTGAGTTTGAAAAGTCAGGGTCAGGTGGGGGATTCGGCTGGTCAGTATGAGGACATCTGAAGGCTGACTGATATACATGAGAATTGATAGAAATCAGCACAAGAAGCTGTAATAGCGGGCGACGATGACGAAAAAGTGAGATTCACTGCAGGGATTAGGTAGCAACGAAGCATTGGTACTCTGCAATAAATGGTCGGCGAACAGGTCACAAAACTCACTATGAAACAGGGAGCGAGTAAAGTTAGACGTAAAATCTGAATCAGGTAAAAAATTAGTTATCAGGAATTGGACGTTTTAGATGTGGGTTATAGATGTAGAAGGAATGGATGCACATCATGCCGGTCAGCGGGATGATAGCAAGAGAGATGGCCTGTGAAGAAATACAGGATACAGAGCGAATGCCTATATACATGTGTGCTGTTGTTTATATATATATATATATATATATATATATATATATATATATATATATATATATATGCATATATGTACGTATAAGAGAAGCCGGATCAATAACAATTGAGTCCTAGAAAGAACTTATCAGTTATTAGGAGGGGCAGATCAGGTTAGGTCGAATGTTTGTGGAATTAACTTTGGAATGTCGTGGTGAATTATCCTCATGACAAGTGAACTTGGCGGATCAAAAGAGAGAGTGGAGAATGCAGAAGCACAGAAAAGGCGACGACTGAGAAGCATTTCAAAAAAGGGGAGATGAAGGAAAGTACCAAAGAGAACAGGTAAGAATGGATCAAATGACCCGATTTATGCAGGTGAGACATGTGGTGTCGGTCAAGAATGAGAGAATCATTACTAAATGGGCTTACATTATTCAGCAGGAAGATGGTGGCGATGGAGATGGCTAAGCAGCCCAGGGCGATTGTGCATAAAATGTGGAGAAATTTATCTGGGAGGTGAAACTGCCCGTGGGGAAAGATGCCGCAGCTGTGATGTTATCTTGTTCAGTTGCCAATTTGA
Source organism: Fasciola hepatica (assembly GCA_948099385.1). NCBI lineage: Eukaryota > Metazoa > Platyhelminthes > Trematoda > Plagiorchiida > Fasciolidae > Fasciola > Fasciola hepatica. The sequence goes on along the minus strand of CANUEZ040000012.1, from coordinate 9,471,819 downwards.
AAGCTCGATTTGATCAGCTGCAACATAAGGGGAAGGCAGCTTGATTGAGTTCTTCATATTTGGTTATCCTGCCGAAAATCAGCGTAACATCACTCCACAGCTCTCAGAAAAGGTCACCAGATCAACGAAGAAGACCTAACCTGAGCACCTTCGCGTTAAGGTCCTAACGTGTTGGTTCAAGGCCAGTCCTCTGAACTTTGCCGGCAGATCCCTAGAAGGAATGTCTTCACCAACCGCGGTCCTGCCTGTCGTCCTGTCACCAGGCGGGCAATTTAATCCCTGGAGGACTAGTCGACGAACGTCGCGCGCCCACGTCTTCACTGATTCAGATATATCTGGAGGAGCGGCCGCGGTTTTCGGCAAGCGACTTTAAGGGCCTTAAAGCCCCGGCTGTTATCATTATGTGGCACAAAGTGGTTTCACCCGAAACCATTGCGCAAGTGCGACTTGCGCAGAGCACATATATTGTGAACCGATTTTCAGTTACGTATGCATGATTGCCAAGCCCATGGGCACAATCCTTCCTTTTTCTAGATGTATTCAACAATGATCATTAATTACATTTGTTTGTCTTTGTTAAACGTTTTTTAGTTGATCACAGGGCTTATTGCCGGGAATTTGTTTTTTTGTGCAAGTCCTTGAAAGCCTTTATTGTACGCACTCACCGTTTTTCTGCCACCGGTCATAATGTCAGTTATTTGAACTTAAGAGATATTGGGAGCCTGTGCTGCATAAACATCTGTGTTTATTCTTAGTCCTCACTTTTTATTGCAACTACAATTTTATTCGCATCCCGAATGACGAAAACATTCTCTGTCTGGTGCCCCGAAAATTAGTATGAAGGAGGCTGTTGAAATAAATTATCCGTTTCAAATGGACACGAGGGTGACGGAAACTTAATCTGGGGGAGGGGACGGGGTTTAATTGAGTGTGCCCCGTGCATGGCAATATCTGTCTGAACCGCCCTGAAACAGATTGCCGTACTAGCACAAACTGGCCGAAATCTGGTGAGTTCCTGATCGGCTTCGCTACATGGAAGACGTCAGTGGTGCAACCCTCAACCTTGACGATTCAGTTTGGTTCGGTTCAGCTTGCAAGAGACGGATAATGGGCTCTGCAGATTCGGTGTTTGAAGTTTCTTCGGCGGTGGGCAAACAAGTGGGGCTTCCGCCGCGACATGGTGTTTTTTCCTAGGATTCCGACTTGAAATAAGGGAGAAGAGCGCACCAGCCAGTAGGGGCGTCATCAAACCAAACGAGATCAAGTCACAGGACTCAAGGCTTTGGCCAGTGTATGTCCAGTTCACGTACCCGACGGCTGCAAATTTCCTATCGTACCTCGGCCGTCAGGATGTCAAGACATTTTTCTTATTGAGGAACGGATTGCAAGATGGGGAGTGAGCAGTGGGCCGTTGTTATAGAACTGACTGTCGCGTCGGATAGGCAGGTTTGCTTTATCAACCAGCCGTCACCAACAACTTGGGGAATCACCCATGAGAACAAGTGAATAAATGACAAGGTAAATATGTTGCCGTGTCTTACTGCGTGTAATTGAAAAGCACATATTTTGGGTCTCAGATGAAAAGAAAGGGGTGGAGTATACAAGTGATAGTTTATGGATAAGGTGGGGGTGTTCATTTTTCTAGTCTCAGTCTGTAAACCCCACTCTGACAGTCATTCAACCATTGTTTATTTACGACGGTTCCAATCTCTTCTACTACAATCAGTGGTAGTTTGTTCGGGGGGGAGGGGTTCGCTTCATGGTGAAAGAAGTACTGCCGAAGGCTTCTGATGGCCCCGGGTTTCATAACTTGCGCTCGTGTCCTCTGAGAGTCGGTCGTTACTTAGAGCTAATAACCGCCCGCTGGTTTCGGGTAACCCGTTGAGCGGTTGGAACGTCTTGGTCAGGTCTCCCCATCGGCGAAGCCTGTCTAGCAAGAAAGGATTGAACTTTTCGGGGCGCTTCCAGTGTTGAGCAGAAACAACTAGCTTGGATATAATGCATAACCAATGCAGCAGGTGGATAGACGGGTCATCGGGGACCCAGGCCTTCCGTCAATAACCATGCGGCTGTCCCCAAATGTTAGGGGAAACAGTCACAGCAAATAAGGTGTTGAGAGTCTGAGTAATTTGGTGAGGACTAAGGCAGTAGGTCCACATAGTGTCATTGCAACATTCGTCCAGTACCTGTCGGAGCTTTTAGCCCAGTGGCTGACTACTCTGATCAATGCTTCCATCAACAATGGCTGTCTACTGCAGGATTGGCTGACGGCGAAGGTCGCCCAAGTCCACAAAACCGAGGATAGAGAAACAAGTACCGACAACAAGCCCGTTAGTTCAACTGCGGTGCTGCTGGAGGCGATGGAGTGGGCCTTGCGAGGCAGGATTACTACCTGCGTGACTGCCCACGGGCTGATCGCGCCAAACCAGCGTGGTTCCGCTTGTCACGTGTCCTGTTCATCCAACCCCACCTGCTTCGTGGGCGGGGTTACTCAAAATTTAGACCAGAGGAGAGAGTAGAGATCTGCTACCCATACCTCCAGAAGACCCCTGACTCAGCCAACCACCGTTCGTTACTGATGAGGCTCGGTGCCTTCAGTCTGCCTCGAAATCTATTGCGTTAATCCACAGGTCAATCATGGGTGGGACCTTTTAAGTAACGGTGGAGAAAAGCATATCCTGCAAAGGATATTTACCGATCGGTTTCTCTCAGAGCTTCGCCTCCAGACCTATGCCGTTCATCCTGTACCTTGACTTCTTGGTCATGGGCTTCAAGAAGCCATGATTCGCGTTTGCAGATGGCGCAAATTTGATCGGCTCCGTAGTAGCAGATTCCATGCTTCTTGATCGAACACAAGACGTCGCCGGTCGGTGGTCTGGGACTTACCACTGAATGCTACTAAGTGGATCCACTTAGCAGATGGCGAGGGACCTCAACGGACTGAGTAGGTGAATGAGCGCGCTGAGGTCACCAAAGTGACAGAAGCAGAGGATCTTGGGGTAATCATATCAGACAACTCCCAACCTTGAGCGAAGCGCTTCGCGGCTATTCAAAGTGCTCAAAAGCAGACTTTACCGGCTTTAAAGAACCGCAGTGTCTGGATAACCCTGGGTTTTGTTGACAAACTGCAGGGCGTCCATTCGGTCTCACCTGCAACACTTCACTTAGAAGTTTGGCCCTTTTTGGCAAAGGACATAAAGTTTCTCGAACAGGTTCAAACGAAGTTCCACAAGTTGTTCCTCTAGCTTATGTGGTTTCGCCCATTGGCCAAAGTTTGGAGCACTGAATTTCTTCTCGTTTTATGGCAGGAGGCGTACAGGGTACCCAATGGAAGCTTTCATGTGTTTTGTTCTCCAGGGGTTGGCTGCTCCGCTGTAGATCCTCAGCCGTTTTACAGTTGCAAGAAGTTATCCATTGAGGTTGACAAAGGAGAGTCTTAAGTCGCCCGAGTGGAAGGTCATCTGCCGCCAGAACCTTAAATGACTGGAACTCTTTTCGATGTAAATGATAACTGCTGAAGCTGTCTCGGAGTTCAAACATCAGCTGAACCGATGCCCGGACAGTGTGCTTGCCGAACACAGCAGATAAATAGCCATCCTATCCTTCATTTTCTTTCACTTCATCCGTTCTTATTATCCATATAATTTTCGTAATTCCTCAATCAACATTCATGTTCTCATGCTTTTTTCCGCTGATTCAGACTTTCTCTCTTGTGGTGAATGAAGCCCTAGGTTGAGGTTGCCCATGGTTTGCAGTCCCCCGAGGCTCTTCGACTCAAAGCACAGTTTTGGAAGGTCTCTTATTCCGTTTGTCTTTATCAAATCCTCAAATAAGACTCTGTTCTTCCATTCACCGCAGCACCGATTTATCCACGTTGGTGGTGGGGCTAGGGCCTGGACGATACTGGCACGCTGCCAGCCTTGCCCTGTGGCACAATTCGGTTCCATTAGATGTTCCCGGACAGGACCATAGGACCAACGGGTGAGGGCGCGACGGTGAACGTTTATTAGTTGGACTTCAGCAGGGCCTCTGACTTTTTAGTTCTTCGCCTGCTGGACTATAGATTTCAGTACTCTGGGTTAATCGGTAAAGCAAATGATTGGTTGGCACGTTTTCCTGGGAATGCTTGTGTCTTCGTCAAGGTGGTTGGTTATCCGTCGATGACGGAGGAAGTTACCTGTGGTGTGCCATCGGATTCAGTAGCGGGACCTTCTGTACATGTGACCAAAACGAAAGACATCAGCAACCCGTGTGTAAAGGAGTTCAGAAAACCCCGTTCCATGCATTAGCATCCATATTACAAACGACATTTATCATTCATATGAACTGTCTTTGCTGGAATTCCGATTGTTTGCTTTACTTCTCTAGATCCTTGTCACAAACCGGACTCCTACCGTTGCCTCGAGCGAGAGTCGCCCAGCCTGAATTTCTTTGTGACTGTATTTGGTAATCTCATCTTCTGTATCTAACCTTTTGCTGCACCCCAGCTACAGTCGTTGATTTGTTGTCCGATTTGGAGCAAAAGAGCCTAGAAGGAACACTATTAAGGTTTGATCATTGTAAAATTAATTAATTTGTTGTATATAGTACCGTAGCTATTTGAAATCGACTTTGTTTTGAATTGTGTCGAAGTTGGCTGCTAGGCGTTGCTCGAACGTTCCGGTTGCTGGACTTTACACCGTGCTTCATCTCTGCAGATGGCGTGAAGCTGGCAGAGGGCGATTCAGCGTGAGATAAAGAGGCAGTTCTCAGATGAGCGGATCGACAGGATTTATCTTTGAATCCCACCAAAAGCGTAATCTTGGCCACCATCATAGAAGGAACGAGCAATATTAGTCTCCATACTGTGTCAGAGGTTAAAGACCCAGCCTAAAAACCTTATCCAACCGGCCAGTGGCATGTAAAGAAATAACTCGGACCCGGAATACTTGCAGTAAGAGAATGATAAGACCAGAAAAACGGATGTATTCTGCCACACACGACTGGTATCACCTCATCTATATAAAGACGAAAACGGGGGTGCACTTATTGGCGGATAGCAAACCCCTCAATCACAGGGCATCTCCACGTACCTAAGCCATTTTTCGGTAACGGTGTGGTCCACCTGGTTGAGTGGATACCACATGTGAAGCTATGAAACACTGAACCGCGTGTGGAGACAGTCGAATCACTGCACCTGTGTTTGATAGTCACACAGTACGCTCAGCCTTCAAAACATCGCCTCAGAGCTGCAAAGTATGATCAGGGGAGTATAATCCAGGGTGTGCCATACCGTCACCTCCAAGAGCCAGGAGTCTTCCCTTCGTTTAACAAGGTTTCGATGTGACTTCTTCTGGAATATTGGGTGCCGGTATGGGCTCACTACCATTGCTAGAATTAGAATTACTTGGGGGGGGGGCAGTGACCTGCTACTAGAATAGTCATTGGTCAGGGTGGAGAACCATTATCTAGGAGTCCAGATCTTATTCTTCTCTCTTCATAGCGTGATAGAGGCCGGGTTGACCTGATACAGGCGTTCAAGATTATAAATGGTCTGCCAGGTATCAGCACGGAAGACATGCTCGGTTCTGCCCCTGGGTGTGGCACCTCGCAAATGGCGTACTTAAAGCTGGACACGCGATCTAAGCTTTTTTAAGAATGGGGTTGAATGTATGTGGAGCAGACTGTCAGAGGATGCTGTCAGGCGCCTCAGTGTACCAACTCTCAAGGAAAGCCCTAGATTCACACTGAAACGCGAGGCATGAGGTAATGGGCCCCTGGTATTTTTTCAACGGATTTAAGTCCATGGGGGAAAAACCGACTAGCAAATCCTGACTTATAGGTCAAACGTTCAACAGGCAGTGCTGGGAGCCAAGGGAACTCGCTGACAACACTGAGTTCCTGACTCACGATTGGCCCTGACCACCTTCTTCCTGTGTGAGACGAATTGATCTGAACCCTAGACCATGGTAGGTTATCACAAGGCTGGAAACACCCAGCTGTTTTAGCTGTACGTCAAGAGGACCCCGCCTCAAAATGGGAACCTAAAGACCGGTCAGCCTAACCTACATTCTATGCAAAGTGCCACAGAATATCATCCGAAAGCACAGCTGCGGGCACCTACCACAAAATTCTGTACTCTGCCCAGCTCAGCATGAATTTTTAAAAACAAGTCGCACTTGACCGGGCTGTTGAGCCTGGTAGAAGAGGCCAGTCGAGGAGCGGATGAAGTTAAGCCGGTAGAAGCGTCATATTAACCCTAGAAAAGCTTCTGACATGGTCAACCGCCGGCTTCTATCAACCACGTTGAGGACATTTCGTATAAGTGGATACATTCAGAAAAAGGTGTAAAGGACTCCCTTACCGGCAGAAAGTCTCACTTTAGAGTAAGTGACAAAAGCCCTAAATTAGGAAACGGCAACAGTGAAATATCGCAGGGTTCCGTACTAGGGGTACTGCCGTGGTTTTACTCCGTCCCACCATAAAGAAAGAGCAGCTCTGCCCCAGAATCATCTAGACTTACTAGCGAAAAACGGAGCGTACAGGCTACTTCCACATGTGCTCTTCAGTTGCACACAGTGCACCGGTCTGACTGCTGGAGACAACCACGCGCTGAGGCTTAAATAACGCCGGCCGGGTTCTCTCCGCTATCGAATCGCACCCCCCATCGGCTGTTCTGATGTCCCTGGTTCCGTGAGCTCGGTAAGGGACCGGAGCTGACGCACTGCCTGCAGCAGAGAACAAGCCTTCCATGAGAAAACGTGTAAGACCGTACCTTGAAGATGTTTTCTTCTGTTTACAGTAATTAAGCCGCCATTCTAAAGCCACCAGGCTTCTTTTGCAGAGGATGCAAAACAGTGGGAGCTCAAGGAAAGGAGGGGCTGAAGAGAGGCGCGGTGGCCATTCCAAAATGTACACACCTGCGTGATATACATCTTAGTGCTTGAAAAGGCCACTTGATGTCGAGGGCAGCAACAAGCTCGACGGTTATACGCGACCAAGGCCCGTTTACAATAGATGCACTGAGGCGAGGTAAGGACCTAGTGATTTTGATGAGTTCTGATCTCAAGTGTCCGGACCAATGTGAAGCAGCTGCGCAAAAGCACGCGGTACGTTCTTCGGATTGAGGTCAGCTTTGTCGCATCGACAACCAATAGTTTTCATGTCAGTGTATATTTCTGTATTTAGACCCCTTTTAGAGAACTGTTCAGACATGGTCACTCTTCCAAATGAAGGAAGCGGCCTGTTTGCTGAAGGCACTGCCTTTAGCAACGCGCATGGCCGAGGGTCAGAGGGGCAAGGCGGAGGAGCAGAGACTCCAGGACTTCAAGCTTTTCTCTGTGGAGAGGGGCAGATTACGAGGAGGTCTTATAGAGACTTTAAATTTGATGAGATGATTTTCTGGTCTTTGATCGGAGAGTCTATTCCATATGGCTACAGACCTCTGAAAAAGAGGTCACAGGAGGAGACCAGTGAAAGTTTGATCCGGGTTCATAGATAGATCCCACTCCTCCAGCCATACGGTGGCATACTACCCCGTAGTTTACATGCCACTAAAATAGGTTGCCAGGAGAGACAGTAAACTTGAGAGCCGTCCAGGGGGTCAAAAAGGCTTAAGGTCGTAAGCGGAACAAAACCACCTCTGACAGTGAGCTAGAAGCACGTCTCCTCACAGACGGATGTAAACTCTAGGGTCCGTCTAATATTTTCCATTGTTGAAAGTCTCTGTTTGTTGCACAATGACTCAGTGAACGCTCACGATACAAGAATACTCCCGCCGTTGACGTGCCATGAGTTTTACCTCTCCCCAACTCGACGAAATAAACCACTCAGTGTTGGGTGCCTAAGTAGTGTGCGCACCCCCGGACGGACTCTGGATGCTCCACTGGCAGTAGCCACTATCCGTTCTGTGCAAACTAAACTGGAGTAAGCTGAGTTGATCTATTTTATGTTGCAGGTCTGCAGCATGCCGTGCGCCTACCTTTCTGAATCGCTTACATAAGAGTGTGGTCTTCGGTTTACGATTGTTTTCGTTAATGAAAACTTTGATTATACTGTATTGCGTGAATTTCTCCATGCCATTAGGTTCAAAGCGGTCTATGTTACATACTCGAACCCATAAAGCCAGGTTGGTTTGTTTCTTTCTGCAGTTAGAGTACACAGTCTTCGGTGTTAGAGGCAGGGGAAACATTACTTCTAAGCCTCATCTCGACAGTTCGCAAGAAAATGAATCACGCAAAACATCAGTCAGAAAATCGTCCGGTTTTCACTTTAATGCTGAGTCTTGCACCTCCTCGGCCACTTCTGTTATGAGGGAGTTTTAAATGTAATAATGTAATAATGGTTCACTGCGGAGTGGCCCGGAGCATGCCAGATTTATGATCCAAATGAAGTAGGTGGTTACGTGGACAAACACTTCGTGAATAATTAGAAAATTTTTCAACTATTGTGGGGTAAATGAACCCAATATAGATGAGTGTGAAATAAATTTAAGCCTACCAGGGGATGTTAGATGGTGTTTTCATTAGACCCACTGAGGAACTCGAATAATCGCCTGGCAAATCCTCAAGTAACTGTAAAATGGAGGAGTCTGACTGGTCCAGGTGGAGATAGCGAAAAGTTGGGAGTAGTACATGAAAGACCGAAGTACCTTTGGGCTAGCCTTGTGAACAAAAGACGAAGGAGAACAAATCTGTATGCATGAAGACGGAGTGGATAGCAACGAAGCCTTGCTACGCTGCTGTAAATGGTCAGCAGCAGGTGCAGAACTCAGAGCGAGACATGGAGCAAGAGGAACAGGGGCTGTAAAGTGGTCACCTGTGAAGTATGCTTTGGATAGGATGGTATACGGTGGCTGAGGCACAGATATATTCGAAATGGAAGTATATGAATAGGAGCAGCCGGATGCACAAGGGCAATGGCCATCAAAAACTGGAAAGTGTTGAGCGAGAAAGTGTTCAGTGTCAAAAAAGAAATGTAGAATATCGGCGGAAAATCCTGACAAGTGTGTTACTTTGTGAAAGGTGAAATGTGGCGTATTTGCTTAGAGGAGGTTCAGCCCTGGGGGCACGGAGGTGATGGCCTTGGTGAGCAGTTCGTGGGGGATAAAAGGAGGAGGGGGCGATAGAGGGAAGCATGTAAGAATTATTCGCTCAACTTCCCCAAAATGAGTGCGTCTTGAGAAGACAAATGAAAATTCGAGAAGCACTAGGAAGAAAACGCACGTCATGAAGCAGCGAGATGATAAAGACGGAGATGGATGGGAAACACGGGAAAAATATATTTTACTAAATGGTCGTAGTAGTGAGGACCAGCAGCAAAAAAAGCACTTGGCAGTACGTCTGACCAGTGCTCAAGAATACAAAAGTTATAACGACGGGCAAGGCAAAACACAGAGTAGGTTTACGGAGGCTCAGAAGGGACAAGCAACCGTGGAGCCACATAGTTCGAAACTGTCTGTGAAATTCATGATCTAACGATTTTTTTAAACGGGTGAAGTTTGGAGAAACAGGGCAGCCTGGAAAGCGCAAAAGAGTTCTTTGTGGCGAAAAGAATACGAAACAGTAGAAGGGAGACCGGCCATATAGAAGCGGATAAATGATGGCTGACCAGAATTGTTTTTACCACAGGAGAAGTACTATGTGGGCTGAGTAGAAAGGAGGCTCCGGGGCAAGAAAACCTGAGATGGAAAAGTAATCACGAGAGATACATGCATAGCAGAGGTAGAGCGACGAAGATGGAGAGGTGCTTATCTGTGGGCAGTTGCATAAATGGAATAAATGGAAGATACCAATTAAGGCCCCTGCTGATGGAGACACCGAAAGAGACTCGCAGAGCTGGGAAAGAGATGCACGGCCGTGATTAATCGATAGTCAATACGGTCATAGCAGACGCAAGGGTGGAATTGCTAGTTTTAACATGAGGATTGAACATGGGTACGAGTGGGGCTAATGATGAGGAATAAAAAAAGTACGGTTAGAAATGATAAAGGTCCGAACGGATGTAGAAAAATAACTGTGGTAGTAAGGAAAAAGTGGTTAGGTGTGCGTACGAGAAGTGAAAGCAATAAGCGGTCAGAGTGACGAAAAAATCGCTAGTTAGCCTGCCGTGGTTAAACAAAGGCGATGGAAGCACGCGATCCACAAACGGTTTTGTTGAATGCAGTAGTGCTGTGACCGTGTGATAGTGAAGTCCACAATCGGGGCTGGTAGATGGGGCTGGATCAGACCGTGCTCCGAACGCCTGGGACTGGCAGTAATGTTCGTTATTGATTATACGTGTGAGGTGTAATTCACTAGTGAAGTTAAAGGGCCCGCGATCGGGTGATCCGGTTGTGAAGTCTCAGAGGGTGTCACCAGTGGGACCGGCTGTCGGTAAAAGACCATACGGCGGTGTTATCCGGACGCGTTTTCAATGGGGGTGTTTGTCAAGCTGCTAGGGCAGATGGCCAAGGCTGAGAGTAAAAAGAGCATAAGAGGGAAAACAGACAGAGAAAGGTGATAGGGGTGTGCAGTTGTTGTGGACTGACAGTTAACGGAGCCAAATAAAATCCAAGAAAGGACGAGTGATAATGATGTCCCAAACTACGAGAGAAGAGGGAATCAGGTAGTGAGAAAGTGGCGGTACTTTAATTCCGATTACTCAGTGCGGGAATGGCCACGGCTCGTACAGTGTCCAGAATTAAATCAGGAAGGTGCGTCTGTTTATCGTTGATTGCGTCCTCAATTTGGGGGGGAGAGTGTTCGGAGAAGTCGGCCTGACTTAGAAGTCGAGGTCACTCTCATTTGCTATATCCTCAGGTGCCTACATATTAGATAGCTGAAGCCCACTGGTAGCTTTGAGATATGGTATGAGTGCCGATAAAAATGGGGACCGGGTCTGAGAAGCTCGAATGGTGATGGGCAACCTAATCCAGAAATTTGAGTAGACGAGGAGGAAAAAGTGAGAATGTAGAGCCGCTTTAGATACGGTAGAAAGGATAATAAGAAGCATGTGCCGAAGTGAGTAGGGAGTTTCACAAAAGAATCCTAATCGGGTTGGGGAAAAAGACCGGTCTTATGGAAGGCCACAGAAGAAGGCCAGGTTTATCTCAAGCAGCGAAGCCAGAGTGAGTCGAGATTTAGAAGCTGGCATGATCCTTTATAAATTAGTTCAGTTAAACGTCCTTGTATGCCTCCAAGCGCAACTCTGTCAAATTATGACATGTTGGAGTAGGTTCCTGAGCAAAATTTCAGCAAGGGCCTGATGGGGGGCTCGTAGGTGCTTCTTCTTACTGACCCGAAGAAGGACGGGGCGGAGAATAAGGGCTGCACCTCTTGTAGCGTAAGCGGCTTAGATGGCGGCGGGCTCAGAAGAGTTGAGGGGGCGTGAACAAACGAGGTTCGAGTTATAGACGATAGGTTAACGGGCAATCAGAGATCCTCCAATAGCTAAGTATCCAGGAGGCAACTGGGATTTGTACGTTAGGACCTCGCACTTACCAGCAAAATAATCCATCGTACAGGGGTCACACCAGCGGCCAGGTGCAGGAAGGTCCGCGGAATACCGCAGAGAGTAGAAGTAGCATCATGAAGTACCATTCTGCGCCAGATTCGATGCTTCTCAATGTACGTTAGAAACTGAAGAGGACACATTTTACTTTCCGCCACTGGTAAGGGGTTGCGGGTTAGGTTTATGTCCGTTGACAAGGACCACTTGAGAGGGCTGAGTGAGATGAGATTGCACACTCCCTTTCATAGCATCAACACCGTGGAATACGAAAGGGCCGTTAATATACCTTTCATTCTAGCCCCGTCTCACCTTCTGCTTTGGAGGGTCCTTGTTTTATATCAACCAGAATAAACTGTGAGAAACAAAACATTTTAGAATCTTCTGCGGCGTCGCATGGCACTCATCTCGGTACCCTCCTGACCTGTTCAACGAATGGTTGTGAGACCGAAGTGAAATGAAGATATTGGTTAATATAGGCTCTTTGGAGATCACACCCTAATAACAAGGATGGCGGGCACCCTTGAGTTTGTGTCATATCTTTTGTGCCATCTTAGTTTTTATTGTATAGACCCTTTTGGCCTTTTATCTCAACAAGCCCCTCCGTCTATCTTAGTTTACCAGAGTCGTGTTAGATGTTGTTAACATTAACTTGGTGTACGATATGTACTGATTAGTACACTACAGATGCCAAAGGGGGAGGTGGCCTTAGTTTTATTCGGCAGCACAACGAGCTGGATAGTAGTCCCCGCTTTCGAATCCCTATATTTATATGGGAGTGAGATTTTCATTGCATTATAGTAATGCCTCAGAGCTTTAGTGTCTTCACTGCGAAGATGGATTTATTTGGGTCCTGAATAATATCAGGGAGACTTGTCAGTCTCATGAGGAGGGAGAAGTCGTGGTTTCGGAGGTAAATGCTCTGTATCCTAAGACACTTTCGTTGGAGAGAACGGGGATGGAATTTTCTGAGAGAAGAGTTTTTACAGCAAGACTTAGCTTCGACAGACATTTTTCCAAGAAAATCCAGAAGTAATCAGTCACCCGCTAGGGTTGAACCGTTGATACGAACCTCTTCAGTCTAGGTCACTGATGAGACTGGGCAGAAGATTCCGAGTCCCACGAGAAGAACAGTTGAACCAAGTCAGACGGCCTGATTGATAAGGATAAAACAAAAGATTGTCCGCTATTGTTTGTGGTCGCTGCCCGAAAGCTTATGCAAAAAAGAAATCGAAAGTATGAAACGTTGTAGATAAATATGAGATCTGGGAAGCTCGCCTCTCTAGTAGGGGTTTTGCCGTGTTGCACCCAATCCTCAGTGCGAGTATCGGAGACGAACTTTATTAGGTTTAGAGGTGCTGTTAGTTTAGTCCAGGACATTTTGTGCCAGTGAAGACTTTGGCTAATCTTCGGGACAGGCGGTATGTCGGCTGTGAACCCCACAGATTCGCAATGAGGAGATTAGCAGCTCTCTCAGTTCTTTAAAGCCTGGCCTATTCGGCAGCAATCTCGGGCCATACTCCAACCGAGGTCCAACGCGTTTAATGCGTAGCGGCCGAAATGAATTATGGGAAAGTTTTCCGAAGGAAAGACGCACTGCCCCGAGGATATACCATGCTGAGGACATACTTTATTCGTATGACCTTTCGTTTCTAAGTTGTTCGACAGTACGACCCCAAGATCAAGCCCGCGGGCTTTCATTCTCAGCCGAGTGCTGGAGAGTGCGTAGCCTGACCTTAAGGATATTCGAGCTATGTGCAAGTGAGCGGAATTTTACAAGTTTATCGGAAGGGCGCATGCATTACGCCAGTCCCCAGCCTGTCGAGATCTACCTTCAAGAATTTTTGTGCATATTATAAGGGAGTAAATCTACCTCTTCAGATAATCAGCATAGGTAAGCACGGGGGCGCAAGCTAATTTGGGAACTATTGTTCTAAAACGAGGAATAACAGCGGACCGAGTACCGAACCTTGAAGTAAAACCCTGGAGGCCGAGGCCCAAGTGGAAAGGATCTCATAAAACTTACCCGGAATTTCTCGCCCTTTCTGGAAGTTTTCAATCCAAATTAGTAGTAGGTCACTATCCCCAACAGTTTGAACTTTTGGAAGAATTGGTCTTGTGGTACCTTGACGAAGGCTTTGCCGGGGCTGAAGAAAGCAACATTTGTTGCATATCCCTCAGCCCTTTCTCCCGCCCAAGGTTCTCAAGCGTCGCTGTGATTCGCGAAACTAATACTGTGCTGGACTGGGAAGGTGGCAGTGATCAAGTTACTCTCCAAAGCGCTTGGCTATAAGCCGATCCATCACCCCCCGGCGAGGCGGATAAGGCCTACTGGCCTACGGCTTATAGCCGTGGCCTTGTTTTTACTCTTAAACATCGGTAGGACAGTTACTTGCTCCCAGCCGCCGGGAGTTTTCCACTGGATGGAAATGTGGCGCAACCTTTCTATTTAGCCCGCGAGAAACTCGGCCAGCTCCCGTGGTACAAGTGGGTGGAGTCCGTCCGGTCTGGGTGGTTTATGTGGCCTAAAGGATCCTGAACTGTCAAAGCTTCATCCACTCTAATATTACCAAATGCTTTTGAGGGCCGAAACAACTACGAGAGAAGTGATCAAGGTTAACTACGTGTACGGGCTGATGCATGGTGGCATTCCGGAGCTTCTCCGTTAGCTTCTTCAGGGTCTGCCACTCCTGTATACCATAAGGGTGTATGCCTAGTGTTGCTCTCGTTTTTCTCTTCAGATAAACAAATAATGGTTTTGAAGAATGCACACATTCGGCCGCCAATCTCACTCCAAATCTACATCGTTTGGCCATCTTCATAGACGGGAATCGATTCGTGGTTGTTTGTGGGCACCGTAACCTGCTGCACTCTCTTGATACTGTCTCTGAGCTTCATGCCTTTTGTGGAGCAGGCATTGGAGCTATTTGTTGAACCACGAAGGCCCTGGGTATGGGACCCAGAAGGTGAAGCAAGACAAACCTGCGCACCATTTGGTGGATCCCATCTCGGATGAGGCACCAGACAGATCCACACTGTTTATATTCTCATTCCCCCAGATCATGCTCTGAGCTGTTACTCCGACATCATTAGGTGGTATGCGCTAGCCATTAGGTTTGTTATGCGGTTTCTGAGAGATTTGAGCCACAGGCCTCCCACGGTAGTTTAGCACGGCATTATCGCTGGCCCCAATGGAGCAGAACATCCATATAGACAACTTCCGAAGCTCGGGAATAAAAGCAGTCGAAATTGGATTTCTGTTCGTTAAGAGGCGAGTAGAATCACGCACATGATGGTGTAGCTCCAAGAAACACACTGTCGTGTGTAGCTGTTGGGAGAAACTATCTGCTACTTTAGTGTAGCAGCTAACCTCCCAGTCGTTGTGGGATGCCCCATAACCACCCAGGACCAGGTCGTGGCACGCCGTCGCTCAGCGCCGCAAGAAGCGTTAAATATTTAACTTCTTAGCTGCGGATATCCTACAGAATAGACGTAGCTCCGCATACCCGCAACTGGACGGTTCTACTCTACACAATATCGCTTCACCAAGTTCTTGAGGGTCAGCCAATAGGTAGAGGACATGTGCTGAAACCAAAACTCTGATATGAATGTGTGTCACCTACACCTCTGGACCGAATCATGTCCGAACAGCAGGGACAGCAGCAAGTACAGATGCTTTCGTGCCTGATACACACCCCTCGCTGGGCCAGGTATCTGTGAGAGCCATGGTCGCAGGTCTTCTGGCTTCTGCGAATGATTCCAGTCTCTCAATTCCATTAGGTAACCCGCGGACATCAATGAAATCTACTTCCACCACCTGACCAATTTTGAGTGTGTTGGTGAGATGCCCATCCCTGGAAGCCACCGGACGGAGGCAGTACAGCGAGTAATCATTAGAGGCGGCCACGTTTGCCGAAGCCTATCGTTTATAACACGGGAACCCTGAATATAGAATTTGACCTCACACCTTTCACGGCCTCCACATTGCCTTGATGGCTTGGTTCTCATTTTGTTGGACCTCCGGATCAGGTTCTTAAGAAAATCGCATACTGTGCCGCTTGAGAGGCCTAGAAATTTACAGTATTGACAGAAATTGGTCTCGAGAAGAGATAACAGCCTCACTCACTCGAGGCTGTCCGACTTCTCATAGTTTTCCCAGGTGGAAATCCGCCATGGCCCCAACTGACTCAGGAAAGCCATCTTGACCCTCCGCGAGCGACTTACAGAGAGTGGTCTGCAGTTGCAGTTTTGAGGTTTCTTGTGCCTTCCTATCCCATCGGCAGTCCCCACTAATTCAGTGGACTAAAAAAGACCAGCATGATTTGCAAGGGGGTATTGTCGGTCCACTTGGGCCGACAGATTTGAGGAGATTATCTAGCTAGTGTCCGACCAGTGAGTCGGTTATGCACCGCGATTCCTGAGTGTGCGGAACAGCATCTGGCCATGAGCCTTAGCCGAAAAACATCAGGTTCATTTCACCGGACAACATTCAAACGGTCAGTCCCCTCTAACCAGGGTGAATGTAGTTTTCCTTATGTGTGTGGCTTCATCTATCAGAATCAATCAATCCAGGACGAGTGTTTAGGCGTGACTAATGAATGCCATAAAAGCGAGTTCGGCATTCCATGAAGAAACTACCCATAACTCAGTTGTTCTGGTGGATGACTGACTTTTGATTTTGGGCCGCCTCTGCAACCAGGTAACTTAGTGATACTACTCGCGGCTAGGTCACAATTGTTACTGGTAACTGAATGCCTGAAGCTGAATCCAAATGAGCTCCCGGGGGTACCTACATTTCATGTGTAGTCACATCTCACTGGCTTGAAGAAATGATTCATTGATCTTGGTTTTCATGAGCTCGGATACCCACTTCAGCTGGAAGTCGTGGATGAGAACTTCATTAGAACCGATACTGTCGCTTCTGGGAGGTTGGCAGCCAAAAGCAGCGAGATAGCGGAGATGGACTGTTCCGGGAAGCTTCTTTCGTTTTGACCCAGAATCATTTTCCCTTGGATGAATAATCTTGGGTGTTTCCGTTGGAGGTGCTGTATGGGACCTTTCATGCTTGGGTAGCGGCTTTACGCAGTGGATACAGTATGGGACGTCGACGCAATATCCGCGTAAGTGGCAACTCAAGCTGAACTGG
Organism: Fasciola hepatica; assembly: GCA_948099385.1. NCBI lineage: Eukaryota > Metazoa > Platyhelminthes > Trematoda > Plagiorchiida > Fasciolidae > Fasciola > Fasciola hepatica. The sequence goes on along the minus strand of CANUEZ040000012.1, from coordinate 9,455,207 downwards.
GTGCCGGATGCGCGACGGTATACATCACACAGTTCTGCTATTCTGTCGCCCTTAGGGTGAAAGGCGCCAGCTTACGCCTTTGAATGTAAGACACCGGTCTGAGGCCAAGGAAGCCCTGCTCTGTGAAGGATAAACGCGGGATGCAACATACTGATTGTCCGTGTTTGTAAAGATTTATTGAATTTGGACGAAGTTCAGCTCGTCTTATCCAGGATTTGCGTCAGATTGGTTCAGTCCTGGTCCCGCTGCCCCTATCCCAAATAATCTTGCATCGACTAAATTATTTGCTTCCTTATCGGCATCGTCAGTGTTAAACTCTAAACCGATCAAAATTTGGGCCTCTTCAAATGCGTACCTACTGTTGTTCAGTCATGCTTCTTCACGCAGCTCTCTTCAGTCTTGTCATTATGAGAAGCGCCGAAGGACCACAAATCCCATGCAACTCATTGATCTTATCCGTCTCACTTTATTATTTATGTGACCCTACTGTCTTTCTTATCCGTTTGGGCGACTGGACGTAGCAGTCTCTCGCTGATCTCGCCCTTTCTGATGACTGCGTTAATCAGCTTTTTCTCCAACCGCGCCTGTGTGTGTTCCCCCGAATAATTATCTCTCTTCCGTTCGGTTATTGGACAAAGGACTTCTGCAAATCAGGGCTAATTTTGTAACCTACTTGCCCCTTTCTTGCACTGCCGTCTTGAAAGTCTCCTATCTATTGTTTCTTGGGCACTTTGGACCTTTCCTGGCCGTATTGGTTCTGTGGTCGGTTTGTCCACAATTTGAAGTGTTATTTTTATTGTTCAACAACCTGTCCTCTATACACGTAGTAAGGCGGGCCGGTGTTCTTTCTTGAGGCTTGGGGTTTGTTTATCTGCGAGTCACTCAATTACGGGTCCAAGTTCCTGTGCCGTGGTCGTAGCACGTACTTCACCCTTAGAGAATGTCTTCCCTCTGGAGACGATGTCGATGGTGAAGGTGATGGAGTTGGTGATGACAATGACAATGATGCTGTTGCTTCTGCTGCTACTTATGATTGTGAGTAGATTGGCGATGGTGATGACGATGACAGTGATGGCTCTTTCCTACCCGTGACAGGAAGCACCATCCTCGCCGGCTCTTTGCCGGCCACACAGGCTTTTATATCCTGGTACATTTCATGCAGAACACTTTCAGCAACTTTACACGGTATTTGTTGAGAGCTACACAAAAATCATCGTTTGTTTCGGAGTAGGTAGATCCAACCGTCACACCCATCACAGTGAAAGGAGTTGTCCCGAAGGCGAACAAAGTTCGAGCGAATTAGACACAGAGATTTGGGTTTCTCGATGTCTTTTATAGTCATTTTGATAGATTTTCATCCGCAGATTAAAAAAACAAAAAAGGATAATCCCAAGTATAAATCCGCTTGACTTTCTGGTGTAGAAATCAGTATTCCACCTGAGCTAGCTTCAGTTGAAGTACAGGATACGTCACTAGTTCCAGGCTTTCCTTTGGCTGGTACGTCAAAGTGTCCTGTATCTGAAAGGAACTCTTAATGAGAAAACTACAACAGTGGGGTACTGGGGAGCCTGTAACACTGGGTGAACCTTGAGCTGTGGGTTTGAATTCCTGAGGCTCCTCGTCGTCTCTGTCTTATTCTCGTTCAGGCTTAGTATAGTGGTGTTTACTCGCAACTCTATGCCTTATTCTGTCCATTTTCTTTAGCAAAATGTCTAACGTCACTGAAAATGCTGGGACCATGTCCAGACTGCAGAATGAGGGCTCACCAGAAGGCGAGCCGTGTCCCGGTCCCGTACTGAAAGACCCTCTGCGGACCATGGATACAGAAAAGCTAGGGACGAGGACGACAGTCCGTGGAGCGGGGAAGATCAGCCTCAAAATCTGCGTGAAAATCACCTTCCCCATATCACTGCTAACCAGCCTATGGCGGTACCGAAACAACTAACTCAGGGTATTGTGAAGAAATTGCTAGCCTCGACAGCCAGTGCAAAACGTGTACCTACCTGGAGCAGGGCCCATAGAGCCGCGTGTTGAAAGCATATAGCCCCAGGAATAATTAGAAAGTTGGACTAGTCACCTCCTCCGAAACTAGCCAAATGCTCTTTGCGGATCTCCGGAAGGCACAAATGGACATTGGATTTATTACCGAAAGTACCTTCGAAGGGCCGTCGAGCAGCCTGATCGAGCAGAAAGTGGCAGTTAAAAAGTCCCTTACTTGGGTGCTTGGCGTAGCACCTGACCTCTCATTGCAAGCTCATCAGGTGCCAAGGAAACAGATGGCCCCGGCCGCAATAGTAAACCCCAAATTGCAATTGTCTGCACTTTTCCATCGTACTAGCCTTCGAACGATAAAACAACCGAACTCTGGATATCCCGGTGAATCAGAGTCAACCGCAAGAACTACTGCCTGCCCTGCATACTTCCAGCCCGCCCAATACAAAGAGCCTTGGGGAAAGTGAAGATGCTCTTGAATCAACTGTCCAACTCAATCTAAATTTTAGAGGAACAGAGGAGGAAGCATCCATAGAAAGCCTCAGAAAAGGCGAAAGCTCCAATCAAACATTTTACATTTTACCACCAAAACGGTTGCTTTAGGTCACCCCATTCCCATTCTTTCAAAGCATATGAAAGGGAAGCCCAACCTGTGGCAGAGGCTGCTTAATGGGAACCGCTAAACTCCACATGGCTCGCTGACTAATCCGTTCCCAGAACAGCTTTCTTCGCATGGCAGTACTTCTACCCACACCACAGGGGGAAATTTCCCCCTTTACCGGCAGAGCCGGGTACTTCAGACACCCCCGCTCATGTCCCCACGTCCCCTTGCGTCTGCACTGCCCTTTATGGAGACATATTCTCCATTGGAATTCCTTTTAGTTCTAGTGGGAAAGCAATACGGTGCCTGTAAACAGATTGTCTCAGCCTCCCAAGCAAAATTCTGGAACTGAGGCCATGAGCAGCAGACACGAAACTCCACATCATTGTCAACACGAAGATTTGGCTCACACCAGACTCACAAAGCCGTAGCTCATAAATACCAGGTTACTCCCTTCTCAGTCAAGATTCAAGAGGATGGCGTGCAGGGAGTAGCCCTCTACATTGGTGACCTCCTACAGCCGGGCCCATTTCCTCGAAATATCTCATTAGCTACGGTACATTCCTTGTGGGTAACTCTTCACTTCTGCTTGCCCACTACTTTACTTTTGGGTGTGAGTAAAGGCTGCCCTTTCATACCACAGGTAGATTCACTGTTGATTGTAGATCCCCTGAAAACACTCAAATAATCTCGCTCTTTTGGTAACCTTCTTATATTGGGGACTTTATTGTCCAGTGTCTAAACTCGCCACATCTAGATCTGATCTTTAACTATTTCATACACAGCATAGACGCCGTCAGTCTTTTACCACCGCCAGGTTAGAGCGACCAGGCAATTCTCTTGTTTACATATTGCAGTGGCTAGCTCCATTGTCCCCATACAGACTAGTCGGTTCACCCAAGAAAACAGGTTTCAAATGGACGAGGCCCTCCAGCAGAAGCGAACCGAGCGTCATAATGGACAACAAAGACAAAGATGAAAGCGACAAGCTGCTAGAGCAACGCGTGCCGAGCGCACATATTCTGTGTCTAGAATCAAACAGGTTCCAAAGTGTAAGGTACACCTGTCACCATCAATTAGACGCCTTCTTGAGAAAAGCTGTCAGCAGTTTGCCTAGTACCGAGCCACACCACTTCCGGCCGATGCAGAAGCTTTCGGAAGTCTGCGGGAGCTTTGCATATCCACGATTAGGGAGTACTTCAAGAAGCTACAGAAAGGAAACCCAGTTGGGGCGCTTACGGACTGTTCTTTCCTCTACAAGCCCCTGAGTAGCAATCTTGGATCATGATTCTCAGCACTTGCGCTGTCGCTCTCCGATGGTGCTCTGGCACTTCCCACTCCGAGGCATCAGAAGTTCTCAAATCTCACATCATGTCAGTTTTCAGCAAAACGTTGGTGTTTTCATTTGGACATCCCTCTCTTCAGTCAAAATAGCTAGCGTCCTCGTTATAGCGCGTCACGGTGGATCTCCAGGATGTGGAGGGGAAGCTTAAAAAACTTAACCCGTTCAGCCCGGAGGGACCAGAAGAAGTTCATCCTCACATTCTTAAAGAATCCGCCTTTATTTTTTTAGTATCATACCCTACACTCCTTGAAAGGTGCGTAGATAAAAGGAGGCTTTCAAGTTCATGGAAGCATGCTGCAACTGCACAAATTTACAGGAGAGGAGATCGATACCTTCCCGAAACTTACAAACCATCAAACCCCATCAGTGTCCTTAGCAAAGACTTCGAACGCATCATAAAATGCCTTATTCCGACAGATTTGAGCGACAGTAGTTTACCATCGCCAGTGCAACGTGGCTTTCTTTCTAGCAGGTCTTACTCCACCGGTAAGCTGGCTGTTATCGATAGCTTGACACAGGCCCACATTGAGGGCAAAACATCCCATGATTCATCAGTCGATTTCGCCAAAGCCTTCGATGGAGTCCCGCATATCCCGCTCCTCTAAACCTCGGGATGTATGGCATTTCCGGCCGCCTACTTTCCCTACATGAGAGCCTTTTAGAGATCTAATCCTAATCGGTTCTCGTGTGTACGTCCCAATTCCAACCTGCAATTATCAATACAGGTGCCCCTCGGGGCCCTGTCCTTGGTCCTCTCCCCTTCCTCATTTACGTCAACGACCTCCCTGTTGTGGTCCCTTTTAGCGTAGGGATATATGCAGATGATATCACAAGCTGAGATAAAAGTGAGCGCTAAGCAGCCAGCCATTGGCTCGGTCAAACTTTGGTCAGCAGACTGAAGTCTCCCAATAAATGATGACGAATACGCATTCATTCCGTTTGGCAATGCTTTCAGTCACCTGCTCAGGTTAATTGGAGACAGACCAATCCAAATAGTGGATCAGCACAAGATCCTCGGTTTTTGGTTGCGCAGTAATCTCTCGTTTGCCTCCCGCCGAGGGAAAGCCAGTAAAGCTACCTTCCGGGTACTAAGTCCTACCAGACGAAGAACTCCCAGGAGTACCCCATCTTCTGTGTGGAATCAATATTCGACCTCCAAGATTACTGGCCTCTCAAGAGGTCGGGACATTTTGTAGCGGATTCAACGGAAAGCGATCAAATTGGTACGTGGATGCTATTTACTCCCTACACGGTCAGTCTGACATCAGTTAATCTCCACCCATTTGATACATGCCTTACTGAGGAAGACGTCCTCCTGATGTTTGACCCATTTTCAACGGGCCTAGTGGATCAGCTTTTCCCTCGTGCCTACCTAGAGACCGTGCGAAGACACACGAGGAAGCTTTTCAAACTCCGTCCATAAGAGTTTATTAGACGACATTTCTTCTCGTCCCGGATATTATTTCTGTGGAATGAACTTCCACAAGAGGTGGTGAATGCCTCCTCAAAAGGGGCAATTTAGGCCCGGCTAGACAGTTGGTTTTGACTAACACCAAGCCCAGCGGATTCGCTGATCTCCCTTGTGTGGATTATTTTCTCCCATATTTTCACTTTTTACCTTAAGTCCTATGTGCTTCGGGATATTTGCAGCTAAAAATAGATCGATTCTCCTCCCTCTTCCGAATGCACGAGCAAGTCACTCTTCTGTTAAATTATGAAAACAACGAAAGTAGTGGTGAGGTACCGAAGTAGCTATATTCATAATGTCGGGCTCATGTACTACGACGAAAACATTTATTTTTATGCTAGAGTTGCCATTGCGAAAATGGTTTCCCCATTGTGGCCGAGTTTTTCCCATTATCAGGTCGCTGGAACCGAAGAAAGTATATATACAAAAACCCGGAATACCCGGGCTCAAGTCCCGCATCCGTAAAATACTTCGGGATTTCAAGCAGTTTCTTTTTACCTAACCTACACCAGCGGTGTGGTTGTCTTACTGAGATTCTCCATTCTGTCCCGTGACCCGTTGGAATTCGCTCGCTAACTGCAACTTGTTCTGTTTTGGTCGATAAGGATAGTTTGCATCACCTCTGTGCGGTTTTCGCATACATAGTTTTATCGACTAATTAATAACTGTCTACCATACTGTCCGTTTATTATTTATCAGTATGCTTTCGTGCATGCCACTGATATATTCCTTTCTGTCCCAACTGTTTTGCGCTTATTCGACGTTCACATAACCGAAAGTCAAGCTTACGAGATTGGCCTCGACTTTTAAGCCGTTGCTCAGCTTTCTCTCTTTACCTTACCTTCCTAAATAACCTCACCGCTTTTGAAATTCTGATTGCTTCATTTGACCGCTTCTCCTAGACTTCGCCATCGACATATGTAAAGCATGTATGCGTCCACTAACTGTTTTTCCATACCAACTTACAGGATCTTGCCAGTTCAACTTTGAAATAAATCCTTCCAGATGCGTTAGCATTTACAGTGACCCCCGTATTACTCCCCACAGATTGTCAATGTGTTTCACCCGCTTCACGATTTATTGCCTTTGTTTAGTTATATCGCGTCTGCGGCTCTGAAACCAACCTCAACAATGCGATAAAAACTGCATCAGTAACCAACCCCTGGTCGGCTTGATATATATATATATATATATATATATTTGTATATGCAATATATATATATACATGTACATATATATACTCACTACTGTCCTATAATTATTAACACAATCATGGTGAGTAACTCAACGCTCCTCGGTATTTCTTAGCTTACAACGCTTCTTTTCCGCACCAGGTCCCACCACATATACTTCCCTCACCACCTCTGCGATTTCGAACTGGAAAATCCAGTCTGATTCATCGCACTTAGCGTGACTCACTAACTGAACTCCACACCCAGTTATGAAGTCACCACTTCTGCTCCCACTCCATCCCCCAGCTAAGTTTCTTCTGTAATTCCACGCAGAACTTAGTCTTTACTCCTGCTCAATGACCATTCTGGGCGAAATACTAACTTCCCCGTTGAACGTGTTAGCCACACTTAGGCGTTTCCCTTTTAGTCTCACATTTCATGGCCTTAATCCGCCTTAGAGATCCGCTGCACCGATGAGCCCGTGCTTAACTTTGTTCTTCTTTCCGTTAACCATTGATCCTCAGCTGAGCTATACCCAGACTGCGTCTCTATCTCACTTCTTTTGCGTCCGACCGCTTTTGCATGACCCGTCTGAGGATCGCACCCACGTATACAGCAACATATACATATATATGTATACATATACCTTGGGTATGCTCCACTCACTTCCCCCCCACTTCCTAACTAGATTGTGCCATTTTACAACATAATTTGCATACATATGAATAAAACCGTCAGTCCTTTAGCGATAGGTGCTAGCTTTCACTTAATTCCTATCTCAGGCTAGAACTAAGCCGCTCGATCCTGCTTTTCTTGCGCCTTTCTCGCACACTGAAGCCTTGCCACGTGAATTACCATTCCTTAGTAACTAGATCTCACTTCACTGCGTATATGCTCACGGTAAGTTAAGACCCCATTCCAACCGGAATCCGTATACTTCTGATTTCTCTTGACCCTGCGGAATACCAACATGAAAGATCCTCATCTCAACACCCAGTGCTTTTTCCCTTTTCAATGTTTGCCGTCCCCAACCACAGCTGGTGAACTGACCAGACTGTTATCTTCCTATTTTCTCATTCTTCTCCCAGACCATACCCTCTACCATTGTTTTATTCCCGGTTCCCAAACGGACACCCTCTCCTCATCCCTCACCTGCCTGATATCGCCCTGAATCTCTACTATCACCCAACTATCCTAGAAAGCTACCAGTTTCCGTCTAGTGATCCCTAATAGACCGGTCCACTAGCCAAACGATAACTAATTATTCGGATAACAAAATGTTCATTTTCTGGTTTCCATCAAAACGATAACCATAACCCACAGCTGGAACACTCTCCAGACTGCCGCACTCCTGATCTCTTTCAGATTGCATTGGTTACTTGGGTAGCCATCAGCCAAATCGATGTTTATCCCGGATTACGGTAAGGGCTGGACGTTTTGATCAGTGGTTTACACCTATTCTTTGGCACGACGTTACATGGGGCACCTTGCACGGATTAACAAAACCTCATAGAAGTCTCACCGAATAGCAGAAGAGATTCCTGATAACAACCATCAACACATTCGCTCAACTTCTATTCCCAATAATTCAACCCAACAGTTCAATTCCTTTCGCGTTGCAGTACGAAACCAATGACCAGAACCCAGCCCTTGCCGCCGTCCACTTCGTCAGACCAGCCCCTTTTTACCTGCTACCCTCAACATTCTACCTACTACCACCTGCAACCAAGGTCTTTGTAGAACAGAATACCAGCCATCTGCAGCCAACCAGAATTTGGTTAACAATTTTCTACTACATACAAAATAATTTACACTCTTCCAACTTCTGCCTGGCCGAACCAATAAAGTTTGTCTCCACTCATTGGTCTCATTGACGGCTTTTATTTAAAAGTCCGTTATACGTCCATACACCATTCATGCTCTTCAAAAGTTCACTGAAATCCCTGCGAAGCTTTTCGCCTTCATGTGAATTTCATTATGACACTGTAATCACCTGCACAAAAGGTCCGTTCTATTATCACCATTTACTCACTTGCCTTTATTTCACATGCTTCCTCCACAATTAGTTACCCAGTGCTGGATCAGTGTCCAATATTCCGCTGGTATCCCTGACTGCACGTTAAAAGCCCCATGCTTGCTTTACTTTTAGCATTGTTCTTTGGCATCTCTTTCGCCCGGTTACTCGTTAGTGACCGTCTAATTGTTGCTTATATAAGCAATCCCACGACTGCCCAGCCATCCACACCGCCCCCAGCGATTTCGAAACCGACTCGGAGTTCCCGCTTCAACCATTACCACTTTGGTTCACTGAAACACTACATGACTTTACTGGTGTATTTCGGTTGCTGTGTGATTTATAAATTTAGAATTTGTGAATACCTCACATTGACATGTACTGCTGTATACCCTGATCTTGCCTTGTGCGTGTGTATTGACCACGGTCAACAAATATGCTATACTATAGGTCCGGATTGACTGGGTGGCGGAATGGCGGTATCCGACATCACTTTCCGTGGCAGAAACTACGTTTTTCACGTGTGTCGTGTATTTTATAATTGTTCACTAGAAGCAGTTTGCGTATTGCTGTATGCCTTATCAATCCAAATCTTATCTACTAGTTACCAATGTAACAATAAGACGAAACAGCCGTAGGCACATGTTAGCTCCTGGCCACCAGAGAATCATTATCTGGCGAAGTCAAAAAGAATCCATCAGAGCCACCCATGCCACAGTGGATTCTTTCGAATGCCTCAGTTATTGGCACCTGGATAAGCCCTGTGAATGGCAGTATTCCCTACACTTCGCGCACCTCATACGGTTATATAAGTCAGATGATTTGGGAGAGAAGCCATCACCCAAAAAAAGGTGGGCTGCGAAGGCATATTTGATGCTTTCCATCAGCTCATGAAAGCCAATGCACCGGATTATTCCACATACTTCTAAGTTTATCTTATTCAACTTATTCTTAAAGTGAGCTATTAGGGAATGCTCGAGATGATGCGAAGGAATAACAAGCCTGTTACGTAGCTAGTGAGGACCAGGAAGAGACTTGGTTTGCACGGACGTATACACGAATTTTGTTGGGATCACCCCGCTAAATGCCAGAAAAATTGGTAGGAAACAGTGATTTTGTCGACCTCGGACTCGACAAAACTTTTGAGTATGCAAAGGGTTCCAGTTCAGTGCAAGCAACAGACTAGATGGCCATCCAGCCTCACGTAGATGGTCTGAATTCTTTTTGTGGGTCGTCTCAGTAGCCGTGAAGTATTCTAGGCCGTATACTCGAGCTTTTATCACGGGTGTTTATGGTGAGTCTTTATGGTAGGACGATGAAACCTGCAGATGTGATGGAAAACTTGGACGATCGCATTTGAGAGCCAAAATATCTGATAGCTCAAGGAGTCTGCTTTCGAAATGCATGCAGAAGTTTCCGCGTAATCTTGTCTAGCTTTAGAGCTGATGCCCCGACCAAAGCCCTTATAAAACAAATAAAGAGCCTTTATGGTCATTTCAACTGCCTAACGCGTACACACCGAGGCGGTAGCGTTAGTAGACGACTGGTGTTCTCAAGCAGCCCTGGAAGGGCACGAACCGATGCCTCTACTGCTCCCAAAAACAATAGGATCACCGAGTGGTCTTCCTGAGAAGACGGTTCGCCTGCAGGATGGGGTGCATGCCAAGGGACTACAGAACAACTGCTTTCTCATAGATGGCCAACCTGCTACCATCACTGACGTCAGTGACCACGTCTCGAAGTACAGTCACTTTGAACTGAAGGGGGACCATTTTCACCGGCCCAATTTCTTCCGTGAATCTGAAAATATACTTCTGGGAACAACCATCTGGGGAAACTTGTTCACGTAAATGTAAGGCCATTTGGTGTAAAGGAATATTGCTCCCAAACCTCAAAAGTCGGGTATTTTATCTCACTACGAATAGCTAGCATTCACGAAGTTATTCAGTGCCATGAATAACAGTTAGGATTTACCTTTAAAATGCTCACAGATGTGGAATTCTTGGGAGATAAAGCCGTTACAGTTGATAATGACCTATGAATGGTGAGTTCAGACCACTCAACGAGGCCTTCCGTCTGTGCTTCCCAAGTGGAGCACATGGTAAGCATCGGTCTCCCACCACCGGTGAATTCAAAAACTTACAAACTCAATGTACATTGAGTCGCTGGTAAGAAAACATGGCTGTTATTCAGCCTCCATTCTTGGATGACCATCAACGGGCTTTCAGGGTGTGAACATTACGGGAGGATGCGTCCTGCGTGCTACCCACGGATGCCTACGGAACGTTGTGGGGAACGACCACAATCTACGTTTGGTCACAAATGAAATTACAGTAGTGGCAAACCAGTAGTTCTTTGGAATATGAAAGTGACGACCTGGAGCCTCCGGCACGGGTTGGAAAGGGTCTGTGGTCCTTCGAGTTATCTTGCGAACCAGACCAGCCCGCTTGCCTTTCGAGCACTCCACACATTTCACTGGGCACAAAACTAAATGAGCCAGTCACCGTAGCGCGAGTAGCATAGCTGTATTCTCACAATTCACGCCGTGGTACATTCGCTAGCAGTTTTTGGATTTCCATTCCAACGGTGAGCCCCATGGCAACAACGAGCCGTGTAGTCGAGGAAAGGTCACCCTTTTCCAAACTTCGTGGGAAGTCCGCTCCACTTAGCAGGGGCTTAAGTTGCAGCCAAATTATCTCGAGAAGATGCAATTTTACTAAAACCTTCGTAAATCTCTCCTGCTTTCCTATCTGCTATCAAGAAAGATACTTCGGAGTTGAAGAACAGAATGGCTGCAGTGCAGAGGTAAAAGGCAAGTTTGGCTTTAGCCATCGAGTCTCAGTAGAGAATTCCCGCTAACAGAGCTGACGACCTAACGTCTCTGAGTGAACGTTTATGGAGACGCAGCTACTATGAACAAGAGGTAAAGAAAAGTTCACCGTAATTTCTTTTGATCAGGCCACATTTTTGCAAAGGATTTCGGATAACAGCTTCGTGGAATTCACAAGGAAAATGACGCCCCAGCTGATGACGATGGAAGTTTTCGTGCAGTTGAGAATGGGCTGCTCGCACGCAAGAGTTTCCCTGGCGGTAAAAAAAGTTTGTCCTCCTGTGGTAAGTGAGCAAGAGACTTCGAATTTGTTGCGTTATAGATGCTGTGTGTTGGAATAACTACCCGGGGGCTACAACGCAGCTCACTCAGGAGAAAGCACGTCGTTGTTTGCGAGAAAATTGAGCTAGCCTAGAAGAGGGTCGGTCTGAAATGTATCGTGACGTCAGTGTTCAGTGCAGTACGTACAGAATGAGTGGCCTTTATTTTTGACATATTTCTTAAAACGTTATCTTAGACAGTGCGTTGCACTTATTACGATACTTTCAACTACCTTATAGTGCTAGATTCCAGTTCCTGCCTCGTAACGCTTGCCACACTCACAGTTACCATTTTCCTACGCCAGAGCTAGTTTACCACTGGATTACAGCACATGTATTTAAATTTGTGGTTTATAACGTGTCAAAAATTCGCTCATTGCACTCGTTTTACAGAGGGAGATCAATAACATGTTTCTCTTCCGATTTTGGGCCCTGAAAAACAGTATTTCAGGAGAACAATTTTCAATCAACTAATAGGCATGGACGACAAAACTCCATATTTGTTGTATATCCCTTTTTCCACTGTACAATTTGCCCATCAACACATGTTTCTCCTGGCCTCGGAAGCATTTTTCTTTCTCTTATGAAACTGTCAATAGGAACATAGCTCGCAATTACTGGTGAGGGGCAATTCTGAAGAAGAAGGAGTAATTCTGGGAAGTAGGGAAATGAAGAAACTGGAGATTTCAATGTAGTTACTCAACACACTGGATTGTTATCTTTCGTTTTTGGGTCGTTTACGCAGTTCTGGATGCTCATGAGTAAAAAATGTATATTGGGCAATTGGGTTTATAACGTCAAACGTAAGTTACCAAATACGGGAGGAGATATTATGCAGTCGGCCAAGAAAAGCCCTCAAACCGACCATTTTTATTTCAATGGGGTCATTTTAGGGACATCCTAAGGATCAAACAAAGTTGACTTGTTGACCGACTTTTGGCTATTCAGGGACCATTGTGCTGACTGGGACGTCTTCCATGAAACAATGTTCGTCCTCTTCTGTTGTCATCGTCTCATTCCTACGTCCATGCGGGACAGTCCTTTACACTGCTCTGTAGACGGTTGTGCTATAATGTGAAGCCCTCAAACAGGCGGCAGAGATAGTCAAACTAAGGGCCACGGTCCTTATCCTAGATAACCAGCCTAGGGATCTTGGTTACCAAATCTGTCCCAGTATCCCAGGCTTCTAATTGGGTGTACTAAGAATTCGGGCAAGGAAATCTTGACGTCGTCAAAATTTTTCAAGATATTGAGAAATGCCTAAAGCGAGTCATCCTTTGGGGTAGCCTTCTCATTTAAGGCCATCCTCATGACAATTCTAGCCAGGTATTTAACCGCCTCAAAATACCTGTCTCATTTTCCATTCGGTTTATTTTGCTGGTGACTAAGTGCAACATTCGGGCACACGACAACCTAACTGTAGTAAGTTCCACAGAAACATCCAAACGAATAGCTTCCCCAGCTACAAAGCTCTAAGAGGAAATAAAAGGGCTCAATGGAGTATCCGTTGACAAGAAGCCGCAATGAGAAGTCTAGTCCAGCAACCCCATTAAAATATGATCCGAAGCTCAGAGAGCTACCTGTCCTCCTGTTAATAACATTAAGGATCGAGCTCCGTATTCATCATCCGGCACTCCTATAGCCATTCCATCTCAAGTCAGAGGACTCAGCTCAACCAATAAACCTAGTGTTAAAAAATCCGTAAATTCCACTAAAGGAATCCCAGAGCCCAGAATTAGCAATCGGTCTGCAGTAACGGAGGTGGCTCACCCATCCCCGGGCCCAAATGCCAACCTGCTACCCACCTCTGCCGAACTCTGCGGTAAGAACGTTAAAGCTCCAGAAAGGTCGTCTAATGCCATCCTGCGAAACATCATCACAAGCAAGAAGGCTCAAGACAGGGAATCACGCAGTGTACGCGAACATGAACCACAAAAACAGCCCATTCTTTTCTGAAATTGAAGGATGTAGGCCTTCCAACTGGCATGGTACCTCCCAGGTTACTAGACATCGAAACCTTTCAATTTCCCCAACAGTTTATTTGCCTTCAACCCCCTTCCCACAACATCCCCAGCTCCTGAATCCACCGAGGCCCCCTTTCCACTCCCAGCTGACCCTTTTTCTTCCTCCTGAAACCCAAAATCGGCTGTCTCTGGCAATTCTCAGACATCTCCTCAGCAAGTGTTCAGACTTTTTCACAGCAAGTGTCCCGGTGCACCGAGTAAGATCCTGGGGCTTCAGCTGCATGCAGTGGGTAAGAGGCCCCAAGTCTTAGACCTCACAGGAACCTGGCTCACCCTTGACATACGCGATGCTGAAATATCCGTTCCTGAACAGTTTATAGTTAATCAGGGCTTCTACAGAGGTCGTGCTGGTGGGGTCATCATATACCACGACAGTTCCATCCTTCCTATTACCACATTGCCAACTCCCACCCTTCCACATATTTATTGCCTGTGGGTTACCTCTACACTCTCTGATACACACACTGCTTTGTGTGGACTATAGCCCCCCAGCATGCAACTCTATCGATGACCTAGGTCTCGCAGACTTATGAGGCCCCCTGGCAAGTTATACAGACTTCATCCACCTGTTACTGGCCGGCGACTTCAACTCACACAGTATCGACTGGTGAAGATCTGATGCCCTTGATGCCACCTTTAGTAAACTTCTTCCGGATGTTTTTCTGAAGAACTCATCGGTGCTGAACATAAATTATCCGACCAGATATCGCACAGAACATGCTCCGTCCCTACTAGGCCTGATCATCATCAGTGAATGGTTCCAAATAGGTGTGGTGCTCTACTCCCCAGCTCTCACCCATCACGTTCTCATGGGGTTCGGTCATATTGCGCAGTGGCCTCCTCTTCCTTGAGAAATAAAAACTTTGATATCCTTCAAAAGGACAAGTTCTGACCAATTCAGAGCATTCCTTTGCTCCCAGCTAAACTACGCAAACCTGGGTAGCTCTGCTGACGAGATGGCCGGGAATCTCGCAGAGTTGGTCTCCTTAGCTGATGGGCTGTTTCCCACGAGAACTCGTCTTCCACAGACCAGTAAATGGCACCGCCCCCACAACACCAGGTGCATTCTAGAGGAACGCACAAGCCTCTTCGCTAGATATGAAGACATGGAGCTTGTCCATAATGCAGAAAACTTCAGAATTACCCGTGACCATTGCTAAAACAAGACTGGGTCCTATCAAAATGCAGTCCAACAACCTGTGCTTCCTCGAGCACAAACCGAAAGCCGTTTTTCTTTCAGTACATGCTTCGTCTGAGGGCCAAAGCTCCAACTCCGTTTGCCCTCAAAGGCCATGCCGGGTCTCCAGTTCATTCCCTCAGCCAGGTGGCTCAGGTCTTCAGCTCCCACTTTCGTCCAGTTATGAGCCTTATGCTGATATCATCACACCGCACCAGTTTCCCAACATCCCTGACCACTACCCCAACGATATCATTATTCCCATCTGTGCAGTTGCAAAATTATTCCACCGGCTCAACTAATAATAATTTATGGGTCCCGACCTAATCCACCCACGCGTTCTCAAGGGAACTGGGGACACATTACCAGCTCCTAATGCATATCCTTTTCAGCGATCTGTTGAGGATTGAGATTTCCCTAGCGGCTAGGAAAAAGCAGCCATCGAACCCATCTGTAGGAATAGTGGCAGATACCCTGCTTCCAGATGCGGGCACATGAGTGTGACAAGCATCATCACCAAATTCCTCGAGCAAACTTCTCAAGAGTGTGATTCTTTGCCATCTGAACACAAACAGGATCCTTTCCCCGTCTCAGCATGGGTTTCTTCCTAGCAGATAAAGCTTCACCAAAAAACCTTCTATCATGGATAGTCGACAAAAGCCCTGGATGACGGCCACCACTCACGCTCTGCGTTCATCGATTTTGCAAGGCCCTTCGACAAGGTCTCACGTATCCCTCTCTGTAGGCTGCAAACATGGGGTTACAGGCTCTGTGTTGGACATCTACGGCAGCTTTCCTGCTGACCGCACCTTCGTGGCTGAGATCAGAAGTGTTTCATCTCAACCTTCCTCAGTAACAGCTGGGGTCCCCGAAAAAATCAGCCTTAGGCCCTCCTCCGTGTTTTACCTAAATAAATGATTTTCCGCAGTCGTTCCAGCAAAAGTACCCGTGTATACTGACGAAGTAACCCTCTAGAGTTCCAGCGCTGAAAACGTGCAAATTGCAGTTGGTGAAACAGAACGCTGGTTCGAAGACTGGAACCTCTCAGCAGTTGATGACAAGTGGGTGAGCAAGTCTTCCAGCAGGAAGACTGGTCACAAGTCCTGCAATGAAGGAGCGATCACACTGACAAGGTTCGATCGACGAAGGGTGCTCGGTCTCCGGTTGGATAACAGCTTGTCTTTCTCTCATAATCACCAACTTGAGAGCAGGTTTGCCTTTTGAGACTTGAGTATGATTCGGAGATTCTTCCAGCACATCTCCAGCAATGAGTTATCCATGGTTTTTAGTACATACTTCCCTTCTCTGCTGAAACACGGTGATCAGTGAATGTGCTCTAATCTTGCCAGAGATCGTGAGATCCTAGAAAGGATTCAGAGGGCTTCTATAGAAGCAGTATGGGGTTTGTCCCACCTACAATATCCCATCCGACTCTCACTCATTCTCTTTTCCCTTGGCTTGAGGGGCGTAAGAGGTGGTCTGCTTTTGATTTTTCACATATTTTATTCAGGTCAAGGCGACTGCTCTTCTCCGTCTGTCCAGCTTCTTCTCTCGGTGGTCACAGCAGAAGGGTCTTTAGAACGAGGCCAGGTACTCCACTACTAACCATCAATTTTTAGCTACAGGTTAATACTTTGTGGAAAGCCCTTTCGGAAGATATTGTTCTCTCCAAAAACAAAACTGTCTTCAATGAAAAGCTGGACCTCTGCCTCCGTCTCCTCCAGTAGTTCCCTGTCCTTTAAAGACAAAAAAGATGATTCAGATGTTTATTGCATTCCCTTCCCGCCTTATGTTCATGGATGTCGCCCTCTAATTCCTCCTACAGCAATGTTTACAACGAGGCAATGCTTGATGGCACGTATATTTTTTTGGTAATCGCCACCGTTCCCTCACTTCACTGCACTCCCGTTTTCTCGTTTTTTGAATTCTCCACCACACCCCGTATTGTATACCGTCCCGCTAGCTCCAGTGAGGATTCAGTTTTGCCCTAGAATCAATTTTCATTTTATTGGTGGATAATACTTTGCTTATATGAGATATGCTCTCGTAACCAAAACCGTGCATAAAAGCTTATTTGCCTACCAACACACCTGAACGGTCCTTGCTGGTTTATCCGGATTTGCTGATTTGGCTTTAGTCGAATGTCAACCTCTGGCTGATCCACTGACCGCCTAACTAGCCCTGATCTTGTTGGCCATTCCGGTCGGCTGATCACGTGCTCTCCGGTTCATTGAACCGATCCATTTATTAGAAACGAGCTGGGTGCATTTCCTCGCACGCCCCGGTCATGCCTTTAGATGCAGCTGAAAGACAGAAAGCCTGAAGTATCATCCGCCGAGTATCAGGCCTGAGCTTTACCTTGACGTCGGGAATGGGGGCCATTCATCTAGGATATCTGAAAGGGAAAGCAACCATGTAACAGCAGTCAAAATCTCAGAAATCCACAACTGATGACCAAAAACATCTCCAATATATCTGTAAGACCCCAGGGCAGGAAGGAATTCGGAGCCAAAGTACCCTCACTATCACCGTCATCATCAGCATCAACGTCAGCGTCATAATCTTACAGCGTTGAGCAGTAGGGCAAGCCCCGATGACCACCGCCTTTCGCAAAATATCGCGTAGGGAAATATAAACAAACAATATACAAGTTGGATGGGTGGATGGAGACTGGGAAGGAGGAAAAACGCCCTAATAGCCGACACACAAAGTAAGCAGTCTCACTGTACAAACTCATACTTCCGTGTAGTAGTGTAGATGTTCAACAAACCGTTGAGAGCCAGCCCGGATAGCCTTGTGGTTAAGGTGTTCGATTCACAATCGTTCACCCCGGGTTCGAGTCCCCGTGGGGGCTCGGTGGATGTGCACTGCTGATGATTCCCAACAAGGATGAAACAGCTGTACAGTGCTTCCATGGTTTTCAATGGTGAGTTGAGCGTTCAAGCTGCATGATGAATCATATTATATACAAATCTAATCTCCTACTACTCATTTGCAAACTCATACTTATTAATCAGTCTGATTTGACAGAAAGTGACAACAAGATCGCCACTGCTAACGGGTTGTTGCCGTATCCTCCAGCATGCAAGCCCACTAGTGAATTGAGCATTTTTCCTATTTTTGCCAAAACCAATTTAAATGGCCGCTGCTGCATCATGTGAAGAACTCCAAGCGGCTTCTTTCACCACGGGGAGGAGCAGAAAACAGGGTGCTGTACGGTCGACCTTTGTTTGTTATACGTAACACCTACCCCAAACACGAAGCCTATTAAGCTGTATAAGCCGTGATAGGATATTCTCTGAATTAGTACCCGATACTCGAATCCTGACCTGAGTATTTTTCCCCACTCAATCCACCCAACCTCAGCTAAACTACACGAATATCGACAGTGGACAACCTCCCGGCTACGAATTCCCCCAACCCACAGACCTCAAGCTCCTCAATGGTGCAATAAACCGAAAGCACCGTCACAATACACTCGACCTTTAAACTTGGGTGAATTATTGGTTCGGAGCTACAAGAGTTTCAGTCCAGCGTACACCAATAGGGGCTTGAATACATGCGTGCGCAACTCCACCACCATGCCTCTATTCGTCGTCACACCGGTGGTCAGGTGACAAAAGTGGTCAATCGTTGCTAGTATTTCCACATCAAGCATCAAGCTAGGGACCGTTGACTTCAGTCTTGAACACCAGTTTACACCCTCAAGGGTCAAAGTTCATACAAAATAGAGCCGCGTCTCCTAACCGATGATGAAGTTGAACAGGGATGGCGAAATGGAACATCCTTTTTGAACACCGTCGGTCATTTCGAACGAATTCGATGGTTCACCGTAAGACCTCATGCGGCAACAAGCATAAGAGTACGATTTCCTCAGTAGATCCACGAACTTCTGTGTCATGTCTTCTTGAACGAGAGCACCGAATAACGCTGTTCGGTTAACCGAACCAAGGGCGCCTTCCAAGTTGAGGAAAACCATTATTGTTGGCCGGTGGTATGTGTGTAACGCGGTTCAATTAATTGGCGAAGAGTGAAATTCCGATCGACGCATCCTCAACCTGGGCGGAATCCGGCCCACTGTTCGCAGGCGTTCCTCTTTCCTACCGGTTTCAGACGGTGTAGCTAAATCAAGGCTGATAATTTGGTGACTTCAGAATCGGGCCGATCTCACGACAATTATTAAATTCATTACAAAACCCCTCCTTGAAGATCAGTACAATCATCGACTCGCCCAATAATAACTGAATACGCTCCTCGTTTCAAATGTCACGGATCGATGTAGTGAGTGAGTTTATCAACTCTTACCCGCAATTTTGGAAACAATTGGAGGAAATTCTATGGGACCGACCGCATTCACTCGCTTTAGTATTCTATTACTTGATTATACTCCCACTTCCCATGGAGGCTCGAGTAATACTATCCAAGAAATCGTCGTCGTTCAAGTCGGAGTAACTGCAATACCGCGGGGCTAGCTAAACTGCTCCTGGGAGCATTCGGTCCAATGGTCAAGCTTTTGCCCTTTGCCATGAATAGGCTGGCCGTTTCTATCGCATATCGTTTCACTGACATGGGTGCGCCACACATAGGTGTCGCGAATGAGTTTGAACTGACTGATTGTTACCTGAAGCAACTGCTATTCTCATTTTTTCGGCAGTCTTGACCCACCAATTTCCGCGAACATTCTCCAGGCTTTCCCTAGCCCGCTCTCTACGTTTCTTCGGAAGTTATTTATGTCCTCACAGTTGAAGAGCTCACTTTCCTGCCCTAATAGACAGATCGACTCTTAAGAAGTCCCGTGTCTTTATTAGGCCTTGGATCTTGGAACACAGGCGAAACCTGCTGCCAAGTGAACTGCACACTGGATTTGGGCCCAGTGCTCATCAGAATTACTATTTGTCGTAGGCCTCAATTTTTGCGATATCTTCTTTTCATCACGGGTGCAAACTTCTGGATCAGACAAATTTCGCACGGCTAGCCGGGTTTTAGGTTTGCTTCCGTGACCATGATGCTGAAGGGATAGTCCCAGTAAAATAAAATACCGTCCTAATTCACCTAATTGGACCGGCGGGATCTACGGATCTGAACAGATCTTCGCTATCGGTAGCTCACCGTGATACGGTCGACTCGACTCAGATTGTCCGAAGGGTTAGAGTGCCATGTTGCCGTGCGACACGAGCTGTGTTGGAAATTTGCACTAGATAAGGATAACTGATTGTCTGCACACAACTGAAGAGGTCTATCCCCGTTATCTGTGCCTTGAACGGGTAGGGCGCAACTCCTGCCTAAAGAAGCTTCTGACGCTCTCAATTTGGCCACTCGTGGATTGAAGTCATCTGCTGGCTCTACCGTATCAGGGCCTTTGATCCTGCGAACAAGAGTGGTGAGACCATCACATAACTTATCCCCTGCTTTCAGTGCCGCAATTTTCGGTGAGTAAGCCGAGATCACAAACAAAGTGCGCTTACCTTGGCTGTCCTCCCTAACGCCAACTGAAGTCTAGAGTCTTACAGCACATAAACGACTAGGTACCGCGTCTGTCCAAAAGGCAAGTCTTAACCTTGTTGGTCAACACTATTCTTACACTATGTTGACCGAAGCTCTACCCGTTTCGTCTTCTGAAGCGCGTAGAACAAACCTGGATGAGATACCAGGAGCAGTTTGTTGAATTCCACTGCTCTAATTTTGGATACTCATTTCACTTACGCAGCAGACAGCCTCACCAGCCTTGCGAAAAGTATAAAAGATAAATAACAACGAAAAGTCAGTTGGCTCAAGACGAACGAAGTACAGCACATTGCCTGCCAGGAAAAACCCGTAAAGTTAAGTTGCTCTGCAGTTACCGTTTGTGGGAGGACTCGCTCAGTATTTAAAGTTTGTACCTAACTGTCGTAGCAACTCCTATCCCTGAGGGCCACCGTGAAGAAAAGTCTCATCCAATCACTCAGGACGCTATGCTTGCTGAGTCATTCGCGGCCACATGCACGGCGTCACCGGTGTGCAGGTCGCGATGCCGTAGCGAAAGATGAACAAATGAGATGGATGCAGAGAACGTGCAGTGCGATATCCGTGAGACATAATATCAACGTGAGCACAAGGCGTTAACGGAAGCAACATAAGCCGTGTTTTTGAAAACAAGAAACCAGCATGTGTCTACCCCAAATGCAAAATCAGGGCCATGATCTTGTTAATCAGGGGGAGCCAGCAGCTGTGTCAGCAAACGGCGCTACCAAAAACAGGGCTGTCAGTCTCGCAGAATCCAGCCTGAATCAGGGAGCAGGTAAGAAAGGCGGGGGAAACCAATATGAGGGGGACACAGCACTCAAGACTGGGGGCGGATCTCCAACAGTAATACATGTGGAACCCACGAGGGTTAACGACAATGATCCCATCTCAGAAATCCTAATGAAGGAAGGTCTGTTGTGGGAAATCGCGGGGTATCTTGAGATGAGACGCACTACTAGAGACTAGGATTGGAATCAATGGGAGGAGCAAATCAGTATCTCATATCAACACTACGACAACTGATCAAAGATAGCGACATTGATCCGGGGTGAAATAGGAATCTGCTTATCAGGGGAGCGCAGGAACCCGTAATAGAAAGCAGACAAAAGGAGGGTGCAGCAGGATTCCACTTAACTAACTTGTCGAAGAAGACAGATTTGCCGGGATGAGTGGCCATCTAGCAAGCCCTTCAGTAAAGAATTTAGCAACAGAGAGGTAGGACGCACCCCAGGCCACTGCTCGTAAAATCCCCAAACCCAAGGCGCCGCAGTGGGTTACAGGCAGGAGAAGGCAGGATAAAGGAAAAATATTAAGGTGCAATGACGGTGCGGCCGGAAGACCGTCCCAGCCCGAGGGGCAAACAGTCCACACTTAGCACGGCAGAAAGAGCCATTATTACTATCTTAACCATGTCACCACGCATGACCCTTAGGTGAACTGAAGATCTGAGAGTCAAAGATTTTCACCATATCAGCGGGGACATTAGCCTCCTCAGAGTTTATGGCTGGGGTCAAATGCAGGGTAGTATCTCAGTGAGCCCCTATTGGGGGGATAGAGTGGCGTCACTCTCAAAAACGTGAAGAATGATGGAGGCCAGCAAATGTGCATCACACCTCCTCCCCTGACATTGGCCCTTATAGAATGACGGCTGCCATGCGAACAGCTTTCACGAGTGCGGCAAGCATAGAAAACAAATGAGGTGATCCACTGGTGCGCATGCACATGATGAACGCGATCACAAGCACGGAAACTTGACTGGGACCGGACGAGGAAGTTAGCCGCCCCCTCCCGAAGAACTTCTCTGTGGTCGGAGCAGACAGAGAGGGCTGAATATTCGATGGAAAAGCAGTGCTACTAGTAGCGAGCCAATAGACCTTCACGGACGGAGGACTGCTAGCAACTCCCAAACGCACTGGCGGTCGGGGTTACGGAGCAATTATGTGATTATGATTAAGCCGTGTCTTGCGTATACGGGGGATATATCGGCGGAAGACGACGGAGAGGAAGAACTGCTTCGGTTTCTCAGAACCATTATTGCGTGCAGAAATGAGCCTCTCATCAAGTGAGACTCCAAAGCTTCGGAGGTCAACTGGTCAACGGGACCGCGCCGATGGTGCCGTTCGAGAAGGAGCTAATAGTCCTAGCACTCGCCCGACGTGTCGACAAAGAAGCCAGGTGGAGGGCTGGGCAAGCAGCACTCAGACTGAACCTAGTGATTACAAGGTACCCAAATGACATTGCGAATATAAAAAGGAAAACCCTACTGGGAAAGAGCGACCATGCAGTAATATGCAGCAAGAGCGGAATTATAGGCATACCTTTTCCGGTAAAAATGAAGGGGAAGTTTCCTAAGATAAATGGAAACGGTCTCTTGACGAGAGTTCTACTGCTGGAAGGGTAAGTGGAGTCGGAAGAAAGCACTGTTCAAGCACAGTTGGAGAAAGTCACGGGTAACACTGAGGTTAACGGATGAGGTCGCAACAATTCAAAGTGTCCGCAGGGTAGGGGTACCATCGCAGTGGGGTGGTTTGGCACTAAAGGCAGACCTTAGGAAGCAAGTGGCATGGAAGTGGTACAGGATGAGGAGAAGGCACCACGGCCTCCCTCGGTACTTGGCTGCCGGAAAACGGGCCGCCCACGTTCAAAGTCAGCGTAAGAGGGACCATGAAGAGATAATAGCACTGGCGCGCGGGACCGGCCAGAGGTTCCTCCCCTGTTCACGGCTGTGATGGATGACTACCCAATAGGGTATGAGACCATATGCAGCCTCAAATACCTAGTCAAGATCAAAGCAGCCGGCTCTAATGGCATCAGCCCGGCAATTCTAGAACCACTGGCACCATCACTGGCTGGACCACTGGCGAAACCATTCAACGCCTCGCTTGAAACCTAGGTCTAGCTTGAGGAGTGGTCAACTTCGACAATCACCCTGATATAAAAAAGAGGGCGGCAGCGTTAGTTGTGAAAACTACATCTAATGAACCTGACCCCACTGTGATGAAAGTCATGATTGGGTCACCCGGGACTGGATAATGTTGCACGTAACATAAAAAGTCTCGTCCAGGAATCCCTGCACGGATTAGTGGAGAAAAGCTCATGACTGTCCAACCTCCTGTGCTGTTTGAAGGAAGTGAGCAGGAGAGAAGACTATGGAGAACGCGTAGAGGCCTTTTACCTAGATTTCCAGAAAGCTTTCTACTCGGTGAACCACTGCCGGCTCATGGAAAAGGTACAGTGGTTTGGACCTTCGGACCGGGTGATGACATGAATTAGGGAATTTCTGTTTGGCAGGACCTTTCACGTAAGTATTGGGGAAAGCTTATCTCCATCTGAAAGCAAGCGCATTAGAGTGCCCTAATGGCCGGTCCTTGGAACCCTGCTATTCCTCTCGTATATGAGCGACTTAGATAATGCTGCAGACCACACCCCCTTTTCAAGTTTGACTACAATGCACTCATTATTACATGCCTGTGCACGAGTTTATTGGAGGGGTCGTGTTCACCCCATTGCCAAAAGACCCACTACACTATTAGGGATAACCGGGCAATCAGACACCAAATCTTGAAGCGGCAAGAAGCCACGAGAGTTTCCAATAAATCGGGTTTGGTGACTTTCTCGACTACATCAGATTACTGTCTATCTCCAGAGTGATCAGTGATGGCAAGGATTCGAACCCTTGACCCCCGGGGTAGTAAACAAACGCTTCTAACTGCTCGACCGCCACCGGCAATAGAAGTGGTCAACCACGAATCTGTCCATATACCTGGGCAAAGCCCCAGAATTGGCTGCGAATTGGGGCATTCCACGGAGCATGCGAGGGTGTGTGCACTTTGTTGATGAGGGGTTGCCACACAGAACGATGGTACTGAAGACGGAGGGTGTGACTTCGCCAGCTTTGGTATGAGGTTTGGGGCGATTTCAAACCAAAAACCTAGAGAGAAAATCTGGTGAAAACCGCTTTCAGGGCACTCTATCAGCTCTGTCTAAGACTCAGCTCTAGGAGACCATCGGTGCTTCTCCTACAGTACAAGACTATAGTATGGTCTTACCTAGAGAACTGCGTCCAGGCTTGAAGCCCATATCTGGTTTGGGATAGGCAAGAACAAGAGGGGATCCTGAAAAGATCTATAAAAAATTTACCACGTTAAGAGAAAAAAATTGGAAAGGACACTGAGATGGCCTGGCCTAATTTCCCTAGGAAAAAAAAAGAAACGAGGGGACCTGGCAGTGGAGTACAAGGTCTTAACAAGCCGGATCGACTGGAGCTCTCAAAAAAATGCCCTCCTGATGCCGGGAGAAAACCACAACCTGAGGATTCACGCTTTCAGGCTGAGAAAGAACAGGTCACGGACAGGACTCCAGGCCCAGTTCTTCAAGCAAAGGGCGGTTATTGACTGGAATAAATTGCTGGGTTTAGTGGTTGAGGCGACCGCAGTTGCTGATTTCATGCGTTGGCTGGACGGGGTATGGACCCGAGTGTTGCGTGATGGGCTTTGATGACCAGCGTCATAGCACGCCGTAGATTAGTGATACTTCGTTAGACCTTGTGTTCACCAGGTTCTCATTTTGTCCACATTTTGAGCCTTTCCATGTCGATACCCTCTGTCCTTACATTGTTGTTTCTCGTCCCTTCTGTTCGCACATTGCTCCCCATCTCCAGCCAGTTCCCTGTACGTACGCGGTTTTTGTTTCGCAGTCCATCTTTCTTTTCACTACCCTTTCACCAGTACTTTTAACCTTATCCGTTTTACTCCGTCGTCTGATCGATCTTCTTCGCCTCCTCTCTCCCAAACCTAATCGAGGGGTTTGTCCGTGTGATGGCCCGCTCTTGCCAACCGCAAATCGCACGAGTTGATAAAGAAAATGGAGTTCGAGGAATTGTCGCCCCTATTTTCGCTGCTCCAGGGTATCCGTGGAGCCCAGTAGAGCAGGACACTTTGCGTCTTGGCTATTTGCCCTGCAGCCCTGGGATTGACCTGAAAACGAACCACCACAGCAGTCGAGAGAGAGCCAAATAACGTAAGCTTCGAGGTCTCACTTTCGATGCAGGCAGCTCGTTGTGCTACCGCGTCTCATAATTCAGCGAGGTCTGGGGTTGGTTATCCTTCTTCCCTGGGCCTCTTGTTTTTGGGAGGAGGAGACGAATGGCCAGACGACTAGAAATCTACAAAAATGATGAGACAACTGAAACGAAAGCTGTGTTTCCTTTTTCTGTTGCAGCAAGTGAGCATCTCTGGAGCCGCAAGTGCAGGAAACTGGATCCAAATTCTGCTCAAGTCTCAATATCCTATGATCCAATCTTGTCTGGAGGCAAGTAAAGTTTGTGGAGTGGGTGCCGTGTGAAATTTATTATGAATGCTACCGCCAGAAGCTTAGCATTTTGTTAAGAATACTTCCGGTCTATATACTGAACATACTTGTCTCCAATGGGCTTGCCCTAGTTGTTGTTTCCATTAGTTTATTCTAGTCAACGCAGTCAGGGCCGCACCAGGGTTCACATTCTGATCCTAAAAAGTCCACTTAGTGGCTGATTGTACTATTTTGGTTCCGGTTGGGTTTTCGTTATAGCATTACTCTCCGACGAGTTCAAAGAAGGGAAGTCTAACTTTACCCTTTCGAGAACCCATACCTCATCGGTCCGTCAGCAAAAGGAGAGGGCACTGATGTCCTGAAACAGTCCTTTGGAGAATTGTTTCAGCAGTGAGGTATAAGTTGGAAACTTTTGCCGGTTATGAGGGGTATAGTTCTCTAGGATCTGCCTGAGTTAATTCAAGGCCTGCTCTCATATAGAGTCTAGAGCCCTTGCTCCTCGGATGGTCACAAAACAAAGATTATGCTCCACAGCAAGCAAAAGAGTAGAGCTTGAAAAGCTGGAGCGGAATAAAGCGTGTGTCAGAAAAACGCAAGGACGTGCTGTCGACATACGCAGGCGGAGCAAGTGGCTCCAGCAAATTCCGTAAGAGTTCAGTTGAATGAATTTGCTGGTGTTTGCAATTGTGTCTTATTGGTCGCACTACATGAGTCTCCCCCAAAAATGACGACGCAGTTGGGCTCCGTTCCGTGATTGGTAAGTAGGCTTCCGTAGCAAGAGAGGAGTCCCACGACTCCCGCGGTGGTTCAACACCAAAATGTCAGCATAAGCCGTTCTGCATGACTCACACCGGTCGCTGTGCGTCGACCACAAAAGTACATCCTCTTTACAGAGAAGCCGATCTGGGCGGGTCCTGCTCGATGTTCTACAGAGGAGGTTGTATTTTGCGATTAGTCGTTGCCAGCATGCCTCAGAATTCCCTTTGCCTGTTTTCTTTAAAGCCTTCGTAAAAGAGCCAGCGCCCTATGTTACGAAAGACAACAAACTGTGGCGACGTTGATGTAGGTTACGTGCAGTATAGCGCAATCGAATAAAGTCAACCTGGCGTTTTTCTTTGGGCAAGCAACAAAAGTTCTGGGACATGGTGCTATAGTCCCAGTAATCGAACCCGTTTTCAAAGGCCAGCTCTTCGGTCACGCTCAAGCCGACAAGAAGGATCACACTGGGAACAATCATGAAGTGGTTCAGCGAGCCTTTCATCAGAGAGATAGAGAGAATCTCCTTGAGTTTCATCGGGTGTTTATTCTATAACTTCGCGTATTTTATAAGTAAATAGTCGAACCTCGACCCTAATTTTGGTCTAGAAATAAAGGAATGCTGTGAGCGATGGCAACGCAGCCATAAGGATGCATCGACCCCTGTGATAAAAACTGGAGGAAAATCCCACTGATGTTTTAGTACATTGGTGCTGCACGGACCCTGGAGAATGGCAATCAAATTTTTCCATGTTGGTGAAGATAATGGGACAGTATTCAAGGAGAGACCCGGCGCGAGACCTGTAGGTGAGGAGTTTGCAATCGTTAAACCCAAATTTTCTGATGACGGGACTGGGGTGATTCTTTTCTCTGCAACCTGGAGTGAAGCGTACCCGGTAAATCTGAAGCTAAAAGAGTAATGAAGAACAAGGTCTCAAACTCAAGGGCTGTACGAAATGGGTGGGTGGTGGATAAGCGGGGTTCCGAAGGCTACTTTAAACTTGAAGGCCGTGTAGCAGCTCGTAGAGGTTGCGGAGTTCATTCCCCAAGGTGTGCACCGGTCTCCCGGTCGCCTTATATAGCTGGAAACCTCATCCAGCATACATTTGGAATTCTGACAAGAAAACCCACAGACAATCTTAAAGTAATCAGCGTGAAGGAATAGTGTACCATGGTGCAGAATTGGAAATATATCATTTATGTAAATGAGAAAAAGCAGTGGACCAATTTCACTCCCTTGTATAACCCCATTGGTGACTGGAGCAGGTTGTGAGAATGATCTACCAATGGAAACCTCTTGTGAGCTGTTCGATAGGCATGACGTTAGCCATGATAAAGCGGGACCGGATAAGCCGTGAGCTTTGGGTTTGGTTGGTAATAAAGAGTGTTGGACACGGTAAAACTCCTTGGTCATATCAAGGTATACATTATTAGATTTATTTTTGTCGGCTGCTGCCTTTATGGGGTTAGAAATGTCGTACCGGCAAGCCGTACATGAAGGTGGATTTAAGAAGCCCTGCTGTCTGCCATGGATGATATTTTGACAGTAGGAAGTCAGGCACCCGCCATTCGGCTAGGCTTTTCAACAACCTAGAAGCATTTGCAGCGTGGCTGATGAGGCGGTATTCTGACGGGTCATGTATAGGTCTCTTATGAATTGGGATGACCGCTGTCTTCTTCTGTGAGGGAAGTATTCCTTGCTTGATGGGAAGAATGTAGACCTTCATAGTCAGACTGCGACGTCGGTTCCTCCAAGACCTGGAAATATTGGTAGAACATCAACATGGCCGCGACGTTAGGACTCCCGAACACGGGTTAGCTATTGATCACCTCATTTAGAGTAAATTCTGAATCAGATACTATGTGCTCGGTGACAGCATCTACACGTGAGGGTAGAGTGATGGAGTCCGAAGTCTTCTAAGCGGGAAAAACGGAACTGAGCGCCTTGGCTGTCGCCACAGCTGAGGTGATATGCTTATTTTTTGTTCAAACTAAGGGGAGAGGCACCAGCGGATTTGTGCAGATTTCTGTTCTTTAGTAGGCGCGCTAACTTTGAAGAACTGTCAAGGCTTTGCAGGGAGAATACTTTTTGTTTTTTCAGCATACTGTCAGTCTTGATTTTGGTTTCTACCGAGAGACCTAGGATCTGCAAGAAGGACGATAATTCGCTACTGGTGCAATGTACCTTTTGAAGCTTCAGATATCTGTTTCGCATTCTGGTCCGGATTGAACCACGGATTTGGTTTGATCTGACATGACTTTTGGTGGTTGCCGACAGAAGAGTGGGGTAAGTTAGAATAAAGTAACTTAGCTGAGGGTCATCTTGCGGGAGTAAGTCGTCCCAGCTTAACGGTCGAGGCGTGCAGATAAGATTGTCCCAGGTGACTGTTGAAGGGATGACTGAGTGGTCTGAACCCAACAAAATTTTGTGGAAATATCAAGCTTCAGGTAGCCTTTCTGTGACCATTTCCCGGGAAGAAGTCAAGCTTTCTAGCTGGAATGTCTGGCAAAACAACAGTAAATAGCGGATCATGGATGTTGTTTTCTTTAGTTGGGACTGTTATTTGTTGCACCCAATGCCCTAAGAGGATGCATGACTTGAAGTCCAGTAGGTTGTTTGAGGCAGATGGAGTTGGAGGCGTTCCAGCGCGGTCAATTGACGTGTCTTCTAATCGGTCTAGCAGAGAAATATCAAAGTAATAGCATCTATCGGACAAACAGAGTAGACGCTAGCCGGTTGACAGATGCAAAAGTGTATTCTATATATCGTGTAACCGGAACAGCGTCGATACGAGAAATAAACCGGATGAAAATGAACGCGATGGCTGAGCAGAAAGCGAATGGTGAGCGCGTACAATCGGCAAACAGCGGAAAGTGAAGATGATTTGACGGAAATCTCGGAAAAGGCGGTCCAGTTAAAAGTAGGCAACCAACCAAAACAGTGAGGTCGGTATAAACGGTCAAAAATAGTAGAGAAGATAGACCCAAAATGGTGTCCAGAAAACGGGCATTTTCTGAGAACGATCGAGGTCACTTCAGAGTACTCCATAGAATGTCCGAGGCATTAAAGTTCCCGGGGATGAGTTTGAATGAGCAAGGCATCAACTTAGAATATCTAGAAGCGTTAATGTTCCTAGATTTCAAATCAGTTCGCCGATAGTTGCAACCAATGTAACGTGAGTTGGGTGGGGGGATTGGTAATCACAGAAAACTCTGAATGACTTTCGAAGTTGTTTGAAATCGGAAAGCCAGCAAGGCGTTTTAGACTTTGATTAAACAAATTCCTCCGTGATGGGGCCCGTTCCTTCGGAACATCCGGTAAATAGCTGGAAGGAATCGATCTGAAGAAACGAAATCAGTTTGACAAGCTCCAGTCACGAATATAATATCAAAGTTTTAGGTTTGAAAATGCGGCAATGATTTTAGTTTGTTCTATAATGAGCGAGCAGTCTTGAGCACGATTGAGAGAGATGATCGTGGTTTCGATGATGATGACATTGGTCGAGATGTTAAGGAGTTTGGTGGTGATGATGAAGGCGGTAATTTCAGTGATAAATAAGGCTAAGATGGGGGAGGGGTTCCTTCTGGATCGTGGTCATCCGACTGCGTCGATAACCTGGTTGATAATTCTGCTTGGAAAGTACATCGACTGTTATCTTCTAGTAGTGGCTGCGGAGGGCGGTTTGCTCTAGCATTGCTTCGGCCACTGGCGAGGAGCAAGCTGAAACGCGCACACAACAGCGTGATCAGTGTACAGAGGTGTGGGCCAAAATGCTCGACATTCACCAACTGATCCGGGCCGGCAGCAAAGGACAGCAATAAGGTAAACCTGAGTCCAACACTGGAGGGGCAGAAGGACTCCAGATTATATGGTGTCTTAGCTTTGGGCAAGAGGCTCGTACTCGCTAGGAAAAGTCCATGGTCAGAACATGGTTGAATGAGTATATCACCGTCATCAGTTTGATCGGCTGGAACGCAGTATCGGCCTTCCATGTTCCTATCGGTCTTTTCTGGGCTCCAGATTTCAAGCCAGCAGCAACAGCCGTTATATCCGTAGAGCAAACGGTAAGATACATTTGAAGTAAAACCTGGCAGGGTTTTAACCTCAGCCTCAGGGGGGCTACAGTCATCTGGACCATATACAGAAACGACAAACAGGCTTCGGCGCATCAGTCCGGTGCCGTTGACAGGCACATATTCTCTCAGTCGAAATTCACACAGACGCATCTGGCGTGGATCCAATAGAGCAGCTCTCACTCAGCCTTCATGCTGACTGCGATGCCGATACCACTGCAACCTTGAGCACTAGAAGCCGGACCATCCGACACGCGAAAAGTGAAACTAGAAGTCGAGTTTGTATCTAGGGAGGGAAGAATTAACATTGAAGTTGGGTCTCGTATTCATGTTTCAAAGGTGCAGCTCACGTCCATGTTAAGGGTTCCAAGAATCCCAGCTAGAACGGCCTGTCACCCAGTTCGGAAAAGTGTGTGGACTTTGAAAGCAGTTGAGTGAAGAGATGCCTAGGTAGAAGAATCGATTCCCCTTTTTCCCTCTAATTTGTTACTCTTCCTGGCAGCTTCAATTTCACAGACGCTGCTCAATGTGGCTTCCCATATGCGTTTAGATTTGGAACGTAAAGGGAGGAGAGCAAAGAAATGGGGAAAGTTATCCAATTGACCACTGGAGATTTCTGACCACATCATACTTTGCAGTTGCCCGCACCACAGAAGGGATTTTTCTTTGGGAACCCTAACACGGGCCTTTGACGCGAAAGTTTGACCCACAAGACAGTAGGGCGTTAACCCAGCGCAATAGAGTGACCGAAGAACTCGTGAAGGAACTTCTTCTAGCCGGTAACATGGGACCTGACTACTGCATACGTTTTGTCTTGTCTCCGCTGGCGTTCTATTTCCGATCTCATTTTTGGATTCAGTCCGCAGTCCCAAGTATCACATGAAGCAAGCGGGACATGGACGGGGCTGAGTTTCTTGGGCCGGGGGACATCCGGCCTAGGCGAGCAATAGCTGCCCAATGAAATGCCGTGACTTCTGCCACCGCCGAGAGAAACCCTGGCTATCGCTGTCCTACGTCCATCTGGTGCAGGATTTCAGACAGGTAGGCTGCTCATCTTCAAGTTTATATGCTGAAATGTCCTTCACAGGGGCATAATGGTTAGAATTAACTTGCTGCCCATCGACTGGTCCTTAGACTGGACTTTGCCTAGCCTCTATCCATCGACTTGTAGGGCATGATTGCATCTCAGGTCTAAGGAAGCCATCTTGCATAGGTCCTGGGGTCACGGAGGCATTCGAGGCATCGCAACTCGCCGAGATGCAGCCTTGTCGTGATGGAAGAAACCGACTCATCTGGAAGTCGTAAGATGTAACCATAAACCAGTTAAGCCGGTGTACAGCGCATGTCGGCCCCAGCGGTACTGCGCAGTCCTAAGAGAACCATCGGTTAAGCTTCACTCTACAAAAAGCTATCGCGGGCGAGAAGAGCGGCTTTCGGTTGGCGATGGAATCGCCTTGTCATGGTAGGATGTTTGGCCCTCTTCGCGTTGTTCCTGCAACTAAGTGCGTTCAGTAGCACGGGGAAGGCACCCTCAAAATAAGAACTGCGGTTGGCTGTCACGGTAGCAGGGCAACTTAACCGACTCACCAAAATAGTAAGAAATGGTTTTGCAGCTGCCTCTGACGTGAGACGGTAATAGGTGTGTCCTGTGGCCAGTGTAACTTACATGTTTGGAAATCCTTCCTAGCTTTTATCATGTACTTGTATTGTTGAGACTATTCTCGTTATTTTATTGACCCTCGAACAAGTACAACATGCATCAATCACTACACTTCAACATTTGTTTATATTTTGCTCACGTGATATGGCATAATTTTGACTCGAACTTGGATTGCCGTGACGGTGGTACCTGACATTGGCTTTTGTTGAACTCTGATCCTCGTTGTCAGATTTATGTCCGTACAGTTTAGGTTCGTACATATTTATATGCATACAACTTGTTAATGAAGTACCGTAGAAGCTACGAATCAATCTTGTTCTGGTTTTGGGATTCGTTTTAAATTGGCTACGCGTTACTTACAGTCAGAATAACCGTTACAGCCAGCGAGGAAAACAATCTACACCAGTGAGTGTGTAGATGTGACCGCTGGATGGCAGGAGGGGCCCCGCGAGGTCCACATGCACTTGGTGAAAAAATGCTTCTGACTCGGAGAACAGGCCCAAAGCAGATCTAGCGTGACCGTGCGTTTCAACGCGTTGGCACTGAAGACAAGAGCGGGCTCAACGACGTACTCCGCTTTTGAAGCAAAATCGGAGGACTCGCTTGGTGACAGATTTCACTGAGGAGGTTGCATCAGGGTGCGATAAGCTGCTCCGACCAACAGAAGCCTGTAGGCCAAAAATGCCAGGTATTTTTGGCCGGAGTCCGCCCTCTGACGCGTCGCAAATAACAGTTGCGTCCGGAGTTGGAATGGTCACTGGCCTAGACGCAAGGAGCTGTTGGTTTCGAGCTGCTCGACCCCAGGATCTGTTGTTCAAGCCTCTGCTGTTGCTTTCAGATCTTTGCCCGTTGGTAGTGGGCCAATATTGATGCGTGAGAGTGCGTCTGCTGCAGGAATGTGTGCCCCATTGACGTTTCGGATATCCGTAGTAAGCGGCGGAACGGTCTAAATGGCGAATCTCACGCGGCTAAAATATCGACCTAGGGTTGGTTTGAGGGCCTACTTTAATGGTTCATGATTTATAAACGCTGAAAGTTTGACTCTCGAGTGCATGCCGGAAGTGTTGGATACCTAAATAAATCAATGGTAGTTTTCTATTGAACCCACTATATCGGGATTGCGTAGGTTTGGAACGCTTGCAGAAGTAGGCCGTTGGTTGCCTTGGGTCACTGCCTAATTGTTCCAACACTGCTCCAACAACCTTGTCTGAAGAGTGTCCTTATTGCCAGAGACGAGGGAGAGTTGGGAAGTGCAAGGATTGCTATGTTGGCGAAGGCTTTCTCGGTCGAAGCAAAGGCTGCACGTGCAATGCCGAGAAATATAAATTTCCGCCCACCTCCATGTGAAGGGCCTGTGAGAGGCTGCGTTATTTCTGCCCGGTGGGGGGAGGGGTGAACTGCCGATGAAATTCAACCAAGCCAGAAAATTGAAGCATTTGCTAGCTCTGAGTTCACGTCCTGTTGCAAACCCTGCCACATTATGCTATCTGCCGGCCAAGATGGACTGGAGTGAGCCAAGAAGGCGTAGAGGATAAGCTGGAATCTGGGATGGGTCAGTCCACATTTCACCTCGCCAGCAGAATACAAAGCAATCTTAACTAGCAACCAGGGTTGGTTGACGTCATCTGGTGGAGTGGATCCGAGCATTTCAGCCAGAACGTTTCGGAAGGTTGAGAGGTAAGACGAATCAGACAGCATATAGCAGTCTGACAGCAGCTGCGTCGTGCTTGGCAAGCCCACCGAAGCTTGCGGACAGCTTAGTGCACGCTCATGCTTGGCCGGAGTGAATAGAAGTGTTTCGGTACTACCTGTAGTCTTGTGTGCAGCCCCGTCATTTGTAGCTGTCTGCCATAAGTTCTGCCTGGGGCCATTACTGACCCAAATAAGAGGGCTGCCACAGAGCTTACCAGAGATTAGAACCTGTGGAGTTCGAGCCAGTGAAAAAAGGAGGTGATCTGAGCCTTTAGCCAAAAACCGTTCCAGGTTCTCTGAATGACAGGAATCGTTCCCAAGAAGGCCTCCCAAACGTGCCTCTTTTGGAGGAAGCCGACCGACTCTAGCTTTCACGTCCTTAGCTAAAACGACGATTTCGCCCCTTTTGCTTTACTTAGGAGGTCTTGTGACTTCTGACAGAAGACGTCTTTTGTCGCATCTGGGTTGCTGTCTGTAGAGGCATGGGCCGAGAAAACAAACATATTGCACCTATGGGGATTGCGTTTTCTTACTTTGAACAGATCTCTAGGTCTCAGTGCTCATAACCGACCGTCATCTGGAACCCAGTCAAGTAGAACAGCCTCACCCCTCTCACCGAGAGCAGCCCCTACGCCAGCAAGACCGGCAGCCGGAACCATAGGGTCCCCTGAAAAAGGAAAGCGAAAATTAGCTGGAGGATTGGATGTTGATATCATTCGAATGGCCTGGCTGGAGTCTTGAATGCGAGTATCTTGTATGAAATAATTCGTAGTCACGGGCCTCCAACGTGCGAGATAAACACTCCTTTTGTTTCTCCAAGCATCGGCATTCGCACACTGAATGTGGCCAGTCTAAAAGGACTCCTAGGGCAAAGAACAGCACTAACTGGAGGAAGCAGATTAGGCGAGACAAGGATCTTAGGCAGACGAGGAGGTGATAGGGCGGGAAGAGGACTTCTCCCGGAGACACTATCGCGCATAAGGCGAATTGGGATTCCCGAAAAATATGAAGACGTTGGTGTGCGGGAACGGGATGTGGAATAAGAGGAATCAGCGTGTGTGCACAGCTTGAGAGCATCAGTGAAGGCATGTTTTTGCGAGACTAACGATCGAGTTGTGAGATATCTTTCAGTAGCTTTACGGTTGATGCTGTGGGTTATCATATCACTTATTCCCCCAGTGCATAGTGGGCATTTTTATTCGTGGATGCTCCTTTAGTCTTCGTGCAAGCAGGCTCGTCTTGCAAGGTAACAGTCTTGGCCCACATGATCAGACGACCAAGTTTAGCTTTCACTCACGTCTTCCGGAAACCCCTGGGAGCCGATGACCGGTGATCCTATTCATTCGCACTTCGGATAAGGTTAAGCATCCTGGGCTCCTAGTGCAACCCTCTGCCACAGATGTCGGTGAGCAGTGTGTTTTGCGCTTCATGCGCCATCTATGTTTTATGTGGAATCGGAGTTTATCCAACCCTCCTAGACTGATTGCTAGTCGGTCAACTCAGTGGGGAATGTTAGGTGCTTTCCTTTGCCACCAAACCGTTGGTGAAAACACGTATCCCACTAAGTGGGCTGTAAGAGGGACTTTCTCAGCAGAATATATACAAGACCCGAGGTCGTTTGGGAAAATTTCGACAAGCTTTCGGGGTGACTAGCCAACCAGGAGATTATGAAAAACATACCCGAACATACTGAAGCATATTCGAAGCAAGCGAGGACCTACTACGAATAATAATGTAGATGAGCAACGGAAGCATATCCAGCAGGCAATGCACTTGGCAGGTTTCGCCGGTAGTTTTTGATCCGGTGTCCATCAAAGGCACTGGATCTCAAAAGCGTCGTTGAGTACAATGGAGCGAAAGCGTCACCTCTCGAAATGTAAGGAGATGAATAAGATACGAAGATGTCTACAAAGGCAAGTCACGGAAAGCCTCGAAAATGATCGTGAGAATTGGTGGGTCATGGTAACCGAAGAAATGAGAATAGCAGTTGCTTCAGGTAACAATCAGTCAGTTCAAACTCATTCGCGACACCTATGTGTGGCGCACCCATGTCAGTGAAACGATATGCGATAGAAACGGCCAGCCTATTCATGGCAAAGGGCAAAAGCTTGACCATTGGACCGAATGCTCCCAGGAGCAGTTTAGCTAGCCCCGCGGTATTGCAGTTACTCCGACTTGAACGACGACGATTTCTTGGATAGTATTACTCGAGCCTCCATGGGAAGTGGGAGTATAATCAAGTAATAGAATACTAAAGCGAGTGAATGCGGTCGGTCCCATAGAATTTCCTCCAATTGTTTCCAAAATTGCGGGTAAGAGTTGATAAACTCACTCACTACATCGATCCGTGACATTTGAAACGAGGAGCGTATTCAGTTATTATTGGGCGAGTCGATGATTGTACTGATCTTCAAGGAGGGGTTTTGTAATGAATTTAATAATTGTCGTGAGATCGGCCCGATTCTGAAGTCACCAAATTATCAGCCTTGATTTAGCTACACCGTCTGAAACCGGTAGGAAAGAGGAACGCCTGCGAACAGTGGGCCGGATTCCGCCCAGGTTGAGGATGCGTCGATCGGAATTTCACTCTTCGCCAATTAATTGAACCGCGTTACACACACACCACCGGCCAACAATAATGGTTTTCCTCAACTTGGAAGGCGCCCTTGGTTCGGTTAACCGAACAGCGTTATTCGGTGCTCTCGTTCAAGAAGACATGACGCAGAAGTTCGTGGATCTACTGAGGAAATCGTACTCTTATGCTTGTTGCCGCATGAGGTCTTACGGTGAATCATCGAATTCGTTCGAAATGACCGACGGTGTTCGAAAAGGATGTTCCATTTCGCCATCCCTGTTCAACTTCATCATCGACTAGGTAATGGGGAATTCCTTGCGAAGTCTTCAGGATGTGGACGTCGAACTAACAAATTGTGAAAAGCTGTGTGACCTACATTACGCGGATAACTTTGTTTGTTCGTTCGAATGCACGGAACATGCACAGCGTGTATTAGATAAACTCGTAAGAGCTGTAGCCCCATTTCGTATGAACTTTGAACCCTGAAGGTGTAAATTGGTTTTGCAAGACTGAAGTCAACGGTCCCGAGCTTGATGCTCAATGCGGAGGTGCTAGCAATTGTCGACCGCTTCAGTTAACTCGGCTCCAGCGTGACGACGGATGGGAGCATGGTGGTAGAGGTGAACACGCGTATATCCAAGGCTCTAGTGGTGTACGCTGGACTGAAGCACTTGTGGTGCCGACCTAACATTTCATCCAAGTTTGAAGGTCGTGTGTATTGTGCCACGTTGTTCTCAGTTTTGTTGTATGGTTGTAAAACCTGGGGTCTGCATGCGGAGGATATTCACCGTGTTGAGGTTTGCGATCGTCGATGAATGTTTAGTATTGCTACGATTAGAAAGAATGAGTGTGTCAATGCCGCGCTCAGCGGGCGGTTGATAAATCTCGTTGCTTGATGTTCGACAGTTGTTCCGTGGTGGAACCTTTCGTGCTACTCAAGCCTAACAAACCGCCGCGCAGCTGAAATTTTCTCTCCTTGTTGCGAAATGTATCTTTCAGATCTCCCCCAGCGTAAGACGCAAGATGCAGCCATGACTATTTGCCTGAACCCCTTCGCATTGCCCCATACCCTACCCTCATATATATCTGCGATGCTGGATGCGAGAAGCTGTCAAGGTCCCCATTTTGAAACCCTTCCTTTTTTCCGATTGCCCCACTATCCAATGAACTATCTCTAAGTTCCCTGCTGACATTCTGTTACTAGGATAACCACAAGATCCGGGAACGTTTGTGTTTTAGCCTTGCATCCGCGCACTGCCTCAAGTCTTCTGGGCTTCAATGCACTTGAGCAATTTCGAGGCCAGTAATAGATTATTGGAGGCTGTTTTGGAGGATGTTTCATCAGAACTTGTTCAGATTAGCAGACCTTGTTGCTTGGGGCGTGGTACGTATGGCAGAGGCACATCCACCGTACCACGCCTTTTTTCCACTTCTCTTCGGGAGTGGAAGAAGCACCGCGGCGGCGCGCGTGACCTCCGGCAGAGTGAGCTACTCAGGCGAGGTATCCAGTACGAGGTAGTCTTGGTTAGAAACCCCGAACAAAATCACGACTTGCAGGAGCTCAGGAACCCTACCAGGGCCTATGCCCGGATAGGTCAGCGCTTGCTGCCTTCCCAATCACACAGTTCTGGGAACCAAGGAAACGAGCCAACAACACAACCATCTGGACACAAAGATGGCTTTAGCCACACGAGGTCCCGTGCGAATGGGGTGGACGTGGAAGAAAACATTACTAACCTCGCACTGTTGCCGGAATGCCGCTTAAATTGGTATAACTGAAATATTAGCTATTTTACAGCCAATAAATAGTTTTGAAACATATAATGACGCATAAATCTCAGATTTAAAATGTTTTCTGTGTGGTTCTCTTCATCAAGCTATCATATTTTCCCCTTTTTTGAGAAGCCAGTGTCAGTGTACCACCCCCCCACCGGTGGGTTTTTCAATCCGCTACCATACGCAAACTAACTGAAAGTAAGTGAGGTAGTCTGAGAACCAGAGGATGCTGCAGCATTCCAGAAGAAAAGGAGCCCTCCAAACCATCATTCGTGAATGTAGTGGGGACGGGCGGTGAGTAGGCAAAAGGGACTGGGGCTGGCGAAATTAAAGGTAGACTAATTGTTGCAAATCCTCTTCCCTTAGTACCAAAATTCCAAAGTTGCAGCGAAAGCATCATCAAAGAAGAATAAGGACGCAAGTAAACCGCAAGAGGCCGAAGGCCCTGAGAACACATCAACTCCAGTTTTAAAAGACCTGGAGCGCCCGATAGATGGATTAAAAATAAACTGCGGGAGATAAGTACTGGAGGGAAACCCAGCAAGATAGGATGCCTCAACGTTCTCGTACTGAACCATGAGGAACCGACCAGTAGGGAATACAAAACAAGCGCTCCTTGGATAGCGGGAGGATGTGGGATCTGCTGGGGCTTGTACGATTAAGTCAAGTGGTAGGAATGAGGAGAATTCATAGAGTCGGCTTGTGGAAGCAATCTCCGACCGGGATCACACATAGGACAAGCGAGACCAATCCTGGTTGAGTTCATAAACCCGAACATCGGGGCCCAGTTTCTAGCAAGACTGGGTGAAGTTTTCCGCTCACAATAGGAAGATACCTTAAAGGCAAGTTTAGCCATCGCCTCGATACAGGGATTAGCCGGTAACAAGCCAGGCACTACGAACCTGGAGATATATCCAGGGTAGCAGGCGAAACAAGTACTGTCAAGCAGTGGTTGTGACTGAGGGCTTACTGGAAGACGTGTAGTGGGAGATATCAGTGGAAGAAGAAATTAGTCCTAGGCCGCCTATCACAAGAACTTCCGGACCGACAAAAACAGAAGTTGATAAAGCAGTGTCCATGAGTCGTACACACAGGATTCCGACCTGATGGAGAAGACGGTCTTGAAGGCGAATCAGAGACGTAGGAGGCCCAACCTACTAGAAGCAAAATGGCAGCAGCCACTCGGGTACCCCTCCCAAGACCAGACATGGAATGAAGGAGGAAAGAGCTATGTCGGCTGAAGGGGCCACGGTGGAGCCATGCTCCAAAGCCTGCAGCTTTAGAAACGAAAGTGCAGAACTGACCACTACAGCCACTCACTGCAAAGCTGAAATAGTCGCAGTCTCGGAGAAGTGGCTCTCCCAAAGCGACAATATCCCACGGGAGGTGCAAGACCACTATCTTGTTTATCGGCAAGACAGTGTTAGTGATGAAGCCGGTGGAGGAATAGTCCTGCTGGTCAGAGAAGGACTAGGGCTCGTGGAATCAGAATTGAGCTCGTGCGCAAGTAAGCACTCAAGTGTGTGCTGTCATTGTAAGGCTGCTTACCCGGAAGACCACTGCCGCATGCGTATACAGGGGCCCAAATTCAACATAAGACGAGGATGAAAGATTGACGGTTACACTACAGCAGCTCCAGGCATCAACAAGCGGACTTCTTATAATAGGAGACTTCAACCTGTCTGTGGTGGATTGGACAGCAAGTAGCTGTATCTCGGGTAGAGCAGAGGAGGACTTCGTCGAATTGATGCGGAACAGGGCTCTGGTTCAGCACATTCGAGGAAACGCGAGGTACAGACCTGAGCCGCAGCCCTCCACCCCTGACTCAGTTATCATAAAGCATGAAAATGACATAGACTGGTTAGATTTGCTGACACCCTTAGGCAAAACCGATAACGTCTCCATCAGGTTTTTCCTTTGTCTCGGGCATGCAAAAGCCATAGGAAAACTACGTAGGAATTTCAGAAGGACAAACGTAGGGGAATTCAGAACAAGGGTTGCAGAACTAGGTTGTGGGAAAAAGGGTAAGGAGGTCGGGGTAGAGGAAATAGGGCAGAGGATCGGGGGAACCTTCTGAAGCTCCAGGACAGTAGTGCTCCACTCCAGTAGTGCAGAAACAAAAGCAAGCCGGCTTGGTGGACGCCGGCAGTTTGACAAGAAGGCAAAAAGGCGCGCCAAAGCTGGCCGACCTTCAAGGCCACCAGCAGCAAAAGACCCTGGTTATGGTACAAAAGTAATAGAAAATCAGCAGCAAAAATCCAACTAGGGGCAAACACGACTTTTGAGCTGGCCCTGGCCAGAGAGGTTAAATAAAACCCAAAATGTTACTGTAGATATATTCAGTCAAAGGCTTCGCTTAGGAAAGGAGTGGGATCGCCGGCGTTAAGGGATGGGTCTGAAATTTCATGATGATCAGAGTAGAGAAGATGCCATAGGCTTTTACTTCGAGGGCGTACATAGACATGTTGGGGGACAGCAAACGTCGGTATAGGAGCAAGTGATTGCTCCTATGCTTCCCAACCTGCAAACTGGGGAAAGGGAGACAGAGGGATTATGTGAAAGACTAAACTTTAGCAAGCCGGCTCGGCCTGATATATGCACATAGCTATCATGGAGCCGTTGGCTGCCATACTCAGTGCATATGTCTGCCGTCTAAACATTCCCCACATTTGGACAAGGGGTACTAAAGTGGATCCTCATAGACCAAAGTGAACGTCAGATTCATCACAATAACAGTGAGAAATTTCAATGCAGAACAGCATATTAGTGGGGCAAAGAACGACCCCGGACGTACAAATCAATATTCAGAACTTCACTGCATGAAGAAATGAAAAGCGAATAGTATACCAAGGACAAAAAGTTAGCAAAGTTAGGAATTTGGTGTGCCACAATAATAAATATCAGCCCACGATAAATATGATTTAGGTAAACTGGAGAAGAGAATGAATAATGGATACTGAGCACATATCACATTAATTACGCTTTGTTATTTTATAACCGCAGGACAAGCACCACGCCGGTGACTACGAAGCTAGTGCCTTTCCCAATAAGCGAAAAAGTAACAAACAAATGTGTAAAACGCAATCACTCACCACACCAGCACATTGACTGTTTGAGACTTTGTGACTGGCCCGACCTCTTGAGATTCTACCAATCTCAAGCATTTCAAGTCAGTGGCTGCACCATGTGCTCGGCCTGTGCGTATCGCTCTATAATGTGCCATCACAATGAAGCACATGGACCGGACTTTGTCGTGACTGAAGCCGAGAGCTTCAATGACTATCTTGTGGTTGCACCAAGGGATCGCGCGGCAATCGATAACGCGACCAGTAAAAAAATTGACTTCTTAGTCGTTCTCACGTTCCCAGTGGCAGAAGCGGACAATGAAGATGAGATTTACCTGCGGTAGCCAGTAGTGTTGATCGCTGATATCGGACCGTGACGACCCGGGTGTGATTTCCAACAACCCCGGTCACTTTCTCATTCGGCACACTTTGATTGGCCGCAGTCCATTTCAGAAATATTGCAGGTTGTCGTATAATAAATGAAAGAAGTAGGAGATTACTTAATTTAACTTAATGTTATTCATTAGCACGATTAAAGGCAGACTCGGATTGTAACGTTGCGGAGCAAAAGCTGCACTTCAGTCACAACGATGTAAAAGTACTCGAACTCCAGTCAGTTTTTGCATTTGCCATGCAGGGATGGGAAAATCATCGGACCATGTGGAAGGTAAGCTGCAATTTAGGTGGGTCCATGAGTGGTAGCTAGACAACCCCTCGGATATTAAAATGTTTAGACTTGTCAATGAGCTTGGTGTTCTGTTTTTCGTATTTCCAATGGAGCATTCAAAAACGTTTTGTAATGAGTTAGAAACAGGCGACCAGTAACAGTCGTAGAGTAAAACTTTTGCCTGGTGATGAAACCGAAAATGACGTAGTTGGAAATAAGGGGGTAATAACTATCATCTACAGAAAACAACCAAGCACAAATGGTGGAAAATCGGTTCACAACAAGCTTAGCTACCGGGCTCGCGACAGGAGCATGTTGTGACCGATTCAGATCGGCGTGCAACTTTAGGCTTCAACAGCTGAACCAGAAGTGCACTAACGGATTTCTGCTTTCTGGATACATGCCTGGGTGCTGGCGCGAGACGACGAATTAGGCTACTGGAATGTCAAGGCAGTCACAGTCTCGTCAAAATTTCATGGCTGAGGTTGCACCAATAACTCTGGGAGGAATAAGAATTTGGATATACACAAGGAGAAAAGAATGCTATCCGAGTTTCCATTATCTGTCGATATCTGAGTAGGAGGTCAATATCCGGCAAGTCGGTTAGTCGGGTGGTGGTTGGCGCCAATGATGGTATTAAAAAAAGGACGCAAAAAATGTTACCAACTTTGAGACCTAGAATTGTTTCTTGTTCTGAGTCAATGAGACAAACTCCAACCTTTATGTCGGATATATCACGGAAGGTCCCATTTTGGGTGAACGAGGTATTCGGAGGGCCGCATCTTCTCGGAGAGTGAACTTAAGCTTGACTGGAGCTCTCGGCGGTTGTTGTGTAGTGGATACTGAAATAGAGAGGAGGTGGTGCGCACATGATAAGTGAAAAAATTGACGTTTCAGATCACCATTAAAATGAGGTAATAGCCCATTTTTTAACCGTACAATACTGCTCGTCCCCCGGAACAATCTTCGTGGGAAAAGATCGTCCCGGTGAATTACTTCGACCCAGTTCGCATACCCTCCAGTGGTAGCGGGAATCGAACCCAGGGCACCACGGTATGAATTCAGAGGCCAAGCGCTTGTGAACACCTCCGGACTGAAACTTACCTACGGTCGTGTCGATCCACAAGGGAGGGTCACGGTCAGGGAAAGAAAACCACCGTCAAGTGAGCCTTGCATGCATTCTATGCAAGTGTTTAGAGCGACTGGTAAGTGGACACATACGTTAACACCTACCGAGCCGCAAGTTGCTCTGTAAAGCACTTTCGGGTTTTTGAGGGGCGAATCCTGACTTTCGAACCTTATGGTATTTCTGGACGAAGCCACGTAACAGCTCGATGAGGGCAAGATGGTCGAAGTTTGCTACTTGGACCTCAGTAGATCTTTCGATTCAGTCAACCGTCGCCGTTTGATAGGGGAGCTAGGGACATTTGGGACTCAAGGGGCAAATACACCGGAGGACGTCAAGCTGCCTGACAAACGGGCTTTTCCTTGTTAGAGTAGGAACTTTCAGGTCAAAAGCAACAGAGGTATCCAGCGGAGTACCTCAAGAGTCAGTTTTCGGTCCACTACTTCTTAACAACATTATTGATTTTTGCAGACGATGTGAAATTTGTGGGATCAGGAGATTTTGAAGAACTAGCAGAAGACCCAAAGCACGTAGTTGGCTGGGCAAACAAATGTGAAATGCCCTTAAACAAGGACAAGAGTGATCTGGTAGGCAGAGCTTCCGTGGAAGTAGCGTTCATGGCCGAACATGGCCACTCACAGTTGCAGAGGCATAATCAACCAGGGATTTGGGTGTCCAAATGACTGCGAGCTTCGAGTGTGTTGAACGGTGCAAGCTGGCTGCTCTGGGAGCTCATAGAAACGTCCAAGTTAGTGAGAGGTTTTTCTGGCCTTAGGCCCAGTAGCCTATTCCAGTGGCTGTGGTCTTGAAGTCTTGAAGTCTTGAAGTACTACACAGGTTCGAGGCTTTGAGCACA
Organism: Fasciola hepatica; assembly: GCA_948099385.1. Classification (NCBI taxonomy): domain Eukaryota; kingdom Metazoa; phylum Platyhelminthes; class Trematoda; order Plagiorchiida; family Fasciolidae; genus Fasciola; species Fasciola hepatica. The sequence goes on along the minus strand of CANUEZ040000012.1, from coordinate 9,411,205 downwards.
ATTGTCCCGGTTCTTGAGGAAATCTTTGATCTTCTGTCGGATTCACCGAGCTGAAACTAGAGTAAAAAGAAGCGGGGGGGGGCGGGGGTTGCAGCGAAAACAAGAAACACATAACATCATGCAGTGTCACACTGTGGACAGTGCCTTAAGCTGAGTGGGGGTGCGGCATTCATGAACATATATGCGATAAAAGACATCTATTTTGTTTTCTTTTTTGACAAGAAATTATTGGGAGAGACCCAGGTAGAGGTCTGGCTTTTTCTTGAAGATAGTTTTGTTCCGCGAGGGAACAATATCTTCCGGAAGTGTATTCCATAGAGTAATAACCCTATAGCTAAAAAAGGTAATCCTTGGTGAAGTGCGTGGCCTCGGTTTGAAAACGTTTCTGCAGTGACCACTAAGAGAAGAGGCTGGACAGACGGAGAAGAAGCAATCACTCTGATCTGTTTTAAAAACGTGGAACATCAAAAACAGATCACCTCTTACGCGTCTTACGTCAAGGGGATAGAGGTTGAGGAGTGAGAGGCGGACGGGATAAGGTAGATGGGATAGACCCCTTACTGCCTTGGTGGAGGCCCGCTGAACTCTTTCTAGGATCTCACGGTCTCGGACAAGACTAGAGTGCACTATATGACCACCGTACTCCAGCAGAGGTCGGATATACGTGCCGAAAATTATGGGGAAATCATCCTTAAATATATGCGGGAAGGACCTTCGAATGATGTTTAGGACTCGAAAAGCAGACTTGCTTGCAAGTTCGTGATGATGAGAGAAGGATAAGTTACAATCTAACCAGAAACCGAGCACCTTGTGTCGGTCAACCCTTGGCAGTGTGGTTGCTCCGTTAATGGAAAACGTGTGACCAGTCTCTCTGCCGAAAGACATGCTCACGCATTTGTCATCATTAACTGGGAGGTTCCAATCCTCGGACCAGCGTTTTGTTTCATAAACTGCAATTTGCAGGTCTTCAACGCTTGAACTCCAGAGGGTTACATCATCTGCGTACACAGCAATGTTCGCAGGAAGGGCTGTCGGAAGAACGTTTATATGGATCAAGAAAAGAAGAGGACCTAAGACCGACCCTTGGGGGACCCCAGTTGTTACTGGGGAGGGTTGAGACCAAATATTCCCGACTTTAACCACAAAGGTGCGATCGGTAAGGAAGCTACGTAGGATGGCCAACATGGAGCCTGTGATCCCGTATGTCTGCAGCTTATAAAGAAGAGGGGCATGGGGGACCTTATCGAAGGCCTTAGCAAAATCGATGAATACAGCATGTGGGAGCTGGCCATCATCATAGGTTTTCGTTAGACTATCCATGACAGTAAGCATATTGGTGATGCATGATCTGCCAGGAAGAAACTCATGCCGGGACGGGGAGAGGATCTTATTTCTATGAAGATAGGAAAGAACCCCACTCTTAGGAATTCCCTTAAAAAGTTTGCTGGGGATGCTAGTGAGGCTTATGGGTCTGTAACTAGAAGCAATGTGTCTACTACCCTTCTTATAGATGGGTGCGATCACTGCTTTTTTCCAGTTACGGGGGAAAACTCCATCGTCAACACATCGCTGTAAAAGCGAGGCAATATTGGTTGAGCCGTCGGAAAGGATCTCAAAATTTCAGTTTCTGAGGGAAGAGGAGGCCATTCCACAATATAATCGAATCCAATGGGAATGTGATCACTTTTGCCGAGGGGCGGCAAGTAATGCACCATATCTATTAGGAACCGATCATTGGTGATGGTCAGGTCTGGTAGGGACGGGGCGTGGCCTGTGCGCTATCTAGTCGGATCTCTTACGTTCTGCACCCATGAGTTTTTCAGTACGAGATCAAGGAGGGGTTTACCAAAAGCGATATCCGGGGCATCAGCTCTTTGCCAGCTTGTACTGGGAGAGTTGAAGTCACCAGTGACTATTAGATTGGTGAAGTCTGTGTAACTTTTCAGGGAGCCTAATAAGTCTATGAGACCTAGGCTATCAGTTGAATTGCATGCTGGAGGACGGTAGACAACACCAAGCAATAGGGTGTCTGTCCTAGAGAGGTTCAACACAGCCCACAAACAATCAATATATGAAAAGGTAGGGGTTGTCAGTAAGGTGGGGGGAGGGATCGAGTTATCGTAGTATATGATGACCCCGCCGGCACGACCTCTACTGGAGTCCTGCCTTACTGTGAAGTATCCCGGAATGGATATTTCGGCATCAAATATGTCAGGGGTGAGCCAGGTTTCTGTAAGGGCTGTGATCTGAGGCTCCTTATCCACTGCAAGCTGCCGAAGCTCCGGGATCTTATTCAACACACTCATGCAATTGCTTTAAAAACACTTGAGCACATGCTCAGGAGTTGTTGCAGAATCGCCAGGGGCAGCTGGTTTTGGGTTTGAGGAGTGGGAAAGAGGGGGATTTGGGGATGGAAAGGAGGTCCTGTGAGAGTCGGGGGCTGAAGATATTGGGGGGCTAGAGGGTAAGCAGACTGCTGGGGGGACCGGCAGGTTTTGATGTCTAGTAACCTGGGGGGTATCATACCAGGCGGACGGACTACATCCTTCGGTCTCCGAAAAGGGTGGGCTGCTTTTTGTGTTTTGCCCTTCTGCGCACTGCGTGATGCCCTGTTCTGAGTTTTCTTGTTGGTGAGCTTATTTTTCATGACAGCACTAGATATATTATCTGGTGCGTTAACCTCCTCACTGCTTCTTTCAGTAGAAACAGGTTGCAGGTTCATGTCTGGGCTCAAGGATGAGTGAGTCTCGTCCGTTGAAATGGTCTTATTGACTATAATTGGGTCTGGGATGCTTTTCGTAGGCGACAGATGTTTAATGGCAATAGGCCTACTACTGGGAGTACTTTCGGCGACGGAAAATGGTGTCAGTGGGGAAGCGAGGGATGGTGGGCATGCAGCTCGGTCCTCAAGGTGAGTTACCTGGACAACTGGCAGCACTCTGAGCTTAGGATCTGCTTTTTGTGGAATTTCTGGCTTAGCCTTCCCGCTGCGGAGCCTCACATGAAGTGGATTATCAATGGATACGCCCTTTAGCCCTTTAATTTCCTCCTTGAGCTTTGCGGCCGAGGAAACAACTCGTTTGGCTGCATCTGCGGAACCCATTTCAATGAGAATACCGTGAACCTGGTTGGTGCGTTTGGTTACCAACCAAGTGGACCGACCTTTAAGTGGGAAAGCGAGCGTAATGCGATTAAACACTTGGGCGTAGGTGTCACGAGGGTGATCCGAACTGAGGAAGCGGCCCCAAAGGATGACTTGCTTGGGCCAATTCTCGGTATCTTGTAAAATCTTTGCGGCGTCAAGAATTTGCTGCTCAGAAACTCTACACACCTGATCGGCCGCCTGGGACACCGGGAGGGATTTGATTACCAAACTCCTCAGGCTGGTCAGCTCATCCTTAAGTGTGCGGACGGTGGCCCTTAGATCGGCTATCTCTGTAGCCTGACTCTGGACTGCACATTTTAGTGCATCCGTTGCCAGCGCATTATGAAGGACCGTTTCGTCCGGATCGAGGATTGAGGCATTGGCCACGGAGGGGGAATCGCACTGCCTCATGGGGAAAGTAGCCTCATCTGAGCAAGCGGTTAATTCAGTGGTGAGGGGCATTGACAATATTCAGGATCCCAACGGCCGTCATCATAGGCATCCATCAACTCTACATCTGTGCCTCACATCTACCGTATCCAATCGTTCGAAATCGTTTTTGTCATCTGATCATCCCTCTACGTCTTGCAATGCTCGCTGCCTGTTTTACGGTGAGTTTTGTGTCCTGTCAGCCGACAATCCACTGCAAAGTACCAATGCTTCATTGACATATAATCCACTGCAGTGCACCTCACTTTTTTCTCCATCGTTCCTCGCTATTGCAGTTCCTTATACCGATTTCCAGCCTTTCTCATGTTTACCAGTCGGCCTCCATATGCAATTGCCCGGACTAGCCGTTCAGTCCATCTGACCTTGACTTTCAAACTCACCGGGCGTCCATTTAAATCCGCTCTTGAGCTCATTTAAACTCCACACAATCTCTATGGTGTGCATACGTTTATCCTATTTTCATCCTACCTTATTCCCCCTTCTGAGCCATTTTATCCAATATTTTCATGAGTCTCCATATTTCCATGAATTATATCTGTCCATTCCATCACCTGTATCAACATGATCATGCACATGGCATGCCTCAGGCGCTTCCGAAATAAACCATTATTATTATTATTATTATTATTATTATTATTATTATTATTATAAAGAAAAACTTAAATGGAGGGGGACGAGCTGTGTGTTCTAAAAATTTCAAAAACAGCTACAATCACCGAGGGAGACGATGGTTTCGTTTGGGACGTTCTGTCTCGGTGAGCTCTCACGACGCAAAGTGTCGCTCGTAGTTGGCGTGAGACGAGGTCTTACTTTTTCCCCTCATTTTTAGCGGGGATTCGACGAAATACACTCGGCAGTGGTGGGTGCGTAACTGGTGGGCATAACATTGAAAAATTTCACTTCCATGCTAGGCCTCGTTCTGTTTCTTCGGTTTGTTATTGGTTTAGTCTTAGTCCTACGGCAACCAGGCTTCTTCGCAGACGATGTGAAGTTAGTGGGAACTCAGTCGGGACTGGATCTGAGCAGAGACATACTTGCCGTTCTTAACTGGGCGCAGAAGTGAGACTTACCTTCCAATGCTAGGAAGAGCCGCTCAATGTCGTGGGCAGCGACAGAGCCCGACGGTTGCACACGACCAAGGCCCACTTACTATAGAGGCAGTAAACAGGGTGAGAAGCAGCTGCAAAAAGGCACACTGTAAGCTCTTCGGGTTGGGATAAGCTTTTTCGTGCAGACAGCCAGGGGTTTTCATGCAACACACATGTCCATAGTTTGACCCCTATTGGAAAACTATCTTCAGGCATGGTTACCCCTCTAGAAGAAGGATGCCATCCTTTTGGAGAACGTGCAAAGTCTTGCAACGCGCGTGATTGAAGGTCAGAGGGACATGATGTGTGATCAGAGACTCCAGGACCCCAGACTCTTCTCCAGGGAAAGGAGGAGACTACTAGGGGATCCCATAGAGACATTCAAGATAATCAGAGGCTTTCCTGGGATAAGGCCTGGGAGTCTATTCCTTCTGGCGACAGACTCGAAAACAAGAGGTCATAGGAAGTAGCCGGTGAGGGTGCGATCTAGGATGATAGCTAGATCGCACTTCCTAAGCAGTAGAGGGGCCAACTACTGGAATAGACTGCGGGAAGAGGTAACGGAACTGGGGACCGTCCAGGGATCCAACAGGTCCCTAGATTGTAAGTGGAAGGAGATCGTTTCCTACAGTGAATTTTGGGCACGTTATTTGACTGATGGATGTGTAATGGAACCGAAACTAACTTGTAGTGTTTGAATTGGCGCTTACTAATGTACTCTCGTTTCTATCATATTCCAGGTCCCGCACATAACCATTGGACGGGACCGGCTGAATCGTCACAGAAACCCTTTTGAAGTGTGTGGCCCTTTTTCTTGATGTATGCATGTTTTATCGAACTGGACCGAGTAGACGTTTCCCACAAGTGTACACACGTGTGCTCGTGAACGTGACTGTTATTCGTGCCGCTCGGTTGGGAAGCCGCCCTCCGAGAATACACAGTAAACATTCATTCGACACAGTGCGTTTTTGTTACTTACGCTCGCGACCTGGCCGTCGTTGTGTGCTGAACCGTTACCATTGCTCGGTGCATTCCGTTTCAGCTTGCTTGAGTCGATTTGCTGTCGTGAACTGAACCGTAAACGAAGAGGCTTGCTCGCTCAGAATCGAACATTACAGATGTGATGTGTTTAACTATCAAACGTATCCATTTGCTACCTAATGACTTATTGAGAGCTCACGATGCATAATTTCTCTCGCAGTTGATGTGCGATGGGGTTTCCGTTTCCCTCTAATTTCTAGCGGGGGTTCGACGAAATACACTCGGTAGTGGTAGGTGCATAACTGATGTCTAAACCATCGAAGGAATTCTGGAAGCTCTTTTGGCCGCAGCCATTATCTGTCCTGTGCAAGCTGAACTGAACTGAACTGAACTGAACTGAAATGATCTGTGCGACCTGACCTGACCTGACCTGGTCTAGCAGGATATGCGCTACACCGGCAAGTCGTTCGGCGTGCTTCTTGGAGTTATATTTTTCTGTAGTTTGTGTCAGTCTGTCGGCTACCGTTTAACCACGATGCCTTCAGATAAAAAGAAAACTGTTGCATCCATGTGTTTAGGAATTTCAAAGGTTTTTCGCCCTTACGACAAATCCCTACAATGGGGTGGATGGGTTCACCTGGAGCGCTCCGAAGTAACCAGTGATCTTTACGATGCTGTCGATAGATGTCGTGTGAATTTGCTGAGGGTGCTGTGCATCAAATGTACCGAGCTATCGAGCCCGGTGAAGAAGGCGCCTGTCGTCACAGTTGATCAACTGTGACGATGATGATGACTCCATATCAATATGGAGTCATCATCATCATCATCATCATCATCATCATCATCATCATCATCATCATCATCTCCATTCTCATCGTAACCAAGAGTGTCATCATCATAAACGGCAAAAGCAGCTGCAATATCGTCATCACCAGCGTCGTCGTCATCATCGCTGGCAGCTGAGAAGACGTTCGCTCAGGTCGTGGCTTGAAATTCTGTATTGGACCCTTCAATCTCCACCAAAGCCGATGGTATTGAGGTCGAGGCTGTTGAAGATCACTCGTATGTTCGCCCACCAACCGGCCGGTGCGCCGCGGACTCGATGCAAGCCGAGCGGAGCAGTCGGTATGCCAAATTGCTCCCCTACAGTCCCGCTGGCCAGCGGGAGCACGTATCCGCCTCCGTCAATGAATCCGGTCTTGTAAATCCATCATCAGAGGACTTGAGCAGCCCGTGTAACAACGGGCAGTTGTGTAAACATAGAACATCCCCAGATGGGATTCAGTGTTCTCGGCTCGTAAATCTGCTGGAAGCTACCGTCGCGGAGTCTCAAAGCAGAATGGACCATGGTCTTTCACTACTGCGGTCCTATTTGTCACGGATTTTCACGAGCGAGGAGGAAGCATTGGTTAATAGCGTTCAAGTAACTGCGGCTCTCCGTCTTGTAAACCAGCAGACGCACGGTGAGCGGCCATAACCCCTCAAGGTAGTCCTGAGTACCGTTTCGAAGGAATAAAATAGTGATCTATACCGAGGTTTTCAGGACATTTCAATGAATTAAACCAATACATTTAAATAAAAGCCAACCATGTATTACGCATCACTTCGGTTGTCAATTTTCTTCGATCAATTATTCTGATTCGACAGAAAGTGACAACACGGTCGCCACTGTTCACGGTTCGCTACCATGTCCTTCAGTGTCTCCAGCCAACTGGTAGACGGATCTTTTGGACCCCAACCACAAAGAGGTGAAGCACCTACTTTTCCTAAGTTTGATGTACATTTTCTCGTTCCTCACTGTCAAGTTATCTGTTGTCTTCCACGTGGTTTTTTCCACTCCTGAGGAGGAACGGAGAATAGGACACGGTACCGTAGACGTGTTTGCCATACGTAACACGTGCCCCAACCAACGAACTCTATTAAGATGGATACGCTATGACAGAACGTTCCTCGAATTAATACCCAATGCTCGCTTTCTGACCTCATCACTCGGCTATTCCACCCAATCTTGGCGATACTACGTAAACATCGGTGGTTGAAAACCTCAGGGCGACAGATATTATCGGCACGCAGACTCTAAGTCTCGCAACCATACAACAAAACTGAACGCACTGCGGCACGGTATACATGACCTTTCAACTTCAGTGAAATATCAGGTTGCCGCCACAAATACTTAAGTCCAGCGTACGCCGCTCGAGCCTGGGATACACGTGTGTTCACCTCTTCTACTGTGCTCCCATCCGTCGTCACGCTTCTGCCGAGGTAGGTGAAGTGGTCGACAATTGCCAGCACCTCCGCATCGAGCATCAAACTCGGAATCGTTGACGTCCAGTCTTGTAACATTACTTTACACTTTGAAGGTGCAAAGCGCAAGCCGAATGGAGCTACAGCTCTTGTGAGTCTATCTAGTGTACGTTGTGCTTTTTCCTTGCATTCGAACAAGCAGGCAACATCGTCCGCGTAATCTAGGTCACATAGCTTTCCACTATTTCCTAGTTGGGCGCCTACATCCTGAAGATTTCGCAACGCACTCTCCATCATTTCGTCCATGACGAAGTTAAACAGGAATGGAGACATGGGACATCCTTGTCGAACACCGCTGGTCGTTTCGAACCGACTGGATGGTTCACCGTAAACTCTAACACGGCCAGAAGTATGAGAATACAATGATCTCAGTAGGTTCACGAACTTCTGGGGCATGCCTTTTCGCCGAAGAGCACTGGAAAGCACTGTTCGATCAACTGAATCGAATTCGCCTTTCAAGTCTAAGAAAATCATTATTGTTGGTCGTCGGTGTGTGTGCGTGACGCGTTTCAAGTAGTCGGGTAAGAGTAGAAATCTGGTCGATGCATTCTCGACCTGGGCGGAATCCAGCCTGCTGTTCGCGGGTGTTGCTCTCGCGACCAGGTGTAAGGCGGTGCAGCAAAATCGAAGCTAATACTTTGGGGACTATCGGAATTAAGCTAATCCCGCGGTGGTTACCACAGTCATCGCGTATTCCATTTTTGAAGATGGGAACAATCAGTGACTCGCTCCATATTAATGGAATACGCTCCTCGTTCCAAATGTTGCGGAGCAAGATGGTAAGTGATTTTATGAAAACATTTCCACCCAGCTTGAAAAGAACTGGGGGAAGTTCGTCGGGACCAGCCCCTTTCCCACGCTTTAATGATCGTATACATGATTTCACTTCCAATCTGATTTGGGCTCAAGTGATACCGCCCAAGGAGTCGCAGTTGTGGACACAGGAGTAACTACATTAGCGCGCGGCCAGCTAAACTGCTTCTTGAAGTGTTCGACCCAACAGTCCAACCTTTGCTGTTTGCCATGGATGGGTTCTAAATTTCTATCGCAAGTCGTTTCACTGACATGGGTGCGCCGTCCACTGGTGTCACGAATAAGTTTGAACAGTCTTTGACTGTTACCTGAAGCAGCTTCTGTTTCCATTTCTTCGGCTACCTTGGCCCACCAATTTTCACGATCATTCTTAGAGATTTTCGTATCTTGCTCTTGTAGATGTCTTCGTATCTTATTCATCTCGTTACAGTTCGAGAGGTGACGCTTTTGCTCCATTGTACTCAACGACTCTTTTGAGATCCAGTGTGTTTGATGGACATCGGATCTAGGACCACAGTCGAAACCTTCTGCAACGTGCATCGCCTGTTTGATATGAGCTCATTGCTCATCAACACTACTGTTCGTCGTAGATCCTAGCTCATGTGCTAACTTCTGCTCGTAACTGGTGCGTACATCTGGATCAGACAAACGTTGCACGGCTAATCGGGTTTGCGGTTTGCGACGATGACCATGGAGGTGGAGAGATGATCACATTGAAACTAATGCATGGCCTGACTCTACATACGTGGACCAGTAAGATCTGCAGTTCGGAACAAAACTGCGCCAGCGGTAGCTTACGGCGATATGATCAATCTGACTAAAAGTACCCGTAGAGTTAGAGCGCGTCACTGTGCGATGCGAGCTGTGTTGGAAATTAGTGCTAGACAAGAAAAATCGATCGTCTGTGCAAAACTGGAGAAGCTTATCCCCGTTGTGCTTGCTCAGCTGGTAAAGCACAACGGCCACCTAAACAAGCTTTTGACGTACCAAGTTTTCCAACTTGTGGATTGAAGTCACCAGCTAGCGCCACGATGTCAGAACCTTTACTGCTGCTAACGAGAATGGGGAGCTCATCATAGAACTCATCTTTCTGCGTGTCAGAGCTGCAGTCCGTTGAGGCGTACGCCAAGGTCACAAAAAAATTGCGTTTAACACAGCTATCCTTTCGAACGCCGACTGACCTCTGGAGTCTCACAGCACATAAACTACTGTCAACAGGAATCCAGTCTAAAAGAGCAGCCTCAGCCTTGTCAGTCAAGACTATTCCTACACCACCCGTAGCCCTAGCTGCTTCGTCTTCTGAGTTGCGCAGGAAATACCTCGATGAGCTACCAGGAGCAGTTAGTTGAATCACACTGTTCGAATCCTGGATACGCGTTCCACTTATGCAGCAGACATCAGTCTTCAGAGAGTTCCTTGTGAGGGCTAGGTACGCCTGCTGACCGGACTGCATGAGGAGCCGAAATACAGAGGCTGACGAGGCTTGAGATAATGTGAGTTACCAGACAGGATTATTCCTGACACTGTCTGACAATGAATCGTTGCGAGTATCGGCCGTGTCGTCAGTGGAAACATTTTGGGTGGGTAGAGGGGGCAAAGAGAGTTGGTTGGGGACAGAAGACAAAGGTTGAATAAAAGAGAGGAAACTCTGAGCAGTAGCCCACTCATCACTGCCCACCCCGTCCGACGCAATGGGCAGCGCGGTCCTGATTATCCTGAACGACGGCCGATGCAGTATGAAATTCTCTGTATTCGTGCAGTTTATGGAAGATGTTGGACGGGTACTGCTAGGGTGTCCAGCCGCTAAGCAGGAGAACGATTGGGTTCTCAACTAAAGCCTTTCGTTCTAACAAGAACCTATCCGCGAGGCAGCGGGATGGCTTAGTGGAAGCCAATTTGCTTGGATCAATTATTCTCCCTCTGATTTTGCCAATTGAGTTGCCAGCTGAAATCGACCCCCAATCTGGAGGACCAGGAGACTGAACTTTGTCTGGCCTCTACCCATTGACCTTTCAGGTATGATTGCATCTCTGGCTTAAAGAAGCCATCCTGTATAGCTTTTTGGGTCATAGAGGCGCGCAAGCCATCACACCACGTCAAGGTGTAGTCTCGTCGTGATGGTTTCAATCAGAGTTGCCCAGTCAAAGCCAAGTTGGCGTGCTGCAGTAAGTGGGGTCACTCAGGGATCGGTTATTGGACCGGTGCTGTTTCTGGCCTACACCAACGACTTGGCGTTAGTCTTCTAGTCACCTTGCCTTCTTCACGCAGATGATGTAAAACTTTGGCGTGTCGTGAAATCAAGTTCGGACAGAGGTTCTGCAAAGGGATCTGGATGCGTTAGTACGATGTTCTGGCGTCTGGACACTACCAATCAATGTGTCCAAATGCGCGTATATGTTTGTTGGGAGAAGGGTATCGGATGCAGAGTATCACATCGGGAACGAAATACTACCGCGATCGTCGTGCGCACCAGACCTTGGCGTTATGCTATCGTCGTCCCTCGACACCCGAGCCCATACGGATAAGGTCTGTGCCTCTTCCAGAGCTATTCTCATTGCCATACATCGATCATTCTTTGTATTTCTATGAGCAGTGTGGTGAGAAAGGTAGTAGTCAGTTGGGCTCGCCCGGCTGTATAACGTTGTATCATGATGGTGATGAACCACGGAGGCAAAACGGAAGTCCTAATGCAAGTACGTCCGTGGCCGCGACACCGAACTATATCACTTAATGTCTGCAGCCACCCGGTAGGCAGATCCCGTGGACCTTACCCGAAATGTTTGACACGTCCTACCTGGCCTGGTCAACTGGTCAAGACTTACCTTTTTGCCATGTTATGGACTGACCACCTCGACCTGTCTTCCAACCGCTATCTGTATTGGATAACAACGTAAACCGAGAATGTCTATCGATGGGCATGCGCAACAGAAGTTCCAGCAATATTGGGCCGTTTGTATTCAGTACGTGTTCTAGAGACTGACCTCTAGTACTCAACACCCTACGCCTCACGTCAGCATTGCTGATACGATGTCCTCACCGTATGCGGGCAGTACTACGGAGACATCGATGCTAGAACGCCGATAGCCTTCGTCTACATTCTAGCCTTACTGATCATGTTTCTGAGTCCTATAAAACAACTGATCTGACTACCGAAGTGTGCAACCAACCCTTGCCAGACAATGGGATATCACGCCGGCGCCATAGATGACTGAGTTTGGCAAAAGCCAGACGCGCTTTCTGTATACACGATGACACTTCACATTAAATGTCTACTTAATGAGATGTAACTGCCCAGGTAAAAAAACCCATACTTCAGCAGGGGTTTTCCCTGCCAAGACAAGACCTGGTGTTGAGCCAATCCAGTCCTGGAGCAACATTTTACACTTTAAAGTTGCAAAACGCATCCCAAACGTTGTCCCACTGTTGTTTAGGCCATCTAAGGAAGCTGGTAACTTGCCTGGATCTTCACTCAGAAGAACAATATCGTCCGCGTACTCAGGGTCAGACGGTTTATTGCCTGAGCGAAGATCGATGCCGCTTTTCTCACACGTTGATAGGGTATCTCGAGAATCAGTTCAACTACAGAATTGAGGAGAAAAAGCGAAAGAGGGCAACCCTGACGAACACCATTTTCCGTGGTAAACTCGGGTGGAACATCGCCGTAAGCACGAACTCGGCTTTAGCTGTTCGCATACCAGCATTGGAAAAGAAAAAGAAAATTGTGTGATAAACCCCTCAATGAAAGGCAGTGCCAGAGAACTGTACAATCGATTGAATTCAATGCCGCAATCAGATAGAGAAAGACAGATTGTCGTTAAAACGGAAGATGTGGCTGTGCTCTAAAACCTGTCGAAGGGTAAAGATGTGGTCGATACAACCCCGACCGGGTCTGAAAGCGACTTGATTCTCACACGTACACATTTCTTAGCCCCTTCATAATCAGTGGAGAGTAAGCCCGGTGAATAGTTTGGATACGATATTTACCCAACTGATTCTTCTGTGGTTTTCATAAGAGGACCTGTCACCTTTCTTGCAAATCGGCATAATAACCGAGTCAAACGATTTCCTGGTAATCTGCTCATTATCCCAGATTACCCGAAGTTTTGTTAACTCCGAAACCAAAGCTTTACCTCCATCTCTGAACGAGGACGGAGACAGCCCACCCGGTCATGCAGCTTTGTACCTTTTCAAGTAACTTATTTCCTATATAACCTCCGTTTCAGCTCCTGGGGTTGAATAGACTTACCTCCGTCGGTCCTTCACACCTACCTGGTTGGGGACTTCGAAATCCACAGCACGCTTGGTTCGAAACCTTGTCGATTATGACTCATATACGTAGTTAGTGGTGGTTGTGTTGTGAATACCTATGTTCTAGCTTATGACAATCTTCTTTTTCACACCTTAACTTATCTAAATCATGTTGTGTATGGAATTACGCCTCTTTTGTACTGGAACATTAGTGACTTTACATTCATAATCTCGTCATTGTTAATAATAATAATGCTAGTAAGTCATGGTGGCAGCGGAGTTGGCAATAATGCCTTTGTGGATTACATTTTTGTACTGATTGGAACACAGTTACGCATGACGATGCGGTCAGCCCGATATCATATTTCTGTGCGCTGCTGTTGCTACAGATAAGAATTGATTGTCTCGCCGCAGATTTTTTTGGTCCGATTCCGTCTTCGTATACTTTTGAGAGTATCCCATTAAACAAGATCGGTGCGATAAACAATCATCGTTACAAATCGATGGAAGGTCTTGTGAAATAGTTTTTTTACTTCCTAAATGTTATAAACGTGTACACTGTTGCTTGGTGACGTTTCCCCTAATATTAGTTGCTGTTCTCGAATGAAAGTTATCGATAGACTGATTAGTGTCCAGAGTTTTATGGTTGCTTCTGGTAGTTCATCAGTAGATGGACCAGGTATATCAGTTACGTGCTGTTGCATCGTGGTGTTTGGTGGCTTGGGTGTAGTGCATCCGGGAAAATCCACTCCCGCTGTGTGAGTGCTCAATTTTTGGACTGAGACTAGGATGATAATTTTCTGTATTGTTGCATTCATTCGTCCCACCTAACCTTTACACTGCGAATTATATGCCGTAAGGCTGCTAGTTGCCACCTATGTCTAGAAAAAAGTTCTCGAGCTCTTGCGATATAAACGCAGGACCACAATTGAATGAATGTAGAAAGACATACCAAAACAGTAGACACTGAAGTCCGGTTCGTTTCTAAATCAAATAAACAGTTTTTCTGCTTCAGAAGAGACATTTCGATTTTGGCTGAAGCCCCAGATGCAAGTGCAAACAAGCCGTTAACCATGTATTTCCAGAGTGTTGAATGTGGGTTAACACACTGAGAGGTGGAGATAAGGTCGAGTGGCATTTGTTATGGAACCTGTACATGCGTCGCTAAAATTCCTACCGTTTACAGATGTTCGGTGGGTTTTATTGTCTCTCTTTAATGTTCCTGGCCTTAAAAAGATCCTTTGAAAAACCACAGTTAATCAATTCTTTGAATTGTGCGGTCTGTTGTCGATGTTTATTTGTGTATAATATGCAGGTACTTTTCGGGGCACCCTTGGTAATCATCTTGGTGATATTTGTATTCCAGCGTTTGGAAACTGTTGCCTGAAAGAGAGAAGCCCCGGTGAATTTCAGGGCCAACATCCGCTCCAAATGGACGAGGAAGTATCCAGTGAAGAATCGGTACTTATCCTCTGTTATGATATAATAATGCCGGATCGATTTTTTTTCTAGATTGAGTGTGAGGACGTTCGAATTGAGTAAGTTCGGATTGGAAAATGTTCTCTAATCCTGTTTTCAGTCCTAATTATCAGCCAGCAAAGACAGAGAAACTTACTCCGAATGTTGAACCCAAGTATGTTTTGGTTCTATGTTCTGATTATTTTTGGCCTCATTTTCTCCCAGGAAACCGAGGCGCATAGTCGAAGTGCGTGCAAGTAAGGGTCGAATGCTTCGATACTTACGTTTACCGAAAGCAGTGGATTTTATGTCACCGGATCCGACAGAATACTTTTCCGAGGTACAACGACAAAACTTGTTTACTCAGCTGAAGTCCAATAAAGAATAATTTTGAAAATTTTCTTTGTGATTGATTCTCATTTCTTACCGGTGGTGGTCGTATTGTGTGAGTCCATCACCTCCGAGATGGGAGGTTCGAACACCGTCACCACCGGTCACATCGGTGTTCATTAGAACTCGGCTGTTACTTTAAGCCGTTACCACACGTGGTCTGTTGGGACCTTAATTCTGTTCTTCGAATTTCAGGGTCATTGTTGCCGGTTTTCCCCGACAGAGCAATAGGTCCTCGTGGTAATGAGTGTGTCATGCCTGTTGCATTCATGCGCAAGCGTGGTTTACAAGGGATCACGAAACGAGTGCACAGTGGTGATGGGTCTGTGGCCTGGCTTATTGAACTCGGCCGTGTGGGAGGAGTTTCACTTGGGGTTTGTGAGTCTGTAAGATCCACCTTTGGGATGGTTGCGAACATTAGACAGCAACCGCAAACGTCACGAGGAGGGGTATTCGTGTTAGGCTCAATATTTCGTTCGACCTCATTTATTCATGTGCATTTCTTCGTGTTATGACCCACGGGTTCCTCCCTACGATCTGATTGGGAGACCTGCGTACTCGATCTCAGCTCGCGACTGCGATAGCTCCAACTCGCAACGGCAAATCAGAAGACGATAACTAAGCATGCCAAAACGACCGCTTAGTTACAGGAACTTTTGCGTGTTATTCAAAGCTAAAATCAAACATCCCCGAACTAGGGTGTCCAGTTAGGTTCAAGCCCTGTTGGACCGATTAGGTTGGTGAAAACGTTTACCAGATTGATTATTGATCTGTTGACCCGATTTGCATCGGACTGTAGATGACTGCTCGATTAGCAAAAGCGGTTACGTCTTGTATGATCCGATAGATTATCGATTATTGATTATTCAGTCCTGCCTGGCATGCTCGAGCTGAATAATGACCTGCTTGGAAACAGTTCTTTTCATTTTTGACTTTCTAGCACTTCGATCTGTCAGCTTACTGTTTACTTACCCATTTATTTCATTCTCATCTCCGTTATACTGAGTCCACAGGTAAAATTAAAACAAGGTCGGTAATAAGGAAACGACACTGAACATATGTACTCCTGTCACGATGCTTCCCTCTGCGTCCTATGTTTTTGTGGAGTTCCTGGTGAGCATTACAGTTGTTAGTCGCTTCTACTGTGTAAAACCCACTGATAATATTTTTGATTGCAAGGAGTTGTGATCAGACCCTTAACGAAACCGTGCTAGTCTTCGTATTCACTTTAGATACGCTTCCCCTCATGTCTATCCGATTCTTCTCAATGCGTCATCCCTGGCGAAAACCGCTTGATGATCAGGAAATACGTTGATTTTGTATGTTCAAATGACAGCTAGAAAATGAAACGTATGTTGGCGGACAGTTTGAGGGAGCGGATGAAGAAGTAAAGGCCAGGGTTAGGAGGAAATACCAAGAGGTAAATTGGGGGAGAATAAGAGAAACAAAACAAAACGGGGCTATTGAAAATAGGCGACATTGACTTCGGATTGTCATGAAGAACTAGTGCGAATGGCTACTTGGACCTTCTCATCACGAATCATTTGATGGATGGCATGGCTAGAAATAACAATGGGTTCCGGTGTCCCGCGAGCACAAGCGGTCGCATATTTCATTTAAATGACTGAGGTAGAACAGAACGAATGAGACAAGGAAGTGATGTGTAGTAGAGCGACAAGAGGTTGTTTCGTATTTTTGTTTGTTTGTATCATGACCCTTTTGGTTCACCCCATGATTTGTTTTGAAACGTATCGGCCGTCCATATTCACTTGATTCCAACCTCCATCTTCAGTCTCATGCTTAGTTGTCTGTTCCCGCTATTTCCGGATATTGGTGTACATTTATGCGTCCATGATACCAATCCTTCTGCTTTATTGTGGCTTCTGTTCTGATCGATAGTTAATTGGCACATACTCGAACCGGTTTTCCGAGGTGATCATCAAAAAGTATCCGGGTCTTGGCCCAGTCAGGACCAATGGTTGTTGTGGCTGCGGTGGGTTAGGCTCATTGCCGCCGGAGGCCGACGAGGCGGGAATCACTACCAGGGTGCCACTTTTGGGTGCAGTAACTACACGGGGCATCTGTTCCGGACTTGCTGGCAAGCAGACAAATGCAGTATCTGGATGGGGAAGTTGGAAAATCAATGGCGCCGGTGAGCTCCGTGGGGATGGCTCGGACGAGGTCAGTTGTGCGCTTGTCGACATAACGTTGCTGCCGCTTGCGGGCATTACGACCAAAGGCAATTGTGGGTTGTTTTGTAACCGGGTGATAATTTCGTGTACGATCTGGAATAATAAAGGTCAATTGGAAGGTGATGATTCTCAACTTGACACCGTTAAAAGGATTTATGTGGTATTTAAATCATTTGGGGTTTTGATTAGGTCGATCTCATTCTTTACGTACATACTTGTTTAGAATGCACTTATCACATTTCAGTCTATCCCACAATGTTTGGAAATCATTGGTTGGTCACTTTTTTGCCGCTACATCTCCCTCGTAAAATGCTTCAGTCTTTGTGCTTAGATTTATTTGTGTACCAGGCAATAACCAAAACAAGACAGTACGAGGTTACTGACTAAATTGAGTCTGTATTGTTTGACGATTAGAGCCTGAAATTCTTCTTCTCAGAAAGCCTATAAAATGGTAGAGTTATAACTTAATTGTTCCCAACCCTATCAGTCAAACGCATGCTTACCAGGTTCTACATATAACGATGATGGAAAACCCCTAGTGAGCTGATGTATTCCATTCTGGATTAACTTTTTTGGTTGAAAGTATTAGTCACTCGCTGTTGATTCCGTTTTACGCCTACTAATTGAACCGTGTGAAGGTGCGTGTATTCGAAACTACCAGTTTCCGTGAAGGCTTAAACATTTATGAGCTCACGAATATCCAGTTGTTCATAGCGCTGTTAAACGGCGAATCCTAACGGCGCACAATCGAGTTGCTCGGGGGATGAAGATGGAAATAATATGGATTTTTCTGTTTTCTAGACCAGCGAAACAAATATTGTTAGGTTAACCGAACAGCGTTATTCGGTGCTCTTGTTCAAGAAGACATGACACAGAAGTTCGTGGATCTACTGAGGAAATTGTACTCTTATGCTTGTTGCCGCATGAGGTCTTACGGTGAACCATCGAATCCGTTCGAAATGACCGGCGGTGTTCGAAAAGGATGTTCCATTTCGCCATCCCTGTTCAACTTCATTATCGACTAGGTAATGGGGAATTCCTTGCGAAGTCTTCAGGATGTGGACGTCGAACTAACAAATTGTGAAAAGCTGTGTGACCTACATTACGCGGATAACTTTGTTTGTTCGTTCGAATGCACGGAACATGCACAGCGTGTATTAGATAAACTCGTAAGAGCTGTAGCCCCATTTCGTATGAACTTTGAACCCTAAAGGTGTAAATCGGTGTTGCAAGACTGAAAGTCAACGGTCCCGAGCTTGATGCTCAATGCGGAGGTGCTAGCAATTGTCGACCGCTTCAGTTAACTCGGCTCCAGCGTGACGACGGATGGGAGCATGGTGGTAGAGGTGAACACGCGTATATCCAAGGCTCTAGTGGTGTACGCTGGACTGAAGCACTTGTGGTGCCGACCTAATATTTCATCCAAGTTTGAAGGTCATGTGTATTGTGCCACGTTGTTCTCAGTTTTGTTGTATGGTTGTAAAACCTGGGGTCTGCATGCGGAGGATATTCGCCGTGTTGAGGTTTGTGGTCATCTATGGTTGTGTAGTATTGCTGAGATTGGATGGAATGACGGGATGAGCAATATTGGGGCCAGTAACCGAGTATTGGGTACCAGTTCAGAGAATGTCCTATCACAGCGTATCGGACTTGATAGACTTCGTTGTTTAGGGCACCAGTTACGTATGGCTGAGACACGTCTACCGTACCGTGCCCTATTTTCCATTTCTCTTCGGGAATGGCAAAGCCCACATGGAAGTCAACAGATGGCGTGGCAGCAGGGAATGGGAAAGTGTGCAAGGAACTTGGGAAAAGTGGGTGACTCACGTCTTCGTGGTTGGGGTCCGAAAGATCCCTCGACCAGTTGGCTGGAGACACTGAACTATATGGCAACAAACCGTGAACGGTGGCGATCGTGTTGTCATTTTCTGCGAATCAGAATGATTGATCAATGTGCGTTTGTACAGTTAGACTATGTATTCCCCTGTCGGTCCACTTCCTGTCTACGTTGTATGTTCATTCTTTGTATTTCTGCGTGTAACATGGTGAGAAACGCTGTGGCGAATGGGGCTTGCCCTGCTGTTGAACGCTGTACGCTGATGATGATGATGGTAGTGAATATATTTACATGCTCGAGGTCAGTCAATGCGTAACGAAATCGATTAGTCAGCAGTGCGGTTGTGTGCGTACTGGCAGATGCTATTCGAGATATGCATGTAGCCGACTCATACTCTCTCAGGAGCTACCGCTATAAAACTAAAATATCATCATCATCATCATCGTACAGCATTAAACAGTAGGGCAAGCCCCACTGACCACTGCCTTTCTCACCATCTTGCACGTTGAATTATAAAGTAGGAATATACAAGATGGAGAGGGAGTGGACCTACATGGGTGGGAAAAGAAAAGAATGCCCTAGTAGCCAACACACGGAATACACAGTCTAACTGTACAAACGTACACCGATCAAACATTCTGATTCGATAGAAAGTGACAACACGATCTCCACTGTTCGCGGTTCGCAGCCATATCCTTCAGTGTCTCCAGCCAACTGGTAGACGGATCTTTTGGACCCCAACCACGAAGACGTGAAGCACCTACTTTTCCTAAGTCTGCCGTACATTTTCTCATTCCTCGCTGCCACGTCATCTGTTGACCTCCACGTGGTCTCTTCCACTCCCTAGGAGGGGCGGAGAATAGGACACGGTACGGTAGACGTGTGTTTGCCATACGTAACACATGTCCCAACCAACGAAGTCTACTAAGCTGGATACGCTGTGACAAAACGTTCTCTGAATTAGTACCCAATACTCGCTTTCTTACCTCATCGTTGCTTACTCGGCTATTCCACCCAATCCTAGCGATACTACGTAAACATCGATGGTCGAAAACCTCAAGACGACGAATATCTTCAGCACGCAGACTCCAAGTTTCGCAACCGTACAACAAAACTGAACGCACAGTGGCACAGTATACACGACCTTTCAACTTCAGTGAAATATCAGATCGGCGCCACAAGTGCTTCAGTCCAGCGTACGCCGCTCGAGCTTTGGATATCCGCGTACTCACCTCTACTACTGTGCTCCCATCCGTCGTCACGCAGCTACCGAAGTAGGTGAAGTGGTCGACAACTGACAGCACCTCCCCATCGAGCATCAAGCTCGGAATCGTTGACGTCCAGTCTTGTAACATCACCTTGCACTTTGAAGGTGCAAAGCGCATGCCGAATGAAGCTACAGCTCTTGCGAGATTATCTAGTGCACGCTGAGCATGTTCCGTGGATTCGAACAAGCAGACAACGTCGTCTGCGTAATCTAAGTCACATAGCTTTTCACTATCTCCTAGTTCGACCCCTACATCCTGAAGATTTTGCAGCGCACTCTCCATTATTTCGTCCATGACGAAGTTAAAAAGGAATGGAGACAAAGGGCATCCCTGTCGAACACCACTGGTCGTTTCGAACCGACCGGATAGTTCGCCGTAAACCCTTACGCGGCCAGAAGTATGAGAATACAATGATCTCATTAGGTTCACGAACTTCTGGGGCATACCTTTTCGATGAAGAGTACTGAAAAGCGATGTTCGATCAACTGAATCGAAGGCGCCTTTCAGGTCTAAGAAAAGCATTATTGTTGGTCGGCGGTGCGTGTGACGCGTTTCAAGTAGTCGGCGAAGAGTAAAAATCTGGTCGGTGCATCCTCGACCTGGGCGGAATCCAGCCTGCTGTTCGCGGACATTCCTCTCGCGAGCCGGTGTAAGACGGTGCAGCAAAATCGAAGCTAATACTTTGGTGACTATCGGGATTAAGCCAATCCCACGATGATTACTGCAGTCATTGCGTATTCCCTTCTTGAAGATGGGAACAATCAATGACTCGCTCCATATTAACGGAATACGCTCCTCCTTCCAAATGTCACGGAGCAAGGCGGTTAGTGATTTTATCAACGCCTCACCACCCAGTTTGAAAAGAACTGGGGGAAGTTCGTCGGGACCTGCCGCTTTCCCCCGCCTTAGTAACCGAATACATGACTCTACTTCTACTTCTGATGGGGGCTCAAGTGATACCACCCAAGGAGTCACAGTTGTTGATACAGAAGTAACTACACTAGCGTGCGGCCAGCTAAACTGTTCCTTGAAGTACTCGGCCCATCGGTCAAGCCTTTGCTGTTTGTTATGGATGGCTTCTCCATTCCTATTGCAAATCGTTTCACTGACCTGAGTTCGCCGTCCACCGGTGTCACGAATAAGTTTGAACAGTCTTTGACTGTTACCTGAAGCAGCTGCCACTTCCATTTCTTCGGCTACATTGACCCACCAATGTTCGCGATCCTTCTTAAGGCTTCGCGTAACTTGTCTTTGCAGCTTTCTCCGCTTCTTATTCATCTCTTTACGGTTCGAAAGCTGACGCTTTTGCTCCATTATACTCAGCGACTTTTGCGAGATCCAGTGTCTGTGATGGACAACGGATCCAGGACCACAGGCAAAACCTGCTGCAACGTGCATCGCCTGTTTGATATGAGCCCAGTGCTCATCTACATTACTGTTCTCCGTGGATCCTAGCTCATGTGCTAACTTCTGCTCATAACGGGTGCAAACGTCTGGATCACACAAACGTTGCACGGCTAATCCGGTTTGCGGTTTGCGACGATGGCCATGGAGCTGGAGAAATAATCGCATTAAAACTAATGCATGGTCCGACTCTACCTACGTGGACCAGTAAGATCTACAGTTCTGAACAGAACTGCGCCATCGGTAGCTTACGGCGATATGGCCAATTTGACTAAAAGTACCTGTAGGGTTAGAGCGCCATGTCGCTGTGCGACGCGAGCTGTGTCGGAAATTTGTGCTAGACAAGAACAATCGATTGTCTGCACAAAATTGGAGAAGCCTATCCCCGTTATCTGTGCGCTCAGCTGGTAAAGCACAACGCCCACCTAAACAGGCTTCTGACACACTGAGTTTGCCAACTTGTGCATTGAAGTCACCAGCTAGCACTACAATGTCGGAACCTTTACTGCTGCGAACGAGAGTGGCGAGGGCATCATAGAACTCATCTTTCTGCAAGTCTGAGCTGCAGTCCGTTGGGGCGTACGCCGAGATCACGAACAAATTGCGTTTAACACAACTATCCTTTCGAACGCCGACTGACCCTTGGAGTCTCACAGCACATAAACGATTGTTAACAGGGATCCAGTCTAATAGGGCAGCCTCAGCCTTGTCAGTCAAGACAATTCCTACACCACGTTGACCCACAGCTCTAGCTGCTTCGTCTCCTGAGGTGCGCAGAATATACCTCGATGAGATACCTGGAACAGTTAGCTGAAGTACACTGCTCGAATCCTGGATACGCGTTTCGCTTAAGCAGCAAACATGAATCTTCAGAGAATTCATTGTGAGGGCTAGGCACGCCTGCTGACCGGCCTGCATTAGTGTACGCACGTTGAAGGAGCCGAGATTCAGAGGCTGACGGGGCTTGAGAAAATGTGAGTTACCAGTCAGAGGATTATTCCCGATACTGTTTGACAGTGAATCGTTGCGAGTATCGACCGTGTTATCAATGGGAGCATTATGGGTGGATAGATGGGGCAAAGAGGGATGGTTAGGGACAGAAGACAAAGGTTGAATAACAGAGAGGGAACTCTGAGCAGTAGCACACTTATCACTACCTACCCCGCTCGATGCGATGGGCAGCGCGGTCCTGATTAGCCTGCGCGACGACCGATGCAGTATGGAATTCTTTGTAGTCGTGCAGTTCATGGGACTAAAGTAAGGGTCCGTGACGTGTACATATGCGGCCATGTCAGTGTGTGTGTGACATTCGAAGCCGAACTCAATTCCCATGGAAATTCCCTCTTGTGGTATGAGAAGCTGGAAAGTATGACTTGCCCAGAAATGCCCAGCTACTCCTTGGGAAACCTTTCTTTTATCTCTGTTGTTTTCCCTTCATTTTTCAATTCAGACTCGATGTAAGAGGCTACAAAGAATCTCAACCAAGAGTTTAAATCTTCTGACAGGGATAACCCGGGTGTAGATATAAACAGAGGTTCGATTCTCAAACTTGTGCATTCATACCTAGCAAGAGAATATCAGTATGTTCTTATTCATAAACTATTCCCTGGGGGAGTTCAACTCCACCATCTGGCAAACTAGACAAGGCGTTCTGTAATACACCCTCAGTGGCATAGTTGAAAAGAAACGGGGATATAGAGCAACCTTGTTGAACTCCGCTACAGACAGCAAACGGGACCGAAAGCTGGCCGTAGGCTCTAACCGTATCTGAAGTATAGAAACAACTCTGTGCACCAACACGTAGTCCTCAGGTAGATCATTTCTCGACTTACAGTTCTACAATACAGTCGTATCGACAGGCTCGAGTTGGCATTGTTCTGAGCGTGAAAGTTGGGACTGCTCTGCTGAACTAGATCCCAATCAGCAGTTGGTTGAGTGATTCTGTGCATGTGAACAGCAAAACACTGCAGCGTTGACGCCTGTTCCTCGTTTCTGTGTACACCCTGATTGGCTTAGGCTCTTCTGAGGCCAAAAAACGAATTCTACTCTGATATATCCCAACTGCCCGATAACATGCGCTCCGCGGACATATTGGTTATGACTACCGCCGTCATTCCTCAGAATGGGAGCCTGAACAAGACGGAACGGCGTTTGCCATTCCAATCAATCGACTCAGACTATTCCTAAGGAGCACAAGTTTTCATGCAGATTATGGCACCGACTCACCTGCCGTCCTCATGCGCATTCACATCATTAAAATCAGATCAACTATAGTGCTAGCAACAATCGATATAAAACTGGTTCATCTCTCTCGACTACGATCATGCTTTCGTCCGCACTCGCCTTTGCTTACCTCTCGCCGGTGGAC
The DNA here is from genome assembly GCA_948099385.1 of Fasciola hepatica. Classification (NCBI taxonomy): domain Eukaryota; kingdom Metazoa; phylum Platyhelminthes; class Trematoda; order Plagiorchiida; family Fasciolidae; genus Fasciola; species Fasciola hepatica. The sequence continues at coordinate 9,387,259 of CANUEZ040000012.1, read as the reverse complement.
GAACGGGCGCCGAAATCAGTCGCTTTCCTAACAGCTGCTGCTAATCAACGGCCATCGATGTGTTTTCGGAACAGAATTTTCAACCAGGTTATGGATGCAATCAAATTCTTAGCATCCAAATGAACGATAAACCCAAATCAAAGAGGCTGTGTCTGAGGCTGTGACTGCTGCCCAAAGCCCTAGAAGCAGACGCACACATCCTTAGTTGCGCTGTTAGATGCACGCAGATCGATTCCTCCGGATCTCAGATATGGTGATACACGGAGGTGCCTTAGACGTCAGCTGATTTGGAACCTAGGGAGCGTTCATGAACAGTAGTGGTTTACGATGTGTCGATGGAATAGGCCACGGTGATTGACAACCACCGCAGCCTTTTCCGTGTGATTGAAACCGATGGTACACGAAAACCTGATGTTTTCAAAATGACGAGGGGGGCGAACGGCTTACTGATTCGGGCTCATCAGCGTTGCCTGGATCGTTGGGTGTGGCATTTCGAAGGACAGTTCGGCTAGACTTCATCTAAAACAGGTGTGCTGGATAACGCAATTGATGAAAGTTTGGATGTAAACATCCGTCCTGCGTCAGAAGCGAGGCTGTGTAGTAGCCAGTCTGTTGGCAGCCATATTGGCGTCCAATCAATATAAATGTAGGATCCTGCACATGGGGTTTTCTCTTCTTTGTGTTTTACAGGACGCACACAAGCAACCCCCTGCGAAAGAACACTGATCCTTGCATACTACATTTCTTCATGAAATATGCCTTCTCAGAGGATGTAAGGCTGCTGGGCCGGATGAGTTACCTCCATCTGTTTAAAGTCGATGGGCCAGCACTAGCATTTGAGTTGACACACTTCCTCGGTTTGATGTCGGTGAAGGAAAACGTCTGAATAGGTGACCGAACCGATTTACAAGAAGGGTAACGGTTCTTTCTGCAATACTAATTTACGGGGCTGAACCTGTGAACTAATGACTTCTGTAATTAACCAATTGCTTGAATCACTTGCCACGACTGACCATTGGCACCCTGTCATAACCATAAACATACCTAAAGGGTTGTATAACGAAACGCGAAACAAAAATATTCGCTCTACAATATTTCCTTCATAGGCATTGGAACTATTTGAACGTACTGTCATTCAACACCTTCAAAACACTGTTAGAAGTCTTATTGAGGAATACCGATTTGCTTACAAATTCGGGCGTTCTACGATTGAAGCCGTAGCGTGCGTAATCCGTTTCATTGCGAAATTTTTCAATGATTAGTGTAGATCAACCGGACATGCCTTTCTCGATCGCGAATCAGCGCTTGATGGCGTGCCAAAAACTGCATTTCGACTTCTCTCCTAGCCAATGCCACACGTCGACCCGTTGCATGTTTCAGTTACTTTTTTATTGCTATACAGAAATTCTGTAGCTCTGTTCTTTGCTCGTGTCTCAACAAATAAAGATAAAGTTTTGTCTGAACTACTAACCCGTTTTGGTGTGTGGAATTTTCTTTTTATTGTGGATGGCTGAGAAACATTTAAATAAGTGCTTAAACCAGTATAGTAATAATAAAGTAAAAAAATTGATTAGCATCGCATCTGATTACTCGCTCGTATTGTTCTCCTTCGCTCGCGCTTGTGAACGGTGCTAGCGCGACAATGAAGCTAGATTTAGACCTGCTAGAGGTTGTGGTGATCGCTCCATTATTAAACAAATTTTAGGAAATAGGCCCACCATCTCTGTTTTTCTTGGTCTATAAGTGGCGTTCGACTGAGTCGACCGCACAGTTTCCTGGCGCTTTCTCTTGCTGAAGGGTTTACCCGGGAAATTCATATCCGTCACAAAATCCCGGTACATGAATAGCCGAAGCCGAGTTCTGGCTTATGGTAATCTTTCACTCGATTTTGCCTCAAGCGTTTTCCCCTCTCTTTTTATCTCTCAAATATTGTGATTATTATGGTCCTAGAGACCACCCTTTTGTCATTTGAGGATAGTGGCAATAATCTTCACCCAGGTGAAAAATGTTAGACCTCGAACATGCGGACGACATCATTCTCCTGAATGAAGATCCAAGTAAATCATAAGCGTTTTTGAGCAGCCTGAATTACCGCGTAGCATTGTTTGGTATGCGTTTTGCACCTTCAAAGTGTGCGATAGTGTTTGGCTCACTGCCAAACTCAGTCACGTGTAGCTTCGGCGTGACATCCGTTTATCTACCAAGGGTCGTGTGTAAGCTGCACCTGTTAGGTCAGTTCTGTATGGTTCAGAAACGTGACCACTGCGGATGGAGGATAGACGAAGATTTTCGGTATTTGAACGCCGATATCTTTGTAGCTCTGCTAGAATCAATGTCAACAGGCCAAGGTGTTTAGAGCAGTAGCTGCACATGCCTCCAGGTGCGATTCCTCGGACAGCACTGTTCACTGATGCGGGTAATGTTTGAAAGATGAGTAAGGGTGGTCTGTCCATAACATAGAAGGAAAGTATGAAAAGCCCAACCAGTGAACTGGGTCACGTACGACATGCTGCGCTTCCTGGGTGAAATCCAAAAGATCCACTCACTAACTGGTTAGATAGATTGAAGGACACGGCTTAGTGTCGTGATCAGTGGCGTTTTTGGTGTGATACTACTAGTCGTAGTTCTCTCCTTACTTTTTCATACCATAGCATTTTCAAATTTCCTTTTGCAGTTACTGAAGAGAGATAGAAACCAAAGCCACCGTACCCCGTGCATGGCTACTGGTTTTACGAACTCGATTGAATTGCAGTAGAGGCCCCCAAGAATTATGCACCGTATGTACGTGGACACCAGCGGGCCTAATGATAAATATATCGTATCGCAGAATGTAAAGAAAAGGTGAAAAACCAGTCCTATTATAATCCAATGGGGCCTCAACTGCCTGTAGGTAATAACCGTCTCGGTGTCCCTGAATCGTAAATGCGGTTAGTTGATGACACTGGTGGTGGTCAAGTGGTTTAGAGCGTTTGATTACCACTTCGGGGGTCAGATGGTCGAATCCCCACCAGGCACTAGTTACTGTGGTGGTAGACAATAGTCCGTTGTCGTCCGGGTCGTTTATTTTTGACAGTTCACCTTTACTCTCAACTATCTATCGATTTGTATTTAAGTGAATGATTCAGATGAACTATCGGAAAAGAATTTTCTTCGTTCTCCCAGCTTTTTCATGAGTCCATTGGTGCATGTAAATTTCTCTTCATATTACCGGTCACAAGATGGTTTCCCCGTAATGAGCGGTTTGGCTTTCATACCACTTACATTTTCCTAACATATCTCATTCCACTGTTTCTAGTCGTAAAAACTCACGTTATCCAGAGGCGTTTGTTGTCCACTGTAGTCTGTATTGGTACCAGCTCCGGCGAAATAGTTACACTGAGTACTGGGCGAGATTGTCTTTTTGCGAATTGCGGTTGCTTCTGTGAATGGCGAATTCGGTGCGGTTTTGTACGAATTGGATAGTTTCATTGTTGGTGGTTGGGGTTCCAGACGTGTGGTGTCCACTGTCAAGTTGTGATATTCGGCAGTTCGAAGGAACTTGGTCGGACTTGTGGGCATCGACTGAGGGGATGTTTCGTTTATCATTTGTTGATAACACAAAGCTGAAATGGAAGTTGGTGTGTACTGATAAATTATTTCTACGGAAATTGTGCGATGAGACGATGAAGTTTGCCTGAACTGATTATCAGAAGAGAAAATGAACAGTCAGAAGCATAATCGAAGGGAAATCAAAGGCAGCCTGCTTTCCAGAAACTGCTCGTTTGCTGGCACATTCAGACGACAGATGAGGACTGGACGTTTGGCCAAATTAGTGGGGAAAACTTAGCTTCCTAGCAACACTTTACTTTGTGAAATTAAGCTCATCATTGCATCGAAATGGTGATGCGTGTGTTTATGAATACCCACGAGTATAAGGGGAATAGTTGTCCGGATGTTCGAAGCAATAAGTGCTTTTTGATTTCAACGGCCACATTTATCGGTTCAAGGGCTACGGTCTATAACCCGTAGACCTGTTGTTAACATCAACATTTGGATTCACCTAATCAGTCAGCGGTTTTAAAGCTACCGATTGTAAGTTAGTCGATTCAAGATTCAGGCTGATATCCATGATAGCGCACCTTTATTTGCTCACCGCGTGAATGTGCAAACAAAACAAAACAACTGATTTCGTTTTACCACAGATAGTGTTTTTCATTGAACAGAAGTTTATCTCAACTTAGCCTGATTCCTCTCTCCGATGCTTCGATGGTGAAAATTTCGGATACATTTATCTCTGTCTCAGCTGAAACTGCCCAATGGCTTCCGGATTGTCAAGACCATCAAGGACGCAGATAACCAGCTAGTAGGAATTCCATTTATCACATTCACTCTTTGCCTAGTCGTAAATACAGTTACCATTTTTATCTTCGTTCTGCCCGAACCCGGGTAAGTTGGTTCAAAATGTTTGATTTGACCTATCCATTTCAACCAATTAAATCCGTTTCGTTGATAGTCAGTCTTTTGAGGAGAAATTTGAATGTCCAGTGAATGTGAAGTTGATGAATTGACGAGCTGTAGGGATTAAAATTCTCCGTAAATTGTATATCTAACTGTACGACTACTTAGTGGGAATGGCCGTCGATCGAGATTTGACTGGAAATCGTGAGAAAATGCGAATGTATGCTAAGATTGCGATTATAATTGGAGCATGTTGACTCGGCGTGCCTGTTAGCACTTGTACACCATTGATCGAACTCTGGACACGTATTTATACAATATCGATGCATATGATGTATGGTACATCCACCGAATTCCCTCGACCGCATCAGATATACATTATCGTCACAGTGTGACAATCCCGGACGTCGCTTAGGATCGTTATCTGTACGATAATATTAGGCATAGATCACATGGTATCTTAAAAACATGATATTGGCACTGACTCTTCTGCACGAATGAGTATGATTAAGAGGAAACGGTTATCGGTTTAGAGTGAGACGGTAACATCTGAAGTGCAATGTGACCTGGAAAGTGAAGTGAACTTTCCAGAATTGCGTTTTCTTATAGAAAACGAGACTTGGTGAAATGTTTAGTGGACGGGATCATAAAAGTTGGTAAGAATGACTAGAAAATAATTCCCAGTTAAATAAGGGATCTGTGGAAGGCCTGCGTAGCGTGCCATCGGCATGGATCAAATGTAGGTGGTAACGATAATGCGATTGGTCAAAAAAATTCATCCACCGAGTTTTCCCGCCAAAGTGTTCATAGTTGAGAGTATTAAAAGTAAACGGTCCACTGCAGCCAAAGCCGTGATCAGTAATGCCACGCATATCTGTTAGCGACACTCGGAAGACAGAAAGTAATGAGATTAGATTTCCGTGCTCTTCTATTCTAAAATTCACCGTGTGCGAATCAAAAATCGCCTGAGTCTTCGAGGATATGGTGGAATTATTATGTCAGATGGTTGACTCTTTGGCGCACGGGCAGACGGACTCCCACCTTCGTATTGATCTGCTTATTTTCGTTGTGGGTTTGACCGACTGAAGACGAAAGCCATAAAAACGTTCTGCATCAAATATATTATCAATCGTGAGCATTTCCCCTTACTCTAGAAGATATGCCAGCTCTCATACAAGTGATTTAATGGCCCATTTTTGCAACTCAAAACAAAATCTCCAAACTCCTTTTGGTGCATTAAGTCCATCGCTCAAAAGCTATCGGTAATTTGCTTGTCAACTGATGCGACAGATAAAGAAATGGAAACCTATCCCTAGATTTCTGAGTTCACCTCCACAATGAATCAGACTCATAAAATCGATTAAATGTTTCCAGAGAACGAGAGGCAGACAGAGTGATAAATCCACTGTTTGCATTTATCCGTCTACAGTCACCAGAAGTCGATTGGTAACTCAACCAATTCAGATGTTTTTATATTTGAAAGTAGCCGTAAGTAGAATGTCATTGTATCTGGATGAGAGGACAAAATTTCCCCGAAAGCACACAGCTATGTGGTTTCATTGGCGTTTGGATCGATAACAGGGTGACTCCGATCTGATTGACTAATGATTCATGCTTGTTCGCTGACACGACAAGCCACACACACACACACACACACACACACACACACACACACACACATGCACGCACATACGCACGTCACTGTGGCTTTATCCATGCCATGGATGGCTTATGCTAACGGATCCGACCTTGGTGTGAGCCATACGTGCTAGTTGATTCATTGCTGCTCAGCGGCCCTACTTGGCTGCACTCGATCGCTTGTAATGCTTGGGCTTGCCTACAGATGAGACGTTTGTTTGTCTGCTCGCTTAACTATGTGCATACTTATATGCTAATAAACGGATCTGCTGTGCGCTGTGTTCTCCGTTGATTACGGATACAACACGCACGAGCGGTTTCGCGGTCGTTGCCACTCGTCGGGTATGCGTACCCGGTACTCTCCTGTCCAAACATTCCTATACCTGAGAACTCCACATTAGGTTCACCACAGTCTCATTTGAATCGTGAGGACCGTGCATGGACGAAGAGTCCATGTTTTAAATCACAAGTTGATTCTGCGAGAGTTATTTCGTCGGTTTTGAAAGTTGTCCTTGACTAATCGACAGAATAACTTTCGAAAGTAGCCGTGCTTATCTAAATTCGATTTCTGCTTCCATTTTGCATCGATTCAGTTACGAACATTCTCCGGGGTCATGTGATTTTACAAACTGAACCTCATTAAAAATATGCCATTTGCGATGCAATTCTAACGGAAGAAATACTGGAAACCAGTCAGGAGTGAATGAAAACGACACAAAATTGAGAAGAAATCGGTTTTCAATGCTTGATTGACTGGCTAATCACATCATGCCAAAGGTGAGAGGACGGAGTGAAAAGGCAATGCCAGTGAGCACACCGTAGTATTTTTCAGCGTAAGTTGGGAGAACGTCCGACCGAAATATTTCCAATATCATTATCGGAACCGAGTAAGAACAAGGATGTGAGCAGAATTGATTTCGGTTACCATTTGGCGTGCTCCTGGTCAACGCACAAATAAATGCGTGGTTCATACTAATGGATGAACAGCTCAAATGCCCGACGCTTGCTTGGCGCTTCGAAATTCAGGATGGGTCATAGTTGGAAGATGAATGGCGAGACAGGCAGAGTGGTAGCTGAGACTGATATTCGGATGACACACGGGGATGAAACTGATGCGGGGAGTGGTTGTGACAACTAACATAAAAAAGAAAGTCGTGTCACAAACAAAACAAGATGACTTCACTAATTAGTTAATTAGAATGTAATATATAACTGGCAAATAAAGCCAAGATTATAATAAAGCTCACTAATTACCGTCGAGACAGTTGTACGTGAGTAGGAGGGAGAGAGTTCTAAAGAGGCATTTTATATGGCTTACGTGAATCCGGATTTCAGGAGGTAGCAGTTTGAGGACTCTAAGGGACTATTTTGTTCGCAACCATTTCATCTGGGATTGAGAAGTGTGAGTGGAGAAGAGCCCACTAGAGAATCCCGAATGGGATTCGATGATTTTTCTTTGCGAGTTTGTCATAGCTAACCTGGAGAACGGCAAAACTGCTAGTAGCCCATTAGATAACTAATGAACGGCAATAACCAAGAAACCGGTCTTGTGTTTCTCGGAGATTTTGTCCACCCACCTGTGGACACTACTTACATCGAATCTTATGAATTCCTTTTGCGTACGTGATGGAGATTCGTGGAACTTATTGTTACAGTTTCTGCCGTGCAAAACAGACGAGAGGTGAACTGTTTGGTTCATATCCGTGGGATTGAACAGACTAGTTGAAATGCCCCTCTGCTCGTCAACAGGTTGGATAGTATAAGCTAACTGAATTACAATTGTGCACGGAACCCAACTCATCAGAGACTGAATCAGCCATATTGCTCGGTACTCCATCGTCCGATCGATCAGACACAACCTATGAAACAAATGGCGCAGGAAATAAGTGAACCGTCAACAAAAATGTATCGGCTAACCTTTTCTATCTTATACACCCGACTCATTTAGTTGCGGATGAATCGTATCGCCGCACTTCATGAAATGTTGTGAACAGAATTAATCAATTCATCCTATACAATACTGGAATTTCATTTATATCAATTGTCAGTGCACTTCCGGAATTTCATTGGCGTGGGCTTGATCTCTCTCTCTCTCTCTCTCTCTCTCTCTCTCTCTCTCTATCTCTCTCGCCCCTTCCCCTTGGCGAGAACTGGACTAATTCGTGGGAAAATTGAAATGATTTATAGAATCAGTTAGTCGTTTATCAAAACGATTATCGCGTGCATTTTATGTTACTGGAAGGAATAAATTCCAGGGAGTTTTAATCATAAGTAAATTTTCCTTTCACCGTTTACAATGCTCCTCAGTACTTAGGATATTCGTAGCCCGATTTGATGAACCTGACAGGTTTCCGATTACTGTTTCTGGCGTTCAAGTAGAAAGAGACTCACTAGCCTAATTAATGGTACACGTGTTGAGGAAACTGATCAATTTACCCAAAAGTGAGTCCGAGATTTCGGCATAAGTATCATTTTTCTACCAAAACGACGAACTTTTCTAGTTTCTTTTTCACTAAATTACAATTATTATTATGAATTGTCTGAGGAATTTTTTTTCCGGTTTACGTTCAAAGTTCAATTTCAGTTCAACAGTCAGTTGCAGGGCCAACAGATGGTACACCTATGGGCTGACCATTAGACCCTTTACCGGCTGATATTTTCACGGTGGAACTAGAAAACGGAGTTTTGTCCATTTATATTGAATAGTGTGTCCTGTAGAGACTTAATGTTGACGAAATCTTTCGTCCCTCCAATAGCTCACGTAGTCCTTCCCCTCGTTTGGACCGATTTAATCAGGCTCATAGGAACATAATTTTCCCGTTAGATTTAAAGTCTGAGCTCGGGTTGGGGTTTGTTGATATTTTACTGCCAAGCTGCGCTGATGGATTTCCGAAGAGTAACATTCCCAGAAAGAAATCGTGGACAGGACAGTACATCAACTACCATAGTTTTGTCCCGATGCAACGTAAACGAAGATTAATTCGATACATAATTTATCAGATAAGAAAGTTGTGCTCATTCAATATCATGGATAATAAACTAGCCACAATTAAGGTAACTTTCTTGGAAAGTGGATATCCGGAGGAAATCAGTCTAGAGTACATTGCTTTTCAAATGCGATGCGTTCACAAGGACAATAAACAAGCGTCTCAGATATGCGGTGAAAAACATTTTTCAACGGAACTCGGTGTTTTCTATTCTTCCAAACCAGTTCTTCCACTACAGATAAAGAACAAGATACCGATGACGATGAACTCCTTCTGTATTTACCAGTTCACTTGCTCCTGTGGGACAGTTTACGTCGGTCGTGTTATCAGGCACCTGGCCGATCGGGTGAGAAAACACCACCCAATTTGGCCCAGTCGCGGACCGATAAAAGCAAGTGCAAGCTGGCTTGCTATCCACTTGGCTGAAACGAATCACACACAGAGGGATCGTTTTTCCTGATCAATTCAATCTTAGGGATCCGGTCCAGAGCTGTTAAGACTAGACCATTATCTACAGCGGAGGTGATAGCAATCCGGGTAAGTAATCCCACACCATGTGCGCAAAAACAGTTAGTAAGACCCGTTATCCTCCCACCGCTGTATGTTCGAACTGCTGATACTTAATGTGCCGATCGGAATCATACTCCGCAGATAACCGTCACCAATTATGCCACCAAAATATGAACATACACATTCACATCTCCAATCCCTACCCCATCTACTCGCTTTTAAATACGCTGTCTCCTGGCCGGTCGGGATTGTTTACTCAGATGAAATAATCCCAAGAGCCGATCTTTCTTAAACAGCCTAATAATTCTACAAGTTCGAAATAAATGAAGTTGACACTTTTACTTCAGACCTTGGCCTTATCTGACAATGTTGAATCTAATAACTTTCACACGGAACAATTGTTAGCTTTAGGTTGACTTGGAGGCTCACTGCTTAGCTGACAGGGTTAGTTATCATAACTGTTTTTTGCTACCAATGCTCATTTAGCACAACAATGTATATCGTGAACGAGGGAGTACCCTATGAAATGCCGTTTATTTTTGTCAGACATCGCCGAAGACTGATAATTAAGTGGCACGTGGGTGATTTTGTTTCACTTTACTTGCAGTATTCATGTGACGTACGGCAGCAGAACATGGGGGTCACTTATGCAGACAAGTCAATACACGCAGCCGGTGCAGCCCCACGGTAGTGTGAAAAGCTAACAATCATGCATCTCGGGTTCGAACCCAAGTCGAGATCTGATGGATTTGCGTTGATAATAACTACTGACAATGATGAAGCTGATGTACAGTACTGCTATTATTTTCTTGTTGAATTGTTGGTGAATTTAAAATCGTTCTATTGATGACTCATATTGTACAGTTTGGCAAGAAATACTGTAGACATCCTAGGGAGGTCAAAGTTCACAGCTTACTACCTAAATGTTTGTTAGTACGACAGGTAGTAATTTTTAAAGTCAAGACGTGCTCCCACATTATTCGCCAGTGAAGATTGTCGGGAAAAACAAGTTATTGAACTCAGCCGATATATCACTTAGATACCTACGGCTTTACATTTTGTGTGGTGAAAAACCAAATAACTTATGTATTTCATACAACGGCTTCCAGTAACGATATTCAGCCTTGGAGGGTCACAAGTTCTCATCTCAAAGTACGTTTGATGCATTAAGAATCTTTCATCACGGAAGTTCAGGGGATTAGGTTGCACGGTGTATGCCGGAGCATTTCACTATATATTTACTAGTGCACACCGGGGTCAAGGTGATCGTTTTACAGTCTTTCAGATGTATTCAAGTCAGGTACTGTGCAGTGAGTGCAATGCCATTCAGATATTTCTTTCTTTAGCAGTAACGTGATGCGTGCAAGTCTTCCATAATCCGGGATATTTTTGGACAACAAAACGCTGAAGATTAACTGTGAGTAACTTCAGTTAGCTCCTCATAGCTCCTCATGGACTGCAAAGAAATACGTCGCACATCATTTTTCTTTCAGCATCGATTCCGAGCACAGAGCATTTGGTCTGAGTGGTATATCAGTTGAGTTCGATAATTCGCTTCTCCCGACGGTAATGGTGAGTGGTGTGCGTGCACGTCACACTTTCTTATTTACCTTGAGATATTTTGCCTACTAACAAGTATTTGAGTAGCGCAATGCAACCTTCGACTTCCCCAGGGTGCCTACAATATTTTTCAGCACACGGTAAACTGAGGTCTTTCACCATTTTGGGTGACATTCCTCTTGAGATGTTTCTATTTTTCTACGAGCAGCATCACCGTTTGTTATGCAAGATATCTGTCGAGGTCGACAGGAACTTAGATGTGGTGATTTTGTGTCATGCTCGCAAGCAATGCGAGAAATCCCGTCTGGACCAATCACTTTATATTCGTACATATTAGTCATTCAATGATTTTGTGACCCAGTAGTTACTCTAATGACGCAGACCAGTACTTTGAAAATTTGTTCTTTCGATCTGATCAATGACTCGACATGCCATGCTCCATTTTACTGGTTATTCAGTCATTGAAAGTGCCAAAGCTTCAACTGCGAATCGTTTTTCTGCAATTCAGAACCATACTAATCAGTTCGATTTCATAAATAATGTTTCGGAAGGATGCATACAACAGAAAGTCCACAAATAAACCGATTTTGTGTTTTCGTTTGGTCAGATAACTATTCTATCCAGTTCGTCTTTACTGGTGTCGTGTTGCTTGTATCCCACACATGCTTTTGGAATATGAAGTAGATAATCAGTTAGTCTGATTTGTAGTATATCAGTTCTCCGTTCTTCGTTTCAGCTACGTTCAACACATACACATAGTTAGCATTAAATGCTATCATTATACGGTCTTCTCACAACTGAGGGTAGCCACACGTACATGGGATAAAAAACCAGAATGAAACCATGCCACAATTATGCGGATAGTCAGCCACCTACGTGCTGATCACGTGAGTTGCTTAGTGTAGGAAGATTGATATACTAATATCCACTGTTGAACATAATCCCGTCACTGGTTACGTGCGAGTTCAAGAGTAATTCTGTTAGGGAATCCACTATGTCCTAGGGACTTTTTTCGACTAAAGCACAATTTTCCTACAGAAAAACAGCATTAAAATAGAAACTGATTGGTGACAGAAGGGTTTTCTTCAGTTCAGTCTGCGGTGTTTGGCTAGCCTCGTTGGCACGCAAATGAGGACATTGCACTGAGGTGTTTTCACCACACTTCGGGGACAGTAGCAGCCGAGAAATTTGTGACCTCTTTAAACTACAAAGCGACTGCGGTTGTTATTTTTCTCCTTTCCCTCTTGTTCGTGTTTCAGTAGACAAACGTTGAGGAGATTAAATAAGGTTGGTAGTTGTGGTCACAATAAATAGTTTTTTTCTACTCCGAAAGAATAATACTGACTTTGTGAGTTTTTTGTGGTTCATCACGGCATAATTTAATTCTGTGAAGACCTACGATCGTGTGGGTAGTTGAGGTTGTTTTAATCGGCACCTGAATGTACCACTTCATGTGATCCTTTCTGACCCACAGCATGACTATCTGTCCACAAGTTAGGAGTGATAATATTGGTTGTACCATGAAGACATCTGTAGTAATATAAAAGCTGCTAATGAAAACGTTGCTTCCTTAGCATCAGAAACATATTCAGACAAAAATGAAGGTCCGATATCATGTGCCCTATAAGTCTACTTGTAATCCAGATAACCCCTTGTATTATTGACGAATTAATTATTTTACCACAAATTCTTCGATGAATCTACATAGAAAAATCAGTGTTATGCACACACTTTACGTTAGACATACCCTGATAAAAATATACAACTAAATACAAATTAATTCTGCAGGAGGGCATTGTGATGTACTCGCTAAGGTAGATGCGATATTTCAGCGGTATTCAGTGAGACACTTAGATTTCAACAACATGGACAAAATTGGTGCCAATGAAGTCAACACAAACAAGAAAAAAACTAAACCGCTTCTGATTTGAGAAATTGTCTTCGCGGTTCTACACATTCACTGACAATCCCACTAGAAGTGAAACCGTTGGAACGAATTTATCTGCAACAGATTTCCATTACTCATCATCAAATGGACTGGGACTACCATGAACGGGTAACAGATTAGAAGTTAAAATCACAAAAAAAAACAACCATTATTTTCATCCTTGTCCGATTACGCACAAAAGAAAATGAATGCACACCATGAGAAGCTTACTTCCAGCTTTCTGTTTTCGTAACTGGCATTTGCATCTACCTATCACATTGTAAACTCTGTCCAATGCTCATGAGGCTGTTGCAGAGAGCCCCTTATTTTCCGGAGTTGTGCTTTTCTATCTTCTTGTGTGCCAGAATTTTAGTATTGACACTAACTGGACACATGTTTAAACAAAACCGACCCTCGTCGAAAAGGGGGTAATATAAGTCAACTAGTCTGTAGACCGTACTTGCGGAAATTTTGTGAGTTGTGAAACAATATTGAAAACCAAACTGAGACACAAGTGGTAGAGAAATAGATCACGAAAAAAGGGGTGCGATTCCAGTCCTCGAAGGTGAAAAGAAAAACACAGCGAATGCACTTAGTGCTTTTTGAGCCCACTGGTCTTTAGCAATGACAGATCACCTCACATGTCCCTATTTGATTGTTGAGTTTCGGTGGCAACTGCACACTTCTGCGGTTTAACTTACCATTGTACTTGATCCATTGACCCTGTATATGGTTCAGCTTTGCTGGATCGAGATTTATATAAGCGGATTCTATCCTAACATTTCTATGTTCTAGCTCGGTATAATTGCCCATGTTTCGGTTCAGAGGAAATAGATTAAATATAGTCAACTAATTCCGCGGTATGATTGAAATTCGTTGGGATTTCATCTCGCCTGGAATCCTGCATTAAAAATCTGGTTTGTGTTTTCAACCTTATTTCGCTTAATTCTCCTCAGTAACAGTGTTTCGATCAACCTAACACGAGAATACAGTGTCAAAACAAGGTTTGCACACTATAACCTTGGTCCCCATTACTTTCCGTGTTTGTTTAATCTAGTAATTTGGCTTTTAATGCTTGCCGCCGTGTTTTGGATTTCTTTGTAGAATACACCAGTCTACGAATAAATTAACCGAGGATTGCATTTTATCTACACGATTCAAATCCTAAATTTCGTGTTTGGTGAATCAGTCAGTATAATGGGAAAAACTGATGACACTGTTTCACATGAAACAGGAGCTAATGCACACGTATGAAATAGAATTGATTGACCGTGAGCGAAAGTAACCATGAACGAGATACCAGCAGTTCATAATGTCTCCAACATTGTAGAACAAATTATTTTTAGGAGCATGCACCAGTAATGTAAGGGGGTTTGGAGAACGGAGGTGAAAATCCTACTTTGTGGGTCTACAGGAAATTCCGCTTCAACGGTGGATCAAAGCTATTGCAAGTGGGATAATGATGTTTCAGTTGGCAGCACGATTTTACATATTTCATCTGTAGGAAAATTACCGGTAACAGGAAATGCGTTTTTGCATTGTGAATACTGATTTCCGGATATAACCCCAGATCTGTTGAGCCGAGGATGAGGTATGGGGGTTTCCAAGGTGAGAGCGAAAACTTCTGCTCACACTTCTACCACTTCTACTATTACTAATACTATTACCATTGGCACCTACCACAAATATTACTACTGCTATTACAATCAATGCTACTACTACTATTACTAACACTGATACTAACAATAACACTAATACCGTCAGTAATACACAGAGTGAAGTGTCGCAAAAATGGAATTAGCGGTTTCTGTAAATATCACCGCATAAGAGGAACCATCAACTGGTACGCAGAATGAATAATAACGGTAAGAATCTTGAGTGAGATAGTTTTCTACTCAGCAAAAACTGTTCATTAGTTTGAACCTGATCCAGCTTCTACGGTAACCCCTAATCGATTGAAACACTTTCAGATATGCGCACTGGTCTCAGCCAGGACCGAACACCACACCGACCCTACAACAAGACACCCAGAGCAGTAGTTTGCACCAGGTGAATTCATTACACTTCACATCGGGACGACAACACGCATGTCTCCGATGCACATATGTCTACTAGCACGTGCACATATCGTCGAGAATGCATAGCCATTTTGTCCCCCGGATCTTAGGTCATACTAACAGTAATGGCGTAATTATGAATCTCAAACTTGTGTTCTTACCGTAACACGCTACAGTATAACGGTCGGGATAATTTATACCCAACATGAAGTCCCCTGGAAGATTAGCGGTACACAGTACACACGTGAAAGATTTTGATTTATTCTTTCAAGGTACCACACTTACCATGCACTCCGGAAATCAGTTTTGTATTGCATGCAGTCTCCGGGACAAAGGCGGTAGGTCGCTCGGCACCGGTCGTACTACTCAAGCCTTGTAAATGGACCGAGTTGTAGTTAGACCAGGTCCCCGAACCGTACTGCAGTGAGTTGAACTTCTCTGGCACCACGCGTTGACACCCGAGAGGCGATGGTGTCAGACGTCGAGCCATTCTTCTAGTTATTTCCGGCGCCACCAGATGACTCATTCCATTGGAAGTGAATGATTGCGAGCCTGGTGGTTGTGAATCTGTGCTCGCAGTCTGATCCTGTGGACTGTGTCCTTGATTGACTAGGTTCGGCTCATGATGCCAGGTTCGTGGACGTCGATGTGGGTCTGTTGTTTCGTAGCAATTGAACACCTCGGACCACACTTTCTGCACTGGAGCACCGGTTGTGCTTGGATTCTCAGGATCGAACCGCGGGGATGAGGAAGCTTGTTGGACGATGGATGCATTTGTCTCAGTCGGTGCTGTGGTCAGCCTGTGTCGTGTGGCCATTCGCGTTATGGAGCTGTCCGAAGAGGAACTCAGTTGACGACGCCGTGGAATAGCGGGCCTGTGTATCGATAGGCAATGATCAGAATAATTGCTTGGTATACCAAAAGCATTGTAAAGGTAGGACTGCTCATCCAATCGCACACTAAATAACCTCCGATTTATCCTACATTTGTTAGCAACAAAGCTCAGAGAACTCTGAGTAGACGAACTCATACGGATGGTTGACATAAAATCGGAAGGACCCGAGTGGGAAAGATGACGTGTACGGAACTAAGCCTCACGGTTCTTTGCATGTTGGTTCTGATTGATCCGATAAACACGGACAAATGCATTCTAATTCTAGTCTTGTTCTTCTTAGAGATTTTCTTATGTTGGAATTATCCAAATGTTAAACCACAAAGGCATGTATTAGATGTAAATATACACGTGTAAGTCATCCTTAATCCAATGTGTCACGTTCCTTAGACTAAGTAAAATGTGAAGCTATGCCGGATCGGCCTGCCTTCTAGCAAACGGATTGCAACAGATACCAATTTAAAGTACAATGACATGTGCCACTTAGCCGTAAGCTTGTTATTTAACTGACTACAGCAGGATCCCTCTATGATACAGAAAGCCTCCACCAGCTGAACAGACAGACACGGTCTGCTTGTTGTGCAGTCGGGTTTGATGGGGTTTTAAATTGTAATTCATCACTTTGAGAACAATTATGATTCAGGTGAGCACCTACGCTACGAAGATGCACATTGGAAACGGACCAGAATCTCTTGTAATTTTGACCCACCCACTCTGGTAAACCATCTGGTTTCTTGCGGTAAAGCATTATTTTTTAGACTTATTTCGAATAGTAATTATGCCATCTATCGTGAGTTAGTCGTATCACAAAAAACGATAACTCTCACAGTTAGTAATGTGTAGGTCGTGTGAGAATTCTGAGGTAGTTAGTAGTACACACTAGTAATATACACTAAGCATCAACTTGGTAATGTGATATTTCGGGATAATATATCACAGTTTTCGATTACGAAAATTTATAGGAATTTCTCATCACTGATGAAATATCAGATAATGGTTTTCGGCAAAGGTGCTGCACCGTGATTAAAACATCCGGGAGTAGGAGTGATTTTCCACAATCGTGACAATCAGTGTTTCACTGGTTTCAAGGTCCCCTTCTAATTTTCCAAGCAAAATCGATGAGAACGTTTGATGAGCATCATTTGTATGGAAAATTGCGCTCATCAGATGAATGCATTGTAGGATAAATAGCAACAAAATACTGTTGTCTCATTCACCTGACGGTTTCCAGTTTGGGTCGGAAATAGGCCGAATTCGTGCTCAGTAGTCCCAGAGCTGGCGATAATGGTAGTATTCGTAAAATGATACTCGTTAGCTTATGTCTAAGTTCACGTAGACTCGAATTTCCGCAGTTTGAAATTCGGAGTCGATTGTGTTTCCCAACATATCTTCAATAGCTTTGTATTAAGAATGGGGCATTCTGAGAATCTAAGCATAATTTATCCTGGATACTGAATCACCGACAATTAAGCGGCACACGGGACGGATATGAGTGGTACTTCATTGTACAAAATCAACAGTTTACCGAATATACAAGGTAATCTTAGGGAAGAGCAATAAGCTGACTCAAACTGATGAGACAATCACAGCAGTTACTAAAGCACTCTCTCTTTTGGCATACCAAATTGTTTGATGATCCTCTTCTTTATTTCTATCTAGTCACTCGCGAATACATTATTTTACATCAATTCCGACCGAATTACTCCATAGGAGTGTACTCATCAATCGACGTAGGTTTGCATGAGACCGCAAGAGTACAGAATCGGAATGAACCTAGCCACTCAAAGCTAAAAAGTAATGCAATATTACACTAATCACATTAACTCTAGTACTTCTGCGACGTCTGTATAAATGCTACAGGTGTTCCCGGTTATTTTCGAGAATAAACTGAGAAAAATGGTCTATTCCACGAGTCGTGAACTCGCTACATTTCCTGCAATATGCATTTGTGGTGGAATAAAATATTCCACGTAGTTCATGACATTTCAAATGCATGCCAGCTAGTTGCCGACTGAGAACCTACGACAGACTGCCATATCGCAAGTGACGAGAGAACAGAATTGGTGTACTTCATTCAATCAAACGATACATCTGGTCCCGAAAGAGATCGAGCATGAGAGGCGATCGATAATTACCACATCAGATTGGTAGCTCACAACACATGTGGCATACTAAGATTCTTCAGTTAATTTTGATGTCCTACTTTGTGTGCGGAATCGATTTGAAACTCGAATGCATTATCTACCGTTCGGTTTTGAATTGTGAAAGTAGAACGCATGTATTGATATAGCGTTCAAGTCACATATAGCTTCAGTGTATGAGACAAAAAGAGGTTCGTCTCTTGATTTTTTGCACATTATTCAACCGAGTACACGTGTGATATCTAATATTTAGTTGTACCAGTCCGCTTGTAAATGAGAAAGTACCTTGCAACAATGGTACCGACGATAAATTTAGTAGAATTTGTTCACCTACTTACTCATTTCTTATCTTCTATTTATCGTGCAGCTGTTCGCTAACCTGGATGGCGTGGGGGGGGGGGGGGGGTGGGAGGTAGTTCAGCAAAGATAATGAGACATTAACACGAAACATCCGATGTTTGCTCGTTAATTAGTACCAGTCACTAGATCCAAGGCACATTTTTATGCAAATTCGCTATTCTTTGTTCTTACGTTAAGGAAAATTGAGAATTATTTTCCAGTTAGAGATTACAGTGAAAGGAGTTCTTTGTGGGTCATTCCGTAAAAGCTTTCTGTACATCGAAATGTCGGCACCAGGCACACAGACGAAAGCGGTCACTTGACGATATACCAGTTCAGTTGTAATTACGTAGAATGATCCACGCCTGCATTGCTGTTCGCTTCAAAGCTGCTAACTGGTTCTCCATACGATTGGAGCGAGGTTGTTGTACTCCGACAACGACCATTCAGATTTACTGGTGCGCAAACGCATACCCATTAGACTGCAGATGCGATGGTTTTCACTTGTCATTTGAATTACTGACTTTATCCAGAATGCTAATCAGTCTACTGGATAACAGATCAGTGTTTTGTTGGGGATTATCAGACAAACAACAAAACTGACTGTTTACCCAGGTCATATCAGATCAGGCTGAATGCGGAAAGCCAGAACGGTTTTCCCAGCCTCAATGTGTCAGATCAATAAAGAACGACTAGCGTACCTTCCTCAGAAGTATAATTACAATCTAGAATTGAAAAGGAGAAAAAATCGGTTTGAATTAAATTAAGGCTGATTGATTCAGTTCAGTTTCGATGAACAACTATCGGTGAGCTCATAAATAAAAACCATGGAAGATGTTTGACCGGGCTCTTGAAGAATTGTCAGCTGCAGTACATATCTTCCAGATCCCAACTGAGAGTCGAACCCGTGATGTGTGATTACGGGCCACACACATGCCCTCCCCCGTAGGACAACGGGACTGACACTCATCGATTTGTTACAAGTCAACACAACACACGATGTGGCCGCCCTCGGACATAAGCTTGAAACGGCAAGGAACTCGTCACCCGCAAGGCCATCTACTACTCTGATGGCCGTTACGAGCCGAAAAGAAACAAAGACACAACGGATTACGGCTTTTGATCATTCAGTTTGGAATTTAGGTCGCGACCAAGCTCAGCGATCAGAAGCCGTTGAACAACACCTACCTGAGCCATAATCAACACCAATTTCCAAAAGTACTGAGAACACAACGGATAACCTAAAGAGTTTGGCCATATGATCAGTTTATGTAGTGAAATGGGCACTGCCATTGCGTACGGGTTCATTGCATGATAAAAACTAATCTCGCCCTACTCAAATGGTTCAATTAAATTGAGATCAGACATATTGTTCAACTGGAGTTGTTTGAATTTAAGAATTACTTATTTTATATAAGACTACATATTGTCTCATGCAAATTATGAAGCTTGGATTGCATCGATTTCAGTTTACGAGTTCTGGTGAGTCAAGGGAGGTAACACCGCATATTTTAGAATGCTTTTGTTACATTAGGATTGTTTTGCCCATTCACGTGTTAAATAAGCTAATAGTAATCCAATGGTCATAAATTTGGATAAGTCATTGAGATCCAGTAGCAGTAAGCTATTGATCCAAAACGCCACGGAGCTGACCGACTCAAGCAAATAGGGGTGGAGGTGGTAGCTCGGTTACAATGCGCAAGACGTGGCAAGCGAATTCTGTGTTTGATATTTTGGTATTTAATGCCAATAAACTTGGTGATCATTTCGAATTCCCCAAAACAGGTGGAGTGATACAAATAGACCAGCGGTTGATCACTAATTTTTGCCTAGCAGTAGCTCACGTGGGACTTTGTCTGCTTTTTTCACTCAGAGCGAGTGCAATACATGGATGCTGAATTTCTCGTTGCTGTGCTGTTCTTGGAAAAAGACGATTACCATAGTGAATTTACCGGATTATACGTGAAGTCAGTCTAAGTGAATTATTTGTAATGAATGGGAAAAATTTCTTCTTTATTTGAACATTTATGACGTGTACGTCAGACGTGCATCTTAAAGTTCACACGGTTTATCCGATAAATACAAATCACGACTCAATTGTCATCTCAAGTTGATTTTTCTGACGCTAACCTTAGCTCACTCATTCTTTTGATCGATGCTTTTGTAAAAAATAACTGATAGATAGAATAACATTGTTCATTTGAGGATATCAAATATTTTCCGAATCTGTATACCTTGTTTAAATTGAGTGCTTAAAATTCATGTTGTATCAGATCGCAACTAAGTAGATAGTGAGGCTTGTGGAGAGTTCTTTTTAAAGAGGACACCTGATTGCTATCACCCAGACACGAATTTCGAGAAGCGAGAGCTAGGCTTAATACCCACGGTTTATATATATATATATATATATATATATATATATATATATATATATATATATATATATATATATATATATATATATATATTATATATGTGCAAACATGTAAGCGTAAACTTAATGGCACGTTTTTGACGAATCACACAAGTGGAACATTTCTAGTGTTCAGATCGGATTGCACTATACTGTTCATCCTATTCTGAGTACAATTTTATTGCAGCCAGATTGTACCAAACCACTACGAATTCCAGCTTTGACACCCACACTTCCACTATTAACCGACTTCATACCAGAAAATCCCATATCACACGTACTTTGTGCCAGTATGTGGTCAGTTCACTCGTTTTTAAAGCAACCGCGAAGGTGATTCTAAAAGTAAACCTAATATCTAGTTTGTTTGTCAGGTCCTTTTTAAAAAAGCGAATTCTACAACTGTGAGCATTATTTCTTCACTTCTATGCTTATGCACAAGCTCAGTGCTAGGATCGTTTCCCAGTGTCGAAAGGATCCCTTGTACTGAGTGGAAAAACCAGTTACCAAGTGCGGGATAAGAGTGTGGTGATGGCTCAGGGTAAAATAAGTCGGTCTCGACGCCCGTGAGAACAACGAAGAGTTCGTCGTCATTAGCGAGGTTCGAAACTGGTAACCCGGACTCACCTTATAATCCCTTAACGGATGTAGACAAACTCTGATTTACTAATTCGACAAATTGACTTTCTATTTGTTGGTAAGTGTTACAGTACTGGTTCTAGTTAAATTGGTAACAAATCAGGTGCTTGTCGCTGACTTTCTCAGGAGATCGTAAAAATGGAATCGACAAATTCCCACGGTCTGTGGTCACAGATAGTTTAAATGTGCACGTGGTTTGTGGCACTTGTTGCGCTTCAATTTAGCTTGTTCAAATTCATTCGAGAGTTTTTCATTTTATGAAACCCTGTTTACGTATACTTTTATGCTGTAGGCCTCTGGAAGTGTCACTATATGACTGAACTACGGTAAACTGTTGTTCGTCTACTTATCTGACACGTGATCAGCATGTGACTACATTGACCATTTCGAATCTGAATTCCTTTGCAAATAAAACGAAGAACTAGAATACCCGAATGATTTGTTTTCGGAAAGATTCGCTACGCATGTGCTAGAATCAACGATCCGCCTAACAGACACTATACATGAAGTAATTTTCAGGTAACAGGCTACTGCAAATACTACATTTCAGAGAACAGATTATCTTGCAACTGTTGATGGGTATGTACACTTTCAGTACCTTCAGCAGTATGCACTTAATAAACTGATAAAACCAACTTACATCAGCTTCCGCGGTGACGGAAAATGAAATCTGCAGATGAGCTTAACAGTTTTTTCGGGTGCTTAGTAAATTATTTGTCAGGTATAAAGATGAAACTCAAATCATGCCCAAAGATTCTTGGGTTTAATCTGGTTATACGCAAGCCTGGTTTCAGGGTCCCGTCTACCTCGGGGTACTTCCCCGGAAGCATAGATCAAAAAACCCGTTATCACCGTCTTTTTGCGGATAAACCATTCTTGTCTTGGTTTGAGGTCAATTTGATAACTCTATCTTTTTATTTGCGTCATCACAACAACCATCTCATTTCGAAGCTTTCCACTGTTTCAAAGAATGGACGACCTTGTTTACCATATGCCAAATGACATATTTTGGTGGATTAGGTATTCTTGTTCTTCACAGAACAAAGCACAGATGTCTGTGATCTCCAGAATGCATGTCGGGTTCCCTGGGGTTTGTCTCTGTTAAGGGAACATAAGAGTATTCTTACTGATTACGGAGTCGACTGTCATAAGTCATACACTTCCATTACCATTTTCCCACATTCACACAGTTTACTTATTTTGGTGACAGGTACTGCTATTCAAGCTGAATCCAGCATTTTCCAGGGTGTCATTCTATTCCCATTTCTTTACTCCTGTTACACTAGTGACCTTCTCATATCCCTACATCATATTGGCTGCAAAAGCCGGTACCGTTTTAGGAGGTCCGTGCAACAGAAAAGAAAGTCTGAATTTTCTTCATAACAGACTGAATGAACTTTGTAAATATACCTCTCCTCGTCTGTTCTCCACCATCGCCCTCAGTGTGGGTCGTGTGAGAAAAGTGTTTTTGTTGCCATCGCACTTCTTTTACAAAAAGCCTATCCGTTAGTCACTATCAAGATATTTTGAATCACAGTCTCTTTTTTGAACTAGTCCTGTTGGAATAACGTTCACAGAAGTTTGATAACTTTCTTTTTCATCGTTGGGAATTAGAGAGGTACAGTCCTAGCTGTTATTAATTATCGTTGGAGTTATCATCTACTATCGCTTATCTTACGTCAAACAGCAATTTTTCTGCAAGGGAGAAGCGTCCAATCCAAGGACGACAAATGGGAAACAATTGGCGATGACAAAATTCGAAGCTGGCATTTCAAACTCCAAAGTACATGATTATGACCATTTGACCACGTCCGGTCAACACTGTGCTCTAACGTGTAATCAGCTGCATTTTCCCCCACTGGCCAGACTGTTTCCCAAAAGAGGCTCTCTTGTTTAATGGGAACATATTTTGATCTTCCAACTAAATTTACGAAATTACTTCGCATTTTTAGCAGACAAAACACATAAATACCATCAATGACTTTATCAGTAGCAACCATCTTGTTGTTTGTAATAAATTCACTCCAAGGGTAATATCGGACACTAGACACTGCCTTCACCCACATTTATCTAGAGCCATCCCTCGTTCTTCCACTCGCTGGAAGTGTAAAATCATTTCTTCTATCACATCTGTATACAGAAGTAGCTTTCTCCTTCGGGTTATTTACTTGTATATCGCAACCTAATAGTTCATGACCCTAAAGTTGACATTCTCGGTAATCTAATTACATTTATTGCCCAAATTCACTCTCTTATCCTTCTGTTCACATAATACTCACTCCGCTAGACTCAGTTTTGTGGATTCTATCGTCAACCTCGTACGTGCTAAAAATTTGCCGTTCCTTGACTTGACTGGAAGCAGAATGACTCTAAGTAATATTAGCTGGTGATAAGTAGCAAGACTGGTTTATCTAACATTGGAATGTATTATCCGCTGGAGTGGCATTTTATCAAAAACTTAGAGTTTTAGTGACACAAATTACCGATTATTGGTCTTTATACGAACTGTTCAGAACACATTTCCAATCAATAATATATTGAAAGAATACGAATGTCGATGTGTTTTGTTGATGAAGTTCAGAGGGCTAGGCTAGTTCTACGGAGAGGAATGTTGTGTCGCAGCAGTTTGGTGGAACACTGCGTTCTCGCTGATGGACGTTATGGTGTGGTAGGCTTTTGAAAGTGCTTACATATCCGTAAATCATTTTGAGAAAACGTTCCTTTCCACGACAAATACCGTTTGCCCGGGGCAAAAATAACATCAGATCTGTTCTCTAATGCGAACTAACGAAATTTGTTCCACTTAAGAAAAACTATTTGTCATGTTTCTGTATGGATAGAAAATCAAATGGTCCGATATTTGTCACAGGTTTGACTGTTGATATCTTATGCATTATGAACGATGGAAAACATACTTCCTGGAGCAAAAGTGTAACAGAAAAGCACTCGATTTACCGCATGAAACGGAAGTCTGTAGAACCCCAACGTGGTGACGTAATGATGTCCCAGAGATTGAGTCATATTGTGAAAAGTGTCCTGGTTCATGACTTGCCAAAAAGTCAAGCCAATGAGAGAGTAAACCAGAAATGAGCCGATTTTGGTGACCCAATTGCAAAATATCAAACAATCAGCCGTTTTCTAGACGGAAAATGAAGACGACGGTTTGTGCTTGTATTCTGTTAGAATTAACCATGTTTGTAGTACTGGCTTCTTAGACTGAAATACTTGCCTGAAAGTATAACGTCCAGGACTCATCGGTATGTGGAGTAGATGGGCAGTCATGAATTACAATGTTTTTCGCAGCTGAAGAAAAACTGTAAATCTGAAACGTTTTGGATCACTGTATAAATGCAGAATTGTACTTTTGGTATGACCGGCAGTGGTCAAACGTTTACGATAATGACCTGTACACGCCTCTTTGCGAGTAGAAATAGTGCCACTGCCGGTGGTATAATTCGAAATGCCATAACCTTCTTTCTGAAATTTTGCCTCATGTGATAGATAGGAAGTAAAAGTTAAAGAGTTATAATGGTTTTAGTGCAACATTCTCGTCATTAAAACCTATGCCCACTCACAAAGTGACATTTTGGCATTTTTACTGTTTTCAACCGTCCCGCTATAGTGAAATGTATTTTCTGCCTGCAGATCGTCCGAGGTTTTTTGTAGGACACAGTGAATATATAGGTTGTTGGTCTGTGTACCCAGCCATTGTACGAAACGTATTGGTCCAGCTGGTGTGGGCGACTAAGCCTTGAGGTTCAAACATCGCTGACAAGATACGTCTCTCGTTCTACGGATCCACGACATTCATCGGCTATCTTGACCCTTGTGATTCCGTTTTCTCAAACCTTGGGCTCGGTATTGTACAGGTGTTGACTGAGAGAGTGACTTTATTGTCTACCAACGATGAGTTAAAACATATCCTCACACTTACGGGATTGTTCTTTCCTTTTTGATAAAATGTCTAAGAGACTTTCAAAGCGAATATTTGCTTTCTCTAGTTGACTGAAGAATGAAAATAAACAGGAATAAAACAAAAAAATGTCCACCAAAGAAACGAGCTTCAGACGAGCGTCCACTTACCGCAGTATTCATGATGCTAAACACCAAATGGAAATTGGGTTGGGCCACGCACAAGTATAGCATGCTTCGCTGGTTAGACGGCATTGAAAAATTACCAAACCCTACTAATGATAAAATGTGGCTTGTAAAATTATGACCCAAGACTTCGAAATTGTGCTCCATACCTTAGGGTAATAGATTACCAAGATAGGGTACCAGGAGAAAACCGAGATGTTTCTATGCATGTCTTCCGTCTTTCGAGATGATTCCCGTCACCGTGATACGCGTCAGTTGTTTTACTTACTAAGACAGTATTATGAACGAATGGGTGATCAAATGAAGATAAGAATCAGAATAACTACCTTCTAAATGAGTGTGGGTCCCGTGAAAACGGTGAGTTACAGAATACCATCTGATCCTTTCTTATCTATTCATTTGTCCTACGTAAAAAGATCTGCTATATATGAAGGTATATTGCTTGATTGTACTATCGCTTGAAACCAAATATTTGTTCTCACAAAAGACAATAAAAATCTACTATCTAATTTATCTCCGTGTTTCATTTGTTGCTAAAAACTGTTTAAACAACTTTGGAATAGCTCAGAAAATAAGGTGAGTTATCAATGCTGAGGTGCATCGAAATTTTCCCGAACACAAATTCTTCAGTAGTGCAACTTTCAAAAGTTCCTTGTTCAAGGTGCGTTGAGATTTTCTCGGTCGTTTAATTTATAATCATGGAAACCAGGAAAGCTTGCTTTCCGTGAACAAAAGTTGTAGGCGATGCTCAGTTCAATTCTCATTTTTCTGGAACACAGAAGTTATCATCAGAGTAGCACTGGGACTATCATCTGGGTTGGAAAAGACAAACGATAAACGCGGGCGAGAGTGATAGCAATTTTGTCATAATATTACCTTTCAAGCAACAATTTTGATATAGTTGTGCCAATGTAGTTCTGGTGCTATATTCAAAATTACTGAAGCAAAAAGGTAACAATGTGTTATCAACAGAAACAGTCGTCCTAGATAAAAGATAATGAAGTACGAGTCGCGGGTATTAAATGTTTATTATTGCTACTAATTTTGTACGGAAGGATTATTGTGTGTGTGTGTGTGTGTGTGTGTGTGTGTGTGTGTGTGTGTGTGTGTGTGTGACTCGGAGTACTTCACCGCATTCCCTAGGATCGAATTTTATCATTTTATGTTGTCGCTTCAGTTTCTGTCAGTATCAGTTGGTTGAGTGTTTGCCGATTGCAACGACCTGTATGAGAAGGCAACTATATCTCACTAGCTGAGACTGACGGATATGATTTAGCTTGTCTTATAAAATGATCGATGTGACGCAACCTAGGACTGATTGAGTATTTGATTGAATACAGTTGACTATGCTTAAAAACAAAAATTGCATGGGCCAAATTTCTCAGAATATTCGAATTATAATAGCTCCATTCCTAAATCGTCAATGATTGTACTGTACTGCATTGCATGGGTGACTAAGAGAAGAATGGCGGAATGATCACCGGGATCCAGGGGGGTGTAATGTTGATTAGCCCGTTCAGAATGAACAGACGTGAGACCACGATTGAATTTCTATCCAGAGAATTCATTGAGCAAAAAGAGGTTCTAGCTTCAGAATCGAGGAAAAGCCATCGATTAATTCATATCGTTTCTACATTTTCGTTTGAAAGAACACAAGTGTCAATGAATCTGATTGACTTTTTGCCTTTTCACTCAGGTGCACTAGGAATGAGGTGATTTGTTTGGGGTGTTTCCATTGAATTGGTTCGTAAAAACAAGTAAGTGAACCGTTACTAAAGAGGAGAGTTATTCTAATTCCAGTGTGAATTACGGAACAATTTTGGAGGAGTTTCCGTTGCAAATTTCATTCCTCTGGTCACTTGGGAGAAATTGTGGTGCAGACTAAATTTGCGTGCACCGAACGGTCAAATCATGAGGTTCATTGTTCCTCACGTTCCGAGTCCTTTTTTCTGATGAATTTTTGAACCACGTGGTAGTCTACTGTAATTCAGCGCAATGATAATGGTGTTGCGGTTGACTTATCCACTGTCTCCTATTTGACTGATTAGAAAAATAACGCGGAAAACTGGCTGATTCTTTTAGTTGAGATTAGCGCTAAATAAATATATGCACAAAACTCTACATCAACTCATATAATTTCAGACCCAGATAAATTGGAAAATGCATACCACTGAGATATCATGCAATTTGAAAACCTTTGGCAATAAAATTACTGCTCTTCTGGTAGCTTCTCACAAGCTGTACAGAACTGGTACGTGATAAAACACGGGAGAATAAGAGCAAACAGGAAGATGAACGAAAATGCTTCATCTGTTCGGATACAAATTACTTTTTTCCATGCTCGCAACCATACCACGAACAAAAAACACGTGTTAGATAAATGTTCCAGATTACTCTATTGTATAATTTGGCCATGTTCTTTCTAGGTGTATTTTTTGCAAAGCTGTTTTGCCTCTTGCTTGTGAAACAGTTTATTATTCATGAACGGCTCGATTCTTTGTTGTTTACCCTTGAACATCCATAATTGTCGACTAAAATTCATTATCAAAGAGAAAACCGTTGGGATTTTCCAGGGAAAACTGGCTGATTAGTTGTCTCTATTCAAAATGGTACACCCCACAATGTATTGGACCGGATTTGTATCAGCGTGCTGGCATGTGAGGATGGTAACTTGAATGAGTACTTATAGCTGATTTTTTTGTTTCTTTTGAATGAAGTACCGGGACAAAAATGATAGAATTTCCATTAACAATAAACGGTTTTTGCTTACATTTTGTCCGTCTAGTTGCTCGTTTTTCCCCAATTTCGGCAACAAATGATCTGTCACATCAATAAGAAGCACCTGTCCGATGAAATCAACGATCTTTCGCAAAACGAGACAGCTCAGTCTAGTCATTGATAATTTTCATGCAGTTCGTCTCAAAGCAGTCAGCTGTCTTCTTACTGAGGATGACTGTTATGAAGCTGAGAAGAGTTTATACAAATTTGCTAACTTTCGGGGACCAGTTACAAATACCCTTTGCTTGTAACTTTGTGAGTAGTTGATTGTCATGTAGTAAAATGATTGGTTTGGAGCGGTAGGATCCATGGAGATGTTGAGAAGTGATACTATTGCATGTCAACAAAAAGTTTCATTTTTAATCTCTCGTTACAGTTTGGTTTACACATCATAGACCTTCGATTAGTGTAACTGAAATCCAATTCAATTCAGAGTCAACTACAACAGGAAATGTCAGTTATCTTGGAAGCAAATTACTTCAGTTTATTGAATACTACTCAACAGCTCATTCTGAAACTGTTTATCACTGTCTAGTCTTTGTATACAAATTTTCATATGTGAAAAGGTTCTGTTGTCTAACTGCAGCCGAGTTTCTGCGGTGTTACCAGAGGAGAGAATCCAAAAAAACCAAGTTTCACACTAAACATTTTTTGTCGAAAAGACTAGTTCACTCGAAATCAGAGAGCGCATAACTACGAGTAGGTCCTGCACTTAATATGTATCTTGTAACCATTATGAGCTCAGTTCACATCACGTTGGTTGGGAATGTACAGCATCTTCCCCCGGGTGTAATACGCCCAATGATATCCACGGAAACGTCTACTATTAACATAAATCATTTCGACCAAAACATTGATGTGAAGAAGTTTAACTCGGCATTAACGAACATTCTAAACAATAAAATTTTTTCAAGTAAAGTGCAATTGATTTAGCTTGAGAGGGAAAGATTTTGAAAGCAAGTGGCAGCAAATAACCGAGTAATACTTCTGAAATCTCCCGATTACGATACACACTGTTCATTCCGGCGTCTGTGCTATCTAGATTATTGATCAGGTTACAGACTGGAAGACAAGTTAAGGGATCAGTGATTTCCCGAAAACGTTAACCCAAGTTATGGACGTGACCGAAGACTGGTTCCGTTGCAAATTCAAATTTTTTAGATATTATGGAGCTGAAATAACAGGCAATCCGATACAGTCATTTTCCAGTATTATCAATACCAATCCCGCAGACAAGCAGTGGTTTAACGGTTACTTCCGGCAGTATAATGTACACTTTTGCATCATTGTTTAGTCTCGTTTCACTTCACCGAGAAGGAGTTTTAGTATTCTTCCCATGCCTTATTTAAGAACAAAGGTTGAATGATTCCCATTTGTGCACATTTACAAAAATCTGGTTCCGATGAGATCAAATAATTTACAACTAGTGATATGCAAATTTTCTTATGCATTCAGTCCCCTAAAGCATACATTAACATTGCGAAATCGGTTCATATTATGTGCATCGGTTTTTGGGATATAGAAAAAAGATGGACACATTTAACTCCAACCAACTAGTTTAACAGTTTAACAATTCTCGACTACTTGTCAGTCTCAAATGAGAAAAGTGTGAGCGTTTTTCCCTCGGGCTATGCGGACTAGCAGAGGTCAGTGAAGTGAAGACGGAGTTTCCTGATTGACATGCGACAACTACAATTTTCACGAGATTCAAATAAATGCCTTCGAAAGCAAAATTATCAAAAAGAAGACGTAGAAGGATCTGAGCTTTTGAAAATCAATTTTATTATTATCTGCAGTGTTGGTGTGTTCTAACTAGATGGAGGAATTCGGAATCAGTTCGATTCTGAACAGCTGGTTTTTCTGATCCTGTGATAGCAGACCCGAACTAGGGCTAATATCAGTGTTTGATCATTTTCTGAGAAAACATTGACCCTTTTCGAGAAGGTTAGAAAAGATGACAGCAAGAAACTTCCCTGGAATCCCACCACGAATTTTGCGATCGTCGCCGCTCATCAATTATGCAGATCCATCCAGATACAACACCCTAATATTCATTTGGCAAATCCATACTTGAACCAATGTGCCCTCGTTCTAAAGGTTGGCCATTTTAATCGACGAAACAACTTTGGAAGAATTGTGGTGTGATTCTGAAAATCGACTCTTCGTCCACGCACTGTTCATACGATTCGAGTGAGATCACAGGCCTTACTGTCCCAACCCAATAGTACTCGACGACAGTCACTTTTTCTCCCCAATAGTCTCATGACAACACTTGATTGACGAGAAAATTACTAGGTGGAATTCAACCCAAAGTGTTACTGTCACGTGCGTCTAGAGATTTGGGCTGAAAGTTTTATGGTAGAATTTGCACACATGGATTAATTACAGTGCGGATCGTTCGAACAGTTTTAGTGAAACTAATCTTGGTGGATTATTCTCAGTGCAGTGTTGAAGTGGGTGAAAAATAAACAGGACACGACAACTTAGCAACCATCTTTTAGCATGACCCTATTTTGAGTTACCTTTCGTCCGTTGAATCGTTTTCGCAAGTCATCTGCTATGCCACATTGCTATAACTGGGTTCATTATGTATATATGTTATATAATATATACATAATAAAGTGTGAAAATGTACGGAATTCGTTTGGGTCCTCAAAACCTCCACTCCTCCAGGAGATACTTCAACTCTAGGCGAGTACAGAGTTGAAGAACTGATGTCGTATGGTTTTCTTAATGCTATGGCTGTACGAAGCGTATTCAGTCCGACAAAACTTTGATTGGTTATAATTTAAGGATAAAACACTACTAAAATACCGATGTCCCATTGTAAGTAGTGTTTACAGACTTATGGACAAAGTTTTCCAAATTAGTCACTTGTGAGTTTATGTTCGATAAGATGAATGATACATTATGCTCCACTAACGTTCAACTCGTCGTGGAAGACCATGGAAGCTGTTTTATTCTGCTTGCTGATGCATAATCACCCTGGCGCAACCGGGACAAGAAACTACCGTGTGCGATTCTGAGTCACGCTGAATTCATCCCATCATCAAGTTGTCTGGGCTGGTTCTCAGCTGTTCGTGTGAGCCATCATCAGTGAACCCTTTTTTGGCACTGGACCGAAATTGTGTTTCCAACCGGAATTGACTCATCCCAGGCCTCAGTGCCATCACGTTACACAAGCAAACAATGCACAAGATACACTAGTCCTCATAGGTCAAAGCTATTTCCGTTGCACAAATATAATGAATAATTTTGAGGTGAAATTTCCTTTTTCATTGAGCCAACACCTATTACTAAAACAAAACAAGTTTAGTGGAAAGAAACTGCCTACGCGTTATTCTGCGCATGCGGCTCCGCGTTGTAATTTACCAGTGTAGTGACTGCACTAATCTGATTAATTTTACAGAATAAAGTTCAAATTGTCTTTCCCTTGATTTCCGTTTTTTGTTCCGAAAGTTCGACAGAGGAGTTTATGAAATAAATCAAAGATCAATGTTCAAGTCCGTATCTAACTGCTGGCAATGCTTTGTGTTGTCAGCGAAAAGGGAATTCAGTGTAGTCAAAACAAATGCTATAGAAATCTGCTTTCCGTTTATTATTGGGTTATTTAAGAGATTGAATACGAAGAAGTGAACAATTTCATGGGACGGGGTGAGACATTCTGCTCCGTTTCTAAAGTTCTTCCGCTTCGAAAAACACTCAAAGTGCCACAGAATATAATACCATCAGTTTTAACAGGGAGAATTTCCCCACGATAACAGTCTAAAACTCTCTAAAAACCAGTCTATTTTTTCAACATTGAGTCACAGAATAACTTGAAATTTTGTTGGCTTCAGTTACACAGGAGCTCTCTTTCTGCTCTCTTTCCTTATTGACTACGAAGAGAAGATCTTTAGTCCTCATAATCAAGTGTTAAAAGTAATCAAAAAAGACAGAAAAATACCAAACCCCCCAAAAAATCTGTTAGCGAAATTCATTTGCAAAATTAGTCGACGGTTTGTGGGTGAAAAACAGTAGAAACCAGCAGACCTCAGGAAACGTAAATTGAATGCTTCTTAGTTAGGCGAAAAGAGTCAGAAAATGCAATCTAATGGAACGGGACGATATGTGACAAAAGTTGGTGACCATCTCAGGTAAGTTCAAATCCATCGGCGTCCAATTAAAGGTTTCGAAAAACAAATATTTAATCACGTTGTTGTAGAAGTGTCACAGATACAATTATAGTCATCGGTTCTTTTGATTTTTGTTCCAAACGCGAACCCTGTTTCTCTTGTTGCCCAACATATTTAATCTCCAAACCTTAAATAATATATGTGACTGACTTTAGCCTTGCAAGTACAGTATTACTTGCACCGGTGTGAAAGAATCATTGAAGATATTCCTAAAGTTCTCAAACCTAAAGTGGTTTGCTGAGCAGTGATCCGTATGAGCAGAAAAAAGAGAAACTGCAATTGGTAATGAAAAGCTTTCCAATCCAATTTTATTTCATTTTGTTCAATAGGCGTGGTCTTGTCAAAGCTTTTCTACCATCCGCCAATCGTTTATTTCATGATCAGTTATTTGCCTAGCCACGTATACATTATTTATGCATGAATGAAAAGTTTGTTTTTCTGTCATGGAACAATAACGACGAATCGTTTGTGTGCACGGTGCAGGACGCATTTGTAAAGCAACTCTCTGAGCTTCTGGTCTAAACAAATACGAAACTGATTTTCTTTTAAAATTCCTCTATTTTTACCATCGAAATTGGGAATAATGGGACAGTATGACTGACCTGACTAGAAAATTGATTTGTCCGAATACCGATGACATGTACGATCAACAGCGGATCAGATTACTTCGCCTGAACGACGACAAACAACGCTTTTTGAGATTTCCCTCCAAGTCACAACTGTCTACGTGAATGGGTAATGGAGTGATATCTCTCTGTATTTACACAGTATAAGGTTTTCGGAAAGAAATTGACTGGGATTTACTTGTCTTTAGGTTTGATCAGGGTGACTTTTGGGATACTGTTAATGACTGAAACTTGGATACTTTCCAGAGGCAATAATGAGTCTCATTCACACTCTGAACAATTCTGGTTGTTCCATATAATCTACCACTTTAGAGGAATACATCGGAGGCCGTTCCCAATTTCTGTGATTCGGACAGACGAATTATCTGTTTTTATGTTTTTCCAACATTTTAATCTTTACAATTTGAGGAATCGAGTCGTAGAAAAGCTTGAGATACTTTATAAAAGGTTTGGGCGGGTCTAAAAACATAGCACTTTGGCTATGTGCTCGATGCTGCCACTTGTTGATACAATAACGTGTTCTGTCAAATCGGGCTAACTTTCCAAGCTGAATCGACAGGTTACATGAGAGCAGAAATTACCTCAGTTCTTTCGCCGGTGGGTAAAATACATAATCGGTATCCAGTTTGATTGCTTGCACGCCTTCATCCCGGATTCGTTGAAGCATCATCCCGACAGTGTCGTGTAACGCGGAAAGCACTTGACATCGAAATCCAGGCATATTTCCAGCTTTCTCCCAGGCGTCCAACTGAGAACACAAACAGAAAGCATAACAAATCGAAATAAAAATGTCCCCGCTGATACCCTGGATCTGATGGAAATCAAGACCCGATCGATGCCCAATCGAATTTACAGCCGTAGAGAATGTATTCTTTGGAAATTTGTATGAGATGGTAAGTAAAATTGTGACTGATGAGTACAAAAAACAAAGCGACCGGTATGCCATGAGTAGCAAACTGCTATATTGATCAGTTGTTTAATATTTTTGTGTATCTTAAGCGCATATAACAAATAATTAGACCTAGTAATCCGGTGGTGTGCAGGAAGGAAATTGGTCAGAAAATTTAGAGAATGAGTCTACATCACACACCATATACCACTGACTAGGACAAGTAAAAACTGTGGGATAAGTGTAAGGCTATTATCCTAATGCTAACTCGACGAATTACACGTTTTTTACATAATACTAAGTAGTACAAACGCCTAGCTTCTTAACGGAAATAGACTCTCAAACAGTGACGTTTGTACATGACAATCTGAAATCAAATTGGTCCCAACGATAACGGTACTCTAACAGAGACCAAGGTAACTGAAATCGATTTTCAGAACACGAAAAGATGTAAAACCTGTAGAACACTGGACACGCAAATATTGGGAGAGTAGTTGCTGAATGGAGTTCAATCTGTACGTTCGGAAATTTGGCCAGGTTTTTGTTATATAATAAACAGAACTGAAATAATTAGTACGTAATTATTGGTTCCGTTATTTAACTGATAATGAGTGCGGTTGAAAGGTCCATGACGCATAGCTACCGTTGCTTATAGTATTCCAAATAAATCCAGGAAATACTAACGTAGAACTTGGAATAGCAAGTCCAATGACTCCTCCGCATCGCAGTGGTTTAGGCAGAAAAATAATCCAAAAGGAGACAAGGCTGACTTTGAAGGAGACGAACGGTAGTTGACAGAAGGTGAATTTATGCAACGAGTTTACCACCACCCCCCCCCTCTCCGAAATTCCAATTTATATCAAGATGTTTCGGTGAATAATAAATAATCTGAATATATCTCATTAGTAAATGTCACAATATGGCTCCTCTGAGTTAAAAAGCAGTGGAGTAAGTTAAGGTAGAATGAAATCTAATTCTACGCAAGGCTGTGCAAAATAAATCTTTATAGTAGATTTGTTGACAAAATGGTTGTGCGCATGATTTCATTCTAGAGATTTCATTCCCAAGCAGTAACTGGTTTTTTTTGACTGTTCCACGCTTGTTCTCTTTTTATCTTTTTTTAATCATATAATGATACAAGAAATAAGGAAAGGACTCGTGGCCAGATTTAGAACGCCATTTGGGGAGTGATTGGTGGCGATGCAAGGACTCGAACCCTGAACACAGAGGTCTAAAGTTCACTACGATAACCTTTTGGCAACTCCGGGTCAAATTCTGGAAAATTGAGATAACCACGAGCCAGTAGTCCGGTTACTAGCTCCGAATCACAGAAAATTGAACGCCATTATTATTATTATTATTATTTTGCTGTGTTAGGAAGGTGCACGAATATGGTCAGCAGAGGGAGTGATTGGATTTTCCCAATGGATATCACTGTTATGGTCTGATTCATAGCAGTTGTTTTGATTAAGCTCTTTGATAAGATTAGTGGCAACATATCCAAATCTGTCAGATCTCGAAAAGTTATTTAGAAATAAATGGGATGTCAACACTAAGTGAAATTTACTTTTGGAATAACCAGATGTACGGGCTAGGTGATCCTTGACGATTCCGGTGGGGTTAACTAAGAGAAACAAATTTGATTCACGATTCCTTTTTATGCGAGATTTAAGTAAGAGAACTGAAATAAACGCAGCAATCACTGACGGGATCGGTAAGAAAGCAGAACGTACACTGGATTGCAAATCTGTAAGACTTACAACTCGAACAGGAGAGATGGTTTGATTCCCAAGTGTCGTGCCTCTGCTGACTTGCAGTAGGCAGATAGTCAAACAGACCTGCTAGGTTTTTATTGTTGGAACGAAAAAGGGGCAGCATGAAATTTGGTAATTTCTCCTTGTTTTTATTCGATTCCTCCAGACACGGAAGTCGTCCATTTTAAAAGCTCAACTTTGATTGTAACACTCACAGGAGTAATCATTTTCTAAGCCAATTTATGATCTAATCATGAGTGTTTCATCAAATATCTCTTAACAGAAAAGTTGATTTTCAGGCCATTACCCAATGTTTAGCAAAGTCTGGTACTGTTAATGTTTGCTTAATCAACCTCCAAGTTACACTGGTTTCTCCTGATCAGTTGCTCCTGCTCTGTGATCATTACCATTGCTTGCGATTTTCTATTTACTGCTTTTGGAATTTGTAAACCAATGTGATAAGCAATGAATTAGAATTATCCGCCAAAGCTTTTCGTTTTCGAACAGTTCAGCGATGGAAATTGTGTTTGATTCGGGCGAGCAATTCGTTCGAAAAAGACCATGGTTATGAGAGCGCACGATGAATAGACACACACACACACGCACAAGACGAAACGAGAAATGAGAACCGCGAGCTACGGACCACCAAACTGCAGCACCCTCGTTCCGAGGAAATTCTTCGCCCTGGATAGAAATAAGTTAGGGTATTAAAAATGTGGAAGGTGCTGGTTGTACGAAACTGATTCCTCTATCAGTAGAAAATCAATTTGTTTACCCTTTTTGTCTACAGCTTTATTGTCGCCCATTCAGAAAACACAGTCTGACATAGGTTGCTAGTGAGTCGAAGAGAGGGTTTAAAATCAAACCCTGGAATCAAAAGTATACCAACAATATCAAACTTTGAGTGAACTGATACTGGATTTGACTCTTTTTACCAATTGCAGTAAGATTCACGCCGAATCTAAGGCAGCTCCATGCAACGATTACAGTGAAATAAAATATGGAACACGTAAAATACCCAATCTATTTACAATATAAAAAGATACAATGCTTACCACCATAGCCGTCTCCATACTAAATCTTATAGTATGCTGTCGGTGCTTGAAAACCCCCAAGTCACTTTCTGAAACTAAATTTTGAGAACACAACTGCCATCTGTTGTGCTCGGATTAAGCATTCACGCATGCTGCACGGAAAATCACCAACATCTGCCTCATGCAGTGACGCACGCCTGTCGATGTTTAGTCATGCTTTTTTCGGTTGGCTGATTGATTACACTGTGTATCGATTAATCTTGCTTGACTTGATACGATTGTAGGCTGGCACATGCATGTATTTAAGCTCACTGACATTACCTGCATAACTTGCCCCTTTCTGCCGCTTGCTGACCGGCTACGGTCGAGCTTAATGATTACGCTCATAGAAATGAATGCATTGCCACCAAAGGTGCTGTACTATTGGTTTCGAACACAACTCCAACAAAATTCAAGAAAAAGGCTGATCTATGATAACTGCGATAATAGTGACAACAAAGTCAAGATTACACTGGCTTTGAGTATTTCCCCAAATGCACTCATTGTGGTAGTCACTCGCGGCATATGCATGTTTCTATTGACAATAAGCGCCACAATTATGTTTCTTTATTCATGTCACTCATTTAGCAGAAAACTGACTTATACAGTCGCGTTTATATATATATATATATATATATATATATATATATATATAATGCACACGGTAGAAGTGCATAATAAGTTTTGTGCTTCTGGAGAACAGAAGGATCCAATTATGTTTCTTGCGTCTCAAAACAAGACAAGCAAATGCGTTATCTCGTCTCATGTGCAAAATACGTACTCCATGGAAATGGTGGATGAGGGCTTACATCAGACAAAAATACTACCAGTTTTATCCGGATAGTTCAGTTAAAATGCATATATGTTGGCAGTACCCGGGAAATCATCGATAACGACCGCCAAAGGGAAAGAAGTACACACCTATCTTTCATTCGGATGAGGCGATAAAAGTGAAATGCTGGTTCGGTGCCTCAGAAACGCGATAACCCGCAACGTTCTCGCCCCCGCACAACATGCCCACCTGACTAACCTGTCTTTTTTAATCTACGATAACCTATTTGTTTGTCTGTTCTTATTTGGCAAGCTCTATTTGGGTAAAACGACGTGGTAGCCGTCGCAGAGGTTTAAGCAGCTCAGACCGACCTGATTGAGGACAAGGACTAGGAGAACCGTAACCCGTGCAGTAATAACGCACTTTACGGACACGGGAAACAAAATGACGGGCGGGACCCTCGAGGTTATCCGGAAAGTATTAGTAAATTCGTTCGTTAACAGTGGAGACGGTAGCGACCAGGCTGCCAGACCTGTCATTTTGTTCCCACTGGCGACATTTTTAATCACTCCGACTTCCCTGGCCGCGATCGGAAGATGACAGTCGATCCCAGCTTGTCCTCGGCCGTGACCTTCTAGTCATGACAGGATGCAGTTATGCCACCTCACGTGCACTTTGTATGAAAGATTTTCCTGAGTGAAAACAATGACAATTTTCCAGATTCCGAGCAGTACAACAGACATAAAATCTATTCGTCAATCTTATTTTGCCTCTGTAGACATTGTTCTCGAAGTATGCATTTTTAACAGAGGATAGAGCCAAAGAAAATGAGCCTGTTCCCCATTGTGTCCTCCTTTTGTATGATGCAGCCAGATTATTCGGTGAAAGCATCCAGTGGTCTTGCAAATTATATACCTCTAATTTTAAAAAAACAATTTCTAAAACTATTTGGTCTTGTTTGAGGAGGAAAACTAACGATATAACAGTAATATATTGCCCGCATATAACTCCAATATCTATCAATACATTGACTATGAACAGACAGTCAAATCTCGGCAAAACTCCAGACAGACAGCAAGATGACACAGAGTGCTGGGTTCTAATAAAGAAGCCAGCTGAGAACGCTAAGCCAAAAACAGGCAGAAAAGTCACTGCTCACAGGCGAATATACATGAGAGGGAGGGGGGGGGGGCGGACCGAAAAACGCAGGCACAGGGAGGATCTCTTTTGCTGGATTGAGGGAATGAACATAGACTACTTACTCATACAACCGCACATCTTGCCATTTACAATGTTTTGGCTCGGTGAACGCAA
Organism: Fasciola hepatica; assembly: GCA_948099385.1. Lineage (NCBI taxonomy): Eukaryota > Metazoa > Platyhelminthes > Trematoda > Plagiorchiida > Fasciolidae > Fasciola > Fasciola hepatica. The sequence goes on along the minus strand of CANUEZ040000012.1, from coordinate 9,348,243 downwards.
GTACGTCTAGTCAAACTCGCCAGTTCGTTAAAATGTGTGCATTTTGCCAATGGGGTATGCAAACTAACCCCGTGATTATTCAACCTCAAATCGACACATCTGTCCCACCATGGGATATGCTGTGCACGTTCTATACGTTATTAGTTCTCATAACCGTAAAAGCTCACTGTGATGTTCATGGGCGCTGCCCCATATAACACTAAAAACTGGAAACACTGATCACCAGATAAGCCCCGGCGAGACAGTCATGGCGGTAGTTTGGGTTGTGGTGGAGAATGGGTAAAACCAAATTCACCACACATTGATGGGGGACTCCGTTAGATGCCTCCTCAGTGTGAATCTGCACAAATGAGCAAAAAACTAATGGTGGCGGATTAGGTCCCATAATCTGATTTTTACAGGATGATGATCTTTCCTCGGGGTTCGTCTTGCTGTGCGGTGATTCAGCCTAATAACGGTGTGCCTTCTTGGAATGTGCAGAGTGATCAAATATGGTCGGGCACTGCATACATTTTGAATTTGAAAAGTAACCACATTTTGATTGAATTTTGAAAAGCTATGAAAATGATTAGCGCGAAGTGATTTGTATGAGTTTTGAATTATTTCAAATACATACACAAAACAGCATTTGATAATTTTCTTTAATCTGACAAACCGTAGACTGAAGGCTCTGTGTGTGCCTGTGCTGTGGTTACACGATAATAAGATTGCCCACACATTTGATCATAAAACAAAAAATAAAGGGTTTTGCAGCCTCTTTTATTGTATTTACTTATATTTGTTCCAGTGGGGCTATTTACGTAAGTCGTACGCCCAATTCCTTATCAGGAACTTGCCTTGAGTCCCATCGGACTTGATTAAACACTGGAGCAAATAAAGCGATTAGGAGTGCTGTGTGCTCACACCTAGTTCAATCTAATCTTTCGATGAATTTGACCAATGCATTCCAGGCAGTTTACAAAGCTCTAAGTGAGCAATCAAGACTGATGAAGTGTCACGTCCTAGCCACTGCGGAGGCGGTATGTACAATCCCCCGTTATGCGCTCATATACAGTTCGTACAAACAGTGGTACTTTTTTGTCCTACTCCCTACCACGAAACCAAGAACAGATCAGTTTATTGACATCAGAGACCCCCACTCAAGGTTCACAGGTGGATCCAGGTCAAGCATAAGAAACTTGGTTTTCCTCCTGTCTTTACTTTCGGACCATCGGTTTATGTTCAGTTTTGTTTTGTTCACCTAACATTGTTCACATTAAGTGTGATGTAATGACATGATTATGAAACATTGAAGACGAGCTTGTGTTGTGTTGTTCAACAAAATATAAAGTAATGAAGATTCCCAGCTGCAATCGCATTTGCATCGTGAAGAACGTGCATGGACAAAGATTCCATTCCTAAAATCACACGATTCAAATGAGATCATAGCTGTAAACCAAATTTGGAGTGCTCAAGCATGAAGGGGGTTGGGCGGAGGAAAACCGGGTACACTTACCTAATGAGCGGCAATAACCACCAAACCGATCGTGTGCTTCTGGGGAAATCTTTTCCTTGAGTGTATCAGGACCGAATGAGGTTCGGAGTGTATCAAAGAATCGATGCGCCATGTGTTGCGGTCTTTAAAAAAACATCTTATTGTCGAAATATTTTATCCTGTCATCCAGATACACTCATTTCGAGACTAACGATTCATCTCATTTATCACGCTTGACACTCTCTTTGTCAAATTTCCGCGCTAGTAACCATTATTATCTATACCAGGAATAAGATCCTCAATCATACACTACATAATTTCTGATCGTCATTCCTACTGCGAAACCGAAATCAAGAAAAGCAAAATAGAAACGAACAAGCATCATTCGCTTATCAAGCTTCACAAGATAGTATTGTCTCTTTTTTTAAATAGTTTCACGGTGAAGAAAAGGCGCAGCATATGTTTATGGAAACTAGGCCGATGCACCTTACCAAAGTGCACTCTGTTAGCAGATGTTCCGATCTCATGGGAACCTGTTGCTCTGGCCATATTTCTCCAGTACAGTGATTGGAACACGTGTCGCCCGTGATTATCTCATTTTGTTTCGATATGAGGCACCCATATATGTCATACTTCATCAAAGCTTTAGAACTGTAGTTGACGCTCGGTCATTTTTCACTGCTGATGATCCATGATAAAGACGAAAAGGATAAATATGTCAATAAAATGATGCATGTAACGATACGAATGTCTTCATGAAGGTGTTCTGATGTTTGATTTTATGATTCCGTGTGACTGCAGCTTGATCACCTACCTATTAAGAGATTTTAAATTCACAATTCCAAATTTGCAAGTATCTAATATAATATAATAAAGCATATATATGTATGCATATATATATATATATATATATATATATATATATATAACCACCGTTTTTTCGAAAGTATCGCTAATTAGACTACGTTTCGGTTACTTTGAGTTATTTTTCTAAAGACTTATTTGTAAACAAGTTACGGTGCATCATTTTTTCGATACACTGTACCGCAAACTCGGGGCCGGTACCCTGCTATTACAAAACATTTGTGACCAAATCCTCAAATACATATTGGCTACACCACCGAATTATATGTGTGTATACTTTAAGGAAGCAATACGAATTTAGCAATAAATCCTACACTAACTCTATCGATCTACATACAAGTTGATGTTATGAACCTAAATCACTCATATCAGTAATTGTTCATCAAAAATCAGAAATGTAATGACCGAGTGATATCAAGAACCCTGAGTAACTTCCATTTTGTAGTGTGGGATAGATTTGTTCAGTTTTCGTAAATCGATTTCCACACAGGGATTTGTGGTTCTGAAATTTCTGCATGAAGCATGTCAATCAGTCAAAAGTTGAAAACGCAGGTGCGAATGCAAACCATCCAGAATATCTGGATTACAAATGTAGACCTAAGGATTGGGTTTACAAAGAGTAACTTCTTCTGTAATCTACATTGTTCTATTTGCCAGCGGACCAGTTCAGGTGTAACAGAGCAAACAAAGCTTTTTTAGGCAACCTATTGGACTTTATCAACTTGAACCCGCTTGTCAGATTTTGGTTAATATGAAAAAACTGAAGGTTGCCAGAATGGATTCTATTTAGAAATTGTTGATGCGGTATTTAGGTTAAATGTAACTTGAGTATGCGCGACAGATTGTAACTCATAAGAACCAAACCAATGCTTTCTAAATTGTTGGGCTCCCATATATTTTACCCATAAAAAAATCGCCCCAGATGAAAGTAGGAAGCGGTTGGGTTATTTTACTGGTAATTTGCAAAATGCTTGGGAATTCTTCCATGCTGTACTTATGTTGTTGAACTTCAAGAGGTCAGTGGACTATGTCAGACAGCCTGATTAAAGGCGCATTTTCAACAAGGGTTTTTGTTGTATACGCCGTGAAATTCGCAGACTGCTTCTGCTTTTTCGTGGAAGTTAAGGATATTCATTTGTCTAATTGCGGAGAATATAAGTCTAAATGGTTCTGATGTCGTTTTTAGTACAGAGACGTGACAATTGAATTTCAAAATAAGTCCACAATGAAAAGTGACAAAATTTGCATATATTTTGGCAGGTTGCAGTGTCTCAAGTAGTCTTCTAAGAGCTAAGCCACCGCTAAACCCAAAGCATACAGACAGAAGTTCTCGGGCGTAAATTCATCCGTATAGAAAATCTAGGCTTTTGTCAGGTTTTGAGCAACAGAGCCCGGATGCGTCACCCAAAGAATCAGGAAATTTCGCTCTCAAGAACCTGAATCATCCTCGTTAGCCTGGATCAACGGTAGATTTTTAGGATGTGAAATGAACTGGCAAATACCTTTTGACCTGAGAGACGTCGTTTTTCTTACAAGAAGATATAACAGGTAACTTGGCAGAGACTCTACCCGGTTGTTCATATATTGTTTTTTCAAGAGCTCGTGAACAGTTTTGCCCATGAGAACTTGGAAGGTGTATGCCATCCATTTTTGATTTGCTGATATGGATATGAAATGAATAGAAATATAGATTCAACAAAAAATCCTGTAGAAACTCCTTATTGATCTAGATGAAAAGATGGCTAAGTGGAAATATTGTAAACTTAGCGAGTTGCTCGAAGAAATCTAAATTAACAACCAAAGACGAGTCGGGAAATTTCGCTCATAAAAATCGCAAGCAAAATGATATTATTTGGAGAATCATGTACATCACCTTCTTATTAGATCACTGCCTGAATAAATAAGAACGGCAAACTGACCATGAGACTTACAGTGGAGGACCAGCCTACCTTCCAACAAGTCAGATGTGACAAAGAACGGGGAACGACTGAGTGTTTGTGCGTGAAGAAGAAAGAAAGAGTAAAAGAGAGAGAGCAGATGGCAGATAGCAGCTGGTTATCATCAAGGTAATTGAAGGTGTTTGTGTGGTTCGAATCTGCCGTGCGAGGTGCCTATGGCAAGTACCGTTCATGAAGCACTGACTACAGTTTCGTGATTCAATAAAAGAATGTTTAGTTATAAAGCAAGTTTCTTACCAGTAATAATCCTTCACGCTTATTTTGAACGAATATAAATCCATAGAAAATGCTGTACTTCACAAAGCACATGCTAAGTAGTCACTTCCTTCCAATGTGCTGAAAAGTGAGACAAACCGGCAGATTGAAAACGACGAACTCTAAAAGTGAAGACATAATCTCCAAGGATAAAATAAGCTATTTTAAACAAATTGAGGACCAAACATGGAAAAGAAACTTCAGAAATAGAAGAAGGTGGTAGGGATTGGGTAAGCTAAGATATGAAAATAATGAACTTTGTGGCGACTTGGGTAGCATTGAGGTCAAACCCGTGTTGTGATCCGTGCGAGAATTGTCTTGTAACGAGCTCATATGAAAAGCTTTTTCTGATGTACGCTCTAGGTTTGCATTAGAGGTTCCGGGCATCCATCCTGACAATCAGTTTTATCCACAACTTTCCTATCGTCCATCTGCAATTTCGCCAAGAAACTCATCAGGAAAGATTTTCTGTTCAGCAGTATATCATAAAGAAGATGTTTATTTAATCTGTTTTGAAGCTGCTTTCATGTGATTATTTGCACACCGCTTAAAGTTTATACTTGCTGGTTCTTTATGGCAAACCCATTGAAGTTGGATAAATTTTGTGTAAGCATAAATATATCTCCCCTTCAAAGTGTTAAGCATCAATTTTTGAATTTGCTGAAATTCACTATTTAAGAAAATTACTGCGGACAATAGAAACGTTCTAAATAGAAAAGACACCATCAGGGATATCCTAAGTTTATAAATAAATATTGGAGAACGATAGGTTTTCACGGAAAGCCGACGAAAATTCGACATGATTTCGATGCTCACTTCACTAATTTCCGGAACTACTACAAGTGGATAACTGTAGGCTGAAGGAACTATTCACGTACAAGAATAAAACATTTTCAAGTGAGAATGTTCTCAAGACTGATATTCTTGTCCAATATCCCGTTTATTCTTTAGGCGAACTGATTTGGCTTGTGTAGATGTCTGTATGAACAACTGAGTATAATCCTTAACCTCGGGAACAGTGTCCAGTTTTTAGCCATCTGACTTGTGATCAATCAGTATGCGAATTCATCAAGCTGACCATTCAGAGTCATACTGTTTGAATCGTTGAACAGTGAGTTCCTTTTCCCATAAATCATCTTTTCGCAGTCCACTTAGAAACGAAATAACTGCAAGTCAGCAAAATGCTCTACGAACGACCCGGGTACATGTGCATACTTTTCACAGAATGAATCGAAATAGATGGATTCTGTTTGCGGATACTTCATGACTGATTTGTATGCAAATTACAAACATCCCGAGCAGAACCCCAGTTAATATTCAGGAAGGACCATAAATGGGTTGCGACAACTGCATGCAAGAATATGTTCCTAACTGATTCCCCGATGGATCGTTATACTTTGACAGACAAACCTTCGGCATCGGTTCAATAGTGTATTGTAATCAATCAGTACTATTGAGTTGACCTTATAGCCAATTCATGTGATATAATATTCGACACGTTGACATGACAGATTACACTTGACCCGATGATATTTACTCTCGAAATTCTGACAATCCACGTTACCTTTGATAATGATCTTGCTGTCAGTGTGGGATCTGTACTACCGAGATATAGAGGTCTATCAACCCTTGCAGAGTTGTGCCCAGTTTCTGTGACAGATAATGGGACGCACGCGATCATGCTGTAATCGATCATACGACGATGGATTAGGATTGGAAACACTTAGGGAATGCCTGTCATCAATGCAATCTTCGAACTTCAAAGCATTAGTTGGGTGTGCCGGTTTTCATTTTCAAAGTGGGTGGCATATAGGATGAAGACTGATGATTCTCAAGCAACATCATGTTCAGAGTGAAAAATGTTTCCGACGTGGAAATACAGAGAATGAATCATAAAACGGAGTTTGGCAGATTATGGCTAATTTTGAAGTGATCCATAAATTTCAATTTACAGAAACTGGTGGAAATTGAACGCACACTAACCCTGCTCTGGGACGCGACAGGTTCTCCTGGATGAGCAGTGGATTCACCCCCACCCCCTCCCCCCGGGGGGGGGGCTTTGGACTTCCCCCAACAAGTTTGATGGTGTACAAGTTACTTTAGAATGCTATTATGTGCACCTGGGAATCTCTGAGCGTACCGCACTGACTTCACCTAAATGCGAATGAGAACAGCACGTTCAAGGTTTGATCAACAATTTCCTACTGAACCGCTGGATTTCCGAGCAGCAACCCTACCCGGCAAACTGTCTTCGCGGAGCTTAAAATTTTCTTTTGACGGCCTTGTCGACAAAAGTGACCCACGTGTTTCTCATTCTTTCATTCAATTTACTTTTTATTGCAATTTGTTAGTAAGATCTCAAGTCACAATGCATCCTGACTGACCATTCAAGGGTAGACAGAGCATTTGGTTACGGAACAAGGAGGACAGATTCAGTGGGTAAATAACGAGACCTAGCAGTCACTAATATATCCGCGTTGCATTTCTGTTGTGGTCAAAGGGATTTGGACCAAAAATGAATGGTGCAGAAAATAAGCAGTCCATTTCACAAAAAATATAACCGCTTATCAGTGTGGTCATCTTCAAGAAATCCGGAGCCATAATTTATGAAACCCAGAAAAAACGTTTCATAATAACCATAAAAAGTCGATCATGTCACCCATTTATGGGTCCATTATTGAAAAACTGCATGTACTTTGGACATTTGCATCATGTAATCACTGTCGTCAGAACCAGTTTATGGATGAATCTGTTCCGCAGTATCTAAATTTCTGAACAATACTGTGGAATGAGAATCATGTAAAAACTACGAACATGTAAAACTGTTTCCGATTTTCATAACTCGTTTCGTTGAGTGCCCTAGATTTAGTCATTCTTTCTTATTTATACTGTGTACAATTTAGGCCAACATCATCTACAATGATCCCAAACAAAAAGAACATCCGAAATTGATTATGGTTGTCTCAAATCTGAAGCAATCATTATGCATCCATTAGAACTGTCTGTGAATGAAACCAGTTGGCCGCCTATCTGCCCAACAATGGATTCTGATCAATACGGTCCATCGTTTGGATTGGAACGTAACCATGACAACGGAGTAACACTTTTGGTTAACTCACTCAATGTGCTTTTAGTACGTTCCGATTATTATCTACACAATGTCTGCTTTGGTGTTAAATGTTTGACACAAATGGCCAAACTTAGAACTACTTAGTTCCACTGGAGAACAATTCGTTCTCCAATTCCCATGGTTGTTAATTGTATGAGTATTTCATAGATAAACTTGGGTTCGTCATCAGGTCATCTGATCTTTGAAATAAATTTCTGTTGAATGGTAGATTGGTGATCGGCTGAGTGAGTGCGTGTTATTAGTGCCTCCCACATATGATTTTGAAGAGGCAACTCATGATTTTGTGCATCCATCGTGCTCTCTTGGTATTTTCACAAAAGGCCACGCTCATGTTCAACCAAACACTAACTGGGCAACACTTCAGCACTTCAGAGTCACCACTCAACCGCTTTCAGACGCATAAACGCAAACATTCCCTGTTCTTTTTCTTTTTTTATCAGCTGCTTTCAGCAGGCTGGTTATGTGATCATCAAATTAGTAACAGCCCATAGGAATATTTTTCGGTAATCGAAGTCGCGTTATGCAGGTGTGGAACTAAAAATGCCATCGGTCTGTTGCCAAATAAGAATACGAACACTGAGGAACAAAAAAATAACTGTGAAATTTCATCAAACATTAGCAAATTGTGTCCACTTTTCCAGAAATCATCACGAGGGGTGAAAAATTGAGCATTGTGTTTCACGTCTCCTCCTGGGCTAGAGTAATCGGCATCTTAACATTAAACGTGGTTTACGGGTTCGCAAAGCAAACTAGTAAGAATTCAGTAGCAAATGCGATTTGCTGAACTGATCCAATTACTGAGAATTATCGACCTAAATCAGATTTAAATAAACCAATGGGGGTCTCCCAAACTTTAGTAATACACACGTCCTACAAAGTGGACCGGTATTCCACATCAGATAGGAGCATTTGCCTATCGGGTCGAACTGTTTACCCCTCAAACTATACATACTGGTTACGCAATATAAAGAACGATAATTTTGACTTCATTTACCAGGCCTTAATTAGAGTGGTATATTTTTTGTTACGAGAAATCTACAAATATTGACTCCGTATCAGGCAGATAAACGAACATCTTCAGCCAATATACAGTAGTCTATAACTGTCATCTTTCAAGTCTACAAAGTAATCTATGAAAGCGAGTCCTCTCCATTTTCCTTCGTTTACAATTAACATCGCGTACAGTTGCACAACTTGAACAACCAATCAGAGCTTCTGGGACATAAGGAGAGAATCTCCTCCCAATTGGGCGGTTGCCTCATTTCATTTAACAAAATTCTTCAAAAAAACATGCAATGTCATTGGCGTTTTGACTTCGTCATCCTTTATAATCCAGAATCATAGTACATTTTGTCATATTATATTTCATTCTTTGTTTAGTCATGTGGATCAGACCTGAAAATTGCGAAGTGGTCCAGGGGACATTAAAAATTCAGTTATTTTGACCATCACAAACCTAACGAAGTCATGAGTTTTGCTAAGAAAACTAATTGTTCCCGCTAATATTTTGCTTGATGACCATCATAATCACTCTTTCATATCTTTGATTTGCACCATAACCAAACTGTAGCAGAAAACAAAATCCAATTTGGGATAACTATTGTTAGGAAGGCTTTCCGTCATATGTCAATCCATCCGTTGGCAATCAATCTTTGCCCCTTCTTAATTCGCTCACGAGCTCCCGTTTCCCAAACATCGTTCAGAGGTGTGATTCTTGCGTGAGTTCTCCATCCCAAGATTTTCAACTGTATCGTTTTGTTATCAAGACATAGAAGAGTGTATTTCCCCTGCACTGTAGTTACTTGATGCATCAAGTTCATCTTTCGAGTAGAAATATATTATACTCAATCATTTTAATTTCTCGAGTGGCTGACTTATAACTTATGGGACAAGTGGTACTTATTCATTTGTGCACAGCCCATTCATCGTCAAACATGGATACACAAACGCATGCAGGGCGTTGTAAGTGTACCCGTCAAATGTCCAACTATGTGTCTTTAGGTTTTACCTGGTGTTCTACGTGCGCGTGCATCAGTAGAAACAGAAAAATAAAATACCTTTTCGGCTTCTGAAGACAGATATATCTAACTAAATATTATCTTGTATCCGGTACGTCTCATTCTTATTGTAAAAATACCCTATACATATTCATTGATATCTCTACAAACTCAGATGACACATTTTGTATGCCATTGTCAGCGTAAATCGAAACGATCTATCTACGGACGATTTCCTGGAATCTAAAGCCTTTGCAGACAATTCTTTCAGCTTATGCAGACAGACATACATTTCGAACGGAGTAACGGGTTTAAAATTTTCGAAATGGATTACTTTACTTATCAAAGAAACTGATTCAATGACAGAGGTTAGAAGCTGGTGAGTGAAACTGGGAACCTAAGGGATAACGGAGCGCCATTGACTGTCTGTGTTTCATTGGCACTGTTCCAATTATTTTGAGATTCCGTGTTCTTTCAATTCAAAGGTGCTTGTGGATAGTTTAAGCAAATAAAATCGATGGCTCGGTTGAATGGAGGCAGAACACTCAGGTCATCAATTGCACTGTGTCAATGTGCGCACGGCATTCAGCGTCATTCAGGCCAGAAACAGCCAAAAGCCGATGAGATATGCAGAGGTACCAGAAAAAACCGTCACCATCCCCGATTGTCCAAACAAAGAATGTGAAGAAATGTGTTGACCCGTCGTTGGCGAACAGCCAATTCGCGTCGACTGTCAGCACTGGTATGGTACCAAGCCCAATGATTGAACAACGGAATCTTGAGTGACAAGAAGGCAGTTTGCTGGAGTGGATCGATAAATGGGAGATGAGTCATGCCAGCGTTATTCAAGTCTGAAGGCGTGGTCGCCCACACCAGTCGAACCAATAGGTTGTGTGCAACGGGGGAGCGAATGTGAGAGCAATCTGTGTATTCTTTGTTGTGTGCTGATAAACTGACATGTTTCTGAGGCAGAAATGAGTTCTCACTAGAGCCATTGGGACGGTTTACCACAGAAAAAGGCTGATTTCTTCAGCCCTGCCTTCATTCTTTGTTCCTAATTATTAACTGCGACAGTCTGGTCACAATGGCTCTTGTTATGTGTACGCCTTTCCCTTTGGTATAACGATCAACTAAAAACGATCAATTCGACTACAGTATGCATCCCTAAAGATGTTTTTGAAGTGCTTCGGGATAAAACATCCAACAGAACGTCCTTGAGTTCTATGTGAAAATTGGCACCGGCAAATCTGTTTTCAGGTTTACCTACATTGCATATACACTGCGTATAACTAAACGGTGCTATGCAGTTCAGAAACGATGAGATTTGAACAGTTTTACACACGGTAGCCAATTAAGATCTTGAAATGACAGGTTTCCAACCGGTCACAAATATTGTGTTTGCAGCTACATTAAGGTCGAATTTTTTTGAGGAATTGAAAACTACGACAGTGAAGTGATTCAAAGGTTTATCTACAAAAAAGATTGTGTATCATAGCTTGGTTATTATGAAGAACGTTCGATAAAAAGCACAATCCGCAAGAAATTATTACCTACCCGTTCCGCCACTTTCGGACTGGCAAAATCCTGCAATGCCGGCCCTTGACTGGACAAAGAACACGAGAATCCTAACCGTAGACCAGTTGCCGGACTGAATGTTATCCCGGGAATGTTAGATCTCATAGACAAGCTGATACTGGGCAGCTGGGCTTGAAACGTCACATATGTTCGTGGCTCCTTGCCCTTACACTCTTTGCTTTGGCAATTCTCTCGTTTTGAATCAATGACTCTGACTTGGTCTGAGGACGGGTTTGATCGGCACGAGCACTGATAAGTCACACGAATCACACGAACCAGAAATCGATCACGATTGGTTGCACGCAATCGTGGCCGAAGTAGATAGTGTTGTTCTTCCTGTGCGGCGAGGGTACGTGGAAAGGAACGCGAGAATTGGAAAATTTGGCGGTGATGCATCGCTCAGGAGGAGAACGCGAAAGCAATCGGGCAACATAAACCATTTTCACTCACATAACTGTAATTAAACGGGTAAGGAACAAATTCGTCTTGATTCTACAGGAAATGTTTATCTTCGTGTAATTCAGGGTGACTCCCTTTAAAATACAAAATATAACTCATCATCTAACTATTATTTGTCGAAAAGAAATACTGTTTTCATGGTTTGGTTCACCGTGCAAAGAAAAAAGAACTATAGTGTAATGGGTTGTTTGATGGGTATTTGTTTGATATTATGTAAGGTCATTGCCGAAAGTGTGGATAAAGATCGATCTTTCGGTTAACGTGGGCAAGCTTTTTCGAGGCTGGTTCAAGATCGAAGATGGAGAATCAGATTGCATATTTTGCAGCCAGATTTCCACACCGCAAAACTGGATCGAGCCGGTAACCTTCCACTCACCACGCGGTTTCTCTACCAGCTAAGCGGCTGCGGTATAATGAAACAGGTCATAGAGCGAGAGAAGGGCCTTAATCTAATCTCCAATTCTTACACTACCAGTTACGGCAGAACAGGCAGTTCTCTTGTCTTTGACATGAGATCCGAAGGATGCAAGTATATCATCAGTATATCGTACAGGTGAGCACCTTTCAATAGCAAAAAGGTCCTGAGAAGGTTATCCAGCGTAACCAAAAATTCAACTGATGAACAGCATTACCGGAAAACACGATGTTACCAAATACCAAAAAAGATTGCACGCTGATATCATGTATCCCAAATCGGAATGTAAAAATAATATAAATCTGACAGTTAGAAAACTGTGGTATAAAGGTTTGTAAACCAATATTACTGCCCAAATTAATCAACCGGTACCGGATTCAAAACAACCACCTAAAATTGAAAAAGGACATATTTACCTTTGTTTAAATGAATTGTCTTGCTGAACTACGAGATATCCTCAGGGTTGGTTGAAAGATTATGTGGTATGCGGCAGCATTACTAGGAACTGTGCACTGGGTTCATTTCTGATTTAGAAAACTAGCATTGTACACACAGGGTGTGACGGGAATATTTCCTAAAACTACCCAGTTTTCCCACCAAGATCTGAAAATAAAATAGGGCAACACAAACGGACAACCCGGTGGTGTTTTTCTTTTCCTTTACCTACTCGGTCCGTGCAGGGTACATAGCTCAAAATAGGTTTTCAGGGCAATTTGTTGTTTTTGTCTTACTACAGGTGAGCCACTTGTTTTGGTTCGGTTGGGTTTCCAGATCACCTGTGACCAACGTAGCCGCGCAAATACGGAGGATTTCTACAAAAGCAATACGATTTGTATTATCTTGCAATGCTAGTAGCAGTCAGCTCATCTGATCCTCTCATTCCGCTGTGAATTGGCAACCAATATACTTTTATTTGACTTTGATATTCTCGATTATTGTAGTTTTTCCAGAGTTTGAAAGCGTGACTAGATGAGCTAGATCCGTCGGCTTTTTCTTCTCACTTCTACTTTTACTTCGACTACTATCAACACAAAAACGCTTCTCTGTTGCCACCTCAGGAAGAGAGATACCGTGGTAGCTTAGCCACTGACGCAGAAATAGATGTGTTGGATAAATTTGACAATTTACTTAAGGCTCGTGAATAATTATTGGCAGGAAGATTGAGAAAATGAGACGAGTGTGAGTATAAGTGGAATTCAGGGTAAAGTTATTCGTAAAGTATTACTTCGGGGGCGTTTAGTTCCTACCGCCATACCAAATTTCGACGACTGCTTTAGACTGCGCTATTTGCATAGTTCAGGCTTTAGAATTTGACATACTATGGTTCCATATGGGGTTTGAATTCACTGACGGATGGAATAGTTTTCTGACAAGCAGTCGGTGCAGTCATCAGAGTCTTGAATGTGGTTCTGGAGTCAGATACACATTCTCGGTTGTCCACGTGTTGTGCAACAGCACCGCACATGCCTCCGACTATATCTTCAAGAAGTAGTGTCGATGAATATTCTGTGCTCCTTCTGAACAGTACCTTGTCGATCGTTCAGTATGCTTAGCACTTTCAGCTCACGAAAGTTGACACGGGGCGAAAGCGTTTAAACTAGCAAAGTAATTCATTTTATCTTGGTTACAATAACCACACCGATATCAACAAAATATGACAGTTAAAGATGGATGCTAGTGAGCGGATTTCACGTGATCAGTGAAGTTCCATGGATAACCACCCACAAGCAAATCGTTTCCGACTCTTCACGTCTGAAAGCAAACCTCCCATATGGCAAATTGGGATAAAAGATGTGAGTTACATCGAAAAAATTAAAGTTAACGAAACTTTGTGTGAATTTTCTATCCCACTGATAATTCTTTTTTACCCTATCTATTTTGGACTAAATATTGCTTTGAGCCCAAGCCTTTAAGATTGCGGAACGTTTTCAAACAAGAAAGACTATGGTGGTTCCAAAACAGAATTCTGTTGTTCTTGATGGCATTTATCCATCTAACGAGTCAGCAGCTTTTAATAAATCCCAGTGTCAAATGCCGTCGATCGAAACCCATCAGTATCTCCCAGTCTAACAAAGTTGACAAAGAATGAGTGATGCTTGGGCGTGAGAAGTCACATTGGGTTCCTTGCATTTTTGTCGAGCATAAGATCTAACTGGTTACGTAGAGTGTGACGTTTATAGCCTAGGTAAACAATGAAATGCACTGTTTTGCGGACCAGTAGGAGAACTTTACCCAGTAAAATCATTCCAACTCAAAATATCAATTCCTTTTTTTAAATCTGAATTCGGCGATGAGGATTTTATTGATTACATTAAAAATGAGAGTGGTTAAGTAAAGAGTGTCTTTACCAGTGACTACTGCAAATAATCTGCAATGACAAAACGATTGAATCATCTTGAAATAAGAGGTATGAACCTCAAGGCTTGGCAACTCAAGCGTATAACATTTCCGAAAAAATGAACCTAATAAAAGGGAAATCAATTTTTCCCATTGAAGTGAGCAAAATCAGCTGGACGTTGACGACTACAAAAAGTGAAATTATTGCTACAATTTTGATGTCAGTTTTGATTTTCATAACGGCCATGGAGAATTATGTGCTGGCACACCAAACACAAAACGAATTTACAAAATAAAAGTTTGCCATGCACAAGACAGACGGCTCGAAATGCTTGTTTTATGCGAATTGCTAATCAGCTTCACAGCAAACGCTTTTGAGAAAAAAATTGCAAACATAAATCCTCGCTCTGAACGGAGTAATCTAACCAAGGGATAATTGTGATTACCGCTCTAGGAAACGGCAATCAGTTTCACCGTTTTTTGCATAATCTGTATTCACATGGCTGAGACTTATACAGGAGTTGAAACATAAGCATTGTAAAGGAGACTCAAATGATTTATAAACTGATGTAAAACATTTTTATGAAAGTGGAAAGAGGTTTCTTTGCTTTTGTGAATTGATTTCTTTTAGACAGCGCTAAATATTTCAAGTGCAAAACGATAGTAACGGAAGTTTTGAAAGTTACAGTTTGTTTTTCTGCTTTATTTGCTTGTAGTAAGTAATAACTGTTCAACTTAACATACTCGTCTTCAGATAGTCCAAAACGTGGATTGAAAACCGGATAAAATCGTGAGAACTTTTATGTTTTTCCACTTTCACATGTTCCCTCTAACTTCCCTCTAAACTTCGATTCAGTATGTTCTGCTCAACTCTGTGTGCTGTCCTCATCTGCTTCTACTGATTGTGGACGTTACAGTTAGCCGTCTTAAAGGAATTTCTTTGGGCGCAAACACAATATAAAATCATGCCTACTTTCGAAGCTTCAACTTCAGTCCACTTATGTCCTATTACCATCTATTCTAAAATATCAAACCAGACAATACGGATTTTATATTCTTCAAGAAAAGCTTCTGTAGTGCCCGTAACCTCCCGTGAGCACGCTATTTTGATCTCGGAACATCTGGTTTTACTGGCGTAAAATAACAGTAATTATTTGATGTGTTGGTCTTTTCATCTATTTGTTACACAAAACTTATCGGTCTGACTGGTGCTGGTGACGTTGGCTGATGTTGAAGCTGAACGCAGATTGAAAAAAAATTCATCTCTCATTCTATTGATCCACGCCATCGATCGGCTCTCCTGTAGCTAGTGCTTTCGTTCTCTCAGGCGCTGAACTCGAAATGGAGCAGGTTTTGCTCGCGCATCCCATGACGCATTGTGATGGGGTTGGTCTACTGAAAAGGACAGGCTGCGTGTTAATCACAAAATCAACCAATTTCCTCACAGAGTTGCTGTTGTAATCAATACTGGTCGCAATCTTATCGTTACAAGATCTCTTTGACATAATATATGAGGGAAAATACCAGGTCAGATGAATAACAGCGGTGATGAGATGGGCGAACTGGAATAGAAAAAACTACGCTGTCTAAGTTGGAATCTCGACTCCGTCTGTCAATACCTTATTAAGGTAGCCAACAATTTTCCTCATTTCTAATTACACACGTCGAGCAACTGTGAATAAAAGGTGGTACTTGACAAACACATTCCCGAAATCTTGAAAAAATGAAATAATTTGTTTTTTGTTTCACTTTGTAGTGTAGATAACGAAAGATGAATCGAATTAAAATATCCTTAAAAACTGTTCAGTTCATCCCTGACTGGTATGCACCAAATACTTCCATGAATGGGTTGCTTTCATGGTGCACTAGATGTCTTGTGTTCAGATTAAAACTAACGTAAATTACGTCAATAAGTGCACCCTTGTGATTCCACTTTACACTGAGACTATCTGTAATCCAGATAGTATTTTTAGATTCAATGAGACTTTTTGACAATAAATAATGCATTTTCACCATAATGAAATTCTTTGGAGAAGAGTGCTTTGGCGTGATGCATTCGCGTTAGGCGCAGGCCAATTGGGATGAAAACAGAGTCTGGTTACACATCACAATGTCCTAACAAATAATGAAACCCTGTGTTCCGCCATATATTCATATCATATCGTCCATACAACCTGGTATCGTAGTAACCTAATCGGGTGCTTATATTCAGACCAAAGACGCGCCTTGGTAATGACATGTAACGCGAACTGTGGACTGTTGGTTCAACTAATGTGCGCTCAGGCATCGATCCATACTCTGCTCGATACGTTTATTGCTGAAACTGTGCTGACTAAGCTGACTGAGCTCTGATAATAACATGATGCAGTCTACATTGCGAATGATATTTACCCTCTTCAGTGAAGTGGGGCTATTGAGTGGACATTGAAAAACACTGTCGTCCCCAGTCATGCAACGGAAGAAAGGTAACGTCTAGTTTTGTGAGATTTATTGCACTTCTTATTCCTGTTCTTCTAAAAAAGAACGATCTTCCGTGTATT
Source organism: Fasciola hepatica (assembly GCA_948099385.1). Lineage (NCBI taxonomy): Eukaryota > Metazoa > Platyhelminthes > Trematoda > Plagiorchiida > Fasciolidae > Fasciola > Fasciola hepatica. The sequence continues at coordinate 9,331,239 of CANUEZ040000012.1, read as the reverse complement.
GTGAAAATAGGCTTACCAAAGATGAAGTAGACTGTTGGGCTACTTGTTCTTGTTCGGACACCGAGATATAAGAGCTTGAAACCGGGGACTGGCAAGAACGATTCGGTCCGTCGCACACATTAGCCGATCCTTCTGAAGGCAGATTTCGAACACCAGAATCAGTATGACAAATACCCGTTTCCGTTCGGCTTTGATCCGTGCTTTCCGTACCAGCGTTTGGTCCCCCCTCAGCCGGTGAGATCCGACCTGCCGGCACATGGCTGTATTCACTGGATGTAATTGACTGTCCTCGACTGAGCTGAAGATTGTCCTGATAGTACAGCGGATTACTCCTCTGACTCGGCGAAATTGAAGCAGATTTGTCACCACTTTGTGGGTGCGTAGAATTCATGGTCATGTAGGACGGAAGTGAGCCGGTCGATCCACAATCCAGTCGGAGTGACTGAAGCGGCCGCTGTGCAAGCATATCAGCCGAGAGAAGTCCAGCAGACTCAGCCATTTGGGCAATGTAATTCTGCTGTAGTATTTGTTGAAGGACACGCGGATCCTGAAACGATTGTTTCATTACCGGTGACTGAAGCAATTGCGCAATTATGTCTTTCGTTGATAGTGGAGTAGACGCACCGCATGGTGTGCAGTCGGACAGCCGGCAACGGGCAAGCTCCGCTGGATCTAACGTCTGCAGGTTGGGGAGGGGGAGCCAACAAGTTCATGGAAAGTGTACGTGACAAAAAGGCAAATCGTGAAAGAATTTCTCGTCCTTCAGGCTACATTTTGAAAAGTGCACAATCACAGTCGTGTTACTCAATTATGGTCTGGCTTCTCACGTCGACTTAAAAATTGGTGATAATGCAACGTCTGACAAATGGATGCTCAACCTGTGGTTTGTTATGAATCCAAGTATTCATCAAAACACCACTTTCAATCAAAGTGGAATTCATTTGGAGCGTCTATAAATAAACTTTGAATAAAATTATTCTTAGTGATTTCGGTGTGATTATGCATGCTCTCGAAAAGTGACGAACATAGCGTCCTTGGAATGAGCGAGAGACAAGCTCTTATTACATCCATGCAAGTCTGTTTCGAATGTGAAATGTAACAGCCGGAATAAAATGTCACAGTTGAGCGACTTTCGTAGGCGAGGAAGGCCATTCACCGCACGTTGAAACAGTGAACAATATTTAAATTGACCCAATCCCAAACGCGCATACTACTGAATGATTCGGGGACGGGGAAAACGTTTCACCACCAGTTGAAACCGCTAATGACATCAGAGAATGGAGAAAATATTTGATTCACCGAGCTTAGTTTTTGTGTTTCTGACCAGCGTCTGAAAAACTGGTGGGTCGTGTTACTAGTATGAGTCAATTTTGGCTATTACTGGTACAAAAAAAAACGTTTGGTTTTTTGTTTAACGGAGTCATGAAAAAAGAAGACCTAAATTATGTGAATGTTTCCACCCTAAATTTACCATCTGCTCGATAACATATATTTCAAGGTAAATATTTAGGAAATGGCCGACATATCAGTGTAAAAGTCAACAATTGCCCCAATTCTTCACAACACCATTGAAACGAGACTATTTCATACAAAACACACATTGAAAGGCAACTGCAAACAGCACCCAACATGTGCATCTGCAACACCGTTTATTTGGAAATGTGGTGCAAAAACCTATGGGTACTTCCAGTATGACGTTAGTGGGTAGCAATATTTCCAATAATGTCATCAAGAGAACTTAGCCCACAACAAAATCCTCGACTTTATCCCCGTCCAAACCGGTGATTTAATTACATCCAAAAAGAGAAATATTTATGATACAGTTTGATTTTCTTGCTGATATAAAACGGATGAGCTGTCTCCCATGGCGCCAGTTTCATTGCACCAAGGAGCAGTTGGTTGTTTGCACAGTTGGTTGATTTATTCCCTATTGCACCCGTTCGTTATCCGGTTAAGACGAACTGGGCGGTCAACTTTGCCTAAATGCTCCAAGTCTGGTTTATAAAAATGAAACAGGTCTTGTTATAAGCACAGCATAAAACATTAGGTATCCTTCTGAAGAGCTCTTTTTAAAAAGCAATAAAATACCATTCGTGTTTGTTCTCAAGCTCCTTCAGCTTGTTGTTCGGAGTGCAAAACTACAATTAAGAAATCAAACGGCAAAGATTGGATAGCACAAATTGTTTCCCTATTCATTATACCAACGATCTATCAAGACAATCTAGAAATTTTTACAAGAAGTCTCCCGGCTACTGTCAAAGGTATCGGCTGACAGTGTAATAGGTCTCTGAGATTCTGCAGAATAAACTGCCTTCATTGTACTGATCCTTATGCAGGGAATACAACTACACGAAGATTGACATTTAGCGTTTAGTCGGTTACGCTCTCCATAGAACGGGGCAGTGACTGAAAATACGCTTATTCACCTAACCAATTCCTAAATTTAATTCACCATACTTTTTAGGTGGTCTGATTTTTCCGGCTTATTTCATGGAACAGTGGTGGCAACCGTGAACCATATAAACAAACCAGTATTTACAGATTCATACGTTCACTAGGACATCTGAGGATGTGGCATGTGAGAAACACACTCCGTTGCACTTCCTTCTAGATGAGATTGAAATGATTTGGATGAGGAAAACCGGCACTAGACGAAGAATACCCTATCCACCTGACTTTTCCTCTGTAAGCATAGTGTGCACATCGTTAGTTCACTTCTGTATTTTCCAGTTCAAACTGTCCCTTTGTCCAGTAACAGGTCTTACTACCCTACGCCATTAGTGCGCTTGCAGAAGTTGTAAAACTTTCTTTGAATTTTAGCCATTACCAACCCAATCGGATGGCAATGAAATAGGAAGACGGAAATCACTTCTGTGCAGCAGCACAGAATTGGGCCATAAACCACAAGATAAGGAATATGGTCAGTTAATCTCTCACCGTTCTGCTCTGCCCACGTCTGTAATGAAAGCGTCTGTGCTTTTATTTATCGTGCACCATGGGATCAGTCGTATGTAGACACTGAATAGAAGAAACCATTACAGGTTCAGTTCAAGCTACTTCTGTTTATTCGACTGCCGAGAACGATCCACCAAAGTGCGAGAGGGTATTATCGCGGTAGTGAAAGTAAACCAATTGATGACGGATCCGAGAATGAACAAAGTTGTGGGCTTCTGTTTTATTCTTTTGACTCGTCTTTTTGCTACCTTTGACCATGCAAATCTAGGTTGGTTGAATGTTAACTAAAGTCTCATTTCTCAATTAAATTGGATGCTTGGTGTTACTAGTTAGCAGTTCCGATTTGCTAGGGAACATGTTGTTTGGGGATCGCACCAGTGTGCTGAGGATGGCATAATCAATATCAGTCTACGTTGCTTGCATCCCTAATTGCCTTTGAACGTCTTGGCAGACATTTATTTCGTATTTTCTTTCTTCTGAGTAGTTGGAGTTACCGAGTGAGGCCGAAATTCAAAACAAAATGAACAATCATTTGAGGCTTTAAGAGGCGATTTGCGGTTGCAGTCACGCTCAAATCATTCCTCTGCACAAGCTGTGCAAAAGTCTTCGACAAGGAGAAATTCCGTCCGCTATCCAGTTTTGTGAGCTGGAATGGCTTATGTAAAGTTCCAAAAAAGCGAACTATCGAACAAACTCATCGATCAGTATTGTCGTTTTTTGTCGTCTTAATACCAACATTCAAAGTACAAGCACATTAGATCAGCATAGAACTTGATTTGTGTTGGTTCCGGAGGGTCACGTGAAAATCCACACATTGTCTCCGCTAACGTGCAAGGGTCTGGGAAGCAGGGGGAGTGAAAGTCACATGACAACACAGAGGGCGTGGATTGATAATCTAATCAGATTATTTGGTACATCGATTTCTCCACCGCAAAACGCCGCTCAGTGCTGTTTTTTCTTATGAAAACTATTGGACTTAACATTGTCATTACATGTTTGCCTAGGCTGATAGGCGAATTTTCGGCTCACACAAGGACGGTAATAAATCACAGCAGTTTTGGTGCTAAGTACTCAACTAATTGGTGCTTTTTGCTCATTCTACCACATCAGATTCTGATGCCTCATTGAGGAAAATAGACACATGCACATACACAGGATCGTTAGAAAACGCTCAGGGGATAAGTGGTTTCCTTACTCTCATAATGTGCTTCTTACTGACGACACAAGAAAAACCCAATCGATCAGGTCTCTCAGTTCCGGTAACTCCAGTCTGCGTGAATCGGGAAACGAGGTCAAGAAACAGGGACAAACTTCTTTACCCTCCTGATTTTACAATAAATCCCACATGAGGATGAATGGCACAAAAAAGAAACGAAAGCAAACGTGTATCCGTTACCCACCAACCGTATCCCACTCTGTTGTCGCATGTTTCACCAAAATGGTGGTTTTGGAGAGAGTAACAAATGCATGTGTCTTACGGAACGAGGCACAAAAGCGTTCAGTTAGAAGTTTAGCTACACGCGGCTTCCGATTCAAACGAAAATCGGGACTGAACCAAATCCCGTACTTTAGTCGTACCCATGGATGCGCTTCTGAAAACATATGGATGATACTGAAATATTTTTCGGTGATGAGTAATCTTGAATACATGGTATAAAACTGTTCAGGGCTGTTTGCATCACCTTCGAAAATTAAGCCCAGCTGGTAATGGAATACGTGATTTCACATTTTTCTGTCTATTCCTGTTCAGGAGATCAACAAAGCTATCACAAAGTAGTCACTCTGTACGAAATTCAATTCTGCGCGTGAGAAGAAAGCCTGACAGTTTTCCTGGTATCACAAACCAAATAGTTCCACATAGATTCTAGAAACAGATCTACGGAGTCACTATGGTATCTTTATTTCATGGGTCGTCTGTTCAAAGAGAAATGTGAGCAGAACACCAGTGTGAACCATTTCCACTCTTTATTTGTATTCGCGAGGCTTTTGTGTGAAACTGCTTAGGTCCGACCTGATGGCAGCCTTTACAATGTACGAGAAAAAAAAACGGCCGAATCTGTAGCTGTGACTTGCCTGGTTTAAGAGGGGTAAGATAACGGCATTTTCAAGGCAACCTACATAGGCGCACGGAAAAAAATTACCAGACTCACGAAAAACACCAAACATTGTCCGAATACAATCTGTCAACATTATGGAAGCCACTGTAGTAGATGGTAGTGGATCACTGAGATTTGCGCATGAGATCGCTTATTCGGCATCAACTACTATTCGCCGTCAACCCCCATGTGCAACCGCTAAATCGCAGATACTGTGAATGTTGTACAGTAAACCAGGTGATTATCTGATGGTGAATGCATAAACACATTCTGCTAGGTGCCAAGTAGCACCCTCACCGGTCCCTTTATGTGCTCGTCCGAAGGTGAGAAAACATGTGACCGAAATTCCCACGGGTTTTCACTCTGCTATCCATTCGTGTCCCACATCAACACGTCTGAACTCCATGAGGATTCTGTTCAAACAGCCGGCTGCTTGTAGTTGCACACCTCATGACTGAGTCATAAATTCTGTGGTAACAGTTCCAATTATGTCGATCTTGTTGGAAGTGACCGACGAGGCCAGCCCAATGGTTAAAGCCAGGAAAGATACTGTGCAGCAGTGGAATAGTGGTCCGCGCCTTATCGATTATTCACTCGCGCTATTCACACTGGACTGTGCGGACCGTGTTAGTTCAGCTGGTAGAGCACCCGTCCGGTATACGGAGGGTCGCAGGTTCGACCCCGGCTCGCGGAGTCCGGCTTTCCGGTGTGAAAAATGCAAGTGGATTGTCCATTACATGCTTTTTGGAATTATTTGAACACAATACAGTCTTACGGATTGAGCATGAATCAAATCGATGATGACATATGTGGTGATCTCTGAAAGTAAACAAAAATACCTCAGAGGCATTCATGTTATGAATTTCAGCGTGATTTATCCGCGTAACTGAGCTATAATGTGTCCCAAAGACATTTTCGATGACCCAGTTTTGCTAGTTGTTTTAAAAGAAAAAATATATTTTGGAAGATTAAGACATCATGAGGGGTATCAATAAGGATGAAATAAATAACAGAAAAATCGTTTTTTTGCAATTTGCCAAACAAAAGTTGTGTCTAGGATGTCCTGTGCCAGTTTTCCCGCAATATCATACCAGAAGGACATCAAATGCACAAAAAAGACATGTATGACTTAAAGTGAATAAGTTTGGCCCCTTTCAAAATATACTGTCAAAGTATACTTTACTAGCCGATAACGTGACTGAGTACCAAGGTGATGTGTAGTATTTATCGGTCCTTACTTTTTCAACTATTTATCTTCTGAAAAGAAAACTTATATGAAGGTTTCTCTGCAGATTTTACGTTTGGGTGTAAAAAACCAGAATTATTTTTGATGTGCATAGTCCTCTGTTTTCAACCACACAACATTTGATGAATCACGTGATCTTCAATCTCGGCAACAAAAGTCGGTAGCCGCTAATATTTTGATGCCATATGGAATCAAGGTTTACGGTTGTTCATATGGAGTTACAAATGTCGTCTGCCGTTTGTTGTCTCAGTCGTATCCGCAAGATGTATTTGGTGTCAACGAGAAAAAAACGGGTAAATAAATTGCTGCACACATCTGTCTTCCGCCGAAATACGAATTCCCAACTTGTTTTTCTTGTATTCACTGAGCTGCTTCATGACATGAAGTCGGGCAACCACACTACAAATGGGACTACGGGATTTGGGGATGGGAGCAGTTATTCAAATCCAGGCAGATTATCCTCCGTTATTGCACTCCCAGCAAATTCTGGCATTCATCGGACCAAAAGGGAAAGAGCTTAGCTATCACAGAGTCACTAACTGACTACATTATCTACGGCTGATTTCTGTGCGTCATTGGGCTTAGGTTGTGACCTTCCTGGGGAAGCCGAACGGTGAATAAACCATGCCAGACTTTACTGAAACAATATTTAGCATCCAAGTCAAAAACTACACCACGCATCACATTTCTGTCGTTTGGGTACTAATACGGGATTCTGAAAGAAAAAGAAAACTGAATCCATCAACTGTTTTAAATGCTGGAAATGTGAGCCAAGGCAGAAAAGGTTTCAGTGGAGTAGCAGTTTGCCCAGGGCTCCCTGATTCCACTTGAGTATCAGCTGGGGGTAAAGTCAACAGAAATTTGCTTTTGTAAGCAAATATTTTTTTATTGTTCTCTCTGATGATTAGGGACAGATGAACTCTGGGTACTGTTCTGAAAAACTCCCTTAATTTGGGGCTCTTAGGCTTGTTGCTCTCAAGTAACGCACATCGATTACGATCACATTGTACATGGTTCATAACGATGATCGAATTGGCATGAAGTGGTAGGGGAAAAGAAGACTCGTTCCAATATAAAAAAATCCAACTGTCAGCTCTGCTGCTAAGCTGTTTACGGAACATATACTCTGTAGTGGATTATAGTTGACCAGTTGATAAAGGTGCAATTCGCTCCCGGTGTGCAGATGATCACAGTCCGTTTTCACGGAAGCGTTGGCTAGCCACGGAAACACTTCCTAGAGTCATGCAAAATTCAAAAAAGTTGGATAGAGCGGAAGCTGTGAAAATCTGACGTTCATGAATCGATTGAGTCTTTTCATCCGACGCATCGATTAAATTGGTGGTACAGTTCACTACTGTTATGCTTTAACAACATCATTAAACATTTCCGAATGTCTTTCAGTTCTCCATGTGCCTCATGTTTATCCATCAAGTAGTTGAAGAAACATGCATCTAAAATGGTTAGTCTTCCAAATTTCGCCAGTTAAAAAGACTCTCGGCTTGTCAGGTAAGACGATATTGACAGAGTTTTGTACCACACAGGACGATAAAAAGTAAGCAAGATTTACCACATGGAGGTGAATTACTAGTACTACTGTATCGAACAATCGAATTTGTGCGCTAGGTAAAGAAAGAATTGTTATCAATGATCCGTAAAAATCAGTCAAGTTGGAGCAGTTCTTAGAATTGCTGCCGGTAACTGAACGAGAATGGAAGAGGGAAACTCCGCGACAAAAATTCAGTCGGAATTTTCAGAGACCAAAATCACACTTGTTAGTTGTGTGAAAATAAATGGAAACGGAAACCAGTTTTTTGGAAAGTTTCAATTGACTCTCAGTAGACCTAAACCGCTTATGCATAGCTCATTCATTAATACAGCCCAGTTGCGCAGTAAAAACCGGCCTTGTCAAAAAGATCAATGAAAATTTGTCTTTTTCTCTGGGGAACTAAGTGCAACATCGATAGATTTGTGAGTGAGTGATTAGTTTATGTTCGTTATTATGTACTACGATCTACATCAATGCAAGCAAAAACGTCAGAGGCGATCAAAAAACATGAGGTGAATTACTTTCCAGCAATCCAAAATGTTCACGAAAATAAACTGCCCACGTGGTTTTGACAAACCCTTTACCAGAATCCCTCCTCCGTGGCGAAATTGATTCTGCCTCCAAGAATCAACATGAGCAGGAAAGCAATGCTTGCTATTGATTTGCCCTATCTATACCTAGGAAGGAATTACTTCAGCTGCACTGTACAGGCTGATGGAGAAAAATGCGCTTTCTGTGAGCTGTATCATTTTCCGAAACTAGCAATCAAGGAAATGTGACAATGTTTACTTGTTCGCTTGAGTCATTTTGCAGTGTTTCGTGAGTGATTTGAGAATTATTTTTTGATGTCGCAGGATGAGTGTATGCAAATCATGATCAGCTGTTCGTTACGTAAGATTTGTGGCGGTACTTTGTCGTTTTATTGAACTATTTGATCTCTCTCTCTCTCATGCTTTCACCTCACAGAATGAACGTCACGATTATTCAAAATAAGTTTCATATTTCTTTTTGAAATTGCTCTAAGTCCCATTTCAAAATCCACAATTTGTACCAAAATATTTATGATGATGTCAAGGAGAATGTTGTTAAAGCCACAGGTGCTTTTTACCGTTTTAGTTTTGTTTTTTAACAACAGCAAATATAAGCCGTAACGTTTTCATCGTCAAGTAACAACTTACCCGTTTTCTGACCAACACAGAAATTCACCGATATGAAACCATTATACTCCTGACGTGTTTATCTCCCACGAGAAAAAAGAAATGACTAAACGTTTTCTGTCCCTAGTTGAACCCTATAGGAGTAAATCATACGACCGAGTTTCGAGGCGCGCTGTACTTTTCATCGCAGGAGATTGGAACGCTCACACAGGTATGGCCGACGAATCTACTCGCCATATTCTCGGGAGATTCGGCCTTGGTCAATGCTGCGAGAACGGTGGCCGACTGATTCGTTTAGCCGACATCAACAGAATGGTTATCTACAGCACTCGATTTCAACACCCCAAGAAGCACCTACTCACATGGTACTCCAATGACGGTTACACTGCACACCAACTCGACCACATCCTGGTGAGAGCCCGTTGGGCCTCGTCTGTGGAGGATTGCCGAGCGTACCGAGGTGCAATAACTGGCAACACAGACGGCATCGACCATGTCCTCCTACGCGCATGTTTCAAAGTTCATCTGTCTACACGTGCTAAAGTGTCTGCACCCTCTCGGATAAAGGTTGCTGCCCTAGAAAATCCAGAGAAGCGAGAAGCGTTGTCACGAGCAATCACAACCCGACTAACCAACGCAACCAATGCACAAGCAGATGAAGTTTCTGTGGGGGGGGGCAGTAGACTCGAATGAAGACGACAATCAGGGAAGCTTCCTGGACAGTACTCGGGAGAACAAAAAGGCGGACAAAAAATTGGATCTCGGAGAGCACGCTCCAGGTGTCAGCCAGAGCACACGAAGCGCGACTGGCAGGTAGTAACGAACGCCGCAGACTGCAACGAGAGGCCACATGCTCCGCCAAGGCTGATCGCAAAAGATGCTGGATAGAAATAGCCGAAAAAATGGAGGCCACGTCCGGAATTGGTGACTTCGGTAAACTGTTCCGCCTTATTCGCAACGCCTCTAATAGGTTTTGTAAGCAAAATTCCCTCTCCAGTCCAGTATGAAAGCAACTGTGACCCGCCCAACACCGCGGAAATCACGGAAATGATAAACAAACTGAAAGACAGAAAGGCTGCTGGGGAAGATGGCATCCCTCCGGAAGTGTATAAAGCATGTTCATCGTCATTGACTGACAGGTTATGTACACTTTTTGGTTCCATTTGGAGAGCGGAAGCATTTCCACGCGACTGGGGAATGTCCATACTGCTGCCCATTCCGAAGAAAGGTGATAAATCGGCATGCGAGAACTACCGAGGGATCAGCCTGATCGATGTGGCCGCAAAGATCTTTGGTGCGTTGTTACTAACCCGTTTCTCCGAGGCAAGAGACCAGCGCACTCGCTCGAACCAAGGGGGTTTCCGCCGTGGCAGAGGCTGTGTGGATCAAATCTTCACACTGCGTCGGATACTGGAGCACCGCTATAAGTTTCAGCTTGTTCCATCGACTTCCGGGCCGCTTTTGATTCGGTGAACCGCGAATCTCTTTGTACTATAATCCAACCCGATGGGATGTCCGATAAGCTTTTAAGGCTGTTGAGGGGATGCTACTCGACAACCGGTGCTAGGATTCGTATGTACGGTGAAGAGTCCCGCGAATTCGCACTCACTACCGGAGTTAGGCAGGGCTGTCCCCTCTCACCGGTGCTGTTCAACTACGCCATCGATTAGACAATGTGACAGGCATTACACAACTATCCTGGCGTTCAGCTTAGCCAGGAAATATGCATCTCGGACCCGGAGTTCGTGGATGATATTGTCGTGCTTGGATACTCCGCCGCTACGCCACAACCAATCCTCGACCGAATCAATTCCTTCGCGAGATCCATCGGACTTGAAATAAACTGGACCAAAACAAAAGCTTTCACAACCCATCTAGGCCCGACAATTCGACAACTGTCGATCAATGACCAACCAGTCGAATACGTCCCTTCATTCAAATACCTAGGCTCAACTCTGCTTCCGAACGGTCAGGCAAAAGATGAAGTGGTATCACGGATCGACAGCGCCAGGAGAGCCTTTCTTCAGCTAAGAAGAACGCTGTGGACTCGCAGTGAAATCAGCTTAAGAACCAAAGTTCGTGTTTACCGTGCTGCCATCCGGCCCATACTCATCTATGGCCGCGAAACCTGGCCACTACGAGCTGATGATACCAGAAGGCTGGAGGTTTTCGACCACTGGTGCCTGCGGCAAATCCTCAAAGTCAAGTGGCGCGACAGGGTGTCCAATGAAGAGGTAAGGAGACGATGCTCTGATATCGATGCTCTCCCCGTCCTCCTCCAACGTCGACGACTTCCGTGGTTCGGCCGCACGCTTCGGCGACCCGAGTCAGAGACAACCAAGCAAACACTCTGCCCCACTCCCTGCCCTGGTTGGCGTTGTCGCCTTGGTGGGCAGCTCAAAACGTGGACCAGTACAATCGAGGAGGACGTAGAGCTTCTAGGCCTTCGGTCGGTCTATGGAGCACGGCGATAGAAAAAGAACTGGATCAGGATCTGTACGGAGCTTGCCTCCGACCGCCGCGCGTGGTCAGCAATGGTCTGTGATATCCATGGAGCCGACTTATCCTCTCGCAGGAGATAGTCGCGTAAAAATAAAAGTAAGTAAATCAAACGACTTGCAAGTATTTTCCACCAAATAAAACCACGTACTGTTCTTGATAAATTCGATTTTGTTTCACAGATAGCCTGTGAACAATTTCCCTCAAACATGCACGTGGATGGGTACCCAATACATTAGGCCATGTTTATGTAAATCGAATTGCTGAGATCCGGCCCCGGAACTGTCACTGCACGTATGCTGCTAATAACGAGGCATAACACGTTCGAGTTGGTGAATTCCGTTGACCGATGAGACCAAATATGAAACAGCTGTCAAATATTCTTGCGCAGTTTCACAAACGAGTGAAATGTCGATAGTGATGATGAATGTTGAACGTTCCCCCAAACAAGTTCTAACTGGTAACTATGCAAAATGATAATTCTTATCATTGTTTTATTTCGTAATTAACGATGTATATGTATCTAAGTTATGTGCATTCACACTGTTCCACATGCATTTGCATTTATTCTGCTTCAATCTGGTAATAGAAACTTACTGATTTATCGTTTTTCTTCAGCATGATTGTTCTTGGATGGTCAACAGCTTTTCGCATATTTTAAAAAGATTGTCTCAAAACAATCACACATGAGTCATGAATTGATCAGACTCTGACATAATACAAGCAGGAAAATCTAACATATCTATTTCATGCAGAAGGTTTTTCAAATTTTCGAGGAAATTATCTCCCGCTGACAAGAAAAAACGTGAATTTTGTGTCAAAAGCAGAAGTTCACCGAGCCGTCAGCCTGTGAAGCATTTATTATTCAATTGTTTTATTAATTTACTATAAAAATACCAGTTTTAAATAAAGTAATGGAAAGTGTTTTGTTTCAGTTCCAACTGTTTGAAGTTAGATGTTGAAACTTCAACAAAAGCCTGAGTGTTGTATACAGATTCGACTAGTTTACGCTTAGAAATCTTTTTGATAAAGATTTTACGGTAAAATATTGCTTTTATTCGTAAACATCTTACCATGTTAACCATAATCCAATTTGTTCTTATCTACGCTTACTCACTGAATACATCGAATTCAGCCACAAAGCCAGCAGACTTTTTAAATGTTAGATGTTGCCTCAGCAGAAAAACACGCAATGGACAAAATGAGATCGTCTTGTTTAAATAGGATTTGAACTGGCTTCTTGAGCGGTATGCTACTCTTGTTTTACAAAATGCACACACCGTAGTTTTCAAAATAGTGTCTAGTTCATAGGCTTTTTTATGTAGTTCAGGTTAGGTGAGTGCGCTTCCCACTCCATACTTGACAAGACTGTGAACAGTCAACCAAACTTGTATCAGCCATCTCTGAATCCACCGTGTTTGGTGTCCTGAAACATTCACTCATTCCAGTGTGAGTGAAGTTCATTCGGGCGGAAATCGTAAGGACTGAGAAAAGAACGGAATGGTCGAAGTGAACTTTCTAGAAAAGATTATAGAAAACTCCAATACATCGATCCTTTTCCCTTTTAGAATTTCCTAACCAATGATAAAACGCCACCCCGTTAACTCAATGTAACCAAACTAGGAGATACGAACGTATATCTTACTCTACTACTCTAAAGTTGATATTACAGAAACGAAATTATGTATGTTTGGTGACGTCGTCGTTCAAAATGAAGTCTACAGTGATAATCAAATGCGACCAAAAGGCAAAAGTGGAATAAGTTCAAAATTATGGAAAATGAAACTGGGTCAAATACACTCAAAGCTTTGATTGCCATGGAAGATTTATACTGTCGTAAATCCCCTGTAGCTTTCCAAAGAAGACGACTGGAAACCTGATTCAGAGTTCTCCACAGAATGTGTCGTTTTTTAGTTCTATCATCTAGGAAACTGACGGATTCTTTTACCTATCTGTTTACGTTATGATCTGTCATCCAACAAGTCATACACAGGTCAAGTATCTGCAATTTCATTTTGAACTGCTTTACATCAGAAGAAATGTTGTTAGCTATCGGCGGGTATAACAGAGTGGAGAACTGTAGATGATTTACGGAAATGGATTATTTCTCAGAGGTAGTTTAGAAAGAAACCGTGCCCCAGAATGCTGACAATATGATAGGTACTTTGGTATCAGCTGATTGAAATAGCCCTGCATAATCAGACATATTAGGCTGTCGGACTATTCCGCTTTGTGAGAAGGTGCCTTCTTAGACAGTTCCACTTGGATCAGTCATCGTAATATGTTTAGAGAAACAGTTATTTACTTCGACTTTCATCATCTTAAAACATTTCAGTTACTCGTTCGCTACTTTTGTTCATGTATATAATTCAGGTTTCATTTGTACAACCCATTCACGGATCAGTATACGAGATGGCGTGGTTTATCGTAGTCTAAGCAGCATCCGTACGGTACACATTTTATTTTGTTATGTCCCACTGTTTACTTTACCTTTAATTCGTAAAATATGGTGTGTGAAGTTACATTTCTGTACTCTGTTGATTGCAATCGATCGAACGCCAAAATAGAAGAATTCAGAACCAGCGAAAGTGCACAGACGTGAACCGCATTACCTTACGTTTCCCACAACATCTTACAAAGACTAAAGTAAATGACAAATTTATCTGATTCATTCCGTTGTTGCGTCAGCAGAATGATATTCGAAACACCTGAGCAACACATGTTGAAATATACTTTATTTCCACAATCCTACTGACGGAGGACTATATCATACCTCTTCACTGTGATGTCTGAATTTCATTCATCACGGGCGTTCGTTGAAGTAGGGGCCAAATCAATCTCAAAGATTTCGAGAAAAGCAATTCACCCAAAAAATGTTGAATTTTGAAAACTTATACGCAGGTATTCTTATTTGGCGAAAATATTCCTAAATCCGCCTTATTCAAGATCTCGTTTCTTGCTTGGAAAGAACAAACCGAGAATGAGTGATTTTTGCTCGGAAAGGGCAGTAGACCACACGAATCTTGGAAATAGGGTATGCTGCGTTGAACGAGTCTCCTTGTGAAGATGGTAAGCTAATTCTCTCAAGCGAATCCCTCGTTCGATAAAGTCAATAAGTGTAGGTGAACGGTTGATTTAGGTGATTGATTTTTGAGCCAATGAATTTACTTTTCGAACAATACAATTCGTTATGCAGTATCCACGACCAACTCACAACTGTAAACCATGGACACATTGTACGACTGTCTCATGTATTTGTTAGAAATTATGGGCGGTTCACACGTCCACCAAGCTCTCACCGGAATTCGGACCGAGGGTAGACGTGTACGAATAGAACACCCAACCACCAGACCATCCGGCTGGTTCTTAACGGTTTGGTGAACAAATGCACACACTACGTGGTGCGGCACGTTTGCGTCGCTATCTTCTAACGGTAAAAGACAGATGCTGCAGTCGACTTTTCTGATACGTGATACTGCAAGACGAACCATATATAAAGTCTGATCGCTTTCTACTCATCTGCACAATAAAATTTACATTTTATGAGATTGTGAGGATAAAAGAAGGGTCATTAGATCAACAGATCGGTCTATCTTCCGATCAGCTAATTGGCCAAAATATTGTATGAATAGGGGGAAATGAAGTGGTGTGGCGGGTGCCATCGTGTGAACAGTTAGTGACCCGGATCGACGTCATCAATTCCAGGCTAGTGAAACTTGAGGGCACCCAATAGCTACCTTTGTTTGCCCAGCCCAGGCTTCTATACTAACCGATTTGGCCATTGCTAATTTTTGGGCATCTGTTCGCATTGGATTCGCTGCATGACATAGCTGCGGTATACGTCCCATTTGCTCCGCGTTGAAGCCAGTGTATCCGATACCCTTTGCTCTCACATACCACGACAGAATTAGATGAGATTTGGGATCTTAGAGCAGCCGCGTTAAACATGGCTTCGAATGGAGCGCACTAAACCACACTAGCTCTCTAACTTGCCGTGTCACGTTCAATGAAAAGCTGATGAATAAAGTTCGCTGAGCTACTCCTGATAACCATCCCATTGTCCCTTTATGCTCCTTGTTGCGTTGATAAATGTTTCTGAGTAGCTGCTCGAGATTCGTCCACAATGGATTTCCTGTAACTTTATGTTCGGCTTATCGTCAGAGCTTATACACTGAGCCCATGATGTGAAACACGTTATTCGGTTTTCTTTTTTGTTCATGGGTATAACTGTATGAATCTAAGTGTAATGCTTATTTTATGTTGCGTTTCTATAAGCTTTTCGTTGGATAGAGCTATCAAGAAGTCTTTTCAAACCAACATCCAGAAATGAAAGGTGGTTGTCTATTTCTAGCCCATCCAAGAACCGTGTTTTTGGATGTGCGGGAATTAACCAATCCATAACGGAATCGTTATCTATGTGTTGTTCAAATACACAGAAAGAGTACACACAAAGATGCCACGAAAAATACCCGCTACTCATGTCCTCCTTTGTTTAGCTTTCCACACTGCCGCACAAGTATAAGGTGAGAATGAACCCATTCCAACTCCGTCGTTTTGTCAATGATATTTTCGGTCAAAAAGTTGTGCAATAAATGTACGTCCTAAAAACAACTTTTTAGGCTTCTTGACGATATTCCCTTCAGAAGTGCTTTCATATTGTTAGACGAACAAATCAAATTCACCTTTTGTACCAAAGCCACCCTTGTCAATAAAGGGAACAGGTCCGATGAGAACGTGGTCGATATCTGCGTCTCTACTAGCCCCGACAAACTGGAAGGTACCACTAAGGGTGTGAGTAGCAATCGGTTTGAGCAAAGATTTCAGAAATTGTGCTAGCCATCGCTCCTTGGCATGATAATCTGAGTTAGTCATGGAAGGAACGGGACGTAAAGACAGAGTGGTTTTCTGAAACTTGTGAAACCCATGAAGTCAAGAAACCGATAAACCGGCAGGGTTCATCTTTCAAAGAGGATAGAGGATATACGTTTATTGCTCCTAAAGGTCTTCATTGCATGTGCTATTTTTATATGCATCTTTTATCAATTTCTATTATCCTCTCAAAAATTGTGATAGCTGCATGATATAGTCGCACTGATTCATTATGACATTAGCGGCTTATTTGATTTAGGATAATCTGTCAATTACATTTTAATCTTCTTAGTTCTTCAATATACAGTCCAATTAGTGGGTTACCTCACCGGCGGTTTTAAGAACAGACGGGTCAGCTCCAGAAGCGGTTAAATCAAGCAATAATTTTGTCATTGCATTTTCTGTCCCATGAGGTTTTAATAGAGAACTTCTATTTCCATATGATTCTGCTCACGCAGTGGACAGTGGAATTCGATCCCAAATGATAAAGCTTCAGTCAAAGTATCAACCGCTCACTGGGCAAGTTGTCAATATACCTTTAAGGTTCCGTCAAACAATCTACTGCAAATTAAGGGTGGCTGAGGGGCTAATTGATTGATGTCAATCTATTTCTGGTTTGACTAATTGAGTAATAACGGTCATCTTAATTAGTGCGGGAAGATTCAGCGTTTCGGAGGAATGGTTTAGCAATTAGTATAAGCGTGACTTGTATTTACATACACGGCAAATTCCCGAGCAAAACTCGTACATGGAAGTACTTTCACAGATCGCCATCCTGCAAAACCCTATGTCATAAAAGTATATTTTTACCTTTCTCATAAATACCACCACTTTGCTTGAATATTTTGCTTTCCTTATTACTAATACATGATGATCGTTGACCAGTTCTTAAATCAATAATGGGATCTTTTTTACATCAGCGATCTGCTTTGCTCCTCTGATAGATGGTATTTTGTCATAAGTAAATATTGACCCCTTGTACTATCAAAGGATTCTACCGATAAACTCTATCGGTTGATAATAAACTGGTTACTAGACTTCTTAATGATCAACTCCGTCAAGGTTCCAACTAACTGAAACTGTAAAGATTACACAAACAGAGAAATCGGGTGGAAATCTTTTTGTTGTCATCAGAATAGAACGTTTTTGTCCGGCGATGATCAAGCTGTTTACATCGTGGACTTTGGACAATAACTGCCCGGGTGTGATTCCCACCACTGCCGGTCACTTTCTTATTTGGCAGCCTTTCCCTGGCTGCGGCCTCCTTCATGGAATGTTGCCCTTTGTCGTATAATGAATTGAAGAAGTAAAAATAATAAACACCGGTAACTATCTTTTCTGGGTTATCCTTCATAAAATCCTCTTCAGGCGACTTCTGATGATCAGAGTCAACCACGCGTCGGTTGATCCTAATATTGTCCGTTTATATCAAAGATGAACCGGAAATTACCTTCTACGTTGTCGCCTCATTCCACTAAGACTAATGTGCAGGCGAATAAAATGGGTGTCACACAAATCCGTGACTGACGTTTTTTGGCCCAACTGAAGCCATCTTTATTGGTTAACTAACAGTGCTTCTACTCCATAAAAGCAATGAAGTTGTCAAAACAGTGGGATATTCCACAGGATTTTCTCAAAGTATTATCCCAAAAGCTTCCTACGTTATCGCTCACGCCAGGAAAGAATGGGATCAAATTACACGACTCTTTGAGTTTCAGCCCACTTCTAATTCCTCGTTCACGTATGGATGCGATGTACAAACAATACCCTTTGGACATTCAATTGTCCATCGCAAGTAAACTTAAAGATGCAAGAAGGAATTCTAGGAGAGACCATAAGTGTTCATTTTCTGTAAGAAGAGAGGTGGTCAGTCTGAACCAATTAGGTAAAGTATTCCATTCACTGGGTACTGGTGATCATTGCTCACGTGATCAGAAAGTTACTGAAGCTCTTGGGAGAACCGGATAATTGATTCCGATGAATGTGACTGGCTCTGCGTTATCTTAAGGTAGACCAACCAGCTGTATTCTAAGTGAACACCCCGTTCTGAGGGGTGGCTTGAATGATTGAGCCACAGTTGTTGTGTGTATTCGAAATATAAACAAATTTATCAAACCGGTTTAAGAAACCAAGATCTTCGTGTTCCGCATGGAAAATTAATTTGATTAATTCGGTTGAATAATTGAATCGAATCATGCTTATTTAATAATCGGATTGATCAGTTTATTTCTGCTCAGCCGATTAGATCTGACCAATTTCAACCGGAGAAGAGAAAATAGGCCGAAAATGATGCAGGGATTTTTATCAATCATTGAATGCGAAAAGAAAATATTCGCAGGAATTACGGCAAAATTGAGTCTGTGCATGAGTAAGGTTTTCGTAATCCGGGAACAGGATTGTGTCAGGAAAAGTCCATGCCTTTGCTAGAAAAAAATATCATCCAGTATAAGGACTTCGTTTCTGGATTTCGGCGTAAAAGGTGCGGGTATATGGAAATGGTGGTGGTTTGGTATCGATTAGGATGCTTTCAAGGTTCTTTAGTTAATTATTCCGTGGACGTGCACGATCTGATTTGCATGTCGATTCCACCCATAATTTTGGGGAATAAGTGCATTTTCATCACACCCTACCGAAACGATAGTTCATAAGATAAGCATAGTTTATATCCGGTCGATAGTTGTTCGTGTGATAATATGAGCGGATTATTTAACTAGAGGGTTTTAATTTGTAGAACCAAACGCTGATGCACGCTTTCATGCTATGCGCAAAATGTAAATGTACATCTAAATAATAAACAAAGAAAGTGGAGGCTATGGTAAAATTTCATTGCATCACCGCCCAGTGAACACACGTGTCTAGCTATGAGTGATGGCCTGCATCAAATGATCCATGATAGTCTGATTATTAATCCAGTCGATGTTGCGGATTTGAGAAAAAATATTGGTTGGTGTTTGTGCCATTCAAATCCATAATAACGTTCGACAGATAGCGAAATGAATGGAGTTGTCGTTTCATATCAGTCTGTTGATGCTTATACGCAGAATACCACGAATACCCAGTCACTAAGCACAGTTTCGTCGATCGTATATTCGACACAGTTGGATGTTTCGATCAAAGGATTTGTCTTATGATGTCACTTCAATATGGATGCTAAAGAACAGATGGTAATTGTGTGCTATCCCCTCTGATACTGTTATTATATTTTGTCCACTTGAGAGTGAAAAGCACCATGTTCCCCTCTTGACGTGAGGGATTGCGTACGTGTGCAAGTTCCACACGTATACCGTCAGCGGTAGGGGAACGTTGAATAGCACCCATAGGCGAAGTGAAGCGTTTCATTTGCACTAAACGAAAGCTGTTTGAGGGTTAACCAGAAGGACCCGCTACCTTTCCTGTTTGAACTGAATTACTGGTGGGGTTTACCCGGTGGTGTGTACATTGTAGGTTAACCCCAGCAAAATCTTGATGGCTGTTCAGTGATTTTACTAGCTTTACTCGTAAGCCACGCATTCCTTATGCACAACGAATTGTTTCCAAAAATAATTAAGGGCTGAATATTAATCAGACGCTGCACAAAAAAAAACATTCAGTCAAACATCAGTGGCGTGATTATCAAAGTGCACAGTTATGGGACAGAACAATTTGCTTTCCTCACCTGCTCACACTGAACTGGACCCGGTAGGCTTTGGGAACCATGCAGTTGTTCATTAGATGTCACATACGGTGTTGCTAACGGAGACGCTGCAATAATGAAAAAGATGTATCAAGCAGTCATCATGATCCTGTAAATGAATATTTCGTGCTAGTAATAAAACGAAAAATCACTCATAACTGTACTGAGATACGGATTCAAACCGGAACATTCTGTTTTGACATAAAGTAAGTCTAAAATTATCCAACTGATGACAAGGAACCAACGTGCAAGTTTCGTTCCAATTTCAGTTCCTGACGAGCGACACAGTTCGAGAAGTGCACGGGTACTGTGCCATTTGTGTGACTGTGTTTCAGCTGGCGTTTAGTTTGAATCATTCGTTTACCTGGTTTTCAACACAAGTTGACCCAAAAAAGGAAATCTCAGTAACAAAGATACCAGTACTGGTCGAAGTGTTTCTCGCTAGCGGTTTACCGGTTAAAACTGAGAAACCCGGTGTCTCATTGTTCGACTCACAATCTTTCAACCCTAGTTCAGGTCAGCGGTGGCTCAGCGGAGGTGCACTGTTTATGATTCCTAACAAGGATGAAACCGCTGTACCGGGCTTCCATGATTTTCTGTCAACGAGTTGCAATGATATTACACGGTGGATCACAATATATTTTAAAACCTGGATTTTCGACCCCGGAGAGGGGAGAGTACTAGAAAGTGGAGTTTTTCCTAAGCTTCATCAAGTGCTTTCACATTTCCATCACCAAGGTACTTCAAACTGACAGAACAGTTTTGTGAGACGTTTGGTGGCACTTCAGACCCGAACTCTGTGAACTTAGTAGGCAATACGTGAACCGAATTACAACAGTGTGTGATAGTTGGGAAAATGACAAAGATGAAGAGGATAGTCCATGTCAATCGTTTTGTTAAGAGCGATCAAATGAATGCGATGGACGAATAGCTATACACCTAAATAACATGTAACAAACATTTTGAATGGCACAGTGCATATTTTTATGATACTTCACCATAACAGTGCTCTTAGGCGCAATCCTCCAAAAGGAAATCAATGGGGTGTAAACAATCCCAATGAATTTGACGCGTCTCACGACAACAAGTCGTGTTTGATTGAATTCATAAGAATTCTAGCTACCAGTGCGTCCCTAAACACATATTCTATTGTCTTACGCATCAAGTTGTGAGAATGGTTTCAAAATCCATCAGGATACCCTCAATAGGATGGTTAAGTTGTGTGAAGTAGCCGTTCCTGGTAGACAGATTCAACCTCCTCAGAGTTGTCAAGGTCACGGGTACTTCTTGTGTTCCAAACAGTTTACTTTGTGGTAATACGAGGACCTACTCATTCACTGTGATAAGAAGAACGGCTCCTTAACCGCTTCTCTGTATCCACATACACCGGGCTATCCGTTCAGATTGAATTTACAGAAAATCCCGTGAATTTTCAGCAAGGAACGAGACGCTTTGACCACGTACAAAAGTATAACTGCGATTAAGGTGCTTCGATTCTTATGTTGTTTTACGGAAGTTTTATCTAGTTCGTCGTTTAACAGAGAGAACAAACTGTTTCTATGGGTTTACCGCTTAAATACCACCCCAGTAATTTGGGGTGAACAGTCATGCTATGTGCCAGTAAGCATTAAGGTATGCTCCTTTTCAAAAGAATATTTGGCATCCCGGTTGTGTCCACTTGAACTGACAATGTACGTTTAATTTTGAGTTGGAGCAACGCTTTTATTTCCTTTTGTTAGCTAAACTGTGTCAAAGCCTAGAATTTTGTGGTAAACCATAAGTTGCTCTGGATCGAGGCATTGTCAGCGCATTTTCTCATGACCTGATATTTCTATCGGTTTTAGTCTGTTGTGTATAAAGACCTTGACCGACCTTACTGGAGAGATACGTGATTTGCCTTGTCATTACAAATGTGTTTCAAACGATATCGACAGGCTGGCTCCAAAACTTATTCCCGCCTATTTAGCGGATTTGATGAACCGGACAGACAGGGTACTTGTATGCAGATTTTTGTTCGAATTATTCAATCAGTGCATTCGAAAGATGAACATTTGATTTATTTGAAGCTATCGCTAACTTCTTTATTTTGGAACCGCATTCCATGGGTTCAGTCCACATTTGCTTTCAAACTGTGCTGTTGTCGTTCAGAACAATATTCCGTTCTCACAACTGTTGAAAGTTTTTCATAATCTTCCCACAAAAAAGAAATCAAACTCAGAAATTTTACTGCCAGCCTGTTTCACTTTCATCAAATAACAAGGCAAATTAGCGCCAAATAAGTCTGTGTTTATGAACACGTGCAACTATTCAGTAGTCCGAATACGTTGAGCTCAAATGAGGAGGAAATTGGTAGTCTGTAGTTCACTTAAATTTTGCTCTCACGGAACATGAGTGAAGTTATACTTTGTTTATTAGAGATCAATTCAAAATGCGTAAAATACTGACACATTCGATAGACTAACATGGTCAGCTTGTTTGACAACGCATAGCTATCAGAAGTTTGCGTACTTAGTCGTATCAACTTTACATTTTGTGTGGCATATATCTGTCCAAGAATTGTAGCTCACTTGATGTTTGAACTCGGTTTTTTCATTAACAGATTAGCGTCGAAAAATTGGGGACACCAACGAATCCGTAAGAGCCTTGGGATAAATGAGTTACGACAGAGGTGTTGATCACCTCTGGGTAGTTTCCGCAAATGAAATGTGGATTAAATTGTCCCCCTGGCATTCGGATCACTTATAACTCGTAACGTCATTTTTGGTGATTGTTTACACTATCGGCGTGTACTTTAGTTGACAATTACTTCAATAGGACGAATGAACAAACATGCGTTATCTGCCAGTAAATTATAGTTCAACTAAAACATTTGCGAACTAGCACGAATATTTACTTTTGACAGAAATGTCAACAACACTGCACTAACGCATTTCGACCGTCTCACGTTATTCAACTAAGAATATGGGCTCATTTTATGCATATGGTTTTTCATATGACAGCCCTTTTGTCCTCAGAAGTAAACCTTCTTGATAATACACCTGTCGACATACAATACATAAAATGATTCAGATGTGTCAGTTATCCGCCTACTGAGGGGTAATTTTCACAATCCATTACGAGAAAACCCAATAAAACCAAGACCCTCCCCCAGTAGATTACAATGATAAAAACGATCATACGTGATCACTGACTTTCAAATGCTCTAGCCGAATAAAATTCAGTACGCTAACGATAAATGAGAGCCTTGTCGACCAGTTGTGCCGTGAAGCAAACTGTTCACAGCCCACCCAAGTAGTCTAATTATTTACATTTTGTATTCAAAAACTTTGGGCCTAGGGTTGAGTTCCAGATTTTACTCCGTGAACATGAACTAGTAATAATTATTGAAAAGGATGGAAGGGTTGATCAGTACATCCGAAGTAATCCCCGGTCATTATAATTCACAAACCCTTTCGTCGTCTCCTGTATAGTTGATAAAATACCGTGAACTCGTTAACTGTTGGAATGATGTGATCGTGAACAGTTTAAATGGTATCCACCAATGACTAATCAAGCGACCTTAGTGGATCCCAACTTCAATACTGCCGGACATCGTAGTCTGGCTCGTCATCGCGCTTGGTTTCCTTAGGTTAGATTCAGAACCATTGATTGAAGTTTCTTTCTTACCATAGTGATCGGGTTTGGGTTCTATGATGACCTTTAGGGCTATGTTCATAGGAGCACAAAGCGCTCCTTCAGGGTCACTCATATTGGACAGATCGAGGGAAGAGCAATGCCACATTGTTAGAAGGCGTGGTTAGTTTTTCTCTTGGCAGCCAACATTCTCCATAAAACCAACAGAAGCCCATAGACATCAGCGTGAAATGCGCGAATGTGATCCGCCACTAAATAAGACCATTGCCTATTTCCTCTTATTCCGCTATCCTGAGTGGGATAAGATTCACTAAAACACGTTGAACCTCCTCAACTGGCTGACCGCCATCAAAAATGTGTGTGAACCGCTAGTTCAGTCACCGGATTCCAACACACAAAAACGTCCTGTTGCCCGGCTAGTAGCACTTGGTTGTGCACCGGCTAGAGTTGCTATCTCGAAAGGAAAGCCGAATGACGCTGCGGACGCCACTTTGCACACTATTCCCAAGATTCTTCATGAACAGTTCCTCTACACACACCGTTCATAGGAAGATTCCAGTCGGGACATATATCAGGTCGGCTGATCCTCTCGCGGGAGCTAGCCACATAGAAGAAAAAGGGAAGAACCATAATTTCCATTTTTATTATTGGTGCCCTCACTGAACCGATCAAGAGGCGTCAGATTAAAAACACATATGTATGAGCCATACAGCGTTCACAGCCAACTGCGATGACGGTTCCCAGTTATTTGAAAATCTCTCGTTTAAACACAGAAATTCGCTTGCGAAAAACAATCAAAAGTAATGAGGAACAAGATGCCGTAGTCAGCAGGTACGTTTGATTATTCTGTAGAATACAAGTAGTGTGATAAAGCTCATAAAAACGAAACACTGAGTAAGAAAGGAATCCGTTATACGGGTCCATTTTGCCTAGTGGTGTGAAAAGTGCAGTCGTCTGCTCTAATACTTTAACAAGTTATCCTGTCGACTTAGATAGAGCATTAGTTTAACATATAAGAGATCCACAATAACTTCGGATCTGTTCCTATTTTTATTAATTATTCCAACCAGCTAACTGTCATAATGTTTGCTAATTTTAAAGAGAACGGCACTGCTTATAGTGAATAGTTAAGCTCAGATGAAATAGCAAACGTGTACGCGGTTGTGCAAGTAATTTTCGTTGCTGTAGACAGTCTGGAAAACACTGCATAGGTTGGGGTAAACAAACCCCAATGGATTTCATTTTACAATCATTTTTTAAAGATATTTTTGATTACATGCTTGTACATGAGTGCAGGCCCATTGTTAAGGATGACCTCTAACCGGACCCATAGACTTGGAATGAAGAACCACATGAGGTCCCAATAGGTCAGGTTTGGTAACGATTCGGATGACAGTGGACTACTGTCTACCACCAAAGCTATCGGTTATGTGGGGGATTTGAATCTCTGACCTCTGAGGTCAGAATCAACTGTTCTAAACCTCTCGACCGCCACCGGTCAAAAGGACTGTCTGAAGTTGAGACTCCCATATCACTTTATGAGTAAAGATTTGGACTAGCATCAGACGATCGGTGATGGGTTTTTGAACAAATGTAGAGGTGCGTTACGAATGGAAGTTTAAAAAAGTTGGTTTGGGTGATTTTTTCACCAGCCGGTAGAGGTATGTCCATCTTTGAAGCCAATAATTATCTGACATTACCACTGTTTTTTCAAATCATGTTATTATTTATGTTTTATCGATACGAGAGTAGAACGTTCAACTGCTTGCTTTGAGTTTCATGATGAGGCAAGAATGATGTACAACTGATATACACCCTATTCAGAATGGCCTTTCTACTTTCCTTTCATTATTATTGTTACTCAGAGTGACTAAATAAATGCTTAGGATTTTATATTTTGCATGTTTACAGAGGAATTGCACTGTAGATATGACTGAGTAGCATTCAGCTGCAGGGCTTCACATATTTCAGTCCTCAATCAGATGAACGTGCATGCTGCAGTTAGCTAATTAATTTTATACGTTCATTGTCATTGTTGCCACCATGAACAATGTCTGATCAACTTCGGAAAAGGGCAATTTCATTGGGGATCTAGCACTAACTCATTTACTTGCTTGAACTGGTTATCCTAGTGTGTTAACTATCGATCTTTATCACGAGACATCTAAGGTGTGAGGGTGTGGACCGACTCATCGTCGATAGACAGCCTAGTTTTGGTAACAGTCAGCCCGTCAGCTCCTGTCCTATATCTAGGTCAAGGTTTGAGGAAACAGTAACACGAACCACAGGACAACGGATCGATAGACGAGAAACGATTCCTGTCAAGTGGTGGATAGTCGTACTGCCGATTAACCAATCAGGAGAGACGTTACCCGATGCCAGCTTGAAACAGTTTGTGGTGCGACGAATGGCGGCAATGACTCCTGATTCATATATTGATTAGTTATCTTTTTGTTAGTGAAGTGAGAGTTCAAGGCCAGCTCAGTCTTCGCAGTAAGGTTAGTTGGGTGGAACGGAGCACCAAGGTGTGATATTGGGATGTCAGACTAATCATTTTTACACCCATACTTATCGGTACAGTCACATTATTATGCATCTTCCCGGACGAAGCATTTTGTTATCATTTAAAGCAAAAACCAACTTTGGCTGATAGGTATAAAGAGAGGGTATCACTTCTAGGACCTGACTGTTGTTTCAAAGCCTGAAACCCAATAATTGTTTGTATTAGTGCTTGCATTTAAATCAGCCTATTGAGCACATCGACGGAACCAGTTATGCGGAACTATTTGAACTAGATTGGCTCAGTGGCAAAACGGTAGTGAGTAACAGGGTTTCCTCTCAAGAGGATGAACCATGTTGTATATATTTGATGAATTGTCCATCAGTTAACTGGCGTATGCTTACGTATAGACGTTTGAATTTTGCTTGGTCGTCGGATCAATGAAAATGAAATAAATTGTGACGGGTTTTGAAGCTGCATGTTTTAATGACGAATCTGGTAAGTAGCATTTGGTAACAACTTTTATTCCTTCCTTACCAGTTTTGGCATAAGTAAGCAGAAAATACTGGAAATCGATCTGGAGGTGTTTGTTACCCTCACATATCTATATCAATATGCACATTGTGAAATTTCAAACGGTTGGTTATTACCACTGATGTATTCTGCATTAAAATTTGTAAGCTTGTTTTTCCTACGTCAGCATTATCTGCTGCATGAAGTCATATTTCCGTTTTCCGTTTACTTGTCAAGAAACCTATCAGAATTAACGGGGAAAATGTTGCACAGTTTCTGTTGTAGTAACCAAAAAATTCAATACAGAATTCAAAACGTTACTGACGTGATCAATAAAGTAATGCAAATGAAAACAGCTGAAACAAAAACCTCAATCACAGAGCTCTCATGAAGTAGGATAGACCGCCTTGGTAACACTGTTTCAACAACAACAACAACACACTGTTGAGACTCAGAAGGTCGAAATCAGAGGTATATGATGTTGATGAAGCTGTTGAGCAAAATGAAGACTGATTTATAACTGGATTAATTTCCCTTAACAGTGTCGAAGAAGATTAATAATGTTTGTATGTAGTTGCATCGCACGAAAAGTCTTCAATCAAATAGCAACATCGTGCTTATGGTGCGTCCTCAGAGTTGGCAACAACGTCATCGTTGTTACAAACAGCATTTGACCAATATCCATGTGAGAATGACTGAAAAATCCTAATGTGAATGGAGTTTACTCGCAAAATACTGTTCAAACTCGAATCGTGCTCACCCGATTGTAAAAATGGAGCTACCGAGACAGGGGTTCAATTCACATGACAATTATGGAATGCTATGCACGACTTTGTGACGATGGGAGAACAGACTGATGAGTTCACGGTGTTGTATGTCGAGAATTTGTTCCACACTACGCCTGAAAACATCTTCCAGTAGCCTCTGAGTAATGGTCTCCCCTTTGCTATATTTCGTTTGACTATTTTCCGACTAGCAACGGTTGTAAATCTGTAGAAAACTTCATGTTCATTTTTCAATAAATGTAAAGAAACATACATTCACGTGTTAATTGGAAATGGGTTTCTTCCAATTTTGGTTCCAGAGCATTTCCTGTCAGTGGTTGTGAAAAATCATTTCCCCATCTGGAATATCGCTTTAGGAGAGGCTGGTAAACGTTTGTCCTAGGGTTGTGACAACTCGATAATATGTTGGCCAAAACCAAACTGATGTGCGACTGTGTGACCAGCCCACTAAAAGGGTACCGATAGTCAAACTGGGTTTGAAGAAATGCTTCCATTATGTGGATAAGTAAATAAAGCTTTCTACTTGACTGACCGTCCTTTGAACTCCGCCTTTCACGCACAAACCTCAGGTCATCCCACCAACCCTGGAATCGGAAACACCAAACTTGAGTTCCGCCATTGTTAGAACGTACCAGCGGCTTATATCCCCCGCCACATCCAGGGCTTAAACCCAGGCCTTCCCACCAGGGTGACGTGTGTGTTGCCAACGCACCAACCCACTCCCGTCCCACCTGGCCTGGATCATTGAGTTGAGGTGGTTTAGATACCATCTGCTCAAAAATCTTTTTTAAACTAGCGGAACTGATTAGCAACATGTGAACGTACCGAACCCGAAACAAAAGGGTGTGCAACCCAGTGGTTCCAAGTCAGGCGCGAAGGTCGTTTAAGTGAACAGTCATCGTTGATCATACTCGTTGGTAGTTTTCCGACTTAAAAGTGTTGGGTTTTGCCCTCATGATCATTGAATAAATTGATGACTTACATAAAATATTCGTCCAAGACACTGAGTAATTCGACACGACTTATTCATATAAAGCACAAAATTTGCTTTCAGTGTGCTCAAAGTAAAGACACCAGATGGCATGAAAGCTTATTTCCAGTAGGAAATAAATTCACCCTTTCCTCGCTGTTCCTGTTCTACGCGATTATCAAAGTATATTACAAATCATTGCCAGTCATTGGGAAAGCGAATTTAAAAATAACTAGTGAATACATGTTCGTACTGAGTGAACAGGCCACCAGCCGCTAGCAATTGCGTGAACAGAATGCAAATAAATTACTAAATACTATCCTTTTTTATATCATCGGTGTCGACTAACAAGTACGCATCGAAACAAATGCAGAACTCAGGCGTAATAAGGTCGCATAAATTGTTGGTCACGATATAGACGATCAGTTCCTAATATGCGGACGATAATCAGGTCAATTCAATCACTTAGAGGATAGGTACTAAATTAGGAAACCAGTGAATCAACGCACCAGAGGAAATAATTGGGTGTCCGGCATTAATCTGGTTAAAATGAGGTGTGCCCCCTGACATCCCAGTAACTGTATTGACCAGGTTATTGCGCTGAACCAATTCCGAACGGATTTGTGAATCTTGGAGTTGAAGTTGCAGGAAGTAACGGAACCACGCTTGGTAGGTTGGGTCATCCTCACAAACAGATATATCCTGATTAGCAATGCTGACCGAGTTGGAACTACGCCTTGCTTTAACAGCTGCCACCGCGAGATAGCGCGCGATTTGAGAAAGTTCCTCGATTCTCAGCGATGACTTTTGCATATCATTCATTTTTACAAATTGTTTACTGAACGGTGGAGTACTACGAATTTCAATGATTATATGATCGTCACTTCAATGTGCAATAAACGGAGTGTATGCCTGAAGAAAAACTGACAGAACTGTATATAACCGGACGATAAGCACAACGTGTTCATTAATTTCAAACTCATTGGTTGTCTGTCAAGGTTGTATGGCTGTCTGGTAGTGACCTTGAAGTGTTCATGCTATTGGTGACAGTATATCCGCTTGTTCGACCAATGAAAAGTAAATAAAGCCCAGTTCGTTCATTGTAGAAAACAACGTATTTGGAGAGCTCAGTCTCTACAATAATCAGGGCGTGCCATCATGAAAACCTCATTGGAGACGATCTAATATATTCACAGATATACTGGCTGTATTCGGTCAAAGAATTATTAATCCCAACAGATACACCACGTATGAACTACTGAGTTTTTCGGTATATTTTACCGATACAATACAGAGATATAACAACAGTTTAGCGAGACAACTTATTATTTCAAGAATCCTTAATAAAAGCCGTATGATTTTTCAATGGAAAATTATTACCACGTACAGAAATACGCCAACAACTGGAAGACTGAAACCATCTCAAGGTGTTTTCGAATTTAAGCTACATGGAGTCAGGGAACACAAATCGGCTACATTACTTTCAAATTTGAAATGCATATACATATATGATATATATGACCAGTAGGTAATAAATTAGTAAGAAAAATACTAGAGTTCGTGAATGCACATTAAAGATTCCAAAAAGTTCAATTTCCAATTCTTGTGTGTTCTGATTTCACTTCAAGCAACTCGGTTAATACACCAGTACTATCATGCACATAATTCAGTTCTACCTCAAAAGTACTAGTCAACAACTGTACATTTGTTTGACTAGACTTATGTCTTCCACTTACTTTTATCTATGGACAAGATTAAATTATTATTCGCAATGAATTTCAGCCCAGAAAGTAGGTTCACTCACCTTATAAAGCACAATCAAAGAGAAGAACCAACAAGCTACTAATAAACCATCATTCAGTGGACCCATTTTTCACCTAAATAGCAAAAGATTCAATGATTCTACATTACCCGCCTTTGTATTTACAGAGCGGGATGGCCAGTGATAACACATACTCTTTCCGGGTGGGAAGGCCCGTGTTCAAACACAGGGAGTGGCGCAGGATTTGCACTACTGTGAGCTCCAACTAGAGCGAAACTCGAGTTTGGTACTTCCGAGTGCAGGATTCATTGGATGACCTGAGGTTTGCGCGTAAAAGGTGGAGTTAGAAAAACAGTCAACGGAAAAACCCCACAATTGACGGACCGATGAAAAAAATATATACCCATCAAAGGTTTGAGCTGCACAAAACGCAAACCCAAAAAATTCCCTAATCTTTTAGTTTTAGGGGTAGTTTATTGTATTAGCTCTAAGGAAGTATTGCCTAAAATTGTGATGTTTATAGTGTTAATAACACAGTTGTTGACAGATGATGTAACTACAACATCTACCACCAACGCAGTGTAAACAATACTATAACTTTAACAACTTGATCAACATTTGGCGCCACAAATTTTCATTGCCTTCTTTACGTCGTTTGGCTCGGATATTTGCACTGTGTAAAATGTTTGTCTCTTTGCCATTAATTTACATCGCTGAATACCCACTCGTTTCCAAGGGGTACTGAATTTCGGCTAATTGAATTCAGATGTAGAAACTTAGCCTCTGGCCTATGCATGCTGGCTCTGAATGCAGTGCTTCACATAAACTAGACGGAATATATAGTTTGTCCATCAGCGTTTTTAAAGGGTAACAACATTTCACTCACCAAGTGATCGACTGTTAGGATGAAGATGTCTGTAATTAGAGGTTGAAGGTTATCTGTGAGGCGCTTGTTCTAATCAAATTCCACGTTTATAGATACAAGTTCCTCCGAACATCATAAGTGTAGTAGAAGTCCTCCCTTTTTTGTTCAGTCGTAAAACCTTTTAAAATCATAATAAAAAAATGATATAAACGGGAAAAACGCGACTAACACTCTTTAACTTACCCTTTCCAACCTGCCAACTCCCGGTTTCCGCTCGTCGACTTTCTGATGCAGCATCACATGATCTGCTCGTGAATTCTTTCGGCATGTTACGTTACTTCGATTTTCTGTATCTTGTGAGTTATCGTTTTAAATGGAGAACTATTTTCGTTCTAATGAGCATACGAATTCCTCTCCATAAATTGTCTTTTTCGGCACCCTAAGACGAAAGAACAAGAGTACTGATGATCCGATTAACCACTGCAGCTTATGCTATAGTCAGATCTTAAATACCGGGTTCATGGACGTGAAAACGGACATCCCCTTATGAACGAGAACAGAATATTGAATAAATTATCGTAACTACAGGTGGATAAACTTCATCCTGTCAAACATGAGTCTCTTGTGAGGACGTCTATCCGCAAGTCACATGACGGCAGGTCTGCGCAATAGGAAGTCAAGTGAAAGTGTCCCCTCCCTACCACAGGTGAGAGATGGAAACAATTATGGTCCTACCTCGTGCATGAGAAAACCGGATATACTTCGAATAACCAATAGGTTATGACGTCACCCGCGATCAAAATGAGAATGCGCGTGAGAATGAAGTGCACATATTTTGACTCAAACTGTATCTTCGGTCATCCACAACCGAATTCATTTTAGCCGGATGAATCACGAGTCGAGTGGACGAAATCAGAGGAATGTGGAAATTGTGCAAAACATCCGACTGCTCCGTGAACTGGATTAAAGAAAGGGATGGAAACAAGTTACGATGGATCAGAATGCTATCAGACTCATTAATGAAATCCGATATCACTGGTATTCTAGGTTATTGCGTTCGGAAAAATAATCTCACAAGTTAGTGAAAGTCCGATGGTTTTCAGAGAATACAATAGTGGATTCAAACGTGTTTATTTTACCACGTGATTTCATTGGGGTAAAGGCTGAAAAATAATCAAAAAATTATTTTCACAAGAGCTTTCGGAGAGGTTCTCTGCTGTGCAATTCTTTACCTCACTTTCAAACGACGAAACAGACTTCTACACAAGGCAGATCCGTTTTCAGTAGTCTACGTTTGGTGGATACAAAACTCCAATCCATCCGTAAGTAGCAGTTATTCTCTCTCCCTCTCACTGGCTTTATGTTCCTCGGACGATTCTCTTTTTGCAGGAGATCCACTATGCCATCTTTTATGCAGTGACAACGTTAGTGAGTTTCGATGGCTAGTGGTCGTCTCTTTATCCACAACATTTTGATGGAACATACCCAGGCCTCGGTTGAACTACAAGCTTAGTAGGCTATTTGCCTGAAATGCACAGGCTATGTTTCAGATGCCGTTCTGCAGAAAAGAACTGCTTATTCTACTCTAATCAATCGTTTCAAACCTGAAATAGCACCGCAACGTTATTCTTGAATTATATCGTTGTTGATATATGTCGAAAAACGAACAGAGATAAATTTCTCAGTTTACAGTCGTGTTGGGCTGACTAATTGTGCTAATATACTAACCATGTGCCGAAATTCGGATTACCGTGCACTGGTCGCCACGCACCACGGACAAAAATTATGAAAGTTGTATTTCTAGAATACAAGTGGGTCGGTCAGAGTTTGAAAGTTCAGCACTGATCTGTAAGAAAATGTGTTGAATATCTGTGTTCCGTACTCACGTAAACTCTTTAGGAGCTTCTGATCTATACACTATTAGGAACTGTGAGGTTACGCAATAATGGGTTACTTATCAACTATTACCATGAAAGTCATTTGCCGTGGAAAAAATCATTCACCTGCTTTCTGGGTGTGACTGGATGTACGCTATCATATCATCTTTTGAACGAAGCCGAATAGTCATAACAAGCGTGTACACTATCCGTAAAACAACAGACTGCTCAGCTGCGTAAAACAGTCAGTTTACGTCGACGGAGTTGTGCACAGTCTTCAGGATGTCCTGTAACATGCAACCAAAAAAACTAGGTCACAGCTCCAAATCAGTTCCCTATCTGTCCACCCATGAGGCATCGAAAACGGGTCCATTCCACTTTGACCCACCCTATAGGGAAAAAACCCATTTCGTACTTGACTATCAGATTTACTTAGGGAGTGTGTCATGCAAACGATCAAATTTCGCAGTGAGTGCTTACTATTCCGTACGTATGGGAGAGTGGACATAGCGAGAAGAGAAAACGCATGAAGCACACAGCGATTTCGAAAAGCAATTTTATCTTTTGTTTCCCTTTACCAAATAAGGAAAATTTAGCATCAGTCATTCCTGTGATGATAATTTTACTGAAAGTTGTCCAGACATCGGGATATTTCATGGCAAAATCGGAGTCACGAAGAGGCTATGTTTAACCGTGAACCTGGCATTACCACTGAATTTCCGCCAAGCCATTCATAGTTTGTTTACTGTAATTCGCGTAAACGTCAGTCATTTTTATGAAATTCAGTTCTGCTTCCTGTTTACCTGATGTTAATACGTGACGACAGAGCTCAATAAAGGTAAACCCCGCTTTCCACTTTTCGGAACAGAATGGTGCTGATAAGCCAGCTTCAGGCCATGATAAGATAATGTGAGTTTCCAAAAGTACGCTCTACACTGTTACCATGTTTCTTCACATTACTCACCCTAACTATTGTAAGATCTAACCGCACAAAATGGAAAGACAAATCAACTGGTACTAGGGCATCTCGTTGAAAAGTGAACGGTACTATTTTACCGCTGTTGATCAGCCCTGGTAAGCACATTCGTTGTTTGTGTTATATTAGGGATAGGGTTACTTAGATTTTTGTCAAAGTTATGAGAGAAATGCAGAAAACTCATCACACTTTGACGGTGTGGTTAGATTTGAGTTCACGTGACTGCCACCAACGATGTTGACTGCATCATCGGCAGCATGATTTTTGCCCAAAATCAACGAATGGTTACATGCTACGTGTGAAATTTCATCGGCCTCTTTTGAATTGAAATGAAGACTTCTGTGAGTTAGCATACTTGCATTTCAGCTGCAAATATGAGAAGGGAAACCGATAAATGTTAGCCACCGAGATTCCTGCAAAGTTCCTCTGATCCGTTCACCCTGATGTGGCGCAAGTAATGTGATCTTTTAGTTCTCAGACAGCTGTATCAACAAAACTACATTTCACCGATGTCGATCTTCGTTTATTTGAACTATGAAATCTGACTAAAATGGGGATCATAAATGATTCAGCTCCTCAGGAAAAATGGTATCCCGTCCGGCTTTTTTCACTGGGGTTTCTTGAAACAGCCGGCGTGAAAATGAAATCTATTTTCAGACATCCGAACAGTCATGAAAGTTTGCCCATTTATTGTGACCGAAAGAGTTTTTGCCCCGTGTATTTCATTTTATTTTCCTAAAAACTCAGTTCACAAATTTCTTGTCTGATGTATCGGAATAGCTCGGTTTAGTCAGAATTGGTTGATGAGATTTGCTAAGAACTTTGTAATGATTCCATTCATTCGTATTTCTCAAACAAAAAGCGAATTCGTGTGACCTCGATGTTCAAGCATCGACCTCATTTGGGAGACTTCACCTAGTGTAGAAAGCTGAGGCATTTTCAGGTCACCCCTCAATTACAGATATTTTGGGAAGTTTTGACCGGAATTGTCTGCACCCGTGCAGGGATGAATTCTTCCTACGAATCCAGTTCCTGATTCACACAATAGGATGACCCTAATTGACTAAGCTGCGTGAATGAGAGGAGTAAGATATGCTTTTACATGCGCAAATTAATTTCTAGGTTGCCTTCCATAGCATCCTCGATTCACGGAAGTCACAGTTTGGTGGTGGTGGTTGTCGTTAACAAAGTCAACCGGAGAAAATGTACGACAGAAGACAATGTATTTTCCAACATCTACCAGTTTGCTGAGTACCTAATGACCTCTGAGTGCTTCACATTGATGCAATAAAACCCCCTCATCTCAGACTGTTCCATCTCAATTTTTGTTCTGAATTAGGAAGTAGCACAAAAAAAACTAAAAATTTGCCTCTCCAAAAAGACCGTTTAGAAGATTACTCTGCCAGCTCGTATCCAAGGCCAAGAATCCTCACGGTGAATATAGATTCCCTCAATTTTACTCACCATCGTCATGTGTCGTTTTAGTTCAAACAAAAGTGAAAAAGCGGCTCCAAATGAGTTAAACAACAAATCCTATCCACTCATTGAGATCAGGATATAGTGATTTGTCACGTGTTCACAAAAAAAGTTTGTCAAAGCTTTCCTTCTTCCCTGGTTCAAGATCAACAAAATGGTGAGACAGACTCGCAGGTTTCGCAAAACCAGCGACGGAGTCATCCGCACGAATCCTCGATCGTCAGCCCAACAGTTTCTGTTGTGAATTTCTGTGAACACTGTGGTTCATTTACTGCCTTCACTAATTTTACAAAGCCTATACCTGTGTTGTATATACCTGATGTGAAGTGCCGAAAAGATAAATCTGTTTGCCGCATGACTTTTTCTAAAACAAAGAATTCACCGATCATCGGACTGACTGTTCAAGGTGGGCGTTGTTAACGTTGACGATCTATTCATTTTATCTACGCGATCAGTGATAACGATCTTCTCCCTTATTCGTATTCTTTACGATTACGGAATCTTCATTTATCTTACGGTAAAATTCCGGGTTGAGACTGGGTTTTTGCCGATGGATGTTATACGATACTAGATGTTTTATTCTACTAAGCCAGACTAACGTCAGTTTTCACTGCAGCAGGCGTTCTCGGTTTTCGGTTTCCAAACTGACGTTCCCCACTCCTATTTGAATAAATGGGCACCACCATTCAAATTTTTGATTTCACTAGGTAAACTTACATTGGCAAGTGTTTCTGTGGCAACGGATAATTCACAACAGGATGTCCGTTATCAGGGACTCTGTTACACATCAATTCAGAGTAGAATTTATTTGGACTATAAAATTTTACTGGCAAAAGATTGTGGAAGGAAGGAAGAACACAGTGAGAAAACTGACCAGATGCCTAGATAAATTCACAGATCTTGTCTGGTTCTCTCCTTATTCACATATGCAAAGGCTGTGCGCTATACATTATAACTGCAACGTTGATTGATCGTATCCACAGCAGAATCACGCGGAGGAATAGAAATAGTATGTGGATGATAAATAACTCTGAGATTGAACTTTATTGGCTGGTCACATAAAGATTGAATTTATAGATGATACCATTGGACTATTCCAAAATGATGGAATAGTCCAGTCTTCCGAGATGCAATTTTTCTACTGCTTCATTCAAATTGACGGTGATATACACGTAACTAGTCTATGATGGCTGATAAGGTCACCAAACAAATATATATATATATATATATATATATATATATATATATATATATATATATATATATATATATATATATATATATATATATATATATATATATATATAATTACCTCATTTTGTGCGTATGTCAATTCCCGTCTGTCTAGTGCAAAGTTTCAGTCGAGACTTATTCCTCAACCATTGATCACTCAGCTGAGCAGTTTACATTTGAGCTCAGGACGGCGCTTCTTTTTTTAGTTCGTTTTGCTTGTCTAAAATGACATGAGAGTAGTATAGTCTGCCTTATCAGTGCACGGGGGTTTAAAAGCCCCAGGGTGATTAACTCCGTTTGTCTATACACGCATCGGAGTTTGAGTGAAAGTCAAGCACGCGGCCCGTTTTTACGAAATGTGATATTATTACAATCAAGCAAATCGATCGTACGTTGTTTGGAATTTGAAGGCAACTAACATTGTTTACATTTTTTTTATCAGTGGAGAGCTGAGAGCTGATATCTAACAATCATTCGTTCCAGTTTGTGCATTAGATTTTGATTGAACAGTTAGGATTATTGAAATAACTCGCTTGATTTAAAGTAGCATTGGTTGGGAGGACACTGATCTTAGTGCTGCAAAGGAAGCGCGGCGGGTACGGCAAGCCCGCATTTGACCAGCCAAACACGTGCAGTTGGCAAAACATGTACAACCGTTTATTTAATTCTTTTTCCAGACCGCGATGTAGCAACATCGATCCTTTGACTACCTGAGTATTTCGGCTCCCATCTGGCCAGGTGCCTGCCCCTGTCAGGCTGATTCTTTTGCCCGCCATTTCCGTTCGATTGGTCCGATCGATCCGGTTGGTAATTTAATCAGTGGCCCCTCACGCGGGCTATCTCGCTGATTGACTGAGAGCACACTGAGTTCCATCTAAGCATCCGCATACCTCTCTTCGTCTTTTGCGGGGTGCTTCCAATATTCTTTAGTGAGTCGCTGTCGACTGGTTGGCTCGATCGGTCCGATACTCATCTCGTTCTGTTGCCACAGCGTTTCCTTCTGCACCAGTATAAGGCAGTCACTATTAAATACAATATCTCTGGGGAGCAAGAGGTAATCTTCTTTTTGTTTCTGAGAAAGTAGATCGCCTTTTGGACTTATTTGTTCACATTCATTTTATGCACGGTAAGAACACTCGTTTTTGATCATTAGGTAAAGCTGAAAAAGTGAAAGCAGCGATAATGAATTTTCTACAAAATAAACTGAAAACGCTTGAGAATTAAACGATGAAACGGCGAAACAGAAAATTGATTCTTTGCTACAGATTTTCTCTCCGGTAATGGTTGCGCACCCTTTATCACTTCTGATACCTTCCTCATGAACCCGTCACAGGTTGAGATTATGCATATTTCGGATAATTTTATGCGCAGGTTTTCCTAAACCTGCAGAAAAGTATTCTTCTGGTGTGCTTGCGAACGGATGTTTGATTTTCTTGTTCTGCACTTGGTGCAGAATACCGATCTCGTGGGCAGATATTTCGAGAGCAAATATGCAAATTTCCTAGTCATTCGTGGAAATTCATATTTGTTGAACAAAATACTAGCAGACAGAACATCAGAACAATACTGCAACTGACGAGCGTCACTGTGATTTAATACTCTCAGTCTGTCATATTCTTTCAACGTTAATATAAAATGACGCATATATATATATATATATATATATATATATATATATATATATATATATCAGTAGGGGCTTCGGACAACCAAAATCTTTGAGTTTCCGGAAAAGTAGAGACCGCGGAATATAATTAAAGGTGGATGAGTAGTCTGGGAGAGAATGGCGTACGGTATTCACTAATGTGGTCAAGGATCTGGTTTTATGGTAGACTGAAGAGGAGAAAGCATGCACACTGGACCTGTCTGATTTCTGGATAAACTGATGGGATCTTTAGGAGAACTTGTTTTGGAACTCAAGCTTTCAAGGACTGCACTCTCTGTCGGTTTATTATCCGATAAAGCTAGCATAGTGTAACGAAACCGTCTGGTTAGAATACTGGACTAACAGGGGTTGGGTAACGAAGAGACGTGAATTTATCGGTCAGAGCTAAAGCACAGCGACTCAAAAGTTACGGCAACAAGCCATCAGAACCAATGCCTAAAGTGAATTCAAACGTACAATGGATTATGAGCATAAGGCTGAAAACAGGGTAACGAAAGTGCCAAGTTAGAGTCTTCTGATGGTTGGATGAATGGATTGCTGTTGCTATCCACATCATCTGTGCATTTCCTTTGCTTCGATTTCTTTTAAACTCAGAAGCCAAATGCATTGCCGTAGATGGTCACTGTTGTGATTACCTAGGAGTTAAAGGGCGAACACTCTCTGTGCGATTGATATCCTTCTACCCCAAAATCAAAAATGTTCGTATCTACAAGAGGTGAGAGGTTGCTACCAAGATGGATAAACAATAGACGTTCGTAGAAGAACAATGTTCTTATGTGTGAAATAACGGGAGTGGATTTTGACCTGGTTATTTTGCCTGAGAGAGGCGAAAGCGGACCGGAAGTATGTCTCGTGTCTTGAGAAAAAAGGAAGAAGAACACTGGATGGAACGAGGGCAAGTCGCTTAAAAGAGAATAATTCAAAATGGATGTCGATAATCCCATTTGAAACACAATTCCATTTGGGTTTAAAAAATAGAGGTCGGTTATATGAATTGCAGTGAGTGGTTCCATTGAAGCGTGATGGGAAATGCTTATTATTATTTCCAAAAGGTTATCTAACACAGAAA
This sequence comes from Fasciola hepatica, assembly GCA_948099385.1. Classification (NCBI taxonomy): domain Eukaryota; kingdom Metazoa; phylum Platyhelminthes; class Trematoda; order Plagiorchiida; family Fasciolidae; genus Fasciola; species Fasciola hepatica. The sequence goes on along the minus strand of CANUEZ040000012.1, from coordinate 9,291,873 downwards.
CAAGAGTCAAAGGAAGACAATATGATGTTTTCCATGCAGAATGGAACTACCAGTCAGCTTTTTAGGATGGCTCTTCAATGGCGAGAAAATTAGGCATCACACTGAATAACCAAACAGTCAGCATCGTTCGCTGAGTATACTTAAACCACTTCAGAATTGACATTGTTGAACAAATTGACTTATATGACGGTCCCACCTCCAGTATTATTTTTATTGGAATTCTCCGTCCTGTCTCCACATTTTAAAGCTATCCACCGACAAGAGTGATTTCTCAACCTTGGGATTTAGCCACAGTTCTTATAGACTAGTCATGAAACCAGAAGCTTATATAGAAGAACGAAGAACGAAGATTAGATCTGAGGTTTTGTGAAGAACATATGTGGGTACACAACAGTCATTGGACAGACGTCTTCACAAGAGTACAGCAGTTAGGAAAACATCACCAACCTGCACGGATGAGCTTTCTCAGTCGAATGGGAAACCTTTGTTATATATATGAAAAGTAAAATCAAATTCAACCGAAAAATCAGGAGTTTGTTTTACTGGGCTTTCAGTAGTTTCAAGTGGACTCAAAGATTTATTCTTTTGGATGAGAAAATTGCAAGTGGGTTTCCCAATATTAAATCAATGGAGGTATTACTGACCACGTAAGACAGCACATCAATCCAACTATTTTAACTGTATGGGGAGGTGAATGGTACATAGATGTAGCGCAGGCAGTCCGAGGGCCCGTGTGTGTGTGACCACAAGAGGGCCACTGATTGCTACACAAAGCCATGCTCTTCAATTTACCTAACCAATGAATGAGCGAATAGCTCTTACCCACGCAGGAGTCTTTACTCGTCCTACGTGGCCGAGTCCTACATTGAAGCTTTCATACTTATTTACCATTTCATGGAGAAACCACCCTTGTCCATCTTCCAAGCACTACTAGCCCCAACGAATATTGAACGCCGAGGAAGCCCACCTGAGAACAAGTGCAACAAAAATCCCAAATAGCTAAGCCTGATACGATATAACGTGCCTAGTACTCTAAGCTTAACCAAAACATTGCTAATAAGATGTTCACACCAGATTATAGTACAACTGCGAGGAGGTCCCTTTTGAAATTCCGAAAATTTGGGTGTCTTCTATTCGCTGCTGCCATGTTTCCAAAGTATATTGGAGAACTGATCTAACTGGCGAAGAGTGCAGTCGACCGAAAATAATTCACGGTTGCTACTTAAATGTCTCTGGTGAATGAGGTTCACAAAGGCCGAACGCGCGTTTTTGTGTGTAAGTGACCACGTTTTATCCGATGTTATAATTTTGGATGGAATGCACTTGCCTGGATAACAGAACTTATCTACTTGGCTTATGGCCACCTCTGGTACTGTGAGGGACGACAAGGAGCCAAAGACTTATACCCGGCTTGAATGAAGCACTCCCATGTATTTCCCAGGATATAATAAGACTTTTGGTTGGCTTGCTGTTTATGCTTAGTTTAAATCGGTATGGAGCAAAGTTTATGTAAACTGCTTGCCTTTTCCGTGGATTGACTTCGATATCTAATCAAAAACTGGTTTGTTTCCAAGACCATTCAGGTCATTACATCTTGCTATAAAATAAACAGAACGTAGCGTTCATTTCAATGAATAACTTAAAACATCCTCACATTTTCAGTCATACATTTCCATAGTTCCTGCTGGTTCCAAACCATCCAGATGATTTGAATGCAAAGGACAGCACACGTCCCGTAAAGAGGCAATAAGGCAAGAAATATCTATGACAATTTTTTTGACGTACTTTGCCTCTGCATAGACAGAAGCTTGTTATTGACGTTTTTATTCACCTGGACGTCACCGCCTCAATGATCACATCAAGAAGAGCGTTTAGAAATGTTGAATACACCTGAATCCTGTAGGTAAACGCACTGATGAGCATCAAAAGTTTGCAAATATGGACTGCATATGATATGAATTTTTGGAGTGGGTACGGATTTATACGCAGGCAGGACCACATAAGTTCGGATGTTCTATCACTTTGAACTTTCCTCATCTTTGCAGCCCCATTCTTGCTCGCTTGCTTCGCACGCTTATCGATCCACAGTCAGCTGACTCTACTGATGCGCACAGACTCGTGGACGGTCTTCCGTGTCGCATGTTGATCGTTCACTTGTCCGATTAGAGCGTGCGCAGTCACACCGCGTTCGTGTTTTCACTCCAAAGTCAAAGCGATCAAAACGAAACCCAGACAACAATACCGTTTAAAAAGCTCAGATTAGTTAAAAATCAACTGATAAGTTTGTGTTCCACTTTCGTCTAATTCAATAGTATCAATAATAATATCAATTAAATGAAAACATGATACAGTAAATATGACATTTATTATCGGTGAATAAAACCAGCGTAACATTCTTATCACACTCTTACTAATAACCGCCAAGTAGACTATTGTAATGATGGATGGAATGATCATAATCCACATGTCTATTCACAATGCTCTGTTCCATTTTCATCATTAAAACATAATTAGTAGAATCTAGCTCACATTTTACTCTGTCTAAAAGGTTTCTGCTCGTTGTTCCTGTTGTACTGACGTGACTTGAACTTTGAAACAGCACGATAAGTAATTTTCTGGACAATAAATATTTTACTGATCATAAGTTATTTTGTAATTTCTTCAAAAACGTGGTCAATATACTAAACTTGAGGTTTTTTCTGAGTGTGTATTCCTGTAAGTCGGTTTAGTCGAATCCAATACATGAGATGTAAAGACAACCAATTTCACCAACTCGTACTGAGTTTGCGCTTAAGCAGACGGCAAGAAAGCCTTAAACCCTAATATATTCCATGTTTCCTCTTCTATAATGTTCACATTCAAGTTCCCTAAAGCCAACACTAGAAAGTAATTCAAAGTATTTGGGTGTCTCATTGACCGGAAATTTGGAACTTCCATGAGAATTGTGTTCAAGAATTGGGTTGACGTAAGTGGTCATTGTCTGGGAAAAATCAAAACCGGTTAGCCACCGATAGTAGAAGAATAGTTCCGCCCGATTACCACGACAACACAGTGACCTTTATGAATATCACTTCCGTCTAACTGAGTTAATCTTGTTCTGGGAAAGCATTGATCAAGATGAATACAAGCCAAAACACTGATTTCTGAAAGAGCATTCAATTTACCAACAAAACTGCACACCAATTTCCGAAGTGTTCAAATCATTGGGTAAACTTCATGCATAGTGCACCCTAAGTTGCCCGATACACTAGATGGTGACTGTTCACCTGTTGCTGTAAGGCATCAGAGAATTTTATTTGGATGACGTTGTTTGACCAAAATTGCTTTTGTAGGTATTTAGGCACCATGGTTCTGGAATCACGTGACTCGAATAATAGCTAGTCAACTTTTCCAAACCTACCTATTCCACGATATCACCTATTGTTTTACGGAACAGAAAACCAATATTTTGAACTTCAAAAACTGAGAAATACAGCAGAAAGTCTTAGAAAAAATACCCCCTATAGGAGCTTCCGAAATCGGCTGTATTTTCATGGCAAGAACTATTAACTTTTCTCATCCACAGGTATTCAATATTGTTGGCAATACAGAATGACGTGTGCTTTACAAATAATGTTTCATCGCGACAAAAGCCTGCTAACGGCTTAATTTTGGTCCTGTCCGACAGGTTGTTTCGTGCTTTTGAGTTTGGTAATAAAGATTAGTTTCACTTTTCGTTAAATGTCCTGGCAAGGAAAGATGCTGAGATTGAATCTGAACAGGTACCACGAAGACTATTCTTATATAAATAGGGAAACATTATTCTGCCACGTTTCAACTCCATACGGAGAAAAGGTTGTTGCAAGTTAAAAAAAATGCGTTTGAATAATTCTGATTAGTCTGTTTGATCAATATCATGTTTTATTTAAATTAAAATTCCAAATATGGCACTGGAGGGGGGGAGGACCTTCAAAGTCTGCCGTGTTTTTCATTTTGTTTTACGTAACTTTGCCATGTAACTCACGTTTCACTGTTAATTTTGATTTTGCACTTCACTGGAATTTAACCTTGTTCAGTTTTCGTAGCAGTTGTTGCTCATATAAAGTCACCGCGCCCAATTTCGCCAAATATTGTATCAAAATCGTGATATCTTACAAGTGCCCAACGGATAATCTCATTCAATTCTTTCAAAAGGGCCTCATACAATAAACTGAAAAAGGATATATTGCCGATAATGCAAATAAAGACCGTGCGGGATGGACAGTGGCTTTAAGGAAACAAACCCATATGTTTACCAACTCTAATTAGCAGCAACGTTCTTTCCCTTATGAGAAACAACAGTGTTGCACGAACTTGCTCGCCGTTGGAAATACGTCCATCTCCGAGCCCTTCTTCCCCAAGAAACCTGGTTGCATAAAGATATTGACAACAGTACTATTACACCAGAAGGCTTCGCCGGTTATCGCGCCGATCGTCGAGTCCCGCATGGCAAGTGAGGTGATGGTCTCATCACACACGGTAAAGAAGGTTGGCGCAAGTCAGAGCAAGAACTACTTTTGCGCTCTACAAGTGTATCTATGCATCAATACAAACTTCAGTTTCCGAGTAAGTAACGTTCTGTAATTCTTGCAAACATGTACATCTCTTCTTTGTGTCCAATTAATAAGTTTGAGCACTTCTTCGACACAATCAAGACAACTACCATGGAAACTGTTGGAGTCTGATTGTGCATAGTGTGCAAAGGTTTCAACAGACTCGATGTCACCTATTCAACCACATTAGATTCGGCAAAATTAGATTTGTTTTTGTGAATAACAAATAGTCGTTTTATGCAAAGTGTAGCTGGCCTTTTGGGACTTGTGATCATGCAATTTTAGAAGTTACTCCTGCGGTCTATAGCAAAACTAACCACTTGCTGTTTACTCAGAGCCGTGATCACAAACATAGGAGACGAAAATGTGGCTCTGGTTCCCTCGCGAGAATCCGAGAAATGAATACACACTCTGATTTGGGTATATTCCCACATTCAGATCGGTTAGCATACTACGATCACCTGAGTAGCTGTTTGAACGTCTGCTACGATGAACGCTGTCCATAATAGACCGATTCAATTCGAAGCGATCATTTATTCTCCCCCAGCCTCAAACAATCACGCCGAAGAAACGAAAGTGTACATGCATCCAAAGCCTACATATAGATGAAAACAGTTTCAAGACAATAGATTCAATGAGATGTGTGCTAAATCAATACTAGTCAGCAAAATGTGGGACATGGTAAAACTTATGTGCGGTATTTCGTCTACCTGTCGTTTGCCAAAGATGAATCTAGATGTGCTCAATCATAGTTTTTCATAAAGTTACTTGTCCATTTTCCAACTAAGACGTAAAAGAACACATTTCAACAGGACGGACTCACGTTTACTTTAGATTTCATGGATGTTCACAAAGGGTGGATCCAATTAAAATCAGAAGAATCCAGTGAACCTGGTGGATTATCTCCAGCAGTACTGAAAATGTGCATCTGCCTTAGCCCTAGCATTGTCCAGCTTACTCAGTCAGCGCCTGCTCCAGAACAACATCCTCGACCGTCGGAGGTTGGCTTCAGGTACACCCATACCAAAGAGGGGCACCTCTAAGTTCCGACACAAAGCTTCCACAACCTTTGTTCTAAAAACATTCGAGAAGCTTCTGTTTAGGAGGATGGCATCACAACTGAACTCATCTGATCTCAACTAATCTGTCTATCGCCGTTCATACTCCACTGTAGATGCCCTTGCCTATTTGTCCCATTACTTTCCGTCATTTCTAGACAAGAAAGGCAAAGCTGTCAGAATCCTCTTTTTAGAATACAGTGACGCTCTCAGCTGTGTTCAAAGAGGGTAGTTACCAAAGCTCCTTTCTGCAAGTGGCATTCAGATTTCCACTATTGCATTATCCGATTACTTCGATAAATGCCAGCAGTTTACACGCTGTCGAAGCAAGGCTTCTTCCCTCGCAACTTCAGAGTTGGTAGCTTTGCTGTACCCTACACCAATGAATCTGCTTCATCTATTCCGCAGCCACGTCTCTCGGGCTTAGCTGAGTGGTCTTTGAAACACAGTATGACGACTAACGTTTTCAGAAGTACTGATTTGTTTTTCTTTGTTCTGAAAGTAATTGGGTACACAAAAAAGTAGAATCTACTCCACCTGTACATATTGACGGGAATGACTTTCTCCGATCTACGTCGACAAAGTACCTTGATGAGGTTCTAGCACAAAATCTGTTTTGATCCGATCATATTTCTGCCGTCTTTGTACAAGTTAAAGAGCTAACCTTTTATGTCCTGCCTTAAAAAGAACTCCGTAACACTTTGTTTTGATTCAGCTTTTCGTGTATGCAAGTATCACGTCACACTGGATTTATGGATCCTCTGTAATCTTTCACGAATTGCTTGCAAAACATTTTAAACTTACTCCCAGATCACTCACACACATTTCAGGATGCACCGGCTTTCCGAGCGTTCACCTTTCTCAGTCTTTGTAAGCATGACATTCTAATGCTTGCCGCAAACTATCTGGAAAGATATCAGCTGACTCCGCTCATCCACTTTACAGCGGTCTTTTCGAGGGCTTTTCAAATTCTTCTTCTCGGGCTAATTAAAAGCTCTTATTTGCTTGCACAAAAGCGTATGCATAATCCGTTATCCCATGATCTCACGTGACTCCTTAACAAGCCTCTCCAAACCCTTTCTGAGTTAAAAGCCATGCTTCCTTCTATTTCTTTTATATTTCCTCATCCAAAATATTTTGTGATTATGTGACAGCTGAATATTCACCTCTAGATGTGTCCAAAGCATTACCATGACTGGAACAAACCTCCGATTGAATGCAATACAGTTAGTTTTTATTGAAGAAACGTGGCGAAATTGTGGAAGCAAATTTTCCACAGAGTGTAACCTTCTTGCACACTCAAAAATATTTTTATCTGTTGAGTATGGAACTATGCACTCCTAACTATATCTAACCAACACGATGTTGAGTAAATAGTTCGATTCAAATACTCGATATTTTCGCCACTAATAATCTAATAAAACACCATGGTAATTTATTGTCTACCAAAATGACAGGATAATATTAATCTTTTGGATGCCGAATCCCCGCTGTCAGATTTCTATATCAGTTTTACAAGTGTGAAGACCAGCGAATATAATCCTATTTTTACCAGGGATCCCATTTAGCCACCGTCTCTATCTTAGCAGCTCTAGTCATGCTCTTAAATAGGAAAAGCCAGACAGTCAGTGGAATATTTCATGATGGATTCGTGGCTGACGTCAAACTATGACCAAATTGGAATGTTGAATTTTATTGGTTGCGTTATTGTACTCTTATCCTGTGTGAAGCTAGTACTTCGAGATAGGTTAATGTGTTCTATTCCCGGAAGGGTTACATGAGCCGATTGATATCCTTTCGGCTCAAACTTTAGGATTCAAAAATTATGTGGGCATTTTCTAAGTAGTTTCGCTGTTTTTACAATGATCTTCTTCCTTCGTGCTAATATTACTATTTACAACGAAATAGGTGGGCGCACAGATTCACATTTTAGCAAATAGCTCTTTCTGCAAGAAATAGCACAATCACCCGTTCATACAGGGATGCATGCTATTTCAGTTAAAATGTGCTTTTCGTGGATAAAAAATAACACATAGTTTGAATAGTTTCCATGCCTCCAGTCACTGCACGGAAAAAATGAATTGATTGTAGCTCTCGGGTGGTCAGGTGACCTGCGATGCTCTTATTGCAATCGAAATGTCAAGGCACAGACGTGCGAAATGATCAGTTGAACAGAATTGCCAAATGCTGCATTGGTAATCAGTGTAGACTGACCGATGTTGCTTCCTGGAGGAAAACTGTCTTTCGTTAGGTCTACCCAACAATTACGAGCCCGTTCGTGCCTTGTTTCACGCAAGTATAGCTTAAGACTCTTGTGTATTGGCACAACTGTTAGCCAACTGGAAAATGAGAAATTTTCTGCCTTCAGATCGATCGGGTGCCAGGAGTATTCATTTTTTTGGGTTGATCAGCGCTATCCTTTCCGTTGAGATTGAGCTGTTTGCTTCTTGGGCAAGCGTGACAAAAATTGACGGGGGTTCCATCGATTCCGAGGCAAATGTTTCCAAATCATTCCATATCTATTTTCATATGAGTGGTAATAAAATGATATTTGGGCTGTAATAAACAAAATGAACTTTTTCGAAGACGTTTGTATAATTTATTGGACAATTTGACTGAAGCCGTATTCTACGAATTCTTGCTATTTTTATTTTTTGAATTCTATTGTTTGCCCTGATAAAATTAGATTTTGATCTGTCGATTTGCACACATTCGGTGATATGCTTTGGAAGGCTTTGAGCACCTTTTTGTTCCATGGTCCCAACTAAAGTGCACTCACATTCAAGACGAAAAAACAGTTTTTCTTACCTTCAGTTACTAAATAGAATGGGTACAATCTCCAAACATTTCAAACTTGCATCTGTTTCTCTCCTCAGATAAACTGATTGATGGAATTGTTTCGTATATTGCACTCCCAGATGTCGTTTTGAGTGCTACTGCGGTTAATTACCTTTTCTTAAAAAAAATTCAACGTTCGCAAAGAAACGGAATATGACCAACTTTTGGTTTAGTACCGTAAAAGATGACGGGCGGTGACCTGTGGGACCAGAGGTCAGCTAAATGGGCTGCCATCGAAGGGAGCCCATTGGCACTCGGCAGATTCCCGATGCATTTTTATGCTTAGTTCTCGCGACGGCCATTTTACGCATGCATTCTCTTTGCCTAAGCGGCAATTTAAGGTGCACTAAGGAAGTTAACCGGTAGAATTTTGTGCCAAGTGTCGCAAGCCCACAATCGAGGCAGCTGGACAACCAGATTTGGTCAGCTGTTTAGGGATTGGAAAACTCGATGTACTTGGAACCCGCTGAAGTGGATAACGGATTGAACTTAAGGGGAGAAAGAGAGAGAGAAATGACAGGATCTCTGCGCATTCGTTGCGACCACCTGCTTAGTAGCATAACTACCAGTCTGTCGGGATTATTTTGGCTATATCGTAACTCGCAGAAATCAAGTTGTATTATAATTCACTTCAATAGATCAGACATGGTAACAGCTACATAAAACGTACACATTTTATTTATAGTATAAATCTGTAATTGATTTATGATTGCGTAACGTGACCGTCACGCTGATCAACCTATTGTTATATGATATAATTGATGTCTCAAGGACGTGTGTTCGACCTAACGGGGTCCAAGTAATGAGTGACCATGTGAATACATTTGTGGAACCATTGGGAGATAAGTGAGCATAATTTGTTGCATTGGTATAGATGCACAACTGCAAAACTCTTGGAGAGAAACAAATCTCAATTTTTGTTTAACAAAACGGTTTATTAGATGGGGTTAACTGCGTTTTTTCAAGATCTGTGGTAGTAGGCAAAATTTATCAGACAAAGACATCTATTTTGCAGCCTTATTCAATGCTTTCTATTTGATGAACAGTGCTTTGATCTTTTGTGCGAACAGCTCTTTGTCTTGTTGCCTCACTTTCAGCTTATGAATTTTTTCACGCTAGTATACGGTCAAGGAAGAGACGTGGGAAATTGGAAGTAAACGAGCAGTGGACAAACTTGACTTCCGACGATGAATCTAACAATTTATCTTTTTGCAAGTTTTGTTTGATTCACTTGAGTCGTATCGCTTGACACTGAGGATTATCGATAAGAAAATAATATCGAAAACGAGATGATTTTCAGTGTGTGTACATATTTTGTAGTTACAATGATATTGTTATGTTTTTGGCATTGTTGTGTCCGTTCGGTCGTGTATCACTTGTTTGGTCGATCGCAATTCGCAGTTCTCGTAGAACAAAAGCAACTCCGACCCCCCAAAATACTCCCGTTCAAGTATCTGTCATACTTTCCATACAGCGCGATATCAACTGTGCATATGCAAAAATGAACCGGATCTACGCGTGCCTGAACCACCGGGGATTTTCAGTGAAAACTCTGTGGTCACCATAACAGGTTTGAGCCGATATCTCGCATCTAAACCTTTAGCCGACGAAGCACGTTTCACAATGTTTTCCCGGTCAAACACGACGTTATTAACTTTTCAGACCTGTCTACTCAGAATGAGGACGGAAAAAATTCCACGTATTTGAGTATCTCTGCGAGGGGTCGCGGACTCAATAATTGCAGTGCCCCTACAAATGTGCCTACAATAATCATACTTCCAATATCCGTAACCTGGATAATGAGTGGGTGATTGCGGATAGCGAGTTGTTGGATGTGATGATAAATTTGCTGGAGGTTTTCAGAACAAAATCGGTCTGAAACCGAAACGACAGATGCGCATAGTTTAGTTCAACCATTGGCAGATTACTGAAAGATAAATGAACAAAACGAAAGATAACTTTCGCATAAACGAAACTAAATACTTTGTCATCGAAGAGTTACAAGCATGATTGGTACACATAATGTAGTAAAATTGTTTGGACACTTTCTTAACCACACAGAAGAAGTGGAACGGAGTAGAATGATACTCGACTCAAAAATGAGAACCAGAAGGAAGAAAAAATACTCTCTGGTAAGAGATGACAGAAGTTCACAAAGTAACTCAATTTTTGGCCCTTCCACATAACGGTGGCGTTTTAATCTGAGTTGAATGACTAGCCTAGTGCCTTTTGTGTATGTCTGAGACGAATTAAAGATGGCTAATCGCTGACGATACGTTTTCAAATTCGTGGACAGCAAGTGACAAAATGAGTGGAAATAATCGGAGAAAATAGGTAACAAACATTGGTGAAGACGGAAGCTAGTGGCAAAGCACTGGAACAGGTCGAGTTGGTGCAAATGTTAGTTGTCTCGAAGAAGCATACCTCTGACCTAAGGATTAGGTGGAGTGAAAGATTCAATTTAGAAAAGTTTCTCTAAGAACCCTTCCTGTCAGGTAGTTGAAGGACTCGAAAATTCACGCTAACTTTAGGCGAGAATGGCCATGAGGGGGAAATTTCGTGGTGCGAATATGATGCAATAATGGTACTGGGTCCCAAATAATTTGACGGTAACCTGTTCATCAGTGACGGTTGATCAGCAGAGTAATACTGCAGCAAGGGAGCGCAGAAGCCACAATTTTCTATATTTCTTGATTTTCAGAACGGTAAAAGATGAAGAATTTTTGGCGGCAAATGTTGGTGTTGCCATAACGACTTCTTATGTGAAAAGACAATACACGAATAGACTTCTAGCAGGACAGGCAAATCCGGAGGATAACAGACCGGTAGGAGATGAAGAGTAGAACCAAAATCAAATCAGGTACTAGGTACGGCGGTATGCCTGATAGAATTGCAGTTAAAAATTAGTTTTTTGCTGAGTGGACACAACGTTGGGAGGAAGCCATGGATATCATTGTACGCACGAACATATCTGAGTAGATGGTGAACAGATTAAAAGCAGAGTAACTTAAATTTGGTCACACTGAGCCCTTAGAAGCACCACCGGTTTCTATCACTGACTATTTTTTGTCAAGGATTAGATGAGCTGAAATCAGATTTGCACAAAGAAGTGGTAAAGAAAAGTGTGGGAAGTACTTGAAACACCTCTTGAAGCTGAGCTCAATAAACCACGTCAATGTGAGATTAGGCTAGACCAATGACTCCGGAGAGTCTCCGCAAAAAAAGCATCTTTCATTTTTGCATGACGTGTTTTGTTGGCATAAAAGTGATAAAGCAAAACAACGTATTATAAAAGCCATGGTTGGAATACAGTTTTGTGACGAACATCAAAGTTATACTGTTTTACATTCCATTCTGATGAGTGATATTTCCTGTGGCCGAAGATCAACGTGATTGTGGGACAGAAACACAGGACGGGTGAACCTGATGGGTAATGCGTCCACACGAATGCAACGAAAATGGATTCGACATTCAGTTTTGTGCTTTTACGTTAATACTCTGGATCTCGTTTTCGAATAATGCTAAAACTTTGCATGTGTACTGTACTGGCCTGAGGAGAAGCGCCGAAAAGACAGATCTGTGTTCGCTTCGTTATGTTTTCTAAATTCAGGCTATGGGAATATTTCACGAACACTTTAAGGGATAACATTCGTTATTTTATACGCTGAAGGTAAAAAATATGGTATCGTAGTTTGGTCACATTAGCTTTGCAACGCCCACTAATCACAAAGAGCAGAACTTGTTTATCACCGGGGTATGATAAAATTGTTAGACTGTGTCACATGGAACGGTGATGGATAGTTTCAGGAGTGTGTATGGAAAATTAACGCATTATTCAACTACTTGAGTGGACATGATTATTCATAATAGCGAAAGCTTCCTCCCACACTCCTGTCCTACATTCTGTGTTCAGATCCAATAAAACCGTGATACGGAATGCAAAATATTTCAAAAATTGAAGGTGAGCAGGGAACGGATTGGATTGGCACTACTGTTCGAATATTCGAGAAGAAAGCGAAAGTATGGGCTTTCAGAGGGGGTTTCGGTCAGATAATTTCATCTTCATCAATTCAAAACTCATGACTTGGATGACAGATTGATGGATTTGAATGTCTGCAAAATTAACAGCTTTACATGTTAAGACTGAAGAGGACAGCTGGGAACGAGGCGTATCAGAAAAGCGAAAATTTATCGACCAAAAAGGAACTCGATGACGAAGAGGATTTTAGAAATTAAAGAAAAATTCCGATCGAGCAAAATTGCCAACTAGAGCACCTCACTGAGTACGCAGGTTGATGAAGATTTTACTAGCTATACGTGTGGGTACTGATACTGAGTAAATCAGAAAACCCTAACTCTGAATTTTGATTCATCGAGCGGCATGAATGTTGAGCATTCTGAAAGTTTTGTTGTTTTTGGTGCCAAAATTAAAACAGGTTACTTGGTTCCATCCCAGAGGTTGATTTGGTGGTATTCCATGGTAAAATTTTAATTCAGTTGCTCGCAAAGAATAGTCCGATTGTCCACCTCAAGTTGACTTGAGCACCTATAGAAACAGTGTATTGACAGGCGTGCTCATCCACTAAGTTGGAAGTAAATTATGAACGGCTTGAATTAATACAAACTCTCATCCGAACTGTGTTCCTTTCACTGAAACTGATAAAATTATCCACGTTTATGTTTTAAATACTTTATTTGAATAAAATGCGACCGCACTGCTCACATTCCGTAACTTGCCTCTAACTCGTTCATTATCATTGTGATCGATCGATCAGCCAACTTCTTTTTGCAATGTTCCCGCTCATTTTTAGTGGAAAACGTTTTCTAAACGGATACAGAGTGTAGACATTTAGCTCATGTTAACGGGAAATGACTCTGACCATCAGATGGCTTTGCGCATTTCCATCCTTGACGAAAGAAACAGGGATTATTTTGCTAATGGGTAGAATTTTTAGTTTTTGCAAGTTTATTTTCATTGATACGTAACGTCGGAAATTGGTAATTCGTTCGTGGTAAACCTTTTTAGTAAATTTCTCTGCTGCTATTGGGAACACGCTTTACGGTATCAAATTGAAGGATAGAACTAGCGTATAGGGCACGAACATTTGGCAAATCGTTCATGTCTAAAAGAAGGGATATCACTTTGGACTAATTGAAATTCTGCGCTAATCTCGTTGTTAAATGAATTCCCTGTTCGAGATTTTAAAGAGTATCTAGCAGCTCCAAACTAGCGGAAATTCAACGTGGCAACTACTTTTATTTTGACTAAATTATCAAATTGAGCATCCGGAGCCAGTCAGTACACAGGTAAGTTTATTGGCAACGCTTTACAGGTAATGAACGGATATGAAATTGGAGTTGATAAATTAGAGAAATAAGGCGTATCGAACTTGATTAAACTTATCCACACTATTTTTGATGCCTCAGTGGAATTCATAGAACCAGATGAATTCGAGAAAATGCAAATTATATTAACGGAATAGCAGTTGAAGGGGTAATTTGTACATCGCACCGAGCACAAGTTCGGATAAAATGAGACCGTACCAGTGGGTTAATAAACGCTGTAAGACGTTCATTTAGAAATAAGAAGGCTCACCCTAGTTAGCCCGATTGCGTCCAGTCTGGCCAATGAATTGATAGATTTTATTTGGCAAATTTAGGGCATCTGTTCATCGTTGTCCTCCATTTTAAACAAGCGAATTGTAATGCACTGTTTTGAACAAAGGAAAGGGGTTTTGTGATGGAAATACTTTTGTTCTGTCCGATTTTTTTAATTTTTTCAGGCCACTAAAAAATAACCCGTAGTCATTGTTGTCCTCACAAATATTTCTGAGGTTTGATCACAATAAGTAGTATATTGCTAAGAGGAGACGAAGTTAATTATAGTTGTTTGACAGAGGTCATTTTTACTAAAGGTTTCAACCAGGAGCAACCGGTTCCTTTCGACCAATGCACTCTAATTGATTGTCGACTGCGCCTTTATTGGTAGGAAGTGTCCGCTACCTCTTTTCACCAGACTCAATAAAACTTTAGACTATTTATCAGATTCACGATAAGGTTGGCATTGCCTATGACCTTCTAATTCCAGTTCATTTTTCCAAATAAAAATAACCTGGAGCAATCACCCAAATATCTGTCCGGATGTAATTGGCTGAACGAAAGCTAGTCGTTTTAACTCAAATGAACGAGCGTGGTGCAGTTTCGTCTCTCATTCTCGCAACCTGCACTAGGCCTCGGAGTAGTACGGTAGCTCATACCATCCAGGGAAATACCGGGTACCTACTGGGATCATGATGCACTTTGAAAATGGGACAAATTACCAATCGTAAGACTATGTTGATGGCAGTTGTCTCTGTTAGGCCGACTTTGAAGCATTTCGCACTGTGCAGTGACAGACAACCACGTGAAATCTTGTTCAGAACAACGAAGAATCTGTGGACACCAAAAAACATTCAACTAAGCTAAATTACTCAAACCTGATGTCACCGTTCTGGACAAAATGTCACGTGATAGTCAGTACACAGTTGAGCAGATTAGGCGAAACAGTTGGATATAATCTGTCCTGCGGTGATACCTGTTTTTGCTCTCATGAAATCCGATTATTTTCATACTGTAAGTTTATCGAATATATTCAGTTGGACATTCTTGGCAAGTGATTTTCTAAGCTTCATTGTTTTGATATTGCAGGTTATGTGATCGTTCAGCTCTGTGAAGCAATGTTTCGGTTGGCTGTGATTATGAAGCAGAATGTTCAGAAAGTGCTATCACCACGAACTCTTGTGATAGCCCTAGAACCATCCGATCCATGTGAAATTCCAGTGGATGAAACCAGCCAACTGGATCAACTATCACACTCGCAGCAAGCGTTGTCTTCCGAATGATGTCAGTCGTAGGCTTCGCTAAACAAAATCACCATTTTCTAGATGGATTCACCTCTACACAAAGGAGGTTCGAAATGCATCAAACACATTCATGTGACAACCAATCCGAAAGTAGACAAATCTCGCGTGTCGACTGAATAGAGATGAAATCGAAACGAATAAAAAAAGCAGGCATATAAACAGTAGAACTGGCGGGTGCAAAATGGACCGTTTTATCAGCCTAGTCCTGAGTTATCATGCGCTGACCTTCTGATAAATACAACCGTTCAGATAAATCTCTAAACTGTGGGACAAAATCGAATAGAACACCAGATATCAGAGACCAGGCTTAGAAGAAAACGATAGATCGATGAGTACTAAACTCGAATGAATTTCGATGGAGCCTAGCTTCAACTGAGTGCAGCTTTTAAAGTGCGGAATCCGTTGCAAAATATCAAGTGAATTATTCCTCTTAAATCACTTCCAGTGATTTCGTTCACAACTGCGCCCACCTCGTAAGTGATTGCTAAACATTGCCTCTACCGAGGGAATTTCATCTCAGGTTGGGGACAACGAGACAGACAGTCGACTCTGGATGTGGATCACAAACAGCCAGAAAAGCTGGCATTTTTCATTTCTCCTTTTACATAATGCGGAGTCCATTTGGGTGGAAAAACTACTCAGATGGACATCCGAGTAGATTCTGAACCATGAGTGAAATTTGGGACCGTATTAGAGTGAAGACATCAGTTCAATTCCCTGGAATAAATTAGTTCACACAAATCGTTTTGGGCAAACAGACCACTCTGTGTTGTACCAGCTGATTATCGGACGAAGCAAGTAGATTTGTGCTTTGAAGCAGACGAACCATAAACTGATCTTTTCCACTTAGATATAAAGCAAAACAGGTTGCGTGTATACAAATAACTGTCGATTTGAATAACAAACTTTCCGTGCATTTCTGCATGACAATCATTTTCAGTGATTCTGTTCTTTTCATAGTCGAATTTCTTCACTTCTTCCAGGCTTTTCACAAAATTCATCAACTCTTTCATATTGCCATTTACTGTCGCCCCAGCAACAATTATTGGGCTTTCCCGTTCTCTTGTCATTATAATTCGTCAAAGTTCTCCAAACCGGAAAGTCTAACAAACAGTGGAAATGAGAACACGTTTAACATTGTAATCGGTTATATTGAAGCCCTATTATTAAGTCACATCAGTATCCATAAGGTAAGTTTCGGAACAGCTGAGCTATCACGGCACGGTTAGTCAGACGCAAATAGCGCACGTGAACATCCAGTGATGGGCAGCCGCTATTCCAATGACGGATCGCAATGGTTACTGTTTTGATCACTGTTAGTCACTTTTTAATTTTACAAAAAATACTCGATTGGATGAGATCCGCAGCACATTTTTGTATATTCGTAAAATATATCAGCTGCATGCTAAGCGGTAGGTAGGTGGTCTGACTCCCGCTCGTAGCTTGAACTTCTAGATACGAAGCACCCGAGTGGACTTTCGATTATCTGGTTTCTGATGGCATTGATGAATTGGACGAAAATATATTTACAAGTGCATAGGCATCTATTTGCTGCATGGATTATCGGAAACAAACCACTGTTCCTTTCTGAATGGAAATACTTTCGAAGGTTTTCAAACACCAGTTTACTATCCGCAGTTATTGACTCTTGTGGAACAGTGTGCATGCACCTTTTAACATCTCTTTTTTAAGATTTTATTGAGGTTCACATAGTCATCAGTGAAAAGTTTGTAGTCTTGCTCACCAACGCTGCAACTGGATCAGTGTCACTTCAATTCAATGTGTTTTCAAGTTCACATGTTGTTACCTCAGTGTGACAGCCGGCTACATTTCTTAACTAATCAGCATATATAGCCTTGGAAAGAGCACCTAGATCACGTGATCCCGGTGTACTTTCGCAGCCTCTTCCAATGTCATAACCTTTCGCAGTTGGACGATATAACTTTTAAAATATCGATAATAAGGAAGTATTCTAGATTTTTCATCTCCGTCATGAGCAACTCTAATTTATCTTTATCACCTGTCTTTTTTATTGTCGTGGAGATGCAGATTTTAGAGTCTCTTTCTAATTACTTCTGCTTTCTTGAACGTTCCGCAATTAGTCATAACAAAAGGCTGAAATATAAAATCCTATGAAGCCTGAGGGCAGTCACGTTAGTTCTACTAGCGTCCTTCGACAACAAAAACTATTTCGCCTTGATCGCCATGATAAATTGTTTTGAAGTTTAGGTGTTTCAAACTGGATGCTTAATATGACTGATTAGCATCCTGATGAGGGTAAAATTTACCGTGGGTAGCTTTTATCATTGGGAAACACATTATGACTTCACTAGAAACACTTCTCTCGCCTTCATTGTCTGCCCCGCTTTTGTTTGAGAGCAAGCAGCAAAAAAGAAGTGAACACATACGGGAAATGTTAGGTTGTCTAGAAGCCCAACAGCCTACCCGCGGTGAATGGTAGATCCGTGAAGCACGTGTCATGGATTACAACATCATATGAACGAGGTCCGTTAAATATCCATTTTGTTTTCACTCTGTTGAAGAAATATTCATCAGAAACCAGAAAATTCCGTCACTTTATTAAAGAGCGGAAGGATGATATTATGTGAGCCCATCGAACACTTTTCCTGTCTCAAGGTTATTTTTCAGTTCTCGTGAACGAGAGCGATTTGTTTCTCATTATTCATGTAATGTGTGTTATCGTAGAAAGGTGTGGTGTAAAAAACGAACATATCCGACTTGAACAATGACGCTATCTGCATTGAGGTTAAAGCGACAGCCAGAAATCAATAATTTTTTTTTTCTGGGGGAAGATCTCATAAGAAATTCCCATGCGCGTTTTCAAACAAGGTTGGCGAAGATGTAGTTGCTCCAATCTTTAACCGATCGAAAGCCAGTGTTATACGAACAACAAAGGTGGTTGAATGTTGAAATCGGGAAAATATCCGATTTGTGTCGTAAATTGCCCATACCGTGAATTAACTTTGAACAAACTGTAGTGAGAATTGACGGGGGGGGGGGGGAGGGAGGGGTCATGAATATGTCCGTCTTAAAAATAAATCTCCGAAGAAACTCATTTCAGTGACTTTAAAGTCCCTAAACTCATCACACGCCGATTACCATGGGTTACAAAGGCCACGATCAACTATGTTGATTGGATGTTGTTAATGACTTCGTGAATAGGATAGAATCTATCATGTTCGAAAGATGAAAGTTCCCTGTCTGTCGGACCAGAAGTTATTCTGAAAGATCTTGTTTATTGTAGAATGACGACGTCATGTCTTACTTGAGGCTGTACGTCTTATGGACTTGGACAACTCTATCCGCTTGTTACAAAATCTTACAGTGGCAAAACTGTTGGAAAATTCAACATCCTGCTAAAAGTCACGATATGAATAAGACTGGGAATTTATTCCTTGCGTGTAAGCAGGAAGTTTTTGCACGTGTACCAGGTAAATTAGAAAATTCTACGAGGAGGCTACTCCGTGGATTTGAGATTGATTATTTCGGAAAATCCTGATGTCTATGGAACTTCGACAATACCTGTTAGGCGTATCTTACCAGTAAGCACATTTTGCAGCCTACCGTTGTGGGATCAATAATTGGAAATCAATTTTTTGTAACCACGAAATGTCAATAATATATTTATTTAAATGATAAGAACAAGCAGAATGTGTGAAGTACTCCCGCAAAATAACCGAGTCAGGTTGACGGAATTAATAATAGATTCGTCGAATACTAATGCAACGCCATGGAAAATGTTAAAATCCCGTCACACACCAACGGTCTGGTAGTATCATTAACATTTACTCAAAAATGTTATTGCAAATGACCGTTCATACAGGGACGACCAACCAGGAGCTCAGTCGCTTTATGCACTTTGTTTTGCAAAAGCCGGTTCTAGGACAACAAAGATTCTAAAACCATTCATTGCACTAGTACTGTCCAATTGCAATTTCAAGGGGAAAGTTTATATCGATTGAATGAACTGCAATCGACTGTCCGCCTGGTCTTATTTTGGCTAGTATTTTCATGAGCATGATTGGCTGTGGTGGTGAAGAGAATGTTTGTTTGAAAAAGATGCGTATGCGATGCACTTAATTAGGGGAATCTATTAGAAATCGAAGAATTCCTGAATAAATTCAATGGAGCACATCGGAATTTGAATTCCAGTTGCAAACTGTGAAACAGATGCTGTGTAGCCTTACGTGGTGGTAAGGATATGCAAAAAACCCATTCAGCGACCGGCATTTAATAAGAATACAAGATGTGCACTATATCGTCATTCTCGTAGCTCCTCGTTCGTCGAGTTGTGCTTCGAACCTAGTCCGGTAGATCAAGAAAATTTCGTACTGAAGTTGCTTTACCAAACGAGTGGGTAAATATCTGTACCACAATACGTGACAAAGGGGAACGGAGTCTGAAAATGTTTTTCACAGTCAGGCAATAATTCAGATTTCACTGTCTGTCCCATTGGGGTCCAAAACGGTATCCACATATTACTCCGATGAAAAGGCAAGACAATAGGATGCTGCGAATTCAATCATTCACCCTACGCCTCTCCACCGTACCAATTCAAAAGTCGTCACTCAGTCGGATCTACATCCCACTAACTGTAAGGATTCTATTGAAGGTGCAAGGAAGCATTGTGACGTCATCTCAACAAGCATTTATTTAGGCTACTATGAAGTCATTATCGAGTGACCACACCGAAACATCCCTGTGTCCAATCACACACGACTATTGCCCTCAGTTTACCATGGCTTTGGCTGGTGGTCCGCAGCCGCACACAGACAAACGAGCTCACCAAAACACACCTTCAAGAGCTACTAAACTGCTTCAGTTATTTGATTCGTTCCACAATTTTACCTTTTTGCCTGATCCAATGCATGTTACTGTTCCACTTACCCCCCCAACTGTACCATGTATATATGCAGACAAGTTTTACGTCCGCGGTTGACAAGAGTAAACGAAATGCTTGCATCTCGCGACTTATGTCTTTCCTCTGTTCTCATGAACTGGATAAAGGGGACCCAATGTCTCAAACTTATAATAGTGTTTAAATGCCGGCCTAAATGTTCAAAATGTATTTTGTTTTTAAACATTATTTATTGGCTGACAGTGAGGATGAACAAATACTAATTCTTTTCCGAAATTTTCCGAGAAGGTTTGGCCTTTCAAAGGCATCGGTCATGTACGTGCGTTGTTTGCAAACAATTCAACGCAACCACTTTTGAATACTTTTCTCATTCAAATAAACACATAGGACTCTAGGAAATCTCTTTTTCCATGACCGTCTCAACAATATGTGAAAGCCAGCAAACAAATAGTGGGCTTACAAGTAAATGTGAACTGAGGGGGCATCTCTGTCTGAGTGCGCCAACAGTGTGATGTCATTCAATTTCTCTGGATTCCTGGAAGTAGACTGGGTCGTCATAAATGCAATGAGTAGTGTGTATCCAGTGTAGAGAACACCGAGAGAATTTACCGGGTCATGTCGAAGATGCCGACAGCAGCTCTATCCCGGGGCAACAATACTGTGTGAGAGGGTTAGTATTTCCTGGTTCTAAATTTATCCTGACATCCTACACAACGCAACTGGTATGACCCAATTCAGCACAGAAGGGAAGGATTCTTAAGTACAATAGATTATAATCCACTTAAGCTCGCCAGAAAAGCAAGCTTTGAGTTGTTTAGTTTGCATATTTTTGCCCGAACAGTGTTCAAGCCCGTCAAAAGTTACTCCATTTATCCGAACACAGAACAGATGAACAGAGAGGCTATGCATCCCAAAAAGCACATGATTTACGCATCAGCTGATCTCCAGGACTGGTAGTAAATATGGGAGAAGACGTCGGCTTTATCAGTTCGCTATCCCACACATCATGTGATATTTGCACCCGCGGCAGAAGCAGAAATGGTAATAAAATTCCAGCAGTCAGATGGCCACTCAGTTGAGTTTCCGAACAGAATTTGATTGAAAAAAGATCCTCAGTGTGTCAGGATAAGCGAATAATTTTTGTTTTTTGAATATGACGTTATCAGTAAGCTCATCAGCAAGTTTGTCGTCAAGTGCATCCGCGACAGCGTCCAACCAGTCGTCCATGAAACTGTTCTGGTAAACGTATCACGGGTTAACTAAACACTAGTTTCCTGAAGCAAATCCCAGTGAGCCTGTCTACTTTATGGTGGCTGGTTGGCCATCTAAATAGACAGTATAGCAGATTTTACCATTTTATTAAAAAAACATGTTTATAAGATTCGCAAAATTGACGTAAACAATAGACAGAATATATTTGAGGAAAAAATCTGGCATCCCAATTGATGCCTTTCATATCATTCAAGCCAAGTACTAGACCAGTTTTTTTGTTTATTCCGACGGTCTAGCTACTTGTAATCACAACTCCGACCCGTATAAGTAAAGTCAGTTGAATGCGCGTTCGACTATCTCTTAGTAATGAAGAAACATCCCGTTCTACTTCTAGAGTTCCTTGCGGCTGAATTGCTTGAATTCGTTCACAATTTTTCGTTTATAATAGGTGTTTGCCCTTAGATACGACAACAGCCGTGGCTGACCTGTGATCTTACATAAATTCAACATCCCTCAATGCGCATCTTTGTTTGATTGCGCCACATATTTCTTCCTCCCCGTTTCTTCGGGTTTTTTCAGTGTTTCTAAAAAATACCATGTTCACGATCACAAGCGCCGGTTATCCGCCTGAAGAACCCCGTCATCTATTGCAACAGTAACTCAGGTCTCCTAAATCGCACAAGATGTGTAGGGTCAAGAAACGCAAATAAGCTGTTTGGCTGATGGATCTTAGATGTAGCCCTCTGTCAAAAATGATTGTTCCCTCGTTAATTAGCACTGAAATTCGATCGCTGTTTACAAAATACCACATTTATGGCATATTTTCACCTTTCTCATTCATCTGAGCAATGCTTGATCAGAATGTAGCAATTTTGGTTAAACCGGGAAGTGGATGAAGCACTGCTCTAGCCAGATGGCTGGAATGCTTCCGGCAAGATCGAAAATTGGTCAAAATGAAGACCTGGTATTGAGCAATAATAAATATCAAACAGTCCCGTTGCGCAGATAAAATGGGATTTTCAGTAGCTCATCGAATCAGGTTGGTTGTTTATGTGTTTAGTACTCACCACGCTGTTCCGCCAAAAAAGTGCAAAATAATACTAACTGGTACACAAGATGAACCCGTTTGCGATCAAACTTGAATGTTTTTCTGGCACTCAATTACTATTTGTTGATCTCTTGTTGTATGAGAACCTTCATCTGATAGTGGAAGATTTTATTCGCTTTTCCACACATCCAATTAATTCCCTTGGTTTTAACCAATTTCTTCCATTCCTCACCAGGGGTAAGTCTGTCACATAAAGAGTAATGAGAAACTATCCTAATCGTTGCTCCCTCCCGTATAGAACCCCTGTCTCCATTGGTGACCGTCGTCACCCGTTACTTACGTCAAACATATACAGGCACTCCCCTACGTACAGACGAGTTAAGCTCCAAAAGGCCCTCCGTAACTGCAGTGTTTGTCATTCAACATCATTTTACGTGGAATCGATACAGGTATAATCGATAGTGATGCATTGAAAATGTTCTCAACATATAGTTCCAGGAGAGTTTGCATATTATTAAAAGTGAATCCATCCTTTCTTTGCTTTAGAATATTAATTTGCCGTAATTCGCGGGAGAAAAAAGCACGAAGAACTAGGAGGCTCCGCACAGCCCCTCTCTTGTGGGGCTACTCAGCACTGACGGTGGCCAGAATTAGTATTGAGCGATAGTGGGGGGCACAACAGAATTCGATTTTGTGGTTAGAAAATTGGAGCCCAGTAACCACCAAAACGGGTTCGCATTCCTCTCCGTTAGGTAGTGAGTTGTAATTTCATAATCATAGGACTACCTGTAATCACAGCCTAACTTAAAGCCATAGGTACAGTCAAATCACTCATTTCGCTTACCTAATGCCTCGATTCGGTTATGTTCTCCTGTTTGACAGATTTCTCAGAAATGTTACTGCGAGGTTTCCCTCTATTAGTTCGTCTTTCTTTAATCACGTTTTTATCCTAAACAAAATCCTGAAGACAATATCTGACCTCTTTCGCCCTATTGAAACAAATTTTGTGTACAACGGCAGACATTGGTGCGCAGGTTAAAGCAGTGTGCTTACAAGTGCCCACATAACACTGGCGTAAAGAATCATTCAGATCGTATCGAATGGGAAGTTGAACAACTAAATACTTTATTCGCTGGTCAATTCCTGGGAACCGTTGGCAGCCAGCTTGTGTGGAAGAGCACAGTTCCTCTCTGTGGATATAGAATGAAGCATCTGAACCGCCGCACTGATGTTGGGATAAGTAACACTGCATTTATGCACTCATCAAACGACAGTCGATTTGTCCATTCCCAGTGCGAGAATATAAAGGTCGAATTCCCTTTCAGTCACGAATGATCTCATTTTCTGCGAGCCCCAAAATTATCCTCTGCCTCTGGTCCAGATAATCCTTCTCCCTCTCTCCCCAAACGCGGTACACGTCTTTAGGCCGAAGCGACAACTTATGCTTTGAATGATTCGCTGATCTACTGTGCTAACCCCGATATGTCGAGGTGTGTCAGTTGTGCTCCTATTTCAAAGGTACTCGCCCGTTACCCTAACGTCTAAAATACCAAAAATGACCTGAAGAATGCCACTACAATGCGTCTCTGATTTCTTGTGAAAGTCCTTAGTGACTCGTTCCAGTTTTCGTACAAACCGAATACTCTGTGGACCCTTGTTTCACCTTGGGAGTAAACATTCGAATAACACAGTCACATTAATCGAGCACTTTTTCCTTGATTAGTCTTTCGGCTTTGAGTCGGTTTCATGGGTATAGCTACTCGATAAAATAGATTTTTTTCAGGTGCCAATTCCCAATCAAAAACCTCGGAGTACTCGAACGCACCGTTCTTCTTCATACCAATTTTCCACTTGCTTCAGTGACACCCCTATCAGCTCTGCTGCTAAGGTTTAAAGTACGCAGGCTGTGCTGCTCTGTAGTAAACTATATGCGGTTCTTCTGAAATCAATGCGTCAAGACGAAATTTATGAAATACCGAGCATTTTTCCATCCGGCCTCGTCTCAAATTGAACTTTTTGTTCCTGACGGATAATGTGACTAATACCAATAACGGTTCTTCTTCCAGAATCCATTGTGTAACGCACTGAGGGATAAAAATAAGCAGCGGCATCTGGTTGTCTAGACACTTCCACTTGCGTTGGGAAACTGCAGCGTTGGTATTTCCAGATTCTTAAATTCAGAAGAGTCCGAACTCCGTGAACAATCTTATTCCCGGACTTATATCATTGTTTTCGTTCTATATCAAACTATTTATCACCTTTGGTTTTCCCCGTGCTTCTCAAACAAAATTTCAAAGTTCCGCTGCACAGTCTAAAGACATTCAGCAAGGTTTCTTTAACCCCTGTTAGGAAACTAATCTTTAAATTATCCATACATATAATGAAACTTGCGTACATTTTGTCAACAATGTGCTTTCAGATAATGCGTACCTGCTGCACACCAGTTTGTCTTCTTGCTACTCACACTCAGAGAAAAGTAGCAATTTTCGATTTACCCCCTCCCCACACACACACTGTAGAATTTACGAGAATTCTGTTGTTCCCTATTTAGTCCACATAATTACAAACAAAGCAACAGAGTAGTAGTAGTAGTAGTAGTAGTAGTAGTAGTAGTAGTAGTAGTAGTATTAGTAGTAGTAGTAGTAGTAGTAGTAGTAGTAGTAGTAGTAGTAGTAGTAGTAGTAGTAGTAGTAGTAATAACAATAACAATAGTCGTAACTAAACTATGCTCTGATCTCGCTGCATGACCTCATGTTTTGTATATTCTCGTTTTCTTTTCCTGTGAAATCCCAAGGTGATGCTTTTATGGCTGAGTATGTTTAACTAAAATTTAAATTCATGAGCATGCGAAAGTCGTACAAAATACAGAAATAAATGCAAGGTAAATAATCTAATCATAATCTTCCCCTTTATTTATTAAATTTACAGATACACAAATGCTATTTCCAAATATTATTGTGGGTAACCGATGTGGATGATGTTCGCTTTACTGGTTTGAGATAATATATTCTATCAACATGGCGCAATCAGTTTTGGATCATCTATTGGAAGCTTTTATTTTCGGTTCGCAAAGCCGGTAGGTTGAATCGACATTGATAATCGCGGTTAATTACTCCGATTAGATTTTACGACAATAAATATGCCAACATCAGTTATACTACTAATGAGTAAGCACAAGCAAACAGGAAAATGGCACATTGGTAATCTGTTTGCTCGTATGTAAGTTAGCAAGCAAGTAAACAAGTGAAACGTCTATCCTACAGGGCAACGAATCAAAGGACAACTATGGCTCGGAGCAGAAGTTAGGTTGGTTGAAACAAACCGTTCATGGTATGGACGAGTTCAAGGTGATGTGAGTGACAGCATGCGCATGAGCATACGTGTCATAGAAATAAGTATCTCCTTACAAATTATTGAGTATATCGGCCAGAAAGAAATGCGCGCAAAGGTTCGACCAATGATAGAATCATGCAATATAACCTCCCTTCTAATTTAGACTTTTAAACGAGTAGGTGGATGGAACAAACGGTAATCGTAGCATTAGCAACAGCAATCGCAGTAGTGAAGATACTGGTAGCCTTAATCCTAATATTACTATTAGTAGTAGTAGAATTAGTAAGACACATACAAAGGAGCACAAAAATCCAGGGGAATAACCTGCGCCTGTGTAGTAAAAGATACGCATATATGCCCGATTGTTTGAATCTCACTTGAATTGAAAGGAACCCGAATAGACGAGGAGTCCATTCTCGGAATCATGCGGTGGTTCTTCCACAGTTATATCGTCGGACAACAAGGCTAACCTTAAGAACGAGGATACGGCCCTAAGTTTGGATTTTTGTTATGAGTGGAGTGGTATTGGTTTTGGGACTTTGTAGAAATGAATAAGTAACAAATAAATCGTAGTTCAAGGTTTCCATCGGCTAATCGGTTTGAACTCGAAAATTTCTCGAAGTAGGATAGAGTAGAATCCATCTGGAGCAAACAAGGATTCAAAAAATATACGGCTCTAATTGACCAATGAACTCCTACATCGAGAAATGTGCACAATACATCCAGTTCCCTTTAGAACTTGTATGACAGTCATAGAAGCATCATCACAGCACAGGCAAAACTTCACGACGCACCAGTATGCTACTACCAATACTAATACTACAACTACGAATACCGATAGTAATACTAGTGTTAATAATAATGTTGCCAGTGCTGTATATGCCTCATACTTTTCCATAAACAGTGATGACGACAATACGATTCTTTCACCAATTTTTCATCACGTCGTCTTACTGGTCATGACCCAGGAGTGGTACTTTGAATTTCTATTCAACCCCTTAAAGAAAGGAAGATGCGTATGTGTTATCTTGAGATGAAAGTACTAAAATTTGTTCGTCCGACCAAGGTGTTCATTGAATCTTACGTTTGGGTGGTTAGCAGCACAGTCCTTACTCTAACCTCTCTCACTATAGAAGAAATCTAATTGGTTTGACAAGGTATACAAGATCCAACAAAGTCCTGGAGTTGATGAAAAAGAGAATACACTGTATAAACTGACGGGAAATGCTGTCAAACGACAAAAGAACGAGGCTACTCCGCGACTCTGACCAAAGGCCCGTCCTTCTTAGAAGCCGCCACCTACGGTCGTGGGGTAACGCAATTCGGAGTCAGAGAATTTTCCTGACGAACATTCTACCCTGTTCCATGTACCAGATGATGCTGTCCGTTTGGTGGTCAACTTAAAAGGTGGTTGAGCTTCGTCGAGAACAACACGGAGCACCTCGGATAACATACGACCTACGGTCTGCGATACTGAAATATAAAGTGGGTCAAGGTTTGAACTAAGCTCGCACCCAACCACTAAGCATAGTCAACGATGACCAGCTAAGTATCCTCTGGTAGGAGATAGTTGTGTGAAATAAAAAGTTACTGAGCATTGCGAGTTTTGCTGATTCCATCAGTTTGTTTCAGATTTATCTTTGGAACTGACGTGGAATACCACAAGTTCATTATGTGTTGTTCTAGGAATCCCTTTAAAATCGTAATTGGTCTTGAACATTTCAGTAAATGTAAAAATTTATTTCTGGATCAAAAAACTCCTTCATAATTAATATTCGATACTTTATCGATCTCGAGATTCAACCTGGGACCACATTCAGAGAGTGTCCTGTCTTAGCTAGTAGTGAAATAGGTGCGTTGAGGATTTGCTCAATGTGCCAGTCCTAAGCTTCACGGTGGCGTTTCAGATATGCACCTAACACTGTGGCTGATATGTGTATGCCTGTATTGACTTCCTTGTTGGCATGGAACACGAAAATAGTTGAACACAAGATCGAGTTGCATAACTAGAAATACGCAACTAGCACAGGGACAGGGGGAGTGCGCTGTTCGATAGCATAAGACATCTGGATGACAAAGCTCGATAATCTTGCAAGTATTATTAGGCAATTTATTCCATCTAAGCTTTCCAACGTGTCTCCACCAGCCTCCCATTTCGGGGCCTAGCATTTTATTAGTAATTCATAGTGGCTATTGGTCTTTCCAAGAAGTGAACCTTTTCCGATCATTCAGCAGTACTGAATATACCACTCAGTTATCAAATAATATTTTGCCGTTTTCGGTCTCGTTCTCAGATCTTGTCACCCATATTTTATATTTTGGGTCTCATCTGATTAACTGGATCAGTTACTATGCTGAGAAATACGCCAGAAGAGAACTTTGCTACGAATCAGATCAGACCAACACCAAGTGGCAACTATATCAGTTCCCGGATCAATCTCACGAGGATGGAATTCTGATTCCCAGAAAAACAAAACAATGACTCATCAAAACCAACGACATGAAGAAGGTCCTTGTTTTGTTGGTTTGTGCGTATTCTGTGCTCACCACATTCATGTGTATCACATTGGTTTAATCATAAAACTGCTGCATCCCGTTTGAATTTTTTGCTACAGAACTGTCGACAGTATAACACTGGCATAAAAAGGTTACGTATTTTCACTCACGTTATTTTTCTGTATCTTATACTAAATGGAAAAAAAATTGGACGGATACTGAAGATGTCTGTTCATGTAGACTGAGAACATACGACAAAGATCTTTGAAGTCCCCGTGTGACTAGCGGCGGTAAATGTGCGACTCAACATGAATTTCCCATGCATTGCCAAACTCCACTTGATTGTGATCGTTTTGGACAATCACTGATTTCCGGTTTTCCAGGTGCGGATATAAAATGCACTGTACGTTTTTAAGAAACCAAAAATGAAAACAAACATTTTCACTGAATAGGCTAATCTTTTCATTTGGACAATTACTTTGCTTCATTGCTTTATTTCAGTCACTTACTGTTGTGGTGTGACCCAACTGGTAGCTGAAAAACAGTCACGCGTACAATTCACGCTTTAACTGCGGACTGAATTTCCGTCCGATTTATTTAAATGTGAATGTGATTCATGGACTTTCGGCAGGTTTACAATACGACAACCGCGAATATGTGCCCAAAAGAGGGTCTAAGAGCATGTGAATTGTGAAAACATTGCCGAGTCTGCTTGATTATCATTGTGCATCCAGGGATATACGAAACACAATTTTGGAATTGATTTTTCTGCTGCCCTGGGCGGGACTGGGTTATATAACGTCAAATAATCGTGCTGCGGTCACTCTTCTCTGTGCCGATCTTCATTAGTCAAGTTTTCGTTGATAGGTCATCCCTCATCCGCTTAACTCGGGAGCAATAGAGCCAGTGATGCTAGTTGATTACTCTATTCGAAATCTCATGTGACGTACTTGTTACGGGCACCACTGACACGTTTCTGTTAGTTTGCACTACATTTTTTCAAACATCATCGATGGTTGCACGTGATCCGGGTGGGGATGTCTGTTCACTGATCTGTGAGAGAATAGTTAGACCTCGAGAAGTACCAGTATCAGTTTTCTCTAGGATCTATCATTTCAGTTTGTTTTCCAGCTATCTTCCGGTACTAAACAAGGTACGTGATCAATTATCTGAGGTTTCTTTTGTAACCTTGGTGCAGAAGGGCGTGGATTAATTCCCTCTCTCTCCTTGTCAGATCATCAGCAAGACAGTTTGTTTGGGCTCTTTCGAACGGTCTTGAAAGTTTCCTTCCAGGACAGCTTGATCTGTTGCTGCTGCAGTTTGAAACACGACCTGTCTGAGTGTTCTTGGGACCGGGGACTGTCTGACCGTTATCAAGTTGGACTTCAGACATTTCTGCCCCTCGTTCGAATTCCCGCGCTGCCACCAGTCACTTCCCTTGATTGGTAGCTTCGGAATGTCGCCGATTCCTTTCCTGAATTATTGTACTATTAAGGTTTAGTGAAAAGGAAGCAAACGAAAAGAAAAAAACTTTGGCTAACCTCAATAAAGTATATATATATATATATATATATATATATATATATATATATATATATATATATATATATATATAATGTGGTTACACCGTCTTCGGAAGTGAAGGTCAGTTTTCCTTCTCTTTCCCATATTTCTGCGATTTCTACAAAGATTTTATTGTTGGTGATAAACGTTTTTGCATTAATGTTTGATTCTCAATTATAATTATATCAATTAAATACTGCAGATACGGTAGTAAGCTGGATACGTAGGACAACGTTCGCCCCACATTTCCATATTTCTGCTTCGTCGATTTCTTGTTTTCAAACCAAGATTTTGATATATCACAGTTCGGACGCCTGACGGTCCTTTACCATATGAACCCAGCAAGCTAAGGTTATTGAGAAACGATTGCCTGTATGTTTTTCTTAGAAATAGGCAAATTTAGTGCAAAAATGTGTAAACAAGTTCGTTCTGAGTGATCTATTGTTATTTCATTGCTTGGCAGTGGATTACGATAAGTTCAGGAACTGAACCAGTTAAACCAATAGGTGGGAATGGTACAGAATAACGACCAACGGCCGCTATGGTCCAGGTTTATCTCAGGACCGGATGTGGATTATTTCGCTCAATTTATGCCAGCTTTTGTCTGGTCCGGAGCTCTCTTTTTAGCGTGGAAACTGGAATAGGGGTGCTGAGAAGCACATCTGATTGCAAGGGATTTTCTGCCTACATATCTCAGTCAAAACTCAGTATACATGCATTTTACCACGAAGAAGTAGTCAGCGGTTTATCTGTTGGTTAACTGAATGAAGTTTCTGACAATGTTTTTCAAGTTATTTATCATAAAGTATCTACGCCTAACTCAGCTTTGAATGCGCTGTACAGCTCTCCCATCCTCGTTGGTAATTATCCCCGGTGCACTCTGACCGAGCTTCTACATGAACTGCTATTTGGAGAGGATGCCTGTGGGTCTAAAACCTCACCACATGACCATACGTGATTCCTCTTTACAGTTTGTTTCGCTTTGCCGCGGCATGGTTTTTTGATCTTGTTTCACTAGTTTATGAACGAAAATTAAGTGTGCCTTATCATTGTAAGTCGGAAAGTCTTCAGTAGCACTATAACAGATAACCGTGACTTGGACTGTCAGTAATGCAATTTTAAATGCACAGTAATTCGTGTTAAATCACAGTACCCGGATAGCTCATCGAAGGTTACATTGAACGCGATTCAGTAGCATAGACTGGACGTATATGAGTTCAAATTTTGTTGATCTGGATTCCATCGACCAAAAATAATTACACAAAATACTGAAAAGTCAACTAGGACAATTTATTGTATCAGCCCTCGGATATTTGTCAATGTCAGAACTTTCTTGAGAAAGAGGCGTAAATAAATAAAGATTGACCAGCCTAAAATATGGCTAAGTCGTGCTCTGAGAAACAAGTTTTACACAAGACCTAACAACTCATCACATGCAAACGATCAAAGAGTCGCAACTGCAAAACATGCGTGCGTTACATTAAGGGTAATTGATCGGTCACGGGTCTCGTGTGCTGGTTTCTTACTGAAGTACCGAATATAAGCCCTATATGTTCTTCTAATTAGAACTGTAACGATTAACCCATACAGACGATTTGTTGTCCCCGCGGTAATCAGCATCATTTACTAAGCGTTTGGTCTTTTGGAAGAGTACGTCCCCTTTTTTCTGCGGATCTGAACTTTGGCTGAATCAATTCTACCAGTAAAGTTCACATAAATTATTCTGTATCTTGTAGTAATGTGTTGCAGTAACTGTTACATTATTCGTTGGTTGGTTTCCTGTCAGAGGTGCAGATCAGAAGATGAAGGCGACCAGGTTCATATCACGTGATCCACAAAACGGGACTAATTACAATTCAATGGCAGCATAATTCGGTATGAATCATAAAAGGTGATAAAATTTGCCCGGAAAGTGGGAACAAATAAAATCAGATTTACTGTGGTCCGTATAATTAGTTTTTAAGCTAATCCAATTTGTAATTTTTGAATAAAATATCGGTAGATACAATTAACTGGCTAAGATTTTGGCTCTCCTTTAGTGACGCTAAAGTGTCTTGGAAGACAATGGATGGTTCTTCATCATTCAAATCGAATCAAGTAAACGCTTGAGGTACACCGAGGGATGAATATTCCGCTGTCACGTGACTATAAAGAAAAGGTCTAAATGGCCAACAATACAATGCAAAAAAAGAAAAAATTGAAATACCCGAGTAATGGGTGGCAATCATGTGTGTTACTCAAAATGCTGAAATTGAATTACGCAAGAACCTTGCTAGTTAGGGAATAGTAAAGATGCTGTACGACTGAGTGCTTTCACAACGATTTCTGCATTAGGAACTTGCGGAAAAAGAGAAATAACATTTCACAAGAACATTATGCAGCGGGTGAGCACAGTCAGTGTGAATCTTTGTGGACAGCTTTTGGAAAGCTTCACTATCTTGGGTTGTGATAAAGAGAGGGAAATGCCGTTGGGGTATACAATCGACGGATGATAAAAGTTTAAGGGATATGGCAATAAACTTTCAACAACAGACCACCAGAGCAAGATGGCTGTAGATGGTAACACCATCCATATATTTTGTTTTATCAGCTATTTTCACCCCGACTTTAAGTGGCCCAAATATAAACAGTGATAATGGTTTTTCCCATGTGAATGTAAAGAGGTTATTGACAATTGTGTGATGTAAACGGTGTTTTTGTAATCTCGAGAAGAAAAAGCAGAATTTCCGAATTATTTCGACAGAAGGGTACTCACCACCTCCTGAGATCTGATCTAGATATTTGCACAAAATGCCGTATACGTCAAGTGCATAAGTTATTAAGATTGTCGGGCTTTTCCCTGTCGACAGCAAACTTATTCACTGTGGTATGGTGCTGTCACCCTCAACAAAAGACAATCGACCGGACTTTGGGAGACGGCGATGAGGTAATTTCATTAGGCCTGTGACCGCAGACTGACGAAACAGAATAATGAATAACAACGGTACAAGATAAATTAACGTTTGTAGTTTTCTCATTCAATTTACATCATCTTTAGATTTACCAAAAATCAAGTACAGTGATCTGAAATATACAGGGGAACTAGTCAATATTTTACCTACTCCACTTCGTCTTCAGGCGTTTTTCTTTTGCTTCACAAAAGGAAAATGTGTCTTGTTCCCAAGATTAAAACTAACGGTATCACCGAAGATATTTTCAAACCAAAATTCACTGTGTACTCAGAGTTCACACAGCACTAATGAAGATACGGTTGAGATCAACTTCTTTGCTAATATTTCCCCTTCGTGTGCGTTAGTTGTTGAGTGAATGAGAAAGCCTGGATTCAGTGTGAAGGCGCAGCATACCTACTACATTGTGCATGGTACGGTAAATATCACCTTCCAAACTGACGGTACAGCAGCGGATAATAATGTAGTAAAGGGTCATCTGTATTGAACACCAGAAGGAAATAAATGGTGTAACAATCAGACACCAAGCAATTTATAGTATAGGAAATAACGAGTTTAAGCTTTTGGTAGGGCAGCATCGTTTTACAGAGTCACAATGCCCATCATGATCAAATTCCAAAAGCCAAAATCCAAAAGTCTCACAAGTATCCTCTAGGTGACCATGTCCGATAATAAACCAATTTCCCATATTGTGACTGTGTTCCTTCAAACAGAGGTTAAGAGTAACCTATAAAACATGGTACGCTGAAGAGTGCACAAACAATCAGAATGTGTTATTCACACTAGAACAAAGATTACACCAAGTTGACGTCTTGTGTGTTCTTTTAAAATCTATTTATTTTCGAAGACCACTCCGATCGTAATCTTGTAAGCATATTGGAATTATTATCTGCCTGATGCTAAAAAAGGGGTATAAATACAAATAAATCGCAAGTTTATACAGATCTCACAACCTACAATAGGCACAGCTTTTATTAAGGCACAAAATTTTGCACACAACCAGTAATTGTACCTCCAAGGTTTATCTGAAAAATATCACAACCCAGAAATGATTTTGTCAAAAGACTATTTCTAGAAAATGCTCTTTTCATTTTCATGTAGACATAAAGGTTATTTTCTCACAGAGTATCTTATGGAAAGTCAGGAAACTCGACGAAAGGCATAAAAAGAATCTTGTGTAAGTCGAGCGAACTGAGCTTATTAAGCTTTCCAAGCAATCAATTTGAGGTGGTCGATCACAAACTTTAGTCCACTACTTTTTAGACTACTTTCAACCAAATGTGAAGTCATCATTTGCAATTTTCAAAATCTTCTATCCGAACTACTTATTTGTGACACTTTACACGGCAATCCATCAATGAACACTGCAGTAATGGTCAAAATGCACCTATAGTGTGTTTTTTCAGAATTCAAATCTCCTCTATACAGAAGGTTGCACCATAGTATAACATTTCATGTTACCTGGACAGCTTGCGATTATCTCTCAATCACATTCCAGTCGGGGCTGTTAGAAGAAAATGGTATTCACAGAGTCGTTAGTGTATCTATTGCCCTGCTAATGTAAAATCTCACGGCAAATCGATCGGTTTAGCTATGTTGATGATATAAAACACCTCGCACCGGGAGTCACCTGTTAAATTGTAATGCATCAAGAAAAGTTTTTCTCCAGCAGCCTAGGAACAGTTGTTACTGAGCTAAATGAATCCTGACCTGTTCAGAGAATAGTTGATAGCACTCTCTTGATGAGGTTGACCGCGCTACAAATAATACACATATCAATCACTGTTGTGGGTTTTGTAACCTAAATTTATTGAACCGTGGTTAGTATTGAATTTGTCATTAGGAATCACATTTTTATGAGAATCACAAGTGTCACGTTAATAAATTCGATGAGCAAAACGATTAAGGATGCGACGCAAATTCGTTTACGGTTGAAGCACGCTACCAGTCTTGTTGAGAGCCTAATAACGGTTTTCGTTCAGCCAAAGAATGGGGAAGCACAGTTTATTTTAAAAATATTCATGAGGGCTTTCAGCTTTTGCCGGAAAATCCTATTCATATTTATACGTGTTTTTCTTTGGACATTTGGTATATATATAATCACAATTACCTGAGGTTTCATTAGAACAGAGAGAAAACATAAGTCGCGAGATGCAAGCATTTCGTTTACTTTTGTCAACCGCGGACGTAAAACGTGTCAGTATAAATACGTGGTAAGGCAGAGTGGGGTAAATGCACGATCGAAAGTTCCTACAGTACGTACGTTGGGAGCGTGAAGTCTGTCGTATCAAAGCCAACGTAAACAAACATTTGGGGTCAGTCGTTTTTGTACACAGAGTGCTGGCTGATGCTTCATGATTAGAATATCTTCACTGAGCGCTAATAGTTTCGGTGTTGGATCGAGCAACAATGCTTTGAAACACTGGGTCAGGTTAAGTTTGTGACCCGAGATTTGTGAGTGGAAGGTGGCGTCCAAAAGACCGTCAATCAAGCAAATGTTCATCCATCCCACACGCTACTTGCAAGTAGTTTTGAGACAAACAGATATCAAAACGCGAAGCGGGTTTAAGCATGGTAAGTTGGCCCATTCTGTGAAAAAAACGTGGTTCAGTGGAAGGTATTCGCTTGGAGTTAACGGCAGATACGTGTCTTCATTCAAAGCTCTCGGGCATTTCTGGCTGTTACTGAGGACGAAATGTAATGATTCGGATCAGCCCAAACGGGAGCGGATAGGCGCAGTGGTAACGCACACGTCTTCGAGATGAAAAAGGCCCGGAGTCTGACCCTAATTGAGGAAGATGGTTCAGCACCGCTGATGAGCTCTAACAAGACTGAGGCTCAAATCTGGTGCTTCTTAGCGCAAGGTCGGTCGGACGATCTGAGGTTTGTGCGTGAAAGGCGTAGTCCGAAGGACTATCAGCCAAAGATTCGGATTCCCACACACTACTTGTAAGTAATTGCGTGGTGTATACATATATGTATATTTGCGGAATTTAACAATCTTGTTCTTAATATGAAAAAAGCATGATAAGAAAATTCGTTGCGGAAACAACAGTAATGTGGCATCCGTCCAACAGAATTATTGGAGTGGGATATTTTCTTTCGTTTACCAAATCTAGCTTCACAACAATGAAGCTTTCAGTGTGTCTGTAAACATCACCCACTCATTTGCTGATTGCTATCACTTGGGGATAATAAAAAGCAGCTCAACTCGTTTGGGGTGGCATTTTGCGCAGAAACCACAATACTGTAGCTTTTAAAACGGGGAGGCTGAGTTACTGTCAGAATCAAACTTGTTCAGTCAAGAAAAGAACAAATCACGGTACTGCTGAGGTGAATGCGAGTGAGAGATAAATGTGCAAAGCTCAGAGGTGATCCGGTACGGGGTCAAATAAAGGTACTGGCTCAGTTGTCTTACAGTCTTTCATTTTAACCGAAAGTAGTGCCGGGAAACAATGAGGCCATTCGGGAGTGTGAGGCCACGTTCTCAAAGCCAGAAAAATATTCTTTGGGGTGTATACTGCGGTGAAGAAGATAGGCAAATACGGACTTACATGTGGGGAAGCAGTAGAATGGGTTATCATGCTAAAATAATTATTGGATCTTCATTCGCACTTCGGACTGAAGCTGCACTACCCGCCACGGTAGAATATTCCCGATGCTACACTTCCCACCAAAAAAGCCAGCCTGAATAAATTATGCTCTTGAGGTTCCACGCAGTCAGGTTGAGATATTACAAACATGTCCAGGTCAGTTGTGCCTGAACTTCAAACAGTTTACAGTTACATGTGGTTCGGTAATAAGATCAGACACACCTTCCAGTCTGGCCGTCTGTCTGCTTTTTCGGACCACGTGATGCTTACGAAGTACGAGGTCGTCTGACGTAAAATCTGCAGTTGGGATTCATGGAGGTCACACCACACCCTCACGCAGTATTTTAGCCTTTTGAGGCGGACAAAGAGTAGATGGGTCGATCGGCTCAACAAGGGAAATACGTCATTTGAACCGATCACTGATCATCTTTGTGAATCAAAAATGGTCGTCGGAGGCGTGTTCGGAAACACATCTCTGAAACCTATACAAGTGGTATGGTGACAGGTACGATGCAGCTCAAAAGATTTTCAGTACCTGTTCGGGAAACCATCTAGTGAGAAGGCCGTAGCAAGCTGGTATTTCTGGACAGCATTACCAATGGTCAAATTTGCTTAGAAGTCCAGATACCTTACAACGTATCCATGTTTATTAGATCTACTAAAGTATACTTCCAGGACAAAATCTCGCCCGTACATCATTCCTTTCTCGTACTCTACTTTCATGCTCACCGGGGTACAAAAGGCTTCCAAGGCCAATCCGACTCCCCGATGTCCATCCAGTCCAATATTTGCGTGATCATTTTGAGGTAAGAATGGATCTGATGTGACTATACAAGCCCGTGGTCAAGATGAACATTACTTTGTAGCAGAAGGCAGAAGATACTGGTAGATGGTTGATAATGAACGCGACTCAACCCACAAGTGCTGCAATATCATCTCAACACTATCGTAAATATTGGTTGTTTGAAAGAGGTCACTCTACTCTATTCACGACAACACATCTTAATTTCCTTCGAGGGTTTTACCAGTGTAGAATGTTTCAACCATTTCATGGGGGAGAGTGTGTGTGATGCGTTGAAGTGCTCTCACTGCACGTACCCAGCCAGCCTAGACATAAGGACATGTCGGACTTGCACCAGTAATCCTACTTAACTGCTACCTTCAGTCTACCAACCTCCTGAAAGCAGTCTGTCTCCCTCGG
Source organism: Fasciola hepatica (assembly GCA_948099385.1). Lineage (NCBI taxonomy): Eukaryota > Metazoa > Platyhelminthes > Trematoda > Plagiorchiida > Fasciolidae > Fasciola > Fasciola hepatica. Next base: position 9,254,231 of record CANUEZ040000012.1, on the reverse strand, counting down.
TTCCGCATAGCAGTTCATGTTCACGGAGGAATTGTCCTCCTCAAACTATCTACCTTTCCGGAGTCTTCGTAAGACAGAGTTATTGTTGGCAAGCTCTGAAGTTTTGCCAAGAGCACCAGTGTTCAAACCAACGATCATTCAAACTACGGACCTTATCAAGATAAAGGAGACCTAGGTGTTGCTGTCTTGCGGTGAACCAACGTAAACCAAGGATTTTAGTGATAAAATGTTCATATGTGTATAGTTCTTGATGGCCTGAACACAGAGAACAGATGGTGCTGGCAATCTTATTGATCCCATTACTTCATGACAAGTATGTATTGTTCAATGCCGAAACGTATTTCTTGTAGTTGATGTGAAGGTTTGGTAGTTCAGCTACATTTTTCCTCACCTGATTACCCCGACGAATATGTTGTCTGGGACGTAATGGATTCATGAAGCAACATCTCACCAACGGATAGGTTGAACGATCAGTCAGTAGATAAGCAGGAGACTGAGTAAACCTAAATTTCACAGTCAAAGGTGTGAATCCGCATCCCATTCGGGAGTTAAGTTAATGAACTTCTAGGGCCGAAGTTGAAGTGTTTGAACCAGTTTCATTTGTGAACAAAGTTTACTCCATGCGATACTCCCTGTCTGTTGTTCATTGAGCGCTTTTTATGCACCCCTGAGAATCGCTTTTCGTCAACCGCGTCAAATGAATTAAGATCAGTTCGGCTGATGTCCCATAGGACCGCTACGCTAACACTTGTAGCAATTTTAATCTGATTTATTGAATCGAAATGTTCGTATCTCACAAAAATAGAAACATTTACGCCCACACTGGATACAATCGGACTATTTTGATGCCTTTTCACTGACAGAATCAGCTGCGTGGGATTAATCAAGCCCGAATAAACATTAAAAAAATAATAGTAATAAGAGGTATATGCTGAAATTATTATAGTTCATAAGTACTCCCAAGTAGGAAACTTTCCAACTTATTTACATTAGGCCTTTTATTTACGAAATAAACGGGTAAGCTTTTAGCACACTCCGCAATTTACGTGGACAACCGAATTATGCAACGGCACACGCACGCATCGAAACCCGTCCAGTTTGGATTGAGGCTATGCCTGGTCGATGCTCGATCTGATACATTCGTGCTAATTCAGTGACTGCTTTTTTTTAATAGCCTCATCTACACCGTGTCATCTTTGCTTCGTGTTCACTGAAATCACATGAAATGGAATTTATTGATTGAAATCTCGTTTAACTCCGATCAATCAGTTATCAGTGATCAGTGTATAGTGGTTATGACACGTAAATAGTGTTCACCACGAGCGCGTTCATCAGTCTATTTCAAATCGATCTAGAGTGACCTAGGTCGGCTGAACGTTGCATATTCTGACAAATGACGAACCCCATGGTTCATCTTATTCCGCCTGAAACAGGATTGTAACTTGTGGCAGAATCGAAGGTTCAAGCTGTCGTGTTTTGATCGTTGAGCACGCTCACATCACAGGTAATTCAATTTTTTGTATCAGTGATTGCAATAACCGTGCGACGTAACTACTCTTCCCTTTTGCTACAGTCTCCACAAAAGAATAGGCAAATTTATCCCAGCGATATGGCATCCACTTTCGTTGACTTCATGAAGTGTACCCATCAGGTCTTCTGTTCTATTTCTAGGTGCTGACTACGGTAATAAGTACCACTTACAGAAATTCTCCAACTGCTAAATGGTTTCAAAGAGCATGTTAGTAACGGATATCACTTATCATTGACTAGGTGAACAAAGAGCAATAGGTAAAAACTACACTTGTGTGCCATTGATTACTCTTAAAAACAAGCTAATGAATAGTGTAACTCTTGAGTAATAACCTGATCTTGAAGAATGGTCTCATGCTTCTAGGCTACTGTGGCCTTCGGAGATCATGGAAAATTTTCAGCTTCTGCTGCAAGCTTAACAAACACGAAAAGATCTACCGCTTAGTACTAGTGCGCACAAGAACTTGACGGTCATCACTGACAAAGTAACATGGTGCAACACTCCGTTAGCAAAGCAACGAAGATGGTGTGAATTATTTGAGTGATTTGCTCAGTTGCACATTTGGAGTTCATCACGGACCACCATCCAGTGGTTGACAAAATCATTTAGGCTCCAACATTCCTGTTCAATGGTGGATGTTCAGTCAGACAAGTTAAGTTTTGAAACCCAACAAGTGCGTGACCGACGCATGATTTTATCCAGCTTAGTTCCTTTCAAATGAAAACTATACTCGTATAAGTATCAGTATTACCTATCAGAACAGCCAACTTTGTTCGTCTTCTGCTCAGTAACTTACTGCTTCATACAAGTCAGTTCTTATCTCTTCTTCTCAGTGTTGTCTTCTGTTCTTACTCTTCTTTGATCAATTCATTTCGTGTAGAATAAAAATTTACCGGACAGATGAGCATAAACACTCTGGTCTTAATTCGTTCATTTCTAAGTTTTCACCGTTTCCACCGAAAATTTATTTTCTTTGGTGCCGTTTTTGTAAATATTTTCAAGTGGTTTTGTACACTCAGGGGACTGTAAGAGTCGGCAAACAGTGGGAAGTAAAATGGCTCAGTGCAATCGATTGCGACCACGGCTTCCGTACTGCCTCAAACAGCCCCAGCTACTGCGACTGGCGGTGTTTAAACAGTACTGAGAAAAGTCTAGAAGCACTCTATTCTATCGTTTAAACTTGGACGAGCACGTCTGTAATCACTAACACTTTCGCTCAACAGGTTCACTGTTTCCCCGTCAAATGACCCACTCCGGTTTAAAAGGCAAAAAGTTTCATCCTGTTATCAAATATCTGAAAATAATTGGTATATTTAGCAGCATTACCGGAGACACTTTAGGTGACTTTACCAAGTGCAAGCACTGTGAACATTTCACCATTTCCATAATAGTTTATTACTATTGGGCGAGTACTATAGCTTGCATTCTAAAATTACCGAGGCCAACACTCACTCACTCACTTGTTCGAAAAGCGGAATTGTTCGTCGCGCACGTCTACGTACAAAAACAGCCGTATCCCCTACATTGATCTCTCACCCATTGACTGAGCAGTCAAATAATTCATTGCCATGGTGTTCATGGCCAGCGTTGATCTAAGTATGTTTACTGCGTAATCGGTTCTAAGTACATTTACTGCAGGCTCCCATTAACGGCATCTTTGAAATTCTTTTTAGTTTTTGTATGAGCTGAAACGTCAACCATCCTAGGATGCATGACAGTTTTCGTTGGCTGGACTAAGCTAGATGTGATACTCAAGTAGTAATTTTTTGTGGCTGACGTTTTATTGATCTTGATCCAATTTTCACCTTGACGTAAAGACAACCATCATCGGCCTTGGTTTTATTTAGAAGATGGATTGCTACCGAACAAGGTCGGTGGTCGTTAGAAGACTCATTGCGTAGTATTGATTTGACGTAACTCATTGATCTCTAGTTTTAATTTGTGCAGCTCACTGTCATACGTATTCCAGGTCCGATTCCTAATGAACACTTGGTATGTGTGTGTGTGTGTGTGTGTGTGAATGTGCGTGCGTGCACACTTGATTATTCTTCACAAGCATACTGATACCATTGCTGAGTGCGTTTAGGGTGTTGCCTAGTGACTTGAGCAGTTATACTACATGAAACACCATCTTGCAAGCAAATTACTTCCACTCAAACTGTAATCTCTGTGTGTGGAGAAATTATCCGAATGATCCGTAAAGCGTCAACTGTTTGATAAAATGAAACATAAGCAAAACATGCGCACAAATGTTCAAATGAAGGAAAACTTTCTCATCTTACGGCTGTCTACGGTGAACACTAGAGGGCTTAGAAAGCCCTCATCTGAACAGGCTTGTTAAATTTAGCTGCTCGGATAATCGGTTTTTCAATTTCAGACACACGATAAGTGACCTGTAGTGATGCACCTCACAAGGTAGGCATGTCCACACGGACAGCCTTGTCGACTGAAAATTCAGTCAAATAATGCAGATTTTGTTCCGCAAGCCAGTGCCAGAGGTCGGAAGGGATGAGGAAAATAACCAACGCTTGACCTTGGTCACAGTACAATCATATCGGCTGGCACAAAGATACGCGTGTTTATAAAAGTGGTAAACAGACTCATTCTTCATCATGAAATAATAGATAACCAAGTGAGCTACGAACGTTTGGTTCATCATCACGGAATCAGGCTCAAAAGACCTGCAAACCGGATCCACTCAAGGCAAACCACACACGCAAATGATTCCAGCGCACAGGAGTCGCCTCGTTGATGTATTGTTTACATTTTGTTCTCACCTTTTTGAAATGTGCACCCAAACCAACCCCAGTATTCAATTCGTTGTTCCCATGGACTCATGGTGGCTGAAATCGTATAATCTTTGAAAGGAGAACGAAATTGGATGGATGTTTATGATGTTTGAACGCTAATGAAGACAAATTTTAATTAGTGTGTTTTGTTAGCTGTACGAAAAGTCCCTTTGAGTAGACAGATCCATATATTATTCAGAAGAAAATATTTGAGAAATATAAACGGTTTGCAAAATAATCTTGTCCACTGTGAGCGAAATGTAACGTTACCACTGGCCTAACATAAAGCTTCAACTTCCTGATTCCGACTTGATTGACTTCAACAGTACATCCGTCATCCATTTCTAGCCGTGGACACCAATAAATCATCTGCCACACATAAATTTATCAATGGGATTCCTACTGTAGGGTAAGAACATTACAAAGATACTACAATCCTCAGAAATACCTAATGTTATAATCATACTATATTAAATGCAATATATTACGTTACCTGCTACTACCATTTTATCAGTATTTTATCGAGAATAGTGCTTGAATAATTCATCGTTGCTTCCATGGTTTTCAGGGATTAGGTGAACGTTGATATTGGTTCATTTACCGTTGCGCAACACATGGACTTTTCATATGGATATACAAAGTGAAGGGTTAATTTATTAAATAATATGATTCATCAAGCATAATGGAAGCTCAGTTCGTCACTGAAAACCACGTAAACCATTTTCCTCCCGAATCCGAAATCGATGCTTAAGTCCTTTTGTTTGATTTCATTATACGATATAGTTGGGCTTTCAGGCAATTTAACAAAAAATTTCTTTAGTTACTTGTTTTGCCCATCTTTCTTTTAACCTCCTTCGAAACATTTCTAAAGCATCTTTTTTACTTCTGATTTTATATTCTAGTCAGTTTAAAGTGCAAGGTTGCATTGAATTTCCACTCTAGGAGATTATGGAAATAATAATTTACGGGAAAGGTAATAAATGGAAAGTTCAGGAAAGGAAGCTCAGTCTCAGACTGGCGCTCGCATTGTATCTATTTATTGACGTCATGAGTGAGCAATTTAATTCCAACCGGAACTTTGCAGAACAGTTCGGTTTCGTTCTGCTGAAATAAGTGGAATCTGAATATGATAAATCTGATATATGTTTGCCGTTTCACTAAGACGATAGCAGTGTTTCCGGAATCGAACTCACGTAATTTATGAAAATAAGTCAAGAAATAAGGGAACACAAATAAGTATCCCTTCTGTATGGATTTCCTTAAATCATCCTCATTCTGAAAAATAGTCACAAAAATCAGTTTTTTTCCCAGGAAGCCTTACGCTACTTCACCGCGCATTATTAGAACCCTCAACTGGGCTACAGCAGTGAAATTCCTTTGCGTACTCAAAACATTGAAGCATCTGAACAGCTGCACGTGGTTGAGAGGAAATCCAAACGTCATCATCATCATCATTATCATCATCATCATTTTGTCGGGAAATACCTTCCGTGGGGCTTACGTTTATCCATTCGTAAAACGCACTTAAAAACTTCGTCCTGGTTGTATTCAGATGGGTAAGGTGTCTACAGTTCCACAACGGGTGATTGTTTCTAAATACTTTAGGCTGACGTGGAAAAACAAGGTAGAAGGCGCATTTCAATGAATCGGGTCTTTTGGGATTATCAAGACAAACAGTACATATTGATAAAACTTCTTTGTATCTACCTAGACTGGCATGATACTGATGTAATCATCAAAGCTAATTACGTCAATTTTTCCCCCAATTTTGCTCTGATTTTGATGACAATGTTTTATCGAATTGGATGGGCATGAAACGGCGAATACCTAATACCTCAACTGAAGAACAGGCCTAGTTACTAGATTTTAAATTCATTTTAATCACATTATTATTTGCCCGAACAGCTATTCCGTTTAAAGTTCGTACCTTTAGAATTTTTGACTGCTGTTTACGTTCTTCCTAAACCAAATTACCTCACGAACCCAATGCGGAGTTCCGATGTTACCTTTTGCGATTGTTCACCTATTGGTCGCACAGCTGAAAACACTGAATGCATCGATGCACAATTAAGGACGTTTTTGATCTGTCAGTGATGTATGATAAACAAATACCAAAAGCAGACATCCGAACTATTCCAATGAATTGGTTATTGTGCAGCAGTATTTCGGGATATTGTTCTCGTCTTTGCCGGGCTAGTTTCTACCACATTTTCGCCCGACTAGCTTCCTACGTCTGGCTTTCTTTCCACTTATTATATTTTCCTTTTTACATGAGGGTAAAGAGAACTGTAATTGCTCGTTCAAGGAAAGACGTCAGTGAGTCAAAAAACCAATAAAACGTATTACGGGCGAGGGAGAGTCAAGACATTTTTGTACCAATGAACCGTCGTACAAATTGACTCGTCCAGGTCCCCTAAATTTTGAGGGAAACGCGATGAGCATCCGATTGTCGATATTTCAGTTTTAATGTGATTTAGAAACTGTTCTTTATAACATCATTCCGTAAGAGCAGTGATGAACCTACATAATAGAATAATCGCTGCACTCGGCGAAGTCATAAATACATACATATCTTAATTTATGAGTATAATCATTTTAAATAAATAGAGCCACGAGGAACGGTTCGCTGTGTAAAATGTGTTCTCGCACATGACCATCTGTCTAGCAAATTCTGACTATCTTGCGCGCATCCGAACCGAGTACCACCATCATCAGCATAACACATGATTCATGCGCCAAATCTACACAGCACTGTTCCGCGGCCCCTGGTGTAACCACTCTGACTGAATGTTTGCAAGCGAATTCATGGACCATCTGCATTGATGATGTATTTGTGTGCCTAGATTTGTGCACGCACTGTTGCTGTCTACTGGCCTCACTGTGCAATCGCTTTAGTCATCATGTGAACACGGGCAGTCGAGCCAGTTTTGGTTACACCGAACAGGGATGAGTTTTTCAACAGCACTGAAACCAGATGTGCTTCAGCAGCTGTTTTGCGCACTCCAGTCTGTAAATTTCGCCTGGTGGTATGTAAGACGTGGTCTAGGCAACGATCGATAAACTGCCTGATTTGTCGCATTTCATCATAAATTGGTTATCTGGTTACTGTGATGGTATGGAAACTTTGTTATCCTCCATATTTTCAGGGTAATATGTAAAGGCTCTTTCATACCCAAGCAAATAACTGGGTTACACAGCCTATCCCCTGACATTAGTTTTTCACACAAAATCGAATTTATTTACGTTCAGCATTTGCGATATAGTCAACCTGTCAACGTATACAACAAAGCTCAATCAACGGTAGACGTGCTGTACATTTAGGCGATGAACAATCTATTTGCATTTTGCGCATCCAAAAGTAAACCTTATGAACCGGAATCGAACAGGTGACCTTCCGCCTACCAGATGGTTGCTCTGTCAGCTAAGCCATCGCGATAGGATACGTCGGGTGTGAATGACACTCAGTAAATGTCCAATAAAGTATAAGCGATTATTCCAACGACACACTAATTGTGCTGGTCTTATCCATTAGACTGGTCTTGGATACGAAGAATGCAGATGGATTTTCTATCTATCTGAAAGTTAGGTATTTATTCAACAATGTAAAGACGAGAGATAAAGCCTTGACAGAAAATAAACTTGTCCTACAGACATCTTCCCTCATTACTCCAAAAGGCACATCTTATGAAAAACTATTTTCATTACAATCGGAAGCCAATAAAGAGATCTCTTGGACGGTACCAAAATAAATGTAGAGAAATGATATACAACCTTGAAAAGCCATTATAAATTCATCGCTCTGTGCTTGAATTGTGGTACAATGGAACTTTACGTAAATAAGTTTTCTAACAATAGTCTTGCAAAGAAATAAGTCAAAAACCACGTTCCACATAATTCAGACTAATGGAATAGCTTCGCACAATCTCAAAATCTCGTGTTAATGAAGTATCAAGTACAAATGAGTTGTTGGAAAAAAATATTTATTCGCTTTCCCACCCGCAGTCCACCAACCAGAAGAGCAACGTGTTTAGTCAGAGATTGGTCACTTTTTAGTTCAAATCTAATGCTTCCAGATATTCCTGTGTAGTGCGAATGAACTTGGGTTTTGTGTCCTCAAGCATCCAAATTTGATGCACTTGGTTTGTTAGGTTTGTGTACAGTTCGCTTCTCCTGTTTGTTTATCGAGTCCACCAGAGTGTGTTGATTTTTGGCCTACGTATTCTGAATTTCTAAAAGAAAAGTCTAACAACTCTGGTTCGCACTATCCATTTTCCGTTCTCTGAGGGGTTAATGGCACAGGTTCTTGTCGAGTCACAACCCACTTCTGTATCATGAACGAAATGAATCCATCTTACTAAAAACTCGGATACCTTATCAGCCAAAAACCCCGACTGGTGAAAACTAATTAGTATCTAGTTCTCGCATTCAGAATGAAAAGTTTTCGATACGTAGCCGTAACTAGCAAGAACTTTTCCACACTGTGCTTTTGATGAGCCCAGTGGCTATGTCAGACACGTGATTGAGTCCCAGTCTGAATCAGTAGAATCAGGTTACCTGCCAAGTACCGAGATTTGATTATCTAACTGTGCAAGAACGGATCAGATAACACAAATTGCCATCAATGTCCAGGCGGACACCTTGTCCTTCTGTCATCGAAAGCTGTTTGGGTGTTCCTAGAGTGTGAATCAACTAACAGTTTTTTTTGGCGAAATATGGAGGAAATGTGCAAAACAAATCGTCAAGAAAAGTCAAGGTCACTTGACGAATAGCTAAAACAAACAAAAAAAAGTTTATTTGTTCTACTCCAATGGTCAGTCTCCCCTTGGACATCCTCTTCGTTCTAGTGTTAAGATTCAAATTCTTCCCTGGAATGTTTTAATCTGTTTCGAAGCGGTAACTCCAGAAGGCGATAATCATGTGTGAAAATTAAAATTGTAGTTTGCGAATGCATTTAAAACAATCTGTCGTCCGATCTCATCCTAATTAACGTATTAGTATTTTAGCCAATAGAAAGTGTTTCCTGAGCAAAACTTTTTTCGCTATAATTTCCAGCCCATAAGGTTTCCAGCAATACTAATGAGTTCAAAGTAATCGTCCAGAAAGTTTTATTAAAGCATGACTTTTGTGATTTACGATATCGCAAGCAAAAATTCACCATAGATGCTCACAAAGTTCGCTGAACACTTTAGCACCTTCTCTCTTCCCGGATTTGTATGCCGCACACGGAGCAGCGAACAGCGCAGTTAATTATTTGCACAAACATATCGAACCCGTTGGCTGAATTTGAGTAGTTGGAAGATTTATGCGTCTGGTACAGAGTAGATGAAAACCAAGTTGGAATGAAATGTTTCATTTGAGTTCATCGTCACCCTCTCCCCGTTGATTGAAACTTATTAATCAAACCGAATCTAGACGAGAATTTACTACACGTTTACAAATGCTGTCACATTAGTTGGATATAAAAAGAACACAACGGAGTAGCTCTACTGAGGATGTGCACGTACACCATGCTTTATTTCGAAATAGAATCGTTTTGGCCGATTTTGCCAACAGATTTGGGTAGTAAAAATTTCGGCTACAATTCACATTTGCCACTCTGTAAAATCGGTTTCTCACGAAAAGGGTATTTTTGTTCTAAATAATTTACTTGCGAATGTGATTTCGTTTGGTCCCCGTCTCCAAGTACGTTGTATCGAGGCAAACGCAGTTGGTTGCTTGTATGCAGTATGACTAGAATAGAAAAATCAAGAAATATTTTGATACAATTTAGCATGTGCTAAAAGACCGATAATCCGTGAATGCTAATTACGTAGAGAATCGGAGGCTCGTTTTGCTTGTGGTCGTACCTTGTCAACATTTCTGTTCGACGCACAATTTTCGCCTAGACCGTTCTGCGGATTGCTTTCCGATTGGTCTGTTCAGTTTCACTACCTGATTGGTTTGTATCAATCTGTGCGTGCGTGTAGTCCAACGGCGGGTGGACGCCAGACGTCAGTCCGATTGGAACCGCTCTCACGTAAGGATGTCGCACTAGTTATTCACGGTTGCGGAGGATTGATACCACTGATTTTCAACACAATTTTACACCTCGGTGAGTTCATTACCCTCTGCTTACTGTAATCTCGCTTACGATTTGCTCATCACACTTAACGCAAACCTATATAGGCCTTCGGCGACTTTTGCTTTCGCGCACTATGCTGCCTTCCTGAACGATAGATCCGAGTCAATGATCTGACTTGCTGCTTGATACACAAAATATTTGTAAAACGATAAAAACTCTAAAATTGTCCGTGATTTCTCCTCTACGGTGATTACTGATGTTTTTTTACAGATGTCTGAATTCCGCAAAATAATTTATTTCATTGAACATCAACATTTGCTTCATAAAACTGGATTTATAAAAAAAGATTCGTTTGAAAGGCAAAGATGAGTATTTGTGAGCAGCAGGAGGAGGTACTTCGGAGTTACTGCTCTTGTTACGTAAGAAGCGGGTTCTAATCCTCGCCAGAAAAATCCTTCATTTTATACGCATCTCATAACCTCTCGGGGATTATGTCAGTGCTCGTAAAAATCCCATCACTTAAATTCCCCTAACATTTTGAGTGGCCCTACATGTGTTATGATTTTCTTTAACGGCACAAGATACCAGAAGGGCAAAGCTACAAACACGTCACTTTTGTTTTTCATGAAAAGAAAACAATACTAATTTCATAAATATATTTTCTGACCATTATCAAGAACTAGGTTTTTATGAAAATATGTTACCAACGAACAGGGTGACAAATGAGCAATATGTGTAAATCCATTCGTCCAGGAATAGCTGGATCTGATTAGGTGGGGGTAAAATTTTATTCCTGTTTGGAAGACATCGCAGCAACTTGAAATGAATCATCACATTCCTTTTTTGCCTTATCAACCTACCTAATTATAGACCATTCCTCTGGGATATCATGTTGTGTGAGGTCTTGTGTTCTCCATATTTATTGACTGATATACCGTTGCAATGGATGATTTAAAGAACAGCACAATATGACACTCTAACTAATTGTATGTCTTCCCATCTCAGAGCTTAACACCCGGAAGATTCGTACCAACTGCAAGATAATAACTTAATCCTGAAAATTTGATCCCGAGACCTTTCTTGGGCTTCGATGAAACAGAACTCGAGAAAAACCATGTGCTTTCACTTGGGTATATTATTAATTTTTGAGTTGTTCAAAATACTGACAGAACGACGCAGATATTGTAGATGGTCTAACACAATAAGTGAATCAGTTTTTCACTTGTGACGTCAGCAGATGCATGCAGTATTTCTTGCATAGCAGCAAATAGTATACCTTCACGTGACCTCAAATCTAGGTCACCTAGATTTGTGCCACCTGTCTGCAGTGCACATGTAATGAGCAAAGTTTCTGTTGCATGTCTGAGACGCTGAGTCACACAGGTGAACTAGGGTTTGTCCTGGAATGGCACCGGTCGCTCGTGTTCATGGGCCAAACCATTCACCCGCCACCCTGTAGCTAACACTGTATTTTTCTTCACATCACATAGGAAGGATCCAACATGAGCGGTTAGCCGGACAAGGCCGATCATGTCGTCAGAACAAATATACTACTTTTTGAATGAGCAAACTTTTGAATAAAAATTAGCAGATTTTGTAGCTGTCATCTACCTTCTTGGGCATAAAGATCTAAGCACAAACGGGGTGAACTGTTTTTCGATGTATCACCCCAAATGATCACCACCTTGGCGGTATTGAGGAATTGAAGACAGTTTTTAGACAGCAGAGTAGGTGAGCTGAGCAACAACTAACCCAGTAATTTCATGGCCTACCGGAATAGAATCAACAGGAAAAAATGGCCTCTCGTCGATGTGAAGAAAAAATCGCAAGCCTTCGTCATGCTCCAGAGTGCTCGAAGTTTACATGTTCTCACGATCATGGGATTAATAGGCAGGAAAGTTGCACAGTATCAAATGGAAAATTGTCTGACAAGGTGAACGGAAAAGAAATATACCCGAATTTAGGCTTTTTCCGAAAAATGGGGTACGTTTACAGAACCCATAAAAAGCCATCAAATGCTGACTGACATAACCAGTCAATAATGTTTTTCTTGGAAATAAACTGAAATTAATGCAGAAATAATTTCATACTTAAGCAAACACTGATATTTTGACACTTCATTTCTGTTTCTTATTTTTTCCGCTCACGGTAAGGTGTCACTGCCGGAGAAAGTCTAAGGAGTTGTTCTGACGAATTTCTTGAGATTGTGCTGCTGTATTAAATGGCTGTCTGGAGGTACGTGCAGGTAGTTCAGGAAGCTGCAATTTCATCGACTGCATCATCCGATAAATTCCCCTCTCGCAAATTATGAAGACTTACGGTAATCTTCTACCAAACACTGTTTCCAAGGGATATCCGAAGTATTTCCCAAGTCATTGACACGCTTCGTCTTCTTACCAGAGAAATCTATTCTCCAGACGTACGCAATTGACAGAGGTTTTACAAAGTATTGTTTTAACTGGATAACTCACGTACAGTTCTTTTCAATTGTTGCAAACGTGCACAGTAAAACTTTACATGAGAGCTTTTCAACTGACCAAAAATCGAACACTAAGCGTCGGTAAATGCTATTGCCACGTAATTGTTAGTGAGTTTTTTTGAGCATTTCATAATTGTACCATCCTCCATTACTATCTTCTACTTTATGGCCGTTCTCATATTGACCTGAGTAATAATAGGTACTACGGGAGTCATTCTTTGTATGACAAATACTTCTATCCGATTTGACCGAGAGATTTTCCTATGTTGGGATAGAATGTCATTTGACTTGGGATGAATTTTTATAAGGGACTCGGGAGGTTATATGAAGAATGGACAGAAAGCATAGAGGTTAACTGACTGATTTGTTGTGTCCTGTCGGAAAGAGAAAAGAATTGCATAAATCTGGTAAACCGTTGGAACTGGAAACGTAAATCTCACTCTCTCTCCTCTTTGTACACAATAGACTCATCTTCATATCTACACTGTATAAATAGGGTTAATTCAGTCTACTGTTCGATCACATGGCTTGTGTTGTTATATTATAATCCCATCAGCTTACATTTTGCCATGATTTGGTGGTTCAGTAGGGCAAAATATTCACAAAACTCTGAAGCAAAGTGGCCATGTCCTCAAATTTTGCTAGAGTTGACCCAAACGAATAGGTTGTTGTTTGACTGCAATCTGTGGACATATTCGTCAAGACTTCTTGGTATACGTTTGAGGTGAGATTACACATAAAACACTTGCACTTTTCTGGTTTTAAGGTACTATCTTTTCTACCAGAAACAGTGAGACGATTATCTAGTTTATTGTTGTAAACCTTCGACTATTTCAAGGTAAGAGGTTTTATCTGGATTTCAAAGTAGGTGAAAAAACTAAACTAGCTGGTTTCTTCGAAACGCTTAGCACGTAAAATATCAGTTTATTCCTTTGTATTCCAGAAATAGCACACGGATATTGTCCAGCGTATAAAGGGTATTTCGGGGGATAGTATTACCGGTTGATTTGAATATACCCTTCAAGAACCGAGGAACCCCGATGTGGGGATGAATAGTTTGGCAGCATTAACTACGCTTTCTCTAATCTAAAATTTCTCTCATTTCAATTTAGGATTAGATGACCAAGTCAATATGAGCAAAAGTGCCCTGAATTTTTACGGAACAGAACTTCAGTTGTATCGATACTGTGAGAAGAGTTTTCCAACTTGTTAGTGATTTTTAATAGTGATGTTGTGCTTTGATCAGGTCGATAGCAGAACAAAATGCTTGGATAGTAATCTTTTCATCACCAGCTAACGTGACATCATCTGCCGGTGCTGATGAAGTCAGCTCGGACGGAGATGTTAAGTTGGAATTTTGAAATCCAAGTTCCGAGTTCAGATGACTATGATAAGGAAAGTTCTTGATTTACCAAATGTAGATAGTCGTTGACAGCATAGTTCAAGTGCGACTTTTCGCGATTCTTGTCTATGGTAATCATTTAACCGTCTGGGTTTCTATTTCATTTGATGACAAACCATAGATCAGGATCCATACGACATTTCAAAATTTGCTTCTCCACATCAACAGAATATATATGCAAAAGTTTATCGGTACCCACAAAAGTGAACCTTTTGATAACATCGAACAGCAATTTATTGCTTATTCTATGGCGGTGAATTTCTGTTAACAGATAAAGCACCGAGTCCACCAGTGAATTGTCTTTCTCAAAATATCGTTGATATCTGGCAAATGGATCTGTAGTATTCGCAAGCATAAGACTGATTTTCTTGGTGATAGAGAGGATTCACTGTCAGACCGCTCCAGGTTGGTTCGCAGCCACAGGATTATTGACATAAAAACGACCCACATAGAGCCACCAAAATAGGACTGACACCGGCTTCTTGTGTATTTGTCCGCTCTGTGGTTCGTGCATGCAACCACTGCTAAACGTGTGCACGTGTTCTGTGCCGATCTGAAGAGGTGAATTGAAAACAAACTCTACAAACGGTCATCGGTAGACGGCATTTGCATATCTAAGGTTTGTATGCTCAAGCTTCCAATCTGACATCTTAAGTTTCCCGGAGTAGGATGTGGTAATACTAATGATATTCTTTTCGTCTCCTTTTTTATTTACTACACAACAAGGTACAACAATTCAGAAAGGGGTCTGCGGTCAATGAAAAGCGCCCTAGTGGGCAAGTTATCAACAGTAGTATGATTCGAACTCCGGTCTTCGTTGTCAAAAATCCACGATGATAACCTTGTGACCACCACAGTCCAAAGTATTCACGAGTTTGAATCAAATGAAGCCTCACTGGCGAACAAATTACATCTACATTTACTGGTTCACCTAAGTAGTATAGGACGAGAGGTGAGGAATGCTTTCCAATGCTGTTGTGACCATCTTCAAGCAATTTTTTGAATGCTGTCGACCTATTTTACTCAAGGTCTATTGAAAGACAAAGGTATTATCTCAACACTTTGTTCTACGCCAAGCTTTTGCTGCGCAAACTTGACGTCAAGGAGATAGGCAAGTTTATGGCATTAGCCACAATAACCCAAACACAAATATTAGAGTAAACGAACAGGTCACATCTCGTGACCTATGTTTCCTTCTGTTCTCGTGGATTTGATAAAGGGGATCCAATGTTTAAGACAATAAATTTGTCTTTTAACTAAATAGTACCAAAATAGTAGATTTACAATTTGAACAGTAGGGTAAGGTATCTGTTTATGTACGTCAATCCTTCGGCTAATGCAGAGTCATATATATATATATATATATATATATATATATATATATATATATATATAATCGTGGCAGGAATGTACATTTTGTAATCCTGTTTACCGAAATTCAAAAAAGATCAATTTATTACTATGGTAGGTATCCGATCGCTCGAAGTAGACGGTCAAGCTTATTTTCCGTGGTTCAGAAAAGTTCGGTAAGAATCTATAAGTTACTAGAGTTCAGTTCTGTTCAGTTCCTGTCGCGACGGACAGGCCACGACCAGAGTCGCATGGGCTTCGGATGTCATTTTCGAACCGTGACCGAGGTAGTTGAAGTGACTTACCAAATCACTTTTGTGACTTATGCCGTGGGTCTACGTGCCTGGCCGATATCCCCTCCGCTCTTGCCGGGTGGGGTTAATTAACTAATAACTTCACATGTGGGTCAAACCGAAAGCTTTTTCTTTCATTTGGGGTTATGTGACCTAAATTTATTTGAAAAATCTGTGATAGCTTTCCTCTCATGTGAAATCACAGAGAATGATCCGTATAAGTGAAAATCTTCTGTATGGTAATAGGTTCCATGTTAAGGCCTTTTCCGAGGGTTTGCTGTGGTTTCTATAACATTTGCTAATCTGTCGGATTCCTGCCATACCTAAATACCAGCCTTGTGCATTCACAACACTTAGGGACAAAAGAGTCCATGAAAACACTCGCATTACCTTGGCATTCAATTTAGATGCTTTTAAAGGAGTACTCCTTTTTTTTACTTTTTTGCCTTTATTAATTGTCCTTTGAATGGTATGTACATAAAAATTAGCCCGACTTCAGTTCGTACAAAATCAATGAGAGAGAAAGATATATTATCCAATCTGTCTTCAGTTGATAAAGCGTTTTCATAGCCCGGATTTCGAAGGTGGGTAATGCCGTTCGAAATATCGTGCTCTTGTCCATCGGAAACGTCGCAAACACCGAGTGTTTGTTTCAGCACATGGTTACACTTTTAGAAAAGAGAAAAGATAAGTAGTTTTAGGAGGTAGTTCCTAGATTATGAAGCAGTTAGGCTTTACGTGAATACAGTTGCCTCAGTGATGGACCGTATTTCATTGTCTGACTTAGGCAACTGTCTGTGGTTTTGATGAACCTCTTTGTCACGTGCAGATCTCGTGACCTCGAGGTCAGCATCAGCGCGACGCACAAACTCGCAATTGGCCCATCTATACTGTTCTCCAGGATTCGTGTAATCACTGGAGGTAGGTCGGGGAATAATCCCATCGGCTCTTCATTCATAAATGCCGTTTTCCTTGGCGCGACTGTTAGATTTGTATGAGGAACAGGAGTATCCCTTCCTCCCCTCACTGGAATTCCATTATGATGAACGTGTCCGAGGCTATTTGTGCCTGGTATAAGATCCCGGGTCGACAATCAAGACAGGCAAAATGTTGCATCCTGACCACAATTGAAGCTGTCGGCACCCCCCCCCCCCTCTGCTCGGACTGCCCAAAAACAATTTATCTGCGTTCTTGAGCTGCTGTGGCTCTTCATCTACCTTACAACAAGCCACAGGCTAGATGGAAACTGACATAACACGTGAGAAGTAATGCACATCCAGCTTTAATTTAAGCCTGGATTACAATGGTATTCTTTCCTTTGTTATGTCACCACTGATTTCTGTCAGTCCCTACTTGTCTAATTCATCCAGTTCTTTAACTTGTCGCAATATATTGTAATGTAACAGCATGCAAACGAGCTTGTTCGCCAATCTGTGTTCTCATAATGTGCTCACTGGGAATGATCCGACAATACAAACAAGCATTGGATTTCCGCTATCTCGGATCTTCATTGTTCATCCGTAAATGAGAATACTCCTGCACAAAATATGGTACAACGTGTACGTCACCCATAGTAAAATCTTTCCCCGTATACAATAAAAGCGAAACTATTTTATCTCGGAAAAAACCTAACAGGCTTCCATCCCTTGGTCGGATTTCAGCTAGTATTAAAAAAACTCATTTTGTCCATCATATGAAATTGTGACAATACCTCCGGAAAATAAACCCGATCTCTTGTAGACTGTCAAAGGAAGCAGTTTTACAGAGAGCTGTAAAATTCTATTTCGGGACAGTACGGTTTGTGTATCTATGCCCCCTATTCCTCTGTGGAGCGAATTTGGCTCATCCCAAAGCCCCCCACTGTTTCCGTCGGTTTGTCTGTTTTCATATTCCTATCCATCTTAGAATGGATGGTGTCTTACAAGGAATTAAAAAAAAACTGTAATATTGTGTTCAACTTATACTTTATCGTAATTTGACTTCCAATAATTGCAGAATGATAGTGCGATTTTCTTTTCAGTGTTCATCAAAAACGGTATGCGACCGGACACGACTGGCTTCAGTGTTGGTAATGGGAGATATGTTAAGCAGTACGAAGTCTGGTTTAGTCCTATTGCTGCAATGAACCCACATTTGGAGAGTGCAGATGGGCGAACTAGCTCGTTTTCAGTCATTTATGCTCTTGATATTACGTGATGATTTCAGTGGCTGTAAGTGACAGACAAAAGAGTGTGAATCAATAAATGCAGCTGGCCGCTATGTCTACAGTCGCTAGACTTTGTTCACACGGATCAGATTCGTTCTACTTGGGGGCATCTAGTAAAAGTTTGATTGGGATGATCCAGATACGCACTGAGATTTTGGCAACCGGAATGGAGATCTTAAAACATAATTATGTACTCTCCAAAATATTCCGAAATTTTATCTATTGGTGTTTTATTTAAGGACAAGATTAGACACAGGTTCACGGACTCGATTGAACTATGGTGTCGAAAAACATTTTCATTGCCAAAAATATTTTTCAGAAAGTTCCCCAAAGGATGTGTGGATAAATAATGGCCAGTCTTATTGTAAAGGACTTTTGCAATAGACAAAACTTTGAAAATTTCTTTCGGATTATTCTCCAGACCCATCAGAAGTTCAGACAAACACAGCCTCGCAAAACTACATGAAAAATCTCGTGGATGAACTCAAAACATGGTAAGAGCTCTAGAACATTAAAGGATGACTCGCCAAATCGTGAGACGTTCTATATTTTTGACTTATTCCAAATTGGGTACAAAGTTCTGTGATGCAATCAGGGTCGAATCTAACGCATAATGGCAACTTTCGAAATTATAAGATCCGGTCGTCGGCCGTGGCTCATCATCTTCTGAAGACTCAACATCCAGCTGGCCGGGGCACTGCTTTTTGGGGCCAATACGTGGCAAAGAATACCAGGCTGTTGAAGTTTTGCCGAAGCCATTGCGATGCTTCAATGGGAACCCATATAGTGTCAGCAGAAACGGCTGTTTGTTAACGTGTTTTCACCTTGGTGGCGTTACTTGACTATTGCGACTTCCCCTATATTTGTCGAAGATCACTGTTTTACAAGGACTTATATAAGTAGTATCGTTCTGAAGTATGTACCGTGGTGAGACGCAGCGAAATCTCCCCGGACATAAATCGTGCTAAGTTGCAACTCCGGCTTTTCTTCTCATTATTAAGTTTCTAAGAATTTGATTCATCATGCTTTATCAGAGCTTACCTCGCCATCGAAGACCATGGAAGCACTATACAGCTATTCAGTTATTATTAGGGATCACCATCAGCGAACATCCACTGGAACTCGGATTGAACGACTGCGAGTCGAGCACCTGACCACCAAGCTGTTCAGGAGGGCAGTCATCCATTCATCAATTTTATACCCCACATAATTTAGCGACCTTCCGACACTGGCTTGAGTCTTAGCAGAGCATTTCCGGGGCACCTACTGATTACTGCAGTAATAAAGGAGGAAAGACGGGTCAGGAACTGCAGTATCTGAGCAGCTAAATAGATTCAGTCGGAAAAACATGTGCAGTCGTTTATAAAGTCCCTGTTCCAGATAGCGACGCGGTAATGTCGATCATCTGATGGCTTGAATACTTCTGCTGCGTTTTGGCCGGATGCCCTCCACTATTAGGCTGATTCTTTTAACCGCCTCTCCCGTTGGGCTGATCTGAATGATCTGGTTGGTGATTTGATAGACAGACTCTCACCTGGGCTATGTTTCCAAGTGCCTTAGATCTCACTTAGTTCCGCTTACGACTTCGTGTGACTCTTTTTGTCTGTCTCTGGAAGCTTCCCGTAAATTTAACATCCATTATCTGGTCCGCGGTGGTCGACGAAATAACCCGATCAGTTTGATATTTTTCTTGTTACCTTGTCACAGAGCTCCCCTCTATACTAAAATGAATAACTTCTCCAAAAGAGGCTTAGCTACAATGATGGGATTTCGTTAAAATCCTGGTGAGGGCCGGGCGGATTTACACTGTTGATGATGCCTAACAATGATGAATTAGCAGCACAATGCTTCTATGATTTTAACTGACTTATTGAATGGTCTTTTGCTGAATAAAACTATAAAAATCCCGGATTTGGTCATGTAAATACCGAGTAGTACCATCAATGTATTTTTCAAAGTACATATATATATATATATATATATATATATATATATATATATATTGGTCACTACAGATTGTATTGCGTCGAACTTCGATTACAAGACACAAGCACAAATAACAAGGAGCTTGTATTCAACTTGCACATATACGAAGTGATGATGGGACCTTGAATAAAAAGCGGTTACTTTGTGTACGTAGAATTCTAAAAAATCGTGATATTCCTACAGGCTACTTGGAACGTTTTATTGTGATAAACACATCTCATTCGTTAAGAAGACGTTCTAACCGATAGCAGTCACACGTTTTTAAAAGGGACTATAAGCAAATTCTTTTTACAAGCCCGTTGAAAGCGAATCAACAGCTCCTCGAAGTCAGCTTCACGAGCTTTGTAGCACAGGGTGGTATTACTGCAATGCATTCACCAACGAAACATGTCCAGCACAACACATGGCAAACTTGTTCACCTGACATGAGTTCTTGGACGAATGAGAAACGTGTGAAATCTGACGGTCATCACTGAAAGTCTGCAGCACGTAGCAAACTCACATTTGATTGTTGCAAACTGATTGACTTGAGGCCAGCAACAGAATGAAAAATCAAAGTGTAGGTGACGCATATATATATATATATATATATATATATATATATATATATATATATATATATATATATATATATATATATATATATATATATATATATATATATATATATAGTGTCTAGTTGATATCACGGACTACGAAGACAACCGATCACTATTTCTCTCATGAATGGAAATACGCTTGTTTTGCCTTGATATTCAATCACGCTTCAGAACCAGCCTTATTGACTTGTTGATTTTGTTATGTACTGTTTGATCTTGCTTTTTTGCGCGTGAAGGCTTATGCGGTTTAGCTATTTTTGCTAACTTACCTGCTTGCTTGTTTGCGGCTTACTCGCCGGCTGCGGCCGGGTTTTGTGTTTACTTCCGTACAAATAAATTCAGTTCCATTTTTACGTGTTCCACTACTGAATACGAAAACAACAATATCATTAATAGTGAGTCTGCAAACAGCTGCTCTGATATTTGACCGTTAACGACAAATTGTAAGCAGTTATTTGATTCGCCTTGGATTTTGTTACCGGCGTGCCGGGTATATTCATAAATTTTCAAACGTTTTACCTCACTTGTGAATCAGTTTTCTCCATAATTTTGAAAACTCTATCTTCTTTTAGGTACCGTCTTTGCAATGCTTTCCACATCAACATCACAGTCACCGTCATTACAACCCAAGTTGCCCATCCCAGTGGACTCTCGGTGTGTAGTAGTTCAAATGCCAAGTGTAGAAGAAATGCGTCGTGAGGTGGCTGATATCACATGCCAAATGCAGTCTGTCTATCTTGGAGACGAGGTGAATTTAGGTCCTGCCGAGGCTGCCACCCATGAGGGAGGCCGTGTGAGTTGTCCCTATAAATTATGGATTATACGCATGACTTATTGTTGTTAGAAATGGCAAACAACCCTTAGAATATCGACGAACCCCGAGAACAACTTGTCCCAGCATGAATTCAGACGTTACTCTAGCTAGCCGCTTTTCCACTGATGTTTATCAATTTGAACATGCAAGACAGAAGATAAATACTCCGGGAGAAATTCTTTTTGTTTAATGACGTTGGTCGCGGATGTATTAGGCTGGACAAGTTAGATGAAAGGAGTTGCTTGAAAAAGTGGCGTTATTTGACGCAAGTGTGTGTGTGTGTGTGGTTAACGTGTTCTTGGCTGGCCTAAACCATAGTAGGTTCAGGATAAAATTCAAATTCAATTGGACGCACTATTGCTGATCAATAACGCCTCTGACATTCTCGTGCGGTATGAATCACGGTAACATAGGTTGACGGAGAACGTATGGCTTGAAATGACCTTTTGACCACTATTGATCACGTTGTGAGCGACAGTTGAACTGGATCTACGTGTCGCAATCAAGCCTTGGGAATTGTGGTGACTCATCGCATCCCGTACATATTCGGGTACGTATCCAACCCATCTATTGCTTATCACTCTATACGCTTCCTAGCAATTACAAGAGAAGGCGGCAAGGTAATCAGAGGTAGAATCAACTGTGACTCTGTGTTGGAATGGAATTGCGGGAAGATAAAGGTTGAGTGACAGTAGCTGTAATGTCGCAGCACCGTAGGCTCTACGTAGCTCGCGTTTAAAAAGATAGGCAGTCGGATGAAAAATTCTGTCTCCATTATAAGGAAAAGAGATGTAAACGTACTTTTTGTCACAGCGTCGAACAATGCAGATGCTATATTTCTGTTTCTGATGTGTAGACGAATAAAAAATTTCGGGTACCAATCAGCGAGCAACAATATGAAAATATTTTCTATCTCAGAGGTCAGGGTATCCTTGACAGCCCTGAGGAATAATATTCTAACGAATGCGTACCTAGTGTGGATAGGTGAGAAACAATAGAAATAGAGGTATTTCCGGGACCATTGCTTTCCGAAACAACGATTGCTTTGTACAACCTTCCGGCGTTTGTGTTAATAACGCATCCAAGAAAGCCAAAGATTTGTCGTTTTGTTTTCACATACGAACTGTGACTTCGGACGAAATACATCGAAATGCTCTTATACTATTTGGGCCTCGTCAGACTTGTCCGAGAAGATTAACATGTATAGTATGATTTTTCGCCCCGTTTCAACGCTTAACTCACCAGTGATACCCGTGGAAGCACTGTACAATTGTGTAGTCGACAGAACAACCAAACTCGAGGCTCTAACTCAGGATCGATCTGACGCCGCAACCCTCATTCCATATTTATGTTTTCCATTAATGTCTTGCGTTATACTTACTCATTCGCTGAACCACACACCGAACATTGACCTTAAGTGACCGCTGACTAGTGCGTGCGTTGATTTTTTCTGTGACTTTTGACCCACATTTCCCGTAGATATTCCGTTGATTTGACCGCTTGAACCTCAAGTGATCCTGAATTTACTGGCGTTTGGCTGACTCTGATTCGAGGAGTGGTTACCGTTGACGTTTGCACAGTTTTTGTGTCATATTCATGATTGTTTTATAAAGAACCGTATTCAAAACCACAACTGGAGGCTTGGCGTTTTTCGGATTGTGTTACGCGTATCTCAACGACTGCTAGGATTCCTTTGGAACTAGTTCCATCTTTGCAAGGAGTCGTCAGCAGTACACATCCACCGAGCCCTCACAGGGACCCGAACCCGGGGTGAACGATTGTGAACCGAACACCTTAACCACAAGGCTGTTCGGGCTGGCTCTCAACGGTTTGTTGAACATCTACACTACATGATATAGCACCCTTTCGTCACTGGTTTTGAATCGTAACAACCCGCTTCCCGCACAGCAATCGACTCTTGTGAAGGATGACTTCTCCTTAGGGGCCTAAGTACAACCAACGCACTCCTTTATGAGCAACCTACAGAGCTCGGTTACAATGTGCACTTCAGTAGTAGGAGATTAGATTTGTATAATATGGTTCATCATGTAGCTTCAACGCTCAATTCACCACTGTGGTTAAGGTGTTCAATTCAACTCGTTCACCCCGGGTTCGAGTCCCCGTGGGGGCTCGGTGGATTTGCACTGCTGATGATTCCCAACAAGGATGAAACAGGTGTACAGTGCTCCCTGCTTTTCAATGGTGAGTTGAGCGTTGAAGCTGCATAATGAATCATATTATACAAATCTAATCATTCACTACTCAAATGCAAGATGAATACATTTTCTACAGCAGCATACAAACAAACAAATAAACACCCTCTATCAACTATGGCCACGTTTCAGTTTACCCGTTAGCTCAGGAAATAAGTCACCGCCAACAGCCCGTAATGAATGTTTTCACGAAAGACATATAATTTACTTCTAAATACTCTACATAAAACAACTCACTTGTGAGATCAGTAAGCTAGTTATTTTCGCTAAATTTTTGGATCTTACAGAACAATCACGATGCGGACAAAATGCACCTGACCTCTGGGGACCTCAAGTCGTTCGCCACTCCAAGTCTCAGAGTCCGCTTACCGATTATCCCAAGAAGTGCAGCGGGCCTTCGTGGATCTGGGGTGTATACCACTTCCATTGCACTCACGCGCAACCATGTAATTAAAAAAAAACGGATATTCCTTAGATAAGCGGTCATTTTCCAAATTTTGAGCCATGAATAAACAAACTGGTGTAAGGTGGATACTAGGGGCTGCAGTTATGACACGTGTACCGAGCCGGTACCATCAGTAAGAAATAGGGGATCACGTGGTAGGATTTCTGTATTTATCAACCAGTGTGCAGGAGCAAACGTTTTTGGATAGGATTTGAATGTACGCTTCAGCTGACCCGACTTTAGCAAGTGGTTTTTCCACTGGAAAAGATTGATGTCCATTGGCGAAGTAAGGATAATTAAACGAGGAAAAATGAGAACATGAACATTTTCACGTAACTGTTTTCATATTCATTTGGGAAAACATCAGTACTGAGAGCTTGTTTTGAGCTTCTTCACGTTTCCCGTCAAGCTGTTCCCATTCACTGAAATAAAACTCTAGATAATCTTCATTTAGGCAAGACTTTCTATGAAAAAACGTACGGTAGTTTCATCGTCAGAAGTGTATCCCTAGATCGTTCAAGTTCGATAGGCCAAAAGTTTATGTCATTTTTGCAATTATTTCTGTTTTGTCAACACACAGTGACGATTCTTCAAGGCGAAGTGAGTTTGTCGAACAATTTATTCTACAAGTGAATAATGCTACTCATACATTTTGTCCCTCTCTATTTTCGAAAGAGTGTACACTCTCTACGAAAAACCTACCTGTCAATCACAGTACCGTTATTACATTCACGTATTCCCCTAAAATGTAACAGAACTGGGTTTAAGCCCGGAGCACACTTGGGAACAGTTTTGTCGCTCTTTGGCTTAGTCAATGAAGCAGTTCGGTGATGATCTTTGAGGATGTCCTCAGACGGTCGGCTAAACTTTTTGTATAAGAAAAAACTGAATAGAAACCTTCGACTGCCCCATGTTCACATCAAACTACTCGTCAACTTTGTTCGTTTGGAGTGTATGGAATAAAACTCTTTTTTAGGAGTGTTACAGTTCCCGGTCATCATCACCATCAAGGCCCGCATCATTAGGGTCCTGTTGTCTGGATAGGATTTCGGAAAGGTTCACAGTTCTACGAGTCTAAAAGCGAGCCACAATTGGATGAAGATATTTTTTCCACAGAGAAATATTCAGATGGAAAATTTCAGAATGCCGTTATATCTCTTTCTCAGATAAGGAGCAAAAATGCGAGTTTGCAGTTGACACAATTCACTATCCGGAGTGACTGGTACTTCCTTGTTGCACGACCTAAAAACTTGAGCAAAATGTGTTATCTAACGAGGGATATAATTAATTTATTCCAAGGTATTCTACTTCGACCAGTCTTCTATTCGATCCTTCGGAGTTTCGGTGCAGTACAAATGTTCGTATCTGAGATAGTCCAGTCGAATAAATGGTTGCTCGTTAAATTCACGATCAATATGAACATAATTCTGAGCTTCAGTTTTAGGGAGGCTGACCTCAACAGAAGTTCTATGATCCGTTAAGTAAACCCTGAACTGGAGGACAGGAATACTCTGTTGAAAAAAGGTTGGCCGCCGTTTGAAGAGGCTATGGTTGATGAAACTGTGAGTTTCTGACTTCTAAAAGTAGTTTGCAAAAGTCTTTAGGTTGAACTCTTGTTATCGCAACGGAATTCGGGTTCAGAATGTGGGTTTTCAAGAAGACAAACCGAATCTGTATGTATGCCCGATTCATGAGTGTCAATGGGATCTGTGCCACCTGGTCTGAAAATCATGATCATTTCATTGGCTTGTGCATTGGGAACGCAAACAGAACATTGTCCAAAGCAGCCCTCGTTGTCTGATCAAGAGCAGTTTATTAGAGGTTGCGAAATGGTTCCGGAGAGGCATATGATCTGATACAGATTATATCTTGGGGCGAAGCATTTACCACGCAGATATATCTTCATATGGGCCTTTCGGTTCAAGCGATATAAATTTGCAACTTTGTTGTTCTTTTTAGTTTAGCGTAAAACAAGGGTTGATCTTTCCAACCTCATTACCTTTCTGGGAATTTTCGATGGGCACACTGTGCTCCGTACGAAAGCTCTTCAGATATAACACATCAATTTGTGACTTATGTGAGGGAATCTGCCAGACCTCCCAGCAAAGTAAGCTGTAGTTCAAAGAGGCACTGTGCCACTTGCAGTATGATATACCCAGTTTACTTTTTTACAGTGCTGAAAAATGCTACAATGGACAAAGCAAGGAAACAGAACTTGGCATTGGTATTCTTGCGAGGTAAGCTCCGATAAAAAGGGTCTGAGTCTGATCTTTAGTGATTTTGAAACACTGAGGTAACAAAGGAATTCAAAGGCCTCATTGCTTAGGAGTGCATTTTGTGGGTGGCTTTGGTAAAACACTTGTGTCAACCGACTTTTAGGAATCAGCTGATGTGAAATCAGTAGACGGTGGAGCGAGGACATTATCTTTTAGTGACCAATCAGTTCTTACTCTGAGTCGGAAATTCATCGCCCAATCTACTGTGGTCCGCCTGAATGACGTAGTCCCTATGCATATCTCATCAAAATAGCACATAGTGAGCAGTGTAAACATTCTTCTTGCCTAAAACCGTTTTTTCGACGTTGTTCAGGCTAACTCTGAGGACACAACTGATTACACCTCCAGTGTGACGAAAGAAAGGCCGCTGTTTCCGAGGGTCAGTCGAATTTTTCTGTCAACGGACATGGGAATGATAAACATTACCGATATGAACAGTGTCCGGAAACTACTGCTTTCGTAACTTAAAATATGAGTTGTGCATTCAATACATTCCTCCGGGGGGAATTTTTAACAATGTTGTAGTGCATCAATTTCAACTACTTATTCACTAAGTTCAGGTGACTGTCACTGTGCTCAAAGATATTCACTCACCTATCCTGGGTGCAGAAAAGTTACAGCTACCTGCTAACCTGTAAGCTGTGCCCATAATTCGGACACGGCCGTGATGTAACAACGATAGCAGTGAAATTGAGGGCTCTAAACTGTATGGTTGAAATCAAGATTGAGAACGGTTTTACAAATCGTAAAAATTTTCTCAAATTTGCCCTGTTATACCGTCTTAGAAATTCTTATCCCATAAGTGTGACAGGATTAGAATGCTGTAGTTATTCATGCACCTCATTTTTCACAACCCTAGGTTAAGTTTAGATGAAGAGGGAGACATTTATCCCAAATATTCACTAAAAATTAGAAACCCTGACACCTTTTGAAACCTATAAGCGTGATGACATATGGGATAATTCCCAAAATAACTGCTTCTGTGTCTTGATTTTTACCGTTTTCTATTTATTAGAAGTTGAATTCCCTGTAAACTGTGATAATTTCTAAATTTTATCATCCTTGTAGAAATGTTCGACTGGGAATAACAACTCCGTATTTGATTCTCCCACCAAGAGGATTGTCACTTTGGGCTCTCAGTCGCCACTGTTCGAAAAGGGTACGGACGAGAAGGATATTGTTTCGGGTAGAACCAAATCAAACACAATTGGTGGTCGGATGGCCGGAATAAGCAACGAAATGATCGAGGCGTTCCCAATTCAGTCATCGATGAGTTCCAGTCTGCCACGAGAAGAACAGGTGTCAGAAGAATTTGTAATCGACGGCAGACGATACAGACAGACATATCAGCGAAGGGTGGTGCTTGAACGCAAAACGACGCGAGATGTGAGTTGACGTAGGCAGCCGAATGCGATTTTAGACGTTGGAACTGGTAGCTAGCTGATCGTCGTCTGCTATAATTTTTCCGTGATTCACTATTGTTCGCCGGGACGGTTCTTTCGTTAGTTTGTGTCTGCATCATTGTTAGTGCATGGTCTGAAAAAGTAGCAATTGATCGTGTTTTCCCACAGTAGAGTCCAGTTCGGTGTATGGATCTCGATGTAAAACAGCAGGCTAAAAACACCACATGTAATCCTCATATATTTTACTTCTGGGTTGGTGCTCTCTGACCGGTTTTCATACTCGATATCTTTTCCTCTAATGGTCAACTTAGGTGAATGGTCCATAGGCAAATGGGATTTTGTATAGTCGGTTGTAACGTACTCTTGCGCGTAAACGGATCAACTCCTATGGCAGGCAACTCTTTTGTTGAGCTCAGGCGAAGTGATGACATCACCCAAGGTATTTTTGCGTGAAACAAACAGTTGGGATCTATTGCAAATAGCTAAGAAGTGGTCAGGAATATCATTTTGTATTTGCCGATCTAACTATGAACTGAGAGATGAAAGCGACAAATCGTAGGGACTTTGTGGACTGTGGCAAAGCATGAGATTTTTTACGGTACTTTAAAAGGATTTTTCTGAAATATATACACTCCAATGCCTGAAATAAGATACGTATAAAACTGCACATGTTCTTGCGTATTTTTGCTGAATTGAATTAACCGGAGGTTATTTCTACGATGCATAAAACAGGCAGACGAACATGGTTATGTCGAGAGACAGTGTTCATTACCTACCTGTTGCGGTCACTCGCGTACCCATTTTTCCCAGGTTTATTGTATTCATTTCACAGGAATCATTGTACAAATTCACTCCTCTTACCCAAGCTTACCATGCCATATCCATCTGACTCTATACTTTACACAACTTACACCAGATGTTTGTCAGAACTAGTTGTGAGAGAAAACTGACTGTACTTTATCGAAAAGGATAGCAGAAGCAACTGCTGCCCATTCACTGTAAAGTTGCCAGCTATCTCGGGAACTTTGCCTGCAAGGTTTTCTTCTTTGAAGGTGTACCTTCAGTCAGCAAGATTCAGGATCACCTCAGTTCGGTCGAAACTGTGACATACGGTCTTGTTTCAGTTTATACTACTGATACGGCTCTCTCTCTCTCTTTCAATAAATAACAGTGTCTGTTGTATATTTTGTGGTTACTGAGGGTAACGTCTGTTGTATAAACCGGAATTAGACTGCATATGAGGCTTTCGACCGAACTGAGATGATCCTGGCTTTTTTGCACAGACTGTACACGTCACCATCAGCATTTTGAAGACGCCACTCTTGGATATTTAGACAGAAGCTGAAACACTGCACTAAGTTCGGCTCATCGGTATGGTGTCTACTACCGCGTCATCATCAAACTGGTCCATGCTGGATTCTCATTTATTCTAACCATGGTGACTTTCACCTATCCACTTCTTTTTAATACATGCTTGCTAGTGAGTGCAGTGGAAGTGGTATATACTCCATAGACACGAGGGCTCCCTACACTGTTGGGGACTACAGATAACCGAACCCTGAGACATGGAGTGGCGAAGATCCACATAAGGTCCCAAAAGGTTTTTCACCTATTAACCCCTCAAAGCGGATCTCAAAACCGGATAAGTTGGATGTGCACAACCCACGCGTGATAAATATACTTACCAAGTACATACAGGAAGCGAAGTTCTGTCCAACTCTGCAAGCTACATATACTTGCGTATTGAAATGACGGGGACAATAACATATGACATAAAGCTTATGCAAGTTTGTATCATGATCTCAGTCTATTTCTTTACGTTTTTCCCGAGAAGCATTATTATCTGTGGAGCGAAATTAGCAGCAATTGGAAACTGTTCGACCTCAGGGAGTACAATACTTCTCGAAACAGTCGAGTGAAACGCGGCTCATTTACTCGAACACAATATCATTATCTGGAACCCTATTTTTAGTTCACCAAGTGAAGTTTGATGAGCTCTATTTTTGTCACTAAATATCGTGTACTGACAATCAGATGTTTCCATTGGCACACATTCACGGGTTCTATTGGTTTTATTGAGCTGCCCATGGCAGCAGATAGATCCTGCCAATTTGCATCATCCTTCAGTTAATATTGATCAGTTGATCTCAACCTAAGGTCACTTTCTGAGGATTCGGTAAAACAAACCAAAATGACCGTTCGTTT
Source organism: Fasciola hepatica (assembly GCA_948099385.1). Taxonomy (NCBI): domain Eukaryota; kingdom Metazoa; phylum Platyhelminthes; class Trematoda; order Plagiorchiida; family Fasciolidae; genus Fasciola; species Fasciola hepatica. The sequence continues at coordinate 9,224,179 of CANUEZ040000012.1, read as the reverse complement.
CCGCTGTTTCCAGTGTTCTGACGTTTCCATACAATATCGATCTAGTTATGAACTCGGCTGAACATATCTTTTCAATCATTGAAATAACTGATTAACTAGAAACAGAAAAGTACATTCACTGCTGAATGATCCATTCAAAACATAAATGGTGTACGGTATATTTGAAGGACTGACCAAAAATGCTCACAACCAACAAGTGTTGATTCTTTAGACACCGACGGGTTTACCTTGAAGGGTGTGGGAGAAAAGCTGGAAACAGTCTAACTTTTTTGGGCAAATAATAAAGTAGATTTTTTATTCTTTGTACCACTTTATTATGCACATGACCATGCACTGGAATCTAGTAAATACCATTACAAGTCAGCGATCTCAAATTTCATTTCAAAAACAAATCTCTTCCAGATATTTTTTCTCCCATCCAGTTCCGCCGACCAGAAAGGAGTGTCAGCGGGCGAGAGATCACCGGAATACAGTTCGGCAAGTTTCAACAAACCTGAATTGGAAAAAACCTTCGCTGAGACTCAACAGTCAGACCTCCCAGGGGATGAGAATGATTCGAGACCAAGATTGGATCTCACTGTTTTGCACAGTCCATCTGGTACTTGTAATGATGCAACTTGTTTGACTCCTGCTGTAATTATGTGCCCGGTAAATAACTCTCCGGAGAAGATCCCAACCAACCTAGTGTGTAATGGGCAGAACACGAAAGAAGAAAACGGCCATGCAGTTGTCGCCTCAAAAGGAATGTTCCCCGATGGATCAGGATGCAATGTGACAACGTCACCGCCAAAACTAATTTCTAGCCACTTGGATAATACAAACAAGGTGAAGCGCTCAAGGAGCCGGTACATAGTACGGGAAATTGTGGAGGCAGTCAAAAAACAAGTGGCTTCCAATCTTCGGAGAACCAGGAGTATTCTGACTGCACGGGAACAACAGCAATTGAATAAATGCGCACAACATGTAAACAGTGTCACGGGACGCGACGAATTCAGTGGTAGCGTTCCGGCCATCCACAAAATCGCGAAAGCTGAAAAGAGATCGGGAAATTGCGGACGACATGAACGTGAGTGACTTCTCACCCATACCGCTGGAAAGTTTTGTGCTTTGCTAGACGCTTGGATGAGAGGAGTGAAGAGACTAGAATTCCACCTGAGGTTTAGGCTTTGGTTCCTAACGAACGCGAAACAGAACAACCGAAGACTTAATTTGTAGAACAGCAGGGATTTTCCCTGGTACAGTGCACACCAAGATCACTTTGTCACAACGTGAGGATGGGTTGGGTCCCACGGATATCTGAGGAATATAAGAACGGAAACTATTATGCCTGCCAATGATTTTCGCTGAATTGACGAAAACATTATTCGACATGACAGATTAGTCATCCGTATTCCTGAGTTAAGAGCCTGACTACTGACCTGAAATTTATGTTCGCTGTGACGTCTCACAATTTGCACTCCATTTGTAGCAGTTTTATTACCAGGGACAGCGAGCATGTGCTGATTCAAAGCCCATCAGAGCTTGGTTTCAGTCCCTAATAGGAGTGAGAAAAGGAACCGGTACTAAGTGCTTGCCAAAATTGAATTAGCGATGATCTATCACAGTGCAAATGGTCAATAAAATTGTCTGAGGCCTCAAAGTAACGGTAAATAATGCGCGACAAAGACAACCGAAAGGTGCCGGTAAATGTGTTCTACCGGAAGACGTGCATAGACGAAGTCATCCTAGAGGTTAGCTTGCAAGGAACGTGAATAAGCACTTCTTTCTTTGTTCACAAACAAATAAAATATTTGTCATGAGAATGAAATGGGCTTGTAAAAGGTCAGCCCGTCTGATGATTTTAGTAGTTCACATCATTCCTAGTTTGTCCTGGGGAGAATGTTATTCCCAACTGAGGAGCTACGCAGTTGAAAACTGAGAGCTGACACGGTGGTGACCATACCATCGAAGTGAGATTGTTGGAATTACAATTGCCTGCAGCCCATGTTGTGTATTTCCTATGACCAGTAGAGACACTAGAGAGTCAAAAAGCAAACGAATTCATTTTGATCATTGTCAGAAGTAAAAGGCACAATTTCCGCTTGAAAGATGACTGCGAGCTTGTGAGTTTAAATCAGACTGACAGTCCTTGTTGGTTGTGCACCATTTCTTTGCAAAATCTGGGTGAGAAACATGTGGGCCCATTTTTCACAATAATCCCATGATATGTGTAACGCATCTCAGGTGGAATTTGAACTGCCAGGAATTCGTTTCCGGGATCCCCTTCGACCGCTGAAGGCAGTTAGGTCTAGACCGAAGAGTTCAAATCATCTTTTGTTGTGGCACTGTTGTCCGACTGGTCAGCTTCTTTGAAATATCGAGACCTTATCTGATATTTCACCCCATGTTCCAGGATCAGCTTACATCTGATAGTACAGCAGGCCTTTGTGGTTATGGGATATCCCCTTCCCATTACAATCACGAGCAAACATGTATTTGAAAAAAAGTAAACAAAAACATTTCAAATATTTTCCGTTTAAAATAAATCATGAGAGCCCGATTTTTATTCACTAGCCTATTCAAAAGGGAAAAAGTCCTTGTTTGGTAAATTCTTCACCCCAATTAACAAAGTAGTGGCCAAGAAGTGAAATCACTCACTGTTACAGGTGTTCTTATCTACTCACTGCAACCGTGTTTTTTTCTTATTCAATAGGGATCAGTTTTGCCTTGAGTATTATTTGACTTGGCTCAAGTAGTTTATAGTGACCACTCTGCATTCCGAACAAATTCTAGTTCTCTAGCTGCATCCTCACCATGCGGGCAGATGAAGAGGCGGTTGGCTTTGCCATAATCATAAAATGAACGTTCAGGCTCATCTTTATTGAATCCTTTGAGTATTTGGAGAACGACAAATTCCCGTAAGTTCCACGGAAGTCAGTGTGAACAGGAGACTGGGACAGATTCGTAGTTGTTGCAAAACTATATCAAAATTCCGATTTCTTCACCACTCAGAAATGTTTCTTTTCATAGACTCACTGAATATATCTCTTCTCAAAGTAGACTTCATAATACGTGAAAGAAAAAGAGATAAATTATCAGCGTTATGATACCTCAAAGGAACAGCGTGGGATACTTTTAGTCGAAATACCGATAAAAACTTTCGAAAAAGTAACCAAGCTCCCCTGCCACCATCTCAGTTTCTCCCTTTTTCGTTTTGTCATCCTGCTTTCCCAGTTGTTGGTTACATGTACAAATTCGGTGTGTGGGACGATCAAGCACCGGTACTTGATCCCCGTCTTCCTGTGGCCATTCGATCATCCGTGCTATCGCAGGAAGGTGTGAACGGCACCGTTATTGCTAATCCGCCGGAGTGGCATCACGCCGAAGTTGGGCTGAACGAGTCCGGGTCTGGATTGGTTCGAGGTCGTGTGGTCGCTTGTTTGCAACGCTTCACTCAACACAGTTCTGCCAGCGGCAAGGCGCTGCATCGTAGCACGTACGTGCAACAGACTCGACTGGTGCGACAGGTACGATGAAATAACTCAGAGCTCCGCCTGTTTATTTGCTTTCTTCGAATACTTTTTTGCTTTGCTTCACCAGGAACGTAGCTCGTTTTCTGAGAGATTTAACCACCCAAGATTTCAAACCAACATCCCATCGATACAAAGAACCACTTAGTTTATTTAAGTGGGCTGTTTAAAAGAACAACTAAAATTGCACGTATCGGAGAGTGAAATAGCTATAAATGAGGCAGACCGATTGACGAACATGACTTTGCTTGTTTTAATTTAGGATACTGAATGACAAATTGTCATGCATTCCGTAAAAATCATTGGCATTTCTCAGCGAATTGCGATATGATAGCTGTCGCACAAGGGCCGTAAGGTCCTTCATTTAGGCGATCACCACTGAGGTATTAGGAAGTGGACGGTAACCATGGTGATGTTAAAACAGGGACAGACAAATGGAGTACTGGCTAGTAAAGCGGAAGAATAGCCATAAACACTCAGAAACTGGCTTGAAAATCAGCTCCTTATCGAATGTGTACTTCTTCAGAAGAGGCCCACTAAGGCAATCCACAGAAGGTGCCCACAACTCGGACCTGATCTGGAGGAAACTGCTCTGGAGTAAACATACTGAGTAGTTCATTGAACTTTCTGTTCACGTGGCATTAAGAAGACAGTAAACAACATCATAAAGAGAACCATATCTAACTGTCAGGAAAATAAACACTTTAGAAGCTCCGAAATTTCAAGGTAATTCGTAAGGTTATTGTAAAGCCAGGCGATGTACAAAAAGGCGATAGGATCTGCTGTGTTCCATTAGCCGTGATGCTTACTGGTCACACAAAATGCTGATGACGAATAAGCAAAATAGCGTGGGTAAAGACGGACGCTACTCAGCCCCGATACAGTACAGGAGGTATGTGGATATTTTCCATGACATATTTGTAAAAGATGGTAAAAGCACGACAAGTTGAAAGAATTCTGTAAAATTAGGAAACATAACCGACTGTATTGATAGAACTTTATTCCACTGAATGACCAACTATCCTAAGTTCTGCAAAAACCTTTCACGTTTCACAGTAAATTATTATTGCACAGCCTCCGCTTTAAGACCGTATGATGCTCCACTGAGAGCTGGTTTGTCAAACAAAACCCTGATTCAAGCCCTTTTATTCGATAGTCATCTTATTCAATCTCCCATATTCTTCCCACGTGAAATTTCAGCCTCATAGCCCACGTCAGTAATGAACAAATGCATAAGAATCGAATTAAACTAGGATGATCAAAACATGTTTAAGACTTAATTGGGTACTCGTTTGAGACAGGTGAACAGCGGGAATGAGAAATAATTGTTCACTGTCAATTCTGAACACAGATCGGCGTGAGGAGGGGGGAGAGGTAGAAGCGAAGACGGAAGCACAGTATTTAGACGCCGTCGTAATATGGACTCAAGACGAACAGTTCAGTAGGAGTGCAATTTATGTACTCACAAGGAATACCAAACAAAAGAACATCAACTGTAAAATGAAACAAGTAGTTGGAAAAACTGATGCATAGCGCGTGCGTGTTTGTAAAGGTGAAATGATTCACCTAATTTATGGTAGGCCTAGAGCGAAAGTCATGAAATCTTATAAACAGGATCGATGCTTGTCGTGATGTTGCCTTGGGAAGAAAAATGCTTTAGTTTGTCCCATATTACGACCGCTTTCGACCGAGCGGCTAGTGATAGCCGTAGTCCGCCTATTCGAAGCAGTCGAGTTACGTGGGTTGTGTTGAACGATTGCCTCAAGTATGCACTTTGAAATATTTTCTGCAATTCTAGTCCTCAGCGATTGACCGATCCTTCGAATATATGCACATTTGCAGCTACAACGGATGTTTCAGATATGATCGGGGGTATGTTTGATGGGGGATCTATTCGACTCCCTTGGCTAACAGTCATGAACTTTGTGTTATATTATTACGTGTTCCTAGGTAATAGATTTCATACGCTGAACAACAATCTACCCCGTTGACCGTCGTTTGTACGAAACCAGCTTCAAATAATTCATACTTTTATCAACTGATGATTTTTACAAGCAGCCGATGAGACTAACGGGAAGAAATTTCCCTAATGGTATGTTCTCTTGTCCGGATTGCTTGTTTTATCTTATAGAACTGATTGCATTATATCTACGTGAAGAACAAATATTCAATTACAACTCGGGAAAATAAGTGCAGGATTCCTAGAGGACAGAAAAAACCACTGTAAGCTTCTTCCACGTATTTGATTTGGAGCGTGGCTTATTAAACTTATCTCAAATATTCACATATAACACGAACAATTTTTTTCCACACACTACTTTGACGAATACAAACCTTAGGAAATCGAGATAAACTTGACGATCACTGGAAAACTTTTCAGCATTCTAGTGGAATAGTAATTGTTCGGGCTTCTGGAGTCATGCTAAGCTTGTCGTACACAATGCTCACTAATTATCCTGTCGACGGTTTTCGGTTTGTAATGTTCTGTTAACAAATATGACGGGGAAAACGTAGTTGTCAGAAGTTTATTGTCTCGAATTTTCACGCTTCTTTCCAAGATAAACACTTGCGAAACATGTTTTGAGGCCCATCTCATTTGGTTTGCATCCAAATCCCGATATAATGGTTGCATTCAACCTGATTTTCATTTAAACTGGTTTGAAAACATTTCCCCCTCGTTACAGAGGAACCAAGAACCGCAATTCGTTGGGGGTACTGCGGGATCTGATTCCACTGGGGATAGTCTACAAGTCAGAAAAGAAGATAAACTCAATTTCGATCCCACAGTGCAGTAAGTCTGTGACAGCCGTTTTGATAATTCACGTCAACGACACCAAGGACAGCATTCTCATTGTAAGATCGTCTCTCGGTTATCATAAACTGTGGTTTAACCCCATTTCAGAATACGATCCACCACAGCATCTGACCAAAACACAATGTCCTCAGAAGTTGCGCGTTACGTGAAATGCTCCAACGATCGACTGCAACTGTTGCAATCCCTGTGCCCAGCAGCAGCAGCCGCCACAATTCTCCTGGGTAGACAGTTCACGGCCAGACGCACCTCACTGTCGGATAACAGTGATTCCGAACTGAGCGAAGTAGAGGAATCCGTGAATTTGGGTGAAACGCGATTTGTGGTCGATGCCACATCTTGGTGCCCAAAACCATTTCTTGCGGCCGACTTGACCCCCTACCTCGTATTCACGCATGCCGATCAAGTTTCTGATGTGAGCTCTGCTATACATTTAGTTGTTTTTTCCAACCTCACACAATGCTTTATTTTTTCTTGATTGTAGATCCTAACGGAATAAACAGAGAAAATCACTGAGTTTCAAAAAGTTGATGTGAATCATCTTCATATTGTTTCATCGACGGAGCTTGACCTTACTTTCGGAAACGTTTCATCATTAGTGATCCACGACCAATGCCAATTATCAAAACCACTGATAGTTTGAATCATTTATGTACATATTTATAGCGTTATGGCAGATACCTTTTTTATTAGAGCACCTACTGAGGGGAAATCAGTCAAGATTGCTGATCCCTGACTTGATGACAAATGGTTATCAGTTGAAACATGTTGAATTGTTTCACAAATCAACAATTATTCATAATCATGCCATATCCATTAGGGAAAGAGCTTTAGTGAAACTCAAATGCGTCGTAAGAAGTGGTAAAGGTGAAGCAGTATGATGAATTCCAGTGGAAGCAAATGAAAATTATATGATTGCCACATTAACTTACCGAAAGCATGATTGAGCAATTGCTACAACGGGCAACGTATGGAATTTGACTGTCTCATTGTTTGCAAAATTATTAACCCGGTTACAGCAGACTATTGATTAACAGTCCTAAAGATGAAGCCCCATTCTGATTTTCGGTCAATAAACTTCCAGAAGCAATTTCACGTTCTCGAGAGGACAGAACTGTGATCATGGTAAAAATGATTGTAACATGCAGCTGAAGGTACACACTTCTTGTAGAAATTCCGAGTTGCAGCGCTGCTCATCAAAACACGAAACTGTAACTCGTGCTTCTTTTCGGAAACGGAGTGATACAAATAGTAGCCTACAAATTCATTAGACATTTCGAAAGCTCAGTTTTGAAAACAACTCTTTTTCAGTCAACAGCACGTTGCTAACGGATGTATGGCACGAAAGGAGGTGGTACTTCATCGGTGATTTGGAATGAATTGAGACTTAGCTGCGTAAGATCATTCTACTTCGACGATATCAAGCAGATTGTGTGAAAGGTGGGTTCGTGATGCCAAATAGACTGGTTGAGGTCCGTTTAACAGCGAATTGCCTATGAACCAGGCATCACTCATGAAATAGGTTTTACTAAAGGGAAGACGGTCAAAGTTGTGTTTATTATATCTACATTTTTTTCAATTACTTCCTCTCATTACGTAATAATAATACAGTCAGTTAGGGTTTGTCAATGGTGGAAAGAGTCTGGCGGCAGAATATGATACCCGGGATAGAAGGATTGAAAAAACCCACCACGATGACCGTTTGACCACTACCGGCCACTAGATTCACAAGTAATAGCTAGAAAAATTCTCTCACCGCTACTAGAAGGAGCAAGTTAGCTGCAAATAATTACAACGTATCCAACTGAAATAAATTTTGACTGGTAAATATGAATATACAAGAGAAATGCGAAAATGTGCACAGTTGTTTTTCAAAGGTTTCCGATCGCTGAGCTTCGCGCATACATCGCCTGAGTTTCTCCACCCGTCGGGATGACATTGTCAAAGCTGAGATGAAGATGCTCGTAAAAAGAGGTATAATAAGTTGGGTAAACTGGGAGAAAGGTTGCCACGAGAGTGGATGATAACAAACCCAGGTACAAGCACACGTGATCCATTGTTCCAATATCCATCCACGAGGCTCAAGAAGGACACATGTTCAATTTGGACAAAGTTCATATTCTGAACCAGGCAATCACAAGCTGCGTAGCGTAGTTCATGGAAGCCTGGCATTCTTCAAGAAATTCACTCGGTAAACAATTTCTTGAAGTGTAAGAAATTTACCTAACTCGAAAAGTGGAAAACAAAAGACTGGATCTTAAGCCCATCGCCCCAATGCTGCGAGACCCAATTCATATCACGTGAACACGTCAGTCGAACCAACATCCTTGAGACTCAGTAGACCAAGAATATAAGAGAATATTCAATATATATTCAATATATATTCAATATATATATATATATATATATATATATATAACAGCATAGATGCCGAGACCAGGTTTCCGGAATTAGAAGTTTCTGCGAAAGAACAAAGGTCAATTTACTAAACTTGAAAGTTTGCACCAAAAGATCAAAAGCTCAAGTTTCAGCAATCGCTAAATGTTGCGGTCAAGAGTACATCCAGGGACGGGCTCGGTATATATCTACAAGTGAATACGGGGTGCCTCCATCTGCAAGCCGTCGATATCACCACTGCTGGTGATGGAAGCTTGCAATCTAAGCGCCATGTTCAGAGATCAGAGGCTGGTAAGCACCACTAACTTGGGTAATAATCAATACCGAATCTCAAAAGATTTTTGCACACTTAATTAATTCGCTCAGAAGTCTGGCTTTTCCTCACAGAAAAATAAAAAACTGGTTCAGTTTCATAACTGCATTGACACGAATAATGAAATCTTTCGGACTCGATGTATGAATTTTGCTTTACAACAGTAGAGTTTACGCTAGTTAGTTGTAACACATTTTATTGTACATATTAGTCTGTCGATAGCTTTTGTGCGGAGAAAGGAACAAATACGGTCTCAGACGTATAAAGGATACAATTTTCTAGTAACCATGTCAGCGACCAACGATTAGCACAAACTATTTTCATCAAAAGTCCATTTTTCCACAACTATTTTCCGGGAAATCACAAATTCATTTCACCAGCACTTAAGTTTACACTGGAAGAGCCAAAACAATCTTCCGATTTGGTGAATATTTGCCATGGGGTGATTAGTTGGAGTGTGCTGGGTAGAAAATGTGGATTACGTTATTCTTCAACAAGGCATTCAAACATATCCCCGGGGCACATTACCCCGGAAGCTTTGTTCCTACAGTTCTTTTGGTATCTGGAGTGTAAAGCTAGGTCGTTTTGGAAAAGTGAGACATCTGTCACACTTAGAAACAAGAGGCATGCCATAAGTGGTTAAATAGGAACAAATTATTTCACTTTCGATGGAAATTGCAAACGGTGCACGGGACGTGGATGGCGTAGATGTGTGAATTCGAGTATTGGGATTTCAGTTCACGGTTAAGTGTGCGACTGAAACGTACACAAATTTCGAGAAAAAATTCGCTCACAGTCAGTCAATCTTGCTGCATCCGTTTCTGATTAGTCCAGTCATATTAATTCGGAAACATTTCGGAATATGATTGCGATGGTTTAAATAGAATGTGAGCTGCATTTATGCACGAGTGCAACGAGTTCATTGCCGATGGCTCATAAAAAGACTTGTCTGTGACCTATACCAGTTACCGAAGGTTATTAATTGAAACTTTTCCCCAGGTAGGTCTTCTGGATTTTCGCTGAACCAAAAGACAAACAAAACAAAAAACTGGTCGCCGGCATGGAAGCAATCTAGTTGCTTTTATTTCAAAGTTGCTACAATACCCAGCTCGGTGTGTATTTGTATGCGAACTAGAAGAAGTGTATGAACTGTACATGTGTTAAGGAAGGTACTACGGTAATTGATATTGGTTTTACTGGTAATGACGTTAACTGTGTTCGCATTACAGGAATACACAGGTAATGTCGATTGTGATGCACTCAAAAGTATTATCCTTATATAGTTGAAACTCCATGGCTTGAATAATGTGTATCAGAGCGTTGGATAATGACATTATTTCATTAGAAGCTTTCTGTCTTTCTATTATGAAGAGAGATTTCACTAAGTTATCTTCTCAATGACCATCGGAGTCAATAGTGGAAATTGTGATAGGCCATAGGTAAAATCTTTATGACTGCTTAAGAATAAAGGCTGACTCACTGATCAATATTGTAAATGAACAATGTATTCCCATCAATGTTTAGGTTTCCCTACAGCGAACTAATCTTGTTTTGTTTTCTCCTTAGCGGATTCTATTTCGTCATAGATGTGGTCGACAATTACAAGCAAAAATAGGGTTTCGTCTGAATTTTTGGGCATATTTATTCATCGTTTACAAGCTGATTCCGAGAGTTGTCCTAAAACTTTTCCACTATTTGCCTGTCATTAAAAATATAAAAAATATTTAGTTTTGCTCTGATACTGTCACGTACAAGAATAAAATTTGCTTATCAGCCAGCCGTGGGCATCGGTTTCGACAATACCTGAACTATTTTTATCATTCAACCAAAACAGGGTACAACTCTATATCATTTATGACTAAACCAGTGGCTTGCTGTGTCTACGGGTGCACTGTGATCATCGAGTAGCTTTGTATGAAGGTAAAAGTGAACGTGTAGCCAGTCTGAATTGAAGTAGCTGGGCGTGGTTCTTTATTTATCATATTCTACGGACAGTTTTGAAAACCTTTCTCAAACCATACGGCTAAAATCGATGGCAATTCTATGCTAATAGAAAATTTCGTCGTGCACTTCTTTGTTTGGTCATCTTAATATGTCTCAGTGTTCTTTCCACTCGACGATCATAGTGACGGCTGACGTTAGTTGATGAGTCACTTAAGATACAAACCGAATTCCCAAGTACAGATTACGTAGCTAAGCTTTGTGAGTTCTTCGTGACGTAATTCCTTCAATTCAGTTGGGATCCTCACGAAGCAGACAAGCATCTCAGGTGTCGATCATTGTGCAACTGATGGGTTGTTACAGTCCGGTACCAGTGGCAATGTGGCGTTTTATCACGTGTTGTTCTCGGGAAAAATATAGTTGCGAGTTAGCTTGAACGGACTGGTTCGAATAGCAATTTTCGAGAAATTTTTACAGCTTTTCCTCTCTTGGGTTCATGAAATGTAATTTCAAAATCAAGTTAGAGGTTTAAATTAGGACACACGGATCAATTGCTGACAAAGGTGAACACAAAGGGAATAGATCGGCTCAAAACTACGGCCAGCCAACAGTTTATCGTGGCATTTATTTATCCATGAAATTCACATGGAATGTGTGGACATATTCGCCTCGATTAAGAACATAAGACTACGGAGCTCCAACAAGGGATGTCGAATTCCCTTCCGGTTATCTGCTGTTGTAACTCTGCGACCATCTTGGGCTAGTGGGTCGCAAAGTGAAGTTATCCTGTTACGTTTTAACGAGATATTATCGGATGGGAGTGATAGGAGTTCGCTACGTTCATTTCTTCACGAATTAAATACACCTTCGACCGATAATATGAGTATGGGGATTTTTTCGTCTCGTCGATCCACAAGAGAAAAGGAACAACTTGTATTTATGTACATATTTACCATAACCAACTCAGTAATTCAAGTCAGTTCACTCAGTCACAAGTGGATAGGTGCTAGGAAATGTAGAAATTTTGCTCCTCTGTTGGATAAAACGAATTTCTCCCACAAATTTCTATACACTGAATTTGGACGAGCCAACTTGAAAACATTCTACTCAATTATCTTTCAGACTAAATCAACTGCGGACACTTCACAACCACTGATTCGTGGTGGCACGCTAGATGGGTTGGTCGCATACGCGTTGAGATGTTTGAGCGACACGGAAAATGGTAAGTTTGCTTGAGTTGTTGAATCAAGTGTTTTTTATGTTGGTTTTTTATCGTACTTCTTCTCTGGAAAGTTTTGCAAGATATTCGTGAAAGAAAACCTCTCTCATTTTCGCAACAGAGCCTATACAAATATGGAACCAGCTTCCAGTTCAAGCCCATTGGTAAAGTTCTGTTTTGTGAAAGTGAACGCAGTCCACAGATCTGTTTAGAGCAAAGCAAATAGGATGCGACTAGCCAAATCATAAAATTTCCACACAAATGATTCAAAGGGCTTGCTTTTTTGAGAGCTTCTCATTGATAGTGAAAAAGTTATACTAGTAATGGTTATAACAATAACGCTGTTATTGATGTTGTACCAATTTGCAATTTTCAATTCTCGTGTAGTCTACTGACAACACCTTGTCATTGACATTCGTCAAACAGCGCAACAAATGTCACTTCGATTTTCTGATTCATTAGTAACATTGTTTGTTTCTAATACATATCTGCATGCATATTTATAACATATAATATTATATAATTGTCGAATATTTTCAAAGCTGAATCAATTTAGGTTATTCTACTCCACAAGTAACGGGTCAAGTTCTAATGTCTTTGCTAAAATTTAGAAATAAACTCGATTGTATCTCACCACGTAGACAAATGCACCAAAACCATTAGGTTTCGTAAGGGAAGATTGGTTTTCCGAGTTTACTCACCAACACACAAAAAGTAGGCGCCAAATGAACATGTTCAGATACTACCAACTTAACAACGGACTTTTCTGCAGAATGTGGTTTCTGTCAGAGCGTTCGAACTATAAAAATCACGATAACCTCGAACTGGATTAGCTTCACAACGAATTAGTCATTCAAAAGTTCTGATGAGTATCAGAATAAGTTCTCTTATTGTCTTAGCTAGTCCTGATACACTCAGGGCGTTCTTCCGTTGATACCGTTGTGCAAGAATATAACTAAATGTGAGCAGAGCCATTAATTTGTTATCGTGGTGTTCTTGAGTTGCAACATCACAATATGAAAATCGGTGTTCTCTTTCTTTCGTACATGAAAACACTGTTTTGGAATATGAACTGGCTTACACTCCCAAGCATGTTACTGCAGCTTGAAAATATCACAAATTGCTCAATGATCCCAACAGAGTGTCATTTTGTCATAAATCAATCTCGAATAACTGCTGGTTCATGCTAACCTCTCTGAAAGCGATAAAATCATTGGATTTTTGGCATGAAATTCTGGTAAAGTCGTATTTTGCCGCTCCTAGAAGAGAGTAACTCGGATAGTAGCTTTTCTGCTGCAAGTAGAATATTTCTCATTACTTCGGAAAAACATCCACCGAGGACGATGCCCTTATCAGTAATAATTTGCCCTTTGTTAAGAACTTGTTCTATCATAAAGGTAGGACTGGAGATAGAGGAAACGGGGTTGGTCAAAATGTTCACAACTGTAGCATATTTTGGTAGTTGGAAAGAAAATGTGTGCGCAGTTTCTGTCAGAAAACCATGGACATCTGCTGATTCGTTCGCGGTATTGGGCTTTGGTTCCCTCATCCAATGGGGTTGCACAATGATGACTGCGTTGGAAACCAAGCGAAATGCATTTAATAAGTTGTTGCACTGCATGCACCTGAAAGTGAAAGAAGATAAAATACTTCTTTCTGATCGAATGATTGCCTCCTAATGACCGACCAGTTTGATAGCTCTCGTTTCTCGAGGAAACGCTGAATCAAATCTGGTCGTCTTTCTGGGGTATCACACTTTCTCTCTAGTCCGCTTTGTCCCCTCAGAGATTTGCATAACTCGGGTGCGAAAACTTTCTATCGATTGAAAGATTGAATGAGTTGGCAATCACGTTATCTTTGCTCACGTATATTTTCGATCCAAATACTCCGTTCACAGCACAAAATCTGAACGCTCTGTTCCCACACGTGTTTCGTGTAACATATCCAACGTTCACCACACCGGACCGTGTGATCGAGAGACTCATTCAAGTTTACGTGGCTTACGCTCCACTGGAGCCCGGTTGTCAGTCAACTGACTGGTCCCAAGCGCTAACGGTGGCCGAGTTCCTCGTGACTATCGTAAGCATTTTGTTCATACTTGGCACATTAAACATAAACAACGAGGTCATTATCTCACGCATGTAATAAGTCGTTTCTATTCAATGATTACAAGTTGTGTTCTGAAAACACGTAGTATGCAGCTTTGTATGAATAAAATGAGGGTAGACTGATCACTGCCAGAGACACCAATTGAATTAACAGAAAATTTGTTGGCATTTGTGCAGTGCTTTTATGTAAAACCGAACAAGTGGAGTACTTGAAAGTGCATGAAAATGTTCTTTGTACTTATTCCTCAATGTTGTGCATTGTGTGAAGCGTTTGGAATATATCATTCGTAATTCCTGACTAAACTAACCTCTCACTGAATAATCTGCAAATTAGTTGGGTTTTTTTATTGGCGCTCCTGTGTCTCTTTGTACTCAACTGAATTGAGTTGTATCACGCACATTTCAGCTAAAAGGAAGGGAAGTCGGTTGTCGTTACTTTGAAATAATCAAAAAAGACAAATTTGGTTCCCCCGTCGAACTTGATGCGAGTTTTTCCTCTACTTCCATCTTGTCAAACAAAACACTTGTTAATAAAGGCATTTCAAAGTGGCGATTGATATCTATGGGCCGGGAGATGACCTAAACCCGGAACCTGTGGTGATGCGAAGGGCTTGCGGATAAATCATCGACCAGTGGATAGGTGGGGTCTGCTAGAATATTCATCTGGAACTTTTCACAAGCGATAACGTGTAAGTCGCACGCACTGGAGTTGTGAAAATCTATTGAGAATCAAAGAAACAGAAATGATATTAGCCAGACCACGGTGTATTGTAGTGAAATCTTTCCTAAGTGGGCCAGAAAAGAAATATGGGAGAAGAGTTGAGTAAGAAAGGAACAATGTAGCGGTGGACAAATTACAATAAACAGCTTGTCTGGCATTAAAATGCCTTGGACCAAGATTTCAAAAACAACAGTCTACGTGGTTTCCTTACACAACTCGGTACGTGGCTCTCTCGGGAGTGTCTAGATAATCAGATAACACGATAGTGAACTTGTATTGTATTTTCTTGAACGAAAGCTTTAGCTTGCTCATTGAAAAGTGAACTGTGAGAATTCCAATCCAAAACCGAAGCCTTACTTTGGGGAAACCGGCCAAGCAAAACACCCACGGAGATGGCTGCAAAGCCCAAAAGAAATACGGCAATATAAGCAGTTGTCAGTGAAACAAAGTATTTGTTTTCTTTCATGCCAACTAAAAAAATTCGAATGGCGTATGTACAAGAAAGGCACTTGTTTTTTTAACAAACAGTTATGACGGGGATGGGAACTGGAGATCGTCAGTCGAACGCTCCGTGAGGAGGAAATATTTCAAGGGTTATTCAATCCAAGACCTGTAAAATATAGTCACAATGTTACGGACTTTAACTCCACAGGAAGTAAAAATCATCTGGGCTGATATATCGTTACTCAAAATCGCATTTTAAATAAATAGCCATTTGTTTTAATTGTTGCAAAAACGTGTTTCTTTTGTGGCAAAATGGTAGTCAGCTTTTTGCCGTATGTGTGTGTGTGTGTGTTTGTGTATTTCCGCAATGTGACATAGTATTCCTGTACGAAAACTTCACCTCATTTAATTCTCGAAAGATATCTTTATCGGTTACGGAAATAACAATACTGGTGGAAAAGCTCTATTTGACTTTCACACTCAAAACAACCAATTATAAATGATTAGTGTGTCGCAGAGCAAAAACTTACCATCAGATGACAGCTTTTCAGGCAAGACCATGAAGAATTATTTCCTCATGAAAGATTTCAGTTTCGCTATGGTCTTTTTTGGGGAACCCTATTTGAAGTTTATCATGTTTCGAAAAATTAGAACCGATGACAAACATCACGCATTTCAAATCATCATTGTTCAATACTGAATTAAAAAGAGCACGCATAGACTTAGGATAATCTTTTCTCGTTGTCTGATATGTCGATCTAACCTAAGAAATTCACCTCTATTATTGTCAAAGTAATGAAGGATTCATCACGATTCACAGTGATTTGCAAACCCTAACCGCCTGAGGAACAAAATCCTGCTCTAGATGATGGCTCGGTCAAGATTGTACATGGTAAACTGTTCAGTCACCGGATTTACACTCGATTTTAGTAATAAACCCCACTGAATATCGTCCGATGGAAACAAGGAGCAGATTTCCTCTTAGCGTTGATAGCTACTGGCACTGGCGACGGCCAACCGGTTATTTGGTTTCCGAAACCATAACTCTCGTCTGATTGTCGAGATAGTCAAATGCACTCGGTAAAGTGCGAGGTCGAACAAAGTAGCCCTAAAGTCTGGTAATCCTAGAGAGTTACTGGCCATCAGTCATGAAGATTCAAATCAACTTTGAATCAACAAGAACCACTTGTCGGTAAATAAAATTTCATGGCTCTTATATGTGCTCAATTACCAGTGGTTATATGCACCAGGTGTTTAAACTGTATTTCCACAAAACAGGTCTAAAATATCCAGCTTTCTTTCCGATAGGGGTTAATGAAAATAGTGAATCATCCAATTTACGCCAACATTTTCTAGACTCGTTTTACAAATGCCTGATAGGTACGGAAAATTTTCGCATCTGGCACTATGATTTATTAAATTCGTGAAACAGCTTTCAAATTACTTCTTCGTGCTTCAAGCCAAACTGTGGCACAAACAGGAAATCTACGACTGAAACTAAAATAAACAAATTAATTTCGTCCAATGGAAATAATAAGCAAATATTAGAAATAGTAATATTATTATCGCATCAAAGTTTCGTAAGCGAAATCTGCCCCATCAGAAATTATCAGCTGACCGTATTCATCGAAATTTGAATAGGTCTGAAATCAAAACTGGGTAGAGCACGATTCCCGCAGATTAATTGTTGGACTATTTATTTGATTGTAGAAATGGCAACATTATTCCAAGCGCATAGAAAACAAACTGATAACTCAATTTATACAAATAATTTTGTCCTAGGTACCAGTGAAACAATAAATGCTGCGTGATATTTATTTCCCCCAGCGCATCCAACGTCAGCCATTCCTGTTCTCCATATGTATCGGGGTATCAGATTTAGAACTACTTTGCATAGAATCGACTCATTGTTCAGTGGGAATATGCATGCAGGCACACCTTGAACAAAGGTAACACACCCTGGAAGAATAATACCTAGATAAACAACGTCTCATACGTGTGACTTGGAATAAATTGGATCTGTCTAAATCCCCAGCGAAGATAACATCAAAAGCGCAGTTGTAAACCCAAGTCCGTGACAAACGATTGGGAAAATTTGTGTCCATTCTATGTAATCCTATGGAGTTGATTACCTGGAGAAATCGATCGCACGTAGACAGCCAAGAAATAAAAAACGAATTTGCTGCCTACTTGAAAAAAGATTTCCTGCTTAAATCAATTCGAGCATTTAGGAGACCAAAGGGCGGAACATTCCACAAGGCCTCAAAGCTATCGTTTATATAGCGAAAGAAATTACCAGCTATTTTCCAAGATAATACTGGTGAGTTGACTGAACCTGAACGGTGTGTGTAATGGAAAATCCACTTTCATTTTACCTATTCAACAGAGCACTCCGCGAGCCGAAATCACTCACTGTGCAGTTTTTCTACCTGCACGTGATATTCACTTACGTAATTCGCATCCGACTGGTAGCATGGCGAAAGCTAGGCTGGCCGGTCAATTGATCATCAGTTAAACGTCACTAGATTGCTTTCGTCTCACAGCTCAAACATTTGGATGGGACAAATTCAATCACATTCTCTATTAGTTATAATAGTAATAGTTTGACGGAAGAACAAGACATTGGCACAATTATTCTGCACTGTTCCGTTGTGTTCATAAGGTCTTTGATATTGGATATCCCGTCCCACAAATTGTTAAGCTTTAAAATTGCTATCTATTTAGTTTGTTCTCCTGTCCGATCGATCTGACGACGAACTATACTATATTTATTTCTCCGTAAGGAATTCCGATTTGTGCACGTGTTGTACCACGCCTGACGGCATAGTACACTCTTCCTATCTTTCTGACACTTAGATGCCCCAGCATACTCACATCACCATAGATAACCATCTTCTATAGGTAGTTCGTGGAACATACGTGTGCTAAATTGGAAAGCGCTTCTCAGCAAATATAATAGTAGCAGTTCAGTGTGGGAGAATATCTTTTGTATCCAGAACCACTAAACAAATTCAGGCCAATGGAGCCAAGCTTAACATTGGTTCACCTAATGTGTCCGAGGATTTATAAATTCGATCATCAGTGGGTTAACGGTCCAAATGTCTTTTATTTTGAAATAATGAGGCCCACTATATCCATTGACCTATTTTTCAATCAACTGAATGGTTTTTTCTCTAAACCACATCACACACTGAATTTATTCCATCCCAAATATGTCATAATGAGTGCAATCCGTTGGGACGGATCAAGGATCTATTAATAACCGCATTTATAGTCATCCCCGTTTAGGATCAGGGACTCCTATCGCACTCATTTAGTATGAAGCTTAGAAAACGAGTTGCTGTTTTGTTGGTGAGATGTTTCTCTATTCTCTTTTCGACGAGATGTTGTATTAATTATTATGCGAGGAATTCAGACGTTTACGGATTAAATAGCCGATTCTCTTAGGCCTACTCAACTGCCCAATTTTTGTCTACAAATACCCGTTTGGCGGAAGCCCGCGTCCACATTTGTTCAGTTAGGAGGACAAATTCAAACTGCAGATCAGGTTTAGGCCGGTGAAAACCAATTTTAAAGGCTGCATATTCGAAGCTCAGAAGACATCTTTATTTCAAGAACCGGCAAGAAATAAATAGATCTTGCCTTGGTAACAAGGCATTCAACTAATGGTGCTATCAGACCGAGCACATTTTACCGTTACTCAGTTGAGGATCCTGAAGAAAATCTTGATTGACATTACGAGAATGTCTTGCCTGCGATTCTCATAGACTGAACTGGGAATGAATTTGGTCAGTTTGTGCCAGCATTCCACAGACCACGAATATGTCTGTTGCTTTGTAGCAGACCAAAGGAAATAGCCTAATAGGTTTATCAGTATTAACAGATCTCTACGGGGGTTATCAAATATCGTGGATTTGTTACCGTAGTTCAATAGTTCCACAATGGCTTTGCGATACTTCCAGTTCGCTCGCAAAATCACTTTTAGCTTTCTTTTTCCAACGCGTGGGCCAACCAAAGCGTTACACAACTCGTCGATCTCAGACACTACAGAGAATATGAACATTTTAGGAACTTCCGGTGCACTAACTCCACACAGAAGAAAAATATTCAAGCTACCTACCGTCAGGCGCTACTTCAGTGTTCTCGATTTGTGATTCGTTTAATAGGTCGGGGTTTGGACAATTCCGAAGGTTCTGGGTCATACCCCTCAGATCGCAATAAAAACCGTAAAACCGTCTAAATTTATGAATCAGTTCCTTCTTATTCTAGCTCTACGAGATCCCAGCCTGCTAATCTCGGTCTTTTCAAAGAACAAAGTGGGCCTAACTATTGCATGAGTGTAATCCGTTTGGAGCTCCAGAAGCATGCCTAAGCATTAACTGGATAGTGATAATATTTACCGACCAGCTCATCTATCCCCCTCTAAAACGTGCGGACTGAAAAGTCAAAAATGCTCCGTATTCCGTTGTCCCTTTGAATTTCCGCCTTTTACGTCGTATCGAGGATCTTGGAATTCCGCCGTATCTCTGTCTGATTAGTACATGCCGGTCAATTTCCGTTGATAGCGAGTCTGATAAACCATGGCCTTTGATGAGACACGCACTTATCGCTGTTCTTCGTCGGGGTCCATCACTCTTCGCAGGTTACACCAGAAAGAGTTATGAGCAGACTTGCGAGGAGCAAACTCGGCTTCAAGGTGGCCGTGAGTGCGTTGATCAAATTTTCACCCTCCGACGGCTGTTTGACGGTCGCCATTCACTCCAGAGACCATCGACAAAGGATTTTCTGAACATTCATTCGATCTTTGACTCCGTAGACTGGCCCACAATGAGGAACCGTTTGTTAAGAAGTGTATCACCGTAGAGGAGTGCGTCACTAAACAAACAACTGAATCGCCAAACCTGAGACTCGGTTACAGCCCACGGCTAGCTTTCGCCAAATTTTTCCGTTTCCTTTGAATTCACTGAGACAGACAACTATCACAGTTTGTTCTCTTCTTTGCCACAGGAAATCTTCTCCTTATTGCCTCGTCTGATCTTCCGAATACGGGAGTTTAACTCCTTCTACAGAACAGAGTTTTTTATTTGGAATATACAGGTGGTATTGCCTTGCTAAGTAATCACCCGCAAGCAGTTCCACACGCTTTCCACTGCGTAGCTTTTGAGCTATCGAGCTGTGATGATTACCTATGTTCCAAGAGTAAAATACCTCTGCAAGAAAGACAGAAACCTTAGCCCGCAATCATTCCATTTAGTAATTCAGCTTCAGCTAATCGATAGATTTAAGAGTGCCGGGGGCTTGAACACCTATTTAGGTGGTGTGGGGGGGGGGGGAAGAGATCACACCAGGCATACCGAGAACCAAGATGGCTTTCGTCTTTTAGGGCAACAACTTTGGTACCACCAAGAAATCCTCTCTTTCTTCACGGGGAAATTGTACAACGACGAGGTTCGCAACTGTCTGCCCCACTGTTGCGATTCCTGGTCATTCCACATATATGATATCTCCTATACACTGATCGCCTTTATTGGGGACGTCGAGTGAGTATTGAACAGATTAGTTTCCAACTGACCGAGGTAATCTTTTCAAATGGTCTGCGATAGCCTCGCCACTTTCTCCTGTACCTGATTGCTGTGTACGTATGCGCGATATATCGCTACTATCTGCACAAGGCCTTGGATAGGTATATGAAGAAGTTCGCATCGCTAATTGAATTGGTTAGTAATTCTTGCCCATTGGTTAGGTCACAGGTGAGGAGGACTGTCGGTGGTGAGAGACACGGAGGAAAATAGCTCAGATTAGAAGTCGTTACCACCATTTCTATGTGGTCTAACTGTTGAAATATTGTGCTCCGTGTGCACAAGAATTCTTCAAACAAACAAGCAAAAGCATCTAAAATGTGCACAGGGAAATAGAAAAATACAGAATGTTCCGTCTTGGAATCTATTTACCTCACCCTTTTGTCATGCATTCCTCATGTTGCTCTTGTTGTTATCGTGATAGCGTTCGTACCATGTTAAACTTCAAGCCAGTGTAATATTTATATTCATGTTTGCCAATGTCAACTGGATACATCGTAGACAACTCGATTTTTTTCTTCGACAGACTTATCCGAAACCCCGATCTACGTGATAAAACTCATCAACATTATACTTCCGTAATAGTCACATCAAGTTTTAGCAACGGCAGAAGGTCTATCACATAAACATATCATCCGTTGGTGGGTGATAATAAAAGCCAGTTACAAAAGTTCCTGTTCTTGTATTTTTGTAATAACTCATGCTTAACCCGGAGAGGATAGTTACTAATTAACCAAGAATGATCGCGAGAGAAAGATAAATGGGCAAAATTTTTGTTCTTACATAGTCTTATTATGGAATAATTTTCAACCATGAATCCTATCTTTGGGGACCCGGCTTTCGTCACGTTAAACTACCCCTTTGATGAAAGTGTCCTCAAAGGCGGCAATTTTGGTAGTACCATTTAAATCGATAATTTTGATGAGGAGGAAGATTTAGTTGGATCTCTGATTCTCGACTAATATTATATGTGCTGAAAGAAATCTAATCATCATTCGGAATAATATACTGGGTAGTAAAGCATACCCTAAAGTAACTAGGCAACCGAAATTCCGTTACATGTGATTTATTCATATTACTCACTGAAAGCTGTTGCATTTTACCTCCTGCGTTATTCTCATGATATTGAAGGTTATGGAATTACATCCGGAACAGCTTAGTGCCCGTCTAGTTCTCCGCCTAGCTCGATTTGCCCGGCTTCTAATTTTGGACGGTCTGAACGAGAGTCAGCGCGCTGCAACAAGTGGATCATCTTTTGAAGATGATGTCCATCTGAAGAACTCGAAGTGCACAAAAGATGCACGCAATCCACATAAAAGCTTAGCCGATCGCCTATTCGATAGTCTACCTCTGCTGTCCGCCAGTGCGCAGCTTCGAGAACGCACAATTCGTCAGTCGAAACAGTTTGATCTCCGACCGCGGCGGAATAGCAGTCACGTGCCACGTGACATAAGACGAGCGAGTGAAAATGTTTCCAAACCAACCGGATCTTTTGGAACATTGGAACCTCCGGTCAGTGTACCGGTGAATCAGTGGTCTTCCAACTGCCTGGAAACCACAACCAACGATTCTTCCCGTAAATCCCCATTGGAAATCTTTGAGAAAGTGGACAATAACGAAGGAAGTTTTACGGATGCTGTTAAGCGGTAAGTTTCCAAACTCTATTACCAGGGACGGAACAAGTATCAGGTGACTTCGAACGAATCAGCTAATCTATCCATAAAGATAAAAGCTAGTTTTGATTAAAAAAACATTAGAGCTCTCATACGAGTGGGACAAGAACTGATGTTTGAGGCTGTTATGAGAATCTCTTGAGTGTTGTTATCGGAAAAATGTGTCACAGGATTCGTCAATCTTCGTGGCAGAATTACATCATTTGCCAGAAATTGCATCTTCAGGAAAACCTAACATTATGATTTCATACTACATGTCCGGGGTGTCCTACCAATAAGAATAAATTCATTCGTCTCCGTGACATCTTTCTCCAATCAGAAGACCGACCAAATGCACACCAGTACTATTGCAATGAAGTACATTCCGATGCAGCAAGCAGCTGTCATTGAAATCCCCAAGTCTCGTTTTTGTGCAACTGGTTGGCAAAGGTAATTTGTTCACCGTAGGCATGGGGTGAAAGTTAATGGACTGGACTTTTGCTTTACCATGTTAACCGTCAGATCACAAGTGCGCCTAATTTGTGAATTTAGTTGATTCATTAAATATCCAAGGTTGTGCAACACGTTATTACACTGCTGAGTTTGTGTAAGTCAATCTGCCCACCCTATCCGTTTAAGCAAACAGCAACGGATCAAACGGTGTGTTAAAGAAGTTCATCCGCTTAAAAAAGGTGAGTGGTTGGATTTCTGATCACATCATTTACTCTGCCATGTCACGAGGCACAGAAAATTCCTTATGTCATCATAGAAACATCTGAATCTTCTGTCTCAAGAAGAAAGATAGGTTCTGCTAGGTAGACGTCGTGAAGATGTTGGATGTGCAACGTTCACCTAAGGATCTACCGGACTGGCCCAAATTTCATTGACACAGTGATTTCATACAAAGTTACAACATGACACAATTCATTCACGTTTCCCGTACCCACCTCTGAGTGATTGGTAAACGCAAGGAAATACCAGTTTTAATCCCATGTTAGTGACGATGATCTCGTTGCGTAGTTATACAATCGATCATTTAATATGAATACAGTACCTACGAAGGTGAAGTAAAGTGAATGGCACAAGTAAAAAAATGTAAGGTGCGATATGAAACAAAATACTCTTTGGAAATGCATAGTTTTCTCTGTCAAATGAAGTTTTGATCTGCTATATTCCTCCATACATTATTCAACCCGTTTGAATCTGCAGTTGGCCATTTCATGGAAGATATTACCACTTATGCCGTGCTTCTTGAAGTGTATCACTTTGCCCTCAAAAGTTGCTTATTCATTCACTTGTTCTCATCCTAGATCAGAAAAATAATTACCAGAGTCACTCAAAGCGAGCTGCCCAAACATCAGCCTTAGCTGTTCATTCTAGTTCTGGTGAATTATGACAAATTCAGGGAACAAAATCAGATGCACGAAAAAACACTTTGTTACTCGAATTTCGAAAACACCCTTAAATAGGGTCTGATTCCAAACCATTCTAGTAAGAGGTAATCTAAAGGTAAACATCTTTCGTGTTTTGAGTCAAGAAAGCATGCAAAATTACAAAAAACACTGTGACTACAGTGAACAAATAGACCACCGAGAAATCACTGTGTCAAGCCCTACTGAGTCATTACAGATGCTGGTCTCAATAGGTTGACGGCCTAATGATTCAAGAATGCTTCACCACATATTGCTTTGATTGTTGTTAGATTTGTAACTACTTCATTAGAAAGATTATAAACCTCTGTCTTCCGGAGTAGCGTTGGTTGTCTCCGTCATACCGCAAATCAGAGCAGCCTTTTTGGCAACCAAAAGTGGAACTCTGCTCCTCAAACTCCCAAATGATTTACTTCTAATATATTTGATCATACGTGAAACTTGTCAGGTCTTCAGTGAGAGAAGAGACTGAAAAACAGCACAAACTATGAACCAGAAGTTCAAATGAGGATTTTATTGTCACTTTCATTGTGTGAAAAGTATGTGTGCAATCATTCCCAAGAACTAGGATGAGCGTGTAACCAAGTGAGCGGTGTGAACTCCTACTTTGCAATGAACACCGAATAGTGACATTAAAAGACGTACGAAAGCAGTAACATGGCTCTGATGTTATTTCAGCAAAAATCTCCCTGTGAAAAACGATAAATAGCAGAAACTAGGTTCTGAAGGCCTTTCGTTTTTTATGAGAATGCATTTCGAATCCAATTATAAATAGAAATTTTTGGTCGTTGCATTCAAGTTACCTTGCTCGTGATTCGCTTTCTTGTGCACCAAATTTACTATTAGCCCCACGAAAACTATATGGAGCACTAAAACATACGATCTTTGTGTAAGAACTGCGAAATTTTAGGGGGAAAAACTCAGTGTGCATCATCTTGCCAATGTCTACATTCAGTCGTAAAAGCATCTCTCATTATCACGATATCCATTTGTACGTTCTTGCTTGTCGTCTTCCCTCGTTATTCTAGTCGTTGTGAAACCTAGCAACTTGTCTCCATTTTAGAACTACTTATTCGTTTAAACTAATCCCGTGCTATGCGTGATGTGTATAGCCGGATATTTATTCATTTACTTAGCAAGCACGTGAACAGCACTGCCGAAACAATGAGATCATACAACTGAAATAAATTACAGAATTCGAATCTAACTGTGTACTGTGATTTTCCGTTTTGACCACGTAAACAGCGCAAAACGGTTCACCGAGGCGAGTGCTCTTGCAGTGGCTACCGAACTGACGAGGATGGAGGAAGAGGTGTTTGCTGAAATCAATGTAGGTTTTTCCGTGATATTTCTACACTTATTTATTTATAACTGTCACATGCCACGCGTAGAAAAACACTGACAGGAGAACAAGCTCGTTTTCATTGAGTTAAACAGGTATATATATATATATATATATATATATATATATATATATACATATATATATATATATATATATATATATATATATATATATATATATCTAAATATATGACAATAAAAGCCAACTCATTCTTATCACACACCTTTCTTTAACAATCAGGGGTATATATGTAGTAACTTCAATCGTTCTGAGAAAATGACCTTTTTCTGGACACCATTTTAGATCTATTTACCCCATGATCGTTTCTGACATCTGATTACGACCTCACGGTCTTGTTTGGTTGCGTACATTTAACTGGACTGACTTTGCCGAGGTTTCCGTCGACCTCGTTTTCGAATCACTTTCACTTTTGGTCCTTCGGCGACTGTACGCGTTCGGGGTTCGCTTTTTGCACAGCCGTCGCGTTCATTTCCGTTCGATGTATCTCTCGTATCGGTACCACGATATATAGAATAAACTTCCACATCTGTCAACCAACTCACGTCTTCTCTGTTCGTTCGATAGAGGAGATTTCGTGGGTATTTCTCTGTCAGACCGGATAGAAGAAATGTTCATTAGCCGAGTTCGAACGTCTTTATATATATATATATATATATATATATATATATATATATATATATATATATATATATATACATGACCTGTAAAGGAAAATATGTGATAAGGAGGACATGAAATTTATTGGGACGTAATTTTTTTGTCGAAACTGGATAATGATGGATAATCCTTTGTTTAGAGTGTCAGCTTTCCGCCGGTTTACAGCTTGCTGCTTGGTTTTGAGTACGAAAGTGCAGACTGAATTTATGCACGAATTGTTTCTGAGCACATAAATGAGCTAAGGAGACAATTCCTGGCAACTTCTGCTGTGGATGAAAAGTGATACTTCACCCGTCTGGAAAGAGCACCCCAAATCCCACACAGGAGGTGAAAAGTTTCGGCCGAACTCATTGCGTGATTTTTCTCCGCAAGGTGAGAAATGAATGAGTTGGTAATTGACTTAGTCGCTTCATCCCTCGTGGTGGCGCTCACAAATGCGTAAAAGCAATATCTGGGAAGATAATCCCCTCAGCAACACATTTGTATTGAGTTAGACAAAAAATAATGCAATTTTATACGCCCTCATAAACTCGAAGTGGAAAACCAGGTGAGTCTGCAGAATTTAGGCCTTGGTTACAACAAAGAAGGGAGTATAATTACCAACTGTTCGATGAGACATACTGGTTATTGCTGTTAGATTCCAGTAAATAAACCACATTTTTTTGTCCAATATGTCAATTAGCTATTGGTTTCTGTCCTGTCAGATCGTACTATTCTTTAGGTTCAATTTTCAGAACACAGGGCTCCGTCAAATGTTCCACTAATCTGACTGCTGGCTAGTTAAAGACGCGCGTATCTGTCACTAAATTTCGATTCACGAAAAACGTCAATGGGATCCAAAAGATAGGATGTGTAACAGCTCTACCAAATCTATCTACAATAGATAGAGCCACATTGACTGCAGTGTTTCAAATAGGAAATTATTCGCCGGTCATGATTTCGTCAGTATTTATGGAATGGATTTGTTCCTCGCATAACTGCGCGTATTCTACCAGTCACTCACTTTGGAGCCCTTGAAACTATTCACAGTTCGGAATTCTTCTCCTCGGGAGTGAAGGACATGCAATTATGAACACACTTGTTCCCTAGACAAAGACGGGGCGACAAAAACCGCTATGAAGAGAGAGAGAGAGAGGGAGAGACAGAGAGAGAGAGTTAGAGATAAACGATCCTCTTCAGTTTAATTCAGTTTGTGTTATTCGAGTGGGAAACTGTCTCCTCCAAAATCGAATTACTCTAACAATGCTTACGTACTGAACACCTAAAGGCCTTTTTTACCACTACTATTTTATGCAGCTGCCATGTTCAGGATGATGGCATATAAATTGTTTGGTCAGAGCAAAATAATCTATTTGCTGGTGGTTCAGTCATACGAATAAATTCAATTAAAATAGCATTACAAACACAGATTCAATTCAGGCACACGGAAATGTGTTTATTTCGTATGAATAACTTTATTTTGAACGGCATCACCTTATTTTTAAATTTACAAGTCAGTTCAAGTCCGTGGTAGCTTCATGCACCCGAATGGGTGGATTTTCCACATTCCCGTCCTATACGTGAATACAAAAACATGAATTGGGGAAATACATACAAATGGCGGAAATTTTTGTCCAAACCTGCCGCTTTGTTAGTCTTTGGTGACTTTTACCGGATCTGCAAACAGACCAGCAGGATAAGAGAAATCAGGATTACGATAAGAAAAACTAAGGACGCATAAGAATTTGAACTTGGAGCGCGTGAAGGATGTAGACAAAATTCGTTCAGTAAAGGATAGTGAATATTTAGAAGTATTTCGGGAATAAACTGGTCACCGGTAATAGAGTGCTTTTTAGTTATGTTGCCAGCATGTGTAACTCAGAATGTGCCATTACATTCAGCGATATGTTTCATGAACCTTATCAATAAGTTAAGATTTTTTTCAAAAGACTAGGACAAATAACTGGTGGACAGTACAACCAGTGAGGGAAAGAGCATGCAGTCATAAAATTTAAAAATTAACTGACTCGGGACCGAAAGTTATCTTAGACGGCGAGAGAAAATTGACATCTTTCTAACTTTAAGCAGCGCCTCATGAACGTGCACGGACCGTGAACAGTTGCGGATAGTGTAACAGCAAGAGATTTACCCGTTGATGATATTAGTATGGGTTTATTATTTACAGATAAGAAGGAAGCCTGTTTGCGCGAGCTTTAAAAGTTTCATCAGAAAGTAAAGAGAATGATGTATCTTGGTATTTAAAAGCATTCTTTGATAGAAATCAGGATGATTATCAGTTTCCAGATTCACTCAGTTTGTCCTAAAATGCTGAAGTGGGTAATTCGCTGTCTAGAACTGCATCTTCTAAGTATGTGAAGCTAACGAAGTTATTCAGCATATAAAGAAATGAAGAGCGGCAAAAACTAGCACCTTTTAAGACACCAGAGTTAGTCGGAAGAAGGGCAGACATTTTGCCACTGAAACAGTGAACGTTTTCCGACCAGCGAATTCGTCTAAAATCAGCCTGCAAAAGTTAGAAGCGATGTCACTCACAGAGTGCATACTGTTTAGCATGGATCGTTCAAGGCAATCGAGTGCTTTCTTGTTGTCTAGAAACATCATTCCGACGGTCTGACACTATCTGTCCAAAGCCGAAGCCGTTGAGTAGTCACATGTGAAGTTCGAAGACTGACAAGCAAGCTTGTTTATGTCTTCTTCAGTTAACCCCATGTCTATCGATGATAGAAAGTCTCTCAAGCAATGAGAGCGTTAGAGAGCTGCAGGCTACATGACCGCACTTCCGTGGTTTCTTCTTGAGAACAGGCGTTGTCTTTGCCAGTGTCCAAACTTCAGGGATTTCCCGGCTCGTTTATTACTGGCTAGTGGTACCGAAAAGCGTCAGCAATTTCCTTGAGTACTACAGGTGATGGCTCATCTGAGGAAGAAGTAATATTTATGTCCACTTTAGGCAGTTTTCGGAAGATCTTAACTGGTTCGATGGTTCGTTGCCAAGGTGAGTTGTTGAAGAATGATATAGAACTGTGCTGCTTTGCTGAGCTGAATTCAGACTTAGGATTTCAACATCAGCGTTTTCTTTTTCGTTTCTGGAGCTACAACGTTATTGCAGCTGAAGCTTCCCGAGATGGTATATGTGTACAACTTGTTCAGGAGTTCCGCCTCAGATGTGATTCAATTGTTGTTCCTGTAAGTTGGCATCATTATGGACTGCATACTAGGCGTATTTCACTGCTCTTCAACGTGTCTCTAATTTTAGTTTCACGAATTTCTCGATGTGGCACGCCTTGAACGTGGCGAGGCTCCTACACTGAGTAAATGCGTGGCATATTTCAATCAAGTTACCAGGTGGGCCCGTAGTCTTCTCTTTGTCCTGGCTCCGAAGCTCGGAGACTTCATTGAATCCCCAAAAGCCGAGGAAGGTGCGCATCCATCAGCCACGATCAAATCTGATTCGATCGACCCACAATCCGTCAAAGAGCAAACGGTTCACAAAGAATCCATAGAGCGTTCAAAGTCCAACCGTTCTGATTTGATTCCAGCGGGTAAAGAAAAAGGCAGTTACTATAACTGTCTGCCCACCCCGAGTTCGCATCTGTCCGATGAGAAAACAACTCGAGCAAAGCAACTGGTCTGCATAAATTTGATGTTCTGTCACATTTGTGAGGTGTTGAAAGTAAGCACTGTCTGAACACGTCCCATCATTGGCCATTAGAACTCCTTGAAGATTATTGATTCAATACTGTACAAGTGTAGGTAGTTAAATTTCTCTTTAGCGTTACTTCTGATATATTGTCTCATTTCCATTGGTAAGAGTTCATCAAACGTAGAACTGCATGTAACATTAAAATGGGGATTCGTAATTAGGAGAAGCCTTTTTATAGATCCTGGCAGATATAATCATGAACTGTTAGAATCCTTTGTGAAACCCGTGACGAAAATCAAGTGCCATATCTCGGAACGTAGGATATCCACGGATTATAATGGCTCCAGCTTATCTTTTTCAATAACTCTTTCCTTCCGAGAATAACTTCCGTATCAGGAAGAAAATTTTATCATTGAAAGTTACATTATCATTGTTGTTGGTCTTCGATAGTTTTCGGAAAGAATGCTTTTATGCACGGATATTTTAGAGTAACGGATGCCTGGGTGTGGAAATTAAACTTCAGGAAAATGAGCATACCAAACCGCTTCGGTTTTCTTTGAGCCACCAGTAAAAAATAAAATGTGATACCGAATACCGTACCTGATTTGCAAATTCCTTAATCGGATATGAAGAAATGCACCATAACCTGAGAACACCTCCATCACGTGGTGCTAACTCTATGAGTTTGAACCCGGACTACACCGATAATACTTTGTGACAGAGAAAATCTACCTGTGACCCGCATACTTAATGCAATGGGCTGCTGCTGTTATGGGTAGGCCATCTGCTTTGCTTTGAGATACGGGTTTGGGATAAGACTTTACAGGCACATTCAACTTTTATTAAAGCTGAGTCAGCCAATTTGGGTTTTCTACTTCTACCTCTTTGAGGCTATGCTTTGCAAAGTTCGAATAAAGATTTTCGGCAATTGCATTACTTTTCTCTTCGTTTATCCCCGACCAATGACCAGTTATTTTCAAAGAAGCAGCACTTCTTTACTAAGTGGGCTTCAGTTTTGCGTTCATTAACGACAATGGGACCGCTTTTGATTGTCGCGTTACAAAACGGGGTTACTCTAGCCCAAAATAAAACAAGTGAATTGGCCTACTCGTGTTCGGCAGCCTTTTTTACTTAGCCTGAAAGATCTGTGTGCAGCATTCTTCATCTACTCACTGGTAAAACTAGACACTTTAGTGGACTGCGCTTATCTCTGTCGAACCATGCACTCCATATCTGGTGTCATTTTCAGTTTAAACAGACCAAAAATGTTCGAAATACATGTAATACAAATATGATGAATAAAACTAAAAAGATCCTTTGCCTATGCTATTTACTCATGGTCGGTAGACTATTCAACCATGCAGTCCAAAACTACAAACTTTGGATCCACGGTAGCCCACCCTGATTCCGTCGATATCTATTGGAAATGAACACACTCTGAACACTGTTTTAATATAACCAAAATGGATCAGTAAACAGTGCTCCGATCATCTCAGTGTACCAAGAAGTGTAATTTATTGTGCTACGATAAGACATGGCGCCCATAGTTTAAACATTTCCTTAAATATCCCTAATTCGCAGGTTATCTTAGACTGTTCAGAACCCGTAATGTTTGCCGATCCAAATGAGAGCCCGTGAAAAGCTCCTCCGATTACTTTCAGAACTTCATAACCGACATCTTGCCAATAATCTCCCAATAAAATCCTCAATACAATTGTTAATAATCTGTCGAAAGATCTCAAAACAGTACCAAAGATTGGTGGTGATAGACTGGTTTCGGACTTTTACCTACCAACTCGCAGGTCACAGGTTCTAATCTCGCTCCCACCGATCACTTTTGGGGCTACTGTCACTCGGCTCAATACCATGCCCGACCTATTGGTTCTCCATTCCATTTCTCTGGATCAGGTTTCAGATTGTCTTAGTAGTGTGGCTATCCTTCCGTGCGGCATGCTTTTTCTGCTGCACTTACTTGCAGGCACATGATAAAATCCAGCAGAAGTTATACACTAAAGCAACCACTGTTTGTAATTTTCACAGTGCTACCAACCAATGCCTCCCAGATGCTCCGAAACCGAAACTCATCTAGCTCTGTCGTGCTCCTCACACAATCGCGTAAATTTTTCTTGTACTTTTTAGCATTTGAAACAACTTAAAAACTTCAGCTCCTTCTTGGCCTTATTGCTGGCTGTTCAAGAGATACCGGAAACTCTACTTTTCAAAAAGTCAAAGATGGTGAGTTTTGATCTCCCTCTCGGTTATGGAATGTATCCTTATTGTCTTCCGTTTGCAATGACTTCGCCTGACCAGGATTTTTCATCTCTCTTTCACACAAATTCGATGATCTGGTCCCGAATTTTCCCCAATGTTTCTTCTAGGTGCCTAGAAAACAGATTTGTTCCCGTCAGGAGACGGACTACAAACCCCCTTATTAGAGCGGAGATGTTAAACGAAATCAGCGGCCCAAAGTTGACCGTTCCATTAAGCGATGCGGGTATTGGAAGTTGTTTAGCCTTTTTTTACGGTTTCGATCACAGAAACTTGTTCCTTAGATTTTCCATGTGGAAATCATTACGTGGATGGGTTTGAGTATAGATGTTACGTATTGTACTACTGGTTTACCACCAACCATTAGAAGGTCAGTGAAAGTATGTGCAAACTGCTGAGACCATAACAGACCAGGGAAAAATTTCACAAACTAGCACGAGGTAATTATATGTACTAGGGCAATTACTCACTAAATAACCCCAATTGAATTAGGTATATCTGAATTTCCACCTCGACTCGCTCCAAGTTAGCGGACGTAAATACGAGAGAAAACAGAAAGAACCATTTGATTTTGTTTTAAGGCAAAAAACGTGAAGGCATAACTGTTTGCAAATTAAAACAGATTCGTGAAAACTTGTTTCACACCGAGTAATTATGACTTCAGTTTGTCAACCTAATCAAGAGGTCTATGGGATACCGGAGATTCATGAAAAAAATGATATTGAGAAAAAACCAAGTTTAATTCGACTTTGTTCTAATCAGGAAAAAGAAAATCGAAAGATTCAGCGAATCAATCATCATTCAGTTCCTCCGTGGACGACGCTATACTTGTCCGGTTATGCTTGACGCGGTAAATTAGATCGAGTTTTAAGAGGTTTATGTGATACTTAATCCAGTCATTCACGTAGGATTTTGCGAATAATTTCGGGGAAGATAGATAATTTGCCGTAAGTATTTTCTGCACAACAAAAAACAGGGCTTCCCTTTCTGATCAGCATAAAACCACTAAAAGTTAACCTCTCCGCATTACAGTCGTGTCTTGGAGAGCTGAGTTAACTCAACCGGGTGATTTATTTTAAAGAAAAGCCTCCTGATAGCTGAAGCCTTATTCACTGCCAATGTTTGCCTGGTGTGGTCCAACTGAGGCATCGAATACAAATACCTTCCTGGGAATTGTTCGGTCAAATTTTCATCCAAGCATCGTTGTGTTCTGCCTATGTATGTGTGTCAACGCAACGGGAAGTGGAGTAATAGGTAACATACAGGGCAGCTAGACCAATTTGATTTTCTGAGTAGAAATGATGTCTTGGTCTTTTGATGGTTTGCACTGTTTACCTGTGGTTTCCGATTACTTTCGGTGTAAAGCAGAACTTAAGTTGTGACGAACATTGCTAAAAATCTGGTCAACGGTGAACAGAAAGTATAAATTACTTTTGCTTCGTCCCACCATCCGCATAAGTTACATTTGTGTTCTGGTTTCTTGTGATGCTCCATGGAGCTTGATGGAAGTCTCTTGTTCCGAAGGTTTTTCTGACCAAAAGTTCAATATATCTGGTAGGGTAAAACAGCTTTTTGATCAAACCGTGTCTGATTGTCACTGGAGAGCAGCTAGAGAACTGCAACTAAACATCATTCCCGATGTGAGTAGTATGGCATTGCCTGTGAATGATCGGATAAAATGTCCCCGGAAGCACAAGAACGGTTTCGTTATTTTTGACGCTCATCACGTATGCTTACTCGGTACTCTTCAGCTCAATCATCCATATAGTTGAACACTCCACTTTTGGTCTACGGCTGTAATCACATTTGAATCGAATGAAGCTAGCACTTACGGAGAGTCTAAGCAGATATAATGCCATACTACTCAAATCGAAAATCCATACTTGGGACCATGTGTCCTGATTCTGAAGGTTAGCCGCGTTAGCCGACGAACTGACTTTGGAACAATCACCGAGTGATTCTTAAAAACTGATCCACCGTCCATACACACTTCATTCGATTCAAAAGAGATTACAGCAGTAAGATCATTCCGAGTTATTGTTTTTTAAATCGCCAGTTGCAACATGTCTTCCAGAGGCCTTGTGATTAAAGTATCTAGGAGAACACAGACCTGATTCCTCTTCAAAAAAACACAGAGACTGAACATATCATAGAACCGTATTGGATCGTCATCTCTGAATTTTAATAAAATGTCTGTAACAAACAGTTGTACTGATTTTCGATCTCTCGGGGTGATTTTTGCACGTGTGAAGTATCTTAGTATGGGCTAGGTTACGTAAAATGAACAGGATTTGCGAGATCACTTCCACAAGAGTCTTGCTTCACTTGTGAAAACTGAAAGAAATGAAGAGATTTTGAATACGAAATCCATTCTAGCCTGAGCGCACCAAAATGTAGTAATGTTTGGTTGGGAAAAGTTATATGATTGTCTAGATGAATTTCTATGACCATTCATTCAGAGAATAATAGACACTGGTCGTTGCACTATAGATTCGTAAGAGTCTTCCCATAACTGAGTGAACTTATCAGGTGTTTTGACACTTTTATGAAGCGTTAGTTACCCAACCCAATAAGTGCCATCTCTAGTGTTGCCAATCGTGCCGGTAGATGGTTCACAAACACGAGCCTAGAAAATGGAACTTTATTTGCACTGTTCCTGTTCATTCACAGTAGTCGGGTGAGGCACTTCGCGCATCACGTAATCCCGCCCAGAACAGAAATCAGCTCAAGTACAATAATGAATAATGAATGAAAACTGATCCATTGGTTAGGTGGACGTTTTCGCCAATTCGATGACCACGGCGGAAAAAAGCAACTCACACTTTTTGTTTATTTCTCTACTTTTGTTGTATAAATCCCGGACGTTCATAGCTGTTCAAAAGTAAATGACTACAGCATATTTAGGAATCCAGTTATCGATGGTCAGGTTATTATCCTAATAAAATACAAAAGTGCGTGTTTCACTTGAGACAAGTTAACTTAAGAACATCCCAGAACTGATTCCCTAACATTAGAGGCCAAAAATAGTATACTCTTATCCAACACAAACTTTAAAAATCTCAGTAACACTTCAGTTCATTCAGTCAAGGAGGAAAATGCCTGCCAGTCTGTACTGAGTGACGATTGTTTCTCAGTAGCTCCATTTCCATTGTTGATTGAAAAAGTCTATCAGAGTTAAACGGAATACTTTGAACCTAGATACAATCAGCGTGGGTAATCAGATTTGTACTCGCATTTGTTTGTAGCAACAACTAACTGAACAGAAAAAGCTCACATCAACGGGCTTACTAGCCTTAAAAAAACAACCAGTAACCAAGTTTACAATTTAATTTCATAATTTTTAATGAAATATCGAAAAATTTCCTGTCACTACTTTTTGTTCATGTCCCCTACTCCATAGATTTTGGCTAAATTCTCATCGTACATGAAACCGCCAATGTTCACAGAATACAGAAGAGATTTGGAAGCAGCCTCGTTGCCGTATCTGCCGTATCTGGGATTGATCTTTCAACAGCTAATTCACCTGCATGCTGGAAATCCGACATTTCTGTCGGATGTAGCCTTGCCAGCTGAACCCACACCGCTGAACACAATCGAGACAAGCACACCTCACGTGTTGCTAGGTGTAATGGCTAATCCACCTGGTGTGCCGGAACATTTCATTAACATGTGGCGTTGTTGGAAGCATTACCTTATTCTGGGCTATTTTATCAAACGAAGAGAGAATCCAGATACCGGGTAGGCCCTTTTTGTTTATTTCTATGTCTGCATAATATCATGCTTGGATGGTTTACCTGAAAAATTGGGACTTTATTCACAAATCTATCTGAGTTAGACAGATGAAGAGGCTTTTGTGCTCGCTGGCTCCAGAATGTGCACGTATGCAGCAATTCAGTTTGGACACTCAGTACAACAATAACTAATCTCATACTGACAGCTCAAAGTGCTGTGGACCAGAAGGCTTCACTAAAGTGTGGGACAACATTCAGCTCACAACTGAGCTGCAAACTGAATGTAGTATGTGCACGGGGTTAATTTCACCCCTTGAAATGGCAAAGGTGTTTGATCGTGCTCAATTGCAGCTTAACTTGCTGTCGTTATAAGCAGCCATACTGGAGCCTTGGTTAAATCCAGGAAAGTCGTAATACCAGAAAACCATTAAGGCCTATCAGCACTGAGCATTTGATGCCCAGTGAGTATTTTGGTTAGGCAACGGAAACCCACTGTATCGAGCGAATAGATGGTGAGATAAACTCTGATGAAAAGCTGAAAAGGCTGGAATGGGAGCTAGTTTGGAGGCGTAATAGATAGATAATGGACATCGATGACCTCTCTAGATTGTTAGAATAGAAATAAGTGTAAGTACTGCCTTAATGATAATCTGATTCTTCTATTGGTTGGCAGTCACTTTCAATTAGACCTCAGCGCCAACAGGAATATGAAAAAATCATGCGTCGTAAACATGATCATGTCAACTTAAATTTCAAGCCTATGTAGCAGGGTTTATCAGAGAGTTGCATTTCGCTTGACGGATTGCTCTATTCCCAAGTGTAAAACGTCTGTAGATACAAATGCTCCCTACTTCTTTATTGTAGTCACAAATGTTGAGCTTGGACAAAATGGCTGATTCTTCTGCATCCGGCAAAAGAATTTGATACCCCTATAATGCGGAAGCAGAACGACTATACAGTTCCAATGAATAAATCACCTTCACTATGACTGTGACAGTTGAAAATAATTATCCTCATTCACCTCTTTCGGGCACCACGTTTTACTCGGATGAAAATACACCCTGTAGTTCCAGATTACTTAGAATCGGAATCTTCATTGACTGAACCATTAGCAAGAGATACGTGTTGTGCCTTTCTGTTGACAGCTTACAAAGAAGTGAAAGTGACAAATAAAGTGATTTTATGCAATTCCTCTTTACCAGGTGTATCTATGGTTCACCGATTGACGTAGTTCCAATCAAACAGTGTCCATTCGAGCTCTAAGCAACAAAAATACATTTCTCAATCTGGGCAAAGTAACCAGGAGTACTGCTGTCCTAGCGAAAACCGGAGATTTTATCGTTGTGATAATCCAGTAAACTCTTCCCGAAGTTTCAGATTGGAAACTCGACTATCACAGTTGTTGATTCTTCTCAATCCTTCCCGGCAAACATTGCGTTCATGATATGTAGCTTTTCAAAAATGTTTTGGATATCCACTGGGAATCATATGAAGTTGCAATAATCGCAGTGCTCGTGTGGAACACCTGGAGAAAGGTATAGCAATGATCCAAGGCACAGGTTATTAGGCCCCATACAGGAACATGCACTTGGTCCGGGAAGAGGAAAATCAGTTCATCATGTTTGTGAAAAAACACTTGTTCTCCGAAAAAGGCCCGCAAATGAGTTCTTGGTATAGCAAACTTTACGACTTTTAAAAATAACTCGGAACCAAAAATAGTACGCCGAAGCTCTAACCAACCTGGTTGGTCCTATCTCTCGCGAAACACAGTGAACCCAAATTCCACCCTGGCTTATCAGCATTCCTTTTGGGATTTATGTTCAGTCATGACTTCATCTCCTCCGTTAGTCTACGTACTTCTGTGTTTGCTCGCTTGAATAGATATCCATTATTGGACTCGTTTTATTTTCAATTCTGAATCGAAATTCACTATCGTTAATGGAACTTACTTCGGAACTCGTACTTGCATAAACCTGATCCAAATAATTTCAGATGCACCTCGTTCGTCCGTTTTTCTTTCATTCCCTAGACGACACTGTTTACCGCGGGATGCCGAGATTGAGCAAATTATTTCCGGATTCCAAGATCGATTTTCTGACACCGTATTGGACAAAGCGAAAGAGCATCTGGTGGCAAACATGAAACTGAAAAAGTCGTTCTGGACTGGCCCGCATTAAGGGCTCGTGAAAATCTATGCACGCTCGCAATGTAAATAAGCGCATAAGTGAACAAGAACACACACACACACAAGCAAACATTTATATACATATATAAATGCTGTTTATTTCCATGTGGATCAATACTTGTGTACACACCCATCATGTGGATTGATGCGTCGAAACAACTGATTGCTCTGATGATTCTGTATATTCCAACCAACCTCATGAGGATCAAATAAATAAAATGCGATATTATATAACCGTGCTTCATTTTTTTCTTTTTTCCTTTAAAACTAATCCCACGTCAGACCGGAGAGTGGTGGTTTTTAAACTCCACAGTGGTAAAAGAGTTCAGTCAAGATCGGAATATAAACTATCTGACCATCAGTTCGATCACTGCTGTTTGAGGTTTCGCATAGGTCTGTAGGTTAAGGTGAAACAATGCAAAATGACTCATAAGTATCAGAAGGACATGGTAACATTACCAATGCAGTGTGACCTCCTGTTCATCAGGAACACATCTTGCCAGAAGATAGATCAAAACATCGACCACGTATATTTTATGACCTATAAGTCAAGAAACCACACGATCAACAAAGTAGACCGAATGACTTTTGAGAATTCATATTATACGCAAGTGACCCGCTTTTTGACACTTCATCAGGAGTCTGTGTGTTTACATGTGTTATCTCACCTCAAATTTCCAAAATTTCCAGTAACCAAAATGGGACTCGGAATGGTAATTTCCCTCTAAAGGATTTATAACAATATTCTAATTATCTTGCCTTCCGCTAACCCGATTTGCGCTTGTAGAATGATTCACTGTTTCTGTGATTTATGACTTACGCTAAACATTAAATGGTTGATTACGTCAGCATTACCATAGCAAAAAGGTTGCTGCAAAACTTGTAATCTCGTGTATTGCAATTGGAGCTGCTATAGTGTACCCCTTTCAATGGTTCTTGGCCTTCCGACCGACAGCATAAGAAAAAATACTCAATATCATTCCTGTTAAAACTATCCATCTTCCCTTACTACAATCCACCGTAGGGACCACTTTATGGATATGACCTTATTATATTGTCAAAACGAATCTGTTATGCCCCGCAATATTCGTTTTATGCACGTAGATCGAGTTTCAAAAGCCCCATTCTGAGAAAGCATTAAAAGGAACAGATCTGACCTAACGATTGGAAAATATTTTCCACTCTGTGTCAATCTGTTTCATCCATGTAGTAGTGGTAGTTTCCCCCGGGACGTAAGCGTTCGACTACTTCATCCAGATAGTGATTGCTGCCTGACCAGGACTACATTCATCCGGGAACATCAGAAACACTCGCAGTTCAGCAAAGCGAAAATCTGCTAAAATTACCAGTCATCCTTCAGCCTCAAAGTGAACATTCAAAATCCAAGTAGCAGGCGCTGGCTGGGCGCTGCTAATTCTGAATAAGATAATAAGGAGAAATACTTTTCTCTAGATTAGGTTATCTCCTCCCAGTCTGGCTCGGTTGGTCGCTTTCGTTATTCAAAATATGCG
Organism: Fasciola hepatica; assembly: GCA_948099385.1. Taxonomy (NCBI): domain Eukaryota; kingdom Metazoa; phylum Platyhelminthes; class Trematoda; order Plagiorchiida; family Fasciolidae; genus Fasciola; species Fasciola hepatica. Next base: position 9,184,696 of record CANUEZ040000012.1, on the reverse strand, counting down.
TGGCTCCTACATTTCATGACTTAAAACTCTATGCAGCATAGCAGTTCACCGTAATCAGTTTCATACTTAACATGAATATAATACATGATAGAAGAATTCCCATTGTTGGGGGGTTGGATGACTTCATTCAAGTCCTAACATTTGCCTGAAGCCTTCTGTCATGATTAAACTTTGTTTTGCAACTTTTGAAGAGAATAAACGCATTTCTTTGATTTCCTGCATTCCTTACCGATCAAAACCAGGGTCTCATTTTGAACAGATTGGTGGGGGTTTCATCTCTTGTGATATTCAAGGTGGGGAAAGTCTATCTTTTGGAAAGATTGCCTATGTGAAAATCAATAAGTTGCTAGTAGTGTCATATACATATAAAGCAAATTTCAATCGGCTGGCCTTATAATCTATTTTTCCTGAGATCATAACAGACGTTAAACGGCCAAACGCAACGCTCCATCTTTGCACTATGTCTGAGGGTTTAAGTGACGAAAATGATTTCCCGAAAACATGTTTACGTCAGCTCACTTCACTGATGTTGTATGGCAACTGAATCGCACTATTTTCGATAAAATCAAAATAACTAACACCAATTAACAGAATCCGAAAGCCATCAGTGATTACAAACCTAAAAACTGATATTGGTTTTTGTTAAATGTATGTGGTGAATTTCGAAAACTTTGAGTAGTTTGAGAGGCGGGAGCCATTTAGGTGTATATATTTTGTGTTTTAATTTTACCATAACTCAATAATAATATGCATCCATTTCTTCCAACATCTGAGACTGAGAATTGAGGAACCGATCTGTTCCGTTCAGATACATCTTACCGTTCACAAGCTTACTGAAATTTAATTTTTACTTGCTTCTATAAAACACAACCACCAGTAGCAAAAAAGTACAGCATGGTCTATCCTGTTTTTGGGAGACAGTTGTAATTAATGAAAACTATTTTGTCTATTATTTTTATGAAAGGCAGTTAGAAACCCGTACTTTTACTGAAAACAAGCAAACGTTTTGCATGGGGGAAAAAATACACATATAGGAATTGTGGTTTATTACTATTATGATAGAAAAACAGGAAGGAAAATCCTCAGTGGCGCCAGAACGACCGGAAAACTGTCCATAACATAAGCTGAATGTCATGTGACCGTAGGCCGATCAATAACTCCGTTGGTTGTGAATTCACTATGGTTACGAATCCCACGTGTGATAGATAATTGAGAGCGCTGAGAAAAAGATAAGAGAGCGTAAAACGAACGGCAAACTGACTTCTGATAAGATTCGATAGGCACTTTTACGCATTATATCCTCAGCGGTTTGTTTGACTCGGAAATGGTAATCCACCTTCCATTTTGGAAGTTATTTGACGTGTTCAAACGATCCAACAGGTTAATCCGAGAAAGTCGCGTGCGAATATTATTCCAACTCTGTTGCAAAACATTTTACAAAGGGTTTTGCTGTCGACCGAATAAAATCTCACCCCGTTGGCAATGCAAAACCAAAGCTGCTCGGCAGTCGAATGCTTGCTGCTGCAAAATATTCGCAGTAAATTGACAATATCCACTTCGTTTGAGTTCCAAAGTGCATCCGCAGCTCTATTTTCTCATTTTTCTGTTCGAATAAAAGTCAGAGGAATAAAGGAGACGACATGCACATTTGAACACTTCTCCTAGAAAGTGACATACAACATTCTTTTATACATCACTGCAATAATCTTAGCCTTTGAACTTCGCTGCAATATCGTCACGTATTCCGCCACTTTTTACTCTTGTTTCTTGACGAAAATCAGTTGCATTTCTTAAGCTCCCATATTTTGAAAAGTTGACCATTCTTTCCAGTTCGTTGTTGACATTTTGGCCCCGGTCCGTTTAGGCCAGTATTTTGTGCAAGCTAGTGTTAGAAACCCTAATGGGACATGGCGTTTCTCTTTGATTCCGAATCTCCCGGATGTGGTCCGAGAGATGTGATTTCGCATCAGATAGTTACTCCAAACTCCATGTGAGTTTTGAGCGTGGAAAAGAATAACCGTCAAGGTGACTGTGTCGTTGCTCTGACGTAAATAAATTTCTTAGGATTAGTATTGTAAAACTTTCTACAGTATTGATGCCTTGCTCCTTAGAAGCACAGTCCAAATTGGCCACTTCTATTGGTCACATTCCAATGGAAGAAAACTTGTAACACGAAAAAATTTCTTTTCAATATATCACTTCAGACATTGATATATATAGTACTGGGTAAAAGAGAGTATATGCGCAACTATAGATAGCAGAGAGTGAGTAAGTGTGCAACAAATCCGGTAACGTGACAACATGCTTCAACTTGATGCATCTTGTTCGTTGTGAGAACGACAACAAGTGTGAAATGTGTAACCAAATGGCGTGAAAAGACAGGTGTGAAAAAAATGTGAAAAAAGAGGGCAAAATAAGTATTATCCTAGGAAACAAAGGTAATGTGGGAGTTCAGTTTTCTTTCCAAATGGTTGTCATCCTAACTACTGACTTAATATCATTTCCGTCGAGGATTAGTTTATCTATTGTTTGAATCTTCAATGGTATCCCTGTTGACTGGGCGCTAAGCCATCAAAGGTAGATTTTTCCTTACTCTCAAGAGCATTCTCCTTATTTTGAAACCAATCATTTCCGGAAAAACAAGCTAAACTAAAGTAAACCAGTTCGCTTTTTTGTTCGGAGGAATTCATTTGATTAAAATGACGAGGTACATCAGAGATTTTGGTCCCGTCCCGTGGTTTTTGTTGTGAATTGGACAGCACTTTCTTCTGTGTATCTCCTGGCTTAGGCTTACGCTTCTTAGATAGCCTGTCAACAAACTTGACAGCCTTCTATGTGATTACCCAGTCAGACTGTCTATCATTGAGATTCCGTGTCTCGTGTGACTATCTATCACCAATCCCCTTTGAATGCTTGCATATTTTTTGATGTGATCAGTACCTTCACGCACACAACTAACAAGACGCCTAAACACAAACAGAAGCACAATTGCTGGAGAGCCAAACGGACAACACATGTACATAAATGAAGTGTGAACAAAATTGTAAGATTTAATCATTCTTTCTTAGTCTCATCTTCAGGTAAGCTACTAATTAGCTGTGGAGTCCAAGCTTGTTTCAGCTAAGTAAAACTTTCTGCCTCAGATCGGACTTGCATTCTCTGAGCGTACAGAACAGCTGCAGCTTGAAGCGCAACATGCTGTCGGAAATGGCAGCTTGATATCTGTAAACAACACAAGTGCATTCCAGTCGCCGCTTTTACAGGCTAGTTGGGTCTAGACAGTTGCTGTCATAAATTTTCAATCGAGTTCGTGCACAAGATCAAAACTGCATCTCGTGAGGTAGCCTCCGTGAACCAAACAACGTACTTCTTTCAATACTGTGGTAGACTCAGGAGGGTAGTTACTGACCAGATTTAACCGGTCAAACAAATATTTATGCTTTGTACTGAAGACGAAAGGAAACCGACTCATCCCGTTCCTTGACGCACTACTCGGAATGAGGGAAGGTAGGACAATGAAGAGGTGTGTGGATGTGTGTGTGTGTGTGTGTGTGTGTGTGTGTGTGTGTGTGTGTGTGTGTGTGTGCAGAAAGCCAGCTCGGGTCAGGCATCATCGAGGTCTCCGAGACGCAGTGCCCATCTGCCGAAATCCAAATGTAATATTCTGTCTGGCTCAACGGGTCAAGAAGATTTGGTATAAAGAAAGGCCACAGATGGAGTGGGAGGATGTGCACAACAAGCAACGAAAGAAGGATTACCTTAACAGGTTCATCAAACAGTACTTTAAATGAAAGTAAATGAAGCGCATGACTCTATACCGTTACCAGAATGGCATCATTATTGATTTTTCCCTCCGTGAATGATATCAGTAGGAAACTGTTTTTGCAGGCACCTAAAGCTAAATGGAAGACTGAGAAAATAGGAATATTCCATTCAATTCATCTTATCACTCAGTAATAGCATAAAGATTAACTGCCGTTGTCAACTGTTTATGTGCATTTGGTAATTCACCTGTTTCTGCAGATCTGGTTGCATCGGTAGCATCAGCGTGCAGCTTATCGAGAGGTAACTAGAACACCATCTCATGTTGTAGAACGAAAGAAAAATCTAGTAGATTCGAAGTTTCCTTGTGGGACAATTTCTCACTGCGGGCCGTTCTATGAGTGCCAATGAATCATTCACAAGTATGTACCGAGCTCGGTGCATCTTACGAACCAAATCAGGCACCCTGATCCATCCAAATGGCCTAAAGCTGTCGGGGAGACAATTCGTGACTTGATCAAAGGCTGGATGAACAAGGCTATCACTGGCAAAACAATGCAAATGCACGGAAAATGGAACGGATCTTTATCGTACACTGATTACCACTTCGGCTAAGGGGGAAAAGACGCCGTCTTAACCACTGTTTTGGCGTAGGGTATTGCATCAACTTGAGAATGAATGTCGGAAAAACATTTTTCGCTTTATCTTCTTTCTCAATGACTCATGGAAGTCTTTCATGATTTGTGGGTTTAACCCGTAAAACCTTTATTTCATCTCCAGTTGGTGACAGCAAGGATATGGGTAGTAAAATGAGTGAAATCTTCTAACTAATGAATCGGATGACGTCCTTTACGAACAACCTTAACGCAATGGTTGAAATCAGCCCAAACTGGAGCAAAGGGGCACAATGATAACACACACATTTTCGAGATGATGTGATCCGGGTTCAAACATTGGGTCTGACGAGTATTCGCATCGTTGTTGAGCTCTAACAACTGCGAGGTTTGTGCGTGAAAGGAAAAGTCCAGAGGACAGTCAGTCAAGCATGGTATCAACAGTCAAAACCACGACAAGCAAGTGAACGTGATATGCATATCTGTCTATCTATCTATCCATCTATCTATCTATCTATCTATCTATCTATCTGGGTACTGGGTAAAGGAGAGTATATGTGCAACTATGGATAGCAGAGAGTGAGTAAGTGTGCAACAAATCCGGTAACGTGACAACGTGCTTCAACTTGATGAACCTTGTCCGTTGTGTGGGCGACAATAAAAGTGAAATGTGTAACGAAAAGGTGTGAAAAGACAGTTGTGAAAAAAGAGACGCGGGGCTGAGTAGAATTTTGGAATTTTGTGGATTCAGTTTGTTGAAAACCTCGGGAATAGAAGCGAGGGAATTTTCTCAACAGCCTGGAAACAAGAGTACCACCATTCAGGTTACCGGAAGATCCTGCAAGGTATGTCCACAATCTTCTTTGGCTCTTACTAAATTACAACATGAGGCTTCATCTCTCGGACTTAAGTTTTGCGCAACTCAACCACGTCATCATCAGGTGGAAATTGAAACTGAGTTTGAAAGTATAATGAGCCAGTTGTGTGACCTGGTACCAGCATCATCGGACTCAGTTGACTGCCTGAAAACATTCTTTGTTTATGAATGTCAAAAGTATCACGAAACTAGATCTCCGTTGAACGGAATATTAACTAAGCAACATCGAGAAGCGGTCCAAGAACCAATGAATGATCAAGATTTACTACTATCAAGACCGGATAAACGTGCCGGATGGGTTGTACTAGACCGAAGCGACTATGACAGAAAAATGATGACTGTTTTATCTGATGAGGGCAAGTTCACTTACCAGCCGGATGAGGAAGACAAAACACAGGAAGCCGAGACTGAGCTGACAGAGATCTTGGAGCAGCTTAATCACAGAATATGCCCATTGTTCAGCAGTTGTTGTTGTCATGGCCGTAACAGGTGATTCTCTTAGGGTTCCCAGGTACAAATTCCCCCAAGCCCCGCGCCTCTTTCTTCACACCTGTCTTTTCACACCTTTTCGTTACACATTTCACTCCTATTGTCGCCCACACAACGGACAAGGTTCATCAAGTTGAAGCATGTTGTCACGTTACCGGATTTGTTGCACACTTACTCACTCTCTGCTATCCATAGTTGCACATATACTCTCCTTTACCCAGTACTATATATGTAAATGCCGGAAGAGATAAATCGAAAGGAAATTTCTTCGTTTTATAGGTTTTTTCTGATATATATATATATATATATATATATATATATATATATATATACTCACTAGGATCTAATTTTATTCGTCTGGAGTGTGAATAGATACTCTTCATTGAAGAGTCCACAAAAGAATCACGATTGTGGTTTCTGTTGTTTATTCGTATCTGGGTCATTGCTAACCCAAATAACAACGAGGTTGCATGTGCAAGCTCTCATCTCTTATTGATAGTAAGTAGTATGTAAACGTGTGGACAAGATTCCCCCGGAAGCACACGACTGGTTTCGCGGTTGTTACCGCTCATCAGGTATACGTAACCGGTACTCCTCTGCCCACTCGTCTTCATACTTGTACATTCCGATGTTATGTAAATATATATATATATATATATATATATATATATTTTACAGAAAAGACTAGGCGTACACTTAAGTATAAAAAGTTTATTGTCTTTCCAATCCAAACTAGTGCTCGTTGTGAAACGAGAGTTGGGGAATTAGTGAATGGGACGGCCGGTTTCCGCACTATTTTTCTGGGTTGCTCGTTTGTCCGCTCCTCGATTTTTCGACACAGGTTTTGCCAGGGTGACGTAACGATTATAAACCTCGACGTGCCGACTGAACAAGCTGATCGAATAGAGGGTTTCGAGGATCAGGCGCACCCCCTTCTTCTTTGCTCGGGCGACCACCCTTGTGTTATCGATTTGGACCCCGTGACCTATCTGTGCGCAGTGGCTAAAAATCTGAGTGTGGGTCGGCTTGTTGTGATGCTAGTTTGTGTTCGTGTAGGAGAGAGCGTGGTTGTTTGCCTGTCTCACCTATGTATTCCTTATCACGTCCTAGGCACGGGATGGAGTAGACCACTCCTGATTGATCGTGCTGGTCCATACAGTCTTTTCCGTTGAAAAGGGCGGTCCGCAGGGTGCTGACGGGTATGTGGGCAACTCTGATGCCCAAACGAGTTTTCGGTTCTTTTTTTCGGAGTTTGGGTGTGCTGCTGTGTGTCTCGGCCCGGCGGAATCGGGTGCGCGCACAGCTCTTCAAGTGACTTGTTTGGTGATTGCTTTGGAAGTTCAGTATCTTAAGAATAACTTGAGCAATTTCCATCCGTCAGTTAGCATTCCAGAAAAAATAACTACAAGTAATCGTCGGAAGAATCGCCCGGAGAACATTGGGAAGACGCAGGTTAGCGAACCAACTTTTCCGTGGTTCTTAATTATGCCAACAAAATATATATACGACAAAATGGATAGGGCATACAGTCAGCAAAATGGCGTTAGGGGTCAGTGTACACACCCGTAGTGGTACAGGATTTTTCGGAGGCCAGTTGTGGACGGATTATTACTTTCTCAGCGTGCAAGCATTCGGACATTCTAGGACCTGACTTTCGATAGTGAGTGGGCCAGGACAGACTGATTACATGGACAATTTTCTTCTACCAACATACATGAGATGGTGAGGGCGAATCCCGACAACTTCCGCTGTGAGGAACGTGAGACGTCTCACCGATTTGGACAGCGGACCGCGAGCTCCCTAAAGGAGTGGAAAACCTGATCCCTGTTTGCCGTGTGCTTGGTCTCAACTAGGCTTGAAATGATAGCGTCGGCAACTGACCCAATTTTTCCAGCCCTCAACAACGCTGGGTGCTAGTCACGGACACACTCAGAACAGGCGGCTGGTCGTGCATCTGGTATACTTTGTTTCACAGGAACAAGTGAAAGAATTCATAAAAAATGAGGCTGCAGAATCAGATTCATTGTCTTCTAACCGTAAACACAGCCGGCATAGATGAGAACAAAACACGCAGTCTTATCGCATCTGATATCTTTTTGACAACTTTTGTCAGTCCGCGCACTACATCTGCCAAAGAGTTCCCATCAAATGGACAAGAGGTGTTCACTGGTTATTTCTCAACTAAAGCTTGCCTTAGAGCTTCTGTTTCCAACTGCATCTTCCGGTCGGTCAATCATTCTACGCATTCGTTTTGAATAAATATAATGTGCACTGTAAGGAGTGAACCTGTGGTAGTACCTTCTGTGTACATCGTTTTTGTTCTGTTTGCTAGGCATAGAATTCGGTTTCTTTTCCACTTAGGCGGTATGAAGCCACGAAAGTGGATATAGTGTCCATTCTACGTTGGTTCACTGTGCACTGACCGCCCTATTGAGCTGTCTTCTCAACGAGTCAGAAATACGTCCAGGGAGGCTGCTGAGTTGTCCGATTTTGGTCCAGATATGAAGGGTATTTTCGGATGCGCCGAGCTGAGGCTATTTGGTATTCGATCTCTGTGGACAAATGAGTCTTATATACATAAAGTGTCACACATACTCACGCGTCGCTTGTACAATCAGAGTTCGTCGATCAATGATTGCATCAGGCCGTTTACCATTTTGGCCACAAAAATATCAGCAAATGTTGGCCCTGGTTGAGACTACATGGCTACACTGCCTCTTCGAAAACCAACTGAATCAAATTATCCAAAAGCTCACAGTATTACCTCTTTTTAAACTCAGACTTGCATGGTAAATTTAAAGTATTCTGACATTTTCCTCTAAAACCTACAAGTGTTTTTACTTTATTTCACTAACTGGCATTGTTGTTATTGTGATCGCTACCATTATTGCTGTTTTTAGTTATTATGGTCCATAATTTTGCAAGCCTATGTTACTGTAATCATGGTTCACATAACGAACCTTGAGAGATATTGAGGTAATCTCTGTTCCCACTTGGGCTTGATATTATCTAGCCTTTCAAGTCACACGGTTTTACACAACTCGGAGAGTATACAGGTATCCGTCTGTTTATCAATGTCTTTCATGGCCAGTTAGGGTTGGGTAATTTTGGAAACTATTTCAGTACCAAAGTCGAGTTAGTTTGACGCACGAGTGATCAGAATAACAAGTCGTCAAAAATTCGGAAATGAAATCGATTTAGAGAGACAGCAGAAATCGATGACAGGGGGAAAGATAATTTGATTGAACTCGTTCCTTATCAAGGAAATAATTTTTATGTAAATATGGTACTTTAGATGCTGGGTACAGGTTCTACTTAGTAGAAAGTCAGCTCTTTTTGAACTCTAATTAAACTTCGATTTCATTACATTTAGATGATCTGGAATGTTTTTATTGCTGCGTCAGTCCATTCTTCCCCGTCTAAAAGCTAGTGCAACATCACAAGAGATTGAACTTATCGTAATTTTACAGTTTTAATCCTATAGAAGAGCATCCACTCAAACTCCGGACGCACAAATTAGATTGTTGGTAACAAACTCTCATGGAATGTACAAGTATCGGGGGAGGGGGGGGGGGGGGGTGGGCGGACAGAGGAGTATCGAATACGCATGTCGGATGAGTGGCAATAAGAGCGAAACTCGTCATGCACTTCCGAGAAGCTTTGTCTGTCTACCTGTATGTACTACTTACATCAACTATAGAACATCTGATCGGTCCACATGTGTGTGCATGTGCATAGTTGCCCGCCATCTTCATTGATACCCTTTGAAAATTGGGGCTTAGACGGCTGAATGTGACGCTGTGATCGACTCAGTAACGTTATGAACTTCTACTCTGTTTATACACATCCAAAGCCGATCGGCACCTTGTAAACGACGATGATGTTTTGTCCGCTTCATGTTTATTTCTCACTTTCTTATACTTCAACCTTATTTTAGACGTGCAAGGTGTTCTACAGTAAGCTTTTCGGTCGTTATTTCACTTCGTCTCACTTGATCTTGTCATACTCATGCATATAAAGAACTCAGAGTTTCCATTTTTCTCCTTTGATCAACAGCGTGAAGCTTGCACTTTTTAGAACATAAAACTAGAAACTTTTTTCTTGCCCTTTGCAATTTTCTGTCCGTTCAAATGGTGGGCTGGAGCAGATAGTTGTACCCGAAATCAGACCATATACATTGCAAGTTATCCTATCGGTTTTTGCCATTAAACAAGAATGAAACGCAGTTACAGCCAGAGTATAAATCAAAATTTATGTAACCTCTGCAAAAGGATGGAACGCATTTTGGGAAAAACAGTTCTGTCGCAGAACACGCTTTCCACAACCAGGTTCTAGTTTTCATTCAGTCTTATTATTTGATTTATTTGTGTGTGCAGGTACATTTCACACATCCCCTAGGGCAGCGGAAACAATTTTTTTCTTAACCAAACAACTAGAAAATTTCAACTCGATTAGTACCGCAGACGCAAGTTCAAAGTGTGGATTATCCATTGTTTGACTTACCAATATGCTCAATGATTTGTGTTAACGATAGCCTGCTGTTAACATTCATATAACCTTTTTTTCTCTTTAAAGTGATCTAAGATCACACTGTAAATGGCTCGTTAAGTCATAAGTCAATTATTTTTCATTGAATGTATTGGTTACTTAGAAGAAAATGTGATCTCAAGTGATAGCGGGGCGTGACTGGAAGAATAACGAACTTATTCTCTGTTGTGGCAGGCAAACAATCCGGTTTATAATGGAACAGCACCTTAGTTTCTTGTTTTCGCACAAACAGTGTGGTATGCGAAGAACTGTGTTTGGACTATTTGCGTTGAATTAATAGGATTCATAACGATCTTCTGATCACAGGTCAAGTGTTCAGCCAGTTCCCGGGTTAAATGGCACTGATGCTTACGGAGGTGATTCAACTGATCTTCATTAAACTCACTAGGGTATCAAAATGGTCATCGCCAATGAGATTGACGTCGTCGTTCAGGACAAGCGACAATCACCAATGTGTTTTGTTTATCATGACAAATTATCTTCTCTGTATACAGCACAAACTGCACAATCAAATTTGGTGGCTAGCGCGTCCTTCCAGTCACTAGTGAAAACAGACATCAACAATTATAGAAAATACGCCAGTTTCCAGCTAGACATTCCAATAAAATACTCGGGAATAAAACAAAACAGTGAATCGAATATGAACCTCAATTACTTATCCTTCAAAACAATAAAATGTAAACCCGGCTTCTAATAAATGTTCTGCGCGCTGTTTACTCAAGAGTTTCATGAACATTTTCCCGGGGTTTGGATGAACGAAGGTTTTCGTTGTGTTGATAGAAATTCAGGCACATTTATTCTTTGCGATTTAGAACGAGAAACTGTGTTTTTTTATATTTCCAAATCACTTTTGCTGCTTTGAACGCGGGTGTCTCCCGTAAGACTCAGGTCGACATGGTATTAGGCTTTTACATGTGATACAACCGATCAAAGTAAACTGTCACGCGAGAACATGACGAAATGAGAATGAAAAAGCGACCTACTTCGATGAACCAGTGCAGGCAGGCATCAGCCAAAGTCTCAACTGGACAGAAATTCATGACAAAGCAATGATTATCAAGTCTGCCCTACGGCACGGTGTAATGATTCTTTTTAATTGCTCTATTTCCGCGGAATTTTTCTACATGAATTTCTTCTAACAGGACATCTCTTCAGTCCAAATATCTCCAGTAATATTTTACTTGTAATTTGAAATACAACTGCCATTCACAATCTGCGATAGCATTTAAGGAAGGGAAACCTTTTTTCCTTAGAACATATGGGTGGGGAAATAAAATTTCCACAAGTACATAACCACTGCTTCCAACAATGGAGTTCTAGAAAACAAATAAAATCCATAGTGCATGAATGGTTACATCGGCTGAATTTTTCTTTAGCGGTGGTTTCAAGTCCCTGATTCAGAAATCATCCCTTTTCTACAAGGTACGTACTAAATAGAGGTGTGACAAATCGCAATTTGCCAGCCACCTAAAAACAGCAAAGATCGACTATCGCTATTCTTATCTTCGCGTACAGCACGAGGTCTAATTGTCCATTATCTTTTGTGCAGTAGCAATTTGAGTGGGTACTTCTCGTTTTCCGAGTCCCCTGGGGAATAACAACCGGATAATTCCCTGAGGGTTAGATGCGGCTAACCTCGAGAACGGCGGCCATGCCATTTCCAGTCTTTCCATTTGAAGTAGGTGATTTGTATGCAGGTGTACGAAGGAATTTTTTATCGGAAGCACACAACCGATTTGGGCGTTAATCTCACTAATCAGGGATGCGTATGTGGTATGAGGAGGAATGGACGGAGAAGTATCGCGTGTGCATACCTGATGAACGGTAGTAGCCGCGAAATCGATCGTACACTTCATAGAACCTAAGTCCACACAGCTACATATTACTTACGGTCATCAGTAAGTTAGTTAATCATAATTTTATCTGGGGTCAAATCATTTACTTAGCTGATCATTCGTAAGCGAATAGAACTTGGTCTCACAGACAGTTGTTATGCAATGATATTTATTTACATTTTAAATCTCAATTGACTGGTTTCCACTGTCATCATATTTTGCTCAGCAGTCAACTTAAGCGTGGGTTACTCTACTGGTGCTCGAATTATTTGAGCTACATTTGTGCGTTTGTGCAAAACCGAGCAAGCATTTAGCTCAGATTCGTTTAGTCCAAATTGACATAAGTAGGTATGACAGGGGAAATTATTTGTATCTAGTGATTTTTTCGAAAGGAGCATTGCTCAGTTGAATGAGTACAATTTTCTCGGTCTCATTGGTCCTGTGTATTTCTCGCCTCTGTAACAGGACTGTGAGCGTTCCTACTCATATAACATAAATTCTTCCGAAAGTGGAAAAGCCAAAAACCAAATTTTTTGGTGGTTTTCGGTTTTTGTTTGCATCGCTCTACGTCTGAAATCTTCGAAATTGCAGTGCGACGTAAATTCATCCTGATCAACTGACACTTGTTCACTTCCTAAGGACTACAACCTATTTCTAGAATCTTAGCTCTTTCATAAATAATTTATTCACTGGATAATCTCAATACTGCGTAAATAGAAATTGTACTAGTGTGTACAACAGTTAAAGTATTGATCTACCCATCTTATTCCAACTTTATTCCTGAATCACTAATTACCAGAGAACCAAGCCAATTGGCATTTCTTTTTTCATTGTCGGGAGACAGCCAATTGAAAGATCTACTAATAAGACAGCCGTGATGTTCTAAATTTGGTATGAGCTGTTCGGATACGGTCGTTTATTGTGTGTTGAGGAAAATCACATTACAACAGAAATAAAATCACCAGGCTCTCTTTCGGATCACTGACGGTGTTGAATACATAGCCAAGCGACACTGTCAAACTGGCAATTCAGGACATAGATTTGATTCATATGGCTTTCATAGGGCCCATTTTTAAACGACAGAGATTTTACCTCGATTTCAATACATCGTCTTTGTTGAATGTGTCAAGCACATGGAAAAGGCTTTTAAGAAATATGATAGTGTAGAAAATGATAAGGAATAAGCGAGCGAATGCCAAATGTCACTGAGGTTGGCACCTCTTTTGGACGCTCAGAAGGACCATTAGTATTCTTTTCTCTGGTCTCAGCAGCCCGTACGCATTGAAAAATGATTCGAGCTGTGCGGCCGTGGCTGCGTAAATTCCCGGTGAGAGAGCAACCAACCCCCAATCGGTTATGTGAACAGAAAATCTTGGTTTTATAAACATCAACTAATCGAATGAGACCTGTTCAATTTAGCGTTTCCTTCTTCTTTTGTAAAACTTTATCGAGCAATTCGTAGGCACTATTTCTTTTCCTTATAGTTGCATTCCCTCTTAGTAAATGAAGTATCAGAAATGCCAGGTAAAGCGCATCACACATTTTGTACTCAGTGTCATTATGAATCTGCAAAATGAGACAGTTTAGTGGAATTTTCGATTCAAACCCATCGGCCTTGGCAATCGGTTGTCGTTATTTATATGATCGACGATCTTCCTATCATTTTTACAGGCTCGTATGCACCCTTGATGGGTGCACTTGTAACCGCGGAACCGAATTGAAGTTACTGAAAACAGAACTGTGATTACTGTTTTGCTCCTAAAGTCACAAGATGTAGTTTAATTGAGGGTGAACAGATCTTCTAGCTCCACTTGACTGCTCTAACAGCAGTACTTACGTGAATTACCTTTGACTTTACTTCACCTAGACTGTTTGCAATTGGCCCAAAAAGACAAGAATTTGAATAATAGTGAAATTCCAGCTTGACTTCTTGTGTCTTTTATGTTTTCCCATACCTTACGTGAAAAACCGTCACTAGTGCTTTCAAGATGTTGACCGTTAACGTTTGTGCTACTGCACAAAATGCACCCACCTGTAATTAAAACGGTCAGCCAAATCACGTTAGTCATTTTGAAGTAATTATCTTTTTAGTCAACGTTTCCATTATGAAGTAACTCATATTTTCGTTGTTTGGATTAGTTCACATCTATTTTTTTTCTATCTGTAGCCCACATTTATCAGCAAAAACGTGTATATTTCCTCTAGAACCTATAAGAAAAACGTTCCCTTCAAAATTAGATTGTACCCACTACTTCGGCTAGAACAAATACGAAACTCCATTTAGTTAAGTAAACACTACTTGCCAACAAGATCTTTTTGTTGACGTTTTTAGCCCTTTCAGTACTCCCAGGAATGAAGTACTTTTCTCACTTTCTTTTCATCCGTGTGTAAGCGCAGTCGAATTGCAGGGCTCGAAAATGTGTCCAACTGACACAAGTCGCTCAAGATGAGACCTAAGTTATCCAACTCCATACGGCACCAACAATCTCAAATGCAGTTTCAATATAGTACATTTAAAGTGGCTAATTTCTCATTTCATGTGAACCAATCCAAGAAATTAGGCAGTTTAAGTTATAATGCGCATGCATAGGTTGCAAATGATATAGAAAAAACTTAGTTCACTGTGAACCACTCAGTTCACAAATCAGCGGCAACATTTACCGCACAAACTGACCCTGAAAGGCATTGAATTCTGTCAGCCAGATCACGAGGATTAGCGAGTTACTCACTGGGAGCTCTTTTCTGCCATACTATCATTACACTTGTGAGGATATGAGCCGATGGCCCAGTTCTTTTAACGAGCCAACTCTAGTTCAGTGAGTCATGGAACGCTTCAGTGGAGCCTGTCCAGTATCGAACTCAGGACTTGGGACAATAGGATCAAGAGCAACAGAACAGCGAATCGATGGAATGAATGATTAACCCGGTCAAGTGGCTTATAACTTAAACATCAGGTAATTAGAAGGTTCGGCCGCCCATACCTGTTTGACCGGTATGTTTTGAGCAAGGACTGGATGCAAGGACCAGCACTCCAAACGATGATTGAGTTTTACACTGATAGAACGAGATGGTTCGTAAGCAGGAGCTTCTCCTCGCTAGAATTTGTGAGATGGGTAAGAACAAGGGTGATTTTTCATTGATCCGTAAGAAATAACTAGAGAGTGATAAAAGTTCAATCAACTCAATCAGTCATGAACGAGCGACGAACAACATGAACTCAAGTACACCTAAGGATGAGGTTTGACGTGACGCCGCCGGTCAACTTTCATGTTTAATAGCACATAAACGGCAGCCGTGAGAAAAATCTCACAGAGGAGGCATCGGTAACACAGTAGAGTTAAACAAAACCGGTATCATTTTTGATCGTATCGTAGTTTACCAAATTGCTCAACTCATCCACAGTCATCTCACTGATCGAGCTAGAAAGAAAAGGCCTAGAGATCCATTGTCAACCGTCAATTTTATTGACAGTTCGAGTTGTGTCGGGTGAAAGTGTGGACATCTAAAATTTTCAAGGTCATATGTGTGTGTGTGTATGTGAGTTGAGTAAATGGCAACTGTGTCACAGAATCGAAATTGGAAGACTACACGAATGAACGTAAATCACCTCTTTGATCTAACCAAGCAATTGGCCGAGGATGCGAATACCGCTCTGGATAGCACGCACCATGCCTAGGATCAACAAATCGAGGGTGGGGGGCTGAGAGAAGAGAGATGCGAGCTGAAATTCTATACCTAATTGTATTGTAAGATATAATAAACAAAAAGCAATACAATGCTGTAAAACGGTATGTGGAAGCGAGCTTGAATTCCGTTGAATAGTCCGAACATTTGGTTTAAATAAACAGCTACCAAACTCTGTTAGCCGAAATTCACAATAACTTGGATCATTTTCGTGTACATTTATGAGATACGAACTAGATGATTTCACTTTTGCAACGTTTCCAAAATACTGTCATTATTTATCTAAAAATAAAAGCTTAAGTGAATTTCTAATTTTAAGGGCATCTTACATTGTGGAAGCGTTGTGATTATTCTTCAGTCAGTCTCCAAAACGTGTACATCTCAGGGTCTGCCTAATATACCACGACTGATTCACAAGTTGGCATTACTCGGCAGCAAAATCTTCCCAAATAATGGTATCTCAGACAACGGACCCACGGCTGACTCAGGCACTGTTGTTACAAATAACTTACTCAATCATCCTTAATATATCATTGAATCAAATAACTCTAGTCTTCTAACCTGTTTTGAGTCAGTTTGTGCCATTTGCTTACAACGTACAATTATTAAAAAATCAATCCTAGTGACACTCGGACGACTAAATCGAACATTTTCTTGGGTTGTTTTCACAGGGGTAGATAATTTCATTATGCATTCAAGGAAACGATAATCGAGTTATGAGGTGTGTGCTTTTACTAACAATCAAACTACTCGATGTTCTGTCTAGTCCCTCTAGCTCTAGTGAGAAAACTGTTCTGCCCTCGATGCATCTCTTTTTGTTAACAGAAGAGAGTAGGAAGGATACAAAAGTAGTTATCACCAACCGTGACACCACAAATTAACAGGTCCAAACTGGCATCGGTTACCGCCTATTCTGATTAGTTGGCTGATGATACGGCCAGCCACCACTCGAAGGGGAATCCTTTCCCAGCTTATCGATCCGTTGTCCCACCGTTCATGATTCCCTTCTCGCACTCATTGACCCGGATCCTGGGCAGGAGCTGACGAGCGGACTGCTAACCAGAATTGACTGTCTATCGGCAATGTGCCTCACACTTCATACCACTAAACCAAATTGGTAAACCCATGTGAAATCCACGGGATGTATAAAATTGACATCTATTGCATTTAGACAGGTCGAATATGCCCAAAGTTCTTAAATTACCGAAATCAGACTTACATTTTGCAAAAAATCATGATTTCCACATTTAGTACTGCTGAGTGATTCTCCTTGATTTGTAAAACGGGTTTGTTGTACTTAGCTCGAGCTGTTGATCACTGCGATCGGTGTCTGGATCGCGTCGAACAATCATGTTTAAAGAACAACGGTTCGCGAGTCAAAGCTTGTCAGCAGGCAAATATATTTCATACCAAAAGTTAGGCCCAGTAAGTTCTGAGGGAACCAGTGTTTTATTTATAAACCATTCTGATGGTTTGCTCAGCATCTTGATCGCGCCGTTTACGAGTGAATGCTTGACGTAAAACGTTAGCTGACAGTGTAAAACCACGTAAGGATGTTTTTTGTTTACTGCGACTGAATTTTTCAAATACTTGCGACAGTTTGGCAGTGACTATGAATGTTTTTGTCGAGAGCGAGAGATTTATGAGAATAGTCATCCTGAGGGCAACATACGAATTCCCCTGGAACGTGTGAGATAAATGCCCCGATGCACGCCATACAACGCTGTGGTTTTCTTTTTCTACAAATGTGTACTGAGGAACAGAAGATGAGTACGTTTTATTTGCTGATTATGTTTGGATTTCCAAACGCAAAAATTGGGAAATCCAAATCTACGAAGGCCATCTCCCACTAAGAAATCCAATAACCGGAGAGTTTCCAATCACTAAATAGTGATGTTCTCGGTACATCCTGGGTCGTGGGTGATTGATAGCAACATAACTTCAATTATGTTAATTTTAGTAATTGAATGAAAGATTTAATTTGACGAATGGAGATTGTGAGGGGTTCCAAGCCATTTAGCCTTGGATATTACCAAATTATTGGCCGCCAGGAACAGAACTGAGAAGAACTAATGCACTTTCAGTATCCAAGCCCTATCTTTTTTATAAAATATAACCAAGGTTATTAATAGAAAAGGATGTCTGGATGAAGAAAATGAAAAAAAGATTTGTCTTCACCAGGATGATAGCAGTTTTTCTACATGGATGAATAATTATTCTCGAATTGTTTCAAAGTGTGATTGTAAAGTTTTATCCAAGCATCCACTACAGACCATGGATTTGGTAAGCTCTTCACCGACTTTTCAGATTTTTTCATTAACACAGTCCAAAAGCCAAAGTCAACTTGTTTGTTTTTTTGATGACACCGTTGTATACTTATTGTTGTGTCTGAGTTAAGTCACACGTACTACCACGGATGCATACCCGTTCCAGGCACGGGCATGCTTCTGCTTGGGACTGATTTTTGGTCCCGCCTAAGCACGGACAATAACGACCGACCGATCTTCCGTCGGACCGATTGACCTTATGCATGTGTGAGTGAAAGCACGTGTAGCTTAGTTCTGTTATTTGGTTGCTCATTTGTCTACCTGGTTGTTTGCAGCTCACTCGCCGGCTACGTTCTTATTGCACGTACATTCGTATAAATCAACGGAATACAACAATTACGTGTTCTGTTACTACTGATTACGAACACAACGCTTATGGTATTGTATGCCAATGCTAATGAAGATTCGTTCCCTCATCGTTGACTTCACTTTTTTGCAAGACAATACGGGCACCATGCTGAACTTAAAGTGAATAAGGAACGCGCGTCCATATGTACTCGCTGTGAAACGAAACAACAGTTTCACCATTTATAAATGATCACCTTGTCTGCAATATGCACTAGTGAAGATCTAGCGAAATGGTTCAGAATACATCGTGCAATCTAAAGCCATTGGCTTCTGTGTTCAAATAGTTTTTTCATTGAAAGCCTAATCTTCGTCTCACTGTTTCAGACAAATTCAAGAACCAATTATGATCATTTTTCTACGGCTTGGATACAGTATTGTATTTTATATTGTATTTGTATTTGATCAGACTTTTGCGTGGACATACTTCCGCATTTCAGTCAAAAAGGATTTACTCTCGACACCTCATCGAATCAATGGGATGGAAAATAAAATAGAAAATTAAAAAAGATTACATATCAACAAAGCCAAGAAACTCCCCCCCCCCGACACTCGTGCCCGGTTTGTGAGGATTCGTGCCAGTTAAAAAACCGTTGAGCTCTTGTGTATATTACTAATGCAAGAGGATATGGATTGAGAGGAGGAACGTGTAGAACCGCGAGAGAGAGATAGGGTTACGCTTGGATAGATCACTCTGTAAAGAATGAGTGTTTTATCAGGATTTTGTGAACGAACTTTTCACTTGCGGTCAAGTGTGGTTCGCGCAGCTTAGCAGATAATTACGTTAAGGGTATGAAAGATACTCGACTGATAATAGACAGACGTCGACGAAGAATTATAAAATCTTCCTTTAGTAGGCCAACAAAAATAACAGGGAAACGGTAAAGTATAACAGGAAAAATACATTGGTAAACAAAAAGGAAAATAGCATCAAGTTTAACGTTAAAATGCCTAGGCTTTCGGATTTGGTAACATAGCCGGAGAAGTTTCTTCACGGGGTTCGAAATGTGAGATGACCACTTCAAATTTGTGTCGATAGTGACTAGTAAATACTTGACAAGACTCCTTCTAGCTAGTGGTTCCATGGGAATGATAAATGAATCAGAAGGATAAGCCAATCGAGAAAGAGTTATTATGTACTCAAGGCATTTGGACGAATTTACCGTTAAACCGGATCAAACATAGAAATGATAGGTATGGGACAGATTACTGGAAATGTCGTTAAAGTCCTAGGTTACGGAAATAGCCTGACAAATTGCCACATCATCGGTACGTTTAGGCAAACTTGCAGGAGAAGTGGATGAAAGATCACCTGTGAAGGTGGCAAATAAATACGGGGAAAGCACAGCTCCCTCAAACACTTGTTAAGTTCATCATCGGAGGCCTGATTATCTTGAAAATTGTTCAAAAGTCAGACAACTAGGATAATGCTATGCTTTTATTCACTTTTTTATGAGAAGAAACTGATACAAATGCTCTCGTCTCTCTTTCATGATAAAAATGAAATGAAACAATCATAAATCACAAGCGGTTCAAAATCACACAGAGCGTAAATCAAACCAGGATTAAGCGCTCGAATTTCCGCGTGATGTTTTGTACGAAGAGACTCAGTGAATCAGCGAAGGTTACAGACCAGTTTTAATGCTCAAATTTGAATTTGTTTACAAAATAGAAGACCTCCGTAAGAAAAAATGGAGAGTTTTTGGGGTTAGAAAACGGGATAGAAACCAGAATGTTTTTGTTGACGGAATGAAATAGATTACATCATCATTATTGTCTAACATCTGTGTTTATTTTATAAAAAGGAAGTGTATACTAAAATGTGTACGTATGTTCAGATGACCAACGGTTTTATGAATCAGAAACAGAGTAGTCGGTTAAAATGGATACGACTAAATGAAATCCATGAAAATGGATGCCTTGCACTATGTGATGCTGATATCAGCTAAAATTAGCAAATAGACTGCGTGGGCTGGACTCATAATCAAATGGGCATAGTAAGCAGGACACCGCTGCACGAGCTCTGGTATCTATGGAACTGCGTGTAGATAACGATAAAATGGAAGCCGGTTCGCCGGTGCTGACACAAATCGTGTGGAGTGTATGATTCGGCGGTAGAACCAACACAAACCGTAGGGATTTCTAACAGGATGCCGGGATACCGAAAACTCTGGCGCAGATCAGACAAACGGACGTTTGGAATATCGATTTGGACGTCTAGTTTGTTTCCGTCGTGAGGACTCATCGAATTCGCGCTTTTCTTCACTGTGTCCACTATCCATCGGGAAGAATCGTATGATCATTTACTTGTACTCATGTCAGGTCAAGTCAGGTATATACTTTATGCACCCGAAGGTAAATATTCAGCGGCTACATAACAATTGCACTGCGAAAATCAACAATACAAAAACAGCAATAGGAAAAAGCGTAAGTTTAACAGCGCGATTTAGGAAATTAGTTGCTGATAGAGTATGGGTCGGTGAGAAAACGAGTGAAGCAATCAACTACAAACGATTTATATGCTCTAGTGCAAGCAAAAAGATATCTGTATCGAGATGGAGTGGCATTGGTTGATATGCAAATTGATAAGATCGGGATGAAAGGGAAGTGTGTTGTCTTCTTGGATTTTACGAGAGAAAGTCGGACAAGCCTTGTGATGTTGGGTTACGATAAACTGGATGAGCAGGTCGTAAGAAGTACCACTAGGTTGTGACAACTGTATAAGGGACATTACGAGAATTTTAAAATCTTTCGCAAGCAGTTCGGTAATGTGACAGGGGAAGCATAGAGCCAGTGCGGAAGGATGCATAAAAATACGAGATGTCTTATTATATGAAACCAAGTAGAAAAAGACCTGAGTCGTATCAAGTAAAGGGTCAGTCCTTGAACTTTGGAGAAGACAGCCGCGATGTGATCTGTCTAAGCAAGTTCATGGTTGATGGTTGCATCAAAGTACTTTACGGACGACACTCTTTGTAGTGGCTCTCCTTCGATGACTATATCAGGCTTGGATACCATCATGCGAGAGTGTTGATGGGTTTCACGGAAACAGAACAGAATACCACAGCACTCTGCGGGAATCATCCTTAGCTTTCGATCCAGAGACCAGTTGTCGAGCTCATTTGCTCTCTGTTGTAGAAGGGAACGAGTGGAGCTGTTAGATTCGGGCATTCTAGAAATCATATCACCGGCAAATTTAATAAGGAGACAGGAGAACATGAATAAAATATAAGCAAAAACGGAAAAGGTTATAGAACGGCACACTGGAAGATGCCTTGTGTAGAGGGAAGCAAGGTGGAAGTTCGGCCACCAACTCGCATAAATTTGGTAATGACTGAGAACGAGGTTGGGCAGAAAATTAGTGCCGGAGTTATTGGTACCCGAGTCCGAAAGTACATAGAGTATTTTTAATCCATCAAGGCAATTAAACGCTTCTCTTTAATCAAGGAAGCAAACTCTAACTTCTTGACTTTTGTGATTAACAGATGATGACACAGAGTGGGTGAGCGAGGCCAGGGTATCGAGGGTAGAAGGAGAGTGGCGACAGGCAAGTTGTCTGCAGTCTAGCCCATTGATCTGAGTAAACGGTCTTTTCAGTTTGATGTTTTCAAACACTTTAGGTGCTCCCTATGAGCAAGCTATTGGACGGATTTTGGAAGCACTCTTTTTTGATACTGGAGTGATAAAAGTCGCTTTCCGACCATCGAAAACGACTTTACGATTTGAACATAGGTCATATAAACCAGAAAGTACGGGGGATAATATGCCTGTGGATTCATTCAACAGGATTGGTTCCAAGCAGCCTTGTTTTTATGGATGGCAGCTTTTTTTGTACGTCCATCGATGTGATGCTTTCGGAGGTAGGGTTGGGATGACAGATAAGTATGAGGTAGCAGTGAAGTGATGATTGAGTTCATCCACGTCTGCTAAAGGTGACCTTTTACGAGAATTAGCACAGCTTATGCGCACGATTTTCTTCCATGTCTCCCAGCAATTGATGCTGGTGGTCAACGGTCGGATGTTCAAAACGATCAGTTTGTGAAGCTCAGTTTTGATGGATTTTGATAGAGTTCTCACTGTACTGTGGTCTATGGTCTTGAAGGCCTATTCTTTCATGTGACGGAATCGGTTCAGATGAGGGAAACAGTAACAGTTGGGTCGGATGTACATCGTCTGAATGGAATAGCAATAATTAAAGCAGAGGTTAAGGTACTATGATAAAAGTTCACGAAAACGAGGGATCAGAACAGGAAAATATGCTCAGTATAGAATTGTCAGCCATAACTCTGAGCCACCTGAGGTCTTCTGGGCGACACCGTCAACTGTGTATTTAGCAGTCACGGCTTTGAGTGAAAATTGCATGTCCACTTTAAGAGTAAATTCTTTGAGAAAGCTTCACAGTCACGTGATCACAACAGTCGAGTGGAGGACGATAGGAAATATGAAACAAGTCGGGATTATTAGCAGTGACAAACAGTTAGCATTGCATCATATCTGATGGGGAACGTGATAATATTGTTCAGGAGAAGGGATGTGAGGTATATCACACTGAACCCATTGAAATTGCCGAAGATAACACACTGGGAGTAGTCGACCAAGTTCAGTAGATTTGTGAAGACAATATCAGAGAGTTCCGCAAGTTCAAAGAGAGGGCCGTTTGGAGCAGTGAACATGTTAACATGCATTACGGAAGTGTGACGGAGAATTAGGTGTTTAGGTTTGCACAACAATAACGAAGCACTAATGTGGAATGTAGAATGTGTAAAGATACTTTTCATCCGGGTATACCAACTGTCATTTAGAAAAGCAGTGACGCCTCCTTTACGTTTACGATACGCTGCCGGGCGGTCGACGTGAAAGGAATCCAAATCATTCAGTATAATAATTTCATCAGCATAATCAATTGGAGCCAGGTCTCATGGAGGAAAATGGCACTCAGTTGATTTCTACTCCCGACGATAAACAAAGTCAGTCAATTCGGTCGTTCTTCCAGGCAGTGATCTAAAGTTGGAGCTTATGATATCCGGTAAGCACTCTCTTGACAAATCTTGCTTCCTTAGTCGAACTTTCCAACCAGTATGACGTTTGCGGTTATGCTTGTTTAGTTCGACAAAAAATGCCTTCCGTTTTCTTACTGATTTTCTAAAGCTGCTTTTCAGCAAAGAGTTCGGATATTTCAAAGATCTAACGAAATCACACGGACGTGATAGAACAGTAGGCTTGTATTTATTGGAACATCGATTGTATGACAACAAAAGAAAATTGTTGTAAAATTTATGCAGGCAAAGTGATGGTATAAGAAAATAGTCCGGAAATGTGACGAGCAGCATGGCCGATTTGAAGTCCATATCAAATACTTAAGTATCAGGCATTTTGCCGATTGATAATATCCTACAAAAACAAAATTTAAAAAGTGCGCTGACTATGTGAGACGAGATTAGACTAACCTTGATGCATTCGCTTGAGTTTATCTGGGGATACCTCCCAACTGTTTGCCTAGGTTCTGTCACGAATGAAGAATTTTCCTCCACTGACAAGCTTATTCTTGACGATTCGTAATCGTGCCGATACATCACAATATATTATGATAAATTAAGGGATTAAACCAGCGTGACTGGCAGATGGAAGTGATAGGGGTTAGCATTCGCAAATATTGCGGTTCAGGATTTACTCCTTTGTGGATGAATATGTTTGCAAACGTTTTCCCCTGGTATAGGGTCGTTGTAAGGTGGATTGTGAGCTAGAAAAGCTTCGTTGTACGCAAAAACTGGTTGAGAGTACACGAGAGGGAATTGTGAAGGCGGATTCCCACGGCCTGCGCGGTTGTTACGGTTCACCATTTTGACAGTCTTGATTGGCGACCCCAGATTGTGAAAGTGTCGTGGAAAATCTCAGTGAAGTTTGCGATATAAAATCACTGTGTTGTGGATTGAATTACTTCTATCATAAACACACAGGTACAAAGTGGTTTGAACCGGAGGCCGATTTCTA
The DNA here is from genome assembly GCA_948099385.1 of Fasciola hepatica. Classification (NCBI taxonomy): domain Eukaryota; kingdom Metazoa; phylum Platyhelminthes; class Trematoda; order Plagiorchiida; family Fasciolidae; genus Fasciola; species Fasciola hepatica. The sequence goes on along the minus strand of CANUEZ040000012.1, from coordinate 9,160,224 downwards.
CTCCTTTTGTTTTGGCGACGGGATTGATCCTCGGCCTTGTCAATTTTAGAATAATTAGGGAAAAATGTAAAATCATAACTGCGTCCTTTTACTTTGCATGATCAAGTCGTAGGCATGAGACCTTCTCCTGGACTGACCGCTGATTTTGATATTCATATATTCATGAAATAACATAATTGTTTAGGCACCTGATCAGCCATAGCTTATATACACTAATATTTTTAAATAGTAACAATGCACCGAGAGGTTCGGCGGAGTTGGGCCCGGTTTGATTCACTACACGTAGAGCTAATCGGTATTCCTCTCTTGCATGGACGTAGGCTTGCCTGGAATCAGCATTCAGCCGTGTTTCGGCGTGGACTGTACTGAGTGGGTGATCTTTCGATGCATCTACTTACCTCACTTTTCAACGCGTGTGAGCACACGTTGCTCAGCTCTTTTACTCGCCTGCTCACTCGCTCGATTGCTTGTTCGCGGCTTAAGTGCCGGCTGCCACCTGGTTGCACTTAATTTCTTACAAAGGAATGAAGCGTAGAAAGTAGATTTTCTGCTACTACGCATCATGAATATAGCACTGTGACACCTAAAATCTGGCACTCAAACATAAAACAGGTACTTTTCGCATATTCACGTTTAGGCAACAATGAGAACAAATCGCGGTCATTTATCAAGCCGATTTAAATTGGAAAATCTTTTTCCATCTACTTTCAGCTTGAGTTCGTCTCATCCGAAATGTTTGCAGATTTTGTGAAATGATTTCAAAATATGTATGATTCACTTGCTAGCTATGATATGTTATTTGTGTGCTTTTTGTCATAGCATTATTTCCTTACTTTTAGTGAAATGATTTCTTTCTCATCATGGGATTGAAGAATCTAACTTACACAATGGTTTATGCCACCGTCAATTTGCTCAACTGTTGCTCACTGTTTCCATCGATTGCGCCAATTTCGAGCGAGCATTCCGTGCACGTGATTGTCTGGTTTTCAAACCTTTTTGTTACCAAAGAGAATTGCTGATTGGTAGCAAAATTATCAACTCTTTTGTGAATACGTTTATCCAGACAAACAATAATGTAGAAGGAAGTGCGATCATGTTTGGTATTTTTCCGGTTAGGCAAAACTACTCGCCCCAATACATAAAAGGGGCATATGGAAAAAAATCAAAACGTTGTTTCAATTTCCTTCAATCATTTTATTCATTGGCCAAAGACTCAAATCCCACAAGGCAAAAATACCCGAAATGGCAAAGTTCCCGAAATAGCTTTCCTCCCATTAAAAACCTGCCCGTAAGGCATGAATGTAAATCAGATGGAAGCGAGCAACGCGAATTTTGCTGTTCTTGTGCTATCACTTCAATTGCTGCGGAGATTTCATTTTCAGCTGGCAGATATAGACCGAATAAAAAGATTTACAAAGTGGACGGGGGAGCTCATGCTGACAGCAAAGGGACCATTGGGATTTTGAGAGATACTTTGCGAGATTCAATCATCAAAGTGCATGGGCATGAGATTCAGTTTAATTCAGTTTCCTCTGAAATATAAGATCGGCGAAATATTCTGCAAGTCTTATTGTAATAACTCAAATAAGTAGGTTTTTTACCAAGGCCATCCAGAGAATGAATCCCTTCAGGTTTCCAAAAGAGCAGAATGTATGCCTTCCCACATATGCACACAGAAGTCAAGGTTTCACATTGCAAATTACTGTTGTGACAACACCTGATCGGTTGATGTCACTCAAAACGGGTTACAGTACAAGACAGATCTACTATACATAGTCCCCATACCACTTCGCATGTACTTGTATTTTTTTGAAATATACACCAGTCGTACTCTCTTGTTATCAGCTTCACTGTGCTCACTGAAGACTCCATACTTCGAGTTAGATTTTCAAAACCTCCATGTTGATTTGCAAAATGACCAGCAGTCAATTCACTTAGTATATACTGTCGTATCACGTTACACTGTAGTGCTTCCATTCAGCTTCCTTACAGCTAGTCAATTCCTCTTCATTCAGGTTTCAATGAAATTATTTTACATGCATTCAATGGGTACCAGCTGGAACAGTGGTTTACTTAAAATAAATCGGTAATTTCCTAAAATCTCATATTTTGCCCGGTTCCGTATTTACCCTGGTATCGCTAATACCGATGTCCTAAATTTGTTAATTACTTGTGTGAACCTTTAAGGTCCCTTCGAAAGGTTTTCAGGTTATTGTGATATTGTCAGTGCTGTATATTCACCGTCGAGGACAACACACACGTTCTTCGCGGGAAGTTCCAATATTACCCTTGAAAATCTTTATTACTGACAAGGTTTCAAATAGAGAATTTGAAAAAAATTGATTAGCACAGCTTAATCAGGATCATTTCGAGGCTTCTTTGCAAAATGCACTTCACAGTCACGATAACTATTGGTATAGTCAATAAAATGAACACAGTATTCGAAATTGAACAACTTACATCACTTTAGGAGAGGTTAAGGGTATAGTTCTGTTAACGGACAGAGATTGGGGTTTTGAGTGTAAACTACTCAGATCTATCCGTAACGGAGCAGTCTTTAGTTGTTACTGGAGTTAATGGCCCCAATCTTGTTGTATGATATTACTCGAAGTCTATTTGCCCAGAGATGCCACTTGATCGACGACAATTTGAGACATTCTCTTTACTTTATTGGTTACATTAGGCTAAATGTTGTCTCCATTTCTATTAGTAACCAGTGTAAGTTATGTTCGACTATTTGATAACGTAACTGCATCTCTCCTCTACCGATGTAGAGGGCTCAATAACCACAATTCAAATGGCGAACATAGTTAGATCCACAATATGTTGTTTATGACTTAAGAACTGGCTTTTGAAGTGGAACAGTTTCTTGAAGATTAATTCACAATCCTGTACATATCTTTTGAGAACTGACATGATTGCTTTCATCTACGCGTTTGCACGCAATATGCGTGTATGATCATAGGCGCTTCTTAATCATTACATCTGTCCACAGTGTTGGCCGTTTAACCACCACCGGTCAACTGGTGTAGGTATCCAAGTGGTTCTGAAGATAATTATTCATTTGGGCGAGTAGTAGGTGCCTCTGACAGTAAAGTTCAAGCACTCGTCTGTTAGCCGACTGGCTTTATCATCTTTGTCACTGGTTCGAGACGAAAGTGCATTCTGGCACATCGACCACCATTTTCCCTCGCTTTCTCTTTAAAATATCTTCTAACAGGGGCATCAAACGTTTACATTGTCCCCATTGTGTTTGCTTCTTGATCTTTCAAGGCCTATGCAAATTCTATGTGCCTTATCTAATAAGGTGTGGGATAAGGCTGAACAACTACCTCATAAAAACGAAGCTCGTGAGATTCAACTAGTGGTCAGACAGTGTATTATTCCGGAAAACATACTTTCATGTAAAACTATCCGTTCGCGAATGAATTCAGTGTCTTAAAAATCATTCCGGTTGTATTCTTCTTCAACGTATATCAACGTGATATTCGAATGAATTAAGTCGAATTTGGTAAACAACCTTCCCCCTCCCGCATTGGTATTCAGAAGAACCATTACGTCATCGACGAAGCGACACTAGACTTTCAGCATTTTGATATGGGCTTGACTACAGCACCACCTGCCCAACAGTGTTAAGTACGCTGATGACGTCGTGCTCTGTCATCCTATCTCCAACCGACAAGACTTTCATTCTTTCTCGGAGAACTTAAATAATATTCAGAATTTTTCGTCCCATTTTGGACTACGTCTCAACACATCCGAATGTTTTGAGTGTACTCTATCCCTTCCATGTTCCTCTTATCCTAACGAACAATCAAACATCGACAATGTCCCGATTTCCAGAGCTGACTCGGTCAAATACTTGGGCGTCACAATAAGCGCCAATTTACAATGGTCTTCTCACATACTTGAATGTGTGAAAAAACTGAAAAGACTGCTTTTTCAAATAAGTAAGCTAAAGCATTTTGGTGCCACACAAACTGTCATTCTTTCTTTTGTCCATCAATATATTCTCCTAGGCTTACTCCACCGCTCTCTTGTTATCTCTCCTGGTCTACTTAAAAAAGACGTTATCATTCTACGTCTTGGCCTAGCCACTATCAATCGCGTCTTTTTGATTTCCAAGGGCTGTCTTATCTACAAAGTTTGTGATTTGTACATTGTAGCCTGTGAAAAATTCGCCAAGAAAATTCTTGCGGACTCCACCTATCCCCTGCACCGTGACTTATCTGTTCGCCGTTCTCATCCCTCCACACGTTGCGAATTTAGATTTATCCCATCCCGCATAACTGTCTGTCGTAACTCAACAGAGCCTTGCTTAGCATGTGTTCTGGTTGACACTATAAAAGTCACCGAGGAACTTCGCACTAACGTCGGTGGCTGAACCATTTTTATTTCTAAAGTGTTCATTTTATGCCTATTTCAAAGTGTCTATGATCAATTTTCCTCCATTTGGCTGAAATGTGAGTTTTTGTTAATCTTCTAAAGTATTCAATGAAATACAGTGTTTTTAATGGAGTTCATGCGGACTCGCCGTTGAAACTCCATCAATCTGCCAGTAATTTTCAACAAGGAACGTGAAATTCACGTTTATCGTCCATAGAAATGGTGGTCTTGTCAGTTTCTTGGATGGCAGTTTGACTCGCAAGTCGTACTTGCATGGACAGTATGTTGACTGTTTCACGAACTGGAGTATTAGTGAGTAGATAGCATATATTCATGGTAAATAGTTTCCACTGGTTTCAAAGATGCCCATGGTCAGCACTGCAGTTGGAACGCAGATGACTGAATCGACCATTTGTGACCAATTTTTTAGTTGATATATATTAGGCAAAAACTAGACGTATCACGAATCGGCGCGATTGACTGTTGCTACCCTTGTTCTCATTGAAAAAAGTCCAGCACTAACTAGCTAGGTGGACTCAGCTTAACTTTCGGATATTCTAAACAAAGTGGTAAAGAGTTCTCACAAAAATAATCAGTTCGTTTTAAACTTCTTTTGTAAACGTGCTTTTTCGTGAGAAAGTACAGGTGTTGTCGAAATTCTCCGTACAACATGGTTCCCCTACTTAGTCTATCCTTTCCCCCACAGCGCTGGACACGGAGATTTCAAACTCCGAGGAAAATCAGAATTGTTTGCACATGCTGTTATACCATAATAAATTCAGGAGGTAATGCCCAGAGGTCACAAGGTCAAAGTTCCAAAAATAATAGCCATCTAAAGTCAGGGTCATCCGAGATATCCAAGTTAAACCAAGGGGCAGCCTTCGTTCGTCAACAGATGAGTATGGGGTCTTCCAGTGTTGTCACTCCGACTTGATTACGAAACTTTTGCAAAGTAAGAGCCAAGCTCACCGATTGGAACTTGTTATACCATAACTTTAGGCGAGTGTGATTTTTTGGTTTATAACATACTGACCCACTCTATTCTCAGTAATTTCTTTCAGCCGTTTAAGTAAGGGATCTATCGACAGAGTTTAAAGAGCACCGGTCATCAAGTGGTTTATTAGGTGCGTTGTTTACTACTACAAGGTTTATTGCTCAGAAAGTACGAAACATTATCCTTAATATAACACATGAGATTTTACAAAATACATAATCTGAGACTGCAGATAGGCAATTATAGAAAAACATAATCTTCAAAGTTCCGATGTTTTCGCTACAGTAAAATGGACACATATCCAAGACAATAATATGAAAATCACACAAAACACAACCTGAAGCACTTATCTGCAGCAAATTGGCTTTCCCAAATTCAGTAATTTCTGATCGCTGAGCTTGGCGTTTAGGTTGCAAAAGTTTCATCACCAGTCGAGGTAACATCATCAATGCGCAGGTGGCCATCCCCGTGCTCATCTGTTCAAATATGTGGGTCACGCCCCAGTTCGACCTTGACCCATGGAATGACCTTGGCCTTAGCCTTAGTCACTAATTATAAAAAGATGACATTTTGACTTTCCAGGACAAACTTCTCAATTTTGTATCTTGACCTTTAGCAGCGCCCTCTGATTTGGCCAACTCGATATTTTGAAATCTGTCCTGATATATCCGTATACTTTTATGCACCTATATTTATAAGAACATATATAGATATATATATTTTTGGGGGTTTTGTACACTTTTGTACTTTTTGGTGTTGTTTTGTTTTTATTTTCACTTTTATTTCCCCCGAATATTCTTGGTTCCTTCGGTCTTCTTGGGTTGGCCTGTTGCAGCGAAGAATTGGGTTCCGCCGCTATGGGTCGGTAGGATTAAGATTCCATTTATTCGCTTGCCATTTATTAAGTTAGTTGAAATTCTTGCGTATAAAGAGGTTGTAAAAGCGATTCAATTCTGTGTTTATTAACTTAATTTGTTGAAGAATGCCAAGCTTCCATAAACCCCCGTGCATATCTCGTGGTTGTTTGATCCAGAACATTGACTTACTCCAGGTTGGATGTGTGTCCCTCTTGGTCCTCGTGGACGGATATTAAAGACAATGGATCATGTCTTCTTGTAGCCAGTTTGTGTTCGTGCATTCTCGTGGCAAACTTCCTCCCACTTTGACCAACCTAGCAGTTGTCGCAGTCCTTGCATTTCACCTTGCAAATCACTTTTTATTCTTTCTTCGGTTTTCAGCTGCTCTTTCGGTCTGGAAATGATTTTTTTCAGTGTTGGTGAGTTTATTAGCAACCGTGATGTCTTGTGGTTGGAGGAGTCTTTCGGTCATTTTGGATACGTTTTTGGTGCAATCATTCGGTTAGATTGAGTCCCCTGACTTGGTTCATTTCGGGATTCCGTGTATGATTCTTCGAATGAAATTTGTTGGATAACCATTTCGTCGAAACATATTTAAACGATGTTTTTCTCCCCGTATTCTGAGTTCCATTGTGCTGCAGTGAGTTTAGGCTCTTTTGGACAGACTTCGAATGCACGACTTCTTGTGGTTGTTTGGATGATTAATGTGGAAGCTCAATATTTGGTCCCTCAGTGTTGGCTTCCGATACACGGAGATCTATAGCGTGCCATAGCCATTTCTTCTGATCAATACGTCCAGGAATGGTAGTCCTCAGTTCTTCTCTATTGTAAATTTAATGCCGTTGAAGATGCTGCTGGTTGTTGAATGTGCCTCTTCAATATCTAAGCATTTGATAATAACGAAAGTATTGTCCACATATGTGCTCGAAGAAGAACACAGAAATGTACAAAACCCTATATATATATATATATATATATATATATATATATATATATATATATATATATATATATATATATATATATACATAATGTTTTATAAAGTCAAAATGTCATCTTTCTATAATTAGTGACTAAGGCTAAGGCCAAGGTCATTCCATGGGTCAAGGTCGAACTAAGGCGTGACCCACATATTTGAACAGATGAGCACGGGGATGACCACCTGAGCTTTGATGATGTCACCTCGACTGGTGATGAAACGTTTGCGACCTAAACGCCAAGTTCATCGGTCAGAAGTCAGTGAACAACACCAAAGTGAGCTGCAATCAACACCAGTTTTCAAAACGATCGAAAGCTTTCCAAAGTGCAATTCCTGTCTGACGGATTGGAAACTTCTGTTTTCTGTGCTCGGTGATTCGTCATGGATAACCTTCCACTGACAAAGTTAACCATAGGCCTCATATCAACCGGCGTATAGAACGTTGCAACTTCAGGATAGATTCGGCCTTTCAGTATTTTCTTTTCATAGGTCACGTTTTTTCTAATTTTCAAGTGAATCGATATCTCAAAACGACTGGCGATGATACATTTATTCATTTGCGGTCGCGAAGCATGGTCATCTCCGACGTAAGTTCAAATCCAGCTGTCGAACAGCCGAAAGAAAATGCACCTCACTTTTTTCTTCGCAATGGAGCATGGCAATTTACCAGAAAGTCTTCTCACAGGATAAAATCTAGACTCTTTGTAAGTTCTTATTTTATTAAAAAACTTCATTATTCAAATAGATTGCTACGTTTTTGTGCCTGTTTTGTACCGTCCCAGTAGCTCTAATGAGAAGGCAGTTCTGCCTCAGAATCGATTCCGTTTCATTGGTACGGAATAGATTGTTTATATAAGATACGCCCTCGTCATAAACAAAACCGTGCATAAAAGCTTATTGGTCTACAGACGGACCCAAACGGCCCGTCTGGCTGCACACGGATTGGTTGATCGGGCTCTGGTCTAATGTTACACTCTGACTGACCATTGATCGCCCTACTGGTTCCGATCTTGTCGGCTATTCTGGTCAGCCGATCACGTGCTGTCTACTTCATTGAACCAGACCGTCTAATAACAGCGGTGCCCATCTCGTCTTTCTGTCACCATATTCCACAGTAACAAGTAGAATAAACGTGTTACCCTTTAAAAATGATTCCGATCATGTCTGTCACAGAAGTGCATGTCGGACAGATTCACAGATTCTCATTTCCTTCATAAATAATAAAACAGTGCAATTCACTAGCTTTGAGCACACTTCTGCATCATCAAGGAAAGAGACCGGTTGTTTGACGGAGCAATCTTGTACGACCTAAATGTTCATGGCATATATTCAAAATAGGTTGAAATTGTCTTGGTTCGGTCTATCGTCAACAGTGAGTTTATTGTTGTGCTGCGCAGTAATATATTAGTCACAATGTTGTTTGCCTTTGTTTCTTCCTTGAAGCACACGAGCGGTGAACAGTCCAACGCCTCCAGCAGCTAAGACAGGTATATCCGAACAACGTTCCATTCAGTGTAAATCAATGGCCTCTAACGTGTTTAAAAGTTTCATAATAAAAAAGATCGCTTCCCTAGGTGAAAGCGCTGGATCCCAGACAACTTCAATCCTCATTGCCTTAGCCCCTTTCACCAGCTGTCTATCTTGTCATCAGTAGACCGCAAAAATTGAGGTCATTCTGATCTGTTGCTTTGATCATAGTTACACATTTAATTGTATTGTACTTAATATCAATAAAACCAACCAAGCAAAACAGAATTGCTTATTTGCGTTTTCGATGTACACTCCATAAGAAGGCAGTGCTAATCCGATCAGGGATGTCATCTCATGGTTATGTAGTCGAGTCCGTTATCGCTCCATGATTGACCACAACTCACATACTCCGCCACATGTGTAGTTGCGGACCCCGAATCCTGTGCATCCAACATAGGTCTTCTGCCTAACTGCTCTTCCAGACAACAACAACTCACACGCTACTGCGTGGAAACTTCCTTCGAGCTCCCCTCGATACAAAACATCTCTGAGATAACAATCCTATCTCCGTTTGTTTCCATGTCCGTCAAGCTTGCATATAAAATGAGCAAACGATATGATTTTTGGAATGTCCAACTTGTGCAGCTGTGTATTTTCCTCTTAGAGCAAAGAGCAGCCGAGTTCACAAACTCACCTATTATTCGGTATTCGAGTGGTAATCCCTCAAAAGTGTTTCGATGTTCTCTTTCTCAACATAACAGAAAATATTACTCTGATCTATCGGCATCCCATTCGGGCTAAGTCGTTAAAGGAGAGCAAATGGAATGTGCTCCCTCTATCGAGTACCTTGACGTAACCGTCAGTCCTGATTTTATCTGGACAGATCATGTCGCGCCCATTTTCTAAAGAATTTGACGACTTATCCTTCAGTTTGTTACCATTGAATTCGTTCTCCACCAAACCTCACACAATTAAACGAATTGTATTTTTTGCCTCGTTCCAAGCTGGCTCTAGCTTTTCCCATTCATATTATCCAGATTTATTGTCAAAGACATCAAAAGTATCATTACATTCCATACTCATCTGTCCAGACATGGCGAAATCGATTATGACCGACTTATTAGCTTGATTGCAACCCAACATCACAGAGTGTGTTTGACGTACTCTCGCAAGGTTTTCGCTGACGACACGCCACCCACAAGCCGAACTCACCAAGTGTATATCTGAGTGTGATACCAAGTCGCATTCATATGCTCGGACTAAATCTCTCAAATCCTGCGTTCCCGCTTGTCGGGCTTTGTTACTCACCAATCCACATGCTAAGCTCACCAACTTTCCTAATTTGCTGCTCAGAATGAACGTTTTCATTGTTTTTTGCGCAGTTGTGGTTTTGAAACAGCTGAATGGTCACCGTCGGGTTCACGACGCATACAAGTGACTCTACGCTACTAGTAAAATATACCAAGCCAGTCAAAGCCAGCAAGTTTGCAGTAGTGATAAAAACTGCTTATGGTAGATTTCGAATGTAAATAAACATATTCTACATTTCCCTGCTTTTGAACTTCCTGTCTCCAGGCCTATTTCTCACGGTTTCCACGGTCACACAATTTCTACTGCTCATGGTGTAGTGGACATGTCAAGAGCAGGCGTCTAAGCGGATTGATGACCAGTCTGAAAAGGATACGAGACAAAAGCAATTTAAGTATTTGATACCCAAATACCGGGCTGACGTCTGAAAAGCCGTTTGCTCAATACACACATGTCAAGTGTATGAAAACAAACAAGAAGTGTGAAGGCGGCCAAAAAGTCCTACTCATACACACAGACACAAACGTAAATCGGAAAGAAACTGCTCGGGCGCATAATTATTCCGTTTGGGGTATCTTATACCCCAGTCGGTGCCTCATTCATGTCTGAAGGTTGAACAGTGTTAACCGTGACACTGTACTTGAACGTAAGCCGTCAGACAGAATTACCATTACATCAACACCTTCCGGGAATGAGATTGCCACAGGACTAACAGGGAGAATGATAACTTACATATAAATTTATATATAAATCTTTGATTTCGTTTGGTTACAGTCAACATGGGACACATAAATTCGATGGGGAAGAAAATCATTCGTCTGGAAAATTTGGACAACGAATGTAGTTTGTTCATGTGAGTTTGATTCTGCAGTGAACTTTCATTTACTTATTGCTGTTGTATACTTTAGAGACCTTTATCTTCCATGTACACAAAATAATGATTTTAATTATGGGAGGAAGCCAGTAAATAGTTTGAAGATGTGGATATAGGAAACTCATTGGGTTCGACCAAGGCAGACATATTTGTGGAAATGATCAAAAATCAGTTGCATGATAGTTTATTCCAACTCATACTACAGACGATATGTTAATGTAGTTTTAATCAATTCCCAGTGGGGAATGTCTGTGGCATATCAGAACCGAACGAAGTTCGGAAAGTATCAGAAAACAATGCGCCATTCGATGCACTAAGCGAGAGAAAATTAACGTCAATAACACGGTGTTGTGGATGGAAAATTAGGATTAGCCAACATTTAGATTACCGCGGATATCCGTTCGCGGTAACCTAAACGTCGGCTAATCATAATTTCCGACCGACAACGCCGTGACATTACCGTTACATTTTCCTCGTCTGAGGAATATTTTGTTCTTTTTGGTAAGACCTCGAAGTTTATTCTCCATAACGTTTTGAAGCATTTGACGTTAAGGGTTTGTCAGACAAACAAACGCTCTTTGCTCCCATCGAAAGAACTGCCAGAGTTTTCAGTCCGGTCTACTTCGCTGCAACACTTCCGTCGTTGTGCAATACATAAATCGACGTCTTACATCCGCGCGTAGAAAGAGTAAACGAAATACTTACCCGTCGCGGATTGTCCTGCTGCTCTCATCATAACCTGATTCTGATCACGTGAGAAATCACACTAAACATTATATAAGAAGAAAAACGGTCACAATAAGTTCAGCATCATTCCCCGCTTTGTTGATGGAGACTAGTAAATTTTACGGTTTTCAATAGCAAAAGTTTGCAGAAGATCTATGAGTGTTTCTTGAAAGTAACAGAACCACGGCAAATAGTCCATGAAGCTAACATAGAATGGGTAAAATACTAGTGCATAGTTGAACGGGTTTAGTCACGTGAGAAGTTTTGCTGAAATAGGTTAGACAAACATGCTATGGTGACAAAACGGAAGCAGCATTTAAATCTGTGGTAAACTACTTAGATTTAAAGATTTGAAAGTTTGGTTCGAAAAGATTTTAGTTACGTAGGAGTACCGGACGGTCATTCAGATTTTGATTGACTCTTAGAGAATCAAAACCGCTTTTCCAAGGCAGAGGACACAAGTTCATCAGACTACGTATAACTACGGTAACAGATAAGGAATTAACAGCTATAACCAAGAACAAGAATGGGAAACAGATTTCCTGATTTATAAGCCTAGGGTTCATGCACAGAACGACAACAAGAGCGATGTTGGCCATCAAAAGGTGCACGTACCATATAGGTCCCAGAGATAAAAACAAGCACAAGTTGTCCACCTTTGCCCAAAGCGCATGTGAGTAGAAAATAATCTCTTGTAATCCGCGGTGTGAAACTACTGTCGGCGAACACAAGCTCATCACACCAGCTAGGCGAAAATGCTTCATGTGATACTTCTATGACGGGTTCATACAATATAACGCGCAACAACGTGGGAAGGGGGTGATTAGACAGCCTGTTCAGTGTTTCATGCCAACGAATTGATGCGTGTACGAAATGGATGGACAGAATGCATTGTTTCTGTGAGTGCTCCATGGTAGTAAACGAATTAAGGGGTACTTTATATGTGAATCGGAAATGGAACCGATGGTTAAAAGAAACTTGAATGGTCGTTGTTATTCAAAAGCCAGTGACGGAATAGCGGCATATCACGTAGTGTTGACCTTGAATCGAGCCTTAGTAACCAGCCCGGACAGACTTTGATGGGGTGTATGACTCACAATAACCCCCCCCCCCCCGCCCCCCGGGTTCCAGTCCCAATGGGGGCTCGATTGGTGTGCCGTGCTGATAACTCAGATTGAACAAATGTCCCATAATTTCTAATGTTGACTTCAGCGTGGATCATGCACGATGAATCTCTTGCTACTGCAACTGGTTCTACTTTGTTTTACAGTTGAGCAACAGTTGAACCGTAAACTGTTCTGTGTGATCTACTGCGTACATTCTCACTCCAGTTTCGAGTCACAAGAGTGCAGCCTGTGTTGTTTTTGCAAACTTACAGAGGCTTCTGAACTCGCCAGTTTACACCGCTAATCCTGGTGATGAGTGTCTATCTTGATATTTTCTGAGTTCTTCAGTTCAGTGTACGTCCAAAACATTGTCCTTTCGTATGTTGGAAAAGTGGGCAGAACATGAGCTTGTGCTAAATTCCAACCGGGCAACCTCATCGTCCTAGCTTCTGGATATGGTAAAAAAGGTGCGCCGAGCTATTACTACGAGCTAGCATGTTCACACTTGAAGGAAAATAGTCATCTAGTTTAGCAACATTTAAGTGAGTTCGTGATTTCACAACGTACCATATTCTAGTTAAAATCAGTTTTCGTTTGCGGGCAGATCTCGCAAGTAAGATCTGTGAATATTCACTTCCGTTGTTGGCAGTTCTTTTACGTCCACCTCTTAAAGCTATAGAGTAATATGAGTATGACGTTAAATTGTAATTACAAATCACTAAAAACTAAGCTCAACGCGCAACAGTAAAACAGTTTGCTGACACTCTATTACCCCAGTGATAAGAACAGACCGGGGCAAAAAGCCCTATTGACGCTCCATTGATGACAAGTCCAAGGACAGTTAAAATAGATTATTTTATCAAATTGAAGACTGCATGTGACTACACCACGGTTTTTCAACCGTTAAAGCGATGTAGCAACACCCGAAATGAGAAGATTAAAACAGAAAGGTACGATAACACAAAACGGGACGGTGATCGGTACATAGTATCATTACTCTAGTCAGCCTAGCACAGAAGAGTGTATAGTGACCCACCTGGCATCATGCACGAAACCATGCGGAATTCGAAGTTAAAAATCGTTGTCCAAGAACTGGTTCTATTGTGAAGATCTAACGAGGAGCATAAAGTGCAAAGATTATTGCGACTTGGTGTTGTCTAAATCCAGTTTAAAATCTAAATACAACCAGACGAATTCGAATCCGTATCGGTTTTATTGGTACAACCTGGATCATTGCAACAGTGGAACATTATTCCCTAATGAAATTATGGGACCTAGAAATTCCAAATAAATATAATCATTGTGAGCATAAATTGTACCGATCATATTTTCTCATGTACATATTTATATATTTCAATAGTAGGAGACTGATGTCATTGACAAGTGATTCATCAAGCGATAAAATTTCTAACTCATCACTAAAAACCGCGGAAGCACTGTGCAGCTGTTTCATCCTTGATAAACGTTATCAGCAGAGCACATCGAACGAGCCGTCACGGGAACATGAACACCCTAACCATAAGGCCATCGTGGCTTGATGTCAATGGTTTGCGTAACTTTCAAGCCTCCACGGGTTTTCGTGGTGAGTTAAGGTTTTGGTACGGCAGAAAAAATCTTTGGCTCATGTATATATATATATATATATATATATATATATATATATATATGTATATATATATGTATATATTAAGTACTGTGAGCTTGGCACATGCAGCTTCGTTGTTCGTTGAGTTAGCAATGACCCAACACGTATAAATAACAGAAATCACGGTTATAATTCATTTGTGGACTATCTGATAAAGAATATCCTTTGACACTCCTGACGCATCAAATTAGTTCCCATTGACGATATAACAAAAGAAAGCACAAGTATGAAGATGAGTGGAGAGAAGAGGAGTACCGGATACGCATACAGTGGATCTAGTAGTGTGCTTCCGTGTGTACGTACTACTTACTATCGGTATACATATATATGTAAATATATGAGTTTGTATATATGCTCATTGGGACATTTTTTTCATCCGTATTAGGATTCAGTGTCAAAACCTCATGAGCCAACGAGCTATCAGAAAAACTAGATCAGTATGTTTCACTAATCCTGGGCTCCAATCTTGCCGCCCGATCGTTTACCCATTTAGTGGCCTTTCACTTATCATAATCACTTTCCAGAAACAATGTGTCGGTGTTGAATACTAAATAACTGAAATAAATGTTATTCGTGTACTGACCAATTATTTGTTCAATACAAACAATAAGAAGATTACTGGATTTAGGACTCCCGAGTGTTTGTCCACGGGGGGTTGGTTGTGTTGGATTTGTAATATACACAGAAATCCTTCATGAGCTCAGAGGCCTAGTAAGTGTCTAGTCGGGAAGCCATAGTTGCATGAATCAAACACCAGAAAGGCTAACAAAGCCCTACTCAATGCGTAATAAATTTCCACCTATTCGCACGTATTCACTCTAGACTACAAACGATCGGTGCTCTCACTCTTTCTGCGCATCGATTTTTACCATCGTAAACGATGAGTGATTAAGCAATCAATCAGCTCATTTGGGTTGGCTACCTTCTCGGTCTCCCAACAGTCATTAGATTTAAGACTAAAAACCATTTCATTCTTTAAAAACCATGTACATTGGATTCCGAAAATTGGTTCGGAATGTTCGTATGTTTTGACCGGTGAAATAAACGTGCTACGTAAAGCTCTTCAGGGGAATTTCCTCTCAGAACCGAGATCGATTCGATGTATCGAAAAATCGAAGCGCCATTTGAAATGTTGTGGTAGAATTTTATTGTTTACTACCAACCATTTCGATTACGCTGTGTTAGTGAACAATAAAATTCTACCATGGAATTTTCTCTCGGCTAAAGCACCTGTTACTCATAGGATTCAACTTTTATGGAATTACCTGCGGATCAGGGAAATATATCTCCGTGGCTCATTTGAATGTGGTCAGTATCCACTTTTGGAAAGCTCTTCATACTACAACGAGATCAATAATATCAAAAATATTCCTACAACCAAAATAACATGGCCAGTTAAAATCCGTCCTCAGTCATCTCGAATTATTGTAACTCTAGCTCTGTTTTCCCGATTAACGTGTTCTACGCATGTGGCATGTGGCTGGAATAAAATTTAGCACTTTGCACCAGTAAAAATGATTGTCAAACATCATACTTGGAATGATCAAATGAGGTATATTGCAGAAGACAATGACACGCTTATTTGCGTTACACTTCCGTAACTCGTACGTACTAGAGTGAGAAATTCGTTTAGCTGTGCGTACAATCCTGATTGCAGAAATGTGTGTTTTGCTTGTGTTTCCTGTCGTTTGAACTTTCAGTCATTCTTCGCGGTAGTTAGTCCCGTAGTCGTCTAATTCGGCTGGGGACAAGAAGGAAAGTACCTCGGAAAAAAATACCCAATGACTGAAAACGATCATTGAAAAATGCTACTGACGAAATAACTAGAGACTTTGATTTTTAAAGAATTTCACCAAATATTTTGCCCGTAATAAACTCACAAGAATTTTATTGGCTTAGTGATCTCAGGAATCGAAGTGGAAAGTGAGTGGACAGATTTAAAATAAAATCAACTAATGTTTTCTAGTAAAGTTTTTCTTTTGTACAAGAAAGAAATCAGTTTTACTATATTACCGGGTGAATCTCATCAAAGTTTGTCACTATCGTGTTGAATCTCAAAAAGTAAATTCGGATTTGCTCACAATTCTCCGGTATAAGTATCCCATTTCTTGCTCACCATCTAGTTTACACAAGAGGGGCAGAGAATATAAATGAAGAATGCTGTCTCGATTAGTTAATAAGACACCTGATAGGTTTTTTAATACGAAACCCAAAGTAAACGACCAGGTGACTCCGGAAAGTTCAGTTTGTAATTACAAAAATGGTCACTTCGTTCACATACGATCCTCACGATGCAAATGCGATTAACGGGGTAAACCTACGGTGAAGTGCTCAAGATACGAACACAACAAAGTATTGACCGGTCCAAGAGAAAGTGCCGCTTTTGTTCATATAGCCCCATTTTTTCAGAATTTTTGTAAGGGTTTTTCTTCATCTTGAACCGCTCTTTTCACCCCTTGACCGATTTTCATATACACGAGGAACAATTTTTCTTATCTGCTACTCACATACTTACGTGTGTACGTGTGTATGCGTGTGTGTGTGTGTGTGTGTGTGTGAAGCCTGATTCTGATTGGTCACAAGAACCCAGTGGACAGCCCAGGAGAAACAGCAATGATGAATAGGGGCGATGGATCACCGAAGACTTCATTACGTTCAGTGTGATCTCCAGATGGACAATAGAAAAAAGGAATTCGAACTAATTTTGACCATCTGACAAAATGTTCAGACATGATCTAATCCGGATCTAAAGTCTCACATAAGTTAGCCGACCAGTTAATAAACTGTCTCTTAGATTCATTGATTGAAATAACTTTATTCAAGTGTATTTGAAAGAGAACGCGAGAAAACGTTCTAATGCCAAGTATACAGTTCTTTCTTTGTTAGACGAAAACAAGTGATCGATTTAATAAGTTTAAAAATATCTGTTCGTTTTTTTTGCATTGCACGTGAAGTACTTTCAAGCAATATTCTGAGTTAGACTGAGAGATTCCGTCGATCATCGACCCATAGTTGCCTCTATTCTATATCGACCCGATAAAAAGCCACCGTCAATCATAAACCTTTGCAACTGTTGTTCCAAGCCGTTCCTTTGAGGGAATATTTGGTGACACGAAATAGTTCAACTGAAATCAGAACGAATTAGTTGTCGTAAAAGAGAAGATTCCTCTTTGAACGTTTGAATGACTTATCCGAGGGCACCAGAACTTACATTATAAAGTAATATTATTTTCATATTGAACGACCAATCGGTGTGGGTTTCTTCAAAGAAATCACTACAGGAACCAGCAAAACAAATACGACAGTATTCATGCAGTAGACCAAAGAAACTGAGGCTGATTATTCAGATGCGTTCTTCAACAGAACTGAGGAAAGTTTAGGAAAAATCCTCATTAGCGAAATATGTTTTGTATTGCAATGCCATCTCTTTTGTTATTGCCATGAACAAACCAGTGCTACACGGTTCGCTGTTATCATTCGCCGTCTAGCCGGTAAGGTTAATTTTACTGATCAATGTAATTCATCAGGCAATTAACCCACAACCGGTGGCTTTTCACAAAGAATTTAATCCTAGATATCATGAATGGGACTTTCTCGAAATTTGTACAGCACCAGTTTAGCACATTGTGCCAGCTGCATTGGTCGGAATTTTAGCCGAAAACCAAAAACATGCAGTGAGTACTGGAAGGTTATAGTAACTCATTGAAATAAAATAGCTCATTTAGCACGTAGATGAGATGAATGTGTATTCGTAGTGCCAGTCTGGGGCATAATTCATAAAACTCAGTAGTCCCTATATAATTTTGCGTAAACTGTTTCCCGCCAAAATTAGTGATTTTCACGCACAACTGTGAAAGATTTCCCCCGAAATAACTGTGCTTTATAATTCGCATAAGCAACGTTATCGTAATCCCACCACTCTCCTCGAAAAATGACATATTGATTGTTGTTCTCAAAGCAATTATTGATCTAGTTTCGTAATATTTTCCCGGGAACAAGCATGAGTGACGTCGTGCCCACTTTCGAACCCAGTAGAAATCAACAAATTTAAAGAGTTCAACCAATTCAACTCAGCACTTCTTCTTGCCTGGTAAGAGGATTTTGCGCGCGCAGATAATTACTTCCTTTTTGCGATACAGTCTTCATATATACGGGTATTTTTTCTAACTTCTCCGAATTGAAAGTGGAAATAATTACGTACGTGTTACATTGTCTTGACTGAAATCCCCACAGCTTGTTTTCTGACACCAGGTACCTGGATCGGTTAGTGCGTCATCGACGATTTTGGTTCAGCCTCGGTTTTACGGAATTAGACATGACCTGGTAATATTTGCATTAATTGGCTTTCTAAATCATATGCTTCTAAATGAGACGCACAGTTGGTTTTTACGGCTTGTTGTGTTTTTTTTCTGATAATAAAAATAGCACCGTTCTCTGACTTCACTCATTTTCTTCTGATTTCCGTTAAAGAAGGTCATTTATGACCCTGTGATTTATGGTTACGAAAACTTGAAAACCAACTTGCAGTCTGTCAAGCCTCCACAAGCGAAAAAGATTGGGCGTAGAAGAGCGGTTTATTTAATTCACGTAAGCCGCGAAATAAGAACAGATTTACTTCTTATTGATTTGGTATTCTATAAGCAATGACTTCGTTCACATTGATTTCTTTTGTAACTTTTGGCTTTCACAAAAAGGAAAATTAAGTTCCTTCAGGAAATGCAAGATGAGTAGCTATTAAACAATCCTCATGAAAAAGTAACCAAAAACTCGTCATTTGCTTTCAGTTACTGAGAATTTCTTCATCAACATTCAGTAGAATTTCTCCATTTTTGAATTTGTGTTGTTCATCGCTTTGGAGTCACACTTGAAATGACTGGTTCGAAATTAATCAGCCTCATGAAGAAACGATCAACACAAACGGTGTAGGAAGATTAACATATTGGTCTGCTCATCAAACAACGCCTGTACCTGCTGTCGATGTCTTTCACAGTTGCTGCTTGGATAAGGCCTGCGTGCACTATCTCCCTCCCTTACTCACGTTATGTGGCTAGCTCCTGCAAGGGAGTAAGCCGGCCTCATGAATGTACCGAAAGGCATCTGTCATGATCAAGGATCGGATGCGAGACCTGGGCACAGGGAAATCTGGTTCTGCTTTAGGTTGCGAACACCGCAGACAGAGTGTAGTCCTATGCGCCCAACATCCGACTTGATACCAGTGACACAAGTTTGCAGCTGTCTTCCAAGGTGACAGATCTCTCCCGGACAGGGGTGTTAAAAGGGGCTTTATTTTGAGGTTCCTGTGTCTGAATGTTGTAGGACTTGGCAGAACCACCGTAGTTGTCGGAGTTGAAGGAACAGTCATAGCCCTTCGATATCGAACCACCGTTTTATCATTGTATCCTTCGAAAGCATTTTGTACCAAACCACTTTGAGCATTCATCGCAGACACCGATGGTCAAACACTTCCAGCTTCATGATGTTCGTGACGCACCGTGGCCACCTTTCACAGCCGTGGGTTAGTATTGGGCGGCTAACGGTCCAGAAGACTCGAACCTTGGTCAAGAGGTTGATTTTGTTGCTCTTCCGGATGGCATTGAGAAGCCACAGGAGCGGGATCTTGGATCTGGTAATGCTCAGATCGGCTTGATTTTGGCCTACCTGTTTGGTAGGACGGTAGATCCCTAATATTCGAAGGCTGGAACATCCCCAAGCTGTTTATGGAGTATGATTTGTATGGACTGTGGAGCGCAGGTCAAAAAGATATCAGTCTTCGGAGGATTGATCTCTAGTCCCACGGTCTTTGCGAAAAAATTCTGCGCGATTCAGAACCGGCTGCAAGGCGGTCGAGCTGTCTCCAAGGTCTATGACGTGTGATGACTGTTAGAGCCATTCTTTCGTTTCGACATTCGTTTTGTTGTTTTATTACATCCTCGGATGGGCCGAGTACAATTCTGAATTATCTTCCAGTTCAACCGGTGTTCTCGGTCCTTCAGTGTGCTTAGTTCGAGCCGGAACGCTTACTATGTTTGTTTTAATAGTACTAGCTCTCAAATAAAACTTCCAGTCACAACACGATGTCATCTGCGAATCACTAACTGTGCCCAGCTGAATATCAGGATAACCGGTCGGCGCCTGACGCACTGGCTACAAGTATCAGCCTTACCTAGCACCAGAACTGAGGGAAAAATCATTGGATCCTACTCCGCAGGTGCGTATTTTCTCTCGCGTATTTGAGTAGTACGACCTTGTAAAGCAAGCTTCCAGTGCTTTCCATTTGCCTGCAGTGTGGTCCATAGCGATCCCCTGTCGACTGGGCCAAAGACGACTCGAAAACTCCTCGAATCTGACGGAACTCGCTTAAGCACCTATGAATCTACCGGCCTGGAACACAATGAATCGCAAAGGATGGTGAGACATCACGATTACAATTGCCTAGTTGCATGAATAATTGCATTCATAAAGATGACTAGTCTTTGGTTGATCGTTCCTAATAATTGTGATCACCAATACACATGAAAAATATATTTCAGGATGCACATTCACTGATTAATTATTTACTGTAGCATGACACGTAAATGCATGTAACCAAATTTGATTGGGTACTGGAACTACTCACTTCTGTTTACAGCACTGGACAACCGTAGCTGAACTCAGGGGATAAAAAGCACAGATATATTCGAAACTGTAACGTACCAGCATGTTTTTATGCTTCACGTGGCCATAATATAGGAGATAATTTCGAGAAACAGCCACTTGTGAACCCGTTGAACCTCCAGCTCACTTACGGTCACCATTTGTAACAAACAAAGCAGAATAGACACGAAAAAGTAACACCAGTTTATGCTCAACACTGGAGCAGAGTGAGCAAATGTACTACGGATCCCCTGACCCAAACGGATGCCCCGATCGTTTCATATCCTTACTCCCCTTATACTCTTATTTTGAAGAACTTTAATCCAAGTAATTAGCAGAGAATATTTTCCACTGAGTCCCGAAATTTTCCGCTAGTCGAGCGTTTGGGTCAAACCAGAAACGTACAGGCGGTTTTTCTTGAGTGAATCCATAAGACAGGTACAATGAGTGCGAAGCCGGAATGTTTTATTCCTTAACGAACGTACGAGAAAGCAAAACGAATAACAGTCTCACTGCAATCGAAAACCCGTATTTTAGCCGTGCCTAATTGCGACGAGCACGGGTATGCCAAAACAATAAGAGACGAGGTAAACGGTAATTGGAGTAGGAATTAACCGGTACACCCACAGTATCAGAGTAAATGATATTCTACATACGAGACAGCTGACAGCGTATCGACCGAATACGTATACGTGCGATATCCAACAACTAGAACGGAATAAAACGCTGATTAAGGTATGTCTGTGCGAAATTCATTTGTTGCGTATTATTGTCCCCCGAGTCCAAGTTTAAATCATCGGGAAGTCGAGTTCGCGAATGTGTGCTGTTGTAAGCTGGCAGCATAACAGACTACGCAGACGTACAGAACATCATAAAGTTTCTAGCAGTACGCGGAACACGAAGATAGTAAGACAAAACCAACAGATTCAAAACTATCTCATTTCGCAATATTGATTTACATCGGAACGTGTGTAGACTACCATCTGCGGAATTGATAATGCTTGTAAAAATGCCTCGACTGTGAAAAGGTACGAGGGTAACCTAGAAAGGTTTTTGACTAAATTTTACTATTCCAACCCCAGTGTAGAAATCTGGTCTACATTATACTACATTACTCAACAGAAATGTAAACTAGCACAATGAGTAAAGTTAGTGGGCAGTTAGCTCTATATTTCAGTTTATCTGAGCGACTTTAAACTTCTTTTAACTCAGGAAATACTGGTTCGGAAAACTTTGAAAGATATCAAGGCATCTTTTTGAGTTAATACTGTCCGAGAGCGTTATCTATCAGGAAACTGCTGGATTCTATAGACCATATCGTGACCGTCCCAGAAGTTTTCTTAGCTAGCCAATAGAAGGTAACTTAGTTCGCCATTATTGATGTGCTCTTCCTCTTTCTCCCCCCCCTCTCTCTCTCACTCACTCTCTCACTCTCTCTCTCTCTCGCCCTCTGTTTGTGTACCCTCGGACATTTTTTGCACCACTCCAAGCGGTCTGTTTCGTTCCCATCTGTTTTCCCAAGTTCAACAGCACGTGCGCTTTGGTCAAACAGAGTTTCTGGTGACTTCGTGGTCTGGGAGCTGGAATAATTCAAACGAAGCCTTTCGCACCTCGCTTTTTCTAATGTGGGTCAACAACAGTTTCAAGCCCAAAGTTCTTGTCGTTAAGCATTCGTATTTTTTTTACATCTGGATGGCTTTCGCAAAGATGAATCTTACATTTCAAAAGCTGTTCTTGGCTAGAGGCGGCAAACGTTCCCATGGTCCACTCCTTATTACCAATAAAAATTCGCTCTCCCGTTGTCTATTGCCAGTAATTCTGATCAACGTTTGTCCACGAAAGTGACAAGAACAGCTGTTCACCCCGTCCATACTCAAAAATTGAGTACGGGTTTTTCAGGGTGAGAGAATTTCATACTGCTTTTTTCTACCACTGAACGGAAGGATTGGTCTCGCGAAATAGTCTGCCTTCCAACGACTTCTTATCACTGAGCTTGATATTTAGGTCGAAAACCTTTGCCACCTAAACACTAAGCCCAGCTATTAGAAGCCACTGAACAACACCAACCTGAGCTACAACCAACACTTATATTCAATAAATTGCTTTTCATTCGCGTGAAAGTCAGTTCGGTAGAATTGTGTACACGTTCAATGCATCTCCCAGCCTCTAACTACGGAGGACAAAAACCTCACAATTTCTCTACTGTTCGCAGGTGGGGATTTCGCTAGCTAATGGTTAAATCAAATTGCATTGATAATTTGTATTACAAATTTCATCATTTTCCTTTGGGTGTCCTTTAAGCCGTTGTGTTACGATCCGGGCCTGCCATCGTTGGAAATACACTTTTATTTTCACGGTCACCAATGCCCCCTTTTCTCTTGCCCAATTATTCAGACTGATTTGTGATATCAATAAAAGACAAACGTCGACAACGAACAGGTCACCCATTGTCAAATGACATCAATACAGTTGTGAGCCACCACGTGGAGGAAAGCAAAATTGCCGCATAATAGACGGCTCCTAGTCACAAATCACCGGATTATTAGGAATCCCAAAAGAAAAGGGGCTCCTTATTTAACAAGCTTATGGGCCTAACTTATTTCCCCATAGCTCGTGTCTTCACAAATACGTTTGTGCTGTACCTCCAAGAAACTTGGCTGAATGGTGACATGGATGAAACTAAAGGTGAAATTGAAAATGTTCCACGGTTCTGATGGAATAGATAGAACTTCATAAAGAAGAGAGGTGGCACTTTTTCTACCTTTTTCCTATCCTACTGACGATACTGACAGTACGTCTAACTCATGTCCTTTTAAACCTTCAGTTTTCTTCCATATCATCGCCATAAATGTCTACTTAACTCAGTCTATGATTCATTCCCACATTTCGTCATACCGTTGGTTGATGATAATCGACAACTTGTAGCAGAAGACTTTAACCAGTCCTTGACGTATTCACTCACACCTTTTAATTGCACTGACGTCTGTTTCACCCGACCTTTAGCGGCTCGCAGTTGGATTATGTACTGAAAAATCACCAAGATATCTATCCCTTCCTACTGAGTGGACCCCTGAATAACAGAGGTCGCAGTACTTTAAATCTTCGTCGAAAAGTTATACTCTAAACATAGTCAGTTACCCTACACACAGACAAAAATAGCTCCGCTTCTGTAATCAGAACTTATCTAAAAAAAACATTTCACTGTTAACCTATTCTTGCTTTTGGAAAATCCACTTTCATTCTCCATATACGATTCAGGCTCCTCGTGCCAACAATACATTCTCTGAATATATTCTTGTTTTCTTGCCAATTCGTGGGTATAATGCGGACTTAACCATTCCCGTCAGTATGCTTTGCAATCGAAGGTATAAACCATATATTCAGAACCAGCTACCCACGTAAACTGTTTACTACACCTTGGAAGAATGATCTCATCCTGGATAAAACGGTTACACTGCGAAGAGGAGTTAGCGCATAAAATACGCAATACTTTTGAGGTACGTTGACTGCTAAGCTTTGTCAGAGCGAGATCTTCTCTTTTGAAAATCAAATTAGGATGCCAGGGAATCAATTTATTCCGTCTGCAGAAAGAGCTCCTCTCTGAAGACGTGGATGCTGACCATCTGTGTGCTCAATTCCTTCATGACTCGAAGGACCCTCTCCCGGTTTTTAAACATTTCAACAACTACGAAATTATATAATTAGCCTTCAGGCAGGTATTCGTGCTTCTCAAGTTCAGCAAGTTAACCAAGTCTTACTGGGTCAGATGGCCCACTTTCCGTAGCCCTCAGGCACGAGCTGATCTACTGTCAAATAATGAACTTTGCAATTAACCGTTCACTTGAATCATTCTCTATTCCCGGCACTTGACGGATCACGCAACCAGTCGAAAACCGAAACTTTTGCCGTATACCGCTTTCTTCATCAATACTGGAACTAAGCGAATGTGTTGTTCTCAGAAAACTGTTTGTAGTCCGACTGACAAATAACAGTTTACTTGCAAACTCGGGCTTACCTCTTGCAATGCAGTAGCGAAATGCTCCAATAAATAGAATAAATCAGTAAGCTGGACCGTCCTCAGTTACGTATTAGCGTTCATTAGTGTTCTACCATCCTCGCCTCTCAAAAGTCCGGAAGCTTTTAGCAACGTCACTTATTAAGTAGACTGGTTAAAGGACTACTTTTCAGGAAGAATACAATGTACCACAGTTGGAAGAAAACCTTCGGAACATTTTGTAGGCGGTGCTGGCTTTATTTGCTGTGCTATTCTTTCCTCAAATTTACTTTTTACCTGTATTATCGACTTGACCGTAGACCACTTATCTCGTCTATTCAAACATCCGTGATGACATTGTTTGGCTTGGTTTGCATTCAAGCAGTCCTATTTGATTGAGTTTACTGTAAATCTCTCACACAGCCTAAACTTTTCTGAACAGTCCGGTCTTCTATTAAACAATGTCAACTGCTTAGAGTGCATTTCCCCCATTTTGAGATTGCTTCTTACAGAAGACACTCCCATTATTATCTCTACTCATGTTGAATGACTTATCCATGTAGATTTACTGGTGTAACTTTACACGATAACTTTCATTGGTCTTTACATATTGAAGTCACTCTTGGGAAACTGCATCGATTATCCTATTAAATTTGTAAACTTTGACAATTCAGTGTGCCGCAATCCAAAATTTCTTCCGTTGCTCACCAGTTTATAGGTTTCATATTTTTCTTTTTTGTTTTCCTAATATTTTCCCTGGTTTACTTAAAAAGGACTGCATCAATCTTTGCAGAGGTATGCACGCCATCTCTCTTGCTTCGGGTATAGCCTCATTAGATCTTAAATCGGATTTACGTGCAAAGAGTATAACAGCCTTCATTGTATCTGCAGGAAAGATCATCGCTGACCTCTCCCACCAGCTGCGTTGACACTTCTTTCTTAACCAATTCCATCTAGTGACTCGTTTCACATTTCAGTTACTTCCTTCAAGAGTATTGCTGTGCAAAACTTCAGTGGTTCCTTTCCTTGCTCGTGTTTTGGCAATGAAGGGTGCAGTTTTGTCCGTAGAAAGTATAACGTTTCTTCACATTTATCTCGATGAGTGTAAGGCATAGTATAAAAGTACTAAAGTCAGTGTAATAATACTAATACTTCCACTAATAATAATAGTGCAGGAAGCTTTCGTTGAATATTCATCAAAGACGCCTTCCGAAAATCGATCATATCATCCTTGTAAACCAGGGACATACTCAGTCTACTTGAAACGAGGTTGATACTGTTCAATTACGTTTTCCTGAGACGAATTTCAAACGACATTTATGAAACTTACGAACTCATATTTTCTTTAAAGATGCATCTGTTTAGCTCTTTAATATTTCCATATTCGGAACAATATTTACCATGAATAACCCAATAACTAATCTCCTATATATCTGCGGATGCATAATTACTCTAAAGACATTAGTTTCCATAAAATATTGGTTCAGTCACCGTTTTTTGTGACTGCACAGAGTACCACGAAGTGGTTAGACGCCGAAATATTTAGAGTATTCACTAGTAAACAAGAGACAGTGGTCGTTTACTCAGTCAAATATTGAAACTAAGTGATCTGGTGTATCCTGCTCGGTTATTTGTTCGACGGGAAACATATGCTCGGCATTTTCATTGTTCAATGCCACGTGATGGAATTGGACTATAGACTCCGTGTAGCCACTTTGCAAGTGCCGTTTAAATTAGCCTGATGGCTTGGAGTGATCCTGATGTGGTGCCCAGTCACGCTTTTCTGCTTAAGTTTACCGCAGGACACGGCCCTGTTGCGTTGCACGCTTCTCCATGAGGGAAGTTGGACAGCGCTTTTCTGCGATGAACTTGCATTGAGGACTAAAAATTATCGGCACCAAATACACTGATCCCGATGGATCAGCAAGACTAAAGCTCGTTTTCGACTGAGCGATTTACTCTTTGAAAGCATTCATATTCGGAAAATTAGCTTCAACACATTCCCCTTGTGAATACTGACTAAACCACTCAAAGTAGGACTTCAGTCCGGCTACAACAGTAGCTAAATTTATTCATTTGCACCAATTAGATGAACCTCACTCAATCTTTAAAGCGAGGGCTAAATTTTGATTGGACAAGGGTCAACACTTTCAAAATATTCTACTTATATGTACAGACTGAACCTAGTAATGTAGAGCCCCAAGTCGGATGATAATGGAAAAATGGAACTCCTCTACTGGTCTTAATAACTACGGCAGTGGTTAAATTTATTGTCATATAATTACAACTTTCCCAACTCGCGTTTTTTGAAACTTCCGTAGGACAAATCAGTTAAAATAAAAATGGTATGTTGTATAAGTTTCATACATACTTGTGCCTTATGTCGTCACCCTCATTCAATACGCTTCTCTATAGAGGCAAGGTGATTATATTGTGCATATTATCTCCCTCATTTTAAACGAAACTATTAACGTATTCTAAACTATCTAATATTCATTTATTTTCAAAGTGAATTCAAAATGTGCACCTGTTGTTTCAATTCGGATGTATGACCAACGATGCTTTTTTGTTCTTGCTCAGCATCGCATAACACATCAGCAAGGTGAATGCGAGAACAACTGATGTCATACTCACCTTGCTTTATTGATCCTGTTTCATGAATATGACAGGCAATGGGCTTATGTACCAGCTGTGTGTGCGTTTGTACAGATGATTGGAATAAATTGAAAATAGTTCCTAATTGGTCAAACAGAAAAGAAACTAATAGAAATTATTCCAAATTTCTTTGTTTAAGAAGCTCCAGAATGAACTTTGTCGAGTTTAGTTTTCCACACTGACGATAATGAGGCAATATTTTGTGACGAATTTAAAGTAAAGTGCATTTTGACAAAGTGAATTGCAACCAGTTTTCTACCAGTAGTATTTTTCGGCTCACTCCAACTACGTACCCAAAAGTGATAACAAATATGTAGGACAGAATGTCATTCGTAAATCACCGTATCTGTACGTTCTCGTAATTGCTGCAGCTCTTGTTGATTATTTCTGTAAGTTCTTGACCACTCAGTCTATCATTTGCACTGCCGCGGTTAGAATGATTGGGCCCTTATATATTATGTGGTTTTTGGGCATTCGACGGGATATTCGTCGTCTGTACAATCCTTGAAAGTGATCGTCCGTCGTTCTGATGTGATATCTAATTGTCCTTTTAGAACTCAGCGTTCATTGTCGATGGTAATGCGGCTTTCATGCGGTTAAGACACTTGAGCGTTGTGAATAAAATGAACACTGAACCTGCCAGCTTTGGGTCGTCGTTCTGTTGACAGCATCCCCGGAACATCATAAAACAACCGCATAACTAAGTATTTGGAAACGCGAAGTCTGTCACCAATTTGAACACTTCATAGGAGTAGACTGAATTGCTCTGCGCATGCTCTGATCAGTAGTTAGAATAAATTCCTCAACATGTATCCTTGCCTCACGACTTGACGTCGTGAGGTAATTCGAGGTGACCAAATAATGAAATGACACCCGGGGCACGGACGTATCAGTCAGCGTGTGTGTTCGGCTTTATACAACAGATTAAACTCTTAGATTAGGGGTTTGTTGAGCGTTATTACTTTGATACTCAAACACGTTGTGTTTTAGTTTACTATCAGGAATCTATTGAGATTTAGTCGTTAGTTACATACGTATTTATACTTCATATATGTATAAGTGAAATAATTCATGAGCTAGATCGAATAGCGGATTTCACAAAGAAAAGAATTTAAATATCAAAAGATTGATCGTGCAGAACTAAGCCCGACTCACCACCGAAACCCACGGAAGCTATGTACGGTTGAGCTCTTGTCTAAATGTCATTTGTGGTGCCTACTCGGGATCTCCAGTCGGGATTCAAACTAGGCGTGGACGATTTTGATATGAATGTTTGACCTCAGGCTATCCGTCCGGCTCAAAAAGATTTCCTTAACGTCAACACCACGACATAACGTCTTTCCGTGACTCAAATCTCCTACGGCTCATACTGATCAAATAAAGAAGCTCTATGAGTTATTTGCAACGTAAAGCCATTGTTCTCACTTACGTTTCCAACAGATAAGTAGTCTATCATGGGAGCCAACTTCTGTGCATATAACGGGTTGCTATCCTTGAATAGCCAGTAAAGGACGGGGGTTATATTAAGTAGTGATGCAGTTAAATAAACCTTTGAGGCGCAATCCCGATAGGTTTGTGTCTAGATGTTCGTCTCAAGAGAATTATCTCCTAGTTTGAGTATTGATGGGAGCTCAGCAGGTGTGCATTACTGATGATTTCTGCCGAGGATCAAGCGGCGGGTTTACAACGGTAAGTTGAGCAATGATA
The DNA here is from genome assembly GCA_948099385.1 of Fasciola hepatica. Classification (NCBI taxonomy): domain Eukaryota; kingdom Metazoa; phylum Platyhelminthes; class Trematoda; order Plagiorchiida; family Fasciolidae; genus Fasciola; species Fasciola hepatica. The sequence continues at coordinate 9,130,890 of CANUEZ040000012.1, read as the reverse complement.
CCATAAGATGGATCACTAAAATAACCATTCCAAATCTCCCACTACTTACTGAATTTTGTTGTATGGAGACATTTTCATTGCATCCCTCGTCTGGTATCTTCCTAAGACAATTCACCCAATTCTAACACAAGAATTTGACTAACCTATCTAGTTTAACGAAACATTAATTTTTGATTGAACCATTTGACATAAACAACAGCAGTGATGTTAGATACCATACCGATCATCATGAAGCAATTAGAAAATAGGACCTATTTCAAAATTTTGATTCATGTTTCTTCAGTTGAAATGAGACACTACATTCACACTCAATTTTCGTATTCTGAAACCTATATCCATTCTACTCACTCGACGTGTCTTCATCAGAGCGCCGTAGTACCTGGTGAAGACTAATTTTCCCTACGTATGTGATTCATCTTTCAGTCAGTATTGTTTCCCCGTGAACGGATTTGTTTTCGGCAAACTAGCACGAAGTCAAACGAAACCTTGTTGTGCTGCAAACGCCCCTGGAAAGCGGGTAACTAGGGCCGCAACCCCAACGCACAACGGTTGGATAGCGCACCACGTGATCAACAGGTGGTACACAGCTGTTAAACTTGTTAGCACGGTTCACAGCATTTTGCCGTGCCAAAGTTAAAAAAAACGCTAACAGATAACGCTATTCTCGTGCATATTATGGTTGAATTTGTGAAATTAACCTTTAGTTTTTAATTTTATTCAATGTCCTTTAATTTAATCCACTCGAAAAATAATTTTGTGTGTCGTTCCAAAAAATTCTAGTCAGCCGGAAAATTCCTAGGTTTTCATGAACTTGAAACATCTTATGGCAGTAATTAGTGTGCAGCATTCAGATTACCAAATAATACAAAAATTGTGTGAAAAACTGCTTATCATTACAGTGGGCGTTTTTTTTCTTCTTTTTTTTGATTTTTTGACTCTGAATCTAACATGGAAACGTAGAGAACTAAAGTCTACTTTTGTTTTTTCATGGGGAACATTGAGCTTACTGTTTGAAATGTAACTCTCGTGGGTTTCAAAATGAGCGACCATTCGCTATAAGGCCCAATTTACTGTAATTTGGTAAGCTTCAGGAGAATCACGTAAAAGTGACGTATTTATAGGTTGTTAGTTGTCAAGACTTTCTAAAACGCTAAAACTGTTGCAGTATCCTTTTGCTTTTCGCTCGCCCAGCACATGATTCAACCACCCGCCCATCCACCCCCCTTCACCTCTACATACTTCAACAAGGAGCTGTTCAATTTTGAAACCATGACTCCCATTTCTGCTTAATGTGGCTTGATTCGATATTGGTGGATTTGTATCTTTCTAGTTCGAAACCCTCTGCCATCTATTCACTCCCCCCCCCACATAAATCTACTCTTCTCCAGAGCTCCAATATACATTCAGCAATGTCCGGATAAATGATTGACTTCTGTCCAGTCGCAGTGAGGAATCCGTTGGTATTCGAGAATATGGCCAAGAATCACTTTGTCTTCGGTTGCTCACCAAATAGGGGGTAGGTCTGATGTGGTTAGTATCAGTACAGAAAACCAGATGACAATAAGGTTCCGGACAAACAGTAATGATTCATCGTTTAGGCAGCAGACTTAATCCATGAAGCCACACCCTAAATACTCTTGGTTATTTTGACACACTCCAGACAGAATTTACTTCTGAAGTAACTAACACCATATCCGGGCTTTGTTAACCGGATTAGGATACTGTCTTCTTGAAATCAAAAAGGCCAACAGATCTAACTTAAAGCTAAACAAAAGTTTGCAACGCAGTTGGAAACTATAGTTTTGTCCAAATTCTGATTTGTTTGCAGTCAGTAGCAGACCGCAAAGAGAAATGATCAACGACGGTTATGGACAACTAGAAGGCTGTTCGTTTCGGGTGCGGATTTCGTCACCATTGTTGATCAAACCTCGGTCTTCACACATCAGCCTATAACCGATAGAATCTCCCTCGTAACACGACGTAAGCGTGGTTTGTAAACGTAAACATAAAAACATATTTCAAGAGCGACGGTAAAATGGTACGTTGGCAAATGTGAAAAAATATACACGATAAGCTTGATTTTCAGAATGTAATGCATACTGACTCTGATGGTTGGAGCAGATATGACTAAAATCCAACCAACCTAGTCGACGACAGATTTAACACACACACACGCACATCCGTTGACCTGTAACTAATTCCTCAGTCAGTTGATTGTAAAATGGCCTTGAGAAAGGTTACCCGCCGAAACCGAAACTTCGACTAACCATAATTTTCCACAGAAAACGCCTTGTTATGGACATCACATTTTTATCTTCTAACACACCACATGGAGCATCGTTTTTCCAATCCAGTCAGAATCTCGATCGGTCCTCACACACTCAGTGAAGCATACTATCCGGAAAATAATGAGAAAAGTCTAGTAGATTTATATTTGTTGTTTCGCTAATGTTATTGGATGGATAGTAATCCACTGACAAAATACATGTCCTGAGAATGGCTGGAGTTGACCAAGACAGGGTGGCTTTGTTCCAACTTTAGTGAAAATATTTCGTGTATTTACTTCTTGTCGTGAACCAGTGAATCCCGAAGACTTTATGCGAATGTGACGCATTTCGTCAATTGATTCACTGCTGTGCTAAAACGATTTGAGTGTACTCATAATAAGTTCATTTTGGCTGTGCGATAGTGAATGGAGTGAATGTTTTCAATGTGCAAACCAAATTTTCATGAGAAACTATAAAAAAAGGTACTTGATCGTCAAGCTAAGAAGAGACTAGACGTGACAAAATGTGTATAGCGTAGCTGCAAGCAGCTTTGTTGATGACAATGGTTTTGTGGAAGAATCCCGTCTATTCTACCATTTACCTGTCCCATCTTTACGGCAGCTTTTAGCAATGATCAAAACACTCACATTTCAAGGTGGTCTAAATGAGAACCGACACTGTGAACAGTGAGCCTTCTGACTAGCATAACTCATGAAGTTTCCCGAAATTCTGAAGCATCAAGACCTTTTTAAGCCCTCTCTGAAAAGTTGACCGCTCGACGCTGTCTCGTTCGACCATCTCATAATTTATGGGGCATTGGGCTTTTCACGTTCTCGAATCACATCTAGAGTAACGTCGTGTACAGATGCTTACTCCGGCAGCCTTCATTTTTCATGTTAATGGAATCGACCTAATATTCGATCGTGATTTCCTTCAAGTGCTGAAGTGTCTTCTATCAACTATATAACTACCAGTGTTGCTTCGTCGAATGGGCACTCTTCGGGGCCCGCTAAAGTTGCCCTGGGAATAGACAGAGATGGGCGAGCTAGTTTACCATCCATGTTCAATTTAGAGAGCGAAATTAATATTTTACTGCACTCGTATTTGAGTTCTTCGCAGTCATATTGAACGTACTATGTCGGACTATCTTATTTCCGGTGCCTGGTCTATTTGGAATATGCGATAAATGTACACCTGCAGTTATCCGGTTACCTAGCAACTGCCAATATTATCACTATTACTCTGGCCCGAGCACGTTTTAAGGTGCTTTTCAACTATCGAGAATCTAAGGAAAAGTTGTACGTGCCAAAAGGGGTTAGCAGTTCAGATGAAACTTCCTCTTTTTTTAGTCAAAACACGCTCAGGGAAGGAAACTACCGAAGTTTTGTCCCCTGATAATTTGGAAGGAATTAGTCCAAACATGGAACGAGTTATCGGGTGTGATTGGCTCAGAGAAAGATCGCAATGCGGTGGATGTGAACAGTTCGCAATGATTTTCTGTGTAAATGAAACAGATGTTATTGTGTGCTTACCAAGTAAGTCCGATATGAGGCTTTTCGAAGCTATACCACAAACAAGACTGACGATTTGCAGACCTCTACGAAGTGTGGTGTAGTCATTTCCCAACAGACCAGGAAAAATTCTGGGAGAACAATATAGAACAAGGGGAAATCTACGCTGGTGTACGAGAGAAGAAATGACAGACTGCGGAGTCCAGAACAGTAGAAGTTTACGAATCTGGAAGGACATTCAGGACGATTTTCCAACAGTAATTTCTATGTAAGATCAGAGTAACTTCTCTTTCAAAGTAACACCGAGTTATTTCACATGGTTCGCTGGTGCAACGGGAGTGAATAAATGTTATTCCAATTTGTGGAAAATCATAAGAACTGTCCAAGTGTTACATCAATTATCCGCTCTGCGTAATTTACACCCACACACGGGACAGTGCTCGGTGTGCTAGTGGTGAGTGTGCGCGTGTGTGCTCCATCGGTCACTCTGCGTTTTGGATTTCATCCGGGACAGCAGGTTGACATGTAACTCTCGATGAATAGAACAGGGAGTATTCAATCCAAGAACAACAGCGGTAAAGTGTGTCAGTTTGAACGCTTCTCTCTGCAACCATAAGAGGGTACTGAACACGGCTTTGGTGGGTGACTATATATATATATATATATATATATATATATATATATATATATATATATATATATATATATATATATATATATATATATATATATATATATATATATATATATATATATATATATATATATATATATATATATATATATATATATATATATATATATATATATATATATATATATATATATATATATAATCTCATTGCTACAACTAATAATATTACTACCATTACCACTACTAATGCATGTTGTTCATAGTGCCAGAAATCGGATTCAGTTCACAGTTAGAGCTGAAGGGTTGATAACAAATCATTGTTTGACAGATAAAAACGATATACCTGAAAAAATCAGTCCCAACAACGTGATCGACCTAACGAACTTGGCACAAGACCTTAGCTCATGCAATAAAGCAAATATCTACTTTACCCACTTTCTGGAGCAAATGCCAATTTCATTTCTCTCAAAGTGTTGCTTCTTGACAAACTCCAGTTTGCCACTCAAAAGAAAGAAGTGTTGCTCGAAATATGTTGGCTGAGATACTGGGATCTTGTTGAAAGAACTTCGGTTTCCTCTGATTCAACCCCGTTCACTGTTAGTCTAACGTCGAGGCTGACCAAGTTCAAGTCTTTTCGTTTTACTTGACTGACTGGACCAACCAGGCGATTTCGGTTGGAAAATTTCCACTTTTGTGTACAATGAACTGTTCTGTTCTGAGCAAATACAGTAACTCTGGGCAGGACGTCGGACACAGTCGGAACAATCAACTGAATTTTGCTTTTCGCGGCAATTCTGATCTTCTGACCCGCACGGAATCACGGGAGCGTGACGTCGAAGCAGACATGAGACGGGACTGGAAATGGGTCAGCAGACAAAATGCGTTCGTCTCGTTTTCGTGAGACGATAGTTCAGACTAATCGAGAGTTTATATCCGACTGAAATGTGAGCCTGTTAGGAGCAAGCAGTGAGAAGTGTCATCGTTTGCAGACAAAAAGCACTGCTGGAAGTCATTTGTAAACAAACGTTAGCGTCAATAAATGTGCCGCTAATTTGCTGTTCATGAGAAATGTAACACAGGAAATGTAGTCGCTAATTTGCTATTAAATAGACAAATCATATTGGATCATGCATGCTTCACTTACGGAAAATCAAAACCAAAGGACTGGAGGAAACCCTACTCATGAAAATTTACGATTCCATTAGGGCTGTTTTACCAGATAATTCCCTTTCAAGACAGAAAAACCGACTATGTGACAAGTAAACTCATTTTCGCTAATGCTATCCTTTGGGTAATACAATAACTGCAGTATATGATAGGAATGAATAATTTCACAATGAGGCTGGTTAACTCAACTTTTGGGTTTGGGGTTCGGACGAGAATGAAATTTCTAATCGCCTTTGGGGAAGGATCAGGAAGCGTAGAACTTGTGAGAAGCATTGCATTGTGTCGGAGGCGGCTTAAAGATAACGGTTGGAATAACAGTGGGCTCGACTGCTATTTTCGGGAGGTGAGCAGTGTGGCTGGAGTGGCTTGACAAGTCACTGACGGGGAAGAAGCCACCGTTGTGCAGAGCCGATCATCATTTCCTCCATCTCTGTAAAACGTATTCATGAAAAGCATTCTCATGTACTTAAAGGTAATTTGTGGACCACTTTCAAGGCTTTGCCGTTTATCTGGCAATCGACGTCTGCAAAATGCGTCAAAATTACGAAAAGACTTGGATTTTCGAAATTTACCCTTACCTTGGTCGATTTTTACTCCTGGGCCCTTTGTGGCACTTACTATGCTGTTTTGTCTGTGCAGATTGTCCAGTATGCGCAAACAAACGCACAGGTTACCGCGGTGGATGAAGAGATAAACTGTCTGTGAGAATCTTGAATATCATAGATCGACTGGTGAAGCGAACACACAATGTGGCCGTGGGAATCTTGCGCGGAACTGTGTTTTTCACGTGTTGAACTAGCAATTTACTCCTGCTGTTTCTTTTGAACTGTCGTGTGTGTGTGTGTGCACTAGAGAGCGGATAAACTGCTGCCGCCATCTGTAAGGATTTAATGAATTCGAACAAAAGTTATTCAGCTCGTCATAACGAGGGAACTCCGGGAAACTGGTTTAGTTCAGGTCCCATGCTTTCTACCCTAGTTTTCTTTTGTATCCACCATACTATTTGCTTGTTTTTCACGCACTGTCATCACTAAATTCCAAGCCGATCAAACCCCTTGGCTTCCCCACCCGTGTAACAATGATTGTTCAGTCCTTATGCGTCACTCAATTTTTAGTCTTGTTTCTATGATGAGTGTCGACTGACCCCAGAAGTCACTAGTCTAGTTTTTTTCTTATCTGGTCCATTTGTCGTTTACGTAACTCCCTTCCCCTATTTTTGAATGATCCGCGTCATAATTGCCTGGGTTGCATGACGAGGCACAAATGCTTCGACATAACTATCTTTCTCTCTCTCCATCTGCCTTATCCGCGTGAATGACTGCACTTGGCCATCTCTCAATGATCTTCCACGTTCGCTTAACCATGTGATTGCGCTTGTTCTTCACTCATGCTTGTGTGAGTATGTTCGCTCGAATCATCAGTTCTATTCTGTCAGTGTCTTGGCCAGGAAGACCCCCTTAAATAAGAACCTGCTTTGTACACCACTTGACACACTCCTTTATTGTCTTCTGGAGTGTTTCTTGTCTATTGAAGCCGTTTTTTGACTCTGTTGATTTTGTGGTCATTTTATCCATAATTTGAGGAATATTACTGTTATTGTTTGGCCATCGGTCCTACAGTACATGTAGCAAAACCAGCCTTTGTTCTATGCCTTCGGATTCGGGGTTCGTTTATCGGCGAGTCATTCAATTATGGGACGAAAATCCTGCACACAATCAATCCGCTCACCGCGGCGGTAACCACAGTTGGTTATTGTATGCTTCTAATGCCCGATATCCGTTCAACTGTCGGCACATTTTTGTGTAAATCTCATTTTGGTTTACGCACATGATTGAGAAGTGCACGCAAAATATCAACATCCCGCAGTATGGTTCTTCTTTTAGTACTAATCAGTTCCATTCTCTTAGCAGTTGCGGATCCGTGGTATTTGTAGGTACTTTCGATGCACTCTCCTGGATAAAACGCTTATAAAAGTCTACTTCATACAATCGAATTTACCATTTACTGTAAATCTTTTGTGTATGAGTTTCCCGATATCTAAATAGATTTTGCAGCTATTCCAAAGGCACGGAGTTGAGAAAATGTGTGCGTTGACTTTTTTTAATGTTAGTTTGTCATGATTTATCATGAATTTTACCTTCAGAGAAAAAAAATGCTTTTTCCACATCCATTTCAAGGGTGAAACAAAGTGCAGTATGAACCTGGCAAAAAAAGATTCCCTGGATTTCTCCAAGTGCGCTTGTTTGTCTCAGACAGAAAATAAGCTTCACATTATGCGGTGCAATTTTTCTATGGAGTCCTGTAGAAACCCCACATTCTTGTTTAGCAACGAATACGTCACTGAGTAAAAGTCCCACAGGCGAGCCCATCGCGACTCAGCATTAGTATCGGTGCAATGGGGAAGATTCGTCTCATCCGTATATCTTTGAAATGACCTAATACAATACCAATATCTATTCCTTTTCATCGAAAAGGCGGTCTTGCAAAATACTTTACTCTATCTAATTGCAGGACATTTGTAAATAGACCACCCTAAATCTTTTTTATTAGTTCCACCCATTTCAAATTGTCATTATTGATGTAGGGAATAATGAATATGCGAACTGGACTCGGTAAACCCATAAGTCAGCAGGAAGTCGAGTGATAAGTATCGATCTCCGCGGTACACTCGACTGATGTACCCTCGGTTATCCGTACAGAATTCGAATATTGATGCCCGTGAGTTACAGCCGTTCATGGGTAAGGTAAGGAATAAAACTTTTATCCTTCGATATTTCCAGTGACAAACAAAAACCTAAGAAAAACGGAAAAATAAGCAATGTTTTATCGAGAACAAGGTAACGAGGAGCTACGAGAGCAGCGGCGAAATCTGCGGGCGACACTAAAACGGGTAGATCGGTATAAACCTTTCTACACTAGTCAACCATCAAAAGGATTTTTATTGCATGCTTGCGCCTGAGTGCAGTATTGCTCATGGCCACAGAGGTCCACTGCACCATCATGCATGATCAGCAACCAGACCCCCAGACTTGAAACGGAGAACCACACAAGGTTGCAAAAGGTCAGATGTGGTAACAGACCGAACGACAGTGAACTACTGTCTACCACCAAAAAGTGCAATCTACTTACTTGACTGTTGCTTCGAGAAGATCAGTAAATATTTAAACCCTACTTCACAAAGTAAAGACCATCGCTCAGGCCCGATAAAATCACACAAAGAATCTTCTTGAGTCATCCTACCTCGAGGACAAACTGATAAACAGATACAGTGATTTGGACCACCATATCGCGTCGATACGATCTGAGGACAAGTCGGTGTGCACCAGCAGGAAAGCAGTAAATCTATTCCACAGAATACCTGCGAAAACCTATCGTGAACAGGTCAGTAGGCTATCATCACCACCTCTGGCTGACTTACCTCGACTCTCGTTTATTGGGAACGAGTAGCAACTAACGAAGGGACCATCGGCGCACTGCAAGGGCAGATGAAAACATGCAACCGTTTTCCATACGAAAAATTAGCACTGATGACATCCCTTCGACTGTGGTTGAAACATCTGCAGTTCACTTACTCACTCGGGTAGAGAAGTAATTACCAATATGCAATCTATATGATGCATAGGGAAAGCTAACAGAAACGAATTTACTGGACTACATTTTTTCCGAAAGGCTGGATTTGAATCTCACATAAAAAAGTAGATAATTCGTCATTTTCTGTGCCCGAGAAGAATCAACCCGCGTTAGGAAAAATGAAGGCAAATGTCCATAACAGCGTTGATCCAAGCACTGATTTTTTTCAGCTAAAAACCATAAGATGTGTACCTATTTACTTTGTTCTAAACTTCATACTTACCGTTCAGAGTTACGTTCCATCTAAGGAGGCTGTTTTGTTTGCATTCAGTAGTAGAACACGAAATGTTAGAATTACATTTATTCGTACGGAGGTAAACACAAAACCTGACTGTAGTCGGCGAGTAGGCCGCAAGCAAGTTGTCACGCACAATAGAGTAAGGCCAATCAGTACAAGGCAAAATCAATAAGTCAATACTGCTGGCGCTGAAGCATGATTAGAGATCTAGGCAAAGCCGGCGTATGTCCATTCATGAGAGGAATATTGATCGGTCGTCCGCGTAGTGCGCATGAGTTCGACCAGACACAACAGAGGCTTCCAATACTTAGTCCTTTTTGAATGAAAATCATGCGGAGAATTCAGTAAAATTGACTGCGCTAGTGCAATGATGGTTGGGACAAACGACAATAAACAGCTGAGGTTCACCAACGGGACGCGCACTGACGCGGTCAACGTTACTGGTTCAAGGCGGACACATGATATCTGAATGCTAAGAGTGGATCTGTGAAGATAGTATCTTATTCACCGTCTTTCGTGTGACTAGTTTAGAACATCCGCAAGCATGATTGAATCAATGAGGCTTATCTGTTACTACCACTGAACGACTCAAAAGCCCACAAGAAAACCAATGCTAAATTATTATGGAATGATTCTTGATGCAGTATCAACGTTCAGCTCACCACTAGAAACCACCAAAGTACTGCTTATTACAGAACACAATTTTCGTGCGCCCAACGGATTGTTACGGCTGAAAAAGTCGCTGACGAAACAAGCTTTATCTCGCATCATATCGACGTGAAACAAACCATTAGGAAACTCAGAAGGCGGTGCAATCGTTCATCCGTCGCAAATGGCACAAATCCTCTGACCTCTCATGCCAATTCGACACGATGACGACCAACTGCATTGCAGTTGGTCGAGAGCCACCTTCTCTAGGTTCCTTCAGACATGTTATCTTCGTTAATTTCTATGTTGTACCACACACTCCCGCGGATGATACCAGTCAGTTAAATGACAGTCTTTCCAGCTGTCTCAGTTGAAGTCTTGGTCAGTCCTAGTGTATACCATCAGGTGGTTTCAATGAACTTGACTTATCCTTTCTAACGTCTTTGGTTTTTTTTTATCTGGTGGATTTCCCAACTTGTTTCGATACCCTTTGGGATTCAGTATTACTCAATTATCCAAGTATTTTCACTGTATTTGAAAGTGTCCGTATCAGCACTTGTAATCACTGTACTTTGCTTCCTCACCTCTAAATGCAGTAAAAAAGAGCAACCGTTTGACGGACTGCCTGCACTCATCGAGCAGTCTGCAAACGAGTTTGCTCCCCAGAGAATCTCGACAAGCATGGGGCATTTGTTAGGCCCACTGGTTTTTCTATTCTTCCTTTATACAATGCGTCCTCATACTGTGCACACTTAAGTAATTACCTTAAATTTTGTTATGACTTGTGTTGTCGTGTTATGCTCAACCCGACAGATTTCCCTCTTCTCGCTTGAAAAGGCTCCGTCAACTCCGACGCATCCTCACTTCCCCTACATATCGAGAATCCCATGAACCCAACCTCTTTACACCTGGTTCTGTTCCTAGAGCTCCATGATAAGTAAAGTGCCGTAAGTCTGTTGGCGCGGACTTGGTATCAATAGTGTCAATAAAAACCCATGTTTTCGAACTCACATTCCCTTTGACTGATCTATTTAATCATTATATTGATTCCGGGGTGATTCTCGATTGTTGATCAGTATGCATCACACCAGTGCCCAAAACTGCTCCAGCAAATATCGTCCGGTAGTCTGCACATCCGCTTTGTCGAAAGTAATCGAGAATGCACTACTCCACAGCACAATTTCCTAAGTTCCCTTTCCTGACCCGACACATTTTATCTATAAACCCTATCTGTCAACCGTTGGTGCCGCTGGTTACGTTGGTAATTCTAGTGTTTCTACTCTTGATCACGGTGGCTGTACAGTGGGACTAATTTCCCTTGACTAAACGAATGCTTTTAGTTCTTGTCATCGCAGAACTCTCCTGATGACGGAGTTGATATTCGTAATTCGAATGCTCTTCCTGAATATTCTTCTAATCGCACACAGTTAGCTTTTCGTGATAAGCAACATACGCCTTCTCTTCAAATCAACTCTGTCACCATTTCTTTCCTCCTCTTATATTAGTGAACTCCCCATCTCACCTAAAATCATTGGCTGCAAATATGCCGATGATGTTATGCTTGGATATATCTACAACGAAAATGAAAGTTAGAATTTTCTTCAAACAACAACCTGAGTGAACTTTGCTACTGGTCTATTTTCTATTCTCTTTTTCCTGACGTCCTTAAGTGCGTTGAAGTGCTCTTCAATCTTCGCGCGTGGATCACACTAGCAGATCATTTTTAATAGCATCCCATGTCTCTCCGTTGGTAAACAACATCTTCTAAATGCTTCTACCATCTAATACGCAGGAGTTACTCTAAATCAAAACCTTTGTTGGATTGGTCACGTTCAAACAGACTTCAACAATATCAGAAAGCTTTCCTTTTTACCAGTCAGACTACGAAAACTGAGAACACTTTACAACCCTGTACTCCAGTTTGCATTCTCCATCTTTGGCTTTGCCTATCATGGCGAAACTGCATCTTGGCGTGATGTAGTGGCTTGTCTGCCTCCATGACCCAAAATAGCTATGAAGGACAGTCCAGCGAATAAACACGGGGAGAAACATTTTACCGGTTTAAAATTCACCCCTCCTCCTCCCCCTAGATGGATATAGGAGAGGAGTACCTGGAGTTTTTCTCGACGATGAGACGTCGTCGCACTTCTTTCGGCAGCTATCACCCGCCTAAGCTGAGCAGCCCTCAGCCCAAAGGATGCTGCCCCGTCCAGGTTTCGCTTGCTCCATTGGGTTCATGGAGCTGGGGACTGAAATCAAAAAATGGATGGATAAACAAGGGCTAGCGAAGACAAGACAAAATGCGTGCAACAGTTGGGTATCGATTGATAGTCCGAAAGAAGTTCCTTCACGAGTACTTCGATCATGATCCCATGCTAGATTACAGGCCCACTGCTTTGAGAGTCAGACTTTTGAGTCAAAGCGTCCTGTTAGAGTTCCCAAAGAAAGCCCCCTTCTGCAGAGTGGGCAACAACGAAGTATAATCTGCCCAGGAATCTCCAGCATCTTTCCTGTAAAGAGCCTTATTGATTTTCCCTCCCTTTATTTAAGATCATGGAAAACGCCTCGAGTAACTACAGCTTTGAAGAAAGCAGTCGTTTAGAAGACGGGCATACATCGACTGCCCTCCTTAAGCCTAAATGTTCACTTCATTTGGTTGCCTTCAACGTTCGCATACTATGTTAGAAAGGGCAACGGGCTGCTCTCGCTGGAACTCTTGGCACTTTCATAATAAATGTATGATGTGTCTCCGAAACACACATGCATGACCCCACTTCTATGATCACTCTTCGCATGCCAGATGCAACCTCAGTCTCTCGTTTCACTGTTCGCGTGTCGGTTGATCCGGTTTTTATTGCTCGTGGTCAGGCCGGCGTTGAGATAGTTTTGGGCACGAGGACTGAGCATGTGTTCCTAGACTAAATTCCAGTCAACAGTCGTTTGTGAGCAGTTCGGTTGGACGGTTCTGTGCACATCAGCAACAACAGACTGAAGAGTCGATGCTTGTTCGTCCTGTCTGTGTATGTTCCCACTGACTGCAGTTCCTCAGAGACCAAGGACGGATTCTTCAGACAATTTATCTGAACTGCTTCGAACCGTGCGTTCTACGGACATGGTGATCATTGGAGAGGATTTCAGTGCTCAAGTTGGTCTTTTGGTGGATTCCGAAAGGCATATTGGAGGCCGGTTTGCTATCCCACCCGATCGCACTGACGGCAGTGATCGTCTCATCCAGCTGTGCTCTCCCCACAGATTGTTTCTGGCGGGTACGAACTTCTGCCAAACGAAGCGACATAGACTCACATAGCCCTCTCCTATGTCTTCACAATGTTGGACTCAGATTGACCATATTGTCATTGATCACCACTGGTGTGGATCAGTTGAAAATTGTCGTTCATTTTGTTCCATGTCCATGGACTCAGATCACGCCTTGGTATGTGTTCGTTTCTTTTTAAGTCTCGTCCTTGGTCGCACCAAAATAAACGCCATCCGTCCTATGCAGTTTCTTCCAGACGATCTGTTCTCCAGTCGGAGGTCTCTACACGGTTATCGATGCAGCCGAATGTGCACTATCCAGATGGAAGCTGGCAACAGATCAAGGGAGTTTTGTATGCCTTTTCGAATGCCATACAGGACTCTGGTCAAGTAGGCCTTGAAAACGATAGATATTTTCGACACCGGTTGTTCTGTTGGATGCTAGTATATCCGCCCCTCCGGATGCCACATTCAATGAAGTGCGTCAATCCCTGAGATGCCAACTGACTAAGAGCTTGAGAAATGACCGTGAGCAATGGCGGATTGCAAAATGTAGGTATATGGAGAGGGCTGCTTCTGTTGGCAACACACGCAATCTTTATCATTTGATTGAAGGCACCGTCTGGGGAAGACCGTTGTAAGTGAGTTATTCAAGAAATTCAACTGTTCACTGATTCGCTGTTAGAATCGCCGTCTGGAACGTTGGGCGGAGGACTTTAAGGAAAAATTCAGTGGGCCATTTTCAACAACGGATCTTCTCAATATACCTACAACAGATGTAATCTAGGTAGATATTACTCCTCCATCAAAAATGGAGGTTATGCATGAGATAAATTATTTGGTAAGAAACGAAGTCGCTAAACCGGATGGGTTGTCCCCGTCCATTTCTAGGATGGAGACAAAGCTTTGGTTTCAGAGTTACCGAAACTCCTCCGGGTTATTTAAGACAGTGAGCAGATTCCCAGGAAATGGTTCGACTCTGTTATTGTGTCGAATTAAAAAAAAGATGAAAGATCGTCTTCTGAAAACCACAGAGGAATAAACTGATTAGGTATCGCATTCAAATTACGCACCGGGCTTATTCTGCATCGATTATGAAGCGGCCACGAAATGTGTACGTGTAAAAATCAAGCCCGTTTCAGACCCAATGGGAGTTGTATGGACCATATCTTTGCTTTTCGACGAATCTTAGAGCACAGACACACCTTCTATAGGCTCACAGTCTCCGTCTTCCCTGATCTGGAAGCTGCGTTAAATTCAATTGACCGCACAGTGCTCTCCCATTATCCCTCAGTAAAGGATGTGCCAGAGGAATTTCTTTTTTTCCAGTGCTTGCACGTGAACAGCCGAAACCGAGTTCGTTTGCTTACGGCGGTGTTTCAGCTGAGTTCACCACAGAAAGTGGTGTTCGTAAGGGTCGCTCTATTTCAACCCACTCTTTGTATTTGTGATTCAATTAATTCTTGAGGTTGCGTTTTCGCGTGTGAGAATAGTGGCATCTATCTTTGCTCAGGCATTAAACTGTCTTACTTGGACTACAAGGACGATATTGTTCTTCTGACTGAAGATCCATATAAGTTGCAAGTTGTTCCACATAGCCTTAACCGGGATGCACTTTGCACCTTCACAGTGTGAAATGCTGTTGCAGGACTGGGTTGGCGTTACACCGAAGCCTGTGTTGGGAGGAAAAGCTTAAGTTGAATTAAATGTGGTTTGTTACTTGGACAGTTTCATCTCACCAAGTGGACAGATATCGGGGGAAATGTCGTCGCGTATGCAGACGGTGCGTTTGGGTTTTGCCAACATCAGACAACCGTGGTGCCTGCGTGACGTCCGACTGTATGCGGCGGTTAGATTTGTTTTTTTTTATACGGCTCAGAAACATGGTCGTTAAAGGTAGAAGATAGACGAACACTGTCAGTGGTTGAGCCTCGATGTCTCCGTAGCATTGCCCGATTATGTTGGAAACACCGTATCAACAATGCTGAAATTAGACGTAAGGTGTTGGGAACCGCAAACCAGTCTCTGGATGAAGTGTTGAACCTAAACAGGTTAAAATGGTTGGGTGTCGAGTTGGTGTTACGCATGGCCGTCGATAGACTTCCTCGGCGAGCGCTATTCTCCGAGGCACGTATTGGTTGGAAGGTAGTTGGAGGTGGTCAGTCCATGACATGGCAAAAAGGTATGAAAACCTGGACCAGTGGACCTTGTCAAGCAGCACTTTTGAGACTTCCAGGTTGGGGTCCACTTGATCCGTCTACCAAACGGTTCGAGACATTAAGAGATATGGCTATATGTTGCCGCCAGTGGTGTAGTTGCATTCGGACCCTTTCTTTGTCTTCTTGATTTCGCTTATTACTTTGATTTCTTGAATCTTTTCCATTTCATACTTCTATCTTTTTGGTCTTTATTCGACCATGCTGGAAGGTAACAAACGCAACCAGAGTACAGAAGTGCGAAGTTAGTGGTTGAATAAGCTGAACTGAACTGAACTTTGGCTTCACAGCTCTGCTATAATTTTTCTCGGTTTATAAGGGAAACATTTTGGATCTTATCACCAAACCTCTGACTTTTCTCTCCTGATAAGGCAATACTATTAGAGATATTCTTATTGAACCTATCATTACCAAGCATTTTGATGCTTGTGACATATTCACAAATAGGTAACTTCCCGATACAAAGCATATTCTTCACTCGATATACTCTCTAACGCCGTCTCTTTCTCTTCCGCTTGCTCGAAGGTTGAAATACTTCACTCACGCAGGTATATATACAGAAATAGCCTCATACCGTACCACGTCCGCTTACTCGTAAACCACGACCAAGTTGTTAACGACTTCGCCATTAACCTTCGTCATCAGTCGAATTGTATATACTGATTCATTTTGCTTCCACGTATTCCTCTGCATTAACAAATAAGGCCTTACAGTCTTTTGTTTTGGATTCCTCTTTACATCATCTATGGAGTAAATATTCACCCTACCTCGGGAGTGTAGGATCGTTCATTGACTTAACTTGACTTGAAACGTTTCACACCAGTTTCAAGTCCCAGTGGGAGCTTGGTGGATGCACATAGCTAACTGTTCCTAGCAAGGATCAAACAGCTATGCAGTGTACCCATGAGGCTCAATGGTGAGCTGAGCGTTCATACTACATGATGAATAATTTCGAGAATAACTTTAATCACTATTTCTTCGGAATAGGACTTTTTTCTTAGTCCGTGCTTGCGCACGAATGCATTGCGTAATAGGGGGTCATTTTCCGTTTCCAAGGCAGCTAGGTAAAGGTCCGAAAGCTTGCTGAATGTCGTCTACAAGGTGATTATGATGGTTATGATGATGAAAAGGATAACAAAGACAAGTGAAAAACTAACTAGCCGGCTCTCTATAGTGTCTAGAGAATGCATACCTTGGTCACCCCAGAAACTAGTCACAATAATCCTTTTTGTACCAACCGGCCTTAGCAAAAGTGTAAATATTCGCGACATGACGAGCTTTTGTGTTATTTCTTACATAACACTGACTCCCAGAGGATTGCTCCGTTCATATTTTAGCTTTTTACAGTATCCATCATAAAAATTCCCGACAGGTCCCAAATACAGTGGATTATTGCGTACTGAGAACAAGTTATTTCGGCCTCATAAAAAACAGGCGTTTGTTGTTTTGTGTACCTGTTCATTTGAAGCACATTTTGTCAGTGATAGAAGCAACGTGGCTCCATTTTTTCTGTTCAGTGAAAGTATTTTTCCAGTTTCAAATTTAGCAGGGTCGATCAAATTGACAGAACTTGTCAGAAAACCACGCAAACTACGTAGCACAGTTGACGGACTCCGCCACTCAACGAAAAACCCACTCAAAGTTCATCAACTTTTCCTAATTTTTTTTTCAGAAATAAGTTTGATAACAATAATTATCTGTAAACGAGATCTGACGGCTGTTGGTTAGTGTAAACCAGATTACAACAACAAATAACACACATGCTTGCAGAACAACTAATTAAATAGGACCATCGGTACCGGCAAACTGAGTTGCACGTTTACAAAACGACCAATTGCCACAATTTTATCCCCAAAGATAGGAGTACTAAGACCCCTAAAATAAAACAAATTTATTACACGATATAATGATGCAAAATGATGCGTGTTTGTGTACTGGTGCGTGCGAAATAAAATCAAGCTTTTTCTTCGTTATCCGTGACAATCAAAATTAATCGGTAGCCTATCATTTTTTGCATGGCCATTATATATATATATATATATATATATATATATATATATATATATATATATATATATATATATACAACCACGACACAAAAAGCTCCATTGCTTTTTTGAAACAAATAAGAAACTTCAAAATTAAAACAGATGAAATAATGGTTTCCTTTGACGTGACATCGCTGTTCACGAACATCCCAAGGCAGATGGCCTTAGACGGAATCCGAAGCCTGATGGAAAACGACTCCAGTCTACAAGAAAGAACGACGTTATCAACAAGAGACCTGATGGGTCTGGTGGATCTCTGCCTGGAAACCTATTTACAATTCAATGAAAAAATATACAAACAAATACGAGGCACACCGATGGGATCGCCGCTTTCAGGCCTGCTAGCAGATGCAGTCATGAAGCAATTTGAAGCCAAAGCGTTCGAAACAATCAGACCTCGTTTGTGGATCAGATACGTTGATGACACATTTGTAATACTAAAAAGGTCTGAACTAGATCGATTTCATCAACACCTGAACACGCTCATACCTGGAATACAATTCACAATGGAAGAAGAATGCGACGCAAAACTGCCGTTTCTAGACATTCTGATCATGAAGCAAACAAACGGAAATCTAGAAACAACGGTCTATCGAAAACCAACGACGACCGACCGCATACTGAACTTCCAAAGCAACCACCCAACATGTCACTTGAAGAGCTGTGTGCGCACCCTATTCCACCGGGCCAACACACTGCAGCACACCCGAACTCCGAAAAAAGGAAATGATCAGGCTTTTCAAGTTGTTCATGGCAAACGGCTACCCAAAAAGCTTCGTAAACTCTTGCATCCGAAATAACAAAAAAGACCAAAAGAAAAGTAGCCCAGAAAGCATGATCGTACTACCATACATACGAGGAGTATCAGAAGCAGTAGATCGTATGCTAAAATCGTTGGGCATCAAAGTTGCCCACAAACCCGTCAGCACCCTGCGGACCGCCTTATTCAACGGAAAAGACCGTGTGGACCAGCGCGATCAATCAGGAGTGGTCTATGCTATCCCATGCCTAGGATGTGATAAGGAATACATAGGCGAGACAGGTAAACAACTACGTACTCGCCTACACGAACACAAACTAGCTTTGCGACTCGCCGACCCACACTCACAGATTTTCAACCACCGCGCAGAGACAGGTCACGAGGTCAAAATCGATAGCGCAAGGGTAGTCGCCCGAGCAAAGAAGAAGGGGGAGCGCCTGGTCCTCGAAGCCCTCCATTCGATCAACTCGTCCAACCGACACGTCGAGGTTGATAAGCATTACGTCACCCTGGCAAAACCGATGGCGAAAAACCGAGAAACGGACAGACGAGCAACACACCAAAAACGCGCGGAACCAGCCGTCCCATTCACACACTCATTCACTCACGTTTGACAACGAGTCCTAGTTTGGATCGAAACGTCACAATAAACGTTTTACAACTCAGCGTACGCCTTGACTTCTCTATAATATATATATATATAAATATATATATATATATATATATATATATATATATATATATATATCAAGGGTTGTGCCAGCCCAACACCAACAAATACAGAAATACGAGAGGGGAAAATAGACACAGTAAAGGAGACAGTTAGTAAAAAAATAGTCAAATGCTTTGATCTTTTCCCCTTTCAACGCACATCTTTTGACGTTTTCGTTTTTCAGAACAATATTTTCGTGATCACGGGGTACCAAAGCTCGACAGACAGGCTGCACGGCGTTCGCGTTACTGACTTCTATTATCCGCTGTATCGCTTAAAGTCTTCCACTTCCTTTGAAACCCAACCAGGGAGGCGGGAAGTAGCAACCGAAGCCAGTGTTGCTGCTATATTCTTCATAGCTTTAAGCCAATTCATGACATGACCGCCGCGTCGCTTCTTCTAGCCCTACCCAGCATATGCGAACAGAGCACCGAAAGGAAGACGATAAGCAGGCACTCGTAAAACAAGATCGAGCCACCGGTGGCAGTCTAGAGCGACTAGCTCATTAAGAGGGCGGCTATCCGTACCTGACACTCAAAGGCGCACCCTGTCATTACTCACTACCAGGCGCGAGCAATTCTTCGGACCACCGTATGAGAACCGACCGCAAAGAGGGCTTATTAACCTGGACTTCACCTGATTTTTGTTGATTACATGCTCGGAAATGAGTGCAAACTCGAGGGCCCGCTGTTACGGATCACCAGCAAACTGATCCTGAAATTTAGATATAAAATCGCATAAGGTTCCGACAAGTTAAGCTTGGTTACGAGCCGGGTGACGGTGGACTACTTTCTATCACGAAAGTAACCGGCGGTGGTGTGATTTGAACCTCTGAGATGGAAAGCAATTACTCTGAACCACTTGGCCACTGCCGGTCTGGTACATGACTGCGAAATTCGAGTGATAAGAATACGTAAGGGATGCACAATGAATCCCAATTATATGCAGTTTCCGTGTATGACCAGCGGTGGTCAAACAATGATCGTGGTAGACTTGAAACCCCTTTCTGTCCCGGGTTTTAAACCCCACGCTGCTGTCGGTCACTTTCCCCAGTTGGCAGTCTCTAATGAAGTTATTTCACATATTTTCGGTGTCATATGGCTACGGTACGAACCACCAGACGTCATGCTTTATCAGTCTGAATCAACCGGACGAATGAGCACCATGAGGATCAAGAAAGTCCAAGTGCTTTCTGGTAAATCAGTCAATGGATCGATCGAAGTATTGTGTATAGTTGTTCCTCGATGTACTCACGAAGCAAAATGAACCATCGCAGTTCAATTCAACCAACCGTAAACCTTGAAATCATGAAATCTGGTTTGGTAGCTATTCCACAGCGTTATCGAATAGGAAATGAAATAAGCCGAAGCGTGAAGGGCAAATAAACAGAGGAAAAATTCGTGACCGAAAATCGTGTAGCTGATATAAGAGTTCAAATGCAACTACTCCACTGACCACGTTAGATAAACCACCAAATCGTGCGATACGCACGTTGAGTAAAATAAATAAATAAGTAAATATACAAAACCTGTATTGACCACAACAAATAGGGCTACCATAATGAGAAAGCGAAGCGAATGACAACGTTCCTCCGAACTGATTAGTATCCATTTTGTAGCGGTACACGAGCGCTTGAGAAAAAGCACAGTGCTTAGTGTTTAGTTTTCATATTTTAACTATTCAGTAACAGGCGATACCTAAAGACGACGTGAATCTGAATTGAACGATCAAGCTATTCCTCCAGACGGTACGACAGAGACGCAGACTCGTTTCCTAGAGGATAGTGAAACAACCCTCATTTGAATGAACCTTTTTAGATGTAAAAGTGATCTAGTGAGCAGCTCTGCCTACTTATCAAAGGAAGAGTTCCTTGAAGCAATGCAAACCAAACTCAAAAAGGCTCCGATTGGAGAATTTGGATAAGCTTTCTCAGTGGAGCAGTAAGCACAGAGCGCGACGTAAATAGGAAAGCCGTTCGACCAGGTGTGCGATAATTTTCATCGTGCGGGAGGATGGAAAAACGGGCAGGCTCTCGCTAACCGTCGAACAAATGTGCGGTACAACACCGTATGCAACTGTTGTTTCTGCATAGATTGATAAAGCTCAGTCGCTCCGTGAACATCTCCCGTTCGCATTTCGACGCATCCAAGCCGTACAAATTTTCACCAATATGCATGAAACACAAACTAGAAGTAAGTCAAAACCAACAGATGCAAACTAAATGCATTGAGTTGCATGTGGTCACGTTTGCAGCATGCAAACAGCACTTCGGATGTGTTTAGTCTCATCCTGTCTGCCCGTGAAAGCACATGTTTCCCGTAAATATTGCATAGACTCTTTCTCATATGCATTTCTGGATATAAATAATGACTGCCTGTCTTATTACCAACATATCAACAACTAAACTTCACTATCCGTATCCCATGGGCATTTCTTTGGGTGGTTGAACACGCCCCCAAAATAACTAAGCCCAAAAGGAGAAAGTCATCCGTAGTTAGATATCCAGCATTGCCCACGGGACTGGAAAACTTCGTACATTTCACTTGATACAGAGGACGACTTTAACTTGATTCGTAGTGAAACTTACGAAACCAAATCACTGATCTCACTCCCTTTAACCGATGGTGCAATGGTGCTATTCAGGCACATTCTTATGGATCTTGATGGAAGCACCAAACGCTTTTTCTGAATCCCGGGAACTTGATCTCTTATACAAACCATTAGGTTTTGCAAACCCCCAAACGCAGGCATTCAGTTCCAGTTCCGGTAGCTCATTTCTCGGTGGACCTCCACATCTGACCGTAGCGTTGCATCCGTCCTATCAGTGTGTCGGAAGTGTGAATCGACGAAACTACCCGCAGCACCAAGAGATATTTGATAATAAACCGGCGCATCGCTAGCCTCTCTGATTCGTTCGTTACTCAATGCAAACCGACGCATCAAATCGGCTGAGAAAGAACCCTAAAATACGACTCGTTACCATACCTGACTTATAAGTCTTGTGTGGTTCTGCACTCCAACGATTAGGGTCTGGTTGCGGATTATCTCTAATAGTGCAATGGGTCTTAGTGGCTACAAGGTGTACCTCTTCCAGTGCACTTAAGCGCAGGCATAAATTTTAAAAAATCAAGGAGAACCACCAGAGTATCCTGACACGTGAGGTGAAGCGCACATAGAATAGGCACACTAGTGAAGAGCAGGGATATTTTCCACCGGGGGCGTCCCCGAGTAGCGGATAGGGGAATTGATACGAGCATATTGGTTAATCGGGAACAAACGGTCGTGGACGAGCAGCGGTGATGCCCGATGATGTCGCGGATTTCCCGTCTGGCAAGCTTTATCTCTCAAAACGCTACATAGATCTGAGGACAGCACTGTGACCTGGCGAATCGGGCTCACCACTGAATATAGCCACTGCCCATCGTCGTGCCGCACACCTAGTAAGGTAATTTAGAGAAGTCGCATGAACCATTCCTGCAGCTTTGCGGGTAGCACTCGGTTGCGCAAAGGCTAGAAATGCATACTCGAACTAAAAGGCTTATCCCGGACTGGGTGAACGAGTAGTACAACAGCCCACAATGCCCCAAGTGACCTATATTGGCTATACTTCTGCTTCACGAACCTTTGCGAACACTCGTACACCGCCCGCAATCCATGCTTCATCCACTTCTCACTATACCCCTTCTGTTTTGTTCTCCTTGTCCAACGAGAATTCTAGCCGCTTGTACTAGCTAGCACCTCCGGTAGAGGTCTAGGCCCAAGCTCCGGTCTCTCTACCACAACTGATATCTGAAGACCCCATTGCCAGCAAACGCCGGTTGATGTTTTTTTGGCCTCGAAGCCTCTTTAAGTTAGCCACGCTAAATGTGCAGACAATGCTGCGTATAGGGCAATAGGCGTGTTTTTGGCCCGTACGCTCGAGAACCTTGTCACTGATGTTTTGTATCCAAGACACTCGCGGTCACGGATACAGCTCTATCATCCGATTGACGCCTCCCTTCGATCATTTTACAAGGTTTTACCTCTTTCTACGAACCCTGAGTCTTCCACATCTGGTCAGACGGGTGTTGGTGTAGCACTGAGTGTCAGGTCTGAAGCCGCGTTGCTAGACTGGACCCAAATCGACTTTTCGTTTTGCATAGCAAGACTTGGAGGTTCGTACAAGGTGACCAGTCACCGTCCCGTTAAAGTCAATTCGTTCGTTGTGCCGGCTCACGCATCCACTGACAACATCCCAGAAGCAGTCGAAAGCAACTTGTACCCGAATCTCCATGACCTCCTGCACAAAACAAAGCGAGTCAATGTGATTTCAGTAGGGGATATGAGTGCTAAAGTAAATCGGTTGAGGTGCACTTGGGACATCTCAATGGGCTAGATCCCAGTCTTTCGGACAAGGGTAAAGACTCTTCGTACTTTGCACTGACCCTCGCCAGTACGAACTCCATAGGCTCCAATCGCGGTATGTTACTTGAGATGCAAATAACAGCCAAAAAGTGGTTTTAATCACTCGTTACCCGTTTCTGTATTTGTGGTGTCAGCATCAAATCTGACTCCGGGCTCGATGTAAAGCAATGATAATGAAAGTGAACCTGACCACATCAGTGCTGACCAGGATTTGTTCTAACCATCGCACTGAGTCATCAGACAGTATTGCATACAGTTCGAATGGCAGCAGGCTGATACAAGCAAATCGTTTTATCAGTATAGGTGCATGCTCGTCTTGATTACAAAACTTTACAGTTGTGTGAATTGGATCAGCGGTGAATCGGACATATCGTGCAGCCAACCTCCGCATTGTTCATCGAACGACTAGGGTACCCACACCCTCGATGAAAGGTCTACCACTGTACACCAAATCTAGTTTGATTTACGAACTCCAGTGTAAGTGCGGGGCAACGTACGTGGGTGGAACAGAGTGACAGCTTCGTAACCGAGTAAGAGAACATTCCAAATCGAGTTCGACGTACAGTGACGCCATCAGTGTCAGATGAAACGAATGACAACGTTCAAAATCATAAAACCCCGTCGTCGGCCGCCGTTCGTCATATTCTGCTGACACAACATCCAGTTGACCAAAACACTATGTTCCGGGTGATATCCTCTGCGAAGAATGCCATATTATTGAAGTTTGTTTAGGCTATTGCCATACATGGACGGAAACCAGTGTCGTTTCAGTGGGAAGAGCTGTTTGTTAGTTTGTCTTTTACGTGATGCAACCTGACCCTTTATGTTTCTTATGATTTTCGAGTATCACTGTTTTACATGAACTTATATAAACACTACTGTTCTGCAGTACGTGCTCCACGATATGCCGCGCTGCATTTTGTTGTGAACAAGACAGCTGTCAATTTGGAATTATTCTCAAGATCAACACATGTCACCCAGACTCCGCTACACGAAAAAATCATTCGCCCGAATTAGAGACACATGTTCCGCTTCACCATGCGCAACTCGTTTTTGTGAAGGCAGACCGAAACCGAGTTGGACTAGGAAACCCAAGCGAGCCTGTTGGCAGACTGTCGTTAGTCGCACAACACCAAGGAAGATGACAGTTCCCACATTGGTCAGTACTAACATTTGGTCCCTTTTTGGAAAGGTGTCTTTCCTGACGCAAGCTCTGAACTCTGGGATTACCAGTAGCACCTGTGACCTGGTATCCAAGAGTCTCAGTTTAATGAAAGTATTAAAGACGAACTCATTCTCATTGAGAATTGCGAGTGCTTCCCTCAAGAGGATAGGTGCTGATGTGGTTAATTACATTGATTCCCAGTGGTCAGGCAAGTTTGAATTAGTTTTAACTTTCACCTGTAACGGCTTTGACTGCGTGGATGTTAAATGTCATCTTAAATTCTCCCGTTTGGTAGGAACTGTGATCAGTAATTTATACATAGCTCCCCTTCGCTCACAGAGGGTTATCTGTCTGTTCTTTGACGCTTTTACACCCGTTCTGATTCCATTACCACCTGACTCTTTATGCATCGTTGTCGGTGACTTTATTCATGTGCCTACGTACCCCTACTTGCTTTTGATTTAAGTTACCTTTGTCTTATTCCAACTAGAGAAAATGCTGTTTTAGACAGAATTACCACCAACCAACACGAGCTTCTTCACTTAAAACTGAATGCTCTTGTTTCAACGAGTGATCACGCTCTCATTATCATCAAACTCTAGATTTATTCACGTTCAGCTCACCATTCACTCGTTGGGACAAACGAATAAGGCTCACCTCTCGAAACCTGTCGCCCATCTACATAACCCTTCTTCGAAGATCCTTCGTGATTTTCCCTCTTTGCTCGCTAGACTTATTTTACAAAGACTGCGATATTCGATTTGTGGTGTCCTATGGAGACTGTATTTCTCAACAACGGCAGAATAACTCCTCCACTGCTCAAATCCCTAAAAAGGCAAAAAGAACATGCCCATAAACCAAACGATCAGGTTTCTGTGAAATGACGCTACCCCGATCAAACAAGAGATACAACAACTGTATGACATTTGTCTACCAGTTCTTCTGTATCACGAATAGCAAACTTCTCCGGCCTCTATGTGGACAACGCGTCCGGTCAAAGAACTACGATATAGATGTCGAAAGCCTGAACGCCGTCATCGAATACCCCATGATGCTATTTTTCTAGTTACTTTAGATATCAAGCCATTTTCCGCAGAAGTCTCCAAGTTTCTTCGATCCGCAGAATCAACTTTTGTTGCAGATCCAGGCGGATTACTCTTCAACGTTCTCCAATTCGGAGCATGTCAACTATTCGCAATTATGATTGCCCTCATCAATAAACCTGTTGATGCTGGCGTTACTCGTGCTTCCTGGGAACCCATGACAGCAGCGCCTATTCCCAAACGCACAATCTCCAACATTTTGTCAAAACGCCTCCGTCTCATTGCCATCACTTGTTCTGCGCTCAGGCTGACCGAGCGCGCTATCCAAAGTCGATTGTGTTCCACCTTTGCCGTTCCAAATGACCCCTGTCGGTTTGCGTACAAACTCACCGGATGCACTCTGGATGCAGTGGCTTCAGTTTGCCATTTCATTTGAAACAACTTGAGTAGTTCGATGAAATCCGTTCGGTGTATTTTGCTTTACTATTCCCCGTTCTCTACTTCTTCAAAAGCTAGTCTTTTGGCTGTTCCACCTCTTTGGTCTCGTGGCTGAAAGGCTACTTTTCCAACAGAACTCAACGTACCAAATTTGGTGCAAGTTCATCCAGTACTCTAACTAACATCTCAGGCGCCCTCCAGAGTCCAATTTTCTTCTCTATCTCTTCAACACATACCAACGAGTGCAAAACCCACACGGTTTTTCAAATGTACCGATGATGTGGTGCCCTGTATATCTCCAACCAATCATACTTTGACTTTCTCTGAGAACTTATACAATGTTCTGAATTTTTAGTCCCTTTCTGAACAACATATCAACACTTCCAAACGTGTTGGGTGTACTTCCTCCCTTTCTCGTTCATTCTACCACAATGAGCAATCAGACATTGACAATAATGTCCTCATCTCCAGAGCTAATTCGGTCAAATACTTAGGCGTTGCAATCGGCACCAATTTACAGTGGTCTTCTCATATTCATGATTGTTAAAAAACTTTGTGGACTGTCTTTTCAAGTTCATACGCCCAGGCAGTTTGGTTCCAAACAGACTATTTTTTTTCTTTTGTTCTCCAACGAATCCCCCCTGTCTTAATTTACTGTTCTCGTGTAATCTTTCCTAACTGCTTAAGAAAGATTCTGTTTTACTACACCGCGGCTTGCCCATTATTAGTTGTGTTTCTTTGATTCCCATAGGCTATCTTATCTCCAAAGTTGGCGATTTACACATTACGGTTCGCGAAAAATTCACCACGAAAAGTCTTCGAAACACCACCTATCCCCTGTACCATGACGTATGCGAATGCCATTCGCATCCCTCCACACGTTATGCATTTAAACTTATCCCCTCCCGCTTAAATATCAATCGCAACTGTACAGTGGTTTGCCTAGGACGTGTTCCGGTTGACAAGATGAAAGCCACAGAGAGACTTCACATGACCCTCGGTGGCTGAACCAATTTCCATTTCTACGGTATTTATTTCCTATGCTTATTTCAAAATGAAAATGATCAATTCCTCTCCTTTTGGCTGGAATGTGAGTTTGTTAACTTTGTGAAGTCTCCGATACATGCTGAGGTGCAGCGAAACCGTCCCGGACATAAATCGTGCCGTTTGCAATCGTGGCATTTCTTTTCAAAGTTATGTCGGGAAAAGCGTACTCCGATGAGGAATCCGACCGAGGTCAAACGAAACTAGTCAGTGTAAGCATTTTCGGTGATGATGAAATCCGGTGATCCCGTTTATTAGTAGAACTGACTTGAAGCGTCCCGCTTGATACTCTGCGCCTCAGTATGGAATACAGATTGGTTTACTGGCCACTTCGCAAATTACCCCGCTTTGTATTACCAACCGACCAGGTCATTTAATATCTTCCGGAAACTCCCAAAGAAAGTAGATGAGGCGCATCGAGATCTTCAGGCAATAGAATTTTCTTACTGAGCCTTTAAAGCACCTCACTCCAGAGGAAAAGATATCTAATTTAGACCATTCAATAACAACCGGTGTGTGATGCGAGACCAAGAGGAGAACTAATTAAATACCAGTTCGCTGTCTCAACCAAGACCGTGATAAAGTCACAGTTTACCAGTCGTATCTGCAAAAATCGCGGTAGTGATCATTGTTCGGACGGTCGTTGGCCTAAACAACAGCGAGGCGAAGACAAAAGCTAACCCATATCGCTGAGTGCACCAAAATGAGCGACAAATCTGGGCTGTTCCACACCAATGGCATTAGGTGGTAAACAATCTGAATTCAGTGCTACGATGGCATGGACGGAAATCGACTGAGACCGGACCAAACTCACGCAAATCGTACTTCCTTGAAACAGCATACAGTCAGAACACAATTGACAAAGTTCATCTGTATGCCTCCTGGATTTTTTCGTAGCTGAATTTGCCTTTTATCCTTATGGAAGAATGACTAGAGCAAACAACCTTAATGTGAGTAGAGCTATGAAGGCTAAGACAAGGTGGATATTGTGAAGCACACTAGAGGTCAGAAACTAAATCTGCGCAAAATTTAAATCAATCAAAAAGTCAAATGCTACAGTTCATTTCACTTCACTCAGCATCTCTTGGAGAAAACCCTATTTCGCAGACGAAAATGGCTCCAGCGTCAACACTTCGTTGGGCAAAGACTAGAAAAACCCAATCGTTTTATGACGGAACCGCTGACAATATGGACAAGCGCAAGACACCAGTAGAGTCAAAGGGAAAGGAAGGCGAACGAGAGACAGATGACAGTCTGTAACGCAAAGCAAACGTGAGGCGGAGCCGATGGAAGAACTGATGCCTCGTAGATTCGCTCGGTACTGAATCCCGGCAACTTTGAATAGTCTGAATCTGTGTTGGAGCAGAGCGGAGAAAAATGGGGTAGAGGACAGGCCAACACACCAGTCACGAGGTAGGTGTTAGCGAAGGAGGAATTCGAGTGAGTGGACTTCGGAAAAAGAAACGGAGTGATGCTCGCACTGACTGGGAGGAAACCGTGCGAACATTTGCCCGGCTGCGACAATGGGTGGAAACTTGTGAAGACCGCTCGAGTAGAGACCGTTTGAACCGGACGGGGTTGGGCATACAGAAGTGGACGGAGACAGCGAGAAGTGAGTTCGTACGACATTTCATTCCCATTCTATTGTAGCCGGTGGCTTGGAAGTAAGATCGTATAACACACGGGAGATACCCGGGACTGATTCTGCTGCTTTCTGCATAGTGGACACCACCTGTGAATGACACGACGGACGAATATAGATTACAAATGTCATACCAGGCAAAAAGTTATGGTCTTTATTATTTTGGCTCCATATCGGAGAAAGTATGCAATGAAATTCGTAAGAATCTATTGTACTACTTGGAGAAACTATAATACCGGCTCTGAGGTTTACAGTTGTGAATCACACTGTGGCAATGAACAGAGCGACAGCAGAGCTTCTTTCCTACGAAGCGGCTGGCATGTTCTGACATCACTTGGATTTAAAAGCGTCAAGCAGTTATACACACCATTAAAGGATAGGCGGTTTAGCAAAATTCGCATTAACATGATCAATTCCGTTCAAGTCATTGCAGAATCACTATAAAACTTCATAGGATGATGCATCATGTGAACCTAACGCGTCACCGCCGTCGGAAATACTTTGCAGCTGTTTCGTCACTGTTGGGAACCTTCGAAGAAACCTACCGCGGAGCTTTTACGAAATATCAAAACTTTGTTGCTAGTCCTATATGTACCTGGACTATCCAAATCAGATATCAGCGGCTTACACTGCGTCCACACCACGGTGTAAGGCAGAAATCGATCAACACTTGCCACGTTAAAATGGGCCTAAATTTAATATACAGGAGAGGCAATAGTCTCGCATAGAGGCATTGAACTTTGTCCGGGAATCTCTGGATACGAAAGGAGGATGATTTTCGAGAGCGAAACAGCTGCACTGTGCTCCAACGGTTCTGTGGTAGTGAATGAGTGACACTGGCCTTGTCTGTTGTCATGCTTAACCAGTCTACCACACATATTTCAAATTACCCACACGCAAATGCATATTTTGAAGACAGCACAGAAAAAATGAGACGGTAAGTACAGAGACACGAATATAACAGGGTATGAGCTTACCGCCTCGGGGATATCCACACCGGGAATGGCCGCCAATCCAGTCATGAAATCACTGGTGATAACTGGTCGTAGAACGACTGAGCGAAGTATGGATGGCAAAGCAACCACTTGACTTGGATCACGGTCAAAGTGAATAGGAATGAGCACTACAGGAAGCTGACTGATTTTCTCCATACACCCGGACTGACGCAAAACCTGAGTAATTCGATCATCCACCTCACGTAGGGTTTGGATAACAGGTTCGCGCAAGTAGGTCACCGTAATATCACTAACTGGATAGGCGACTTGTGGACCAAATACGTATACCACACTGTTTGAAATGCCGAAGTATTAAAAGATGTTAATCGGTGGATGAGTCAGTCACAAGCATACATAGAAGAAAAGCGAACAAGCTTGTTTTTATTTATTCGTAGTTGTAACAGTGCATAATAAATATCACCCATAAAATAAGGGGGCGATGGGTCCCAATCCCAATGATTCGAACCTATTTCTAGACGTAAGTGTCCGCGTGAAATTGGTCACGGTATAGAATGTTCAAGTGTTTCTACGTAAACAAGTTTTTGCGCATTATTCACGCAAAACATGCCAGCAGAAAAGCAACACAGACGAATTAGATAACGTTGTAATTCACGAGATGATAACGAGAAAGTTGAACAAGTTTCATCTATCTAGTGAGATCCTCAAGTAAACTCCAACAAGCTATTGAGAAAATTGACCTGCTTTAGCTTTCAGCCGGACTCGAGCCAGC
Source organism: Fasciola hepatica (assembly GCA_948099385.1). NCBI lineage: Eukaryota > Metazoa > Platyhelminthes > Trematoda > Plagiorchiida > Fasciolidae > Fasciola > Fasciola hepatica. The sequence continues at coordinate 9,100,343 of CANUEZ040000012.1, read as the reverse complement.
ACCAAGCCCCCAACGAAGAAGGTCAAGAGTTGCAACCGGGAATGAATCCCAATAAAAGAACGTTATCTGTGATAAGAGGTTACCCAAGTAATCCATTCTACAAGATACGATGACGCAAACCTTATTACGCCTGATGATATGGAAAACAATAAGACATGGTCAACCTAGTCTCCTGAACATTATCAACGACCACCTGAATGACGGAAAATTCATCCGGCTCACCATGTTTTAGTCTACCAGACTAGAATTGCTTCTACAGGACCTATCTCGCTGCAGAACATTGTGCTATATCACGTGCCACAAGAGATTTGTATTTATACGGCAGATTTGTGCAAACAGAATGCCGACTTTTCAGCCGTTGGACGCAAAAAATAAGGAACATGTTACAAATGGGTAAACATCCACAGATAGGTTTCCAATGGAGTGTGTTTCAATAACAGAAAACAAAGAACTAAATGATTATTTGTGTTTTACAAGCAAATCAACTTGTGTATTCTTCCCACTGGTCTAAACTCGAGCGAAGTGGGGTATGGGAGAGCTTTGTACAGATTTATTCTCAAGGAAAAGTGACAGAATGTCGAACGAGTGGATGAATGAGCGCAACAAAAGGACAACTCAGCGTGTAACAGATGAGTAGGGTCCTGGAGTATCTTTTGGGCTAGACTCAAACATGACTCAATATGCTGATCACCAAGTTTAATCAAAAGAGTATCGATGGGGAAAGATGAAACACGACTTATGGTTATCAGGCCACGAAGCAGGTCCTGTTTCAAAAGATTGCACAGCTTTTCGTGGATATGCCTACTTACTTATCATAAGACTGGCAAAAACCACTGACATTAAAAGTTCCACCTTCCTAACTGTCCCACAACAGCCCTAACTTGAAAATGATCAAGAATTTAGTGTTGGAGAAGTGATAGTGAAACATTCTCTTCTCCAATCATTTTTTAAAGATTATTCTGATAAGTTATTATCGCCTGCCACTTGAAGATGAAATTTTCAGCTGTTTCGATCAGACTGAGTCATGCCGCTTGCAGACTACACCCAATATTTTTAAAAAACATTTTGTAAGCAGCCAGTTAGGCGTCGGACAGGTAGTTCACTACATTTCAGTGAATCAACGCAGCACATATTCCTCAGCTCGGGGGCCTAACAATATGAAACGGATCCACTAGTTGAAAAAGGTGTCTCAGTACCAGTGAGCTGATTAATTCATCACACAACTAATTAACAAAATACCAAAATGAAGTCCGAAAAAACCGACAGAGGAATCAGCGCTACTGAGCAACATAGTACAACAAAAACAATAAACAAACGACTCCACCAAACCACTGACTGAAATGTCGGCATATTGCTTGCATAAGTCCTCCATATCAATGCAAATAGAAGCAGTTGCGGCATACCAATGTTAGGTGGAACGTGAGAATGATAAAAGCCTAATGAACGAAAGATAACAATTCTCTTTGCATTAGGTGTTAGGTTTTCAACGAACATCTGCATCGTCTTTCAGCAATAAATCAGATCACGATGCAACGACAAGAGCAGTCCACACACTGAACCGGTGCCTGACATCCTTCAACCGTCTGGTCCACGTAGCCAGTGCAACTGCCTTAAAGCTGTCTCAACAAAATCCAGTCGGATAGACAGTGCGAAGCCAAATAAGGAACACCAGAGAGAACATTACCACGTAGGCTGCGACACAATGATGCACTGCTGCATCAGTAATTTGAGGGCACTTGGGTATTGAGTACACACCCGGGTAGCCCAACGAATCCGGTGGTCAAGATTTCCATATTTTGCCGATTTGAAGAACTGATTATGCCTACTTATGTTGCAGCAACGAACACTGCACACCAAAGAAGCCTATCCTAGAACATGCTCCAAACAACGTAGTTTTTTCAGACTTGGTGCTTTATAATTTCTTTTCGTGGCCAACACTATGCAAATCGGTAAAAATAAACCACCATATAGCTGCAATCCAATGGGCCTTAATCAGCGTATTGTGAACGAAAACAAAAAAAACAACGGCAAAAGTGCCTTGATACGCTGTAGCTACAGTTTGCCAGTCTTGTGGTGTACGCTTACAGCATTAGGTTCGAAATATGATCTGTGCCAAATACACTTCAGATAGAACAAGTATTCAGCTGAAGAGACCGGACTCGTTGGCACACTGTCTGCTTATTATCACTAGTTCAGTTCAATTCTTCCAGCCAACAACCTCGCACTTCTGCGCTCTAGTTTTCGTCGCCATCTCCAACATCGTCTAGAAGAAACAAACAGAATAGAAAAAATCAGCTGACGAGAAAGCAACAGGCTGGCATCACGAAGAAAGTTTGAATGCAACTACACCACTAGCCTCAACATCTAGCCATATCGCTTAATGTCTCCAACGCTTTGGTAGACGGATCAAGTGGACCACAGCCCGGAAATCTCACGTACTATTTGGCAAAGTCAACTGGTCTAGGTTTTCATACCTTTTTGCCATGTCATGGACTGACCACCTCCAACTACCTTTCAACCATTACCTACCTCGGAGAGTAGCTCTCGCCGAGGAAGTCTATCGACGGCCATGCGTAACACCAACTCGACACCCAACCATTTTAACCCGTTTAGATTCAACACTTCATCCAGAGACTGATTTTCGGATCCCAACACCTTACGTCTAATTTCAGCATTGTTGATACGGTGTTTCCAACATAATCGGGCAATGCTACGGAGACATCGAGGCTCAAACATTGACAGTGTTCGCCTATCTTCTACCTTTAACGGCTATGTTCCTGGGCCGTGTAACAAAACCAACCTAACAGACGAAGTGTACCATCAACCCTTGTCAGGAAATCGGATGTCACCCCGACGCCACAGATGACGGAGATTGGCAAAACCCAAAATTCAACCTCTGCATACGCGACGGCACTTCACCCGATATCCGCCCACCTGGTGAGATGAAACTGCCCAAGTAACAACTCACATCCACTTCAACTAGAGCTTCCCCTATCAACATAAGGACTGAAGTAGAGACAATCCAATCTTGCAGCAGCAATTTACACTTTAAAGGTGTAAAATGCATCCCGAACATTGCTACACTGTGGTTTAGGCTATGTGGAAAAACCTGAAACATACCTGGATCTTCAGTCAGAAGAACAATATCGTCCTCGTAGTCCAAGTCAGATAGTTTACTGCCTGAGCAAAGATCGATGTCATTGTTCTTACACGAGGATAAGTCAACCTAAAGAATCAATTCAACTACAAATTTGAAGAGGAAGGGTGAAAGAGAACGACCATGACGACCACCACTTCTTGTGGTAAACTCAGCTGAAACATCCCCATAAGCAAACGAACTCGGCTCCAATTGTTAGCATACAAGCATTGGAAAAGAAAAAGAAATTTCTCTGGCATATCCTTTACTGAGGGATAACGGGAGAGCACTGTGCGGTCGATTGAATTTAACGCAGCTTCCAGATCAGGAAAGACGGAGATTGTGGGCCTATAGAAGGTGTGTCTGTGCCCTAAGATTCGTCGAAAAGCAAAGATATAGTCCATACAACTCCCATTGGGTCTGAAACGGGCTTGATTTTCACACGTACACATTTCGTGGCCGCTTCATAATCGATGCAGAATAAGCCCGGTGCGTAGTTTGAATGTGATACTTAATCAGCTTATTCCTCTGTGGTTTTCAGAAGACGATCTTTCATCTTTTTTTTAATTCGACACAATAACAGAGTCGAACCATTTCCTGGGAATCTGCTCACTATCTAAAATAACCCGGAGGAGTTTCGGTAACTCCGAAACCAAAGCTTCGCCTCCATCCTAGAAATGGACGGGGACAACCCATCCGGTTTAGCGACTTCGTTTCTTACCAAATGATTTATCTCATGCATAACCTCCATTTTTGATGGAGGAGTAATATCTACCTGGATCGCATCTCTTGTAGGTATATTGAGAAGATCCGTTGTTGAAAACGGCTCACTGAATTGTTCCCTAAATTGCTCCGCCCAACGTTTCAGACGACGATTCTAAGAGTGAATCAATGAGCCGTCGGATTTCTCGATTAACCCACCTACCCCAGGCTACGATGGATCGGTACTTATAGTCATTATGGGGAGCAGACCTTGGCAGATGTGTCTTGTGATGGCTCCTAAATCCATCATACTATAAAAAAAACTGCAGTCAAAAGCAGAACATTCGGATGCAAGGCCGTTTGCAGTTCAAGAAAACTGAACCAGCTTGGTTGAAATGTTGATGATCGAAGATGAACAGAAAAGTTAGCGTTCTGTGTTTCAACTGACGTCACAGTGGAAGTCAAGTGCAAAAGCAGCTAGGTGTGTGGGTTGTATTAAACAAGAAAATCGACCCGTGAATGCAGCAGAGAAATAATCGATTAAAGATTCCACAGACACTTACCGATTAATGTTATGACATATACGTGGAATGAGATGAGCCATAAACGACAATGCGTCCCAATCCGGTGCAGCGGAGCTGGATAGTGCGCAAGCGTAGCTGTAAGTACGATGATCTCCCTGACAGGAAAATATCGAGATGGAAATGTTAGTCACATATTATGTCTAGAAAATACCCATTGTATCACAAGAAAGTCCAATTTAGCGAAACAATTATCTTTTAGTAGCTCATTTCCATGATTGATGTTTATTTGATGTCTATCCGCATGATTTTTCGTTTAGTGTCTCTCATGCACTTTGTAAACGGTTTAAGAATGAATCGCCGAAAAAACAATTGTTTCACTGAATTGGACTTCGATATTTGAAGTATTATGGAAGCTAATCAACTATGACACTAATTAGCAGTTAATTCTGACGAAGTGAAATAGAATTATTGCAGCCCATTATTACTGGCGGAACTGATTGCGCACGAGTAAACTTCGAATCCCCATCATCATACGACGATGGATAGCGAAGTGCATTAGAATGGACGTTGATAATTGGTGAAAACAGCGAAGGGTAATTCTTTTAGATGGAGAGGGTTTGGGTATAAGAAGTGGAAATTGCGGTCACTACGCAGATCAAGCAATCAGATTGTGTGGGCATTCACTTAGTCCCAAAATCTGATCAAATAGATGAGGAAAGTAGCGCAAATATTCAACGCCGAAATTCGACCCTGCGCGTCAAAAAGAGACAGCTCGCCTAGATAGACAGGTCAGACATCACTTGAGTGTACTGAGACTTAGCGTTGTCGTCACAGCGACCGATCGCGCCATGGAACCTTCACAGTAAAGAACGACAAAGTACTGGCAGCCAGTAGAAATAATCGACTGACTTCGGTGGAAAATTTCTCGCTTTGGCGGTGCTTCCCCTGTAAGTTGCAATCTGGTAGATTTGACAAATTCTGGTTTCATCGGAGTGATAAAAGCTGTCGATCTCAGCTGAACATGAAAAACCCAACCACGCACACTTATTAGTACCGCGCGCTCTCTAGAAGCTACGTGAGACCAGCTCCTTTAGGCCGAGGACTTATATCAAATGAGACCTTAAGCGGTTCCCTACTCCAAGTCTCAGAGTCTGGTTGCCGGCTATCCTTAATGGTGCAGCTGGCCTTTGAAGTGATACGGTATATGACTTATCCAGGGCACTCCCGTGGAATACAATAAAAAAGAAAAAGATCGAAATAAACCTGCAACATAACTGCTCCTAACAGAATCTTCCTTTATCATGAACGATTTCAATCGTCCTGAAGGTAGTTTTCAATTTCACATTCAAGCATGAATGCGATGAAAGGAGCATACCTCATCAACACCAGGACCTACAGTGTGACCAGGAGGAAACCACAACCTAGACTCGCCGCACTGACTGACTGAATCACATAAAGCCCTAATGTTCCAAGCATTGCGACAATCTCGGCGACAGCAGTATCATCCACCGTTTAAATCAGACTTGCAGTTGTCGCTTTTTAAATCGCGTGCCTCAGTGTCCTTTACATCACCGCATTCTTGGAGGCGTGTTGGTTACCATTCGGACAAAGAACAAGATGATTCTGGTGCTTTTATCGAACTTAACTGATGAGTTAGACGCTAAAATCAAATGGCGAATCATTACAAAACAAACAGGATCCCTTGCTATGGAACTGAATCAATGGCTCAGTAAAATACCTCCTATTAATTCAACGATGTCTTCTACGAGCTTGACAAGACAGAGTAAACAAGTATCGGCGGTTCCGCTTTATCATCCTTAGAGCAAACTAGCTTGACATCCCAATGATTGCTCGCAGCCGAACGTTTAACAATAGACAACTTATAGGAGCCAAACATTGGGTAGAAAACGTAGATGGGTTTTTGGATGCGTCGGAAACCCGTGAATCAAAAACCGCACAGAACTGTTTTGCTATGAGTTGTGTGGGTTCACAGAGTGAAGTACTACCATTAGCATCTGAACATATTCCGTTACTGAATGTCACATACCATTCACTGGTCCCGACGCGCATCGTCGATCGGAGGAAGGCTACGAATAGAAGCAACCATGCGTGGAACTGCTGTGATTCCTCAAAGAGCACTAAACCCAGGGGGTCAAAAGCTGAGAAATGATCGGTAAGAATTTTCTGAAAACAATGAAATTAAAAGCTTGGACAATTGGCGTCCATTTGTCGCGGTAGTGAAATCGATGCGCATACCGGGTTGGACATAAAAGCCGACAGTAGAACGATACGAAATCTGCATGAGTGTCAGAGAACATGAACATACGTATCGCATGCAAAATGATCGACCCAGGCACGTAGCAGCGAGAAGCGAGTTCAAAAACTAACCTGCACACCGACGGTGCGAATCGGAAGTAAATGTGCTGCAATCGATCGCTGCATGGTAATTTGAGACAATCGCTGTTGCTCTTCCGGTCGAGTGGCTGCATTGATCTTGCTTAACAGAGCATGTGGCTAGTAGGGAGGGTGCGGATAAGAACACGGATACATTTGTACAATGACTGTGACTAAATGAAAGGTAGGTAGCCGAATAAAACAAGTAAAATGAGATTAAAGCAAGCTAATTGTTTAATTTACCCATAAAGGCTAAATGTAAACAACAATTTTTTTTAATGAGAAGACAAATTTTCTGAGGGCACTATCAAATCCGTGTCAACAAATACTGTACTATCCTAGGAAAAATTTGAGTTATTGATGATGACCGTAAATCATCACTTCTAAATAACCACCAAAAGTTCAGCCCACGTCCGCCAACTGCACCTCCAAATCAACAGATACTGATGCCACAACGGTTCAGGGTACGTCTAAGTGCCCACTACAATCAACACGTGTGTTTGTGTGTCAATTAGGAAAGTGTTGTCGGAATTATCATTTAGCTTTATTGATAAAACCTTTAGTGTGTGTTCTATCGGCAAATATGATGTCACCTGCTAGACCGAATACGGTGATTACATCAGTTTCAATTTGTATCAACGAGGTGAAAATTACGCCGCCAAGTAAGGGTCAACACTGTTGCAAGCCAGCCGTCACAGTTGTGGCATTATGCGAAAACGTACTACGGTTATTTCATTAGGTCCGATGTGGCTGGTGACTCAGAGAATTCGTTTTTGGTGGTAAGATATATAATGTGAGAAAATGAAACAATGGCGTCGGAAGTGAACAACCAACGAATAATATACGATTCCTAACGTGGAAATGTTGCTCTCTAAGAAGGGTACTTCGCCATGGACTGATCACAAATGAAAAATTTATGCTAATCATCAGGCGTGATTCGCTTGACGGTAACCGTTAGATGCTACGTCTTTCGTTATCTAGTCAAATGCAAACTACCTTCAGTGCGTGTTCTGGATAGCACACGAATACCACCAAACAAATCAAATGATAGGCGATTTTTCACATGGACAATCCGGATTATTTGTGTAGTTCGACGACGGAAAATCTCAAATACGCACATACGTGAACAACTACGCGCGTGCGTAGATTTATATATTTATGTGTACACACATTACGTGATCCTGGGATCTACTCAGGCATCCAGGCGAAAACGATCTTAGTCAAACCAGGGACGTATTGTGTGCGCTTGCGGAGAACATGACGTTAAGCGAACAGTTCGAACACAAATATACTGGTCATTTCATCGGACGATGCCAACTGTCCACGTGCATCTCAGTGTGCATCCTACGCACGGCTGTTTGCTGATTTATTCACAGTCACGGGTGTAGCCCCGTCAGCATTAATATAGTTCCGTTAAGATTTGTTGCGAGTGGAGGAACAGCGGAACTTTTTTGTCGATCGCAGGCCACAAGCACCTTCCGAGTATGCAACTACCGCATAGGCGAAGAACAATTCTAGCTAGTTCCAACTGATCACTTAACAGATCCTTAAAAATAGTGGTAGAAATCGGAAGATGGGTTAATCCCGAATAAATATAACCAAAGCATGTTACATTACCATGTGTATAGACAACTGTTTCGATGCACAGCGTCGAAATCTCCTTTACTGTTGAACACGCCCACTTGTGTATCCATTTGCAATGGTTAGATCGCCCGCATATTGCTTTGCAAGGAAGCATTTCTCAGAGTAGAGTTGATGTAAAAATTATATATATATATATATATATATATATATATATATATATATATATATATATATATATATATATATATATATATATATATATATATATACCCCTTCATTCGATTTTTCTGGGCATTCTTGCTCTGTGGAAAGAATGACCCACTAAAAGCGTAAAACTCCTGATCAGCGCTGAAAACAGACAGAGTGGAAACACAACTGACCTTCTGTGACATCACATGATAACCGGCAATCATTTTGATTACACTCGTGGTCTCAGAAAAGTCCCGTTCCGCAAATGGTTCGACTGCGCACAGGATTCGAATTGCCAGTCCAGGACCGGGAAAAGGGTGCCGGTTGACAATCTCTTCAGGTAGTCCCAACTGTCGTCCGATCTGGCGCACTTCATCTTTGTGAAACTCCGCCAAGGGTTCTATAACACGACCCTGATATGGGCAAATTGAAAATAGTGCCAGAGAGTAAACAGGGTAAACGACGATAACGGAATGAGTAGCAAACATCGAACTTGACTAAGTCAAACTTGAACCTCGGAAGAAACGAAAGTCAGACCCATCAAAGAAAGTCAGCAATTATAGATTTTCAATAAATGGGTCCAAATCGAGCATGGTAACGAGCTGGGCAACAGTGGAGGGCAGTCTACCAATAAACTTGATCAGTGACGATGAGTCTGACACCTCAAACCCGGTGTTTTGCCAGTTGCATCTTTTATCAACCACCACTCTAGGTTAACTGAACAGTAGGAAACGTGGTTACGGCGGACTACACATACTGTAATATATTCTCAACTAAAAAGAAAAAAGGCACCTACGAGAGCCATTTTGCTTACATTGCGTAATCATTAGCACTGGGTAGCCATTAGTTGACCATCACTAGAGAGAATAAACCGTTAAGAAACCAAATATGACAACAATAACAAGAACAACTCTCACGGAGCGCACAAAGGCGATTGTGACGCTGACCAAGTTTTATCACGTGCCCCTAGCATATTGACTAATTAACTATTTGCCAACAGACTGCCAAAACAGCCTGACAAGCGAATTGAGAACCAAATCTGACCTAACTTCAAAATGTGAAATACAGTCAATTAAATGAAATCAATTTTTCCCTGAAAAAGGTTGATCTACATGAGGATACAGCAAACGCCGAAAACACGTGATGGCCTATTAGGACACGAATGCGTGGACGCCATCAGGAACAGGGAAAATGGGTGGGCGACAAGTCTAAAATACGAGCAAAAAATGAAGGTGAGTTGGAATGACATCTTCCATATTATTGGCGTCATCGTCCAATTAGAATGATTGCTTTTTGAAATGATCTGAATGCTAGAAGTTCGGATACATATATATATATATATATATATATATATATATATATATATATATATATATATATATATATATGCACGGCTTGAGAACAAACATGGTGCCAACGTAACAACAGAGAAGAATTACCAAGTCGGAAGGAAGTTAAGGGTCAATAGTGAGATTACAACAAAAGCAGAAGTTTTACTTATGTTTTCACTGTACACGCTTTACAATTTTTTTCGTGCTTTTTTGTTTGTTTATGGGGAACAGGTAGTCAACAGACAGGTCATACATTATTTGCGCCACCGAATTCGGTTCCGAGCCATATTTCGCATCGTCTCCAACCAACGGCAGTCCACGTCTCTTATAGTCTTATCCAGGAAGGTGAGAAGCACCGACTGAAGCCAAAACCGAAGCTAACTTCTTTATGTCTCTGTACCAACCCGTACGCTGATCGCCTTACCGATTCCTCCAGTCTTCCTCAGCAAGTGAAAAAAGAGCACGGAAAGGTAAACGATGGGCAGGTATACAGAAAACATGCCCGAGTCCTCGAAGGCGGTGTGGAACGATTATCTCGGTCCATGGGTGACTATCAGCACCGAATACACGACGACAAACCTCGTCATTGCTCACCCGATGTTCCTACCAGACACGAGCAATGCTTCGGAGACAACGGCGGTCGCACACAGAAAGACACCAAGCATCTTCAACGCGGAAGAGCCAGGTCTCTCAACCGTAAAGATCACTAAGAACTGTGGCATTGAACAGCCTTCTCTTAAGGGAAACCCGGATGTCATGGCAAAGCCACGGATGGCGCAGGTTCGCAAAAGCTGCTCTAGCTCTCGTTATTTGTGAACTGATCTCCTCCACAACACTGTCATCAGCTGTGATCAAGCTCCAGAGGTACTTGACGATATTGACTACCTCTAGCTGATCACCACAAAGAGTGGGTGCAGGTACAGGCTCCTGCCAACCTTGTAAGAGAACTATGAACTCGAAAGGCGCACAGCGCATACCGTATCGGGACATCTCGCCAAGAGATCTAGTGCTGAAATGCCTGTGCACTGTCGCTCAGCAAGGCGATATTCATCGGCGTACCCTAAGTCAGAAACTTCGTTCCCTGGGAGGCCAGATAAAGCGTTCTGCAGAACATCCTCTAAAGCAAAATTGAAAAGAAACGGGGATATGGGGCAGCCTTGTCGTACTCCACTGTAGACAACAAAGAGTGGCGAAAGCTGGCCATAAGATCTAACATGATCTGGGATATGACGACAAAACTCTTTGAAGACCGACGCGTACTTCTCAGATACACTATTTCCGAACAAACAGTGCCATGCATAGCAATGGGTCCTCTTTATCCAATTCATGAGAACAGAATAAAGACAAGTCGCAAAATGCAAGCACTTTGCTTACCCTTGTATACTATGTGCGTAAAACATGTTTATATGTCATACAGCGAAAAAAATAATACAGTGGAATGGGCTAGATTGAAAGTTAATACAGTGCGTTCGGTAGGGAGAGGGAGAGGTCCGTTCGGTTAGTGCCAGGAAAAACGCATTTTGTGTCAATGGTTTTGCGCACAAAGTACCAGCTGATGCATCACGATAAGCATCGCTTCGCTGAATCCTAACAGCTCCATTTAGGATTGCGCAATATCATGCCATTTGCCATGCATGGTTGCCACTCACGCCCTAAACCCGTGTGTGCTCTACAAGCTGAGCTACGAGGTCACGTCCAAGGGCTTCCGACTGTTCACATATGGATCACACAGTACAACCCCCAAATTACAGTAGCATTCTCCGCAGCGAAATAGTGTGTAGTTTGACTGCATACAGCAGCATTTTCTTTCTGTACTAACCGACGTCCACCATTTCAGTGCATTGGCAATGTTTCGTTATTCATGAGAACAGAGAGGAAACATAAGTCGCGAGATGCGAGCATTTCGTTTACTCTTGTCAACCGCGGACGAAGGTTCCTCTTCGTGAAACAGTAGATTATCTATGTGATTTTATTTCTTCGCACAACTTTCACTTGCCTAATCCTGTTGAATACCTTAAAGAACTCATTCTTTTATGCACAGAAAACATTCGATTCAATTTTGAAGGTAAAGCTTACAAACAAACGGATGGTGTGGACATGGAAAGCCCTCTGGGCCCAACCTTGGCAGACGTATTTTTGGGTATGATCGAAAAACAGCTCTGTGATAATATTTCCCAATTCCTATTTTACAGACGATACGTGGATGACATTTTAATTTTTACGACTGAAGAACGTGTTATCCCTTTTGTTAACGTTCTTAACTCTATTCACCCGAACCTCAGTGTATCTCACGAAGAAGAACGCGATAATAGTTTGTTCTTTCTAGATATTCTATTAACCAGGCGTCAAGATGGGACTCTACAGCGCAGAATCCACCGAAAAGCAACGTGGGGTGGACGTTATTTACAAATCTCCAGCTTCGCCCCAGTGGCTTACAAACGTGGATTGGTCAGAACTCTTTTTAACAGAGCCCAGAAAATCTGTACAGAAGATCAAATACAAAACGAAGAGGAGTTCATAAAAAGAACGCTGCTGGCTAACGGTTATCCGGAGAACTCTATCAGACAACATCAGAGGCCGAGACTTGTGCGCGCAAAAACAATGAACGTGGAAAGGAAGCAAGTTTTTATCACTTTGCCTCTTAAAGGAGATCACTTATTCAATCAAATAAATTGTAATCCCAAGTCAGCTCTAAGGCACACATACACAGCGGCGCAGTTGCGTTTGCTACCGACGACCAAAAGGTTATGTTTTCAAAATCACTCAAACAGTCTTGCTGATCCCAATGTCTCATATATTGTCTATCAGTTCACTTGCAGTTGCGGTGACGTATACATTGGCAGGACGGATCGTTGCTTGACTCAACGAGTGTCAGAACATACTCAAACGGCTGTCAAACTTGATGACGCAGCCTGCTGGGGCAATACACAACGACGTGAAACTGACAGCTTCTTCGATTGGAAGACACTTGATTGCATCAGGTCACAAAGTTGACCTGACCCAGTGTGTCAAAGCATTGTTGCGCAATACAACACCGAAACTATTAGCGTTCAGTGAAGCTATTCTAATCATGATGCATCAGCCAGCACTCTGTGCACAAAAACGATTGACCCAAAATGTTTGTTTATCCTGGCGTTAACACGACAGACTTCACTCTCCCCAACGTACGTACTGTAAGAGCCTTCGATTGTGCCTACATTACTGTTGCACCTACCCCCCTACTGTACCGTGTATATATACTGAAACGTTTTACGTCCGCGGTTGACAAGAGTAAATGAAATGCTTGCATCTCGCGACTTATGTCTTCTCTCTGTTCTCATGAATTGGATAAAGGGGACCCAATGTTTCAAATGTTTCGTTATGTATTGGTTTCATTTGGTCGCCGCTAAGCAAGTCTAGCGTTTGGCAATGTGAACGCTTCTTGGGGTGAGTGCCGCGTTTCATCCCATGCAACCAGACCATTGCAAAAATTGTCGCTGCACTGAGGTTATTTGCCATAATAATGGCTTTGGCTATGCATGGATACATCAATCTCGACATACGGCTGCAAAAACGTTTCTTCGTGTACATTTATTTATGAGAATGACCCAGACAAGGTTTTAAAAAGGGCATTTAGTAGAGCGAGTCAGGTGAAAAACGGACGAAAACAATGGATGGAGGTCACTTCAAGTCGTACGAACATTATCACTCAACTCATTCTCCAAAATATACGGAATCATTTCATTTTTACGACATCATATCCAAGCTCTGCGACGTACAGACACCAACTGAGAAATACACAATAGCGGTCGGACCCGATACGGGTGACCAATTGTAAACGCTGAACTGAACGACGGATTGGAGATTTATTATATAACGTTGACGAGAAGCGACGCATTGAAAGCCAACTTGGATAGTTTAGGGACTACCGTGTGAAATACACTAAACACTGGGTGCATGTCTCGATTGTGATTCGGTGGATACGCACTACTGTCGACGAAAATTAAAGTCATACAGCGTTTGCATGGATTCGTAGTGGCTAAAGTTATATACTACACAACAAGTTTTCCGTATACCTATTTCTGCAAACTGTGCTGTACATATGTGAATGCGACTGAACCAACACGACGAGACTGTACCTTTACGTGGTGTGATGATTTGCGTGCCTCTATGACCCAAAGAGCTAGACGGGGTGAGTTCCTTAAGTCGGACATGCAATCATGCCCGAAAGGTCGATGGGTAGGGGCGAGACGAAGTCCAGTTTCCTGGTTCTTCATGTTGGAGGGTCGATTTGAGCCGGCAACTCAGTCGGTAAAGCCAGAGGAAGAATAATTGATTCAAGCAAATGGGCTTCCACTCAACATCTCGCTGCCTTGCGGACTGGTTCTTGTTAGAACTTAAAAACTTTGGTTGAGAACCCTGATCGTTCTCTTGCTTTGTGGCCGGACATCCTAGTAGTACTCGTCTAACAACTGCACAGATACAAAGAATTCCATATTGCATCGGTTGTCGCGCAAAATAATCAGGACCGTGCTGCCGTTGCATCGAGCGGAGTGGATAATGATAAGTGGGCTATTGCTGAGTTCCCTTTCTTCTATCCAACCTTTGTCTTCTGTCCCTGAACATCTCTCTTTGTCCCCTCTATTTTCGACACCCACCTGATTTCGGACTGTGTGCCACACAACATATGGTACAAACGGGGGGAGGGCGGAGGGGAGCAAGATGGTCCATGATTTTCTCGTGGGTACCAGGATGCCCAGGCCAAAGCAGGTGGCCTTCTTAGGGGTCCACAACCGGAGCCTTCAGCTATCCAAAGCTTAACCCGTAAGACAGAGGGACAGCATGGGGTCTGTAACCCACTAGGAACAAGTGACTGAATATTCAGTTCACACACCCTTCGAATGAGGCCAAATATCCTGGGTGTCCAGTGCACCTCTCCGACACAGATGCCGGTGAGAACACTGTTGTACGCCTCGCCCGTCACCTATAGTTGATTTGGAATCAAGGTTTAGCCATCTCCCTTAGACCGACTATTGGTCAGCCAATCCGGAGAGCTCCGGGCATTCACCTTCATAATCTCACTCTAGTGGGAATATCTCGGCCCCGAGAAGGCAGTGAGTGGGACTTCCTCAGCAGAGGCTGTGTTAAACGCAGGGTCATTTGGGAGCACTTCGAGAGGCATACAGGAATAGTAGCCGTCTCGGAGCATGATACATCCAGTCCAAACCATAATGTCCCCGCTGATAACAGTTCCGATACTCCCAACAGTTCATTGTCAAATAGTGCGAACAATCCTCTGTCTCGTAACTCACATTTTCTCAAGCCTCGTCAGCCTCTAAATTTCGGCTCCTTCAACATGCACACTCCCACGCAGGCCGATCAGTAGGCGTGCCTATCGCTCACAGTAGATTCTCCGAAGATTGATGTCTGCTATGTAAGTGAAACACATATCCAGGATTTGAGCAATGTGATTCAACTAACTCATCTTAGCATCTCATCGAGGTATTTGTCTGCAACCCCGGCATTCGTTCCAACAGACTGCAGCACTGAGATACACAAGGATGAGTTCTACGACGAACTCGCCATCCTCGTACACAGGAGAAAAGGCTCTGACACTGTAGTGCTAGCTGGCGAGTTCAGTGCGTAAGTTGGCAAACTTAGTGAGTCAAATGCTTGTTTAGGTGGAGGTTGTGCTTTACTCGACCAGCGCACAGGTAACGAGGAAAGGCTTCTCCAGTTTTGTGTAAACAATCGGTTATTCCTTTCTAGTATGAATTTCCGACACAGCTCGCATCGCATAGCGGCGCGTCGCTCTAACTGTACAGGTACTCTGAGCCAGATCGATTATATCGCCGTAAGCTACCGGTGGCGCAGTTCTGTTCAGAACTGTAGATCCTACTGGTCCACGTACGTAAAGTCTGATCATGCATTAGTTTTATTGCAATTATCTCTCCAGCTCCATGGTCATCGTCGCAAACCGCAAATCCGGTTAACCATGCAACGTTTATCTGATCCAGAAGTCCGCACCCGTTATGAGCAGAGGTAAGCACCTGAGCTAACATCTACGACGAACAGTAATGTAGATGGGCGTTGGGCTCATATCAAACGGGCGATGCATGTGGCAGCAGGTTTTGCCTGTGGTCCTAGATCCGATGTCCATCAAAAACACTGGATTTCGCAAAAGACGATCAGTCTAATAGAGCAAAAGCGTCAGCTCTGGAAATGTGAGGAGATAAATAAGATACGAAGAAAGCTACGAAGGTAAGTTACGAAAAGCCTCAAGAATGATTGCGAAAACTGGTGGGTGAAAGCAGCCGAAGAAACGGGAAAAGCAGCACCCTCATGTAACAGTCAAAGACTGTTCAAACTTATTCGTGATACTGGTGGACGGCGAATCCCGGTCCATGAACCGATATGCGATAGAAATGGGGAGCCTATTCACGGGAAAGAGCAAAGGCTGGACCGTTGGACCGAATACTTCAAGGAGCAGTTTAGCTGGCCGCGCGCTAATGTAGTTACTCCTGTGTCAACAACTGCAATCCCTGGGAAGTTTCACATGAGTCCCCATCGGAAATAGAAGTAGAGTCGAGCATTCGATTACTAAATCGTGGAAAAACAGACGGTCCCAACGAACTTCCTCCAGTTCTTTTCAAAATGAATGGCAATGCGTTGATAAAATCACTTACCATCTTGCTCCGTAAGATCTGGAACGAGGAGCGTGTTCCGTAATTATAGAGCGAGTTATTGATTGTTTCCATCTTCAAGAAGAGAATACGCAATGACTGTAATAGTCATTGCGGGATGAGCCTAATTTCGATAGTCACCGAGGTATTAGCTTCGATTTTATCGCACTGTCTTACACCGGCTCGCGAGAGGAAGGCCCGCGAACATCAGGCCGGATTCCGCCCAGATCGAGGATGCATTGACCAGATTTTCATTCTTCGCCGACTTCTTTAGGCGCGTCCACACGTACTGACGACCGACAATAATGGTTTTCTTAGATTCGAAAGGCGCTTTCGATTCAGTTGATGAAGCAGCGCTTTTTAGTGCTCGTCATCGAGAAGGCATACCCCAGAAGTTCGTGAACCTACTGAGATCATTGTATTTTCATACTTCTGGCCGCGTAAGAGTTTACGGTGAACTATTCCGTCGGTTCGAAACGACCAGTGTTCGACAAGGATGTCCCATGTCTCCATTCCTGTTTAACTTCGTCATGGACGGAATTATGGAGAGTGCGCTGCAAAATCTTCAGGATATAGGCGTCGAACTAGGAAATAGTGGAAAGCTATGTGACCTAGATTACGCGGACGATGTTGTCTGCTTGTTCGAATGCACGGAACATGTTCAACATGCACTATATAGACTCACAAGAGCTGTAGCTCTCTTCGGCATACGCTCTGCATCTTCAAAGTGTAAAGTGATGCTGCAAGACTGGATGTCACCGGTTCCAAGCTTGATGCTCGATGTGGAGGAACTAACAATCGTTGACCGTTTGGTCATCTCGGAAGCGACGTGATGACGGATGAAAGCACGGTAGTAGAGGTGAGCACGCGGATATCCAAGGCTCGAGCGGCGTACACTGGACTGATGCATTTGTGGCGCCGACCAAATATCTCGTCTAAGTTGTAAGGTCGTGTGTACTATGCCGCGTTACTTTCAGTTTTGTTGTATGCTTGCGGGATACGGAGTCTGCGTGCGAAAGATGTTCATCGCCTTGAGGTTTTCGACCATCGATGTTTGCGTAGTATCGCTAAGATTGGGTGGAATGATCGAGTGAGCGATGCTGAGGTGAGAAGTCGAGTATTGGGTACTAATTCAGAGAACATCCTATCACAACGTATCCAGATTAGTAGACTTCGTTGGTTGGGGCACGTGTTACGTATGGCAAACACATCTACCATACCGTGCTTTATTCTCCGTTCCTCCTAGGGAGTGGCAGAAACCACGTGGAGGTCAACAGATGGCGTGGCAGTGAGGAATGAGAAGATGTACATCAAACTTAGGAAAAGTAGGTGCCTCATGTCTTCGTGGTTGAGATCCAAAAAATCCCTCAACCAGTTGGCCGGAGACACTGAATGATATGTCAACGAACCGTGAACAGTGGCGATCGTGTTGTCACTTTTTGTCAAATCAGAATGATTGATTACTATGAGTTTGTACGGTTGGACTGTGTATTGCGTGTGTTGGGTACTAGGGCACTCTTTTCTTTTCCCACCCCTGTAAGTCCACTCTCTGTTCATCTTGTATATTCTTACTTTCTATTTCCACTTGCAACGTGATGAGAAAAGCAGTGCTCAGTGGGGCTTGCACTGCTGTTCAAAACTGCGACGATGAATGACATCGAAGACTACATAAAATACAATCAAAATAAACAGAAGAAATACCCAGTAAGTGGACTGGATTTTTCGTTTCGTTAGTAACCTTTTATTCTGCAAGATCAAATGATGACGAATATTCTCTAGAAGCTTAAACGCTGGTAGACAGAAGAAGCTAGTTTAAAGAGCGAAAGTTCTACCAGTTACTCGTATTAATTTCAGTAGACAGAGGAGAGAACTACAATACTAGTACATTTGCGCCGCTTGTATTTCAAGCCATATTTTTAAGTATATCTGACACTACATAAGAAGTCAGGACTCCCCAACTCAGGACAACGCGGGAGCTTTTCTCAGCATACATCAAATCCACGTTGCTTTATCCAGCCAGGTGCATAAGATGTGCGATAAAAAGACACATGCCAAGCAAGTCTGATCTACTGGAATCGGTGCATTGTGCACATGCAACAGACGTTGAAGAAACTCGCCGTTGCTTGCAGGTCACCGCGATACGCGAGCAATCATTCGGAAACGGCCGCAATCAAAAAAAGTCGTCCGAATTTCTGCGCATGGCCACACTTCATGACTGTAGAACAAAACACTACGCACCGATGTCATGACAGCGCCATAGGTGTACATAACAAACTTCCATTCATTAGGCAGTAGTGTCAATTTGCATTTACATTATTACACAAAAAGGGGTATAATAAGTCCAAAACTTTCACCATTAAAGAGAATTCATAACAACTTCTTTAGGCAGGACAAAGAGTAAACAGGAAGCTAAACAGGGAGGCACAGCAACCCGCTGTGTTTCACTGGAGACGGCAAACCATGGCGAAGGACGGTCATCCGCCATGTGCATGTTGCTATCCGATGAAATCAACTGACACCGCGTATCTGTCTAATTACATCGCCGCAAAGCGTACAATTTTGACACTTCTTTTTATCAATGTGATGTTCATAGCTGAAATATTTGTCACAATTCACTCCTTCAGTAGCCGTACTTGCTGATAACCCAGACGCTCTATGCCCCTAATTTTTTGTTACTGGGTATTTATGATGCGACTACTCACGAATTGTGAATAGTATGACGTCATTAGCGACATTTTCAAAAAATCGCCATCAGTGACTCAATGTCACTTAGCTAAAGTTGTGTAACCAATGAAGTTGTAGTTACCTACTTTTCTACTACCCAAATGGACTCAAGCGATCGCCGCGGGACCAGCGACTTGCTACCTGCGATCAGTGTCGTTCACGATCGTTCTTTGCTGAGTGCCCAACACCCTGTCGAAGAAAAGGGAAATCTGGTGGATCAAGCAGTCGTAATTCACGAACCTTTGAGCAGCAGACCCACTTTCTTAAACCGCGATAACTTGCCTAGCTGTTCAAGGTACCTCTAACGACACAAGGCTGCCGGACCGGTTGGGGTGCCTCCCTCTATTTTCAAAGACGCCGGCACTGTTACTGGAGTTGACAAGGCTCCGAGGTTTGCTATGGGTCAGGGAACAAGTTCCATGAAGTTGGTGTGAACCAGTGTTCGTGCCGATTTATAAGACCACAGGTCCTCCTGTAATAATCACAGGGAATTAGTCTGGTTAGCATCGCATCCAAACTGCTTGCTCGTATTATTCTCCACCGTCTATCAACCGCTCGCGAACAGTGCTCGCGCCAGAACCAGGCTGGGTTTGGACTTGGTCGAGGTTGTGTTAATCACATCTTTACTCTTCGATAAATTTTAGAACAGGCACGCCTTCCATAAGCCCACCGTCCTCGTTTTTCTTGATCTCAAAGCGGCCTTCGACTCCGTCGACCGCACAGTTTTCTGGCGCTGCCTCTTACTAAAAGGTGTACCAGAGAAAGTCACTTCCATCATAAGGTCCCTTTACATGTTAGTCAAAGCCGAGTTTGGACTTACGGCGCACTTTCATCAGAGTTCACCACGAAACGTGACGTACGTCAGGGTGGCCCCCCTTCTCTTTTTCTCTTTACCTTCGTGATTGATATGATCCTGGAGACCGCACTTTTGTCAGGTGATGATAGTGGCATTGACCTTTTCCCGGGTGGAAAAGTGTTGGACCTTTAATATGCGGACGACATAGTTCTTCTAAGTGAAGATCCAGGTAAGTTGCAAGCTTTTCTAGGCAGCTTGACGGACTGCATAGCAATGATTTCAACTTGCAATCCTTACCAAGTAAAAGAACGACTATCATTTCCATGAACAAAGTCAAATAGGTGACCTTATGATAACAACGCACTGCTTTATCTACCATATGAATGGTTGTGGCGAACAATACGACGATTTTAACAGTCGGTTAACGACCAGTCACGCTCGATTTGAGCCTCCGAAGACGTTTGCAACAGTCCTTCATCTAATCAGACGTGCAAAAAGCCCTGGTGTTGGTTCAGTGGTTTACAGCGTTTGCTTACCAGACGTTTGAACTCCACCTCCACCGCTCACTTTTGTGGCAGAGAGCATTTCACTATCGTCCGGCCGATTACCTAGCCCAACCTATTGGGACCTTATGTCGTTTTCCATTACTCCACGTCTCCGTGTCAGTTTGACGGTTGTCACTGCGAATGTATCGTCGAGAAAAGAGCAAATGGAATAAAATCATAAAGTGAGAAAGAAACAAAAATCAAAGTACCAAACCACACCTACTTCAACTAGAGCTTCCCTCCCAACACAGGCTTTGGTGTAACGCCAACCCAGTCCCGCAGCAGCATTTCACACTGTGAAAGTGCAAAACGCATCACAAGCATTGTTACACTGTGGTTTAGGCTATATGGAAAAATCTGAAACATATCTGGACCTTCAGTCAGAAGAACAATAACATCCTCGTATTCCAAGTCAGATAGTTTACTGCTTGAGCAAAGATTGATGTCCCTATTCTAACACGAGGATAAGGCAATCTAAAGAATCAATTCAACTACAAACTTGAAGAGGAAGGGTGAAACAGAACAACAACAACATCATCATCATCATCGTGCAGCGTTAAACAGTAGGGCAAGCCCCACTGACCACTGCCTTTCTCACCATGTTGCACACTGAATTAGAAAGTATGAATATACAAGATGGACAGAAAATGGACCTACATAGGTGGGAAAAGGAAAGAATGCCCTAGTAGCCAAAACACGGAATACATAGTCTAACTGTACAAACAAACATCGATCAGTCATTCTGATTCGATAGGAAGCGACAACACGATGCCCACTGTTCACGGTTCGCAGCCAAATCCATCAGTGTCTCCAGCCAACTGGTAGACGAACCTTGGACCCCAACCACGAAGGCGTGAAGCACCTACTTCTCCTAAGTCTGCTGTACATTTTCTCATTCCTCACTGCCACGCCAACTGTTGACCTCCCGTGGTCTCTTCCACTCCCTAGGAGAAACTGAGAATAGGAAACAGAACAAACATGACGAACACCACTTTCCGTGATGAACTCAGCTGAAACATCCCATAAGCAAACGAACTCGGCTCCAATTGTTAGCATACAAGCATTGGAAAAGAAGAAATTTCTCTGGCACATCCTTCGATGAGAGGCAGTGCCAAAGCACTGTGCGGTCGACTGAATTTAACGTAGCTTCCAGATCAGGAAAGACGGGGATTGTGGGCCTATAGAAGGGGTGTCTGTACTCTATGACTCGTCGAAAAGCAAAGATATGGTCCATACAACTCCCACTGGGTCTGAAACCGACTTGATTTTCACACGCACACATTTCGTGGCCGCTTCATAATCGGTGCAGAATAAGCCCGGTGAGTAGCTTGGATGCGATACTCACCCAGCTAATTCCTCAGCGGTTCTCAGAAAAGGACTTTCTCGAACAAACTGTCGCTCGTATAATCTTTATTTTTGATCGAGGACTATCTGCCGGCATCGCATCTCTTGTAGGTATATTGAGAAGATCCGTTGTTGAAAAGGGCCCGCTGAATTTTTCCTTAAAGTCCTTCGCCCAACGTTCCAGACGGCGATTCTAACAGCGAATCAGTGAACAGTTGAATTTCTTGAATAACTCACTTACAACGGTCTTCCCCAGACGGTGCCTTCAATCAAATGATAAAGATTGCGTGTGTTGCCAACAGAAGCAGCCCTCTCCATATACCTACATTTTGCAATCCGCCATTGCTCACGGTCATTTCTCAAGCTCCTAGTCAATTGGCATCTCAGGGATTGACGCACTTCATTGAATGTGGCATCCGGAGGGGCGGATATACTAGCATCCAACAGAACAACCGGTGTCGAAAATATCTATCGTTTTCAAGGCCTACTTGACCAGAGTCCTGTATGGCATTCGAAAAGGCATACAAAACTCCCTTGATCTGTTGCCAGCTTCCATCTGGATCGTGCACATTCGGCTGCATCGATAACCGTGTAGAGACCTCCGACTGGAGAACAGATCGTCTGGAAGAAACTGCATAGGACGGATGGCGTTTATGTTGGTGCCACCAAGGACGAGACTTAAAAAGAAACGAGCACACACCAAGGCGTGATCTGAGTCCATGGACATGGAACAAAATGAACGACAATTTTCAACTGATCCACACCAGTGGTGATCAATGACAATATGGTCAATCTGAGTCCAACGTTGTGAAGACATAGGAGAGGGCTATGTGAGTCTATGTCGCTTCTTTTGGCAGAAGTTCGTACCCGCCAGAAACAATCTGTGGGGAGAGCACAGCTGGATGAGACGATCACTGCCGTCAGTGCGATCGGGTGGGATAGCAAACCGGCCTCCAATATGCCTTTCGGAATCCACCAAAAGACCAACTTGAGCACTGAAATCCTCTCCAATGATCACCATGTCCGTAGAACGCACGGTTCGAAGCAGTTCAGATAAATTGTCTGAAGAATCCGTCCTTGGTCTCTGAGGAACTGCAGTCAGTGGGAACATACACAGACAGGACGAACAAGCATCGACTCTTCAGTCTGTTGTTGCTTATGTGCACAGAACCGTCCAACCGAACTGCTCACAAACGACTGTTGACTGGAATTTAGTCTAGGAACACATGTTCAGTCCTCGTGCCCAAAACAATCCCAACGCCGGCCTGACCACGAGCAATAAAAACCGCATCAACCGACACGCGAACAGTGAAACGAGAGACTGAGGTTGCATCTGGCATGCGAAGAGTGATCATAGAAGTGGGGTCATGCATGTGTGTTTCGGAGACACATCATACATCTATTATGAAAGTGCCAAGAGTTCCAGCGAGAGCATCCCGTTGCCCTTTCTAACATAGTATGCGAACGTTGAAGGCAACCAAGTGAAGTGAACATTTAGGCTTAAGGAGGGCATTCGATGTATGCCCGTCTTCTAAACGACTGCTTTCTTCAAAGCTGCAGTTACTCGAGGCGTTTTCCATGATCTTAAATAAAGGGAGGGAAAATCAATAAGGCTCTTTACAGGAAAGATGCTGGAGGTTTCTGGACAAATCATACTTCGCAGCTAAGCACATTGCGAGAGGATTACACCGGTGCAATGCATCCATTTTTTCTGCGCAGCTACGCAGTTTTCTAGAAATTTTGAACCACTAAGGTTTTGTACCACATTGTACGCGAATAATTTCGCCCTGAATCAACTTGTCCAAATCCAACGTCGTGGAATTTACGAGGCTGAAATGGCCTTTTCTACTGCCAAACAAGCATTTGCAGATGCTACTATACTGTATCACCTCGATTCAGACTAATTCTCACCGCGGACGCTTGTACCACCGCCGTTGGGCCAGCTGTCTGCTAACCAATGCAAAAGAAAATCCTTTTCTCAGAAGCTCCAATCAACCCAAACGCGATACATAAGCCTCTCGAGTGGATTCCCGACTTCCATTTAGCCGTTTCATTTTCGCCTTTTTTCCTGGAGGGTTAAAATTTCGGTCCCAGGTGAGTAAATTGGGCCTCAAGCTTCCGACGATGCCAGTGCAGTCAAGTTCGTTCAACGACCTCCAAGGCGAAATGTGAGAATTTATGATTGCGTCTGGCGACTGTCCGCGTTGTGGTGTGTTAAAATAAGCGGGTTTTGGTCTGTCAACGGGAAAAGCGTCTACTTTTCCACTCATTCACGTTTGACGAGTCAGCCTGAATCGAAACGTCATAATAGACGTTTTACAACCTACTGTACGCTCTGGATTCTCCATGATATATATATATATATATATATATATATATATATATATATATATATATATGGCTGAAGTATCACTCAGGGGATTAAACGCTTTTCCACCGGTAGGCCTGAACTGTATAATGATATACTGAGCAATATCAATATTGTATCTACCGGCAAATTGACTTTTTTTCATTCGTGCTGAGTGGGAGATGTAGAATCTTAACAAATTTCAGAAAATCACCACCTGAAAGACTAATGGCAGACTGATGAGACTGTAAACTATCAAGATCAGCAGTAAATTACGAAGTGCATTCAGTTTTCAGGATAGCATTGGGATTCATCGTGCTGAATTAGCCCCTCATCCGATCGATGTTGCTATGTTACCGTGGTGATCGGGTTTGCGTGCCAATGATGACCCCGAGCGCTATGCCTACTGGAGCGCAAAGAGCTCCCCCAGGGTCACCCATATCGGACAGGCCGAGAGCAAGTGGCCAGATAAAAGCAACGAGGGGTTCTTAGACGGCGTGGTGGATTTTTCTCCAGGCAGCGAACACTCTGCATGAAAACCACAGATGCAACGTAACGTGCGCGATTTGTGACCCGCCACTAAATAAGGTCACTGCCTCTAGCCTCTTACGCAGCTATCCTCTCTGGAGTAAGATTTACCCGGACGCACTGGGCATCCTTGACTGCTGTACCGCCATCCAAAAAGGTGTATAAACCGCTCGTTCGGTCGCTGGGTCTGAACACACAAAATTCTTCTTGCCCGACGAGTAGATTTTGGTTGTGCACGGACTAAAGTTTCTAACTTGAACAAAAACCGAGTGACGCTGGGAACGCCACGTCGTACCTAATTTGCCAGACTCTCCAAGAACAGTTCCCCACACAGACCGCTCCCGAGCAATTACCATTCGGAACATTTATGGAGCAGGCTCACCCTCTCGCATGAGCTAGCCGCATAATCATCATCATCAGCATCATCATCGTCGTCGTACAGCATTAAACAGCAGTGCAAGCCCCACTGAGCACTGCTTTTCTCATCACGTTGCAAGTGGAAATAGAAAGTAAGAATATACAAGATGAACAGAGAGTGGACTTACAGGGGTGGGAAAAGAAAAGAGTGCCCTAGTACCCAACACACGCAATACACAGTCCAACCGTACAAACTCATAGTAATCAATCATTCTGATTTGACAAAAAGTGACAACACGATCGCCACTGTTCACGGTTCGTTGACATATCATTCAGTGTCTCCGGCCAACTGGTTGAGGGATTTTTTGGATCTCAACCACGAAGACATGAGGCACCTACTTTTCCTAAGTTTGATGTACATCTTCTCATTCCTCACTGCCACGCCATCTGTTGACCTCCACGTGGTTTCTGCCACTCCCTAGGAGGAACGGAGAATAAAGCACGGTATGGTAGATGTGTTTGCCATACGTAACACGTGCCCCAACCAACGAAGTCTACTAATCTGGATACGTTGTGATAGGATGTTCTCTGAATTAGTACCCAATACTCGACTTCTCACCTCAGCATCGCTCACTCGGTCATTCCACCCAATCTTAGCGATACTACGCAAACATCGATGGTCGAAAACCTCAAGGCGATGAACATCTTTCGCACGCAGACTCCGTATCCCGCAAGCATACAACAAAACTGAAAGTAACGCGGCATAGTACACACGACCTTACAACTTAGACGAGATATTTGGTCGGCGCCACAAATGCATCAGTCCAGTGTACGCCGCTCGAGCCTTGGATATCCGCGTGCTCACCTCTACTACCGTGCTTTCATCCGTCATCACGTCGCTTCCGAGATGACCAAACGGTCAACGATTGTTAGTTCCTCCACATCGAGCATCAAGCTTGGAACCGGTGACATCCAGTCTTGCAGCATCACTTTACACTTTGAAGATGCAGAGCGTATGCCGAAGAGAGCTACAGCTCTTGTGAGTCTATATAGTGCATGTTGAACATGTTCCGTGCATTCGAACAAGCAGACAACATCGTCCGCGTAATCTAGGTCACATAGCTTTCCACTATTTCCTAGTTCGACGCCTATATCCTGAAGATTTTGCAGCGCACTCTCCATAATTCCGTCCATGACGAAGTTAAACAGGAATGGAGACACGGGACACCCTTGTCGAACATCACTAGTCGTTTTGAACCGACCGGAAAAGTAATTCGCCCTAGTAGGCATGTGCAACGAAGATCATCAATAGTGGATATACGGGCCGCAGTTATCGGAGTCTGTGTTATGAAGAAACAAAACACGATAAAAACAGCATATTTCAAATACATTTCATAAAATGCCCCCTGGACAAAACAACCACAATAATCGGGATTCAGTCTTATCCAGTGCAGTGATACCCTACAATCAGAATGTATTTTTCCCAGTGGTAACTAGAAATCCAGAATAATGGCGCTTACGAGGTTCCACATAAAGAAACCACAGAGATCGTTACGTAGTTTTGAAATGAGCAGAAAATGTAAGAACAATCCAGTAAGATAAACCAGGGTAAGGAAGTACCTGTTTCCTTAAATTCTGGACCAAAGCAGTCGTATTGTGGTGAGTTTTGATCGCATCTGCTCGTGCGCTGACGACATGGGAGGCTGATTCTATTAGATCCGGGCGCAATGTACCTAAAATGGATGAAGAAGAAGCTCAAATATGAAGTTGTGATCAGTGGTAACCGGATGAAATGAATATGGAATTACCTCCATATTTTCACCACATCCTTGCTGATTTTTTGTTTTGATGATGGCTAGTAGCGAGAGGTTGACAAACATATCGCACAACATTCTAGACACTGGATGCGATTCAGACTCAAACCTCTCAATATTTCTATCCCACGATATAAGATAATCACCGATTTATGAACATAAACCACCGTTTTATTTGTTATTAAACTTCCGTTTTGAGAATTCATAGACCATTCAAAGATTCAGTGAACAATTGTCTTCCAACAGATCGGGCAAAAAACAAAGTTGAGAAGTTCCTCCCTGTCATACGCAGAGAAAGAGAAGTAAATACTGTCTCAAAATCGAACAGAGGTGAACTACCGAGTGGAACATCGGATCACAAATAATCGAATCAAAACATTCGGCTGGTTCCACGTCTTAAAGGTCAGATAAAGCCCTAAATGATAGTGATTCCCTCATTGGTCACTAGTAATTTGTAGAATTAATGAGTCCGTGAGATGCTGCTCTGAAAATAAATCCTCATTTAAATTTTCTCTGAAGTTCATAATCAGTCACAGTCGAATATGCTCATTGGGTTCTACATCGAGACACCTTAAAATAGGAGACATTTTTGTTTGTTGGTAAAAGAGAAAACCACATCGAGTAATATCTCGTAAACCGATAACACTACAATGACTGTGCAAGGTATGAAACGGTTTCCGTGGTCATTAAATGTAACACGTATAAGACGAAATGAAACTAGGAAATGTGTTGTCAGTGGTGACAATACGGATACATTCCTACGCACATTTTGTGGAGGCGGTATTTTTCGATTATTCTGCGCTCACAAAAAATGGGCGCTTTTTTTCTTTACATGCTTGTGCATGAGTGAAGCGGAAGGGGTATATACTCCATAGCTACGAAGGCCCACTGCACTATCAGGTATAACCGGCAACCAGACCCTGAGACTTGGGGTGGAGAACCACGTAAGGCCCCAATAGGTCAGGTGTGGTAACGACCCAGACGACAGTGAAATGCTGTCTACCACCAAAGTAACCGGTGGTGGCGGGGATTCGAACCTCGGACCTCCGAGGTGGTGATCAAACGCTCTAACCCACTCGACCACCACCATCAGTAGCAACGTAACTCAGAGATATTTCATGAAACTAAAAAGTGCTCATTACGAAGGCTACTACACTGAATTCGGAAAGCTGGCAAAATAAATATGCACCAAAATAGACGTCTAATAATCATAGCAGACAACAAACAGACTAAAAGATACCTCACCTTGGCAAAGAAGAAGGGTGTTAACATCCAGTTTTAAATCTGCCCACGTTTCTTGAGCTACACGCACGAACATGTCGCCGATGATCCGTCGCTTCTCTTCGGGATTGATAGTAGAAGATCCCAGGGGTCCAATGAGGATGTTTCGGGTTTCTAAATGAGCCATCAGACCTCCACCGCTCCAGTGAGGCTGCCTACGAGGAGGCGGTGGAGGTGGCTGTTTTGTTGCAGGTTCCACGGACTGGTTGGACAAGGCTGTTGGGCCGTCTGACTTAGTATTTGTATCGGACTGTTCTTCTTTTTTATCCCGTGAATCAGGTCCGACAGGACTAGCACCTGGCTGTTCACACTGAGTTTTTGAGGGAACCACCGTGGCTGGAGCCATTGATTCTGTCTTCACTTGCACTTGAAATGTTGTCATCCCGGACTGAAATCGTAAGCGAGCATTTATCAAGTGAACTGCTTCAAATCAAACGACTTTAGAGTACCCACCATTAATTTTCAGGGCTTTCAATGATTCCACGACTGCTGCCGATTCGTTTTTCCGCATAAAACCATTATCGATATGTACCGCTACAATCTGTGCCGGATCCACCGTTTGGGACAGCATTGCGGCACAAACTGTGGAGTCAACCCCGCCGCTCAATAGGACCTGGAAAGAGAACATATGGGACGAAGTGCGTCCAGTAATCATAACGGTATCATGTAGTACGATAATAACTGTCTAAAGACCGAGTTGAGAACAACGATAACAGTTGACTATAAAGCTTTCATCCCGTGTTAAGGAGCGGGTGCGTAAAGACGTACAGTGCCCAGCCAAAAAGCCCTACTGCATGAACAGGCATCCTGAACCCTGAAACGTCAGTCACCGGAACATGCACTGAATCTAAACAGGTAAAGATGGCTGGTGCAAGTTTTGCGCAAGCCCACTGATAGATTTCCTCGGCGTTCGCTGTTCTCTGAAGCAGGGAGTGTCCGACAGGTGGATGGAGGTGGTCAGCCCGTGAAATGACAGAAAGGTATGAAAACCTTGACCAGTGGACTTCCAAAGTAGCACGTGCGAGACTTCCGGATTGAGGTTCATAAGACCCGCGTATTAGATGGTTAGAGAGAGTAAGTGACATGGACAGGTGTCACAGCCAGTGACGCAGCTCGATCCAGGTTCTATCTCTGTATTTATGACAATGTAGAGAGGCACCAACGGGAACCAGAGCACGCCCCAACCAAAACGGCAGACCAGTGGCATTTTTTCCTCGAACTTTATCTCCATCTGAGCAGCGCCACTCCGCCATTGAGGAGGCATACGCGATCGTCGAAGCATTAAAAAAATGGCGCCATTTCTTGATCGGACATCACTTCAAACTGGTCACAGATCACCGTCGGTGGCTTTTATGTTTGACAATCGCTGAAGAAGCAAGATTAGGAATGAGAAGATTCAACTGTGGGGTGTAGAACTCTTTGTCTTTCAGTACGACGTTGTTTATCGTCTGGGACGTGATAACCCTGTATCAGACACACTCTCTCGGGGTCTCTGTGCCTCAGCTTTCAACCGTATTGACTTGTACAAGCTTCATGCATCCCTGGAGGGACTCGTATGATCCATTTTGTGCGCGCCTGAAATCTCCCGTTCTCGGTTCAGGAAGTAAAAGATATGATATTCTCTTGTCGAATTTGCGCAGAAGTGGAGACAAGGTTTTTAATCCACTGTATGTACACCTCTGCTCAAAGCCATTCAACCCTTTGAAAGACTCCGTATGGACTTAAAAGGTCCATTACCATCATCCACGCATAAAAAATTCCTTCTTACAATCATTGACGAGTTTTCCCGTTTCCCTTTCGCTTATTCCTGTCAAGATATTTCTACACCCACTGTTATCCGGTGTCTCACCGATTAGTTCGTTACTTTTGTCATGCCCGCGTGCCTTCATTCTGACCGCAGATCTTCATTCATGTTTGCCGAACTCCGTGGTTTCTTTCGCGAGAAAGGCATTGCCATCAGCCACACTACCGCTTACAACCCACAATCTAAGGGGCAGGTGGAACGTCTAAATGGCACGCTTTGGAAGGCCATTACTCTCGCTCTGGAGAACCGAGGACTCGAGACTCGACACTGGGAAACTGTTCTTTTAGATGCGTTACACTCTATGCGTCCTCTTCTTCGCACAGCAACCAATGCAACACCGCACGAACGCCTATTCGTTTACAACCGCCGAGCTTCTACCGGGACTTCCCTCCTTAGTTGGCTTCTGAATATTAACCGGGTGTTACTGAAGAAGCATAACCGATATTCCAAATACGATCCTTTAGTAGAGGTGGAACTGTTCGAATGCAATCCGAATTACACCAGAATACGTCTTCCAAATGGTTGCGAAGATTCAGTTTCATTACGCCAGTTAGCTCCCGCTGCTCGCAATGACGATACGACAATCCTTGAACCGGGCATCGAGCCAGAAACTTCATCGATGTCATCACCTAATCAGAGTATTTCCAAAGACGATGCTTCCGCAGAACCTCAATTAGAAGAACAGAAATATATAGAAAGCCTCCTCCAGCAGCAACAGAGAGTTCGTCCCTACTGCCTGCGAAATCGTGAGGCGTAATTTTCTATTTGTAGGCACAGATGCGGACTGATTTTACTCTCCATCTCCCATTGCCTGTAAGAACAATTCCATACACCCGGGAAGAATGCTGTGAATTGGTCTTCTACTGTTTGTGTTGTTGTTCGTTTTCCGCACGTTCTAATTGTTACTGTACTTTATTTTTCAGCTATATGTACAATTGACAAGTTGATTAAAGCCGTGCTTTTCTTTTATTACATGCTTGCGCATGAGTGCAGCGGAAGGGGCACATACCCCATAGCCACGAGGGCCCACTGCACTATTGGGAATAACCGGTAACCGAACCCTGAGGCTTGAAGTGGCGAGGAACCACATAATGTCCCAAAAGGTCACGTGTGGTAACGATCCGGACAACAGTGGGTTACCAGGCGAGTCTCTTATTCTGTGATTGGTGTTGAATGCACGTTGTCGATTCACTACACAGGCTTAGATCGACCCCCAACATGGAGGACCAGGAGAATGGTCTTCGTCTCGCCTCTACCCATTGACCTTTCATGCATGATTGCATGTCCGACTTAAGGAACTTATCCTGTCCAGTTCTTTGGGTTACAGAGACACGCACGCCATCACACCACGTCAGGGTGAAGTCCCGTCGTGCTTTGCGGATCAATCTCTGTATAGTAAAAGGCTCCGGTTGTGAACCCCTAAGTGAAGCGCGAGAGCGAGTGTTCATATACGTGGGGATTTCACGTAAGCATGCGGGCTGAGTACTACCCGGTTGCCCAGACCAAAGTAGAGGGTTGACTTAAAGGGCCCCGCCCCAGGCCTTCGACCAGAACGCTTAACCTACTAGGCAACAGGACCGTGTGGGGGTCTCGTATCCTCTGGGGGCAAATGACTGTTCAGCGCATACGCCCCTCGCATGAAGCTAGACATCCTGGATGCCCAGTACACCCAGTTGCCATAGATGCCGGAGAGCAGTGTTGTACGCCACCCGTAGCTGGCTTGGAATTAGGGTTTAGTTGTCTCCCTTACACTAACTATCAGTCGGTCTACCCGGCAGAGAGCGCCAGGCATTCGTTTTCATCCTCTCACTTTACTGGGAACACCTACGCCACGAGAAGGCAGTGAGTAGGACTTTACCAGCAAATGCTGCAGAAAACGCACGGTCATCTGAGAGAATTTAGAGACGTTCAGAATGAGCCTGAAACATCCACCCTCGACCATACCAAAACATTTGGACCCCTAAGAAGACCACCTGATTTTGCCTGGGCGACCTGAGAGTACTGCGCCACAAAAAAAAACCACGGAATCTGACTCTATCTACCCGTACCTCATCGATTGTGTTGTTTTGTTTGGCACAGCCTAAAACCAGGCGAGTGATTATATATATATATATATATATATATATATATATATATATATATATATATATATATATATATATATATATATATATATATATAATGTACGAACGGTGACGGCGGCGAATTGGATCTCCGTGGGAAAAAAACGCTTTGAACCACTCGAGCACTACCGGTTACAACGACTATCCTTGACTGACCCATTCCAGCAGTGACCTGTGACAGTATGGTCAATGTGAATTCAGTACTGTGGAGGCATAGGATGCCGTGTGAGTCTGTGACACTTCTTATGGCAGAAAATCGTACTCGCCAGAAAAAGTGAAACTCAGTTTGCAAAATTTGCATTTACTGGCAGCGTAAAAACACTGTGACAGGCGAATAAGAAGTACGGAAGAACTAGGAGCACAAAAATTTCCGAAGCTGATGGAAAGCAATACAGAATGCCGTTCTGAAACAGCATTCGTTTGTCCTCGGTTTACAACTGTTTGCGAAATTTCAGGACTTTCATAAACCATGAGTACCGTTATACGGTCAACATTACGGGGTTACCCAACAGTAGAGTGTGTCCGGATGACTATGAAACCAACTACGCTCGCCGAACCAATACTTGGGTACAAAAAAGTGAAAAACACCAAACCACGAACACCGCTAGCGTATTTAGATGAAAAAGTAGCTGTCTGAAACCTTGATTCAATCATGTTTGCTATTTGTTAAGTAAAGTATGATAAAAACGAAGTAAACAGAGCTGAAGCAGACGTTTGACTCACCAATACCTTGTTTTGTCCGACGGTTTGTCTGATATGGGTTAAACATACTTTCAGCCTATCAGCGATTTGAAAATCACCACGGAGCTTGCAAATTCCAAACAGAAAGTTTCGCAATATTCTCCGACCGCATGGAGTTAAGTCGACTTCGGGATGAAATTGCACACCATACAGTCGTCTGTCATCATTTCCAATTCCTCGAAAAAAAGAGGCAATATATCTCAGTCTGTGATTAAGATGCCTGCATCACGTATGTAATGGTAACCTTATACTGTTTATGGTAACCATAACGGCGTATACCTGGAAGAGGTGAGAAGTATATGGAGGTTCGTAGAAATAACCCTCCATATGTGTTAGTGCCATCAGGCTCTTTCTGATTATTGGGTGAGGGGCCACTGCACTGGGTGCAGTGACTTTAGCCGCTGCCTCTCAGAAGCAACCTTAATCGGAAACAATGAAAAAGGAGTGTGGAAAGGGTACTAATAGAACTAAGTCAATGGAAAAATTCTGAATACAAGGGCGCTATTGATCGCGAAATCGATCCATATACTTCAATGTATCCAACCGCTGACTGTAGGGTCTGTCGGACCCCACCCCGGAAGCCTGGAAAATTCAGTGCTAGCTGGATTTTTACACTCCATCAGAACACGTTCAATCCCAGGCTGAGCGGATGCTAACTGTTAAAAGGCCACCGTTACGCATTCAGATAGAGTCGATAAACTTACCAGAGAGGATAGACCCTGACTTCGCAATAACTTTGAATCCACTTCCACTGGTTACGCAGTGGTCTCCATGAGTTAATAAGACTTTCTCACATTTAGAAAGGCCCCTGAAAGATTGTAGTCTAATTCGTACACCTACTTGAATAAAGGAGAGGACGTGTCACAATCAATCACGAATTGGCCATCTTCTCGTGCTTCTCCCTTGGTAATATGCCCACCGAATGCTTTGTTCATCAACTTGCCAGAGTAAACTACTTTGTTGAGAGCTTACCTGCATTCCGTAACAGATTCCCAAAACTGGCAAACCGCACTCGAAAATTTTCGGGTCACAGGCAGCCGCGCCATGAATCCCAACTGAATCGGGACTTCCAGAAATAATGACAGCTCTGAGAAAAATTATCGAATACGCACAACTAACTTATAACCACCCTCAATAAGCTGCTCCAGAGGTATGTTGATTGGTAGGAGATCCGAACATACTAACAACTCTCTTACTCTTCTGTCTATTACCTGCGGAAAATATAACCTTACGAACAAAGACAACCTTTCCGTATTGCGCGCCGGCATCAAGGATCGCAACCTTCGCCATCAATGCCGTAGGGCAGAGTTTCGAACTAGCCGCCTTTTTCAGTATAATTCAGGTCTTGAAGCCCTGACTTTCGATTCGGTCCAGTGCACTTCAGTTTGCGTAGGAAGAAAGTGGCCAAGACCAGTCGCGCGTCCAGATCGTTGTGTTGTCGGTGATTTTCCTTGGCTGCCAACAAAGCACGCCGAATGTTTTGTCTGAAAGGCACAACCCTATTCGTAAAAAATTTAGCCCTTATGTTCATCTTTGAGTGTGTCGCCTGTAGCTTATGACTGTGCCCCCTGGTGTCTCACTCAGGGGCAGAAACGGACAACTCACTAAGGTCTACCCCCGACAGACAAGTAGTGACCTCGATCCTTCTGAGATGACGGTTTTCTGGATATCATTTTGGATCTATTTTGTCTACCATCTTTTTTGGCGTTTGACATCGACCTCACTGTTTTGTTCGGTTGCGTACGTTTTACTGGACCGAATTTTCCGAGGTTTCCGTCAACCTCTTTTTGAGTCACTCACTTTCGGCCCTCCGCCGATTGTACGCGCTCACGGTTCGCCTTCTGCTAAGCCGTTGCGTCCATTTCCATTCGGTGTGCTTCTCGTATTGGTACTGTTTCGGTGTCACGATATATAGAGTAAACCTTTGCATCCGTCAACTGACTTATGCCTTCTCTATTAGCCCGATGGATTGGGATTACGTTGGTATTTCACCGTCAGATCGAATAGAAGACATGTTCACTAGCCGTGCTCGAACGTCTTTTAAACTGGTGAGCCCGAAACCTCCCGAGCCGTCCTGGATAATTCGCCCGCTCTGTTAGTCAGTGACTTCTCCACTGCTTCACGCCATCTATTGTTGCACGATTTCCACTTTTCACGATATATTATCGCAACATAATCATGTCTGAGGATAGGATGCAGCTCGACACAGACATCTTTTTATCTGCCGTTGCTTTCAAGCCAGTGGCCTTTATCTCACACAACCCTGGGGTTCGGTTTTAAGCAATGGAGCTGCAATTTGCGACACTTGGGGTTATCACCCAGAGCCGACGATTTTTCTATGCCTTGGAGGCAGTCCCTGCCGACTTCATCGCCCCAGTTAGGGATTTGGTTTTAAATCCTCCCCAAGAGCACCCATACAATCGGTCTAAGGAGGCCATACTGCAGCATTTCTTTCCTCCTTGGGAAGGGCACTTACTCCAGCCACTTGCCCGGCACCCCATAGGGACTACTGAACCCGGCCTCCACCTAGCTCACCTCTAGTCCCTGGCAGGGCCAGCCGATGAGGATTCGAAGATAGTTGGGTAAATGTGGTTGGACTCCTTACCCTTTCATGTTCAGACCACAGCAACTGCTCTCCTCGGGGACCCATCCTTGGAACGAGCAGCCGCCTTGGCTGACAAAATTGTCACTCGTGTTGGCATCGCCATCATATCGCGCAGTCGTTCGGGTGTTGATCTGTACGAATCGTCGGAGAGGCCCTAGCACTCTTGATCTTACCAGCTTCGACTGTCTTCTAAAGACAATTAAAGTAACCATCCCTCTCGTTGGCCCACGTGAGCAACTGTACGGAGGGGAGCCCTCCACTGCCCCCGTCCACCGTGAATCGGCCTCACAGCCTCTTCTGACCCAGATACTTCTATCAGCGGTTGCTGTTTGTTCAAACGCGTCTTCGGACCAGCGGCCCCGTAGGTGTAGACAGCCATGTTCATACGCAGCGGGAAACGCCACTGCAGGCGAGTAAAAGCGGCCGTACTCGCCGGCAATCGGCCTTAGGTTGGCCGTTTGCTTTACGTGCATGACCAACGCTAGGTTCCTAGTTGATACTGGGGTCCAAGTTTCTGTCTTGCCGGTTGGTAAACACAAGCCACGAGCTTCTTCGCTTCGGCCTTCCGCTTCGAATGGCTCCTCCACTTCTACCTACTGCTGGAGACAGCTTGCCGTCAACCTGGGACCTTGACGACGGTATCTGAGGACGTTTATCCTTGCGGACTTTCCTACAGGCATAACTAGAATTAACTTTCTGCGGCACCGCTAATTGCCTGTTGATTCACGCAGGCTGCAGCTTATCGAACCTTCGTCGGACAATAAATTTACGGGTCTCGCAGCTCGAACGGATGCTCACGGAATAACAGATTTGCTTTCTAACTTCCCTCGCGGCTCTCAGGCTTTATTTATTAGACTCCTCTCCTAGACTAAACCCTTCGGGGAGATAGATATGGTGACCGATCGAGTAGCACACCGCATTGTTACTAACGGACCACCAGTCACGGTGTGACGACCGGTCGTGGAAAATCTCCCCCAAAACACTGTGGTTCCATGTTTCCTTAACATCACTCACTCATTTACACCATTGGCTTATTGTCATGCACTGTATGTTTTCATGAACCAATTTTGTTCGTTCGCGTCCAGCGCGCTACTCCGCCATATCCTATTTTGGACCTTCGTGACGCACGTGCTCCTTTCTCGTACGCCGCAATGTGGTTCTCGTTTCCTGAGTCCTTGTGATCGCTTAATCGAGGTTCGTATATGTTTCGTGTCATTGTTCATTTGATAGTCTAGTATCGTAGAATTTCACGGATAATCGCGTTTTTATTTCGGGATCCGTATCGAACTAGGCTCCGTATTGCTCAAAGGTGTCTTACAGTACCTGAGCTCTCTCGTGTCGTTTTCTTGGACTGCTCATAAGCGAAGCAGTTCTTTAGGTCTGCCGTCATATTTTTGGCAGGTATCTTCTCCTACCCGTATTTTGCCTTTCGTTGCTGGGCTTGGGCCCCGTTCCCGGCTGTCTCGTAGGCGGCCCATGCTTAGTGCGTGCTATGAATTTTGTAATGAGCCCATAGCCTTCTACGAAAAGTTGGTGCTGTTGCAATCCTTGGCTTCCACCAAGGCAGCCGGCTGCTATTTCTCTGCTATGTTTAAGGTCAAAACTCGTCGATTAGGCTTATTGACCCGGTTTTTATTGCCCTCCAACCATCCTCCACGGGAGGCTCCGGGGCTCTTGAGTACCAACTTAAGCTTCGAACCCCTACTTTCAGTCGATCCTCATCCGCCCAAGCGTAGATCAGGACAAACCTAGTGTAAAGGAGTTCAGGAAACCCCGTTCCTTGCATTAGCACCCATATTACAAACGACATTTATCACTCGTATGAACTATCCTTGCTGGAATTCCGATTGTTTGTTTTATTTCTTCAAATCTTTGTCACAAACCGGACTCCTACCGTTGCCTCGTGCGAGAGTCGCTCAGCTTGAATTTCGTTGTGACTGTATTTGGTAATCTCACCTTCCGTAGCTAACCTTTGCTGTGACTCAGCTGCAGTTGTTGATTTGTTGTCCAATTTGGAGCGAAAGAGCCCAGAAGGAACACTATTGAGGTTTGATTATTGTAAAATTAATTAATTTAATGTATATAGTACCGTAGCTATTTGGAATCGACTTTGTTTTGAATTGTGTCGAAATTGGTTGCTACGCGTCGCTCGAACGTTCCGGTGGTTGGACTTTACAGCACTCAATATCCTTGGCAATTGCTGAGGCATGAAATTACGAAGCAAATTGGCAAATCGTTCCGAATCAAAGGACAATACCCTGCAAGTGAACCAAAACCCTCTGCTCGTAGGAGTTGGTCATGTTTCTTGCTCAGGCTCTGGTATATCAGGTTGTTCTAGGGTTAGCTCGGTTTGCCATAGAGCTAGAGCTGATCTGTTGTTAGCTGAGTTGAAGGAGAAGCAGGTTGCAGAACAATTAGAGTTAGATAAGCAACGTAAACTGCTCCAAGTGAGGAATGAGACGGAAATGACGAAACTGCGTTTGGCACTCGCTGAGGAAGAAGAAGATCTGGTCAACAGAGATGAAGTCAAGGGTGGAGTAATGATCAGTGAACATCTTTCTCGTTACCTAGGTGATTGCCACGTGCAGAACGATGCACCACGAACAACAAGCTTGGTTCCAGTGGCGGAACCTGCAGTGAATTATCGTTTGGACTTATCCAGGGTGGAACTGGAGTCATTTGCGGGCTGCTCGTCAACGTACTGGAGGTTTGTGAAACAGTTCGAATATTGCGTCGAAGGTAGAGTTCGAGACGATGGCCAGCGCCTACTTTATTTGATGCATTACTGCAAGGGACAAGCAAGGGATGCGATTGCCGAGTGTGTTATGTTGCCTCCGACAATGGCATACAATAGGGCTAGGGAAATCCTAAAGGATCTGTATGGACAAGATCATGTAGTGGCTCGTTCACTGATTGACGGCTTACTGCAAGGTCTGAAGCCTCTGGTGGAAGATTCGGATGCCCTGACCAAATTGTCGTTAAAAATGCTGAACTGTGAAGTTGCCCTCACGCAGATGAATTGCATGTCAGACCTCAACTCATTGCAGACTATGGAACGTATCACTCGAGTGCTACCAACGCGTCTCCAGGATTTGTGGGCTAGGACCGTTGATGATATTTTTGGGAGAGGAGACGAACCGAGGTTCCAAGATCCGCAGCACCTAGTGTCCCGTGAGGCAAGGATTGCTCGAAGTAGGTTTGGCAAACTGGCTGCCAGTAGCAAGGCTCATGGGTATTCGCGGTCATCCAGTTGGAGGAATTATGCACAAAACCAGCATCCAGAAGCGACACGGTTCATGCCAAATCAGGGTAGTACTTTGTTGGTCGCAGCTAATAGGTGTTCGGCATGTAGTGGAATACACGCACTTGAGGAATGTCAGCGATTCCTTTCTCGTGATATACCCGGTCGTTGGGCATTGATCAAAGAAATCAAGGCTTGTTTTTCGTGTCTCAAGTGTGGACATCTGTCTAGCAACTGTTCTGTTTCCAAACCATGTTCAACATCAGGTTGTCCGAAACGGCACCACCCTCTACTGCGTGTTGCACAGAAGCAATGTACCGATCGAGTCACGCAAGATACAACACAAGGGCTGCAGCTGGATAAGCTGGGTACGGACGAGGCAAGAAAGCCTGGGCAGCGGACCAATAATTGTGCGGCTACTCTTAGGCCAGAATGTCGGGTCAGTTTGGGTGTACTACCAGTGCGAGTAGACGGACCGGGGGGCTCTGTGGAGACCTAAGCTCTGCTGGACAGCGGGTCTGATGTGACTCTAATACAAAAAGGCATTATAGAGCTGGTGGGCCTGAAGGCATCCCCGACCTCACTTTTGATTTCGACCGTAAATGGGACTACCACTTGGAATTCGGGAATAACGGAGCTGCGACTGAACTCATTGTCAGAGAATGATTTCGTGAATGTGGAGAGAGCCTTTTGTGTTGATAGGCTACCAATCCAAGCAGTCCAGTACTGCACAGATGCGGACATTTTATCCTGGCCTCACCTACATTGCATCCAAAGACAGAATCTGGAAGATTCGAGGGTGCGGATCCTGATAGGTGCCGACGTCCCAGAAGCACATTGGGCATTAGAGCAAAGATGCGGCAAAAGAAAACAACCCTATGCTGTGCGGACGATTTTAGGATGGATTGTTCTCGGTCCGATAAACCAGGAACCACGCTTTGTGAGGACAGTAAACCACATTGAGAGGGGAATCGACCCATTAACAGAACAGATCGATCGACTGTACAACGCCGATTTCTGCGATGGGTATGCATCGGAAAACTCTCCTTCATTAGAAGACAAACAGGCCGTTGATATGGTTTTCAATGCCACAACCTGGTTGGACGGACACTATGTAGTTGCACTTCCGTGAAGGAATCCTGAAGTGAGACTTCCAAATAACTATATTGTGGCCAAAGAGAGATTGAACGGCTTGAGGAAAAGGTTTGCGCGTGACCCGGAATTCTTTGACAAATACTCTACAGTAACAGAGGGTTATGTGCGCAAGGGCCACGCCCAGTTAGTGCCCGATGTACAGCTAAAAATGGGATTTGAGCCAAAGTGGTACCTACCACATCACGAAGTTGCAAACCCTAAAAAGCCTAGCAAGTTGAAGGTGGTGTTTGACTGTGCGGCTGCATTCCAGGGACGTTCCTTGAATGATTACTTGCTACAGGGCCCGGATACGACAGCAAGCTTAGTTGGAGTGTTGCTTCGTTTTCGAAAGGAATCTGTCGCATTGGCTGTGGATATTGAAGAAATGTTCATGCAGGTTCGAGTGCCGACGAGAGACAAAGGAGCACTGAGGTTCCTCTGGTGGGAAAATGGTCGACTAGGTGGTAATCTTGTTGAATATCAGATGAATGCCCACCCCTTTGGTGCCACCTCCTCCCCATTTTGTGCAAATTTCGCGTTACGTCGCACGGCAGACGATTGGGGAGGACAGTATGAGGATTACGTCTCCAGGGCCGTGTATAAAAACTTCTATGTAGACGACTGTCTTGTTTCTTTGCCCACACCGGAGAATGCAAGAGTTTTTGCTATCCAGGTGAGTGAGTTACTATCACGAGGTGGATTCCGGCTTCATAATTGGGTGTGTAATCGTAAGGAGGTGCTGGATATTTTACCAAAATCTGAGCTGGCCCATCCAACTTTGGAAATAGATGATTGTGTGCCTGTGCCGGAGAGGACGTTGGGGTTAGAATGGAATGCAATAGAAGACACGTTCCAGTTTTCATTCGCAACACGCGAAAAATCTCAAACAAGGCGTGGCTTGTTGTCTATAGTATCATCCGTGTTCGACCCACTAGGGTTGGTTTCACCTCTCATTCTGCCAGCAAGGTGTTATTGCAATCACTGTGCCGCTTGAAGCTTGGTTGGGACGACCCAATTGGAGAACCCCTAAGATGCTGGAATGAGTGGTTAAGAAGTATGGAACAACTATGCGCATTCAAAATTCAGCGTTCTATTATTGAAGGTGACTCACTGAACGGAGGCGTACAGCTTCATGTATTTTGTGACGCTTCTGAAGTTGGCTATGGGGTGGTGGCGTATTCCAGAATGGTTTCAAGGGACGCAGCCCCCTACTGTGCCCTACTGTTCTCTAAGTCAAGGGTAGCTCCTCTGAAGACCGTAACGATCCCTCGATTAGAGTTAGCCGCAGCAAGACTGGCCTTTAGAGTTTCTTGGATTATTATGGAAGAAACTGGAATCAAGTTTGGTAAGATCTACTACTGGACGGACTCTGCTATAGTTTTGCACTACATAAACAACACTAAAACGAGATTCAGTACGTACGTTGCCAACCGTTTGGCTGAAATCCATCAGCGGTCGGAACCCTGGCAGTGGCGTCATGTCAGATCGGAGGCTAACCCTGCAGACTTGGCATCAAGAGGCACAACATCACCTAGTGATATCAGCTGCTGGTTCGAAGGTCCTGAATTCTTGATGAACGATGAAACTTCATGGCCGACCAGTCCTACGGTGTCTGCAGCACCACCAAAGGTTGAGTTGAAGCAGCCTTCGAGTACAGTTCTCACAGTGTTGCAGGATGCATAGATGGACGCACTTCTAGCTA
Source organism: Fasciola hepatica (assembly GCA_948099385.1). Lineage (NCBI taxonomy): Eukaryota > Metazoa > Platyhelminthes > Trematoda > Plagiorchiida > Fasciolidae > Fasciola > Fasciola hepatica. The sequence goes on along the minus strand of CANUEZ040000012.1, from coordinate 9,058,735 downwards.
GGCACTCCAGTTGGTTTCACTTGCTGAAGTCGGTAGCGTGTGTAAAGAACGAATACTGAAAATCCTTCTAAATGTTCAACGTGCTTTGTGAATTTGACTATATTTAACATTATCTTGGAAAGCTCGCTCATACACCACACATTTTCACGTTTGTTTATCCATGTGAGACATTTGAATTTGGCCTTGAACCGTTTCTGACTGTCGTGCTTGAGCCACGGGGCTTTGGACCTTTTGGTTTTACTGTGAAGTCTATTTGGCCGCATACTTGAGGTTCGTATATATTTGTATCCTTTGTGCATTTCAATTTAGTACCGTAGAAGCTACGAATCAATCTTGTTCTGGTTTTGGGATTCGTTTGAATTGGCTACGCGTTGCTCGATTTGCGAGATTTGACTTACAGTACTCAAGTGGAACCTGGACAAGAAAACCCATTGGAAATGCCTAGACGAGGAAGCAAGGACCTTTTGAGACAACAAGAAATAACTCGGCAAGTCTCTGGGGATGGTTCGGGTGTTTTTGATTCTCTAGATAATGCTAAGTTTACTAGCTCTGTCAGTGCCAGGTCATATATCTCTAACCGCGATGCGTTTGACGATATTAGTACTTATAGAATGAGAGTAATAGAATTAGAAAACGAGCTGCGGTTAGCCAGAAAGGAAGCAGAGCCCCTTACACAAGGAACTGGTCTCAGAGAGCCAGCAAAAAGTCCATGTAGTTCACAATGTCAACATCGAAAAGGCACTGTGATCGACGAATATAAACCCTTGAGACAGCCTGAAACTACCGAGGTTTTGGCTCTTGACCTGCCGAGAGTGGAGCTGTCCCACTTCGACGGGCACCCCGACCAATACTGTATATTCATGAAACAATTCGAAAATTTTGTTGAGTGCAAAGTTGCAGATCCTGGTCAAAGGTTTTTGTATTTATTACATTACTGTCGTGGGAGAGCCAAAAGTGCTGTCGAAGGCTGCGCGATGCTTGATCCACCGATGGGGTACATCAGGGCGCGCAGAATCCTGAAAGATTTGTTTGGACAACCATTCAAGGTGGCTAGAAGCCTAATTGATAGTGTTTTATTGGAGGCGAAAAGGACTGAGGGCAAGGCTGAATCACTGTCGAGTTGGGTGATAAAAATGCAGAATTGCAGTATAGCACTGGAGCACTTAGGATACCAGTCTGATCTGAATGCATTGCACACACAGGAATGCATTGTCCGATGTCTATCTATTGATTTACAGAGCCGATGGGCAGAGGAAGCTGAAAAAATAAATATGCTTGAGCGGGAATCTACGTTCAACGATTTGACGGAGTTCATAGGTCGTCAATCCCGTATCGCCAACAGTCGATTTGGACAAATCGTACGCGAAAGTTGCAGACTGGCGCGAAGGGAACCAACATCTCAAATTGTGGAGAAGGACTGTAACCAAACCCAGTCTTTGGCTAACATGCACATGATAAGTCAAGAACCCGAGAGGTCAGCTGAATGCAAGCTATGCAACTCCCCGCATCGGTTACTAGATTGTCCGACCTTTCATGGGATGAGTGTACCCGATCGGTGGTGCGCAGTAAAAAGGATTGGCTCATGCTTTATGTGTTTGAACAACCCTCATCGAGCCTCTGAATGCAGCTTAAGAGTGAAATGCAACCAAGACGGATGCTTGGGTAATCATCACTCGTTTCTGCATGGCCTTCTCAACAATAGACCTATTCAGCCAGATGAACCCAAAATTGTCTGTTCAACGGGACATGATGATTTCAAACCGGCAAGATTAGGCATCGTACCTGTCGGTATCGTGACACCTAAAGGACTGAGGAGGGTCAATGCATTTTTGGACATGGGGTCGGATACCTCGCTGATTACTCGCGAGCTTGTAGAAAGCTGTGAACTAGTAGGCGAGCCTACCTCGCTCACTATCAGCACGATTGCAGGGGGTCATGTTAGCAATTCTAAGAGGCTGACCCTGCAGTTAACGTCTTTATCTGATGAGGGGACCGTAGAAATTCCGGAAGCTTTTGCAATAGACAGCTTGCCAATGAGACCAGTCGACTCTGTTGGATCGATCGCCAAGAGATGGTCTCATCTCAGGGACATAGAGTTCGAAGAAGTGTCTAGCCCCCACGTCGACATACTAATTGGATGCAATGTACCAGAGGCTCACTGGGTGCTTGAACAGAGCATAAGCAATCGAAAAGAACCATTCGCTACGCGAACGATACTAGGATGGACACTTTTCGGACCCCTGACGAGCGAACTTCAACAATCGGCATCAATATATTGCTCAAATGTTGCTGAGAGAAGTGCCTCTGTAGAACACGATCAGCCTTTCGATATTGAATCCAACGGTCCATCTCAGGAAAGCGAAGTTCACTCAAAGGATCAGTCGGTGCTTTCGATGGCGAATTCAAAGACGGGACGTCACAGTGGGCAACATGAAGTTACTATACCCAAGAGACCACCGTCAAGTCACTTATTGAGAAAAGGAGAAGTTGCCCGGAGGCTTTTCAAATATCTCAAAAAAGGACACCAGCAGGTCGCCCAAAGCAGCTTGAAATTTGCCGACCCAGTGACAGTGTACGGTACCTGGGTGGAACTGCATGGCCGGCGGCGAAACAAAGTACCCTTTGCCAAAACAAAAATTGCTGAGCTGAAGTCAGTATCCCTAAACGAGCTCAAAACGACTGCACTGGTATTGGGTTTTAGGGTAGCACGAATGCTAAAAGAGAAATGCACCACCGCCGAACTGAGCCTTGCCTATTGGACAGATCCTACAGTTGTGTTACATTACAGGAAACGGAAGAAACGAAGAACGTGTTCGAGACATCAGAGAGTTAATCCACTCGTAGCAGGAAACAGCGAGGAAAATGTTGATGATTCGAGCTCGAAACCACATACAAAAGACAAAGTAGCTCGCAGATCGCCTCGTTCCGAGTTACTCAGCACTTTATTGCATTTCATGCCCTACAACTAATCAACTGGACCCATTTTTTCTGAAAGGTTGTAAATGTACTTAGTTCCAGTTTCTATCTAGCGTGCACATAGGCGAAGAGGAGAAATTCACCAGTATTTCACTTGAACAGTTCAGGTGAGGCATACTAGCTGCGAGCACATTGTGAAACTATTATTATCTTTAAAGAAGAACATTTATTTACATTTTATACAATATTGATTGTCACATATTTTGTGCACAGAAAAACTTTGAAATACTCTGATAGATGCCAGTATTCGATCAATCTCCGTGTTCATGTGTATTTCGATACTGTCCGCCGTACACTTGTTTTCGAAATTTATTCATAATCAGAAACCGGTTTTCATTTCTTTTGGAAGATTTGGTGCGTTAATTTTATGTAATTCCACTGGTTCGTGACCTGTCGATTTTACGCGATATCTCATTAGGCGTTGCACCTGCGTTCAACTTCTGCGCTCATGCTTGTAAACAAAATTAGTCTAACCAGTTGCTGCAATGGGTTACTGCTTGTGATGCTCAGACTTATTTCGTGCGGCGAAACACTTCACTCTGCGAAGCCTTCATCTTCATCGTGCGTCTGACTATATGCGCCGGTCTCCTGATGAATATGTCAATCTCAAGTTGTGCAGCGGGATTTGGAATTGATTCCTTATGGATTGTGCGATGATGACTACGGCAAAAACCTGTTTCACGTTCAGATAACACAGGAAGTTAGTACCCACAGGCACTGACGATAAGGTAAAGGTAGGTAGGGTGAGAATCATGACCCCTTCCTGAACCTTAGACAACCATTTTCGCGGAAGGATTTTGGCCGGCGGTGTAAAGAACGAATACTGAAAATCCTTCTAAATGTTCAACGTGCTTTGTGAATTTGACTATATTTAACATTATCTTGGAAAGCTCGCTCATACACCACACATTTTCACGTTTGTTTATCCATGTGAGACATTTGAATTTGGCCTTGAACCGTTTCTGACTGTCGTGCTTGAGCCACGGGGCTTTGGACCTTTTGGTTTTACTGTGAAGTCTATTTGGCCGCATACTTGAGGTTCGTATATATTTGTATCCTTTGTGCATTTCAATTTAGTACCGTAGAAGCTACGAATCAATCTTGTTCTGGTTTTGGGTTCGTTTGAATTGGCTACGCGTTGCTCGATTTGCGAGATTTGACTTACAGCGTGGTAAGCCCGTTTTAAAATGTACGTTGCAGTCATGAGAGGCGGGCGCACGGATCTAGAATTGACAACTGGGCCCTCGAAGTTAAACGACATTGCTAAAGCGGAGGAAAGTGTTATTTTGATTGTACAAGCTAAGGTCTATGGCGAAGAGCTAAAATGGCTACGAGACGGGAGCAATAACCTATGCACTATCAAATCCCCGATGAACAGGACCCTATTAAAACTCGATCCAATTTTATTAAATGGAATTATTTGTGTTGGAGGACGACTGAACTACTCCAGTCAGCTTCAGGGTGTGAAACATGCGGTGATACTACCCAAGACTCATCCGATTACAGACTCGATAATCCGATGGTATCACGCGATGGAAGGACATTCAGGACCTTCTCAGTCACTCGCGGAACTTCGCAAAATGTTTTGGATTGTACAGAGGGGAGCTGCCGTCAAGCGAGTACTTGGAGGATGTTGGAAATGCCGGAGGCATTTGGCGGTCGTAGGCAAGCAGATGATGGCTCTTCTACCAGCCATTAGAGTCCAACAAGGTTGGTGCAGTGACTTTAGCCGCTGCCTCTCAGAAGCAACCTTAATCGGAAACAATGAAAAAGGAGTGTGGAAAGAGTACTAATAGAACTAAGTCAATGGAAAAATTCTGAATACAAGGGCGCTATTGATCGCGAAATCGATCCATATACTTCAATGTATCCAACCGCTGACTGTAGGGTCTGTCGGACCCCACCCCGGAAGCCTGGAAAATTCAGTGCTAGCTGGATTTTTACACTCCATCAGAACACGTTCAATCCCAGGCTGAGCGGATGCTAACTGTTAAAAGGCCACCGTTACGCATTCAGATAGAGTCGATAAACTTACCAGAGAGGATAGACCCTGACTTCGCAATAACTTTGAATCCACTTCCACTGGTTACGCAGTGGTCTCCATGAGTTAATAAGACTTTCTCACATTTAGAAAGGCCCCTGAAAGATTGTAGTCTAATTCGTACACCTACTTGAATAAAGGAGAGGACGTGTCACAATCAATCACGAATTGGCCATCTTCTCGTGCTTCTCCCTTGGTAATATGCCCACCGAATGCTTTGTTCATCAACTTGCCAGAGTAAACTACTACGGCCTGACCACGAGCAATAAAAACCGGATCAACCGACACGCGAACAGTGAAACGAGAGACTGAGGTTGCATCTGGCATGCGAAGAGTGATCCTAGAAGTGGGGTCATGCATGTGTGTTTCGGAGACACATCATACATCTATTATGAAAGTGCCAAGAGTTCCAGCGAGAGCATCCCGTTGCCCTTTCTAACACAGTATGCGAACGTTGAAGGCAACCAAGTGAAGTGAACATTTAGGCTTAAGGAGGGCATTCGATGTATGCCCGTCTTCTAAACGACTGCTTTCTTCAAAGCTGCAGTTACTCGAGGCGTTTTCCATGATCTTAAATAAAGGGAGGGAAAATCAATAAGGCTCTTTACAGGAAAGATGCTGGAGGTTTCTGGACAAATCATACTTCGCAGCTAAGCACATTGCGAGAGGATTACACCGGTGCAATGCATCCATTTTTTCTGCGCAGCTACGCAGTTTTCTAGAAATTTTGAACCACTAAGGTTTTGTACCACATTGTACGCGAATAATTTCGCCCTGAATCAACTTGTCCAAATCCAACGTCGTGGAATTTACGAGGCTGAAATGGCCTTTTCTACTGCCAAACAAGCATTTGCAGATGCTACTATACTGTATCACCTCGATTCAGACTAATTCTCACCGCGGACGCTTGTACCACCGCCGTTGGGCCAGCTGTCTGCTAACCAATGCAAAAGAAAATCCTTTTCTCAGAAGCTCCAATCAACCCAAACGCGATACATAAGCCTCTCGAGTGGATTCCCGACTTCCATTTAGCCGTTTCATTTTCGCCTTTTTTCCTGGAGGGTTAAAATTTCGGTCCCAGGTGAGTAAATTGGGCCTCAAGCTTCCGACGATGCCAGTGCAGTCAAGTTCGTTCAACGACCTCCAAGGCGAAATGTGAGAATTTATGATTGCGTCTGGCGACTGTCCGCGTTGTGGTGTGTTAAAATAAGCGGGTTTTGGTCTGTCAACGGGAAAAGCGTCTACTTTTCCACTCATTCACGTTTGACGAGTCAGCCTGAATCGAAACGTCATAATAGACGTTTTACAACCTACTGTACGCTCTGGATTCTCCATGATATATATATATATATGGCTGAAGTATCACTCAGGGGATTAAACGCTTTTCCACCGGTAGGCCTGAACTGTATAATGATATACTGAGCAATATCAATATTGTATCTACCGGCAAATTGACTTTTTTTCATTCGTGCTGAGTGGGAGATGTAGAATCTTAACAAATTTCAGAAAATCACCACCTGAAAGACTAATGGCAGACTGATGAGACTGTAAACTATCAAGATCAGCAGTAAATTACGAAGTGCATTCAGTTTTCAGGATAGCATTGGGATTCATCGTGCTGAATTAGCCCCTCATCCGATCGATGTTGCTATGTTACCGTGGTGATCGGGTTTGCGTGCCAATGATGACCCCGAGCGCTATGCCTACTGGAGCGCAAAGAGCTCCCCCAGGGTCACCCATATCGGACAGGCCGAGAGCAAGTGGCCAGATAAAAGCAACGAGGGGTTCTTAGACGGCGTGGTGGATTTTTCTCCAGGCAGCGAACACTCTGCATGAAAACCACAGATGCAACGTAACGTGCGCGATTTGTGACCCGCCACTGAATAAGGTCACTGCCTCTAGCCTCTTACGCAGCTATCCTCTCTGGAGTAAGATTTACCCGGACGCACTGGGCATCCTTGACTGCTTTACCGCCATCCAAAAAGGTGTAGTCTTGTCTTGAAGAACTACACGGGTTCGAGGCTTTAAGCCCAATTGTCCCGGTTCTTTAGGAAATCTTTGATCTTCTGTCGGATTCACCGAGCTGAAACGAGAGTAAAAAGAAGCGGGGGGGGGGTGCGGGGGTGGCAGCGAAAACAAGATACATATAACCTCATTCAGTGTCACACTGTGGACAGTGCCTTAAGCTGAGTGGGGGTGCGGCATTCATGAACATATATGCGATAAAAGACAACTATTTTGTTTGTTTTTTTTGACAAAGGGAATTATTGGGAGAGACTCAGGTAGATGTCTAGCTTTTTCTTGAAGATAGTTTTGTCCTGCGACAGAACAATATCTTCCGGAAGTGCATTCCACATGGTAATAACCCTATAGCTAAAAAAGTTAATCCTTAGTGAAGTGCTTGGCCTCGGTTTGAAAACTTTCCTGCTGTGACCACGGAGAGAGGAGGCTGGACAGACGGAGAAGAAGTAATCGCTTTGACCTGTTTCAAAAAGGTGAAACATCAAAAACAGATCACCTCTTACGCGTCTTACGTCAAGGGGATAGAGGTTGAGGAGTGAGAGGCGGACGGGATAAGGTAGATGGGATAGACCACTTACTGCCTTGGTGGAGGCCCGCTGAACCCTTTCTAGGATCTCACGGTCTCGGACAAGACCAGAGTGCACTATCTGACTACCGTACTCCAGCAGAGGTCGGATATAAGTGCCGAAAATTATGGGGAAATCATCCTTAAATATGCGCGGGAAGGACCTTCGAATCATGTTTAGAACTCGAAAGGCAGACTTGCTCGCAAGTTCGTGATGATGAGAGAAGGATAAGTTACAATCTAACCAGAAACCGAGCACCTTGTGTCGGTCAACCCTTGGCAGAGTGGCTGCTCCATTAATGGAAAACGTGTGACCAGTCTCTCTGCCGAAAGACATGCTCACGCATTTGTCATCATTAACTGGGAGGTTCCAATCCTCGGACCAGCATTTGTTTCATAAACTGCAATTTGCAGGTCTTTAACGCTTGAACTCCAGAGGGTTACATCATCTGCGTACATGGCAATGTTCGCAGGAAGGGCTGTCGGTAGATCGTTTATATAGATCAGGAAAAGAAGAGGACCTAAGACCGACCCTTTGGGGACCCCAGTTGTTACTGGGGAGGGTTGAGACAAAACATTCCCGACTTTAACCACAAAGGTGCGGTCGGTAAGGAAGCTACGTAGGATGGCCAACATGGAGCCTGTGATCCCGTATGTCTGCAGCTTATAAAGAAGAGGGGCATGTGGAACCTTATCGAAGGCCTTAGCAAAATCGATGAATACAGCATGTGAGAGCTGGCCATCATCATAGGCTTTCGTTAGACTATCCATGACAGTAAGCATATTGGTGATGCATGACCTGCCAGGAAGAAACCCATGTTGGGACGGGGAGAGGATCTTATTTCTATGAAGATGGGAAAGAATCTCACTCTTAAGAATTCCCTCAAAAATTTTGCTAGGGATGCTAGTGAGGCTTATGGGTCTGTAACTAGAAGCAAGGTGTCTACTACCCTTCTTATAGATGGGTGCGATCACTGCTTTTTTCCAGTTACGGGGGAAAACTCCATCGTCAACACATCGCTGAAAAAGCGAGGCATAAGGAGCAGCTAATGTATCCGCGGCTTCCTTGAGAATACGGGGTGGATTAGGTCAGGACCCATGGAGCAATATTGGTTGAGCCGTCGGAAACCTTGAGCGACTGCACCAATGGGAATAGTGACGCGGTTAAGGGTAGTGGTCAGAGATAACGGGTGCATAGTAGGGTGGGATGATATGGGAAAGGAGCTAAAAATTGTACGGAAGTAGGAGCTGAATGCCTCGGCTACTTGGCTAGGGGAAGTGATTGGAGATCCGGCACTATCTTTGAGAGCTAATGGCGTCGGAGCTGTGCCCCTTAGACGGCGCATGTACTGAAAGAAAAATGCCTTATTGGTCCGTGCTCGATCAAGTACAGATCGCTGGACTGCATTCTGATAGGACCTAATCTTGTCTTTGCATATGTTCCTTATGATCCTGAAGTCTTCTGCATCGTGTATAAACCGCTCGTTCGGTCGCTGGGTCTGAACACACAAAATTCTTCTTGCCCGACGAGTAGATTTTGGTTGTGCACGGACTAAAGTTTCTAACTTGAACAAAAACCGAGTGACGCTGGGAACGCCACGTCGTACCTAATTTGCCAGACTCTCCAAGAACAGTTCCCCACACAGACCGCTCCCGAGCAATTACCATTCGGAACATTTATGGAGCAGGCTCACCCTCTCGCATGAGCTAGCCGCATAATCATCATCATCAGCATCATCATCGTCGTCGTACAGCATTAAACAGCAGTGCAAGCCCCACTGAGCACTGCTTTTCTCATCACGTTGCAAGTGGAAATAGAAAGTAAGAATATACAAGATGAACAGAGAGTGGACTTACAGGGGTGGGAAAAGAAAAGAGTGCCCTAGTACCCAACACACGCAATACACAGTCCAACCGTACAAACTCATAGTAATCAATCATTCTGATTTGACAAAAAGTGACAACACGATCGCCACTGTTCACGGTTCGTTGACATATCATTCAGTGTCTCCGGCCAAATGGTTGAGGGATTTTTTGGATCTCAACCACGAAGACATGAGGCACCTACTTTTCCTAAGTTTGATGTACATCTTCTCATTCCTCACTGCCACGCCATCTGTTGACCTCCACGTGGTTTCTGCCACTCCCTAGGAGGAACGGAGAATAAAGCACGGTATGGTAGATGTGTTTGCCATACGTAACACGTGCCCCAACCAACGAAGTCTACTAATCTGGATACGTTGTGATAGGATGTTCTCTGAATTAGTACCCAATACTCGACTTCTCACCTCAGCATCGCTCACTCGGTCATTCCACCCAATCTTAGCGATACTACGCAAACATCGATGGTCGAAAACCTCAAGGCGATGAACATCTTTCGCACGCAGACTCCGTATCCCGCAAGCATACAACAAAACTGAAAGTAACGCGGCATAGTACACACGACCTTACAACTTAGACGAGATATTTGGTCGGCGCCACAAATGCATCAGTCCAGTGTACGCCGCTCGAGCCTTGGATATCCGCGTGCTCACCTCTACTACCGTGCTTTCATCCGTCATCACGTCGCTTCCGAGATGACCAAACGGTCAACGATTGTTAGTTCCTCCACATCGAGCATCAAGCTTGGAACCGGTGACATCCAGTCTTGCAGCATCACTTTACACTTTGAAGATGCAGAGCGTATGCCGAAGAGAGCTACAGCTCTTGTGAGTCTATATAGTGCATGTTGAACATGTTCCGTGCATTCGAACAAGCAGACAACATCGTCCGCGTAATCTAGGTCACATAGCTTTCCACTATTTCCTAGTTCGACGCCTATATCCTGAAGATTTTGCAGCGCACTCTCCATAATTCCGTCCATGACGAAGTTAAACAGGAATGGAGACACGGGACACCCTTGTCGAACATCACTAGTCGTTTTGAACCGACCGGAAAAGTAATTCGCCCTAGTAGGCATGTGCAACGAAGATCATCAATAGTGGATATACGGGCCGCAGTTATCGGAGTCTGTGTTATGAAGAAACAAAACACGATAAAAACAGCATATTTCAAATACATTTCATAAAATGCCCCCTGGACAAAACAACCACAATAATCGGGATTCAGTCTTATCCAGTGCAGTGATACCCTACAATCAGAATGTATTTTTCCCAGTGGTAACTAGAAATCCAGAATAATGGCGCTTACGAGGTTCCACATAAAGAAACCACAGAGATCGTTACGTAGTTTTGAAATGAGCAGAAAATGTAAGAACAATCCAGTAAGATAAACCAGGGTAAGGAAGTACCTGTTTCCTTAAATTCTGGACCAAAGCAGTCGTATTGTGGTGAGTTTTGATCGCATCTGCTCGTGCGCTGACGACATGGGAGGCTGATTCTATTAGATCCGGGCGCAATGTACCTAAAATGGATGAAGAAGAAGCTCAAATATGAAGTTGTGATCAGTGGTAACCGGATGAAATGAATATGGAATTACCTCCATATTTTCACCACATCCTTGCTGATTTTTTGTTTTGATGATGGCTAGTAGCGAGAGGTTGACAAACATATCGCACAACATTCTAGACACTGGATGCGATTCAGACTCAAACCTCTCAATATTTCTATCCCACGATATAAGATAATCACCGATTTATGAACATAAACCACCGTTTTATTTGTTATTAAACTTCCGTTTTGAGAATTCATAGACCATTCAAAGATTCAGTGAACAATTGTCTTCCAACAGATCGGGCAAAAAACAAAGTTGAGAAGTTCCTCCCTGTCATACACAGAGAAAGAGAAGTAAATACTGTCTCAAAATCGAACAGAGGTGAACTACCGAGTGGAACATCGGATCACAAATAATCGAATCAAAACATTCGGCTGGTTCCACGTCTTAAAGGTCAGATAAAGCCCTCAATGATAGTGATTCCCTCATTGGTCACTAGTAATTTGTAGAATTAATGAGTCCGTGAGATGCTGCTCTGAAAATAAATCCTCATTTAAATTTTCTCTGAAGTTCATAATCAGTCACAGTCGAATATGCTCATTGGGTTCTACATCGAGACACCTTAAAATAGGAGACATTTTTGTTTGTTGGTAAAAGAGAAAACCACATCGAGTAATATCTCGTAAACCGATAACACTACAATGACTGTGCAAGGTATGAAACGGTTTCCGTGGTCATTAAATGTAACACGTATAAGACGAAATGAAACTAGGAAATGTGTTGTCAGTGGTGACAATACGGATACATTCCTACGCACATTTTGTGGAGGCGGTATTTTTCGATTATTCTGCGCTCACAAAAAATGGGCGCTTTTTTTCTTTACATGCTTGTGCATGAGTGAAGCGGAAGGGGTATATACTCCATAGCTACGAAGGCCCACTGCACTATCAGGTATAACCGGCAACCAGACCCTGAGACTTGGGGTGGAGAACCACGTAAGGCCCCAATAGGTCAGGTGTGGTAACGACCCAGACGACAGTGAAATGCTGTCTACCACCAAAGTAACCGGTGGTGGCGGGGATTCGAACCTCGGACCTCCGAGGTGGTGATCAAACGCTCTAACCCACTCGACCACCACCATCAGTAGCAACGTAACTCAGAGATATTTCATGAAACTAAAAAGTGCTCATTACGAAGGCTACTACACTGAATTCGGAAAGCTGGCAAAATAAATATGCACCAAAATAGACGTCTAATAATCATAGCAGACAACAAACAGACTAAAAGATACCTCACCTTGGCAAAGAAGAAGGGTGTTAACATCCAGTTTTAAATCTGCCCACGTTTCTTGAGCTACACGCACGAACATGTCGCCGATGATCCGTCGCTTCTCTTCGGGATTGATAGTAGAAGATCCCAGGGGTCCAATGAGGATGTTTCGGGTTTCTAAATGAGCCATCAGACCTCCACCGCTCCAGTGAGGCTGCCTACGAGGAGGCGGTGGAGGTGGCTGTTTTGTTGCAGGTTCCACGGACTGGTTGGACAAGGCTGTTGGGCCGTCTGACTTAGTATTTGTATCGGACTGTTCTTCTTTTTTATCCCGTGAATCAGGTCCGACAGGACTAGCACCTGGCTGTTCACACTGAGTTTTTGAGGGAACCACCGTGGCTGGAGCCATTGATTCTGTCTTCACTTGCACTTGAAATGTTGTCATCCCGGACTGAAATCGTAAGCGAGCATTTATCAAGTGAACTGCTTCAAATCAAACGACTTTAGAGTACCCACCATTAATTTTCAGGGCTTTTAATGATTCCACGACTGCTGCCGATTCGTTTTTCCGCATAAAACCATTATCGATATGTACCGCTACAATCTGTGCCGGATCCACCGTTTGGGACAGCATTGCGGCACAAACTGTGGAGTCAACCCCGCCGCTCAATAGGACCTGGAAAGAGAACATATGGGACGAAGTGCGTCCAGTAATCATAACGGTATCATGTAGTACGATAATAACTGTCTAAAGACCGAGTTGAGAACAACGATAACAGTTGACTATAAAGCTTTCATCCCGTGTTAAGGAGCGGGTGCGTAAAGACGTACAGTGCCCAGCCAAAAAGCCCTACTGCATGAACAGGCATCCTGAACCCTGAAACGTCAGTCACCGGAACATGCACTGAATCTAAACAGGTAAAGATGGCTGGTGCAAGTTTTGCGCAAGCCCACTGATAGATTTCCTCGGCGTTCGCTGTTCTCTGAAGCAGGGAGTGTCCGACAGGTGGATGGAGGTGGTCAGCCCGTGAAATGACAGAAAGGTATGAAAACCTTGACCAGTGGACTTCCAAAGTAGCACGTGCGAGACTTCCGGATTGAGGTTCATAAGACCCGCGTATTAGATGGTTAGAGAGAGTAAGTGACATGGACAGGTGTCACAGCCAGTGACGCAGCTCGATCCAGGTTCTATCTCTGTATTTATGACAATGTAGAGAGGCACCAACGGGAACCAGAGCACGCCCCAACCAAAACGGCAGACCAGTGGCATTTTTTCCTCGAACTTTATCTCCATCTGAGCAGCGCCACTCCGCCATTGAGGAGGCATACGCGATCGTCGAAGCATTAAAAAAATGGCGCCATTTCTTGATCGGACATCACTTCAAACTGGTCACAGATCACCGTCGGTGGCTTTTATGTTTGACAATCGCTGAAGAAGCAAGATTAGGAATGAGAAGATTCAACTGTGGGGTGTAGAACTCTTTGTCTTTCAGTACGACGTTGTTTATCGTCTGGGACGTGATAACCCTGTATCAGACACACTCTCTCGGGGTCTCTGTGCCTCAGCTTTCAACCGTATTGACTTGTACAAGCTTCATGCATCCCTGGAGGGACTCGTATGATCCATTTTGTGCGCGCCTGAAATCTCCCGTTCTCGGTTCAGGAAGTAAAAGATATGATATTCTCTTGTCGAATTTGCGCAGAAGTGGAGACAAGGTTTTTAATCCACTGTATGTACACCTCTGCTCAAAGCCATTCAACCCTTTGAAAGACTCCGTATGGACTTAAAAGGTCCATTACCATCATCCACGCATAAAAAATTCCTTCTTACAATCATTGACGAGTTTTCCCGTTTCCCTTTCGCTTATTCCTGTCAAGATATTTCTACACCCACTGTTATCCGGTGTCTCACCGATTAGTTCGTTACTTTTGTCATGCCCGCGTGCCTTCATTCTGACCGCAGATCTTCATTCATGTTTGCCGAACTCCGTGGTTTCTTTCGCGAGAAAGGCATTGCCATCAGCCACACTACCGCTTACAACCCACAATCTAAGGGGCAGGTTGAACGTCTAAATGGCACGCTTTGGAAGGCCATTACTCTCGCTCTGGAGAACCGAGGACTCGAGACTCGACACTGGGAAACTGTTCTTTTAGATGCGTTACACTCTATGCGTCCTCTTCTTCGCACAGCAACCAATGCAACACCGCACGAACGCCTATTCGTTTACAACCGCCGAGCTTCTACCGGGACTTCCCTCCTTAGTTGGCTTCTGAATATTAACCGGGTGTTACTGAAGAAGCATAACCGATATTCCAAATACGATCCTTTAGTAGAGGTGGAACTGTTCGAATGCAATCCGAATTACACCAGAATACGTCTTCCAAATGGTTGCGAAGATTCAGTTTCATTACGCCAGTTAGCTCCCGCTGCTCGCAATGACGATACGACAATCCTTGAACCGGGCATCGAGCCAGAAACTTCATCGATGTCATCACCTAATCAGAGTATTTCCAAAGACGATGCTTCCGCAGAACCTCAATTAGAAGAACAGAAATATATAGAAAGCCTCCTCCAGCAGCAACAGAGAGTTCGTCCCTACTGCCTGCGAAATCGTGAGGCGTAATTTTCTATTTGTAGGCACAGATGCGGACTGATTTTACTCTCCATCTCCCATTGCCTGTAAGAACAATTCCATACACCCGGGAAGAATGCTGTGAATTGGTCTTCTACTGTTTGTGTTGTTGTTCGTTTTCCGCACGTTCTAATTGTTACTGTACTTTATTTTTCAGCTATATGTACAATTGACAAGTTGATTAAAGCCGTGCTTTTCTTTTATTACATGCTTGCGCATGAGTGCAGCGGAAGGGGCACATACCCCATAGCCACGAGGGCCCACTGCACTATTGGGAATAACCGGTAACCGAACCCTGAGGCTTGAAGTGGCGAGGAACCACATAATGTCCCAAAAGGTCACGTGTGGTAACGATCCGGACAACAGTGGGTTACCAGGCGAGTCTCTTATTCTGTGATTGGTGTTGAATGCACGTTGTCGATTCACTACACAGGCTTAGATCGACCCCCAACATGGAGGACCAGGAGAATGGTCTTCGTCTCGCCTCTACCCATTGACCTTTCATGCATGATTGCATGTCCGACTTAAGGAACTTATCCTGTCCAGTTCTTTGGGTTACAGAGACACGCACGCCATCACACCACGTCAGGGTGAAGTCCCGTCGTGCTTTGCGGATCAATCTCTGTATAGTAAAAGGCTCCGGTTGTGAACCCCTAAGTGAAGCGCGAGAGCGAGTGTTCATATACGTGGGGATTTCACGTAAGCATGCGGGCTGAGTACTACCCGGTTGCCCAGACCAAAGTAGAGGGTTGACTTAAAGGGCCCCGCCCCAGGCCTTCGACCAGAACGCTTAACCTACTAGGCAACAGGACCGTGTGGGGGTCTCGTATCCTCTGGGGGCAAATGACTGTTCAGCGCATACGCCCCTCGCATGAAGCTAGACATCCTGGATGCCCAGTACACCCAGTTGCCATAGATGCCGGAGAGCAGTGTTGTACGCCACCCGTAGCTGGCTTGGAATTAGGGTTTAGTTGTCTCCCTTACACTAACTATCAGTCGGTCTACCCGGCAGAGAGCGCCAGGCATTCGTTTTCATCCTCTCACTTTACTGGGAACACCTACGCCACGAGAAGGCAGTGAGTAGGACTTTACCAGCAAATGCTGCAGAAAACGCACGGTCATCTGAGAGAATTTAGAGACGTTCAGAATGAGCCTGAAACATCCACCCTCGACCATACCAAAACATTTGGACCCCTAAGAAGACCACCTGATTTTGCCTGGGCGACCTGAGAGTACTGCGCCACAAAAAAAAACCACGGAATCTGACTCTATCTACCCGTACCTCATCGATTGTGTTGTTTTGTTTGGCACAGCCTAAAACCAGGCGAGTGATTATATATATATATATATATATATAATGTACGAACGGTGACGGCGGCGATTTGGATCTCCGTGGAAAAAAAACGCTTTGAACCACTCAAGCACTACCGGTTACAACGACTATCCTTGACTGACCCATTCCAGCAGTGACCTGTGACAGTATGGTCAATGTGAATTCAGTACTGTGGAGGCATAGGATGCCGTGTGAGTCTGTGACACTTCTTATGGCAGAAAATCGTACTCGCCAGAAAAAGTGAAACTCAGTTTGCAAAATTTGCATTTACTGGCAGCGTAAAAACACTGTGACAGGCGAATAAGAAGTACGGAAGAACTAGGAGCACAAAAATTTCCGAAGCTGATGGAAAGCAATACAGAATGCCGTTCTGAAACAGCATTCGTTTGTCCTCGGTTTACAACTGTTTGCGAAATTTCAGGACTTTCATAAACCATGAGTACCGTTATACGGTCAACATTACGGGGTTACCCAACAGTAGAGTGTGTCCGGATGACTATGAAACCAACTACGCTCGCCGAACCAATACTTGGGTACAAAAAAGTGAAAAACACCAAACCACGAACACCGCTAGCGTATTTAGATGAAAAAGTAGCTGTCTGAAACCTTGATTCAATCATGTTTGCTATTTGTTAAGTAAAGTATGATAAAAACGAAGTAAACAGAGCTGAAGCAGACGTTTGACTTACCAATACCTTGTTTTGTCCGACGGTTTGTCTGATATGGGTTAAACATACTTTCAGCCTATCAGCGATTTGAAAATCACCACGGAGCTTGCAAATTCCAAACAGAAAGTTTCGCAATATTCTCCGACCGCATGGAGTTAAGTCGACTTCGGGATGAAATTGCACACCATACAGTCGTCTGTCATCATTTCCAATTCCTCGAAAAAAAGAGGCAATATATCTCAGTCTGTGATTAAGATGCCTGCATCACGTATGTAATGGTAACCTTATACTGTTTATGGTAACCATAACGGCGTATACCTGGAAGAGGTGAGAAGTATATGGAGGTTCGTAGAAATAACCCTCCATATGTGTTAGTGCCATCAGGCTCTTTCTGATTATTGGGTGAGGGGCCACTGCACTGGGTGCAGTGACTTTAGCCGCTGCCTCTCAGAAGCAACCTTAATCGGAAACAATGAAAAAGGAGTGTGGAAAGGGTACTAATAGAACTAAGTCAATGGAAAAATTCTGAATACAAGGGCGCTATTGATCGCGAAATCGATCCATATACTTCAATGTATCCAACCGCTGACTGTAGGGTCTGTCGGACCCCACCCCGGAAGCCTGGAAAATTCAGTGCTAGCTGGATTTTTACACTCCATCAGAACACGTTCAATCCCAGGCTGAGCGGATGCTAACTGTTAAAAGGCCACCGTTACGCATTCAGATAGAGTCGATAAACTTACCAGAGAGGATAGACCCTGACTTCGCAATAACTTTGAATCCACTTCCACTGGTTACGCAGTGGTCTCCATGAGTTAATAAGACTTTCTCACATTTAGAAAGGCCCCTGAAAGATTGTAGTCTAATTCGTACACCTACTTGAATAAAGGAGAGGACGTGTCACAATCAATCACGAATTGGCCATCTTCTCGTGCTTCTCCCTTGGTAATATGCCCACCGAATGCTTTGTTCATCAACTTGCCAGAGTAAACTACTTTGTTGAGAGCTTACCTGCATTCCGTAACAGATTCCCAAAACTGGCAAACCGCACTCGAAAATTTTCGGGTCACAGGCAGCCGCGCCATGAATTCCAACTGAATCGGGACTTCCAGAAATAATGACAGCTCTGAGAAAAATTATCGAATACGCACAACTAACTTATAACCACCCTCAATAAGCTGCTCCAGAGGTATGTTGATTGGTAGGAGATCCGAACATACTAACAACTCTCTTACTCTTCTGTCTATTACCTGCGGAAAATATAACCTTACGAACAAAGACAACCTTTCCGTATTGCGCGCCGGCATCAAGGATCGCAACCTTCGCCATCAATGCCGTAGGGCAGAGTTTCGAACTAGCCGCCTTTTTCAGTATAATTCAGGTCTTGAAGCCCTGACTTTCGATTCGGTCCAGTGCACTTCAGTTTGCGTAGGAAGAAAGTGGCCAAGACCAGTCGCGCGTCCAGATCGTTGTGTTGTCGGTGATTTTCCTTGGCTGCCAACAAAGCACGCCGAATGTTTTGTCTGAAAGGCACAACCCTATTCGTAAAAAATTTAGCCCTTATGTTCATCTTTGAGTGTGTCGCCTGAAGCTTATGACTGTGCCCCCTGGTGTCTCACTCAGGGGCAGAAACGGACAACTCACTAAGGTCTACCCCCGACAGACAAGTAGTGACCTCGATCCTTCTGAGATGACGGTTTTCTGGATATCATTTTGGATCTATTTTGTCTACCATCTTTTTTGGCGTTTGACATCGACCTCACTGTTTTGTTCGGTTGCGTACGTTTTACTGGACCGAATTTTCCGAGGTTTCCGTCAACCTCTTTTTGAGTCACTCACTTTCGGCCCACCGCCGATTGTACGCGCTCACGGTTCGCCTTCTGCTAAGCCGTTGCGTCCATTTCCATTCGGTGTGCTTCTCGTATTGGTACTGTTTCGGTGTCACGATATATAGAGTAAACCTTTGCATCCGTCAACTGACTTATGCCTTCTCTATTAGCCCGATGGATTGGGATTACGTTGGTATTTCACCGTCAGATCGAATAGAAGACATGTTCACTAGCCGTGCTCGAACGTCTTTTAAACTGGTGAGCCCGAAACCTCCCAAGCCGTCCTGGATAATTCGCCCGCTCTGTTAGTCAGTGACTTCTCCACTGCTTCACGCCATCTATTGTTGCACGATTTCCACTTTTCACGATATATTATCGCAACATAATCATGTCTGAGGATAGGATGCAGCTCGACACAGACATCTTTTTATCTGCCGTTGCTTTCAAGCCAGTGGCCTTTATCTCACACAACCCTGGGGTTCGGTTTTAAGCAATGGAGCTGCAATTTGCGACACTTGGGGTTATCACCCAGAGCCGACGATTTTTCTATGCCTTGGAGGCAGTCCCTGCCGACTTCATCGCCCCAGTTAGGGATTTGGTTTTAAATCCTCCCCAAGAGCACCCATACAATCGGTCTAAGGAGGCCATACTGCAGCATTTCTTTCCTCCTTGGGAAGGGCACTTACTCCAGCCACTTGCCCGGCACCCCATAGGGACTACTGAACCCGGCCTCCACCTAGCTCACCTCTAGTCCCTGGCAGGGCCAGCCGATAAGGATTCGAAGATAGTTGGGTAAATGTGGTTGGACTCCTTACCCTTTCATGTTCAGACCACAGCAACTGCTCTCCTCGGGGACCCATCCTTGGAACGAGCAGCCGCCTTGGCTGATAAAATTGTCACTCGTGTTGGCATCGCCATCATATCGCGCAGTCGTTCGGGTGTTGATCTGTACGAATCGTCGGAGAGGCCCCAGCACTCTTGATCTTACCAGCTTCGACTGTCTTCTAAAGACAATTAAAGTAACCATCCCTCTCGTTGGCCCACGTGAGCAACTGTACGGAGGGGAGCCCTCCACTGCCCCCGTCCACCGTGAATCGGCCTCACAGCCTCTTCTGACCCAGATACTTCTATCAGCGGTTGCTGTTTGTTCAAACGCGTCTTCGGACCAGCGGCCCCGTAGGTGTAGACAGCCATGTTCATACGCAGCGGGAAACGCCACTGCAGGCGAGTAAAAGCGGCCGTACTCGCCGGCAATCGGCCTTAGGTTGGCCGTTTGCTTTACGTGCATGACCAACGCTAGGTTCCTAGTTGATACTGGGGTCCAAGTTTCTGTCTTGCCGGTTGGTAAACACAAGCCACGAGCTTCTTCGCTTCGGCCTTCCGCTTCGAATGGCTCCTCCACTTCTACCTACTGCTGGAGACAGCTTGCCGTCAACCTGGGACCTTGACGACGGTATCTGAGGACGTTTATCCTTGCGGACTTTCCTACAGGCATAACTAGAATTAACTTTCTGCGGCACCGCTAATTGCCTGTTGATTCACGCAGGCTGCAGCTTATCGAACCTTCGTCGGACAATAAATTTACGGGTCTCGCAGCTCGAACGGATGCTCACGGAATAACAGATTTGCTTTCTAACTTCCCTCGCGGCTCTCAGCCTTTATTTATTAGACTCCTCTCCTAGACTAAACCCTTCGGGGAGATAGATATGGTGACCGATCGAGTAGCACACCGCATTGTTACTAACGGACCACCAGTCACGGTGTGACGACCGGTCGTGGAAAATCTCCCCCAAAACACTGTGGTTCCATGTTTCCTTAACATCACTCACTCATTTACACCATTGGCTTATTGTCATGCACTGTATGTTTTCATGAACCAATTTTGTTCGTTCGCGTCCAGCGCGCTACTCCGTCATATCCTATTTTGGACCTTCGTGACGCACGTGCTCCTTTCTCGTACGCCGCAATGTGGTTCTCGTTTCCTGAGTCCTTGTGATCGCTTAATCGAGGTTCGTATATGTTTCGTGTCATTGTTCATTTGATAGTCTAGTATCGTAGAATTTCACGGATAATCGCGTTTTTATTTCGGGATCCGTATCGAACTGGGCTCCGTATTGCTCAAAGGTGTCTTACAGTACCTGAGCTCTCTCGTGTCGTTTTCTTGGACTGCTCATAAGCGAAGCAGTTCTTTAGGTCTGCCGTCATATTTTTGGCAGGTATCTTCTCCTACCCGTATTTTGCCTTTCGTTGCTGGGCTTGGGCCCCGTTCCCGGCTGTCTCGTAGGCGGCCCATGCTTAGTGCGTGCTATGAATTTTGTAATGAGCCCATAGCCTTCTACGAAAAGTTGGTGCTGTTGCAATCCTTGGCTTCCACCAAGGCAGCCGGCTGCTATTTCTCTGCTATGTTTAAGGTCAAAACTCGTCGATTAGGCTTATTGACCCGGTTTTTATTGCCCTCCAACCATCCTCCACGGGAGGCTCCGGGGCTCTTGAGTACCAACTTAAGCTTCGAACCCCTACTTTCAGTCGATCCTCATCCGCCCAAGCGTAGATCAGGACAAACCTAGTGTAAAGGAGTTCAGGAAACCCCGTTCCTTGCATTAGCACCCATATTACAAACGACATTTATCACTCGTATGAACTATCCTTGCTGGAATTCCGATTGTTTGTTTTATTTCTTCAAATCTTTGTCACAAACCGGACTCCTACCGTTGCCTCGTGCGAGAGTCGCTCAGCTTGAATTTCGTTGTGACTGTATTTGGTAATCTCACCTTCCGTAGCTAACCTTTGCTGTGACTCAGCTGCAGTTGTTGATTTGTTGTCCAATTTGGAGCGAAAGAGCCCAGAAGGAACACTATTGAGGTTTGATTATTGTAAAATTAATTAATTTAATGTATATAGTACCGTAGCTATTTGGAATCGACTTTGTTTTGAATTGTGTCGAAATTGGTTGCTACGCGTCGCTCGAACGTTCCGGTGGTTGGACTTTACAGCACTCAATATCCTTGGCAATTGCTGAGGCATGAAATTACGAAGCAAACTGGCAAATCGTTCCGAATCAAAGGACAATACCCTGCAAGTGAACCAAAACCCTCTGCTCGTAGGAGTTGGTCATGTTTCTTGCTCAGGCTCTGGTATATCAGGTTGTTCTAGGGTTAGCTCGGTTTGCCATAGAGCTAGAGCTGATCTGTTGTTAGCTGAGTTGAAGGAGAAGCAGGTTGCAGAACAATTAGAGTTAGATAAGCAACGTAAACTGCTCCAAGTGAGGAATGAGACGGGAATGACGAAACTGCGTTTGGCACTCGCTGAGGAAGAAGAAGATCTGGTCAACAGAGATGAAGTCAAGGGTGGAGTAATGATCAGTGAACATCTTTCTCGTTACCTAGGTGATTGCCACGTGCAGAACGATGCACCACGAACAACAAGCTTGGTTCCAGTGGCGGAACCTGCAGTGAATTATCGTTTGGACTTATCCAGGGTGGAACTGGAGTCATTTGCGGGCTGCTCGTCAACGTACTGGAGGTTTGTGAAACAGTTCGAATATTGCGTCGAAGGTAGAGTTCGAGACGATGGCCAGCGCCTACTTTATTTGATGCATTACTGCAAGGGACAAGCAAGGGATGCGATTGCCGAGTGTGTTATGTTGCCTCCGACAATGGCATACAATAGGGCTAGGGAAATCCTAAAGGATCTGTATGGACAAGATCATGTAGTGGCTCGTTCACTGATTGACGGCTTACTGCAAGGTCTGAAGCCTCTGGTGGAAGATTCGGATGCCCTGACCAAATTGTCGTTAAAAATGCTGAACTGTGAAGTTGCCCTCACGCAGATGAATTGCATGTCAGACCTCAACTCATTGCAGACTATGGAACGTATCACTCGAGTGCTACCAACGCGTCTCCAGGATTTGTGGGCTAGGACCGTTGATGATATTTTTGGGAGAGGAGACGAACCGAGGTTCCAAGATCCGCAGCACCTAGTGTCCCGTGAGGCAAGGATTGCTCGAAGTAGGTTTGGCAAACTGGCTGCCAGTAGCAAGGCTCATGGGTATTCGCGGTCATCCAGTTGGAGGAATTATGCACAAAACCAGCATCCAGAAGCGACACGGTTCATGCCAAATCAGGGTAGTACTTTGTTGGTCGCAGCTAATAGGTGTTCGGCATGTAGTGGAATACACGCACTTGAGGAATGTCAGCGATTCCTTTCTCGTGATATACCCGGTCGTTGGGCATTGATCAAAGAAATCAAGGCTTGTTTTTCGTGTCTCAAGTGTGGACATCTGTCTAGCAACTGTTCTGTTTCCAAACCATGTTCAACATCAGGTTGTCCGAAACGGCACCACCCTCTACTGCGTGTTGCACAGAAGCAATGTACCGATCGAGTCACGCAAGATACAACACAAGGGCTGCAGCTGGATAAGCTGGGTACGGACGAGGCAAGAAAGCCTGGGCAGCGGACCAATAATTGTGCGGCTACTCTTAGGCCAGAATGTCGGGTCAGTTTGGGTGTACTACCAGTGCGAGTAGACGGACCGGGGGGCTCTGTGGAGACCTAAGCTCTGCTGGACAGCGGGTCTGATGTGACTCTAATACAAAAAGGCATTATAGAGCTGGTGGGCCTGAAGGCATCCCCGACCTCACTTTTGATTTCGACCGTAAATGGGACTACCACTTGGAATTCGGGAATAACGGAGCTGCGACTGAACTCATTGTCAGAGAATGATTTCGTGAATGTGGAGAGAGCCTTTTGTGTTGATAGGCTACCAATCCAAGCAGTCCAGTACTGCACAGATGCGGACATTTTATCCTGGCCTCACCTACATTGCATCCAAAGACAGAATCTGGAAGATTCGAGGGTGCGGATCCTGATAGGTTCCGACGTCCCAGAAGCACATTGGGCATTAGAGCAAAGATGCGGCAAAAGAAAACAACCCTATGCTGTGCGGACGATTTTAGGATGGATTGTTCTCGGTCCGATAAACCAGGAACCACGCTTTGTGAGGACAGTAAACCACATTGAGAGGGGAATCGACCCATTAACAGAACAGATCGATCGACTGTACAACGCCAATTTCTGCGATGGGTGTGCATCGGAAAACTCTCCTTCATTAGAAGACAAACAGGCCGTTGATATGGTTTCCAATGCCACAACCTGGTTGGACGGACACTATGTAGTTGCACTTCCGTGAAGGAATCCTGAAGTGAGACTTCCAAATAACTATATTGTGGCCAAAGAGAGATTGAACGGCTTGAGGAAAAGGTTTGCGCGTGACCCGGAATTCTTTGACAAATACTCTACAGTAACAGAGGGTTATGTGCGCGAGGGCCACGCCCAGTTAGTGCCCGATGTACAGCTAAAAATGGGATTTGAGCCAAAGTGGTACCTACCACATCACGAAGTTGCAAACCCTAAAAAGCCTAGCAAGTTGAAGGTGGTGTTTGACTGTGCGGCTGCATTCCAGGGACGTTCCTTGAATGATTACTTGCTACAGGGCCCGGATACGACAGCAAGCTTAGTCGGAGTGTTGCTTCGTTTTCGAAAGGAATCTGTCGCATTGGCTGTGGATATTGAAGAAATGTTCATGCAGGTTCGAGTGCCGACGAGAGACAAAGGAGCACTGAGGTTCCTCTGGTGGGAAAATGGTCGACTAGGTGGTAATCTTGTTGAATATCAGATGAATGCCCACCCCTTTGGTGCCACCTCCTCCCCATTTTGTGCAAATTTCGCGTTACGTTGCACGGCAGACGATTGGGGAGGACAGTATGAGGATTAAGTCTCCAGGGCCGTGTATAAAAACTTCTATGTAGACGACTGTCTTGTTTCTTTGCCCACACCGGAGAATGCAAGAGTTTTTGCTATCCAGGTGAGTGAGTTACTATCACGAGGTGGATTCCGGCTTCATAATTGGGTGTGTAATCGTAAGGAGGTGCTGGATATTTTACCAAAATCTGAGCTGGCCCATCCAACTTTGGAAATAGATGATTGTGTGCCTGTGCCGGAGAGGACGTTGGGGTTAGAATGGAATGCAATAGAAGACACGTTCCAGTTTTCATTCGCAACACGCGAAAAACCTCAAACAAGGCGTGGCTTGTTGTCTATAGTATCATCCGTGTTCGACCCACTAGGGTTGGTTTCACCTCTCATTCTGCCAGCAAGGTGTTATTGCAATCACTGTGCCGCTTGAAGCTTGGTTGGGACGACCCAATTGGAGAACCCCTAAGATGCTGGAATGAGTGGTTAAGAAGTATGGAACAACTATGCGCATTCAAAATTCAGCGTTCTATTATTGAAGGTGACTCACTGAACGGAGGCGTACAGCTTCATGTATTTTGTGACGCTTCTGAAGTTGGCTATGGGGTGGTGGCGTATTCCAGAATGGTTTCAAGGGACGCAGCCCCCTACTGTGCCCTACTGTTCTCTAAGTCAAGGGTAGCTCCTCTGAAGACCGTAACGATCCCTCGATTGGAGTTAGCCGCAGCAAGACTGGCCTTTAGAGTTTCTTGGATTATTATGGAAGAAACTGGAATCAAGTTTGGTAAGATCTACTACTGGACGGACTCTGCTATAGTTTTGCACTACATAAACAACACTAAAACGAGATTCAGTACGTACGTTGCCAACCGTTTGGCTGAAATCCATCAGCGGTCGGAACCCTGGCAGTGGCGTCATGTCAGATCGGAGGCTAACCCTGCAGACTTGGCATCAAGAGGCACAACATCACCTAGTGATATCAGCTGCTGGTTCGAAGGTCCTGAATTCTTGATGAACGATGAAACTTCATGGCCGACCAGTCCTACGGTGTCTGCAGCACCACCAAAGGTTGAGTTGAAGCAGCCTTCGAGTACAGTTCTCACAGTGTTGCAGGATGCATAGATGGACGCACTTCTAGCTAGGCACTCCAGTTGGTTTCACTTGCTGAAGTCGGTAGCGTGTGTAAAGAACGAATACTGAAAATCCTTCTAAATGTTCAACGTGCTTTGTGAATTTGACTATATTTAACATTATCTTGGAAAGCTCGCTCATACACCACACATTTTCACGTTTGTTTATCCATGTGAGACATTTGAATTTGGCCTTGAACCGTTTCTGACTGTCGTGCTTGAGCCACGGGGCTTTGGACCTTTTGGTTTTACTGTGAAGTCTATTTGGCCGCATACTTGAGGTTCGTATATATTTGTATCCTTTGTGCATTTCAATTTAGTACCGTAGAAGCTACGAATCAATCTTGTTCTGGTTTTGGGATTCGTTTGAATTGGCTACGCGTTGCTCGATTTGCGAGATTTGACTTACAGTACTCAAGTGGAACCTGGACAAGAAAACCCATTGGAAATGCCTAGACGAGGAAGCAAGGACCTTTTGAGACAACAAGAAATAACTCGGCAAGTCTCTGGGGATGGTTCGGGTGTTTTTGATTCTCTAGATAATGCTAAGTTTACTAGCTCTGTCAGTGCCAGGTCATATATCTCTAACCGCGATGCGTTTGACGATATTAGTACTTATAGAATGAGAGTAATAGAATTAGAAAACGAGCTGCGGTTAGCCAGAAAGGAAGCAGAGCCCCTTACACAAGGAACTGGTCTCAGAGAGCCAGCAAAAAGTCCATGTAGTTCACAATGTCAACATCGAAAAGGCACTGTGATCGACGAATATAAACCCTTGAGACAGCCTGAAACTACCGAGGTTTTGGCTCTTGACCTGCCGAGAGTGGAGCTGTCCCACTTCGACGGGCACCCCGACCAATACTGTATATTCATGAAACAATTCGAAAATTTTGTTGAGTGCAAAGTTGCAGATCCTGGTCAAAGGTTTTTGTATTTATTACATTACTGTCGTGGGAGAGCCAAAAGTGCTGTCGAAGGCTGCGCGATGCTTGATCCACCGATGGGGTACATCAGGGCGCGCAGAATCCTGAAAGATTTGTTTGGACAACCATTCAGGGTGGCTAGAAGCCTAATTGATAGTGTTTTATTGGAGGCGAAAAGGACTGAGGGCAAGGCTGAATCACTGTCGAGTTGGGTGATAAAAATGCAGAATTGCAGTATAGCACTG
Organism: Fasciola hepatica; assembly: GCA_948099385.1. Classification (NCBI taxonomy): domain Eukaryota; kingdom Metazoa; phylum Platyhelminthes; class Trematoda; order Plagiorchiida; family Fasciolidae; genus Fasciola; species Fasciola hepatica. Next base: position 9,031,918 of record CANUEZ040000012.1, on the reverse strand, counting down.
GAGCACTTAGGATACCAGTCTGATCTGAATGCATTGCACACACAGGAATGCATTGTCCGATGTCTATCTATTGATTTACAGAGCCGATGGGCAGAGGAAGCTGAAAAAATAAATATGCTTGAGCGGGAATCTACGTTCAACGATTTGACGGAGTTCATAGGTCGTCAATCCCGTATCGCCAACAGTCGATTTGGACAAATCGTACGCGAAAGTTGCAGACTGGCGCGAAGGGAACCAACATCTCAAATTGTGGAGAAGGACTGTAACCAAACCCAGTCTTTGGCTAACATGCACATGATAAGTCAAGAACCCGAGAGGTCAGCTGAATGCAAGCTATGCAACTCCCCGCATCGGTTACTAGATTGTCCGACCTTTCATGGGATGAGTGTACCCGATCGGTGGTGCGCAGTAAAAAGGATTGGCTCATGCTTTATGTGTTTGAACAACCCTCATCGAGCCTCTGAATGCAGCTTAAGAGTGAAATGCAACCAAGACGGATGCTTGGGTAATCATCACTCGTTTCTGCATGGCCTTCTCAACAATAGACCTATTCAGCCAGATGAACCCAAAATTGTCTGTTCAACGGGACATGATGATTTCAAACCGGCAAGATTAGGCATCGTACCTGTCGGTATCGTGACACCTAAAGGACTGAGGAGGGTCAATGCATTTTTGGACACGGGGTCGGATACCTCGCTGATTACTCGCGAGCTTGTAGAAAGCTGTGAACTAGTAGGCGAGCCTACCTCGCTCACTATCAGCACGATTGCAGGGGGTCATGTTAGCAATTCTAAGAGGCTGACCCTGCAGTTAACGTCTTTATCTGATGAGGGGACCGTAGAAATTCCGGAAGCTTTTGCAATAGACAGCTTGCCAATGAGACCAGTCGACTCTGTTGGATCGATCGCCAAGAGATGGTCTCATCTCAGGGACATAGAGTTCGAAGAAGTGTCTAGCCCCCACGTCGACATACTAATTGGATGCAATGTACCAGAGGCTCACTGGGTGCTTGAACAGAGCATAAGCAATCGAAAAGAACCATTCGCTACGCGAACGATACTAGGATGGACACTTTTCGGACCCCTGACGAGCGAACTTCAACAATCGGCATCAATATATTGCTCAAATGTTGCTGAGAGAAGTGCCTCTGTAGAACACGATCAGCCTTTCGATATTGAATCCAACGGTCCATCTCAGGAAAGCGAAGTTCACTCAAAGGATCAGTCGGTGCTTTCGATGGCGAATTCAAAGACGGGACGTCACAGTGGGCAACATGAAGTTACTATACCCAAGAGACTACCGTCAAGTCACTTATTGAGAAAAGGAGAAGTTGCCCGGAGGCTTTTCAAATATCTCAAAAAAGGACACCAGCAGGTCGCCCAAAGCAGCTTGAAATTTGCCGACCCAGTGACAGTGTACGGTACCTGGGTGGAACTGCATGGCCGGCGGCGAAACAAAGTACCCTTTGCCAAAACAAAAATTGCTGAGCTGAAGTCAGTATCCCTAAACGAGCTCAAAACGACTGCACTGGTATTGGGTTTTAGGGTAGCACGAATGCTAAAAGAGAAATGCACCACCGCCGAACTGAGCCTTGCCTATTGGACAGATCCTACAGTTGTGTTACATTACAGGAAACGGAAGAATTGAAGAACGTGTTCGAGACATCAGAGAGTTAATCCACTCGTAGCAGGAAACAGCGAGGAAAATGTTGATGATTCGAGCTCGAAACCACATACAAAAGACAAAGTAGCTCGCAGATCGCCTCGTTCCGAGTTACTCAGCACTTTATTGCATTTCATGCCCTACAACTAATCAACTGGACCCATTTTTTCTGAAAGGTTGTAAATGTACTTAGTTCCAGTTTCTATCTAGCGTGCACATAGGCGAAGAGGAGAAATTCACCAGTATTTCACTTGAACAGTTCAGGTGAGGCATACTAGCTGCGAGCACATTGTGAAACTATTATTATCTTTAAAGAAGAACATTTATTTACATTTTATACAATATTGATTGTCACATATTTTGTGCACAGAAAAACTTTGAAATACTCTGATAGATGCCAGTATTCGATCAATCTCCGTGTTCATGTGTATTTCGATACTGTCCGCCGTACACTTGTTTTCGAAATTTATTCATAATCAGAAACCGGTTTTCATTTCTTTTGGAAGATTTGGTGCGTTAATTTTATGTAATTCCACTGGTTCGTGACCTGTCGATTTTACGCGATATCTCATTAGGCGTTGCACCTGCGTTCAACTTCTGCGCTCATGCTTGTAAACAAAATTAGTCTAACCAGTTGCTGCAATGGGTTACTGCTTGTGATGCTCAGACTTATTTCGTGCGGCGAAACACTTCACTCTGCGAAGCCTTCATCTTCATCGTGCGTCTGACTATATGCGCCGGTCTCCTGATGAATATGTCAATCTCAAGTTGTGCAGCGGGATTTGGAATTGATTCCTTATGGATTGTGCGATGATGACTACGGCAAAAACCTGTTTCACGTTCAGATAACACAGGAAGTTAGTACCCACAGGCACTGACAATAAGGTAAAGGTAGGTAGGGTGAGAATCATGACCCCTTCCTGAACCTTAGACAACCATTTTCGCGGAAGGATTTTGGCCGGCGGTGTAAAGAACGAATACTGAAAATCCTTCTAAATGTTCAACGTGCTTTGTGAATTTGACTATATTTAACATTATCTTGGAAAGCTCGCTCATACACCACACATTTTCACGTTTGTTTATCCATGTGAGACATTTGAATTTGGCCTTGAACCGTTTCTGACTGTCGTGCTTGAGCCACGGGGCTTTGGACCTTTTGGTTTTACTGTGAAGTCTATTTGGCCGCATACTTGAGGTTCGTATATATTTGTATCCTTTGTGCATTTCAATTTAGTACCGTAGAAGCTACGAATCAATCTTGTTCTGGTTTTGGGTTCGTTTGAATTGGCTACGCGTTGCTCGATTTGCGAGTTTTGACTTACAGCGTGGTAAGCCCGTTTTAAAATGTACGTTGCAGTCATGAGAGGCGGGCGCACGGATCTAGAATTGACAACTGGGCCCTCGAAGTTAAACGACATTGCTAAAGCGGAGGAAAGTGTTATTTTGATTGTACAAGCTAAGGTCTATGGCGAAGAGCTAAAATGGCTACGAGACGGGAGCAATAACCTATGCACTATCAAATCCCCGATGAACAGGACCCTATTAAAACTCGATCCAATTTTATTAAATGGAATTATTTGTGTTGGAGGACGACTGAACTACTCCAGTCAGCTTCAGGGTGTGAAACATGCGGTGATACTACCCAAGACTCATCCGATTACAGACTCGATAATCCGATGGTATCACGCGATGGAAGGACATTCAGGACCTTCTCAGTCACTCGCGGAACTTCGCAAAATGTTTTGGATTGTACAGAGGGGAGCTGCCGTCAAGCGAGTACTTGGAGGATGTTGGAAATGCCGGAGGCATTTGGCGGTCGTAGGCAAGCAGATGATGGCTCTTCTACCAGCCATTAGAGTCCAACAAGGTTGGTGCAGTGACTTTAGCCGCTGCTTCTCAGAAGCAACCTTAATCGGAAACAATGAAAAAGGAGTGTGGAAAGAGTACTAATAGAACTAAGTCAATGGAAAAATTCTGAATACAAGGGCGCTATTGATCGCGAAATCGATCCATATACTTCAATGTATCCAACCGCTGACTGTAGGGTCTGTCGGACCCCACCCCGGAAGCCTGGAAAATTCAGTGCTAGCTGGATTTTTACACTCCATCAGAACACGTTCAATCCCAGGCTGAGCGGATGCTAACTGTTAAAAGGCCACCGTTACGCATTCAGATAGAGTCGATAAACTTACCAGAGAGGATAGACCCTGACTTCGCAATAACTTTGAATCCACTTCCACTGGTTACGCAGTGGTCTCCATGAGTTAATAAGACTTTCTCACATTTAGAAAGGCCCCTGAAAGATTGTAGTCTAATTCGTACACCTACTTGAATAAAGGAGAGGACGTGTCACAATCAATCACGAATTGGCCATCTTCTCGTGCTTCTCCCTTGGTAATATGCCCACCGAATGCTTTGTTCATCAACTTGCCAGAGTAAACTACTTTGTTGAGAGCTTACCTGCATTCCGTAACAGATTCCCAAAACTGGCAAACCGCACTCGAAAATTTTCGGGTCACAGGCAGCCGCGCCATGAATTCCAACTGAATCGGGACTTCCAGAAATAATGACAGCTCTGAGAAAAATTATCGAATACGCACAACTAACTTATAACCACCCTCAATAAGCTGCTCCAGAGGTATGTTGATTGGTAGGAGATCCGAACATACTAACAACTCTCTTACTCTTCTGTCTATTACCTGCGGAAAATATAACCTTACGAACAAAGACAACCTTTCCGTATTGCGCGCCGGCATCAAGGATCGCAACCTTCGCCATCAATGCCGTAGGGCAGAGTTTCGAACTAGCCGCCTTTTTCAGTATAATTCAGGTCTTGAAGCCCTGACTTTCGATTCGGTCCAGTGCACTTCAGTTTGCGTAGGAAGAAAGTGGCCAAGACCAGTCGCGCGTCCAGATCGTTGTGTTGTCGGTGATTTTCCTTGGCTGCCAACAAAGCACGCCGAATGTTTTGTCTGAAAGGCACAACCCTATTCGTAAAAAATTTAGCCCTTATGTTCATCTTTGAGTGTGTCGCCTGAAGCTTATGACTGTGCCCCCTGGTGTCTCACTCAGGGGCAGAAACGGACAACTCACTAAGGTCTACCCCCGACAGACAAGTAGTGACCTCGATCCTTCTGAGATGACGGTTTTCTGGATATCATTTTGGATCTATTTTGTCTACCATCTTTTTTGGCGTTTGACATCGACCTCACTGTTTTGTTCGGTTGCGTACGTTTTACTGGACCGAATTTTCCGAGGTTTCCGTCAACCTCTTTTTGAGTCACTCACTTTCGGCCCACCGCCGATTGTACGCGCTCACGGTTCGCCTTCTGCTAAGCCGTTGCGTCCATTTCCATTCGGTGTGCTTCTCGTATTGGTACTGTTTCGGTGTCACGATATATAGAGTAAACCTTTGCATCCGTCAACTGACTTATGCCTTCTCTATTAGCCCGATGGATTGGGATTACGTTGGTATTTCACCGTCAGATCGAATAGAAGACATGTTCACTAGCCGTGCTCGAACGTCTTTTAAACTGGTGAGCCCGAAACCTCCCAAGCCGTCCTGGATAATTCGCCCGCTCTGTTAGTCAGTGACTTCTCCACTGCTTCACGCCATCTATTGTTGCACGATTTCCACTTTTCACGATATATTATCGCAACATAATCATGTCTGAGGATAGGATGCAGCTCGACACAGACATCTTTTTATCTGCCGTTGCTTTCAAGCCAGTGGCCTTTATCTCACACAACCCTGGGGTTCGGTTTTAAGCAATGGAGCTGCAATTTGCGACACTTGGGGTTATCACCCAGAGCCGACGATTTTTCTATGCCTTGGAGGCAGTCCCTGCCGACTTCATCGCCCCAGTTAGGGATTTGGTTTTAAATCCTCCCCAAGAGCACCCATACAATCGGTCTAAGGAGGCCATACTGCAGCATTTCTTTCCTCCTTGGGAAGGGCACTTACTCCAGCCACTTGCCCGGCACCCCATAGGGACTACTGAACCCGGCCTCCACCTAGCTCACCTCTAGTCCCTGGCAGGGCCAGCCGATAAGGATTCGAAGATAGTTGGGTAAATGTGGTTGGACTCCTTACCCTTTCATGTTCAGACCACAGCAACTGCTCTCCTCGGGGACCCATCCTTGGAACGAGCAGCCGCCTTGGCTGATAAAATTGTCACTCGTGTTGGCATCGCCATCATATCGCGCAGTCGTTCGGGTGTTGATCTGTACGAATCGCCGGAGAGGCCCCAGCACTCTTGATCTTACCAGCTTCGACTGTCTTCTAAAGACAATTAAAGTAACCATCCCTCTCATTGGCCCACGTGAGCAACTGTACGGAGGGGAGCCCTCCACTGCCCCCGTCCACCGTGAATCGGCCTCACAGCCTCTTCTGACCCAGATACTTCTATCAGCGGTTGTTGTTTGTTCAAACGCGTCTTCGGACCAGCGGCCCCGTAGGTGTAGACAGCCATGTTCATACGCAGCGGGAAACGCCACTGCAGGCGAGTAAAAGCGGCCGTACTCGCCGGCAATCGGCCTTAGGTTGGCCGTTTGCTTTACGTGCATGACCAACGCTAGGTTCCTAGTTGATACTGGGGTCCAAGTTTCTGTCTTGCCGGTTGGTAAACACAAGCCACGAGCTTCTTCGCTTCGGCCTTCCGCTTCGAATGGCTCCTCCACTTCTACCTACTGCTGGAGACAGCTTGCCGTCAACCTGGGACCTTGACGACGGTATCTGAGGACGTTTATCCTTGCGGACTTTCCTACAGGCATAACTAGAATTAACTTTCTGCGGCACCGCTAATTGCCTGTTGATTCACGCAGGCTGCAGCTTATCGAACCTTCGTCGGACAATAAATTTACGGGTCTCGCAGCTCGAACGGATGCTCACGGAATAACAGATTTGCTTTCTAACTTCCCTCGCGGCTCTCAGCCTTTATTTATTAGACTCCTCTCCTAGACTAAACCCTTCGGGGAGATAGATATGGTGACCGATCGAGTAGCACACCACATTGTTACTAACGGACCACCAGTCACGGTGTGACGACCGGTCGTGGAAAATCTCCCCCAAAACACTGTGGTTCCATGTTTCCTTAACATCACTCACTCATTTACACCATTGGCTTATTGTCATGCACTGTATGTTTTCATGAACCAATTTTGTTCGTTCGCGTCCAGCGCGCTACTCCGTCATATCCTATTTTGGACCTTCGTGACGCACGTGCTCCTTTCTCGTACGCCGCAATGTGGTTCTCGTTTCCTGAGTCCTTGTGATCGCTTAATCGAGGTTCGTATATGTTTCGTGTCATTGTTCATTTGATAGTCTAGTATCGTAGAATTTCACGGATAATCGCGTTTTTATTTCGGGATCCGTATTGAACTGGGCTCCGTATTGCTCAAAGGTGTCTTACAGTACCTGAGCTCTCTCGTGTCGTTTTCTTGGACTGCTCATAAGCGAAGCAGTTCTTTAGGTCTGCCGTCATATTTTTGGCAGGTATCTTCTCCTACCCGTATTTTGCCTTTCGTTGCTGGGCTTGGGCCCCGTTCCCGGCTGTCTCGTAGGCGGCCCATGCTTAGTGCGTGCTATGAATTTTGTAATGAGCCCATAGCCTTCTACGAAAAGTTGGTGCTGTTGCAATCCTTGGCTTCCACCAAGGCAGCCGGCTGCTATTTCTCTGCTATGTTTAAGGTCAAAACTCGTCGATTAGGCTTATTGACCCGGTTTTTATTGCCCTCCAACCATCCTCCACGGGAGGCTCCGGGGCTCTTGAGTACCAACTTAAGCTTCGAACCCCTACTTTCAGTCGATCCTCATCCGCCCAAGCGTAGATCAGGACAAACCTAGTGTAAAGGAGTTCAGGAAACCCCGTTCCTTGCATTAGCACCCATATTACAAACGACATTTATCACTCGTATGAACTATCCTTGCTGGAATTCCGATTGTTTGTTTTATTTCTTCAAATCTTTGTCACAAACCGGACTCCTACCGTTGCCTCGTGCGAGAGTCGCTCAGCTTGAATTTCGTTGTGACTGTATTTGGTAATCTCACCTTCCGTAGCTAACCTTTGCTGTGACTCAGCTGCAGTTGTTGATTTGTTGTCCAATTTGGAGCGAAAGAGCCCAGAAGGAACACTATTGAGGTTTGATTATTGTAAAATTAATTAATTTAATGTATATAGTACCGTAGCTATTTGAAATCGACTTTGTTTTGAATTGTGTCGAAATTGGTTGCTACGCGTCGCTCGAACGTTCCGGTGGTTGGACTTTACAGCACTCAATATTCTTGGCAATTGCTGAGGCATGAAATTACGAAGCAAATTGGCAAATCGTTCCGAATCAAAGGACAATACCCTGCAAGTGAACCAAAACCCTCTGCTCGTAGGAGTTGGTCATGTTTCTTGCTCAGGCTCTGGTATATCAGGTTGTTCTAGGGTTAGCTCGGTTTGCCATAGAGCTAGAGCTGATCTGTTGTTAGCTGAGTTGAAGGAGAAGCAGGTTGCAGAACAATTAGAGTTAGATAAGCAACGTAAACTGCTCCAAGTGAGGAATGAGACGGAAATGACGAAACTGCGTTTGGCACTCGCTGAGGAAGAAGAAGATCTGGTCAACAGAGATGAAGTCAAGGGTGGAGTAATGATCAGTGAACATCTTTCTCGTTACCTAGGTGATTGCCACGTGCAGAACGATGCACCACGAACAACAAGCTTGGTTCCAGTGGCGGAACCTGCAGTGAATTATCGTTTGGACTTATCCAGGGTGGAACTGGAGTCATTTGCGGGCTGCTCGTCAACGTACTGGAGGTTTGTGAAACAGTTCGAATATTGCGTCGAAGGTAGAGTTCGAGACGATGGCCAGCGCCTACTTTATTTGATGCATTACTGCAAGGGACAAGCAAGGGATGCGATTGCCGAGTGTGTTATGTTGCCTCCGACAATGGCATACAATAGGGCTAGGGAAATCCTAAAGGATCTGTATGGACAAGATCATGTAGTGGCTCGTTCACTGATTGACGGCTTACTGCAAGGTCTGAAGCCTCTGGTGGAAGATTCGGATGCCCTGACCAAATTGTCGTTAAAAATGCTGAACTGTGAAGTTGCCCTCACGCAGATGAATTGCATGTCAGACCTCAACTCATTGCAGACTATGGAACGTATCACTCGAGTGCTACCAACGCGTCTCCAGGATTTGTGGGCTAGGACCGTTGATGATATTTTTGGGAGAGGAGACGAACCGAGGTTCCAAGATCCGCAGCACCTAGTGTCCCGTGAGGCAAGGATTGCTCGAAGTAGGTTTGGCAAACTGGCTGCCAGTAGCAAGGCTCATGGGTATTCGCGGTCATCCAGTTGGAGGAATTATGCACAAAACCAGCATCCAGAAGCGACACGGTTCATGCCAAATCAGGGTAGTACTTTGTTGGTCGCAGCTAATAGGTGTTCGGCATGTAGTGGAATACACGCACTTGAGGAATGTCAGCGATTCCTTTCTCGTGATATACCCGGTCGTTGGGCATTGATCAAAGAAATCAAGGCTTGTTTTTCGTGTCTCAAGTGTGGACATCTGTCTAGCAACTGTTCTGTTTCCAAACCATGTTCAACATCAGGTTGTCCGAAACGGCACCACCCTCTACTGCGTGTTGCACAGAAGCAATGTACCGATCGAGTCACGCAAGATACAACACAAGGGCTGCAGCTGGATAAGCTGGGTACGGACGAGGCAAGAAAGCCTGGGCAGCGGACCAATAATTGTGCGGCTACTCTTAGGCCAGAATGTCGGGTCAGTTTGGGTGTACTACCAGTGCGAGTAGACGGACCGGGGGGCTCTGTGGAGACCTAAGCTCTGCTGGACAGCGGGTCTGATGTGACTCTAATACAAAAAGGCATTATAGAGCTGGTGGGCCTGAAGGCATCCCCGACCTCACTTTTGATTTCGACCGTAAATGGGACTACCACTTGGAATTCGGGAATAACGGAGCTGCGACTGAACTCATTGTCAGAGAATGATTTCGTGAATGTGGAGAGAGCCTTTTGTGTTGATAGGCTACCAATCCAAGCAGTCCAGTACTGCACAGATGCGGACATTTTATCCTGGCCTCACCTACATTGCATCCAAAGACAGAATCTGGAAGATTCGAGGGTGCGGATCCTGATAGGTGCCGACGTCCCAGAAGCACATTGGGCATTAGAGCAAAGATGCGGCAAAAGAAAACAACCCTATGCTGTGCGGACGATTTTAGGATGGATTGTTCTCGGTCCGATAAACCAGGAACCACGCTTTGTGAGGACAGTAAACCACATTGAGAGGGGAATCGACCCATTAACAGAACAGATCGATCGACTGTACAACGCCGATTTCTGCGATGGGTGTGCATCGGAAAACTCTCCTTCATTAGAAGACAAACAGGCCGTTGATATGGTTTCCAATGCCACAACCTGGTTGGACGGACACTATGTAGTTGCACTTCCGTGAAGGAATCCTGAAGTGAGACTTCCAAATAACTATATTGTGGCCAAAGAGAGATTGAACGGCTTGAGGAAAAGGTTTGCGCGTGACCCGGAATTCTTTGACAAATACTCTACAGTAACAGAGGGTTATGTGCGCAAGGGCCACGCCCAGTTAGTGCCCGATGTACAGCTAAAAATGGGATTTGAGCCAAAGTGGTACCTACCACATCACGAAGTTGCAAACCCTAAAAAGCCTAGCAAGTTGAAGGTGGTGTTTGACTGTGCGGCTGCATTCCAGGGACGTTCCTTGAATGATTACTTGCTACAGGGCCCGGATACGACAGCAAGCTTAGTCGGAGTGTTGCTTCGTTTTCGAAAGGAATCTGTCGCATTGGCTGTGGATATTGAAGAAATGTTCATGCAGGTTCGAGTGCCGACGAGAGACAAAGGAGCACTGAGGTTCCTCTGGTGGGAAAATGGTCGACTAGGTGGTAATCTTGTTGAATATCAGATGAATGCCCACCCCTTTGGTGCCACCTCCTCCCCATTTTGTGCAAATTTCGCGTTACGTTGCACGGCAGACGATTGGGGAGGACAGTATGAGGATTACGTCTCCAGGGCCGTGTATAAAAACTTCTATGTAGACGACTGTCTTGTTTCTTTGCCCACACCGGAGAATGCAAGAGTTTTTGCTATCCAGGTGAGTGAGTTACTATCACGGGGTGGATTCCGGCTTCATAATTGGGTGTGTAATCGTAAGGAGGTGCTGGATATTTTACCAAAATCTGAGCTGGCCCATCCAACTTCGGAAATAGATGATTGTGTGCCTGTGCCGGAGAGGACGTTGGGGTTAGAATGGAATGCAATAGAAGACACGTTCCAGTTTTCATTCGCAACACGCGAAAAACCTCAAACAAGGCGTGGCTTGTTGTCTATAGTATCATCCGTGTTCGACCCACTAGGGTTGGTTTCACCTCTCATTCTGCCAGCAAGGTGTTATTGCAATCACTGTGCCGCTTGAAGCTTGGTTGGGACGACCCAATTGGAGAACCCCTAAGATGCTGGAATGAGTGGTTAAGAAGTATGGAACAACTATGCGCATTCAAAATTCAGCGTTCTATTATTGAAGGTGACTCACTGAACGGAGGCGTACAGCTTCATGTATTTTGTGACGCTTCTGAAGTTGGCTATGGGGTGGTGGCGTATTCCAGAATGGTTTCAAGGGACGCAGCCCCCTACTGTGCCCTACTGTTCTCTAAGTCAAGGGTAGCTCCTCTGAAGACCGTAACGATCCCTCGATTAGAGTTAGCCGCAGCAAGACTGGCCTTTAGAGTTTCTCGGATTATTATGGAAGAAACTGGAATCAAGTTTGGTAAGATCTACTACTGGACGGACTCTGCTATAGTTTTGCACTACATAAACAACACTAAAACGAGATTCAGTACGTACGTTGCCAACCGTTTGGCTGAAATCCATCAGCGGTCGGAACCCTGGCAGTGGCGTCATGTCAGATCGGAGGCTAACCCTGCAGACTTGGCATCAAGAGGCACAACATCACCTAGTGATATCAGCTGCTGGTTCGAAGGTCCTGAATTCTTGATGAACGATGAAACTTCATGGCCGACCAGTCCTACGGTGTCTGCAGCACCACCAAAGGTTGAGTTGAAGCAGCCTTCGAGTACAGTTCTCACAGTGTTGCAGGATGCATAGATGGACGCACTTCTAGCTAGGCACTCCAGTTGGTTTCACTTGCTGAAGTCGGTAGCGTGTGTAAAGAACGAATACTGAAAATCCTTCTAAATGTTCAACGTGCTTTGTGAATTTGACTATATTTAACATTATCTTGGAAAGCTCGCTCATACACCACACATTTTCACGTTTGTTTATCCATGTGAGACATTTGAATTTGGCCTTGAACCGTTTCTGACTGTCGTGCTTGAGCCACGGGGCTTTGGACCTTTTGGTTTTACTGTGAAGTCTATTTGGCCGCATACTTGAGGTTCGTATATATTTGTATCCTTTGTGCATTTCAATTTAGTACCGTAGAAGCTACGAATCAATCTTGTTCTGGTTTTGGGATTCGTTTGAATTGGCTACGCGTTGCTCGATTTGCGAGATTTGACTTACAGTACTCAAGTGGAACCTGGACAAGAAAACCCATTGGAAATGCCTAGACGAGGAAGCAAGGACCTTTTGAGACAACAAGAAATAACTCGGCAAGTCTCTGGGGATGGTTCGGGTGTTTTTGATTCTCTAGATAATGCTAAGTTTACTAGCTCTGTCAGTGCCAGGTCATATATCTCTAACCGCGATGCGTTTGACGATATTAGTACTTATAGAATGAGAGTAATAGAATTAGAAAACGAGCTGCGGTTAGCCAGAAAGGAAGCAGAGCCCCTTACACAAGGAACTGGTCTCAGAGAGCCAGCAAAAAGTCCATGTAGTTCACAATGTCAACATCGAAAAGGCACTGTGATCGACGAATATAAACCCTTGAGACAGCCTGAAACTACCGAGGTTTTGGCTCTTGACCTGCCGAGAGTGGAGCTGTCCCACTTCGACGGGCACCCCGACCAATACTGTATATTCATGAAACAATTCGAAAATTTTGTTGAGTGCAAAGTTGCAGATCCTGGTCAAAGGTTTTTGTATTTATTACATTACTGTCGTGGGAGAGCCAAAAGTGCTGTCGAAGGCTGCGCGATGCTTGATCCACCGATGGGGTACATCAGGGCGCGCAGAATCCTGAAAGATTTGTTTGGACAACCATTCAAGGTGGCTAGAAGCCTAATTGATAGTGTTTTATTGGAGGCGAAAAGGACTGAGGGCAAGGCTGAATCACTGTCGAGTTTGGTGATAAAAATGCAGAATTGCAGTATAGCACTGGAGCACTTAGGATACCAGTCTGATCTGAATGCATTGCACACACAGGAATGCATTGTCCGATGTCTATCTATTGATTTACAGAGCCGATGGGCAGAGGAAGCTGAAAAAATAAATATGCTTGAGCGGGAATCTACGTTCAACGATTTGACGGAGTTCATAGGTCGTCAATCCCGTATCGCCAACAGTCGATTTGGACAAATCGTACGCGAAAGTTGCAGACTGGCGCGAAGGGAACCAACATCTCAAATTGTGGAGAAGGACTGTAACCAAACCCAGTCTTTGGCTAACATGCACATGATAAGTCAAGAACCCGAGAGGTCAGCTGAATGCAAGCTATGCAACTCCCCGCATCGGTTACTAGATTGTCCGACCTTCCATGGGATGAGTGTACCCGATCGGTGGTGCGCAGTACAAAGGATTGGCTCATGCTTTATGTGTTTGAACAACCCTCATCGAGCCTCTGAATGCAGCTTAAGAGTGAAATGCAACCAAGACGGATGCTTGGGTAATCATCACTCGTTTCTGCATGGCCTTCTCAACAATAGACCTATTCAGCCAGATGAACCCAAAATTGTCTGTTCAACGGGACATGATGATTTCAAACCGGCAAGATTAGGCATCGTACCTGTCGGTATCGTGACACCTAAAGGACTGAGGAGGGTCAATGCATTTTTGGACACGGGGTCGGATACCTCGCTGATTACTCGCGAGCTTGTAGAAAGCTGTGAACTAGTAGGCGAGCCTACCTCGCTCACTATCAGCACGATTGCAGGGGGTCATGTTAGCAATTCTAAGAGGCTGACCCTGCAGTTAACGTCTTTATCTGATGAGGGGACCGTAGAAATTCCGGAAGCTTTTGCAATAGACAGCTTGCCAATGAGACCAGTCGACTCTGTTGGATCGATCGCCAAGAGATGGTCTCATCTCAGGGACATAGAGTTCGAAGAAGTGTCTAGCCCCCACGTCGACATACTAATTGGATGCAATGTACCAGAGGCTCACTGGGTGCTTGAACAGAGCATAAGCAATCGAAAAGAACCATTCGCTACGCGAACGATACTAGGATGGACACTTCTCGGACCCCTGACGAGCGAACTTCAACAATCGGCATCAATATATTGCTCAAATGTTGCTGAGAGAAGTGCCTCTGTAGAACACGATCAGCCTTTCGATATTGAATCCAACGGTCCATCTCAGGAAAGCGAAGTTCACTCAAAGGATCAGTCGGTGCTTTCGATGGCGAATTCAAAGACGGGACGTCACAGTGGGCAACATGAAGTTACTATACCCAAGAGACCACCGTCAAGTCACTTATTGAGAAAAGGAGAAGTTGCCCGGAGGCTTTTCAAATATCTCAAAAAAGGACACCAGCAGGTCGCCCAAAGCAGCTTGAAATTTGCCGACCCAGTGACAGTGTACGGTACCTGGGTGGAACTGCATGGCCGGCGGCGAAACAAAGTACCCTTTGCCAAAACAAAAATTGCTGAGCTGAAGTCAGTATCCCTAAACGAGCTCAAAACGACTGCACTGGTATTGGGTTTTAGGGTAGCACGAATGCTAAAAGAGAAATGCACCACCGCCGAACTGAGCCTTGCCTATTGGACAGATCCTACAGTTGTGTTACATTACAGGAAACGGAAGAAACGAAGAACGTGTTCGAGACATCAGAGAGTTAATCCACTCGTAGCAGGAAACAGCGAGGAAAATGTTGATGATTCGAGCTCGAAACCACATACAAAAGACAAAGTAGCTCGCAGATCGCCTCGTTCCGAGTTACTCAGCACTTTATTGCATTTCATGCCCTACAACTAATCAACTGGACCCATTTTTTCTGAAAGGTTGTAAATGTACTTAGTTCCAGTTTCTATCTAGCGTGCACATAGGCGAAGAGGAGAAATTCACCAGTATTTCACTTGAACAGTTCAGGTGAGGCATACTAGCTGCGAGCACATTGTGAAACTATTATTATCTTTAAAGAAGAACATTTATTTACATTTTATACAATATTGATTGTCACATATTTTGTGCACAGAAAAACTTTGAAATACTCTGATAGATGCCAGTATTCGATCAATCTCCGTGTTCATGTGTATTTCGATACTGTCCGCCGTACACTTGTTTTCGAAATTTATTCATAATCAGAAACCGGTTTTCATTTCTTTTGGAAGATTTGGTGCGTTAATTTTATGTAATTCCACTGGTTCGTGACCTGTCGATTTTACGCGATATCTCATTAGGCGTTGCACCTGCGTTCAACTTCTGCGCTCATGCTTGTAAACAAAATTAGTCTAACCAGTTGCTGCAATGGGTTACTGCTTGTGATGCTCAGACTTATTTCGTGCGGCGAAACACTTCACTCTGCGAAGCCTTCATCTTCATCGTGCGTCTGACTATATGCGCCGGTCTCCTGATGAATATGTCAATCTCAAGTTGTGCAGCGGGATTTGGAATTGATTCCTTATGGATTGTGCGATGATGACTACGGCAAAAACCTGTTTCACGTTCAGATAACACAGGAAGTTAGTACCCACAGGCACTGACGATAAGGTAAAGGTAGGTAGGGTGAGAATCATGACCCCTTCCTGAACCTTAGACAACCATTTTCGCGGAAGGATTTTGGCCGGCGGTGTAAAGAACGAATACTGAAAATCCTTCTAAATGTTCAACGTGCTTTGTGAATTTGACTATATTTAACATTATCTTGGAAAGCTCGCTCATACACCACACATTTTCACGTTTGTTTATCCATGTGAGACATTTGAATTTGGCCTTGAACCGTTTCTGACTGTCGTGCTTGAGCCACGGGGCTTTGGACCTTTTGGTTTTACTGTGAAGTCTATTTGGCCGCATACTTGAGGTTCGTATATATTTGTATCCTTTGTGCATTTCAGTTTAGTACCGTAGAAGCTACGAATCAATCTTGTTCTGGTTTTGGGTTCGTTTGAATTGGCTACGCGTTGCTCGATTTGCGAGTTTTGACTTACAGCGTGGTAAGCCCGTTTTAAAATGTACGTTGCAGTCATGAGAGGCGGGCGCACGGATCTAGAATTGACAACTGGGCCCTCGAAGTTAAACGACATTGCTAAAGCGGAGGAAAGTGTTATTTTGATTGTACAAGCTAAGGTCTATGGCGAAGAGCTAAAATGGCTACGAGACGGGAGCAATAACCTATGCACTATCAAATCCCCGATGAACAGGACCCTATTAAAACTCGATCCAATTTTATTAAATGGAATTATTTGTGTTGGAGGACGACTGAACTACTCCAGTCAGCTTCAGGGTGTGAAACATGCGGTGATACTACCCAAGACTCATCCGATTACAGACTCGATAATCCGATGGTATCACGCGATGGAAGGACATTCAGGACCTTCTCAGTCACTCGCGGAACTTCGCAAAATGTTTTGGATTGTACAGAGGGGAGCTGCCGTCAAGCGAGTACTTGGAGGATGTTGGAAATGCCGGAGGCATTTGGCGGTCGTAGGCAAGCAGATGATGGCTCTTCTACCAGCCATTAGAGTCCAACAAGGTTGGTTTCCGTTCAAATAAGTCGGAATAGATTATTTCGGCCCATTTGCGGTTAAACATGGGCGCGGCATGGAGAAACGATATGGATGCATCTTCACCTGCCTACAGATGCGTGCAGTACATATTGAAGTTTCTTATTCTCTAAGCACGGATTCATTCATTATGACATTGCTGCGTTTCATGTCGAGGAGAGGGGCACCGTCCGAGATTTTCAGTGATAACGGTACAAACTTTGTTGGAGCTCAAAGGGAATTGGGGCGTGCAGTGGCATTTCAATCCCCCACATGCTAGTCACCGTGGTGGTATATGGGAGATCATGGCGCACTCGGTTAGAAGAGTACTTCTTTCAATTTGTGACGAGCAGCCGATGACTGACGGAATATTGTTGACATTCCTTACGGAAAGTGAGCAGATAGTAAACGGACGACCGCCAGTGCCTTTGACCTCGGACCGTCGTGATCTGCCAGTACTCACGCCCATTGACCTACTTATCCTGAGGGCGAACCCACGAGATATTCCAACAGATTCGTTGCGCGACAGACTGGTTCGTCAGCGGAGGCAGGCAAACTACCTAACATCTGTGTTTTGGAAGAGATGGATCAGGGAATATCTTCCACTATTACAACAGCGGCAGAAGTGGATAATTCGAGAACGCAACTTTAGATCGGGTGATGTAGTGCTACTAGTTTCGGAGGCCTTGCCGCCTGGCCGGTGGCCGATAGGAGTCATCGGAAGCATCTCAGTTTCGGACGATGGTTTGGTGCAAACGGCAACAGTGCGAACTAATGAAGGATTAGTGCTCCGTGACATTAGAAAGATTTGTCTTATTGGGGGCGAACCGGACACTGGTTTTGTAAGTTCAGAGGCCAACTCTTCTCAGGTGGGAGACGGGTCTTCGGATCTGCTGAATCGGGAGGGACCACTGAGAGTTGATCCACTTGTCCGACTGGGAGCTGCTCTTGACGGTGATAAGTTTTAGGTATTGGGGAACCGTAGGGCAAGCCGATGCATGAGGCCGACCACACCTAGCGGTGCACGGGAAAAATCCGGGTCGGATTTTGGGGGCCGGTGTAAAGGAGTTCAGGAAACCCCGTTCCTTGCATTAGCACCCATATTACAAACGACATTTATCACTCGTATGAACTATCCTTGCTGGAATTCCGATTGTTTGTTTTATTTCTTCAAATCTTTGTCACAAACCGGACTCCTACCGTTGCCTCGTGCGAGAGTCGCTCAGCTTGAATTTCGTTGTGACTGTATTTGGTAATCTCACCTTCCGTAGCTAACCTTTGCTGTGACTCAGCTGCAGTTGTTGATTTGTTGTCCAATTTGGAGCGAAAGAGCCCAGAAGGAACACTATTGAGGTTTGATTATTGTAAAATTAATTAATTTAATGTATATAGTACCGTAGCTATTTGGAATCGACTTTGTTTTGAATTGTGTCGAAATTGGTTGCTACGCGTCGCTCGAACGTTCCGGTGGCTGGACTTTACACCTAGTTTCAGGTTTGTTGTGCCTCATAATGAACATAGCATGCAGGACTCCGTGGTCACCCTTCCTCAGTGGCCCCTCTATCACCAAACAGTTGACATCAGGTCGATGCCTGGTTACCAGCTGATCCTCTGTACCTCAGTTTGACCTCCAGGATTTGAAGGCCATATGCATGCCTACCTAGTTTCTCTTTACACTGACCTGTCTGGATCCCCCGGTTCTTCTACCGTTTGAAGTTGAACGCCCTCTTCTCTTGCTGCCTGGGGGTGGACAGAAGTCCTGAAGTCCTGAAGTAGTATGTGGGTTAGTTCAAGTCAAGTCAGGTCAGGCCAGGTTAGGTCACAGGACTAGAGGCTCGGACCAATAGATCATTCCGTGTTCTTGCACCGGCGAGAGTCCGTTGGTTCTCACAGGGCTACGACTTCTATTTCCTGCTTGCCTCGTTCTCTTTTCTATTCCATCTCGGGTCTGTGGAAGAACAAGACAGGACTTGACTTATCCTCAGGAGCGCAGCAAACCCCGAGGCCAAAAAAGGCTTCCCTGCCCGGGTGCTTAGTTGTTCCCACTTCCTCAGGTATCTCTTATTTAGTAGCCGCTCTGCTGAGATCAAGAGAGATGGAAAACAGGCGACGACCGCCAAAATCAAATCAAATCGGCGACTTGCCAGATCTTTTGAGGTCCTTGCCCTATGAGCTCCTTGGATTATCGAAGCAGCGACAGATTAAAAAACAGGGTCCTTTCGACTATAAGGGGGGATAAACCAAAGGGGAATCTTCCACAGGTGTTCCCAAGTTGAGGAGCCCCAAAGAATTGCTGTCCCTTGGTGAGTTCCAGCTAGCGCCCCACATACCTCAAGCACAAAAGTTACGGGAGTAGGAGGTTAGAGGTGGTGAAGGAAGATTTGAGATGGTATTGATGTGAGAGTATTAGAAAACGGGACGTGAAGGGGGTGATGAGGAGGCTTTAGGACGAAAGGGTGGGAAAGGAGGAAGCAAGGGTTGAGGACAAGGTTTCACTCGGGAGTCACGACAGTGAAAATCTTAATAAGGAGAATAGAAAAACGGAACAACAGGTAGGGCTCCTACCTGTCTGCTGGTTTCGCCAAACACCCCGTTCTTGGAGTCGTCCACCTGATTTTTAGGCTCCGAAACCTTTTCAGCAGTTACCACTTCCATTGGGGCCGGTTCCAGTCGTGTGCAGCTCCAGCAGCGGTGGAATTCCCTCTCCGACTACTCAGAAGTCTCTCTTTCGCCAGACTCAATGGGTCTTCTCAGGTGGCAGCACGATCGCTGAGGTTCAGAATCGGCGTAGTCACCCCTGTGGATAGAAAAACCATTTGAGGATTTTGAAAGCTTCGAAGAAGCCGCCTCAGCCTCCTGTGCTCGAGCTAGAATAATTTTGATGCCTCGAGCATCTGCCTGTAGGGGGCACATGCTGCAGACGGCAGCGCATGTGGTGGTCTTGGAAATACCAGTAATAGGACACTAATATTGTGCTCAGAGGCAAGTACGAATGAGTTCTACGGGAAAGCAATCTGGAGGTGGGTCATCCATGCATTTAAGGAGGGGAAAATACAAGAATGTTCTCTTGATTTATTGTCGTTACTTGACTAAGAGCCAAGCAAAACGGGTCCGGTGAAGAAGTCTCGGGGAGGGGTAAAAACGTGGGTTAGAACGATAAGACGGCTCGAGATGGAAAAATTAGTCTCTAAAACCTGTCCAACGGCTTTTAAAAGGTTTCTTGGCACAGAGCTTCTATAACCTCCTGTGGCACATTTTCTTAAAACGGGACTATTGTGTGTGCAGGAAAGTCCTTACAGGTACTTGTATCGGGGGAAGGGGGGCTTGAGTACTTTCTTACTGTTCCTTCTGAAATTGTGTGGGCTCCAAAGCATATAAAAACGACTTACAAGTCCTGCAGTGGACAGGCTTTACACTGAGAGGAGATCTGCCTCAACTTGGAATTTCCAGAGGGTACTATTTTAAGTCAGAATGAGGGGCGTGAGAAAGTCTGTAGAAGATTTGCCTGGGTTTTCATTGCACACTTTCTAGTATGTCTCGGTCTTTGGCCCGGCCAAATTGTGCAGTCTGACTGCCGCATTTTCGGAGAGGTCGAAAGCAATCCCGTAACAGATGTGAGAGCCGTCACATATAATAACGGTGAAGTTTTGTCTCATCATGTTGAGAACGCTAAAGATGGACCTGTTGTCTGGTTCATGGTGACGAGGGAAAGACAGCCACCGGTCTAGAACAATGCTCAAGACCTTATGCTGCTCCAATTCCCCAATTTACTAGGCATCACTCGTCTAGAAAATATGAGCAGGTGAGTTGCAAATGACATGATCACATATGCGTAGTCACCAATTTGTAGGTTCCAGTAGGTGGACCTTTTCTTGGCGTGGTCTGTCACCGACTATAATTCTGTGGCATTGCTCTTTAGATCAACTCATCATCAGCGTGCATTACAGTGTTCAACGAGACTCTGGTTGACACGTGACTCATGTAAACCAGAAATGATACAGGACCTAGCACCGATTCCTGGACGGCCCCAGCGTGAATTCGGTGGGGCTCTGGGGGACGAGGATCTAATCTAACCATGAAGGGACCATCCGTGAGAAAGCTAAGAAGAGAGTGTGTGCTGCTGAAAGTTTAGTGCAACCCCCGCTTGTGTACGGGGCGAATACAAAGTGTCCCTTCAAAAGATTTTGCTAACCCGTTGAAGATTGCTTGTTGGATCATTCCTTCAATGAAGGCCTGAGTAAGACTATCCATGACGCAAAGCATACTGGTGATGCTTGACCTTCCCGATAAGAAGCCAAGCCGAGCAGAGATTGTTCCTTTATTGCGCGGTGTTCCTCTATGACCTGTTTTGGCCTGCGCTTGAAGATCCTACTAGGACTGCTAGTTAGTCTGATGGGTCTGCAGATCCCTCATTGATGGAAATCGCCCTTTTTCAAAGTAGGTCTGCATATTTCTCTTTTCTAGGAAGCTGGAAATGTACCACAGTCTAAGGATCGATGAAAGGGGACTGTGTAATTGTCCGCCAGTGTTGAGGACTTTCCTTTAGGGATTCGTGGATGAATCTTTTCCAAGCCCGTCGAAGTAGAGGAGTTGGTTTGTAGAAAAGGCTCCGCGCCTCCTATCTATCAAACTATAGTGCATGGATGTTGTTTATCTGGCAGGCCTAGGAGCTGGGGATGGACCTTGGTAGGCAGAGAGGCACAAATGGTCTGGAAGTAGGGCCTGACAATTTATGCCTCTAGGGAATATATTTTATCCAAAGAATCATCGTCTAGACTAGCGCAAATAGGGCGGCACCTGGGTGCCTTGTTCTGCGTACAAACTTGTGAAGAGCAGACCAGTTCTTGTGCGCTAGAGCGGGGATAAACCTGAGCAGTCTAATGAAGAACCGTTATTTTGACCAATGGGTATAAGCCTGGTAAACCCTCTCGAGATTGCGTTTGGCAGGCATGTGATGGAGCCTGCAATAGAAGTTTGCTGCTGGCCGCGACTCGCTTCCTAGAGACACAAAGGTCGTCAGGCTGGCAGATACAGTTTTCATGCTGTCGCTGACAATTTTCGCGTTAGATAGTCGATCTCGGTCCTCCTAAACCTATGTACAGAGGCCCTTCTCTCTCCTAATTCTCTTGCTTCTGCTTCGCCTGCCTATCCCTGGTTTCTCTACATTTTGTCCCCTAGTCGACCCACAGGTTCATCACCCCAGAGTTGTCTTCCCATCCAATCAGCCGGCCACAAACCACAGCACTAACTGCTATAGGAGGATACACTCTCTCAGCTTCTACGGTCAAGTTCGTCGATGACGTAAAGGTGAAGAGTCCGTGGGGTGTCATTCACGTGTTTTCTTACTGAGCCTGGGTGCGGAGACCGCACTGTGACTTGTGCTGCATAATAGTGTAGGAAGCCACTCTGGCGGTCACCGGTTGCTCGAGGTGTACAGACAAAAATGTGATAGATGGGCAGTGACCGGCTGATTATTGCTGGAGACAATTCATAGGAGGCCACTGTCAAGGGGGCTTTGAATTAAGGGTCTGACGAGAGAATGAGTATGTGGCATGTGATAATGTCAGTGAAATAGATAAGCATTGAAACTGCTTGTAGATTTGGAGCCATTTGAAGGGTTCGGGCAACATCTCCATAAATTTTGGGCCTCCGGCGGCGTCGTCCTTGGATGACTTCCAGTGATCTGATGGACAGAAAAACACGACAAGAGAAGCAACTCGTAAGGTTACTGCAAAATGAAAGCCTATTATGAGGAATGAAAAATAAGCAATTGATTGTTCCTTTTTACCTGCGGTAAAATAGGACTCACGACATGGGCCTTCTAAGAAGGAAAGCACAAAAACGAGAGGGCAAATGCCGTTACCTGCGGTAGGCCGTTGTGGCTGGCACTCAAAGTGGGACACTGAGGAAAGCTGCCCTAGCTGGTTATCCAAACCGAAAAAACTGGTGGGCTCAAGCGGGAGGTGGAATTTTCCGGTACTTACGACGACGACGTCAGTGAAAATTTCTCCGCTCACCCCAGTAAATGACCTGGCACAGGTTCGGCTTGGTTGAGTGGTGTCGTGGTCGGTCTTTCCGGTGGTTCATGTATCGTGTATGGCTTCCAGTGCGTGCGCCTTTGATGACGAATGCGAAAACGTAAGGGGGGCGCCGGGTTCGTGCCTTTGGCGGATGGGTATTGTGAAAAACTTGTGAGTTTCCTCTGGAACTGCTGGTCCTTAGTAAAGACGTCAGGAGGGGACCGATATGCAGAATGTTGACGAAGGTGTTTAGAGATAAAAAGTAATGGTAGATGTCCGCGTTGTGGAAACAAGCTTCGAGTGAGGAACAACAGATTGGGGGGAATTTCTCACGCGCGTTAGATTTTTTGGTTTGCTCATGGAATGGGAAACCCTGTACCTACAAAACGAAGGGGGTTTCTTGATCACCCGTTCACGACGGAAGGTCAGCGGAGGCGGCTTTGTGTTGAGGGCTCCGTCAAGACTGTCAGGCAGTTGGGTCATCGGCTTTGGTATGATCGGCGTACCGGACTCCGGGGACGGCAGAGCCAGTCCTGAAAACCTCGGTGAGACAAAATCGGGCTGAATGGATTCGGCCAGAAGAGCTGGTCTAGGCAGCCCATGGTAACCGCGTCGTTCCTGCCGTTGTGGTCGATGACAGATGTTTTCTGTGGGCGGCTTGGAACCCCGTGAGGAACGGAGTGAGCAGGTTGTAGAGGAGGGCGCGCCTCTGACTTGGGAAAACCTATATACAGTCTTGGAGGTGCGGGTTTACACAAACTGCCGTTTTTTCACTAGCCAGGGGAACTTGCAACCTACGCATTTTTGGCCTTGACCCGGATGTGTAACCAGCGAGGTCAAAGGTGACAATGGACTTTGGAGCTGCCATATCACCAGGAGGTCGAAGAGCGCAACCTAAGCGAGTCCGGCTGATGTGGTTTCTAGATCGGCTTTGAGAGTGTTCCAGCAACCCAAAAGTGCTATCTGTAGCGGTTTCCCTTAGTATGGGTTTTTGTGAGCTGACAAGGAAGCCTTGAGTTGTCAGTGAACATGTTCCATCATACCAGTCGCTGATGAGTGATGGGCGGTGTTATGAATGCGACGGGTACCTAAAGGTTACCGAAGACTGCCAAGGGCTCACTTGAAGTGCGAGCCGCGGGCTGTGGTAACCAAGCATGGACAACCAAATCCTGCAACCTAATGTTCTAAGAAAGATGAGTGACTGCTCCTGTAGCTGCTTTGCGTGAATATACCGCAAACGACTATCTAGTGAGACTGTCCACTGTAGTAAGTAGGCGTATGCTACCGTTTGACAGACGCAAAAACCCTACCAGGTCAACATGTACATGTTGAAAATGTGAGCTGACGGCTGGAAATTTGGTCACTCGGCCTTCTGTGTTAATGCACCTCAAATATTGGCACGGCTGCAGACACGGACCTATGCGGTGACGTCACGATTCATGTTGGGCCAAAACTAACGTTGCCGCTGGTTTTAGCGGAGGTTTCATACCTGGATGGAACGAACCGCGCAAGGTTTTTAAAACTTGTTGTCTAGAAGCTGACGACAAGGCTGGCCTCGGGTGGTATTTGGACTTTCGCCGCAGTATGTGACCCTGGGCCGAAGAAATGTGAACCAACTGTTGCCGTATGGACTCTGTGCTGCTGAGTCACTGCGCCCCGGGGATGGTCTGCTTGTGTGGATGTAATAACCCCGAGGTTGAGCGGGCCGGAGGCGCTGAGTTCTAGGTTGTGGAAGCAAGGCGATCTGTTCGTGACGGGATTACCTGCATTCAACGTACGAAAAACATCACTCGTGTACCGAGGTACGTAACCCGGATGTCTAGACTCTCTGGGAGAGTATCCGTTCGTGGTGGTACGCTACGCGTGGATGATGGGTTTATGATCGGTGCAGTCCATGAATTCATATGCTCTGGGGTGTGCTTGGAGTGACGGGTGCCCGGGTAGACAGTAAGGAGTTCGCGGTCAAAAGTGCTACACTGGGATTCGGCACTTGTAATGTCTTGGAGAAAAATGCAACGGGTTGCCAAGTGTTTGGTAGGTATTGATGTGGAACCGTGTCTACGAATTCATCGGAGTCGGCTACTTAAATGACTTGGGCCGTTCGCTTTAGGTTTGATAAGGAGGTCATATTCCTGATAGCCCGTTTCAGCATAGCAAATGCATCTGGTGCGATTTCTGCTAAAACCGGCTGCCTCGCTTTGACTTTTATCAGATCTATGAGCGAAGAAAGTTGACCAGCTCGTCGAAGCCCTCGCGGTTGCTTGAATTGCATTGGTTCTAGGCAGTCCAGAGGAGGAGCAGTGGACCGCTCTGAAGTCAGTACTATGCTGATCTGTGCTCCCGGGTCAACTGGAAAACGCATACCAGTAATCTCTTCTTTCATGCAAAATGGGAGACCAGGAATCAGGTTGCCGGTGGGGCTTGTGGCCCTCACATGATCGGAGCGGAATCTTCGGAGCTTTTCTCACTTACGCTCCTGGGATCCAGAACGGCTTTGGTGTTACCACCCGCCAGAAAATCATTGTTATCGGGGCCTTCAGGGTAAGACTGCGGCGGCTTGGGCTTCATGAGCACAGGCTACTGGTGGCGGCCTCGAGCTGATCAGTGGCCTAAATTAAACAGTGAACCTTCTGACAAAACGTCAGAATGTCAGACTTTCTGCCGGGTGCCTTGTGCTGGGTTGTTGTCGACGCAGGGTTACCGACGGAATCTGGCTGAGTGAAAGTGGCCTTGGCAAATGCGTATGACTGTGGGGCAAATGCAGGTGCCCCGTCGAGGCCTTCGTCTGCAGCCTCGGTGCACTTATCCAGAGTCTCAACTTGTATTAGAACTGCAGATATATTAGCTAGCAGGCTGTTGACAGCCGCGTTAGTGTTCAACAAATGTAGGTATAGGATCCTATTGAAACGCTGAAAGAGCCTTTGTGCTCATGAAGCTCCCTGCATTTTTTGTATTTTGCTGATCGAACACGAGCAACCCCCCACGAGAGGCTCTGGTGCTCGCATGCCACACTATGTTGTGAGCATGTAGTGGAAGGCGGTACATCCATAGTTTACGCAGGACGGCACCCTCCGCGGAGGTTGTACCTACCACGAAGCACACACTTCGTGACATTTGTGATGGTGTCAAATCCCCCGGTTGGATTTCGGAGAGAACTTACCGGAAGTATTCTTTGTCAGGCGCTTTAACGTGCTTGATGGCGGATTCCCGGAGTGCGTCTTGCTGGTTGGGATCCGGGGGGTTCATAAAGACATCCCTGATTTGCGTGATCACAATGGCCAAGATTGATGAGAGCTGTTAAATAAATCTTGGATTGTAGAACAGGTATGAGAGCCCCCTGGACAATAAACTGGAGAATAGCGGTGGAAAACTCCGGATCTTCCGGTATGAAATCCGGTATTTTCATGTGCTCCGCATGGCGCTCTGGTTCACAGTCGAGCTTAGGGTTGTCGCCCACTTTTTGAAAGATGCACCGTGGAAAAGGACTTAGGGGGATTTTAAAAATTGTTCACTACTCCAGATATAGAAAATCTTGGAATAAATACAATCGAAGACTGCCCGGAACAATGATGACGAGCAAAAAAAAATTGTTGTGCTTTCAAAAAGTGCACGCATTCGGAAGCGTACATTCGGGGTATATATGTATGTACCTGATAAGGAGGCCTAAATGAAGTTAGACAGAAGAAACCACCCCAACGATTTTGATTGATGTTGTTTGTAGCTTAGGTTGGTGGTTTTATCCCTTGGTGATAGCTGAGCACGCCCAGAGCAGGCTTCTTATTTACACAGAGGATTACGGACAACCTCTCCTGCGCATCGATGCTGCCACCCCGACTGCTGATGAAACGCATGCGACCTAAACCCTAAGTCAGCCATTACCAACGGATACAGAAAACATCACTGGCAAAAGGAACAAAAACTATCGATGACGCGAATTGTCTGGGTCACATCTGTGGAGTTAGTGAAAAAAGACGAACGGAATCGACTGAACAACTAAGGGAGTGGGGCCAGCTCCCTCAGACTTCACGATGGCGGTTGCCAAAGAGGCCGACGAGAAGAGACCGTGGGGTGCTAGTCGAGTGTATTCTCACTGAGCCTGAGTGCGGAGACCGCACTATGGATTGTGCCGCATTTGTGTGTAGGAAGCAGCGCTTACAGTTACCGGTTGCTGTAGGTGTACAGTCTAAAATGCGATAGATGGAACCTTCGGCCGATGACTATTATTGCTGAGCCTTTTGCCCGGTGCCCCAAATCCCTCACGGCGGGCCCTTCGGATTCATCGTTTGTACATTGTTTAATTTTTCTGAACACACATCCCATCGAACCGTCAATGCTGGAAAGAAAAACGGGCCTCATATTCCGTTCTTTGGTGTTAAGAAAAAGTATACGTCTCATATTTATCCCACTGCCGGTCTTATTCAGAATATGGTCTTATTATATATCCCAGTTTGTCTAAAACTGCCCGCACGTTCACTGAGGAAATCCTGCGTTTCGTTACCAGACAACTTATAGGGCAATTATCCCCTATGTCCTATCAGGAACGTTGTCTCAATCTGCGCCATGATTCCTGATGGCTAAGACATATAAGGCTCAACCTTTTTTTCGTACAAACTTATCCAGCATGAGGCATTTCCGTCTGCTGACCCACTCAGATTCCCTCCGCCCAAGTGGCATTCTCCACTCTGGAGGAACCTCACATTTACTTCTCTTTACGCTAGGCTGGAGATGAGAACTAATTAATTTCTTTCAAAATACCCCGAAGTATGGAATAGGCTTTCGTTTGAAGCACACCTTCCACAGTCGATGGCTAGGTGTACTGCAGACCCGAGATCATGCCTCTCCGCTAGCAAATTAATATATCGACTTCTTTAAGCTTCACTTAGGACCGAGCCTTTTAGGAGGGCGTCGAACTTTCGAACCGTGAATCTATTCAACCAAATATTCCTCATAAAATTGCCAATATGTTTTTGCCGGTATGTGAATTTTTCGGCACCAAAGTGGAGTTGTCCATAGCCTCATTGTTGTCCCTCATTGAATTCTGGCTTTCCAGACGAAAATACTAACACCACTCTTATTCGCGCAACGGGGCGTACTTCCTTTCAGCCCTTCAATATGAAGGGCTTCGCCCTTTTAGTGATTTGCTTTACCATCATCACGGCACCTTGTTGTTCAAGGTGGCCAGTGACCCACAAAAGCCTGGACCAACTTACGTGCTGCTGTTTTGGATTCCTCAACGGTACTGGCAACCAGTGGCCATATCCGAGGCGCAACTAGGCTTGGCGTTGTTTGGGGTGGCCTAAGCCTCCCGAGAAGCCGCTGGAATCAAGAGCCAGTGGCATCGGACCCCGCTCTGTTTCACTCGAACCGAATTCACTGTTCCACGGAGGTCCTCCTTTCTTCTTCTTCCCCCGCCCGCCCAACTATTGTCAAGCTTATCATTTTCGTGCACGAATAACTCACCAGGCAGACAAGTACTGATATATTTGAATGTTAGGAAGCATCCGGGTTTACAGTCCACAGATAAGAGCGGCTGGGTATGCGTCCTTTCTGCACACACGTTTCCTCCAAACTTCCTCTGTTACTGCACAGATCGACAAAATCCTTGGTGACCAAAGCAGGTAGAAAGTGACTACTCCGGAATGTCATAAAACTGCACTACTGTGGCAGTTTTGAGCTCCATTTTGCACGTGTAAAATTATGGCCGGTGGAGAAGCTATGGTCAGTTCCTAGGCGGGATCAACAGCCTTTCGGTAAAACTCATTTTACATGAATGTCTCATTCCGAGAACGTACCTTCCACGCAGTAGGCTTCAACGGAGACGGGTTCTTCCAACTTCCCACTAAGACTGGGCCCCGCGGACAGGGAGCCCTACATAATGACCTACCTTTTGTTTGCCGGGTAGGTCTTTTGTTCCTCTACCTTCTCCCAAGTGGGATACTAACGCACGGACCTTCCTGGCTAAACCTCTCGACTACGCCATTGGTTCTGTCAAACTTCAAGTACTTCATCCGCGCCTCTTGACCTGAAACCTGAAGCCAGATGCGAGAATCGGTCTAGAACCTTCTGAACTCCGCGGCCTAATGATAAAAGTGGTTGTTAGATGACGCTGCGTGGTTGAAATCGTTAGTAGGTTGCCGACATTCCGGTCATCACGGGTAATTGTTTCCAAGACTGGTTTTACAGGCAGACTCAACTGGAATGATAGCTTGGGGAATTGAGTGTTAGCCATCCAGTTTTCTTGTGCCAGCAACCTACCAACCATTTTGACTACGCTGCGTCATTAAACAAAAAATTTACAAAAGTTTCCACATGGAGGATTGATTTTTCAGCACACTCCGAAACGTTCTCATTTCTAGCACAATAAACCGTGGCCCAATGTTCACGGGAACAGCTAACACAAGTGGTACATATATTTGAGTATAAAGTCAAAAATGTCAACTCTCCCCTCGTTTTCTCTCCTCTCAGTTATCTATTTTTGATTACCTTATCGGACCTTTTCTCCACTGACGCCAGGGCCTTTCCGTATTGCTAGAATAATTGCCACGCTGATAACAGTTTACAGTTCCTCATAGTACTAATTACTTTTGCACTAGAAGTCCTCCTAAAACGGCAAGCGCCACCCTATCAACCTGGGGGACTAAGCAATTTGTCCAAAAAGACAGTTCTACTCTACAAATAAGCCGAAAGTCATTTCATCTCATAACCTGGCAACCGTCTCAACTAATAATTAGTCTTCTCTTCTACTTACCAGTGTACCTGGCTAGCCTACGACCTAACTTTTTCCTGAAAAAGTTAAAATTTTGGCAAAATGTACGAATCAAAATCCCCCTACGTCATGATGCGTGCCTAATAGCAGATTCCATTAGGCGGCGTCCAAATAGGACCCATATATCTCTACTGTCTCTTGGAAGCTCCTCTATTTCTCCTTTGCTCCAAGTTCACACATCCGGAGTCTGTTCTCCCAACTCAAATTTTTCTCCCGCTGCTATCACAACCCACAGATGGGACCAGTTGTATTCTGATGGCCCTCCCATTTACTCCAGGTCTTGATTTACACGTCTCCTAATGGCGGTTGTTTGACTTCCTATAAATCGTCTTTGTTAACTTCAGCTGGAACATCCTCCGGGCTGCCACATCCTCGATTTCCCCCTGTTCATGCTGTTCACTTAGGTAGCCATCGGTCCACCAAAGGTTGCTCCCGGATTACTGCATCGATCTAGCGAGATGATTGATCGGATTGGACTGTCCTTCACGTTGGGCGGGTACGGCTTAAGCATGTAATGCCCCTGGTCGTTGCTACACAGAACCTTTCAATTTCTCTGGACGGACACCAAAAGTCGTGGTGCAGTGCCCCGACAATTACTCTCCATATACCATCTAGATGGTCTGGTCCATACTGCATCATAGCACTCACGGACTGGGATTCATCTATTGCATTTCCTTTCTCATTCTGTCATCCCTAAGTCGTCAACCAATGCATTCTCAGCCCATTTGCCTGCTGCCCTAAACATTCCCTAATGAACAGTCAGCAGCCTCTGGTGAGCACGCCCCTGATCAGGCCTCGTTTGGTGAAATGCCGGCCGTGGCACCCATGATTGTTATGAGATAAAATATTAGGCTCTTGATTTTGGTTGAAACGCAGCAGCATGGTTTCCAGTCGTATTCATAGAAAACGTTTCTTCTTACGCACTTGAAGTCCGTTGCCGCTTCAAGTCCGACTCTCTGCAAGTCTCAACAACAGCCCTCCAAGTTCCAATTTGTTTCACTTACGATTTCTTCGTATTTACTCTGACCCTTATACCCTGTTTTCTAACTCAAGTTGTCTGCCTCTTCATTGTTTCTTTTTTGACTTCCCCAGCCAATCATGCAACTGCGATTCACTACGCCTCAGCAGCACATTACGTTCCATGTGAAACATCCGCCTTCCTGTCACCTTCAGGTGGAATGCCGTTCGTTCCCTATCTCCACAGAGTTACCTAGAAAATCATCACAATGAACCTGTCTGACTTACAAGCACTTGTTCTACAGGTTCCCTCCTCCATTAGGTATTTCAATCCACGGTTAGTTGGCTCAGAAGTTTGCCCGAATGAATCCGGTGGAAACAAACTTATCTGCGCGCCACTGATGTCTTTGTTTGTAGTTGGACAACCCCGCGCTGGTTTTCTTCTGTGCCACGACTGTTAACTAGCTGGTGAACCTCTCCCCCAGTTTTTGATATGGACCCTTCAGATGTCCAGTAAGTGCTTTTGCTTGTCTCTTATCCGTATCTCTCCAATTTTCCTGGATTTCCCTATAATTAATTGTTTACACAACTTTCATATTTACTGCATGTTTCACACACTTTAATAGCGCTTTTCCAGCGATTTTACACGTGACCGATTGTCCGAAAGGTCCTGTACCCGAAATTGAAGCTGATTTCTGTAGTGCTCAAAATTCAGAGAACACAGTGGGCAATAAATCCGCCTATTAGTACTTCGGTAAACTCACACGTAATTGGACAAGCGGGAAACAAGTGAATCCTCCACTGACAAAAGCATGCATAATAACGTGTCAAGGGGACAGAAATAACGAATCAACGTCAGTCACACTCGCACCCAAACGCAAGTGCTTGGCAAGGTGGAACAAAGCACAGAATGAGATGGACAGGCGTCGCCCACGCGATTGCAATGCCAACGGGTCCAGAATGAACCACGTGCGAACGCCAATGACACATGTGCTGGCGACACAGCACTGCTTTCCTCTTCCCAGAGAAAAGTAACGCTGCAGGACGGGCGAGGTAATTCTAATGGTGCCGTTATTATTAACAGCAAAGGAAGTAGTATTATTGGCAGAAGTAGCCTCACCACCAGCAGTATTAGTAGCCATAGCAGTGGTCAATGTACTATCAGCAGCAGTACCAGCGGTCGCAGCAGTAGTATTGGTAGCAGTAGTATTAGTTGTAATCCTGGCAGCGCCAGCATCAGCAGTAATATTAATAGTAGTAATATTCGCTGTAGTGGCAGTGCATCCGAAATCACCAAAGTGGCCGCAGCCGTTTGAATAGCAGCAATCGCAGCATCGGTCCGCACGGTAGTAGTAGCAGTAGTAGGATCCATGTTAGCGGTAGAGGCTTTGACAGTCGTAGTAGCCATTCCAGCCGTCTTGCCAGCAGTAGTTCGGTAGCATGGGTGGCAGCAGGAGCAGCAGACACATTATTAGTACCCGTAGTCCTGCTAGCACTGACAGTAGTGACAATGGTAGGAAATGAAACCGCGGTCGCAAAAATGATGGTGGTCACTGTATTAGCAGTTGTGTTAGTAGAGTAGCAATCGTGGTAGTAGCAAGAGCCCTAGCTGTATACGCGGCCAAAATAGTAACATCACGCACGGGACGGGAAATAAGGAACGCGTAATCATCCAAACACAACTCGCTTGAGGTAGAACGGAGGAACTTCGGTTGGGAACTCAAAGGTGAACCAGAAAAGCGAGTCATCAACGGGGAACGTGCAATAACGAAAAAGCCGCAATAAACATGTAAAGCAGGCAGAGGCAATCCTGAGATAAATTCGTCCTCCCACATCAATAAACGGATCACGATAAAAACAACAAAATCCGAAATGAAGGGTGAAAATTTGAGGAATTTCTCCGCGGAATATCCGAATTTTCAAAGCCATTGGCAGCAATACAAACTTCGGGTACTTATAAGATGCATCGTTGTGACAATCCTGCCCGCGAAGCAAGAAAGTGTTTCCCGAATTCAGTAGGCGAAAGAAAGGCTCACTTGTAGGGTAAACGTGTGTTCCGTGGCAAAGCACCGTTGACGTCAGTACGAGCGAGCAAGTGGAAACGCAAACAAGTATGTAAGTGCGTGAGTCAGTGAGGCAAGTTTTCAGAGGCTTAAGACTAATGTACGATCGGATCAAGTTGCTTAAGGTCGTGCTACACGTGATACGATCTGATTAGTCGGTGATGTCCCAGAGGATGCGCGACAATACCCAACTGCATATGTGTGTGCATGATTGCACGCTTACGTCCGTGACTGCACGGGGTGTAAATCACGCGTGCGTGTGTAAGCATAGATTGCACGGGCCAAAAGCAAAGATTTCTGTTAACCGCTGCAATCGTCATCATTTTAGTTTATTCATACACTGTCCAGCTTTATTTTACTGTTACTAATTTGTGTGAAACCTTCTTTCAAACTTTGTGAATAACTCATGCTGCTGTATAATTCTGTGCTTACTGATCATCCATCGAGCGCTCGTCTTGATCACGGTCAAGAAATATACCGTTATTATTATGGGGAAAATCAAGCTGATACAACGAATATCGCTCTATTGCTTTGGAAGTCCAGGCGACCTATCAAAAGGGAATCCCAGTGTCGTGTGATACACTAAAGAGTCCGAGAAGCTCTTGGCAATGGACTACCACTGACACATTTTACGTAAGTCCCATGCAGGTCAGGTTAATGCACGATCTATTAGGAACAAAATCCAATACATAAGATCAGCTGCACCAACAAATGACTATAGCTTCATTTTAGTGACGGAATCTTGGTTATCGAACTCCTATCTAGTAGAGGATATTGAGGTGCTCGGCTACAAATCCTTCAGCAAAGGCAGAACACATCAACGTGGTGGAGGCTGTCTAGTGTATGTAAAGGAAACTCTCAGGGCGACAAGCTTTCAGCACCCTATCCTAGACGGCATTGTCGACTCTGTATGGCTGAACGTTGAAGTTGAACGTCAGGAACTGATACTAGGTTGCGTATACCGTCCGCCTAGATCTAGTCCTAATAGTTTCAAGCAAATTATAGAGGCACTCAACCTGATTAATGATCTTAAAGTAGGCCCAAAATTGATAGCTGGTGACTTTAATGCACCAGAAATATGCTAGACATCACTCACAGCACCACGCCATTTACTACAGTTTTTGAATGCAATTCACCTAGGAGGATGGAGGCGGCACGTCACGTCCCCAACCAGACGCGACCACACTCTTGACTTAATCTTGTCAATAGGATTAACCCAGGTTGTAACAGAAGTTCAGAATAACCTACCCGGAAGTGATCACGCAACTGTCCACTGCTGCTTCACAGTGCCTATAAAGGATAAACAGCCGACACCCCCGCATAGACCATATCATAAGGCTAACTGGAATGTACTACCTTCTCTGATTCGCAGCCAAAATTGGGACACCTTCTTTTTAAGTGCAGATCCCCAGCTGGCGGCAGATCAACTTTACTCCATCTTTGAACGATGCCTCAACCGAATAACCCCGTCACAAGGGTCGTCAATCCGCCCTAAAGACAATAAATTGTCTCGTCTCAACTTGAAGTTAAGTAGACTCCAACGCGTTTATCTTAAAACAAGGGACTTTTCGCTGTTTATACAGTTAAATCGTCTGGCTGAAACGATAAAACTGTACTCCGAGAGTGAAATAATACAACAGGAACTCAGGGCCTTAAGTGATTCCAAGAAAGTCGAGATTCTTGCAAAACTAATGAAGTCGAGGAACCCCAAAACAACTTCATCTATCTCTTCTATCTCCTTCAATAACACGTGGGTCGACAAACCGCTGGACATTGCAGAAGCGCTTAATACGTTTTCTGCTTCTTCCTTAATTAGTGACGCAGCACCATTTTTCTGCAATCCACCAGTACCATCATATGAGCCACTTTCTGCTGTAACATTCCTGCCCTCCGAAATCGAGCCTTTAATTTCAAATATCAAAATGTCTTTCCACCCCAGATCGGACTCGTTACCATCGGCCATCTTTAAATTGGGTGGCCCAGATATCCCAATTCTTTTATCGAATTTATTCAATTTGTCTATGC
The DNA here is from genome assembly GCA_948099385.1 of Fasciola hepatica. Taxonomy (NCBI): domain Eukaryota; kingdom Metazoa; phylum Platyhelminthes; class Trematoda; order Plagiorchiida; family Fasciolidae; genus Fasciola; species Fasciola hepatica. Next base: position 8,997,559 of record CANUEZ040000012.1, on the reverse strand, counting down.
GCTTTAGTTGGTGTCCTATACAGTGGAAAACGTCGGTTATTATTCCAATTCATAAAAAGGGAACACGGGAGGACCCGGCTAACTACCGGCCTGTGAATCATACCCCAGTAGTATCGAGGATTATGGAAAGATTAATAAAACTTAAACTAACAGATCACCTCCTTAAAAACCACCTTATAAGTAAAGGTCAGCACGGTTTCCTAAAACGTCGATCCTGTGCAACTTGTATGACTGACTTTCTGAACCTTATTACGATAGCTGCCAATGATGGTAAGGCAGTGATCTCAGTCTTTTTAGACATGTCTAAGGCCTTCGACCGAGTGTCTCACATTCGTTTGTTGTCAAAGGCTAAGACATTCGGCATTGTTGACCCACTTTATGCCTGGCTAGAATCGTACTTGTCCTCGCGCAGTCAAGTGGTAAAAGTTGATGGCACAACTTCCACACCCAGCCCTGTAACCAGCGGTGTGATCCAAGGTAGTGTACTGGGCCCGCTGTTATTTCTCATGTACATAAATGACATATTTACCGTGGTTCGTCATGGAACACCTTTTTTATTTGCTGATGATGTAAAGTTGTTGTACACCTTCGACCATAATTCATTGGGCAATACTATAGCAAAAATATCTGAGGACCTGCGGATGCTCAATTCGTGGTGTACCGATTGTCTAATGAAGTTCTCGGCGGACAAAACTGCATTCTTACATACAAGTGTCATGTCCCTCCGGAAACCTTTAGTATAGGTGGTCACCTGATCCCCAACAAATCATCAGTACGCGACCTGGGCATATACTACTCCTGTTCGTTCAACTTCTCGGAGCAAACAGACACTCAAATTGCTAGGTCCCGCAGGTTAATAGGACTTGTCCACAAAACATTCCGTTTGCGTGAAAGTAAACTCAGTGTCTATACAACACACGTTAGACCATTGCTAGAGTATAGTTCAATAGTTGGCTCCAACATGCGCCAGACTGATAGGATCGCCATCGAAAATGTCCAGCGCACCTTTACTTAACAAATAGTTGGATATTCGTCTAGTCTCAACTATAAACAACGCTGTGACCTGCTACACCCCGAACCCCTTTGGCTCCGACGGATAAAAAACAACTTGTCTTTTTTCCACTCACTATTAAAATATAGATCCTGCAAAGCTTCTTCTGTGGTACGAGACCTATTGAGCTTAAGGTATTTGTTACGACACAGCAGCCATTCGGTCACTGCGCCGTCCTCGAGAACTAGCCTACGGTCCAATTTCTTCATTGTTAAATATTCACAAATGTGGAATAAACTTCCACCAAATGTCCGTGCAATAAGCTACTTGCCGAGATTCAAAGAGGAATTAAACAAACGGCTTGATGTCCTGACACTCGTATCAAACAATGATCCATACACTTCGGAGGAGCGAGCGTACGAAGTTGGTTTGGGTTACTGACACGCGGGTCTGAGTCGGGGGCCACGAGACCTACGTACCACACAAGTCGCCGTATATACCACTCAAGTTTCATTAATCTTTCGCGTAAAACCTTGTGTTTAGCAAAGTCGAACCATCCCCCAAGTAGTTCCAATTTCTAGATACTAGAGGTTTTTCTTTACTACTGACCGCTGATCCTCAGCTGGGAGCACCCCAGACTGCGTTTTTCTATTTTTACTTTTCCAGACAACCGCTGATGATGCCTTCCCTTCGATGGCTTGGCATAATACCTGGCCCACATTTCCCGCTGAAAACTCGATACCTGCTCGTCATTTCGTCACTACCACACAGGCCATGCTCTCCGGGACCCCTCGCAACCTGGTCGCAAGCTCCTGGATTATTCTATCTCTATGTGACAACGCCAATATCACTCAAGCGAAGCCCGCCGGTGCGGGCCGCAGTCAGATCCACCACTTTGGCCGACGCACATCGGGCGTGCAGGACGTCCGCAACGATGTGCGGACGCAGATAGCATTGCGGATGGCACCTGTCAACAAAAACGGTTTTCAGGTTGGGTGTCCCGCGCACGGTCAGCCCCACCCACCAGCACCGGTTGCAGCAAAAATCATTCACCCGAAATGCTACAAATATGGAACTATATCCCCCAGTTATCGCTTATTTTTCATCGTACTTGTCTCCATCTTTGCAACCTTAACTTACCGCTTCTTACGCCCGGAAAAATCTACTTTCCCTAGCACATAATTATCGAGGGGTTAAAAGACCGTTTCCATACTCGGCCTACCGTTCATGATCCTTTTTTCCCGATGATTCATGCCAAACTGCCCGCTTGTTCTATTAGCAAACTTAACCAATCCCCGAGATAAAACTCGCTTTTATTTTATCAGTTATCAATATATCTTCAAAAGTCACATTTATTGTTGCCATCCACTTCCGTACCACAATGTCCGGTATTCTATCTTGGTAAATCCTCCCAGACAATTTTGATTCTTGCATCTCTCCGGTCATCATGTTCGGCCCTTAGATAACGATTATCAAACGTAAATACTTACCTGCCATTTAAATACTCGCCCAGTACCCATTTATATTTTGGTGCATCACACTCCCCCCTCATGAACGTTAACAATGTGCGCAACGATTACATGCTTGCGTCCGGTCACTTCTTTTACCATCACCTAGGCAATCACTCTCTACAAATGAGTCCTCCATTGGGTATTTAACGGACTCAGCCGATATTTGACCGCTGAAAGTTTCAAGGAAAATCTTCGAAAGATTCTGATTGTTCTTTGTCTGCAAATTCATTCCTCTCATCGTCTGATTTCCAATCCAAAGCCGTGCCATACTCTGCGGAGCGCTGTAGCTGGTTCATGTCTCCCTCGGAAACTTCTTTTTCCTCGAAGTGAACAAAACTTTCGTCAATTCTGTTTGATTCTCTTGTTGCATAGCACTTCTTTTTGTACTATTTCAGGAAGAGTCAGCTACCTTCGACCAGCTCGACCCTGACTTGGCAGGGTTGGCCACCCGACCTTGAGTTCAAATTCGCCGGGCGCCGCCACAGAGAGTGACTTAAGTACTTTCTCCTGTACAATATTGAGTGCATATGCCTTAACCAACCTCTTGGAATTCGGACTCTACGTCCAATTGTACAGTTTTGATCTTGCGTTACAGCATGCCTCGGGTTATCTGAAATAAACCATTATTATCATTATTATTATTAAAAGGATCAGCTGTGGGGGCATTGGGAGGTGGACGTTTTATGGATTCGGCCGCACGTAAACCCCCCCGATTTTTCCTCGAGTCTGGTCAGGAAAATGAAGGGAACCAAATGAAGATCGGGGTCGTCGTTCATCCTTAAGAGTTGCCCCTTCCCATTTTGAGCACCTCTGGCCTGCATTCTGTCCAAAAGGACACAGGATTTTGTATCAAGGGGCCACTCTTACTTGTTTGAGTATCTCTTTTTACCTCGCCCGTCTGTGTGAGAAGATCCGAGAAGGCACCCCAACAGTTGAATCCCAAGGTTGGTTCTAGACTTTGCAGGCAGCCAAGAAGCCCTAGTTGGGATGGGATATATGGTGATTAGGCCTTAAAATAAGGTTTTTATCCCGTTCATCTGGGCTTGAATTTTTCGGAAAGTGACTGCAAATAAAATCTTGTTTTGCCGCCTTGGGAGCCCTGCTGATAAGAAAAGCTGTACTCAGAACTGTTTGCTAGGAAACTTAAGTTGCTAGAATTATTGTACGGTCTGTTGGATGAGAATTCATGCTAAGGGCTCTTAAATGGGCAACCTCATCTTGCGGACCAGAAGCCCGAGCCCTCATTTTGTTGACATCATTTGTTTATAGTCGGAACGAGTTGAACTCTGGGAATGGTAGGCACCAAAATGATTTTGCTGGGTCTGGACCCATGGTAAGATTAGATTTATAGCAGTTTTGGATCAAGTCCATGCTGCTATTGCAGTAAAACCCTCTTGGTCAAGAATTAGACGGAACTTAATCTTCTTCCATGACCTGGTAAAAAATATAATTCTTGGGTCAAAGCTGAAGTCTAAAAACTCAAAGGACCAGCATTACTCCCGGAGGCTTAGATATAACGCCACGATTGTTCCTTTCGCAAAAAGGACTTCAGGATCCAGCTCTGGTCTAGTAAAGCACTACGCTTATTCCAGAAAACCACCACAAAATCTGCTGTCCATTGAGTTTTCAGCTGCCTGCAAGACCCGTTCAAATGAGTGCTGTAATAAGCAAAGTCTCATTTAGCTAATCAACTCATATCTTATTGATGTTAGAGCCTCCGAACTTGGTTTAGAATTTGACTTTTTTAATGGAGAAGTTAAGCTTTATTGAGGTTCCAGTGAAGTGTTCCTCCAGAGCAACATCTAACTGCTGGAAACCTTCAGAGTTTGACTCGTAGTATTATAACTTGGGCACACTGCCTTTAAAAGGTCCGCATTTATAGGTCTATTCTTCATTACATACATAACTGTTCTACACAACATTCGTTCGCTACCGCTCGGGAAGTTGCTTCATTGTGACTTATAACGGAATTTCTTCCCACCCGATCCCCTCTCAGTTATCAATTTTTCGTTTGGTATATCCTCAGATCATTAGGACCCATTAGTTCACATCCTCAGCTTACGACTTTAGGAAGGCATTCATCTAAAATAGCCACCAACCTCCCAGAGCTACAGAGCTGACTGTCGGTCACCTTACGCACGTCCGGCTTTGTTATCGTTCCACCAAAGCCATCACGGCAGCAAAGTTGTCTTGCTTCAACCAAAATGCACCAGTCCAGTCACAATGCAGTCTGTTCAATAATTCATTGATCTATTCACCAAATAGCAAGATTTGTTCGTTCGGGAAGGCAGCCCAAAGCCTCGAAGCAGAGCGTAATGCAAATCGATGCGGAACCCAAATCAGAACAAGACCGCTCCGTAAAATTCTACGGTAATTTTCATGAGGTCTATAAAAACCGTAAATCAGACAGCAGGCTTCGGTCACTATTCAGCCAGAAAGTAGTCAAAATTGGGGCAAAAATGTGTGAATAAAAGAACAGCCAGGAAAAAAAGTAAATAAAAAGTAACTGATCTGTAGTTCCAGTAATAAGAGTAAATTCTGCAAGCGTATTCAAGCTCAATGAAAATTTCCGGGGCTCAGCGGATAAAAATCAATGTAAACGAGGTAAACTTCCACAACAGGTCAAGGCGAATGAGAAAACAGCCAAACCGTGATGAAACAAAGTAACCTGAGTAGCTGCCACTCGGTACCATGCCAAATGCCCACAAAGTCATCTCAGTAGGAAAACGCGACCACAAAAGGAAACAGTAAATGCTTCGTCTGTGGAAAGATTGACTACCGCAAAAGAGCGTAAACGAGAACAGGTTTAGGAAGGGTAGCCCAAATAGCTTACGAAAAGTAATATGGAAACAGATGAGGAATTTTCAGCTGTCGTAGAGGTTACATCGGTCACCAAAACTTTGCCGGTTGGCAAATGATCCAGGTTGTTAGTTGGCCAAAGCTCAACTTTCCTACCATGCCCTCAAGATGCTGGAGTTCATAAAACCAACAGCAGCAAGGTGTAAGAGGAGTTGCGCCGGTACGCCTGTAAGCCCCATAGTTTAGGAAACCGTTTACTAGTCTCCAAATTCAAGAAAAAAGCACCTTTCAAGCTCCTCTGCTTACAGACCCCTGTTCTGTGCTCACCTCGAAAGTTTGGACTAGCTCGTCAGTATCCAAATGGAAATCTTATTTTACTCTGGAAGCCACGACTCTTGAATGACTTCTAAGGTGATTACGTACACCACTCCATCAGTCCCAATGTTCCTCTGCTTGTTTTCCACATCGACCTGGTTCGCAGTGTGGTTAAATATTTCTCCACCTAACCCTGCCAAGATACGTGGGCCAAATGATTCACTTTTTTCACTGGCTTGACTAACTACCTCCCATGGAACCTTCTGCTGGTACGCCGTCGTTGCCTTCAAGTAGAAGCAAGCTGTTGGGTGTGAGAGCTATTTTGTCGTTCGAGTCTGATGTCGCGGGCGTCAGTGGTCGAATGTGAAAGATCCGCCCAGCCTGTACGAAGCAAGACCCGGGGGCCTCGTCAGTGACAGTCTACACTCTTATCGAAATCAAAAGCAATCTGAGCCCAGATTTTATCAAACGTTTCCAAGCCTCACCTCGATGGGTGTAGGCTAGTGGTCAACTTGCGGTTGATTTCCTTTAGCTAAAAACCGGTTTCTAATCTAATTCTGGCCCCAAAGACCAGAATCCACCTCAACTCCGATAGCGATCAGACGAAGTTGCATCCATTGTCCCAAAGTAATCCTTGAGGTGCTTCTCACCTGCCTACGAAACGCGAAGTTGCCAAGGTGAGTTAATCAAATTCCAGCCTGGAGGCAACTTCAACTCGCACTGACCGAGTGCGGAGGTAAGCAGATTGCGAACCGCATCTCTTCTACTTCCGATACTGGCACTGCAAAACCGGGCTCAAATAATCGACGCCCACGAAAGCTTCACCAAATTTTTCCACACGGCAACAACGGCAATAACAGCAGCGGTGCCGCCATCTGCTCACATTAGATCTCAGTATTCACATATCCTCCACTATCCAAGACCATCCATAGACAAATGAGAGGACTTGTAAGGTACCATGTACCTTTGTGTATAATGAAAACAATACTCTGTTTAATTTTTTCCTCAGTGCCGGTTTAGAAAATAAACTGGGTGCTTAAACTCTGCAGGATAATTGGTATAAGTCGATCGCATACTTACAAAAAACGGGTCACCAAGCACCACGGGGCAAAGTTTTCCTAGCGGACCACCTAGATTTTTGTTGCTTGCATGCTTTTAACCGCCGAATGCTCCCTTGTGAAGCGCATCCAGCGCTTGTCACCAAGCTCAATTTACCCTGCCAAAGATAAGTCCTCCCCTGTTTACAATGTCCCCGGTCCTCGAACAGCGCATGGCCGCAATATGGGGCACGAACCTAGTTGTCCGTGCAAAAGCTCTGAGAGGCCTCGACCAACCTGACTGACAGCGCATAAGCTGTCTTCGTTTACCTTAGGATACAGCTCAAACGAAGTTGAGCATGATTTTCTTCATTCCTATTTCTGAGGTGAAACCAAAATGGGGAGGTTGATGGTGATGTGGCCACAAAAAATTGTGGGCCCAACCAACCAAAATCTCCAGGTAATAGGTACGACCTAACAACCCTGGTAAAGCCTTTACCACCATTTCTCCCACATTAACACCAGGCACCGCGACAGACAGTCACAACCTGGGTATTTTACTGGGCTTCATGGGAGTCAAGCCAGACATGCTGAACAGTAATACGCCACAAGCCGGAACTAGAACTCTCCAGGCGTAGGCAAATACACCCTAAACGACTTCATACGAGTCACGAAATTTGTGATTCCCTTGGTCCTGCCCCGCTTTGTTTTCTTTGTGTAGACTTTAGAGGACCTCAGTTGTGTCTGGACCACGGACGGAAATTACCCACTTCATTCAGCCTTCGCTTCCAGCATTACCGGGAGCTTAATCCTCGCCAAAACTGGACTCATATAGCCTTAGCAATAGCAGGCGAAGGCGGTGATGCTACTAGGTGCAGAAGATCACGCCGATAACTAATGTGCGACAGTATGTCCCTCCTAGTGGTTAGTCTACCGGTTGACAGAAACTGAAGAATAAAGTCTTCTGACCTCGTATACCGCTGGAGTCCTGATGTTTGCGGAGTAGTATTCGGTTGTGGTAGGGGAACAGGACCGCTAAACACATCCTGTGCTACAAAAGATGCCCCTGATTCATGCAAACTGGATGTCTGTTCCCCCAGATTGAACTCAGCCTACAGCAGGGATTCCACTGTCCCCTCCGCGAACTTGGTTGCAAATGTTGAGATATGGTCCCCTAACTCAAACGTTACAGGCTACCACGTTCAACCTGGCCTGCCCACAACCCATTCGGAGCCGAAGGACTACCCGTCATAGAGCAAATTTGGTGGAGAAAGGTTGAAACTTTGTTCCAACGGATACGCTGTCATGCAGTACACGTGGGGCCCCGTACACAAGTCCCCTTTTGACTGAAAGCAAAGGAGTGCCCTCACCGCTCTTGGAAACCTTCATTTGCATGAAAATTTCTTCCGCTTCCGCCGCTATAGGTTCCCGAAGTTTTAGGGGTCTCAGTGGTACCACTGCTAGTTCAAAAGTCTCTTCGGAACCCCCTTATGGCACATCGTTCAACGATGGTTTTCTTTGTTTTACCGCACAATTCAGGGCTACACATCGTTTATCAGGCTGTTTTGGATTGAAAACTTGTTGGTGACGCATCTACCACTGCGGTTTGTACTCAAACCCCGCTTGCTGCTCCGGGACGGCTGCTGCATGCCCTTTCACTGCGGGCTGTCCTTAGGAGCGGCCTTTCATCCGGAGGTGGTTCCTGTTCTAAGTGTTGCGATCTTGCAGGGGCCAAGGCATGATTACTGTGTCTTGTCCTATCGCCTCCCCATAGTGAAAAACCACAGAATGACCGTCTGCGAATGGTGCCCGACTCCATGGCAGTGACGGTCTTCTCATCATCAATCGGCATACTTTTATCCTGAGACTGGACATGAAGTGCGCTGCAAAGCAAGATGTCAGCAAACTGGGACAATGCTGTGTAAGTCGGGACCTCAGGGGGTCGCAAACAACAGACTCCGTCAAGCTTAGCATCGGTAGTTATCAAGCCTGCTAGCATATAATGCGATAAAAGATCATAGGGACAGGCAAGTAAGAAAGCAGAACTCGACATGGTGGGACTGGACTGCCAGTAGAAGCGAGGCCTGGCTGTTGCGTACGAGTTAGAGTTATGCATCTTGCCATAAAAATGGGGTGATGTGGAGTGGTCGTGCAACAGAGGCGTGCATCAGACTGGGTAACAGAAGCAATGAGAAACCAGGAAAAACCGAAGCCCATCGCAGTATAGTTGATAGAGTGGGCACTGAATCTTGACACAAGTTGACGAAGAAGGTGAAAAGCAACCAGAGAAATCCGTCGGACTGACCAGAAATCAATGTACCTCAGCATGGGAAGTATAGTGTCCGGAAAAAGGAGCTAACAGACAGTCTCTCTTTTGTACCAGCTAGGGGTTTATGTGGACAAGAGCCGAATGAATGGGATGCAATGCTCAGTGAATGAGAATAAAATTATGGTCATAAACAAAGAAGAGAACTTTAGGGTGACCAGCCGGAAGGGGGAAAAGTAAATCAGTAGCGAAGAGTCAGCGAAAAACGGAAGCCAAAATGTGACAAAAGTCTGCGGGGAGGAATCTGTGTGTTGCCAGCCGGAATTAGATGGAAAAAAATAAAGTGCTTTAGCAAGTTCATGGTGAGTTTTTCTGAAGGAGGGAGTAAAAAGGAACAAAGGATGGATAAGAAGCAGGGAGTGGCCAATGGAATCTGAATGAAATTATGATAGAATATACGGGTTGGACAACCTCGAGGTCATTTGGAGGTGAAACAGAGAAATGGGACTGGGGGTTGAGGAAAAAGGAGCTGGCGTAATTTGACATTCGGCCAAGTCATCACGAGACAAAAAATGAAACCCAAGCATGATTCAGGGAATCCAGTGGGAATTAGGATAGAAAGGCTAGATGGGTTCACTTCAAGGCCTGTGGAAGACAAGGACAATAACTGGCTGAAGTGAATTATTAATAAAGGCCCACAGGATACAACAAAAATCAGGCCTGCAGAGACCTAGAAGGTAAGAGTTTGTAAGGTCACAAAACCCCACCACGCAGTTTCAGTGATAAATGCGTTCTTCGGGTCTTCCAACTACGTGGACCACCTGAGCGGTACTCCAGTGCTTGGAGCTGTACGTACAAGGTAACCACAATGGTATTCCCCATGACCTGTGAAAATGAGAAGGCGATCGAAAAAGGCGGTCACTGGAGCGTATATGGGGCCGCTTGAGGAGCACACAGGAGCAACTGTCAGATGGCAACCACGCTTGGTCGTCAACCTCCGGGTGAAGATTACTTCTAAGGGGCTGAACGAAGATCACCCCCGCCACAAACCGAGTAGGAATAGTAATGGCCAAGGACGGATGGAATTATGGGCATCTTACTAGAATATGAATAGCTTAGGAAGGAAAGATAGCTAAGTTAACGAACTGCTTAGGAAAACCACATTTAGTTTCAGTCGACTGAGCCATAAGGGTAGGAGTCTGGAAATTTTGTCGAGCTCTTTGTAGGTTGAAGCAGCTCTTCGTCCGATTAGCCTTCCAACTGAAAGCCTTTTGTTTTTTCTACCTAACCTCGGCAGAGTAGATCAATGAGCAGTACTTGTCTTGGAGCCTGGTATGAGGTTTTTAAGCGTGCACGACAATTTCGGGAAGTCTTAGAAACCGAGGGCAGAGGTTACTGCTAGCCGTTGAACCTTCACTGACTGCGCGCTCAGAAGAATTCAGAGTGTGAGTAAGTCAGACCAAGATGGCAAACCGTACTCCAGCTCGCAAATGGAGATCCACCGGTGATTGCGGAACCAGGGAGCAGGTGATACCTACAAGTTAGTACCTCATGCTTATCTGAAAGGAATTTCATCAACCAAGAAACACTCCATTGGTCAAGGGCCGAAAGATCGGTCGGAATACTTCTCAGTGTAGTGGTAATATCACTGTACACAAAGGAGTAAATTAATTTTATGTCATCGATGAGGAGGACAAGAGTGCTGTAGGACACTAGGTTAAGCGCATCTCTGATGTTCATGGATAAGAACAAAAGGCCTATACCCAACATCACTAGTGACTAGTTTAGAGCTAGGAGCGCGCATATCAATAAGAAAAACCAGAGACCTTTAGGATAAGTAGGAATACAACCGTGACGGTGGGGGAGAGGGGCGACAATTCCAAGGGAACTCGTTTTGGAGACACATTATGAATAAGTGGTGCGGTCTAAGGCCTTAGAAGTATCAGGGTAAAAAACAGAGAAGGATGTGTCGCTATCGGGGAGTTTGGCAAGGGCTGTAAGGACGACAAAATGACGGCTATTACACGAGCGTGATTTAAGAAACCCAAGCTGTCTATTGCCTAGTGGGTTGAACCCAAGAAGATGGTTACCCAGACCGCCTTCGACCAGCTTTGCCACTATTCTAGGAGTAATCGATGTGTGGCCTATCTTACGATGATTAGACAACTCGTGCAACGGCCCTGTTTTATGCCATTGGGGGGGAAGGGGAGATAACCGAAGCCTTCTAGTTTGAAGGCATCCAGGCGGACCTCGAATGAGGGCGATAAGGTAAAGTAACTGAGCTTGTAAATCCGGGCCGCTGTTAAGGATAACTGCTGGGGCATTCTATCGATTTCTTGATGGCCTGCACTGGGAAGGAACTCGTGAGATCGTCCTCATTTTCAGACACGCAATGGACAGAGAGTAGTCAACGTAGAAAATAAGAAGTGGTGAGTTAGTTTCAGTGGCTGCGGCCATGGCAAGTATTAGACGCTTTTGAGCAATACGCAGACAAATCTGATACGGATCTCGAAATCGGAACGCGATTATCAGTAAGTTCTACGATGTTAGGTTATTGAATGAACAAACGCGTAAAGCAGATACGAACCTCAATTGTGCGATCACAGGGATTCATAAAACGAGAACGAAGCTGCCGCGTGTGAGGAAGGAGCACTTGCGTCACGCAGGTCCAAAATAGGATATGACGGGGTAGCTCGTTGGAAGAGAACAAACAGAGGTTGGTTAATAATAACAGAGGGTGCATAAAAAGGCAGAGTATATGAGTGAGCGATGTCAAGTAAATATGGAATTGTAGTGTTCCTGGAGGGATTTTCCGAAACCAGCCGTTTGAACATGAGCAAAGTGGTGGCCACAAGCTTCAAAAGCTTCACCTGATGCAAAGGCTGTCATGTCGGACAACATCGTAAACAACATTGCGTGTACTGGATGACTGACTTGGCATCTACACTCCCAGCCTCATACTACTTAGGGATTTTCACGGTGCCGTTGGGACAAGTTGAAGCCATTTTCCTCCGAGAAAAACGAATTGCGTTTTTGCGCGAATAATGCGAAATAAACTGTTCAGAGTGATATACGGGGAAGAAACATGGGGGTGAAGGTAAAGGTATGTGCCTTTGAGAGGGGGAAGTTCCGGTCTTTGATCACCATTGCTACAAATGAAGAGAGGTAGCTTTAGCGGACTGTTCTTTATGCTGGTGTAAAATCCTCCAGCTGCATGCTGGGGGCCCGCGGGATGAAAGAAGCTATTACAATCCGTTGCTTGTAAAGGAGGGCAGTATTTAAATTCGAAGCCCATAAACTGCTTAGGGAGAGGGAGATCGCCAAGATATAGTCGGGGAAAATGAACATTACCAATAGTCTCTTTATGGTCACTGCCGAGAAGTTTCTGCATGGGGGAAGCAGGAATATCGGAGACACCACGGGCAAGACGAGGTCAAGCCCGTTAGAATTCCCAGTGGATGTTGTTACATGTCACATCTGTCCTCCCAACCGAGTTCTAGGAGCAAACTCAATTATTATGCACCAGGTATCCACCGCCACGACTCCCGTTGTGACTGGTTCAAGGGACTCTGTGGCCTACCGGGGAGATCTCACGAGTGAGCTTTAGTTTGGTGAGCCAGGATCCACTGTTGAGGATAGTATCCAAATATGTCTCTGCTGCAGGGTGATTCCGATGATTCTACTTGATGAGGATAGAGATGGAGTTGATCGGACCTGGAGTAGCCAAAATGTTTTTGGGTTATCAGCTTTAAAAGGTGGTGAAAAGGGTTGTTCAGCGATCAAAGGACCAGTACTCGTGTGCACGTGTACACTTTGCTTTGTGGTGATATTATTGATGTTAATGATGGTACTGGCAACGGCATTAAAGGTGAAGATGGATTCCACTTTGGCAAAACGGCCACCGAATCAGCGTTTTCATGCTCCAGAGATCCACTACAGACTATGTGGTGATGAGATGAGGAGGCAGAAAGAGACCTGGGAATTAATCAGCTGGCAGACTCAGATATTGATAGGGTGCCAGGGAAAAGGGATTTTGATTTGGCAGCGAGAAGGCAAAGAAAGGTGGCGGATTTAGAGTTCGTAAAAGTGGGTTATTAAATAGTGTGGCCAAAAAGGGCTGCGCTGGCGGCCAGTGGTCTGCTGTTGTTTGATGAGGATGAATCCGTGGTCATGCTGGAAGCAGAGTTAGAGGAACAGTGAATAGCAGATCAACACTTGGGCTTTGAGGGGCAAAGGGTGGTGGCTGACGGTTAAGGACAGTCCAACTTTCGGTGAAGCTGGCTGAGGTGTGTTGTTGTCATAAGTGCCAGTTAGTTCTTTAGGTCGAGGAGCATGGGGCTTTGAGCCCTTTGGGCTTGGTAAAAGATTTCATGGATCGAGGGTGTTGCTGCCCTTTTGGCGCATGCTTCGTGGGCTTTTGTCACCCAAAAGGTGACGGGGTAACTTCTGGTCGGTTGGTTGTCTGGAGCTTCTGAACTAACCAAACAAGTGTTTAAAATAGTTGCCTGCTTTGGAGGTCGACCGTTCATTGCAAGGACCAGACCAGGAGGCCATGCAGGGCGGAAGTTGTTCCCAATCGAATTAATGGAGGTGGATGCTGAATGCAGACCTCTACTCAACTGCTGGTGCAAAAATGATACAGAAATGTCAGGGTCAACCATAACTTGGTCTGAAAAATTGGCGGGGTGAAGACCTAATATCAGAGTTCCCAAGCCTAACGAGTAATAAAGATGATTTTGAACTTGTGAGGGAATAAGTCCAGCGCTTTTCTAATAGATGGCCTGGTTCAGTGGAGCAGACGGCACTTTATCGGCTGATCGTAATCACCGACAATATCAGATCCGGCCGGGTAATCAAAGAATCCGTTAGCTGTCAACATTCGACCAGAGCCGATTCAACCAATCGGGGCGTAGCCAGGTAAACTAGCCAGACGAGCCGTTCAGGTCTATCACCAAGCAAACAAGTTCCATGCACGGTCCTGGCTATGACGAGAGCATATCTCGTACAAATATTTTATTCTGTGCCGATGAAATGTGAAGGATTCTGGGGCAGAATTGAGCTTTACTTAGAGTAAGTGGGAAGGTACAAAACGGAAGGTGACTGGCCTTTCTTGTGTTTAGCGCCCGCAACCGACCAGGAAGCTGTCATTTGCAGGAGAGTTTTGTCACGAGTGGATTGATTTTAATCGAATAGGACGATAAAGGCGATGAAAGACTAATTGACAAACTCATCGGTGATAAAGTCGCCGGGAAGTTTTAACAGCATAGGACGGAAGTTCCGCTTGACGCACTCTCGGTACAATGACACAGATGATGCGCTAATTTTCAGGCATGGATCAGAGTTTTCTCAGTGGAATTCAATGGTATGCTGCCGACAACGTTGAAAGCCGCAGCGTGGTGGGCTTTTTCCATTCGTCTAAAGTTGTGCGATTGGACTTTCGGTCGGGTCACAAAAGTAGGTCAGTGGGTGGGGTTTGGACAGAAGCAGATCTACGAAACAGACCTGACTAGTCAGGCACGACTTTACATGTCTCATTGAGAGTCTTGTCCACTTTATCGTTGAATATATGAACCGTTTAAATTGAGTGCAAATCGAGCTCGGGTGTGGGCTTAGTTAGCTTGGGAGTGGTGTTGAGATCCGCAGGTCTACGAACAACATTTCTGGTACTTGTAGTACCGGAACACATCATAATTTTTCGATGAGTTCCATTATTACCAGGGACTTGTATTTAAAGAGGTTAAATGCCAGAGGTTTCAGCATGCTCATACGAGAGTTGGTCGAAAACGCCTGCAACAATAGCGAAAGGAAAAATTGTTCCAGGAAAACCTTCCGGAGGGTGAAAAACCAAAGGTAATCTTAGAAGATATGAATTACTATTGAAAAACTGCAAAGGAAGTGTGTTGATTCAACAACATGGCTTGTCTGCCGTGGTTGATACGAGCCCCCGGTTCAGTAAGCTTTTGGTTATCTCCAGCTAGCCATAACTGTTGCCCTAATAATATCACTTTTACTCGGGAAACTTCAGAATATTGAAATTCATCGCGGCTGTGACCACCCTAGAGGACTCGACGTCACTTAGAGGAAGAAGGACACTAAGTTCAGCCTCGGAGACTCATCAGGTTAATTCCTGTTATTTCACGAATCCCTTAATTCCAAGTCTGAGAATTTTTGAAAAGTGTTCTCGTAATGGTTCAATGTGAACACCGTAAGTCACAAGAACCTCAATTAGAGACACATATAGCCTGTTCATACGGATCCCAAAACCCAAAGCGTATCGGTCTGTAGGGTTCTACGGTACTAAACCGGAAGCCACGAAGTGTGCAATTGTGAATAGTCCTCGGGCATGCGGCCAAAATGGCCTAGCAACAAAACTCAGAGGTTTATTGTCTGGTGGTCCACACACAACAGTCAAACTCTTTGAGGCTGAAGTCGTTTATCTCACCCAGTCAAACAAACATGTAAAAGTGTTGTGCAAAGAAGTGCATCGCAAAATAGCGTCAAACGGTCGACTTTATAATGTATGCTGAAAAGTTGCGGGGATATTCAATTTATCTTTAACGTCACTTCCGTTTCTGACTTCGGTGATCCTGCCTGTATTAGAAACCTTTATTCTTTCGCTGATTATTTGTCTGCCTCGGTCAGCGGGAATGCCTGGTCCCTCCTTTGACAGAGCTGCTCAACTTAGTTGGCATACTGAAAATAAGACTGTCGATTATGACCACCTGGATTTTGAGGATGGGGTGGATATTATGAGAGGGAACATAGATTGTAATGTTCAACCGCTGTTACCGGAAGATTATTTTAGATCGCGTTGGAAACTGCTGAATTTTTGAAGATTATAACCCTCTCAAAGTCCCTTAATTACAAACGGCTTAAGATGGCTAGCTCCAAGGCTAAAGAAACCTGTCTTCCCTCAATGGATTTACCACTTGAGGTAGTATCCTTATTGATAAGCTGATCATGAAAGTAAACATTTCTAAGATAGCAGCTAACCACTTTGAAGGACCGCCACAAAATCAACCTAAATTCATCAGTGGTTTTGAAGACGGCACTGATGACAGAATAACAAACAATAGTTAGAACGTTGTCATATCTTTTGTGATATTTGAAGAGTCATATCGGAGCAACCTTCGGGAACCGTTCTCTATTGACAGAGGAACATGAGTATCTTATAACGAAAGTTTAGCTGTCAACAGGATATTGTTAATGCCGTTACCGGGGATATTTATAATGGTCTACAGACCAGTTCAGCGGACGATAAAGGCTTTGAAGTCTATGCCAGAAAATTTTATCCTTCCGTCATCATCGACCGGAGTATTGTTGATAATGCAGGCCTTTTTGGAGGAAAGCCAGGGGTCGCAATGAGTGTTTCATCTGCTCGGGCCCCAAACAGGGGCATGAATTTCCAAAGGCACTCCGGCTAATGACGCAACCAACAACCACAACAGCAGCTTAGTGACGTTCCCAGTTCAATTTTCAACAACCTGCTCCCAAATAGACATTGATGCAGCGGAGGTTTTCGGAAGCCCAAATCAAACCTGAAAGCAAGAGAAGTGACCAGCTTGACGAGGAAGTAGACATTTGGTGGCAAAATGCTCAAGAGCTTTCACATCAGAGTGTATCGGGGAAAGTTAAAATTAACAGAGTATTTGGAGCAGTGTAAATGTCCGATAAAGATACGCACGAAACCCGGGCGGTTAAATCTGCCAGAACCGAGTGGAGGTAGATGCAGTCACACGGCAATCTATAAAATACAAAATACATGATTGGAAAAACAGAGAAATACAATTAAATCGAGAAATATTTTGTCTATTAAAAAGTTCAGATGAAACGATTGTCCTGGACCATCATCAAGCATGAGATGATTGGGCAGAAATAGAAAACAAGAGAAGCATCAGTGAAAGGACATCAAGGATTGGTTGAGCAGGGTTAATCAGTGGAAGTAGTTGGACATCTTTGTGGATAAAAAGTGACCGAGACAGCCGTATTGGAAATCGACAGAACAGAAAAGCGATTTTGATGGGGACCACAGAAAATTCTGGCGGAAATCAGGGGACAGAAAGTGATCCAGGGGTTTTAAACCGAAGCATAGACGCTAGGCCTAAGCTCAAATTTTCTTGAGCGCCGCTTTTTTGTTGTTGGACGGCTACTTCCGGTGAGCCGAAGGGTAAATGGCCCGACGAAGGGACAGTGGAACAATGAAAGTCAGTTCTGGATAGAAACCTTGACAGTGTCTCGCTTCTGCCCATGCCATCGAGCTGAAAGATAGACCGCTGGCTCGAGATATAAATTTTGACTGTTCCCTCTGTCTTGTATTGACAGGGAGTTGGACAATGGACCACTGGGTGACGGGAGGCGGTCCAATTTTGCGGCAATTCCTTTGGCTGGCCTGGCGGAAAAAAATCGTCTTAGAATAATAACGGGGTATTCCCCTTACGATTTTTAGCCGCGCGCCTCAGCGTGGCCTTGTAGTTCAAGTCGGTTCAAGAAGTATACGGTGTACTACTATGCGTCAGCGGAAAATTAGGACTAGGTGAGGGACCAACTAGAAACGTGTAAGTATTGGCATACCTTAGGCGAATAGTATACAATCGAGACTGCATTGAAAATGACCGAAACAAGCCAATAAGAATAGGCCGAATATTTCTGTTTTACTTGACAATAGCAAAAACATTTTCGTTGCGGTAGGCAGACAGTGGCGTACCATTAGAGGACGGTGCGTGAATATGACGACTGTGGAAAGAGAAACTAAAAGCGGATGATGTTGGGAAAGACTGGTGACGACAAGCAAGTGAAGATCGACTGACTGGTTTTGATAAGTGGTTCATTTGGTGAGCACAGAAGGAATACGGAGGAAAAAGGAATCGGTACAGAGGGGCCTTGGAGTTTTATGTGCCCGGAGGAGGAAGAGCACTGCAGAATTGGAACGGTGCCATTAGTGTTCTATGTTGTTGAATGATAAAATAATTTGGAGGAGCGGTAATCTCCACACAGATCACTGGCTGCCGAAAGGCCCCAGAGCAGGCTTTGGATGTTGACGTCTATCAGATGGCTGAGGTGAATATCCTCAATGAATACCTTTGCTGGTGGTAAAGGATACAAAAGACTATTTCTGAAATTGGGAATGGACGCTATTGGGATGGGACCGGTGAATATATATTGGCGTGCGACATCAAAAGAGGTAATGAATGGGGTGTTTTTCAAGAGAGGAGAACAATGGGTATATCTGAGTGCCATCATGTTTTATAAGAGCAAAAGGCTAGACGTGGATGAGAGCTATCCGGCTAAAGTATGCCACACGTGTAAGAAACGTTTTGCCAAGCATACCGGGAGCAGTAGGATTTGGCAGCTCTAACATCATGCAGCGAAGTTAAGCAAGATGAAAATCCGTGAGAATAGGAATCAGAAGGGGAAAGCGTGCATACAGAGCATTATGAAGAAAAAGTTAGAGGGCGCAAATAGCATACGGTTCCAGTAGGTAGGGTTGAACATGCGCGTGGCACCCAAACTAGGAAACACCACTTCACATGAAAACTGACTTGATAAGCCTGCCTAGTTACGCCCGCATATCGTCGCAGACATCCTGTATGCTCAATCTGCGCCAACCAAAGCAACGGAGGTGACCGCACAAAGCTCCGCTGGGGTCAGCACCAGTAAACTTCGGTGACATCATATGGGGAATATAACAACCGCCAAGTTCATGTGGTCCGAGATCAGGTGGATGGGTTGCAGGTCACCCTACAGTGCATAGCCTATCGGGCCAACGATAGGGTGAGGTGCTTACAGTTGAACAGACTCGAGGGTTAGGAAGGTGACCTACATAGCCTTCGGGAGCGACTAGCCTCGAAACATGGTGACAGTGACCTATGGTCTGGCAAAACCACCAGTTTCGTGCTAGAAGGAGACGTCAAAATTAATAACATAAAATATTTTTCGTCTTATATAAATAGAAGTTACGGTAAACTAACCTTTTGTGGGAATAAGGATAAAGGTGGAACGGTTGCGCTTTCGAAACAACTGCACCGAAAAAGGATTGAGTGTGAGAATGGTTGATAGTAAGATGCGGATTGAGATCAAAATATACGTCGATACGCGGGAAAAATCTTATGATATGAGTCAGAGAGGTGAAGCAAGCACACACAACATGGTTGGAAAAGAGTAGATATGAAGAGTATTTGGATGTAACCACGGCTGATATGCTGACGGGCTTCGAAATAGGTGTGCAGAATTAAAAGTCGGTGCCCGTTCCATATACTCGATCTGGTACGAATAAGTTGGACTGCTAAAGAATTCGGGTAAACGCAAGATAAGGAGTTAGCAAGAGTGGCAATCGAGACTTAGTTACGGATGTTTGACTACTAATGGGGAGCTTTTTCCATGACCGAGAGCAAGCGAGAGCAAAATACGTGCAAGCAAGAACCAATTAGCCATGACCTTGTGGGTGGTAAAGGACCTGTGCCGAAGTGGGCGAGGTGGTTCAGGGGAGAGGCTTACCAGCTCTAAGGGAAACGGCTGCCTATTGAGGAGGCCACCAAGGAAGAACAATGTTTGTTTTTAGCAACGGAACCGGATCTGGTCAAAATTTAATTTCCGACATGTTTCTCTATAAACTGAAGGCACGAAAGATGTAAGCTTTTGTTTGCTAAAACCCCTTTGCATGACTTCCGGTGCAAATCTATCGGATTTCGACAAACAAGAGAAAATCCTCGAAGTACTCTTAAGCCTGGGTATAAAGAGGAACTTTGGGAAAAAAATGTACAGCTTCGAAGCCGAGAGGAACGGCAGAGGAGGTCTACGCATCTTCTGGCTTTGGCCACGAGTGGCTTTGGGTTCTGAAAACGTTAGTGGGCTATATTTGACAAAAACTTCATGGATTGTTAGTTGACAAGTAACGGAGGGCCCCTTAAGGATGAAGGATACAAGAAGTGGCCGGTTTTTTGTAGGCTGGCCCCAATCTTATTAGTAGGACGATTCACTATTCGGAAATGCCACCTCCGGTGACCTGCGCATAGGTGAGTGGGGCTGGTACAGGAGACAGTGTACACATCGCCAGGCTTGGAGGAGGAGGGAGGGCCATGAAGCGCTAGTATCAGCTCGTCGTTAATGCAATTTGAAATAGAAATGGATTCAAAAAGCCGCTTTGCATTTATTCACTAGTGACCGATCTCCGATTCGAAGTGTACTGCAAGCAAGCGCCGCTTGTGGCATTCGAGAGGGGCTGTAAAGCAGCAAGACTAAGAGCGGATAGGTTTTGCCAGATGAACGCAGTTTCGTGATGCGGAAAAGTTTATGGAACAAGACCAAATCAGTTCGAATTGTGAATGCAGATATTAGGGGCTGAAGTGACCAAAGACTTCCTCGATAATGTGATATACTCAGTAGCGGCTTGAGATTATTAGTTCCCAGAGTTTTGTATGGGTGACAGTCCCAGTGCTTTATTTCGACCGCTCAGAGCCCAAGGCCCATTATCAAGCTGGGTTGTCCTAGGGCCTTAGATAATTTTAGAAAGACCAGTTAGTTTTATTGGGGCGAAAGACTTACGTGTCACTTCCTGGAGGGGGGAAGTCCCTCGTCCTCCGCCAAAAAGAAGATCCCGGCTCCACCTTCATTCGACCTTCATAGATTGAAGCACACTACCCTTGATTTTTGCCCGTAACCATACCACAGATTAGTCTGGCAGTTTGAAATCTTTGTCAAATCCAAGGTGATCAATCAAAAACAAGGACTACCGTGTCCCACTCACCGTTGCTAAAGGCCAGCTGGAGAGGATATTACTGTACGTTCCTTGAGTGGCTCGGAGCGGGATTGCACAGAAGAGATGGGGATTTTAATGGACCTGTTCGGTCAGTCCTGAAGAGCAGCCCCCAGTTTCATCAATAGCACGGCACCTGAGATCATGCAAGCTACGAAGAAAGCCCACCTTATTTCTAATCTTGCAAAAAATGCAGATTCTGCAATAGCCCCCAACAGTTAAGGCTACGGAAACGATATCTGTGTGATGCATGCTTTCGGATTGGTGAACCAATGTCTACCACCAAAGCTACAGATACTGGGCCGAAGATGTTGACTGTGCAATCGGCTGCACCAGAGAAGCCACTTTCGGGGACTTGACCGAAAACTGGTCCCTCTCTGAGCGCTCCGTTTGAGTGACCTCGTCCTCTGACCTATTGTATGAAGTTGATCTTTCTCCTGCAAACCCAGTCACTAAACCCCCGGCAGATCCTGACAATTGCATTGGGAATAATTTATCCACATTCCAGGCTATCAATCTTTCAGTTATTTTTTGATGTTCTAACTAGGACTGTCGCCAGCATATCCAGTAGTGCAATCATCTAAAAGTCTTGACGTTTTTACTTAGGCACTATTCTCGTAAGACTCCACAGGATAACAGTATTTTCACCACGTTCTTCCTCATCGTTATCAACTAGCTTTCCTCTTTTTGCAGTCAGTCGATAAACCCAACATATCCACCACCTGAATCTCAGTTCACCCGTCCTGTTTTACCGCATATCCATGTTCGAGCATATATTCCACACCCCACTGAGTCCGTTTTCCGGAACCTACCGCTGGAAATTAAGTGCCCAAATCGGGGATACTTGGGCTTTCTCCATCATTCGAGCGCCTCCTCTCTCTTTGTTATACCTTGTAGCTGTTTTAGATTACCATTTCTGCTATTCTCGGGTCACCAATACCATTAATTTATGTGCACTTTTGTCATCGCCAATTATTTTTTAAACCCTTCCTCCGTGAAAGAAAGAAGGAAAGAATTTTTATGAAGATACTCAATTTTGAGAATTGGGTTTGACACTATACGAATTCCTGAGCACTTCTCTCCATCCTTGCCCTACTTGCTGAAGTTTCTAGGTCACATGGTCAACTTTGCTAGTTCTTGCTTGGTGTGACCATGTGACTTTGATACCCAGCTTTGTTGGCCATTCATGGTGACCACCAAACCATATACACTATTTATTCTGCGAATATCCAAATAATTACCCAAGAAACGGTAGTGTGGTCTCACTCGCGTCATATGATCATTCAGTTAGGCCTGTTAGGGGTATCTTTGAAATAAATAATTATCCAAAGTAAGAATGCCATGGAACCCCGAAAGCGTGAGCAGGCGAACGTTTGCCGACACAAGGTTACGGCGCTCAAAGTACTGCCTTTTTAAAGCCCCATGTTCTCTCCAAACTTCGACTTCCCGTGTTTTACACGTAGAAGAATTCTGTGTAGTTATCATTTGGCTCAACTGTCGAAATGGGCATTGATATGCAGATATTTATTTGTCTCTTAACTTGGCATCTATTATACCAGCTATATTTCTTTGCTGTTGCCTTGGCTATACTTCCTACGTCGATCGATCGCCGAGTTCCAATTCTCACCCCGGTGCTTCATCGTCCGCTCGTTATAACGCAAACAACTCCCTCGAATTTTGCCCTTCTCCTGGCAGTCACACTCTATCATAACTATGCAGTCTCGCCCTAGATTTGTTGTTCATTTTGTACATAACTGAAGCCACCAGTATTTCGCCGCAGAATTTTGCCACTGCGCTCGACCGTTGACTTCTTTTGTTTTATATCGGATATTCCATTCCTGTTGGTTGTTTGGTATTTACTCTAGATCCATCTTTCACAGAAATTCACCATTGTTTCTCCAAATCCGCCACGAAGAATTTCCTTGTTTTACAGTGATAAACTAGATATCCGTCTGTACTCTGCTTCTCCGTTAGTTGCAGTACAGCAGTTTAGATATTCCACATTTCCGTCCAGTTCTTCTTTCAATGCCCAACCCCCTTTCGTAATGCTGAAATGACTGAGGTAAAATACGCTTTTGCATCCTTCACAAGATCTTCAAGCCATACTGGTAGTGGTTGTGTCAACAAACAATCATCGATGACTGGTTGTCGAGATGAATGTGGCCTTTTGGATAGAAGATCAGCGTGTGGTACATATTTAGAAATACGAAGCGGAATATCATAATCATATAGGCTGAGCGAAATGCGCCGTCGCTGAACCACTACAGCTGACGATTTTGACAACGAATGATGCAGGTGATAGATGAAATGCGATTCCTTATGTTCCCAGTGTCATCAGCAAATGCGTTTGCTACCCTCTGAAGCTTGCGGTTTGGTTATTACGTGAAACGTTCGCTGGCGAAACGATTAGCGCAAGTGTCAGAACCTGGCATCAAGTAGATTAGTGTCAGATCATGCTGACAGAATCGTCGGTTGACTTGCTGGGCTGCTTCCTAAAACACTTATAATGTGGCCAACTTTACCACAGGCAGAACACCCAGCTCGTCGATAGGGACATGTGAAACGAGAATGTAACTGACCGTTTAAAATACACCCGCCTAAATTCGAACTTGTGTGGTTAGATTTCGGAAGGTTCGGTCGCCGAAGTGAGGGCTATTTGCCACGGTATTCTATTGGCTTGTTCAAATGCGGCAACTTTCGAGTGCTTCGACCGCCTTGATGTTCGGCAGAGTTCAACATTACGGACTCTGACACAGTAAGTGCCGCCTTTACGTCCTGATACTGTTCACAAATGTGGCAATTGTGGTGGATGTTCTGGTCAATCGCAAGTACCTTCTTCTGTTGCGAACCTGGAAGGTTGGTTCCTGCAGCCAAGCGGTAAAGCGGGTGATCTTCCGATCGGGGATAGTAGTCGCATTTCAACGTTTGTCTGCAGCTGAAGCTTGAATTCGTATACTGATTGGTTTTCAATTCTGGTGAAGCAGTTAAATCTGGCTCTCTCACTGGCAAGGAAACTGACTGACTCGAAGTGTCGTAGAGTAATTTTCTTGAGCTTGCGATATGGCAACCTGATGGGAGGATCCGGAAAATACAAAGTTCAAGCTATACTATGTGCATCATTTCTAGTGAAATGGAGAAAGATGTTGTTTTGTTTGCACCATCCAAGCGGTCTTGGGTCTAGCCCTAAAAGCGAGAACCTCAACATAATCCTCAACCTTTCGGGATGTAGAATTCACATCAAGGCTCCATTTCAGAAGCAATCATAGCTAAACTCTTTTGCACGACGCCAAATTTATTATCAAATTTGTTGAAAACTCTAAACTCCGCACAGAGCTGCTGAGAATCAAGAACACCAACACCGAATGTGTTCTAGCCATACGCGCGGTATCACGTAGTGTACAGGCGTGTGTTATAATAGAGAGGATTCCGTGAAGCCAAACAGGAAGAGTCAATCTTAAAAGCCATAATTATTCATAAGAAACTGCCAAGAGTAGAAAATCAACCTTGCCTTCTAGTTTTGGTTTGATCTTTCATGGAAAATCTATTCGTCTTATTGTAAAGTCACTAATGGCTAACCTTAGGGCGAAGTGTACGGTTGCTAAGCCCTACTTTGAGGCATCCTTATTAAATGCTTTTCTCGGTCCTTTGTACCGTACAGACCACTTGCTCGTCACTCTAAAGCTCAGCACAGTCCGAATACGTTGACCAAAAAGGTATTCCTTAAGACCCGTGAGAACGAGAAGGTGACTGGGGGAGAAAGTGGTAAGGGTGTATTTGGGGGCGTGCCTGAGAGCATACGCAAGAGCAATGGTCAAGCGGCAACCGCGCTTGGCATTCAGCGTTCGGTTAAAAAATCAACACGTCAAAAGTATGAAAGAGGATGGCTGTCTCTGCGAAACCACACTTTTAGTGATTGTTTCAGGATGTCATTGTATTCAGCGAAAGTTCTGACTGGTCATCACTACTCACTCCAAGTCAATACTCTTATTCCGAACCTTCTTGCAAATGCGCGCCATTGGTCGGTGCTTGTGACTATAAGCAGAACTGAATGGCGAATACGGCTTTATTGACGTTGTTGGACCAGGAGTTTTGGGAGGACAGGCTTATTGTTTTGGGTCACTTACGTCCTACTGGTATGGGGCATGCTGGCGTACTGCTGTAAGTCCCGCATGCCCCGGTGTTTCGATTGGCTAAGTGATCAGGGCGAAAGCATAGTTGGACAACGGGGGGGGGGTGCACTAGGCCAAAAAGATGTGAACGGATCTTTCATGCTGGTGGGACATCCATTAGACTTGTGGGGGTGGACCCAGCCTCCGGTTTTTATTGTTACTTCCACTGTGGCCTACTGTTTTTTTGTTTCCGCGCCTGAAACTCACTCAGTTTCACTAAGTTATCATGTCCCGCATAACACTCGGTGTTTGTCTTGTCGTATCGACTCGATCCCATCCCTCTGACATGCACTTACCAAAGTTCGTGCAGCGCCCTCTGAACCCTAAGGATTGTCGGCCTATTGACCCGATACCACTGAGTTAAACTTATTACCGAATATCCGTACCGATTCTGTTTTTGTTCTAGACATTACCTGGCTCACGAATTTGAAGAATATTTCCAAGTGACAACTTGGCGGGAAAGTCTGACGGCAACCATGTCCTTTTTAGTTCAAAGTCTCTAAAGGTTCAAATTAGAACTCGACTCTTGTTGTTGCCTCCTTACTTCTTGTAATGATACTGTACCAAAACTCCGGTGACCCTTCCGCGAGCGGGTGAAAGTATCAACTTTTATAATGGTCAGGATGCAACGCAGATCGGTTTGAACACCAAGATAGCGCGTGAACATGCAACAAAAGTCCTAATATGTTCGTTTAGAAGGCCGAAACCCATCTATAAGGCTTAACCTCTGACACCTAGCGTCATCTAAGAATAGCAAGCCTGGGCCAACTTAACGACAGTCCTCTCTTGGTCCAAGTATAACTGTTTCGAGGTATCACAAAATGTCATGGCAAGGAAAAAGAGAATAAACCACCACGGTCAAACCACGTCAATAAATTTCCACAGCTGTCTGGAGAGGTCATCGTGTTGGAACGGATATCCTTGCCATCTTTATTATTATTTTTACCTTATCCCATAAAAATGGGTTTTTCCATTCCAGTGGGAAACTTCAACCATTATTCTAACCCAAGTAAAAGGTCCAGTGCATGATCCTTCAAATGATCGCCCTATTAACCACAACCCCCCGGTTGCCAGAATAATGGAACCTTTGATCAAACAGAGGATGTCCGACTTTCCGCTGCCCCATAACCTCAATCACAGCGGTCAACATGGCTTCCTAAAATCCCGCTTTTGCACCACATGCCACCTTGGTTTCACCAACCTACTGACCAAGGCAGCCGACAGCGGCAAGCCTATGATTATCACCTTTCTCAGTATGGCCAAGGAATTCGACCGAGTTCCTCAGTCCCGGTTGTTAACAAAACTCCGAGCATACGGTATCCATGGCTCGCTTTTATCGTTGATCACTTCTCACATATAGGACCAAACCCGGGCCGTACGTGCTAATGGTCACCTATAGCAACCGGTGCCTATCACTAGTGGAGTTATATAATGAAGAGTAATTGGATCTTTATCGTTCTCACTCTATATCGATGACATTTTTCCGGTTGTGCGGCACGTTACGCCTCTCCCGTTCGCCGATGACATCAATATCGCCCATGGGCTCCACCATCAAGATTTGAGCAAAGTTATAACTGACATAGATAATAATCCTAAAAAACTTGATCAATAGTGCTTTCCCTGGCAGACGTGCCTCTTGACTTCGAGAAGCTTTTACACAACCTTTAGATGTCAAGACCCTCCTGGAACCTTGTCGCTAAATCAAATTCCAGCTGCCCCAAGCTCATCTGTAAGGGATCTTGGGCTTCGGTATACCAACAATCTGCAACTCTCGGAACTTGTCTCATTCCACACGGCCAGAGCCAGACAGATAGGGGGCCTTGTTCTCAGATTATCCAAAATGAAATGTAGTATTTTCCTAACTAACCAATCCCAAGCAAGACCCTATGCGTCTCTCTGCGTTCACTTATGTCAATTCCATACGATTTTCTCCGCTCTCATCTTACCCCCTACGCCATACGCACTTTGGTCTGATCATCCCACAGTAGAGGCTTGCAAGAAATTCCAATCTTTTCTTATAAACCACTCAAAGCTTCGGAATAAGCTACCCAAAACTACTCGCAGATGGGCATCAATAGCCCAGTTTAGCCGTACCCTAAAATCGCAACTTACCGTTAGTCATCTGTTATTTTTGACTACCACCGGCATATCTGGGTATCGGGCCTATGAAGAAAGCACCGAACTTTAGAACCCTAGGTTCGATCTGCTCTCCTGTTCTCTCCTATCCCTCGAGCTGGTCTCCAAAAACTGGTTCCATTACTAGGACCACAGCGCCATATCCCCAAATTACTATATCCTGCCTAATGGCAGGAGCTAGGCCGGTTCTTTCACAAATGCCGCACACAACCTGCATTGCAGTTGGACACAGTTTCTTGCCGTTTATAACTATAACTAGCTCGATGTCTGCCGGTTCTCATGTCTCAAAACTACACCCACATCCAATTTCTGTCTCCTAGTCTCTACACTACCCAGCCCTATCCAATTCGCCAATCGGTCTTCACAATTATGCCTGGAAATTTACTGCCTCCCTCCTTAAATAGTGCTAGAGATGCCATATGAAACTACTTTCCTTCGACTTGAGGCTTTTCGCCATTTGCTTTTCCCCTAGCATCATCTCTGTCGGTGGTACTGGACCCTAAGACAATAAGTTCCGTCGTCCACTACTTTACTTCTTCATCGTTCGACCCTTCTCTTATTTACTTCTGGCCTCCAAACCACCGCTCAGCTTTCTTGCTCTGGTGTAACTCGCCTAAATCTCTCATCCCATACGCCTACCTTCCAATAGCTACCTGTTGGCCTCAGCATCCCCATCTTACATCTCCCGACCTGACTGTGAGTTTGTGTTGCCGTGACTTCTGAATCTTTTGTCTAACTTCGACCGATATCCTCTACTTGTTTGTGCCTTAGTATCGCCCATTAGAGCACCCAAACCTTTTCATACACCAAAGCGGCCTCCGCTAGTCTTGGGCATGGTTAGGCTCTGAACGAGACCGATATATATGCAGGCATGTGAGTTACAAAGCTCATTGTCCTGCTCCGTGTGTTTGATCGGCCCCACTGTATTTTTCCGTCCGATGCCGCCAAAACCCCTGAGGTCAAGGGCACCTACACCACAGCTATGATCAGACCACCCCTAGAGGTTGCAAAATACGAGGAATAGGTGGAACAAAACTACGTTCTGGAGTAGAGGCTGTGGAAGGTTCCTATGTGGGCCCAACCATCCCTCCGTTGGGAAGTAAAATGAACCTAAAATAATAGGCGAACTAAAAAGCCCTAGTGGGATCGATTTTACCTCCAAATACCGCTAATACCGGGCTGTGAAGGAAATGGGCGGCCTTTGATCATGGGTATGTCTCCCGTCAGGTCAAATCTGGCCCTGCACAAAGGGAATCCCTACTTCGCCCTCATCCACTTGACATGCTTTTGGTTCTTATGCACCAGACTGCCTAGGGTGATAGCACACTGGACTCTCCACGCATGATCACCCACCTCCTGCTCTAAGTTTCAACCACCCCTACACTTTCACGCACGTCTGGCGTGTATGCTGACGTCACCTAAAGAACCACCGTGGCTCCAGCTCTTTTCCCACAGCTCCGGACAACAAGTCGATACATCAGACGAGAAAAGCTTTTCTCCATGGCACCAAATATATATATATATGTGAATATGAGTGTATATAAACTTATATATAAGAACTTAGGTAAAACCGCCCGTATTTTTCGCCCGTGCTTATCTATCTTTCCTCCTTTTTGTAAGAAGGCGGCGTTTCCCATGTCCTAGCATTCAACCCATCCTCCAGTTTACAGCCCAGGCTAGCAGCAACGTTTCTTATATCAGGACCTAACACTAACCTGCAGAATTAGACCCGTACACAGCCCACGACAGGATGTGTCGTATATCCAAAAGACCTGTCATTCGAACACGCCTTTTAGGTTCTCAATGTTTTCCAGCTGCTTTCTCAGGCAGCTCTCAGGCCCAAAGCACTTCCAAGGCTTTGTTAACCCCAAAAGGTAAGATTTCCCGGTAAACTTCAGATTTCGTAATCAATAACTAGGCCTAATAGTGCAAGCGTAGTCGGTCCTTCCGGAACTGACTTACAGTGCACGTGAATTTGCATTTTATCAAGACCATCATGCCTTGTTTCCAACTTCTATACCTCTGTCTGTTAACTTGTTCAAGTTAATCTCCAGCGTCTTTCAGACCGCAACCTTTCCTTTTCCGATTTCAGAACAATCCGGTTATCGTGTTGTCGGCCGTAATATATCGCGCAGACAGTTTATCTTCTTCCCCTTCCGTCTACATCCTCACCCAAGGCTTACTGCCGTGAATATGATCTGGCTATGAGGCTTCAACCACAAAAAGTCTCGATATGGCCGCGTATACCCAGCTGAGACTTGCCGGGAACTTCCTAATATATGAGTCTCCCGGGGTGGAAGCCGTTTAAACCACAGTGCAAGGGCTCCTGATCCAATGACTAGCGGTTCAAATTTGGTGGTGCCCTCCTACCTCCCATGGTGAAAAGCGAACACGAGCCTCACCCAACCGTCGCCCCAAACGCCAAACACAGGCATAGAAAAGCCACAGGAAACTCAAAAAGTAGTATATTTTTTAGCTTCCCGGAGTAACCTGGCACATAGCAAAGGTTTTTTCTATTCTCTGTATCGCTTTACTTTTTCCCTGCGAAAGCGGTATTCAGCTTGCTGATTATTCCTCCTCGGAACCCCACCTTTTCCCACCAGTTGTGAATTCCCAACATGAGACGTTACCTGATACTTCTCATAGAAATTAACAAATCTAGTAAAGTTGGTATTCCTATGCTCACCTTCCTGAAATTCCCACTAGTCTCCTCGCTTTATCAGTAATTTGTTTTCCAGTGGACTTTGGTATGCATTAGTGACCAACTTCATGCATCATCCTTGTCAGTATCGCTTTTTCTGCGTCCTAAGATAATATCCGCCTCAGCATCCTTACATCCGGCTTATTTCTTAGCACTGCCGTAGTCGACCCGGAACTGAACCATACTCACCGTGTTTTACGTTGTTACTTTACTTCAGTTAAGCTCTCTCGAGCTTTTTTCATCAGTTGTTGTAATGTGCTACTCTTTCCTTAAAATTTGTGGATTTTTCATCTTTTAGGTGGTACTGTAAATTTTGATCATGCTCTCGTGCTTTCTGTCGACCACTGTCGAGAGATATACCCTCATTGCTATTATTTTTGCCAATAATAATATTTTATTATAGTCTATTCATTTGTATTTGTCCTCCGTATGGCCTTGATGGACCAATTGAGATCACTTCCTCTTGGACAATGAGCTTTTCTTTATTCTAGGGGCCACATCAGTGGGGTTTTCATTGATGAGAACGTCTTTTGTTCCATATTTTGGATGGCTCAAAGTCATGTGAAACCGATCAGGAATAAAAGTAAGGAATAGATTTCCTTCTGCTGAGCCGCAGCTTTGTGACCCATTTGTACATAAGAATACGTAATCTCTACTGATTTGCATTTACGTCATGATACGTCGCAAGAACTCACAGGCACGAACAACCACTTCAAGCTTAAGTTGCCGTATTTTCGTGGCCTTCGATAGACATCACAGCTGATCTACCTAATAAACAGCAACAGTTGCGGTTTTTTGCTTTCTCATTTCCCAGACACCCTACCACGTGGTCACCAGTCTTGGAAGCATCGCCACAAGTGTGCCGTTCAACAGTTACAAGGAATGAGAAGTCTGGTAATGAAAAACAACTGACACACCTAGTTATCATTTATTGGGAACTATCAAGCCGCCTGGGGCACGTTTCTCCATCTGTCTTGTTTACTTCAGTATCCAACCTCAGGTTCCGGTTGAAAGCATCTCGGGGTAAACGTCGAGCATACATTAATAACGCAGCTACAAACTATGGTGGATTATTGGGCCAAAAAGCAGATCTTAGTGTACTTTTATTCAGTAATTAAACCACGAGCCAATGAAGGGGAAACAGGGGGCCACCGCCATGAAAATTCAATGGGTAACCCGCGCATCCTGTTGTAAAGCTGTAACTCAGGCGTCTGCCTCAAGCCCCTGATCTTGAACGACTTGATTCTACTTTGAGAATAGCTCCGAACTCTCGGGCTAAGTAGTGACAGACAATAAACCTTTACCTTGCGATTGCGAAGCCAGTCACTTTTATTTTTGCGCCAAGGTAACCCGATCTCTGTGCCCATAGAAGCGCCAAATACTTCAGCCAGCTTGATTATGAACGTATCCATATTCAACGAACTCCGCCCTCACACCCACCTGTCTGCTTTAACAAACTCTAGTCCATAGGTCCATTATACCTGGTAACAATCCGACAACTTGCAACTCTATTATACCATAAAGTGAACTTCGAAGGACACGACAAACAAACAATTAAGCTAGGAAACTGTGACCATTTGCACCGATCACTTAGTTGGTAATCGAATGGATCTCCCGCAAGTCACCACTAAACATAAACTTTGAAGCAGCTGGGCTTTCTTAGCTCAGCCGAGTAGATGGGTCCATATTTTAAACTCCCCTCTTTGGGTAAGTTCGCGTCGCCTATTTCAGGGTTGTTGGTTGTGAAGGCTTTATTTACATAAAAAACGGCATTCTTAGGCAAAGCAACCCCCCGAATCTTGCTGGTTCAGAAACAGTTTGTTTCGCGCCGCTCAAACTCTGATGTGTCACAGCTGTAATAACATTTGAGTCGAAAGGAGCACGCATGGACGGGGAGTCCTTTTTTAGAAACACGAGGCAATTCCTCCAAAGAATCATCCAAGTGATTGTTGAGAAGGAATTCTTGTCCATGCAAGCCCTATCAATTTAAATGGGATTACAGCTGTGGGCCAACTGTGGAGTGCTCGATTATGAGGATCATTGGGTGGAAGAGCACCGGTTACGCATACCTGATGAGTGGCACGAACCGCAAGGCCTGTCGTGCGCTTCCGGGAAAGTTTTGTCCTGTCATCCGGATACAATCCCATATCACTTAGTTCGAAAATCTGATATGTTACATTTCACGAGCTATCGCCGGGACCGAATCGTTCCACAGCTTCTCCGTTCGCAAGGTCCATGTTAGAACCACTGTCGATGGAAACACCCTACCACTACTCCAAGTGGTCCCTGTACAAGCGGGAGTAGGTGTCTCTCGTAAACTCGCTTACTGCCTAGAAAGGCAGGTACACATTCTAGAGATTCTGTAACTTGAGGCTAATGGGGACTAAGCTGAAGCAGAGCTTTGCTTTCACAAACCCAAGTACTCTGCATGAGATTCTTGGAAGGCCGAAGTTCAGCAGGTAATAGGGCTTCCAGTGAAGAAAGCACCCTTCGTTATCAATATCTAGGTCCCGCGGCTCTGCAAGGGGCTCATCCAAGAAAAGGATATTCAAACATTTGGTAGTTATTCCCCTAAGGCAAACGACGGAACCTAGTACGGCATCCTTCCCTGTTATTACTGGCATCCCTTGGGAGGACACTAAGGCAGTTTCCCGTTGTATCAGAACTTCTCGCTACATCTTCGTCCACTTGCTGGTGAACGTTGCTAGGCGTTTCCATTTGTCCTTTAGTCAAAGCTAGCAGGTCATGTACCGAGAGTTTGAGCCCCTTCTTTATGATTTTGTCGCACCATCTACCCATGTTTCTCGTAATCCCCTCTATGACCACTCCACTAAGTTAAAAATGTGTGTTGGGCAGGCCAGTTTATCTCTTTAATCTTTACGCGCTAAGATATTTACCGTCCCATTTTTTACTAGCCGATCGGCGCAAAACGGCATACACCTCTATAAGCAACTCTGGAATTGAGTATATTTTCTCGGTATTAGTTTGAATTATTACTTGCGGTCTCCTAGTTTGCGATAAAGAGAACATAATTGTTTGCGTGTATCATTCTTCCTGTTCCAACTCGTTGCCAAAAAGTTTATCTACTCTGTATGATTCAAAAATGCAAAGCTTTAAAGTTCACTTGGAGAACCACAGAGAGACTCCTGCTCTATCGTATATGATCTTACTTCGTGAGATAGCAACCTCACACTAGCTATTAGGTCCAACGTCATATCCCTCAAAGAGAGGCATCTATCACCACTTCAATCGATAAAAGGGGTGACAGGAAGGCATGTGAGAATTATCGATCGTCAGTATTACCGGAGGTCATGGAAAAGCTAATCCGGGACCGCATAACGGAGCAACTGGAGGGCGGTCGATTGATTTCACTCGCCTACACTGCTTCATTCGATAGGAGTCAGGTTGGTCTAGCCGGACACAATGCCCAACCAAAGTAAACGGGAGGCTAGACAAAGGGGAGAGAGACGATGTCTGCTATCTGGATTCCCCAAAGGCGTTTGACTTTGCAAACTACGGGCTGTCGGCGAACGAGCTGCATGAATTTGGATTCATTCCTTTGATAGACAGATGGACCATCGAAGAACTCACCGGAAGGCAGTTTCAGGTGAAGATGGAAGAACCTTTATCAGAAAAGGAAGATTACATATCAGGGTATCGCAGGGATTTCACCTGGGCCTCCCACTCCCCGTCCTGTTCGGTAATGACCCAGCAGACTAACTGGAAGGTAGCTGCCACAAATTTGCGCAAGGTGGAGAAACCCTCGGAATGGCTCCAGATGGCACCTCACAGAAGGATCTGGTCGAAGTGTGTGCATGGTCATTGGCGTGGAACTTCCCTCTTAAAGTACACAAAGGCCAACATCCCACTAATAAGAGAGAACTATTGTCCAACCTCTTTGTGGGCGAACCAGGCAACCAGAGGACGCCCAGCCAAACGGCGGAGTTTAGGGATCTAGCTTGGCTATAAGAGCGGGCTTTGAACCAGGTCGGTAGCTGGAGAGCGCCGTGAAATCCTCACGCACCCTTACCAACTGAAGCACGCAGTAAGCTAAGGAAGACCAGAAAGCTTGCCACCAATATACAGGGCCAATGAGAGACCCTTATTGGAACACTGAGTTCAGTTCTGAAGTCCTTTCCTCCTACGGGATGAAAAGCCCTTGGGCAGGCATGGCAGAGGTTCGGTAAGTAGCCTGGATGTGGCCTGGGACCAGGCCACGAAAAAGTTGGACAGGAAAAGTCTACTCTCTTTGGAAAGGCGGAGACTAATACCGGACTTAGTAAAAGTGTTCAGAAGTATTACAGGGAGTGACACTTCAGCTTGACTTAGGGAGTCTTCCTGTAGGGTTTGGGAGATGACAGACGGCGGGGGTACAAGCACCAGTTTGCGGAATACCGTTTAAAAATCGGGGATTAGGAGCCGGTCTTCCGCTGTGGATTCTATCAGTGAGTGGAATAAGGTAGCAGGGGAGATAATTGAAGCAATTAAGTTGGATACCATGGAACGTTGGCTGGACCAGGCCTGGTTGGGATTGTTTGGTGAGAGTAGCTTACAAAACCCTCTCTGTCACCCCTCTGCCCCTCATCTTCTGTCTTCTCTCAATCCTTTTTCCCACGAGGCTATTCGTCAAGCAGATTTGATGTCTAACTGCTTAATCATAGAGTCCAGCCGGAGTGGAATACTGCGGCAAGTCTAATGCAAAATTTCCTATCCTACTCTTCCCAGAAGCGACCGCGAAGAAGCAACAACTCTCCATAAAGTCTAAGCACCTGGAGATCAAAGTGCTCACCAGCGCAAGAAACTGGGTGACCTGGCAGACTGAACTGAATTGAACTGATATTGTTCCTACTTCCAGTGGAACAAATCCTTTGGGTTCTGCTCACTGTCAGCCAATGTTTCAGCGATTTTAACGTTACCATATAAGGCGGGCCCGAGATCAGTGGCACAGTACTCATTGTTCCAGAATGGATTCTTAGGATCTTATCTAACTTTGTGGATATGGAGATTCTCTCTCAACGCAGGCAGTTTCATTTCCAGCAGCTCCCTCATAGACTAGCACTGCAGAGCCGAGGGAACATTGGGACCGAAAATATTTTAACTTATTTTTATTTTCCTTGGTTCCAAGGAGGGCTGAGTCGAGAGCCGAGATAGAATACGGGGACTCAAAAGCACTGATATCACGTGCATCATGCGGTTGTTTAGTTGCTACTCGGTCGCTATTAAGTTTACAATAATAGAAGACAAATCAGTGATGTGAATAGGATGGGTAACTTTTGCTGGGGCGAGCTGTTCTCGATATCGACTGGATTTCATAGGGTCCAGCGAGAAGCTCATTTGAACACAGGTTTTGCTTTCACTCTGAGCAGTGATACTGGTTCATACACGAGCTTTTGTCAGCTCTGCACACTAATCCTCCGATAATCGACAAGGAACAAGCTGACGTAAAATAGTATGTTTCGCGACCGTTTGTCAATCACTTTTCGACAGTCCTGGTACGAATACCGCGTACTTTAATATGTCCAAATTTCATTCTGCCCCATTTGAATTCACCCGCTAACATATCAACAAGCTACATCGCATATTGTCATATCAGTGACCAAAAAGCGATCAACTTCCATGGGGGGAGCGTAGGTTGAACCGTGGGAGTTTTATGGAGCCCAGACTACGGGATAAATGACATGCCGGCACAACTGATGACAACAGCCACTTACGGAACGGCGCTTCGCTAGCGGTCAGAATGCCAGTGTAGACTGCTACAGAGATGATCATGTGAATATGGGGAAAGCGGACCACAGGGAGAGAACCGAGTAGCAAGGACTCAAAAGAACGTGTCTTGTTGGCAGTAGGACCCAGGTTAGTTTTCTTTGGAGCGGTGTGTAAGTATGTATAAATAGAAGCTATGTAGATGATGGTCGCCGGAAAGGAATAGAGTGGTACACCGGATGTTTTCAACTCCAGTCAACTTTGAACAAAAGAGCACAATCCTCAAAAGCAAGTTCGAGCGGCAACATAGGTCACAACCGAATGTGTGTACTACAAAGGGAACCACGCTGCCAAACGGTAGTCAGAAGTGTCGCGTTTTTACCCTTTTATGTCAAATATCCACTTTATGGCCGGTTTCAAAGAAATAAAAAGAAAAGCCATGCAATGGCAAACATTTTTGATATCGAGAAAACTTCACAACTCAAGGGACCGAATAATCCAGTTGAACTGAATCAGCGATTTTTTGGAAGTACCTCGCTATAGTTCTAAGAAACCACGTGATATGTGAGCCGCTGTTCGGGCACTAACGAGCTGACGAAAAAAAATTCGGCCCTGGCCATTTACTTGAATTGGTAAGTTTTTACGAATTGTGAACCGAAGAAGTGCGGTAAGATGGAGTACAAGGGTCTCCACAAAATTTCCTCGTTTCCCATATGATCTTTCACACAAGCGCTTGCATTGTTATTGAAATTTCGTCCGTTATCTCGGTGTTGACTATTTCACCACACTCTTGCCGGAAGAAGGGGGGAAATTAAGCCGATGCCGTTGCCAGCTCACTTGTATTCGAGTTAGATGGTCGCACCCGAAGTTGCCCTAATCGTTTGACAGACACTTCGAAAATGGCCCTGAAGAGCCTCGTGGGAGGAAGAGACAGTCCTGAAAAATACCCTCTGACAAGAACGTTTATTCTTCGACTAATCGAAGCATTCCAGGAAGCATAATATGAGATCGGATGAACACGAAAGTGGAACTGGCTTTTCAGCAACAGCTGTCCAATGGTATCTAAGGTCAGCTGATTAGAATCACCCAGCAGGCTTTGACGAAAGCGAAACACGATCAACGCGGAAGATTTTCCAAGCCTTGGTAATGAGAAACTATTGGAAGGGGTCAATTAAGACTCGCCTCGCTGAGGCTTGATGCACATCAAACGGAAGTTCACTGTTCACAAAGCACTGCGGAACAGTCACAAACATTGGCTCAACTGCGATCACTCGTTAACTATTGGAGAGGTTCCGCTTGTTCCTGTTAACTGAGTCTTAGAATAACGGCTGTCTGGTAGTTGGAGGCGTATCATGTATTTCAATATGGCCTTTTGGGGGGAAAGGTAAAAGTCTACCCACCGTAGTCATTAGTATTCAGTACCACAATGGTTCTCCGGAGATGCCCAAAGCGTGCGAGGCTCATGATCAATTGTTGCACACAATAATATTTTGTGATATTTAGTGATAATGCGGATTCATGTATGATAAATGTAAGACAAACAGGTTTGAGAGAGATAAATAAATGCTTATTAGGTCCTAGCAGGAAGGGGTTCGAATAGACATGCTGGCGCATTCAAACGGATGCCCGGTAAATTGGAAAGTCGAAGGTCGATGGTAGAACCTGACTGGATCAGGCGGAGATAGCTGAGTACTAGAAGTTGTACTTGAAAGAGACAAAAGTTGCACTGAAGCCGGTAGGTTAAGGAAAGACAACGAGGAAAGAATTGAGTTGCATGGAAAAGGAACAAATCTCAACGAATATGATAGGGAGCATTTGTATAGTGCCATGGAAGGTTAGTGTCAGGGTAAAAAGCAGAGAAAACATGATAAACTGTGGGCGGCTTTTTCAATTAGGCAGAATTGATGGTTTGGTATGTGATGGAAGTGGAACAAAAATGTTTTGAAGACGGAGGCACATCGGAAAGAGAGGCAGGGTGATAGGGTGTGGCCGATGGAAAATCGGAGAGTGCAGAGCGAACATCTACTCTGCGTAGTCAGAGAAGCACCCGGGGAGTAGGAGGGTGGGGTGATATAGCACGGAAATGGCAATGAAAATAGTGCAAGAAGCGTAAACATGACAGTGAGCAGAAGCAAGCAGGGTTAGATCAGCTGGTTTGGAGCTATTCAAGGAAATAACGGTATTTTTTCAGAAGTGACATGGTGAATCTACAGCGAGAAAAAAGCAGAAACGTGACAACATTGGAGGCACAAAGATAACAGCGGCTGTTGGGAACAGCTCGCAAACGAAGGAAGACTATTAAAGTGATCGGAGAGATCATGTATCAGTAGACCGAATGAATTGCCTAGACGCGATTTTGTGGGGTGATCTTGGTTGAAGAAGAAAGGCTTCAGGAAATGAAAGCACTTCGTGGAAGAGGCTGCAAGGCGATGGCGATTGAAATTGCTCGCGAGCTGAGGGTGAATTTCAGTTCAAGGTAGCCGATGAAGAGTGAACTGACGGCGGAAAAAAGGAACTCGGAAGTGAAACGATTTGTGTCGCAAAGGCACTGCGAACGTAGCGGTGAATGCAGCCACAACTAAATGAGTGTGTGAAGGATCATTGAATACAGGCAAGGGTAGATCATATGGTTTGTGATTCAACAGGATAGTCACGATGTATCAGTCTTTCAAGACGAATTAAGTGTGTTGAAACAAAGAGAGAAACAGAAGAGCGCAGAAACCAGGAAAGCGGGAAAAAGATATCCGTGGCGAAAAGTATACAGAAGAGCTGATGAGGGAACCAATGGAGGAGGAAAGGGCAAGAGACGAGCAATCAGGTCATTTCGCTGGGGGTGAAACATATAACGAAGGCAAAAGAAGGAGGGGAGGCATCAGAACAAGTGAACCTGTGACCGAACAGCGAGCAAAAGACATAAGTAGCGGGGTCGGGACGGTGGAGCTAGAGAACTCCATGACCGGAGGCCATCGGACAACTGGAGTAAGCGGGAAGCGCCAAACAGAGCACTGTCTAGTGGAAGGATTTGGAGAACTCTGCATGGTAAAACAGGCAATATATGGTGATGATACATGACGATAGTGCGGGTGGCTATGGAAGATGAAAACTGAGAACAATGTGTTCTAGCATGTGGATTGAGCCTGGGCACAGTAGTGCTAGTGGATGCTTGCGCGAGACATGAGAAAAGAGGAGGAGGGAGAATATGACAAGGAGAAGCAGTGAGTATATAAAAATGCTACCGATTAGCTGTACAAGCTGAAGGTGGTAGCGGAAGATTGGCTACTTGGAGTCAATAAGGAAAACAGAAGTGAAGAAAAGAAATCTGTTTCGGGCATGGAAGGACTAAGTGAAGAGATACAGGTGAAATCACATGGTGGGAGCCATCATGGAGGGAAACGGTAGGAAAGAGGATGGAATGAGTAAGTGTGCACACTCTTGCAGAAATACCACAGCGAAAAACGATAACAGAGGTGGCCAGAACTATAAGTAAGAATAAGGCAACAGGAGGAAAACTTTGGAATCATACTATCCGATTTCAGTTATATCGGAAGTTGCAGAACGGCGATGGTGGAAGCTAGCAGTCCGAAATTGGTGCTTGTGGATAGAGCTGGAAGTGTGCTGGAGGCCCAAACAGAAATACACACCCAAAGGGAAAAACACGGGGTTGGTCCGCTAGCCAGTATGAGCTGGCTTTTTTTGCGGAAGTTCTTCACGCACGATGTGCACCGACCAATTTGGTGGATCTGACGGCACCCCTGCACATTTGGAATCGGCGCGAGTGATCAGTGTTGGCTTAACATAAGGCATAGTAACGACGGTAATGGCATATGATTCAGGATCGGTTGGCCAGGCTGCTAGAGGTGTCAGGAGGAGGAAACGGTGGAGAGAGCTATTGTTAGACGCTATTTAGCATTGGCATCCCGAAGCACCTGCCTGAGAACTGACCAGAACAGTACCCTGGGTGGTTGACCGTCATTGATAGCTACTGAAGATAGCTGGAGTGG
Source organism: Fasciola hepatica (assembly GCA_948099385.1). NCBI lineage: Eukaryota > Metazoa > Platyhelminthes > Trematoda > Plagiorchiida > Fasciolidae > Fasciola > Fasciola hepatica. Next base: position 8,958,178 of record CANUEZ040000012.1, on the reverse strand, counting down.
GAAACCAAATAGAAAAGTGCCTTCTAGGTATGCCCTGGCTAGTGATCAACGATCCACAAGGAAGCAAGAGGGAAAGCGAGAGAGCGTCAATGCGGTGGGCATCCAGAACTAGTGTGGAGAGAGTGTGAAGCATAGTTGACTGCAGTGTGTAGGAATAAAGTGGGTGCTGACCAAGAGGAATTAATGGGACCAAAGTAACAGACCAAGATAGGAAGATACAGATGGGACCAGCATCGGTGAGACGGGATGTATGGTTATGAAGCAGAAATAGAGCTATCGGGCCAAACGTGGGAGGTAAATTCGCTGCGGGTCAGTGGCGGCAATGATCAAAGCTGGAGGTACTAGGGTGGTGCGATGGAGAGAACACGGGTTAAAGGTTTAAGCTCAGTGCGGAGAAGCAAGACAGCTAGAGGATGAGGCTTGTTCCAAAGCCACATCGATATAGAAGGTCCCACTGGCTAGCACTGAAGCGGTAGAAGCAGCTAAGAGGATACGAGTTGCGCCCCCAGGAGTATGCAGTGAAGAGAAGGAACACATACTAAGGGACGGCCTATTGCAAATTTTAGAATAGGCTAACAAGAAGAGCTAGGACCTCCAATTGAGTTTGGATAGGAGACAGGGAGGTGAAGGTCAACTTGACAAGGGTCATAGGAGCGGACGTCATCAAATGAGATGCTGTAAGTAGTGTAACCTTGGTTATAGGCTAAGCTGGGGCAGGCTGGGTTTAGCCTCGGGTAACAAATCCATAGACGCTAAGTGAACAGGAGCCCACAGCATTGACGGCATACTGGGGTTTCGGATAGGCCAAGCAGCTTTTTGATGCAGGCATTCTGGATATTCCCGGTGGCTATAAAGGAGGAAAGCAAATGGTGTGCACAGGTAATCGGGCAGTGCCCTACCAGTGGTATTACATGTGATGTGTATATGAGGGCGACTAGCGGGTAGTAAGAAACGTCTGTTTCTGGCATAGGGTTTGCTAGGCTCAAGCGACTTGAAACAATGCCTGTTCCGAGAAGCTTAATATGAGGAGCGTTGTCAGCCAAGATCAGTGCCCTGTGGTGGATCGGGATGTGAAAGCCGTCCAGGTTAATTTGGCATGGCGGTACGGAACATCTTTAAGGTAAAATGAAGCTTCTATCTGCCTCAGAAAATATTGAGCCACGCGGGGAACCAAGTTTTGTGAAGGTTGTAAACAGGCCATTAAGGTAGGTGGAGTTTATCTTCTCATATTACCATCAAGAAAGAACAGGATGCAGTGGCAGATAGACGAAAATAAGTCGTTAATATAGATAATGAATACCACAGGCCTAAAACATTGCGCTGGGTGGAGCCATTGGTAGTGGATTTGGCAGCAGAAAGGCGACCTACGCGGCTCGTGACTTGTTGGAGAAATATGAAGATAACCTGGAGATATGAAGATCCAATACAACAAAAAATCGGGTAATGGCTGTCGGATGCAAATGAAATACGCGGTCAAAGGTCAGAGACGAGTCAATAGACACAACAGTTACAGAGTGACCGGTGTCAACCGGAGACGATTGGAAAATATGGGAGTAAAGCTTGCAGGAGGAGTGAGAGCGAGAATTCAGAAAACCACGCCCATCAAGGTTCAGTTGGTCGCTAGATAAGAGATAGTGCACTGCTTTTTTCATGGTCCACAATTCTACGGACAGCGCGGGTGTGATGATGGATCGGTGGTTATCCGGGTCACGCTGTGGGCCTTTTAGACGGGGGCTGATAATAAAGTTTTCCTCCGAGGGGGATCGAAGCCGAGGGGGGCGAAGGTTGCGTATGCATCGAGTAACAAAGAAGATAGTTGGGGACAGCCTAAACGGACGACGGCCGGCATAGATCATCAGAACCGGGTCTGGGAGAAGGTTCGGCGAAGGGGACTAATTTAATAATGTCAGGACTGGCGAAACAAATCGATGAAACGAAGACGGGGGAATATGAGAGCAGGTCAAAAGAAAGGATGAGCAGTGGTCAATGCAGACATCAGAGAAGACCCAGGGGCCTTAGCTGTAAACTGGCAGCAGATGAAGGGTTTGGAAGGGGTGAATGTTGGGCCGTCGTCTCTAACTCAGTAGGGCCTTGCAAAGCAGCTCTCATTAAGGTTGGTTAATGAGCAGGATAACTGAGAGGTCGCTTGATCAGATTAGGGTAAGTTGCTACTTAGCCGGCTCACTCTGCGAAAGAGAAAGAGGAAATGCGGTATTCGGATGGTGGGTCAACAAATGGGTTGGTTACATTAAATAAGTGCAAGAGGGTGAAACATAGGGAGCTGAAAACTATATAAGAATCAGGGGAGAGAAACGGGAATGTGGACAATCGTTGGCCCGGGGGCTAGTTGCATGAACGGTAGGGATTCGCAACGACAAGAGGGGGTGGTTCGAATAGGTCCATCAGAGGCAGCTTAATGTACGCGTAACAACTCGGTGGTAACTAGCCGGCAAGTGGCCAGTGAACTTAGCAGTGATACCAGAAATACCGATGATGAGTATCTTGTCCAAGGCTTTGTTCGCCTGAAGAGGCCGATGAAATGCTGGGTTCATCCACCAATACATACACAGGTAACGGAGGTGTAGAAAGCGGGGCCAGAGTGAGGGGACCAGCAGTTTAAAGGGGGGTTAAGGTTATGTTAGTACCGGCAGTGGAGTCAATGGCAGCGCTAAATTTTCCACGACGGAGTCTAATTTGGAGGAGTTCAAACCCGGAGAAATACGAACGAAGACAAGAGAGAGGTTCTGGCCAGAGTTGTAAGTCGATGGCCACTTTGAATCTCGAACGAGGATATGTACAAGAATAAAATTACGCACAGTTTGGGAGTTGAAGATATCCGCATGGGGAAACTTTTCAAAACAGCCTGTCTGAGGGCATTCCGGGTTAGTATTTTTCTCTTTCACATGGACACAAGAAGGAAATCAGAAATTTTGATTTATTGCTTGGAATATAGGTAGCAAAATACCATCCGATAAGTCTGATACACAAAAGCCCTAGATTTCTTGGGCTCACACGTTTCCCCCTTACTTTTGGGCAGGCATCAACGAAAAAACAGTTCTGGTAGGAGCCTCTTCTCTGTCCTTACCCCCGAAAGGACTCTTGATGTCCCACTGGCCGCAGTCTATTACGTACACTACTGAAACGAAACTGAAACACACTCAGCTGACAAGCCAGCAAGCCAAACTGATTGTTCCAAGGGTCAAGGCAGTGTCGCAGCTATTTCTGTTCAGTGACAAAAGGAATGGGAATTATTCGAGGTCAAATTCCTCCTGAGTCCCTCGCCTTAAACGGCTCGTTCATTCCTACCACTCCGCTAGTACGAGATCTCGGTCTACAATATTCTTGCACGTTCACCTTTCAAGAACAAGCCACCTACCAGGTAGCTAAGACTAAGGGAACGATAGCCCTCATCTGCAGAACTTTTATAATGCGCGACAGCCAGCTTCTGATCTTTAAATCCCACGCCAGACCACAGCTCGAATACTGCCCTCTGGTATACACTCACATGCGCAAATCGGACAGACTTGCGATCGAAAGAGTTCAGCGATCCTTCACCAAGCACTTACTCGGCTCATCATCCTCCTTGAATTATAGAGATGTCCGCTACCAAGGCTTGAACCCCTATGGCTACGACGTATGAAACTCCATCTTTATCTTCTATTCAACCTCCTACGTTCTAGAGCGCAAACGTCCATCACTGATCTATGTTTCGCTCAAGACGCACCCTACCCTCTTCGTAACCGAAATCATACTTTTAAAGTCCAATACACCAGGACAAAACTAAGAGAAAGGTTCTTCATCACCGTTTACTCCCGCATTTGGAACAGACTGCCCGAAGACATTCGGGCCTGCCAGACACTGGACCGTTTCAAAATTGTCCTTACAAAATATTTAGATGTCTCCAAAGTACTACAATTAACCCATATGTGCACCATGTTGGAACAAGCTTATGAGGGTAACCTACATTTTTGGATAGAGGAAGAAAACACAACCCGGTTAACATCCTTTGCAACGTCGACATAACCTACCCTATATGCCTTAGTATAGTATAGTATATTTCTTGACCGTGGTCAATACACATGCACAAGACAAGATCAAAGTGTACAGCAGTACATGTCAATGTGAGGTATTCACAAGTTCTAAATTTATAAATCACACAGCAACCGAACTACACCAGTAAAGTCATGTGGTGTTTGAGTGAACAATAGGGGTAATGTTTGAGGCGGAAATTCCGAAACGGTTTCGAAATCGCTGGGGCGGTGTGGATAGCTGGACAGTAGTGGGGTTGCTGATATGAGCGACAATTGGACAATCACTAACGAGTGATCGGGCGGAGGAGATGCCAAAGAACATTGTTAGAAGTAAAACAAGCACGGGGCTTTCAACGTGCAGTCAGAAATACCAGCGGAATATTGGAAACTGATCCAGCATTGGGTAACTAATTGTGGAGGAAACATGTGAAATAAAGGCAAGTGAGTCGAAGGTGATAATAAAACGGACCTTTTGTGCAGGTGATTACAGTGTCATATGGGACTTCAAATGAAGGCGAAAAGCTTCGCATGGTCTTCAGTGAACTTCTGAAGAGCATGAATGGTATATGGACGTATAACGGACTTTTAAAGAAAAGCCGTCAATGAAGCGGATTAGTGGAGACAAACGTCAATGGTTCGGCTAGGCAGAAGTTGGAAGAGTGTAAATTTTTTGTATGTGATAGAAAATTGTTAACCAAATTATGGTTGGCTGCAGATGGCTGGTATTCTTTTCCGTAAAGACCTTGGTTGCAGATGGTGGCAGGTAGAATGCTGAGGGAAGCAGGTAAAAAAGGGCTGTGTTCCGGTCATAGTTTTCGTACTGCAACGCGGGAAGAATTGAACTGTTGGGTTGGATTATTTGGGAATAGACGTTGAGCGGATGTGTTGATGGTTGGTGTCAGGAATCATCTCTGCGATCCGGTGAGACTTTCATGAGGTTTTGTTAATCCGTGTACGGTGCCCCATGTAACGTCAGCAGGTGAGAGTATAGGTTTGAACCATTGGTAAAATCGTCCAGTCCTTACGGTAATCCGGAACAAACGTCGATTTGGCCGATGGCCACCCAAGTAACCCATGCAATCTGGAAGAGATCAAGAGTGCGGCAGTCTGGAGAGTGTTCCAGCTGTGGGTAATGATTATCGTTTTTATGGAAGCAAGAAAATGAACATTTTGTTATCCGAACAATTAGTTATCGTTTGGCTAGTGAACCGGTCTATTAGGGATCCCTAGACCGAGACTGGTAGCTTTCTAGGGTAGTTGGGTGATAGTAGAGATTTAGGGCGATATCAGGTAGGCGGTGCATGAGGAGAGGGTGTCCGTTTGAGAACCAGGAATAAAACAATAGTAGAGGGTATGGTCTGGAAGAAGAATGAGAAAATAGGAAGATAACAGTCTGGCCAGTTCACCAGCTGTGGTCGAGGAAGGCAAATAGTAAAAAGGGAGAAAAACACTGGGTGTTAAGGAGAGGATTTTTCATGTGGAAGCACACGTGCTGGTATTCCGCAGGGTCAAGAGAAACCAGAGGCATAAGGATTCCGGTTGAAATGGGGTCTTAACTTACCATGAGCATATGCGTAGAGTAGTGAAGCCTAGTTACCAAGGGATGGCAATCCGTGCGGCAAGGCTTCAGTGTACGAGAAAGGCGCAAAAAACAGGATGGGACGGCTGAGTTCTAGCCTGAGCCAGGAATTAAGTGAGAGCGAGCACCCATCGCTAGTGGACGGAACGGTTGCATTTATATATATATATATGCAAATTATGTTGTAAAATGGCACAATCTAGTTAGGAAAGGAGGCAAAAGTGAGTGGAGCATACCCAAGGTATATATACATATATATATATATACATATGTATATATATATATGTTTATGTATATATATATTTATTGCTGTATACGTGGGTGCGATCATCAGACGGGTCATGTGATAGTGGTCGGACGCAAAAGACTGTGGCAAAGAAAGTGAGATACAGAGGCGCAGCTGAGAATCAACGGTTAACGGAAAGAAGAACAAAATTTAAGCACGGGCTCATCGGTGCAGCGGATCCCTAAGGCACATTGAGGCCATGAAACGTGAGACTAAAAGGGAAACGCCTAAGTGTGGCTAAAACTTTCAATGGGAAAGTTAGTATTTCGCCTAGAGTGGTCATTGAGCAGGAGTAAAGACTAAGTTCTGCATAAAATCACAGAAGAACCTTAGCTAGGGGATAGGGTGGGAGCAGAAATGGTAACGTCATAACTGGGTGTTGAGTTCAGTTAGTAAGTCACGCTAAGTGAGATGAGTCAGACTGGATTTTCCAGTTCGAAATCGCAGAGGTGGTGAGGGAAGTATATGTGGTGGGACCTGGTGCGGAAAAGAGGCATTGTAAGCTAAGAGATGTCGAGGAGCGTTGAATTACCCACCATGCTTGTGTTAATAATTAAAGGACAGTAGTGAGTATATATATATAGGTACATGTACATATATATATATATTTGTATATACAATTATTATATATATGTATATACGTACATATATATATATATAAAGCCGACCAGGGGTTGGATACTGAAGCAGTTTTTATAGCGTTGTTGAGATTGGTTTCAGGGCCGCAGACGCGATATAACTAAGTGAAGTTAATTAATCGTGGAGCGGGTGAGACATATTGACAATCTGTTGGGAGTAATACGGTGGTCTCTATAAATGCGAGCGCATCTGGAAGGATTTATTTCAAAGTTGAATTGGCAGGATCCTATAAGTTGGTATGGAGAAACAGCTAGTGGACGCAGACATGCTTACATATGTCGATGGCAAAGTCTAGGAAAAGCGGTCAAACAAAGCAATCAGAATTTTAAAAGCGGTGAGGTTATTCCGGAAGGTAAGGTAAAGAGAGAAAGCAGAGCAATGGCTTAACAGTCGAGGCCTATCTCGTAAGCTTGACTTTCGGTTACGTGAACGTTGAATAAGCGCAAAATATTTGGGACAGAAAGGAATTTGTCACTAGCATGCACGAATGCATACTTTGACCGAGAAGATCTGATGTGCAAGGGAAGTTTACTCCAGATTCTGGAGTACGCGAAGAGAAAGAACTTAGAGCGTAGAACAGTCCTCGCGGAGGGTGTGGTAATAGTATACTGTCTATTACGGAGTGAAAATTCAGTATCCGGGGGGAAGCACAACTGGTTGGAAGAATAGGATTGCTTAGTCAATAGCTTATACAGAAATATCAAATTGAGCTTGATGCGACGAAGCCATAGTGGTTCGATTTTGAGAGATAAGCATCGTTCCCAGTAGTTTAAGTTGGACGACCAACCGATAAGCTGTTTTGTAAATCTTTGAATACATTCGATAATAATCCTGTCGGATTTCCTCATGCTAATGAAGATAAGGGGACAATAATCGAGAAGGGGCCTGGCATGTACTTTGTACATGTAGAGAATGCTCTGCCTAAGCTGAAAGGATCTGAACAGAAGACCAAGACACTTTTTAGCCTTCGCCGTTTGGAGGACAGCATGTTCCGAGACGTTGAAAGAGCAAGAATAACTTAAGCCAAGGTTTCTTACTAAAGGCTGGCTGTCAATGGGTGAACCGCCAATGCATAAAGAACCAGGAGGAACCTGGCATTTGTAAGTAAGGAAAATACACTTGTCGGCGGAGAATTTCATCGCCAAGGTCGAGCGCCATTCATCAAGAGCGGCTAAATCAGCAGAGATTTTAGGGATAGTAGTACTGAGGTTGCTAGGCGAAAAAGTGTAGACTATCTTAATGTAGCGTTTGTCATCTTCGTTCATACTTTTACCACGTTTATTGTTTAACTGAACGCTGACTGCCAAGCGCGGTTGCCATTTGACCGTTGCTCTTGCGCACGCTCTCACGCACGCTCCCAAATACACGCTAACCACTATCTCTCCCAATCGCCTTCTCGTTCTCACGGGTCGTGGGGAATACTGTTCTGGTTAACATATTTGTGAAGTGCCGCACATTAGAGTAACGTGCAGGTGGTCCACGCAGTACAAAGGACCGAATCACGCGTTTACTAAGGAAACCGCGAAGTAAGGTCTAATCAACCTTACAATTGGTGAGCCTGACGTGATCCTCAGGTCACGTGAGTTTCCTTGTTTTCTACCGTTCAAGGTCCCGTCTGCGTACGATTTTGTGTTTTATTGTTTCCCTATCTGTTGATTTTTTTGGTCGGTTTACCAAATAATTTTTTTGTCCATACGTATTTTTGGTGTCTAGTTGGTCGTGATTTTTGTTCTTTTCTCGCGAAGATTATAGTGCCCCATTGATCGTTGGTTTCTTTTCCCGTCTGTGTTCGATAAAGCAATCGCTATGTCTACTGAACGGAAACCCTGCTCAAACCCCACCGTTGGGGCGACCACGCGGCACATACCGGCATTCACAACTGCTGATCCAGAACTCTGGTTCACGCTGGTCGAGTTAGAATTCGAAAACTGCCGTATAACCAGCGACGCCAGCCGTTTCAGGTGGGTAGCAGGCCGCCTCCCGCCAGAGGTCACAATGCAAGTAAGGGACGTAATAATCTCTTCCCGAAGCTATGAGGCTTTAAAGGAGGCTGTCATTGCCCGCACGACCCCAACGCAAGACCAACGTATGCAACAACTTCAAAGCGTTGAGCTTGGAAGCAGGACGCTCTCCGAACCGCTGCGTGAGATGCAGCGCTTGAGAGGACCGACAATAGGCGAGGACCCGCTCTTAAGGGAACTCTGGCTGCAGCGTTTGCCGCATAACATTCCAGTTTTACTAAGTGCCACGCGCAAATGCTCGCTGGAGGAAATCGCCGCGATAGCTGATGACATTATGTCACGATACAACCCCGCTGTAGCTGGAGTAACCAGGCCCTCCGTCGCAACGGTGCCTGACTTGCCAACATCTAACGAACTCGCGTCAGTTTTGTTTAGAATTGACGCGAGCCTTCAACGCCTAGCATTTAGAAGTGGGTCACGGGAGCGGCACCGCGCACGCTCACCTAGGCTCCATAGTCCGTCATTGCGACGACGTTTCGTCGGTTCTTCAAAAGAAGGGTATTGCAAATACCACAGCTGCTTCAGTGAGGAAGCTAAACGATGCGAACCAGGGTGTACGTTTCCCGGTGCTCATCAGGGAAACTAAACCCCCGGCCCGTGGTGGTGACCCACGAAGCCGGGTATCACACCAATAGTCGTCTTTTGAACGTAAGGAACATCATTTCAAATAGCCTATTCCTTGTAGATACCGGTGCCGAAGTGAGCGTCCTCCCCCGAGCGAAAGACGACAATAGCACACCGCAAGCCCAAACACTACGCGCTGCCAATGGCACGGCCATCCCAACGTTTGGCCAGCGGTCGCTCACCTTAAACTTGGGTTTAAAGCGTAATTTTCGTTGAATATTCATCATCGCCGACGTCCCGTACCTAATTCTGGGCATTGACTTCCTGCAGCACTTTGACTTGTTAGTTGATGCACGGCGCCGCAGAGTGGTGGATCGTCAGACCACTCTCGCTGTTGCGGGTCATAATTCGCGAGTGAATCACGTCACGCCCTTTTACGTTCAACCACAGGCACACCAACCTTATGGCGAACCCATCGCCGCCTACCCGGCCATGTTTCGGCAGGCCGGGCCTCTCCCAGCAGTGACGACCAGTGTCACTCACCATATCGGTTCTAAGGGACCCCCAGTGTTCAGTAGGCCGCGTCGGTCAGCACCAGACAAGCTTCGTGTTGCACAGGCTGAATTCGAACATATGCTAGAACTGGGTATAATACGCCCTTCTAGTAGCCCTTGGGCTTCCCCCCTTCATGTGATCCCTGAGTCTAGTGGCGACTGGCGACCCTGTGGTGATTACAGAGAGCTTAACAAAGTCACCGTCCCGGACCGATACCCGATTCCCCATATACAGGATCTTACTTCGTCTTTATCAGAATGCTCCGTCTTCAGCCGTATCGATTTGGTTCGGGCGTACAACCAGATCCCGGTAGCAGAGGCCGATATCCCTAAAACTGCCGTCACTACACCTTTTGGGCTGTTCGAGTTTCTGCGAATGCCGTTTGGACTAAGCTATGCAGCCCAGACCTTTCAACGGTTCATGCACGAGACAACTCGTGGTTTGGATTATGCCCACGTATACCTGGATGATATTTTGGTGGCGAGTTCTTCAGAGCAAGAGCACGCTACACACTTACGAGCACTTTTCGAACGCCTTAGCCAGCACGGCGTTACGATCAATATCGCGAAATGCGAATTAGGCCGGGCTGATATCACCTTCATAGGACATTCCATTTCATCCTCGGGTATTCGCCCTCTGTCAGATAAAGTTTCCGCTATTCGCGACTACCCTGAACCCCAATCTTTTCGCCAGTTGCGTCAGTTTGCCGGCCTGGTGAATTTCTACCGCCGATTTATTCCTCACGGTGCGGAAATGATGCAACCCCTCACCGATCTGTTGCGCGGAGGTAAGCGAAAGTTCGTGTTTCCTGACACGGCACAAGCCGCATTCGCCTTGGTCAAAGATGCTGTCGCCAACACAGCACTCCTTACACACCCGGACCCTTTGGCTCCTATTTCGGTAGTGACGGATGCCTCGGACACAGCGGTTGGAGCAGTACTGCAACAGTTCGTAGATGACTCTTGGCAGCCTTTAGCATTCTTCTCCAGGCGCCTACAACCCGCGGAATCAAGATACAGCACGTTCGGTAGAGAGTTATCAGCCATCTACTTGGGAATCCGTCATTTTCGACATGCACTCGAAGGCCGTTCGTTCACGGTGTTTACAGACCACAAGCCTTTGGTTTACGCACTAAAGTCAGCTTCGGATCGATACTCACCACGCGAGATTCGCCACTTAGACTTTGTCTCACAGTTTACTGTGGACATACGACACGTCTCTGGGGTACTTAATCCCGTCGCAGACGCCTCATCGCGCGTATATCAACTGAGTCTGTCACAAACGCCTAACATCAACTTGAACGCAATGGCACAGGCTCAAACTATGGACCCTGACATCGAACAACTTCGACAAAACGGTTCTTTGAGTTTAACCACAGTGCCTATCCCAGCTTCCCAGAATACCATCGTGTGCGATGTGTCGCAAGGTCGCCCTAGGCCAGTAGTTCCTGCTGCCCACCGTTATCCTACGTTCCTGACACTCCATAATCTGGCTCATCCGGGTGTGACTGCCTCTGTGAAACTGATAACTGAACACTTTGTTTGGCACAATGTCAAACGAGATGTCCGTCAATGGGCTCGTGCTTGCCTGCAGTGTCAACGTGTTAAGATCCATAGGCACACTAAGGCGGCGTTGTCCAGGTTCCCAGAACCTGAAACACGTTTTCATCATGTGCACGTCGACCTCGTAAGACCACTTCCACCTTCGCTTGGGTACGTTTACATACACACCTGCGTGGATCGTTTTACTCGCTGGCCGCAGGCCATCCCTATCCCTCGTCCCACGTCGGAAGAGGCCGCGAAAGCTTTTCTGACCGGTTGGGTTGGTCATTTCGGTTGCCCGGCAATAGTGACCACCGATCGCAGTCCACACTTTGACGGCGCTTTCGGCAGCCTACTCGCTACGCTCGGTTGCCAACACGCTAAGACGGCAGCTTACCACCCTCAGGCCAATGGTATGGTTGAGCGTTTCCACCGGCAATTAAAAGCCGCCCTTCGAGCAAACGGCAACCCCCTTTGGAGTGAAACACTACCATTAGCACTCTTAAGCCTGCGTGGTACTGTTAAGGAGGAGTTACACACAACACCGGCCGCACCAGTATATGGTTGTACACTTCGTCTGCCTGGGGAGTTGGTAGCCCCCTCACCAACCGTGACTTTCGACTACGGTGACTATGCTCAGCGCCTTACGCAACACATGCGAGTGCTCGGGGCCAGTCCGCTGCGTGAACAACAGTCTGCAAGTTATGTCTCAACTGCGTTAGGAACCGCTACTCAGCGAAGTTTCATCCGTAGCCTCGCTGACTCCCGTGCACGTTCAAGGAGCCAACCGATCACTGGACAACGGGACGATTGGTCAGCCTGGCACTGGAGACTGCAACTGGACGCCTTTTTGGATGGACCTGACGAGGCATTTTCCGGCTCGCATTCGTATGAGACCCGTGGGCGCCAAAACACAGTTGGACCCACGCACGTCGGACCTCGAGAGTGCAGGCACCGGTAAACTCATCAGCAGTCGTTCGAAGTCACCGACAATATAACGGACAAGCTATGAGGAGTTCCTGGAGAACCAATGATTCCGGCTTACCATCACGATCGAAGCCCAACTCCGTCGGACTTCTAGGAGGAGGCTACTGTAGCGGTTGCTATCTTCGTTCATACTTTTACCACGTTTATTGTTTAACTGAACGCTGACTGCCAAGCGCGGTTGCCATTTGACCGTTGCTCTTGCGCACGCTCTCACGCACGCTCCCAAATACACGCTAACCACTATCTCTCCCAATCGCCTTCTCGTTCTCACGGGTCGTGGGGAATACTGTTCTGGTTAACATATTTGTGAAGTGCCGCACATTAGAGTAACGTGCAGGTGGTCCACGCAGTACAAAGGACCGAATCACGCGTTTACTAAGGAAACCGCGAAGTAAGGTCTAATCAACCTTACATTATTGTCGTCCGCGAACAAAATCGGCGTGCCTTTAAGTATTGTCGGAAACATATCATCTATATATAGGAGGAAGAGCAGGGGGCCCAAAACACTGCCCTGAATAACACCGCTAGTAACAGGCTTAGGAATAGAGGTGTGCTCGTTAATTAAGACAACCTGTGAACGATGAGATAAGTAAGACGAGAACCAAGAAAGGATTGGATCGACATTCCCAAATGACCGTAGCTCTGTTAAAAGGTGGGGGTGAGGTACACGATCAGATGCCTTGGACAAATCAAGATAAAGAACAACAAGAGATTTTCCACTTTCAGCAGAGTCGGTGACGAGATTCAGAAAATCATACTGACAAGTCATGCAGGACCGTGAACTTAGGAATCCATGTTTGTTGTGATTAATAAGACTGAGGCTTAATAAATAGCTAATAATATTATCATTAACTATTTTTTCCATTTTTCTGGATAAGATGGGGGTAAAGTTTATAGGGCGATAATTGGATACCTCATGTAAAGGTCCTTTTTTATGAATGGGAATGATTATCGAGCGCTTCCAGTTAGCAGGTACGGTGCTACCATTAAGTGAAAGAGTGAAAAGGTTAAGCAGCAATAGAGGGAGATCCGGTCCACCATTGACGTGTGCAATTGGTGGTAAGCCATTTGGGCCTAATCGAAGGGAGGGTTTGCTATTGGATAGTAGCTTAAAAATACTGCTGGCATCGAAGGGTATCGTAGAAAGGACAGGATCGGTAAGTGGTGAAGATGGGGGCGGAGCAATGACAGTAGCTGGAGCCATGGCCGAAGCAAAGAATGCATTGAAGGCTTCGGCTATACAAGGTGGGGATGTGATAGATGAGTTATTATCCAGAATCAGAAGTTGGAAGTCGGCCTTAATGTCAGCGTTTCTAGACTTATGCAACATAGAAAGAAGTTGCGACTTGTTAGGATGACTCAAAGCCTTAGCTTCTTGGTCACGAAGTCGCGTATTATCTTGTCGTTGAATAAGTGTGGAGAGGCGGTTTAGACGAATAAAAAGTGAAAAGTCGTTGGAATTATGTAGTTGTTTGAGAAGTTTATGGTACTTCTTATGGAGTGGCAAGATAGGCGACCTCTTTTTAGGTACAGCCTGGGCAGTATTGGACAATTTTTCCAGACAATCGGAAAAGAAGGAGTAGAAAATATTCGCGGCATGCTGAGGGTCCTGGGTGAGAAAATAATCACCCCAGTCTTTCTGCCGAATAAGCGTGACTAGCAAGGCCCAATTTCTGCATATAAATGTATTGTTGGAGGGGTGTGCGGGATTAGGTGGGCCATTAAGGGGCAGATGGCAGATAACCATTTTATGGTCACTACCGGGGAAATTTCGTGTTACGGTCACGTCGATGAGAGGCATGTTATGAGTAAATACCAGATCTAGTATGTTCCCATTTCTGGTAGGTTCGACAACATGTTGTGTCCGGCCGCCAAGATGAATGCTAGTGATCAGGTCCATAAGATTGGGAGGAGCCGAGAGGGTGGGCCAGCAGATGTGAGGGAGATTAAAGTCACCCGCAATAAGCTTGGTTCCAGAAGGAAGCAAAGAGAGGTATTCGAAAGACCTAATGAGAAGTGGAAACAAGGAACTGGGGGAATTTGGTGATCGATACACGCAGCCAATGTGAAGAACAGTGGTTTGGAGGTTCATAGTGAACCAGAGAGAATCAGGAATAGAATCGAGTGCCGTATGTAAAAGAGGGATCGTGGTGTAGACTTCCTTGACGTAGGCTAGGCACCCACCGCCACGCCGGTTCGGTCTGTCGGTCCTTAGAAGACTGTACCCTACCAAAGATACTTGATCATTGGGAGTGCTCTCAGAAAGCCAGGATTCCGTTATTAAGATAATGTCGTAATTATTTGTAAGGACAAGTTTTTCAAGGTGCGGGAGTTTGTCAAGAATAGAACGCGAGTTGAATAAGGCTAGAGATATACCATTTGTGGGAGGTGGTCTAGGCACATCAGGGGGATGGTGTAATTTGGAAGGAGGCAGGCTATCGCGATTGGAAGGAGCGGAGATTAGGGTCAAAGGGGAATATGTTGATGTTGAGGCTAGTGGAGGTTCAGATGGGGTGGCCTCCAGCCAAGCTGGATTAAATGTTGCAGTGAGAGGGACTGCTGAGTGGTAAAAGGACTGGGCATCAACGGAGGGGGAAACATCGGAACAAAGGGAAAAACCTGTGGGGTTTGGCGGGTCGATATCAGACAGGGGTGATTAGGGGCAGTCGAGAAATACCGGCCAGTCGGAATCGAGTATTGGCTGAAGGGGGGTGCAGAGGGCAGGGTTGAAAATGTGTGAGGAATACGGGTGTAGGGTGGTAGATTAAGCTGCACATTGTGGGAGGGGTAACTCAAGTTGGGTGGAACACCAAATATGGAGCAGTTAGAAGCGGGAGCAGTGGAGATAGTTGTTAGGTGAGAAGTACGACGTGAGGCAGATTGGACGGCGTGTGGGGGCCGTATTTTGGTATTGACAGGCAGTGAGCACAGTAAATTTGTAAGGGTCACCGATGCATTGGAGCAAGGGGTATTTTCTCAGGTCGAAACCTTACTCGGTGAGTTAAGGCGAGTTGATCTAAGAGGAGACAGTTGAATGAGGGAGGGGTTTGTGAGAAGAATGGGAAGACTGTTAGACCTGTTCCTCTGGACGGTGAGTAGTTTATCACCGGAGGGAACAGAGGGCGAGTTAGAGTTCGGGGTGTATCCAACAGGCGATGAGGTGGGAGAGTGAGGCAATAGTTGGCGTCTCTTACTGGGTGGCAGTAAAAGGGGAGAAGCGGAAATGTCTAGATCAACATTAATGGAATTAGATTTTAAAGAGTTCAGTACGGGAGCAGATGAGGAGGCAGTGGGCGGTTGTGAAGAGGCAGGAGGCGAGTGTGAAGATAAAGCAGTGGGGACTTGAGGAGGAGCTGTGGAGCGACCAGCAGTCTGTGTCGAAGGCTCAGAACTATCAGGCGTCGTTCTAGTGCGGAAAGTCGAAGGAGATATGGTAATTTCCCTTTGAAGTGGGGTTTTATCTTCGGCTATTTTTATGTTTTTATAAGGAGAATTAGAAGCTATAGTGTAACGCATTTTTATGAATTCTTTGGCAGATAGATCATCTGCAAATCGCACAAGGATTGGACAGTTGAAGCGCTGAACGCGCTCACGCAGCCTTGTTATTTGACAAGGAAGGTGGGCCCTACCACATGCATTCAACAGTGTGTGCTTGACATGCTCCAGAGGTATTCCCTCTGGGACAGTAAACACGACTGCATTACGAGAGTTCCTCACTCTTATGAGAACTTCGGATGCAACGGAACCGATAAAGCGGCCCGCAGCTGTCAGGCTTTGTAAGGTGGAATTTTCGATGCGTTCAGTGATGCACAGTAAGCGGGCGAGTTTAGATATCGTATCTTCCAAATTCGTAATCTGAGACTTTATATCTGAAATAATTCGATCTAGAACAGCTGTTCTTTCCGTCGCCAAGCCTACAAAGTCACAGAGGTCAACCGAACATTGTTTTAAGGCCACGGGCGTTTGAAGAAGCTTATTTTTCCTGGTAACTGGGGCATGAGTGGACGGGGTAGTATTGGAAGTCTTTTTTGCTACACGTGACATATTGAAATATCAAAAAGATGCTGTGAATGAGGTGGAAAAGTAACGGCAAACTAGAGCTGGGTTGGAATTTACCACTGAGAAAAAAATACCTGAATTTCTATAAGTTAACGGAAAACCCTAAGAAAATATAATTTTTTAGTATTTCCTAAGACAGATGAATGAAAACTATATCGATAACAGCACGCAAAACGACCTGGTGTAGCGCAGCAGCACCTGGTTACCGGCATATTAGCACCCCTTAGAACGACTTACATCACTGACACTGCTCTTGTTAGATTCTCCCCAATTCACGCGCGCCAACTTCTCCTTCCTATTATCTATATCATACTTAATCTGCTTCACTCGGTCCGAACTGACCCCATTCCCCTTCTTTATTTTGCATTAGCGTCCCAACACTTAATCCAGTTCTAGTGACCACCACTTCTAAATCATCGTTCTTATTCTTAGTTTTGGTCATTATTTTTGTATTTCCAATCACTTCCAATGGCTCACAGTCCTCATTCTTCCCAAAGTAGTCTGTGTCTACATTACTAGATTTCTCTTTTCACCACTGACCGTTGATTCTCAGCTGGGAGCATCCCAGACTGCGTCTCTCTACTGTTATGCTTCCAGACACCAACCGGCGCGCATCTCCCTTTTGATGTCTTGGAATGAGCCGGAGATAACACCAGCGAAATATCTGGCCCAAACGTCCGGCTTTAATTCTGGATCCCCCGCAATCTCCTAGACTACGCCATCTCTACGTCTGTATGATCTCGACCAAAATCACCTGTGCAAGTCCCGCCGGTGCGGGGCGCGGACAGATCCCCCGCTTCGGCCGGTGCAAATCGGGCGTGCAGGACGTCTGCACTGATGTGCGGGCTCAACTAGATGGATCGCAACTCCTGCCTACAGAAATGGTTTTCAGGTTCGGTGTCCAGAGCACGGTCAGCCCCACCCACAAACACCGGTTGCGGATTGAAAAAACAACAAAACAGAACAAAAGAAATGCCGTCCATATACTCAAAATGTTGCTGCCTCTTCCAGCTAACACTGACTCTCCATCGTGCTCGCTTCAAATTTGCCTTCATAACCTAACTCTTTTTTCGTCCGGCAATAGTTGCTTCCTTTGGTGCACAATTATCGCATACTTAAAAACCCATCAACACCTCTGGCTCATTATTCCCGGTCCACTTCCAGCGGTTTCATGCCAAACTATTCACCAGTCTTATTTGCAAACTTAACCACTCTCTAAGATAAAGCCCACCCCTTTTTGCTACTTTTACCGATATACTCGAGAAATAACGCGTTTATTGCTGACGCTAACTTCCGTACCACAATCTCCAGACAGTATATGACACTGCGAAATTTATCTCTAGAGATTCCCAATAATCGAAGACTCTGTGTTTGCTTGCTTTCTCTGCCAGCTCCGCTGTTTGCCTACTTAGGGCTGTTGTATTGCAATGTCCTCATCTTGCAAGGTATCGTGTCCCACATATGCACCTCTGATAAGTTCTTGTGCCGCAGAGTTCTGTTCTGTCGCCACAAAGTGGTCCACCTTTTGTATCAAACGTAAACTGATAGTCTTCTGTCCATCACTTCATCTTTATTGCCAGCTGTGTTCATCCTATTGTTGTAGTTGAGCACCACGCAACGATTTGTTCGATAATTCCTAGTTCATGCTGATGCATTACATTCCTTTTTACTGAAAGCAAAACAATCCACCCAAAGTCCATATGTTTTATCCGGTCACCTCCTCCACCATCACTTTGGCAACCACGGTCCAGATGTGTAGCCCATTTGGTTTATCACACACACTCCGCCAATATCCGGCTGCCGAACTTTGCAAACCTATTCATCGGTTGTTCTGTGTATTTCCTTTCCCATGCTCCATTCCGATAGATCGTCTCAGACACTTCCGATACTTGATACATTTTTTTCACCACGTGAAGTCTTTGCTGAGAATTATCAGTATGTGAATACATACCCGTCATTCAACCGGTCATCCCTCTTGCATGCCACGTTTCTGCCACTATCGTAGCTACGCACCACACGTCGACTTTTTTGCCAGTTACCAGTATCCTGCTGATGCATTACATTCCCTTTTTTATGAAAGCAAAACAATTCACTCAGAGTCCACATGCTCTATCTGGTCACTTTTTTCACCATCAATTTGACACCCACAGTCCAATGTGTTGTCCGTTTCGTTTTACAACTGGCTCAACCGATATACGGTCACCGTACCCCAAAATTGCTATCCTCGACCGATTTTCTTGGTCTTTACGCATTATGCCACACTTTTTCATCGTCTAATTTCTCATCGCAACTCCTCTCATACATTGCAAAGCTCTATTGCTTGAATACGTCTCCTTCAAGAATGTTTTTTCTTCACGATATCCACGTATCCGTCAATCTAGTTTAGTTCTCCGACAGGACAGTCTTCCTTAAGTAGGATTTGTGTGATTTTGTACCATTCTCCACCCACCCGACACTTTGGCAGAATAACTACACCTACCTCCAGCCGGATCGACCACTTGACCTTGAGTTTGAATTCACCGGGCGGTATCGCAACAACTTACTTGAACGCCTTCTCTTACATTCAATCGCGTTCGCATAATTGTACAGTCCTACTGTAACTTTCATTCAGCTTTCAACTGTACCGTTGGATCTTGCATTTCAGCATGCTTCGGGGTTATCCGAAATAAACTATTATATTATATAGTTGAAGGTCAGAGTCAAGCCCAACAAACCACGAAGGTAGGATGCTGACTTAGCTCTCCATGTATACCCCCGCCCGGCCTGTTCCCATTTTTACCCCTTTGATTTTCCCACACAAATGTCAAACTGCTCGCCAATTTCCAGCCCAACAGCAAGTATACCTTTTCTAAATTGAGATCGGCACCTCTTTCTTGACCTCATTCACGCATCAGAGTTCTCGAAATTACCACTTCTAGCCTGTTTCTCATATGGATTTGATTGTTGGAAGGAGTGTAATCGTGGCTGATCTATAAGTTGTCTTTCAAATCCCTGTACTCTCTGCCCTTACATTGAGCCCCAGCATAAGCATCAGGTTGAACAAAGTCAGCTGTAGAATGTGATCTAATTTACTAGTTCAACAGCTCAAAAAAGCCTCACATAAATCCGATCTCCCTTTAAAAATTTAGCTTTGCACTTGTAGTAGATTCTTAACCTCACTTGTTTTCCAGTCTTGAAACCTAACTCACTGGTACCAAGACTTCCTTTATGGCATTCTTGAAAAATCAAGGTTTGACTCACCTTTTGTTATTCTCTAACAGCAGCCTTTTACTGGTGTGCGGGGGTGCCTATGAAATTTCATAATTCAATTTCAGTTTGCTTGAGATGCTCTTCCGTCTTCTTCTGATGGCATGCATCTGAAGGCGGCATGTTCACGTAGCCACAAACCATAGACCGGTCACAATGGCATGTTCGGTATTTCATTATCATATATGCTGTCCTCAGTCACAGCCCGTACAACGACCACACTTCAGCTCTTTTCCTCTATGGTTCTCCATTCGGATCCTGCTAGCTTCAGAGTCCATTACTTTACTCCACGAAATAGCCCGCATACGGGACTCTATATAAGAATTCTCTTTATGGTATGGGCATCGCATCGCTGATCCCCGAGGGCTGCTACTTAATTTTGGGAAATTCCCGGATGGACCACCTGAATTAGTACTTCGAAAGTGGGAAGCGATGAAACGTTCTTATGATTGTTTGTCCCACCACTTTTGACTATGAAACTCGTTTGACCACATTAATTCGTAAACTATGTCCACTTTACATGAAATCCGGTTGGTAAGCCATTTTTCATCTTTTTTCCCGTCATTGTGTGGTTCAGGTTGTTCTATGCAAGTGACCCTGAGGTTTAATATTACCGGGTGATTTTTTCCCCAGTGACGATCTCTATACTGAACAAAGCCTGATTTTTGTTTGTGTTACATTACATGCGTTCATGAAAAATTATTTGCGTGAATCCTTATTGTGACTACCCTGTGTGCTCCAGTCGGGCAACGGGGCACGCCTCTCGGACTCGAGCAGAAATATACCTTATATATAAGTCCTTTCACTCAAAAACTGCCCGAGCAGACCCACACTGAGCCAAGATGCTCTACATACAAATTTAGGTCAACAAAAGTTAGTTAAATGTGTATCTGTTGTTACCATTTTCCGCATATAAAAGCAAACTCAGGGGTTCACTTAACTTCCGTGGCTGGAAAAGTACGACACATGTCTGGATCACCTTTTATTATAGCGACAGATAACAACACCCCAAAAGGAATAAAACTTTAGAAACAAGCAACTGCATTCCTTATGCTTGGGGTTAGATTACATGCCATCAGCTCTCGTGAAAAATCAGGGAATATAAAGTGAGAGAATAACTAAACGGACTTAAACCACATGTGTTGGTAGTCTCACGGGCGATCCTAAAAGCTTTTGTCCACGCGACCTGCTGCCTAATTCCACCGCCCCGGCGGGATGTGTTCGGTTTTTAATGATCCCGCAAACAGAAGACCGGGCCGTGATGTTTTTAAGCCTTAGGCTTGATAGGTTCAGCTTGTATCCGAGGAGATCAGAAACTCCTTCACAGGTTAACATCAGCCTTTCTGGAATGGCTGGGTATCCAGCTGTTTTATGGTCACAGTCAGGTCATTCCATGCTCCACTTAATCTCAGTGAGTTAAATCCTAGGGTTGCTAATCTATCCCCTAAGAGCAACCCTCCCAGTCCCGCTATCTTTCCAGTGAAACCTTTCTGGACCGTCTACAGTGCGGGGCTATCCATGGCTAACTGTGGCGTGCAGTCTTGGACGGTACAGTCCAAATGAAGATCAAGGCCTTGCAAAATAATAGAAGGACCCGAAGACTTTGATCCTACTGTTCTGCGTAACTAGTACTGGCTCTATCTGACCAGGTATCAGCGGAGGTACACCGTGCGGAGGGTTGAAACGTGCTGGCAACAACCACTGCCGAAGTCCAAGTTTTGCACAGCTGGATCGCCAGATCCGGGTTGTCCAGGTTTAGATAGCATGCATTGCTGGATTCTTCGTTTGTGAGACCTGAGCAGCTGGTGACATTTACGGGCAAGACTCAGGCTACCATCCGCTGGCGGGGAGAACCTAGGTTCCCTCGGCCAGAATCGGAGCGCTCCAGAACCTTCACGTCTTCAGCGAAAGTGGATTTAGTTGATCTTTGGACTCGAAAGAAGTCATTCACATGTACCAGGACCAGTGCTGGACTCAGTACTGATCTCTAAAGCATTATAAAGCTTCTGCTTCCATAGTGCACTTGGTGTCTTCAGTTTTGTTGTAGAATCGGTGGTCAGCTAGATAATCTTTCAGCCATCCAAACAGACCTGCCGCCAAGCTCGTCACTCTAGCGCGCTTGAAAGCTGCTACTCAGTGCGCTACACCACGGCGACCTTTAGGTTTTGCCAGGTGGTAGTGAGCTATCATGGGACCATTCAACCCGAAGCATACTTGAGAGTATACACCATTACAATTTCTATGGAATCCGTTGACATTCCAACGGAAAAGTTCCTTATAAATCTTTTTTTGCCACGCAAAAGTGAGTCAGAGAATCTACACTCAGTACCCATAAGTCTCTGCCTCTAGTCCGACTGATCCCTGACCATTTTTACTGACGACATCACCTATCATAGTTGCTTCTCAAATGAAAATGGCAAGGCAAAAGACCAGACGGACTCAGCTATGGATTCCTCGCAACGTCTTTCCCCAGAAACCACGAGGACCTGATTACCAAGATAAACACAGTACGGTAGAAGTACTTGAGGTAGCTGGAAATAGAACCGGTTGCACCAAAACCAACCGGACTAGCAAATTATCAGTTATCTCGATCCTGCAGGAGGACAGGAGTGCCTTCACGCCCTAGTCCCCGAGTTGGGTCAAGGGGCATGCGCATTTGGCCGAATGAACGCTCTGTGTTCTTGAGACGGTTGGTTTTGACGTGAATTCTTTTGTATTGCGACTCCAGGTACTCCGGTTTGTTGTGCAGGAGGATTTGGGGCGGCTGCCTGTGGAGAGGCAAAGGCGCTGAACGTGACTCCTGTAGCTATGAATCCGCAGTTTCATGGTCTCGTGTTCCACTACCCGCTTAACCCCCGCTCACGTAACAACAACAGCAGGGCCACAACAAAGTAGAGGGATGTGGACGCCCAGGTCACACTTAAAGGGTAGAAAGCTTACTAACTTAAAAAGCTGAAGTATAGGGTAAAAAGATACTATGGGTAGAACAGAGGTAGTAATGAGGGGACACTCCGCGAAATAAACGGCCCGTTATGCGTCAGAGCGCGCCTTGAAGTGACTGACATTGTCAGTCACTACAAAACCCCCGTAGACCACCCCATGCTTTTCCACCCGAATCGCAAAGGATATGGATCTGATGTAGTCTTGTGTGCAAGGCTCTACATGCCGTTACTAGGGGCCACGGAGAGCATCTTTTGCTGTGAGGGAAGGGTGGGTCACTTGCCAAGAACAGGCTTGGCTTGAATACCTCGCTAAAGCCACCTTTCTTTCATATACTCTTAAGGAAGAATGAACTCAGGTTAGAAAGCCTGTCTTCTTGTGGAAGGTCCCTGGTCCCTACCAACTTGTGTAGTACAAGCACCGTTGCCCAGGCCTGGAAGCAACATTTCAGGGGGGGCTACCCCGTCAAAAGTTGACAAACCTCCGCGGTGAACCTTTCCAGAGTCAAGTCAACTACGTCCGATCTGAGTATGTTTCCTCAGTCCGACCCGCCCTTATCCTGTAAAAATTTCACGGTACCTTCATATATTCATCAAAATCAAAGTTGTCCCGCAGAAACAATATACATCCGATCTCAGTGGTTCTCTTTTCCATATCAGGAGCAGTCGCGCTGGAATAAGGACCGAGCTTTGAAGGCTTGGCACCAGGATTGGGTCAGTGTTATGTCCAAGTTTGTTAAATTTGAGCTACAGGGAATCTAAGCTATATACGCACAATCCATCATTTCCAATAAAGCAGTCGTAGAATTCGAAAGACCAGTAGTCGATTACTTGTTTCAAGATCTTGTAAACTTCATACCCTGATGGATTTAGAAAGACTTGATGGATGCCTAACAGCTGCGGCTGAACTGAAATTACTACCGATTTGATTGCAGAATCCTAACAGAACTCTGGTTCTTACTTCACTCCCCCCTCAGAAGCACACAAAGAACGACAGCAATCCCCGACAAAGAAGTAGAGCTCTCAAGCAGGTCTACCAGCAACACCCCTGAAGGAAAGCGCAGAAAATCTTTCCCAACAATTTTAAAACCCTTCCTAAGTTGTCCAATTCACAACCACATCCTTGACTGCTGGGGAGTTGGTTTTGTTAACTTGGTGTCTAAACAAAGAGCATCAAAATTACATCCCATCGTTTGTGCATCAGTTGCCGTCAATGTATTTGGAAACCCTATCCTGCGCAAAAAGTTCCCGCATTGATGCAAACAAGAGTGCCCACCAATGCTCCTGCTTCATTTCGTCTTTATTAAACAGCGGAAATCAGGCTGAAGCACTGTGCTTTTTGACGGTATTGATTCATCTATTGTTTCAGCAGATCGTAGCTACTCCAGGTTCTTGAGGACTGCGAAGCCAGTGTGTCTCATTCTCATTTCATGTCAAGCCACTTTTATACTAGCCAGCGATTCTTCCGGCTTGAAGGCCAGCTTCTTCAACGCCCCTACCTACGACCAGTGTTCTACAAGAGCCATCCTGTTGCCCTTCCTTCGTCCTGACTGTATATCTTTTATACTTGTAGAAAGACAGTCTGCTTACCCAGTAGGCTGTCTACGTAATCCCCACTTTGTCTCACTGCACCAGATCTCATCAAAAACTGGCATCAAATGGTCACGGAATCTACCAGTTAGTCCTCTGATCTTAATCTTAAAGTGAATCCTTCTGAGTGCCCAAAACCTTATTTCGCCCCACAGTGGCATCACAATCTCCGATCTTCTCGCATCCCATTCAGATCTACTTATAAATGGCGTGACCTTCGCCAGAGCATCACCTGCCATGTATCTCGGAGTCACTATCAGAAGTAATTTCTCTTGTTTTCATCATATCGCTGCAGTTTTCCAGAAAATGAACGTTTACCGGTGTACGCGCTATGTCAGAGGTCTTTTTATGCTCTGCTTCATTCAACCAACACTTCACTTGCTTATGTATTTTACCACTTTGGCTCTATGCTTCTCTTTTTATCCCTCCGGGATTCCCCGCTAAAGACTTGAATTATTACTGGATGTATCATAAGTCTTTAACTCTTTGGCAAAAGCTCTTGTGACCAGTTCTCCCAAAGTACGATATTTCATCACCAAAAAGTTTGCCAAAACCTTTCTCAAGGTACTGGGGGAATGAAAATGTCCCCTATGGACTGATATCATCGAAAGTGTTTATGAGTTCCCAACCGACTCCAGCTGCAAGAGTTTGCTAGCCCGCAACCTTTATTTACAAGTCTTCTAAGGTTCCTTGTTTCTCCAGATTCCCCACTAATCCCCAAAAAGTCTTACAAAATCTGGTGAACCGTTTCTTTGAATGCATCTTTCATTTTCCGAGTATTTTTCTTATATTGCGCCTTCACTGAATGGGTACTGCCTGCTCAATATTCAGCGGCGGTTAAATGAAGCAGTAAATTGATTTAAGAAGTGTTAGGAATGGGCTTGCCAATTCACCATAAATTCTGGTAATGCCACATGATGAACTACCAGGAAATGACGTGGACTTCGAGAACCCACAGGCGGTACTTCCTGAATAGACAGTCACTAAAAAGCCGACTGGCAAGCACAAAGCTTTAAAAACAACCACGGTGTAGAGTTCACAAGCCGACAGTCTGATAGAACAAAAAAGGCAAAGAAACTCATCACGGGAGGTTTAACTTTCTATAACCATGTAAAATGCCTGCAACGTGGTCCTTGGATGACCAGAAAACTTGGTGGCCGAAACACGCCGGAGTTCAGAAAGGGCCCTCAAGATATTTTCGGAATTGTACAGATATCGTGGAAAGTGGGCTGAAAATAGGTGTTCAGACTGGGAAGACAAAGGGGAAAACCGGAGGGTTTAAAGTAACTCCGACCAGTACTCATGGTGTTTACGAATCTCTTGGCCCGGTAGCTGCTTATAACTCCAGGTAGGAAACT
The DNA here is from genome assembly GCA_948099385.1 of Fasciola hepatica. Taxonomy (NCBI): domain Eukaryota; kingdom Metazoa; phylum Platyhelminthes; class Trematoda; order Plagiorchiida; family Fasciolidae; genus Fasciola; species Fasciola hepatica. The sequence goes on along the minus strand of CANUEZ040000012.1, from coordinate 8,932,783 downwards.
CGAAAGGAAGCCAGAAAGAGCTTGCTGGAGTAGCCACACGAGAGTGTGTGACGCAAAACCATGTAAAAGGTCAGGGTTACTTGTGTGCCAGCCTCTGAAGCACGCTCAGACTGACCTTGCTGTCATACGCTATAAAAGAGCAAACAGGAGACTACGGGAATAATCGGCCTCTTCCAGCAGCTACTTAACAATGTGTACCTTATTCTTAGCTGGACTCGGTCAGGAAACTAATAGCTGGGCTAGTGTTTGGAACTAACTTCCTGATAATCCCCAAGCTAGGTGAGCATCTTACAGAATCTCAGATGATCCTGCCAGGGAGTGCGAGGCCTTCTAGCCTTTGTTCTTGGTATTTTTTCTGGTGATTTTTCATCAATGCCTCACCAAGACTTCTCGCTGAGTTGGCCATATCGTTTGCTCGGGTATTCAATCATTTTAGTAGATATGTTTTCATTTGTTTTGCCGTTGGTCCATTGTCTGTCTCGAGGGATACAAACCCTCGAAACACTCCACCTGAAAATGTGGTTGAAGAGTTGAGCGATGAGACATTCAACAGGAAAAGGCGAAGCATTATAAGACTACGGTGTATTTCTTATTCTTCAATTTGTTGCTGAGTAAGTTTTATGGTGGTTTTTATCAGGGAAGATTCCCGCCACTTTCGTAAAGAAGAATGGAGAACAAATAAAAATCAGCAAGATTCATGGAAAACTGACCGACTTGTCATCGTTTTTGCTTTAGTGTTTGCTTAACTGGCGCTTCTCCGATCAGTTAGTTTTCATCGGTTTAAACCATCGTTTTAAACCTATGTAAACTGCATTAGCGTCTGTTGCCGTTCCCGTTATAAGGTTCCGATATGTTTTAACTCCAAACCGATAAAATCATTGCAGTAGTTTCTATGGAACCCAATCAACGGGGCCTCAGACACATAGCGGGAGTGAAACGTTTTGTAGGTTTGTAAATTATTTAAGTGTGAGTCCCATTCCAGGAAAAATGTATGGGGCTGTCGATACTCACCGCACACTGGCCCTTTCCAATTTGTCACTCCATTTTGACCTATGAAGGAGAAACCGTTAAGGCTTGGTGAAAACTGTTTTGTTTGTTGACATGCACAAACAATCCTCAAATAAAGAACTACGTAGAAAGGGAGTTCCATCACTGAAGCGCACGAGGCATGTCTCATTTTATCGTTTTCGTTCAGATGAAAGATGTCTCAATATTGACATATGACCTTGGATATTACCTGAACCGTGAGCGCCACCAGAAGTTCACGCCACAGGCAAATCATATATGTAAGCTTGCGGTGCTGTAACATTGAACACCAAGACCGTTTTGGAAACAAACAGAACTGTGCAACTTGGCGAGGGTCATGGTCTTGATTAAAAAGCATTCCCCCTCTCCAACCATTTCTCCATATCTGGCATTATTGAAAATATCATTTAACTTGTGGCCGCTTCCACCATGGGCGCTTCTGTTTGTAGGAGATGGGCGTACCTTGCATCTGAAAATGCATGTTCACTGGAGACACTGCCTTCAAGAGAGCTGAATATTCCTAATTGAGTTACAGTCACATTCCTTGCGCCGCCTGTCCAAGGGCATTCAGTAGCCCATTAATCTCAATGTTCTAGGTCACGGCCGACTCAAAGTCAGGATCAGTTTGTCTCGTTTTTGCTTTATCCATAGTATGAACAGGGAAATGGGCTCGCTAATGTATATATTATAGTTAAGCTCAATATAAGAACTTACTACTGTGAGCAGAGACAAACCTTCTCAAACGTAGGTCCTCCAAAAACCCCAAGATAACCCTCGTGTGTAAAGACCACCGGAGTCCTTTCTCCAACTATCCCCTGCCGAGTAAATCTGACCCATGTGTAGCCCATACGTTCACGTGTCCGAGCAACAGTAAGCAGGAAGATGACTTGCGCAGAAGCCGCAAGATTAGTAAGACTGTTAAGGGTGTCATAGGCTGTAACATGGAAAACACTCGGTTCCTCAAAAAATGCAGTAAATTGGTGGGCAGTGCATTCGACCTGCGGGCTGAAAAGGGTGACTGACGTAAGCGTGTGCAGGCCTCGTGAAAGCAGTTAAAAATTGCAAAATAATTTAGCCGTCAGACCGTAACCAGCTCCTCTGTTCGGCAGCCCTGGTAAGAATGGACAGAAGGAAGCCAAGAAGAAAGAGAATACCGTTGCCGACGGCCTTATAGAAGGTCAAACTGTGACAAAAACTCCAAATAGGTTACCGTTGGACAAGCCAGAACCTGATGTTGTGAAGAAGGTAAGCCTTCCGACAAAATAACTGGAAAAAATGAAAGAGAGCGCCGACTTCGAGCTAGGAAGACACCGCGAAGTTGCAATCGGGTTAGTCGCTGGGACACATAAGGATTCTCATGAATGGTAAAAGAACTGAATGACCGGAAATGATAAGAAGGAATTAATTTTATTCTCGGAGTTGTTGGCCTACAATGTCAGCCAAGGGAGCCTTCAGATCAGGCAGGCGGAGAGAAGTGAAGGTGAATTATGTCCACAGAGACCTATCCTGGCAGAGATTACATACCCCAAAGTACGAGAAATGTTCCTGGCGGCATCAGGTGGAATAGTCGACGGGATATCAAGCCGAATCAGAACAAGAACTGAAATATCCACCAGAAGGCACGGCAACCATCGGCTGATAGTAACAGAGAACACCAGTCGCAAATAACAAGCCCCATCCCCAGGTCAAATAAACTGAACCGCAGTACTGTAGAAGCCACTATACCATGCCTAGGCCCCGAAGGTTCGTCAGCTGACAGCCACGGCTTGGAGTCATCAGCCTACTCCAAAAAAATCCAAAGAATGGATCGGCGATTTGGACCCAGCTCCGGGCGCAGGTTACGTGATGCAGGTTAGGTGGAAAAGCTCACTGCAGTGGGTACCCGTTTGTACGCCCTCGGGAACAAATAGAAGGAGCTTGCGAAGGAAGCAAGCGGTGACGATATTTTGGTCATATCAGGAGTCTGGTTAAAACCACAAGAAAAAGTGGTCATGCATGATCATTCAGTGTTCTGCATGCGTAGAGCTGATAGACGAGAAGTTAAGGGGTAGTGGCCTTACCATTGGCTGCAGGTAGAAGCGCTCAAGCAGCAGGGGAGCCCCGTATTGACCAACAAGAAGGATTATCATGCAACCCGAGTATCAGGTATGATAGATTGACAGTAGTTCATCTTTGCCTGGGTCAGTCTTGTACTATCAGGGAGGATATCAGACTAATTTACTGCCTGCAGATGGTCGCTTCTGGGCCTAAAAAAGGGGTTATCAATGGATACCCCACCTGTTTGACAGAGATTTCGGAAAACATCTGTGTACAAGACGTGGGATTATCGGCAAGTTTTACCGAATTCGTCCTCAGCCTAGCTCCAGCAAGAGGCAAGTGGGCCATCAAGGTAGTGTCTGGGTAGGTTGCCGAGCCCTCTAGACCTGATGACCAAAATTTGGCCAAACTGCGCCCATTCTCCGAGTAGGAGTAAATACATGGCTCTAGATTCCAACAAGAATGTACGTGACGGAGCACCCTCTCGATAACTTTGAGCATTCCGTGTGGTCAGCGGTGAGAATCTCAACAAAGCCTTGGTTCCCCTAGACTTTGGGCGAATTCTCCCCGATGAAATGAGGCTGGACTTAACTAAAGGGTCACAGTTTAGCCCCAGCGGGAAGCTCCATGCCACTGTTAAAAGCCCAGCCAGTAGGTGGACAATCCTAATGAACGGGGCCAGAAACAGATGCCTAAAAGCGTAAAATGAGACCGTAGATGCGCTTTAAATAAGCTGGGGGTCTTCGTCGTGTCCTGGAGTTTGGGCGGGCTAGCTAGTTTGCTATCCGGATACAGCTTCAGGGCTACGCAGAACATGAGTGGAGTCCAGCTAGAGACCATGGGTGTCCCAAGAGGTTCTACAGCCAAGTAAAACCAAGGGCCGCAACAAGAGAAGCAGTGGAAGCCGCAGCGTAGAAGGACAGAAATAACCTTTTGGATGCCAACGGATAGAGGCCGAATGCTGGAGAAAGTGCTCCCAAAGGGAGCGCATAGTAGACTGAGGGGAAGACCTCTGTTCAGTTGGATGCTCGACCAACAACACGAAACATAACACCGAAATCCGTACTGATAAGACTGGAAGTGCCCTGGCAGAGCCGAACGCTCGTAAGGCTGCTGGACCGGATAACACAAATCCTATCACTCCAGGCCATTAGATAATATTGCAAAGGAGTCGTTATTCAGAATGTTTAAGTTGTCTCAAAAAAGGGGTCTATCACAGAGAATCGGAAGCTGGCGGAAGTCCTCCCTGTCTACAAGAGGTCAAGTATAAGGGAAAATACAGACCTGTAATTCTACTAACATTACCGCTGACGGATTTTGAAAAAGAGACTCGGAAGGTACATCTGGCCACTCGTCACAACCTAGCAACACGATTTTCTCAGAAACCTCTGCATCTTACGAAGTTTGCTGTCGCTCACAGAGGGGTGATCTCCAGTCTAGAGACGGAGGAAAGTTTTGAGGTATGGCATTTGCAATTCCAGAGGGTCTTTCCTTCCACAAATAGTCTTTCGTTGGTGCTGAAGCTAGGATGGATAAGCATCACTTCAAAACTGACGCTTAGGCTGTTGAAATTCCCCACGGGTCGGTCATGTTAGGTTTCAACTAAGGGGGCCAAACTGAATTTAGCTACGGTGCACAGTGTGGCCCCACAACCCATTATCGACAGACCAGTGCCCTCTCTGATTCGTACAAACGATCTGTTCCACAGCCTTAGAAGACCTAGTCTCCTCACTGTCGATGAATAAGAATCAGTAGGAGAGTTCCATGACATCTGCCACAAGGGAACCTAGAGGGTAGTCGTCACTAAGTGGAGGAAAGTGCAAAAAAGGACATTAGGGTCTACAGGGAATCGTCCACCAGAGGCCAACCCCAAAGTTCCTGACTTATTGGAAACCGTATATAAGGTGATCGACCTTTGGATTTGCATTCTTGGCTCCAAAAACCCTTCGATTGGTGTCTGGCGGATGCATCTGAAGCTTCTCTGGCGTAGTATCAACTGGTACGCACGATCTAGTCTGGAGGTGGTGATACTTAATTCGGTAGGGAGGTCACACATGGATCGTTAGGTCCAAGCCCATGTGCTCACCGTCATTTGAGGCGGGACCGTCTCAGAATATATCCAGCCGATGTTTGCCAGGCTCCTGACGGATATCAGTCAAATGTCCTACAGGGACAAACAAGACGGCCTGAGCCTGCACATGTTAGAGGGAAGGAGAAATGGGAGCGGCCCAAAGGAAGCATCAAGGTAACTGAAGTGCCTATCCATGCTGAGCCATCCGGTACAGCATTTTTACCAAAATGAAGTACTCCGAAGGCAGAAGAACAGAATCAAGAAGCCACATGCGTATCAAAGTATGCGGGCGAAATTAATTAGGCACAGGGTTGTAAGCGGCTTAATTAATTCTATACCATTTGATCTAGCCCCACATGTCTCTTCCAAGCACCGCCACTTCGGCAATCTATCACATCACTGCTCTTCTTTCCTCCTCTCTCACATGTGAATAAATACCTATAAGTTTATAAACCCGCATATACATATATATTCATATATTTCCTCTGCATTGTCCAGTTATTTGCCGGCCAGTTCTCTTGCCCCTGCCCCGCTGCTCCTCACGATATCCTTCCATTACTTCTGTATCGGTGCCTCACACTTACCGTATCTCTATCCTTCCAAATCACTGTTGTCATCTGACACACTCCTTACGTCTTGCAGTGCTGGTTGTCTGTTTTCATTTGATGTCGCCCTTTTATTGAAATGTAGCATACTCCATGGCCATCTAACCTCTTCCTTCTTTCTTTTCTTTTTTCTTCATCGTTCCTGGCTACCATAGCTTCCCACGCCGATTTTCAGTCCTCCTCAACTAAACCTCCCAGGTCCCAATCTTCTCGCTCGGCCCAGCCAGCTCCTTCATTTGACCTTGGCTTTCAAGTTCACCGGGCACGTATTTGAATCCAACCCTGGGTTCACTTAGACTCCCCCCATTATTCCTTGGTGTGCACACATTTATCTCCCTCTCGTCTCCCTTCTAAGTCTACCTACCTCACTTTTGCCGTGCATATTTCCGAATTTTTCTCGGACCTTGTCCGTCCATTTTGCCGCTCGTAAAAATTTGATCATGCCTCTGGCATGCTTCGGGAGTCTCTGAAATAAACTATTATTATTAGTAGTAGTAGTATTATCACTGGTAAAATCCATCAGAAATTGAGGTGGACCCGAATGCTCTGGAGCATTTCACGGTCAAACTAGACAAAAACCGGCCTCCTCTATTTCCCTAATAGGATCGCTCTGAAGACTTTGCCCTCTCATATTTCCCTCCTTTTGTTCTTGTACTTCCATGCCTCTTTCCTACGAAGCAAACGAAAACGCCTACCACGATAATAAACTGTCACACCATTTCAGCGGATCCTTCCCTCTTTTCTACTCATATTACCCTTTATCTTTCCTTCTACTGTCGTAGCCGTACTTTGCACCTGGGAGTTCGCTCCTGCCAAATTATGTTTTCGAATGAGCATCAGAGACCATGCCGGAGTAGGAGGAGAGCGAGTGGTGAAATAATCAACCTACAAGGCCATGGCTTCCCCTCATGGCAAGCTCGATTGGCAACCCCGACCTTCCACAGGTTATTGCTCTACAGAACTACCAAAGTAAACGGACTAAAAACCGTCGAAGCCGGGATGGGCTTGTCCCGGAGTCCACCGGAGCAAGACATCGGATTGAATTCTCAGGCTGAATCCTATATTTCCGCGACCCAACCCGACCTGTGACTGTGGTGAGATCGTCATTTGTTATCGCAAATCGTTGGTATACGCCATTTATGAAGTTATTAAGCCAAAGTATACCTAAGTTATTGCTAAACAAATTATCGCAGTACAACCTTCGCAAAACCCGTCAAGGTTCCGCTCAACCAGCAGTCGATTTTCCTACTCACGATGCACGAATCTAATATTGTACTCGTGGCACAGCTTAAGATGCACCCCGGCTCACTAAAGCAAAGCCCTCCGTTTGACCTTGATTATGACAAATTCATTGCTGAGCCGTCGTCTAGCAGGTCAAGTCCGTGCCTTACCCCGCCAAAAGCTCCCAGTCAACTTTATGGCACATCCCGATGGAGTCCACACGGTGGTGCTGTATCCACCCCAGCCCGCTTATTGATATACGTGTGTACGTTTGCTACTTCAGGATCTTCCATTTACCCCTCAGCTTTTCGCTTTTCATATTTTATCTTGTAGGGCCATCCCTCACTCCCCTATGTCACGTGTCGGTGAGAGCCCTGCGATAGCGCCGCACCCGTCAAACCCATTCAGCAGCGCATGCAGCCTCTTTTTTCATCGCTGGATCAGCTTTATGCGCCAAATGATGCTCCGCTCTACCTAATCCCCCAATAGGAAGTATTCAGAATGTGCACTATCCTCCAACATCACCAACGTTACACAATGGGTTGTGTGTATGTCATTCGTTCATCTTCTGTACTTTGAATTTAAGCCCTTCTGGTTTTTCGTCGGCTGATCAACTAGCCCCATCATACCTTCCTGCTCTCTCCGCTATATCCGTACCAGAGTCGTGCCATCTCGGTCTCGGACAGGTGCTGAGAACACCAAAAGTGCCGAAGTTAGAAAACTGAAACACACCTAACTACACCTGGTGACCGATAGCTGCTTCTGCCCTAATTGTTATAGGCAGCATATCCTCTAGTAAATCCGGTAGCCCAGAAGGGGTCACTGTTGCATTAGAACTACCCTCTAGCATTGATCTTTGTCTTCGGGACCCACTGCCATACCTACCACTCCAGATTCCATCTTAGTTCGTGCTTCCGCCTTACGCTTAGGCTACCGCTCTTCACCTACCTATGGGCCCCCAGGGGCTTCGCCTCCAGGGTCCCTCGAAGTTCTGCTGCTTGAAGCCGAATAACATGAAACGGACGGTGATGCCGTGTTCCACCCATATTCGTGCTAATACCGATAATGCGAGGCACAGTCGGATTAGCAGCTTTAGATGGCCTACTTCGGGCTTGCAGGATGTCTGCCACTATGTGCGGGGCGACAATACTGGAGAATCGCACCCACCGTGTTCATTTCATAAAGTTTTGACCAGGCCGGGTGTCCAGGAAACGGCCAGCTCTATCCAAAAGCGCCAGTGGTGGATTGCACGTTTCTAATTTTTTCTGCTTTTAAACGCCATTCTTCCCGTTATCACACCTGCTATGAACGACATTCCCAGTGCTCAGCTTTGCCACACGTTGTTAATATTGCCACATGCACTCGTTGCGTCCATGACCAGCACAAAACATTTTTTCATATATATATATGCATTACGCCCTCGCCACACCAGACTCATCTGATGCTCTCGTTCTGCCCTCATGACGCATACGGGATGCTTTCTCATTACCCAGGGCTCTCCCCCTTGGTCCATCTATCGACTACGTTTCCGGAGTCTTACGCTCACCAAGACAACCCGTAAACACATCTATACACAATGTTAGATCCGATCAATTTTATGATCTGCTCACCTACCAAACCAATAATCGACGTCAACTATCGTACCCATATTGTTTCCACGACCATATTTTCGCCTCCTCCATTAACCTCCCAATCCCTGGAGAAAAGCATTTGTCCTCACAAGTCATCACATGTTCAATTCACAAAATCTATCTGCAGTTATCATTTTTTTCTCATGAAGCATGAGGATTCAACTATCATCAACCCACCATTATCCCTCTCGAGCTACCCACCGTCAATTCCTATCCGGACCTTTACGTCCTAATGCTTGCTAGTACAATTTGTGAGCCTATCTATTGTCAACGTCAGAACACGTCGATTTTATCATTTCGTCATCCCCTACAGAACCGTTCACCTTCACTCTCCTTCAAGTGCCAACATCTTGGACAATCACCACTGGGTTTCCATCTTCCGATGACTTATTCGGCTAATATGCGCTTCTTCCTTCCCAACCGCTCTTTAATGTACAACACTCCAGCTATGTTGCCCCTATTTTGCGAAGCTCTGTCCCCGGCATACCTACAAAAACGCAGTAAAACTGATCCTCTCGTTGTTGCTCCCTTTCCGCCGTTGTCATTCCAGCTACCTACTAAAAAGGATGGTGAGTGGATCTGCTCTAGCCGTCCCCATCTGTGTTATCAGTCACGACGAGACTGCACTTTGGCTTACGTGCCTCTACAACCCAAAGAGCTGGACGGGATGGCTTGCTCAAGCCGGTTACATGATCATGCTCGAGAAGTTTTTGGGTAGAGGCCAAACGAAGTCCAGTCTCCTAGTCTTCCATATTGGGGGTTGATCTGAGCAGAAGACTCGGTCGGCAAGATAGGTGGAAGAAAAATTGGTCTTCCATTCAGCCGCTAGCTGCCTTGCTGATATGTTCTTTTTACAACTGGAAGCCTTGCACAAGGACCCCAATATTTTTCCAGTTTGCGGCCAGACATATTATCAGTACCGGTCCAAATCTCTGAAAAATTTAACGGCGGCAAAAATTCCATACTGGGTCTGTCGTCGCACAGGATAATCGGGACCGCGCTGCTCATTGCATCGAGTAGGGCGGGTAGTGTTTATGAGCTACTGCGCAGAGGTTTCTCTCTTTTACGCAAACTTTGTCTTCTTTCCCCGACAACCTCTCTTTGCCTCCTCTATCCACTCATAATGATCCCACCGATAACATGGCCGATACACGCAACGATTCATTGTCAGTTATTGTGAATGATTCTCTGCCTAATAAATTACTTTTTCCCAATTCTCGTCAGCCCCTGAATTTCGGCTCCTTGAACGTGCGTACTCTCATGCCAGCCAGTCCGCAGGCGTGCCTATCGCTCACAGTAGATTCTCTGAAGATTGATGTCTGCTACCTAAGTGAGAAGCGTATCCAGGATTCGAGCAGTGTGATTCAACTAACTGCTCTTGGTATCTCATCGAGGCATTTTCTCCGCACTTCAGTAGACAAAGCGGCTAGAGCTGCGGGTCGACACAGTGTAGGAATAGTCTTGACTGACGGGGCTAAGGCCGTCCTTTTAGACTGGAACCCGATCAGTAGTCGTTTATGTGCTATGAAACTGCAGGGGTCAGCTGACCTTCGAAAGGACGGTTGTGTTAGGCGCGGTCGGTTTGCAATCTCGGCATGGGCTTCAAAAGCCTGCAGTTCTGATATGCACAAGGAAGAGTTCTTTGATGAACTCGCCACTCTTGTACACACCAGCGAAGGCTCTGACATCCTAGCGTTAAATTGTTATTTAGGTGCACGGGTTGGCAAACTTAGTGTGTCGGAAGCTTATTTAGGTTTGCTTTATGCTTCACTCGCTCAGCACACGGGTAACGAGGAAAGGCTTCTCCAGTTTTGTGTAAGCAATCGGTCATTCCTTCCTAGTATGAATTTCCGACACAACTCGAATCACAAAGTTGCGCTGCGCTCTAACCGCACAGGTGTTCTGAGCCAGGTCGATTATATCGCCGAAAGCCACATGTAGAGCAGTTCTGTTCAGAACCGCCGACCTTCTGGACTACGTATGTAGCTTAGAACAACGCAATAATTTTATTACTGATATCTTACCAGATCCATGGATATTGACGTGAACTGAAAAGGTGGACTACCATGCAAAGTTTGTCTGATTCAGAGGCAATTTTCATCTTAGACTTTTTCTTCTCAATCGCATAAAGTGGCTTACAGTCGGGACAGTTGTACTTCAAAGCACTCTCAAACATCCAGGCCCGATTCAACGAACGCGGTATAATAATCTTCTTTGGTCGGACACATGGGCCCATCTTCGAAGTTCCGCATGACATTTGGGCGATTCTCATCAGTCACCCATTGAGGTACGCATTTGGTCAGGAAAACGTTGACCAGGCTCTCCATTAGGTCAGGAACTCGGCTTAGCCTCGGTTCCTTCAACTGATTGGTTGTTTGAAGTATGTTTGTTTAAGTCCACCCGGAATCGGCATGGGCAACAGCATCGCTATCCTACATCATGCAACTCAGGCGGCAAGGCGCACTCTTGCTTGTCAGCTCGGGCTATTAGCTCGTTCAGTCTCTCATCTCCTGTCAATTTTAAGTGATGAACAATATAATTACCAATATCCAACAATTGCTATCGTTCTGCAACCTCATTCATTGGACGGGAATCGAGTCCGCGTATATTGTGTAGACCTCTAAATTGGGGAGCCCCTCCCAACTTTTCTTCGTCTTTTCACCACAGCCTTCCTTTTGTTTTCGTTGTTCATATACGCATGGAGATTTCAGTAGCATTGATCTCAGTCCACCGCAGTATATTTATTTTATTGTCGTTTTTGGTACCGATGACTCCAAGTTAGTCATATGCCAAAAAGCTTTCTATTTCAGGCCCATTAAAGGCTTTGCCGTCTATTCGGGGTAGTCCTTCCCTTTAGCTGACTCATCTGTAAACACAGTTTGCTGCTTCCGGAATCACCTCACAGCAGTTAAAGTATGTGCATTTCACTGCTGAACTTCCTTCAGATATTCTAGAAGCCATCTAGGAACCCCTCCCCGACCCACCCACGGACAAGCCTCATGATGTTCTTCGCCAGACTATCCTAGAAGGCACCGAGGTCTCCGACTCACACCGTCCAAGTCAGCTTCTTAGCGGCATTGCCCTAGGTGACCAGAAGCCTTCACAGCTTTCGCGTCGTATGCGGCAACTGAATAAGGGTATCCAAGTTGGCGACTTGATGTCGCGACAGATGTGGATACGGCAGTTATCCCAACAAGTGCAGTGCACCCCAGCGCTTTTCGTAGATGAATTGTCATTAGAAAAACTGTCCTCGGCGGAGGACCGCTTAATGGAAAGCACCTCCGCCCGAATTAATCAGTGACTTCGTTCGTCCGCAACCAACACGAACGAGGCTCCTACGGATATCACTGTACAACTTCGCGCCCTTCGAGTGGAATTGACTACTATCCAGGCCTCACATTCGGCACTTCATTGCAGCTCCCCAACCCTCACTCGTCATCGTATTGCAGTTGGTGGCCCTCCCAGGTCAGCCTCTTCTGATGCTCACACTGGCTCATGGCGTTGGCATTACTACTAGTATCGTGCCAACACCCGGAAGTGTTGCCCCCCGGGCACGTTCCACAACAACCAGGGAAACTCTCCGGCCAACGAGTAGATACGGCAGCTCTCAATTGCCTCCCGTCGCCCTGCTGCCTTCTCCTTATCAGGGACCTCATCTCGCACCGTAAGTTTCTGATCGAAACTAGCACAAAGATCAGTATCATTCCCCGAAACCCTTCTGGAAGTCAGCACCTAGATACCTTGGAGCTTCAGGTTGCCAACGGGTCTCGTATATCCAGTTCTGGTACCCAGTGTCTCAAATTAGAAGATGGTTTGAGTTGTTTTCTTCCGGAGGACTTTTGCAATTGACAATGTATCCTAGCCCACCCTGGGTGTTGATTTTTCGCATCATTTTAACCTTTCGCTGCATCCGGGTTTTCCTAAGTTGCCGACCTTTTGCCCCGTTGTGCTGTTGTTGGATCTGTGTACTTGGTCAACGTTGTTCGATCGTCCAGAGCTCCTGACCCCAACGACAAGTTCGCCAAAATTTGGGTGCCCGTCTCCCACCGCGCCTACCAATAACTTACCGGCGGGGCACTCGGCGGTCGTAGTTCACTTCAGTACCTCGGGACCTCCTGCTTTTGCCCGACCCCGCCGCCTGGCCCTGGATAAGCTACCAATTGTTCGTCATGAATTCCAACAGACGATGGACCTTGGCATCATCCGTTCTTCGAACAACCCGGGGGCCTTCCAGATGCATGTAGGGCCGAAGAAAACGTCAGGCTACTGGCGCCCTTGTGGTAACCGCCGTCGCCTCAATCAGGTTACAACGCCAGATCTTTATCCTGTGCCCAACATTCGTGACATCACATCTGCTTTGGCTGGATCCAACATCTTCAGCAAAATCGATCTCGTTCGAGCTTATCATCAATTTTCGGTCGCTAAAGTGGACGTTGCAAAAAAGGCTGTTACAACTCTGCTTGGTCCCTTTGAGTTTATCCGTATGCCATTTGGCCTGTGCAACGCGTCCCAAACGTTCCGGAGTTTACTGACGGTGTTACCCGAGGGCCACCCTTTGTTCACCATTACATGGATGACACCCTTGTCTCTAGCCCCAGCTTCGCCGAAAATCAGCGACGTCATCGACAGCTCTTCTAGCGGTCAACAGAGCAGAATGTTACCATCAATGCCGTTAAGACCGAATTAAGAAAGCCGTCATTACTCTTCCTCGGTCACATCATCGAGGCCAACTGAATCCGTCTGGCTAAAACCAAGGCCAGTGCTATTGCTGAATTCTCATTAAGAAGACCTGCGGACAGCTCTTAAGTTTAACCGGATTCGCCGACCATTGCCGCCGGTTCATTCCACACCACACCAGGCGGGAGTAATCGCTCACCGACCTTTTGTGGTGCAAACAACGAACTCTCATCTGGACCGGTAAAGTAAGGAGGCCTCCTATCAGCACAAACAGGCCTTGGAGCTAGCGGCTCTTCTTCGTCATCCGGATCTCCGTGCTCCTGTCAGTATCGCCCTTGATGTTTCCAATGTCGTAATTAACTGTATCATCCAGCAAGCCGTGGGAGGCACTCGGGAGCCGCTGGCCTTTCAATCTCGCCGCCTGTCTTCCATGAAATCCAAACTCAGAGCATTTGGTCATGAAGTACTTGCCGTCTACACTGCCATCCGTCACTTTCGCCACTCCCTGGAAGGACGGGAATTCAATATTTTTACGTATCGTTAGCCACTACTGTATGCCTTTCTAAACCCCTCTGACTGCCATCCTTCATGAGAAATTCGGCGGCTGGATTTCATGTCACAATTTTCTACTGACGTTCTGCATATCTCCGGGTCAGCTTATGTGGCTGTAGAAATCCTTTCCAGGATCCACAACATCTTGTCGCCCTCTGTTCCCGATATCAATCTTGGGGACCTGGCAAGGAGCCAACGGGACCCTGAGTTTCGACAGACATTCACCATACGAGTCTCCGAATGCAGGCTTTACCTCTTCTGTCATTTGCTGGCTCCATTCTCTGCGACACCACCTTGGATCACCCAAGGCCAACCGTGTCACTTTCACATCACCGTTCTGCTTCCGATGCGTTGCACGGTCCAACGCACCCGGATATTACCGCAACATGCAAACTTTCCAGTGCCCGGCTTGTTTGGCGGAACATGAACCACGACGTACGCCAATGGATAAATCATGCATCATCGATCTCAATGGTCCTCAAGATTTCAGCATAGCCCATGCCCGTAGTTAGCAGTATTTCAGGCCCTTCCCAGGGACTTCGAAGATGGGCCAATGTGTCCGACCATAGAAGATTATTATGCCGCTTTCTTTGGATCGGGCCCGGATGTTTGAGAGCGTTTTGAAGCACAGCTGTCCCGACCGTAAGCTACTTTATGCGATTGGTAAAAGAACTCGAAAATGATGATTGCATATATTAAGAGGTGCACCTGGCACCGGAATTAGCTTCTTTCCAGAAGTGTTTTTCACTATCAAGTGAACCTAATTTCATAAACATTTTCATAAACTGGGCACGCACAGGCCTCAATCTCGCAGTCGCATTTAAGTGAGTTTGTTGTCCGCAAAGCCCCTACAATATCCTCGCTACGGCTCTGCGTTCGCAATGTTGTGCTTCAGAGCACCAAGTTCCATCCGTCAAAAATTAGTCTGTTTCTTGAATATTGTTTCATAATGAGAATCAGTTGATCTTGGCCTACCTGTTCCATGCGGTCGTTTCTGGTCAGCTCATCAACTTTTTTCTGCTTACCGCCGATGTCTACTGATCCATTTTGAACTACATTTTTTGACTGTCATTCCCCGATTTTACTCAGCCAAATCCATTGTGGCGCTCGCATCCTCTCAAGCTGATTTCAAATTGAGCACAACTTCCCAGTCAGGGGGATATCTCCATCGGCCATAATATCTAACCAGTTTTGCTGACAATTCCACTTAAACTCAATCTGAAGACCTCACCGTATATCAGATTTGTCCTATTGTTCTTATGCAACTTCTCCACCGTGAGAGGGTATTGCTGCTTTACACCCAAAATTTTTGATTTTCTAGTCGATCAAACTATACTGCTGCGGGGAGTGCCGGAACAACAAAACGACACGAAAATCTAAACGATCTGGCCAACCAATCGAGAGTCACTGAAAAAAGAACAGACGACGAATAAGTCAGAAGCCTACCGAAGCGGAAAAAGGCGGCCTACGGACTAGCAGTGGGGACAGCACGATAGGGAGCAGCCAGCAAGGTGATCCAGGTCAGAGGCCGCCGATCAAGCCGTCAGACGGGACCAGTGGACCAAAGAAGCAGGCTATCAGCCACGAGCAACTGGCCAGAAAGCAGCAAAAAGATGTAAGAAGTCGCAAAAGCAATGTTGGTGCGGAGCTGACCGGAAGAGGGGCAATATGAACGATCGTACGTGTTTCATGGACGCGATTTATTGGGCGGCCAAAGTACAATTGTTATAACAAGTTTTATCGTCTTCGTTAAAGAAGGTTATTCTGACTATTGTGGTAGCGCCTCCACTTGGACATTTGCACCCAATTCCTGCAGAATGAATACCTGACCTTGAAGCTAACAACTCACCGGTGATGTTGATTTGGCATGAAAGCTGGTGTAACTGTAGCAGTGACCAGCTGGTATGAACTACTGACTTCGTCAATACACCCATGTGTGCGCGTGCATGACTATCGGTTTCGTCCGTTCTATTGCAGAATGTCTAACAAGAGCTGTCCGTTATTTCTTCCTAGCTGTTTGACATATCACGTGCCTTTCAATATAGATTGTCATTTCCAGTCGTGCTTCTGTTTTATTCTTCAGCTGGCAACCTTAAATTAGAACCGTCAGCTTGTCGTGAAGATCGGGCCAATGTCCTTGCAAACTACAGGTTCAGCGATTGCCAGCGACACCATCCCAGGAGCAAACGAAGCCAAAAACGGTGGTTGCGGCGCTGACCGGGCTAATAGATTCCCTCTTGCAGGCTACGAGATCACTGTTTGCCGGCAAGCCAGACCTCCTCAAGACGGCCTCCATTTTCGTCACAAAATATTCCGCTTCGAAGAAGACCAGCACAGGCAGAAGGGCCAGGCGGGGAATTACCTGAAACACTTCTCAGCCGGACAGCAGGCGGAAATCCTGCTCACTCTTCTGGAGGGTGCAGCTCATGACCGAACTTCCGTTGCATTCAACAATGCTGCTGTTACCACCTTAACGATTTGGAATTTAGCTTGCAGACTTTTGTTATGTCTAGAATTTTCTGACTCTCCCTCATCTATCTGACCTGTCGGTCAAAAGGATCATTTATTCAAGTATCCAAGCGCGCTCGGACTTCCCGCAGAAAACCTCCGTTAACATTTCCCCATCCGTTATCGACCGAAACCTATCAGTTTCCTCCTTTGATGATCCTTCTTGATCTCAGTGAAACTATACCCTCCCATAAATTATTGTCATCGGGTACCTTTTTTGCACAATCACGAACAAATTCTACTGCCACATTACCAGTTCCAAAACTGTCGTGAATTTATTGTTTTCGACGGCATACCTTTAGTGTCAGCGACAACATCATGCTGAAGCCATGCAATATGGGTCACTATAGAGGCCACTGCACTAGGCTACGCAAAATTCATCAGCTCCCTAACTCCCTCTTTTATTCCAGTTCATAGTCAAATAAACTGCTACAGCTCATCAATAATGCATTATTAATCGCAGTTGGTTCCTCCTGTAGGGATGATAAGATGCTTCCAGACAAAACTCTGCCCCAGAGAAAGAACTTCCTGGACCATTTAAAAATACCATCGACTGACCTAAGCGTACCGGGCTCGGTGGTCCGGGTAAAAGATTCATTCGGAGCCTCGGAGCATGATACGGCAAATAGATCCAAAGCCCTCTGCTGTCTGAATGCAGAAAATTGACTTGTATTCGACTTATTTCCGTCCATAACCCCACTTCCTTAAACCCCTGCCCAGCACCGTCTCAGCAACTCCTGCTTCTAGTAGCTTCAGCTCTCCGACCGCTCCCCCTTAATGGCGCTTTATCTCAGGATCAACCTCAAGCTAATCGACATTGGCAAAATAGTCAGAACTGGGTACTGATTCAACCACCCGCATCCCTACTGTCCGCCCTTCTCTACCACTTCTGACTTATCTCCTCTAATTGGGGCATTTGATCATTCCCCATAGCTTCCCTCGGAAGCAAAGGTCACAACTAGTGATTGAAAATTGCCTCGAATACCCTGGTCTATGCTCGCAACACCTCACAACCTACTAAACCCTGTCTCTCACATCCTCATTGCGAGATGGATGTAATAGAGTAAGGCCCACTTTAGAAACTCCAAGAATATAGATCTCATATTCATTCACGGCTTCTCCGAAGGCTCGCTTCCCGTTCTACACAATCCCCTGAGAGATCACAAAATAAAAGCAGGTTATCTCCCACTCCATCCTCATTCATCTGGCTATCCAACCCAAATCAACAATTTTTTCTTTTAACTTGGAATCTCCTGTCCAGCCCCATCCATAACCAGTAAGTGATCAGGTTTTCTCATCTCCCATCCCTTATTAGTGGCTCATTACTTCGGTCCCACAGTGGGCGTCTGCCTCTCGGAACACAGTCCCGCTGTTCAATGCCCTTCTCTCAAAAGTTCAAGGCTCGTCTTTTCCCTGTCCTGGGACTCAAACACATTATTATATATCCATAAACTCTCTCTCTTCATAAGCTTTAATTCGCTCTGCACCGCAAAGTTCCACTGCTCAGGAGGCCATTTTGGGGTATTTTTGGATAAAAGTATCGGAAATCGAAAGGGAAGGAATGAAAAACCACCGCATATATCCATTCACTGAAGAATCCCCTCGGGTGAATCAATTAGTGCTGCCAGATTCACCTGGTACAACGTCTGAGGAAACTACGGTATTGGGTGGAGGCGAAGTTCCCCGAAAGAGATCACGGCAATCAGTAGCGAATAACAAGCTGGTTAGTCCCTTGCAATCACTCCTAATACTTCTTCCATTTGGGTTACCATGTCAGCTGACCCCTTATTGGTCATTCTTAAGTCTTATATCCTGAAGTTGTCACTTTTTGTTGAGGCCTCAAAAATCGCTGGCAAAAGAGCTGACGGGCAGAGCACTTTGGCATTAGTGCAAACAAGACCGCAGAGGACACACTTCCGAGCGAGAACCTGAATTGCTCCCAAGTAATAGACGACTGTACCCAACTTTATATCTGCCTTAATTGGTGCCGCGCGAGATGCCACAGACAGTCTTTGAAGGCTGATGTGCTCTTCGATAAAAACAATCTTCCGCACCGAGCATATCGGAAGTTCACTTAACAGGCATACTTACATCCGATTTGCGTCACTGACTGAATCCAACCTCCAGTCATGACGTCATTCATTCCGTTCCCGTGCACTATCCTCCAGCCCCTTTCTTCCACAATTCTAAGAGTAGTTCTTCGTTTTCATAGAAAGGTAGCTTGAGGTCCAGACCCAAACTCGCAATGGAGTTCACGCAGCACAATAATCGACTCTTTTGGGCGAATGTTGTGCCAAGATGACTCCCGATACGTGCCTCAAAAGCCCGCAGGGAAGTTCATGAAAATTTGCAAAGAAAGTGATAATAAGGGTACCATAATGTTTAATAATATAAACTTGCTTTACGAAACAGACCATTTTTTTGTTTTACTGAATGTCCCTGTGGCTTGAAGCTGATGTGCTGGTTTTCCCCATTTTCTGCCACGAGAATGTGCTGTTTGGCTTTTCTACGGAGAAAAGTGATTCACCGCTCATGGAGACAACTGATACTCGATTTAAAGTTTATTTCAACTCTGGTACAACGCTATCTCTCCGTATGCCTAATTCCATCGCTGCGTGTGCCCATACACTGTACACACATATGCCAAAGAAGCACGCCCGATAAGCTCCCAGTTTGACGGTTTTCGAAGCACACAGGGCTAATATAGAGTTGCATCATTGGGATGGTTGAACAGCTCTACTTGCGCCCATCTGAGAGTGAGTTGAGCCAGCCCGTCGTTCGAAATAGAAATGAGTATCTCTTCCTTTCCTAATCCATTTCACTGTCCATTTCTTGGTCTAATAACCCAATATCCATCTCTCCAATTAAAACCACGAACTTAACACTGATAAAAAAAACTTTGTTTGTGAAAATCAGACAGATTATTATAAACGTGGTGTATCGAAAACTTGAAGAACAAAATATGCTATTTTTCACGCACATGTATCTTGGTAAATAATGTGGTGCTTCTATTACTATGTTTCTTGTAAAATTTCGTCAACTAATATGCAGTCTTTGAAGGCACATCACAAGTAGCACATTACTTGAGGCTGTTGGGCGACCCCGGGGCTAAATTTGCACCAAAACGACTCGTAACATGTGCCTTTAAAGATTGCACAGTCATTTGTGAAATGTCGCAAGAAATATAATAATAAAAGTAACACAATATTTAGTAAAGTATATCCGGGTTAAAAACGGCTTACTGTGTTCTACAAGCTTTCAGTACACCATTTTCGTGATAAGCCATCGGGTTTTCAAAAACCAAACTTAAATAAGTGGTGAGTCAGTAGTTTCATTCGGAAGGATGGCTGATGGGCTGAGAGACATGCAGTTAAGGTGGATTAGGGGAAGAAAAGGTGCTCAATTCCGGCGATTTTTCCGAAAGTTGGGCGAGCCCAGCGCACTTCCGGTGGGCACTATTAGCGCTGTCCAACTTTTCTAACTATGTAGCCCAACGATTGCACGAAGTGGTCCAGAGCCATCTCAAATTGGAGCCCACGGGGTGTACTACTTCGGGTGTTCCGGATCATTTCTTTCCACCGTTAGCCCGACGTTCACCCAACAGATTCGGGCGTTGTGATGCGTGAGCATATCCTCGGTCACTGAAGCTGTCCTTTTGTAGTGTTTTTTCTGTAAAATTCATTCAATATTGAGTGCTCGTCTCTGTGTCGTGTTGCTCTTTCATATCCACATTCTGGGAATCAGAATACATTGCTATGGCCAAACAGACGAGATGCGAGAGTTCTTGAAAACACAATAAGGCTGGTTTTCTCCTTTTTTCTCTTTCCAGACTGCCGATTCGCGGTTCTCAAACTCGACGACTTATTCACGATCTCAGTGCGGTCTGCTCCCGTCTAGGCCGAAGTTCAGAGCAGATGAACCTCTTTGTCCTGGAACCTAAAGGCTGCTTCGTCAAGGCTTCAGCCTCAGGAATCGGCCGCAACACCAACGATATGAGCTCCGGGGATTAGCTTCCGACTGAGCCCGAAAGCTTACAATTGTTTCAACCTCAGCGTTCCGGTCAGATCGGTCTCTTCGGCCGGCACCCATCCGGCTTCCAGGACGTCTGCGACGGTGCATAAACTCAACTGGAATGACAGATCGCACTAGCCGTGTTTCCTTCTTGCTACCCTGTTCCTCACACGCTCCATTCTGTATGGCTTACGTTGTTCTCATCGACCTCTACTGTGCTCTTATTCGATGCTTATCAATGTCGCCATAGTCCCTTTTTCGGCCTCAGTAAAATGTATTGGCCCGTTTTTGATTTCCCACTTGTCACAGCTCCACTTTAGAATATCTGCTTCTACAATGCATGGTGGTGGTATTTCCGTGTGGTTTTGTTTCTGCCTCTCAGTAGCACCCATTAGGAGGGCTTTTCAAACGTTCAAGCTCAGAGTTTTCACCGGTTTCTCTGGTTTGCACCTCCATTCCCAAAAACTGTTTGGGTACCGCTACTGTTACAGCTTCCATTGCCAAGTGTACTTTTGCCGTGCATTTCCGCAATAGAAACCCACGATGAAGCCTCTATCTGAAAATTGCCTCCGTAGGCTCTCAGTTTGTTAAACATTTGACCAGTGAATACTCGTTTCCCTTAAAAAATCAACCTATTACTCATATTGAGATCTTTCACTGCATCATCCCAATCCTGTAAAACACCATGTCCTCTCCATTCTTGCCCAGCACAAGCTGGCTCATTCGGCAGATACCCTTTCCTATCGATATACCGAGATAGACCTCTCAAGGAAAACAATAGCCCCACCTCACTTTCCTCAGCTCTGAGTACTTCTTTGCCACAGCAGCTGCCTTTCTACAACTAGAAAGTCTTTTGACTCTGCTCGTTCCTGTTCTAAGTATTCGTCCCAAGGAGCTCCGCTGTCCCACTTTCACTGTTCTCGTCAGCCCATTTCTTCATTATAACTGCTGCAGTACTTCCCGACCTGTGGCCTTTTTCTAATGAAATGTATTTCTTGGTTGTTATCCATTATTCATCTCCAATGATTCGGTTTATCAATTTACTTTGGTTCTTTGCTGGTTCATTGTCTTTCTTACCCGGCCGACTTCTATTAATATCTATGTGAAGCTCCACTGCATCTTATAGTTATTCAACATCCTCCGTAATATCTACAGGTTCCATCACAGTTTGTCTGTTTCGCGTCCGCTCTCCGAAATTTCAGTCGGTTCTACTCCGGTCAGCAAGGCTGTTTGATCCTGACTTTTGGTTTTGCCGGGAGCGATTATCAGTTTGGTTTGGTGTCCTCATTCTTTCCGTTGAACTCTGATTCATGTATAATTATCTACTTTCCCGACGTAGTTCTATTGAAACTAAAAGCACCATTTGATTTCGCTTTCAAGCATGCTTCTTGCCTAACCCGGAATAAGTTACTATTTTAACTATCACCCTATAAAAGTGTGAGCTGCAAGCTGGTAATAGTCCTTATAATCTGAGAACGAGTAACTACAGTTGCTCCCCCAGTATAAATATAATAATACAGAGAATCCCGAAAAAGGGTTTCAATTTATAAAACTGTAAACGTTCCGTTCGTAAGATAGCGGAAGATGAGCTAGTTTAGATGCACAAAAAGGTCGCAAAGCTACAGGTGGATTTGGGGGCCGTTAGGGATGCGCTGGATTTTGCGGTGGCTATTCAAGGCTCACTAATGAAGAACCACATAATCACCTTCTCACTGATGGTGAATACTTAGGGTCAAGCCATGTTCAACAGTTTTCAGGCTAGGTGAGATGGGAACTTATGGACTGTGAGCAACGACCTCCCAAACCAGCGCTTTTGGAGTTTGCTAACCCTGGAGAGAAGAGTAACTTCCTGGCCCAGGCGGAGCCGGGAAAGAACAAAACCCAGGAAAGATTTGCAATAGAGCGGCATAATTTGGCCAGTTGGCGTAAGCTAGGTGCCAAGGGGACAGCTAAACCTGTACATTACTAGGTGCATGAGTGCTCTGAAGAGATGTCACATCAACTGATATGTGTAACACTCCAATCCATCTTAATCTTTGTAAAGTACCAGTTAAAGTGCTTGGCTAATGGGCATCCGTCAACGTATCAAGACGCCAGAAGTGTGGCAAGCATTCCGAGCTAGTTTCCGAGTGCCACATTCACCAGCGGAGATATAATACACAAAGGAGGACAGGCAGCTTTGCCCTGGATCACAGCAGTGTTTGCCATTTTGGGGAATAAAGGCGTGAACCTGCAAAGGTGACTGTGAAGCAAGCTGGATTTCCGTCACCAAAACAAGGCTAAAGATGAGTCTCAAAATCTACTTGCATTTTTCTGCCGTTTACGGCGTATGTGGGTCTGATGGGCGGGATGATAGTAATGGAGGTGGGGCGACGCTCGTGATCTCGGACAAAATCAAATGGGTAGCTGGAGAGAGTACATCACAGAACGTACAGGCTCTAATTGATGATCTGAGGCTAGACCTATCAGAATCAGAATAACATTCGTCTACCAATGCTCCCTTAACCCAACCTTTAGGTACCAAGCCCTGCTGACCTATCCACTCAACTCAGTAGGGGGCTTACGAAATCATAATTACTGGGGACTTCGGCTGTTCTGTTGCAGATGCGTAAATCTGTGGTCCCCTGGGGATGGATTCTCGGTATGGACACTTGATTTAGTATTAAGGAAAAACGTTTTCCATACCCGTTTCACACCGCTAGATTGTAATCATTGTAATAATGGTAAATGTCTTGATCGTGGTCGGGACATATGCACAAGGCCTGATCAAGGAATACAGCAATGCAAAGCATCGCGAGGTATTCACCGTTTTGAAGATTAAGGTCCACACAATTGCGGTATTGGAACAATAACCTTAGACAGTGATTACGTGACCTAAAGCGGAGAGGTTCAACGCGGCGTACGTAAACAGTTTCGAATTCGGGACGAGGGCTTTGTGGTTAGCCGGCTAGACGTGGCAATGCAGATAAAAGCGATACTGAAGAAAGGTAAAAACGCAGTGTTTGCGGGGACCTATAAAGCAACTGGTGTCAGACATCACAGCATGGACAGGGAGTTGAGGCGGGAATAATACACAACTTGCATTATGGGTGCGATAACTGTCTATGGCGGATCCGGCAGTCCAGAATGGATCACGGTGATCTACGGAATCCGGTGTGCAGTCAGTGAAAATAGAGGGAGACCGGAGTAGTGGAAGAGAGATTCAAAGAAGAGTCGGGAGGTGTAGAAGGAGACTCGGTGTGGCACCAACCGGGTACTTGAGGAATCAATATCAAGAAACTAGGGGAGAGCATTACCGAAGAAAGGTTGAAAAAAGAACCAACATGGTGTCACCAAAGTGCTGTTGGAGGCGGCTGCGAGATATAGAGAAAGCTGACCCAACATTAGACGACTCAATTTGGGGGGGAGCCTTTGATACGGTTGCAAGTGAGTCGGATGAAATAACTAGATTGATTTTTCTCTGTAGGTAATTTTGATATATAAAAATTCACATGAGGGCAGAAATCTCCAACAGGAACACAGTGTGCTTTTAAAGGGCATGAATGGTGAATGAAAGCAGAACCGGGAACTTAAGAGAGAAGCCTTCGAGAAGACACTCGGTTGGAGACAAGCTTTACTGATGCAACAAGCAAATATGCCCACGTGGTGAAGAGGAAGGAAGTCAGCGGTGACTGGGAGAGACCAGACCCGAAGTAACAGAAAGAGATTAAAGAGAGTAAGAGTGATATTTTCTGCACATGTGATAGAAGAATGAATAACCAAGAGGCTAATATTTCATAAAGATATTGGTTGCTGTTGATGGCATGTAGTGTATGATGAGGATAGCAGGCAAAAAGGGCCAGGCTGACGAAGTGGGGAGAGTAGGTGCGGAACGAAACGGCGAGGGCCAGATTCCATTCATTGTTCTCCCCGCTGCAACGCAGAATGAATTGAACTGTTTGTGTGGAGTACGAGAAACAGATGTTGATGGGGTGCGGGGCGTGGGGTGACGGATGATGTCAGAAATCCATCCGGCAGTCCAGCGAGACAATCATGACGGATTGCAACCCTGGTTGTGGGATTGTGACCCCTGGTCATCCATGTAAGGTGCTCCATATGAAGCGTCAACAGGTGTGATTAGAGGTTTAATCATGGTCAACAAGGTCGACCAAATCCTTTAGTCCGTAAGGTAACCCGAAGGTAACGTCGATTTGGTTGATGGGCTAACCAGGTAACCACTGTGTTCTGAAAGAGATGAGGAATGCGGCCATCTGGAGAATGTTCCGGCTAGGGGTTATGAAAAGCGGCATAACAAAAATTGGACTGATAGTGTCACTTGACGGCCTGCGGGCCGATCTATCAGGGATAAACGGGCGGAGACTGTGACAGTTTTGTAAGGCAGTCGATTGATGATGGAGATATTGGGCGCAGGCTTAGCCAGGGCGCAAAATGGTTAGGCCGACTGGTGGAAGAAGAGTAAAAAGGCCCAGTTGAGGACCAAATATAAAAAATAGAAGAAGATAGGGTCTGAAATAGGAATGAGAAAAAAGGAAGACAGCAGTCTGGTTGTTGACCCGGCTGTAAGTGAAGGCGGCATACATTATGAAAAGAAGAAGAAAGGTTCGGAGCCAAGGTGAGGCTTTTTTGTGTGGATGCGAACGTGCAAGGTTTCCGTGGATTCATGAGTATTCGGAAGCATGCGCTTGCTGGGCGTAATGAGGTCCAAACATACCATGGGCAAATGCGCTGATCGGTGAGTAATGATTATTAAAAGATGGTTATCTGCGTGGTACGAATCCAGCTAAAGGAGGAGTGCAAGAAAAAGGACAGTGAGACCTTAGAACTATATCCTGGGACAAGAAATGGAGAAAGGGACTTTTCTCAGGGTTATAGAGCTGGTTAAATCGGGGAATGTCAGTGACATCGAAGAGCTGTCCGTCACGGTGGCCCTAAGCAGGATTTGACATATGGTTGTCCGTTATAGGTTTATGTCCGTTACCGCCGTAGGACCTCAAAAATTAATGGGCTTTGAGTAAGTTGACGTACGGGGTCTCATTATTGCAGCCAAAGTACACTTGGAGCGCACAGCATGGAAGCGTAGACGAGGACTGAACAGCACCCAGGGCTACATGACGCTGCCCACTGAGCACCAAGCTCCCGTAAATCAGACAAGCAGGAAAGGGAGGCATTTGGGCCCACAGAGCCACTAGGGACCAAAGCTAGAAGAGCAGGGGACGGACTTTGTTTTTTCCAGCTTCTACAGTCATGTGCTCACACAGACACATGCTCTGCACGTGTAATCACGGAGGCTCGCTTGCAACAACGCAAACAAATGCACTGTTGACGTTTGTCTTGTTTCTCTCAATCAGATCGTATCGCATGCTGTACTAACTTGTGCAGCCTTATGTGAATGTGCAATTGCCTTGCACCTTCCACCGCATACGTCACTGATTCAAGCGACTGCAGGAGTGTATGCGCACTCAGAAGCTTGCCTGTAATTGCTTGTGTTGCAAGGTGCTACCGAACCCATTTTCACCTATGAAAGCGTGCTTTTATTCTGATTGCTGAATTCCAAGACAAAACAAACATTGACAGCAAATGGGAGAATGCAGACGGAACCACCAACAGAAAAGGGCGCAAAAGGCATTTGTCAGGGTGCAAGGGCTGTGTGGGTCACTCTGACTGAAAAGTCAAACAAAGCTCAAAAGCCTAGGACGACTACGATCAGTCAAATTAGCCTCACGTTTAGCTATATGCCGTATCATGGTTGGACGGGGCGGTCATGACTTAGATAATAGGCCCAATGCTGGACTGCTGCCGGAGCAACAGAGGGATAGTGCATCAAACTGACCATGGACTAAACCCTGCTGCTGAACCTCACATTGGGCTGCTGACGATGCAGCCAGTTTCAGACTCTCCGGACGACGTCGAGAAAGCCCCTAGAGGGATAAACCTGCACAAGCGGCCATGCTAGATGGCTTCTACGCGGCGGCTCTACGCCACTTAGCACACGTCTTAGCGGCACTCTTGGCCTACCGCACACCAGGTCGCCGTTCAATGCGCAGCCACTATGGGACCGGCTGACAGCAGCAGTCGGTTTTACACACAAGTGGCAAGGCGGAAGAGATACGGAATTATCGGCCCGTCAGCATATTACCCGTGCCTCTAGAACTTCAGAAGAGGTTTCTCGGAGACTGGGTGACCGACAACCACTCCGAATGTTCGGCCATTACTGGTGGACTACAAGGATTTATCAGAAAACGATCCCATTTATCCAGCTTCCTTACATTTCTGGATGAATCGACAGCCGGAATGGATGGAGGAGAAAGTATCAAGGCCTACTACATGGACTTCAAAAAGACCTTCCACCATGTGAAACTCCAACCGCTGTAGCCCACTTTGAGGGCTCTCGGGATAGAGCCCTAGGCTCTTCAGTGGATTACGGTGTACATTAGTTGCAGGACGCACTGCGTAAGGATGGGGTGGAGTAAATTTATGAGAGATCAGAGCTGGGTTCGCTACTGTTCACAGTCTACCTGAACGATCTGGTGGGAGTTGCACATAACCCAAGCTACCTGGTTTCGGATTATCTGAAAGTTATGGCAAAAGAGGCAACGGTTATCTTCATCAGGACCTAAATAGGGATCAACCATGGGCCACTCAATGGAAGCTGCAGTTCAGTCTACGGCAGTGTAGACACCTGACCTCGGTGATTCCGTTCCATTCATATGCATTTTAAGAAACTCATTTTGACCAACCGGTGCTCATTTGTTCAGTGTACAATTAATATTATTGGCGGCTTATTTGGAGACGTCCGAAGCATGCCAGGTGCATGATCAAGCTTTTAAAAGTGATTGGATGGAAGGACATAATTCATGAAAATGTGAAAAGTTGCATGAAAATGTGGGGTGAAAAGCTCAGTAGGAGGAATTACGTGGGATGTGGGTAGGGTAAGTGTATGCACATCGGAAAAAATGCGGAGAGTTTAAGTGAATCACAGGGTGGATTGAACTGGACGCCCGGCCAGTTCAAAGTCAAGGGCAGATGGGGAATATGGCCCGTCCGGTTAGAGAAATCTTGAGGCCGACCTACATATATGAGAAGGCGTGGAAGTCGGTATAAAAAGCTGCAGTAGCTGGGGACGATGGAGAAGAAATGAAAAGCACTGCAGCGGATTAGATATTAATGATGCACTGGTACTCGGCGGTGGATTATCGACGAACAGGGCAAAAAACCCATCGTAAAACAGGGAGCTAGCAATACAGGACGTAGAGGGTTGATCAGATGACAGAATAAATTTAGAGGGATTGGATATGAGGCACATATGTAGGATTTATGGATGCACATCATGGCGGTCTTTGGGATGATTGCAAGAGAGATGGACGGCGAGGAACTACAAGATGCAGAGCGCGTTCACATACGCATATATGCGCAAGTATATATATATATATGTGTGTATAGTATATATATGTATGTATAGATACAAGAGGAGCTGGAGCAGTAACAATGGGGTCCTAGAAAGAAATAATCAGTCATTGGGAGGGGTAGGTAAGGTTAGATCAAATTGTTGTAGAATTACCGTTTGAATATTGTGGTGAATTTTCTTCATGACAGGTGTGCATGGCCGCCCAACGGAGAGAAAAATAGGATGCGGAAGCACCGAAGAGATGACAACTGTGAGGAGCAGTTCATGGAAGAGTGAAGTTGAAGGATAGGATTGAAGAGAACAGATTAGACTTGGTCTAATCATCTGATCAATGCAGGTGCAACATGTGGTGACTGACCGGAGGAATCGGGTAGTGGCAGGTTAAACGATTTGGAACTGTAAGTGAACTTCATGACGTAACGTGGTCTTTACAAATAGTGGAACATGGAAAAGCAGACCAAACTGAAAGGCACACAGAAAATGCCTGTGGTGAGCAATATACAGAACAGGAGGTGAAAGCAATGACCGAAGAGACACAGCTAAGACATGACCAGCGGGATCATTTTACTGCAGATAAAACGCTGGGGCAGAGAAGAAAGAAGCAGGAAGCACCTGGATTGGCAAGTCAGTAGCAGAACAAAAAGCCCAAGAAATGAATGCGCGACGGAGTTGGGGCAAAGAAACTGGAGAGCTGCGTGCCAGCAAACAATCGGGCGGGTGGATTAATCAGGAGGATGCTAATCGGGACACTGCTTCATGGAATGAACCAAAGAGGAATCGCGGAGCCAAGAAATAAAGATACGGTGGCGGTGGTTAGACAATAAATGCGACTGTAAAAGATTCAAACTTTGGAACGGCGAGTTTTACTAAGAGGACTGGTCATGGGTGCTGGTATAACTGGTGCGCAATGGCATTGGGCAAGAGGAGTGAGAACAAGAAGGGAATTAACGAGACGACAGAGAGCGAGGTATAAGAATGCTATCAATGGACATTATAAGCATGGAGTAGTACCAGGTAAGTGGAGAATAGAAGCCGGTAATGATGGCAGGCGGAGGGAAGAGATATTGGTGAACTTCGGCAGAGGATAGTTTTTAGGACGACAGTGAATTCATGCTAGGAGAGGTGATATGTTGAGAGGTTATAGGAGCAAGGACAGAATAGATAGGTGTGCACACCACGGTGGAGCGACAAAAATGGAAAGTGGCAACGGATGATAAGAACTATAGGTGAGCGTACCGTGGCGGAAAAATTATGGGGAGCATGCAATTCCCAACAGACAGTATTGGATGCAGTAGTCCAAGGGAGGTCAGAGCGTGCGATCAGCAACCGGTGCTAATGGGTGGAACTGGCCGTGCGCTGGGAGCCCAACCTAAAAAACACTTCGTGGAGCGAACACAGGTGGTGCCATCCACCAACCTTATAGCACCGGCACATAGTTGCAGAAGGCCAGCACGCCTGATGTGCGCCGGCCATAGCAGTGGATCTGACCGCGCCCCGCACCTTTGGGAGTGGCACTATTTATCATTGATAATTGCACAGGGGGCACAGCAACCGCGATAGATGTGTGTGATCAGGATCAATTTTCCAGGTTTTGAGGCCATGGAAAGCAGAGCTTACAGAATTGGCGAGTGACAGACGACAGTGTAGCAATATTATTCAAGTCAACTGCCAGGGAAATGGTCGGTACAGTGCCTGAGTTGGTCGACCGTCTTTGAGGATCGCTGGAAAGGGAAAAGGGATAGAGAAGCTCAGTTTGGGTGTGCCCCAGCTGAGGAGCCAAGGTTAGTGAGGAGAGAAAGAAAAGTAAAAATTACGGATGGCAGATGACCTAGGGCGAGCAACGGGGTTATCTTATAAAAGCAGGAGATAAGTTCGCTGTGGATCAGGAATGGCGATGGCCGTAGTTTGCGGCACTAAAGAGAGGGTAAGTGTCGGGCATGGAGTATACCCACGGCCTGAGGCGCAGAGTTAGTAGGATTCTAGTGTGAGGCCTCTCCCGAAAGCTAGATCGATGGAGGCTAACTCGCTGGTGAGCAATATAGTATTGGGAATCGTTAAGCATAACACAAGCGCGCTTCTAGAAGCAAACAGCGAGGAGGCGCTGCTTTGACTAAGGAGGGGCTTGTTCCGGATCTTGGAAATGGCTGACAAAAAGAATGAGGACTTCACTCTGAGACTAGATTGAGGGATAGAGGAGAGAAGGCACGACGTCGGACAGGGTAGGAGCAGGGGGCGGCGATTGAGATATGATGGGGGCTGTAGGCCTGGTTGTGGATTAGCTTAAAGAGGAAAGCCTTGTTGAGCCTCATGCGACAAATACACAGAGGCTCAATTTATAGGACCTCAGAGCGCTGGCGGTATTTTAGGGCTCTGGATACGCCATACAGAGTTTTGGTGAAAGTGCGCTGTACGTTTTCAAGAGCTACAATGGAGAAAAGTGGCCAGAAGCTCGAGGTAATCGGACAACGTTCTAGGAACGGTCTTACATGTGTGTGATACATAGAGAGGCGACCGGTCGGTATTAAAAACATCGATGAATCAGGCGTGGGATTCGTTTAGCCTTAGTGACTTGAAACGATGCCTGTTATGAGAAGTAGGAGGAACAACAGTAGAGTACACCAAGATCAATAACCACGGGCAGTATGGGGATGGGCAGGCCGCTCAGACAAATTTGGCCAGGTAGTACAGTGCTTTCCTCGGCAGAAAATGTCATAAACCACGAGATGCACCGAGTTTGGAGGGAAAGTATGTCAGGCTGTATGTTGCACAGGGTCACGGGTAGGTCATTGGGGAGGGAGTACACTGTTTTATATCGCCGGCAAAGAAGAAAAGGTCACCGTGGCGAATAGAAGAGAAAATGTCACTGATATAAATGAGGAAAGGTGATAGGACTAAGACACTGCCTTGAATGACTCCGCTAGTAATGGGTTTGACAGGAGACCCATACTTCTCCGAGCTCAGGCAAGTACACCGTGCGCGTATGAACCACCCAAGTCAAACCATGGATACTGATTATCTTAGTATGCATGTCTCGCGCGTAGGTTGTGCATCCGTACCACGCGGCAATACCCTGCATGTTTGTGCCCATCAATCTTATTACCAGTACCGAGTACATATGCGTTCCGCTACATACCTATGCCCATAGAGGTGCCGCGTCTTGTAGGCCAAGTTACCAATACAGTTTGACGCCAGTTGTAGTTTCTTCTGTTTCCATTTCGGGTAATTTTGCCGTTACTCTGGCCAAAGCCCGCGATAAAGGTTAAAAATATCCAGGCTTGATTGACTCAGAGATGAAACCAGGAACACCAATATCACGGACTCTGGAGCTCCTATTGCTGACTGCCTCCATCCATCTGAGCACTGCTTAGCCGCCGCCGCTGAAGTCATACGATTGCTCTATCAACTACAGCGCATATTTACGTCACGAGAACTTCAAGTACTTCTACCGACCTGCGGAGCAAAATCAATCCTCGCCTCGAATATTGTATCCAAGCATGAGCTTGGTCCCTTGTGCGGGGTTCTGTCATCGGGAAAATTTCAGTGTCATTCCTCTGGATAAGTATATGGATCGAGGTGAAATCCACTAACAGACAGACTCAAGCTGAAGGACCTGTTCTTCTTTAGTTGAGGAAGAATTCGAAGTGACTTTAGAAGTCTCCGAAGAGATCGGGGGGTTATCCAAGTCGACAAAGCCAGTTGGGGTGACGGCCATGAGATCCTCACCTGGGGACCAGGAATTGAAAATGGCAAAACCGAAATCACCGGGAAATACGAGAGCACAGATTTTGTGTGCTACGCCGTCCATGGATGGAACGATCGACGGGCCAACTCGGTAGCTGCCGTTTAGGTTGTACGGATAAAGACCCCTCTATACCGTGACTGGCTGAACAAACTGTAAGAGGGTAAACAGTCTCACACGCGAAGGACAACGTTGGTTTCAGCTCTCTTCCCACCTCTCATATGCTTTTGTTCTTATATCTTTCCCTCTTTGCTTCCGCATCTACTCATTACTCTTCTTCAAAGTCTCCCGCTATCCCCCTTACACAGGGTCTTTCTACAATAACACCCTACGCCAAACTCTGCCTTTTCACTGACCTCCATGACTGGGAAATAGACCTGGGCAGGGAAGCAGCTCGTAACATTGAGTGTGCTGCCCTTAGGGCAGCGAGCCAATTTCCAACTTTGTTTCAACCAGATCCGAAAAGGGAACGAAGATGGATAAAAAAACATAGAATTCGTTTCCCGGTGAGAATGAACCCGAGGGTCAGTGGGGCAGGAAAATGGATTGACCTGTTGATCTGACGCTGGTTTTCTGACCCGAACTAAAGCGAACTCGTCTTTTTTATATTGTCCGGTGCCTAAAGAAAATTCAGGTCCGCAATGCGAAAACTAAAGCTTTGCGATATCCCAAAAATGGCTCGAAACTCTCACTCCTGCAGAAGTCTAGGAACTTGAAAGCTAAAGCTGCTATTCAATGCATTTTATTAACTAGTAAAACTTCCTTCATCCCATTTGATATAGCCCGAGCCTTCTGACATTACTTCGTTACCTCCATGGTCCATGCCACCGTCACAGCTCCCCTTATAGCTTTGTACCATGCGGTCAACCGAGTGTACTTCGTTTTCGGATTTTTATCAAAGACGCACAAGACCTAGCACCACCCTTCCCACTGCCGATGAAATGGGGGTAATCTACCCGGTCGAGCTTATTAGGGCTACCTCTACACTCCATAAAATTTCCGAAGATCTCACTTCTCTCGACCATCGGTGGCACTCTTGGATGCCAAACGTTCCCACCGGAAATTGTGATGTGCCAACCTAAAAGCTCCAACCACTCCACGGATCTGTAACTCTCGATGGGTCCCCTATTTACTTGTTGGCCCACGGTCTGTGGTGTTGGCGTCACCTGAAGTGGCTTCCCAAAAGTTTCATAGCTCACAGCCACCCAATCTGCAATGGTCAGAAGAAGCATAAGCTTTCTGTTCAGCTCCAATTTCTCCCGGACAACATCTTTAGCACCCATGAATACCAAATCAGACCACTGCTTGAATATTGCCAATAATCTCCAGCATGTCAAAGTGTGGTTAGATTATGCTTCTTACTATCCCATTCGAAGTGGACACATCGGCTTTGAGTTCACACTTTTTCTTTCTCGTGATTTTCAAGTTATGAAGCATGCAGCTCGTTATTATCGGAACATCCCAAATCAAGTCCCTGTTCCTATTTCTACCCTCTTCATATCTTAATCTTACCCTATCACTTCAGTTATCTGATGTGTGCAAATCTGAAGATACTGCGTATAAGATAGGCCTTGGCTTCGAAGTTCCGGCAGTTACTTCAAAACTCCTCCACCAAATGATAGGGAAAATAATCGCCAACCGTCAGTTTTGTCTCTCTAGAGCGTCAGTCTCACTAATTTGCCATCGGTGTACAGATTCCCTCCTTTTCTATCATGGCCTCAACCAACACATTCTCCATCTTTTTGTAGCTTTCATTTGCTCCCTAATTTATTCCTACCAGTCGGGGACCAAATGATTAGATACCTTTCACGTTTTGCCAATTACCACTGACCTCTAGTTGGGAGCATTCCAGAATGGAACCTCCACTTTTTTGATATCCAGGCCTCGATTTACGCTGTGGGGTCTTACGGATCACCGGCTCGGCAAATACATCAGACTGATGAACTATAGTTTACCCGTTATTCATTTTCTGACCTACAGGTTTTACTCGGGGATCCCTTGGAACTTGGCCACTTGATTCTGGAAAGTCTGATATCTACAGTTATTCGGCCTCATGAACAACACTCTTACAGGTCTCAGGTGTACACAGCATGGCCAAATCCACGTTTTCGTCCGGCACACATCAGGCGTGCAAGACCTTCGCAGCAGTGTTCGGACGAAGATAAGCTGACCCGTCGAAACCCATGTGTTTACACCATGAAGTGATTTCAGATTAGATGTAAAGCACGCGGTCATCCCCATCGTGAGCAACGGTAGCATTTTGCTCTTTTACTCGTGCGGTTGACGTGAACGCATCTTCCTAGTTTTGAATCCTGATGCTTTTATCGCTGTATCAACTTACCTCATCGCCCCGCAAACTGCACTTATATATATATAATGATACACTCCAACTGAATAATTCTCACCAGCGGATATTAGCCCATCCTTATTACGCACAATAATCATATCCACATTACCCAAAGTTAGCCTCCGTTAGTGCATCTCTCATTTGTTTGTTTTCCGACCATTTTCATCAAACCTTTCACTGGTTCCATATAAATCTATATACTTTCTAAATTCATTGATTCAGCATTTTTTCATTTCGTCCTTTATCGTGACATTTCTTGGCAATATCTATCGTGCTCGGTTTACCTACTCAAAGTAGTGAAAATGATCTATTACTCAAAAGCCTGAAGATTGCTTGTTTACGAGGTCATATGGTGCAACTGAAGACACGATTGAGCGTCTTGGATATTTATTTGGATAGAAAGGCAACTAAATGGTGTGGAAGTTTGAATGGGCGTACAAAAGATCGTCCGGGAAAATTGAGTGTCAGTGGCTTACAGGCACTGAAACGTCATTGATGGAATAGAGCAAGCCCGTTTCTAGTGAAATCTGTTTCCATGGCGTACTCCAAAAAGACGACAGCTCATTGCATTGAAAGATTTGAAAAAGAGGGAAGGTTCGTTAGCACGGGCCTCCAAAAAATGTTGAAGAAGCCGATAGGGAATCGGATTGAAACTTGACAATTTCTAGATTTACTTGTACCAAGGTTTTAATAATACTTTCGCCATTGTAGGATCCAGCAGCATTCTTTCAGTCGTTGGTCCGTTGCACGTTCGCAGCCACCGTGTGTTTGAATTCGCGCGGTGACTTGGCCAAGTTCATTGCCTTGGAACGATTGTATCTGCGTAAATTGAGCGCGGTAATTAGTCTAGTTCCGCTTTCGCGCTATGGTTGAGGGCCTGATGAAATTGACCCAGTTGCCGGGATATATGACAGGACAGACAAAGCATTCGAAACCGTTATCTCCGATCAACTGCGTGTCTCTTGAACGCGAGGGAATACTAAATGAACGCCTATGCGGATTCCAACCTCGCCGTTCCACCGTTGGCATCCTGGCTGCACTCTACAATCACTAAGAAACACGTCGTCTCGCGTGGCATCTCCAAGGTCTTTGACCGAGTTTGGCACGGGGGCCTGCAGCGAGACTGCCATCATTAGTGTTTCCCTCTTTGCCCCTATTGTGGACATCAAGTTTCTCCATTGAATGGACCCTCCCTGTTCGGGGTCATTGGGTTCTGTTCCATTTATTTCTTGAGAATTCCGGTGTTCGCCTGGCGTTCCGTACTTGAGCCCATCCTATTTCTTTTATTGGTTTTTGATCTTCAGTCCGCTACTTCCAGCCAAATCCACTTTTTTCCGATGATGCATCCCTTCATTCTTCATTTTCTCACCGCACTCCTCGCCATGCCAACACCAACATCGATCGTGACAGCAGTGCAATCAGGGTACCTTCAGAGTCCAATCTCGAACGCATCTCCTTCTGAGGATGTCACATTTCTGTTGCATTCATTGCCTCCAAAACTCTTGTTCTCTCAGTCTCTTTGGAACATCATTCATTCTGCCCTCATTTTTCCTGTGATTCGACTGTGCTGCCTTCCACAGATTCTACCAATTTTATTTGCTCATCTATAACTTCTTTATGTTGGTCCGTGTTCTTATCTCTGCTGGCCTCTCGTCTTGCTGGCAGTTAGTTTTCTGTTGGGCACCAGGTAGTTTTCAATCCACCCGCCTTCTGTTGTACAAGGCTCAAATCCGCTTCGCACTTGAATACTGAGACCACATGTGGGATGGAGCTTTTTTCACCTCTCTCTTCCTGATCGGTTTCAGAATAAGGCCATCCGGACGGTCAAAGACTCTTCTCTGACCCCCAATGTGCAGTCATTAGCCTATCGTCGGGCTGTTGCTCAGATAGTATTTTGGATTTTGATCCTCTCACCTTTTTCCAGCAGCTCATTTTCCGAAACATTTTTCTCGACCGCCACGTACCCAGGTAAGAGGTCATCCTTTTCAAGTTTCTGTCACCGGAAGTCGCACATTTATCTCTCGGTCTTCTTGCGTTTTCCCGGAATCTTTAAGTTACGGAACATTGTCCCTTTTCTGCCCTTCCACCCACTTACAATCGTTCTGTTTCCAAAATCAGGATAAGTAAACTGGTTCTAACTTGAAAGTTCCCCCTCAAACCCCTTCTGCTTATGGAGTTTACCCCTTGTGCTGCTTTTAACTTTATGGGCAATGTAAAAGCCGAACTAGTTTTTATACCACTTAGTTCGCAAGGTATTCCACCTGTCTTCCTGGGAAAGCGTGCCCCAAAATCAGCCCACATTTCAAGTCGTCAACTCCCTACTTCCCCTAAACAAAAAACTTTGCCTTCCCCGCAGGAGAGCCACTATTTTCCCAATCATGGCGACCCTTCTGACTCCAACAACTACCGTCCCATGACCCTTAGTTCTACTCCTTTGAAAGTTTTGAAACCATTATCTCCTACCAGTTTAGCCCGTGAAGGTCTGCTGAGTGATCTCCAATTTGGATTCCGCCCTCAACGTTCTACGGGGGAAATGCAAGCGGTCGTCACATGCTCCCGGTCGGCCGCACTCGAAGACCACAGTGAAGCCCATTTTGTCTCACTGGACTTCTCTGAATCTTTCGACCGAGTTTGGCATGGAGCTTTGCTGTCGAAGCTGTCTTTATTCGGGTTTAATCCGGCTCTCATGTCACAGATGTCACTCTCCCTCAGCAAACAAACCACCGCCGTCGGATTCGATGGGGCTGTAGCTCACCCGCCCCCCGTGGTCACTGGTGTTCCACAGGGTTCCAAAAGTGCACTTACCCTCTTTCTCCTATTTACCAATGATCTTCTCCCTTCAACCTCCAAGCCAAATAACTGTTTTGACGATACGGCAACTCCTCGTCGCTTCCTTTCTTACCTAACCACTCACCGGGCCGTCAATAACATCGATCACGACCTTTCGGTTCTTATTGCATCTTTTGCTTCCCATCTAGAAAAAATCTCAGCCTGGAGTTCCACCAACAATGTCTGTTTTGTTGTTTCGAAAAAATCCTTTTTCTTCTGTTCCTTATAAGCACTTCTCTAATTCTGCTTGTCTGAATTTTGGCTCAACTCCGTTTCACTCCAGAGGGCTACTTTCCCTAGAGGTTTTATCAATAAATTTACTACCAACGCTGGGGGAATTTTTAAGTTTGAATCGATTGCCATGCTTGAAAATTGGAGATAACTTAGTTCGTCCATCTCCCAGGGAATCGGCAAGCTTTTATTTAGTAATGCAGCTGCTTAAACAGCGGATCGGCTGGCTTGTCGGCGCGCTGTTGTGGCACAAAGGGGCAAAATCTCACCAGCGCCTGGAGATTGCTGTATTCTCGATGAGTCCAGCTTTCGCTTGACCTGCCCTCTCCAGAAGCCAAGCCATTCGGTCTTTAACCGGGAGTAGTCCTCAGCGGTTGTTAGGCTGCTATTGCGCGATTCCTCCGTTTGATGGGAGCGAATACCAATGAGTAGTAAGTAATCAGAATATGGGCAGCATTCGCGATGCCTCTCGTCATTGTACGGTCCCCCCGAGGCACGTCTAAAAGGCCTGGCCTAGCGCGAACTACCTAAGCGAGCTGCCTTCAGAAGTGACCTGGGGTCCGTCCGAACATCCTTCAGGAAGTGCCTTTGAAGTCCGTGATATCTTGATTGCTCCTCTAGTTAGAGAGGTATCTCACAAAGATGCAGTGGGTGTGACCATGGGTGCTTTGTCCTAGCTGGTGGCGATCCCGCGCAATGTTTTTATTCTTTAAGTTCTTAAGCTTCTGGCTTCGTACTTCCGGCCTGCGTTTAAGTGTTTCCATCGGTGAACGAGGCACTAATCGGTCAAGTATCCTTGTTAGAACCCTGTTAACATTATCTCAGTGCTCATCACTGCTTGATGAACCACAGGATCACAAATATGTAGCTAAGAATAACCTCATTGCAGAGAGGTCAGTCCAGGTAGTCACGACGGGTGATCCCCTCCGCTTGCAATAGCACTGACTGTGTGCACCGGCTGGAAGATCATAACTTCGTGGTACCGAGCCCCGTGGGGACAGATACTTCTAGCCTGTCAATAGCGTGTGGCTCACTGAGGGAAAATCAGTTCAGTGCTGAGGAAGTGGAAGCCCTTTCGCCGTCGGATGGGCAGCCTTGCACGGTCATAACAACCCAATACGATTGCCCTATAAAACAAGACCTAGTAAGTAAACCCAGATTCGACAGAGCACGACTGAGGTTAAAGAATTGGTCGGGTGGTTTAAAATCTTCGATTGTAAGCGTGAGATCGCGCCTAAACTCATCCGCGTGCTGGAGTGCCTTAATATTGTGGTTCCTTGGCGTCTCTAGACAGGCTTATGACCTGCAGATCTTTCTCATGGGGTGCGTTACCCTACCTGTCAGTTGTATGGACACCCAAACTCCCTTCGGAACCCGGTCTAGTATTGCCTACTTGGGGCATACGGTCTTTAGTTTTCTGCCCGTAAACAATACACGCTCTACCCCCGTAAACTCTGCACGGCCTGTTCTCGTGAAGTCCATGTCCTTTAAGTCCAGCTACATGTCTGAGATACCCTTGTACCCCTAGGTTTCAGTAACTCCAATCTCTTAGGCTTCACACTTAGCAGCCAGAAGGCAGAACATGGGGAGGCTTTGGTGCACACTCTGACCATTGGAATAGAGGTAGCTCTAGCTTCGACCGCCGTGGTGTCAGTGCATGAGGGCGGCCGAAGTTTTCTGTGTTAACGAAGTGGCAGGTTGATGATGGACTCGATGAGCGCCGTGTGCCCTTAGACTGGCCGTCCACTGGGTTTTCAGCTTTTGTGTGTCCCTTTCATATAGACCTGAGTTCCCAGCTTTGTTTGAGCCGACAACATCAGGGTTTTCGAGATTATGCTCGTTTTCGAGTTCAGCTTTACTGTCCAAGACCAGCGGTGGTGTTGCAACGAAGATGCGGGGAATATGGTGCAATAAGGCCTGGCGCCCACTTCTGGGTCTGCATCGATGTCAGTGCAGGTCTGATAGGACAACGCTTTTGGAGGCGAACCATTTCCCTAGTGCAGCATCCGAAGTGGAGGTTGAAGCAAACTTAGTCCGCAGTTATCTGTGCTGGAGTACCTTCATGAGGAGAGTTGACCAAGTGTCCTGACCCAGCGGACACCAGTGATTCCCTGAATAGTTTTGAACCTATGTTTTTCCACTTTTTATGTTGCGTTGGGCATCTCTGTGTAGGTGGTCAATCCTTGACTTAGGTACCACGGTAGTGATTATGCTGCGGTACCATAACTAAGTTTTCGGTAGCCCTCCGGCTTTTAGGGTGTCTTGTAGCAGAGGTTGTGGGAACAGTGGTAAGATGCGCGCCCAGGAGAGTTCTCTGAGTATTACACTTGATGCCGGCAGTTTGCCGGAATTTGCTGCCGATCCCAGCATAACCTCCAAAAACTTGGGCGTTGTGTCGCCAACTCACGTGTCACTGATATATGCAAGTGATTCATTCTGGTACCGTTGGCCTTGCGCCCGCAAGCACGATGTCTGCCTGTCCCACGCTGTGCTTAGTTCCACTTTATCAATCACGGGCGGTTAGGTGCTCCGGTGACTAAGACCCATTCGTTGTTCCTGTCCCTTTCGCTCGTTATCATGCTTGCGCTTGCCGGTGAATGATTCACCTGTTTGCCCGCCTTTCCACTGAAGTGTGCGCGCACTGACGTGGTAATCAATGAATTCATTGCATGCTGTGTTCTACGAATTCTGAACTCAACATTTGGGTTTTGAGCAGACTCGGTATTCCGGCTTCTTATCACACGCCTAGGTCCCGCTGGATGCAAGTCCTGAATGGATATTTTGATGCCCAGTTGGTAGATTGATTCCAAGTCCTGCGCTTTCCGCTCAGCTAGTGAGGGTTAGTCGGCTTTGGAAGCGTTGAACAGGATGACCGAAGTGGCGCTGGGGCCAAAACCGCATACGGTGCGCGAAGTTGCAGTAGCCTTAATGAGTGTTTTTCCCTTACTTATCAGACCACGCGGTCTCTGTGTAACCATTCAAAGCTTCCTCCCTAACCGAGACCGCTTTGAGAGGAGTGGTGACTTGAATCGCGGTTCGAACCATTTGACTACAACGAGCCAATTTTTCCTTTTTGACTGTTCTTGCACTGTTGCTCACCTTGATAGTGTCCGCCTCGGTTTGGGTCACGGCAGTTTGCAATTCCTCATCGAATGTTTGTTTTTTATTTATAAGAGTCATTAGTTCAGGCCTTGCTCTTCGTATTTTGAACTGATACTCCATACATAACCACTACAGATAACCATACTTTGCATTAGGTCAGTTGCTGCCCTGGGGGTCTTGCTGCGTGTCCTTTATTGCCGGTTCTTGCAAGTACCACACAGGCAATCTCAATTCCCACGGACTTCACTCACTTTCCACTCCCACACGGAGTACCATCGCCTCTTTGGTTACTTGGTATATGAGCTATGGGTGCTGCCCCTGCGAAACCATAATCACTGAAAATCGGCTAACGCAAAGTTAAATCCAAAAAAGCAGGTGGCAAGTTGCCAGGCAGAATCTTAGCCAAGACGATTTAAACTGCGGTGAACTGTACAACTGTGACAGCCACAAGAAAGGCACTCCAGGATATATTTTGAACTGGCACCGAACAGAACAGATGACTCCGCTAACGATGTGGCTCAAACATTACCAAGAATAAAAAGGGCTCCCAAACTGGCCTTCTTTTTTGTTGCATCCCCGGGCTATTTTACAACATCACTACTCAACCTGCACCAATTTTACAAGTTTTTTTGTCTGTTGATATCGAAAGGTTGTCCTTCTAGAATCATGCTAAAATTCCTTGCAGGAAAGCAGCTTTGAAAATTCAGCAATAAGTAAGGCGCAGAGAATTTTCGGAAAGGTAGACGAGCATCAATGAAAACTGATTTGATCGAAGGGTTAGTCAAGGGAAAATATTTTCGTCTGTTATGTGCTTACTAACTATCACAAACTCCAACGTTCAATCACTTCTTTAAAATTTGGCCGGACTGACTGATTTTGTCCAACTTCGAGGATGCACTCAATTGGTTTTTACTTTCTTGCACAAAACCTGCCTTCACTGTGATACTGAAAATGACATTCTCACACCGGATGATTTCATCCCGTCGAACTTCCTGGAAAGTAAGGTTAACTTGGAGGAGGCATCATTACTTTTATAAATGATCTATGATGTATTCGGGCGATAAATATTTTCACGCACAGCACATTCCACCTCAGTCCCTCTTTGTTGAAGAGTGCAAACCTAAGCACCTAGGTCGACACAACTCTATAATTCTTTTTGACGTATACACTTCTCCCCCTGAGCTTGACGAATTTTCTGATGTTGTCCCTATAAATCTACCGAACTCCGTTTAATCTTCCCTATATTTATCTGTGGTGACTTCAACAAGTTCAGTGTGAGTATCCCCACATACCCCGGCCTGACAAAAACTGTTACCTTCCGGACCGGATCTGGAGCCAAGCTCGCCCTTTGCCTTGGTAGTACTCTGTACCGCTCTCATAATTCCTGTCGCGCTCTACCTGAATGTTCTGATCATGCCGGTTTAAAAGCTTCGCCAGTTATTTTCCCTAAGAGAGGAAACACACATGTTCAGCTCCAAGCCGTGACCGTGATATATGCAGTTGTTGGCATTCTCCAGAGCTATGGTTGACAATCTTGGCTTAAGCATGTTTTTCATTCCGACGGATCGATGTTTTGTAAAATCTGATCTGGGTTCATTAGCTCCGGCTTTAATATTCGCTATCCCAAGGAAACATTGTACTTCCGACTCGACCGTTACCCTTACCCTCACCTGAAACGATTGCTTCATATGAAGTATCGTGCTCTCAAGGTCAGGTTCCCAAATCCATGAAAACTGAGCTTTCGCAAATTGGAAGCTTTTTACATCCAATCGCTAATCCCCAGCAGCATTTGCTGCGAGACGTGGAAGAAAGTCAAGCTTCTAAGGGGCTCAAATTCTTGTGAATGTAGAGCCTTAGCAAACGTCGTTGGACTCAATCTTCGGTTGACGGCTACTTCATACCTATCAGTCACCCCAAACCAAGAAGCCGACTTCTACTGGTGCCCCGCTACGGAAAGTACCACCTCATAGAAACTTAACAAAGAGCTCACTCATAAAGCAAACAGGGCGAGCCGTCTAAATTGCCTAAAACCAAACCTGTTGAAGGAAAGTGCAGGCACATTGTCCCCCGTATATTCTGGCCTATTTGGCCGGTGTATGAATATTATTGTTATTCTCGATTTTTGGGAAGTGATTTTATCACTCGGGTACAAAAACAAAGTACTTATAAATTACCTCCAAAGGCTTGCTTAAAAGTAGCCCTGGAGATGTCTGAAAAGATCACACAGAAGATATTGTCCGTCCAGGTCAATGTGTTTTACTAAACAGTTTGTATTTGCCAATCATTATCTAAACTCAATGCCTTGACCTTCCTTTTCATCTCCGTTTTATCATCTTTTGGTCACGAGAGCCAGGTAGCCAGGGCCCGTTTCTTCGAGTACGATAACGCGCTTGGTCCGACTTGCCTCGTGTAGTTATTGACTTGGGTGTCAAAACCTCATTACCCTCCCTATTTCTGACTTTTGCAGTGCAGTGGTTGCATGCCAAATGAAGATTTGCCCCCGGGGGCACAAAGCATATAGTTGGCTTGACTTGTCAGTCACAAATAACATAAGGCAGCAAAGGAAGTGATACAGCAACCACTACAGAACCAAACACCTTGGAAAGAAATACAAAATGTGGCAATCTGTGTTCCACATTAGGGAGTAGCTCAGTTTAGTTCCAT
Organism: Fasciola hepatica; assembly: GCA_948099385.1. Lineage (NCBI taxonomy): Eukaryota > Metazoa > Platyhelminthes > Trematoda > Plagiorchiida > Fasciolidae > Fasciola > Fasciola hepatica. The sequence continues at coordinate 8,890,127 of CANUEZ040000012.1, read as the reverse complement.
TCTTTCTGCAGCTTTCATGACAAACAGATGGTACCTCTCCCGCGTAAGCCTCATCACCACGGCTCAGCAGCGTAGACTCAGAACGGGGTCACAATCCACCACCTCTTCAGAAGTACGTCCGGCATTTTCATGAACAATCCCACCCACTGACTGCCGCTTCTCCAGCAGTTGCAAGTGCCGCGGGGGAGGAGCTCCTTGAGTAGTTCTGGTTCAAAGTAGCCCTGGATTACATGCTCAGTGAAGGCCAAGTACCCTCGGACTCTCCGATTTGCCTCTGGAAACTACCCGGCCATCTTCAGCCGACTTTTGCGACTAACCCCAAGTAGTCCTGAAACAAGGCGACTTAAGCCCCCCCCCCGTTTCAACTTTGCTACTGCCACCGTAGACGGGAAAACAGCTGGTCCCCTGTATTTTAGTCTAGATGGCGCATGAGATGTACACGGTACCCTGAAGTCGTCAAGCGAGAGCGGACCGAGTGATTGACCAGTCGATCGAGGGATACCCCACCAAGAGGCACAAACTGTCGGTGTTACATTCAGTTTTTAGCGACGAGGCCGCATGTGGGATTGCATTTCCTTAGTTCAAAAGCGAAGACGGGCAAGTAGCGTTCAGTCAATATATCACCTCTGTGTTTCACGCGAGTGCCGATCCTGTAGGGCTGGAGTGGCAGTCGCAGCCCGTGTTCTCTGTCGCCGATAGGAAAACCGGTGTTCGAACTGAGTCCAATGCTATTGTCTCCTCAGTTTTGCGCAGCTTTTGTTGCTTCACCTGAGTATGCTTATTATGCATATTGCAGTGGTTGTCGTACCCCTCGTCAGTTGTGTGACAGTTCCCAAGAACGATTTGGACTCTTCAAAAGGTCCCTGAGCTACGAGTCAAAACGGGGTGGATCTTTGGCGTGCGGTCGCACTCCGGGTGGTGGGACGAATTTTTGATGTAATTCGAGGATTTCATCCAAAATCACTGCCTTGGCCTAATCTATCTGGTACGGACGTTGTGGATATCACATCGCTGAGGATGCTGCCTCCCTGACTTATTCGAACAACATTCGCCAGGTTTTGCGGCTATCCTGAGGCCTAGGAAAGAACATCGCTTCCCTCGTCAATCTGACAGTCAGCACCGTATTGTCGCTGCTCCCTAATGGAGGTAGGCAACCGACCCGCTCCTAATCAGAAAGCCTTGGAGATTACACAAAGTTTAGGATGGAAGTTTGCGGATTCCTAGTTGGGAAGGCATCTTGACCTGTTGGCTCGGGACAAGCCTCATTACCGTTGACAAGGATTTACCGGAAAATGAATCCACTTCCGCATAGCACTGCAGATTCTCTAGGTAAACATTTGGTGAGTTGAAGCCTCCCAAAATAAGGGGCTGCTGTCGGCAGCCTAATGCTTTACCCCAGTCAGCATCTGTGAACGATCTGCTTCTCGGGCCGGTAAATGACATCGGCCGGTTCAAGTCAGCTAGACTTTACCTCGGCTCGACATTGAAGGATCGCTTGTTGATCCCGCCGTAACGAACGGATACCGGCTCGGGTATACATCCGCAAACCGCCTGCGAGTGCTCGGCTTCTGTTTGCACTTTGGAGAGTGTAGCTCGGGGAAGTCACTTCCGAATTCATGACCTACCTGATAGACCAACTCTCCATCAAGACGACCAATGTTAGCAAGTGGGGAGTCACCCACTATTCGAGCTCATCTTGAGTATTCAGAGGGCTCCTGACATCATACGACTTGAAACGTACTTGTGCTATTCTCGTTCCCTTCCATTCACATGCCCAGCAAATCTCCACCACCGGGGTTGCCTGGCCAGTGATACTGTTGAGTTTGAAGGGCTTCTGCCGCAACTGAAGAGGCCTCCCGTTTACTCTAAAATCCCTGACAAATAGGCCTGTTTTCCAATGGCTTGGCTTTCAAGGAGCTAATGCGACGCTAACCTGTGTTCTTCTTACACTTCGGGGTCCAGATCTCGAAGGATTCCCACGTTCCTTTTAGTCTGTAGGACCGCTGTGACAACAAACGGCATTCCTCATTGGAACCTAAGACTACTTTGAGCGGACGCGGGTTGTCTTTCCCGTTTATTTTCTCTGACCTCAAACCGGATCTCAGCCTTGTATTATTTGGCAGGTTTTCCACTTCCATGGGGATATCTCGGCAGATACTTCCCGTGCAAGTGAGAAATCATCGTGAAAACATTCAGCTGACTTCGGCCACTTCACGGCAAGAAAGCCTTGGGTCCTGAGTGGCGGCGGAGTCTGTTGACGTGGCTTCATCTTTCTCGCTGACCCGTGGTTTCCGGCAGCCCCAGACTGCGGACTTTATCTTCACCGACTGCTTTATACACCTCCAGAGTTATCTTTTGAACTAACAGCTGCTGCAGCATTGTTAATACCGGCGGATTTCTTTCGAAGACGGCAATTTACGGCTGTTAGGGGGCCGCTGATTGTGGCTGAAAGAATCTTCGCGCGGCACCTGGAGCCTCTTCCGTAAGATGCCGCAGGTTCTTGGTTCAACGCTTCTATGGATTCAACTATTTTGCAATTATTTGCAGTGGCATAGTCAGAGCACAAAATTCGTAGGAATGAAGAGCTGTAAGAACTCAGCCACTCATATTTATCCTTAATGGTTTCCACTCACTTTAGGTGGATTCATCCCCAAACAACTATCATGCATCACGGCTTTGGCCTGAGGCCCAATATTCTGCCTGCAGACTTAACATCCACGCTGGTCCGCAGAGGCAATTAACCTGTATTCTCTGGTAATCCATCGAGAAATTGGAAATATCACCGAGCAATGTATCCACCAAGCGAAACGGTAGAGGTTCGGTCTGGAGCGATTTGGCTTCAGTTCATGGTTCAGTTTGTATCTACGATTCAGCTCATTTGGGACCACAGGAAGTAGATGGCAGCCTTTCAAGTCTGTTTGGGTTCTAGCATGGCAAGCATTTCAGACTACTCGGTACCGCGACAAAAGGAGGGGTAAAATATTAAGTTCTTCGGATGCCAAGTACTGACTGTATCCCGAGAGAGGTCCAAAGGATGGGCAACGAGCCAAATTTTTCGGAGAATGCCGAAAGACGGTAAACTTCAGCGGAATAGAAAAACCACGGTTGGAAATGAAACAACGTTGATCGCCTTCACTAAATAGAGCGACATCGGACACGACATTAGCTAAGAGAGCTAAAGAACTAACCTTTTCCAAGCATAGCATCACAAGTGTTTTTTTCTAATTGGCGGAAACCTGTTTTCTGCACAACAAGAGGGCGAACAACGAAAGGCCCCGTTGTCAGGGCATCGGAAATCGCCCTGGCTACTCGTCATCTGCGCGGCTGCTGTTCACATTCTTCCAATCCACGGACAGAGCGCTTTGTGAACTCTGACCAATGACAGCGCCGGCATATCCGACATGGTAGTTCAGCCGTGACACGTGGTTACACGAACCAATCAGACTATCACACGTAACTTTTCACACTGGCCCTTTCCGATCTCAGCCGGTCCTACTGAGTTACCATTGGTAAGGGCCTCGGTATTCAGCGAAACACCTAATACATAGTATGCAATCATAATAACATACTGCAACCACGCCAGTAAGAATAACCAAATCAAATGCGTGTTTATGACTGAAATGGAGCGACGGGGATTTACTTGACCACTTGGTGCAGCAATCGATTCTGTTGAATCGGCAACGGTTATCTATAAAGTGCTTTCATGAATGACACATTCTTTCGCTGGATTCGTGGTTGCAGCTATAAGTCACGCCCTTACGCCAGCCGCGCCGCCAGCTCCATGTGCTGGGCCCAAGCAGCACGCCCAACGCGCTCCTGGATGGGTGCCCATCGGGACACGTTACGCCATCGTTGAGTTACATCGTTAGAAACATTGGACACAGCTACCTGCGTCCCACGGGAAGTGCACTAGGCTACGTCCAACGTTCGAAAAATTGCTGGAAATGAGAACCATTTCTTCCCCTGACCCAACTCACCTGCCTGTTTCTCGGCCTGTTTTCCCACCACCCTTCCTTGCGATCAAAATCGGTGACTGAACACTGATAAAGGATTTGTTTGTGAAAATCAAATAGCTTATCATGAAAATGGTGTACTGAACACTTGTAAAACAAAATAAAGCCTTTTTTAGCCCAGATATATTTTAATAAATATTATGGTAATTTTACTGTTATGTTTCTCGTAAAGTTTCACGAAGTTCCAAGCATTCATTGAAGGCACACTTAACGAGTCATTTTAGCCCAACTTTCGTCTGATAACTTTGGGTATTGTGCAGCTTGGGCAATCCGTACCTTGACTGAATTCTCGGAGCGATACGGACACATTCCGTATGTAGTTAACAATGAGATTTTATAAGACGCACTTTTTACTGTGATAGGCGCTGCAGCCGTTCAGATGACGTTCATAAGATCAGCGGATAGAAAGGAATACAGAGTTATCGACTTCAAAAGTAAGCCACCGTAGGTCATGTACGCCATCGACCAATGGTTCGAAAAGGAAAAGCATCACAATGATTTCATTCTGATATTCGGAAATAATGAGTTTATGGGGTGTGGCAGTGCGTTGCACGCATTGCTCGAAGGGCCAAGGGGGCGAATGGCGTACGGAAGCGGCAGATGGCTGCAATCGTGAATCGAGTGATACTTCGCTAGCAGTCAGAAAAACCAGAGCTTAACCGCACGGAAGTTCTTCCATCCAGCAGAGCGAGGACTGTACAGCGGGGCGATCAGAAGGGACTCGCAAGAGGGTGTTTCAACTTGGGGGTCGAACCAGGATCACCTTGGCTAGGAGCGGTGAAAAGAAGTTTGTGCGTGAGATGGTGTTAAAGATGATGATTGCTGAAAATGAATGCATTGTCACTACACGTGCGTCAGTGTAAACAGTGAACCGACTGCTGCAATCTGGTATCAAAACATTGGACTCTGGGAGCATTTTAACAGACACCGTGAAGAAAGTCTGCAAGCCCGTGAAATAAGTATTCCGCTACTACGAAGTAATAAAAACGCGGCTCATTGAGGGTAGAGTATTTAAGAACCCGTTACTTGAAAAGACCACGGAAGAGCTCCGAGCGCCAACCGTCACATTCTACCGCGCGTAACTTCTGTTCTCTCTTTTGCTTTTCTCTATTTTTCCTCTTTCGGATACGTATGTTATCATTTCTTTTTTGCACCAAATAAGATGGTTTTGATCAGCAGTTTATCTTTACTTCTCAAAATAGTTCATTCATTTCAGAGTAACCTTACACGTTCCTTTAGTTGTCATGTTTATTATGCACCTCAGGTGAGCGGATGTCATTCACGGTCAATACCACCGAATCCAAGGACTTTGGAGCTGTGGTCCGAACCCAGGAGTGGTCCCAAAGTCACAAACACCTGCAAAATTTATCTATTTCACTGACTATTGCGCGACGCACCCGTACTCGTAAATCGAAGCCCTTCTTGCCGGCGGTCTTCTAGGAGGGGCCTCCATATTGGACAACCGATCAAACCCTGTCTATCACTTGTTTGACTGTAAGTTTTGCGCACTCGGCAACCGCAGGCGCTACATCTGACACACTTCCCCGGCACACGACATCGTGCGGTCTCTGTACTCAGGCTCTGTGAGAATACACGCGGTTGGCACTCCACGGTCTTTTCTCGTCGACCTTCTCGAAGAACTTGCTCGCAGGAGCTGAGTGAGTATGCCCTTCAATGGTCGTCCTCATCCTGCCACCCTTCAACAATCCTAATCCTCCCACGGCTAACCACATAGAGGCTTTAGCCTAGACATAATTGAAGAACAACCTTGCAAGTTTCTTTGTCGCCTCAGAATTGTTCAGTTCCGGTGTTAGTTTACTCCCCTTCTTTCACACGCACACTGTCTTATTTATCCTCCTGTTTCCGAGTGGCTATATGTGACCCGCGGTTTCCTGACATTTCCGTGCCTTATATTCTTACTTCAGTGTCCGAGTTGTGTTGCGTTTCCACCAAGGTAGTGATCCTCGTCCTCGGGGTTGCACAGGGGGTTATTTATTCAGTCAGTAAGAGTACTTTACTTTTCGTTTTATAACATTTCTTTTAAAGTATCCTCCGGGCCTCAAGTCAATTATGCTGCCACTGATCGTATCCAGTCCTCGCCAAAGCCCCTCAAGTCTTTTCACCATTTATTTGACGGTTCCACCTTCTCGCCTAGAAAGTGAAACGTGATGACTCCGCGGTTGCTTTTTCCCAGCGGAGCACATTCTGAACTAGCCCACTTCAGAGGAGAACTTAAGGATCACCAGATCCAGCAGACTTGGTGTCTGGTCCTCTCGCCATCTAGTGGCTTTATGAATGTGCAGTACCAGAACCATGCTACCATATTGGTTCAGCAGTTGTTTCCCAAATGGTCTCACCAGTTCCCAGGTCAAATACCAGTCTACCTCTGGGGCAACAAAATTTCTGATCATCCAGCGCCTCCCTGAATCCCCGATTGACGTCGTACACACCAGCAGAATTTCATCTTCCTCAAATTTAGATGAGGGTCCTCTTTAGACACAACTTAGTGTCCCCATCCCCGTACGAACATTTTCACGCAGTTCTTGAAGGGAAGGCGAATAGTTCTTGCCCACGTGGTAGTTTCGAATGTGAGTGAAAAAGCAGTGGGATTATAAGGTCGGTTGAACCTTGCCAAGCTGTTTCCTTATTACTCGCGTTCACTAGTCCTTCCGAATACGCGCAGTCCGCCTATCAGTTACAGTGGTACTCCGCACTACGCTATCACGATCACCAGAGTAATATTTCCCACAAACCACGAGAAGGAGAACACTGTCAGTAGGGGAAGTACGGTCAGCGCATATTGCGAGGGCGTGCACGGTAAACGGTCAAGTGGCCACCGCGCTTGGCACCAAGAGTTCAGATAAGCAATAATGAGTGTTAAACAAATAAGAGAAGTTGAAGGTCGCTACAGGGTGGTTCAGTCCAGTTTGGTGCATGAGACGAGTATGACGGCGTGCCGGAAATTGTTCTGATTCTTGCACTGAGATTTGCTTTGGCATCCTGGTGCCACGACAAATCACGACGTCGAGCCTTCTTCGGCCATATGGTAGTAAAAACGGAAAGCAGCATAGGTACTGTCACTGTGATCCAATCCGAAGGGTGTATAGAACCCTAGTTGCTTGCTGTTGACAGCTGACAGCGTATCGCTAATTGGATTATGGATTGAAGATGCCTGCGGAAGAGGACGAGAGTTAAGTGCAATTAACCTTAGATGAATGGAAAAAACGTCGGTTTATATGGGCTTTTTGTCTGTCTCCAGGTTCGTGTTGACAGGTTGGATCCATTGAGAGCGCTTTCTTCTTTTCTAGGGACTCACTAACTCAAGGGCTTCTATGTCAGCCAATATATTCATATTCTCTCGGAATGTTAGTCAGTATTGCGTTATAGCTTATTACAGGCCCCTCCCAAAGTCAATATCAGACCGCTTCCTTAGAAACCTAGATCAGTGAGCTCACCAACACTTCTCGTTGTTTCTGATCGCCCATCAGTCTCTTGGCCCTCAGGTCTGAAAAACAGTGCTAACAGGTTTTTAATAACATGATTACGATAACCCCCAGCGAGAACATTTTGCAGACCACGGCCCTCGAGATATATTTCAGATCCCGCTCAATGTTGATGTTTCCGCTTGAACGCCTGGCTGAACACCTTGACGATACAATGGGTTCAACCATATCAATTTTCGTACCAGATGCACAACGAATAAAGTTTGGCTCGTGCCGGCTGAGGCCTAACTGGAATCTTATCCCAGCTGCAATGAACGCAGCCTAGCCACCAGGCACAAAATACATCGAAACTTTCTCGGATGGAACACGAGAATTATTATTTCGAACGTGAAAACTCATCCTGATATCTAAACACCATACTTCCCACACTTTATTACAATAATTGCTGCAGAGGATGAACGACTTCTGCCACCCCCAACTTAGTTACTATGAATTTCTCAATTATTCCGGCAAGCTAATAACAAAATTAACCCGGGAGATTCACGTATGTCTTTGCTCTCATTAGTTCCACGCTATCACTACATGATACGTCACTTTTCCACATATCGAACTTCGTTGCTGATACGCACTGGACCAAGATTTTCCTTATTAACATTTAAATTTATGAATTTCGCCTTATCATATGAATCCAAGTTGTGTTAAACTATCTTTTTAAATCTGTTTCTGCGTTATTCACCTTTTCTTCCATTGTCGTCTGGTGCCCAGTGTTTTGTCCAAATGACCTTGAAGTTCACTTTCACTGGGCCATTTTCACCTTATTTACTTTCTTCCATAACAAATGGAGTTTCGTTTTTGCTCATATTCCATTACTTGCGTTCATGGGGAATTATTTGTACGAATCCTTGTTGTGATTATCCCGTACACTTCGATCATGTAGCCGAGCGTGCCTCTTGGATCTTACCTCATTCATTCATCCGTTACAACGTACTATCGGTCGCCTCCAAGCAGTAGCCGAAACATAAATAGAATCTAGGACTAAGTCGGCCGCGAAGACGACCCGCACGGATTCATACGGACTGTATCAGTGAGTGTTGCAAACGGAGTTCTTCGGCAGGATGTGTGGAAATTGCGAATGCCGAAATGTCTACACTGAGAGGTGAGGGCTGTAGTGGGGCACTGCTGTGAGTCCGTGCGCCCCACTGGTGGGCTGCATGTAGGCGTACCACTGAAAGTCCTGCATGTCCTCATGTCTCGGTTCGTAAGGTAGGTAGGGGTTCGAGCACCACTGGACATTATAGGGTGAACCTGGCCGAAGAGATGTGGAAGAATGTTGGTGAACAGTGTAGCTTTCGTCGGAATAAGGAATGAAGATCCAGCTCTCATTGTTGTTGTTTCCTCACCCATGAGACAGTTTGTTTCCGAACTTTTCTCTGCCGTACGTATTGCAGCAACTGTTTACCTAGTAGCACCGATGTGACCTTGTCATTCTCTACTTACCTAATCCATTGACCGTTCCGCGCGAGCTGTACTTGAACGAATATCGGGCGATTGACCCGGTGCCGTTGGTCGAGTCTCCCTTATCGATAACTGTGGAAGTTTTCACTTTTCTTTGTCACGCTCATGTTAGCACTACCAGTGCTGCATGTTTTTACCGAATACTTCTTTGGGCTTCACCGAATTCTTTTTGGTTCTGTGTGCACCTCAACTAGCTCAATACAGAAGAATTATAGACTAAGTCTAGGAGTTTACTACGAACATTCTAAAAACCTCTCGTATACACAGACCCATCGCAAACAGTCTCGATAACACACTACGAACTGGCATAAATCAAGAAGCAACCCCCGTTGGTGAAGTAACAGATCCTGAGTTCCAGCAGCTGAAAAACAAAAGCATCCTGCATGTAGCCGCAGGACGTAGTTATCATCGGCGACATCCCCGACCACAATTGCCCGCTACTTTTCGCCGGCAGGCTTTTAGTACTTTCCGCAGCTTACCACAGCCCGACGTGACCGCCTTAGCGAAACTAATCACAGAGCGATTAGTTTGGTCCCATGTTACCAGCGAGGTACGTATTTTGCCCACGCTTGCCAACAACGCTATTGCGTCAAAATCAACGGTCACACCAAATACGCATAGGGCAAATTCCCTGAGCAAGATGTTCCCATCACATACATGCGGATCTCATAAGAGTCTACCACCATCCAGCGGTCTCACTTTTACGTTTACACGGTCACCTCCTGCCGGAGGATAAGTCGGCCCCATGGATATAGCGAGTAGTCGCCGTACGTGTGCAGTGGTTCGGTGCGAGCTTAGCGCAAGTTATGATTCAGTTTTCCCCCTAGTATCGCAGACCGTAGACCGCATACAGCCCTAGACGCTCTATCTTACTCGACGGTGCTCAGCCACCTTTTCGGCTGACCGTCGCGGAGACAGCGCTATCCCGTAAGTGGCGCAGTGCAGTGTCTGGCAGTTCCCCCTCGGGTCGCTGGAGTATGCGGCCAAACCACGATTACATTAAGATCCTAAAGTAGATAGATCATTTCATTCGCTCACCACAAGCCAATCCTAATCCCCATCGTACCACAGAGAAAGCTGAAAACGTTTTTAAACTGTTCGGTCTCCCTACTGCCGTGACCACGATTCTCATTTTGTCTGTGCTTTCCACAATCTACTGACGATATAACTGCAGACAAAACAAGACGACAGTCTATCATCTTCAGGGCAATTGCACGGTGGAGCAATTCCATTGCTAAATAAAAAGATGCTCTTCCTGCTCGTGATAATTCCTTCTGGAGCGAGGCGTTACCAAATAGGTCTCCTAGGACTGCACAACACCGTTGGTTCTGCTTTTCAGATTCCACTTGCACATAGCTTGAAAATGTACGACAGAAGCACACACAATTCATCACAAGCAGCTTGCGTTACGCTGGTTCCCACCAGTTGAATATCCACGCGTGCCCACACCAAGCTTATCCCATCGGGCAGGAACACGTGTACTACCAGGATTCCGTATGGTTCCAACGCAACGCTCACTGGATCATGAGCCGATTTAGCCGACGCCGCACGCTGGATCGTTTACAAAGGGAATAATCAAAATCATTAGGGGGGAACAGAACTTTGGGGTTAGTCGGAAACGACAAACCCCACAGCACAACAACTACTCACCCCGTGCAAAATCGCAAACAGGACCCGGCGACACCGGATCAATTACTGAAGAGGACACTAATTTGCGATCGACGCACAGCCATTGGGAATGGTTTGTTCCGGTTTCGTTGTCACGACCGGTCGCGGCGAGAGGCATGGAAAACGTCTTTCGACGCCGAAGCCCAGTTGCGAATTACGGATCTAAGCCTAATTGCGTCGGTCTTCTGGGAGACCCATGTAGTACTACTGGCACGCGAACAAATTTGTTTACCTGAACGATTACCGCATTCGATGGCGCTCCCTCTGCTACTTGAAAACCATCCGCACAATCTTGTGTTCCCCAACACACGCTATCCCGTTTAAACGTTCCGACTTCTTTTCCTTTACGCGCAGCCGAGTGCTGCCGTTATCGTATTACCAAACGAGGATCGAGTGCAACAGAAAACATATGGTAGCAGGTCCTAACTGAACTTAGGAGAACCAGAAAAGTGAGCCGTTCCATATCGCGCTCGTAACGCGACAGTCATTAAGTTCGCACCAGTACCGGAATGCATGGTTCGTAATTCAACACTTCCCCTAATAACAAGTGGTTCAAAAAGGTACATTCTGATAGTACTCTTGTTCAAACCCGATGTTGGCATCCTGGAATCTCGGAGACTACTTCACGTCATTTCCCGTGATCTCAGAAAAAAACACATGGAGCATACAACAGCAGATGTCACAAGACAACAAGATAAAACAAGCTGAGAATGATGTACTCCTTTAGTCTTGTTGTTTGAGGACTGATGCGCTTCAGGGTGTGGTGCTTCGGATTCTGCTTTGGATTAACATTATGGTAGCGTCAGGGGGAAGATGAATCAGAGAAGCTGCTGTACAGGCGGAAAAGTGTTGTTCTGCGTGGGGTGAAAAGAGTGGATGAGGAAACAGGTTCATTTTTCAAACGGCATAATGAAGCACAGCGCGATTTCCGACGCATCAGCGCACAGAACACGTTGTTTACATACTGCTCATATGATTTGGCAGTACAAGTTTCATTTACACAAGTTTCCCAGCACTGAATCACGAAACGTAATGATACAAAGCTGCGTTGGTGCTGTCCCGTTTCATGTAATCACGCTCGATCAGGTTTTCGATCCGCTTTTTCACGTCAGACGCCTGAAATAGAGAAGCAAACGCAAGTGAATATGAGTGACTCAGTATTTAGATGCGTAACTGTTGAGTCAAAACAACTGTGGCGAAAGCGCGCACATTAGTGATAAATCCTGCGGAAACGATGGAGTTCACCCTCTGGAACGAATGTTTACTTGATGGAAATAACCTTCAATCGGTCAAAGAGTGACTGTCTGAATAAAAGAAAAATGCAACGTAGCCGGCAAGCTTGGTCGTTCCTCTTTGGTATGTACACAATTGATTAGCAAGCCAGCCGGACGACATCAAAAATACGCAAGAACTTCCGTCTACGTTCACAACTGAGTGCAAGTGGAGCCATAACTATTTGCAACGCCGAGATGCAGGGCAAAAAAGCGCAGTTAATAATGACCACAACGAAGCGCCTTCGGATGCATGAAAAGTGTTAGTGAACCTTTTGTAGAGCTGTACTTAATCAGCTGCCGATAAGAGATATATATCAGATAGGCTTGCCGTTAAACGGCGCCGAGGCCGCCCTTGGCATGGGATCTCCGACAGGAAAATGTTTCCGCTAAGTTATCTGAACAAAACTTGACGCAACAGCCGTTTCCAAAACCCTACCGATTTAAGCCCGCGCCTACTCTCATCTTGGAAACCAGTGTCGGGGTCCAAGGAACCTCGACGAAAACATCATGATCCGGACGCACGATTGATCTCAACCACTTTCGTCCTGTGAAAGATAAATCGAACTGTGTATCCAGAAAGGGTACCGTAGTCACGCTTTTGATATAGAACGACCAGCGGGAAGCGCCATGAGTGTTTACTTGAAGTACGTTTCGACTGATTATTTCCACTCTCAGGGAAATATACTTTTCTGTTTGTTCATGGATGATACCCAAGATGGAATTTATCATACAATAAAGTAAAACGTCGATGTTGTTGATTCTGGATCAAACTTATTAACACCGAGCAACCCAAGCAAAGCAATGTCGCAATAGACAGGGTGATAGAAAAATTCGGTGCACAGTAAACTACGCGATCCAAACACCACCACGGTGCACAAAGGCTGACCGTGAACATGCACTGAAGACGAATGAACACAGCACAAAATCAACTGTTCACGAGGAAAGCTCGCTAAAATTTAGCACATGAATATGAAATACAATTCATAATCCAAGACGGCGCGAGTGTAGAAGCGTGAGGGTTCGGCTCGTAATGAAGTAGCAAATTTATCAAAGCATCCGTTGCTGTCATGCCATGTCCACGAGAACCGCCTCGTTCCTGAGTTCTGTTAGGTTCTCGAATCGTAATCTTTGCAAATCGAGGTTGAGTACTGAGTAAATTTGAGAAGAATGCATCTACTCAAACCAGATTATTAGTCGAAGGAGGAGAAATCTTAAGTCCCAATCTGGTTTTGTCAGAAGCATGGCGATTACGTATCCGTCACTTAGTTGAGGTAAAAGAACTAGGGTAACCGTGGAATAAATATGCTCCATGTGAACAAGATCTCTGACAGATGATTCGTATGCATTTAAAGCGGTCAAAAGCGTACTCGTCCGACCGCATGGCTGGATCGCACTAGGTTTCATGGACGAGCCACGGTAGATGACTGCCAGATTTCGCTTAGCATTATTTTAGAGTAGATTCACGTAGCTCAAAATACGTTACATACGTTGAGCGTACGATGGGAAAAGCTGCGCGGTGAACAGAGAAACGTTTTACTATTTATCAGCGTAATAGGTTGACGAAGGCTACGGTTAAGCTCGCTCCTTCTGTTCGTACAATAGTACACAGATTGACCACCCTTACTCATCTTCTAACCGGTATCTGCCTCAGAAGATGTACGCAACCAACCAACCACATTTGCTTGGCGATTTGGGTCGTGAAACCAAGACTCTCGCTAAATTTCAGAATCGCTTATACTGTGTTCCCACCATATTAGAGCAATACTACGAAGAAATCGGGGTTCAAATACCGACAATCTTCGTATACCCCCACCCGCAGTGGCCATCTTCTGAACCACTAACAAGCACTGGTCTTATTGCTGCAGCTTACACTGGACGCTTGACAGATAAGCGGATGTCAAGTCGACACTACAGATGACTGAGGTTCGGAAATGCCAAACAAACTTGCCGTATGCGCAAAGACACCTCATCCGATATTCGACCCCCGGACGAAATGAAGCTGCCTAGATATTAGAACTTGTCCATCACGTCTATATTCTTCCCAGACACCGAAAGGTTTGGCGTTGGACCAACCCAATCCTGAAACAGCATCTTGCACTCTGAAGAGGCAAAACTCATACCTAACAATACTTCGCAGTTGCTTAAGCTGTCTAGAAAAATTTGCAACTTACTTGGGTCTTCACTTAGAAGAGCTATATAGTCAACATATTCAGGGTCTGACACTTTTCCATCCGAGAACAGCTCAATGCCACTATCATCACTTGACGAAAGTGCTGACTCTAGGATCATGTCAGTCACGAAGTTAAAAATAAAAGGAGAAAGGGGACAACCTTGACGTACACCACTTCTCGTGGTGAATTCGGGTGAAAGAGCATCGTAAACCCAAACTCGGATTTGGTTTCTCATGTAAAGGGACTTTATGATGGAAACGAATTTCTCCCCTACACCAATCAACAATACGCAGCGCCGGAGAACTGTGCGCTCCACTGAGTCGAGGGGCGCTTTCAGATAGAGAAAAACGAGGATAGTGGACCTATGGAAGATGTGTCTGGTCTAAAATTTGTCGAACAGTGAAGATGTGATCAATACAACCTCGACCAGGTCTAAAGCCGGCTTGATTTTCGCGCGAGCACTGTTCGTGAGCATTAAATAAGTGGTGGAGAATAACACCAGCAAGCAATTTAGATGCCATATTAACCGGATTTATTCCCCTGTGGTTTTCACAGAAGAACCAGTCATTCTTCCTGGAAATCGGTACGATCATCGATTATCATCAACTCTTTGGAACTTGTTCTCTATCCCGTACCAAACCGCGGAGTTTTGTCAAATCCAATAACATTGTTTAGCCACCGTCTTTGAAAACAGACGGAGGTAACCCATCGAATCCGGCAGCCTTGAGTCATTTAAAGTAGCCTATCTAACGGTGAACCTCCGCTTTTGACGGATGACTGGTATCCAAAACCAGAGCTGGAACTATGGTGCCACTTAGCAAGCCTGTCATGGATAAAGGCCAAATAAACCTCTTCTCAAAATGCTCCACCCAACAAATTAGAAGACGCTCCTGATGCTGAATCGGTGGGCCGTTCGCCTCTTTTATCGGTTCACTAATGCATGACTTTCGTCGACCGGTATTTCTGAGTAGACGGAAACGTTTGCCTAGTTGTTGAACCTCGAGAAGCATTAGCAACGTCACGTAGGGTCTGCTTGATCTCTGCCCACCGCTCTTTTGGATCCTGGGCATTTGACTGCATCGATAACTGGGTGGATAATTCTGCTTGGAGAGCAGATCGATGGTTGTAGACAGATAGCTGCTTCGGGGGACGGTTGGCTTTGGCGTTGCTTCGGCCACCAACAAGACGCACGTTGAAACGCGCTAGGACAACAGAGCGATCGGTGTCTACAGACGTGGACCGATTTAATCAACAGTATTGAACTGGTCCGCCCCAGCGGTAACCGAAACTTGTACCAGCCAGGAATGACCCAGTGTGGGAACACAGTTGGATGAGTCGATCATCGTTAGCAGTTTCATCAGTTCGAACGCCCAGCCGGCCTCCGATATTCCTATTACTTTCCTCTAGGTTTCCAACTTGAGTACTGAAAACATCAGCAACAACCATCGAGTCCGTACTGCGCACGCTGCGGAGCTGCTGAGTCAAACCATGCTATAATTCGTCCTTAGCCTCAGGAGAGCTAAAGTCGATTCGAGCATCTACAGACACGACAAACAGGCATTGCTGCTCCAGTCTAGTGCTGTTGACATGCACGGAACCACTCGACCGGAACGCACACAGACGACTGTCGACTGGGATCCAGTCAAGCAGTGCACGCTCAGCTTTCATGCTCGGAACGATACCAACGCCAGCCTGAACACAAGCACGAGACACGGAATCGCCGGACACGCGGAAAGTGAAACGGAAAGCCGAATTTTTAACTGGGGATTGAGGTGTTATCGCTGATGTTGAGTGCTGTCTGCGGGTTTTGGAGACATACCACACATCTACGATAAACGTTTCAAGAGTTCTAGCTGCGACAGCCATTTAATCCCCTTACGGAGGGCTACTACTTATCTCTAACGACTCATTGTGGCCTCTCGTATCCATCTGGAACTGAAAGTGTGGAAGAGTGAAGAACGGAGAGATACGAAATGTCTCCTGAGGGACCGCTGGTGATTCTTGGGGAAATCGTACTTCGCGGCTGCCCACACCATAGAACGGGATTTCTCTGCGAATCCTTACTGGAGCCTTCGAGTCAAAAGTCTCACCCACAAACCAGTGGAGCGTTAACCAAGTACGAGAACGTGACCGAAGAACCTGTGAAGCAACTTCTTTCGGTCTGTCACGTGAGACCTGTTTGCTGAACGCATTCTATCTTATCTTCACTGGTGCTCTGTTATCTATGCAATTGAACAAGCAGAACGTGGACGGCGCGCCATCCTTTGGGCTGGTATCGGCTCAGCTTAGGCGAGCGATAGCTGTCCACTAAAATGCGATCACTTCTCCCAACGTCGAGAGAAACTCCAAGTACTCCACTCCTACATCCATCTACTGGAGGTTTTCAGACCAGTAAACTGTCCATTGTGTTCCTTCGCTTGAGTGTCGTCTCCAAAGTAACACAGTGGTGGGTTAAACTAGATGTTGTCCATCAACTGGTTCATTGAATGAACTTCGTGTGGCCTCCGCCCATCGACCTGTCGAGCACGACTGCACCTCCGGCCTGAGGAAGCCATTTTGCATAGCTATTTGGGTCATGGAGACATGGAAGTCATCGCGCCCCGTCAGGGTGCAGTTTCGTGCAGAGGGATTTGTCTTCGGACGTGCAGCATGCAGATTCTGGGTTGAATCTAAAATGTAGCTATATTTTCGTGGAGTGATTTCATTGTTACAACTGGCAGCAGACTTGCAGCATTACTGAGCAGCATCCAATCCATATCGCGTCCCTGTGAGTAATAATGACCGAGAGTTCGTGCGCTAGCGGCTGTGGCAACCGGACATGGTTGGCATATTGCCGATTTCAAGACTCACAAAAGAGAAATCCGACGACCAAGTAAATAGTCGTGGTGACAGAACACTCAGGAAAGCAATGAAATAGATATAAAATGCCTTGAAAAACAGAAAAACGACTGAAATTACCTTTAATGGGAACTGCAGTTGTTTGTACACCTCTGAGAGTAACGTGTTGTGGTCTATCGTTTTCCGAGTCTTCATGATACGTACCACACAACAATCCACGTGAGCGACACGATCGGCGAACACACGCTCTTCAGTGGCCTCTTGCTCTTGTTTCTATAGCACAAAATTTACATTCGCATGAACGAATACCAAGAGATTAAAAAAATAAAGGATCGATTCTGACAAACGTCATAAACAGGAGGCGGCGGAATTGTATTGCTATCAACCGGTCGCGGTATTACAAACAAAAGACGCAAAGGCTTTCGGGGACGAGGAAATTGGGTACATTACAGTTCAGTTCGAATAATTATGAATCATGTAATGGATGAAATTTGTACGGTTGCTATCTATCGGCAGGAACGTCACTTGGAAATTAACACGATCAAGAGTACGAACAGTTAAAGAGAATCGATGACCATAGTTTCAGGAAGATGAATTTTTTGGACACGAGAATGTCGCTGTTCACAACACCTAGCCACATTTATCGCTGCGTGAAAGAAATCGTTGGCCCCCATGCAGGAAGCCCCATAAAGCAAAATACATAGGTTGGAATGCTCGTAATCCTCTTCCATAGCCCCGATGAGATTCATTGTGCGATGTTTAGCGTGTTCATTGCCAGCGGATTTCGTCGAGAAATATCTGATGATGGAACTACAGAATGGCAATACCCCCAAGGGCAGCCCTGATTAGAATAACCAGAATGAACGCGGTGACTCGTGCGTGGTTGGATTGGACAGTCAAGTGAAGAGAGAAAAACGGATAACCTTACCCGTTTTATAGCTTGTAAACAAGATCTCTCGTGTAATCGCGAAAGTAACGCATCCTCCTAGAGAGTAATACAACGCAATGGGAAATTTTCGCAGTTGTAAACTAAGAAAACGAAGTGTCGTTGAGGAGCAAATCTATGATTAAACGAAGCAACTATTCCCACTGCAAAAACTAAGTGCTAAACTGCCGTCATCAAAATCTCATCTCAAAATATAGCATCTGAACACGGTGTACTCATGAATGGTAGCGGTACGTGCGAGGTACTGATGAACCAGGCATTGATACTAAAGGACGAATCACTTCATGGCGACTGAAATCAGTCATTATTCAGAAGCTTGTTTGTATGGTTGTTCGAAATAAAATCAACTGACGGAGCATCATGGAAGCACGCTTCAAAACCTAGTTATCGATGCGAGAGCGTTGTTGAGCTACAACTAGGAAAGAACAATGGTACCGTATGATTTCCCGGTTACAGAGCAAGAGATAATCATGCCACATCTTTGGATATTGTGAGCGACGGTGAAATGCCACGATCGATTCCTTACTGGCATTCGAACCCCCACTTCATATGCATAACTTTAATTGGATATCCACAACTGCGTTTTTTGCTTTTGATGATTATTTATACGTCCCATTTCTGACCACGTGATCCCAGCTGGCAGCAAACTAAACCGAAACACTGAACAGTGAGGTCATTCGTCGAAACCAACTATGTGTTTTGCAAACGTACACACAGCGTCTGCGCCTCGGTTGGTAGTTGTTGGTATTTCGTTGGTTGGAGCAGCGTTGGTACGGCATGGACGATTATTCGATGGCGCACGAACTATCATGTTACATTGACAACTCATTCTCAATGACCACATCATATTTTGCAAAAATGCACAATTTTATACCATGAAGATTGAAAGAATCAAACTCAATGGTGAATTTTTGAGTGAATTTACCCAGGAGAATACTAATCGTCTTATCAATTCTCCGTTCAATACACGATGAACAAACACATAAGAAACTTGCAGTGCAGCTGATGCTCTGACGTGAAAAAAATACAAACTCAAATTCCATATTTCGACCAGAACGAGCTGTTTGCAAAGTGTCTAAAATAAAGTATTCTGAACGGAGGTTAGATAAAAACATTTTCTTAAAAAGCAAGGCGGTATTACTACGGAATAAGTTAAAGGAACCCATGGTTCACGTACCGTCTCTTTCAGTTGGATTTGGTTAAATTTGATTCTCGTCAGACGATGCCGAAATTCCGTATTGAACGAAAATGTATGTTCGTTTTCGATTTCCAGGGTCTAGATTGACAAAAAAAGAGGGCAACCGTAATAAATCAGTCAAAAGACAACAAATTAGTCACAATTAAATAACCATATGCAACACACAGTGAGTAAACTGCAGTCTTACGAATCAGTTTCCAGGCCCAGAATCAAGGAGATTCCCTGGAAAAGGGCCCCACCAGGCCCGATGTACGCCCTGTGCATCGAAGCGGAAGAGGGCTTACGAGGACAGTGAATGAGTGATAATCCAAACAAATTTTAAGTCAGTTACAGTCTGCATCAACGATTTCCGTGTGGTTTTCAATCTTACCAACCAGAAATTACTTTGGAGTACTAACCATGCTGACAATACACCTGGATATTATTTTAAGATCGCTCAACTAAAGAAAATGGACGATATTCGCCTTTCATATGACTCAACGGATAGCTTTCAATTTGCAAAGACAACCGGTTTGATGATCATTACAACGAAAACAAATCTTTCAACAACACCAGATCTTCTGACGCACCCCGATGATATCAACAGGGACATGTTTGAAAAAACTCAAAATTCCAAATGTATCTGTTTTTCCCGACAGCAAAGCATTCAGACAAAGGAAAACTCCGGCTTGTTGTAAGTAGCACAAGGAGAGCTAATCACAGCCATAAGAACAACTATGGTCCTCCATAGAACTTGTTTTTTAACACTAGACTTCTTGTCTGTCAGACAGCCATTCTTCTCGCCCTAATTTGAAACGAATAAACCTGATACTAGAGAGTGACAAAAACCTATTGTCACTGATGTCACCAAAATTCGACCCAGACGAAATGAGAAGACCGCAAATCGAACTTCGTTGTCCGACAGTTCGACTCCGGTTGGCTTCATCCCTAAAATCATGCCGTCTGCACCGGCTACGTTACATACTTCTGGTCCAAGACAGGTGTTTGGTTTGAAGGGACTTGTACTGTACTCAAACGGACAACCTCACACGCACGTGCACACTGTGGATAAAAAATATTTTCTACACGCCTACAATCGTACACATAGTGTTAATGCTAGTCTAGCTTCAGCCCTGGCTGCGTTGACCCATTACATTTTGTCACTTGTCGAAGGGCCTTCTGTGGCATGATCCGACTATACGCTTGGCTTATGCTTTCACATGTACGTGACAATGACTGACGTACTCACCTACTTCCTTGCTTAGCTACTCATCGTTGCACCTATTTACGAATAAACAATATACGACTGTTACATATGCTACTAGGCATTCAGAGCAGAACAAAAGAGAACTTATGACAAGTCTATTACCAAGACTGCCACCGTGGCGATTCCCTGACGCTGATCGACTAAAGTGAAGCAGACACAGGGCACATACGCTTTTATTCGGTTTTCATTATCCCCTGCAGGCAAAGAAACAGTTTCGCCGATTGCAACACACAGACGATCTCTGACTAGAGCTTCGAGAAACGGACATATCCTCGCAAAGGTTAGTAAGAAAGCCAATAAGCTTTACGGACAAATGTTAAAAACTCTCATTCATTGAGTAAAAGTACTCGTCGAACAATCGAATGCCATCCAACTCATGGTTACTTCAGGCATAACGTGCACATCCCTGGAGCTGGGTAATCCTATTTTGGCTAGTGATTACGATGGGAAAACAAAGCATTCCCTGCGTCAGTTGAAAACAGCCGTCAGAGTAACCAAATCGGTATTTACGAAGAAACGAGAGGTCATTTTGGTGTGGTGTGATGGTTTGCACGTCTCCATGACTCAAAGAGCTATGCAGGATGACTTCCTCAAGCCGGAGATGCAATCACGTCTGACAGGTCAATGGGTAGAGACCACACGAAGTACAGTCAATGAACTAGTTGATGGACAACATCTGGTTCTACCCAGTACAGTATTACCCTGGTGACGACACCCGATGGAAGAGACATGAGGATAACAGTTTACAGGTCTGAAAGCCCCCAGTAGATAGATGTAGGAATGGAGCACTTGGAGTTTCTCTCGACGGTGGGAGAAGTGATCGAACTTTAGTGGACAGCTATCGCCCGCCTAAGCTGAGCAGATCCCAACCCAAAGGATGATGCTCCGTTCACGTTCCGCTTGGTCCATTAGGTGCATAAAGCTAAGGATTGAATCCGAAAGGCGGATCGATAACAGAGCACCAGTGAAGACAAGACAGAATGCGTTCCACAAAGAGGTCTCACGTGATAGACCGAGAGAAGTTGATTCACAGGTTCTTCGGTCACGTTCTCGTACTTGGTTAACGCTCCACTGGCTTGTGGGTGAGACTTTTGACTCGAAGGCTCCAGTAAGGATTCGCAGAGAAATCCCGTTCTGTGGTGTGGGCAGCCGCGAAGAACAACTTGCCCAGAAACTTCCAGCATCCTTCCCGTATAGGGCCTTACCAATTTTCCCCCCTTATAATCAGGGTTGGTGCAACACGCCACGGATAACTGCGGCCCTGAAAAAACAGTAGTTCATGAGTCGAGTATAAATCGAATGCATTTCTTAAGCTTAAATGTTTACTTCACTTGACTGCCTTCAACGTCCACACACTATTTCAGATGGGGAAACAGACTGTCGTCCCTAGAACTCTTGACACTTTCAAAATAGATGTAGGCTGTGTCTCCGAAACACGCATGCAAGACCCCAATTGTGATGTTTGTTCCCACTCCAGATACAACATGTGTTTCTCGCTTTACTCTTTGCGTGTCGGGTGATCCGTTATCTGGTGCTCGTGGTGTTGGGATTGCTTTGAGTATGAGAGTTGCGCGTGAACTGCTAGGCTGGATACCAGTCAACAATCGATTTTGTGCAGTTCGGTTGAATGGTTTTGTGCATGTCAACAGCAACAGACTGAAGCGCCTATGGTTGTTCGTCGTGTTTGTGTATGCACCCACTGATTGCAATTCCTCTGAGACCAGGGACGAATTCCACCGAGATTTGTCTGAACTGCTTCTAAGCGCACGTCCAACGGATGTGATGGTCATTACTGGGGATTTCAACGCCCAAGTTTGCCGTTTGGGGTATTCCGCAAGACACATTGGAGGCCGGTTCGCTATCCCAGCCGATCGCATTGACAGCAGCAATCGGCTCATCCATCTGTGCCCCAACCACATATTGTTTCTGGCAATTTCGAACTTCTGCCATAAGAAGCGGCATAGGCGGACATTGTCTCCTTCCACGTCTGCACAAGCTGGACTCAGACTGACTATATTGTGATTGGTCACCGATGGCGCGGGTCAACTGAAAACTGCTGTTCATTCTGGTCTGCGCCTAAATAGCCAGATCACGCTTTGAAACGTGATTGCTTCGGTTTACATTTCGCCCATGGTCGCACCAAAATAAAAGCCACCCGTGCCGCACACTTGCTCCTGGGCGATAGCCAGCGGTACAATTTCCAGACATAATTGTCTACACCGTTATCTGTGCGGCCGGGTGTTCAGGACCTAATCGAACGCTGGCAAAACAGCGAACAGTCGTAGTTTTATTCCATGCTGCGGTATTAGTACAGTAAATGCGATGGAACCCGATTAGACGAGGAAAACCATACAAATGAAGCCTTAGGAAATAAAGCCATCAACTTTGTGAAACATAGAAAGTAGTAGTGAGCCCAATGAAACTGAAAACACCACTAGAGGCGTCTGCAAATTTGAACTGTTCCCTTTTATAGTATATTGTGTCGCGGTATCCGACAAAAATGGAAGATCAGGAATGAGGAAATAATCAGGGAGAATTAAAAAGGAAAGGAAAGGTGAATGAGGTGCTGGTGTACGGTCATATTTCTTCGCTTTTGTTCATTAGATGGGTCTTGGGTACCCCAACCTGAATTTCACCATCAGTTTATACAGTCCTTGACCTCGCACTTTGTGCTCCGGTTTCCGCTGCTACCTTCCAGCATCATCCAGTAAAGGGCAGAAATGGTAGAAGCATCAAGTGAAGAAGATTCAAAAATCAAAGTATTGGGCGGGAATCACAAGGGCAAGGAAACAGTTCGAATGCAACTACAACAATGACCACAACATCTAACCATATCACTTAATGTTTCCAATCACTTGGTAGGTGGGTCACGTGAACCCAAACTTGTAAGTCTAACACGTCCTACTTGACTAGGTCCATTGGTCAAACTATTCATGCTTTTATGCCATGTCATGAACTGACCAACTCCATCTACCTTCCAACCATTACATGCCTCGGAGGGAAGCGTACGCCAAGGTAGTCTATCGATGGGTATGCGTAACACATGTCCCCGCAACTTGAGCCTGTTTAGATTCAGTACTTGGTCCAGAGACTGACTTCTGGTTCCCAACGCCCTATGCCCAACCTCGGTATCGATGATACAGTGCTCCGGTCATATTCAAGCAATGCTACGGAGACATCTGTGCGCAAACATCGACAGTCTTCGTCCATATTCTATATTTATTGGCCATGTTTCTGAACTGTATAGAAGAACGGACCCAACCGCCGTGCTGTACACTCGACCCTTAACAGATAATCGGATGTCACACCGGCGCCACAGATGACGAGGTTCGCAAGAGCCAAACGCGCTTCTGTATACGCAACAACACTTCATCCGTGACCTGATCACCTGGTGAAATGTAACTGCCCAGGTAACAAAACTTACCTACTTCAGCTAGAACTTCCCCTGCCAATACACGGTTTGGTGTAACGCTGTCCCAGTTCCGCAGCAGCATTTTACATGTTGAAGGTGCAAAACGTATCCCAAACATTGCTTTACTACTTCTTAGGCTTTGCAGGAAAGCGTGAAACCCAACTAGGTTCTCACTCAGCAAACCAACATCGATTGCGTATTCCAAGTCAGACAGTTAACTGTCTGAGCAAAGATCGATGTCGCTGTTCTCACACAACGATAGGGCTGTCTCCAACATCAATCCAATCACAGAATTGAAGAGAAAGGACGAAACATTCTCTTTTCGTTGTGAACTCAGGTGAAAGATTGCCGTAAATACGAACTCGGCTTCGGCTGTTTGCGTACAAGCACCGGAAAAGGGAAGACCCAACAGATCTTACGCGGTCACATTACACGATGAGGCTTTCTTTGCACTCCATCCACATCATGGTTAAGCCACTTTTACCCATCTGTCAACCACTAACGAACTCAAAAACATTGCATAGTGAGGAAGCAGATCAATAAGCGTAATTCAGCGTTTTGTACAACGACTTATATCGTGCATCAGATACTTGGAATCCAAACCCAGTAATGCTGATCAAGTACGACTGAAGCGTTTACGTAGTATTGTGGAGACGAGTTTGAACATCAACCACCAGTGTTTCATTAGCCGACAGCTGCCAGGTGTCCAAATCATATAGAATGACCGTTTTGCCTATTACTACGATCCCTGAGGGTGAAATGGACGTCAGTCGAGGCTGAAAATTTTTACCGTCTTTTCACACGTGATAAAACTGTCGATGGCAAATGTTTGAGCGAATTGCAGAGGTGGAAAACTATTTTCGAGTGGATCAAGAATAAACTTCAAGTCAGTTATGATGGCTGGTTTTCGAACGGCCTCGGAGAACAATAACAGCATGGCTGATAAGAACTGCCACAATGTATCCAGCTCGATTCCCATTCATGCACTGTAACTGAGCGTTATATATTTAGTAAAACACCTCCGATTATTCCTCAAAAAATGAAGTTGCAAACAAACAGTGAGTTTTACAAATTAGGCAGCCGAAAAAATGATCATTGCAGAGTTTAGACTGCTGATTCCGTTTCATTCAGCTGCTTCTTCAGACTACCTAGTTTCACACCAGCATGAGAGAGAGAGAGTGAGTGAGTAGCGAACTTTCAGACTGTAACCCATTTTATTTCGGAATTTAGCGCTGGGAAACGACGGAAACGAAGAGAATAACAAAAACAGAAGTGGGTCCCACAGAACTCGTCCAAACCTAAGGCTGATGTGTCTAGCAGGATAAAAAATCCGGACGACATCTGCGAAACACGTTTTCTGATTCACATAACTAACTTCTAATTAAAAAAACAACATTGGAGAGCGAACAATTGTTTTCAATGATTCCTAATCTTGTTAGAAGAGACGATAGACTTGATTTGGAGGTACAATTTGAAAATGTATTGAGTCAAACTAAGGACCTGACACCCAGAACGGATATCGATTTAGAACGATTCAAAAGTGTGCTTGTGGCGAGCTGCTACAGCTATCGTAAAATTCAGATACAAAGTCGTGGACTGATCACCGGACAACACCTGGACGCGCTGAAGGAGCTGCGTAAGAACAAGGACGTAGTATTATTGAGACCAGATAAAGGTGCCGGTGTTGTCCTCATGGACAAACGAGAATACATTGGAAAACTTTCCAGATTGGTGGAAGACCAGACAAAGTTTTCTGTCTGTCACAAAGGAAAAGACGAAACCGAAAAGATAGAGAAAGAACTAGCCGGATGCCTGAGACGACTGAGAGATCAGGGCTGTATAAACAATGCTACATACGAAAAACTAAAACCAAATGGATCGACCATTCCACGCCTCTATGGACTTCCGAAAACCCACAAAGATGGTATTCCAATCCGACCGATTGTGTCGATGACGAATTCTCCGTACCAAGCAATAGCACAATGGCTGGTAGAACTCTTGGAACCCATTCGCAAAGACTCGCTAAACATAGTCTGCGAAATAGTTTCCAGTTTGTGTCCATCATAAAGAATGTAAACTTACACAAGAAAACTATGATGCCGCTTGATGTGCTGTCGTTATTTACAAATGTGTCATTACTAGAAACCGTGGGCTTTCTATGTGAATACATCCGAACATCCAACACACAAATAGGCATTCCAGTAGAAGGATTGAAGGAACTGCTACTACGCTGCAGTCTCAATGTTCAATTTCTGTTTAGTGACTGCTCCTACCGCCAGCGAGACGGTATCGCCATGGGTTCCCCACTGGGTCCTGTGCTAGCGGACATATTTATGGCGAAATTAGAAAGCGGGAAACTTGAGAAGACAATAGAAACTTTGGATTATTACATTCGATACATGGATGATATTTTCTGTATAGTAGACGACGATCGCAATGTTTCAGCTATTCTAGCAGACTTCAAGCGTGCTCATAGCTCTCTTGATTTCACAATGGAAAAAGAAGCCGAAAACAAACTAGCTTTCCTCGATGTGTTGATCACCAGACGGGAAAATGGAACCATCGAAAGACGAGTCTACAGAAAGAAAACATGGAGCGGCCAATACACAAACTTTCATAGCCTTGTGCCATTGCGCTATAAGAGGAACCTAGTCCGATGTCTAGCCTTCAGGGCCCGTAGCATATGCTCGCAGAATACTCTGAAAGAGGAACTAAAACTCATAAAACAAGTACTGCAGGAGAACGGGTATCCAGAGAAGTTTATCTTGAAAAATACTGAACCAACTACACCCGCAGAACCATTATCATGCGTCCCAAAGAAGGAACTTTTCGTGAAAATACCATTCAAAGGAGATACGCATACAGAACGATTAACAAGATCACTTGGAGCAATTGTGAACTCAACATTCCCAGCTGCAAAACTGAATTGTGTGTTTTCCACTTCGCCGATGATCCGAATGCAAGTGAAGGACCGGTTACCTGAGCTGACCTCATCCATGATTATCTATTCGTTCAAGTGCGCATGTGGCGCATCTTACATAGGTCGCACGGCCAGGCGCCTGTCTCAACGCATCAAGGAGCATCACCGGAAGTGGCTGAGTCACGGGAAGACGAGCACAGTCAACAGTTCTATGCTTAGTCATCTAATGGATAGTGGTCATAGGATCGACCCGAATGACTCATTCGGTGTTGTGTATCGCGTTCCCCCCAACCGATCAAAGGCAGCCCGACTGCGGACCCTGGCCACGGCTGAAGCGATCGCCATACGTCTACTAAGCCCGGATCTGTGCGCGCAGTTGCCTTGGCCAAAGACGGAGCATCCGAAACGAGAAACGACCTCTGAAAACCCAGTAACAGTGGTCGATTCAGCATCACCACACACTAACTGACAAACACCACACCATCTCCCCCTCCCCCACACCACACACCTACTGTAAAAATGTCCTTCAACCCAGCCAACGGCCAATCAAATGCATAACTGTCACCTATATGATGTGTAAGAGCAAGATTAGGAATCATTGAAAACAACTGTTCGCTCTCCAATGTTGTTTTTTTAATGTGACCATGTGACTGTTCAAGCAATAACTTCTACTTATAAGGAGACCCACAATCGTTCACCTCAGAAGCACTCGTGGTCCACTGGGGGATATATGAGGTTCACCACTTCGAATTTCCTAGTCAAGATTGCTGGTTCTCCCATAGAAACGGTGGACCTTAGTGATCACGGATCCGGATCCTTCTACTGTAGTTCTGATTCAGAATGGGATAGAAACATTCAACGTTGGGGAGGCTTTCGACAAGGATTGCGAGCCGTTAGGGATGATTATAATCTGTCCTGTCGTTGACACAAAGTGACCAAGCAGTCTTCCGTCCAGATTGACACGCTAATACTCACAAACAAAGCAGGAACACACAAAAGCAAAAAAAAATCAAAGCGGTTGGAATTGCGCCAGTGTATAGACTAGGTGCGGGGATACGTACCATGGGGTTCTTGACTAAAACACGTTGACCTTTACCGGCAGCCAATGAAAGCAGAATTCTCTTCAGTTCCGTTTCCTCAATAGCAGTCGCCTCGGCGATGGTCGCATATGTGATGGGTTCGTTCCGTTCTTCGTTGAATTGGAGTAACACAAGTGCTTGGAATTCCGAAACTTGTAATTCTTTCCGTAGATGAGGCGTCTGCGGTCCGAGAGAGGAACACTTTAATGTCTACGTAGCATGAAAAACAGTGGAAACTTTATTTTTCCATGAAAAATGTGCTGGAATCGTGTAACGAATTATTTATTTATTCGGAATTAGTCAGGTCAAATAAGTCCAGGTTCAGTTTCGCAGTCTATGGATTTTCTGGTGAGTCTAGTTCTGGTTGAACTGTCGCATATAACTCGGTCAAAGCAACATGTTTGTCATTACCGACCGGTCTCGCTACCCGTTCCGAAGAAATAAAACATTAACGTACAGTGTAGAAAAACAGTCAAAAGACGACTTTTGAGTGTACTAAGTCATGGCGTTTTCACCACTAACTATAGATTTAACTCAGCTACCTCCTGACTACGCCAATGGTCAAGCAATTTTCGGGCACAACTGACAGAAATCCGTCAGAATGATGAATTGATGATGTGCACTTATAGTTCCCTGAGTAGACGCCGAATTTTCAACATTCCTCAAGTTGATAACTGGTATTCACACAACAGAATGTCAAATCACGTGCAGTAAAGATACGGGTTTAGAATGACAGACGGTAAACTGTGTAAAAAGGATCAAGACGGAAACATTTTGCAAAAAGACGAAGAGCAAAGTACCGTAGGGAACTCAGCTTTCACAACACAAGTCCCTAGCGACGGTTCGTAGATCAGTTTTCGTCCTTGATGGTGTGAGAGATAGAAGCGGGTGAACTCCTCACGCAAAGACACCATCTGAGTGAAAAGGAGAAAGAGACAAGAGTAGGTTCAGTGTCAAACATACTGTATATATTTACTAACCCAATCCAGAGTATACAGGAGTGATACCACGCAAAAAACCACAAAAGATAAGTTTAATATAAAACGGAACTTTCACAGGAGTTGGTACACAGAGTTTCATAATATAACCAATATCGATTATGACTCCAACTTATATCTAATAAGGTTTCCAAACAAGCGTGCTATGGATCTCCAGGTCCCCAGCCAGCAAGACGAGAGGGACCGATGAAGATTGGCCTCGACGTCAGCGCCAGACTCGGGTATCACAGCATAACGAAGGAATCGATGAGGAGATATACGAAGTAAATGTCCAACCCAACGAAGTTAGTGTAGTATAAATGGCATACAAATAGCGCGTGCGCTACGTCCAGTCCCGAAAATGCATGTACGAACTGAGTTGCTGATTCAGTATTGTCGCTGAACTTGCCAGATACTCCTCAGATAATGGAAATCGAAGACAGACAGCCGATAAACATCAGCCGCTGCAACAGGCTAAGTCTAGCAAGCATGCAGAAGCGTGGTGCGTGAAGCAGCGTTGTTAACCACACCTTCCAACGGGAGAGTAATGTCTCGTCGCCTCCACAGAGGACGGCAATTGCAGAACGTCCTCTGAGCCTTTGCTATCCAGTTGTCGATTTCGTCTCCATCCCTTTCATTACAACTTATACAACTTCCACAGTAGAAAAACTACTCGTACATCTCTAACCTTGGGCAGATTTTCTGTCAGGAACTATTGATGCTTGGGAATATAAGCGCATAGCAACGTCACGGAGAACCCTAGATAGACCTCACTTTAACCTTTCCACATTAGCTGCGAAGTCCACAAAACCTTTCGAGCTCAGCGAAATTTAATACAGAATAAGGAACAGATCATGGATGGCGTTTTACTGTATGAATAAACTTGTTTTATCTGATGAGTGTGACTAATATGGCTTGGGGTAGATTTCACGGATTTGCTTGTACAATAATTCACCAAAATCTAAGAACGATAGTGTCGTCCATCTCTAGTGAATCTTGCGAAATCGGCCTGCTTGAACTCAGATTTCACTACCATTCTCAGACTACCCAAGAACAGTTGATTCCGATTTAAACCCATTCTTGAGGTTGTGTGATAGTCTTACCGTTATCCGCTGAGACTTTCAACTCTCGACAAGCTGATTTTCCTGGAGAACACGATTCCAGCTCCAGGGGAATGGGCGGATATCTATATAAATACAAGACGGAAACCAGTGTGTTGTTGTCAAAAGATCCCGGAGTACAGAGAATCCCGTCTAACCATTCGAAAAGTCACCCCTAAAAGCCTCAGTATGGTCGGCAGTTGGTGTCTCAGGCTCCGAGATGGCTACCCATCCTGAACGCCTCCCGAACTACTCCAAAGTGACAGTGCGTCTATCACAGTCTCTGCTGAGGAAGTCTTATTCACTGCCTTTTCGCGGTGGAGGAGTTCATATCAAAGTGAGAGGGTGGCACATGAGGCGTACAACACCGGCATCTGTGGTGGAGGGGTGTACTGAGCACCCAGGGTGTCTAGCCTCGTCCGAAGGGCGAATAAACCAAGCATTCAGCCACCGGCTCGCAGAAAAGGTGAAAGAAGCATACAATTGGCCACCGACTCATCTGGACCAACCTCGCTGCCTTGCAGGACGCGTTGGCTGAGCAAAGGCTAGAGGGGCATCCTCGAACAAAAAATGCCTACTCTGGACTGGGTGACCGAGTAGTATAACAGTCTGCAAAGCAAACAACCATGACAGATTCTACCACTGAGTGACTACTCTTCCATACACACAAACGAGCATTCTCCTA
This sequence comes from Fasciola hepatica, assembly GCA_948099385.1. Taxonomy (NCBI): domain Eukaryota; kingdom Metazoa; phylum Platyhelminthes; class Trematoda; order Plagiorchiida; family Fasciolidae; genus Fasciola; species Fasciola hepatica. The sequence goes on along the minus strand of CANUEZ040000012.1, from coordinate 8,859,642 downwards.
CACCATACACAACTTGTTCTTCATTTCCACTCCCTTCCCACACTCTCTTTCGTTTACACATCCCACGGGTTCTTCGGTCGACCGTGGCCGTTGCAGTATCACTGATGGAAATCCTCGCTATGTTTTCTCTTGTCCCTCTTCGAATACCTTCAGAGCCTCGCCGAACACGCTACCACCGGCTGATGCCCTGCTTCGTCCTCCAAGCCCATTCAAACTAACCACGTTCAACGTGCAAACCCTCATGCGAATAGGACAACAGGCGGGTTTAGCCTATACACTTGAATCTCTTGCCATTGATGTGTTGCATTCAAGAGACCAGCATTGAAGATTTCAGTCCCATAATTCGATTAATATCCCCATTTAATCCTCCCGTGAAGTTTCAATTACACCTTTCTGGGGAAGCTGAGGCTGCGGCTTCTGGTCTTGCTGCCAATGACGTTGCTCTCAGTGAAAGAGCTGAAGCAGCGCTGCTAGACTGGATCCCATTCACTAGTCGTTTATGCGAAGCGGGACTCAAGGATTCGTGCTCCCATAGAAGCAATCTGTTTTCGTTTCGGCGTATGCACCCACCGACTGCAATCTAAGATATTTTATACCAAAAGCTCCACGACCTATCACACAAAGCAAGCCCGACCGATATCGTGATTTTGGCAGATGTGAATGCTAGAATGGGTCGGCTGTCATCGAACGAGGCCCATCTAGGAAGCCCTTTTAAGCTAGATTCCTGTAGCGCAGATAACGGAGAACGGTAGTTGGCTCTATGTTTAGACCACCGCCTGTTCTTCGACGGTACGAAATCCAGACGTTCTAATCACAGGAACGCAAGTGGCATCCGCCCTCTTCGAGTCAGCAGTGAGCCCAGATTGACCACGTTGCTATAAGCCACAAATCGCGGGGTCGCATACAAGACTATCGCCCGTACTGGGGCACTTCCGTTGATTCCGACCATGCATTAGTTTGCCCTGAACAGTCCAAGAGCTTTGGTTGGCGCTGCAAACGCATCCTGCGACGAAGGTTGTATTGCAATAAGCTCTTTGATCTATTTCGTTTATCCATTTTCTAAAACGCGCTAGCATCAAAGCTAGATGTAGCCCCACCTGATGACATAAACCAGCACCGGTCGCTCGTCAAGAACACTTTGCGTTCTGCTGGCCTAGTAAGATGCGGTCTGTCTTGTTGTGCTGCAAGACCCTAGGTTTCTGCTGAATCTCTGCGCCTTCTCGACGCACGCCTGTCGATTCCGGCTGGAAGCGAGTATAACGCAGCACGTAACGTAACGAGAAGTGTACTTAACGCGAGTCATTATAGGAACCACGAAATCAGGTGGTCGCAACGCGCAGAGATGGAAATCGCTTCCAGCATGGGAATTTCCCGCAAGCTGTTCTGTCTCGTTTCAGTCACAATAGGAAACCTCTAGGTGTGAGTGGAACAATCTATGAAACTGACAGTTCATCAATTCACAATCAGAAGCGGCGTCTCAGACGTTGGGCGGTGCACTGTCAGACACAGTGTAGCTACCCTTCACGGTAGGTCTCTCCTATAGCTCTTCCGGCACACGTTCAGTGGTCTGTTTCAACGGATCCACCTACGGAGGCGGAGATCCGGAAGGAAATCCACGCCTCAGGACGCCGTAAAGCGCCGGGTTCCGATGGCTTTTCTCCAGCCATTTTGGAGATGGTGGAAAAGAGCCTGTTAGAGGACCTCATGTTTTGTTCTCGAAAGTTTGGAATTCGGAGCAGGTTCCGTCTTTGTGAGGAGAATCGATTGTTGTACCCGTCTTTAAGAAGGGCTTGCGCAGTGACTGTGCTTACCATAGTGGTGTGAGCATTATGCCAACAGCGTTGAAGCCGCCCGTGTCTGTCATAATTCGCCGGTTGTACCAAACGCATGAAGAGCAGACTCGCGAGGAGCAAGCTTGGTATTGTGTCGGTCGCGGAAGCATCGATCAAATCTTCACTCTCAGACAACTGCTGGAGCACCGTCACACATTCCAAAGACCAACAGTTTTCGTGTTCCTGGACATTCACGCGGCCTTCAACTCCATCGATAGGATTGCACTATGGAACTGTTTACTGAGAAATGGAGTGCCTGAGAAGTATGTATCAGTCCTCAGAGAGTTGTACTGTCACACCTCAGATCGGGTAAGAGCCTATGGCCAGCTTTGGTCTCCTTTTGTCATCTCCAGTGGGGTTTGACAAGGCTGCTCTATGTTCCCACCTCTCTTCAGATTTGCCATCGAGAATGTTCTGCGAAATATCTTATCTGGTCTTTCAAACGGCGGAGCTGAACTCCTCCCAGGGAACAAACTTTCGATTCGGAATATGCCGATGATATCGCCTTGCTAAGTAATAATGCACAGACAGTGCAACATGCTTTGGATTGTTCGACGGTTGAGGTACCCAGATCAGGTACGCATTTAACACCTTCCAAGTGAAAAATACTTTCGCAAGATTGGCAGGGGCCTGTGCGTAGACTCACCCTTTGTGATGATCACCTTGAGTTGTTCGACGACTTTAAGTACCTTGGAAGCTTGATAACAGCTGGAAATTATGTTGGGGAGATCAGTTCACACATAGCGAGAGCTGGAGCCGCTTTCGTAAATCTGCGACACTTGTGGCGTCATCGTGACACCCGGCCCTCTCTAAAGAGACGAGTGTACTTCACCGTGGTTCGTAGTTTAACTCTACTTCGGGGATGTTCGGCGTATTTCCGTGTTCGACAACCTCTGTCTCGGAAGGATTGCTAGCGTCTGGTGAGAAAATCGAGTGAGTAATGACGAGGTGCGCCGTCGTGTCTAAGGCAAGGATAGCAGCTCTTCAAACAAAGTGATCGCTCTGCGCCACTTCCGGTGGCTGGGTTATGTTTTACGAATGTCTGCCCATCCATGAGAACAGAAACAAGATATCAGTCGCGGGATGCAAGCATTTTCTTTACTCTTGTTGACATCCTTGTCCCCATTCCGTCTACAGGACTCGTTTGAACTCGCAGATATATTGAACAAAATTTTAGTGAGTTCTAAAAAGAAGTACTCAGTTGATGTTGGGTCCCTTTTCACTACAGTATCTCTTCGTGAAACAGTTCATTGTCTTTGATCTTATTTCTCCGCATCACTTCAATTTACCTGTTCCTATTGATTACACCAACGACCTCATTCATTTATGCACAGAGAATATCCGTTTTAATTTTGGAGGACATCCCTACAAACGGATTAATGGTGTGGCTTTGGGTGGTCCACTGGGTCCGACCTTGACAGATGTTTTTCTGTAAATGATCGAAAGAAAACTCTGATAACATTTCTCAATTTTTCCCTCTACAGACGATATGTTGACGACATTTTAATTTTGTCGAATGAGAAACGGTTTATTCTTTTTAGTAACGGCACAACCCCTATTCATCCTAATCTTTCTGCGACTCACAAAGAAGAACGTGCCAATCGCTTACCTTTCCTAGATTTCTAATAACCAGACGTCCGGATGGAACATTTAAAGCAGTATTTATCGCGAAGCAACGTGCAGCGGTCGCTATTTACAATCTTCTAAATTTGCGCTAATGGGCTATAAACGCGGATTAGTCCGAACTCTGTTCAACAGCGCGCAGAATATTTGCACCAGTGATCAAGTGCAAAATGAAGAGGAGTTCATAAAAAGAACGTTGCTGACCAATGGTTACCCCAGAGAAGAAGCAAGTTTTTATTATTTTACCATTTGAAGGTAACCACGTATTTAACCAAGTAAACAGAAATCTCAATTCAGCCATGAGGCGCGATTACGTCTGTTGCATACCAACAAAATATTCAGCTTCAAAAATTACTCAAACAGTCTTGCCGATCCTAACATCTCACATGTTGTCTATCAGCTTACTTGCAGCTGCGGTGAGGCATACATTGGCAGGGCAGATCGCTGCTTGGCTCAACGAGTGTCGAAGCAGATACCCAAATGGCTGGCAAAATGAATGACGCAACGTAATGCGACCGCAGAGAATGACGTCAAATCTCTAGCTTCTTCAGTTGCAAAACAATTGTATCAGGTCACAAGTTGGACCAGACTAAATCATTCACAGTTACTGCGCAATCCCAAACTCGAACCTGCTGATATTCAGTGAAGCGATGCTTACCATAATACATCAGCCGGCGCTTCGTGCACAAAATCGATTGACACAAAATGTTTTTTTGCTTGGCACTAACCGAACAGATCTCTCCCTCCCCCTATCGAACGCATTGTATTAGCTTTCAATCTGTATTTATTTTTTCTAGATAAATGGTATATAAACTAAAAAATTTTTACGTACGCGGTATACAAAATTAAACGAAATACTTGCACCTCGCGACTTATGCCTTTTTTCTGTTCTCCTGAATTTGCTTCACATATCTGCCCATCGTCTGCACGGTCTGTCTGTCGAACTCTCGTGTCCTGTAATCACAAAAACGTGTCTGTGACAAACAAATGGTAGTCTGTTGCTTTTAGAAGCAGACAGTTTTAATGTACCGCGTAGTCACCTGCATTTTTGAGTGACAACGTGGTTTTGTTTCTTTAATTCGACCATATCAGTAACAGTAAGGGATATAGAAACACATGGAATACATTTGGTAATAAGGGCACTTATCAGGAGTCGAACGACATGGTCCAACAAGCCACTAACCACATCCATTCACCTCAATATAATGTCATTCCTGTCTATGCAGTGCTAGATCAGCCAGATGCGAAGCTGCTTCAACAGTGAAATGACTGGAAAGCGCGGCCGCAGATCAGGTGTGAGACGATTGGTCCACAGTTTCTTATCCGTTTTGATCATCTACGGTATTACCTTTATCATTTCACCTTATTCTATTTACTTCCTTTTACTTTGTAACAATGGTGCAACATTTCATGAAAGAGGTCGCGACCAACTATAGGCTGCCAAATGGGGAGACAGATCGGCGGCTGTTTCATCAGCACTTATCCACAAACCTGGAGCTACACAAACGGTCAAAACAAGGTGCACCGTTGTATTCGCCATAACGACGGAATTACATTCTAGCTGTCATGACATACGTCCGTTTATCAGCCTATAATCAGTCAGTGTGAATGGACAACACTGTTGTCTCAATGAACTGTTACTGGTTATTACAAGGGAATAAGATTCACTAAATACTCACAAATTCAGGAGACTAATGTGAAAATACACGATTGAGTCCAAAACAGGTTAGCGATAAGTACGGTGTCAATGGATGATATATTGTCGAGCGAATATTACCTAAATTGTTATTTCACTCGGATTTTCCATACAAGCGCTTCGAAACTGAACAACACGACGAATTAATTAGCAGCAGGCACGTCCATATTGGTTGATATATCACCAACAATGCGGCAGGAGTACGTCGGTAGCTTTTTGCGATCGTTGCACGCTAAAATGAACCGTTTTGGCATTTTAATTAGCAAACCTCGGCATTGGTCATCATTATCCCAAGCGGACAATCCAGCGCGCTTTTTCGCGGGATGTCAAGATCAAGCTACTTCTATCGTTTTTAGTAGCATATATAGACACTCAACCCTTCAGGGGTGGATACACTTCCATTGAACACGTTGTACATGCAACGTTTGAGGGCAAATAGATGATTGATGTTCGTGAAGCTCAAACGCACTTCCTGTGTAAGCAAAGATACCTTATCTAATATCCGATGTGCAGGTGAAAAGTATCTGCCTTGATAAAAACGTATCCAAACAATTCATTGTTTCTCCCCACACCGTACACTTAGTGCTGGACCATCCCAGCCTTGCAACCGTATTTTCCACTTCGAATGTGCAAAACGCATCCCGAAAATTGCTACAGTGATTTAGGTCATCATGAAAGGCTTGAACATTAATTATTCGACATCTAAGTCGGAAGATCTTGATCGCAAAAAGCGATACTAAGACCGTGAACTTACTTCTTGCGGATAATTGGCTGTGGTTTGTGGATATGCAGGCCACGACGCCGGGCAGATCACATTGACGCTCAGTTCGATTCCGTGTAAAGTGGGACAGGCGGATCTGAAATTCTTACTTAACTGACGGCTTAGCTCGATATCTTGGAACATGGTTTCCATTTTTCGAGTGTAATTAGGGCCACATTCTGTTTATGTGGGTCAAGAATAAAAACAACGAAAACGGGAAAAACGATCAAGTATACGATAATAACAAAAGGTCAAGGCAAATCACAAAACGCGGAAAAGTATACTCAGGAATGCAAACAAATGTAAAACGAGAAATGAGCCCTTGAATTCAGTCGCCTAAGTCAAATTCCTACATAGAGAACAGATCACAGAAAAACAGGCGGCGATTAATGGATCTGGATTTGGATTCGTAACTCGCAAACGCACAGTTACAACCCACGAATCCAATACTGTTTACAGGCAGCCAGCCTAGTGTAAAGGTCTAACCCCTACTCCTCCACACAGGTTTTTGATTCGTCAATTGACGTTCCCATGTGGAAAATGTTTGGCAGCATCACTCAAAGAAAGTCCGTCAGGGCAAAACCTACGTGAATATCTGCCATGTTTTCATAATCTCCAGATCGCTAAGCTTTTTGTTTTGGGTCGAAGGTCTAAAAATCAAAGTATTGGGCGGGAATCACAAGGGCAAGGAAACAGTTCGAATGCAACTACAACAATGACCACAACATCTAACCATATCACTTAATGTTTCCAATCACTTGGTAGGTGGGTCACGTGAACCCAAACTTGTAAGTCTAACACGTCCTACTTGACCAGGTCCATTGGTCAAACTATTCATGCTTTTATGCCATGTCATGAACTGGCCAACTCCATCTACCTTCCAACCATTACATGCCTCGGAGGGAAGCGTACGCCAAGGTAGTCTATCGATGGGTATGCGTAACACATGTCCCCGCAACTGGAGTCTGTTTAGATTCAGTACTTGGTCCAGAGACTGACTTCTGGTTCCCAACGTCCCATGCCCAACCTCGGTATTGATGATACAGTGCTCCGATCATATTCGAGCCATGCTTCGGAGACATCTGTGCTCAAACACCGACAACCTTCGTCCATATTCGATATTTATTGGCCATGTTTCTGAACTGTATAAAAGAAAAGAGCTAATCATCGCAATGTGTTTTTCAAGTCGTGAAAATAATTTTGGAGATGTGTCGCAGCCGATCTGAACTGCATTTTGCACCGGGCTACGTTTATGCTCCTCAGTAGCCAAATTATCGAAAGATCCTTCTTGGCCAAGAGAGACCAGCCTGATTGACTAGATCGTACATTTTGCATGTTGAAAAAAATTCTCGCCCGTAAAACCTTCCGTGAAACCAAGATTATCGACGGGTAAATATCATCATGTAGTCGATTCCCCTGTGCGCTTCAGCGAATTAGTTAAGCTTAAATCTTACGAAGTAAGTGGTTCAGATTGCTTTCCGACTGTTGCATTGTATGCGATAACAAATTAATGTTACCAATACCCATTCCGTCTGAATATATCAAACAAATAAAAACCTGAATCTGTACGGTTTGTGAAAGAATGAAAAATAACATCCATATGGCACATAAAATACTTTGAAGGCATGTACATCTTACTTCAAAAGATCCCTGGTGTGAACCATAGTGAGTATTACCACTCAAACAGTGAATCACATGTTGTAGCCTCTCTAAGGCCATAATTTTTTTTCTATCACCCATCGGGAACCGTAAATATGTCATGCCGTGTTAACTAAGCCGATGAATTCAGTTGTCAGCAGAAAATTTGCTGCATACTTCAGCGACAAGGGGTTTCCCACTCCCAGCCGGAGATCAGTTAACCAATTGCAATACAACACGTCGTTGCAGTACAACCTACTGCTTATCATATGGCGTACTTGAATACACGTTCCTTCTTGCATACATGCTTTGATTCGACTACTGATTACTGGACACAACTGATGTTCAGCTTGGATCGGTCTTTTATTAATTAGCCAGATCAACACCACCAATCCGACTACGGGTTAAATGTGTATATTGTGTTTGATTGCAATAATTTAATTAAAAGTCCTCATCAAGTTGTCAATATGGATGGATGATAAGCACTACACAAGCGGTGGTTCTCTCTCCCAACTTCCCTGGGGTGACTACTTTGAAAAACAATACAGTTTGTTCTGGTAGGATGCACGAGAACTGCAATTAGTGTGCATAATCATTTGCGCGTACGGCGTAAATTTTGATATATTTCATGTCGCTTCCTAATTAGCACTAGAACGCCGAAAGGGTCTAAGGCGTCAATGGCTGGTTGTAAAAGTTGAATAACTCGGCTTTCGTAGCAGTACGTTGGAATTTCGTGACTTTTCCTGATCCTAAATTTTGCGCCCTTCCTCAAAATTTCGCTGAAATCTGGTAATCGGTTCATACTCCAGGAAGACTTTTAGTCCGCTTTTCGGAACACAAAAGCAAGGTGTTCATGGCCACCCCAATACGAAAGCGACCTCTCATATAGCTTCACAGAAATTGAAACGTAGTATGCTAACGTCGCAAGCATTTGCCATGTTGTATCAATCAAAGAGGAATAAATAACCTATCTGATAATCTTCAAAACACTGTGAGTTACTACGAACAAAGTGATCTTTCACGTAACCGTTAGTAGTGTTCTGAGTGTATCTCCACCCGTCCCACCCAGCCTTCACGAATGATGAGCATATTCCACGCAACACTCAATTTCCCAGCATTCAATCTAAGTACCTTGAAGTGACGTTTAGCACTGATATTCTCGATATCAACTGTGTGTGCGAATTGTGCTGACTTATCTTTCGAATTTGATAACTCATGCAATTTTGAGCGACAATAATCAACGCGCACTATCTCTCAAGACACCGAAAGTATTGCAACTGTGTGGACACGAAAATGTCATTTGTTGTCACCATGACTACCAAGTTTCTCGTTCTTTTATAATCTGAATTTAAATGCCTATAAAACACGCTACATTAGGCCAGGTGAGAAGCGCTGGAAATAATTTCGTTCTCTACCGAGTGTTCTGATGTCTCAATCGGGTATCTTCAACCAACTCGGCGTTAAACCTATATCAGCATTTTCCTTTGTTTGTCAACGCATTTTACAAGTCCTACTCTGCATCGTCCTGGTACTTGCATGCCACGCACACGTCACGTGAGACGTATGAGAGCATGGGCTACTAAGACGAAACACGGACAAAGGGGCTCAGGTCCATCCGGCTTCAAAAGAGAATCCCCACCTGTTGTTGAAACCCTGACCGTTTAAGTACCACAGGCCTTGGTTGAAAGCTGGCTGACTGAGTGAGCGTACCTGTGTGCGTGCACACTTGTGCACAATCTAGGATCAGCAGCGAAATTGTTTGCATGATCTACACGGACTGAGGCCTGCTATCCCGAACGCAGCACAAATATTTCGTGTCGAACGTGCGTGGTGCACATATTCGATTTGGCAATGGTGTGTTCGTCAACGGGAATACGGCTCGACCTGGGTTTACACATCACGGCGTGGTTGACGCGTACGTCAGTTAGGATCCGCAACCAGCCCCACTACATTTTATTTTTGCTCCTAGCTCGTGCCCACGTGCGCAGGCGCAGTGATGCGCTGACTCAGTTACCCGGCTTTCACTCAAGGCCTGCCTGTTCTGCGGTCTTTTTGATCGCCAGACATGGACAACAGGTGTTCCGATCAATCTCACTAACTCTAGTGCGAAGACTCCCTCGAATTCGAATCATGTTTTTTGATAAAGCACAATGAGCATACATGTTGCTGAGACATGTGTTCGGACATAGTGACAACCTGCATCTCATTCGAAGATGAAATTAGTGCATTTTTCACATGAGGGGTCAGGTTGCGCTGCCTAAGGCATAACAACGAGTATGCCATTCAGACGGAATTGACATCAGTAACCACCGTCCTCATCACCTGTTGCACGATGTCAGTTTTATCTCACGGTCACGTGCATGCACGCACACAGGGACGGGCCAGCACCAAAACATTTTGATCTACAAGTGCAATGGTCTGAATCGCACATGACTCGTGAACTGAGACACGGAAAACTGGGACCTGATCGGGGCGGTCAGTAGAGTGAAAAGGTCACTTGGATGCACTAAGATAACCGCTGATTAACACTCAATAAGCTCCATGACTGAAGGCTGCGAAACTTGAAACTACTAGGTCTGTCGAGGATTCATCGGTTTTGAAACCTACCGATACGCGTGTGCATCTTTCCGCCAACTACAACACACACGGTGGTGAGATAATCTTATGGAGGGTAGGATGAGACCTCTCATTGGAGGACTTTAATACACTGGACTGCGCGAGTGTGCATGACCAGAAAAACAGTTCGCCGCTCTAATGTGAAGGGATGCAGTGTCCCAACACTGACTGACGGGGTCGTTGACAGGACGTGTTAGGGGTGTGAGAATCGCCAATATTGGAGGGATCTTGGAACATCTACCATTAGTGATTTGAGCGACAGTTACAGAACGACGTACTTGTCCCATTAGGCCAGCGAAATGAACACATGGTATACTGCCAGGACTAACTGAAGGTTGAGAAGCGCAAAAATAACGGTAGTCTGTTGGAGATTCATCGTTTTCGAGGAGTACCGATACTAATTGGCATAAAAAGTGATAGTCCTAGAGGGATTGACTGAAATAGCAGTGATGTGCGTTCACGCTGATCGTGTGATTAGATCATATCTGGCTGAGGATGGTGGTATACCCAATACATTTTTATCTAATTAGGTTGGTTGCTATTAAGGGATGATAAACGAGTGCATATCATGAGAACTAAAACTTGATTCGCTTACTTCGATCTTTCTTCCCGTGTTTCGCACCACTAACTGAGGGGGTTATGGCGAACATGTAGATGTACCTTTTGTCGCTTCATGTCTGTGAATACGTACTGATGAACTAGCCAGTCATTGTCATTTGGACTTTATTACAGTGAAAGATCACAACTGATAACAAAATGTGGACCACTTGTCTCCCATCTGATCTACGGTCTCGCTTCCAAATCATTGAAGTATCTTTCTGATTGATTAAGTGGTGCATTAACAGGAATACCAGTCTTTAGCACGTCTTCCTTGAGATGAATGGGTGGGCAGTGGCTTGTTCGGCAATGTCTTCCAATTTCCGACCTGTGTCACTACCAAACGTATGCCATGTATTTCTATTTACTTTACCGTTACAGATATGATCGAACTGATGTTATTCAGAAATCTAGGTGACTACGTGGTTTACTAGAATTGCTTGCTTTTAACACAAGTTGATTGCAACTTTTTCCAGTTTTCTCGAGTTAAGTAAAATTGTGGTATTGTTGCACGGTTTGTCGCACGAAGCGAAGTGCTCCTCTGTTAGGAAACCGATCAATTTAAGATGAAAGATAACACTGTGCCGTGATATTGCTTCAATGGACCTTTCCAAAATGACAAAGTTTTTCACTAGATAACCGGCAAAACGTATAAGGGAACAACGAACTCCTATAAAACTGCCGACATGTCCAAGATTCTCCAATTTCCCTGATATGCTACAATACCATAACAAGCGAAAAGCCGCCAAACACTGGAAAGACGAAGGAAGAAACCTCGACAGAATGGCGACATATCCGCACGGAAACTTTGCATCATATTGCCAGAAAAAATGCCTCACACAAACTAATCGGACCAAATTCGGAAGCCAATAATAAGATCTTTGCAAATATATCATAGTTATTAGGGGAATGTATTGCAACTTTAAAACACCACCTCAGCGAAACTTTGAGGAAACGCGTGAATCTTATCATCAGGAAAAGTCACTAAACTTCAACAAATTGCTATGCAAATCGAGCTGTTGAATTTTTACTAGGAGTCGATATCCCCTTGGACTTCCTTGGCGTTCTAGTGCTAATAAAGAGATAACGCGAATAATGCTAAATACTACACTACACGCGCAAATAATCGGGCACACAATAATTGCAGTTACTTTGTATTCCACCAGGACGAATGAGAGCAAGCATCATCCATCTGTTTGACAACTTGATAAATCTGAACCCATCTGTTTAGCATTGAAAAAATCAGTACAGTACACGGTTCCCGATGAGTATTCGAAAGAAAATTACGGCTTCACAGAGATTACGGTCTCTGATTTGCTGTGTGAGAGGTGTTACTCATTAAGGTTCACATCAGTGATCCCTTGCAATGAGGTTTCGCATGCCTTCAAGGAATTTTATATGCACTATACGGATCGTAATTTTCATTCTGTCACAAGTGCGACATATCCAACTTTTTAATTGTCCGACACACAAAAACGAACTGGTGTTGATGATATTACCTTGTTCCCACATGCAATAAGATTGTCGAAAAGCAATCTGGACCACCGCCTGCATAACCTTGTGGACTCCAGAGGAGATGGTTACATATTGGTAGCTATATGTCGATAATCTCGGTTTTACCACAACTTTTACTGGTGAGAATTTTGTCAGTACGCAAATATACGGCCTACGCAATCAGGCCGACGCTCACATCCCAAATGAACTTTTTGTAATTTGCCTACTGACAAGCATAAAAGTAGTCCGGTGCAGAATGTGGCTTAAATGGGCTAAGACAGGTCTAGGATTTTTCTCGCGACTTGAAAAACACTCGACCCTTGACATAGGATATATCTATGATTCTACCTACCAGACGGCTGACTGTACAGACTAACCAGATAGAATTTTACCCAACAGCCGTTATCACATATCTACCCATCTGCACAATCTTGTGCAATCTCAGAAACAAGGAAAAAATACACCAGCCCTGACTCACCTTGTTTCAGTTTGGATAGCATTGCTTTCTCAGCATCCACCGATGCACTCTTGTTTAACAACAGTCGCTTTGCAAGCTCTTTTGTGTAGAATGCTTCAAAGATATCTTTACCCTCTATGTACCGGAATAGTAGCATTGCCTGTTGCGAGGGGGGAGTTGCATGATCAAAGATTGAGAGCCATCCGGAACAAATCAATGCATGTTCAAGTGACAAAAACAAACAATCTGGTCACGAATGTAATGTGTTGGGCAAACTATGTTCAGTAAACTTGCGGCAAAGTCTGTTATTCTCTCAGTGTCACCAGCGCAAGATGGTTTTCCCAATCACAGTTGGTCACGTACGCTCATGCTGCCCATGAAATTTGTACAAAACCCCTGCATTATTCCTTATTTCCCATCTTGGTAATATAGACATTCCATTTCCAGGAAAACTGAGATAATCGTTATTCATATTTCCTCACTGAGACATCCACCGTCATCTGATCAGGTTAATCTTCGGAAAAAGGTGTGTCAAAAGGACTTATTTTTTAATTCGGCATCGTCCGATAGCTGTAGCTCAACGCCAAGACATGCATTCTCGTCGTTCAGCAGCTTGCTGAAGTAAGAGCTGATCCACCTAACAGTCCGGTAAAACTGAGTTAAAACAAGTGGTATTGCATAGTACAGAGTGATTACTAACAACGGTAGATGGGATCAAGATGGTACTGCGTACCATACATGTCCACATACTAACTCTTACATTTGGAAAGCACCATAATAGTTAAATTCATACTAAATGAGCATGATATCACGAACAAATCCGGCGAAACCATTTGCACTCTGATGATTATTATAAGGTGACAAAAAATAACGGTGCTCAGTCTAACCCAAAGGTGTTCAAACTCTTGAATAAACAATGAACGGTACGGCTCCAGTTTTCGTGCTATACTTTATCCTAACGTGATAGACTAACGGTCTGCATGATTCGTCTTCGTTCTTTTAACATTCTGACAGGCGTGAACTATTTTACATGACGGTGAATTCACTGATCGAAATATGAGTATGAATGAGGTAACATCACAGTACATGCAGAGGAAAACACCTCCCCTTCCGTTAACTACGAGTATGTCCACACTGCATTAACCGTTCAACAGCACCAATCGGCTTATTTCCGGAAATAGATGTGTGGTAAACCTCAGTGTCCACAGAACTGTACAAAAATGAGCGGAGACCACCGATAACACGATAGCACTAAAAACCTTGTGGTGTGAGTACCCGAACAGACCAAATAATGTATGTGATATATGAAGTGACTTTCCGAGAATTTCAGGCTGACTTGCATTGTAAGAATGATGAAAACTGATGAACTAGGGTTCAACGACTTCGAATTTACATAGTAGGATTCATCATGCAGCATCAACGCTCGACTTACCATTGAAAACCATGGAAGCATTGTAAAACTGTTTAATCCTTATTAGGAATCATCAGCAGTGCACATCCACCGGGCTCCAACGGGAACTGGAACTCGTACACCCGTACACATAGCAGCCAAGCTCCGCCGGTTGTTTCTAACAGAATGCTCTTGTTGTACTTAGGCTCTTACAGAGAAGCCATACACCACAGGATTCGATCGCTGTGCGGGGAACGGGTTGCTACCGTTGTGCTAGTGACGAAGGGTGCTATATCATGTAGTGTAGATGTATAACCAGCCGTTGAAAGTCAGTCCGGATAGCCACGTTAGATGTTCGATTCACAATCGTTCACCCCGGGTTTGGGTTCGCGCTGGGGTTCGGTGGATGTGCTCTGATGACGGTTCCGAACAAAGAGGGTCGAAACTGCATGAATCACATTTTTACAAATCTAACCTACTACTCATCTCCACAGATTGTTGAATATATACACTTCGAATTTATTCAGTTTTATTGATAGATTTATTCGTTCATGAAATGATTCAGCATGCAGTATCAATGCCCAACTCATCATTGGAAGCCATGTTCGTTCAAGAAATCTGAATACATCGCACAGCGATCGAATTATCAAAGTGACCAGTGTGATACTAACTAGTAGGTGAATCGATGCTGAAGAACTGAAATTTTTTACGGGGGCAAGTGGAAGTTGCGTCATGCATACGCTGTTTCGTAAAGATTCTCGTTCAAACACCGATTCGCCGGTTGCAAAATGTGATTTTTTGACAAGTAATGAGACTGATGGTAAAGGAGGATCAACCGAAAGTAATCATTAAGTTCGATTACCAAATTACCGAAATGAACGACCCACACAAGTAGGGAAATAAACAGCGACCGTGGTTTGACATACCGCAGGAAACGGAAGTAGAACTACCGCATTAATATAACATTCCACCAAAGTTACAATGTGGAACCACGAGATCTGTTATCACAATGACTAACACGGCAGATTTACGTTTCATGTGCATTCGATTAATAAGTCATGCTCAAATGCACTTGTTCAACGCTCTGGACATGGTACGTCTTCGAAACCCTAAACACAACATGGAATACATATACTCTTCAATGAAGAGTATCCATTCACACTCCGGACGATTCAAATCAGATCCTAGTGAATATATATATATATATATATATATATATATATATATATATATATATATATATTCCTTTCGCCCGCCTAAGCCTATATATATATATATATATATATATATATATATATATATATATATATATATATATATATATATATATATATATATATATATATATATATATATATATATATATATATATATATATATATATATATATATATAGGCTTAGGCGGGCGATAGCTGCCCAATGAAGTGCGATCACTTCTCCCACCGTCGATAGAAACTCCAAGTGCTCCACTCTTGCATCCATCTAGTGGAGACTTTTAGACCGGTGAACTGTTCATCGTGTTTCTTCACTCGAGTGTCGTCGCCAAGGTAACACGGTGGTGGGCAGAACTAGATTTTGTCCACCAACTGGTTCACTGAATGGACTTCGTTTAGCCTCTACTCATTGACATGTCAGACATGATTGGATCTCCGGCTTGAGGAAGCCATCCTGCATAGCTCTTTGGATCATGAAGGCATGCAAGCCATCACACCACGCCTAGGTGCAGTCTCGTGACCGACTGCCGACCATTGTGTGGGTGCATGCCGTATCGCGCCGTGCTTTTTATTCTGAGGTTTTCACGCTATTTCTCCGTCCTCAGGGTGATTCCGGGCTTGCTGAACTCACTACAGCTGTTCCATCCTTCTTAGGAATCATTAGCAGTGCACATACTCCAAGCCTAAATTGGTACTCAAACCCCTGGTGAATGACTGTGACAGCAACACAATCTTCAGGATTTCCGGGTGTGCTCGCAAGAGTTTATTTAGCATCAACACTACATGATATGGCTGCCTTGCTGATTATTCCCAACAAGGATGAAACCGTTGATTTCAATGGTGAGTTCATTTCGATTTTGCCGTGTTTGAACAAAGAACAATGGTAAACACTGATCGCACTGGGACACAACAGAAAATGCACATAACTGAATGAAGTCGGCAACCTCGATGCATTGAACAGGACACTGTTCTTCCAAAGTGACGTCAAGACAGCACTGCAGTAGTATCGTGAAGCGGCTGGCAAAACTCTGTCACACGGCAATATATTTTGAAATTACGTGGAGACAACCAAATTACGCGCCTGCAATTAAAAGACCGTAAGATGACAGTCTATCGGAATCACTCAACTCCATGAGTAAATCGAGGAGGGCGGAGGATTTGTAACACCCAATAGCAAAAAAACAGCTAATTCAGTGAACTTTTTGCTTGAGGTAAACGTTAACCTTATGAATAAGGCAACGGACTGAGCGCGCGGGTGGTGACAGGTAATCCCCGATTCGAAAATGACATCAACGAGGGCGTTACTTGCCTTACATGTACACATCGCAACTGACCATAAATATGAAGGTCAATATGTGATCCAAAAACTGATATTTGTTCTCTAGTAGCTAACATCGAACTTTGACATTGCGATACGGAGTTTTTAGTATCTTTAAGCGAAGGTGCTAACATATCCATGAAAAGACTATGGCGCTCATGTCTTCTATGGTATGCCCCTGAAAACAATCTCAATTAGCCTTTACTAGCGGTGCGTTAGAACCGAAAGCAAAAACTGACAGCACAGAGTACGCATACGAAAGAGAAATGAAACAAATATTATCAATTTCTACTTACTTTGTCCATTAATCGGTCCAACTCTTCTTCAGTTTGAGCCTTGTTGCCGGAACGTAAATGAGAATCCAAATATTTGGCTAAAAACTCAGCCGGTTTGTTAGGGCGCTGGTTTACAAATTCCTCGTAGCCTTCTTGAACCACCCGTATGAAACTCGCATCGCTTTCGAAACAGGAACCGATCAATTCCGACAAATTATCTCGATAGTCGAGAAGATTCTGGATCATAGAACGATCCTTCTCTGGATCCTGCGTTGGATTGTCGACCATTTCACGACCAACTTGTATCACATAGAGACGGAAATGTGCTCGTAATTTGTCGATCCCGTTGGGCACACGGGAAAGTAGGGAGTAGAACAGACAGAGTTGTTTGTGTTCCTTCGCTTTTAGAGAGGCAACCAAGCCGTTATCCAATAAGTGGTCCAGAGTTCGGGTCAGTAGCTCGGAAACCAAAGTGAAAATCAACGGTTGTCTCGTACAACCTGGTTCCAAGTAGGCAACTAGACGATCCTCCTCCTCGGCGATGCGCTTGTCGACATGAATGAGGTACTCTGGGACGCTCATCTGACGACAAAGTGAGTCCGCTTCTTGACTATAGAAGTGTTGACTTTGTAGAAGAAACTCCGAAAGAAATATCGGCTGATATAACTGAAAAGGAGAACCGGGACAATATGAAATTCAGACTTTCATGTGAAGATACAGCGGAAGCCACCTCAAACTGGGACTAATGTAAAATAACAGCACGATGTAACCGCAAAAGCCAATCAGAGGTACGAGTCTTCTTGCAAGTATAAATAATGCACAATGTCACGGTTGGTGTCTCTTGAACGAAGTCTGGAAACAACAGATGGAGAATTGGGAGGAAATAACAAAAAAGCAAAGAGGAAGACGTGAATATAAGAGCAACACTGCTGACGGTAGACAGCCACATCATTTAGTACTTTGTTCCCAGTTGTGTGGATCGCATGAACCTCATCTGGCAAGTCTAACATGCTTCATAAGCCCGTTTATCATATCAGGGATTGATTACATCTGTCTATTTGCCAGTTTATACCCGTTTCAATGAAAGATGCTTGCTGAAGAACTCTGTCGGAGGACAGAAGCAACGAAGTTTGTTCGATCTGACAAATCAACTCGTGTACTTCACGCTCTACGCCTGACCTCGATATCGCTGGTGCAGTGTTTTTACCAGATTCAAGTATAGAGTTGTTGGTGTACAAACACTGAAAACTGTTGTCTTCATCTTGGATTAGTTCGATTTTCGAGCTTCATAGGACCGGCCGAACCGTTATAATGGACACGTGGACCAATGGCGAACAGATGGTCTATAAATGGATAAAATACGGGATGAAAAAACTCAAACGCTGTTTTGGAAACGTGATGATAAACAACATCCGGATGAAACCTATGGCGAGAAACTTACCCGGTAAGGATGTTTGGCGTTGAACCAGCCAAATCACACAGCAGAACTAACATGTTGGAAACGCTGCGCGTAGATCAAGAAATTAACAACTTCCCTAAGTCTGGGCAGTACAACAACGTCCGCGTATTTCGGTCTATTTCATCGGCGAAAGGGTCCTTCAGAATCGACGAGGAGAATCTGTGTGAACGCTATTTGGATAACTTGCTATCACGCTGAGACAGACGGGTACGGTGATCATGGGTCAGATTCCAAAGGTCTACACTGTAAACACGCGCTTGGAAGAGAGATTCAAAAAAAAACTGGACAAATTTGGTTTCAGCGATTCCTAAGCAATAAATGGTTGGTTCTGGATGCTCTTTTGGCTGATTTGAATCGGTTGTACTATTTTGGCAACCTAACGTAGACAAGTTGAACACGTAAGCCAACAATCTGGGTTGATCATTGTCGTTTCATATGAAATTGATTTTTAGTGCGGTACCGATCTTTTATTTATCCTAACAAGCGCACGGATAGTGGTTAGGCACTACAAGAACCCGTAGAAATAAACATGATTTCACCCACCCTTCAACATTATATATATATATATATATATATATATATATATATATATATATATATATATATATTACCGACGAAACCATACAATTGGATGATTTCAATTCGTAACGAGCCGATCGTCCCACTGGCATTCATAATTGTGGAGATGTCATTACCTATGTTAACAACAACTTGAGCAAATCAACTAATTTAGTCTTCACATGCTCAGTTGAAAATATTAGTTGTTACGTCGTACACCGTAAGCCACATTTTCTGTGTGGGTTTCATTCGATACTCATCTGAAGCACTTAGCATACCACTACCTGAGTTAAGCATACTTTGTGAACTGTCTAGCTCAGTAATTGAACGAATGAATGAATCCCTTTGAATATTTGCCGAGGACTTTAACAGGCATGTTTCTTCCCACAGTACACTTGGCTCGGTGAATTTGGTACGTTTTCCCACTAGATTTGACGCACAACTAGACTTAGTTTTGACACATAGACCACAATCGTTCAGTATTCGAAAACGTGCATCCTTCAGTAGGTCTGATCACTGTATCTTGAAAATACGTCCGACAGTGCATAGTAGTAGTGAACACTATGTTGAGAAGAGCATCCAGAAAAATGAATCAGACAATCTGGTAAAGCTAAGGACCCTGGTTACTTCAATCGATTCTTCCATGCTTTCAAACTCCAATCTTTGTCATATGTGAACACGTCACTGATTACCTTGATTATTGCTTTAATCATTGTTGCTCATTTGAAACTGTCTACATCCAAACTGATCGACACTCTTCACCGGTACTTAAACAGTTGCGAAGAAAAAGAGCGTAAGTCAAATAACTAACCTGATCACATCTGAACTTAAACTACCAAATAAGTTAAATATGGATACCATCTTAAGGAACGCTAGTTGTCGTGGGATGTGGAAAACCATAAAACGCCTATGTGGCAGTGACCCATGAGACAAAAAAGAGAAGGTGAATGGTGAAAAACTCAACTCTGATTTGGCCTCAGTATCGCCGTGTACTCTCATGGCAGTCTCCAACTTCCCTCCGCCATCAACTATTGAACCCGCCATTGTCTTACAGCAGATATGCAAAGTGAAGATGAATAAAGCGCAATTTGTTTGTGATCTCGGCGTACGCCCCAACGGACTGCAGCTCTAACTCTACAGGTACTCTGAATCAGATTGATCATATCGCAGTAAGCTGCCGGTGGCGCACTTCTGTTCATAACTGTAGATCTTACTAGTCCACGTACATAGAGTCGGACCATGCATTAGTTTTTATGCGATTATCTCTCCAGTTCCATGGTCATCGTCGCAAACCGCAACCCCGGTTAGCCGTGCAACGTTTGTGTGATCCAAAAGTCCGCACCCGTTATGAACAGAGGTTAGCACTTGAACTAGCATCTACGACGAACAGTAATGCAGATGAGCATTTGGCTCATATCAAACAGCCGATGCATGTGGCAGCAGGTTTTGTCTGTGGTCATAGATCCGAGGTCCATCGCAGACACTGGATCTCCCAAGAGTTGTTGAGTATAACGGAGCAAAAGCGTCAGCTTTCCGAACTGTGGGGAGATTAATAAGATACGAAGACATCTACAGAAACAAGTTACGAAAAGCCTTGAGAATGATCGCGAAAGTTGGTGGGTCAAGGTAGCCGAAGAAATGAAAATAGCAGCTGCTTCAGGTAACAATCAAAGACTGTTCAAACTTATTCGTGACACCGGTGGACGGCGCACCCAGGTCAGTGAAACGACTTGCGATAGAAATGGAGAATCCATCCATGGCAAACAACAAAGGCTTGACCGTTGGACCGAATACTTCAAGGAGCAGTTTAGCTGGCCGCGCTCTAATGTAGTCACTCCTGTGTCAACAACTGCGACTCCTTGGGTGGTATCACTTGAGTCACCATCGGAAGTGGAAGTGGAGTCGAGCGCTTGATTACTGAAGCGTGAGAAAGCGGCCGGTCCTAACGAACCTCCCTCAGTTTTCCTCAAACTGGGTGGGAACGCTTGGATAAAAATAAATTACCGCTTTGCTCTGTGACATTTGAAAGGAGGTGCGTATTCCGTAAATATGGAGTGAGTCGTTGATTGCTCCCATCTTCAAGAGGGGAATACGCAATGACTGTAGTAACCATCGTGGGATTAGCTTAATTCTGATATTCATCAAAGTATTAACCTCGATTTTGCTGCACCGTCTTACACCAGCTCGCCAGGGGAACACCCGCGAACAGCAGGCTGGATTTCGCCCAGATCGAGGATGCATCGATCAGAATTTTACTCTTCGCCAACTACTTGAAACGTGTCACACACACACACACACACACACACACACACACACACCGACGACCGACAATAATGGTTTCCTTAGACTTCAGTTCAGTTGATCAAACAGTGCTTTTCAGTGCACTTCACCGGAAGGGTATGCCACAGAAGTTCGTGACTATGGTGAGATCATTGTATTCTCATACTTCTGACCGCGTTATAGTTTACGGTGAACTATCCGGTTGGTTCGAAACGACCAGTAGTGTTCGACAAGGATGTTTCATATCTTATTCCTGTTCAACTTCGTCACGGACGAAATAATGGAGAGTGCGCTGCAAAATCTTCAGGATGTAGGCGTCGAACTAGGAAACAGTGAAAAGCTGTGACCCAGGTTACGCGGACGACGTTGTCTGCTTGTTCGAATACACGGAACATGAACAACATGCACTAGATAGACTCCAAACAGCTGTAGCTCCATTCGGCATACGCTTGGCACCTTCAAAGTGTAAAGTGATGTTACAAGACTGGATGTCACCGGTTCCAAGCTTGATGCTCGGTGGGGAGGTGCTGTCTGTTGCCGACCACTTCACCTACCTCGGCAACAGCTTGACGACGGATTGGAGCACTGTAGTAGAGGTGAGCACGTTGATATCCAAGGCTCGAGCGGCGTACACTGGACTGATGCATTTGTGGCGCCGACCTGATATTTCACTGAAGTTGAAAGGTCGTGTATACTGTGCTGCGGTGCGTTCGGTTTTGTTGTATGGTTGCGAGACTTGGAGTCTGCGTGCTGAAGATATTCGTCGTTTCGAGGTTTTCGATCACCGATGTTTACGTAGTATCGCTAAGATTGGGTGGAATAGCCGAGTGAGCAATGCTGAGGTCAGAAAGCGAGTATTGGTTATTGATTCGGAGAACGTTTCGTCACAGCGTATCCAACTTAGTAGACTTCGTTGGTTAGGGCACGTGTTATGTATGACAAACACACGTCGATCATACCGTGTCCTATCCTCCGTTCCTCCTAGGGAGTGGAAGAAACTACGTGGATGTCAACAGATGACGTGGCAGCGAGGAATGAGAAAATTTTCAGCGAACTAAGGAAAAGTAGGTGCTTCACGTCTTCGTGGTTGGGGTCCCAAAGATCCGTCTTCCAGTTGGCTGGAGACACTGAAGGACATGGCAGCGAACCGTGAACAGTGGCGATCGTGCTGTCACTTTCTATCGAATCAGAATGATTGATCAGTGTGCGTTTGTACAATTAGACTGTGTATTCCGTGTGTTGGCTGTTAGGGCATTCTTTCTTTTTCCCACCCGTGTAGATCCACTCCCTCTCTGTCTTGTATATTCATACTTTCTAATTCAATGTGCAACATGGTGAGAAAGGCAGTAGTCAGTGGGGCTCGCCCTACTGTTTAACGCTGTACGATGATGATAATGATGAATCAATATTTCCAAGCGAGAAAACCCCTGACATTTGGCGACTGGCCAAATTAACGCCTGTCCCCAAGAAAGAACATGGAAAATACCACCACATCACCCGTGATTCTGTGATGTTCAAATTGTTCGAGAGAGGCTTTCGTTACCCTGGGTTAAGATGGGGTCAGCCGAAGAAGATACACACCAGTTTGCTTGCAGGTTTTCGCGCTCCAAACCTGACGCCGTAGTTAACCTAGTCCACTCAACACCATTGGCTTTGGACAGAACATGTCAGACTTTCAGAATGGTGTTTTTAGACTACAAGAACACACTTGGTCGCCCTGATGGATCAGCATTGCTCAGTATGCTCTCCGTAAGTCGTGTTGACCCAAGCGTCTGTAGGCCGATTTCAGACTACTTCACTGATCGAAGACATTTGTTTTGTTTTAACGGAAAAAGTCCCTTTCCTTTCCAGTGGGATCTACTGTCTTACAAGGTGCAATTTTTCTCCCTTTTTTCTTTTTTTTGTACGTCGGCATCCATTGGCTGCGAATACGCCAATAATGCAGTTTTAGGCCAAGAATTACCGACACCCGAAAGAGTTCCACAAATTCAGAACCAGCTAAATGAACTTGTAAACTGGCTCTCATTCCGCTCCCTTGTACTGAATAGTTCTAAATGCCAGAATGTGTCATTTTTCTTACTATCTGATGAATCACAGAGAGATAGTCGCTAACTGGTTTCTCTCCTATCTGCAAATAATGAACCTATACCAATCTGACCAACGATTATTTATTTGGTACCACCCTATCCTACAATCTTTCATGATCCATGCACTTTTAATAGACATTTCGTAAAGTTAGAAAGTTGTCATTTTTCTCCCCCCGTTTGAAATTACTTCCGGTCCACAATCACTTGTTGTTTAAATTTGTGAATTTATGCGTTCTCGCCCACAGGTTGAACTGGTGTCACGTTATTTTCTCTGGTCTTTCGAAGAAATATTTTAACTACATAATAACATCCATAAACACTCATATCAAAATGCAATGGCGTATCCAGAGATACACTTGTTGATACCACCACAGACTCAAGAAACAGTTTCCTTGGATGAAATTTACCACAATTTCGATGTTTTTGTCATTGAAATTGTTTGAGTGACATCTTGTGACCGAATCACGCGAGTGCAACAGACAAACCGTACAGCATTCGTTCCACTGACTTCTATCCTGAGCCATGTCACTAAACGTATCAAACTAACAACAATCCTCATCGACTTGTGCCCCAATCAGGGGGGGCGGGAAGCACCAATCGAAGCCAATGCTGATGATAGCCCTTCATACTACTAAGCCGAGTCACGACCTGACCGCCGCGTATCTTCTCCCAGCCCTACCCAGCACACGCGAACAGAGCACGGAAAGGTAGACGGTGGGCAAGCATTCGAAAAACATTTCCAAGTCACCGGGGCGACGCCGAATGATCACTTCATCCATAAGGAGACTATGCGTACCTAACACACTACACCAAACCTCGTCACTGCTTCCTTCACGTTCCCAACAGACAAGAGCAATACTCTGGAGATATCGGTGGTCAAACCCGGAAAACCGCCAACATCCTCAGCGGACCGGAAATAATAAAAACAAGACTATCAGAAGAGTAATATGGGAGCTACAAATTCCAGTAGCAAATAGATAAATAAAGCTTTTGATTACAAATGCACCACTGATCTCAACACCCAGTCATGTCCTTTAATGCATCTAACCACCAACAGAGGGGAACTCTTGGATCCCACCCAAGAGGCCCAACAGGCGTTACACGATCAAGTCCACTCGTAAGACTTTCCATACTTTTATCCAATTCATGGACCGACTAGCTTCACCGATCTTCCAACCATTACTCCTCCCAGCGGATAATAAGTGCCGAGGACGTGCGCAAAACATGTCAGTTCAAGCACCTAATTACCATGCACTGGATGTAGTGCTTTGGCTAAAATCTCTCAGCAGCAACCTCGATTAGAATTATTAATAGAAAAAACAAAAATATGGAAGGAGTAAGAAGAGAACTACAAACGGTATCACTTCGACCTTTGTCTGATGAACTAAAGCATTTCATCTAATGATTTGATCCGTGACCCAAGACTCTCGCCGAATTTCAGAATCGCTTATATCGTGTTCCCACCATATAAGAGCAATACTACGAAGAAATCGGGGTTCAAATACCGACAATCTTCGTATACCCCCACCCGCAGTGGCCATCATCTGAACCACTAACAAGCACTGGTCTTATTGCTGCAGCTTACACTGGACGCTTGACAGATAAGCGGATGTCAAGTCGACACTACAGATGACTGAGGTTCGGAAATGCCAAACAAACTTGCCGTATGCGCAAAGACACCTCATCCGATATTCGACCCCCGGACGAAATGAAGCTGCCTAGATATTAGAACTTGTCTATCACGTCTATATTCTTCCCAGACACCGAAAGGTTTGGCGTTGGACCAACCCAATCCTGAAACAGCATCTTGCACTCTGAAGGGGCAAAACTCATACCTAACAATACTTCGCAGTTGCTTAAGCTGTCTAGAAAAATTTGCAACTTACTTGGGTCTTCACTTAGAAGAGCTATATAGTCAACATATTCAGGGTCTGACACTTTTCCATCCGAGAACAGCTCAATGCCGCTATCATCACCTAACAAAAGTACGAACTCTAGGACCATATCAATCACAAAGTCAAACAGGAAAGAGGACAGTGGACATCCCTGACGTACACCACTTCTCGTGGTGAACTCGGGTGAGAGATCCTCGGAAAACTGAACTCGGCTTCCGCTATTTCATGTGCAGGGACTTTACGATGAAAATGGATTTTTCTGGTAGGCCGCTCAACAAGAGGTTGCGCCAGAGAACTGTGAGGTCGAATGAACAAAACAGTTCCCAGTTCACGGTCAAAAATACAACTACAGGAGCTTAGTGATGGATTGGGGAGCCTTTTCGGTCAACGGCCAAAGTGATCTAGTAATACCTGAGGGCACTGAAGATTCCGTTGTTGATGATGGTACGCTGGAACATATTTTGCTTCCGCTACTGAACAGCAGTTTACAAGATGGTGCCATGTTCCAAAATGATAATGCTTCCCTTTATTGCTCATACGCTACAAAAGAATGTGTTCTTCCGTGGTATTAAGGTTATGCGGTGGTTAGTCTAAAGTCCAGATATGAACTCGATTTAGAACTGAAGCACACTTGCCAGCCCCGTGCACAAGGATTCTATTGCTCACAAGTTAAGAGATGAAGTAACAACCGCCCCTGAACTAGAATGGGTGAATATCGCCCTTACTGAAGCCAGGCTACTCATAAGGTTGGACGCACCGAGCCGAGTCAACCAATCAACAAACCTCCGACCATGCCTGTGTCTGAGCCCCCGGCGTGAAAACCGTGGTCCGATCTAACAAAAAAAAATCAGTCAGTCAGGCCCCATGAGGCAACAATCGTACCGGATGGACACGTTCGAGAATACTCTGTTGCTTTAAATAGCCAGTCGTTCTTTCAGGCTAAAACACTATATTCTGACGAGCTGTGCCCTCGCCTTCTGATCTGCGCTAGCGGCATGGTGCGATAGAAGTTCAATTCAGGTCATTTAACCCTTAACCTCGCACCTCTGCGCTCTGGTTTCGGTTGCTACCTTCCAACATCGTCCAGTCGAGAGCAAAAACAAGCATGAAGTGAAAAGGAAAACGAAAACGAGGTAAGAAGCGGAAATCACGAAGATAAAGACAGAGTTCGAAAGTAACTAGGTCGCTGGTCGCAAGATCTAGCCATATTAATTATTGTATCCAGCCATCTGATAAGCAAATCGTCTGAACCAAACTCGGAAGTCCAACACGTCCTACTCGGCCAAGTCCACTATTCAGGGTTTTCATACCTTTCGGCTAAGTCATAGATTGACCACCTTCACCTACCTTGCAATTATTACCTGCATTGGGAAACTGAGCACTCCGAGGAAGTCTATCGATGGGTATGTGTAACACATGCCCCCGCAACCAGTGCACATGCACTGACGATGTCACCTCGACTGGTGATGAAACGTCTGAGATCCAAACGCCAAGCTCAGCGATCAGAAAATCATGGCAGTCGTCGCCTATCTTCTACCCCTATCGGTCATGCTTCTGAGCCGTATAGAAGAACAGACCTAACCGCTGAAGTGTAAACTCGGCCCTGGGGTGTATGGGGTGACTGAAAGGAGCAGCACCTCTGAGTTGGTAGTTTGTCGTGTCCCTTCAGATATCTTCCATCTCCTTGGTCTCAATCGGTTAGCCAACTCTGAACTGTGGCTCCATGAAACTGAAGTAGGCATCAGCGACAATATCCCGCAAAAACCACTCGACAGGCGGGTCAAACCAGGTTGGGGATAGCCGAGGCTTAAAAACCTCGGCGAGATGGTCCTCAGCGCGCGAACACAGCTGCTCCTGAATGGCCGGATGAGATCTACTGCTTCATCCAACGGTTAAAAGAGAAAACTGTTCAACCAACAGAGCATCATGGACCCCTGAGTCATGGTAACCTCTACCGAATAGCGAGCGAGTTCCTAGAGAGCCAACGGCAGCCATGCAAGCTTGATCGATCATCGTCTCCCAACACACGATCTTCGTGTTGTCCAACAGGTAGCACTTGGTTGTGCATAGGCTAGCGGTGCAACCTCGAACAAAAAGCCGAGTGACGCTGGGGACACCACTTTGCACACTATTCCCAAGAACCTCATGTATTCTGCCACCACAATACAAAATCAATGTCGCTTCTGACCCCTGTACGTGGTCAGGTGCAATCCGCGACATCTATGAAGCCGGGTTACCCTCTATTAGGAGACAGCAGCATGAAAGTATACGTACACTCGATTCTTGACAGAAAATCGGATGTCACACCGGCGACACAAATGGCTGCGGTTGGAAAAAGCCATACCCGCTTCTGTATACGCAACAACACTTCATCCGTGACCTAATCACCTGGTGAAATGTTACTGCCCAGGTAACAAAACTTACCTACTTCAGCTAGAACTTCCCCTGCCAATACACGGTTTGGTGTAACGCTGTCCCAGTTCCGCAGCAGCATTTTACATGTTGAAGGTGCAAAACGTATCCCAAACATTGTTATACTACTTCTTAGGCTTTGCAGGAAAGCGTGAAACCCAACTAGGTTCTCACTCAGCAAACCAACATCGATTGCGTATTCTAAGTCAGACAGTTTACTGCCTGAGCAGAGATCGAAGCCACTATCCTCGCACGGAGATAGGGCTACCTCAATAATCAATTCAATTTCAAAATTGAAGAGGAGGAGCGAAAAAGGACAACCTGACGAATATCACTTTCCGTGGTGAACTCGGGCGAAAGATCACCGTAAATACGAACTCAGCATCGGATGCTTGCATACACGCTTTAGAAAAGGGAATCAGATTTCTCTGGCCGATCCTTCTTTGAGAGACAGCGTTGACTGAGTCGAGCGACTCCTTCAGATCAAGAAAGACAGATTTCTGGACCAAGGAAAATGTGCCTGTGCTCTAAGATTTATCGAAGAGTAGAGATGTGGTTGACATAACCCCGACCGCGCCTCAAATCATCTTGATTCCCACGCACACACTTTTCACCAGTGGTAGACAATCGGTGAGGAATAATCCCGGTGAGCTATTTGGATGGCTTACTTACCCAGCTAATTTCTCTGTGGTTTTCACAAGACAACCTGTCGCCTTTCCTCTGAATCCACAGAAACACATGTTCGCACCATTCCCTGGGTATCTTTCCAATAAACCAAATCACCCGGAGGAGTTTTGTCAACCAGCATCTTTGAAAAATCTGGAGGCAAAACATCCCGTCCAGCAAGATTTTATCTTTCCAATTAACCTACATCTCGAACAGCCTATATAACTGATGAAGGAGTGATATCCACCTGCATCGATTCTCTTGCACGTATACGCAGTAGGTCCAATATTGAAGTGGCCCAAAGGAACTGCCCCTTAACTTGCTCCGCAAAATGGTCCACACGAAATCCTTGAAAATCAAATCATCCTTTGTCGTCTAGGAGCAAAAGGCTCCGAAAGTGTGCTCTGGCGTGGGTGCGACCACGGACGGGACGTAAACTGAAAGCGTGATCTCAGTCAACAGGCGTAAACCAAAATAAACGACAATATTCCACTGATCAATATGGTCAATCTGAGTTCAACGTTGTGAAAACGTGGCAGGATGCCATAAGAACCTACGCCACTTCCTACGGCGGAAGTACGTACTTGCCAGAAACAATCTGTGGTTGGAACACAGATAAATGAGCCGATCGCTGCTCTCAATGCGATCGACTGGGATAGCGAACCGGCCTCGAATGTGTCTTACGGAATACCCCAAACGGCAAACTTGGGCGTTGAAATCCCCAGTAATGACCATCACATCCGTTGGACGTGCGCTTAGAAGCCGCTCAGACAAATCTCGGTGGAATTCGTCCCTGGTCTCAGAGGAATTGCAACCAGTGGGCGCATACACAAACACGACGAACAACCATAGTCGCTTCAGTCTGTTGCTGTTGACATGCACAAAACCATTCAACCGAACTGCACAAAATCGACTGTTGACTGGTATCCAGCCTAGCAGTTCACGCGCAACTCTCATACTCAAAGCAATCCCAACACCACGAGCACCAGATAACGGATCACCCGACACGCAAAGAGTAAAGCGAGAAACACATGTTGTATCTGGAGTGGGAACAAACATCACATAATTGGGGTCTTGCATGCGTGTTTCGGAGACACAGCCTACATCTATTTTGAAAGTGTCAAGAATTCTAGGGACGACAGTCTGTTTCCCCATTTGAAATAGTGTGTGGACGTTGAAGGCAGTCAAGTGAAGTAAACATTTAAGCTTAAGAAGTGCATTCGATTTATACTCGACTCATGAACTACTGTTTTTTCAGGGCCGCAGTTATCCGTGGCGTGTTGCACCAACCCTGATTATAAGGGGGGAAAATTGGTAAGGCCCTATACGGGAAGGATGCTGGAAGTTTCTGGGCAAGTTGTTCTTCGCGGCTGCCCACACCACAGAACGGGATTTCTCTGCGAATCCTTACTGGAGCCTTCGAGTCAAAAGTCTCACCCACAAGCCAGTGGAGCGTTAACCAAGCACGAGAACGTGACCGAAGAACCTGTGAAGCAACTTCTCTCGGTCTATCACGTGAGACCTCTTTGTGGAACGCATTCTGTCTTGTCTTCACTGGTTCTCTGTTATCGATCCGCCTTTCGGATTCAATCCTTAGCCTCATGCACCCAATGGACCAAGCGGAACGTGGACGGTGCATCGTCCTTTGGGTTGGGATCTGCTCAGCTTAGGCGGGCGATAGCTGTCCACTAAAGTTCGATCACTTCTCCCACCGTCGAGAGAAACTCCAAGTGCTCCATTCCTACATCTATCTACTGGGGGCTTTCAGACCTGTAAACTGTTATCCTCATGTCTCTTCCATCGGGTGTCGTCACCAGGGTAATACTGTACTGGGTAGAACCAGATGTTGTCCATCAACTGGTGCATTGACTGTACTTCGTGTGGTCTCTACCCATTGACCTGTCAGACGTGATTGCATCTCCGGCTTGAGGAAGTCATCCTGCATAGCTCTTTGAGTCACGGAGACGTGCAAACCATCACACCACACCAAAGTGCAGTCTTCTCGCGATGAAGCAGTTGCAACGGAAATCGACTTCTCAGGCCTCCTGATAAATACCGCAGAACAGAAATCCGAGAGAACACAACATCCTTGAAGATGAATGGCCGTTGAACACGATTTTGAGTAGTAGCTAAAGAAGCAGGATTGAGGAGAGTCATAATTTTGCCACGTCCTTGTCCGTAGTTTACGAATTAATTAGCTTATGATAAATTGTTTTGTTGTTAAAATTCACATTTCCACATTACAGTTGGCATTTGGTCTTTCAGACCAGATATGGTTTGGTTAAAGAATACAGAAGCGGAAATAATTGGAGGGTACTATACTTATATTGCGTTCTGTATGTACACATGGGACACCGGTTCGTCAAACTGTTGTTCGAACGCACCGGAATGTGGGTCAGAAAATAAATTAATGAACTATTTTTAAATTGTTTTGTTTATATGCGGTTCCGTAGAATGGTGCAACCAAAAAATGGTCCTACAGTGAGTTTTTCAATGATTAAGTTGCACGGACAGTCGAAGAAACGAGCAAGCCAACGGAGTAGTTCACACGAGAGGTATGAATAAACTTAGCTTCCCAATGATCATCGATTTTGTCTGCTCCGTCGAAAATGGACTAAACCAAGCAGGAGCGGATACATGTAAGACCAAAACGGAAGACACAGACACGGACGGGTTACCTTGAGATCCACCAACATTCGGACGACCGTGCGAAGCAGCTGCCGATCGATTGCCTCAAGGCACCTTTCGCGCCGTATTTCTTCCAGAATCTGCTTGATAAGTCGGCCTTTGACATGATCATTAGTAATAACCAAATCCCGGAAGAGGGTCAGGGCTAGATCCCTAGAAATGAAAGGAAAAAGATGCGTTTAAGATGAGACAAGTTTATCCTACACTGCTACATTATTAAAATTCTTGAGAGCATTCAGCACTACTATTACTACTACAACAACTACTGTAATGAAAGTAGTCGATTTTAGATCGGGACTAATGTATCGCATCATGTTGTCCTCATCTTATCAGTCCTCCCCTCTCTGCTCCTATTCCAAATGTGCATGCTGCAACTGCTAATGTATATAAAGATATACTAAGCTGTAATAACGTTTCAGAATCGTCCTTTCTTCTCCAATCTGTTTTCTTACTGCATGCTTGCGCATGTATGCAATGGAAGACGTACACATAGCTACGAAGGCCCACTGTACTGTGGGGAATAACCGGCAACCAGGCTCTGAGATTTGGAGTGAACCACGTAGTGTTTTAGTAGGTCAGATGAGATGACGGGCCGGACTAAACTGGATTACTGCCTGTTCCTGGGACACCCTGAAAGCAGAAGTTAGCTACACGATTGTTCATAATAAGTTGTCATGCAGCCTTGTCATTCCTTCGGCATGTGCTGAGTTGGTGAGTGTGAAAATACAGTTCGACACACCGTTCGGTGGACGGTTTAGCCTCACTGACAGACAGTACGTCAGCACCGGCCCCTACCGAGCTCACGAAACCACGAACGGCAGGACAGCCGATCGATGGCGTGAGTCGATAGACGAGACGAATCCTGCCAGCGGAATTCAAGCCTTAAGGCGTGGTCGTCCACACCAGTCGGACCAATGCATTGTGTGCAACGTGTGGGCGAGCGTGCGAGCAACCTACATAGTCTTAGTTTTGTACTGATAAACGGACATGATTCTGAGGCAGACCTGAATTCCCGCTGGAGTTAGTGAGACGGTTCAAAACAGTGGGCCTAACGGCTTTTTATTTGCACACCGAATACCAACACTGAGTTTATTTCTTGTCTATTTCAGACCAATTATGACCCACATCCGCCTTGTCCACTACCCTACATGCACTCTTAAAACATACCCTGTTCAAATAAGGTGATAAGCAACCAGGACAGTGACTGAATATGACCCGTTTTCCGTGAGACCCCTAAGGTGCTGTAAGGAGTCATTACTTCCCGGCAGACAGAAACGTCTATTTTTGTATATTCATACCAATCCGCGGTTTTAAAGCCACATCTTCCGACGGTACTCAAGGAGTGCAACCGTTCACAATAGAGTAAACGACAGAAAGAATTAGGTACAATGTTTAGGCTGTCCGATGAAAAGCGGCGTATGAACATTAGCACTTCTAATCTGATGTTGTTACAATGCTCTTGAGACAGCCGAATTCGGAATTCGATCGAGCAACCAAGAGCAGTAACCATGTGGTAAAACTGCGCATCGCGATGCTCTTCACTGAGCTGACCAAAGAAAACATCATGTCGAAGAGAACCAACAGTTGCAACAAGGTGGAAAAATCAGGCTTCTGGGATAGATGAAAAAATATCATCAACAGACGCGGGCAGTCCCGCTGTCGCCTGGATCACAACTAAACTTATCATGCCTCATACTTACTTTTATGCGACTTCCTACTGCTACAAAGTGACTTGGCTAGTTGGATATTCCTGATTATCGCTAACCACGCGTTGTCGTCCATAGACGTCCGCGAAACGCCGGACTCAGTTCTATTTCCAATGGGAAGTACTACAAACTGACTGCAAGCCAATGTGTTCCACGTCCGTAGTGAAAGTTTATCTAGGACTTTAGTTAACATCCAAAATGTCAGCACCACTCTTGGTAACATGACGGACGGAGATTCTACATAACCCTGCGCGAGATCGCCGTGGGCTATGACCAAAACAGTGTAAACGACGACGTCGGAAAAAGATGAAAACTGACCAACCGCTACGTATCGCTTTCATATTCCGCCCCGACACAACCCATAAAGGAAGTTTACCTCCGAAATTCGGTACAAGCCCTGCGGGTGAAACACCTCGAACCTTCGTGTATTCTCGGCCTGCAATGTTCAAGTTTAACAGTTGTATGTGAGCATAATGCGGATGACAGCAAGAGGAAAGCGTATTTTGATCCGAGGCTAATTTCACTACGGGCCAGTGTCCTTTGCAAAGGAGGAAACACATTTCGGACGTGATCAACGTGCAGTATTACGTCACTTTATTTGGCCACCGAAAAGCAGGGTTGAGCCTGCGTATTTGAAGGATGGCTGAGTAAGTACGCCTTAAAATGATGTAGAGCTGTTGGGTTGACAATCCCAAGCAAGTCCGTAGGGCTTCGGACTTTTTCGTGTTGACTTACGACTCGATCGTTTTGGTAATTGACGACATTCGGTTCAAATGACGAGCAAGTTTTCCAATACAAAAGTGTAGTCCGTAAACCTTAGGTCAGATATGCGATCCGTGGGACTTAGTTCAACACTAATATAGTCAGCCAGTGTTTGCTTTATTTTCCGGTCCATGGCATAGTTAAACAGTACTGGTGATAGTGAACATCCATCTTATATTCCGAGAGCAAATTTGGATTAAAACAGTTCCAGTACGCACAACAACGTGCAAGTTTAAACGAATAATACGCTCTTATTATAAGTACGACCGTTCTGTTAGCTACTAACACTGTTCAAAGAATCCATAATAACCGAAAAAGTAGTACTAACATCGACGAAACGGAGCTTTGGGACTCGGCTAAGGGCAATAACTCGGTCAATGAAGTCTCTCCACGATGGAAATCCTGTTATTTCGGTCGAGTGCAACGGTCTTAGACGCAGGAGAATCAATTTACTGGTGTGGTCAAAACATTTTTGGAGTCAAATCGATCAGACTAATGCATTGACAGTTTTCATGTGACCTGTTGTCCCATTTCTTGGGGAGTGGAGGCAAGATGGACGCTCCAATTCATCGAGAGTATTACGTCCTGTTACGGGACAAAAACGAAAGCTCGATATAAAGAAAAATAAAGGATCAGTTACTAATCCTTATCTAAATGGAACGCCGTTCAGATAAAAGCAAACACTGACAGTCCGACGATAATACACATAGTTAACGTAAGAACATCTTCAACTCTGTTACCAGGTTTATTTATGTTGTAGCATGTCGCGGTGACTGTCTGTCAATGGAGTCGAATGCTGCCCGAAAGTCAATGAAGCACGCTGTGGTGGGTTGTTGGAATTTATAGCGGTGTTCTAAAATTCCGCGTAGCGTGAAGATCTGATCAACACAGCCTCTTCCTAGACAAAAACCACACTGGTTGGAGCGTGTTCGCGAGTACCGAACAGCAACAAAGCAATTAAACAGAATGGTCGCAAAACGTTTAGCCGCTACATCAATGAGGCCGATACTTCTGTAACTCGCGCAGACAGTCTTGTCGCCCTTTTCGGTACAGAGAGTAGGATAGAGATTGACCAGTCTTTGGGGAAAACTTCGGTGGCCCAGGTACGATGGAACAGTGTGCTTAGTGGGTCCAGTAAAATTGGAAAACAGGATTTGAAGATCTCAGGTGGTATGCCAAACTCTACCGGCGACCTTTTGTTTCTCATGGTTTGAGCTGAGGAGATGATTTTCGATTTGTTGGGAGGCTCGAAGTCGATCACATATTCTTCTATTTCGCCTGCTGTCGTTGTACAAACGGACTAGATGAAAGGGCGATCGAGCAGCTGACTGAAGCGTTCGACCCATCGTTGAAGCTTCTGGTCGCAACCCGATGAGATGGCATCTATCGTCACGTATCGTGGGAGGAGGTTGCGCCTTCTCCGAAGAGGAGCGTATGAGTCGGAAAAGCCTTCCAAAGTTTCCTACAGCGGCTGCTGCTTCAATCCCGCCTGCAATTTCAGACCAATATCGTTTACGGTCGCTCCTCGCTGAGCGCGTAGCTTTGAGGCGAAGGTTGCGGTGATCAGGCGAATTGCGGAGTTTCGCGTCCCTAGCCTTAGCGCAGTGGTTAAGGGTTTCTGTAGAGATCCAATCTTTCCTATGCCATTTTGTCTTACCTAGCTGTTCAAGAGAGGCGCCGGATACTTTTAGCCCCGTCCATTGCCCATCTACGCCACCGTCCTTGTCGATCGCAGTTAGTCTGAAGGAGATCGCATTTGACAGGGTCTGCGCGTTGTCCGGGATTGTTAGCTTGGCTGAGATTTTTGCCGTACTAAAAGATGAAGCTTAGGACGAATGCGTGCCAGTGTGTGGTCCGTGCCGTCGGCATTTCCCGTTAAGCCGCCCCGGTATGTCCGACAGTTTTTGACAGATGCCCAACGACAGCGCACCAAGAAGTAGTCGATTTGGTGTACTGTCCTTCCGTGGTTGGAATACCAGGTCAGCATGTGTCTTTTGGATGCCGGAAGCGGATATGAGTGACGACCAGTCGATTGAGGTCTGCAAACGTCACCAGGCGGTCACCATTTTCGCATTGTACGCCGAGGCCAAATTTCCCCAGTGCATGTTAGGTATAGTCGTCTTCTGATGCCGTGCGGGCGTTCCAATTTCCCGCAGTCAGCAGGATATCATGCCTGGAAATCCGGTTGAGTGAATTCTGAAGTTTGTTGTAGAAGACATCTTTAGTGGTTGGCTCAGCATGTAGCCTTGGGGCACAGATTGCAATCAGTCACGTCAAACGGAGTACTCCTGAACCGTGCCACGGCAATTCTTTGAAAAACTGCCTCCCAAGAGATCAGGGCGTCGTGTGCTTGACTGTTCATTGCGATCGCATCTCCATGAAGCCCAGAATTGTCTGCTGGCCCACTGTGGTAGATCCAGTAGGATGCCTTCATTTGGGATACTTGAATATGTCGGCCGCCGGAATTGGGTAGGCGTACTTCGAATAGACAAGCTACGTCAATTCCTTAGTCGTAGAATGTGCGCATGGTGATGCACTAGCTACCTGCATCGAGAACAGTTCTCACGTTCCAGTAGGTTACGTGAAATGGTAACCTTGTGTTCAGGTTTAGGTTCCCAACTCGTGGGTCACCTCCGCCACTGGGGAAACACCAAATTCATTAAGAGACTTGGGAATTTAATACAAAGTGGCGTCCCCAGTGCCACTCGGCTTCTGTTCGAGGTTGCGCCTCTACTCCATGCACAGCCAAGTACTACCTGCCAGGCAACAGGGAATCCTTATGTTGGGAGCCCGTGACCGGTCGAGTGGCTCATACGCCTTTGGATGGTGGTCTACCCATCCGCGATGCCCGACGCGTCCTAGTGATCATGGTACGATTGCCCGTGGATGTCGGGGAGCTTGTTTGCCATTCGGTTGAGGTCACCTAGACCCAGGGGTCCATGCAACCCTGTTGATTAGCCGGATTTCCCTGGTAGTCGTTGGATCTAACAGATCTCATCCGCCAATGCAGAAGGTTCCATCTTCGCATGCTAGGCGCCGTCCCGCCGAGGGTTAAGGCCTTGGTTACCCTCCACCTGGTTTGGTCCGCCTGTCAAGCGGTTTGCTGGGGTGTGGCCGCTGATGTATGTTTCAACTTCTTGGAGCCATAAGTGAGAGTTGAGTAAATGATGGAGACCAAAGAGATGGAAAATACCCCATGGGGGCATGACATTCTATCAACTCAGAGGTGCTACTCCTCCCAGACACCCCATAAATATCTCGCTTTCGTGTTGTTACAGAACAACATTGCTTTCCATTTCCGACCCCACCAACTATGGTAGGTATGCTACACGTGATCCGAATAGTAACTAGACGTACCCAAGGGTACCGAAAACCTGGATCACGATTGTGTGGAATTGGAAAAGTTAGAACACATCCAGTGCCTTTCGGGATAGAATAACAGAAAGAAAAACTAGCGAAGTACTGTATGGATAATCTCGTGACTTTAGGTTGGTCAATATTGTTTCTGATCCAAATAGTATTACTTCCATTGGTGGACACTGAGCTATGTATTGTCGTTTGAACAACGATGTCTGACGGGCGCGTCCCAATAAATCGATCATACATTGACACTGAAACTACAGCTTAACTCGGTATCTAACAATTCCTGGCAGAAACCAATATCATGTAACCTTAACTTTGATTAGAATATAAGCAACATCAACACTTTTTGAGGTCTAGCAAACGACAACTTCGGACTTGTGACATTTTTCTGCGAGACTGCCAATGTTCTGAAACAAAGATATTCGCGGTACTCGCCATTGCATTTACGTATCACTGTGCTGTGAGACTACCGCGCCCGACTGAATCTTTGGGGTTTCCGCCGTGGTAGAAGCTGTGTGGATTAAATCTTAAGGCGGCGTCGGACACTTGAGCACCGCAACAAGTTTAATCAGTACCTCTTTCGTCGACTTTCGGATCGCTTTTGGCTTAGTTAACCGAGCGTTCCTGGGCGACAGCTGAATCCGACGGGATGCCCGATTAACTCTCAAGGCTTCTGGGGGGATGCTATCTGTAAACCAGGGCGCGTATCCCTATGTATGGCGAAGAATCCTCGAATTTCAAACTCACTACCGGAGTCAGACAGAGCTGTTCTTATTCGTCGGTGCGGTTTAACCACGCCATAGATCGAATAACGAGCCACGCACTGATCGATTACCGTGGTATTCAGCTGAGTTACGAGATGCACATCTCAGATATAGAGTTCGCGCATAACATTGTTGTGCTAGGGAACTCCCGTGCTGCGCTTAAACCGGTCCTTGTTCTAACCAATTTCGATCAAGGTCCATCGGGACAGAAGTAAGCACCATAAAAACTAAGGTTATGTCAACTTGTCTAGAGCCATCAGCTCAACAGCTGTCCATCAATGACCAAATGATCGAGTGAGTTCCATTATCAAAGTATCTAGGCTTTACACCGCTTCCAAACTGTCAGGCAAAGGATGGAGTATTAGTTCGGACAGACAACGCCAGAAAATCATTTCCCCAGCTACGACGGGCCTTGTGGACCCGCAGTGAAATCAGCCTTCGGACCAAAGTGCGTATCTACCATGCCGCTATACGCACCATACCCAGCTATGGCTGCGAAACCAGGTCACTGAGAGTCAAGGAAGTTGGAAGTGTTTGACCACCGGTGCCTGCAACGCATTTCAAAAGTGAACTGGCGCGACAGAGTGTCCAAAAACGAAGGTAAGATACGGTGGTGTGGAATCGATGAACTCTTTCAAAAACGGATGTGCTTACCATAGCGGGTGATTGGAACCCCCGACAGGCGCACAAGATGTCTCGACACCCCACATTCTCAAGAAGTTCGGCCTGGACCAGCACTA
This sequence comes from Fasciola hepatica, assembly GCA_948099385.1. Lineage (NCBI taxonomy): Eukaryota > Metazoa > Platyhelminthes > Trematoda > Plagiorchiida > Fasciolidae > Fasciola > Fasciola hepatica. The sequence continues at coordinate 8,821,351 of CANUEZ040000012.1, read as the reverse complement.
GGGAAACGGCAGTAGGCTAATCAATTTCTTCTATTTTAACCGATTGTGCATAATCAAAACACGGTTCCGGCACCCTAGAAGACATGTTCTCACATGGCATTCCAATAACGATAGAACAGCTTAGCAAACTGACTAGATGCTAATCCGCGCGCGATGGATCTAGTCGAAAGACTGCAGATAGTACCGCGCAGCTGAGGCAAGCAACAAGGGAGGATCAGATCACGTGCTGTCACACACGAAGCTTTGCCTTCAGCTAAGGACCCGAATAAAGACTATTCCCCCGAAGCGCATCAACTTGGAACTGAAGTCCCGGGAGAGGACACTGTCTGTCTCCCCACGTTCGCTACAGATGCCCGTTTATCCAGCCGTCCTGAATATCAGCTTCTCAAACGCGAGGCAACCCGCTCCGCAAAGAAAGATCGACGCAACCTCTGGCACAAAATCGCAAATAAGATGGAAACTCCAGCCAGTGCTTGTCACTTTGCAAATCTCTTCGGCCTCATATGACCGGTGTCGGATAAGAGACAGTCCATTCAACCTATCTTGCGCGATTCCTCTGGTGTACTCATCCGTAATATGGATGGTAACATAACTAGATGGGTAGAACATTTCAGTTTATCAATCGCCCACTTGATAGGCCGATAGATATCGATTTAATTTTAGCTCCCCCATATAGCATCAACTATGATCCTCCGTCATCAGATGAGATAGCGAATGCGACTGGCTGTTTGACATGTGGCAAGTCCCCGGTGGAGACGGAATCCCAGCGGAAATCTAAAAGACGTGTCTCCCGGTGGTCACCGAGCCACCTCCTACTTTATTCTGCTTGATTTGGGAAACTGAAGTGTCTGTTTGATTGAGACACTTCGGTTCTGCTTCTATTTCCCAAAAAGGTGGCAAAACGATGTGCGGAAACTACCGTGGTATCAGTCTGCCGGACGTGGCTGCAAAAACGTTTGCCCAACTCGTGCTGAATTGTTTCGCATGCACGTACTAGGCCCAATCAGGGAGTCCTCCATTCAGGCACTGGATGCGTTGACGAAATGTTCATACTCCGGAGGATTCTGAAACAAAGTCATAAATCCCAACGCCCTACCAACGCATGCTCCATAGACTTTCGCGCCGCCTTTGACTCGAAAGATCGCGAGTCACTGTGGAAGATAATGCTTGCAGACGGCGTCCCATTCAAACTGGTTAGCCTCATAAAGTGGTATTTTGCTGGTACAAAAGCAAGTGTTCGAGTTCATGGCGAAGTGTCTTGTCCGTTCGAACTGAAGTCAGGAATATAAAAAGGTGCCCGTTATCTCCAGTGCTGTGCAAATTTGCTGTGGATTGGGTAATGCAACACGCAATGGACGGTTTTCAGGACGTCCAAGTTCCCTCAGGTTGCAGTATTACGGACAATGAATTGGCAGACGATGCAGTGGTGATTGATGAGAACTTGGTCACACTGCGAGCGACCCTTGATCGGGTAAAGAAATATGCTTCGAAGATTGGTCTTGAGATCAATATCAGAAAAATCAAGATGCTTTTAATACCCATTAGCTATGCAAACCGAGCCCTACAACTGGATGACTAATCAGTAGAAATTGTCCCGAATCTTAAGTATCTTGGCTCTGCCATCCTGCCGAACGGACAAGCCGCAGGTGATGTCAAACGGCGCATTGACGCGGCCCGAATGGCGTTTCTGCAGCTCAGAAACACTCTCTGGCGGCGGAACGAGTTAAGCATTAAAACCTTGCTCAGTGTTTTCAATACAGTAGTTCCACCAGTCTTACTGTACAGTTATGAAACCTGACCATCAAGAGCTGAGGATACCAGGTGACTATAGGTCTTTGATCACTGGTGCCTAAGGTCTACTTTTAAGGTAAGATGGTGCGACACAATTTAAGATGAAACCACAGAAATCGTTGCCGCATTGTCCATCTTTTCCCGCGTATACAACTCCGCTGGACTGTAGTGGTTTGAGCGCATCCACTGTAAACCTGATCACGCCCTAACCAGCATTTTTTCCTGGCACCGTCTCCGTGCTCAGACTGGTGTCACCGACAAGGAGGAAAACCAAAAACCTAGCTGAATGCCGTTTTCGAGGACACAAACCGAATTGGCTTTCGTGTGGTGTGCGGCACTCGCCAATGGAAAGCGAGCTGGATAGACATCTGCAAGTGCCTCGCTGCCAATCGCCCAGTATGCGCAGCAACGATCAGACGTTCATGAAGCCGGCTTATCCCCTCCAAGGAACCAGCCGCAGTAAAGTAAGGTAAGGTAATGCCGTCGACTGCAGTGGCTGAGCCATATCCTACGGCGACCTGAGACGAAACTAACCGAACAAACAATCCATCAAGAACATTGTCCTGGATGACGCTGTCACCGCGATGGTCAGCTCAAAATTTGCATCAGTACTGTCGAGAAGGATGTAGAACGCTGAACCCTACAATCGGTCTATAGTGCCCGCAAAGTGAGGAAAAAACGGATCGTAATCTGTGCCGAACTCGTTTCCAACCGCCGCGTATGGTCAGCCATGATCCGCGATTTTCACATTATTGTCACACGCCGAGCGTGGAGTCAGGCATGGTGCTAACACCACAAAGAAAAGGCTAACAAGGAAAGGAAGGTGAGTAATAACGAAACTGTTTCTGTTCTTCATGTTTCACTGCACACATCGTGATTTTTCGAAGTACGCGGAACAGGAAAGGTATAATGAGGGTAAGACGCAATATGGGTTGCCTGCGGCGTGAATGTTCATAGGAGTTCGTGAAGCAGGTATATGAAAACAGAAACTAGTGACCATGTATGCCATTGGAGGTGTGGTGCTACTGTACTACTCGGTCTCCCAGTTCTGAACAGGTCTTTTTATTCCGGTATGCATCTCTAGCCTTTGTGCAGACAAGCGCATCGTTCAAGGCAGCAGCGTTTATCTAGATGAGTCGGTGGCCAAATGACGGTTCACTCGTCTCTTCTGGAAAACCTTGTCGGGTAGGTGGAACACAACAAGGAGCTACGGTCTTACTTAGTGGCGGGCCACGTCAAAGTGCCGTCGGCAGATCTGTGACATTTTAGAGCAGAGAACGTCCGCCAGACGGAAATTCCATCACATCCTCGAGCACCACCGCTGATCGTCTACAACCATTTATTTCGAGAGTACACCTTATCACCAATTAACCACCGGGGTATCTGTTCTTTAATACGCGACCTGTAGGCCAGCCCTGTAGCATATAGCTCTGCTCTGTCCAGGTTGGACAGCGAGGCAGGGACATTCATGGAGCCGACTTATTCTCCAGTAGGAGATGGTCGCATTAGAGGAAATCACCATAATCATCGTACAACGTTAAACAGTGGGGCAAGCCCCACTGACTACCGCCTTTCTCACCATGCTACACGTGGAAATGGAAAGAATGAATATGCAAGATGAATAGGGAGTGTATCTACAACAGTCGGGAAAGGAAAGAACGCCCTAGTAGACAACACGCCATATCCCTAAGTGTCTCCATCCAACTGGCTGAGTACTGTTACTCGTGTAAATCACAAAATATTTTTTCTGTTGGTCTGAAATAATCATGCGTCTCGTTTTGATTTTGCTAACTAAATGTTGATTAGCATAAAAATACGGCATGTCACCTATCCTTAACAGTCACCAATGGGAAGCACTTTTCCACTAAATGGCAGAAAAAATCAGTGGGTAGACCTAGATATCCACTGGGTGAAACGCTTTTTTTCTGTGTAAGCGGTGTATACAGACCAGTTTCGTGGTTACTGCCGCTCATCAGAGATGCGTACACTGTACTCTTCTGTCCACTCCTCCCGATAAACTCCATATTCGTCTGTTTCCAACAACCTAATTTGTGCATCAGAAGTGTGAGCGAATGGTCCTCTCGAAAGAGTCCACTGAGGAATCACTAATGTGACTTGCTTAGTTTTGCGGATCAGTTGCAGCTAACCCCGAGAACGACACGGCGATCGCGAATTGGAATATTTTGACGCCAGCACATATGGATGAGTGGGCCAAATTTCTACGAAGCACACGACCGGTTCCTTGGTGGACCATTCCAAAAGAAGCAGCCACTCGCACTTTTAACGTACAAATTATATCGCTAGGAACCAAGATACACGGATTGTGCAAGTGTCGATATGAGTGGACAGTGTAACGGATAGATATATATGACTGGCAGTAATAACCGAAAAAAAGAAGTATGCCTCCTTGAAACTTGTAATAAACATCTGCATATACTACTTACATCAAAATATTTCCCCTCCCCACCGTAGTTTTGTCGTTCTCGAGGTCAGCTACAAACAACCCACATAGAACTAACGATAACGGCATCACAATTGTCAATTCACAGTAGACCCTTCCCAGAGGAACATCTATTTACGTTCCTGATGCAAAATTAGATTTTTGTGGATAGGATTTGATTCCAGTATTACATAAAGTAGACAAACTGACGACCAGTGGAAAATCAGACACAAATAATGCAGTACAACTCACCAGATTTGTAAGTGCTGTAGGTTTGACATAATCATTTGACGATCCATGAACAGGAAAATGTTTCTAATCAGGAGCTACAAAGCAATGATGAGAAGCAAACTTTCTTTACCATCTTCCTGCAGTACATCTCCCAACAATGTGCCACTGACTTGAGCTGCATTCCTTCAGTGAAATTTATAATGTTAAGTAGTAACGGCTGATTTCCCATGGCTTAATCTACAGAGTGGTTAAAAAGACCCCGAAGCAAGGCTTTTAACTATGACTGCGTACGACACAAAACTCGCTGAAGATAGGTGGGATCGGAGATTGAAAGTTGTGTGGCTAAGCAACATGATCGCCTGGGAATTAATAAAGCGTTCAGACGAACTCATTTTTCATTGTTTCGAGGTGACCGTATAATCCAAATTCTGAACCAAAATTATCAAGGATAAACGCACCAAAAAACAGCATTTATGTGCCAGTAGAGCAGCACAACAAAAATACCATGGGGGACTTGAGTAAGTCACCATGCGTTTTAAGCTATTTACATGTGTCGCATATCACTGTGGAGTCAGTGAACACGTCAGGCTGAAACAAATATATGCCCTATTCAGAGCCACCGGTGGAGTACCAAAGACGTCTATTCCGAGCACTGACATTCCCAATCTGTAAAAGTGATACCGCGCAAACCCTGAAGTGCCTAGTTTTCCCTTCCTCGTTTTAATGGAATGGATGGAACAATCGAAACTGAGGTGGAGGATCTAGACAAAATTAACAAGGGGGCTAATGTACGCGATCTTTTACTAAAAGAAGGGAAATGTACGCAGTTGTCTCAAGGCACGGATGCGGACGAAGCACGTTCTATTGACAACGGATTTCAGTAGATTGTTGGAGAATTTGGTGCAAAAGATCTGGGTGTCTAGACCCACAAGTACTCCAAGCCAGTTAAACAATGCGTGTTGATAGCAGCCAGAGCGGAAAGAACATGGTTCCAACCGAGTCCAATTATCGCTTAAAGCAAAACCGCAGTACTACGACTTGCGCACAGAAAGTCCGTCAGAAGTACATGTCCCGATCCTAGAAGCTAGTTAGAATTCCGGTCAACTTCAACGCCAGATCACGTCTCTTCATACAACACAACCAGCGACTGGAAGAGACAGTCATCCCACTCGGTGACCAAGAGCTTAGTGTTTCAGTCTAAACGGGCTAGAATAATAGTGAAACGGAATATTTCAAGAGTACGAACAGAACCACAAGAGCACCCACTCTCCACTCGCACCATACTTCCTCTTTTTTTCTACTGCACAACAGGTCCTTTTACCCAACACAAAGCCATCACTACCCAACTATTTTCCATGATTTTCTTTGTCTACATATATGCACGAAAGTGCCTCTCCAGCAGCCCTAGCAGTAAGGCGCTGCATTCAAATTTCCAGCAAGACGGCCTGTTCTTCGGGAGCGAACCTGCTATTCACACATCATTACCAGCATAATTTTCCCCACAAGTTCGAAGCAAGCAGACCATGTGGTTTTGATTGCTGTGTGAAGCATTGCAGCACAAAACTGTCATGCCGATGATAGACCGTAAGTCCTGTGACCCGACTTGAACAGATGCCTAATGTAGCTCTATCGGAACCCATGATTCTGAAAGCAAATGTTTAAGTTCGCATATGCTACTTCCTAAATGAATAATGGTAAATAAGTTACGATATTGGCAATACAACTAGTGATGCACCACTGCTTGTGCCAAATTATGGTCAAATGTATGTGACTTGCGGTCCACAATTGGCGACAAACAACTTTAAAAGTCTGGAATTAATATCGTTGATGCGATAACATTTTCTAACATAAAAATCGCATTAAAAAGGATATTTAGAGAAAGCTGGCAGCAAATCTTCGACAAAGGATTTCATCACCGCTTCAAGCTTCGTGTATAATTCCGCAAGCATCCGCTGGGTGCATACGTCTTCAACATTCTGAAAATCCATGAAATAAAGAAGCAGCACCTGCCCTATACAACTCCTCCAGCGTAAAGTTTACTGGTTTACTCGAAAAAACCGCCTTAGTGGCCTCTTCAAGTCTTGGCCATGCCAAATCAATGGCGGAAGCCGACGGAAAGACATACAAATCTATCCATAAAACATGACAGAACAAGCTAACCTGTAAGCGCCTTTAGAGAAATCCGCTTCGCAACCGACGAGCTCTTTTCTGGATTGTGAGAATAAGCTGACTTAGTGAAACCATTGATAGGAACGGAAAAAGCCATCGCGAGAAAGCGTCCAGTCAGTGGTTATCAAAGTTCCCTTCAGTCAAGGCCAGACTAGATCAGCTTAGTACAGTACAGTTCAGTTTGCACAGGACCGGTGGTGGCTGGGTCTAGTCGAGTGCCTGGATTCCTCCCGGTAATATACACTTGAGTCAGCGAATTTGGTAGAGCTTGCGTACGGATTGGCCGTCGGCGGAAGGTGACGAAGTCTTGATGTCTGTATGTTTCTGCTAAGTCAGGACGTGCTCCCGTATTGGGACTACAGCCCCTGGTCCTCGGTTTGTGACACGATAACGAATATAACCGGTTGCATGCAGAACAGCAGAACTCAGAACGCTGTAGCGGGAAAACTTGTGTATTGCTTGAACTCAACGGCGTGCAGACTGTGCTCTCAGACGGAGTAAGTAGCTCCACCCAATTCGGAAATCGTTCAGATAAACAAATTTGTTAGTCTTTATAATTGCTTGTCGTATAGATGGCGCTACAGGGGTCGCGATTGGGCTTCGGTTTGTGATGGGTGTGCCAGCTTCGGTGGCGAGAGACTTTTTCCATGCCTCCCGCGGCGATCGAGCACAACAACGAAGCCAGCACAAGTCATTCTCCATGACTCTCCCTGGTCGCCGTGCGTCGATCGCAAGATAGCTTCCTTCTCAAAAATGATTTCGGCCTGGGTAGATCCTGCTTGCGACTTGGTAGTGATGATTGTATTGTAGATATTTGTCGTTATTTGCATATCCCAAACTTCGATTGGCCTTTGGTTGTTACTGCCTCCGTAAAAGAGCCAGCGTCGCCGTTTAGTGAACATTGTGTTTGAGGCTTGCGAAATCCCGAGAGTCCATGTGGTTTCGTCTGAAGAGGCTAGCCTGAAGTCAAGCAACACAAGGAAGCTAAACCTCTGGGCTCGGACGGATATTCGACCGGGTGACATCGGGGCAAAGCAGACCGCTGCTACTCCTGTCGTGATACACCACGTGATCAAGCTGCCGTGTATCACTAAACTAAGTAAAAGTGGAATGTGAAGGGTGAACCCAGATATATATAGTTGTTACAAATTCAGAAAACCCCATAGGCTGTCGCAGCTTGCGGTCGCTTCGATTTTTCCTCTTGACGGGTGCAGCTGTATCTTCCGTGGAGTTTGGTGTTTTAATCGGGAATAGGGAATCGTTAGTGGGAGTAACAGGTGCGGAGTCAGGACGACTAACCGAAGGTTGTGAGCAGGTGGTGCATTGGGTGGGTAGTCCGGAGTGGGTTCTACCCCGACGAAGGCTGGTTTAAGGCGGTCTATACTGATGATTTCTTGCCTTCGACGTCTACCACGTATTTCTTTTCCATTCGCTGGACGACGCGGAACGGGCCAGAATAAGCCGCTTGTAGTGGTGATCACATTGCATCCACTCAAACAAACATGGCTGGTCGTCGCTAGAGTGGCAGGTATGTGGGTGCTGAGGGTTTGTTCTCCTGTCGGGGTGGGCTTTAGCACCTGCATTTGGTGTGACTATCGTTTTGCGTAATCCCCGTAATTGAAACTCATAGGTGGTAATGGCATTGAAGACAGGCGTGGGTCCAAAGACGTAGGTCACGCTTGACGCAAGGCCAAGCGAATCGCCCGGTGACTAGTTTCACTGAGGCGGTTACACCAGGGTGCGATAAGTTGTGGAGTCTGATAAAAACTTTTCGGCGAAAACTGACAGGAACTAGTTTTCGGAGTCGACCCCGTGACACATCGCAAATGATAGTTACGTCCGAAGTTGGAGTAGTCACTGGCACTAGATTCAGGGGGCTGTTGTTTCTGAGCTGCTCGACCTCAGGATCTGTTGTTTGGGTAGCGGCGATTGCATCTAGGTCTGTGCCCATCGGTAGTGGGTCGTCGATATTGTGGACGCGTGAGATTGCGTCTGCCACCGGATTGTATGTCCCGGGGAAGTGTCGACTTTCACCGGTAAGCTGCGAAGAGTAGTCTAAGTGGCGAATATCGCGTGGCGAATATCGATCAGAAGCTGACTGGAGAGCCTACACTGGAGGTTTATGATCTGTGAACGTTGTGAACGTCTGGCCTCCGAGTGTGTGCCGGAAGTGTCGGATACACAAACAGACTGTCAGCTGTTCTCTACTGAAAGTACTGTATCGAGATTCCGCAGGTGAGAGACGCTTGGAGAAGGAAGCTATTGGCTGCCCTGAATTGTTGACGAATTGTTGCAACACTGCTCCAACAGCCGTATCCGAAGCATTTGCCCCTAATGTGAGGGGAATAGAGTGATCGGGCCGTGAAGAAAGTGCTATGTTGGCGATAGCCTCCCTAGTGGAAAAAACTGCCCGTACCTTTTCGGGAAATGCCAGTTTCCGATTTTATGGTTGCTCTGTAGTTATCACTCGTGATACCGCCGGGTAGAGCTTCGTAGTCACGTACGCGGATGAGCCTCATCCAATCTGGGTCACCCCGGACAAGCCCGACAAGAGCCCCCCGTGGTTGGTCAGCTTCGAGTCTACCACTTACCTTCTCTGACTCAACATATTTATGCAGGCCCTCTCTGCAATGAATCTAACGTGCTATTTTGCAGCCCGGTTTTCTTGCTACTTTTGTTCGCGTAGTACTGGGTATGGGCTTTTTCAAAAAGTCCTGTCTGCTCAGTTCGTTGCGACTATCACAACAGGCTTCGCGTCGTGGCGCTGTCCAGTATTGAATAGCTAAACCTGCATGCTGGCTCAGCTGGAACTTTAGTCCACACTGAAGTTTTTCCAGTTGTGGTGTAGAACATGAGGGCATGTGAAGGAGAACCGGACTGTCTTCTTCTTGACAGTCGGCGGCCGTTAGTTGTACTCGTTGATGAAAACATTTCATATCCGAGGGTCTTTGCTGCAGTTCCTTCGATAATTTGAAGGCTCTCCTGCCAGGCCACGTGGTTCCGGTTGATTTCCAGGCGACCAAACACGCCAACTTTCATTCGCTGGTTTGTGGTCCTTGCATGAATTTCCGTGAATTCATCCTGACACCGCTGACACAGGCTGCAAAGTGTAATTTCAGTCACGAGTTGGAGACCCGGTTGTATGGCCTCCCATTTGCTTCTATAAATCATCCTCAGTTGCGAAAGAGCTATTGCTGAAGCCCGACCTTACTTTCCCAGAAGCCCTGTTAACCGGCAAATAACCAATGACGTAGTCAATGCGACGGCTACACATTCCGTAGTGCACCACCAACACGTTCTTCTCCATAAACCAGCCCCTAAAAATCAGACGCCCCAACCGAAGCCCGTCGACAGAATGATTCCTGGATGCAAACCACTGCAACCGAGTCGTTGCCTCTTGTACGGCGAACTTCACCTACGTTGCACCCGCCACTTTTTTAGTGCTGCGTATCATTCTGGTGGAAAGCCTGGTCACATTCGCAAGGTATGCCGTCAATCCAAGTGCTATGTGACGAAAGCAACCCCTGAAGATCCGAACACTGATGATAGTCCGGTATACACGCTGAAGACTTCGAGTGAATCAAACCGATCCCTTTACAGATCAGTCCAGTTACATCAGTTCATTGTGGATACTGAGAGCTGCGACTTCATTGCTTCGACATAAGTGTTCGACTTGATTCAGCCCAGTGTATTCATACAATCCACGGCCTTGTGCATTCGCGATGCCGCTATAAGTCGACCTTCATTGCTGGGTGAGGCTACACTACAGGTCCGGTTGGAGTGCTTCCATACCCCGGTGTCATTCCTGATTTCGGCAGACAGTCCATCTATTCTAGGTTTGAAGGCTTTGCTTGCCCCGGGGCTACCGGTAACCCCAAAAACAACCCTCGGCAATCCGGTGAACCAGCTTTTTCTTCAACATTTGATTGCACAATGCCCTAACAACAAGGGTGGCATGGCGGCCGAGCCCGCGAAGTTGGAAGTGGATGGGGAGCCGGTATTGCAGTACGGTCAGAGGGAGGGCGTTCTGGTGATGCTCACTAAATGGGAGCAAGGCTATATCATTGCACGTGTGGGTTCACTCACTTGGGGGACTCCCATTGTGATGGCACTGAAGAGCCACTGACAGACCCCACGGATTCGTCATGATTACCGACTAGCCCTGAATCCCGGCTTACAGAAATTGGCTGCAACTACGGTGGAACCTGAGGATTTCGTAAAATGCATGCTCGGTATCAGGCTTCTTTCAAAAATTGATCTGGCTAACGCGTGCTTGCAAATTTCGCTGCACATGGAGTCCAAACCACTAACAACCATTTGCTCTCTATGGCTCATTTTCCAATACAGTTACCTGCATTTTTGGTAAGCACATGCCATCCAGGATATTCCAGGCTGCAATAGACGAAGTGATCTATGGTACCTGGGGGTGATAGCATATGAAGATGGTGTGCTCACTTTCGAGCTCACAAAGGATGAAAGTGACCACCGATTGCAAAAGTCGCCGGAGAGGTTCGTGGGAAGAAACGTATTGATCAACGCCCCTAAGTGCAAAATACATGCCACCGGATTAGATTTCCTCGGTCTTACTTTCAATGCACGCGGTTACCAACCTGATCCAAATCGACTCTCACGTCTGGTTGTCACCTAATGGCCGAAGAATCGGGAGTACTTACCATCAATTGTTGGTTGCTTGCAATACTACTCCGGGGTCATTCCGACCTTTGCAACAAGGGCCCATCAACTGTTTCTGGCTCCGTCGTCCGACATGTAGTGGTGAAATGGACAGCTTGCAAAGATACTGCGAGATCTTACTCAAAATATCTCTGACCGACCGATACTAGCCCTAAAAGTGCCATCTAAGCCCACCATGCCAATCGCTGACGCGTCCGAAGTAGGGATAGGAGCTTTTCTGGAGTGAGATGGATGTCCAGCCGTATGCTTCTTAGATGGCGTTGGTGGCAGCCAACAAGTCTGTAGAGCCAGCGACTTCATTCTATCCATGCCCAAGTGGTCCTTGTGCGTTTCAGCCGGAACCGATTTGCTCGACGTAGGTCAAATAACAAGCCGGCAGCCCCGACAAAGCAATCCGCCGGGTTGGATACTGAATTTCTCTCGCGGAGCAGAGAACTGAGGAACTTTCCTTTTCACCCTAGGCTGCCATCCCTTTCTGATCGCCGAACTCACAGAAAACTAGCAATGTTTCATCTGCTTGCCCAATTCTCCTCCCGACACGGGCGCAGTAGGTGAAACGAAATGGCATTGGTCCGCCGCCGCAATTCGTGAGTAACGGGACAGGAAGTCAGTCTGCGCATGCGCCTGATGATAGAAAAATACAAAAACCGATAGTGAATCAAGTCACGGAAACTTCAGTGGCCGTTATTTTCCCTGAGTGGAACTGATGACGTTCGACGGCCGTCCGGATCAACATTGTGGATTCATGAAACGGTATGGGGAATTGGTCGCGAGCGAGTATCACACCCTTGGACTTGCCAAGGACTCATTTGAGGGATGTGCCATGCTGGACTCGGAGGCGGGCTACGCAAAAACCCGGGAAATACCTAGAAGGCTTTTAAGACAACTAACCCTAGTCACACGGGATCTGACTGAAGGTCATGGATGGAAGTAAGGGGTAATAAGAGTGATGTTTTCCCCATATCAAGCCTAGCAATAAACGTTCAAGACTGTACAGTAGCCTTGAACCCCCTGAATCGCTGTCTGGATCTGAACGCACGGCGTGTACTTGAGTCGAATGTTCGTTTTGTATCTGTCAAAATGGAGAGTGGCTGGACCGAGGAAGCAGAAAGAACCTGTCGGAACGGACGCCAAGCCATATTTGAAGTTATCTTCAAGCCGGTTGAATTTTTGAAGTGCTCTGCATTGAAGTGAGTTTTGGCGTGTGCTCAGAAATAACCGTATACAATTCGCACCACCGCACTTATCAAAGTAAACTCAAGATACGCTTTTTATTCGGAGAATCTTTTAATTTTCCTTAAGCAGTGTTCATGTTTTGTGTAATTCCTTTGATGTGCCACTGTTTTCCTCGTTTGGCGAAGACGAGTATACTTCGATTGTTTACCATTCGTTACCAATTTTGATTCGTAACTCTTCCTGTTTTATTCTTATTATGACTTGAGATATATTCGTGTCTGGCTGAAGGGTGTGGGAAGCGCATGGCAGAAGGAATCTCATGTGATGTTTGTAATTGGTGGGTCCATGCAGACTGCTGTGGTATTGGTAAGGATGTGTATCTAATATACTGAAGGAACTGCGGGGTCGAATGAGTCTGCGGTCTTTGCAAGGAGACTGCGAGGTTGGGCGATATAAGACTTTCCAAGCATGACGAGGTTAAACTTCCCCCTGAAGACCGTGGTGTAGCTGAGCATAAGACGCCGTCGCTCGGTGCCCTACCAAAATCAACTATAGAGGTCTCTGGATCGCCCCAGAAGGCAGTCGTTGAATTGATTAGGAACCAAGTGGACGGTTGCCCTGCTGCAGCTTCCTTCACCCCAGTAAGGCAAACTGCTTCAGGCTAGTGGCTGACCTGATAACCGAGGGAGAAAAAAAAGCGAAAGTGGAGCCCAAACACAAGAGTTGATGGATGACTCCTTGAAGGGGTAGGAACCTAATTACTGGACTCCGAAAGCCCAGGTGATGAACCTCCAAAGGCGGGTCCAGTCCACTGGACGGACAGTGGGCCGAAGGCTACTGATTCTTAATCGGGAGGAGCCGTTCATACGAGAGTAGAGGGCACAGAGGGACACAGACAGGAGGCGGGTACAGGGTATACTGCACGTCCCACGTTTTCCCATCCCGTTACCTCAAAAAGAGTACACAGATTGGGGAAGTAGATTTCTCCGTCCTCCGAAGTGGGCACCAATGATGCACGATCATTTCTAGTCGAGTTTACTGATGAGTATACAGGGGATACTCTGCTGTCCAGGGTTGCAGTGGCAGCCCACAACACTGGGGGCCGATACCACATCGTACCGGACGAACTCGGAGGGGCCCAGGGTAGAATCATGCGTAAAACTGCAACGTCAAAATAGAAAGGCCTACCGGAACAATAGCAAGCCACACCCGGCTTCCGGAGTAACACACCAACGGCGATAGGCGAGCCACCGAAGTGGTCGGGAATAGCTGGTATTGAGGACTTTCGGGAGGGGGGGAATTGGAAGTGGTGTAAGTAGTTCAGGGATGACGTAATCCTCACGAACTTCGGGGTCATGAGTAATCCAGTAGAACCGAGTAGGGAGGTACCCGAGGTCCTGGACATCCAACGGCCTTTAAGTCCCCCAGCGATAACCACCACTTTAAAATCTTGCTACCAACTCAGGCGCTGTGCCCGAGGCAGGGACCGGTTTGAACAGAAGGAAATGCCCGTCATTTGGAACAAATGCCGTGGTGTCATACACCAAATTGCGTTTTATTAGAAGCTAACGGATGGAACTCTCCAAAGCCTATTAGGAGCACACTGCGTCCATAGTCGCCGTTACCAAAACATGGCTTTCTAGAGAAGATCAATGGCCAGGATTATTAACCGATGATTTTGCAATCTATAGACGAGATAGAGAACGCAATTGCGTTGAAGGAGAGATAACCATCCGCATTGGGACAGGCACAAATAATCTTAAGGCTCTGATCAACATAAGCACCTGGAATGTGCAGCTGTACGCCGCTGCAATCATCTTTGCAGGCAGGGAAGTTACCGTTATTTGTGTCTGCAGCGCACCGAGTACAAACAGCGATGGGGAAGTACACCTAATACGGACCCTAACTGCACTCGTCAAGGATGCCCAAAAAACCCTCATAGCAGTTATTAATAATAATAATGGTTTATTTCGGAAACGCCCGAAGCATGCCATGTGCATGATCCTGTTGATACAGGTGATGGAATGGACAGATATAATTCATGGAAGTATGGAAACTCTCATGAAAATATTGGATAAAAAGGCTCAGTAGGGGGAATAAGGTAGAATGAAAATGGGATAAACGTATGCACACCATAGAGATTGCGTGGAGTTTAAATGAGCTCAAGAGCGGATTTGAATGGACGTCCGGTGAGTTTGAAAGTCAAGGTCAGATGGACCGAATGGCTGATCCGGGCAATTACATATGGAGGCCGACTGGTAAACATGAGAAAGACTGGAAATCGGTATAAGGAACTGCAGTAGGGAGGAACGATGGAGAAAAAGGTGAGATGCGCTGCAGTGGATTAGATATCAATGAAGCCTTGATACTTTGCAGTGGATTGTCGGCGGACAGGACACAAAACTCACCGTAAAACAGGCAGCGAGCAATGCAAGACGTAGGGGGATGATCAGATGACAAAGACGATTTCGAAGGATTGGATACGGTAGATGTGAGGCACAGACGTATAGTATAGTATAGTATAGTATATTTCTTGACCGTGGTCAATACACATGCACAAGGCAAGATCAGAGTGTACAGCAGTACATGTCAATGTGAGGTATTCACAAATTCTAAATTTATAAATCACACAGCAACCGAAATACACCAGTAAAGTCATATGGTGTTTGAGTGAACAAAAGTGGTAATGGTTGAGGCGGGAATTCCGAATCGGTTTCGAAATCGCTGGGGTCGGTGTGGATAGCTGGGCAGTAGTAGGATTGCTGATATAAGCGACAATTGGACGGTCACTAACGAGTAATCGGGCGGAGGAGATGCCAAAGAACATTGTTAGAAGTAAAGCAAGCATGGGGCTTTCAACGTGCAGTCAGAAATACCAGCGGAATATTGGAAACTGATCCAGCATTGGGTAACTAATTGTGGAGGAAACATGTGAAATAAAGGCAAGTGAGTCAAAGGTGATAATAAAACGGACCTTTTGTGCAGGTGATTACAGTGTCATGGAAATTCAAATGGAGGCGTAAAGCTTCGCAGGGACTTCAGTGAACTTCTGAAGAGCATGAATGGTGTATAGACGTATAACGGACTTTTAAAGAAAAGCCGTCAATGAAACGGATTAGTGGAGAAAAACGTCAATGGTTCGGCTAGGCAGAAGTTGGAAGGGTGTAAATTTTTTTGTATGTGATAGAAAATTGTTAACCAAATTATGGTTGGCTGCAGATGGCTGGTATTCTGTTCCGTAAAGACCTTGGTTGCAGATGGTGGCAGGTAGAATGTTGCGGGAAGCAGATAAAAAAGGGCTGGGTTCCGGTCATTGGTTTCGTACTGCAACGCGGGAAGAATTGAACTGTTGGGTTGGATTATTTGGGAATAGATGTTGAGCGGATGTGTTGATGGTTGGTGTCAGGAATCATCTCTGCGATCCGGTGAGACTTTCATGAGGTTTTGTTAATCCGTGTACGGTGCCCCATGTAACGTCAGCAGGTGAGAGTATAGGTTTGAACCATTGATCAAATCGTCCAGTCCTTACGGTAATCCGGAACAAACGTCGATTTGGCCGATGGCTACCCAAGTAACCAATGCAATCTGGAAGAGATCAGGAGTGCGGCAGTCTGGAGAGTGTTCCAGCTGTGGGTTATGATTATCGTTTTTATGGAAGCAAGAAAATGAACATTTTGTTATCCGAACAACTAGTTATCGTTTGGCTAGTGGACCGGTCTATTAGGGATCCCTAGACCGAGACTGGTAGCTTTCTAGGGTAGTTGGGTGATAGTAGAGATTTAGGGCGATATCAGGTAGGCGGTGGATGAGGAGAGGGTGTCCGTTTGGGAACCAGAAATAAAACAATAGTAGAGGGTATGGGCTGGAAGAAGAATAAGAAAATAAGAAGATAACAGTCTGGTCAGTTCACCAGCTGTGGTTGAGGACGGCAAACAGTAAAAAAGGAGAAAAACACTGGGTGTTAAGGAGAGGATTTTTCATGTGGACGCACACGTGCTGGTATTCCACAGGGTCAAGAGACATCAGAGGCATACGGATTCCGGTTGGAATGGGGTCTTAACTTACCATGAGCATATGCGCAGAGTAGTGAAGCCTAGTTACCAAGGGATGGCAATCCGTGCGGCAAGGCTTCAGTGTACGAGAAAGGCGCAAAAAAAAACAGGATGGGATGGCTGAGTTCTAGCCTGAGCCAGGAATTAAGTGAGAGCGAGCACCCATCGCTAGTGGACGGAACGGTTGCATTTATATATATGCAAATTATGTTGTAAAATGGCACAATCTAGTTAGGAAGGGGGGCAAAAGTGAGTGGAGCATACCCAAGGTATATATATATGTATATATAATGTATATATATATTGCTGTATACGTGGGTGCGATCATCAGACGGGTCATGTGATAGTGGTCGGACGCAAAAGACTGTGGCAAAGAAAGTGAGATACAGAGGCGCGGCTGAGAATCAACGGTTAACGGAAAGAAGAACAAAAGTTAGGCACGGGCTCATCGGTGCAGCGGATTCCTAAGGCACATTGAGGCCATGAAACGTGAGACTAAAAGGGAAGCGCCTAAGTGTGGCTAAAACTTTCAATGGGAAAGTTAGTATTTCACCTAGAGTGGTCATTGAGCAGGAGTAAAGACTAAGTTCTGCATGAAATCACAGAAGAACCTTAGCTGGGGGATAGGGTGGGAGCAGAAATGGTAACGTCATAACTGGGTGTTGAGTTCAGTTAGTAAGTCACGTTAAGTGAGATGAGCCAGACTTGATTTTCCGGTTCGAAATCGCAGAGGTGGTGAGGGAAGTATATGTGGTGGGACCTGGTGCGGAAAAGAGGCATTGTAAGCTAAGGGATGTCGAGGAGCTTTGAGTTACTCAGTATGCTTGTGTTAATAATTAAAGGACAGTAGTGAGTTCATATATATATATACATGTCCGTATATATATATGCATTGTATATACAAATTTATATATATATATATGAATAGGTATATATATATATATGTATGCATATATATGAATAGGTATATATATGCATATATATGTATACATAAATGTATATATAAAATATATATATTGCTGTATACGTGGGCGCGATCATCAGACGGGTCATGCGAAATCGGTTGGACGCAAAAGACGGGCAATAAAAGTGAGATAGAGGGACGCAGTCTGGGTGAAGCCCAGCTGAGGATCAACGGTTAACGGAAAGAAGAACGAAAGTTAGGCACGGGCTCACCAGTGCAGCGGTGCAGAAGTGGCAACGTAATTACTGGGTGTTGAGTTCAGTTAGTGAGTCACGTTAAGTGAGATGAGTCAGACTTGATTTTCCGGTTCGAAATCGCAGAGGTGGTGAGGGAAGTATATGTGGTGGGACCTGGTGCGGAAAAGAGGCATTGTAAGCTAAGAGATGTCGAGGAGCGTTGAGTTACTCACCATGCTTGTGTTAATAATTAAAGGACAGTAGTGAGTATATATATACATGTACATATACATATATATTTGTATATACAAATATTATATATATGTATATGTTTGCATATATATATGTATATGTATATGTATATATATACATATATATATGTCTGTATATATAGTAGAGTTGATGGATGCCTATGATGACGGTCGTTGGGATGATAGCAAGAGGAATGGCCGGTGAGGAACTGCAAGATGCAGAGCGCGTGCACATAGATACATATGCGTAAGTTTATATATATATGTAGATTTATTATATATGCATATATAGGTATAAGAGAAGCAAGAGCAATAACAATGGGGTCCTAGAAAGGAATTATCAGTCATTAGGAGGCGTAGGTAATGTTAGATCAATTGGTTGTAGAGTTAACTTTGGGATATCGTGGTGGATTAACCTCATGACAGGTGCACATGGCAGCCCAACGGAGAGAAAAATAGAATGCGGAAGCACACAAGTGATGAAGACTGTGAGGAGCAGTTCATGAAAGAGTGAAGATGAAAGACAGTATCAAGGAAAACAGTTAAGAATGGGTCTAATTATTTGATCAATGCAGGTGCGAGATGTAGTGACGGACCAGAGGAATCGGGTAGTGACAGGTCAAACAATTTGGAACTGTAAAAGAACACCGTGACGTAAAGCTGTCATTACAACGGTGGAACATGGAAAAGCAGACCAAACTGAAAGGCACACAAGAAATGCCTGTGGCCCAATTAAGGATATCTGAAAACCCTCGGGCATGCATGGATGGGGCTAGAAATTGATGTGGGAAAGGGTGGTAGGGGGAGACGGTGGAGAAAAAAGAGGGATCCATTGCCAGGGATCATATAGTAATAAGCCTGTGCTACACTGCAGTAGATGGTCAGCAAGCAGGGCACAGAACTCATCGTAGAACAGGCAGCGGACATTGGAATAGGCAGAGGATGGAGCGGTTGGCAAGCATGATCTGTAGGAATTTGATATGGTAAATATGAGGTGCAGATGTAAAAAGAGTGAACGCATATCATGAGGGTCAGTGGGATGGCAGCATGAGAAATAGCCGGCAAAATATGCAGGATGCAGTACATATATATATATATGTATATATATATATATATATATATATATATATATATAAAGTACGTAAGTAGACATGCAAGAAGCAGGAGCAAAGAGCAGTGAAGTACTAGGAGAAAAAAGTATCAGTGATTGGGACAGAGAGATAGGATAGGATCAAAGTGCGCAGGATTGACTTGGGAGAATTCAGACGAAGTTTTTCATGACGGGGTAACATAGTGGATCAACAGATAGAGAAGACTGAAGAAGCACAAAAGTGATGCCAGCAGCGAAGAGCAAATAATAAACGGGGGAAGATGAAGAGTAGGATAGAAGAGATCAGGTAGGAATGGGTCTAATTATTCAATCAATGCAAGTGCGCCATGTGGCGACGGATCAAAGGAATCGGGTAGTGACTGATCAGACGGTTTGGAACTGTAGAAGAACACCGTGACGTAACGTTGTCTTTACAAACGGTCGGACTTGGAAAAGCGGACCACACTGGAAGGCACAGAAAAATGCCTGTAGCTAGCAATAAACGGATCAAGGGATGAAAGCAATGACCGAGGAGACACAGGTAAGAAATGACCAATCAGATCATTTTACTGCAGATGAAACACGAAGGAGGCGGAGAAATAAGCAGGACGCCCCAAGATAAGTGAACAAGTAATAGAACAGAAAGGCCGAAAAAATGAGTGTGAAACGCAGTTGGGGCAATGGATCTGGAGAGCTGTGCGCCGGCAGACAGTTGAACAGGTGGATACTAATCAGGACGCTGGAAAGAACCACAGAGGAATAGCGGAGTCAAGTGAGGAAAATATGGTGGTGGTGATTAGATAATAAATGCGACTGTAAAAGAAGCGAAATTTGGAGCGGCAAGTTCTAATATGCGGAATGGTCATGAGTGCGGGTGCGATTAGTGCATTATGGCATTGGGCTTGAGGAGGGATTTGACAAAACGACAGGTTTAAAGAAGCTATCAATGGGCGTTCTGAGCAGAGAGTAACACCAAGCGCATAGATGATAGAAGCCAGCAATGACGGAAGGTGGGAAAAGATTTATTGGCGAGCGTCGGCAGAGAAGAGTGGTTTTGACGATTGTGACTCAATGCAGTGAAAGTTGATGTAGAGAGAGGCGATAGGAGGAAGGACAGAACGGGTAGGTGAACCAGGAACAATTGACCAAGACGTAAGAGCATGGGCAGGAGAGCCAACGGAAACAGCGAGTGGTAGACGACCGCGTAGCAATATTATCCAGGTGCGCCTGCCAGGGAGATGGTTAGTACAGTGCCTGAAGTGGTTGGCCGTCACTGAGGATCACTGGAAAGGGAAAAGGGATAGAGAAGCGCAGTCTGGGTGTGCCCCAGCTGAGAATCAACGGATACTGAGGAGAAAAAAAGTGAAAATGATGGATAAGAGAAGAACGTATGTGAGCAATAGGGTTATCCTATGATGGCAAGAAGTAGGTTCGCTATGGATCAGTGAAGGCAACGGCCTTAGTTCGCGGGGTGTACCTAGTGGCCTGTGGCGCAGATGTAGTAGAGTTACAGTGTGAGGCCTCTTTCAAAGGCCAGGTCGGCGGAGACAAGCTCATTGGCGAGCAATATTGCATTGAGGACTGTTAAGTATGACACAAGTGCGCGCCTAAAAGCGAACATTTAGGAGGCACTGTGTATGCTAAGGGGCAGCTCATTCCAGATTTTAGAATAGGCTGATAGAAAGAATCGGGACTTCAGACAGAGATTAGAATGGGGGAGTTCAGAAAAACCCCGTTCCATTCATCAGCATCCACGAGTCAAACAACATTTTTCGTTTGTATCAAGTATTTTTTGCCGGGATTCCGATTTTTTGTTTAATTGCTCTAAATCCTTGCCACAAACCGGATTCTCACCGTTGCCTCGAGCTTGAGTCTCTCAGATTGAACTTCATCAAGACTGTCTTCGGTAATCTCATCTTCTGCGTGTGATCTTTTGCTCTAAGTCAGCTATAGTTGCTGATTTTTTGTTCAATTTGGAGCGTAATAGCCCAGAATGAACACTACTGAGGTTTTGTTGCTGCAAAATTGCTTCACTTTTTGCACATTTCACCGTAGCTGTTTGCGTCGAAATTGTTTGCAGTAAGTCAATTCTCGCAAATCGAGCAACGCGTAGCCAGTTCATATGAAGTTGAAGACCAGAATAAGATTGATTCGTAATTTCTACGGTACTAAATGGAAATTCACAAAAGGTGCAAATATATAAAAATCTCAAGTTTATGGCCAAGTGGACTCAGCAGTGAAACTCAAAGGTTCAGTGCTCCGTGGCTCAAGCAAGATCGTCAGAAATGGTTCAAGGCCCAATTTGAATGTCTTACGTGAATAAACATACTTGCGAAAGTGCAGTGTACAGAAGAGCTTTTCGAATTATTGTCAAATATAGTCACATTCACTAAGCAAGTAGGATATTTAGAAAGAACTTGAGTAGTTGTTCTTTACAGTTGCCAAGCTTTGCGAAAAAGCTTCATTGGCTGGACTTAACAGCACTGAATATCCATTGTAACCGCTGAGAAATGAAATTACGCGTAAATTCGGCAAACTTCTCCGAATCAAAGGAGAGTCCCTCACAGGCGAACCAAACCCTTTTGCCAGTAGGTGTTGGTTATGTTTCTTGCTCTGACTCTAGTATATCAGATTGTTCCAGGGTTAGCTCTGTTCCCCATAGATCTAGAGCTGATCCGTTGTTAGCTGAATTGAAGTAAAAGCAGGCTGCTGAACAATTAGTTAGATAAACTGCGTAAGCTGCTTGAGGTGAGGAATGAGACGGAAATGGCGAAACCAAGCTTGACACTCACTGGGGAAAAAGGAAACCCGGTCACCAGAGATGAAGTCAAGGGTGAAGTAACGGTCAATAAACATTTGTCTCGCTATCTGTGTGAGTGCCGTGCACCGAACGACGAACTAAGAACAACAAGCATGGTTTTAATGCCAGAACCTATAATGGATTAACGTTTGGATTTATCCAGGGTGGAACTGGAGTCATTTGCACGCTTCTGGTCAACATATTGGAGGTTTGTGAGACAGTTTGAATATTACGTCAAAAGTATAGTTCGAGACGATGGCCAGCGCCTATTTTATTTGATGCTTTACTGCAAGGGACAAGCAGGGGATGCGGCTTCAGAAAGTTTTATGTTGCCTCGAACAGTGGCATGAAATAGGGCTGGAGAAATCTTGAAGGATCGATATGGACAAGATCACGCAGTTGCTCGTTCACTGATTAACGGCTTACTGTAAGGTTTGAAGTCTCTGGTCGAAGATTCAGATGCCCTGACCAATTTGTCGTTGAAAATGCTCAACTGTGACGTTGATCTCACACAGATGAGTTGCATGTCCCACCTCAATTCATTGCAGACCATGGAACGGAATACTCGAGTGCTACCAACGTGTCTCCAGGATTTATGGGCTAGGACCGTTGATGATAGCTTGAGAACAGGATATGAACCAAAGGCTCCAAGATCTGCAGCACTTAGCGTCCCATGAGGCCCGGATTGCTCGAAGTAGGTTTAGTAAACTGGCTGCCGATAGCAAGGCTCAAGGGTACTTGCGGTCATCCATTTGGAGGAATTAAGCACGGAAACCGCTCCCATAAGCGACTCTGTTCATGTAAAAACAGGGTAGCACTTTGTTCGTCGCAGCTAATAGGTGCTCGGTATGCAATGGAATGCATGCACCTGAGGAATATCAGCGCTTCCTGTCTCGTGGTATGCCCGATCTTTGAGCATTGGTTAAATAAATCAAGGCTTGTTTTTCGTGTCTCAAGTGTGGATACCTGTCCAACATCTGTCCGACGTAACTTCCGTTTAATATCAGCATTTGTTTTTCGTTATATCTCGTTTCATTAGTGTTTTTTGGTTGATGGTTCCCTTTTTTTCCAAAGCGGCTATAGTGTTTCTCCATATCAGTTAAAACAAAATAATCCAACACAGTCCACGGAGTATTTATTTTGCAAACGTCAGGATTGCATGTTTCCAGCACTAATTAAATCAGGTTCAGAGCCCATCTACCCAGGATATATCGATCAGCTTTGAACGTCTCTCAATAATAATAATGATATATTTCCCGCCCATGGTCAGGACTCACGCGCAAGCCCATGATCATGGTGTACAAGGTTACTCAAAACAATGAACTACACACGAATTTTAAGAAAGCGGGTCAAAAACGCCAAAAACAAAACAATATTGCGGTCGCACAGGTCTAGAATGAGAACCTCGGCCGTTGAAGTTACATGACGTTTCTAAAGTGGAGAAAAGCTGTATTCTGACCATGCGAGCTAGAGTCTATGGTGAAGAGTTAAAATGGGTATGAGACGTTAATAATAACCCGTGCGCTAAGAGATCTCCCATGAGCAGGACTCCATTAAAACTCGATCCAATCTTACTAAATGGAAGGATTTGTGTTGGAGGGCTATGAACTACTCGAATTAGCTTCAAGGTGCGAAACATCCGGTGATACTACCCAAGGTTGACCTGATTACGGGCTCGATGTTCCAGTGATATCACGCAATGGAAGGACGCGTAGGGCCATCTCAGTGGCTGGCGGAGATTCGCAAATTTTGGATTTTATA
This sequence comes from Fasciola hepatica, assembly GCA_948099385.1. Classification (NCBI taxonomy): domain Eukaryota; kingdom Metazoa; phylum Platyhelminthes; class Trematoda; order Plagiorchiida; family Fasciolidae; genus Fasciola; species Fasciola hepatica. Next base: position 8,797,758 of record CANUEZ040000012.1, on the reverse strand, counting down.
TGGAGAAGCCGCCGTCAAGCCTGTACTTGGAGGATGTTGGAAATGTTGGAAGCATTTGTCAGTCAAAAGCTGACAATTTCAGTTCAGTTCAGTCCAGTTTTCACCGAATTTTGTGCGGCTAGAGTCAATCGTGTGTGCAGATAGTTGTGTTGTCGGCGCGTATCCGTAAACCCTGTAACTTATAAGCCTAAAAATCCTCCCTAGCCCTTGTCATATACTTGTATTGTTGAGATTGTGCTCTTTATTTTATTGACCCTCGATCAAGTGCAGCATGCATCAACATTTGTTTATACTTTGATCACGTGAAGTGGCATAATTATGATTCGAACTTGGACTGCCGTGGTTCCTGACATTGGCCTATATTGAACTCTGGTCCTCGTTGTTAGACGTTGTGACCGTACAGTTGAGTTTTGTACATATTTGTGTGCGTATAACTTGTTAGTCCAGTACTGTAGAAGCTACAAATCAATCTTGTTCTGGTTTTGTGATTCGTTTTAATTGGCTACGCGTCAATCACAGTCGGAGTAACCGTTGCAGCTACCAACATTGCGTGTTCCTCTTTTTCTGAAAGGCGGAAATTTTGTGCAGTATAAGCCCTGGCAGGGAAAAACGGAACAATGAGTTAATTGGGTCTGACCCTAAAGGCTGTTCAACATAATTCGGGGCATGCTTCCACCCAACTTTCGTCTACTGTTTTTTTAACAACCTTTACTGTAGTGGTATTTATGACCTCCACCGGGAGCTTATTCCAACAGGGTACCTCTCTATTTGAGAAGTACTTCGCCCTAATTTGGAGCCTCGAACGCTTCCTTTGTAATCTAAGGCTATGTCCTCTTGTGCCCCTCTCGGAGATCAGATAGAAAATGTCTTCTGGACTTATTCCTGACAGTCCCTTCATTGCTTTGAAGTTTCCTATCAAATCTCCGCGAATGCGCCGTCTTTCCATCGAGAACAGGTCTAGGGCGTAAAGGCTCTCTGTGCAGCTGCCCCCTTGACCTGTAACCGTTCTAGTGGCTAGCCCTTGCACTTTCCCCAGATAGTCTATATCCTTCCGGTAATAAGGTGCCCAGGCTTGCACGCAGTACTCCATATGCGGCCTAACTATGGCTTGGTATGCCGGAACGAAAATCTCCGGCTCTCTACATGACATAATTGATCTAACTCAAAACAGTTCTCTCCTGCCCATATTGGCTGCTGCGATGCACTGCTTCGACGGCTTGGATCTGTTGTCCATTATGGCACTCAAGTCTTTGACCTTCGAGACCACTTGCGACGAACCCACACCATGCCCACTAGCCCCTGTGTCTGTGGTCAAGCATTGACACCTGTTAGGGTTCAGTGGAAGGTCCCATTTGCGTGACCAGTTTTGTGCTGCTAACACGTCAAGTTCTTTATCTACTCCAGCTATTTTGATGTCATCGGCAAAAATAGAGGCGGGGTTTGTAAGCTCATCTGTTAGGTCGTTGATGAAGATGGGGGAAGAGCAGAGGGCCGAGCACCAAGCCCTGTGGCACCCCACTTGTTACACCTTCCGGCTTTGAGACATGACTGCCCACCTTAACACCAAAAGTTCGCCTTGCTAAAAAAACTATTTATCCATTGTCTTGCTTTTCCCAAAAATTCCCATAGACTGCAGTTTGACGTCCAGAAATCTGTGGTTCACAGAATCAAACTCCTTGCTAAAGTCCAAGTGGCAGACCGCAATGGATTGCCCCCCGTCCGAGCTCTCGGTTACTTCATCGAGGAACAACAGGAGATTCGTCAAACAGGATCGTCCTGCCACAAACCCGCTCTGAGAATTTGATAAGAGGTTGTGTTGAACCAAGTGCCTAGAGACCTGATTCCTGACTATTCACTCCAAGCCAACCGGCCGGTAATTTTCGGCCTTTTTCCGGGGTCCGCTCTTGTAAATTCCTACCACTGTTGCTCTCCTCTCCTGGCACAATTTCCTCTCTAAGTGACGTTTTATACAGCTTCGTCACCGGAGACTTCAGGACCCTAGCCCGAGGTTGAAGGATTGCTGGATGAATCCTATCTGGTCCTGCTGCCTTATTTCTATTCAAGGTTTGCAACTTCACCTACACTTCTTCTTCTCCTAAAGTAAGTTCGGGTATCGGAGGCTCCTATGGGCCCCACATTTTTTCTTCTAAATTATCTTCTGGTCGATATATGCTCTGAAGAATGCCAAGAGCATGCCAGCGTTGTCCTCGTCGTTTAGAGCTAGTCGTCCCTGGGCTCCTTCCAAAGTTGCTACTCTTTCTCTCTTTATTCCGCCTACACTGATTCCACCGTAGCGCCGAAGCAACACGGTTTCCTTCGGCGCCTTGCTAAGTCCTAGTGTGAACCTTAGGACTACATGCTCACTTTTGCCAAGTGGGTCTTCCCACTTAATTTATTTAACGTCCTGATGATGCCGCGTTATGACTGAATCAAAGAGAGACGGGTTATGTCCACCTCTGTGTCTAGTGGCCTGCTTCACACACTGCGAAAATGCGTGTAACTGGACCCACTGCAGGAACTTGTCGCCCATTGACCCCTCGGTGCGCTCCCGCTTTCCCAGTTAATTTAGGGTGGGTCGAGATCTCCTACTAAGACGAACTCCTCGGTCTGTGCCAGCTCCACATCCGGTTTTTGCAAGAGCTCATCATTGCCCTCATCTCTTGCTAGCGGTGCCCCGTAGACAAGGATAATGCATACCTTTCGCCCCTCCATACTGATAAAGCAGGATATGACCTGTGCTATAACTGAGACTAAGCTGAACGGAGCCTCCCAGTGGCCTATGTCGGTCCGTATTAGAAGTGCTACTCCGCCCCCCTGCCCTCCATCTGTTCCATCCTGTCTGTAGGCAGCGTATCCCTGAAAAAGCATATCGGCATCTGGCTTTATCCAAGCTTCCGTCAATGCCACGAAATCAGGCTCAGCAACCCTATTCGTCAACTGCCTCTTTTTCCCGGGAGACTGCAGGTGTTGGCGAACCATATTGAAGATTTCCTGATCTTCGCTACTGACTTCATTGCTAATCTTACGGCTAGGGTGCCCTCAGGAGCAATCTCAGGGGTGATGGGCCGTTTTTTGCCTCTATAGGTGTCTGCTGTGCAGCATCTTGAATATTAAGTGACGCTCTGAGTTTCGTGGCTTTTTCTTTTCCATCCGTCGACCCGGTGTCGGGCTCAACATGCACAAAGGACGTTACCCCCTTTTGAGTCGCCATATCGATGACCCGGGATGGTCGTGCGACCACCTCGGCCCAACTGGTTTCCTCGGTTTTTCTCTCTGATACCTCCAACTTCGCTGTTTGCACCAAAAGGGAATTTTAGGGCTTCCTCTCCAGAATCGGGCTGGCTGGCTGCAATTTCTCGACACCAACTGGACTGAATGCCCTGTGAGTTCCCTTCTTTTTGGTCTTTTGAACTTCCTGAACTTTTGCTTTTTGTTTACCGGCTACGGAAGCCACCTTTGGGACCTGAATTACTCCTTGGGCTTTAGATGTTGAATTCCCAAGAGGGATCATCTCCAGTTTCGCTATTGGTAGAGTTGGCCGCTTCAGATCAGGTGTGACCATTCCCAGCGAAACTTTGGCATTACCCGGTTTGATAAATGCTGGGCTGTCAGGAGTAAGCCAAACTATTCCCTGCGTGCAGCTCTCAACTGCTCCCGCCCTGGAAAGCAGAATATCTCTCTTCACTAGACACTGAGGAACACAACTACCAGGGGTCTTGGTGGCGCTGGGTGTGTTCCACGCCATAGTCCTATTCGATGGCACTTGAATACTGGTGTCGTAGGAGGTAGGCCAGCCATCCTAAGAACTTCAGTCACATGCCGGCCGTTTTCCTCCTTCCTAATTCTACCGTCTTTTAAGATGTTCTCCCTAAGGTTATGAAGTAGCAGTCTTCCACTTCTGTCTGCCATGACCTCGGTGTCACTCTTCATGCGTTGCACTTCGGAATCTAGGCGTTTAACCTACTCCTTGGGGATTCTACTTCCGTCGTAAGGCTTTTTTCCACATTGGTGAAACCGACCGCCTCTTTGCTTTCTTCACCCTTTGGCTTGGGTTTTATTTTTTGGTTTTCTGATCCAGCACCCAGTTTTCCCTTCCCTCTAAGCTATGGACCGAATTTGCTCTCTCTAGCCTTGGTTCTAGCTTCATGTTCCTGTCTCTTTTTCCTAGTTCGCTTCGAATTAAGCGCGAGCACTCGTTTGTGGAAGCTAGGCACTGGGCGCATATCCACTTGAACAATGCGTAGTTGATGTGCAGCTCGAAGTCTTTCTGTCCCAGCTTGGAGCACTTTTGATGATACCAAATGCAACACTAGTTGCACTGAGTTTCCTCATACTGAACTAGGTCCATGAATTCCATGCTCCCATAGCTTACTGCCTGACCAATAGGACCAACCTCTCTTCCATTCTTTTCGGCAGTGGTGGCGGAGTTTGTTTCAAAATACCGCATCGAACGCCAGTAGGACAATAACACTGCATTTTAACAGGACACAAACGGCACACTAAGGCCAGTGCTGCAAACTCTGCGCACTACGAAAGTTCCACAAAGAGATGCTATCCACAAAGGACACCAAAAAGTATAACCAGTTTTTGAAGAGAATAAACTCTTCCGAAGAGAATGAGCTCTTCAAAAAGGGCGCGTACCAAAATACTGAATACGCTACATCAGTTTGGGCAAAATAAGGTTTTTTTATCCCACCAATGAATGCAGAAATGCTTATCGCTGAGAGCAGTTCGAAAATTCAAACCACGCGGCAACTCCTAAGGTTCAGTTCAGTGCTTGCTCCTCTATCAGCTATTGGAGTCCGACAAGGTTTATTTCCATTCAAGTGCTTCGGAACAGATTATTTTGGTCCGTTTTTAGTTAAACATGGTCGCGGCACGAAGAAACGATATGGATGCCTCCGAATGCGTGCGGTACATATTGGAGTTTCATACTGTCTAAGCACGGATTCATTCGTCATGACACTACCACTTTTCATGTCGGTGAGAGAGAGACGCCCTTCGAGATTTTAGTGATAGTGGTACGAACTTTGTTGGGGCCCAAAGGAAATCGAAGAACCTAACGGGAAATTGGTCTTGTGATAAGGTTGCCGACAGATTGTTGCAACAGGGTGTGTAGTGGCACTTCAATCCCTCTCATGATAGTCACTGTGGTGGCATATGGGAGTTTGTGGTGCTCTCGGTTAGGACAGTACTTCTTTCAGTTTGTGACGAACAGCCGATGACTGAAGGAATGTTGTTGACATTTCTTGCGGAAGATGGACGGATAGCAAACGAAGGGCCGCTAGTACCTGCAATCTCAGACTGTCGTGATCTGCCAGTTATCACGCTCAATGACCTACTTATCCTGAAGGCAGGCCCACGAGGTATTGCGACGAATTCTTTGCGAGATAGAATGGCTCTTCACGGGGGCGACCACGCTACCCTATATCTATGTTTTGGATGAGATGGACCAGAGAGTATCTTCCACTACCACAAAGGCGGCAGAAATGGATAATTCGAGAACGCAACTTCAGAGCGGGTGACGTGATGCTGCTAGTTTCGGAGGCTGTGCCGAGTGGCCGGTGGCTATTCGGAGTATTCGAAAGCATCTCAGTTTCGGACCACAGCTTGGTACGAACAACAACAGCGCGAACTAGTGAAGGACTAGTGCTCCGCGACATTAGGGAGATTTGTCTCAATGGAGGTAAACCGGACACTGGTAGTATAAGTTCAACAGCTAAATCTCCTCAAGTGGGAGGGGGGTCTTCGGATCTGCCGAACCGGGGTGGACCAGTGAGAGTTGATCCACTTATTTTACTGGAAGTTGCTATTGGCGGAGATCAGTTTTAGGTGTTGAGGAACCGTGGGGCAAGCCGAGACATGAGGTCAACCACACCTAGCGGGGCAAGAGAAAATTCGGGCCGCATTTTGGGTGCCGGTATAAAGGAGTTCAGGAAACCCTGTTCCATTCATCAGCATCCACGAGTCAAACAACATTTTTCGTTTGTATCAAGTATTTTTTGCCGGGATTCCGATTTTTCGTTTAATTGCTCTAAATCCTTGCCACAAACCGGATTCTCACCGTTGCCTCGAGCTTGAGTCTCTCAGATTGAACTTCATCAAGACTGTCTTCGGTAATCTCATCTTCTGCGTGTGATCTTTTGCTCTAAGTCAGCTATAGTTGCTGATTTGTTGTTCATTTTGGAGCGTAATAGCCCTGAATGAACACTATCGAGGTTTATCTATTGTAAAAATGCTAAATTTGTTTTATATGATGTGGTTGCCGTTCGAAATCGACTTTGTTTTGAATTGTGTCGAAATTGGTTGCTACGTATCGCCTCAACGTTTCATCGACTGGACTTTACAGCGGATGACTTCAATCTTCGCACTTTACTGGACGGTCAAACTCCGCCACCGATCGGCAGAGAAATTTCATCATAAATCGATACGTGGGCCGTTCCTCTTGCCGGATTGATGACAATTCAGGTAGTAAAGGCACGGGGTCATAAGCCCACTGAGACAGGATTTGGTGCCTGACTATGTTCTTTTGAAGAGAGTTTTTAGGCTGCGCCGCTGGTCAGTCAACCCAAGAGAAAACCAGGGCCCCAGACATGTGTTAGTAGAATTTGGAAAACTTCTTTTCCTAGAAAGGGTCTTAGCAGCAGCGGACTAAATTGTTTTGCATGTAATTGAGGTAACACGAGTGGGACCCGGCCACTTTGGGAAAGGCTGTAGAAGCGCAGCCGGTGGGGACCTCACCAACAGAGGTATAACATCCACCACTTTGGCGAGCTCGAGATAAACGGCATTAGCCCATCATCTGCTCCAAACGGTATCCCCAGAGACTGTCACTTCTGTGGTGATTCAGGAATACCTTAGTAAAGACAGCGGAACAAGCATCATTCCGGCTTCCCCCCATAATACCCTAATCCAGTGATAAGAAATGTGGGAAAACATCGGGGGACGAGTCTCAAAGCCAGCCGGAGAGAGAGAAAACCAGTGTCCGATGAGTGGGTGAAACGGAATCTTCCAAGGGGAACTCAGAGTAATGTGCACAGAAGCTTGCAGCATAGTAAACAAGAGGAAGGAGTTCGAGGTCGAAACAATAGGAGCCCGCTGGTTTGCGATAAAGGAGACGTGGTTGCACCAAAGTTGAGCCACGGAGCTGCTACCCACCAAGGGATACTGCGCCCCGCTGACGGACAGAAATGATGACAGGGTAGAAGGAGGAACGCTAATGTTAGTAAACGATAACCTTGAACAGCAATCTGGAGAAGCCTTGCACACCTCAAATATACAAGCTTCGATATGCAACCTAATACCTCCGGGATTTCTTATAAATATAATATTCGTAAACCGCAGCCCAAAGGCTAATCTAGAAGAGGACTTTTTATTGATCCAATAAATGTCCGTGATTGCTTGGCGAGGTGATTTCAACTCCCCCCAAACAAATTGGGAGATCCCGTCTTCGTCGAGTGACACCCACCGGGGTGGGAAATAAATTCAGCTGGAGGATTGCATAGCACCCATTCAGAAAGCCAACCAGTAGACCAGGTTGAAGGAAAGGCAAAGAAAGGGTGTTCACCGGACACCCGGGAGGAGTAGGTGGACTAGAATTTCCTAGCTCGCTTGGGAGTAGTGAACCAGTGGTCATCAGATTCCTGATCAAAAGGGCTCTCCCAGGAGTGCCAAATAGGATTCGAAGGAACTTTAGTAGTCTAGACGTCATCCCAATCAAGGAAGCAGCAGGCATAGCTGATTGAGTTGCTCATTTTGAGACAGTGGAAGAGGAGTGGACCGTCATCGGGGACCACCACCCCGGGTTGACCGACGTGCTCACCCCATCGGGACGCGTCGAAAGGCCGGGCAAACCACCAAGGTGGACGAACCGATCCCACACGGAGCAACTGGCGGAGCTCAAAACGCAGCCTCGTTATCGGTCAACGGGTAGACACTAAAGTTTGGTGCAACACATACGAGCCCGTAAGCATGCCACTAGAAAGCAGCTAGAAGGTCAGGCAAGATATAGAGCGGCCCCGGCATGTAGAGTAAAGACACGTCCTAAAGCTTGCTACAACTACGTCCAGTCAAATGCTATGACAAGAGTTTCCTTGGGGTGCGTTGTCAAAAGAAACTGAGTGCAGTCAGCGAGCGCTTAGGAGGAAACACAGGACTGTAATTTAGTTGCAACGTGTAACTTTGCCGGCTGAATATCTACAAGAATTTCGAAGCGAACACAAAATTCCAATCACACCACTGCATTTAAAACTCCTGTCAGGGGCCTAATCAACATAGTCAGCTGAAACGTGTTGAAAGCCGCTAGCATGGGACGGGTGGTACTCTGTAGCAGCAGACTACCAAAAACAAACAATGAAACAAGAGCCCCTTCTTTTCCATTTGCGGACTCACTGGGGGCCAGTGAGTTTACTCATAAATAAATCGTTGTTGCAGGTAACTCACCATAAAAACATTCGAAAAGCATCGGACAAAACGCCACCATAAAGAGGAGCCCTGAAGAAGTTGAACTCTCACAAACATCCAGGGCCGGAGCCCGCCAAAATGACACCTACCCCCTGCATTCCCCCAACACACTCTATGCAACTAATATCTGTTAGCCAACAATTATCAGACACAGACCTCGACGCAACGCCTGGATCTCCTCCAAATCTAGTAGTCTCAAAGGGCTCTAGAATCTTCAACAGTGTCACAGGTGCCTTGGGCTCGAATCCACCGAGTGCATCGAAAACGGCTACCTAAATAGCCTAGCCTCCTTAAACCAACAATATTGCCTCACACTCTCAGGACGACGCGTAAACGAACGTACCGTCCTTGTCCTCACTCCCTGGCCAGTGGACCGCACCATAAAACTACCAGGTCATTCTCATATGAATTAGACCAGTCAGACCTCATGGCATACCCCCGCAACCAAACTGACAAAGAGTAGCTCTCCTAAGGAAGTAACCTCGTCGTTGCTATCCGAATTGTCACCGAAGGGGCCGGAAACTGGTAACTCTTTGTACTCAGCCCCCAACGCAGACTGACGGTACCAACGGAAACCCACGGCCGCAAAACCAAAGTTCAGCAGGCCGCTCTTCATTCCTACTAAAGGCCCCAACGACTAGTTTATTAAGCATCAACCTTCTCATACCGCCAGGTCACACTCCGATGGTCTTGCAGAAATTACAACCAAACTGACACCCTAGCAGGATGTCACTTATGCTCAAGCCTGCAATTTCCGTCCCCAAAACGGATAGTTTCCCAAGCAGTGCTTTCTCCCGGCAAAATCCCAGCTCCGCGCGCTTTTATGCGGACGATGCCCGCAACCCACCTCACTGCCATTATTCAACTCTGGATAGGCCTAATTTGGCTTTTCCTAACCTTTCCATGCCTCCGTCGTTCATCCCATTAGTTCCATTACCACACAAACATTTTCGTTTCGCCCCACCATTGCCCATCACACTACAACACTCTTACCCTCAGGATACATCCACAAACCCCCTCTGTGTAAGCTTCCACCACCCTGTGGCAGTCATTCCCACAATCTCTTCTTTCTTCCAGCCTTAATAAACCAATTTCTAATACCAGCATCTTGCCGGTCGTCCACAACTTTGACAGCACACCAAACTCCAAAGGCCAACTGCGCAACATTGCGTATTCCCAGTACCTCCTTCCAAGATAACCTTTATATACCCCCTCTACCAACTGCAGATTCCTATCCTTCCCCACCCGAGCAAGCCGAATCGGCAAGCAGCAAAGCCGCACCACACCCTCCTAGCTCCTATTCTCTCAGGCCTGCTTTTGCTACACAACATCAACCACTACCAGAGTTGCCACGTGGGAAAGCCAATATATTCCATGACCCCATATTCTGTCATCATATTCAAGCATCCGAAGATCCCAACGAATCGGGACAAGTGGCAGGGCAACTTCTCGTTTACCTCGTGATATCCCGAATTAATTATTCCCAGGCCATCCACTGCTGAGTCCTCTGAAATCATCACGGAAGTGCCCAAAGCTCGCTGTTCTTCTCCTTCCGTGATAACTCTAACTGACGCCCCCCTTCCCGGCGCACTTTCTCCGTCCAATGACTACCCTTCGTGACCTAACCCAGGCAGCCACTTTTACATGAATAGGTTACCCTTGATCTTATTTAACTCCCGGTCCGTCCCAAATAAGCTTCATTACTTAAAATATTATGTCATAAAATCAAGTCCTGATATCAACCTTGTTACTAAAACCTTGATCACGGAACACACACACAAGCAAAAGTTTGCTTGAGAGTACAAGGATTTTGGAGTAAATAGGATTGGTGGACGCGGAGATTGTTACCTGATGTACTTACAGCATGCCGTTTCGGTAACCACCATTTGACAAGCCAAGGGTAACTCAACTCCGGATTCTCTATGGCTCACAATCCGGTTCTCAACTTTACCACGCACAATAATTGTACCTATAGCCAGCCCTGCCATACTACTACAGGCTTGTCTCCCTTAACTGAGACCTTCTAATAACTTTCACCAATATCTTCGGCGGCGAAAGTCACAGCTGGTGATTTTAACAGGCCTAAAGTATCCTGGATGAACCTCACTGCACTTTGGACTTTGTTTCCCGTAGTCACACTGGAGGTTGGGTGCAACGCCCTAAAACCCCTGCCGGAAAAGCCAACATCCTGGATCCTATATTAGCTCACAGCATTTCCGACTTTTCGTTTTCCGTTTTGCGCAAAATTTCGGGTGACGGCCATAAGAAAGTAGCAGGCATTCTTTCGTTCCAACCTTATCCATCGGGCCATTTGACCCCAACTAACAATGCTCTCCGGTTAAACTGGAACACCCTGCCCAATCTCATCCGTAATCCAGAATGGAGCAGTTTTTACCCAACGGCCGATCTCAACAGGCGGCTACTCACTTTTACCTTACCGTGAAGCTAAGTCCAACCTTCTGAAACTCCTCTCTTAAGAAATCCAAACTTGTCTGCTTCCAACAAAAGTAACTCAAGATGCAAAGTCTTTACATCCGAAACCACGACTTCCCCCTTCTCATGAGATCCACACATATTACTGACATTATCGTGGACTGAATGGAAGACCAGCTTCGCAGTGAACAAGCTAAAGCACTGAGGCATCCCAATAAGGCACTGAAACTCTCACCCGTACATAATTCTAGGAATTAGGCAGCATAAAATATTATTCAATACTTTCTTACCGAATTAACCTCCGGCAAGCCCCAGCTTCTGATATCGCCGGGGCCTTTACCCTTTACTTGGCCAATTCTAAGGCATCCGCCCCGGACAAAGCCTTTTCCCGAATCCTGTTGCTATCACCAGCTCTTCTGTATCTACCCTTACTTTTGAAGTAAACATTAGTTCCGGGCTTATTTCACGCTACAATGCATCTGCGCACCCCGGACCAGATGGGTTACCTAAGCTGCAATCGAAAACAGTGGATCGGACCTTCCAATCCTATTAATGGACGTGTTTACATTTTTTCACTCAAGTCCAGCTTGGTACTGTCGAACCGGAAGCCTTCAGTCATCATTCCACAACCCAGAACGGACTAGTCCACAAACTCGCTAACAACTGCCTCACAACACCCCCCTGTCATTTCCAGAATAATGAAAACGATTGTAAGAGACGGCTTCAGTAACCATCTTCTCGATTCAAACCTTCTTAGTGATAGGCAGCACGGGTTTCTCAAATCGCGACGGTGCACCACATTTCAGTTCAGCTTCCTCGACCGAGTCACTAAGACTGTTGACATCGGGCAGGCATTACTTATTGTGTACCTAGGTCTGTCAAAGGCTTTCGACCATGTTCCATGCCCCCTTTTTGTCGCTACATTGTGTTTATTCGGCATTACTGCCCCACGGCTTTCTTTGCTACAATTTTATCTCACTCATCGATCTTAAGTGGCCCCCAAAAACTGACATTCATGTAACTGGAGACCTGTTACCAGCGGCATTAAATCTAATGCTCAGTAAAGACCCAATTTTACGTGATCTTTTCAACCCTGTCCTTCATCTTCCCTCGTTTATGATCTGCTCTTCACGGCCGGCATCACATTTGTGCTTCTTCAGTCTCCTCTGTCTTTTGATCCACTATGTTATCCCGTCATGAAAAACTTTGTCTGAATTTTCCCAAGCCCATCCTACACACTTTGATCCTATCCTATCTCCCTCTTCCAATCACTGACACTTTTTTTCTCATAGTGCTCCATTGCCCTTTGCTTCCGCTCATTGCATATTTATTTATGTATTTATACGAATGTATACACTCACATATATACGCATACATGGGTATATATACATTTGCACTGCATCCTGTACTCTTTTGCCGGTTATTTCTTATGCTAACATCCCGCTGACCCTCATGATATGCCTCCACTCTTTTTACATCTGCACCTCATTTGTACTATATCAAATCCCTACAGATAATCCTTGCAATCCATACCACCCTTTACTTATTCCAGTGTTCGCCATCTGTTCTACAATGAGTTTTGTGCCCTGTCAGCTGACTATCTACTTCAGTGTAGCACAGCCGAATTACTATATACTCCCTGGCAATGGATCCCTCTTTTTTCTCAACCGCCTCCATTACCATCCTTTTCTATATCAATTTCTAGCCACTTTCATGCATGCCTGACAGTTTTCAGATATCCTCAATTGGTCCACAGGCGTTTCCCGTGTGCCTTTCAGTTTGGTCTGCTTTTTCATGTTCTACCGATTGTAAAGACAACGGTACGTCATGATGTTCTTTTACGGTTCCAAGTCGTTTGATATCTCACTACCCGATTCCTCCGGTCCGTCACCACATGTTGCACCTGCATTGATCAAATGATTAGACCAAGTCTTACCTGTTCTCTTCAATCCTCTCCTTTATCTTAACTCTCCCATGTACTGCTCCTCACAGTCGTCATCTCTTCGGTGCTTCCGCATTTCTTTTTTTTCTCTGTTGGGCCGCCACGTGCACCTGTCATGAAGATAATTCACCACGATATTCAAAAGTTAATTCTACAACCATTTGATCTAACCTTACCTACCCCTCCCAATGACTGATAATTTCTTTCTAGGACCCCATTGTTACTGCCCCAGCTCCTCTTGTACATATACATACGCATATACACTAAACACATACATATATATATATACTTGCGCATATATGCGTATGTGCACGCGCTCTGCATCATGTAGTTCTTCACCGACCACTTCTCTTGCAATCATCCCAAAGACGGCCGTGATGAGCATCCATCAATCCTACATCTGTGCATCACACCCAATCTTTCTAAATCTATTTTGTCATCTGATCAACCCTCTACGTCCTGTATTGCTAGCTCCCTGTTTGACGATGAGTTTTGTGCCCTGTTCGTCGATAATCCACTGCAGAGTACCAATGCTTCATTGATATCTAATCCACTGCAGTGCACCTCACTTTTTTCTCCACCATCCCTCGCTACTGCAGTTCCTTATACCGATTTCTAGTCATTCTCATGTTTATTAGTCGGCCTTCAGATGTACCTACCTGGACCAGTCATACCCCCCATATGATATTGACTTTCAAACTCACCAGGGGTCCATTCAAATCCGCCCTCGAGCTCATTTAAACTCCCCACAATCCCTATGGTGTGCACACATTTATACTATTTTCATTCCACTTTATTCCCCCTTCTGAGCCTTTTTGTCTTATATTTTCATGCAAGTTTCCACATTTTCATGAATTATATCTGTTCATTCCATCACCTGTATCAACAAGATTATGCACGTGGCATGCTTCAGGAGTCTCCGAAAGAAACCAGTATTATAATAATTAATTATTATTGTTGTTATTACACCGTAGTACCTCTTCCTTGTTTGCGGATGGTACAGAAATAGTCCAATATTTAATTTTAATGATTCTACCCCTACTTTCTGCAACAATTCCGCGGTTCCCCCCATACCTGACCGTTGGTGTCATTCCTGGATGATGAATTTTCCCACTTATAAGTGCGGAGTCCCAACCTACCATTACAATTGTCCACTGGATCCTTAACTCTTAGTGGGTTCCCGATAGCCAGTCAACCTACCATCCGCGATTTGGGTCCCAAATATTCTAGCTCCCTGAACTTCTTTGAACATGCAGCCTTCCGAGCGGCCAAGGCTAGAAGAGATATGCCCCTTCTCTTCCTCTCCTTTCGTCTTCGGGACAGTATCATCATCATCTACAAATCCTACATCAGGCCTTTGCTTGGATATTGCCCAAAAATCATTTCTACCATGACAAAATTTGACAGAATTGCTCTAGAAATCACACAAAGTCGTTTTGCCAAGCAACTACTCGGTTTGTCCACTGCTTCAATCTACAGAGAACGGTGTTAACATCTAAAGCTTGACTCACACTGGCTCCGCCGCTTGAGACCAAACTAAATCTTCTTTCACAACCTGTTCAATAACCCAGTAGGCTTCTCGTATGAAGCCACTTACTTACTTTGGAACAGGTTCTTGAATATCCCTCCTGGTATGGCTAATTCTGCCATGCAGCCAAACTCTTCCCTTTTGTGTAATCCCAATTCTGGAATAAAATGCCAATCAGAGTTCGACCTTCTCAGACCAAGTCCCAATTTATATTGGCACTCATTCCATATCCCAGAGTTACACGTACACTTCAGTTATCTAATATTTCCATAGCTGAGGATACAGCATACCAGAATGATCTCGACCTCTAAGGCCATTTCCTTCGCAGACCCCATTTCCCCCAATTGAGGGCACAATCAACGATAGACAGTTTCACCTATTTGACTGAATTCTCAGCACTTGACTAGCCGTGTCCACTCCGGTAGTGATTATTATCCTACATTCTGCTCTCCCCTTCTCCCGTAGCCCCGGACACCCTGAAGCTTTGTCCTCTGTTGGTTTTTATTTTAGTCCGTTAACCGGTGATCCACAGCCGGGGCATATCTCAACTGCCTCTTTCTGTCTGTTTCGATATTCCAGTTCTTCCTCCATGTGCGTTTCACCCTCAAAGTTGGTCAACTGCCTCAGCATCATGAAAATCACTTCCATTATAAACAAGCCTGGATAATGCTGCTGCATGGTCGTTTAAAAACCGCTCGCTCCGCCCTCTGAGAACCTTTGCAACATTGCCATCTGATCGCGAGTCACATACTTTCATAGCGGAACTAGGCTACACTTGCATGACGTCAGTGCACATTAGTGCCATTTCCAATGGCTCGGGGCGCAGCCAGATCCACCGCTATGGCCGGCGCACGTCGGGCCTGCAGGCTGTCTGCAACGATGTGCCAACTCTATTAGGCTGGTGGACCACACCTCCTGTGTCCACTTCACGAAGTGTTTTTCAGGTTGGGTGTCCAACTCACGCTCAGCCCCACCCACTAGCACCGGTTGAGGACCCCACTCTCCAACTCGCCTCGTCCTACCGCATTCAATGCTGTCGGTTGCAGATTTCATGTTCCACCATCCCTGTTGTGCCACATGCCTACCTATCACTCTTGTCATCACTCATATCAATTCCACTTTGTCGTTCCCCACGGCAGGCACACCTACCCATTCTGTCCTTGCTCCCATCGACTCTCACAGTGTCACCTCTTATTGCACTTCCCTGTCGTCCTACCAACTTTTGCTCTGACGGCGCCCGACAATATTTCTTTTTTTCCACCCATATCTTTGTTGCAGGCTTCTAATTTGCCTTCACTTGGTATCACTCTATGCTCAAAAGGCTCACTGATTGCATTCTAATGCCTCACTGCTTACCTTTCCGTCAAACCTTCCCTCAGTTTCCCTTCTCATGTTCTATGCCGTCAAGCAGCAGTCCCACATGCACCCATGACCGATTCCCATTTTAGAACTCGCCGCCCCAAACTTGTGTATCTCTTACAGCCACGTTTATTACCGAACCAACCTCACTTTATTTTAATTGAATGGCTTTGAGATTCCTATGTGGACCTTTTCACTAGACAGTGCTCCGATTGGCGCCCTGCAGCTCCATCTACTTGCACAAATGCCTACCGGCAAGCAGCACTCCAGCTCTATCGCCCCGACTCCGAGGCGCATTCATTTCTCGTGCCTTGTGTTCTTCCACAGGTTTACCTGTCCTAGTGCTTATTTATTCTCAGCCTTCTCTGTTTTTCACCTGTGGTAACACGATCTGATTGGTTATGTCTTACCTGTCTCTTCGGTCCGCCCTCTCATCTCCTGTTTCGTATACTGCTCGCCACAGTCATTTTATGCGTGCCTTCCAGGCTGTTCTGCTTTTTTACCTTCCACCTGATGCAAAATCATCCGCGAGTCACGGTATTTACTTGCAGTTTAAACACGTTTGATCGGCAATTACCCGATTTCTGTGGTACTCCTTTTGACTATTTCCCTCCCAAATTGTTTGCCTTCACAACTGCTGCATCCTTGCACGAGAGACAGTCTCAACCCCAGGGTAATTTCTCCACTTTTTATCTATCTCCGCGTTCAGCTGCCCAGCCACTTCTGTCGTCATCATCTTCTCGCCGAATAATGTAAGCCCATTTACTAAAGTTTATCTAGTTCTCAACCCCCACTACATGTCTCTCCTACATTATTCAGAATATTAGATCATTTCCTATATGCTTTCTTCGGTT
Organism: Fasciola hepatica; assembly: GCA_948099385.1. Lineage (NCBI taxonomy): Eukaryota > Metazoa > Platyhelminthes > Trematoda > Plagiorchiida > Fasciolidae > Fasciola > Fasciola hepatica. The sequence continues at coordinate 8,781,179 of CANUEZ040000012.1, read as the reverse complement.
CTTCCATTCATCCTTCCACTTTTATGAACTGCTTTTCAGAGCCGTCGTAGCTTCCGTGCTTTCAAAGTGTTTTCTGTTTCACTGTTGATCTGCCGCGTGCACCCGTCACGAAGTAACTTCACCAATATAATCCTAAGCTAATTTTATACCTCTCGACCTAACCTTGTCTACCCTTTCCAATCAATGATTTTTTTCTAAGACTTCATTGTTGTTTCTCCGGCCCCTCTTATATATACATATAAATGTACCTAAACACTCATTTTGCACGCTCCAGTTCCCCATCAGCCATTTTTCATGCTATCATGCGGCTGAAGGTAATCTCATACAGCAAGAGTTTCGCCTTGACTGTCACCTGGGAATCTATTTGAAAGTACCGCGGTTTGACCTCAACGAAAACAGGAAAGTGACTCTCAAACGACCTTCAGCGAGGGACCCAGAAAACGCCCGAGAAGCTTATTCTGGTTAAATTCTCGAACAATAAATAATGCTTATATTGCACTTCAAAGATATCCAAGCGTTTTTTCAATGAGGATGTCCAATACAGATGTTACTCTTGAACTTATGCATAGGTCCTGTCCCAGTTACTCTAGTAACGCACTTTCGTACTCGATTGCATTTCTCCGTACAGAAGTACGGGAGTAAAATAAACCGAAAATAAGCAATATACCTACAGTGAACCAACCTCATTGATGGCAAATACATCCACACATCCCCGTTGCAGGAAATGTCCTGCCGGTTATCATCATTTTCATCTGAAAAAACGTTTCTAAGAAAATATGTGGACAGATGGTTCAACTTTTGTTTACCTCGTCGAGGACCATGGCTTAATGGTAGTAATGTTGATGATAGCAATAATAATATTAATAATGTTCTCAGCGCCTACCTTGAACCACAAGGTCCATAATACTGAAACTGTATTTTCTTCTTTGAGTGTCACTCAGTGGTAGTCAGGCCAGGTCGGGTCAGGTCAGGTCAGGTCAGGTCAGGCCAGGTCAAGTCAGGTCAGATCAAGTCAGGCCGCACGTCCTCCTACCTTTCCAGCGAGTTACCAAACATGTGCTTACAAGTATTTCATGCACTCAATATCGATAAAATTGGATTGCGGTAAAAACGTAGCTCGATCATTTGCTTTTCAGGGCTCATTACCGGCCGTCCTCGAGAGTACCTTTTGGGGAATACTCGGCAGTAAAAGTAGAGGAGAAACCAGCTACCATTACCGCAGGTTCACAAACCTTTTCTGGCATTTTGAGTACAAAAACTATCTTCCATTTAGTCTGGGGGAAAACTTACCGTCACTTAAGAAAAGTAAAGTTGAGTGTTCCCAGGGGGGACACCCAGGGTACGGTCGAGTGTCCCCCTGTGCTGCCTGGGATGGTACGCTTCCTTTCCTTCTACATCCGTGCCTCACATCCACCGCATCCAATCCTTCCAAATCATTATTGTCATCTGACCCACCCTTTACATCTTGCGTTGCCCGCTACCTGTTTTATGATAAGTTTTGTGCCCTGTCCGCCGACCACCCAATGCATAGTACAAATGCTTCACTGCCATCTAATTCCTCGCGGCACTCCTCAATTTTTTCCCACTCTCTTCTCCTACAGAATTTTCCTGTTCCGATTTCCAGCCCCACTCATGTATATTTGTCGTCTTTCAGATGTCTCCTTCTGAGCCATCTAGACTCTCCACTTGACCTTGACTTTCACATTCGTGGAGCACTCATTTAATTCAGTCCCTGGTTCCTTTTTAACTCCCCACATATTTTTGGTATGCATACGCATCATATCTTCATCTCCCTTTGTTCTCTCTCCTGAGTCCACCTATTCTACTTTTGTCACTGACATGTCTACATCTTCACGAATTCGGTCTGTCCATTCCATGGCTTGTAAAAAGTTTGTTATTCCCCCTGGCTTACTCCGGGCACGTCCGAAACAACCAGCTATTAATACCAATTTTATTACTGAAACATGGCCTTCTAGAGAGGATCATTGGCCAGGATTATTAACCGACGATTTTGCAATCTATAGACGAGAAAGGGAACGCAACTGCTTTGAAGGAGAGATAACCATCCGCATTGGGACAAGCACAAATAATCTTGAGGCTCTGATCAACATAAGCATCTGAGATGTGCAGCTGTGCGCCGCTGTAATCATCTTTGCAGGCAGGGAAGTTACCGTTATTTGTGTCTGCAGCGCACCGAGTACAAACAGCGACGGGGACGTGCACCTACTGCGGACCTTAACTGAACTCGTTAAGGCTGCCCACAAAACACTCATAATGTGCGACTTCAACCTTTCAAGCATCGACTAGACAATAAAAGTCGGCATGACGGGATGTCAGGATGAGAGCTACTTGGAGTGGCAGAATGCAAACGCGTCAACATATCAGGGAAAACACCAGATATAGGGATGGACACACACCCTCCTTGCTTGGTTTCCCAATAACGGACCTCACAAACGATGCACCCAAATCCCGAGGCTGTACGCCTTTGGGCCAGAGTGACCACGTTTGTGTCCAAATCATTTTGTGCATGTGACAACCCAAGGTATCCTCAAGGCCGGTCAGGAATTTCTTTATTATGTTCATGGGTAGGCTGCGCACTTGGGCCGCGGAAATGATGCGGAGCACGGTAGAGAGGACTAATGTCGGGGTATGCTTGCAGGTCATAAAAGGATCTCTGAAGGCCCTTCAGGAAGAGTCCGCGTCCTTGAAACGAAGGACTGGGGAGGGCAAACCTATATGGCGGAAGGCTGCAGCAGCCAAAGCCATCAAACTTAGCAACCGCAGCTGGAACCTGTACAACGCTCCCTGCAGTCGGCCAGTCACGACCCGCCATACAAGGCTTAGAAACGAGACTGTGAGCCTTTTGCGAACTTGCGAGCGAGAGTATGAGCCCAGATTCGCCAAGTGCGTAGAACTGCAACCGAAGAAGTTCCACAGCCATGTGGAGTCAAAAGGCTCAGCAGTGGATGCAACAGGTCAGCTATTCATCTAGGACCATGGTGTTGCCACCGATGACCAGAGCATAGGCGGGTAATGAGATACTAGTCAATTTGGCCCAGGTGCACCCTCTTCTGCAGTTAGAAGAGCTAAATCTCTCAGAAGGAATCGTGCATAAGTACCTACAGGGATTAGTCAGCCACAAGTCAACGGGTCCACATGGCATCCACCCAGCTGTCATCAAGCCGTTAGCTGATGTCTTAGCCCCAACTTTACGCTGGCTGCACACATCCACCTTGGATCAGAGTTAGCCACCTCAGGACTGGAAGTTCGTGGCCGTCGTGGCAATACTTAGGAGTGGACCTTAGCCGGCTATACGCAACCACAGGCTGGTAAGCCTAGCTTGCATCCTATGCAATGTTCTTGAGAAGATCATCCACGCCCACATCTGTCAACACCTACTGGAGCTCGCCATAGCGAGCCCAGCCAAGCATGGATTCCTCAGAAATGGATCTCTTCATAAGAGTCTCCCATGCTTCTCCGATTAAGATACTTGATGACCAGATAAAGGTAAACAGGCTGAACCATGTTGCCCTGACTTAAGCATAGCCTCCTACCCCGTTAATCATCAACTTTTGTTCCGCAAGATGGAGACATTCCGTGTAAGTAGGCCGGTATGTCTGCGGCGGCGGACTTCCTCTCCAGCAGGGCGTTTTACGCCAAGGTAAGGGACGGGTGCTTAAACTTGGTGAACGCCACTGGTGGTGTACCTCAGAGATCCGTCCCAGGACAGACTCTACATCTGTTGTTTCTTAGCGACCTTGCATCCCCCCCTTATTCGCCCAGTTTCACTCCAGCTTGAATGTGGTTGGGTCTAAGGAGAGAGTCGACTTAGGCAGGGATTAAGCAACCTTTTCGGACTGGACATACAAGTAAGGCTTACCCCTGAAAGCTGGAAAAATCCCTTTGATGTTAAGGGCAACAGAGAACCTAACTGTTGCTCAAGACCAAGGGTCGTTCACTATAGAAGGAGTCAGTAGGGTTTAAGATCACGGGATTTTCATGATCAGTGACTTTAAATGGTCGAGCCAGTGCAAGGCTTTTACACAAAAGGCCTCTGGTGGGTCTTTTAGACCGTGATCAGCATTGTCGTATAGGCAGCCAAAAATATTCGCACTCGTTTGCCTGCTTGTAGCACGACCTCATTCGGAAATTAGAGTATAGACTTGGTCACCGTTGCATAAAAAGGAAGCCGCCTGCTTACAGCAAGTCCAGCTTCCTGCCAAGCAAACGTTTAAGGGACAAGGGGCAGATTTACATGCAGACTCTGTGATCTGAATCTTTTCTCGTTGAAAAGGGAGGGAGACCGAGGGGACCTAATAGAAACTTTTAAGATAATGGAGGGTTTTTCCGGCCTTAGGTAGGATGGTCTACTCCATTCCAGAACAAGGGGACACGAAAGAAGCTGATGAAAGTTCGGGCGAGGTTGATGGATAGATCGCATTTCTTGAGCAACAGGAAAGTGAACTGTTTGAATGGCCTGCCTGGTGGAATGACAGGTCTGCAGACCGATCAGTTTCTCAAAGGTGCCTTAGATTGTTAGTGGGGCGAGATGCTCCCTGGCAGTGAGCTTTGAGCACTTTCACTGGGTGGATGACGGGTAGCACTGCGGTCCGTCTGAAATGTGTTGTACCTGAGGTTTTCATTTCAAGTCACCGCACAGGACTGGCGGCCGACTCTAGTGCTGGTCCAGTTCCTTGTCCCTACGACCCGCCTCGTCTCGCAGGGATTCAGCTTCTTAAAATCCCCGTCTGCCTGTTGATGGAAGCTTGCTAACGTGATACTTGTCGGGTGCACTTCGAAAGGAGCAGCTAAAGCAAAATTCCGATGGAGTAGAGCCTTTGCAACCAGCAAGTTCACTCGTCAGGCAAAAGTGAGTAGCCCGACAATCAGCTCTTCTGTAAAAAAGGGAGAATAGACGGTCCAAAAGGCCTCAAGGAGGCATGAAAGAAGATCAGTGAGAAGGAAGAAAAAAGTTAACAAGAGTAGGGAAACTAACAGTAATAATGATAATGTTATTATTGATACAGAATAATAATGCTAGCAATCGGGAGAAGATGGAGAAGCAGCCAAAGAAGCAAGGAAAGATTTCGGAATGGGAGTTCTGTTGATGCTATCCGCTGTCTCACTGGCACTCCGGAATTACTTGCGCCCATGCAGAGTCCAACTTGTCTCAAAAATCAGGGACAATATCTACTGCCAAGGTGTCCTCTTGGAGTTTGTTCCAGTCGTTTATCCCTCCGCGTGAGAAGAACAGAGCTCTGATACTCTCGTTGGTCCTTCGCTTACCAGGCTTCAGTTTTGCGCCCTCGGAGGGTAGAGTTTCTGTCTCGGGTAAATAAAGGCTTGCCCTTTCTGGACCACCCTTTTAGTTCCTTCCGTGGTTCTACCAGGACACCATTTCGTGCTTCTACTCATGAGCAAGGGCAAATCTAGCTATTCCAGTCTATCCTAGTACTCTAATCGCCTTAGACCGGATATGGTTCTTGTGAGGCTCCTCCTGACCCTCGCCAATGTGTCAGTGTCACTAGCTAACTGAGAAGCCCCTTAGTGAACTGCGTACTCTAGGTAGGGTCTCACCAGTGAGACGTAAATGAGTGTTATAACTCTATGGCTCCTTGAAGTTGCCGTTCTTCTTAGATGGTACATTATTCTTTTCGCCCTGTTGGCCACTGACGGACACTAGGCCGACGGCATGAAGTCACTTGTGACGATTATCCTTAAGCCTCGGAACTTTGTCTTCTGAGCGATTGGTTCTGGGTTGTACAGGTTCAGGTGGCAGACCCCCGGGACCCACATTCTAGCAGAAGAGTACATTTCTCTTTGTTCAAAGGTAGGCCCCAGGCTACAGTCCAGTTATTGATAGCATCTGGGTTTTCCTGAATCTGGGTGAGGGCTCACGATGCATAATATCTTTTGCTACTGTTGTGCTATGAGATTTTTAGTTTTGCTCTCACTTATATAGGGGATTCGATGAAGTACACTGAATTGTCGGGCGCGTAACTGATGTGCACACCATCGAAAGGATTCTGGACTCTCAGTTGGTAGTGGCTATTACCTGGTCTGTGCAGACTGAACTGAACGATGCTGGATGCATCGATCGGCAACGAAGCATTTCGAACAGCAGACGTGGACAAGTTTTGCGGGGAAGCAATGAGACCGTTAGACCGAACTCTAATGCGCAGCCAGGGGAGCCGAAGGAGTATTCCAGAACCACACCGCGGGCAACTACACATGCTATCTCCCATGGGATTACAAGCCCGGCGGCTTGCAAGCTCTGCAGGACGACCCTTCGGTAGTCGGATTGCCCTGGTTTTCCGGAATCCAGTGTTACCGATTGGGGGAATATAGCCAGGAAGAGAGGTGCTTGCTTTATTTGCCTGAATCATTCACACCATACTGTCGACTGTCGCCGTCAAACTTAGCGCCGCTATGAAGTCTGCGGAAGCAACAATCATTCTTTGCCTCATACCAGTGGGGCTTTCGAGAATCCGGATTATCTGGAGTTCAAAAGCGTGTGCTCTCTTGCAAGCAGTTCAGAAGAGCCAGCCGTGCTCTGCTTCATCCCGGTAGAAGTTATGACGTGCAAAGTATTGGTGGAAGCTGTGGCATTTTTGGATACTGGATCGGACTGCAAATTAGAGAGTCGCATAGTTTCGAAGTAACTGGCCTCGGGGGCCGAAACACATAGCTGAACTTCAGCACTGTCGGGGGAATACGTACCGTCAAGTCGGGTAAATTCAAGCTACAGCTGGTGCCCTTGGTGGGCTCAGAAAAAGATGAAGTGCCACAGACTTTCATTGTAGGTAGTCTGCCAAAGACACCATTAAACTACGCTGCGGCAAGGGCCAGTCAGTGGCCTCTTCTGAGAAAGGTCCGCTTTGAGGAAGTCACAGAGGCATCGGTTTACATACTTATCTGTTGTAAAGTGCCTGAGGCCCACTGAGCACTTGATAAAAAGGCTGAAAAATCTAAATAACCACATAATAATAACAGTGGTATACTTCTCGACCTTGGCCAAGAGGCAGGCATGAAGTATGATCAGAATTAGCAGTATCACTCAAGATGAAAAATGTACATATTTTAGAGAGGGGGTCGCACGTTACAGCAACAGAGGAATGAGGCTAGGGAGGGTTTATATGAGGTAAAGTGACAACAGAATACACAGTAAGTATGGTTCAGTTTCGAGTCAGCTGGGGCTTTGGTAAGGAATCGGCCGGATGTAAGACAAAAATTGCCTTGGGAAGCAGAAAATACAATGTTTACAAAGACTGTGCAAGAAATTGCTCGATGATGCATACTTTAGTTCATTTAATAAGGCAGTTGGCGATGATGCAAGAAGACATGTTAGAATTTCATGAAAGCGCATGGGGAATACTAATTTTCACAGATTTTCTGATATAAAAAGGATTAGTACCCCCGGAAAAGGTGATATAATTTCCACGGGAAGGACTGAGTATCATCTGATGTCGAGAATTCGCAGCTGGTGGACGAAAATGGAGTTTTGAGAAGGAATACTCAGCAAGCGAAATTCGTGTCCACGGGGAGCAAAACGAAGCAAGAGAGATGAGTGAAAACGTTGAGATAGGTCATTTCAGGCTGATAAAGTGGCTAGCATATTACCTTGTTCAGTTTCCTGTGGCCTTTCTGTGACTGCTTTGGGCTTTTTAGACGACGGCCAGCTAATGTTTTTGTTTACTTTTTCGTCATGGGAATGAAGAGATACCACTGAATCTGGACTGTTTGTTATCGAATTAGGAGCCCTCGCATAGTGGTTTGAATGGCTTCGATATCAAGAGAGTCCAGTGGCAGGAATTCCCCCGTGAGCCTCAGCCGGTCATATGCAGCAACTTAAGGACTTCCTGTGGGTGAAACCTCGTAGCCAGATGGCGCTCCCGGTAGCCAGCATTGGGCACGGTTGTAGACGGGCAGGGAAGATAAGCTGTCTGCAAGATATGATACAACCAAGCAGCACTATCACAGAGTGGTTCTGGATCTCAAAAGGGGAGGGTCGCCGTCCGAAAGTTGTTCCAGATAGAGGGGCACCATGGTCTAAGTACCGTGAGGAGCCGTATACAAAGTTTAGGTTGGTGTCTGCAAGCACTAATGGAGCTTGCACTATTAGGCCTAGTTATGGATCGTATTAGGGGCATATTTCCTCAGCTTTTACGATAGCTTCTGTCGAGGAAGTCAACGAAAAAAGACCGCGGAGTGACAACCGCGTGTATTTTTACGAGGCCTGAGTACAGAGACCGCACGATGGAGTGTGTCGGAGAAGTGTGTCAGAAGTGGCGCTTGCAGTTGCTGCGTGCTCGAAAAGTGCAGTCAAGCAAGTGCCAGACAGAGTGTGATCGGCTGATAAATATAACTACCAGTTCGGTGGTGTACCGGTGAGTCTTACCATTTTGGGTTATTAAAGCCCTGGATGTGCATTGGGGTTATTGGGTCTGGGGGCTACGCGAGAACGCAGCTGGGAATCACTGACACCCTAAGTGACAAGTTTGTATATTTTGTCTAGGGGCTACATGACTGGTCCTACCGCGATGACATTTACAGGCCTCAAGGCAGTTGTCGCGTAAAACGAAGGCCCTAAATTGCAAGTTTCTAAATTAAGTCCCTAGGATATGTGACACACACTATCGTGTGGTTTTTACGGGTCTAGTGCTGCACGATGGTGTCAAGTCTTGATATACGGAAGGTAGCTGCCAGCTGGGATTGTAAAATGGAGGGCGGGTTGGGTGCTAGGATATAGGAAGCACCGCCTTCTCAGAAAAAGGAGGAAAGAAAAGTAGGCACGAGTGAAAAATACGGGCGGTTATCCCTTAGTTCTCATATATAGGCTTATATACACTCATATATATATATATATATATATATACCGTGCTATGAGGAGAAGCTTTTGTCGTCTGATGTATCGATTTTTTGCGGGGCAATAGGGTAAAGGTCAGGGCCACGGTGGTTTTACAAGTGAAGTCAGCATAAACACCAGGCCCGAGTGGGAGGGTACGAGGTGGTTAAAACTTAGAGCGTGAGGTGGATCAGCATACTTGGAGAGTCTAGTTTGCTAACACTGCGGTTGGTCTTGTGCGTAAGAAACAAAAGCACTTCAAGTGGACAAGGGCAGTGTGGGGTTTCCCTTCCCGCAGAGTCAGGTCTGAGCTGATGAAGAACATAGCCATGCTTGAGGGTCACCACTCCCTTCACAGTCCGATAATAGCCGTACTGAAAGATCGAATCAATCCCACTAGGTCTTTCGCGTTTTCCGTACATATCGTTCTTTGCTTTTTAATAGGTGGGTGGTTGAGCCCACATAGGAACTTTCCAAAGCCCTTCCGCCCGACCATAAATTTCCACGTATTTTTCTTCCTTTCTCCGCTGCTGGGGGTGGTCTATTTTCCCACGTCCGGACTCAGCTGTGGTGTAGGTGCCGTTGACATCAGGGGTTTCGCTGGCATGGGCCAGAAAATACAGAGTTGGGCTGAGCAAACACACGGAGTAGGTCAACGAATGATGTAAAGCACTTGTCCGCATACACATATCAGCCTCGGAAAAAGCCAGACCGTACCTGCGACTGTCAGAGGCCTTTCTGGTGTAATGGGGTTGGCTGCTCCAATGGATGATGAAGTGGCACTCACGGAGTGGAGATAGCAGTGTAAGTTGGGTGGTAAGTCAAGAAACCATGGCAACACAGGCTGGCAGTCATGACGGGAAATGTAAGACGAGGAAATTGAGGCCAATAGGTAGCTTTTGGAAGGTGAGCATATGGGACAGAGGATTTCAGAGCGGAATAGAAGGGGGGAGCGGCTTACAGCTGGGCAAGAAAGCTGAGAGAGTAGAGGCCAAAAATAAATAAGAGAAGATTCGAAGAATCATGAAGTAAAGTAATGGACGACAGAATTTAATGTCCCAGATTCCAGCACCACTGATTTATTTAAAGCTATGGGAAAGTCAGAGCTAAAAGCCGTAGTCGTGGAGAAGGACTGTTGAACTAGATAAAGCGGGGTCATGTGGGGGCTTAGTGAAGGTAGGTGAACGTGGATGTTGCGCACAGTCACGAGACCCGGCAGGTATCTAACTGGTTATAGCTACCACCGGCGACGGACTGTATTATACTGCATGTAGAAAGTATGCAATATGTGTGAAAAATATATATTTGTATATATTCAGCCCAGCTTCTGTCCATATGAAAGAAAAGTTGGGTTTGGGAGATAGTGGCATGATCCTAATGCTGGGATCCGTTTTCGACGGCCAGCTCGAGGGATGAGAGAGAACAGGAGGGGAGACAAGAAATGGGGCTCTAAAGTTGGACGCCTTCTTCATAAGCTCGATACCCAGAAATGTTGGTGTTATTCAAAGGTTAGAGTTGAATAACGGTAAGCTGTGATGTTAAGGCATGGCTGAACGGGGATCTTGGTGCACTTTTGCAAATAGTTGGGGGTAGTTTTTTCCAAAAGTTTGAGTATGTGATAAGAAAGAGGCTGGATTTTATTGCGAGCCTTGACTGTGAGGTGGTGAGATTGAAGTCCACATGGCGTACAGGGCAAGCTGAAGGTAGGAAAAAGGTACAGAGTTGGTAGAAATGAACGCAGAGCGATGTATAGGCCTAAATAGAAAACATAATTTAAGTCTGACATGTCTAAGCCATACGGGGTCAACTTTTAGTGGAGTGCATCTCTTTATGAATCAGCGGGGAAGGGTATCCTATTGGCTTCTTGTTGAACGTAAGCTGTACTTTTTCGAGGTATATCCTATCCGTTTTAGACTTTCCGGATAAGATAATGGGGCAGTATTCGATGTGAGGTCTTGCCTGGTACCGGTATGTAAGGAGAGTACAAAGCTTCATCTTAAATGATCTGAGAACAAGGCATATTATCTGTCTGGCCCCGGCCATCTGGAATGAGACAGGTTCTGAGAATTGCAGATAAGCCTGGTTCGATGAGCGCTTGATTCATTGACAGGGTTTCGGGAGGGACTTGACATCAATAAGTTGTGTAGAAGGTTTTGGAAGTCGAGAGGCACATCTGCCGGGGGGCACACCACTTGTCAAGTTTCTTTACGTTATTGTCTATGTCAAACATCGCTGTGCCCAGATCTTGATGGCGGGATGCATTGAAAATTTTGACGTCTTCGGTGAAGAGAAAAGAAGTGCCGTGCTGCACAACCGGAACAATGTCGTCAATTTGGAGTTGAAAAAATAGAGGACCGAGTACATTTCCCTGTGTAACCCCAGTAATGATAGACTCTGGTGACGATAAATGTCAAGTATCGAATAAAACTTGGGTTCCTTATGACAGGTGGGAAGTGATCCAAGATAAAAGCTGGCCATGGATACTGTGGGCCCGGAGTTTTAGTAATAACCGGGAGTGAAGAACTTGGTCGAATGCCTTGGTTATATCGAGGTAAAGTATGGTCACACATTTTCCGTTGTCAGCGGTCGTGCTCAGTAGGTTGAAGGATACAAATTGGCAGGCGGTACAGAAGGGTTATTTTAGGAAGCCATGTTTGCCGCCATGAACGAGGTTATGGAGCAGGAGAAAACCGGAAATCCAGCGTTTATGCAAAGGTTTCGCTATTCCGGCTGCCAGAGGAGTGTGGTAAATATGACGTAAGTTCGAAGGATCCTGCCCTGGATCTTTTTATGGATAGGGATAATTGTTGAGGGTTTCCACTGGGATGGAACAATGCCATTTTTTAAGAGGTAAGTTTTAGAGGTTCATAAGAATGGCAGCGACATCGGTTCGCCAAAATGAAAGAGTGATGGGGGAGCCGTCATGATCGGGGCCGCAGGGGAGTCTGACCAGCAGCTGTAGCTGAACCACGTCGTTCAACCTAAATTCAATGTCAGAGAGAACCTGAGCGGTGGTGAGGGGTACGGGAGGCGCATTTGTAGTGGCGTCGGTAGTCACGGTTTCTGAGAAGAAGGTATTGAGCGCTTCGGCGACTTCGGCGGAAAACTGTTTTTGCTTATTTTTCCCAAAATTAAACAGGGTATCCCTGAAGCACCTCTCTGATTTCTGCTCCTTGACAGTCGGTTCAATCGGTAAAATCTGTCGATGGAATTCAAGACCGAAAGCTCTTGCTTCCCCATCAGTTTGTTAGTCCGAAGACTAATGTTTACAGGGAGAGACAGAGGGGTGGATTTGCAACAATATGGAGAAATCTCCGGTTCTATAATGGATCTCCTGCAGTTTTGCATGTCTATCTCGCAGCCTTGTGGGATAAGTGCTTCGGACTTGAGAGCTACTGGTCCCGATGGTGGTGATTCCTGACAAGCAACCATGTAGCTTATCGTAGAGTACGTCAGCAGCAACTTGAGGGTCGTGTTGCTGGAAGCAGTCATCCCCGTTGAGGGAGTGGAGTATGGGCTCGAGGCTTATCCGGTTGATCCCATGTAGAGTCCGTTGAGGTAAGCTACATATGGGGTGTACGGGCCCGACTGTGAATTTGCAAGATACCATTCTAAGGTCACCGCCTTCGAAACGATCGAGGGCGGTAGTTGTCACATCAGATATGCCAATGGTAAATACGAGGTCAAGCGTAGTGTTTCCATTGTTGGTCTCATTTCATGCTGGACCCAGCGCCCTGGGCGTATGGTCGAAACGAGGTTCGTGAAGTTATGGAGTGATGAAGTGGTGTCCCAACAGAACTTAGGCGCACTGAACTCGCCAGCAGCGAGCTTTGACCAAGAGAGTAGTAGTACGAAGTGGTCAAAAGCTTTAACTACATGGGCGAGGTCCGTAATGTTTGAGTTGGAGGGTCGATAAACTCAGTCAATATGAAGTGGAATATTGGCCAGAAGAACCTTTACTCTCATTGAGTCCTAGATTGCTTCCAGTGTTGGATCGGAGAGACAGGAACGGCAAAAAGGCTTTTTTATTGTGGATTTGGCGGCCCCTTCTACGACAACGACTGTTTTTATGAAGGTTTGGTGACCCGGCAGTAGAAACTTTGTTCTGATGGGACAGTCATTTGGCCGGGTTCCGGTTATGACAGTGGATGATAGTACTATATTACGGAGAGTATTGATTTTGTTCAACAGCGAGCGAGCGTTATTGAGGAGCAAGTTTAATGCAGCTGCATCGTCGTGGCGTGTGATGGGATCTACCACCGACAGGCTTTGGTGGCTAACATTGCCAAGATAAAAAACATTATTAAGAGGGCACATAATGTCAGGGTTTTAATGCATAGGAGCGATGGAGAGTTAGAATTGTGGAGCCAGCATTGCGGAGTAAGGGTTGTTGGTAAGCATGTAGAGCTGGTTTAGTTGAAGGGGGGCTGCTGTCAAGAAAAAGTGGTCATTTGTGGAGGTAGGATTCCCGGAGTGGGCTGAGTAACCAGGTGCGGATTGGATGTTGAGGTAATGGGTAGTGGCAGGTGAGATGGTAGAAGGTGCTGGTGGCTAGGTTCAGAGGGATACTAAATAGGTGGGTAGTTATCGCTCGACTAGGACCAACGAAGTAGCTTTGGTTGGTTGTGCTGGCCGTCCTGTGTTCGGGAAAATGCTTGGAGTTCAGACTTCGAAAACGTTGATTATTATTTGACTGGGGGTTATTTAGATGAATCACTGGAAGAGAAGGAAGTTGGTTGCAGAGATTTAGCAGGGAATGCTGGCACTAAGCCGGATGGTTGGGAAAATGTTTCCGCATACTTAAAGAATATGGTAACTTTGGTCCCGGTGGTTGTTGATGCGTTACTTGGAGGCCGTTTTCGTTCGTATTGCAGAGTGCAGTTGGGAGAATCTCGTCCACTAGCTGATGTACCAAGCTAATACAGCGGGGTGGAGTCGGCTACCTAGGGGTGATACAGAGTGGGGTGCCGCTCACCGGTAGACGTGAACTATTTGGGGTATACTGAGAGTGCTTGACGGAGGTTCCATACGAAGTTCTGAGAGTACTTATGGGGGACTACCGGAACAGCCGGAGTAAATAAAGCCGTGGGGGACACAGAACTCTGTCGGTTGATAGGCCGCTTAGCTCTGTAGTGGGTCAAGGCTTTTATGAAAGATTTGTGGCCACAAGACCGTGGGACATGAGTTAGGACGGAGCGGACTGTTTGCAACAGACCTCCCCGGGGTCTTTTTCTGTGTTGTGGCAGTGTGCTGTGGGTTGACCTGAGCAGCAGCAGGCCTGAATGCGCGGGACTTTGGGGGCCCTGGGCCAACAGTAACTTGGGGATGGTCATAGTTTCCATTTGCTGAGGTGGAGGTTGATGGAAAAAGGCAGGTCCTTTTACCACGAGGGCGTCATGGAGAAGGCGTGGTGGTCAGGTCCAGGTCAGCTGGGGTAGTGCGGGCAGCTGAGGACGTTTGTGTTAGGGAGTTGCCCAACGGGAGGTGAAGCGGCGGGGCGACTGGTATTTCAGCCACTGTTTGCACTGGTGGGGCTGAGGTACTTTCTAATGACCGGAACCCCTCTCACTGGACAGTAATGTTTCCGGTTATATTATGATTCTTTTGAACGGCTGACGTCAGCATTGATTTGCTAACTGCTTACGGATTCCCTTGCTACTGTTTTGTCGGTTAGGCGGAAATTTAAAGGACATTCACTGCTTTGTGACGTTTTGTGAAGCCGAGTGCAATAGAACCTGTGGTGTGCTTCGTTGCAAGCAGCCAGCATGACGATTTCAGTTGACAGCCGGGACTGTTGTTCAGAAAGGTTGAAAACTATAACGTTTTCGGCTTTGGCTATAAGCTTATGAATTTCGGTCAAAAATGAGTCAGAGAAACGGCTTGCCATGGCTAGGCTTCAGCTATCAGCTACAGCAGCGGGTTCCATTTTGCTAGATATGGAGGGAATCCTTCATAGAATATCATCACCTGACTGCATCTGTTTTGCAGATCGACCACTTTTTGATCTACTTCGTTGATCTTCATGTAGGCTGCATCATAAAAATCAACAAGGGCTTTTGAGCATGGCTGACAGCAGGCTGAGGTTGAGTGTTCTTGGTCTATCTGGGCCTGACAGAGCAAGTGGCCTGATTCGTAGCCGGGAACCTGGCACGTTTATGGAGTATCTCTGAAATTTCCATGGATTGTCTGAAAGAGGTAATGTGTTGAAGGTGGAAAGATTATGGGTCCGTAGGTTGAACGTTTTGAGAGTGTGAGACCACGTAGAAAACTTCAGGCATTTTTTCCAGCTTACAGACTGTTAGGGGATTCATAAACACAAAAGCCAAACACAACCTAGGGAGAATAGGGGCAAGGTGTAGCGCGGTCACTTTATGTGCTACTAGGACCATGGTGAAATGGACACTACGCGGCCTGGTATACGGTGAAGTTAGGGTAGTGGCCTCAGTGAGTTTCTTAAATCACTCCAGTATTGGTGCTGAGTCCCAATCGAAACCTGTGAATGATGGCGGGACTCTTCAATTTTTGTTTGTGTGACGCTGAACTGTTCGTTCAATCGGTCATTGATTACATTAGCTGCCAAAAATGAAGGGAAGGAGTGAAACGAGCTTATTTGGTGGTGTTCAACTTGGCAACCCCGGTTACACCGCATTTTCAACGCTGCATTTCACGCCCGCTCTTTCCGCGCAAACTGTAAACGAAATTACCCTAGCCCGTTGTTGAAACAATTGGTTTTCTCTTCGACTAGGCAACTTGCATTAGTGCAAATGACTTCCTTTTGTGAAAGCTTGTGCGTAACAACCCGGTGTTTGAAAGCGCTCCCCGATTGTTTGGTAGGCAAGTCGGCCACGGTCGAACAAGAAGGGGACAACCTTTTGCTGAGAAAAAACAACCCCTTACGTAAACATCTGGTTGTACTTGAGTTTGTATACTTGTGAGCAGGTTTCAGGAGCCAGAAGTAGTAGTTACGCACACTGACAGTAGGGTTTAAGTAGGTGGCAAGAGTTAGTACCCTTATTCCAGGCCTCTGACTTTACTGGGGTCAGAAGGATTTTGGGGCTCATTGTAATGATCAGATGTAGAAAATTCCGCCGGAAAATTATAATACCTTGATTTCTTGAAAATGATGGGCCACATTTAATATTTGTGGGATTTGTACCATCTATCTTTTTGTAAGCTGACATTTTTTCATTCGTCTCCGACCCGGGGATTTGTCATATTCATGATCAGAACTGTGCTGACCCACGTGCTTTTCTGCCTCACACCATGAAGTTTACTACTTTGATGAGTCTTTGTGACCGCGTATGTAAGTCTTGCTTATATTCAGCGAGCCTGTTCATTTAGTCATTCAGTATCTTAGAGACCACGAACCAATTTTGTTTTGGTTTCAAGATTGGTAAGACTTTGGCCTGGAATAGCTCAAAGGCATCGAATAGCCCCGTTGGCAGAACCTTCCGTGTATCAATAGGGGAAAGCTTGCCCCAAGCCAGCCGCATGCAGAATCAAGTACCCCAAGGGCCTGTCCTAGGATCCCTGCAGTTCCTTCCCTATATAAATGCCTTGAAGGACCTTCTAGATCATCTCGTTTTAGGTACTGGACGATGAAAATATAGTGTGGGGAGTCAACAATGGATCAGTCCGGAAAGACTTTGGCAGAGTCAAAAAATCGGCTGCGAATTGGTAGATGCCGCTGAACATGTAGATGGGAGTGCATCTGATTGGAGTAGGGTTGTATCAGAGACAAGGTGTACTGAAAATGGGGGGCATGGCTTTATTAGCACCGGTAAAAGGTGTTGGGCAAGACATGGGGTTAGTAGTTAGAGCTGATTTCCAACCCCAAATCAGATGTGAAAAGGCGGCTAAACCCAATTCCAGAGCATTCTATCAATTCCTAGAAACAATAAACCCTATGACACCATTGAAGCTTCTTCCACCACATAAAACTGCAGCCAGGCGTCACTCAGAAAACTGCTTCCGGACCTGAAATGCATACCCGGTTCGGGATAGGCAAGGGCCAGGAAAGATCCAGGGATTATTTACCAGATTTTTTCTCATGTCAAGAGGAATAGGTCTTGATGGACTCCTAAAGTGGCTCAGTTTATTCTCCAAGGAAAGGGGAAGGACACGAGGGGACCGCACAGTAGAGTACAAGGTCCTGACAGGCCGGATCGACTTGGGCGCTCACACGTATGCCCTTGCCGCGAGGAGACCACGACATTAGGGTTCATGCCTTCAGGCTGAGGAAGAACAGGTGACGGACTGGACTGCGGCCCCAGTTCTTCACGCAGTCTTGTTACCGACTGGGAGGAATTGCCAGAGAAAGTGGTGGAGGCAACTAAAGTGGCTGAGCTCAAGCGTCGACTGGACGAAATTGTGAGTGGAGTGTTCCACGATGGGCTAAGGTGACCGGAAACAGCCCCGCTGGGATTGGTGATACTTCTTTAATTCCTGCTTTCGCCAAGCTTCCATTTTAGCCACCATTTCAACTCTGTCGTATCATTGCCCTCTGGCCTTACTTAGCTGTTTGGTTTCCTTCCAATTAATTCATACGTGGCTCCCCGTCTCTGGCCAGTTCTCCGCAAATGCGCGGTTTTCACTCCACCCTCCAAGTCTCAGTTCGCTACAGTCTTACCATCATTTTTAGCCCTGCCACCTTTGCTCCCTCTTCTGATCTATCACCTCTGCTTCTTTTTTCCTAAACCTAACTGACGAGTCTGTACACGTGGTGGTTCATTTTTTCCGGCTGTGAACCAAATAATATGAATGGATATAGGACCTGGAGCTTCAGGAACTAGTCGCTCCCATAGTCGCATCACCAGGGGATCCGTGGAGCCCATCCGGCAAGAAGGAGTACTTCATGGCCGTCTACCGTGCATTCCTGAAGTAACCCGCATCCGAAGACACCTGTTCCCACATAGCGTCTAACATTTGCTCAAGAATTTCCACTTTTTCAAACACGTAACTTTTTGGTCAACTAGTTTTACTGTCCACCTACCCTATTGCAGAGAGGCGGGCCCGCGCATTTGGTATTGTGATCACCTTCCACGGTTGTAGATTTTCCTCTTGTCCACTTTTCGACAGCCGCCACAAACGTATCCTTAGCTTTTATTTCCGCTGTGCTTCTCAGAATTTCAAAGGCTTTACTTAGGCCCGCTCATGGCCTTTGCTCTTCTGGAGAAAATTGCCCCATATTCTGTCGTCTCTCTCCTTATGTCCCTCCGGCCCACCTTCTATCACCCCTTGGCTAGCGGCTGTAATTGTTCATGGTAGGCTGCACATTCTTCTGCACAGGTGCCTGGGCACGGACATAGTATTCGAGGTAAGACCTCACTATCGCCTTGAACATGGGCAAAACACTTGCTTGCCTGCAGGACTGTTGATTTGAGCATAAAGGGCTCCTTGAGAGCTCCATGGGCAGTCAGCTTGCACTGCTCCACCCATTTGAATTCTGCAATCGCAATAGAACCTAAGCCTTTTATATGCTGCTCCCCCCTACCGTGAAAGCTCCATTTTCCCCTGTTGCGGCGAAACTGATTGATTCGCTGGTCAGTAGATGAATTTTGCTCTTATTTCGAGGGGTATTCCATGTATTTCCTTACTTGATCGCTCTCTCGACGGTGATTGCTTTTGTTTCCCGCCGACCTGATGTAATGACCTCCACTTCGTCTGCAGATTTGGAACCCGGAGAAGTCAGTGCTTTGGCCAAGTCATTTATATAGAGGAGGAATAGAACTGGTCCCGGAACTGATCCCTAGGGAACAAGGCTCGTCGCATTTACTGGCTCAAAGTGTGCATCCCCAGATTTAGCATGACCGCCCTGTTAATAAGGGGGTCAGCTATCCTACTGTGTAGCTGCTCGTCTATTCCACAGGTCCCAGGTTTACCCAGCAGTGGTCGGTAGTTCACTGAGTCGAGGACTTAGCTGAAGTCTTGTTAGCCTACTTCCACTATTTCCCTCTAAGCCAATCTGGTTTCTAACTTCTCCCAAGAGCCCGAGAGGGTTCGAAAGAAGTTGTTTTCCCTTTAAAAGACCAATCCTTGCCTCGCTTAACAACTCGTGTTCTGCCAAATGCTTGCAGTAGCATTCTCTTAGCAGTTTACCCGAGCGCTTTCAAAGAATACATGTAAGGCTCACAGGTCTGTAGTTTCGCTCCTGCGAGTGCAGTCCACACCTGTGGGTAGTCACTACTGCCGCCGTCTTCCAGCCGGCTGGTGGTAAGCCATGCCAGCCAGATAGGCGAGACAGCCTAAGAACGTGCCCATCCATTTCAGAAACCATTGATTTTATAATAGCTGGGCGCACGACGTCAGGTCAGGCTGATACGTTTGTGTTCCTCCCCTCTAGTATTGTTATGGTTTTTCCCAGCGTTATGGACATGTTTGGCGTAGCGGGCGATTTGAATGGGCCTTCTGTTGTCCTCTTGTGCCCCCATCTCCTCGACGCACACATTCGACGTATTTACTCAAAGCCTTCGTTTTGCTCTGATCTACGCGGAATTCTGTCTCATCGCTTTGTATTGGTGTTCCGACTCCCCTCCCAGGCGCGCCTTTTGAATAAGCTACCGTGTCCATCAATGAACGACGCCCCCATCTCATCCCGTTGCAGAAGCTGGAGCGTTCTGCTCGTTTTCCTAGGCATAAAAGGCGCATGCACAGCCTGCTTATATTCTCAACGTTACATCACCTACCAGTCGCACTCTATGCTACTGAGTTTACCCTCGGGGAGGCATCCAGTTCTCCATCACGAACTCGTCTCCCTCTGAACCCTGGTCCCGACATCATCGCTCACATGCCTATTGAGTGGAAATGAAGTCGACAGGGCTGCATTGCCATTCAGAGTGTTAAGTCTACATTCGGGGTACCGCGTCTCTTCCCTGAAATGGAGGACTCCATAAAAGGGGACCATTTTGAGATTCCGACGTTTATCTCTGCACTATTCGCACCCTCACTATTTCAAGGCTACTGGAAAGACTGGTAAAGAAAGCAGCTAGCTGATTATCCGCTAAAGCGGAGGCTTCCCCGTACTGGCCAGCACGACTTTTTCCAAGCACACTGTTGCGATACTTGCAAGGTTGACTTCCCTAACCTGGTTAAAGACGGGGTACATAAAAGCAAATCGGTGGTCATTTTCTTCCACCATACAAACAAGACTTTTGCTCGGGCTCCTCACAACAACTCACTCTCTGAGCTCTATACGGGAGAAGTCTTTGGCTGGTTGCATGCATAGTTTGCCTGATTTCTGTCAAGCCTGCCTCAAGTAGTCTCATTAGGCTCAGATGCTCAGTGGAGCAATTCACGACAGTTCCCAACGTGGTCCTTCCTAAAGTCCTGTTTATCATTGAGGAGCTGATCCACGAAAAGGGGGTTTGATCACCAGGGTTGTAGCGGCACATCCTTGGCCGTTTTTAACTCACCTAACGACAAAGGCTAGGTCGACTATTTTCTAGTAAATTAAATTACACCACCTGCATTGAAGAAGCGGACAATTCGTTGTCTTTTGTAAATAACGCTAGTTTCAGGCTTCCAGATTTCGCAATTCTAGGCAGTATTTGTGTTACCTAATGCCAGCTAGTCCCATCATGATCCTGGGTAAAGTAATTCAGCAGTCGGTCTTCATCACTGCAACTAAACACTTCCCTCTCACACAAAATAAGGGATCAGCAAAGTATGGCAATTTCCCTCCAGCCTAAGATTTTCAAACATTGAGACCTTCCCCAAGCACCAAATATATATTTGGTGCTGGATCCTAGGACACTGAGTTCCACCACCCACTTCTTCACTTGATTTTTCCGGGTCCTTCTTCCTTCTCCCGGGTTTTCTTTCCCCTGGGTTACTTAACCAGCCCTATTTTTCTTTCTTCCATCATCTCGCTCCAAAATCTCTCATCCCAAATGCCCATGTTGCTCCGGTTTTCAAGTCTACCGCCTACCTGCGACTACTATTTCCTCTTCGCATGCACCATGCCAACTCACAATAAAGCAGCTTGTCACACTCACTTCAGGTGACCAGGAATTACTTCCGATAGCCAAAGGTACAGTCTGGAGTGGTGAGAGACCGCTGCACGTAAGCAAGCCTGTGTTTCACAACGCTCTTTGTTCTACCTCTTGTGTTTTCTTAGTCTCAATCTGCATTCTCCAGCCCATGATAGAGAAACCACTGACGTGAAAGACACCAAATCATGACCTTTTCCCGTTTTGGGAAAACTAACCACTTCCAGCATTTGCGAAAGAAGAAACGCGGGCAACGAAGGTCGGGCAGATGGCTATGGAATGTTCCCATATGGACTAAACTACTCTGTTAGAAAAAGAGAAAACTAGGGGAACAAAAAATGACCTACTGGGATCGGTTTGGTTCTCAAGTATCACTGATATTGGGCCGTGAAGAAGATAGACAACCTTCGGTTATGTGAACATCCAAAAGCTCAAGCCTGATTCAGCGAAGAATGAGGCTCACATCACTCTTGTTCTCTTCAGGCTAACTGGGGTAAGAGTGCACTGGACTCTCCACATATGCTCATCCACTTCCAGCTCCAAGTTTCAACCACCTCATATCCTCCCTAAGCTCACCTGGCCCGCATATTGATGCAAGTTGCGAACGCCACTGCAGCCTCTGCCCTTGACCTACTGATCCGGATGGCGCTTGGAAGCAAAGGGCGACAGATACCCACCTCAATAAAACCCAAAACTATAAAGACAGTGGGAATAACCGCCCACGTTTTCCAATTGTACTTATTTACCTTTTCCCATTTCTGTAAAAGAGCGAAGTTTTCGGTTTTGTAGCGTCCAGCCTACTCTTCAGTTTACAGCACAAAGTATTAGCAACTTCCAGCGAACCACCACCCAACATCACCCTGCATCATTTGGCACGCAAATGCTTCGCGGCTGCTCGTGTCATACACCCCCAGAAAAACAGTTTAGACGAGCTATTTGGGTTTTTAGCACCTTCCTGTTTATTCCATGTCTGGCCTTTGGCCCCAGGACATGGCGCTGCTTTACATTTCATGCATGATGCTTTTCCCGTGTATTTTCTTTTCCCCCCGATATTTGGTTCCCCGTTCTGCATCTGACATTGTCCATTGTGTGTCTGAAGATGTTCTCCCATGAAGCAGCTCTATGAAGCACTGCTCCGCTCTACTGCAAATGCAGCTTTCCGTATTCCATCCAACCTCTGACAAGTTAAAATCTCCAACAAACAGTACCGCACTTGCTTCTGCCTCCGACTGTTCTCGTGCTCTTGCGAGATCGGTGTGTTCTTCCTTTTCCGAGTTCGAACCCATTTACTCACATGAAATTGCAGCTATTTTCTTGGGCCTTTTGCCTGCGACAGCAAATGACTTTTGTGTGTGTCTTACATATTTTGACTCCTGATTCCATGTGAACCAAGCTCTCTCTGAAGGGAAGGGACACTCGATCGCTCGTCGTATCTCCCTATCTGTCTTGTCGGAAGGCAAAATAATGGCTCCCGACTTCTCACAGGATGTGGCCATTTCCAGATTACTACGTCCCGGAAACTGCATCCACTTCGGTGCTGCTGCTTTCGGACTTCTCTGTCAATTCCTTTCATTAGTTTCCAATACAACGGGTACTGGTGCATAACACTGCAATGGCCTTCCTTGGCCGAATGTCCCTGTTCCCTTTAACTTGAGCAAAACCACGAGCGAGGCGTCCCGGAGATTGCTTAGTTGGTCGAATCCAGTTTGAAAAACGTCGTGGTGTGCTGGCTTGCTTGTTCCGCTGTTTGGCCCACCAGATCAAAGTCTTGCAAACGCCTCACTGGCTTCACATTTTTGCCTCACTTGTATTCTGTTTCTGTGACCTCACAGAAAGCGGCCTAAGACCAACATCGTCCCCCAGTGGACAGCCCTCCCAAACGTCATCCTCCATTTTGCCTCCAAATACAACCGACGCCTGATGGTCCAGTTCCTGAGGCAGCGGCCTTCTATCAACCCCTTTATTCGCACTCTGAGCACCGATTTCACCACTTGCTTTATCTCGTTCTCTGCTGTACACAAAACCCACCTGGTTTCTTGCCCCCATCACTGAGACTTCTGGTGCCGTGCGGCATCTTCCCTTTAGTGTGACGGAAGACAGCATGCTCCTGCATGGAGTAGGTCCCTGATGTTACGGTCTGTGAACTCTACTATAACTGGCCTAGCTGAGAGCACTTACTCTCATGGTCTAGGGCGATTCCAATTTCCCACTCCACGCACCCTCCTCAGCCCCTTCGCATAGTTGGTTCGTCACTTACTCAGGATGGTGACAGGATGGTGATCCCACTTCCCCCTCGCCTTGGCCTTTGTTGGGGACTCCATATTGGTATTATTAAAATGGGTTTCTTCGCCCAGTCAAATCAAATCGCGCCACAAGACGTAGGGGACGGCGCGCCAAGTTCGTCCATGTTCTTGCGCCGTGAGCTCCTTGGATTACTCGGAGCTGTGACAATTAAAAACAGAACATTCTTCAGCTTTCGGCGGGAAAAAACTGAAGGATGGATCTTTCGCTGCTGTGCCTCAATCGCGGGTGCATCACAGAACCACCGTGATGAGTGGCAGCTGGCGCATCATCTGACTCAAGGAGAGTGTTATGAGGGCAGAAAGCCGGAGAAAGTGAATGATATAGGATAGTATTTGTAGGAAGGTTGTGGGTAAGCTGGAAGTGGAGGGGGTGATGATGAAAGGGCCGTAAAGTGAAGACGAAAGAAGAAAGGCTAAAGACAAAAGTTCACTGGGAAATTACTTCCGTGACAACAGTAATAAGGAGAACAGTGTAAAACGATGGTAGGTAGGGCGGCCACATCCCTGCTGGTTTCAACAAAACCACTGTCCCAGCGTCCGTTAATCCGATGCTTAAACCCTACCACCGTTCCAGCCCTCAGCATTTCCCAAGAAGTTTTTAGGTCTCGAAGTAGTTTGCGGGCACATGGCTTGAGCCTCATTATCCTAGGATCTTGTACTTACCTTCATTTTTGTGTACGGGGCTGGAGGCAACGAAGCAACAAGGGACGGCGAACCACGGCAAGGACAAGGAGCCACCGGGATATGGTTCCAGTCATTTACAACTGTAACGAACAACGAACTTCCACTCAAGAGGCTTAAAACTATCAGCTTTGTCAACTTCATTGCGAGCCCACTGGTAGCTCCAAGATCGCCAGAGTTCAACAACTGTGTGGCGCAACCTTGGGGTCAACATGCCCCTGATGATTTCGGAAGCTCCTATTAGATCGTCTTTGATGCTCCGGCTTCCGAAGGAGATCAAGTATAACGGCACGGGTGTTAGCTCTTAGGCAAGGCTCTTTAAGTCAGAAAACCATCTGGTGAAACACTGTGAAACCTTCTCGAGTAGCTTGATATCGTTTCCAAGACAGATACCCAAGCCTGGTCACTGCATTCCAGTCGCGGCCAAACGAAAGCCCTGTGTTAAGGCAAAAGAACCTGGATATTTTGGACTTAAAGGTTTCCCTGAGCCCGCTAATTTCCGCGGAGGCTTTGTGGTTGGCCTCGCGGCTTCGCTGTCCGCACCAAAAGTTGCCCGATATAGTTGGTCCAAGTTCCTTTTCCGTTGTCACTTTCGTGAGCTCACAGCGCCAATTTTCCGCTCCAATCTGCCTAGTAACTTGCTATTTCTTACCATTCATTAATTGGATGGTATTACTGGCACTCAGCGATGAATCTCAGAGATTTGACGAGTGATGCGTTGCTGTCATGCCCCATCGCATTGAACCTGTTTTTCTTTATCCCGGCTAATTACCAAATCCTTTATGAATGGGATGAAAATCTGGGCCCAAAGACAGATCCTTGATGCACATGGCTTAGCAAAAACCCTTCCTGAGGTAAGCTGACTTTCACCCTGACCTGGAGAGTCCCGCTTGTGATCGATTTCTGGTTACACCTAATAGTGTTTTGGGGAGGGCCGAAAGCACGCAACTTCATCGGCAGCAAACAGTGACTGACTGAGGAAAATGCCTTCCGAAATTCAAGGTAGTAGATTTCTACTCCATCTCCCCGGTCCAACCCTCGGGTAGCCTGGTCCATGAAATGAATGGGCTGTGACGAGCGATACCTCTCACGAACAAGTAATTGCCGGTTCATCATTGTCAAATTGCGGGTAGTTTAGCCCTTTGGAATCCTGTCTAACGAAACCCGCTCCATCACCAAAAATACTGCAGGTAAACTATCGGTCCTGCAGTTGAGAAGAGCTTGCCTATCCCCGGCTTTGTAGACTGGGATCCACAGAGCTCTGCCCAAATCATGGGCTTATCGGTCCTTGTCGACGGATGCTTTGAAAAAAGTAGACAGCTGCAGGGCCAAAGCCTCGCCGGAGCATCAAAGACTGCCGAATGGGCACCTTTGAGCCCAGCTGCGTCAGCGCAAACTGCGCTTGAAGGAATCCGCCTTATAACTGTCGCATACCTGAAGTAACCAGACCAAGCCAATTAGCCTTTTCGATCCTCGAAAGAAATACTGTACATATCCAACACTACGTTTAATTACTTGCTTATATCTTGCTCAGGTGTGCCGTGGCATCATTTTGGTTTCACCTGTGGCTGCCATGACGGTCGCATCCGGCAGCGAATTTTGCCGAATTCTGCCTTCTGTTGTTACTGTCGTCTTAGTCCACTTCATTATTCTCATTCGAACCCTTATATACTTATTTTCTGCTTTTGTTAAAGCTCTAATTCTCACATCACACGAATCATCTGGCCGAGCAGTCTAACATGCTTTGGGCCCATCCAAAGTATACTGCTGTTAATAATAATAATACTAATCGCTGTGGCCGCGCAGTTGAGGTTTTATTATAATGTGCATGAGTCTAATTTGTCAACATAGTACCGTAGAATCTATAAGTCATTCTTGTTCTGACTTCGAGATCCATTACTTTGGCTACTGGTTACTACAAATTTTAATTTTATCACGGTGCTCAAGTTGGAACCTTCACTATACACCTAACTCTAGTGGCTAAAAAGTAAAATGTCAAGCTGAGGCTGAACAGGAAGTTATTTGACGCACCCACGTGTTACTTTTGGGTGATGCTGATTCATTGAACTTTACTAGGTCTAATAACCTTGTAGGTTCAACTTCGCGTATTAAAGCCAGTGAAAAAAATTTTTAAACAAATGGTGCACATAAGTCGAACGTGACGGAACCAGAACACAAGCTGATGCTAGCCAGGGAAATAGCCGGATCAGCCAGGAAAGAGCAACTTTAAAGACAGGGCCAAAATGTGGTCCTGGAAACCCAAAATCATGGGGTCATTCAGCCTAAAAGTTTGTGGGAAGATCAAGGCAGGGTTGGGCAATTAGAAAACACGCAACCGATTCACTCAAAGAGGAACTGCCTCCTTTAATTGGGGCTCGGGTCAGCTTTGCATATTTATAAAACAATAGGAGAAAATTGTGGAAGAGTACTCGATCCAGGAATAAGGTTCCTGTACCCGCCGCATTACTGTCGTGGAAGAGTCAGAAAGGCGATCAACATAGGCAAAGTGCTAAATCCCTAACGGGGCCACACCAGGGCACGCATGCATTTGAAGAGCCTGTTTGAAAAACCGCTTAGATTTTTTCCAAGTATAATCAATGGGGTACTAGCAGAGGCATAAAAATCCGAAAGTGAACCCGGTTCATTATTCAGCCTGTTGATAATGATGCAGAAATAGGGCTTTTCTCTGAGCAGCCTGCACTATCTCCCGGACCTCAATGCGCTGCGAGAATTGCAAGTCACAGTTACTTGTTCAACCGCTGGACAACAAAGTAGATTTACAGAGGGAGCCGGACAAATCGAAGGGGCTTACGTGAGAAACTACCTCGAGGGATCTGAAACAGGTCATAGACTGTCACGCTGAAATAGTAAATAGTTGTTTTGGCCAACTTGTGCATGAAATCAGCCAGCTATCTAGGGATAAAACACCATACCGAAGCTGGACTAGGGGCCTGAAGGAGGTCGATTATTAGCAAGCTCACATCTTGTACCCCGTGAAAGTAAAAACGTAATGGCAAGTAAAGCGGACAACGAGCTATGTCGCCTAGATTTTTCCTGCTTCGGAGGCGTAGAAGCTGACAAAATGTGGGCAATGGCTAGGAGCTCGGGGGCAGGCTTAGTCGCCCCAACAATTCCAATCAAGCAGTGAAGGGGCGAGCGAAAGTAAGCGGCAACCTAGGTGGGTGCTAAGGGAAAGGCCACTGCTCACTGCACAAGGCTGGAAAGTGGAAACTCGGGGGAATCCTGAAACCGAGAGTTGTTTGCTCAGTGCCTCAGGCTCTTAACATTGCCTTTCCCCTGAGGGTGTTAGCCGTCGTCGAAGGACCCTATTTGGGGTGATGTATGTCTGTCCTTGTGGGTAGTGATGTGGATACAAGGTTGGCGAGGAAGGAGCATGCAGAAGGAAATGAAACCGGAGGAATCCAATCCTCATTAGCAGTTTGCACAGTAGGTGGTGCCCAGGTCATCTAGTCAACCTAACGTCAAACGAGTCTAGCCTTTTCGGTCAAAGATAGCTAGGCAAAGAGCCCGGAAGTATTCACCGGCATAGATCTGCTGATTAGCGCACCCAAGTCGGTGCAGTTGATTCTGAGTCGGTGGCCAAGCTTCGATGTGATCACAATCGAGGAGTAGCAGAAACAGGTTTGTTGGTGCACGGTGATGTAACAGATGCGCACTCGGTCCTGAATCAGAGAACGGAGACCTGGAAGCAGTCTATGCAGTACGCGTAATATATGGTTGGACCCTTATTGGTAGTAAAAACGGCAGGTACGGCGAACAGATCCAAATCATCTGCACTTCGGTGGAGGCGGTGAACATATAACGGGCCTTCCGACAGCTGTATGATGCTGAATTTGCTGACGTGGCCACTGATGGAGATGTCCCATTGCAAGAAAATGGGTTAGCTTCGTAGATGTTTACCATGAAAGCCAAGTAGGCAATCCACAGTTTCAAAGTTCTCGTGCCTTAGACACCTAACCTAAAACCAACGCCAAACGGCCGGAAAATTGCCCTTAAGGGGATGTGCTTCCTTAGAAGTAGAAACAATTCGGTACTGCAACTGGGGGTAAAACACATCTGAGCCATGCTGCACACCATAGGCTTAGATTATGTAGGAAGGACAGGGTCGCAGTAAGTAAGGAAAATATCGCGTGGTAGCCTTGAGTTCTTGAGGTAGCACGTAGGTAGGAAGATTAAACACCACTGTTCCCGAATGTTGCGATTATCTTGTTATCTGAATGTTTCCAGTGGGCTCGAAGACCGTTCACTGGATAATAGGACAATGGGAACAAGATGGGGTTCAACATGCAAATTGTGACAGTATTTTGTATCCAGTATCGCCAGTGAGCCTAAAGATAGACCACTGGAAAGCGCGAAGCGGTTAAAGGTACTAGCCTTGATTGCACTTCGAATCTTGTATTACTGGTCGTCGGGAAGATAGATCGCTGGACAGTGGGAGATGGCTCAGCCTTGCGGCAGTCCGTTTAGCCTGATTAGCGCAAAAAATTCCATCTTACAGAAGCAGTTGGAGGCCGCACAGTGAGGTATTCGAGCCGCGCTCTTCACTCGTGTCCAATCGTGAGCCCTTGGCTCACACCCCATCACCTGGTTAAAGGGTCCAAGGGGCCGGGAAATTTCAATCTAGTCCCTGAAAGTGCCGCAAAATGCAGTAATGTGTCGCTCGACGGGGATATTCTGCGGGAACCAGACTAAACAATACAGCTAGTAAAGGTCCTCGACGTTCTCACCCTAGAAATGTTTCCTTTTGTGTGGATGTACCCTAAGGGTTTTTGCAGGGTGCCCCTTAAGGCTAGAGGCACTTTCCTTCTTTAGTAGCCCAAAGACAACATACACCAGATAACTGACTGGCTTACTTTGACAGTTCTTCTCAATGGACCAGCGCCATTACCGTTCTGCTCTGAACTCGCTCTCCAAAATACTCTCAAGCATTTTGGTGGCACCAGTATTATCTTAGGAAGAGAGATAAAAGGTTTAAATATGGACCATCTACTGGGCTGTTAAGACTACCACTACCCCATCATTCGATGTACGGCTGGGTCGACTATCTTTTCAAAGTTTGGAGGGTTAAAGCTTACAAAATGGACATTCCAAAGTCATGAGGTGATGGATGTTATCCCGGAGTCGGAGAGGACTGGGCGTGGGACGCAGCTATTGTGATCCTCGTTGCAGACAGAGCGTACTTTCGGGGTTCGACATAGTGCAAAAGTTGATGAATTCATATTCCATCTTAGCCTACACAAACAACCGGCTAAAATAGGGGAAGCCTGCCGTCATTTGAAATTCCCCACGGTCCTTTGGGTTTCGTTCCATTGAAGCCACCGTCCGGAAGGGGCTTGATTCAGTCACCGTGCCAAGGACAGACGGGTTCTGGTGTACCTCTGCGGGGCGACAAGGACTGGTGATGGAGCGACCGGGTGCACAGCACAGATCAATTCTGCGAGATCGAGATACAAAGATATCTGACAAAGACCAAGTGGGCAAGCAATGCTCACTGCACTCTTTTTCAAATGCTTCGGAGGTGCTTCGCGGGGTATATGTTTACGGGCTGCTCAGCAGGTATGCACGGCGAGTCGCATAAAAGGGTGGTATTTGCCAAGGCCGGAGTAGACCTACTGAAGACAGTATCCGTTTTGAGACTAGATTTGACTACGGCGTCAATGATCATGAGAGCATCCAAAGTGAATGAGAGGCGTGCATTTCCATCATCACCAAAATGTTTTTCAATTTTCCATCGGTGCTTCGTTCGAAGGTTTCTTTGTCAGCATACTCCTCCTGCGACTTTACTTTGACGCTTTCCGAAATACTGAGCGTTTTCGCTCCACCCCCGTTTTACTTCATTACGTATCTCTACCGCGGAGCCTATTTCACTCACTGCTGGGCGACGTGTCCACCTGGCCTCAAAATTCAAACTTGCTGCGGAATCATTCCTGCGACCATTAAAGCTTATACGTTATTTGGTGCCGCATACACCCAATCTAATATCTAAGAAACCTTTTTGTGACCTCACTTGTAACATATGATCATGCAATCAGAAATGCTTCGTGCATCCCCTAAATAAACCATTATTATTAATATTGTACTCAGTACTCCCATTCGGATAAACCTTGCCCTTATTCTTAGCTGTAGTCTGCATGAGTCAGCTTGCCCTCGCGGGGATCTTTATACCCAGCCTGCAATCTAGAAGGAAAGACCAAGGAGCTCGGGAGATCTGTAATTCTATCAATCAGACAACAAAGCGGCCGCCACCGGCTTGCTCAGAGCATTACTCAGCTGTTGATAAGTTTGAGCAACCCAAGTACCCTGATGGCCTCGTCTGATATTTGGGGGACCCCCATAAAAGCGATCAATGGAATGTTTAAAGCGAAGTTTTCTATTATCTTCACTTTTTGGAGTTGGGTCCGAGGGAATACTACTTTCTCGGGATTGTTGGTGGCTGCCCCGAGGATCTTTTGCCTTCCCGACGGCCGTCCTCTGAGCCATCTAGGAGAGAATGTGGTTGTTTTACCTCTTCGGGCTAATTTTGGCGGTGTTAACTAATGGATCTGTGTTTTCTTCCGCAATCGTTCTGAACCTTGTCCGACTTGGATCCTCACTCTAAATATTGCGGGCAAAAGCTCATGACCGTCATCGTTTCCTTACCGAGTCCAATCTCACCTCTTCGTGTGGCTGGTCCTCCGGACCCGGTTAGTTAACTGCGACTGGGCAACTTCCCGAGGAACCTTTCTGAGGGGGATTACTCAATCGGCCGGTGACAGGTGGTTGTTATTAACTTACCTATAAAGAGGCTCCAAGAAGTCCTCACCCTGTACGAAACCCCGTCCCATCCCAGCCTGAAGTTCCTCCGCCATTATCCGGTCAACTAAAGGCGGTAACATCTTCATTTTTCTGTGGACTCCAGTTTGCCCAGATTCAGTTAAAACGGATTGCTTCGTACCCGCATTTTTTTGGCGAATTCTCATTTTTAAGGTCTGGAACCTCCTGTGGTTGTCTAATGACCAAAAAGATAGGAGCAGACGGAAGAAGCCGTCGTCTCTATCTGGTCTCTTTGGTAACGTGCATGGTAAGGGCCTTGCCGAGCTAAGATCCTAGTGAACCGCGGCTCAGCGATTTCCTGGAGCTCAACCATTTGCTCAGACTACTTCCAGTTTGTGGATGTCCCTTACTGTCGGAACTCCCCCAAGCCTGTGGGAAGCCGCAAGTACTGTACGACCCGTTGGTCTTTCTACTTTGGGGATGACTTGCTGCGGCACACATGGCTGGTTCTCAGTTATGCTAGAGAAGCCACGATGGCACCCAAATTGGCTTGCTTATAGAATAGATGTGGTTTGGATTCCTCTCGCTGGAGTGGCACCCTCGCGCAAAAGGCAGAGACCCTCAGCCATGCGGCCCATTCCGCCCGCTTGTGAGACTAACTACATATTTGGGAGTAGCTTGATGTCTGACATCCCCCTAGGGTTTGATCCAGGCCTCAGTGGATTCTATACCACCCAAACCCTTTTTATGAGTTTCAATTTCCTACAACTCATTACCCACACTAACTGCCTTTGTGGGAGTAAGGGGCAGATGTCTAGTCCGCTGCACAGTGCTTGGTTCAGAGAAAGCCTCAGCCAACCTAAACCCAGGTGACGGCTGCCTTCTCGTTTATTTAAGCGTGTGCTCCAATGAATTCTTTGATACTGTTTGCGAGAGGGCTGGGCGCTGCAGCATACGAAGGTCTGGAGCCCGACATGGCTGGACTGCCCATGTCCAGTATTTGTTTCACCGTCGCGGTTTTGTATTTCGCCTGGGCTTTTCCTAGATGAGCAAATGTCGTAAGCGGCAGCCAAGCTACTCCGACTGTGGGTGAGTGTACAATATAAGTTGAGGCCCCGTGAGGAAACTGGGCGGAATCGTTGCCCACTCTCCAGACCGAAAAGGCGAGACTGGGTTGAACTGCTATTTCACCCCACGTTGTATTCTTGATTTCGTGTGAGGCGGATAAAAAGTTATTCCGGCTTTCGGGGTTGCCGGGTTCCACAACGACCGGTCTGGGATTTTCACCCTGTTTCTTCTGTGGCCTCTTCCATTTGCCGAACTGAGGCATTCATTTTATGGCCACTTGGCCAGATGTACCCAAGCATCTTCAGGAGAGCAAATGTGCGAACCGTTGCTGCATGCTCCCTCCATTTCCCACTCATAACGGATTCAGAGGCACCCTTGCCACTCCTTTTATGCCCACTCCGAGGGCAACTTTAGTCTTGATTTACAGTTTATCAAATGAATGGGCGAAGGTTTCCGTCTTTTTTCGGCTTATCAGATTGTTCCACCCAAGGAAATGCTTTCGTTGCTTGAAATTCTGTAAACCGGTGGATCAGGTGGCGGCAAGAAGACTTCAGTTTCCATTTCCAGACACTTCCGCTCCGCGAACTGGGAGCATGTGTTCGGCCCGAAAGTAAGCTTCGGGCTAGCTTTCATTAGGTCTTTTTATTCGCCCGTTGCGGCAAGTGATTTGCAAGTTTTAATTTTTCATGAATGCTGTGTGCCTTTGGTTTCTCACCCCTCCGTTGTACCAACTTTCGAAAGTGAATAATCAATACGCACTTTTTACACACAAGCTCACCTAATCGCGACTTGAGGCAACGCAAAATCTTGTAATACGATCACTCCTTAGCCCCCCTTCGTCTTTTGACCTCGGACAGTTATGGAACTTACCTAACTGGAGATCTGGATGCGATCGGTGGACTGTTGTGAGTCGGTTTGCTGCTCTCCAACTTCATTCTGTTTTTGACGAACATACTGTTGTCTGCCTATCCATCCACATCCAAGCTGTTCTTGTATGGCAGGTGACACCTTAGGTGATTTTGATATCGATTTGGTATATCTCACTGTTAGGGTTTTGTTTCTGGATTAGTGACGACGGGTTAAAAGTTCTAACGGCGGTTTCTTTTTTACGTTTCCCCAGAGAACTACTATGTGACGGTCGGTCCAGTTCAGCGATTCATTAGGGTCTTGGCATTTAGGGCGCCCTCCAGAGCTTTACCCTGAGTAAAATTGGGCCCTACAAGTAAAAATAACGTTGTATTTGATTCAATGGTTGAATCAGCCTGCCTGAACCCCCGTGCAGACGTTCTGCGCAGTTTAGGCCGATCCAATCTAGCCCAACAAGCCTGCGGTAGTACATTTTAGCCTCAATTCAAAGCGATTGCTTCTCCTATCGTCGAACCTCTTTTTCCGTGGTCACGGCAGAAGGGTTTTTAAGCCAAGACCACGCACTTTTCTGTGGATTACCTTTTCTAGCTGTTCTGTAAAACGCCCGACCGGAAAATATTGTCCTCTAGCAGAAAAGAACTATTTCCATGGGAGAGGTAAGTCTCTATCTTGGTCTCTCCCAGCAAGCTTTTGGCCACAAGAGGGGAACAAAATCAGCAGTGAAAGAGATATATTTTGCAGCGTTTACATTCCTCTACTAGTTTATGAAAGTCACTCTGTTATTTTTTGAAGCCACTCGCCATATCGAAACACTGCTTGATGTTGTTTATACTTTGTTTTGGTTTCCGCTCCCGCCTCTTCCCCCCGTCATTCTCCTTTCGGCTCGATGAATCGGACAGGAGATCAAAGATTTATCCGAAAACCAGGGCATTTGGACTTAAAGCTTCAAACCTGCGAAGTACTTCAGGACTTCAAGACCTCCTCATAAAGCCTTCGCATTCATAATGGAAGCAGATTCAACAAAGTCACACTGAACCCCTAATTCGAACTCATTATTTGCACTATGGTGGCTAGTAGGAGAATTTAACATTTAGACTCCACTATACCTACTGTCCCTGGTCATTCTAAGTCTAGGTAGGCAAGGGGGAGATAAAAGGGCCCAGATGGTAGGCGATATCAAGATGGAGGGAAAAGTCTACGTGCGACTTCACCCAAGTAGGGTGATGGTGTAACAGTGGGTTGCAGGCAGTTTGGCTTAATCGTGATCTCTTATCCTCACTAAGAGACACAAGGCTCGGTGCCCTTCGTTTCCTCCCTGGAAACCGATTTTCATTGTTTTGTCCTCTCTCTTGTTTTCTAAACTGCGTTTTCTCCCTTCCAAATTTATCATCCATTTCTTCGAATAGTCCATATTCTCATCACGTATGTTCAGCAAATGTCTATGCTGGAATCGTTATTTTTATAATGTTTTGCTTGCCAAGCGGGATCGAAGCAAGACATGGAGCCTCTAACGATTGGATACCAGGACACTATGCCTTGGTCAGTGCGCTCCCAAGTACAACCAATCGACAACAGCGTAAGTTCCACTGTGCTTCTGCTGCGGGCAACTTAAGTGTTGTGGTTACTAGTGGACCGGAAGAAATAGAATGAATATTAGGTTAGCTCCCGGAGAACTGGCAGTCCTTTTGGACGGGCAGATTCAATATTTCAACATTCTGCCACGCCAATCTCAGAGAGTCACCTGTTTGCATAACTGGGTGGATGAAAAAAGACACAGTATGTTAAATTTTTTGTGTGTAAAGGGGAAACCGTGGTGTTGTGTCCTAGAAAGAAGTAAGTTTTTAGGTAGGAGGAGCCACCCTTAATAATTCAGCTTAGTTTAGATTACATGAGCAAGGAAATGGCCAAGGCCAGTCAAGCCTCTAGAATTCTCTCAACAGTATGCAAACAAGTTATGCACTCAACAATGCACATTGTATTTCGTCGAATTCCCGACAGAAATGAGAGGGAAACAGGAGACATTATCGCATATCAACCGCGAGAGAAAATATGCATCACGAGCTTCCATCACGGCAGAGTTCAACAAATGAACGGGTCGATAAAACCCACCCCATAAGGATCACGGAGTTATCCTCCATAAGAACACCGACGAAAATGATCCTGTTTTGCTAATGATCTAAGTTACTTTTGAATGGCTCGACGGCATGTGTCTTTCTTCCCATCAGGCAGAGGGTTTCAGCTGTACACTGCCCTGGTGTCTAGGTGTCTGTGATTGGCTTCCTCTCGCGCTACTTATTCTAGAATCTAAAGCCATTTTGAGTAAATCGTCAAGCTGAAGACCAGAAAATCCTTTCATAAACCCAAAAGTTTGAGTGAGGTCCTCCCGAATTCTTCCTTGCTTAGAAGAAAGAGATCAACATCGCAAAGCTTTTGCTCGCTAAACTTATATCTCAGCCCTGCAGATATTAGTTCAAAGGGTGTTGAACTTTCTTCAAGAGAGTTGCGCCCGTTTTGCGGAGGAGCAACTAAACCATGTAAAATAAAACGAATATTTACAGCTTCCGGCAGAATGATCCTGACCATGGTCTTGGGAGCTCACCACGAGCTTTTCACGCTGACACGTTGCACCGCACATCAAGATCCCGAGGCTTGCAGCCCCACCAACTGCTCCCATAATAAGTGGCCCCTTGTGATGGGTGACAGTTGGGATTTCTGTAGCCCTTGACAGAAAATGCCTCTATCCAGTGTGGAGCGGCTCGTCTCACCTGCATGCCAGGTCCAAGAGGGCTTTCAAAACCCTGTTTAGATCCCTTATACTCAGATCACGGTATATCCACCTCCTACCCAAAAATTGAACCAAGGTAATGAGGCACGGAGGCAAACGCGCTACCAACAACAGGAATGTTGCCAGATTTGGGACGGACAAATGGGGTACGTAGTTTGTGACGGTCACCAAAATGCAGCTCGTCCCATACTCCGTCGGAAAACGTCCTGCAGAAAAGAAAACCCAAGCATCCGCCCAAATTTATCAAATGCCCCCACTTTGCCCAGGAACAGACGACGATAAACTGAGTAAAATCCTTGATAAGCTCAGGGTAACATGGTTCTACCCGCTTACCTTCATTCGGCCATCAAGTCACTTCGTCAGAGAAGCACAGGAGATTGGTCAGACAAGAACTTTTCCTTAGGAATCCATGCAGTTCCGACCTAGCATGGAGTGCTCCAGTAAATGGTGACAGGTTTGAGCGCGGATGATCTCATGAATATTGTATAGAATGCTGGTTGGGCGTACCGGTCTGTAGTTACCCATAGCCGACTTGGATCCATTGTTGTGTACTGCCACGACAGCCGAGCTTTTACATTTCCGGGGCCGTTTCCCTTGGTCCAGCGTAGACCTGCACAGCTCACGTACCGATGAAGCCATGCTATCTTCGAACGTGTTGATGATAGCCGGATGCCATCCGGACCCGTTGGCCCATGGAAATTTGATTCCCGTAGATACTTACGCAAGATCCTCTCTGAAAGATTAAGTTCATTCAGCCACAGCTGAGGATGGGCCGGCATCAGATTGACTAGTACCTCCATATGGGGTCGATGTAAGCCGACAAACTAGTCGTCCAGAGCGTCTGCTTCGTTCTGGTCATCAGTAGTTATACGTTGGTCCGCAGTGGAGGCGGACCTACTCCATCTTTTGCCGAACCTTTTGATTTTACGGAACTATAGGACCTTTTTGTCCGTACTTTGCACCCAACTTAGGCTCAAAACCTCACTTCGCAGTTCGCGGAAGGTCATCGTCTGATTTTGATGCTTCGTATAACAAGTTCACGCTAGCTGAACACCAGAGGCCTTGTAAGGGTACCGAATGCGGTTTCCACGTTCGATGGCCCCGGTTATTGCAGCCTTCTGCTGCACAGGTTTGCTTTCCCCACTCCTCTGTTTCAGGGGTGCAAGGATGCTGTGGAGAGTAGTTATAGATCCTTTTATCACATTCCATCGGTCCTTGATAGTAGCTCCCTCTACAATGTCCCACTTTAGCTCCGCCGTCCCAGTGCGCAGCTTATCTATATCCGTACTGCCCAAATGTCTTCCCAGTCTTTAGGCTACTTTGATTTGCCCCAGGCACAGGGTTATTTTGTCCCAGGCACGATCACTTTCACCCAGCAGCTTGTGGAATTGTAGTTGAGAAACGCCGTTGGGAATAGTTGTTAGTGCTGGGTAAGGCAAGGGTGGCACGCATCCGGGCCCATTTCTCTCATCATTCGTAACACTTTGATGCGACGCACTTGCGTGCAGCCACTCTAAGTGACTCTTATCCTGCGATTCCGGCTTGCAGACTTCAAACGACCAGTAAACGGGTGGTGGTTCCAGGTCATCTCCTATGGGGTATTTGTGTGCGCCTTCAACTACTTCAGCTGGAACTCACAGTAGGCAAGCAGCCTCGCAGCGGTTTGTGCTTGGTACCCTGTGGACGCAAGCTGAGTTAAACCTTCTGCCTTCAGAGATGAACGTAGATCTGCACGGCCGGACATTTCAAGTGCATGTCTTTTTCAGAGACCCAAGATAGCCTCTACCTGACCCACTGGGGATGGGTAACCTTCCTCTAAAACCGTCATGCTCTCCATCCTGCTTATAGATTGCGAAGGTATCGGAATACTTTCGTGACATTTGTTCTCATTGTTCTGTAAGTAGCAGTATGGTGATGGGTGGGACCATAATTGTCAAATTCGTGCAGGGGTCCTTTTTCATGCAGTGGTAATATGATTTAGCCCTCCAAGTTAAACGACACCTAACTGGAGTTGTGTTACTCGGTGAATAAATGTATTGGCGGGTGGGTCACATTAGTCGTGACTGATTGCAGCTGGGGCGATCCAACTTTTTCCAGATAAGGAGATACTCTGTAACATGGAATGTGAAAGGCCTGGAGTAAGCTATACGATGGCCCGGCTTTATCCCTGCAAGTATTGTTGAGGTGCCGGCAGTCTTATCAGATTCACTTTGGCCTGGGCCCTCCTCTTCAGTGACCTGTATAATAAGATTTGGTACTGAACCCCAAAGAATGCTTACCCCTAGAGGCCGGGGGATTCAGTGGAACTAGTCATTGAAACCCGGATAATTTTGATCTAGTTGCTCAGAAAGGCGAGGTCAAAGGTCTAAACGTTTTCTAACAAACGATTTTAGACACCCAAAATAGTGACTGCAGGCTACAAATGTGACAGCTACGCGAAGGGTTCATTTTACTGGACTGAAGGATATTACTGCCATCACACAAGGCCCCAGTACGACCCCACTTGAATCACGCCCTCAAAGTCTCGGGCCGGAAGTCAACAAAAGCCAATCCACATCCAGAGCTGGTCCAGATAGGTTTCACGAGGGCCATATAGGAAGCTTTGAGAGAGAACAGACAACAATTGGTTCGTAGAAACAAACAGTGCTTAAAGACACGTCAATAGTGTAGGCAAGTTAGTGATGCTAAGAAAACCATAGAACTGCAACGGTTTTAGGGGATTTTCCACGACCGGTCGTTGCCCCGCCCACCAAAATCCTCCCGAATCCTTAGCAGTGTCAAAGGTTTGGTATAAAGGCACTGATTCTTCTTACCTACCTAGGCCCTGTTGTCAGTGCGCGTGCCTAATGCTAGTGGTCAACTTTCTACTCATGGTCGCACCCAATCCGGTGGCCACATAGACGCGAGGCTATTCTACGTCTTCCACGAGAGCAACTGACCGATGGCGGGCTTAAAGGGGAAACACAGATGCTGTCCTTGTAAAGGGCCCTCCTGTCCTGGATGTATTTGCTTGCGTGTGTGTGTTTGATGAAATCGCCTCTACTTCCATATATGCAAAAGACATTTCAGTAACGTCAACAAAACAAATTGCGAACATTGTCACATGTTTGATAGGGGCTACGGGGTATGGTGTGCACCGGGTATGTGCGTGTGTCTGGATGTACAATGAAATCGCATTTATCACCAGATATCGGAAAAAACCTTCTGTAACGTCAACGAAAGACTGTGGGCACGGTCACGTATTTGACAGAGATCATGTGGTATGAACGTGTATAATGTAGGTGTGTGTGCGTCGGGGTGTATGATGGCTCGATACTTTAGTGTGTCGTGAATGCTCTCATACATGGGGGTTTCTTCATCCACCTCGATGACGAAAGCGGATAGTCTACTGGGCCTAAGCGTTATCAGCTACTCCGACTTCATTCTCGAGGGGGCTATTACTGCGTGTGTCACTAACTAGCGCTCCTTTAGCTGTCTTCACCTCCACCGTTCTTGTCATTCTGTCAGAGCTTTCGATGGTTTCCATAACCACTTTTAAGGACCGGGTGATGAAATGTGCGCCTTCATCTGCGATCATCACCACAACTCCAGCCTTGAATGGTCTAGTTTGTACCAGCCACTTCTGCCGAGTCTGCAGAGCTGGTAGGTACTCCCGCAGCCAGCGCCTCCAGAAAACCTTGGCGAGATAGTTTGCCTGCTTCTACCCCTGGAGGTAGCTCCCGCGAAGGTTTACGGCCCTTGGAAACCCTCGTTCGACCTTGTGATCGGGTCCTTGTGATTTTATAATTGACGTTTGTATCTGTTTGGTGTCATTGTTCATTCAATAATCTAGTAGCGTAGAATCACACTAATAATCGCCTTTTGATTTCGGGATCCGTTGTGAATTTGGCTACGCATTGCTCATACGTGCGTTAGAATACTTAATTGATCAATTTGGAACGAGAAAACACGAAAAATGCCAAGGAAAGGATCGAAGCCATTGGAATCTGGACAGGAAGTAATACGGCAAGTCACTGAGGAGGTTTTGGGTACTTTTGATTCTTCAGTTAATGCTATATCACCTGGTTTTGTCAGTGCTAGCTCATGTGTTACTGGAGACAATATGGATTTTAAGGACTTCGATCTATTTAAGCTTAGGATATTAGACCTAGAACAACTGTTATCGGCAGGGAAACAGGCCCAGGAAGCAGAACAGGAGTGTAAGCAGAAAGAGCGTAGGCAGAATATTACCGACTACGGCCTTTCCGACAGATCAGGGCAAAATAAAATAGGAAACTCTACGCCGGTCGCCGGAAATAAAACATGGACGCCACAAACGATCGATCTTCCAAGAGTAGAACGTAAACGTTGCAGACTGGGAAGTCTACAAAGTGAACCGCTCTATCGGCTGCTACGTGCCAGAGGCACATTGGGCACTTGACCAGAGAGTGGGAAACGACCAGGCATCGTATGCCGTAATCACGGCTCTGAGATAAATGTTATATGGTCCAGTATGGGGACGTGGTTCCGTGAATTATTTATCCGCCAAAACGTATCGCATGGAGTATAACCTGCAGCAGCTGTATGAAAAGGAGTTTCATGATATCGGAGACGAAAAACCATCATTGTCTCAAAAGGGTCATTTCGCTTCGCAAGCTGTGCGGCAAGGCACTGCAAGTCTTAAAGAACAGTTCGATGTTCCCCTCCAATGACGCACATCTGCTGACCCGTGGACTGATAACCGAAACTAAGTTCTCCAACGTCTACTACGACAAAAGAACGCCTCATTTGAGACCAGTATCTGTGGGAACAATACGCGGAAGAAATTAAGGGAAACGAAACTATCGGCTACTCTAAAAATGTGCCTCCTAAAACCGACGGCCGAAGAGGCATCTGGAATCTACCTCACCACCCGGTTATCAACCCCCAAAAAACCCAAAAAACTGCGGGTGGTTTTCAACTGTGCAGCCTAGTTCCAGGACAATTCGTTAAACGATCGCCTACTACAAGGACCTGACTGGACCACGCCTCTGATAGAAGTTTTTTGCCATTTCAGAGTGGGTAGAGTGGCCTTGTCCGCCGAAATTAGGGAGATGTTTCATCAGGTAAAAATACCGGTGAGAGAAATAGATGCGTTGCCTTTCCTGTGGTGGGGACAGGAAGACCGGGACAACGCAGTGATAAATTATGAGAAGACCGTCCACCCATTCGGATCCATACCATCACCTTTCTGTGCAAACTACGCTCTTCAGGAATCGGCGAACAAACATGGAGATTTGGTCTATCGGTCAGTGGGAGATAGCGTCAGCAGAAAGTTCTACGTCGACGACAATCTCGGGTCATTCGATGACGTAGACCCAGCCGTAGCGCAGTTCCGATACCTAGCAAGATTGCTAGAAGATGGCGGCTTCTATCTGATTAAATGGATGTCGAAAGATTCAGAGATTTCCGAGGTCATTCCGTTCCACGAGAGAGCCGAAAGGGTAAGAGGTTTGGAGGGTTCTCCACTTCCTATCGAGCGCACCTTAGGGATACAATGGGACGCGGAAACGGACGACTTTGTTTTCGAGCTTAACCTTCCCGAGCTGCCAATAACCCGTCGTGGCATACTATCTGCTGTCTCAAGTTTGTTCGACCCGCTCGAATTCGTCTCACCATGGCCGCTACCCGGAAAGATCTTGCTGCAGCGGCTGTGCGTGAGAAAGTCGATTGGGACCAGTCATTGGACGGAGAAGACCGGCTGGACTGGGAAGAATTTCTGAACACCTTGAAGAAACCAGCGGACATGAGGGTTCCATACAACATGGACAAGAGAACTGCATGCCTTTTGCGATGCATCCAAAGTCGGTTATGGAGTTGTGGTGTAAGGACGACGGTGCGCAGGAGATGGACAATATACTACGGGGATCCTGTTCGCCAAAGCCCGCGTTGTTCCACTGAAGTCGGCCTCGATCCCACGCCTTGAACTCAGCGCAGCCGTGTTAGAAGTCAGGGCGGTACAAGCGGTGAAGAAATGTTTCGACCTCTACATTTGGTCGGTTAGCTTCTGGACGGATTCAACGATAGTACTTTACTACATTACCAACGTCCGGAGCCGGTTTACTACTTTCGTTGCTAACCGGCTCACGATTATCCACGATGAATCAGCCACGAACCAGTGGAAGCATGTCAGGTCTGGCGATAACCCGGCCGACCTGTGCTCCGGAGGTGCGACCAACTTCAAGCAACTAGACACGTGGATGAGAGGGCCAAACTTCCGGCAAACGCCTCAACAGGACTGGCCCGTGTACAAATTAAAACCCGCTACGGAAGTAGACCTGGAGTTCAAAGGCGTAGTGATAGCGGCCAACGTCGTCGAAGCGACATCGATTTTATCACGATTGGTCAGACTTTCTTCCCGGATGAAGACGCTTCGAGCTTTAACTTGGTTGGCCAGGTTCAAGAGATTTTTACTAGTCATGAAAGGGCTACGGCCCTCAGGCCGGATAAGGGTCGACCCGATAAGTCCCGATGAGCTACAAGCGGCAGAATACTATATTTTTAGAATGATGCAACGTGAGGCTTTCGCCCGAGAGCTCGAGAGGGCGGAAGAAGTGAGACCAATCAACAAAGAAATATCATCTCCGAGAGGCGAATTAATGCATTTAAACCCAAAACTCATCGATGGACTGCTGCGGGTGGATGGTAGGCCTACTTGAGCTTCGACACAAAGTACCCTATACTTCTGCCGGCTCGACAACCTGTGATAGAGCCAATGATCCAACACGTCCACGCCGTGGAGGGACATGCCGGGGAAAGTCACGTGACGAGCGTCATCCAAAAGCGCCTTCGGTTGTTGAGAGGACGAGAGACTGTAAAACGCGTAATCCGACGTTGTGTGCAATGTAGGAGACGCAATACCACGGCGGGCAAGAAGCACATGACCCCGATAACAAAAAACAGGGTGACTAGGGGCTGGTGGCCGTTCAGTGACACCTGTTTGGGCTATTTCGGGCCCTTTTGGATCAAGTGTGGAAGAGATTGGCAAAACGATATGAGTGTATCATGACGTGCATGAAGCCACAGGCGGTACACCTAGATGTCGCACATTCGATGACAACCGATTCTTTCCTACGGGCCTCGCAGATGTCCATCAACCGAAGGGATTTACCGGCCGATATATACTCAGACAATGGGTCGAACTTTGTGGGCGCTCACCGGGAATTGCAGCGTTGGCAAAAAAACATAAACAGGGACGAACTGCATGATCGAATCGTGGCCTACGGCATACGATGGCATTTCAACCCCCCACAGGCCAGGCAAAGCTGAACACGGTCATGACTGAGGTCGGGGCAATTCAGAACAACCGCCCCCTGGTTCCAGCAATGAACGGCTACCACACCCACCTGGCGCTCATCTCGAGCTACTTATAGATGTCAAGGTTGAACGAGGGTTTCCATGGTTTTTCATGGTTTTATGTCTCCGATATCATGAAACTC
The DNA here is from genome assembly GCA_948099385.1 of Fasciola hepatica. Taxonomy (NCBI): domain Eukaryota; kingdom Metazoa; phylum Platyhelminthes; class Trematoda; order Plagiorchiida; family Fasciolidae; genus Fasciola; species Fasciola hepatica. Next base: position 8,738,412 of record CANUEZ040000012.1, on the reverse strand, counting down.
CTTTTCATACAGCTGCTGCAGGTTATACTCCATGCGATACGTTTTGGCGGATAAATAATTCACGGAACCACGTCCCCATACTGGACCATATAACATTTATCTCAGAGCCGTGATTACGGCATACGATGCCTGGTCGTTTCCCACTCTCTGGTCAAGTGCCCAATGTGCCTCTGGCACGTAGCAGCCGATAGAGCGGTTCACTTTGTAGACTTCCCAGTCTGCAACGTTTACGTTCTACTCTTGGAAGATCGATCGTTTGTGGCGTCCATGTTTTATTTCCGGCGACCGGCGTAGAGTTTCCTATTTTATTTTGCCCTGATCTGTCGGAAAGGCCGTAGTCGGTAATATTCTGCCTACGCTCTTTCTGCTTACACTCCTGTTCTGCTTCCTGGGCCTGTTTCCCTGCCGATAACAGTTGTTCTAGGTCTAATATCCTAAGCTTAAATAGATCGAAGTCCTTAAAATCCATATTGTCTCCAGTAACACATGAGCTAGCACTGACAAAACCAGGTGATATAGCATTAACTGAAGAATCAAAAGTACCCAAAACCTCCTCAGTGACTTGCCGTATTACTTCCTGTCCAGATTCCAATGGCTTCGATCCTTTCCTTGGCATTTTTCGTGTTTTCTCGTTCCAAATTGATCAATTAAGTATTCTAACGCACGTATGAGCAATGCGTAGCCAAATTCACAACGGATCCCGAAATCAAAAGGCGATTATTAGTGTGATTCTACGCTACTAGATTATTGAATGAACAATGACACCAAACAGATACAAACGTCAATTATAAAATCACAAGGACCCGATCACAAGGTCGAACGAGGGTTTCCAAGGGCCGTAAACCTTCGCGGGAGCTACCTCTAGGGGTAGAAGCAGGCAAACTATCTCGCCAAGGTTTTCTGGAGGCGCTGGCTGCGGGAGTACCTACCAGCTCTGCAGACTCGGCAGAAGTGGCCGGTACAAACTAGACCATTCAAGGCTGGAGTTGTGGTGATGATCGCAGATGAAGGCGCACATTTCATCACCCGGTCCTTAAAAGTGGTTATGGAAACCATCGAAAGCTCTGACAGAATGACAAGAACGGCGGAGGTGAAGACAGCTAAAGGAGCGCTAGTTAGTGACACACGCAGTAATAGCCCCCTCGAGAATGAAGTCGGAGTAGCTGATAACGCTTAGGCCCAGTAGACTATCCGCTTTCGTCATCGAGGTGGATGAAGAAACCCCCATGTATGAGAGCATTCACGACACACTAAAGTATCGAGCCATCATACACCCCGACGCACACACACCTACATTATACACGTTCATACCACATGATCTCTGTCAAATACGTGACCGTGCCCACAGTCTTTCGTTGACGTTACAGAAGGTTTTTTCCGATATCTGGTGATAAATGCGATTTCATTGTACATCCAGACACACGCACATACCCGGTGCACACCATACCCCGTAGCCCCTATCAAACATGTGACAATGTTCGCAATTTGTTTTGTTGACGTTACTGAAATGTCTTTTGCATATATGGAAGTAGAGGCGATTTCATCAAACACACACACGCAAGCAAATACATCCAGGACAGGAGGGCCCTTTACAAGGACAGCATCTGTGTTTCCCCTTTAAGCCCGCCATCGGTCAGTTGCTCTCGTGGAAGACGTAGAATAGCCTCGCGTCTATGTGGCCACCGGATTGGGTGCGACCATGAGTAGAAAGTTGACCACTAGCATTAGGCACGCGCACTGACAACAGGGCCTAGGTAGGTAAGAAGAATCAGTGCCTTTATACCAAACCTTTGACACTGCTAAGGATTCGGGAGGATTTTGGTGGGCGGGGCAACGACCGGTCGTGGAAAATCCCCTAAAACCGTTGCAGTTCTATGGTTTTCTTAGCATCACTAACTTGCCTACACTATTGACGTGTCTTTAAGCACTGTTTGTTTCTACGAACCAATTGTTGTCTGTTCTCTCTCAAAGCTTCCTATATGGCCCTCGTGAAACCTATCTGGACCAGCTCTGGATGTGGATTGGCTTTTGTTGACTTCCGGCCCGAGACTTTGAGGGCGTGATTCAAGTGGGGTCGTACTGGGGCCTTGTGTGATGGCAGTAATATCCTTCAGTCCAGTAAAATGAACCCTTCGCGTAGCTGTCACATTTGTAGCCTGCAGTCACTATTTTGGGTGTCTAAAATCGTTTGTTAGAAAACGTTTAGACCTTTGACCTCGCCTTTCTGAGCAACTAGATCAAAATTATCCGGGTTTCAATGACTAGTTCCACTGAATCCCCCGGCCTCTAGGGGTAAGCATTCTTTGGGGTTCAGTACCAAATCTTATTATACAGGTCACTGAAGAGGAGGGCCCAGGCCAAAGTGAATCTGATAAGACTGCCGGCACCTCAACAATACTTGCAGGGATAAAGCCGGGCCATCGTATAGCTTACTCCAGGCCTTTCACATTCCATGTTACAGAGTATCTCCTTATCTGGAAAAGGTTGGATCGCCCCAGCTGCAATCAGTCACGACTAATGTGACCCACCCGCCAATACATTTATTCACCGAGTAACACAACTCCAGTTAGGTGTCGTTTAACTTGGAGAGCTAAATCATATTACCACTGCATGAAAAAGGACCCCTGCACGAATTTGACAATTATGGTCCCACCCATCACCATACTGCTACTTACAGAACAATGAGAACAAATGTCACGAAAGTATTCCGATACCTTCGCAATCTATAAGCAGGATGGAGAGCATGACGGTTTTAGAGGAAGGTTACCCATCCCCAGTGGGTCAGGTAGAGGCTATCTTGGGTCTCTGAAAAAGACATGCACTTGAAATGTCCGGCCGTGCAGATCTACGTTCATCTCTGAAGGCAGAAGGTTTAACTCAGCTTGCGTCCACAGGGTACCAAGCACAAACCGCTGCGAGGCTGCTTGCCTACTGTGAGTTCCAGCTGAAGTAGTTGAAGGCGCACACAAATACCCCATAGGAGATGACCTGGAACCACCACCCGTTTACTGGTCGTTTGAAGTCTGCAAGCCGGAATCGCAGGATAAGAGTCACTTAGAGTGGCTGCACGCAAGTGCGTCGCATCAAAGTGTTACGAATGATGAGAGAAATGGGCCCGGATGCGTGCCACCCTTGCCTTACCCAGCACTAACAACTATTCCCAACGGCGTTTCTCAACTACAATTCCACAAGCTGCTGGGTGAAAGTGATCGTGCCTGGGACAAAATAACCCTGTGCCTGGGGCAAATCAAAGTAGCCTAAAGACTGGGAAGACATTTGGGCAGTACGGATATAGATAAGCTGCGCACTGGGACGGCGGAGCTAAAGTGGGACATTGTAGAGGGAGCTACTATCAAGGACCGATGGAATGTGATAAAAGGATCTATAACTACTCTCCACAGCATCCTTGCACCCCTGAAACAGAGGAGTGGGGAAAGCAAACCTGTGCAGCAGAAGGCTGCAATAACCGGGGCCATCGAACGTGGAAACCGCATTCGGTACCCTTACAAGGCCTCTGGTGTTCAGCTAGCGTGAACTTGTTATACGAAGCATCAAAATCAGACGATGACCTTCCGCGAACTGCGAAGTGAGGTTTTGAGCCTAAGTTGGGTGCAAAGTACGGACAAAAAGGTCCTATAGTTCCGTAAAATCAAAAGGTTCGGCAAAAGATGGAGTAGGTCCGCCTCCACTGCGGACCAACGTATAACTACTGATGACCAGAACGAAGCAGACGCTCTGGACGACTAGTTTGTCGGCTTACATCGACCCCATATGGAGGTACTAGTCAATCTGATGCCGGCCCATCCTCAGCTGTGGCTGAATGAACTTAATCTTTCAGAGAGGATCTTGCGTAAGTATCTACGGGAATCAAATTTCCATGGGCCAACGGGTCCGGATGGCATCCGGCTATCATCAACACGTTCGAAGATAGCATGGCTTCATCGGTACGTGAGCTGTGCAGGTCTACGCTGGACCAAGGGAAACGGCCCCGGAAATGTAAAAGCTCGGCTGTCGTGGCAGTACACAACAATGGATCCAAGTCGGCTATGGGTAACTACAGACCGGTACGCCCAACCAGCATTCTATACAATATTCATGAGATCATCCGCGCTCAAACCTGTCACCATTTACTGGAGCACTCCATGCTAGGTCGGAACTGCATGGATTCCTAAGGAAAAGTTCTTGTCTGACCAATCTCCTGTGCTTCTCTGACGAAGTGACTTGATGGCCGAATGAAGGTAAGCGGGTAGAACCATGTTACCCTGAGCTTATCAAGGATTTTACTCAGTTTATCGTCGTCTGTTCCTGGGCAAAGTGGGGGCATTTGATAAATTTGGGCGGATGCTTGGGTTTTCTTTTCTGCAGGACGTTTTCCGACGGAGTATGGGACGAGCTGCATTTTGGTGACCGTCACAAACTACGTACCCCATTTGTCCGTCCCAAATCTGGCAACATTCCTGTTGTTGGTAGCGCGTCCACCAATGCCCCTCGCCACAATAATGTTTCGTCTCTTTGACTCTTCGCAACAGCGGCTGAATAACAGCGTGCCATATCTTTTGGATCACTTGAGCATTCACTGAATAAGCCCCTCGTTTGGTGCTTATTTTTTGTTAACCCAAAACCTGGAGGCCAAAGATGTTTTCTTAAAACTCGGTCTAATACCACAGATCACCTTGACATTTCTACATGCCCTCTGCAGCTACAGACTATAAGAAGTGCCTAATTCTCGTCTTTTCGGACGTGACCAACTCATTTGACCGTGTTTCACATTCGCGGCTCTTGATCAGGCCAGAAGCTTCTAACCCCGAATCCCCTATTCTCAGCCGGCTCTTCTCCGATTTTTCCCACCTCAGCCAAGCTGTTCTCCTCTATAACTATCTCTCACGAACCCTCCCCTTTAACAGTGGTGTCATTCGAGGGGGAGTTCTAGGACCGCTTCTATTCCTTATGTGCATCAATGTTGTCTTCTCTACAATACGATAAAGTTTTCCTTTCCTATTGGCGGATGATGTTAAGATATCTTACTTCTTCAAGCTTATTGATGTTGCCTGTGTACTCAGTAAAATATTCGCAGATCTCTCTGCTACTGACTGTTGGTTCCTTCCCGGGAAGATGACATTTTCCGCCCATAATCGCGGTCTTAATTTACGAAATTTAACTACCCCTTGAGGCCTACGCTCTCAGTTTTTCTCCGATCGCCGTCGCTTCAATATGGGTTGTCATAACCTAAACTAACCTACAATTCTGAACTTGGCTGATCAGGCTTCTATCAGGGAGGCCAAGGCAAAAATAGATATGGCCCTTCGTTTCTGCCCTCCTTCTCGAGGAAGGTATCACTGTCATCTGAGAACTCCACACCAGGCTTTTGCACAAATATTGTTTGATAATCGTTTAGAACATGATAGAATCTGGCACAGTCGCTTTGGAAATCATAGAGCGGCCTTTGGTGAAACTGGAACAGAAAGTTGGCAATCGTTGATAAGATGCAAATATTAGTTTCACCACAGTTCGCACTTATCGAAAGCTTCATCAACCTAGATAGAGTAAGCGCCTTTAGGTGGACGGTCCGTAAGATGGATGTATTGAACCGAGACGGCCCATTGCATTTGATTATATTTCTTGTGTCGGACTTCCACGACATTCATACAACCAGCGATCATGGGCAGCCAGAAAGACGCAACCACGTGTGTTGGCAAAGGAGGGGCTTGTATTCACAATACTCAATCATCACATTGCTAAAATTATTTCCACTTCTCTCCCTCTTTTACCTATTGATATCTTTTATTTCTCATTTGGGCTGCTGCTGGGGAGTAGCAACCAAAACAGCCACAATTCAATGATCATTCTTGGTTATTGCAATTCAACTAGATTCATGGAAGCCTTCCACATCCAGGAGACCAAAGTGAATATACGAGAATAAATTAAGAACGGGTTAATGGTAAACACTGTCCCGATGGATGACATACTGCTGATCAGACACTACATAATTTGCTATCCGACTCGGATTTTCTGTGCGAGGCCGTACTGAATTGGCCAACATGGCCCTTTTATTCATAATGAACGATTTCATGCCCGTTTAATAACCGCTAATAGTCCCTTTTGATTTGCGTAGATAGCTGTATCCGACCACCTTTTGGCTAAAAAGGCACTTTCGAATGTACAATTTGCAAATTCCGGCGTTATTCATCGATTTCCGAGCCAACGGAGCTGCGGAAACTTTCTCGCGAGAATTGAGAAATGTCTAGTCTCAACCATTGCAACTTTATTTGGCAGTAGTACCGGGGCTGTAGGCGCTTTTATCCTGATTATTTTGAGCCACCATATTGCTTCTTTTCGCTCGCAATCCTCTTCCTTATTCTTTGATTATTGGCAACATCCTCAAACTTCGTTCTGTGTTAATTTTTTTCGTGACCGGTTTCTCCAATGCTTGGGCACACCCAGACTGCTTTTTCTGTATTTCCGCCTGTGTCAGTCCTCTACCGGTGCGTATTTCACCCTAAATTTAGTTCCGCTGACGTGGCACTGCCTTGGTCCCTTCATGGTAGATGCGCCTTGCTCACACAACGTTGTGCCGCCTAGCAATTGCAGTCCCGTTTTCCTGTGACCTCGTAATTTTTAGCGATCTGGACGACTCATCCTGGTCCACTTAATCTTATCTTGGGTACCGTGCTGCTGCGTCGGACTTGCAGACCTTCTGCTTTGACGGGCGTGCGCAATTATTCTGATGAATCACACCTAGCTTCCACCTAACAAAGTGATTTCTGGGCCCGGCTTGCATGGCAAAATCAGCCTTATCTACTAGTACCGGTTTCCCGTTGATCTCCACAATCCTGACAGCTCTGAGGCATTCAATATTACCTTCCTGGAATCGCGTGATTCCCAGTCATTATTCTGCCAAGAAATTTTACCTGCCTATTTCATCGTGAGTCTAATCGCCTCCCTTTGTCGGCGTACTTCCTCTGTATGCACACTTAACCTTTTTCTCCGTAGATCCACTTTCTTCCCCCTACCGTCGTCCAAACCCTTTTATTCCGGCTTCTGCTGTTTCCTACCAGGTTAGCTCTCACCACAAGATGCCACTGTTACCTAATGCTTCCGCTCCGCACATACTCGGAGGTATTTACTTTTCTTCCCTGAGAAAGCCTCTCTTAGTTGCCTCAAATTTCTCAACTGCAGCCTCCACTCCCAGCTCATGCAGCCTAATGGCTGTGTTGTTATACCCCCCTGCTTATCCCCTTGACATATTCTGCCTCGTCTTCTCCCTTGATGCCTCGCTCCAATATGTCCACTTTCGTGCCTATCATGCTTACTCCCTCCAAGATTTCATCCTTTTTTATCTCCGCATCTTTTGCAGTCACGCTTATCAACGACGAGCATCTCCGTCATACATTCCTTGCCCAGCTTGGCCGATCTCTCGGGAGCTATTGATGAGCTGGTAATTTTATTGGAGTCTTCCAGCTTATCTTGCCCGTTCACATTTTAGTAATGAATAAGCCCTCCATCCTCACAGTCTAGAGTGTGTAACGCAAATTTTTCTGCCCTGGATATCTGTACATTTTTAATATTTCCCCATGGTCTTCAGATTCCCCTGGTGCAACACTATTTTGTTGCGCTAACTGTCGTAATACAAAGGCATACCTTTTTAGAACACCACTACTGCGCGACATGAAAGGCCGCCAATAAAATCTTCAATTCTACCACGGTCACACATTCTGCTTTGGAGTGTCTTTGGATTATATCAGCCTAGTCGAACGGTGAGAAACAAAAACATTCTTAAAGCCTCAAAAGCATCGCTCGGCACTCGTCCCTAGACCATCCCGATTGATTCGACAAAAGGTTGTGAGACTGAACCGAACCGAACATATTTGCAGACAATGGTTCCTTGGCACTCACGTCCTGATTGCAAGAACGGTGGACAATCGTAAGTTTATCTAACTCTCTTTGGTTTCACTTTAGTTTTGGGTTTTAGGCTGGAGCCCAAATGTTCCCGGTTCTGGAGGTATCTTTTCGTCTGTGTCAGTAGTTTTGCTGAAATCACGAGAACTGAATAACGTCCGACAACTACTAAGGGCCAATGCGGCTGGTGATAGCAAATATAGGCGTCGAAGTGACCAGTAAGGAGACTTAGAGGTTGCTCTTGGAGGCCAGCATTACCGAGTACTATAAAAAGGCACAACGAAAGCGCAACATCTACACATCAAAGCAGACGGAAAAGTAGAAGCAGGATTTTTATTTTTCTTCACTATTTTTTAAACAAAATTTATACATACGCATATTTTTTGAGAACGGAAGCAGAGCACAAAAAGACTTGCCGGTCGAGGGAGGCTCGAAGGGGAGCGGAAACTGGCTGAAATGGTAAAAAGTTCAAGGAGGGGTTTAACTTTAGGGACTCATCTAGCTGCTTCTTAAACGCCACTCTGCTCAGAGCTTTGATATGCTCCCACGGTAAGTTATTCCAGAGTGAGATCACTCTACGAGCAAAACGTCCTTACCGACGTTTGTACGAGGACGTGGCCTGAATACTTCCTCAGGATGCCCTCTGAGGGTGTCCAGGCTTGAGCGAGTGAAAAGCGATATGCGAGCCCTGTAGTGAAAAGGTTGTACATTGGAGAAAAATCCCCTCTTAATCTGCGAGTCTCGGAAGGATACAGTTTTAGGCCGGTCAACCGATGAGGATAAGGGGTGTGTGAAAACTCGCGAATTGGTTTCGTGAATTTCCTTTGTACACTTTCTAAGACGTCTCCTCCCTTGACTAGGCCACAGTTTACAATCCGACTGTCGTATTTTAGAGGACGCCGGAAGTAAGTCTCATAAACGGTATGAAAGTCTTATTTCATAACCGAAAGAACGATTCCCCTTACCATGCTGAGAAAGCGGAGGGTGGATACTTTGGCTGGTTGATAGTGGCAGAAAAGAAAAACGACCTGTTTAACCAGAAGCCCAAGAGCTTATGCTGTTCCACGTCCCGAATTAGTATGGCATTGTCCTTCCATGAGAGTTGAGCCGGGGAATTACCACATGATAAACTCGCATGCTGTTTGTCATCTGTTGACAGGCTCCGGTCGTTAGACCGTTGCTTCTCGTGGTCCATGGCCGACTGCAATTTTGTGGCGCTGTTGTCCCAGGTAGCAACATCGTCATAACGCTATATTATCTGGACGGTCGTTTTGTGAACGATAAATAATAAGGAACCTAGTGTTGATCCTTGTGGACTTCACAGTGTTGTGAGGATTGTTTTGAGAAGCAAGGATATGTTCTGACCCCGAATGACCGGTTAGTGAGAAAGCTACGGAGAAGAGAGGGCATGTTGCTCAGAATTCCGTGAGATTCCGGCTTCCGTATAAGAGGAGTATGCGGTACCCTGCCAAAGGCCTTTGGGAAGAAGATAGAGTTTGCTTGCGGCACCATGCCTTCATTGTAGGCTCGAGTAAGTCTGTTCATGACGGAGTGCACAATGGCACTACATGACCCTCCCGGCAGGAAGCCATTTTGAGCAGGGGGGATCAAACCATCCTTGAGCGGGCGTGTCAGTATGATGCGCGTTATCACGCTTTCAAAGACCTTGCTGGAAGTGCTCTTTAAGCTGATAGGTCTGTGGCTCCCTGGTTTATGACAATCGCCCTTTTTGAAGACAGAGCTGATTGCTGCCCTCTTCCAAGAGGTTGTGGAACTACCAGAGTCTGAACGTCGCTGGAAGAGCTCTAAGTAGGTTTTTTGCTAATATTACGGAAGTTTCTTCAAGAATTCGAAGGTGGATGTCTTCTGGGCCCATAGAGCTAAATGGACTATGTTGACAGAGGTGGTTCTCCACTTCCTGTCTTGTAAAGAGTGTAGTGCAATAATGCTGCTCCACTGTCGGTTCTGGGATTTGGGGACGGACCTAGATAGGTAGTGAGGTAAAGATCATCTGGCGATGAGACCTAAAAATTAATGCCACTTGGGAAAATGTTGTGGCTAGAGTGCCTTCTCCAAAGCAGAGCGCAGGTGGTGTAACGAAAGTTTGGAAGATGCGTAGCCAAATTCGCAACGGATCCCGAAGTCAAAAGACGATTATCAGTGGTATTCTACAATACTAGATTATAACATGAACAATGACATCAAAAATATACAAACCTCAATAATACGATCACAAGGACTCAACAACGAGAAGCCGAATAGCATCGTGTGAGCAAACAGCACGTGCGTCACGCAGGCCCTGAACAAGGATGTGTCAAAGTAGCGCTCTGGGCGCGAACAAACAACAATTGGTCCATAGAAACAACCAGTTCGTAAAGACAAGTCGATAGTGTAGACAAATGAGTGTTATTAGGAAAAAACTGAACCGCGAGGGAAAAAGGGGGATTTTACACGACCGGCTATTACACCGCCCACCAAAATCCTCCTGCATCGTTAGCGGAGTCAAAGGTTTGGTATGAAGGTACTGATTCCTTCTACTCACCTAGGCCCTGCTGTCAGTGCGCCCGCCAAATGCTCGTCGTCAACGTTCGACTGCTGGTCGCACCTAACCCATTGGTTACATAGACATGAGGCTAGTCTACATCTTCCACAAGACCAAATGATCGATGGCGGGAGTGAAGGGGCCCCATAGATGCTGTCCTTGTAAAGGGCCATCCTGTCCTGGATGTATGTGCTTGAGTGAGTGTGTGAGTGTGTGTGTGCCGGGGTGTACAATTGAATCATAGGTATGATTACACATCAAAGGTAGACGTTCAGCAATGTCAACAAAAGGCTGTGTGGCAAGAAACGAGTAAAATGTAGGCATGTGCTTGGCCTAAGCTCTGCTACTTCTACATATGCAAGGGGCATTCGTTAACGTCAACAAAAGGTAAACAACGAACACTATCACATGTTTGATGGTGTTACGGGGGGTAGAGTGCGTCGTGCATGTGTGCATGTGTCGGGATGTACAGTGGGATCGCATTTATCACCACATATCGGGAAAAACCTTCTGTAATGTCAACAAAAGACAGTGAGCACTGTAACGTGTTTGACGGAGACCGGGTGGTATATATGGTGTTTCTTTATCCACCTCGATGGCTAGTGTGAATAGGTCTACTGGGCCTCGCGGTTGTCAGCTCCTCCGCCTTCGCTCTCGAGTAGGTTAATACCGCGTTTGTCGCGAATGAGTACTCCATTAGCTGTCTTCACCTTCACCGTTCTTATCATTCCGTCGGTGATTTCGATGGTTTCCGTACCTTCTCCAAAATACCAAGGGCTGAAATGTGCGCTTTCGTCGGCGATCATAACCACATTCCCAACTTTGAATGGAATTGCTTTGGCCAGCCACTTCTGCCGAGTCTGCAGAGCCGGTAGGTACCCCCGCAGCCATTGCCTCCAGAAGAACTTGACCGGGTAGTTCGCTTGCTTCCATACGTGGAGGTAGCTCCCGCGAAGGTTTACCGGCCCTTGGAAACCCTCGTTCGACCTTAACGTCAATAAGTCGTTCGGGGTGGGCACCAGGTGGGTGGGGTCGCCGTTCATTGCTGGAACCAGGGGGCGGTTGTTCAGGATTCTCTCCACCTCAGTCATGACGGTATTGAGCGTCTCGTCGTCGAGCGGCTGCTGCTCCATGATTGACAGCAATATCCGTCTGGCGGACCGGATCATGCGTTCCCATTACGCCGCCCAGGTGGCTGGCCAGGAGGGGGTTGAAATGCCATCGTATGCCGTAGGCCACGGTTCGATCATGCAGTTCGTCCCTGTTTATGTTTTTTTGCCAACGCTGCAATTCCCGGTGAGCGCCCACAAAGTTCGACCCATTGTCTGAGTATATATCGGCCGGTAAATCCCTTCGGTTGATGGACATCTGCGAGGCCCGTAGGAAAGAATCGGTTGTCATCGAATGTGCGACATCTAGGTGTACCGCCTGTGGCTTCATGCACGTCATGATACACTCATATCGTTTTGCCAATCTCTTCCACACTTGATCCAAAAGGGCCCGAAATAGCCCAAACAGGTGTCACTGAACGGCCACCAGCCCCTAGTCACCCTGCTTTTTGTTATCGGGGTCATGTGCTTCTTGCCCGCCGTGGTATTGCGTCTCCTACATTGCACACACCGTCGGATTACGCGTTTTACAGTCTCTCGTCCTCTCAACAACCGAAGGCGCTTTTGGATGACGCTCGTCACGTGACTTTCCCCGGCATGTCCCTCCACGGCGTGGACGTGTTGGATCATTGGCTCTATCACAGGTTGTCGAGCCGGCAGAAGTATAGGGTACTTTGTGTCGAGGCTCAAGTAGGCCTACCATCCACCCGCAGCAGTCCATCGATGAGTTTTGGGTTTAAATGCATTAATTCGCCTCTCGGAGATGATATTTCTTTGTTGATTGGTCTCACTTCTTCCGCCCTCTCGAGCTCTCCGGCGAAAGCCTCACGTTGTATCATTCTAAAAATATAGTATTCTGCCGCTTGTAGCTCATCGGGACTTATCGGGTCGACCCTTATCCGGCCTGAGGGCCGTAGCCCTTTCATGACTAGTAAAAATCTCTTGAACCTGGCCAACCAAGTTAAAGCTCGAAGCGTCTTCATCCGGGAAGAAAGTCTGACCAATCGTGATAAAATCGATGTCGCTTCGACGACGTTGGCCGCTATCACTACGCCTTTGAACTCCAGGTCTACTTCCGTAGCGGGTTTTAATTTGTACACGGGCCAGTCCTGTTGAGGCGTTTGCCGGAAGTTTGGCCCTCTCATCCACGTGTCTAGTTGCTTGAAGTTGGTCGCACCTCGGGAGCACAGGTCGGCCGGGTTATCGCCAGACCTGACATGCTTCCACTGGTTCGTGGCTGATTCATCGTGGATAATCGTGAGCCGGTTAGCAACGAAAGTAGTAAACCGGCTCCGGACGTTGGTAATGTAGTAAAGTACTATCGTTGAATCCGTCCAGAAGCTAACCGACCAAATGTAGAGGTCGAAACATTTCTTCACCGCTTGTACCGCCCTGACTTCTAACACGGCTGCGCTGAGTTCAAGGCGTGGGATCGAGGCCGACTTCAGTGGAACAACGCGGGCTTTGGCGAACAGGATCCCCGTAGTATATTGTCCATCTCCTGCGCACCGTCGTCCGTACACCACAGTTCGAACTGCCTGACAAACTTGCAGTATTGTTCAGCTCGCCCGTCGAAAACCGTTAGTTCCACTCTAGGCAAATCGATCGATGGTGGTTTGTATTCGGCGACTGGAGTGGGGTTCCCTATCTTATTTCACCCTAATCTATCGGAAGTGTCAAAGTCACTGGTCTCATGCTCTTGCTCTTTCTGTTTACACTTTTGTTCTGCTTCCTGCGCTTGTAGTCTAGCCTATAGTAACTGTTGTTATAGGTCTAGTATTCTCAGCCCATATAAATTAACATCCTTGCGATCAATATTGCTCTCAGTAACACATGAACTAGCACTGACGGGACTAGGCGATATAGCATTGACTAAAGAATCAAACGTACCCAAAACCTCCCCAGAGACTTGCCGTGTTACTTCCTGTCTAGATTTCAATGTTTTCGATCTTTTTCTTGGCATATTGCTTGTTTTTCCTCGTTCCAAATTGATCTATTGAGTATTGTAACGAACGTTTGGAAGATGCGTAGCCAAATTCGCAACGGATCCCGAAGTCAAAAGACGATTATCAGTGGTATTCTACAATACTAGATTATTACATGAACAATGACATCAAAAATATACAAACCTCAATAATACGATCACAAGGACTCAACAACAAGAAGCCGAATAGCATCGTGTGAGCAAACAGCACGTGCGTCACGCAGGCCCTGAACAAGGATGTGTCAAAGTAGCGCTCTGGGCGCGAACAAACAACAATTGGTCCATAGAAACAACCAGTTCGTAAAGACAAGTCGATAGTGTAGACAAATGAGTGTTATTAGGAAAAAACTGAACCGCGAGGGAAAAAGGGGGATTTTACACGATCGGCTGTTACAGGTGGATAGGCATCTGGCCGCCTGGTTATGCGCATATACCTTAAAAGTGCGGGTGTGTTGTAGTACGCACGCGCGAGGATAGCTCTTCGTTGTTTATTAAAGAACTTCCTTATTTTATCATTGCAAAATTTAAGAAAGCCTTTGAATTTCGCCGAGTCCTTTTGTAATCCCAAGGATTTTATCCTGACAACACTTCCAGAGCGTTCACCGAACAGAAGTCCGATGGATTACGACAGTGGTGGCTTACATTTGACCGTGACTTGCTCCTTAGTGATATAGAGGTTAGTCCGACAGAAACATTTTTCCATGCAAATTTTAAGATCTTCTGCATCGGCTAATCAATCCAAAGTTCCAATTCTTCGAGCCAAAAAACCTTAGGTCATCATAGTTGGTTCTTCTGGTTGCACGGGTGAGTTTGCACTGGAAAGCGCCGGCTGGCCAGCTTATTAATTATCAAATTGGAGGATCAAGTGGTCATTTGCACCCAAAGAAGGAAGTATGCTGACCGTATCTACTTGGCAGTTCTCTTTGGAGGTCACCAAATCGAGCAGAGAGGGAATGCGCCCATTACGGTATCTAGCTAGCGTACCGACCTCTGCGATTAGGAGAGTTTGGCTAACAGGTCCGTTGGTGTCTGCGTAAAAGGGCTATCAGCAGCATTTTACTTCCAACTGACCCTCGGAGCACTGAAATCCTCTATTAACGGGAGATGGGTTTCGTCCAGACTAGTATGTGGAAGACGATGAATCACACTCACGCTGAACAATTCTGGGGGAAAGGTTCTAATCCTTCCCCCTTAAGGGTCAGTAGGTGGAGTTTGGGGAAGAGGGTAAATGAAATGGGGAAAGACTATTGCTTAGATAGAGGATCACACCACCGGCTTTGCTTCTTAAAGAATCCTTACGGACGGAGGTATATCCAGTGATAGAAATTTCAACTTCTAGGTTGCCTGGGGTGAGCCGTGCTTCTGTGACCGCAAGGAGGTGAGATTTTCTTTCAGCCGTCAGCTGCCTCAGTTCTAGTGTCTCATTGATGATACAGAGGAAGTTTGTGGGGAGACGTCTCGGAGCACGCCAAGTACAGATTTTAGGAGGTGGAGAACTAATGTTGGTGGGAGAAGAGCAGAGCGGGGTTCTTTCAGGCGCTGTTTCTCGTTCGCTCTAGTCCCCTGTGCATTTGGCAGAGGCTTTGCCTTTTTTAGGCGCCATTTTTGAGGCCGTTTCCTGCGGAAGGGTCCGTGTTGACGATGAGCGGAAAGGAGATCGAGATGAGGGTGAAGTTCGGGGCTGTTTTAGGGTACAAGGAGGGGAGACAGGCACCAGTGGTTCCCACTGAGGGCACGCCGATTTAAGGAATATTAGGGCCGGGGAGTTGCTAGCGCCAGGAGAGCAGAATAATGGGAAATTTTGACTTTGCTGTGCTTGAATCTCACAAGCCTACGTATCCTGATCGCTGGGCTAGGAATGGCTGGGCCGGGAATGTAGCTTCTTCTTCCGCCTGTGGGTTTTCCTTGGGATTTTTAAGTGGCTGCAGTTGTGTCGATGAACTTTGCTTGCAGCTCTCTGTTGGATTTCTCGAGGTCTTCATTTAGGGGACTGAATACCAAAGGCTCGGTCGGCGTCCGAGCCGTTGAGAGGGGGAGAATATAAACCTCTAGGGGGGCCTCGCGGGATGCGAGTCCAGCGGATTCAACCATTGACTTGGGCTCCGGTTGGTCCTTTAGTCATTTTGGGACAATACGGGGAGCACAAATGTCTGGAGTCGCCGTTATTTCCCGGGAATTTCCTGTTTCCATGGTGGTGACCTTTGTCCTGCTTACTTCCTGAGCTGAAGCGAAGAGTTTTGTACTGTGATGCCTCTATGACTTGTTGGAAAGTCTTTCATAAATTGCTCGTCTGTGTGAGCTGCTCAAGGACAGCATTCTCAGAGTTGGACGGTAGGATTAGTCCTAATGACTTCTTCGTTGACTTGAAGAGCAGCCAAGACTCCCTAGCTGGGTTGGGGATTGCGGCCAAACAGAGATGAAGCCCAATCCACTGGGCTTAGGGGTTTCGATAAACGACCCGGTATTATAGCCCTTCTTGCCAGGTTGGACATCCTGCTGATTAGCAAATCTGGTTCCAGAACTATCTGCTGGGATACTCTGGCGGCTTCAGTTGCTGCAGCAGTCGCCGGAGGAGAACTAGCGATTAGAGCTTTAGGTGGGCCATCTCTGGTTCTAGAATAGACACCCGAGCTTTCCGTTCGCTTATCTCAGTCGCTAGTTGGTCGGAACAAGTTGGACTCAAAACCTAGCTAGCGTCAGATCCACCTGGCTCTGAGTCTGGACCCGGGTGATGATTAGGCACATTTAAGTTCGGGGTCGAGTTAATACGAACCGTTGTGGCAAACACGAAGTGAAAAGGTAGTGAACTAAAACGAGCGTCGAAAAAAGAAAAAATGGGTAGCTACTCATGGATATGCAGCGGTTTCGCAAACAGCAGGGAAACACAGCAAGAGCAGTTCGTAATGTGCATACATTTTGGCCATTTCATCCGAACTCGCTTTTTCGCCTATACCAGTTTTCTAATGTTGTCTCGGATTGTCTTGATGTTAACTCTGAGTACCATAGAGACTGAATAATACTCAACACTCCTGCCTACCTTTCCGTTAGTAGTTTGCTTGCTACCATACTTCCTTTTCTGTCGTCATCACGCTTGTTCTGCCATGAAATGAATACAATGACCTAAGTGGCCAACTTTTACCCCTTTCTGCAGAATCTCTCTCATTTCTCAATGAATTGCTCATCACCATCGTCTTCGCTTCCGTGCCGCTTTGCTTGTTTTGTCCTGTGTTTATTTCTGTCTTACCAAGCCCGCAAATTATAAAAGAATAGCATGGCGGGATATTTCGGCATAAATTTTAGCCAGAAAACATGGTATCACTTGCCTTTTCTGAACTACCATGTGGCCGCCTCCATCTAGCCTAAGTTTCCACTGCCGTTGCGGCACCTTTTCATCCCAGTTCCATTCGTTATCCGATAGTACACACTTCTTCGACTATTTCAAATCTATATTCCATCTGCATTCCCAGCCGTTCCCCAGCATTCTTTTTCGCCGTCGTTCAGCTGTCGGTCCCGTAAAGAACCTTCGTTTGCTGATGCTACTTTTTCAGCCTTTACGGCTTGACGCACCTGTATCCAGATGATTCAATCGGCCTACCCTTGTCTGCTTTCTTCAAAAATGTCATCCATTCTCCCTATCTTATATTTTGTTTGTCAAGGCCGTCATAATTTTGCCCATCAAACTGCATCTTTCCTGTTCTTCTTCTATTTATTTGTCGCGCTTTACGATAAAAGCAACATATCGCTACCTTCATGCGTTATTCTACACAGTCCTATATACACATATCTGCATCTTCCAGGCAAAGCTACATCCAGCTCTTTCCCATATTATTTCTCAAGTCTACTCCTGTATTTGGCATCCATTGCTTCACTAATCAGCATCTTTCTTCCCCCTACTGTTTTAGTTCCATAGAGAATATGCGGTACATATTTGCTCTGCCCTCTCGGCCTTTTGCGAGTTTTTTTCTTTTGCTATTCTCCACTGCTTCTCCAAAAAAGCTTCCATTTCCAATACATCAACATGGCACAGCAAACATATGGGAAATTCTCCAAACTTTCCAGCCTACTGACTCGCCCGTCTCTATATATCACTTTGTGTCCCTGCCCCAAGTCACCCGTTTTTGCTCTGATACAAGCTGTCCAAGGCAGCCTATCGGTGCTCATGGATAAATTCCATTTCACCAGCTATAACCACTTGGTCCTGACAGTTCCCATCGAATGAAGTTCGTCCTCGTTTGAATCCTAAGATTAATCCTTTTAGCTCCCTCCTTAGATCTTTGGTGCACGTACATTTCTAAAGTATCTACCGTTTTTACCATATGCGCTTCAGACAGGTATCCCAGTTGGTTACACCAAGGCATGCATTTGGTTACCCTCTACTCTAAAATTGCATTGATTTTCGGCAATTATCTTGCATTTACCGAGGCTTCGCTCTAGTTTGATCTACAATACCACCGAATACCTAATCATATTATCAGTCGTGCCATTCGGCCATGTGCTTATCATGCTTCATTCCCCGTCAAAACGGGCCATTATTTTAATGACACAATCAAATTAGGGCAAAACTTGGGTCAAATACTGAACCTTGAGTGAATCCGCTACTTGCAGTCTCCAACGACGACATAGTGTTCGCCACATTGAAGTGGAATCGACGGTCGGCCTGATCAGCTTTTGGTAGTGGTAAAGGTAATGGTAACGGTTTATTTCTCGCAAGTGGACTAGTTGAATGCAGTGAACGTGAACAAAGTTTGTAGGCCATGAAAATATACAGAATTGGGCAAATGCCTGCGGATAATGTATAAGGCGGAGTAAAATGGAAGGTCAGATTAGATTTGTCACACAATGAGGTAAATTTCTGGGGGAATCACCCGGCAAAGTTGAAGGTCAGGGTCACTGTAAAAGAAAGCTTTGGGTGAGGGTCATCTGGCTTAAAAGTCGGATAATATGAAGAAATGGAGTGAAGAATGGTAGAAATGATCACACGATTGGATGGAGCCAAAGAAATCATGATCGTAAAATGATTTCGCAATAACTGCAGTCGAGAGAATACCTAATCGAAAACATGTAGGAGGGATATAATGAAACAAGAGGAGTTTATCCTATTCTTCTCCCAGGATTACGGATTTCTTTATAATAATAATAATAATATTGGTATATTTCTCGGCCATGGTCGAGAGGCACGCGCTAACGCATGATCATGGTGTATCATGTTACTCAATATGGTGAAATATTCACAAAATTCTAAGTATGAAAGTCGAGAATATCAGAAATGGAAAAACGTAGACAGCAACAGTTTGAATAGATCATTCTGATAATGGTTTGCGCGGCAGTTTTGAACCAGTTTCGAATCCAGGCTAGGCAGTGGTGCGCGGTGGAGATGTCGAAGAAATCGTTAACGCAGTGCTAAGGAGGCCTTATGAACAAAAATGATGCAGGCCAAGGAAACCGGAGGCCAACTAAGGTTCTGCAGATGGAGTAAATTTTGAACAAGAAGAAGAGGAGGGAAAATCGACGCATGCGAAGAGGATAGTGATCCATGAAGACCCTGGATGACGGATTTACCGGAGTTTGAGAAACGGAATGAGCTTTGAATCAAGGGGACATGAGGCCAATTTCGTGAAAGTGAACTGGTGGGTGTGGGAGAAACAGCAGTTCACAAAAAGGTAAGTTTAGATTCACGGCCAATAACATGTACTATTTAGAAATAAGAAGGCGCAACTGGAAGGATCTCGAGAAGTGGAGAGTCAATTTCCAGCCGGCTACG
Organism: Fasciola hepatica; assembly: GCA_948099385.1. Classification (NCBI taxonomy): domain Eukaryota; kingdom Metazoa; phylum Platyhelminthes; class Trematoda; order Plagiorchiida; family Fasciolidae; genus Fasciola; species Fasciola hepatica. Next base: position 8,719,120 of record CANUEZ040000012.1, on the reverse strand, counting down.
GTTCGGAGGAAGGATAACCTGTGGTAACGGATAATAAAGTGGGAAAAACTTCGCATGGACTTCAGCTTTATTATGCTGTTTCACTGACAAATATATGTATGTGTTGATGCATTTGCCTTCAGTGTTACTTAGCGTCATTTCTTGCAATGTACGGCTTTGAATGCGTAAGTTTCTTCTGGCAGGGCACGGTATGTGTCGGTCGATCAGCCGAGTGTGGCTGTATATTAGCGGCATGCGCGTGAACTGGAATTCGTGTTCGTTGCGTTAGAAAACGCTGAACGATCTGATAAGCAATTAGGGGTATCTCCTGTTGTGTGGTTGGATTTCAGTCTCAGTTGCTATGGTAGGTTCCACTCGAGTCTCTATCCGTGCGAGTCAAAGCGGCATCCTTGGTTAGCCAATTTGGCGGCTGAGATGGTGAGAGACAACGAACCTGAAATAAAGGGAGATTTCAGTCTGGACGTGGTTCCAGCTGTGGGTTATGATAATATATGAAGACAATAAATAATGGATTGGTTAGGTCTATGTGAGTAGGGCATGGGTAAAATAGACTCGCAGTGAATTTGAGCTATACTGCTGCAGGCCGACGAAGTTGCGTACACCGGCTTGGTAACTGTATGCGTTTAAAAGGATTTGTGATTTGCCCGTGAGCATGGCATCGCTGGGATACTAATAAAATACCTAGGGCTTCACGGTTATGATTGGTTAGTAATGATAACCCTCGATACCGTTTGCTTACGCAGAACGTGGTTTGGCAACGAGGCGACAGGATAGGTTTGAAGTGACAGACTGAGCGAGTAGGACTAACGTACTGTTTGCGTGGCTCTATGCTGTTACTGTCTCTTTCAGTATAGTGGTTATTCTATAATGAGGAGTCAAAGTAGAAGGAACTATTGGGGTGACAGTAGTGATACATTAGAGGTAATTGGTCACTTGTCTTGGAACATTGACACGAGTTCATCTATGCTCTTCCTCGATAGTGCAATCGTACTGAGATTAAGCTCCAATGTGAGCAAGGAAATCTGATGCGGATATGATTGCATGGTTACTGTGGTATCTTTTTCGCTGTTATCGTGCTGCAAAGCAGGAGTACACCGATGTGAGGACTGGTTTGGGGAACCGTGAGAGGTGGGTCCGAATTTTCGTCAGGGAAGCAAACTCTAACGGTCTACATTTGGTGCTCATGGTAGGCGGCACAAGGGCCAGCTTCAGGTAGGGAGGTAGCACGATACACAACTACTGGCATCCAGCACGTGGCTCTCCAAGAATGATCCACACTTTTTAGACGTTCTTATTATTCTTTTTTTAATGGTTTTATCACAGTCAGGTATCTGGCTGTCAGAGAAGGCGGAGCTGCTTTTGGTGGGCGACCACAGCTCCCACGCCCCGGCCGAAACATGGACCGCATGTAACAAGCCGCGTTGGGAATAGGTCAACCAGACCAGTCAATCCGTAGCGACACTACAACCCAGAGACATGGGTCACATGTGACAGGGCTGGTGTGCCTGGAAGACACAACAGGGGTATATTTTTTTCTCACTTTTTTGTGCCAATCTCTTACTTTTTGGTGTTTATGTCTTATTGGTGGTCAACTCTGTGCAGGGAGACCATCACGGCTAGGAAAGTTTGCAGAAGTGCCGCGCTAACACTCGCCTTATCCGTGAAGTCAGAACAACCAGGCCGTTTACATGGGACAAAAAATGCAGGGGGAGGTAGGGTCAACCACAGCCTGTGATTATTCGATGGGGTTTATGTTCAACAAAACGCCAGTCTGCACAAAGATGGGGTACAACTTGCAGCACTGACAACGTGATTCGTCGGTACGATCCACAGATGGTTAGTAGTTTTGATGGCTAAGTATCAAGTGTTGTATCGGCCTATCGTGGAGGATGCTAGAGTTCTGTGATAGGGACAGAATTTGAGTTGTGAATGTCTTATGGTGACTACTGGGTGGAGGTTGAGGAGTGTGACAGGTGCTGCGTCTTGGGTTAGAGACAGAGGCAAAAACCTAATAATAATCAGCACAGGAAATGTTCAAAGACTATCTTTATTGCTTCCAGTGGTATTTCATAAATTCAAATACGACTTCTGAAGCACTGGCCTCAGTCGTGAGAGTTATTATGTTTAGGCATTGTAAACTGGTAGGTTTACGCTTAGGTGATGGCAATTACGTCGTATGGTGTGGCACATCCTAGATTATCAAGGGTTCGGGTTAGTATCCAACGCTTTCCTCATAAGCTCTGTCAAAAGACATATAAGGATTTGTAAGAGCTATCAGTTTTTGGATGTCCAGAGCTACGTGTAGTCTAGACTTAAACATATTTAGGGAGTCTACGGAACGTACATCAGCTGGGAGTTTATTCCACAGAGTTGCATATTTCAGGAGGAAGAAGTTTTGCCTTAAGGATTTCCGAGAAGTAGGGATCGTTATACGGTGTTCCCTATTACGCAGCTGATGTGTCGAGTTTATACTGAACTGAACTTGGCTGGAGGATACAGCTTGTTTGTGGAGCCAAGTAAACAAAAATGCGAGGTTGAGTTTTATTCTCCTAAGCCATAGGGGATCAAGCCGCAGTAGTGTACACCGCTGTCTGTAGGTCAGGGTCGTAGAAGGCCTAAACAGTTTTTTGGTAAATCGACGCTGTACATTCTCAATGTCGATAATGTCACGTTTATGCATATTTGAGAACACAAGTGTACAGTACTCTAGGGTTGGGCGAATATGAGTTTTGTATATCCCTAACTTACTGTTCGTGAGAAGAAAATTTCTCTGCAACAAGCCAAGGGACTTATTTGCCCGTGCAGTTATGTAGGGAGTGTGTTCAGAGAAATTGAAAGCGTAAGAATATTGCAGTCCAAGGTCTCTAATTGTTGGGGAATATGGGAGTGAGACACCGCCAATCTTAAGCGTATCATAAGGGATATTGCAGTTTAGCGAGAGATAACTGCTTTTGTTCACTGAAAATTCCATTTTCCAGCGATCACACCAGGAGGAAAAGGACTGTTTTAGTCGAACACACGACTTGTGGACTCAATTCCCGTCCAGCGAATAAAGACGCAGAACGACAGCGATTGATGGTTTTTGTACTTTTATTGATTGCCCAGAGCTGATGAGCTGGAGCGCGCCTTGCCGTTTTGACGTAGTGTGACAAAGGTTCTTCTTCTTTTTCACGTGTTCTTATTTTTCACACCGGTGGACTTAAACAAAGCGCGCCTAAGCTCTAAGCTCGCAATTGTATTTTATTGAATTTGGTGTCTGCGAAGCCGCTACATCAGTCCCCCTCCAGAAGGACGACCGAGTAGGAGAACTTCGACCTAAGAGAGCGTCGTGAGTTGAGCCAAAAACCAGCTGAATAGTTCCAGCTGGAAAAGGTTTGTGCTCAGCACCTCTAAGGTGATCTAAGGACCTCTGGGCCATATATAGCCGCAGAGAAGGTTACTCACGCGTGAACTGGTGGGGTATCCTCTCCCCGTGCTCTCTATCTAGAAACCTTAAGTGGGGACAGGGACGTGCCAAACCATGTACAAGGCACGTAGGCAACAACAACAACAACAAAAAATGGTAATGTTCATATAGTGACACATGTCCATTGTTAGTGGTGTGCCAGATCCTTCCTAGGTAAACAACGACTGACCCTAGAAGAGATAAGAAAAACTGGATACAGTATGCAATCAAAAGGGGAAGTCTATGTAGGAACAATAAAGTCAACGAATCGTGCGGGGAAACGAACATGCCTACCAGACCTGGTGGAACGTGATGGGGGGGTCGACCTGTGACTCACGCGTGCTGGAGCTAGATGTTGTTGGGGTCGGGCAAACGTCTGTGTTTTTACCATTGACGGGAAACGGCGTAGGCTGGGTTTCCGAGTCGACGAACGCTGGCTTAAGGCGGTCGATGCTGACGGTTTCTTGCCGACCATTGAGATCGATGATGAACGTTTTTTCTAAACGCCGAATGACTTTGTGCGGGCCAGATTAAGCTGGAGTCAACGGGCGGCGGCTCGGCGTACGCAGAAAAACGTGCGTGCACGTATGTAGGTGACTGGGAATAAACGACGGCCGATCTGTCGAACGGACAGGAATACCAATCTTCTGACGCATGTAGATCATGAGACGTTGAGTGTAGTCTCCAAGGTTGGGGAAAGGTGCGCTCACCTGGGGTGCGACAAATTCACCAGGGAGACGAGCGGTGGTGCCGAATGTCATGGACGCAGGTGTGCAGGGAGTGTCGCTGCGCAACGTATTGCGAATGCCCAATAAAACCAGTGGTAAGACGTCCGTCCACTGAGGATTGTTGTGAGCACTGAGCGAAGTTTTGAGGTGCCGGTGAAAACGTTCGACCAAGCCATTTGCCTGGGGATGATAAGCTGTGGTGCGAATACGCTTAGTGCCAGTCAGTTGGAGGAGATTGTCGAAAGTGGCGGATTCAAACTGAGCTCCTCGATCGGTGGTTACTGTGGTAGGACAACCAAAGCGGGAAATCCAGTGTTCCATGAACGCACGGGCGACAGTTTCACTGGATACATCCGGAATGGGTATGGCCTCGGGCCAACGAGTGAAACGATCAATACAAGTGAGTAGATAGATCATACCTCGGGATGGTGGCAAAGGTCCCACAATGTCGACGTGCACGTGAGCGAAACGGGCGTCTGGAGTCTCAAAATTTCCGACTGGACTGGTGGTATGTCGCTGTATTTTGGCTCGCTGACAAGCAATACAGTTACGTGCCCATTGACGAACGTCGCGATCCATGTTTGGCCAAACAAATCGGGCACGGACTAGTTTGCATGTGGCCTTGATACCCGGATGGGATAGACCGTGCAACACATCGAAAATTGGACGGCGATGTGAAAGTGGTACGATTGGCCTTGGGTGATCCAAGGTGGTGTCGCAGAGGATAGTGCCAGCAGATGACGGAAGAGGCAAAGCCCGCACTCGGAGACTTGTATCGCGAATGGTTTGTTGAAACTCAGGATCCTGCTGGCTTCGTGCCAGGTCCTCGAGATTGATACCGAGAGCAGCGGGCGACCCGAGACTGTGGATCCTGGAAAGAGTATCTGCAGCCACATTAGCTGACCCGGAGATATGACGAATGTCAGTAGAAAATTGCGATATGAAATCCAGCTGGCGAATTTCTCGTGGAGAATGACGATCAGACGCGTTGCGGAAAGCATACAGTAGTGGCTTGTGATCTGTGAAAATGATGAATTCTCGTCCTTCCAGAGCGTGGCGAAAGTGACGTATGGCGGTGTAGACGGCAAGTTACTCACTACCAAACGCACTGTATTTGGATTCTGCGGAAGACAGGCGGCGTGAGTGAAAAGCCAGAGGCTCCCAGGCGCCGTCCACGGCCTGCTGGAGAACGCAGCCAAGTGCGACATCGGAAGCATCAACAGCGATACTGACGGGAGCATGGGGATCCGGATGACGGAGAAGAACCGCAGACGACAAGGCCTGTTTGAGCTGAGAAAAGGCCTCCTGGGCTTGATCGGTCCAGATGAGGGTTCGTTGTTTGCCCCGCAAATGATCAGTGAGCGGTTGCATCAGGGTGGCGCAGTGTGGGATGAACCGGCGGTAATAATTGACAAAGCCGTTAAAACGTTTAAGCTGTTTGAAGGACTGTGGAAGTGGAAATTCAGCAATATCACTGACCTTGGTTTCAGCCGGACGAATTCCGTTGGCGTCGATGATGTGACCGAGGAAGAGCAATGACGGCTTCTTTAATTCAGTCTTGGCGGCATTGATGGTAACACCGTGCTCTGTTAACCGCTGAAAGAGCTGTCGAAGATGAAGCTGATGTTCGTCAACGCTGGGGCTAGCGACAAGAATATCATCGATGTAAGCGTGAACGAAAGGCAGTCCGCGGGTAACACCGTCAATAAACCGCTGGAACGTTTGGGACGCGTTGCGCAAGCCAAATGGCATACGTAGAAACTCAAATAGACCAAACGGAGTGGTAACGGCGGTTTTTGCAACGTCCTCGTCGGCGACCGGAATTTGATGATAGGCCCGGACCAGGTCGATTTTGCTGAAGATGGTGGATCCAGCCAGAGCAGACGTGATATCATGAATGTGAGGCACAGGATATCGATCTGGCGTTGTGACCTGATTGAGGCAACGATAGTCACCACACGGACGCCAGTCGCCTGAAGTTCTCTTCGGCACCATGTGCAATGGAGAGGCCCACGGGCTGTTCGAAGGACGGATGATGCCTAGGTCCAGCATTTTCTGGAATTCAAGACGAGCGACGGCCAGTTTGTCTGGGGCTAGGCGACGCGGACGGGCAAAAACAGGAGGTCCAGCGGTACTAATGTGATGTACAACAGCCGAGCGCACCATGGGTAAGTGGTTTGCCGGTCCGGTTAGAGACGGAAACTCAGCTAAAATTTTGGCGAAGGTATCGTTGGCGATAGGAGCTACGGACGGTCGAACAACGTTGACCAAGCAGACAGATCCAACAACAGCACGATGAGTCACAGGGTCGGTTGACTTACGAGAAGCGGGATGTAACGAAAGGTTGAAATGATGCAGAAAATCAACTCCTAAGATGGGCTGGGAAACGTCAGCAATGACAAAAGTCCACTGAAAAAAACGACGCAACCCCAGATCTAACTTGAGACGCCTAGTACCAAAAGTGGATATACGAGACCCATTGGCGGCCTGAAGCTCTAAAGTTTGCCGGTGCTGACGATCAGAAGGGTTAGGGGGAACGACACTGATCTGTGCGCCAGTGTCAATCAAAAACTGACGGTGGGAGATGAGGTCCTTGATAACTATAAGACGGCAGGGTGTAGGGAGGCCAACGAGCGCTGCCGTACCTACACGTTGGCCGACGAGTTTCCCTGGTTGTCGTGGAACGTGCACGGGGGTGTACACTTCCTGGCGCTGGCACGATACTGGCGGTGATACCAACACCATGTCCAAGTGTGTGCATCGGGAGAGGATGGCCTAGGAGGACTGCGAGCGGCAATAGGCCGACGGGTGCGAGTTGGGGAGCGGCTACGACGTGCCGAACGTGAAGACTGAATAGCGGTCACGTCCGCCAGAAGGGCACTGAGTTGTGCAGCTAAATCTGTGAGAGTCGTCTCCGTAGTGGTTGTGGACGAACGAACACACTGACTAATTTGGGCGGAGGCGGTTTCCATAAAGCGGTCCGCCGCCAAAGCCAGTCTGTCTAGTGAGACTTCATCTACGAGAAGGGCCAGAGTGCATTGCGCTTGTTGGGGTAGCTGCTGCATCCACAATTCTCGCAACATCATGTCACCAACTTGGATGCCCTTAGCCAGCTGTCGCATACGACGCAGAAGCTGTGAAGGCTTCTGGTCACCAAGGGAAATGCCACTAAGCAGCTGACGAAGACGGTTTGAGTCGGAGACCCCGGTGCGATCTAAGATAGCCCGGCGAAGCATATCATAAGGCTTGTCCGTGGGTGGGTTGGAGATGATATCCTCGACAGCTTCAAGAATATTTAAAGGAAGTTTGGCAGTGAGATGCACATACTTCTGTTGCTGGGAGGTGATTCTGGAGGCAGCAAACTGTGCTTCCAGATGAGTCAGCCAAAGAGAGGGATTACCCGGAATGAAAGGTAACGCTTTCACTGGGCGCGCAATAGAGAGCGTTTCAGGCACCGCAGGGTCAGACATAGTTAACTTAGCGTCATCCATATCAAATAGACAGAAAAATAAATATACGATGGCTGATCGAAATTAACACAAAAAAAGGCTCAATACGTATGTGAACAACGAAAACAAAAGGAACGCTGAAGGGCACGGACGATATAGTAAACAAATTAAAATTAATAATAACTTGGAACGGGCTCACCAATTTAGTCGAACGCACGACTTGTGGACTCAATTCCCGTCCAGCGAATAAAGACGCAGAACGACAGCGATTGATGGTTTTTGTACTTGTATTGATTGCCCTGTATGAAGTACAGGAGAAGGGAGGCTGATCTAGCTAATCACCAGAGCTGATGAGCTGGAGCGCGCCTTGCCGTTTTGACGTAGTGTGACAAAGGTTCTTCTTCTTTTTCACGTGTTCTTATTTTTCACACCGGTAGACTTAAACAAAGCGCGCCTAAGCTCTAAGCTCGCAATTGTATTTTATTGAATTTGGTGTCTGCGAAGCCGCTACACTGTACGTCGACCATGATGTTATTCAGTGCTGCAGGTAGGTCTTCTCGTTCGAATTCATAGACTATCTTCATATCATCGGCGAACAAGAAAATTTCGCCATAGGTGATGACATTGCAAATATCGTTTATATATATTAGGAACAGCAGTGGTCCTAGAACACTACCTTGGATAACCCCGCTGTTTACTGGGTGGGGGTCTGATATCTGACCGTTGATGCAGGTAACTTGGTGACGGTCTTGTAGATAGGATTTAAACCAACTGAGTAGGGGGTTTTCAATACCGTATCCCCTGATCTTGTTGAGTAACTGCAGATGTGGCACTCTGTCGAAGGCTTTTGTCATATCAAGATAGATGATGACGAGTGCTCTGTCTTTGTCGGCAGCTGTTGTTACCAAATTTAGAAAGTCAAATTGGCAGGTTGAACACGACCGTGATTTGAGAAATCCGTGCTGTCCTTGGCTGATGAGCTTATGTGCAGAAAGGTTGTCGGTCAGGTAGTGTTTTACGACTTTTTCTAGCAGCCTCGAGATCATTGGCGTATGATTAATCGGGCGGTAATTGGCAACGTCATGCACTGCGCCTTTCTTGTGCCTGGGGATAATAATGGATTTCTTCCATTGGCTGGGGAAGGTCCCGGTTTGCAGAGATAAATTGTATAGGTTTAGTAGTAGTAGGGGAATATCCGGGCCGCCTAGAGCGATTATTGCTGACGGTAGGCCGTCAGGACCGGGGTAGTAGGTCGGTTTGAAGGTGTGAATGTATCTATTTATATCCGTAGTGGTAACTGTGATAGAACTTAGTGAGGAGTTTGTGACAGACGGGGTGACAAACTGGGTACACGATGGACTGAGAGACACGGTGGTTGTAAAGAAAGTATTAAACGTGTCAGCTATCTTTCGAGGTGAGGTTATGAGGTTATCCAAATGGATGATCTGTTTTATGCATCGAGTTGATTGTGGAGCACGATCCCTGTGTAGCCGGGCTAGCTCTTGAGCTTTGTTTGGGTGGCGTAACGCTTTGGTTTCTTGCTTTAGTTGTAGGTCACGAGCCTTGCGGTGGATTTCGCGATAGAGGCGTTCCAGTCTGAAGACTGTAGAAAAGTCTCTATTTCGTTGGTACTGCCGTCGAAGCTCGTCGTATTTCTGCTTTAGCCTGGCTATATGGTAACCTGCTGGTCTGGATGGATTGTAGGGGCGTGATATGTTTTCGATGCATGAGTGTAAATTTGAGTAGAGGAGGTCAGCGGCGAACTGGGGATTTGCTGTTAGGAAGAACTCGTCCCAGTTTCTGGAGCGAATTTGGGAGGGAATATGGTCCCATTTAAAGTGACGGAAGGAGGGACCGTTACATGGTAGGCTAACAGTACGTGGCTTGACTTGAAATCTGCAACTGACGATTTTATGATCGCTGCCTGTGTAGTCGTTTAGTACGGAGGCAGAGACGTTCGTGAGACCCAGGGTCAATATCAGATCAAGGATGTTACTCTTTCTGGTAGGTTGTATTACATGTTGGGCCCACTGGCCCAGGCGAATGCATGAGGCAAATTGCAAATACTTGTAGGGGGCAGAAAAGGAGGACCAGTTTACGCCCGGGGCATTGAAGTCGCCTGCTATAAATTTACCTCCAAATGGCAGGTCAGCGATGTAATTAAATGCATCAATGATGGGATTAAATGTGGAAGTGTCATTTCTGGGGGGTCGATATATACAACCGACAACTATGTTCATCTGGGATAAAGAAATTGTAAACCATATAGAATCTTCAACATTTGCGAAAACGGTATTTTCCAGTAGGGTGGCAGATAGGCTGCTCTTGACATACCCCACGCAACCTCCACCGCGGCGGTAGATTCGTTGAGTCCTGAAGGTTTGATAACCGATCAGTGATATTTGGTCAGAAGGTATGTTCTCGGTGAGCCAAGTCTCAGTAATCAGGATTATGTCGAAGTTGTGGACGACGGCCAGTCTTTTTATAGCGGAAAGCTTGTTCAAGATGGAACGGGAGTTGAATAGTGCTATGGTAAGCATTTCTGTAGGAGGCTTTGAAGCGTCCGTGGATTTGGTAGCAAGGGTGTGCGTTGCAGGGCGGTGATCAATGGGCGGGCCACCCATGCAGGAAGACAGGATGTGAGTTGCTACTTCCTTTTGGACAGCTCTATCTTTATCGCCGCACATTGTACATTGGGCCGAACACTCATGATTTTCAGCAGAGATTAACACTGGATGCTGAGGTGTTATTGTAACGCGGGCTAATAGATCTGGAGGGGAGTATGGTGACTCTAGGTGGGACCTTTGAGGCAAAACAGGTATGAATCGGGGGAGAGTTTGTAAGGATGCCAGGGGGTCAGCAAGGGGGCGGGGAGCAGTAAAGGAAGGGCAGCCATGGTTTTGATGGAGGCCTTGTGAGGAGAAGGACGAAAGGCAGGGTAAGTGGGATTTTAATGGAACAGGTATGATGTTTCGGATAGAGTTTGTTGAGGTGGGAGGCATCTCACAAGGCTCCATGGAAAGAGTGTGAGGGGGTGGAGTAGTAGCGAAAGGGCTGTTGATGAAAGGGGCCTTGGTGTGAAGGGTCAGTTGGCATAGCGTGCAGTGGTGTCGGAGTAGAATACGGCGATGTTGGGTGGTAGGGGAGCAGAGGATGGGGCACACCATGAGGCGGAAAATGGTCGGGGGCGGGCCACATGTTGTGGTACCGGTTGGCAACGATGATGGTAACTCGTCCTGCATGGTTCGAGTTTGGAGGTGGTACATTAAGTGGAAAATTTGTGATATGGTACTGCATCTGTGGACGTGAAGACGGCGGGGTCTGGGTTTGTGGGTGTGGGATGTAGCAGTGGGGTACGCGGATCTCCGGGGGACCAAATAAATGCGCTGGTGGACTAGCGCTAGGGTGAGCGACGAGATTTCGTGTGTATGGCCGAGGTGGGGGTCGTGAATGGGTAGTAGGCCGGTTAGCTGGAGCGCGAGAGAGCCTTTGTCGACTGTCGATTAAAGATGGGAGCGTGACAATGTCAGTGCAGACGAGGTTTTGGCCTCTGGGAGCAACAGGTGACGAGGGTGACGTTGTGGCCGAAGCGCTGGGAGACAACGTTGCAGTTGGCTGGTTGGTGCGGGGTGGCGTGTTTGAAGCTGGCGGTTTATTTGCTCGTTTGGCAGACAGACCAGAGCGTGGATGGCTGCTTGCAGAGAGAGGGGGTTGTATTGCTCGGCTGTGGGTAGACAGTGGTGGAGACTGGAGTGCAACATGGAGCCTTTTTGGGGGACGTTGAGGTGTTGGAGGTGAACGGGACGAATCTAGGTCCACATTTTGAGCTGGTGCACTGGTTAGCGGGAGTGGTAACGAGTTGTTCACGGTGGGAAGTTTCTCAGGGGAGCTTTGTGGCACTGGGTAAGACGGTGGTGGGAGTACTTGAATGCTGGCATTCGATCTAAGGACCTCCCTCTGCAGAGGGGTTTTGTCCGGAGCAATTTTTATATTTTTAAATGATGTGGATTTTGCGATGGACTCTCTCTTTCTGACGAATTCCACGGCAGTGCTCTCTTCTAGAAATTGAAACAGTAGCGGGCACATGTTTCGATGTGACCGTTTTCTGAGTCTTTTGCAGTAGCACTCGTGGTGTGACATATCACATGCCATGAGCAATGACTGTTTGACCGAGGAAAGAGGCAAACGATCTGGAACATTAAAAACAACGGCATTTTTAGAATTTTTTATCCGTCTATGGACTTCAGATGCAACAGAGTCCAGGAAGTGGCCGGCTGATAAGAGACTTTCAGTGTTTGGATGTTTTAAAGGATCAACAATATATGCTAATGGCAGCAGCATGGTCAGTGCATCGTCCATGGATCGTAACTGTTTCTCTAAGGACGATAAGTTTTCCTGAAGCGCATTATATTTGTTACTGGCTTCACTGTATATATCGACCAGTGGTACTGAACACGGCACGGAGGAGGTAGAGAGTCGGGGGCGTTTAATGCTTGTAAGTGGAGTTCGATTTGCCGCTCGGTGAATGAGGCGATTTGAAGTCGATCTAGGCATGATATTTGAAAGAACTTTGATAGAAGTGGATTCGCAGGTCAAATACTAACCTCAGATTTTACTGTTTAGAAAAAAAACCTGATTTATTTTAGCTAATGGGGATGTCTTGCAAAGCTGTTGCAAAGCTGCTGAAAGAAGAACGAAATGAACATTAGGAAGAGACACGACAGGCCCTCCGGCATCCCACAGGGCACAGCAGACATAGCTCAGGAGTTCCCTGTTGGCCACGTATGTTACCTCGTTGGGCTGCCTTGACTGCTTTAAACTGTTGTATCGAGCTGCGCCCACATCTTCGATCTGATGGATCATTTGCAATAATCCCACTCCACTCCCACTCGCCATTTTATTTTCGGCCGGGAATTACCATTTGCGAGGTTTAGAGTATGATCGGCATTGCGCGACCAGCTTTGGACGGCTGACAAATCATCCCCTGTATAAGCCCCAGCTCTCTCGAAGTCATCGGAAAATACAACGTAGGATCACTGACTTGGTGCAATGAATTACTTGTGTACATGGAGAAAAGCAGAGGGCCGAGCACCGCGCCCCGTGGCACCCAGCTGCTTTCCCCTTCGGACAGAAAAACGTGACCACCGGTCTTGACACTGAGTGCCCGTCCTGTTAGAAAGCATTTTACCTGATATCCTATCGTCCCAAATATTACCGTAGACTGTAATTACCGCTAAGAAAAGTCACGCGGAGTTTTGTGGAACGATTCAGTAAAAATCCTGTTGGATTCTCTGAAGCTAAGCTGAGGATCGAACTGCAACGCGTGTTTGTGATGGACAAGCTGAAAGGCGTCAATGAACATAGATTTTTATGCATTTCGAAAAATGCTTGTCATGATGAGTCAGCAGGAAGACAACGAAAAGTAGAGTTCATTTGCCTGGTTTTGCACGGTATTTTCGCTATCGAATTGCGCGGGGGGTTGAATGCCAATAGGTACTAGTTAAGTGCATTTTGAGGGGTGATGACGACAGTATCAACGGTATATCCCAGGGAGATTTTGGGTATTGATTCGGGGAATGATGCATGCTTTTCGGTCATGGATTACGTCCATAGTTCATCATTTTTCGCGGTCTAATGACTCCAGATGCCAGTAGTTTGTTAAATACCAATGGAGGGAGATCAAAATATCTTTGCAATGTATTGAGCGGCCGGATAATTCGAACTTTTCTCTGGTGGTCGACGTTTATGAAAATCCAAACGACAGGAATAACCTAGAATAAAATCCGAATATTTCTACAGCCCCGTACATCACCCAAATCTTAGGTAAGCGCGACCTGTGGTTTAAGCTCTCAGGGACCCTGTGGATGTCCAGGCGAGAAACATCCTCCCTCTCCCCCTGATCTAAACTCACGGGTGTCTTATGTAATAGGCTTGCAAATTTGCAAAGGCAGAACCTGCTTTTTCTAAACCCGTGCTGCTCATCAGAGATTAGGTGGCTTTCTTTCAGATCATTTACCAAAGCATCCCAGAATGTTCTTCCCAATAACTCTGGCATTATTGACAGCAGGCTATCAAGCCAAAAGTTAGTTACCCGGGTCCTTAACCGGTCTTTGCGACTTGTAAAGACTTCTACCGTTTGCCACCCACACGGTGGTCCAACTGTAGCGGCTTCGCAGAATCCAAATACAGTGCGTTTGGTAGTGAGTAACTTGCCGTCTACACCGCCATACGTCACTTTCGCCACGCTCTGGAAGGACGGGAATTCATCATTTTCACAGATCACAAGCCACTACTGTATGCTTTCCGCAACGCGTCTGACCGTCATTCTCCACGAGAAATTCGCCAGCTGGATTTCATATCGCAATTTTCTACTGACATTCGTCATATCTCCGGGTCAGCTAATGTGGCTGCAGATACTCTTTCCAGGATCCACAGTCTCGGGTCGCCCGCTGCTCTCGGTATCAATCTCGAGGACCTGGCACGAAGCCAGCAGGATCCTGAGTTTCAACAAACCATTCGCGATACAAGTCTCCGAGTGCGGGCTTTGCCTCTTCCGTCATCTGCTGGCACTATCCTCTGCGACACCACCTTGGATCACCCAAGGCCAATCGTACCACTTTCACATCGCCGTCCAATTTTCGATGTGTTGCACGGTCTATCCCATCCGGGTATCAAGGCCACATGCAAACTAGTCCGTGCCCGATTTGTTTGGCCAAACATGGATCGCGACGTTCGTCAATGGGCACGTAACTGTATTGCTTGTCAGCGAGCCAAAATACAGCGACATACCACCAGTCCAGTCGGAAATTTTGAGACTCCAGACGCCCGTTTCGCTCACGTGCACGTCGACATTGTGGGACCTTTGCCACCATCCCGAGGTATGATCTATCTACTCACTTGTATTGATCGTTTCACTCGTTGGCCCGAGGCCATACCCATTCCGGATGTATCCAGTGAAACTGTCGCCCGTGCGTTCATGGAACACTGGATTTCCCGCTTTGGTTGTCCTACCACAGTAACCACCGATCGAGGAGCTCAGTTTGAATCCGCCACTTTCGACAATCTCCTCCAACTGACTGGCACTAAGCGTATTCGCACCACAGCTTATCATCCCCAGGCAAATGGCTTGGTCGAACGTTTTCACCGGCACCTCAAAACTTCGCTCAGTGCTCACAACAATCCTCAGTGGACGGACGTCTTACCACTGGTTTTATTGGGCATTCGCAATACGTTGCGCAGCGACACTCCCTGCACACCTGCGTCCATGACATTCGGCACCACCGCTCGTCTCCCTGGTGAATTTGTCGCACCCCAGGTGAGCGCACCTTTCCCCAACCTTGGAGACTACACTCAACGTCTCATGATCTACATGCGTCAGAAGATTGGTATTCCTGTCCGTTCGACAGATCGGCCGTCGTTTATTCCCAGTCACCTACATACGTGCACGCACGTTTTTCTGCGTACGCCGAGCCGCCGCCCGTTGACTCCAGCTTAATCTGGCCCGCACAAAGTCATTCGGCGTTTAGAAAAAACGTTCATCATCGATCTCAATGGTCGGCAAGAAACCGTCAGCATCGACCGCCTTAAGCCAGCGTTCGTCGACTCGGAAACCCAGCCTACGCCGTTTCCCGTCAATGGTAAAAACACAGACGTTTGCCCGACCCCAACAACATCTAGCTCCAGCACGCGTGAGTCACAGGTCGACCCCCCCATCACGTTCCACCAGGTCTGGTAGGCATGTTCGTTTCCCCGCACGATTCGTTGACTTTATTGTTCCTACATAGACTTCCCCTTTTGATTGCATACTGTATCCAGTTTTTCTTATCTCTTCTAGGGTCAGTCGTTGTTTACCTAGGAAGGATCTGGCACACCACTAACAATGGACATGTGTCACTATATGAACATTACCATTTTTTGTTGTTGTTGTTGTTGCCTACGTGCCTTGTACATGGTTTGGCACGTCCCTGTCCCCACTTAAGGTTTCTAGATAGAGAGCACGGGGAGAGGATACCCCACCAGTTCACGCGTGAGTAACCTTCTCTGCGGCTATATATGGCCCAGAGGTCCTTAGATCACCTTAGAGGTGCTGAGCACAAACCTTTTCCAGCTGGAACTATTCAGCTGGTTTTTGGCTCAACTCACGACGCTCTCTTAGGTCGAAGTTCTCCTACTCGGTCGTCCTTCTGGAGGGGGACTGATGTAGCGGCTTCGCAGACACCAAATTCAATAAAATACAATTGCGAGCTTAGAGCTTAGGCGCGCTTTGTTTAAGTCCACCGGTGTGAAAAATAAGAACACGTGAAAAAGAAGAAGAACCTTTGTCACACTACGTCAAAACGGCAAGGCGCGCTCCAGCTCATCAGCTCTGGTGATTAGCTAGATCAGCCTCCCTTCTCCTGTACTTCATACAGGGCAATCAATACAAGTACAAAAACCATCAATCGCTGTCGTTCTGCGTCTTTATTCGCTGGACGGGAATTGAGTCCACAAGTCGTGCGTTCGACCAAAACAACCGCCGTGAGAAATTTGTGGAACGGTATGGCTGAGGGTCTCGTCAGTGTCTGAGTCAACGGTCTGAGAAAGGCTTGATGAGTACCATATGGACTTGGGGCTTTCCTTTAGTCGAGGGCGTCTGAAGCTGTTCGCATCTCGCCTGGCGATATTTAACTATCCTCCGCAAGACGGCAGCAGGTGCCCCTGAGATCAGCAGCTGTTTTCCCTCCCCTATCCGGCGAAGTTTCTCGAAATGTTCTTGAGGGATTTCCGTTCTCTGGTCGTGTTCCTCAGAATAACCGTCAAACTCCATCATTACCTTTCCAACTGGTCGTTGCAAAGCAGCCCAAGCCAAGATTACAATCGAAAAACTCCTTTGAGTTCTTCTTGGCCAAACTGGGGATCTCCATTCCATGTGTCATCCTGCCCTCTTCTTTCGCTCAAATCTATCTTGTTCTCCATTATTCGAGTGGCCCCTATGCCCGCCAGTTTTTTGACAACATTTTGCATTTTGCCATTTCACCTTTGCCCCGTCTTTGCCATTCCCCTCCGCCAGGGTGGCTTGAGAGCGACTGCTTCAGACTGGCAAACTGAATTATCTTAAAAGCCTAACACCATTTTGTGTACGCTTTCCCATTGGCCACAGTTCAATGATGCTCCCGAGACGGCACCCGCTGCTCAATTATTCCTCTAGATGCTCTCTGCCATTTGTCCGATAGTTTTACCTCCTTTCCCCAAAACTGGAAATTGGTGATCCCGTGTAGCTTCTCCCAAGCAGAGCAACCATTCTTCTCCCGCACACTACCGATTCAAACCCAGTGATAACCAGTTTCGGCGGCTTCAGAGCTTGGTCATCCCTCTGTCTAGTAGTCTGGCCCAAATGACCCAGCCGGTGTCCAAGTCGGACGCCAGCCTGTCTCAGAGTCAGTGAGACCCCAGAGTACCAAGCATCTATCTTTATCCCAGGTGGAAGCTACTAGACGTTCCAGTGGACCACCCTCTTCCTCGGGATTCAATAATGGGCTCCTGTAAACGCACACAAGTGCAACTCATCCAGTCTCAACCTTCACCGGCACCAAGAACGCCTGTACTTTGGGAGTGGAACACCGAATACCTGTCTTCCAATTTAAAAGCTCCGCTACTGACACTAGCATCACCCTTCCCATCTTTCCGTGTAATCTATTCGCTGTGTAAAAACGGCTCGGCAGGGCAGACTTACTCTCTCCCATCCCTTCACCAAGACTCCGTGTTGGCTCCGCAGTATACGCCCTTTGATTATGACCTCACCTCACCTCATTCGCTCCCAATGCTGATTTATGCTTTTCGGCACCCAATTACTCCTGTACCGTTGCAATTTTACCTTTTTGCTTCCAAACTTTACGCCTGAACACCTTCTCCGGCTTTCTCACCATCAGTGTTTCTTAGATGTAATACCACGGTACTTCTGCTTGCAACCTTATTCAGTGGGATTCTTACCGTCACTGGACCAC
This sequence comes from Fasciola hepatica, assembly GCA_948099385.1. Taxonomy (NCBI): domain Eukaryota; kingdom Metazoa; phylum Platyhelminthes; class Trematoda; order Plagiorchiida; family Fasciolidae; genus Fasciola; species Fasciola hepatica. The sequence continues at coordinate 8,701,515 of CANUEZ040000012.1, read as the reverse complement.
TGCGGTTGCGCTGGTACCCGTGTTCAGCTGTTGCTGTCGGGTGCAATGCTGGGAATGTGGGGACTCTCGCCGATACGGGATTAATTCGGTCGTGTATGGCTCTGTGGCTTACTAAGGGATTTAGGTATGACACCGGAGACACCGTCTTTGTTGTGTGTGCCTCCCTCTTTAACAGAAAGTTTGTGGGCGTTTTGACGCCCGGCCACGTGTTGTTGTCCCTACATGATCCTGAGTAAGTAGATTCTACCGGTACGCTTTCTTTGAAAGTCTTGTTGATCTGACCAGCAGCCGTGAGATCTGCGTCGTGATGCCTCGTTTCACCAAGCTACGGTAATGTGTACCTCTTCTGTACTATCCAGCCTGCACCGCGTCTCAAACTAACTAGTGCTATTACCCGCTTACCAAGTGCATGGTTTGGCACACCAAACTGGATTCGTGTGTCTGTTCCTAGTTCCTTATATCCTGATTTTTTGTAAATGTCTCCCTAGCTAACGGTTCATCCAAGCTTTCCGTAGCCAGGTTTCTGTTTTTACTTATTGCTATCTAGAAGAGTGCCGAGGTTTCCTCGATATTGCTTTTTAGGTGTTTAGCTTGTGCCCTCATTTGTCCCATTCCCTCAGACTGGTCCTTGACAGAATCTGTTAAAAGACTCGCACTCCTCTAGAGCTCAAGTCTCAAGGTTCTACCTGTCGCCCGTTTTTCCAGTTTCCCCCCTTCCGTATAATGACTAGTAGAAGATGGCACGCTTGCCGGGTTCAGCAAACGGACATCTCTCTGACTGCTGTCTTCTTGACCGGGGATACTTTTGTCGTCGACGGTCTTTACACACAACCTAGTGTTCTGCAAGACGTCTTCGTTTGTGTCTCGCGGCCCGATGAGTAACCCTTAGTAGGATTTTCTACTTGCACTGCACACTGAGCGCACCCAAATCGGGATTTCTGGTTCAGGTAGGTGGACAAAGCTTTCTTGTCTGTCATTCCGCATAACCTGGGAGGCCAGCTCGGGAAAATGCTGCTGTAAGTACCCTCTTGTACAAGGAAAAAACAAATTCCGTTGCAGCACGGAAACTCGGCAACCACCCGGACCTCCTGTAGTGCATTCCCTATATTCTGCGGATTCGAAGCTGTGGATGAACACGTACAAATGCATCTTACCGGCCAGCAGCCGAAATCGGCCGAACTTGTTAAACTCAAATCAGAGACTAATGAAAAGAAAATCGGCAGTTCCTAAGGTTTAATTTAAATGAATGTGGCGTACCAGTGCCATCATTACCTTGATTCTGTCATCAAAGTGGTAGATTCGCTAACTTGAAACATAAAGTTTCCATTGTTGCGGTACCTTTTTTAGGATCTTCCCAATTTCTGATAAAATACTGATCAAACATTTTGTCGGCTTCTCCTTTTTATGACTTCAGTAATCATCAAAGATCTCGCCCTTTGTTCTCAGCCACTCGGAAGTCTAGCAGCATGACTTACACCGTAATCTCTGCATCTCGCTTTACCCGTGTGGATTCGCTGAACACCCGGCCACCTGACTTCAGTCGACTTGTGGTCACATTCCTGCCTTGCCATTGCATTGGCTGAACTGAAAACTCCTGGTTTCCGTTTTAAGAAATGTTCCGCGCGGGAAATGCAGATCGAAGCAAGCAAGCTCTGTAGAAATGATACGGTTTGCTACCAGTGACGAGTTAACCACGTAAGAAGAGAGTGAAAACTGCCCGCCCACTTGTGGTGGGTGTAAGGGAAACTGTGTATTTGTTGATGCACTTATGTTCATCGGCTTGCCTGGGCTAACCAAAATACACAGACAGTGTCTAGTCAATCTTGGGGATAGTCGGGTCAAACTAGCTGTGGTGCTTCAGACCTCTCGATTACTTATGACCGCAAAGCCATTTTGTAGCTTGAAGGTGGAGGTGTGCAAGCATGGTGATTTAACAGTGACGAAAACAATTGCCCGGCTAATAGTGAACTGTGCACGGCGAGCATAGGAAACGTTTATTTGGAGATTTGTTCTGTGTGGAGTCCTGATATGCACTGATAAGATAAAGTGATGATTGCTGAAGAAGTTGAAACAATTATGAGGTTGATCATCCTCGGGATTTAGGGTGCTTATAATTAGGAGTAATGGCAAACACGCTACCAGAGCTTGTATTGACTGCTTAGGAGTAGATAAATATCCATGAATAAGTACGGATGAACCGGCCGGTAAGTTTGGTGGGGACATCCACATTTTTGACGGCCAGGGATCGTCAACCGTTCGTGCCTCCCAGTCATTCCAGATTTGAAAACGTTTCGCTCCTGGCTGATTGGACAATGCCTCTATGCGGCGTAAAGTTATGAGTATCCATCAGAGCCAAGTTTATACTGAGAAGAATAAGTGCGAGCGGCAAGATTTTGGGAAAATATTTATCAATATGATGGAAATTATTAGAATATCAATTGATGTTATCGACAGGAAATCTCGGCGACTACACGATCCAGTAGAACCATATGATTTCACCGTAGTTTCATTTCAATTCATTTCGGTTTTTGAAGTGAAATGGAGTTAAATACAGTTCACCAACATATCCAAAATTGTCCCAAGTAACGGTAACTGGCACCCAAAGACAACTCACATGGGCTCCACTAACCACTGGACAGCAAACAAAATGTTATTGATAATGATATTGTGTCTTGTTCGTGGTCAAGAAACAATCACAAGACAAGCTTTATGCAAAAGATGATCGCAGTTACGTTGCATTCTTCCGGAAGTATCCTACGTGGTCATCATACCTATTTAACGTCTTTGGTGAAACTGGAACAGAAAGTTGGCAATCGTTGATAAGATGCAAATATTGGTTTTACCACAGTTCGCACTTATCGAAAGCTTCATCAACCTAGATAGAGTAAGCGCCTTTAGGTGGACGGTCCGTAAGATGGATGTATTGAACCGAGACGGCCCATTGCATTTGATTATATTTCTTGTGTCGGACTTCCACGACATCCATACAACCAGCGATCATGGGCAGCCAGAAAGACGCAACCACGTGTGTTGGCAAAGGAGGGGCTTGTATTCACAATACTCAATCATCATATTGCTAAAATTATTTCCACTTCTCTCCCTCTTTTACCTATTGATATCTTTTATTTCTCATTTGGGCTGCTGCTGGGGAGTAGCAACCAAAACAGCCACAATTCAATGATCATTCTTGGTTATTGCAATTCAACTAGATTCATGGAAGCCTTCCACATCCAGGAGACCAAAATGAATATACGAGAATAAATTAAGAACGGGTTAATGGTAAACACCGTTCCGATGGATGACATACTGCTGATCAGACACTACATAATTTGCTATCCGACTCGGATTTTCTGTGCGAGGCCGTACTGAATTGGCCAGCACGGCCCACCCATTCGCAATAAAAGTTTATGTTGGTTTAAATGCTACTACCGGCTCACTCGATCTGCGAAGGCAGCTTGGACCCAACTCTCTCTGGTTGAAATGACACCGCATTTGTAGTATGCAACTTCTCTCGCCATCAACCGCGTTCTCATGTGGACAAGTCAACGCAATTTTTCTTCCGAGAATTCAGATGAATTGAAAATAAAACTACTGCTGTCATTTTCGGTAGTAATTTTGTAAAATGTAATCTCTAGATGTCTACCGGTTTCCGAGGAACACATGGTAAACTGGAATGTTCTCGACTGGTCGTGCCTTTGAAATTGTCAGTATAAACTTGTATCAGTCAGCGCAACCCTTTGCGACACTTTTCCCAGGGGACCGTTTTAAGGTCTTTCCTTGTTAGCCGTTTCCCAAATTCTGTCACCGTTTTGCTCATCAATTTTCAAACTCCTTGAGGCCATGCACAATTTAAGACGGCTTTCTATAGTGGCGCCTTTCTCTGTGGAGCAAAAAAATGCCCTGAATCCGTGGAAGATGTGCCACCTCTGGTACTGGGAAAAGTGTTCCCAATTGGCATGGAGAGTGATTGAATGTCCTGTGAAAAAGTTGTCTCCGATCTCGAAGCGCTCGCTGCTTCTCGTTCGCAAAGAAGCTCACCTATAACCTAAGGGGAGCTGCGAGTGAGGGATAAGCATTGGAATCAGCATAAGGAAGGTCAGTCAAGGTCCAACCATTGTTGGAACAGAAAGACCCCCCCCCAAAAAAAAGCAAGGGTACAGAATTAGCAGGCAATACATGTAAGTTCGGCTAAAATCAGATCTGAAATTGGTAAAATTACCCACGGTCGTCCTCGGGGAATCCCGCATGGTAATTGACGGCCCGGTCATGTGACACAGGTGAGGTCATCATAAGGTGTCGAAGATAATTAATTAGAAGCATTCCTAAATAGAGGTTGTTGAAGCCCTAATAGGAGTGTCATTGTTTACCCGGGAAAATTGAGCGGTAAAAACAGATGGCCCTTCTACTTAGGTAAGAGTTATTTTTGTCCCGTGGCCGAAATGCGCAAACAAAACTGGAAGGAAAGGAAAAAATTGCTCGTGAATTTGGACAGTACCTGTGTGTTGAAAAGATGTGTAAAAATGATTCAGAAAACTTTTTCAGAGCACGGATTCTGAAGTTCCGCTGGAAGATGGAAGAAAACGCCTTCCCTAATGGGTGCGTCACAGATGGTAACGCACAGAAAAATAGTTAAAATGAGTGATAAAAGCTAGTTGATGAGAGAAATGGGATACAAATGGCGGATTTATTTTAGTTGATTAGTAACTAGTAGAAGAGGAAAGCAGGATGATATCGGGTGGACACGAGAAGAAAAACCGTGTCCATCCCACATAATTGAATGGAGGAAAGTCATCCATGAAAGTAGGAAGATGCACGTTTATGTACACGGCTAGTTATGATAATAAAAGCCGGACCAATGACAAAAAACAACAGTCAGAAAATCGATACCTTGGAATGTGGAAAGCTGGTTTCCCGTAAGACCATCAATGAAGGCAGGTAACCGTATGACTGCATTCTCTAGAGGACGGTCGATGTAATCCCTCAGAGAGACCATCAACCAGTGTTACACAAATTGAGCTCTGAAGGACGGATTTCCTCTAGGTTTGAGATGTTGTGAGCACATGAGCAAAGAGGGCTTGTTTGGCGATTTTTTAGGTGGATCAAGTTAAGTAGTGTAAAGGAGAAGCAGATAAAACGTCTGATCAATATTCCATCAGAACTTGTGATGATCGTAGAAAAGGTATTGCAGCAGTGGAATAGTAATGTTTCACGTTGGCGAATCTATCACTGTAGGTCATAGAATGAAGGCAACAACTGCGTATTAATAATTGTGATGGGCATTGAGAGTAGAAAACAGTGGCCCATTTTTCTGGGTCGAGTGGAGCTGTGTGTAATTCCTTTATAAGGGTGACCGGGTGTTTAGCGGATCCTGTGCAGAGAAACAAATTCATTCAGGCAAGGTCAAATGCGAGCTGGCACACAACATCAAAACCATTTAGGAAGAGAGGAGATGCGATCAGCCAGGCTAGCTTGGCGACATAAGGCATCACGACGCAGATCTCACGGCTGCTGGTCAGATCAACAAGACTTTCAAAGAAAGCGTACCGGTAGAATCTACTTACTCAGGATCATGTAGGGACAACAACACGTGGCCGGGCGTCAAAACGCCCACAAACTTTCTGTTAAAGAGGGAGGCACACACAACAAAGACGGTGTCTCCGGTGTCATACCTAAATCCCTTAGTAAGCCACAGAGCCATACACGACCGAATTAATCCCGTATCGGCGAGAGTCCCCACATTCCCAGCATTGCACCCGACAGCAACAGCTGAACACGGATACCAGCGCAACCGCAGTGGTCCAGTGACGGTAAGAATCCCACTGAATAAGGTTGCAAGCAGAAGTACCGTGGTATTACATCTAAGAAACACTGATGGTGAGAAAGCCGGAGAAGGTGTTCAGGCGTAAAGTTTGGAAGCAAAAAGGTAAAATTGCAACGGTACAGGAGTAATTGGGTGCCGAAAAGCATAAATCAGCATTGGGAGCGAATGAGGTGAGGTGAGGTCATAATCAAAGGGCGTATACTGCGGAGCCAACACGGAGTCTTGGTGAAGGGATGGGAGAGAGTAAGTCTGCCCTGCCGAGCCGTTTTTTACACAGCGAATAGATTACACGGAAAGATGGGAAGGGTGATGCTAGTGTCAGTAGCGGAGCTTTTAAATTGGAAGACAGGTATTCGGTGTTCCACTCCCAAAGTACAGGCGTTCTTGGTGCCGGTGAAGGTTGAGACTGGATGAGTTGCACTTGTGTGCGTTTACAGGAGCCCATTATTGAATCCCGAGGAAGAGGGTGGTCCACTGGAACGTCTAGTAGCTTCCACCTGGGATAAAGATAGATGCTTGGTACTCTGGGGTCTCACTGACTCTGAGACAGGCTGGCGTCCGACTTGGACACCGGCTGGGTCATTTGGGCCAGACTACTAGACAGAGGGATGACCAAGCTCTGAAGCCGCCGAAACTGGTTATCACTGGGTTTGAATCGGTAGTGTGCGGGAGAAGAATGGTTGTTCTGCTTGAGAGAAGCTACACGGGATCACCAATTTCCAGTTTTGGGGAAAGGAGGTAAAACTATCAGACAAATGGCAAAGAGCATCTAGAGGAGTAGACGAGCCCAGGATGTTGTCAGCATTACTCTCCGCCACACCAATTGCTCTCTAATGCTACTGCTACCCAGTCACTCCCTGGGAACCGTCTCCGTGTCTCACCTAGCTTTCCACTCCCACAAGACCCACCCACGTCTCTTGGCCTAGTACTGCCATCCATCCGTGGCAGATTTTTTCCTGCCGGCCCCCTTCCGAGAATATTCCCCGCACTCCAACTACTCTCTTTAACAGCACCTCCCCACCCCTCTTTCCTTACACTACCCCCCACCAGGTTTCAACTCATCAAATCAGTGGAACAGCTGAGGTTCTCCCCCCATCCTTGCTCTATTCTTCACTGGAATTACCACCTTCATCACCACCACCGAACCCACCACCATATCCACCACTATAGAGGCCTGCATCATCCCTTTCAGTCATACTCGTAAGTGCACGTTCATTACTGAACTAAACTAAAGCCATCCGCAGCATCGCTCAGACCTCCGACTTTGATATTATCATTGCAACTGCAACTTGGCTAACAGGTTCCGTCCCGGTCAGATCGAGTCTTTCTAGTTAACTACCAGATGTTCCGAAGGACTAGGCCTAGTCGTGGGGGAGGCTGTCTAATTTATGTCAAAATCACTCTGCAGGCCACTCCACTCTCACACACAAATGTCGACTCCGTTCAGGATTCTCTGTGGTTAACGACTCCCTTACCTAACTCCTATCTTTATATCGGTTGCATCTATCGGCCACCTGATTCCAACGCTATGGACCTTACCAAGATTATTGACGCATTCATCTACCTTTCATCGCTGCCCTGTTCCTCCAAACTCCTCGCGGGGGACTTCGATGCACCGAGCATCTGTTGGAATACTCTATCTTCCCCAAACAACTTATTAGATTTCATGTCATGCATCCGTGTAGGGCGCTGGATCCAACATGTAACAGTCCCAACTAGAGGTAACGACATCCTTGATTTGTTTTTCACGATTGGTTTATCTGATGTTTCAACCAGTACCCCGACCTCTTCCCAGGAGGTGACCACAGAATGCTGTCCTGAATCTTCGTGGTTCCGCAAGCTTTTGATAAATCCCGCCCACCCAACCGTTGTTCTTCAGCAGTCAACTGGAACAATCTTATTTGCACGCTTCGTTCGTTAGACTGGGACGACTTCTTCCTGCAAAGCGACCCCCAGCTGGCTGCTGATTTACTATATTCTAACCCATCATACATGCTGTCCGAAATCATTGCAACTCGTGTCATATCACACCCAGTCCGTAGTTTATTCCTGAGCCGAATGCAAAACAAATACCTGAAGCTCCAGAAGGTGTGTCACAACAGTAGTGACTTATCGTCATTCTTGCAGCTCCAACGTCTCTCGTTAGCAATCAGAATTAAGTCTGACGATATGCTAAAAAAACAAGAAGTATCGGCCTTGCAGTGCCATGATACTTCCTCAAAGTTGGCACGCCTAATGAAGAACAGAAATCAGAGCAAACCGGCAGGTATCCCCTCTCTCATTTTAAAAAATAACGATCACAACACCTCACCTGTAGCGATAGCCGAGGCGCTTAATTACTACTTCGCTGCATCCATGACTACAGACCCCCCTACTTTACCCCTATGCATAGACCCTGTCACCGAGCACTTACTGTCTGATTTAGAATTTACTCTAAAAGAAGTGACCAGTCAGCTTACTCGTGCCCGGAAGTCCTCACACATTGGCCAAGATGGTGTTCCACCGACAATTCTACGTCTTGGAGGAACTGATATCGCAGCCATATTATTGAAGGTCTACAATCTATCCATCAAGTTTGGCATATTTCCTTCACAATGGAAGACTGCAGTCATCATCCCAATCCATAATAAGGCACCAATACATGACCCCTCAAGTTACCGCCCTATCAACCAAACTCCAATTGCTTCTAGGTTGATGGAACGTCTCATCAACAAGCGGATGTCCGACTTCCTATTGACCCATAACATCATCCATAGTGGGCAGCATGGCTTCCTAAAGTCACGTTCATGCACCACTTGCCAGTAAGACATTTTTAACCTCATAACGGCGGCCGCCGACAACAGTAAATCCATTATCATTACATACCTTGATATGACAAAGGCTTTTCACGGCGTCCCCCAAGCTTTGTTGCTAACCAAACTCAAAGCTCATGGCTTTTCTGGTTCGCTTTTAAAGTGGTTAACATCACACCTATCAAATCGCTCACAAGTGGTTTCCACTGATGGGTGTTTCTCACAGCCTGCTCCAGTCACCAGTGGGGTTATACAAGACAGTGTACTCGGTCCTTTGCCTTTTCTCATCTACATAAATAATATATTTCCCATCTTGCACCATGGCACCCCATTCCTTTTCGCTGATGGCGTTAAGATTGTCTATGAGTTTTTTCGTCAGAAACTCAACATTATGCTGGATGAGACTTCTAGTGACCAAAAGCGACTCGAGGATTGGTGCAATTCTTGGGGTATGGACTTCTCTACCTCGAAGAGCTGTTGCACAACATTCGGATGTCAAGTGGCCCCCGGAACCCTGCTTATCCACGACCTACCGATTTCGTACAGCCCTTTAGTTCGAGACCTTGGTCTTCATTATTCTTGTAGCTTTAGGTTTTCTGGGTATGTTCCACTCCAGATTGCAAAGACGAGAGGAACCACTGGTCTCATCTCCAGAACTTTTCGGTTAAATGATTGCAAACCGTTTAATTACAAGTCTCACTCCAGGCCTCTCCTTGATTACTGTCCCATTATCTTCACCAACATGACGAAATCCGACCGCATTTCTCTTGAGTCCGTGCAACGTCGGTTCACCAAACAATTGGTGGCATTTTCCTCCAGTTTATGTTGCGGGGATCGATGCACCTACTCAGTCTCGACCCTCCATGGCTGCGTCGCATGGAGCTCAATTTATGCTTCCTGTTTAAGCTGCACCACCGTACGGCCTTTTCGTGTACTGAACCCATTCGTCTCACTCCCCCCACGAATTATGCCCTACGCCATCGGTCATTGCGGCTCTCTATTCCTAGATCAAAATTAGCGTTAAGATCTAACTTCTTCCTTATAAACTACTCAAAGTTATGGAATAAACTCCCGCTAAACATCCGAGAGAGTCTCTCGATTTCTCAGTTCAGAGGCTTGCTGGATCACTTCTTGACTGTTCCCAATGTGATCCTTCTTACCGGTTAGACGATCGCCGAAGAGGTGGCCTACGAAAACGGGTTTGATTACTAGGATTATTGCCCCAGAACTTTCACTTCTCGCCCGACGACAAAAGCCGGGGCTACTATTTCTTTTTACGTTATATTGCATACAATATACACTACGGTAGCTACAGTTTGCTGACTTCTGTAAGGAAACCTAGTTTAATGCTCGCCGGCTCTCCTAATTTTAGACAATGTTCGTGTTCTACTGCCAACCAAATTTCCTTAGCCTTAGATGTCTCTGCAGCAAATAGGTATGTGGCTTTGGATCCTAGGGCACTGAAGTCCGTCGTGTACCACCTTACTTGAACTTTCACTCCTTTCCCGTTCATTTTGTCTACCATCACTTGCCCGGGGTTTTATATCCGGCCTCATTTCGCCTTTCTTAATCATCTCATTTCAGAATTTCTTATCTCAGAGGTCCGCCTGTTAGTACCTACTTGGCGGACTGTCCTCTCGCCTCATCTCTGTATCTACCACCCGCCAACTACTATCATATTCCCTCTCATACACCACACTATTTCCCATCAGCTGAGCTAAACTCATCTACACCAGCTAACCCGGAATGGTCTCTGATGGTTTTAGGCATGGTTTGGCGCTGTGTGAGACTGATACACTTATGCCAGCTTGTGCTTTACAACGTTCGTTGTCCTACTCCGTGTGTTTGCATAGTCCCACCCCGCATTTCCCCAGCTCATGCTAGGAAAACCCCTGATATCAACGGCACCCATACCATAGCGTCGTCCGAATGTGGGGAAAACAGACCAACCCCAGCAGTTGCGAAAAAAGGCTGTTTTGCCCAAACTTACGATAGAGCGGAGGGGCTATGGAAGGTTCCTATATGGGCTCAACCATCTCTCTGTTAGGAAACAAAACAGAAAATAAAACTGGAAAAAAGGAACAGTGGAAACAAAAAACGTCCTCGTGGGATTGATTTGATCTCCAAATACCACTGACATCGGGCTGTTAAGGAATTGGGCAACCTTAATTTATGGATATGTCTCCCATCAGCTCAGACCTGATCCTGAAAAAGGGAAAACCCCATGTCGCCCTTGTTTGTTCAACAAGCTTTTGGTTTTCATGCTCGAGACTGGCTGGGGTGACAGTGCTTTGGACTCTACGTATACGTTTACCAACCTTTCGCTCTAAGTTTCCTCCACCCCATACCCTCCCTAAGCACACCTAGCAAGCTTTTTGGCGTCAAATACAATCGTTACCATAGCCCAGACTTTCAACCCACTGACCTGGATAGCGTGTCGACGTAACTGACGAATAACTGCAACCGCGGTGAAGCCCGGAAAAGAAGAAATAGATAAAAGAACATAGTGGTCACCTTTTCCATCCATACCCCTCCATCTTCCGTCCTCCTTCATAAAAAGCGGCCTTCTTGATGTCCTAGCATCCAAGCCACGCTTAGGTTTACAACCCTACCTAACTGTGACCACAGCCTCCTGCCAACTACAATCACTACCGCAGCCTGGATTTTAAGCCCACTGACATGGATAACATATGGAGGCAACAGATGACCAATACCTACCTCACTTGAGTCTACAAAAAATGAACACGGAGAACTGTCCATATTTTCCATCCCCTACTAACTATCTCTCCTCACTCTTATAACAAATATGATATTCATGCAACGACCAAGTCATGAGATTTCCCTGCTCACATTCAAATTAAATCTCAGTAGGCCGGCACTACCGAGTAGGAGCACAGACTAACGTACGTCCAGTTTCTGTGCATGATAACAATTTTCCTTAACGCATCACCACCGATGCCCTAGTGGTTCTTTCTGCATTCTTATTTCATTGCTCTTCAGAACTTCTAACTGCTTGCAAACCATTTATCCTCTGAAATGCAGACTCAGCAGCCCACCCGGTTTACGCTATCTTGCAAGCCTGTAGTAGTACTTATCAACCCCCTGCAACCCCACGTTACTTAAATTCCCGAATTAAAACCCAGACCAAAATATGTGCCACCGACCGTTCATATAAACCCAACCGGTTCATCATTAACTGTCGCCATTTATTATCATAACTTACACCTGAAACCACGTCCAGATTGCTAACATCATTTATTTCAGGTTTGTCGTCGCCCACTCTCTCGGGCTCCACTTTCGGTGACCAGGGTCCATACATTGACCCGTACCGACAGAGACCTAAATGGAATCTTTTATACCAAACGGGATTGCAGTTGAGCCACACGACCTAAAACACTCCAAACTACTTACCAGTAGATTGATAGGCGTCTTCTAACGCAACACCTCTACTACTGATGTCACTGCCGGAGTCTTCTCAAATAACAGTTCACGACTACCTTCTACTGATTGACTGACACGTCTCTTACCCCGCCTGATGATCTATACCCACGGGATGCTGCACATCACCTTGGTCTCATGTGAAACAATTCAATAACAGAGCCAGAAAACGCAACACAGGAATGTTTTACTCATTAAATTTCGATAAGCCATCCGAACGTAAGTCCACTTATCCCCCTTCATTCGTGGTTCCCAATAATGACGCCGAATATCACCGGGAATCATTAAGCCAATATACTTTTGTAAGCCTAACAGAAAAATAAGGCGCAAGCCTAAGCGGAGGTCTTCACTCGGTTTTCTGTTGCAAGATTCCGCTTTTCTTTCGAACGGTATCCGGCTTGAAGTTGATTCTTCACTAATTCAAGGCCTTCAGGTTGCGTTCCCTTATTGATCCTGAACCTAAACTCACCTTTTACATGGATTGCTGTTTCCTCCACATTCATCAACGCTTCCTAGTCCACTTCCACACAGTTTGTTCATATCTCCCCGTTTCATGACGCACTTAGTTTATTGAGACCGGGAATATCCGTCATTCCGGGCCATCATCGTCTTCAAAGAGAGCCGTTCTCCTCATATTCACCAAAGTTTACGAGTGTACCCCCATTCATTTCTTTCACCTCTCCATATTCATAAATTATTCCTTTCGTGGAACCTCAATAGGTCTCCGTTATCCACAGCTTTCCTTATTTTGGTTTACAACGCATCCTTAGCGACATATTTTCACGACATGTAGTGTATTTCCACTGACCACCATCGACCAACTCGGATTCGAAACCAAACGGTATTAGCCGCTCAAACCATTATCATTTCGGTTGATTCAAACTATCTCTAGCAATACTGTTTTGTTTTTAGCGTTTTTGACTCGCTTTCTTGAAATTCGTGTGTAGTTCAATGTTTTGAATAACGTTGTACACCATTATCATGGGCTTTCGCGTGAGTCCTGACCATGGGCGGGAAATATACCACTATTATTATTATTATTATTATTATTATTATTATTATTATTATTACTAACTGTGGCCAATGGGAAATCGTACACAAAATGGTGTTAGGCTTTTAAGATAATTAAGTTTGCCAGTCTGAAGCAGTCGCTCTCAAGCCACCCTGGCGGAGGGGAATGGCAAAGACGGGGCAAAGGTGAAATGGCAAAATGCAAAATGTTGTCAGAAAACTGGCGGGCATAGGGGCCACTCGAATAATGGAGAACAAGATAGATTTGAGCGAAAGAAGAGGGCAGGATGACACATGGAATGGAGATCCCCAGTTTGGCCAAGAAGAACTCAAAGGAGTTTTTCGATTGTAATCTTGGCTTGGGCTGCTTTGCAACGACCAGCTGGAAAGGTAATGATGGAGTTTGACGGTTATTCTGAGGAACACGACCAGAGAACGGAAATCCCTCAAGAACATTTCGAGAAACTTCGCCGGATAGGGGAGGGAAAACAGCTGCTGATCTCAGGGGCACCTGCTGCCGTCTTGCGGAGGATAGTTAAATATCGCCAGGCGAGATGCGAACAGCTTCAGACGCCCTCGACTAAAGGAAAGCCCCAAGTCCATATGGTACCCATCAAGCCTTTCTCAGACCGTTGACTCAGACACTGACGGGACCCTCAGCCATACCGTTCCACAAATTTCTCACGGCGGTTGGACTACCGTGTGGGTGGCAAACGGTAGAAGTCTTCACAAGTCGCAAAGACCGGTTAAGGACCCGGGTAACTAACTTTTGGCTTGATAGCCTACTGTCAATAATGCCAGAGTTATTGGGAAGAACATTCTGGGATGCTTTGGTAAATGATCTGAAAGGAAGCCACCTAATCTCTGATGAGCAGCACGGGTTTAGAAAAAGCAGGTTCTGCCTTTGCAAATTTGCAAGCCTATTACATAAGACACCCGTGAGTTTAGATCAGGGGGAGAGGGAGGATGTTTCTCGCCTGGACATCCACAGGGTCCCTGAGAGCTTAAACCACAGGTCGCGCTTACCTAAGATTTGGGTGATGTACGGGGCTGTAGAAATATTCGGATTTTATTCTAGGTTATTCCTGTCGTTTGGATTTTCATAAACGTCGACCACCAGAGAAAAGTTCGAATTATCCGGCCGCTCAATACATTGCAAAGATATTTTGATCTCCCTCCATTGGTATTTAACAAACTACTGGCATCTGGAGTCATTAGACCGCGAAAAATGATGAACTATGGACGTAATCCATGACCGAAAAGCATGCATCATTCCCCGAATCAATACCCAAAATCTCCCTGGGATATACCGTTGATAATAATAATATTGGTATATTTCTCTGCCATGGTCGAGACGCACGCGTTAAAGCATGATCATGGTGTACACGTTACTCAATAAGATGAAATGTTCACATATTCTAAGTATGAAAGTCGAGAGTATTAGAGATGAAAAAACAATGACAGGAAACGTTTGAATGGACCATTCTGATAATGGTTTGCGCGGCAGTTTTAAACCGGTTTCGAATCCGGATCAGGCAGTGGTGCGCGGTGGAGGTATTGAGAAAATCGTTAGCGCAGTGCTAAGGAGGCATTATTAACAAGAATGATGCAAGCCCAGGAAACCAGAGGCCAACTGAGGTTCTGCAGATGGAATAAATTTTGAACAAGAAAAAAAGGGTGGAAAATCGACGCATGCGAAGAGGATAGCGATCCATGAAGACAATGCAGACCCTGAATGACGGATTTACCGGAGTTCTGTAAACGGAATGAGATTTGAAGCAGGGGGACCTGAGGCCAGTTTCGTGAAAGTGAACACCGGTGGATGTGGGAGAAACAGCAGTCCATAAAAAGGTGAGTTTAGATTCAGGGCCAGTAACATGTACTATTCAGAAATAAGAAGGCGCAACTGGAGGGTCTTCGAGAAATGGAGAGTCAAATTCCAGCCGGCTACGGTTCGGAGAAAAGATAACCTGTGTTAACGGATAATAAAGTGGGAAAATCTTCGCATGGACTTCAGCGTTATGCTGCTTCAGTTCAGTTCAGTTCAGTTTGCACAGGACAGGTAATGGCCACGGCCAATCGAGCGTCCAGAATTCCTTCGATGGTATGCACACCAGTTATGCACCCACCACTGCCGAGTGTATTTCGTCGAATCCCCTCTAAAAATGAGAGGGAAACGGAAGACCTTTTTTTCAGTTCAGTTCAGTCTGCACAGGACAGGTAATGGCCACGGCCAATCGAGCGTCCAGAATTCCTTCGATGGTATGCACACCAGTTATGCACCCACCACTGCCGAGTGTATTTCGTCGAATCCCCGCTAAAAATGAGAAATGACAAATATATATGTATGTGATGACGCATTTGCCTTCAGTGTTATTCTGGTAACGTACTACATCGAATGCGTAAGTTTCATCTGGCAGGGCAAAGTATGTGTCAGTCAATCAGCCGAGTGTGGCTGTATGTTAGCGGCATGCGCGTGAGCTGGAATTCGTGTTGGTTGCGTTAGAAAATGCTGAACGATCTGATAAGCAATTGAGGGTATCTCCTGTTGTGTGGTTGGATTTCTGTCCCAGTTGCCATGGTAGGTTCCACTTGAGTCTCTGTCCGTACGAGTCAAAGCGGCCTCCTTGGTTAGCCAATTTGGCGACTGAGATAGTGGGAGACAACGACCTGAAATAAAGGGAGATTGCAGTCTGGACGTGGTTCCAGCTGTGGGTTATGATAATATGTGAAGACAATAAACAATGGATTGGTTAGGTCTATGTGAGTGGGGCATGGGTAAAATAGGCTCGCAGTGGATTTGAGCTATACTGCTGCAGGCTGATGAAGTTGCGTACACAGGCTTGGTAGCTGTATGCATTTCAAAGGATTTATGATTTGCCCGTGGTTAGTAATGATAACCTTCAATACCGTTTGCTTACGCAGAACGCAGTTTGGCACGAGGCGATAAGATAGGTTTGAAATAACAGACAGAGCGAGTAGGACTATCATACTGTTTGCGTGGCCCTACGCTGTTACTGTCTCTTTCGGTATAGTGGTTGTTCTATACTGAGGAGTCCAAGTAGAAGGAACTATTGGGGTGACAGTGGTTATAGATTAGAGGTAATTATTCTGTTTAGGCATTGTAAACTGTTAGGTTTACGCTTAGGTGATGGCAACTGCGGCGTATGGTGTGGCACATCCTAGATTCTCAAGGGTTCAGGTTAGTATCCAGCGTTTTCCTCATAAGCTCTATCAAAAGACATATAAGGATTTGTAAGAGCGATCAGTTTTTGGATGTCCAGAGCTACGTGTAGTCCAGGCTTAAACATAATCAGGGAATCTACGGAACGGACTTCAGCTGGAAGTTTATTCCACAGGGTTGCATATTTCAGGAGGAAGAAGTTGATGGTAAAAAGTTGGGACTTTTTTGCTGTCCTAGATCGTATGGATGAACCGCTGAGTTTCGTAATTGCTGCAGCGGTGGGGCCAACCCTATGCGGGTCTAATTGAGCCTAGGTTGCTCAGAGCGGTTATTCGACTTATTAGTACCCTATACCTACCTCAAAGGCCTGAGCCCTTGAAATATACGGATTGTATAACATAGTCAGCGTGTCCACCGTTAGGGCTATGCTTATTTCCTGTTTGAAAGCCACCGATGTCGGTGATAACGCCCGAATTCGTTGTGGTAGCTTATTCCACAATGAAGCGTACTTGTTAATGAAGAAGTTTGACCGAAGAGCAAGCTTCGGCAAAGGGACAGACACCAAGAACTCATTGTTACGTAAGGGATACGTAGAAAGGGTTCTTACCTGCGGTGCTGAACTACATGATCTATTCTTCAAGATATTGTGAAAGAATAGCAGGTTATTTCTTACGCGGCGTAGCCATAAGGGATCGATTTTCAGCCGCTCACAACGTTCCATGTAATTAGAGGGCGTAGAAAAACCTATGAGCTGTTTCGTGAATGCCCGTTGTACATTCTCAAACGCTATGCGGTCCCTTTGTCGCATGTTGGAACAAATGATTGAGCCGTATTCCAGAAGAGGTCTAACATGGGACTTAAAAATGTTGAGTTTACTTTCTGGCAAAATAAATGTTTGCTGTATTAGCCCGATCGTACGGCGTGCTTTAGCCACCTGGATGGCTGCGTGTTCCGAAAAGTCAAACGTACATGAGTAGTGTAGACCCAAGTCACGTACCTGAGAGTTATTGGGGATGAATTTGCCGTTTATACTGAATCTTCCAGTGGGGACGTGACATTTATATGTAATAATATTACTTTTTTCGGCGGAAAAACTCATTTTCCAATCATTACTCCAGGAGCTGAGAGCGAGCAGTTCCCTTGTAATGTCATCTACGGTAGAGGCTAACGCCACGGGATCAAAAGTGTACACGATTTTGATATCATCTGCAAACAGGAAGGGAACTCCCCGTTGGAAAATGGTAAATATATCGTTAACGTACATTAGGAACAGTAATGGGCCCAGTACACTACCTTGTATCACCCCACTGGTTACGGGACGGGGTTCGGACAAATTTCCACCTATACTTACAACCTGGTCTCGGGATGTTAAATAGGACGCAAACCAAGCGAGCATTGGGTCCACGATTCCATAAGTTTTAATCTTCTGTAGTAACCGGACGTGGGATACCCGGTCAAACGCCTTGGTCATGTCCAAAAAGATCACGATTGCCGATTTACCAATATTTACAGCCTCTGTGACCAGATTGAGGAAATCGGTCATGCATGTCGCACATGATCTGTTTTTCAGAAAACCATGCTGACCAGCGTTGATTAGATTATTGTTAAGAAGGTGACGTGTCAGCCTTTCCTTGATCATTCTCTCCATGATCCTGGACACGACCGGGGTGTGGTTCACCGGCCGATAGTTAACTGGATCTAGACGTGATCCTTTTTTGTGCATCGGTATGATAGTTGAAGTTTTCCATTGGGAAGGGAAAACACTGCACCTGAGTGACAAATTGAATATGTTTGTCAGCAACATTGGAACATCTTCGCCACCTCGACTAAAAATGGCCGGTGGTAATGCATCTGGACCTGGCCTGCAGGACGGTCTTGTTCTTGCAACATGGACTGAAACCTCCTCAGGGTAGAACACTACCGTCGAGAAAGTTACTGATGTCACCGGATCTAGAACGGGGAAGGATGTGGCGTCATCCGTCGTTAAAGAGGAGGCAAAATAGGTGCTGAAAGCCTCAGTAATCAAAAGAGGGTCACGCAAGCAATTATTATTATAGTTCAAATATGGGATGTCTTGGTTAGGTTGCTTGTTTCTGACCTTCATTAGCCTGGCCAGTGCTTCCACCTTGTTTGGGTGGCTTAAGGCATCTCGTTCCTGTTTCTTCTTAGAAGAATCCAAGCGCAATTTAATCGTACGGGATATACGTATTATTTGAAGATACGACGAGAAGTCCCTCGTCTTAGTGAATCTTCGTTGGAGTTTGGCTAGGTTACCGTTAAGACGATCTAGAGAGTTCCGCTGTTTGCGTATGATAGGCCCCGAGGCTGGATTGATTTTGTCGAGGCAGTAGTGAAGATTAGTATACAGTTGGGCAGCTGCTATCTCTAGGTCATTAGATAAAAACGATTCGTCCCAGTTTAAGGAACGGATAAAAGAGGGTAGACTATTCCAGCAAGCTTTATGGTATTGCTTATTGGTGGTCGGAAGGTGTGTTTCTGCTGACTTATCAGTGTGAGGCCAAGGTGCAGTAAAAACACAGGATACCATCTTATGGTCACTACCGGTGAAGCGACTTAAGATTTGGGTATCTAAATTCTTGATACCAATAGAGAAGATAAGGTCTAATGTATTTCTCCCTCGAGTGGGGGATAAAACATGCTGTACCCAATTACCCACATGGATACACGAAAGGAAATCATGGAGTTTTGGGGGTGATGTCATGGAATGCCAGCATATTTCAGGCACGTTGAAATCACCAGCTAGAATTTTAGCAGTTACGGGGAGGTTAGAGACATAGTTGAATGCGTCTATTATTGCTGTCAACTCGTGCCTGCCCTGGTTTGGAGGACGGTAGATACATCCTACGAGAAGTAGTTGTTGATCTTCTTTGATAGTGAGCCAGACCGAGTCTGGAATGTTGTCTAGAATAGGATGATGGAACCTACTCGCCGTGAATATGTGTTTGGTGTAAATGATGCAGCCGCCTCCTCTTTGGTCAGATCTACTGTTGGCAGTAGCCTGATAGCCGGGTATGGATACGTGGTTTAATGGGGTGTGATCCGTCAGCCACGTCTCGGTAACTAGTAAAATGTCAGGGTGTAGGTCTAATGTAAGCTCTCTAAGCAGGGGCAATTTTGGGAGGAGAGAGCGGACGTTAAGTAGTAAGAGAGACAAGGTGTTTTTGGATAGGTTCTCAGTAGACTGAGCCGTAATTTCGTTGTGGTGAGGTGATGAAGGATCGTCAAATAAGGCGTGGCTTACGATGGGCAGTCGAAGCTCGACCCGTTTTAACCGCGTTCCAGATGAAGAGTTTGTGCCTGTGACTAAATGCGCCGCTGGGCTTTCAAATTGGGCGTAATTTGAAGAGCGGTTAGGGGGTTCTAATTGAAACGGCCGAATACTGGAGGGGGTAAATGAGGCGCGGAAGGAGCTAGGGGGGGATAGAGGTGGTAAGGACTTATGGACATTTGGTGCATTAGCCCGGGGCTTGATGCTATACGTGGATTTTGGTTGAGTGAGGGATAAGGACGAAAAAACGAGAGCGGTCCGGGGGCGGGGTGGAAGTTGAAGCTTGTGCCAAGGTTGCGGACTGCACTGAGGTAGTCCACTGAAGGAGGAAATGGGAGTATAGGAATATTCGACAGGGCGGGTTGAACCTGGTGGTGATATGGGTCTTGGAGGACCCCCGGAGAGGTAGAATCGAATACCCCGTTTCGAGAGGTATAGGGCACGGAAGCGAAGGCATGTTGGGCCAGTGGTGGAAAGAAAGGTCCGCCCGGCATCATATTTGGTATCAGGGCAAACTGTATTATCCGTGGAGGCATACGTGATGGTGTTGAACACGGGTCGAGAGCCGGCCACTGGGTCTCTGGGAAGGCTTTATATTGAGTGGGATTGTGCGTGGGTCGGACCCTATTGTGAGTTGTCTGACAATTCGAGCGCAGCTCGAGTGGGCTGGATGCTTGTATCTTTGAGCTAGTGCCCTCTGTAGGCCTAGAGTCTGCACGGTTAGGTTCAGGTTTGTGGGTGGATCGGTGCGGTCGCCTCCGAGAGCCCACAAATATTTGACAACTGCTTTTCGGTTTTACTTCGGATTGCATGGTAGGATGGCCCTGGCAGTGAGGCCCCACTCTATCTGTTTGTGCGTGATGATGGGCCGGAATGGGCCTCGCGCTTGCACGTTTTGTTGGTCCGGGAAGGTTCGTGGAGGAATTGAGAGATCTAGTAAGGGCAGGAGGGACAGGCGGATGGGCCCAACCGGATGGAGTAGTGGGAGTAGAGGTAGCCTGCATCCTACGAACCCGCTTACTTGGTGGAGGGATGGCCGGTGATGGAGAGGCCCCTAATGCCCGATCAACCGTGCCGTTGTTAGGGGCAGGTGATGAAGATACGCTGCGGGTAGGGGTCGAAGCTGCATCTAGAAGTACCTGTCGTCCACTGGATGTTACCTGGGGGTCCGACAAGGGTGAGCTGTCAAGGTCGACCGGCACCTGAATTGGTACGGAGCGTGCCGGGTTGAGGGGAGGTGATCGCACGGCTGAGGCTAGCCTCAGCCGAGGGCCGGTTTGTGAGGTACTAGTGGGAGTTACTGCTGTCTTCGACGCCTCTCTTTGGAGAGGAGTCTTGTCTGCCGTAATCCTGACCGATTTATAAGCTGTGTTGAGGGCAAGCGACGATTGCCTTTTGATAAATTCTCTTGCTATTTGATCGGAAGGGAATTGGAAAAGGATGGGACATGTGTGGCGTGGTGAACGTTTGTGTAACCTTGTGCACATGCATGGATGGTGTTCCATGCCAGCTGCCCTGAGCAGGGTGGATTTCAGTTGCGATACTGGGGCCTTGTCCGGGAGATTGAAGGCTATCGCATTTTTGCTATTTGAGATGCGCCTAAAGATCTCGGTAGAAACAGAGTTAAGGAAGTCCGTGGCTGATTTAAGCTGCTGTTGCTTATAGCTTGCCGCGGGGTCCATTAGGCACAGTAGCGGAGCAAGCTTGGCGATACTGTCATCCAGAATCGTGAGTCTTGTTGAGATATTCTCAACCTCTTGGTGAATACGAGCACTGAAGATAGCGTCGTTCGCGAGGTCCACCAATGGTATAGAGCATTGTTTCAGTTGTGTTAGCGGTTTCTTAACTCTAATCTTGGGTCGAAGTTTTTGAGTAACAGGCATGATAAAAATATTGGAAAAAAAAATCTTTAGAATTCTTGTATTGTTTTGGGGTGATTTGTCTTTAAATAACTAGCTAAGTTCCTAGAAACCTATATAACTAGCGAGAGATAACGAAGAACACCCCGTGGCGGTGATACTGTCGTCATCACCCCTCAAAATGCACTTAACTAGTACCTATTGGCATTCAACCCCCCGCGCAATTCGATAGCGAAAATACCGTGCAAAACCAGGCAAATGAACTCTACTTTTCGTTGTCTTCCTGCTGACTCATCATGACAAGCATTTTTCGAAATGCATAAAAATCTATGTTCATTGACGCCTTTCAGCTTGTCCATCACAAACACGCGTTGCAGTTCGATCCTCAGCTTAGCTTCAGAGAATCCAACAGGATTTTTACTGAATCGTTCCACAAAACTCCGCGTGACTTTTCTTAGCGGTAATTACAGTCTACGGTAATATTTGGGACGATAGGATATCAGGTAAAATGCTTTCTAACAGGACGGGCACTCAGTGTCAAGACCGGTGGTCACGTTTTTCTGTCCGAAGGGGAAAGCAGCTGGGTGCCACGGGGCGCGGTGCTCGGCCCTCTGCTTTTCTCCATGTACACAAGTAATTCATTGCACCAAGTCAGTGATCCTACGTTGTATTTTCCGATGACTTCGAGAGAGCTGGGGCTCATACAGTGGATGATTTGTCAGCTGTCCAACGCTGGTCGCGCAATGCCGGTCATACTCTAAACCTCGCAAATGGTAATTCCCGGCCGAAAATACAACGGCGAGTGGGAGTGGAGTGGGATTATTACAAATGATCCATCAGATCGAAGATATGGGAGCAGCTCGATACAACAGTTTAAAGCAGTCAAGGCAGCCCAACGAGGTAACATACGTGGCCAACAGGGAACTCTTGAGCTATGTCTGCTGTGCCCTGTTGGATGCCGGAGGGCTTTGTTACGATCTTCCAATGCATATTCAGGCCGCACGTGGGTGCTGCTTGCAAGTTTTTCCGCCATGTCACTGGAGGGGTCTGGACTGGTTATAAATAGTAAATGACTAGTCACTGAGACTGTAACTGGTCAGAGGGATACCTACGCCGGGCTGGTGTGAGTCCCGAACGTGTGCTCGATGAGGCGGCGGTACCCGCGCAGGAGTTCGATAGAAACTCTCAAGGAAGTGGGGGTTTGTCAGGTACATCTTACGAACTGTCTTTATCTTGCACCCCAGAGAATGGAAAAAGTAAACAAGGCATACGACGATATTATCGGCGTAGAAGGATTCATTTTACCTTCTTTAGATGGGCACTTGATGGTCTTGTGTATAAGACAAAATGATTTGGAGTTGGCATGAGCAGATCTTGATTTTTCAGCGACAACTCACCCCAAAAGTTAGGCTGGGCTGGAGTTAGTTTCGTACACCAACAACATCTCCCATTTTCCTGGCTTGAAATGCTTCCCCGCGAAATTTCTTCTCTTGTAGGAGAAGAATGTCATGCCCGATTAAATGCACGGACAAGCGCCGACTTCATGAATATCGGCACGAAAGATTAGCTCTAGCCTCTAAAAGTCCCGAGCAAGCGGAAATGAACTGAGCCGTTGTGGGTATTTGTGACATACCGTGGTGGGTCCGTTGTTTACTGTAATGAGTTATAGGTGCACATCGTACTTTTCTTGGTCCCATATTTTCTTGATATCGTCCCACACGAATTTACTTGGTAAATCCTCTTTGATTCTTCTGATAACACCGCCTTATTAACAGATCTATATTCCGTCAAAGGAAACCCCGTAGATCTTCACTGTTCTCGCGATGAGCTCAAAAATGAACTTTCCGCGGTTTTTTCCTCACCTCTTTATTGTTCCTTGTAGATTTGTACCACCCTCAGTTCTACATTTCAATACCATCCATTTATTCCTCCTTTGCTTCTACTCCCTCTGTTAAACCCGTAAAAAATTGTCTTTATAGCACCCATTACCGTACCCTTTAAATTAATAAAGTATCCATCATATCCGACCCAAACTCCACACTGCCTATTGAAAGTTTACTTGCTTACCACCCCTGACTGCACCCGGTACCTCAGATAAAGCTATATATCTCACTCTCTATTCCCTAGCCTTTATGTCGCAACACTGTTTGTATAATGTAACTCTCTCATACGCTCCTGATCAGTACTAGAAAATACCCTGGCTTGTCTTCG
This sequence comes from Fasciola hepatica, assembly GCA_948099385.1. NCBI lineage: Eukaryota > Metazoa > Platyhelminthes > Trematoda > Plagiorchiida > Fasciolidae > Fasciola > Fasciola hepatica. Next base: position 8,677,910 of record CANUEZ040000012.1, on the reverse strand, counting down.
GCGGATCAACTGACCAATGCTCCCTTCTTGCACTCCTTCTTTTCCCTCCCTTCTTTCGTGCTTCTCTGATTCTCACCTGGTTCTCGCTAAACTAGAGCTGCTAAAATCCATGCACACCGCATGCCACCCCGCAAGTGAATCATGATGATGTTGGCTACCGAGCTTCCACTAGTTCTGACGATCTGAAACGTTCATTGCTTGAGCTTAACCTGATCGAGCTGATCGACGAAACCCTTTTCAAGATTGATTATCTGACTTCACTATCGTTATCCTCACCCGCCATGTTCCCAAATATCAGTTTCGGAGGGACACTCGAACCCTTACGAATAAAATCTACGACTAGGTTTCCAATTCCAAAAAGCCGTGGTTCTTTTTGTCCTCAAGCGTCTACTCTAATCGATTTTTAGACAAGCCATACTCAGTACCTGCAATATGACCCAATTTAGAAGACAGTGTATCAGGCCACGTAAAAACAACCTTATTCCTGCCCTTATCACTTCACTTTACTGATAACTTTACAGCTAGGGAGTTCATCCATAATGATTTGTTGACTGACCACGGCTCTCCAGAAAGAAATGGCACAAGCTGCCGAAAAGAACGTGGTTTCTCTGTTGCGAACTTGCCTCCCTGGTCAGGTTACAATGCCAAACCACAGCTCTACTAGCACATCGTCGTTCTTGGGTTCAACATCTAATTCTGCTAATATGCAAACAGTTGACTTGGACCCAGCAACCTTTCTATATCCCATCACACTGTCGCACGAAAGCCTCTACTCCCTCAAGCAGCTCACCTTTAGAGGGAACTTATCCCTCCCACTACAAGCCTCAAGCGGCACTCTTCCTCCGTATCGAACCCACGGTTCCCGTCTTTAACTCCTGAGCCGAGTTTCGTTAGCCGGTAAATTACCGGCGTCCCCAGCTCTAAACATTGACCTTCGGGCCAGACTCCCAGTGTTGCCGTCAGCTGCCGCTAGTACTCAAAGATCACCAAGAAACCACCCACTCGATGCATGCTAAGACGTAATATGTCTCAGTGCTCCCCTTTCTTACTTTTTCGTGACCCTGAGACCCCACCGGGAACTGTGGCATGGTCCATAGTAGGCAGATTTCTGCCCCATTTAAGCACCGTGCTTTTTAACGGTGTTCCACGGAAGCCTACCTTTCGCAGCCATAAAAATAATGAACCTGCATGATTGCTCTTTTCAATCCGACAATTTTCCCCCCCCTTGTCATCAAGCGCCTATCCCATTCGTGTTTGCAGTACCAACCACCTTATACCCGTTGACCACACTCACCTCTTTCCCGTCTTGCAGTAGCCCGTACTGCATCATTCACCCGCTTCCACCGCTACCCATTATCTTTTCTTCTACGTCTATCATCCAACCTTATGTAACAGGTTGAGCATACAGGAGCGTCTTTCCCAAACAAGTATCCGCCCGACTTCGCTCACTGCTGGGACACAAGTGGGAGTCGCTAACAACAGCACCAGGCCCAGGTTCAAACAACTATTCGAAACTTATGGTACCACTCTTTGCCACGCCATGGACCCTCAAACCCGCATTAGCCCCCACCCTTTCAGGCATCATCCACCTCAGACACAGCTCCAACTTTTTAAAGTTCCCACGGTTACCCCATTCCCCTCTCACCTCAGGCCCTGCTACAATCTGCGTTCTCTCCCTGACCTGGACGGAGGCTCTCTGCTGCCTATGGACCACTTTTTCGTGACTGGGGCCCACGGCGCTCTGGCCTTACAGCAGACACCCTTAGTGCCTATGTAACGGCCACCGATGCTTTGCAGTGGGTTGTATATGAGATAGGCTAACTCATCTCAGTTAGTTCCGTCTCCGGTAGTTATTTCCTCCTCGTCTCAACGTTCTGTTTAATTACCTCAATATTTGGTCTCTTCGCGGACTAATCGGGCCGTTGGTTCTCGGTTGTTCGACAATATTGATTCTGTTTCACTCACACAGTCGGCCTGGGAACGTTCGCAGTCAAGTGCGGTTTTCGTAGCCCCGATTTATTTTCGTTCAATATTTGGATACCCGCACCGATCACTTAAGACATTCCATCTCTTGTTGGATAGGACTTGTTGGATTTTGTCTATTTGGAGTTTGGAAGCGGCGAAAATCCACTGTGCATCATTAGTAAAGGCCACAATTCCCGGCTGTCTTTCGGTACTTAGCTAATGCACCGAGGAGCGTTCTTGAGCTCTTTAACGGTTCGGATCAATCCCTCTTCCATTCCCCTCTTTTGGATACTTGCTGCGGCTTCATATTGGATCCGCCTTGATTTCCCCCCTGAGCTTGTGCATTTTCAAGTGTGAGGCATTTTTCCCAGCTCCCTGTGCTTCGAACCGCTGATTCTCTTGTTTTTGGTTGCCTGCTGCTGCCGATGGAGTTGAATAGTGTAAGTGGTTCTGATTGTGAGTCACCAACCGAGATGACCTTTCTTGCACCTCTCGGTAAGGCTGCTGTTTCTGTTGTTGGTAGTGGTCTGTTAGATTTTAAGCCGAGGTAAAACGAGAAGTGGAAAGTATCAAGCCGGAGGTGAAAGCAGCTGATGCTCTGTGTAGGGTGGAGAAAGCCAAGAGAAGGGCGGCGAAAGCCAAACGAAGGGCGGTTAAGACACACAGACGACGTGGTTGCTACATTTTTACGGGGCTGTCATCAGTTAAGGAAAGGACTCGTAATGAAGCCCATAGTCGATTTTCAACCCTGACACCAACATTTCTAAGGCAGGCGATCCGCGTTGAGGACGTGCGCTGCGCTGATAAACCCACCAGTTAAGTGGTATGGGTAAGCTACGCCGGCTGTCAGTGAGGAAAGAATTGCCTAATTGTGAGCTCAAGATTGGTAGTTCGTCACCTCTTCGACGATTTAGGAGTCAGGCCAGGAGCTCAGTAGTGGGTGATGGTCAACCCTCAAATTGTTAGGTTCACCGTTGTGGAGGAAAGCTAGGAAATGTATTCCAGATTGTCTACTTCATCCTGCTAGCAAAGCTTATCAGCCAGCGAGAGGCACATTGGAAGAATGTTTTTGTCAAGGGCACCATATCTTACGTTGCAAGCTTGATGAAGTGGCCGGACCAGGACTGGTTGCTCGAGATCCGGGCTTCTAGTTGTCTAGTTTCTACAGGTAGACTATTTGGCAGAAGCGCTGTTGCAACCAGGATATTCAAGTGACCCTAGTTCGGTTATTACCACCGAGACAGTTATGAGTAGGTATAGTCGGTTCATAGCTGTTGATTGGGCAAAACCATCGATGAAAACTTACAGTCAGGAAACGAGCAAGGGTTTTGGTATGTCTGTCGGTTAGTAAGTGCTTAGCCGAGTTGGCAAGAAGGTAGGTAAAATTATCTCCTCCGTGAACGAAAAGCTCCCGTAAGGAGGACGATTGGAGTCATAAAATCTTTGTCGTATCTATTAGCGATGTCATCATCAATGAGCCTCATGGCGGACATAATCTTGGGGGACTATGAAAAGTTTTGAGCAATAACTCTCAAAAATTGCTGTGGGTTTAAGCCTTGACCCATGGCGTGTTTTGTTCGCCTATGCCCAGGTCATCGAGCTAGTGGATGTCATTTGAGGAGGCTCTACGAAGAAGAATACTGTTCTCATCGGCACCATATTTTGCTGCTCAGAATGAACGAAGTTCTGGTCCTCAATGCCCACTGTCAACTATTCCCCAAGCATCTTAGTGCTAGCTGAGGGATTGCATTGTCCATCATCGAAGGCCCAAAATGGGCTTTGCGCACCAATCTACCGCTCCATGCTGGCGCACATATCCCTCTTATGCGCAGTGGCTTGGGTGAAAGCTTAGGCTTGGAAAAAGAGACAGCGGCAAATTAACTTGAACACTTCTATGGGGACTACTGTATAGCGTTATGGAAATGTCGTTTATTCTGAAGTCCTCGGATTATGATGAGGCGATCAGAATGAACTTAGCCTATCCGTTCCATCAGTGCTGGAGTTGAATACCTCGGAAAGGAGATAGGAAACGACTTCCAAGTAAAGCTTTTGGAAGTAGATAAAACTTACGGCTATTTAGGCCCAGTAATTGGAGTGTCGTATGGACTAGAGTTTCCTTCGACACACTGGCTCAAGAACAGCCGGAGTACTGAGGACAGCCCTTGCACTGACCACATCCCCTTGGGTAGTGTTACGTGGAGTCCGCTGAATTGTGGTCGCTCAAGCAAAATTAGAACTTTTGACGTACACACTGTGCGGGATATCAGGTGTAACCGGCAAAAATTCCTGTGATAAAGATTTTGAAGACAGTGATTAGTTGGAAACCTCACGGCTTATGATGTGCGAAAGGGCTATCGAAATTATATTGAGGCTGTCACGGCCAAAGGACGGACATCTTGGTGTCACTTTGCTGTAGGAGGACGAAGACCTTGCTTTACTTTGCGACTGGTCGTTTGATGTTCTTCTTCTGCGGATTCTGAAAAATAGATCTCTTGAGAATCCAAAACGTAAGTTTAAATACATGGTTGAGTTTGCAGCTGCTTTGAAAGTGGATTGGAGGTGCAGGTGCCGGAGGAGTCCACGGCATACAGGTGGGTATGGGGCCAACTGACGAATTATGCGGTTTAAAATCCCACTGAACATGAAAAGGTTTGCATCGCCCCATGGAGAATCGCTAAGAAGGCCATTATTGCAGGGTTCTTACTTAGCTTCCAGTTGGACGGGTTCAGTTCCATGATTCTCCCGGGAGATTGTGGCCTTCTGCTTTGATACTGATGACGTGTTCCTGCAGACAAGGGTACCAGAGAGAGATCAAGAGGACCATTTTATTCTCTGGTGGTCTGATATTAATACTGTTGAGTTGAAAGGTTTGGAATGACGTTGCCTTCCTCTGAGGCAGTTCAGCCACCATGATGTGCACTTCTGGCTCTGAAGAAAACAACTTAGTTATTTGGCTTCAGATTGATTCGGCAGTCTTACTATTGGGTTCAGTGGGCTCTTCTGTCGAACTTTCACTAATAATTCCGCAGAATCACTGTTGAGTGTGGGGGTATTTCACGGCCTATCAGGCCCTGGTGATTTCAGGTCAAAAGTGTCCGAGTGACAAGTGAGAGTATGTGAACACCCTTTAGTCAGATAATAGGAGCAGAGCCATAAAACCCGCTGAGGCATACCGATTGCCGACTGTAGGAAAGTAATGTTTCTTTGAACTTTCAAGCCAGGCTCATTGCAACATTATATTCTTACCGAGAGTTGGCCAACAACAAGAGCCTTGTTGGCACAGCTGGCCATAACCCATGATCCTTGTGTTGTGCTGGTTTGTCCATTTTACCTAGGAAATAATCGTTTCAAAATTTTGGCAGAAAGGTTCGTTGACATGAGCCACTTTTCTTGCGTAGTGAAGCAGTGTGGGCTGTAAATTATAGCTCATTGCGGTGATGCTTCGAGAGTTGCTCTTCCTAGACTATTTTACGGAAAGGCACTCGGCGGGTACTGCGATGGAAGTGACATCTTCCATTTTGTCGAAGAGGGGGGGGGAGCAAACTGGCAGTTGGGTCAGGTAGTAGAATTGTAAACTAATCGACAGTGGCCCGGGACTAATTCGGTTGTCAACCTTGCTGGCTTCCTGTTGCCATCTAGACAGGGACCTGCTGCTGCATCTGCTGACACCAAAGCCGAGTGTTTTGGGCATGGATACTCGAAAGAGATCTGTAAGAGCTCCAGTGGTTTCATAAGAATTCCAGAGAAGATCTTGCCTACAGAAACATTTTGATGCTGGATGATTTTCTTATACAGGCCTCGCCTTGGGAAGAGAAGCAGGCACACTGGAACATGAGTAATATGTAACGTTGATTAGACCTTACTTCGCGGTTTCCTTAGTAAACGCGTGCTTCGGTCCTTTGTACTGCGTGGACCACCTGCACGTTACTCTAATGTGCGGCACTGCACAAATATGTTAACCAGAACAGTATTCTCCACGACCCGTGAGAACGAGAAGGCGATTGGGAGAGATAGTGGTTAGCGTGTATTTGGGAGCGTGCGTGAGAGCGTGCGCAAGAGCAACGGTCAAATGGCCACCGCGCTTGGCAGTCAGCGTTCAGTTAAACAATAAACGTGGTAAAAGTATGAACGAAGATGGCAACCGCTACAGGGGCCTCCTCCTAGAAGTCCGACGGAGTTGGGCTTCGATCGTGATGGTAAGCCGGAATTATTGGTTGTCCAGGAACTCCTCATAGCTTCTCCGTTATATTGTTGTTGACGTCGAACGACTGCTGATGAGTTTACCGGTGCCTGCACTCTCGAGGTCCGATGTGCCTGGGTCCAACTGTGTTTTGGCGCCCGCGGGTCTCATACGAATGCAAGCCGGAAAATGCCTCGTCAGGTCCATCCAAAAAGGCGTCCAGTTGCCGTCTCCAGTGCCAGGCTGACCAATCGTCCCGTTGTCCAGTGAGCGGTTGGCTCCTTGAACGTGCACGGGAGTCAGCCAGGCTACGGATGAAGCCAATGTGACTTGTTAGATCCGTCTGAGAGAGGGCAAGGTAAACTGGAACAAAATAGCGCCTGAGGGCGCCGGCGGATGTTGGACCGTAATAACAACACACAAACGATGTTCGGTGTTGTTGTAGTCGCTAGGAGACCAGAAGAAAATGAAATCATAACTACCGATTGTAATTTCACGGGTTTGTTGTTTGGTAAATCCATGGCGAACTTCCCAACTTATTGCTAACAGTCGGTTGTAAAAATCGTCACGAAATCGGCGAAGCGGACGGGATTTCGTAGTTGGCGACCGCGACGGCTACTTCGCGTTGCGGGTACGGTTGGAGAATCTGATGGACTAGCTGCCGAGTCCTCACTAGGCGTAATTGGGGGTGGTTCGAGTGGTAACTCGCTCGATGCAGGTGACTGAGCGACTTGAGTGGGTGTAAATTGGCCGAGCGGCTTGCACTCAATGACGGCAGGCTTGAGACGGTCGATAGATACGGTGTCGTGTCGTCCGTTGATATCTATGACAAATGTTTTAGCCCTACGTTTTATCACCCGAAACGGGCCAGTGTATGGCGCTTGTAGTGGTGATCGAACGCCATCGACGCGAAGGAATACATGAGTAGCGGTTCCTAACGCAGTTGGGACATAACTTGTAGACTGTTGTTCACGCGGCGGACTGGCCTTGAGCACTCGCATGTGCTGCGTAAGGCGCTGAGCATAGTCACCGTAGTCGAAAGTCACGGTTGATGAGGGGGCTACCAACTCCCCAGGCAGACGAAGTGGACAGCCATATACTAGTACGGCCGGTGTTGTGTGTAACTCCTCCTTAACGGTACTACGCAGGCTTAAGAGTGCTAATGGTAGTGTTTCACTCCAAAGGGGGTTACCGTTTGCTCGAAGAGCGGCTTTTAATTGTCGGTGGAAACGCTCAACCATACCATTGGCCTGAGGGTGGTAAGCTGTCGTCTTAACGTGTTGGCAACCGAGCGTAGCGAGTAGGCTGCCGAAAGCGCCGTCAAAGTGTGGACCGCGATCGGTGGTTACTATTGCCGGGCAACCGAAATGACTAACCCAACCGGTCAGAAAAGCTTTCGCGGCCTCTTCCGAGGTGGGACGGGGGATAGGGATGGCCTGCGGCCAGCGAGTAAAACGATCCACGCATGTGAGTATGTAAACGTACCCAAGCGAAGGTGGGAGTGGTCCTACGAGGTCGACGTGCACATGATGAAAACGTGTTTCAGGTTCTGGGAACCTGGCTAACGCTGCCTTAGTGTGCCTATGGGTCTTAACACGTTGACACTGCAGACAAGCACGAGCCCATTGACGGACATCGCGTTTGACATTGTGCCAAACAAAACGCTCAGTTATCAGTTTCACCGAGGCAGTCACACCCGGATGAGCCAGATTATGGAGTGTCATGAACGTAGGATACCGGTGGGCAGCAGGAACTACTGGCCTAGGGCGACCTTGCGACACATCGCACACGATGGTATTCTGGGAAGCTGGGATAGGCACTGTGGTTAAACTCAAAGAACCGTTTTGTCTAAGTTGTTCGATGTCAGGGTCCATAGTTTGAGCCTGTGCCATTGCGTCTAAGTTGATGTTAGGCGTTTGTGCCAGACTTAGTTGATATACGCGCGATAAGGCGTCTGCGACGGGATTAAGTACCCCAGAGACGTGTCGTATGTCCACAGTAAACTGTGAGACAAAGTCTAAGTGGCGAATCTCGCGTGGTGAGTATCGATCGGAAGCTGACTTCAGTGCGTAAACCAAAGGCTTGTGGTCTGTAAACACCGTGAACGAACGGCCTTCGAGTGCATGTCGAAAATGACGAATTCCCAAGTAGATGGCTAATAACTCTCTACCGAACGTGCTGTACCTTGATTCCGCGGGTTGTAGGCGCTTGGAGAAGAATGCTAAAGGTTGCCAAGAGTCATCTACGAACTGTTGCAGTACTGCTCCAACCGCTGTGTCCGAGGCATCCGTCACTACCGAAATAGGAGCCAAAGGGTCAGGGTGGGTAAGGAGTGCTGTGTTGGCGACAGCATCTTTGACCAAGGCGAATGCAGCTTGTGCTGTGTCGGGAAACACGAACTTCCGCTTACCTCCGCGCAACAGGTCGGTGAGGGGTTGCATCATTTCCGCACAGTGAGGAATAAATCGGCGGTAGAAATTCACCAGACCGGCAAACTGACGCAACTGGCGAAAAGATTGGGGTTCAGGGTAGTCGCGAATAGCGGAAACTTTATCTGACAGAGGGCGGATACCCGAGGATGAAATGGAATGTCCTATGAAAGTGATATCAGACCGGCCTAATTCGCATTTCGCGATATTGATCGTAACGCCGTGCTGGCTAAGGCGTTCGAAAAGTGCTCGTAAGTGCGTAGCGTGCTCTTGCTCTGAAGAACTCGCCACCAAAATATCATCCAAGTATACGTGGACATTTTCCAAACCACGAGTTGCCTCGTGCATGAACCGTTGAAAGGTCTGGGCTGCATTGCTGAGTCCAAACGGCATTCGCAGAAACTCGAACAGCCCGAAAGGTGTAGTGACGGCAGTTTTAGGGATATCGGCCTCCGCTACCGGGATCTGGTTGTACGCCCGAACCAAATCGATACGGCTGAAGATGGAGCAACCTGATAAAGACGAAGTAAGATCCTGTATATGGGGAATCGGGTATCGGTCCGGGACGGTGACTTTGTTAAGCGCTCTGTAATCACCACAGGGTCGCCAGTCGCCACTAGCCTTAGGAACCATATGAAGGGGGGAAGCCCAAGGGCTACTAGAAGGGCGTATTATACCCAGTTCTAGCATATGTTCGAATTCGGCCTGTGCAACACGAAGCTTGTCTGGTGCTAACCGACGCGGCCTACTGAACACTGGGGGTCCCTTAGTATCGATATGGTGAGTGACACTGGTCGTCACTGCTGGGAGAGGCCCGGCCTGCCGAAACATGGCCGGGTAGGCGGCGATGAGTTCGCCATAAGGTTGGTGTGCCGGTGGTTGAACGTAAAATGGCGTGACGTGATTCACTCGCGAATTATGACCCGCAACGACGAGAGTGGTTTGACGATCCACCACTCTGCGGCGCCGTGCATCAACTAACAAGTCAAAGTGCTGCAGGAAGTCAATGCCCAGAATTGGGTACGGGACGTCGGCGATGATGAATACCCAACGAAAATTACGCTTTAAACCCAAGTTTAAGGTGAGCGACCGCTGGCCAAACGTTGGGATGGCCGTGCCATTGGCAGCGCGTAGTGTTTGGGCCTGCGGTGTGCTATTGTCGTCTTTCGCTCGGGGGACGACGCTCACTTCGGCACCGGTATCTACAAGGAATAGGTTATTTGAAATGATGTCCCTTACGTTCAAAAGACGACTATTGGTGTGATACCCGGCTTCGTGGGTCGCCACCACGGGCCGGGGGTTTAGTTTCCCTGATGAGCACCGGGAAACGTACACCCTCGTTCGCATCGTTTGGCTCCCTCACCGAAGCGACTGTGGTACTTACAATATCCTTCTTTTGAAGAACCGACGAAACGGCGTCGCAATGACGGACTATGGAGCCTAGGTGAGCGTGCGCGGTGCCGCTCCTGTGACCCACTTCTAACTGCTAGGCGTTGCAGGCTCGCGTCAATTCTAGACAAAACTGATGCGAGTTCGTTAGATGTTGGCAAGGCAGGCACCGTTGCGACGGACGGCCTGGTTACTCCAGCTACAACGGGGTTGTATCGTGACATAATGTCATCAGCTACCGCTGCAGTTTCCTCTAGCGAGCATTTGCGCGCGGCACTTAGTAAAACTGGAATGTTATGCGGCAAACGCTGCAGCCAAAGTTCCCTCAAGAGCGGGTCCTCACCTATTGTCGGTCCTCTCAAGCGCTGCATCTCACGCAGCAGTTCGGAGGGCTTCCTACTTCCAAGCTCAACGTTTTGAAGTTGTTGCATACGTTGGTCTTGCGTTGGGGTCGTGCGGGCAATGACAGCCTCCTTTAAAGCCTCATAGCTTCGGGAAGAGATTATTACGTCCCTTACTTGCATTGTGACCTCTGGCGGGAGGCGGCCTGCTACCCACCTGAAACGGCTGGCGTCACTGGTTATACGGCAGTTTTCGAATTCTAACTCAACCAGCGTGAACCAGAGTTCTGGATCAGCAGGTGTGAATGCCGGTATGTGCAGCGTGATGGCCCCAACGGTGGGGTCTGAGCAGGATTTCCGTTCGGCAGACATAGCGATTACTTTATGGAATACAGACGGGAAAAGAAATCAACGACCAATGGGGCACTACAGTCTTCGCGAAAAAAAATTACGACGAATTAGACACAAAATATGTATGGACGAGAAAAAAAAAATTATTTGGTAAACCAACCAAAAAAAAATCAAGATAGGGAAACAATAAAACACACAAAAACGTACGCAGACGGGACCTTGAACGGTAGAAAACAAGGAAACTCACGTGACCTGAGGATCACGTCGGGCTCACCAATTGTAAGGTTGATTAGACCTTACTTCGCGGTTTCCTTAGTAAACGCGTGCTCCGGTCCTTTGTACTGCGTGGACCACCTGCACGTTACTCTAATGTGCGGCACTGCACAAATATGTTAACCAGAACAGTATTCTCCACGACCCGTGAGAACGAGAAGGCGATTGGGAGAGATAGTGGTTAGCGTGTATTTGGGAGCGTGCGTGAGAGCGTGCGCAAGAGCAACGGTCAAATGGCCACCGCGCTTGGCAGTCAGCGTTCAGTTAAACAATAAACGTGGTAAAAGTATGAACGAAGATGGCAACCGCTACAAATAGGTTCATACTGCAAGCATCCATTTTTATAGAATCCAGGCAGGTCATTTCAAACATTTGTGGCTGATAATCCCAAGACAGTCTACTAGGAAAAAGCTTGTTGTGCCTGCTAAAATGTAGCGGCCCAAAATTGAAGAAAGAGCCGTGTATTCGCCGTGGGGCTTTAGTAAGTATTGCCTATGACACCGAGGGCTTGTTGGCTAAAATTGCCGAAGTTACTGCACTATAGGCGCAGAGAAATTCATATTTGTCTTGGGAGGTGAGTCACGATACACTTGGACTCCTGTGCAACTTAGCCGACGCAAAGAAAGATGTCGTATCGATTATCAACCCCCTCTGATATTTTGGGATGGGTAAGACGTTGTGTAGTAAGAGTGAAGATTTTATTTCAGCAAATGTGCAGGTAAAGGTTCTAACGAGGCCAACCGCTGGAACGGGTGGTCCTGATAAAATGGGAGTAGCATGAAAGAGTCCTCAACGTGGTGAAACATTTTTACATTCACAGATGCTATGCTGGTGATGTGGCAGATTCTAATGCAAGGAACAAACCACACCCAATTTTCGACTCGCCAGCAGTAATGTTGTTCAGCGGCAAACCTCTAGGACTTAACTGACATCAACCAATCTGGCACTGCTCTAGTGCTGGACAAGTTGCCAGTTGCGCCTTCAAAAACGGTCATTACTCAGCGGGTATTATAGACTGTTAATGTCTTATTGGTTGACATGACCGCATAAGTAAAACGTGAACTTGGAATATTAAGAAAGAAGCATTCCGAAAAGATTCGACGACCAATCTGTACTACACGCGGAACGAATAAACAGACTCACCACTCTCCAACCACTCGCATTTCCTAAACAAAAGATCAAGGGCGGCTGCAGTGGCGGAACCTCATTTAGGGTAAGGGTATTCCTGCCAATTTGACCTCGGCAGCAGTACGGCTCGAGGAAGGAGCACGATTTACGTGACATGAAGGTCCGAAGATATGTGAGTACGCAGAACCATTGAGTCAGATTTCTGGGCCGTAGCAGATATATCTCGGATGATACAACTCAAGACGCGTACCGTGACTGCTGTCGTCAATTACAACGCGTGTTGACTATATTTTGAGCGATCTCCACCCAAACTCATCTTGTTCAGAACTGTTGCTTGGATTTTGAGACACCAACAATACCCGCTGTTCGCTTCGAGGGTAGTGATTGGATAGCTTTTCATATAGGCCAGTCAACGGCCAGCGAACTCCGAGATAGTTGCGCGGCAATCGTGAGATTGGCACGAGTAGAACATTTTCTTGAAAAGTCGACTCAATCGAGTGAGACGACGACTCAAATAACTACGAAAATTGAGTCCTACGCCAATTGACGGGCTGTTTTGGGTAGAAAAACAATTTATTCTGTCCAGTTTTTGAGACCAAGCTAAACTTATTATTATTTTGCCGAAAGTGCATAGAGTCACTGAGTTGATTGGCAAATACTGTCCCAAAAACGAAGGTCATGTTGGCTGTTTCGAAGATCTATAGAATATTCCTCGGTGACCCTGGGTTGTGAAGTGGAGGCTGGGTGCTCGAAGTGCTCTGGGAAGGTGCCTGCACTGTACCCGAATGTCAACGTGTCCCTGTACGCAAAAAATGGCGCTTCTTCCACTCAAATGTACAATGAATGCCGGCCGCGCCTCTGCGCATGTGGAACAAAACTATTTTTGACCACGTTTTGTTCAGCGTGACAGGACTGAGAGAAGCTCTGTGGCTGTTCGTTCCTGTGTATTATTGTGAAAGCGATACACATCGAATCGGCACACTCGTTGTCCACGGACCCCCTCCTGCGAGCACCGGTACGTTCCATGGCTAGGAGGAGTCAGCCGCATCCTTGAAGGTGATAACAGAAGCAATCTAAGGAGGGACTGGCCTGAAATTCGAGGGTTTATTCAAGAGCTATCGCAAGATCAAATGAATCGCCTACCATCAAATAGTGGCACCGAATGGAGTTCTGGGCCGCCAGACGCTGGTCAACGGGGTGGTTTGAGGACGCGTGATACGCTTGACGCAGCATGTACTACATTCAACTTCACGTAGTCACCGCTTGACGGATGAAAGCTCAGTGATTTGTTCGGCGGGGGTAGAAAAAATCTTTAGCGATCGCCTCTTTGTGCCAGTGCCAGGCGGCTGCACATCCATCGGGGTATTGACTCCGTCAAGCGTTCCAAACTCAAAAATTTGCTTCCTATTTCTCTTATGTGTTCACCTTCCCTACGAGTGATACTTGGTATCCGTTGACATTGGTTTTCGCTCCCAGGTAATCGACGCTCACCCAACGTTTGTTTGTTGGTCCTGACCCCGGACCCCCAGGCAACTGGCTCACCTCGTGCACACACACGCACACACCACTCTGCGGATGGTCCCGAGATTTCCGTTCTCCGCCCTAGTTTATATGTACTTCTCGACGGTTTCCATCCGAATGGTTTCGTTTTGAGCCGCTAGCAACACTGGAATGCTTTTAATTACAGACAGCGCGTCTGGCAGTTCAAAAACCCTTGACCGTGCTATTCATTTGTGTGCTTCTTGTTTCCTCCATTTGAATGGTTTCCGCTTGAGAAACATATCACTTTATTATATGCCCCTTTCACGTGTGTCATTTGTTAACCTTGAAAACACTTTGTTGGACTGCCGGTGACCACGTTCATTGGAATTTATGAACGCAGACGAACGCCATCTTGTGCGGTCCTCGACCCAGCCGCTGCTGTTTATTTGACGCACCGAAAACGACGGTGCCCTTTGTCATTGTAGGCACCCCTTCGGACAAATGAGCTTGCTGCCTTATCCCTTCTGGTGTGTTTCCTACATTTTCATACATTGTCCTTTCATCGAAAGGAGTACCATTTTTAGGAAGGTCCGTTGGAAGCCCACAATATCCGAGATGCCTCCCTACCAGAGGTTCACATTATTCATCAATTTTTTGCTTGATTATTGCTTAACAAAACCGCATATCCGGAAAACCTCAGTGTTCTCTGAGTTTGACTCCTTGCTTCGCGCCTATCCCAATCATTCGTTAGCCCACAGTAGAGCAGTCTCACTCTAATTCCGTGCGCGGAATTAACAGACTCCGAGCAAGCTTGTGAGGCTTTGTAATTATATAGCCACAATTTACTTTCAGAAGTTTTTCCGTCCTAGTGTCAAACGTTATATAGGGTCGCAAATGATGGCGGATTCATTTTGAAAACGATGAAAGATTTAGGACGTATTTATTCTCCAAGAGAAGCAATAGTAGTTGACACAGATGCAGGTCTCAAACCGATAAATTTGATTCTTTTAAATGGCTTCATTTTATAGGGTCTAATGGCCTCCAGAGCATCCCAGCGGGGTGCGGCCAGGAAAAGTTGGGCTTGTTGGGAGGCTTTTGGTCACGCAACGCGCGGGTTGTTGTGGCTTGAAGTAGTAAAACTGAGTGTGTCAGAGAGTGTCAGTGGCTAATATTTTTTGTGTAGTATGCGTTGTTTGTTTGTGAATTCCCCTCACAACTAATAACAAAACCAATATTCCGATGTTGTTTTCGAAGCACACATATTTAAACCCCAATCACCTGACGAGACTCCGGCCGCCTGAAGTGGTGGGTTTTCCCAGGTTTAGAACGTAGGTGATTGTTAATACTTCTAGCCCTAATCACTCTTCAGGTGATCTTACTTAGCATCCTCTCGTTCGTGTTTGCTTTGTCTAATGTGACTTGGTTTACCTCGGGCTACAACGATGCACTTCCATCACGTTATTGCTGCTGCATTGAAAACAAACCGTGTTGGGATGGTACCGGCGAATAAGTAAGTCGAAGATGCTTTTGTTGTTTTTATGGGCTTATTTTCATTTTTGTGTGCCGTGCACTTCTCAGGGCAGTTTTGGTGCCATTTAACGTCTTATGTCGTTAAGCTTTCTCAGCTCGCCAGTTTCGTGCGGTCCATGTCCCATTCGCGCTATGCAAGTCTCGACTGATCATCCGTTTGCAGTGTCCAAATTCGGACTTACAATTTATGAATCGTTGGAAATTGTTTTCTCCGTTGTGTCCCATTTGTAAAAGCTGTCCCCTGATGAAAAGGAACATTTGAGGCAGTGGGACTTATCAGCGGTCATCACCCTGTTTGCTTACACAAGCTTTCGTATTTTGATCACCGAAGATGCGGTGGGGCACCGACCGCGGGAATGAAAGCTATTATTGCATGGGGTGTGTAGATATCGCCAAGTCACTATAATCTAATCATAACTTCCCTACCTTGCGCAGCGGAGCGGTTGCTTTTAGTTAAAAAACTATATCTTTACTAAGAACCCTGCTTATGTTTCATCCTAATCCAGTGGCAACTCATTATTTGAGGACAGGAGCATTTTCGCCGACTACTTTGCGCAGCAAGCTAACTGATAAGAACAGACGGTGATCCTAGACTCGAATCTAACCAAGGTCGCTTAGTTGTGTGCCCGTTATTCGTTGCTTTGAATGCACACTTGTCTTGGCAGTGAAATGAATCCCCGAAATGATTCTGATGTGGTGAAATTTGGACGAAATGAAATTCAAAGTTCTTTCCTGTGGAGAGTGCTGCGGCAGCTGGCACGTTGTAGCTGATTTTTATGAGATGGGCCAACTCAACCCATTCAGTTTCATCGCGAATGGTTAGTCCTTCTTCATCTTCGCCTTTTGTTCAATTGTCTCATGTTTGCCTCTCTACCAGATACTTGGACAGTTAGTTCTCGGTTGTTCGGCACCAATAATTCTGATTTACACTTGCGGTCAGCCTAGAAACATCCACAGCCACCTGCAGCTATCAAAGTCCCGATTTATTGTTTTTCCACATTTAGATACCGCATCAATGTTTAAAATGGTACCTTCCTATGTTGGATCAGACTTGTGGGATCTTCGTAATTCGGGGTTTGGGAGCAACTTAAGGCTGTTATTCGTTGCGCTCAAAAGCCAAAATCCCTGGCTAGTGCGCGGTCTACTTTGGGGCTCTTCCTAAACTTGGGTCAGCGTTTATCTCTACGACCGATGGGGCCGCTAAATAATGATTTAACATTCGCTGCTCCCTTCTGAACATTGCTCCTCCCATTTTTAATGGCGCAAACCGGTAGCGATTTATAACTTTGGACACTACAGCCCTGGTCAAGAAGCAGCGCTTGACCCCGCTTAGCCTTGCACGCCGAAAACGATTTTAATCCTTATAATTTTTATCCATGTTAGACCCCTTATAAGGGCCACTTTACATCTGTTGTCCCTGGCCTTAACCTTTAATTCAATTGCAGTACGGGCGCCTGAATCCCGGGCCACTAAAGCAGCTCTTACAGAACTTTCCTGGCGCGGTGGGTAACCACGGATCCTCCATTAGTGGCCATTTTAGGCGCTGTGGTTTGTTTAATCCAAACCACGATTATTTTCCACACCACTGATATTGACCACCCTCCTTTGAACGTATCGAGGGCACAGAGTGGTTGATTATCTACTCCTCGATTATCTACTCCATCAATCCCGGTTCCCACCGCTCATACAGCGTGTCTTCTACCAGCAGCAATCTATACCTTCCTCTGATCCTCACACTGCTGATGGCTGCCTCCAACCTAACCCTCTAGATGACTCGAATGTCGCTAACAAGTGTGTTGAGCTGAGCCCCGAATAGAGCTGTTTCGTTTTTCTCTGTAAGAGCACTGGCTGACTAAGTTACGACTGGTCTATAGCAGATCATATTACTTATCAATTCTCCTGCCCTCCAACCAGCTGAAGATGGAACTGCACCACAAGGCCAGGTTTTATCAGAGACGAAAAAAGGCCAATGCTTTGGGGTACCTTGAGGAAACTGGCTTTTGTCCAACCTGCTTATTTAAATGCCAAACCGCCCCACTCTAGCCTTGCCGAAACCAATCAGTGGCTAATAAACCTGCTTCCATTTTTGAAGCCTTCACTTATTACTTTCCTTTGTCTCCAAACAACTGGGTGAGCTCCCACCTTCTCCCATCCATTTTACCATCTCAGCATCTCTTTCGTCGATTCTGTTCTGAAGTTCTGATGTCGATAAATAAGCCACCACGGCTAAGTCTTCATCAAAACCCAGCTCAGATCACCCCCACTGACCCTCTTTTGCTTAGGCGACCCCAACCTATCCCAGCTTTCTTTGCTTGCATTCAAAACTTCCGTTGTCGCAGTTGGGCAATTTCGAGCAGCTTGTGGCTGATAGAGATTCCTGAACCCACAACACAATTGATCCTTTTTTTGCAGTACACTGGATTATTAAATGAATTAATTTAGGAAAAACAAGCAAATCTCACAAATGTGATCACAAGCAGTTATGACGAGATCACACATTTGGTGCAGATAAACAAAGACGTGCAAGAATAAATGGACGGCACTAGGATCACATTAGATACCCTTGATCGATTATCTTCACGAATCCAATGTGTTGTGGTTTTCTCAGGGGATTTTCCGCAAGTAGTCAGTATAATCACTTTTCTCTTCATAAGGAATCCATAAAGTGACGCTGACGACTACCGGACCAATAACCAAACACATTTAGGCCTCAAACTTATGGAGAGAATGTATGAGGGACGCTCTGTCCACTGTATCCAAAGCAGAAGCCTGTCGAACCTGGTCAACTTGGATCACCGGATCCCCATTCCGTCTCCTTCTGCCAGCCGGGCTCCTCTAACTACTTGTGGCCCAGACCTGGGGCTTTCGTCCGCCTTCTTATCGTGTATCTCGATAATTCAAAGGCCTTCGAATCTTTCTTTCTATGCAACTTACAGTCAATATTCGATCATTTCGCTTAATGGATTCCCTCCTCTCGCGGCCACCCTCATATTCGACCCATATGCTCCAAGAACTGTTGATCGACGGCCACTTGAGTTCTCCCAAACACATCACCAACGGCATCATTCAGGGCAGTCTTGGGCTCACTACTTTCCCCTACCTATATCAACGACGTTCTTTGCTATTACCAGGATACCTCATTTCTCCTTGCTTGCGGCATCAGATATTAAACTCATTCCACCCCAACTACCTGCCTCCAACCTCCAGCAATAAGTCGAGTATGTTATTCTTTCTTCGGGGTTGATGCACCTTGTGTTTCTTGAAACTCTCTGCAGAAGGAGTGGCTCTTAAGTTACGTTTGTCTAGTCCCAAGTATAGAGTAAGCTGCCTCTCAGCACACGTGGCTTCTCCTCGTCCAGTGCCTTCAAGCCAGCAATTCGTATCAAGCCAACTGCACCTATCTATATATTGCTTGGAATAAATGCAACTTCACCAATCCGGCCTTTGGAAGGGACTACACTGTGACAGTGTTACCTTGCCGTCATCAGCCGACATCTACATCTCACTTCGTCTCCATCCTCAATGCTTTAGTACCACACATTGAGATCACAACCATCCTTGTTGCTCTGTAAAGGAATCCCTAGCTTTCAGTGTGGTGACCCTAAATATTACTCATATTCGATGTTATTCATTAAAATTTGCAGTGTCCCAGCTCTTATCTTTCCTTACACTGACCTTACTGCAGCTTCCCACAGACTGCATTGACTATAACCTTCGATACTTTTCTCTACCCAAAGTACACTAAGTGCGGTCATCTATAGTGTATGAACCCCTTTATCAGCCATTCTCTAAACGATTTCCCGACAAACCTTTCCTCGTTTTCGTCTCCGGTAAGCACATCATTTTAGTCCTGGTTTTCCTATCTGAAATCCATTCTTTGCCCTTGTCTAGGCTCGCATATCAGAAGGGTTATACTCTAAAACGTTCCCAAACAGCGAGCCCCAGCTTGCCATGCTCTAGTAACCCCTACGTGGTCATCACTTCCAATTTTTATCAGCTATAAATGCATCTCGTCATCCCCAATGGCTTTTTTACTAGTTTCACGATCACTTCAAGTATCACATTTGATCATTTCCCCTATTATCTATGGCTTTCATCACCCACCCAGGTCGTCATCCCTACCTAAGACAGAACCTCAAGAGCATGACTACCACTAGCCGAAAGTTCGTAGTCATTTATAATCCAGGCTACTCCCAACCCGTTCTAGGGACCCACAGCATTCCTGTTTCCCTGATTCACTCTTGATCTCCTATAAACTTCAGTCCACGGCTGATGCTTGCCCAGATCGTGTCTCTCAACTTGTTTTTCATTTCCCGTCTCCCGTCTATGAGTATACCACCACCAATGGTGGGTATTAACTTTAGGTGCGTTGCTCCCTAGCAGATATACCTGGATAACACTCTTCTATACAGTTGAAGACCAACAGCTTACGTCAGTGGCTCTGCATTCCAAGACCTCTGGCAGCATGGGCATCTGATTCTGAACCACTTACACTCGTCTAGCTAATAAGACCCATGTTTAACTGCAAACTTTCTCTAGTGCCAGTCACAAGGGTTTGGGGTGCTGTAAGATCCACCGTTTCGGGCGGCGGTTACCAAGTGCGGAGACCGTGTACAACAAAGCGTAGGCGTCAGTGGGCTGTTCATTTCAAAATGTGATTGTCAGACTAAGTATAAAGCACACCTTTAGATCTTTTCACTAGCACCGATCACGGAAAGCGCACTTTCGTTCTCATAGAATTGCCAAATTCAATGAAACTAGTTGTTGTATGCTCTCTGTCACTATTTTCCTTCTGCCAAGACACGATCACCGAACGGTACTCTCAATAATGATAAAGCTCCTCACAGCCATTTTTCTGCCACCTTATGCCCTAATCATTTCTTATCGTAATAGCTACCGTTATATCGAGCCATCATGGCCCATACCCCTAGTGCACACATGCTAAGCACAGTTTGAATTCGTCTACTCAGTTATTAATCGTTGCTCTAATCTGCAGCCATCATTCGTCTCTCACACTGCCTTATAAACACGTCATCATATTTTCATTGCCTAACCCCCTGACACATCCCCCTCGTCTTCTCCAGAGGCGTCATGCCAAGGTCAAACTGCTCTATCCGTAACCGTGCTTCAATTCGATGCCTCTGCTCACCTTTTCTACATTTTACTTTGCTGAAGCCGTTTTTACTGTAAGTGTGCCCATCCACCATGTATTTTCCACTCAGCGCTGTCAATTGCTCCGGAGCTTTCCATCATCAAAATTTTCTATTGGAGCCCTCCGGATCACTCTGTCTGTTCGTTAGCGTGCAGGCAAGAAGATCTCGTGCTCCACCCTCAAAGAGCTGCTATACTTCCACTATTTGTGCTTTCTGGTAAGCCACAGGTTCAGCGGTTCCATGCGCCCCCTCTGTTTTGGCCGTCATCAAGTTGATCACCTGCGGTGAAGTGATCTATTAGGTCACCCTCCGCTTTTTTGTTCTTCTGATGGTTTATTTTACTTGCCCTTCCATATATCGTTCGCCATGGCCGCGACAGCTTTCGTGCTTCCTGAGTCGTTTTATTCCCTCGTTTCACCCTTCTAAATAAACACGCCTCATCCGCCAAAGAAAAGCTGATTTATTACGGTTTTGTTGTGCAATTTCAAAACATACGACCAACAATAATTTGAATTCTCTTGCCATTCGTATTTTATGCCTGTTCCATTATTCGCCGCTGTCATTTTTACACCGCAGTTCAGTTTCTTTTTTGCCGATAATTTGCTTGTCATCTAACATGTGGGATACTTATTTGCTCAGCTTTCCTGGCCTTTTGCCAGTCTATTTCCTAGGCACCACTCTGATGACTCAATCAGTATGTTTCCATTTCCACAGCGCTTTTGTCTGAGAGATAACGTAAGCTGCATTCGCCATTCATCCCTGATAATTATTCCAACTTCCACCGCGTGTCAAACTGTCTCCCTGTTTTACATCAGGTTACGCCGCCCGTTAACAACCTTCCATCGAAGAACACAACTGCTCTCGTTACTCCGATTGTTTCAATGCATTTTCGGACTCTCTCATGTACAACCTCTTCTTTTTTGATATGTCTACGGGATTCGGCAAGTTTTCGCCATCTGATGTTGCTTTTCAAAACTGGCAAGTGCCCCACATGGATCCACTAAAGCGTTTATTCGTACTCCCCGCTAATTGTTGGTGAATGCATAATTACCATACTTTTGTAGCAATTTTGTCCGCATTATCCTCGCTCTTTCAGCTTGCTTCGGGTTTCCTGGAATGCTGTATTGTTGCTACGTGCATCAAGTTCTGGATGAAAGTGAGCCATTATTCGAGATACTGGGATTCTTGTGGGCAGCACTTTCCGAAACTAAAAATAGAAGAAGAGGGAAAATGTGACGGCAGAGCCGATTCTGTTTTGGTAGGGAGAATTTTGAGAGACCCATGCCGAGGTGATTCGGACTCTTCACGATGAAAGCATTTTACCATCTATTTTGATTGTAAAATTCCCTTTCTGCCTATCCCAAATTACTTTCTAGCTATTTTAAAACAGCCTTCTCTAACCTTGTTGGTGCTGACACTATTTGGTGGTGAACAATTAACCTACGCCCGGTGCACTAACTCCTTCTTTCTCTGGTCATGCTCTCCTGTCAAATTACTTCGCGGACAGTTGGCACGGTAGTGAGTCCACTTACTCAGCACAATTTTGTTTTGATGATGGCTTGGCTTCATTTTCTCGCTAAAGTTGATTGATCATAGACTTTTGGCTCATTTATGCTGATTTATGGCTGCCTCGCGCAGGAAATGTTTTCTTTGGGCCTGACTAAGCTTGGGGGAATTGTTCTACTTATTCGGACTTCAGGACAGGTACTTACTAGTCACTCTTTTTGGCCGACTGTTCCCTTTTTGTAGAACTCTGTCTTACCTCTGTTTATCTTCTCTGTTGGATAGTGATCAAGGTTCACTCTCAAATGTAAGATCGTGTATGTACTCTTATTTTTACTTGCTGCTGGTACAATTTGATTTGTGTTCTGCATTGATCCGAGCAGCGCTTTGCTTTGGAGTTCCAAGATGCCTTCCAAAACCAGTGACCTTATTAGTCTTTGATCAAGCTTTATCTGGATTAGCATTTGAACGTTTCGGTCACCACAAACTTAGTGATTTAAAAGAAGAATGCTGACTATGGAGCACGGTGGTCCATGAAACATCAGTCAAATTTCAAGTGATGGGGCCAAATCAGTTCAAGTTTAAAGTGTGGGCTCGATAATGAAGGGTATATTTCTCGATGGTGTTCGCGCTGCACGAGTGGAAGCATGATCAGATAGTACAACGCTGACAAACGAGATAAAATGTTAAAGTGATTGAAAAGAAGTATTTGCCAAACTTAACATCTGGAGTTTTAATAAGGTAAAATAATAGTGGTTTACAGGCCAATATGAAGCAAACACTAACATTGGGTCATCTTGCAGGCTCTGCTTCTGAAAATATCATCCTCGAGTTTGCTTTTGTTAGATCTCATCACCAACGCATAATACCCTCCGCGCTTCGGGTTAAAAAACCGAAGTATTTTATCTTCGAAGTTAGCAGTTTTTCAGGCTGTCACGGGAGACGGCATCCGGACAAAACCTTATTAATAATGATAATAAAGTATTTCGAGGGAAGCCCGAAGCAAGCCGGATAGCAAGATCAATTGGCGCACTAGAGGTCAACAAAGCATAACAGCACAAAAATATTTGAACGTGTGGAAGATATGCTTCATCGAATTGGAGCTGTAATATTGCCCGGAAAAACTGAAGGTCAAGATCAGGCGGTGGAGCAACTCGGAGTGATTGAGATGGCTGGGAAGTTGGAATAAAACCATGAAAAAGACAAAATAAGACGGCCTCAGCAAAGAGTGAAATTGAAAAGAAGGAAATTGTAAAGACCGGGTGGTGTTCAGGAAGAGCGGTGAAAAACCGTGAGACGCTGCCGAGGACGAGATGGGTATGGCAAGAAAACGGCCGAAGAAGGAGGCCAACGAATCAGTGGTGAAGCAGAGGAAGTCTGGTTATGGTTGGGGGACGGTGAATGAAAAATGAATTCCACCGGAAAACGATTACTGGTCAAAAGAGAAACCGTAAAAGGGAAAAGGTACGGGGAAGACAATAGGGCTGGAGTGGTGAATATTCTCGATGAAGCGCAAGTACTGAAAAAGGGCATGGTCAAGTACCTTGAAGGGAAACTGGTGACACGGGAATGTCAGTGATGTCCAGAAGGCTATGTATGAATAGTTTATAAAGTTAGGCTAAAATTGGGTTGATTATCCTTTCCCTTTATAAGACGATCAGGGGATGTATATGTGCAGCATTCCACCGAAGGAGTTAAATCCCGATGGCAAAAATGTGGAGGACTGGAGCCCAATGGGTTTAGGATGATGCCGTAAGGTAACCCAAAAATTATGATCGGTTGAACCTTTGAGGGAAGCAAATATTTGCCAGTCAGACCATTGTAAGCTGGAAGAATACGTAGATGGTTTCTAAGTGTGAACGTAGACATTGGCTGGTACGGCGGTAAAGCGCAGCGGCAGTAAGTTATGTTGAGGAATATCGTAATAAAGTTTTGAGATGTTTCTGGGAATGGGAGTGCGCGCGAGCCCTGGTGAGTTACAAAGTCGTGGCAGCAGTATATATTGACCGAAATGGGTCAAAAGAAGCCCAGAAAGAAGAAGTCAATAATACTGCTAATATTTCTGGTTTTGAGGTGCATCATCGTGTGCCAACAGAGAACAGACTCCGCTGGACCGGTTTACGTGTGGTGAACAGGAGCGGAAAAGACATGGTGCTTCACGAAATCAAGAAGATGCAATGAAGAATACGAAAACAGGAGGTCAGCTGAACTGATAATTGGGAAGGGAATTCATCGATCAGAATATTTGACAGCTGAACGAAAAGGGAGGGAGCCTCCAGAAAGTTAATGCAAACGGGGTCCGCTTCGCTACGATGCACGACAGAAGTGGAAGCAGCGTGAATGCCGTAAAAATGGCAGACATGTGCTCTTTTTGGGACAAGGAATGGGAGTGCTTCTGGGAGTGGCTGGTGAATAGCAAGGCTTTTATTGATTGGACAGCATTATAAAGGGTTTTAGCGAGGAGTAAAAACAATGACGTGGAAACACGAATACTCTCCATGGTAGAGAAAGACATATGGAAGATGTGGTTGTGGAAAATAGAATTAACAACTTTTAAACAATACATCTTGCTGGATGTTGAAGGATTGAATATGGCGATATTTACATGTATTGAAAGCGATCACAGTAAGCCATGTAAGCAAGATAAGCCATACCGCGGAGCGCGAGTGAGGAGCTGGGTAGCCAGAAAGCCGGAATTAGGCAAAGCTCAGGCTGTGGTAGTTGGCGGAGAGGGCTGTGCCCTGGACACCAAGCCTGAGGAAAGCTTACGGGAGTGAAGGCGCGAGGTGTGGTCTGCCATTCTGGGTGCCCCTGTATACTGTTGCAGACGTCCCGCTCCCCCAGTGTGGACCGGCCAAGGTGGTGGATCTGACAGAACCCTGCATAGCTGGAAAAGAAACGGCAGTTGTTTCATTCATGAGCCCGGAACCTCAACCGAGTTGGAAGCGGAGGGTCCTGGAATCGTTACAACTTCATCAAGTTTAAACGCCGCAGTGTGGAAGTCTGAAAGGGAAGTAAAAGAAACTCACAGTCTGGAAGTGTCTCAGCGGAATATCAACTGATAAAGGAAGAGTTGTAATTTTGGGGCGGATCAGGGGAAATTTTCGGATTACATAAAACACAAAAGAGCCACGATGTACTCTATAGGGAGGAACGTGCTAAGCAAACATAACAATGCAGCGAAGACATTCGGACTGAGGTCGGTAAGAGGCAGGAAAAAAATGGAAAGATGACTGGCGACAACGACGACATATGAATGGAGGCCCCTGGAACTGGAGGGAAAAACGTAGTGGAGGCGGAGTAAGTAAAAGCATTGGCACAAGGGTTTAAGCAAACTGGTAGCGAGGGTTCGAATCCGGAGAGATAAAACCTGATGTGGGAGCAAGGTAAAGTGAAAGGATAAGATGAAAGCGGCACAAGGCAATGGAGTTTAGTACACTGGTGTCCGGTAATTTGACGAAGATTTGACCAGAAAAGCCAGCGAAGAGGAAAAAGGGCGTAAAGAGAAAAATTGAATAGATTTACCTCAGTTGCCGTCGGTAAGTAAACGGACTGGCGCAAATCTGTGTCTGTTGTACCTCAAATGAAAGAAAAGAAACGATGAACTTTGGAAAAAAGGAATTCCGCATAAAATCTTGGAAGAAGACAAGCAGGAGGGTAGTGCGGGATCAGAATCAGCGACGTAATAAATGAAGGTTGAGTTCAGTCAATGAGCCTCGTCAAGTTGAAAAAGACTTAATTTTCGGCCCAAAATTGCTGATAAAGTGTTGAAAGCCTATGTAGTGAGACTTGGCGGGGAAGAGAGACAAGGTGGGTAAAAGTATATCAAAATGATTTGGGGTTAACAACCAAGCATTTGCAGTTAGCTAGCGGGCGGAAAATAAATAGTGAACGGACGAGTGGTGACGGATGCAACTTCCATAACTTGTTGAAGTAAGTTTAAGAACTGCGAACGTTATGCAACCAAATGAAGCTGATAGGTCGTGGAACTGAATGGGCTTATCGACAGGAAGTGAGAAGTTCTGCAGTGTCCCCTATGAAAGTGTGAATACATATGAACAGAGCTATTTCACAGTGAAATTGGCGGCATTCATGCAGTCGGCAGGGAAAGCAGTTAGCGGAAGGAGCCACGCTTTAAACACGTTGACAGCAAATTCTACAATACTATAAGGCAGAACACTTTAAATCTTCAAACGGTCAGCTATGTGGAAGAGAATAATTGGATGATCTTGAAAGGTAAGGTGGTTGTAAGAAGCAGAGTTATGACCCACAAGTCAAGGCCTTGTCAGTAAGCTTGACTTTCAGCTACGTGAAAGATGAAAAAGCTCTGAAGGGTTGGGGCAGAAAGACGTTTGTCTACAAGATGCACAAATGCACACTTTGACTGAAAAGATCCAATTTCCGAATGGGAGTTTACTGCAGATTCTTGAGTATGTGACGGGAAATCATTGAGCTTAGAAAGGCGTTCGCATGGGGTGTGGTAAAGATGTATTGTCTACCATGGAGGACTGAGAGTTCGGGGAAGTTCAAAGAGCAATATTAATTAAAGTCAAGGTCTCTTGCTAATAGCTGGCTTTCGATGAGTCAACTGTAAATGCGGACAGAACTGGAGGAATCTGATATTTGTAGACGAGAAGAAATACACTTGTCGGCGGAAAATATCATCACCCGGGCTGAGCACCTTTCATCGAGTGCAACCCAGTTGGCCGGGGTTCTAGAGATGGTTGTATTGAAGTTGCCAAGCGAAAAAAAGTAAACTATCTTAAAGTTGCCCGCAAATGAGAACCGCGAGTCATCAAGTTTTGCCAGAAACAATTTATTTACAGGAGGAAAGGAATTAAGCCTAAATACTGCCTTGTTTGACTCTACTGTTACCAAGACTAGGGCCAGATATGTGACCGTTAGTCACAACAACCTGTGAATGATGGCCTAAATAAGATGAGCACCAGGGAAGCAGTGGGTTGATAATGCAAAAAGATAGCGGCTTTGTTCAGGTATGAAGGTGAGATACATGATCAAAGGCCTCGGATAAGTCTGAATAAAGAAGAACGAGGATTTCCCACTCTCAGCTGATTTCGTGACGAGATTCAAAAAAAGGTAATAACAAGTCATGCAAGACGGTGAAAGGAGAAACCCATGTTGACTGTCGATATCTTAAGTTGAGGTTCAAAAAGTAGTTAATATTGTGATGATTTACTACTTTGCTTATTATTTTAGTAAAATTGGGGTATGGTTTTTGGGGCGACTACAAGATACCTCATTTAAGGGTCACCTATAAATGGGAACATTTATCGGGGGTTTCCAGTTAATAGGTACAAGTGAAAGAGCAAAAATGCTGAGTAGCAAATAAAGGCTCCGGGCGGCCATTGACAGAGGCAGCGGGCGGCAAACCATCGGGGTCTAATTAGGGGTTTTGCTAATTGGATACTGGCTTGGTAGTACTTCCGGCATCAAACAGTATGGTAGGAGAAACAGCGTCCGTAGTGGGTGAAGATGGGAGAGGAGCCTCAAAATTAGCTAGAGACATGGCTGGGGCAATGAATGAATTAAAGTCTTTGTTTATGCAAAGTCAAGAGGAGAACGATTAATTATTAGCAGGATCAAGAAATAGAAGTCAGCTTTTGTGTCGGCGTTTCTAGATTTATGAAACAAAGAAAGAAGTCGGGAGTTATTTGAGTGACTTATTACCTTATCTTTTTGGTCACTTGGTCACAAATCGTCCCGTCGTTGAATGAGTGTGTAAAGGCTTTCTGGACGAACAAGAATTGAGACACTGGAAATTCGTCTACCATCAGACAGCGGGATTTTTGAACCGAGCACCGTGCTCTGCCTTGCTGCGGCACCGGGCTAAAGGCAGAAGACCATTCTGTGGTCACCGCCAGGGAAATTCTCGGTTACGGACAAGTCAATAAGGGGAGTATTGTGAGCAAATATCAGACCTGGCGTGTTCCCATTTCTGGGGGTTTCGAAAGAACGTTATGTCCAGCCATCAAGATGGACGATAATAATAAATCCCATTAGATAGGTAGAAGCAGGGACCTTAGGCCAACAAATTAGAGTAGAGTAAAAGCCACGGGCTATAGGCTGGGCTCCGGAAGGTAGGTAAGAGCGGACTTTGAAGGATATAATGAGAAGTGGAAACATGGAACCAGGTGAATTTGGAAAGCTTTGCAAGCAGTTGATATAAAGTACACTGCTTTGGAGGCTGATAGGGATAGTAATCAAGGCCAAAACCAGATTTGGTGAGCTTAGGCCATTAGATTTACCAAGAGAGGGTTGAATAAAAGAAGGGTTAGAGAGAAGCCTGGGTGAACCGGTGGACCCGTTTATCTGGAAGCTGATAAATTAGCAACAGGGGGAACTGAGAGGAACAACAGTTGTGTGTGTGCACAACAGGTGATGGAGTGGGAGAGCGAGGCGATAGTTGCAGTCCCCCGGTGAGTGGCAGTAAAAGGGGAGGCAAGGACCAGTCCAAGTCAACCGTATTGGGATCCGATTTAAGAGCTCGTGGCAGAGGAAGATGGGGGGGGACAGCGAGGGCATGAGCAGGAAGAGCAGCAATTTCGTGTGAAGATAAAGCGGTTGGGAAGTAAGAAGAAGCGATGGATTGACCAGCTGTCTGTGGCCAATTCCTGAGGTCATCAGACGTCATCCTCTTCGAAAAAGCAGGAGAGGATCAAATACGTTCTCTCTGAAGAAGGGTAATATAGGAAGGCACATCCCCTCAGCTTCTACGATCACGGTCTTCGAGGAAGTCCATGAGCACTGACCTTGATATGCCAACTGCGTGTGGTCCCACGAGGCCTGAGTACAGAGACCGTAGGCTGACTTGCACCCGAGAAGCCTGTCGGAAGAAAAGCCTAAGCTCGCGAAGCGCGCCTTCGAACGAAAGGTAAAGGGGATGTTTTTGGCTAAATAACGTAGTTTTCCCCAATGTGCACACCGTGACATCAGAATAACCTTCGAAAGAGGCCTCGAACTTTAACCTTATTTACTCTTCCCCTCAGGGCAACACCTAAATTTATCTTCTACCCAGTACCGTGATGTATTATCACCGCCACCTCTGCTCCGCAGTGAACTTATCATGGCCCCAACTGTCTCTTTCTGTCTTACTTTAATAAGTTGACCCCACGACGTTTCCCACCTACTATGTCCATGCTAATACAATAAATTGCAGCAGTTCAAACCTCATACTATTTCTAAACTGGATCTGGGGACCCGCTGCGCCGAACAGCCCTTGCTTCTACATTTAATACTTCTTTCTTTTCAAAAACCCTTATTCCTTAGCTGGGGCCTATCCAGACTTTGTTCTACGATCTCATTTCTTTTTCCATGGATCCTCAGTGACGGTCAATCGCTTCGGGTACTGATCACTTTTCTGGCTGATGCATCTGGTCAATGATACTATACGGCCCCGTTGGCTCTGTTATTCAAGGTCCCAGAACCTAGCCAATAGATCCTGGGTCACATGGCGTTATCGCGGCAACTCTGTTTAAATGTGTAGCCATCAGTGATCACTCGAGCCAGTTAAAACGGTCCGGGACGCGGCCAGATCCATGGCTTGGGCTGGTACACATCGGGCGAGCTAGCCCTCTGCAACGAAGCGCGGGCTCAACCAAGTTGGCGGATCATACCCCCTGTCTCCAAAAGTGATCTTCAGGTTGGGTATCCAGCGCAGGCCGTTACCGTCCACTAACATCTTTTACGGATCACAGAACATCACGTTTGGGCTATTATTTCTGCTGCTAGCATTCCGTTCAGTCTGCGTTCTCCAACGACTATTTCTCTCCCGTCGAGCTCGCTCCCATTATTGACACCATAACCTAAATTTCCATGCCCGCAAGGCTCACCGTTCCTTTTACGTACTAAGTAGCTTATAGCTTCCATTACCCAAGTACCAACTTCTCCTTCGCTTGGCGCACTATGATTGTCTATATAAATACTCATCGACTTCCATGTCTACTCTCCCTGCCTTTCACATCTGACTGCTCTTCCGTTCCTTCCGTAAACTTGTTCATTACCGTGTCAGAACTCGCAGCTAGTACTCAACAGCTGGCACATTCGTTGTCGCTGTTCTTTTCCCCACCACAATCATCGAATTGTGTCCTTCGATGAAATATGTTCCACAGTCTCCCAGCAGTCAGCTACATGATTACTGATTATTTGCTCTTCAGTCAATCCAGCTGATCGCCTACGCAGTTTCCTTTCCCCGCTTCATCCTTATCTTGCAAGACACGAAGACTTCACCACATTGGTTCTTCTCAGATGTATTCATCATGCAGCCCCGCCGTTGTTTCCGTTTAAGGTCACCTGTGAAAATGGTCATCGAAAGCCATTCAGTAACCGTCCACCCATCATAACGTTGCATGTGCAGGCTATTCGCTCACGAAATCACTTTTCAAGGCACTCCAAATAGGTTTATCTCCAAGCCATCAACTCCAAGTTTATGTTGAAATATAATTATTCATTTATCACACAGTAGAAACTAGCTGATTGCTTGCCTGGCCTCCGTCTGCCATTCTGTCATTGTCTTGGCAGTCTCTGTTTTCTTCAATTAGTGCCATTTGTTTGGCTCATTCGATATGCGAATAACTCTTCCAGTAACCAGAAGCCATCGTCCGAAACTACCCCTGATGCCTGACCTATTTTATACTGTAGCTGTTTTTACACCCTTGCCTTCGCCGTTGCATGTCACACAGCCCTATTCGCCTGTCATTAACGCAAGGCACACTTAATAGGACGTTCATCATCTGCTCTACACTTAGCGGTCATCCACTCTGTCACCGCTTTTGCGACCTATTCAGTTTCATAATCGCTGCAGCTATGTGTACCCCATATGCATTAATCTTCCGCTTTTAGACTGATGTTTCACGACCAACCGAATATAAGCAAGCAATTTACTTCACTTTACCTGCTTTCCTGCTGCCTTCCCTTCATCTGCACTTAAGCTGTCTCCTTATCCCTCCAGAAGTGTCACTCGCCTTCTTTCCGACGGTCATTGATGGATGTTTCACTTTATTCTGAATTCGGTGACCGGTTCATGCTTCTCGTATGTGACTCACTGGTGCGGTAGCTGTTGCTTTACCGTTGCCGTGTGATCTGCCTAACAAGACGGTTATTAGGTCACTTGCTTACCCTCTACTCCACAATCAATTCTGCATTCTATTGGCCCCTGAAATCACCATGCAACCCTCTTCACGTCGATCTGTTGCCATAATTCCATAGCCTGGCTTTTACTTCATCACATACCTATAGTACTGAAAATAATCCGCTGAACACTCACCGGCTAACATCTGGCTATGTTCTTCATCACCGTTTTTGAAAACCTTCCCTCTGTTCATCGGATACGATTGCATATTTCCTTGTGATTGACTACGTCGGCGTACCACTATCCAATTTTACCACCATACTAGTCGCTGATTCACGGCTTTTTATTTCTGCAGATCAATTCTTGTACTTCTTTGAGTATTCTTTCCATACATTCTCCACACCCTGCAGCGTGCGAACGACTATTTAAGTTCCCATTGATGAACACTTCTTTTCTCTTTCCTTTTTTACCATATATCCTTTGATCTTGCTGGAAATCCGAATGTTGTGGTTTTTCCCGGTACTTATTATGCACGTACTCTCCCTTTTTACCAGGCTCCAACCACCACTAACCAAGCTGTCCATTTGACTTGACCTCCAAATTTGCCGGGCGTTAATGTCTTTTCAGTCCAATTTACCACTGTCGATGATACCCTGCAAACACGTTTTACTCTTTTAGGAATTCCGATTCTGACATCACTTCGATCATCTGATCATGCACTCTAGCATACCTCGGGCTCACCCTAAATGTACCGTCATTATCATTTCCATCATTGCCAAATAAAAAGAGTGCAATACAAGAGTTTTCCATTTCTTTTATGAGAACCCCGAACTCAGCAGAGTCAATAAAAAGGTGAGCCGCTATTGGGCTGCGAGAGGTCATAGTGAACAGCCGACCACATCCCATCTATTGCTTGATAGAATGTACGCTTCACTCCCGCGACGACCGCAAGAGCCACTTCCGGAACACTTCTCCGGTACAAGCCAGAGTGGGTTTCAGCACACAAGCCGAGTGAGACTGCACGTGGTTGGCAGCAGCGCCACCGCTGTTCCGCCGAATGATGTAGTTGGCCTACTTCAAAAGCTGCTCCTTGAAAAGCACCCAGTAGCAAACTCTGACATTCAGACTAATGTCGAAACGTTTGAATTTTGAAGCTAGTGGTTAAACAACAGGGGTACACCCTCAACAGCCTTCCCAAACGAGGCAAAAATAGCCGTCATTTCACGATCTGGGCCTGTAAGGTTGATTAGACCTTACTTCGCGGTTTCCTTAGTAAACGCGTGCTTCGGTCCTTTGTACTGCGTGGACCACCTGCACGTTACTCTAATGTGCGGCACTGCACAAATATGTTAACCAGAACAGTATTCTCCACGACCCGTGAGAACGAGAAGGCGATTGGGAGAGATAGTGGTTAGCGTGTATTTGGGAGCGTGCGTGAGAGCGTGCGCAAGAGCAACGGTCAAATGGCCACCGCGCTTGGCAGTCAGCGTTCAGTTAAACAATAAACGTGGTAAAAGTATGAACGAAGATGGCAACCGCTACAGGGGCCTCCTCCTAGAAGTCCGACGGAGTTGGGCTTCGATCGTGATGGTAAGCCGGAATTATTGGTTGTCCAGGAACTCCTCATAGCTTCTCCGTTATATTGTTGTTGACGTCGAACGACTGCTGATGAGTTTACCGGTGCCTGCACTCTCGAGATCCGATGTGCCTGGGTCCAACTGTGTTTTGGCGCCCGCGGGTCTCATACGAATGCAAGCCGGAAAATGCCTCGTCAGGTCCATCCAAAAAGGCGTCCAGTTGCCGTCTCCAGTGCCAGGCTGAACAATCGTCCCGTTGTTCAGTGAGCGGTTGGCTCCTTGAACGTGCACGGGAGTCAGCCAGGCTACGGATGAAGCCAATGTGACTTGTTAGATCCGTCTGAGAGAGGGCAAGGTAAACTGGAACAAAATAGCGCCTGAGGGCGCCGGCGGATGTTGGACCGTAATAACAACACACAAACGATGTTCGGTGTTGTTGTAGTCGCTAGGAGACCAGAAGAAAATGAAATCATAACTACCGATTGTAATTTCACGGGTTTGTTGTTTGGTAAATCCATGGCGAACTTCCCAACTTATTGCTAACAGTCGGTTGTAAAAATCGTCACGAAATCGGCGAAGCGGACGGGATTTCGTAGTTGGCGACCGCGACGGCTACTTCGCGTTGCGGGTACGGTTGGAGAATCTGATGGACTAGCTGCCGAGTCCTCACTAGGCGTAATTGGGGGTGATTCGAGTGGTAACTCGCTCGATGCAGGTGACTGAGCGACTTGAGTGGGCGTAAATTGGCCGAGCGGCTTGCACTCAATGACGGCAGGTTTGAGACGATCGATAGATACGGTGTCGTGTCGTCCGTTGATATCTATGACAAATGTTTTTGCCCTACGTTTTATCACCCGAAACGGGCCAGTGTATGGCGCTTGTAGTGGTGATCGAACGCCATCGACGCGAAGGAATACATGGGTAGCGGTTCCTAACGCAGTTGGGACATAACTTGTAGACTGTTGTTCACGCGGCGGACTGGCCTTGAGCACTCGCATGTGCTGCGTAAGGCGCTGAGCATAGTCACCGTAGTCGAAAGTCACGGTTGGTGAGGGGGCTACCAACTCCCCAGGCAGACGAAGTGTACAGCCATATACTAGTACGGCCGGTGTTGTGTGTAACTCCTCCTTAACGGTACTACGCAGGCTTAAGAGTGCTAATGGTAGTGTTTCACTCCAAAGGGGGTTACCGTTTGCTCGAAGAGCGGCTTTTAATTGCCGGTGGAAACGCTCAACCATACCATTGGCCTGAGGGTGGTAAGCTGTCGTCTTAACGTGTTGGCAACCGAGCGTAGCGAGTAGGCTGCCGAAAGCGCCGTCAAAGTGTGGACCGCGATCGGTGGTCACTATTGCCGGGCAACCGAAATGACTAACCCAACCGGTCAGAAAAGCTTTCGCGGCCTCTTCCGAGGTGGGACGAGGGATAGGGATGGCCTGCGGCCAGCGAGTAAAACGATCCACGCATGTGAGTATGTAAACGTACCCAAGCGAAGGTGGGAGTGGTCCTACGAGGTCGACGTGCACATGATGAAAACGTGTTTCAGGTTCTGGGAACCTGGCTAACGCCGCCTTAGTGTGCCTATGAGTCTTAACACGTTGACACTGCAGACAAGCACGAGCCCATTGACGGACATCTCGTTTGACATTGTGCCAAACAAAACGCTCAGTTATCAGTTTCACCGAGGCAGTCACACCCGGATGAGCCAGATTATGGAGTGTCAGGAACGTAGGATAACGGTGGGCAGCAGGAACTACTGGCCTAGGGCGACCTTGCGATACATCGCACACGATGGTATTCTGGGAAGCTGGAATAGGCACTGTGGTTAAACTCAAAGAACCGTTTTGCCGAAGTCGTTCGATGTCAGGGTCCATAGTTTGAGCCTGTGCCATTGCGTCCAAATTGATGTTAGGCGTTTGTGACAGACTTAGTTGATATACGCGCGATAAGGCGTCTGCGACGGGATTAAGTACCCCAGAGACGTGTCGTATGTCCACAGTAAACTGTGAGACAAAGTCTAAGTGGCGAATCTCGCGTGGTGAGTATCGATCCGAAGCTGACTTCAGTGCGTAAACCAAAGGCTTGTGGTCTGTAAACACCGTGAACGAACGGCCTTCGAGTGCATGTCGAAAATGACGGATTCCCAAGTAGATGGCTAATAACTCTCTACCGAACGTGCTGTACCTTGATTCCGCGGGTTGTAGGCGCTTGGAGAAGAATGCTAAAGGTTGCCAAGAGTCATCTACGAACTGTTGCAGTACTGCTCCAACCGCTGTGTCCGAGGCATCCGTCACTACCGAAATAGGAGCCAAAGGGTCGGGGTGTGTCAGGAGTGCTGTGTTGGCGACAGCATCTTTGACCAAGGCGAATGCGGCCTGTGCCGTGTCCGGAAACACGAACTTCCGCTTACCTCCGCGCAACAGGTCGGTGAGGGGTTGCATCATTTCCGCACAGTGAGGAATAAATCGGCGGTAGAAATTCACCAGGCCGGCAAACTGACGCAACTGGCGAAAAGATTGGGGTTCAGGGTAGTCGCGAATAGCGGAAACTTTATCTGACAGAGGGCGGATACCCGAGGATGAAATAGAATGTCCTATGAACGTGATATCAGACCGGCCTAATTCGCATTTCGCGATATTGATCGTAACGCCGTGCTGGCTAAGGCGTTCGAAAAGTGCTCGTAAGTGCGTAGCGTGCTCTTGCTCTGAAGAACTCGCCACCAAAAAATCATCCAGGTATACGTGGACATTTTCCAAACCACGGGTTGCCTCGTGCATGAACCGTTGAAAGGTCTGGGCTGCATTGCTGAGTCCAAACGGCATTCGCAGAAACTCGAACAGCCCGAAAGGTGTAGTGACGGCAGTTTTAGGGATATCGGCCTCTGCTACCGGGAGCTGGTTGTACGCACGAACTAAATCGATACGGCTGAAGATGGAGCAACCTGATAAAGACGAAGTAAGATCCTGTATATGGGGAATCGGGTATCGGTCCGGGACGGTGACTTTGTTAAGTGCTCTGTAATCACCACAAGGTCGCCAGTCGCCACTAGCCTTAGGAACCATATGAAGGGGGGAAGCCCAAGGGCTACTAGAAGGGCGTATTATACCCAGTTCTAGCATATGTTCGAATTCGGCCTGTGCAACACGAAGCTTGTCTGGTGCTAACCGACGCGGCCTACTGAACACTGGGGGTCCCTTAGTGTCGATATGGTGAGTGACACTGGTCGTCACTGCTGGGAGAGGCCCGGCCTGCCGAAACATGGCCGGGTAGGCGGCGATGAGTTCGCTATAAGGTTGGTGTGCCGGTGGTTGAACGTAAAAGGGCGTGACGTGATTCACTCGCGAATTATGACCCGCAACAGCGAAAGTGGTCTGACGATCCACCACTCTGCGGCGCCGTGCATCAACTAACAAGTCAAAGTGCTGCAGGAAGTCAATGCCTAGAATTGGGTACGGGACGTCGGCGATGATGAATACCCAACGAAAATTACGCTTTAAACCCAAGTTTAAGGTGAGCGACCGCTGGCCAAACGTTGGGATGGCCGTGCCATTGGCAGCGCGTAGTGTTTGGGCCTGCGGTGTGCTATTGTCGTCTTTCGCTCGGGGGAGGACGCTCACTTCGGCACCGGTATCTACAAGGAATAGGTTATTTGAAATAATGTCCCTTACGTTCAAAAGACGACTATTGGTGTGATACCCGGCTTCGTGGGTCGCCACCACGGGCCGGGGGTTTAGTTTCCCTGATGAGCACCGGGAAACGTACACCCTCGTTCGCATCGTTTGGCTCCCTCACCGAAGCGACTGTGGTATTTACAATATCCTTCTTTTGAAGAACCGACGAAACGGCGTCGCAATGACGGACTATGGAGCCTAGGTGAGCGTGCGCGGTGCCGCTCCTGTGACCCACTTCTAACTGCTAGGCGCTGCAGGCTCGCGTCAATTCTAGACAAAACTGACGCGAGATCGTTAGATGTGGGCAAGGCAGGCACCGTTGCGACGGACGGCTTGGTTACTCCAGCTACAGCGGGGTTGTATCGTGACATAATGTCATCAGCTATCGCTGCAGTTTCCTCTAGCGAGCATTTGCGTGTGGCACTTAGTAAAACTGGAATGTTATGCGGCAAACGCTGCAGCCAAAGTTCCCTCAAGAGCGGGTCCTCACCTTCTGTCGGTCCTCTCAAGCGCTGCATCTCACGCAGCAGTTCGGAGGGCTTCCTACTTCCAAGCTCAACGTTTTGAAGTTGTTGCATACGTTGGTCTTGCGTTGGGGTCGTGCGGGCAATGACAGCCTCCTTTAAAGCCTCATAGCTTCGGGAAGAGATTATTACGTCCCTTACTTGCATTGTGACCTCTGGCGGGAGGCGGCCTGCTACCCACCTGAAACGGCTGGCGTCGCTGGTTATACGGCAGTTTTCGAATTCTAACTCAACCAGCGTGAACCAGAGTTCTGGATCAGCAGGTGTGAATGCCGGTATGTGCAGCGTGATCGCCCCAACAGTGGGGTCTGAGCAGGATTTCCGTTCGGCAGACATAGCGATTACTTTATGGAATACCGACGGGAAAAGAAATCAACGACCAATGGGGCACTATAGTCTTCGCGAAAAAAAAAATCACGACAAATTAGACACACAAAATATGTTTGGACGAAAAAAAAATTATTTGGTAAACCAACCGAAAAAAAAATCAAGATAGGGAAACAATAAAACACACAAAAACGTACGCAGACGGGACCTTGAACGGTAGAAAACAAGGAAACTCACGTGACCTGAGGATCACGTCGGGCTCACCAATTGTAAGGTTGATTAGACCTTACTTCGCGGTTTCCTTAGTAAACGCGTGCTTCGGTCCTTTGTACTGCGTGGACCACCTGCACGTTACTCTAATGTGCGGCACTGCACAAATATGTTAACCAGAACAGTATTCTCCACGACCCGTGAGAACGAGAAGGCGATTGGGAGAGATAGTGGTTAGCGTGTATTTGGGAGCGTGCGTGAGAGCGTGCGCAAGAGCAACGGTCAAATGGCCACCGCGCTTGGCAGTCAGCGTTCAGTTAAACAATAAACGTGGTAAAAGTATGAACGAAGATGGCAACCGCTACAGGCCCCTATGCTAAAGTACTAATCCGGCAAGTGGGACTTCCACAGCGTTTTAGGGCTTAAGCTTGCAAGTGCGGGAAGCCCTGTAGTTCCCTCTCCACTCAGGCGATGGCAACGGGCTCTACCGGCCTCCTCGTTCTTAGTTGCCTCATTCGAGTGAAAGGCAACACTTCCGGCTTGCTTTTCCTAATCGACACGAGGGCACGGGTCAGTATATTTCTGGCTTCCGAGTGGTTCACTGTCCTCTACAGATCTGACACTGCCGGTCACCAACTGCACTCTCATCCCAAATTGTGGCAGTTAGTCTCTCATCTTAGGCCCTGGCCTCAGTCGTCCTTTCCCGTCACTTTCCGTCGTCTCTCAGGGGCATCATGCTGGTCAAGACCTAGATGTTA
This sequence comes from Fasciola hepatica, assembly GCA_948099385.1. Classification (NCBI taxonomy): domain Eukaryota; kingdom Metazoa; phylum Platyhelminthes; class Trematoda; order Plagiorchiida; family Fasciolidae; genus Fasciola; species Fasciola hepatica. The sequence goes on along the minus strand of CANUEZ040000012.1, from coordinate 8,640,034 downwards.
AAGAAGGTCATGGTCTAGCAGTCGATCCCGGTAAGCGACGGCTCGCGGATCAAGTACCGTTATATTGTCCACCCAAACAGCAACCTGACCCCAATCACCTCTGACGTGGCCCATCACATCGTCACACAGAGGCCTCCGCTCTACTCTAAGCACTGCAGGTTTGCTCCAGACAAGCCCCAAGCATCCCGCTTCAAGTTTCAAAGTATATTCAACTTGGGAATTAAATGGCCTTCCAACAGTCCATGGGAATCACCCCCGCACACGTCCTGTAGAAGTCACCTGACTAAGGGAGACCGTGTTAAGATTATCTCTCAGTCGACCGAGTGACAACACCCGACCACAGTTCTGTTCCACACATCACGGATCACACAGCTGGTTTATTTGTTGAGATAGTTTTCGGTCGAACGGATTTGCTGAGGGCAGATATCCAAATGCCGGAGGCAGAGGTAGATATCCTCAAGCCAGTTGTAACAAGCCCCTTCGGTCTTTTTGAGTTTATACGAAAGCAGGTTGGGCTAGGCTGTTCTGCGCAAAACTTCTAGCGTTTCATCGATATGATATCCAAAGGTTCGGACTTCGCCTCCACCTATCTTGACGACATCACGATTGCAACTCGTCCAAGACAGAACGCTGAGCACATTCAGGCTCCCTTGTCAACCGCCTGTCTAAACACTCCGTCACGGTAAACGCGAATAGGTGTGTAATAGGCTTCTACTCCATCGAAGTTATAGGTCACAAGGTAACCTCTTCAGGGCTCATCCCATGGCAGGATAAGATGCAGGCTATCCTGGACAACTTAGAACCATACCACGTAAAAGACTGTGGCGTTTTCACGGGCTGTTCTAGCCCTACAGGCGCTGCTTTTCAGAATGCGCTCAGCTAAATCAGGGGCTTCTTGATCTAATAAAGGCAAAGCAAAGCAGCTATTTTCCCAGGTCCGTCCGATGCATTTTCGTTGTGCTGGGGCAAACGATCAGCAACATAGCCTGTCAACACACTTAAAACCATTTTCCCAACTGCGTTACTGAAGAAAACATCGGAGAAAACCGTGGGAGCGGTACTGCAACAAAACTTGGCCGACAGGTGGAAGACCGTTGCTTTTTTCTCCAAAAGGCTAGAATCAGCTCAATTCAAGTATAATTCTCCTGGCCGAGAAATCTTCGCCATCGGCCTAGGCTTCCGTCTTCTTGGACATATCTTAGAGAGCCACGAATTCACGGTCCAAGCCAACCATAAGCCAGTCATCCACACACTGCTTGCCACCAAGGACAAAATCTTTCTCACATAGTCCAGACATCTGAATCACATCACTCAACATACGAGTGATATGAATCATATCTCATGTATTGGTATTCCTGTCGTAGACGCGCTATCTCGCATTTACAGCTTAGACCTCAGCGACTCCGTTCCTGTCAACCTCGAGGCCATCACATCCCCACAAACAGACAACCTCGAGACAGGGCAGCGCAGTAGCACTCGAACTCTGCGGCTTCTGTTAGTTTCCATTCTCCCAGCCGAAAGTCACATACTGTGCGACATTTCTAAAGGCCAATCGAGGCCCACAGGGCAGCCAGCTTTGAGGGGCAGATTTTCGAACCCCTACAGGGTTCTGTCCACCCAGATATAAAGGCCTCTATTGAACTCGCCGCTGACCGTTACATTTGACATGACATGAACCGTGGCTTTACTGCATAGGCCCGTACCTGCATTTATTGCCAGCAGTCAAAAGTGCATAGCCAGAAAAAGGCCCATTATGAAACCGCGCAACCACCGGCACACGTTTCCACCACGTGAATGTTGATCTAGTGGGGCAGTAGTATCCACCATTGGGCAGCATCTATCTTTTTAGTTGTGTAGATCGTTTCACCAGATGGCCGTTTGCTGTACATTTGCACAATGCAGATAGCGAAACAGTCGCCCGGGCTTTCCTGGAACACAGGGTAGCAACATATGACGGTCCAGTCATGGTTACCACAGACCGCGGCTCGCACTTCGAGAGAACCTTCAGCAGTGTCCTGCAACTTTGGGCCCCCCGTCACATTCGTATCACAGCCTACCACTCGTCAGCAAAAGGAATGGCAGAAAATTTCGTCGGTAACTCAAGGAAGTTTTGGCAGCTCACAAGATCTCAGAGCTGCCAGAACGGCTAGCACGAGTACTCCTAGGTTGCCGCAACACCCTGAAGGCCGATCTGCAAACCACATCAGCCGAACTCACATTCGGTTATGCGCTTTGGTTTCTTGGTGGCATGGAATACCCAAAGCCCGTAGTCACATTTCAAGTCGCTGGCTACTCGACCATGCTAACTTATCAGATGCTTGATTTGCACATTCCCGAAGCTCGTGGAGAAAACATGGCGGCTCGCATACACTCACACCTCCAGGACTGAGCGCGCTTTTTCCTGGGACGGAGGCAGTGGCTGCTCTACATCCCGCTTGCTCCGGCCCCCAGGGAGCCTTATGCCGCCTTAATAAAACATTCGTTATCCATCAAAACGGCGAAAACAAAGCGGTTATTGTGGGCCGACTAAGATCAACCTTCCTGGCTATATCAACTCAGCCAGATTTCACCCCATCAAATTCTTCAGGACCAGCAAGTACTCTCCCGGGGTCCCACACTCCGAAAGTGCCAATGCCGCTAACCCAGTTGGCCAGCCAATTTGACGAGGCCTCCAAAGCAGAGCAGCCTACCGTGACTTGCAACAGCGGAATTGTGACCAAGAACCCCGGTCGTTTCACAGATGTTCTACATTTGATACCCTGAGTAAACAAAAAAGAAAAACCCTTACGAAAGAAAACCATTATTTTACCCACTACATGGCTACTCATCCAAGGTTTATTTTCTAAGCTGGGGCTCTCTACCTCTTACTCCTTGTCGCCTAATAATTTCGTTGAGATTATGCTTACCCTTGACCTCCGGACACCATCAACAAAGTCCTGCAAGTGGGGAGGAAACTTCCATCGCTTTCAAGATACCCGTTTGCCAACGACAAGAACCTGGCTGCTATCAGGTAGGTCTACCTGCTCATCATCCGCTGCCCTCACTGCAGGCGCCATTTGCAGGATCTTTGAATTAACGACAAGGCCGGCCGCGAGAAACCTTTACCAAACCGGACCAGTAATATGATATCCACTCGGGTGAGCGGAAAGGGAACTCCAGTGACACTGCCGCCGTAAGCAGGGAAGATCCTACCGCCCTCTCTGAGTCCCCAGGGTTTTTCGGGCTGGGTAGCCAGCCACAATGACTGTCGCCAGTGTTTCGTCTCGAGTGCCAACCATCACATTCTGCTGCATGTACCCAGCTGTTGTCTTGTATGTTTTTCTGATTTCTTCTTTGAGGAACCCGTGTTGTCAATTCATTTTCACAGCGAACAGAACCATTCAAATCAACCGCCCACTTTTACTTCCAAAACTGTTCTCTAGTTTCAGGGTAACCCCGAAAGTTTCCCTTGTTGTTGTGGTTGTTCTGCCCGTCAAGTGATCAGATGTTATCCACAGAAAACATCACCGGATTTGAGGATTCTGGAGCTGCGAAGTAAACTCACGAACGGTTTGGAAGTTTCAAGGAACTGCAATACTATTCATTTTGCTGGCGTTATCACGTGAAAAGTAGTTATTTTCTTGTCAGACTCCTTAATCAAATTCCTTCTGGGAGGGGGCCCCTATAGTGATCGGTTGATCACTTCCTGTCTACCACTTGTACTCTTCACTCATGCGACGAACGCAAGCCCTACTTTCGAAAGGCTCCTCTAGTACAAGCCAGCCTGCGTTCTCCGTACTCAGGCCTGGTGGGAGTGCGCACAGTTTGCAATCCACGGCCTTTTATCAGTGATTTCCTTGACGAACGCAACCGTAGAATCTGGGGGGGGGGTTTACCCTCTAGTAAGGTGGTTCATTCAGAGCATTCCGTGATTCATAGTAGGGGAAGAAGCTGGATGAAGCCTAATAGAACTTTAGAAGCTGTGACTTAATACGTGAGGCTCTTTAATGTAAAAGTGCTGCACTTCCCCTTGGTCAAGCCTACATTGTCACAGGTCTCATCTGAGCACTGTTCTAGGACAGCGGGACTTTCAGGGAGCCTTTTTCCAGTACCATAGGTATGAGAGGTGGGGCTTTTATTGGGAGGCTTCTTTGCTAAGTTTGGCTTTTTGAAATGTCGAAAAGACGCTGCCAGCGAAGTATGGCCGTAGAGATCGACTAAGTCCGGGACAAAATTCACTGCTGGGCAAAACTCCTGAATTTTTCCGGGCTAAAGAATGTCCTAAGAAGCTGTACTTTTCAACATTGCTTAAGAAAACCGAGTAATTCCACGCCAACATCTTCATTTAGAAAGACCTGGCGAAGAGCGTGCTACTATTCCACAGCCGGTTGAGGCTGTGCTTTGGCATAATAGTTCTGATCAGCGCGAAGGGGAGCGGAATGGCGCAGTAGTGACACACGTCTTCGAAGTGAAGAGACCCTAGTCTAGGCCTTGGACGTGGTGGAGGGTATTTACGGCTGAGAATATAAACAACAGCCAAACTTTAGTCTGGAGCTTTCGATTTAGTTGGATGGCCTTAGGTTTGTGCGTGGAAGGTGGAGTCCAAAGCGCAGTGACTGAAGCATATACGAATCAGTTCGAAGTTCGGGTATGACCAACAGTAAGAATACGGCTGCTCATAGGAACAACGAATGGAGGGTTATAGTGGGAAGCAGAAGTGTCAGTACATACCAAGTGGAAGACACGATGTTTGGACGACGATTACTGGCGATCACTGTACAAAGCAGTCAGGGAACTTGGAAAACAGCGGATCCGGCTGTGGAAGATATTAACAATAATTGGGGTAGGAAATCGTGAGATATTAAAAAGCTCACCATGGAGCAATGGATTGATGAGCCCGTGGATGTCAGTGACAATAAAAGCCGCAGGGTCCTTAACTTAAAAGCTGCCGTGGAGAAAACGGGATTAAATCAGCATGAAGACGACCTGGTAACTGTGGCGGCATGCTCTATTATTCAAAGACAGAGGAAAAAATAACACGAAGAAAAGTCGATTAAAATATCATGACTCGTTTCGAAGGCTGCTTTTTCAATTGTGTAAACAGGGGAAACGTAGTGAGTTTGGACCATCGTAGATTTTGGTACGTACTGTGACAGAGGCACCGATAATTCACTCATAAAGAGGGAAAACCCTCGGAGAATTGACGAGTTACTCGCATTGTAGGAGTTTCGTTATATTGCATCCTACTGGAGAGATTAAGTCTTAAGCTGCGTTGAATCCGTTTTGAATTTTCGGTTGGTTCTACATGGAGCAGGTAAACCTGTTAGGTGCTCAGTATGAAGGTTAATCAAGAAGTACTGTAGCGGTTGCCATCTTCGTTCATACTTTTACCACGTTTATTGTTTAACTGAACGCTGACTGCCAAGCGCGGTTGCCATTTGACCGTTGCTCTTGCGCATGCTCTCACGCACGCTCCCAAATACACGCTAACCACTATCTCTCCCAATCGCCTTCTCGTTCTCACGGGTCGTGGAGAATACTGTTCTGGTTAACATATTTGTGCAGTGCCGCACATTAGAGTAACGTGCAGGTGGTCCACGCAGTACAAAGGACCGAAGCACACGTTTACTAAGGAAACCGCGAAGTAAGGTCTAATCAACCTTACAGTACAGTGGAAGGTAGCTCTAGCCTAGATTCGCCGTAGCTGATTGCGAACGGTAGGAGAAAATATGTTATAATTTATCCAAAGATGAAATTAAAATCAATCAATCCAAATCTTCGGTAATTCGGTCTTTCTTAGCTGTCACGGGAGCGGTGAAGTGGTATAGATTTGAAATAAATGGCGTTTATTGCTGTCTGAATGTGGTTTCATCTGTAGCCTATGAAAACAAAGGAAGATAGTGAACTGTAAATTGAGAGATTCTATATGAATGCTGCAAATATAAAGCCGAACTTTCTCGGTCATTAGAGCATTTTTTGTTTAAGTCATGCATTTAGGCTATCTGTATTACTAACAAGCCTAGAGGAAGAGTTACTGACGGAAAATTAAACTATATTACTGCAAGATGGCAAATTCGCGGAAGCCAAGTAGGTTTTGTGTACGCTTTCGAAAGGGTTTTGATCGGTACGTCGAAAGCGATCACTCGCAACATACTGCTTGGTGTAGTTTATTGCTCGTGGCAGTGTTGGCTACTTAAAGAGATAGGGTTCAGAGAGAATAAGGAATTACTTAGTTGTAAGGTTTGGCGGCCGAACAGTGAGTGCTCCCCTCAGATTGAAGTTAGAGATGGGTCGTACTCAGGCGGTTGTCTGAGAGCCTCCGAATAATAACAGGGGCTATGTTACAGAAGCAAGGATCAAATGACTCAAGTGCAAGGTGGCACGGAAAGGGCAGGGGGTCCTCTCGTGTCAGCAACAGACTCCAAAAGGTACAAGTGGATATGGTGGAATATAACATATAATGCTGCTGATAATAATGTTTTCCAGGGTTAACACATAGTGGGCCTGAAGTTAAGATGAGGCAGCACGTGTCTGGAGACGAGATGGAGCTCGTACACTGAAAGAACTCAATAATTCGCTGGTGCAAAGAATTAGAAATGTTGAAAAATACCGTTCTCCTAAGCAGAGTAGAGATAAGCCCCTAGGCGAAAGAGTACGTTTGAATGATCCATGCTTGAATACAGAGAATTCTGAGCTGAAATTTTATTATAGTCGCTGTTACCTATTTTGTTACAAAGCGATTTTCAACACTTCAAAACAAATCAACTCAAGTCGGACCAAGGCCGGTGGCGGTTCAGTTTCTGGGACATTTGATCCCCCACACCTTACCGTGCTTCGGCCTTACTGAGTCTGATCAGCCTAAGAGTAAATGTGTACAAGAAACTGTAAGAAGAGTAGCAGTAAGGAAGTTGCCGATTGCAGCATAAACAAATATTTTAAATTCTCGAAGTACCAGTGCAATTATGACATCAGAAAAACGTTGATCATTTCAGAACACTGGTTGCCTGCCCCTTACAGCCCTAGTGGAGGTATTTGGAGGGTTGTGAGGGATAATATGACGAGGTCAATAAGCACCAAAATGTGAGGGCTCAGCTATAACTTACCACTATCCAATAGAAGGAAACGAAAGAGGAACGGAAGACAATCGGTCGGGCGATTGTGATAGATATTCCATGAAAAGACAGATAAAATAAAATGCCCCCAATCATGTTTGGTTTATTAACCCGCAAGCATCAGAACTTTTCTTGTGCGCAGAGTGGTGTGTATCTGTATGTGTGTGCATGAGGTGGGCCAGTTGCCTGGGGGTCCGGGGTCAGGACCAACAAACAAACGTTGGGTGAGCGTCGATTACCTGGGAGCGAAAACCAATGTCAACGGATACCAAGTATCACTCGTAGGGAAGGTGAACACATAAGAGAAATAGGAAGCAAATTTTTGAGCTTGGAACGCTTGACGGAGTCAATACCCCGATGGATGTGCAGCCGCCTGGCACTGGCACAAAGAGGCGATCGCTAAAGATTTTTTCTACCTCCGCCGAACAAATCACTGAGCTTTCATCCGTCAAGCGGTGACTACGTGAAGTTGAATGTAGTACATGCTGCGTCAAGCGTATCACGCGTCCTCAAACCACCCCGTTGACCAGCGTCTGGCGGCCCAGAACTCCATTCGGTGCCACTATTTGATGGTAGGCGATTCATTTGATCTTGCGATAGCTCTTGAATAAACCCTCGAATTTCAGGCCAGTCCCTCCTTAGATTGCTTCTGTTATCACCTTCAAGGATGCGGCTGACTCCTCCTAGCCATGGAACGTACCGGTGCTCGCAGGAGGGGGTCCGTGGACAACGAGTGTGCCGATTCGATGTGTATCGCTTTCACATTAATACACAGGAACGAACAGCCACAGAGCTTCTCTCAGTCCTGTCACGCTGAACAAAACGTGGTCAAAAATAGTTTTGTTCCACATGCGCAGAGGCGCGGCCGGCATTCATTGTACATTTGAGTGGAAGAAGCGCCATTTTTTGCGTACAGGGACACGTTGACATTCGGGTACAGTGCAGGCACCTTCCCAGAGCACTTCGAGCACCCAGCCTCCACTTCACAACCCAGGGTCACCGAGGAATATTCTATAGATCTTCGAAACAGCCAACATGACCTTCGTTTTTGGGACAGTATTTGCCAATCAACTCAGTGACTCTATGCACTTTCGGCAAAATAATAATAAGTTTAGCTTGGTCTCAAAAACTGGACAGAATAAATTGTTTTTCTACCCAAAACAGCCCGTCAATTGGCGTAGGACTCAATTTTCGTAGTTATTTGAGTCGTCGTCTCACTCGATTGAGTCGACTTTTCAAGAAAATGTTCTACTCGTGCCAATCTCACGATTGCCGCGCAACTATCTCGGAGTTCGCTGGCCGTTGACTGGCCTATATGAAAAGCTATCCAATCACTACCCTCGAAGCGAACAGCGGGTATTGTTGGTGTCTCAAAATCCAAGCAACAGTTCTGAACAAGATGAGTTTGGGTGGAGATCGCTCAAAATATAGTCAACACGCGTTGTAATTGACGACAGCAGTCACGGTACGCGTCTTGAGTTGTATCATCCGAGATATATCTGCAACGGCCCAGCGGTTCATCCATACGATTTAGGACAGCAAACAGTCCCAACTTTTTACCATCAACTTCTTCCTCCTGAAATATGCAACCCTGTGGAATAAACTCCCAGCTGAAGTCCGTTCCGTAGATTCCCTAATTATGTTTAAGTCCGGACTACACGTAGCTCTGGACATCCAAAAACTGATCGCTCTTACGAATCCTTATATGTCTTTTGATAGAGCTTATGAGGAAAACGCTGGATACTAACCTGAACCCTTGAGAATCTAGGATGTGCCACACCATACGCCGCAGTTGCCATCACCTAAGCGTAAACCTAACAGTTTACAATGTCTAAACAGAATAATTACCTCTAATCTATAACCACTGTCACCCCAATAGTTCCTTCTACTTGGACTCCTCAGAAACTACTCAGTATAGAACAACCACTATACCGAAAGAGACAGTAACAGCGTAGCGCCACGCAAACGGTATGATAGTCCTACTCGCTCTGTCTGTTATTTCAAACCTATCTTATCGCCTCGTGCCAAACTGCGTTCTGCGTAAGCAAACGGTATTGAAGGTTATCATTACTAACCACGGGCAAATCATAAATCCTTTGAAATGCATACAGCTACCAAGCCTGTGTACGCAACTTCATCAGCCTGCAGCAGTATAGCTCAAATCCACTGCGAGCCTATTTTACCCATGCCCCACTCACATAGACCTAACCAATCCATTGTTTATTGTCTTCACATATTATCATAACCCACAGCTGGAACCACGTCCAGACTGCAATCTCCCTTTATTTCAGGTCGTTGTCTCCCACTATCTCAGTCGCCAAATTGGCTAACCAAGGAGGCCGCTTTGACTCGTACGGACAGAGACTCAAGTGGAACCTACCATGGCAACTGGGACAGAAATCCAACCACACAACAGGAGATACCCTCAATTGCTTATCAGATCGTTCAGCATTTTCTAACGCAACCAACACGAATTCCAGCTCACGCGCATGCCGCTAACATACAGCCACACTCGGCTGATTGACTGACACATACTTTGCCCTGCCAGATGAAACTTACGCATTCGATGTAGTACGTTACCAGAATAACACTGAAGGCAAATGCGTCATCACATACATATATATTTGTCATTGAAGCAGCATAACGCTGAAGTCCATGCGAAGATTTTCCCACTTTATTATCCGTTAACACAGGTTATCTTTTCTCCGAACCGTAGCCGGCTGGAATTTGACTCTCCATTTCTCGAAGACCCTCCAGTTGCGCCTTCTTATTTCTGAATAGTACATGTTACTGGCCCTGAATCTAAACTCACCTTTTTATGGACTGCTGTTTCTCCCACATCCACCGGTGTTCACTTTCACGAAACTGGCCTCAGGTCCCCCTGCTTCAAATCTCATTCCGTTTACAGAACTCCGGTAAATCCGTCATTCAGGGTCTGCATTGTCTTCATGGATCGCTATCCTCTTCGCATGCGTCGATTTCCCACCCTTTTATTTCTTGTTCAAAATTTATTCCATCTGCAGAACCTCAGTTGGCCTCTGGTTTCCTGGGCTTGCATCATTCTTGTTAATAATGCCTCCTTAGCACTGCGCTAACGATTTTCTCGATATATCCACCGCGCACCACTGCCTGATCCGGATTCGAAACCGGTTTAAAACTGCCGCGCAAACCATTATCAGAATGGTCCATTCAAACTTTTCCTGTCATTGTTTTTTCATCTCTAATACTCTCGACTTTCATACTTAGAATATGTGAACATTTCATCTTATTGAGTAACGTGTACACCATGATCATGCTTTAACGCGTGCGTCTCGACCATGGCCGAGAAATATACCAATATTAAATCTGACTCAATGGTTCTGCGTACTCACATATCTTCGGACCTTCATGTCACGTAAATCGTGCTCCTTCCTCGAGCCGTACTGCTGCCGAGGTCAAATTGGCAGGAATACCCTTACCCTAAATGAGGTTCCGCCACTGCAGCCGCCCTTGATCTTTTGTTTAGGAAATGCAAATGGTTGGGGAGTGGTGAGTCTGTTTATTCGTTCCGCGTGTAGTACAGATTGGTCGTCGAATCTTTTCGGAATGCTTCTTTCTTAATATTCCAAGTTCACGTTTTACTTATGCGGTCATGTCAACCAATAAGACATTAACAGTCTATAATACCCGCTGAGTAATGACCGTTTTTGAAGGCGCAACTGGCAACTTGTCCAGCACTAGAGCAGTGCCAGATTGGTTGATGTCAGTTAAGTCCTAGAGGTTTGCCGCTGAACAACATTACTGCTGGCGAGTCGAAAATTGGGTGTGGTTTGTTCCTTGCATTAGAATCTGCCACATCACCAGCATAGCATCTGTGAATGTAAAAATGTTTCACCACGTTGAGGACTCTCTCATGTTACTCCCATTTTATCAGGACCACCCGTTCCAGCGGTTGGCCTCGTTAGAACCTTTACCTGCACATTTGCTGAAATAAAATCTTCACTCTTACTACACAACGTCTTACCCATCCCAAAATATCAGAGGGGGTTGATAATCGATACGACATCTTTCTTTGCGTCGGCTAAGTTGCACAGGAGTCCAAGTGTATCGTGACTCACCTCCCAAGACAAATATGAATTTCTCTGCGCCTATAGTGCAGTAACTTCGGCAATTTTAGCCAACAAGCCCTCGGTGTCATAGGCAATACTTACTAATGACTCACGGCGAATAAGCAGCTTTTTCCTTATTTTTTGGCCGCTACTTTTAGTAGGCCTAACAGCCTTTTGTCCCAGTCGACTATCATGGCATTTTAAGCCATGGACTCCAAAAATCACTACCCTAGAACCCATACAAATGGAGAAATGCGGAGTGTTATTATTACTCATATCCAAATGTGCTAACTACTCTTTCCAAAGCGATGCCCGTATAAAAAGAACATACGCACCAGAGAGTCTGCTTAAGCCGGATCTTCTCTGGACTCCTGATGAAATCATCGGAGCTCATCTTAGCCTCCTTCGGATAACCGTACCGGTTAAGCCTGCCCTCCTTATCGGCAGACACGTCAACCGGTCCCTGTCGAAAATGCAACAAAATACCAAAAAGGCTGAAAACCGACTTCGGCCCAGGCATCAGGTGATCGTTTAATATTTCACCGCTGAACCTAACGGAGTAGAGCATGTTCATCTAGTTATTTTTGCTTCTTCTGGTTTATTGCCGTGTGATGAGGAAGATACCGGAGTGAACCATCCGTCTCTGAACCTCTAGGAATTGAAATCGCATGGCCTTTCTCAGCGTCCCGAATGCACGTAAACCCGAAAAGTATCCCTAATCATTCGTATGCATCAGCAACATAGACCAACTGACTCTCATAAATAGGCACATGCTCCGAATCATACGATACCGTAACTTATCCAACAAACGACTCTTCTGACGTCTTTGTTTTTCATAAGCAACCCATTTCCGCGGAAAACTGAGGGCGTCTCTTTATGGCCTCCCTGTTTTTTCTTCGACAATAACAATTCACATAAATCAGCCTTCTACGACGATTCTACAAGCTTTCAATTTCTTGATCATACTGACGAAATAATAATAGATGGCTGCTCAGTGAACTGTCAAGCTGCGGAAATTCCCTCTTCAATGTCTCTGTCCGAGTAATGAGAGGTTTCAACTTACTTGCCTTCCTATCGAAAGCTGAACTTTCTGTTCAGTGCACGGAATTAGTTTTGCTGACCTCGTTTGAGCCCATCAAATAAATCTCAGCAGGCAGTAAGTGGCTGGTTTAACTGAAAGCTTTTAGATGCTGTCACTGCGCTGCTGACCACCGCTCCCCGGTTTTCGAATGTTGCCGGAGCCGCTGCTCTGCTTTTAGCCTCAGCTGCTTGTTGAATTGCATCAGTGAGCTCCACCCTCTGTTGTGCACCTTGAAATCTACGCCACACATAGCTAGAATGGTTAAGAATAGTTATACATGGATCCGATGTCTCCGGTGAAGGCTTACCTGAAGAATATTGCGTTCTGTAGCTAGCAGTCTAATCCCAAGCTGGCAGATCCTCCACGAGTGGCTAAGTGTAGCTACACAAATCTAAGTAGGCACAAAGAGACGAACACGAGGATGAAAATTCAATCAAGTTCAGATGGGTAGATGTCAGCCTGGGGTCTGTAAATCACGCGGAATTCAATTATCTGGATCATGACTCTAGCTGAACAGGTAGAGCACTCAGTCATCCAAGACTTATCACAAACCCCTGTACGAACCGTTCCAAGTAGACATGCCAGTTGCTGTAGAAAAAATCAGGCGGTTAACCTGAATTACAAGCGCAGACTGCACGGCAGCTGCAAACAGAGGTTAGTGCAAATCAACCTGACCATAAACCCGGGGTCATCACTGGGAGATAAAAATGCAATGCCAAACGGAGAACGGAACTTTGCAACCAATGGTTTCAATGTCCTAGCTGTATACATTGATTAGTTAACTTGAGGTTGCACATATTTGGAAGTATTCTTCCTCAGATAGACCGCAATGTGCGAGGAGTAATAGCGGCCAACAAACAAACCAGAAAACAAATAAGTTTCAGGACAGAACAGAGTGAATTTTAACATCTAAATTATCAGAAATATAAAGAGAAAGAAGCTTCCCCTGTAAGTTCCCGACCAACGTCAGAAATTCACAAAGCAAACATCTTTCGACAGATCAGTATTCACAAAAGTGGGTACTTTCGAACCCCTCTGCCGATAAATGTGTGCAACTATGCAGATCCCAAGTGAGCCATGGGCTAATGTTCGCGGAGCATACCTCATTCTGAAAGCCGATAGGATAAAGGGACCAGTATTTTCAATTCCATGCTAGAGGAATATATGGCGGCCGGAGGACCCTCGGTAGTTCGTTCATATGCAAAAGGGAGAATACTGGTCTCAACACAGATCCTTGAAGTGCCCCACTGGTTGCTCTTACTGCTGAGGACTGCAAGTCCTCAGCACTGGCGTAGAACCCGCGGTCACTCAAATGGGCCTGCAACCAGCTTACTAATCCCGCAGACAATTTCATTCCCCCCAGTTTATGCAGAAACGGCTCTCGATTCGCATTTCCAAAATCCTTGCAAAGGTCAAGGAAGCAAAATCTGACTTACTGATACTGATTCAGACCCATGGTTGCCTCGTCAAGCAAGCTTATTAAATAGTTGAGGCAGGAATTTCCACCGAGGAAGCCACTCTGTTCACCTACAACCTGATTGCTCACCTCCAGCTATTTCACCAGCAAGTTATTAGGGACTCCTGCTGTTGACTTCAGAAGTAAGGATAAAAAGCCCACGGACCAGCTCTTTGCTATTCTTTTCTTTCCAAGGCTCCAATGACTTCAGGCAACTTACGTTAGGAACCTTCTAGCAGGTGCATTTACCTCACTAAGCGATCAGATGAAAAACAGCCCAAATCCGTGCAAGCATCCCGCCGGTAGCCCCAGGATGGAGACATCTACGCCACCTCCTTCCAGGGCTTCCTTTTGACCTTGTGCTTTTGTGGCAAAAGCGTCATCCGGTGATATCAGTTATTTAACTGACTGGGCCCTTACTATGATGGGGACGGCAGCGACCCTCCTTGATCCGCCTTGTGGGCCTTTTCCAAGTGTTTCCTTATTGCCACTGGCCTTCGCGCTCAGTTTTCCGCTTCCTGCTCGTTCTAAGGTCCTATCTCACCCACAGAGATCCCTGAGGTGTCTTTGGCCTCAATATGGCCGTAGACCATTATATGGTGCTTTGCAGCTGTCCCGGCAATTCCATGTACGTGCGCCAATTTTTCAGACTTCCGCTGCTCATTTAAAATTTTTCATTCTCTTGCGCCGGAAGAAGCCTCCAGTGCCCACCTGTTTCCTGAAATTTTCTGCTTGCCTAATGCTGGGGCATCGGTGCTCTGGTTGTACTGCTTTTCCACCATGATGGTGGTCCTCTTCTCCGAATTCTGAGAAGTAAAGCTACATCTCCGATCAGAAAAGGGGAGTTGTTTCTCACATTCCTCCCCGTTTTTCCGTGCTGCTTTCTGTGTCCCAAACCAAGGATTCGACCAACGGTACCAGCAGCCCTCCATCCGATCCGTTGAAGGATCTTCACCTTCCTCCTAGAGGGCTCTTCTCTGACCGAGGGGTCGGGGCCTGAGGTTTCCGGCATTACGTTTTCCCCTTGAAGGCATCAGTTCATTTCATCTACTTAATAATAAAAATTGTAAGCTTCGAATGAGCCCAAGACATGCTGCAATGCATAATCAAGTGTTACAGATGATGTCAGAATCCGAATTTGCAAGGGGCTGAAATAAGTATAGGCAAAGGACTATAGGGAGAAGTTTAAATGGACCTAATGGTAACAACGGAGAGATTAGAATGCACAAGGTCCAAAGGCCCTGGCTTCTGACCGTCACTTCATCAGTTGCCCCGGTGAATGTGCTACACTGGTGCCTTGTCCTCAAGGAAGCCGGGCAACCTTCGACAGAAGGACCCATGTGACGCCTAGTTTATTTGCCAGCCTATCCAACGAGCCCTGAAATTCCTTGATAATGAACAAACTTGTGCACTGCCTACCGACACTGATAAGTATAACAGCGGATTCCCATATTTCAGCGAGTCAGATGGGCCTCGAAGATTACACACCAGAGCCACTCCCCTAATTTGAATTTTGACTCTGCCACTACCTGCGTACAGAGCATGATGTACTTGAATTGTCTTCCTGAATCGCGTGGCGTTTCCCATGATATTGCTGCTCCTATTCTCTCATCTAAACAGTCGGGTCTTTACGCACTTAAACTATAAGACAAGTCGGACTAAATCTCACTCTTACCTATGATTCCGTGGTGGCTATGCATTCTAGTCTCTTGGACTCGGCCGCCAGGTCCCTCGCTTTTGATACCGGCTCTGCAAGCATTACACAGCTTCACCGTTGTTCCTTGTTTGTCTTCTCTCACGAGTGCTCCCTTTATTTTCACTTCATTGAAGTTTCTGAGTGATGTTCTGCTAAAAGCCCTACTTGCCTCTACGATCCGCGAGGCACAATCCAACAACTTGCCGTTTTGCTTGGGCCTGATCTTATACGTAACTATCGGGGTGGGGCACTCCATGGATGAATAAGATAACGGCCGTTTTACCTTCAACATCTGGGTTGACGTGGATGCTTCTGTACCTCGGAAGCATGCAGTTACGCTCTAGGAGATAGGTTTACTAATCTTTGCCAAAAACCTCCAATGGCAGTGGCTCTGACGCCGGGCTTATTCAGGTGAATGAGCTGAGCCTCCTATGCTCAGGCTCTTGAAACAGTCGGTTAAAGATCAAGACACTAGCTGTGACATGGAGGCCCATCCCGCTACTGATACTTTTGAGGTCATGGCGCTGGGCGCCCTGGGACCTGCTGGAGCCCACCAAGAACTCGACTGCGCTTGAGCAATCTCAGCATATGCAAGTCAAGAAATTCTCGTCTTTCCAGACTCTAGACACGGGATCCTCGGTAGAAGATGCGAAACCTGTTGTTACTGTAGAAAAGAATGCTCACCTTGCCGGCAGCCATGTAGTGTTACCCCCTCTACGGATAAATGATTCGTTCAGGGGATTAAAGAACTATGAAACCGCAACAGGTTGTGAAGCTTTTTATGCTGCTGCGCATTGGTTACAGGGTCATTACGACGCGACCGCGGAAAAATCCATAACCAAGCGATATGCTTCGCTCATGTCCACTAACGGTATGAAGTGTGGCTATCAACCACTGTGACTTCTAATTCATCAGTTGGTGGCTCACCAAAGAAGCCCAGGAAACTGCAACTTGTACAAAACCGCGCCGCCAAACACAGAGGGGATCTCCGAATGACGTGATTACTCAAATTCTGAACATCCAAGACCTTATTTATATCCAAGCTCTTCTCACAAGGGCCTCGTTAAGGCCTCAGCGGATGTCAGGAAAAGGCTTGTCAAAGCAAAGGTGCTGAGAGGTGATCGTAAGACCGGCAGTTTGTGCGGAGTTCGGAGGGTGATCTCTAGAGTATCATAGATCCATCAGACGACATTGCATCCATTCAGGGGGCGGTCCACTACGTTCTGCTTCACTTATGCGCCACTGAAAACGGAAAGAGGCCTTGGCAGTAGCTGAGAAAGCACGGCGGTAGGAGTCTCGGAAAAGATCCATGTCCGCCACTGGCCTCATCTGCTCTAGGAGAAATGACTTCTACATTGACAAAAGAAGTATCAGAAATGCAGTGATTTGGGTGGTTCAGACTTAGAGAGTGGACTTTTAACTCCGAAAGGAGCCAACACAGAGCACATGTATTGCTCAGTTACGGTCTAGATACGGGTTTCAGTGGAGTATTTTAGATGCACTGAAGCCTCAGCTAAAATTTCTTCAGCTCAGTTTTACAGCAACAATCAGAAGTATCCTTTCCGATGTCTCGTTCATGTTTGGCTCAACAAACCTGGTGTCATTTCTGTGGCAGCCAACCAAACAATGTCCACACAGGCTTCAAAGAATCTATTTAAGAGTAAAAACGGTATCTCTTACAAGATATCGCTGCAAAGTGTGCTGTGTTCCCTTGTTTCGGTGTGTTTTGAAGTTCCTTCAACACCAAAAATTGTTTTTTTGCGAAACCCTATCTCCCTTTCGTTTAATTCCCTATCATTATGGGTAACAACTGACACAGTGAGTAAAACTCGTCAAAATGACCGCCGGTAAGCAAGGCGTTTCGGTCTTTTTGGACACTTTTTTGGATTTGAACACATAATTTTGGCCCTCTTCCAGGGTATGTGTTCAACAGCTTATTGTCTTCTGGCTCCTATAGCTCCGCACAATTATTACTACTCCATAGGTCCGACTTCTGTTTTCTTTCACTGGGCTCGATCGTGATTTCACTACTTATTTGACGAGTTGCGGTCACGTTTGCTGGCGTTCTGGCGGATCAGTCAACAAGTGATGAACGTATTGGGGTGAGATTACCCAATACCCAGACTATCCGGAATCAAAACCATGGGAAAATGCACTGAAAATTCACCTCGTCTGAGCGGCATAGGCATTTCGTAGACATACGGAAGAAATATGAACTAAACGCCGGGCAAGATGAGTTTCTCGTATTCTTCAATGCCTCTGATTCTGGCTACAGCGCGGTCGCCTAAGCCTGGAGAACACCTGCTGTTGGGCTGGCATAGAAAGTTCCCCTTTCCAGGAGGTTCCGGTTAACATCAACGTAACCAGTGAATATCCCTCGTCTGGAGTTGACCGCGACGGTTTAGGAAGTAAAGTTTGGTGAATCGGTAGGGAAGGGGTTTCCCAACGTCTCTAGTGAGATGCGGTGGCGGAATGATTCATGATTGTGCCGAACTGCTAAGTAATACCTCCACTCACTTCCATAATTTTGAAACCAACTGATCAGCAATCATCGAGCAGTATGCCACCAAATAGCTGTAGATACTCGGAACATCAAAGGACAGTTTTGAGGATCGCACTGAGTGGGTGATGCAAACGGGAACAGTCCTTAGGACTGGACAGATAGAACCTTCTGTTCTGTGGGCTACTGAACATACATAACTCATAACTGTCCGTAGTGGAGCGCCTCCTTCCCCCTTGTAACTGTTATATACTGTAGCCCAAGTATCGTGCTTCCTCGCGCCACAGTCCGTTTACTCTTCCACTTACCCTTGCCTGCCTATAGTCCACACTACTTTGATCACTTTGTAACTATATTCGCTCCGCTGTCCCTAGCTATGCCCATCGTCATCATGATGCTGCTCCAAATAGTGCTCCTGTTTCCTACTGCTTCTTTCATTTTCCACTATTATAGCAGGAAGCAGCTGCATCAAATAAACCAACAGGTATTTTCTTGTCCCTTTTCTTCGATCACATTCTTCATCTTCCCGCTTTTATGAATTCCTTTTACGGCTGTCATCATTTTCACGCTTTCAAGGTCGTTTTTTCTCTATCAATCCACTATGTTGCACTTGTCAAGCAGGAAAGAATATATCATGATTGCCTACAGTAACTTTAATCCGTCTGCTCGCACTCCAGCTTTCTCTCTTAATTACTATAGTTTTCGTGTTATAAAACTTATGGTTCTGCGCTCCAGCTTCTCTTGTACTCGGTTACGTATATATATATACATATATATATATATATAATAAACGTTTCACAACTCAGCGTACGCCTTGACTTCTCTATAAAATATATATATATATTCGCTCGGCATTCTCCAGTTCTTCGCCGGCAACTTCCCTTTTCATCATTCCGTAGCTTTTCTTGACTCAGTAGATAGTATATTTCTTGACCGTGGTCAATACACATGCACAAGGCAAGATCAGAGTATACAGCAGTACATGTCAATGTGAGGTATTCACAAATTCTAAATTTATAAATCACACAGCAACCGAAATGCACCAGTTAAGTCATGTAATGTCTGAGTGAACAAAAGTGGTAATGGTTGAGGCGGGAATTCCGAATCGGTTTCGAAATCGCTGGGGGCGGTGTTGATAGCTAGGCAATCGTGGGATTGCTGATATAAGCGACAAGTGGACGGTCACTAACGAGTAACTGGGCGGAAGAGATGCCAAAGAACATCGTTAGAAGTAAAGCAAGCATAGGGCGTTCAACGTGCAGTCAGATATACCAGCGGAATATTGGGCACTGATCCAGCATTGGGTAATCAATTGTGGAGGAAGCATGTGAAATAAATGCAAGTGAGTCAAAGGTGATAATAAAACGGACCTTTTGTGCAGGTGACTACAGTGTCATATGGAAATTCAAATGAAGGCGAAAAGCTTCCCAGGGACTTCAGTGAACTTTTGAAGAACATGAATGGTGTATGGATGTAAAAAGGACTTTAAGAGAAAAGCCGTCAATGAAACGGATTAGTGGAGACAAACGTCAATAATTCGGCTAGGCAGAAGTTGGAAGAGTGTAAATTTTTTTATGTGATAGAAAATTGTTAACCAAATTATGGTTGGCTGCAGATGGCTGGTATTCTGTTCCGTAAAGACCTTGGTTTCAGGTGGTGGCAGGTAGAATGTTGAGGGAGGCGGGTAAAAAAGAGCTGGTTTGACGAAGTTGACAGCTGCGAGGGCTGGGTTCCGGTCATTGGTTTCGTACTGCAACGCGGGAAGAATTGAAGTGTTGGGTTGGATTATCTGGGAATAGACGTTGAGCGGATGTGTTGATGGTTGGTGTCAGGAATCACCTCTGCGATCCGGTGAGACTTTCATGAAGTTTTGTTAATCCGTATACGGTGCCCCATGTAACGTGCCTCGCAGTGACCCTCTACCAATCTCTCCAAGATATCTCGGTTAACTGACCCTCTGTACATGATCTGTGTCGCTTGTCCCCTAATTTACATTCAGCTTGGTGCCGTTTCGCCGAAGACTCGGTGCGGAGCAGCAATGCTTTATTGCCATCCAATTCTAGTCCAAGAAAATCAATTTATTCGTCATCGTCTTTCGTTATCACAGACGTTTCAACCAAATTTTAATTCTTCCATGCGAAGCTTCAGTTTTTAGCTACCCCTAATCGGGTCAGTATTTTTTGACTTCTAAACTCGAACTTCTAACTCGCAGGGCTGCCATTTGAATCAACCGATGGGTTCAAGTAAGCTTCATCCATTATTCCTGGATGTGCGTACATTCACCACGCATGCATCTCACGTTTGTATCTTAAGTCCACCTCTCCCATATTTTCATGAGTTTTTTACCTTATTTCAAAACATTCATCCATTTTATCGACTGTGATATGTGATAATGCACTTGGCATCCTTTAGGCGCGCCCGAGATTAGCCTCTATGAGTATAATCCGTAACATTGAATGTATTATCGTTGTTCCAGGCATTCACTATTTTATTTCGATTACACAAAAGTGGAAGAGCTGTGGTGCAGCCAACAACGTTCGTTGAATACCTATCGGAAAAGCGCCCAAAAAGGAATACTATGGGGAAGCTGACCTTGCGAGAGTTTGAAAACACTGCATCGAATACTAACGGCCCTGTAAGAAGAAGTCTATGGTGGCCTCAGCCGACACCTGGAATGCGGTCAAGGGTTAGCCTTTTGAGAAAATTCACTACAGCTTTCAAGCCCTATTCCATTCTAAGGTCTCCCCAGCAGAGAATGTAGTTCGGAACACTCGAATTTCTCTTTCGCTTCATAGGTTCTCATAATACCCTTAGATAAAAAAATAGTAACCAGTCTTATTACCCGTCAGTCCAGCTGGGGTCAAGGGCAAGGTGGTGTAAACTCCCTAACTATCGGTTTTCAAAATTACTGGGTACAAAATCCGGACAGTATAACCAGCTATTAGCCCTTACAAGGACTTCTAGATGCTGGATGCGGCAGCTAGAAGGCAACGATCACAGAAGGGATGGTGATGTTTCTCATTTGTGAATGTCGATTACTTTTCTACCTTTTTCGTTCGCCGCCGATGAAACACGGAGAGGAATAAGTAAACATTTGATCACCTGATTACTATCTCTTGTGGTGCTTACGTAGGTTGCGGCTAATTCTCAAACTGGCCCTTTATCATGGCACGGATGCAAGCCATCTAGAGGCAAGGCAAACCAGAGGAGGTTCAGTGACAATGAGACTAACTTTGTGGGATCTCCCCGAGTTGACGAAGTGGGTTACTATATAGGATCAGCGAAAGATTCGTGATGATATTTCATCATGAGGTATTTAGTAGTATTTTTTACCTTCTTTATTGCCAATATAGCCATTTTTGGAAGTTCCTCACTTCACGGTCTCTTGTATTGCTGTTTTTTGATGACTATTTTAGCTTTATCCCAAGTGACATTGGTTTTTGTGACGGCCAAGTTTGTGTTTGAAACATTTCTTCCCACTTTTCTATCTCTAGACGAGTCCTGCCTCTCGGGTCTCACCAACTGGCGTGAAACATGAGTAAACTTCTTTACTTCAATCTTTATGCGGATTAGTTTTGACTGTTTTCCTGTGAACTGACAGCTTGCATTTTCGCCTAACCTTAATTCCGTTTGAATGCTTCGCTCGGAAATTTCATTATTTTGGCTTGATAAAAGGCCCAGCACTTTTCTTTTCCGAAATATTTGTATAGACAGGCTCCTTTGCAACTAACTTCCGCTCCATCGAATGGTAATTCTCCGAAGTGAGATTATACGTGAAGTCTACTTTTGAAGCCTCAGCTGGAACGTGATGAAGCCTATTGTTACAGGCTCCAGATTATCTGAAGCTAGAAATATTAAAGCACCAAGATCGCTTTCACAAAGTAGCCGAGTTAACGTGAATACCTCCAACCCTAGGATAGGGGGATTCGTCAAGACCGAAGCCGTGAAGAAAAGCAACTTTTATGCGGTAACCGGTGCAGTATCCAGATATTAGGCGATAATAAATCAAAATTTTACAAGCCCCACAAGCGGTACTTGTTCCCAAGATGACCGCAAGAGTAAAACAAAAGCCGAGGACAGCAAGCGGCTGAGAACGGAAATGTGCGAACAGTTCGGAATAGTCCCACATGCTTAGGCACCTGAGCGAGGAACGACGGTGATGTTTCCACAACTGCTTCTCAGGAGGTACCCCATCAAAAGCCTCACCGGAGTCCATATAGATGACATCCAAGCCACGTCCTGTTTTCTTGGAGGCTGACCAGTGTTCAAGTGCGACTAGTAGGTTATCATGCACCAAAGGTTCCCTTGAAAACCATGTTTCTATGTGGCCATACGTTGATAGCTTTCGACATGCCCACCCAAGCTAGAGGTTACAGACCGCACTTTTACCCTCCAGCTGCAGAGGTTAGGCTGGCCGAGCGATAATCGGTAGACAAATATTTCTTTCTACCCTTCCACAGTGGCCCGACCATCGTGTTTTTGGATACATGGGCAAGCTGCCTGCCGTCAAGGTCAAGTTTAATGGCGTGACCAGTGGCGGAATGAGTATTTTAGCCAGTTTTCTCAGCAATAATGGGCCACTGAGCGCACTGCATCAACCACGAGCACTTTCTCAAATACCTTTTATTTGTCCGTTTCATTTCTGTACAAAGGTCACAAATTCTGCAATACCTTTTCTAGCCGTCATCTGTCGAAAGCAACAGTGGCAAGAGCAAAAATCGCAGTTTTCATAGGTTTCGGAGCACCAAGTCGAAAGAGGGTGGATCGGTCGCAGAGATTTGTTTTCCAATGGACGGAGGTGGTTACATATAAGGTGATTTACAAAATCATGAATGAACTCCCAATCCACGTTTGTGTAGCTGATGTCGTCTGAGTCATTTGGAAACCATTCAATGCCTACGGCAGCTCTCAGGGTATCGCAGAATACTGTGAGACAAAACATAAGTCCAATGTGGGGTCCAGAGCTAGATGAGGGCCCATACACCAGCAGGCTCCTAGCACCAGGCGAGCGCCGCTCCCAAGCTGAGGATGCTGTTCTACCCCACCGGTATCAGAGCTTGCAGAAGAGGTCACCAGATCTAGGCCGAAACCCCGAACAAGTAGCCTCAAGGTTGACTTTTGGACCCGTAGGTGCGAGACTAGTCACCAACGTAAAACGTCAGCGGATCCCGAGAACTGGTCCCCTCTGGCAGTGGTCCCCTCGTACATGCACTTAGCATGCGGGGCTTGGAAGTCTCCTAAGGTGAGACAGTCGCCATAACAGGCCCTGCAACATGCAGCGTCACTAGTATATGGAAAATTTTTACCGAATAATTCCCGACCTTGCCCAGTCCTTCATAATATGAATTCTCCATTGAGTGCCGCACATTCCACACCAAACATCATTCAGCACATTCTTAACACGATTTTTTATACCTCACTTTCTCCTTGGCTGCGAACCAGCTTTACCCGGCCTCTTAGCTTATACTTACTGATGGCTTTCGTTATTGAACATAGCCGAACCTCGGCTCCTGGTTTGTAATCGTTTCGGCCGCATAACTGTGGTTTGTATAAGTTCTTCACATTTAAAATGTGCTAATCTAGTATCTCAGAACGCTCGAACCAATGTTGCTTTGCCTTGAGGTCCATTCGTTTAACTAGACGGCACTCAGCCGCAGGATAACAACTTAAAGGCCCATCTACGCACTGACCTGAAGATAGGTGGGTAAGTGGCTGCAAGCCTCCAGTAGATGACCTCAACGGACCTAAATCTATAGGTCTTTTGCTCAGGGCTGCCTCAAAAATGGGTTTACCAAACTAGTGGTAACCTACATAAGCTTTCAGCTGCACCGATAGAACGCCAAAGAGGACGAAGAAATGTAACTACCTCACCTGATCGGACATATCCCACGAACTCGGGACAGGAAGCGTTCAGGAAACGATGCCTCAGAGTCTGAATGACTTCTACTGGACCACCCCTCCGTAAGCTGCACCATGTAGACGAATGAGGCCAAAGCAAGATTTCTGGTTTATATCTCCCATTCACTGGACCCCGGAACTTGAGGTAATGGCGTAGCAGGATTGGCCCACCACAGCTTCAGGTCAGGTCCAGTCTGATCAGAGTACCTGTGGCTAGACCTCGTAGTTCGAATCCTAGCTTCAGTATGCCTGGTCATCCCATCGTGCTACGACAAGCCGGAATTGGCAGGTACAACATCAGAGCAAAAATTCGGATCCATTCCCATGAACTCCCCTGAATTTGATTGAAGCAAGCTAATCGGAAAAAATGTCAATGAACTCCGCCAGAATCGAGGGTTCCGCCTTTATATGAGAAAATCCAGAATCGCTTGGTCCCCTCCTTCTTCAACTGGATGCTCACGGTGTTCAGTGCTACACTTTGTGTGCTTTTATTTTTCTGCGAGTTTCATGTCCGGAAACAGCACACTTGTTCATTTATAAGCCGATCGGCTCCATTGAGCGTGGAGTTTATGGTTCATCCCCAGATCAAAGGATCATTTGGAGACAGCCTGTTTGTCCAGTTTCGCTGGAACCCCCCAGTCAGGAGGCTGACATACGGATTTCATCTGCATCGTTCCTCTACTCAGTAATGACCAGTTTACTGACGACCTCGCGTAGATCGGAAGTTCCAAAGCTCAAGGACGCTTGATCTGTGGTCAAGTTCACCTTCTGGGGGTTCAAAACCAAAACAGTTCCAACTGCTTTGAGTTCTTATGGCCGCCTACGCGGGAGACTCTTTGTTACAATGGACACAACTTTCATCGTTGGATGTAGATAATGATACTAATCCTTCGTTTCTCCTGAATGAACGAGGGACGCAAAAAACTACATGAAAAGCGTGTACAAATCTAGTTGAGAGATGGGAGATTCCAAGAGATTTACAATAAAAATTTTGCAATAGTAATTAAAACACTCCAGCAATTGCATTCGATAAAAATTGCATGTCAACACGCTGTGCAATGCATTATCTTAAGACCAGGTGTTCAAAAAGAGCCACACAGCTATCACGATGTACCTTGAAAACTTACTGGAGAAAGAAGTGTTTCACTGGAAGCGGGCAAGAGAAAAACGGAAAAAACGAAAAATATCCCCACAGACATAGAAGTGGCCATTGCCCAGATGGGTGGAGGACTAATTTCCGGGGTGAACAGCTAGTAAAGCCTCAGAAGAAACCTCACTTCTGATAAAGATACTTCCACTGAGGCTGCTGCTGATGACGATGATTATAAAGGCAGTGGTCGTGTTGATGTCTTTGGTGATGGCGATATATATGATTCGGTCTCATTTGAGGCACAGTGAATCACCTTCGCTGACTTCCCTGCTTGTCACTTAGGGATCGGCGGTCCAGGGCTTTTGATGCCTGATACTTTGAGCGAAGTCGCAATATTTATCCAGAGCTTCGTGAAGATCACCGCTGGTTTTTGGGTGGTCAAGTTTTGCTTAGCCCTCACACCCATCATTTGGAGTAGCATAAAGCATTAGAACACCTTAGTTGCATGGATGCTATTTCATTGACTACTTGGCGAGTTAATATGGCCAAGTACTGTCCAAAAGACTCACAAAAACACAAAATATAATTTCGTACGCCACTACCTAATGAAGTAACAGGCACTCCATGTTATGGCGGCATTATAAGCACGTGGACGAGACGATGTCTACGTCGTAGAGGTTTCCATTTCGCCCCTCCTTGCATGGACCGCGTGGTCTTACACTCACTGAGAGACTTCAAGTGTAAAATTGTTTCAGCCACGCATGTTAACCGAAATCTCAGCCTGAAATTCGCTCAAAAACCCTACCAGAGTCTGTACATGCTTGCGGCGGATCTCTTTTCTAAAACACACCTTTCGGTTTACGGAAACAGGCCGATCACCCAACCATCTAAACACAGCAGGAATTGGTCACAAGAAGTCCTGTGTAGATTGAAATAAACTAGAAAACATCCAGTCGCGACACCGCGGTCGATCGTGGTGTGGGGTGTTTCCAATGCTCTTCAAGGTCTGTTTTCTCACACATTACTTGGTCCGGATTGGATTCATCCGGTATTCCATTGGCAACCAGCTGAAACTCCTTGGTACCCACCCTAAAAGCTGCTTTCATTGCCCACGGAACATGGCGACCTGCCGCCCAGAAGGTACAAATCGGCTGTCGTCCCGATCAGTAGGGGCGGTAAAAAGGGAACCTAAAAACTCACCACCAGGTTAACCTTAAAAGCGTGATGGGGAAAATAACGGAGCGATTACATTCGGCTTAACCACAGGAATGCCTGGAAAGGTACGAGCTCCTCATCCATCGGCAACACAGTTTCCTTGTGTGGTCCTCTCTTCTGTCTAACCTTCTAGTGGCCCGCGAACACCGAGCAAGAGCTAAAACTGAGGGTACGAAGAGGACATTGTATATTTTGGCAAAGCTTTTGACTAGGAGCCACAGAAAGGCATGTTGCCAAAATTATACTTCTGGGCGACGGAACCACTAACTACCTGGAATGACGACCTCCATCTAAGGTGGTCCTTCGCTGTGAGGGCCGCAGTAAGGCTCTGAGCAACAAGCGGCCTGCAGTAAAGATACAAAACGTTTGGTCTTGGAACCACCGTCCTTTTTGGAATTCTTCGAAGATCAACCATTATGGCCTTAGCCTCTCTAACTGATCTTCGCCGGCAAACTAGAAAATCTAACGACTGGTCATGCCCGGGAAGGACAACCATGATAGACTAGCGGAAGTGGGACTTTTCCCATCTGGTCCTCAACTTTTACATCGCATGTCGAAGCCCAAAAGTATACACGGATGCAGAGAGACAGACCAAAGCCATGTAATGTCCGTACATCTAGGTTTTGACGGTGTCGACTAAAACGTGCAAGTCCTGGTCAGGGCAAAGTCTGTTAAACAATGCGCTGCTCGATCCACGCGTGATGGACAACGCCTTGGAGCCTCAGGGCAAAGCGTAGCCCAATTTGATTTGGAACCCAAATGGAAAGAGGATTGCTGCTCAAATTCTACAGCACAATTCGTGAGTCAAAATGTAAATATATAACCATCATACTCAGTGAACTTTGACAGCTAAGTAACCAAAAGGCGGTCAAAATTAGGACCGAAAACAGTACAAAATGGACGGCTGACCGAAAAGAATGAACAAAACTTACCGGTTCCGTGGGCCAAGCAAACAGAACGAATTCTACACGCCTTATCGGGCCAAGCAAACAACTCTCCGAAAGTGACGGCCAGAAGGCATCGTGAATGAATTCGACGTCCGCCGTTGGTCGGCAAAAGCGGGAAAACGAAACCGGACCGTTATAAAGCACACCGCCTTGAGCCAATGCCACTCATTACCATAATAAATGTTTACAAAGCTATCCATTTGGGAGGCACGGCCATGAAAGAAAAGAGTAAAATCCTCGATCAACAAGACAATGGCAGCCGCAAGACAGTTTCAGCAAGAGTTAGGTTCGAAAGGGCAGTCTAAAAATCGTTAAGAAAATATATGAAGTTCACGGATGAGGATTTTTTGTTCAGTCCGCAAGTTACTTCGACTCTCGAGGGGACCAGTTGTGAGCATATCCCAGTTTTAACAGTGACTTCATCAGCTCACGCCTGGACCACGCTGACACGGTATGTTCCTCAGCTTTGGAAGCACTAGAAGTTTGACAACTTTGATTCGGGTGGCTATTCTATAGCCTGTTTGGGATTCTTTACAATGTCCATATCCCTCTACGGCTGTATGCTGGTGGGGCTGCTGCTCTTCAATGCCCAGCCAATAATTTGTGGAAGGAAACGAAACTTCAGACGGCAGATATTAGGCTCGATGGCGGACTACGAGAGGCCAGTAAGGACTCAGGGCTGCAGGTAACGATATATTTTGTAGAGGAGTACCCAACTGTGCAAAGGAACTTGACCTGCACCCGGAGGATAATCCGGGGCCAGGTATTACCGGACCCGAGAGTAAACTCCCCTATGGAGATTGTTAACGCAAGACAGGGTATTTATTGACACTAAGGAAGTCGAATTCAACAAGATTGCCCTGCTTTCGCCGTTTACCAAGAGAAGTGACCATCTTGGGGAACTCAGTGCTTGCTGACATGGCGGATGGAAATCTCCAAAAAGATCACAATTTGACGGTGAACGTTGACCTAAACGAGGAGTGGCTGGAATCTTTCCCGAGAACTACAAGTAGCAGCAACTAGAGAAGAGGTCCATTTGGAAGTGTCCCGTTGCTTGGACTCACATCTACTAAAGACTTAAACAGCACACGAAACAAATTGCTATGTGAGGCACAGTCAACAACCCTGGCCCTTCTTTTTGTTACTCACCGGGAGGTCCGAAAGGTGTGGAGTGCAATAAACTGGACAACTTTTTCGCAACATCGCACGCCTTTTATGAACCAAACAAACCCGAACGGAACTAAAATTCTTGCTCACTGGGTTGAGAGTCCTTTGCTCCGAAATCAACTAAACTGAACGTGAAAATTCGCGGTACGTTTGCTCCGCAGTGGTCCCAAATACATGATTCGGATGTACTCGCTTACCGCCCTGGTTTATATGTGAACATTCGCGCAAAAACTGCTAAAAGCACTTACAATGTTTGCGGACCGTGGCAAGAGTCTTTATCGCAATGGCTCTGGAAGATGGCTCCATCTCGAGCGCAAGAAAACATATTTCGACCGCTACGCGCTTCCGAAATCAAATCCTTCCGCTTCCATCAAGTTTGCACGCTTTCACTGTTCAGTATTCCTTTGATGAATTACAACAGTGAGTCATTGTTGGAGGCTTAACCCCGGAACGCTGATACAGATGCTGCTCAGCCTGTAATACTCCGTTTAATCTGTTAAAGCATATGGGGGAACCGCGTCGATGTCTTGTACGGCTTACACCGAAGACATGCGTCGTCTACACAAGAAATGCTCCAAAGCCGTTTCTTTGCCTGTGTCTACTCTGGTCATCCAGCGGGAGCACGGAGATTCATGGACAAAAGTGAAAGAGGTTCCAAAGAAAGCTCCATCCCCGTCATCTCACCGCTTTTTGATAGCCAACATTCATGAATCGTAAGTTACATTCCACAGGAAAGCTTCGATCACCATCTTTTAAACCGCGGGGCATTCGCGAGAAATTAGTCTCAGATACTGAAGGTAGCTTGGATGCGTTAATCTGTCCCCAAACAGCTTTCCGCTTGAGAAAACTTTGAGATGGACAAACTCAACTGCTTGCGATTGTTCTCTCCTCTTGAAGGCGAGCCCAAACAATACTGAAATGTTATTAGTGCCTCGTGGGCAAAAGGTGCCTCTGCCTTAGGATCTTGCCCTGAAGAACTCTCGAAAACACAAGGAGGCGCCTAAGGTGCCGTGAGAGCGGTCTGTTTATTCGGGACTTCGTGTGACGAGCTCAAGTCTGTAAATATAGCGGCAACCCATAGCAGCCGATCCTTCGAAAGCCTCTGTCCTCGGGGATCTAGTGATTAACATCTCCGTGTGCTCCTCAGTGGTCGAACGGCAGAATTAGTTCCAAGTGACTTTTGCGGGTTATTTGACAAAGGTGAAAATGAGAAAACATTTACAGGAGCTTGGAGACCTGTGATCATAGCTGCTACCGAAATCTGGCTGGGAGAGTGGTTCCCAAAGCGAAAGCACCCCCAGGGCTGCTTTCTCTTGTTCGGACAGAAAGCAATCCGAGGGTAGGGGTCACTAATATTTTTACCTCAGACAACGGGTATCTGTACTCCTCGGCTTCTTTGTGTATCCTGAAGAATTCTTTTGCGTAAGGCGAAAATGACCAGTGGCGGATGCACGGAGCTAGATCTGTTCTATGAGATGCCAGCGGAAGTGCGGTGGAATATGTTGGACTTCTTGAGGATCCGGTTGAAAGATGGAAACCTCTCGGTCCCGAGGGATTTTACCTCCGCCACACTGGTTCGCTAGCCAACTGACGCACTACAGCCGCGGATAATTCCTCCCAAAACCTACACACGACAGTGTGATCCGGCTCTTCACCAACATTTGTGATCCCACTCGCTTTCCAGCGGAATGGAAATCAGTATTTTGCTCTATTTCCACTTTCCAACCCCTGAATGTTTCCTGTATGGTTGTTTTACTCCCTCTAGGGGCCGCAAATATGCGCTCGCAAGCATACTTTGAAGGCTCTGGCCTCAAATCTCACAGTTATAGTGCAGACCGAATGTCTAGCTCGTGCTTCTCGGCGATAGGAGAAACTAGAGAGAGCAGGGCTTGGGATTCCAAACACTCAAGTTTCACTTCGACCTGGTGTCTCACCCGGAATGAGCTCTGTTGAAAGGTACAGGAGTTTCGCAGCTACACCGATGACCGTCCCTTGCCAAGGGTTATCTTTGGTTTGATCAAGGTTCTCTACGCCTTATCTACGGAAGGAAACGGCCTTGAAGATCACTGAGCAAAGGAAGCAAGCTATGACCCACGAGAACAGCTGCAAACTTAGCCTTCGTCCATGATGACAGCCAAATGGTGCATAATCGAAGACAGTCTAGCAGCGGAGTGTCTCTTTAGGTAAACTATTATTTGTCCAACCGAAAAAGTGAAAGAGAATAACGCCCCGTATTCATGCTTTAGTGGTAAAAAGGAGATTCGCCGACTCAGATGAGTTAAGGCAGATGCTCCAAGAAGTCAATGAGCACCGGAGTTCACACATAAAGAACAGTGGTCACCCCCCTCATAAGTTTTCAAGTCTTTGACAGCGTATCGTGATTTTAACTGGAGGAAGTTTTGACACACCTGGGATGTCTCAAGTCACATAAATCATCCGGGCTGGATGAAATTCCTCCACTGGTAATATGGTACTTTGTCGAGGTTCTTGCTTGCCCAGCCTCCGAGTTGCTCAACACTTGATTAACACTAAAAAATGCCCGTACAAACGAAAAGCACTTGTGATGTCTAGGCTTAGGGGTAGAGGCGAATACACTTTCGTCCTTTATCGATCGGTGAGCCATGCCTGCGTTTTTGCAGGTAGATGGAGCAATTTAAAGCCAAATGCGTTGAGAAGCATCTTGGTCACTTTAACCCGTCCTGTCTCGCACGCCAAGGCTTTTACAAATCACGTTTATGAATTATCAACCTCATTTTGTTTCTAGAACACTGAACGGCAACAATGGCTGAGGGATGTTCCACAAAAATTCTTTTCTTGCATTTCAACAAGGCCTTCCGACAGGGCCCAACAATACGGACCCTTTCAGGAGCTGAAACTAAAGGAAATATTGGACCCACTTCTTTTCTGGATTGAGGACTCCCTAAGAGGTCAGATGTTTGTGGTTGAAGTTTCTAGGACTATGTCAACGTAATATCCGGCTTCCAGCCGTGCTCCCTGAAGTTCGACTCTAGGTTCTGTTTTGTTTCCGGTCTATATAAACGATCTCTCACTGGGTTTCAAACCACAGTGTCTCCTCCAAGCCGGTGATCTGAAATTGTGGCGCGTACTTTGTTCTGATACTGACAGGCAATCCCCTCCGGACGAACTAGACGAGCTGAGGAGTTGGTCCAATGCATAGAAGATTCCGATAAGACCGGAAAAGCCTGCATACATGCTTGTAGGTCGGGCACACTCACCCTCAGGTTGCACATCATCTCGCACCCTGTTAAGAAAGACAGCTTGCGAGCTGGATCTTGAGAAGCTATCGTCGATCAACCTAAAAAGGAACCATATTGATAGAGCGCGTGGCTCGATATGGAGTATCTATGAAACTCTCGCAGTTCTTTCGGAAAATAATCTTGTAATGCTTTTCGGCTAATATACACTGCATGTCAGACCGCGGTTGGAGTATGATGCTACGGCTACATACCAGTACTTCATTGCACAGAGCCGCTGCCTTCTCCTTTGAAGGATCAGGCGGGTCTGGCCACGAACCTTGCCTACAGGCCACTGGCTTTCAACAGAAACCTATCACAGGGGGGGTTGCAAGAACCTCATTTGTGCCAGTAGGAGCATTCGTGATGACCTAGGATCTGAACTGCGGGCGACCTTTCAACAACGCGGATCTTGTTGGACGTGAGAACATACACTGACACAGCTGAGGCGGCATCCACCAGCATAAAGCTGACTTATCATCTGTTCGGGAGATTCAGAAACGGCTGTAACCCCCTCTAGGGGTAAGTAGCAAAAGATGCGCACAGCAGTCACCGAAAATCGGCTGGGTGTCGTAACAGCAACAGAAATTTCCCTAGCAGGAGACTGCGCCCACGGGTTCACAGAAAAGATGGACTTGCAGGCTTGCGCGAGCTGATAGCAGGAGGGGATAAATCCACGCCATGATGTGTCCTAGAGGTCGACATCTGAACAAGCTTACCTTGGCGATTCGGATCAGCCCTGACGGGAGCAGGGTGGCGCAGTGATAACATACACTCCTTCGAGGTGAAAGGGCCAGGGTTCAAACCCCGGGTGTGGCAGAGGATATGCTCCACTGCTGAGCTCTAACAAGAGAGAAACTCGAATCTGGTGCTTCCGAGTGCAGGTTGGTCGGATGACCTGAGGTTTGTGCGTGGAAAGTGGAGTCTGAAGGACAGTCAGCAAAACAAATACTGTAATGATCAACTCTGCTTTCGAAAACGACCTCCATTTCTGGTTGTTCCTGATAGCGCTCTAGCTTTGTTATCGTGTCAGCCCAACTCCGCTGTTCGCAAGCTACATGTGGCACTTCCTCCCTGTTTGAAAACGTGCTTCGGTGAACATAAAAGCCGTCGAACCAGCCCCACCTCGCTGCTCGCCCCTCTTCGAAACTGAACCACTCCTCGCACCGGTGTTGCCCCACTAGAGGTATGCTTATGACGAAATAAGATCATACTAACAGCCAAGTCGACTCAACGTGATGATACATTACCAAAACTGAAATGGAATTCTGATTTACCAGCAAAACTGCTGTAGGTGAATAGTCGATTCTGAGCTTCTCTCGTTATGATGCCAACCTCATCAATGCACTGCTTCTGATCCCCTTAGTAGTTACCCCCGGTAACTCACTCACCTAGTCCATCGTCTTGGCCAAGCTGCCGCAAGTTTATGCTATCACCAAAAGCCAAAGGCAGCAATTCAACCTTCGCTTACTCATGAAACATCTAAGTTCATCACATCCTATCAGTTTCGTATCCTCATTCGTAATGAGCTATCATCTATAATTCACCCTGCTTTGAAGCGCGTAACTCTTTCCCGAGTACCATCTGAAGTGGCCTGCACCCAACAGGTTCACATATACTCGCTGCCATCTTCCAGTCTGTTCCGTCCTTAACCGCTATTACCCTGGATCTATCTCCCAGCCTCCCTCCCCACTTCGAACATGATCATTTCCTTTTCGCATGCTCATCAAAACCATTGGACTATTAGCGGCTTATGAATACCAAGACAATGTTTGTCAAGCAGAGGGTTTAGCTTTATTAAATTCCAGCGCCTTTCCTTGGAAAACTGTATTGTACCCAGCCACTGTCGTTCACAGCTGGCCCGTTAGCCAGATTGCTGCTTCCATTTCACAATCTTTCGGGATTTTCATAGTTTAAACCCATATCACCGCCTTGCCGCGAGGATCGGGGACAAACGGTGTGCTCGTCCGCTTCATAATATGGATCACTGATGAATGTTCCACGCAAAGTATCATAAATCCCGTTGGACTTACCAGAATTTTTATTTGCTCTAATTTGGAATATCTGAACTAATGAACCCACTCCGCAAAACCGAACCATTTCACGATCAGTTTTCCCAAATCCTTCCAGCACTGGCACGAAGCAGTGATTTCCCCGATGTTTCGGGCCAAAATCTATCCGGCGTCTCCAGCTAGATATTATTCCCCTGTCCTTCGGGAAACTCCATACAATGTTTGCCAGCATCTTTTTAGATTACCCGCTCAGCGGAATGGAATAATCTTTCGTCGATCATAGACTACATCATCCTCTTATATAAGCACATTCCGCACTACATTCCTCGACTCATTTTGTCAGGTCTACTTCCAGACATTTTATCTTTTCTGCGTGAGCGATTTCAAAACCGATCCTATTTACCGCGCGATTTGGCCTCAATCCACTTCATTTAAACACCACCCACATTTATTCCCCTTTTGGTGTGCTTTGTGCCTCTCCTAAAATTTCGAAGTATTTTATAATACCGAGTACATGTGTACACTTTGATCATGTTTTTGTGCATTCGCCCCGGCCTCGGTAGAGAATTATATCATTATCAATATCAGGTTGGCTTCCTGCTCAGCAAAAGCATCTCCTTGTAACTTGCTCGCCTGTCTACCTCCTTTGGGCCCAGCGGGCTAGCCAACGTGGTAGACCTCTGCTTACCCCCTTCATTACAGATCATTCATTGGTAAATCTCATTAAATTACTTTTAGTAGCGGCCACTCATCCTTTGTTGTGAAGCTGGAGTCTGTTCACTATCTACTGTCTGCAGCTAGCCTCTGCTTACGTTCGGATTTTACGAAGTCCACCCCTTAGTTGGTGGAGGACCATCGGAGGATTCCCCCTGAAAAGGAAGCTGATTACATCATGATTGCTGCTGCTGCTAGGTAGGGTAACTAAAAGGTGTTCTACCTCTGGTGATCTGGTGAGCACGAAATTTAGAAGACTGTGTGTCCGGCCTGTTGTTCACCGGGTTAGTTGTACTGGGTTTTGTACCTGTGTGAGCACACACACTAGATCTATCATTTAATCGCCAAATCCATCCCGCGCTGACCGCAAGCCATCCCATTCAAGTTCCGGTGGGTTGAACTCTACGACAGCCGATCATATATCGGACTGGGTTGGCATCCTGGTCAAAAGCTCAAATTCATACGCGCCCATATTAGGAGGCAAGGACGGAGAACGGTCGATGCATGTCTGATTCGCTTTCACCTCCGCTGAATCCAGACAGCACGGAGCCGTATCTATACTTGGCGTGAGTTATGTACAGAACCTAGAAAACCAGGGGTGCATGAGACCTGTTTGTTAGCTTATCAGTAAAGGCTTGCGCAAGCGAACAAATGAATAAACAATTGAATCACCCACGCACTCTCGCCTGGAATACTGCTTGAAAGACACGATAAAGGCATATTGAACAATGCATGGCCATTTCTAACGAACACCAAAAACAATAAGAGTGATTCATAGATTCTACGGTACTAAGTTGAAAATCACAGAAGGCACAAATGTGTACGAACCTCAAGTATGCGGTCGAATACAATCAATAGTAAACCCCAAAGATTAAGAT
Source organism: Fasciola hepatica (assembly GCA_948099385.1). NCBI lineage: Eukaryota > Metazoa > Platyhelminthes > Trematoda > Plagiorchiida > Fasciolidae > Fasciola > Fasciola hepatica. Next base: position 8,604,947 of record CANUEZ040000012.1, on the reverse strand, counting down.
TCCCGTGGTCTATTCATCTAATCAGAAATGGTTCAGGGCTATCTTCAAATGTCTCAAACAAACCAAATAAACGTGCAAAAGTGTTACGTATGGACGATCTTAGCAAAGTCGTGCCAAATAAGACCTCTTTCACAAAGCATGTGGAACATTTGGGAGGGTTTTCAACATATGTCCTCTACACTGCTTCTAAGTCTGGGCAACGAAACTGGTCACGGACAAGCAGCTACTGGAAACCTTTTGAAAGCCCTTTGCTTCGATGATTACTGTGGCAGGACCCACGGAATATGCCCCAAAGCCCTCTACTTGTTCTCATCATAATGGCGTTACCCAAGAAGAGTCCAGACGAGCTGTTAAAGCAGCTGAACGGGGTTTTTTGAAATTGACAGGCCGTTTTGAGTTCTAAGCGAAAGCAAGACACTGAGGAATATCAAATACAAACTGACTGAAGCCAGAGCCACCATAAAAATTCGGGTATTTTTTCTCTTTGCGTAGCTAGCCCTCCGAAGAAACTACCACCTTGATTAGTGGCATTATTAGTATCGTCGGGTTCAAACTACGGCTGGATGACGACCAGGATGGTTTGCCGGCACAAGCTAACGAACTAAGTATTCTCTCATCTTCCCCATCAGGTATCCCACCCCCTTTGAAGTCCTTTCTTCCTTTCCGGGAAGCGAAAAGTCTGCCTCTATTTTACACATGAAAAGGTACAATGCAGTACCTCCTTGTTTGTTTGCTAAGATATGCCCACGAGAGATTCTCTCAGGCAAGCACAGCAGCTAGTGGATACAATGAATCTGCTTATTCAAAATTAATGCCGGTTCCTCGACGGCGCACTTGGAGAACCTTGTCGAAGTTTGGTCGCCACCAGTTGCAAGTGACGTGCAGCGACAACATAAACCGCAGACTCTTTTCGCGGGTTTGAGTAAGGGCTTATGGAAGTGCCATATCCAGCCAGACTGGAACAGCTGAATCCGTTTCCTCTAGAAAGGAGATGCCGGGGAAGAGGCCTCGTCGAGATACTTAAGCAGTCATAGCGGCTGCAGCAGATAAGTTCACCTCTCCCCACCCTCAGCCGCAGCAAAGACCCCAGGGGGTATGAGCTGAAGCTGGCCAAACAATGAACATACCGCGGCCTCGTTTCACGGTTCCTTTTATGTCTTGCTTTGAAACATTCAAAAGCTGGCCAGGGGTGATACGGTAGATGCTCAAACAGTTGCCGCGTTCAGGGCTCGTCTAGACCGTAGTTCAGGAGGGTTCTTTCCTGCTTCTACCGCCGTCAACAATAAAGATTCCTTTTAGCTGGCTTTTAGCCATGAGTCTCTACCCCTTTCCATTCCTCCTCTAGTCGACCATCGGTTGAAATCCAGGTGGAGGTTCTCGCCATTATACTAGTTTTTCCACTTTTTCTCCCTCAGCTAACTTATTCTGCCACTGCCACCGCGCCTGTCCCCCAAACCACCTGAAGTTGGGAAAACCCTCCAGCGGGGGAATCACAAGAGAGTAAGGACCAAGTAAGCAAACCGTGAGACTGTCGCTTTTGCCGGAGGAAGGCCCGCTTATCTCACTTTATTTTACGGATAAACCAGTCACCAGTTATCAGGTGGCACGATCATTACAGAAGTGCCCTTTGTCTAAGTGCGGCGCAACGATGTTCATCTGAAGCTAGCTGAAGCGATTAAATAGACTTATTGGTCAGGTTAAAGCCATAAGTCCTGTGACTTGACACGAACCTGCATTCCGTTCTCTTCCCTGCAGTCAACCATTTACCAGTCACAACGTGTGGATGGCCTGGCAGCCGAAGTACGTGAGGAAACCTGCTTTCCTTGAGTGCAAGATTCTGGAAGCAGGTTTGCCAGAACCGCAGTTCATGTGACCTAACCTGATCTGATCTGAACACGCAAGCGAAAGTTAGATGATCGTTTGACCGAAAAATGATGTGAATCTTATTCTTTAGATCACATTCGAGGGCAGGTGTGATGATGCTCTTCCTGCCAGCTTGACTTTCTCAATGTCCTATTGTCTGCTGCAGACGCCGACAACTCTGCGATCGTCCTGTACCTCGACATGTCTAAGGATTTTGACCGTGTTCCCCATATTCATCTGTTGGCCAAAATCCGATCGCTTGGTATTACTGACCCTCTCCTCTCTTGGCTATCCTCTTATCTCTCTCACAGATCACAAGCTGTGCTCGTTGATGGCCACCTGTCTTCCGCCAAACCAATTACTAGCAGCGTCATCCAAGGCAGTGTGCTAGGCCCATTAGTATTCTTTATTTATATCAATGACATATTCTCTTCTATTCGACACGGCACTCCTTTCCTCTTTGCCGGCGATATAAAAATAGTGTACCCCTTCCTCCCTAAAGACCTATCCGTGGCTCTGTGAAACATATCGCATGACTTACTCGTTCTCCAAACTTGGTGCGTCTCGTGGTTCATGAAATTCTCCGCGGAACAAAGCTTCCTCCTACCATATAAGTGCACGGTACCACCCGGCCAAAGTTGTCTGGACGGCCTGCCCATCCCCATACACCCCACGGTTATCGATCTTGGCGTACGCTACCCTTGTTCCTTTAACTTCTCAGAACAGGCATCGTTCCAAATCGCTAAGGCTAAGCGAACCCTAGGCCTGATCAATCGATGTTCCTTAACGCCGGCCAGTCGTCTCTCCATGTATCTCTCACACGTGAGGCCGCTCCTAGAATATTGTCCCATTACCTCCAACCTCTGGCCACGTTCCTCCATTGTATCTCTTGAGAACGTTCAGCGTACTTTCACCGGAAGGCTGTTAGGCGTATCCATAGCCTTAACATACCGCCAGCGCTGTGAGCTCCTACAAATTGAGCCTCTATGGATTCGTCGCATGAGGCTCAACCTGATTTTCCTCTTTAAGCTAATCCATAACCCGGCCTCTACCCCTTATCCTATCTAATTCGCTGCGCCCTGCTCCTACCTGGTCCGACATCGTGCCTTCTCCCTCACTCTCCCTCATTCTAATCTCTGTCTGAAGTCCCGATTCTTTCCGTCAGCCTATTCCTGGAATAAGCTCCCTCTTAGCTTACGCAGTGCCTCCCCAATGTTCTCTTTTAGGCGCGCACTTGTGTTATACTTAACAGTTCCCAATGCCATATTGCTCACCAATGAGCTCGCTTCCAACGACCTGGCCTTTGAAGGAGGCCTCACACTGAAACTCTACTAACTCTGCGCCACAAGCCACTAGGTACACCCCATGCCCGACACCCCCTCTCTCTAGTGGCGCGAACTAAGTCCATTGCCTTCACTGGTCCATAGCAGACTTACCTCCTGCCTTCATAAGGTAACCCTATTACTCACCTACCTTCTTCCCTTATCCATCATATTCACACTTTTTCTCCTCAGCATCCGTTGATTCTCAGCTGGGGCACACCCAGACTGCGCTTCTCTATCCTTTTCCCTTTCCAGTGATCCTCGATGACGGCCAACCACTTCAGGCACAGTACTTACCACCTCCCTGGCAAATGCACCTGGATAATATTGCTGCACGGTCGTCTACCACTCGCTGTTTCCGTTGGCTCTCCTGCCCATGGTCTTACGTCTTGGTCAATTGTTCCTGGTTCACGCACCCCCATCGCGGTCGTTTCGTCCCCTGTACAATTATCCATAAGCACTCGTTCCACTCCCAACGGTGCGGGTCGCGGTCAGATCCACCGCTATAGCCGGCGCACATCGGGCTTGCAGGCCGTCTGCAACGATGTGCGAGCGCAATTAAACTGGTGGATCACACCCCCTGTGTTCACTTGACGAAGTGTTTTTCAGGTTGGGTGCCCAGCGCACGGCCAGTCCCACCCACTAGCACCGGTTGCTGATGGCACGCTTTAACTTTTCTCGGACTACCAAATCCAGTGCTGTCGGTTGAAAATTGCATGCTCCTCATCCCTTTTCCGCCGGAGTTTGTTCATCTATAGTTCTTATCATCTGTTCCCACTTCCCATTTTTGTCGCCCCACCACGGCGTGCACACCTACCCGTTCTGTCCTTCCTCCTATCGCCTCTCTCTACATCAATTTTCACTGCTTTGAGTCACTATCGTCCTAACCACTCTTCTCTGCCGACGCTCGCCAATAAATCTTTTCCCACCTGCCGTCATTGCTGTCTTCTATCATCTATGCGCTTGGTGTTACTCTCTGCTCAAAACGCCCATTGATAGCTTCTTTAAACCTGCCGTTTTGGTAAATCCCTCCTCAAGCGCAATGCCATAATGCACTAATCGCACCCGCACTCATGACCATTCCGCATATTAGAACTTGCCGCTCCAAATCTCGCTTCTTTTACAGTCGCATTTATTATCTAATCACCACCACCATATTTTCCTCACTTGACTCCGCTATTCCTCCGTGGTTCTTTCCAGCGTCCCGATTAGTATCCACCTGTTCAACTGTCTGCCGGCACACAGCTCTCCAGGTCCATTGCCCCAACTGCGTTTCGCACTCATTTTTTCGGCCTTTCTGTTCTATAACTTGTTCACTTATCTTGGGGCGTCCTGCTTATTTCTCCGCCTCCTTCGTGTTTCATCTGCAGTAAAATGATCTGATTGGTCATTTCTTACCTGTGTCTCCTCGGTCATTGCTTTCATCCCTTGATCCGTTTATTGCTGGCTACAGGCATTTTTCTGTGCCCTCCAGTGTGGTCCGCTTTTCCAAGTCCGACCGTTTGTAAAGACAGCGTTACGTCATGGTGTTCTTCTACAGTTCCAAACCGTCTGATCAGTCACTACCCGATTCCTTTGATCCGTCGCCACATGTCGCACTTGCATTGATTGAATAATTAGACCCATTCCTACCTGATCTCTTTTTATCCTACTCTTCATCTTCCCCCGTTTATTATTTGCTCTTCGCTGCCGGCATCACTTTTGTGCTTCTTCAGTCTTCTCTATCTGTTGATCCACTATGTTACCCCGTCATGAAAAACTTCGTCTGAATTCTCCCAAGTCAATCCCGCGCACTTTGCTCCTATCCTATCTCTCTGTCCCAATCACCGATACTTTTTTCTCCTAGTACTCCACTGCTCTTTGCTCCTGCTTCTTGCATGTCTACTTACGTACTTTATATATATATATATATATATATATATATATATATATATATATGTACTGCATCCTGCATATTTTGCCGGCTATTTCTCATGCTGCCATCCCACTGACCCTCATGATATGCGTTCACTCTTTTTACATCTGCACCTCATATTTACCATATCAACTTCCTACAGATCATGCTTGCCATCCGCTCCATCCTCTGCCTATTCCAATGTCCGCTGCCTGTTCTACGATGAGTTCTGTGCCCTGCTTGCTGACCATCTACTGCAGTGTAGCACAGGCTTATTACTATATGATCCCTAGCAATGGATCCCTCTTTTTTCCACCGTCTCCCGCTACCACCCTTTCCCATATCAATTTCTAGCCCCCTCCATGCATGCCCGAGGGTTTTCAGATATCCCTAATTGGGCCACAGGCATTTCTTATGTGCCTTTCAGTTTGGTCTGCTTTTCCATGTTCCGCCATTGCAATGACAACGTTACGTCATGATATTCTCTTTTAGTTCCCAATTGTTTGACCTGCCACCGCCCGATTCCTCTGGTCCGTCACCACATGTCGCACCCGCATTGATCAAATAATTAGACCCATTCTTACCTGTTCTCCTCGACCCTTTCTTTCATCTTCACTCTTCCTTGAACGGCTCCTCGCAGTCTTCATCACTTGTGTGCTTCCGCGTTCTATTTTTCTCTCCGTTGGGCTGCCACGTGCACCTGTCATGAAGTTAATCCACCACGATATTCCAAAGTTAATTCTACAACCATTTGATCTAACCCTGCCTACCCCTCCCAATGACCGATAATTCCTTTCTAGAACCCCACTGTTATTGCTCCTGCTCCTCTTATATCCATATATATATATATATAATATATATTTATATATATACATATATATAAACTTGCGCATATATGTATATGCGCACGTGCTCTGCGTCTTGCAGTTTCTCACCTGCCAATTCTCTTGTTATAATCCCAACGACAGTCACCATATGCAGCCATCAATTATACATCTGTGCCCAACACCCACCTTGTCCAATCCTCTTAAATCGTTTTTTCATCTGATCAACCCTCTACGTCTCGTATCGCTCGCTCCTTGTTTTACGATGAGTTTTATGCCCTGTCCGCCGACAATCCACTGCAGAGTACCAATGCTTTATTGATATTTGATCCACTGCGGTGCATCTCACTTTTTTCTCCATTGTCCCTCGCTACTGCAGTTTCTTATACCGATTTCTCCCCGTTTTCATGTTTATCTGTCGGCCTTCAGATGTATTTACCCGGACCAGTCACCCAGTTCATCTGACCTTGACTTTCAAACTCACCGAGCATCCACTCAAATCCGCCCTTGAGTTCATTTAAACTCCACACAATCTCTATGGTGTGCATACATTTATCCTATTTTCGTCCCACTCTACTCCCCTCCTGAGCCTTTTATCCTATATTTTCATGAGAGCTTCCACATTTTCATGAACTAATTCTGTCCATTCCATCACCTGTATCAACAAGATTATGCACATGGCATGCTTCGGACTTCTTCGAAATAAACCAGTATTATATAAGAGGTTTAGAACGCCTCTAAATTCGGAGACCGAAGGCTAATGGACGAAAAGGGCTGCAAGTACCTGGTTGAAAGTGCGGGAGTCCAGCGCAAATAATGCTTCTTTAAGTATCACCCAAGGTGCTCCCAGCTGGTAGAGAAGCACTTCGAGATGCGTGTCAAGCATACTTCCCCAAGGTGAGTATGCGCTTACTGTTTCGCCTTCGCAGGCGAGTGCTCACGCATACTTCCAGTAGGGCTAGGAAAAGTAGGCAAGACTGCGAAATGGGGAACAAAACCAGGAAAGACCAAACTTAGTTCCTGGCTTGGTGGAAAAAGAAAAACGTCTAGAAAGTCAAAAGACTAATAAAAAACATTCCAAGGCCAAGGGTAACAAAAATAGGGGTCGTTGTGTTCCTCTAGTATAGAAATCATCTCCCGACAGATGTGCGATCCCCCGAAGAGCAGGTCCAACGTACAAAAAACGGAGCGCAAAGCATCGAGAGTGACACGGAGGTGACGGCCGACAGAAGTGGAAGACGGCTTTTCCAAGACCCTGGGAAAAAGCCAAAAACGGAGGTGGAATAGGAAGGGATAGAAGCAGTCCGCACATGACTAAGATTCCTGGAAGGGCTGGATTATTTCCTCTGACACCAATAGTCAGGTGCTCTGGAATGAAACTATGTTGCGGGAATTGTCGCCAAGACCCCTGTTAGTTGTTCTCTACAGTGCCTAGTTAAAGGATAAGCTGTATTTCAAGGGAGCTGTAGTAAGGAGCTACGGGCGGGGAACAGAGAGGGTCGCACCTGACTTTCCGGTATTAGTCAAGCAGGGTAATGCCATCTTCTCACCCGGGCATGAGCACATCTGATCTGAGGCGGCCGGCTCTCTAGATCGGAAAGCAGATATTCTCACTTGGTAAGTCGGCACCTGAGGCAGAAGACATAATTCGGGCACCCGAGGTGGCTTTAGATGTCGGTAAACAAGCCAAAGTTCACGTAGTTCAAAAGAACAAAAAGCAGAGAACTCACAGTATGTCGAATCCAGTTAGTATTGAGAAAGCGAAGCAAGGAGAATCCCCGATTCTCAATGGGTCTGCCAAAGGCTCATTTCCGGTGCAGCCGGCGAACGGGGAGGTGCCAGGTGGTAAAGACAAAGAAAACAGCTGGGTTGTATTGGTCGCTAGTTCAATCCGGGTCATCGTTATGGCAACTCTAAAGTAAGGTGCTTCCACCGTGCAAGTTGAGCCCGGCACGGGGTCGATGTGTGCAAACGAAACATCCACAAAATCTGGGACTATACTTATTAACCAGGTTCCAGCATCGCAGATACCTACTGTGAAACTACGAAGCATCACCCCGGATGTTGCTTCCGAGGTTACGCCAGCCTTAAAATTCGCTACTGGGTCAGTGGCGTGGACAGATGAACGGTCAACCTGGTGCACAAGGGCCTCCATTCCCCAAGGAAAGGGGGGGAGCTGACGGTTAGGATCGCAGATTCTGACGACACCGCATTGGCGAAAATTCTGAAAAGGTCACTTGCTGGCGATGTGGTGTTTCGAGAATTTACTGCCTGCAGACGGGTCATGGTAGACTGAAGACAATAGGAAGAAGCAGCACCAATAATACAGACCGATATGGGCCGTTTGGAGGCACCGTTCAACTTAGTCCCCGGTAATGTGGAAGCCAGGTTCTGCTTTAGCAGGATCGAGATGGGGACAGTCTGCATCACTTTCTTCGCAAGGATCGGAATTGTCCGAGAAGATATATATCAGAATGGAACGCCGGTATAAAAAACACAAAAATCAATGTATGCGGTTTCGAAGTGCGCAGGCTGGATGTAGATGGAGTCAGCGATAAACCAAATGGACAACACTTCGGGAGTGGGGTTGCCAGAGTGACAGCGGAAGTGGTGGACGGGTGGGAGCAAATGGAAGATGAAAAGATTGTTTACGTTCACAGAGGTGGAATATAACACATCAACATGAAAGTGCAAACTGGGCGGCAGATGAATGCTTGGTGCATATCTACGACGGTGGAAGAGAACTAGTTTGTAGAAAAGATGAGGAAATAAATGACTAGTAAAATGCTATCCACTGGTTTTCTTCACAAAAGGCGCATCACTTGATGGCGACAAGGCTAAACCGTGGGGTACAGAAGCCTCCCAGATCTACATATAAGGGAAGAAAGTAAAGCTCCGCAAGATGAGAATGTTGCAGTGCATTAGCCCTAAGTAAGCGAATAGCGGATCTGGTAGAGTGAGCTGGCCATCTCAAAATCATCGACTGCTGGGAACCTCAGGAGAAGAAGGTTTCGCGGTGAAATATACTGTTTGAAGATTGTGGAACGGAGGTGAGTGGCAACTATGAATGTGATAGTTTTTAAATATATCAGTATGAGTGATAAAATAGGGAGAGTTTTATCCTGGGCAATGGTTCGGTTTGCGTATGGCACTGGTGAACAGTTTAGCATGAAACCTCAGAAAAGTCAACCATGAACGAGGAGCCTAGAATAGTGATAGTTTTCTGAATATGCATTATACGTTCGCTAAGGAAAACACATTTTGCCGGGCGTAAAAAGCGATAGGTAGCAATAGCGCTGCGACTGTTATTAATTCGCGCTTGAAGCTCAATCCGAAAACCAGTTCTGCTGACGAGAGGTGCGATCCTAAAAAGTAGCTGCACTAGCAAGCCTTTGCCGACGTCCAGCAGGCCCGGTGTGCGCCGTCCAAGGCGAGGGATCTGACCGCCCCCCAAGCCAGCAAGATTTGCACAGGCGATACTGGCTTGGTCATGAAGCTGTAGAGACCGAATGGTCCAGGAGCTTGTGACCAAGTTGCGAGGAATCCTGGAGAGCAAGACCAATGGGGGCGACGGAAAGACGGGTGGGCAGCGGATCTCTAGTCGGAGGAATGGGCCATACATTAGGCCAGTATTGTCTGCGAATCATTCTAAGCCGTCAGAGGGCAGATACGAGGCTTTGGTTGTCTGGAAAAATAAAAATAAAGAAACGCAGTCTGAGCTGCTCCCAGCTGAGTATCAAGGGTCATTGGTAAAAACAACCTCTAGCAATTTAAACACACGGAGCTTCTGTGGAAAGGTAGAGGGATACCGGCACATGGAAGTGGGAATGAATGTAAAAAATAACGACGAACGCTAGGATTAAAGACAAAGATGAGTTGGAAGTTGATAGTGGTTACCTGAATAGTGTACTGAGTAATTAATAATATTACTAATAGTAATAACGATAATAATAATGATATATTTCTCAGCCACGGCCGAGAATCACACACAAACGCATGACCATGATGTACAGCTTTACTCAGTATGATGGAGTGTTTACAAATTTTTGATGTAAAAGTAAAAAGCCCGATGATAGTTCACTTGGACTACTCTAATAATGGTTTGCGCGGCAATTTTGGACCAGTTTCGACTTTGAGCTGGACGGTAGCGGTATGAACCAAACATCTGGGCGCGGGAAAAGGCTACTTTTGGCGCATCTTTCAAACCTGCGCGCTAACTGATGTTCATTCTGGCGAATCATACAGCCGACGGTAACTACACTATCTTAAATATAGGAAAAAGTTGCAGTTTTGCATTGAAAGACCCGTAGATCATTTTCAAAATCTGAAAAAATTCTGCGTATCGTGACCTAGGCAAGAAAATACCGCAAAACCATTAATCAAAGCCGCTCCCGCAGCGTCACCAGCCATCGCGGCCAATGACGGTGGTGACCTTGGTCACGGTGCTTATATACCCTTGTGGCAAGCATTCAAACAAAAGTCGCACCACAGCACTTCATGTCAACCTCATTTTCTACAGACAGCGATTCATCTGTTCCAACCGTTCCACATGTAACAGTCGCACAATTTCAGTCGGGTTATATTTAAGCCAGTATGTCTAGACACTATCGGACGGTAGCGCACTGTGACGATACCGAAAATTTCGTTAATACACAATGCCGAAGATGCAATATAAACCAGAATGATGCAAGCCATGGAAAAAGGAGGTTTACTGGGGTCCTGCGAACAGCGAAGTTCTAAATAGGATGAAAAAGAAATTGTATTGAAGTAGATTCGGGAAAATCGACGCATGCGAAGAGAACAGTAAACCATGAAGATGATGCAAACCCTGAATGACGGATCTACCGGAGTTCGACAGAGGGAATGAGTAATGATGTAGGGGGATGTGAGATCAATTTCATGAATGTGCTTTTGGGAACTTTGGTCAGTGTGGAGGGAAAAGCAGTCCATAAGAGGTTGAGTTTCTTTTCAGGATCAGTAACCTGTACCATTCAGAAATGAGAAAGCACAACTGGAGGGTCCTGGAAAGTGGAGAATCGATTGCCAGCCGGCCACGGTTCAGGGGATAAATGGACTGTTTCAACGGATACTAAAGTGGAAGACCTCCGCATAAACTTGGGCGTTACTATGTTCTTTCACTGACAAATATATAGATGTATATATTTACATGTTGACGCATTGAGTGTCAGTGTTATTCATCGTCATAAATGGTACTGTACAATGTTCTATGGGTGTGGTTCGTCTGGCTGGGTAAAGGATACGTGTCGGTCAATCAGCGGGGTGGGGTGAGATATGACGGATTAAACTGATAACTGGTACTGACCGGTATATTATCGGGTTACGCGTGAACGTTTATTTATGTTGGCTGCCATGGTGTTATCGGCAGGACGGGCTTTGCGTTAGAAAACGCTGATCGATCTGACAATCAGTTGGGGGTATTTTCTGCCCCATGGTTTGATTGCAGTCCCAAAAGCTGCGAAAGGTTTCACTTGGGTTCTTCTCTGTACGAGTCAAAAAGGCTTCCTTGGTTGTCCAGTGTGGCGACTGATATAGTGGGAGACAAAGAACCTGAAATAAACGAGGACCGCAGTCTGAACATGGTTTTAGCTGTGGGTTACGGTAATATGTGGCGACAATAATATTGGACTGGTTAGGTTTTTGTGAATGGGGCAAAAATAAGGTTTCATTTAAGCGGTCACTGGCACCTATTCCGTCTTCCGGGTAAATAGGGTCACAGAGGATTGCGCTAAGCTGCTACAGGCTAGCAAAACTGCGTGCACCGGTTGGACCACCGTGTATGCATTCTGAAGGATTATTGGTTGGCACTTTGACGTGGCGGTGTTGGAATACTACTAAAAAACTAAAGCTAGACGGTCAAGAGGAATTAGGAATGGTAACCCTCAATACAGTTTGCTTACGTAGACTGCATTTCAGCACCAAGGCGGTAAGGTAAGTTTGAAATAGCAGTATATGAGTGAATGGGACTGGCACCCTGCTGGCACAGCACTATAATAGTTACTGTCCCTTCCGGCATAGTGGTCATTCTATATTGAATGGTTTCTGAGAAGCCTTAAGTTAGAAGAAACTATCTGGGTGTCGATGGTGATGCGTCAGAGGAAACTGGTCTCGGTCCTAGAACCACGGCCGTAAGTTCGTCTATGCTCCTACTCGAAGGTGCCAGTGCTCTGAGATTACACTTGGTTATGAGCAAGGATATCTGGTTTAGTGGTGGCTGCGTGGTTACAGTGGTATCTTCTTCGCCGTTAGCATACTGCAAAGCAGGACAACACCCATGCGAGGACTGGTTCGGAAAAGAGTGAGAGGTGGGGAAGGGATGGAGCTCCAATTTTGTCAGGGAAGCAAACTCTAACGGTCAACATTCAGTGCTCACGGCAGGTGGCACTGGAGCTTGCTTCAGGTCGAGAGGTAGCACGACGTACATCCATCGGCATCTAGCCCGTGGCGCTCCAAGAGTGATTCACACCTTTATGGACGCCATCTTTTTATAGTTTCATCACAGTCAGGTTTCTGGTTGTCGGAGAAGGTGGAGCTGCTTTTGATGGGTGGCCACAGCTCCCAAGCCCCGACCATAACATAGACCGCATGTAACAAGCCGCGTTAGAAATAGGTCGACCACACCAGTCAATCCGTAGCAGCACTGCAGCTCGAAGACATGGGTCACATGAGACTAGGCTGGTATGCCTGGAAGACAAAACGGTGGGGTATTTTTTCTCTCTTGTGTGCCAATCTCCTACTTTTTGATGTTCATGTCGTTCCACTGGTGGTCAACTCTGTGGGCGGGGACAATTGCAGCCAGGAATGCTCACAGACGTGCCGCAGTAAAGCTCGGTATATATCCGTGAAGTCAGAAGCCCTAGGTGGTTTGCCTGGGACAGAAAATGCAGGGGGGGGTAAAGTCAACCCTAGCCTGCGATTATTGGACGGGGTTCATGTCCACCAGAGCACCATTTAGCACAAGGGTGGGACACTACTTACAGCCCTTACAAAGCGATGCCTTCATACCGGAATATGTCATAGGCCACTTTGTTGGCTTGCTCCGAAAAGGTTATTTGACGGCGAAAATTGAGATTGTTTTCCGTCCCAGATCGTGGGAAAGAACCGCTGAGTTCCCTTAAGGCTGTCGGGAGGAGGCCAACCTATGCGGGTCTAACTGAGACTAGGATGTTTAAATCGGCTGTACGATTTATTAGTACCCCATTTTTATCTCAAAGGCTTGAGCCCTTGAAATATATCGATTATACATCCAGGTCAGCGTGTTCACCGATAGGGCTACGCATATTTCCTTTTTGAAAGCCACCAATGTCGGTGACAGAACAAACTATAAAAAGGAGAATGGAGCCAGTTTGGATCCATTTAAGCAAAAGTACTGTGACGTAGATAGAGGATAAGAAGTGAGATTGATTTTCCTTGAAGGGAGAACCTAGTACATGGGACGATAAATAAGGCCCTCTAAGCCTAGTGACATAGTTGCCATGTAGAGTGAAGTTTATCCATGTGGAAAATAGCCACAGAAGCCGATGGAATAAATAACCCTAGACGGTATTTGACAAATGATCTGAACACGATTATGCTTGGGCTATGGAATGTAAAACGGAGAACGTAAAGGGGGAAAGTTTGGAAAGGTAAGGCCTACATGATTCGGGAGCGAGGTTAGGACTGGACTTAAGGTAACCAGTCTGTAGAATGAAAAACAAAATTCTGCTCGAACAAGTGAAACAAAATTGGCCATAGGAAATTGTATTGGGAACAGAATGAAGAGCTGCATAACTCGCGGTTTAATTCGATTAATGTGCCACATCACGTAAAAGAACTGAGACCGGACTTCCTTTACAGGGTTGCTAAGGAAGTGCAAAAAGCCATATAATGGGGCCCAATGTGGAATGGAACCCGGGTGAGTAGAAGGATATAAAGGGACATGGAGTTAATGATCCTGCTACTTCCATTCCCAAGGAAAGGAAAAGTTGACGATGCTCTGAAGGGGTAGAATATGCATTTTTCAGTAACTGGATGAGGATTTAAGCAGGAAACCCTAGAGAGAAATCAAATTACCACAGGGCATGACGGAACAGACGAACCCAAATGGTGTTGACAAGTAGGGTAATTACTATCACGCTGGGGATATGGCACGTAAGACGGATAGAGATAACGGTAAAGGTTTCGAAAGGCAAGAGCTACAAGATTCAGAGATGAGGTTCAGGGGGTAGAATGAAAGCGAAATTTGGTGTGAAAATGTGGAACAACATGAGCTGTATGGTAGCATGCAAGAATAGCACAAGTGACTCCACGAATGGAGGTTGAACTCCTTCGGTAAACCACTTCAAGTAAAAGAAACAAGACTGAGTTCCCTCTAACGGAGGACCTAGTACATGAGGTGGGCAAGAGTAGAGCCCTGGGCTCAGGATTATAGGTGTCATTTTGAAGGGATCTTATTTTAATGGAAGATTAGAGTTGGAGGTGCAAGAGGTTGTGCAAGAAAAGCAACACTAGCAACTGTCAAGGTCAACTTGACGCGTGAATCGGGTTGTCTTGTTTTTTTCCTTTTTTCTTCGCTTAGACTTGGTTCGGTGTAGCACCTAGTGGTAATAATTATTCACACTGAAGCGTTAAATTGTCAGTAGCAATAATCGCGACACTGTTAAGAGTTCGCAATTTATTGCCACGAAAAATCAGCAAAACCCTGCACTAGGAAAACTAGATCTATACGTACCACATATCACCCTTCGCAAGCCCATGCACAAAACACCTATCCATTGTTGGCTAAATCGCCTCTTTGCGCTATCGCCTTCTCGTTAGTTAAAACCCTAATCCCCCTTCGTCCATACAGTGAGAGCACCTGGTCAACCCTCTTTATTATCATCCTAGTTGGCTTCCTACAGAATTTCACCCTTGTTTCGTACCTAGGCTGTTTGTAATTGCCAAATAATCAACAAAACTGGTTGATTATCTGGAACCTACCATCACAAAGCACGGCTCCAAAATCATGTCAGCCAGTAGGACTTTGCCACGCGTAGCCGTACGTCTCCCAGTCTCTAAGCCGTGCTCCGTCTCAATAACCAACATCCATGTAGACGCACGTAACCTAACTGACAGCCTCTTACAACATGTGAGCTTGCTTAAATTATAAACTGGAGCTCTTGACAGCCCAAGTATCATAATGCCCAAAG
This sequence comes from Fasciola hepatica, assembly GCA_948099385.1. NCBI lineage: Eukaryota > Metazoa > Platyhelminthes > Trematoda > Plagiorchiida > Fasciolidae > Fasciola > Fasciola hepatica. The sequence continues at coordinate 8,589,859 of CANUEZ040000012.1, read as the reverse complement.
CTGTTGGGCACAGCCCAACGAAGCTCTGGGGAGGTTCACACTACCAACATTTTTGAAAAAGATTACCACAGATTTTCATGAAAAACTAGCGCAGTAGATAAATTTATTTATATTTATATATATACGTTTTTTCCTAATTCCTGGGGTATGATTCCATTACATTCTGGTCTTGTTTTGTTTTACTGAGTACCCTAATGCCCAGGCTGTGCCATATTGGCTTTCCGTAGTCTCTCGTGGTAGATGGTTTCCTCTGTTGAGTGGCATATTCAGGGTCTTCTTTGCCAATGCTTATCTAAAATTGTGCTGCTTTTTGACTATTTGTAAGTGGTTTTGTCTCCATTTTGTTGTAGCAGGACTTTCAATGTCTGGCTATACTTGATTCGACATAGAAGAGGAGATATATTTTTTGCATTGTCAGTGGAAGTAAGACCAATCACAATGGCTTTACCGGGTACTAAAGCAACATGTTACTTCAATATCTGTGGCACTTTTTGTAGGTTTTGTGTTCTCGAAGTTATCTGTTAGTGCGTATCGGTTTACCAACCTAAAGATTTCATTCCTAAGATATACTTTATTGTGCCAAAAGAGAGCAAGTATCAGAGGTACCGAAACAGGAAGAAGCAGCAATGAGCCCACCATCTTCCCGCTTGTCATGAGGCTACACCCTGGGAGCACAGAACTTTGTGTCTAAAAGAGAGGAAGCAGCGTAAAAGAAATCTAGTTAAATTGTGCAATTTAATTTGGTGAGCTCCAGCTTTGACTGCGGCTTGCTTACCCGGTGCTTCTGTTGATGCGGTCCCAAAGTTCCCACGGATAGCAGTTAAGGAGGTCTGTGGGAACCTAATGCCATCGATTTCCTCCACACCAACAACTATCATCTCACTGGGTTAATTTGTTTATCAAAGACGTAATATGCTGATATTTTAGCGGCGGAACAACAAGCGGAACTAATAGGAAACATATCAGTTTCTTTAAACAAAAAAGAAATATTGCGATCTACGTCTGACTTGTCTATTGCCTCCAACTTGACTGTTAAACAGCAACGCGGGGTGCCACCATTCGTAAGTCAATATGTTCCTGGCATTCCGTGCGCTCCATGGATCATTTGTCATGCAACAAGTTTACGTCATAACATCCGCTTTTATGACGAAGTGTGCATTCACCTTGGACTGAAGGACTGCTTGAAAGTCTGCACAAGCGGTACGGCTGTCGTAACGGATTATGTTTATATTCAGCTGAATATGGGCGGAATGTCGATTTATCGGTCATCTGCTATCCATCTATGGTCATTTTTGGCACAGGTAGTGCGGCCAGCAAGCACGTTCTTCGTGACGGCAGAGATTCACTGTGGCTGGGAGGAACCACAAAACCTGTAAGAACACGTGCGTCATACAGTTAAAGAGTTAAACAACTTGGTACAAAACGGCCTCTACTATCGTAATGCCCCCATACGACGTTATCCGTTGGCCTTTATCTGTGATATATCTACTGGGCTTGTGTATTTCAAGTCAAAGGCCCCGCTGGGAATTTTTAACGTGACAAATGAAACCTTCGATGGAAGGGTGATGTCTTCCATCAACGAAACCAGGGCACGTACGGATGAGGACCTTCGCGCTCAAAAGTATCGTCGTTACCACATCGGTCGCAGTCCATTTCTGTCCGTAACAATCGATATGTTACACTCATTCCTGTTGGACTACATACATTTAGTATGTCTCGGGGTTGCCCGACGACTGCTTACCGCCTGGCTAAAGTGTAGCCTTTCATCGTGTTGCCTTCTAAGTCGCTCGGCCGCAGAAGAACTAGACGACGAATTTATGGAACACACCTCTTTTTCGTGTGACTTTCAGTGTAAATGTTGTCACACCTGTGGAGTCGAAAGCTGGAAGGCAAATGAATTCCTCCAATTAATCTTCCTTCTTGGCCCCGTTTGCCTGATTGATCTGTTGCGTTCTGATCTGTGTATTCATTTTTTTACCTTCATTTACTTCGGTACGTATCATTTTGCATACCTTTTACATAACCGCGTTTCGCATTCTGGCGTGATGTTTTGCATGTTTTGTACGACAAATGGCGATATTATATGGCCCCGAACATATTTTCCGCAATGTACATAGCTTCACCCACTCAGTTGAGGATGATTGAATACACAGAACGCTTTCCAAAGGAACCCTATATAGACAGACTGAAGCATTCAATTAATGGTCCGCAGGACCAGCCGAACAGTTGTACAAGCGTTTACACGAGATGGGTACTTTCTGTTCTCAGCAGGAGGGAATGATCCCGGTGGGTGGCACGTTTATACCAATACCCCGTAGGTGTAGAAAGCACTGTTCCTGTTAGACTAACGGGATATTTTTTCCAATGTGTTTCCGGACAACTTCATGGTGATAAATGGCAAACTGGAAGTGGTTTTAAATATTCTGAATGATGAGGTCTACTTTCGGTACTTCCTTATTTTGGGGAATTGCTCACACACGCTTTACTTTCAACTCACTAGTGCTTTTTTTTCAGTGGACGGCCTAGGTCCTAATATTTTGCGCGCCTCCTTTCGCACTGTTGCATGTATATGCTCGCATCTATCTGTAAACTTGCCACCCGTATGTATTCTTGTCGTGCATGCATTTTTGTAACTATTTTGTCACAAGCATGTAAGTGCTTTTAGTAACCTGTCCACCAATGACGCTTGTTTCTATCCTGGGCTTTCCATAGATGCTTTATCTTCAGCCTAACTTTCCTTTGGTGGCATTTATGTTGTGCATCAAGTCGTTGAGTCTTGCGGTTGGAAACCCGGGAGAACTTGTTTCTTCACTCCCTAATATGCTTCCTTTCGGGTAGGTCTCGCTGTGAAACTTTTGGTGGAAAATTCTAACTCCGTGGTGCACAAAAATTGGGTGGTCGGCGGCAACAGCCTAGGGCCGCCTCGAACTACAAGCCTACCACGGCACCGCTGAATACTACTGTCCAGAGCACCACTACTAGACTTTTTCCAGGTATACGCGTTTGTGGAATTGTTCTAGGCAGGTATATAGCTTTACATGTGATATTCTATCAGACTGTTTCGGAGAAGCTTTTGTTTTTCAAAGTCGGTTACTCCAATACACCTAAACGTCCGTCTCAGATGATACCTTGCCATAAACGCCCTTTGGCCAGCGGTATTCAGTTTGGAGGAGGTAAGAACTTCTGGCAGTTGAAGTTATTTAGCGGTACCGAAGCAGCTGACCTCGGGCGAAAGTTTCCAAAAAGAGCATGCGGCACTATTACGTTTGCCACTAAAGCACTACTCATTGCCTTCCTGTCCGCAGCCGGTGCTAAGAAAGGTTATGGAAGCTCCTTCGTAAGTCCACTTTTTTCTACCAATATGCTTTAAAAATCAACACATGAATACGGCTCGCTGCAGAACGTCATCGCTGAAAACGTGGGAGAACATTGTATTGGCCTATTAGGCAGTGAAACGAAATTCGAGTATTTAGTGAAAAGAGGTAACTGTTCTTCTGGGATATTTTAGTGCTTTGGCCATGCCCAACCCTAGCCCAAATGGGCGCCGGTGGCGCTGTATATTGCTTCTTGATAGAGTTTTCCAAGGTCATGATGGTCAAGCCAAACGTTTGCTCAACCCTAGCACATTTGGAAAAACAGTGGGCAGTGTTGCTTAGTGGACCAGCCAGAATTCTGACTCCCCTGACCCAACTTCTCGAGCCCTTTACGATAACCATGGGGTAGAATTTAGTTGAGACGTGTAAATTTACTGGCTGTATATCTTCAGAGGTTTCAAAATGCGCAAGAAATTCTAGCCACGCCAACCCATGTAACAATCCCAACAAAATCCTGATCGATTTCCCCAGGGATTTGATTGGGATTCGGTTAGAAAGCATCGGGTTTTGGTTGGGACACCCTAGCTTAAAGGTTAGATTTTGGTTGGGGCAAGAATAGCACACCTAATGGGTCCCAATGGGCTCCCGATGGAAGTGACCCGACTCCCCAGTAGCCTAAAAAGCTCCCCCAAATTTACCCAATTTCCCAACCCAAATAATTGTATCTCGGTGAACGATCCATAGTCCCCATTTCATGTACTTTCCTTCGTATACCACTGAAAAGAAAAAAACAAAGTAGCGAAATGCTTAAGTAGAATTCTATTACATCAAAGGTCTCAAACAATGCACGGTTAAGTCCAGGGGATTCTTCCTTTCTTATTTTCTCCTGGGACAGCACGACTGGCCTCTGGAATGGTACCGGAAATGGATGAAAAATGTCACTGATCACACGCAGCAGCACAAAAGGACGTTCGACCGTCACCTGAGTGTCCCTTAGGGGAATGTGGCGAGAAATCAAGGCAGAGCCCCCAAGAGCAATCGAATTCTAGAGAAACTCCACAGAATCCACCGTTATTGCAACTTACTTCCAACGAAAGTCTCTGTTAAGCCTCATTCTGTAACTTAAAATGGTTTGACTCTGACTGACTCTAGATACAAAATTCTCTCCAAACGCTAACGCACGAAAATTTCAAAACGGATGCTTCGGGAGTAAAAACCATGATAGTCGTAATTAAAGGCATCAATTTTTTAGTCACCTTTTTATATTATGAATTTAGATATTCCGTTTATTTTGTTGCATCCCCATTATGGCCGTCAGTTTTCGGCGGTGGTTGTTTGTCGTCACGGTTTCTGTAGGTTGGCTGGACACTGCGCCGCTTTTAATCAATTCTTGCGGTTCCACTTTAGATAAACGCTATTTATTCTTAAGTATCTCTCCTTCTATGCATAGAAAAACGCTCTCAATCGTTTAGCTGTTCCGGACCCACAACATGGAGGTACAAGAGGCAGATCGCAGTCGTTAGGGTTAATATGGAGTATTTCGGTTCGTCTCTTATTTGAAATGGTGGGATCAAATTCGGCTGCTATGAAGTTCGTTTCATTTTTTCAGGCCGCTGTTCCGGTTCAAAGTGTGAAGAGTCAGATGACTTAATCGATGACATCGACAGTACTGAAACAACAAAGGACTCATGTGCAACAGTTGCGGATGAACAATTCCTGGTTGCTGCTACCCGTACCAGTGTTGGGTAAAGCATGATGAACTTTTAAACATAGGCAATTTTGAGGACATGATATGTAATATCACTTGCGTACAAAATAAGAAATCGACATCAACTTTTTCGGCTGCGACCACTTTCACAAAAGGTAACCCTAGTGGTGATCAGCAATGTGTGTAGCAGAATTATCAAAGGAGGGTAAACAAACTGGATTCAGGACACCGAGCTAAATAATACGTACACTTGCGGAAGATAAGTGAGTTTGTAATTTTATGTTTTCCAGTTGGTTCCTTGGCCCTGGACGTTGTTTAGCAAGCTGCAATACAAATGCAATCATCGATGGCTTACATGAGGATTCCAATACGAGCTCTTGGATACTTGGAGCCTCATTTGCCATTAGATTCGAGACCGTTGCTGTGGACACCAAGGGGGATAAAAGGAAAAATGTTGGCACCGGTGAATAAGTGCTTTTTGGGTTAGGTAAAATGGAAATACATACGAAGGATATGCAGCTGTCACAGATGCGCACAACTCGGCTATTGCTTCCCATACCGAATAACCTTCCTGTCGACCACCGCAAGGGTACACTTTGATAAGAATTTTCAAGATCGTAGCATGGGCAGTCACCTTACTGGCAGTTCCCTGTTTGAAGTACTACCAGTGGATATGATGGCTCTGCTTCCCAGGCCTCCAATTTTAAAGCACTCAGTGGTACCGATTTCGTCAATCTCTATCAGGGATGCAGCAAGATATTATAGAATAGGCATAAGTTTACTATAAGTTGTTATATATTCTTCTCCCAGCGAGAAGTAAACGGTAACAAAGATGAATGTGAAAGACCGAGTTTCCGAAAGTAATACATATGGGAAAGCCTTGGTTAGTCTGTTCCGGTTCGGATGTAGCTTTCAAAATATGCAGCTATAAGGAACGATCTTACCACTCGTGTTCTCGAGATGTAGAGAACGCTACAGGATCTCAAAGTTCAATTTGCAAGTTTGGGCATTGCGAGAGCATCGTTTCAGCTGCTGCTTTGCGCTACCCCTGTGCGGAATGCATGGAAGTTCAACACATCTAATGAAGAATTGGACAGTGAAACCTTTTACGAATGAATGGCAACTTCCGTCTTCGCAATTCTGAGATTCGCGTTTGCCACAGGAACAAGAACTATCGATGAACATGTACGTCAAATTACGTGAACATTGACTTAGGATCCCTTGTAGCACAACCACTCCGAAACCGATCGGCTTTTGGCCGGCTGGTTGGCGGTTTTTACTATCACGCCAATTGGTTCTCTAGTGGTTTCTAAGTGGTTTCTGGAGAGTTTCCAAGGGGTTAAATCGGTCGTTCGAAATACGGGATAAGCTCCGTCAGTTTGTCGCTTTTCTCAAAGTGCTTTTTATGTTGCTCGATTCTATTTTCCAAACTATGATTTATCAAACAATTGTCCTTATTTTACCATTTTTGAGGGCATAAAATAGATTTATCCGTTAGAGTGTATTTCGGGGCTTTCCAGTCAATTCACCTCATATTGGAATAAAACAACTGCTAAGCATAACGCATTATTCAGGTTGACGATTTTCTTTGAATCAATTCATTTTTGATCCGTTTAAATTAGCCACCAAGCAAACCGGTCAAAAAACCTATGTTACGAACTAGCTGTATGCTACAAAGGCTTGCCATCTGCAAAACCCAACTTGACAGTGTTCTTCGGCGATACTCGTTAGCAAATACAAACGTATGCAGGTTAACTGTAGGTGAGTGTGGATTTTTGCTTTACTCTTTATCTGAAAATGCTGTAAATAAGGGCATTTTTCCTGGGGCTATAATCACTCTCATCAATGAAAAAATACAATGCTGAATGCAACGGTATACACCGAATGAGGTCACGAGCACCGATTCATCTTTTCAAGATGTCGCTGTACAAACCGCAAGTGCTTAAGCCAGTTATGATTCAATCAATGTCAATTTCTTATCCCTTGCCCATCTATCTGAGAAGTCCATTAGTACCATTAAAAACTACAATCACATTTTCACTACCACTGTTGAACAAAATTTTTCATCATTTCCTTCGTTTCAGAATCTGCAGAGTGCACCACAAAAACGCATGTGCGAATAATACTAGTTGGTTGCAAATGGCAGTTTACGTGCATGCATCGAATTGGCAAAGTATAACTTTTTCGTAAAGCATGTTTTTATGAATCAATTTTTCTAATGTGCCAAGTGTTCCAAAACATCTGTCTTTTCTACGCACTTTGGGAGTTAGTATCGTCAAGTGGTGTACCCCGATTTATGGTTAAGGTATTGTTGCACCAGTGGCGAATTTCTATTACGCCTCGGAATAATAGTAAATTATTTGAAAGGTACATGTGTCCTTAGGTGCACTAAGTCTAAATTAGTCATTAAAATTTATTGATGGTATATGCGATCCGTTTTAAGCAATTTCGGAGACGGTTACCTGAACGTCCCCTGAACATCAACAAATTGTCCCGTTTTTATTTAAAAGTGGACACTCAGGTGACCGTCAGAGGTCACTCAGGGGACGGCCAGGGGACACGTAGGTGACTTTCAGGTGAAGGTGGTGCTACCTATGGGATGTTGACGAAATGTGGGTTTCCATAAGAAATCCGTAAAGGAAATTACAAAATTTATGTACATGATAAATACGCTTCGCAATATACAGTGTAGAATTAATTGTAAAGCAGTGGTTTACTGAACTTTAAAAAGCCAAGGTATGCAGTAATTTACTTGGGTTTCCTGCCTGGCGATCCTCGGCCCCTGGCGTTAATAAACCAGCTTTGTGCAGGCCTCCCGTCATCCCCGTTGGATATGTCTCTCAGCCACTCACTCTAGTTAATAGCGTCTCGCTTCGTATGAATTGTGTGATAAGAAAAGAAAACCTGCCTTCAACTACGCACATCCGTCGCAGCAGTGAAACCTCGGTTCTCGTAGCGCTGCTTGGCTAGCAACGGTGTCTTGAAAAATCATCGCTGATCATCAGAAACAACATTTTTCGGGCCGATTCCAGGAGGTAATTTGTTGCAGTCCTAACAAGAGTGGAAACCTGGAACAGTAATGTGCAATACTGTAAACTTATCAGGTTTTTCTAGTTAAGCAAAACATCCGAATCGCCGTCCATGGTTTGTAGTTCCTCCAGAGCGGTGGCCTTTGTCGGCTCGTAAAGCAATTGCACACTAAGCGTTGATCTTGCTCCGGACAGGTCGTTTATTCGACTCTGTAACGCCTCAAACCCGGGGCTCAGCAGCGCGATGACGGTGGAGAATGTTTTATTCATATCTCCCACCTCGGGAGCCACCGGAGCCTTCAATCATCCCAAGTTTTTGTCCAACTGTTCCAAGTTTGTAAATGCTGTTTTAATTGACTTTTCAATGGAGTTAGTGGAACCAGCTCTTCGAAAACTACATAAAGGTGTAGGTTAATATAGTAAAACCTGGCTGATTTAAGATAAGGGGGAGAACACCTCAATTAGACTGCCGGTTTTCTGTATACGGAATACCGGTTGTGGTGTGTAGGACAGTCTATATGATGGGAACTATTGAGTTGGATTACTTGACATACCCACTGTTTGACTAGTAGTAGGACATAGCTCCGTTAGACATGGAAGATCTTCCTGCTCTGGAAGTCGTTCTTTGCGTCTCATTTGCAATTGGCCTCTTCTGAGTCACAGCTAAGAGTAATGGGTCTTCTGCGAGAAGGAGAAAATGTCAAGGATATACTTTTTGTGTGTTGTGTGCCTCGGTACAAACAGTGTCATTGGAACTGTCAAATCAGGGGCAGATATTAATAATGACACTCCTGGATCCCAAGAAAACTTTCTGTTACAAGCCTTGTAGTTTTCAAATTTACTCGTACCGGAACTCAGCGGTTTATGGCATTCGTAGACGAGAAAGTAGCCTGGCAACTGTTCAACCAAAAATAACGTGCTCCGATATTCAGAAGCACTTTCCACGTTTGGCCAACTGGTGCGTTTTGAATCCGCCATTCAGTTGCGACTTTTAGTTCTAATTGAACCGTCCTTCTAGAAAAACACGAGCTGAAACACCCGAAAAAGAAATTTTATATAGAAAACACGAATAGCGAACAAGCTCGTTTTCGGTAACATCATCCTCGTGGCTAATACATTTACATTTATAGGTTAGAAATGCCTAAGTTATGAACAACGTCTGTGTGCTAAAGTTTGATTGGATGGTCATCAAAGTTTGTTTTGCGTAGTTAGGAAGGATAGGAGGGGAAATGTTGTTTTGTGGTTGGGAAAGGGGCCAGTGAAACAATGGACAAGGGTTTCGGGGATTATCCATTTTCGGTTTCAACCAAAGGGTCAAAGTATGGGTCAAAATGAACTCCAGGGTCGGTCTCAGATCGCTGCAAGTGTAGTTTGAGTGCCTTAACAAAACGTTTCTAAGAACAAAGCGATGGATTGAATGATCAGATTGCCACAGCCTGTGCCGTTGCTAGATTTTGTTTTTGAGCGGCTTTTGGCGCGTTCGTAGGAACTCTGCTGAGTGCTAGAGAAGATGCGAAAGGAAAAGCTGAAAAGTAGTCCAGAGTTCTTTGGAGAAGTACGTCATCATCCAAGTGAATCAAGCAGTGGACTGTGTAAACAAGTTCTCTTGAACGGTAAAAAAGTTCTAATTGTTAGACAAAATAGAGAAGAGATTAGCTGTGAACTGGTGATGATGACCATACAAACACATGACAAAAATGTACACCCGAATTATAGTGCCAAAAATGGTGATACGCCTCTCCCTGTAGTAAATTTATAAAACAAACGGGTCCCAGGTGCAGTAGAAATCGTCGGTATTTGCTGGCTTTCCAGCGTTCCACTTTGCTGATTTGCCGGCACTTTCGTGAACCATCACAGGTGCCACCTACGTATGGTTGTGGAATGCTATTTCCTAGTTCCCCGGCGACAAAAATACTTCAACCGACAAACCCATCGCTGAGGCCGTTAGGCCAAGACTGAAGAAGCTTTTTCATTACACCCAGGCATACCCGACGCATATACTAATGGCAGAATGTGCAAGCCATGTCTATGTTTAGAGCCAAAAATGGACCGTTGGACTCCTGTAAGGGGTAATTTTTGCGCCTTTTTGCGCGAAAGCTTTCGTCTGTCCTTGGTTTGGCCCTTGTGGACCGAAAGGCCATTTTGACACAGGTGTAGTGTCCTGGTTGAATGCCTCTATCAAGCCCAAAACAAGCTTTGTGCCCTTAAACCTTGAGGACAAACGCCGTAGCCGGAAGTCACAGATAATGGCAGACAGAGTACATTCGAAGGAAACACCGAGACTTACAACGCCGTGTTCCAACACCGTCTTAAGTTCATCAGTGCACTCCTGCAGGAACTGCTCAACGGGCTTGGGTTTATCTCAACAGTAGTAAAATCCCACGATGAATATTTCGTTTGTTTTTGGTCTGATTATTCTTGATAATATCATCGACGACTGCAAGTCTTAGGAAAGGTGAATGACGGCTCCTTTATAGTGTATTTTATATCCAAGATGCATTCTGGTAGTTTTTGTGAGTACATCGTGTGAGTACATCTTGCCTTGTGCATGTGTATTGACCATGGTCAAGAAATATACTATACTATACTATACTATACTATACTATAAAGACCTTTCGCAAGTCCCATGTGAAAACGACTTCCATTCTGCAAACTACCAAAGTTGCAATGCCTCGGTATCACGCACAGAGTCCTTGGGTCCTTCGGAATGCTTGCGAAAAGTTTATCGAGGAAGCGCAGCACAGCAGCACGTTGAGACATGTTAAAGCGAAATTTAAGGGAATCTTGGTGTAACTGACTGAGCATTCCAGAAGTCTCCTCGGTTTTTAAAATATGACGTGAGGAATCCCTAACTTTCGTATACGGTAGTATACCGTAATCATCCCCTAGGTCTGCCACAGTCACACATGTAGACAGAGCTCCCCTGAAACTCTTGAAATGATACCGACGAAGTCGGTGGCTCCAAATGGGTGTTATCGAAGTTGATAGAAACACCACCGTGGCTAAATTCTGGATGAGTAACGGACAGTGCAATCGTACCACCAGCAATAGATATTGAGCACCCACCACGATGTTCCCATGAGGAAGCATCCAGGCAACACAGGCACAATGCCTGCATCGTCACTTTTCCCCAAAGGCAAAATCTTTGCAATATTGCTAGTGTAGACATAATAGTATTCTATCTAGAAACGGGAATTTAGGCAGAAATGTTATTAAGATTCCGCTACATTGCATACCTAGGAAGAAAACCCTGAAAAACTAACAAAAACCCATCCCACGTCAACTCAGCACTGGTTACTAGCTTGCCCAACCAGATCCCTGCCATAACCCGACCGAATCCCTATCACATTGAAATGGAGCTTTGAGAAGATTGTCCTGCTGTGTGATTGTGAATCTAAGCCAACTAAGTTGAGAATAATTATTTTTTGTCTTCTCGTATAAGTACGGTAGCGATTACGTCTACTAAAGAGCTCAGAGGGACAAATTTCTGAATAAAGACTCCGAGAATGCAAGACAGTTCATGAATCAAGTTCATGGACCCAACTAGGCTTATTTAGTAGGTCAGCCCTGTGTCATCTATGGAAAGTAACACCCAGTATAGGGCTATGAGAGAAATGGAGCGGTTAAAAATAAAATAATGCATCAACTCCGGAACATGACGAACCACCAGCGGGCGATGACAATTCGAAGAGGCGAAGAGTCGTGATTTACAACAAAAGGTGAGGCATTTCACTACCAGTATTATTTCAGATTTTCAGGCCTATGTACCATTTCAGGAACTTTCTTCTCAAGTATGTGGGTTTTGCTTTGCAAAAACAATGGCTAAGCATCCCCATCAAAATACCGTCGAAACCCAACGTTAACATGGAGAAGAGTGCTGCACCGGACTGTATTCAACATTCCTGATAGGGTCCCACTCAACATAGTCAGCAGTACTTCAAGCGAAATCAGCCCTGCCCACCTTAATACTGCAATTGAAGGGCACGATACAATTGTTCCGGAAGTTAATGTCGTGCGAAATGTGCTAACCCAGAGAGGTTAACTTCAAACATTATATTGTACACGACATGCAAAAACCACTTTACTCTCTCTATCTTTTAAGTTCATGACGGTTTTTTCTGATATGTGTACAAGCAATGAATTTCGGTCGATATATCTACAGATAAATCCGCAGCTGTTATGAAGCACTCAGCTAAATATTCGTGAAGTATTCATGTTTCATCAATGAAGGAATTACTCCATCGAGGATTAATTCCTTAATAACAACCAATTGCTTTGATCCTACATTTTTTATCATTTTGCCGTCTTTCTAGTTGGGCAGTGATCCTAACAGCCAAAGCACTAATGAACTACTGTTATTCAGAACAATGAACAGCAGTTTTTCTATAATTATCACCAATCAACCGTAACAGCTTTTTCTATTCACAACGTTTTCGACTGTTTTCAAATGCACTTACTAACACGATTGGCAGAAACATTTAGTTTGCTCTTTACTTCTGGAATGTTTCTCTGTATCAAACATTTGCATTTCCATATAGATCGTCACACTGGAAACAATGTTTGGTACCACCAGATCTAATTCGTACATCCTTTGTGAGAAGCCGTCAGTTCCGCGACACTTCAATCGGTCAAGCATCTCTTGGAATTTATTACACTTGGCTGAATGTTATTATCCCTGAGCGTTTCCTTTCAGCAGGCCGAAGCTCACTTTAATCCCGCTCCATGGCTAGCGCGTGGAATGCAGCGATATGCAGGGCCACACATTAAACGGTGGGTAATACTGGACTAAGGTGTGTGTAGCCTGCGAACACCTTGGTAATGCTTCCAGGACTGTAATATTGGCGACCAGTAAACAACATCTACTCTCTCGTCTGAAAAACCGAAACTTCTTGGAACCATTTGTCCGATGAAGCTTGACTTTTGAAGTGAAACCAGGTGGTAAACTGAAACTGTTACTTAAGCATGAGGGCTACTGTTGTAGCCCCTATAGGGGCCTTATGGGTAACAAATAGGGCTAATACAGTGCCTCATATCATGCAAGCCCAATTAAAAACTTTCATCCGAGACAGGCTTGGAACTGGGGCAGAATGCGGCTAAGGTGGTGACCCTTATCAGGTAGGCCCCGTGATTGCCTCTCACCCCGGTTCCGTGACACTTCTAAACACACAAGCCGTCAAACCGGGGTGCTTTCTAAAAATAGTAACCGTTCACTTTCACCTACACTTCGAAGGCTGTTTGCTTGTGCATAACTTTATGGCTTCTATCATGACATCTATCGTTGACGTGTTCGTCAAAAGACGAAAGCAATACAGCTCCCACCTCCGTCTCAAACAAGGCCAGAAGCGAAAGAGACAAGGGGATGTGGCAGCTCAGGAGTTTCACGTTAGTCTACTTTATCCCTACCCACACACGGGCCACGGACGCAGAAACATGCGCCAAGGAAAACGCGGCAATGTGCACCAGGACCTATTCTGCTGCTGCCCTCAACAGAATACCGAATCTAGTTGAAAGTGGTTAAGAATGAACATCACCCATCGCTTGATTCGCCAGAAGTATTACAGTTTGACTTGGGAGTCATTATTTGGAACGGATAATCGCTTTACCTTAATTCTGCTAGACTTCTCATGAAATTAGTTATCATGTTTACCAGTTACCATAATCACAGTTCGTGAAATTATTCCGAAATTTCCTAACTTTTTTCCCTAGTCCGAAAGACCAAAAACCTGCCAATCGTTAGGTCCAACAGGATAGATAACGGATACCATTTTTACCTCTGTACTTGTTGTTTTCCCCGCTTTCTTGCTGTGATGCTTAGTTGTAATTTAACTTTGGCGTTTGCAGACTACATGCACGTTCTTGCAATACACCGTAGCCAATTTCTCTCCATTAGACGCGTTATTCATATCATAGATGGTGGGAATTAATGCCGTGGCTATCATGGCGGCGTTATGCGGAGCATCACAGTGACGGACTGGTGGTCCACGAGTAGTAGGGAAGGCTAACGAACGAGTTCAATAAGGAAGCGGCATAGTACGGTTCAACAAACCACATGTAGCAAATTAATTAAATATCTTTATCATCACATGACGCGTAAAGAATATAAAGCTACCCCCTCCAAATATCAATATCTGTGAAACATTTACGTGGGGAAACTTTCCTCTCTTCCTGCTGGTGCCCTAAGAAGTCGTCAGAAGGGACAGTGATCTGTTCGGTTCCTCCACTGCAGCCTAAATATTTATTCATTTATTGAAATCGTCCCGAAAATACAATGAAAAGTCACTACTCATTCGCCGTTAGTGGGAACGGTATTGTCAAAGTGTATGGCAACCTCAGCTTGTGTAAAATCCTCATCAGAGAGCGTTTTTCTCCCTCGTAACACAGTAGCTGAAATGGAAACGACAATAGGACGAGAACTGGTGTAATATACTTGCAATCGACGAATATTGAACGGAGATGGAAGCGTCATACGAGGTATTGCTATCATGCTGACCGCAAATAGCATTAAAATGTTCATTATTTAAAACATTGGTGCTTCTTACGTGGGCAGTGATACTCGTCACTGTTCACTCAATATTGATATAGCCATCGAGTTTGATAATTCACCTGTCGGTAGCACGGTCCTTCAGTACTTCTCCAGCTGAAAATATTCAGCAATTAAATGAGCCAACCTGACAACTGTTTCGTTTGACCAGCTTTTTGCGCATGCTTTATTTCCACTGCTTCTTTTGACACTACTGTAGTAGCACATCAATAAATAAAGTCACACTCATTTCCTGTGAGTTATAGGTACAGCTACACTTACCTAGACGGCACGGTGACCCACCATGGTGCGTTTGCGACCGCACTATCCAGGCACAGTGCTCCTTTTCCAAAGCGTAATCGTTCAGTGGGCCGGCTGCCTGTGTCGAAAGCACAACACATGTTATTGGTCGTAGTAGCAGTCAGGACACCAGTGTGTTTTTCCCCTACACCCCTGCCCATCAGTCAGTTGGCGGTGCTGCTTTTATCAGGGAGATGCTGGCTCTCGTCAACATTTGGGCGACCCAATAACATATTTTGTGCTGGCTGGGTGGCTAAAGGCCGCTAACATGGGACGGGCCATATGCCGTAGCGGCAGACTATGAAAGCAAACAGAACGAGACAAATGCCCCCTGCTTTTCCAATTTTTGGACTCACTGACTGCCACTGATTTCTTTCATATAAAAATCGCTATTGTTGTTAACTCACAAAATAATCGGATAGCATCCGACAAAGCGCCACTAAAAAATGAACCGCTGAAAAGTTGAACTCTCTCAAACATCCAGGCCAGGAACCCGCCAAAACGATACCTGCCTCTGCGTTTCCCAACCCTCTCTATGCAACGAAAGTCTGCCAGCCAAAAGTTGTCTGATGAAGACCTTAACGCAACCCCTGGACTTTCTTCAAATCTACCAGTTTTTAAGGGCCCTAGACTCACCGATAAAGCCATAAGTGCTCGGGGCTCGGATCCACCAAGCTCTGTTAGACAGCTTAGCACTGTCACTGTGACACATTCTCGTCGTTGCGATTTGAATTATCACCCCTGGGTCGAAAATCGGTAAAGCTTTGTACTCAGCCCCCAAAGCAGATTGCCGGTACCAAAGAAAAACCATGGCCGGAAATCTAAAGTTCGGTAGGCCGCTCTCCTTTCTTGCTAAAAACCTCAAC
Organism: Fasciola hepatica; assembly: GCA_948099385.1. Lineage (NCBI taxonomy): Eukaryota > Metazoa > Platyhelminthes > Trematoda > Plagiorchiida > Fasciolidae > Fasciola > Fasciola hepatica. The sequence continues at coordinate 8,574,122 of CANUEZ040000012.1, read as the reverse complement.
GACTAGTTTACTAAGCAGCAACCTTCTCATACCGCCAGGTCACACTCCGATGGTCTTGCAGAAATTACAACCAAACTGACACCCTAGCAGGATGTCACTTATGCTCAAGCCTGCAATTTCCGTTCCCAAAACGGATAGTTTCCCAAGCAGTGCTTTCTCCCGGCAAAATCCCAGCTCCGCGCGCTTTTATGCGGACAATGCCCGCAACCCACCTCACTGCCATTATTCAACTCTGGATAGGCCTAATTCGGCTTCTCCGAACCTTTCCATGCCTCCATCGTTCATCCCATTAGTTCTATTACCACACAAACATTTTCGTTTCGCCCCACCATTGCCCATCACACTACAACCCTCTTACCCTCAGAATACATCCACAAGCCCCCTCTTTGTAAACTTCCACCACCCTGTGGCAGTCATTCCCACAATCTCTTCTTTCTTCCAGCCTTAATAAACCAATTTATAATACCAGCACCTTGCCGGTCGTCCACAACTTTGACAGCACACCAAACTCCGAGGGCCAACTGCGCAACATTGCGTATTCCCAGTACCTCCTTCCAAGATAACCTTTATATACCCCCTCTACCAACTGCAGATTCCTATCCTTCCCCACCCGAGCAAGCCGAATCGGCAAGCAGCAAAGCCGCACCACACCCTCCTAGCTCCTATTCTCCCAGGCCTGCTTCTACCACACAACATCAACCATTACCAGGGTTGCCACGTGGGAAAGCCAATATATTCCATGACCCCATATTCTGTCATCATATTCAAGCATCCGAAGATCCCAACGAATCGGGACAAGTGGCAAGGTCACTTCTCGTTTACCTCGTGATATCCCGAATTAATTATTCCCAGGCCATCCACTGCTGAGTCCTCTGAAATCATCAAGGAAGTGCCCAAAGCTCACTGTTCTTCTCCTTCCGTGATAACTCTAACTGACGCCCCCCTTCCCGGCGCACTTTCTCCGTCCAATGACTACCCTTCGTGACCTAGCCCAGGCAGTCACTTTTACACGAATGGGTTACCCTTGATGTTATTTAACTCCCGGTCCACCCCAAATAAGCTTCGTCACTTGAAATATTATGTCATAACATCAAGTTCTGATATCAACCTTGTTACTAAACCTTGATCACAGGACACGCACATAAGCGAAATTTTGCTTGGGTACAAGGATTTTGGAGTAAATAGGATTGGCGGACGCCGTGGTGAGTGCCTTGTGTAAGCACAGCTTACCCTTCCAGTTACCCCCACCAGATGAGCGATGTTTGACTCAATTCCGGAGTCTCTGTGGCTCACAATTCGGTTCGCATACATAGTCATGCATACTGGTTGTGTCTACCGCCCGCCCCTCTCTACTATTACAGACTTGCCTCCTTATTTAAAGCCCTCGATTATCTTTTACTACCACCTTCAGCAGCGGAGGTCATAGCCGGTGATTTTAACTGGCCTAAAATGCTCCAGACGAGCCTCACAGCACCCAGCTTAATAGACTTTGTCTCCAGTTCTCACTTTGGGGGCTGTGAGCAACACGGTAAAACCCTCACTATAAATGCCAACATCCTGGATTTTATAATCACTCATATCATTTCCAACTTTTCGGTTTCCATTGTGCGTAAACTTCCGGGCAACCACCATAGGATAGTGGTAGGCAATCTTTTGTTCCATCCCTATCCATCAGGCTATCGGACCCCAGCTAACAATTCTCTCCGTTTAAAATGGAACACCCCGCCAGGTCTCATCAGTAACCCAGATTGGAGCAGTTTTTACCCAGCGGCCGATCCCAACAGGCGGCTAATCACTTTTACATCAAGGTGGGAAACTGCCTCTTGAAGCTTAGTCCAACTGTGCAAAACTCCTCTCTTAAGAAACACAAACTTGTCTCCCTCCAACAAAAGTAACTTAAGATGCAAAGAATTTACATCCCACACCACGACTTCCCTTTTCTCAGTAGATCAACACGTCCTGCCGATATTATCCGGGACCTATTAAAAGAATAGCTTTGCAGTGAAGAAGCTAAAGCAATAAGGTATTCCAGTACTGCATCGAAACTCTCACTCCTACATAAATCCAGGAATTCGGCAGCAGATACCACTATTCAACACGTTGTTACCGAACAAAACTTCGGTCAACTCCCCCTCCCTCCTGGAGCTTTTAATCTTTACTTCGCCACTTCTAAGGCCTCCGCCTCAGACAAAACCCTCCCTCGAATCCTACTGCTATTGCCAGCTCTTACGTGTCTACCCTTACATTTGAAGTAAGCATTAGTTCCAAGCTCATTTCACGCTATAATGCTCCTGCGCATCCCGGACCAGATAGGTTACCCCAGCTGCAGTCAGTAACAGTGGATTGGACCTTCCACTTCTTTTACTAAATCTATGTACTTAGTCACTTGGATCCGTTTTAGTACCTCCACAGCACAAAACGGACTAGCCCACGGACTCGCTAACTACCGCCCCCCCCCCCTATACACACCCCTGTCATTTCCAGAATAATGGAAATTATTGTCAAAGATGACATAGCCACCAATCTTCCCGCTTCAAAACCTCGTAGTGATATGCAGCACGGGTTTCCCAAATCGCGATCATGCGCCATATCTCAGGTCGGCTTCCTTGACCCAGTCACTAAGGCTGTTGACAGCGGGCGGGCAATAACAACTGTCTACCTAGATCTGCCAAGGGCTTTCGACTGCTTTCCACGTCCCCTTTTTGTGGCTAAATTGTGCTTATTCGGCATTACTGCCCCACTGACTTCTTGGCTGTAGTTTTATCTCACACGTCGTTCCCAAGTGGTTCTCACCAACGGATATACACCTGACCGAAGACCTGGTACTATTAGCATTATGCAGGGCAGTGTGCTGGATCCTTTCCTATTTTTAATGTACAACAATGGAGCACTGGATCTATTACACCGTAGCACGCCATTCTTGTTCGCAGATGATGGAGAAATAGTCTATTCTTTCAACTCTAATGATTCTACCCTCGGACCCCTCTGTACCTGACCGTTGGTGTCATTCCTGGATGATGAATTTTCCCACCGATAAGTGCGGGGTCCCAACCCACAATTCCAATTTTCCCCTGGGTCTCTAACTCTTAGTGGGTCCCCGGCAGCCAGTCGACCTGCCTTACGCGATTCGGGCCTCAAATATTCTAGCGCCCTCAATCTCTCTGAGCACGCCGTCATCCAAGCGGCTAAGGCTAGAAGAGATATGCCCCCTCTTTTCCACTCCTTTCGTCTCCAGGACAGTATCATCGTCATTTACAAATCCCACATCAGTCCTTTGCTTCGGTGTTGCCCAACAATCATTTCTTCCATGAAAAATTTACCAACTTTGCTCTAGATACCACACAAAGGCGTATTACCATGCAACTACTATGTTGGTCCACGTATTCAAACTACAGAGAACGATGCCAACATCTGAATCTTCACCAACAGTGGCTCCATCGTTTGAGGCTAGACTTAGCCTTCCATTATAACCTGCCAGTTAACCGGTCTTCTCCCTTAACCCATTAAGCTGCCCGTGTGAAACGTCTCACTTACTTCGGCACAGATCTTTTATTATCCCTTCTAGTATAGCTAAATCGGCAGTGCTGTCACACTTTTTCCTTTTTGCCTGCTCCAAATTCTGGAATAAAATGCCCATCAAAATTAGGGCTTCTCAGATCATTTCCCAATTTCTATCGGCACTCATTCCATATCTCTGCTTTACCGGTGCACTTCAGTTATCTTATGTGTACATAGCTGAGGATATGACGTACGAGGGGGGCCTCGACTTCTAAGGCCAACTCTATCGCAGACCCCGTTCCCTCCAATTGTGTGCACAATCAACGACAGACAGTCTCATCTACCTGAATGAATTCTCAACGCTTGACTAACCGTGTCCATTCCGGTAATGATAAAACAGAGGTGAAATACCATTATTTTCCTAGACCCTGCTTCTCCCCTCTCCCGTAGTCTCAGACTCTCCTATGCTTCGTCCTTCATTGGCTTTTACTTGCCTCCGTTAACAGTTGACCCACAGCAGGGTCATGCAGCTCTCCAGCTCCGTCGTCCCATCTCTGCTACTAATATACCTTTCTCGTGATTTTGCTCCATATCAGGTTCTCTTGTCCCGGAGTCCCCTTTTTCCTCGGCTCAAACCGTGCCTCACCGATGGTAAAATGAACTAGTTATTTATCACTTACCTGTTTCGCTTCGGCCTGTTTCCCCATCGCCTGTCTTACATTTTCTTCGCCATAGGCATTTTTACTGCACTTTCCAGGTTGCTCCGTTTCTAAACTTTCCATCTTTTGCAAACAAATTGTTACTCCGTGAAATTCACAAACGTATTCTACGTGATCTGCTCCCTCCGATCTTCCTTAAGCCCCCAACGTCCCTATGCTTTTCGTCGTTACAACTGCTGTGTCCATGAACCCAGTCCGACTTATTGCCCAGTTCACTTTCTCCGCTGTTATTCCTAGCTACTTAGAATATTTAAGTAAATATTTTTTCTCCTCGTTTCCTTGCCGCCTCTGTTGTTATCATCTCGCAGCTTAAGAATATATATCCATTTTCCACTGCTTCTCTCGTACCAAACGGTCATCTCATGGTGCCCTTACTTTGACCAAGTTATTCGAATTACTCACACCTACTTTCCTTGCTCCGTTTTTTTATTCTTCACGAACTGTTAAACATAACTGACACAATTCCGGTGCCCTAAAGGCTGTTTTCCCCTCCACAGACCCATCACGGTTAGTTCGCCACAAATAAATCAATATATAAGGATTTCCCGCTGATTTTTTTCACGTGTAGTCGTTGATGCGGAGCACTTGGACCAGTCAGACCCCACCAGCTGAAGGAAGTGCGGACTAACCCTATCTGGGTTGGAGTAACGTGGAGATTGCAATTGGGCGGATGACGCCTGGATCTCAAATGTGCTCTAAATGCTATTGATTAACAGTTGTTAACTTTGGCTGAGCACAGCAAACGTACAAGCTAAAAATGGAACTATTGTTTGTGTGCAACGACTTCCGTGTTTTCATTGGTTATTTGTTTATATAGAAGGCCATGTTATTCACCGGGTGAAGTCGCTTTTAACGTGATGGAGTGGGCAAGAGTAGACAGTGCCGGTGAATTTCGACGCTTGGTTCGGAGACTTTGTCCAAAGTTGCAGTGCTTTAACTCTGATTTTGGCATTTCCAATGGACCACTTCAGCAAATTTCTACTAGTGTATTTCTCGCACGGTTGAAGTGGCTGTTAGACGTGACATCGTCTTGGCGAGCATTTTGGAGTACTATTTCTTCAAGCTCTGCTGCGTACATCGCAGACAAGGATATTTTCCTGCTAGAAGGTAATGTTTGCTCACAGCCGAAGGAAAGCTCATTCGTTTTTTCAGGTATCCAAACATGGAATGCCGTAAAACGGAATTAGTCCAGCACTGGGATTTGAAGTGCAGCCGTTTCTATGGTGATTTCCACTGTCCGTCACAGACGGGCGACTTGGTTTTCCTAATTAATTTGGTACCGAGGAACTAGCCAGGTGCGTCTTCGTGGACGATAAACGTAAATTACCGTCGGTTGATGTAATCTAAATCAAGTTTAGTTCGAGAACCTGTTCCATATCTATATGGTAATTACAGAAAACGTTGTTATTACATTATTTATGTCACGTATTTCATGTACACTGTTATATTTTGTTGTTTATTACATAAAATAAATATTTACTAACTTCCATGCGGAATTTCTCCGCAAATTTTGTAAGAATGTTTACGAAGTAGGTTGGAGAAGTTGGCGTAACTAAGCCTGGTATTTTACCAGTTAAAAATGATTATACCTGGCTAAAAAAGGAGGCCTAATTCATCAATATGTTGATTCTCCTTCTTCTTGTGTGAAATCTATTATTAGACAGATATTCGATAAGTATAATTAAAACCATTTCACCTGCAGCAACTGTTTTTATGCATACATCCAGGTGCTATCATGCACGGCTATGTATGTATATTCCTGTTAACAACCCGCATGAGATTTCAATAATAATATGATGCCCTTGCTTGTCCTAAGGTTCGCCGATAGCATACCTGACTTACAGTAGCTCACTGTTGGAACCGAAAACGTTGTTTTTCTTCCCATTCGATGGAAATATGAAAGGCAGCAGATCAACGTTGGTGCCTATTATATTGAACGGTATATCTTGTGAAACACGTTTCACCATGACATCACCGTGAATCATGAAGCGGAGGCACCCCAATCGCCAGACCTCTAGGAAACTGATCGGTTTTATTTCCGCTTGTTGGGTAGCCATTTAACAACTATCTAAAATGAACTTATTCGAGGGAAATTGGGGGGCCGGAGTGATACGCAATGCTTAGTTGGGGTTTTGTTCAAAGATATCGATTCAATCAATCGAAATGCCTTGAAGTATTCGGTATAGGTAGTCACCTTCTATTACCTCGAAAACGGGGAAATGAGGACAATTATGATATTTTATTTCGGATAAGGCCGAAGCACGTAGCAGTGCAAGATCAAACAGTCCACCTGAAGGCTGAATCAGAGCTTCAGGAGCATTGTACAACTAAGTGCGCGCAACTGAACGTAACAGAAAACTCTCGAGTCAAGTTTTGTGGTAGATCCCGGCGGATTTGAACTAAAGGTCTGGCAGTCAGGCCGGTCGAAGTTAGGGTGTCATTAATCCATCAAAGTGGGGAGTGGAATGGGGGTAGTTAAGATTCACCCAAATTCTACGGAAGGAAGACTGTCCTGCCAGAGGACCAGACTGGATTGACGGATACATGGTTAACGTGAAAAAGAAACATTACCGAAGGAGAAGCAATCAAGCAATAGGGCTTCGAAATGCATGAAAGGGGTTAAGATGTAAAAATTAAACGATAGAAAGAGATGGCACCACGCGTAAAAAACAAGAAAAATCAGTCAAGGATAACGGCTGTAAAGTTCAGTATAGCTAACGGACTACACACTAGGTTGTCGTTGATAATTGACTGTGGAGGAAGTGCCCGGAAAGAAAAATTCAGACCTTGAGCAGGTTCTTTGCCTTCAGAAGAAAGGAATATAATGCATCGACGTGAAAGCAGGAACTGGCGATAAATCGATGTGTGGTGCGTAGCTAGAGTAGTGGCAGAAAAGTAGCCTGCAAGAGAGGTGATCATAAATTGGGAGATAGAAATTAGCGGAGTAAGTCGTTATTTGAGAACATTGACATAAATTAACGGAGCACATCACGTTTCTCAGACGGCTGACAGAAGTCGGCCGGAAACCGCTCTGAAACCGTCAAGCAAACTGGTCGGAAACCACCAGAAAATCGATCGGCGTAATAGAAAAAACGATCTTAAACTGGCCAAAACCTATCGGTCTTGTCCACAACAAGCAAGCGTAATCCGAAGCAGTGCTGCCCCTTTGTACTACAGATGGTTTACGTTATTTAAATCATTGGCAGATAAAGGATGCTCTGTCTTGATTTTTAAATACCGGAAATCAAAGAGACAATAGTTGTATACTAGAAGCGAATATATATCTGTATTCAAATATATCCACAGATACCAAACAGAGCTCCCATCCGTTTAACTGCCCAACTGAGTAAAGCGTAACGGCAGCTGAATCCATCACAGCTAACGAACTTACTTCGCGGTGAAGACCGTGTGATTAGGCAGGCTCAGCCAGCGACTAACTGAAACGGACCCGCATTTTAGCCACCCGCACGTACGTCATCTTATTCCACACGGCTGTTGCTCGTTAACGGGAGGTATTGCAGTCCAGTCCTGCAGATGCACACAAAAAGGAAGACTCATGAGCCAACTGCCTACGTTTCCATACGTGAAAAGCAGCGACGTAAATGGTAATTAGAATAGCGGGGCCTTGAAGAGAGCCTCGGATTCGTTTACGCATTGCAACGCTGTTGTCGACGGGTCATATAGTGTACTCTTCATCGACCAACTAACAACACAGTAACGGGAGCCCGCTGATCAAAGCAGGTCGAATGCCTAGCAATTAAATTTAGAGTGCCTGCAGGAAATTTATTTAGCAATAGAAGATAACACCTGAACAACTTATCACATTTCCTTTTAAAGTGAAAGCAGCAGTGATTTTTAAAATAATAGGGCACACCGCCCGGCAGGTGTATGCCTCGTTTTTCGCCATCGAGTACTTCTCGAAACTACACACGCTGGAAGAGGTGCAAGTTTTTTTAGAAACTCCCGGAAGTCGGCTTGGAATGCGTCGATATCGAGGTATACACCACGGACCGAGTGCAGAAACACAGCTGAATAGTCCACTGGTGCGCGCTCCAATTGCAACACGAAAGTAAGGCTCAGTGAACTTTCGTATGCACAAGCTTATGTATGACTGGTGAACCAATCAAACCTCGGGATACAAACAGACGTATCTATATTGAACAAAAAATACTCGCAAACCAAGTAACTACCATGCTTGGGTTGCCAAACCGAATACCATACGTATTTATCAGCATTTACCGTATAAGCTGTCATGTCCCGTTAACGGATGGGCGCGGTACAGCTGGCATGCTGGATTACAGCCGTACTTCCCTGGGATGCGAGGCCTTCGTCAAGCCCCGTGCCGTTGTAGTTGTTTACATGGCGAAGCAGTGGTCAATGGTCTTTAACCACATCTTTCAGTACGGTACGGAGGGTTTGTATGTTAGGAATAGACTCGTGACAAATGTTGAAGGTTGTCGTATGTTCGGCTTGATGCACACTTTTCACCACACGTTTGAGCTCACGGATTATACAAAGAAGGCGTTCAATGGTCGTCTTTGTAGTAATGATTTCCGGCCAATCAGAAATAGGCTTACCATCTGGGGTAGCCGGAACAAGGCGACAAAGGTAGGTCGGTTACTAAAAAATAGACGGCAACAAAAGATTTTTTGTGATGACGAGTTGATTAGATTTGCGTTCTTCGTGCCCTCTCTGAGCACGTAACTTAGCTACAAGCTTTGTGATGTTACGCTAGCAGACTCAACCCACCAAACGAATTGTGGTGGTAAGCATTGTGACACGTTAAGGTCGTTGAGGAGACGGGCTTGTGGTATAGTGTCTTATATGCCATTCTTCCCAACGAGGGTGCAAACCGTGATCGTACAGCAATGGGTAACCAGACTGAGCTGGTACCCCAGTCAAGGGGTTGCAAAAGGATAGTGGTTGATAGGAGCCTACCACAATGTAATGCCTTCACGGAGAAACACCCCGATAAGCAGAGAGCTTTCTACAGATTTCGTGTATTTCAAGATATGAAAGAGAGGTGTGTTCATTTGTTTGAGCTGTAAAATATGGACTAGCTCGGACCGTTTCAGTGGATGAGTAACATGACATATTCTAGAAGTGGAGTATGTTTATCAGGTTTTTCAAAGCTACTAATGCTAAAAGCCTTGAAGCTGCCAAGCATCTTTAAAATACGTGGATGTCGTTCAAGGCCAATTGAGCAATGCATCGAATGCGTCATTATATGTTGTTTAACAATTTTATGACGAATGGAGTGGAAGGGGAGAGCAAGCATCTGAAAGATGGCCTGTACCGAAAGTCACCAATTTATGGTGCATCTAGGAAAGTGGTTGACCTTTTGGAGTCCTCAGATGGTAATCACAGACGACGACTAGCTAGGGATAAGATGGTCCAATAAGCAACCCAAGGAGAGCTGTAGTGGATTCATTCGCTCCTAATTAAAACAACATCTTATGCACCCTCGTGGCCAAAAGATCTTGTGCAGTACTCAACCGAAGGGCGGACACGCTGTTCGTTCTTCAGAGGTCGTGTACACCGAGTATCTCTGATTTCAGGCCGCCCGCCGTGTGACTGTTCATTCAGTCATCAGTAGACTTTACCATGTCTCCACGTACTTCATGTGGCTGGGGAAACCAGGTTTCCTCCGGAATAGATACAAACGAGCCGGTGAAAGTTGGCCAATATACCTCCATCCATGAATGTTGGAACTCCACAGGTGACTCAAGTGCCGCTGCAAGTTCGAATTACTAGCTGAAACGTAAAACTAGCCGAATGTGAAGATATCACGAAAGATTCAACTGTCGTATTAGGTGACCTCGGGGCAGGCAAATACCGGGATTTGACAAATCATGTTAGACACTTCAGTTGCATCACCCTTCTACATCCAAGGGCAGGACTTAGTGTAGGGGCAAGTTACGATAACCTTGTGAGGGATAAGGGGGATTATAAGAAAATGGTACCATCCAGTAGCTGCTCAGGTGTTTGTTCAGCCATACCTAACACCACTGACAGTGTATCAAAGTCTAAACGGCAATCACCTCTGAGTGTCAGGAGTGTTGATGAAGGGGATATCGTTGTGGTAGGGTATCTGCTGCAAGCGGTACGGTTCCGACGGCCACAGAATAAAACCTCTGGCGAATAACGAACTACCAACAAAAGAAGAAGACTAGATCCTCAGGCCTAGTCGATACGGGGAGAGGTACGCAGAGTATGCGGAATGGAGGAACCGACAGTGGACCTGGATGAGGACATACAATGGGTTCGGTGCAAATCCAACAGGCGCTACACGCGTTTTCAAAGCGTTGAATTTCAACGAGGGGAAAGCCGCCTCTGTGTGCATCGCCCAGATCGATGACCGACTACGACTCACAAGTGAAGGCATAAAGGCCCCATAGGGGCCATCACAATCTGATTGCCATGAACTTACCGTGTATTCAGTTGCCTAACTTAGTCTTGGATGGGTGAGTCAGCGCGTCAGCCTTCTTTAACGTGCTCAATGGTGGTAGTTGAAGATTAGTTAGTTTGCTCTACTGCGTATGATAAAATCTTGATCGGTCGATGAATAAGTCTTGCGATTAGTCGCAAGATTCCCGTAACGACCGTAGGGTAGGTCGCCTTACTTGATATTGCTTAACACTTAAGCGCACGAGCTGCACTCCGGGCGAAATGGGGTCAGGCTGAGCAGGACATTTAGATGTACCCCCGAAGATTCTCTCATGTATGGCAGCACAACTATGCTTTGTGGGCTGCTCTTTTTGTTACCTCGAATGTAGGGGTTCAAAAAGCTCTATGGGTAACCGTTTCCCATGAACTAATGGAAGAGTCTGGCTAGTTCTTTTTCCGAAGTTTGGTGTGCTGTAGTGTGTGTCAGTCTGGTAGAATAGAGTGCGCAAACAGCTCTTCAAGTCACATGTTAAGTGATTGCTTTGGACCTTTGGTAGGCCGTCGGTTGTCGTCGATTTCCGACAGACGGCTGTTTCTAGGATTCCGTTAAGTTGCCTCATGATATACTTATATATATATATATATATATATATATATATATATATATATATATATATATATATATATATATATATATATATTCGCCCATTGTTATCTGAAAGTGAAAGGTGAAAGAACCACAAAGGTTTGTCATCAAAATTTAAAAAATTTTGTTCACTCAACATCATTAAGGGATAACTTTTGAAGATCGCCTGACTCGATTTGGCAAAACAGCTGGAAATGAAAATGGTATTTCGACTCCACCGTTCAGCTATTCCACGTCAGCCCATAAAGATGTTTTTCTCGTGCTTTGAATTAGTACACGCACTCGACGAAGAGAAGCTTGAAATATTTCTTAGTGGGCCTTCCGAGGGTGTTTAAGCTGGAAAGCATGATTAAGAAGTCCTCAGGCCTTGCACTGACTGTGATGCACATTACGAAACATGTAAGCATGAAATGAGCCGAAAACTTCGACCCACTAATCTGTTTATGTTTCGATGGCAGTGACGGCTATGATACGTCATATATCTGTTCAGTATAGCGTCAAATCCATCAGTATGTCACGGTGGTTGCAAAGTGAAGACATTTACCCAATTTTCTAATTAAAAGAAACAGACAAAACCGCGTGAACCCAGAGGCCTATCACAGTCTTTGTCAATAAAGCCGATGCAGTTTTACAGCAAATACTGCAGGAATTCCCAAGATGATATTAAAAAGAAGGTAGATCAGTATGACATTTTCTAATTTCGCTCCTAGAAAAATACTCGCGTCAGGCCAGGTGGGGCGGCTACGGCGAGCCCCACCTGAACATGACCTTCGGGTTCGCCGGACATTGTTCGAAATCATCACTGAGCATATTTCAAACTCCCTCCGCTATTCCCTGCTGTGTACACATTGTTCTTATATTTATCTTACGTTTGTCTTCCATTCACCGGCATCGTGTCCATCTACGCTCTACTAGTCATACACCCTTCTACGTAATCACGAAATGTTTGTCTATGTACACGTCTGTGACTTTTTCATCATACATCTGCATGCTTAGGGCCTCTCCGAAATAAACCATTATTATAAATAAAACTTCAGTAAAATACCGTTAGGAGGTCCAAGACGAATTGTGTGGAACGTAGGTCTCCTGCTCCGTGACCTAGGACTGCGCGTCGGTAACCCAAACTAAGTTCGTACGCTCGCTCCTCCAAAGTATACGGATCACTGTTGGATACGAAAGTCGGTACATCAGGGAATCTGTTTAATTCCTCTTTAAACCTCGACGAGTGTCCTACCTCACAGACTTTTGGTGGGGGCTTATCCCACATTAGTGGATATTTAACAATAAAGAGTTAGACCGCAGGCTGATCTTCGAGAACCGCACAATGACGGAATGACCACTGCGTCGTAACGAGCGCCTGAAGATCGATCGATCTCATACCTCACGGGAGGCTTTATAAATTCAGTGTGTTCGTTGGTGAGTGGAAAAATGACAAGTTGCTCTTTATTCGTCGGATCCACAGAGGTTCCAAGTGAAGGAGGTTACAGAGCTGTTTAAGGTTGAGACTAGAAAATAGTCACCTGTTTGTTCGGTAACGGTGCGCTGAATATTGTCATTGATAAGCCTAACACACTGGCGCATGTTATAGCCAGCTATTGCATTATGCCCTAACAACGGTCTAACGTGGGTCGTGTGAAAACTGCGCTTACTTTCGCACAAAGGGCAAGTTGTGTGAACCAGTCCCGCTCGATTGCCTGACCTAGCAACTTGGGTGTCCTTTTGCTCCGAGTAGCATGTGCATTTACAGTGCACCGCTAGCGCCAGATGAGGAAGACTTCAAGCTTTTGCAGATACCGGACTCGGTGTTAGCATAAACAAAGGAATTCATCCCACCGGGTGATCTCAACCTGTCGGAAATAACGGGAAGAAAACTAGATCGCAGGGAGGGTATCATCGGGAGGCAAGCTTCTACAGTGGGTCCAGTTGCATACGCTCAAGAAGCATGCGATTCAGGCTAACAGACATAGATGCCGGAGCAGCATCAAGCCGTACCAGCAGGACACTAAAAAGTAAGTTAGAAGAGCCACTGGGCAAGAGCCTATGTAGTGCTGAGGGTTACACTGAGACTGAGGAAGGTACAGAAGGACATCGTGTTACTTCGTCGCAGTGGCAGAGTTGATACAGGTGAACTTTAGAGGGCAGTGGAGGAAATTCACTGGACAAAGATCCACCCAAACGCCTTGGCAGAGGAAAGTTGGGAGGCCATCAAACTGGGGCTACTCAGACTTGCAGAGGGGTTTGTACCTCAGAGGGTGGTTAGTAGACAAAACCAATCCCTGCTGTGGAAGCCTGAGGTCCGAAAGGCTACAATCATTCATGGGCAACGACCGGAGGTGTACATGCTGCACAAAATTCACTTGGCGAGAAGTAGGTATGAGATGGCCAGGCACAGAGCTCAAGCGATACAAAGGGCAGAGATACATTCTCTCGAGCGCCGGTTAGCAGCTTCGGTCAGCACAAGCCCAAAACGGCTTTACGCCTAAGTCCAACCCAAAAAACATGAAAGTGCATCAACTGTAGAATGAATACAGGGAAGACCAGCTCAAAGAGCTGAGGACAAAGCCGAAGAGCTCTTGGCATGCTTTAACAGCATATATCGACCAGCATACACTACACAGGAATGAGTGGAGGAATAACAAGTGCTCCTCAAACCCGAACTTAGCTGCCTCATTGGACTTGGCAACGCTACATCGTGACGTGGAAGCAGAGAACGGCCCAGAAAGATAATAACAGAAGCTTGGTGAAAACGACCCCTCAAAAGAAGTCGTAAATCTCATAGAATTCAACGAAAGAATACGAGGACCGTCCCACGTACACTTACCAAAAGCCAGGGCAAAACGGAACTTCAGGCCTAAGTAGCTTCACCAGCCACACGAATAACACAAAAGATGAAAAACAACAAAGTAGCAGTGGGCTCACGACGGCACAGCCCCGTACCTGCCGAGAAAACCCTCGTAAAGATAAACTGTTTTTCGGTTGCCGCTTGCGGTAGTACCCGTTCAGTACCTAAAGCTTAAATCCAACTTTCACAACAACTCGCGTCCCTGAGAGCTAGCACTGGGAACTACCTCTCCCAGCTTCTAACGGTGCTATGGCTTCCGATTCATTTGCAGCTACGGTCACCGGTTAATCCACGTGCAAGTCGAGGTGCGGTAGGAAAAGGTGTACATAGGAGGTGGATGTGGAAGGCAAACGATGCGGCTTCTGTGGGACATGACGCCACCCTAGGTGTGGGGTGATAACGGGATTAATATACGCCGTGAACTATGACCACATGAAACTAACATGGTTCTACCCAGATGCAAGATCAGGGCCAAAGCTAGTGGTATTCAGGGGAGACCGGCAGCTGGGATGGGAAATAGCGCTGCCAAAAGCAAGACCGTCATTCTCACAAAAAATGGCCTGAATCGGGATGCGAGCAAGAAAGGCAGAGAAAAGCTCTACGGGAGGGACACAGGAATTAACAGGGAGTATGGACCTCCGACAGTTATACAAGTGGAACTCACGAAGGTTAGTGGCAGCGATTCCATCTCAGAAGCACGAGATAAAGAGATGCCTACCATAGGAGATCGAAGGGGTCTATGAATAAGATTGTATTACTGGAAGTCAAGATGGGAACAATGGAGGGGACAAATCAATATCTCACAAGCACACTACGGCAACTGATAAAGAATAAAGACTCTTCACAAGGGGGAAGTAGGAATGTGGTCATTAGAGGGTGCCGGAGCCAGTAACCGAAGAGAAGAGACAAGAGGAGCTTGCTGTGCTGCTAAACTGGGAGGTGGAATCGGGAGAATGCAAGGCCCAAGCACTGTGGAGGAAAGCGGGGGGTAACATCGCGAGGTTGAATATGACGTCACTACGATTCGGAGTCAGCAAGGGAGGGCGCCATTGTACTAGCTCATTTGGGCACGAAAAGCTGACCACAGAGAGCAGGCGGTTTGGAAAGGTCGCAGAGTGGGAGAAGAGCACCGCAGCCTCCTTCAGTATTTGGCTGGTAAGAAGTGAGCCACGTGCGTTTAAAATGGGTGTGGGAGGGACTACGAATGGAGGCTGACCTGGAATGTAAAAGCAAACCCAAAGGCGTACTAAAGATATGAGTAATACAAGTGTGGCCTGCGAAGTGAACTTAAGGTAGTCAGGGATGAACAGGAAAGAGCCGCGACCGCACACCAAGAAAAAATGACTACCCGTGTAAATTCCTCCTAGAGTAGCACAGGGCGGACCAAGGTTTAACATGTTCGGAGGTTTGTTCTCTGATAATGACGGCCATTTGAGACTACCCGATAGGGAAGACGAGGCGACTTGTGTTGTCAAGCGGCTAGTCAAGACCGAAGCACCGGGCCCGGATGGTCTCAAACAGGCTATCCTGGACCCACTGGCACCAGCCGTGGTTGGGCTGTAAGTGAAAGTTATTGCAAACCGGGCAAACAGTGGCCAACTTACACTTACACCAACATCAGAACAAGATAGACCCGTGGTTTCTACGGTGCTGAAGTGAAAATCACAAGAGGTACAAATTTGTCCAAGCCCCCAGTATGCGGCCCAATGCTCTCAGCAGTAAAACACAAAGGTTAAATTCCTGCGGTCCAAGAGCGACGGTCAAAAGCATTTCAAGGCCAGGTTCAATTCTCTTGCTCGAACTAACAAAAGTGCAAGTGTTGCATACTGAGGATCTTAGCAGAGCTGTGTCAAATATGATCTCTTTCACAGGGCAAGTAGAACACTTGGGAGGGTTTTTATTACGCGTCTTTCACGGGGTCCACTGACGCAAACTTTCGAGGCCTCATCTGAAACCGAGATCTTGCCTGAGGATGAGTTAACTTCGACAGTCACCCCCGTACACAAAGGGGCGGCGGAGTTGGCTGTGAAAACTGCAGTCTAATTAACCCAACCTCCATCTGTTTGAAGGTCATGCGGGGGGGCGCTCGGGACCGGACAGTGTTGCACTTAAAACAACAGAGTCTCTTCCAGGAATCCCAGCGGGGATTGGAGCAGAAAAGCTTGTGTCTGTCCAATTTACTGCTGTGCTCCGGGGAAAAGAATAGGAAAATAGAAAGTGGGCGGCCAATTGGGTTTCCCACCTGGATTTCCAGGGGGACTTCTACTCAGTGAACTACCTTCTGTTTATAGAGAATCTAGCAGGACTTAGACTGTCAGACCAGTTGACGACATGAATTAAGGGATATCAATTAGGCGAGATCATCCAGGTATGAGTACGGGAAAGCCTATCCCCGGCCGGACACACGCAGGGTGTAGTACCCCATGGGGGTGTCCCTGGAAACCCGCCATTCCTTCTCCATGTAAATGACTTAGAAAATTTTCTAGGAAACCCCTGCTTCAAGTTTGCCGACGATATGTTATTGTTGGAGTTGGTCATTCTTGGATCCGTCCAGAGGGATCTGGCAGAGTCCGTGGAGGGGCTGCGAATTGGGAGATGCCACTGAAAATGCACAAGTGGGTGCATCCGACTGAATTGGGGTTGCCACGGGGACTGTGTGCTGTAAATGGTGGGCGTGACAGTAACGCTATCGGTAGAAGGTGCGGAACGGGGCCTGAGGGTCACGATTAAAGCTGATTTCCAGCCCAAAACCCAAAGTGGAAAGGCAGCAAAAACCGCTTCCACATAACTATCAATTCCATCAAACAATCAGCTCTAACGAACCATCGATACTTCTTCCACTGTAGGAGACTCCCTTACAGCCTTACCTGGGAAAATGTGTCCGGACCCGGGGTCCATGTCTGGTTCGGGATAGGCAATTGCTAGCGAAGATCAAGAGGCAATTTGCCAGATTTTTCCCATGTTAGGAGGAAAGCCTACGGGGAAAGCTTAGAGTACTTCGACTTATTGCCCAAGAAAAGGGGAGGGAAACTGGGGGGACCTCATGGTAGATTACAGGATCCTGACAGGTCGGATCGACTTGGGCACACGCATACATGCCCTAGCCGCGAGGAAACCACAATACTGAAGGCCACGCCTTTAGGCTGAAGAATAAAATTAGACGGGCAAGACTGTGGCCCCAGTTGTTCACGCAACGTGCGGTTAACTACTGGGACTAGCAGCCAGAGGAAGTGGTTGAGGCAACTACGGTAGATGAGTTCAAGCATTGACTGGATAGGGTTTGGACCCGAGTGTTCCATGATGGGTTACCATGACCGAGATATAGTACGGCTTGGAATGGAGATAACTCGGTAAACCTTTTGTTATCTAGATTCGCAATTTTCCCCTCTTTTAACCTCCCCCGTATCACTGCTTTCAGTCCTTACCTTGTTGTTGGCTTCCCTTTCTAATTATTCAATCGTTGTTCCCCATCCCCGCCTGACCTCTGTGCAGACGCGGTTTTCCTCCCAGCCTCTACGTCTCGGTTCACTACAGTTTTGCCGTCAATTTTTGCCTCATCGTCTTTGCTCCATCATCTGATCTATCATCTCTGCCCCATTTTTCCAGATCTAAGTGAAGTGTCTGTACAAGTGGCGGTCAATTCTTACCAGCTGTGAACGACCTGATGTGACTGGATGGGGTAATTCAGCAGCCTTCACACGTGATACGTCCATGTACAGCTTCATAACCACGTATACGGATCAGCCTCAACCAACGAGGATCGCCGAGAACAACTCCGACAAAAGCTCCCTGTGGCTGGTCATATTTGAGTCCACCAAATATGCTCTTTGAATAGGTGTAGTTAAATGGACCCACTCTTCCAATGCTATTAACGGACCATTTCGCGACCTTGGTTTGCTTGCTACTTCAGTTCGCGTATTTCTGGGTGGGCGGCCATTTCGATACGGACTATCAACCCAGTCCAGGAAGACTGTTACAGTGGGTACAGGAAATGAAGCCCGAGGAACTTGACGCTTCTAATGTTGCAGCTTTTGAGAGAGCCGCGGAGCCCACCTGAGCAGGAGACTGTATCTTGGCTATCCGCCGTGCATTCAATAAATCAGCCTGAACATAAACCTAGAAAAGAGGTCTAAATGGAGCTGCTAATCTTCAGTAGAAACAAAGTCGTGGGACCAGATGGGGTTCATCCATCTATCTTTCAGCCTCTAGCCGGGGTCTTGGAGGCTCCGGTGATGTAGCTGTAGAAGATGTCACTTAGAGAAGGGAATGTGCGGGGGGGGGGGCTGGAGCAGGACAACAGTGGTAGGAATATACAAGACCGGACCCCGGCAAAATTCCGAAAGTTACCGGCCGCTTGGCCAAACCCCAATAACCTGTAACGGCCCGCGGAGAATAATTATCGAACAGCTCTCTGGGTATTCGGTTCAACATAACCCCGTATCAAGTGCACGGCGTGGTTTTGTGGCAGGACCATTTTATTTGCCGAATCTCCTGCCGCTCCTCTTTGAGGTGGCCAAGCGCTTGGACGGAGGACTTTCCGATGGTTTTCGTCGCATGGACTTCAGCAAGGCGTCTGATTCAGGGAAAAACAGGTTTCTGGATAAAAAGTCGCAGCCAATGAGAACTGCTAGAAAGGCAAGGCGATTATTACATAGCTTTCTAACGAGGAGAACAATAATTTTACCGTGGGTAGCCATGTCTCGAAATCAGGTGTAACATGGGGCGCCACAGGGCTCAGCGCTCGGACCCTTGCTTTTCCTCATCTTCATCAATGGTATAGCATTTGAGCTTGCCAAACCGACCTCCACGCTTGCCGATGACGACAATTAGGCTGGAGTAGGAATGGAAGTTTTCCTTTTAGCCACACAAAACTGGTCACGCAAATGGGATCTTCCAACAATTCTAGCCAAGTTTCCGTGCGTGATCCAAATACACTGACAGGTGGTAGTGGTGCCAAATAGTTTCAAACTGTCTCTCAGTTCAAAGACCTGCGCTCCATACTAGACAATAGCTTCATACCTTCGAACAATGCACCTCAGCAGCCTAAGCTTCTAGGAGGGAACTCCTTCAAGTTAGGTCCACCATGTGTTACGGGGCCGTAGATTTTCGTTCCGATCTACCAAGCCATAGTTAGGCCACATATGGGAAGCTGATTGCAAGCCTTGGCATCGTACTACCAGGGGGACATAGAAATTTTGGATAAGGTGCAAGGGTTAGCCACTAGAACGTTGACTGAACAAAGGGGGCTTAGATACACAGAGTGCATCCGTGCCCTGGATCTTTTCTCGATGAGACGGAGGCCCGTTCAAGGGGATGTGATAGGAACACCCGAGGTAATGAAGAAAATGTCGGGCACAACCCGAGGTCTTTTTCCTCGGATCCCGGAGAGAGGTACAAGGGGGCGTAGCCTTAGATTGCAAGGAAGGCCCACAAGGCCCCATAGCGGGGCAGATTACTCATAGAATACACCGATGTCCCGTTAGAATAAGGTCCCGAAGGACGTCATAAATGTCACTTCAGTTAAGGCATTCAGGAAAGCCTTAGACCAGTGTTGGGTGTCAGCACAACCCGAATTATGGTAAATTGTTTTAGGGTTAGATGCAACTTACTCACTGACTTTCCCTTTCTCCGGCAGGGCTGATACTGCACAAAATTTGTGCCTTTCGGGAAAGATCACGCAGTTTTGTGATCTACGGAAACGGGCCGACAACACTGACATCTGGACACACAAATGGCTCTAGCCACACCAAGTCCTGTGCAAACCGAACTGAACTGAACCAAGATGTGCAGCCGCAATGCCCAGTTGTGCACCGTTACGATCATCCTTCCGGGCAGAAGGGTTGCCGTTGTACGTGTCTACAGGTCACCAAGTACAAACCGCGAAGAGGGTGTTTGTTTACTGCGGACTTCGACCGAGCTAGTTATGGATGCACAAATTGACCCCAATGGTGGGTGACTTTATTCTTCCGCACATCGACTGGAAGGCTGAGTTCTGCATGCCGGGATCGGGGCAGCAAACCTACTCAGAATGACTGCATGCCAATGCGCCTCGCCAGAATATCAGGGAAAATACCAAAGGACGCCTTCCATCTTTGATGACCTAGAAATAACGAATCTCCCCAACGATGCGTTTGGACTACATCGCTGTGCACTGCGAGGCAACAGTGACCACGTGTGTGTCAAAATCGCCCTACGCATGAGGTAAACCAAGGTGCCCTGAAGGCTGGTTAGGAATTTTGGTAGTATTGGCATAGATGGGCTTCGTAATAGGGCGATGGGTTTGACCTGGGACACGATAGAGGGGCCAATGTCGAGGAGCGTTGGCAGGCCATAAAGGGATCCTTGACTGCCCCACAGGAAGAGTTCGCACCCTTGAAACGAAGGAGTGGGGGGGGGGCAAACCCATGTGGTGGAAGGCTGCAATAGCCAAGGCCATGGAACGTAGAAACCGCTGCTGGAACCAGTACAAAGCTTCCGGCAGTCGGCTAGCCTGGAACCGCTGTACAAAACTTAGAAACGACGCCCTGAACCCTCTGCAAACTTCCAACCGAGAATGTGAGCTCAGACTGGCCCACTGCATTAGATAGCAGCCGAAAAAGGTCCTATGGCTATGTGCAGTTAAAGGCTCAAAAAGGAAAGCTGTGGGTCCGCTATCTACTAGGGACCACGGTATTGTCACTGATGACCAGCGCAAAGCAGACGCCCTGGGAGAATACTTTGGTAGTGTACATGGGGTTGATAGTGGGGTACGGGCAGATCTGGCTCTAGTGCATCCTGCTCCCCAGTTAAATGAGCTAAATCTCAGAGGAAACAGTGCGTAAGTACCTGCAGGGGTTAAATAGCCACATGTCGGTGGGGCTAGATGGCATCCACCCAGCTACCATCAAGCCGTTGGCGGACATCACAGTTCAGCGATCTGCATGCATTACAAGCCCACGATGGACCAGAGAAAGTTGCCTTGGGACTGGAAATTCTCGGCCATCATGGTAACACATAAGGGTGGACCTAAGTCGGCTACGCATGACTACAGACCGGTAGGCCCAAATAGCGTCCCATGTAAAAGTCCTCGAGATGATAATCCGTGCCCGCATCTGCCAGCACTTACTGGAGCACTCCATGCTAAGTCCGGCCCAGCGTGGATTCCAGAAAAATAGATCTTGTCCGACCAATCTCTTGTGCTTCCTAGATGAAGTAACTCGACGAGTGGACGAAGGTAAGCAGGTTGAGATACGCTACCTCAACTTCAGCAAGGACTTCGATTCCTTTAATCACTGTCTCTTGCTATTCAAGATGAGGACGTTCGGAGTATGTGGGCCGGCACGTAGGTGGCTGGCGGACTTCCTCCCCACGGGAGGTTTCGCGTCAAAGTAGGGGGCAGGTGCTCCAGCATGTTGAATGTCACCAGTGGTGTGCCCCAGTGATCCGTCCCAAGCCCGGCCCTATTCTTGTTGTTTATTAACGACCTGGCATCCGCTCTTCGATTGCCTAGCTTTATTTTTGTGGATGATGTGAAGATTCTTGGATCTGAGGGTAGGGTGGACTTGGGAAGGGACATAGGTACAGTCCTAGGCTGGGCATACAAATGGGGCTCATTCCAAAAAGCTGGAAAGGCCATTTGCTGTCAAGGGCAACAAAAAGCCTAACTGTCGCTCATGATCAAGAGCTGTTCACCGTAGAAGCAGTCAGTAGGGCTAAGGACCTTGGGGTCATCATGAGCAGTGACTCTAAATAGTCGAAGCAGTGCAACGCTGCTGCACAAAGGGCCCGTGGTGAGCTCTTTAGACTGCGATCAGCTTGGTCTTACCGGCAGACGGAGATATTCGTAGCTATTTACATGGCTATGGTGCGACCTCACTTAGAAGGTAGCGTGCAGTCTTGGTCACTCTTCTACAAAAAGGACGCCTCCTGCCTAGAGAAAGCTCAATGTCTGGCCACGCGAATGGTTGAAATGCAGCGGGTTAAGACGTACGAGCACAGACTCTGTGATCTGAATCCCCTCTCGTTGGTGAGGTGGAGACGTCGAGGGGATATTATAGAAACGTTCAAGGTAATGAAGGGCTTTTCAAGTCTTAGACCAGACAGTCCGTTACAAGTGGCTTTAGATTCCAGAACAAGGGGACATGGAAAGAAACTGATAAAAGGACGAGCTAAGTTGATGGCTAGACCGCGCTTCCCCAGCAACGGGGCAGTGAAACGTTGGAAATGTCTGCCTAGTGGAATGATAGGTCTGCAGACCGTCCAGTCCTACAAAGGTGCCCTAGATGGCAAGTGGTACGAGATATTTCCTTGTAGTGAGCCTTGAGTATAAAAATGACGTCGAAGAGCGGCCGGTGAACGTGTCTCCTATTGGGTCTAGCAGCGGAATGCCAACTTTATCCCCCCTGTCAGACTAATAGAGATGACGCAATTCGGTTTACAGATGCCAGGTGTATTCTTTATATAGTGTCACCGAAACAGTACCGATACGAGAGATACACCGAACGGAAAACGAAACACAACGGCTGTGCAGAAAGCGAACCGTGATCGCATACAATTGGCGAAAGACCGAAAGCGAAAGTGATTCGAAACGAGGTCGACGGAAGCCTCGGAAAAGTCAGTCCGATAAAACGTACGCAACCGGGCAACACTATGAGGTCGATGTCAAACGTCGGAAAAGATCGTAGAGAAAATAGATCCAAAATGGTGCCAGAAAACGGTCATTTTCTCAGAACGATCGAGGTCGCTACAAGTATGTTAACTAGATGGATGACGGGGAGAACTGTGGTCCTTCTGGAGTATGTTTTAATCGACTTGTTCGCTCATTGCATACCGTCTAAGTGAGCGCCTGCGATGCGTCATGTTTTCTCGCAGCTGACGTGCGATGAGGTTTTCCGTTTCCCTCTCATTTTTAGCTGGGATTCAACGAAATACACTCCGCAATGTATGGTGACTGACTGGCGCGCATACCATGGAAGGAATTCTGGAGACTCGATTGGCCATGGCCATCACCTGCCCTGTGCAAACTGAACTGAACTGAACTGAACTGAACTTCCTCTGGTCCTGTCCGAGACCGTGAGATCCTAGAAAGAGTTCAGCGGGCCTCCACCAAGGCTGTAAGTCAAGTCTCGCAAATCGAGCAACGCGTAGCCAATTCAAACGAATCCCAAAACCAGAACAAGATTGATTCGTAACTTCTACGATACTAAATTGAAATGCACAAAGGATACAAATATATACGAACCTCAAGTATGCGGCCAAATAGACTTCACAGTAAAACCCAAAGGTCCAAAGCCCCGTGGCTCAAGCACGACAGTCAGAAACGGTTCAAGGCCAAATTCAAATGTCTCACATGGATAAACGAACGTGAAAATGTGTGGTGTATGAGCGAGCTTTCCAAGATAATGTTAAATATAGTCAAATTCACAAAGCACGTTGAACATTTAGAAGGATTTTCAGTATTCGTTCGTTACACCGCCGGCCAAAATCCTTCCGCGAAAATGGTTGTCTAAGGTTCAGGAAGGGGTCATGATTCTCACCCTATCTACCTTTAACTTATTGTCAGTGCCTGTGGATACTAACTTCCTGTGTTATCTGAACGTGAAACAGGTTTTTGCCGTAGTCATCATCGCACAATCCATAAGGAATCAATTCCAAATCCCGCTGCACAACTTGAGATTGACATATTCATCAGGAGACCGGTGCATATAGTCAGACGCACGATGAAGATGAAGGCTTCGCAGAGTGAAGTGTTTCGCCGCACGAAATAAGTCTAAGCATCACAAGCAGTGACCCATTGCAGCAACTGGTTAGACTAATTTTGTTTACAAGCATGAGCGCAGAAGTTGAACGCAGGTGCAACGCCTAATGAGATATCGCGTAAAACTGACAGGTCACGAACCAGTGGAATTACATAAAATTAACGCACCAAATCTTCCGAAAGAAATGAAAACCGGTTTCTGATTATGAATAAATTTCGAAAACAAGTGTACGGCGGACAGTATCGAAATACACATGAACACGGAGATTGATCGAATACTGGCATCTATCAGAGTATTTCAAAGTTTTTCTGTGCACAAAATATGTGACAATCAATATTGTATAAAATGTAAATAAATGTTTTTCTTTAAAGATAATAATAGTTTCACAATGTGCTCGCAGCTAGTATGCCTCACCTGAACTGTTCAAGTGAAATACTGGTGAATTTCTCCTCTTCGCCTATGTGCACGCTAGATAGAAACTGGAACTAAGTACATTTGCAACCTTTCAGAAAAAATGGGTCCAGTTGATTAGTTGTAGGGCATGAAATGCAATAAAGAGCTGAGTAACTCGGAGCGAGGCGATCTGAGAGCTACTTTGTCTTTTGTATGTGGTTTCGAGCTCGAATCATCAACATTTTCCTCGCTGTTTCCTGCTACGAGTGGATTAACTCTCTGATGTCTCGAACACGTTCTCCGTTTCTTCCATTTCCTGTAATGTAACACAACTGTAGGATCTGTCCAATAGGCAAGGCTCAGTTCGGCGGTGGTGCAGTTCTCTTTTAGCATTCGTGCTACCTTAAAACCCAATACCAGTGCAGTCGTTTTGAGCTCGTTTAGGGATACTGACTTCAGCTCAGCAATTTTTGTTTTGGCAAAGGGTACTTTGTTTCGCCGCCGGCCATGCAGTTCCACCCAGGTACCGTACACTGTCACTGGGTCGGCAAATTTCAAGCTGCTTTGGG
The DNA here is from genome assembly GCA_948099385.1 of Fasciola hepatica. Classification (NCBI taxonomy): domain Eukaryota; kingdom Metazoa; phylum Platyhelminthes; class Trematoda; order Plagiorchiida; family Fasciolidae; genus Fasciola; species Fasciola hepatica. The sequence goes on along the minus strand of CANUEZ040000012.1, from coordinate 8,549,331 downwards.
TGACCTGCTGGTGTCCTTTTTTGAGATATTTCAAAAGCCTCCGGGAAACTTCTCCTTTTCTCAATAAGTGACTTGACGGTGGTCTCTTGGGTATAGAAACTTCCTGTTGCCCACTGTGACGTCCCGTCTTTGAATTCGCCATCGAAAGCACCGACTGATCCTTTAAGTGAACTTCGCTTTCCTGAGATGGACCGTTGGATTCAATATCGAAAGGCTGATCGTGTTCTACAGAGGCACTTCTCTCAGCAACATTTGAGCAATTTATTGATGCCGATTGTTGAAGTTCGCTCGTCAGGGGTCCGAGAAGTGTCCAGCCTAGTATCGTTCGCGTAGCGACTGGTTCTTTTCGATTGCTTATGCTCTGTTCAAGCACCCAGTGAGCCTCTGGTACATTGCATCCAATTAGTATGTCGACGTGGGGGCTAGAAACTTCTTCAAACTCTATGTCCCTGAGATGAGACCATCTCTTGGCGATCGATCTAACAGAGCCGACTGGTCTCATTGGCAAGCTGTCCATTGCAAAAGCTTCCGGATTTTCTACGGTCCCCTCATCAGATAAAGACGTTAACTGCAGGGTCAGCCTCTTAGAATTGCTAACATGACCCCCTGCAATCGTGCTGATAGTGAGCGAGGTAGGCTCGCCTACTAGTTCACAGCTTTCTACAAGCTCGCAGGTAATCAGCGAGGTATCCGACCCCGTGTCCAAAAATGCATTGACCCTCCTCAGTCCTTTAGGTGTCACGATACCGACAGGTACGATGCCTAATCTTGCCGGTTTGAAATCATCATGTCCCGTTGAACAGACAATTTTGGGTTCATCTGGCTGAATAGGTCTATTGTTGAGAAGGCCATGCAGTAACGAGTGATGATTACCCAAGCATCCGTCTTGGTTGCATTTCACTCTTAAGCTGCATTCAGAGGCTCGATGAGAGTTGTTCAAACACATAAAGCATGAGCCAATCCTTTTTACTGTGCACCACCGATCGGGTACAGTCATCCCATGAAAGGTCGGACAATCTAGTAACCGATGCAGGGAGTTGCATAGCTTGCATTCAGCTGACCTCTCGGGTTCTTGACTTATCATGTGCATGTTAGCCAAAGACTGGGTTTGGTTACAGTCCTTCTCCACAATTTGAGATGTTGGTTCCCTTCGCGCCAGTCTGCAACTTTCGCGTACGATTTGTCCAAATCGACTGTTGGCGATACGGGATTGACGACCTATGAACTCCGTCAAATCGTTGAACGTAGATTCCCGCTCAAGCATATTTATTTTTTCAGCTTCCTCTGCCCATCGGCTCTGTAAATCAATAGATAGACATCGGACAATGCATTCCTGTGTGTGCAATGCATTCAGATCAGACTGGTATCCTAAGTGCTCCGGTGCTATACTGCAATTCTGAATTTTTATCACCAAACTTGACAGTGATTCAGCCTTGCCCTCAGTCCTTTTCGCCTCCAATAAAACACTATCAGTTAGGCTTCTAGCCACCTTGAATGGTTGTCCAAACAAATCTTTCAGGATTCTGCGCGCCCTGATGTACCCCATCGGTGGATCAAGCATCGCGCAGCCTTCGATAGCACTTTTGGCTCTCCCACGACGGTAATGTAATAAATACAAAAACCTTTGACCAGGATCTGCAACTTTGCACTCAACAAAATTTTCGAATTGTTTCATGAATATACAGTATTGCTCGGGGTGCCCGTCGAAGTGGGATAGCTCCACTCTCGGCAGGTCAAGAGCCAAAACCTCGGTAGTTTCAGGCTGTCTCAAGGGTTTATATTCGTCGATCACAGTGCCTTTTCGATGTTGACATTGTGAACTACATGGACTCTTTGCTGGCTCTCTGAGACCAGTTCCTTGTGTAAGGGGCTCTGCTTCCTTTCTGGCTAACCGCAGCTCGTTTTCTAATTCTATTACTCTCATTCTATAAGTACTAATATCGTCAAACGCATCGCGGTTAGAGATATATGACCTGGCACTGACAGAGCTAGTAAACTTAGTATTATCTAGAGAATCAATAACACCCGAACCATCCCCAGAGACTTGCCGAGTTATTTCCTGTTTTCTCAAAATGTCCTTGCTTCCTCGTCTGGGCATTTCCAATGAGTTTTCTTGTCCAGGTTCCACTTGAGTACTGTAAGTCAAGTCTCGCAAATCGAGCAACGCGTAGCCAATTCAAACGAATCCCAAAACCAGAACAAGATTGATTCGTAGCTTCTACGATACTGAATTGAAATGCACAAAGGATACAAATATATACGAACCTCAAGTATGCGGCCAAATAGACTTCACAGTAAAACCCAAAGGTCCAAAGCCCCGTGGCTCAAGCACGACAGTCAGAAACGGTTCGGTAGTCATATACGGTCCACCCTTAAATGTTGTCATTTTGCCGTTATGGATGCATACCTTGGGAAATCGCTTTAACGGAATGTTGTTTTCGCGTAGAAAATGAGAATGGTATGTATAATGTTACTCGCATTTTTGTTTGAGTCAGGCCCAGAGCAGTATATAAGTAACTGTGATCAAGTTTACGGACATTCTTCCTGGCTTGTTGTCATGGCTGCCCACACTGGTTCTTCCGCGATGGTCGATGATACGGAGCCATTCTGTCGGACTGTTCGTACAACCTACAAGTCTTTCAAAGCGTTTGAGGAGGATTTTCTACTATTCCAAAGGAATAGTTTGACATCCTTCTACATTTATGCAAGTGTGAGTGCGGATAATTGGGTTCGCACCCACCCTGGCGCATTACCAAAGTCCTTTTCGTATTATCGCGTCAAATATTGCTGTGTACACAACAGACGTCCTCAGCGGTCCGCCGCGAGGTAAGTATTGTTGTTGAATTGCTAATTGACATTTCAGATACAAGAACATTCACTGCCCGGCGTTTGTCATGGTTCGGGCTGTGGGAACCCAGTACAAGGTTGTGTCTCACTGCTTGAGACATAATCATAGGTTTCACTTGCTGAACGAGCAGTTGTACGTTAGTAATAGACGTCTGACTCCTGAACAGGAGTCTCACATCAGCGAGTTGATGAAGACGTTTCACAACTCGCAGGAAATTTGTTCCTATGCTCGAGATAGGTATAACAGATTGTTTACTGTTGCTGACCTGCAGTCCATCAGGAACAAGGCTGCGAACTTGGACAGCCGAACAGATGCGCTGCAGGTCAAGCAGTTGGTTAGTGGCCGGGGTTTCTTGCGACTTGTTTACCGGGAATCATTAGTGAGGTACGCATTTTTTATTCCACGAACGGTTGTTCCGTTGGTGGATAAATTTAGCGAAGTTTTGTTGGCTGATGCGACGCATCAGCTAAATTGTGGAGGCTATATTTTGTGGCACGCAATGATTATAGACGAAAGCGGGTTAGGTAGGTCCATTTTTTATGCAGTTCTCCCGAACGAGAGTTGCCTAAGTTATAAGCGTGCCATCAGGGAAATGAGAGAACGCCTACCCAGTTTCCTGAATGCCAAGACGATAATTATCGATAGGAGTTTAGCGCAGTATAATGCCTTCAGGGAGCATTATCCTAACTGCGCAGTAGTCTTTTGCCGGTTTCATGTTCTGCAAGACATGAGACGGCATTGTTTTCAGTTAAATGGTTTGTCATTAAATGACAAACGGGTTCTGTATCGCTGGATGAGGTCTCTAGTTTATTCATCTACAAAGGATCAGTTTGATAGGTTTAAGGTGGCCATAGCCGGTCGATGTATTGCTGCTAAGCACTATTTGGATCGGGCATGGTTACCTTTCGAGAATATGTGGGCTGGTTACGCCGTTAAATCTGTGGTCAATCTCGGCGTATTGACAACTAATCGGGTTGAGATAGAAAATAGGTATTTGAAAGTGGGATTATCAAAGAGATCGTCATTGGTTGATGTGTTCGCTCGTATTATAAAGCGAACCGAAAATTTGGACGAGGGCAGGCGTCGTCGATTGTCTAAGTTGATGGCGGGTTCATTTAAGGATAGTGAGGGGATGGAGAAGTTTAAAGGTTTCCTTAGTCGACTTAGTGTGTACGCGCGGTCTGCCGTTGAGCAGCACGTTCGTACACATGTAATCACAGGAGTTGCTTCTGGGGACGGTTTCTGGGTTGTTCACTGCAGTCGGTCGCACACAGCTATGGTTAAAATGGGTGCAAACCCGCAGTGTTCGTGTAGCTTCAACAAACAGTGGCTACTCGTCTGCGGGCATATCCTGAAGGTATGCGAAGTGATCAAGTACGACACCCACAGGCTACCTGCGGGTCGTTGGGCTCTGCCGGATGAAGGCACATGGGAAAGCATATCGCCTCCGGCTATGGAGCCAGAAGTGGTTCACGAAGCACCCGTTGTAAGCCCTAGTAAGAAATTGTCGTTGTGCGACGACGTTTTGAAGGATATTGCAACTGCTTTAAGCAGTGTTGGGTACAGCAAGTTCATGCAGCTTTTGCCGCAATTAAGAAATCTTGCTGCCATAATTGGTTCCGGGAGGGATATTGACATTCATTGCTACGATAGATCTTCCGGAACCACTGTCGATTTGTCGAATGCCAACATACAGTCCCAGCATGTAGGCAAACGCGTCGCTGAACGCAAGATGATGCGTGCAACCCAAATTTCACAACCTGTCCCCAGCTCGTCAAACACATTGATGAAGCCTCCGTCTTCAAAACGGAAGGCTGCCATTAGTATTAGGAACACCGATGAGAGGGACATAGAAATTATAGGGGACAAAATGCAACTGGTACGGTTCCGCAGATTCCGAACAATGACGTCAGCCGCGTATAAGAACAAAGAAAAAAGAAGACGTCTCGAAGTGGTGGATTCACCCGTCAGAGAGGACGTCTGCAGTGTTTGCCGCATGGAGGATCCATCAACAGATCTAGACGAGAACACAAATTGGGTCCAATGCTGTGCGTGCAGCCGATGGACGCACTATCAGTGCGCAAACTATGACAACCAGGAGGATTATGTTTGCGTCCACTGTTTATCAAATTGGAGGTACGTTTCGCTGCTAAGAACCGCAACGTACAACAGCAACATTCGTAATTAACTGCTACTAACGACAAACTTTTTCTTCCATTTCAGATGACGTACGTTAACAACGAAGACGGAATACGGACACCTAGGTGAGGGTCGACTAGGAGATCGCTAAGTCCCGTGTGCATGGTTCTCCTCCACCGGCGGCACGGGTGGATGGTGACATCGCTACATGGTTCCCTAGATGACCGGTGCCACCTGAAATTCGTTTGGCCAAAGGTGGCCGGCGCACGGTACGCCCTCATTTAGATCGAAGGGTCTCCAAAGTTGTTCTCTTCTAGGGGGAGGATGGCCCAGGAGATCTGGAGATGTCACGGCTTGCTTGTGTAAAATCATATTAAAATATAGATTTCCCTGTACATAGGCTTAGGCTGTCCGTATGACGTGCGATGCAATAGGGGAATGCTGCGATATCTGCTGTCCTTCTCTGTTTTCACGCTTATACTATTTACTTATGCTTTCGTGATGTTGTTTGAGTTTGCTTTTTTTAATGCTTCCTTTCACATTATTATTTTCGTTAAAGGTATTTTATTTCATTATCATACCATTCTTGTCACCTATGTCATACAACAGGTATCGTAACATCACGTCTGTTTACTTTCTTATTGGTTTCCGATAACACTTACATGACATTATTTGTAGATTTATCTTCATGTTTGATTGACGATGCCTGATGAGAAGGTCCATCAGCTGATCCCGTCAACGGTGTCCAAAATAGCCTGTATTTCTTTTTGTTAGAATAAATAATAATTAAACTATCCCAACGTCTTTTCATTGACTTATGGCTAACGTCGGAACTTACGGCTTGTTGCCCGTTCCATAGGCCAACTTATACAGGGGTGGGATTACGTTAGTCGTCAACTGATTCCGTGTACTGCGTATGATAGTCTTGAGTTCCCATGTGGAAAAGTAAGAAGATGAACGTCCTCAGGTAGCTTCCATAGTCCTGCACGCAAGCGTTCGCAGTTAACGAGAAACCGCATGTATAATAACAGGGAATATAGTATTGCGCCGAACCACGGGAATTAGTGATAATAACGGGTGTGCGTTCATTTACGCCTTCATTAGAAAAGGCATCAGTTAGGATCATTTTTAATGTACGTCCTATAGTCAGCCTAAAGCGATTTTCCTATCAACGGTACTAATGCATTTCCAAAGCAGCACTGCTCAATTGGGCCCCGGTAGGGCAAACGGTGGGATTGCCCATCACAACGTTCGGCAACTCATTCGCACAATATCACTAAAGTATTCTCCTTCCTTTCTAGCTTAGCCACTGATTTACCCTTATACATATGAGGAAAATGACAATTTCATTAAAAAATGTAGATAAATTTATTGAAAACAATGTCACATTCATTTGGCACGGATGCCGCTTTCGATCAATCCAACCCACGTGTAGATGTTCCTGGCTATTCTTCTCAATGCTCATAGGATCTGGAAAATCAAGGCAAGGAAATGCGAGTATTAGTTACATCTTTGGCAATTGAAGTAAAAGAAGCAGTATCGTTAGCTTTCAATGTTAAGCATTTAAAGAATAGGTCCGCAATAGATTTCATATATGTATTACATATACACATTTACATATATATATATAGAAATAGATCAACAGTCCCTGGGCAATATGTCAACTTACGATGCTGCTAAGTTACAACGGATAAGCCCGTGATGAACACAATATCTAAGAGCACATTAAGTCATGTAAACTTTGCAGGCAATAAAACTGTTATGTGACACCGTATATAGGAGAATAACGTACCGTCTTCATTCGCCTCTATATGTAATTTTCTTGAGTAAGTTTATCTCAAAAACGTATATACTGCACAGAAAATTATCTGTGTGCTGTTATTTACCATTACACGAGGAGGTGTCCACTTGTAATAGATAAATTGTGACACCAATTCATAGTTCAATACGCATATCCGTGGATGACATTCTGCACAATCAATTGGAAACGAAGCGATGGTTACGCAGAAACCATGAATCAGTGAAAACCAAAAAAATAAAAAACAACATACCGGCTTAGCCGTCTTTCTTCGCCTTGATCCCCAGCGTTGATAAACCAACGCTTAATGTGCCTTTCAATGTATTTCCAGTTATTATTAACCCTTATTATACAGTCCCGTTCTGTAAGTAGACGCGTCAACACGTGACCTTTAAGTGCACTTATCAAGTAAGCCAAAAATTAGGTTACACGTGTTCATCTTTCACAGCTACGTAGTACCAATGAAGAAAAAAAGCTAAAATTTAATACAGTCAGCTGTTCCAACAACAGCCACACCAGTTGTACTTTTGGCAGTTATCGCGAGCTGAACAATTCCCCAAATCGGTTATGAGTTATCCCGCACCACAGTCAAACAGGCCGCCTTTTCCACATTTTCCCGCCGGTGGACCGGATATGAATACCAAACGGTTCAAGGCCAAATTCAAATATCTCACATGGATAAACGAACGTGAAAATGTGTGGTGTATGAGCGAGCTTTCCAAGATAATGTTAAATATAGTCAAATTCACAAAGCACGTTGAACATTTAGAAGGATTTTCAGTATTCGTTCTTTACAAAGGCAGTAAGGGGTCTATCCCATCTACCTTATCCCGTCTGCCTCTCACTCCTCAACCCCTATCCCCTTGACGTAAGACGCGTAAGATGTGATCTGTTTTTGATGTTCCACCTTTTTGAAACAGGTCAAAGCGATTGCTTCTTCTCCGTCTGTCCAGCCTCCTCTCTCCGTGGTCACAGCAGAAAAGTTTTCAAACCGAGGCCACGCACTTCACTAAGGATTAACGTTTTTAGCTATAGGGTTATTACTATGTGGAATGCACTTCCGGAAGATATTGTTCTCTCGCAGAACAAAACTATCTTCAAGAAAAAGCTAGACCTCTACCTGGGTCTCTCCCAATAATTCCCTTTGTCAAAAAACAAAAAAATAGTTGTCTTTCATCGCATATATGTTCATGAATGCCGCACCCCCACTCGGCCTAAGGCACTGTCCACAGTGTGACACTGCATAATGTTATATGTATCTTGTTTTCGCTGCCACCCCCGCTCCCCCAGCTTCTTTTTACTCTCGTTTCAGCTCGGTGAATCCGACAGAGGATCAAAGATTTCCTAAAGAACCGGGACCATTGGGCTCAAAGCCTCGAACCCGTGTAGTACTTCAAGACTTCAGATGAGGCTACTTTCCCCATGAGGCAGTGCGATTCCCCCTCCGTGGCCAATGCCTCACTCCTCAATCCGGACGAAACGGTCCTTCATAATGCGATGGAAACGGATGCACTTAAATGTGCAGTCCAAAGTCAGGCTGCAGAGATAGCCGAGCTAAGGGCCACCGTCCGCACCATTAAGGATGAGCTGTCCAGCCTGAGGAGTTTGGTAATAAAATCCCTCCCGGTGTCCCAGGCAGCCGATCAGGTTTGTAGAGTTTCTGAGCAGCAAATTCTTGACGCCGCAAAGATTTTACGAGATACCGAGAATTGCTCCAAGCGAGTCATCCTTTGGGGCCGCTTCCTCAGTTCAGATCACCCTCATGCCACCTAAGCCCAGGTGATTAACCGCCTTAAACTCCCTTTCCCACTTAAAGGTCGGTCCACTTGGTTGGTAACCAAACGCACCAACCGGGTTCACTGTATTCTCATTGTAATGGGTTCCACAGATGCAGCCAAACGAATTGTTTCCTTGGCCGCAAAGCTCAAGGAGGAAATTAAAGGGCGTATCCATTGATAAGCCACTTCATCTGAGGCTCCGCGGTGAGAAGGCTAAGCCAAAAAATTCCACAAAAAGGCGATCATAAGCTCAGAGTGCTGCCAGTTGTCCAGGTAACTCGCCTTGAGGACCGAGCTGCATGCCCACCATCCCTCGCTTCCCTACTGACACCATTTCCCGCCGCCGAAAGTACTCCCAGTAGTAGGCCTAGTGCCACTAAACATCGGTCGCCTAAGAAAAGCATCCCAGGCCCCATCATAGCCAACAAGACTGTTTCAATGAACGAGACTCACTCATCCTTGAGCCCAGACATGAACCTGCAACCTGTTTCTACTGAAAGAAGCAGTGAGGAGGTTAAAGCACCAGATAATATATCTGGTGCTGTCATGAAAAATAAGCTCACCAACAAGAGAACTCAGAATAGGGCATCAAGCAGTGCGCAGAAGGGCAAACCACAAAAGGCAGCCCACCCTTTTCGGAGACCGAAGGATGTAGGCCGTCCACCTGGATTGATACCCCCCAGGTTACTAGACATCAAAACCTACCGGTCCCCCCATCAGTCTGCTTACCCTCTAGCCCCCCCCCAATATCTTCAGCCCCCGACTCTCCCAGGACCTCCTTTCCATCCTCAAATCCCCCTCTTTCCCCCTCCTCAAACCCAAAACCAGCTGCCTCTGGCGATTCTGCAACAACTCCTGAGCATGTGCTCAAGTGTTTTTACAGCAATTGCCTGAGTGTGTTGAACAAGATCCCGGAGCTTCGGCAGCTTGCAGTGGATAAGGGGCCTCAGATCATAGCCCTCACATTAACTTGGCTCACCCCTGACATACTTGATGCCGAAATATCCATTCCGGGATACTTCACAGTAAGGCGGGACTCCAGTAGAGGTCGTGCCGGCGGGGTCATCATATAATACGATAATTCGATCCCTCCTCCCACCTTACTGACAACACCAACCTTTTCATGTATTGATTGTTTGTGGGCCGTGTTTAACCTCTCTAGGACAGATACCCTATTGCTTGGTGTTGTCCACCGTCCTCCCGCATGCAATTCAACTGACAGCCTAGGTCTCATAGACTTATTAGGCTCCTTGAAAAGCTATACAGACTTCACCCATCTGTTAGTCACTGGTGACTTCAACTCTCCCAGTACAAACTGGCAAAGAGCTGATGCCCCGGATATCACTTTCGGTAAACCCCTCCTTGATCTCCTACTGAAAAACTCATGGGTGCAGAACGTTAGAGATCCGACTAGATATCGCACAGGCCACGCCCCGTCCCTACTAGACCTGGTCATCACCAACGATCGGTTCCTAATAGATGTGGTGCATTACTTGCCGTCCCTCGGCAAAAGTGATCACATTCTCATTGGATTCGATTATATCGTGAAATGGCCTCCTCTTCCGTCAGAAACTAAAATTTTGAGATCCTTCAAAAGGACCAACTTTGACCAAGTCTGTGCATTTTAACGCTTCCAGCTAAATTTAACTGACCCAGGTAACTCCGCGGATGAAACGGCAGAGAATCTCAGAGAGTTAATCTCCTTAGCTGATAGGCATTTTGTCCCCAGAATTCGTCGCCCACAGACCGCTAAGCGACCCCCCTTCGCCCCATTAGGCGCATTCTAGACAAACGCGCACGCCTCTTTGCCAGATATAAAGCCACAGGCCTTGCCCGTGATGCAGAAGACTTCAGGATCATAAGGAACATATGCAAAGACAAGATTAGGTCCTATCAGAATGCAGTCCAGCGATCTGTACTTGATCGAGCACGGACCAATAAGGCATTTTTCTTTCAGTACATGCGCCGTCTAAGGGGCAGAGCTCCGACGCCATTAGCTCTCAAAGATGGTGCCGGATCTCCAATCACTTCCCCTAGCCAAGTAGCCGAGGCATTCAGCTCCTACTTCCGTACAATTTTTAGCTCCATTCCCATATCATCCCACCCTACCATGCACCCGTTATCTCTGACCACTACCCTTAACCGCGTAACTATTCCCATTGGTGCAGTCGCCCAAGGTTTCCGACGGCTCAACCAATATTGCTCTATGGGTCCTGACCTAATCCACCCCCGTATTCTCAAGGAAGCCGCGGATACATTAGCTGCTCCTTATGCCTCGCTTTTTCAGCAATGTGTTGACGATGGAGTTTTCCCCCGTAACTGGAAAAAAGCAGTGATCGCACCCATCTACAAGAAGGGTAGTAGACACCTTGCTTCTAGTTACAGACCCATAAGCCTCACTAGCATCCCTAGCAAAATTCTTGAGGGAATTCTTAAGAGTGAGATTCTTTCCCATCTTCATAAAAATAAGATCCTCTCCCCGTCCCAACATGGGTTTCTTCCTGGCAGGTCATGCATCACCAATATGCTTACTGTCATGGATAGTCTAACGAAAGCCTATGATGATGGCCAGCTCTCACACGCTGTATTCATCGATTTTGCTAAGGTCTTCGATAAGGTCCCACATGCCCCTCTTCTTTATATGCTGCAGACAAACGGGATCACAGGCTCCACGTTGGCCATCCTACGTAGTTTCCTTACCGACCGCACCTTTGTGGTTAAAGTCGGGAATGTTTTGTCTCAACCCTCCCCAGTAACAACTGGGGTCCCCCAAGGGTCGGCCTTAGGTCCTCTTCTTTTCCTGATCTATATAAACGATCTACCAACAGCCCTTCCTGCGAACATTGCCATGTACGCAGATGATGTAACCCTCTGGAGTTCAAGCGTTGAAGACCTGCAAATTGCAGTTTATGAAACAAAACGCTGGTCCGAGGATTGGAACCTCCCAGTTAATGATGACAAATGCGTGAGCATGTCTTTCGGCAGAGAGACTGGTCACACGTTTTCCATTAATGGAGCAGCCACACTGCCAAGGGTTGACCGACACAAGGTGCTCGGTTTCTGGTTAGATTGTAACTTATCCTTCTCTCATCATCACCAACTTGCGGACAAGTCTGCCTTTCGAGTCCTAAACATGATTCGAAGGTCCTTCCCGCGCATATTTAAGGATGATTTCCCCATAATTTTCGGCACTTATATCCGACCTCTGCTGGAGTACGGTAGTCAGATAGTGCACTCTGGTCTTGTCCGAGACCGTGAGATCCTAGAAAGAGTTCAGCGGGCCTCCACCAAGGCAGTAAGGGGTCTATCCCATCTACCTTATCCCGTCTGCCTCTCACTCCTCAACCCCTATCCCCTTGACGTAAGACGCGTAAGATGTGATCTGTTTTTGATGTTCCACCTTTTTGAAACAGGTCAAAGCGATTGCTTCTTCTCCGTCTGTCCAGCCTCCTCTCTCCGTGGTCACAGCAGGATTAACGTTTTTAGCTATAGGGTTATTACTATGTGGAATGCACTTCCGGAAGATATTGTTCTCTCGCAGAACAAAACTATCTTCAAGAAAAAGCTAGACCTCTACCTGGGTCTCTCCCAATAATTCCCTTTGTCAAAAAACAAAAAAATAGTTGTCTTTCATCGCATATATGTTCATGAATACCGCACCCCCACTCGGCCTAAGGCACTGTCCACAGTGTGACACTGCATAACGTTATATGTATCTTGTTTTCGCTGCCACCCCCGCTCCCCCAGCTTCTTTTTACTCTCGTTTCAGCTCGGTGAATCCGACAGAGGATCAAAGATTTCCTAAAGAACCGGGACCATTGGGCTCAAAGCCTCGAACCCGTGTAGTACTTCAAGACTTCAAGACATATTGTGCCGCCGCGCTATTTGAAGTCTGGTGCGCTACAGCACGTTGTCTTGGCGCGCCCAGAAGGACGCTAGCGATGACGAAACCAGGTACGTGTGCTGCATATTTTCGCGAGTGTCTGTCTATTGTAGAGAGTCGTGGAGATTTTAGGGGTGGTCGTGGTGGTGATCGTGGACGCGGTGGCGGTCGAGGAGGCCGTGGGGGATTTCGCAACAGTTTTGGCGGCGAAGGCCGACCGAGCTTCGGGGGAGGCGATAGTAGCGGTGGTGGATTCGGTGGTCGAGGCCGTTTTAGTGACAGAGGAGGTGGCGGCCGAGGAGGCCGTGGTGGTGACTTCGGTGGGAGGGGTGGTCGCGGTACACCACGTGGACGTGGTGGCTTCAGAGGGGGTATGCGTGGAGGCAAGAAAGTCTTCATAGAACCGCACAGACACGAGGGTATATTTCTTGCCAAGGGAAAAGAGGATTGCTTGGTTACGCGAAATACGGTGGTCGGTGAGTCGGTCTATGGAGAAAAGCGTATCAGTGTTGAAGATGATACTGGCGAGAAGATCGAGTATCGCGTTTGGAACCCTTTCCGTTCCAAACTGGCTGCAGGTGTTGTTAACGGCCTTGACCAGATTCACATGAAACCCGGGTGTCGAGTGTTGTATCTCGGTGCGGCTAGCGGTACAACCGTTTCTCACGTGTCAGACGTAGTTGGTCCGGAAGGCGTCGTGTACGCTGTTGAGTTCTCTCACAGGTCTGGTAGGGACCTACTGAATGTGGCGAAACATCGCACAAACATCGTTCCGATCATCGAGGACGCGCGTCACCCGCATAAGTACCGAATGCTTGTCGGTAAGTTGGTCCGTTTCTACACAACAGGCCCAAAGGCATGGTCGATTGTATATTTGCAGACGTTGCTCAGCCAGATCAATCGCGTATAGTTGGTGTCAATGCTGATTACTACCTGAAAAATGGCGGATATGCTGTCATGTCCATTAAAGCGTCCTGCATAGATTCAGTTGCCGCCCCCGAAGTGGTTTTTGCAAAAGAAGTTGACACCTTGCGTAAGCTCCAGTTCACACCAAAAGAACAAGTCACTCTGGAGCCTTTTGAAAGAGGACATGCAATGGTGACGGCGCAGTTCAGGTAAGTCGACGTTGATCTGAATTCAGTTTCTTCAGGGCTCCCAAAAAGGTGAAATCGGAAACATAGAAGTGTTGGTTCCAGAACCAATATCAGCTGTCATTATACTGTATATACTTTAAATATAATGCTGTTTTTGAGCTACAGATAATTGTACTTCATGCGTTGCTGAATTATAAAGCGAGTGATGGTTAGATAAAATCGTTTCTGGTTGAGTAAGTGGTCTTGCCGTCCGTTACAGCTAGGCGTTTAGATGATGCGGGGACCAATTTTTATTGAATCAAACCATTTAAAGGGACTACGTGGTCTCACTTGGATTTTCCGCTCCTAGCTGAGGAACCGTAAGGAGTAATTAGTTCCCGCCAGTTTTGTGAATGTACGCTTATGAAGACCGACGTGAGAAATAACCTTCGGATATAGACGGCCTTTACAAACAGGCTAGTCGCCGTTTAAGTAAATGAAATTCAGGAGGAACGGCGATTTCATTGGAAATCGGCAGATCAGGACGACGCAGTAAAAAAGGCAAACATGGGCCGGAAAGCTGTCATCTCGGGAGCGGAACACGACGCCTTGGGTTGACGCAGCAAATGAACGTTGATATTTCTGATTGGGGAGTTGTTAATTCACGCCTGTTCTCAATCAGACAGCTGGTTGTCTCAGTGGGTCGGTAAGGTCACGAGGTATGCTCCTCCACTGCTTTCATGAGGATGCATGTGATGGGAAGTTGTGTGAACTGATCTAGTTTTACCGCACAACGGATAACCGATGTCGTGGTCACGGGAATTTTTACGTATTTTGTGTATGCTCGCGATTCGTACCTGTCTGTGAATCGCGTTTCGTGGTCAGATCTCAATGTGCTCCCCGTAGGCTTTCAATATGGCGCTCGAGAACTACACTGTCACAACGTGACGGTATTTTCGTTGCATAGCGCCATCCATTCACAGAGGCGGCTCAAAAACTGCGTAGGTCGATGGTCTTTCCTGGAAGCCCAATCTGTAGGTGGAGTCGCACAGTCAAGTTCCATGGAAATTAATTGTGTAGCGTTTCCGTATAGAAATATTCTCCCTGATACTGACAATCCATGGATTAGGAAAAAATCGTTCTGGATGTGGGTTCGATGCACCGCGAGGTAAGTCCTAAACTGGTGTTTTCATCGTAGCCGACCTTAGTTTTGGGTTGCCTTTCACTGTACCAGGTGCGTCAGCTTCGCTACGTTGCGAACAAACGGTGACTATGTTCGCACATCAGACTGAATGTGGTCATACAAATCGTCCGCCTCCTCGAAGGCTGCACCAGATAAATTTATTCCCATCATGGAACCCCTTCACATGAATGACCGAATCCGAGTCCGGACGTACGACAATATTCTAACCGAATGAGTCGCCGGAAGTAGTGTACGTTGAGGTTTCCCTCCGTCTCCTTTTCCTTTCTTCACTTTGTGATTGATGTAGGCCCTAAAATTGCTCCGTGTGGGGATGGTGGCATTAAACTTTTCCCCGATGAGAAAGTGTTGGACCTTGAGTATGCGCAAGCCATCACACCAGGCCAAGATGCAGTTTCGTCGTGATGAAATATGCAGACTATACGGTTCTTCAAATTAACAATGCAGGTAAGTTAAAAGATTTCATGGCAGGTTGATTTACTGCGTAGCAGTGCTCGACACGCGTTTTGTGCCCTCAAAGTAAAAGACTGGGTTAGTCCAACACCGAACCTCGGTGTTCGGGAAGACTATAGATCGGGTAGATAAGTTCTGTTATTTAAATGTAACGTAAGGGTTTGTACGATAAACAACGAGAAGTCAGAAGACAACACCTGATTTATAGGATTTAATCGACCTAAAACGTAACGTACGAGCAAAAACGATACAAGCAAAATATCTTAGTATGCAAACGAAATGGAGACGAATTATGGAACAACCACTGTAGCAAACATACGACACTGAGCAGCTGCATTTCATCAGTAGATCCGATATTGAATAAAGTGTCTTTTCGTGTCATAGGGTCATTTGACACTTGCCAACCTCATTCATCTGTGGTGCTGACGTGACATCCGTTTATCTACCGGGAGTCCGATGTACGCTGCAACAGTCAGGCCAGTTCTTCTGTATAAAGCAGAAACATGGCCACTGCGAGTAAAGGGTGTACGAACACCGTTGTATTCGTGGCATTGCTCGGATCTGACTGGAACACCGTATCAACGATGTTCAAGTTAGACACCAGACAAATCATCAGATGAAATACCAATGACCACCGAGCCAAGATTGATGAGACATGTGTTGCACATGTCCCCGGGTGGGACTCCTCGGCACGCTTTGGTCGTTGAGGCAGGTAATAGTTGGAAGATGAGTAAGAATGATCAGTACATGACATGGAAGAAAGGTATAAAAAGTCTAGTTATTGGACTTTCCCATGTAGGGCTTGTTAGGCTCCCAGTGATCTAACATTTTTGGACGTAGGGTGAATTATGAGGTAAAGGGTAAGTCTGATAATCAGAAGACATACTATAGCTCGGGTTGAGGTTTGTATCAGTTGGTGATCGCCGAGCATGACATTTAGGTCGCTTTATTTACATACAAATCAGTGTGAGGACCTTCACCTGCACACTGACGCTGTTACCTTGACTGGCGACGAATTGTTTGTAACCTAAACACCGATACAATTCTGTTAGGCGTCCTGGGCGTGCCCCAGGAGATCCCCCGCTGAGTTGTTAGATACGTTAGAGGAAATGACTCGGTGTCGCGACCAGCGGGGCCCTCGTGTTCATTAACGCCCTTCATCGACTTAATGCTACTCGTAGTTGTCTTACTGTTTTTCGGTATTTCGTTTGTGGATGCCGCTGAGAGATAGCAGCCAAAGCCACCGCATCAAATGCGCGATTGATAGTTGTTTTAACTGAACTGGCGATTGTTTCTGGATGAGGTGAGTACCCCATGCATTGTATGTGGACATGCATGACCATCCCCTACTACCATAACCTGTTTAGGTCAGGTGCTTCTTCTGGATGCTAAAACTAAGGATAACTTCGACGTCACCGGTATGACGTTCGCGTCGTACTAGGGCGGTACTGCAGAGAAATCAGTACTTAAAGGCCAATACTTTCCTTTCCGCAACGACCACGTTTCTGAGTTACGTAGAGGGACTGGCTGAACTGCTGCAGTCTACAATGAACCATTTATGTTCAAACAATTCATTTCTGCGCGACAGATGTGTATGTTTGCGAAGGCCAACACGGACAGGTGAGATGTTACATCATAAGAAATGAAACTTATCTACTTCAGACTAGTGCTCCCTCTACTGCTATAAGATGGAGCCGAACCTTTTCAGGGACATTTTATGCCTTAAAATGTTTATTCGAGTCGTTGTCCATATCATATAGAAAACCTTTCAGCCTTCTTGGGTTTACACTCACGGACAGCGTAGTTCACGTTAACTGAATCGATACCACTATTTTCGCGAGGATAGTACCATTTCCGTGATTATAGGATATGCAATTGTGGCCTTAGAATACGTTTTCAGAGACAAACAGTTGCTTCCCGTCAGTCATTCTCTAGTCTCTACAAATCATTTGGGAAGTGGTTGTTTTGAAATAGTCAACGGTCATTCGGATTGGACACCGTTTGTGAGAAGGGATTAGGGTTAGATCGACGTAATTAGAGAGCCTGGACGATTTTTTTCCCGTGCACAGAGCAGGTGCGGCAAGGCGGATGCTAATCGCCTCTGCGGTGGTCGGTGCGTGTAGGCGCATGTGTTTGTGACGGTTCATGAGCACTCAAACGATTTAGAATGCCGGATCTACGTTTATTTGATTGTGTACGTTAGAGGAAGTGGCTAGGTGTCGTGATCAGCGGCGCTGTTGTATCCACAAACTATCCTTATCGACTTGATACCAATATTTGTAGTTCTTTTATTGCTCCTTTATTATTTCTGTCCTTTCTCATTGTTTCCAGTTGAGGCTGTCGCCAGGAGATAGCAACCAAAGCCACCGCACACAGTGCATGGTTAATGGTTTTCTAAACTGAACCGAACTGAGCTGGTCGTATACCCTTCAACTGCGTTCATGCGCAAGCATGTAATGAAAACCGAACCAAAGGTTTATGTCTGCCCTTTAAGGCGGGAAGATAGACCACTAGAACCGGCAACTTAGTGCATTTTAAAATAAGTAACTTGCGAATTCTCTGTTTCCGATGTGAGGTTGTTGCTTGGGTTGTAAACGCTCTTTCCCTTCCTGGGACAGTAGGTAATGACGATAGATACGGACATCAATGTTACAACTATAAACAGCAGGCGTCATAGGTCAAGCCTGCTGCCTGCTGTTTGTGTCTATTGTCATACCCTGTTACCCAAGGGAGGCGGGTGTATGGGGTATCTGCGAGGAGCAGCACCTCTGAGTTCATAGACTGTCATGCCCCTATGGGGTATTTTCCATCTCTTTGGTCTCCATCATTTACCCAGCTCTCACTTGTGGCTCCACGAAGTTGAAGCATTCATAAGCGGCAACACCCCAGCAAACCGCTTGACAGGCGGGCCAAACCAGGCGAAGGGTAACCAAGGCCTAAACCTTGGCGGGACGGCGCCTAGCATGCGAAGATGGAACCTCCTGCATAGGCGGGTGAGATCTGTTAGATCCAACGACTGCCAGGGAAATCCGGCCAATCAACAGGGTTACATGGACCCCTGGGTCTAGGTGACCTCAACCGAATGGCGAACAAGCTCCCAGAGATTCACGGGAAATCATGCACCATGATCACTAGGACGCGTCGGGCATCGCGGATGGGTAGACCACCATCCAAAGGCGTATGAGCCACTCGACCGGTCACCGGCTCCCAACACGAAGACTCCCTGTTGCCTGACAGGTAGCACTTGGCTGTGCGTGGGATAGAGGTGCAATCTCGAACAAAAGCCGAATGACGCTGGCGACGCCACTTCGAACCAAATTCCCAAGTCTCTTAACGAATTTTGTCTCTGTAATTAGTTTTGATCATTCTACGGCGTCCCCGGTAGGTGACGCACCCCGTGTTTCCCCAGTGACGGGGGTGACGCAGACATGAGCTGGGAACCTAAACCTGAACACAAGGTCTCCAGTCCACGTAGCCTACTGGAACGTGAGAACTGTTCTCGATGCAGGTAGTCAGTGCATTACCATGCGCACATTCTACGGCTACGGGATTGACGTAGCTTGTCTATTCGAAGTACGCCTACCCAATTCCGGCGGCCGACATATTCAAGTATCCCAAATGAAGGCATCCTACTGGATCTACCACAGTGGGCCAGCAGACAATTCTGGGCTTCATGGAGATGCGATCGCAATGAACAGTCAAGCACACGACGCCCTGATCTCTTGGGAGGCAGTTTTTCAAAGAATTGCCGTGGCACGGTTCAGGAGTACTCCGTTTGACGTGACTGATTGCAATCTGTGCCCCAAGGCTACATGCTGAGCCAACCACTAAAGATGTCTTCTACAACAAACTTCAGAATTCACTCAACCGGATTTCCAGGCATGATATCCTGCTGACTGCGGGAAATTGGAACGCCCGCACGGCATCAGAAGACGACTATACCTAACATGCACTGGGGAAATTTGGCCTCGGCGTACAATGCGAAAATGGTGACCGCCTGGTGACGTTTGCAGACCTCAATCGACTGGTCGTCACTCATATCCGCTTCCGGCATCCAAAAGACACATGCTGACCTGGTATTCCAACCACGGAAGGACAGTACACCAAATCGACTACTTCTTGGTGCGCTGTCGTTGGGCATCTGTCAAAAACTGTCGGACATACCGGGGCGGCTTAACGGGAAATGCCGACGGCACGGACCACACACTGGCACGCATTCGTCCTAAGCTTCATCTTTTAGTACGGCAAAAATCTCAGCCTCACTGCAGAATATATACTTCCAAGCTAACAATCCCGGACAACGCGCAGACCCTGTCAAATGCGATCTCCTTCGGACTAACTGCGATCGACAAGGATGGTAGCGTAGATGGGCAATGGACGGGGCTAAAAGTATCCGGCGCCTCTCTTGAACAGCTAGGTAAGGCAAAATGGCATAGGAAAGATTGGATCTCTACAGAAACCCTTAACCACTGCGCTAAGGCTAGGGACGCGAAACTCCGCAATTCGCCTGATCACCGCAACCTTCGCCTCAAAGCTACGCGCTCAGCGAGGAGCGACCGTAAACGATATTGGTCTGAAATTGCAGGCGGGATTGAAGCAGCAGCCACTGTAGGAAACTTTGGAAGGCTTTTCCGACTCATACGCTCCTCTTCGGAGAAGGCGCAACCTCCTCCCACGATACGTGACGATAGATGCCATCTCATCGGGTTGTGACCAGAAGCTTCAACGATGGGTCGAACGCTTCAGTCAGCTGCTCGATCGCCCTTTCATCCAGTCCATTTGTACAACGACAGCAGGCGAAATAGAACAATATGTGGTCGACCTCGAGCCTCCCAACAAATCGAAAATCATCTCCTCAGCTCAAACCATGAGAAACAAAAGGTCGCCGGTAGAGTTTGGCATACCACCTGAGATCTTCAAATCCTGTTTTCCAATTTTACTGGACCCACTAAGCACACTGTTCAATCGTACCTGGGTCACCGAAGTTTTCCCCAAAGACTGGTCAACCTCTATCCTACTCCCTATACCAAAAAGGGCGACAAGACTGTCTGCGCGAGTTACAGAGGTATCGGCCTCATTGATGTAGCGGCTAAACGTTTTGCGACCATTCTGTTTAATTGCTTTGTTGCTGTTCGGGACTCGCGAACACGCTCCAACCAGTGTGGTTTTTGTCTAGGAAGAGGCTGTGTTGACCAGATCTTCACGCTACGCGGAATTTTAGAACACCGCTATAAATTCCAACAACCCACCACAGCGTGCTTCATTGACTTTCGGGCAGCATTCGACACCATTGACAAACAGTCACTCTGGAGCGTACTACGAAACGACAGAATGCCCGAAAAGTACATCAAATTGATGGTATCCTACTACTCGGCAACACAAGCGCGCGTACGCCCCTACGGCGAAGAATCTCAAGAGTTCCCAATGGACACCGCCGTCCGCCACGGATGCCCTCTATCGCCAGTCCTATTTAACTACGCTGTTGACTGGATAATGCATCGAGCCCTGAACAACTTTCTAGGAGTCCAACTTGGCCACGACTCTTGGGTTACAGACCCCGAATTCGCCGGCGGCATTGTTTTTCTGGGGGAGGGTCCTGGAACTCTGCAGCCGGTTCTTGACCGTATTGTATATGAAGCTAAGGCTGTTGATATGGAGGTAAACACTAAAAAAACAAAATTCTTCACGACTTCGCATGGCTTAACACACTATACACGTCAACCTGTTACAGGTGCACCACTTCAAGTGCCTCGGTTCAACTGTCCAGCCAAACGGCCAGATGAGAGACGAGGTTAGACTTCGTGTAGGCTGCGCAGGGTGAGCGTTCCTGCAACTTCGTAAATTGTTGTGGTCTCACAGCGAAACAAACATCCACACGAAGCTCAGCACATACCGAACTGCCGTCCGCTCAGTTCTTACGCATGTATATGGAACTTGGCCGCTGAGAGTAGATGACACGTAAAGGCTGGGAAGCTTCGA
This sequence comes from Fasciola hepatica, assembly GCA_948099385.1. NCBI lineage: Eukaryota > Metazoa > Platyhelminthes > Trematoda > Plagiorchiida > Fasciolidae > Fasciola > Fasciola hepatica. The sequence goes on along the minus strand of CANUEZ040000012.1, from coordinate 8,528,179 downwards.
CCACTGATGCCTCCGCTACATGGCCAAAATCAAGTTGTATGATCACGTCAGAAACTTCGCTGTGCGTCAACACTGTGCGAACACAGTTTAGCTTTCTTCTTTCCCTCTGCGACGTCGCATACAGTAGTTTGGTCATGTCCTACGACGACTCGAAACGGAACCCACGAAGAGCAGCCTACTACTACCACCTTGCTCACACTGGAAATATTGCATTGGTAGGCAACTGAAGACATGGTTTAGCATGATCGAGACAGATATGGATCGCCTAGACCTCCAGTCGGTATTCGGTGTAGGCGATTGGTGCAGAAACTGGATTTTACGGTGTGCCGACCTTGCCGCAGACCGGATCGCGTGGACAGCTACCATCAGAGAAAACCAAGAAGCCGGTTTATCCTCTCGTAGGAGATAGTCGCATACAAGTTAAAGGAAATAAAGTGTGCATGTGAAGGATTTGAATTGATTTTCTGCAATGTGTGCGAGACAGCCATACGTAGGCTGGAATGCTAAATAAAAACCAACTTCAGTCTGTAACGTATGAATTTGTACGAATAACAGGACGAGAACTCAGAAGACAACGCCTGATTGGTAGGCCATTATCGATCAAAACGAGGCGTACGAGCTAAAACGAGTGAAGCAAAATACTAGCTTTTGCAAACGGAATAGGAGCAAACTATCACAAGCACGATAGAAAATATATGATACAGTCAACCTGTGGTTAAATTTCTCCGCTGCAATGTTTTGGCCTACTCATGATCTGTCTGAGCTGGCTATGTGTATATCGCCACAAAACGCATCTTGTTCTCTGGAAGCAATCGTCAGGGTCACCAAAGTACTAGCCTGGATTCTGTTGCGCCGTCTTACATCGGCTCGCGAGAGGAACACCCGCGAACAGCAGGCTGCATTCTGCCCAGGTCGAGGATGCATCGACCAGATTTTTACTGTTCGCCATCTACTTGAAACACGTCACACGCACCGCCGACCGACAATAATGATTTTCTTAGACTTGAAAGGCCCCTTCGATTCAATTGATCGAATAGCGCTTTTCAGTTTTCTTCAGCAAAAAGGTATGCCCCAGACGTTTGTGAATCTACTGAGGTTATTGTATTCTCATACTTCTGACTGCGTTATAATTTACGGCGAACTATTCGGTCGGTTCGAAACGACCAGTGGTATTCGACAGGGATGTCCCATATCTTATTCCTGTTCAACTTCGTCATGGACGAAATAATGGAGAGTGCGCTGCAAAATCTTCAGGATGTAGGCGTCGAACTAGGAAATAGTGGAAAGCTATGTGACCTAGATTACGCGGACGACGTTGTCTGCTTGTTCGAATGCACGGAACATGCTCAGCGTGCACTAGATAATCTCGCAAGAGCTGTAGCTCCATTCGGCATGCGATTGGCACCTTCAAATGCAAGGCGATGTTACAAGACTGGACGTCAGCGATTCCGAGGTTGATGCTCGATGGGGAGATGCAGTCTGTTGTCGACCACTTCACCTACCTCAGTAGCTGCGTGACGACGATGGGAGCACAGTAGTAGAGGTGAGTACGCGGATATCCAAGGCTCGAGCGGCGTACACTGGACTGAAGCACTTGTGGCGCCGACCCGATATTTTACTGCAGTTGAAAGGTCGTGTATACTGTGCCGCAGTGCGTTCAGTTTTGTTGTATGGTTGCGAAACTGAAGATATTCGGCGTCTTGAGGTTTTCGACCATCGATGTTTACGTAGTATCGCTAGGATTGGGTGGAATAGCCGAGCTAGCAACGATGAGGTCAGAAAGCGAGTATTGGGTACTAATTCAGAGAACGTTTTGTCACGTCGTATCCAGCTTAGTAGACTTCGTTGGTTGGGACACGTGTTACGTATGGCAAACACACGTCTATCATACTGTGTCCTTTTCTTCGTTTCTGCTAGAGAATAGGAAAAACCACGTGGAAGACAACAGATGACGTGGCAGCGAGGAATGAGAAAATGTATAGCAAACTTAGGAAAAGTAGGTGCTTCACGTCTTCGTAGTTGGGGTCCAAAAGATCCGTCTACCAGTTGGCTGGAGACACTGAAGGATATGGCAGAGAACCGTGAACAATGGCGATCGTGTTGTCACTTTCTGTTGAATCAGAATTTTTGACCGATGTTCGTTTGTACAGTTAGACTGTGTATTCCATGTGTTGGCCGTTGGGGCGTTCTTTCCTTTTCCCACCCCTGTAGGTCCACTTCCTGTCCATCTTGCATATTCATACTTTCTGATTCAACGTGCAAGATGGTGAGAAAGGCAGTGGTCAGTGGGGCTTGCCTTACTGTTTAACGCTGTACGATGATGATGATGATGATCATGGAGGTCCGAGTTTTGAATCTCCGCCGTCGCCGATTACTTTGGTGGTAGGCAGTAGTACACTGTCGTCCGGATCGTTACTTCACCTGACCTATTGGGACCTTCTATGGTTACTCAGCTCTCCAGTCTCAGAGTCTAGTTGCCGCTTATCCTTAATAGGGCAGCGGGCCTTCGTATCTGTGGGGTAAAATGCTCGTTCCACTGCACTCATGCGTAAGCATGTATTAAAAGCAGGATGGAGCACTGTAGTGCTACCAATAAAGCACTCGATGACAAAGACTAACAAATTTGTTTATTTGAACAATTACCGTTTTTGGTGGCGCCACTTGCTCCGCCTGTTTACGTCGTATGCACGCCGTTGCGCTCCTCCAATACACACGTTGTCCCGCTCCAGCGTTTTGAGCTCTGCTTTGCGCGCTGCCGAGTATATTCGCTATCGTGTCACAAAGCGAGGACCAGGGGCTATAGACTCTATACGGGAGCAGGTCCTGACTTAACTGAGATAAATCCTAAAGCACCACCACACAGTAAAGTTCGAATCCAAGGATTATATAAGCGAGTGCTAAGAGAATCACCAAGAATAAACTGTTTATATCCTAATTTCGAGTTTATAGGATTTTTTTCCGTTGCTGGGAAGGGTAGAAATATTCCGTGCGGCAGGTGACAAGTAAACCATGTCAAAAACGCAATGACAACTGCCCACACACTAGCAGCGTGTTAATGCAGGTGCATGCAAGCGCGTGCAAATGTTTGCCCTAAATACATCACACAGAGAGCGATGAGATATCCTTGGGGAGAATCAGGTGGGACCACACATTTCCGCAGCAGTCTTCAGCCAAAACTCGCAATTGTTTCGCCACGACTCACAGTCTTTTAGCCTTAGTGCAAAACCTTCAGCAAACGAGTCATATCAAAAGTATCGGAATATTATGACGTCAAGAAATGTTGGAACAGTTTCTTTTCACGAAGATTGGTGCTCGAATGGAGAAGTGTGAAGACCGTATCGTGTGCGGTTGATGATGGTAACGGTGCGACATATTGCCTGAAGAATAACCTAGTAACAGAGATGAAGATGTCCGTTCGTTAACCATGTGCATCATCCTCGGACTGTCAGTTTATCCTTTTACCTGAACGGCGTTCCATTTAGATAAGGATTACGGACTGATCATTTATTTTTTCATAATATCGAGTCTTGGTTTTTGTCAACGGCTATAAGTCGTCGCGATGGGACTGCACCTTGACGTGGTGTGACGGCTTGCCGTATTCCAATGATTCTATCTCTTCTCTTGGCTTATCTATAACTTTATGCTGGTCCGTTTTCATATTTCAGCTCGATGCACGTGCTGCGCGCAAAGTTGGTTTTTCTTTTTCGCTACGGACGCTTCTTCATACCAGCTCATCTGTTGTACAGAGCTCAAATCCGTCCCGCATCTGAATGCTGCAGTCCCGGGTGGGGTGGGGCTTTGTTTGCCTCTTCGTATTCTTGACTAGATTCAACGAAAAGCTATGCGACTGATTAACGACACTTTGCTAACCCCCAGTCTGCAGTCACTAGCCCATCGTTGGGCGGTTGCTTCGTTGTCCCTCTTCTACGGGTACTATTTTCGACTTTCTTCTTCTGAGTTTCCTTTGGTAGCTGTTTCTGTAGCTTCGTAGCTGTGGCTACATTAGGCATGCGCCTTGCACCTTCAAAGTATGAAGCGATGTCGAAAAGTCAACGGTTCCGAGCTTGATGCTCGATGTGGGTCCACAACCGGAGCCCTTAGCTATCCAGAGCTTAACCCGCAAGATAGCGAGACGAAACGTGGGGTCCGTAACCCACTGGGGGTCGATGACTGAATGCTCAGTTCACACGCCCTTCGGATGAGGCCAAACATCCTGGGTGTCCAGTGCACCTCTCGGCCACAGATGCCGGTGAACGTACCGTTGTACGTCTCACGCCGCAAATGGTTGGTTTGAAATTAAGGGTTCAGCCATCTTCCTAGACGGACTACCAGTAGTCACCCCGGTGGAGAGCGTCGGGCATACGCTTTCATCCACTCACTTTTGTGAAAACACTGCTACGAGAAGACAGTGAGTGGGACTTTCTCGGCCGAGGCTGTGACAGACACGGTCATTTGGGATCATTTCGAGAGGCGTTCAGGACGGGTAGCCATCTTGGAGCCTGAGACACCCACCCCCGACCATACTGAAGCATTTGGAGGCGCATTATGGGTGGAAAGAGGAGGGGGGCAAAGAGAAGGGGTTGGAGACAAAGGACAAAGGTTGAATAACAGAGAGGGAACTTTGATCAGTAGCCCACTTTTCTCGAAGCAATAGGCGGCGCGGTTTCGATTATCCTAGGTGACGACCGATGCGGTATGCAACTCCTGGTATTGGTGCAGTTCGTGGGAGGTGTTGGACGGGTACTGCTGGGGTGTCCAGCCGCTAAGCGGGGGAACGATTAGGGTTCTCAACCAAAGCCTTTAGTTCTAACAAGGACCTATCCGCAAGGCAGCGGGATGGCTGAGTGGAATCCCTGTTGCTTTCTTTCTTTCCATCTATCTGCCTTCCCACCCACTTAGTCCTCTGTCTTTCAAAATAGGATCATTAGTCTTTTTCTTTTGTGATTGCTACCCCACTAGCGACCCTTACAGTATGTTTTGGTTATGGAGTTTACCCCTTGTCCTGTAATTCCCTTTATGTGTAAAAATATCCCAACGCACCGAAGTACGCGAGTTTTTATGATGAAACCCTTCCTGCGTTTAAACGTGGGGACGTACGGTCAACTAACAATGATGGGAGCGATTACACCGCTAAGGTGGAGGGTGCACGATGAATACAAGAAGAACGTGTTGAGTATTCGTCGTTTTCGAGAACCATCGATACTGATCGACATGATGAAGTGATAGTTACGGAAGTGCTTGAAGTACCAGTGAGGTCCATTCGTATCTAGCCAAGGATCACTGTTGTCTAACATCCTTAAGGAACTAGGGCGACTACGATTAGGGGACGATTAACAAGAGTATCTGGCGGCAACCACAAAATAATTCCCTGACATCGGTCTTTCTGTCCATGTTCTGAATAACATCGTCTGAAGGGATTATCGCAAACACATAAAGCTTTTGTGGAGTGCTTAGGCATTGCTATGCGGTTATCCACTTGCCCAGAAAAGCTTTCAGCTTACCTGGATTCTCACTTGGAAAAGCTATGTCTTCCCCATATTCAATTTTCCATCAGGAAAAATTCAGTTTTACAACCCCGTCTAATATATGCGCGGTATCTGGGACCATATCAGTCAGAAAAATTAAGAGAAGGAGAAAGGGGAGACTCTGACGTACACTGTTTTTCGTGATGTTCTCGGATGAGGGAGCACCGTAAGTCCGAGTTCCGCTTCGGCTGTTCATGTACAGGAACTTTATCATGAAAATAAATTTCTCTGGTACACTCTTCGATAAGAGACAATGTCATCAAACTGTGCGGTCAGCTGAGTCGAACGCCGCTTTACAACCAAGAAAAACGGGCCCACGGAAGGTGTGCCTACGTTTTAAAATTTGTTAGAGAGTGAAGATGTGATCAACACAAACTTGACCAAATCTAAAACCAGGTAGATTCTCCGCGAGCGTTGAAGAAGCGGTGGAGAATCAAACCAGACGCGATGCTGGCCAAGCTTATTCCGCAAGAGGACCTGTCGCTGTTCTTATGAATTAGTGCAATCACCGATTCAAACCAACTCTTTCGAATCAAAACTGACTACAAATTGTAAACCTACTGGTCTCGCACACGATCGACCGTTTGCGCTCCATAGTCATCACACTGTTGAAACAACTCTGCTTCTGGTTGATTTAACGATACTACTGTCCAGTGTATAAGCATGAATAATCGTCTATAGTCTATATATTCTATACTTTTACCGACATGGTCGGGATGAAAAGAATATGAATTGGTGTTGCCAGTTAGAAATTTTGGCGACTACCCGGTCCACGAGAACTGTTTGATTTTAGTTTTATGAAATGTCAACGTTTGGGTCACACTGGGTTCATGGGTCGGTCTCGAATCGTGGTTAGGGCAGTTTGAGTGCTTAAACAAAACGTTTTTGAGATCAAAGCGATGGATTGAGTAATCTGATCGTCACAGCTTTCACCGTTGCTAGATGCTGTTTTCGAGTGGCTTTCGCCGCGTTCGTAGGGACTCTGCAGACTATTTTGAACGCGTCGTAGTTTACGTACTATCCAGTATCCGCAAGGTGCGCCACAGTTGCACTGGTGACGGGTTTTCTACTTCCCGTGGTCAGCCAAATTGGTTTGTGCTCCTTGATCTTTTGTGATAGTTGCCGTGTCATTCTACCTACATAGCTTGCTGACCATGAGCAAACAGACGAATAGGTTAGCATGGATGAAGTCAGCACAGGTAACTTGTCTTTTAGGTTTGTTGAGATCGCTGGCCGACTGATAAAGCGGGCACGTAGTGTATTCACGGGAAAGGTGCGAGTGATTGGATTTTCCGATCGTCTTATCAGTAGCTCGCTTTGTCATCTTTGAAAAGGAGTTGAATGCATAACTCTTCTTAACGGTTACTAACGCCTATCTCGTTGATCTTTCTCCTATATTCTTCTGAATGAAGCGTTCGGGGTATCTGTTATCCAATAGCGTTTGCTTTAAAATGTCTAATTCTTCTCTCACTTCCCTCTCTTTTATTCAACCTTTGTCTTCTGTCCCTAACCATCCCTCTTTGCCCCATCTATCCACCCATAATGCTCCCACTGATAACACGGTCAATACTCGAAACGATTCACTGTCAAATAGTATCGGGAATAATCCTCTGTCTGGTAACTCACATTTTCTCAAGCCCCGTCAGCCTCTTAATCTCGGCTCCTTCAACGTGCGTACACTCATGCAGGCCGGTCAGCAGGCGTGCCTAGCCCTCACAATAGATTCTCTGAAGATTGATGTCTGCTGCTTAAGCGAAACGCGTATCCAGGACTCGAGCAGTGTAATTCAACTAACTGCTCCTGGTATCTCATCGAGGTATATTCTGCGCACCTCAGGAGACGAAGCAGCTAGAGCTGTGGGTCAACGTGGTGTAGGAATTGTCTTGACTGACAAGGCTGAGGCTGTCCTTTTAGACTGGATTCCTGTTAACAGCCGTTTATGTGCTGTGAGACTCCAAGGGTCAGTTGGCGTTCGAAAGGATAGTTGTGTTAAACGCAATTTGTTTGTGATCTCGGCGTACGCCCCAACGGACTGCAGCTTAGACGCGCAGAAAGATGAGTTCTATGATGCCCTCGCCACTCTCGTTCGCAGCAGTAAAGGTTCCGACATTGTAGTGCTAGCTGGTGATTTCAATGCACAAGTTGGCAAACTTTATGTGTCAGAAGCCTGTTTAGGTGGGCGTTGTGCTTTACCTGCTGAGCGTACAGATAACGGGGATAGCCTTCTCCAGTTTTGTGCAGACAATCGATTGTTCTTGTCTAGCACATTTCCGACACAGCTCGCGTCGCACAGCGACATGGCGCTCTAACTCTACAGGTACTTTTAGTCAAATTGACCATATCGCCGTAAGCTACCGGTGGCGCAGTTCTGTTCAGAACTGTAGATCTTACTGGTCCACGTACGTAGAGTCGGACCATGCCTTAGTTTTAATGCGATTATCTCTCCAGCTTCATGGTCATCGTCGCAAACCGCAAACCGAATTAGCCATGCAACGTTTGTGTGGTCCAGAAGTCCGCACTCGGTATGAGCAGAAGTTAGCACATGAGCTAAGATCTACGACGAACAGTAATGCAGATGAGCATTGGTCTCATATCAAACAGGCAATGCACGTTGCAGCAGGTTTCGCCTGCGGTCCTCGATCCGTTGTCCATCAAAGACACTGGATCTCGCAAGAGTCGCTGAGTATAATGGAGCAAAAGCGTCAGCTTTCGAACCGTAAGGAGATGAATAAGATGCGGAGAAAGCTGCAAAGACAAGTTACGAAAAGCCTTAAGAATGACCGCGAAAATTGGCGGGTCAAGGTAGCCGAAGAAAAGGAAATAACAGCTGCTTCAGGTAACAGTCAAAGACTGTTCAAACTTATTCGTGACACCGGTGGACGGCGAACCCAGGTCAGTGAAACGATTTGCGATAGGAATGAAGAACCCATCCATAGCAAACAGCAAAGGCTTGACCGATGGGCCGAGTACTTCAAGGAACAGTTTAGCTGGCCGCACGCTAGTGTAGTTACTCCCGTGTCAACAACTGTAACTCCTTAGGTGGTATCACCTGAGCCCCCATCAGAAGTAGAAGTAGAGTCATGTATTCGATTACTGAGGCGGGGGAAAGCGGCAGGTCCCGACGAACTTCCTCCAGTTCTTTTCAAACTGGGTGGTGAGGCGTTGATAAAATCACTTACCGCCTTGCTCCGTGAAATTTGGAACGAGGAGCGTATTCCGTTAATATGGAGTGAGTCATTGATTGTTCCCATCTTCAAAAAGGGAATACGCAATGACTGCAGTAGTCATCGTGGGATTAGCTTAATTCCGATAGTCACCAAAGTATTAGCTTCGATTTTGCTGCATCGTCTTACACCGGCTCGCGGGAGGAACACCCGCGAACAGCAGGCTGGATTCCGCCCGGGTCGAGGATGCATCGACCAGATTTTTACTCTTCGCCGACTACTTGAAACGCGTCACACGCACCGCCGACCGACAATAATGATTTTCTTAGACTTGAAAGGCGAATTCGATTCAGTTGATCGAACATCGCTTTTCAGTGTTCTTCATCGAAAAGGTGTGCCCCAGAAGTTCGTGAATCTGATGAGATCATTATATTCTCATACTTCTGGTCGCGTTAAGGTTTACGGTGAACTATCCGGTCGGTTCGAAAAGACCAGTGGTGTTCGACAGGGATGTCCCATGTCTCCATTCCTGTTCAACTTCGTCATGGACGAAATAGTGGAGAGTGCGCTGCAAAATCTTCAGGATGTAGGCGTCGAACTAGGAAATAGTGAAAAGGTATGTGACCTAGATTACGCGGACGATGTTGTCTGCTTGTTCGAATGCACGGAACATGCTCAGCGTGCACTAGATAATCTCGCAAGAGCTGTAGCTCCATTCGGCATGCGATTGGCACCTTCAAATGCAAGGTGATGTTACAAGACTGGACTTCAACGATTCCGAGCTTGGTGCTCGATGGGGAGGTGCTGGCAGTTGTCGACCACTTCACCTACCTCAGTAGCTGCGTGACGACGATGGGAGCACAGTAGTAGAGGTGAGTACGCGGATATCCAAGGCTCGAGCGGCGTACACTGGACTGAAGCACTTGTGGCGCCGACCCGATATTTTACTGCAGTTGAAAGGTCGTGTATACTGTGCCGCAGTGCGTTCAGTTTTGTTGTATGGTTGCGAAACTGAAGATATTCGGCGTCTTGAGGTTTTCGACCATCGATGTTTACGTAGTATCGCTAGGATTGGGTGGAATAGCCGAGCTAGCAACGATGAGGTCAGAAAGCGAGTATTGGGTACTAATTCAGAGAACGTTTTGTCACGTCGTATCCAGCCTAGTAGACTTCGTTGGTTGGGACACGTGTTACGTATGGCAAACACACGTCTATCATACTGTGTCCTTTTCTTCGTTTCTGCTAGAGAATAGGAAAAACCACGTGGAAGACAACAGATGACGTGGCAGCGAGGAATGAGAAAATGTATAGCAAACTTAGGAAAAGTAGGTGCTTCACGTCTTCGTAGTTGGGGTCCAAAAGATCCGTCTACCAGTTGGCTGGAGACACTGAAGGATATGGCAGCGAACCGCGAGCAGTGGCGATCGTGTTGTCACTTTCTATCGAATCAGAATGATTGATCGATGTGCGTTTGTACAGTTAGACTGTGTATTCCGTGTGTTGGCTACTAGAGCATTCTTTCCTTTTGCTACCCGTGTAGGTCCACTCCCTCTCCATCTTGTATATTCATATTTTCTAATTAAACCTGCAACATGGTGAGAAAGGCAGTGGTCAGTGGGGCTTGCCCTACTGTTTAACGCCGTACGATGATGATGATGATGATCACCGTCTCATTCGAGTAGATCACTTGCACACGCGCTGCGAGGGAGCAAATAAGGTCATGTTTACACTCAATAGATACAAAGCTGGCGAAGTTGCTGTACTGGTTTATCTTTGTTGGTTTGCGATGTACGGGACGGAGCAGTTTGCCGTCGTCACCTCTTAACCGGAGAACATTTGTAAAGTGGGAAGTGTTCTGTTCTTCTAATTCCGACGTAAAGTCAACCGCATTATGCGCTTGATTGAACTCTCTCACCAGGCTTCAACCATGTGTGACTTTTAGGTTCTTCTTAAGTTAAGTTAGGACCTGCTCACGTATAGAGTCTATAGCTCCTGGTCTTCAGTTCACGACACGTTAACGATTATACTCGGCAGTGCGCAAAGGAGAAGAACTCGAAACGCTGGAGCGGGATAACGTGTGCATTGGTGGAACGCAACGGCATGCTGACAGCGTATACATGCGGAGCAAATGTCGCCACCGAATTCGGTAATTGTTCAGATAAACGAATTTGTTAGTCTTCGTAATTGTGTGTCATGTCGGTAGCACTAGAAGGCCGACGCAGTTGGGCTTCGATTCGTGGTGGGTACGTCGGCTTCGGTGGCGAGAGACGTTTACCATGTCTCCCGCGGCGACCGATCACAACAACGAAACCAGCACAAGCCGTTCTCCATGACTCACTCTGGTCGCTGTGCGTCGATTACAAAATTGCGTTCTCTTCAACAGTGAATCCGGCCTGGGTAGGTCCTGCTTGCAGCTTGGTAGTGGTGATTGTATTGTAGATATTTTTCGTTATCGGCATATCCTAAGGTTCCGTTTGGCTTTGGTTGTTACCGCCTTCGTAAACGAGCCAGCGTCCGGCGTTAAATGAGTCCAATCACGATCCGATGAGCACTGTGTTTGAGGCATGCGAGGTCCTGGAAGTCCATGTGGTTCTGTCCGACGGGACGAGCTACAAGGCAAGAAACGCAGGAAAGGTGCGCCTCGGGGCGCGGACGGATATTCGACTGAGGGGAACGCCGGCGCAATGCAGACTGCCGCTACTCCTGTCGTGATAAGCTACATGGTCCTGCAGTCATGCATTACTTAACTATTTACAAGTGGAATACGAAAAGTAAACTTAAGTATATACAACTTGCAAATTCAGAAAACCTCGTAGGCTGTCGCAGCGTGCGGTCGCTTCGATTTTTCCTCTTGACGGGTGCAGCCGTATCTTCCGTGGAGTTTGGTGTTTTAATCGGTAATGGGGAATTGTTAGTGGGAGTAACAGGTGCGGACTCAGGACGACTAACCGAAGGTTGTGAGCAGGTGGTGCATTGGGTGGGTTGTCCGGAGTGGGTTCTACCCCGACGAAGGCTGGTTTAAGGCGGTCTATATTGATGATCTCTTTCTTGTTTTCGACGTCTACCACGTATTCCTTTTCCATTCGCTGGACGACGCAGAACGGGCCAGAATAAGCCGCTTGTAGTGGTGATCACATTGCATCCACTCAAATAAACATGGCTGGTCGTCGCTAGAGTGTCAGGTATGTGGGTGCTGAGGGCTTGTTCTCCTGTCGGGGTGGGCTTTAGCACCTGTATTTGGTGTGACTATCGTTTTGCGTAATCCCCGTAATTAAAACTCATAGGTGGTAATGGGGAAACCAACTCATCTGGAAGTCGTAATATGCAACCATAAATCAGTTCATCCGCCGTAACATCCATGTCGGCCTTAACGGTGTTACGCAGTCCTACGAGAACCACCGGTAAAACTTCACCCCATAAGGGTTATCACGAGCACGAACGGCAGGTTTCGGTTGGCGATGGAATCGCTCCACCATGCTATTGGCCTGAGGATGATAGGCCGTCATCTTGTTGTGTTCGCAACCGGACGTATTTAGTAGCTCGTGGAAGGTACGGTCAAAATGAAAACCGCGGTCGATGGTCACGATCGCAGGGCAACCGAACTAACTCACCCAACCAGTTAAAATGCTTTTTTAGCTTCCTATGAGGTAGGACGGGGAATAGATTTGGCCTGTGGCCTGCGAGTAAAATGATTTACACACATGAAGATGTAGACGTACCCGTTGGATGGCGAGTTGGGCCCCACGCGATCCACATGCACATGTTGACAATGTGCGTCCGACCCAGAGCATGTGCCTAATGTGGATCCAGTGTGACGATGTATTTTAACGCGTTGGCATTGAAGACAGGCGTGGGTCCAAAGACGTAGGTCACGCTTGACGCAAGGCCAAACGAATCGCCCGGTGACTAGTTTCACTGAGGCGGTTACACCAGGGTGCGATAAGTTGTGGAGTCTGATAAAAACTTTTCGGCGAAAACTAACAGGAACTAGTGGTCGAAGTCGACCCCGTGACGCATCGCAAATAATAGTTACGTCCGAAGTTGGAGTAGTCACTGGCACTAGATTCAGGGAGCTGTTGTTTCTGAGCTGCTCGACCTCAGGATCTGTTGTTTGGGTAGCGGCGATTGCATCTAGGTCTGTGCCCATCGGTAGTGGGTCGTCGATATTGTAGACGCGGGAGAGTGCGTCTGCTACGGTATTGTGTGCCCCAGAGACGTATCGAATGTCCGTTGTAAACTGCAAAAGATAGCCTAAGTGGCGAGTCCAGCGTGGCGAATATTGATCAGAAGCTGACTGGAGAGCCTACACTGGAGGTTTATGATCTGTGAACACAGAACGCTTGGCCTTCGAGTTTGTGCTGGAAGTGTCGGATACCCAAATAAATTGCCAGTAATTCTCTGCTGAACATACTGTATCGAGATTCCGCAGGTTGGAGACGCTTGGAGAAGAAAGCTATTAGTTGCCACGAATTATTGACCAGTTGCTCCAACAGCCGTGTCGGAAGCGTCTATCACTGATTCCAGAGGAGCGGAAAGATCGGGATGTGCAAGGAGTGCTATGTTGGCGACAGCTTCCTTGATCGAAGTAAATGCTGCCTGTGTCGTGTCGAGAAATATTAATTTCCGCTTACCTCTACGTAAAAGGTCTGTGAGGGGCTGCATGGTTTCGGCGCATCGGAGGATAAACCGACGATAAAAGTTAACCAAGCCAGGGAATTGGCGCAGTTGTCGGTAGGAGTGAGGCTCAGCAGGGGCAGGGGCTGTGTGCCCGAGGCTGAGATTTCGTGAACTAGGAATGTGATGGTGATCCTACCTAGTTCGTATTTGGCAGGGTTTATGGTTACACCGTGTTGGCTAAGGCGCTCGAAAATAGTGGGCAGGTGTGACACACGCTCTTTCTTTAAAGAACCTGCCACCAAAATATCGTCTAAATACACGAAGACATTTTTCAAACCACGTGTTGCTTCATGCATAAACCTTTGAAAGGTTTGGGCTGCATTACTGAGCCCAAACGGCATGTGCAAAAACTCGAATAGTCCGAATGGAGTTGTGACAGCGGTTTTAGGTGTGTCAGCTTCAGCTGCCCGGATTTGGTGATAAGCTCTAACGAGGTCGATGCGGCTGAAAACAGAACAAGCAGATAGGGAAGAAGTAAGATGTTGAATATATGGAATGAGGCACCTATCTGTATTAGTAGCTTGGCTGAGGGCCCCATAGTCGCCGCAGGGACGCCGGCCACCATTAGGTTTAGGAACCATGTGAAGGGGCGAGGCCCAAGGGCTACTGGACGGGCGTATTTTGCCTAATTTCAGCATGTGTTCGAACTCAGTCTTTGCTACGCGGAGCTTGTCTGGTGCCTGTTGGTGACCTACTGGGACCTTATGTGGTTCTTCGGCACTTCAAGTCTCACGGTCTGGTTACCGTTCATCCCCAGTAGTGCAGTGGGTCTACATGGCTATGGGGTAAATGCCCCTTCCACTGCACTCATGCGCAAGCATGTAATAAAAAAAGCGATGGGGTCGGTTGAATTCTGGGAGTCCTTTAGCGACAATGTGGTGGGTGACGTTAGTGGTCACCGCTGGAAGAGGTCCAGACTGCCTTACCATTGCCGGGTAAACTGAAAGGAGGTCTGCGTTGGGGTGTTCGGCCTGTGGTTCGATGTATAGGGCTGTGTGATTCACGGAGGAATACGAACCGGTTACGGAAAGAGAAATCTGTTGGTCGACAACTCTCCGGCATTGTGCATCGATCAGGAGGTCGAAATGGTCAAGGAAATCGATACCTAAAATATGATGGGGACATCTGCTACTATAAACACCCAGAGGAAGGTGTGACTTAGGCCTAAGTGACTTACGGCCGTAATTAGCAATCAAAGTGCGTTGGCGGCACCAAGCTGTTGGGTTAATGGAATGGTTGCATCACCTGCCTCCTTTGGAATGACACTAACTGCTGCACCGGTGTTAACTAGGAATAAGCTACTGGAAACTAAATCTCGAACATACAAAAAACAACTGCTATTATGGCTGCCGACCGCCTTAGTCGTCGGAATGCGTCGGGATATTAGTTTCCCTGTTTGGTTTCTGGGAAGGTGCAAACGGCTTCGCAGCCCCAGGCCTTCTACCCAAACCGTTTGTGATATCGACAGTACCCTGGTCGAGATGGACTAAAGGTAAGATCAGGGGAAGGGTTTCTGAGGCGTCCAAATCGGTCATAATTGTGATAAGGTTTCTGGTCTCCACAGTGAGAACAGCTAGAAGTGGAAAAACATCTGAAAGCCTACTCGAAAGCAGCTATCACAGTGTCCTCGGAGTGTGTTGCTACGGTGGGAGCGGTGATCTGGCGACTACTCGAGTTTGTTACGGCAGTAACTTGTGGGTGATACCGTTCCATAATACCGTTCACTAGTTTTGCCACTTCTGTGAGGTTAAGATGACGAGAAAACCTCGACTAGTGCTTGAGCATTGGTTGGTAATCGCTGTACCCACAACTAACTAGGGACTTTTCCCTCTAAAGATTGCCCTGCCAGCTGCTGCATTTCCCTCAGTAATGCAGAGAGCTTCTTACTACCTGACACAGTCCCTTGGATCGACCGCTTCAATTTTGACGATTCCGACGACAAGACAATAGATTACCGCTTGTTTCACGACCGTGTAGGAATAGTGACTGAATATTAAGTCACGTATCTGGGCAGCAACGTTACGGGGAAGATGACCAATAGTCCACAAGTAACGAGTACGCTCGCTTGTGATTCTGTGTGTCTCAAACTCTGCCTCTAACATGAAACCAGAGTTGAGGGTCATCAACGATAAAATCGGGGACGGCTAGGGAGACTGGCAAAATGGACGGTTCCGGACCAGGCTTACGGTCGCTGCTAGCCATAAGTACAATGGTATATCAAATGTAGAGGGATATGTAAAGGTAAAGTGGGCAACCATGAAACGGCACTTATAATACCGATATAAGAAAAATATAGGACGACTATTGTAGCAGTAATCGGGATTTACTGTTTATATGGCCGAAAATGTGTATATATAAACGAATAAGTGTGATTCAAGGACTCACGAAGGTCCTTGGTAAAATGCATTTGTTGTTCGGGCTCACCAGTTTAGGTTTTTCTCAAGTTACGTTCGGACCTGCTCACGGATAGAGTCTATAGCTCCTGGTCTTCAGTTCACGACACGTTAACGATTATACTCGGCAGTGCGCAAAGGAGAAGAACTCGAAACGCTGGAGCGGGATAACGTGTGCATTGGTGGAACGCAACGGCATGCTGACAGCGTACACATGCGGAGCAAATGTCGCCACCGAATTCGGTAATTGTTCAGATAAACGAATTTGTTAGTCTTTGTAATTGTGTGTCATGTCGGTAGCACTACACTGTCAGTTGGAACAAAAATATCATCTACGTATCAATAGTAGTTGGGTAGACTTCCTGTCGTATCACCAAGCTTCCGGTTTTCCAGCTTAGCCGTGAATATATCAGCAAGCAAGAGCCCAGAGGTGACCTCATGGCGACTTCATCGGTCTGATGCTATAATTCTCCGTTGAAGGCAAACTGACATTGAGAGTGCAGCGTAATGGCAGTTCATTCAGAAAGGTTACTGGAAGACCGATATTAATTTTGTTTTCTACGATGAAATTGCACAAATAATTGGTCATTTCTAGAAGCGGCACGTTGGTGAACAAAGATGACATCCAAAGAGGCCATCGTTAATTCCCCAGCATGTCGCTCGCTAACCAGTTATATGGATTGGAAAGTGTCTTTTAGGCTGTAGCGGGCAATTCTTCGGCTAACCGGTTTAACTACACTACACTAAGTGCCCGCTTCACCAGTCGGCCAGCGATCTCAACAAACCTAAAAGACAAGTTACCTGTGCTGACTTCATCCATGCTAACCTATTCGTCTGTTTGCTCATGGTCAGCAAGCTATGTAGGTAGAATGACACGGCAACTATCACAAAAGATCAAGGAGCACAAACCAATTTGGCTGACCACGGGAAGTAGAAAACCCGTCACCAGTGCAACTGTGGCGCACCTTGCGGATACTGGATAGTACGTAAACCACGACGCGTTCAAAATAGTCTACAGAGTCCCTACGAACGCGGCGAAAGCCACTCGAAAACAGCATCTAGCAACGGTGAAAGCTGTGACGATCAGATTACTCAATCCATCGCTTTGATCTCAAAAACGATTTGTTTAAGCACTCAAACTGCCCTAACCACGATTCGAAACCGACTTTGGAACTCACTATGACTCAAATGTTGACCCTTTGGTAGAAAGTGGAAATGACTAATCCCCGAAACCCATGTTCATTGTTTCACTGGCCCCTTTCCCAACCACAAAAGAACATTTCCCCTCCCATCTTTCCTGACTACGCAACACCACTTTTGACGACTACCTAATCGCACTTCAGCACACCGATACTATCCATAATTTCGAACCCATAAATGTAATTGTATTAGCCACGAGGATGATGTTACCGAAAACGAGCTTGTTTGCTATCGTGTCCGGAACGAAAACCGGACCGTTCCTCGCGGACCTTTTGTTAGCGCACTGGGGATAGTCTATACAGGATTGCTGAAGCTAACAGCTTTGACGCAACCGAGATCAAACTTATCCCTCGATGACTGAAACACTTGTTTCTAGCTTCTTGCATATAGGGATGGTGGGTGCACAGTCCCAACTTTGCAGGACGCAGTCCTGGAGCCAAATTTCGGTGAGGAGGCTGGTGAGCGCTTTGGAGAGGGGCATATCACCATCTTTGAAGAGGGCCGGGGGTTCATTACGCTTCAAGAGGTGGAGCGCACGACGAACTTCTTCGGTGGGTTGGGCTGTACAGACCGGAGAATGAACTGGTTCAAACGGACTACCGAGTGGGGACGCTGGCGCTGAAGGCTAACTAAAATGCTCTGCCCATCGATCAATTCGCCATAAAAATCTGGTAGATTGGTTGACCGTTTACCTTGCAGATCACTTCGCTCAATCAAGGTCTTATCGCTCCTATGGATCGAATGAATTGGACAAGCCTCCGAGCATTGCCGGTGGCAGTAGCTTGTTCTATTTGGGCCGCGCGTTCGAACCACCCATTCTCGGTCTCTGTGTAAGCTTCTAATCAGGTTTCTGGTAGTTGGGGTCACTGCGATTTTAAATCCCGGCAGGGATACTCCGACGACTTTCTAACAGTTCGAGAGAACCTAGTGAGGTCCAGTGCGTGGTTACATTTCGTGTGACTTATCCCCAAGATGTGGTACTCGCAACTTTTATTTCGTCCTGGATGCGTTGCCAACGGTCTGACAAATCATCGTGTATGCGGCTGTTTGGCTGAGCAGAAATCTTATTCTGATATCCTTCCCGAACCCACATTCGGCAAAGTTGATCTATCCGTTGGCAGCGGACCTTTGACTTGGTGGAAAACCGTACTACGGCATACGAGCGCGTGATCTGAATTTAGATGTGCTCTAGCACGACCTACAAGACTCGACTGAGCCACGCCAGTGGTAACTTACGGTTATGTAGTTTATATGTCAAAGACTGATTAGCAGATGGCCGTCGCCATGTGACTGCGACAAAAGCTTCGCCGGAATTTCGTACTCGACAAGAATAGGCCATAGTCTGTGCATAGATGAAGCAGTCGATTACCGTTATCCGTGTGTTGATGACAAATACCGCTTTTACTTCCAAGCAACGGCTCGTCTGGACCTAGGTGGTCAATATGGGCGCTCAGATCTCCAGCCAGTACCGCTGTGTTCGCGAATTTGTTGATAGATTCTATCTTCGGCTGTATCCGGAATGCAGTCAATAGGGGCATAGGCAGCTACAGTACACAGACAACGGTTGCCGCTGTGGCCTTTGCTAACTTTAAACGAACCATTTAAGTGAATCGCATACAATCTGCTGTTGACTGGGATACAACCCCGTAGCACAGGCTCAGCTGTAATACCCAAAGCGGTTCCCACACCTACATGACCAGATGCAGAAGCCGCGGCGTCCCCGGATAAACGCAGAATAGAAGCGTGTCCTGAGAGCGAATTCAGGCGAACTACGATGATGGGGTCCTGGATGCGAGTCTCGGACACATGCAGTGGCCAGTGTCTCGAGGGTGCGCAACAGAGAGCAGCATGCTGGCCGATTTGCATTGGAGTGTGTACATTGCAGCTTGCGAGCTCCAGTTGTACATGTCTCAGTGGTGGTTTTGATGAACTGCATACAACAGAAGGAGGGATCTCATTTGCACACCCAGCGTCTTCTTCGATGGGAACCTGATAAGTACAAGGATACTATTGTGTGTAAAAGAGTGGGTGGTGTGGTAGTAGTTAGTTGGTTTTGTCCGACCTCCAGCACCTCGATCATATCTTGTGTAATTTGAGTGAATGAGTCAGTCAAGTGCAAGAACCAGTGGTCATATATTTATAGATTTCATGTGAGCATGTAGCGTGAGTACTACCCGGTTGCCCAGACCGAAGTAGAGGATTGACTTAAGGAGCCCCACCCCGAGCCTTTGATTGGAACGTTAAGCTTAGAAGGCAGCAGGACGATATGAGGGTCTCGTAGCCCTCCGGGAGCCGGTGACTGGTTGCTTAGTTCACGCGCCCTTCAGATGAGGCTAAACATCCTAGGTGCCCAGTGCACTCCTCCGCCACAAGTGCCAGTGCGCATATTGCTGTACGCCTCATACGCCACTCGTGGTCGATTTGGAATCAGGATCTAGCCATCTCCCCTAGACTGACTATCAGCCTATCAGTCCCGCTGATGGAGAGCGCCGGGTATTGACTTTCGTCCTCTCACTTTAGTGGGAACGCCTCCGCCACGAGAAAGCAGTGAGTCGGACTTTCTCAGCACAGGCCGTAGAAAAAGCGCGGTCAAGAGCATTTCGAGGGGCGTTCAGAATGAGTAGCCATCTCGGAGCCCGAAGCACCCACCCTCGATCATGCTGAGACAGTTGGTGATGAAAGCTTTACTAATTAATCATATTTCCACTTATCATATACTATATCATTCTTAGTATGGTAAACGTCATCATGTCGTTAGTTCATAACATGGAGTCCGCGAAATTCACGTAGTCGGCGGTTATAGGCAGGAAGGTATGGCTACGCAGCATGACAAGTGCGGTGCTTGTATTTACACAAATTAACCATCGAATTGATACCATTATTTGTACTTCTCTCCCTACGTTGTCATAGGATTGTTTTGCTTCCCCAGTTAGCTCGCTGTTGAGAAGTAGCAATCAGAGAACCACCCCAACTGGTGAACGGCTAATGGCTGTTCCAGCTGAGTCAGATTCTTTTTTTAGCTGACTGTCCTTTGGACCCCACGTTTCACGCACCAACCTCTGGTCATCTAACCAGCCTGCACTCGGAAGCACCAGACTCGAGTTTCGCTCTTGTTAGAGCTCATCAGTGGTGCATATTCTCTGCCACACCCAGGCTCTTTCGCCTCGAAGGCGTGTATGTTACCACTGCGCCGCCCCGCTCCCGTCCGGGCTGATCCGAATCACCAAGGTAAGCTTGTTAAAACGTCGACCTCTATGACAGCCAGAGATGCCCGATAGCTTCGAATGGAGACACTGTGCCTGCCTCGTTAACTCCAGAGTCAGATTCACTAGTTTTTCATTCAGGAAACCAAAGTGAATATACGAGATTAAATGAAAAACCGGTTAGCGATAAACATTTAATGGATGACATACCGCTGAATAAATACCACATAAATTGTGATTCCACTCCGGCGTTCAATGCAGGGCGCTGCCAACTTGACCAAATCGATCAGTTTATTTACAATAGGCGAATTCATATTGGTTTATGTACTACTAACGGTGTTGTCGATTTACGATGCGATCACTTGGCGGTTATTTGTCTTTGAGAAATGGTAGAATACTTTAGGAAGCGGATTGCGCTCAATCAAAGGTAGTTGGAAGGGGAAATGTCAAGATTTGAACAAAGAATCACAATACATGAAGTTCATCATGACGGTTGTTCGACCAGCATCAGTCGATTAGAGATCCTTCGAAAGGCAAACTCCCATTAGCAAGAGAAAAACAAAACGATATATAATGCTCGCCCACAAATGTGGTCTTGTTCACACTTTGTTGGGTCAAATTAAACAGGCTCATTAGCAGATCTCAGGTTGTTGGGTGATCACGACGAAAACAGATTCATTGACACAACAAGCCGATATCCAAGAAACGTTGCATCAACATCCACGGAGTGATTCACAGTTTGAATTCTGCTCAAAGATAATAACGTGGCTAAATCGTACTTTTCCCCCGGGTATTAACACTTATCTTTGTGCATCGAACTGCATGGCATTCTGTCACATGTCTTTGTATTCCAGCATATGCGATTTTATTCGGAGTGCGGCGCTATTCACGCTGGCGGAACAAAGGGATATTAATTGACCGGTTATCTCAAACTGGGTGCAGTGCGAAGTCACTAAGTAGTCATGTACATTATCCGTTGACCACAATGCCAACGGAAGAAATGTTAAAAAAGGCTGACGGAGGCAGAGCCTTCTGTGGTAGCCCCAAGACTGACTGGTCTTGATTCGGGCAATTGTAAACATCTGTTATAACCACGGAAAGACCAACAAATCTACGCTGCTACCGTAGTGATTTCGCTGTCCATTTGTACCGCCAGTAACCCCTATGGTAAAGGGTTTCAGCAAGCTTCGTTAGAGGAGCAAAGTTGTCTTGGAAATGAATGGTATCACGGTGACTACGCTCGAATTAATTAATGAAAAGGTTTGTTTTACCTGTGTGAAGATTCATCTCAAGTTAGAGACAGTCTTCCCATGATGAGATGCAGGCATGGGACGCATCGAGTTCGGAATAATGTCCCACTGTTCAAGCCAGTTTAATTCAAACAAATAATAATACAGAAGAACTCATAAACTTTGCACCATCCCCCATATTACTGGAGCAACAAGAAGCGGGTTGAGTGATCGTGTGGAGCCACTATATAGATTGAATGGTGATGGTGTGTTTACATTTAAAAATAAAGTAGCAGGCGACGGCAAGTATCTAGGAGTTCGCTGGTGGGGCGAAAACATCAAACCGATGGTTCAGTTTTCGTTCCACGTGGATCCGCGTACGACCGGTGAAACCACCACAAATGGGATTGCGCAAACAGCAAAACACTCGACGTATCCGACTATGTGCTAAAGCCATGGCACACATGATACACGGTTCGTGAGTTACATACGCTTCCAACCCGGTGCACAGGTACATTAAATTTCCACCTGACTCGGACAGATTTCGCTGCATTTCGGACAACTGATCGAGAGCCAAAAAAATCGCATGTTCCAAGCACGACGTCAAAGTAGAATCGCCTAGGGCAGTACATGCCCGAGCCAAACAAATGTCTTCGATCGGATCTACGATTATCGCGCCACAAACGGGTCCATTTCGTCCCAAACATGACTGCAATGACCGGTCTGATGGCGTACGAACCGACTTCCATACTTCTCCGATCCAGTGTTTGTGTCTGTGGCGGTAAACATCAGAACACGAATAACAGTTACAGTTGGAAGCGAATAAATTAATAAATTCTACATAATATTATTGGTCTTTTATTTTTTGGGAAAGTGAAACTGAACCTTAAAAAGGAGTTACCGTTTTTGTGGGTAATATTATCCCCTAAAATTTCACTCATCCACTGATTGTATATTAATTTTCCGTTTCTGAATTTGTTTTGGTTTGCCACGAGACATCCATTACACCATGTTGGTTGCTTCTCGTTAGTACGGTCCCTTAGTTTCGAACCCATTGGGAAATCGATTCCGCTGCGTCAAGAGGAACAGTATACGAGCGTTGGAGTCAACTATGCAGGCAAAATATTTAGGGGAACCGAAAGGTTGAGTGGGTCGCCCTCGTTGGGGCGAGCATTCATCTGGATCAAGAACTCATCTACGCAGTTTTTTGAATTCAACAAAAACTCGTGCCTGAAGGACAAGGGGTGCTTTGGAGTCTCGATTCAGGATGGGATCTCAAACCAATGTAACCAGTGCAGATTAACTGTGATCCAGTTGGGAGTAGTCTTCTCCTTTTAAGCAAGCATCACTCTGGAGAAAACCGAAGAATTATTTGTTCATATTCATTGCTGTCATAACAAGCAAAACGCCATAGATGAAGAGGTATTCGCGTAAATACCTATCGATGTTTTAACTGAGGTATGTTTCAGTAAATGAGTGAGGAAGAAGTTATTTAAAATTTCGCACGTAACCAAGGTTCTAGCTTTTTTCCATTGGTCAGAACCCGAGCCAGATAGGGCATGGAGGGGATTTCATGCAGATTGATTCCAAAGGAAAGGTGCTGTATTGCAGTACGGGTGGATGAATGGGAAAGACAAAAAATAAGTCTGTATAGAATGGATGAATGGGGTCCAGGAGTTTCTTGCGGAAGAGAGCTAAACAAAACTCGATAAGCTAATCAACGAGTCCCGTAAAGAATGTGCCTGCGCGGATAGATGAAACGAAACTTATTATTACCAAGTCACGACACAAAGCTTTAGTGTCTCGTTTGCAAAGGTTCGGGAGAGTTTTAGGGGAACAGTAATGCAGGATAGGGAGCACAGTGGAAGGAAAACTCGAAAATAACTGACTGTGGTTCCCAAAACTGTTCCAGTATTTGAAAAGGGACGTCACGTTGAGAAAGAACGGAAACCACTGAGAATAGGTTCCAGCAACTTGGAGGGGTTCAGCTTTTAACCAGATCGGGTGTAAAAATGTTCTGTTTGAGATAAGATTTCACTGGAGTTTTTAAAATTACAGGGGTCGGAAATGACCTGACAATGGACAATATCGTCAGCGTATTTTATACCTCAGACCGGGAAGAAATTGGTCACTGATGTAAGTGGAAAATAGGAAAATATATAACAACACACAAGGAGTACTGCAAAGTTGTTGACAAGGAGTTTAGGATTGTAGTAAAGAGAGAGAGAGCCAGGCAATAATTTGTGATGGACAGTTGACAGCCTCAAGCTTTTGAAGAAGAGCATAACAGAGTGCTGAAGCAAAGGCTGAGGAACAAGAAATACTCAGCAAACGTATCCTTCCAAGGATGTAGTAATGAAGTGGAATAAGAAGACAACAGCATCAATGTAAGTCATAAGCGTTCGTAGGCAAACTGATAAGGGTCGGCAGATACATTTAGATGGGTTTGACGACCGCGGAGTGTAGCCTTCTCAGCAATTTTTAGTGCTGATGACGAAAGAGCTATCGGACGAAAACGTTTTAGTGTACCAGTTGTTCTGGGGCCTATGGGCGTTGGAATAGTGATGAGTGGTCACCAAAAAACAGAAAATGAACAATTAAGGAGGGATTCATCCAACGAATTTGCCATTAATTTCGCAAGCTGGGCAGCCCTATGTCCGAAAATTGCAGAGGAAAAGGCATCCGAACTCGCACGAGATAAACCTTTAGACCTGGAAAGAGTTTCGAATATGTCGGAAGTTTAGAAAGGTTCAAAGTCTACACTAACAAGGGAGTAATATGAAAGGACAGTCACGGGAAGAATATATATAAAAGTGACATTTAGTTGGTCGTCATCAGTACCATCGTTGCCGGATTTAGCTTGCTGATCTAAGAGAAGTTTTATCACGTGCCACAGAAACTTGCCTTCTTAGGTGTTAGGAACGGTGCGGTAAACGATACGACGAAGCGTTTTATCGCTGACTTCATTAGGTGTGAGTATCATCTGATTAATAATCCTCGGCGACATTTGTATGCTAGTTTCTTCCGTCTTCTGAAAAGCTTTATTAATGAAGCCACCTCAACACCGGACGTAAACAGTTTCGATTGAGAGACAGGTTGAAGATAGCACTAAGAATATCGGTAAAGAGTTCAACAACTTGGGAGAGTGAACAGGTGGAAAACCACGAGAAGGCAGCACCGATGAACGCGTTGAATAAGGTGTTACTAGGCGAAAAGTTTCGAAATTTTACTTGGTTCGATTCTGTAATGAATCTGCGAGTACTGTATGGATAAATGTTCGGCCTTAGAAGATGTAAGCTAAGATCGCTTGTAGAAATAGGTGCTTTTAATCAACTGAAGAATAATTGATGACCACCTTGTCCAACACGGAATTTGCTTTCGTTATCTGTTAACCCGAAAAAAGCAGTGGGTATGTTCTAGCATGATCAAAATACTAGCAAACACGTGCACTTTCATCCCAAAGAGGAAGTGATTACTTCTCTCAGGAAGCGGCTCGTCCGCACATAACGCACGGTGACGAACATCGTCGTTGCTCACACGGTGTTCCCTAAACAACACTAGGGATGCATCGGAGACGTCGGTGGTCGAATACGAAAAGTCGAAGAGCGTCTTCAGCACGGAGCAGCTAGAACTCGCAACCGTAGAGCACAACACTACGCACTGACACTGTAGATCCACCTCTTTAGTTAGACGTTGTCGTGACGCCACAATTGACGCCAGATCACGAAAGCCACTTTGACCTTCGCTATTCGCGATGCGATCTCATCTGCAACGCAACCACCAGCTGCAATGTAGCTCACGAGGTACTTAAAGCTACTGACTAATTCTAACTGCTCACTACAAAGGAGGAGTGCAGGCACAGGCTCGTGACAGTCTTGTAAAGACACTTCGCACTTAGGCGAGGCAAGGCGCATACCATAATCTGGAGACCTCAATCGCCAAGCGGTTCAAAACATTTGCACTGCCTGTGCTTTATTACCCAGCCAGATAATATCGTCGGCACATCGCAAGTCAAAAAATATATTCCCTGTAAAAAGTTCAACTACACCGTTAAGAGCACCCGACGAAACATTCTCTACCGTAAATTTGAAAATAAATGAGGATATAGGGCAACCTTGCGTACTCCACTGGGGATGGCAAAGGTTAATGAGATGATATAAGGCCTTAACCCGGCCTGATATATGATGCCACAATCCTTTGAGGACCAACACACTTCTCAGGTACTTCATTTTTCAACAAACAGTTCCATAATGCAGTCCTAACGACAGAGTCAAAGGCCGTGCTAAGGTATAAGAACAGGATTATCGTCTCAAGGATTTGATTGATACACCGACGACCCTTGCAAGACCCAGCCAGGCACTCGCGGATCTTCTTTCTGCGTATGAAAAAATCTGTGCAGTTGGGGGAGCAGTGTAATGAGCAGGTAACATTGTTGTTCAACTTATGTAAGTGTAGGATCTGGTTGATGCACTTACTGGACTTCAGCTCATGGAGCTTTCCATTTGGCGCTCTTGTAGAATAAACGCGTGCAACCCTCTGTCGTAAGAGCATTGGTCCTTGAATTTTACATATTGGAGACCCTGTCAGTGGGACCGAATGATATGGAGGCCTTGGTCATTGATCTGATGTGGGTTGTAGAGATAATTGTGTCCTTTGAACTGTGATGCGGTGTTGACGTGATTCAGTAGTGGTTTCGTCAATTGGCCTGCCCGGAGTTATGGGATAGAAGGCCCTGCACAGTGTGTTTTGAGGAGCTGCGTGGTCGGCAGTGGTCTTGTAAAATGGCCTGCCCAAGGTGTGATCTCAAGGAATCGACTTCTCCCGTGGAGTGTAACGAGGAAGTAAGTAACGCTGTAAACAGTGTTCTTTCGTTGAGGAAAGCGTTGCAATGTACAGGGCTTTAAACCGCCATAGTTGTATCTGATCAGCAGTCTGCATTTCAGCCAGAAAAGTTTTACACTCAGCCCCTCATCGAATCAGTGGGATGAAAAAAGAACGTCAGTGTTGGTGCCTGTTGATGCATTTAATGAGCCTCAGTACACGGAGTTTTTCTTTTTGTTGCGCTCTTGCAAATTGGACACGCGCTGATCCTTGCATACCACAATATGACAGACGCAAGCAGCTTCTACGCTATTGGGATCAGGCTCTACGGTCATCCAGTCACTGCGCGAGCTCACATTAAAGATGGGGACAACAATCAACCCCTCCGCAAGCAGGGACCTGTTCTGAATTCCAAATCTTCAAGAACAAAATGAGACGTTCTCTAAGAAGCTGTACTCCAAGATCCTTAAAGAAGGCTTGAGGAAGGTCATTGTATCCAGGCCCCTTGTGACATCCAAAGACATGGCTCACGACCTCTGTTAGTAGTTCTACTAGTATGAGCCACGGACTATACAGAAAAGCCGTTCATGACGGAAACTAGCGCCGGGAAAGCTGAATTGCGCTTTGAAGCGCTCTACTCAGTGGTCCAGAGTCCGCTGCTTATTGTAAACTGGTGGACTTTATTGTACAAACGACAATAATCCAGTCCACAACGGCTTCCTAACTGCGCCTCATCCGATGGCAGCCAATCTACTCTAGCATTCATATGCCCTGCTAAAATCCCGATATCCGACCGTTTTGCTTTACGCAGATCATGCAGTTTTCGACAGGGTCTGCCTTTGACTGCTTCAAAGCTGTAGTTCGTGGGTGCGTGATCTGACACAAAAAACAAATAGCGTTCATCAGAACTTACTTACTTTTTTACTTTTATGCGACTATCTCCTGCGAGAGGATAATTCGGCTTCTTGAATGTCTCCGATGGTGGTGTAGTGAGCAGGCTGTTAAGAGCCATATTGATGTTTCATTAATATAAGCGTAGGATCCTGTTGATGCACTTGTTGAGCCTTTGTGCTCATGGAGTTTTCTGTCTTTTTGTATTTCGCATATCGAACACCAGCAACCCCGACGGAAGACACTGATCCTTGCATGCTACAATCTGGCTACCCTGCCAATGGGACGGAGCAAACTGGGAGGCCTTATTAATTGATTGATTTTGAGGCGCAGTAGTCAGTGGTGATTTCGTGGAACGGCCTGCCCGATGAACCGAGCACTTGCTACTTTGTCTTACCTAGCTGTTCAAGAGAGGCGCCGGATACTTTTAGCCCCGTCCATTGCCCATCTACGCTACCATCCTTGTCGATCGCAGTTAGTCCGAAGGAGATCGCATTTGACAGGGTCTGCGCGTTGTCCGGGATTGTTAGCTTGGAAGTATATATTCTGCAGTGAGGCTGAGATTTTTGCCGTACTAAAAGATGAAGCTTAGGACGAATGCGTGCCAGTGTGTGGTCCGTGCCGTCGGCATTTCCCGTTAAGCCGCCCCGGTATGTCCGACAGTTTTTGACAGATGCCCAACGACAGCGCACCAAGAAGTAGTCGATTTGGTGTACTGTCCTTCCGTGGTTGGAATACCAGGTCAGCATGTGTCTTTTGGATGCCGGAAGCGGATATGAGTGACGACCAGTCGATTGAGGTCTGCAAACGTCACCAGGCGGTCACCATTTTCGCATTGTACGCCGAGGCCAAATTTCCCCAGTGCATGTTAGGTATAGTCGTCTTCTGATGCCGTGCGGGCGTTCCAATTTCCCGCAGTCAGCAGGATATCATGCCTGGAAATCCGGTTGAGTGAATTCTGAAGTTTGTTGTAGAAGACATCTTTAGTGGTTGGCTCAGCATGTAGCCTTGGGGCACAGATTGCAATCAGTCACGTCAAACGGAGTACTCCTGAACCGTGCCACGGCAATTCTTTGAAAAACTGCCTCCCAAGAGATCAGGGCGTCGTGTGCTTGACTGTTCATTGCGATCGCATCTCCATGAAGCCCAGAATTGTCTGCTGGCCCACTGTGGTAGATCCAGTAGGATGCCTTCATTTGGGATACTTGAATATGTCGGCCGCCGGAATTGGGTAGGCGTACTTCGAATAGACAAGCTACGTCAATCCCGTAGCCGTAGAATGTGCGCATGGTAATGCACTGGCTACCTGCATCGAGAACAGTTCTCACGTTCCAGTAGGCTACGTGGACTGGAGACCTTGTGTTCAGGTTTAGGTTCTTAGCTCGTGTTTGGGTCACCTCGACAGCTGAGGAGCAGAGGGCGCGTCGCTTACCGGGGACGCCGTAGGATGATCAGAGCTAATTATCAGTGACAAAATCCATGAAGGGGCTTGGGAATTGGCTACGAAGTGGCGCCCCCAGCACCAGTCGGTTTTTTCAGAACGGTGAGTGATCACCGAGTTTTTCTATGCATAACCAAACGTTGATTTGGATCCAGTCTAGGAACGCTGCTTCGGCTCCAGCACTGATTGCTATACAAAAACTCGCCTGACCAGATGCTGAGGACTTGGCACTCAGAAAAAGAGAGGTAAAACGTTTTAAAATGATCGTAAGGAAGCGCCAGCCATGCTGGGAGTTTCTTGGACACAACATATCGGTGAAAGGTCTCGAGCGTACGGGCCAGAGTCGCCTGTGTCCATGGCTGTTTGCATGGTTAGCGTGGCTAGCCTAAACGGTCATCGAGGACGAAAAAACAGCTTGCAAGGTGGCAGGAATATTACAGACTATTCGGTGGACAGTCATGGTTTATACGACTCCTCTGAATCACCTCGCCGGATGTGAAAGACGACAAGGAGCAATGGGTGTCTTAACTGGCGAGCCACATTCTCCACGACACAGTGCTACTCTCAGATATGTAGCGTTTATCAGGCTGAAAATTCACTACATCCTCGAGTACTGCCACTGCTCGTTCATGACCGGTTATTCGGCGGCCTAGACCCACTTTATCCGCGACTAACCACCACACGCTCAACCGTTCGCCTATTCACAATTAGGGGACGCACTTAGAGGCACGTAGCTCTGCTGTTCATCCGAGCATAGATCGACGCTGCACCCTTGAACACCATCTTCACTGCGCTGCTGAAATCAATAGTCTCCGTGTCAGTTGTGCGATTGGCGAGAATAAAAGCGATTCGAATTACAAGCTCTTTTATTATTTTGTTCACTCGCCTGCACTTCACCCTTACTCTTTGTTAGTCCCACGGATCGACCCGGCTTAGGTATAAACTTTTTCCCTGCAGATTGCCTTCGTACAAAAATTCTGTTGTTCCGTTTCTAGCATGTGTCACAATAAAAAGGGTGTCATTGTGTCTGAAATGAAAACTTGTTTTTCTCTATAACTTGCTTCGGTCGAAAGGCATTGTACTACTGTGCTCAAGCTGGTATATATAATACAATACAATGCAGTCATTTTGCGATAAGCTTGCAATCTTCAAAAGGAAATCAGCTTCTATCACACGTAACAGCATGACGCAACGATTACTTTGTCTTTCTTATGTGACAGTTATAAACGGCAAGCTTCTCATCTTACCTTTGTTTACTGCATGTGAAACCCATAAATGCAGCTTCTTTACTCTACTACTCTTTCAAATGATCCAATAACGGTAAACAATGTTGCTAATTCATAACCTGAATGATTGTATCAGTTTCCGCGGCAACTACCAATTGATTAGTCACCTTGCTTTCCAGTTTCTCATGGGACTAACCCGGAAGATTAAAATCATCTGAACAGGAATTCACAAACTACAATGATTGGTAGTAGAGAGCCGAATTTTTTCTAGCAACCGGTTCTACAAGACTGGATTTCATCTGGTCTCCATTCACTAACCCGTCAGGCGTGATTTCGTCCATGTGCAGCTCTTTTCATGGGGGAAGTATGTCACGATTGTTTTGTTCCGTCCCACTGGGTCTAGTGAGAAAGCTCTTCTGCCTTCGAACCATCTCATTTATTGTGCAAAAACGAACCGTCTTTGTGGATCACTAGGTGATTAAAATCAAAGTCACTGTACGAAGCTCATAAATAATGATCTTTTGCCCGAACCGGGGCTTCTGAATGGCTATGTAGTTCAAGTCTCCGATTGGCAGATTTCTTTGCGATCGGTTAAAACAACTGCTGGATGCTGACAGATTGTTTTTCCGTTCCGTTCGACTGAAACAACTCTTGGCCGCTGATTGGTTCAATCCGCTGTGTCCCGTTAAAACAATGTCCGGCCGGTGATTGGTTGACCCCGCCCGGCTCGGTAAGGGCAACTGTTCACGGCTGATTTGGATGGCTTCGCTCTGTTTCATCACGAACTGACTGAACCATCGACCCGCTTCGCTGGCTTGAGGCTTGCCACCGATTTTGGACAGACCAATACGTGCAGTCTGTACACGAAACTAGGTCGTCTGTCGATGCATCAGCAAATACCTCTACAACCATCACATCACGTAGAGTCGTATTCTTGTCGTGATCGTGGTACATTCAGTATGAATAACATAGATGACGAAGGGGGTGAATTCGTTGTGATAACTCTGCACGCCCCCATTCAAAATAGGCTATCATCGGAAATTAGTAATCTAAATAGCGGAACGGATAAGCAACCCAGAACACTCCGTAAATATTCCAGTGTCAAATTAGTAGCGATCCGAAGCTAGGAGGCACACTGCATCTGGCCAGGTCATCAAGCAAGACAATAATGGCCTCGCTGAGTAGGTAAAATGAATATAAAAATCTACATACCGACTTGTTTGCTCCAGCGTGAAAAAACTGGATCGTCCACGACCAACCAGTAGGAGATCTTCCAGTGGCGGATTCGTCCGCAACGTCGTCGGCCATCCAAATATTACGTTTTTCCGCGAGCGAGATGCAGATGCGTAAATCTGTTGATGTATTCGCGTGATAGGTGCAGAGAAAGGAATCCAGCAAGGTACAATCTGATGTGTGGGTATCTGGCCTGGAGTGACTTGGAGTTCACCGAACACGTTTAAAACCAAAGAACTGGCTTCAGTCTTACGGAATCTGAATCACGCGGAACAGAACGGGCGGAAGTCAGCGGTAAATAAACGGATCTAGCCGGAAGAAAAGCGGTCATACTCAGAAAAAATCAGGTTACAGGTACACGAGTTCAGTGTTGATTGGCCTTGCTTTTGTTCAGTAGAAAGCTGACCCTGCGTGCAAATTACCATTGGAGTACCTCATCGGTTGACGCGGACTGGCTTCACACCCCAGGAATGGCGACACCAGGGCGGTTCGGGGGACCGTTCTTCATGTCACCTCATTATAAGCTACTACAACAATCGTTTACCACATTTCCATTTCTGAAATGTTGAGCCACAGTTTGGTTATACAAACAGAAAATACCATAGAAGATTAACATCAAGCGCGGCAAATTCTGCTTTTATGAACATGACATACGCGACGCACTGGGTCTTACATTTGGAGTCTTGATTTCAGAATAAGACAATAACGCAATTAATAATTACATTAATCATATCCGTTTAGGGGTTCACGATTTGCTGACCGCAAAACGGAGCTTTTCGAATAGCTCTACGACAGTGGAAGGACGAAATTTATTCACCATGGACTTGTAGATGTTTTTTTTTCTCTGATCGATGATTTCGTGTATGCACGGGTAACGGGATTTAAACATATGAGCCAGAAAACATTTGCACCACTAACTTATATTCTGAACCAAATCCCTCAACGACAATCCTCACCGCATTCGTTCTAATGAGGAAGGCGGAAAGCATAAACCGAAGCCAGTAATGATCTTAGAATCATCATTCCTTTACGTCAGCTCAGGTTTACGTGGAAACCATACGCGGAACACGAAGATCTCAAATACACTAGTCTGACTATACTTGTGTGTCCAGCCGTCTATCGGACACAAAGAACAAGCATCTGATCGTTGTTCCCAACGCCTCTTAAACGTGAGTGAAGTGCCTACATCATGTGATGAACCGTTCTACGGCATGCAAAAGGTCGGATGATACCATGTTGGCCTGTAATTCAAAATGCGACGTCAAGATGAAGTATGCCAAAAGTGAGTGTTCACGAAATTTTCACAGGTAAAAGGAAAAATGAAAAATCTAATAAAAAAATTCAACAGATGGACTATACCCGGACTCATCCAAACCGAGGAAGACAGCTGCCATGTTTGGATCCGAATGATTGGTCAGCTTTCGGCACGTGTCGATCCGTTTCAAATGTGTCAAGTGAGTGGGTAACGGTTTGATAATGGCCAACTTTTGATGAAACATATTGAGAAACGGACCTCGAACAATGAGAACAGACCAACCAGGAATGTAATGAGCATGCTGACATTCGATCTCAGGTGCCACGATCGCAACTAGATCAGGATTGAGTTCGTCAACTGTGGCTTCGGCAGAGCAGTCAATCCGCGGGCGTTTAGATGGTGCGTCGGTCTGAGATGTGGAGATTGCATCACTACGCAAACCAGCGGGGCTCTGAAATACACATTAATCATATGATATCGTCGAAGCACCACTGGGTGGAGTACACGTGGTGAAAGAAACAAAATACACTCAAGTCTGTGGAGTGTCACACATTCAGAAAGTAACAGTTTTTCAAACGCCCTCAAAGTTTTGGAAACCAATCCCAGACCTTTTCACTGATTTTCACCCTCGAAAAGTAGCACCCACAAAAAGTCGGTCTGTGAAATGTTCGCAATTTTGCCAAAATCAGCCTTCTTCCTGAAATATTGTACCATCATTACAAAAACAAAAAAGAAAGTAAACGACAAAATATAGGAATGGGTCTTCAAAAACTAGCACCCGATTGGCGAAGGCTGTTCTCACACGTGGTTAGTCAAAACCAGTCATCTACTTGACCAACAGATTCATGAAACACATGCGGAAACAAGTCAGATAAAGTGCATGGAGCAATGGACGACCGAGACAAACCACAGACTACGTGTTCAGCTGCGATCGGGATCGAAGTTCAATTCATCTGCGGCCAAAAGGTTTGATGGTCACAAGTACCGCGGAGCAGACTGGCCTTAATTGAAAATTGAGTGAGTGCATCTGTGTGTGCGCGTGTGTGTGCACAAACTAGGATCAGTAGCGAAATGCAGCGGGGTTGATAATCGATCGCAATGGGGTTGTTGATTGCGAACATGTCAGTGGGATGACGAGAAGTAGTCGCTCTAGATTGAAACCACACTGGGCAAGATTGTGAAAATTCAGTTAGTTTGTTACCTCATCGAGAGTAAGGGGAATGATTTTTATACGACAATATGTTGAAATTTCGTTTACTCTTCCCAATCGCCTCGGTAAAACAACATGAAAATTTACACGAGAATAAGACCAGACTGGTTCAGGTGGTGGGTGCCTAGACAAAATGGGTCACAGGTTTCTGCAGCGAATATGTTGCAGGCTAGGACGAGCGAATAATCGACCGATAATCCGATGTGCTGCTTCGGTCATTTGCTTTTCAATCTGGGAAGATCGAGTTTCAACTTAAATGTATCTCACTTGGAATGTATGCAGTCTGGTATCAAAAATCGAGCCGAGTGCGTGGAGATAGCGAAAAAACGGAAAGAGCGCAAGGGCGAAGTTCATTAAAATACAAGCTACCGAATAAATGGGGTTTTATCGGAGTCATTTCAAAGTAAATCGTGCAGAAAATGAGTCCAAAATGGCGTCTGGGAAATGTTCATTTTCTCGGAATGATCTAGGTCAACATAAATGATCGAAAGATGTGGACAGAGGTCCTGTGGGGACTAAATTTTAATTTAAACTTAAATAATCATGAGTAATCTCGAACAAATCGAAAAAATCCCCGATAGCGAACAAGCTTGTTTTTCAAGTTTTGTACAGCCAAGTTTATGATTAGTTGGATCTCATGAACTTCACTCGCAGAACCCCAAGGTTTACGTAACCAAATCTTGTTAGGTTTTCCATATCAGGTTTCAACGATATCGGTGTTCAACTACCAACAGTTTCTATCTTCCGTCCATGACAGATGTAGGCCGGTTAGAAAAATAAACCAATATTCGTGTTAGTTTTCATTCCATATTTTAGGATATTATTTGATTTCATTTTGTTTCTAAGGACCGCTTGAGTTTGCTAAGCACGCATTAAGGGATAGCGTGATCGGCTTTTGCTCCAAACTATTTGCTGAAATCTTTCTCAGACCCCAACCGGGATTTCGAGACTGATCAACCAAAACTAGAGCACAGGAGTGCCAGGTTGGCGGTCGCATGAACTGATCTTATCAACTGAGGCAAGTGTTATGCAATCTTCCTAATATCTATGCCTCAAAGTATAAAATGGTCTCCGTGTCGCTTCTTCCAGCCTTACCCGGTGGATAGCAAGGCAGATGATGTTGAGACATAGGCGAGAGGGATTCGAGCTTCCTGAGGCGGCGCAAATTGGTTATCTTATTTAGAGTGCGATTGTCTACAATCAATATGAAGTCGAATCTCATCACTGCTCAAACAATGCGCCCACCAAACCCTTGCAATGACTCGGAGACATCAGTTGTTCACCCTGGCCACCGAAGCAAGATAACATGACGAAACCAAAAACCCTGTGCAACCGATATGACAACCATCAACGCAACTACTTCTTTGACGTCGATATCACCGTAATCATGTGGACACGAGCTTGTTATTTATTTATACCATGATTACCCATTTTTATGTCGTTCATTCTATGGCCTCAATTTCGATACCTGTGAAATGTGTTGCGTTTAGTCAGTAATAAACCACCGAAAACAAATCGAGAATATGCAAAAAATAAACAAATGTAGGTAGAAGGATGAAACAGTTGCGACATATCGATTTCGTTTATGAGAGCACCAGGAATTTGCTACTTATAACGTTTTATTGACAAAACGCTCTAACTTTGAATGTAGCAGTTCTTTCAAAAGGTAGCACTTTTCCCGTTGCCCGAAGGGTGCGACATTTCACAGACCTGAGTTTAATGGAAAAACAAGAGACCAGTCAGAAGGGAAACCATTTCCGCATACAGATGATAGTCAGTGAAAGACTGAGGTTACATAATGACTGTGAGATAATTATGGGTTGAAAAACATCAGACGTGATGCATGATATGGATTCAGATAAGGTCCGGATTTTAGGTCTAATCTTAACAGGTTATGATGGTCGATACGCATGGACCGTATGCCCACATTGTCTTCTGGGGCGGGCGATAGTTAGAGAATGGATTGAAGCGGTCACGGCAAAATGTGATAGATATAAAAACCTAAATCAGTGGAACTGGCTATGTTGGATGTTGTGCTTCCGGGTTATGGTCTTACACACAGCTAACGGATGGTTAAAAATACTAGCTATAGGAAATCTTTCATTGTGCATAAAATCATTCTTTTTGCCCTAACTGTGTTTCGGGTTATTTCACTTCGACATGGATAGCACTGTGCGGTAACCACTGCAGTGCGGCGTTAAATAAAAAAATGGAACTGAATAAAGTTTGTCACAGACATGAATAGGGTCATCGAAAAACCAAAACTCACCGCTGTGCCATCTTTTGCGGGACTATCCCACTGGACGAATGGTAAGTCATCGTGATCA
Source organism: Fasciola hepatica (assembly GCA_948099385.1). Taxonomy (NCBI): domain Eukaryota; kingdom Metazoa; phylum Platyhelminthes; class Trematoda; order Plagiorchiida; family Fasciolidae; genus Fasciola; species Fasciola hepatica. The sequence continues at coordinate 8,492,384 of CANUEZ040000012.1, read as the reverse complement.
CCAGAAACATCCTTGTCATCCGACTCTTCACCATCTGATTCTTCTCGGTGTTCTACACAAGCCTCCCATCCAGCCGTTAGAAGTAGAGACGTAGCGCGTCCAGCGCTTTTCCGAGGTACACAAATGATGTCGGAATAACCATCAACATCCGTTGGTTTTATGTCTATCAAACGGGATGGCCGTGAATGAAAACAAACAATATTCGGATCACACGGTATGTAGATTGTGCGGACGTAATATACCAGTTGAAGGGAATCGTTATACGTACAACATATTCACGCTCCTCAAACATGCATACTATGATCACTGTCAGAACGAAAATTCTGAAACAGTTCTCAATCCTGCTTAACGGAAACACGATCAATTCACAATCGTATAAAAATGATGTGGTATAGTTCAGATCACTCCAGTTCGATAGATGACCACTAATTTACGACAAGAAACAGTGGCAGTGTCCGACATAACCAAAACATGTTCTCACAGAATGCATTCTTAAACCTCGTGCAGAAAAAACGTTTCGACATCCGAGAAATTCATGTCAGAAACAATGCTGGAAAACCTTAAACTGAATCAAATCCATTCCGATCGCAAAATGTAACGCCGTGATGCAAATTCAGTGCAGCACTTTCCACTGAAAGCCATGTTATTCTGAACCGACAAATCATAACAGGAACAGCCTTGGAATTTATTTAATTAGTAAGAAATTAAAATTGCATTTGAAGGGACCCACCATAAAATACCGATGTTCAAACCACTACTGAAAACTCTGGACAACTGTCACATCCTCGTTAGGAATCATTTCATGTGTCTTATCCACCGAGCCCAAAATGGGATGGCGCTTCCACGGGCTCCACCGGCGAGTTGTGCGTTGATATCGTATAATGAAACACCACATACCATTTAAACCTTACACTAACCAAACTAACCAAGTAATGAACCTGTGAAGGTTATTGGTAGGGTGGTGTTTCACTACGGCTCCTACGCAGAATGTCTATTACAGAAGCAGCTGGGCTCGTGACCGGTGGTTACCGTTCCGTCCCCGTAGCCGAATATTAATGTGCATGACTCAGTTATGCATCTCGAGTTCCAGCCCCAGCTGGGGCTTGGTGAATATTCACTGACGATGATTTCCAACAGGTTTCATGAAACGACTCTACGGTGATTCCTTTGTTTTCAGTGGTGAGTTGAGCGCTGATACTGTAGGACGAGTCATTTCGTGTATAGTTTTGGGATCGTTAATATGCGGATTTAAAAATACAGTTCCTCAGACACGATCAGTGAGTTCTAAGTAAACAAGCAATTCTGTTCACTGCTGGAAGCAGGCTATTCAGTGTGCTGTACTGCTGTATATGTAACTATTTTGTTTCGCATTTGGGCGACTAATGAACTGAGCATCCATAACATGATTCCACATTTCTCAAGATCACCAGCAAATGGGATAAGATTGTTGACGAAGTTTGCTTGGGAATCCTCCGTTCCAATTCTGTCCACATTTCAGGACAGGTGGAGACGAGTTAGCTATTTGCCAGACCATCGTGCTGTTTAGTAAATGAAATAAACCGTCTGTTGATAATGTGCCAGCCCATTCTCTCACCAATTTGAAAGAAATATTTGAAAGCACTAAAAGGACTGGTCCACAAGCAGTACAACAAACTTCATCTTAAATAGACTTGACCCAGGAAGCAAAACTGTTGTGATAGACCGCCGATTTTACCGTGAAAAATTGATTATTCGGTAGTGGGTCAAAGTTCAGTATCGATGTTCAAAAATCGCTCAACAATCTGAATTCTGTTAGGAAGAATTCAAATATACTGGTCTTCTAATCAGTGGAATAGATATCAACAGACAGTAACCATTGGATCGACCATTCTGCGATTGTATGGACTATCTAGGATTCAGAAATCTGAATAACCTATCCGTGCCGTGATGTGGATAAGAGAATCCACCTTGCCCAGAGGACACACATTAGCTTTCCCAACCACTGGAATGAGTGGACCATACTTTTTAAAAGACGTATTTCATCGTATTCGCCGTATGAAATATGCGAATACGAAGGTCAAAATTGTAGTCAATCTCGATGTTCACTCTGTGTTTGCTAAACTACTGATTTCGTTGAAGTGACAATATGAAAAAGTAGATTTACCCGCGGACGATTATTGCCAGCTTTCACTATGCTCAACAGATGAATTCGAAACTTACGGGACCCCGAATAAAGAAAGACATGATATAGACATCGGGTCTTCACTGAAGCTATTCTATGCGGATGCGTTTGAGGCAAAGTGGGGAACATATATACTAAAACCAACAACCGTCTGCTTCGAACATTACCACAGATATATGCAGAAAATATTCAACCTATTCCAACAACAATTTGGCTTTATTATTCATGAAATTTAACGGAACACATAGGGCTGTACTAAGGAGAATCAACTATCGATTTTCACCGTGTGGCTCATGATAATAGTTGTATCCAAAAACGGTTTATATTAGGAAAGGCTGGGATGCCTAATGCACAGACCTTCATAGTTTCACTGGTATCCGACAACGGGGAAATGTCTGACCTCAAGAGGTGAGAAAATCTGTTCTGATAAGACACTTGAAGATAAATTAGTTTTTATTGTCAACACCTTTTGACAACTCGGGTGTTCGGATCGATTCATCTTTATCCATCATCATCATCGTACAATGTTGAACAGTAGGGCAAGCCCCACTGACCACTGCCTTTCTCACCATGTTGCACGCTGAATCAGAAAGTATGAATATACAAGATGGACAGGGAGTGGACCTATACAAGCGGGAAAAGGAAAGAATGCCCTAGTAGCCAACACACGGAATACAAAGTCTAACTGTACAAACAAACATCGATCAGTCATTCTGATTCGATAGAAAGTGACAACACGATCGCCACTGCTCGCGGTCCGCTGCCATATCCTTCAGTGTCTCCAGTCAACTGGTAGACGGATCTTTTGGACCCCAACCACGAAGACGTGAAGCACCTACTTTTCCCAGGTTTGCTGTGCATTTTCTCATTCCTCGCTGCCACGTCATCTGTTGTCTTCCACGTGGTCTCTTCCACTCCCCAGGAGGAACGGAGAATAGGACGCGATACGGTAGACGTGTGTTTGACATACGTAACACGTGCCCCAACCAACGAAGTCTACTAAGTTGGATACGACGTGACAAAACGCTCTCCGAATTAATACCCAATACTCGCTTTCTGACCTCAGCATTGCCTACTCGGCTAATCCACCCAACCTTAGCGACACTACGTAAACATTTGTGGTCGGAAGGAAAGTGCCTGTAAGCCCAACGAAAAACGCTACGAAGAGCTATTTATCGACTACCCTTCTGAATATGATACTGTTAATGAAATTTCAATCACTTGCCTGATCACAGCAATATGTGAAATGTTCAGTGAACCTCAAGGGACTCAAACGCTAAAAATGCAGGACAATTTTAAGCTGTCGAAGCTACTCTGGCTACAGTGGTGTGCTCTTGCAGATGCGTCCACAACACTGTGCAGAGTATTTACCAGCTTCATAAATGTTTGCTAAGCCAAAGACACAGATCGATGACCAACCCAATCTCAGGTAAGCTGGCTGACACTGACCACCGACTGAATTGAGGCAGTGTTTAATATTTACGAAATGACTCGGCATGCAGCGCAAACACTCAGTCAAAAATAGAAAGCAATGTACAGTCATTTCATCCCTGTTCAGAATCATCACGCGGACATATCCACTGAGCCACAGTCGGAATTTGGTGGCAGTCGAGACAGGAAGTATCAGAAAGCGGACCGAGATCTTTTCCCTCAACTTACGTGGACCATTGGTCAGTTTTCGATTTGTCAATCATAAATCGCGAGATGAGTAAACCAACCAACTTTCACGGCTATTCACGCGATTATTCTGTCTTCGCGAAAATTATTCTGTAGTCACTTGAGAACGAATTATTCAAAAACAATTGCTTATTTGAAATGTCCGTTCCCAAGCGGTGTTAAAGGAGTTAACTCAGTTTATCACGATATTTACCCGATGCGATGAGTGGAACTGAATAGTGTAAAGATAGTGACTTCGATTAAAATGGTCATTTTACCATGAAGTTGGTACCTAAATTCATGTCCGTTAATTCTCATACTGAAAATGTTCAATTTTATCATTTGTTTCAACAGTAGAGAAGTTTGAGTCCGATGTGGAAAACGGATTTGCATATAAACAAACACAGACAACAACTTTATGACGAACTGGTTGCCGCAGTTCTGTTAATTTCATCGATAGCTTTGTTCCTGGTGGAACACGAACGGCCGTTAGTAGTTTCAAAGTCGATTAAGATGCACACTATTATTAGGTTCTATTCTGCAACAACAAATGCCCGCTGGACAGGAAGCAAATCCGTCAGCTGATGGCCAATTAACAGGACTGGCTACCATGGAAGTAGCTCCCAAATATATGGTCCAATAGTACCACAAATATTTTTGAGATAAACAAACGGAGCCGTGGGAGACAACAACGTATCAGGAAAGTCGGCCGCTAATTTACTGGGTAGATAAACAAAACAGAGTAAGTGTTGGACAACATCGCACCAGGATTTACTGACAATTTATTCTACCTCATGTGCCGTCTAACTGATGTTTGTTTCATAGACATGACTAAGACTGAGAACAGACAATTGCGTTTCACTGTTCATCCCCGTTCTTTATCATGCCACAACAACATACTGATAGAAGGGTGCAATATCACGTAGTGCTGATGTTCAGCAACCCGCCGCGGTCAACAATTCCCAACATTGGGATCAACTCAAAGACCGTTGAGAGCTAGTCCGGATAGCTTGATGGTTCGGCGCTCAGCTCACAAGCGTTCAACCCAGGTTCGAGTCCCAGTTGGCACTGCCGATGACTCTTAAGAGGGATGAAACAGCTGTACGGTGTGGACAAGTCTGGGGACACCCTGGAGAGGTTGAGTTCGACAAAGTACTATTTAAAAGTTTGTTAGCAGGCAAAAAAGCAAATGCCTCGTAGTGTATAATGAAATCAGCCAGAAAGGTGTACGTGAAAATCGGGTGATCGAAAAGCAAAGCAACGAACGTGACCGGTGTATAATGTAGATTAGTGGGTCCCACTCTAACAAAATCCAGTATACTTTCACAGAACAAAATCCGAATAAAGGAGCATGTTATCACTAAGGATAAAACAGGAGCAAATTCAGAGGCAACTCGTCCGGACTTCTGGCTCTATCACACTGCATCTTCATTGACTACCCATATACTTGGAAGGAATATGCCATTTATGAACTCTTCGCTTAAGACTAGTGTGCAGCCTAGAGCTATTATCCTACACTAAATATCCGTCAAGTCAGCTGTTTTGCTTCTCCATTATCCAACTTTCACTTACACTTTTCTCGCCTAATTTACTGTACACCATGCGGTATTTATTTTACCTACTAACAAGCTTTTGAATACCACATTGCGAAATTCGACTTTCCCAGGAGTGTCCTCGGATTTTGTCCACACTGTACGGTAATTCCATGGTATTCAACAATCGGCTCAGTGTCGATACTGCATATCATTTCATACTCCTGAAGTTAAATTACACAGATGCCTTAAAACTACAATGGTCGCAGTGGGGCAACTGATGAGTAAAAAAGTTAGGAACTTTTCAGCGACAAAGCCAATTATGATAAGAACACACCTGCATAAGAAACGAGCAACTGCTCAATTGCTGAATGGCAATTTCGACAACCTCGAGTGTTCAATTTGACTTTGATCTGAAAATGAAATAAACGATGTATGGGAGAAAATACAGGACCTATCTTTTGTTTGATGGCAACCACAAAGTACTCGATATGCTGATAAAACCACCCAGTATATTCCTGCGATCCATTTTGAACCACACCACATAGATCGACGAAATTTGGCATGCCGATGTGCCAATATTGAATACACACATGGATTTTGAACATGACCCGGGACAATCGTTTTAGCCCAGATAATGTGGCTCAGAAGACGTGAGACGCTATTAAAACAACCCCTGGAAGAACTGCAGCCAGCTGGTTACGAAATATAGTCCTTATTGATAATGACCGAAACACAGCGTTCAGGCATGCTCCCAATGACGTTCCGGATGTTCTCAAGTTTTATATAACTACATTCACTGAGGATGGCGCGGATCAAGTCGTACTCTATGCCGGGAACTCTTCCATCTTCGTGGAGTTGCCGAACAGATTGAACCCAGATATTTTCAATCGGGTTTGAGTTACCACTGCGGATGACCAGATAGAAAACCCACTTTATTATGAGGTTCGATGCATATATAGCGGCGTTTTCTTGATTTTCCGAAATCATCAGTATAATAAAGTAATTCTGATGTAGGGATCAGCCGTCCGCTTCTCGGGAATTGCTAAATGACATTTGCTGTCTTGGAAAATCACACTACAGACCATCACAGCCGATAGCGAAGGCTCAACGATTGGCCTTCCCGAAATCATCATCATTATCATCGTACTGCGTTAAACATCTGGGCAAACCCTACTGATCACTGCCTTTTTCACCATGTTGCACGTTGAATTAGAAAGTATGAATATACAAGATGGAGAGGGAGTGGACCTACCGGAGTGGAAAAAGAAAGAACGCTCTAGTAGCCAATACATGGTATACACAGTCTAGCTGTACAAATGCACATCGATCAGTCATTCTGACTTGACAGAAACTGACAACACGATCGCCACTGTTCACGGTTCGCTGCTATATAACTCAGTGTCTCCAGCCAACTGGAAGACGGATCTTTTGGACCCCAACCACGGAGACGTGAGGCACCTACTTTTCCCAAGTTCACTGAAAATTTTCTCACTCCCCGTTGCTAAGTCATCTGTTGCCTTCCACGTGATTTCGTTCACTCCCTAGAAGGAACGAAAAACCGGGCACGGTACGGTAGGCGTGTGTTTGCCATACGTAACACGTGTTCGAACCAACGAAGTCTACTAAAGTGGACGTGCTGTGAACCCTGAACCTTTGGACCAATACCCTTTGCAGGTGCAAAGCGTATACTGAATGGAGCTAAAGCGCTTGTGAATATTTCTAGTGAGCGTTGCGCATATTCCGTGGATTCAAATAAGCAGATAAGATCGTCGCCTCAATCTAGGTCACGCAGATCTTCACTATTTCCAGTTCGACGCCTTCATTCTGAAGATTTCGCAAGACATTCTTCATCACATCGTCGATGACGAAGTCAAACACGAAAAAACAAATGGGACATCCTTGTCGATCACAGCTGGTCGTTTCAAACGGACCAGCTAATTCACTGTAAACTTTTACGCGGCCAGAAGTATGAGAGCACAATGACCTCAGTAAATTCACGAACTCCTGTGGAGAACAGCGCTGTTCCGTCAATTGAATCGAAGGCACCTTCAAACCGAGGAAGACCCTCATTGTCGGTCATGTGTGTGTGTGTGACGAGTCTCAAGTAATCGGCGAAGAGTAAAAATCTGGGCGGGCATCCCTCTTGCGAGCCGGCGTTAGACGACACAGCAAAATCGAGGCTAATACCTTGGAGACTACCGGAATTAAGCTAATTCCACGATGATTACTACAGTAATTGCGTATTTCTCTCTTGAAGATGGTTACAATCAATGACTCGCCCCATAATAATTGAACACGCTCCTCGTTCCAAATGACACGGAGCAAGGTGGTGAGTGATATCATCTACGCACCACCACCCTTTTTGAAAAGAACTGTGGCAACTCGTCAGGAATGGCCGCTTGTCCTCGCTTTAGTAATCGAATGCACGACTCTACTTCCGCTTCCGCTGGGAGCTCAAGTGATACTCCCCAAGTATTCGCAGTTTTTGAGGTCGGAGCAATTACATCGGCGCGCGGCCAGCTAAACTGCAACTTGAAGTATTCGGTCCAACAGTCCAGCCTTTGTCCTTTGCCAGGAATAGGCTCCACATTCCTATCACATACGGTTTCATAGACAGGCGTTCGCCGTCCACCAGTGTCGCGAATAAGATCGGACAATCTTTGATCATAACCTGAAGCAGCTGCTACTTTCATTTCTTCGGCTACTTTGACTCGCTTATTTTCGCGATCATTCATAAGGCTTTTCGTAACTTCCTTCTGTAGATTTCTTCGCATCTTATTCATCTCTTACTGTTCGAGAGCTAACGTTTTGATTCTATCAGACTGGTCGACTATTGCAAAATCCAGTGTTTAGTGAACATTGCATCTAGGACTACAGGCGAAACCTGCTGGATATGGGCCCAGTGCTGATCTACATTACTGTTCGTCGTAGATCCTAGCTCATGTGCTAACTTCTGCTCATAAATGGTGCGAACCTCTGGATCAGACATACTGCACAGCGAACCGGGTTTGCGGTTTTCGTCGATGACCATGGAGCTGGAGAGATAATCGCATTAAAACTAATGCATGGTCCGACTCTACATACGTGGACCAATAAGATCTACAGTTCTGAACAGAACTGCGCCACCGGTAGCTTACTGCAATATGATCAATCTGACTCAAATTACCCGTAGACTTAGAGCATCATGTCGCTGTGCGACGCCAGCCATGTCGGAAATTGGTGCTTGACAGGAATAACCAACTGTTTGCGCATAACTGGAGGAGCCTATCTCCATCATCTGTGCGTTCAGCGGGTGAAGCACAACGTCCACCTAAACAAGCTTCTGACTCACTAAGTTTGCCAACTTGTGCAATAAAATCACCAGCTAGCACTATATGTCAGAGCGTTTTATCCTGCGAACAAGAGTGGTGAGTTCATCATAGAGCTCATCCTTCTGCATGTCAGAATTGCGGTCTGTATGAGCGTATGCCGAGATTACAAACAAGTAGCGCTTAACACGGGTATCCTTTTGAACTCCAGCTGATCCTTTTTAGTGTCACAGCACATAAACGAGTATTAACCGGAATCCAGTCCAAAAGGGCAGCCTCAAACTCGTCAGTCAAGTTTACTCCTACACCACGCTGACCCACAGCTCTAGCTATTTCGTTCCCTGAAGTGCGCAGGAAATACCTCGATGAGATACCAGGAACAGTTAGTTGAATCACATTGCTCGAAACCTGGATACGCGTTTCGCAGATGTAGCAGACAACGATCTCCAGGAAAAATCAGTGAGCGTTGGGCACGCCTGCTGACCGGCCTGCACGGGTGTAAGCACGTCAAAGCAGTCCGGATTGAGGGGCTGACGAAGCTAGAGATGTGAGTTACGAAACTGAGGATTATTTGGGACACGACTTGAATATAAACCGTTGCAAGTATCGAGGTTGTTTTCAGTGGGAGCACTACCGTTAGATAGAGAGGGCAAAGAGAAGTGGCTGGGGACAGAAGACAAAGGGTGAATGAAAGCGAGAGAACTCTGAGCAGGAGCACACTTATCACTACCCACCCTGCTCGAAGCAATGAGTAGCGCGGTTTTGATTATCCTGCGCGACGACCGACTCAGTATGGAGTTCTTTGTAGTCTTGCAGTTCATGAGAAACAGACGTTGGATGGGTACTGCTAAAGTGTCCAGCGCCAAACCAGGAGTTGTGCAGATTAGTTCAGTCTACTAAACGCACTTGGTGCTCTGGCTTTCGTTGCTACCTCACAGAACCGTCCAGCAGAGGGCTGAATGAACAGAAGCACAAAAGACCGGAAACAAAGTAATGATGGGCAATCACGAGAGTTTGAATGCAATAAGGCCACTGGCCTCGACACCTAGGAATATAAACTAGAGTATCCAGCCATTTGATAGACGGGTCGCGTAAACCACATCCTCAAAGCCTAACACGTCCACCACCCATACCTTTTTCACCAAACCGACTGGCCAAATATAGCTAACTGCAAATACCACCTACCGCGGAAAAACACGTGCGCTGAGGAACTTTATCGGTGGGTATGTGCAGCACGTACCCCAAACACCTAAACGTGTTAAGATTTAGTACTTGGTCCACAGACCGACCTCTGGTTCCCAAAAACTTACGTCTCACCTCAGCAGTGCTGATACGGTGTTCCAACTATATTCGGACAATGCTACGGAGACATTAAGGCTCAAATACCGACAGTTTTCGCCTATCTTCAAGCCTCAACGGCCGTGATTTTGAGCAGCATAAAAGAACGGTTCAAATCGCCGCGTTGTACAATTTACCCTTAACAGACAATCGGATGTCGCACCGGCGTCATAGATAACGGAGGTTAGCAATATCATACGCAGCTCCTATATATGCGATGACACTTCAACAGAAATCTGTCCACCAGCTTATATGTAACTGCTCCGGCCCGGCTAACAAAACCGAACCGAGGAAGACAGCTGCCATGTTTGGATCCGAATGATTGGTCAGCTTTCGGCACGTGTCGATCCGTTTCAAATGTGTCAAGTGAGTGGGTAACGGTTTGATAATGGCCAACTTTTGATGAAACATATTGAGAAACGGACCTCGAACAATGAGAACAGACCAACCAGGAATGTAATGAGCATGCTGACATTCGATCTCAGGTGCCACGATCGCAACTAGATCAGGATTGAGTTCGTCAACTGTGGCTTCGGCAGAGCAGTCAATCCGCGGGCGTTTAGATGGTGCGTCGGTCTGAGATGTGGAGATTGCATCACTACGCAAACCAGCGGGGCTCTGAAATACACATTAATCATATGATATCGTCGAAGCACCACTGGGTGAAGTACACGTGGTGAAAGAAACAAAATACACTCAAGTCTGTGGAGTGTCACACATTCAGAAAGTAAGTTTTTCAAACGCCCTCAAAGTTTTGGAAACCAATCCCAGACCTTTTCACTGATTTTCACCCTCGAAAAGTAGCACCCACAAAAAGTCGGTCTGTGAAATGTTCGCAATTTTGCCAAAATCAGCCTTCTTCCTGAAATATTGTACCATCATTACAAAAACAAAAAAGAAAGTAAACGACAAAATATAGGAATGGGTCTTCAAAAACTAGCACCCGATTGGCGAAGGCTGTTCTCACACGTGGTTAGTCAAAACCAGTCATCTACTTGACCAACAGATTCATGAAACACATGCGGAAACAAGTCAGATAAAGTGCATGGAGCAATGGACGACCGAGACAAACCACAGACTACGTGTTCAGCTGCGATCGGGATCGAAGTTCAATTCCTCTGCGGCCAAAAGGTTTGATGGTCACAAGTACCGCGGAGCAGACTGGCCTTAATTGAAAATTGAGTGAGTGCATCTGTGTGTGCGCGTGTGTGTGCACAAACTAGGATCAGTAGCGAAATGCAGCGGGGTTGATAATCGATCGCAATGGGGTTTTTACTTTGTGGGAAGAACCTGTGGCCAGAGCAAAGGTGCATGGGATGATCGCCGTTATCGGTACGACCGGCCGAGATAGCAAACGGGCCTCAGATGTGACTTTCGGAATCCTTCAAGCGGTCAAATGGGGCGTTAAAAACCCCGGTGATTACTAAAAGATCCGTTGAACACACGCTTCGAAGCAGCTGAGAAAAAAGCCCGACAGAATTAACTATAGATCTCAGAGGAACTGCAGTCAGTGGGCGCATCCACGGGCACGACGAACAAACATCGACGCTTCAGTCTGCTGTTATTGACACGTTCAGAATCGTTCAACCGACCATTGACTGAAAACCAATCCTGGAGTGCACGCTCAACTCTCATGGTGAAAGCAATACCGAGGCCATCTTGTACACCAGCACTAGATACCGGATCATTCGACTCGCGAAAGATCAAGCGGGGATTCATGCAGTACTTGGGATGCGAGGTGTGACTACAGAAGCGGGGTCTTGTATGCGCGTTTCGTAGACAGCATAGATTCATTTTGAAAGTTGCAAGAGTTCTATAGATAGCATCCTATTGTCCTTCATGACGTAGCGTGCGGACCTTCAACGCGGCCAAGTGAAGTGAACACGTGGTATTAGGGAGTTAGTTTTATTCACGTCCTACGGTTGAACTGTTGTTTTCTTCAGAGCCGAAACAACCTGCGTCATTTTGCGTCGATCCTAAATAATAGAGGAAAGATCAGTAAGGCGCCTTACAGGAAGGACGCTGGAGGTTTATGGATGAATCGTTCTTCGCGGCTGCCAACAACATGGAATCGGTTTTCTTTAGGAATCTTAACCGTGTAAGTGAAACATTATTCCATTAGATCCAGATAATTTACGGCCTCTCACCATTGAATATGTTATGCAATTACTGGCAGATTCCTCTTGATCGCGAACATCGCACTGATATCGTTTTTTATTATGTAGATTTAGTGCAGACTGAGTTATTGTACACGCCAAACGCCTTTATTCAGGAGTTGTGCAGCTTCGATGCACTTGTAAGCTAGTTGGAAGCATCACGTCCCACTCGCAGATTTTTCCATCGAATTTTACGTTTGATTGGACAATTGACAAAGTTACGACTAACTTGTTGATGCGGACATTTTCTAGGAAATCTGATGTATGCTCATCCCAGAGTTCCTGTATACTCAAGCTCATGCAGCCTCGCCCCTTGTGCCCTTCTACTCGTTTTATACATGCATTGCTTCAGACAGAATTGTTCGTGCGTGACATGACGTGAAAACTGTTCGATAAGACATGACTTGGCGTCCTCAAGTACCGACAGTGGTCGATTACCGAAAAAAGTCATTGCCTTCAAACGCCTCGGTATAGTCGGGGTTGGGTGTCTCAGGCTCCAAGATGGCTACCCGTCCTGAACCCCTCTCGAAATGCTCCCAAATAACCGTGTTTGCCACAGCCTCGGCCGAGGAAGTTCCACTCACTGTCTTCTCGTAGCAGTGTTTTCACAAAAGTGAGTGGATGAAAGCGTATGCCCGACGCTCTCCACCGGGGTGACTACTGACAGTCCGTCTAGGAAGATGGCTGAACCCTTAATTTCAAACCAACCATTTGCGGCGTGAGACGTACAACGGTACATTCACCGGCATCTGTGGCCGAGAGGTGCACTGGGCACCCAGGATGTTTGGCCTCATCCGAAGGGCATATGAACTGAGCATTCAGTCACCGGCCCCCAGTGGGTTAAGGACCCCACGATTTGTCCAGCTGCCTTGCAGGCTAAGCTTTGGATAGCTAAGGGCTCCGGTTGTGGACCTCTAAAAAAACCACCTGCTTTTGGTTGGGCAGCCTGGAAGTATTGCACCCACAGACAAATCCTGGACTCAGACTATCTACTCCTTCCTCTCCGATTGTTAATTGTTTTGTTTGGCACACAGTCTGAAGTGGAGCGGGTGTGGAATATATATATATATATATATATATATATATATATATATATATATATATATATATATATATATGGATAGAAACGGCTTCTGACAAACATAACAGGAACACGACTGGAAGGCCAAAGAAAACCATACGAACACAAACGGCACAGAACCTTTCTGGAGGACCACTTTTGCTCACGGGTGAAATCAAGCGTAGCGTTACCTCTAATGACATGTAATTCGAAGGTATATGCCATCTGACAGACTGTCCAAATCTCAATCTTCTGGAACTCGGCTGGATGGAGAAACTGGGTCTTTTGACGTACCATTCAACCACGTATAGAACAAGCTCGAGCTGAATCAGAGATTTTCGGTGACAGATATGTGTGCATGAACCCTACGACGCAGTTTGCTGGAGAAATTCTCGTCTTCCACGATGGTCTCGGCGGACGCACAAAAATGACAGCCAGCCTATGCTTTCGCGCTGATTGCAGAACCATTTTCCAACCAAAATGACCGGTACCATAAGTGGAGCTTCCCGTGATGGGTCATGAATTAGACTGCCTCCAAAGAGCTGCAGTTTTTCAACCAGTAAATTATTCTGCATGGTTTGCTCCGATCGTGATGGTCAGAAAGGCAAACGGCAAAGTTCGCACCTGCAGTGATTTTTCAATCAGCCTTAATAATGCTTCAGAAACAAACCAGAATCCGTTGCCCGTACCGGGGGACATGTTCGTGAAGCTAAACGGTGCAGCGCGGTTCGCTCAGCAGGACCTATCTGATCCCCACCTTCAGATAGAAGTTTCTGAGTTTTCAAAGGAACTCCTAACTATCGACACCCAACGTGGCCTATTTCGTTAAACTTATTTACCATTTGGTGTTACAATGGCTCTAGTAACATGTCAGCAGATTATGGATACGATGTTATCAGGCACAGGTACTGCTGCTTACCAGGGTGATATCATCGTCGAAGGGTCTAGTCCAGAACAGTGGTCGAAACGCTTGGAGGCTGTTCTCAACAAGATTCAAGAGTACGGGTTCGATTGCGCGTGGGCAAGTGCAGGTTTTTCGTGTCTTCCGTAGATTACCTCGGATTCATCAATGACAAATATGGTCGCCGCCCGGACCCCAAAAATATTGCAGCCATCAAGAAAACACCTCCTCCTAAAGATGTCACCTCACAGAGATCGTTCCCAGCCCTTGTGAGCCACTGTAGCTCTTTTCTACATGACATGCATCACATGATATCGTATAAATGAGCTACTAAAGGAGGAAGTAAAATGAGATTGGTCCCATCAGTGTCAACAATCCTCTGAAAATGTGAAACGAATGTTGAGTTCTGACCTGCTACTTTTGAAGATCGCAGTTGCAGCGGATTTTTTGGATAGTGGAACTGCCGCAGTGATTCCATACCTCTTCCCTGGTGGTACAAAAATGCTAACCCTCATGTTGCACGATCTCCGACGGCAGTTGAACTTAATTACGGTCAAATCGATAAAGGAGGTCTTGGCTGCGGAGAAGTTCCACAAAATGCTCCATGACTATCACTTTATTCTCCGTGCGAAGAAAACCTTATTACTCGCTACCTTCGGGTCAAATAAAGGTATTCCCGTGTACTCAGTTAACCAAATTCAGCGATGAGCAATCCAGTCCCTTGGGTGCGATTCCAAAATCATACATTAGCCAACAACTCAAACTGGCCAAGCAGATGCACGATCATGCCCTATCTACTCCAGAACCAATGAGCCAGATGATACGGTCATCATGTCAACAACCATGGAGTCAAACGTCAATAGTTTTGCGTTCGCACAGCAATAAATCACATTCGGTTTCCGCCATATCACCCACAATCTGACGGGCAGGTCGACATTTCGTTGGCACATTCAAGCGAGCTCTGCAGAAGCCAAATGAGGAAGAGACAACAAGAGAAATCCATGAAACGTTCCTGTTGAATTATCGTGCAACCCCTAGCTCGAAATCTCTAAACGGCGTTTCTTCTGCTGAAGCCTTGATGCAGAGAAGGCTCTGCACTCCGTTCGACGTTATCCGGCCAAGGGCAACTGGTGAAGGAGTTATTCATCCAACGCAGATGGAGGAACAGTTCAATCTACGTCAACGTTCGTTCTTTCCAGGCAAAATGTGTTGGCAGAAGATTGCCGTAATAATCGAGAAAGATGGACACTTGGTCATGCCCGTCAAAAACCAGGGGGATGTTTTGTACGAGATCTTCGTTGGAGAAGATCTACGGATCCGACACGCCAATCAGCTCTGGCACGTTCAACTCACCAAGACCGTCCCGTGAGCTACAGGCAACCACACGACAGCAGCCGGCATCTGAAGCCTATACACCATGCAAACGAAGCGCCCGAGAGCGAAAACAGACGATAAACTACGTAGGTCAACCCACACCTACGACCGTACAACGAGTCGATTTCTCAAGAGGTGTCAGGGTTTCGCGAAAACTTACGTGAAGCCCAGTTACTAATCGAGTGAACGCGCCAAGCCTGGTCAACCAATGACAGACTTTGCAAGCAACATGATTACATTCCAGTCAGAAGTGATCCGACAAAACTGGGGTAAAATCAACAAAATATGTTAAAATGGGCGCCAAAATTATATAGACGTGAAAAAGAAAACATCAACCAAATTAGGAAAGTAATCCCGCTCTTAGCCTTATACTTGTTGGTCACTACCCGCGCGAGATAAGGCACAAGAGAGTTTTTGTACAGGTTAATTCTGGAAGAAAGGTGTTGAAATTCAGACCTGGTGAAAAAGTGAAGACGACAAAGAGGAAGGCCAGGGTGCGACGGATGAGTTGGATCCTGCAGTATCTTGTGGGCTAGGGCTGAACGAGATTCAGTATGTTGGCTGACAAGTTTAGTCAAAAAAAATCATGGGAGGGGGTAGCGATTATTGATCGTCAGTCAGCGGTGTAGGTCTTTGTAGTTTGTTTCAAAAAACCGGGAAAAATCACGGCTGAAACAAACAATAAAACCGGAAGAACGCATTTAGGAATGAATTTGGAAATGACTGTTAGTGGTGTTCGGAAGTGCCTGAGTTTTGTTACTTGAGAAGATAGGCATCACAAATTACCGCCGGTGCTGAATGTGAGATGTCCATCTTAGATTGGTGTTGAGGCTAACACCTCGACACTTGACAGAGCACGCTCTGGAAAGGGATTTGGACTTGAGGAAAACAGAATCTGTAGATAAAGGAGAACGGAAATTAATGGAAATTCATTCATAGCACTTGGAAGGGTTGTTCCAAATCGAATCGGGTGGTAAAACGTCTCATTTGTGATAGAATTCCACTGGACTAGCCGTGTGAATGTTGAGAAAACTGGTCTGACCTTAACTAGAGAAAAACCCAATCGGTCAGGTCCCACAAGGAAGCAATTCTATAGGGGGGGAGCACGTTCAAGATTATTCTATTTTCTCTCCAACTAGCCTGTCGCTTTTTCATACCAGTAAACTGTCACCTGACGGGTTATGCCCAGTGATCTACGTTACCGAGCTAGTATATTAGAAGTTGCAAGCAGAGATCAACTGCTCAGGTCGTCCGTAGAAAGACAGCAGATCAGAAGCACGAACGACCACAACTCTCATCAAATCAAACGGAATCAACTAATCGGCAGCCCAGTTGCTTAAACCGAACGGAACGAGATCAGTTAATCAGGTACATAACTAGGAGTCAGTCAGAAGACCCGGTTATGGAAAGTATTCTGGACGAATGTGCTGGGACCAGATGTCCTAATCAACATACCAATCCGTCGCCCAAGATACACTAGCTGAAAAGCTAAAATTAAGAACTACTGGTCGCTTATAAACAGTGCTTTGCATTCCGCTGATACAATGAGTTCTGGTCTGTCAACTCGCGTTGTGATATCCCGAATTTCTGCTGAATCCTTGCGCTTTCCCGACACACGTAACTCCTGGCCGAAGGCGGGCATAGCCGAGCAGGGTTCGCAACGAGGTACACTGAACGCAAAATCTGATAGTTAAAACGCGTATCAGAGATGGAGCGCGCTATCGTCATGGTAAATTCCCGGGAGCTATTCTATCTCATTCGAGTCACCGGTAGGAAACAATTAAATGAATCCATTTACAACCAGCACCAATGCCTGGGACGCTGGATGAATTGGTTCCAGACACAGTTTAGCTGATCTCTGGTGCCAGCTTCATACAGCTATTGGGCACTCGTCCTGAGGTCTGTTTTGACAGATCCACCCACTAAGGCAGTTGAAACAAGTGCTTGAAGAGACTATTCAATCCCATCAGATAACCCTCCGATGACTCATATGATGTGTCATCTAATGCCGCTTAGAAGAAACAGAATTTCATATTGTTTATTGTACTGCAACATTTACCCATTAATCTGATGTAGACAGTTCAAGGAAAATCCGTGATTTACGAAGAATGGTGTTGCATACAGGATGACTTGCTTTGGCACAAGGAAATGAACTGAGTACCTGTTAAGAAAACGTATCACTCCAATAATGCAGTGATACACTGCCCCCAGCGTTGTACTACTACATCTCTTATAAGCAGTTTATTAGAGACAGTACACAAGAGTATAAAACAGAAGAACAAAGTCTTCTCAGATCTGCACCATATCCATATAAATAGGAATAAACGAATGAATGATACGATAATCTGTAGTGTATTCTATACAATGCTAATTCACTGTCATTATATAGGGGATGAACAAAATCAAGCAGTACAGAATGGAGATGAAATCAATGATAAAATGCAATGTACATCAGCTAGACTTAAAGGGTGGGTGAATAGCAGCATTACTTCCCCGTTGCTTTTCGTAGTCTGAAGTAAGTTGGTTCGCTTTTAACATCTGACCAGCCAGTACGGAACCCATGATGGTATGAACGAGTAACATCACCGGACCGCTGATGCGGAGACCTCGATTGTAAAGCTTGAATGTTTTCCATATGGCTTTCGGTTTATTCAGGTGTGGAACTGGGTACGAACGCTCAGTGACTGCTGCCAGACATGATGTCAAAAACGCCAAACCAGTGGGAAGAATCGACCCGCAAAACAGCTGAAAAGTATCGATGATAAACACAGTGAACGATTTTTAGAACACGGAGTGGCAAACACAGATCTGTCTTTTCGATACTTCTCACCGGGCCAATAAAGTACACGTAAGGAATTTTGCGAAAGCTAGATGACTTGATCGCAACACGTGAACACAACGCTGATCAGCTGAAATCGCACTGGTAAGTTGTAGCTACCATTAACTGAATAGCAAAACGATTAACAGAAACATTGTCTACCAGGACCACTTAGGAGTTCATAGAGAATCTGAGAGATAACCAATCAATCCTCATTATACTCTCTGATAAAGGATCCGTATTCGTCTCCATGGATTGGAATGTCTTGAAAAAAGTTGTGGGAACTGCGGTGAATCGATGAAATTCACAAAAACTAACTCAGAAAGACAAAACAAACAGCACTGGGAAACAGGTACTACACTCAGGAAACTAAAATAGAACGAAGTGATTGGTGTGACCACATTCGTACGGATAAGATCAATAGGACCAATAATCCCAAGACTCTATGGGTTACCGAGAACGTACAAAAAACTGGCATCTTATTGTGGCCTATACTGAACGTTTGATTCACCCAGCCATAACATCGCCCGCTGGCTTAGTGAGTTTATGGACAATAAAACTGTCACCCCAGTCTGAGGGATGCCCTTTGATTTGTCGACGCAATTCAGAATGTAAACGTCAAGTCGATGAAAAGGACTTATCAGAAATGTTAGACTATATTTGCGACCACTTGTCAGCAGAGAAAAAAAAATTGGAAGCAACACATTGAATCCAACTATCATCTGTTTGTTGATGCTTAAAACGTAAGTCGATGATATCATCTGTCAGGTGCCGTGCGAATACAGAACACACGAATTGTTGCTGGTGTTCAATCAGTTGCACCCTAATATAAAATTCCCAACTGAACTAGAAATTTTATCATTCCTGTCGTGAATGTTCTCCTAAAATAATGGTCAAACAGACTGACTAACCGAAATATCTACTACGATTCAACCAAACACGGTTTTTGTACTCCCTTTCAAAGTTCCATTCCAAAAGACCAGGAACGTAATTTACTATGGTGTCTTCCCTACAGAGCGCGTCAGGTATGCTCTTAAAACAGGCCCTCGGAAGAGATAGAAACTATCTCTAATAAACTGCGAGAGAGGACTACATCCGACAAGATATGGACACTATTCCCCAGCATAGATATCAAAGTGTCAAAAAACCTCATCTACGTAAATTTGAAACATAAATGAGATAGGGATTTCGAAACGCTGAGCCGTAGATTTTCGCGTGAGATAGCGAAGGCATTCAAAGCAGCGAAACTTAGGATCTCTTTCAACCCTAGCACGTGCTTGTGACTGAGACTCAAAGACTGACTACCCAGAAATCTGACTTCATTTTGTGTGAGCATTTGAGCTCACTCCTGTTATCACACATGGCACCCCAGACATAACCTCGGTATTTCACTTTACTCTTCGTGAATGGGGTGATTCGGTTATTGCCTCCAGGCTGGAACCGAGATTGTCTTGCGCACGAGCTCAGCGTGCACTGCTAGATTGGACTGCGGTCAGTAGTTGTATGTGCGTAGTTCGACTGGACGGTTCCGAACACGTGAACAGCATCAGACTGAAGCGTCAATGCTTGTTTATAGTGTCTGTGTATGCGCCCACTGAATATAGTTCTCCTGAGCTCAAAGATGAATTCTGTTTGTATTTCTCCCAACTGCTTCGAAGCGTGGGTGCAGCGGACGTTGTATTTATTTCTGGCGATTTCAACGCTAAAGCTAACTGTATGAAATTCTGAAAGGCACATCAGAGGCCTGTTTACTAATCTAGCGGATCGAACTGGCAACGGCAATGTGCTACGACCAAAGATTGTCTTTGATAAGTTTGAACTTCCGCCATAAAAGCGGCATAGATTGACTAGGCGTCCTCCTACGCCTTCACAGCGTTGGACACAGATGGTCTGTATTAGCGTTGGTCATCACTAATGTGGACGAAGACCACATCTTGACACGTGTTCGCGCTTGTTTACGTCTCGACTGTGGTCACATGAACACCAAAGCGACTCATCTTGCACAGCAACCAATAGTCTACTTTCTGGGCCAAGCTTTACACGGGATTATCGATGCAACTCGAAGCCACGGATCTAAGTGAACGATGACGGTAGATCGATGAAGCATCGTCCGCTCCTGCCAACATGGCGTCCGCCAGACAAACGATGGATATCTTGGACATTAGTTGATCTGTTAGATGCACGACGATATATCCTTCCGGATGCCACATTGTATGTTATCCAATCCCTGAGACGACAATCTATTGAAAATTTGAGAAATAATCACAAACGGTAGTAGATTTTGAAATGTAGGGAAATAAAGAAAACCGCGGTTATTGGTAATAGTAGTAAACTTTGCCGTCTCATTAGAAAAACTCGTCCACGGAAATCAGGTGAAGGTGAGGTGATCATTTAATCCGACGGCTTACTGGATCATGCAAAGGAATGTCGTCTGGAATACCTCGGTTGATTTACTACCGCAGTTTAAATCAATCCTCCATAGGACTAAAGGTAATCCAGGAAATAAACTATCTCAAAACGAACAAAGTTGCTGTCCCGCATGGGCTATCTCATACCTTTTTCAAGGACGAAAATTCCGTATCGGAGTTGACAAAACTCCTCAAAGTAATCTGCGATAGTGAACCAGTACCCCGGTAATGATGCCAATCGACGTTTCTGCCAATTTAATAAGGCGACAAGTCCTCTTGTAAAAGCCACAGAGGAACTGGCGTGGTAAATATCGCATCTAAAATGCTCGCTGGTGTCATTCTCCGCCGCTCACGATAGACGAATGCGCAAGAATCAATCCGGTTTCAGACCCGGTCAGGATTACATCGAACACATCTTTACCCTACGACGGATTTTAGGACATAGGCACACGTTCGACAGGCCCACAGTCTCTGTTTTTCTTGATTTGGATACGTCGTTTGACTCATTCGACAACGCTATTTTCTGACACTGTCCTTTGCTGAGGGGTTTGCCAGAGAAATGCATTTCTATTGGTCGATCACTACATGCGAACAGCCAAAACCTGAGTTCGTGCTTACCGCAATTGTTCACCCTAATTCACCACGAGAAGTGGTGTGTATCGGGGTTGTCCTTTATTATCCTTCCTTTTCGAATTAGTAACTGAAATGATTCTGGAGGTAGTGCTACCCTAGCGTGAGAATAGCGGTGTCGACCTGCACTCAGACAGTGAACTGTCAGGCTCAGAATACGCGGACGATTTTGTGCTTCTCAGTGAACATCGCGGTGAGTCTTGAGAATTTTTTTAGATTGTCCAAGAGACAGTGTAGCATTTTTGGGGATGCCGCCACAGGACTGGGTCGGCCTTACACCAAACCTTGCCCTGGTAGAGGAAGCCGCAGACAGTAAAAACGTTTTATTACCTAGATAGTTAGATCTCACCAGGTGGTCAGAGTTCGGGTAATGTCGTCGAGCATACGCAATGTGTTCCCAATCGAAACATCTTTGGGCGTGATACACAATGTGTTTGACCATCGCCAATCTGAACCGCCTGTGGTGCCGGCCTGACATTCGAAAATCGATCAAAGGTCGAGTGCATATTGTGGCACTTCTGTCCGTTTTTTCACACGATTCCTTAACACACCGTTACGGGTATAGTACGCATGAAGACTGACGGTAATTAAGCATCGACGTATCCGTAGTATTGCTCGAATATGGCAAGAACACCGTATCACAAATGCTGAGGTTAAGGTTTGGGGACTAAGAATCAGAGGCCTGCCACTGCAACAAGCACTGCAAAGCTGTAACCTAAACCATTACAGAAAAGCAAGATGCTGGACTAGGCAAACTAAACAGACATCAGCAGTACCAATGTTTTGACGTGCATAAAGAACACCTTCCGAAAGGTAAATTTCCTAAAATGAGTACACAAAAAACAACCAAGTTCCAATGAGCGCGCGTTCAAAAGCCTGCCTCCTATTTTGAATTGACGTTGTTTTTCTATTCCCTTGTCTACAACACCTCAAACACACGCACTCTTTGCGATTTCGGTACCCTCTAGGACTTCTGATCAATCGGAGTATCGACGATAGAATGAACAGCACAGCATTACTCAAACCAAAAGATGATAAACCTCACTACCAGTTAAGTCAAATCAAGTACCTGCACGACCGAGGCTCGAACTTCCAAACAAACATCACAGGGTCCGTCTTCATTCCACGTCTGAGGGGATCGAGTCAGGATGGGACGAATAACTAGAGCTTCATAGGCTGTCCAGAAAGAGACGATGGGGAAGACAATAGTAGGCAAGGCTGTGGACCAGAAGAATCTTTGTGCCTGCAAATTAAACATTTGCCTTGCATTGATATTGACTAAAAAAGATGATATGCAAACTGTTGTCGCCGCAAGCTGTGGCCCATAAATGAAAGGCCAAACTTCGGACCGGTTTTTCCAAGAAAAGATTTGTGATCTTCTGATGTGATATAAATCACTGGACGACAATAAGATGGCGTTCTGAGGTACATCTTCTTTCCTTCCATGAACCAGCACACCAATCCGATCGTCAAGGGTCGTCACCTCAGAGTTACCCATGTCAGTTGCTGCAAAGGAAACGAAGTTATGATACTGAGAAAGACCTGGCTGACCACCCAAAGAAAAGACCCGACGTCACAGACCCCTGTGAAAATACGGCATAAAAAGATTTAACTATAAAATACTTGGAAACTAATGGGACACACAAGTATGTCGAGAACAATAACGTAAGCTTAAGTGTAAACTGGAGGGACTCTACCATTCAAAGTCTGTATCTTTAGGTCACTGAAGAGACCATCTCGGGTTTTTTTGACCTCCCCAAAGTAATAAATAGTGTGAAATAAGACCTGGGCGATACTGCCCTTAGGATGAAAAACTATAGTCAACACGAGATCCTGTACTACTCGATGGATATGAATCTGAGTCGTTGGGTTTAGGGGGTGGGGTCGATGAAAACGCCAAATAGATGGTCTTGCAACTGCTAGATCTGGTTTTGGTTTCTAACACGCGGCTTCGTCCAGTTCAGAGCATAACGAATCGAAGCACATGGGAAAAAATCAAGATACCATGAAGTTACGTTGAAATCATGGATGTAATGTTGGAAACGTCGCTTGGACCAAACACCCACGAAAATTCATCATTATGTCTCCCACACGCACTGTTAGCCATGCTAAGGCGTCTCCAGGAAGCGACGCTCCTTGTGCTCCTCCAGTGGCTGGGGTGTCACGAATGCAAGCTGCACTCCATCTCCGCAAGACCTTGCAACACCAAGGTTTCCGGCGCAGAAGGCCATTACTGATTTTATCAGTGGCCCAAAAGCGTCGGTCAGCAAGGAGTAGAAGTAGCTTTAGGTCACTGCACCAGTTTCGTTCTGCTTTCCTGGGAACCAATATCATCAATAATCGTAGTGGCGCATTTCAAAGGTCAACCAGTCAACCGTACCGTTCGTGCGACCTTCCCCCATCCCTACCATCCGATACTAGTGCGAGGGACGAATTCTACAACAGTCTTCAAACGGTAGTGAATCGCATTCTCAAAAGGATGCGCTTATCGTAGCGGGTAACTGGGTCCCCCAACAGGCGCGAAGGATGTCTCGACATGCCACATTCTCAGGAAGTTCGGCCTGGACCAGCGCTGTAAAAACTGTAGGGGGCTAATCAATTTCTTCGATTTTAACCGGTTGTTCATAATCAGCCCGCGGTTCTAGCACCCTAGAAGGTATCTTCTCATATGATATTCCAATAACGGCAGAACAGCTTACCAAACTGACTACATGCTAATCCGGTCGCAAAGGATCCCGTCAATAGAAGACTGCAAATCGTACCACGACGCTGAGGCAGGCAACAGGGGAGTATCAGATTACGTGCTGCTAAGCACGAAGTTCCGCCTTCGCCTAACGATTCGAATTAAGACAACTCCCCAGATGTGCTTCAGCGTGGAACTACTGAAGTCCCGAGAGAAAACGGAAGTCCTAAAGGAGATTGAACTGCAGTTGTCAAACGTTGACTCCATCTGAACTCACGACCGACTCGGTCAACAAGCTGCGCGCTAAACTGAAAACAGAAGTACATCAAGGAACAATAAACGAATCAGGACTTACAAAATACCGCTATAAAGAATGCATATCTGAGGATCCTATCCGTCTCTCCACCTTCGCTTAGAATGCCCGAAAATCAACCACGTCAAGACGAGACTGCACCTTGACGTGGTGTGATGGCTTGCGCGCCTCTATGACCCAAAGAGCTATACAGGATGGCTTCCTTAAGCCGGAGATGCAATCATATTTGACAGGTCAATGGGTAGAGGTCAAACAAAGTTCAGTCTCCTGGTCCTCCAGGTTGCGGATCGATCTGAGCTGGCAACTCAATCAGCAAAATCAGAGGGAGAATAATTGATCCAATTAAATGGGCTTCCACTAAGCCATCCCGCTGCCTTGCGGATAGGTTCTCGTTAGAACTAAAGGCTTTGGATGAGGACCCTAATCGTTCTCCTGCTTTGTGGCTGGACACCCTAGCAGTACCCGTCCAACATCTTCCATGAACTGCACGAATACAAAGAATTCCATACTGCATCGGTTGTCGCGCAGGATAATCAGGACCGCTCTGCCCATTGCATCGAGCGGGGTGGGTAGTGATAAGTGTGCTACTGCTCAGAGTTCCCTCTCTTTTATTCAACCTTTGTCTTCTGTCCCCAACCATCCCTCTTTGCCCCATCTATCGACCCATAATGCTCCCACTGATAACACGGTCAATACTCGCAACGATTCACCGTCAAATAGTATCGGGAATAATCCTCTGTCTGGTAACTCACATTTTCTCAAGCCCCGTCAGCCTCTTAATCTCGGCTCCTTCAACGTGCGTACACTCATGCAGGCCGGTCAGCAGGCGTGCCTAGCCCTCACAATAGATTCTCTGAAGATTGATGTCTGCTGCTTAAGTGAAACGCGTATCCAGGATTCGAGCAGTGTAATTCAACTAACTGCTCCTGGTATCTCATCGAGGTATATTCTGCGCACCTCAGGAGACGAAATAGCTAGAGCTGTGGCTCAACGTGGTGTAGGAATAGTCTTGACTGACAAGGCTGAGGCTGTCCTTTTAGACTGGATTCCTGTTAACAGCCGTTTATGTGCTGTGAGACTCCAAGGGTCAGTTGGCGTTCGAAAGGATAGTTGTGTTAAACGCAATTTGTTTGTGATCTCGGCGTACGCCCCAACGGACTGCAGCTCAGACGCGCAGAAAGATGAGTTCTATGATGCCCTCGCCACCCTAGTTCGAAGCAGCACATGTTCTGACATCATAGTGCTAGTTGGTGATTTTATTGCACAAGCTGGCAAACTTAGTGTATCAGAAGCTTGCTTGGGTGGCTGTTGTGCTTTACCCGCACAGCTTACAGGTAACGGGGATAGGCTTCTCCAGTTTTGTGCAATCGACCGTTTCAATTTCCGACACAGCTCGCGTCGCACAGCGACATGGTGCTCTAACTCTACAGGTACTCAGTCAGATTGATCATATCGCAGTAAGCTACCGGTGGCGCAGTTCTGTTCAGAACTGTAGATCTTACTGGTCCACGTAGGTAGAGTCGGACCATGCATTAGTTTTAATGCGATTATCTCTCCAGCTCCATGGTCATCCACGAAAACCGAAAACCCGGTTAGCCGTGCAACGTTTGTGTGATCCAGAAGTCCGCACCCGTTATGAGCAGAAGTTAGCACATGAGCTAGGATCTATGACGAACAGCAATGTAGATGAGCATCGGACTCATATCAAACAGGCGATGCACTTTGCAGCAGGTTTTGCCTATGGTCCTAGATCCGATGTCCATCAAAGACACTGAATCTCGCAAGAGTCGCTGAGAATAATGGAGCAAAAGTGTCAGCACTGGAACTGTAAGGAGATGAGTAGGATTCGAAGACATCTACAAAAGCAAGTTACGGAAAACCTTAAGAATGATAGCGAAAATTGGTGGGTCAAGGTAGCCGAAGAAATGGAAATAGCAGCTGCTTCAGGTAACAATCAAAGACTGTTCAAGCTTATTTGTGACACCCGTGGACGGCGCATCCATGTTAGTGAAACGATTCGCGATAGAAATGCAGAGCCCATCCATGGCAAACACCAAAAGCTGGACCGTTGGGCCGAATACTTTGAGGAGCAGTTTAGCTGGCCGCGCGCTAATGTATTTACTCTTGTGTCAACAACTGCGACTCCTTGGGCGGTATCATTCGAGCCCCCATCGGAAATGGAAGCGGCCGGTCCCAATAAACTTCCCCAGTTCTTTTTAAACTGGATGGAAATGCTTCGATAAAACCACTCACCGTAACATTTGGAACGAGGAGGGTATTCCGCTAATATGGAGCAAGTCACTAATTGTTCCCATCTTTAAGAAGGGAATACGCAATGACTGTATTAACCATCATGGGATTAGCTTAATTCCGATAGTCGCCGAAGTATTAGCCTCAATTTTGCTGCACCGTCTTACATTTCACTTCATTTTCATTTTACGCGACTATCTCCTGCGAGAGGATAAGTCGGCTCCATGGATATCACGAACCATTGCTGACCACTCGCGGCGGTCGGAGGCAAGCTCCGTACAGATCCTGATCCAGTCCTTTTTCCATCGCCGGGCTCCATAAGCCGTCCGAAGGCCTAGAAGCTCTACGTCTTTCTCGATTTTACTGGTCCACGTTTTGAGCTGCCCACCAAGGCGACAACGCCAACCAGGGCAGGGAGTGGGGCAGAGTGTTTGCTTGGTTATCTCTGACTCGGGTTGCCGAAGTGTATGGCCGAACCACTGAAGTCGTCGACGTTGGAGGAGGACGGGGAGAGCATCGATATCAGAGCATTGTCTCCTTACCTCTTCACTGGACACCCTGTCGCGCCACTTGACTTTGAGGATTTGCCGCAGGCACCAGTGGTCGAAAACATCCAGCCTTCTGGTATCCTCAGCTCGTAGTGGCCAGGGTTCGCAGCCATAGATGAGTACGGGCCGGATGGCAGCACGGTAAACACGAGTTTTGGTTCTTAATTTGATTTCACTGCGAGTCCACAGCGTTCGTCTTAGCTGAAGAAAGGCTCTCCTGGCGCTGTCGATCCGTAATACTACTTCATTTTTTGCCTGGCCGTTCGGAAGCAGAGTTGAGCCTAGGTATTTGAATGAAGGGACGTATTCGACTGGTTGGTCATTCATCGACAGTTGTTGAATTGTCGGGCCCAGATGGGTTGTGAAAGCTTTTGTTTTGGTCGAGTTTATTTCAAGTCCGATGGACCTCGCGAAGGAATTGATTCGGTCGAGGATTGGTTGTAGCGTAGCGGCAGAGTCTCCAAGCACGACAATATCATCCGCGAACTCCAGGTCCAAGATGTATATTTCCTGGCTAAGCTGAACGCCAGGGTAGTTGTGTAATGCCTGTCGCATTGTTCAATCGATGGCGTAGTTGAACAGCACCGGTGAGAGGGGACAGCCCTGCCTAACTCCGGTAGTGAGTGTGAACTCGCGGGACTCTTCACCGTACATACGAACCCTAGCACCGGTTGTCGAGTAGTATCCCCTCAACAGCCTTAAAAGCTTATCGGGCATTCCATCGGACTGGATTATGGTCCAAAGAGACTCGAGGTTCACCGAATAGAAAGATTTGATCTACACAGCCTCTGCCACGGCGGAAACCCCCTTGGTTCGGGCGAGTGCGCTGGTCTCTTGCCTCGGAGAAACGGGTTTGTAACAACGCACCAAAGATCTTTGCGGCCAAATCGATCAGGCTGATCCCTCGGTAGTTCTCGCATGCCGATTTATCACCTTTCTTCGGAATGGGCAGCAGTATGGACATTCCCCAGTCCGGTGGAAATGCTTCCGCTCTCCAAATGGAACCAAAAAGTGTACACAACCTGTCAATCAATGACTATGAACATGCTTTATACACTTTTGGAGGGATGCCATCTTCCCCAGCAGCCTTTCTGTCTTTAAGTTTGTTTATCATCTCCGTGATTTCCGCGGTGTTGGGCGGGTCACAGTTGCTTTCGTACTGGACTGGAGGGGTTGATATTGGTTGGTCCGTCCGGTGGTCCGTAGGCCGGTTGAGCAGCTGACTAAAGTATTCCACCCACCGGTCCATTTTCTTACTATGTTCAGGTATTAAGTTTCCTGCCGTGTCACGAAGAAGGGAATTTTGTTTACAAAACCTATTAGAGGCGTTGCGAATAAGGCGGAACAGTTTACCGAAGTCACCAATTACGGACGTGGCCTCCATTTTTTCGGCTATTTCTATCCAGTATCTTTTGCGATCAGCCTTGGCGGAGCGTGTGGCCTCTCGCTGCAGTCTGCGGCGTTCGTTACTACCTGCCAGTCGCGCTTCATGTGCTCTGGTTGACAGCTGGAGCGTGCTCTCTGAGATCCAATCCTTTGTCCGCCTTTTTGTTCTCCCGAGTACTGTCCAAGAAGCTTCCTTGATTGTCGTCATCATTCGAGTCCACTGCCCTCCCACAGAAACTTCGTCTGCCTGTGCATTGGTTGCGTTGGTTAGTCGGGTTGTGATCGCTTGTGACAACGCTTCTCGCTTCTCTGGATTTTCTCGGGCAGCAACGTTTATCCGAGAGGGTGCAGACACTTTAGCACGTGTAGACAGATGAACTTTGAAACATGCGCGTAGGAGGACATGGTCGGTGCCGTTTGTGTTGCCCGTTATTGCACCTCGGTACGCTCGGCAATCCTCCACAGACGAGGCCCAACGGGCTCTCACCAGGATGTGGTCCAGTTGGTGTGCAGTGTGACCGTCATTGGAGTACCATGTGAGTAGGTGCTTCTTGGGGTGTTGAAATCGAGTGCTGCAGACAACCATTCTGTTGATGTCGGCTAAACCAACCAGTCGGCCACCGTTCACGCAGCGTTGACCAAGGCCAAATCTCCCGAGAATATGGCTAGTAGATTCGTCGGCCGTACCTGTGCGAGCGTTCCAATCTCCTGCGATAAAAAGTACATCGCGCCTCGAAACCCGGTTGATTACCTCCTGCAAATTAGTGTAGAATTCGTCTTTGTTTTCGTCATCAGCAGAATTGGTTAGAGCATAGATCGCGATCACCGTCAACTCTTGAGGGGAGCCTTTAAAACGTGCCAAGGCGAGTCTGGATGAAACTGGTTCCCAAGAGATCACTGCATCATTAGCTGCTTTGTTCAGAGTAAACGCGACACCGTAGAGACCGGAGTTGTCTTTCGGGCCACTGTGATAGAGCCAATAGGACGTATCCACACCCGGGACCTTTGTTTGTCGGCTACCTGAGTTGGGCAGGCGGACTTCCGAGAGGCAAGCAATATCTACGTCGTAGTCACGTAGAGTTCGCATTGTGATGCACTGACTGCCGACGTCTAGAAACGTCCTGACATTCCAACAGGCTGTGTGTTCTTTTCCTGCAGCGAATAACCCCAGCTTGTTTTCTTATCACCTCGACCGCCGGGACACGAGGCGCGTCGCTTACCGGGGACGCCGTAGCATGATGAGCGCTTGAGGTTTCGTGAATAATCATAGAGAGTCGCGGGAGTAGGGTACGAAGCGGTGTCCCCAGCACCGTTCGGCCTTTTTGTTCGAGGTTGCACCTTTAGCCCTTGCACACCCAAGTGCAGACTGCAAGGCAGCAGGGTGTTCCCAGAGGGGCCGGTGACCTGCTGTACGGTTCGTTCGCCTCCTCTGGAATGCCGGATCAGGCAGTTGAACAGGTCTCCTTTGTGGCCGTTGGATCAGTAGATCTCGTCCGCCCATTTAGAAGGATCTGTCTTCACATGCCGAACACCGTCTCGCCGAAGTTTTTTTAGACTTCGGTAACCCTCAACCTGGCTTAGCCCGCCTGTCGAGCGGTTTACCGGGGTGTGGCCGCTGATGCATGCTTCAGCTTCGTGGAGCCACAGGTGAGAGTTGGGTGAATGATGGAGACCAAGGAGATGGAGGATGCCCCAAGGGACATGACAGTCAACCAACTCAGAAGTGCTACTCCTCTCAGACACCCCAGCTCCCGACAGGAACACCAGCAAACAGCAGGCTGGATTCCGTCCGGGTCGAGGATTCACCGACCAGGTTTTCACTCTTCGCCGACTACTTGAAACGCGTCACACGCACCGCCGACCGACAAAAATGGTTTTCTCAGACCTGAAAGGCGCTGGTCCATACAATTGAGTTCCCATTGATAACTATCGCAATCTTTTAAAAATGACCTCTATTTTTCCCAACGTACTTCAGAAATACTAGTTGTAATGCATAGGGGAGACGCAGCATGATAACTTATTTCTATATATATATATATATATATATATATATATATATATATATATATATATATATATATATATATATGAGTACTTTTCGTAAGATAAAAAGCACTTCAACAAACAGAGTTTCTGCATACACTTTGATAATTAACCCCGCTAACCGGTGTATGCGGAATTATGGTTAAGATCGTTATTACACCGGTGGCGAAGTTCCATTTTACCATAGAATAACAGTATGGTGATTGGAAGGGACACATGTACTTGGGTGCGCTGAGTCGAAATTATTACACGAATGATTATTGGAAGTAAAGAAGTCCTCTTTGATCAATTTCGGGAACCGTCACTTGAGTATTCCTTTTTGTTTCAAAGGAAACACTCAGGTGACGGTCGTGCTGCCTGGGTCTGTAGTGCCCTCTGCAACCATGCAGTTTGACATCGTCAGCAAACTTGTAGCGCTTGCTCTCCAGTTCATTTTCTAATTTAATAATGAACAGGATGAACAGCAGAGGGCCCCGGGACAGATCCCTACGGTACGCTATCATACAATCTTCCCATGCTGAACAAGACTCCTTCTACCCTCCCCTGAAACTGTCTTCCAGTAAGTTCGCTGACGATCCATCTCGCTACCAAAGGACTTAACCTAAACTCTTCAAGCTCATCCACCAACAGCCTGTTAGTAGAAGAGTCAAATGCCTTTTGAAAATAAGTAGAAAACCCTAACCCTCTGCCCTCTGTCTAATTTCCTGATAACCTCGTCTAAGTAGTGTCAGGTTGGTCAAGCCCGATTTCTGGTGAGTGAATACATGCTGATGGGGTAATACCAACCGGTGGCTTCCCAGGTGCTTAATTATGCGGTCCTATATTAACCTTCCTATGACCTTCAGTAATACCGACACTGGGTTTGTCGCCCTATAGCTCACGCATACCTCTCTGTCGCCCCCTTTGTGGACCGGAGTGACAGTGGACGTAAGCCACCCTTGTGAGACCTCCTCTTCTTCTAATGATGCATTAAATATAAGCATTAACGACTTAGCTCACAGGTAATCTGATGGCTTTATTACTGCTGGATGAATTCCATTAGGTCCCGCAGCTTTACACAATGACAGAAGCTCTAGATTCACGTGCACTTCGCTCTCATAGACTTTGATATCTACGACATCAAGGGGGTGCGTCTTCAGTCGAATGGATTTTCCGGCTGCTCCTTGGCTTCCTGAGAGAAAGGCAGCAGTTTCTTGACCTTCTTTTGCCTTATTCATGACGTTATTCTATTTCAACTTTTCACTCCTAGTGTTCTTTGCAGGGTGGTATTTAATTACAGTAGGCTATAGGTTTTGCCTTAAGGGTCACAGCAATCTTGCCTTTGAAGCTTCGCCCACATGCTAGTTGCATTCTCGATGCCCTACACCTGACCGCTCATTTGTGCGAGCATACCCTTGACAGGCCACCACCTTTCGTTTGACAGTCTTTTACACGACTGCCACAACACAGCGGAGTGTTCTTACTTCCTACTTCCCTCAGTGGACTGTCTGTATTACATAAAATAGATCCATATTTTCGGGCCAAATTTTCCCACATGTGGAAAACTGCTGACGGCAAATGCACATGCCCACAGCACTGTGGGCCGTGCGAGGCTCCGGTACATCCTTTCAAAGAAGCGCAATTACATTTCCGTGAGTTAAAATATTATGAATTTAATGACAAGAAAATTCATCAGAAACGGTACATGAGGTACCATACCCCGAGCAAAAACGCACTCCACCACTGGCCCGCTGCAGAAGAAGCCAGGACTCCCACGATAAAACAACGTAGGCAACCGGTGTACCGCAGTCTTCAGTTCAGTTCGGTTCAGTCTGCACAGGACAGGTAATGGCCACGGCCAATCGAGCGTCCAGAATTCCTTCGATGGTATGCACACCAGTTATGCACCCACCACTGCAGAGTGTATTTCGTCGAATCCCCGGTAAAACAGAGAGGGAAACGGAAAACCTCATCGCACATCAACTGCGAGAGACATTATGCATCGTGAGCGTTCACTGAGACAGTATGCAATGAGGGAAAAAGTCTGCTCAAACACACTCCAGAAGGACCACAGTGCTACCCGTCATCCATCTAGCTGATATACTCAAGGCTCGTTACAAGGAAAGATCTCGTACCACTTGCGATCTAGGGCACCTTTGAAGGATTGAACTGTCCGCAGATCTACTATTCCACCAGGCAGACCGTTCCAACTGTTCACTACCCTGTTGCTGAAGAAGTGCGATCTAACCATCAACCTGGATCGGGCTTTTATCAACTTCTTTTCGTGTCCCCTTGTTCTGGAGTCTACGGCCACTTGGAATAGACTATCTGGTCTAAGGCCAGAAAAGCCCTCCATTACCTTGAACGTTTCTATGAGATCCCCTCGAGGTCCCCGCCTTTCCAACGAAAAAAGATTCAGGTCACAGAGTCTCTGCTCACAAGTCTTACCCCTCTGCCTTTCAACCATTCGCGTGGCGAGACGTTGGACTTTCTCGAGGCAGGCGGCGTCCATTTTGTAGAAGGGTGACCATGCCTGCACGCTACCTTCTAAGTGAGGTCGTACTATAGCCATGTAAATAGGTACGAATACCTCCGGCTTCCGGCAAGACAAAGCTGATCGCAGCCTAAAGAGATTCCCACGAGCCTTACGCGCAGCAGCGTTGCACTGCTCCGACCATTTGAAGTCACTCTTCATGATGACTCCAAGGTCTTTAACCCTACTGACTGTCTCTACGGCGAACAGCCCTTGATCGTGAGCGACAGTTAGGCTCTCTGTTGCCCTTGACAACAAACGGCTTTTTTCAGCCCTCAGAGGTAAGTCCCATTTGTAGGCCCAGTTCAGGACGGTACCTATTTCCCTGCCCAAGTCCGCCCTACCCTTAGCTCCAACAATCTTCACATCATCCGCAAAAATGAAGCCGGGCGATTGAAGAGTGGATGCTAGGTCATTAATAAAT
Source organism: Fasciola hepatica (assembly GCA_948099385.1). Lineage (NCBI taxonomy): Eukaryota > Metazoa > Platyhelminthes > Trematoda > Plagiorchiida > Fasciolidae > Fasciola > Fasciola hepatica. Next base: position 8,458,880 of record CANUEZ040000012.1, on the reverse strand, counting down.
AGGACCGGGCCTGGGACGGATCCCTGAGGTACACCACTGGTGACATTCACCAAACTGGAGCACCTGTCCCCCACTTTGACGTAAAGCGTCCTGCGGGAGAGGAAGTCCTCCAGCCACCTATATACTGGCCCATCTATACCAAAAGTCTCCATCTTGCATAGCAAAAGACGATGATTAACGGGGTCGAACGCCTTGCTAAAGTCGAGGTAGCATACCTCAACTTGCTTACCTTCGTCCAGTCGTCGAGTTACTTCATCTAAGAAGCACAGGAGATTGGTGAGGCAAGATCTATTTTTCAGGAATCCATGCTGCGCCGGACTTGGCATGGAGTGCTGCAGTAAGTGTTGGCAGATATGGGCACGGATGATCTTCTCCAGGACTTTACAGAGAATGCTAGTTGGGCTTCCCGGCCTGTAGTTCTGCACATCCGACGTAAGCCCACTCTTATGTATTGCCACGACTGCCGCGACTTTTCAGTCCTGAGGCAGCTTACCCTGGTCCAACGTGGATCTGTACAGTCTGCATACCGATGGAGCTATGATATCCACCAACGGCTTGATGATAGCCGGATGAATGCCATCTGGGCCCGCTGACTTGTGGCTGTTTAACTCCTGTAGGTACTTACGCACGCATTCCTCTGGGAGATCTAGCTAGTTTAACTGAGGAGGATGCACCAGAGCCAGATCTACTCGTACCCCACTATCTATCCTATGTACACTACCAAAGTATTCCCCCAGGGGGTCTGCTTTGCCCTGGTCATCAGTGACAATACCATAGTCTGTAGTGGATAGTGGACCTACGGCATTTCTTGTTGAGCCTTTAGACTGTACATAGCTGTGGAACTTCTTCGGCTGTTGTCTTACACACCGGGCCAATTTGAGCTCAAATTCCCGCTTGGAAGTTCTCCAAAGGCTTACAGTCTCGTTTTTCAGCTTTCCATAGCTGTTCCAGGCTAGCTGACTGCCGGAAGCTTTGTACTGGTTCCAAGAGCGGTTTCTACGTCTGATGGCTTTGGCTATTGCAGCCTTCCACCAGTCTTCACGCATCAGGTAAAGGGCATTGGGAAGTCATCTTGTGTGAGCCCCATCGCACCCTACCCTATCGAATCGGCTAGATGTCGGTGCTCCGCCAACAGTCCTTCAGGGTCTGATCCAGTCTCCTTCTACCAGTGTCTCGATTTCCTCTCCCACCACTTCGGTCGGTAGAGCGTCCCAGAGATGAATAACTCTTCTTGACAATCGGTAGATGGCCGGTAGGCCGGTGGAATGCACCTTACGAGGCTTCAGGGAGTGTCCTCTGGTACGAATGCCGACTGTAGTTCCTGGCCCAACTCACCAAGGATCATTCGTCTTGCGTAGATGAGGTCGCCTCGAAGACGTCGATTGGCCCTGGGAAACAACTCGGCGACTTCTAGGCGTTCCCCATAGCTGAACCCACGCAGTCCGGCCACGATGCTTGTGGCAGCACGTTGCACTCGTTCAAGTTTGGCTACTTCCGCCGCCGTGCACGGGTAGACAGCCGGACCGCCATATTCCAAGTGATGATGTACACGTTAGACGTACGGCAGACGGAAAGTGTCCAGGAGTAGGGGCCAAAATGAACGGTGAATGGAACCAAGTGTCCTCCACGCTGAGGCGCACGCTCTCTCAGTGTGCGCTCGTGTCTTCAGATTGTTGGTGACAACAACTCCGAGGTCCTTTTCCCCCCTGCGCGTGACGGAGTACAGCACTCCCAAGGCAGTAGCCGGAAGTATCGTTGAGGCCACCAATCCTCATGCCCGCGCTTTTGTCCACGTTTATCGGTAGACCTCGGGTAATCGACAAACTGACGAGAGCCTTCGGATCCTTTCGTAGTGTCTCACGATCCTCTGCCGATCGAATGGTGCGCCAGATCTGTAGGTTATCAGCGTAGGTAGGGCGCTGGGATCGAATGGTCCGTGGTAGATCATTCACAAACACCAGAAACAACACGGGTCCTAGCAAGGAGCCTTGCGACAAGCCACTGCTAACTGGATACTACGCGGACTGAGACTGTGCAACTCTCACGGGAAAGATCCTCTCGACCAAGAAATCCTCAATCCAGTGAAGCACGGGCCCTGAGATATCGATGGCCCGGAGCTCCAGCAACAGCCCATTGTGAGGAAGTTTATCAAACGCCTAATAAAGTCCACAAATATGACGTCCGTGACATACCCCTCGGCCTTGTAGTTCGACCAACTTTCACTGGCAATCAGCAGGCTCGCCACATGATCTGGTTCTCCGAAAACTGTGATGCCCTGCGCATAACAGTTGGCAGTTCCCCAGATGCTCACATATGCGAGCCGCCATCAGCCTTTCCATGGTCTTTCCAGTTACGGAAGTGAGGCTAACCGGGCGGTAGTTGGCTGAGGTGGATTTTGTCCCACCCTTGTACAGCGGAACAACGACTGCTTTTTCCACCCCCGAGGTAGACTGGCCAACGATAAGTTGAATAACCGCGTCAGTGATGTAGTTAGATGGTCCGCCAACTCCGTCAACATCAACGGATGCACGTCGTCCGGACCCGGTGACTTATGGGTTTTGATGGATTTGAGCACCGTATTCGCTCCCGGCTCCCCAAAATCATGCACAATGAACAGCAGCGAGCCATCCAACATCGGGATCGATGCACCTTACTCCACAGAATAAACTGACAGATAAAGCTTGGCTAATGTATCAGCCTTTCCATCATCTGTTGCAACCATTTCGCCGTTGTTTATCAGCCCCGGGATACCTACCCTCGTTCTGATGCGGCGCTTTAGTGCTCGCACTGCGCCAACCGCGAGGGCCTCCTCGAACGCCACCGGCTTTATCCGTTTTTGTTCGGTACATTGGTGAAGAATCCTGCGATAGAGATCATAACCCTCACTAGTAGATCGGAGCCGCTGCAAGGCCCGATTTCGTCATCTGAGCAGGCTTCTGAGCTCCAGATCAAACCACGGCGGGCCCTTCACCCGGGGTCTAAGCCGGTTGAGGGGGCAGTGGGCATTCATAAGGTACAAGATACCGTCACGAATAAACACCCAAGCTTCGTTCACATAGTGGTGGACTTCTGAATCCGAGGGAAACCAGTTGAAGCCTAAAGCCGCTCTCCGGACATCTTCGAATGGAGTGCGCCAAACATGACATCCAGTATGTGGTCTAGAGGATGGACAAGAACCACTGCGCAAGTGAATTTCTAGCGCCATGTGGTCACTGCTTCCAAGTGGAGGGAGATGTTCAACCTTATCGAAGTCCGAGCTCCTGGGAGAAATCACCAGATCTAAAATGGAACCGTGACTGGATTGCCTCCGGGTTGATTCCTAAACATGTTGTTGTAGTGACAGTTCTTGAACCGTTGTCAGTAATTCCCTACAGAACGGATCTGTCCCGGCCGCTGTCCTGCCTGAAGTCCAATCAATATGCGGAGCACTGAAGTCGCCAAGGACGGGGCAGTGGCCGTAGCAAGCCCATCTCCTCAACAAATTCATGATAACTGGAGGAGTGACCGCAGGTGTCTGGCAGATGACTTCAAATGTCCTAAGGCCTCCGATGGTAAAGTTGACGCGGCACCAGATAGCTTCACCGAATCCTTGAGGACATGCGAAAGCCTCTAACTGCGCTGTTGGGATGTCTGATCGGACAAAAAATGTTACGCCTCCACCCAATCTGATAAGGTTCCGGTCGACTCGGAATAGGGTGTAGCCAGGGAGGGACACCTCAGAGTCTAGAACATAGTAACTCAGCCACGTGTCCGCCAGTGCTGTCATACTAGGTCAGCCGGACTGCAGCAAGTTTTCCAGGTCACCTCTCTTGTTCAGCAGATCAGGGACGTTAGACAACAGGATGACGACCTGCCACTTTCGTTGAGCTTGCAGAACCGATAGGTACTCTCGAAGCCATCGCCTCCAAAATCCTCGGCAAGATAGTTGACCTGCTTCCACCAGTGGAGGCAGCTCTTACGAAGGTTTGTCGGACCCAGGAAATCCTCGTTCGAACCTAACACCAATAAGTCGTTCAAGGTGAGTGCCAGATGGGTGAGATCGCCGTTGGTTACTGGGACCAGTGGGCGGTTGTTCATAATTGCCTGGACCTCAATCACGACGGTGCCCAGCGTCTCGTCGTCGGGCGGCTGTTGCTCGATGATCGACAGCAATATTCACCTGGTGGACGGAATCAGGTGTTTCCATAAGCCACCGTGATGACTGGCCTGCAGGGGATTGAAGTGCTATCGTATTCCATAGGCCACGGTTCGATTCCGCAGTTCGTCCCTGTTCATGTTGTTGCGCCAGCGCTGCAGTTCCCGGTGAGCGCCCACGAGGTTAGACCCATCGTCGGAGTATATGTGCCGGTACGCCTCTTCTGTTGATCAAGCGCTGCTAGGCCCGGAGGAAAGAGTCGGTTGTCATTGAATGCGCAACTTCCAATTGTACCGCGTGTGACTCCATGCATGTCATGACACACCCGATTTTGCTTTTCCAACCTCTTCCCACAATTGATCCACAGAGGCCCGAAATAGTCCAACCCGGTATCGCTGTACGGCCACCAGCCCGGAGTCACTGTGCATTCTGGCAGGGGGGTCAGGTGTCGTTTGCCTGCTGCGGCATTGCGCCTCCTACAATGTACACAACGCCGGATTACGCGTTTCACAGTCACTCTTCCTCTCAGCAACCAAAGGCGCTTTCGGATGACGCTCGTCATGTGACTTTCCTCAGCATGTCACTCCACGGCGTGGACGCGTTGGATCAATAGCTCTATCGCAGGCTGCCTAGCAGGTAGCAATATGGGGTACCTTGCGTCAAAGCTCAGGCGGGAGTTGGTCAGCCTACCATCTACTCGTGGCAGTCCATCAATCATTTTGGGACTTAAACGCTCCAACTCGCCTCTCGGAGATCATATTCCTTTGCCGATTGGCCCCATTTCCTCCGCCCTCTCGAGTTCTTGGATGAAAGCCTCCAGTTGTTTTATCGTGAATATGTCGTGTTCTGCAGCTTGCAGTTCATCGGGTCTTATCGAACTCACTCGTATGCGGCCGGAGTGGCGGATCCCTTTCATGACTAGCAAATGTCCCTTGAACCTGGCCAACCAAACTAATGCATGAAGTGTCATCATCCAAGAGGAAAATCTGAGCAGTCATGACGAAACGATTGTCGCTTCGACGACTGTGGCCGTCATCACCACGCCTTTCATCTCCAGTTCCAATTCCAGAGAGAGTTTTGTTCACACATTGGCCAGTCCTGTTTAGGCATTTGCAGGAGTTTCGGCCCTCCTGTCCACATGTTGAGTTGCCGGAAGTTCGTCGCACCTCGGGAGCACAGATCGGCTGGGTTATCGCCAGACCTGACATGCTTTCACCGGTTCATGGCCGATTCGTCGTGGATGACCATGAGTCCGTTGGCAACGAAAGTAGTAGACCGGCTCCTGATGTTGTTAATGTGGTACTGTGCCATCGTCGAGTCCGTCCAGAAACTGGCCGACCAAATGTAGAGGTCGAATCACCTCCTTACCGCCTGCACAGCCTTGACGGCCGACACAGCCGCGTTCAGTTCAAGGCGTGGGATCGAAACCGTCTTTAGTGGGGCAGCGCAAACCTTGGCGAACAGGATCCTCATAGTATATTGTCCGTCTCCAGTGCCCCATCGTCCGTGCATCACTGCCCCGCAATCGACTTCGGGCGCGTCAGAAAAAGCGTGTAGTTCTGCCGTCTATAAAGTATGACCAGGAGGCAAACAAGGTGGAACCCGTGCTTCTCCTAGTTTCTCTAAGGCGCTCAGAAATCCCTCCCAGTCCGGCTGGTCTACTCGGTCCAGTGGCTGCTCCCAATCGACTTTCTCACGGCAGAGCCGCTGCAGCAGAATCTTCCGGGGTAACGGCCGGAATGAGACGAAACCGAGCGGATCGAACAAACTAGAGGCAGCAGATAGTATGCCACTACGGGTTGCTGGCAGCTCGGGAACGTTTAGCTGGAAACAAGGTCGTCCGTTTCCGCGTTCCACTGCGTCCCTAGAGTGCTTTCGTTAGGGAGTGGAGAGCAGTCCAGATCTTAAACCTTTTGGCCCTATCGTGGTACGGAATGACTTCGAGCACTTCTTAGGTGTTCGAAATTCATTTCCTTTAATGGAAGCCGCTTTCTTCTAGCAATCTTGTTATGCCTCTGAACTGCGCTAGGACCTAGTCTACAACATCGAATGACCCAAGATAGTCGTCCACGTAGAATTTTCTGCTGACGCTATCTACCACCGACCGGTAGACTAAATCTCCATGTATGTGCTCTGAGTCTCTTAGAGCGTAGTTCCCACAAAACGATGATGATATGGCTCCGAAAAGGTGGACGGTCATCCTATAATTTATCACTGCGTTGTCCCGGTCGTTATCTTCCCACGACAAGAAACGCAACGCGTCTCGTTCCAGTGCCGGTGTTTTCACCTGGTGAAATAGTTTCCTGATATCGGCGGACAATGCCACTCTAACCAATCTGAAACGGTGCAAAACTTCAATCAGTGGCGTGTTCCAGTCAGGCTCTCGTAGTAGGCGATCGTTTAACGACTTTCCCTGGAGTTTGGCTGCACAGTCGGGTTTCTGGAGGTGAAGAACCGGGTGGTGGGATAGATGTTAGGTCCCCTTGCGGTAGTCGGTGGTAGCAGGCCCCCTTTCAACACAGCCGAGAGCTTCGTTTCGCTCCATCAATTCCGCATATCCTTCCCGCAGATCCTGGTCTCGAACGAAGCGTTCTTTCAGTCGAAGTAGTCTTTGCAGTGCATAGTTTCTGTTATCAACCCAAGGGTCAGCTAGTCTGCGCAATAGGAGGGGAACCTCGGACTGTTTTCTAAGGTCTCCAGTTCTTTGCTGCAACGTTTGCAGAGCAAAGTGGTCCTCCTGAGACAACGATAGTCGCTTGTCTCCGATGTCGTGAAACTTTTCATACAGCCGCAACTGATACTCCATGCCGTTCATTTTGGCTGATACGTAATTCACGGAACCGCGTCCCCCTACTGGACCATTTTATATCCATCCCAGAGTTGTGCGTACGGCATGCGGTGCCTGGCGGTTGCCCACCCTCTGTTCAAGTACCCAATATGCCTCTGGCACGTCGGAGCCAATGAGGAGGTCCACTTCGTCGACTTTCCTGTCTACAAAGGTCAAATCCTGCGGGTGGGGCCACCTAGTCAAAATTACGTTCACCGACCATGTTGCTCGAGTTGGGAGATCAGTTAATGTGAATGCTTCCGTTGGTTCGATTTTCTATTTAGTGTCTAGGGAGACGAGATGTAACCTCAACCGGCCGGCAGACATTACTTGCGTTCCGCCCACTGCGCTCACTGCTAACCACGTCGTTCTTTTAGCAAGCCGGTTTTCGTCGGCAAACCACTCCTTCACCATGGTAGTGTCCGATCCACTGCTGGGGAAAACCAACTCATTTGCCACCACAGTTGGGGTCACAACTCCCACGGCAACTACTCCTGAACGTACTGGTTTACTGGTGGACCGAAACGTTGAACAATTCACACTGGGCTTGGTGTTCGTCTCTGGTGTAGTTTCTCTCGCCTGGTGTTACAATGGATAGCGCTTGCCCGTGCAACCCTCGTGACCACATATGGTCTTTGTTCGACAGGCTGCCGCTCGGTTCGTGGTTTTGAGGCATGTGTAGCACGCTCCTGTCGTCCTCGCCATTTCCCAGCGTTCGTCTATCGTGGCTCTGATGAACTTAGGACATTCTAGTGGCCCGCGGCTAGCGTCATAGTGCCTGAAACTTGGTTGCGCCAAAGCCTGTCGTGGAATGGCGTACGCATTGGACCAGGGCTGGTATTTCGGATGTTTCCGTACAGTAGTATGATCCCGGCTAGTGCTGGATTTGTTTACTCGGTTACTGCTGGATGAGTCGACCAAATCTACTGTCGGCTGTCTTGGTTTGCCTGCTCAAGTATTCAATCAAGTCTTCGAAGTAAGCCTTACAGTCGCCTCGACTTATACGTTCCGCGTCTTTCGCCCACCGACCATGTAGTTCGGGGGCGGGGTGACGGACTACTCCCCCCAAAGTGTGCATAGCATCGAGGTCAGCCCTATAACCTAAGTGGCCGAGGGCTATTGAACAGTTCTGCATTTTGATCACTAGGTCGGCCGTTGTGTAGACGTTGCCCTTGGTTCTTTTGGCGTCCAACTTCACGCCCTCTGTTAGAATATGGGTTACCTTGAATGGCTGGCCAAACAGGTCTCTAAAGATCTTCCTTGCTCGTGTGTAGCCTTGTTTCGGGTAGAGCATGGTGCGTCCATCGACAGCTTCTCTTGCTTGACCTCGACAGCAGTGAGTCAGGTAGAGGAGCCTTTGCCCGGGGTCGATTATCTTGTTTTCAACGAAAGTTCCGAACTGCCAGATGAACTCGCAGTAGCGTTCGGATCGGCCGTCGAACACTGTAAGTTCTACTCTTGGCAGATCAATCTTTGGTATCGTGGATGTTTGGTATTCAAAGACCGGCTCAGAGTTTCCTATTTTAATTTGTCCCGATCCATCAGATAGGTCATAGTCGTTGGTCTTCTGCGCACGCTTGTTCTGTCCACACTTCTCTTCTGCCTCGTGGGCCCGTTGTCTAGCTGATAGCAAATGTTTTTTGTCCGATGTCCTTAGGTTATATCGATCGACATGATTACAATCCTTATTACCCTCAGTAATATATGAGCTAGCACTGACAAGACTAATCACCTGGCATCGACTAAAGAATCAAAAGTACTAAAAACCTACCCAGTGACTTGCCGCATTACTTCCTTTCCAGATTCCAATTGCTTCGACCCCTTTTTCGGGAAGTTTTGTATTTTCTTGTTCCAAGTTGATCAACTGAGTATTGTAGAACACCTTTGAGCAATGCGTAGCCAAATTTGCAGCGGATCCCAAAATTGGAAGGCAATTATCCGTGAAGTTCCACGATACTAGATTATTGAATGAACAATGACACGAAACATATACAAACCCCAATTATGCAATTGCAAGGACTCAAGAACGAGAAACGAATTGCGGCGTGCGAGGAAGGAGCACGTGCTTTGCTCAGGTCCAGAACAAGGATATAAAAATGCAGCGCGCTGGACGCAAAAAACAAACGTTGGCTCAAAAAACATACAGTGCGAAAAACGAGTCAATAGTGTAAATAAGCGTTATGTTAGGGAAAACATGGAACTGCAGCGTTTTCTGGGAGGAATTTTCTAAAACCGGTCGTTACAGTTGGCAATTTGCGTATACATGGCGGTGGATCAGTCTGAATAAGGTCACATTTAGCCAGAGACGAATGGTCCATGATGGATCGAGCTTGAACAGTTAACCAAGCCCATGGATGGTCATGAGGGAGGCTGACCAAACCAGTTTTTTAGTGGACGTTCGCTGAACACACTCCAGAGACTTCGTTACAGACTTGGGAAGATGGGACTTAATAGTTCAATTAACAAGCAGGGTCAGTTTTTGGAAGAAGATGCAGAGTCGACTGTGCTTCCATTGAAAGCGGCTCAGGATGAAGCCAGTGAGTCCTTTGGTTTTGTCCACTTGGGATATTTTCTGTTCAGATAGCTGGAAGTACAACAGTGGCGAAGTCCAAGGTCAGAAAAGCTGGCTTGAAATACATGCGTTGTCTGCCTAGGTAAGTGACACTTGTAGGAGGTCACAAAACTTCTGGATGCAGAAAGTTTGGTTTGTCACAATTTGCAAGGATTACAAAGCGAGCTCAGATACTGTAGGATGTAATTTGGGATAGATGGCAGACTACCTTTGAGAAAGGAGTACACCATTTCTGTCATCAGCAAAGAGAAACAAAGTGCTATTGCGGATTGCATGAAAAATAATTATATATATATATATATATATATATATATAAACCATAATACTCCAAGAACACCACATTAAATTGCACCTCTTGTTGTAGGCCTGGCAGAACGTGAATAAGCATCAGCTAATTCCACCTGGGAGCGGGTGGACAGATAAGTAGACAACCGCGATAAGCGAGTCTCAACAAGACCAATAGACTTGAATGTGTTCGGCAGATGCTGGTAAGGTGACTGAATAAAGGTTACTGACGGATCTAGGAATAGGATTGTTGCAGATATCGTACCATAAACAGCCTGGGTAAGGACCTGAAGAAGTCAGTTTGACAAGAAGAACACGACCGCGATTGGACGAAGCCATGCTGACTACGGATCAGTAGTTCGTTGAACAGGAAATAGTCACCTAGTTTAGACATGAGGATTTGCTTTAAAATTCTACATACCACGGGAGGATGATTGATGGGACGGTTTTATTCAGGGCCACAGTGTGCAACGGAGTGGTAGCGGAGGTTTATCGCTGTTATGGGACCAGACTATCATTCATGGGAAAAGCGAATAATTCAGGTTGCAATAGAGCCACGCCGGAGCCACTGAAGGGGGAAAAGGACCGGCTGTTTTCGTCCCGCCTGGGCCTTAACGGGAGTAAAGCCCTGCTTACAGAACAGTTTATTTCAGGCCAGGTAGAGCTGATATTGGCAAACGTGACGCTAGAATTGACAGGAGTGGAGTAAGGGTGGATAGTTTCAAAATATATGAGCGAGGAGGAGCTGCAATTTCAATCTTCCAAGTTTGCTTTAAGTGAAGGGAAAGTGGTAGAGTACCATAATAGAAACCTGGAGCTGTTCATGTTGTAGGGCTCGGATACTTTACTCATCAAATTGGACTAAAAGCGAAGCGTTGTTGGAGTGCCTTGGAGCGGAAGCTCCCTTCTCCCTGGAATGCATTTCGGTAAAGCGACGGAACTCGAAGTTGGTTCCATCGATGCCCAACAGAATTCAAAGTCTTTCGTTTGATAGTGTTTGCGCTGCAAGCTCAGTAGCTTGAGCTCGGTACTCTGTGTTCTTGAGAACCGGTCATGAATCAACAAATTTGGCAATCAACTGTTTTCATTGAGATAGTTCCTTTCGCCAGCGTAAAAACAATCAGCTGCCGTCTCGGCATCAGGGGACAGGAAGAATGCTTTTTAGGCACGACAGCGAATCACGTTTGGCAAAAGATCATAGTTGTAGTGGCCATGAGGACTGATGGCATTATGGGAAGTGTGGCTATTCAGAGGGCAGTGGAATGGCAATATGGCCGTCCTGTGATCACCACCCTGGCGTTAGCGAGTGACTTGCACTTGGACGTTAGTCCGGTCATGCTTGGAGGCTAAGTCATGAGCAATCCGCCACTTACTGGGTGTACTCATGTGATGGATTCAGCCCTCAGTGAGAATACATGAAAGGAAATCAGATAGAACGGGCAAACCTGTGAAGCAGGGCCAGTTAATCTGGGGATAGTTGGAGACAATAATGAGTTTGGCACACACACTGGATGGTCTTAAGTGGAGAATAAATGCATCATCACTGGCGCTCATTTTAGTTATTAATGATTCAGGGAGACGGAAAATACAACCTACAAGATCTCATGATTACTGGTGTAATAAGCAACCAAAGCGAGTCGTTTACTTGGCCCGAGGTGGAAAGCTGCAGAAAAGTTGACGAGATAGCATGGCATATGTGGGATGGGCATCCACTCCCTAGTTCGGGTTGACAAGGGCACGGGAAGCTTTGGTAATCAGGGGCGCTTACATAATCCAGATGGCACAGCTCATGGCTCACTTGCCTCGGCATCTAAAATTATGTCGTGGTTGGCGGCTAATGCCAAGGTCCTCATCTGGAGGAACTACCTGGCTACTAAGCCGCAGGTTATAAGAATGAGGAGATCATTAGTTATGCAACGGCGGTGGGTTTGCTGAGGGGACAGGATATGGCAAGGAGGAAGCTTCGGAATGTCGGTCAAAGCGCGGTTTTAGCAGTGGGGATTACAGGGGCAAAGTATCTCATGGCATGGTGAGGAAAGCTGAAAGACTGCTGCCGTATCTAGATTGAGGAGGACTCATCAGACTGTGGTACATAGCTATGCTTACTTGTAGTAAAGGTGCACTTGCTAGAATGGAAGGAACAGTTAGGTCGATGGGGTGTTGCCAGTGGAAGCTGAGGGATAGGATTACGGGAAAGAGGACCAGATGTGAAGAAGGCCCCAGGTTCCTCAACAGCTTACCGTGTGCGGACTATCTCAAAAGGCAACCAGTGGAGCAGCTGAACTTTTGTGCCAGCCGTGGATCTCTTGGTCTGCCGTAAAGGTTTATAAAGGGGGACGAAATAGCATTGATAAGCGAAGAATTTATTCTATAAGCCGTATGGTTGTAGGGTGCGCGGTGGAAAAGGGAAGGTCAGGTGATGCGGTGGTGCTCGGTTATGCTAAAACTCGATTTCTGTGCTTTCTTTAGGATTGGAGAGACCGTTAGGTTGTCAGGGGCACTGGCGGTGTCTGGTCGGTGTAAAGAGTCATGGGAAGTGTCCAACGAAAGAGAGACCCAAGTCATATTTGGACCGAAAGTTTGTGAGGAGGCAGGAAAGGAAGAGGGCGGCGGAGGCTGCTAGTAAAGACACCCGTTGGAATTTGGTGAGCATTAATGTATAGAGGCGCTGGGATGAAATAGACTGTAGTTGGGTGGCGAATATGGGTAAAGAAACGATGGAGTGTCCTAGGTGAATGGGAAACCGCTCGAGGCACTGAGATGGCCGTGGCGTCGGAGAGGTGGTAAGAGTGCCAAAGCGGAATGGGATGGGAAAGTCGTAAGGTTGAAGGAAAATCCAGGTGTTGAAAGCGTATAGGAGGCTCGTATGCACAGTGACATATGAGAAAGAGAAAGGGCCGGTTGGTATTTATCCTTAAAAGATATATTGATGAACTTTGTTGCCTGCTTTGAGGCACTGCAACAGAGAAACATGTCGGGAAGCTGAGCGAGGTGGGTTCTAAGGGATGAGCTAGCCATAAAATATTGCCTCGCCCAACCTCTGTAGCCAACGGCTGATCAATGTATTGCCCTGAATTTTGCCAGTCTAGGTGGCGATTATGAGGGAGTTCACTAGAGACGGGGACGAGCTGTCGAGACGGCTTAAGCTTGAATGAGAGAGATTCTTGTTTAAGTGTGAGGCGCTATGCGCTTCGTGCGGCTTGATTGCCCAAAAGCAGATAAGCATTGCTAGCGGCCTATTTTTTCGAAGGGTTGGCTGCGGGAGATTCAAAGGTACACAGGGACCTGGGAGCCTACGTGAGATAGCTTCTACCCAGGGCTTTTCCAGCGATGGCAAACAGTGTGGAGAAGGCTGAGGGTCCAAGTCTGCTTTGAGTGAATCCGACTGAAAGTTCCGGGGAAGATGGGGCTTTGTATTTTTCGGTTTTACTGGGCGGTGCAGTAGGGACATGCCGGTTGCGTTGTCTCTTGCAGCAGAACTTTTGCTTCGGGGGCTACAAGCCTCCCTCTGTAGTAACGTTTTGTCAGCGACAGTTTTGTTGTCTTTGAACTGGGAGTAAGGGGCAACCATGCTCCGATTTTGTCGAGTTCATATGCAGCTGGCTTATCGTGGAATCGCGGAAATAGTGGAAAAGCCACACGAAGGGTCATTTTCCGCAGCTTGACGCCCCAGCACGGAGGGCTTGTCTCATCCAGTCAAGCGGATTACGATAAAGCAAATTGAAGACTGTCGCGCTGGTGGGGTTCCAAAGCCTTCTTATAACTTTGGTGGTTAGGAGTAAGTAGGGAAAATGGCTCTCATCAAATCTCGTGTGACTGAATTCATAGTATAGCCAGCGATTTGTCTGAGACGGGCCAGATCGGACAGAGTTCTATTAGTGGATGATAACTGGTTGGCGAGGTTTAAAAGTTCACGTTCCATGAACCTGATTCTTCTATTTTATAAAAAGGCACGTCATTTAGGCCGACAGAGCAGGGAATCGTAGGTGGTGTCGGTTTAAACGGCGGGTTTGGGCAAACTTTTAAATTGGGCTTCCTGCAGTTATTCTCGGCTTTATTTTGATAATCGGCATTCCATCAGATGAAAGAGGATGGCTGTATTGAGGACAGTACAATGATGCCTGGGCGTAAGGCTCCTGATCGCAAAGAACAGAGCGTTATCAAATTTGTTTTAGATCACGCGTTAGAAGACTAGGATATCTAGCAAGTGTCATAAGCTGGGAGTTAGAAAAGTCCAAAGCAGACAAAGGGTACTGTAGGAGTATTTGTGGAATCCTCCTTGTGCTTGTGCATTTGGGACTGTGAGCCCTTCCCCGTTCAAATATATTTTGTTGCTTCGAGCTACTGGCTCACAGCAGCTGCAGCTGCCAATGAAATCAGATAGTACGGATAACTCAGATTGTAAGTTAGCGCTGAGATTGCCGTTACTGCGCCTGTCAGTGAGTAGCCTGCTTCTGTTGCTGGTAGTGATTTTCTGGTCATGTAGGAAGAGGTGAAACCAGGATTATAAATAGCTTGATTAGTGGGGAAAGCAGCTGATGTTATGCATAGGATGCCTGAGGCCAAACGATAGGAGGCTAAGACGCTTAGATGACTAGTGGTAAGATTGGCATGGGGCAGCCGTCAGTTGGAAAACGGACTGATGGTGACGCTTGCAATCGATTACCTATCCTAGCTACTAACATTTATAAGGTCAACGAGGGCAGCTGTGACAACGTGTGTTTTGCCTATGAATCTGGCCTGTTGAGTGGTATGGATGTGGTAAACCGGCTTCTAGTAGGATTGGAATCGCGTAAACGTAAACTTCCGAAGTTTATAGGTTCAAATTACCGATGCGTTCCGATCTTCTGCCTATTGGAGTGTCAGAAAGAGGGCCAAGCAGAAGATGATGGCCAGCCGTTGAACTAATTGTTTAAGTAATGCGAGGGGAAAGCATAGTAATTTTTCGAGGCTGTTTTCTTTACCTAGCTGCTGGAGGTCATTGGGGGGGCAATAAGCATAATGGCTTGAAGCTTTGGCCAGAGGCATCTTTTCTTACTTCACAAGCCAGAAGAATTAACCAGGCCAGGATTGATTGCTCCAAGTCCGGGCGCCTAGTTTCTCCATGCTACCAAGTTGACTAGTTACGTGAGTGCACTGGTGCAACTGGCATATTTGAGCGACCCCAATTCTTTTCACACTACGAGGGTGAGTTTGAGTGAGTTGCTCAAATGCATGACCACTATTTTGGTAAACCAGGCAAAGGAGACCCAGCAAACAGAAAATGAGCCAGAGTTTCGCGACGTGTGTCGGTTGGGTAAGGTTACTGAAGGTTTGCAGGGCGGTAGATACAGTTATCTTCTCCACGAACGGAAGAATGCGTTATATGTTTAAAAGACGGACGGTTTGAATCAAAAAACCTTCGTGGTATCTAAAAATTCTGCGCTTTGCATCAGATTTCGCGGAATACAAAGCCTAGAGGACTGTCAAGATTTTCAAGCATTGTCCTTAAAAACAGCTGGGAGCTGGCATCTCGAACAAAAGTGTGTTTTGCTTGCGAATCCTCAGAGCACCTTGCCGATGGGCTTCATTAGAAAATGCTCTGTAGAGCAGAGAACTGTCTTTGCCGACTTCATGGTTTGTTGCAGGGGACAAAAAGGTACCAGTCTACATCGCATATTGTCAACAGTTTCCCTCGGGCCTCGGTGTTATCCTGGGAGTGGTATCGGCCAATATCGAAGGTCCAGGCAAGTGTCTTCACACGAATGCGCTGGTGAACATTGGGAAGGATGCACCGTGTTGTGAAGGGGAGTTGCTTAGTCTGACTTCTTTGATGGCAAAAAGGCGCTCAAAGTAAAGCGAGCTTATACAGTTTCACCAGTTCTAGAATTTCAGGCCATGGCACCTAGTCGGGAAACCTTTTCACTTGAAGGGAATAGAATTTGTATTCCACCGGCGGCTCTGCAATCAGTGGTAATCGGTTCAGACTTTCCTCCGGCGCACTAGATTTTAGAACAGTGAAGGGGGATCCAGGGGAATCCATTGCACTGACCATGCTGGTTCGGGCTGTGCTATACGAGGTGCGTTGTAAAATGGTCATTCGGGGAAATTCGGAGCGTAGTACGTGCGTAGTCTGCAGGATATTGAGAATAACCTCCAAGATTTATTTAATGGATACCTTGATGACAACGGTCCGCTAGTAACCACACTGTCCGTGAGGGGCTAATGGACCACTGAAATTCTGGAGAGGTCTTTGCGGCTTCAATTTGGACTCCCTGGTGTTGCTTGGTCATGAAAGGATAATATCCTCGTGAAGCTTTGCAGTTGACCGGTCGCCCCCATTGTACAAGATTGCCGAGAAGTGGGGTTCTAAGGTGTCCAGCACTCAAAGCTAAATATACGGCGGTACCCGTACGTTACTCTGAAAGAGAGCACGCCTTGCAGGTGCAAGAGGAACCCAGGGCAGACCGGCAGGTAAAGTAGTGTCTGCAACACCACGCAGTGATGAATCACAAACCAGAAGAGATCCATATAGTCTTTAACCATGCTGCAGTGTTGCAAAGAAGAATCTCCTCAAGCTTATGGTAGATTTTTATTGCCCAAGCTTACTCCAGAATAGCAGTTTTCAAGACAGTACAACATATGTAAACAGAGGGTTCAGGGGGACCGCCTAAGTCGACCAAAACGAGGATAGTGCCCGGCAAATTTGATGGCCAAGGTCAAGTGATCAACTTGGCCTAAGGCCTATAAAATTGGTTGGTAAGGGCAAATAATAACATAAATTATACCGTAGGTGAACATAACCGCTAGGAACTCAGGCGGAATCGAGGGATTTATGCTAAGCTTTTCCAAAAAGAGGAAGTTATCAAAGGAGGTTCGAACAGTAGCTAGAAGCTGCAGTGTACAAAATGCATATAATAGAAAACTGAAAGAAGTACGAGAATGGGTCTTCGAAGATTAATTGCAATGATTTAGTCGGCCGTATGACGGTAAAACTCAGTGAAGAGATGCCAACGGAGGAGATCATAAGGATAGTGTGCAACGGATCCGAATGATAGAGGGTGCTATTTCAACAGCGGTGAGAGGAGAAGCCAAAGGTTGGCGGGAAAGCATGTGGCAGATTATTTACAGTAATGCGGGTACGTTACGAAGTAACAAAAGAAAGACGGAATGATCGTCATGAGTCGACGTGGAGTGCTATTGCAGAAGCGGATGGTGTGCAGAGGCGAAAATCGGGTGGATAGTAGACAACTGTCTGAGTGACCGTTCTGAATAGTTGAGCATACAATGACGGTGAAGAGAGCGCTGGAACCAGTAAGTTCAACAAAAAAGGATCAAAACATAGGATACGGAACAGAAGTAAAAAGTCGGCCGGTCTGGCAGTGGAAATTGGAGGTTAGACGCTGGTGGAATTAGCTGTATAGCGAAAAGGTGACGACTTCTGGAGATAGAGGGAGCATCAAGGTGATGTTGAAGGGAAGCCCGGAGGATCGGATGGTGGGACGCAACCTGTCCACGTATGTTTTGTTGGTCGAGGAGTAACGACATGAGAATAAAGCGAACCAGAATGGGAAGCGGAAGGGTACAGCAATTACGAGAGCGTATAATTTACCGAGGAGAAGATGGAATAGAATATTGTTAGGTACACATCTTTTATTGAGCATCGCAATATATGTATCATGTCATAATGACGTGTGGCTGAAGCAGCATGGCATACGACTGAGAAGGCCTTGTGTGTAACAACGGAGATTATGGATGCTGGTCACCTACGGAATGGTATTTGCATATCAAATCATATGAAAAGAGAGAAACGAATCGAACGAATGGCATATCTTATGGGAGAGAGGGACTGTCAAAGTGTTGAAAGAAAGGCCGACGGAGGACAGGTAACCATTCAGCAGTTTGTACTGCATGGCGGGTGGAAAAGGACACGCCAGCAGGAAGGTAGTGATTGGGTGATGGACCAAACTTGGATGAGTTAAAAAGTGAATTGCAGGGACGAGGTGAATAGAATAGTGAATATACTGCAGGTGGACGGTAAGTGTACAACTTGACGACCGTTTTGATAGGTGTCTTGTGGTAACTACACAGTCAGAGCCGCAAGATCAATACATCTAATGGGTACAAATGTGAATCGGTCGACAGGCACAACGGGATTAGGATGGAGAGATCGATGAGCAGTACGAAATTGAGCAATTGGACTGATGGATGGGGCAAATACTGGCTAAACATTTTTTTGACTTCAGAGGAACTACGAAGTTTATTTCTGCGAAGATCATCTTTTGCTGGTCTCGTTTAGGAAATGCACAGTGGCAATAAATGCACAAGTGAGTGGATAGTGGCCACATGTTTTGACATATTAGGTGGGCGGATCCACGGAAGGGTAACCAGACGTGAGATGAAGGGAATGTAGGCAGTAAGCCGCTCGCCAAAATCGATGGTTAATTGTATACGCGAATTGCTGTTCGCCAAGGAGAGCCGATGGTTGCAGTGTGGAAACGAAAGCTACATGCTACTAAGCACATAACTGAGGTTATGAAATTATCGGGCTTGAATAAGTGCGTTGCAATCTCGATATTGAGTTCGAGCTCGATGGAGAGACAGTCGTTGTGGTGGGCTGAAATAAATGACTTATTAGCTGCAGCATTTCGAGAGTGGGATGAAGTTCTGTAATCCGCAATCAATGCTAGTGAGCGAGACTGATGTTTTATTCCATCCCCGTACCTCTAGTGAAAACCCCGTTCAGCCTCAGAATCATTCTCGTTTGTTAGCACAAGACAAAGAATGTTCAAATTACTCTCACATTCGCCCACTCTCCACACAGTGCATTGGTAAGTTTATCCCAAAGTCTTGAATATTTAGGCGGAAAGAACTTATGTGTCATGGATAACCCAGCATTCGAAATAACATGACGCAAACCTCTGTGACGGAGGGAGTAGGGAGTAGTCGATCGGACACGTGATGTGTCAGTGGAAGAAACTGCCAGGCGATGAATAAGCCAATGGGGTTAGCAAAGGTTGAGTTTCAATTGGGAGTAGACAAAAAGGTTGCATGTGAAGGACGGCCCAGCGCTCTTGCAGATAATTGTGTTAGAAAAACCAAGCAGCTATTTTATGAATGAGCTTCGTACATCCTTGGAAGTTATTCTGCCGGTTTGGAGGGTATTAACGAAGATAATAGGGCAGTTCTCTAGGCAGGGTTGGACGTAGGATATAGGATAGATGTTTTTTAACACAGAGGATGAGGGATCTACATAGAAATCTCATGGACCTACTTGCACTGACAGCTTGGAAAGATCAGTGTTCCGAGAAGTTAGGGGTGAACGAGTAGTGCAACAGAAGATCTCGTACTGATGGAATGCAGGTGATAGATCTGTGGTAAATAAAGGAGATGGGAGGAACCTGACAAGGTAGGGTCATGGATGTGCACTTCTCAACAGAATTCCATTTTCTTCAGGAGTGACAACAGCCACGCTTCCAGAATTCAGTTGCTTCTACTTGGTCGGAACGTCTTTCTTATAGCTTCCTAATTTTATGCCAACCCCCCCCCTCCCCAATTTTCTAACGTTTAGGACGCTCTAGCGGCCTCTGCAGATACGGTTCCTGTTCAGCGACTGAAAGGCTAGAAGTGGCGGTTGTTCATGGACTTCGTAGTTATAATACCAGCCCCGTTTAAATGAAAGGAGACTGTTCATTGCAGGAGCTTACTTCCGGGGCTGACGGGCTAAGATGCATCAAGTTTTCACAACCCTTTGGAAGGAAAAAGTTTTGATTCGTTGGGTGACTGCACCAGATTGTCACCATGATGAATGACTCGAGTTAAGTGGAGCAACCTATAGCCGGTGGGAGGCCCGACTCCGGAACTCGATGAGCATCTGAAGAGCTGCCAAACAAATGCTGGCGTCCATCTAAAAAAATCCCGCTGGTGAGCTCGGCTCAAAGCTGAATTCTAAATAACTCTCAAGCCTGTAGAAAGCGGTTACAACCTATATTATATCGTTATTCAACTTAAATTCTTTTAGTCTTTTCTGGGTTCTGTTTGTGTTGAAGACATTAAGTCCTGGGGCAGTACATCAGCTCAAGGCTGGAGCACAACTGTTCATGGTTCTTGCGGTACCTTTTTTCTGTGGTAGTCCCTATGTCAAAATCAAGGGACGTGGAAAACAGAGGAGGACTGCTAGGGTTTGTGCGGCAAATGGTTGCAGGGATAGCTAGCTAGATGGACCGGTGATAAGACATGGACACTGCGCCCAGAAGCAGGCAAAAACGTTCGGTAACAAGGGCCATCGAAAGCGCACCCTCTTCACGTGTGAGAAGAATGAGGACAACATAAATATCTGGATTTTGTTTTTTCAAATAAGACCCATTACGGCAAGCCGAATGAATGAAATTCAAGGAGTGGCACGGGTGAGATGAGACAATGAAAATGATGAAGGCGCGGAACGTTAGCTCTGGGAACCCGCCCAATCGTCCCTTACAGAATTCCTCCCTGGGACCGCCAATGACTTCTAGTGACGTGTTGCTCCAGAACGAGACTACACCATGAGTAAAAATGCCCCTACAAGCATTCGCATGACGGCGAGGTCTGAACACTTACTAAGAGTGTTCTGTAAGGGCGTCCAGGCTCAAGTGCTTGAAGTAGCTTTCAGCAATCTTTGTAATGTAAAAGATGCTCAGCATGAGAAGATTTCTTATTCTGTGAGTTTCTTAAAAGCGCTATTTCGGATCTGTCAGCCTTTGGGGTTGGGTGATGTGCAGAAACCCGCTAACGGCTCGAGAAGCTTTCTCTTGTACACCTTCCAATATGTCTCGGTCCCCGAAAATTCCGGACTGTACAATCTGACAGCAGCTTCCTTGGGGAGGTCAAAATTAGGCCCTTCAAAGGAACATCAAGTCCCCTTCCATAATCTTATCTTGTTTGGAGCATGGAAGTCGGATGTGTCAGCGAGTTGGTGTTGGTAGGAGAAATACAGCGATTTGTTTAATCAGAGGCTCATGACCTTATCTTGTTCCAGATCCCAGTTTGACATGGCCTAACTTGTCCAGGGAGTTGAGCAGGGGAGTTACCAAAAGGCATGCTCACACACATCGATATTGGTTAGCAGGGTCCAGTCGGTGGATCATTGGCTGACCGGGTCCTCCGCCGCTCGTCTTCTGCTTGTTGACGCCTCAACTGATTGTCGAATTCCCGGAAGTTTCAACCACACGTCTCCCCGTCCTATTTATGTCTTAATTTCTAACTAATCTGACCGCCACTTTACCTGAATATTCGGTCCTTTTTCTATCTAGGTGCTTACTGTCTCCCTAGCTTTTACTCCCTACTGTGAACTCTCAGTTTATTAAGTCCCAGTATGTAGGTTCATCGTTGAATTTTCCGAACTGTTATCATCTTGTTATCTCATCCCATTACCTTCCTTATTTTCCACTATTCTCACAGTAATCTCGCTTAACTATTCCATCCCTGCTTTATCTTGACGCTTTGCTAACCTGGCATTCTTTCTTTAAATTCCGCAGTCGTTTCCATTTTATTCTGCATTTCACCGACCCAGCAGCCTGTTGAATCTCCCGCATTCGTAATCGCTGGCTGCTGTTTTACCATTAATCTGCTCTTAGTAAACTTTATAGCTATTTTCATCATTTTGTCCTATCTCGATACGGGAATTGACGCCTGGGTCTCTCGTCTACAACAGCACCAACTTTAACTATTTTCGGGTTTTCATTGCTTCAGCTGGCGGTTAGATTTCCCCAGTTTTTATTTGTTTTTTAATCAGTACTATTCTCTTCTGTTTCTAAAAATCACTACATTAGCCTGTCTTAATACCTACGCATCATTCTATCCTGTTCCAATTAGTACTGCTTAAGTTTCTCCTCACTTATTAGTCTCACTTTGCCCAGCCTCAGTTTTTCACTGACGGTTGATTATTGGAACAGTTTTTTCCTCAGGCTGCTCGCTTACATTATTCCCTCCCGTTTGATGGATTCTACAGGTCTTTACAGCTGCATTACGCGTCTTTCGTCAGGTCGTGTCCAGATCCGGTGACCGTGGCGTCAAGGGCACCGATTGTGAACATCATTTCACACTGGATACCCAATGTTGCTGCTACTCAGACTGATGCACGCCCGTCCTTTGTTTTTATTCCACTCGCTCCATTTTTTACTAGATGACCTATGACTTTAGCCCACAAGCGGTAGCCAAGCCTCCTAACCAACTGCTTTATTATAAGAACCTTCGCAGTACTTTCTTCATGTTGGTATGCATAAGACTTGTTGATGTTGAGGGTGGTTGGGTCTACGGTTCTGCACCTTTACGTCAGCTCCTTAGCATCCTACAGTGCAGTTCAATTTGATTTTCCCGTTATTTATCATACTGTTCTTTATCACATCGCTCAGACTCTACTATCACCGCTGGAGATTGTCCATCTTTGCCCCCTCAAGTTTACACTCATCAATTCAAGGTTTTGTTCTCAAACAGAGCCACATTTCCCTCGTTCTTATTGCCCCTTCCAGATACTAACTCTTTTCAGTGCTAACTTACATGCAACACATAAAACCCACATTCACAGAGATGACTGTGCAAACAAGCCTGTCTTGGATACCACGAAGTACAACTCTATTAAATTAAAACGTTTTCTTCCCCCGATTGATAGGCTTTGCAGATTATTGAACCCCTAATCTGACCACAGATAACACAAGCCTGTTTATTACGTGCTCTATGGGACAGATTATCTAACAATGGCAACAACGAACCCAAGAACATGGGCAAGCCGTCCACAGATTCGAGGCGGCCAACAAAGGACTGAAACATTCATGTGATAATGGACACATGGAAACATGAAACGGGAACACAGTAACAATTCAAGTGATTTTTAGAGAAAGCCAGTATCTATGTGGAGGGTTTTGACCAATCAACAATCATGGCAGGAGTGATAGTTTGAGGGAACACACGCTTGGTGAAGAACAAACGGAACAGCATGGCTCTGAGGATGCGTCATCATAGCGAGATAGTCAATTTCGTTCATATACACGGGTAGAGCCGATAGAGAGAGAAAGATAATTGCCTTCGAGCTTTAGGGCGTTGTCCAGTAACTCGGGCAATTATGGGGTAATAACACAACGGGTTCTGGATACCAATGGACCAGTGAGCAAAGGTTTCAAAATAAAGGAGATGTGATTTGTAAGCGGTAAAATCTACTTGGACCCAGAGTACGGTTTGGATGGATAAAATCATTGGCTGGACCAATGAAAATCTAGATAAACCCATCATACGAAGCTAAAATCGCTCGACACACTTGGGTATGAGCCTAAGAAATATAGCGCAAGCCTGGAAGAGAAGGTGATGATCGACATTGAAATCAGTGGTCAGGGCGCACGAGGGGAGAACAAACCACTTAGTAGGTGCTAAGCTCAACTGCGATGGATGGCACGGGATCTGGACTTAAACTGCGTAAATAAGCGACTTGAAGCTGAATCCTCTTGAACTACCCCGGAAGATATTCGTGGTTTCTTCCTAGGTACTTCAAAATCATCTTCACATGCCATCCGACCAAGTAACCGTCGTAGCTAAGCGTCATATTTTGTTTTATCACCCAGTTCGAGAATTCATGCTGGCAAGTCGTCACTCAACTAATATACAGATCACTCACCTGGCTTCTCCCGCCATTCGTTTCTTCACGCTGGCAGTCCCACTCTCCGGATATATCCATCGTTTGCAGCATAACTGGTTCTGCCTTTATCCTTCCATCAGACCTTTCTGCCGTTTTTCTCGATTGATATATTGCTTTCTATGTCGAATAACCCATCACGTTTCTGTGTTTTATATCCCTTTCCCCAAGGTTGTGTATTTGTTGTCCTCGCCTGGTCAGCTCACCAAAGCAGTCACTAGTAGACTTACAATTATCCTCCATTTATTCCGTCATTACCTATTTCCCTTTTGTCGAATTAGCTGCGCACCCGAGATCCATTTGTCATCCCATTAACCACTTCCGCGATCATACTTCATGAATCTTTTATAATAGGGTAATCTGTTCGTTTATCACATGCCTCTCCTCTTCCGGAACTTTCTTTGTCATCAATCTGTCAACTTCTTATTCCCCCCCGGAATTGTTGATCATTTTATGTGCTGCTGAGCCCATGGGGACACCGTGTAATATAGTTAATGAACAACAATTCGCCGTTTGCTACTTTTATATTTTCTTTCCTTATCTAGGACTACTTTTTCTCACTTTCCCCTTGCTGATACTGTTTTACTGGTCGTCATCGTTTCAACGAATAATGCGTTTGCTCTTCCATTCTTCGATCGTGCTTTCTACATCAGATAACTTCGTCGAAAATCAATACGGTAATGATACCCGCTGATACATGGCAGTCTGTCTTATTGCGGTTTGGTTTCACTTAACCGCTCATGCTGACGGATCATGGATATTCGGCTCGTTCAAGTCGTCTTTTTGGTCCCACGCTCGGGAAGATTTTGTCAAACCCGAGTAGGAGTGAAGAATTTATCTCATTAGTTTAGATTGCGGGGCAGGTGCTTTCTATTTATTCTTTCAGATCAACTGTTCTCTCTGGAGAAACTTTCGCCTAGCTTTGTGCAACCTTTGGGCTGTATAGAGACTAAGGCCCACCGTCAAAAATGTGAATAATAAGTACCTGTATTTTAACTCACCAGTAGTACCGTAGACTTTGCGGAGCTGTCTTGTTTTGACTTGGGCTCCGCATCGACTAAGGCCACTCGTTGATTTGAGGCTCCGAAGCCCTATCCAGAAGGCGTGAAGGTAGTTGTTTGGCGGATCAAGCAGTTAATCTTTGGACGGACTTCTCTCTTCCCGGGACCTGTACCTCTGGGTCAATACATGCTGCCATTAAACGTTTTACCATACCCGCCGATTGTCTTATTTCATTCGCATTCTGATTCTTGCTCTGTGCACATCGTTGGTTTTTTTATCCGTATCCCATCATATCCTGCAGCATGCTAATAACATTTATTATTTCCTTCGGCGATTTATCTTTCAAAACCGATGAGGATAATTAAAGTATATTTTATGTCACACTTCCCAACTTCTATGATCATTCTAGGCACACTTGGTACATGCAAGTATATACATTCCGCTTCTCCCAGCGACTTTACTCGGCGTTAGCTGACCTGATCTTCTAACTATCGGTTTTATTCACAAGCGTACCTTCTCTTAAACCGTTCCTCATGCACGTGCCTGTTTTAGCCCTCTAAAAGCTGAACATGTCGCCTCGTGTATTATCTTGTCCACCAAGGCAGCATGCTTCATCATCATTATCTTTCCGCAGTGAGCCATTAGGTTCAGCATTTTAAAAATGGTTGCATTCATCACGAACATTTGCCCCGGCTACCAAAGATAATTCATTGACACCGACTACTGAACTACTTTAGTCAGTGGTTCAGAGATTGCGCTATCATAGTTTGCACAGTGAATTTTTGCGCCGCCTATAGTTTGTTCAAACACCCGGTGACCTCTGGTACGTTATATTTAATCGCTTCGTCATCATGGAGCTAGGGACTCACTTCAAAGTTGTCTTTGAAATGCACCTACATCACGGCCATCAATCCGTTGAATTTGGTTAGCCTCATCACTAGATTATTTACGGCAGAGGCCTCCGGAGTGTCAATGGTACCTTCGTCAGTGAAAGATCAAAACTGCGTTGTCAGCTTAATTGAATCGTCAGTACTACTCTGCAGCCATGTTGGTAGTCACGTAAGTAGGCTCGCAGGCTAGTGCACGTCCTTTTGCAAGCTCTAGAGTAACCGGCTAAGTAAGTCCAAAAACTATGTGACCCTCATCAACCCTTCAAACGCCACGAAGCCGAAGGGCACAATGCTTAATCTCACGGGTTCGCAATCACTACCTCTCGATAAACAAACGATGCTGGGTTCGTCCGGACGCCTAATTTTGTCGTTTTGGGGGACAAATATAAATGGATGGTGTTTACCTCGGCACCCGTCATAGGAGCATTTTACTTTGAGGCGATACTGTGAGGAACGGTAAGAGCCGGCTGAGCTGACAAACCTTGCTCCCATTTTTACGCTGAGGTACACAGAAGCACTCATTCTACGAAAATTGGTGCAACCCGGTAACCGCAGCAGCAAATTGCACGACCTGCTTCTTGGCCCAAGATGGTGTTCGGCTACGGTCATTTCCTCCCACTTCCACCGAAGCTGATTCCGCTTCAGCCATCCTGCAACTCTTGAGTACGATTTGTTCAAATCCGCTGGTGACAGTGCGGGACTGACTACACTTGATCTCCGCGGAAAGATCCAAAGCAGTTTTCGACCCAAGACTATCTATTCTCTCAGCTTCTTTCAATCATCAGTTTTGTAACCCATCGGCAGGCAGTAAAAAACACCATCCCAGGGTGCACAGCGTATATCTACCAGATGTGCGAAGTACTCAGAAGTTCAGTGAAATACTCCAGACTTGCGGTGTTACTGGATTGCAAGCACTCATTTGTCTCACCCACGTATTGCTATGCTGACTTTTTTTATAATCGCATCAAAACGTCAATATCTGTTTGAAGGCGACACCCTTCTGTCTCGCCTGGCCCACGTGCTCGACCAAACACACCATTATCTAACCCCTCCTACTTGGGCCCCTGCGACCTGGTAACTGAGCCTTTCATATGTCCATAAGCTTGTTCATTTATCAATCCAATTTCTTTGGGCAAATGAAACATAGTTGCTTGGATTGAAGTTTTTAACGCAATGCTCAAAGGCCCCTTTCGGAGCATTCAAATCAGGCGGACCTTCTATGTGTTCCGCCGGCATACTATAGTTATGGGCTTCTATGACCACATTTTACAAAATATCAGCGTTAGCTGCGGTCCGCTTACTCCGATAGAACACTCTTTTACCTACGTGAAACTTGTTTGGCCAGAGTGGAGCATAGCAAATTATTTGGTGACACAGTCGCCACTTAAGAAACTTAACTGTTTCAAGACGAAGCCCCAAAGCCGTAGAGCAGCTTGTAGCAATAGTCGATACGGGAGCCAAGTAAAAGGAAATAACTTCTGAAGTTTAAAGAAACCTTTCATGAACGAAAGTTGGTTATATACCCAACACAACTTTGAAAATGACCCTCAGTCATTGCTTATGCATTGAATAGTCAAAATTGGGACCAGCCCCCGTGCCAAGACGCGGTTCATCAAAAACACTAAATAAAGAGTGCCTGCTCTGTGGCCCAAGTGGACACAACAGGATTCATGCGCTCAATCAAGCCCATAGGCAACCCGTTTGGGGGATTTTCAGCTTCTTCGAATGGTACACCGTCCACCAAACTCCCGACGAGTTGCGAGTCTCCCAGAATAGCTATGGGCCTGGGCCACTCTTTCCTGTCTAGGGCGATGATATACTGGAATTCACAGGGCTTGAAGCAGTAAGCCAACCCTGTTCGTTATCTTTGATTGCAGGAGGAATCATAGCAGTTGGCCTGCCTACCCGGTGGCTTGAAATGCCACGTGCCAGTCGGCTGATTCGAACAAACGCTGTTTCGCACGTCTCTGCTTACGGTCTTTTTCAGATTGCACACCTTGACGGTTTGGACCAGCTCATCAACATCCAACTAACTATCTCCTTCCATCCGCAGAAGCCGCTGACATTGACTGATTTCTTAATCAGCGACGAGCTTCACTTCAGTGTTTGTGAACTTCCCCTACTAGCTTTTCCAACTTCGCATGAATCATAATACGGATAATTATCTCCTCGCCAATGGCCATCCTAAAAGTAGGTTGAATAATTATTTTGTTCCCAACGGATTGGAACAAAACCGAAGAGGGGACCACAAAACCATACATCAGCCCACTATAAGTCCACCTCCCGCATCCACTTTGTTGCCAACTTTAGATGCTCTCACGCTACTCGCCAACTAACCCAGACAAATCCATAATTGTATCACTGTTCACTCATCTATGAGCCACCGCCGCTGTTTCCCCAAGACGTTATGGTCAGCCACCTGCACCACAATCCATAGAGAGCTTTTTCAACACCTTTGGCTGAAAATCAATTACCTGTAATTTGGGCTGTTGTTTTTCAGTTTGCCACCCTCCCCCCTCCAAAAATAGTCTCAGGTTGGACTTTTCTCAACGTACCTGGTCACACAATTATCCGCGCTTTTTGAAGGTTCCAGTGGTGTGCTACTTACATTCGATTCCGTCAGATATCAAGTACGTAAACCGCTATTATGCCCACTTCGTTGTCAATCTGTATTCCTCATCTGTCACTCTTGGAGTAACCCTCGATAAACTAATAGTTGAGCACAATTTCAGCCACCTATTACCTATTGCCACTTTTTCGTCAGTCCTCCACAATTGGGCATCTACGTCAAAGACCACCGAGAACGCAGTTTCTCCATACATTTGCTGGAAATGAACTATACGTATGCCAAGTTACTGATCTTCCGGTTGTTTACCAAATGCCTCATGTCAGACTCTCACCAGCATATCCCGTTAAGCGATCGTCTACACGCTTTTAAAGTATCGTTTATGCACCACCCCAACACACGGCTCATAAGATCATCGTATACTAACTCCTCTGTCCACCCTGTTGTCAACTTGTTTACAATAATTAACATGGAACGATTCCTTTATTTGAATCGTGTTCCACTCACCTGTCAAACTTCTTCGCTCTGTTCCACCCAAACTTCCAGGCTCGGGCAAGTATATACACCTATTTATGAGGAGGTCCTCCACATCCTCTTGATGAACAGTAAGTACTAATCCAGTGGCAAAGCGGACTCTGTATCATTTACGCAATTCCCCTCCGCAGAGGACACCACAAATCGTTCGGCTTTATATTGAGGCTATTTTTCGGGTCATTTGAGCCATTGGTTCAAGCGCATGTCTGTCATCACCAACAATTCTTCCATTTTCCGCTGGTGCTTTTTTGAAGATTTTGTCAGTTTACTCGCCCCTGCGACTTTACATCGATACTATCCGAAATACTGCGCGTTTTCACTTCATCCTCGCTTTACTTCATTACGTATCTCGACCGCGGAGCCCATTTCACTCACTTCTGAGAGGTGCGACCACCCGACCTTCAGACTCAAATTTGCCGGGCATTCATTCGTGTGACCACCAAAACCTATTCAACTTTGTGCTGCATTTACCGAAGTAGATATCCAAGGAACCTTTTTGCGACCTCACTTGTATCATATGATTGTGCAATCAAGCATGCTTCGGATGTCCCCGAAATAAACCATTATTATTATTATTATTGTCAAAAAAGTCTCTGAAACTAGGGCAAGACCGCTTATATCTCAGGGCGTAACAGTTTCTCACAGACCAACCAAAACCATGAGAACACTCATATCAAAGGAAAAAGACATCTGGAAACGAAAAAAGAGGGAACTTTGTGTGCGAGGCCAACAGTATGGAATGCGACAAATGTTGAAACGGTCAAACAGGGAAAAAGTGGCCCCTTTAAAGCAGGAACACAAACCGGCTACAAACAGAATTGACCCTAAACGAAAGAGATCAAGTTTCCCAAACGGGACGTCAAACGTCAAAGTTAAAAATTCAAGTTAGCCCGGGTGAAGATGAAAAACAAACGGCAAGCTTTGGTCACCACTTCGTGTACGCGGACTGACAGTGCACATGCACTGACGACGTTGCCTAGCCTGCCGATGAAAGGTAAACGGTCTAAACGCCAAGCTCAGCCATCAGATCATAATGGCAGCCAACAACCTGAGCTACGACCAACACAAATATTCAAATCCACGGATAACTTTCATGCTACCTTCTTTTGGTGTATCGTCGGTACTTCAATGATACAGACTATTTAGTGTGAGGGCTAGTTCGTCATATTTGCCCAACAAGGGGCGCACCACTAATCGATCATCAAGTACGCTTTCAGCTTCTACAAGACAAGGCTCCCAGGTTTCATCATTTTCAGTCCAATGTCTGGTAGACCTGGGAAAAAGTTGCGCACGGATCTTATCAAACATTCTCATGTCCTAGTTCGAAGACTAGACGGGGAGGGATGAATTACCACTGAATTCATTTGGCTAACGGCAGTTCGCGAATATAATTAGTGTTTTGGTTAGTGGTGAGCTCTATGAACTTCGAGACAGAACCAAGGGGGTTGGATCCTTCGTAACCTCATTTTTCTTTAGGCACCCCTCACCTGCCTACATTAGGCGTAGGTGGCACGACGGATGAATCAGCTTCCAGCCTGGGGGAAAATTCAATGTGTATCGCTCCAAGTCCAATATGATTAGGTAAAAAGCCGTATCTCCTCTACGACCGCCTGCCTTGACAGGTAGAAACGAGGCCAAAGTAACCCATTCCTACAAATTACCCGTCATCAAAAATATTCCACTTCGCATAAAGGCAGTAGTGCCATTTTCTGCCGACGTCAGGCGGACTTAGTCACCTGACAGATCCCACATCTTCCAACCACTCTTGTGGCTCTAATTCGTTTCACCACTCATCACCTTTCATAGATGGCTGAGAGAATCTGTGATGTTTTATGTCCTTCTGTACAACCGCGGTGGCCTTTAGTAAGACCTGCCCCATGACGCCGCCTAGGCAGAATTACTGGACATGTTGGCACTGCAGTACCCCGTTTGGGTCAGTTGCTTACCGACAAACAACAGGCCGCTCAGCGTCACACAGCAAAGGTTACTTAGAGGATTCCCTTGATGACTGCTGTCTGCCCGTATTGGTTAACTGATCGCCTCTCTCTAAATTACCTTCGATTTTTGTGATTTAGCTTTATTTATTTCCTCCAAGGTAAGGCTTCTCACCCTTACTGTTCCTCTGTCACGAGAAAGCTCATTGTCTATTACAGGATAAAAAGCTGGTTGTCCATGCAACAGCCTTCAAATCTCTGACTGGTCCAGATAATGGCACAAAAGCAATTTCAGTTCATCTGACGGTTGGTCCTGATTGACGGCAGCTAGGGTGTACTTGATCTCTATCCCCAGTGGTGGAATCCAGATGGGAAAATTTGTTTTGACGTTGTAGCAGAAAAGATAGGTCCTGCAAAACAAAACTTTATTTCCCTAGCAGTTGCTGCGCCTAGCGGCTTCAAACCAGCCAAGATTTCGTCTGATCTTCTATATCACAGATGAGATACCATCGAGAACTGGTATATAACCTCCATTCTCCTCCCTTCAAAGGTTATGAAGGGAGTAAACGTGTTCTGTATGCAGCAACTCACCATTGCTGGATGTCCCTGGCTAACCCATTGAACTAACTTCCGGCCGTTGAAACCCAGTTCTGCAGTGGAGAGTTCTGACCGGAGTGTTATGATAAGCTTCGTGGAGTCATGCTTGACTTATTGAGCAGTGATAGACCTTAAGATGATTCTTTACTGAAAAGCCCCAAGATTTAGAGGCCACCGATTACATTATATGTGTAATTCTCTCGAGCCGGCCCTGCATCCTCCTTAAATACCTAGGTTTCTGGGGGTCCTATTATTATCCAGACCCCGGAGGAAATATACTCACTTCTGCCGGTGAATGCTTACTACGGTTCAAGAAAGGTAACCATAGTACATTTCCGATCTTTATAGCCTCCACGATGACAGCTTCGCTGGTTGGCACAAGGGAGCGATCTGGTCTAGGAGATCGTACCGAGAACTCAAGTTCGACGGCGCGCCCCTCTTGGAGGTTGGTTTATCGAATGACCAAAATTGAGTAGCAAAACCATGAGAGTTGGCTCCCGCTGGAATCCCATTGCATGTTGACAAGTAATGTCCGGCTGTAGTAAAATAACAGGATCTTCAGGCATTCACTTGCTATGGACACCGGCTCCAACTCAGACTAGTCAGTCATCCATTTTCTCAGCCTAAAATGGCTCTCAGCAGCTACTCAGCCATATTCCAGGCGGAAGTATCCGATTAGATCCGAGATCACAGCGATTAGAGACCTTCCGCCATTCAGAAGTTTCGGGTTATCTTACCCAGGATGGCCCGCATATAGTCCTCTTGGAAAAGTCAGGGTGCTCGAGGCAGCAAAATTTGGCGCTAGAAGGTAATAAATTTGAATCGAACGAGTGCACCGCCATTTTGTGTTCGCCGGGCTCTCTAAGGTGTTGGTTCCGTGGTTACTACAGTAGCCAAATTTTACCCTGTGGCTTTCGGATGCCCTAAATTTCATAAGCTTTTCGACCAAGTTGGCTGCTGCAAAGTCGAAGCAGTAGTCCTACTTTGGTCTGGCTAACAATTTTCAGGTTATCTGGCCACTTAACCGTCATAGGCCCAGCCGGTCTACCACGTCTACCGTAAATACGGTCGTATGAGATCCGCTTTTCCGCTAATCCCATCTACTCACAACCTGGGCCTCAGCTGTCATTGTGACTGGAATCAAGACAGTAGACACGTGAATAATTTGTGATCTTGTTGGAGTGGATGCTTTCCACCCGGCACGACCGAATGCAGCAATCTGTGTTGCCAGCTTAAGCGATATTCGGTGTCGCTCTTGATTTCAGCTCCACAGCCACATGCTGAATGAAAGCTGATAGAACAATCCCCGTGTTCGCTCGCTTCCCCCTTCCTTCATGATGCTTCCATCTCAAGTGACTTAAGACTCGTAGCAGCAATAAGCCGATACGTAGGTGTTATACACTGCTTCGCCCGAACGTCTCTACTTCGGGTCACTAAGTTAAAGCTGAGATTCTGTCCGGGATTGAGGATGTTCACACTCGAGGTTTGACTGGATCGAAAGGGGTTGTCTTGTCCAGCTGAGCCAAATGCCCGTAGCGGATGCCACCTACCCTGGATGACATGAAAACTGCTAGTTTCTCAAAATCGGGGGCTCGGTCGCTCTGGGTTATCTATCTACAGTCTTAGTCCATTCACACTGCAGAATATAGCAAAAGCTCCACCATGTTCTGGAAACTTGCCCAATAGTTTGGATCGGGTGAGTAATACAGCTGCTTTATAGCTATCCCGCATGTCTATATACGAGCGATCAGGATCGAAACTGTATTAGTGTCTATTCAGCTGGTGCCTGTTCCTCCCAGCGACTTGTCTAGCTGAGCCGTATTCACTACATTAGGCCACTTGAAGAGGCCCCTTAATAATCCGCAAGTTCCTTTATATCTTTCCCCAGGTAGGAGCATAAAGCACACTTCAGTGGCTTCCTTCACTCTATCCTTGCGGTGGCACAGCGAGTACAGTAAATGCCGCCCGTCATCCCCAGTTTTTAGTCTAAATAGGTCTGAAAATGAGGAATAAATGTCCCGTTCATTGTAAGCTGCCAGTCAGAGGTAAAACGTTGATTCTAGGCAGATCGTTGCCAATGGAGGCCTTTGAAAAGATGCGCGTGGTCTCCGATTCGTAGTCCTTTCTCGTCCTCGACTAGACTCTATTACGCGGCCTGCGGCGTTTTGTTGATAGTGTATTTGGCTCTATCCTGTTTTTAACTCACTGTTAAGCTCTGTCCTTGGTTTCTGCGGTTTTCAACAGAGGCGCAAATGAGCTAACCCCTTAAGAACTCTGCCTGGTTTACCGTTTCTGACTCTTGAACGATAGCTAGAGGCTTGCTAGCTTGTTTTCCCGGCTAGTCTTTCTTTTTTAGTCCTTTTTCTGTCTCAGGTGGTTTTTGCTGCTTTCTTATGGAAAAGCCTACTTTCGCTCCATTGCCAATCTGAACAGAACAGCTAGCCCAAGAGATATGAACGGAAAACCTAGTCAGAGGTACTTGCTATGTATTCTCATCATCCCGTCTCATTCCACGTGGAGAACATCCAGTGGCGTTGCATCATAAGGCTTCCTGTGACCTGCGTGTCAAAGCGATGTCGCAACCGAAAAGCAGTAGTCCCGGTCAGGGCGGGGTCACTCAGCTGTTCACCGTTCAGTTGGCCACGTAGTGAAATTCAATAATTCTGGATGGTATATACGGGCTCCAAAGTGGGAAGTAACCAAAACCTATGAGGAACCTCTAATCAGGAGTTGATTGCATTGCAAATTCTACGGTGTTTTTCGGCCGCTGGCGCTTTACACTAGATTGCATACGGAGGAAGCTCATCGGATTCAGTCAGCTCCATAATGTTTTCTCTTTGTCTTCATTATTTAGTCAACTGTGCAGAATCTTTGCCAGTGTTTTAGATATACACTTTCTCCTGAGTTCCACTGCATTGGTTGATTCATATTCACTGTTGGCTTGAGAACGAGCACTGCCAGAGAACCATGAGAAGATTTTATCCACTGTTTATTATTTAGATAGAACATCGAGGAAAACAAACTTTCCTTCTCTCCGCAGGTTTGATTTGTTCAATTTAATAGTTCTTCACTTTTGAGGCTTTCATCATCCGTTCTTCGGTGATCGCGAACATCATTTTAGGATTCTCTTATGTTAAGTCAGGACCTCCTACCGTATGGAGCCTACTGCCCCTGGTCCTCGGTTTGCGGCATGTTAGCGAATATAGTAAGCAGCGCGCAAAAAGCGCAGGACTCAAAAATGCTGGAGCGGGACTACGTGTGTAGGAGGAAAGCGGCGGCGTGCAGGCTGTGTACACAGACTGAGTAAGTGGTGCCACAAAATTCGATAATCGGTAAAACGAACAAATTTGTTCTTCTTTGTATTTGCATGTCCTGTCGGTAGCACTACATCATAATCCCTAGCTGTCCCACACTGGATACTTGATGATCGTACCTTTGAAGTTGACCCTTCATCATTGTCTATCCAATGAGTAGTCAATGTTTCGGCCAGCACCTGTGCCAAAGAGCAGCTGATCAACCACAATAACTAAAAAGTACCTACCCTGTGTCTCAAGTGATCTCAATAGGATTTGTACGCTCAGCTTGGCCAAATAACTTTTCTAGACATAGCAGTAGAAAATCAAGGTAAACCAACTTGACGTCTAAGATTTGTGAACGTGAGTGAGAAAACCACACCATGTAGTGACCAGCTGAACCGCTTTGAGTCAGTAGGTTTTCAGATTATACCAAACTTCTGCAAAGTTGTTTCACCACAAATTTATGAAATATGGAGGCAAAGTAAATACATCAAGCCTACAGTGAAAGTTGACCACTAAGCACTTCCAGGAAGAATAAACTTTCATTGGGTTACCCGAATTCCGGTCGTGTATATAAAGAGGTAAAATGATGAAGCGTGTTTGATAATTTTGGGTGTCACGCACCGTCGACCTAACTTCTAGTTGCCTTTAATGATGATCCAGTCAGTTCTTTGACTACTTAGCTTCACTAATACCATTTTTGGACCAACATCCTAGCAGTCATCGATCTCATCTTCGGCTCTCCTAGGGCGGTTAAGAGTCAAGTAGAAACTCCTCTCTTAGAATCTGGGAAGTTGCACGAAAAGATGTATTTGCTCTGTTCCAGGCCTCCTTAAAAATGTATCAAGTAAACTCCTGACCGGTCAGAAGCTGGAATAATTGTGTTTTCAGCAGTTCCAATAACTCCTTTCGTCGGCAACATTACCATTTTAAAGCCGACAACGCAAACTGAGTTTTTTCCGCGTAGTTTGCCGAGGTTAGTCTCCTGTTTAATGATCCCCATTCCTATTCATATCCAGCCAGCACACAATACCACCTTCGATGTAGTAGGTTGTCCACTTAAAATCTTGTTTTTATTAAAGATGTGTGCATCCTTCTGCTCAAGAGGGTCAAATTGAAGTTTTGCATCCAGTGGGAATTCACGGAACGGAAAGTAACTTTCGGCCATAAGTTCAATCCTGAAATTTGTCGATCTCGACCCGTCTACGAATTTCTCCCGAGCGTAGCTGCTAGTTCACCCTGATCAGCATTTAGTTATTGTTGGTACGAATCTTTCGTTCTTTGCTCTATCTTAATTTGACGATATTCTGGCTTGTAAAATGGATGAAAACTTGAGATTTAATCACCACAGTACAGCGAATTCTGTTTTCGACTGCTTCTTCAATGGTTTAACTGGGGTTCGGACATTTTGTAGTGGTGCTACGACCCACTTAATCAGTTTCAATGAAATTATCAAATATAATGAAACTGAGTGGTATTTCATAGATGGTCGAGAATTGTCAGCTCTTTTTCCTAAATTCCACAGACTTAACCATTTGATCAATGCCCGGAAGAACAATTTCGCGGTCCTGGATCATCGGAATCCGCAAAGAACCGAAAAATGTTCCATCCGCTTCGAGCAAGAAACAGGTCAACTACAGGAGCTTGCGCATTTGATTTTGCCGGGACAGCTGTTTTCTTGCGCCCGACAAGTAAAATTCGGCAAGCCATGCAATGTTCAGTCATAATTCGGACAATACGGAACACTCGGAAAAACGTCTGATAATCATACTTCTTTCTGGGAATCCAGTACTATGAAAGGTTCGAGCTCGTTGACGGGCACTGAAAACGCATTGGGTGATGTCCTTCTCTCGTACCGCGAAAACATGTCGGTAAGGGAGTCACAATGGTGGTCGTAGGTGTTAATTTCACACTTCAGGGGAATACTTCGGGACTCACGAAGGACTCTTGGTGCGCCTCGAAGTGCAAACTACGTGCATTTCCAGTGGTTACTGCGTGTCTTAGAGCTAACGCGTGAGAATAATCCGTAGATTTGTTCGTGTGAATATGACCCTTACTAGTATCTTCATTCAACCGCACTTCCATAACATATATTGCCTAAAGGACTCCACGGAGAATCCTTATCTCATACCATTCCGTATTGTGCTATCCGTTACCCCATGCTCACCAGCTGCTGAAGTTCCCTGCGGAGACAGCAAACCGATGGACATGGCGGAATACCTCGCGAACCTGATTTCAGAATTAAAAGTCCTATAAAAGTCATCAAATTTCTACCCTCGAAGGGCCCTCAGAAACTGAGGCCAGCCCGTAGGATTGTGTATGGTGCTCAGCCCGAGCAAAGTAAATCAAGGGCCACGGTGCCTACGATAGATATGGCAGGTGTGTGCCAAAGGCTTTTAAGTTGAGCATCTTAAAAGCTTTTCCCCTTTTGTGCAGCTCTTTGCATGTATGTTTCATTCAAGCTTGTGCATCGGCAGCAACACCAATCGAATCACTTGCCTTACTAGTAATGGCCTGCTGAGGTATAGTAACATTGAAAGCGTTCGCAAAGTCATGTTTAACTAGGAAACGAGATGGGCTTCCAACTGAAAAATGTGGCGCATATCACCCGCGGATCTGACCCGAAATGCGGTAGATAGACGCAGAATGATTCCGCTTGGAAACATATCTGTGCGCTTCAGCTGAGAAAGTGTAAAGCTACCAAAATACCGCTATTTGCACGGCCTTTGAAGGCTTTACTTGCAACTTTTACTACCAAGCTTGAAATTTTTAACCTCGTCGATCAATTTGCATATTATTTCATGTAATTTCTTCCGCACAGATTCCATTAGCAGACACAGCGTCAATAAAATTTGTAGACGAACTCAATTATCCCACTGCGCAACCGCAAATGTCACACACGGATCACACACTGACCCATTTAGGGTCAGGTGTCGAACGGTTTGGAAAAGCAGGCCTATCTTCCCCCCACTTCTGTGATTCCTCTTGGTTTAGAATGAGGCCAACGGTTATGGTCCTGAATTGACCCCATACACAGGTTTCCATGAGAATTTCTGAGGCTTGTAATGAAGGCCAACAAATACAACCTCCAAATGAACGCGATGAAATAGGTTCATATTGATTCCGCGTGTCCGAGTAGCCCATTCATTCAACAGGTGAAGTACTGCTCCGATTACAGAGAATTCAGGCAGCATTTTGAAAGCACGAGTAAAGGTGGCATCACTGGTTACCAGATGTTTGAAGGACCGACAGAAATTTTGATCACTAAATGCGTTACGCTGGTTGCACCGATTGTTGTGGTTCGTAACCACTTGCAGCTCTCCCACTTCTTGGCACAGCCTTGAGAACTGCAACGAAATCGCCGCGTCTTCGTCAGTCCTCTCAGATTATTGGTGCGTTTCATAGCTGAAGTTTTGCCAGCAGTATACCCAAGGTAATCCTCATGGTCGAAGCTGGCCAAGCTGCCCTCCGCTGCAGTGCTACTGTAATAGGCATCATGCTCCCTTGCGACGTCTTCAGGGCATAAGGGCTAATAAACCACTCGTAATCGGTTAGCCATCATGCCGTGTTTTCTCATTGCCCCATATGGATTACTTTAATTATGCTACACAAATTCATGCACCTTGGTACCTTCCTTTTGAACCCGTGCCTTAGAACCACCTCCTGGATATCCAACGAGAAAGCTGATCTGCACAACCGAACTCAGCATTAAGCCTCAGCTAGTATATTAGCCAATACCTTACCCTGTGAAATAAACAACCATTATTGACTTTGTTGGAGTATGAAGGTGCAATCAAAAACTTTACGGATTTGTTCGAGTATTCTGGTTCAACGGGGATGATGAGGCAGAGTTTATGGGTGCCGAAACGCCGTAGCTGGCCGCAGACGGAAACAAGATCGGCGACTTCAGTAGGTTTCATCCGTGGTTCCTATTTCTTCCTCTTGTCCACTCCAATTAACGGCTTTAATTTTTCCGGCTATCTGTAATTTATTGGAGTCTATTGGTTTTGCTCGGCGGGTGACAGTGATTCTAGTGGCTCGAAAACAATGTGAAATCTATATATACCCTTATTATACAACCATCGATATTATAAAACACCTCTCGTCCATATTTCTCCTTTCCCATTTTGGGAAAAACCGTGAATATAGTGAAAAAGATTCCGACCACCTCCCCACAGACTCAGTTGATTAGCAAATACATTCAAATCCTCAGATCTAATGTATTCCGGGTATCACATGATGCAAACTGAGTTGATATCAGACTGGACGGATGTTCGCATATCAGAACTGACGGCCCTGCCTTCAAACCACTGATTAAGTTCGAATGACATTGACTTCCTGCGTACATGAGGCAGGTATTTGTGCCTCGAGGAAGAAGTTGCATCAACTACCGTACAACTCAGAAACATGACCCAATAGTTTCTACTGTTCTCCCTTATGATAGGTTATTAAGCTGTGGCTTGGACCCACCGACGTACTTAAAAATCATATTCAACTATATGTATTTCTTTTATCCCTATCCCGGTGTGAAAATATAGGCGAACGGGCTCAGAAACTTCAATGGTCCTACAGCCCCAACGTGATTCGAAGTGAAAGATTGAATTTATCGGTAAATACTCGGTGACGGTATTACCCCTACTGCTTCTAACCAGTGAAATCGAAGCTCACGCCAACCGTTAATTAGTCATTTTATTCCATTGGTAATTAGTCACACTAAACTTTTGCTGCATGCTCAGCCTCGGTACAGTGAAAGGGTTGTTACATAGTTGTTCCTAATAGTACAACCTAAAAAAGCAGCAAATGAAGACTGTAAGGAAATTTCTCCATTCACCTGTGTCGGCTGGTATTACTTACAACATAATGATATTTGATAAACACTGACAAAATAAGAGGCTATGGATTCCTCTGACTCCATTTCGTGGTTTTTCATTCATCCAATTCCTCCCTTTCATGATATGCAACAAAAACGTTTAACAGTAAAATATAATGAGCATGCTCTCCACGGAGAAGGGAACGATAAAATCATTGGGCATCGAATAAAATTGTGCTATATATTCATGCAGTGCAATCTTTTCACTCTTGATTCTGCAGTTTCGCTAGGAAAGCATTTTTAATTTTTACCTACCGACTTGGTAATTTAGATCCGCCATTCTGTGGTTACCAGTGCGTTATTCCTTCGAGAATTATCGGCATCAACACATTTGACTTGTTGCTAATTGATAAATTGTTTCCTTATATCATTAAATTTGCTGTCTAGCATCATTTGTCGCAGTTTATCAGAACAATATCTCATTCCCACATTCTGTTTGAAGCCGTTAATTTTGTAACGATCCGATCCATCAGATATCTCTAAGGATTAGTTACACATTACTGGCTAGTATTCTCTCTAACCCTCCACTGCGCAGGGGACGCGTTTCCGTTTTCGGAGTCACATAACAGATGCGGAGTAATCGTGAGCTAACTGGGGTGCCCGCTGCTGTCCCGTACATGTGAACGGCCATCTGTTAGCGGGCTTGCTGCCGACCATTCGCATGAGAAGAAATGTGAAACTAAAACTTGGTTCACGCGAACAAACAGCCGGACCACTCAGAGGGTGACCTGACCAAAATTCACGACTTGTGTTAAATTATCAAGTTAAGTTTCTGGTCTCTGGACTGTAGAAACAAAAAGGTGGTGATACTGCAAACAGTGATATTGCTATCACGGCTACTACTCAGGCGACACAGATGAAATTTCACTCCCAACTGAAGAAATGGAACGTTTTAGGGTGATTCAGTTGATGCGACTTAATATTTAGAGTGGAACCAAATGAAAAATTGCAAAATCTCTACTTGCGCGTGACATAAAAGAGTGGGGT
Source organism: Fasciola hepatica (assembly GCA_948099385.1). Classification (NCBI taxonomy): domain Eukaryota; kingdom Metazoa; phylum Platyhelminthes; class Trematoda; order Plagiorchiida; family Fasciolidae; genus Fasciola; species Fasciola hepatica. The sequence continues at coordinate 8,418,746 of CANUEZ040000012.1, read as the reverse complement.
AGATGTGGCCAAACTGAGCTAAGGAGTGGCTTCCGCCCATGGAGAATGAACTATTTTGTAGGCCACTAAAATGTGGTGCATTTCCACGACTAGCCTAATAAACAAGCTAAACCTCATGCGGTAACCTATAATTTTGTATTGATCCTTTGCAAGTATTATGTAGTTCACGCTTCGGATGCTTCCTCAAGCGGCTAAATGAAATGTGATTTGTCTCTAAACTGGGGCTTTGAATTGAGAACAGCCGTGGAATGCAAGGTGATATCCTTTAAACTGCGTCCAGTGTTTCACCAACCTCCGTCTTGTCTCTATGATCAGCAAGCTGTTCCGTTGCGCGTAACGAAGCATTTCCAGTGGCAACGCTGCGTGATATGAGGAATGATGGGATTTCTATTTCTCATATTTTGCGAATGCGAAGGAACGAACTCAGTAAATACAATAATCGGCCTTCTATCAAAGTGTTCAACAAAATGAAATCTTCCACGGCTACTAAAATCAGGTGTTATTCGTATCTAAGATGTTCGTCTGTCACATTCCCTGAAATAAGGAAATATTAGTCTTGAGTTTTGTAGCACAGTCAGAGGGTAATCAGCTGCGTCCAATTATTCTCAGTTAAACGGCTGATTTTTAAAATCCATGACCAACAGAAGGAAAGAGGTACGGATTTTGCCCAGAAAGTACGTGTAGAATGTACCCATTCGTTGAACACCGACTTGTTTTAACGTCTCATCCACGTACACTTTCGGACTTGAACATAGCCGCTGAGCTTGACCGTTTCAGCCAATTCTTCAGTTCAGTGGCTGTTTTGGACGTTGGTGGAGGAGTAATAACTGATTTGCACTTTCCTGTAGGGCGAGGAACTTCGGTTTGCCTCACAAAAATTCAGCACTCAGTGAAGTTCGTGTGTCGCGTTCACTGCCAATACTGGATGTGATCTAAGATCCACTAGAAACTTTGACTTCCGGGAGTTTACATTGCTTTCGTACTCTCGTTGGTAATGGTTATGCTTCACTGGTGATTACTTTACGAGGAGTTTGCAACAAAGGAATTTCTTAGATGCCATCAAAATGCCTTTCTATTTTACCACTCGGTAATGTTTTTTAATGTAAACCTGTTTTCCCGGAAACCGTTACAAGTCTGGATAGCTTTCAGTTGTGGTTCTGCATAGTTTTCAAGCGCCGGTTATTTTCGGGACTTGCATCACACTATTTTAGTGGAAAATCAGAAGTGCATTCGTGATATCTCATCAATCCTGTAAATGTGGCGACGAGGTTTTGCAATATCGGAGCCAGAATTCCTTGGTTGTTGGTCCGCTGAGGTATGTGACCACCAAAATCCAAGTGAAGGCCTTCACGCAAATGTGCAACAAAGAGCAGTACGAATCGCCTGTGTGAAGCTCATTGGCCAGGTGAAATAGACATTGCAGCTGGCATACTTTCCTGAGCCGGAATCGACCGATCACAGGCAAAGAGTAAAAAAGGGTACGCAATGGTAGAAAAAACCTCTTCAAGCCCTTTTTGACCCATATTGTGCTGGCTGGGGAGATATCAGTCCACCCAAGTGATCCCACGGAAAGAAACTGAAGAGCAGTCGTAAAAACGCTTTATCGGTACAGCCATCCGTATTTCAGTAGCTTACGGATGACACCAAATCCATGAGAGTCAGCCTCCAACAGTCTTCCCGTTGCCACGCAACCATCCTCATCCCTGCCAAACTTGACTTGAGCGAAAACTGCCGCCAATGAAGATAACAGGAGCTTTGATATCCTAAGTACATTCCGGCAGAACAAATTGAAAATCTGGTGCCTAGTCTGTGGGAAAGTCAAGCATATGACTGTGTTATTGACTCCTTCGTGGTCTCTATCACCACATCTGAGAGTACCCTCGAGGACACTACATGTGTGTTGGAATCCCCGGGTTTTAAAGCCCGTCACAGATCTTTTCACGACAAAGCCCAAAGAAAAAAGAGAGCCAATCTTGAAACACTGCGTAACTCAGCCTTTCCTGAGGAATAAAGCTTTCCCGACAATCTCAGATGACGAATTGGAAAAGGTGAGGTATCGGCACCCGGGGGAAGGCGCAAAAGTGCCAAGGGTCTACGAAAAACCATTCTTAAGCCACCACTGACCCCTGCGGGATGCTAAATGAGGAGACCCTCCGTGTTAGGGGCGAGCCGCGGCGGTATCGGCCTCCTCATCGACGAAGCTTCCGGCATTATCGTCAGGAAAGCCGCCGGCGGAAAAACCCCACATGGAAGCACTATCAACTTCATGCTTAGGGACATCGATGAGATAGTTCACGCCGGTCACCATGGTCAGGGGCGCAAAATGGGCCAATCCCGACATCTATTCGTTCCCCTTACTCCTTAGCCTTTCCGATGATCCCATCTACTTTGGCGGAGGCGCTCTCAGAGGGTTCTGTAGAGCGGGGCCAGCTAGCAGCTTCATGAACCAGCAGCGGGCCAAACCTCTGAAATATGGAAGGTCTCCGGCTTCATGAAGCGAAGAAGGCTCTACAAGGAGTTAGTAAGAAACTCCTGACAACAGCTGTCAAGGTGTTCCTCGGTGGTTGACTGTAAGGGGTATGCCAGACTCGTCTTTCCGTAGTACTTCATCGTATGGATATGCATGTCATTACTGGGGTGAACCTGTTAACCACGTTCCTCTGCAATATCAAAGTGAACTATCCACTAACATTAACTCGCAAAGAAAACAACAAATTTGTGCAGCAAATAATCTGTGGGCTCAAAGCATATCATGTGTCAAAAGAAGACGACGACAAAAAAGGCAATGGGGCCGCCAGAGACAATTCGTTAGCTTAGAGATGTCATCAGCATCTGAAAAGGATGTATACTCAAAATCTTTCCAAATTTTCTACATTGTTTTTAGACGTGTCTAAAGTTACTTTGTAGGCTTGTTCATATACCACAAGTTTGCCCTTTTGTCTCCCTGTGTTAGGCATTCGATTTTGGCCTTAAACCGATTCTGATAGTCGTACTCGGACCACAAGAACATCAACCTCCGCGTTTGGCTGTTGAATTTGCTTAGTCTCACACCTGAGATTTGTGTTCATCTGTAAGTTTTGCTATTTTCGCCTCGGTACCGCAGAAAATACAAACAACCCCCGTTCCGGTTTTGGGATTGGTGTGAAATGGATGCGCGTTGCTCGAATCACGATTTTTGTGGCTTCCAGTGGCAAAGCCGACTTTTCTATCTGGCGCCGTGCCAAAATTATGTCAAGCGGACTTAGTACTTCTTGCAAATAACATTGCTCATGCTCACCTCAACAGGGCGCATGCCATCGCCTTGCCGTGTAGTACACGCAAGGAATGTGATCCGGGAGACGCTGGATAAGAAAGTGATTCATTCATCCAAAGCGCCCTGTGTAGCACCGGCAGTTTTGGTGAAAAGAAAAGACGGCGGACTCCGTCTGCGGGCAGGATATCGGAAATTTATTCAAGTGACTCAGAGAGGTTCCTCCCCCTACCATGTATAAATGATCTACCGGAATTACTAGCAGGATCGGAGTGATTCAATACGCTGTACTTGGCCCCTGAGTACTGGCTAGTAGAGATGGAGGACAGTGACCATAAAAAGATAGCTATCGCTCCCGCTATTTAGCCTGCACCCGTTCCAGACAATGTCGTTTAGCCTGACGAAAGCACTAGCCTTTTTTAGCGTTGGAAGTGCACAGTTTTGGTGACTTGATCCAAGAGTGCTGCTTGATGTGCGCAGATGAGGTATTTTAAAGGGAGTGCCCCAGAAAGAAACCTTCAAAATCTGGTTCTTTTATCTGACCGGAGGCGCGGTGTGGGCTTTCAACTGACACCATCCGAAGGCCACCTGCTGCAAAGACGAGTATCGTATCTGTGGCATGTTTTGTCTGGCACAGGTTCTCAACTGGACCATACGAAAATAGAGTTAGTCAGGAACTAGCCGGTTCTAAAGACCGCCGATGAGATTTAGAGGTTCTTACGCCCAGCAACATACTGCCTGATGTTAATGAATAACTTAAATACTACAGCTGCTGCAAAAAATAAATTACTGTAAGCTGCTAAAACCTTTGAAGTGAGTTATGACCAACAAAATGTATTTGAAGAATTTCGAGTAGGACTGAGTCAATCACCAGTAGTGACACCCCGAGGTACCGCAGAGGGTGGTAAAAAATTCATGCTTGATACGGGCCCATCCCACAGCTCTGGGAACGTTTTTTCATCAGGCAGTCCAGATGGTGTAAAGCTGCTAATATCATATAGAAGCAGAGCCTAAAGAATGAGCAACAAGAATTGATGCACTACAAGAAAGTCAATGCTGGCCCTAGTGCACTGTAGTAAATACTCCAGTCATTATATTCTGGGAGGTTATTTCCCTGTCCGAATGGATCATCGAGCGCTTCTGTTACTCGTGCGCTTCAAAAACCCCGAATGCCAAGTGGCATGATGACTGGAACGCTTGCACGGATACATCTACACTCGCCTACACAGACCGGGAAACGAAACGGGCGTCTGATGCGATGTAACGGAGACTCAGCCAAAAACAGTGACTCCTCCTCAAGTAGTTCTCAATATACCTGGCACTAGTCAACCTTGACACAGGGTCAGAAGTCTGGATAAAGATACATGCCGAATAACTCTAGTTAACCATCTTTTATCGACACGTGTTGGGGAGGCAAACTACCGACCGGGGAAGAACTGTCTGGAACAAATTACGGAACCCGTTGTTCATGGTCACTCTGTGACGAAGTCAAGCTACTTGAAGGCCAAGTTTTTCTCTAAGAAGGACCTTGCGACCTCAGGTAAGTAGTAGTCCAACAACTGCAAACATGGGCCGTCATGGAGGGAATTCATCGCAACATGGAAATCTAATGACAGAAAAAGGTACTGTTCAGTCCGCGTCAAGTGCTGAGGACCACTTCATTTAAGTTAAGCTGCTAGCCTCTACGACCGATTTTATTTTCTTGCTACCTGGAAGGACTGTAATCCCAGAAGCCGAGCTCCTCCCAAGTCCTTAGAGGCAAGATACCCGAACGAAATGGTCGAAGTCGATATCAAGGGACCACCACCAAAACCCAGGGCCGACTGACGCATCACTTATTGGCTGAACATTACACGGGGACAAAGAAGGCTTTCTCCGTTCATGATATCGAAGCAGCGAACACCGCGTGGGCAGCTTTGAAAACTGGGTCTGCCAGAGAAGAATGCCAGGACAATTGCATTCAGACATGAGAGGCGGTTTTGAGGACAGCATTGTCCATGAACTGCCCCAATCATTGCAAGCGAACAAAATGGGAACAACCGCACATAACCCTGAAGAGAACGCGTCGGCCAAACGGGCCAACTGTACTATAAAATGGATACCCAAGACATTCTTCCAGGAAACGAAACACCGAAATGAAGCTTCTAAACTAGGCATGGGGAAGTAAGAAGGCATCCTATATCAGTGGACGGGGCATAACTCCACACTTACTCTCGACGGGTAAAGAAAAGCCCTTTCCATGTGATCTACGACGGAGTTAAACCGGTCGACTGTTTCAGGTAATACCAAACCACCTGGTAGAACTCAAAGAAAGGATCGTCAAGACGCATCATTCAACCCGGTGGAAGTTGCTGGGGAGCCATAGAAAATAAAGGAACACTAGGGCAAGAGCTCGCACCGAGAGCCGCTAGAAAGAAGAGATAGCGGATTCCCGCACTCCGAATTATCAACGATAGATGTCTCAGGAAGACTCAATAGGCACAAAATCACCATCGTCTTACAGCGATAAGCAGTCGCGCAAGCCTCGCTGCCTCAGTCTATCTCACTTTGTCGCCCATTGAATTAGAAGGAATGAATGCACGAGATGAATGGGGAGTGGACCTACGTAAATGGGAAAGGGGAGGAGCGCCCTAACAGCCGACAAAGGGAAAGCACAGCCTTACCATACAAACGCACATCGGTCAAAAATTCTGATTCGACAGAAAGTGACAACACAATCGCCACTGTTCACGGTTCTCCACCATATCCTTCAGTGTCTCCAGCTAACTGGTTGAGGGATCTGCTGGACCCCAACCACGAAAGCTTGAGGCGCCCACTTTTCCCAAGTTTGCTGTACATTTTCTCTTTCCTAGCTGCCAAGTCATCTGTTGAACTGTTTGTGGTTTCTCCCACTCCCGACTTGAAATGGGAAACAGTTCACGGTAAGGCAGACGCGCAATCGCCACAAGGTACATGTACCTTAAACAACGAAGCCTACTAAGCTGGATGAGCTGTGATAGATAACTTCATGAAGTGGTACCCAATACTGACCTAAGTATTGCCCACTCGATTATTCCACCCAACCCTATCGATATTACCCTGGCTATGGTGGTCGTAATCCGCAAGACGACGAGTATCTTCCAAAAACGGCCCGAAATCTCGCAACCACACAACAAAACTGAAAGCACCGTGCCACAATACGCACGACCTTTCAAGTTCAGTGAAATATCAAGTCGACGCCACAAATGCTTCAGTCAAGCGTACGCAGCTCGAGCCTTGGATATGCGCGTGTTCACATTCAGTACTATGCTCACATCTGACGTCGTGCTGGTTCTAGGGTAACTAAAGCGGTCAACAATTGTTATTCCCTTCCCATCGAGCATGAAGCTCGGAATCGTTGACGTCCAGTCTTGCAACATCACTTTACACTTTTAAGGTACAAACCGCATGCCGAATGAAGCTACAGATCTTGCGAGTCTACCTCGTGCACGTCGACCATATTTCGTGCATTCAAAGAAGCACACACGGTCGTTTGCCCTATCCAAGTCCTAGTTCGATGCCCATTTTCTTGAGATCTTGCAGAGCCCTCTCAATTATCTCATCCATAAGGAAGCTAAACAATAATGAACAATTTGGACATCCCTGCTGGACTCGGCTGATTGCTTTTACCTGACAGAATAGCTCACCATAGACCCTTGCGCGGTCAGAAGTATTAGAATGCAACCACCGCAGTAGGTTCACAAACTTCCGGAGCCAAACTTCACGGTATAGAGCACTAAATGGAGCTGTTCAATCAACTGAATCGGAGGCACGTTTCAAGTCCAGGAAAACCGTTATTTTCGGTCAACGGCTTGCGTGACTTATCCCAAGTAACTGACAAAAAGCAAAAGTCCGGTCGGTGCATTTTCGACCTGAGCGGGGTCTGGTTTTCTGCTTGCAGGTTTCCCCCATGAGAACAGGTGTAAGCCGGAAGAATCAAGGGTAGCATCTTGGTGACTATTAGAATTATGCCAATTCTGCGATGGTTCTACAGCCATTGTTTATTCTTTCTTTGAGTATTGGCATAATCTGTGAGCACCGCATAACTTCGGGATACTTTCTTCCTTCCAGTCGTCATGGAGAAATGTGGTGAACAATTTACCCAAAGATCCACCACCTATTTTCAAAAAACCGGAGAGATTTCATCAGGGATGATCGCTTTTCTTCGCTCTAGCCATCAAACGCTTTACTCTGCTTCTATTTCCGACGTAGGCTCAAGAGTTAGTCACCAAGGAATCTTTTTTGTTGAGGTTGGAATCACTACACTGGCGCGCTGCCAGCTAATCTGCTTCCTGAATTGTTTGGCCCAACGGTCCAGCCTTTGCTGTTTGCCATGAATGACTTCTTCATTTCTACCGTATATTCTTTCGCTGACTCGCGTGCGCCGTACACCCTTGTTATTAATACGTCTGAACAGACCTTGACTGTTACCTGAGGTAGCTGCTGCCTCCATTTCCTCGACTACCTTCACCGAAGAATCTTCTCCGTCATTCTTGAAGCCTTTTGTGCCTCACATTTAGAGATTTCTACGTATCTTATTCATACCAATACTGTCCAAAAGCAGACACCTTTGTAGTTATACTGATCGACTCCTGTGCGAACCAGTGTGTTCGATGGACATGGGATCTACGGCCACAGGCAAAACCGGTGATATGTGCATTTTCTGACGGATACGGGCCTAAAGTTCGTCTACATTGCTGTTTGTCGTAGATTCTATTTCATTTGCTAACTTCTATCCCTAATTGGTGCAGGCATCTGGATCACACAAACGTTGCACAGCTAACTGGGCTTGCGGTTTTCGTGGATAACCATGGAGGTGGAGAGATAATCACACTGAAACTAATGCATGGTCCGAGTCCACGTAAGTGGACCAGTAAGATCTACAGTTCTGAACAGAAGTGGGTTACCGTTAGCTAGCTGCGATGTGAACAATCTGACTTAGAACACCTGTAGACTTTGAGCGCCATGTCACTGTGCAAAGCAAGCCGTGCGATGAATTAGTACTAGCCAGGAACAAACGAATATCTGCGCAAAACTTCAAAACCCTATCCCCATTACTTGTAAGCTGATTGAGTAAAGCACAAAAACCACCAAAACAAGCTTCTGAGTCACTGAGTCTGCCAATTTATGCATTAAACTCACCCGCCGTGCTAAATGTCAGAACCTTTGCTCGCGCAAACGAGAGTGGCGAGTCATTTGTAGAACTCGGGCCACTGCACTTCAGAGCCGCAATCCGCTGGGGCGTACGCCGATATCACAAACTAGTTGCGCTTAAAACAGCTATATTTCAAATGCCGACTGACTCATGGAGTCCAACTGCTCATGAACGACTATCAGCCGAGGTCTTTTCTAGAAGTGCAGCCTCGGCCATGTCGGTCAGGACTAATCCCACATCGCGTTGGGCCACAGCTCTAGCTATTTCGTCTCCTGAGGTGCGCAGAATATACCTCGATGAGATACCAGGAGCAGTTAGTTGAATTACACTGCTCGAATCCTGGATACGCGTTTCACTTAAGCAGCAGACATCAATCTTCAGAGAATCTATTGTGAGGGCTAGGCACGCCTGCTGACCGGCCTGCATGAGTGTACGCACGTTGAAGGAGCCGAGATTAAGAGGCTGACGGGGCTTGAGAAAATGTGAGTTACCAGACAGAGGATTATTCCCGATACTATTTGACGGTGAATCGTTGCGAGTATTGACCGTGTTATCAGTGGGAGCATTATGGGTCGATAGATGGGGCAAAGAGGGATGGTTGGGGACAGAAGACAAAGGTTGAATAAAAGAGAGGGAACTCTGAGCAGTAGCACACTTATCACTACCCACTCTGCTCGATGCAATGGACAGAGCAATCCTGATTATCTTGCTCGACGACCGATGCAGTATGGAATTCTTCGTATGCGTGCAGTTCATGGGAGATGTTGGACGGGTACTGCTTGGGTGTCCAGCTGCAAAGCAGGAGAACGGTTAAGGTCCTCATCCAGAGCCTTTATTCTAACAAGAGCCTATCCGCAAGGCGGCGGGATGGCTTAGTGTGGGCCCAATCGATTGGATCAATTATTCTGCCTCTGATTTTGCCGATTTAGTTGCCAGCTGAAATCGACCCCCAACCTGGAGGACCAGGAGACTGCATTTTGTCTGACCTCTATCCATTGACCTATCAGGCGTGACTAGATATCGGGCCTGAGGGAGCCATCCAGTTTAGTTCTTTGGGTCATACAAGCATCCGAGCCATTGCACCAAGTCAACTTCCAACCACTTCCTAGTGGAGCCGGACAGGCCCCTTTCGTGACACGGATAAGTTATTTTCGAAAACTTTTGGTAATTATCGCTAAAACCCGTCCATTCAGTACTAACGGTTTACTTGAACCACTTAAATCCAGTACTATCAACAGAAGACGTCAGCCGCCAAACAAGTGGAAACTAATTTCCCAGAAGTGAGCCCAAGAAACGGTGGTAGTTGGCCATGGGGATTCGTGCTAGGCCCCGGGTAGATTCCGAAGTCCTAAGGGTAAACGGTGGCTCGGCAACCCCGCTGACGTAGATATTTTTGTGCTTACCATACAATCTTTGACTTTATTGTACTTTTCTCATCCATGTTTCTACCCCCGCCATCTTAGGAACAACAGTGAATGTAGTAAACAGAAATTCTGCTTACCTCTCTGTATACTCAGTTGATCGGTATATACATTCAAATTCTTAGATCTAATGTACTTCTGTATCGGGTATCACATAGCGCAGACTGATTTGTCTCCAAACCGGGAGTCTGCTTACATATTATATTCGGTGTCGCTCTTACGACCAGCTCGGGAAAGGAACAGTCATGTGTCATTTGTGATTTCCTGGTTTTGACCGTTCGTTATTCAGATACCGCGCCAAAAGTGGCAAATGTTCGGTTCCTCAGTTGATCTGACTTTGCAAATTTCGTTAGTTGTGGGTTTGGAGGCCGTCTTAAGGTCACGGATAAGTTTACGTATGCGAGGCTTGAGCCTAAATATCCCCAGTTCTCGTTTGTATCTTCTTGTCACCGGTGTCACCGAGCTGGAATGGCAACACTCGGCAACATGGGGGCACCCGTTTTCGCAAAAGCAGCATCAGCGTTAAAATTAATGCTTATCATTTAGCATGTGAGGCCGACAAGATGAATGAGGATACATCAACACCAGTTTTGTTGTTTTGAAGTGTGCACAAAATAGTGAATTGCGTACACATTTCTAATAGGCAGGAGGATAGATCTATTTATAACTGCATTAATGCACAAGTATATAGGGCTGTAGACCAGACGTAAAAATGTAGGAGAAAATAGCCTGCTTGAGGGTGATCAGAGAACTTGTTGGGCTTGACGTCAGTCCTAGCTAGTCGCCCAGCCTGGCCCTAAATGCCTCTTTTAAGGGAGTATTCACTAACCCCAGCGGAAGGCTATCCTGTAGAGACGAGAGTTGATGTTGTCGAGTGAAGGTACGCGGGCGGGGTTTTGAAGAGTCTCCTAGTTTGTCTTCTCAGGTTCTTCAAGTTTGGACTGGAGAAAAACTGATCATTTAGACCCATTAAGAACGGACCAAACATCAGGAACAGGTCCTTTCTTACACGGCTTGCCTCGAGTGGCTGGGGATAAGTTGATAACAGTCGAACCAAGTAGGGAGTAGGAAGCAATCCGCTTACCATTTCGGTCTCTTTCCATCGAATCCGCTCCTAAAGGTTCCAGCCTTTGACAAGGCTAGTGTATACCTTCCGGCTGCCGCATTTTATGAGAAGTCAAATGTGTTCCATATGTAAGATGGAAATCCTCACTGGAGATCATCGGTAATGTTCGTCTAATAAGGTTCAGATCCTGGAAGACAGTTTTACTAGCTTCCTCTTGGTGCGGAGAGAACGACAGATTCTTGCGCGGCCAAAAATCAAGGACCTTGTGCCAGTCGACCATTTGTATTTGTGTGTTTCCAAATATCTTAACTAGGTGAGCTTGATCATTGACAAATGGTACGCTTGCACACTTTTCATCATTTATTGGGAGGCACCAGTCAGGTGACCAAAGTTTGACCGAGTCAGTGGCCAGCTGCACTGCCTTTGCCTCTGTGTCCCAGATTGTGACGTCACCTGCATACATAGCTATGCTAACCGTAGCTAACTCTGAGAGGTTGTTGGTATGACTGGGGAGTAGGAGGGTACCAGGGAGAGGGCCCCAGGGGGCCACGTATATCGATAGGCGCAGGTTGAGACTAGGATATACACGCGATAACCAATAAGGCAGAACTTCCTCCAAAAGCTCTCAGCCGGGGACATTAGGCGACCTAAGAAGCCGTACATCATGAGTTTGTGAGGAAGCGGGGTGGGCTTGGCACCATCAGAGGCTCTAGAAAAAATTGATGGATGCGGCTGGGATATCTTGCAATCATCGTGGGCCTGTGTTGAGCTGTCCATAACTGTCAGCACATTGATGAGGTGTGACCTGCAAGACGGATGCCATGTTGTGTTGAAGATAGCAAACTATTGTAGCGCAAGTGTTGCAAAAAGTAGTTCTTCAGTGTGTGCAAGGTCTGTTATTCAGCGCTGTCATACAGTAACCAGCTTCTTCATTGTAGAGCTCTTTTTCAAACAAGGAACTGTTCGGACCATTCGATTATTGGTGAGGCCTCGTTGAATTGTTTGTGGCTTTCGGTGGGGCCATCTGCGAAATTCCTTTCCCGCTTGTGCACCTGAGATTGTAAGCATTTTCCCATTCAAATCTCTCCGTCCTTCTTATTTGGTGACCTGCTTCTCTTTGAACTCGCGCCGCTGCTAACAAAATTAGACGGTCAGGATAGCTCTGATTGTGAGCCAGATGTTGGAGGACCATCAGTCATCCAGCCGGTAAGTCTGCCATGTCTATTGTTGGCAGAGATTTTAGAAGTTACCGTGGAGACAAAACTAAAGTGGGGGACGTAAGTTGCTGAAGCTATGCACGGGGTGGCCGAAGTGCTTAGATGACGCGGGTGTAAGAATTTCATGGCGCAGCAATCAGATGGAAAAAGGATCGATGGCAACTTTCATAATCTATTTTCCATCCTAGACACCAACATTTCCAAAGCCAGTGGGAATCGCTATGACGAAGTATGTTTTGCCAAAGAATTTATAGTGCTGAGATAGAGGAGCTTACCTGGCTGCCAGTGGGATTAGAATGGCCCGAAAGTAAGCTTCTTAGATTTGCTGGTTCATCTGCACAGAATGTTTCCATCCTTCGAAGATTTTCGTGTCAGATCGAGAGCCGAGTAAAGAATGAGGGCCAGCGTTTGGAATTTTTGTTTCATCATTGTGGAGGGAAGGCGAATTAAGCCATTTAAGTTTGTTTTGCTTACCCTACTGGTAAAGGTTTTCCTCCGGCAAGAATCATACTGAGAGAGCGTTCCGTCGTAGACGTCTTTTTGTACTTTTCGTGCTACATGAAATGACAAGACCAGCATTGATTTCACTTAGATCCAGGTGCCCAGCTTTCTTATGCCAACAAGTTGACGAGTTTTCTGGGTGCACTACTGCAACTGGCACATTCGAGTGACCTGAGCTCGTTCCATGCCATGAGAGTGGTTTTGAATGGGTTGCCCAAATGCATGGCGGCTGATTTGGTAAAGCAGGTGGAAGAGATCTAACAGACAGGCGATGAGCCACAGCTTCGTCACGTGTATCAGTCCCAATGCCCTAGGGCAAAATAACCGGAAGATTGCGTAGTATTCTTTTTGAAAAGGGCGATTCCAGTTGCGAGGCCTCTGCAGTGTCTACAAATGGCGCTTATTTCAATAATTGTCATGGCAGAAAAACTGAATGACAGTCAAGGGTTCCAATAATTGTCACTCAAAGACCTTTGGGTGTCGGTCTTGATCCGAACCTTGCTTGGTTTGCTAAAATTTAGGTCACCTAGCTGATGGATGGCATCCTTAGAAGCTGTGTAAAGAAGAAAACCGCTGCCGCCAAAATCATTATTTACTGCACGAGATAAATAGGGCTCCGGCCCCCCGTGCACCTTATTAGCGCTTCCCAAATGATCTTAGCTCAAGCGAGAGTATCTACTGGCCATCACTGAAGATCCAAGGGGGTCCTCATGCATTAGAGCTCTGCCTGGTATTAGTGCATATAACTCATGCATCTTGGCTTGGCTGCAAATTTTGAACCATCGGTGCTGGACTTGCGGGCCACAGAGCCGAGCCGGGAAACCCCTTTCAAGTGGGGCCATTTCGAAAGAATTTAATTTGAAGATTTTTCAAACCTAGTAATACGAATGCTCATTGGTTCTGGGGTTCCCTCTGAGCAGTTAATTTTGAAACAGCAAAGAGGTCCTAAAGCGGACTCCTGAGTTAATCATACCCGTCTAGGCTGGGGCATACGAAGTCTGTTGGATGACGGTTGTTCGGGTCGGTTTGGATCATGTGCAGTATACAGCCCGTGGAATGTATAAAATAACCGGAAGAAGTTCGGTGATAAAGATTTTGTTGACAGACCCCATGGGATTTCCCTGTCTATGAATGGCAAAGAGACCATCGGGGATTCCGGGAGGGGTCGTTAGGCCTCAAGAAAAGATATTTCAATTTATCTTTGACGTGGAAGAGCAATAATTGCATGAAACTTTGCAATCCATTATTCGCTCCTGGTAATGATGATAGTACCTTTATTATTGACAATACCGGTGTTTTTCGGAAAGCCCTGAAGCATGCCGCAATTCAAGATCAAAAGGTGCAGTTGAAGGCGGATCCTGAATTTTTGGGATTACGCAGATAAAACCACCCGGTCGAGTGTAGGAGGAAGTTCTAAGTTACTCATCGTGGTGGTCCCCAGAAATTTAAACTCCAGATCAGGTGGTTGAACAGGTGGGGTCCGAGTGAGCTGGCTGAGAACGTAGGAAAAACGCACAAACCCTACAAAAAAAGACTGCACGGCGGAACAATCAAATTAGACCGACGGATATTTTCTTTACCCTGATAAAAACAAATTGATCAGAGGAAACCTGAAACAGGCAATAGAGCTTTGCTGCGTGTGAGGAGGTTTCGAATTGAAAACCGGAGGGAGAGCAGTAAAGTTTTCGTGTATATGAGACAGGGGAAATCAGTCGGAGTTTGGGGTTGTCAGGTTTGATGACCAGATATCGGCTGAGTCTGTTACATACCAAAGGAACAGCACATCTGGAGGGAGTATGTCAGCGTGATGGTGAAAGAAGTGGTCGGGTAAAAACAGGTACACTTTGGGCAGGGGGCATCATCTTAGGAAGATGGAATATATTGCACCATGAAAATTAGGACTGGGTGATAGGTCGATGTGTGACGCGTGGCTAAGGCAGTAGCGGTGACACAGCTTGCGGAAGAGATGATGAAGGTAAATACCTACATACTAACGTTATACTGCTGATGACCATATGTGATAACAAGAGAATTAAAAGGCCGCTGAAGGGAAGTGTCTGAGAAAAATTGTCGAGACGGGAGGCTGGATAAGTAACGCGCAAATCTAATGACAAATGAGGTTAAAAATTCGGCGGATAAATGCGGGAGGAGCCACTGCTGAAGCAAATAGACGACATATCTGGAGGGGTAATGCCGGAGTTTTGTGGAAGAAGAGCTGGGCAGATGCATGATTATGTTGAGCAGGTCGGTCACTCTCATAAAAAAGGCATATGACGCTTTGAGATGAAGTTGGGTAATGAGCGATGGGTCGACCTGCGGTGAGTGCCCATAACAAAGGCAGAGACGGCCTGCGATAGAGGGGGCAAAACAAATGATGGGTAAACGACTGTTTGCTGTAGTTCTTTCTTAAAGGCGTGTCATGTGATGGTGGCAAATCAAAACACTGTGCTAGAAGTGCCTCTCCTTCAGGCACAAATAGGAAGGACATGACACTTCGCAAGATGAGGTTATTTCAGAGCAACAGCTCTATGCTGACAAACAGGGGAAGGATGTGAAGTTTAGCGTGAAGCCCCGAGAAAACGGTCCGTGAACAACGAGCCGACAATGTTGATGGGTTTTCAATATGCTTTTCTCGCGGTCAAGGAAACCTTTGTCTTGCCAGGAGTATGAATTGGTAGGTTATGATGGCTTTGATGTTGGCTTGCGCGATGGAAAATCGATGGAAGCTGGAGGAGACACAGGCATTTTTGCAGCTTCGCGAGCATATAAACGGTTTAGTTGAGGTTGTTGCGGAATATGTTTCGCGTGAACCCAGAACTTGAAATTAAGAAAACCGCTGAAATTGAGCGTTTATTTTGAACGCAGATATAGAGTTCAACTTCCAAGGCAAAGCATGGTGGATAGGCAAGTGGTATAGTATCTGCTAAAACTTGCGGGGCTAGATCCAGAAAAGCTTGCAAATGACCAAGTTACCGCCTTGCCACAGTATTCCAAAGACATTTATTCGGAAAATGGATATCCCGAACGATCAAGCATAGCGACCAGAATGCCTAAGTCTTGGTTCTGATGAAGTATGTCAATGATTTGGTGCTCGGTTCACCGAATGATAGGCTTCACTCGTGATGGATAGCTCCTTGAGGCCTCAAAGCAGAGCGTAGCCCGACTTGATGTAGGACCCAAATGTGGAACACAATTGCCCCGCCAACCCTACGGTACTATTAGCAAGTAAAACTATAGATGCATGGCAAGCACACATTTGACAGTGAGCCCCAATCATTATCCGGCCAAAAGTGGTCAAAGCGGGACCAAAATTCGGCACAAAGGGAACGGCTGACCAAAACGAATAAGGAGGAAGTGTCTGCCTTGCTGTTTAAAGGAATTGAATAAATTTTCTACGCCTAATCAGGCCAAAAACGGTGTCCTGAGCTTGGCCGCCTGAATTCAAAGCGAGCGAGCTTAAAGTCTACGATAAGTCAACGTGGACGTGAAAGCGACACCAAGCCGTAATGAAACGAACTGCCTCGTGCCGTTGCGACTCATCACCATGCCGAATGTCCACAATTTTATCTCACGCAGAAAGCACGGCCAAGAATGCAGAGCATATGCCTCAAACGTGGAGATGGTGACGACTCTAAAAGTATCCGCAAATTTAAGCGGGTATAAGCAGTCCAAAATCCTTGAAAGAAACACTTATATGTGGTTTGTGAGGGGTTTTTAATTATTCACGACATTCCAGTCAATCTATGTTCTTTTAGTTGTAACGAAAACAATTTCATTAGGACTGCTTCAGAAAATATTGCTTTTACTCAGGATTTTGTTGCAAGAGGAACTAAAAAATGCCTCTTGTCAAATAGTGGTTTCTAAAGGAGATTTGGACCGCCACGAGCCATTCACTGGAGTGAAGTTTGGGAAAGCATGAAAAATTCGGTGCTGTGTGTTGTATTCAGCTGCTGGTGGTCATCGCATAAAGGACGAAGGTCTGGTAGCAGTCTTGAAAGACACAGAGAGGATCCTCTAAGAGGCCCTCTCAAGCCAGTGACAGAATATTGCAAAGGCCTTGAAGTACCGACTCCGAGCAAGATTTTGATTTAAAGCGGTTTTGAAGCCGTGTTTGACTGCCAAGATTTTCCCTTAAATATATCAGACAAGGGAAAAGCGTAAAGAACCGAGAGTTGTCTGTGTATGCCGCAGCCTCTAGGCCTCTAAAAGAGGAAGCTGTTCAACCACTGAAACGCCTACGGCTCCTCACAGATTTAGGAGAAAGCCCCGATAGTACGGGATCACAAAGGGCCAGGGGTGGGTTTGTTGAAGGAAATAACTCCCGGGAGACCGCTCGGCCGCAGTCTGCTACGCTAAATATTTGGCGATGACCTAGCCCAGCATGTTACTAGGGTGACCAGACGGGGGCGGAGGCGATATTTATCTACCTTGAACCTAGCAATTACAGAGCACTTACAAAATTTCAGACCTTCAGGTTGAGGTTCCCCTCGGAAACGGTAACCACGGAGTGTAAGCCATAACTATCGTTAATCGGGCAACGCATAGCCAATTCGAACAAATCCCAAGGCCAGAACAAGACTGATTCGTAGATTCCACGGTACTTAACTGAGATTCATAAAAACACGAATATAGAAGAACCTCTTTTGTGCCGTCAAAGAGACTCAGAAGTAAAACCCAGAGGTTCAGAGCCCCGATGCTCAAGCACGACAGCGGGAAACGGTTCAAGGCTGAATTCGGACGTCTCGCCCAAATAAGCAAACGTATAAAAGTGTCTTGTATGGACGAGCTTATCGAAGTAAAGTCAGGTATGGTAACATTTACGAAGCACGTAGAACACTTGGAAGGATTTTTAGTATGTATTCTTGACAAAGCCGGCAAAATTTCTCCCACAAAAATAGTTGCCTGAGGTTCAGGATGTGGTCATTACTCTCAACCTACCTGCGTATAACTTATTGTCTGTGCCTGCGGTTACTTAATTCTTTGGTTGGCTGTGCTTGAAGCAGGTTTTCGTCGTATTCCTCATTTGCGCAATTCATAAGGAATCAATTCCAAATCGAGCTGCACAACTTGAGATTAGCAATCTAGTCGGATGGTCGACTCACACAGTTAGATGCAAGATCAAAACGAAGACAATCCAGAGTAAAACATCTAGCTGCATGAGCTTAGTCTATGTCCCTCAAACAGCAAGTTCCCAAGCGAACACGGGAAGAAGCACGGAATATCTTCAGCCAAAACTAACAAAATAAACCGAAAGAGGTATTGATGCCCCGTGTGGTCCAAGGCAACCCTAAGAGTAGCCATTGGAAATATAAGAGATCCCCAGGGTCGAGCAAGTACCAGCATTCTGGAGAAGGCAGCACCCCTCTGGCACCATCTTTTGTGAACAAGCAAGGCAACGGGACCTCAGGCCTTCCGCAGATCATCACCGAGGCTCATCCCAAATACCGGAGAAGGCCATCACCGCAAGCGAGGTGCTCAAGGTTCTGAGTGGTTTGGTAAGAACCAAAGTGGCAGGCCCCGATGGTATCCACCCCACAACAGTCCAGCCTCTAGAGGAGATTTTGGCCCGGCCGCACACTATGCCCTTTGACACATCCTTCGACGAAGGTTGAGAGATACTATTGCCAGAAAAGTGACCATCTACGGGCTGATCGTGACATACCAGCATGGTTTCGTTCGTCAAAGATCGTGCTAGTCAAATCTGATCTGTTTATCGACCAGTTTTCCTGAAGGTTGAGCCAGGAGAATGTGAAAGAAGTCTGCTACCTCAACTTTCAGAAGACATTGGAATCAGTTGGCCGCTGTTTCTTTTTGATGACCCTGAGCGCTTTAGGTCCGCCTCCGAAAACCATGGCGCGACCCCATAGGTCCACCCCGGATAGGGCTCTTTTATTCAAGATTGGGGGCAGCATACCCCGGGAAACGTATTTGCTGAGCAGTGTGTCTCATTGCTCCTTCCTCAGGCCTTAATTATCCTGCTCGCAGAAGATTTGGTCACGGACCTTGAAAACCCATGCCCTGCTTTCGCAGATGACGCCAATTTAGTTGACTTCCTAGCGACAGGTTCCATGCGGCTTCATTTTCCATTGGTCTGGTACCCACTATTAGCTGCCACTAAGTGCATCCAGTCAGTAGGTGGCAAGTACCCTCGACCGGTCAGGTACATTGGAGGGGCCAGCAAGCAAGCTGAGCTCAAGAAATTAACAAAAGCAAAGGACCCCGGGGCAACCATGTTGAACATCTGATCGGAAGCGCAGTGCTGCATGGCCGCTCAAAAAGCCTCCGGGGAAATCGGCCAACTCAAGCGAACTGATGCTTCCAAAAAACCCTACGTTCTACTGCAGTGCTACAAGGCGTTCTTTTGGCCGCATCTGAAGTACTGTGTCCCTTTGGGGAGTATCTCCATGATAAACGACGTCAAGCTTCTCGAAAGGGGTCAGCTACGTTTCACAAGGGGGTTCGCTAGCCTAAAGGGCCTTGTTCCTGAGAAAAGACCCGAGGCACTGACTTTCTTCATGCTGGAGGGCGGGAGGCGTACAGGCAACCTTATAGAATAATTTAAGGTCCTCGAGGAGCATGTCAGTCTCCAGGACTTGACTACTCCGCTATCGATTCTCAAAAATAGTAAGCCCATCAGCGGGCGCCCACTGAAACTTACGAAAATGAGAAATCTAAGTAGTCTGAGGGGGAATACCTTATCCGTTAGAGCCGTTAATTATTGGAACCGGGGCGCGATGGAAGTTATAACCACTGAAATGGTCGTGAAGTTCAAACATCGGCTGGATAACTGCCGGGGTAGTGTACTTGCAGAGATCAGCTGTTAGGTGGCCGCATTACCTATTCCTTTTCTTCATTTTTAATCTTCTCGCCATTTTTGCTGTCGTACTCCGTCGGCCAATGCTTGTCTTCTGTCTTTTTCTCTTTCTTCCTTGCCGTTCTGCCCTTACACTACTTCATAACCTCTCCCGTTTCCAGTTTCCCACTGACATTCTACCAGTATCGTCTCACACCTTTCACCACCTCTAAACCTTCACCTTCTGGACTTCTATCCTTTATACAGAAACGGAGCTAGCTGTGACTCGCATGAGTCCCCCCAGATTGGGTCGCGGGGGTGTAAGATCACCTTCTGCGTTTACCCTTAATAACCTTCCAAAGGAGACACTTTTCGTTGGTTTGTCCCAGCACCGATTGATCCAAGGTGCCCATGCTACAAGAACCCGGACAAACTTGGCACATTTCTGTCTGCGTCCCATGACCCGATTTAACTTTGATTTAAACTCTTTCGTCAATTTCCAATGTCTCGAAGGGCTGAAGATTGTAGATAGAGTGTCGTTGGCCACAGTGAGTTAGTCCTAAAGTTCTGGAATTGTACACGGGTTCAGGGCCGAGACCCGGCTTTTCCTGGTTCGTGATGTATCTTCTTGCCTGCAGTGATCGTTTGGTTGAGATCAGGGGAGCTGGAAAACAGGACGACTACCAAAGGAATGCTCTGCACGTGGCAGCGCGAGCATCGGTCTTGGGTTACCAACATTGCGACATGGATATTGTCCTCAGGAGCAAGCATGAACGCGTAGGATAGAACAGCACAGCAAAAGCGCAACGCCTATAAACCAAAACAGAAGGAAACACAACAACTACTCTTTGTGTCCTGGCTTTTTGTATTTTCATGTATATATTTATTTGGGTGTTGGAGCCCAGCAAGACCAGCCAGGTTGAGGAAAATCGAGGAATGACAGACTCGGCCTAAGGCGTGAGAAATGTTCAAGGAGGAGAAATCAGCCTTGTGGGTCCTTCCAGCAGCCTTTTAGTAGTTCCCTCTCCCGGAAGGTCGGTTACCTCCCGAGGTAAGCCTTTCCAAATTGAAACTATTTTGAGTCAAATAGTTCTTACGGGCATTAGTACGAGGGCGAGGCTTGAAGGCTATCCTAGAGTGCCCTCTAAAGGAGTCTAGGCTCAATCTCATGAAGAAGTTATCAGCAAGCTCTGTAGCGAAAAAGTTGTGTATTGGGGAAAGACCTCCTCTAACTCTGTGAGTTTCTAAAAGATACAACTTTACTTGGGCCAGCCGTTGGGGTGGAGGGGTGTGCAAAAACCAGCCAACTACTTTCAAAGCCTTCCTCAGTACACATTCCAACAAGTCTGGGGCCTTGACTACACCACGGTGCACAATCTGACTACAGTATCCTAGGAAGGTTTGAATGTAGGTCCTTTGAGATATTTGAAATTCTTCTTCCATAACCGAGGGAAAGCTTCGTTTTACCGCATTCAGAATGATATCTGTGGAACTCTTCGCTAATTGTTGGTGGCAGGAGAAACAAAGCGACTCGTTTAACTAAATTTCTAAGACCTTATCTTGCTTCGCATCACGGGTTGGAGGGGCATGGTTTGTCCAGAAGAGCTCACTCGGGGAGTTACCAAATGGGAAGCTCACAATTCGTCGCCATTCGTTGGTAAGCCCCAGTCGGTTGGCCACTGCCGACTGCAATTTTACGGCTTTGGTGCCCCAGATGGTATCATCAGTGTTCACTGACATGCTGTCTGGCAGGTCATTTTTATAAACCAGAAACTGTGAGGGACCTAGCGCTGATCTTCCGGGGAATCAAACGTGGACTAGGGATGGATGCGAGGGCCAAGGACCAGCTCTGACTGTGAATGAGTGGTCGATGCTTGGGCCACCAAGAGGAGAGATCATGCAGCCAGAAATTCCGTGGGACACCAGCCTCGGTATTGGACAGTGTGTGGGGCCCCGTCAATAGCTCTTGCCCAATCGATTGAGATAGCTTGCGGAACCATGCCCTCGTCAAAGACCGAAGTAAGACTGTCCGTGCCACAAATATGTGGGTACAGCATGATTTTTCCGGTATGAAGCCATGCCGAACAGAGATTAATCCACTCCTGCGCAGCAAGACAGTATGACACGTCTACCATGGGCTTGAAGATTCTACTAGGAACTCCAGTCAGGGTAATAAATATGCACACCCTAGCTGATAGCAATCGCTCCTTTTGAAGATACGGGGCCCATTGTTGCTATGTTCCGAGAGGTTGGGAATTTACCCGAATCGGAGCATGCCTGGAAGCGTTCCACGCTGATTTCCACCAATATTACGGAAGTTTCCCCAAGAATTTGGGAAGGGTTGGCATCCGGGACCATCGAACTGAATAGACTATATTGACTGAGGTGATGCCGTACCTCCTGTCTTGCAAACAGTGTGGTTCGTAGATGTTGCTTGGCTGGAAAGCCCGGGAGTTGAGCTTGGACAGAGGTAGGCCGAGGGAGGCAGGCAGTCTCGAAGAGGGACCCAAAATTCCCGACACCTGGGAAACCTTTGTGGCTGGAGTGACACTTCCAAGGCAGAGCGAAAACGGGTGGCATCAGGCTGCCTGGTTTTGCGCATTGGCCTGAAAGGGGCGGAACTAGTTGAGTTCGCTAGCGCCAGGATAGACCTTTGCTGTTTTATTAAGAACCCCTTATGTTCACATCGCAAAAATTAGGAACACGTTTAAATTCTTCCATATCCTTTTTTAATCCCGTGGACTTAGGCCTGGCAAAACTCACGGAGCATTCGTCTAATGAAGGTCTGATAGATCACAGCAGTTGAGTTTACTGTTGGCAGTGACCCGCTTCCTGCGGACTTAAATATGGTCAATCTGACGGATACGGACTTCAAAGCAGTTGTTGAGAGTTTCAGCATAAGCCAGTAGGTCAAAAGCCCTGAATTTGTGAGCCATGAATGGCATCATATCATGGAATTTGGTTCTGCTTAATACACAGGTTAGTTTGCCGGATTCGCTGAGTTGGCTGGCCAGCAAATTATGAAGTCCAACAAGATGACTCGGCGACCATTCCTGCATAAAAGGGGAGCAAGCTGATCCTATCTTTTTGGCGATTCTCGTTGGAGATAAACAGATCAAGCAGCAAGTCAGCCTGCCCTACACGGTGCCTGGCTGGTTCGTTGGTTTCCTGTGATCAGTACAGTTCGGCTATTAGGTCTGTTATTGCCTGATTTAAACGATGACCGGCGGTGTTTTTCGCCCAGATGACACCGAGGGCTTTGAAATCTCCTGGTAGTAAGAGATGGGTGAGGTGGGAACTGGCCTCCAAGCCCCGAAGCTGTTATGCTAGCAGAAGAGATTAGCCTAGATTACTTGAAGAGGACGATAGATCATACCCACAAAGAGAACTTCTGAGCAAGAAATTCCACTCCTCACCGACAAAGACACAGGTTTCTGGGAAAGAGGATACGTCAAGTAGGAGGAACGATTGTTGCTGCGATAAAGAACCAACCCACCGGCTTCTCTTCTTAAAGAATCCTTTCTGACTGAAGCATATAAAGTGGTAGAAATGCCACCACACAGGTCGTCTGAGGTGAGCCAAGATTCTGTGACTGCTAAGAAGTTGAGTCACCTGTCATCCACCAGCATGGTATTAAAGATACTTAGACCGTTGTGGAGAGGTATCTCACAGCATGCTTAGGAGAGGTTTGAGCACGACGAGGACCACGTGTGAAGGGAAGAGGGCTGAGTGGGTGTCATTCGGATCCGCTTTTTCACGATTCCCGCAGTGGAGCCTTTTATGTGAGCTTCGCATTCCTTGGATTGTCTTTTTCGGGGTCGTTCCCCGGGGGTAAGGATGATTTTGAGGCTGAGGGAAAAGGAATTAGGGAGCGGAATAATTTTTGGGGGCTATTGCTGGGCATAAGAAGTAGATACCTGCTCTCAAAACCCTGCCCGAGATTCGTTGGTTTTGGAAACGGCTGGACGGATGAAGTACTAGTAATGGGCATTGCAGAAGGATTTCCGAGTAGGCCTACTTTGTTCAGCTTGAATCCCGACTCATATCTCTCGATAGCAGGTTCGGGAGTGGCGAGGCCATGATTGTCTCTTTCTTGTTTCCCCGCCTGATTTCCGAAAGTGTGCTGGTCTCGGCTGTTGTGTCCATTACACTTGCTTGCAGCTCGCTGACAGACTTATCCATGTCCGATTCTGAAGCGCCAAATGGTAGGGACTTGGTTGTTGCCCCAGCTGCAGGCGAAGGCGAACAAGAAACCACTAGGGTGCAATGAGAGATGCGAGTCCCGCAGATTCGACGGCGGGCTGGAGCTCCGGTTTGTCTGCAATTCGGGTTAGAACAAATCAGGAGGGCAAGAAAGACCGGGGTCATCGTTCTCCCCTAGGGATTCCCCGTTTTCTGACCGGTTACCTTTTGTCAGCTTTCTTTCCAAGCGGGTATGAAGACTTTGGTCTTGCAAGACCCCCTGACATGCTCGAAGATCTTTCCCAGCATGCTTACCTATATCATCAGATTCAAGACAGCATTTTCGAGGTGGAATTCTAAGATTGGTTCCAATATCTTTCTGTCAGGCTTTGGAAGCGGCCAAGATATTTGGGCTCAGTTCAGTTCAGTTCCGTTTGGTCTGCACAGGACAGGTAATGGTCACAGCCATAGTCCAAAATTCTTTTGGTGGTACGCACGCCAGTAATGCCTCCATTACTGCACAGTGTATTTTGTCGATTTCCTGCACACCTCAGACGGGCCGCAGTGCCACCGGCTATCCATCAAGTGGATATACTCAAAGCCCGCCACCAGGTTATATCTCGTACCACTCGCGATCTAGGGCACCACTGAGGAGCTGCGTGGTCTGCAGGTGCACCATTCCACCAGGCAGACTGTTTCACCTGTCCACCACCCTGTTTCTGGAGAAGTGCGATCCAGCTATCAACCTAGCTCAAACTTTCGTCAGCTCCTTTTCGAGCCACGTCACTCTGGAATCTAAAGCCACCTGGAATAGACTATCCGGCCTAAGCACACAAAAACCCTTTGTTGCGTCGGACTTTTTTGTGAGGTCCCTTGAAGCCTTTTCCTTTCCAAGGTGAAAAGATTCAAGTCACTAGGTCTATGTGTGTACGTCTTATCCCTCTGCCCTTCAACCATTCGCGTAACAAGACGTTGAAGTTGCACCAATCTGGCAGCTTTGTTCATGTAGGAGGTTGCCCAAGCCTGCACTCGGCCTTCTGAGTGGGGTCGTACTATAGCCATGCAAGTAGGTACGGATATTTCCGGCTGCGGACAAGACAATGCTGACCGCAGTCTTAAGAGTCCACCACGAGCCTTTTGCGCAGCAGCGTTGCACTGCTCCGACAGTTTTAAATTCACTGGTCATGATGACCTTAAGGTCGTTATCCCTACCGACTGCTCATTTGGTGAACAGCCCTTTGTCAAGAGCGACAATTTGGCTTTCTGTTGTTGGCATTTTCCGGCTTTCAGATGTAAGCTCCACATGTATGCCCAGTCCAAGACGGTTTCTGTATCCCTGCCTAAGTCCACCCTACCATCAGATCCAACAATCTTCACGTCATCCTCAAAACTAAAGCTGGGCGACTGAAGGACGGATGCCAGTTTGCTATCAAACCACAAGTTTAGCATCGGACCTGAGACGAGTCCTTAAGGTACGCCACTGGTAACACTCACCAAACTAAAACCGCTGTCCCCTACTTTGACGTAAAACGCCCTGTAAGAGAGGAAGTCGGCCAGCCACCCGTATACTATCCCACCTAGACCAAAAGTCTCCATCTTTCACAGCAGAAGACGATGCTTGCTGGTGCGGAAAGGCTTGGTAAAACCAAGGTTACATACCTCAACCTCAGTATCTTTATCCGGTCATCGGGTTACTTGGTTCAATAAGCTCAAGAGATTGGCCAGATATAATCTTTTTTTAGGAAGCCATGCTGGGCTGGGCTTACCATGGAGTGCTCCAGTAAATGCTGACAGGTGTAGGCACGGATGTTCTCCTCAAGGACTTCACACAGTATCCTAGTTAGGCTTGCCGGTCTGTAGTTGCCCATAGCCAACTTAGATGCACTACTATGTATCATCAGGACGGCCTTGATTTCCCAGTCCTGGGGTAGCCTACTCCGGTCCAATATGAACCTGTACAGCTGGCGTGCTGGTGGAGCTATGGTGTCCGCCAACGGCTTGATGAAGTCTGGGTGGATGCCATCTGTACCCGCTGACATTTTGGCCGTTTAATTCCTGTAGGTACTTCAGCATGCCATCTTCTGAGAGATTCAGCTTTTTAAACTGCACAAGAGGATGCACCAGAGTCAGATAGGCTCGTGCTTTTCTATCTATCCCTTTTAAGCCACAAAGGTATTCCCCCAGGGCGTCTGCTTTGACCTAGTCTTCATAGACAATACCGTGGTCCTTATTGGATAGTGAACTTATGGTATCCTTTGTTGAGCCTTTTGGCCGTACCTAACTGTGGAATTTCTTCGGCTGCTGTCTTACGCACTGAGCCAATCTGAGCTCAAAGTCTCGATTATAAGTTCGCAGACGGCTCGCAGACCCGATCCTAAGCTTTGCATATGGAGGACAGGCTAGCCCACTGCCAGAAGCTTTGTAATGAATCCAACTGCGGTTTCTACAATTCATGGTCTTGACTACTGCAGCCTTCCGCCACACAGGTTTTCCCTCCCCTCTACTCCTTCTTTTTAAGGGCGCGAAATCTTCCGGGACGACAATCAGGGATCCTTTTATGGCCGGTCGGCGCCCCTCGACACAAGCCCCCCCCCCTACCATGTCTCACACGTGTCAAGTTCAATTTAACGTAAAAATCAAAACGTCTCGATTTTTCCTTTTTCCATCAAATAGGCTTAGTTTTGTGTCGCCCCCGGTAGTAATAGTTATCCACACTGAAGCGTTGAACTGCCGGTGGCAATAACTGCTACACTCCATTGGGGGTCCGCAATTTATTACTGCGAAAAATAAACAAAACACTTTACTAGGCAATCTGGATCTATACTTACCAGTAATCACCCCCCGTGAGCCCATCCACAAAATACTTAGGTATTGTTGGCTAAATCACCCCTTTTGGTTACCGCCTCATTCTTGACTAAAACCTTAATCTACCTTCTTCCATACAGTGCAAGCACCTAGTCAACCATATTTGTAATGATCCTCGCTGGGTCCGTATAGAATTTAATCTTTGTTTCGTACCTTGCGCATTCCCGGTCGGCAAAATGGTCCCATATTGGTCCAAAAATCGCCCCACACTTGTCCCAAAATCACCCCAATTTAGTCCCGTTTGAAACATCCCAAGGACATTTTTGAGAGTATTTTTGAACACATCAAGAATGCGGCCGCCTAGGTGCCTAACTATGGAATTTCGGTAAGATATACTACATTAGTACATCAGGACCAAAGTAGCACATTTCTTCAACTTTTCAGGGGAAACTGGTAAAACCGCAAGCCTGCATCAAGATAGTTTTCCTGGGAAAAATGTGCTACTTGGTAACGGAATTGCTAGAACTATATCCTTATGCATTTATTTTGTCATCTTAAGGCACCCTTTTTGTGGCCTGCCTTGTTGTATTACTTCACCATAAGTGGCCACCTTCAAGCGGTCTTGGGCAGTCGTGGTTTCGTCCACCACTTGACTGTGGGTGTAGTTTCTCTGAGAGGAGTCCCATGTCCTCTGCAAGGGATGCGTACAATCCGTGTTTAACACAAGCTAAACATGTTTACATTCGCCGGTGTTTTACGCTCAGGTTTGTGGAGACGAATAGATCACACGGTGACTGTTGCACCATGTCCATGTTTACATTTATGGATATATTTCTTCCCAGCTGTACGTCTTCCGTCGTTTGAAAATAAAGTAAGTTAGAAACAATGCCATCTTGCCCGATGGAACAATCCCCACGGATGTGCACGCAGTGGGCAGTGCATCTCCACTTATCAGGTCCCCGGGCACTCCTTCTGTTCGTACCTCCGGCGTTCATAGCTCCTCCTCAAGAAATGAACTGGAAGTGCTAGCTGTAACTACTGTTCAATAACCCAAAATATAAATCCATTGTAAAAGCATACTCCGGATTCTTTCTTTGGGACGCGAAGTTCTGTGCTCCCACAAACTGGCATCGTGAAATATGGGACACTGCATGCAGCCCAGTTCCACCTTTTTCCTCCTGTACCTGCGCCACTTGCTGTCTTTCGGCGTGTCAGAATATCTCCTGTAGAATTGAAAAACGACGAAGAGAATGGGTTTCAACAGTCGACCATTCTGTTATTGCTATTTACTCCCCAAGAAATACTGGTTACCCTCCTACTGACAACGTCTGAAGAAACTCCTACCTATAAAGGAAGTATGGAATGTTGCAAGCAATTAATACATACGATACAAGAGTTAGACTACGAATCAGTACCAATACAGTCAAACGATCCTTATTCATGACACTTAGACAATTATAGTACCAACCATAACTAGACACCGCTGAAAACACTCACCTGCCGACAGACAATAATCGAAACAAATAAGGGCCACCGACCACGCAGTAAAACAAAAGTTGTGCAAAATGCCATACAAATTTTCGTTACCTGTTTGAAGAGATTCATATTTATAGATGGCGCCCTGGAATTCAGGAAGATCTATGTTATTTAGTTTGAAAAGTGTCGCCATCGTGAGCCATCCCAAAGCTCCGTTGGACAGAGTCCTCCGGGGTCGGGCAATGTGCTACTTGGGTAAGCAGCATCCCTGAAGTTGGCCAGAGGCTTGGGCAAACATTTAGCTAGCCCCGAGATCGTTGTCCCTTGGAGAAATTTTTATGTGCGATCCTCATGTTGACTGATTTATCAGTCTCCAGTCAATGACACAGAAGATAATCACCACAACGTAACGAACTGTAGCAAAATAAGCTTATTCATGCCCTTATGTATACGCTTGGCTACAAGTGTGTATATATATATATATATGGGTGAATCATGATACACTAAGTTCCTGTGGAAACCATAGGTAGCTGGCAATTCGTGTGTAATTTGGGTGGTTATTTACCAAGTAGCACGCTCCATGTTTCCCCACAGGGGCACGCATGTGCCTTAACTGAGGCATGCGTGGGGCTGCCCCAAGATAACCAATAAAACACTAGGAGGAGAACTACCACTGCCCGAAGATTGCCCATGGGGTAAGCTTGGAGCTAGCCTTATGGGGCAAAGTTGGGGCAAACCTGGGGCTAGCCTCAACCTCTGTATTACAGCAAACGGAACCAGTTATAACTGCCGCTTCGTAGACTACCCCTACAGTGATTATTTCTAATTTGGCAGTTTTCATACACATCCCACACAAAAAATGTGTGACAGAATTATAACTGAAAACTGAAAGCCAGTTTCGTAATATAAAAAATTTATTTACGTTCGCTAGACGTATATTTTGCACAACTTTGCAATAATCCTTCAAAGTACATCTTCGTTGAACATTGGATCCGGTTGTCTGTGATCGCGATTTCTGCTGAAATGTGAGCAAAATAGTGAGCTGTTATTAAAGGATCGCCAGTAAATCACTTCACCATTATGTAATTAATGATAATCGGATCCGATAAAGATATTTTTACCAAACGGTATAACATTTTTCAACGATGCTAGCAAGATGGACGGGAGGGACGAATCTACTGTGATATTTCGCAATGGAACGGTTTGTTGATGTTCACCTAGCAGTATATGCTTGCATTCAACTGTCATCTTTTCACAGAGACATATATAAAACGAATAGCTAAAGTAAGGCAGGGCAAAAATGCAGAACCTCAATGTAACCCAATAGCCGGTTATTGTGCTTCAAATGTTAGCCTTACAGTAAATGTACTTCTGTTATCCGTAAATGTAAAATGGGGTAATCGCGTTCTAATCTACTTACCTACTATATCTGCTACCAGCTTCACGATCGCAAGCCTTGTGGAACCAATTCTTGATTTGCTTGTCGATGTTGATAGTTGATTTCTCAGCAAAAAAGTGATCTAATCTGATAGCGTCCTGTAAGCGCTGAGACCACTAATTGCTGATATACCGTCTATTGCCATGATGAGCCTATGATCACAAACGGCTCTCCTCTCGCTGCTATCCAGCCAGCTGCATTTCACTGTGACGTCATCGCTGACCACAGCAGGTGGCATTTGTTTACCCGCATTCTGAATTTTTTTTCGTTGCTTACCGCCGGAGTGTTATAAACTATATTTGTCATTCACACCTTTAGTAACCCACCGCCTTATTGGAAACTTCGAATGCTCCCAGGAAGTCGTGAAATGGTGAAATTCATCCAAACTATTCACACGTGTGAGTGGCTGCGACATAACTTGTAACATGATTCCCCGAAATTGGTAGAAAGGGATTCCGTAGGAGTAATTAGTCTCCCCAAACTTCTCGTAAGGTTGTTCATGGGCAGCAGACATTTTCCTTGGTCTACTAAAAAATAACGTACAGGCGCTTCGTGTGAACATGCGTAGTATTTGGCGCAGATGAGATACAAGATCATTTGCGTAGCTCCCATGCTTGAGCCGCTACTTGTTATTTAATAGGTAATATGGAACAAAAGTGCAATAATTGTTTTGAGGATGCGACTAGCACTTTGGTGCTACCCCGGACAGACGTGATGGACTAAGTCGGATATCCTTGCTCCTAATCAAGTATAATCTCAGCACACTAGCACCATCGAGTATGTGCATAGACGAACTTACTGCTATGTTTCTCTGAACAAGACTAATTACCTTTAGGTGTCATCACCGACACCATCATAGTTTCGTCCACTTTAGGGCCCCTCAAGAACCATTATATATAGGGTAACCACTATACCGGAAGAAACCGTAACAAATATAGTGCTATGCTAGCAGGGTACCAGTCCCATTAACTCTCATTGTTCCTTCAATCCCACCTTACCGCCCCGGTGCTGAACTGCAGACTGCGTGAGCATACTAGATCAAGAGCTGCCATTTCTAGATCCTTTCAGCCTTCAAGCTCTAGGTTTTTCTTAGTATCCCAACACTGCCACACCAACTTCCGAACCAATAATCCTTTAGAATGCATACAAAACGGCCCAACCGTTGGACGCAACTCTGCTAGCCTGCAGCATTATAGCTCAGTCCCCGGCGAGCCTACTCCACCCAGAACGTGGAGCAGGTGCCACTGACCGCTTAAATGAACTTTATCTTTGCCCCGTTCACATAAACCCAACCAGTTCCTTATCGTTGTCGTCATATATTACCCTAACCCACAGCTGGAACCACGTCCAGACTGTAATCCCTATTTATTTCAGGTTCGTCGCCTCCTGCTATCTCAGTCGCCAAACTGGATAACCAAAGATGCCACTATGACTCGTACCGACAGGAACCCAAGTGGGGCCTTTCATATCATCTGGGACCGCAAGCAAGCCACGCGGCAGGAAATACCCCCAACTGCCTATGGTATTGATTAGGGTTTTCTAACACAAAACCACTCCTGCTGATATCAACATTACAGCCAACACAAGTAACAGTTCAAGAGCAACCTGCTAAAATACCAGTCGTCACTTACATCCGTTATATCTCGCCACACTGGACTGATTGACCGACACATATCCTACCCCCCGCCAGACGAACTATACTCATAGAATATAAAACATAACCAGTAATGACGCCGAATAACACTGAAGCTCAATGCGTCAATGCACATCTATATATGTATATATATTTGTCAGTGAAACAGCATAATATTGCCCAAGTCAAGGCGGAGATTTTCCACTTTAGTATCTGTTGCAACAGTCCGCTTTTCGCTCGATTCGTGTCCGGCTGGAAATTGATCCTCCACTTTTTCAGAGCCCTCTAGTTGAACTTTCACATTTCGGAATGGTACAGGTTACTGATTCTGAATTTTAACTCACCCTCAGATGGACCTTGGTTACTTCCACATTCACCAAAGTACAAAAATGTTCATTCATAAAACTGATTTCATGTCTCCTTGTTTCTTGAACCCCGGTTGAACCGACATTCAGGGTTTGCATCAGCTTTATGGTTTGCTATTCTCTTCGCATGCATCAATTTCCCCGAGTGTACTTTCATACAATCTCTTTTTCTTCCTATTTGAAACTTCGCTGTTCACAGATACCCGATAAACCGCCGTTTTTCATGGTTTGCATCAATTCCGTTGATAATGCAACTTTAGCAGCACGAATGAACATCCTATTCGATATCCTCACTGTGCGCCACCGCCCAGCGCGAAACCGAAACCGGTTCAAAGTTGGCGCGGAAACCATTATTAGAGTGATCCATATAAACTATCGCTGGCTATGTTTTTCTACGGCTGGCAATCTTGACTTTTATACCTGACGTTTGTGATTGTTTCATTTTACTGAGTAACGCCATACAACATGATCATGCGCCTGCGTGTGTCTCGACCATAGCCGAGAAATATACAATTATTATTAAACTATACACCATTATTAAGGTAACTGAGACGAAACAACACAGAATTTGGTTGCGCGTATTCACAACTTACCTTTGTATTCTCCCAATACTTTCTAAACTGGGTGGTGGGAAGGGTGGTCAGTCCAGAGTAACTGGTTTTGCGGCTCTCCGCACCGCCCGCGGACTCGCACTGGAAGAGAATTCCACGGAAGCCCTTTATGGGTGTAGAGTTTATTGGTTAATTACGTCTTTCTTGTGGAATAATGCTACAAAAATTATGTTCGCTTCTTCGTTTCGTCCGTGGGAGCATCACTTGACTGAGAAATTAGCTGATGCTCGAAGTCAAAGACATCCTCGAGTTTGTCTATGTAAACTTTGTGCCACTTCTGAATTACCTGTACAGTACATCGGCCCAAAGCTGCATTCCGGGCAAGAATCCGGCATTGTCTTTCCTGATAGCAAATGATGCCTGCAAACTGTAAAACTCTTCGTTCGTGGCCGACGAAGGTGCGCCTCGTCCACCACCCAAATGTTGTGCACCAAGTGTCTGAACTTTCATCGAAGAGTTAAGCAGCCACGTACATCTCCGAAAATGTTTTTTATCAGGAGTTGTTTGTCTGGGACTTGATCACATTTGAGTACGTACAGAAACAGGTAGATGGTGAATTTAATAACAGTACTGCGTTAGCGATCACGAACATGTGATAATAAACACGAATCTGCCATTGACACCTAACAAACAAACGACAACAGCGGGAGAAAGACAAAATATGAACAGTTCACGTCAACACAAACGACAAGGGAAAACAAATTTTTCCTTGCAATCACACTAGCATTACGTAATATCATCAGATAGTTATGCTGATTTGCGAAGCAATTGGCACAAAAAGCAAAAAGCATTGTGGTACTTTTTACAGAAATGCATGTGAAATGGGGACGGCAGTGGAAAAGTTTACGCAAGCATGAATACACTTACATAAGGTGTGGATGGGTGCGTTGTGCAAAGTGGAATATTAATCGTTTACAGCAAAAACATAGAAGTGGCTTGAACCTAACCCGTAGGTGAAAAAATTGTCCAGTGAATTGAAGTACTTGAAATTAAAGTTATCCTTCGAGAAAATGACAAGTTCTGCAGGAAGTACTTTATCCATGACGACTTTGCTCTTCTTATTCACTGAAAATAAGACACCATTTAGAACCACAAATTGTCTACTACGGGGGATGCGAGTAAGCGGAAGGGAAAAATCGTATGTGGGAACTTCTGCGGTAATGGTTTTTGCTTTTGGTATTTAGTTAGTGCAGACGCTTCTACAACTGCTCAGCTGGTTTAGCCAGCCACTTTACAAATGATTTCAGTCTTTACAGATGTGATTCAAATGGTAAAAAGTTGTCCAACACGAAGTAATTTCAGACGTCTTCCAACACATGTGGTAGACGGTGCACATTATAGACCCAAACCTCCGGGCCGTATTATACAAATGTCGGTTGAACGAAAAGTACTATATTCTATGGTTAAATTCAAGATACTGATTTTGTAAACGGGGATCAGAAAATATTTATGCAAAACTGGATAACATCAGTAGAAGCTTGCAGCATTCATCAGGCTGTGTATGTAACAAAAATACGAGGCCTATTCACAAAAAGAACCGTCCATTCACGGACGCTTTATGTCTTTCTAAATCCCGAATGTGACGGCACAGGCGCTAAAATTCACACTTGATATTGCATTTATTTTGAACAACACGATTTCCCAGTTCTGCTGCTGCCTCGTGGCTAAAGCGGAAAAGTTCTGCATGGATGCCCTTCAGTTATGCTCTTACGAATTCTTGAGTGACACCCAAACAAAATAAGTACATGTTATCCAGTGGAAAGTTCGCCACCATATCAACTGGAATTATGGTGAATGGACTTTCTCCAATATGGTGAAGTCTATATTTAGGGCAGCGAAATTCGGCATCCGTAAGCCGTCGGGCGTCTAAAGCTGGGGATGATATTCTACCAGCTGTGTGCAGAATTCGCTGTATGCATCGGTCACACTCGAAGTGGCCTGTAGGACTTTAACCTTGAGGAAAGTAGGCCCGGTCAGGTGTGTCGCATATTACTGACAGAAGTTTATATGGCCTTGATATCACACGATAGTTGATGCCACCATCAAATACATCTCACAATTCTAATACCGTCTGTTTCAGAAATGCATTTACGGGATGCGGCTTCCTTGGACCGCAATATATGCCCACCGGGAACACAGCCAGATATCTTAAATTCAAAGCACGTTTCAGAATAGGCCACTAATCTTTAATACAAGAGCGATAAATAGAAGACCAGTCGATATCACGCTGAAAACCCACGGATTCCAGGATCAACTTTAGTCCATTGATTGGTCATTGCAGACCGTCCATGAGCTCAAAATGACCATATACAGCTT
The DNA here is from genome assembly GCA_948099385.1 of Fasciola hepatica. Taxonomy (NCBI): domain Eukaryota; kingdom Metazoa; phylum Platyhelminthes; class Trematoda; order Plagiorchiida; family Fasciolidae; genus Fasciola; species Fasciola hepatica. Next base: position 8,384,499 of record CANUEZ040000012.1, on the reverse strand, counting down.
CTGGTGGCACCGACCACTTACAAGAAGGTGTGCCACAGGGTCCTCGGATCCTTCGATATGACGGGCTAAAGTGGGTTTAGAACTTTCCGTACACACCAGCTTCGCTGCATAGTCAGTCCACGGTTAACAAACATATGGGCAAACGATCGTAACAACGCTTCGATGTTGACCTTAACGGATAAAATGTTTTCCAGATCAATGTCGGCACCAGCGAAGAAAGCTTTTTATAAAGCCACACAGGAAATTTGCCTACGGACACCAGCCGTCGAATGTGATGTAGACTCTCGTAAAGTCATTTGCAATAAGGAGTACAGAAGGTGTGATTGATGTTCATCCGAAGCCTCATCAACAGATTACGCGGTTATCGTAGGCTTAATATATGACAAACGTTACAGTATGTTGCAAATACTTATGCACCCGTTGACGTCATCTTTGGACATCGATATCGATTGGCCCACATAGACGCCTTGCCGCATTCAGTACACGGTAGTGTACACAAAGCCAGCTTAAGCCGACGGTAATTTTGCTGCTTGCTTGTATGGTCCATGTGGTTAGGCTGTCCATTGTAAACACAGAAGAATGGTAAACACAAAACCATAATTTTCTTCATTATAATTCCGAAAACGATAATACCTAAAATAAATACCCATCAACAACAAACACTAACATGCCAGGTCCCCTTGGTTTCTGCTGGAAATATGGTGTATCACGATGCACCCATGGATATTTATATACATATATAAATACAAACATATAAGCAAAGGTATGAGTAAATGCAAGTACAGGCCTATTTACCTGCAGTTTGTAAATTTATGATGATTTAGTCATCTGCCACTGTTTGGAGATTAATAAATCAGTCAATTTGAGAATCGTACATGAAGAGTGTTCCGGGGGGTACTAGTGTTCCGGTCAACTCTAGGTTTGTCCAAGCTTCTGGTCAACCGTGGGGATGCTGCTTCGCTCGAATACAATTTTGTGTTGCTGATTTTTTCAACACAGTTTGAGCGAACCTCATTCTGAAAACACGGGGCTCCTGCCAGAGAAACCACACCCACAGTTACGTAGCGGACGAAACCACTATCGCCCAGGACTGCGCAAAGGTCGCCACTGATGGTGATTTTTTGAAAGAAACAGGAACAGTGTGCCTTAGGATGACAAAATAGGTACATAGTTATGTATTCCTAGCAACTCCTTTACCAAATAGCACCGTTTACCCATAAAAACTAGTCCCGGGGCAAGCCTGTGGCATGACTCAGGTCTGCCCCAAACGTTCGGGCAACTTGATTCTTAGTAACACTCCAGCTCACTCGAATCGAGAATTAAAGCTCTTGACAGAACCACCAGGATTCGAACACCACCGGCTCAAATTCCCGAGCCGTCCACGGTAACCACGGCTAGTAATTTAGTTAACTCGTGTAACTTAGTGGACAGTATATCTACAGAGATTTCAAAACGAATAAAAAATTCGGATCACGCCTTTGTTCTTAACTTTCTCCATGGGGCCCCATTCAGCATCTTCGGCAGTGCCTAACTAGAGGCCACTAACATGGAACTGGTGACATGCCGCAGCGGCGGACTACTAAAACAAACACAACGAAACTAATGCCCCCTGTCTTTACAAATTTTAGAATCACTGACAGCCAGTGAGTTTGTTCATAAACAAAGGGTTACTGCCGTGAACTCACCACAAAAATCATTTGAATAGAGTCTAACAAAACATCACTTCAAAGAAAAGTGTAGGAAAAGTCGAACTCTCTCAAAACTCTTCGGTGGAAGCCCGCCAGAAGGACACTAACCCTCTGCATTCCCCAAACCCATTACATGCAACTAACTTCTGCCAGCAAACTATTATTTGATGTTGATCTTGAAGCAACCCCCGACCCCCTCCAAATTCACTATTATCCGAGCGCTCTAGACTAACCATAACTTCAAGGATGTCTGGGGCTCGAACCCACCGAGTCCTGCCAGACAGCTTAGCACTGTGCATCAAAAAGCTACCTAGATCGCGTAGCCTCCCCAACCTAACAACATTGTCTCTCTCTACCAATGCGGCACATAAACAAAAGTATGTTCATTCTTATTCCCACCCTCTAGCTGCGACTAAAACCTATTTGCTGGACCACATCATAACACGGCAGGGCCATTCTCGAACGAATCAGATGCCTCCGCCTTCAGGGCATAACCCAGCAAACAAAAACCGGGGAGCAGTGTCCCTTCGGACACATTCTCGTAGTTGAGACCTGAATTATCACCCTTGGGTCGAAAAGCGGTAACGCTTTGTACTCATCCCCCAAAGCGGACTTCCGGTACCAACGGAAAATCATGGCTACAAATCTAAAATTCGGCAGGCCGTTTTTCATTCCTCAACGTCTAGTTTATTAGGCAGCAACCCCCTCATATCACTGGGGCATATTCCGACTGTCCTGCAAAAATTGAATTCGAGGTGATACTTTAGTGGGACTTCAGTAGTGCTAGGGCCTGAATTTTCTATTCCCAAAACAGATATATATAACACGGATCTAATACAGACAGTTTGCCAATGAGATCATGAGATAATAGGAAAAAGATGCACACAAGGAAAAAGTGACAGAGAAGTTAGAAAGATTTTTTGCAGGTTTTTCGACACAGGTTATATGGTTTTTCTTGTTGGTAACATCTGTGGTTTCCACATATGGGTGGGGAAGGACTGGGAGCCTGCAAAGCATTCCATATAGCATTGATGCCACTGACTCCGGTTTCGGACCGTAAACGCCAGCGTTTCAAGCCAACCGTTTTCGGTATCTTTCTTGCTTCAACCGAGTAGGCGACGGGGCCTCACTGCAGTAAAAAGGGAAGTCAGCTTTTTTAAAGTTCTCCCTCAGGTCATCGTTTCCAACCCTATCCAGCGAGCGCGAATAAAGCGCGGCGAGGTATACGCTGGCCGGGCACCCGCAAGAAATGACCTGACCACTGCAGCCGACGACAAGAAATAATTACCCTGAGTGATGATCAGTCCACCCCGAATAGTCTTTTCTGCACTTCGCCATTAATGACGTGATGCTACTCGTGTGATTGACAGTAGACACCGGTAGTCAAATTTGGTCAGCCGGCGAAGATTCTCTCCTCTAACTGGTCAGGTTTCGCACCCATGAAGTAGCACCAAGCGAACTGCGGTCTTATGGACTCTACTCTCTAGGTAAAGCCTGATGTGGTGACAAGGCCACAGGTGCCTCAGATCGGCTGGGGAAGGAGCACGGGGAGATCTCGTCTCCGATACATCCACCGGTGGAAATACATCTGCCTAGGTACAAAAGCTGCCGACAGTTACCAAATGTTCCCCGAAAAGAGTGGGTGCAAGAGAATACCCATTTCAGTCTTGAAGTATAATTTTGTACCTGGATGGAGCAAAATTCACTCTGTTCCCGGTGAATTCAACGGCCAGGTGGTTTAAGGCATATTGGCCGACTTGAGGGTCATTTCCCGACGGGACGACGTCGTCAACACAATCCAAGTCAACAATTCTGGTACCCGGCAGAGGTTCCCCTCTACTGTTTATAACACCGGTAAAGGCTCTTTGAAGCAGGTCGTTCATTATGAAGTTGAAGAGGAAAGGAGAAATAGTGCATCCTTGCCGAACACCACTTGGGACGACAAAGGGCTCGGATAGCTGCCCTTAGATCCTTATTCTTTCCGAGGTATGTCGATGGAAAGCCTCCAGAATGGAAACATGCTTCTCGGGCTCGCCGTCCCTCAACAGGCAGGTCCATAGGGCATTCCTATCGACTGAGCCAAAGGCGGCCCTAATGTCCAGAAACAACAGTAGTTGGCCTTTGATACACGTGACGGTGTTCAGACAGGTGGCACAGATTTCAGATTTGGCCTATGTAACCAAGACCAGGACCAAATCCAGCTTGTTCTTCACGACAATGGGGTACGGGCAATGGAGAAAGTCGGCGAAGGACAATAAACTTTAGGAGTTTTGAAGCAACAGAAACCACGATCATTTTTCGATGATCAAAACACGGTGTACGGCTACCCTTCTTAAAGACTGGCACGACCGTCGCTTCTCACCAAAACGTAGGAACTTTTTCTTCCGTCCAAAGCTTTGAGAACAGGGTTGTTGTTTCTCCCACCAGAACCATCTTGCCACCTTTGAAGAGCGCAGGAGGGATCCTATCTGTGGAGCTTAAGGGTTTGTAGTTCTTCCCGAATTTTTGCTTCCCTCGAGGGCCTGTCCGGAATAGGCCATGCAGAAAGTGTGGGAGTTCCAGGTGCCCTTGAAGCAGCCCGTGGCCAGCTAAACTAGGAGCAATAGTGTCCTGCCCAGCGGTCTAGTCTGCTCGACAGGTTGATGGGTGTTGCCCCATCGGTTTCGCGGACTGTCTCGCTAACATCAGTTTTTCGAGACCTGTGGTGCGAACGAGTTGAAAGAGCTTCCTGGAGTTGCCAGAGGCAGAAGCTGCTTCCATCTCGAGGGCAAGTTCTGGCCACCGCGTCTCACGATTAGCATGCAAACCGTCCTTCAAACGCGAATGGAGTTCACGGCGTGCTTCGTTGTATCTCGCATCAGTAGAGGATGTCGGCGGCTTTTAAGCAGTAACAGGTATTGTGGACCGTACCTCTAGTGGCCAGGCCGGCATCAAGTATGGCTTCTTTCAGTCGCTCTCAGTGCTCGTCGACATCAGGTGGGGTGGTGGATTCTAGTGCAAAGGCCAGCGTAGTCTGGAGGAATTCCAGCACTGGAGGGTCGCCCAGCTTGTCTACATTTAGGCAAGCATTATTCGTGTTTTTCGAGACCCCAAACAGCAGGCAGACCGTAGAGCAGATTACCGCGTTTCGTGATCGATTTTAGACCATTCCTCTGTTAGGAAAGGAGGACGCCAGGTGGCGGTGCATCGTCTGTAGTTGCGAAAATTTGTGCTTCTCAGAAGAAGTCGGTGATCGGCACATATTGTCAGCAATATTTTCCTACTCTCAGAAGGATTGGAGCTGAGGTCAAACTGCTCTCCTAGATGACGTTCACTCGCTGTCAGGTGGCCGACGGGGGTGTGAAGATCTCCGGCGGGGACCACGATACATGTCCGACACACGGTAAGCAGGAGCATAGACAGCTGTTGGTAGAATTCATCTTTGTCTAACTACGGACTGCAGTCAGTCGGGGCATAGCGGAAACGATAAATAAGCTGTGTGTGCGATCTCGAAGCCTTGCTACTCGGCAAGAACCTAGAAGCCAGACTGCATAAAGTCAACTATTGACAGGAATCCAGTCTGATATAGCAGCTTCCGCTCTGAGGCTCAGAGCAACAATAACATCGGCTTGGCCGGCTGCTGCAACGTCCTGGTCTCCAGACAGGAGCAGATGAAACTTGGTGTCGGGATTAGCTGGTTATGTTAGTCTGATCGCGGAGCTCGTGTGTTGCAGTCTTGTCTCAGAGAAGCAGCAGATGTCGATCGAGAGAGACTCCAGTGTGCGAGCTAGACTAGCCTGTTGCCCGATTTGCATAAGCTTGCTTACGTTGTAGATGGCCGATTTGAATCATAGGCAAGGTTGAAGAAAGGTGGGTTCGGTGGTATGATTTGCAGCGACAGTCCTGGTGCGGGCGGTTCTAGAAGAGGTCTGGCCACAAGCCGCGGCGGTAGTAAAGCAGTTTTGCAGCAGGGTGGAGACGTGTCTAGCACATAAAGCAACGAGAGAGGTAGGGAGAGGTGGATAGGTTCCGAGTGTGATGGTGGATGAGCATATGATCGATGGCGAAGGAGCATGAAAGAGCGTTCAGTGAAAGCAATTTTGTGTGAGAGCCCGTGGTTCACTTTGCATGCGTAGTAATGCCAAGTCGCCTGGGCCACAGCAGGTGGTATTCTACATTCTCCGTTCCCGAAAGAGATAGTTTTCACACGGTTTTTTCTCTTGGAGAAATCCCAGCTCCACGTGCTCTTATAAGGAGGATACCCGCAACCCACATCATAGCTTTTATTCAACGCTGAACCTGCCCCACTCATAATCTCCGAACATTAATTACCTCCATGGTTCATCCTTTTGGTTCCACTACCATATCAAAATTTTCCTTTCGCCACTCTTTTGTCCCCCCCAACTACAGTACTTTTATCCGCGGGACGCATCCACAAACCGCCTCCGTGTAAACTTCCACCACCCTGCGGCAATAAATCCCGCGGTCTCCTCTTTATTCTAGCCCGAATGAAACACATTCCAGTACCATCACCCTGCCAGTCGTTTGCATCTTTGATAGCACACGAAACTCCGAGAGCCAGCTACGCAACACCGTGTGTTCCCACTACCTCCTTCTAAGATAACCTCCATATACCCATTCTACCAACCGCCGATTGCTATCCTGCCCCATCTTGAGCAAGCCGCATCGACAAGCTAGTTCCTATCTTATCAAGCCTGCTCTTACCACACAACACCAACCTCTACCAAGGTTGCCACGAGAGAAGGCTAATGTATTCCATAGCCCCATATTCTGTCATCACACTAGAGCGTCGAACTTTGCCAAGGAATAAGGACAAACAGCAAGGCTAATTAGTCAAGGCCCTTTCGGTTACCTCGTGATATCCAGAATTTAATCATTTCCGGGTCTTCCGTGGCTGACTCCCCTGAAGCCATCGCGGAGGTTTCCAATTCTCACTTTTCTTCTCCCTCTTCAGCTTTAACATACGCAATCTCCCTGTACCTTCTCCGTCCAATAACTCCATTTAGTTACCTTGTCCATACAATAGATTCCACATGAATGGGTTGTCCTTGATCTTATATAAATCCAGTCCATCATAAAAAAGCTTCACCACTTACAAACAGTAATAATAATAATAATGGTTTATTTTTTCGCAGAAGCCCTAGTTATGCCGGGAATAGAACTCAGAAGATAAAAGGAGTAAGGTTGCGGACAAAGACCGAGAAGTATTTTTTGAAGATTGCCTTTGTAACAATCAGCTACCAAATACCGGCTGAGTCAGGTAAATACCCAGTGAAAGACTCCCTTGTAGAGAAATTCTGTCTAGGTGATGGTGAAAGAAATGGCCGGATGTAAACACGTGGTCGTTGCGCACAATGTTTACTTTCAGAAAGGTGGAATGTGATGCACCAGAGTGGAAATGGGAACTGGGCGACAAAACAGTTTGTGATGTGTAGCCATGATAGTCGCAGATACACGGTTTGCAAAGGAGATGAGTATTTAAATGACATTAAGTATTTACGTTCGATAATCGTTATCTAAGGGCTGAACATAATGACCAGAGAGTTGCAAGGACCAAAATTGTCTGAGAGGATTTACCAAGATAAAATACCGGAAGCGAAAAAGCACCGAACAACCGATGATTACTCTTGCAAAGTTGGGCGGTGAAGTAGTTGGCAGGTAAAACACTATCTGTTGGTATTCTTTGTAAAAGGTGTATCATGTGATTGCGAAAGATCAAAACGCTGCGATACAGATGTCTCTCGGATGTGAATATATGGGAAGGGCATGAATCTTTGCAAGGTGAGGATATTGCAATGCAATAGCCGTTTGGCCGAACAGAAGGACTGATAGAGAGAGCAAACTGTTTCAATACCGCCGATTGTTGGGATGCACTGGAGGCAAATATTCCTCAATGAAATATACTATTTGGACATTGTGGGACGGGAGTGGCAACAGTTAATGTGACGTTTTGCAAATCTATCGGTAACTGGGATAAAAAAGCGAGTTTTATCTCGGGGATTGGTTATGTTTGTGAACGGGACAAGCGGGTGATTTCGCATCAATCCTCGGGGAAAAGGATCGAGAACGGTAAACGGAATACGGAAACGGTCTTTTAACCCCGCGATAACTATGCGCTAGGGAAAGTAAACTTTGCCGGGCGTAAGAAGATGTGAGCTAAGATGGCGACTTTGGAGGCGAGTACGATGAAAAATAGGCGATACCTGGGGGAGATTGTTCCATATTTGCAGCATTTCGGGTGTATAAATGTTTTCTTTTGCCGCAACCGGTGCTGGTGGGTGGGGCTGACCGTGCGCTGGACACCCAACATATAACCATTTTTGGTGACAAGAGGTGCGATCCGCCATCCTAGCTGCGCCCGCACATCGTTGAAGACGTCCTGCACGCCCGGTGTGCGCCGGCCAAAGCGGTCGATCTGACCACGCCCCGCACCGGAGTGTAGCGACCGGTCGTGAAAAATCCCCCTAAAGCCGTTGCAGTTCCATGTTCTACTTAACATCACTCACTTGCCTACACTACTGACGTGTCTTTACACACTGTTTGTTGTTATGGGCCAATTGTTGTTTTCTAGCGCCCAAAGCACTTTGTCATATCCTTGTACTGGACCTGCGTGAACAACGTGATCCTCGCTCGCATGCCGCAACTCGGTTCCTCGTTTGTTGAGTTCTCGTGATCTCATAATTGAGGTTTGTATCTGTTTGCTGCCAATGTTGATTCAATAATTTAGTATCGTAGAATATCACGGATAACCGCCTTTCGATTTCGGGGTCCGTTGTGAATATGACTACGCGTTTCTCAAACGTGTGTTACACAGGGAGCTTTGCTTGAGTGATATTGGCGTTGTCACATAGCTGTAGAGATCGAATGGTCCGAGAGCTTGCGACCGGGTTGCGAGGGGTCCTTAAGAGCAGGGCCAATGTGGTGGTGACGAAATGACGGGCAGATATTGAATTTTCAGCGGGAAATGTGGGCTAGGCATTGTGCCGAGCCATCGAAGGGAAGGCACACATCAGCGGTTGTCTGAAAAGGTAAAAATAGAAAAACACAGCCTGGGGTGCTCCCAGCTGGGAATCAGCGGTCAATGGTAAAGAGAAACCTCTAGTATCTAGAAATTCTAATTACTTGGTGGATGGTTCGACTTTGCAGAACACGTGGTTGTAAACGAAAGATTAATAAAACTTGAGTGATATACGACAACTTGCGTGGTACTTAGGTCTCGTGGCCCCTGACTCAGACCCGCGTGTCCGTAACCCAAACCAACTTCCTAAGCTTGCTCCTCCAAAGTGTATGGATCATTGTTTGATACTAGTGTCAGGACAGCAAGCCGTTTGTTTAATTCCTGTTTAAATCTCGGCAAGTGGCCTATTGCACGGACATTTGGTGGAAGTTTATTCCACTTTTGTGGATAATTAACAATAAAGAAATTGGACCGTAGGCTAGTTCTCGAGGACGGCGCAGTGACCGAATGGCTGCTGTGTCGTAACAAATACCTTAAGCTCAATAGGTCTCGTACCACAGAAGAGGCTTTGCAGGATCTATATTTTAATAGTGAGTGGAAAAAGGACAAGTCGTTCTTTATCCGTCGGAGCCAAAGAGATTCGAGTTGTAGCAGGTCACAGCGCTGTTCGTAGTTGAGACTAGACGAATATCCAACTATTTGTTTAGCAAAGGTGCGCTGGACATTTTCGATGGCGATCCTATCAGTCTGGCGTATGTTAGAACCAACTATCGAACTATACTCTAGCAATGGTCTTACGTGTGTTGTATAGACACTGAGTTTACTTTCATGTAAACGGAACTTCTGTGGGAACGTCCTATTAGCCTGCGGGACCTAGCAATTTGAGTGTCTGTTTGCTCCAAGAAGTTGAACGAACAGGAGTAGTATATACCCAGGTCACGTACTGACAATTTTGGGGGGATCAGATGACCACCTATACTAGACTTTTCGGGAGGACATGACATTGTATGTAAGAATGCAGCTTTTATCCGCCGGGAACTTCATTACCCAATCGGTACACCACGAATTGAGCATCCGCAAGTCCTCCGATATTTTCGCCATAGTATCACCTAATGAATTATAGTCGAAGGTGTACAACAACCTTACATCATCAGCAAATAAAAACGGAGTTCCATGACGAACTACGGTAAATATATCATTTATGTACATCAGAAACAACAAAGGGCTCAGTACACTACCTTGGATCACACCACTGGTTACAGGGCTGGGTATGGAAATAGTGCCACCAACGTTTACCACTTGGCTGCGCGAGGACAAGTACGATTCTAGCTAGGCATAAAGTGGGTCAACAATGCCGTATGTCTTAGCCATTGACAACAAACGAATATGAGACACCCGGTCAAAGGCTTTAGACATTTCTGAAAAGACCGAGATCACTGCCCTACCGTCATTGGCGGCTATCGTAATAAGGTTCAGAAAGTCAGTACTAAAAATTGCGCAGGATCTATTTTTTAGGAAACCGTGCTGACCTTTACTTATAAGATGATTTTTCAGGAGGCGATCTGTCAGTTTAACTTTTAGTAACCTTTCAACAATCCTCAACACCAATGGGGTGTGATTCACAGGTCTGTAGCTGGCCGGGTCCTCCCGCGTTCCCTTCTTCTGAATTGGAATAATAACCAAAGTTTTCCACTGTACAGGGTCCCAACTAAACCTGATGGACAAACTGAATAAATTTGATAAAAGAATCGGGATTCATTGGCCGCCAAATTTAAAGATGGCCGATGGTAACGAGTCCGATCCGGGGTGGAAAGGCATTTTGATATTTGAAGTTTAAGGCTCGATTTCGGAGGGCAGGAATGTTACAGGAGAAAGTGGCTCATATGGTGATACTGGTGGGTTGTAGAAAAAATGGTGTTGTGTCATTTATCAAAGAAGAGGCGAAAATGCGTTAAGCGCTTCTGCTATGTCCAGCGGTTTGTCGAGGCACGTGTTATTGAAAGAGATAGAAGAGATAGATGAAGTTGTTTAGGGGTTCCTCGACTTCATCAGTTTTGCAAGAATCTCGACTTTTTGGGAATCAAGTAAAGCCCTGTGTTCCTATTGTATTATTTCACTCTCGGAGTACAGTTTTATCGTTTCAGCCAAACAATTTAACTGTATAAACAGTGAAAAGTCCCCTGTTTTAAGACAAACGCGTTGGAGCCTACTTAACTTCAAGTTGAGGCGAGACAATTTATTTTCTTTAGGGCGGGTTGACGATCCTTGTGACGGGGTTATACGGTTGGGACATCGTTCAAAGATAGAGTAAAGTTAATCTGCCACCAGCTGGAGATCTACTCTCAAAAGAAGGTGTCCCAGTTTTGGCTGCGAATCAGAGAAGGTAGTACATTCCAGCTAGCCTTATGATATGGTTTATGCGGGGGTTTCGGCTGTTTATCTTTTACAGGCACTGTGAAGCAATGGTACTCCGCAATAGATGGTCGTCGACAAGGGCACGAAACGCATTGTGGAACAGGGAGCGAGCAATGTTAGGCGTAAAGGGTGGATCAGGTGAAAAATTGGTTCAAAAGAAATGGATACAGTAGATGTGAGGCACGTGTAGAACGATTGGGCGCGTATCACGACGGTTAGCGGGATGATAGCAAGAAAAATTACCAGTAAGGAACTGCGGGATGAGGAGCGAATGCATATTTACCCATGTGCGCATGTTTATATACATATACATACATATATATAAATGCATGTATATACATATATCCATATATGAGGAGCCGGAGCACTAGCAATGGAGCCCTAGAAAGAAATCATCGTTTATTAGGTGGGACATGTAAGGTAAGATCGAATGGTTGCACAATTAAATTGCAATATCGTGGCGAATTATCTTCATGACAGGTGAACTCGGCGGACCGACAGAGAGAGAGGAGTGCAGAAGCACAGAAAAAATGACGACTAAGGAGCAGTTCAAAAAAAGGGGAGATAAAGGATAGTATCGAAGAGAACAGGTAAGAATGGATCTTATAATCTGATTGATGTAGGTGAGACACTTGGAGTCGATCAAGAATGGGAGAAGCATTATGAAATGGATTTACATTATTCAGCGGGAAGATTGTGGCGATGGAGATGGCCAAGCAGCCCAGAGCGATTGTGCATACAAAGTGGAGAAAGTTGCCTGGGAAGTGAAACTGTTCGTGGTGCAAAATGCATCAGCTGTGACAGCAAACAGCGCGGGAGAGAAATGAACAAAGGAAATACCAGAGAGGTCGGGTATTGGCAAATCAAAGGGACTGAAGCTGTGAATGGAACCAAGAAGAAACAATGATCTTACATTAGGTTGCAAGTGAAAAAGCAGAACAGTCTGGATGGCACGCATAAAATGTCTTTGGCCGTCAATAGACAAAACGGGAGATGGTAGTACGGGCCGAAAAAGATAGACAGGACATAACCACTACGATCATCTGATTGTATGTGGAACACGGAAAAAGCTGAGAAAAAAGATACGCAGGGGCAAGTAAACCCGTGGACGAACATAACGCATGGACGGTGGATGCACGTTGGAGTTCGGAATATGGAACTTGGGAGCTGCCTGCCCGCAGGCATTTGTACTAGTGGATGCAACCGGGCAATAATAATCGGAGCACTGCCAAGTGGAAGGATCCACAGAGGAATCGCGGAGTCAGGCAAGGAAAAACAAGTGGTGCTGAGTGGATAATAAATGTGGCTGTTGGAGATGCAGAGTTTGAAACGGCAGTTCTAATATGGGAATTGGTCATGGGTGCGGGTGTGACTGGTGTGTGGTGGTATTAGGCATGATAAGGGAGAGTTTAACAGAACGGTAGGCAGTGAGGCGTAGGAATACGACCAATGAGCTTTATGAGCATGGGGTGATATCAAGTGAATAGATGCTACAAGCCGGCAAAGCCGACGTGGGTGACGGAGGAAATATTGGTGGTGGTCGGTAGAGTAAAGTGGGTAGGACGATAGGGCCGTGCAATGGGAGTTGACACAGTGAGATTCGATAGGAGCAAGGACAGAATGTTAGGTGTGCATACCATAGGAGAAAGAAAAAATGGATGTGATAAGAGTGATAGACCGGCGAACAGTGGCGAACAAGGATGGTTGGAGCATGCAATCTGCAACTGACTGCATTGAAGAGTGCGATCCGCAGCCGGTGCTAGTGGGTGGAACTAGCCGCGCTCTGGACAACAACCTGAAGAGCACTTCGTGAAGTGAACACAGAAGGTGTGATCCACCAGTATAATTTCGTTAGCACATCGTCGCAGACAACACGCATGCCCGATGTGCGCTGGCCAAAGGGGTGGGCCCGACCGAGCCCCGCATCGTTGGGAATGGCACTAATGTTTACTGACGGTTATGCATGTGGGGCGTAGTTCAGCAATGAAAGTAAGAGGTATAAGTTCCGCGATCAGATGGCCAGGTTGCGAGGGGTTTCAGAGGAAGGAGCCCGTGGTTAGTAATCGACCAGGCAGCGGCTTTTTCCAGGCACGTATACCAACGTTGAGGGCGAAACGCACGTAAGAAGGGGACTGGAAAAGGAAAGCAGATAAAACCTTATGTCATAACATGAAGTCCTGATATCATCCTCACCAATGAAATCTGGCTCACTGAAAGCACTCCCACGAGCGAAATTCCGCTTAAGGGGCACAAGGTTTCTAGAGCAAATAGGATTGACGGACTCGGAGGTGGATGTCAAGCGTACGCACAGCATGCTCTTCCAATAACCCCCATTGGACATGCCACGCTCGACTCAAATTCGGATTCTCTATGGTTCACAATTCAGTTCTCAGCTGCAGTCCTGCACACTGGTTGCGTCTGCTGCCCGCCCTCCTCTACTACTACAGAAGTATCTTCTTTATTTGGGGCTTTTGATTACCTTTCACTACTATCTTCGGCAGAAAAAATTACAGCCGGTGAATTTTGTAACGGTTGTTCCGATCGTGAGTAACGCGTGGCCAATTCAAAACGAATCCCAAAACCAGAACAAGATTGATTCGTAGTTTCTACGGTACTGGATTAACAAATTATGCGCATACGAATGTGTACAAACCCAAACTGTACACCCACAACGTCTAGCAACGAGGAGCAGAAATCAGCAAAAGGTCGATTTCAAGTACCACTGTCCTGGCAGTCCAATTTCGAATCAAAATTATGCAAATTCACGCAAGCAAAATATAAACAAATGTTGAAGTGCAGTGATTGATGCATGCTGTACTTGTTCGAGGGTCAATAAGCTAAAGAGCATAGTCTCAACAATACGAGTATGTGACAACGGCTAGGGAGGATTCCACACATTTACGTTACAGTTTGAACTGGCCTAAAAATCCTGGGCGAACTTCACAGCACCTCCCAACCTGGTAGACTTTGTCTCCCACACTCACACTGGGGTTGGGTACAAAACATCCAAACCTCTACCAGAAACGACGACGTCCCAGATCTTATGTTTACTCCCAGCGTTTCCAAATTTTCGGTTTCCTTTCCGCATAAATTTTTGGGTAGCGACCAAAATGTAGTGGCAGGAAGCCTTTCTGCATCCTCATCCATCAGGCTATCTGAACCCAGTTAACAATTTTCTCCGTCTAAGTTGGAATCCTCTGGCCAATCTCATGCGTAATCAGGATCGAATCAGTTTTTTCTAAAGGCTGACCCCCAACAGGCGTCTGATCGCTCTTCTCTTAACATGGGAAACGGCCTCTAGAAGCTTAGACCAATTGCCCAAAACTCCTCCCTTGGGAAGTCCAAACTTGCCTCCCTCCTACAAAAGCATCTTAAGATGCAGAGAACTTACCTCTGAAACTACGAACTGTCCCTTCTCGTGAGACTAACACGTCTTGCCGATATCATCCGGGACCTAAAAGAAGACCAACTTCTCAGTTAAGAAGCCGAGGCTCTGAGACATTCCAATGAAGCCTTGAAACTCTCACTCCATCATAAATCTAGGGGTTCGACTACATATACTGCTATTCAGTATGTTGTGTTACAGAATAATAGTTCGGCCACCTCGCCTTCTGGTATCGCTGAGGCCTTTAATCTTCCTAACACGACGAAATATGACGAAGTTGCGCTAGAACGCACACAAAGGCGTTTGGCCTAGTAACTACTTGGTTGGCCCGCGTCATTAAACTAAAGTAAATGATGCCAACATATGAATCTTTGCCCGCTCTGGCTCCGCCGCTTGAGACTAAATTTAGCCTTGTACAGCCGGCCCCTTGACCGGTCCCTTTCCATTAACCCGGTAAGCTACTCCTGGGAAGCCCCCGCTCAATTCGACACAGGTCTTTCATTATCCCTTCTGGTGTAGCTAAATCGGCCATGAGGTCACGTCTTTTCCCTTTTGTCTACTCCAAGTTCTGGACTAAATTTCCCCACAACTTTCGAGCTTCTCGGACCAAGTTCCAATTTCTATGGGCGCCCATTCCGTACTTCAGCTTTGATCGTGCACTCCAATTATCTATCATGTGCGTAGCTGAGGGCATAGCGTATGAGGGGGGCCTCGACCTCCGGGGCCGATTCCTTCGCAGACCCTGTTCCCTCCAGTTGAGTACATACTCAACGATAGACTGTTTATTCCGTCTGACTGGATTCCCAACGTTTGACTGGCCTTGGCCGTTCCCGTAATGAATAAAGTGAACCGAAATACCACCAAATCCCCATGCTCAGCTTCCCTCTTCCCCAGTTGTCTCAGTCACCCTTATGCTTCGTCCTTTATTGCTTCTTACTTGCCTCCTTTACTCAATAACCCACGGCGGGGGCACACCCTGGCTACCTTCTTTCACTAGTCTTCACTTTCCCCTTCTCCCCTCACGAGCCTTCCATTCTCAACTTTAGTCGACTGCCTTAGCATCATGAGGATCACTCCCACTATATAAGCTCCTGAATAGAGCTGCTCTATGATCGTTTAACAACTACTGGCTCCTCCCTCTGAGACCCCTCGTAACTTGGCCATCTGATCGCGGATCCTATACTTTCAAGGTGGAACTAAGCTGCACGTGCCTAACCACCAATTAACATTAGTGCCACTTCCAACGGCACGGGGAGCAGCCAGATCCACCGCTTTGGCCGGCGCACATCGGGCAAGCAGGTTGTCCGCGAAGATGTGTGAGCGCAACTAGGCTGGTGGATCACACCTCCTGTGTTCACTTCACGAAGTGTCTTTCAGGTTGGGTGTCCAGTGCACGCTCAGCCCCACCCATTAGCACCGGTTGAAGACCGCACTCTCCAACTCTCCCCGCCCTACCGCATCCAATGCTGTCGGTTGCAGATTGCATGCGCTCGCCATCCTTGTTCTGTCACGGTAAGCCCACCTATCGCTCTTGTCATCACTCATATAGCCTCCATTTTGTCGTTCTTCCACGGTATGTACATCTATCATTCTGTTCTTTCTCCTATCGGCTCTCACAGTGTCCCCTCTCATTGCACGACCCTACCGTCCCACCCAATTTGCTCTGCCGACGTCAGCCAATTTTCATTTTTCCATCCACATCATTGCCGGCTCCTAGTCTCCGTTCACCTAATATCACCCTATGCTCATAAAGCTAACCGATTGCATTCATATGCCTCATTGCTTACCTTTCCGTCAAATCCTCCTTCGTCCTCCCTTCTCATGCTCCTTGCAATTAAGCACCAGTCCCATCCGCACCCTTGACCGAGTCTCATAGTAGTACTCGCCGTCCCAAACTTTCGCTTCTTTTACACTCACGTTTATTACCTAATCATATATATATATACACTCGCTCTGCTTCCTGCAGTTCATCACCAGCCACTTCTCGTGCTATCGTCCCACTGACCGTTGTGAGAAGTCTCCAGTCCTTCTACATTTCTACTACTCATCTACCGTATCGAATCCTCCAAATCATTTTTGTCATCCTATGAGCCCTTTTTCTCTTGAGCTGTTCGCTTCCTGTTTTACGATCAGTTCTGTGGCCTGTCTGCCGACCATCTAATTCAGAGTGCTCATGTTTCATTGCTATCGAATCCCTTGCACTGTATCTCACATTTTCTCAATCATCTCCCGCTTCCACAGTTTATTACACCGATTTCTAGCCCCTCCCATGTATATCTGTCAGCTCTCAGATGTCCCCACCTGAACCAGTCGGACTTTCCATTTTACATGGACTTTCAAATTCAACGAGCATCCATTTGAATCCGCCTCCAGGTTCATTTAAACCCCCTACATTTTTTTGGCGTGCATACACTTACCTAGCCTTTATCTACCTTTAAACTCGCTTCTGAGTCTACCTATCCTACCTTTGTCGTGCGCATGTCTACGTGCTCAAGAATTTTGGCCGTCCATTCTATTGCTCGTAGTAAGTTGATCATGCACTTGGCATGCTTAGGGCACCTCCGAAATCAACCATATTTATATTCATATCAACAGTAACCTAATTCAGATACATCGTTAGGGAGATTCGTTATTGCTAGATTCGGCAAGGATTGATAGCATTCAGCCCTATATCTGGTTTTTCCCCTAATATGCCGGTGCCAAGCTTTAGTACGCAGCCATTCTAGGTACCTCGCCCTCCCAGATCGCTGCACACAGACTTCAACCAACCAGTCAATGTGCGGAAGAGTGAAGTCACCCGCTATGTGTGTCTTTATTTTGCGTGCCTAACTAGTTCATTCACGGTCCGCAGTGGGGAAATATCCTCGCCACGGTTTAAAATCGATGCCCTGTAGACATAGACAGCAGTAAATTTTCTGCCCGGAAGGATGATCGTAACTGTGCTCAGCCAGAAATTGCGAGTGCACTTCTTGGTCCGAGACACAAGATGGTTTGTAACTAGCCTAATGAGAACGGCTACCTTTTCTCGAAGATGATCTTGTTCTCTATCCCGCCTATAAATTACAAAACCGTTGCTTAATAACCCTGGCACATGGCCTTTTTCAGAAATCCACATTTCCGTGAAGGCAATTGTTGACACGTTGTGCTCCGCAGCTGCTTCGGAGAGTTCCACCCATTTTTTCCTGATGCTGCAAGCGTTATTACATAACGCTACAGAGTTTACCGCGCCACCTAGGTGTTTCTTATTGTTTACTCCCGTCTGGTTCTCAGGTGCAGCACCTGAGACGATGGCAACTTTTTTGCATAAGCCCACCCCGTTAGAGTGCATGGGGTCGGCTGATGATCAGGACGTCCAACGACCCTAGTCTTTCTCTATGGGAGATGCCGTAACATCCAGACTGGCAAGCGTGGCGCAGTCCTTCATCCTCGGACAGTGCTGCCAATTTTCATCTTCCAGCATTTCTTCAGTCAAAATACCATCGACCACGCACGCGGCTTCTTTCCTGCTGTCAGGGCTGGAGCACGAGAGCCGAGTATGGCATTCCGCTGTACTTGGTGGCTTTTCATCAGTGCCCCGGGCTGGCCTAGCCATGCTCCTGCAAGGTGCTAGACCACTAGAACTTGTTTTAAACTGTCTTGATGTCGAAGCCATTTAGGCCACCTTGCAAGGGTCCCTCACTGAATAACGAAAGGTCCAGGTTCGATGATGCCCTTCCCCTTCCAATGACGAAAAAGCACATGCAAACCGCAGCCAAACCCCGTCGAAAACACCCAGAGCAGAGACAAAGAAGCCACAAAAAGCCCAGCAGAATATCATGTTTGCGATTTTACCGGAGCAACGTGGCCCATTGCAAGTGTTTTCACCTTGTAGTGACCTCGATCGTTTTGAGAAAATGACTATTTTCTGGACACCATTTTGGATCTATTTTCTATACAATCTTCTCTGACGTTTGACATTGACCTCAGTGTTCTCCGGTTGCCTACGTTTTACTGGACTGACTTTTCCGAGGTTTCCGTCGACCTCGTTTTAAATCGCTTCCACTTTCGGTCGTTCGCTCGCGGTTCGCTCTCAGCACAGCCGTCGCGTTTCGTTCCGTTTTCCGTTCGGTGTATCTCTCGTATCGGCACTGTTTCGGTGCCACGATATATAGAATACACCTCGCATCTGTGAACCGACTTACGTCTTCTCAATTCGTCCGATAGAGGGGATATCGTTGGTATTCGCTGCTAGACCCGATAGGAGACACGTTCGCCAGCCGCTCCCGAACGTCTTCTATATTGGTGAGCCCGAAACTTCCAGAACCTCCTGGATTATTCGCCCGCCCGGTTAGTCTGTGATTTTTTACTGTTTCACGTTCTCCTTTAGTTGCACGATATATATTTTTTACGATATATTATCGCAACATAAGCACGCCAGAGGATGAGATGCAGCTCGACACGGACCTCACTTTTTCTGCGGTTGCTTTTAAGCACGGGTATTGCAGCTCGAACAGATGCACACCGAATCGCAGGATTGTTTTCTAATATTCCGCACGATTTTCAGTCTTTGTTTATTAAATTCCCCATATTGACTAAACCACTTGAAGAGATAGACGCAGTGACCGATCGTGTGGCACATCACATTGTCACTAACGGACCACCAGTCACGGCACGACCTCGCCGACTGGCACCGGACAAATTGGTTTTCGCCAAACGTGAGTTTGACACTTTACTTTTTAAAGGTATTGTTCGTCCTTCTCACAGTCCATGGGCCTCACCTCTGCACATGGTTCTTAAGAAAGATGGCGTTAGCTGGCGACCATGTGGCGACTATCGCGCACTAAATTCGGTTACCCGTTACGATAGTTACCCGATACCCCACATACACGACATCACGGCATCACTTCACGGCACGACTGTATTTTCCAGGATCGATTTGGTGCGGGCCTATCACCAGATCCCAGTCGCCGCTGAAGATGTCGAGAAAACCGCTGTCACGACTCCTTTTGGTTTGTTTGAGTTCCTACGTATGCCTTTTTGTTTGCGAAGTGCTGCTCAGACATTCCAGAGGTTTATCGATAGCATTACACGGGACTTGGAATTTGTTCACGTCTATATCGATGACTTGCTAATCGCATCGTCGAGCGTAGATGAACATTTCCAACATTTGACGCTACTATTTCAACGTTTGTCCGACCATCGAATAGTAGTCAATGCTGATAAATGTGAACTTGGCAAACCGGAACTTGTGTTCCTCGGCCACAAGATCACTCGAGAGGGTAATAAGCCTTGCGAGGATAAAGTACGCGCTATTTTAGATTACGCCGTACCGTCCTCAATCAAGCAGCTCAAGGCATTTTTGAGGTTAGTTAACTTCTATCGTCGTTTCATACCCCATGCCGCTGAACGTTTGCTTCCATTACCTGACCTACTTCGTGGCAATCCACGTAAGTTGTCGCTTACTGATGCCGCACGAGTAGCGTTTTCGGAGAATAAAGCGACATTAGCTCAGACCACGCTCCTCATGCACCCAGTTCCGTCCGCCACGCTAAGCATAGCGGTGGATGTAAGTCGAATCTCGCAAATCGAGCAACGCGTAGCCAATTCAAACGAATCCCAAAACCAGAACAAGATTGATTCGTAGTTTCTACGGTACTAAATTGAAATGCACAAAGGATACAAATATATACGAACCTCAAGTATGCGGCCAAATAGACTTCACAGTAAAACCCAAAGGTCCAAAGCCCCGTGGCTCAAGCACGACAGTCAGAAACGGTTCAAGGCCAAATTCAAATGTCTCACATGGATAAACAAACGTGAAAATGTGTGGTGTATGAGCGAGCTTTCCAAGATAATGTTAAATATAGTCAAATTCACAAAGCACGTTGAGCATTTAGAAGGATTTTCAGTATTCGTTCGTTACAGTGGATGCATCCGACTTTGCCATCGGAGCGGTCCTGCAACAGTCTGTTTATGGGATATGGCAGCCATTAGAGTTCTTCTCTCGACGCCTCAATCCCACGGAAACCAAATATAGTGCTTTTGGTCGCGAACTGCTGGCTGCATATAATGCCGTTAAGCACTTCCGCCATGCAGTCGAGGGTCGATATTTCATCCTCTTTACAGACCATAAGCCTCTGACGTATGCATTGCATACTAAGTCTGAACGTCACTCTCCACGAGAAGTCAGACATTTAGACTATATTTCTCAGTTCACGACTGACCTACGACACGTTAAAGGTGAGTCGAACTGCGTTGCAGATGCTTTGTCGCGTATTCCGCTCAATGCCATTAAATCTCCGGTTTTAGACATCCCTGCCATGGCTGCAGAACAGGCAAAGGATTCTTCATGTATGGAAGCAGCTCAGTCATCGTCGCTACAGTGTCAGTCCGTCCCTCTGGCCACCAGTGCTGGGACTATACTCAGCGACATGTCTACTGGCATACCTCGACCAGTCGTACCCTCTACATATCGACGTCTCGTGTTCGATACCCTTCATGGACTCTCACATCCAGGCATCGCAGCCAGTCTCCGATTAGTAGCTGCACGATACGTCTGGCCGTCCATGAATAAAGATGTTCGTATGTGGGCAAAACAGTGTCTACAATGTCAACGATCTAAAGTGCATAGGCACGTAGCTTCGCCTATCGGTACTTTTGCTACGCCTGATGCTCGCTTCGATCATATCCACGTAGGTCTATTGACCCCATCACACGGGTATACCTATTTACTAACGTGCATCGATAGATTTACGAGGTTGCCCGAGGCTAGTCCCATCTCTGTCGTCACGGCCGAATCAGTGGCTTGACATCTGATAGAACGATGGATAGCTTCATATGGTTGTCCTTCCACAATCACTACCGATCGAGGGCAACGATTTGAGTCCGATCTATTCTTTTCATTAACTCACATGCTGGGTACGGAACGCATTCGCACGACCGCGTACCATCCGGCATCGAATGGTTTAGTCGAACGTTTTCATCGCCAACTCAAAGCGGCTCTTAGAGCACACGAGAGCCCCGACTGGTACGAAACGTTACCGCTAGTTCTGCTTGGTATCAGGACTTGCATAAAGGCAGATATCCAATGTTCCGCCGCAGAACTTGTCTACGGCACGGCATTACGACTGCCTGGGGAATTCTTTACGCCACGGAGTACAGATTCACTTGCCGTACAGACTTACGTTCACCGTTTGTCTACGAACATGCAAAATCTCCCTCCGGCGCAGACTCGAATGCAGCGACGACAGGTTTTTGTTCCGACCGAACTCGAAACTTGTTCGCATGTATTCATTCGTGTTGATTCGGTACGGAAACCGTTACAACAGCCTAACGAAGGTCCATTTCGCGTGATTTCTCGTCACGATAAGACCTTTTGGTTGATGGACACGGTCGCGTTGATACCGTTAGCATCGATCGTTGATGACAGCGTGTCGCCCGCTGACATGAGATTCGATGTTAACCCTGCACTACCTGTTGACGACACCTCCGTGTCACGTCAAGGTCTGCAGTTAGCGTTGCCTGCTACGACTTCGAATGAGGCTATCGTCTCACGTTCAGGACAGCACCCAGTTGGCCCTGCTACGTCCTCGAATGAGAATACTGTCTCACGTTCAAGTCAGCAGAGCACGCCTACGCACCCGTCCGTGAACGAGGCTCCCGTCTCACGTTCCGGTCGGAAGAGCGTTTGCCCAGCACGTTCTCGCGACTAGGTCAAACACGATATTAACCATTGCATTTCGCAGTAATAACTTTCGTGTTTATCGTCTCGACACGATTTAACATACTTCATTAGTTATTAGTGTATTCTAGTCAAGTCCATTGCTGTTGCTATACCAGTTTTTCGTTTCTTCTCTCTTGCTTCATATTGCTCCTCGTGGACAGATTACTCCTCCTTGGAACTCCACACCTCCTCGGCCAGCAGAGTTTTAGTTTGATCCACTGGTTTTGGAATTTTGAAAAATGACCAAAAGCTGTGGCTGTTTTTGCTGCGTTGAATGAATTGTTGATTAACAGAGCCTCATCCAGAATTGTCGGCTGGGATACTTTGACTGCTTGGGTTGCTGCAGCAGTCCTCGGAAGAGAATTATTGATTAGAGTCTTCAGATGAGCAACCTCAGGCGCTAGAATTGGCACCAGAGCCCTTAGTTTGCTTATCTTGGTAGCTGGTTGATCAGAACTGGGGGGATCCAACATCCGGACAGTGCCAGAACCCCTGGGAAGAGTAGACTCGTCCTAGTTCGGGGTCGAGTTACTACTAACCATTCAGTCACGGACGAAGTATCAATGTGGTATAGTAAACCGAGTGAGAAAAATGAGGGTAATAGATAGAAACCTAAGGATAAGCCGCAGTAACACGAACAGCAGGAACGCGTTGCAGAAGAGGTTTATACTTAAAAGTACCGTCCATGAGCTTAGTATTGCTTCATTTTAACTTCTACTATCTGCAGATGTCCTCTTCAGAGAATGTCAGCTCACCGACGTTTAAACCTTTATCATATCAGTTCTGTCGGTTTTGGTGCAGTATCTGAATTGGTGGCGCGAAAGTGGTATAGACACCCGGGCGGCAGTTCAGTTCACCACTGCCTGGAGGGGGGGGGCTTTGCGCTCACATTCAGTCTGCCATTCTGCAACTGCGTTTGTCTTCGGAACGCCATATCAGGGACCAAAAATTACAAACTGGAATATTTTGTTCAAATGAAGCTAAAAAATGCTTAGTTGAATGATGATTAAGGTGCCCAAGTAAATCCGTTCTATCCTGTGTGTGAAGGTCAGCATCTTTTGCAAAAGACTGGTTGGGTGGTGGGACTAGCTGGCCGAAGAGCTGGTGAGCTTGAATGATGTGGAATATATGCGAAGAATGGTAGACAGTAAGTTTGCAATGTTCCCGGAGGCAGATTTTCCGTGCCAAATGGGGATAACGGGAGTGAAATTGGGCCAGGTGTCCCGCAGACCAAACCCAGACAGTACAGGGAGACACTCGACCGTGACCTGAGTGTCTCCAGGGGCAATACTTAATTTCATGTCTGAATGTAATACTTGCTCTTTATGAGGGAATGCTCATGTAACGGTTGTCTCTTGCCAGGGAGATGAAAAGATGCTTCCATTCTTTTCCGCTATGGGCACACCTCTTACATGACACTCTCTTACAAGCATATAATAATGAATCTGCGCTCCCCATCCAAGAGCCGTTTTCCAAGAAATATTCAGAATGTAGTGTTGGAAGTCAGCCTAAAAATCCAGTTTTTGGGTAATTAACATGAAGGAATGGATTAACGTCGGCGTCGAACCTGCCCTCTTTTCCCCGTCAGTAGTTCTTTGGATATCCAAGTGAGGTTTTATCGCTCTATGGACCCAGTGAGCACAAGGGTGCGCATTTTAATCCCAAAATCATCCCGCGAGGGACTATGTTTTAGTAATTAGTTTGAGAATAATTTTCGTCGTACCATTAGATTTGGACAAGTCCAAAATATGGAAAAATAATTTTACCAGCCCGGTCAGCAGCATTTAGTCCAAAAAAAGTCCCTCAAGGGACTATTTTTGGACTATTTGAGTTATGTGGCATAGAATAATTTCGCCCATTGCTTCAAGTACGGTTCTTAACATGAAAGCACACCATGACTTCTTTGTGAAATTCTACTTTTTATGGGGATGTTGGGCACCAGAAAGTACTCTGGTCGTGGTTAGTAATTTTCTAGGGCATTCACAGATCATGTTATTTCCTCCAGTAGAACATGATGAAAGTTCAATAACTAGCACCTCAAGATAAACTAATGTAGTACAGCTCACCGAAATTTCAAAGTAAAACACGTAGGCCGCTGCATTCTTGGTATGCTCAGAAATAGTCCCGAAAATGTCCCTTGGGTGTTTCAAACGGGACTAAATTGGGACGAAATTGGGACCAATTCGGGACTATTTTGCTGACTGGGGAGGTTTAGAATCCCCAAAGCCTGATAAACAATCCGATTGTGCTTCCACTGTAGTTACACAAGTAATCATTAACACTAAAACCGATAAAGATGGGAACGGCGATCTACGCATGATCGCGTAACACAGCTCCCCCCGACGATAGTACGTTGTCCGTAGTCGTGCATCCAACAGAGAGCATAAAAGTGATGGGGACCGCGGAGAGGTAGGCGCGGTCCGTTGGTAGGGTTTGTGGGGACGCTTGAATAACAGTGTTCGCGGAGACGGCTGAGTGACAAGGTCCGGTGCCACGGTCACCAGATGTGGTTTCTTCCGTCAGAGTTTCACGCGCACGATCTGCAAAGAAAAATGGAACCAGGTGAGCCGGAGCTCAGTAAATACACAAGCAAGCATTAACACTTACACCGGTCTAGATGGGAATGGTGACCTATACCCAAGCACGTTACAGCTTTAGTCCGTATTTCTCGGCGGCAGCGTAGAAGCGTGATAGGTTTTACTGGTATTGTTTCTTGTCCTTGCCACGACTATTAACGTCCAAGTAGGCAAAAGTTTCTGGGAGATTCCCTGTTATAATCCGACTAACGAACCTCTAATGATACAAAACACGTGGGAATCCGATAGAGATGGAACGGGTTTCTATTGCACTAAAAACCATGTATCCCCCCGGATCGATACGTAGATATCTTTATGCATATATATATATATATATATATATATATATATATATATATATATAACGAATGAATGGAACGCAACAAAAGAAGCAGTAAAAAGATATGCTGATTTTTCTGTTTTTGCACTGTACATATGTTTATGTTTTTGGTCGCTTTGTTTGTCTGAGTGACATTTTTGTATTCATTAGACAAAAGTTCGACAGACACCGCACAGCATTCGCGCCACTGACTGTTCTGACCCATATCTCAACGCCTCTAACCGAAGGCAGTTATCATCCCTTGGGCCTAACCAGGAAGGCTTGAAGCACTAACCGATGCCAATACCGATGCTCGCTTCTTCGTACCTCTACGCCAAGCCATGGCCCGACCGCCGCCAGCCTTGCCCAGCACGTATGAATAGATCACTTAAAAGCAAACGGTAGACTAGCATTTGCAAAACTTGTCCCAGCCACCGGCGGCGGTGATCATCGACCGGTATTGGTCGAGTGGTTTAGAGCGTTCGATCACCACCTCGGAGGTCGGATGTTCGAATCTCCGCCATCACTGGTTACATTGGTAGTTGACAGTAATCCACCGTCGTCCGGCTCGTTACCACATCTGACTTTGTGTAGTCCTCCACTCTAAGTCCCAGGTTCTGGTAGCTGGTTATCCCTAATAGTGTCAAACACACGTCCACCGTACCATGTCCTATTCTCCGTTCCTCCTAGGGAGTGGAAGAGACCACGTGGAGGTCAACAGATGACGTGGCAGCGAGGAATGAGAAAATGTACAGCAGACTTAGGAAAAGTAGGTGCTTCATCTTTTCGTGGTTGGGGTCCAAAAGATCCGTCTTCCAGTTGGCTGGAGACACTGAAGAATATGGTAGCGAACCGTGAACAGTGGCGATCGTGTTGTCACCTTTTGTTGAATCAGAATGACTGATCGATGTGCGTTTGTATGGTTAGACTGTGTACCCAGTGTGTTGGCTGTAAGGGCGTTCTTTCCTTTTCCCACCCGTGTAGGTCCACTCTCTGTCCATCTCGTATATTCACACTTTCTAATTCAGCGTGCAACATGGTGAGAAAGGCATTGATCAGTGGGGCTCGCCTTACTGTTCAACGCTGTACGATGATGATGATGATTGTTAGCAGAAGTCTTGATACATAAATAACCCGAAGTCAGGCTTTAGTCAACTTGCAAGATAGCTATACCAGAAACATAAATTTGAGTTACCAATCAGCGGTGTTCTTTACGGCATGAATTTTCGCTGAAGACCACTGAAAAGCGCTGTTCGATCAACTGAATCGAAGGGGCTTTTCAGGTCTAGGAAAACCATTATTGTCGGTCGGCGGTGCGTGTGACGCGTTTCAAGTAGTCGGAAAAGAGTAAAAATCTGGTCAATGACCTGGGTGGATTCCAGCCTGCTGTTCGCGGGTGTTCCTGTCGGGAGCTGGTGTAAGACGGTGCAGCAAAATCGAGGCTAGTATTTTGGTGACTATCGGAATTAAGCTAATCCCATGATGGTTACTACAATCATTGCGTATTTCCTTCTTGGAGATGGGAACAATCAGTGACTTGCTCCATATAAACGGAATACACTCCGTATTCCAAATGTCATAGAGCAAAGCGGTCAAAGTATTTCCATCCAGTTTGAAAAGAACTGGGGACAGTTCGTCGGGACCGGTCGCTTTCCCACTGTTTAGTGATCGAATGCTCGAATCCATTTCCACTTTCGATGGCGCTCAAATGATACCGCCCAGGGAGTCGCAGTTGTTGACACCGGAGTCACCAGTTTAGCTTGCGGCCAGCTACACTGCTCCTAGAAGTATTCGGCCCAACGATCGAGCCTTTGCTCTCTGTCATAAATGAGTCCTCCATTTCTATCGCAAATCGTTCCACTGAGATAACTGAGAGTGCCTTGCGAGATCTCCGGGATTTGGGCATCGAACTAGGAAATAGTGAGAAGTTGTGTGACGTAGATTACCCAGACAATCTTATCTGCTTGTTCGAATGCACGGAACATGCTCGACGTGCACGAGATAGACTTGCGAGAGCTGTATCTCCATTCGGCATGCGCTTTGTACCTTTAGAGTGTAAAGTGATGTTGCAAGACCGGACGTCAACGATTTCGAGCTTGATGCTCCATGGGGAGGAAATAACAATGGTTGACCGCTTTAGTTACCTCGGGAGCAGCATGACGACGGATGGGAGCACGTTGGTTGAGGTACGTGTTGCGTATGGCCACCACACACTCACCATACTGTGCACCTTTCTCCATCCCTCCTAGAGAGTGGAAGAGATCACGTGGAAGTCATTAGATGATTTGGCAACAGGGAATGAGGAAATGTACAGCAAACTTGAGAAAAGTAGGTGCTTCAAGCCTTCGTTGTTGGGGTCCAGCAGATCCCTCAACCAGTTAGCTGGAGACACTGAAGGATATGTTAGCGAACCGTGAACAGTGGCGATTGTGCTGTCACTTTCTGTCGAATCAGAATTTTTGATCAATGTGCGTTTGTCCCCCTTCAGTATGTAAACAGTTGTTGCAGCACTGGATGGGCTCTTAACCGAACCTTGTGTTGGCACAGCAAGCTCCAGCTGAAATGGATGAATTCTACTTTGGTAACGAGTATTGGCCCGGCTGGGCCCGACACGTTTTGACCGCTCATGGTCGAGTGTCTTAGAGCGTTCAATTACCACGTCGGAGGTCTTAGATTCAAGTCTCCGCCATCACCGGTTACTTCGACAGTAGATAGCAATTCGCTCGTCCGTCCGGCTTGTTCCCACACCTGAGCTATTAGAACCTTATGTGGTTCTCCACTCCAGATCTTAGGGTCTTAAATCCGGTTATCCCTAACAGCGCTACGGGGTAAATGCCCCTTCCACTGCACTCACGTGTCAGCGTATACGGGGCGGGTGGCGGCACGGAAACACAGACTTTGGTCTTGAAGCTGATTTCACTGCGAGTCCACAACGTTCATCTCTTCTAGGAGGAGGCTCTCCTGGCTCTGTCGATGTTTAATTCCAGTTCACCTTTTGTCTTGCGGTTGGGAAGCAGAAATGAGATTAGGTATCTTAATGATGGGACGTAGTCGACTGGTCGGTCATTGATGGACAGTTGTTGAATTCTCACCTCTAGATGCGTTCGGTTGAATTTATTTCTGACCCGATGGACTTCGTGAAAGAATTGACTCAACCGATAATTGGTTGGAGCGTAGCGCATGAGTCTCGTAGAACGACAATATCATTCCAGAACTACAGATTTGAGATGTATATTTCCTGGCTAAGCAGAACGCCAATACCCGAACCTCATAAGCTGCAGCCTGAGACAGGCAAAAAAGCGTAAGTGAAAATTCGCGGATGGATTAGATAGGGACCTCAGTCGCATGATGGAACTTCAGTCTTGAGTACCAGTCTCTTGGATGTACCACAGATTGATGACAGGGGACTCAAGCGTACGCGCTACACCCATTGCTGTCCTATACACAACGAGGTCATCAAGGATAAAAGAGAGGCATCAGTCAGCGGCGGCAATTTCGGTGAGGAAAGATGACAACGTACATAGCGAGTATAACCACCGGGAGCAATACAGCCAGTACGAACGACCGAAGTTCCTGTTGGGTGCGAGGAAAGAGGAGAACGTGGAAAGAAAGGCGCGGCAACGAGAAACCAAGTTACGTACGATGAAAGAGCTGTTTTGTTTTGGCGTAATAGAACAATTCGCCGTTCTACTAGTGATATATTTTATCGGTGTTTGTTTTATTGGCTGTTGTACTACTCGGTCGTCTAGTCCAAAGTTGGCCTCTTTTAGAGAATGCACCTCTAGCTTCTGTGCAGCCAAGGCCGTCCCGCATGGCAGCAGTGTTGGTACAGATGAGCCGGTGGCCGGTTGTATGGCTCATTCAGATTTGTCGAGGTTAAGGGCAGAAACTGCTAGTCATCCTCCAGCACTGCTGTCGAATGTCCACAGCCGCTTATTTGATGGATACACTGGGACTCAGCCTGAACCGTATAGCTCTTATATCTCAACCGATCCCTCAACTGAGGGCCGGGCACCAGGAGTTGAGCACTGATTTGTCTCCACCATCGCTCATACATGAATAAATGCCACATGTACTAAAAGGAAATTCGGTGTGATGTGTCATAAGCCTAAGTGATAATATAAGATTCCAGCCAAAACAGCAGTGAAGCGTAAAATTAATACTGAGATAATGGCTACAATAACTGTAGCCACGTTTTTACGTTGTGATAGAATGTTTTCTGAAATCATATGAACAGCGTAATATAACCGTTGTTCAGCGTACGATCGAGGTGAGGGCGTAGTTTGTGCAATATTAGTTCGGTCCAAAATCGCCGTGATCTGATGTGCTGTTTGTGGTGCCTGGCTTACTGGTTGTGGGGTTACGACTGGCTAGTGCAGGTTTGCAGTACAACAGCTCGCAACACCTCGAATAATTCACATGGATTCCAGTTCTTTCGCGAGCATTATTTACATTCTTCCCTTTTTGTATTTGCGTTAGCACCCTAACAGACTCGAGGCCCGGAGTTTATTAATAATAATAATAATAATAATAATAATAATAATAATAATAATAATAATAATAATAACAATAATAATTATAATAATACTGTGTTGCCAACAGGCTAATACACTCACCGCCTTCACAAGAAGATATAATGTTCTTTTTACGTCAATAGTTGTCAGTCGTTCGTGAGGATAGAAATATGATTTCGGTCGTCGTCCGTAAGAAATGAACGGTAGGCTTAATTCTGCCTGCAAGGCAACTGGATGCAGTGGGTGATAATTGTTTTTAGAGCTTGAGGAATAATATGGAGGTTCGATTGACTAGGATTTGTTATTGCCGAAATAAACCAGTCGTTGTTCTCACGGATGTGGTATTGATGTTCATGCTTTCCATGCAACCGAGATGCGTTGTATATCCGGGAAGAAATCATCAGCTCTGCGCAGTAGTTTGGTGTCGTGGGCATGCTTTCTCCATAAGCGAAATAATTATTCAGGGTAGCTTGCCGTGTATCGAGTCGGGTGATGTACATTTCCTTCGCGTTACCGATGATTTTGCATGATATCGCCATCCGTTTTTATTTAACACTACGACCCTGGCATCTCATCATGTTGAACGCTACGATGAAAACTTTCCAACATTTTCAGGTCTTCCATTCGGATCAGTGTTGATGGGATGTTTTCGTATGAGTCCGTAGTTCATAACGTCATAGAAAAGGTATCCTCTTCATTCCTGTCGTTAACAAACGTGGCAGTATAACAGAGATTTCCAGTCCAGTGATATCATTTTTATGAAAGATTTTTCTGTTGAGGTGCCTGGAGGTATATCTTATTGAAACACTCTCAGTTTTATAGTTTTTATGTCATCCATTTATGAGAATACCCAAGTATCGGAATCACATCAGGAAGAGGGCTCTCCTTCTGCTGGTAATTCATCTCCTTTCGAAGTACGTTTCGAAACAATCTTCATAGTTGTTAACTTTGGTTAGGCAAACTACGGATTGGATGATTTTTTGACAGGTAAGTAGAGGTTTCTTCTCATAGTTATTCTTTTCCGAATATACATGCACGTGAAAGCACGTTTCGAAATTCACTGTTGGAACTTATTTGGATTATTATTTTCTTTCAACTTCACTATTTGGCCTGCTTTGCATATGACACAGTGACAAGAGGTATACTATGTAAGGAAATCTAGTAGGAGTTGAAGGTTTTCAAGATTCTTTTTATAATATCAAGTAAAAATGAATTTAATGGAACTGATCAGTGGGCGTTTATTATAATCGTCCTGGTTGAAAACGTAGTCAACGGTGGCGGTTTTAACGCTGAGGCTACAGCTTGTGCTGTTGCTGGTGTTGGCACTGCTCTTAGAGAAAGAGCTAAAGCAGCGCTGCTAGATTGGATCCTAGCTGACAGTCGTTTATATGCAGTGAGAATCAGGCGTTCGTTTAAAGTGAGCAGTCGCTGTTCCGATAGACGCTATCCGTTTGTCGTTTCGGCGTATGTACCCACGGATTGCATCCCAGATGTAATCTAAGGTAACTTTTACCAAAAGCTCCACGACTCCTTACATAAAACAAACCAGGCCGATATCATGTTTTTGGCAAGAGACCTGAATGCTAGAGTTGGTCGGTTGTTATAGAACGGGATGCTTTTAGGAGGCCCTTTTGCGATGGGTTCCTGTAGCTCGGAAAACGGGAAACGGCTTTTGGCCCTGTGCCTAAACTATCACCTGTTCCTCAGCAGTATAAACTTCCGGCGTTCTAATTGCCGGTACGCTACGTGACGTCCGCCGCCTTCGGATCAACAGGGGACCCAGATCGACCACATCGCTATAAGTCCCAAAAGGCCAGGTTGCGTACAAGACTATCGCTCGTGCTGGAACACCCCCTTGATTCATACCACGCATTAGCCCACGTGTTCGGTGGGCACTCAAAACGCATGATGCAACGACGGTTAAATTGCGACAAGCTTTCCGATCCATCTCACTTATCCGTCTTTCAAAATGCGCTAACTGAAAAGCTAGATGCAGCTCCCCCTGTTAATAAGTCAGCATTAGTCGCTTATCAAGAAGGATTTGCATTCTGCTGGTCTAGTAAGTTGTGGCCTGTCTCATCTTGCCGCGAGACCCTGGATATCTGTTGAGTATCTATGCCTTCTCGACGCACGCTAGTTGATCCCGGCTGGAGGCGAGTATAACGAAGCGCTACTCGTAATGAGATATGCACTTGACGCAAGTCGCCGTAGGGGCCGCGGAATCTAGCGGTCGCAACGTGTATCAGAGTTAAAACGTGCTGCCGCCATGAGTAATTCGCACAAGCTGTTTTATCTTATTCAATTCACCGGTAGGCAGCTAATAGGTTTGAGTAAAACAATCTGTGAAACTGGCAGTTCCCTATTTCATATGTACGAAAAAATCCCGCAAAACAGCATGGCAAACAAGCTCGTTCCCAGTAATTCGTACTCATACCAGTACATTACATTAAATATGACTCAAACAACGTAGGGGAATAATCATCCAAATGTATTCACGTGTGTGTGTGTGTCTGTCTACTTGTCCATGTATCTGTGTCCGTCTGTATGTCTGTCTGGGTGTCTATCTGTGTGTCTGTGTCTGTCTGTTTGTGTGTCTGCCTGTTTGTCTGCGTGTTTGTGTGCATGTGTGCTTGGGCGTGTATGATATGTGTTGTGTGTTGTGTGTGTGAAATTGATCACAGTGAAGAATGTTCGAGTGGTTGCACACGTATTCGGGAACAAGAAATAGGCCATGGGAGTTCAGGTGCTTGCACAAATCGTTTCTGTGCTCGCACGGGAGAACTGTAGAGTCAAATACTCACGGCTTTCGCTGTGGCTAAGATGCGACACTTGACAAGTCTTGATTGCTTTCCCCGGACTTTGTAAATGGTGCGAAAAACGTTCAACACCTCTACTGAATTGTTTGGCTCAACAAAAAGTGAACACAGAGCTCGTAATTGTTATAATTGCTCTAGTATTCACCCCAGCCGAGTGGTGTTCACGAACACTTCCGGATAAGCGCCTCTTTGTGCGGCCGTCGAGATGCTGAGAAATATTTGCTTCAGATCAAAGATTGAGTCTTCACACGTCATGTATTGGAAGCATGTCGACAGAAGACTGACGGAATCTCGGACCGATTTTTACCGAAGCTGAAACCACTGGCCCAAGATTGTAATTTCAAACCTACAACGGCGGAAAAATATCGTCAGAACGTCTTCTTGACAGGATTCCATTCCCAAGCCATTTTGTAACACCGTTCATAGGATGCTCCACTATACTAGGCACACTGCCTTTGATTGGACACAATTCCTAGAAACGGACCATTACCTGTCAGTTATGTCCGTTCCAAAACGTCCGCAATGCATCTGCAACTAGCGTTTCACAGCCTATAGTCAATCTTTGCAAAGATAGTCCTCGCTGCAAGTGATCCCGCCGTTTCTTCTGCAACGTGGAGCAGTGTTACTTTATCGGACTCAATAAACATTATCTTCGCGTGTCGTACTAGGAAGGCTGTTGGTGAAGGATGTGGCAAGCAGTAACTTTATTAGAAAGTGTGCCTCTAACAAAACGTAATTGTCTACCGCTTGCGACAATTGCAGCAACACCTACATTTTTTCCACAGACCGTCACCGAAATTTTTATCAAAGGTACCGCCCTAGTCGGCACGGAGATCTTTGAGAGCTACATCCCATTCTCCGTCAACATTATGAATTGTTGACACCATAAGACCACGCTGAAGGATCACAACGGCTGCGATACCTTTGACGAATTTTGCAGACAGTCACCGATGTTAATCTACGTTACAAAACCGTCAATACGGTCACACCGTGTGAAAACTCGGTTCTGCCTCAGAATCATCTAGTTTTATTAGCGAAAAAAATATATTAGGTTGCTGTCAAATGTGCCCACACGTTGCACGTAGCGTATTGGTCCGACTGCTGTGGCCGACCACGTCTTGAGGCTTTAGTGCTTCTGGCAAGTTTCGTCTCGTCTATCGATTCACGCCATCGATTGGCTGTCCTGCTGTTCGTGGTTCCGTGGGCTCGGTAGGGCCGGTGCTGACGCACTGTCTGCCAGTGAGATAAAACCGTCCATCAAACCATGTGTTGGACCATACCCTCACACCAAGCTGTCGGTCCTCCATGACGTGCTCTGACGAGCCTTAGGGGCATGATTCCTTAAAACAAAGCCGACACTTTTCCTGTGTTTGTAGTTTTCAATTTTGATCCACCAGTAATGTTTGGAGACGAAGCGGAAAACTTCAGATCCGTTACTACAAAGTCAGCGAGCCCTTGGGCAGCCGATGGGAAATTTATTCGATTGGACCGCCCCCCAAATAAGCCACTAATCAGCTGGAGCATGCAAGGCCGGATTGAGTGATCAATACACGGTCAAACCACACAACGCTTAGTCTTCATTTACTGATTGAGCAGTCATCTACAGTCCGACGCACATCGGGTCGATGGTCAATTATCAATACAGTTGATCTCTCGTCAGCCCGTTCGGTGCGACAGGGTGTAAGTCGAACGTCAGTCTCGAATTCGGGAATGGTCCAGTTTCGCCAACGGAGCGCTACCCGAAATTTAGTTTCATATGAACTGTTGTATCTCGCTGAACGAAAATATCACCTGCCCATTCGGTAAATATGGTATCGGAGGAGGCGAGATTTCTCCGTGAGTTACAATTACCGACGGCTATCACTTAACACACAGTTGGCCGCTAATGTGCTTACTCCGATGTTTACAAATGCTAATCCATGGGAAGTATCACATGAACCTCCATAGAAAGGGGCAGTGGAGTCATGTATTCAATTACTAAAGCGTGAGAAGACGGCCGGCCTCGACGAAGTTCCCTCAGTTCTTTTCAAACAGTGGAGATGCTTCGATAAAATGACTTACCATCTTGATCTGTGACATTTGGAACGAGGAGCGTATTCCGTGAATATGGAACGAGTCACTGATTGCACACATCTTCAAGAAAGGAATACGCAATAACTGTGGTAATTATCATGGGATTAGTCTGATTCCGATAGTCACCAAGGTATTAGCCTCGAATTTGCTGCGTCCTCTTATACTGGCTCACGAGAGGAACGCCCGCGGACAACAGACCGGATCCCACTCAGATCGAAGATGCATCGACCAGATTTTTTTCTTTATCAGTTATTTGAAATGCGTTTAAACAACACACACACACACACACACACAGCCGACGGACAAAAATGGTTTTCCTGGACTTGAAAGACGCCTTCGATTCAGTTGATTGAACAGCGCTATTCAGTGCTCTCCACCGGAAAGCTATGCCCCAGAAGTCCGTGAACCTACTAAGGTCGTTGTATTCTCATACTTTTAGCCGCGTAAGGGTTTACGATGAACTATCCAGTCGGTTCGAAACGAAGAGCGGCGTTCAACAAGGTTGTCTAATTTGTTCATTTTTGTTTAACTTCGTTATGGATGAGATAATTGAGAGTGCCTTGCGAGATCTCCGGGATTTAGGCATCGAACTAGGAAATAGTGAGAAGTTGTATGACGTAGATTACCCGGACAACCCTATCTGCTTGTTCGAATGCACGGAACATGCTCGACGTGCACGAGATAGACTTGCGAGAGCTGTATCTCCATTCGGCATGCGCTTTGTACCTTTAGAGTGTAAAGTGATGTTGCAAGACCGGACGTCAACGATTTCGAGCTTGATGCTCCATGGGGAGGAAATAACAATGGTTGACCGCTTTAGTTACCTCGGGAGCAGCATGACGACGGATGGGAGCACGTTGGTTGAGGTACGTGTTGCGTATGGCCACCACACACTCACCATACTGTGCACCTTTCTCCATCCCTCCTAGAGAGTGGAAGAGATCACGTGGAAGTCATTAGATGATTTGGCAACAGGGAATGAGGAAATGTACAGCAAACTTGAGAAAAGTAGGTGCTTCAAGCCTTCGTTGTTGGGGTCCAGCAGATCCCTCAACCAGTTAGCTGGAGACACTGAAGGATATGGTAGCGAACCGTGAACAGTGGCGATTGTGCTGCCACTTTCTGTCGAATCAGAATTCTTGATCAATGTGCGTTTGTACAGTGAGACTGTGTATTCCGTGTGTTGGTTACATTTACGCCGAGGAAATTCGTCGTGGTGTGTAATAAGCCTCAGTGATAGTATAAGGAAGCGAGGCGAGGCAGTGAGAAAATCAGCCGTTCGCGGTGAGTGAAATGAATGAGATATTTCTGAGGCGCACCACCTCCGAGTTGGCAGGCTGTCGTTTCCCTTGGGGCATCTCCCATCTCTTTCGTCTGCATCACCTGCCCAACTCTCACTTGTGGCTCCATGAAGCTGAGGCACGCATCAGCTGCCACACTTTGTCAAATCACCCTACAGGCCTGTCAAACCAGGTTGAGGGTATCCGAGGCCTTAAAACTCAATGAGACAGCGTCCAGCATGCGAAGACGGACACTGATGCACAGGCAGATGAGATCTTCTGGGATCCACTGACTACCAAGGAAATCTGTCCAATAAACAGGGTTGCATGGACCCCTCGGTTTAGGTGACCTGTACGGAATGGTGAACGAGCTCCTAGAGAGCCACCGGCAACCATGCACCAAGGACCTAAGGACGCGTTGGGCATCCCGGATTGGTGAACCACCAACCAAGAGGCGTACAAACCGCTCGTTTGGTCACCGGCCCCCATAAAAAAACCTGCCTGTTGCCCGACAGGTAGCACTTGGTTGTGCACGGACTAGAGTTGCTACCTCGAACAAAGACACGAGTGACGCTGGGGACACCACTTCATACCAAATTTCCAGAATTGTTCATGGCAAGTTCGCGCACACATCGCTCCCCGGTAAGCGGCCCGCCTCTCCGCGGCTGGCATGACAAATAAGCTAGCTGTGGGCCTTAGGACGCGAAATCACATTCAAATCACCTTCCGGGATGTGAGAACACTTTGGGACATCGGAGGCCAAGCCATCACTGCATGAACGCTGCATGACTATTGCATCGAGATTGCACGTGTCTTCGAAATTGGGCAGCCGAATTCTGGCACCCGATGTGTAACGGTTCACGGAGTAGACGACAGTTACCACCTCTGTTACAGTGGACCCACGCACATCTCTGATTTCCACGACGTGGCGATAGCTGTCAGTAACAAGGCTAACGAAAAATTGCCTTCATGGAACCCGATATCCCCTCGGATAGCTTCAGCTGTGTTTCACGCCTCACCCTTAAACGTATCGGTTGTTGTGGTCTATGCCCCGACAGGTGCAGCCGAAGAAGCGGTAAAAGACGAGTTTTACGATAGGCTACAAGAAGTGATAAACAGCTTCCCGAAACGCCACACTCTCCTGGTTGCGGGGGACTGGAACGCCCGTACTGGTGCCTCTATCCAAGCAACTAGACACTTTTGGGGGAAATATGGTCTCGGACAGCAGTGCAACAATGGTGGAGGTCTCGTGAACTTTGCGGACTTCAGTAGCCTAGTCGTCATCAACAGTACAGTTCAGACAACCAATAACCACCCACTGGGTGCGATTGCTTTGGTTGCTATCTCCTAGCGGCAGTCTCAGAAGGAAATAATGAGGGAGAAAAGAGTATGAAACGAGTAAAAGGAGAACTACGGTAATGGAATTAAGTCGATGAAGGAAGTTTGTGAATATAAGAGCGCCACTGATCACAACATCTAGCCGTGAACCCCTATCGTGTAATTCTCCTTGTTTGTTTACCTTGTTTTGTTTACGTATCTTACGTCGCGCCGATTCTTATTTCAGATCATGTATCTCCATTATTAGTCAGGTAGAGCGTAACATTCCTGTCACCGAATCTCGTTCTCTCTGATAAAGCTTTCACGGTCTGTTGCGAACCGTACGTATCAATCTACTTGGCTAATAAAATCATGGACCGTTATCTACGACCGGACAAGTTCGACACAGATATCAATGCTCCGGATGCTTCTTAACAGTGTTCTTACTGGATCCGTACTTTCAGTGACTTTTTAAAACGAGTACAGTCCGATGAATCTGATAACCTTGATATGCTCATCAACTTCCTTTCACCGTCAGTTTATGAGCATATCTCGGAGTGCGACACCTTCGACAACTCCATTTCAATCCCCCAGTCCCTGTACGTGCGCCCGAAAAGTGTCGTCTTCGCCCGGTATCTACTCGCTACATGTAAACAAGATTGCGGGCAAAGCATTGATCAGTACGTCCAGGTAATCAAGTCATTGCCTAAGGATTGCGACTTCCGCTCGGTGTCCACCGAAGAGTATCGCGATGACGCTATGCGCGACGCATTTATCACTGGATTGCAGTCCAACAGCATTCGAACAAGATTGTTGGAACAACCAGCCCTGACGTTTAAGGCTGCTTACGACAAGGCTAGATCACTGGAGACAGCTCAAAAACAGTCACAGTTTTACAGGATTGGAAACGTTCCTTGCGCGTCCACGACCCCTCTAACCCCCACTCTCGATGTGCAACTTACACCTGCCCCAACAGCTGAACCCAAACCGATCACATTGGCCTTACCTAAAGCCACATGTTGTTTCTGTGGTTACTCCCGGCACCCCAACACTAAATGCTCCGCTCGAGATGCAGTTTACAAGGCTTGCGGGAAGACTGGTCATTTCAGACGTGTGCAAATCGAAACCGGCCCCTTCCCCTATTACCTCTGCCCTCACTCCCCTGCTGTCCTCTGTCATAACGGCGGCTGCCCCAGCTTGTTTATCCCGCACAACAACCAAAATTCATATGAATAACGCCGAACTCCAAGCTCTGATTGATATGGGTAGCTCCGATAGCTATATATCTCAGAAAATCATCGACTCATTTGATTCGTCAGTCCACCCTTATAACTCGAAAATTACTATGGTGACGATGTCATTGTCCTGCGTCATTTATGGCCACTCATCATCATCATCGTACAGCGTTGAACAGTAAGGCGAGCCCCACTGATCAATGCCTTTCTCACCATGTTGCACGCTGAATTAGAAAGTGTGAATATACGAGATGGACAGAGAGTGGACCTACACGGGTGGGAAAAGGAAAGAACGCCCTAGTAGCCAACACACTGGGTACACAGTTTAACCATACAAACGCACATCGATCAGTCATTCTGATTAAAAAAAAGTGACAACACGATCGCCACTGTTCACGGTTCGCTACCATATCCTTCAGTGTCTCCAGCCAACTGGAAGACGGATCTTTTGGACCCCAACCACGAAGGCTTGAAGCACCTACTTTTCCTAAGTCTGCTGTACATCTGTTGACCTCCACGTGGTCTCTTCCACTCCCTAGGAGGAACGGAGAAAAGGACACGGTACGGTAGACGTGTTTGACATACGTAACACATGCCCCAACCAACGAAATCTACTAAGTTGGATACACTGTGACAAAGCGTTCACCGAATTAGTACCCAATACTCGCTTTCTGACCTCATCGTTGCTTACTCGGCTATTCCACCCGATCTTAGCGATACTACGTGAACATCGATGGTCAGAAACCTCAAGACGACGAATATCTTCCGCACGCAGACCCCAGGTTTCGCAACTATACAACAAAACTGAACTCACCGTGCCACAGTATACACGACCTTTCAAGTTCAGTGAAATGTCAGGTCAGTGCCACAAGTGCCTCAGTCCAACGTACACTGCACGAGCCTTGGATATCCACGTGCTCACCTCTATTACAGTGCTCCCATCGTCGACACGCAGCTACTGAGGTAGGTGAAGTGGTCGACAACTGCCAGCACCTCCCCATGGAGCATCAAGCCCGGAATCGTTGACGTCCAGTCTTGCAACATCACTTTACACTTTGTAGATGCAAAACGCATGCCGAATGGAGTTACAGCCTTCCCAAGTCTATCTAGTGCATGTTGAGCATGTTCCGTGGATTCAAACAAGCAGACAACGTCGTCCGCGTAATCTGGGTCACAGCTTTCCACTGTTTCCTAGTTCAACGCCTATATCCTGAAGATTTTGAAGCGCACTCTCCATCATTTCGTCTATGACGAAGTTGAACAGGAATGGAGACATGGAACATCCTTGTCGAACACCAGTGGTCATTATGAACTGACCGGATAATTCACGGTAAACTCTAACGCTGCCAGAAGTATGAGAATACAATGATTTCAGTAGGTTCACGAACTTCTGGGGCATACCTTTTCACTGAAGAGTTGTGAAAAGCGCTGTTCAATCAGGTGAATCGAAAGGGCCTTTCAGGTCTAAGAAAACCATTATTGTCGGTCGGCGGTGCGTGTGACGCGTTTCAAGTAGTCGGCGAAGAGTAAAAATCTGGTCAATGCATCCTCGACCTGGGTGGATTCCAGCCTGCTGTTCGCGGGTGTTCCTGTCGGGAGCTGGTGTAAGACGGTGCAGCAAAATCGAGGCTAGTATTTTGGTGACTATCGGAATTAAGCTAATCCCATGATGGTTACTACAGTCATTGCGTATTTCCTTTTTGGAGATGGGAACAATCAGTGACTTGCTCCATATAAACGGAATACACTCCGCGTTCCAAATGTCACGGAGCGAGACGGTAAGTGATTTTATTAAAGCATCTCCACTCATTTTGAAAAGAACTGGGGACAGTTCGTCGGGATCTGCTGCTTTCCCCCGCCTCAGTAATCGAATACCTGACTCTACTTCCACTTCCGATGGGGTCTCAAGTGATACCACCCAAGGAGTCGCATTTGTCGATACAGAAGTAGCTACACTAGGGTGCGGCTAGCCAAACTGTTCCTTGGAGTATTCGGCCCAACAGTCAAGCTTTTGCTGTTTGCTATGGATGGGTTCGCCATTTCTATGGCAAGTCGTTTCACTGACCTGAGTCCGCCGTCCACCGGTGTCACGAATAAGTTTGAACAATCTCTGACTGTTTCCTGTAGCGGCTGCTATTTCCATTTCTCGGGCACCCTTGACCCACCAATTTTCGCGATCATTCTTAAGGCTCTTCGTAACTTGTCTTTGTAGCTTTCTCCGCATCTTATTCATCTCCTTACGGTTCGAGAGGTGACACGTTTGTTCCATTATACTCAGCGACTCTTGCGAAATCTAGTGTCTTTGATGGACAACGGATCTAGGACCACAGGCGAAACCTGCTGCCACGTGTATTGCCTGCTGGATATAGGTCCAATGCTCATCTACATTCTCCGTGGATCCTAGCTCATGTGCTAACTTCTGCTCATACCGGGTGCGTACTTCTGGATCACACAAACGTTGCACAGCTAACCGGGTTTGCGGTTTGCGGTTCTCGTGGATGACCATGGAGTTGGAGAGATAATCGTATTGAAACTAATGGATGGTCCGACTCTACGTACGTGGACCAGTAAGATCTACAGTTCTGAACAGAACTGCGTCACCGGTAGCTTACTGTCATATGGTTAATCTGGCTTAGAGTACCTGTAGAGTTAGAGCGCCATGTCGTTGTACAACGGGAGCTGTGTGAGGGATTGGTACTAGACAAGAACAATCGATTGTCAGCACAAAACTGAAGAAGTCTATCCCCGCTATCTGTGCACTGAGTGAGTAAAGCACAACGCCCATCTAAACAGGCTTCTGACACACTGAGTTTGCCAGCATGTGCATTGAAATCACCAGCTAGCACTACAGTGTCGGAACCCCCTACTGCTACGAACGAGGGTGGCGAAGGCATCATAGAACTCCTCTTTCTGCGTGTTAGAGCTGCAGTCCGTTGGGGCGTACACCGATATCACAAACAAATTGCGCTTACTCAGTTGCAAATAGTAACCAAGCTCTGTAGGTTGTTCATAACGGAATGCCTTCGTTGTACTTAGGCCCCTACAGAGCAGTCATCCATCATAGGAGTCAATCCCTGTGCGGGAAGCGGGTTATTACCGTCCAAAGCCAGTGACAAAAGGGTGCTATATCATGTAGTTTAGATGTTCAACAAACCGTCGAGAGCCATCCCGGATAGCCTTGTGGTTAAGGTGTTCTATTCACAGTCGTTCACCTCGGGTTCGAGTCTCCGTGGGGGCTCGGTCGATATGCACAGCTGATTAGTCCCAACAAGGATGAAACCGCTGTACAGTGCTTCCATGGTTTTCAATGGGAAAATGAGCGTTGAAGCTGCATGATGATTCATATCATACAAATTGCGCCCAACATAACTATCCGTTCGAACGCGGACTGACCCCTGGAGTCTCACAGCACATAAACGACTGTTAACAGGGATCCAGTCTAAAAGTGCACCCTGAGCCTTGTCAGTCAAGACTATTCCTACACCACGTTGACCCACAGCTCCAGCTATTTTGTCTCCTGAGGTGCGGAGAAAATACCTCGATGAGATACCAGGAGCAGTTAGTTGAATTACACTGCTCGAATCCTGGATACGCGTCTCACTTAAGCAGCAGACATCAATCTTCAGATAATCTATTGTGAGGGCTAGGCACGCCTGCTGACCGGCCTGCATGAGTGTACGCACGTTGAAGGAGCCGAGATTAAGAGGCTGACGGGGCTTGAGAAAATGTGAGTTACCAGACAGAGGATTATTCCCGATACTATTTGACGGTGAATCGTTGCGGGTATTGACCGTGTTATCAGTGGGAGCATTATGGGTCGATAGATGGGGCAAAGAGGGATGGTTGGGGACAGAAGACAAAGGTTGAATAAAAGAGAGGGAACTCTGAGCAGTAGCACACTTATCACTACCCACTCTGCTCGATGCAATGGGCAGAGCGGTCCTGATTATCCTGCGCGACAACCGATGCAGTATGGAATTCTTTGTATTCGTGCAGTTCATGGAAGACGTTGGACGGGTACTGCTAGGGTGTCCAGCCATAAAGCAGGAGAACGATTAGGGTCCTCATCCAAAGCCTTTAGTTCTAACGAGAACCTATCCGCAAGGCAACGGGATGGCTTAGTGGAAGCCCATTTGCTTGGATCGATTATTCTCCCTCTGATTTTGCTGATTGAGTTGCCAGCTCAGATCGATCCCCAACCTGGAGGACCAGGAGACTGAACTTAATCTGACCTCTACCCATTGACCTGACAGGCATGACTGGATCTCCGGCTTAAAGAAGACATCCTGTACAGCTCTTTGGGTCATAGAGGCGCGCAAGTCGTCACACCACGTCAAGGTGCAGTCTCGTCGTGATGGCCACTGCTGTGTAGCAGTTCGTTGTCAAGATGTAGTGTACGAAAATGCAAAACCGTCGGTCATGCAAAATCTGTGCGCTGACGTTGTTCTTGGTCACCTTTTCTCGGGTTACATGTAAAGGTCGAAATACCGTTTGGGGAACATGCGGCACTTTCTTACTATGCGGACTGTCCGCCGCTAACATCCAGTCCCCGCCCCTGTTCGCTCATCTGTCTGTCGACTGTGAGCCTTTTGCCACCAAATCCTGCAGACACTCATTCGAGGACGAGCACTTCAATAAAGAGGAGTTACAACACCTCTTGGACGAGGGCATAATTGAGCCGTCGAACTTTCCAAGGAGAGCCCAAGTTTTGGTTACTAAAAACGCGAACTATAAGAAAAGAATGGTCATTGATTATAGTCGGACGATCAACCGTTTTACGCAGCTCGATGCGTATCCACTACCACGCATAGACAATATAGTGGAGAACGTCGCTCGGTACGCTGTTTACAGCACCGTAGACCCCAACAGTGCGTTCCACCAAATCCCAGTCGCAGAAGATGAAACGATCCGTCATATCCATGGAACCGGCTGATCCTCCCACAAGAGATAGTCACGGGAAAGTAAAAGCAAAGTAAGTTGGCATAGATCACAGTGAAAGAGCTGAAGCGACGTTACCAGATAGGATTTCAGTCAACAGTCAGTTGTGCGCACTTTTTAGTTTCGGTTTCAGTTTACTCATCCACTAACCTCGCACTTCTGGGCTCTGGTTTTGGTTGCTACCTTCCGGCATTTTCGAGACAGGGGCGAAAAGTATAGAAGAATCCAGTGAGAGGTCCAAAGAATCAAAGTAATAAGTGGGAATCACAACGAGAAAGAAAGGATTCGAATACAAATACGCCACTGACCGCGACACCTAGTCATATCACTTAATGTCTCCAACCATTTAGTAGGCTAATCACGTGGACCCCAACCTGGAAGTCTAACACGTCCTACTCGGCCAAGTCCACCGGTCAACGTTTTCATAGCTTTTTTCTCCATGTCATGGACTAACCACCTCGACCTACCTTCCAATCACCACCTGCCTCAGAGAACAGCGTACGCTGAGGGAGTCTATTGTTGGGCATGCGTAACACATCCCAACCATACTAACCTGTTTAGATTCAGCACTTGATCCAGAGACTGACCTCTGGTTTTCAACACCTTACGCCTAACCTCAGCATTGCTGATACGGTGTTCCCACCAGATTCGAACAATGCTGCAGAGACATCGGTGCTCGAACACCG
Organism: Fasciola hepatica; assembly: GCA_948099385.1. Lineage (NCBI taxonomy): Eukaryota > Metazoa > Platyhelminthes > Trematoda > Plagiorchiida > Fasciolidae > Fasciola > Fasciola hepatica. The sequence goes on along the minus strand of CANUEZ040000012.1, from coordinate 8,340,597 downwards.
ACAGTATTCGCCTATCTCCTACCCTCAACGGCCATGTTTCTCAGCCGTATAAAAGAATAAATCTAACCACCGCGGTGTACACTAGACCTTTGACAGACAGTCGGATGTCACGCCGACGCCACAGATGACTGAGGTTGGCAAAAGCCAAACGCGCTTTGTGTATACCCGATGACACTTCATCCGTTATCTGTCCACCTGGTGAGATGTAACTGGCCAGGTCACAAGATTTAAGGCCCTTCACAGGAAAGATACTGGAGGTTTCTGGGTGACTCATACTTCGCGACTGCCCACACCGCAGAAGGGATTTTTCTTTGGGAACCCTAACCAGAGCCTTTAACTCAAAAGTCTGACCCACCAGGCAGTGGGGCGTTAACCCAACGGAGAAACGTGACCGAAGCACCCGTGAACGAACTTCTTCTGGTCTGTCACGTGGCATTTTCTTTGGGTTCACAAACAAGATCAACAGATAAAATACAGATGGAAGGGAAGGGGAAGGGCAATAATTGCGGAAGACTGCTTTGGAAAAGGACCGAAATGTTGGGCTACCGGTGGCAGAAGATAGTAAGCGTTCGGCTTTCCAGCGGACGAAGCGTTCTTTGGGTCTCTGTATGGTTGACGAGCATCTGTTCCTGGCTTGCACGAAGCAGCTTTTGGAGTTGGGAGTGGGTGAGCGGCGCCAGCGGTGAAATGTGGCACGCTTCGAGTATACAGCAGGATCACATGCGTGGTTGAACAACTCGGGGGATCTGGGTTTCCCGGGTTAGAAGAGGTGAGGGATGAAAAGTTGCATACCGTGAGGAACAGTGTTTATGAAGTTAGGAACGGAAACGAAAGCGTTTGAAGTAAAACTGCAATCAGTGCAAGAATATGAAGCTAGGAAATCACGGAAACCATTCCACTTCGCTAAACTGCAGAAGGCAAAATGTACCTCGAACTATGTGGAATATCAGGGCGAGTGAATTAGATGGTGGAGGCGGATACAGTTATCAGATGCGCCAAATGGAGGAAGGATAGAGAACCATGAAAAGAGAGAAGAAACAGAAATGAGAATGAAGGTAAGAGTATGGCCACGATCGCCAGCTCGATCGGGGATACGTGTGAGGACGTCAACATGTTGGCACAGGTTGTTAACCACGGCGAAATGTTCGGGTTGGCGCCTCAGAGCCGAAGCGTCCGATGAGTGGAACAACCAGCCTCGATTGTGAACATAAAGATCTCCTAAGATGGTGATCGGGCAGTTAAGATGACACAAACAAGTGCCCATTGTTCAAAGACAAGAAATCAGAGATCGATAAATCGCTACTGTTGGATGAGCTTCAAATAACACAAAAGTGGTGGGTAAAAAAAAAAATCGGAGCTTCAGCCACATCAACCGAAATTTACGATAGGAAAAGTCAAGATATTGGATTCTGGATGTGGCGACTGACTGGGGGCGAAGACACAAATACCAGCTTCGGATGAAGAAAGGTTGAAAGAATAGTTGGGAAATTGGAGTTGGCTGGTGTGTGATGAGAAAGAGATTTAAGTTGCGGTCAAAAATCGTGTAAGAAAGGAGGAAGATTGAAGGAATTGGTGTACAGGATCGAAATCATGGTCTATCCCGCGAGTGGTAATGCGGATGATGAGGTCATGCTTGTTTTTAGAGTGAGCAGAGCGAGTAAGAAAGCAATTTCTTGTTTGATTGCGAATCTTCATGATTCACACTGTGAAAGAAACCGGCAGCCAAGAACCTGAGACCTAAAGGGGCGAACCATAGAAAGCCTCAATAGATCAGGCAAAGTAGTGAGCCGGACCACATCAGAGCTATCTATTATCTAGACTCCGCGGAGAACTGAACCAACGCGTGTATTCCACCCTTGTTTCAATACCACCAGTGGTCCACAAGCTTTTTGGCGCTGGGCCACGGTAAGGGCTTTTGACTTTTGCCAAATGGATCAGACTGCTTACCCACCCGGGATCAGAATATTAGTGTTACGTAAGCGCTGTCCGGAAAGATACGTTGATGTGATAATATTAAAGAATATGAGCATGTAATTTATTTTGCGCAGCATGATCCACTTCATAGTTATCTGATAAAACCATGGTGCTTTGACACCAATTGATTGTCATTGCGACCAACGTAGTCATTTCGTTTGTGGGGATGACATTTTTTGATTACGGCGCACGAGAGTTCAGCAGACAGACCGCACGACATCCGCGCCACCAACTTCTATTCTCTGTCACGTCCCTAAATGTCTCCAACCAACGACAGTCTTCATCCCTTGGGTCCCAACCAGGGAGGCGGGAAACACCAACCGAAGCCAGTGGTGATGCTAGCTTCTTCATACCTCTACGCCAAGTTATGGCTTGACTGTCGCGTCGCTTCTTCCAGCCTTGCCCAGCACGTGTGAACAGACCACGAAGAGGTTGACGATGAGCGAAGATTCGTAAAAGATAACCGAGCCACCGGAGGCGGTGTAGAGCGATCCCTTCGTTAAGGGGTGGCTATCCGTGTCTGACTCACCATGGCGCAACTCGTCGTTGCTCACTCGATGTTCTCACCAGACTTGAGCAATGCTTCGGAACGTCGACTGAATCACCTGTACCAGAACGAAGCAGGAGACCGTTCAGTCAGCTTTGTTCAACAAAACAATTGACGCACGAGACCTGAAAATATAACAAGTAAACGGACAGTTAGAGACAGTAGAAGAATAATGTTAAGCGGTATTGGTGTACTTTCGAGGTTCTATGAAGTGAGCCAATGTAGATGAACATGTTCGCTGTTGTATCTGGTATTTATGTCTGTACGATTGTGGGTCCTTGTTAATGTCTTTTGTGGTTGCACTCAGTGTTCTTCGTTGTTAGCTTACGCAGCCTGTACAATTGAATTGTGTTAAATTCAGTGGCAACTAAATTCTTGTGAATTGATTTATGTTTTTTGAGTGTGAACCTAACTTTTTCTCGCTCATTTATGCGCAAATTTCAGGAGTTATTCAGTCTGTGTATGGCGAAACGCCCGATGACGCTGAGCGGTCCTCTTCTCTAGGTATGTCCATTTTATGTTTTCGCATTTTTGGATTCCTATGTGCACTGAGCATCGCAAAGCCATTTTGAGTAATGACCTGAGCATGTGGTTTTGAAAACGATCTATCGACGGTGTAATTGCGTGAAATTTCCTAGTTTTTAGGGTACACATTCTGTCCGACCCGAAGTTGACTGTTTTCCTTCACACTTGATGTTTGATTTGCTGTGCGAAATAAATTAGATCCAGCACTGGTTGTTTGAATACAGAAGCACTTCTCTGACAAGCAACTTTGAGCAAGAATTCAGTTATTCTCGCAATCCCAACTGAATTAGGCCCGCTATGTCACACGACCTTTGAAATACGTGAACCGAAGTACTAGAAAATCTTTCCATGACCTCTTCAATGAGGGCGAACATTATCATCATCGTACAGCGTTGAAAAGTAGGACAAGCCCCACTGACCACTGGCTTTTTCACCTTGTTACAGGCAGAAATTTGGTAGCATGAATATAGGAAACGGACAGGGCATGTATCAGCACCGGTGTGAAAATGAAAGACCGCCCTGATAGCCATCACACAAAATATGCAGCCGAACTGTACAAACGCATATTGATCAAGAATTCTGATTCGACAGAAAGTGACAGCACAATCGCCACTGTTCACGGTTCGCTACCATATCCTTCAGTGTCTCCAGCTAACTGGTTGAGGGTCTGCTGGACCCCAACCACGAAGGCTTGAAGCACCTACTTTTCTCAAGTTTGCTGTACATTTCCTCATTCCCTGTTGCCAAATCATCTAATGACTTCCACGTGATCTCTTCCACTCTCTAGGAGGGATGGAGAAAGGTGCACAGTATGGTGAGTGTGTGGTGGCCATACGCAACACGTACCTCAACCAACGTGCTCCCATCCGTCGTCATGCTGCTCCCGAGGTAACTAAAGCGGTCAACCATTGTTATTTCCTCCCCATGGATTGATTGACTATAGGCTGTGAAACGCTAGTTGCAGATGCATTGCGGACGTTTTGGAACGGACATAACTGACAGGTAATGGTCCGTTTCTAGGAACTGTGTCCAATCAAAGGCAGTGTGCCTAGTATAGTGGAGCATCCTATGAACGGTGTTACAAAATGGCTTGGGAATGGAATCCTGTTATATATACATATATATATATAGTCTCAAAGACACTTATTTATCTGTCGACGCAATTCAACATGCGAACGTGAATTCACAAACAGTGATAGCTCTAGATGTTTCGTCATAGTTAACAAATTTACCTCAATCGGAAGTGATAGACTATATTTGCGATTACATGTCAGCAGAAGAAATCAGCATAGGCATACTTGTGGAAAACGGTGAAGAACTTCTGGGATTCTGCATTTCCAACATACGGTTCCAGTCCGACGCTAATATCTACAGACGACAAGCTGACATAGTAACGTAATTCCCACTCCCTCCTCGACTCGCTGAGATTTGATAGCAAATTAATTGGCGGTAATACTGCCACACACGGTGGAAGGACACGGTTAAATAAACACACAACACAATCACAGGACACGGTGTCAAATGAACACACTTCTCGGAGCACAGGGGACGAGGCCACAGGCTCACAACACAGAGCACGAGACATAAAGCCGAGTAGGCACACGAGCCACAGAACAATCTCGAACGATGAGTGATACCTGTGGCCTCGCGGGATAATGACACAACTGATCGCTTGGGTCGAACCTCCCAGACCCGTAGTAGCACAACGAAAATGACCCTCAACTTACCAACAACTCGAACACAAGACGCGACCGGTGGTGGTCGAGTGGGTTAGAGGGTTTGCTTACTAACTCGGAGGTCCGAGGTTCTAATCCCCGTCATCACCGGTTACTTTGATGGTAGACTGCAGTCTATTGTCGTCCGGATCGTTACCACGGCTGAGCTATCAAGGCCTTATCTGGCTCTACACTCCAAGTCTCAGGGTCTAATATCCGGTGTCCGTAGTAGTGCAACGGGCCTTCGTGGCTATGGGGTAAAGCCCCTTCCACTGTACCCATGCGAAAACATTTAATAAAGAAAAAAGAACTTCAGCGTCGCTGACCCACCCGCTAACTAGAGCGAGAATTCAGACACAACAAGGTTCCACTCGTTTATTGGTGACGACCAACACAAGTCAAACCGAGGTGTCAACTGTACCGTTAACAAAGTTTGTGAGGGCGACCTTGCAGAAATCATGCATCAGCCAGTCAGCGATTGCTCGTGGGCAGCAGAAAAACAACAAGTGTGGGTTGTCATGAAACTATCCATCTGGCGGGAAAATGTAATTTCCTACAAAAATGGAATTGCGAATTGTTCAGAAACTGAACAGTTTTATGAAAAGGTAATGTCAAGGTTTAATTTTGTGCTTTGAGATGTATATGAAAGATATTCTTTTCTGAGTAGAAAGTCGCCCGAACAGGTGGGTATAGGTTTGTAACATGTAGGTTGATGTTGATGACAGTTGTCACAAGTCATAACGTTTACTTTTCTCGTTAGAGACTCAGGTGTTAGATAATCCAGGAGTCCTACTGCTTGATGATTTGCTCTCAGGGAGTGCCATGTGGAACTTTAGTTGAACGACTTGAGAAAGCATTTCGATTCCCATTCACGTGAGGCAGTCATTTGATCGGTGACCTGTCTCTTCGCGTTTTAATACTGATTCTTGAAGCTTTCACATCTCGGCATAGTCTGTGAGATTGAAATCCTCAGATCCAATGTTGATGAATGGTTTTATCGATTTGCGCAAGAAGTTGTTAGTTCGCTTGTTATAAATAGACTGATTAACTTGGTTCATATACTGTTCGCCATAAATACGTCCCCTCCTTCCAACGTGTCAAAACGTTGCATACTAGCGAAATCCTTTATTTAAATCAGAAAGTTTTCCTGTGAATAGAATAGTGCAGTTGTTCTCAAACTGCTACTCAGTAATCTCATTGGGAATCATCTAAACTGCTTCGAGTAGTGTATTCGTAGCAATGAAAACCAACTGATTCAAGAACGGAAACGGTCTCCTTCACTTGTGGTTCTTACTGTAAACAGTCTGGTGAGCATGAACGCTGCACAATAGAACGGGAAAGGCGCGCACGGTGTCCCCTTGTGGCCTCAGAGTTTGAAATAGATTCACCATTTTGTAATAGGTCACTACTGGCGCGTATCAGTCGATTATTGTCGTTGATTGCGGTGCTCGGCTGCGCATTCGGATCGTGTCTTGACATATATTGGCTTCTGTTATATCTCGTCTGCGGTCGTCCCACTGCCTAAGTCACTTGTCCTGCACAACTACTCTTAGATGGTGAGCAGTGATGTTTTCCAGATCGTGCTTTCTCCACGCTTTCCGAAACCATCGATACATATAATTATTTGTAACAATGTACTACTTCCAGCTGCGCTGAATTGTGGTCCAGGTAAAACTCACGAACACTGGATATCTTCCAAATCAGTTGCTCTGTTCGAATCCTGTCATTCCATCTCTCCTTGTACCACATTCCACAAGGCGTCCACTGACTGGAGAGTTAGTAAGTGATCACAAACAGCAGTGAGTCGATAATTGCGGAGAGATGGGGGAGGCTGAGGCCACTGATAGAAGCCTCAATCCCTGCCGTCCGATTAATGCTCCAGATCTGCAGAAACCAAAGATCAAGGCGATAAAGAAAGGCAGCAGATTACGAATTCATTTCAGGCAACCAATAACCACCCACTGGGTACCGTAGCCCTGGTTGCTATCTCCTAACAGAAACCTCACACGGAAATAACAAAGAAAAGAGTATGGAGGGAGTAAGAGGATAACCACAAATAGTGGTATGAGGTCGATAGAGAAAGTTTAAGGATACAAAAGCGCCACTGATCGCGGCATCTGGTCATATCCCCCAAATACATCTAACCATAGAGTGGGACGGTCTCTTGGACCCCACCCACGAAGTCTAACACGACCTACATGGCCAAGTTCACTGGTTAGGCTTTTCATACCTTCCTTCCATGTCATGCACTGGACACCCTTACTCATCTTCCAGCCGTCACCCGCCTCATCGAACATTGCGCGCCGAGGAATACTGTCAGGGGATATGCGCAGCACATATCCCAACCATCTTAGCCTAGTGAGCAGTTCCGTGAACCTAAGACACTCCTCCGAACCTCTGCATCATTTATGTGGTGTTCCTACCAGATTCGAGCAATGCTACGAAAACATCGATGTTCAAATACCGACAATCTTCGTTTATCCCCCACCCGCAGTGACCATGTGTCCGAACCATATATTAGCACTGGCCTGACTGCTATAGCATACACTCGACTCTTGACCGATGAACGGATGTCATCTCGAGGCCACAGATGACTCAGGTTGGCCAATGCGAAACAAGCCCTCTCTATATGCAGACACCTCATCCGATATCCGACCCCTGGGTGAAATGCAGCTGTCCAGATAACACAACTTGTCTATCAGGTCTATAGTCTCCCCAGACACTAAAAGGTTTGGCGTTGGACCAATCCAGCCCTGCAACAACATCTTGCACTTTGACAGTGCAAAACGCACACCGAATATTGCTACGCAATTGTTTAGGCTGTTCAGAAAAGCTTGCAACTAACCTGGATCGTCACTTATAAGAATTATGTCGTCCGCATATTGAAGGTCTAACACTTTTCCACACAGGAAAAGCTCAATACCACCGTCTCCACGTGACAAAAGGTTGGTCGCTAGGACCATATCGAACACAAGGTCAAGGAGAAAACGAGAGAAGGGGCAGTCCTGACGCACATTACTTTTCGTGGTGGACTCGGGTGAAAGATCACCATAAGTCCCAACTCGGTTTCCGCTATTAATGTAAAGAGACTTCATATTCGGAATGAATTTATCTTGTATACCCTTGAATAGGAGACAGCACCAGAGAACTGTGCGGTCAGCTGAGTCGAAGGCCGCTTTTAGATCAAGGCCTACGGAGTGAATGCCCATGTTCTAAAATTTGTCGAAGAGTGAAGATGTGATCAATACAACCCCGACCAGGTCTAAACCCAGCTTGATTCTCGTGCGAGCACTGTTTGGGAGCATTAGATAGGCGGTGGGGAATGCTACCAACGAACAGTTCAGATGCGGTCCTAACCAGAATTATTCCTCTGTGGTTTTCACGGGAGGACCTGTCATCCTTCCTTTAAGTCGTTACGATCTCTGATTTACACTTACTCTTAGCAATTTGTTCCTTCTCCCATATCAAATCAAGGAGTTTCGTCAACTCCAGTAAAAGTGCCAATCCACTGTCTCTAAAGAAAGAAGGACACAACTCATCGGATCCGGCAGCCTAATGTCGTTCAAGATGGCTCATCCCAAGGAGAACCTTCGCTGCTGACGAGGGACTGATATCAATGAGTAGAGCTGTAGCCATCGCGCTAGTGAGCAAACCTGTCGAGGATAAAGGCCTAATAAACTTCTGAAAATGCTTCACCAAAAAATAGACGACGGTTTTAAGTCTGCATCAGTGAGCCGTTCGCCTCTTTGATCAACTCACTAACGTCCGGCTTTCGTGGACCAGTATTACTAATTAGACGGAAAAGGTTGCGGCTGTTGCCAATCGCCGCAGCTTTTTTCATCTCTTTACACTTCGCAATCCACCACTGCTCACGGGCGTTTCTCAGGCTCCGAATCAGTAAGTGTATGTGTATTTCGGAGACACAACACAACTATTTGAGAGGTTTCAAGAGTTCTAGCTAGTGCAGCCCGTTGTCCCGTTTGGCAGTGTGCGGAGAGTGCAGAGAGAGATTGCGGTTGTACCTGGGGTGCGAAGAATGATCACAGTAGTGGGGTCTTGCATGCATGTTTTGGAGACACAGCATATATCTATCTTAAAAGGGTCAAGAGTTTTAGCCATGGTAGCCTGTTTCCCTATCTGAAGTAGTGTGCGGGCGTTGATGGCAGCCAAGGAGGTAAACATTTAGGCTCAGCGAGTGCATTCGATTTATACCCACCTCCTGAACTACTGCTGTTTGGAGAGCCGCAATTACCCGTGGCGTTCCACATTGACGTTAAACAAAGGAAGGAAAATTAGTAGGGCCCTTTACAGGAGAGATACTGGAAGTTTATGGACGAATTATAATTCGTGGCTTCCCACACCGCAGAAGGGTTTTTTCTCGGGAACTAACTGTAGCATTTGACTCAAAAGTCTGACCCACAAGGCAGTGGGGCCCTAACCCAGCACGGGAACGTGACCGAACAACCCGTGAAAGCACTTCATCAGGTCTGTCACATGAGGCCTGATTTTTGCGTGCATTCTGTTTTGTCCGTGCGGGTGCTTTGTTATCAGTCCGCTTTTTGGATCCAGTCCTTAGCTCCATGCACCCAATGGAGCAAGCAGAACGTGGACGGGGAAGCATCCTTTGGACTGGGGGCTGTCCAGCTTAGGCGGTCAATAGCTGCCCAATGAAGTGTGATGACTTCTCTCGCCGTCGAGTGGAAACGCAGATACTCCACTCCTACTTCTATCTGGTGGAGGGTCTTTGATCGCCAAACTGCTTATCTCCGTGTGTATTCGCTGGACTATCCTCTCCACTAGATTAGTGGTTAGAACAACAACTGGTTCAAAGATTGGACTCCATTGTTCAGCGCTCACAATTGATTCTCTCAAGACTGATATCTGCTGCAAAGGTGAAACGCGTATCCAGGATTCGAGCAGTATGATTCAACTAACTGCTCCTGGTATCTCATCGAGGTATTTTCTCCGCACCTCAGGAGACGAAATAGCTAGAGGTGTGGGAATAGTCTTCAGTGACAAAGCCGGGGCTGCACTTTCAGACTAGATCCCGGTTAACAGTCGGTTGTGTGCTGTATGATTCCAGGGGTCAGTCAGTCTTCGAAAGTATAGCTGTGTTAAGCGCAACTTGTTCGTGATCTCGGCGTACACTCCAACAGACGGCAGCTCTGACACACAGAAGGATGAGTTCTGTGATGAACTAACCACTTTCGTTCGCACGAGTAAAGACTCTTACACTATAGTGCTGAGTGGTGATTTTAATGCACAAGTTGGCAAACTCAGTGAGTCAAAAGCTTGTTTTGGTGGTTGTTGTGCTTTACTCGCTCAGCTTACAGGTAACGGGGATGGGCTTCGCCAGTTTTGCGCGGAGAACCGGTTGTTCCTGTCTAGTACCAATCCCTCACACAGCTCCCGTTGTACAACGACATGGCGCTCTAACTCTACAGGTACTCTAAGCCAGATTAACCATATGACAGTAAGCTACCGGTGACGCAGTTCTGTTCAGAACTGTAGATCTTACTGGTCCACGTACGTAGAGTCGGACCATCCATTAGTTTCAATACGATTATCTCTCCAACTCCATGGTCATCCACGAGAACCGCAAACCGCAAACCCGGTTAGCTGTGCAACGTTTGTGTGATCCAGAAGTACGCACCCGGTATGAGCAGAAGTTAGCACATGAGCTAGGATCTACGACGAACAGTGATGTAGATAAGCATTAGGTCCATATCCGGCAGGTGATGCATGTTGCAGAAGGTTTCGCCTGTGGTCCTAGATCCGATGTCCACCAAAGACACAGGACTTCGCAAGAGGCTTTACGTCAAATGGAGTAAAAGTGTCAGCTCTCAAATTGTGAGGTCAGTAAGATACGACGACATATACAAAGCAAGTTACGAAGAGCCTTAAGAATGATCGCGAAAATTGGTGGGTGGAGGTAGTCGAAGAAATGGAAGTAGCAGCTACTTCAGGTAACTGTCAAACACTTTTCAAACTTATTCGCGACACCGGCGGCCAGCGAACTCCGATCAGCGAAACGATATACGATGGAAATAAAGAGCCTGTTCATGGCAAACAGCAGAGGCTGGAACATTGCGCTGAATACTTCAAAGGGAGTATCACTTGAGTCTCCATCGAAGTGGCATTGGAGTCATGTATTCAATTACTAAAGCGTGGGATGGCGGCCGGTCTCGACGAAGCTCCCTCAGTTCTTTCCAAACTGAGTGGAGATGCTTCGATGAAATCGTTTACCACCTTGATCCGTGACATCTGGAACGAGGAGCGTATTCCGTGAATATGGAACGAGTCACTGATTGATGGTCTGAAAGACACTTATTTATCTGTCGACGCAATTCAACATGCGAACGTGAATTCACAAACAGTGATAGCTCTAGATGTTTCGTCATAGTTAACAAATTTACCTCAATCGGAAGTGATAGACTATATTTGCGATTACATGTCAGCAGAAGAAATCAGCATAGGCATACTTGTGGAAAACGGTAAAGAACTTCTGGGATTCTGCATTTCCAACATACGGTTCCAGTCCGACGCTAATATCTACAGACGACAAGCTGACATAGTAACGTAATTCCCACTCCCTCCTTTGCTTGCCGATATGTTCATGGTGAAAGTTGAAAACAATAGGTTGAATCCAACCATCAGCTGCTTTTCCATGTACAAAAGATACATCGATGACATTTTCTGCCTAGTACTGTGCGAATATAGTGTGCATGAGTCGCTACAGACGTTCAATAAGTCGCATGCGAATATAAAATTCACGATAAAACGTGAAGAGAATGAATCGCTACCTTTTCTAATTTTTTTGCTGAAAAGATGTTCGATCGTGCGGAATATCCACCACAAACCAACCTGGCAGAGGCAGTATATTCATTTTCAAAAATTCGTACAAATACATCAGAGACGAAATGTAATTCGATGTCAGGTATGCTCTGAAAATAAACTCCCAGAATCGATCGAAGCGATTTGCAATACATTGCGAGGAAACGGGTATCCAGAGGATCCTCACTTCCGCAGTGACGTCTGATGCTACCTAGGAGAAAAGCGATACAAATGGACCACATTTTAAGTACTTTGGGAGCTACAGGGCAGCTGAATGTGAAGTTGGAGCCGAAGGTCAGATCACGTCAGACTGGTCTTCTTGAACCTGCGTCATTTGCGGCACGGCCAAGACTTCCGTCTTTCATTGAGATGACGGGTCTTCAGTGCTACGGTGCGCAGTTTTTAGTCTATGGTTGTGAATCTTGGACGCCCGGTGCCTTTCTGTATTCCACCACCGAAGTCTCCGTGAAACTGCTCGGGTTTGTTGGGAACACTGTCGGCAACGACGAAGTGCATCGTCGTACGTTGGTTACGGGTAGTAGCGCACTGACAGAAACAATCGCTACACAGCCTCCAGTCGTTGAAACACATTTTACCCAAGCCTGCATATCGCCTACCGTTCTGTGCACTATTTGTGCTTTTGATGTATGGCTGTAAGAACCAACTTGGCGACTAGTCCATTACTTGGCTCAGTCGAACGAAGAAGTAGACGTCAGCACTGGCTTTGGTTGATGCATCCTGATTCCCTGGTTGGGGTTCAAGAGATGAGAACTGTCATTGGTTGGAGACGTTGAGGGACATGGCTGTGGACCGAAGTGAATGACAAGAATGTTATGCGGCGTGCACAATATGCTTTCAGACCCCATTGATGTTGCTCAAAACTACAGAAAACTAGAAAAATGCGTTCGATGAAACAGCCAAGACACAGTTGTTTACTATTTGGTTTCTCCACCTCGTTACCCGTTTCTCTATTTGTGGTGTTGGTACACTGCCTAACTCCAGCCTCGGTGTAATAATGATAATAAAACATCCGCGTTGGAATCAAATTCATTCGATTCATTTTCGAGTATGAAAGATGCTTTATTGTTCTCCGGGGATGTGTTGACGGTAAGTTTGCTCTATTACCAATTTTTAGAACAAATACACCTTGCGTACTCTCTGTTCTACTTAAAAGCGATGTTTAGTTCTTCTAGTTCTGCCTCGTTGAAGAAAGTGCCGAAGAAATTTACTTCTTTTCAACCATGCTCATTAGTGCAGAAGTAGATAAAGTATTGCGAGCGATTTAAGAAACAGGCATCATGTACCGAAAAATGAACTCAAAAAAGCCAAATTTATTTACCGATATATTTGGTCAATGAACAGTTTCATGAAAGAATAACGTTTTTTATGATGGCCATCTGTTTTATCTGCTTGCTTCGTTCCAAGAGTTACACAAGGACGACAACACTTCAAGTCCACTGCAATACACAGTAACCGTAAGCGGTCCATTTTTGTGACTAATAAAAAGTTCAGGAGAATGCAGCACTGAAAGATGCCTTGTCTAGTAAGTTTCTGATTCTTTCTGATAATTATCGGCTCCGGATACACCCAGAACTTAGCCGGTCCGTGGGGCAGTGGGAAGACAGAATTGCTCAGCAGGCACCACCGCCTGAAAAGCGTCGTTCTTCTATCGCGGAGCGTCCTCGTTCTAGTGAGTTTATTCATTTTTTGTTTTTACCCGCCTCCAAACCTAGTCGAGTGAGACCCGGAATGACACATTTATGCAATCATCCAGTAACATCACTTGTGGTAGATAATAGGTAAATTACTCTCGGCGGGTGTGGTTTTGGTGTATTCTATAGGTACCGGAGTTGTGCGACTTCGGCGTTTGTGAATAGTTTTCGATACACTTAATAAGCTTATTTTGCCGGCTGACTATTGTTTAAGTGTAGCTCTGGCTGTCATAGGGGCTCTCGTTCGTGGATTTATCATTTTCGTTTTTCTTCGGGATAGCTATCAGGATTCTCTGTGAACGGTGTCTCTGGGTGCCATCCATTGTCTATCTCTGAAATTAACACTGGCCGCATAAGAATGCAAGAAAAGATCTGCAAGCTGCTGTATGATGTTAGATGTATGAATAAATATAAACTTGTGCCACTGGTTTTTTCCCTCTGATTTACTTCCTCACGTTATGTGATAGTGTTACTGTATTTCATAAAAAGGTCGCGGCCAATTAGGAGCTGCCAATTTTTTCGAAAGTGACCAGGACCGTAAGCAGGATTCGAACCACGGATACCAGGGCCCAAAACCCATCTTAATGACGGTTTGACCACGCTGGTTGCCAGCTATGTCCCAGTTTCTTCAACCGCTGAGTGAGTGAATTTTTAGATCTGGACCAGGAAACCTCACTTTCTTGTCATGAACTGGCCAGTCTTGCTCATTTCTCAACCAGACGATTTATTCGGTATAAATTTTTGTGTTAGAACCGATCGTGCCAACGCTGCCTACTCCGAGGCTCTCATTTTCCTAAGGTATCAACGGACGGACAGCCTGAGAATTTGTCATGGTAGTGTTGTATCGCAAGATAACTTGCACACTTGAGACGGAAAATCTCGACTCGCTGAGATTCGATAACAAATTAATTGGCTGTAATACTGCCACACACGGTGGAAGGACACGGTTAAATAAACACACAACACAATCACAGGACACGGTGTCAAATGAACACACTTCTCGGAGCACAGGGGACGAGGCCACAGGCTCACAACACAGAGCACGAGACATAAAGCCGAGTAGGCACACGAGCCACAGAACAATCTCGAACGATGAGTGATACCTGTGGCCTCGCGGGATAATGACACAACTGATCGCTTGGGTCGAACCTCCCAGACCCGTAGTAGCACAACGAAAATGACCCTCAACTTACCAACAACTCGAACACAAGACGCGACCGGTGGTGGTCGAGTGGGTTAGAGGGTTTGCTTACTAACTCGGAGGTCCGAGGTTCTAATCCCCGTCATCACCGGTTACTTTGATGGTAGACTGCAGTCTATTGTCGTCCGGATCGTTACCACGGCTGAGCTATCAAGGCCTTATCTGGCTCTACACTCCAAGTCTCAGGGTCTAATATCCGGTGTCCGTAGTAGTGCAACGGGCCTTCGTGGCTATGGGGTAAAGCCCCTTCCACTGTACCCATGCGAAAACATTTAATAAAGAAAAAAGAACTTCAGCGTCGCTGACCCACCCGCTAACTAGAGCGAGAATTCAGACACAACAAGGTTCCACTCGTTTATTGGTGACGACCAACACAAGTCAAACCGAGGTGTCAACTGTACCGTTAACAAAGTTTGTGAGGGCGACCTTGCAGAAATCATGCATCAGCCAGTCAGCGATTGCTCGTGGGCAGCAGAAAAACAACAAGTGTGGGTTGTCATGAAACTATCCATCTGGCGGGAAAATGTAATTTCCTACAAAAATGGAATTGCGAATTGTTCAGAAACTGAACAGTTTTATGAAAAGGTAATGTCAAGGTTTAATTTTGTGCTTTGAGATGTATATGAAAGATATTCTTTTCTGAGTAGAAAGTCGCCCGAACAGGTGGGTATAGGTTTGTAACATGTAGGTTGATGTTGATGACAGTTGTCACAAGTCATAACGTTTACTTTTCTCGTTAGAGACTCAGGTGTTAGATAATCCAGGAGTCCTACTGCTTGATGATTTGCTCTCAGGGAGTGCCATGTGGAACTTTAGTTGAACGACTTGAGAAAGCATTTCGATTCCCATTCACGTGAGGCAGTCATTTGATCGGTGACCTGTCTCTTCGCGTTTTAATACTGATTCTTGAAGCTTTCACATCTCGGCATAGTCTGTGAGATTGAAATCCTCAGATCCAATGTTGATGAATGGTTTTATCGATTTGCGCAAGAAGTTGTTAGTTCGCTTGTTATAAATAGACTGATTAACTTGGTTCATATACTGTTCGCCATAAATACGTCCCCTCCTTCCAACGTGTCAAAACGTTGCATACTAGCGAAATCCTTTATTTAAATCAGAAAGTTTTCCTGTGAATAGAATAGTGCAGTTGTTCTCAAACTGCTACTCAGTAATCTCATTGGGAATCATCTAAACTGCTTCGAGTAGTGTATTCGTAGCAATGAAAACCAACTGTTTCAAGAACGGAAACGGTCTCCTTCACTTGTGGTTCTTACTGTAAACAGTCTGGTGAGCATGAACGCTGCACAATAGAACGGGAAAGGCGCGCACGGTGTCCCCTTGTGGCCTCAGAGTTTGAAATAGATTCACCATTTTGTAATAGGTCACTACTGGCGCGTATCAGTCGATTATTGTCGTTGATTGCGGTGCTCGGCTGCGCATTCGGATCGTGTCTTGACATATATTGGCTTCTGTTATATCTCGTCTGCGGTCGTCCCACTGCCTAAGTCACTTGTCCTGCACAACTACTCTTAGATGGTGAGCAGTGATGTTTTCCAGATCGTGCTTTCTCCACGCTTTCCGAAACCATCGATACATATAATTATTTGTAACAATGTACTACTTCCAGCTGCGCTGAATTGTGGTCCAGGTAAAACTCACGAACACTGGATATCTTCCAAATCAGTTGCTCTGTTCGAATCCTGTCATTCCATCTCTCCTTGTACCACATTCCACAAGGCGTCCACTGACTGGAGAGTTAGTAAGTGATCACAAACAGCAGTGAGTCGATAATTGCGGAGAGATGGGGGAGGCTGAGGCCACTGATAGAAGCCTCAATCCCTGCCGTCCGATTAATGCTCCAGATCTGCAGAAACCAAAGATCAAGGCGATAAAGAAAGGCAGCAGATTACGAATTCATTTCAGGCAACCAATAACCACCCACTGGGTACCGTAGCCCTGGTTGCTATCTCCTAACAGAAACCTCACACGGAAATAACAAAGAAAAGAGTATGGAGGGAGTAAGAGGATAACCACAAATAGTGGTATGAGGTCGATAGAGAAAGTTTAAGGATACAAAAGCGCCACTGATCGCGGCATCTGGTCATATCCCCCAAATACATCTAACCATAGAGTGGGACGGTCTCTTGGACCCCACCCACGAAGTCTAACACGACCTACATGGCCAAGTTCACTGGTTAGGCTTTTCATACCTTCCTTCCATGTCATGCACTGGACACCCTTACTCATCTTCCAGCCGTCACCCGCCTCATCGAACATTGCGCGCCGAGGAATACTGTCAGGGGATATGCGCAGCACATATCCCAACCATCTTAGCCTAGTGAGCAGTTCCGTGAACCTAAGACACTCCTCCGAACCTCTGCATCATTTATGTGGTGTTCCTACCAGATTCGAGCAATGCTACGAAAACATCGATGTTCAAATACCGACAATCTTCGTTTATCCCCCACCCGCAGTGACCATGTGTCCGAACCATATATTAGCACTGGCCTGACTGCTATAGCATACACTCGACTCTTGACCGATGAACGGATGTCATCTCGAGGCCACAGATGACTCAGGTTGGCCAATGCGAAACAAGCCCTCTCTATATGCAGACACCTCATCCGATATCCGACCCCTGGGTGAAATGCAGCTGTCCAGATAACACAACTTGTCTATCAGGTCTATAGTCTCCCCAGACACTAAAAGGTTTGGCGTTGGACCAATCCAGCCCTGCAACAACATCTTGCACTTTGACAGTGCAAAACGCACACCGAATATTGCTACGCAATTGTTTAGGCTGTTCAGAAAAGCTTGCAACTAACCTGGATCGTCACTTATAAGAATTATGTCGTCCGCATATTGAAGGTCTAACACTTTTCCACACAGGAAAAGCTCAATACCACCGTCTCCACGTGACAAAAGGTTGGTCGCTAGGACCATATCGAACACAAGGTCAAGGAGAAAACGAGAGAAGGGGCAGTCCTGACGCACATTACTTTTCGTGGTGGACTCGGGTGAAAGATCACCATAAGTCCCAACTCGGTTTCCGCTATTAATGTAAAGAGACTTCATATTCGGAATGAATTTATCTTGTATACCCTTGAATAGGAGACAGCACCAGAGAACTGTGCGGTCAGCTGAGTCGAAGGCCGCTTTTAGATCAAGGCCTACGGAGTGAATGCCCATGTTCTAAAATTTGTCGAAGAGTGAAGATGTGATCAATACAACCCCGACCAGGTCTAAACCCAGCTTGATTCTCGTGCGAGCACTGTTTGGGAGCATTAGATAGGCGGTGGGGAATGCTACCAACGAACAGTTCAGATGCGGTCCTAACCAGAATTATTCCTCTGTGGTTTTCACGGGAGGACCTGTCATCCTTCCTTTAAGTCGTTACGATCTCTGATTTACACTTACTCTTAGCAATTTGTTCCTTCTCCCATATCAAATCAAGGAGTTTCGTCAACTCCAGTAAAAGTGCCAATCCACTGTCTCTAAAGAAAGAAGGACACAACTCATCGGATCCGGCAGCCTAATGTCGTTCAAGATGGCTCATCCCAAGGAGAACCTTCGCTGCTGACGAGGGACTGATATCAATGAGTAGAGCTGTAGCCATCGCGCTAGTGAGCAAACCTGTCGAGGATAAAGGCCTAATAAACTTCTGAAAATGCTTCACCAAAAAATAGACGACGGTTTTAAGTCTGCATCAGTGAGCCGTTCGCCTCTTTGATCAACTCACTAACGTCCGGCTTTCGTGGACCAGTATTACTAATTAGACGGAAAAGGTTGCGGCTGTTGCCAATCGCCGCAGCTTTTTTCATCTCTTTACACTTCGCAATCCACCACTGCTCACGGGCGTTTCTCAGGCTCCGAATCAGTAAGTGTATGTGTATTTCGGAGACACAACACAACTATTTGAGAGGTTTCAAGAGTTCTAGCTAGTGCAGCCCGTTGTCCCGTTTGGCAGTGTACGGGGAGTGCAGAGAGAGATTGCGGTTGTACCTGGGGTGCGAAGAATGATCACAGGAGTGGGGTCTTGCATGCATGTTTTGGAGACACAGCATATATCTATCTTAAAAGGGTCAAGAGTTTTAGCCATGGTAGCCTGTTTCCCTATCTGAAGTAGTGTGCGGGCGTTGATGGCAGCCAAGGAGGTAAACATTTAGGCTCAGCGAGTGCATTCGATTTATACCCACCTCCTGAACTACTGCTGTTTGGAGAGCCGCAATTACCCGTGGCGTTCCACATTGACGTTAAACAAAGGAAGGAAAATTAGTAGGGCCCTTTACAGGAGAGATACTGGAAGTTTATGGACGAATTATAATTCGTGGCTTCCCACACCGCAGAAGGGTTTTTTCTCGGGAACTAACTGTAGCATTTGACTCAAAAGTCTGACCCACAAGGCAGTGGGGCCCTAACCCAGCACGGGAACGTGACCGAACAACCCGTGAAAGCACTTCATCAGGTCTGTCACATGAGGCCTGATTTTTGCGTGCATTCTGTTTTGTCCGTGCGGGTGCTTTGTTATCAGTCCGCTTTTTGGATCCAGTCCTTAGCTCCATGCACCCAATGGAGCAAGCAGAACGTGGACGGGGAAGCATCCTTTGGACTGGGGGCTGTCCAGCTTAGGCGGTCAATAGCTGCCCAATGAAGTGTGATGACTTCTCTCGCCGTCGAGTGGAAACGCAGATACTCCACTCCTACTTCTATCTGGTGGAGGGTCTTTGATCGCCAAACTGCTTATCTCCGTGTGTATTCGCTGGACTATCCTCTCCACTAGATTAGTGGTTAGAACAACAACTGGTTCAAAGATTGGACTCCATTGTTCAGCGCTCACAATTGATTCTCTCAAGACTGATATCTGCTGCAAAGGTGAAACGCGTATCCAGGATTCGAGCAGTATGATTCAACTAACTGCTCCTGGTATCTCATCGAGGTATTTTCTCCGCACCTCAGGAGACGAAATAGCTAGAGGTGTGGGAATAGTCTTCAGTGACAAAGCCGGGGCTGCACTTTCAGACTAGATCCCGGTTAACAGTCGGTTGTGTGCTGTATGATTCCAGGGGTCAGTCAGTCTTCGAAAGTATAGCTGTGTTAAGCGCAACTTGTTCGTGATCTCGGCGTACACTCCAACAGACGGCAGCTCTGACACACAGAAGGATGAGTTCTGTGATGAACTAACCACTTTCGTTCGCACGAGTAAAGACTCTTACACTATAGTGCTGAGTGGTGATTTTAATGCACAAGTTGGCAAACTCAGTGAGTCAAAAGCTTGTTTTGGTGGTTGTTGTGCTTTACTCGCTCAGCTTACAGGTAACGGGGATGGGCTTCGCCAGTTTTGCGCGGAGAACCGGTTGTTCCTGTCTAGTACCAATCCCTCACACAGCTCCCGTTGTACAACGACATGGCGCTCTAACTCTACAGGTACTCTAAGCCAGATTAACCATATGACAGTAAGCTACCGGTGACGCAGTTCTGTTCAGAACTGTAGATCTTACTGGTCCACGTACGTAGAGTCGGACCATCCATTAGTTTCAATACGATTATCTCTCCAACTCCATGGTCATCCACGAGAACCGCAAACCGCAAACCCGGTTAGCTGTGCAACGTTTGTGTGATCCAGAAGTACGCACCCGGTATGAGCAGAAGTTAGCACATGAGCTAGGATCTACGACGAACAGTGATGTAGATAAGCATTAGGTCCATATCCGGCAGGTGATGCATGTTGCAGAAGGTTTCGCCTGTGGTCCTAGATCCGATGTCCACCAAAGACACAGGACTTCGCAAGAGGCTTTACGTCAAATGGAGTAAAAGTGTCAGCTCTCAAATTGTGAGGTCAGTAAGATACGACGACATATACAAAGCAAGTTACGAAGAGCCTTAAGAATGATCGCGAAAATTGGTGGGTGGAGGTAGTCGAAGAAATGGAAGTAGCAGCTACTTCAGGTAACTGTCAAACACTTTTCAAACTTATTCGCGACACCGGCGGCCAGCGAACTCCGATCAGCGAAACGATATACGATGGAAATAAAGAGCCTGTTCATGGCAAACAGCAGAGGCTGGAACATTGCGCTGAATACTTCAAAGGGAGTATCACTTGAGTCTCCATCGAAGTGGCATTGGAGTCATGTATTCAATTACTAAAGCGTGGGATGGCGGCCGGTCTCGACGAAGCTCCCTCAGTTCTTTCCAAACTGAGTGGAGATGCTTCGATGAAATCGTTTACCACCTTGATCCGTGACATCTGGAACGAGGAGCGTATTCCGTGAATATGGAACGAGTCACTGATTGATGGTCTGAAAGACACTTATTTATCTGTCGACGCAATTCAACATGCGAACGTGAATTCACAAACAGTGATAGCTCTAGATGTTTCGTCATAGTTAACAAATTTACCTCAATCGGAAGTGATAGACTATATTTGCGATTACATGTCAGCAGAAGAAATCAGCATAGGCATACTTGTGGAAAACGGTAAAGAACTTCTGGGATTCTGCATTTCCAACATACGGTTCCAGTCCGACGCTAATATCTACAGACGACAAGCTGACATAGTAACGTAATTCCCACTCCCTCCTTTGCTTGCCGATATGTTCATGGTGAAAGTTGAAAACAATACGTTGAATCCAACCATCAGCTGCTTTTCCATGTACAAAAGATACATCGATGACATTTTCTGCCTAGTACTGTGCGAATATAGTGTGCACGAGTCGCTACAGACGTTCAATAAGTCGCATGCGAATATAAAATTCACGATAAAACGTGAAGAGAATGAATCGCTACCTTTTCTAATTTTTTTGCTGAAAAGATGTTCGATCGTGCGGAATATCCACCACAAACCAACCTGGCAGAGGCAGTATATTCATTTTCAAAAATTCGTACAAATACATCAGAGACGAAATGTAATTCGATGTCAGGTATGCTCTGAAAATAAACTCCCAGAATCGATCGAAGCGATTTGCAATACATTGCGAGGAAACGGGTATCCAGAGGATCCTCACTTCCGCAGTGACGTCTGATGCTACCTAGGAGAAAAGCGATACAAATGGACCACATTTTAAGTACTTTGGGAGCTACAGGGCAGCTGAATGTGAAGTTGGAGCCGAAGGTCAGATCACGTCAGACTGGTCTTCTTGAACCTGCGTCATTTGCGGCACGGCCAAGACTTCCGTCTTTCATTGAGATGACGGGTCTTCAGTGCTACGGTGCGCAGTTTTTAGTCTATGGTTGTGAATCTTGGACGCCCGGTGCCTTTCTGTATTCCACCACCGAAGTCTCCGTGAAACTGCTCGGGTTTGTTGGGAACACTGTCGGCAACGACGAAGTGCATCGTCGTACGTTGGTTACGGGTAGTAGCGCACTGACAGAAACAATCGCTACACAGCCTCCAGTCGTTGAAACACATTTTACCCAAGCCTGCATATCGCCTACCGTTCTGTGCACTATTTGTGCTTTTGATGTATGGCTGTAAGAACCAACTTGGCGACTAGTCCATTACTTGGCTCAGTCGAACGAAGAAGTAGACGTCAGCACTGGCTTTGGTTGATGCATCCTGATTCCCTGGTTGGGGTTCAAGAGATGAGAACTGTCATTGGTTGGAGACGTTGAGGGACATGGCTGTGGACCGAAGTGAATGACAAGAATGTTATGCGGCGTGCACAATATGCTTTCAGACCCCATTGATGTTGCTCAAAACTACAGAAAACTAGAAAAATGCGTTCGATGAAACAGCCAAGACACAGTTGTTTACTATTTGGTTTCTCCACCTCGTTACCCGTTTCTCTATTTGTGGTGTTGGTACACTGCCTAACTCCAGCCTCGGTGTAATAATGATAATAAAACACCCGCGTTGGAATCAAATTCATTCGATTCATTTTCGAGTATGAAAGATGCTTTATTGTTCTCCGGGGATGTGTTGACGGTAAGTTTGCTCTATTACCAATTTTTAGAACAAATACACCTTGCGTACTCTCTGTTCTACTTAAAAGCGATGTTTAGTTCTTCTAGTTCTGCCTCGTTGAAGAAAGTGCCGAAGAAATTTACTTCTTTTCAACCATGCTCATTAGTGCAGAAGTAGATAAAGTATTGCGAGCGATTTAAGAAACAGGCATCATGTACCGAAAAATGAACTCAAAAAAGCCAAATTTATTTACCGATATATTTGGTCAATGAACAGTTTCATGAAAGAATAACGTTTTTTATGATGGCCATCTGTTTTATCTGCTTGCTTCGTTCCAAGAGTTACACAAGGACGACAACACTTCAAGTCCACTGCAATACACAGTAACCGTAAGCGGTCCATTTTTGTGACTAATAAAAAGTTCAGGAGAATGCAGCACTGAAAGATGCCTTGTCTAGTAAGTTTCTGATTCTTTCTGATAATTATCGGCTCCGGATACACCCAGAACTTAGCCGGTCCGTGGGGCAGTGGGAAGACAGAATTGCTCAGCAGGCACCACCGCCTGAAAAGCGTCGTTCTTCTATCGCGGAGCGTCCTCGTTCTAGTGAGTTTATTCATTTTTTGTTTTTACCCGCCTCCAAACCTAGTCGAGTGAGACCCGGAATGACACATTTATGCAATCATCCAGTAACATCACTTGTGGTAGATAATAGGTAAATTACTCTCGGCGGGTGTGGTTTTGGTGTATTCTATAGGTACCGGAGTTGTGCGACTTCGGCGTTTGTGAATAGTTTTCGATACACTTAATAAGCTTATTTTGCCGGCTGACTATTGTTTTAGTGTAGCTCTGGCTGTCATAGGGGCTCTCGTTCGTGGATTTATCATTTTCGTTTTTCTTCGGGATAGCTATCAGGATTCTCTGTGAACGGTGTCTCTGGGTGCCATCCATTGTCTATCTCTGAAATTAACACTGGCCGCATAAGAATGCAAGAAAAGATCTGCAAGCTGCTGTATGATGTTAGATGTATGAATAAATATAAACTTGTGCCACTGGTTTTTTCCCTCTGATTTACTTCCTCACGTTATGTGATAGTGTTACTGTATTTCATAAAAAGGTCGCGGCCAATTAGGAGCTGCCAATTTTTTCGAAAGTGACCAGGACCGTAAGCAGGATTCGAACCACGGATACCAGGGCCCAAAACCCATCTTAATGACGGTTTGACCACGCTGGTTGCCAGCTATGTCCCAGTTTCTTCAACCGCTGAGTGAGTGAATTTTTAGATCTGGACCAGGAAACCTCACTTTCTTGTCATGAACTGGCCAGTCTTGCTCATTTCTCAACCAGACGATTTATTCGGTATAAATTTTTGTGTTAGAACCGATCGTGCCAACGCTGCCTACTCCGAGGCTCTCATTTTCCTAAGGTATCAACGGACGGACAGCCTGAGAATTTGTCATGGTAGTGTTGTATCGCAAGATAACTTGCACACTTGAGACGGAAAATCTCGACTCGCTGAGATTCGATAACAAATTAATTGGCTGTAATACTGCCACACACGGTGGAAGGACACGGTTAAATAAACACACAACACAATCACAGGACACGGTGTCAAATGAACACACTTCTCGGAGCACAGGGGACGAGGCCACAGGCTCACAACACAGAGCACGAGACATAAAGCCGAGTAGGCACACGAGCCACAGAACAATCTCGAACGATGAGTGATACCTGTGGCCTCGCGGGATAATGACACAACTGATCGCTTGGGTCGAACCTCCCAGACCCGTAGTAGCACAACGAAAATGACCCTCAACTTACCAACAACTCGAACACAAGACGCGACCGGTGGTGGTCGAGTGGGTTAGAGGGTTTGCTTACTAACTCGGAGGTCCGAGGTTCTAATCCCCGTCATCACCGGTTACTTTGATGGTAGACTGCAGTCTATTGTCGTCCGGATCGTTACCACGGCTGAGCTATCAAGGCCTTATCTGGCTCTACACTCCAAGTCTCAGGGTCTAATATCCGGTGTCCGTAGTAGTGCAACGGGCCTTCGTGGCTATGGGGTAAAGCCCCTTCCACTGTACCCATGCGAAAACATTTAATAAAGAAAAAAGAACTTCAGCGTCGCTGACCCACCCGCTAACTAGAGCGAGAATTCAGACACAACAAGGTTCCACTCGTTTATTGGTGACGACCAACACAAGTCAAACCGAGGTGTCAACTGTACCGTTAACAAAGTTTGTGAGGGCGACCTTGCAGAAATCATGCATCAGCCAGTCAGCGATTGCTCGTGGGCAGCAGAAAAACAACAAGTGTGGGTTGTCATGAAACTATCCATCTGGCGGGAAAATGTAATTTCCTACAAAAATGGAATTGCGAATTGTTCAGAAACTGAACAGTTTTATGAAAAGGTAATGTCAAGGTTTAATTTTGTGCTTTGAGATGTATATGAAAGATATTCTTTTCTGAGTAGAAAGTCGCCCGAACAGGTGGGTATAGGTTTGTAACATGTAGGTTGATGTTGATGACAGTTGTCACAAGTCATAACGTTTACTTTTCTCGTTAGAGACTCAGGTGTTAGATAATCCAGGAGTCCTACTGCTTGATGATTTGCTCTCAGGGAGTGCCATGTGGAACTTTAGTTGAACGACTTGAGAAAGCATTTCGATTCCCATTCACGTGAGGCAGTCATTTGATCGGTGACCTGTCTCTTCGCGTTTTAATACTGATTCTTGAAGCTTTCACATCTCGGCATAGTCTGTGAGATTGAAATCCTCAGATCCAATGTTGATGAATGGTTTTATCGATTTGCGCAAGAAGTTGTTAGTTCGCTTGTTATAAATAGACTGATTAACTTGATTCATACACTGTTCGACAAGGAACAACGTTCTGATGCGTCGTCGTCCTGAAGGATCACCTCGGTAGTTTTCTCAACATCGGTAAAGTGTGTTTTGGGACGTATGGGTAAACTTAGTCGTTGACTATGCCGTCAAGAAATGCTACCTCGCTTTGAGCTTTCCCATCAGATAACACCACAGACGTTCACTGAGCCTCCATTTTGCTGCAGTGTTGCTGTCAACTTATCACTTTGATTAGTTTAATCGATTTTTTCTTGTTATTACTTTGACGGTCATGCTTTGATAACGAAATTACTGGCTCATCAGTCCAAATCATGGATTTCCATCGATCTGCGCCACCAGTACGTATTTACACTGCATGCAAAGAATGGATTTGTGGTATTTTTGTGCTTTGAACGATTTTCAAAACTGTGGCTTCTCGAAAAGCCGCAAATGTTAATAGTGCTTACTAGGTTGGCCAAAAGCCTGTGGACATTTACGATAAACCTCTACGGTTCGATCGTTGTGGAGGTTGCTTGCACCTTAAATGCGTCACTGGAATTTCGCATCTGCATACTGTGTCAGCGAAGTGTTTTTCGACATTCCTTCGGGTGTCGTTCGTGACATGTGCCCCAGCAACGGACACACTGGTGTCCACGTCTGTGGGTAAAATGCGTGATAATCCCGGAGGTATACTTTGTGCTACACCAAAAGACAATGTGTGCTGTGTTTCAGGATATCTTGCCGCTCAGTGAGGATTCCACAGCCCCTAACCAGACCACTCCCGGGTCACGACGAATGCTGAAGCCGTGACTGACCCTACTGTCCATGAAAATAGAAAACCCGTCGAAGGAAGAAGACTTCTACTGCAGCTGCAGTTCCGTTAACGACGACAAATTTGACTGGCTTTCAGTATCCGTGATACTACTTTTATCTTACGCGAAAATCTCCCGCGACAGAATGAGCCGGCTTCATAGATATCAGGGACCATTTCTGACCGCGCGCGCCAGACGGAGACGGGTTCAGTACAGATCGTGACCCAGTTCTTTTTCCATTGTCGGATTCCATTGACCAACCAATGACATAGAAGCTCTAAGTCTTTTTCCATGGTGCTGATTCACGTTTTTGACTGTCCGTCAGGGTGACAGTGCCAACCAAAGCAAGTAGTGGAGCAGCGATGAAAGCGCTGTTTTGTTTTGGCGTAATAGAACAATTCGCCGTTCTACTAGTGATATATTTTATCGGTGTTTGTTTTATTGGCTGTTGTACTACTCGGTCGTCTAGTCCAAAGTTGGCCTCTTTTCGAGAATGCACCTCTAGCTTCTGTGCAGCCAAGGCCGTCCCGCATGGCAGCAGTGTTGGTACAGATGAGCCGGTGGCCGGTTGTATGGCTCATTCAGATTTGTCGAGGTTAAGGGCAGAAACTGCTAGTCATCCTCCAGCACTGCTGTCGAATGTCCACAGCCGCTTATTTGATGGATACACTGGGACTCAGCCTGAACCGTATAGCTCTTATATCTCAACCGATCCCTCAACTGAGGGCCGGGCACCAGGAGTTGAGCACTGATTTGTCTCCACCATCGCTCATACATGAATAAATGCCACATGTACTAAAAGGAAATTCGGTGTGATGTGTCATAAGCCTAAGTGATAATATAAGATTCCAGCCAAAACAGCAGTGAAGCGTAAAATTAATACTGAGATAATGGCTACAATAACTGTAGCCACGTTTTTACGTTGTGATAGAATGTTTTCTGAAATCATATGAACAGCGTAATATAACCGTTGTTCAGCGTACGATCGAGGTGAGGGCGTAGTTTGTGCAATATTAGTTCGGTCCAAAATCGCCGTGATCTGATGTGCTGTTTGTGGTGTCTGGCTTACTGGTGGTGGGTTACGACTGGCTAGTGCAGGTTTGCAGTACAACAGCTCGCAACACCTCGAATAATTCACATGGATTCCAGTTCTTTCGCGAGCATTATTTACATTCTCCCCTTTTTGCATTTGCGTTAGCACCCTAACAGACTCGAGGCCCGGAGAATAATAATAATAGTGATAATAGTAATAATAATACTAATGATAATAACAATAATAATGATAATGATAATAAATATAATAATACTGTGTTGCCAACAGGCTAATACACCCACCGCCTTCACAAGAAGATATAAAGTTCTTCTTACGTCTCTGATTGTCAGTCGTTCGTGGGGATAGAAATGTGATTTCGATCGTCGCACTCAATTATGCCCAATATTCTTATGCCACCACGACGAAACAGCACATTGGCGTGGTGTGATGGTCTGCGTACCTCCATGACCCATGGTTGGAGGGTAGCACGGCAGTATCATTCTCGAACACCAGATCTGAGATGTATATTTCCTGGCTAAGCTGAACGCCAGAGTGTTCGTGTATTGCGTGGCCTATTGTCCAATCAGTGGTATAGTTAGATAGCACCGGTAAGAGGAGATAGGCTTGTCTAACTCCGGTAGTGAGTTTTGGTCTACAGGATTCTTCGCCGTACAAACGGAAACTAGCGCCAAGTTTAGACTTATCACCGTCCATGCAGCCCTCAAAGCTTTTCGTGCATTCTGTCGGATTGGATTGTGGTACAGAGGGACATGTGGTGAATGAATCGAAGGTAGCCCGGAAGTCAATGAAGCAAGGTACCGTTGTCTGCGAGAACTTATAGCGTTGCTCCAGTATTCGGCGCAGTGTGAAGATTTGATCCACCCATCTACACCAAGCACACTCTCGGTGGAGATTTAGTGCCAGAGTTGAAGATTTACTTTCCTTTTGAGCGCTCAACCGGATTCGGAACATCCGCTAACGCCTACAAAGCAGCAATCAGTGGACTTGCCGCTTGACCACAGCCCTTCAAGGAGAGTGACGAATTTGTGGAATGCTTTGCCAGCAGTATTGGTGTAAGGAAAAACGATATCATTATGAAGCGATGCCTGGACCTCCTGAAGTGATGGCAGCAAGGCAAGTTCGCTGCAATCTGACGAGGTGACCTCCGCTATTCCCATTCGCCGAAAGCAAATCCAGCGACCTTCACGGATAGACGTATACTTTGTCCGACTTGAAAGTGGACACAAATCGCATTCAACGGTAGCCCTTGACCTAAAATTACAGCAGCAGCGATCGGTTTGTTTGGAATATTTGACTTGACGATGTAGTTTCACACAATCGTAGTTGATTTGAGAGGGCGTTTTTCGGCGAACAATTCATCTTACCGACACTGCTTGAACCAGTTGTTCTCCGTTCATCATTCGGCGTTCGCGAACGGTGTCAGCGTGGTGGTTTTGCTGACTGCATAAGTAGTTCGTCACACATCTGAGAACATCGACACGCCTAGCGTGATTCCTATTAATCTCTGGTTGACTTTGATCCCCATTGATCGCACGGGTTATTAACCATCTCTCCTACCGAGGCTTCTACATGCGGTGCGTTCTTCGGGAACGGGTATACCCCTGGAGCTTCGAATTCAACTATTACTCTTGAAAACGGTAGAAGTAGCTAAATTTGGACTTTTTTGAATTCTCGCGGAAAAAATTGCGCCGCATTGTCCACTTGAGAAAACGGTGAACGACAACGGAATTTGCACATTATATATATATATATATATATATATATATATATATATATATATATATATATTGATATTTGAACCACAGTGATAGAATGAATCTACCTACGCAAATCGAGTGAACCGGTAGTGGTATGCAAACCAACATGAACTCGTTCATTGTGAATACACGGGTCATGATGGTCAATTTATTATGGCGTTACATAAAAAACGAGTCGAATAGCAACTTGTGTAGTATCTGATCAGCGGTATGTCATCTATCGACACAATGTTTATCACTAACTCGTTTGCAGTTTAATCTCGTACATTCACTTTGGTCTCCTGAATGGGAAAGACGTCAATGAATCTAGTTAAGTTGGGAGAACCATTAGTGGTTATTGGATTGTGGCCGTTCTGGTTGCTACTTCTCAACAGCAGCCTAACTAGGAAATAAAAGTTTTCAATAACATGACACAGTACGAGGAGGAATAAAATAATGATGTCAGTATGACGATTAAGTTACGTGAATGAAATTCCTTACTTGTCGTGATATGTAGCCATATCTTTCTGCCTGCCGGTTATATGGATCTCGTGCAAGCCCGGTACACAAAAGTAATACAGTGCAATGGTCCGGCATACGATCTCTTTCATCCATCATATGAACTATCCACTCAATGGCGCTCATCTTATCAAGGCCGATGTAGCTTTTAGTAAGTGGTATGAGTTTGCTCAGTAATGTCGAACTGACCCATCGGACTACGGGTTGAACCTGGTTATCGTTTTTTGTCCTGTATCCGGCATACTGCAGTGAAACTAACATTTGCATATAATAAGAATTATCAACTTCCTGGCACTTATTTCACTCATCCCGTCATATAGGTCTGATAACTACGTTGGATAGTTATGGTAAAATGCACTTTAACTGTTATTGTCCTGTGCACAGTCATCTGTTCTCATCTCAAACTTGGACATAATTCGTGTTGTCCGGCGATTGAGAGAATCCGATAGGTTAGGCTAGGTGTTGGTCAGAGTAACTTAGAAGAAGGTCGGAGATGTTGGTAAATTCTACTTAACTTCATTTTCCAAAACCGAAGTGAATTGTAATAAAATTGTGTTAAAATCACAGTTCTATTAAATCGTGTAGTCACCGACATTTCTGACGGCATCAATTTGTATACTGTTATAGTAATAAATAAACAATAATAAATAGGGAAGAGATTGAAACACGAGTGAAGTACATTCGTATCTAGCACCCTGAAGGATTTGGGGTGGTTATGAATAAAGAACAATAGTTGAATTCTGTTGTCCGAAGAAGTAATGATAAACAGACAACTAGAGGTGATATTGACCGCTTAGACGTAGCTGCAGGACCATGAACAAGTACCGATGAACCAGCTAGTTGTTTCAATGCTGATGTCGATATATTTGATGGTCAGAGTTCATCAACCGGTCGTGCTTCCCAGTCATTTCATTGTTGAAGCAGTTTTGCTTCTGACTGACTCAACAGTGCCGCTGTGTAGGTATGAGTACTAATTACAGCCACTTTGTGTCTGAGACGAATAAATCTGAGCAGCAGTGTTTGGCAAATCTAGTTAAACCATATGGTCCGAATTAAAAGAACAGCACCAAATTTGGCGACTACGCGGTCCAACAGAACTGTGTAATTTTACGACGATTTCATTACAATTCATTTCAGCTTTCTGAAGTGAAGTTAAGTGAAGTAGAACTTGTCAACATACCCAACATTCTCCAAAGTTACTTGAACCAATACCTAACTGCAACTCACGGAGACTCCATCGACCGCCGGACAACAAGAAATGTCCAAGCTTAGTTTTATTCTATCACTCTGTGGTTGAAAATAGCACCAGAGACTGAACTTGTAGGCCCTAGCCTATGGCCAACCACACAGAAGAAACGGTGCGAACAAGCTATTGCCCAAATACGAGTAGTATGTGTGTTTTCTGCATGTGACAACCACACTGCTTAGCCTCGAAATGAAAAAACAAACGGATTCTACGTCAGAGCCACCGATGGCTGAGACCTCTGAAAGTCAAACGTGATTTCTGTAGGAACATGAGCGCCACGTTTGACACTTAAACATTATACACACTGTAAATTCGGAAGCAAACAAACTACTACTCATGTTCGATGGAAAACTATAGAAAATGTCGATCGTTTTTGTACAGTGTGTTCTCCGGGATCGGATACATCCCTGGAGTCTCGAATTCAATTATTACCACTGAAAACGGTAGAAGTAGCAAAATTTGGACTTTCTTGTATTCTCGCGGAAAAAATTGCGTGCCATTGTCCACCTGAGAAAACGGTGAACGACACCGTAATTTGCATATATATATATATATATATATATATATATATATATATATATATATATATATATATATAAGCGCTGAATCTGATCGGGTCACGTGCCTGAGAACGTGTTGCGCATGTCGTCATGTACGTCCCTTGGCATGCCTAACTCTTAACAATGGCAAGAAGTTCAAAAGAACATTGACAAAGGGCCCAGGTTTGGTTCACTGTTACATTCATTTGCTATTTGGCATGTTCTCTTTACTCGCACACGAGCAAGACGTTTCAGTTCGCATATTACATCATTCCCGTTGTTTTTAGGTCGCGAATATTCCGGGGAACGAACAAATAACGCCAGAGTGTTCCAGATACGCAAGCAGTCTTCGCTTGGCGTTCGGCAAAAACATCGGACGAACACTTATCTAGGTATATAATCCGACATAACTCCCGTTTAATATCAGCATTTGTTTTTCGTTATATCTCGTTTCATTAGGGTTTTTTAGTTGATTGTTCTCTTATTTTTTCCGTAGCGGCTTTAATGTTTCTCCATATCAGTGAAAACAAAAACATCCAACACAGTCCACGGTGTATTTATTTTGCAAATGTCAGGATTGCGTTTTTCCAGCACCAATTAAAATTGAGTTCAATCCTCATCTACCCAGGAAATATCGATCCACTTTGAACGTCTCGCAGTAATTCGTGACTGAAATTTCGACCACATGCACTCTTAGTTCTCAGGGATTTTCTGAGTTTTTTCTAGTTCATTTATTGAGTTGTAGACGAAATTTTTTCATTTTAGGTTTACTGCTCCATAAACATTTGTCGCTCATCATTGTGTGAATTTATGACATGCAGTTCAGTTCTAATACTCAATAACCGTGCTCTGAGTGCGAGGACTTTGCTTACTATCTCTCAGCGGTAACGTCAGTCTAAAGTAATTAATAAGGGAATGAAAAGAGTAAGAAAAGAACTGCTGATATTATCAAGTAGGGAAACCACTTGAATCCTGGAGGCCTAAAACCGCCTTACATGACCAAGCCACTGGTTAGGCTTTTCCCACCTTTCTGAATGCAAGTCTTCTCGAGTAATACATAACGTGAATTCGGGGGAAATGCGTCAGCAGTGTTCAGTTCGTTCACTGACGATGATGTCTGTGTTTTTCATGACTAAAATTTACGGTCACATATGGTGAACGCGCATTTCCCATTACTTGGGCTTTTTTTTTCTTACCAGACCACGTCAGTCAATCCGACAATTCTACCCCTCCGAGTCCGCTTAGCGTGTCTTTCCACTGTCGACAACATCGGCCATTAAACAGTTATGCGACGACTCATCTCCGATCCGGTAAGTGCTTCCCAACGCTTTCGTTACTTGATGTTCACATCGCCACTCAAGCGGGACCTCGTAGCCCCAAAAGGGAAAGCCACATCTTTGAGCCCTACTATGGAACGAGAGAACATTCCATTTGGTTAATCTTCGATCAGTCGGGATTCCACAAAGTACTGCTATAACTTCCCAATGTCGGACCGCAACTGTGCCGATGTTGCGTCTTATGTTGTGCGTCATTCATGGAGACAATAGCTTTGAAGGTTTCTAATGTCGCCTTTTCGTACCTTACTAAAAACCTAATCAATCATTGTGAAGTTCCACTAGGTTTATTTCAGACTGGGATTTTTTTACGGTGTTCAGTGGCAGTTGAGAATAAAAAGTCCTAGGAACATTTCTGGCCATTATGCGATTGTTGTCAATCAAATGAATTATTGTAAGTCCATTGCCAATCCCGTATCAGCTGTCAGTTAATTCTTCCCCATCTTGTCTTGTATTGGAGCAGAACAAACAACATCGAATTCTGATGATTACACGGCGTACCCTAACTGCGATTTGTTACATGATGCGGATGAACCTACTTCTACGGAACGGGTGATTCGTTGGCTGAACTACCAAAGCGCGTTTTGGTGATGAATTTCCACGCTACTCTTATTTTTGTCATTGTTCTAATAAATCGCACCTCGTGAGAAGTGATGACTTCTTGATGACTTGGAAGCAGATTCCGGTTCGTAAGCTACGAATATAATAGTCAGGGTTACCACCACAGAAAACGGATTTGAAAATCTCGTTAGGCTCGTTGTCCAGTCATTCGTCTCTTTCCATCCAGAGTCATCGGATGATCTTCATGCAGTAGTAACCGCCGAAGTTCAGTCGGAAAATTCGGACGTAAGTGACGCTTTAAGTTGATATACGCGACTAACGGGAATTAGATTTGGCTCATATATTCGCCGGATCTGCTTCCAGTTGATTGGTACTAATTGGTTGATCCTTTTCTCGTGGACAAACAACCTATGCAACGGTTGGCAACGGCTATTATAAACTTATATAATTACTTGGGGCTTACAGCATCGTCAAAACGACGCGAAAATGCGAATTTGACCGCTAAGGATGACGAGGAAAATTAACTACCCGAGTTCTGATGAAAAGTTGATCGCATTCGCACTGATTGACTCTCCGATATCCTCACTAGTTTTTTGGATTCTCTGCCCGACTTTTGGAGCAGTTGGTCGCTTTCATATCTAAATGGACAAGTAGACTGTACGCCGGTAGAAAAAGAGATGAGTAATTTTCCGGTCGAATTCGAAGATAAACACTGCTTCGGAAGTGCTCATCTTGTCAATGAACAGACGAATAGGTTTTCTTACTGGTGACCTGGATTGCAATGCTCTGTTGGGTGTAAGGACCGAGAAGAGCATGCAATTGAAGCTGGTTCTCTTCCATATGGGAAAATTGATCGTTATCTCAAAAAATACGTTCATCCACTCATGGAAAAGCCTGTAACACGAAGAAATTTATTTTCCATGCATCACTTCAGGCATTCACATATATAGAATTGGGTAAAGTAGAGTATTTGTGTAGCTATAAGTAGCAGTAAGTGTGCAACAGATCTGATAACTTGACAACATGCTTCAACTCGATAAAGCTTGTCCGTTGTGTGAACAACAATAAGTGTGAGCATTCTGACCACATGGCGTAAAAAGACAGTCGTGAAAAGGTGCGGGACTGGGGAGAATTTGTACATGGGAACCATAAGAGAATCACTGGTTACGGCCGCGGCAACGACAACTGCTGCACGAGGTTACATTACTCGCACAATTCTGGCCTCAATAATCGACTTGCTATGCCTTCTGACGTCACCAGCGACCGCATGCATAATCCTTTCGCGTGGACTCTGAGAGTTGTCAGGACTAGTTTGCAACGTGTCACTGTATCGATTTGGTGTCCACTATACACCCGATGTAGGATTGCGCTATTGATAGTCCAAACTTTTCCTTCGCGTGAAGAAGCCGAGACGTGTTCTGATATCCTCCTAGACAGGCGTCTCGTCGTATGTCCAATATACTGTGCACTACAAAAGCACGTAAACTGATAAAGGATAAAAGATTGAGACTGATGAGCCCACCCGTCCTTGCATTGATGAACAACAAGAGGCTTGGTGTTTGGTAATATTCGGACACGCGCAGCGGGCATGGAATTCCCGAGGGCCTTAGATTGGCGTAGCTCCAGTATTTCTAAGCTTTTATCACCCTTGAAGAAGACTGTTGGGAAGACGTCCTTCTTGGCCATTTGCGCTCTCGCTTCATGTCTTTTCCCCATATTTTGACAAATAAATGTTTCTCTTTAGTCGTGCTATTGTACCAGGGCTACCGATGTTGCTTGCTTGTGCAAATCAGACAGCTCACTAGGTTTCTTTTTTATATTGTAGCGAAGGAAACTAAGGAATTGTATGTGTTGCACCATCCAAGTGCATTTTCGACACACCCCTTTATATGGCCGTCCATTATTCTACGCAGTACCACATCGAGAAAGGCAAGAGAATTTTCCTTTTCTGTCTCCACTGGTAATGTGGCCACTTCATGGGCATCGGTGAATAACTGCAATAATTCGGTAATATCTCTTGCTGTGTCGCAGATTATAACAGTATCGTCCATGTATCTGGTACACGTATATAGACTCGGTGGCGCTGCGTAGAGTTCCATTTTCAATTTTGGCTATGAATATATCTGCCAGAAGGGTCCAAGCGGTGATTTCATCGCTACCCCGTCCTTCTGCCTGTATTATTTTCCACAGTACAGGAATCGTACATTACATGTACATCTAAGGTCTACTTCTTCAAGCTTGACCGCGAAAACGTCCAGTTTGATGTCATTATCCGTCAGGTATTGAGAGATTAAATCTACCGTCTGGATCAACGGGATGCTTGGGAATAATGATTCTACATCTAGGGAAAGCGTAATCCGTTCAGAGAGATCCTGGTCTTATACCATCTCCACAAAAGAGAACGAATCTTCCGCGCTATACTTTGCCGGTGACTTGCGCGTGGTTCAAGAATTTCTGCAATCCGCTGAGCTGTGGCATAATAGGCTGAGGTCCTCATGTCAATTACCGGTCTGAGGGGTATGTTTGGCTTGTGGACTTTCCGTAGTCCGGAGTCTAAATGGCTGCGCGCCAAGAGGTACAAACTTGTCGTAGAGCGTTTTGGAAGAAGCGTTAACTGACTTAAGCTGTTTCAAGATCCCTGTCAACTCAGTCTCGGCTTCTTGTGTTTTGTCTTTCTCGCGCGGGTTTAAGCGGAATTGCTCTCATTAGATAAAATAGTCATCATCTTCTGTCATGATCGCCTCGGTCTAGCACACATTTCTCCGGTTTTGATGGTAGCAAATCTAGATTAGTCAATAGTGCTTGGATCGCCTTTCCGTGTTGCTTAGTTAACAGTCCCTCAACGGGGACCTAGCAGCGTGATGCTTTTGACATTCATAAGCAATTGATGTTTTCAAGCCGTCAGCTGAGTCAGATGATGCTGGCATCAGGTTATACAATGGGCTCGTCAAACTTTTGAAGTGAGTTTCAATTTTCATCTGATAATAACGTGGTTGCGTCCCAATCTTAACGAACACCAAGCCTCACGCTGTTCATCAATGCAAGTGTAGCGGTTGCCATCTTCATTCGTACTTTTACCACGTTTATTGTTTAACTGAATGCTGACTGCCAAGCGCGGTTGCCATTTGACCGTTGCCCCTGCGCACGCTCTCACGCACACTCTTAAATATACGCTAAACACTATCTCTCCCAATCGCCTTCTCGTTCTCACGGGGCGTGGAGAATACCGTTCTGGTTAACATATTCGTACAGTGCTGAGCATTAGAGTAACGTGCAGGTGGTCCACGCAGTACAAAGGACCGAACCAAGCGTTTAATAAAGAAATCGCGAAGTAAGGTCTAACCAACCTTACACAAGGACGGGTGGGCTCATCAGTCTCAATCTTTTATCCTTTATCAGTTTACGTGCTTTTGTAGTGCACAGTATATTGGACATACGACGAGACGCCTGTCTAGGAGGATATCAGAACACGTCTCGGCTTCTTCACGCGAAGGAAAAGTTTGGACTATCAATAGCGCAATCCTACATCGGGTGTATAGTGGACACCAAATCGATACAGTGACACGTTGCAAACTAGTCCTGACAACTCTCAGAGTCCACGCGAAAGGATTATGCATGCGGTCGCTGGTGACGTCAGAAGGCATAGCAAGTCGATTATTGAGGCCAGAATTGTGCGAGTAATGTAACCTCGTGCAGCAGTTGTCGTTGCCGCGGCCGTAACCAGTGATTCTCTTATGGTTCCCATGTACAAATTCTCCCCAGTCCCGCACCTTTTCACGACTGTCTTTTTACGCCATGTGGTCAGAATTCTCACACTTATTGTTGTTCACACAACGGACAAGCTTTATCGAGTTGAAGCATGTTGTCAAGTTATCAGATCTGTTGCACACTTACTGCTACTTATAGCTACACAAATACTCTACTTTACCCAATTCTATATATGTGAATGCCTGAAGTGATGTATGGAAAATAAATTTCTTCGTGTTACAGGCTTTGACACCATTGTGCTCTTTGAATTTCCGAGCTGATGGTGTAGGTGCTTGTGTTGAAATACATTCGAACTCCATAAGACCGATTTCTTTGTTTTGTTACTCATGAACCTCTGTGTTCGCAAAAGCTACGCTTCTTGTCAGTGTTTATGCAACTATAGAGCTCTGTTGTTGAAAGTTGTTGTTACGTAAACATTTCGATTCAGGGAGATTTAAGCGTTCGACAGACGATACTTTAAATGAACCCGAGAATATTTCAATCGAAATGAGCTGCCCATCGGTGGGAAGTTTTTTTTCTGTACTGGCTTCACGGCAATGACTATAATCAAGTCTCACCTGTAAGTCATTTCAAGGCAGTCATTCCAAGTCCCATTCAACCAAGTGTCGTTCGAATCCTCGGACAAGAGACGAAGCTCTAGGCCAGACCTACTGCTGGCATAAACACTATTGCAGTTCGTAATCGACAAGTAAATCACCCCCAGTTTGAAGGTGCGACGGGCAATAGGGTATCCGGGAATGAGCAACAACCTCAGCTTCCGCCTAGTTTCGCGCTTGTGAAGCTCTAATGCTTGGCCAAAATCTTCACCGTAGACATAAGCTAATTTGGTTTCATGATGATGTACCGGTCCGCATGGAAAACCTTGGTGTAGGAAGTAGCGGACTACAAAAGGAATTTGATGAGTTTCTCAAATCAAGGCATACCGGAGGCCCGTTTGCTACCCCAGCCGATCGCATTTACAGTGGTGACCGTCCCATCCAGCCGTGCTCTGAACATAAATGGCTTCTTGCGACTACGAACTTCTTCCACCGGAAGCGGCAAAGATTAACATGGCATCCTCTTACGTCTTCACAAACTTGGAATCAGATTGGCCGTGTCGTGGTTGGTCACCACTGCAGTGGATCAGTTGGAGATTGTCGTTCTTTTTTGGCCTACACCTGGGGACTTAGATCACGCTCTGGCATGTGCTTGAATCGACATTCAACCTAGCTTATTTGTTCAACACTTATTGTTTATCTGAATTCACGCCGCCAAGCACGGTGGCTACCTGACCATCGTCCGCGCACGCTACTTGCACTCTTTTCCAGTATACGCTAAGCATTGTAGGTACCTGTACATTTCCGACTGTTTCTATGACTTTCAACGTCCCTTGGTGCAACTGTAAGGTTGATTAGACCTTACTTCGCGGTTTCCCTAGTAAACGCGTGCTTCGGTCCTTTGTACTGCGTGGACCACCTGCACGTTACTCTAATGTGCGGCACTGCACAAATATGTTAACCAGAACAGTATTCTCCACGACCCGTGAGAACGAGAAGGCGATTGGGAGAGAAAGTGGCTAGCGTGTATTTGGGAGCGTGCGTGAGAGCGTGCGCAAGAGCAACGGTCAAATGGCCACCGCGCTTGGCAGTCAGCGTTCAGTTAAACAATAAACGTGGTAAAAGTATGAACGAAGATGGCAACCGCTACAGGGGCCTCCTCCTAGAAGTCCGACGGAGTTGGGCTTCGATCGTGATGGTAAGCCGGAATTATTGGTTGTCCAGGAACTCCTCATAGCTTGTCCGTTATATTGTTGTTGACGTCGAACGACTGCTGATGAGTTTACCGGTGCCTGCACTCTCGAGGTCCGATGTGCGTGGGTCCAACTGTGTTTTGGCGCCCGCGGGTCTCATACGAATTCAAGCCGGAAAATGCCTCGTCAGGTCCATCCAAAAAGGCGTCCAGTTGCCGTCTCCAGTGCCAGGCTGACCAATCGTCCCGTTGTCCAGTGAGCGGTTGGCTCCTTGAACGTGCACGGGAGTCAGCCAGGCTACGGATGAAGCCAATGTGACTTGTTAGATCCGTCTGAGAGAGGGCAAGGTAAACTGGAACAAAATAGCGCCTGAGGGCGCCGGCGGATGTTGGACCGTAATAACAACACACAAACGATGTTCGGTGTTGTTGTAGTCGCTAGGAGACCAGAAGAAAATGAAATCATAACTACCGATTGTAATTTCCCGGGTCTGTTGTTTGGTAAATCCATGGCGAACTTCCCAACTTATTGCTAACAGTCGGTTGTAAAAATCGTCACGAAATCGGCGAAGCGGACGGGATTTCGTAGTTGGCGACCGCGACGGCTACTTCGCGTTGCGGGTACGGTTGGAGAATCTGATGGACTAGCTGCCGAGTCCTCACTAGGCGTAATTGGGGGTGATTCGAGTGGTAACTCGCTCGATGCAGGTGACTGAGCGACTTGAGTGGGCGTAAATTGGCCGAGCGGCTTGCACTCAATGACGGCAGGCTTGAGACGGTCGATAGATACGGTGTCGTGTCGTCCGTTGATATCTATGACAAATGTTTTTGCCCTACGTTTTATCACCCGAAACGGGCCAGTGTATGGCGCTTGTAGTGGTGATCGAACGCCATCGACGCGAAGGAATACATGGGTAGCGGTTCCTAACGCAGTTGGGACATAACTTGTAGACTGTTGTTCACGCGGCGGACTGGCCTTGAGCACTCGCATGTGCTGCGTAAGGCGCTGAGCATAGTCACCGTAGTCGAAAGTCACGGTTGGTGAGGGGGCTACCAACTCCCCAGGCAGACGAAGTGTGCAGCCATATACTAGTACGGCCGGTGTTGTGTGTAACTCCTCCTTAACGGTACTACGCAGGCTTAAGAGTGCTAATGGTAGTGTTTCACTCCAAAGGGGGTTACCGTTTGCTCGAAGGGCGGCTTTTAATTGCCGGTGGAAACGCTCAACCATACCATTGGCCTGAGGGTGGTAAGCTGTCGTCTTAACGTGTTGGCAACCGAGCGTAGCGAGTAGGCTGCCGAAAGCGCCGTCAAAGTGTGGACCGCGATCGGTGGTCACTATTGCCGGGCAACCGAAATGACTAACCCAACCGGTCAGAAAAGCTTTCGCGGCCTCTTCCGAGGTGGGACGAGGGATAGGGATGGCCTGCGGCCAGCGAGTAAAACGATCCACGCATGTGAGTATGTAAACGTACCCAAGCGAAGGTGGGAGTGGTCCTACGAGGTCGACGTGCACATGATGAAAACGTGTTTCAGGTTCTGGGAACCTGGCTAACGCCGCCTTAGTGTGCCTATGGGTCTTAACACGTTGACACTGCAGACAAGCACGAGCCCATTGACGGACATCTCGTTTGACATTGTGCCAAACAAAACGCTCAGTTATCAGTTTCACCGAGGCAGTCACACCCGGATGAGCCAGATTATGGAGTGTCAGGAACGTAGGATAACGGTGGGCAGCAGGAACTACTGGCCTAGGGCGACCTTGCGATACATCGCACACGATGGTATTCTGGGAAGCTGGGATAGGCACTGTGGTTAAACTCAAAGAACCGTTTTGCCGAAGTCGTTCGATGTCAGGGTCCATAGTTTGAGCCTGTGCCATTGCGTCCAAATTGATGTTAGGCGTTTGTGACAGACTTAGTTGATATACGCGCGATAAGGCGTCTGCGACGGGATTAAGTACCCCAGAGACGTGTCGTATGTCCACAGTAAACTGTGAGACAAAGTCTAAGTGGCGAATCTCGCGTGGTGAGTATCGATCCGAAGCTGACTTCAGTGCGTAAACCAAAGGCTTGTGGTCTGTAAACACCGTGAACGAACGGCCTTCGAGTGCATGTCGAAAATGACGGATTCCCAAGTAGATGGCTAATAACTCTCTACCGAACGTGCTGTACCTTGATTCCGCGGGTTGTAGGCGCTTGGAGAAGAATGCTTAAGGTTGCCAAGAGTCATCTACGAACTGTTGCAGTACTGCTCCAACCGCTGTGTCCGAGGCATCCGTCACTACCGAAATAGGAGCCAAAGGGTCGGGGTGTGTCAGGAGTGCTGTGTTGGCGACAGCATCTTTGACCAAGGCGAATGCGGATTGTGCCGTGTCGGGAAACACGAACTTCCGCTTACCTCCGCGCCACAGGTCGGTGAGGGGTTGCATCATTTCCGCACAGTGAGGAATAAATCGGCGGTAGAAATTCACGAGGCCGGCAAACTGACGCAACTGGCGAAAAGATTGGGGTTCAGGGTAGTCGCGAATAGCGGAAACTTTATCTGACAGAGGGCGGATACCCGAGGATGAAATAGAATGTCCTATGAACGTGATATCAGACCGGCCTAATTCGCATTTCGCGATATTGATCGTAACGCCGTGCTGGCTAAGGCGTTCGAAAAGTGCTCGTAAGTGCGTAGCGTGCTCTTGCTCTGAAGAACTCGCCACCAAAATATCATCCAGGTATACGTGGACATTTTCCAAACCACGGGTTGCCT
Organism: Fasciola hepatica; assembly: GCA_948099385.1. Taxonomy (NCBI): domain Eukaryota; kingdom Metazoa; phylum Platyhelminthes; class Trematoda; order Plagiorchiida; family Fasciolidae; genus Fasciola; species Fasciola hepatica. The sequence goes on along the minus strand of CANUEZ040000012.1, from coordinate 8,299,291 downwards.
CGTGCATGAACCGTTGAAAGGTCTGGGCTGCATTGCTGAGTCCAAACGGCATTCGCAGAAACTCGAACAGCCCGAAAGGTGTAGTGACGGCAGTTTTAGGGATATCGGCCTCTGCTACCGGGAGCTGGTTGTACGCACGAACTAAATCGATACGGCTGAAGATGGAGCAACCTGATAAAGACGAAGTAAGATCCTGTATATGGGGAATCGGGTATCGGTCCGGGACGGTGACTTTGTTAAGTGCTCTGTAATCACCACAAGGTCGCCAGTCGCCACTAGCCTTAGGAACCATATGAAGGGGGGAAGCCCAAGGGCTACTAGAAGGGCGTATTATACCCAGTTCTAGCATATGTTCGAATTCGGCCTGTGCAACACGAAGCTTGTCTGGTGCTAACCGACGCGGCCTACTGAACACTGGGGGTCCCTTAGTGTCGATATGGTGAGTGACACTGGTCGTCACTGCTGGGAGAGGCCCGGCCTGCCGAAACATGGCCGGGTAGGCGGCGATGAGTTCGCTATAAGGTTGGTGTGCCGGTGGTTGAACGTAAAAGGGCGTGACGTGATTCACTCGCGAATTATGACCCGCAACAGCGAAAGTGGTCTGACGATCCACCACTCTGCGGCGCCGTGCATCAACTAACAAGTCAAAGTGCTGCAGGAAGTCAATGCCTAGAATTGGGTACGGGACGTCGGCGATGATGAATACCCAACGAAAATTACGCTTTAAACCCAAGTTTAAGGTGAGCGACCGCTGGCCAAACGTTGGGATGGCCGTGCCATTGGCAGCGCGTAGTGTTTGGGCCTGCGGTGTGCTATTGTCGTCTTTCGCTCGGGGGAGGACGCTCACTTCGGCACCGGTATCTACAAGGAATAGGTTATTTGAAATGATGTCCCTTACGTTCAAAAGACGACTATTGGTGTGATACCCGGCTTCGTGGGTCGCCACCACGGGCCGGGGGTTTAGTTTCCCTGATGAGCACCGGGAAACGTACACCCTCGTTCGCATCGTTTGGCTCCCTCACCGAAGCGACTGTGGTATTTACAATATCCTTCTTTTGAAGAACCGACGAAACGGCGTCGCAATGACGGACTATGGAGCCTAGGTGAGCGTGCGCGGTGCCGCTCCTGTGACCCACTTCTAACTGCTAGGCGTTGCAGGCTCGCGTCAATTCTAGACAAAACTGACGCGAGATCGTTAGATGTGGGCAAGGCAGGCACCGTTGCGACGGACGGCTTGGTTACTCCAGCTACAGCGGGGTTGTATCGTGACATAATGTCATCAGCTATCGCTGCAGTTTCCTCTAGCGAGCATTTGCGTGTGGCACTTAGTAAAACTGGAATGTTATGCGGCAAACGCTGCAGCCAAAGTTCCCTCAAGAGCGGGTCCTCACCTATTGTCGGTCCTCTCAAGCGCTGCATCTCACGCAGCAGTTCGGAGGGCTTCCTACTTCCAAGCTCAACGTTTTGAAGTTGTTGCATACGTTGGTCTTGCGTTGGGGTCGTGCGGGCAATGACAGCCTCCTTTAAAGCCTCATAGCTTCGGGAAGAGATTATTACGTCCCTTACTTGCATTGTGACCTCTGGCGGGAGGCGGCCTGCTACCCACCTGAAACGGCTGGCGTCACTGGTTATACGGCAGTTTTCGAATTCTAACTCAACCAGCGTGAACCAGAGTTCTGGATCAGCAGGTGTGAATGCCGGTATGTGCAGCGTGATGGCCCCAACGGTGGGGTCTGAGCAGGATTTCCGTTCGGCAGACATAGCGATTACTTTATGGAATACAGACGGGGAAAGAAATCAACGACCAATGGGGCACTACAGTCTTCGCGAAAAAAAAAAAATTACGACGAATTAGACACAAAATATGTATGGGCGAGAAAAAAAAATTATTTGGTAAACCAACCAAAAAAATCAAGATAAAGAAACAATAAAACACACAAAAACGTACGCAGACGGGACCTTGAACGGTAGAAAACAAGGAAACTCACGTGACCTGAGGATCACGTCGGGCTCACCAATTGTAAGGTTGATTAGACCTTACTTCGCGGTTTCCTTAGTAAACGCGTGCTTCGGTCCTTTGTACTGCGTGGACCACCTGCACGTTACTCTAATGTGCGGCACTGCACAAATATGTTAACCAGAACAGTATTCTCCACGACCCGTGAGAACGAGAAGGCGATTGGGAGAGATAGTGGCTAGCGTGTATTTGGGAGCGTGCGTGAGAGCGTGCGCAAGAGCAACGGTCAAATGGCCACCGCGCTTGGCAGTCAGCGTTCAGTTAAACAATAAACGTGGTAAAAGTATGAACGAAGATGGCAACCGCTACACAACACTACTTTGTTGTACCGACGTTTTAATGCAAAACACACACCTTTTTGAACATCATCACCGCACAATACAAAAAGGCTGGCAATAAACCTTTCATTCTGACACGGTCTCATCTTCTGATTTGAAGTGTCTTGGAGCTATTTTGGTCGCACGCACGATTTGCGGACTCGATTCCCGTCCAGCGAACGGAGAGGCAGAACGATAGCGATTGATGGTTCTTTGTAATTATATTGGTTGCCCTGTAAAAATTACAAGAGAAGGGAGACTAAATGAGCTGATGAGCTGGAGCGCGCCCTGCCGTTTGTTACGTAGCGTACCGAAGGTTTCAAAGGACTAGTCTTTTCCGGAACCAGGTGAACTTAAACAACTCAGATTTCAAGCAACCGGTAGATTGGAGGCACTAATGCTAGACCGAATTCCTGACCTATTAAAAAGCCTGGTCAACATTTGCTAAACCAGTTGCGTACCTCAATGGATGGCTGGTGAGGATCACCAAAATGTCCTACAGGGTTTCTAAGAAGGGTTAATGTGCCCGACCGAAGGAGATTATAATACCGCACCGGTTAAATAAGGTCTTGATAAGTGAAAGTACTTTGAAGTACTTTTGTCTTGACTATAAGCCACTTTGTGTGACTGAGAAGAAAGATTCGAAAAGGGAGGTTGCCTATAGCTAGAGGAGGGCCTGACACCAGAGTTGGCCGCTTTTGGGGAGCGGTTGTCAATCCCAGGTGAATCTTAGTAAAGATAGCTATTCGTGAACGAGGCGCGCTCAAGCTCTAAGCTCGCGATTGCATTTTAATGAGTTTGGTGTCTGCGAAGCCGCTACACTATATCAGTCGGAACTGTGTGTGAGAAGCAAAACATTTTAGAAGCTCCCACGGCGTCACTTAGCACCTCTCTCAATACCATATTGTTCTGTGCGACGAATGTCTGTCAGGCCGAACTGAACTGAAAACATTGGCGGATATTGGCTCTTTGGCGCTCATTTCCTGAACACAAGAACAGCGAACAACTTGTGGTTTCGACAAATAGAAGCCGTATTCGCCGCTCGACGTATGACCAGCGAGCGCGTTAAATACTCTCACGTGGTCCAAGCGCTTCCCTTTGACAACGCCGTTGACGTGGAAGATCTCCTCGATCCCATTCCATCAGAAGCTCCTTACACGAAGCTTAAGGAGGCAGTCATTCAGCGTACCGGAAAATCAGCCGGAAAATGCTCCGTGAGCTGTTCACGTCGGTGGGGCTCGAAGACCAAACTCCGTCTCAGCTTATGCACCACATGCGGTCGCTACTGGCTGGACGTCAAATGGGCGATGCCATTTTCATGGAGATATGGGTTGATAAACTACCTCTCCCGATGCAGAAGGTCCTGTCAATGCTGGAGCACACTACTCCTCTTGACAAAGTTGCACAGCACGCCGACAGAATAGTGGAATGCTACCAGGCTGCTAGACCCTGTGTTCACAAGACATCACCCTCCGAAACCACTCCGACACACGAATACCTTATGACATTACCAGTTCCTGCCCCTGATCGCCGTGGCGACGTTTCCCGCAGTCCTGATTCCCCATCCCATCACTCGCATATCGATAAGGACATTACCGACCTAAAAGAAACCATTCGCACGTTGTGCAATCAGGTCAGTGCAACGTGCAACGCAATAACTACTCATCGACCGGTGTCCACCGAAACACCTCGTCGACCTAGATCACGGTCCAGAAATCGTCGGTTACAAACCTGGTGTTGTTACCACTGTACATTCGGCTCCCAGGTACGGCTCTGTGATACCTCATGTTCGTTCCGCACTTCTACCTCACAGTCAAACGACCAGGCCATCCAGTAACGGCGACGACTACGGCTGGCCCCCCACGTGGAAGCCGCCTATTTTATATCGTTGACCGATCCAGCGGCCTTCGATTCCTCATCGATACCGGCGCCGAGATCAGTGTAATCCCCCACCTAAACATCATCACCTAAAACCATCTCACTTCTTTGCTCATTACCACATCGTAGTCGAAATCTTTGGTAGGTTGTCGACTTTTCGGTCACCACGGGTAACCTTTTTCAGGACTGGTTGTACAAAAAACGCTCTGGCGGGGGAGTTGTGTAAGTACCTGTACATTTCCGACTTTTTCTGACTTTCAACGTCCCGTGGTGCAACATTCCTTTGTTGTACCGACCTTTTAATGAAAACCACACACACCTTTTTGAACATCATCACCGCGTAATACAAAATGGCTGCCAATAAACCTTTCATTCTAGCACATTCTCATCTTTTGATCTGGAGTGTCTTGGAATTATATCAGTCGGAACTAACTGTGAGAAGCAAAACATTTTGGAAGCTCCCACGGCGTCACTTAGCACCTCTCTCAATACCATCTTTTTCTGTGCGACGAATGTCCGTCAGGCCGAACTGAACTGAAAACATTGGCGGATATTGGCTCTTTGGCGCTCATTTCCTGAACACAAGAACAGCAAACAACTGCGAGTTTGTGTCACACCTTTTGTTTCATTTTTATCGCTAATGTACATACCCTTTTGGCCTTTTTATCACAGCACGCTCCTCCACCCATCTTCGTTCGCTAGTGTCGTCTTAGACATTTTTGACAATAATTTAGTGTACCACATGGACAAAGTAGTACGCTAAACCATCCTCTCCCTTCCTGTGGTGTTTTCCTTCTCATGGTTTGTGGGAAATATCACCCTGGTGACCATGAAGGCATACTGCAGACTATCGATGTAACGGACAGGTGGACCATGCTTAGTGAGAAGGACTAGTGAACACGCTCAATAATGAAGCGGCTTGGTAAGGCTTTACCAAATCTACAAATAGTGAGCCCAACCTAATGATAATGTCATGCGAGTTTCATTTTGTTCGCCCACTGCCGTCCTGATTTTTCCGGAATATTGATTCTTTGCAAAAAGGTGTTGGTTCTACTCCTTTTATTATATGTATTATTATTTTTCTTCGGATATTTAGCAATTTTTTGTCTACAAGATTTTCTTTACGGCCGGACGTCCAGGATCCAGGTGAACCCTGGGAACAAATCAGGGAGCTTTACATGCATCTCCAAATTCCACCCAAGACTCTGGTTCAAGAAAGTTCCACAGGGGATGGCCATCTTCGACATCAGTCACTGTGTTGGATGCTCGAGGATCCATCCCCCCAGGTGCTACAGTCAATGAGTTGCGTAGATCCCTGGGACACCAAATGACTACCCGAGCAGCACAGTACCCAACGCTGCTAGGGAGAAGTTGGGCTAGAATGAATCATAGCATGTGCCTTCGAAAGCACCCCGGGAAGAAACCGCCTGTGACTTAATTCTGCCGATGAGTGATGTGTGCCTGATTCTGAGCCGCTCCCCAAATCGGGCAACTTAATGATCCCAGTTGCGGCGAGGTCCCAAACGCCACCGGCAGCCGATTAACTGATGCTGAATCTAGGTGAGCTCCTGGGGGCACCTGAATTTGGTGTGCAATCAAAACTCACTGCTTCGAAGAGATGACTTTGATGTTCATATCTGTGAAGAGCTACCATATCAGTCCCCTTCCAGAAAGACGGACGAGAGAGGCCTGAACCCTAAAGGAGCATCGTGAGTTGAACCGAACACTAGCCAGCCATAAACTTCCGGAAAGTGTCTCAGCTCCACACCTCTAAGGGGATTCACAGAACGTCGGGCTGGAACGATCCCAACGGACAAAATGATGGGGTAACCTCTCCCGTGCTCCCTATCTGACAAAACTTACAACGGGAGAGGCACGTGCCGGGAATACAAACGATGTAGGTAAACGCTAAACGGATGGCAAAAATAATGTCCAGAGCGTGGTGCATCTTCGCTGGTTGCATGGCACATATTCTCCCAGGGTTAATCGATTGAATTCCCCAGGAAGAAAGCACACAATACAACTGGGAAGTACAAAGCACACAATGCACAGAATATCCATGTTAGAACAATTTACCGAAAGTGGCGAGCAGAAAAACGAACGCACCTACCAGGCCTAGTGCATTGCAAGAGGGCATCGGCCCCTGACTCCTGTGCATCAGAACCGGTTGCCTCTGGTGTAAGGTGGTCGCTGTTGGTCGCGAGCTGGCGCCAACAATAGTTGGCGCGGTCTGTATAATAGGGCCTGTGGATGCTGGTTTTACTCGGTCGATACTGACGGTTTCAAGGCGGCCATGTAATTCGATGACAAAGGCCATTTTTGATCAACAATGAACCTTGTGAGGGCTGGAAGAGCCGCTAACGTATCACTTACATTAAACACAATGCTTTTCCGTGAAACAGAACGAGATATCCATCTCAGGAACCGAACTAACTTTATTGAAGCACCTAATTGAGACCAGGACTCTGACGAAATTTACTGCGAAATTTACTGAACTCAGTGACCAGATCTAACAATAACGATGGAGAACGAAACCACTTTCATTTATTCGCCTATGGAACTGGCGACGAACCAAAGTACCAACGTTCACACCGGAGTTCACTGCTTAAAATATCACCTCTTAGCAGCAGACGTACGTGCATTTTGCTGCCGAAAGTCTTTCATAGCATTCTGAAACCCGTCGAGGATATCCTTTACAATCCACTCGCACACAAGCTTCGCGTTGTTCTTTTTCAGGCCGTCCTGGAACTCACCGGAATTTCCGACTAGACACCTGTTCATCAGCTTCTCAGTGATGACTGCCCCTGCCTTCAGGAGCTTCGCAACTGGCCAGGAATACCCAGTTTGGAGATACGATGTTGCGACCATTGTGGACACAACAGTAACCCGGACAATCACGGTTCACTCTGGCTTTTCTCGAAGATGCTGTGTCACCAGACAAACTTGCTTGGTCAGCGGACCTTTTTATGAGAACCGCCTGCGCTCATATCAGTCGGTTAATTCGTCCCCTCACGGCCACCACGGGCGCAACTCTTATGAATACAGCTGCACAATTTAGTGCCCCGTTGGCGAAATTGACGGCTACCCAATAGGCACATTCGGCGAGTCGAATCTGCCTTTGGACCCGTGCTCATTTTCCGAGTGCCGCCCGTAGTCCCCCCAGTCCAACGTCTTTTAATGTTCATATTAGGGTATAGTGCTCGTATCACCGCCATAATCTGGCAGGTTCCCGGAATTTACCGCCCTCATGCGCTTCCCTTGCCTATCGGGTAAAAACTGGCCGGCCCTCTTGTGGTTTCGGCTGTCCCTAATGCCCCCTCCCCGTCTCCCTTCAGTCCTCTCGCTCCACCGAAGACAGTGCCAGTCTTGCTCGACACTGACGTTCAGATCGGTGTCATTCTCTTAAACCCTCTGAGTGTCAGCGTCGCAACATTACAGAGCTTCACGCGGCCAGCGGTCCCCATATATCTAACTTAGTACCGAATGTCCCAGATTAAACCTTGGCTAGCGTTGCCTTTTTCAGCTGATTTTTCTATTGCAGATATATCCGAGCCCATCCTGGGAGTTGGATTGTTGCATCTTTTCATTATTTCTCCGCATCCGGGTTCTCGTAATTTAAACGACGCTGTAAATCATCTTGCTGTTGCCGCTTCTGTGTGCCTGGTCAAAGTTGTTTGACTTTCGCCCGTAGTTCCCGACGCCAATGACACCGCCAAAAGTTTACATTAGCTCTCGTCTCTCAGCGGAACTTCAAACCAATTACCTGCTGTGTGCTCGGCTGTCTGCGCATACTATCGGCACTATGGGACCTCCCGTTTTTGCCCGCCGTCGTCTGGCCCTGACAAACTCACTATCGCTTGCCGTGAATTCCAGTGCATTTTGGACCTTGGCATCTCCCCCCCCCCACTAACAGCCTGTGGGTGCCTTCGTTGCATGCTGTGCCGAAGTAACCTTCAGACTACTGGCTTCCGTGTGGGAACTGTCATCATTTCAATCAGGTTATCATACCGGATCGTTATCCTGCTCCCCACATTCATGACCTCAAGCCTGCTCCGATTGAATCCGACGCCCTCAGCAAAATCGATCTCCTTCAAGCCTATCATCAGATTCCAGTCTCTGATGGAGACAACCTTAAAGTCACTGTCACCACTCCTTTGGCCTCTTTGGGTCTTTTTTGCATGCCAGTTGGCCGGCGCTACGCACCCCAAACTTTCCGGCGGAATATTGATGGTGTCACTCGCGGAATACCCTTCGTTTACCCTTACATCGACGGAAACTTTGTCGCCAGCCCCAATAAGGCCGAAAGTCAGGTGCATCCGCGACAGTTGTTCCAACGCTAGACGGAGCACGGTATCACCATCAGCACGGCTAAGGCCGAATAACGGAATCCATTACTGCTCTTCCTTGGCCAAGTCATTGACGCCGGTGTCATTCATCCGGCTGAAGTCAAGGTTAACCACATTGCTGAAATTCTTTTACCAACTTCCTTGCACTGGCTGAAATTTTTTAACTGATTTCGTAGTTGTTATAATGACCCGCTCCTTCCGCACTCTGTCAAGCTGATGCAACGATCAACCGACCTTCTGCAGGGCAAAAACGGACGGTCATCTGGACCGAAGCGACCAAGTAGGAGGTTTCTCGGCTCAAACGGGCCATGGCTTCCGTGGTTCCTCCTCGTCGTCTCAATTCCAATGCTCCCGTCGGTACTGCCTTCGATGCTTCCTATTTTTCTATCTGCTGAGTCCTCCAGTAGGTTGCAGCCGGTGTTTGAGAGCAGCTCACGCAGCATGTCTCCCACCGAATTCAAATGCCGTGCGTTTAGTCCTGAATTACTTACTGTCTGCATCGTCATCCATCACCTTCGCCACACCCTGGAAGGGCGGGAATTCATCATTTTCATGGACCACAAGCCTCTCTCGTGATTTCCTCAGTGTTTTGGATCTCCTTCTCCACGAGAAGTTGGGCAGCTGGACTCCATATCACAGTTCTTCTACTGACATTCGCTACATCTTCGGACCAGCCAATGGGGCTACAGATATCATTCTTAGGACCCGCAATCTCGTGTCGCCCGCTGTTTCCGGTATCAAACTCGGGGACATGGCACGGGTCCGACGGGTCCCTGGATTTCAGCTGACCTTTCACGATACAAGTCTCCCAGCGCGGACTTTCCCCATCTGTTATCTGCTGGCGCCATCCTCTGCGACGCCCCCTTGGATCACCCGGGGCTAGCTGTGCTTCTTTCGTATCGCCGTTCCAATTTCGAGATGTTGCCGGGTCTGTCCCATTCCGATATCAGGGCCACATGCGAACTCGTCATTGCGCGATTTTTTCGGCCAAACATAGACCGCGACGTCCGTCACTGGGCAAATAATTGTACTGCCTGTCAGCAAGCCGAAATTCAACGATAATACCAGTGTGGTCCGGTCGTTTGCAACTCCAGATGCTCGCTTCGCTCACATCACGTTGATACTGTGGGGCCCTGCCACCGTCGCACCGAATGGTCTATCTACTCGCTCGCATTGATTGCTTCACCAGTTGGTCCGAGGCCACACCTATTCCGGATGTATCCAACCCTAGTGGCACATTGCCCACCGCCGAATTCCGGTAACGTGCCGGTAACTGATGGGCAGAGAAATCACTGAAATTTCAAGAAAACAATGACGTAGTTCGTTCTAATTCGCTGTATAGATTACCAATGTCCTATTTTCATGGTTATTTGTTTCTGTTGATTGCTTTACAAATGCAGTGCCAATCGTTTTAACTGACTGGTATTTTCCCGGCGGCAGCCATTTTGGTCGTGCTTTGTTCGCTAAGGTGAGCGGTGCGCTCCTTTTCCTTTGGGTGCTGATGATCCGCGCTGGCTGTAGTGTTAGTGACATATCAGGTTTTCATTTACCAATTAGTAAATTATAAGCTGAATAGTGAAACTGCAATATTGTGCTATAATTATACTTAAAACATGATGAGGTGTATTTTCTCGATGAAGTATTTTTCACGTAACTCTGATGATACCAAAGTAGCTTTGTAAAATTCATGAAGCTTCGGAGTGTTCGTATTGGATGCTCTGATATCGTGTGACATCTGCAGTATGCTTTTCAATTATGCTATGCTGCCGTTTTATTACTATTTTTGTTAACAGCTAAGTGCATTTTAGGACCTTGTCACGTATTATTGACGGACAATTGCCGATATGACGAAACAAAAGAGATATTATCTGAAAAAGAGAGAACTTAGCTCACTGATGTGTGCTCTTTGTGATGAAGCCACCCTATGGGAACATCGGCATGGTTGCCCTAAGTGGGTTTTGCCAGGTGAGGTTATTCAGTGGCAATTTTACTCACTGTTCAGACTCAAAACCTTCAGCAGTTGCAGGTGAATGCAGCGCTGTGGGTTCCGAAGACGTGTACCGTGTGGAAGAGGGATGTGCTATTCCAACAGGTGAATGCGGTCTGCCGTGTGCTTCCACATCACAACCAAAAATGATGGGTAAATTACTCCGTTGAATCATGTTACACCAAATGAAACAGTTTCGGCGGCTCAGACAGTTTGTGAACCCAGAATTACACCCGAAGAAAGGCCGACTGTGTCATGTAAACCCTGTTTCTATGCTGATTTTCGTATTAGTTACTTCTTTGGCCAGCCTACGACGTGCATCACAGTTTGAAGAGGAGAGCAGTTCGCTGCTTAGCTCACTATCGAAGGCTGTCATTCGATATCGGCTGACGCTGGTGCAACAAAATGGTATACTGGAGGCTATAGGCAAACATATACCAAACATACGTCGGGACCCAAGGACATTGTTGCGCACGCCACGGGAATGTCCAAACACGACATTGGAAAACGGCGAATATGTACACATGGGTTTAACCGAAGGCTTGCAGATGCAGTTGAGTAACACCACCGCTGTACCGGACGGAGTCTTCCTCCAGTTAAACTGTGACGGAACTTCTGTGTTTCGTTCGTCGGACCTGTAGCTGTGGCCTGTCCTTGCCAGGGTGGTCAAGCCCCATTGCTTGCCCGTACTTACCGCCGGTTTTTACTGCTATCGTGGGAAACTATCAGAGGTGTCATCTTATGTGGGTGTAACTGTCAGAGAAGTAAACCATTTGTTGACAGAAGGCCTCAAGCTTGGTGAGAGGTCTGTGAAGTGTCGCCTGTCATCTTTAATCTGTGATACTCCGGCACGGGCCTTTATTAAACAAGGGAAAGGTCCTACTGGCTACTTTGGCTGTGATAAATGCATCCAGTGCGGATTTTACTGCAAAAAAAGGATGACATTCCCCCATGTCAAATGCAAGTTACGTGACAACGAGGCTTTTCGATCACGTCGACACCACAAACATCATGTTGGTGTGAGTCCTTTTCTTTTCCTCCCTATTGACATGGTTAAACATTTTCCATTGGATTACGTGCACCTTGTTTGCTTAGGTGTGATGAAGAGTTTGGTTGATTTGTGGTTGTTTGGGCCGCGTGACGCATTTGGCCGCTTGGACAAAGCTGCTACTGTCGAACTGGGAAGCCATATACTTCAGTCACACCCAGACACTCCGTGTGATTTTCAGCGACTCTGTCGACATATACATAATGTTGAACGATAGAAGGCCACCGAATTTCGCATGTTTCTCTTGTATTTGGGGCCGGTTTGTCTGAAAGGATTGTTGTCGGATGATGCGTATGATCACTTCATGTTATTGTTTGTTGCCATTTACATACTGTGCGACCCCCTTTTGCACAAAACTTGTAACGTTTTCTTAGAAACCATCCTGCGTATATTTTTACAAAAAATGAGTTCCCTTTATGGTATCTCTAACGTCGTGTACAATTTTCACGCTCTTATTCATTTACCAGCAGACGTTCTTCATCATGGCACTTTAGACTCTTTCTCCTGTTTCCCTTTTGAGTCCTTCTTACGGACACCGAAATTCTCCATTCGAGCTCCCCGGAATCCCGCTCAGCAACTGTATCGGCGTTTGCGTGAGAGAACCCTTCCCGATAACAACGACACCATTTTCGCAGCGGTACACCGTTCGCTGCAGGTACATTGTTATACGTTATCACATTCCTTTTAGAATACCGGTACCATTGTCATCGGATGACAGTTCTGTCGAGATACCTCCGTCGCAGAGGATTCGAAGAGAGTCTCCGATACAATTCCCCGACTCCCCGGTGATATCATGGCTCTTGGCCATTCATCACCTAGATGAGTCCAGTGCGAAGTCCTCGTTTCATATTAGTTATAGTCCACCAACATTGAAGTCTCAGAGGAGACCCACGGAAGATGCTATATTGTCAAAGGTGGCCGGTCCCAGATATGTTGCGTAAAAGTTACTAACACTCCTATACTGCAATTAGCACAACACAACTTGTAACAACGCCCTTATCTCCATAGCATATGCTCGCTTACGCCAGCAAATGGCAAGGTAAGTTTCTCATTATCAGCTACTATGATTACCAGACTACTTCGAACGGATACTATCAAACCTAAGTGGCATTCGCAACGATGTAGCTTTGATGATCGCCAAAATTGACGGCGTAATTTATCGCCTGGATGCGACAAATACGACGGCCTACGAGCCTTTACAGGCAAAAAATATCACAAATCTTCTGAAACTGGAAGAAGATCTTTCAGTACTGAATAACTTCACGGGCATTGTAAGTGATAGAATAATTCCACATCATATTATAAGGTCAACGCACTCAGGTGTCATCTGTGCACCGATCTTGGATCAAGTATACGCCGAATGCTTGCATCTTTGATCGGGGAGAATTTGGCACTCGCGTGCAATTGGACAGGAACAGCTGGTAAAATTGCAGTGGGAAGCTACAAGTTTCCTAAAGCCGTCATTGGTCAGTCTAATATAATGTAATTACTGTTTATGTACAGATGCCTTAAAATCTACCAAGCGTTTCCGGGAGTCTTCTACGCTTGAGATCGAGCGTACCATGAAACGATGGTTCACCGACGCAAGAGATCGCGGCTTAGGACGCAAAACTGCCAGGTACGTTCACTGATGACGCATTTGTAGTCCCATGGTAAACTTTTTTATTTATTTGCACAAACGACGATAACGAATTTCATGCTTCACTTTACTTAACTAATGACCGTTTCGGAGTCGGTAGTATATATATAACTGCAGTATTATATTTGTATGTATCTGATTATTCATATCTATACGTGTATTATTTTTCGTTCCACAATTCATCTTATTTCTGATTCACACTTTTGTTATCCTTTCCAGATCTCGGCTTGAAATAGTTTGATGGGAAGAAGTTTGTTCCTTAGATTCAGACTGTAAATATAACCAATATATAAAGTTTTTACTTCAAACAATTTGTTCGTTTTGAAATGTCTTAGGTTCAGCATTTTGGAATGAGTGTCATTTGGGTTGCACTGCTAGTTGTAAGACGTTAGATCATGCCGTCCTCAAGTAGGCATCGCTGTGGGAGAGTGGAGCGTGGACGAGCTTTCGGAATGCAGTAGCAGGCAATCATAAGATTGTGTGTGCAAAGATGAGACTGTTCACGTAGGTAACTTGATCGATCAGTTAACTACTTGCGTAAATTTCGGAAAAGCTAGAATGGCATGATCGTTGGAGGGGCGTGGGCGATTTCGAAAATCAGGTTTAAATTTAAAAGTGGATCGAAATCGAACGCCGATTTCGGTTTGATTCCGGTGTGCCCTTCTGGTACCGGCACCCTCCCGGTAGCAATACCGGCAAGCTACCGGATCCGGTCCGGAACCGTGTTGCTACTAGGGCAATGAAAATTCCCTTCGTGCCTTCACGGAAAAAAGATTTGCCGTTTTGGTTGTCCAACCTCAGTCGCCACCGATAGAGGCCCTAATTTTGAATCTGTTACTTTCGTAAATGTCCCCTGATTGAACGTGACTGAAGACTTCCACATCAGAACTTAGCATCCACAAGCTAATGGCCTGCCGAAAGTTTTCACCAGCAACCTTGAGCTTCCCTCAATGCCCACAGTGTTTCTCGATGAAGGGAAAAATTACCACCAGTGTTATCAGACATTCGCAGTACCTTGAGCAGCAACAAGCCAAGCACATCGGCGTCAATGACGTTGGGCTCCACCGCCGGTCGTTCCGATGAGTTCGCCGCACTCAAAGTGAGCGCACCAGTTCAGAGCCTTGAAGATTACTCTCAGCTTTTCGCGGCCTGCTTGCGCTAAACGGTCTGTATTCCTGCCCGTTCTTCAACCCGACCGTCGCTCATTCTCGGTCACCTACGAACCTGCACGCAGGTTTTGATTACACGAAATTGTCACCCATTGGCTCCAGCCTATCTTGATCTTCAAGAGGCCATCCGGCGTCCGCAGAAAACATTCATCATCGACTTCAGTGGCTGCCAGAAGGCCATCACCATCGATCGCCTTAAGTCGGTCTCTGCTGACCCCGGACCCCGGTCTATGGCAAATCCCACCGATGGTCAAATCATGGTTGTTGACTGAACCGCAATGGCCTTCAGCTCAAACACGCGAGTTACACGCCGATCCTCTATTACATTCCACTAGTTCTAATGAACTTTCATTTCCCCGTTCACACAGTCGAATTTACCAGTACCACACAGATGTATAAGCTTTTTCTCTGCATACTTTCTCCAGTTTTTTGCCTCTCTCATGGTCGGTCGCTTCACTTTGGAAGAACCTAGCGTACTATTAAAAATTAACATGTGTCACCACATAGACACTACACTTATTTTGTTTTTGTTGTTGACAGGCCTTGCACAAAATTTTGGCGCATCTCTGTCCAAATTTAAGATTTCTAGATGGAGAACGCGGGGAGTGGATGCCTCATGAACTTACTCATCAGCACCAGCTCTGTAGCCTTTTACGGTCAAGTGGCATTTGGATCAATTTGGAAGCGTTAAGCCCAAACGTTTTCCAACTGAAACTATTCGGCTGGATTTTGGCTCAACTCACGACGCCCCTTTAGGTCAAATCCCTCCTACACAGTCGTCCTTCTGGAGGGGGACGGAGACAGAGGCTTCAGAGACACTAAACTCTCTTGGATGCAATTGCGAGTTTGGAGCCTAGGTGTGCCTTATGTATAAATGGGTACCTGTTCTTGGGTTTAAAATGGAAAGACAACAGCTCCACAAAAGCATTCATTCCCGATACTACTTCTTCTCGAATCATTTATCATAGTCAAATGAGGTAGCTTGTAGTCAGACACAATTGCACACCAAATTAGTCCTCCTACTTTATGGACAGGGAACCATTTCAGAACCTTGGAGGACAGTTGTGTGACTCGTCATTCGTTCAATGAGGTAAGCATCAGGTCAGGCTCAAGTTGACGGGTCTCTTCGATGAGTCAAAAACCGAAGTTGGTCGCAGTTCCGTCAATAGACTGGTTGTTTTTAGACTGCTTGTTTAATTCCACCTTGTGTCGGCCTGCACAGTATCTTCGCCATCTAAATCACGCAGCTCTGGGAGCAGGGCGCATCTAGGCTCTCCAGCTCTGGTCGTCAGCTAGACTTACTCCCCACCCATTGTCAACTCTGCAGGACTACAATTTGAACCAGCAAAATCCACCAATTCCTATACTTTTGTTCATTGCATTCGTTTGGCGGGCATTTCGCCCGCAGACATCGGTTGTGCAACCAAATCAAAACCCAGAGGCACACTGAGGCGGCGATAACTAGATTTCCAGAACCCGTAACTCGTTTTATTTGTTGCACTCTGAACTCGAAGGAACACTTCCACCTTCACCCGAGCAGGCTTAGGTGCATGTGTTGACCATTTTACCCACTGGCCTAAATTATTCTGTTCCCTGGCAGCACA
This sequence comes from Fasciola hepatica, assembly GCA_948099385.1. NCBI lineage: Eukaryota > Metazoa > Platyhelminthes > Trematoda > Plagiorchiida > Fasciolidae > Fasciola > Fasciola hepatica. The sequence goes on along the minus strand of CANUEZ040000012.1, from coordinate 8,283,286 downwards.
TCGAAAGAGCCCGCGAAGGCTTTTCTGACGAGTTGGGTTGGTCGGTTTGGTTGCCCGAGAATAATGACAGCCTATCGTTGTCCATATTTTGAAGGCGCCTTTGGCAGTGTAAACGCCTTCCTCGGTTGCCAACATACTGGGAGAACAGCACAACACACCCAGACCAATGATACGGTTCAATGTTTTTACCGGCAGATAAAGTGCGCCAACCCACTTAGCTGTGAAACACCTCCATTGGAACACTTGAGCAGAAGTAGTGCCATTAGGGAGTAATTGGGCACAACATCTGCCTTGATGGTTTGTGGCTGCAATTTTTGTCTGCCTGGAGAGATGGTAGCTCCATCACCACCCGTAAACTTCGATTGTGCTGGTTATGCCCAGCGTCTTAAGCAGCGCACGCCGGTTCCCAGAGCTAGCCAGTCAAGCGAACAAGAGTCCACAAGCCATTTTTGATCTGCTTCAGACAGGGCTACCCAGGTATTCCTTCGCGCCGATGGCGTTCGATCACAGCTAAGAAAGCCATTTACTGGTCCGTTCAGCGCAGTAAAATGAACAGCATAAAGTTTTTTCCGTAGACACCACCGGGAGACACGGCACCGTTTTCGCTGGCCTCCTCACGCCTGTGGTCATATTGTGTGAGCCACCCGGCCACTTACACTAGCTGTTGCTGCTCGTTCACTCGCTTTGAGCTACCCGCATCGCAAACAAATAAGCCTAGCGAAAACCGAGAAGTCAGTCAAGCAGAATCCTTGACCATGCCTCCATCGCGGAGTAGACGTTGTAGTCGCCAACTACTAAATCCCGTCAGTTTTGTTGATTTTGTGACACTTTAAAAGTGGCCATGTGCACTAAGATAAGGAATTTTCCATGAATTTCCCAATCAACCGGCCCAAAAAACCACAACTAGCATTTATAATTTCAATAATTTCTGGTCTTCTATCTGGTGCAGCAACACAGAAAGTTGTTGTTGAGTTGTCATTATGGTCCAAAATGGGTCGGCTCTCTCAAGCTTTATTTCCTTTCAGTTTGCCTTGCAGTCTCCCAGACGGGTTCTTCCGGCCAAATTGGCCTCATCCGTACCTTTGCCGACTCCTGTGTACGTACAAGAAGCTGACCTCTCTCTGAAAAACGAGACCGTTGGTGAGTCTGACGCTGGACTCGAAAATAGGACACCATTTTGGATGAAGCTGAGATGACCTCCTCAGGCCGGCTAGCTTGTTATACCCATAGGCTTTGAAATGCCGTTAAGCCTATGCACACTAGACTTTGAGAGTGTTGACGCCGTCAGGAGCTTGCCAGTAGTCGTTCGACATCGCCAACAACATAACAAGTGCAATACGAGGGTTTCTGGACTACCTTAAGCCTGCCACCACGATCGAGCCCGAACTCAATCAGACGTCAAGGGGAAGGCTCTTGTTGCGACGGTTATCTTTTTTAAAGCTTTCAACACGTTTATTGCTTACCTGGACGCTGACCGCCACGCGCGGTCGCCACTTGACCGCTGTTCTTGGGCATGCTCTAAATACACGCTAATCTCCAACTCTCCCGATCCCCTCCCCGTTCTCACTGGTCATAGAGAATACTGCTCTGGGTTACATATTCCTATAGTGCTGCGTATTAGAGCAAAGTGCGGGTGGTTCACATAGTATGGGGGACTGATGAACACCTTCACTGCGAAACCTACGAGATAGAGTTTGACGGCCTTACTTGACCAAGGCTTTTCACGTGGAGCCAGTACTGGAACGAGGCGACCGAAGACTCATGCCATATTGGCTCTGAACATCAACGCATCGAAGATAGAAAGACAGTCTTCATTGGCAACTTTCTTGGTGAAGAAAGGAATATAGACGTGTCCTCTCTTGGATAACAAACTGTATCCTCAGGATATGGCTAAAGAAGCGGACTAGGTTAATTTTTCAAGAAAATTGGACAGCTTCTCGGGCCACATGCCAGAGAAAAAGAACAACGTTTGAATGGTTTTCTACCAAATATGGCACCATTCGCCCAGTCATCCGCCGCTGGGGTTATCCCAGCAACCGAGACAACGTATTACCGAAGGACGAAACTTGAGTGGTTAGAAAATTGTTTTATCTGAAGGCCGGTAGGGATATATACAAGAATAAGCAGCTTGCAGTGGCGCACACGTGAGTTCCGATGTAGAGGCATTTAAGTTTGCACAGCATTCGAAATTCTTTTGGCGCCAAATTTGAAAAATGAAAATTAATCCGACAATTTCGTGAAATACAAACTGGTTGCTAAGTTTTAGGCGACTTACGTGCTATATTTAGAAAGGGAAAAGTTGGACAATTTTTCCCTAGTAAAAATGGCTTGGAAAATCAGTTTGTCGTCTATACGAATAAGCTATGGAGGCTATCTGTTATTGAACAAATTGTGTGAAATTATTAAGAACATTCTAATGTTTCTTCTCGATTTCTTGAAAAGATGGTCCGCACTTCTCCCACTCCCGAAATCCCTGTTTTTGTGAAAACCAGCCGCTGGTGATGAAGAGCCTTGGGGAGGACAATATGAAGGAGTACACACTGAGGCTTGTATCGAACTTCTTTTAGCAACCCATACTGTCCCGTGATACAAGGGTTTCACTATGGCAGGAGTTCCTATTAAAGGTGATCCTATCCAATAGAGTTCAGTGTAAACAAGGAACAATTTTATTTTCTGCCTGCTGGCTCACAGAAAGTATCCGCCAGCGCTACACCACGGCGAGTTTTTGTACTTTTTGCCAATGTTCCATATTGGTTATTCTAGGAATATTTTACCAGCAACCTATATCAAAAGCTTGACCATTGCCATACTTAAGAACTCCACCCCTTATACAAACTACGAGCCCCTCATAACTCGTGTGAGCGACCCAGAGTTAGCTATAAAATAAACAGCGATGGCTAAACTTACCCGCCCTTGGGTTGTCTATCCTCTAGTCACCATCATAGATCATATCGTCGAATACCAACATCCCATAAAAAGAAATGGCAAGGTCAACGAGCAAGCGGTCTCAACGAGTAAGCGTTATTTGGTCCAACAGCGCGTTACTTGAAAATTTGGCGTCGATTTGAATGGGTGCGCGATAACTTATTTCACATTTTTGGTCAAAGTGCAGCATTTTGGGCAAAGATACAGTCCATGGTAACCGATACCCAAATGTGGGAATTCTGCAGCAAAACGGGGAACTATACACCTAAATTTATCATAAGAAGGAATAAGCTCCAATTATATTTGTATACCTAGATAGTGTAGATAGGTCTGGTGAATTCCCCGTATAAATATATATTTATATATATGGATGTATACATTTGTATATATATATATGTATATGTGCACACGTAAACACATTTGTAGATATAAATAAATATATATATATATATATATATATATATATATATATGTTTACAAGCATATATGCACACGTAGGAACATATTTGTATATTTATCTATTTACATGTACACATATTTATACAGGAATATATATATGTGTGTATACGGATCTATGCACACGTAAGTACTTGTATATATATATATATATATATATATATGTATATATATATATATGTATGTATACATGTGTATATAAATACGTATATATGTATATATATACATATATATATATATACATATATACAAGTACTTACGGTTGCATAGATCCGTATATACATATATATACATATACCTACACTAATATATAAATATATATATACATATACCTATATATTTTATATATATATATATATATATATGTATATATATATATTCACAATGATGATCCGATGCGTATGTGAACTACTTTTCTGGAATTAGTTAATCAACTCCTGCCTGAACGATTTTGTTTCCCTGACCGCAACTAAGCCAACCTCATATTACGCGAGCTGAAGCACGACGCCCATTAGGCGCACCTGCCTACACATAAACCACCCACATCGTAATACGTTTTACCTAATTGATGGACCCATTCCGTAGAGAATTCAAAATGGAGCACAAAATGAAGAATAAGAATTGTATTGAAAGATGGTGGTTCAATGGTACGAAATGATCCTTTCATGCACACTTCCGTGCCGAAGTTCTACGGTCATAATGCTGGATCGAACAGCGTCCAGCACCCACGATGTTGCAATGTTTTGCCGTGTTCTGTCTGTAAAGTGGAAATGGAAACAATTATTATCTGTTTTTGCTTTGTACAAGGCAAAATGAAAATCGTAATTGTAACTCACCTATTTTTCATCAGCCAGAAAGTGGATGCAAAAGTAGTTCTCCTCGTTTCCGAAATCTGCACATTGATAGTGCGTCCAACGCGGGCAACGGCCGCACTGCACCCATTCGGTTTCCTTGTCCAACTCCACTTCGGGATCTTGAAGATGACAGACACTGCACTCATTTTCCACGGTCGGCGAATGCGGCCTTTCCAGACGGCGCCTTTTCTCCTGGATCCGGTATTGTGCGGAGGTTGTAGTATGCAAACCTCTGAACTGTACCAGCTGCAAAGTATGCCCTATCAGCTGGATGTCTCGTTCATCCGTGTTTCTAATCACTACTTTCGCCTTACTTTTTGAGAAAGTAGGAACGACCGGTGTTCTTGAAGTGCTGGTGTATTTGCCTAACCGTAGGCGTACATCTTTTGCCACTTACTATCCCCAGGTACCTATTAACAGTGTGAAGGTTGCCCAAGTCTACCGTTGTATTGGTAGCTTTGTCAATGCAGCCGATGTCAAAATCTCGTCCTGACCCTATTACTGTGGCCAAGTTTTTCGGCTGACTAACATGAAAAACCCATTTATCGTTACCCAAGCTTCCTAAAGCGACCGATATATCCTGCCCGACGTCTTCGCTGACAGACAACTTGTGGCTAGGGTTGTACGGAAGCCGGAATTTCGTCCATTTCCACCGACAACGTTGTTGGCATTCCAACCGACAACGGAAGTCGAAAGTCTACAGCCCATTAACCTACGGTTAGTGGAATCCATATCCTATTTTGTCAGTCACATGCAAAATATGACTGCATGAAATCGACCACTGCTTAAAGAAGCAACAAGTGCAACTTGGGTGACAGTCACTTTACGTGACCGACGGCAAATGAGAAACCATCCGCCGCCATTAGGAACAACGCTTCTCACCTGATGCAAGCGCACGTGTTTCTGAAGTGCTACACGAGCGATGGTACCTAATCGGGTCAAAAGCCTTGAGTACTTATCCATTCCAGCAGACGATCGGAAGGAACCAACTAACTGCTTACTAAGTCTGCGGCGCCCAGCTTCGTCTAAATCCCCCGTTCGTTTTAAAATTCTTGTGAAAACATCTACCAAAGGCGATCTGGCCGATAGTCCTGCCTTTAGGTGGCGATTCTCAACCTCGACCCTGTTGGTAGTAAAAGTACCGAAGGTTTCCTTATTCATTGCACTATAACCCGCCCACATTGCTTCATATGGTAACCGAGCTCGGTTCAAGTAACTCATGATCTCTGCAATACGGCCAAGAATGGCGGCCTTAAATCCATCAAATATCACCTTATTTGAGGTGTAAACCAAATTTTGCATCCACTGATGGACGCGTTATTTATCATTTAAGGACGAGCCATGCAAGCGATAACAATGACGCCTCATATCCCTAAGAACATGGAACCGGCAAAAATGAATTCTGCTCCTGGATACGTAACCGCAAATCCATTGTACTGCGCTAAGCTTTGATTTTATACAATTGTCCTCACGTTCGCTGTCCCCGGTAACCTGGCTCCCATTTCGGTGACTGCACGCAGATAACTTGCACTGCTCTCGTTAGAAGGCAGGGCGTAGAAAACTGAACGACCTAGGCCACTATCGTCCATCAACATGCAGCGCCAAAGAAAGTAGCCACCGCAGTTCAGCTGGTGGGTGGCATCCGCTAGCAGTACCTCACTATATTTATCAGCCAGATACTTTACGGTCTGTGGAATGTGAAACGGGAACCTAACTACGCCTCCCCGCGATTGGATTCGCAAATAACCCTTTCCAATCATTAGTTGTTGAACCTTCAGCACATCATTACGGTTTTCTACGGCATTCGCCTTGGCCCTCAATCAATAAATATTTCTTACTGTGAACAACCGGTTGAACTTTTGGCGAGCGTATTCACATTTTTCACCGGATCTGCGGAAAGTGCCTATCAGTTCTAATATGTGTGACTCTTGTTCGAGAGTCAAACGCCTATTAAGATGGTAGAACCTATCGCTGATCAGATGGAAATCATGGTCATGCCGCAGACGCTGACCAACGACTTTGTATTGCATTCCGACGGCGCGGATCTTCACGAAGTCCGGGCATTGAGTATTCTGATATCTGAAAAGTAAAGATAGATTTACCGTGAGTGGCATACCTGATGGCTGTCCTATTTCGGCGTCGATTGTGCACGCAGCGAAATTTAACCCGATAGTATGGGAAATTTGTCGGCAGTGCACCCGGATGCGTATGAAGCCAGTTCTCAGCACTAACGCTCTCATACACGTAAAACGAGGTGAAAGTCTGCTGCTGAAATAACCAAAAGTCTTCCTGGAACCTTGAGATCAATTTATAGGCATATTTTACATGTCTGGAGAAACTCTCAGTCATCAACGAAAGCAAGTGCAACGGCTATGACAGTCAGCAGGTCTGAGCGGTAACAGTCTTTATCAGCCCTCATATACTACGAAGTGGCTAATTTAAACAAAAGTTGCCACAAAAGTAGGAACCATTCTTATTTTCCGCAAAAATGACTTCATCAGCTCGAACCATTTTCTCCAGTATCCACGAATAACGCCAAGTTGGCCATCATTAAGGTTGGACCACAAAACACTATAGTCTCAACGAATGGCTTCTCGCTCTGCAGCAAATCAGAAACCCAAACGACCTGAACGCAAGGGTACTCCCAATATGATATAAATATTTGTGGGAAGCCAGTGGAAGGGCCGGTGCCATTGAAAGTAACTTGGCAGGTATGTCTACCCAGATCGCGTTGGTTGATAATATACTATCAAAACTAACACCACTGACCTACCTTCTTGAGCTCTCAGCACTCCCTGGTCCCCAGAACCTAATAGCAGCCAGTCAATTTCTTGACTCACTGGCATCGGAAATCCTGAAACGGCCGCAGAATGCAAAAAATGCAGTTGTCTTCAACATCCCTGATCGGCTAGACATCACAGTGGTTAAATCCACTATACTCCAAACAGCGGGCACGGCCCATTTTACATGTCACTGCAGAAGACTAAGAAAAAGGTCACAGAATCACCCTTGTCCTCTTCTGTTCCAATTTCCTGATAAAAAAATTGCTAGAGAATTCATCATCAAACAGCGTATAGTTGCAACTGCTTCGCAGGTTAAATCAGTCAAGATACAAGCTGACGGAACGCCACTGCAAAGAGAAGTGATAAGATGTGCCGCTATAAATTCCAATCATATTGGCGTTAAGATCAAGAATTCACCCTCCTCCTCAAGCACTTTACCAAGTATCAACAAAACCCCTCACTTTTCTACCCCTATAAGATACACAGGGTTAGTTGACCTAGACGAATCTTTCCCCACCATCCCACAGCTACCCCAGCCAGAACGACAACATAAATCCACAACAACTACGGGCTCATCCCAAGAGGGTCCTCACATTACGCCCCCAGCTCCGGACGACCGTTCCACGGGATTAAAAGTTCTCAATGAAATAAAACCTGCAGCACTAATATCTGTCCCCATAGGCCCCCATTTAAAAACTGATGAAAAGCCAAAGCGTGCCACCCGTATGCCGTGTATGTCGATGACAATAAATAACCGTCCAGAAGAGGGGGTCAGCGAGAGGTTAGTTGCCAAAGCTAAGTCTCCGTGCGGACAAACGATACTGGGATGCGTGAACAATAACAATGATTGTTCTTTCTCTAGACCAAATTCGTCACCTACCGACTTTCCCCATTTGGGATACCCTCGCATCTCTCAGCTTATGAAACAAAATAGCTCTTCTAAGATGATGATACAACAACAATGGGACCATACCCGCAATAAAAATACATGGCATGATGAGCGAACTGCGTTCATATCTGACTCCGTACTAATGGAACCTTCCTATCAGCCTAATCCCCCGTTATTTCAATCTTTCCTACCTCACCCTCCGTTAAACCATCCGAGCGCATCATATATCCTCCCATCTACCAGCGGGTACCCCATATCTGGCCGAAGTGCCTATTTTTTCCTTACGTACCGTGGGCACAAAAAAGCCCCATAACCTAGATATGCCTCATATGAACCTTTCTAATCGGCCGTATAGTAGTGTAATACATAACACCCTGCCATTTCAAATTCCACATGCAGACCCAAGTCTCCCCTTCGCAAGTGACAACTTGGGCGGGCCTTGCATCGTGCCCTGATGATTCTCTTCAGGTTAAATGCAGCGGTCAACGAACAATAATTACTAACATCAATGATGACGTCAGAAGCACTGGAATTTTCACGTTGCTAGTGGTCAATACACGCTCTATTAGGAACAAAATCCAATACATGCGATCAGTTGCACTAACAAACGACTATAACTTTATTTTAGTGACGGAATCTTGGTTGCCGGACTCCTATCTAGTAGAGGACATTGAGGTACTCGGCTACAAATCCTTCAGCAAAGGCAGAACACAACAACGTGGTGGAGGCTGTCTAGTGTATGTAAAGAAAATTCTCAGGGTGACAAGCTTTCAGCATCCCATCCTAGGTGGCATTGTCGACTCTGAGTGGCTGAACGTTGAAGATGAACGTCAGGAACTGAAACTAGGTTGTGTGTACCGTCCACCTAAATCTAGTTCTGACGGCTTCCTGCAAATTATCGAGGCACTCAACCTAATCGGTGATCTTGAATTAGGCTCAAAACTGATAGCTGGTGACTTTAATGCACCAGAAATATGCTGGACATCACTCACAGCACCACGCCACTTACTACAGTTTTGGAATGCAATTCACTTAGGAGGATGGAAGCAGCACGTTCCCAACTAGACACGACCACACCCTTGACTTAATCTTGCCACTACGATTAACCCAGGGTATAAAAAAAGTTCAGAATATCCCACCCGGGAGTGATCACGCAACTGTCCCCTGCTGCTTCACAGTGCCCATAAAGGATAAACAGCCGACACCCCCGCATAAACCATATCATAAGGCTAGCTGGAATGTACTACCTTCTCTGATTCGCAGCCGAAACTGGGACACCTTCTTTCGAGAGTAGATCTCCAGCTAGTGGCAGATCAAATTTACTCTATCTTTGAACGATGTCCCAACCGTATAACCCCGACACAAGGATCGTCAACCCGCCCTAAAGACAATAAATTGTCTCGCCTCAACTTGAAGTTAAGTAGGCTCCAACGCGTTTGTCATAAAACAAGGGACTTTTCACTGTTTATACAGTTAAATTGTTTGGCTGAAACGATAAAGCTGTACCCTGAGAATGAAATAATACAATAGGAACACAGGGCCTTAATTGATTCCCAGAAAGTCGAGATTCTTGCAAAACTGATGAAGTCGAGGAACCCCTAAACAACTTCATCTATCTCTTCTATCTCTTTCAATAACACGTGCCTCGACAAACCGCTGGACATAGCAGAAGCGCTTAACGCATTTTCGCCTCTTCTTTGATAAATGACACAACACCATTTTTCTACAACCCACCAGTATCACCATATGAGTCACTTTCTCCTGTAACATTCCTGCCCTCCGAAATCGAGCCTTTAACTTCAAAAATCAAAATGGCTTTCCATCCCGGATCGGACTCGTTACCATCGGCCATCTTTAAGTTTGGCGGCCAATGAATCCCAATTCTTTTATCAAATTTATTCAGTTTGTCTATCAGGTTTGGTTGGGACCCTGTACAGTGGAAAACTTTGGTTATTATTCCAATTCAGAAGGGAACGCGGGAGGATCCGGCCAGCTACAGACTTGTGAATCACACCCCATTGGTGTTGAGGACTGTTGAAAGGTTACTAAAAGTTAAACTGACAGATCGCCTCCTGAAAAATCATCTTATAAGTAAAGGTCAGCACGGTTTCCTAAAACAAAGATCCTGCGCAATTTGTGTGACTGACTTTCTGAACCTTATTACGATAGCCGCCAATGACGGTAGGGCAGTGATCTCGGTCTTTCCAGAAATGTCTAAAGCCTTCGACCGGGTGTCTCATATTCGTTTGTTGTCAAGGGCTAAGACATACGGCATTGTTGACCCACTTTATGCCTGGCTAGAATCGTACTTGTCCTCGCGCAGTCAAGTGGTAAACGTTGATGGCACTATTTCCATACCCAGCCCTGTAACCAGTGGTGTGATCCAAGGTAGTGTACTGAGCCCGTTGTTGTTTCTCATGTACATAAATGATATATTTACCGTAGTTCGTCATGGAACTCGGTTTTTATTTGCTGATGATGTAAGGTTGTTGTACACCTTCGACTACAATTCATTAGGTGATACTATAGCGAAAATATCGGAGGACTTGCGGGTGCTCAATTCGTGGTGTACCGATTGGGTAAGGAAGTTCCCGGCGGACAAAAGCTGCATTCTTACATACAATGTCATGTCCTCCCGAAAAGTCTAGTAAAGGTGGTCATCTGATCCCCCCAAAATTGTCAGTACGTGACCTGGGTATATACTACTCCTGTTCGTTCAACTTCTTGGAGCAAACAGACACTCAAATTGCTAGGTCCCGCAGGTTAATAGGACTTTCCCACAAAAATTCCGTTTGCATGAAAGTAAACTCAGTGTCTATACAACACACGTAAGACCATTGCTAGAGTATAGTTCGATAATTGGTTCTAACATACGCCAGACTGATAGGATCGCCATCGAAAATGTCCAGCGCACCTTTGCTAAACAAATAGTTGGATATTCGTCTAGTCTCAACTACAAACAGCGCTGTGACCTGCTATACCTCGAATCTCTTTGGCTCCGACGGATAAAGAACGACTTGTCCTCTTTCCACTCACTATTAAAATATAGATCCTGCAAAGCCTCTTCTGTGGTACGAAACCTATTGAGCTTAAGGTATTTGTTACGACACAGCAGCCATTCGGTCACTGCGCCGTCCTCGAGAACTAGCCTACGGTCCAATTTCTTTATTGTTAAATATCCACAAAAGTGGAATAAACTTCCACCAAATGTCCGTGCAATAGGCCACTTGCCGAGATTTAAACAGGAATTAAACAAACGGCTTGATGTCCTGACACTAGTATCAAACAATGATCCATACACTTTGGAGGAGCAAGCTTAGGAAGTTGGTTTGGGTTACGGACACGCGGGTCTGAGTCAGGGGCCACGAGACCTAAGTACCACACAAGTTGTCGTATATCACTCAAGTTTTATTAATCTTTCGTTTACAACCACGTGTTCTGCAAAGTCGAACCATCCACCAAGTAATTCCAAATTCTAGATACTAGAGGTTTCTCTTTACCATTAACCGCTGATTCCCAGCTGGGAGCACCCCAGGCTGTGTTTTTCTATTTTTACCTTTTCAGACAACCGCTGATGTGTGCCTTCCCTTCGATGGCTCGGCATAATGCCTAGCCCACATTTCCCGCTGAAAATTCGATATCTGCCCGTCATTTCTTCACCACCACATTGGCCCTGCTCTCCAGGACCCCTCGCAACCCGGTCGCAAGCTCTCGGATCATTCGATCTCTACAGCTATGTGACAACGCCAATATCACGCAAGCGAAGCCCGCCCGTGATGGCACGGTCAGATCTACCGCTTTAGCCGACGCACATCGGGCTTGCAGGATGTCTGCAACGATCTGCGGGCGCAGCTAGGATGGCGGATCGCACCTCTTGTCACCAAAAATGGTTTCGTGTTGGGTGACCAGCGCATGGTCAGCCCCACCCACCAGCACCGGTTGCGGCAAAAGAAAACATTTGTACACCCGAAATGCTGCAAATATGGAACTATCTTCCCCAGGCATCTCCTATTTTTCATCGTACTCGTCTCCATCGTCGCCATCTTAACTTACCTCTTCTTACGCCCGGCAAAATTTACTTTCCCTAGCACATAATTATCGCGGGGTTAAAAGGCCGTTACCTTACTCGGCTCACCGTTCTTAATCTTTTTTCCCGAGGATTCGTGCGAAACCACCCGCTTGTCCCTTTCGCAAACTTAACCAATCCCCGAGATAAAACTCGCCCTTTCTATCACAGTTACCGATATATTTGCAAAACGTCACATTTAATGTTGCCACTTCCGTATCACAATGTCCAAACAGTATATTTCACTGAGGAATTTTTGTCTACAGTGCATCCCAACAGTCGGCGGTATTGAAACAGTTTGCTCTCCCTATCAGTCCTTCTGTTCGGCCACACGGCCGTAGCATTGTAATATCCTCACCTTGCAAAGATTCATGCCCTTCCCATATATTCACATCCGAGAGACATCTGTATCGCAGCGTTTTGATCTTTCGCAATCACATGATACACCTTTTACAAAGAATACCAACAGGTAGTGTTTTACCTGCCAACTACTTCACCGCCCAACTTTGCAAACGTATTCATCGGTTGTTTGGGGCTTTTTCGCTTCCGGTATTTTATCATGGTAAATCCTCTCAGACAGTTCTGGTCCTTGCAACTCTCTGGTCATTCTTTTCAGCCCTTAGATAACGATTATCGAACGTAAATACTTAATGTCATTTAAATACTCATCTCCTTTGCAAACCGTGTATCTGCGACTATGGCTGCACATCACAAACTGTTTTGCCGCCCAGTTCCCATCTCCACTCTGATGCATCATATTCCACCTTTCTGAAAGCAAACATTGTGCGCAACGATTACATGTTCACGTCCGGCCACTTCTTTCACTATCACCCAGACAATCGCTCTCTACAAAGGCGTCCTTCACTGGATGTTTAACTGACTCAGCCGATATTCGGTCACTGAAAATTGCTAGGATAATCTTCAAAAGATCTTTTTATTTTTTTCTGCAAATTCATCCCTTTCATCGTCTGATTTTCGAACCAAAACCGTGCCATACTCCGCGGAGCGCTATAACTGGTTCATGTCTCCCTTGGAAAATTCTTTTTCCTCAAGATGAACAAAACTTACGTCAATTCTGTTTGATTGCCTCGTTGCACAGTCTTTTTTTTGTAATATTTGAGTAAGAGTCCACTACCTCCGACCAGTCTCACCCTGACTTGGCCGGGTTGGCCACTCGACCTTGAGTTCAAATTTGCCGGGAGCCTCCTTAAAGAGTAACTTGAATACTTTCTCCTGTACAATATCTAGTGTACATACCTGAATCACCCTCTTGGAATTCGGACTCTACTTCCAGTTGTACCATTTTATCCTGCTTTACAGCATGCCTCGAGGTTACCCAAAATAAACTATTATCATTATGTGGTTCCGCAAGGCATCTCTGAAAATGGAGCGGGCTTCTACGAGTAATGATAGGACAAGTCCAGTTTCATGACCAACATCGGTCACAAACTATACGCCGGGCCTTGCCTTCACCCTTCGCCTAACAATACTGTATTCGACCAAAGTTTCCAGAGTGGTGTGGCTAATAGACCGAAGTTTGATTGATACAGGTCATCTCACTTCTATAGTAACACCTTCCACAACTGGTTCCAGAACCCCGAATTGACACTGAATGTCGGCTTCCTTTTTGGGAAAAAGGTGCAACTACATTAACATCTTATTCTATTAGCTCCCACCGGAGCCTCTAGAAGCGAAGAGTTTTCGAACTCACCAACCGGTCCTGTCACCTGAGCCTAAACTTGGGCTCCATTTCTGCCACTGATGGTTTCCGATATATTATCACCGGGACCTAGGTTAAGTAGCCAAAGGGTAGAATCGATATCTGAGGGTGTTGAAAGTGGGCCGACCTCCACCAAGTGTTTACCAAGTCAAAAAATTTTCTATAAAAGTTGTTCTAATTCATTTCAAGTGAAGAAATACTCACGTAAGTGTTCATCCCCATAAGAAGCTGATATTCTCACAGTTGTGCTCGTGAATTAGGACTCGCTTACAAGGCAACTAAGAAGGCAAGAAAAAAAGACTCCGTGGAGCCAACAAGGGAATCAGAATGGGGTGACCCTATGCGGACCATGTTGGCAGGTACACTGTCTTCCGCTTTCGTCATCGAGCCAGAAAGTGTACTCACCTGTGCTCGTTGTCCTTGCTGAGTTCCGGGCATTAGAAATGGACCCAGCAATCACGAAAGCCACTTGTAGCCCACCAAGCATTCTCGTCAAAGTCAGACTTTGGGTATTCCAATTTGCAAATGCTGCAAATGTCCTCCCGAATCTGCGAGGATGCTGAATATGCACGTCGAAGTTCGTCATCCGTTCTGAATAATGTCTAGGTATTGTTGGGCAACCGACGGAGTTCCAAGGCTTGCAGCTGATGCCCTGTATTCGTGAATAATGTCTGTTGTATGCCAAAAACGGCCATCACCCACTTCATTGACAGCTGCCCCGAGATCCCTTAAGGCGTCTACAGTGATGGCCCATTTAGAGTTTTTAAAAGTCAGGTTCAACTTTCCCCGCTTTCAATCGAATTTGGGCTCAGAAAAGAGGAACGGAGTTCTAGATAGCGGCATTGCCTAGCTGCCCAACACTGTCACGGATGAAAAATCCTCTTCCCTCCGCTGCTCGAAAAGAATGTAGACAAGGCACAGCCCACTGACGACTGAATGAACAGCTATACTGTAGATTCTCGAATTTCAAGTTAACTCTGTGACTGCTATCTTCGGAAAATACTACCATGCATGCCCCACCGGACGGTAGGATGCCTAAAACCGTGTGACTATATAAACGCTTTAAATTAACACCGCGTGCGAACATAGTCAGTCTATCTAAAATGGCTCGCATTCCTCTTAGAACTTGTGAGCCTTCCTTGGATATAATCCCTAAGCTCGGCAGCATTTGGAAAACTTTCCATTACCCTAAACACACGAATTTCTTATTCATTGATCAAACGACGGTTACGGTAGTATTCTTCCCCGGTCTGTTGATAGGAGCCTTCGCTATGACTCATGGCCTAATGCGGCACCTTGAGAGGTGAACAGAGGGTACAATCCCGAGCGATGGCTTAGAGACCAAGGTAGGTATATCTGCAGTTCTCATTATGACTAACTAAAGAAACAAATGGCCTTCAGCTAGAGCGATCTCTTTTCCGATGGATTCAGCAATACTTGCTGAAATAGTTCTGCTTACTAGGCGGAAGGACGATACTAAGTTTGCTCACCGGTTTTCTTGTCCGCAAATTATACACTCAAAAACTTGAGCAAGCCGTTGACCGGACGTCCCAGCAATCGGATCTCAAAGCGTCCAAGTTCGTGTACAACTTCACCGTTTAACAGAACTGGCCCGAATCATTAGGAATGATTCGTTGCATATCGAGAGCCACTCAGCGCGAGAAACGGGTGGCAGGTCAGCATTGAACCTAGTGCCACGGATTGTATACGACCACTAACCCAGTGAAAAATCGGTAGCTGCTGAGCTGATAAGTGGAGGTTAACTTACTGAAATTTGAACAAAAGAAACAAGATTTACCAAAAAAAACGATAAAATTTCAAAAAATTCACATACAATACTCACTCTTTCAGGACCTTCATGTTCTATTTTTAATAAATGGTTTTGTATCATTTACTCATTTTCTGCGTCAGGCCAGACCAGATCGAAATTTACTCCGTTCTCGATTGCAACGATGTTTTTGGCAAAGATACCCTCTTTCGGAGATAATGCAGAAGCACCTGTGAATTGTAGACTTCACACTGACATTATCCTCTGTACCGATGGTAACGGCTTTGCGGTGAGGATTGTTGAAGTCGACAAATAACAAACCGGAGTGAATCACCTTATTGTGCAGGCAATAGAAATCATGTCATCAGTGGGCCTACTAACCGTTGAAGAGTTTATTGAGGAAATTGATATACGAGAAACTCCAGTGGGCTATGGCAGCATGGCGACATTCATTACTAACCTGGATGAGCAGGATGAAGACGACCATGGTTTCGAAGCTCCTATAGCGCATAAAACTTGCTAAAAGGCCGTCTAAGGCTGGAGGTTGAGCCCCTTACGGAATGCTAAGGAGATACGTTGTGGTGTAGAACTGTTCCTCACCCAGAGAGTTTTCAGCCTCGAGAAAGTGCGTTGAGAAATCAAACAGACAATACTTACGGATTTTTTTCAATTACTCCAATATTTCGTAACCCGGGCCAGAGGTTCGTATCCCCGCCACCATAGATTACTTTGGCCGTGGACAGTTTTCCACTTTCATCCAGCTGGTAGCCGCACATGACTTAAGTGGACCCTGGTTGGTCGTCCGCTTCAGGTTTCACATTCCACATTGCCGGTTATCCCCAACTGTGCAGCTGTCCTCTGTGGGTATGCGGTATATACACATCCGGCACGAAGTACGTCTTTCGATGTGGTAGACCCACAACTTAAAACCATCCCGCTTCTCTCGAGGGTGTGGATTTTGCTCAAGAAGACCAAGCTTTTATTTTAAACCGTGCAGAAGTTCATCATAAGGCAAACAACTTTTGATAACGAGAGTGCTATGGAAATTGTTTGACCCCGATTTGTTTTAGTGTTCTAGTAAAGTCTGGCTCAAGTTTCCTGGTCCACTTTGTTAGGCTCCCAGCTTTTAGTGGTAATAATCTTTTGTTCACGATACAGTCTTAGGGCAAAGATATTACCGTCCGAGCTTGGGATGAAAAATTAAATTTAATTCCAGCAGTACAGTGGGCTTTCTCGAACTGATACTCCAATGTGTTACTTGGAGTCATGACGTTCTGTCCTAGGGCATCCATCTACTTATTCTTTTGTATTACTAATTATTATCATGAAACCAAGTTATATTTCGTAGATCTTCAGCTGCCTACCTCAAATTATACAAATATAACTATATAAGCAATGCCTAGAAGAAAGATTTACCATCCTGGTTCCTTGAAATCCACTAGGAAGAGAATACTGCGTCGGCTGCTCGGAGCGTCAGACAGACCAGCAGGAGAAGTTTGTGCACATGACTTCGCCCAGAAGGCTGTTTGCCTCAGTCCAGCTGGTAAGATTTAGCTAGCTTGTCATGAATATGAACAAGACTTGGGCTCTCAACGAAGGCTTTATGGCTACTGCCCGAACCACGCCTCATTGAGCACCAAGAACATCTACTGAACAGGTACTCACCAAGGCCTAATATGGAAAAGGTCAGCGTACTTCAGCCGGGGTTGCTGTTGCTAGATCTGGGAAATATGGAGTAAAAGATACCTTAAGATTGAAACTCTCAGTAACTGCACCAACAGCATCCTACTCTCACCTCAGTTGAACAACTACTTGGCTACCAACAGCCTGCTCAAAATAAGATGGTGCCAGAACGTACTGGATCAGGCTAGGCCCAGCTGACGCCACGGTAATTTATTTCTGAAAACCATTTGAAGTGGTTTATTGCGGTCAGTCGAAAGTGAAATTAAAACTGAATGGTACAGTGCAACTTTTATCTGAATCTATCTCGCTAGGGTATATAAGCTTTGTGATAAAGGTTGCAACGCGAATGAACGCGATGTCTACGGCGCTCAGGGATATTGTCAGTTTATTTTTAGCAGTCTAATTGTTGATGCTTGCTACCAGCACGGCTAGGCCGCACCTTGACTTGGTGTAATGGCTTGCTACCTCAACTCATCACGATGTACGGGATGGCTTCTTTAAGCCTGAGATCCACTCGTGCCCGAAACTTCAGCGGGCAGAGGCCAGGCAAGGTCATCTCTTGGTCCTTCAGGTAAGGGGTCGGTGTGAACTGGCGACTCAGTCGGTAAAGTCGGTAGAAAATCAATCCAAGCAAAAGGGCTTCCATTCGAACTCCCCGCTGCCCAGGGGACATGTTGTAGCTAAAACTTAGGGCTTTTTTTGAGAACCCTAATTGTCCTCCTGCTTTGCGGCTGGATGCCTTAGCAGTGCCCTTCTGACATCTCTAATGAAGTGCATGACTACAAGGAATTTCATACTGCATCGGTCTTCGCGCAGGATAATCAGGAACGTGATGTCCATTGCATCGAACGAGGTAGGTAGTGATAAGTGGGCTACTGCTCAGAATTCACTAGCTTTTACTCAACTTTTGTCTTCTGTCTCCGACCACCTCTCTTTGCCCCCCCCCTTATCCACCCATATTGCTTCCTCTGAAAATAAGCTGCTTAACCGCAGCGGCCTATAGTGCAATAGTGTCGGAAACAATCTTCAGTCAAGCATCTCAATTTTACCCAAGCCCGTCAGCATCTGATACTTGGGTCCTTTTGCGTGCACACTCTCGTGCAGGCCGGTCTGCAGGAGCGTCTGGCGCTCACATTAGAATTTCTAAAGATGGAGGCCTGCTACGTAAGTGAAACGAGTATCCAGAATTCTGGCGGTGTATTCAGCTAACCGCTTCTGGTATCTTATCAAGGTATTTCCAGTGCAGTTCAGGAGACGCAGTAGCTGGGGCAGTGGGACAACGTGCCGCGGTACTAGTCTTGAGCGAAGCGGCCGAGGCTGCTCTGTTACACTAGATACCGGCTAATAGCATCTTTTTGCGGTTAGGCTTCAGAGGTCAGTTGACATTAGAAAGTATAGCTGTGTTAAGCGCAACTTGTTTGCAGTCTCGGCATTTACCCAAACGGACCGCAGCTGTGACATGCAGAAGACCAGTTCTGTGATGTGCTCCCCCTTCCCGTTCGCCGCAGCTGAGTTTCTGAAATTGCATTGCCAGCTGATGACTCTAACGCACAAAATGGCAAACTCATTGAGTCACAAGCCTGTTTAGATGGTTTTCGTGCTTTATCCGCTCAGTTTACAGGTAACGAGCAAAGACTTCTCCAGTTTGTGCAAAAAATCGGTTATTCCTTCCCGATACGGATTTCCGACACAACACACGCCCAGCGTCTACTTTGCGCCCCAAATCTTCGTGTACCCTCAGCCAGATTGATTATATCGTAGTAAGCTACCGGCAAAACAGTTCTGTTTGGGACTGTAGATCTCACTGGTCCATATACATAGAGTCGGACCATGCATTGGTTTTATTGCGATTTTTTCTCCCACATCATGGTCATCCACGCAAACCGCAAACCTGATTAGCTGCGCAACGTATGTGTAATCCAGAAGTACGCATCCGGTGTGAGAAGAAGTTAGCACATGAACTGGGGTCAACGGCGAACAGTAACGTAGATGGGTATTGGGTCCATATCCAGCAAGCAATGCATGTTGCCCGTGGTCCCAGATCCGATGTCCATCATAGACCAGGATTTCGCAAGAGTTTCTGCTTCTAACGGAGCAAAAAAGTCAGCTCTTGAATAGTTAGGAAATGACCTATTTTCGAGGAAGCTAAAAACGCAACTACTGGAAGCCCTAAGAATGATCGCGAAAATTAGTGGATGGAAGTAGTCGATGAAAAGAAAGCAGCAGCTACCTCAGGTAACTATCAAAGACCGTTCAAACCAATTCTTGACACCGACGGCGGCAAATCCCAATCGGAGAAACGATAGGCGACGGAAGTCGAAAGCCATTCATCTGAAAGAGCAGATGCTTGCTGGTTGTGTCGAATACCTCAAGGAGCATTGTAGCCGGCCGCACGCTAAAGCAGTTAATCCGGTCACAAAAGCTGCGAACCCCCAAAAGTATCACTTTAGCCCCCGTCGTAGGTGCAAGTGCAGCCATAGATTCCATTGCTAAGGCACGGGAAATAGGCCCTTTTCAAATCGGGTAGAGAGGCTTTGGCAGGATCACTTAGAGCTTGGTCAGTAACATTTAAGACGAGGAGCCCATTTAGGTATTATAGAGGTGGTCATTGGTTGTATTCATCTTCACGGGGGAAATACACAATAACCATAGTAATCATCGTGCGATTAGCTTATTTCCAATAGTCACCAACTTATCGGCCTTGACCTTTCTGCGCCGTCTGACGCTGGCTGGCGAGAGGAAAATCTGCTACAGAAGGCCGAATTCCGCCGAAATTGAGGATGCATCGACCAGATTTCTACTCGTTGCTAAATATTCGAGGTAAGTCACGCACATTGTTCATCGACAATGGTGGTTTTCCTGGACTTGGAAGGCGCCTTCAAGTTGGCTGACCGAACACCACTACCGAGTGCCCTTCACCGGAAAGGTATGCCCCAGAATTTCGTGAACCAACTAAGGTCGCTGCACTCTCATACTTTTGGCCGTCTTGGGGTTTACGGTTAATTATCCGGTCAGTTCGAAAAGATGTACGGTGATCCACAGGGATGTCCAACTTGTCTAGTCTTATTCAACTCCGTCATGGACGAAACAATGGATAGTGGCTTGCGAGGTCTCCAGGGTATGAAAATCAAACCAAGAGATAATGAGAAGCTGCGTGACCCAGATCACCCAGAAAACCTTGCCTGCTCGGTCGAATGCGCGGATCATTTTCGACTTGCGCAAGACAGACTTGCAGGAGCTACAGCTTCATTAGGGAGGTGTTCTGCACCTCCAGTATATAAAGTGATAATGCAAGACTGGACTTCAACGATTCCGAGCTTGATGCTCAAAAAGGAGGAAATAACTATCGTTGACAGTTTAATATATCTCAAAAGCAACGTGGCGATGGATGGGGGCGCAGTGGTGGAGTTGAAAATTCCTATACATGAGGCTCGAATGGCGTACGCTGGACTGACCACCTGTGGCGTCAACCTAGTGTCTCACTGAAGTTGAAAGGTCGTATGAACTACGCTGCCGTACTTTCAGTTTTATTTTATAGTTGTGAGATTTGGGGTCTGCTTGTGGAAAATGATTGTCGTCTTCAGGTTTCGACCACCAGTGCTTTTGGTGTGTGGCAAAAATTGGATGATCAGACCGAGTAAGCAAAACAGAGGTCAGAAACTGAGTATTGGGTACCACTTCAGAAAGTTCTGTACTGCTTATCCAGCTTAGCAGACCTCGTTGGTTAGGACACGTGTTAGGTGTGGCCAATACACGTCTACCATGTTTTCTTTCCATCTAGGGAGTGCAAGAAAACACGAGAAGTTCAACAGATGGCCTGGCGACGAAGAATGAGAAAGTAAACAGCGAACTCAGGAAAAGCAGGGGCCTCAACTGTTCGTGGTAGGGGCCCAGTAGATCCCTCGACCAGTTTTTTCTGCCCTTGCAGATTGTGCACTTGCAACTCCTCAGGGAATCCACTGCCTCCAAAACACTACAAATGGCGGCTAAGCCACTGCTATAGCCAAGGTTGCAGCCGACACGACTGCCACCACGACTGACCAATTTCAAGGACTTTCTCGGGCATTTGGTGATTTTTTAAATGTCTCAAATTTTGAACATGATTTTTGTGTTTGTCAAGGGGAAACCTTTAAGTCATTTTAAATTTGTGAAAGTGAAATTGGTTTCAAGTTACTGCGCACATACCTCAGAGCTTTCCCAATTGGCTCCCTCATTATAATGTAAAGTATTCACAGCGGCAGGCCCCAAGTGGCCGCTAAAATGTGAGAGTTTTGATACCGAAAAAATAATGATGTTATATTTCTCGACCATGGTCAAGACGCGCGCACAAGCTCATGATCATGGCGTGCTACGTTATTCAATAAGATGAAATATTCATGACTTTCAGGAATGAGATTCATAAATGCCAGCGACAGAAAGACGTAGACAGCGATAGCTTGGATGGACCACCCTAATAGTGATTCGCGCGGCATTTTTTAACCGGTTTTGGTTTCAGCTGGGCGTTGGTGGGTAGTGTTCCGCGGTCCAACAGTGCGCCGTTTAAGATTATGCCGTCAGTTTAACAGGGTGCACTATAGCTGATACGCACATTGGTGAGCTGCAAAGCTAAATGCGCAATGATACAACTCATGCTGAATTATTCCTAAGCTGAACAATATTTCACGTATCCATTGATTATCTCTTATACATGAATAGAAGCTTTCCTTAAATCACTTGAAAGTTTCCACAACCTATGAAGAACAGTGGATACGGCTCTTTGCATGAAGCCTTTGTTTAGTAAAAGGCATACAAGCTACGAATACGCAAATTAGTTGTCTGGAACCTAATTTGAGACAGCCTGATGGTCATATTCGAAATACGCCTTCTCGCAACTCACTGAAGATGGCTGTTATCCATGGTATAAATGCCCGTTGAATGCTGAAAAGTCTCTTTTCTTGAAAGTCTGGTGGTGGCGACATCTTCTATAGAACCTTTTTCCCTAACTTGTACTTAAGTCGCTGAAATCTGGTTCATAATGGTGGAAGAGTACTTTCGCAACACGACAAGCCAGGGGCTTCCACTACCCAGTTATTGCTTGGCGATAGCAACGTTAGTACATCGATCCTGACCATTTGCCTTGATCCCTGTGGGTTCATTATGAATCCCTGCGCTGAAAAATCCACTTCACTCATTTCGAGCCTAATTCCTGATAGCCATGGGGGTTCCCACCCCTGGTTTTTCTGCGAGCCCCGACCATCAGCGACAACAAAGCCAGCGGAACCAGTCGTGGCGGTCGGTGAAGGCTATGCTGGCGAACCTGTTTATATAGTAACTATTAGTAAAATAAAACTAATTTCGCGAAGAAACGGGACATCGTTCTCATGTTCCGCAAAAAAGAACTTCATCGCGTTCAACCATTTTCCCCAGTTTGTTCGCTAAGGGCCGGGCTGTAAAACAATAAGTTTGACCACTAGACATTACCGACGGTGAAGCACTGTGAGAATGCCGAGAAGATCGGTAATACTTTGTGCTAAAGATGCATGATGAACGAGAATGATGCAAGCCATGGAAAAAGGGGACTTACTGGAGTTCCGCAAACAGTGTGAGTTCTGAGGGAGAAGAAAAAGAAAAAATTGTACCAAAGTACGCCCAGAAAAATAGACGCATGAGAAGATAATAGTAATCCGTGGAGACGATGCAAATCCTGAATGACGGATCTACCTGGGTTCCATAAACTTGATGACTTTGAAACAGGGAGACATAAAATAACAAATTTTATAAAAGTGTACTTGGTAACATCGGTGAGTGCGGTAGGAACAGCATTCTATAAAAAGGTGAGCTAAATTTCAGGATCAGTAACCCGTAGCATTCAGAAATGAAAAAGCACAACTAGAGGCTCCTGGAAAAGTGGAAAATCGATTTCCGGCCGGCTATGTTTCGGGGGAAAAGGAACTACTGCAAAGGGAACCAAAGTGGAAAAACTCCGCATGGACTCGGGAGTTATTACGCTGTTTCAGCTATATATATATATTGACTCACTGAGCCTCAGTGTTGCCCTGAGTCATTATCTGTAAAGTGAAACATCCTTTGGGTGTGGTTCGTCCGGCGGGGTAGAGGATGTGCCGATCAATCAGCCGGGTGTGGTGAGATATGACGGGTTAAATTGATAGCTGGTATTGACCAGTATGTTAGCAGGTTGCGCGTGAATTGTTAATTGTTTTGGCTGCGATGGTGATATCGGCCGCAGGGGCTTTGTGTTAAATAGCTCTTATCGATCTCGCAAGCGGTCGGGGGTATTCTCTGTCGGGTGGCTTGCTTTCGGTCCCAGTTGCTATGAAAGGTTCTACTTGGGTCTCTGTCAGCACGAGTCAAAGTGGCATCCTTGGCTATTCAGTTCTGCTACTGAGATAGTGGGAGGCGGCAAACCTGAAATAAACGGGGATTGCACTCCGGAGGTGGTTCTGTCTGTGGGTCATGGTAATATGTGACGACAGAAATAATGAACTGATTAGATTCAAGTGAATGGAGCAAGGGCGAAGTTTCGTTGAAGTGGTCGGTTGCACCCACTCCACGTTCTGGGTAAAGAAGGCTCGCAGGGGATTGCGCAATAAAGCAATAGGTTAGCGAAGTTGCGTACACCGGTTGGGCAAATGCATACGCACTCCGAAAGGTTACTGGCTTGCAACTTGGTGCATCAGTGCTCGGATATTGATAGAAACCCAAGGCCTTAGGGTTAATAGGGATTATAAATGACAACCCTTAATGTCGTTTGCTTACGCAGAGTGCAGTTATGCACCGATGCGGTGAGATAGGTTTGACAGAACAGTAAGCGAGTGAATGGAACTGGTGCCCTGCTAGCATGGCACTATATTTGTTACTGTCTCTTCTGGTACATTGGTCGTTCTATACCAAATAGTTTCTGAGGAGCCTCGAAGCAGAAAAATCTATCAGGATGTCGGTAGTGAGGCACTAGAGGAAATTGGTCTCGTGCCGAGAAACGTGAACGTAAGTTCGTTTATGCTCCTACTCAATGGTGCAAGCGCACTGAGATTATACTCAAGTGTGAGCAAGGAAATCCGAGGTGGTGAAGATTGCATGGTTACCGTGGTATCTTTGTTATCGTTAGCATATTCCAAAGCAGGGCAACACCAGCTTGAGGACCGGTTTGGGAAAAGGTGTGAGATGGGAAAAGGATGGGGTCGAATTTTTGCCAGGGATGCAAACTCTAAAAGTCTACATTAGGTGTTCATGGTGGGCGGCACTTGAGCCTGCTTCAGATAGGAAAGTGGCACGATACACACCCATTTGCATCCAGCTCGTCAGCTCCAGGGGCGATCAACACGCCTTAGACGTTTTTATTAGTTTGTAATGGTTTTATTACAGTCAGATATCCGGCTGTCAGAGAAGACGGAGCTGCTTTTGGTGGGTGACCACAGCTCCTAAGCTCCGACTTAAACATGGGCCGCGTGTAACAGGCCGCTTTGGGAATAGGTACACCACACCAGCCAGTCCATAGCAATACTGCAGCCCGGAGACATGGGTCACATGTGGCAAGGCTGGTGTGCCTGGAAGACAAAACTTTAGGGTATTTTGTCTCTTTTTTAAGCCATTCTTTTTACTTCTCGATGTTTTTGTCGTCTCATTGGTGGGCGGTATCTGAGCGCGGAGACACTTGCGGCCGGGAACGTTCACAGATGTGCCGCGGTAACAACCGTCATATCCGTGAAGTCTGACACCAAGGCGGTTTACGTGGGACAGAGAGGGCAGGAGGGAAGTAGAGTCAACCACAGCCCGCGATTATTCAACGGGAATCATGGTCACCGAAACATCAGTCTGCACAAAGATGAAGCACTACTTGCGGCACTAAAAACGTGACAGAAAACTGCCGAACAAGGTGGATTTGTTAAAGACCTTAGGTTGATTTGGACCAGACATCTAGGTTTATGGACTCTAGTATCTGAGGCCATTTACCTAAATATGCGATGGGGCACTATGCTGTCTTGCTCCGGAAAAGATGTTTGATGGCAAAACAAAACTGAGATTGTTTTGCAGTACTAGACGGTGTAAATACACCGCTGAGTTCCCTAACGGCCGTCGGGAAGGGGGCCAACCATATATGAGGCTAACTGAGAATATGATGTTCAAATCGGTTATCCGATTTGTCAGTGCCCTATTCCTATCTCAAAGGCCTGAGCCCTTGAACGTTTAGGATTGCATATCCTGGTTAGCGTGTTCACTGTTAGGACTGCATATTTCTTGTTTGACGGCCATCGACTTTCGTGATACTGCTCGAATTCATTGTGGTAGCTTGTTTCGAAATGGAGCGTACTTGTTGATAAAGAAGTTAGATCTGAGTGCAAGCTTGGGCAATGGGACAGCAACCAAGAACTCGTTGTTACGTAAGGAGTAATCAGAATTGGTTCTCGCCTGCGGTGCTGGACTACATGATCTGTCTTTTTAAGATATTGTAGAACAATAGAAGGTTAATGCTTAGGCTTCGCAGCCATAAGGGATCACTTTTCAGCAAATCACAGCTTCACATATAATTTAAAGGTGAAGAAAAACCAGGGAGCTGTTTTTTGAATGAACGTCGTACATTCTTAACGCTATTCGGTCTCTCTTTCGCATGTTAGAACAAATGGTTGAACTGTATTCCAGGAGGGGTCTGATGTGTGACTTAAAAATGTTTAGTTTACTTTCTGGCAAACTAAAGTTTTCATGTATGGGCCCGATCGTAAGGCTTGCTTGGGCCACTTGGACGGTTGAATGTTCCGAAAACCATGCTGACCAGAGTTGATTAGATTATGGTAAAGAAGGTGACTTGTCAGCCTTTCCTTAATCTTTCTGTCCATGATTCTGGAAACGATCAAGTTGTGTGTTTCACCGGTGGGGAGTTAACTGGATCTAGACGAGACCCTGTTTATGCATAGGTATGATAGTGGAAGTCTTCCATTGGGGAGGAAAAACACTGCATCTCGATGACAAAATGAATGTTTGCCAGCATTGCTGGAAAGTCTACTCCCCTTCAACTGAAAATGGCTGGCGATAATACGTCCAAACCTGGCCTGTAAGACGGTCTTCTTTTCTACCACGGCTGGAACCTCATCAGCGTGAAACACTATCTTTGAGAACGTTATCGATGTCACCAGATTTAGAAAGGGGATGAACGCGGCATCATTGGTCGTTAAGGGACAGACAAAGTAGGCACTGAAAGTCTCCGTAATCAACAGACGGTCACCCGTGTAAGTACTTTTGTAGTTCAAACATGGGATGGCTTGGTTATGTTGCTTGTTTCTGGCCATCATCAGCCTGGCCAGTGCATCCACCTTGTCTGAGTGGCTTTAGTCATCTAGTTCCTGTTTCTTCTTCGAAGATTCTACACGCAATTTATTCGTATGGGATATACGTATTGTTTGGAGATATAACGAGTAGTCCCTCGTTCTAGTGAAACATTGGGGTTTGGCTAGGCTACCTCTAAGACAACCAAAAGAGTTCGCCTGGTTGCTCAATATGAATCCTGAAGCTGGAATAATTTTTTCAAGGCAAAAATGAAGATTAGAATACAGCTGGGCGACAGCTACCTCTGGGTCATTAGATAGAAATAATTCGTCCTAGTTTTGGGAGCTTATAAAAGAGGGTAGTCTATCATGGCAAGCTCTCCGGCACTGCTTACTGGTGATCAGGCGGTGTGTTTCTGCTGACTTTATTGTGTGAGGCCAGGGTGCTGCGAAAATGAAGGATACTATCTTATGGTCACTACCGGTGAAGAGACTTAAGATTTGGTTATTTAAATTCTTGTGACCTATAGTGAAGATGAGGTCTAATGTATTTCTCCCTCGAGCGGGGTATAAAGTGTTGCTCCCAGTTGCCAACATAGATACATGAAAGGAAATCATGGAAGTTTGAGCGAGATGTCAAGGAATGCCAGCATATTTCAGGCACGTGTAAATCACCAGCTTAGATTCTGGCAGTCACGGGGACGTCACAGAAATAGTTCACATGATGACGGACTAGAGTGGGTCTCGAGTTGGCACGTTTTGTTGGTTTTCTAAGGTTCGTGGGTGAAGTGGGAGATCTAGTAATGGCGGGATGGACAGGATGACGAGACAAGCTGAATGAGGTAGAGGGAGTGGAGGTATGCTATGTCCTACGGACCCGCTTACTTGGTGGGGGTATGGTCGGTGAAGAAGAAGTTCCTAGTGCACAGTCTACAGTGCCGTTGTTTGGAGCAGGGAGAATAGATAGGCTGCTTGTGGGGATAGAAGCTGCCACCAGGGGTACCTGTCGTCGGCTGGATGTTGCCTGGGGGCCGACAGAAGTGGGACTTTCGAGATAGGTAGGCACATGAGTTTAGTGCAGAGTATGCCGAGTTGCGGGACTGTAGCGACTTCTCATACACCAAGCTCATTAAAGTGCGATTGCGAGTTTGAAGCATAGGCGCGCCTCGTTCACGAATAGGTATTTCACTTAGATTCACTTGAGAATGGCAACCGCTCCCCAAAAGCGGCCAACTCTGGTGTCAGACACTCCTCTAGCTATAGGCAACCTCCCTTTTCGAATCTTTCTTCTCAGTCACACAAAGTGGCTTATAGTCAAGACAAAAGTACTTCAAAGTACTTTCACTTATCAAGACCCTATTTAACCGGTGCGATATTATAATCTCCTTCGGTCGGGCACATTAACCCTTCTTAGAAACCCTGTAGGACATTTGGGTGATCCTCACCAGCCATCCATTGAGGTAAGCAACTGGCTCAGCAAACATTGACCGGGCTGTTTATTAGATCAGGAATTCGGTCTAGCATTAGTTCTTTCAATCGACTGGATGCTTGAAGCCTGATTTGTTTAAGTCCACCCGGTACCGGAAAAGTTGATCGCATCGAAAAACGTGCGGTACGCTACGCAGGCGGCAAGTCGCGCTCCAGCTCTTCAGCTCTGGCCATTAGCTCGTTCAGTCTCCCATTTCCAGTCACTTAAACAAAGTAACCAATATAATTATTAAAATTCATCGATTGCCACCGTCCAAGTAGCACATTGCCCACCGCAACATTCCGGCAACATGCAGGTAACAAACGGGTGGAGAGATATCGTACAATTCACGGAGAAAGTCACGTAATTAGTCTTCAAACAGCCTTGTGAGTAATAATATGCTACTTTCACTCATATTTATGTCCATGAATTGCGGTGCAATCGCGAGTCTTTGTTTTAGTCAAATGAAGGCCAAATTTGAATCTCAAAGTGGCTCTGCTTCGTTGAACGTGTCACGTGCTTCCATCGGTGATCGTGAATCGTCGGATACATCTTCGGAAACTGCTTCATATTATTCAGTTGTAATGGTTGAAATTAATAAGCGGAAGAGACGTCGTATGAAAAGGAAAGAACTCAGCTCTGTGAAGTGTGCTGTTTGTGAAGAGGCCACACAGTGGGAGCACCGAGTGCGTTGCCCCAAGTTGGAGTTTCCAGGTAACGGTAATCGTAGTCTTGTTACTTTCATTCTAAGGAATTCGCTTATGAACGCAACCGCTGAATGCCGCGGTATGATTCCAAGGAACGTGCCGTTTGGCCAACAGTATCAAGCATGCTTCCAAGAGGACACTATTCCGACGACCTCTGTAAAGCAGCCAGCATTTATGAGTAATTTGATTGTTTGAATACTAATATCAACTCAGTTGTTAGCAACAGCTGAGGCTCCCACTAAAGAAACCGTTGTCTCCAAAAGACAGCGACGAATAACGGGTCTTTGTTTCGTTTCTTGCGCACCAACTTACGTTAATATTTATTCTTTTGCACTGCTTACGATGCGCACCACAGCCTGCTGACGATGGAAGTTCACTTTTGAACTCCTTGGGAAAGGTTTTTTTTCGTTTTCGACTGTCTTTGGTCCAACAAAAGGGAGCCCTGGAATCAATCAATGAGCATATACCGAATTTTTGTCGGGATCCAAGAACGTTATTGGGCACACCAAGGGAGTGCTCTATCACGAATTTGGATAACAGGCTTTACATTCACGTGGGACTGAATAACTTTCTGACGAGACGGTTAAGGAACAGTGCCACAGTCCCTGACGTGATCAACATTCATGTGAATTCTGATGATACCTCGGTTTATCGTTCATCAATTACGCAGCTGTGGCCAGTACTAGTGGGAATAATCACGTCTGTCTGCCTCCCAGCTGTCACCGTCGGTTTTTATTGTGGTGTGGAAAACCGTCCAAAGTATCACCCTTCATGGATGAATGCGTGACGGAGTTGAGCAAGGCTTTAACCGAAAAATACTGTTGGGAGACAGGCGCAATAAGTGCCCACTGTCGTCAGTGATCTGTGATAGTCCGGCCCGGAGTTTCATTAAACGAGTGAAAGGTCCAACCGGTTACTTTGGCTCTGATAAATGTATCCAACGTGGCTTGCACTGTGAAAAAATTGGCTTCTCCACATGTTAGGCGCAAGCTTCCTGACGAGAAGGCAGTTCGTACTACGCGGCATCGGAAACATCACATCGGTGTGAGTCCCTTTGTTTCCCTCCCGGTTGACTTGATTCAGGTGTTCCCATTGGATTATATGCACCTCATCTGTTTGAGTGTGATGAATAAACTTCTTGATCTCTGATTGCATGGTCCTCGCAATTTATTTGGTCCCTTGGATAAAAGTGCCTGTGAGGGCCTTGGCAATCGGATACTCTATTCGCATGCAGCCACTCCGTGTGATTTCCAGCAGCTTTGGAGCCATGCTCATAATATTGACTGGTGGAAAGCCAAGGAATTCCGCACATTTTTATTGTACTTGGGACCTGTTTGTCTGATATGTTTGTTGGTCATATATGCGTATGAGCATTTCATGCTGCTTCCGGTTGCTAATTGAATGTTGTGCCATCTAGTTTTGCACATATTATGCTATGCCCTTGCGGAATCTCTCTTGAGAGTTTTTGTTCAAAATTCTCTTATTTGCTCAGTGTTTCAAATATTACTCACAACATTCGCTCATTAATTCACCTACCGAAAGATGTTCTTAATCGTAAGACTCCGGACAAAGTTTCCTGCTTCCCATTTGAATCCTATCTGTGCAACTTGAAATTTAGTATCTATGGTCCCAGAAATCCTGCCCAGCATTTGTATCGCCGTTTGTGCGAGTGTGGTACTTCGGACAACCCGGATTGCAGTGCCCACATACAAGATGACGTCGAACAACCAATTCACCGGTTCCGTGGATGCCAAAATGCCGTCCTAGTGAACCACATTATCTTTTCCCCCAGCCCACCGAACAACATCGCCATCGCCGATGGTAAATCGGTTGAAATTGTCGGCGTATATGAGAGATCAGTGAGTGTGGAATATTTTAAAGACCCATGTCAATTTTTCAGCAAAACCCACGCAGCCTAACCATCTGTACGTATATTCCGTTGGCGGTTCGCACAATGATCATGTACTGCTTTCTGTTGGTAGCATTGTATGTAAGTGCTTTCCCGTAACTTGGCAGTCTTCATGTAATCGTACCCATACTGAACACATTTAACTATTGATATTTCACTTATTGATATGTATCTGGCACTTGAAATTTATAATTAATAATAACACCGCGTATTGTTAACTGCTAACTCTTTCAGATGTACTTAGTAGTTGTTTTCTTATGTGATAATTCTGCGGCCATCGTCCACAGTAACTGGCTGGCGGATGAAAAAAGAGTACGTTGGCCCAAGTCGTACACCTTGCAGGTTTATCAGAGATTGCTGTTGGAAGGTTCAAAATTGGCGGATAGTGTTCCAAATTACGAACTCCGTGAGGTACATCACTCAGGTAAATTCGAAGTGTACTCTTATGCTGTCAGGTAACCTGAAGGATGCAATGGATTTCGAGAGGAAGTTTGTCGGTGAAGCCGGCAGGTTAGCCTCGTCGGATGATACATTACCGATGACGCCCTTTGTCGAGCGCTATTCCGTTCGCCGCAGGTGAGTTATCAATTCATTCCCTATTCTTCAAGGGTATCCATTACTTTCACATCGGATGAGAGTTCTGAGGAACTCCATCTATCTAAGCGAATTCGTACGGAATCTCCCGTACAACCACCAATGTCCCCAGAACCAGTTTTTGACTTAGCCCACCCCTCACCAAGGTAGAGTGGGTGCAGCTTTCCTCATCACGCCTCCAGGTAGTCCACCAAGATTGATGGATGAGGAGAGCTAAGGAATTATGGAGACAATGGCCGCATTCAACACTCCGGGGTTGAAGTTTTTATAGACCAGGTGATAAGAACATTTCCTATAGCTCGTCCCACCCATTAACCACCAGTCAGTCGGCCGGTCAAAAGCAGGATTTCCCACAAAGATGGCAAGGTGACTGGTCTATCAACCCCGCTTATGATATTCAGACTATACGGAACGTGTTCTCTCCTGATTGAATGGTCTGCTGATTGATCATTATTTACTAACAGGGCAGATTGTCGGTTTCATTAGCCGTGGTGAGGGAGGGGTGGCCTCCACCCACGAGCCATCCCAGGCTAACGATGAAGCTCAACTGAATACGTTGAAAAATGACCTGGAAATAAACAGTAATTTTAACTGCACCGTAAGCTGCGTAGTTGGTTAGACTTGCGAATAAAGGTGAACACCCTACAGCGCCACATTGGCACCGATCTGGGGTTAACTGTGCGAATAACATTGTCTTAGCTAGTTAGAGAAGATCTGGCGCCCCGGTACAATTGAACCCGAGAGCCCGGAAAATTATCAGTGGGAAATTACCGGTTTCCCTACGCCGTGATAGGTAACGCTGTTTCCTCAATACCACAATTAATTTATCGGAAGCCTTCAAAACGACTACTCGGTTCTAAGAGTTACCACCTTTGAATATCGAGCGCATCATGAAAAGGTGGTTTACGGAGGCCCGGGATCGGGGCTTCGGTAGTCGAATTGCAACGTAGGTTCAAATTCCCCTGTGAAATACACCTAAAAAAGTTGTATTTCATTTGTGTACCACAATTCAATAATTTCACGCTTTTCGTTTGCTTTGCAAGGTATGCCAAGTTTATATATATATATATGTATATATAAAATACCATCTTCCACATCGCCAAACTGTTTTTTCATTTGCATTTTCCCTTCCAGATCCCGCCGGCACACAACATGACGTTGGGAGAATATGATCCTGTACAGTGATCTTCATGGACATGTATCACCTAGATTTACTTTTGCATTTTGTACCCATTGATGCTTTCAAATGAGTTTGCTTCCGATCGCGATGGAGCGCTTTAAGAACCAGCTGTACATGAGAGGTTAATAATGTACATGGACTATCGATGAAACCGTTATTAGTAAAACAGGAAATTTATTGCTTTTAGCTAATGTAGATTCCTGGCAGTGATTGTAAGAACCCTTGGATAGCGGCTAACAAAGCGCTATTATCGTAGGAATGGGATCTGGAACCTGGAGGTGCATAGAGATGGAGTATGGGCTAGAGCTCGTCGATTATTCGTCTGCCCACATTTTGCCATAACGGTACCGGCACGGTACCGGTAGAGTTTTCGGAACATCACCGGCACATTACCGGAAAATCACCGGAACTCCACCGGCACTTCACCGGAACCGGTCAGGTGCCGGTCCGGATCCGATGTGCTATTAGGGCCTTCTGCGTCTTCATCCGCTGAACGGGAACCAAGTCCGCAAATCGTGCGCGCGACTTAAGGATGATGACTGCATGGCTGGGGCTGGCCGTTGCTGAGGGCCGGCTTGTGGGTAACTATGGGGTGTTCCGTTTGGATGGTTGCCTTTGATGCTCCCCTTTTGAGAAGGAGTCTTTTCGGGCGTAATCCTGACCAATTTATATGCGGTGTCCAAGTAAATCAAAGATTGCTTTTCGATAAATTCCCTCACTATTTGATCGGAAGAGAACCGGAAACCGATAGGAAATGTGTGGCATGGTGAACGCTTGTGTAGCCTCGTGCACGCGCATGAATGGTGCTCCATGCTGGCTGTTCTGAGCGGGGTGAATTCCGGTGGTGATACTGGGGCCCTGTCCGGGAGAATGAAGGCTACGTAATTTTTGCTTTTTCAGATGCGCTTGAAAATCTCGGCAGAAGCAGATTCAAGAAAGTCAGTGGCAGATTTGAACTGCTGTTGCGAATAGTTTGCCGCGAAGTCTATCAGGCACAGTAGCGAGCCCAGTTTGGAGATATTGTCGTCCAGGACCGCGTGTCTTCTTGAGATGTTCTCAACGCCTTGATGGTTACCAGCGTTGAAAGTAGCATACTTTGCGAGGTCCGCCAATGGAACAGAGTGTTGTTCAGTTGCTTTGGCGGCTTCTTAACCTTAACCTAGTGCCAGCGTTTTTGGGTAACTGGCATTATCAAAATATTGAAAAAAATATTAGGGATTTGTGTACATTCTGAGATGATTTCCTACAAAATAGCTTACTAAGTTTCTTAGAAACCTATAGAAATAGCCAATGATAACGAAGAACATCCCCTAATGGTGTACCGCATTTCCGCGAGATACAGTGAGTTGTTGGGCATTTTTTTGCACCAAGTGCAATCACGACGTCTGCTTACTCACTAACAAACTGTAGGCGAAGATTGAAAATATCTCCGGACCAAAAGACCATTTCTTCCGAATAGGTCGAGACCTTCAACGATGCCAGGGAGGCGCCGGGCATAAGCCTTTTCCCCTAAAACATTCCAGTTGGATTTTGGCCCAAATCAAGATATCCCACTGGGTCAATGATTAAGTAAATTTGCCCCTACGACTCCGCGCGTTTCGATAGACTCCTGGCAAATGTTGAAAATTTCGTTTCGTTGCCCGTCCCATAGGCAGATAAATGGGAGTGGTTACTTTCCCCATCGTTATTGTTAGACGTGGTCACTGAGTTCAGTAAATTTCGCAGTAAATGTCGTCAGAGTCCTGGTCTCAATTAGGGGCTTCAATAAAGTTAGTTCGGTTCCTGAGATGGATATCTCGTTCTGTTTCACGGAAAAGGCTTGCGTTCATTGTAAGTGATACGCTAGCGGCTCTTCCGGCCCTCACAAGGTTCACCGTTGATCAAAAATGGCCTTTGTCATCGAATTACATGGCCGCCTTGAAACCGTCAGTATCGGCCGAGTAAAACCAGCATCCACAGGCCCTATTATACAGACCGCGCCAACTATTGTTGGGGCCAGCTCGCGACCAACAGCGACCACCTCACACCAGAGGCAACCGGTTCTGATGCACAGGAGTCAGGGGCCGATGCCCTCTTGCAATGCACTAGGCCTGGTAGGTGCGTTCGTTTTTCTGCTCGCCACTTTCGGTAAATTGTTCTAACATGGATATTCTGTGCATTGTGTGCTTTGTACTTCCCAGTTGTATTGTGTGCTTTCTTCCTGGGGAATTCAATCGATTAGCCCTGGGAGAATATGTGCCATACATCCAGCGAAGATGCACCACGCTCTGGACATTATTTTTGCCATCCGTTTAGCGTTTACCTACATCGTTTGTATTCCCGGCACGTGCCTCTCCCGTTGTAAGTTTTGTCAGATATGGAGCACGGGAGAGGTTACCCCATCATTTTGTCCGTGAGCAAACCGTTGTGATCGTTCCAGCCCGACGTTCTGTGAATCCCCTTAGAGGTGTGGAGCTGAGACACTTTCCGGAAGTTTATGGCTGGCTAGTGTTCGGTTCAACTCACGATGCTCCTTTAGGGTTCAGGCCTCTCTCGTCCGTCTTTCTGGAAGGGGACTGATATGGTAGCTCTTCACAGATATGAACATCAAAGTCATCTCTTCGAAGCAGTGAGTTTTGATTGCACACCAAATTCAGGTGCCCCCAGGAGCTCACCTAGATTCAGCATCAGTTAATCGGCTGCCGGTGGCGTTTGGGACCTCGCCGCAACTGGGATCATTAAGTTGCCCGATTTGGGGAGTGGCTCAGAATCAGGCACACATCACTCATCGGCAGAATTAAGTCACAGGCGGTTTCTTCACAGGGTGCCGAACTTCCTTGGGTGACTTTACTCAGTCACGCTGGAACACACGTCACGGATCAGTTAGGACTATCCGGCGACTCCATGCGCATTCTCAACAGTATTAACATTCACCTTAAACAAGGGGCGAACTGCTTAATTAGTGTTTAGCTAAGCGAGCCCAAAATTTTCCGGCTAGGGTTCATGGCCTCATCTTGCCTTGCTAGCTCTGCAATCATAGGGCATCACCGACTCACCTGTTCGACCCTAACTAGCTAGCTTCCCCGAATGTATGAGTTCGATTGCTCCGACATTACACTTTCCCAAACCCCACCGGCCTTCTCTCTTGTCTACTGAATTGTGGGGTTCATCGTTGGAATAGGAAGTTTCAGAGAATCGCAAAAATACCAGTGTCAGCTTTTCGGGGTCAGCTTGAAAACCTGCTCAAGAGGGTCATATATTTATAAGTATATATGTGCACATACCTATGCCTATATCTGCATATATATATATATATGGATATATATATATATATATCCGAATAAACTTCTTTTAAGTTACATATTCACGCATAATAAACTGAAGCAAGTGCCACTGATTCGCAAGGACATTTTTTCTCTCATTCACAATGCAACTGTCTCCTTAGTCAGTAAATAGCATTGCAATTCATTCAATATACACCAACAGGCTTCCAAAGTGGGTCGCCACCAGCCACCGTGAGGTGTGCCGTTGCAGTTATTGCTGACCCTAAAATCCTACAAAATAGGTCACAGTTATCGCTCATGCTTGAAAACCACGTCAACAGTGGCTTTTTCTCGAACCTGTATGTTTTTCTCAAGCCGCTCATTACAAAACTCGATCTCGCGTTCTGCGCAACCTCAATGAACGTGAACATGTGGAGGCAATAAGACAGCATGATTTACTGTCATTAACAACCGCCACATCCGCCGAAGCTTGAACGAAGTTCTGGATTTCGGTAATCACGGCTTTCTTTGTTCTGAAAACCCTCCGATCTTCGGATTGCCTCTGTTGAACTGGAATTTATACTGGGATCATTTACCTCCGGAAAAGTTCAAGAAAGATAGGAACTAGTATCGATTGCATTACAAACAGAAACATGGCTAAGGACAATCTGATCTACGTGTCTTCGATGAACGGAACCATCAATAAGATTTGAAATCCTAGTCTTTTCCCGAATTGATTGATTACAACGTCTGTCGAGGTCTCAAGTTATTCCTCCTGTGGTCTTAAACTCCCGAGGACTGGAACTGAAGTAAGTTGGAGCGCAGTGTTTGGGTCATAAACAGCCTCGTCAGACTGCTGCCCGTGGCTGAGTGAGTAGTCGATTTTCAGTTTATTTGCCGATTAACCTCGCGTCTGTGCGCTCTTTTTTCAGTTTCTTCTTTTCAAAGTCATCCGTCAAACGACGAGGGGATAGAAAAATGGAGTGAGAGAGATGAAAAAGATCAAAGTGGTTAGCGGAAATGAAGATGACTATGAAAGCTTTCGAATGCTGCCGGGCTACAGGCCGCGAAACCTAGCCATACTACCTAGGGTTTCCAACCATTTGGCAGGAGGGCGACTTGGACCCCACCACTCACTACAAGACCCATCCAGTAGAGTTTTTCGTACCTAGTCCCTTTTCCTGATCCGGCCTCCCACCTTCTTTCTAGCCACTACCAGCCCTGAATTACGGCGCAGGTCTTAGTGGCCCGTCCGTGGGCAGGAGTAACACACGTCCCGGCTAAATTAATCGGTTAACTTTCGGTATTTGATCCAGCGAATGATCTCTGCCTCTTGCACCTGGGGCCTTATGCCAGCTTAGCTGAAACGGTGTTCCTACCATACTCGGACAAAGCTACGGAGACGTAGGTGCTCTAATACCAACTGTCTTAGACTATCCCCCAAGCCTAAAGACCATGTTTCTGAGCAGAATGGAGTGGAAAAACTAACCTCCGAACTGCAGGCTAAACTCACAAGTCTTGAAGTCCTGAAAGACGTTGTGGTTACGGGACTCCAGCCTGGACATTCCTGGATCTTTGTTCATCTGCTGTTCGTTAAGTTACAGAACTAAAAAAGCTAAACAACATGGGATGGCAAACAAGCGCAAGATTTAGAAGCTACCAGTTATATAAGGGGAAAACAAATAAAAACATTCAATAAAGACGGATTCATATATGTCTGTTTATGAATTGGTTTTTTTCCTCTAGTTACCAAAATGGAAAGAGAGGGGGAATAAACTTGGAAAATGGGCGCAGACAAGACTTCAAAAAGAAAAATGGAATGTAATATGGTCCTTTATCTCCCACCGATTTATCTATTTATCCCGATTCTTGCCTGATACTTATTTACATTTTTATTGTTTTTTTCATATTATCACTAATTTACTCTTTTCTTCATTTTCCTTATTCTAGGGTGAATAGAAAAGGAGAAGAAAACAAAACAACTCAGAAGTATGACCGATTAGAGGGTAGGATAGATTGGGGATGGGCCAGGATCCAGCCTCAGGTGCCGACCCAACTGGGCCCTAAAGGTTGCTTTGGACGATGTCTCTGTTATTTCTAACTGAGTATTATTGCACAAGTATATAAGCCTGCAGGTAAAGAGATGTTTTCGTGCAAATGTGCGGGGACTAAGCTTAAGCAGCTTCTTACAGTGAGCAAGTAGGGCTCCTAGACTTGGGCATGTAAAAATTCGATCTACTAAGCCTGCAGAAAAAATAAGTTGTACATAATGAATTCATCTCCTCGTATACTTTTTACTTCTAAAGGATAAAGGATTTGTTCAGTCAGATGATCCGGGTAGGAGGTACGTTACATCCATGAGTAGTCTTTGTGCCCTTCTCTGCACTCGTTGCCGCAGGTCACAATCATTGATGAGACCGATGTGTACCTCTTGACTGCCTTTTCCCTTCACAAGATGGACGCACTTTTCGCAGTAGAGATGCAAGTCTTCTTTAGTTACGCAAGAGAAGCAAAGCTTAGTGATATGGAGAAGATAAAAACCAGGTTAGGTGTCTTTTTCTTGTTGAGAAGAAAGATTTTTACGAAGCCAAAATGCTGGCTATCTGTTGCGGTCCTCATTTCGGACTTGGATGCTAATACTGATCCGGAATGGATGGTCGGGGTTTTCCCAACTGTAACGGAAACACAATTGTCGTCTTTAGTTGATAGGCCGCAACTGGTAAATCAGCCACTTGTTGCAACTTTGGCTGCCTGCCTTTCTATTGACCAGATCCCTTTATCGCGACATTGATAGCGTACACGGCTGTTATGATGGGGACAAAGTCAGGTAGGTCAATATATTGATAAAAACAGCAGCGGGTAAACGCTGATCACAGAAGAACTTCAAAAGAGATCAGGATGAAGGGGAGTTGGGTAGCCCCATTCTAACCGTCAAGAATAGACCTGTAAGGAAGCCGCAGACAACAGAATGTACCTGACCCGAAATATCGTGATAGGTGGAGATCATGGGACAATCTATCTAAGGCTTTGGCAAAGTCAGTAGAGATAGCTTGAGATAGCCGTACATCATCGGATGCTTGTATTAGACTGTTGACCACAGTCAGCTTATTCGTGATGCAAGACCTGTGAAGTAGGGAACCCGTGATGAGAAGTTTCCCGTGCCCTTAAAAATGATCTCGTACTGCAGTTTCCGGAATTCTTTTGAAAGCCTCGTGGGGTATTTTAGGGAGACCGAAAGGTGTGCCCCCAAAAGCCTCAGTACGGCCGAGGGTGGACGCTTCGGGTTTCGAGATAACTACTCTTCCTGAATACCTCTCCAAATGCTTCCAGATGACAGCACGTTTCTACAGCCTCTGCTAAAGAAGCCGTTCTTACTGCATTCTCGTGATGTAGGTGCTCCCACTAAACCGAGATGACACGAGCAATTGGTTGACCGGATAACAGTCACTCTAGGGTAGATGGATTAGCCCCAAAGCCAAGCCAAATACCGGTGACGTATGAGGCGTAGAACGATGTGCTTACCAGAATCCGTGGCGGAGAGATTTACTGGGCAGCCAGAATGTCCGGCCCCATCCGAAGGAATTATTAAATGGGCAGTCAGTCACCGGCCCCCAGAGCGCAAAGATACCCTCATATGGTCCTACTGCCCTGCAGTTTAGGCGTTCTGATCAAAGGCTCGGGGTGGGGCCCCTGAGTCAAACCTCTACCGCGGTCTAGGCAACCGGTGAGTATCTCGCTCACAGGCTTACATGAAATCACCACACATATGATCACCTATGTCTTGGCATGGCACGAGGCCCCTGTGTATTTTACGGGGATAAGGGTGAATAAATATGTATATACGTCTCAAGGATGACGGCTTCCTGATTTGGAGATGGGATTCATTACTACTTTCTTTTAACCGCTTGGGAATACACCCTCGCCAGGACACCCATAGAAAAGCAGAGCCTAAGGAACGGACATTACCCTGACCGTTTCCTTAAGAATTCGAGGGTGGATCACACCGGGACTCATGAGACTATAAGGATTAGGAAGACAGAACTTTTTGTTTACTCCAGTGAAAGAGACTTGATTGTGTTCCAGTAATGGATGAACCAAGGGGTCTTGAATCGCTGGACGCTCAATCGCAGAAAAACATTAGTGATAGAGCTGAAGTAAGACGCAAAGGCTTCTGCCGCTAACTCTGGAAAGGTGTTCGGAGACCCGCCTGTTAGCGGCAGAGTAAGGAGAGAAGGCTAGGTCTGAGGAGCACGCCTGAGGTGTTAGTGAAGAATGGATTTATTGCTTCGCACTGCAGCAAGGAAACCTCTTTGCTGGCTCAAGACATCGGCTGATCCCGGATTTGCACAGATTTCCAATTGCTATCAAGTTATATGCGTCGTTCATTATATCAATAAATTTTTAAGCATCGAACAGCAGCGCACTTTCTTCTGATAGTCGACGTATACTTTTTGGGGGTGGGCATTTCTCTCCATCGGTTTTGCGAGTCCTTGGTAAAAACAGAAGTTCAGCAGCAACAAGGTTCTGCTTGGTGAGCCTATTGACTTAGTTGACTCCTAGTCCCCAGTTAATGCCACCAGAATGCAGCTGCCTTTAATTCCCGGTCCGTCAAAAATCAATCCTTTTAAAAGACCCAACACTGGAATTCAGGAAATTTTACTTGAGCCACCCAGCTTCAAGGTGCCATTTCAGTGCCGTTTGTTCACTCCTCCCAACTGGAGGGAGGGGAGGGACCACGTCTACGAAGTGACTGTCCTTGGTGATAGCGGGATCTAGAGCTGATTGTTTTCTCAATCTGTATCTGGTGCTAAACGGGACGTGCTGGGTCCAATAACCGTCTACCACCAGTTTGACCGGAGATTCCCTGAGGTTGTTGTCTGAAGAGTGAAGTCTAACCCAATTTACCCCGGGGGCACTAAAATCACCAAGTAATAACAGATGCGTAAACCAGTGCTAGCCCTTGATTTCAAATATCAGCTCTATGAGCATATTGTTCAGTTTGGTAATGCAAGCTGGAGACTTGTAGGCGACTCATAATAATGGGATTTCAGGAGGAGACAGTTCTGGTCCGCAAACAGTTTATAGAAGGAATTGAATCTTGAAGTAAGACCAAGGCTTTGGGTGACAGGGAATTAAGAAAAAGGAGTACGTCACCCACTCGACTTCTCAGTGATTCCTTACGGACCACTATGTAACAACTGGCGGATATTTCGCCGTTGTGGTCGTCCGATGTGAGCCACTTCTCGGTGGCGGCAAGAATGTGAGGTTTGTCTTCGACCATCAGCTGTGTCAGTTCTAGGATTTCGTTTTGGATATTTGGACAACCAATGGAGAGCCATTTTACCGACTGTCGATGAGAGACTGAGGAAACATTAGATTCTGGGGTTGGTGGGTACGGGACTGTTGGATCACGGGGGGCGGTATGGAAGTTGAAAGATCCAGGAATGGACAGATAGATGGGGAAATACTGGATTGATATTGCAGTCCCACAGGGGCCGAGCGTCAGACGGGTTTTCAGGTGGCATCCAATTCACAGTAATTAGCTGCGATGGATCTAGGGTTTTGAGAACATGAGGCGGAAAAAACGGGGTAAGCGAAGTGTGAATAGCTGATATAAAATAATAGAAGTGCATGCCTGGGGGTCACTTCGACTGGGCTGATAACCTGCTGCTTTTAGTGCCACTTTATTCTGACAGCTCAACGAGGAGTTATGCGGCTTTGGACCCCCCGGCAAGCCTATCTCTACCCTTTGAATCACCTGAGTGAGGAAGACTTCGATGGCTTCCAAAAACGCTCAGATCCCTTCTTGTGGCTTGCATTGCCACCGGTCCTGGGCACATCGGGTTCACTGGCTGTGCTAATAAAGCCGTCATTCAGAAGGGCACAATATTTGGATGACGACGTTTCTAATTTAAGTGCAACGCCTTTAGTGTGACCTATCACTGCCTTAGGTTGGGACGCATTTTTGAATCGAACTGGTATGAACGGTACAACTTGGGTAAGCCTGGGTCTTGGATCATCAGTAGTGTCCGATACAATTATTGGTTTCCAAGTTCGATATCTTACATGTAAAGGCCTGTCTGGAGAGACTCCTCGGACGGTGCCATTAGCATCCTTTATCTAGGCAGTTTGCTTCAAGCACACTGTCTCTGAAGAGTTTAAACTGACAAGCAAACTAAGATTTTTTCTGTTAGTTTTGGAAAGGAGCCAGGATCCTGCTGCTGGGTTTGGAATCCTGGGCGATGAGACAGCACCAATCGTTTGTTTTGATCTCAGAGAAGAAGCGATTTTCTTGTCAAGGCGACCCCATATATTGAGGCGCTTCGAGCGGATATTCAAGTCTCGCGGCCCCCCAGCCGGAATGGCAACGTGCCTTTTTGAGATCTTGCAGGCATCTGAGCCAATGCTTGCTCCGGAAACAGAAGGAGCATCGTCCCCCCTATGTACGTCACCTTCGTCTCCAGGGTCTTCATGATGTTTTTGAGGCCAAGAATCTCCGTTTCCTGATTTGTGACTATCTGCAACAGACAACCTGGGGCTGGAGTGGACTCGTTGTCAGACGGTTATGGGCCCACTCTACCTTGTTTCAAGAGGGTTGTATCTACTTCTAATAATTTGGAGGACATCTTGAGTTGATACTTCTTTGAAGAAAAAGATAAGATGGCTCGGGAAATTTGCCAACACCAAAACTGATGGCACCTGAAACAGATAAATAGGTTAATTTTGAGGAGGGGAAACGGTTTGCGGAATTAGAACTCACGGATGCCAGCAAAGTACCAAATTGTTAGCATCAGAAAGCAGAGCAGCAAAGGTCAAACGAGTCGCTGAGGAAAAAGACCATAAGACGTCACGTCAGCTCCACAGGTGGCGGAGGTTGGTAGAAAACGCGTCTCTTGTATAACCGACTTAAATTCATCTGAATTCTGCCCACTTGGTGGAATATAACTAACCAGGTAACAAAATCTATCCACTTGGGCTAGAGCATCTCCTGTCAACACAAGGTTCGGTGTGAAGCCAACCCAGTCCTGCAGCAGCATTTTGCACTTTGGAGGCGCAAAACGCATCTTTGTTGTTCCCAAACCGTTGTTTAGGCCATATAAGAGAGTTTTCAGCTTACCTGAATCTTCACCTAGAGGTACAACATTATCCGCACATTCCACGTCTGAGGATGTTTTAGTGCTTGAGCAAAAGTCGACGCCACTATTCTCAACAGAACACGGGCGATCTCAAAAATCAATCCAACTGCAAGTCCGGAGGGACACTGCTAAAAGGGGCATTCCTGATGGACACCATATTCCTTGGTTACCTGGAGTGAAAGATTTCCGTGAACACGAAATCTGCTTTGACTATCTGCATACAAGCATTGGAAAAGAGAAATAATATTCTATATCATAACCTTCAATGAAAAGCAGCTGCGGAATGCTGTGCGGTCGACTGAATCGAGCGCCCCCTTTCAGTTCAGGAAGGAAAGTGATTCCGGGCCTACGAAAGATGTGCCTGTGCAGTAAGATTTGTCGGGGGTTAAGATACAGTAGGAATAATCCCGGATGGGTCTGAAACCGGCCTGATTCTCACGTGTACAAACTTCAGGGCGGTTGGATAATCGACGGAGTCTAAGCCCGGTGAGCGGACGGGATGCGATATTTTCGAGCTATTTTTCCTTTGGTTTTAACACAAGGATCTTTCAGCTGATTACAATGTAGGTGGCACAGTACCGCAACCACTGAAACACAAAACACAGCATTAGGTCCCCTGACTGATCGTGGGGCACTGAAGTTCTCTCACGATCCACACACTTCGGTGGCGAAACCGTTCGCAGTCATGGTTCTACGGTGAGATGTAGTTGCTAGCAAATATACCTATGATATTCAAAATCCCAAAGCCTAACCTATTCCTCAAGCAGACTATATGTCTCGTCGTGCTGCTTCTAAGGAAACCTGACTTGGTTGCTTGTCAACCCCGTTACTTCGCCTGAAGCGATTTATTCTTGTTCGTAAAGAAAGGAAGTATTACCACTCTATTTAGTCTTGCTTTTGATACGGTCGAGAAAAGCGTATCAAACGTCCATTCTAGAAGTTTTAAACGTGTCGAGAAGGCGTTTTCGGGACCTAATACTATGTTATGTGTTTCAGTGGTTGCGGTACTGTGCCACCTACATTGCAATCAGCTGTTCTAACTGATCTGCATCCCAGACACTTTGTTACTTAAAA
This sequence comes from Fasciola hepatica, assembly GCA_948099385.1. Classification (NCBI taxonomy): domain Eukaryota; kingdom Metazoa; phylum Platyhelminthes; class Trematoda; order Plagiorchiida; family Fasciolidae; genus Fasciola; species Fasciola hepatica. The sequence goes on along the minus strand of CANUEZ040000012.1, from coordinate 8,239,575 downwards.
GTAAATTCCTCGGCTTCACTTACCTGTTTGTGGCCTGAAATGACCAGTAACTTACGCCGATTTGCTAAGCGTTGTACTGTGTGCACAAAATTCTTCCCTTACCTTCCAAGTGGGCTCCGTGGCCCATTACGCAAAAGCCCTGTCAGCGTGCAGACCATTCCAAAATATGCGCTCATCCCCCGTTAATATCGATTCTTCTTCCAAGTGTCCAATGGCTTATTTACCACCTCACCAAGCTCTGGTTACCCTTTTATTGCACTTCGAGAGACATCTAGTAGGGGAGAAGTACTTTAGCTTTGGCTGTTGATAACGACAGTCGTTTCGCAGCTCAGAAGGTGATAGACTGGTTGAGGTCCATGGGTTACCATCACTTGTGAACTCCTTCAAGTCATCCAAAGCAACACACAATTTCTGAAAAGCTTGAATGAACGGTAAGAAGTACTACCAAGTCCACCAACGCAGGAGCATTCAGTGCACTCGAGAGAATTGTGGGCAGCTTTCCAGGGCATTATCCTCATTCGGTCCACCGAATCATCATGAGGAAATGTCTCTTTGACGTGTTGTGGTGGCTTGCATGCCTCCGTAACCCAAACAGCCACGCAGGATGGATTCCATAAGCAGGGGTACCATCACGCCTGACAAGTCCGTGGGTAGAAGCCAGACAAAACTTTGCCTCTCAACCGGTTAATGAGCAATATCTAGTTCTAACCATTATACCCCTGTGGGGAAATGCTAGCGAGCAAACACGGAGAAGAGCAATTCACCAGTATAAAAACCTCCTTTGGAGGGTCGCGGGAGTGGAGTACTTGGGGTTCCTCTCGACGGTGAGAGAAGTCATTCGACTTCATTGGGCAGCTATCGCCCGCTTAAGCTGGGCAGTCCCAGCTCCAGATGATGCTACTCTGTCTACCTTCTGCTTGCTCCATCTGGTGCATGGGGCTGGGAGCTGAATCCAAAAAGCAGAATAATAACAGGTAACCAGCGAGGAAAAGGCGAAACGCGTGCAACCACCAGAACTTACGAGACAGACCAGGAGGGGTCCGTTCACGGGTCCTTTGGTCACATCCCCGTGTCCGGGTGGAGCCTCAATCACCTGTGGGCCAAAGACCACCGGTAATTGCGGTTCCGATGAAAACAGTATTTCAGGAGTTGGATATAAATCGAATGCAGTTCTTAACCTTAAACGTTCACTTCACTTGGCTGTCTTTATCTGCCGCACGCTATTTTAGATAGGGCAACAGGCTGCCTTGCTGAAACTCTTAAAACTTTCAAAGCATATACGTGCCGTGACTTCGAAGCACGCACAAAAGACCCTACTCTGGGATCACTCTTCGCACTCCAGATATAACCACGGCCTCTCGCTTCAGTCTTCGAATGTCGGGTGATTCGGTGTCTGGTGCTCATGGTCAGGCTGGGGTTGGGACTACTTTTAGCGTGAAAGCTGAATATGCGCTGCTAAATTGGATTCCAGCCAGCAGTCGCTTTAAGGCAAGTCGGCTCGGCAGTTCTGTTCGTGTCAACAACTACAAACTGAAGTGCCGATGTTTGTTCGTCGTGCCTGTGTATGCTCCAACGGACCGCCGTTCCTCTTATGCCAAGATGAATTCTATCAGGATTTGCCTCGGCCGCCTTTCAGCAGACGTGGTGGTCATTGCTGGGGATAACGAAGCCCGAGCTGGCCGTTTTGAGAATTCTGAAACGCACCTTTGAGACCCGCTAGCTATTCCAGCCCATCGTGACGATGGAGGCGACCGGCAGATTCAGCAGTGTTCTGACCACAGGTTGTTTCTGGAGGGTACGAGCCCCTGTCGTAAGAAGCGGCAAAGACTCACATGACATCCTTCTTCGTCTTCATAACGTTGGACTAAGACTGACCATTTTGTGATTGGTCATTCCTGGCGTGGAGCAAATAAAGATTGTCGTTCACTATGGTCTTCGCCTGTGGATTCAGATAACGCCTTGGTACATGAGCGCTTCCCTTTCCGTCTATCCGGTTGTCGCCCCAACAGGAATGTTACCCATTTTGCGCAATTTCCTCGGAGAAGTAACCAACGATCTTCTTTTTATGCGGAGCCGCCTACACGATTTTCTACACGTCAGTATGTCCGGTATCCAGATGAACCCTGGGGACAAATCAGGGAAGCTTTAAATGTACCTCCGAATGCCACCCGAGACTCCGGTTCAAGTAGGTCTCACAGACGATGGCTATCTTCGACGTCGGTTGCTGTGCTGGATGCTCGCCGATCCATCCCTCCAGATGCTACAATCAATGAGTTGCGTAGATCCCTGGGACGCTAAATGACTACCCGAGCAGCACAATATCCAACGCCGCCAGGCGAACGTTGGGCTAGAATAAATCGTAGCGTGTGCCTTCGAAGATTGCACGGGAGTTCGTGAACTTTTACGGGGAAGCTAATAATTAAAGTACCGCAACATTTACCAAGACATATCTGCTTTAAAAATGGCATGTCTTGTTTTACATGGTTTCAATGCACCATTTTCCTAACGAAGTATGTTTTTCACAAACAAAGTTTATTATCAGTGATTAGTTCGTGATTTCGAGCGGTGAGATTGGTAATGGACAAATAGACTACAAGGCAGGCAGCTTAGATCGAACAGGAAAAAGATACTTCCAAAATTTTTATTCCCACCTAGAACAGGCCAACGTACTCTCGACTGGACGCAAATAGAGCTGCCCCAGGTGACCCAGCGCAAGGTTAATAGGGGCCCGTTAGGAGGATGCTTGGATAGGGGCCTAGGGAATGATCTTGAACGGTGATCTACTGCAATGTGTGAGGAAGATGAAAAAAATTGTGTCTATTAGCAGTGCTCGCAACCTTTTCTGCTTCGTTGGAGGCGCCGTTCCAAGGAAAAGTAAACTGAGTGAATTAAGGAATCTGACGGCTTACTTTTTCACTCTCAGGGATGTTGTCTGTATCTTTAGACGGAGAACTTTAAGGAACAGTTCAGCTGGCCCACTGGATTGCTGGACCTTCCAAAAATACTTGCCAACTAAACGATGCAGGTGGATATCAATACTCCATCAGAAGTGAAGACAAGGCGGGAGATGGGTTACTTGAAGAGGCATAAAGCTGCTGGACCGGATGGGTCATCTCCACCTCTTCAAGCATTTCTTTTGGAGTTACCAAAACTCCTCCGGGTTATTTCGGAACTTCGCAGAGGATGGTGGGAATCGGCAACTGCGCCGGTTTATAAGGAAGATGAAAGATCCTTGTGTCAAAACCAAAGAAAAAATAGCTCGAAAATATCGCATCCCGTCCGCTCACCGGGCTTAGACTCCGTCGATTATCTAACCGCCCTGAAGTTTGTACGCGTGAGAATCAGGCCGGTTTCAGACCCATCCGGGATTATTCCTACTGTATCTTAACCCCCGACAAATCTTACTGCACAGGCACATCTTTCGTAGGCCCGGAATCACTTTCCTTCCTGAACTGAAGGGGGGCGCTCGATTCAGTCGACCGCACAGCATTCCGCAGCTGCTTTTCATTGAAGGTTATGATATAGAATATTATTTCTCTTTTCCAATGCTTGTATGCAGATAGTCAAAGCAGATTTCGTGTTTACGGAAATCTTTCACTCCAGGTAACCAAGGAATATGGTGTCCATCAGGAATGCCCCTTTTAGCAGTGTCCCTCCGGACTTGCAGTTGGATTGATTTTTGAGATCGCCCGTGTTCTGTTGAGAATAGTGGCGTCGACTTTTGCTCAAGCACTAAAACATCCTCAGACGTGGAATGTGCGGATAATGTTGTACCTCTAGGTGAAGATTCAGGTAAGCTGAAAACTCTCTTATATGGCCTAAACAACGGTTTGGGAACAACAAAGATGCGTTTTGCGCCTCCAAAGTGCAAAATGCTGCTGCAGGACTGGGTTGGCTTCACACCGAACCTTGTGTTGACAGGAGATGCTCTAGCCCAAGTGGATAGATTTTGTTACCTGGTTAGTTATATTCCACCAAGTGGGCAGAATTCAGATGAATTTAAGTCGGTTATACAAGAGACGCGTTTTCTACCAACCTCCGCCACCTGTGGAGCTGACGTGACGTCTTATGGTCTTTTTCCTCAGCGACTCGTTTGACCTTTGCTGCTCTGCTTTCTGATGCTAACAATTTGGTACTTTGCTGGCATCCGTGAGTTCTAATTCCGCAAACCGTTTCCCCTCCTCAAAATTAACCTATTTATCTGTTTCAGGTGCCATCAGTTTTGGTGTTGGCAAATTTCCCGAGCCATCTTATCTTTTTCTTCAAAGAAGTATCAACTCAAGATGTCCTCCAAATTATTAGAAGTAGATACAACCCTCTTGAAACAAGGTAGAGTGGGCCCATAACCGTCTGACAACGAGTCCACTCCAGCCCCAGGTTGTCTGTTGCAGATAGTCACAAATCAGGAAACGGAGATTCTTGGCCTCAAAAACATCATGAAGACCCTGGAGACGAAGGTGACGTACATAGGGGGGACGATGCTCCTTCTGTTTCCGGAGCAAGCATTGGCTCAGATGCCTGCAAGATCTCAAAAAGGCACGTTGCCATTCCGGCTGGGGGGCCGCGAGACTTGAATATCCGCTCGAAGCGCCTCAATATATGGGGTCGCCTTGACAAGAAAATCGCTTCTTCTCTGAGATCAAAACAAACGATTGGTGCTGTCTCATCGCCCAGGATTCCAAACCCAGCAGCAGGATCCTGGCTCCTTTCCAAAACTAACAGAAAAAATCTTAGTTTACTTGTCAGTTTAAACTCTTCAGAGACAGTGTGCTTGAAGCAAACTGCCTAGATAAAGGATGCTAATGGCACCGTCCGAGGAGTCTCTCCAGACAGGCCTTTACATGTAAGATATCGAACTTGGAAACCAATAATTGTATCGGACACTACTGATGATCCAAGGCCCAGGCTTACCCAAGTTGTACCGTTCATACCAGTTCGATTCAAAAATGCGTCCCAACCTAAGGCAGTGATAGGTCACACTAAAGGCGTTGCACTTGAATTAGAAACGTCGTCATCCAAATATTGTGCCCTTCTGAATGACGGCTTTATTAGCACAGCCAGTGAACCCGATGTGCCCAGGACCGGTGGCAATGCAAGCCACAAGAAGGGATCTGAGCGTTTTTGGAAGCCATCGAAGTCTTCCTCACTCAGGTGATTCAAAGGGTAGAGATAGGCTTGCCGGGGGGTCCAAAGCCGCATAACTCCTCGTTGAGCTGTCAGAATAAAGTGGCACTAAAAGCAGCAGGTTATCAGCCCAGTCGATGGGACCCCTAGTTCAGCACTCCCATAGGCTTCCAAAGTTAGTTGTGCTGTCTGCTCTTCATCTGACTGTATACGTGATTCGATTCAGTGTCCATTATTCGGATCGTGTAAAGAATACCAGAACTTCAAGTCTCCCAGCAAGCTTTTTGGTCGTTTGATGCAGAGTTTCAACCTCATCCAGACTGAACTTGTGCCCCTGTAAATCTTCGCGGGCGGACCTGATGGAAAGTGGATTGTGTTTCATTGTCGCAAGTATATACTATATATACTAGCAAAATATGAATGGACACAAAAAACAAACCTCGTTTTTGCGATCAAGATGATTGCCGAATGAAAATCAGGGTGCAAAAACGTCCTACACCGAGAACAGTCACCACGAACAGATTTCAAGTCCTAGTGAAACTGAGCCCCAATTGAGAAAAGCATCCATACCAAAGTGCTTTTCCGAGAAGTGATGAATGATGTGTGCCGGTAAATGCGATGCGATTAATGGTGCTTTCACATTATTTGGGAATGAGCAAACATGAGAAATGTTCGGTGAGAATTTTGCAAATTCGAGTGACACTGGGTGAATCAAACAACTGTGCAGACTTCAGAGCACCTCCGTTGGACAGTATATAGTAATAACCATGTGCATTCAAAAACCCATTCACAGTTCAACTTGATTTGAAGGCTTTTTTTGATGACAGCCTCAGTCTAATCGAACTAAAAGCATGACTGTTCAGAAGCCAGGCAAACGTCTTCATACAAATCCCCGCACAAGTTGTTATCAACACTACCCATCAACTGGCACATATGACCCAATTCTTCACATTTCTAGGTGCAATTTCCCATGTGAAAAACTCCATATCCTATTCGAAACCTGCTCGGGTTTCGTTGGTCCAAACTGTGACAAAAGGTTCGAAATTCAGACTGGCGTGCCCGTTGGGAATTTCATTCACCATAAAATGAAAACCTTCAAGTTCTATGTCTAACCCCTAGTTCTAGCGGGGCAACCCTTCAAGCTTGGGATTGTTTCAGTCTGTTAGTAGAAAACAGACCTTTTTGTATATGAAGCGCGATCAAAAAAAACCCTTTCAAGAAAGATAACTGGCCCACCGATACTACGAAAAGTCCCCGTTGTCTTCTTCCTCTGGCTGAACCCTTGACAGCTTATATCGCTCTGGTTGGTTGAGATATTTGCTGAACACCAATGCGTCCAATGTTCAGGTTGGTTGACTCCCGTCTTGCCCATCACCTACTGTCCACCCCGATGACTCTGACATTTCCGTTGAGGCCGGACAGGCAATAGCTTGTTTCGGCTACTGAGTCATGCCGGCTTTCGGCATTGGATCAGTCAGTACACCCACATAACATTTTCTCCTTTTGAAGCGCACAGAGACACTCGGAGTGGAAGTTGGTATTCGAATAACGAACTTGCCCGACGTGACAACTTGCGTAACACCACGTTTCAATGGAACCCGGGACCTATTTCCCCGAGTATTATTTTTGATCTATTTAAGTCACTTGGACAGGATGTCACGTACAAATTGGCAGATAAACCTGTCCGATTGCGGACCCTTTGTTTGACATATACTTTCAGTAGACAGGTAAGCCTATAGAAAGGATTTTTTGAAACTTAACGGTAAGTTTGTACTAGACGCTTGGGAGTAGGAGCAGTGGAAGTAATATGCCTCTTTGCGGGGTCCCGAAAGGGGCAAGCCATCAAAAAGTAGTCTAACTGTGATGCTGTTAGGGATCGGATCCATCCGATGGCTCCCCGGGTACTGCTACAAGCCTGAATTCAAATAGTAACCTCCAGGAATGGCACATGATTTGCATGCACGAGAAGTACCAAGAACCGTCTGTAAATCCCGAGACATTAGCTTTAAGTGTGAATTAACTGTCCATAATCTTTGTTGTGAATCCGTCGAAGACATGTTGCACTTTCTGTACAACACACGGGCATTATCCAATGTTTTCTCTGCCTATCCACGTGTTTCAGTAAATTATAGCCTTGAATACCGAAGCAGCAATAGTATTTCAAAAAGCGAAAGCATCCTAGTGCTACGCATTGTTTAAGTTATGGCTGAACATTGTATAACTACTTTACGGTGGCTGATGCCAGCACTTCGCGTGGTTTTACCGCGCCCAAATGGTAAAGTACCATACCACTGCTCAGAAAGCGAACTCTAATAGATGCTCTTTCAGTCATTGTTCTAGATCTTCAACTAGGCATAGTTCGGGTGGGAGCCATATTGCGTTATTTCCAAGTGGTATCAACACTTAATTCTAACTCAAAATCTGCTGTTTGGTGCGGAAAACCACGGAGTCCAAGGGGAAGAATGCCTATTTTGTTGTCTGTTTTCAAGGGGGCGGTAATTTTCTCATCGATTCTCAAGTCAAATGAAGTCCCTAGGGGTTGACTTCTCTAAAATTAGCGGCCAGCCAACATCAGAGTTTTTGAAACGAGCAAAACTTCATTCACTATTTTGTGAGGATCGGAAGGTCTCAGGGTTTTATTTTTCAACTGCGAATTCGGGCCTTTTGATGCAGTTTTTTCGACCAGCTGGAAATTTGTTCGTGTAATTGAAGCCGTTCTGGAATTACCTGCTTTGGTCACCTGAGGCTTTTACCCTTGACTCCGAATTGCACATTTTGGTGGGCCTGCCTCCTGCGTGAACAATTTTAGAGTGTAAAGGCAGCTATTCGTGGGATTTTGTTGCTGTTATTGCTCAGAAACCCACACTTCGAGAGCCCCACCAATTCAAGTGCCTTTGTGAGTCACGTAATGCAAAACTATCCTTCCCACTTCAACAGAAAAATCATCGAAGATGGAATAACTGTCAGTCTCATGGTGTGAAGCAGTTTGTTCGGCTTATTGCCTTTGTAACCTTACATGCCACGAGTGAGGCAAAGTTTGCCATATTTAGTCCCTTCGTAGAAGTGTCAGAGTTTGTGTGACTGACAACCACAGTACCCAGTCTAGTTTCTCTTCCTGTTTTCAGCCGTTGTATTTGGCTAGTACCAGTTCGCGCTCAAATAGCCACGTTATTTGTGCCCAGGTTGTCATCCGCTCCATTGAACATCCAGTCGTACTAGATATCTGCGGTGTGGAAGCCTCCACTTCTGATTCTGTTACCAAACGTTTCCAAACCCTTAAGCAAAACATGTTAACATTTCCACGGAAAGTAATGCTGGTCGTGATTTGCATGTGCCAAGGGCATTTAAACACAAAGGAACCCCCACTAAGCGCTCCAAATAAACCCCAAATAATCCATGCTTGTTGGCCAGCAGGAAGCAACCCTGCATCACCACAAAGCGCCAACCTCGCCTCGCTTTATTAGCCTGATACCTTGGTTAACCGACAAGGTCCCCCCAACCCCACTATATAACACAGGCGAAAACGGCCACCAAGAAACGCATCATCATGCATTAGGACCAAACATACCATATTCTCCAAGTATCCCGAAACAGTTTCCCATTCATCTGACTGAGCGCCAGCACCTCCTGCCGAACCTCTATAAACAATTTCTCTCTTCTCCAATGATACGAATAATAATCTCCAGTTAAACTACAGCCAGTGGCCTTGATTGTCAAGCTCCACGTTCTTTCCTGAACACAGGATGGGCCAGTAGAACCAACTACAGTTATTTTTCGGTCCCGGTCGAGCGATAATTACCCGCCTCCTGCGTAACCCCGTTGACCCCAGTCACCACTAATTTCTACCATCTCACTTGCCGTTACCCATTACCTCGGCATCCAAACCCCATCTGGTTACCTCAGCCACCCCGGAAATCCCACCTCCGCAAAAGACTATTTTTCTCTTGGCAGCACCCCCTAACCCGGCCCCACCCCTTATTCACACTGCCGGCTCCCCACTTCTAACCCCCGTTTAGATTCTATCGCTTCTATACATGACAATCCTGACGTTATGAGTCAACGTAATGATGTTTACCATCTAGGTCGTTTTAGCCACCGACACCCGCCGATAGTTGTTCCTACTCCACGCCATGACGATACAGTTGCACTGACCTTGCTCCTCATTAAAGCTCGCACATTACCGAATAAAACCCATACTCTCCATAATATAGTTCGGTCTTCCGACTTTGACATCATTGTAACAACCGAAACCTGGCTTGATGATTCTGTCCCATTGGACCAAATTTCTATTGCTGATTATCAAACCTCCATAAAAACCGTCGTCGTCGTGGAGAAGGCTGTCTTATCCACGTTAAAAACAGCTTGCCTACCATTCCTCCCTCTGATCCAACACTGGACGCAATCCAGGACTCAATATGGGTAACGGTTCTTCTAGCCAACTCTCCACTCCATACCGGCTGCGTTTACCGACCCCCCAATTCAAACATCACGGACCTCGCCCTGGTAATCAATGCTTTTGGCCACTTTGCCCTACTACCCTCTTCATCAAAACTCATTGCTGGCGATTTCAACGAACCTAAAATCTGCTGGGACACCATATCATCAACTTAGTACTTCACGAGCTTCTTTTCGACCATACCCGCAGGGAGCTGGGTCCAGCAGGCATTGACACCAACAAGAGGAAACAGCATATTTGACCTGATGTTTGCCATTGGCCTGTCGGATGTGATAACTACCGCCCTCAACCTCTTCCCAGGCAGTGACCATAGAATTGTATCTTTTTGATTCACGGCCGGACCCATAGACCCCATATGTAGCTCATCTCAACAGCCCCTGCACACGATCAACTGGATGAACCTCAAGCCCATGCTTCGGTCCCTCAATTGGGGTGACCACTTCCTGCAGCACGACCCTCAGCTCGCCAGTGACGTACTTTACTATAAGCTACATAAATGCTTGTCAGCAATCACCACCATCGGGACCAACTGCTCTCAAGCCCGCAGCTCTTACCAAACAAGGCTGCAAAATAGACATGCAAAACTGCAGAAGGTCTGTAACGTAACCAGAGACTTCTCCATAGTATTGCAACTCCACTCTCTCTCTGTAACCGTCAGTCTTCGGACTGGTGATTTGCTGAGAAAGCAGGAGCTTTCGTTTTTGAATTCCTTCGACAGATCGCACCGATTGTCCCGACTGCTAAAGAGCAAAAATCAGAGAGAGTCTTCAGGGATACTCTATTTGATTTTGGGGAACAACACGCAGATTAAATCTGCAGCCGAAATCGCCGAAGCACTCAATACTTTCCTTTCAGAATCCATGACCACTGACGCCACTTCAAATCCGCCACCAGTACCCCGCATCACCGAGCAAGCTCTCCCTGCCATTGAATTCAGTTTGAACGACTTGGCGCACCTACATCTGCGTGTTAGACCCTATTCCAGCCCTGGCTATGAAGGCATCCTTCAGCACTTTCATCTTGGTGGAACTGATGTTGCTGCTATCTTTATGAATCTCTAAAACTTATTCCTTAAACATGGCATTTTTCCATCCCAGTGGAAAACTTCGACCATTATTCCTATCCACAAAAAAGGTCCATTGCATGACCCCTCAAATTATCGTCCTATTACCCATTCCCCTTTAGCTGCCAGATCAATGGAGCGTTTGAATTAACAGCGGATGTCCGGTTTCCTCCTTCCATAGTCTCATTCACAGCGGCCAATATGGCTTCCTAAAATGGCATTCTTGTACCACATGCCAGCTTGATTTCTTTAACCTGCCGACCACGGCGGCTGACGACGGAAAATCTATGATTATCATCTACCTCGATATGACCAAGGCATTTGACCGAGTTCCTCATTCCCGGTAGTTAGCAAAACTCCGGGCCCATGGTATCCATGACTCGCTTTTATCATGGATCACTTTCCCTCTGTCAGACCGAACCCACGTTGTGTATGCTAATGGTCATCTATCGCAACCGGTGCCTGTCACTAGTGGAATCATACAAGGAAGTGTACTTGGTCCGCTGTTTTTCTTACTCTATATCGAAGAAATGTTTTTGATTGTGCAACACGGCACATCTTACTTCTTTGCTGATGACATCAAAATAGTTTATGAGTTCCGCCATCAAGATTTGAGCGCAGAGCTGTCTTAAATAGATAATGATCTCGAGAAACTTGATCAATGGTGCACCTCAGGGCAGATGTGCTTCTCGACATCCAAAAGCTTCTACACAACCTACAGATGTCAAGTCCCTCTCGGAACTCTGTCACCGAACCAAGTACCCATCACCCCAAGCGCAACAGTGAAGGATCTCGGGCTTCGATACACTAAAAATCTACAATTCTCGGAGCATGCCTCATTTTAGATGGCCAGGGCCAGACAGATAATAGGCCTAGTTCTCAGACTATTTAAAAGGAAACATAGAGTTCTCCGTACATACCAATCCCATGCTAGACCCCACCTCGAATACTGCTCTATAATCTTCCCCGGAATGTCTAAATCGGATATAATAGGCCTCGAAAAAGTCCAGCGTACCTTCATCAAGAACCTAGTAGGATGCTCTTCACCGTTGAGATATAAAGGGAGATGCACTCTTCTAAAACTTGACCCCTATGGCTTAGACATATCAGACTTAACGTGTGTTTTCTATATAGATTTATTCATCGCTCTGCATTCACTTCTACCAACTCTATGCAGTTTTTGCTACCCTCATCTTAGCCTCCGCGCCACAGAGATTTCAGTCTGACCATCCCACAGTCCAGGCTGGCAATAAGATCCAACTTCTTTCTCAATAAATATTCAAAGCTTTGGAATAAGCTACCTCGGACTATCCGCAAATGTGCGTCCATAACCCAGTTCAGTCATGCCCTAAAATCATAACATACCGTTAGTCATACGCTATCTTTGACTAAAGCAAGCATGTCTGAGGATCGAGCCCATAAAACAGGCATCGAACTCGTGAGCCCTAGCTTCCGTCTCTCCTCCAGCTCTCTGCTATCCGTCGAGCTGGCCTTCGAAAACGGGTTCCACTACTAGGATCATGGCACCATATCCCAGACCTACCATGTCCTGCCTAACAACAGAAGCTAAACTTACCATTTGTTATCACTTTTCTACGTATACCGCACATAACTAACATTGCAGTAGGATAAAGTTTTGCCGTTCACAACTATAACTAGTAAGATGCCTACCGGTTCTCGCCACTCATTCATGTTCACCTACTATCACCTAACCCCTATACGACCCTGCCTTTTCTAGTTCACTAGTCGGTCTTCACAACTATGTCTAGACAATTACTGCCTCTTTCGCTATATAGTACTAGGGTAGTCATGTAAAACAACTTTCCTCTAGCTCAAGGCTTTTAGCCATTGATGTGTTCTGCTAACATCAGTTGGTTCAGTGGTGCCGGATCCTAGGACACCGAATTCCACCGCCCACTACTTCACTCCTTGATCCCTTGTATATTTTATTAATTATTCTGGCTTTCGTTGCTCTCAGCTTACCTTCCCGGCCGTAGTATCCTTTAATTAATCATTCCGGTTGTAAATCTTTCCCAGTGACCCCGATCGTTCTGAGAAAATGGCTGTTTTCCGGACGCCATTTTGGATCTATTTTCTCTACGATCTTTTCTGACGTTCGACGTCGACCTCATAATTTTTTCCGGTTACGTACTTTTTACTGGACTGACTTTTCCGAGGTTTCCGTTGAACTCGTTTTGAGTTACTCTCACTTTTGGTCGTTCGCCGATTGTACACGCTCGCGGCTCGCTTTCTGCACAGCCGTTGAGTTTTGTTTTCTGTCAGGTGTATCTCTCGCATCGGTACTGTTTCGATCCCACGATATATAGAGTACGCCTTGCATCTCTAAACCGACTTGCTTCTTATCTATTCTTCTGATAGAGGGATTAACGCTGGTATTCCGCTGCTAAACCCAACAGGAGGCACGTTCACCAGCGGCTCTTGAAAGTCTTCTATACTTTCATCTCGCACGTCCACCTTCCAATAGCTACCTGTTGGCCTCAATTTTCTCCTTCTATATTTCCGGACATGAAATCTAGTCTGTATCGCCAAGATTTCTGAATCCACCATTTAACTAAGACTGCTATTCTATCTCCGTGTGTGCAATAACGTCTACTGGCGCAGCCTAGCTCAACCGTACCAGAAAGGCCTCCGGCAGTTTTAGACAAAGTCTGGCACTGTACGAGACCAAAACGTACATGCAGGCGCGTACATTATAAAACTCGTTGTCCTACTCCGTGTGTTTGCTCAGCTCCACTCCGTATTTTCTCAGCCCATGCAAGCCAAACCCTGAAGTCAACGGCACCTTCACCATAGCTGCTTCCGGAGGTGGGGAAAAACAGACCACCCTCAGCAGTTGCAAACAAATGACACGCGGAAAATTACGGTAGGGCGGAGGGGCTATGGAAAGTTCCTATATGGGCTCAACCAACCATCTGTTAGAAAAAAAACCTAGTGGGATCGATTTGATCTATGTATACCAATATTATTGGGCTGTGAAAGAAATGGGCAAACTCCAATCATTGGTGTCTCCCATCAGCTCACACCTGACCCTGCGAAAGGGAAAACCCCACACCGCCCTCGTCCGCTTGATATGCTCTTGGTTCCTACGCACGAGACTGACTCGGGGGTGATAGCAAACTGGTAGCTCCAGGCATGCCGTTCCACCTCCCGCTTTACCTTTCAACCACATCGTACCCTCCCATGCACGCCTGGCATGTTTGGTGACGTCAGCTACAAAGCCACCGTGGCTCTGGAAAACAAGTCGATACATCAGACGACAGACAAGTCTCATCAAGGCGCTAATTATACCCACGTAGATATTTTTGTATACATAAACATACATGTAAGAACGTAGAGAGAAACGCCGTATTTTTCGCCCACGTACCTGTTTTTCCCCCTTTTCGTAAGAAAGCGGCTTTCTTCTTGTCCTGGAATCCAGCCCACTCTTCAGTTTACAGCCTCACCTAACAGTGATCTGCAGCATTAGACCTGTAGATGCCCCACGGTAGGATTTGTCGTACGTCTTCTTATTCTATCATATAATCTTGCCATTTGGAATTTTAGTGTGACCCAGCTGCTTCCCTGTGATCACAGTGTGGTGGGATTTGTCATATATCCCCTAGACCTATTTTATTAACTTGCCATTAAGGTTCTTCGTGTTGCCCAGCTGCTTTCTCAAGTAGCCCTCAGAACCTAGTCTGAATGCATCTCCGCGGCTTTACTAACCCCGAAAACTAAGACTTCCCGGTGAACGGCCGAATTGGTAATCAATAACTCTGCCTAGTAGTGCAAGCCCAGTTAGCCCTCACGAACACCGAATCACAGTACCAACGACTCCTCATTTCACCAAGACCACTGCGCCTCATTTCCAATCTCCGTACTCTTATCAGTTATTTTTCTCACGCTAACCCTCAGCCGGAACATCTCCCAGACTGCGATCCTCCATTTTTCAATTTCAGAACCACCCGGCCATCACCTTGCCCGGCTGTATTATATCTTGCAGACAGCTAATCTTTTTCTTCGCCAGTCTGCAACCGCACCAAAAGCCAGCAACCTCTAATACGATCTAGCCACCGGGTTTCAACCACAAGAAGTCCAGTTAGTGCTGCATATGCCACTCCGAGGCTTGCTGATGAATTCTCACTACAAGACCCTCCGATGTCGATGCCACCGTGCGAGGACTACTAATTGAATAGGGATCGGTCCAGATTCGGCGATGCCCTCCTCTCTCACATGATGAAACAGCGAACAAAAACAGCAGCCAACCTTTGCCCAAAAAGCCCAACAAGGACACAGAAAAGCCACGAGAAACTCAACAGAATGATGTATTCGCCAATTTACCAGCATAACATGGTCTATCGCAAACATTTTCACCCTGGTCTTGCCTTAATTTGTTTCTCGTGGACAAGGCATTCCGATTGCTGATTATTCTTTCTTGGAACTTCATCCATCTTCCACCAGCGGCGAACTTCCGACACCAGATGATACACACTACTTCTCATGGGAGTCGTTTCACCTTTTCAGGGGGTACTATTCCTTTTCATGTCCACAAAACTATGAAACTTAGTATTCCTCCGCGAACCTTCACGAAATTCTTCCCTTCCTTTTTTGTATCGACGCCCATTACCTTCTCAAGTAAACATGATTTTGCATTACTGACCATTTCTAGCATCATTCTTGTTAATATTGTGTTTCCTACTTCTCAAGCCAACGTCCGTCTGGACATTCCTACATCCGGCCGATTCATCACTATTGCCGCAAATGACTCGAAATCAATTCGTACTCGCCGTGCATTCTCTTGTTTCTTGGCTTCGTTTAAACCGTCCTCACCTTTATTCCGTTGTTGCTGTGATGTGCGAATCTCTCTTTGGAATATGTGAAGTCTCCGTCTCTTTCAGTGATATGGTAAACTCTTATCACGCTTACATGCGTGCCTCTAGACCACGGTCCAGAAATATACCACAATTATTATTATTAAACACTCCAAGCGGGGCGCTTTAAGGCTCTACACTAAGCCCGGAGCCGCTCGCTACCCGCACGAAAGATTTTCCATTGCAGGTAGGTTTCAACCTCCTGCCGAACGTTGACGATGCCAAAACCTCGCCCGAGATCCGAACCGTACCCAGCCAGGGTGCGCAGCAAGACCTGGGCAGCTTACACGGATGGCAGTTCATGAACAACCTTCTTTTCAGAGCAAGCAAATGAAATTAATTCATAATAATTTAAACCAGGCCAACGAGCACTAGCTGAAGGTTAACACCCAAAGAAAAGTGAAGCTAAGACTCTGGGCTCAGTCGTTCGAGCCATCCATCTCTTTTGACCAAGTGCAACACCCTAACTAGAAGGGCGACGTCTAAACTAAACCAGATCAGCTGACCCCTGAGTAAGTTTACCCTCGAGTCGTTTACCGTGTTCTTTTCCACAATTGTCGGGCTGCTCTTGGGGAAAAACATCCATGAATGACCACAAGTATCTAGACGGGATAAAACAAAACCGGAAAGATCCACGGATGGGCCAAAAGGTGCTTGCGAGGTCGGCAGAATATATCTCACCTCGATAGAGTCCGCGTGAAACTTACACAACGTAAAGCAAAGAAGACTGAGAGGCAACCCCATACATTTGAACGACATTCTAGCCACAAAGGGCCATTCATATCATCTCCTAATTACGTTGGCACCCACCTCATCGCAACTTGGTCAACAAATAAACCGCGAACGGCACGCCGCGCGACTGAGGGTCAGGGAACCCTGTTTCTCGGTAAGAGTCTGCCGCCTGTGGAATTAGCTACCAGAGCAAGTAGCTGGGGCCAGATGCAGACTGTAAGTTAAAATATAACTACATAATCATGTAGCCCAGCGGCACCCGGGGGCCCCATAAAAGACTCCAAATACAGCATTCGGAGAGAACCTTTCGTATAGCTTTATGACGATGGCCAGAAAGTGCTTGATTTGGGGTGATACTGACGCGGATGGGCTTTGTTCAGAACCCGTTTAAGAATCGGGTGTTTTTTGAGTATGGTGCAATGTTGAGACGGTCCCTCCAGGCTTTCCGTATTTCTTATTCATTCCCTCTGACCAAAAGCGAGCAGTCGTATATTGCACATTAGGCGGAGTACCAGGCAAGCACGTCACATCCACTCATCACTCACCAAGTTTTGTACCCAAATGGGAAAGGTAAGTTTGAATGCAGCCCACTTCAAAACATCAAAATAAAAGTATGGAAATAAGGTTAAACGTGGTACGCCTCAACGGCCATATACACAACAAAATGAAGAGAAATAAAAGACAAAGAGGGAGAACGTGCACTGGAATAAAATGGCAAATGGAGACAAAACGATTAAGGGAAAACCCTATGAAAAAAGGATGGAAGGACAAGAAAAAACGATGGGGATGCAAAAAAGCAGGAAAGATGTGAACCATTAGGAGATGTGAGAAAACACAGGTGTGAAATAAGGGGGAAAAAGAAAAATCTTTTGTGAAGAGTGCAAAATGAAAGGGGAAAATGAGGGTGAACGCGTATGATAAAGGAGGAGAAAGAAAGGCCAAGAGCCCAAAAGCAGTAGGCCAACCGTAAAGACAAACAAGAAACAGTAGATATTTCAGGTCAAAATAAAATGTCGCCAAGGGCACCTATGCTTGAGGGTTTTGCCTCCGCAGCCTCACTCGGCGAGCTTCCATCCTCGCATTACAGCACACACGTTGACAACTCAGAGCATTCCTACGTGATGATGGTTCCTGACTTCACGGTTCTGCCCACTTTACTCGGTAAATCGAGGATACTTGGGGCAGTTCGGATGGGATTCTCCCAGAATTTCCTCCTCCGCCGGTATCCATAGGTGGATTGTATGCAAGGGAGGCGCTGTTTCGCCTCAAAAGGTATTGCCAGAAAACTCCTTGGCTTTTGAATCATCTCGCTTATTTGGCAAAACCAAGGAGTTCATATAATATACTTGACAAACGAAGTCAAAATCGTGAAATGAAGCTTTTAGTATCAGAACCCACTCCCTTCGCATACCCGGACCTTCTGAGTGACCATTCTGTTCGGGTCCCTGATTTACTTATTTCCTTATGATCGGGTAAAATGATGACGTGAAGACAGACAGCGACTCAGCGAGTAGCTTATCCGGGGCTTAGGGACAGCGATCAATAAGTACAGGGAAGGAACTCAAGATGTAATCACTAAAAGGATAAGACCGAACGTGCAACCGAGTCGACCTAAGGCCAACTGCCAGTGCAAGAATCAGTCAAACAATAAAAGTGAGAACAAAGTCGGTGGGTTGGGCGAGAGAACTGAGAAGCTAACAGACAAAAAAGAAGACTCAAACGGGAATGACTAACTGAAGGCGAAAAAAGAATGAACGATTATCTGAAGCCTGGGACGTTCTGTCGTCTATATGCCTCCATTGAATCACTACACTCAGGCCAATCAGCAACTCGGAGAATATCGGCCAGATACCAAGGAAGGATACAACGCAGCTCAAAGAAGTAAACCCTATTCAATTCGACTCAGGGGGTCAGAGAAAACGGAAATATTGGCGGCGGGTGGGTGAATGGTCTGCAATGCTACAGGAAGATGAGTCAGAGGGCAGGATAGTTTTCACAGTTGAAAACGTTTAGTCTGCCGGTAGACGCTCTCGCCTAAATCTGCCTGGAATCTTACTGCGCTCTTGCTAATTTTGCAGTTCCTTGTCCAAATAGTTGGCAAGCCCTTCCACAATGACTGCATCGGGCGAAAAGCATTTCTAACAGCATGATACGAGCATGTTCAGCACCACGAAACAGCTAGCAGAATCTTCAAAATCTGCAGAGCCCAGGGCCAAACCGAAGCTTCCATGAGGTCAAAAGCGACTGACCTCAGACTTCCAGGATGGCATATGCTGCAAGTTTTATTTGCTCCGGTTCCACTGAAAATGTTGCGAAAAACCGAAATAGCATGGAGCCCTGTGCGATTTTTGATAAACTGATTTCGGTACTCTTAAGGCATACAGCAGGGGGCAGGATCATACACAGGGTCTCAAACTAGACCCGTCGAAAAGTTGGTAAGAAAATGACAGAAAGTTACCCTGATTTTACATGCATCCAAGGACTGAGCAAGCTCGGTTTCACGAGGAAGAGAGAGTCTACCAAACAAAGAGTAACTTGAAGCCTTTAAAAGCGAGGTAAAGAAATCCTGTTCCATTCGCTAGCATTCATATGGGAAGCAACATTTTTTGTTTTGTATGAAAATTCTTCACGGGAATTGCAATTCTTTGCCTCACGGCTCTACAATTTTGCCACGCATCAAACCTCTAACGGTACCTGGGGCTCGAGTCGTTTGGCTCAAACTTTTTCGAGACGGTATATGGCAACCACTACTTCTGTCTCCAACCTTTAGCTGTAATTTAGTTGCAGTTGTGGACTAATCATTCACTTTGGAGATTAAGAGCCCAGAGTTACCACTATTGAGGTTAGGTAATTTTTTGATGTCCTTATCTGTTGTACATGGTACTGTGGCTATTTGGGATGGGCTTTGTTTTGGATAGTGCCAAAATCGACTGCCAGGCTTAGCTCAACCGTTCCATCTGCTGGGTCTTACAACCTTTGAAAATCGGGTTCAGCCGGAGGTTAAAAGATTTTATGATGTGATTCAAAATCAGGCTGCTCAGATGGAAAGTCTGCGAGACCAGGCTGCCTCTATAACAGATGTAACAAGGACCGCGCAGGCAAGTATGAAAAGAGCACATGGAAGCAAAAAAGGAGTACTTAAAAGAGGCTCAACGGATCGTTTAGCAGATGGATACGGCGAAGAAACTATCTTCTGCGACAACAGGTCATAGACCCATTAAGGCAAGTTGGGACACCATTGCTTGTGCTTATTAGGAGCGTACCACGCCTTGGGTAGTGGAGACCATATGTGGACGGGTGAGCACCAGGATGCCTACCCTGGTGGAGCTTTGTGATCTCTAATACCGGGGCACGTTCTTAGCCGCGGCGGATAGGACTAGTATGGATTCCAGGGGTGGCATTAGAATAGAATCAGATAGCTCTGCCTCCTGTAAGGTCACAGTTGACTCTCGAAAGCAGAAACACCCACGTAAACTTAACACCTGGAGGAGATAAGGCCACCCTACTCATCATTTACAGCGAGCCTCATGCCAATAGCTGCATATAGGACTGGGCCCCCGAGGGGCGATCAGATGTTGCAAAACGCGGGTGACTCACAACTCAGGAGCCCCAGCGAAGAAAAAAGGCAAGAAGTACTCGGGCCTACGGCCTTAGTGTGATATAAATGCTAGTCTGCCGGGGAACAAAAAGGACAAGGTTGGAATGGCAGTCAAGTGATGTTATGGTTACTAGGTCGGTAACAAATTGGGCGGAACTTGAGGTCGAAATCGGGGGAGTGAACTGCGTGGCGACTACCGAATCACGGCTCCGTAGTAGTCATGTAGTAAGTCCGGCCTGTCCGGATGGATCCAGTGTGCATAGTGCCGGCCTTGTTATTGGGTGAACAGGAAGGGTAGTACTGTTGTTGGTAGCCCAACACAACTCAAAATGAGACCATAAGTTGTGCTGAAACCGAGGCAATTGGCTACAGATACCCACCCTACAACCTCGCCCTCGCGGATACCTAGCTCACATCAGACTACCAAGATTGAAGTGAAGTAGTAGACTGCCGCCTACTCCGTCAGAGTTCAGACAGAATACGATCTGATGGGGTGGGTCTCTACATTCCAAACTCCCCAACCACGGCCGTCTTCACAAGGTATAGCTCGCCGTCCACGATGGATTCCTTGTGGGCAATTTTCTACTTCTTTCCTCCACCACTTTATTTTTTGGCACGTTTTACCGTCAGCTTTTTACATCACAGGTGGGTTCATCCTCGATAATACAGCTTCTGCAAACCCTGAAAAACACTCTCGCCTTCAGCTGTATTATTGTTGGGACTTCAATGCTCCTGGAGTGGACTGGGAAATCCTCAGCCCCCACAGCAAGACTGGTAGAGCAATAAATGATCTACTGGCACAGTCATCCCGTGCACAGCAAGCGGCCTGACGCACCAGACTTGGAACGGGTCAAAGTCCTCACTCCCAGACCAGATTGTTACTAATTTTGAGCACAGCTTCAAGGTCTCAAGTCCTCCGCCAATACTGAGTGAGATCCACCACGCCGCTTACCCTTTTGACTACTTATAGGAGAAGCTAGTCAAGTTCCCCCCATACAAAATGGCCCGTCCGTTCAGGAGAACAAGTTTCTAAATGATGAGGTCCCTCATCATGAGCGAACTAAACGACATCACGAACAACGCCGAAGTTCACGAACGGAATACTCTAATAGAGCATCGTGTTCCGAGAGCAGATCTTCCATATGTGCTTAGAATCCGACAGATTCTCAAAGGTGAAGATTATCTGCAACCATCAATTAGAGGACATCTCTAGGAGCACTCTCGGCTGTTTGCAAAATGCTGGACCACATCTTTTCCAGTGGGTAAAACAGCCGTCGGATGTGTCCGGAGGGCTTGCGAACCCAAAAATGGGAAGCCTTTTGAAAAACTGCAGAAGAAGAAATCTTAGACCGGCCGAGTACGAATCGTTCTCTTATATATAAGCACCTGCGCTGCAATCGTGAACAGGGGTCCCCAGCACTCCAGCTGCCTCTCTCTAATGACTCTCTCACCACCTCACTTTTGAGGTAGCAGAAGCTCCCAGACCTTGCTTCTTGTCAGCCTCCAGCACGGCCGTAGCACCTGAGTATGTACATCCTACTACTCAACCAAAACAGTTAGTCTCGTCAATAGGAGACTTCACTGCGTATTATCTTTTCAGTTCGATGGGGCCGGACGAAGTTCCTTCTCGCATTCTCGAACAATCCGCCTCCATCCCCGCGGTATCATACTCTACGCTCTTTCAACAGGCACAGACAGTGGAAAGTTTTCTGAAGATTTGAAACTTGCTGTAATTGCCCCATTCCGTAGAAGAGATCGACAAATACCCCGAGGTAACGGGCGAGTCAGCCTAACCAGAGTCCCCAGCAAAGTCTTTCAGCGCGTCAAAAAACGAGTGATTCTAAAACATTTGCACCACTACAGTTTCCCGTCTCTAACGTAATATGGCTTCCTTCCTTGCAGACCACGCACTACCAATATACCAACCCTTATGGACTGCCTGACACAGGTCCCCAGTGGTGGTACGATATCGCACGCTGCATTCGTCAGACTTGCCAAAGCCTCATACAGTGTTCTGCATATTCCGCTTCTAAGAAGCTCGAGGTGCAAGGGCTTTCTGGTCACATGCTGCCCCCAAATAAGTGTCTTCTGAAGCATTGACCCTTCTCAATCCAAACCTGCTGCGGTCGATAAATGTGTCTCTCGGGGTTCTGTCCGTAACACACGTTTGAGCAATGCGTAGCCAAATTCGCAACGGATCCCGAAATCAAAAGGCGATTATCCGTGATATTCTACGATACTAGATTATTGAATGAACAATGACACCAACAAGATACAAACCTCAATAATGAGATCATGGGGACTCAACAAACGAAAAATCGAATTGCAGCGTGCGAGCAAGGAGCACGTGCGTCCCGCAGGTCCAGAACAAGGATGTGACAAAGTAGCACTCTGGACGAGAACAAAAACAATTGGTTCATAAAACAAACAGTTCGTAAAGACACGTCAATAGCGTAAGCAAGTGAGTGTTGTTAAGAAAAACACTGAAATGCAAGGGTTTTGGGGGATTTTCTACGACCGGTCGCTACACCGCCAGGCAAAATCCTTCCGAATCCTTAGCAGAGTCAAAGGTTTGGTATATAGGTACTGATTTTCCCTACCTACCTAGGCCCCGCTGTCGGTGAGCGTGCCTAATGCTCGTCGTCAGCGTTCTACTCATGGTTACACCTAATCCGTTGGCCACATAGACGCGAGGCTATTCTACATTTTCCACGATAACAACTAACCAATGGCGAGCATGAAGGGGAAACATAGATGCTGTCCTTAGAAGGGCCGTCCTGCCCTGGCTGTATGTGTTTGCGTGTGTTTGTGCATGATGTATTCGCCGCTACCTCCGCATATGCAAAAGGCATTTCAGTAACGTCAACAAAAGCAAATTGTGGACACCGTCACGTGTTTGATAGGGGTTGTGTGACATAGCGTGCATCGGGTATGTGTGTATCTGTCTGGGTGCATAATAGAATCACAAGTATCACCTCACATCAAAAGAGGACTTTCTGCAACTTCAACGAAAGTCTGTGAGCATTGTAACGTGTATGACGGGGACTGTGTGGCATAACGAGTACAATGTAGGTGAGTGTGCGTCGGGGTATATGATGGTTCCATAGGTCACTGTGTCTGGATTGCTTCCATATATGGGGTTTCTTTACCCACCTCGATGACTAGAGCGAAATAGTCTACTGGGCCTCAGCGTTATCAGCTTCTCTGCCTTCGCTCTCGAGTAGGTTAATACTGAGCATATCACGAATGAGCACTCCGTTAGCTGTCTTCATCTTCACCGTTCTTATCATTCCGTCAGTGCTTTCGATGGTTCCCGTATTTCTCCCAAGGACCAGGTGCTGAAATGTGCGTGTTCGTCCGCGATCATCACCACATCACCAACCTTGAATGGTCTTGTTTTCACCACCCACTTCTGGCGAGTCTACAGAGCCGGTAGATACCTTCGCAGCCAGCGCCTCCAGAAGGCCTTGGCAAGATAGTTCGCCTGCTTCCATCCGTGGAGGTAGCTCCCACGAAGGTTTACCGGCCCTTGGAAACCCTCGTTCAATCTTAGCGTCAATAAGTCGCTCGGGGTGAGCACCCGGAGGGTAGGGTCGCCGTTCATTACTGGAACCAGGGGGCCATTGTTCAGAATTCTCTCCACCCCAGTCATGACGGTGTTCAGCGTCTCGTCGTCGGGCGGCTGTTGCTCCATGATTGACAGCAATATCCGTCTGGCGGACAGAATCATGCGTTCCCATAGGCCGCCGCGGTGGCTGGTCTGCGGGGGGTTGAAATGCCATTGTATGCCGCAGGCCACGGTTCGATCCCGCAGTTCGCCCCTGTTTATGTTCTTGTGCCAAAGCTGCAATTCCCGGTGAGCGCCCACAAAGTTTGATCCATTATCTGAGTATGTATCGGCCGGTACGCCTCTTCGGTTGATAAATCTCTGCAAGGCCCGTAGGAGAGAATCAGTCGTCATCGAATGTGCGACTTCTAGGTGTACCGCGCGTGACTTCATGCACGTCATGATACACCCACGTCGTTTTTCCGTTCTCTCCCTGCACTTGGTCCACAAGGGCCCGAAATAACCTAACCCGGTGTCACTGAACGGCTACCAGCCCGCAGTCACGCTGCATTCTGGTGGCGGGGCCATGTGTTGTTTGCCCGCCGTGGCATTGCGTCTCCTACATTGCACACAACGTCGGATTACGCGCTTTACAGTCTCTCGTCCCCTCAGCAACCAAAGGCGCTTTCGGATGACGCTCGTCACATGACTTTCCCCGGCATGTCCCTCCACGGCTTGGACGTGTTGGATCATTAGCTCTACTACAGGTTGTCTCGTAGGCAGCAGTATAGGATACTTCATGTCAAAGCTCAGGTGGGCGTTGGCCAGCCTACCATCCATTCGCATTAGTCCATCAATGAGTATGGGGTTTAAAAGCTTCAATTCGCCCCTTAGAGATGATATTTATGTTTCGATTGGTCCCATTTCTCCCGCCCTCTCGAGCTCTCGGGCGAAAGCCTCGCGTTGAATCATTCTGAAAATATCGTATTCTGCAGCTTGTAGCTCATCGGAACTTATCGGGCCGACCCATATCCAGCCTGAGGAGAGTAGCTCCTTCACGACCAGTAAATTTCTCTTGAACCTGGTTAACCAAACTATGGCACGAAGTGTCTTCATCCGAGAAGAGAACCTGACCAATGGCGATAGAATGGATTTCGCTTCATCGACCTTGGCCGCTTTTACTATGCCTTTGATCTCCAGTTCTACTTCCGTAGGGGTTTTTAATTCGAACACGAACCAGTCCTGTTTGGGCACTTGCAGGAAGTTTCACCTTCTCCTCTACTTGTCTAGTTGCCTGAAGTTGGTCGCACCCCGGGAGCACAGATCGGCTGGATTATCGCCAGGCCTGATATGTTTCCACTGGTTCGTGGCTGATTTATCGTGGATAATCGTGAGCCGGTTAGCAACGAAAGTACCAAACCGGCTCCGAACGTTGGTAATGTAGTAAAGTACTATCGTTGAGTCAGTCAAAAAGCTAGCCGACCAATTGTAGAAGTCAAAACATCTCTCCACAGCTTGTACCGCCCTGACTGCCAACAAGGCTGCGCTGAGTTCAAGGCGTGGGGTCGAGACCGACTTCAGTGGAGCAACGCGGGCTTTAGCAAACCGCATCCTCGTAGTATATTGTCCGTTTCAAGAGCACCATTGTCCGTACACCACAGCTCCATAACCAACTTCGGATGCATCGGAAAAAGCATGTAGTTCTCCAGTCCGCGCCGTATGGCCAGGAGTCACACATCGTGGAATCCCTATGTCCCCTAATTTCTTCGGGGTGTTCAAAAATTCTTCCCAATCCAACCGGTCCCTTCGGTCCAGTGACTGGTCCCAATCAACTTTCTAACGGCACAGCCGCTGCAGCAAGATCTCTCCGGGTAGCAGCCAGGGCGGGACAAAACCGAGCGGGTCGAACAAACTTGAGACGGCAGACAGTATGCAACGACGGGTTACTGGCAGCCCGGGAACGTTTAGCTCGAAAACAAAGTCGTCCGTTTCCACGTCCCATTGTATTCCTAAAGTGCCTTCGGTAGGGAGTAGAGAGCCGTCCAAATCTCTTACCCTCTCGGCCTTTTCGTGATACGGGATGACCTTCAGCACTTCTGAAGCGTTCGACATCCATTTAGGTAAATGGAAGCCGCCCTCTTCCAGCAATCTCGTCAGGCCCCTGAACTGCACTAGAGCTGATTCCACATCATCGAATGGCCCAAGGTAGTCGTCGACGTAGATGTTCCTGATGACGCTACCTACCACCGTCCGATGGACTAGATCGCCAATCTTGTTCGCTGATTCTCGGAGGGCGTAGTTCGCACAGAATGGTGACTATATGACTCCGAAGAGATGGACGGTCATCCTTTAGTTCACCACTGCGTTGTCCCGGTCGCTCTCTCCCCACCAAGGGAAAAGCAAAGCATCTCGTTCTCCCACCGGTATCTTCACCTGGTTAAACACTTCCCTAATGTTGGCGATCGTTTAACGACTTGCCCTGGAACTTGGCAGCACAGTCGAAAACCACCGGCAGTTTTTGGGTTTCTCGAGGTTGATGACCGGTTGATGAGGCAGACACCAGACACCCTTTCTGCCGTCGGTGTTGCCAGGCACATTTCTAACGTAGCCGAGAGCTACGTTTCGCTTCATTAATTCCGCGTATCGCTCCCACAGATTCTGGTCTTGAATGAAGTTTTTTTCAGTCGTAGTAATCGTTGGAGAACATAATTTCTGTAGTCGGTCCACGGGTCGGCAGATGTGCGCCATGAGAGAGGAACCTCGAACTGTTTTTTGAGGCCTCTAGTGCCTCGCCGCACCGTTTATAAATTTAAATGATCCTCTTGAGACAACGATGGTCTTTTGCTCCGATGTCATGAAACTCCCTTTCACACAGCCGCAACTGATAATTTATGCGGTTTATTTTGGCTGATGCCTA
Source organism: Fasciola hepatica (assembly GCA_948099385.1). Classification (NCBI taxonomy): domain Eukaryota; kingdom Metazoa; phylum Platyhelminthes; class Trematoda; order Plagiorchiida; family Fasciolidae; genus Fasciola; species Fasciola hepatica. The sequence continues at coordinate 8,213,267 of CANUEZ040000012.1, read as the reverse complement.
ATTCACCGAACCGCGTCCCCCTACTGGACTATATAACATCCATCCCAGAGCCGCGCGTACGGCATAAGTTGCCCGGCGGTCGCCTTTTCTCTGGTCAAGTACCCAGTGTGCCTCTGGCACGTCGCAGCCGAAGAGGAGATCCAATTCGTCGTCTTCCCAATCTACAACGGTTACATCCAGCAGGTGGGGCCACCTAGTCAAGATTGCGTTGACCGACCTTGGTGCTTGCATGGGGAAATCAGCTAACGTGAATGCACCCGTTGGTTCAATTTGCTCTTAAGTGTCTAGAGAGATGAGATGCAGCCTCAACCTGCCGGCAGCCATTACTCGTGTTCCGCCCACCGTACTCACTGCTAACGACGTCGTACATTTAGTGAGCCGGTGTTTGTCAGCAAACCGCTCTTTCACTAAGGCAGTGTCAGATAAAGTGTAGACAAAACCCAAGGCATTGAACCCCCTCCAGCTGAGGTCCCTACTACCACTGCAACTACTCCTAAACGTACCGGTTTACTGGCAGACCGCAACGTTGAACAAATAACACTGGGTTTGGTACTCCTCTCGGGTAAGGTTACTCTCGCAAGGTGCAGCAATTGATGGTGTCTGCCCGTACAGCCCTCGCAACCACATCGGTTCCTTGTCCTACAGGCTGCTGCCCGGTGCGTGGTGTTGAGGCAAATAAAACACGCTCCTGCTATTCTCGCCATTCCCCACCGTTTATCTATTGTGGCGTTGCCAAACTTGGGGCATTCTGGTACTCCATGGCTGGCATCACAGGACCCATAATTTGGTTGCGCCGTGGCGTCGCGTGAATTGGCGTGTGCATTAGTCCAAGGTTGGTATTTTGGATGTTCCCGTGCTGGGGTTTGAGCCTGGCTAGTACTGGGGTTCTTTGCCCGGTTGCTGTCCCGGATAAGTAGGCCAAATCTACTGTCGACTATCTTGGTTTGCCTGTCCAAGTATTCGGTGAAGTCTTCGACGTTAGCCTCCTGGTCGCTTCGGCTTATCCGTTCCGCTTCTTCCGCCCACTGGCCCTGTAGTTCGGGAGAGAGGTGACGGACTATGTTTTCCAAAGTGTGCATGGCATCTAGGTCGGCCCTGCAACCTAAATGGTCGAGGACTATTAAGTGGTTCTGCATCTTGATCACCAGGTTGGCCATTGAGTAGTCGTCACCCTTGGTTCACTTTGCCTCTACCATCACGCCCTCTATCAGGTTACGGGCTACTTTGAACGGTTGGCAAACAAGTCCCTTAGAATCTTCCTTGCTCGGGTGTAGCCCTGTTCCGGGCCGAGCATGGTACACCCGTCGATAGCTTCTCTTGCTCAGCCTCGACAGTAGTGAGTCAGTAGAGAAGCCTTTGCCCGGGGTCGGTTACCTTATTTTTGACGAACGTCTCGAGCTGCTTGACAAACTTGCAGTAGTGTTCAACCCCCCCCCCCCCTTCGAAAACCGTTAGTTGCACTCTTGGTAAATCGCTCGATGGTGTTTTATAGTCGGCGGCCGGCGTGGGGTTTCCTATCTTATTGCACCCTGATCTATCGGAAGTGTCATAGTCGTTGGTCTCATGCTCACGCTCTTTTTGTATACACTTCTTTTCTGCTTCCTGGGCCTGTTGTCTAGCCGATAACAACTGCTGTTTTATGTCTAGTATTCTCAGCCTATATGGATCAACATCCTTACAATGCATATTGCCCTCAATAACACCTGAACTAGCACTGACAGGACTAGGCGATCTAACATTACCTAAAGAATCAAATGTACCCAAAACCTCCCCAGTGACTCACAGTGTTACTTCCTGTCCGGATTTCAATGTCTTTGATCTTTTTCTTGGCATTTTGCGTGTTTTTCCTCGTTTACAATTGATCTATTGAGCATTGTAAGGAACGTTTGAGCAATGCGTAGCCAAATTCGCAACGGATCCCGAAATCAAAAGGCGATTATCCGTGATATTCTACGATACTAGATTATTGAATGAGCAATGACACCAACAAGATACAAACCTCAATAATGAGATCATGGGGACTCAACAAACGAAAAATCGAATTGCAGCGTGCGAGCAAGGAGCACGTGCGTCCCGCAGGTCCAGAACAAGGATGTGACAAAGTAGCACTCTGGACGAGAACAAAAACAATTGGTTCATAAAACAAACAGTTCGTAAAGACACGTCAATAGCGTAAGCAAGTGAGTGTTGTTAAGAAAAACACTGAAATGCAAGGGTTTTGGGGGATTTTCCACTACCGGTCGTTACACTCTCCCCGGTCCTCTCCTGTTCCTCTTTTGCATCAGTGACCTCCCTCGTGTAGTTCCGTTTATCATACCCATGTACCCGGATGACCTCACAATCCAAGACACGGATGCAAATGTCTTGCAGACAGCCACTGACTCCGTCAAACGCTGGTGATCCGAAAGTATTCTCCCAGTAAAGGAAGAATAACTATCTAACTTTTCATCTGGCAATGCCCCGGCCCATCTCTTCAAGGGAAGTGGAAACAAAATAAATCCAAATAGTGGATCAGCGTAGGGTTATACGTTTCTGGCCATGTTATACTTTTTCGTTCTTCTCGCACCAAGAGATGGCCATTAGGTTTGCCCTTCGCATACGAAACCTAATCAGAAGAATTTTTCCAATGATCCCTGAGGAGGACTTCCATCCTGTATATTGAACCCTTGACAGACCTCTTTTAGAGCACGGCAGCCGGAAAAAGCCCACTGGCCTCGTCTGAGGTCAAGACACTTCCGAGGTGATTCAGTGAAATGCAACCAGAATTATAAACGGCTTGCAGTTTACCCCCAACCCCTCTCATTTAACATAACCTTATCTTTACCTGCTTGGGGCAGGTGCATTAGGGGGAGCTGTTCGGAATGTTTTACCTATGGTCAACCGGCCCAGGGAACCAGATTTAACTCGTCCGAACTTGCAGACCCTACGGGGACACAAGAAAAACCTTTCCAAGCCTCGTCCACACACATTTACAGGACAAAATTTCTCCTTACGTCGGATAATAACTCTTTGGAACAGCCTCCAGCAAGAGCTATTGAATGTCTTCTCGAAAGAAGCATTTAAGCAAAACTAGAAAACTACTTAGGACCGATGCCGAATCCAGTCCTTCCTTCGATTTCTCTCAAGCAGAATATGCTCTTCCGTATTCACACCTCCCGTCCTTATTCCTATGTATTCATACGCGTCAGCCGTTATAAACAACTCCATTTTCCCCCATCTTACAAACAAATACGCATCTCAACTTTTGGTTTGAATCCCGAAAACAACAAAACTAGTGTTGGCGTTTTGAAGTATCAGTCATCATTTATTCCGTCTCATGCACCACATCCGAAACTTTTATTTTATATACTGACTTTGTTTATGCAATGATGGCTGCCCCACGCTGTTTAGTTTTGCCGTTCCAACCCAGTGGCTCAGCAGGAGATTAATGCAAGAACCGGGAATATTTGGACTCAAACCTAGCAACAGCAAACCACTTCAAAACTTCGAGACTTCGAAAAGCCCAGCATACAGGCAGTGTGGGTTCAGACAAAAAATAGAAACGGGCGACTTTAGCTGTACCAACCAGAAAAGCAGCAAGGTGCTAGTTCTCGGGGGTTAAGACGCACCAGGGGTAGAGCGGCAACCAAATCGGGCCCTGGAAGGGTCTTTCGGCCAAACTTTGCCTGGCCACATTTAGAGAAAGGCAATAATTCATCACATCCACCGGCATGCAGGCGGGAAGGACAGCCTAGCTTACTGGCTGCTGGGTCTGGCAACCCCTTGAAAATTTGGCGCGAGCAGATGAAATCCGAGTTACCAACCTCTTGGGGGAAGATGACCACGGGATCCATAGGTTCCGGTTTCTAGTTGAGGCACAAGACTTACCAGACAAGTGACGGAAGTCCCTGCAAGAGACCAGATTAAGGACATCTGAAAGTGATGAAGAAACTAGCAGCTTGGGAGACATGTGCGGGGATATCGGAAGCAAGGTGCTACGTTTGACAGGGGAAGTAGCTCCACCGGGTAGCTTTCGACGTAGAAGCTTACCATCGTGGTGGAAAAGCAGCAAATCCCGAGCATTGGAGTGCGATCACCGACAGTGAACATGGACTCTTCGTCTAGCACAAGATAATAAACAAGCGGGTGATGGAACGGCGAAGCTTTAAGAAATTACCTTTTGAACAGAGCGTCTCCAGGGAAGAGAAAAAACGACAAAGTGTTCCATAACTATGTCTTGGTTAAAATGACCATAAAGGTGGCGGTGGGTTAAACAAGTATAAGGAATGAGCATCTATCTTGAAACAATGTGCGAAGGGTACAAGTGCCGAGAAGGTGCTTCGAAGAGTTCCTCAAAGAGATCCAAGGTAAACCATCTCTGCCTGTGCGGTGATCTAAGCCTAGTCCGATGGAGAAACTCCTGATGACACCGGAAGTCGTTTTGCTGGCCTCAGGGGTACCCGACCAGGGAAAACCTCCAGGAACAGACGGCATAGACCCCGCGATCCCAAAACTGCTGGAAAGGACAGTAGCATAGCTTTTGCCTAAACTGTCCAACAAGTCCCTGAGGAAGATATAAATGCCACCTGAATGGAAGGCAATGGAAGTCGTATCAAGTTACAAAGTTGGTAGGGGGCAGAATGTGGATCACTGCCGGCTTGCTTCCTGTTGGCCTGATATTGGTGGTGTCCGAGTAAACGTAGGGTGTCAACGAAGCTGCAAAGTTGGGCAACCAAGAGGCGGATAACCTGGATGTATGCAAACAACCTGGACTCACAAGAGGAGAGTCCTACTCCGACAGTCCGAGCTCCCTTGACGAGGAGACCAGGAGACTAGATCAGGGTGAGAAAAATGAAAAGTTCCACCTTGACTTCCGCAAAGCCTTGGATGGCTTGAACCGCTGACTGCTGTTGCACGCACAAAGTGGGCTAAATGTGGTTGGACAGCTTGTCGGTCGGTTACAGGTTCAGCCGTGCTATCCTCGGTTTCACGTCAGATATGGTGACCCTAGGTTTGTAATATCGACGGAAACCAGTGTGGTATTCCGAGAAGCAGTGTTGGTACCGGTTTTCCTGGCATTAGTGAGTGACCTACCAAGTGTCCTCCGGTCACCATGTTGTCTGATCGCGGAAGGCGAGAAACTTCTGGGGCTTCCTGGATTCATCCACGCTCGGGAGGACCTGTATTCTATGCACGACTGGTGCTTACGCTTGAACCTAGGGAAATATTCACGGCTACTCATAGATGGGTCCGGAGGTATTCGTTGTCTAAACCCGGAGGTCGAGGCACCAACGGGAGAGATGGCAGAGATCCATGGCTTGGGGACAATGGTATCTAACCGTTTAACTCCACCGGCGCAGTGTCTGAAAGCGGCCAACCAGGTGAAAACGGTCATCTATCAATTTCGGAGAACAGTGGCTCCGAGGCACTTCATTCTCGCTACCCCATTACACTGCATTGGTACCCCCCCCCCTTCTGGAGAACGTTGTATAAGCCTAGACTTCCCGGTTAGCCAAGAAAGCTCGCATACTGAGCGGGGTTCAGAGGAGGTTCGGAATAACGATATCTGGCCTGGAGCGGGTACAAAACGAGAACAGACCGCCATAGATAGGCTTACTCTAGCTCAAGCGCAGGTTTGCAGGGTTGGACCTGATAGAAGCAACGAAGGAATGAAAACATTTGACAGTTAAGAAAAAGCCATTATTCGCCCGTGATGGGAACTCCACCGCATGAAGGCATGAGCTAGAGCTCTTTAAGCCACGAGTCAACAAGAATGTCGAAGCCCGGTTCATCTCACGTATAGTAACAAACGAAAGAAATACATCCTTCGCGGAAGCGGTAGACACTCTCATCATTTTTTAGAAAGGTTGGGCTCCCCTAGGATATGCATTTCCGGAGTGCCCGTCAGACCGTAGATAGCACCCAAACGAACATCCAGCCGGCTTCTACATTTTTACTCCCTTGCCGTTTTCCATCGATCACTCACCCACACCTATCTGGTGATATTTAGACCTTCTACATTTCCTTGTCTATAAAAAGCAGACAGTTGCGGGAGATAGGACCTTTGTATGACCAGCAGTTTGTTCTGGTTGCAAACTATTTTCCTTATCAAAAGCCACTTTCGCAGCTCCCTGCGAAGGTGACCAGATAAGAGTAACGTTACTGAAATTCCGATCACCGACAGATGAAAAACGATTTCAAGAGTTTGAGGAGAGAGATAGGGGGTTTACAGGTGCAAGAACCCAAGCTGACGTTGGCCACTGCCGCCAGACTGATGCCCTGATTCGAGGAAAAAAGGCTGTGCAGCTTCGGGTCCACACCATTTACGGAGCGGGGAAAACAGACGGTATGATAGGAGAACGAGTATTTCTTCCGTCGGAGATGAGCACAATCAGTAGGAGGTCCTGTCTACACTCGCAACACCCAACTTTCAAGCCAATGCTTGCCACGTTCTCCTGAGCCGTTGGCCGGTAGAGGTAGTCCGTGCCCATAGAGCACCGCAGGCAGATGGCAAAGAAGACTCTGAACCATCCCAACTCCTAAAGATGGTGCCGATGAGATCGGAGCGCCATATCGTATTGGGAGACGAGAGTCTTCCAGCGATAAACTGGAAGGACGAACGTGCAACTAGGCGGACCACGGAAAAAGCCGTCTTGACATGGTTTCACAATCATGCTCACACAACACGTGGGAGTAGCGAAACGCTCCCGCGATGGGCTACTTCCATCTAGTGGTCTGCTGGTAGCCATCCATCCATCTGATGACACCCTTTTGGTGATAGAAGAACCTCCGGGGAACAGCAACACGGAGTTCTACGTGCGATGTTTGCTGTAAGGCACAACACAACGGGATCTAGCTTGGCTCGGAACTACTTTGGAGTCTCCGGGGACCCACTAATGGCAAGGGCACGAAACATATTCTGGTGCCCAGAAGCGCCGGGGCCGTCTACGGAGGGAAGTTGGAGAGCAATAAAAACCGAGCCAATAACCCTACCAAACACGTTTGCTCCGTTTGCACGGCAAAGACATAAGAGCCAGCTGTCTTGGTCGAACCCGAAGGTGGCAGGAGCGTTAACTGTTTGTGGGAGGCTGAGAGTATTACAAACTACACAGCGCGTACTGCGTACGGGCCGCCCAAAAGATAGATAGAAACAAGGCTCAAGCACTGCAACTAGAAGCAGAACAGAAGTACGAGAAAGAACTCGCCAACAGTGTGAGAGAAGATCCTGAGAAGTTTTTCGCTCAAGTGCGGTACAAGGAAACGACACGTGAGGGATTGGGGGTCATGGAAGCTCCGGCCTGAACCATTGCCCATGATGACGGTGACGAAGCTGGTACCTTTATTTAAGAACGAATCCGAGATACGAAGTGCGCCGGTGATTCAGGAACCCATCCCAAGTGAAATCGAATTGCGCCAGAAAATCCAATCGTTGTGCAAATACAAAGCAGCCGGACCGGATACAATCCAGCCAGGAGTTTTTCAGCCTTTTTCTCATATCTTGCCACTGTACGCTGCCCAGTTGTACAAATTGTCGCTAAGGGAGTGTGGGGTGTCAGGGAACTGACGAAAGGCCACTTTGCAGCTATACATAAGACAGGATCCAAGCAGAAAGCGATGAAGTATAGACTCATCAGCTTCACATCAGTGTATTGCAAGTATTTGGAACGTGTAATCAGAAAGCAAGTTTTCTTGCATCCGGTTGATGGCAAACCATTAAAGTTTGCATAAAATGGTTTTTCAAAAAACAATCGTACTCGTCCGACTCATTGGTGCCCATGGACGAGATCACCAGACGAACGGATGAAGGCACTACTGTAGAGGTTGTTACTTCGATTTCACCAAGGCTTCTGACCCTCTCAGTTCTCGTCCGTTGGACTATGAATTGCAGACCCTTGGAACGATTGGAAGAGCAAGTGATTGGGTGGCATGCTTTCTTGGCAACCATGGTTTCTAGGTCCAATTGGGTGGTTATCTATCGAGGTCGGAGAAGAGTACCAATGGTGTGCAACGAGGTTCATTACTGGGACAATTGCTACTTCCCGTCTACAAACATGACCCAACGAAAGAATTGAGGAAAGCCGTGCTCCATCTTTGCAGATGAGGCAGACTTATCGAGAGCGGTTTAGTACGGGATACGACTCCTGTTATGAGATGGGTAAATCGATGGGATTTACCTTTGAATCCCGCCAAATGTCAAATCCCGACTACCAGCGTGGACGAAACGAGCTATATTCCGTTTCATGGTGTTGAGGATGAGAAACCTAGGTGCGAAGGTTACACAATAGCTTAGGCCTTCACGCAAGTGCCAGGAGTGTGCACATATGGCCAAAAAGCTTTGCCCATGGTGTGCACTTCTGCCACGTGCATTATAAAGGTGTGGCTGAAGAAAGGGCATAACGATCAGGCCATCCAAGAAGAGAGGAGGGATAGAGTTAACAATAACATCAGGGGTGTGGTCCCCTTTACCAGATCAAGCGAGGATATAGGTGGACAGGTCAACTAACCGACTCAGGTGATTGATCACGGCGAAAGTTTCACTCTCGCGCCTCAAAGCCAGTGTCAGAAGAGTGCACCAGCCATTCCTGGTTGTGAACATTAAAGCCTATTGGGATAGTAACGTGGCAGTTGGGGTCCGCAACAAATAGGTTCTCGATGTTTGAAGATAGGGAATTGAAAATAGAGGGCACATCACTATTGGGAGGACGACACAACACGAAAATAAGGTCGAGGATGCACTTTATTTCTCCGAATGGAGCAAATTTTCAGTGAAAAGTTAGCAACTGCATGCATTGGCAATAACAAAAAATAAGTGATAAAGAAAAAAGATGGTGACGAAAGAATCGTGCTGATCAGTATGCCGTGTTCATCAATGAAGAACTTAATGGAACATGGACAATTTTTATAAAGCAAGCTTTTCTCGCAGGTCGTTCACAGGATATTCTTTCGAGACAAGAAACTCTGCCAAATATAAAATAACCGAGTTATAAAACGTTGTAGTTCGGGAATATCAATTTAAATTTGTTACGCGTAGCAGAGTGGGAATTGCTGCGACTTTGAGATGAATGTAGTCGGTATCCTCAGAAAGTATGGTGCTGCACAACCATTCACATGCAGAAACATGGATTTTTTCCACGAAATTCAGTAACTCGGAGATGAATGTGTTTTGGCACTCACAAATGCATTTTCGGAGCGCTTGATCAAGTCTTCGATAAGCAAATCAGAGAAAATGACAGGAGAGCAGTATAACCAGCGACATTACACATATAAGAATGAATAAACTTAGAGGTGATGTGGATGGGCACACGTAGCGACCTCAGATGAGAGATGTAAAAGGTCAACCTCCTAACCTTGAAAAATATATCTTGTACATGATGGGTCTAGTTAAGATCCACTGGGATAAGTATAAGATATTTACGGTAATGATTAAAGCAATGAAAACGGAGTTTCAGCCACATTAGTTGGAAACTGCATTTGGAAGAGTCAAAATGTGACACTCGAGAAGAGGCGACTGGTCGGTGAACAAAGACGCAGACGCCAGCACTAGGTAAACAGGAGGAATGAAATATGTAACTGAGAACTGGACATGAGTGGTGACAGAAATAGGAGGTTGTGTTTTGATTGAAAATAGGATAAAAAGAAGAATGTTGAAGAAATCGGTGTGTAGAATCAATGTTGCTGTTCTGTTGAATGCGGATGTGCGAAGCGAACATATGTGTGACTGTGCAGCGATAACCGGCAACCACGATTCTGAGACTTGTAGTGGTGAACCACATAAAGCCTCAATAGATCAGGCGTGGTAATGAGCCGGGCGACAGCAGAGCCGTCAACCACCGCGGCCACTACCAGCTGGGATCAACTGGCGTGGGTCGAGAAGGCACAAAGATTCGCTAACTAATGCTAATGAACAGCGCTCGAGTGGAATTTGAGCGCGTTTATATCTGGTCGAGGTTGTGCTGAACATACCTCCATTGTGACAAATTTATGTTGTGACGCCCTCGTTCTAATCCATGATGTATACATTCGGTCTATGCACCTCACCTTTGCTCGCAGTTTGATTACTCCAGCCCGCAATGCGAAAACGGAGCACTCCTGAAACAGGGCGTCAATTTAAGTTTCTGCCTTAAAGGGCTGATTAGGTTGATAAAACATTGCCCAGTTTGATTTTTTACCATTGATGAGAATCATGTTGTATTATTGACAGTTATTCGAATATCGATAATTGATTCCCATAACAATATTTCCGGATTTCTGAAACACGCTGGCAAAATAATCCAGAAATTCTAAAATGTGAGAATACTCACGTGAAAGAATATCGCTACCAACTCGAATGAAAGCAACGTGTTCCTTCTGACCAATTTCAGTTAAGTTCGGTTCATTTTGCACAGGAGATGTAATAACCGCTGTCATTCTAATGCTCGGATTTCTCTCGACGTTGAGCACAACAGTTATGCGTCCACCACTGCACAGCGTAATTCGCCCAGTCACCGCCGAAATTGAGAGGGAAACGGGAAACGTATGAGCAGAGACTCCAGGACCTCAGACTTTTCTCTACAGAAAAGAGAAGACTATGAGGGTATTTCAAAGAGGCGTTTGAGGTAGTAAAAGACTTTTCCGGGCTAAGACCGGAGAGTCTATTCCATATGGCAACAGACTCAAGAACAAGGGGACCTGAGAAGAAGCTGACAAACGTTTGATCAGGGATGATAGCAATATCGCAACTCTTTAGCGAAGGGGTGGGTGACCACTAGGATAGAAGCCGGAAGAGGTAGTAGAAACGGACAGGCGCCAGATTTTCAAAAACAACGACGGTAACATCGGACCTGAGGCCGACTCCTGAAGAACTTAACATAGGATGCTACTCAGGCTTACTGGCCTGTAGTTACCCGCAACCCGGCTTAGGTCCGTTCTCATGTAACGCCATGACGGCCGCGATTTTCCAGTCCTGAGGCAGCTTACCCTGTTCCAACGTGGATCTGTACAGCTTACATACAGATGCGGTTATGATATCCGCCAACGGCTTGATGATATCTGGATGGATGCCATCTGACCCGCTGACTTGTGGTCGCTTGATTTCTGTATATAATTACGCACGCTTTCCTCGCACAGATTCGGCCCGTCTAATTGCGGATGAGGATGCAACAGGCCCGAATGAACTCGCACCTCATTGTCTATCCTATGTACACCACCAAAGTATTCGCTCAGAGCGTCTGATTAGCCCTGGTCAGTAGTGGCACTACCGTAGCCCTTGATGTATAGTGAACCCATGGCATCCTCTGTTGAGTTTTCCTACTGCACATGGCTAGAGAATTTCTTCGGCTGCTGTCTTACGCATTTGGTTCATCCAGTCTCAACGACGGATGAAACTGATGACTGTTATTGACGAATATAGTAGCATAATGCGCGTGAACTGTCACCTAGGTAGGCTCTAACAGTGATATCAGTAAGAGAAATATGTTGCTTGAAAAGGCGCCAATCAATCTATAGGTATGCACCTGGGGATGTTTCGGATGGTGTGGCCCAATTAAATTCCCGGTTCGTATGAAAGATTCCATTTAGGTCTTTGTCGGTACAAGTCGAAGTGTAGACGTAACATTCAGAAAGTATCCTGCACATTCTCAGAATGTGAGAAATACGATCCGTCTCCCAGAGGCGAAAATTAAGATAAACTTTAGGGAGCAGTCGTCACAGTTGCCGGGATCCCCAGAAATCATATATCAAGCACGAGCACAACCAGAGCAGATCCCTACCCAACAGTCACTTCTTCTCCCTCTACCAAAGTTTCCAGTGAGCATGCCTTAAGATGCGTAGCAGCCAAATGCTCAAGTATCTCCAACGAGATACCAGAGACCAGGCAATGAATGGCCGGCAAGAACCCCCACATAATGAGTATCATGGAAACCTGGCTCATCCAAGATAGCTCAGCAGAAGAAATAGATAATAACGGGTACTCAGTGATCTAGAAACTATACAGCCGAGGTCAGGCTGGTGGTGTTTTGCTCCATCTAAATGGAAGGTTAACCCCAACTTCCATCATCCCTTTACCGCCGATCCCAACTACTGACTGTCTGTGGATGAAAATGGCTCCGAGTAGTAAGGAAACACTCGCGGTGGGTGTAAAATTCGACCACCACAGTGCCAACGGGGGAAGTCGGCAGCACTGATTGAACGAGTAGGAGAGCTAAAGGATACCCGCCAATTCAGCCACCCATTGACAATGAGGGACTTCAACGCTCCATCAATAGACTGGCCCGGCTTTCACCCCACATACCTAATGTTCGGCGCCCAGCACCTAGAAATGCACTCTTATTTGTCCTGGACGCAACACGTCTCTAATCCGACTAGGTTTCGCAAAGAGCAAACACTCTCACTTCTTGGTGTTGTGACCACAGACGAGCCGCACCAGGCGGACACAATCTGTCACTCCTGCCCAGTAGGGAGGAGTGATCATGAAGTCCTCAGCTCTGACTATGCCATCAAATGGTCATCGTGCAATCCGTCACTGACCGCCACTGGGGTGCAGATTGAAGTGTTGTTCACCAGGCTCCCGTTCAAGTGGGATCTTCCAACTGAGGGAGTAAGTAGAATTCTGTGTGCCACATCAAGTGCTGCGTTCAAAGCTGCCATAATCAAATGTGTGTTCGCGACAACGCTTGGAAGTCGATGCCAGAATAAAGACAGACTCCACCTGTTGTCCTCATCTACGATCATCCACCAATTCAAGTGCACCTGCGGTGCCGCGTATGTGGGTCGAACGACAAGGCAGTTAACTAAAAGCATCAGTGAACATCATCCGCGGTGGCTTAGAGACGGGGGGAACGGATTCATGTCAGGTTCCAAAATTGCACATTTAGTTGAAGCCAATCCCCTGATAGACGTTTATTCAGCCTTCGCGGTAGTTTATCGCGTACAACAACATGCATCAAAAACAATCAAGCCCCTGACGCCAGCAATTACCGAAGGAATTAGCATCCGCCTTCTAGGGCCAGAACTATGCGCGCAACGGAAGTTGGTCCAAGCACTCCAACCGCCTCGGCCGACAGTTGATTACGCCCTACATGAGTGTGACAGTGACGTGTATTAGTTATCGCCTGCTACGCAACTCAATCATTTGTGCAAGTGCTGTAAGGTTTACTTTGACTCATCCGCATGCTGGCTGTCCCATTTGATTCGAACACTGAGTGAGGAAGTTAGAACTCTTCCAATTAGCTTTTTGCCATATCTTCTTAGCATCATTGTGATTGTAAGGGCTTGAGAATGAAGTCACCAAAAACGTTTTCGCCCATATCTTTTGCTTTGCTTACTTTGGTGTGCTTATTTCGTGATCTATAGTAAACGGGCTTGGGCACGGTTTTTGTAGAAGGATGCAGCCTACTTTAAAGGGTCCAGCGACTAGTCACCCGGATGGTTGAAGAACAACAGGGGAAATCGCATAAACAAAAACAGTGTGATACAGGATTCTTCTCAGTTAGGACAAAGAAGACTTAGATGAGACCCTATTTAAGCGCTTGAAGTCCTGAAGGGTCTATCGAGCACAAACGCTAAGGATTTATTTGACCAGGCCACTGATTACAAAATAGGGGAAATAGTTTAAAATTGTGGATGCCACGCCTATTATAAGGAGCACAAGGTTCCACACATTGACTGGGTGGCTAAAGTCTGCTTGCCGAGGTAGCAAGCGGAGACCTACTTAGAATGGCTGCATGCTAATGCATTGCTCAGGATATAAGGACAGACACTGGAAATAGGTCTGGTTGCGTTCCATCCTCGCTGGATCTGGCAATACCAAACCTCCCCATTGATGTATCTGAACTGCGGTACTGACCACCGTCGGGCAAGAGTAACCACGTGTGTGTCCAAATCACCCTGTGCATGCGGCAGCCCAAGACACCCTCAAAGTCGGTCAGGAGTTTCGACAGTATGGACATATATAGGATCCGAAGTAAGACAATGGGGCTGATATGTGGCATGGTAGAGTAGGCTACCGTTAAGGAGCGCCCGCAGATCATAGAAAGGCCCGTGATTGCCCTCCAGGGAGTGTTTGCACTCTTGAAACGAAGAAGTGGGAAGGCCAAACATATATGGTGGAGGGCTGCAGCAGCCAAAGCCGTCAAACGTAGAAATAGCGGCTGGAAGCTTTACAAAGTTTCCGGCAGTTGTCCAGCCTGGTCCCGTTATACAATGCCTAGAAAAGATACTGAGAGTTTTCTACAAACTCCCAGATAAGGGGTTGAGACTGGATGAACCAAATGCGTAAGACAGCAGCCGAAGAAATTCTCTAGCCATGTGCAGTAGGAAAACTCAACAGAGGATGCCATGGGTTCACTATACATCAAGGGCTACGGTAGTGCCACTACTGACCAGGGCTAATCAGACGCTCTGAGCGAATACTTTGGTGGTGTACATAGGATAGACAATGAGGTGCGAGTTCATTCGGGCCTGTTGCATCCTCATCCGCAATTAGACGGGCCGAATCTGTGCGAGGAAAGCGTGCGTAATTATATACAGAAATCAAGCGACCACAAGTCAGCGAGTCAGATGGCATCCATCCAGATATCATCAAGCCGTTGGCGGATATCATAACCGCATCGGTATGTAAGCTGTACAGATCCACGTTGGAACAGGGTAAGCTGCCTCAGGACTGGAAAATCGCGGCCGTCATGGCGTTACATGAGAACGGACCTAAGCTGGGTTGCGGGTAACTACAGGCCAGTAAGCCTGAGTAGCATCCTATGTTAAGTTCTTCAGGAGTCGGCCTCAGGTCCGATGTTACCGTCGTTGTTTTTGAAAATCTGGCACCTGTCCGTTTCTACTACCTCCTCCGGCTTCTATCCTAGTGGTCACCCACCCCTTCGCTAAAGAGTTGCGATATTGCTATCATCCCTGATCAAACTTTTGTCAGCTTCTTCTCAGGTCCCCTTGTTCTTGAGTCTGTTGCCATATGGAATAGACTCTCCGGTCTTAGCCCGGAAAAGTCTTTTACTACCTCAAACGCCTCTTTGAAATACCCTCATAGTCTTCTCTTTTCTGTAGAGAAAAGTCTGAGGTCCTGGAGTCTCTGCTCATACGTCTTGCCCCTCTGACCCTCAACCATACGTGTAGCAAGACGTTGTGCGCTCTCCAAACAGGTGGAATCCCTTTTGTAGAAGGGTGACCATGCCTGTACACAATTTCCTAAAAGAGGTCTGAGTACGGACATGCACACTGGCATGAAATCCATTCGTTATCCCCACGAAAACGCTGATCCCATCCTGAAGAGCTCACCACGTGCTTTTCACTGCTGCTGCACACTGATCCGATCACTTGAGATCAGACATTTCCAAAACCCCTCGCCCTGTTTGCTACCTCTAAAGTAAATGAGCCTTGGTGGTGTGCTACCGTCAGGCATTTCTCCGTCCGTGACAACAAAATCTGTTCCCAGCATTGAGAGGCAAATCCCACTTCTGTGCCCCATTAAGAACGGCAACTATGTCGCGGTTCAGCTCCTGCCTCCCCTGAGCACACAGTTACTTCACATCATCTTCGTGGAAGAAGCTTTTTATCCGTAGGACTCAGGCCAAGCCATCGATAAACAGGAGAGAGAGTAGTGGATCTAGTACGGAACTCTCTGATACCCAACTCGTGTCGTTCCCCAGTTTAGAGTTCTTATCACTGGTTCTCATGTAAAACATTCTACCGGTAAGGAAATCCCTTAGCCTTTCATGAATTGGCCCATTTATACCAAGTGACCTTTCTTAAAAATCCGTGCTCAGCTAGGAAAAGTATAGAATTCTCTAGTAGGTGTTCACGGGCGTAAGCCCAGATGATCTTCTCTAGCACTTTGCGTAGAATGCAGATTAGGCCAACAGGCCTGTAGTTTCCCACTTCAGAGCGGGGTCTCCCTTTAAGTATAGCTACCACTGCCGCATTTTTCCAGTCCTGTGGCAACCTTCTAAGGGCCAGGGTGGCCTTATATAACTTGTATACAGAAAGGGATAGGATATCAGTCAAAGGCTAAATAGCAGAAAGATGGATATCATCTAGCCCGGCAGACTTATGGATATCTAACTTTTCCTGGTGTTCATGTACGATTTTCCCCGAAATAATTATCCTTGTTATGACCATTTTAAGAGTCGCACCCTCAAAACTTATCGGCTCGCCGTTATCTGCACCGTGCAGACTATTGAAATGCCCGTCTAGAGCACCTGCTTTGCTCTGGTTGTCTGCTGCCACTCAATGTTCATGAGTTGTCAGTGGTCCTGCTGCATCTTCGAACGAAGCCTTAGACTGGAGGTAGCCATAGTACTTCTCTGGATGCTTTTGACACACTTGGCCAACTCTATTTCATATATGCTTCCAGCAGGTCACAGGAGGTCCACTGACTCGTTTATATGCTTTGTATAGAGAATCCAAGCCTGGTAACTCCCGGAAGCCTTAAAGAGAGCCCAACTACGGTTTTCATGCCTGACCGACTTGGCCTTTGCAGCTCTCTGCCAAGCCGGCTTGCTTCCACCCCTCCTACGTTTCAAGGGAGCAAACTAGTTTCGTAGGGTGAGTGGAGATTCTCTAATCACATGCCAAGGTTCTTCCAAACAAGCGTCTTTCGCTGTGTCCCATGTTAGGTCGAACGCTTTATTGGGAAACCCAGGAATGTCCATATTTGCGAAGCTTCTATTCATCCTCTAGGCTACTTTTGGTAGACTTATGCAAAGAGTGATTTTGACACTTACATAGTTGCTCTCACCCAAAGGAGAGAAAACCCGGATCACATCTACAACGTTCTCACTAGATCCAACAAGGACGGCGTACAGCCAGTCTTATATCTGGTATCCGCCCTCATGCTTTGGAACAGAGCATTCGAGCGGAGTCTATGTAGTTTTCCCTCCTCTTGGGTTCCCGGGGTACATGCATCAACCACCCATTCTATGTGTGGCAGGTTGAAGACCCCAACTATGAGGATGTTGTAAGCTTCCTTAACTGGCGTAGCGAGTATATTTGAAGGACGGAAAGGTCTGCTGGTCTGTCATTCCTTCGGTAGACCGTTCCATCTGATCACTACCGTGTTTCCAATAAATTGCGATCTATTCATCAACCTAGCCCAAACTTCCATCAGTTTCTTTTTGTGCTTCCTAGTTCTGCAATCTGAAGCCACTTGAATTAAACTATCCGGTCTCAGGCCAGGAACACACTCCATTACCTCGAACGTTTCTATAATACCCCCTCGACGTCCCCCTCCCCCGTCCAACGAGAAGTGATTCAGATCGCAGAATATCTGTGCGTGCGTTTAACCTATCTGTCCTTCAACAGTTCGAGTAGCAGGACTTTGAACATTGTCTAGGCAGGTGGCGTCCATTTTGTAAGTGGGTATCGAGCCTGCACGCTACCTCCGAATTGAGGTCGTACTGCAGTCATGTAAATAGGTGCGCCTATTCCCGGTTGCCGGTGAGACAATGCTAGTTGCAGTCTGAAGAGCTAACCATGATCATTTTGTGCAGCAGGGTTGCACTCGTCCGATCATTTAAAGTCACTTCTCATGATGACCCCGGGGTCTTTATCCCTACTGAGTGCTTCTATGGTGAACAGCCCTTGGCTTTCATATCGTTGTGCATATCCAGCTGAACAGCGACATAGTTGCCGTTCTTAATGGGGCACAGAAGTGGGATTTGCCTCTCAATGCTGGGAACAGATTTTGTTGTCACGGACGGAGAAATGCCTGACGGTAGCACACCACCAAGGCTCATTTACTTTAGAGGTAGCAAACAGGGCGAGGGGTTTTGGAAATGTCTGATCTCAAGTGATCGGATCAGTGTGCAGCAGCAGTGAAAAGCACGTGGTGAGCTCTTCAGGATGGGATCAGCGTTTTCGTGGGGATAACGAATGGATTTCATGCCAGTGTGCATGTCCGTACTCAGACCTCTTTTAGGAAATTGTGTACAGGCATGGTCACCCTTCTACAAAAGGGATTCCACCTGTTTGGAGAGCGCACAACGTCTTGCTACACGTATGGTTGAGGGTCAGAGGGGCAAGACGTATGAGCAGAGACTCCAGGACCTCAGACTTTTCTCTACAGAAAAGAGAAGACTATGAGGGTATTTCAAAGAGGCGTTTGAGGTAGTAAAAGACTTTTCCGGGCTAAGACCGGAGAGTCTATTCCATATGGCAACAGACTCAAGAACAAGGGGACCTGAGAAGAAGCTGACAAAAGTTTGATCAGGGATGATAGCAATATCGCAACTCTTTAGCGAAGGGGTGGGTGACCACTAGGATAGAAGCCGGAAGAGGTAGTAGAACCGTGGTTCGCCTAGGCGTTCAAGAGTGCCCTCACTAGTCATCGGACTCAGATCATTTCTGACAGGGAAGTTTGAGCACGCTGCTAGACAGAGGAAGTGATGTGTTCAATTGATGAAAGCTCCCGTTTGATACGTTATGGCCAATGAATCCTCACGGTGGTTGCGATAGGATGAATACAGTGAGATAGAAACGATTTGTAAAGAGGAGATCGTGTCTTAAGAACCTCTTGTCATTCTTGGACGAACAAACTGGGGGACAGGACAGAGGCGAACGGTTTGAAACACTACCTGGATTTCCAGACGGCCTTTGACTCGGTAAACCACAGACTACTGGTGCTCTTATTTCAGGGCATGAGGATTACCTAAGGGATGCTGAACTGGATTTGAGCATACCTCACTGGTAGGACTTTCCATGTTCGGGTTTATGATGCAAAATCCAGCACAGCCAGGGCATGTAGTGGGGTGCAGCAGGCGTCGGTTTTTGGTCCCCGTTGTTCTTGGTCTATGTAAATAACCCGGTCGACATCTTGAGGCATCCTGGTTTCTTTTTCGCGGACGATCTCAAGGTTGTGGGGAGCCATCTTCGAACTGGATGCAGGGAGACCCAATAAGAATGAGTGGGCCGAAACATGAGAGCTTCCTTTGAATCGAGGTAAGTGCAAACAGCTGCTCCATGGCGTGGGAACAGGAGAGGCTGGGCACCTCGATGAAGGAGCACTCGGGATAACTGAGAACACCGAGGTCATGAAAAATCTTGGCTCTCAAGTGCACGAAACCTTTAGGCCCACCAAGCGATGCCTTGAGGTAGAAGCAAAGGATAATAGGTCCATGTTTCCACTGTGCCGGACTGTCAGGTCTCGGGACGCCAAAAAAATTGCCACTTTACCTGAAATACTGCTTCCAGGCCTGGGCACCGAAACCACTCAGGGACAAACAGCTGTTAATAATAATAATAATTAATAATAATAATAATAATATTAATATTGATAATAACAATCATGGTTAATTTCGGGGACACCCGAGGCATGCTTGATTGCACGATCTTACGGTACAGGTGAGGTCGCAAATAGGTTCCCTGGATATTCGTTTGGGTAAATGCAGCACAGAAGTGCCTGGGTTTTATTGGTCGCATGAATGAATGCCCGTTACATTTGAGTTTGAAGGTCAGATGGATGCGCCGCCAGTGGCGAGTGAGATGGGCTCCACGGTCGAGGTATGTGATGAAGTAAAGTGGGGATGAAGTTAAAACTCGCAGTATTTCGGACAGCATCGGTGTGAAGTCGCAGGGGCGGGTAAACTGACGAAAAATACCTTCGAAAAAGCACCAACGAAATATTGAAGAATTTTTGGTGATGACGGACATCCCGAGCAGCACTGCTCAACGTCTGCCCAATTGGGCTTGGGTTGGGCACACCCAACGTTCTAGGAAAATCGCGGAAAATAGAACTATTCATTCCAAAAATCACCCAAATTTTGTTTCACTGCCGAATCGGCTATTACAATATTCTCCCACAATTTCAGTTCAACCACTAAGTTACCCATATATATATATATATATGTATATATATAAACAAGTAAAACTGCCACTTGTAGAAGGGTAGGAATAGATAAATTGTATAAAAAGCGGTAAAAGTGTACATAAAATTCCGACATTCGTTGTTGGTCATTCTCGCATTCCACAGAATATTGCTGGGTCTTCTTGCTATCCACGGTATCTGTAAAATAGAAGTGTGGAACGTGATGTATTAACTGTTCAAAAAATATGGAGTAACTTAATTTTGTAAGTTTACTTCAGAAACGTATATACTGCAAACAAAATTATGCGTGTGCTGTTTTTCAACATTATGCGAGGCAGTGTCTACTTGTAATAAGTAAACCTTGTCACCACTTCATAGTTCAACAAGCATATTTGTGGATGACATTCTGCACCATAAGTTCAAAATGAAGCAATGGTTACGCAGAAACCCCGAATAAATGAACACAAAAAATAAAAGACATACCGGAGTAGCCGCCTTCCTTCGTCCCGATCCCGAGCCTTGATAAATCAACTCTTAATGTGACTTTCTATGACAGAACTTGGTTCATCTGCAAACCGTTTCATCCCACGCATTGCGTCTGTTGTTTCGTGCTAATAATTGTATCGAATTAACCATTACGGCCGCGATAAACCTATGATCGTAAACCGGTTTTCGTTGCGGGCTCCCTAGCCAACAGCAAGTCGTAGCAACCTCTTCCCCAAAGCTTGCTGCCAGCATACCCCGCACCGTTTCACATAGATCTGTACAGGTGAACCATTTAGGCGTAGCAACTTGGAAGTTTTAGTTTCAAATGTAAAAGATTACCATGCTAGCATATGCACATGGTGAAGCAAGAGTGTCGTTTAGGGTTTCCAAGTCCCCCGACGTTTCTGCTCGCCGCGCCTTGGGTGGAACGGCTGATGCATGGGTGGCCCCTAGTACAACAGTAAGCGCGTCGAGCGCCCGTTCCGCCTTGCCCAAACTGTTCTCCATATGTTTCGTGGTCACTATTTCGGTATTCAATAAATCAAAACGGCCACTTACGAACAGCTCACTCAAATGTTTCAAAATTTGGTTCAATATGACTTCACCCTCAAGTGCTTCGTTGCTAGCAAATAAAAAGTAATCGTCAACCTTTGGGGTGAGCACCTTCTACGGAACTCTGGTAAAGGAATGCGGTCATCGCCGGTTGGATAAGACTCACGGAATAGCACGGGCGATGATGTCTCTCAGGGAGCCTTATTTGATGTACTGATAGGAAAAGCTTATTGATAGGAAAAGTAAACGTACGAAGCGGCTTCCATAACCATTTGCAGCACCGGCGGCAGACTGGAGGGCGGTTCAAATTACTTTTGCGGCGCACGCGATAGTGCCATGTGCCCCACTTGAAAACTTTCATCAGAGGTTAGCTGCCTCGGTACCCTCACATAAAGTTAACTGATAAACTTTCGTACCTTCTCCGAACTAAATACCGTTGGCCAAAATGCTTTTGTGGCACGGTGTCGTCTGTGCTACAGGTAGAAATGTCTTGGAGTAACCGACTTTCAAAAATGAAAGCGTCTCCAAAATCGTCCGGAAGAATTTCACATGTAAAACAATTTACCTGTGTGAAACAACTCAACAAATGCGTACGCCTGGACTGAGCCCGACTGTGGTGTGACGGACAGTAGCATCTGGCGGTATTGCGTAAAAGTTGCAGCCCCAGGCTATTCTACGCGGTTGCCGCTGACCACCCAGTTGCAGTAAACCACGGCGTAAGAATTTTCCGCCAAAAATTTCATTACCAAGTGCATCTAAAAGGAAGCACATTAGAAAAGGAAGAAACAAGTTCTCCTGGGTTTCCAGCCTCCAGACTCAACAGCGTGACGCACAACATACAAGCTACCAAGAGGAGTTAGGCTGAAGGTAAATCAGTTATGGAACGTGCAACATAGAAATACAAGTGGTAAGAGGGGACAGATTACAGAAAGCACTTACGTGCTTGTGATAAAATAGGTACAAAAATGTATGCAAGACAGGAATGCATACGTGTAACAAATCGACAGATAGAATCAAGCACTTACATGCAATAGTGTGAACGGGTACATGCAAAACAGCAGGCTCTAAGCCGTTCACTGAAAAATGTACAAATATGTTGAACGTAACGCATGTGTGAAAAAATTTCCAAGGACTTTGAGGTACTGAAAGTAAATCTCATCGTCCAGAATAATTAGAATCATTGCCGGTTTGTCATTTACCACAACGACGTTGTCCGGACGCACATTGGAAAAAATATCTTGTTTATCAAACAGGAACAGGGCATTTCACACGTACGGGGTATTGGTTTGAAATTGTCGTCCACGAGGAGCGTTCCTTCTTGTTGAGAACAGAAGTTACTTAACTCGTGTAAACGCTTGTACAACTTTTCGGCTGATTTTGCAGGCCCCTTAATCAAATGCTTCGGCTTGCCCAAATGAGATTCATATGGGAAGCTGAAGAAGTTGTCCAGAGTTCCGTGCATTCTAACATCCTCAGCTAGGTGGGTCAAACAATGTAAGTTGCAAACAATATGCTCGGGCCCATACAATGTCGCCATTATTTGTACAAAAACAACCAAAATACCTTGAGCAAAATCCATCGTGTGGTTATGTAGGACGAGGTGCAAAAAAATATGTACCGAAATAAATAAAAGCAAAAAATGCTTATATAAACCAGAAGGTAATAAATCATGTAGACATATGGAGCCAAGATATAAGAGGAACTGGCGAAATTCCGTTGCCTTCTAGAGCTCAATGTCACGTGTGTGACGGCATTTATGCTGAAAATCACACGAAAGTGAAGAGTGTTTTCGTAAGGTTCGATGGCCTAGACCTTCCTCGGCCGCTCCACTTAGACGGTGGCATGATGAACGGCCACCCTTCACCCAAGCGGTAAGCAGTCGTTGGGTAGCCCCGAGACGTACTAAATGCATGTAGTCCAACGGGAACGTATGTACCTTAATTGTGGATACGGACAGAAATTGAGTGTCACCGATGTGGTGGCGACGATACTTTCGAGCGCGAAAGTTTCCATCTGCACGTGCTCTGGTTTTAATGACGAGAAACATCATCCTTCCATCAATACACACTCCTCGTTGGTTACATTTACCACAGCCAAAATAACCAGCAGGGCCTTTGACTTGACGAACAAAAGCCCTAGCAGGCGTATCACAGGCAATGGCTAGCAAGTGACATCGTATAGGGCCTTTACGATAGCTGAGTCCATTTTGTAATATTTCCTTCAACTCTTCCAAGGTACGATGCATGTATCAATACAAGTTCTGTGGTTTTTTCGAGCCGCAATAATTTCCCACAGTCAAGATGGGCGTACTTGCCGGCCGCACTACCGGTGCCAAAATTGGCCACAGCTAGATAGCAGATGACCTACAAATGGACATTCCATCTAGATTAACTGAATGTCAACATAACCTGGTACGGCAGCCATGCTTCTTATGCGGATACTCAAGCCTTCTTTCAATCCAAGATGGATGCACACACCGTCGTCAAACTGGATCTTTTGACATAAACGTGGTGTATGACAGATGGTGCGTAGATCGCATGGAATGCCAGGAACATATCGACTTATGAATGACAGCAAGCCGCGTCACTGTTTCAAAGTCAAATTGTAGTTTACAAACAAGTTAGACATAGATCGCAGCACTGCGTCCTTGGTTATAGTTATAGTTATAGTATATTTCTTGACCGTGGTCAATACACATGCACAAGGCCAGATCAGAGTGTACAGCAGTACATGTCAATGTGAGGTATTCACAAATTCTAAATTTATGAATCGCAGCAACCGAAATACACCAGTAAAGTCATGTAGTGTTTGAGTGAACAAAAGTGGTTATGGTTGAGGCGGGAATTCCGAATCCGTTTCGAAATCGCTGGATGGCGGTGTGGATAGCTGAACAGTCGTGGGATTGCTGATATAAGCGACAAATGGACGGTCACTAACGAGTAACCGGGCGGAAGAGAAGCCAAAGAACATTGTTAGAAGTAAAGCAAGCGTGGGGCTTTCAAAGTGCAGTCAGAGATACCAGCGGAATATTGAACGCTGATCCAGCATTGGGTAACTAATTGTGGAGGAAGCATGTGAAATAAAGGCAAGTGAGTCAAAGGTGATAATAAAACGGACCTTTTGTGCAGGTGATTACAGTGACATGGAAATTCATATGAAGGCGAAAAGCTTCGCAGGGACTTCAGTGAACTTTTGAAGAGAATGAATGGTGTATGGACATATAACGGACTTTTAAAGAAAAGAAAAGCCGTCAGTGAAACGGATTATTGGAGACAGAACGTTAATGGTTCGGCTAGGCAGAAGTTGGAAGAGTGTAATTTTTTTTGTATGTGATAGAAAATTGTTAACTAAATTATGGTTGGCTGCAGATGGCTGGTATTCTGTTTCATAAAGACCTTGGTTGCAGGTGGTGGCAGGTAGAATGTTGAGGGAAGCAGGTAAAAAAGGGCTGGTTTGACGAAGTTGACAGCTGCGAAGGCTGGGTTCCGGCCATTGGTTTTGTACTGCAACACGGGAAGAATTGAACTGTTGGGTTGGATTATTTGGGAATAGACGTTGAGCGGATGTGTTGATGGTTGGTGTCAGGAATCACCTCTGCGATCCGGTGAGACTTTCATGAGGTTTTGTTAATCCGTGTACGGTGCCCCATGTAACGTCAGCAGGCGAGAGTATAGGTTTAAACCATTGATCAAATCGTCCAGTCCTTACGGTAACCCGGAATATACGTCGATTTGGCCGATGGCTACCCAAGTAACCAATGCAATCTGGAAGAGATCAGGAGCGCGGCAGTCTGGAGAGTGTCCCAGCTGTGGGTTATGATTATCGTTTTTATGGAAGCAAGAAAATGAAAATTTTGTAATCCAAACAGTCAGTTATCGTTTGGCTAGTGGACAGGTCTATTAGGGATCCCTAGACGGAGACTGGTAGCTTTCTAGGATAGTTGAGTGATAGTAGAGATTTGGGGCGATATCAGGTAGGCGGTGGATGAGGAGAGGGTGTCCGCTAGGGAACCAGGAATAAAACAATAGTAGATGGTCTGGTCTGGAAGAAGAATGAGAAAATAGGAAGATAACAGTCTGGTCAGTTCACCAGCTGTGGTCGAGGACGGCAAACAGTAGAGAAGAAGAAAAACACTGAGTGTAAAAATGAAAATTTTTCATGTGGAGGCAAACGTGCTGGTATTCGGCAGGGGCATACGGATTCCGGTTGGAATGGGGTCTCAACTTACCATGAGCATATGCGCAGAGAAGTGAAGCCTAGTTACTAAGGAATGGTAATCCGTGTGGCAAGGCTTCAGTGTACGAGAAAGGCGCAAAAAAGCAGGATGGGACGGCTGAGTTCTAGCCTGAGCCAGGAATTAAGTGAGAGCGAGCACCCATCGCTAAAGGACGGAGCGGTTTTATTTATATATATGCAAATTGTGTTGTAAAATGGCACAATCTAGTTAGGAAGGGGGACAAGTGAGTGGAGCATACCCAAGGTATATATATATATTGATGTATATGTGGGTGCGATCATCGGACGGGTCATGCGAAAGCGGTCGGACGCAAAAGACTATGGCAAGGAAAGTGAGATAGAGTGACGCAACTGAGGATCAACGGTTAACGGAAAGAAGAACAAAAGTTAAGCACGGGCTCGTCGGTGCGGTGGTATTATTTCTCCAAGCTCCACTTGTTGGTCTGTTAGTAAAATATTAATGTTAATTCTTTATAAACGGACAAACCTGGTGAGGTGACTGCGAGGGATGTGGAAGCAACGGGCCGCATGGCTTTTCCCATTAGGTTACCACAGACCTCCTCAACTGCTATCCGTGGGAATTCTGAGACCGCTTCAACGGATGCACCAGACAAGCAAGCTGTAGCTAGCTCCGATGCTTCAGGAAGCTAAATAATACATTTCTACTGAATTAACCTACTGTTAGTCTTTTCTTTTGGACACGAAACTCTGTGCTCCCACAGCTTGGCCTCGTGACAAACGGGACCTTGTTGGACACTGAGCTGCTTCTTGCTGTTCCGGTACCTCTGGTACTTGTTCTCTTTCTGCATAATTACGAATATCCTAGGAATAAAATCCACAATGTGACAAACTAATAAATTAGTTTATATATACATATATATACACATATACATATATATTGGCGGATAACTCCGGCAATACACACCCTACAAATAAATACGAATAACACTGAAGCAATATAGTGCTTCATCGTGTCAAAGCCACGGTAGTGGGTTTACCTTTAACTGACAAACATAAAAACGTACAAATATTTCTATAACAAATCAAGCAAATACAGACCTTCAAATCCGGCCAGGAAAAAATAAAAACAAAACTACTTAAAACAGTCGAAACATTGCACACTTAGTATATAAACGTTGACAATGAAGACCACGAGTACTCCCTTCAAGGGATGAAACCACCTACCACGAAAGAATACGGTAAACCAATATGGCACAGCCTGATCACAAGTGTAGTCAGTAAAACAAAATGAGACCTAAATGTAACGACATCATATCTGACGACTCGGTAAAAAACATATATAACAGTTGCTTTTCGTGTTTCACAAAAATCTGTGCTAATCATGATGAGAAATGATGGTGACGTGGGCTACCCCGACGCTTCGTTGGGCAGTGTGCTACTTGAGATGCACTTAAACCAATAGCCTAAATGACTCAAAGAATGACAGATGTGTAATACCGAAGGATTTGCGGTGTCCTCTGAGGAGGAGAATTGCGTAAATGAAGCAGAGTCAGATTATCCACTAAATTAGTACTTATTATTCACCAAGAGGTTGTGGAGGACGCCCTCTTAAAGAGTTGTATTTAGGTGCCCCAGTCTGGAAATTTTGTGATGCAGAGTGATGAAAGTTGGCGGGTGAGTGAAACAAATTTCAAATAAAGGGTTCGTTTCAGGTTAATTAGTGAAAACAAGTTGACAACAGTGTGGACAGAGGAGTTGTTATACAGTGATTATGTGAGACCATATGGGGGTGGTGCAAAGTGATAATGCCAAAACATGTAAACGATAGCTAAACGGGATATGCTGATAAGAGCCTGACGGGGGGCATTTGGGAAACGACCGAAAGGTCAGAAACTTGGTGTAAGTGTAGTTCATTTCCAGCAAAGGCTTAGAGAAATTGCATTTGCAGTGCTCTTTGTCATAGATGTCCAGTCGTGGAGGACCGATGGAAAAATGGCAATAGGTAACAGGTGGGTGAAATGGTGTTCAGTTATTGGTTTATCGGAGGTTACTCCAAGACTGACAGATGAGAAATACAAATTTACAAAGAGGTGGGCACAATAGTGGCAAATGTTTGATATCTGGCGGAATCAAATGGAGGTAGTATATCACCGGGACCTTCTAAAGGCGCAGACAATTGGATGTACGCTGAGGAAGGTCCACCCTGAGAATTGGGAAGGCAGCCTTAATTAAAGATAGTTGCTTTTCAGCTAAAGATATGTAAAAAGCACTCCATGGATTGTGGTGCAGGTGGCCGACCATGATATCTTAGTGGAACATCAGCAGTGGTTGGTAGATGAATGAGATGTGATACAATTATGGATTAGTCTGGGTTCGTTGATGAAAAGTATGACAGCATCTAAAGTTGGTAACAAATTGAATGCGGGGGGTGGACATATAAGGGACTGATACAGTCGTATAAAAATAGTTCATATGAACAGCTCTCAGGAAGCTCAGGTGATTGCATAGCTGGATATGCTTAAGTCTAACTTGGAAAACTGAGGAGGCAATGGAACAGTTTATGTCCTGGGTTGTCGATACTTCATCGCCGATGCAACTGTCATGAAATGCAAATAGTTGAATTAGAGGAGATGCAAAGGAAGGACACAATGGAACATAGAGCTGGTGTCACGCACATGAAGCTCAGGAAGGAGGACTATTTCATGTTTTGCGGAATTGTTGGCAGGTGAGAAACGAATCTTTAAATGATGGTTTTGTTCAGATAAATGTAGTAGCGACATAAAAATTACCAAGTGGACGAACGGTCTCTTCAGAAGTATATCAGGAATTGTGGTGTTCATAATAAAGGTCTGAACAGTGAAATTCATTCATGTTTCGAAGTACAGAATCCGGTTACTGGACATAATAGAATAAGGGTAAACATGACTTCAGTTCAGACAGGTAGAAGGCAAGTCGATGGATATAAATGCCAGTAGTAGCAAAAAGCAGGGCACATTTCTGAGCCGAGAGAGTATATGTGCATATTTGAACATAGAAGTCAATAGCATTAAATTGCACGATGTATTCCGGACCATTTCGCTGCATCTTCACTAGTGCATACTGCAGTCAAGGTGATCATTTATAAATGGTAAATTGAACGTTCTCATGAGATCAAAGGCAAAAGTGCACACACACATACACACAACTAATGATAGCAAATGAAAACGCGTTACCAAGGCAAGGCTAACGTAATTATCCATTCTCGCTGTTTGCACAGTTGAGGATGACGTTGGTTAATTGCTAATGCCTCCGCGTATCTCAATAATCGTTGATTGTTTGTGACATAAGTGACCGTGAACGCCGTGCTCAGATTAACACAGTGATTTGTCTCCCACAGGTGTTTCGTAATGGATGACCTGAGTGTTCTGCGTGCGTTCGATGACGTCACTGATCGTATCTGTCCGCTCATTGTTCTTTGTAACCAAACCGGAATATGTTCAACCATTCTATTACGCATATGTTGATTTGGACCTTGGCCGAGTGTACGGTGGACCTTGTTCAGGAACGTTGAAGGAGGCAATGGATAGCAGCAAAGCGATGCAGTGGACGTTGTTTTTCAATCCGCAACTGGTGCTAGTGCGTGAGGCTGGCCTAGCGCTGGACACCTAACCTGAAAGCCACTTCTGGTGACAGCAGGTGCGTTCCGCCAGCCTGTTTGCGCCCGCACATCGTTGCAGTTGGCCTGCACGCCCGATGCGCGCCGGCCAAAGCGGTGGATATGGCCGCGCCTTGCACCGTTGGGATTGGCATGAGTTTTCTTTGTGGGGCCAAACGGCCGTAGGTATCAGGTAGTCCGCGATCAGGCATCGGGGGTTCCCGGAAGGTAACCAAAGGAGCATCGGTCGGGTAACGTAAGAATAGCCTACGGTCGGGTAGATGCATAGGCCAGGTTAGTGAGTATCAAGAGTCAGCGAGAGAAAGGTACGCACAAATGAAGGTCTGGAAATAGAGAAAAAGTAGAGGATGGCAGTCTGGGATGCTCCCAGCTGAGGATAAATGGGAACCGATACAAAGAGGCAACAAAAATAGACAGTGACTCTCTGAGACTAGTTTTTTGATTGCAGAAGGCGGAAAAACTAAGAATGGTTATTTAATTTCATCTGTCACAGACCGCCGGTGTTCGCACTACTCAAAAGTCCAGACCCTTCTCATAGGCTTGGTCATCGGGTATGTCTATATTTGGGAGCTGTAAGGTTTGGGTAACCGTGAGGAATTTATCCAACGCACTTCTAAACTGATGGCTGGAATTAGAACTGCGTATTTCTAACGGTAATTTATTGCATAAGTTAGAGTACACTGTGATGAAATTTGAATGTAAGCTAGCGTTAGTAATGAGGGTTGAGAGGGTGAGAATTCTAGAACGTAATGAGTAGCTAAAAACGGGCGCAAAGTGCAATGGGTTGGAAGAGTATGCTTAGCTGTGAAGGATGTTAAACAAAAAGATAGGGTTTAGTTTCATACGGCAAAGCCATAAATGGTCTATTTTAAAAAATAAGCGGCGTTCTTTATAAGTGGGGGTGAGCTCCATCCAATCAGTCGCTTAGTAAAACTATTTTGAACTGATTCGATACCGATTATGTCTGATTTACGCATGCTAGAAAAGATCAGTGGGCAGTATTCTAATAAAGGCCTGACACGAGATTTATAAAGGAAGAGAATGCAGTCGCGAAGTTGGAAGGAGCGAACTAATAGCCCCAGGCACTTTCTGGCCTTAGCCTTTTGGAGGGTCGGATATTCCGAGAAATTAAATGTGCAGGAAAAGCCTAAGCCAAAGTCCCGAACTACTTGCTTGCTGGCAATATTTGAACCACAAACGGATAAAGATCTTGTAGGTAGCCTTATATGTAAGAACCTCACGTTTGTCAGCGTAAAAATTCATCTGCCAAGTTGAGCACCATCTATAGAGTGCAGATATGTCCTTAGAGATGTCGAAGACAGCCGAGGCCGTGCATTCGAGCTTGATTGAGTTGGAAACCTTCCAAAGACAGTTCACTGAGGTGATCAATGGGCTGAGAGACAAGACATAAAGAACGCCCCAAGGCACTCGACCCGTTCTCACTCAATAAGCGACGCCAAGGGGGATCTGATAGGGCAGTTCAAACAGCTCCACGGGTTATCCGAAACCGACGGCCTTTATTGGTTCTAAATAAAAACCTCACGCTCAGGGGACTCGAAAGCAAATTGATGAAACCCAGGGCCATCGGGAGAGACAAGGCACACGTCTTCTCTCACCGCGTTACTACTCCGCGGAACAGACTGCCACACCGTGTGGTAGCAGCGAATGGCGTCGTTATGTTTAAGCGACGGCTGGATGACTGCTGCGATGAAGTTTTCCTGGACTATGACTAGCAAGGCGAGCATACCCTCGGGCTACACCTATCTCCTCCACTCTATTATTTCCTAAGACACAATAAAATTTTCCCCCAACACAATAAAATACAGCAAACAGTGGTCTTTTTTATTTATTCAATTGTCCTACTGGGGATTCTCGAGGGTAAGCATGGCAGCTAGTTGAGGCAGTAAACCTGTTTATCCAGCGTGACTGCCAGTTCTTCGGAAGCAAACCTGCTTCTCATTCTCTTCCTTTCAGCCCACCACGCACAAATCACAACATTCGGACCACTTGGCAGTTCAAGTGTCGTGGGAACCTTGCTGCCCCCGAGTGCAGGGACCTGGACGCACGCTGATCAAAGCCACAAGTCCTGTGACCTGATATGATCTGATCTGACTCTTGCAGTTGGTGTGCGACGAGGTTTTGTGTTTCCCTTCTATTTTTTGCGGGGACTCAAAGAAACAAACTGCGCAGTGGTGGGTGCCTACCCAGCGTGAATACCATCGAAGGAATTCTGTCCTGTGCAAAATGAACTGAACTGACCGGTGAGAGCCGCGTGGTTTGCATTCTAGTGCCCTTGCCTTTAAAATGAGCCTTTCAATAGTTATGTGGATTAACACGGTTTAGTTTACATTGTTGAGCGTATCCGAATTGCATTCTAGATGCTTTTTAATCGGAGAATATTTTTTGTTCTCCTTGCAGTATTGCCGAGTAGCATTCGGTGTTTTCCGAAGCGATCTTCTTTCGCTCGGAGGCTTTTGTTCTGTTTTGTAAAAGGGCCGTACCTGCAAGTGTCAGCGTTCTTACTTTTTGTTTGGTTGAAGAGCTTTTAAGCTGTTTCCCCCGTCTTTTTGTGGTTTTCGGTGTGCCACGCTTTTCTGACCCGAGTCTAGCATCTAAGTGCGGAAAAAGTGTGGTAAGTGGTATAGAATGCGAGGTGTGCAAAAGATGAGCTCATCCAAAGTGTTCGGGAGTAGCAAAGGACATCTTCGTCCTTTATAAACAGAACCCATGGGCTGAATGTCTGTGCTCCTTGCAAGGAAGCGGCCAGTCAGTCTTTTAAACTGAAGGACCAACGCCCACCAAGTGACACCACAGATATAAGCCGCAAAACACAACATTTACTAGCAAGAAGTCGCTTGCGGAAGTAGTAGTCACACCTGAGAGGACAGTCATTAAAGCGAGTATGCCGTTTCCAAGAACTTGCCATGCGGTCGTTGCCTCAACTTTCCTGAAGCAGACCAACGAGGGCCAGTGGACTGGGCAGAAGAACAGAAGGGCAGGGCAGCCCAAAAATAAGGGAGATTGCAATATAGCGAAGGATGGGATGGCTAGGGCGGATGACCCTGCGCCTCTGGAGTTGGAGAACAAATTAAAGGACCTGCAAGAGCAGGTCCTGTTGGTGGGCAGGGTCTCGAGCAAAAGTGAGAAACCGACAAGTTCAGCAGAAAGCCATACTCGGCTATCAGGCCTCGGCCCTGACAGTAGTAAAGAAGCCACGCGCGGGGTCGGAAGCACTTACGATTGAGGACTTGCTGGAAAATGGAAATTGGCAGTACCGTCCGAAGGTGGAGGACAGCGTGACCTTTGCCAGTCTGGATGTTATGACAACTCCTATAGAGATGGACTGGTAGTCGTCGGAAGTTCTGCATCGTCAGCCGGCGTCATACACACCAGTGGGGACGACGGATGCAAAAAAAGTGTCACCATCTCAGGCATTGCACCTGAGAACCAGATAGAAGTGAACAAGAAGAGACACTTAGGCAACGGAGCAAACGAGGTGGCATTGTATACTAACGCGTGTAACGTTAGGAACAAATAGATAGAACCTGCCAAAACCGCTGGGTAGCATAAGGCGTAAACAGTTGCTGTTACGGAAACATGAACTTCTAAAAAAGGTTTTTTGCCAGGATTAATAAGTAATGGTTTTGCAGTCTATAGGAGGGATAGAGAGCACGATCCCCTTGCGCTCGTAGTGTCCAGTACTGCGCAGTTACGATCGTCCATCCGAGCAGAAGGGTTAACGTAGTCTGTGTCTACATAGCACCAAGTACAAACCGCGTCGAGGATGTATTATTTTACAGCGGAATTCGGCTGAACTTCGGTGCCACGAGGTTTTCTGTCTCCCCCGCATTTTTAGCGGGGATTCGACGAAATAGTCTCGGCAGTCGTAAGTGTACAACTGGCGAGCATACCATCGAAGGAATTCTGGACTTTCGATTGGCCGTGGCCATTACCTGTCCTGTGCAAACTGAACTGAACTGCGGTACACCAGCGGTGCGGTAGTCTCCCCCGGTGAGAGTAGCTGTTTTGAAATTTTTGGAACACACAGCTCGTTCCCTCCATTTAAGTCGATCTTTATCTGTGCTGACTGGATCCTGAATAATGTCAATGCCCCTCACCACTGATATAACCGCTTGTTCAGACGAGGCTACTTCCCCCATGAGGAAGTGTGATACCCCCTCTGTGGCCAATGTCTCGTTCCTCAATCCGGACGAAACGGTTCTTCATAATGCGCTGGCAACGTATGCACTAAAATGTGCAGTCCAAAGTCAGGCTCCACAGATAGCTGAGCTGAGGGCCACTGTTCGAACCACTAAGGATGAGTTGACCAGCCTGAGGAGTTTGGTTATCAAATCCCTCCCGGTGTCCCAGGCAGCCGATCGGGTGTGTAGAGTTTCCGAGCAGCAAATTCTTGATGCCTCCAAGGTTTAACAGGACATCGAAAATTGCTCCAAGCGGGTCATCCTTTGGGGTGGCTTCCTCAACTCGGATCACCCTCATGACACCCATGTCCAGGTGTTTAGCCGCCTTAGGCTCCCTTTCCCACTCAAAGGTCGGTCCACTTGGTTGGTAACCAAACGCATCAACCGGGTGCACCGTATTTTCCTTGAAAAGGGGTCCACAGATGCAGCCAAACGAATTGTTTCCCCGGCCGCAAAGCTCAAGGAGGAAAGTGAAGGGCTCAAGGGAGTATCCATTGATAAGCCGCTTCATCTGAGGCTCCACAGTGAGAGGGCTAAGCCGGCAATTCCACAAAAAGCCGACCCCAAGCTCAGAGTGCTGTCAGTTGTCCAGGTAACTCGTCTTGAGGATCGAGCTGCATGCCCACCATCCGTAGATTCCCCACTCACACCATCGCCCGTCGCGGAGAGTACTCCCAGTAGTAGGCCTAGTGCCACTAAACATCTGACGCCTACGATAAGTATCCCAGGCCACAACATAGCCAATAAGATTAATTTAACGGACGGGACCCGCCCATCCTCCAGCCCAGACATAAACCTGCAACCTGTTTCTACTGAAAGAAGCAATGAGGAGATTAAAGCACCAGATAATATATCCGGTGCTGTCATGAAAAATAAGCTCACCAACAAGAGAACTCAGAATAGGGCATCAAGCAGTGCGCAGAAGGGCAAACCACAAAAAGCAGCCCACCCTTTTCGGAGACCGAAGGATGTAGACCGTCCACCTGGATTTATACCCCCCAGGTTACTAGACATCAAAACCTACCGGTCCCCCCAGCAGTCTGCTTACCCTCTAGCCTCCCCCCCAATATCTTCAGCCCCCGACTCTCCAAGGACCTCCTTTCTATCCTCAAACCCCCTCTTTCCCCTCCTCAAACCCAAAACCAGCTGCCTCTGGCGATTCTGAAACAACTCCTGAGCATGTGCTCAAGTGTTTTTACAGCAATTGCCTGAGTGTGTTAAACGTGATCCCGGAGGTTCGGCAGCTTGCAGTGGATAAGGAGCCACAGATCATAGCCGTCACAGAAACCCGGCTCACCCCTGACATAATTGATGCCGAAATATCCATTCCGGGATACATCGCATTAAGGCAGGACTCTAGTAGAGGTCGTGCCGACGGGGTCAACAAATACTACGATAATTCGATCCCTTTTCCCACTATACTGACAACCCCCACCTTTTCATGTATTGATTGTTTGTATACTGTGTTTACCCCCTCTAGGACAGACGCCCTACTGCTTGGTGTAGTCTATCGTCCACCGGCATGCAATTCAACCGATAGCCTAGGTCTCATAGACTTGTTAGACTCCCTGAAAAGCTATACAGACTTCACCCATCTGTTAGCCACTGGTGAATTCAACTCATCCAGTACCGACTGGCAAAGATCTGATGCCCCAGACATCACCTTTGGTAAACCCCTCCTAGATATTGTACTGAATAACTCATGGGTGCAGAACGTAAGAGGTCTGACCAGATATCGCACAGGGCACGCCCCATCCCTACCAGACCTGGTCATCACCAATGATTGGTTCCAAATAGATGTGGCGCATTACTTGCCGCCCCTCGGCAAAAGTGATCACATTCTCATTGGATTCGATTGTATCGTGAAGTGGCCTCCTCTTCCCTCAGAAACCAAAATTTTGAAATCCTTCAAAACGACCAATTTTGACCAAATCTGTGCATTTATTCGCTCCCAGCTAAGTTCAACTAACCCAGGTAACTCTGCTGATGAAATAGCACAGACTCTCAGAGAGTCAATCTCCTTAGCTGATAAGCTATTTGTCCCCATAATTTGTCGTCCACAGACCGCTAAGCGACCCCCCTTCGCCCCATTAGGCGCATTCTAGACGAACGCGCACGCCCCTTTGCTAGATATAAAGCCGCAGGCCTTGCCCCTGATGCAGAAGATTACAAGATCACACGGAACATATGCAACTACAAGATTAGGTCATATCAGAATACAGTTGAACGATCTGTACTTGATCGAGCACGGACAAATAAAGCATTTTTCTTTCAGTACATGCGCCGTCTAAAGGGCGCAGCTCCGACGCCACTAGCTCTCAAAGATAGTGCCGGATTTCCAATCACTTCCCCTAGCCAAGTAGCCGAGGCATTCAGTTCCTACCTCCGTACAATTTTCAGCTCCATACCCATATCATCCCACCCTACCATGCTCCTGATATCTCTGGCCACTACTCTTAACCGCGTCACTATCCCCATTGGTACGGTCGCCCAAGGTTTCCGACGGCTCAACCAATATTGCTTCATGGGTCCTGACCTAATCCTGCCTTGTGTTCTCAAGGAAGCCGCGGACACATTAGCTGCTCCTTGTGCCTCGCCTTTTCAGCGATGTGTTGACGATGGAGTTTTCCCCAGTAGCTGGAAAAATGCAGTGATCGCACCCATCTATAAGAAAGTTAATAGACATCATGCTTCTAGTTACAGGCCCATAAGCCTCACTAGCATCGCCAGCAAAAGTTTTGAGGGAATTCTTAGGAGTGAGGTTCTTTCCTATCTGCATAGAAATAAGATCCTCTCCCCGTCCCAACATGGGTTTCTTCCCGGCAGATGGAGCATCACCAATATGCTTACTGTCATGGATAATCTAACGAAAGCCTGTGATGATGGCCAGCTCTCACAAGCTGCATTCATCGATTTTGCTAAGGCTTTCGATAAGGTCCCCCATGCCCCTCTTCTTTATAAACTGCAAATATACAGGATTACAGGCTCCATGTTGGCCATCCTAGGCAGCTTCTGTATGGACCGAACCTTTTGTGGGCAAAGCCGGTAATGTTTTCTCTGAACCCGCCACAGTAATAACTGGGGTCCACAAGGGTCGGTCTTAGGTCCTCTAATTTTCTTGATCTATATAAACGATTTCCGACAGTCCTTCCCGCGAACATTGCCATGTAAAAGAGACGATGTAACCTCCAAATTGCAGTTTACGAAACGAAACTCTGTTCCGAGGATTGGAACCTCCCATTTAATGATGACAAATGCGTAAGCACGTCCATCAGCAGAGAGACTGGTCACGCGTTTTCCATTAGCGGAGCAACCACACTACCAAGGGTTGACCGACACAAGGTGCTCGGTTTCTGGCTAGATTGTAACTTGTCCTTCTCTCATCATCGCCAACTTGCGAGCAAGTCTGCCTTTCGAGTCCAAACATGTTCCGAAGGTCCTTCCCGCGCATATCTAAGGATGATTTCCCCATAATTTTTGACATGTATATCCGACCTCTGCTGGAGTACGGTAGTCAGATAATGCACTCTGGTCTTGTCCGAGGCCGTGAGATCCTAGAAAGAGTTCAGCGGGCCTCCACCAAGGCAGTAAGGGGTCTATTCCATCTACCTTATCCCGTCCGCCTCTCACTCCTCAATTTCTATCCCCTTGACGTAAGACGCGTAAGATGTGATCTGTTTTGATGTTCCACCTTTTTGAATCAGGTCAAAGCGATTGCTTCTTCTCCGTCTGTCAAGCCTCTTCTCTCCGTGGTCACAGCAGAAAGGTTTTCAAACCGAGGCCACCCACTTCACTAAGGATTAACTTTTTTAGCTATAGGGATATTACTCTGTGGAATGCACTTCCGGAAGATATTGTTCTCTCGCAGAACAAAACTATCTTCAAGAAAAAGCTAGACCTCTACCTGAGTCTCCCCCAATAATTCCTTGTCAGAAAAATAAAATAGATATATTTTACTGTATATACGTTCAAGAACCTTGCAGCCCCACTCAGCTTAAGGCACTGTCCACAGTGAGACTTTGCATGATGTTATGTGTATCTTGTTTTCGTGGCCACCCCCGCCCCCCCCCCCCTCCGCTTCATTTTACTCTCGTTTCAGCTCGATGAATTCGACAGAAGATCAAAGATTTCCTCAAGAGCCGGGACAATTGGGCTCAAAGCCTCGAACCCGTGTAGTACTTCGAGACTTCAAGACTTCAAGACAACTGAACTGAACTGAACTGACCTCGTGAATTGTCGAGTGGTTTGAATTTTCAAACTGCTCTCAGATATAGGTATTTTTGCTTCGTTTGGTGGAATGACACACCTTATTTCGCCCAAACTAACGTATCGTAACTGGTATTTCGGTACGCGTACATTTTCGAAGAGTTCACTCTCTTCAGAAGAGTTTATTCTCCTCAAAAACTGGCTATATTTTTTGTGTTCTTTTTTCGTGTTTTTTTTGTATCAGTGCAACTGATACCGAATAACATAGTTTTGTGGAGCCTTTTGTAGTGTACCGCTTTTGTGGAACTTTTGTAGTATGCGGGTTTGCTCCACTTGCCTTAGTGTACCATTTGTGTCTGTTTAAAAGGTTGTGCTGTTATCGTGCTGGTGTTCGAGACGGTATATTCAAGCAAACTCGACCATCACTGCCTAAATGAATGGAACAGAGTTTGATCCCATTGGTCAGGCGGTAGGCTGTGGGAACAAGGAATGCACAGACCTGGTGCAATATGAGGGAATTCAATGCAACCAGTGTTGCATTTGGTATCATCAAAAATGCTCCAAGCTGGAAGAGAAGGACTTCGAGCTGCACATCAACTACGCATCGCTCAAGTGGATATGCGCCCACTGCTTCGTGCTTGTAAGCGAGTGCTCGCGCATAATTCTAGGCGAACTAGGGAAAAGGGACAGCGACATGAAGCTGGAACCAAGACTAGAGAGAGTGAGTTTGATCCATAGCTTAGAAGGAAAGGAAAACCGGGTGCCAGAGCAGAAAAATGAAAAAGACAACCCAAGCCAAAGGGCAAAGAAAGCAAAGAGGTAGCAGGATTCACCAATGTGGAAAAAGGCCTCCTGACAGAATTAGCATCCCTCAAGGAGCAGGTTAAACGCCTAGATGCTGAAGTGCAACGCACGAAGAGAGACACTGAGGTCATGGCAGACAGAAGTAGAAGACTGCTACTTCATAACCTTAGGGAGAACATCTTAAAATACGGTAGAATTAGGAAGGAGGAAAACCGCCGGCATGTGACTGAGGTTTTTACGATGGCTGGTCTACCTCCTACGACACCAATAGTCAGGTGCCATCGAATAGGACTATGGCGTGGAACATAACCAGCGCCGCCACGACCCCTGGTAGTTGTGTTCCTCAGTGTCTGGTGAGGAGAGATATTCTGCTTTCCAGGGCGGGAGCAGTTGAGGGCTGCACGCAGGTGATAGTTTGGTTTACTCCTGACAGCCCAGCATTTATCAAACAGGGTAATGCCATAGTCTCGCTGAGAACGGGCGCACCTGACCTTAAGAGGCCGAATCCACCTATAGCGAAACTGGAGATGACCCCTCTTAAGAAGTCAAAACCTAAGGCCCAAGGAATAATTCAGGTACCAAAGGTGGCTTCATGAGCCGGTAAACAAAAAACCAAAGTTCAGGAAGTTCGAAAGACCAAAAAGAATGGGACTCACAGGGCATTCAGTTCGGTTGGTGTTCAGAACGTGCAGCCAGCCAGCCCGATTCTAAAGGAGACTCCCAAAAAGAGTTGGAGTTATCAGAGCGAAAATCCAAGGGAACCAGTTGGGCTGAAGTGGCTGCAAGACCATCCCGGGCCATCGGTATGGCGACTCGAAAGGGGGTAATTTGCTTTGTGCATGTTGAGCCCGACACCGGGTCGACGGGTGGAAAACAAAAAGCCACGAAACTCACAGTGTCACTTGATATCCAAGATGCTGCACCGCCGACAACTTTAGAGGCAAAATCGGGGCATCGCCTCGGAGATTGCACCCGAGGTTACCTTAGCCGTAAAGTTAGCAATGAAGTCAGTAACGAGGACCAGAGAACCGTCAACGTGGTACACCAACACCTGCAGTCTCTCGGGAAAAAGAGGGGAGTTGACGACTGGGATCGCAGAGTCGGATGTTGTTGCATTGACGGAAACTTGGATAAAGCCATATACTGACATGAGCCTTCAGGGGTAAGCTGTCTACAGACAGTATAGAATGGATGAAAGGCAGGGGACGGAGTATCTCTTTCAATACTGACCGACATAGGCCATTGGGAGGCTCCGTTCAACTTGGTCCCCGGTAATGTACAGGCCAGATCCTGCTTTATCAGGATCGAGGCGCGAACAGTATGCATTATCTGTATCTACAGGGCACCGCTAGCGAGAGGTGAGGAAGACGTTAAGCTATTGCAAACGCTGGATGCGGTTTGGGCACAGACAAAGGAATTCATCCTATTGGGGGATCTCAACCTACCCGAAATTAACCGGGAAAGGTGGATCGCACCAAGGGGATCAACGGGAGACAAGTTTCTGCAGTGGGTCCAGTTACATGCAATAACGCATCATGTGACGCTGGCCACTAGATACAGAGGTAGACAACACCCGCCTCTCCTCGATTTCATCATAACGCGGCACCATCAGGACGTCAGGGAAATTAGGTGGAAAGAGCCAATTGGAAAAAGTGGTCAATGTAAAGACAGGTATTGGAAAGTCCCGCAAAACCCTTGCATTTCAGTGTTTTTCTTAACACCACTCTCTTGTTCACACTATTGATGTGTCTTTACGAACTGTTTGTTTTATGAACCAATTGTTTTGTTCGCGCCCAGAGTGCTACTTTGTCACATCCTTGTTCTGGACCTGCGGGACGCACGTGCTCCTTGCTCGCACGCTGCAATTCGATTTTTCGTTTGTTGAGTCCCCATGATCTCATTATTGAGGTTTGTATCTTGTTGGTGTCATTGCTCATTCAATAATCTAGTATCGTAGAATATCACGGATAATCGCCTTTTGATTTCGGGATCCGTTGCGAATTTGGCTACGCATTGCTCAAACGTTCCTTACAATGCTCAATAGATCAATTGGAAACGAGGAAAAACACGCAAAATGCCAAGAAAAAGATCGAAGACATTGAAATCCGGACAGGAAGTAACACTGTGAGTCACTGGGGAGGTTTTGGGTACATTTGATTCTTTAGGTAATGTTAGATCGCCTAGTCCTGTCAGTGCTAGTTCAGGTGTTATTGAGGGCAATATGCATTGTAAGGATGTTGATCCATATAGGCTGAGAATACTAGACATAAAACAGCAGTTGTTATCGGCTAGACAACAGGCTCAGGAAGCAGAAAAGTAGTGTATACAAAAAGAGCGTGAGCATGAGACCAACGACTATGACACTTCCGATAGATCAGGGCGCAATAAGATAGGAAACCCCACGCCGGCCGCCGACTATAAAACACCATCGAGCGATTTACCAAGAGTGCAACTAACGGTTTTCGAAGGGGGGGGGGGGTTGAACACTACTGCAAGTTTGTCAAGCAGCTCGAGACGTTCGTCAAAAATAAGGTAACCGACCCCGGGCAAAGGCTTCTCTACTGACTCACTACTGTCGAGGCTGAGCAAGAGAAGCTATCGACGGGTGTACCATGCTCGGCCCGGAACAGGGCTACACCCGAGCAAGGAAGATTCTAAGGGACTTGTTTGCCAACCGTTCAAAAGAGCCCGTAACCTGATAGAGGGCGTGATGGTAGAGGCAAAGTGAACCAAGGGTGACGTCTACTCAATGGCCAACCTGGTGATCAAGATGCAGAACCACTTAATAGTCCTCGACCATTTAGGTTGCAGGGCCGACCTAGATGCCATGCACACTTTGGAAAACATAGTCCGTCACCTCTCTCCCGAACTACAGGGCCAGTGGGCGGAAGAAGCGGAACGGATAAGCCGAAGCGACCAGGAGGCTAACGTCGAAGACTTCACCGAATACTTGGACAGGCAAACCAAGATAGTCGACAGTAGATTTGGCCTACTTATCCGGGACAGCAACCGGGCAAAGAACCCCAGTACTAGCCAGGCTCAAACCCCAGCACGGGAACATCCAAAATACCAACCTTGGACCAATGCACACGCCAATTCACGCGACGCCACGGCGCAACCAAATTATGGGTCCTGTGATGCCAGCCATGGAGTACCAGAATGCCCCAAGTTTGGCAACGCCACAATAGATAAACGGTGGGGAATGGCGAGAATAGCAGGAGCGTGTTTTATTTGCCTCAACACCACGCACCGGGCAGCAGCCTGTAGGACAAGGAACCGATGTGGTTGCGAGGGCTGTACGGGCAGACACCATCAATTGCTGCACCTTGCGAGAGTAACCTTACCCGAGAGGAGTACCAAACCCAGTGTTATTTGTTCAACGTTGCGGTCTGCCAGTAAACCGGTACGTTTAGGAGTAGTTGCAGTGGTAGTAGGGACCCCAGCTGGGGTGGTCATAGCGTTGGCCTTCATAGATAGTGGCTCGAGTACCACGCTAATAAGGGAGGAGTTTCGCAGAGAGATATGGGATCAGAAAAGCATCAATCTTCATTAGCAGTGAGCACGGTGAGTGGTACCCAGGTCATCCAGTCGACTAAACTGCACCTGCAACTCGTTTCCTTGGTCAGCAAAGACAGAGCAGAAACTCTGGAAGCGTTCACCATAAAGGATCTGCCGATGAGATCACCTCAGTCAGTGCAATCGATTCTGACTCAGTGGCCGCATCTCGACAGGGTTACGATCGAGGAGTGGC
Source organism: Fasciola hepatica (assembly GCA_948099385.1). Lineage (NCBI taxonomy): Eukaryota > Metazoa > Platyhelminthes > Trematoda > Plagiorchiida > Fasciolidae > Fasciola > Fasciola hepatica. The sequence goes on along the minus strand of CANUEZ040000012.1, from coordinate 8,171,652 downwards.
AGAATAACGAAACTGATCTGCTGATCGGTTGTGATATACCAGAAGTGCACTGGGTCCTAAATCAAAGAATAGGAAGCCGCAAAGCACCCTATGCAGTAAGCACTATATTCGGCTGGACTCTATATGGTAGTTCAGATGGAGGATGCGGCAAACTAATCCAAATCAACTGCACTTCGGTGGAAACGGCGAATATTGGACATGCATTCCAACATCTGTATAACGCCGAATTTGCTGACCTGGCCTTCAATAGAGATGCCCCATCACGAGAAGATGGGGCGGCTTTGAAAATGGTAGCCTAGAACTTCAAGTATATGATAGGTCGTTTCGAGGTTCCTGTCCCGTGGAGACCCAACACGAAACCTGTGCCAAACAGCCGAGGAATGGCTCTGAAAAAATTACGCTTTATTAAAACCAGGCTAATTCGAGAATCACTATTAAGGATAGAATACACGCGAGCGATGCAACATAACATCGACCCGGGTTATATAAAAATAGTGGATACTGCGGTTATCAGCACAAATTTGAGGTGGCACCTACCCCATCACCCGGTCGTGAACCCAAAGAAACCGGGGAAGGTCAGAGTGGTCTTCGACTGTGCCGCGGAATTTCAGGGTGTGGCACTCAACGGCCATACACTACAGGGCCCAGGCTGGACAACACCAAAAGTCGAGGTTTCATGTCGTTTATGACTAGGAAAAGTGGCCTTCTCTGTGGACATACGTGAAATGTTTCCAAAAGCAAAGATGTCCTTTAAAAATAGGGACGCCTTCCGTCTTCTCTGATGGCCTGAAAACAACGCAAACGGTGCACCTGACGAGTACAGGCTGACCGTTCATCCCTTCGGGGTGGTATCATCTCCCTTCTGTGCTAATTCTGCCCTCCGGGAAGCCCTCAAGGGTTTTGGCGGCACCAGCATTTTGCTAGGAAGAGCAATGGACCACTTCTACTTGGACGATTTTCTGTGTTCCTTCGACGACCCAAATACTGCTATCCCATATATGACCGAACTGATTGCCACTCTAAAGGCCGAAGGATTCAACCTCACCAAGTGGACTTCAGACGGCCAAGAGGTACTCAATGTTATCCCGAAGTGCTAGAAAATGGAGCGTAGGAGAGAGCTTTTGGGATCCTCTTCACCAACGGAGCGCAGGCTTGGCCTTCAGTGGAAACCCAGAATTGGCGAATTCATTTTCACTCTGGACCTACCCAAACGACCAGTCACACGGAGAGGAATCCTATCATCAGTCTCAAGCCTCTATGACCCCCTAGATTTCGTTTTGCCATGGTTGTTACCGGGAAAGTGCTTGCTGCAATAGCTGTGCCAAAGAGGAGCGTGTTGGGACGAACCTCTCCAGGATGACGACGCTAAGCGATGGCGCGACTGGCTGCACAGCCTGGGGCAACTTAGTGAGATCAAAATACAAAAATGCTTGACAGGAATCAAGTGCACAAACGACTCCCAACTCCACTTATTTTCTGATGCATCAGAAATAGGCTAATGGATAGTTGCTTATGGCTGCTGAGTAGACGCAAATGGTGGGCGGCACAGACAGATACCGTTTGCAAAGGCGAGAGTGGCTCCACTGAAAACGGTGTCCATTCCAAGACTAGAACTGATGGCATCAGTGCTGGCCGTGAAAGCCGCGACGCTGATTAGGAGGTGCTTCGGTCGGGTAAACTAGGAACCAAACTTTTGAACGAACTCAGCCACGGTATTCCATTAGATAAACAACATTAGCACTCGTTTTAACACCTCCGTGGCCAACAGACTCACTATAATCCACGAGTCGACTAAAACCGATCAATGGCATTATGTACAATCCGCCAGTAACCCAGCCGACTTCTGTTCAAGGAGCCTGAAGCCACTAGATAGGTTGCGGATGTGGACAACGGGACCGGACTTCCTAGCTGCAGCTAAAGAGATGTGGCCAACGCCATTAATACCTAAGTCTGATGGTGGCGATATCAAGACTAAAAGACTGATACTGGCTGCAAACTTCACGGGAAGCGTAAGCCTAATAGATAAACTGCAAATTTCCCAACTGGACAGAAATGTTAGGAGCCGTGGTCTGGTGGACACGATACGAAGTACTCTTATTGATTATGAAAGACGCAAGACCACAAAACACATTGAATGTGGGGACGATACCACCGGGCGGGCTGAATCAAGCCGAACTCGATGTTCTACGCCTACTGCAACTAGACGCTTTCCCGTTCGAGACCCGCGATCTAGCCAGGATAGATGGTAACAACATAGGAAGCAGGCTGTTTCAGAGCAGTATCCGAAGACTAAACCCCATGCGAACCAACGGACTACGGAGAGTTGGAGGGCGGCTGACGAATTCAAGTCTAGAGTACGAAACAAAATACCCCATAATAATCCCAGGTGACCACTACATGAAGAGATGCCTGATAGACCATGTACATCGAAAATAAGGACACGCAGGTTTGAATCACTTATTGAAAGATACACGTCAACGATTTTAGGTGAAAAAGGGACCAGCGACGGCCAAGCGAGTCATAGGCAACTGCATCACTTGTCGTCGCCGGAGGGCGGTAGCAGGCCAACAAATGATGCCCCCCCTTCCAGCCGTAAGAGTTCAACTGGGATGGTGCTCGTTCGTGGAAACTGGTGTCGACTGCTTTGGCCCGTTACTTGTACGACAGCAAAGGAGCACCCAAAAGAGGTATGGCTGCCTGATAATATGTTTACAATCCAGAGCAGTCCATCTTGAAGTAGTGCATAATATGACCACCGATTCATTCCTAACGGCCTTTCAAAGGTTCATTGCGAGGCGGGGTGTCCCCAAGAATGTATACTCAGACAATGGCTCGAACTTCGTTGGGGCTCACAAGGAGTTAGAGAAATGGTGGAACCGCCTGGACCATTCCAAATGACAAAACAAGACCGTAGCAAAGGGGATAGAATGGCACTTCAACCCACCTTATGCCAGTCATCGTGATGGTGTTTGGGAAAGGCTGATACGATCGACTAGGAAAATACTCACAGCCCTGACCTCACAACAAACCCTCGATGACGAGACGCTGACTACTTAACTAACAGAAGTAGAACGCATGTTGGGCAACAGACCCCTGGTGCCGATCGTCCCAGATCCGGAAGGCGAACCGGCACTCACCCCCAACGACCTGGTAATACTTCGGTCAAAAGCCGGAGCAACCACACCGAAAACCCTACGTGTAACGTATATCGTTGGATGGAAACGAGTGAACCACCTGGCACAGGCTTTCTGGAAACGATGGACGAGGGAGTACTTACCGACACTGCAGATTAGGCAAAATTGGATCTCTCAACAGAGGTCGTTCAGAAGTGGCGATGTGGTCATCCTCGTGGAGAGCCACCTACATAAAGACGAACGGCCGATTGGAGTGATCAAGGACTGCCGTACAGAAATCGATGGCCTCGTGCCTCGTGGTGGTGAGAACGAACAAAGTAGACGTACTGCGAGATATCGGTAAGATAAGTCTACTTGAAGGTGACAGTGAAGTGGGCGAGGCCGATGTTACAGACCAAGCTATATCCATGTCTGCTGATACCAGATGGAGCTGAATTCATTTTTTTATTCCTCATGCTCTCTCCTGTAGGACCCAACCCTCCACACAGACTTCGAAGTATATTCGTGTTTAATTTCATACGGCGTTCACGATTTACTATGGGGTTAGTTGTCCAAACCTTAGTTTATCACACGACATGACATTGCATATAGAAGTAGCGGAGTTTAGGTCACGCAAACATGCCTACATTTTACTCCTTTATGCCACGCAGTCCCCGTCAAACACGTTACAGTGCTCACAGACTTTCGTTGACGTTGCAGAAAATCCTCCTTTGATGTGTGGTGATAATTGGGATTCTATTATGCACCCAGACAGATACACACATACCCGATGCACGCTATGTCCCGCAACCCCTATCAAACATGTGACGGTGTCCACAATTTGTTTTTGTTGACGTTACTGAAATGTCTTTTGCATATGCGGAGGTAGCGGCGAATACATCATGCACAAACACACTCACGCAAGCACATACAGCCAGGGCAGGACGGCCCTTTCAAGGACAGCATCAATGTTTCCCCTTCATGCCCACCATCGGTCAGTTGTTCTCGTGGGAGATGTAGAATAGCCCCGCGTCTATGTCGCCAACGGATTAGGTGTAACCATGGGTAGAACGTTGACGACGAGCATTAGGCACGCTCACCGACAGCGGGGCCTAGGTAGGTAGGGAGAATCAGTACCTTTATACCAAACCTTTGACTCTGCTAGGGATTCGGGAGGATTTTGGTGGGCGGTGTACCGACCGGTCGTAGAAAATCCCCCTAAACACTTGCGATTCAGTGTTTTTCTTAACATCACTCTCTTGTTCACACTATTGATGTGTCTTTACGAACTGTTTGTTTTATGAACCAGAGAGCCACTTTGTCATATCCTTGTTCTGGACCTGCGGGACGCACGTGCTCCTTGCTCGCACGTGGCAATTCGGTTTCTCGTTTGTTGAGTCCTCATGATCTCATTATTGAGGTTTGTATCTTGTTGGTGTCATTGTTCATTCAATAATCTAGTATCGTAGAATATCACGGATAATCGCCTTTTGATTTCGGGATCCGTTGCAAATTTGGCTACGCATTGCTCAAGCGTGCGTTTCAATCATTTAGTCCTAAGGGTCACACTTAGACTAAGCAAGGCGCCAAAGGGAATCTTTTTTCTTCGGCCTTATGTGAGAATCAATAAAGGTGAACTAAAGAGGGCGGCGGAAGCAGTTCACTTGACACCGAGACACACAAATGCCTCCGTAGAGGAACGTTAGGAGGCCATCAAGATGGGGCTGCTCGAGCTTACAGAGGAGTTTGCACCCCTAAGGGTGGCTAGCAGTAGAAATCTACCCCCCATGGCGGAAGTCAAAAGTCCGCAAGGCCATAGTTATTCGTAGGCAACGATGGGCGGCGTACAAGCTGTACAAAACTCACGGGGAATGGAATGGCTACAAGATGGCTAGGAACAGAACTCAAGAGATCCAAAGAGTGGAGAAACATGCCTTCGAGCGTCGATTAGCTGCTTCGGTCCGCACAAACCCAAAGCGATCCTACGCCTACGTGCAATCTCACAAACGACTACGGTCGACTAGATTTAAACGACGAGGACAAAGCTGACATGCTCTTGGCATTCTCCAAGAGCATATATCGACCAGAATATAGTTTAGAGGGAAAAAACGGAGGGCTCACAGGCGCCCCTACTGCTAGAATTTACTGTAGGAGAAGAAGTGTACGCGGAGATGCAAGCGTTGAATAGAAATAAAGCAGCAGGTCAAGATGGGATTCATCCAGAAATCGTTCAGCCTCTGGCCGAGGTCCTGAAGGCTCCGGTGACGAAGCTGTATGAAACGTCACTTAGAGAGGGAATTGTGCAGGGAGACTTGAGGAGAGCAACAGTGGTAGGAATATACAAGAGTGGACCCCGGCAAAAGGCCGAAAGTTATCGGCCGGTCAGCTTGACTTCAGTACTGTGTAAATGCCTGGAGCGAATAAGCGGGAAACAGACCTCTAGGCATTTGGTTCAACACGACCTCATATCAGGTGCCTAGCATGGGTTTGTGGCAGGACGATCCTGTCTGACGAATCTCCTGCTGTTCCTCGATGAGGTACCCAAGCGTCTGGATGAGGGGCAATCGATTGCGGTCTGCTACTTGGACTTCAGTAAGGCGTTTGATTCTGTGAACCACAGATTTCCGGACGCCAAACTGCAGTCTATGGGAATTGTTGGAAAGGCAAGACGATGGATAAATAGTTTTTTAGCAGGGCGAACTTTTAGTGTTAAGGTGGGGAGTCATGTCTCAAAACCGGAAGGTGTAACAAGTGAAGTGCCACGGGGCTCGGTGCTCGGCCCTCTGCTCTCCCTCACCGTCATCAATGACCTAGCGCGTAAGCTTACAAACCCCACCTTTATGTTTGCCGATGACGTGAAGATAGCTGGAGTATATATAGAACTTGAAGTGTTAGCAGTACAAAACTGGGCACGCAAATTGGACCTTCCACTAAACCTTAACAGGTGTCAGTGCTTGACCACGAAAACAGGGGCTAGTGGAAATGGTGTGGGTTCGTTGCAAGTGGTTTCTCGGGTCTAAGACTTGGGCGTTATGATGGACAACAGCTTTAAGCGGGCGAAGCAGTGCACCGCAGCAGCCAATATGGCCAGGAGAGAACCCTTTCGAGTTAGATCCACTAGGTCGTGTAGACAGCCGGAGATTTTCGTCCCGATATATCAGGCCATAGTTAGGCCGCACATGGAGTACTGCGTGCAGGTCCGGGAACCGTACTCCCAGAAAGATAGACTGCCTAGAGAAAGTGCAATGGCTAGCAACTAGAAAGGTAAGGGGGTTAGCAACATCATTACCATCCAAGTTAATGATGACAAATGCGTAAGCACGTCCATCAGCAGAGAGACTGGTCACGCGTTTTCCATTAGCGGAGCAACCACACTACCAAGGGTTGACCGACACAAGGTGCTCGGTTTCTGGCTAGATTGTAACTTGTCCTTCTCTCATCATCGCCAACTTGCGAGCAAGTCTGCCTTTCGAGTCCTAAACATGATCCGAAGGTCCTTCCCGCGCATATCTAAGGATGATTTCCCCATAATTTTTGACATGTATATCCGACCTCTGCTGGAGTACGGTAGTCAGATAATGCACTCTGGTCTTGTCCGAGGCCGTGAGATCCTAGAAAGAGTTCAGCGGGCCTCCACCAAGGCAGTAAGGGGTCTATTCCATCTACCTTATCCCGTCCGCCTCTCACTCCTCAATTTCTACCCCCTTGACGTAAGACGCGTAAGATGTGATCTGTTTTTGATGTTCCACCTTTTTGAATCAGGTCAAAGCGATTGCTTCTTCTCCGTCTGTCAAGCCTCTTCTCTCCGTGGTCACAGCAGAAAGGTTTTCAAACCGAGGCCACCCACTTCACTAAGGATTAACTTTTTTAGCTATAGGGATATTACTCTGTGGAATGCACTTCCGGAAGATATTGTTCTCTCGCAGAACAAAACTATCTTCAAGAAAAAGCTAGACCTCTACCTGAGTCTCCCCCAATAATTCCTTGTCAGAAAAATAAAATAGATATATTTTACTGTATATACGTTCAAGAACCTTGCAGCCCCACTCAGCTTAAGGCACTGTCCACAGTGAGACTTTGCATGATGTTATGTGTATCTTGTTTTCGTGGCCACCCCCGCCCCCCCCCCCCCTCCGCTTCATTTTACTCTCGTTTCAGCTCGATGAATTCGACAGAAGATCAAAGATTTCCTCAAGAGCCGGGACAATTGGGCTCAAAGCCTCGAACCCGTGTAGTACTTCGAGACTTCAAGACTTCAAGACCTCAAGACTGCACAATGAGTCTCCGTTCCCTAGACCTGTTCTCGATGGAAAGACGGCACATTCGCGAGGATTTGATAGAAACCTTCAAGCTATGAAGGGACTGCCAGGCCTTTTCTCTCTCATCCCTGGGAGAGGCACGAGAGGCATAGCCTTAGATTACAAAGGAAGCTTTCGATGCTCCAGACTTCAAGACTACTTTTTGTTTCCACCTTACTCTGCCAGGGCTGATAATGCACAAAACTTCTGCCTTTCAGAAAAAGAAAATCACTCGGTGTTGGGAGCTACGGAAACGAGCCGATAACACAACTATCTGGATACATGATTGGCTCTAGCCTCACCAAGTCCTGTGCAAACTGAACTGAATTGAACTGAACTGAACTGACCGAAGGGACACGTTGTGGACGGTGGCGTTCGTTGCCGATGTTCTATCATGTGAGTGCCCTTATGTTTTTTCCTATTTTTGAGAGATTCCCCTATCGTGTTTTGGAAAAAGTTATTATTCTGGTAATTATTCGAAAATAAAGCATTTCAGACTCACTTAGAAAAAAGGCTTGGGTTGGGTTTCGCGGGGACGGCTAAAATTGTGCAGATGGCTTAAAGGTAGCCCGGGAACAATGTTACAGCCATTCGCAAGGTGTCGCCGTTTTAAGGATGCGAAACTTAACCTACGGTGCTATTTTCGTCGAATTCACTTAATAAATGAGAAGTTGATGTCATGGCACGTGGTAACCGGCGTTGTTTACGCTGGTCATGCCATTAAATAAAAAAACTTCGATGTCCTGTAGTGGGTTACCCCAATGTTTAGGTAACGGGCTTCAGCTTTACAAGATGATATTCATAAATGTTATGCGGGGGAGATTTTTGATTTGAGACACCTTGACTTATATTCACCACGTTACCATATGCGTCTCATCAGCCGACTCACATGGTGCATCAAAACGTGCTAGACTAGTCCTGCTGCTGTTTGTAGAACGTGGAACTAACCCAGCAGAGCTATTTTGGTTAACTATACTTGTCAAAAAGTAATTTATGACATGGAAAATGACTAAGGGTGTCGTTGACGCTGGATGCGCTGTAAATAAAATTGATGTCCTGTAGTAGTATATAAAGTAAACAAATGATTCGGAATACCTAGGTTTACTTGTGCGTGTCATATTCCTTTATACGTTCATCAGCCAAAGCACGTGGTGGATCAGAACTACTAGACTAATCCCGCAATTCCTGGTGAGGGACGCTCAGTTGTTTGGTTCAGCGTCGCGGTCAGTGGCGTAGTTGCATTCGAACTCTTTTTGTCCTCGTAATTTCCACTCACTCTGCTTTTGGATCATTTTTCGCTTGCCGCTTCCATTCTTGCTTTTGGCCCGACGATCCTGCGAGGCAACAACCGAAGGCAGAGCACAACTGCAAGCTTGGTGGTTGAATGAACCAAGCCAGGTCAGGGGCTTAGTTCTAGCTTCGACAGAAAATCTCAGAACGTGGAAAAATGGGTGGATGTTGATAAATCCGGACCTTTCGGCGAACGAGAGAGTGGGTGATGCCGCAAGTTTCACAAAACAAAGTGTATAAGGAGCAAGTTGCTAATTGGTCTAGGTATACCAGGTCGAGTCGACTGAACAGCAGTCAATAAACCACCATCTCACAGCATTCAATCGCTTGTCGATAATCGAATAACTATCACTAGTACAATATGATTCTCATCAATGGTCAGCAAATCAAACTGAGCGATGTTTAATCGCGACGAGACTGCACCTTGACGTGGTGTGATGGCTTGTGCGCCTCTATGACCCAAAGAGCTATACAGGATGGCTTCCTTGAGCCGGAGATGCAATCATACCTGACAGGTCAATGGGTAAAAGTCAGACAAAGTCCAGTCTCCTGGTCCTCCAAGTTGGGGGTTGATTTGGGCTGGCAACTCAGTCGGAAAAACCAGTGGAAGAATAATTGATCCAAGTAAATGAGCTTCCACTAAGCCATCCCGCAGCCTTGCGGGTAGGTTCTTGTTGGAACTAAAGGCTTTAGATGAGGACCCCAATCGTTCTCCTGCTTTGTGGCTGGACACCTTAGCAGTACCCGTCCAACATCTCCCATGAACTGCACTATACTGCCTCGGTCATCGCGCAGGATAATCAGGACCGCGCTGCCCATTGCATCGAGCGGGGTGGGTAGTGATAAGTGGGCTACTGCTCAGAGTTCCCTCTCTTTTATTCAACCTTTGTCTTCTGTCCCTAACCATCCCTCTTTGCCCCATCTATCGACCCATAATGCTCCCACTGATAACACGGTCAATACTCGCAACGATTCACTGTCAAATAGTATCGGGAACAATCCTCTGTCTGGTAACTCACATTTTCTCAAGCCCCGTCAGCCTCTTAATCTCGGTTCCTTCAACGTGCGTACACTCATGCAAGCCGGTCAGCAGGCGTGCCTAGCGCTCACAATAGATTCTCTCAAGATTGATGTTTGCTGCTTAAGCGAAACGCGTATCCAGGATTCGAGCAGTGTAATTCAACTAACTGCTCCTGGTATCTCATCGAGGTATATTCTGCGCACCTCAGGAGACGAAGCAGCTCGAGCTGTGGGTCAACGTGGTGTAGGAATAGTCTTGACTGACAAGGCTGAGGCTGCTCTTTTAGAAGGGATCCCTGTTAACAGTCGTTAATGTGCTGTGAGACTCCAAGGGTCAGTTGGCGTTCGAAAGGATAGTTGTGTTAAGCGCAATTGGTTTGTGATCTCGGCGTACGCCCGAACGGACTGCAGCTCAGACGCGCAGAAAGATGAGTTCTATGATGCCCTCGCCACTCTCGTTCGCAGCAGTAAAGGTTCCGACATTGTAGTGCTAGCTGGTGACTTTAATGCACAAGTTGGCAAACTTAGTGTGTCAGAAGCCTGTTTAGGTGGGCGTTGTGCTTTACCTGCTGAGCGTACAGATAACGGGGATAGGCTTCTCCAGTTTTGTGCAGACAATCGATTGTTCTTGTCTAGCACCAATTTCCGACACAGCTCGCGTCGCACAGCGACATGGTGCTCTAACTCTACAGGTACTTTTAGTCAAATTGACTATGTCGCCGTAAGATACCGGTGGCGCAGTTCTGTTCAGAACTGTAGATCTCACTGATCCACGTACGTAGAGTCGGACCATGCCTTAATTTTAATGTGATTATCTCTCCAGCTCCATGGTCATCGTCGCAAACCGCAAACCCGATTAGCCGTGCAACGTTTGTGTGATCCAGAAGTTTGCACCCGTTATGAGCAGAAGTTAGCACATGAGCTAGGATCCACGGAGAACAGTAATGTAGATGAGCAGTGGTCTCATATCAAACAGGCGATGCACGTATCAGCAGGTTTTGCCTGTGGTCGTAGATCCGATGTCCATCAAAGACACTGGATCTCGCAAGAGTCGCTGAGTATAATGGAGCAAAAGCGTCAGCTTTCGAACCGTAAGGAGATGAATAAGATGCTGAGAAAGCTGCAAAGACAAGTTACGCAAAGCCTCAGGAATGATCGCGAAAACTGGTGGGTCAAGGTAGCCGAAGAAATGGAAGTGGCAGCTGCTTCAGGTAACAGTCAAAGACTGTTCAAACTTATTCGCGACACCGGTGGACGGCGAACTCAGGTCAGTGAAACGATTTGGGATAGAAATGGAGAACCCATCCATAACAAACAGCAAAGGCTTGACCGATGGGCCGAGTACTTCAAGGGACAGTTTAGCTGGCCGCACGCTAATGTAGTTACTCCCGTGTCAACAACTGTGACTCCTTGGGTGGTATCACTTGAGCCCCCATCGGAAATAGAAGCAGAGTCATGTATTCGATTACTAAGGCGGGGGAAAGCGGCAGGTCCCGACGAACTTCCTTCAGTTCTTTTCAAACTGGGTGGTGAGGCGTTGATAAAATCACTTACCGCCTTGCTCCGTGACATTTGGAAGGAGGAGCGTATTCCGTTAATATGGAGTGAGTCATTGATTGTTCCCATCTTCAAGAAGGGAATACCGAATGACCGTAGTAACCATCGTGTGATTAGCTTAATTCCGATAGTCACCAAAGTATTAGCCTCGATTCTGCTGCACCGTCTTAGGTCCACTCGCGAGATGGATGCCCGCGAACAGCAGGCTGGATTCCGCCCAGGTCGAGGATGCATCGACCAGATTTTTACTCTTCGCCGAATACTTGAAAGGCGTCACACGCACCGCCGACCAACAATAATGATTTTCTTAGACCTGGAAGGCTCCTTCGATTCAGTTGATCGAACATCGCTTTTCAGTGTTCTTCATCGAAAAGGTATGCCCCAGAAATTCGTGAACCTAATGAGATCATTGTATTCTCATGCTTCTGGCCGCGTTAGGGTTTACGGCTAACTATCCGGTCGGTTCGAAAAGACCACTGGTGTTCGACAGGGATGTCCCATTTCTCCATTCCTGTTCAACTTCGTCATAGACGAAATAATGGAGAATGCACTGCAAAATCTTCAGGATGTAGGCATCGAACTAGGAAATAGTGAAAAGCTATGTGACCTAGATTACGCAGACGACGTTGTCTGCTTGTTCGAATGCACGGAATATGCTCAGCGTGCACTCGATAATCTCGCAAGAGCTGTAGCTCCATTCGGCCTGCGCTTTACACCTTCAAAGTGCAAGGTGATGTTACAAGACTGGACGTCAGGGATTCCGAGCTTGATGCTCGATGGTGAGGTGCTGGCAGTTGTCGACCACTTCACCTACCTCGGTAGCTGCGTGACGACAGATTGGAGCACAGTAGTAGAGGTGATCACGCGTATATCCAAGGCTCGAGCGGCGTACGCTGTACTGATGCACTTGTGGCGCCGACCTGATATTTCTTTGAAGTTGAAAGGTCGTATTTACTATGCTGCAGTGCGTTCAGTTTTGTTGTATGGTTGCGAAACTTGGATTCTGCGTGCTGAAGATATTCGTCGTCTCGAGGTTTTCGACCATTGATGTTTACGTAGTATCGCTAGGATTGTGTAGAATAGCCGAGTAAGCAACGATGAGGTCAGAAATCGAGTATTGGGTACTAATTCAGAGAACGTTCTGTCACAGTGTATCCAGCTTAGTAGACTTCGTTGGTTGGGTCATATGTTACGTATGTCAAGCACACGTCTACCATACCGTGTCCTATTCTCCGCCCCTCCTAGGGAGTGGAAAAGACCACGTGGAGGTCAACATATGACGTGGCAGCGAGGAATGAGAAAATGCACGGCAAACTTAGGAAAAGTAGGTGCCTCACGTCTTCGTGGTTGGGGTCCAAAAGATCCGTCTACCAGTTGGCTGGAGACACTGAAGGATATGGCAGCGAACCGCGAGCAGTGGCGATCGTGTTGTCACTTTCTATCGAATCAGAATAACTGATCGATGTTTGTTTGTGCAGTTAGACTGTGTATTCCGTGTGTTGGCTACTAGGGCATTCTTTCCTTTTGCTACCCGTGTAGGTCCACTCCCTCTCCATCTTGTATATTCATACTTTCTAATTCAACGTGCAACATGGTGAGAAAGGCAATGGTCAGTGGGCTTGCCCTACTGTTTAACGCTGTACGGTGATGATGATGATGTTTAGTCAACCTAGTCAGCCCGTCAAGTCAGAAACTTAAATTGACGCCCTGTTTCAGGAGTGCTCAGTTTTCGCATTAAATACCACGGCCATTTGGCGCATTATCCTTTTTTTATTTTCATTTGCGGGCTGGAGTAATCAAACTGCGAGCAAAGGTGAGGTGCATAGACCGAATGTATACATCATGGATTAGAACGAAAGCGTCACAACATAAATTTGTCACAGTGGAGGTATGATCAGCACAACCTCGACCAGATATAAACGCGCTTAAATTCCACTCGAGCGCTGTTCATTAGCATTAGTTAGCGAATCTTTGTGCCTTCTCGACCCACGCCAGTTGATCCCAGCTGGTAGTGGCCGCGGTGGTTGACGGCTCTGCTGTCGCCCGGCTCATTACCACGCCTGATCTATTGAGGCTTTATGTGGTTCACCACTACAAGTCTCAGAATCGTGGTTGCCGGTTATCGCTGAAACAGACAATCATGACAATGCACAGTCACACATATGTTCGCTTCGCACATCCGCATTCAACAGAACAGCAACATTGATTCTACACACCGATTTCTTCAACATTCTTCTTTTTATCCTATTTTTAATCAAAACACAACCTCCTATTTCTGTCACCACTCATGTCCAGTTCTCAGTCACATATTTCATTCCTCCTTTTTACCTAGTGCTGGCGTCTTTGTTCACCGACCAGTCGCCTCTTCTCGAGTGTCACATTTTGACTCTTCCAAATGCAGTTTCCAACTAATGTGGCTGAAACTCCGTTTTCATTGCTTTAATCATTACCGTAAATATCTTATACTTATCCCAGTGGATCTTAACTAGACCCATCATGTACAAGATATATTTTTCAAGGTTAGGAGGTTGACCTTTTACATCTCTCATCTGAGGTCGCTACGTGTGCCCATCCACATCACCTCTAAGTTTATTCATTCTTATATGTGTAATGTCGCTGGTTATACTGCTCTCCTGTCATTTTCTCTGATTTGCTTATCGAAGACTTGATCAAGCGCTCCGAAAATGCATTTGTGAGTGCCAAAACACATTCATCTCCGAGTTACTGAATTTCGTGGAAAAAATCCATGTTTCTGCATGTGAATGGTTGTGCAGCACCATACTTTCTGAGGATACCGACTACATTCATCTCAAAGTCGCAGCAATTCCCACTCTGCTACGCGTAACAAATTTAAATTGATATTCCCGAACTACAACGTTTTATAACTCGGTTATTTTATATTTGGCAGAGTTTCTTGTCTCGAAAGAATATCCTGTGAACGACCTGCGAGAAAAGCTTGCTTTATCAAAATTGTCCATGTTCCATTAAGTTCTTCATTGATGAACACGGCATACTGATCAGCACGATTCTTTCGTCACCATCTTTTTTCTTTATCACTTATTTTTTGTTATTGCCAATGCATGCAGTTGCTAACTTTTCGCTGAAAATTTGCTCCATTCGGAGAAATAAAGTGCATCCTCGACCTTATTTTCGTGTTGTGTCGTCCTCCCAATAGTGATGTGCCCTCTATTTTCAATTCCCTATCTTCAAACATCGAGAACCTATTTGTTGCGGACCCCAACTGCCACGTTACTATCCCAATAGGCTTTAATGTTCACAACCAGGAATGGCTGGTGCACTCTTCTGACACTGGCTTTGGGGCGCGAGAGTGAAACTTTCGCCGTGATCAATCACCTGAGTCGGTTAGTTGACCTGTCCACCTATATCCTCGCTTGATCTGGTAAAGGGGACCACACCCCTGATGTTATTGTTAACTCTATCCCTCCTCTCTTCTTGGATGGCCTGACCATTATGTTATTTCTTTAGCCACAAATTCTGCCCTCTCTGTTCCTCCTCCCTCCAGATGAACGTTTCGGTGCCACAGTTCAGTTCATTGGGACGGTTATCGTCACTTTCTGTCATTCGGACGATTATGGCCTTACTTCTGATGCATACACCTCCGTCTCTAACTTCACACCTTCTTCTAAGTGTGCATCTTTCTATTCCACACTTCCCACCACCGCTTTGTACAAGCTAAGAATAAGTACTCGCTTGCCATACGTTGTTCCAAAGGACGCTTTGTCCGTGTTAGGATGGTAACACGGAAAAAAACTTTCTTAGACAAGCCAATAATCAACTGGAGCGTGTCAGGCCGAATTGAACAATCAGTAGTCAATAAACTATGCGACGACTCGTGACGCAACCCTTTTGCTGATCGAGCATCCATCTACAGTCCGACACAGATTGGGTCAACGGATCAACAATCACTCCGGCAAGAAACTTTTATCAACTTAATCGGCCCCACAGGGATTGAATCTAACTGGACGCCCGAGTTCGGGAATATTCAATTTTACTTTTATATGCAACTCAGTAATTCTTGTTAAAGACACATTTTTGGCGAGTCTAGTTTAGTCTTCTGATTTTCCGTAGCGGGCTGAGGCGATCGGAGTCGCAAGCTGAAAATGAGTGCGCACATTTCCTAGGGTCATAAAGCATTCGTAATACAACGCAGGAAGGGATGGTTATGGGGCGAGTAGGAAGCTGGAAAAGTAGAACATTTGAACTAAAGGCAAACCGGGAAGTAAAAACCACAACTTTCTCCTGTGGTTCATCATCATGAACATCGTACAGCGTTAAACAGTAGGGCAAGCCCACTGACCATTGCCTTTCTCACCATGTTGCACGTTGAATTAGAAAGTATGAATACACAAGATGGAAAGGGAGTGGACCTACACAGGTGGGAAACGGAAAGAGCACCCTAGTACCCGACACACGGAATACACAGTGTAACTGCACAAACAAACATCGATCAGTCATTCTGATTCGACAGAAAGTGACAGCACGATCGCCTCTGTTCGCGGTTCGCTGCCATATCCTTCAGTGTCTCCAGCCAGCTGGTAGACGGATCTTTTGGACCCCAACCACGAAGACGTGAGGCACCTACTTTTCCTAAGTTTGCCGTGCATTTTCTCATTCCTCGCTGCCACGTCATCTGTTGACCTCCACGTGGTCTTTTCCACTCCCTAGGAGGGGCGGAGAATAGGACACAGTATGGTAGACGTGTGTTTGGCATACGTAACATATGACCCAACCAACGAAGTCTACTAAGCTGGATAGGCTGTGACAACGACGAATATCTTCAGCACGCAGAATCCAAGTTTCGCAACCATACAACAAAACTAAACGCACTGCAGCATAGTAAATACGACCTTTCAACTTCAAAGAAATATCAGGTCGGCGCCACAAGTGCATCAGTACAGCGTACGCCGCTCGAGCCTTGGATATACGCGTGATCACCTCTACTACTGTGCCCTAATCCGTCGTCACGCAGCTACCGAGGTAGGTGAAGTGGTCGACAACTGCCAGCACCTCACCATCGAGCATCAAGCTCGGAATCCCTGACGTCCAGTCTTGTAACATCACCTTGCACTTTGAAGGTGTAAAGCGCAGGCCGAATGGAGCTACAGCTCTTGCGAGATTATCGAGTGCACGCTGAGCATATTCCGTGCATTCGAACAAGCAGACAACGTCGTCTGCGTAATCTAGGTCACATAGCTTTTCACTATTTCCTAGTTCGATGCCTACATCCTGAAGATTTTGCAGTGCATTCTCCATTATTTCGTCTATGACGAAGTTGAACAGGAATGGAGAAATGGGACATCCCTGTCGAACACCAGTGGTCTTTTCGAACCGACCGGATAGTTAGCCGTAAACCCTAACGTGGCCAGAAGTATGAGAATACAATGATCTCGGTAGGTTCAGGAACTTCTGGGGCATACCTTTTCGATGAAGAACACTGAAAAGCGATGTTCGATCAACTGAATCGAAGGAGCCTTCCAGGTCTAAGAAAATCATTATTGTTGGTCGGCGGTGCGTGTGACGCCTTTCAAGTATTCGGCGAAGAGTAAAAATCTGGTCGATGCATCCTCGACCTGGGCGGAATCCAGCCTGCTGTTCGCGGGCATCCATCTCGCGAGTGGACCTAAGACGGTGCAGCAGAATCGAGGCTAATACTTTGGTGACTATCGGAATTAAGCTAATCACACGATGGTTACTACGGTCATTCGGTATTCCCTTCTTGAAGATGGGAACAATCAATGACTCACTCCATATTAACGGAATACGCTCCTCCTTCCAAATGTCACGGAGCAAGGCGGTAAGTGATTTTATCAACGCCTCACCACCCAGTTTGAAAAGAACTGGAGGAAGTTCGTCGGGACCTGCCGCTTTCCCCCGCCTTAGTAATCGAATACATGACTCTACTTCTATTTCCGATGGGGGCTCAAGTGATACCACCCAAGGAGTCACAGTTGTTGACACGGGAGTAACTACATTAGCGTGCGGCCAGCTAAACTGTCCCTTGAAGTACTCGGCCCATCGGTCAAGCCTTTGCTGTTTGTTATGGATGGGTTCTCCATTTCTATCCCAAATCGTTTCACTGACCTGGGTTCGCCGTCCACCGGTGTCGCGAATAAGTTTGAACAGTCTTTGACTGTTACCTGAAGCAGCTGCCACTTCCATTTCTTCGGCTACCTTGACCCACCAGTTTTCGCGATCATTCCTGAGGCTTTGCGTAACTTGTCTTTGCAGCTTTCTCAGCATCTTATTCATCTCCTTACGGTTCGAAAGCTGACGCTTTTGCTCCATTATACTCAGCGACTCTTGCGAGATCCAGTGTCTTTGATGGACATCGGATCTACGACCACAGGCAAAACCTGCTGCCACGTGTATTGCCTGCTGGATATAGGTCCACTGCTCATCTACATTACTGTTCGTCGTAGATCCTAGCTCATGTGCTAATTTCTGTTCAAAACTGATGTAAACTTCTGGATCACACAAACGTTGCACGGCTAATCTGGTGCACGGTTTGCATCGATGTTCATGAAGCTGGAGAGGTAGTCGCATTAAAACTAATGCCCCACTGTGAAGCTGGAGTGATAACCGAATTTAAACGAATGAATGGTCCGGCTCTACGTATGTAGACCAGTAGGATCTACAGTTCTGAACAGAACTGCGCCACCTGTAGCTTACTGAGATATGACCAATCTGACTCAAAATACCTGTAGAGTTAGAGCCTTACGTTTCAGTGCGACGCGAGCCGTGTCGGAAATCCATACTAGATAGGAATAACCGAGTGTCTGCACAAAACTAGAGAAGATTGTCCCCGCTGAGTGAGTAAAGCACAACGCCTGCCTAAACAATCTTCTGACGCACTAAGTTTGCCAACTTGTACACTGAAGTCACCAACTAGCACTACGATGTCAGAATTTGTGATCCTGCAAACGAGAGTGGTGAGTTTATCATAGTACTCATCCTTCTGCATGTCAGAGATGCAGTCTGTTGGAGCGTTCGTCGAGATTACAAACACGTTGCGCTAAATACAGCTAACCTTTCGAACAACAACTGACCCCTGGAGTCTAACTGAACATAAACGACTATTAACCGGTATCCAGTCTAAAAGGGCAGCCCCGACTTTATTATTCAAGACTATTCCTACACCACGTTGACCCACAGCTCGAGCTGCTTCGTCTCCTGAAGTGCGCAGAAAATACCTCAATGAGATACCAGGAGCGGTTAGTTGAATCACACTGCTCGAATCTTGTATACGCGTTCCACTGAGGCAGCAGATATCAATCTTCAGAGAATCTAATGTGAGGGCTAGACACACCTGCTGACCGGCCTGCATGAGTGTACACACATTAAAGGAGCCGAGATTCAGAGGCTGACGAGGCTTGAGAAGATGTGAGTTAAGAAATTGGGGATCACTTCTGACACTGTTTGACAATAAACCGTTGCGAATATCGAGTGTGTTATCATTGGGATCATTATGGATGGTCGGAGGGGGAAAAAGAGGGATGGTTAGGGACAGAAGACAAAGGTTGAATAAAAGATAGGGAACTCTGAGCAGTAGCCCACTTATCACTACCCACCCCGCTCGATACAATGGGCAGCGCGGTCTTGATTATCCTGCGCGACGACCGGTGTAGTACGGAATTCTTTGTATTCGTGCAGTTCATGGGATATGTTGGACGGGTACTGCTAAGGTATCCAGCCGCAAAGCAGGAGAACGATTAGATTCTCAACCAAAGCCCTTAGTTCTAACAAGAACCTGTCCGCAAGGCAGCGGGGTGGTTGAGTGGAAGCCCATTTCCTTGGATCAATTATTCTTCCACTGATTTTACCGACTGAGTTGCCAGCTCAAATCGACCCCCAACCTGAAGGACCAGGAGACTGGACTTCGTCTGGTCTCTACCCATTGACCTTCCAGGTAAGATGGAAACTTCGGCTCGAGGTAGGCCAACCTGTATAACTCGCTGGGTCAGTGGGGCGCGCAAGCCGTCGCACCATGTCACGATGCACTGTCGGTACTCTTATGCTGAAAGCACCCGGAACGCCAGCCGGATCTCTGCACACAGACAGTAATCGCCAAATTGGGGTCTTGTATGCGGATTTCGGGGACTCCGCCTATGTCTGTTCTGATTGCTTCAAGAGTTTTAGCGAGGTCTGCCTGGTACTTCATCTGATATAGTGTGCGCACTTTGAATGCAGCCACGTAGGGAGAACTTGTAGGTGTAAAACGTGCATTTAATTTATTTCCTGCATTCACTTACTGTTTCCTTTGCAGCAGCAGTAAGCGCGTAGCATTTTTCTTCGGTTCTAATTTAGGAAAGGGAAAATATATAAGGCTGTTTTTTGGGAGGATGCTGGAGTTTTCTGGGTGAATTTTAGCTTGCTGCTGGGAATCCTAATCGGAGACTTCAACTCAACAGTCTAACGCACAAGGCAGTGGTGCTTCAATCCAGCACGGGAACGTAACCGAAGCACCCGTGAAGAAATTTCTCCTGATCTATCCCTGTAAGACATGATTACTGCATGGATTTTGTCTTGTCTTCGCTGTCGTTTTGTTATCGATCCGGTTTTTGAATTGAGTCAGCCCCAAGCACCTAATGAAACAGTCGGAACGTAAACGGGGCCGAAGGCTGCCCAGAGTTGGCGGGCGATAGCTGACCACCGTCGAGAGAAATTCCAGGTACTCCAGTTTTACGTGCATCTAGTGGAGGTTTTTAGACCGGTAAGCTACTTCCCCGTATTTATTCGCCGGAGTGTACTCTCCAGGAACATACTAGTTAGAACCAGATATTGCTCATTTAGCTGTTCGGAGCTCGGACCTCGTCCAGCCTCTACCCAATAAACTGTCAGGCGTGATTGCATCTCTGCTTGGAGAAAGCCATCCTACATGGCTTTTTGGGTCATGGAGGCGCGCAGTCCAGCGTACCACGCCAAGGTAAAATGTTGTCGTAATGGCCAGGATTGTGTTGGGAGTAGATTTCCCCCGCTACCCGAGGTAATCACTCTACATGGTCTTCAGTGACACGGCCATGTTTTGTGTATGCCAGCTTATCGTCAACGCTTTCGTGCTAGTCAAGACTAGACGTCACGAACAGTTTACGGGGTGTCTGAGAGCAGCACTTATAAAGCGGTAAACTGTTGTCCCTTCTGACAACCTGCATCTCCTTGATCTCTATCATTTACCTAGCTCCCACCTGTGGCTTCACGAAGCTGAAGCATGCATCAACAGCCACACCCCGGCAAACCGCTCGACAGGCGGGCTAAACCAGGTTGAGGGTAACCAAGGTCTTAAAACCTCGCTGGAACGGTGTTCTATGCGAAGACATACTCTTGAATGAGCGGACGAGATTTACTGATCGAACGGCTGCAAGGGAAATTTGTCCAACTTACGCGATCTGGTATTCCGGAAGAGATAGATGAGCCGCACAGCAGGCCACCCACTCATCTGGAGCAACTCTGCTGCAGTTGGTTATACAAAGACTAGAGGTTCATTCTCTAACAAAAAGGTCGGATGAGGTGCCGTGATCTTACTTTTTTTGCCAGACTGGACGACTTAATAGTATTACAGTCCCGAAAGGAGACTAGAGTCACGGTCTCGTACTATGCTCCCGAGAATCCCCACAAATCATTTTCTCGATATTTATGGAGTCGACTTATCGCCCGATAGGAGATAATCGCCTAAAGAGAAAAAAAAATTTACCAGTAGGCCGTGCCCTGACTTGTCCTAGGAATATGGTGAACCTAGCATCAGCCGTCGCTTCGGTTGGCGCTTCCCGCTTTCCTAGTTCAGGCTCAAGAGATGAGGGTTTTCGTTGGTTAGAGACGTTAAGAAATTGGCTTGGAATAGAATGCTGCGTGTTCTGTCTCTTTCACTTCTGTCCCTTATAAACACGAAAACCCCATTAGTATACGGTTAGAAACAAAACAATGTATTCGTTCTTTTTTCCTAATCGTTGAATCCCGCTATACTTTATTATTGTTATTGTCACCGCCCATTTTCACTGATGTTTTGTATCGACCCTTCTCTGAGTGTGAGGTGGTACACGTTGGTCTTGACTTCATTCCAGGCATGCGCGCGAATGCAACGGAAGAGGCTGAGGCCCGATGTTGATCGAGTGGTTTAAGCGTTTAATGCATCGACTAAAGTGGTTTGAACCCCACCAATGCCGGTCGTTTTGTTGTTTGGATCGTTACCGTGACCGACCTGTCAGGACTTTATGTGGTTGGTCGCTTCTAGCATCTGGATGACGATTGCCGATTGGCCCTAATAATGTGATAGACCATTAAGGCTGTAGGGCATTCCATTTCCACTGAACCCCGACGCAATCATGAATAAAATTTGTTTTACTGGGACACTCCTTCCATCCGTAATTTATTTCACTTGTTGCTGTTTCCACAGAAAATATTTTTTTCTTCATATTTCCAAACTTAGATAAAACTGGAGCATGAGATACTACTTCATCCAAAGTACTTTGGTCCAAACCTGACAGAGACTGTAAAAGCGAAACTTTTTTCCGATGTCGAAGGCACCTGTTCGGGAAAGTATGTTTTTAATTGATAATTTGTTTAATCATCCTTTACCAGATACGGTTTCATAATAGCTGTCACCAATATCGAACACATCGGTGCTGGTATTATTCAGCCTAATCGGGGTTTTGTTCAGTACCATATTGTTTATCGCGCGATCGTTTTTCGGCCATTCAAAGGTGAAGTCGTGGATGCTGTCGTTTCCCAAGTCAATAAAGTTGGTGTGTTCGCCGACTCAGGACCGTTGACCATATTTATATCCAAATATGTGAGTTATTCGCCAACCCGTTGTAAACCGACCTTTTCTAGTCAATTCCTCCAAATCTGAAGTTCGAAGGGGCCGAAGCCGTGGCAGATGGCCTCGATGATGATGAGGAAGAAGTGAGTGACATACAAATTGATCACAATTTTCTAATGCCCTGTTGTCTTGTTGATATCATGTTTGTTGTCTCGTATTATTATGTGGTCTTACCACAGTGGATATTTTTCGCGTGGATTTGTCCATCGATGGAACGTCTTGGTATCGTATACTCTGTGGCCTACTAAACCAAACTCCATCATAATTCATCTTCCATCTGTCCACTAGAATCAAACAGTTCAGATTGAAGACCGCATTCGTGTAAGAATAATCGGTTTGCGTGTTGATGCCAGTGATATCGTAAGTCAACAATAAGTGCTGTTTCTGAACTCTCTTCATTATTATTGTCTCGATTTTTTCGCAACATAGAGTCAATGAGAGTTCTCATTGCACCTGGTAATTCAGATATTCAATGCAGGATCTGTCACCTGTTTTTTCCGCGAGCACTGTCCTTTTTGTTGCCATCAAGCAATCCTGTTTGCCCCTCATTCCATCGGCCTTTCTCACAACTTTGTTTGGTTGCATCAATGTAATCAGGGAGACTAATTTTTGTGCAGCCTCAAAATGCACTTGATGTTATTTTTTGTATCCCCTGTTCAACAGACTAGTGTTGTATTATTTGTCAAGATCATATTCTAACGTAAACCAAGCAGAGCTACTTGACTGGGTTAAGTGTTTTGTTCCTTTTCAAAGATGTGGTTACGGTTCACTTTCTGCCTTCT
The DNA here is from genome assembly GCA_948099385.1 of Fasciola hepatica. Taxonomy (NCBI): domain Eukaryota; kingdom Metazoa; phylum Platyhelminthes; class Trematoda; order Plagiorchiida; family Fasciolidae; genus Fasciola; species Fasciola hepatica. The sequence continues at coordinate 8,148,758 of CANUEZ040000012.1, read as the reverse complement.
TTTTATCAGTGGTGTTTTATTCTTGAACTTCAACTTCTATCACTCTTTTGCCGACGTAGCCAACCACCATAGTTCTCTTTTTTACTGCTACTGTCGCCGGACGACTGGAATATCAGTAGCCGTCGCTGTGCTGTCTTGCTGTGTGAACAAAAAATACGTGTACACCATGGAGAGGTCGAATTTCTCAACTTACTACTCAAATTCTTACTAGTAAGCAAAATTGAGCAAAACCACGAAGTAATTAATAAAAACAGTTAGAAAAGTGTACGCAAAAATGGGATGACAGAGAAGCAAATTAGAGGACTTGACCGGTGTTTGATCACAAATAATGACTCTAGGATTCACACTTACTTAAAACAAAGAGTTCATAGGTGGTATCCCCCCCAAGTGTATGGGACACTAATGAAGATGAGGTGTGATTAGGTCAGTGGTCCACACGGGTTGTCGCCAAGGTTGCAAACTGAATTTGCTCTCGTTTCATCCCCACCGTTAACATATTTGTACGATCAACTTCTGTTCCATAGAGATGCCCTGGGTTATGCTAGAGTGGCATCCATGATGCTACTGTATGTTCCCGGCCTGGGTGATATATTGTGCAATCTAATACTCTGTAGTTGTTTGTTCAAAGACTTCTAGTGCATCGAACGTCCTCTGAGATGAAAAAAACTGATCCAGTCAGCTTGACTCTTATCACTTGAATGTCCTATTTAATTTAAATATATGTCACAAACTATTTTGCTTTTCATTCTATCTGATATGCAAAGCCGCTAGTATTTGTGGTCGGGTCTGCAATGATGCATTCAAATGCGTAAGAGGAAAAAATTCCCAAGTATATTAGGCGTAGATGGTAGACTGTCGTCCACCGGAGTTCATTTTTCCGGTTCCTTTACCAATCGCGAATAATTAACACGTGATCGTGGTCACATCATCTTAAATACTTTCAATGACAGAAGTTCAGGATATCACCATGTTTCTGTCCCACGCATACTACTCTTTTTAAAGTCTTTTTTTAGACATCAGTGGATAACTTATTGGCCGATATATTTTCTTTCATCACTTAGTTGTAATTCATCATCCAGGACTCATTGTCGAATCATTTGTGCATTAGGTCAACTTTTCACGTGGTTCATCGGAAGGCATTTCTCATCATGGCTAGAAGGAACGTGACAAAATATACGTGATCTGCGACATCCAAAAATCTGAATAATAGTTTACGCTAGTATCATCATGGAGTTCGTGGCGCACTCCATCCGCTTGAATGCAGGCTCTTGATGGGTTGGGTCCAATCTGCCATTAGACACAAAATATTTTCTGCAGTGCAACAGAGGTGTCAGATTTCCATCACGGTGCTGTTAAAGAGACTAACACTATTAAGGAGAGACTAATAAATGAAACAGGACAGTGAAACAAAAGTTGTACGAAGTCTGTCAGGAGGGAAATTATCGGCTGTTAAGTTAGCGTTTTGGCACTCTGTACGTTTCATAAGTAGATGATGAATATATCCTTAGTCTCGCTAGTAGCAGAGAATGATAGTCGTGGAACGGACAACTGGGCCGTACAGATCTTCAAAAACACCGACTAGTCGTTCTCCAATTTTGAAGAGAACCAGTTTATCTTTTTCCGATCCAGGTTCATACCGTGTTTTCTGTTACAATGGGCGGTCATTGCTGCACCCCCGTCCCGCACCATGTTCACACGGACACTCATGAAATCTCTATGGTGATTCATAGACCCTACTTTTCGAAAGACATGGGGATACTCTTGTTCGTATCATGTGACGACGTAAATTACAATAGATCAAAGTTATCATCACCGTATATGCTCAAGCAATTACCACTTTACATGGTGGCGAGCGTAGCCATAGTTGAGTGAACACACTGCATTAAATACCCCAACTACCCCGTCCACGTAAACAGAGCAGTTGCATCAGTCAACTTTGGGCCATGGCACACACGTTTCAAGCACAACTGGTTTTGTGGCCACACACACACCTTCCGGTTCATGTGACTTCCAAGTGCTGGGTTCACCTGGCTACCCCCATGACTATCTCACCGCTGTCTGTATGTAGTATGTATGTTGTAGTCAGCACGCAAACGCACACGCGCATGTACTTAGAGCTGAATTCACCTTGATTGGTGGACCATTCCCTCACCACACATGTGCGCCATACACGCACAGACACAAAAATAGGTATGGTTTTTGTGTGTCGCACGTGTTAACAGACACGTAAAATATGTCCGCTTCATGGGCGGAACGAAAAGGCAGTTACGTCATCGAATGACTAAACACATTCCAGTATGACTTCAGAAGGAAATGAACAGCAAGTTCACCACGACTGCATCATCAAACGACCAAAGGTCCACCAGGACTTTCTTTCGAAATCAAGCAGTGCATCGTCGCAAGTCGGGCGCTCAAAGTGATCTAGTCGACCACGAATACCAGTGTTCATAGTGTTCACCGGAAGTGTATCTACTCGCGGGAGGGTCAAATTTATATTTGTGCTAATAAAACGATCGTAGTGGTTCGATTTTAAAATATGGCGAAAAATGCGTTGGATTGTCCCTTTAAGATGATGACCAAGACCGAGATTTGCTAAGTAAACCGTAAAAGTGGTTCATTTTACCGCGAAGTGATCGCGTAAGGCTACCAACGTACACCTACGGCGCTGTCAGTGATAAAACAACCAATATGGGCACGTCGATTGATAATGAAGAACTTGAAGGTGTTGAGTCATACCAAGACGACTTTGTTGACCGTGGTTATACGACTACTGTATTTGTTATTTGTCGAAACAAGCTGTTCAGCTCAGTGTTTCCAATAAAACTGTCCGATGTATTTCCTGTTTTTATGAGTTTTCCCGCTTTAGTCACTTTTTTAGCTCCTAGGATTTCTCCCCAGATCCCGCGAGTTTAACCCCGCTCAATGACGTAGCTTAATCCAGAAACGTTCTTTACGTTCGGTTCTTGGTGGTCTTCCCTGCCATGCTCCTTTTACTCCAAATACAGCTCTACAAGCTTTTCCGCCATCCAATTTTCACGTACACTTTTCTGACCGATTTTATTAATTACTTTGTGATATTTTCTCAATTTTGCCTACTAAGAAGGTTTTGAGTAGCCAGTTGAGAAATCCGAACTCCCCGTGGTGTACACGCATTTTTGTGCGCACTGTACGTCCCAAAGTCTCACCTTCGACCATGGTTTGGAACTTCAGAAATCGTTTTTCTCAGGAATTTTAGAAACCATATATCTCTTGTAAACAAGAGACACTTTATGAATGTAAACTTCTTTCTCCTTCGTCTTGGTTTCAAACCTAGTGCTCTCATTTGGGTTTATTTTTCGTTTCGTCTCCATTAAATTCATTTGACATCTTCATTCGCTCCTCCTGCCACGGTTAGCGTTATCTTTCTAATTCGTTCCGAACATTTTTCACCTGCGCCCGCTCGTCTGTATTTTAATCTTTGCTAGACATGGATTTTTAGTGCCCGATTGTCTCATTTTAATTTACTTTGCTTCGTTTAATACTGTTGTCTATTTGCCACATTCCAGTTCGAGTTGGATATTTTCTGAACTGTATACGATATTCTTATTACAATGCACAATTTATCTCACCTTTATTCAGTTTGCGATCGGGACTTTAATGGATGATTACTTGGGTGAGTGTACGAGTGATAACTTAAATGAGGCTTTGATTTGTTAGTATTATCAGAAGCACAATAGAATGATGTTGCACGGCGATTTGAATTTTCACTCGCGGCGCAAATATTTACTTTCTACATATTTTGTTCCGCTACCCGACCAACATGTTTTTTTTGACGCATTGTACCACTTTAGATTCTCACATGAACCACTCGGCCAGTAGCGTCGGTGTGTATTGGGCGTCTTAATCATCGTATTGCTCACTGATTTACTTGACTTGTTGAGGCCTTGTGAAAGTGGCCTCATAAGGCCAATCTTCCATCTGTCCGTCACGTTAGAGTAAGACCATGTGTTCACAGGTCCTACCCCTCATTGCGCCTAAGAGTTGATGAAGAACAAACAAGTCGTTATCTTATTGGGAACTAACATCTAACATCTGGAACACGCATCACGTCCCCTTTTTCTATGAACACTTATATTAGTACAGTAGATAAAATAAAGTCCGTAGCCACCGTAGCTCACTGCTGTTTTGGAAAGAGCTGACACTGTTATATCGCAAGACACAGAAGGTCTGAGACTCGATAACACAAATTATTTGGCGTTAAGACGCCACACATGGTGAAAGCACACGACTAAATAGACACATAACACGATGCGAAATGAACAAGCTGTACGGAAAACACGGGGCTCGAGGCCACATAAACTCACGATACAAAACACGAGACGCAAGCCAAAGAGCCACACGAGACACAGAACAGAATCACGGACAATGAGTGATACCTACGGCCTCGGAGGATTAATAGCACAACTGATTGCTTGGGCCTAATCTCCCATCCCCGTAATCGCACAACGAGAATCGATCTCGGTTAGCCTACGACTCGAATACAAGTCGCAAACTTCAGTAGTACTAGCCCACCAGCTAACTAGAGTGAGAAAATAGACACAACAGAGTACCGCGCGTTTATTGGTGACGACCAACACAAGCCAAACGGGTGTCAGCTCTACGGCTTATATAGTCTGTACGAGCGACCTTGTGAAAATCATGCATGAATCAATCAGCGAAGTCATGTGACCAGCAGTAAAACAACAATTGGGGGTTATCATGAAACTTTCCAACTGGAGGGTAAAAACGAAATTTTCTACAAAAGTGGAAATGTTAATTATTCAAAAACTAAACAGTTTTATGGGAAGGTAATGTCGCAGTTGAATTCTATGTGTCTATCACGACGAGACTGCACCTCGACGTGGTGCGACGGCTTGCGCGCCCCACTGACCCAGCGAGTTATACAGGTTGGCCTACCTCGAGCCGAAGTTTCCATCTTACCTGGAAGGTCAATGGGTAGAGACCAGACGAAGTCCAGTCTCCTGGTCCTTCAGGTTGGGGGTCGATTTGAGCTGGCAACTCAGTCGGTAAAATCAGTGGAAGAATAATTGATCCAAGGAAATGGGCTTCCACTCAACCACCCCGCTGCCTTGCGGACAGGTTCTTGTTAGAACTAAGGGCTTTGGTTGAGAATCTAATCGTTCTCCTGCTTTGCGGCTGGATACCTTAGCAGTACCCGTCCAACATATCCCATGAACTGCACGAATACAAAGAATTCCGTACTACACCGGTCGTCGCGCAGGATAATCAAGACCGCGCTGCCCATTGTATCGAGCGGGGTGGGTAGTGATAAGTGGGCTACTGCTCAGAGTTCCCTATCTTTTATTCAACCTTTGTCTTCTGTCCCTAACCATCCCTCTTTTTCCCCCTCCGACCATCCATAATGATCCCAATGATAACACACTCGATATTCGCAACGGTTTATTGTCAAACAGTGTCAGAAGTGATCCCCAATTTCTTAACTCACATCTTCTCAAGCCTCGTCAGCCTCTGAATCTCGGCTCCTTTAATGTGTGTACACTCATGCAGGCCGGTCAGCAGGTGTGTCTAGCCCTCACATTAGATTCTCTGAAGATTGATATCTGCTGCCTCAGTGGAACGCGTATACAAGATTCGAGCAGTGTGATTCAACTAACCGCTCCTGGTATCTCATTGAGGTATTTTCTGCGCACTTCAGGAGACGAAGCAGCTCGAGCTGTGGGTCAACGTGGTGTAGGAATAGTCTTGAATAATAAAGTCGGGGCTGCCCTTTTAGACTGGATACCGGTTAATAGTCGTTTATGTTCAGTTAGACTCCAGGGGTCAGTTGTTGTTCGAAAGGTTAGCTGTATTTAGCGCAACGTGTTTGTAATCTCGACGAACGCTCCAACAGACTGCATCTCTGACATGCAGAAGGATGAGTACTATGATAAACTCACCACTCTCGTTTGCAGGATCACAGATTCTGACATCGTAGTGCTAGTTGGTGACTTCAGTGTACAAGTTGGCAAACTTAGTGCGTCAGAAGATTGTTTAGGCAGGCGTTGTGCTTTACTCACTCAGCGGGGACAATCTTCTCTAGTTTTGTGCAGACACTCGGTTATTCCTATCTAGTATGGATTTCCGACACGGCTCGCGTCGCACTGAAACGTAAGGCTCTAACTCTACAGGTATTTTGAGTCAGATTGGTCATATCTCAGTAAGCTACAGGTGGCGCAGTTCTGTTCAGAACTGTAGATCCTACTGGTCTACATACGTAGAGCCGGACCATTCATTCGTTTAAATTCGGTTATCACTCCAGCTTCACAGTGGGGCATTAGTTTTAATGCGACTACCTCTCCAGCTTCATGAACATCGATGCAAACCGTGCACCAGATTAGCCGTGCAACGTTTGTGTGATCCAGAAGTTTACATCAGTTTTGAACAGAAATTAGCACATGAGCTAGGATCTACGACGAACAGTAATGTAGATGAGCAGTGGACCTATATCCAGCAGGCAATACACGTGGCAGCAGGTTTTGCCTGTGGTCGTAGATCTGAAGTCCATCAAAGACACTGGATTTCGCAAGAGTCGATCAATTTAATAGAACAAAAACGTCAGCTCTCGAACTGCAAGGAGATGAATAAGATACGAAGATGCGAACAAAGGCAAGTCACAAACGGCCTTATGATGGATGGCAAAAATTGGTGGGTCAAGGTAGCCGAAGAGATGGAAAGTAGCAGCTGATTCAGGTAACAGTCAAAGACTGTTCAAACTTATTCGCGACACCGGTGGACGGCGAATCCCGGTCAGTGAAACGATATGCAATAGAAATAGAGAGCCCATTCGTGGCAAACAGCAAAGACTTGGCAGTTGGATGGAATACTTCAAGGAGCAGTTCAGCTGGTCGCGCGCTAGTACAGCTACTTCTGTGTCAACAACTGCGAATCCTTGGGGAATATCACTTGAGGCTGCATCGGAAGTAGAAATAGAGTCGAGCATTCGGTTAATAAAGCGTTGGAAAGCGGCCAGTCTTGAAGAACTCCCTCCAGCCCTTTTCAGAATTGGTGTTGTTGTGTTGATAAAATCACCTACCACCTTGCTCCGCGACGTTTGGAAAGAGAAGCGTATCCCACTTTTATGGGGCGAGTCGTTGATTGTACCCATCTTCAAGAAAGGAATACGCAATGACTGTAGTAATCATCGTGCGGCTAGCCTAATTCCGATAGTCACCAAGGTATTAGCTTCGATTTTGCTGCGTCCTCTCACACCGGCTTGCGAGAGGAACGCCCGCGAATAACAAGCCGGATTCCGACCAGGTGGATGTTGCATCGACCAGATTTTTACTCTTCGTCATATATTGGAGGTACGTCATGCATATCGTCGACCGAAAATAATGTTTTCCCCGGACTTGAAAGGCGCCTTCGACTCAGTTGACCGGACGGTGCCATTCAATGCTCTTCACCGGAAATATATGCTCCGGGAGTTCGTGAATCTACTGAAGTCGTTGTACTCTCATACTTCTGGCCGCGTAAGAGCTTAAGGTGAACCATCCAATCGGTTCGAAATGACGAACGGTTTTTGACAGGGATGTCCAGTTTCTCCATTCTTGTTTAACCTTTCATGAACGAAATAATGGAGGATGGCTTGCGAGATCTTCGTAATGTAGGCGTGGAACTAGGACATAGTGAGAAGCTGTGATCTAGACGGCGCAGACGACCTCGTTTGCTTGTTGGAATGCACGGAACATGGTCAACGTGCACTGGATAGACTCTCAAGTGCTGTAGCTTCATTGGGCGATCGCTTTTCACCTTCAAAGTGTAAAGTTATGTTGCATGACTGGACGTCATGGATTCCGAGCCTGATGCTCGATGAGGAGGAAATAACAATTGATGACCGCTTCAGTAATCTCGGCCGCAACGTGACGACGGATGGGAGCACAGTAGTAGAGGTAAGCACGTGGCTATTGAAGGCTGGAGTGGTCTACGCTGGACTGAAGCATCTGTGTGCACTGTTCGGTGATGCGTTCAGTTTTGTCATATGGTCGCGAGACTTGGGGTCTCCGTGCGAAAGATTTGCGTCGTCTTGAGGTCTTTGACCACCGATATTTACGTATTATCGCTAACATTGTGTGGAACAGCCGAGTAAGCAATGCTGAGGTCAGAAAGCGAGTTTTGGATACAAATTCGGAGAACGTTTTATCACAGCATACCCAGATTAGTAGGCTTTGTTGGTTAGGGCACTTGTTGCGAATGGCAAACACACGTCTAACGTACCATGTCCTATTCTCCGTTCCTCCTGGGGATTGGAAGAAGAAACTTCGTGGAGGTCAACAGATGACGTGGCAACGAGGAATGAGAAAGTGTACAGCGAACTTAGAAAAGTAGTTGCCTCACGTCTTCGTGGCTGGGGTCCAAAAGATCCGTCTACCAGTTGGCTGGAGACAATGAAGGATATGGCAGCGAACCGTGACCAGTGGCGATCGTGTTGTCACTTTCTATCGAATCAGAATGATAGATCAATGTTTGTTTGTACAGTTAGACTGGGTATTCCGTGTGTTGGGTACTAGGGTGCTCTTTCCTTTTCCCATTTATGTAGGTCCACTCCCTATCCATCTTGTATATTCATACTTTCTAATTCAAGGTGCAACATGATGAGAAAGGCAGTAGTCAGTGGAGCTTGCCCTACTGTTAAACGCTGTACGATGATGGTGATGATGAATTCTGTTGGTCCAAATGTGTGTGCAAAGTGCCTTTTTCTGAATAGAAAGTCGGCCGGACACTGTTGCTCCTGAAATCTACACTGGCACCCCCATTTTTCTTTTCATTGCCTCGTAATAGGTAGTTATTTGGGAGGAAGTTGACCAGCGGTAACGGTGCCTAAACTGCGCACTCAGAATCACTAATTGTCTAAACACTACCATTGCTGACATTCGTAAATGTCAGTCTGCTCGTCAACTTGACTATTGTGTTCGGCACTTATCCGTATGTTCATCTGCTTATGATTTGCATACGTCCTACCAGTTCCTCACCCCACAAAAATTATATGCTCTGCTGACAGCGTGAATGCATGTCTCACATAAGGCATGATTTGAAAAATGTTTAGGGGTTACTCCGAAAGAGTGATGATCGAATCAACTACGTTATGTTTAAACTGCTTAGGAGCAGTGCCCCGCTTTTTCGGAGCTGTGAATCAGTATTGATACATATTCGCCAGCTTCTGGGTACCACGAAAAGTCCAGGACCGGCAGTCAAATCAACACAACAACATTACGTAAATGATTGATTGAAGAAGAACAGAAACTGTTTATCAAAATCCTATCACTTGATTGAATGAACGTACATTTTTACATTTTTTATAAGATGCAATTTCCTACGCATTTTCATAAGTTTCTTCTTTTTGTTCTCCGCAGCTATAATTCTCACCGAGGTATCTAAAGTCTTCCTCGCTCAGTTTTTTGTAGACTGAATTGGGACAATAAGCATAAGAGATGTGTGGTAATCGAGTGTGTTTTAGATGTGCATATGTGGATCTCCGCCCCGTTAGAAATAGATAACACCGCAAATCACTTTGGGTAACCGTATCCCTACAGATATTGTCACCGGTTGGTTACTTACTGTGGCACGGCACCATAAATCAAACATACCAGACATTAAAATGCGACCGGTGACATCCAAGTTCATGGATGATAGATTCTTTACACGTTTTATATTTTCAAGATTGCTCTGACTGGGATCAGCATATGCACTTCATGTGATCTGCGTGAAGTACTATTATTGTGCAACTGTGTATAATGTGTCCATTTGGTCTTGAAATCGACTACTTTGCTCATTAGGTGAAGTTGCAAGCTTTTTCCGTGGCAAGCAGGGAGTCAGCCGATCTACATCGAAGTTTCTATTGACTCGTAATTTTCTGACTCAGCTATTGATTTACTCATAATGAGAAGTAAAAAAGTACTACTTTGGTGATATCGCCCGAAAACGTCCCTCTCTTTTAGGCCCCGTTATTCATGCACTGAGACGCACCTTCAGTCTTCATTAGTTACAGTTTGTCTTCTTCACTAAGTTAATTCCAATCGGTTATTGCTGTTGTGGGGGGAGACTGAGTGGCAAATACAGTACCAAGTCTAGTTGGATGTGACAGTTATGTCCGACCCAAAATCGCGGATGTTTTACTTCGTATGTGTGCACACAGGCAATAAAGTAACATTGCAACATCACTGTTCTAACTTTATGAAAGCCACAGCAATCTTTTGATTTGATTTCGGTGAATGAAGCACTGGTGGCAGTCGAGTGGTTTAAAGCGTTCAATTACCACCTCGGAGGTCAGAGATTCCAATTCTCGCCACCAACAGTCGCTTTGGTGGTAGACATTAATCCCCACTGAAGTCCTGCTCGTTACCACCCCTGACCTATGGGAACATGTGGTTTTCCATCAATCTGAATCTCAGGGTCTCGCAGCCGGTTATCCCTAAACGTGAAGTGAGCCGTTGTGAGTGTGGGGTATACCCCTCCACTGCATTCATGCGCAAATATGCAATAAAAAGGCTGGTGATCTTGGTCTCTACCGTTTACCTCGTAGCCTACAGAGGCCATCTTTGTGACCTCGTTGTCAGTTGTCGCACGTGATTATGGATCTAGGCAATGAGACGCACGGTTCTGTGAATCCCATGGATTCCGGTGTGATTTAACATTTGAGAATCAAATTTCACACATCTGAGTCCTGTTTCCACTTATTGATGCTTTGGTATCCGTCAAAATGGTATATTAACCCTGCTCCAATCAGGCCGTCAAGCGATTGCAAGTGCCGACAGAGAGAACAGACCACATTTATTCACTAGAAATTTGAGCTGTGATTTTTGCGTTCTTGAATTGGTTTTGTTTTCGGCAACGCTTGAATTCACGTACATGCATTCAAGCTAAGCTTGCTTATTGAGTATTCTCTTCGCTTTTCTCATTGTAGTTCATATTAAAACCGATCGAGGCCTCTGCTTCACAATAACGAAAAAGTCCTAACGTAAACACAAAAAGTTGTTTCCACGAAAAACAACCCGTAGTACGAGAATAAGTGCATGTACTTCTTACAATGCGTGAAAATATACATTTGTACAGAAATGTAAAAAATTTAGGGTCAGTAGTTTTCTCTCTCCTTCAAAAGTATTTAATCAGTTTGTATTTTTGTGTCGGTTCAGGATAGGTTGGGCCTTAGCCTTTTAATATTCTTTCCTCGTAGTGGTAAATCTTGAAACAAACTTATTTTGTCTTTATAGCCAACTACGATCCCTCTTTTTCAGAAGCAGGAACAGCAAACTGGTTTTGGCTTCACTCCAGCCCCCCTTGCGATATGTTATGCGACCGTGTGCTCTACTCCTTTTACTGTAATTCACTGTATATCCAAGAAAATATTGCTAGATGTAAACTTTCAAACTAGTAATGGGCAGATGGTTGTTCGACTTCTGTACTTAATCAGTTCTTAAGTTGTTGAGCAGTGCTCTTCAAAACTACAATTCTGTAGTTTTCATGGGCGTACAATTTTTCCTACATAGTATTTTTAATTGGTAATGTTCACGAATAGTAGGGGGAGTTGGCGACGGGCAGTGCTCTCGTGACCCACTACCTCGATTCGTTTATCGAAGCTCCAATGAGATTCTCCACCCAAAGATTAAGGGTCTGGTCGGCGGGCTTTCTCCCACTGACAGTGGTGGATCTTTGTGGCCATGAAATATGCTGTTTCTTCTGTACTCACCCAAGCTGCACAAGGGGACACGGCCGTCCCTCGAGTGTCCCACAGGGGACGGTCGAGCGAAATTCAACACATTTTCATCGGTCAAATTTGAGATTTGGTTGAAAAATAACGTCATACAAATAACCACGAATTTATTTGCGTTTATTAGCAGATTAGTGTTTGGAAAGATAAGTGGCTAATAAACAAAGTTCTATTTATAATTTTACCACTAGCTATTCGATGCGCTTGTGCTTCGCAAATATCTCTCTTCTGTTCGTTCTAATTTACGGCTGACGGTCGCCTGAGTGTATCTTTCTGATTCCAAAAGGTAAACTCAGGTGACGATCGTGCTGCCTAGGTATACGCAGCTATTGAGTTCAGCAGATTGTGTGGTTTAGTTTGTGCTTTATAATGAAATAACAATATTGATGTCATCCCTTGTTTCTTCCCACAGGCCCGTGCAACTGATAATTGCGGATTTCGGCGATCAAATCAAATCATGAACAACTACGTCTGGGAAATAGTGTTGTCTGTTTTTGTATCACTATGATAACTGTCATGTCATGCAGACGTGTGTATATACTGTTTTTATGAAGCACGCATCTTCTGTTCGAATGTCTCACGGAAAAAGGAAGACGCTGTTGCAGTGTGATTGTACCCCTTTAGGCGAAGCAGTCAGGAACGCTAACGGTACAAACCATCCCTCCGTACAGCTGCATGTTATGCCATTCATATGATCAAATTGTTTCATATCTGTAGCGTTCAAAAACGCTGATATCAGAAAGCACGTTCATAACAAAAGACCCTCGGGAACCGCTTTCCGGTGTGACTGCGACTCCACCCTATTTCTTTTACTTAAGTGGATAACAATAATAATCGTTTATTTTTTTATTTTTGCAACAAAGTACAATATTTTTGGAAGGAACCCGCTACCAGTCAAAGGCAACTAATTTAGAAATTGACCACTTCTGTCACCGATCTGAGGTCAAACTTAGTGCCAGCACAACAAATTTGACAGAAATACTACAAAATAACGGAAAGTACAAGGTACAACAAAATTGGAGGGAGTTGGTAATAAATGGAAAAAATACGGTTTTTCTTGTTTTCACCGTACACTTTTTGATATTTTGCTGTTTTTGTTTTGTGTGTTTACACGAACGGCAGTGCGCGCCAGTGACCTGTCCTGGACCATGTCCCTCAACGAGCACTTCAGTTAGAGGGTGATTATCTGTGCTTGACACGATAGTGACCTTCACCACTGTTCGCCCGATGATCCCACTAAATGTGCGCAATTGTTCGGAGACATCGGTCGTCAAACACGGAAAGCCGCCAAGCATCCTCAGCGCAAAGTGGCCACGTCTCGCAACCGTAAAGCAAAACATTACGAACCGCGTCCTTATACACCCGTTCTTTAAGAGAGAGCTCGATGTCAAGGCAGCGCTACAGGTGTCGCAGGTTGGCGAAAGCTGCTCTGGCTCACGCTGGTCGAGATGTGATCTCCATAGCATTACCTCCAGCTGTAGTCAAGTACTTAAAGGTATCCACTTCCAATTAATCACGTCAAAGGGTGAGTGCAAGCATAGACCCCTGCTGATCCTGTAAAAGCCCTTTGCACTTGAAAGAAGCAAAATGTATATTATATCGAGAAACGTCAATCACCAAGTGATCCAAGACGTGTTGCATTGCTTATGCGTTGTCACCCAAAGTCGAAAACTGCGGAGTTCAACTCCACCGTTTAGTAGATCAGAAAAGATATTCTGTGGAACATTTTCTATGGGAACATTGGAGAGAAACGGGGGTGTAGGGCAAGAATAATGTATTTCCCTGGAGACTACAAAAGGAGTCGAAAGCCAACCGTAGGCCCTAGTACAACTTGATGTACGGCCCAACAGCCCATTGAGAACAGATGCATACTTCTCAGGTACTCAATTCTTCAACAAACAGTTCCACAGTGCAGTTCTGTCAGCACAGTCGAAGACCGCGTGTATGTCTAGGAACACGATGCTGGTTAGTCTTTGAAAGGAATAACGGTGCTCCAGTAGCTCCCGAAGGATGAGGATTTGATTTACGCATCTACGACAGACGCGGAAACTAGAAAGCTCATGAGTCTGCTGTTTACGTGTTTGGGATAAACTATCGATATGGCGGACGTTGGTACCTTGGAGGTTATTGAGATGAGATGCAGTCACTACACTGGCTCCTCTCGAAGATCGGAGCAGCGATCGATTTCCCCAGGCGGAGTGGACGTTCTATAAATTCCAGATCTTCGGGAACAAAATGGGCACTTCTGTACCAACTGTAGCGCATCGCTTTTAGACGAGGATGGAGGTCTCCAGAGTCCGGCGATTTTTGACATTCTAATGCTTATATTCCCCTGTAGATTCCTACCCTAATAGATGGGTCTGTTGAAATAGACTGCGGGACAAGTATCTGAAAAGTTGTGTTATGCTGAGATTTCGCGAACTGTGCGCAAACCTGTGTTCGGTGCACATTGAAGAGTCGTGTTTCGCTATGCCCGCTTCCAGGCAGGACTGGCCGGTGGGCACCAAGAAGGGACACCATTTCAGCAGAAATCCAGTGTCTTGGTGCGACGTGACAATCCAAAACTCACTATAACAACGGAATGCAAAGCATTCTTGATAAGCGACCAGTACTGATTGATGTTACCATGCGGGGAAAATTCTAGCTTCCCAGGTTGCGTTTTTTTTTGGAACACGGATAGTCGAACTGGTTGGACCAGCTGATCGCAGTCTAACCGTCATTGCAGCGTGTGTTTGGAACACCCACTGAAATACGTGCAGTTTAGTTCAAACCAACACGTGATTGGAGTCAACAGGGGTGTTCCAGCACCATTCACAGTTTCGTATACGACCCCGCCATTTGCGGTTTATTGCGATGTTGTCCATTGCTGACTCGGAGATACCCTCATGCTTGCTCCTACCTCACATCAGCGCATATTAGCATAAAGAAAATAAGAAGCAAGTGCCCCGTCGCGATCACGTGACACGCTGGCAAAATCCAAACGGGCTCCCCTTTTGTTGTCGTCAATAATTGGCAACGATTTTTTGAGCCACAGTGGAGCAGTTATGATGAAGTAAACCGTCAGAGGTAGTGTATACAGTTGAATACCTTAGTTAAACATAAGCGTGCCTAGAGGTTGCGCACTCATTTTTAAAGATAAATACCAATGTCTTTAGTTTGTCTTCGTTACGGATAATGCCACAAAACCGCTCAGGATATTCAACGCGTTACTGTCACTTGTGGTTTTGAAACGTGATTCTGACTTTATTAATGCTTGGTATAAGGGTGCGAAGGGCTGAATGCGGGACACCTCGGTTCCAAGATTTGAACCTTACTTCTTGATCATGCATTTGGTTATTGCAGTCTCGTTTCTATCAATCAAACCTCGGTCGTACTGGTCTTTGTCAAGCGTGGATAGTTGCCTTTGTAGCTCTCAGTTCAAGGTCTTTGGTTGTTTCTAGCAAAAAAGTGCCAAATTGGTTATCGGACTTATTATTTTACTCAAACATGGAATAAGGCAATCTGCTATTCTTTTGGATTTCTTCCACTGCCATTTCGATGAGTAATCAGGAAGTTTTACAGGCTTGTTTTATTTTACTACGAAATATTTACGGTTTTATCAGTTAGGGGCTCAACACATTCCCAAAATGCTTCGTTCTCTAGTGGAGTTTCTTACCCAGCAATGCATTCTGGCACCTAGAAAATTGATGATCAACTATCAAGAGAAGTTTGGAGTTTTTATACCTTTTTGTCGTTTTTCCTAGGTCTGCTCTCGGCAGGCAGGATTTTCAGTCCAGCGATGGTAGGTGCGTCTTTAATGTTCTAGAGAAAGCGTGAAATACGACTGAAGAAAGTTAACTATGCGAATTCTTTTATTTTGCTTCAGTCCTCAGTTTACGTGGTTTTAGTAATTTTGAATCTCATCAGCTGGCTCCTTTTGGTGATTGAATGCCAGTGAAACAACTGCTTGGTGTATTAGACTATCGAGTAAAATTGTGCTGAAAGTGGGATTCCTTAAACCTCATGTATCTTAGCACAGTTGATCTCTTGTTTTAAAAATGCTCATCCGAAGAGCCTTACCCTTCAACCTGTATTGTTAGATAACGAAAGCTTTTTACTGATAACTGATGAATAAGTATAGCTAAAGAAAGCCATACGACAGTGATATCAACAAAACCAACTACATTTAGATAATCGACAACCTCAACATCTATAACGAATGGGGCATTGCGTCAGTTTCAGCAACACCTTTCAGATCACTCTTGCACCAATATCAGACCAGGCAGCTACGCCGAAGAGTTGATAGTTCACAATATCAACCTTGGTCTGTGCAAACAACTCGAGCAGGCTATCTGTTTAGTCCGTCTTGGTGAGGTACTGCCACAATAACCCCGCGCCGTTCTTTATTAATGTGATGTTGGTGTGTCCGCAGTTTTGCCTCCTTCAAAATCCATGTTTACTCTGACTATAATCAATTAGTGATTTCAGTATGCACTTTTAAAGATGTAGTGAAATGATCCTGGATGCGTGCGAACTAATGTTTTTGGCTTCTTTATTCGAACAAGATTACATTCCAGGGAAAAATCTCGGTGATTATCACTGGCTTGTTCATTTTCAAATCTCCTATATAATATCCCAGGCCGAATCACAAATATCGTAATCAGGTGAGAGATGTGAAAGCGGTGACTTATAATCTTCCATTATTCGGCGTTTGCGAATTATCATCTGTTTATTGGTACACCAGCCCAACGGCTGAGGAATGGTGTTGCATATTTAGAATATTGAAGTCAATTAACTCTGGCAGCCATTCGTAACCGACAAAGATGACTCTTGTCTGTTGATGAAGTCACGCTGATAACTGGACTTAAAGGGTTTCAGCCAGTTTTCACGACGATCGCATTTCCAGGCAACTTTTTTCTTGTCAGCCAATCCCCAGTTTGTTGGTTTCCCTATAATGATATAAGGATTTTGTGGTTGACTAACCGGTTATTAGGAAGTCTAGTTTTTCAGGTTTCCAGCAGAGATATCGACTGCTGAACGTACGTAACGGTGGTAGTCGTTTTATGGACTCCTCTTTTTGCTCTCCGTAGTCTTGATCGTACATTGTGATAAATTGGTTCTGTAACTTTTTGTTTTGTTGTCCAAGTATTTGGTCACCCAGACCCTCATTTTGGAGCCATATTCTGCGCCTCATTGTGACATCAGGCATGAAAGATTTGCATCCGCATGGTGCAAAGAAGGCATTATACGTGGTGCTCATTTTCTCTAGATTTTTGTTGTACTGTGCTGACATGAACTTGGTCGAAGGAGGACTCACCTTTAGTCTGTCTTCATACCAATTACCAACCATCACCAATGGTGAGTATTTTGTCTTGAACGCATCAGAAAAGTCCACTGAAATAAAAAGTGAGGAGAGAAAATTTGTTGCGAAACTGTATTTCTCATGGCTATCATCATGAATTGAACCGTTGATGAGCTCTAATCAACAGCTGCTGTAGTAGTTGGATAGCAAATTATTTCGTATAATCTTCTTCATACGACCAGCTCCAACCTTTGGAAGATGAGTAGTGGTTGTCGTTCAGCGACTTGGAAGAAAGGTATGAAATACCTAACCAGTGGACTTGGCCATGTAGGGAGTGTTGAGCTTCCTGGGTGGGGTCCAAGAGACTAACTCTCTACAGCTAGATACATTGGAGGATATGGCTAGGTGTCGCGATCAGCGGCGCTCTTGTATCCGCAAACTTTATTTGCTGACTTGATACTACTATTTGTAGTTTTTCTGTTACTCTTTTCATCCTCTTTTCTTTTCCATAACTTTCCTTTGAAGTTGCCGATAGGAGAAAGCAGCCAAAGCCACTGCACCCAGTGCTTAGTTAGTCAATTAGCCAGCTCTGTTATTCTGAATTTTCTTAGAGAATTGGTTTTTTGTTGTATATCCTAATTTTTGACTGCGTTTTCAGCATATGACAGATTTCCTGTTGAATAATGGCTGATCCACCTGACTTCGATGTGTTTCATGGAAAGATTTAGCTTTTCTGCAAAGAATTTCAAGGTCAACGTGTACTCATTAAATGGCTGTGTACCTGTATCGACACGAACTTTTTTAGGTCATGACAACACATTGTTGAAATGTAAAAGTCTTCGTAATTTTTCTCACTGAACAGACACGACTTATCGTTTTTTCGTCCTATGAGTGGCGAATGGATATGAATAACACGAGTTAAACATGATCGTTTTGTGGTCTCTGGCAATCTTTTAGTAGCCACTGTCTGTTATTTAGCGACAGTAACTTAGGACGCGGTAACCAAACTTTTCCAACACACCCATACCGCATAAAGTTAAGTCGCGTGTGTAGTCGGTCCGAGTTATGGGGTTTAGTAGCCTGTTGTGAGTCACGTGGACGGCTGCATGCCCGACGCAGGTTTCGATTACCGTCAATTTTCAAGTCACTAGCTGAATGAGTGAGTGACACTTTCACTTTTATTGAACTTTCCAAAAATTCATCCGAATTTTAAACCTAATTTTCTTCAATGTAATAGTATTTTCATAAAACAACTTGGAAGTTTTCCTTTGTAGTCCCCGCGCGCAAGGCTACCAAACCCCGTAAGTCTGACCAATAACACGTGATTTAACCTTATGCGGTATGGGTGTGTTGAAAAAGTTTGGTCGCTGCACCCTAGGCTGTGATCGCTGAATAACAGACAGTGGTCACTAAATGATCACCAGAGGCTAATAAACGACAAGAAAACTTGTAGTTGTTTCGGTAAAAATCTATAAAATGCTTCAAAATTATACCTCCCTGAATATTATTTCCTAAGCTGTACGTGAGGTACTTCTACCAAATCCCCGAAAGTAGCTAGACGTTCATCGTCAAACCAAATAAAATCTCATCTAGTGGTTTCTGGTGATCAAAACTATCCACGAAATAGAAGGTTTCGGATTCCATTCTAGTTGTGAACGCGCAAACGTATTCTTTGGAATTCGGTCAACAGTTTGTTAAACTGAGTTGTAATACGGTGTATTATTTTTCATTCCATGCCTGCGTAGGTGTGTATAGAAGAGCGTATATCCCTTAACTTCGATATCTTACTACACTTTCAAGATTAGGTAGAATCTATGACCCTGAGACTGAAACTGGAGGTCTGTTATGTGACACTCACACGGTGTGTGGCCTGTGCTGATTTTTCCATCAGTTTATCCTTTGCCTTAATGTCTTATAATAAACTGTACTTCTCTATTTTCCGTGATCCCAGTTGCGTTTTGAGTTGGAGACTACTCTCACAAATTTTAAGATTTTTCTTGCATTGAGCAGTATTTTTGGTTGCGTCGTGTGGTGAAATTAACACCTTGCCTATTTGTCTACCTCAATAACTACAGAGTTTTGCTAGATTATTTATTTTACCATCGTAATTGTATTTAGTTCCCTGCGTCAGCAAGCGGACTTTGAAGTCTGGTCACCGTTTTGCCTGCGATCCATGGGGAAAACAAATGGTTGTAATAAGTGATTAGCTCATTCATCAATAACGGTTTAAATCCAATCGTAAGGTACAAAGGATTTATTATTATTATTATTATGCAATCTAGACGGATGTCCGTTTGTTCATTAGAAAGCGTAAACATTGGGCGATATGTTTTTAGCCAAACTCCACTTGATAGTAAAAGCAACATGCAGTTCAACGCAGAGCCGGCAGATATATCAGTGTGTTTATGAATCCTCGTTTTTCATTCCCATGCTTAGTTTATCAAAAATGGCAGAAATTCGTTGTTGAAGATGCGATTTCTTGGTTGGATAAGTCTGTGCTAACCAGGGCTAGTCTAAACAATGCATCTGTTGCGAAGCAAAAGTTGCAACAGTCTATAGGGCAGTGGTTTGTTACTAGATCCGGTAGTTAAATTTACCAAATATTTTGTCACTCAGCAATAATTAAGTTGTCTGCTCATCTTTGGATGCACCAAGTAGCAACAAAATTAAACTTACCCTTAGAAAAATGTAGAATTCCTGCTGCAGATCCTGAAAAAACTTCATTCAGAAACCCGTTGACCCTCATCATATCACATCAGCGACCGAAATAATGTTAAATGCTGAAGCTTTGATTTCGTTCTATGCTGCAAACGCGCGTGGACTCAACACTCCACGGCATCAGCTGTCATATTCCAGCCCAGCTACCTATCGGGGAATGAATCTTATTACGTAGATGCTCACAACAGTCAATATTATGAGAAGGCAGTGCAACAGGTGATTAACAGTGGTACGACATGTGCAACTTTTGAAATAAGAAAACTGTTGTTATGCACTCGCACTAAGGTAATGTTGGTTTATCTGCTATTTACTCGTTTCAGTCCCTTTTGCCCATGTGTCTGAAGTCACAGAGCTTGTTGTCGAGCCCAATATTCTGTTTCTGTTGAGCCAGTTTTCCGACTGACTTCTTGATGTAAAGTTCTGAATTAAAGGCACCTTGCTACCTGCCTTAGGTTCAGAGACCCACATGTTTGTTAGTGAGCTTTCTTTGGCCTTTTGTGAGTGGCCCTCGAAATAGTCGCGTTTTCTTCCGAGTGTGGCTCCCGATCGATCGACATGGTTGATCACTCAGCCGCATGTTTCCGTTTACATATTATATCTAATAAATTGTGGCCTATTTTAGGTCTTTATCTTCAATCGAAACCGAGGTCGTTACCTCACTGGTCTATAAAGTGGTATTTTAAATCTGTGGGTAGTGACATGAGACGTTCGCTGTCCCGTGACATTGCCGACGCCCCATCTAAGCAGGTGAGACATTCATTGTTTAGTACGTACGGCGTATGCTCTCCTATGGATTTTCTCGCCTACTATACTTGCAGAGCCTGGGATTGGCTGAAAAATCCAGCGTGAAGGTCAAGTTATGACAAAGCACCGATCGGTCAAAATTTTGACATTGAGTCTTGCCCTCTGTCAGTCCTTCACGCCCGCATAACTGGGACCTCGATATTTCACATCAGCTTGGTATTGTATCTTACGGAAATGGCTCAAAGTAATAGTCAGTAGCGGTCTGGTCGAGAAAGCTTTTGTTCCAACTTCGAAAAACCTTTTCCATGCTGACAGGTCGTAACACGTTCGACGGCTTTGTATGGTCTAATTCGATTGCGCGCTTGGATTGCGTTTTTCGTTTGCAAGCAATCTTAAAACGCCCGCTTACCCAGTTCTTTGCATTCCCACTTAAATGTTTGTGCTTACGCTTACTGTATGTTGCCCCTGAAGGCACGCTCCTCCACAAACACTTGTTTCCGTTCTCCCTACTGGCTTGCGGATTCAACAGCTACCTTCGTTCTAGGATTACCAAACACATAAGTGCACACACACACACATTCACACGTACGAACTTTCCTTCAAGCACTCTGTGTCCAATTCACACATGCTTCGGTCTAAATTGATGCACTCCGTTATTTTCTCGTTTGCTTCAAAACAGTGTTTCCGTGCTCTAGTGATTCAAGAAAGCTACGGCTAGCCGGGTGAGCCCAGCTTACATTTCTGTTCAGCTCACTTCAGACAACCATTACCCAGAACAGTGTGCAATGGTTTTGGTTGCTATCTCCTGGCGACAGTCTCAGTCGGAAACAACGAGAAAGGATGAGAATATTAAGGGAGTAATCAAAGGACTACAAATATTGCTATCAGGTCTATAAAGAAATTTTGTGAATGCAACAGCACCACTGATTGCGACACCTAACCATTTCCTCTTTATCATATAATCACTGAGTGGGAGGGTCTCTTGGACCCCACCCAAGAAGTCTAACACCCCCTGCATGGCCAAGTCCACTAGCTAGGTTTTCCATACCCTCCTTCCATGTCATGGACTGGCTACCCTTACTCATCTTCCAACCGTCACCCGCCTCATCGAACATTGCGCACCGAGGAACCCTGCCAGGGGGCATACACAAAACATGTCCCACCCATCTTAGTCTGGTGAGTTTAAGTGTTTTATCTACTGGTTTCATCCGTAAACCTGAGACTCTCCGCCTAATCTTAACGTAGCTTACAGGGTGTTCCCACCATATTCGAGCAGTGCTACGAAGATATTGGTGTTCAGATACCGACAATCTTCGTGTATCCTCCACCCACAGTGACCATGTTTCTGAACCATACAGAAGCACTGGCTTGACCGCTGCAGCGTACACTCGACCCTTGACAGATAAACAGATGTCATGTCAACGCCACAGGTGACTCAGATTTGCGAATGCCAGACGAGCCTTCTGTATGCGGAAAGACACATGATCCGATTTCCGACCACTAGGTGAAATACAGCTGCCCAGATAACAGAACTTGTGTACCCGATCTATAGTTTTCTCAGATACTGAAAGGTGTGTTGTTGGGCCAGCCCAATTCCACAACACCATCTGGCTAGGTGTCGCAATCAGTGGTGCTGTTGCATTCACAAACTTTCCTCATCGACTTGATAGCAATATTTGTAGTCTTTTTATTACTCCCTTAATATTCTCGTCCTTTCTCATTGTTTCCGACTGAGGCTGTCGCCAGGAGATAGCAACCAAAACCACTGCGCACTGTGCTGGGTAGAACTGAACGGAATTCATAAAGGTTCTTCCTTCGTATTTAAGAGTTTGTGTCCTGTTTTGAGATCGAAGTTAGGGCAGCTGTATGTATCACATCGAATCATGTTGTATGTTGTTGTCTTTTGAGACATTCTGCTACCATGCAGAAAATATGACCCCGAGCGATGGGACTAGCTGAGGAAATCTGATTTAATTACGTTGTACGAAATAAAAATAGTTTTATTTCATGGCAATCTAATTGTTTTTTTATTTAACGGTGGATTCCTATCTGTAACTGTTAGCTATGATAATGTTTCTAAGATGCATTGTTATTTATAACGCTCAGAAGAAATAACAGCGAATTTACATTCACCGGTCCACACGGTCGACGATATCCGATTTTTCGATACTTTAGATGCCTTCAGTGCTTTTCTTTTTGATTCGTATTTTACCATATCCATCGGGTTCTGCACTCGAAGTATTCTCACAATTTTACCACAGTTTCTGGGAGACACGATTTTCTGAATTTCCTGTAAAACGGTATGAACATCCGATCATGAAGGAGAAACTCGGCGCAACACTTTTGCGCACTGCCAACTGTATTCTGTCCATTTCTTATCCGTACAGTGTTGTGATTATTCACGGACCACCAGCAGAAATTTAATGGGTCGAAAGCAACGAGCAAAATGATTTTTCATTTGGTTTCATTTCTTCGTTCCTGTAAACACGCCGCTCTATTTGTCCACAGTTTGTTGAATGATGACTCCGACACATTTACTGTCGCGAACATCGCTTTCAAATGTGTTGCTTTGCCTGATTTATTGTTTGGTATTGTAATTCCTCTATCATACAAATGGTTGGCACAGGATACGGTTCTTATTGATAAAACCCCACCCGTAATTCAGACTAATAACATTTACTGATACAACCGCAATCCATATTCTCCACCATTGTCTTGGACGACGACCCCGAAGACATATGTGTGATCAGCCAGACTTGGCCAAGCGCGGATATAGTTGACTGAATTCTTCTATTCGCTACAATGGTTAAGAAACGGTCAAAGTTGGGGGCATGATCTATTACGTGCTGTATTATCAAATGGAGGAAAATCTTAATTACAGTTGAGATCCGGTCTGTACAATAGTTCCGTTTGAAACATCCCAAGGAACTTTTTGAGACTTTTTGAACACACCAAGAATGCAGTGGCTTATGTTCTTTACTTTCGAATTTCGGTGGGTTATGCTACTTCAGTTTATAACGATAACTTTCTGTTTTAGACAATAGCGTGTTGTAAACATCCCCAAAAATTACTTGGCAAGATCCACGTACTTCTCGGTATCGAAAATCCTAGCAATGTGCAGCATTTTACAACTGAATATGGTCATTTTTTCATGCTGTGAACCACATTTAAATTATTGGTCAAAATTCTCTTACTTATACCACACTATTATAGCAGTCCCGAAAATATCCCTCAAGGGGCTCTTGTGGAACTAAGTCCTGTCTTTGTGTTGATTGGGATGCTGAACTATAATGACTTTCAATAAAGAAATACTTTTCCATGTTTTAGATATTTCTATGTTTAATGACATGGCAAGAATTCATAAAACTACTTGATAGAAATATCCCCTCAAGGTGCTGTTTTGGAACTAAAATATTCAGGCCTTCGCAGCCCGAGCATCACAGCCACTCGGGGTCCACATAACCAAACACCGGGCATTTTTTGAGTAGCTCCGGTAAAAGTGACACGCCGCTACCGGGGCCATGCTGGATATAGCTCAGCGCCCGGTTTTTCTCGAAAGTAGATATTCTATTTTTGTTTTCTTAATTTAAGTCTTATAATAGCTTACTTTATACTGTCAGCAGCTTGACCCTTTTCCGAACGGACCCAATAATAAACCGAAACAGATTTCGCTAAATAATCGTGGATACAACGGAGTAATTGATGATATTAACGCTTTAAGACACAGGCAGCACGAGGGATCACTCACTCGTCACCCGAATGTCTTCTAGGGGACGATCAAACAAAACCCTTCCAGTGCAACAATAAACAAAATCGACAAAAATTCCCTAATGGTAGATCATGAAGGTTAAAACTTTGGCCATAAAAAAATACATTAAGGGAAATTTCGGAACATATATTTGCTAGATTCCGAATGGCTCCACGCACGAAGGTCTCAGTTCGTGGATGTATAATAGCTTTAACGTCAGTACTTAATAAACAAAAATCCTGATATTAATAATTGGTCACTTCCGGAGACCAGGTTATTGTGCATGGCGATTTTAAATGTTTTTGTTTTAATGAGTTCCTTTCATGGCTGCGGGTTTTAGGCGTTACTTGTTTGCTGTGTCTGACGAGGGTACTTTTTTAGATTTCGATTGTTGTTTGTGGATATTAGACTTGTTCTGTGAATATGCAGTTCATCTAATCATTTTTTGTGATAAAATTGCCATTTTTAATGGAACTGATAAGGGACGTTGACCAGTTAATGTGCAATGTATGTGAATTGTAATTACCGTTTTGTTGCACTGTTTTTTAATGAAATTGATCAGACCATTCTTGGAAATGGTTTCTAATCAGAACAGAAATAAGCCCCTATCAGATATATAGATGAAGGTGGCATCTTGAAGTGTGTGGCTACTCCAGGACTACAACCCAGAATTGAAAGCAGCAGATTGCAGCGCGTAAACCTGTTCTGGCCGAATCGGCCTCATGCCCTTCTGGAATGTGTTGTTATGTCCTTTTTGATCTTCATAGTCGCTCTATGCCGATGATAATGTCGGCTTAATTTATTGTCGATATCCGCTGGATTCAAAGGTCTTTCAAAACAATTCTCAAGGTACAAGTTTGAACCCTGGTAAAAATCTCCAAGTTACGTAGGAAACTTATGGCACAGTGAATAAATTCCTAGTGTCGCTCAAATCGTGGCCTTTAACAAGAAGTTTCCAATGTAAGATCATTGATTTTGTGACTAGTGAGCAGGATGCCCAGTGTTACGTTAGATATGACCCGGCGCATCATCCTATGGCGAGACGGTCCTCCTACAATGGTTCCTAATGTGATGAGCTAGGAACTTTCATCATTTGAATAAGGTCGGTTTTGTGTTAGTCGCGGTTGATAGTGACTTACTGCAGCTTTTGTAAAATAAAGTAATAAGTTTTATCGTCCTCAAAATCACTAGAAAGAATTTCTCTGGAGAGTTTCTTTAAGAACGACGGTTTTTTGATCCCCTGTACAATTAGCCATGCTCAGAAATAAAAGCTCCTTTGGACTCCTGTACAGATTGTCAGCAAAAAATGCAACACTAGGTCAGAAGACGTAGACTAGCTGACACAATCAACAGCGATTCACTATTCACAGACGCTGCCGCACAAACATGCTTTACAGGTAAGTGACACTTCATGTGGCGTTATTTCAAAAAATAATGTTGAATAGAACAAACTGACTGGCCTAAACAATTGAATTTCTATTAGTTATTTTGTTAATCCCTTTCCAAAACGATCTGTTTCTCATTTTTCTTCGGAAATTGCTAGTTGGGATGCAGTACGATGACGAAACATGGCAAGTTGTTGTTGTAATTGGTTGTGAACATAATTTCCCCAGTATAATGACCATTTTACTAAATCAGGCTTTTTCGAACACATGGAATCAATAAGTCTAAGTGGTTTGTGCGGAATTTTGGTCATAATTATCAATGAGCTTGCGGCAAATTCCTGTTATTCCATAGAATAATTGATTATTACTTGGGGAAGATACGTGTATTTAGGTGTGCCAATTTGAAGTACCAAACATTTAGTCGGACTAAAGAGGCCAGTTCCGATGAATTTCGGTGACCGTCATCTGGGTGTTCTTTTCGTGACTCAAAGAGGACGCTCAGGCGCTGGTTGGGCTGTCTGGAGGTATCCATGTTAATTATCATTCAATTTCAGGAAGCCATGTACATGCTTTCTCATGAATGGCACAAGGCGTTCTGGCCGGTGTATACCCATTTTCGCCCTGTATTAGCTCTATACAGCCCAGTGTAGCGCTGAGCAGTGTGCCTTTGAGGTATCTTGATTACTAAACCCTGCTTACACGGAATGAATGAGTTTCAAAACTATTAAAAAGCCGCATAAAACAATTTAACGCTAATTAATACCCCGTTTTCAGACGCTAACTTCGGAAATAAATAGTAGATTAAACTGTGCCCAGTCAACGTATTAGTCCTCAAATGAATCCCGACCTAGTCCCGTTTGAAATACCTCAGTGACGATTTTGGGACTGTTTTTTATTGCAGCGAACAGCTCGTTCATAATATCAGTTTCCGACCGGTTTGTTCAGTAGCCATTCTTCCACGGGTTAACAGCAGATTAATACGAAGGGAATGGACGACCGAAGTGCTGTGCATTTAATAATCATGGTCCCGTTTTAGTATAGTGATTTAAATACATTGAAGTATCTTTTATTGCCAAGTTACAGATTCTTCTATTTCATGCGAAGTAAAGTGAGTAAAACAAGAAAAATTATTAAAAACTTGTAATTTGAGAGATAAAAGTGAGCAATGGAAAAGTGATTTTGGAAGAGGGCCAGATGCGATATACTGCATCCGATACCCTTCTCCCGACAGGCATATGTGTGCATTTGAAAAAGCTGGTTGGTAGGGCCCAGATATCAGACCATCCTGCTAAAGCACCCAAATCCCTTTGAAAAACCTCTTTCTCTCTACATCCGACTACACGATATGCCACAGTCTTACATCATCTGCATAAACAGTGCATAGTAACTGGAAGACTGACAGCAAGTCGGTGATATAAGCCAGAAACAGCACCGGTGCAAGAACCGACCCCTGAGGTGACCTATGTTTTGCGGCATATCAATTTGACTTCGGCTGGGCACTTCTGACTGAAAACGTTCTCCGTTTCAGGGAATCCGCAGTCCAGTCAAGCGTCGGACCTTGAAGATCAAACGCCTTGAGTTTCTTCGACAGCTGGTCATGAGGGAACTCGTCAAAGGTCTTGCTGAAACCAAAGGAGACTACACCCGTATTTTAGCCGTCCCCCATACCCTCTGCCCAGAATTCTTTCGCCAGCGGTAGGTTCGAAAGTATACGACCTCCTTGGACGAAAGCCATGCTGGGCCGAGGCTCAGATACAAACATGACTTCAGGTGCTCCCGGAATCGCATCGACACTGGCCGTTCAATCAACCTTCCCAAAATGCAGGTTACGCTCAATGGGTGATGGGTGGTGGGTATCTTCCGTGAACCCCCTCTGCACAACGGGTCTTCCACTCGCTTGGTGAGCTTTCCGTGCGTACCGATAGATTGTGAAGATCGACCAAAGATGATGCGAGTTCATTAGCCAGTGCACGCCATACTGTCGAATGAACACCATCTGGTGCGGGCGACTGATCAATCTTAGCTTCCTTAGTGCCTCGGTGACCTCATATGGATGAAAGGGCCGCAGCATGAGGGTAATGTCCGTATGAAGCAGACGTTTACAAGACGTGTTTTTTTCTCAGACGGGAAATAATAAAAGCCCGGGAACTAATAATGACAGATGAAATAATATCGTGTGGCTTAATGAAATTAAAAGGTTAAGCACATAAGTTGATTCATTCTCGAGGTGTTCAAACCCTTTTAGCGAAACCACTCCGAAATCGATCGGCCTTTAGCTGGTTTTCGAGCGGCTTGCGCTATTGTACTGATCGTTTTTTGAATGATTTCTG
This sequence comes from Fasciola hepatica, assembly GCA_948099385.1. Lineage (NCBI taxonomy): Eukaryota > Metazoa > Platyhelminthes > Trematoda > Plagiorchiida > Fasciolidae > Fasciola > Fasciola hepatica. Next base: position 8,120,809 of record CANUEZ040000012.1, on the reverse strand, counting down.
GACGGTCGATTCCATTCGTGTGAAGCACGCAATATGCTTCGGTTGTTTCTGGCCATCTCTCAAAATTACTTTTTCCCTTGTTCACTTTTATCTCTCAAATTACAAGTTTTTAATAATTTTTCTTATTTTACTCACTTTACTTCGCATGAAATAGAAGAATCTGTAACCTGGCAATAAAAGATACTTCAATGTATTTAAATCACTATACTAAAACGGGACCATGATTAATAAATGCACAGCACTTCGGTCGTCCATTTCCTTCGTATAAATCCGCTGTTAACCCGCGGACTTTGTGCTACAAAGGTGCCATTTTGTGAACCATATTCAAAGTAGCGGGCGAAATTCTCCCATTTATATCGCAATAGTAAAATGATCCTGAACGAGACCTTTTGGGGACTTATTTGTGAGTAAATGCTTCCTACGGGGCTGGTAGACTCAAGTGTACCATGTGGTACCACATTGTTTACGTAAACAATATAACGTTTAAATGAAGTAGGTTTATCTTTTTGTGTTAAGCTGTCTTAAATCTAATAACATGAATAAACTGTCATCATCTCCGTTTACAAAATAAAAATAGTCATTCGTTGGACTTTTTGAGTCTAAACATGCACCACAGTACTGAGTGCTTGCAAAGCGTCATCATATAACCATCGCATCCGCTTACTTGGGAAGGCTCAGAAAATAATGACCGAATTACGTGCTTGCAGTCGAGCGAGATTGCCTAACTTCCAGAACAAGGGGCGAGGTGTGTTATTTGAAACTGTGCTGGTTTCTGTTGTCATGGCACCTAACTTAAACAAAGCTACGATCTCCGAGCCTCCATTATGTCCGTCAGCTAGTTCACGTTTGCAAAATGGAATTTTCGATCTTCCGCAATGTTCACATTGCATTGATGTTAGTTGCTAGCACTTGACATCCCAGTGTTGGCTGGGGTGTGAAGCGCAAGTTGTCTTGTTCAGTTCAGTTTCCACAGGACGAAAGTGGACGAGACCAATCGGGAGTCCGGGTCGTGGTGTTGTAGGCGAGTCTCCCGGGCTACCATCACTGCACTTTGGATGTTTCCTCTGAAAGGCAGAATTTTGCGAGGAAGTATCACCTTCACAGTCTTAAGTTCATTGACGAAAATACCGGAGGCTCATTACCTCACCCCTTGATCACACGGCTTGCTCCGGGAAAGCCGTTCTAGCACGAGTCCGGAGCCTTCTTGAAAGTGAGTACATTGCAAAATCCAACAGCATCTTCTGGTAGTCCATTCCTCATGCTTACAATCCTATTTGTAAAAAAAATTAGCCCGTTTGTCCAGCCTTGGGTATACCCTTTGTAGCTTAGGACTGTATCCCCTGGTGCAACACACAGAAGCCGAAAAGAACAAATCACCCATGCCTATACCCAACAGACCCATTGTGATCTTGAAAGCTTCTATTCGGTCACCTCGCCCTCCAGGCCGCTCTAAAGAGAAGAGATCAGGATCCTCTGGATGCTGCGCTTAAGGTTTCTCCCTCTGGCTGGTGGCCATTCTGGTTGCAGGTCGCTGCACTCCTTACCTTCGCGACATTAGGGAGCCCATGATTGCGCACAGTACTCAAGAATAGGTTGCACCAAAACCTTGTAGAAAGGGGTGAAGACTACTGGTTTTTGTATGTGGTAGTATTGCATACCTTAGTTAGTACCCCTCTGGTCATATTGGCCTCCCTCTGGCTTCGCTTCGAAAGCTTGAATTTCCTTGTGACTACCACATCTGGATCCTTCACCTCCGATACTCTTTTAGACTGTAGGTACCTGTACATTTCCGACTTTCTCCATGATTTTGAACGTCCCTTGATGCGACCCTCCTTCGTTGTACCGACGTTTCATTGTAAAGCACACATATTTTTTGGTCGTCATCACCGAGCAATAAAAAATTGCTGTCAATAAAGCTTCCATTCTGGCACGGTCTCATCTTCTGGTTTGGAGTGCCTTGAAATTATATCAGTCGGAACTTACTGTGAGAAAAAAAAACATTTTAGAATCTTCCACGGCGTCTCTTGGCACTTCGCTCAATACCATCCTGTTGTGTTCAACGGATGCTGTCAAACCGAACTGAACTGAAGACATTGGCGGATATTGTCTCTTCGGTGCTCATTTCCTGATCACAAGAATACTGAGCAACTGTGAGTTTGTGTCGCACCTTTCGTTTCATTTTGCTTCCTAATGTACATGCCCTTTTGGCCCTTTTATCACCGCACGCTCCTCCACCTATCTTAGTTTGCCGGTGTAGTCTTAGATATTGTTGACATTAATTTAGTGTACCATATAGACTGAGTGGTACGCTACAAGACGGAATACTCTTGTCTAATGATGCTTTGAAAAGCTATGCTGGTGGTTCGGCCAGAATGGACGCTAGTGGCTTCGGCATTGCTGGGTGGATATCATCCGGCCCGGCTGCCTTGAATACGTGTAGCTGCTTCAGGCTGTTAAACATCTCTCCTGCTTTGATTTCTTAGTTCTTCACTTCCGAGACTTCACTGCCCCTGGTTGCAGATAGCCCCTGAGCACCCTGGTTCCGTCCATATACTTCCTGAAAGAATTCCAAAAGGACCTCCGCCTTTTCGTACCTGCTTGTTGCCCGCACTCCCTGCGAGTTCCTGACCCAGCTCACAGCTTTCCTCAGTACTGCGTCGGGTTGAATGTAGTTTTTTATGCTTTCGGCGTTTTGCGCAGTAAGTACCTTGTATCTGTTCCTGCACTGCTGGGTACCTGGGATAGTCTAGTTCTCAATGATTAAGCCGTAAGGAGGCGCGGTATCCGCTGTACATCTGTACTTTTCCAGTGCTCTTTCTTTCCGTTTCATAAACTTTTTCACTCAGCTCGCCCACCACGGTGTCAATACTTCTCGTTTGACTTTTCTGGGTGATCCGAGGTCCTCCATTATCTCCAACAGTCTGCCTTTGATTCAACTCCGTCGGAGTTAAACTTCACAGTAATTGTAACGACCGGTAGTGGGAAATCCCCCTGGAAAACCGTATTTTCATGTTTCTTTGACAGCCATCGCCCATATACTCTGTTTGTTTGTTTTTGTGTACTGCACGTTTTCATGAACTAACGTTTGTTTCTTCGCTTCCAGCACGCAATTTGGTTCTCGTTTTCTGAGCCCCGTGATCGCATGATTGGTGTTCGTGCCTGTTTTATGTCATTGTTTAGTAGATAATCTAGTATCGAAAAATTTCACGGATAATCGCTTTCTAATTTCGGGATCTATTTTGAATTCTGCTACGTATTTCTTGAAGGCGTTCTACACTACTCAGTTGGCCAACTTGGAACGAGAGAATACGCAACATGCCGAGAAAACGATCGAAGCAAATGGAACCTGGACAGGAAGTAATACGGCAAGTCAATGCCGAGGTTTTGGGTACTTTTGATCTTTTAGTTAATGCCGGATCACCTACTCCTGTCAGTGCTAGCTCATGTATTACCAAGGGTAATATGGATTGTGGGAATTTTGAGCTATTTAAATTGAGGATATCAGACCAAGAACAGCGGCCGTTGTCGACTAGACAACAGGCCCTGGAAGCAGGAGGAGTGCAGACAGGACGAGCGCGAGCAAAGGTCAACGTCTACTACCTCTCCGAACGGTCAGGACGCAATGCACACCTCAAAAGGCTTATTCGGTCGCCTCTCTCCCGAACTATAGGGTCTGCGGGCGGAAGAGGTGGAAAGTATAAGTCGGAGCGACCGTGAGTCTAACTTCGAAGACTTGACCGAATACTTGGACAGACAAACCAAGATAGCCGACAGCAGACTTGGCCGACTCCTCCGAGACAGTAAACAAGTAAGCAAATCTAGCACCAGCCGGCCTTGAACCACTGCTCAGGAACATCCGAAATATTAGCCTTGGACCAACTTACAAGTCATTTCACGCGATGCTACATCGCATTCAAGTTACAGGTCCTGCAACGCTAGCCATGAGCTACTAGAGTGCCCAAATTTCATCAAGACCACAATGGACGAAAGATGTGGAGTGGCGAGCACGAGAGGAGCGTGCTCCATATAACTTAAAACCACACACCTAGTGGATGTTTGCCGAACAAGAACCAGGTGTGGTCACGGAGGTTGCGTGGGCAGACGCCACCGATTGATAAATCAGGCAAAAGAAACTGCACCAAAGTCAAACATCAGGCCCGGTGTGATTTGTTCAACGTCACAGTCTGCCAGTAAAGCAATAGGTTTGGGAGCTTTTGCTGTAGGAGTGATGACCCTGACTGGGGTGGTCAAGGCGTTGGCTTTCAGCGACAATGGATCCGACACGAACCTGGTGAAGGAGCGGCTTGCCGGCAAACACCAGCTCGTTAAAAGTACGACGTCGTTAGCGATGAGCGCGGCGTGTGGAACTGAAGCAATGACCCCCTGCCGGTTGAGGTTACCGCTCATCTTAGATACTAATGAGCAAATCGAATCAACAGAAGAATCTACATAAGCTGATCTCCCCATGGAAGCACCAAGGCCCGTGAATGCAATTTTAACTAGGTGGCCGTACCGGCCGGATGTAACCGTCGTAGACTGAGGGGGGGGGAAGACGAAGTAAATCTCCCCAATAAGCGGCGACTTGCCAGAAGCACACTGGGTTCTGGACCAACGATTGGGCAACGGCCAGGCAACCTTTGCCAAGTGCACAGTACCGGGATGAATATTGTATGGTCCAGCCGGAGGACCACGGTTCCGTAAATTACGTATCACTCGAGGCGGACCGCATAGAGTATCAGTTACAGCGGCTGAATGAAAACGAGTTAAACGACATCAGCAAAGTTCCATGGCAAGTCTGTTAATGATCGCCTGCTACAGGGGAGTGACCGGACCATGCCACTGAGTGAAGCTTTGTGACGTTCTAGAGTGGGTAGAGTGGTCTTGTCCGTCGAAGTCATGGAAATGTTTCCCCAGGTGAAAAAATAGTCGAAGTGCGAGAAGCTCTGCCATTCCCATGGTGGGGAGAGAGCAACCGGAACAAATCGGTGATAAATTATAGGGCGACCGTCCACCTCTTTGGAGTGACATCATCACTGTTTTTCGCAAACTAGAGATTTCGAGAAGCAGCGAACAAGCCTGAAGCTCTGGTCCGCCGACCGGTAGTAGGTAGCGTCAGCAGAAACTTCTACGTCGACTAATGTTTTGGGTTATTCGATTATGTAGACTCCGCCCTCGAGCAGTTCAGGTGCCCAACAAGACGGCTCCTCAATCCCTACAGAACGTGCTCTAAAACCGCAATGGAATGCGGAAACAGGTGACTTCGCTTTCGATCTGAACTTTCCCGGGAAACCGATAACTCTTTGTGGTTAACTATCAGCTGTCTCTAGTTTGCTCGATCCGCTTGGTTTTTCTCTTTCCCTGGAAGTCATCTGGAAAAATCCTGCTTCAGCGGCTCTGTGTTAATAAAGGGGATTGGGACAAGCCACTGGGCCGATAAAACCGGCTGGACCGAAAAGAATTTCTGGACACCCTGAAGAAACTACTAGAAATATGGGTTCCACGATGCCTGCCCCCTGGTTAAAAAACACAAAAGAGAGGACTACAAGCCTCTTCTGACGCAACCGAAGCTAGCTACGGTGCACGGACGGTGAAGCATGGGAGATGGAAGTCACGCTGCGAGGATCCTGTTTGCTAAAGCCCGCGTTGCCACACTGAAGTCGGTTTCGATCCCGGCGCTTTGAACTCAGCGCATCCGTGTTAACAGTAAGGGCGGTGCAATTAGTAATGCAATGTTTGGACTTCTATATTTTGCCAGCTAGTTTTTGGATGGACTCGCCGATGAAGCTGTACTACGACAACAGCGTCAGGAGCCGTTTTAGTACTTTCGTTGCCAATCGGCTCACGATCATCCACTACGAAACTGCCATGAACCGGTGGAAACATGTCAAGTCTGGTGTTAGCCCGGCCGATCGTGCTCCTGAGGTGCGACCAACTCCCAGCAACTGGACACGTGGAAGAGAAGACCAAAATTCCTGCAAATGCCTAAACAGGACTGGGCCATGCACGAAATAAAGCCCCCTCTGGAAATGGAGCTGGGGATCAAAGCCACAGTGATGACGGTGATATTTGTCGAATCGACAGTCATTTTGATAATAATAAGGGTGATGATGATAATGACTTAGTTTGAGCAACCCCAAGGCATGCAGCAAGGCAAGATCAAAAAGTACAATTGGAAAAAATCCGAATTCCAAGGGGGTGATTCAGGTATATGCACTCAATATAATATAGTGGAAAGTATTTAAATTACTCTTTATGGTGGCGCCTGGCAAATTTGAACTCCAGGTCGAGCGGCCTACCTGGCCGAGTCAGGGTGGAGCTGGTTGGAAGTAATGGACTCTCACCCAAAAAGCAAAAATAGAGGGACCGCGCAACGACAGAATGAAACAGAATTGACGGACATTTTGTTCACGTTGAGAAAAAAAGAACTTTCCGAGGGAGAGGTAAACCAGCTATAGCGCTCCGCAGTGTATGAAACCGCTTAGGGATGAAAATCAGACGATAAAAGGAGTAAAGTCGCAGACAAAGAACGAGAAATATTTTTGAAGATTAGCTCTGTGATGATCAGCGACTGAATGTCTGCTGAGGCAGTTAAATACCCAGTGAAGGACTCATCTCTACAGAGAGATTGCCTAGGTGATAGTGAACGAATGGTCGGATGTAAACGGGTAATCGTTGGACAGGTTGTTCGCTTACAGAAACGTGGAATACGATGCGCCAACAAGGAAGTGGGAGGTGGGCGACAGATCAGTGTGAGATGCGTATCCATGATAGAAACAAATACACGGTTTGCTAAGGACATGAGTACCTAAATGGCAAGTGAGTATTTAAGTAATGATTATTGTTACCTAAGGGCTGAACATGACGATCACAAGGTTGCAAGGAGCGAAAATGTCTAAGAGGATTTGCCGAGACAGAACATCGGATATGGAAAAAAGATCAAACAACCGATAAGTAGAGTTTTGAAGCAGGGCGGTGAAGTAATTGCCTCGGCTGTTCGGGGTTTTTCTCCTGGTTGAAGGCCCCTTGGTCATTAGTTTGATTGGCCAGGTTCAAGAGACATTAGCTCCTTATGAAAGGGATCCTCCCCTTCAGCCGTGTACGGGTGGGTCCGAAATGCCCCGATGAATTACTAGCCACAGAACACGATTTACTCCAGACGGTACAACGGGGGGCTTTAACTCGAGAACTCCAGAGGGCCGAAGAAGTGGGAAAAAGGACAAAAGAATATTTTCTCCGAAAAGCAACTGAATGCATTCAAACCCCAAACTCAATAAAAGATTACTTAGGGTAGATGGTAGGCTGACCAACTACCACCTGAGTTTTGACACGGAACATCCCGTACTGCTGCCGGCTCGACAACCTCTGATAGGACAAAGGATTCAACCTATCAACGCACTAGAGAGACACGCCGGGAAAAGTTACGTGTTAGGCGTTTTTCTAAGGAGCCCTTGATTACTGAGAGGAACAGCGATTGTAAAATGCGTAATCCAACGTTGTGTACATTGTTAGAGACGCAAAGCCGCAGCGGGCAAATAATACATGGCTCCGCTGCCAGAATATAGAGTGACCCCTGGTCGATGGTCCTCCCTCGACACCGGGCTGGGCTATTTCGGGCCTTTGTGGATCAGGCTTGAAAAAAGGTTGGAAAAACGATATGAGTGTATCATAATGTGCATGAAGTCACGCGCGGCGCTCTTAGATGCTACACATTCGACGAAGACCGACTCCTTCCCCCGGGCCTTGCAAAGCTTTATCAACCGAAGAGGCATACAGCGGACAAATACTCCGACAATGGGTCACACTTTGTGGGTAATCATCGAGAATTACAGAGTTGACAACGAAACATGAACAGAGATGATCTGCAGAATTGAGCCGCGGCTTATGGCACAAGATGGTACTCCAACCTCGTGCAGACCAGTCTTCGCGGTGGAGTATGGGAACGCCTGCTCAGGTCCACCAGGCAAATGTTTCTGTCGACCATGGGGCAACAGCCGCCCGAAGACGAAAAGTTGAGCACCGTCACAGTCGAGGTAGAAAGAATTCTGAACAACCGCTCACTGGTTCCATTAACCTACAGAGACTTCACCAATCTGGCGCTCACCCTAAACGACCTATTGACATTAAGGTGAAACGTGGGTTTCCAAGGGCCGGCGAATATTCGTGGTGGCTACCTTCATGGATGGGAGCAGGCAGATCATCTTGCCAATGCTTTTTGGAGGCGGAGGCTGCGGGAGTGCCTGCCGGCCCTGCAAGCTCGACAGAGGTGGCTAACCAAAGCAAGGCCATTCAATGTTGGGGATGTAGCGATGATGACCGACGAACGAGTTCATTTCAGCACCTGGACCTCGGGCTTCGTCATGGAAACGGAATGATAAAAACTGTCTAGCTGAAGACCGCCAGCGGAATGCTAACCCGCGAAGTGCGCAGTATCAGCTTCCTCGAGAGTGGAAACGGAAAAGCCGACACCACAGAACCCCGGTAGACTGTTCCTCAATTATCTTTTAGGTGGCCAAAAGCACCTCCCTTGTGTGTATTCACCCACGACACAGTGACTTACTGAACTAAGCTCAAACCAAGTCGCATACGCATATAAGACAACCTCCTGCTCAACAGTCTCCAACAAACACGTCACCATGCTCATTGACTCTCGTTTTGAATTGAATTTATGGAAGACGTTTCCTATGTGTGGCAGCAGTTGTGGTTCGATCATACACCCAGACACACCCTCGCTCACAAACATGTGCGTGAACAAGTTATGGCTTTATAGTCTCCATCAGACAAGTTGTAGTGATCACCTTTCTTCGTTGACGTTACGAAAGGCTTTTCCCATATTTGGTGGTAGATGTGGTTCGGTCGTACACTCAGACACACATTCTCAACCACACACACGTACATAACACACGTCTGCTCGGTTCTCAGGGGCAACGCCTGCTGAGGTCAAGTTCATTGTGGCGCTAAAATCAGGTTATCTCAGTTCCAGCTTTTCTTTTCTTTTCGATTTAACTTTGTGACATTCCTCACAGTATCAGTTATTCACTCTCAAGCGGTGATTGTTAGAGTAATTATTTGCTCCACCTCACAATGAGATCGTAAGCTTTTATCGTCAAATATCAGCACAACACCCGCCTGGGAAATTACGGGTTAAGCCCATCTCAAATATCCTTTGCGACTCTATCTATAAAAGTGTTATTGATTATTGGTACCCTATTGGAATAAGCTGCCGGAGGAGATCACAAATACTACAACAGTGAAGGCTTTTAAGAAAGCAGTAGACCCATGTTCGGTGGCAGCATACCCCGGGCCATGGTAAGCAGTTTTTAGGGTCGGACGCAAAATACTCATTGCTTTCCACCTTCCTCTGTCAGGGCTAATACTGCATCAAGTTCCTGCCTATCAAAAAAAGAAAATCACTCAGCGTTGGGAGCTACGGAGATGCTCCGACAAAACAACTAACTGGACACACGATTGGCTCTAGCCACACTAAATCCTGTGCAAACTGAACTGAAGTGAACTGAAGGGCATTAACTGAACTATCACACACATCGCTTATCGACACAAACAGGTATAATTTTTACTCATCTATCTAGAGTACAACTGAAAATCACCGGTTTTTAATTTGTTCTCATGACTCCAGAAATGTCTTCTTTTGGCTTGAAAGTCTCAATGTGAGCTATTCCGTAGTGTCACACTTCTTTTATCCAAAACCACAGGGCTCCAAGTTTTCACTTCAGGAAGACTGTAAATTATGGAAAATAACACCATTCTGTAAGCTCAGCTCCCAAATGCGATCCCTGTCTGTATTGCAATGCCGAAACCATCAGCGAAACAAACTGCATCCTCACTGGTTGGTCCTGCCAAAGCCCGAACAAAATTACTCGCAAAGTCAAAAGTCTCAAAACTCGCACTAAATCCACGTTCCGTAAGCCTGGCTGATGTTTTTGGCGGGACAAATAAAGGGGCCGAGACAGTCAAACACAATCTCCGAAATCTCAACAGCCAGATGTCTCCGACTGATGCAAACTTGTACAAGTTAATTCCGCTCACTTACATCTCCTAGCCCCCAACAAATCCGTCAACCTGAGACCTAGTCACGGCTTGGTGTTTCATAGACGCCATTGCCTCGGAAATCGTGCTAAGGGTCAGTGGCTAAAAAATACTGTTGTATTTAATATACCCAAAGGGACCCCTGTCAAAGGAGCAAAACAGCCTTCTATGTTCTTTTATTATGACGCCCCGCCCCTGCCAGTGCTTTCGGCTACTAAAGAAAATGTTTTCCACTGTTGTTCGAATTCCTTTACAAGAAACCCGCAGAGCAATTCATTAAAAGCCAATTTTACCTTCACTTCGAGAACCCCGTTAAAGTACAGTATGATGGCTGCCGACAAAGCCGTACTGCAAAGGGAACTCACTAGGTTCGCGGGCACGTATTCAGCGACGCCAAATATTGTCCGCCCACAGCTATTCGCTTCCTCACCGTCTGACGATGCAAAAAGTCCTTGCAATATCAATCCGGCTTCATGCTTACCAGAACTGTGATCCCACATGTTCGACTTCGACTTAGTTATATCCATTTCAACCTTGCCTAGCTAGCACACACCTAAGAGACCACGAAACATGAACTACACACCTGGCAAGTTGTCTCCCCTAGGGCTTGCCAACTCGATTCCACCATTATCTATCACCGGAACATTGGCCACAACCGATGACGGTGTGAACAGCCCCACCAGCTCAACAGCTACACCCAGAAATCTTCAATCAACCAACCGAGGCACCCCGAATTCTTCAATTCCATCTCATCACTCGGCCCCAATAGCCGTTCAGTGACATACTGTGCCTAGGTCATCTCCCAAACCATTGGAAACGTCATCATTGGGTGAAAGACTTATTGTTTACACTACTGTCAGTTCAAACTCACTCATCATTCCACACTCCCAACTGTCAAGCACCCCAAGCGAAGCAACACAGAGTGCAACAATGGACAAACGAGCGTTATTCAAGACCTACCTCTCCACTCAAAACCACCGTACGTACCACCCAGTCATGGGTTTTCTACACCTTCCTGTTGTCATCCTCATCAAGCTCACACAGCCTACCTCCGGGTCCCTCTTGCCAATAACGCCACCGCTCATGCCAAATGCTTACTTTAGTGTTTTGCATGATCTCTATTGTAACTTACTAATATTTTCTCACATGAATTGCTCTCTTCCGGTTATCTATATATCTCGCCTACCTTGAATCTCTTTCCTACCGCAGGTCACTTACAACCGTACCCGCGACCTTCTAGTACCTGCACCAACCAACACCTCTATACCCCATTTTCACTTTAAGTTCCCTCTCCAGGGTACAGCCCATCAACCTATTGACGTAAAGAGGGCACCTGTGTTACCGTCCGTATCAAAGCAGGCACCAAGGTATTTGGCATTACTACACTTCCCTTTTCTTGTCCATTTAATGGCTACTTATTCCGCTCTCATCATATTTCTTTGTCTCAGCCCCCAGTATCTACCAGCAGCAAGGCATTCGATAGCGACCTTTCACAGTGTTCTTTCGCAATGGGTAAACAAAAAATCGCTGATCTTCACGTCTAGCGGCCCAATCAGTATCAGCCATACCCAGCCTAGCCTAGTAACCAAGCTGGCTCCCTAGCCAGATGTGCCTACTCGGCTTATCTCACCGTCCCTGATGTGTCATATCCTCTCGTCCAACTTACCGATTACTCTGATTTTGATCCCCCTTCCACTCAAGCCATCCAGTTAAGGTAGTTCATCCACCTTATCCTTCCTGCTCAACTGTACATCAAATTACTACAATTCCTTTAACCCACAAACGTCCCAGTCAGGACACACAATCCAGCTCCACCCTGGAAGCTCCAGCCCATATATCGCACTGTCGTTCCTCTTTGACCAAGGATATACTTGCTAAACCTTCTCTACTCCTCAAGACTTTTCAGTCCCTTAATAACAGATTTGACTCACTACAAAGCCCCGCACTCCTGCACAGCTTCGATCTTGTCCTCACTACTGAGAATTGGATGACCGACTCCACCCCACCTGTCCAAACCTCTTTGATCGACTATCATATGTTTAGTAAAAACAGGTGTCTCCGAGGTTGTGGATATTCCATCTACATCGAGCGCCTCTTTACTGCAACCTCTTACGACCACCCTATCCCGGTTGCGGCACAGGGCCCCTTATGGGGTAACGTTCAATTAGCTCGCATGCGCCTCTACATTGGCCGTGTATATAGACATACTAATACAGCTGCCTCTGACTTCATACCCATCATTGTTGCATTTAACTACCTATCCGAAAAGCTCCTCGGAGCTACGTTGATCGCTGGTGACTTAAGTGCACCTGATGTCAGCTGTGCAACGTTCGCCTCCCAGCACGATCTATTTAATTTCCTCTCCTGCATTTGAGTAGGACTCTGTGCCCAACACGCAATCGCCCCGACCAGGAAGAATAATATACTAGATTTAGTCTTCAACTTGGGTCTGTTCAAAGTGGAAACTAACATACCTAACCGCCTCCACGGAAGTGATCATAGAGTGGTGTCGTATAATTTTGTTGCAATAATTTGTGGCAAAACACATGGCCCGCCCAGTCAAGAAACGCATCTCTGGGTATTTATTGTCTCATAACGTGGCACATAAAGGCTTATATGGATTTCTTAAAACTCAGTCATGTACCACCCGCCAATTTGACTTTCTCGACATGGTCACTGCAGCTGCTTAACTTTCATGTTCTTGGACATGACTAAGGCATGTGACCGGGTTACTCGCTCGCGGCCCTTGACCAGACTCAAAGCCTCTGGACTTAGGTCCCCTAATCGCAGCTGGTTCGCCTCCTATCTTTCCTACCTCAGGCAAGTTGTCTCAGTCGACAACCATCTCTCACAACCCTGTCCGTCACCAGTGGTGTTATTCAAGGAACCCCAATAAGACCACATCTATTCTTACGTATAATAACGACGTCTTCTCTAAGATACACCATGGTACCCTGTTCCTATTTGCGGGCGACATAAAAATAATATATGAGTACTCACCCCTGAACCTTATTGACGCAACTGTCAATATGCAGTACGATCTGGAAAGCCTTGAACAATGATGTCACTCCCGGAAAATGGAATTTCCCGTTCAGAAATGCAGCTCTATAGCCCTACTTTGTCACTTCCCTCCGAACTCTTTTCTTCTACATACTTCCCCTATTGCCTGCAGCTCACCAGTACGAGGTCTTGGGTTGCAGTACTCGTGCACCCTAAACTTCCCTGAACACTTACCTTCCCAAGCTGCCAAGGCGAACAAATCCTCTGGATTCCTAAGCACATCTATCGTCTTACGCGAAAAAAAACTTCTGTCTTATCTGTCCTATGTCCGACACTGCTCAGAGTACTGCCTTATCATCACAATTAAAACTCTCCAAACCGACAGAATAAATTTGGAATGTGCACAACACCCATTCACGAAACAGCTGCTCGGTTATTCTACCACATTAAGTCATAAGAAGCGCTGTGTCGTCCAAAGCTGTATGAGACTCAACCTTTTGCTCCTCCGAAGGCTTGTTCATCGCCCTGAGCTTTCTTCCACTGACACTCCATGTGTCCAATCACCTACTCCCTCCTGCACACTTCCCAGAGGCCCTTCTCCCTTTATTCCAAGTGCCAGGCTATGCTTGGGATTTGACCTCTTTCCTCTGAAATATTCTAGACTTTGGAATATATCCCCATTGAAATCCGTCGACGCAATTCTCCCACTCACTTTGAAACATCAATAACACACTTCCTCACCGCCAATCAAGCCCTTATATTGGGTGACACCAACATGTATGAGACTCGTGCTTTTCAAGTGGGACCTGACTTCCAGCCAATCCGCAAACCCAATCCTGCATGCTTTTCCTTTCCGAGAAACCTCTCACTCCCTGGCGAGTCCTGAACCTCACAATTCGCTCCTTAATAGCCCGATCAGCTGCTGCCAGTAGCCATCCGACTCTATTCATTGTCCTTACCGTTCGGCCTATAGCTGTCCCTCGTCCCTAGACTCTGCTGCATGGCATTCCCAATTAATTTTGCTCATATTGATTAATCTCGGGTTTGCTCGTTTTTGTTTTTTTAGACTGATTATTAGTTTGCTCTGAGGCTCACTTGAGACTATTACTTGATCCTCGCAAAATTGTTTTTAGGTCTGTCGCTCTATCCTGAGACCTAGCTTTCATCGTTGTAATGGCCCAGTTCTCTTTTTTCTCATTCTATTTTTCACCCACTTCCTTCCACGGTATTTTTGTTTCATCTCTCCCCAAATCCGCATTTGGCACCAATTTCAGACGGCAGCCCTTTTCACCTTATTTCATAAATTACCCACCAAGGACCCTTCTGCCTACCCCATCCTACGAGCACCAACTTGGCACATTTTCCCGCTGGATATAGAAACTGGACCGTCGAAACGGTGTGATGTTAGCATCTCACTCGATTGCTCTCCGACTGACTTCGAACTTCGGAACTCTCGCAACCCAAAACTGGATCTCTGACTACTCTGCTATACGCTGAGCAACAACTCATGCTCATCCCGGAAGGTTGGTGGAGCGCACCTCCTGTCACCAAAAACGGTTTTCAGGTTAGGCTTTCAGCACACGGTCAGTCCCACCCACTAGCACTGCTTGTGGATTACAGACCCTCATCGTCAAGCTGGTAATGCTGCTGCAAACATGTCACCCACTCCGCTGTCTCCAGTGACTGCCCTTCCATCGAGCTCGCCCTCGAAATTGGGATGGTAACTTGCCTATTCAGGCCCCAGAAATTTATCGCCCCATTTGTGTGCCTGATAGTGTGGCTTTCATTCACACCCCCAAATCCTCTTCTCTCCTTGGCACACCATAACCGCTTATATAATAACCATCGATTTTGGAAAGCACCTCACCGCCTACATCCTCTGCATCTCACGTACGTTTAACCTCCCGTCCCTTCCGTAAACTGGTCAATTTATCATGTCAGAACTAGCAGCTACTATCCACTTGCTGACACTTTTACTGTCACTGTTCATTTCCTCACCGAAATTCGACGGAAGTTGGACTTTGCAGAGATATATTTCGTAGTTCTTTAGAAGCCATATCTGTGATTAGCGATCATTCCCCCCCCCCTTATCAGTCCAAGTGCCCATTTTCACAGTGCCAACCGATCTCTGTCCCAGATCCCAGTGTGCCGCTTGACTTCTTCACATTTTTACTTCTCAGATATATTTGTCTTGCAGCTTTGCCGGTGTCCTACCCCGAGTTACCTGTCAAAGTGTTCAACAAGTTGCGCATTTACCGTCCATCTGCAATTAACCCATCATTTCCCGATATCCGTCCATGCAGTGACTTCCAACGGTTCCAAGATTGGTTCGATACACAATCACCACCTCCGTGCTGATAAATCTTTATCAACCAGTTGACTACTCACCTGTCCTCGGTCGGCCTTTCTTTCAGCAACCTGACATCCCCTCTCTCCCACGGATGTGCCACTCGTTAGACTTCGGTGAACCATTTATCTTATTTTGATATGTATGTAAAATTAAGTAGGCAGCAAGCATCCGTACTCCCTGTCGTTACCTCCCAACCCTCTCAGCAACACGCCATTCAGCTTCAGTTATAAGTCGTTATGGCAGGACACACCTATCGCAATGCTGATCACAAAAAAGTACCTAAAGTTCATCCACTTGATCATCTTCACCATGAACCGCGCATTTTTGTAATCGCCGTACCTTTCTGCACTCCATTTCGATTTATCCTCTACTTTTCCGTTGCTTTTCCTCGACCAAACAACCTGCGCAGACAGTTTGCATCCCATCATCTGCGGTCCTCTGGCCTACCTATCAGCAACTCCGGTTGTCCTCCAATCCCTCCGGAGTCCTTACTCGTTCGCTATAAAATTAAGTTCACCAAAATAGAACCCCCAAGGTTTCTAAATTTTCATATCTGCATTTTTCAATAGTTTTCTGTCAGCATACACTCCCTCGCGACCTTGGCGATCATATCTGAATTCCTGGGCATTTTGCTTCCATTCCTGCTGCACTTGATTACTTATCTCAACTCCGAAGCCCATTCCGCTCGTCACTGCCCTATGCGACCTTCTATTGTTCAAATTTCTTTTTTCTTCTGAATCCGATGTGCCTTTCTTGTTTCTCGTGGCAGACTTATTGGTCTCGTAGCCGTCCCCTTACCGTTGCCGCGTTATCTACCTATCAAAAGAGTTATCATGTCACTTATCTACCCCTTACTCCATTATACCTTGTGCATGTTGTTCGCCCCTCTCTTCGAATTCCCCTTGATGAAATTTTCTCTTGTTCTTCTTTCCTCTTCGTTTTTGACAGATACCCTCTGATCCAGCTAAAATATGTATTGTTGTGGTCGCTTCCGGTACTACTTATGCATATGATCCCCATTTTTGACCGACTCCAATTACCTTCAGCTCATTTGATCACTTGACCTTGATTTTCAAGTTTGCATGGCATTATTATAGTTTTAGTCCACTTTACCACTCTCTTTAATACACTGTGCACAGAAACTCTACCCTTTTGCAAATTTTGATTCTGATGTCACTTAAATCATCCGTTCATGCACCGTAACACGCTTTGGTAGCATCCGAAATATATCGTTGTTTAAGCTAGTTGTGATTCCATCTTACACTCAATCGCACACAAGTACGTGAAACACGTTTGTGCTTCATGACCGCCATCAAACAAGCAGCAGTGCTGACTATTCCTGGTTTGTCATTGACATCATGGAAGATATATCCCGCAGGTGCTGGCTGGTACTGCTTGCCCGTAAACCAGAGGGCAACCTCGCCCGTGACACCTACAAGCACATACCCTTACATGAGCACACGCAGCCAATGCACGACGGCCCTCCCGGGGACAGCACCTTTGTTTCCCCCTTCACGCTCTCCATCGATCAGCCGTTCTCATGGGCAACGCAGAGTAACATTGCGTCCGTGTAGCCATTGGATCAAGAGCTATCGTGAACAGAATGCTGATGTCAGAATTATTAGGCACGCGCATTGACAGTAGGGTCTAGGTAGGTAGAGAGATTCACTGCCCTTATTCCAAACCTTTGACTACGCCAAGATTCGGGAGGATCTTGGTGGGCGGTGTAAAGACCGGTCGTAAAAAATCCTCCCAAAGAACACTGCGGTTTCATATTTCTTTAACATCACTCACTCATTTACACCATTGGCTTCCTTAAAGCGCTATATGCTTTCACGAACTAACGTTTTTTTCTGCGCATCCAACGCGCTACCCTGTCATACCCTGCCTCGGACCTGCGTGACTTACGTGCTCCTTCCTCGCACGCCACAATTTGGTTCCCGTTTTCTGAGCCCCTGTGATCGCATAATTGGTGTTCGTGCCTGTTTTATGTCATTGTTTAATAGATAATCTAGTATCGGGGAATTTCACGGATAATCGTTTTCTAATTTCGGGATCTATTTTGAATTCGGCTTCGTGTTGCTCAAAGGCCCCCTACAGTCATCGCGGGGTTAAAAGACCGGTTCCGTACTCGGCTTACCGTTCATTATCCTTTTTTCCCGATGATTCGTGCCAAACTGCCCGCTTGTCCTATTAGCAAATTTAACCAATCCCCGAGATAAAACTCGCTTTTATTTTATAAGTTATCAATATATTTGCAAAAGTCACATTTATTGTTGCCATACACTTCCGTACCACAATGTCCGGTATTCTATCTTGGTAAATCCTCCCAGACAATTTTGATTCTTGCATCTCTCCGGTCATCATGTTCGGCCCTTAGATAACGGTTATCAAACGTAAATACTTACCTGCCATTTAAATACTCGCCCAGTACCCATTTCTATTTTGGTGCATCACATTTCACCTTTATGAAAGTAAGCAGTGTGCGCAACGATTACATGTTTACATCCTGCCACTTCTTCCACCATCACTCCAGCGACCTCGCCAGATGTGATGTCCGTTTGGTTTATCACGGACTCCATCCACATCCAGCCGCCCAACTTCGCAACTGTATTCAGCGTTTGTTGGTGCGTTTTCATATTCGGTATTCTATCTTGGTAAATCCTCCCAGACAATTTTGATTCTTGCATCTCTCTGGTCTTTATTTGCGGCCCTTAGATAACGATTATCAAACGTAAATACTTACCTGCCATTTATATACTCGCCCAGTACCCATTCCTATTTTGGTGCATCACATTCCCCCCTCATGAAAGTTAACAATGTGCGCAACGATTACATGCTTGCGTCCGGTCACTTCTTTTACCATCACCTAGGCAATCACTCTCTACAAATGAGTCCTTCATTGGGTATTTAACGGACTCAGCCGATATTTGGTCGCTGAACGTTTCAAGGAAAATCTTCGAAAGATTTTGATTGTTCTTTGTCTGAAAATTCATTCCTCTCATCGTCTGATTTCTAATCCAAAGCCGTGCCATACTCCGCGGAGCGCTGTAGCTGGTTCATGTCTCCCTCGGAAACTTCTTTTCCCTCAAAGTGAACAAAAATTTCGTCAATTTTGTTTGATTCTCTTGTTGCATAGCACTTCGTTTTGTACTGTTTCAGGAAGAGTCAGCTACCTTCGAACATCTCGACCCTGACTTTACCGGGTTGGCTACCCGATCTTGAGTTCAAATTTGCCGGGCGCCGCCACAGAGAGTGACTTAAATACTTTCTCCTGTACAATATTGAGTGCACATACCTTAACCAACCTCTTGGAATTCGAACTCTATGTCCAATTGTACCGTTTGATCTTGCGTTACAGCATGCCTCGGGTTATCCGAAATAAACCATTATCATTATCATTATCACTTCCCAATTTATCCGGAAGCCCATTTCTTCCAGGCTAGTCTCACGTATCTTTGAGAAGCTGCTTCTGAGCTTGCCGAGCCACTCATTCCCTGGAGGTTTAGCCTAAACTGGGGTACCGTCACCCGTGGATTTCCCGGTTTCCAGGTGTTCCTGTTCATCAAAATAAACCCACATTTTTCTGGACTGCTGTTCCTTCCACATCCACCATTCTTCCCGAGTGCATTTTCATAAAATTTGTTTCATGTCTCCCTGCTCGAAAACTCATCCCGCCAAGTATACCCCGGTAGATCCGTCGTTCAGGGTTTGCATCATTTTCATGGACTGTTATTCTCTTTGAATGCTTCAATTTTCTGGAATATGCCCCCATGTAACTTTTTTTCTTCCTCTTGTTCAGAATTTACTCTATTCGCAGAAGCCCAGTAGGCCTCTCTTTTCTTTGGCTTGCATCATTCTTGTTCACAATGCATCCCTAGCACTATGTGGTAACGATCTTCTTGGCACACCCACTGTGCACCACGGTCCAGCTCGAACTCGCAAGTGGTCCAAAATTTCCATACAAACCACTATTAAAGTAATCCTTTCAAACTATCGATGTCTGTTTATTTATTGCTGACAATTTTGCCTTTTATTCTTAAAAGTTTTGAATATTTCATCTTATTGAGTAATGTGCTACACTATGATCATGCACTTGCGCTGCCTCTTGACCACGGCCGGGTAATATACCATTATTATTATTGCCAGTATTTAGAGCACTGGTCATCACCATGATCAGGATTGACGGTAACTGACCAAATCGCCGTCTTGTCGCTTGAAAAATGTGCTGGACAAGAGCTCCTCTGTGAATTAGGTGGGGTAATCTCTCCCTAAACATGCCTTTTGGAACGGTTTTTGAGGTGCAATCTACTTCGGGTGCTTTCAGATCACCCATAATAAGTACCTTCTGTCCGCCATTGGCAGCCGAAGTGAGGCCATCAGGCGGATCGACTTTCTCAGCACCTCCAGCTCCTGGGATTTGATATGTGCAACGGACGGAGGTTTATGAACCGCCCGTAGCTATTGCAAACCCAGCCGCTTGTACTTTTAGCGCAACAAGTCGATGCTCTCGGAGCCGTCATACTGCTCCACCAGTGGGACCATTATACTGCCTCTAGTTCGACCGTCCAGCTTATCCACCCTAAAGCCCGGGTAGAAGTTTAGGATGAGCCCATTGTCGCTCTAGCCTGGTGTTAGCCAACTTTCGGTGACTGCTATCGCTTCTGCTCCCTGTGTCCTAGCTCTAAGCTCCGATTTTTTGTTGCTCATGCTTTCGGCATTGGTACAGGCTACGAGCATGGCAGCATCCGCCTCTATTTTCTCGCGTTTCCTAGAGAAGGGCGGCAGGTGCTCGGGTCCTAAACCCGAGCACCCGGACTGTTTCTCCGTATCACGGTTGAATAAACCTGGTTTTCGTATGTATCCTTTCTTTGAGGCCGCAGTGCTGAATTAGTAGACTCGACAAACTGGGCAACTATTTTCACGACGGCGACATTAGAATAAAATAAAATATTCGTATGCAGTCCGTTGGGCCGAACACTTAAGCATGAATACTTCAAAGCACCAATATTAGTTTTGCCTTTTTTATTGCTTATACGTAAATGTGCTACGTATATACATTTGCGCAAGGCAAGAAAATAGATTCATTTTTATTTGCGTCCATATATAAATGGACAGAAAAGAACACCGGATGTGCAAAAACGGGAGACAGCATACTACTTGAGAGAAATCAGGGACAAAATTGGACATGGACTTAACCCAAAGCAGTTATCTAATCTTGCCCTTGTTCAAGGGGGACGAGGTACCACGTTCGGAAGTGTTTTTCCCGGAATTATTATCTGAGATCACAATAAATGTTTTTTGGCGAAGTTACTTGGACGACTTTGAAAATGATTCCTCGTGCTTCCCCGCAGGGTCTGCAAGTTGATCCACCAGGCCCCAGGAGTATAGATCATGCTTCAAGAAGAGGCGTACTCTAGCGCGGCATGTCCCAAGTGAGTAGAAAATAAGTGACAGTAGACAAACGGGGTAGGAGGTAAATCACAAGTCATGTACAACTTTGATTGCTTTTAGCTGAATCGACTCAGCAAAGTTTCAATTTCCAGCGAGTCCAGGGTTTACTATCTGGCTGCGGTACTTCAAGAGAGATCGAACAAAGGTTCCGTGTAGAAGGGGGCAGTCCTCTTTGTAGACCATAATAAACTTCGTCCAGTTGGTCTTGGTCATGGAAACGTTGCTCTTGCTGTCCTTTCCGTCGGCTAGCCGATAAAGGTCATGTTGCTTGATTTTTCTTCCGCTGGCATGCCAGGACTCCAACAGGCCGAATTCCGAAGGAACGCGGGAGCTCACGAGTTCAAGAGAGTGGGCTACCGCTTGCGTCGGCCACCAGTCCTGGGCTATGATTTGGTCTGACTTGATTTGAAAGCATATTGGTGGTGCACCACTTACCCAGTAAGAAGCAATGCTGAACAGAGACTAATCCCTTCTTGTGCGGGTGGACCAGTATGACATATTTTAGTATAAGCCCAAAGATATTACCGGGAATCCTAGTTAGGCCGGAGAGCCTGGAGTCCGTTTTCGATAATGCCTGACTAACTCTCCCTTTCCAGAGGCCGGGAACTTAGCTGAGTCCGATCATGATTGAAAGAGCTCTGTCTAGATCCTTGCTTACATTACGATTGCTTCTTTAGGAATTCGAGGGTAGGCCTCAGCTGGATCCATCGAACCAGGTTATTCTGAGAGGCGACTCTCCACCTACTGTCTGGTGAAGACTGCGTTGTACAGAAGTTGTTAAACTGACAGACCTGGGAGTTGAGGTTGTAAATCGATAGGCTTAGAGGCATAATATATGTGGAAATCGAACCTAGAAAGTCAAGTCACTTTGGAATGCCATCCCTAAGGCACAGTGCAAATGGGGTTGCGCTTGGATGCCCAACTCCGCTCACGAACCTGGTAAAAGCGGACCGGTTTGGGTTCTCTCTTTCGGAAGTAAAACTGTGCAGTTCACTACATATTCTTCTTATTCCATGTGTGCAAACTTTACGAATGCGTGTAAATTCTGCTTTGTCCTTTTCTTGTCTGGTAGGCTCAAGCCTAGCAAATCTCCTAGAGCTTTTATGGAAAGGGGTTCCTAAGAATTGCTGCAACCAAGGATTACTGTTAGCCTTAACTCGCTTCTTAGGGACAGAAAAGCTTTCAGCCTGACGGAAGCAGCCTTCGAGGTGGCTTTTGAGGTTTTTCTGAGTTAGCCAGTCCATCTGAAGTAATAACATTTTTGAACCAGAAATAACATAACATAATCAAAACTGGGTCGCCAAAGTGCACAGTTGAACTTGCACTGACACAAACCACCCGGCCAAATAATTATGTAGTCACCTCAAAGGACCGCATAGTAGCTCCTGCCTGAAGGAAGAAGTAAGTTGACCAGATACTCTTCGTTGTTCTTATTGGAGATCGCCTGATCAAGTAGCGAGGGAAATTATCCCCTATCGTATCCAGTCAACTCACTGACCGGTCTTGACCAGGATAGTTCAGCTATCAGGACTTTTAGTTCCTGGCCGAAGGGCTCACCGGAGGTGTCTCTGGCCCAGTCGAAACTCGGGGCGTTGGAACCTTCTAGAGCTTACAGATGGATAGAGTTGCCACTGTCTCTCAGACCCCGCACCTGTTCTGTAAGATGAAAAGATTCATCTAAACTAGTGTGGAGGATCAAAGATCACACCCACCAGGAGAATATCGGAGTAATCAGTTCTACTACCCAGACGTAATGAGTCAGTAGGGGGAGAAAAAAGGGAGGATAAAAGATAAGGGGTGAAAGGCTATTGATGGGATACGAAATACCCCACCGGCGTTGCCTCCCAGGTGACCGCTTGAATGAGGGGTTTCATGTCGGCCACCAGATACTGGAGGTACAGCTTCTTATTGGAGACGCTTAGGCGACCGGTAGGCATGCGCCTCAGATGGTGCTCAGTAGAGGTCTGGGCAGAGTGAGAACGGCGGGGGAAGATAAAGGGCCGGATAGTGGATCTCTCGGGAGCTCTTCTTTGTTCAATTCCATCAGTGAAGCCTTCCGCGTAGGCTTCGCTTTTCTCAGGCTATCTTTTTCGAGGGCTTTTCCGAGGGACTGGTCTGTGTTGAGGATGAGCAAAGAGGAATTCGAAGGCGGAATTAATTTTGGAGCCCTTGCAAGGTATTAGAATGAGGGGCTAGCAGGTGAACTTCCTAATGAAGTCTAGTTGGGTCCGGGAACGGGGAGAAGTAGAAGCCCCAACAATGGTAGTTACAGAGGAATTGCCTGATAAGCCTGGTCCGTTCAGTGTGAATCTCGAAAGCTTAGATTCCTTGACAGCTGGGCCAAAACTGGCGGGGCCAGAAAGCTTGATTCTTTAAAGGCGTGCTTATTTTGCAGGGGTCGTCTTAGTCTCAGCCACTGTGTCGACGACAGTTACTTTCTGCCCGCTGTTTGATCCCTACAAGTTCCCTTTTGGTGTCCTGAGTGCTGAAGACCTGATTGCTACCCAAGCAGCATGAGAAGAAGGGCAAGCAATTATTGAGTGGGCCCCAACAGACTCAATCCCCGCATGTCCACTTGTTGAGGAGCTTTGGTTTATTGTCCAGCCTGGTTATCGAATCAAACCAAGTTGGTTTACTAGAAGTAGATGGCGATGTACCAAGCTTGTTCAAGTACCTAAACTATGAGCTCCGTGCATGGTTAAGTGCCGCGGAAAACGGAAGAACAAAGTTTCCTCCGGTGATTTTGTAGGGAAAACAAGAAAAGGGGACTTTTCACCGCCATGCCCCAACCTGAGGAGCCTGAAAGAACTACTGCCCATTGGTGATTTCAAGCCAGCTCCCTGTCTACCTCAAAAACAAAAGTCGAGGAGGTGGAAGGCCAGAAGTAGTGAATGAACCGCAACGTTGCTGGTAGATCGGTGGTAGGCAAATGGAACTGGAAAAGTAATAAGAATGTGTGAAGTCAGAGAGGTGCGAAGGAAAAGAGAGACCGAAGACAAAGGTCGATAAAGGAATTACAACAGCATCAACAATCACAAAGGCGGGGAAAGTAAAGAAAGTGAAAAGTAGGACGTTTCTTTATCTGCTGGTTCCGGTAAACTTCCCGTCCCAGCCGCAGTCCAGCCGAAGCCTAAGATTTACAACCTTTCCGGCAGTTAGTACTTCCATCCGGAGCCGGTTCCAATCGGTAAAAACACTGGCTGAGGACTTTTCTCTTAGACTACTTAAAATCCTCTCCTTCGCAAACCTCAGCGGGTTCATTCAATGGATGTCTGTACGATCGCTAGGAGTCAACAGCGGTGTGGCCAACCCCTAGAAATAAGCATATATCATGAGTATCCTCGCGGCTTCTATTGGGTCGTCTCTTAGTCCCCTGCACTCCTGCAAAAGCGAGCTCAATTCCTTGAGTCTTTGCTCGTAGGCAAGGCCCTTTAGGCCAGCGAACCGTTTTGTGGGAGGTCGTTGAAACCGTTCACGAAGCCTGATGTCGTTTACCAATGAGGGTTACCCCGCCTAAACACAGTACCTCAGGCACAGTCGAAGGAAAGCCTTTTAATAAAGCTGTTGGACTCAGGGTTTCCTTGACGCGAAAGCTCTTTTAAGTCGCATAGTTCCTCTAGAGACTTCTTGCTTGGCCGAGCAGCACTACAATCCACATCGTTATTTGTCCGATATGATTGCAGCAATGTCCTTCGCTTTTGTCACACTGGCTTAACTCGCTCCATGACTTTTCCAGGGTGCCTGGTCGGATGGAGGTACCTGCAACCTGCTAGGTGGATGCACCAAGTGGCAATTAGTGGTAGGCACCGGACCACTGACTAGAGAGGCTACATGGAATCTGTGGCTACGGAGCCAACTAAAGTCACGTCATCCGCAAAGGAAAAGAATAGGTATTCCAACTCCATGACCATGCCGTTCATGAGTTGAATAATCAACACGGGCCCAAGGATGTAGTCCCAGCTCTCACCGCCCAGCCATGTTACCCTCTACCAAGAATCGAAAAGTCCTAATCGCGACAAACCTTCGGAATTTGCAATGATTTTTGGAGACAGGCCGGAAGCACTCAGCTTCATCTACGTCAAACGGTGGCTAACTGATTTCACTGCCTCCTAGAAGTCGAGGAAGCAGACTTCTACCCTATCTCCCAGGTCTAACCTTCGGGTAACCGGGTCTGTGAAGCAGACGGGGTTTTTACAAGCAGAATCTCCGCTGAACAAAAACTTGCTGGTTTGTGAAGATCAGTCCTTTGGCAGTTACTTGGTTAGCGATCCGGTCTCCCAAAGCCCACTCCGTCAGCTTCAGCAGCGCCTCAGCTAAACTGCAGCAACCGAAGTGGCTCTTATATGGAGAAGATGCCGTTTGGATTCCCCGCGCCGGTGGCAACACCCTCATGTGAGAAGCAGTGCCTCTCTATCTTGCTGTCCTTATGATCCATCAGCTCGGCTGGCTACGAAGTTGGGGAGCATTTGGAATGTGATTTCCTCTTGGGTTGAGTCCAGATCGATTCGCATCTGAGAAGGCAAGAGGCCATCGCCCTAGCACACCCAAACAAAACTGGCTACCTGTCCAACCTGCTTAGTAAAAGGTCCAATCAATCCAATCATACCTCGCCCAAGTTCCTCATCTGCGGCTCATCTACCGCTAATACTCCAGCATCTATTTTTGAGGCCTTCAATGAGCATTTTTCTTCCTCCCTTATAAGCTGTCCTGGTATTCCCCCTCCTACAATCCAGCCCTGCACCTCTGCCTCTCTTTCATCGATTCCCTTCACCCATCTAGAAATTGAAAAATCAGTTTCGTCTATTAAACCTTCCTCGAAACCGGGACCAGATGATCTCCCACCGTCCCTCCTTCGTTTCGGTGGTCCTGTCCTCCCTTTATTGTTACTTAATATGTATACCACCTCCATGATTCACAGTTTCGTCCCTCCTCAATGGAAATCCTCTGTTATAGTTTCGCGCTTCAAAAAGGGCGTATTACACGACCCAGATAACTATCGGCCCATTAATCACACCCCAGTAGTCTGCAAAATTATGGAGAGAATTATCAAAAGACACATTGTCGAGTACCTCTTATCTAACAACCTGCTGAACCCTGGTCAGCATGGTTTCTTGAACTCCCGTTCCTGCTCTTCCTGCCAGCTTGACTTTCTCAATGTCCTATCGTCTGCTGCCAACGCCGGCAACTCTGTAATTGTCCTGTACCTCGATATGTCTAAGGATTTTGACCGTGTTCCCCATATTCATCTGTTGGCCAAAATCCGATCTCTCGGTGTTACTGACCCTCTCCTCCCCTGGCTATCCTCCTATCTCTCTAACAGATCACAAGCCGTGCTCGTCGACGGCCACCTATCTTCCGCCAAACCAATTACTAGCGGCGTCATCCAAGGCAGTGTCCTAGGCCCATTACTATTCCTTATTTATATCAATGACATTTTCTCTTCTATTCGACACGACACTCCTTTCCTTTTTGCCGACGATATAAAAATAGTGTACTCTTTCCTCCCTAGTGACCTATCCGTGACTCTATGCAACATATCGCATGACTTACTCGTTCTCCAAACTTGGTGCGTCTCGTGGTTCATGAAATTTTCCGCGGAGAAAAGCTTCCTCCTACCATACAAGTGCACGGTACCACCCGGCCAAATTTGTCTGGACGGCCTGCCCATCCCCATACACCCCATTGTTACCGATCTTGGCGTACGCTACTCTTGTTTCTTTAACTTCTCAGAACAGGCCTCATTCCAAATCACTAAGGCTAAGAGAATCCTAGGCCTGATCAATCGGTGTTTCCTAATGCCGGTTAGTCGCCTCTCCATGTATCTCTCACACGTGAGACCGCTCCTAGAATATTGTCCCACTACCTCCAGCCTCTGGCCACGTTCCTCCATTGTGTCTCTTGAGAACGTTCAGCGTACCTTCACCAAAAGGCTGTTGGGCGTATCCCTAGCCCTAACATACCGCCAGCGCTGTGAGCTCCTACAAATTGAGCCTCTATGGATTCGTCGCATGAGGCTCAACCTGATTTTCCTTTTTAAGCTAATCCATAACCCGGCCTACACCTCTTATCCCACCTCATTCGCTGCGCCCTGCTCCTACCCCATCCGGCACCGTGCCTTCTCTCTCACTGTCTCTCATTCTAATCTCTGTCTGAAGTCCCGATTCTTTCTGTCAGCCTATTCCAAAATCTGGAATAAGCTGCCCCTTAGCTTACGCAGTGCCTCCTCAATGTTCGCTTTTAGGCGCGCACTTTTGTCATACTTAACAGTCCCCGAAGCTATATTGCTCACCAATGAGCTCGTCTCCGCCGACCTGGCCTTTGAAAGAGGTCTCACACTGTAACTCCACTACCTCTGCGTCACAAGCCACTAGGTACACCCCGCGAACTAAGACCATTGCCTTCACTGATCCACAGCGAACCTACCGCCTGCCATCATAAGGTAACCCTATTGCTCACCTACGTTCATCTCTTATCCATCATATTCACTTTTTTTCTCCTCAGTATCCGTTGATTCTCAGCTGGGGCACACCCAGACTGCGCTTCTCTATCCCTTTTCCCTCTCCAGTGATCCCCGCTGACGGCCAACCACTTCGGGCACTGTATTTATCATCTCCCTGGCAGGTGCACCTGGATAATATTGCTACACGGTCGTCTACCACTTGCTGTTTCCGTTGGCTCTCCTGTCCATGGTCTCACGTCTTGGTCAATTGTTCCTGGTTCACGCACCCCCATCGCGGTCGTTTTGTCCCCTGTACAATTATCCATGATAACTCGTGCCACTATCAACAGTGCGGGGCGCGGTCAGATCCACCGCTATGGCCGGCGCACATCGGGCGTGCAGGCCGTCTGCAACGATGTGCGAGCGCAACTATACTGGTGGATCACACCTCCTGCGTTCACTTCACGAAGTGTTTTTCAGGTTAGGTGCCCAGCGCACGGCCAGTTCCACCCACTAGCACCGGTTGTGGATGGCACGCTCTAACTTTTCTTGAACTACCGAATCCAATGCTGTCGGTTGAAAATTGCATGCTCCTCATCGTTTTTCCGCCACAGCTTGTTCACCTATAGCTCTTATCATCTGTTTCCACTTCCCGTTTTTGTCGCCCCACCACGGTATGCACACCTTCCCGTTTTGTCTTCCCTCCTATTGCCTCTCTCTACATCAACTTTCACTGCTTTGAGTCACTATCGTCCTAACCACTCTTCTCTGTCGACGCTCGCCAATAACTCTTTTCCCCACCTGCCGTCATTGCTGGCTTCTATCATCTATGCGCTTGGTGTTACCCCTGCTCAGAAAGCCCATTGATAGCTTCCTTAAACCTGTCGCCCTGTTAATCCCTCCTCGTGCCCCATGCCATGATGCACCAACCGCACCCGCACTCATGCCCAATCCGCATATTAGAAATTGCCACTCCAAACTTCGCATCTTTTACAGTCGTATTTATTATCTAATCACCAGCATTATCTTCCTCACTTGGCCCCGCGATTCCTCTGCGGGTCTTTCCAGTGTCCTGATTACTATCCACCTGTTCAATTGTCTGCCGGCACACAGCTCTCCAGCTCCATTGCCCCAACTCCTTTGCGCATCCATTTTTTGTGGCCTTTTTGCTCTATTACTGGTCCACTTATCTCGGGGCTTCCCGCTTCCTTGTCCGCCTCCTTCGTGTTTCATCTGCAGTAAAATGATCTGATTGGTGATTTCTTACCTGTGTCTCCTCGGTCATTGCTTTCATCCCTTGATCCGTCTATTGCTCGCTACAGGCATTTTTCGGTACCTTCCAGTATGGTCCGCTTTTCCATGTTCCACCATTGTAATGACAACGTTACGTCACGGTGTTCTTTTACATTTTCAAATTGTTCGACCTGTCACTACCCGATTCCTCCGATCCATCACTACATCTCGCACTTGCATTGATCAAATAATTAGACCCATTCTTACCTGTTTTCCTTGATCCCGTTTTTCATCTTCACTCTTTCATGAACTGCTCCTAACAGTCTTCATCACTTCTGTGCTTCCGCATTCTATTTTTCTCTCCGTTGGGCTGCCACGTGCACTTGTCATGAAGTTAATCCACCACGATATTCCAAAGTTAATCCTACAATCAATTGATCTAACATTACCTACCCCTCCTATTGACTGATAATTTCTTTCTAGGACCCCATTGTTATTGCTCCTGCTTCTCTTAAGCCTATACATATATATAATATCTATATATATATATATATAAACTTACGCATATATATCTATGTGCACGTGCTCTGCATCTTGCAGTTCCTCACCTGCCATTTCTCTTGCTATCATCCCAACGACCGTCATCATAGGCATCCATCAACTCTACATCTGTGCCTCACATCCACCGTATCCAATCCTTCTAAATCGTTTTTGTCATCTGATCATCCCTCTACGTCTTGCATTGCTCGCTGCCTGTTTTACGGTGAGTTTTGTGTCCTGTCCGCCGACAATTCACTGCAAAGTACCAATGCTTCATTGTCATCTAATCCACTGCGGGGCGCCTCACCTTTTTCTCCATCGTTCCTTGCTACTGCAGTTTTTTATACCGATTCCCAGCCTTTCTCATGTTTACCAGTCTGCCTCCATATGTAATTGCCCAGGACCAGCCATTCAGTCCACCTGACCTTGAATTTTAAACTCACCGGGCGTCCATTCAAATCCGCTCATGAGCTCATTTAAACTCCACGCAATCTCTATGGTGCGCATACGTTTATACTATCTTCATCCTACCTTATTCCCCCTTCTGAGCCTTTTTATCCAATATTTCCACGAGAGTCTCCATATTTCCATGAATTATATCTGTCCATTCCATCACCTGTATCTACATGATCATGCACATGGCATGCTTCGGGCGCTTCCTAAATAAACCATTATTATTATTATTATTATTATTATTAACATCTAATCTAGAGCGCGAGCTTCAAAGCCGTACATCTTGTTGCCCACACTAGCTGCGCTTAAGTAGGCGACTGTCAATCATCCAGTGCCCTGCCTATTATATGGACCCTCAGAGATTCTCGGGCCTAGGTTCCGAGCAGCTTTCCCGGTTTTTAGATGGGCTTTTCAGTAATCTTTCGGCTCCTGTTTACCGGGGCAGCATACGGAGGTTGCAGGCAAGACAGGGTTTGACCACTTATGCTTTCTTATTGTTCCCCTGCCGAGGCTTTGAAGTTTATTCAGCCTTACTCTGGATGGGTGCGCTGCAACAGTGGCAGCCCAGCTGTCAGAACCTGGGCAAAAGGAGTAAAGCTGAGCTGATGCCAGTGGGGAAAACGGGTGGATTCGTCGCTAGTTCGCTAGATCACAAAGGTCTTTCACCGGGTTCAGCCACGATTGCACCCTTTGTGAAGCTCTTGGTCTGGCGTGCAGCAGACAAGAACCATCCCGGAGTTTGGGATCACCGAATCCCACAACAGCCGACCCAGGACACTTTTCTTGACCCTCACGGGGACCTTTCCATTAACAGAGCCGGAGGATGTGCCTTAAAACCACGGGCCCAGACACGCCGATCATCCTAAGAAGGTTACCTATTAGAAACCTCAAAGCTAGCTCCCCTTTTTTATATCCCCCATAACAAACCCAGCGAAGCCCCTAACCACCACTTTCCTTCCTGCTTCGAGCGCTGCCTCATTCGCGACTTGGGGTTTGGCCAAGACGGGTGAGAAATTCCGTCTGCTTTTCCAAATTCTGATATTCTGTTACACAAGCTCATGAGTTCATCCTTTTGAAAGGTGTCCACAGGGAATCCCAAGTCGTGGCAAAGCGGTTTAAATTTTTCTTCGGTATTTTTTCGCATCTCAGTTCTGGAGGTCAACTTGGGCTTAGAATTCACCATCTATGTAAACCATGACGGATCATCATCTTTGCCTGATCAGGCTTTATCTTCTGAACCATCAGTGACGGACTAAAACTTTTCAAAAATGACCTCATTCCTATTTGCCACAGGAAGGCAACAATATAAGCGGTCTTATTGTTTACGGTGCCCTACGCAGGGAGTTTATCCTAAAAGAATCTGGGCTCCCGAGGAAGTGTGAAGGTTCTTTTCAATTCAGCGACTCACTTCGCTTGAATAGGCCTTACGCAAATTAGCTTTAAGCAGTTTGGGTAGATCCGATCTAACCGTTTTCGCCTGCGTTGAGTGCCGCGTGAGAACACCTTTGGGCCCACACACACCCAAGAAAAGTATAAGGTTGGCTAGCCGCTTCTTGTACTCAATTGCTCGCGAAGTCCACCGAGGGATGAAAAATTTCAGAAAAGCTGTAGTTTTTAATTTTACAGACCACCTGTTGCTTTCCTCTATGAAACAGCCATTGCTTATGGCCTGCCATATGTCATTCCACAAGTACCATTGCAAAATCTCAGAAGGTCACCGAGGAACAGGTGCCAGGTACTGCTTCATTCTCGATAGGAAGGAGTTGCCATGGAGTTCTTTAGAAATAGAATCCATCGCCAACCCCCATTCATAAAAATCTCATGATAAAACCCGGCGGTAGATGGAGGTCCTCCGACCGACGGTCGGCAATCAGAGATTGCTATCACATTCTAAGCCCGTGCCACGGGTCACTCTGAATGATACCCCACCGTCAATAACTCGTCGTCACTCCTGCTGACCGAGGCAACAGCATGAAATGTAGACCGAGATTTGCCTCATCCGCCTCCAACACCATAATGTCGCCCTGAAAGGCTCCGTGTCGCTCCCCAGTCCCCACCATAGTCTACCCACAACCGGGTAGTGCAGCCTCTAACGAACGTTTAAGCAATGCGTAGCCAAATTCGCAACGGATCCCGAAATCAAAAGACGATTATCCGCGATATTCTACGATACTAGATTATTACATGAACAATGACATCAAAAAGAATACAAACTTCAATAATACAATCACAAGGACTCAACAACGAGAAACCGAATAGCAGCGTGTGAGCAAGCAGCACGTGCCTCACGCAGGTCCTGAACGAGGATGTGCCAAAGTAGCACTCTGGGCGCGAACAAACAACAATTGGCCCATAAAAACAACCACTTCGTAAAGACAAGTCAATAGTGTGGGCAAATGAGTGATGGTGGGAAAAATACTGAATCGCGAGGGTTAAAGGGGGATTTTCCACGACCGGTTGTTACACAGCCCCTCCCCTCAGCCAGCATTCTTTCACACTCCGTTCCATCTG
This sequence comes from Fasciola hepatica, assembly GCA_948099385.1. NCBI lineage: Eukaryota > Metazoa > Platyhelminthes > Trematoda > Plagiorchiida > Fasciolidae > Fasciola > Fasciola hepatica. The sequence goes on along the minus strand of CANUEZ040000012.1, from coordinate 8,088,785 downwards.
TCAAACTAGCCACGAAACCGCCGCATTCCCAGCGCCACCCCGCACTACTTGGCCAGCTGCAGCGCTGAGTTTTAGTGCTCCGGTCACTACATTATCCCCTCTACTTGTTGCTCCCAACAGCCAAGATATCACGTGCTCTGAAATCGTCGCACTCCCGGTCCTAATCGACAAACGATCATCAATCTCTCGCTCCCAAGCCAACCGGTCCATTACTAATCCACTTTGTCCAGCCTGGGTATACCTAATAAACTGTGCAGCTGAACCTGGCTCTAGCCAGCAGGCGCATCTATTCGAAACCCCGAAGACCCCAATGCCGCCGACTCAGAACCGGCCGCTTTCGTGTCTACAGAAGCAGTGTCACAGCAAATTTCCCTGCAGGAGTACCACCCCCATCATTAGCTCTACCAAGGCCGAATCGCATAGGACGAGTTACAAGCATAATTGTCAAGCGGAGCTACAATACGTGGACCACGGCTGACCCTTTTCCGCCCCGTAGTATGCCCTATATCATACCTCCGCAAAGTCGTCCTCCTTCCCCCCCCCAACCACTCAAAGTCGCCGTATCCTACTCTGGTCCCAACGGACACTATGCCCGATGGCCCTTCATACCAAAGCTCCCTCTGTTATCCGCCCTTACGCTACCATTCCACCACTCATTCTTAATTCGTGGAGCCCTGTGAGACGCCTGCCACTTCATCCATTTCTACACATAACATTATATCCGTCTCACTTCAGTCCATGCTTATTTTGCCAATAGCCACTCTCCTCATGAGGTCGCCATCAAAACCATGGTAGCTCCACGGCTACGGCCCTCCATCTGCTCAATAATGCGTGCTCCTTTTTTACAAAAAATCGATTCACCTAAGCTCCTGGCAAAGTATGCTAACCCATATGTTATTTTGGTGACTGAAACTGGGCTCCCCGAGCACAAACCCACCCGTTGTATTGGTATCCCGGACTGTCAAATCTTCTCTAGCCTGAGGCTTTCCCGTAGAGATGGTTGGTGGCTGATATACACTCGGTGCACTATTCACTCGTCCGCTGTACCATATCCGACTCCTGATCAGTTCAAGGAATCTGTATGGCTGTCTTCGGCTTGGAATAGCAGCAGCTGCCTACTAGGAAGCACATATCGTCCTCCTGGAAATAACCCACATTTTATCAAGGCCGTCATCGATACCTTTTACTTTGATACTGACTACAACTTCAGTCACAAAATCCTTTCAGAGGACTTCAAATTCCCACAAGCCTGTTGGTCGTGACCCACCAGCCCTCCTCAATAATTGAACCTTATCTCCTGTAAAGGCCAGGGTCTGTGATGCCAAACCGTAGTCCCCCACAAGAGGTGACAATAACCCTTATTTTCAACCTTGGCCTCGCTATCGCTGGAACCCAGACACTACATCATTTTCCTGGAAGTGACCACGAACTGGTCCTTTGCGCACTGCTGTGCCCTACCAATCTCCAGACAACCTCGGCGCTCTCTGCGCCGTCCCGAGTTATGAACTGGGGTCCAGTTTCCCCTGATTAGCCGCTGATTGTCCGTGCGCCATTTTTCTTGAGTTTTTGTCTAAGCTTGGATCTACCATTACCCGCAACCCCCTTCCATCATCCAGAAAGTCGAAAATAAAGCTCAAGACCATAGGATTGCGGAGCAGTTGTTCGAAGTGCAGGGACCTCTCCATATTTCTCCTCCTGAAACCACTGTCAGAGACTTTTAACCGCTCTAGGGAAAGATAGATCATCGGTCAGGAAGGTGCCGCCCTCAACCATCCAAACAGTCCGGAAGCTACCCATGATTAGTAAACTGACGGTCTGGTCCTAATTCATGCTTCCACCCCAAAATCAAAATCTACGACTCTAAACCCGATAACTCACCCGAAACTATTTCAGAAGCAGCTACCGCTCATTTTGCTTCCTTTCTGCTACCTCCGTGTAGCCTCTCACCCTTTCTCTGCCAATACCAACTAACACTACCCTGTTTAGTATATCCCTTGAAGCTAGAAGTATCCAGAAGATAGCCGACTTGAATAGGCCATCTTCTCGACCTGGCCATGATGGAGTTCCCTTTGTTAATAATACTGGTATATTTCTCGGCCATAGTCGAGATGCACGCTGTAGCGCATGATCATGGTGTAACACGTTACTCAATAAGATGGAATATTCACAAATTCAGAATATGAAAGTCGAGAGTAACAAAGATGGAAAAACAAAGCCAGCCACAGTTTGAATGGATCATTCTGATAAATTTTTCGCGCGGCACTTTTGAACCAGTTTCGATTCTGGCCTGGGCACTGGTTCGCGGTGGAGTTATCGAAAAATCATTAACGCAGTGCTAAGGACGCATTACGAACGAGAATGATGCAAGCCAAGGAAACCGGAGGCCCACCGAGGTTATGCAGATGAAGTAAATTTTTGAGCAAGAGGAAAAAGGGGGGAAAATTGTAAAGAAGTATGTTCGGGAAGATCAACGCATGCGAACAGGATAGCGATCATGAAGACAATGCAAACCCTGAATGACGGATTTACCGGAGTTCAATAAACGGAATGAGTTTTGAAGCAGGGGGCATGAGACCAATTTTGTGAGGGTGAACACTGGTGGATATGGGAGAGACAGCAGACCATAAAAAGGTGAGTTTAGATTCAGGATCAGTAGCATGTACCATTCTGAAATAAGAAAGCGCAACTGGAGGGTCTTCGAGAAGTGGAGAGTCAATTTCCAGCCGGCTACGGGTCGTAGGAAAGATAAACAGTGGTAACGGATGATAAAGTGGGAAATCTCCGCATGGACTTCAGAGTTATTATGCTGTTTCACTGACAAATATATTTGTATGTGTTGACACATTTGCCTTCAGTGTTATTCAGCGTCGTTTCTGGTAACGTACGGCATCGAGTGCTTAAGGTTCGTCTGGCAGGACAATGCATGTGTCGGTCGATCAGTCGAGTGTGGCTGTATCGTAGCGGCATGCGCGTGAACTGGAACTGGAGTTGGTTGCGTTTGAAAACATTAAACGATCTGATAAGCAATTAGGAGTATTTCCTGTTGTATGGTTCGATTTCGGTCCCAATTGCTATGGTAGGTTCCACTTGAGTCTCTGTCCGTACGAGTCAAAGTGGCATCCTTGGTTAGCCAGTTTTGCGACTGAGATAGTGGGAGACAGCAAACCTGAAATAAAGGGGTACTGCAGTCTGGACGTGTTTCCAGCTGTGGGTTATGATAATGTAATAATGAATAATAATGGTTTATTTCGGAGACGTCCGAGGCATGCCAAGTGCATAATCAGCTGTTTACAAGTGATGGGGCCGATCTCTTTCTCCTCCTCACTAACCTCTACACGTTGTTGATGAACACTAGCCAGGTGCCAAAGCGGCTGAAGTTCTCGGTCATCACTCTCCTTTTACGAAAATGATTGTGTGACCTCAACAACTACCGCCATATCGACCACACCCCTGTTATGTGCAAGACCATGGAACGGATAGTCGAAGAGCAAATTATCGATTATCTGCCTAACAACAAACAAAGTAACCCCTCCCAACATGGTTTTATCAAAACCAGATGATACAATTATTTGCGCATTTTGAAGGTTCCAGTGACGTGCTGCTTCCAGTTGATTCGGCCAGATATCAAAAATATACACCACGATTAAGCCCACTTCGCTGTAACTTTGTATTTCTCATCTGTCAGTCTTAGAGTCAGCCCCGATAAACCAATAGGTAAACACCGTTTCACCCACCCATTACCTGTTGCCATTTTTTCCATCAGTCTTCTACGACTGGGTACTTACGCCGAAGACCACTTCGAGGGCGATTTCTCTAAACCCTTCCTGGAAGTAAACTATACCTATGCCAAGTTACTGACTTTCCGGTTGTTTCCTAAAGGCCCCAAGTCAGACTCTTACCAGCATTTCCCGCTAAGCCATCGTCTACATGTTTTGACAGTATCACTTTTGCACCAGCCCCATATGATCTATAAGATCATCTTTTATCAACTCCTCAGTCCACACTTTTGTCAACTTTTTTCACTAATTACCCTAAAACAAACCCTTTATTCGAATCGTATTTTACTCACCTGTCAACTTTCGTCTCTCTGCCCCACCCAATTTCCAGGCCCGGGCATCTACATACACCTCTTTCTGAGTGCATCTTCCACAAACTCATGATGAATAATAAGTACTTATTCAGCGGTAAATCGGACTCTGTTTAACTTAAGCCATTTCCCTCTTCAGAGGTTAAGTCAAAACAACTTCGGTATTACATTTCGGTTATTTTAGGGGTCATTTGAGTGATCGGTTTAAGTTCATATCCGTCATCACCAAGAATTGTTTTGATTTTTCGTCGGTTCTTTTTCAAAGGTATTTTTTGTCAGTTTACTCACTCCTGGGGCTTTACACCGATGCTATCCGAAATACCGTGTGTTCTTACTCCATCCCCGCTTTACTTCATTGCGTATCTCTACCGCCGAGCCCTTTCTCATTACTGGGTATTGTGTCCACCTGGCCTTCAAACTCGAATTTGCCGGGCATTCGTTCATGCGATCACTGAAACCCATGCACTGTTTTGTGCTGCGTACACCCAAATGAGTATCCAAGGAACCTTCGTGGGACCCCAAATGCACCGTATGATCTTGCTGTCAAGCATGCTTCCGGTGTCCCCGAAATAAACTGTCATTAATATTACTATCATTATTATCAACGAAATGATCGTACGAGCTAAGCTCTCAGCACTTTGGCCTGACCCCGAGCGGGGTGATACCTTGCCGAATGAGCTCTCCACATGAAATTCTAAAAATCTCCCACTCAATTCAAACTTTCTTGGGTTCCCCTCCACATTCCCGACAGTTCGCTGATGCCAAATTCTGTTTCCGTGCACGCTCTCCAAAGTTCAAGCATGTGGAGTCAGCTATGTCTACAATCATTCCTGTTGATGCATGGACGGACCATCACGAGCACCCGCTCATGCAGAAGGCTAATATGCAAACTGGCTTTCATCTTACTGCTCTTGACAACAAGTCGATACGTCAGACAACAAACACGTCGCGTCACAGCGATAAATATATACGAAAATGTGAATGTTGAAATATACATACATAAAAGAACGTAGGGAAAATCCGGTATTTTTCGCTCACACCTGTTTCGTTTTCCTCTTTATATGAAAATGCGGGGGTGTAACAGCCGGTCATGGAAAATCCCCCTTTAACCCTCGCGATTCAGTATTTTTCCCACCATCACTCATTTGCCCACACTATTGACTTGTCTTTAGGAAGTGGTTGTTTTTATGGGCCAATTGTTGTTTGTTCGCGCCCAGAGTGCTACTTTGGCACATCCTCGTTCAGGACCTGCGTGAGGCACGTGCTGCTTGCTCACACGCTGCTATTCGGTTTCTCGTTGTTGAGTCCTTGTGATTGTATTATTGAAGTTTGTATTCTTTTTGATGTCATTGTTCATGTAATAATCTAGTATCGTAGAATATCGCGGATAATCGTCTTTTGATTTCGGGATCCGTTGCGAATTTGGCTACGCATTGCTTAAACGTTCGTTAGAGGCTGCACTACCCGGTTGTGGGTAGACTATGGTGGGGACTGGGGAGCGACACGGAGCCTTTCAGGGCGACATTATGGTGTTGGAGGCGGATGAGGCAAATCTCGGTCTAAGGGAACCAGGGGCGACGTCTACTCAATGACCGACCTGGTGAATGAGATGCAAAACTGCCTAATAGCCCTCGACCATTTAGGTTACAGGGCTGACCTAGATGCCATGCACACCTTGGAAAACACAGTCCGTCACCTATCTCCCGAACCACAAGGTTGGTGGGCGGAAGAAGCAGAACGGATAAGCCGAGGCGACAGGGAAGCTACTTTCGAAGTCCTGACCGAATGCTGGGACAGGCAAACCAAGATAGCTGACGGCAGGTTCGGCCGACTCATCCCTGACAGCAACCGGGCAAACAAGCCCAGTACCAGCCAAGCTTAAACCCCTGCACGGGGACATCCAAAATACCAACCTTGGGCCAATACGCATGCTATTTCACGCATTGCTACGGCGGAACCAAATTGCAGATACTGTGTTACTAGCCATGGCCTGTCAGAATGCCCCAAGTTCGGCAATGCCACAACAGACGAACGGTGGGGAATGGAAAGGATTGCAGGTGCGTGTTTTATTTGTCTCAACACCACGCACCGGGCAGCAGCCTGTAGGACAAGGAACCGATGTGGGTACGAGGGCTGCACGGGCAGACACCATCGGCTGACGCATCAGGCGAGAGTAACCTTACCCGAGACGAGTACCAAGCTCAGTGTTATTTGTTCAACGTCACGGTCTGCCAGTAAACCGGTACGTTTAGGCGCAGTGGCCGTGGGAGTAGTGACCCCAACTGGGGTGGTCGAAGCGTTGGCTTTCGTCGATGGTGGATCCGACACTACTCTAATGACAGAGCGGTCTGCCGACAAACACCAACTGGCTAAAGGTGCGACGTCGTTGGCAGTGAGCACGGTGGGCGGAACGCAGGTAATGTCTGCCGGTAGATTAGGGGGCAACTCATATCTCTAGACACTAACGAGGAAACTGAACCAACGGAGGCATTTACGTAAGCGGATCTCCCCATGCGAGCACCAAGGTCGGTCAACGCAATCTTGACTAGGTGGCTCCACCTGCAGGACGTAACCGCTAAAGACTGGGAAGATGATTAAGTGGATCTCCTCATCGGCTGCGACGTGCCAGAGGCGCATTGGGTGCTTGACCAGAGAGTGGGCGACCGCCAGGCGCCTCATGCCTTACGCACGGCTCTAAGATGGGTGTTATACGGTCTAGTAGGGGTACGTGACTCCGTGAATTACTTATCCGCCGAAACGGACCGCATAAATTACCATCTGCGGTGGCTGTATGCAAAGGAGTTTCATGACATTGGAGACGAAAAAAGAAACGGTGCGGCAAGGCACTAGAGGCCTCAAAAACAGTTCGAGGTTCCCCTCCCATGGCGCTCATCTGCCGACCCGTGGACTGACAACAGAAGTTATGTTCTCCAACGATTACTACGACTTAAAGAACGGTTCATTCGATACCAGGATCTGTGGGAACGATACGCGGATATAATGGAGCGAAACGAAGCCCTCGGTTACATTGAAAAGGTGCCTTCCAACACCGACGGCAAAAGGGGTATCTGGTTTCTGCTTCACCACCCGGATATCAACCCCGAGAAACCAAAAAACTGCGGGTGGTTTTCGACTGCGCTGCCAAGTTCCAGGGCAAGTCGTTAAACGATCGCCTACTACAAGGGCCTGACTGGACCACATCACCGATCGATGTTTTGTGCCGTTTCAGAGTGGGTAAAGTGGCTTTGTCGGCCGGCATTAGGGAAATGTTTCATCAGGTGATTATTCCGGTAGGAGGACGAGATGCTATTCTTTTCCTGTTGCGGGAAGGGAGCGACCGGGACAACGCAGTGGTGAATTATGGTATGACCGTCCATCCCTTCGGAGTCATATAGTCACCATTCTGTGCGAACTACGCCCCCCGAGAGTCAGCAAACAAACATGGCGTTCTAGTACATTGGACGGTGGTAGATAGCGTCAGCAGGAACTTCTACGTTGACGACTACCTTGGGTCATTCGATGATGTGGAATCAGCTCTAGAGCAGTTCAGGGGTCTGACGAGATTGCTGGAAGAGGGCGGCTTCCATTTAACTAAATGGATGTCGAACGCTTCAGAAGTGCTGAAGGTCATCCCGTATCACGAAAAGGCCGAGAGGGTAAGAGATTTGTACGGCTCTCCACTCCCTACCGAAGGCACTTCAGGAATCCAATAGGACGTGGAAACGGACGACTTTGTTTTCGAGCTAAACGTTCCCGAGCTGCCAGTAACCCGTCGTGGCATACTATCTGCCGTCTCAAGTTTGTTCGACCCGCTCGGTTTCGTCTCACCATGGATGCTACCCGGAAAGATCTTGCTGCAGCGGCTGTGCCGTAAGAAAATTGATTGGGACCAGTCACTGGACCGAGGGAACCGGCTGGACTGGGAAGAATTTTTGAACACCTTGAAGAAATTAGGGGACATAGGGATCCCACGATGTTTGACTCCTGGCCGTACGGCGCCGACTGGAGAACAACATGCCTTTTCCGATGCATCCGACGTCGGTTATGGATCTGTGGTGTACGGACGATGGTGCGTAGGAAATGGACAATATACCACCAGGATCCTGTTCGCCAAAGCCCGCGTTTCTCCACCGCAGTCGGTCTCGACCCCACGCCTAGAACTCAGCGCAGCCTTGTTGGCAGTCAGGGCAGTACAAGCTGTGAAGAGGTGTTTCGATCTCTACATCTGGCAGGTTAGCTTCTTGACGGACTCAACCATAGTACTTTACTACATTAACAAAGTCCGGAGCCGGTTTGGCACTTTCGTTGCTAACCGGCTCAGGATTATGCACGATAAATCAGCCACGAACCAGTGGAATCATGTCAGGTCTGGCGATAATCCGGCCGACCTGTGCTCCCGAGATGCGACCAACTTCGGGCAACTAGACACGTGGACGAAAGGGCCAAACTTCCTGCCACATCCCAAACAGGACTGGCCAGTGTTCGAATTAAAACCCCCTACGGAAGTAGAACTGGAAATCAAAGGCGTAGTGATAGCGGCCGACGTCGTCGAAGCGGCATCCATTCTGTCGCGACTGGTCAGATTTTCTTCCTGGATGAAGGCGCTTCGTTCGCTTGTTTGGTTAACCAGGTTCAAGAGAAATTCACTAGTCATGAAAGGGCTACGGCTCTCAGGCCGGATATGGGTCGGCCCGATAAGTCCCGATGAGCTACAAGCGGCAGAGTACGATATTTTCAGAGTGATTCAATGCGAGGCTTTCGCCCGAGAGCTTGAGAGGGCTGAAGAAGTGGGACCAATCGAAATATAAATATCATCTCTAAGGGGCGAATTGAAGCTTTTAAACCCCATACTTATTGATGGACTGATGCGAGTGGATGGTAGGCTGGCCAACGCCCACCTGAGCTTTGACATGAAGTATCCTATACTGCTGCCTGCGAGACAACCTGTAGTAGAGCTAATGATCCAACACGTCCAAGCCGTGGAGGGACATGCCGGGGAAAGTCATGTGACGAGCGTCATCCGAAAGCGCCTTTGGTTGCTGAGGGGACGAGAGACTGTAAAGCGCGTAATCCGACGTTGTGTGCAATGTAGGAGACGCAATGCCACGGCGGGCAAACAACTCATGGCCCAGCCACCAGAATGCAGGGTGACTGCGGGCTGGTAGCCGTTCAGTGACACCGGGTTAGATCATTTCGGGCCCTTGTGGACCAAGTGCAGGAAGAGAATGGAATAACGACGGGGGTGTATCATGACGTGCATGAAGTCACGCGCGGTACACCTAGAAGTCGCACATTCGATGGCGACTGATTCTCTCCTACGGGCCTTGCAGAGATTTATCAACTCATACTCAGATAATGGATCAAACTTTGTGGGCGCTCACCGGGAATTGCAGCGTTGGCAAAAGAACATAAACAGGAAAGAACTGTAGGATCGAGCCGTGGCCTACGGCATACAATGGCATTTCAACCCCCCGCAGACCAGCCACCGCGGCGGCCTATGGGAAAGCACGATCCTGTCCGCCAGACGGATATTGCTGTCAATCATGGAGCAACAGCCGCCCGACGACGAGACGCTAAACACCGTCATGACTGAGGTAGAGAGAATTCTGAACAACCGCCCCCTGGTTCCAATAATGAACGGCGACCCCACCCACCTGGCGCTCACCCCGAACGACTTATTGACACTAAGATTGAACGAGGGTTTCAAAGGGCCGGTAAACCTTCGCGGGAGCTACCTCCGCGGATGGAAGCAGGCAAATTATCTGGCCAAGGTCTTCTGGAGGCGCTGGCTGCGGGAGTACCTACCGGCTTTGCAGACTCGACAGAAGTGGCTGGCCAATACAAAGCCATTCAAAGTTGGAGATGTGGTTATGGTCACCGACGAACACGCACATTTCAGCACTTGGTCTTTGGGAGTAGTTACTGGAACCATCGAACGCGCTGATGGAATGATAAGAACGGTGAAGGTGAAGAGAGTTAACGGAGTGCTCATTCGTGACATACGCAGCATTAACCTACTCGAGAGCTAAGGCGGAGGAGGCCCAGTAGACCTTTTCACACTAGTCATCGAGGTGGATAAAACAACACTATATATACCAAGTGGTCTCCGTCAAACAAGTCACAGTGCTCGCGGTCTTTCGTTGACATTACGGAAGGTTCTTTCCGAAATGTGGTGATGAATGCGATCTCATTGTACATCCCGACACATACACACATGCACGACGCACTCTACATCCCGCAACCCCATCAAACATGTGACAGTGTTCGTTGTTTGCTTTTTGTTGACGTTACCAAATGCCCCTTGCATATGTGGAAGTAGCGGAGCTTAGGTCACACACACATGCTACATTTTACTCGTTTTCTTGCCACACGGTCTTTCGTTGACATTGCAGAAAGTCCTCCTTTGATGTGTAGTCATACCTTTGATTTCATTGTACACCTCGGCACACACACACACACTCACACACACTCACTCAAGCACATACATCCAGTAGAGGACGGCCCTTTACAAGGACAGCATCTATGTGGCCCCTTCACGCCCACCATCGGTCATTTGGTCTTGTGGAAGATGTAGACTAGCCTCAAATCTATGTAGCCAATGTGTTAGGTGCGACCAGTAGTAGAACGTTGACGACGGGCATCAGTCGCGCGCACTGACAGCGGGGCCTGGGCAGGTAGAAAGAATCAGTACTTTATACCAAACCTATGATTCTGCTAAGGATCCTGAAGGATTTTGGTGGGCGGTGTAACAGCCGGTCATGGAAAATCCCCCTTTAACCCTCGCGATTCAGTATTTTTCCCACCATCACTCATTTGCCCACACTATTGACTTGTCTTTACGAAGTGGTTGTTTTTATGGGCCAATTGTTGTTTGTTCGCGCCCAGAGTGCTACTTTGGCACATCCTCGTTCAGGACCTGCGTGAGGCACGTGCTGCTTGCTCACACGCTGCTATTCGGTTTCTCGTTGTTGAGTCCTTGTGATTGTATTATTGAAGTTTGTATTCTTTTTGATGTCATTGTTCATGTAATAATCTAGTATCGTAGAATATCGCGGATAATCGTCTTTTGATTTCGGGATCCGTTGCGAATTTGGCTACGCATTGCTTAAACGTTCGTTTTAGGGGGCCCTTATGTCCTAACACCGAGCGTATCCTCCAGTTTAAACCCAACCTGACAGTAATCTTCCGTAGCCCAAGACCAAACTCCGACCTGAAGTGTTGGACTTGTAAATACCCCACGGTGGGATGTGCCGTATACCCCCAGGAACTAAAACAAAGTTGCCATACAAGCTCCTCGTGTTTTCCTGCTACTCCCCCTCGGCCTGTAAATATCGCACCGTATGATCAGTTATACATCCTCTAGACATTAAACAAACGTGCCATTTAAGATTTTTCGTGCTTCTCCGCTGCTTCCTGGTGTAGCCCTATGACCCAGTAGCCCAAAAGCACTTCTACTGCTTTAGTAATCCAGAACTGTATGACTTCCCGGTTCACTGACAAACTGGTAACCAAAAATCAGTCCCAATAGCCCAAGCTCTGTTAGTTCTTACGAACATCCACTTACAATACCTATGACTTCTCACTTCACTGAGACCTTTGTGCTTCATTCCCAACCTTCATACTTCTATCGGTTACTGTGCTCACACTAAGCCCCCTCTCCTCAAACAATTTCAGACTGCAACTCTCCTTTCTCCAGTTTCAGAACCAAACGGTCATCGTGTTGCTTGGACGTAATATATGGTGCAGGCAGCTTATTTACTTTCCAGCAAGTGTAAAACAGCGCCAATCGCTGGATGATGTGAGTACGATCTAGTTACCAGGTTTTGCCGACACAAAAATTCTTTAAAATGCTGTCAGTGCCCCGCCAAGGCTTACTGGAAGCTTCCTGCCACAAGACTCTTCCGATGCTGGAGCCACTTAAACCACCATGCAAGGATTCCTAGTCACAGAATGAAAGGTCCAGATTCGATGGTGCCTTCCCCCTTGCCACGATGAAAAAGCTAACACAAACCGCAGCTAAACCTAGTCCAAAAAGCCTACCACATTCACAAAAAAGTCAAGGTAAACCGGACAAAATAATACACTGGTCATTTTACCGGAATAACCTGGATGATTTCAAGGGTTTTCACCCTCGTTGCTTGCTTTGGTTCATCCCTCATGGGCCCAGTAGCCCTCTCGCTGGATATTCCTTCTTGGAACCCCATTTTTTCCACCAGCTACAAATTTCCGACTCTGGATGCTACGTGCTACTTTTCGTAAAAATTATCTCACCTTTTCAGCGCGTATCATTCCTTTTTACTTCCACGACTGTATGAATACTGGTATTTCTTTGTGCACCTTCAAGGAATTCCTACCTGTCTCCTCGCATCATTATCAATTACATTTTTTAATGATCCTGAGTATGCAACACCGACAATTGTCTTGCACTATCCTCGTATTGTATATTCTGCTCTCTATGGCAATGTCCGTCTCAAAATACTTACATCCGACTGATTCTTTACTACTGACCCCATTGGCTTAAAGTTGAATCGTACTTACCTTTTGACCTGTAGCCACTTTGCGTTATCTAAACTCCATCCACCATCATTCCTCTGCTGTTGTATTGTGCCACTCCTTCTTTAAAACTTGTGAATTTTTTTATCCTATTGAGAGATATGTTAAACCTTGATCATGCTTTTATGCTTGCCTCTCGACAAAGGTCCAAAAAATATCATTATTGTCGCTATTAACACTGAACACGGAGCCGAGCGAAGCACTAGTGGCACTGGATCCCCTTGTCTAGCTCGTCCTTTGCTTACTTAGGATTAACACCATGTTCGCTAGTCGGGGAATTCTCTACATGCTTGCTACTACTATCCCTACTTCTGGTCTTCATAAAAGCAAGTAAAGAAAAAAGCGAAAATTTGGTTCCACTTTAATGGGAGATCGAATTATAAGGGGAAGACTACATGCATAACTCTCAAAGTGAGTTGGTGGCGTACCAGTGGGTCACAGAGAACTTGGCTCACCAGAAATTTTCTATCGTTACTGCGAGGCACAGAGTTTCAGATCTTCCTGATTCCATGTTTCCTTCGCAGAGGATTAATTTCCGGATTTTCTGCCGTTTTCAATTTCTGGGATGATTTTTCTGTTTCACATTTATTGTTCGTTTCTTCGAATAAATCACGGGCTGTGATTTGATATCCAGCCCATCGTCTACAAGAAACAGCGACCCTCCTCCTATCTCCGACTGCCACTTAGGATCACTTCGCTGTGTAGCGCACTTTGTAGGAGGTGGCTAGGACACTTCGAAGGGGGGCAAGAAAGTTTGGGGTCTCCAATATTTCCCGGGCATTCCTCGTTTCCATATTGGGCACCTATGTATTGCTTTATTTTTCAGCTGACGTGGGTATATTATTCTTGTGGATCCCTCTCTCTGGCAAGAACATCATTCATATTTTGAATGCCCGTATGAGCAGATTCAAACAGCAATCTCACAGTTGAAATTCAAGAGCAGGCTCATGTCTATTTCTTAAACTTCCAAAATGGCTGAGACTGCTAAGCTGGGTGGAGATGTTCAACGGTAAAGACCTGAACTGAAGTCTATCCAGTTCCATTGGGATCTAAGCTTTTGAAAAATGACCGCAAATAGAAGTCTTTTTTGTCAAGCCGGATGGTGCTGAATAAAGGCTGTGTAACCAGAAACATCTGGTGGGATACTTTGACTGCTTGATCCGCTTCAGAGGTTTTCGAGAGGGATTCATGAAGAGGGCCATTAGGTGGGCAACCTCACACTCTAGAATGGCATCCGACCCATTAGTTTGCTCACCTCCGTCATTGATTGGTCAAAACAAGGTGAACCCAAGATGTGGCCGGCTTTAGGAGCATTTTGCTCCGAGTCTAGGCACAAGGTGAAGGTAGACTCGTCAGACTTCTGGATGAAACCAATATTAACCATTTGGTCAGAGGGTGTGCAAGAAAAACAAGAAAAACTGGAAGTAACTTACAGCTAGGTGGTAATGATTTAGACGATGAGAAAGCGCAGCAGAGGCAGCCAGCATTCAAACGTACTTATTAGTTCATTCTATCAAGTCGGGGCCTTGGATTTACCGTTTCTCCCTCTCGAATGGTCGTGCATATGTTTGCTTAAGTTACCCTTCACAGCAACCTTGCTGAGGGTGTCCCACTTGTTTCCGCTTGTCTGTGTTTCCTGGCTTGCAAACCCGTTCTTGTTTCCGGTTCATTTTTATTTGTTCTTGCCTTTCTTGAATACTTCAGATAATTCTGTACTATTTTGCGATAAACCCTTTGGTTTGCGCCCAATCTTTGGTAATTTCCTCTCTTCTTCATCTTGGTTTTTAGGGGTTTGTACAAAAGTAAACTCAATTGTTTCTGAAGCCGCTCCATGTCACCCTGTAGCGCTGTACCATCGACGGCATCTTGCTTATGGTACTGCCCCAGATCGGGTGGACAGATCACTAGATAACGAAGGAACCTTCCGTTTTGCTACTTTTTGGTTTGCAAAACTTCAAAGTGGTGGCCCGTACTACTATGGAAATATCCACCTGATTGGCCCTATGGGCAAACTGAGGAAAAGAGTTGAACTGGATAAAATGGTTTTTGACAAAATAAGAACGGTATCCCCAGTTTTGCTGGTAATATTGTTTTGGCACGAAAATGTTCAGTATATAACGAGTCTGTAAAATGTTGCTCATATTAGCCTCCACAAGTGGGCCTGCGAAAGGTGCTGCCGTGTCAGGCTCGGTTGTGGTTCATTCCCAAGAACCTTTTGCGAGTTAATCCGTCCGAAACTGTCGAAAATTGTGCTCGTATGTTCAGAATAAGGTAAATGGATTGATCCTTCTGGGTGGATATATAGTGGTGTCAGATGACTCATGGTCAGCTGTATGACTGGTCTCACTGACGCTGTCGTCAGAGAGCAAAATTAAGGTGATAGATACCTCTGGCCTGTCCTAATGCGGGCTATCTTCGCCTTGTTCACAAGCAAGTTTCAAGAAGGCAGGTCCGTTTAGCAAAAGAGCTCCGTTGTTTGTCACTGCCAATTTACCTGGAAATAACTACAGTAGTGGTTCATCTTGGGGGCACTCAAATAATGCCAAATGTTTAATCAAGTTTTTACGAGCCATAAAACGGAAGGAAATCCCGCATAAATGTAGAAAAATACGTGCTAAACTGGGAACAGGCAGACTAAGGGGGGAATGATGGGGAGACAAACGTACAAGAAATGTGTGCACATCAAAATAACTATGGGGGGAGTTCAAATAAACCCAGGGAAGGATTCAAACGGATGCTCGGTGAATGCAAAATCCGAATTCAAATACAGGATTTGGTAGGTCCGACTGTAGTTAACTAAAACAATTGGAGGGTTTAAAGTAGAAGGACTGATGTTGGTTTATCAGTTGTGGTAACGGCAGGAGATGAAGAAGAAACTGAGTTGCATGGCAAGGGGTTAGATTTTAATGAAGCATTGCAGCACCGCAATAAACTGTCGGTGACGGGGTTCAAAACTCACTGTAAAACAGTGAGCGAGAAAAGCACATGGTCAATGGTGGTTCAGATGGCAAAAGTTTTTTAAAAGATTCACATGCGCTTGATGTGGGGAACAAGCGTAGACAGAGTGGTAAGTTTCAAGAAGTAGGCGGGATAATAGGAGGGGACATGGCCAGCAAAGAGCTGTAAAGGCAGAGCAAATATATGTATATATGCATAGACATATATTTACTTACTAGGGGTAGGAGAGAAGAGCGGTGCAGAGCTAGAACTCGGAAGTAGCAGATAGGGTTCGATCGGATAATGTAGATTTGACTTATGAAAATCATGAATAACTTTTTTCATGACGGGAGAGTATGGTGGATCTACAAAGAGGGGGGAAACTACTATGGAAGCAAAGACTTGAAGGCGGTCGTAAAAAGCATTTCATAAGCAGGGGAAGATGAGGGAAGAGATCAAGGAGAGCAGGTAAGTTTGGATCTAACAATTTCATCAATGTAGACGGGTCATATAATGAAGGTAGAAAGTAAGAAGCAATAACAAGTGGAGGTACGTTATGCAGCGAGAAGAGAGTGGTGGTCGAAATGACCAGGGACCGCAGAGAAAAGATGATTGCACAGTGTTTGGAGTAATGTAGAATATCAGTGAAGAAAGGTAACTTAGAAGTGAGACTGACTTCAGTGCTACGAAGCGGCAATAGTGGCAACCAACGGAGTAGTAGGGAGATAAATAAGTGGGAGAGGGAGATCAGGTGTTGGAAGATGATATAGTCCGAACATGTATGCGAAACCATGGCGTAAGTTTATCTTTACTCAACATGGAAATAGGAAAAGCAGAGCAACCCGACAAGCACGCAGGACATACCTATGGTGGACTGTACACAAAACAAAGGAGAGTACTGTCTGCAGAGAAACAGGCAAGAGGAGGTGCATCAGACCATTCTACTCCGGGTGAAGCACGACGAAGGCCTGAAAGAAAGCGCCAGAACAGGTTAAACTGTGAAGGAGCAATGGGCGTTCAAAATATATGTGCGACCGAGTTGGGATAGTGGAACTGGATAACTGCATGCCCGCGAGCAACTGCAAGTGTGGACTGAGCCGAAAGATGCTAATGGAAGCACGGCCTAATCAAAAGATCCACTGGAAGACTACGGAGTCAAGCTAGGAAGTATGGAGGTGGTAAATGCCTGATAAATATGACTGTAAATGGTACCAAAATGGGAAAGGTAAGCTCAAATACGGAGGCGGATTATCGGTATTTGTGGGCCTGGCGAGTAATGGCATGAGGCATGAGAAGGAAAGACAAGGAAGAATATGACAAAACTGCAGGTATTGAGCTATAAAAATGCTGCACGTGGGTTGCATAAGCAAAGGGTAGTGTCAACAGAGCAGAGATTAGGAGCCGGCAATGGAAACATGGGTGGAAGAGAAAACAATGACGGCCGTTTGTGGGGTAAGTTAGAAAGGATGACAGCGACATCATGCGATAAGGCCGCCGTGTTAAGGAACGATAGGGGTGAAGACATAATTGTTAGGTTCGGATACATTGGCAGAACGACGAAAATAGGAAGCGATGAGGGTGGTGCTGAAAAGGATGTCTTACTTTACCAGTAATTTAGCTGAATAACACTGAGGCTCAATGTGTCAATGTACATATATATATTTGTCAGTGAAACAGCATAATAATGCTTAAGTCAATGCGGAGATTTTCCACTTAAGTGTCTGCTGCAGCAGCCCGCTTTTTTCTCCATTCTTGTCCGACTGGAAATTGATCCTCCTCTTTTCCAGGACCCTCCAGTTGTACTTTCGCGTTTCTGAATGGTACAGGTTACTGATCCTGAGACTTAACTCACCTTCATATGGACCTTTGTTCCTTCTACACTCACTAAAGTTCCCAAATGCACACTCATCAAATTGATTTCATGTCTTCTTGTTTCATAACTCATTCCTTTTATTGATCCCGATAGAACCGACATTCAGGTTTGGAATCAGCTTCATGGTTTGTTATTCTCTTCGCATGCATCAATTTCCCCGAGTGTACTTCCATACAACATTTTTTCTTCCTATTTCAAACTTCGCTGCTCACAGATACCCGGTAAACCGCCGTTTGTCATGACTTGCATCATTTTCGTTGATAATGCACCCCTAGCAGTACGAATGAACGACTTATTCGGTATCCCCGCGGTGCGCCACAGCCCAGCGCGAAATCGGAACCGGTTCAAAGTTGGCGCGCAAACCATTATTAGAGTGACTCATAAACTATTGCTGGCTATGTTCTTCTACCGCCGGCACTTTTAACTTTTATACATGAAGTTTGTGAGTATTTCATTTTGCTGAATAAATCTGTACACCACGATCATGCGCCTGCGCGTGCGTCTCTACCATAGCCGAGAAATATGCCATTAAAATATACCACTTTTATTATCATTATAACTGAACTACCGAGGCAGAACAAGAACGGTGAAAGCACGCGGTGTGCAGCCGACCCAGTGGAATGTGGCAGAGTGAGCAGAGTTCGAGCGAACGATCCTCAACCGGTGCCAGTGTGGGGCCGACCGCAAGCTGGGCACACAACCTGAAAAATACTTTGTGAAGTGAACACAGGAGGTTTGATCCCTCAGTCTAATTTCACTCTCACCTGGTTGTGGACGGCCTGGGCGCCTCAAGTGCGCCTGCTAAAGTGACGGATCTGACCGAGCCCTACACTGTTGTGAGTGACATCAGTGATCACTATTATACAAGGGGTGGGATAACAGCAATGAGGGTATTTGATCCAGGATCGATTGGCCATGTAGTAACAGAACCTAGATAGCTCAACTAACGAAGACCATGATAGATGGATGACCGTGTAGCTTTTCATCCAGGTGCTCCTGCCAGGGAAGTGATCAGAGCAGTGCCAGAAGGGGTTGACTGTCACCGATGATCACTGAAAGGGGGAAAGGGATAGAGAAAAGCAGCCTGGGTATGCCCAGCTGAGAATCAATGGTTAGCTGAGAAAAAAGTTAAATATAGGAGAAACAAGAGTTCATGGAAACAGGAGGTCTCCAGGCCCAGCTGGGGAATGGTAGGAGAACGGCTTCTTCCTGTTGTGGTAGCATGGCTACTTGCGTTGGGGAGCTATATAGGGTCCAAGCAAAAGAGCAAGATAGGAAGAGACAGAAGGAGTGAGGATGGACACACAGGCTAATGTGGGTTGGAATAAAGGTTATAGCAAGGAAAGCAGAGGGTAACCCATCGAGGGTCAAGGAGGGCCATGATCATCATTCCTGGTGCTGAAGAAAAGAAAGGGGTTGAGCATGGGATAAATATATTGGCCTGTGGTGCAAAGTCCATAAGGGTACAGTGTGAGACCTTTTCAAAGACTAAGTCAGAGTGGACGTTGTCATTGGCTAGCAACATAGCATCGAGAACATTACCGTAGATAAGGAATGCATGCTTAAGGGCGTACGGTAGAGACGTACTGCTTAAACTGGGAGGAAGCTTGTTCCTGATTTTGGAACAAGCTGACGGGGGAATCGGGACCCCAGATTGAGATTTAATTAGGTGACAGGGACAGAAAAAGCAAGGTGACGGAGAGGACAGAAGCAGGGCAGGTAATGAGATATGATAGGAAATGTAGTCTCGGTTGTGTATAAGCTTGAGGGGAAAGACTGGGTTGAGCCCCGTGAGACGACTCATCAGAGGCTCATTGTGTACCAGCCTACGGCGTTGGTGGTATGTTGTGGCTACGAAAACGCCGGAGAGCTCCTTGATAAAGGCACAGAGAACGTTCTCGAGAGAATCAGTCGAAGAAGGTGGCCAGTGGCTTGAGGTAATCGGACGGCATTCTAGGAGTGCCTGTTTTGGGAAGTTAAAGAAACAGGAGCAATGTATACCGAGATCAGTAACCGTGGGGTGTATGAGAGTGGGAAGGCCGTCCGAATGAGCTTGGTGGGCGGTACTGTGCACCGGTAGCGTAAGAGGTTTATCTCTGCAGAGGATTTTGGGAACCACTAGATGCACCACTTTTTGAGGGATAATAAGTACCCCGATATGTTTCAGGGGGTCGTAAATAGATTGTTAGGATGGAAGAGGCACAAAAGTTTTACAGCGGCAGCGAAGAGTACTGGGGTGACTTGACAAAGTAGACGATAAAAAGTCGTGGATACAGGCAAGGAATAGTAATGGGTCCAAGACACCCTCTCGCATAATGTCACTGGTGGTGGGTTTGGCAGAAGTGGCCACCCACCGCCACGGCTCTTAATTTAAGAGAAAGATATGAGGATATCCAGGAGGGGGAGGGTCCAATTAAACAAGGGATCTGATTTTGACCACCAGGTGCATATGGAGAACATGGTCGGGAGCCTTAGACACGTCAGGATTCATCAAATACATGGTTGCCGGCGTCAACTTCTGCGGGTTGTTAGGTAAAAAGTATTTGGCAGTGTGTTTTGTTCGAACTTGCTTTCATGGTTTTGCGGACTACTAGTTTGTAGTTACTGGACCTATGGTTATTCAGGTCGTCTTGTGAGCCAGTTTGAAGCGCGGAAAGATGAAAGACGTTTTCCGCTGAGAAGGTTGGAAGCCGTGGGGCATGAAGAATGTGTATACGTTAGTTAAAAGCTGATAGGTTGGAGCCACCTCAAGGGAGAGGGACCGGTGGGAGACCACCTGTTCCCAATCCTGTAGAAGGTTCAGGGAAAATTACTAATTTGTCGATGACACTGTGGGTAAGGGGAACAGGTGAAAGATAGTCTGTGTTGAAATGGATGGGAGGGGGAGGATATCTGTGGCAGTTGATAAGTGAGAAAAGGAAGCTATCACTGGAGGCCTCAGAGAAAGTCTCTGGCGTACTGGCGGTAGATGGGCCGCTGACGAGGAATTTGGGAGGGGCAAGGTTGGAGTGGTTGGACCTCCTATCAAGTGAGTGGGACAGGTAGCCGGTTTTGTCGGGGCACGCTAAAACGATGGTCTCTTGTAGTCTTATATGCAATTCGGCATTGCGACGTATCTCCGATTGCAACTGGTTGATGAGCAAGAGATTTGTGAAGTTGCGCTACCTAGTAACCGAAATCTGCCGCTAGGCCAGCTTATACTCTGGAGAAGACAGAGAGGACCTACGGGACTGCAGGCTTGCATGAACACATGGGTCAGCGGCATTTGAGCAGTGTAAGATGTTGGGGTAGAGAGTTGTGAACAACGGGCGGATAAGAGGAAAGACAAAAGTAGAAGGTAGTTCGCAAGAAAGGCCAGTTACATGAACGGTGGGAAGTCGGATAAGGGGTGGGGATCGATTAGGTCGGGAACAGCTGAAGCAACTGAATTTGCGCGAGACAGTGCAGTGGTCATTTACCAGGAGAGGTCAGTGACCTGAGAAGTGATATCAGGAATACTGATGGACAATAATAGGTCCAGGAAGTTGTTCCCCACTTGTAGGACGGGTGACGCGTTGGATTCATCCACCAAGACGGACATAGGGAAGGGGAGTGGCGAGGGCGGGAGGGCTAGTATAACAAGACCAGAAGATAAGAGGGGGTTTAGGATCACCGGTCATAATTTATACACTGGCACCATGGCCAAGTGCTGCAAAGAGGACCGGAAATAATAAGGGACAGCTATGTCGTTAGGACCTTCTGCGCAGCCCTCTGCAATGGCATTCATAGTTAGCGATATTGCACAAACTGAGCATAATGTTTGCAATTGAATAGTAGGAGATTAGATTTGTATAATATGATTCATCATGCAGCTTGAACGCTCAGCTCACCATTGAAAACCATGGAAGCACTGTACAGCTGTTTCATTCTTGTTGGGAATCATCAGCAGTGCACATCCACCGAACCCCCACGAGGACTCAAACCCGGGGTGAACGATTGTGGATCGAACACCTTAACCACAAGGCTATCCGGGCTGGCTCTCAACGGTTTGTTGAACATCTACACCACATGATATAACACCCTTCCGTCACTGGCTTTGAACGGTAACAACCCGCTTCCCACACATCGATCGACTTCCATGATGGATGGCTTCTCTGTAGGGGCCTAAGTACAACAAAGGCATTCCGTTATGAAGCAACCTACAGAGCTTGGTTACTGTTTGCAATTGAGTAGTAAGAGAAGCCATCCATCATGGGAGTCGATCGCTGTGTGGGAAGCGGGTTGTTACCGTTAAAAGCCAGTGACAAAAGGGTGCTATATCATGTAGTGTAGATGTTCAACAAACCGTTGAGAGCCAGCACGGATAGCCTTGTGGTTAAGGTGTTCGATCCACAATCGTTCACCCCGGGTTTGAGTCCTCGTGGGGGTTCGGTGGATGTGAACTGCTGATGATTCCCAACAAGAATGAAACAGCTGTACAGTGCTTCCATGGTTTTCAATGGTGAGTTGAGCGTTGAGCATAATGTGTTTGACTAACGATAGTGTGTGGTCTCAAATGTCAAAAACCAAGGCATTCTTGGAGTTGATGAAGTCTTGGTATACGTCAGTCGCTTTGAAGTCGAGGAAGTAATCCGCCGAAGCTGTTTTTGAGGCAAGTAAAGGCTGCAGAGCCAATGAAGGTAGCCACAGGAGAAACTTTTGAAAGGATTTCATCAAAGAGCTCGATCTTGTTTTCGGGTTCAATGAAACTCTGTCTTGGGTCCCTTGAACCACCAGAAGATTCGTCGTAGATATTACCAGGGGCGACAGGCAGGACTCAGTTGGTAGGAAAGTTAGGGTGTGTTTGGATTGACTATCCTCAGCGATTTGGGATGTCCGAGCGCTGGTTGTGGACCGGGATGGCGTGGTAGGGGAAAAAGTGGGACAAAGGTATGGGGGTAACAAGAAGGCCGTCAATCGGTCAGAGATAATCAAAATGTCTAAGCTTATCAGGAATGCACGCGAGAGTTTTATGCACGAGGACAGTGGTGTGATCTATGCAACCAATGGGGATAGGAAGTGAACTATATAGTTTGGGTTAGAAGCCTCGAGTACAGTGAGAGATAGGGAGGTAGCAAACGTTCGATGTGCTTGTAGGGTGATGGTATCCGACGGCATGCAGTGGATACTGCGCTACTGTGTGGATAACAAAACTGCCGTTCTGTGACTGGAGCTTTAAGAAGCATGCATTGTGCATTAAGTCACTGGTTTGTCTCAGTGTTAACCGGCTAGTCGGAGAAGTCTATAGAAATACGCCGACTGAGGGTTCGTGGGAGCAAGGTTCAGAACATACGTATATTTGTAGTATGCAAAAGTGCCCGCTTACCATCCTGACAAGCAACGGGGGTCCCATATGTCCATTACCCCATAACAGATGAATAATCCACGAGAGGAATCATGCTCAGTTTTGGAGCATTTCTTCTGTGGAATTCACCAAAAAGCCTCCCGGTTGTTGCACATCAGGTTAAAGCTATCCCACATTTCTAAATTGCGCTCTTGAAACTGCAGTAAGCTACTGAACTTCAGTGAAGAGTTTTGATCTGCGCGCACCTGCGCACAGCCTTCAACTTCAGCTCAATGGTGACCGAAACGTGAATCAAAGGTAACATTAGAATCTTGAAGCAGTTCATAGGTGGCAAACTAGAGCCAGAATATTCCCGGTTTGCTTATATCTTCCTTCGGCTGAGGCATAGGAAAAAGAAAATCCAGACCATACGAGGTGAAGATCAAGGAACTTTACGGACAGCAAAATTTAGGGAGGGCAAAATTGGGTGATTTTATGTTTCATTATCTTTCTCGATTAGTTTTTTCCATTTCTTTTCTTGTAAAGGGAAGCAGCAACGTGGAGGAAACTTGGCCCAAAAAGCAAACATTTAGGCTTCATCCTCCATCTTTCTGGAGCTGGTGGAGAATCGAGTGGGCGAAGAAATAGAGTTCGCTAAAGAGCCAGAACCCGAGAGCCGTGTTCTGATCCACCATTTGGATTCTTTGTGGTGGCCTCGATTTAGAAGGGCTGATCCAGAGCGTTACAGAGTAAAACGCTCGCTCGGTTATCACCCATATTTGGTAGACTCTAGTCAGTGGACCGGAGCTTAGCTAGATCAAATGTTGACTGAGGTGCACTGGCATTAATGTCCCAGATTTCCACATCATCGTAGTATATTGTGGTACTAACGAGATTGCTTTCCGAAGCGTCGTCATCATAAATAGGGAACAGGAGTTGGTCTAGGACTGAGCCCTACAGGAAACCTAAGTGCACTCTTGCAGCTCGGGGTATTGGGCAGCCCACTGGGACGACGAATAGGCTTTCAGTTAAAAGGCTTTCAAGGAAAGAGAGTAGCTGGTCGTCACTCCCATAAGTTTCGAATTCGAAAGGACGTGAGGTTTGGGGTACCCTGTTCAAGAGTTTGTAATGTAAACGACGACCGCGAGCGGTACCCTGCTTTTACCTTAGGCGTGTCTTGACCTATCCATGAAGAACAAAATATTGGTGATGCACGACCTGCCCAGAAAGCCGTGCTGGTTTGTAAAAACTGGCTTGTTTTCGAGTGGATACTGAAGCTTTGCACCCAATATTATGCACTAGAAAGATTGTTGAGGATATTGGTAGGGCTGACCGTCCATTAACTGCCGGGCATGCTACAGCCTATTCTGAAAATTGGGAAATGAACACCCGTTTCCAAGCCCATGGAAATGTTAGTGCATCCAAAAACTTCTGAAATAGTATTGAGAAAGTGAGAGCAAGAGCATCCGCATTCTCCCTAGGGATTCAAAGGTGGATTGCCCCTGGCCCCATCGAAATGAACGTGGCTTCTACCACTATTGTATTACCGAAGGAGTGTTCTAATAGCGTCTCAACAGATTTAGCCTTGGGGATGGCTTGAGAGTAAATAGGGTGAACAAGTGTTCTGCAAATAAAGGGGCGGTGGTCTATAAAGTATTGGGTGACTCGTGACTGTGAAATAGTGAGGGTCCCGTTTGAAAGTGTCGAAGCCAATGGGAAACTTTCTCTTTTGCGCTTGGACCCGCTTAGTCCTGCTGGGATGAGGATTCCTCTCTACCTTCTCAAAAAATATTCCCGGGCCTCTTTCTGGCACGGGTTGGGCGCTTATGAAGGAAAATGGGTCTCCCGGAAGAGTAGCCTGAAATTTCCCGGTTTGAATGGTTCATTTAGTGGACAGCAGTTGCCACTCATAAGGGAGGGTTTGTCACTCGTTTTTTGTCGAATGCTAGGCAGAAGGAGCGGGTTAGTCTCCTGGATCGACTTCCTTAAAGGCGAGTAAAGAACATGCTTGATCCGAGCCAAAGGAAATCATCACTGTAGCACCTGTTGTCCACCCCATCTCAAAACCTGTATATCCCTAGCGCATTCATTACCCCGGAGACCCTCCGGTGGTATCACCCTGGAATCTGCAAAATATGCAGCCTCTTTCATTTGCAAATGCAAGCCCAGCGAGCAATCATCACTCCATCCCACCTTCGTTCATCCCATCTATTCAAGCGACCTCTATAATTTTACCATTTTCCATGCCTTCCAGCTTCTAATCCACCACCACCCACCCACCACCCGTTGGCGCGACAAGCAATACGTTATCAAATCTGGTTTACACCACGTTTTTCCTCCTACTCCAACCCCACTTTTCCACCAACACTCGTCTACTTAGTAAGCCTGATCTTCTCTGGCCACGCACTTTTCGACCTCCTTCTCCAAACTCATCCTGCCCCCTGAAATACTTGGCATGCCAAGCCCATGGAAAAGTCGTTTATGCTGCTATCCACACCCGACAAAATGGAATAAGCACCCCGATAATCTACCTACAGTCTCCTTCTCGCAGAACGCACCACTGTGGCAATTCAGCATAGCTAGATATCGCGGCCTCATCAAACTCTCTCAACCTAAACAGAGGGGCTCTGTATGGCGCTTACTGATCATTTTCTTACGCCCTATCCATAAGCGCCTTGCACACCAGAGTCCTTAGTGAAACGTCAGTCACGATCGACATTCCGAGTCGGTTACCCTGCCACACCACAACCTCCATTCTACTACGACGCCACCCACCTGTTCATCCTACCCCAAGCTCAGCCAGTGATCTCACACTTTATTATTATTATTATTATTATTATTATTATTATTATTATTATTAGCCGCTTAAAAAGCAAGTCCCCGTCTATCGCTGGGTAGCGACTATAGGAGAGCCGTGTGCACATTCAACCGTCTAATGGATAGCCCCCATCCTCTTAAGGCCATCAGCCGTTATAGCCAATAATTGAGACCTATCATTAGGCACGATTCATCATGGGGTACGTGACACGCTCCTTCTAGCCTTCGACGTTCAGATTGTGGCCGACCGGTTTTTGCCAGAATAAGGAGCTACCCTAATAGTACCCGTCTGATGATGACCCCATCAAGTCAGCGCCGGATGGCAAGAATATCGAGGGCTAAGCTTGAGCTGTCACGCTTGCGGAGCGAAAGCCACCAAATGGAAGACCTCTCCGTTAAGTTGATCATTATTAGGACGAACCTGGAGCTCAGTCACTCCACTGGAAAGCATCTCAGAGCACAGGAGGCACTCGTCTATTTGACTTTTATAAAAGTGGACGTTTTTCCAACCTACCGAGTGTAAGAGCTTGACAACCCAACGGGATTTCCCTCAATTTTCTAGCACGTGGCTCCATCACTATCTACTCTTCCGAGCTGATCATCAGAGCAGCCAATTACCACCATTCACCCTTCATTCAACTTTCGAGCCAGTATCCATTATCCTGCAGTCTTTATTACTTAAGGTGCTATCCTTTCCACCATCGGTTTTACAGAGTACGAAATAAGGAATTATATCATCAAGACATGACCTCCACCAAAACCTGGGCCCTGCGGAATCCCGCCAGCCTTTTCCCGTTTTGGCGGCCCCGACAAGGCGTTCCTGCTAACCATTCACACCTTGGACAAGTAATGGTGTAGACCTACAGCAGTGGAAGATTCCGTTACCACACTCCTCACTAGTAAAGGTTCATAGCATGCCCTTGATAACCACCTTCCCAGGGACCACACTCCACAAGTTCGCACAACCTTGAAACAAGCCCCAACTAGTTGATAATCTCCTCTCCAACAAAGCAATTAACCCAGTTCAGTATGGCTCCACTAAATGGCGGTCATGCTCTTTTTACCAGACCGGCCTCCCTGATGTCTCAACTTCAGCTGTTGACGAAGAGACGCCCGTGATTTTACTACATTATGTCTGTCCAAGGCCATCGACGGGCCACCTCACAGGCACCTAGTAATAAAACTTCAGATCCATGGGTCTGGTTGAACCACCACTGTAGTGAGTGCCTTGTACTTACCGTCTTGTCCCAAGATAGTGCCAGTCGATAATCCCCTATCTTCTGACAGTCTCACGACAAGTGACGACTGCAGGCAGTGTTCTTGGAACATTATCTTTTCTCGTAAATGTCAATTATACTTTTTATAAAATCCGCTATAGAGCTCCACTGCTCTCTACAGGATAAATAGATCTACCCGTTGATTACCCTCGGCCGGTCAGTCATCTGCCTTAAGGGGCACCTTCATGAAGAAACTCGCCCGGTAGTCTGTGAGGACTGTGGCAAATAAAACCGTTGCAATCAGAAATTCTTCGCTCGTCCGTAGTTGTCATTTACCCCCGGGATTCACCACCCTTGCTGAATAAAGCAGTCCTACGAACTCCGTAGTACAAAACCTTGGACCATATTCCAAGTTGCTGAAGCAAAATGACTCATGGATCTCAATCTCTGCTGTTTCAAACTGCAGCACAGTCGACTGTGCGTCTGTCTACCACGTTCGAGCCCTGCCTGAATGTTTCCTCATCCCGTCTTTCCAGATCCACCACAGTCACCTCGAACAGAGCTCAGCTTACCTCTACCAAATAACTGATGAAACTGATTCTCCCTCGACTCATTGCTGGCGATGCCGGCTAATCGTACGTGAGCCATTGTGTTTTCATCGCCGTTGGTTTGGCTTGACTTTCTCGTCCAGGCTGGCCCACGGCCCGGTATGCACATCTTCCAATCCTCCTTTAACCCCTCCCCCCCTTAGCTGTGGACCGGCTCATGGTACTGCATATTCCCCTACGGCTTCCCCCCGTAAATTGGCTCTGAGGCCCCTGTTCTTTCTTACGGTTTAAAGCAGAATTTCGAATATGCTGACCCACGCCATATGTCTTACCACATTGTATTTGAGAGTAAGCTCCATGGCTACCTCACTGCTCCCAATGCCTTCACGCTATCCAGTAAACGTATCAGTGTCGCAGCTGCATATAAAAGAGGTCTCCGGTCCAGTCCACGAGACCAGCATTATAGCCCTCTGGACTCATGGCCTCCGCTTTTACTCACGTTCAGCTGTATATTATGCAGGGTTGGTCTCTGCCATTACCAAGCTAATATTCCACACTACAAAACTTCGGCCCGTCCACGACTGGACGTACTTACTCCAGCGGTATACGCTCCTTTCTCCGCACTTGTCGGCCCCGGGGCAGAAAATTCTATTCTACAAGTCAAACAGTGAACCCTAGTTAGAGTCTTGCCGAATGGTTTCCTCCAGCACAAGGAATTCTGATAGAGATGCCCATGCTCACCATTTGTATTTAATTCATCCGTGCACTTCAGTTATCCAACTTTCACTTTCCACAAAATAATCTTTAGGGTTGGCCTACACCTCTAGACCTGTCCACCCACTTCTGATTACCTCACCCAACCCAGTCGCTGTCAAGCCGTCAAATAAAACCCTTCTGCTTCTCCTTAACCATCGGCCTGGTTCACCTCGTCTTTCTGAAGCAAAACACACTACTTTTTTCTACACATCCGTGCGCGCTATGCCTCCCGTTTTCCCCGCAGCCTCACCCACTTCCATGATTTGTCCCCTTGTAGTGCTTATATTCTGAAACTGCCGCCGTTCTATTTTCCCCCTTATCACTGCAATGTCTGCAGCTCACAGCAACCGCTATTCCTGTGAGCAAGTAGCTTTCCACGCAGGAATGACAGCCAGCTTTTCACAAGTCCCCGGTTTTGACGTCTTTCTATAACACTTGTCTGGTATCATTGGCAGGCCACATGTCTACTACATTCACTAGTCTAAATCTACCACACAAAGGACAGAGTCGGTTTCCATCCTGGCTGTGTTTCTGATCTGTGATTAGATATTCCCCAGTTACTCAGCTGTTGGCCCCAGTGGGTTCGCCTCCAGGTAGCCCCGCAACCCTGCCACCGAATATTGGATTTCATGGAGTAGAAGGTTGCGTTGTCCCATTTGCTAAGCCAAAAATGCTCACTTGTGCTGGTCCGACGGTACGAGAAACGGTCAGACCCACAGCTTTGACCGGCGCACACTGGACAAGCTGGAAGTCTGCAGCGATTTGAGGGTGCAACCAGGCTGAAGGACGGCACTTGTGTTCACTCAGCGAAGCGTTCTCCAGGTTATGTCCAGACCGCGGTCAGCTCCATTCAACAGGACGGGCTGCGGATCGCACACTCCTACGTTTTCCTCGTCCGGCACTTTTATACACACCTTGGCTGCTATCACACCCATTCTGAATAATATCCCTTGTTATCCATTTATCTGCAAGCTGTTGTTATTTCCACTTCCAATCAAAATTCCTGTGCCCGGCACAGTACATCCTACAGTCTATGTGTCACGCGGTCACTACATGGTTCCAAAATGCCGATATCAGCCTGGCTCATGACCACTGCGTACTGATTTGCCTATCGTTGGTCCCCCTTGCAGAGCACCTCATCGATCCATACTTCGATCTTTTACGCCCCCCCCCCTTGCAAACAAGTGAAATCTGTGCGCATATCAATTCCCAGTGTCTACTCCCGTCGAATTCGATATCCGCTCATCAACTACACCACTTATCGGCGTCATTAACCGTACTGACTTCATTTGTATAAAAATATTGGAAGGCGCACTCACCTCTTTTCAGGGAGATACGCAGGTTGCACATACGTTACAACATGTGCATCGTGCAGTTTTTATCTGCACATTTCAGTCTTTACTAGTGGGATATGACGGATGCTCTTGCTTCTACCGACTTTTCTTCGCCCGGGGGACATCCTTTAGTGACTTTTGTTTCCATTTTCAGGCCTTTCCGCTTGTCGATAAGGTCTCCAATCTTATTGACGCTCATAATTAGGACTAGTTGGTTTTACTACATCAGCGCCCACAGCAATATTTGTTGAAGATATTCCCTTCTGATTTTCATCCAGTGCGTGCATCTGGAACAAAAACTACGGAGTCCTCTATCAACCAGCGACTTGCTGGTCAACCGTAGGCTCACCCCTCTCCAACGGCTCAGCTGTGTGGAGCGCTCTAGAAGCACTATTGAAGAAGAATAATCAATCCCTCTGGTCTTACTTGTTTTCGCCGGTTGTTTGCGCCATTGGCTCCTATACAGTTTCCGCCTTCACTATTAAATACTAATACATAAGCCTTCTCTATTTCATCACTACCCATCAGTCCACATGAACCGATTTCTTGATTCACGCACCAAAATAATAATCAGGTAATCTGCCTTCAAATTTTTCATCTGATTGCTCTGGCCCATTTCACCATCCATTGTCTGTTCACTGTTGATAAGTATCAGTCCAAATATTTTGCAGTAAACTTCTCTCTCCTTTTTTAGCTGACTGTTCTTCGGACTCCACCTTTCATTCACAAACCTCCGATCTTGCGACCTTCCCGCACTCGGAAGCATTAGACTCGAGTTTCGCTTTTGTTAGAGCTCAATGGTGGTGCATATCCTCTGCCATACCCAGGGTTTGAACCCGGGTCCTTTCACCTCAAAGGCGCTTGCGTTACCGCTGCACCACCCGCTCCAGTCCGGACTGATTCAAATTGCCAAGATAAGCTTGCTCAGATGTCGACCCCTAGGACAGCCATAGATGCCCGACAGCTTCAAATGGAGACACGGTATTAGCTCTTAGTTGCCCTGGCTCTTGCCCTCCAGTCACAGTTTTGCTCTCGCTTCCTTCGCTTTGTTTCCATCCCAGGCACAGCAAACTTAGTCATCTGGAAATCTCCGTCGACCAAGTTACCTCATCTTTTTTGGGGCTAAACCTATCTCAGTTTAATTTGACTTTCTTTCCGAAATCTATATCATGTTTTCTATTCTTTTAGTTCTTGGCCACTGCAGCACATTACATTGCATTACATTAATTCTAATTATTTCAAAGAGGGAAAATTTCTTGATCTTACTTATTTTTCTAATGGATCCAACAAACTGTTTGTTCGAATAACGCACCGTCCCTTCCTTTTGGCCATAGCCACTGAATCCTGGCAGATTTACTCACTTGACCTCGAATCCCGTAGCTCCCGGGCAATGATGCTGCATTCAAAACATTATCAATTCAAACTTTCGCCTACACCCTTATGGTGAGCAAAAGTATTTGCGTTTGTTTTCGTCAGTCTCTTTTTACCATCACATATCTCATTCAATCTTGCTTTCAGGTATTCTTCGTGATTCCAAAAACAAACCGCTATCACTAACATTATCCTCGTGTTGGAAAACTCTTCAGTTTTATACGTCGCGAGGTAAAGTACGACGAATCGAGATCGCCGCCCCGTAGACTTGCGCAAAGAAATATTTTGAAGTCTTCAATTTTCGGCAGTCCACAAATTTGCTTTTAAAGCACAAGTCAAAATATCTATCAACCTGCTCCTGTATAACGGTAGGATATATGAGAAGTTCAAAAAGCATTTGAGAGAGGTACCAAGGCAGCAGACTGACCAACCTCAAGTAGATTTCTATTTCGTGGGAAGCACGAGAGGGCGTGTGCCCACGTTACTTGCAGCTCTATTTTGCAGAGAGAGACAACCTCCCTTTCCACAGCTTCCTTGGGAATTTTATCCCAGTCATCAATTGCCACCAAGGCAAACCACTGAGCCCTGGTGTCCTTGTTGGTCATTGGTTTGACTGGTTCCATCTAGCGAACAAGAAAGGCGGATTTTCCGGAGAGGGCAAAACACACTTTTCTTGCAGCTTGGCTCATTCAGTCAAATGATTGCCTCAATACGGTTCTTTCTTGCTTTCCTGCACTGGAGCGGGAACGCAGCTGGCGCTGCTGTCCTAGCCTAATATGAAAACCCTCGTAGTTCTTGTCTTTCTTGCAACCCTCCTCTAAACATCCCCCGGTGAGTCGATGTTCCCGGGTAACTACGGAGCTCAGGCTTGAGACACGCACCCCAAGTGTGGTGGTTCCAGAGCTCCGTGCATTGGTAACAGCAAAACTCAGGTCCCTTGAAGTTGCCGCTCTAAGCCAACAGTAAACTGCTGTATTTGCCTGATTCTCAGCAAGCAGCTACTGTTCTAAAGGTTTTGTTTAACTTGTAGCCAACCTACACAAGTACATAACTTCATATTTCTAAGCCACCAGCTCCAACTTGTCCGAGCTCCAGTGGCTATCTCCTCAGTGTCCCTCAGCTACGGGACCTGAAGTTATGACTACACTCAGAGGAAAGTGTCTGATATACCTGACTGGCTCCTTCTGCCTTGCGATGCTGTATTCTATTTTATATTAGATACTTGTATTGTAGGTGGTTCCGCATGTAAGAAATAATGCGCTCGTAGGTTCCTTATTCTCCGAAATGCCGTGTGGGATTCAGTATACCCAACCAATTTGGTGTCGCATTTGACGCCACAAGCAGAAATAATACCTTGAGTGCTTGTGAAAAGGGAAGCCTCGAAGAAAATTCTTTATTCCAACGGGTTGTATACTTCTGAGAAATTTTCGACGGTTTAGTATAGTAGTATAGTATAGTATTTTTCTTGACCGTGGTCAATACACATGCACAAGGCAAGATCAGAGTATACAGCAGTACATGTCAATGTGAGGTATTCACAAATTCTAAATTTATAAATCGCAGCAACCGAAATACACCAATAAAGTCATGTAGTGTTTGAGTAAACAAAAGTGGTAATGGTTGAGGCAGGAATTCCAAATCGGTTTCGAAATCGCTGGGGGCGGTGTGGATAGCTGGACAGTCGTGGAATTGCTGATATAAGCGACAAATGGACGGTCACTAACAAGTAACCGGGCGAAAAAGATGCCAAAAAACATTGTAAGAAGTAAAGCAAGCGTGGGGCTTTTAAAGTGCAGTCAGAGATACCAGCGGAATATTGGACACTGATCCAGCATTGGGTAACTAATTGTGGGAGAAGCATGTGAAATAAAGGCAAGTGATTCAAAGGTGATAATAAAACGGACCTTTTGTGCAGGTTATTACAGTGTCATATGGAAATTCAAATGAAGGCGAAAAGCTTCGCAAGGACTTCAGTGAACTTTTGAAGAGCATGAATGGTGTATGGACATATAACGGACTATTAAAGAAATGAAAAGCCGTCAATGAAACGGATTAGTGGAGACAAACGTCAATGGTTCGGCTAGGCAGGAGTTGGAAGAGTGTAAAATGTTTCTTTGTATTTGATAGAAAATCGGTAATCAAATTATGGTTGGCTGCAGATGGCTGGTATTCTGTTCCGTAAAGACCTTGGTTGCAGGTAGAATGTTGTGGGAAGCAGGTAAAAAAGGGCTGGTTTGACGAAGTTGACAGCTGCGAAGGCTGGGTTCCGGCCATTGGTTTCGTACTGCAACGCGGGAAGAATTGAACTGTTGGGTTGGATTATTTGGGAATGGACGTTGAGCGGATGTGTTGATGGTTGCTCTCAGGAGTCTCCTCTGCGATCCGGTGAGACTTTCATGAGGTTTTGTTAATCCATGTACGGTGCCCCATGTAACGTCAGAAGGCGAGAATATAGGTTTAAA
The DNA here is from genome assembly GCA_948099385.1 of Fasciola hepatica. Lineage (NCBI taxonomy): Eukaryota > Metazoa > Platyhelminthes > Trematoda > Plagiorchiida > Fasciolidae > Fasciola > Fasciola hepatica. Next base: position 8,055,528 of record CANUEZ040000012.1, on the reverse strand, counting down.
CCATTGATCAAATCGTCCAGTCCTTACGGTAATCCGGAATAAACGTCGATTTGGCCGATGGATACCCAAGTAACCAATGCAATCTGGAAGAGATCAGGAGGGCGGCAGTCTGGAGAGTGTTCCAGCTGTGGGCTATGATTATCGTTTATATGGAAGCAAGAAAGTGAACATTTTGCTATCCGAACAGTTAGTTATCGTTTGGCTAGTGGACAGGTCTATTAGGGATCCCTAGACGGAGACTGGTAGCTTTCTAGGGTAGTTGGGTGACAGTAGAGATTTGGGGCGATATCAGGTAGGCGGTGGATGAGGAGATGGTGTCCGTTTGGGAACCAGGAATAAAACAATAGTAGATGGTATGGTCTGGAAGGAGAATGAGAAAATAGGAAGAAAACAGTCTGGTCAGTTCACCAGCTGTGGTAAAGGACGGCAAACAGTAAAAAGGGGGGAAAACACTGAGGGTTAAAATGAGGATTTTTCATGTGGGGGCAAACGTGCTGGTATTCGGCAGGGGCATACGGATTCCGGTTGGAATGGGGTCTTAACTTACCATGAGCATGTGCATAGAGAAGTGAAGCCTAGTTACTAAGAAATGGTAATCCGTGTGGCAAGTACGAGAAAGGCACAAAAAAAGCGGGATGGGACGACTGAGTTCTAGCCTGAGCCAGGAATTAACAGAGCGAGCACCCATCGCTAAATGAGGCAACGGTTTTATTTATATATACGCAAATTGTGTGTAGTAAAATGGCACAATCTAGTTAGGAAGGGGGACACGTGAGTGAAGAACCCAAGGTATATATATATATATATGTATATATATATATATATACGTGGGTGCGATCATCGGACGCAAAAGACTATGGCAAGGAAAGTGAGACCAGAGTGACGCAGCTGAGGATCAACGGTTAACGGAAAGAAGAACAAAAGTTAAGCACGGGCTCATCGGTGCGGCGGATCCCAAAGGCACATTGAGGCCATGAAACGTGAGACTAAAGGGGAAACGCCTAAGTGTGGCTAGAACTTTCAATGGGAAAGTTAGTATTTCGCCTAGAGTGGTCATTGAGCAGGAGTAAAGACCAAGTTCTGCATGAAATTACAGAAGAACCTTAGCTGGGGTATAGGGTGGGAGCAGAAATGGTAACGTCATAACTGGGTGTTGAGTTCAGTTAGTGAATCACGCTAAGTGCGATGAATCAGACTGGATTTTCCAGTTCGAAATCGCAGAGGTGGTGAGCGAAGTATGAGTGGTGGGACCTGGTGCGGAAGAGAGGCATTGTAAGCTAAGAGATATCGAGGAGCGTTGAGTTACTCACCATGATTGTGTTAATAATTATAGGACAGTAGTGAGTATATATATATATATAAATATATATTTATATATACATTTACATATATATATATATTTGTATATGCAAATATTGTATATATATATATATAAATCCAACCAGGGGTTGGATCGTGAAGCAGTTTTTATGGCAATGTTGAGGTTGGTTTCAGGGCCGCATACGCAATATAACTAAATAAAAGTAATAAATCGTGGAGCGAGTGAGAGATATTGACAACCTGTGGGGAGTAATACGGTGGTCTCTATAAATGCGAGCGCATCTGAAAGGATTTATTTCAAAGTTGAATTAGCAGGATCCTATAAGTTGGTATGGGAAAACAGTTAGTGGACGCAGACATGCTTACATATGTCGATGGCGAAGGCTAGGAGAAGCGGTCAAACAAAGCAATCAGAATTTTTAAAGCGGTGAGGTTATTTTGGAAGGTAAGGCAAAGGGAGAAATCAGAGCAATGGCTTAAAAGTCAAGGCCTATCTCGTAAGCTTTACGTTCGGTTACGTGAACGTTTAATAAGCGCAAAACAGTTGGGACATTTAGGAATTTATCAATAGCATGCACGAATGCATACTTTGACCGAGAAGATCTGATGTGCAAGGGAAGTTTATTTCAGATTCTGGAGTACGCGAATAGAAAGAACTTAGAGCGTAGAACAGTCCTCGCGGAGGGTGTGGTAATAGTATACTGTCTATTCCGGAGTGAATATCCAGTATCCGGGGAGAAGCACAACGGGTTGGAGGAATCGGACTGCTTAGTCAATAGCTTATACAGAAATATCAAATTCAGCTTGATGCGACGAAGCCATAGTGGTTCGATTTTGAGAGATAAGCATCGTTCCCTGTAGTTTAAGTTGGACGACCAACCGATAAGCTGTTTTGTGAATCTTCTTTGAATACATTCGATAATAATCCTGTCGGATTTTCTCATGCTAGTGAAGATTAGGGGACAATATTCGAGAAGGGGCCTGGCATGTATTTTGTACATGTAGAGAATGCCCTGCCTAAGCTGAAAGGATCTGAACAGAAGACCAAAACACTTTTTAGCCTTCGCCGTTTGGAGGTCAGCATGTTCCGAGAAGTTGAAAGAGCAAGAATAACTTAAGCCAAGGTCTCTTACTAAAGGCTGGCTGTCGATGGGTGAATCGCCAATGCATAAAGAACCAGGAGGAACCTGGCATTTGTAATTAAGAAAAATACACTTGTCGGCGGAGAATTTCATCGCCCAGGTTGAGCACCATTCATCAAGAGCGGCTAAATCAGCAGAGGTTTTGGGGATAGTAATACTGAGGCTGCCAGGCGAGAAAGTGTAGACTATCTTAATGTCGTCCGCGAACAAAAACGGCGTGCCATTAAGTATTGTCGGAAACATATCATTTATATGTAGGAGGAAAAGCAGGGGGCCCAAAACACTGCCCTGAATAACACCGCTAGTAACAGGCTTAGGATTAGAGGTGTGCCCGTTAATTAAGACAACCTGTGGATGATGAGACAAGTAAGACGAGAACCAAGAAAGAAGTGGATCGACAATCCCAAATGACCGTAGCTTTGTTAAAAGGTGGGGGTGAGGTACACGATCAAATGCCTTGAACAGATCAAGATAAAGAACAACAAGAGATTTCCCACTTTCAGCAGAGTCGGTGACGAGATTCAGAAAATCATACTGACAAGTCATGCAGGACCGTGAACGGAGGAATCCATGTTGGTTGTGATTAATAAGACTGAGGCTTATTAAATAGTCAATAATATTATCTTTACTATTTTTTCCATTATTCTGGATAAGATGGGGGTATGGTTTATAGGGCGATAATTGGATACCTCATGTTAAGGTCCTTTTTTATGAATGGGAACGATTACCGAGCGCTTCCAATTAGCAGGTACGGTGCTACCATTAAGTGAAAGAGTGAAAAGGTTAAGCAACAACAGGGGGAGATCCGGTCCACCATTGACGAGTGCAATTGGTGGTAAGCCATCGGGGCCTAATCGAGGAGACGGTTTGCTATTGGATAGTAGCTTAGAAATACTCCTGGCATCAAAGGGTATCGTAGAAAGGACAGAGTCGGTAAGTGGTGAAGATGGGGGCGGGGCAATGACAGTAGCTGGAGCCATGGCTGAAGCAAAGAATGCATTGAAGGCTTCGGCTATTCAAGGTGGGGAGGTGATAGATGAGTTATTATCCAGAATCAGAAGTTGGGAGTCGTCCTCAACATCAGCGTTTCTAGACTTATGCAACATAGAAAGAAGTTGCGACTTGTTAGGATGACTCAAAGCCTTAGCTTCTTGGTCACGAAGTCGCGTATTATCTTGTCGTTGAATAAGTGTGGAGAGGCGGTTTGGACGAATAAAAAGTGAAAAGTCGTTGGAATTATGTAGTTGTTCGAGAAGTTTATGGTACTTCTTATGGAGTGGCGAGACAGACGACCTCTTTTTAGGTACAGCCTGGGCAGTATTGGACAATTTTTCCAGACAATCGGAAAAGAAGGAGTAGAAAATATCCGCAGCATGCTGAGGGTCCTTGGTGAGTAAATAATCACCCCAGTCTTTCTGCCGAAGAAGCGTGACTAGCAAGGCCCAGTTTATGCATAGGAATGTATTGTTGGGGGGTGTGCGGGAGTAGGTGGGCCACTAAGGGGCAGATGGCAGATAACCATTTTATGGTCACTACCGGGGAAATTTCGTGTTACGGTCACGTCGATGAGAGGCATGTTATGAGTAAATACCAGATCTAGTATGTTCCCATTTCTGGTAGGTTCGACAACATGTTGTGTCCAGCCGCCAAGATGAATGCTAGTGATCAGGTCCATAAGATTGGGAGGAGCCGAGAGGGTGGGCCAACAGATGTGAGGGGGATTAAAGTCACCCGCAATAAGCTTGGTTCCAGAAGGAAGCAAAGAGAGGTATTCGATAGACCTAATGAGAAGTGGAAACAATGAACTGGGGGAATTTGGTGATCGATACACGCAGCCAATGTGAAGAACAGTGGTTTGGAGGTTCATGGTGAACCAGAGAGAATCGGGAATAGAATCGAGTGCCGTATGTTTAGTGTGCGGCCAGGAGCTATCTAAATGATGAGAAGGAAACAACACTCTCCCATAAGGTCCTGGGATAAATAGATCTTTCGCTTGTGTTCTCACCAGTCTGCCGTACGACAGGCTCAGGATCATCACAGCATCGACAGCATTTCTACTTAGTCGATTTCGTTGCTGTTCTATCTGGCTTGGAAACCAATCAGTAAGTGAATCCATTCTTCAGTTGAAGAGGCAGGCTGTAAAGAGTGACTACACATAGTAAGGTCAGATCATCCAGACTTAAATATCAGGTTGTCCCGTTTTTTTTGGTTCTTCCATCATTTGAGCTCGGTTGTGTGCCACTTCTAGCAGGAATTTTTATCTACAATGAAGCATTGTATTTTCAGAGTTGTTAGCTGCGCCACCTAACCGTGAATTCGTAATTTGTTTCCGCAAAACGTCAACCTAAGTCTTCCAAGAACATTCGGTTCTAACCACCTAAAATCACCCTTAGTGACCCTGCCCATAAATCGGACACTGATTCTCGGCTGGGAAGGATGTGGGCACCACCGAACCAGTACCGTTAGTTATTTAATTAGAAACCCCCGCATGGTGCGGTAGATGACTCCGATATCGTGAGAGTCTTGTGAAAGGAAGTTCCCAGTAAGCCTCGGCGAGGCATATGCAGCAATATCAGGAAATCGCTTGGGTGAAACCTCGCAGCCAAATCGCATTCGCGACAGCCCGTCTTGGGCGCGGTTGTAGACGGGCAGAGAAGCAAAACAGAGAGAAAGCAAAACAACCCGCTGAAATTCTATATGTTCTGTCCGGTCACTTCTTTCACCATCACTTCGGCATCCACGGTCCAGACGCATAGTCCATTTGGTTTATCATACACTCCGCCCATATCCGGATGCCGAACTTTACAAACCTATTCATCGGTTGTTCTGTGTATTTTCTTTCCCATGCTTCATTACGATAGATCGTCTCAGACACTTCCGATGCTTGATACACCCTTTTCTCCACGTGGAGTCTTCGCTGAGAATTATCAGTATGTAAATACTTACCTGTCATTTAACTGGTCATCTCTCTTGCAAGCCACTTTTCTGCTACTATGGTAGCTACGCACCACACATCGATTTTTTTGCCAGTTCTCAGTTTCAAGCAGATGCATTACATTCCTCTTTTCTGAAAGCAAAACAATCCGCTCAAAGTCTATATGTTTTATCCCGTCACTTCCTTCACCATCAATTTGATACCCCCAGTCCAGTGTGTTGTGCGCCTTGTTTTACAACTGGCTCAACCGATATACGGTCACGGAACCTCAAAATTGTAATCCTCGACCGGTTTTCTTGTTCATTGTGTGCTGTGCCACAATTTTTTATCGTCTAATTTCACGTAGTAACCCCTCTCATACATTGCAAAGCTCTATTTCTTGGATACGTCTCCTTCAAGAATGTTTCTTTTTCACGATATCCAAGTATTCTTCAATCTAGTTTGGTTCTCCGACAAGGCAGTCTTCACTCTGTAGGATTTTTGTGATTCTGTACCATTCCCACTCACCTCATACTTGACCTTGAGTTTAAATTCACCGGGCGGTACCGCAACAATTGACTTGAATGCTTTCTCTTATAATAAATCGCGTTCACACAATTGTGCAATCCTTCTGTAACTTTCATTCAGCTTTCAACTGTACTGTTTGATCTTACATTGCAACATGCCTCGGGGTTGTCCAAAATAAACTATTATTATTGTTATGAGCTTTCTACACTATATGTCACATCCAGGCAACAAGATGACCGGGTGGCTCTGAAATTCAAAAAAGGGAGATTTGTGGTCTGAAAAGTTTTCTAGCTGAGGGTTGGTGTGAGCGAAATAGCTATGAGGCACAGAGGTTGCAAATGAGGCGCAATAGTCTTTGCCACATAGAATACAGGAATGTGAGCAGAAGAGACGTTTTTCAATCAAAATGGGCATTACACAGACCGCCGAAGTTTCTCCCTGCCGTTCACGGCAGTCTCAGACAGTAATCGGTTCTGGCTCCCCCGTCCTACTTAGGCTCCCGAGACACCGGAGTTCACAGGACTTACAGCAGTACGCCTGCATACCCCCTAGCCTAAGACCTCGGCTTTTAGTCGGCACCTTCTAACAAACAACTTTTTCTTACGTCTCTCCGTTGCTTTCCTTCGTTAGTGCGGACCACGGCCGTCCTTACGAGTCCATCTGCATCAACTTTCTACGCCCTCAATTATCCCCATGGGCCTTATGTCTCTTGCACAGATCTCTGAAGCAACTAGAACGATGTCCCCCTTTCTAAGATTTCTACGTTTTGAAAGCCATTTCTGTTTGGCCCGCAGAGTTCGGACATATTCCCTCACTCATCGGCGCCAAAAGTTATTCGCGAAGCGGTTGACCTGCTTCCGACGTCTACAATAGTGTTCTCTCATGTTAGCATTACGTAATATACCGCAATCGCCCCTCAGCAGCAGTAGGCTGATCAGAATCAGAGCCAATCTGCCCTGGTCATCGGACAAAAGTAGGACTATCGGTCGATTATTCCATATCCTCTCAACTTTAAAGTAGCAAGTATGTAAAGCCTCCTCACTCACTATCTGTTCCTTAGAAAACATTAGGAACAACCTGCTTACCGAACGGGTCATTCTCTCTCATAAGCCCCCTCGGTGGCTCGATGCAAGGGGGTTGAAGTGCCGACTTACGCCTTGACCTGCTAGGTGTTCGCTATTGCGCCGTCCATCCCAAAGCTTCAACTGACCTTTGAGCTCGGTAACTGCAACCAAGAAGTTCGACCCGTTTCCGCTGTAGATTTCTGTTGGTGTTCCATATCTACCAACAAAACGGACGAGTAACATAATGGACGAGTTCGTGCTTAAACTAGCTGTCATGTGCAGACAAGCAGCTCGAGTTTGCAGACAAGTGAACAGACAGCCGTATCTTTTTTCCAACTCTCGGCCCCTACGAACAAGAATAGGGCCAAAGTAATCTATCCCGACCGAACTGAAGCAATACAGTCCTTTTTCCACGCAGTAGGGAGAAACAGGAGCCATCAAATGCTGACTGGCGACAGCGGCCAGCCTATGACAAGTGAAACATCGTCCTGTTACCCGTTTGACCTCGCCGATTCCACTGATAGTCCAGTATCTCTCGCGGATTGCGGCAGGCACTTGCGCTGTTCCATTATGTCCTTCTCTACTATGGTGGTGGCGGATAATGAGATCTCTCACTGGCTATCTGTTCGGCAAAATAACTGTGTGTAAAGGCACTTGGATATTCAGCATAATTTAGTCGTCCACCAACACACAAAAGGTTTTGCATTACAATCAAACGTAGCCTTTTTGAAGAACCCAAGACACCCTTGCATAGCTTATCTGTAAGCGGTTCTCGCTGTAAAACTCTCCAAATTAATCCATTTGAACTATTTTTACCACTCTGAACCTGGCCCTCTCTATGTCTTCGGCGGACAGGCTGCCCGAGTTCAGCAACAACTTGCCTCTTGAGAACAAAACTTGAATATAGGGAGTAAACCGGGTGAGCCAAGCGACAGCCATTAGGAGCTTGGACCAATCAGAGTGACCAGAAAACATGAGGGTGACGCCAGCGTGCAGGTTGGCCGTATTCACCAAAGCCGATCCTTTCTAAATTTCCACACCATCCGGTGGGACGGACAATACAACTCCTGGTGGACCATAATCGTTCAAAGGCGAGGGTCCTCTCAACCAAATTCTTAGTTCCTCTTGAGGCTAGACCAGCAATATTATCTCCCGATCTCAAACGCCGCCACTGGGAAACGGTAGTATACTGATGAATAATTGCCAATTGGTCGGCTACGAAGGTGCTATAAAGCGTACCGGTGTTCTCCATGTAGTACCTGACGGTCATCGAGTCTGTCCAAAAATACTGTCCGTCAAAGCAATCTGGCAAGCTTCTTTTTAACATCTTACTCAATCAAACACCTAAGACGGCTGCCGCCAACTCAAGCCTCGGGATAGTAACGGTTTTGATAGGTGCTACTAGCGATTTACTATATAGAAGCACATGGTATGGGGCTCTGTCCACGGGAATTCTCCTCGCGTATGGTACTGCACCGTATCCTGTTTCTGAAGCCTCACAGAATGTATGCAACTCAGTGTATCCTATTCCTTTTTGGGTCTCTTTATGCTCCTCGGTACTCTCCTCTTACCTACGTGGTTCATAAAGGATACCCAGTTATTCCCCAACACCCTATCTGCTGGATTGAGTGGGCTATCTCAACCTAATTTCTACTTGCATTACCTCTGCAGCAACAGCTTAGCCGGAAGACATAACGGAGCCACCATCCCAAGTGGGTCAACACAGGGAACTGACGTTCAACAGTATGTCTCTCCTCGTCAAAGGCCTAACGAGCAACTGGAGCTGAAAGGTGAATTTGTCCGTGACCGTATCCCACTGAACACCCAGTGCTCTCTGACTGGTGTCATTCTGTTGAGGAAGCCGAACTGAACTGGCATTTAAATCAGGGTCCGGAGATAAGGCCATGGACCTCCGTGAGTTGGATACCCATTTCCTCAGCTTACCACCAGAGCGCACCAATAAAGCTGTTATCCCTTCCGCAAAAGAAGTAGCCTCAGCCCTAGTTTTAACTGTTGCAAGGCAGTCATCGACATAAAAATTGCTTTCTACGTCTTGCAAGACCGACGGTTCATGACCTACCCCAAAATCCCTGGCAGCATTGCATAAAGTGAAATTGGCTCGGAAGGGTGAGGAAGTAGCCCCAAAGGGATGGGCCGTCATCCGATATTTTTATGGCGCCAGTGACAGGTCTCCTTATGGCCACCGTAGGAACCGCAAGGCGCTCCTGGCGATTTCGGACACCTTCACTTGCATGAACATTTCTTCTATGTCCGCTGAAAGGGCCATATTTTCCTTGCAGAATCGACAAAATATGCCCACAAGATCAGATGTGGTATCAGGGCCTTGATAAAGCTTGTCATTTAGCGACCGCCCCTCATGTTTGGCAGCGCAATCTAGAACAATACGCAACTGCTCCGGCTTCTTTGGGTTTAAGACAGCGTGGTGCGGCAAGTACGACCGACGTCAGTAGTCACAACGCATTCGATGCAACGGTACCCTTATCGCGTATCCCTAGGCTAAGGTTTGATCCATGGCCTTGGTAACTCATCTACAGGTTTTTTTTCGTTTGTCAGGCGACTTTTCAAACTGTTCAACCTCGTTCGCACAGATTCCCGGTCCCCGAGCCCTGTCGCTACATCCTTCCTCCATAGTAGAGGAACCATGAAGTGTCCCTGTATATGCCGCGTTTCGGACTCGACGTATTTTATGACTTGCGCGTCCTCTATGGAAACACTCTTGTCCGGTAGCTGCACGTCCCCAAACTCCGCATTATACATCCTCTGCATTTCTTCTATGGGTGATGATTCGCTTTGAGTCACCCAGTTCACCGATAAGGACTGATGCCTTTTGAAGGTGGTCGGACCAAACACCACCCAGCCTAACAGTGTTCAAACTCCATATGGGTGTTTACGACCGCCTAGTCTCTGACCTATAACCCAATGAGCCTCGGGTACGTCACATAAGCCATAGTACATCCTCATTTACGGTTTCTATGGGTAGGTCCTCCAAGTGAGGTCACTTCCTATGCTCACCATCGGAAATGGGCTTCGGCACGGGTAGTGACTCAACAACGACAGCCTGCTATATGCTGGTTGAATCGGTGCCATTCAGTGCGGTCAATTCGAACGCGTCACTAACCGTGTTAGATGTTTTGGATCCCCCAGACTCTTAGTCGTCAACTGGCTGTTTCGAAAACCTAAACCCTGACGTTGTATGACCTCTGCTTGATTGAGAGTAGTGTCGGATCCATTGTCGAGAAAAGCATATCCGACAACCTCCATTTCTCCGGCCTTAATTCTCACTGGCGGTAGTCAGAGGTGTATGCCATTGTGCTGCATCTTGGTTACTCCGCAGTGATTTTCGCTCACTGCCTTGGGCGGTACCGCGAGCTTTGGCATAGACCTATGGAGTAGTTGATGATGCCTACTGCCACAGCATCCAATAAAGCAGACGGTTTTTGACCTGCAGTCACCGCTCTGTGGCTTCCTTTCAGACAAATGAAGCACGACCTCCCTTTACGGGCCTCTGTCCATCTCGCAGGTAGGTCTAACGCCAAAACCTCTTGGCACAGCGTTATCGAGTGGTTCCCATCACATATCAGGCAGTTCTGAGATTGCTCTTGGTCCTGCTGCGTTGTGCTTATGGACCAACTAGATCCAGATTGATGCGGACCCGGGTTGTGATTGGCTTGATTCACCCGGCCAGTGGTCTTAGTTCGGCTTGCTAGTTGCTCGAAGCGACTACCAGCCATCCTGGCCGTGGTGGACACGAATTCCGTTAGCTCACTAAACGTTGGTTCCCGACCGTTTTGCGTCAACCGATCAACTCTCTCAGCCCATTTATTCCGTAGGTAGTATGGAAGACCACTAACTACACTTTCCAGGGTGTCCAGCGAGTTGAGATCGGACGGATAATTCATATGCTCGAGAGCAATCATGCAGCTCTCCATTCCAACGGCTAGAGTCGACAGTGCTTCTGAGTCCAAGCTTTCGGTGTTCAGTCCTCTCATTAGGCCCTCTAGGAGTGATAGCATTACCTCGTGCGGGCGGTCAAATAACTTCTTTAGTATCCCACAAGCTCTACGATATCCTTCGCTGGGATGCAGCATCAGGCATTTCTCAATTGCTTCCTCTGCCTTACCCTTACAGTAATGAAGAACATACACCAGGCAGTGGCCGTCTTCGATGACCTTCGAGGTGACATACGCATGAAACTGTCGAATGAACTTCTAGTACATTGCTGGCCGACCATCTAACGAAAACAATTCTACTTTCGGCAAGCCTATCACACTCACAAAGTGGGAAGCCGCTGTCCATAACTTATGACCAGGACCCTGCCTACCGGCCTTTTCGTCTCCGTGATCAGCAGAATCTATAAACTCATCACAAATCGACCTCGCGTGCAACTAAACGTACCCAAACACTCTTTTATCACAGTCGTTTGAATCCGAGGATCGCACAAAAGAACTTCCATCTACCCCCCCCCCCCTGAGAGTTTGGCGATCTCCAGCTCTTGCTTAACTCTTCGAAACTCTTTATTCTGGTTTTCTTTAAAAGCCTTCAAATCCTGTGCTAGTTTCTTTTTAAGGTGGCGTTCCCTAAGTTCGACACGCGACAGCTTCGACTTAAAACAATGACTATGCCAACTAGAGCCCGTAACTCTTGAGCCATGAACGGAAAGGCTATCAGGAGGGACATGCCGGGTTCCAGCAATGATTTGATTCGATCCGATCCCATTTTCGGTTCGGTTGGGTCCAGTGGTCAACTTATTGCTCCTTGTTGTTCGCATCGTTCCAGAGACAATGTCAAAGTACCGTAACGACCAAAGCGATCAAGTTCTTGTCTGGGTGAAGCTTGACCAACGATTCAACTACCAATTCACCGACTAATAAGCTTCTCTCGTTCTGGATGACAATTTGGAGCCTCATAGCAACGGGTAGCCCAAATCTTTGCAGAACCCAAATCAAGAACACGATTGCTCTGCAAATTCTACGGTACTATAAGCGAGTAAAAATGTAAGCACAAACACGATCATACCTTTGACAGTGAGCCTCAGTCGCTATCCAAGAAAGGTAGTCAAAAATAAGACAAAATTCTGTACTGCGGGGAACAGTTGGCCAAAAAGAGTAAACAATAAATAATTGTCCTGAAGTCCAAACAAATAGAACAAGATCTCCGCGCTTATTCGAGCCCAAAGAAAAATTTCCTAAGCGTGGCAGCCAAAAATCAGTGTAAACGAGCTGAACGTCTATGGTCAGTCGACGTGAGCGAGAAAGTAAAACCGAGGAGTAATAAAACAAAACTGTGTTGAATCAGTGCTTCTCACTACCGTACCAACGGTCCTCAAAGTAATCTCAGTAAGAAAGCACAACCGTAAAAAGAAAAAGTAAGTGCACTATGAGTATAATAATTGTCGACCACAAAACAATGTCAGCATGGATTAGGTTAGAGAAGGCAGTCCAAAATTGGTCGCAGAGTATAGGAATGTGAGCAGAAGAGGAATTTTTCAATCAACATGGACATTACAGGTTCACCTTTTGCTCGTTGGACGCACTCCTCCTGAAGATTTCGCGAGGCATTCTCTATTCTGTCATTGATGTTGAAGATGAGAATCAATGGCGAAATGGACATCCTTGACGAACATTACTGGCTGTATCAAACCGACTGGCTTCCTCGCAGTAAACTCTCACGCTGCTGGAAGCAAAAGCTTACAATGTTCGCAGTAGATCCCTGAACTTCTGTGGCATACCTTTCCGGTGAAGGGTACTGGGTGGCGCCTTTTGGCCAACTGAATCCAAGGTGCCCTTCAAATCGAGGAAAACCACTACTGTCCGCCGACGGTGTATGGTTTGCTACGCGTTTTATTTCGCTGAAGAAGAGTAAAAGTCTGGCCGATTCCTCCTTAACCTGGAGGAAATCGGGCCTGTTGTTCGAGCGAGATCCTCTCGCGAGCCAGCGAAAGACGGCGCGGCAAAATTGAGGCTTATGCCTTGATGATGAGCGGAGGAGGAAATGCACCATCTAGACTTCAGAAAAGCCAAGGACTCGGGTGCACCTTACAGCAGATGGGATGATTTCTACAGCTCATAGTCATGGAAGCTAAGGTCAAACAATAGGCAAGAACGTCACTGTTCGAGTACCGGTGCCTCCAGAGTTTCGCTGGAATATTATGGGAACACCGTATCAGCCATGCTAGGGCTAAGAGTAGCGCTTTGGGAACCAATGGTAATCCTCTGGAACCAGTGCTTTGTTCAAACTGGTTGACGTAGGTGGTAAGTGTTACGGATAATCACCGATGGAATTCCTCGGCCGTTGCTGTTCTTCCAGGCAGGCGGCGGTTAAAAAGTATGTCAAGGTGGTATTCGGGCTACACTCCTTTCAGAAAAACGTACTTTTCATGCCCATCGGAACCCACAAAATTCAACCCCAACAATAGTTTACCATAAAACTCTACCTTTTGAATAATTCTCATTTCAATTTCCGTATAAAATTTAAAAAGTTTCCTGCCAGTTGTATATTTTCATGATCACCTCCGATTGTTGTTTTTAAAGTGCTCCCGTGACTACTTTCTTTGGCTCACACGTAATGGCCAGGTTGTAAGCCGCCATATTTTTGTTCTGATAACGTAGGTTTTAGTGCCCGTCGCTACTCTTACTGAGCTTCGACTCAAGAAGTTTTCTTTCCTTGTGTTTTGCGGGTCGAATATGCTCAACCTCCCGGCGGAGGGTCGCTTTTACTTGCTTGTTACACTTGCGTGATGTCCACAAGGTCGCGCGTACTGACTGAATAAACTGTGGAGTTGACAATTTAGTTTGACTCGGTTTGGTCGCGGCAAGTCCAAGCTCGGACCTCGTTTCAAAAATCTCGCTGTTTGATGCTGGACAGATTTCCCATGACTGAATGTTTTGCACCATTCAAGCCGAACCATCCGCCGCAATGCTAAATTTTCTCCCACTGTCCAGCGGTATATCTTGAAGATCACCGGCAATTCAACACGCAAGAAGCAGTCAAGACCAGTGTCCTGAACCCTTTCGCATTTTCCAGTAGTTTATCTTCCAGTTCACCGGCAGTGCCAGATGCAAGGCACTGTCAAGATTTGTATTTTGAACCTTTTCCTTTTTTCCCATAGCCCAATTATCCAGCGAACTAACTTCCAGCTCACTGGTGACATTCAGATGACAGGATAATCACAAGGTCCGGGAACATTTGAACTTTGGCCTAATACCTCTGTACTGCTTCACGACTTCAAGGCCCCAATAAGAGTGTGTTGCCCCGCTGCCTGGCTCTTCACTCTAGTCCATGGGCGGGCTAGCGTCATTGAGGTTCGCCTCGTGTTCGAGTTGCGGGCCAGCCGAGGGGAGACGGGCAGCAGGCAAAGAAGGGCAAGCCAGACAGTAACAATACACAGAAAAAACCAGAGAAGCTTTTGAGTTGGATGTGCTTAAACAGAGGAGGTATAGACTCGAAGAAGAGCTCAAAAATGAAGGTCATCACTAAGAGAGTTGTTGGGAAGAGCAGGCGTCTTCTGCTGCTTAATTGAACAGAAACAGTGGATGAAAAGGCGTGGATCAGAAGAGAAGCAGGACATGAGCACTTTGTAAATATGATTAGAGCAGCGGAGTACGCAAAGTGTCGTAGAGTGGGGCTTTGGAAGGCAAACAACGCGATAGAGCCGAGGCCGCTGCTTATGGCCTTCGCCAGCGCATACAGCAGATACCTACGGCATGGCCGAGCATCAACGAGATGAGCACGCCGCAGGGGGCACATAAAGATCATATAGGACAGTCCTTCAGTGGAAAGGTGGCGCTTGCACAAAATCTGCTTCACCCATTAAAACCAGAACTCAAGCAACCGGCTCCCAAGATAGCTAAAGCTGAAGCCACTCCTCTAAGCAAATCTATGCCTAAAGCCGCAATCATTAGCAGTAGCCAAGCTGGCCAGCCAATAGTGAACTTGCCAGCTAAAAAACGAGACGAGTGAGGCAGTAGGTACAAAAGTTCACACAGAGGTATAGAGCACGTGGATAATCAGCGGCTGCGTGCCATCAAGAGAGGGAGCGTGACCGAGGTGGAAACGGAAGTGACGGAGACGCCAATCCAGGTCAGAAGGAATGTCGCTAATAAGGATAAAAGCTGGACAACAGTCGTTGCGCGGACACCCATACCCTTGAGCGGGAGTAGGTCCCTGACGCCCCCGAGGGGCAACGGAAAACCAAGTAATAAGACGAGGGAAGCCTCAGGAGTTTCGTTCGACAGCATTACAATCACTATGCACGGTGTGGCCTTGAAGGTTCAGGAAAATACGGGCCTAGTGACTGTCAGTGCAAAAACGGGGCGTTCCCCCGACAGATGAGCCCGAGGGTAAGACGCCCCAAGGGGAGTATTCAAAGCAGATGACCTACCAGAGGGTGTAGCCATGTGGTACACAAATGCCTGTAGCTTGGAAAGTAAGTGGGGGAAACTATTAGCTGGAACGAAAAGATCAGTGATTATAGCCACCACGGTGACATGACTGAAAGACGACCAGAGTGCCATGCAACTTCGTGACTGCAGAGCCTACAGACGAGAAAGAACGGGCGTTGGGCTTGGTGTGGGTACTAGTTCTCGTGAAGGCTTATTACAATCAGCTGGAGGTTTCGTTTACACTCGTCACAACAAACGTGCAAGCCATTGCAAGTTGTGTTCGCCTAGGCCGATTGTCCGTAGGGATAACCTGTGTCTAGAGAGCCCCGCAAGCAGGTAGGAAGAAGACTCTGAACTATTCTCGCTTCTACAGATGGTACCGAGTGGGTCACAGCTTTTTATCGAGCTGTGAGACAGGAACCTCCTAGAAATAAATTGGGTCGATGAATGTGCCCCTAGGGGAACCACCGGAAAAGCTCTGGTGGTGTGGCCTCACAACCAAGCCCTTGCACAACACCTAAGAGAGGAACCGCGCCTCCGAGGTGGACAACGATCATCTACACTGGATCTGTTTGTAACCAGGTATCGATCGGTCGTAACCTCTTTGAGGAAGAGCGATCATGAAATTCTGAATGCGATGCTCACTGCAAGGCACAACAAACCAGGGTCTATGTTGGTCCGGAACTATGCTAGAGTGTATGAGGATCAACTGAGGATAAGGGCACGAAGCACATGTTGGAACCCGGAAGTCCAGAAGCCATCTACGGGAGGCAGATGGAGGTCAATAAGGGCAGGGCTAATAAGCCTGACAGACTAGTTTGCTCCCATAACACAACAAAGAAATAGGGACCGGTCGCCTTGGTGTAAGCCGAGGATTACGGGAGCATTAACTGTCCGCAGAAGAAGCATTTCGTTTACGTGCAGTCCAAGAAAACGACGCTTGAGGGTTTAGGTACCTTGGAGATGTCCGACGGAAGCATTGCTCTCGAAGATAAAGATAAGGCAGAAAACCTACTTGCACTCTTTAGGAGCGCGTATCGTCAGGATCAGAAGCTTAGTGCGGCGGAATCAGATACAGGGTGTACTCCAAAGCTCCAGAAGCTTACTGTGAGAGGATAACGTGCTCCAGGAACTCAGATTTTTGTGCAAGCGGGAAGCAGCAGGACCAGACAAAATCCATCCGAAGGTTGTTCAGCATCTTTCCGATATCTTATCAGGGGCCATTACCCAAAGGTACGAAGCGTCTCCAAGGGAGGGTGAGGGGCCAGGGGATTAGCGTAAGGCCATTGTCGTAGCAAAACATAGGACAGGGTCCTGGCAGGAGGCGGAGAATTACAGACCGGTCAGCCCAACATCAGTGTTGTGCAAGTGCTTGAAACGTGTAATCAGAAAGCAATTGTGCCTGCATTTGGTTAAAGACGACCTACTGAGACCTGCACAACATGGGTTTGTTGAAAAGACATCGTGTTTGACAAAACTGCTGATGTTATTAGACGAGATCACAAGACGAATAGACGAAAGTACGACGGTGGACGTTTGTTGTTTGGATTTCAGTAAGGCTTATAGCTCTGTGAGTCATAGCCTGCTGGACTACAAGTTGCAGACCTTTGGGACAAGCTGGAAAGCAAGGCAGTGGGTAGCACTATTTCTAAGGAATCGTAGCTTCCGTGCCAAGGTGGGCGATTATATATCGAGGCCGGAGAGGGTTACCGTTTGTGCGCAACAAGGTTCAGTGCTGAGGCCTTTGCTCCTCCTCTTGTACATAAATGATCTATCAGAGAAACTGAGCAAACCGTGTTTCATTTTTGCAGATGGCGTGAAGGTAGCGGAGAGCGATTTAGCAGAGGATATAAGTGCGGCGCCCAGATGGGCAGAACGATGGGATTTACCCCTGAATCCCACCAAATGTCAGTTCCTGATCACTAACGCAGAAGGAACGGGCGGTATGCCGTTGAAAAGAGTGTCGGTGGTAAAAGGCCTGGGTGTCATAGTCACACGGGGCTTCAAGCCTTCAAGGCAGTGCCAGAGAGCTTCGGGTAAGGCCAGAGAGGTATTAACTAGGGTATGCAATAATATCACATGCGAAAACCGGAAGACTTCATCCCATTTACCAAGGTTTTGGTGCAACTTATTCCGGAGTATGGTGTGCACGCATGGGCTTCTTATTATCGCAAAGATAAGGAGTGCTTGATAGGAGTGCAGCGACCTGCAACTAGAATGACCACCGGTCAGAGGGAAATCTAACACCCAGAGTCCAGAGGATCCTGATCTCTTCTCTTTAGAGCGGCGTGGAGGGCGAGGTGACCTGATATAAGCTTTTAAGATCATGAGGGGCCTATCGCGTATAGACATGGATGAGTTGCTCGTTTCGGCCCCTGAGTGCGGCACCAGGGGATAGTCTTAAGCTACAGAGGGTATACTCAAGGCTGGACATACGGGCTAAATTTTCTTCGAATAGGGTTGTACCTATGAGGGGTAGATTGTCACACGATGCTGTCTGCTACAGTAATGTACTCACTTTCAAGAAGGCCCCAGATTCTTGCTAGGACAGCTTTACAAGAACTAGGAATGAGCTAATGAGCCCCCGGTATTCCCGTCCATGAGCTTATATCTGTGAAAGCTGTACTCCCTGCCTCTCAGCACAAGGAACGCACCGAAAACACAACGATATAGATGCTGGATTGGCCTCGGCAACATTCCTTCTGTGGCAACTGAACTCAGGGGGCATGGAATAGCTATAAGATGGCTAGGAACAGGGCTCAAGAGATCCAAAGAGTGGAGAAATATGCTTTCGAGCGTCGGTTAGCGGCGTCGGTCCGCACAAACCCAAAGCGATTCTACGCCTACGTGCAATCTCACAAACGTATGAGAGAGAGCGTAGCAACTTTGGAAGGAGCACAGGGGCGACTAGCTCTAAACGACGAAGACAAGGCTGACACGCTCTTGGAATTCTTCAAGAGCATATATCGACCAGAAAATAGTTTGGAGGAAAGAATGGAGGGCCCACAGGCGCCTCCAATACCCGAACTTACTGTAGGAGAAGAAGAAGTGTACGCGGAGTTGCAAACTTTGAATAGGAACAAAGCAGCAGGTCCAGACGGGATTCATCCAGCAATCGTTCAGCCTCTGGCCGAGGTCCTGAAGGCTCCGGTGACGAAGCTGTATGAAACGTCACTTAGAGAGGGAACTGTGCCGGGAGACTGGAGGAGAGCAACAGTGGTAGGCATATACAAGAGTGGGCCCCGGCAAAAGGCGGAAAATTACCGGCCGGTTAGCTTGACTTCGGTACTGTGTAAGTGCCTGGAGCGAATAGTCAGAAAGCAGATCTCTAGGCATTTGGTTCAACACAACCTCATATCAAATGCTCAGCATGGGTTTGTGGCAGGGAGATCCTGTCTGACGAATCTCCTGCTGTTCCTCGATGAGGTAACCAAGCGTCTGGACGAAGGGCAATCGATTGCGGTCTGTTACTTGGACTTCAGCAAGGCATTTGATTCCGTGAACCACAGATTTCTGGACGTCAAACTGCAGTCCATGGGAATTGTTGGAAAGGCCAGACAATGGATAAGTAGTTTCTTAGCAGGGCGAACCTTTAGTGTTAAGGTGGGGAACCATGTTTCAAAACCGGAAGGTGTAACGAGTGGGGTGCCACAGGGCTCGGTGCTCGGCCCTCTGCTCTTCCTCATCTTCATCAACGACCTAGCACGTGGGCTTACAAACCCCACCTTTATGTTTGCCGATGACGTCAAGATAGCTGGAGTAGATATAGAACTTGACGTGTTAGCAGTACAAAACTGGGCACGCAAATGGGACCTTCCACTAAACCTCACCAAGTGTCAATGCTTGACCACAAATACAGGGGCTAGTGAGAATAGTGTGGGTTCGTTGCAAGTGGTCTCGCAGGTCAAAGACTTGGGCGTTATAATGGACAACAGCTTTAAGCCGTCAAAGCAGTGCACCTCAGCAGCCAATACGGCCAGGAGGGAACTCTTTCGAGTTAGATCCATTATGTCGTGTAGAGATCCGGAGATATTCGTTCCGATATATCAGGCCATAGTTAGGCCGCATATGGAGTACTGCGTGCAGGCCTGGGCACCGTACTACCAGAAAGATATCGACTGTCTGGAGAAAGTGCAAGGGCTAGCCACTAGAATGGTGGCTGGGCAAAGGGGGTTTAACTACACAGAGCGTCTCCGTGCCCTAGACCTATTCTCGATGGAAAGACGGCGCATTCGCGGGGATTTGATAGAAACCTTCAAGGTAATAAAAGGACGGTCAGGAATAAGTCGAGAAGACCTTTTTTCGCTGATCCCCGAGAGAGGCACAAGGGGGCATAGCCTTAGATTACAAAGGAAACATTCGAGGCTCCAAATTAGGGCGAAGTACTTCTCAAATAGAGTGGTACCCTATTGGAATAAGCTCCCGGAAGAGGTCATAAATACCACAACAGTGAAGGCCTTTAAGAAAGCACTAGACCTATGTTGGGTGGCGGTATACCCCGAGTTATGCTAAGCAACTTTTAAGGTCAGATGCAATTTACTTATTGTTTCCACCTTTTACAGCCAGGGCTGATACTGCACAAAATTTATGCCTTTCAGAAAAAGAAAATCACGCAGTGTTGGGAGCTACGGAAACGCGCCGACAACACAACTATCTGGACACACGATTGGCTCTAGCCACACCAAGTCCTGTGCAAACTGAACTGAACTGAACTGAACTGAACGGAGGGTCGTTTTCGTTGTGCGACTACGGATCTGTAGATGGGACTCGCCCCTGTCGCGAAATCTATGTCCTTTATAAACAGAACTCATGGGCTGAATGGGTCTGTGCCCCCTGCAAGGAGGCGGCCAGTCTGGCCTTTAAACTGCAGGCCCAAGGGCAGGATCAACGTCCACCAAGTAGTACCTCGGTTGTAAGCCCCAAACCACCGCAAGCAGGTTGTAGTAAGTCGTTTGCGGAAGTAGTATCAACACCCGATAGGACAATAATCCGAGCGAATAGACCAGCTCCGAGAGCTCGCCAGGCGGTCGTTGCCTCAACTCCTTTGAACCAGACCGACGAGGGCCAGTGGACGGAGCAGAAGCCGAGAAGGGCGAGGCAGGTCAACAAGAAGGGCGACCGTCATAGAGCGAAAGATGGGTTGGCTAGGGTGGATGACCCTGCTCTTCTGGTACTAGAAAACAAGGTGAAGGACCTGCAGAGGCAGATCTTGTCGATGGGCAGGGTCTCAAGCCACAGGCTTCTGATCCTAAACCAGGAAGAACCCGTGATAAGGGAATCGAAGGCCAGAAGAGACATTGACAGGAGGAGGGTCTGTGACATACTGCGAATCGCAGGTGTTCCGTACCCTCCTACTCTAAGAAGGGTGCACAGAGTGGGGACATGGAAGACACCACTAGGGAACAAAGGCGAACTTCGTGCGAGACCAATACTGGTGGAGTTTGCTGATGAGGCTACCCGGGATAGACTACTGGCGAGGGCAGCGGTAGTGGCTCAGATTACCAAGGGGCAGATACCAGATTGTGCCGGACGAGCATAGGGTAAAGCCTGGTGGTCTAGCCCCGGGAGGTAACCTTGCTCGACCAGCCAGGGCGCTGGTGAGAAACCTAAAAGTTCAGCGGAATGCCGTACTCGGCTCTCAGGCCCCGACCCCGACAATAGTAAAGAAGCCACGTGCGGGGTCGCAAATAGTTGTAATTGAAGATGCCCTGGAAGACGAGAATTGGCAGTACTGTCCGAAGATAGATGACAGCGCGACCCCTGCCAGTCTGGATGTTGTGGCCACTCCTATAGAGATGGATTGGGAGTCGTCGGAAATTCTGGACCATCAGCCGGCTTCATGCACCCCAGTGGGGTCATCCGAAGCAAAAAACGGGTCATCATCTCAGGCGTTGCGCCTGAGAAACAATCAGGAATGAATAACAAAAGACACCTAGGCGACGGAGCAAACGCGGTGGTGTAATATACTAACGTGTGTAGTATTAGAAACAAATGGGCGGAACTTGCCAAAACCGCTGACGAACAGAAAGCATCAATAGTTGCCGTCACGGAAACGTGGCTTTCTGAAGAAGACCATGTGCCAGGCTTAATAAGTAACAGTTTTGCAGTCTACAGGCAGGATAGGGAACAAGATCGCCTTGGTGGTGGAGTAGCCATCCTCGTTAGGTCAGGTGCAAACCACCTTGAGTCCCAGACCAAGATGTGCACTCGCAGTATCCAGCTATGCGCTGTCACGATCATCCTTCCAGGTAGAAGGGTTAACGTCGTCTGTGTCTACAGGGCACCAAGCACAAACCACGAAGAGGACGTTTGTTTGCTGCGGACTTTGACTGAACTAGTTAAGGACGCACAAAAGACCCTCATAGTGGGTGACTTCAATCTTCCGCACATCGACTGGGTGGCTGAGGTGTGCGTGCCGGGATCGGAGGAGCAAACCTACTTAGAATGGCTGCATGATAATGCGTTGCATCAGCATATTAGGGAGAATACCAGGTATAAGACTGGATGCGTTCCATCCTTGCTGGATCTAGCTATAACGAACTTCCCCAACGATGTGGCCGGACTGCATTATTGTGCACCGCTGGGAGTGACCACGTGTGTGGCATAATAGTCCTGTGCATGCGGCAACCGAAGGTACCCTCAAGGCTGATTAGGAATTTCGGTAGTATGGACATAGATAGGCTTCGTAATAGGGCGATGGGTTTGACCTGGGACGCGCCAGAGGAGGCTACTGTGGAGGAGCGCTGGCAGTCCATAAAGGGATCCCTGACTGCCCTACAGGAAGAGTTCGCACCCTTCAAACGAAGGAGTGGGGAGGGCAAACCCATGTGGTGGAAGGCTGCAATAGCCAAGGCCATCAGACGTAGAAACCGCTCTTGGAACCAGTACAAAGCTTCCGGCAGTCAGCTAGCCTGGAACCGCAATACGAAGCTGAGAAACGAGACTGTAAGCCTTTTGAGAACTTCTAAGGGGAATTTGAGCTCAAATTGGCCCAGTCTGTAAGACAACAGCCGAAGAAGTTCTACAGCTATGTACAATCTAAAGGCTCAACAAGAAATGCCGTAGGTCCGCTATCCACTAGAGACTATGGTATTGTCACTAATGACCAGGGCAAAGCAGACGCCCTGGGGGAATACTTTGGTAGTGTACATAGGATAGATAGTGGGGTACGAGTAGATCTGGCCCTGGTGCATCCTCCTCAGCTAAACGAGCTAGATCTCGCAGAGGAGTGCGTGCGTAGGTTCCTACAGGAGTTAAACAGCCACAAGTCAGCGGGCCCAGATGGCATTCATCCAGCTATCATCAAGCCGTTGGTGGATATCATAGCTCCATCGGTATGCAGACTGTACAGATCCACGTTGGACCAGGGTAAGCTGCCTCAGGACTGGAAAGTCGCGGCAGTCGTAGCAATACATAAGAGTGGGCCCAAGTCGGATGTGCAGAACTACAGGCCGGTAAGCCTAACTAGCATTCTATGTAAAGTCCTGGAGAAGATCATCCGTGCCCATATCTGCCAGCACTTACGGCAGCACTCCATGCTAAGCCCGGCGCAGCATGGATTCCTGAAAAATAGATCTTGCCTCACCAATCTCCTGTGCTTCTTAGATGAAGTAACTCGACGACTGGACGAAGGTAAGCAAGTTGAGGTATGCTACCTCGACTTTAGCAAGGCGTTCGACTCCATTAATCATCGTCTTTTGCTACGCAAGATGGAGACTTTCGGTATAGATGGGCCAGTATATAGGTGGCTGGAGGACTTCCTCTCCCACAGGACGCTTTACGTCAAAGTGGGGGACAGGTGCTCCAGTTTGGTGAACGTCACCAGTGGTGTACCTCAGGGATCCGTCCTAGGCCCGGTCCTATTCTTGTTATTTATTAATGACCTAGCATCCACTCTTCAATCGCCCAGCTTTATTTTTGCGGATGATGTGAAGATTGTTGGATCTAAGGGTAGGGCGGACTTGGGCAGGGAAATAGGTACCGTCCTGAACTGGGCATACAAATGGGACTTACCTCTAAACGCTCAAAAGAGCCATTTGTTGTCAAGGGCAACAGAGAGCCTAACTGTCGCTCATGATCAAGGGCTGTTCACCGTAGAGGCAGCCAGTAGGGTTAAAGACCTGGGGGTCATCATGAACAGTGACTTCAAATGGTCGGAGCAATGCAATGCTGCTGCGCATAAGGCTCGTGGGGAGCTCTTTAGACTGCGATCAGCTTTGTCTTGCCGGAAGCCGGAGGTATTCGTACCTATTTACATGGCTATAGTACGACCTCACTTAGAAGGTAGCGTGCAGGCTTGGTCACCCTTCTACAAAAAGGACGCCGCCTGCCTCGAGAAAGTCCAACATCTCGCCACGCGAATGGTTGAAAGGCAGAGG
Organism: Fasciola hepatica; assembly: GCA_948099385.1. NCBI lineage: Eukaryota > Metazoa > Platyhelminthes > Trematoda > Plagiorchiida > Fasciolidae > Fasciola > Fasciola hepatica. The sequence continues at coordinate 8,031,780 of CANUEZ040000012.1, read as the reverse complement.
GGTAAGACTTACGAGCAGAGACTCTATGACCTGAATCTTTTCTCGTTGGAAAGGAGGGGACCTCGAGGGGATATTATAAAAACGTTCAAGGTAATGAAGGGCTTTTCTGGCCTTAGACCAGATAGTCTATTCCAAGTGGCCGTAGACTCCAGAACAAGGGGACACGAAAAGAAGTTGATAAAAGCCCGATCTAGGTTGATGGCTAGATCGCACTTCTTCAGCAATAGGGTTGTGAACAGTTTGAACGGTCTGCCTGGTGAAATGTTAGATCTGCAGACAGTCCAATCCTTCAAAGGTGTTCTAGATCGCAAGTGGTACGAGATCTTTCCTTGTAGTGAGCCTTGAGTATATCAACTAGATGGATGACGGGTAGCACTGTGGTCCTTCTGGAGTATGTTTTAGCAGACTTTTTCCCTCATTGCATACTGTCTCAGTGAACGCTCACGATGCATAATGGCTCTCGCAGTTGATATGCGATGAGGTTTTCAGTTTCCCTCTCATTTTTACCGGGGATTCGACGAAATACACTCGGCAGTGGTGGGTGCATAACTGGTGTGCATACCATCGAAGGAATTCTGGACGCTCGATTGGCCGTGGCCGTTACCTGTCCCGTGCAAGTTGAACTGAACTGAATCGAATCCAAGGGGCTAGGCCAAAACAGTCAGTTGTGTTATTGATCCAACGAGGCCGTGGGTATCACTCATCGTCCGTGATTGTGTTCTGTGTCTCGTGTGCCTACTTGGCTTCTGCCTTGTGTTCTGTGCTGTGGCTTCTTGCCCTGTTTTCCTTACAGCTCGTTCATTTGGTATCGTGTTGTGATTTACGTTGTGTGCCTACTTAGCCGTGAGTCTTCATCGTGTGTGTCATCTTCAGTCCGGTTCAGTTCAGTTTTCACAGGACAGGTAATGGCCACGGATTATCGAGCGTTCAGAATTCTTTCGATGGTATTCTAGCACTCCGGATACCAGGTACTAACTGTAGTTAGATCCCGAGGATGGCCTATGGAACGGGCACGGAACCAAGAGTTCCTACGCGTGCCAAAAGACTGTAAAAGTCGGTGGAGTAGGTGAAGGACGTTTTGTATTGAAACAGTGTCATTCGCGTTTGCGTTTAAGAGCGACACCGGACGCGATACTAGCTAAGGGAGCTAAAGGCTCGACCGTCCGCAGGCAGAACAGTCAAAAATGTGTTTTTCAGTTGGCGAAACCAATTGTCCTTACAGAAAGCAGACAAACAACGCACAGCCCTGTAGCATCGAACAACATACAATTACGTGTATGTATGTATAAGCAGTTTAAGCTGCTTAGAGCTAAGTGCTAATTGGTTATATTTGTCTACGGTCATTTCCGGTCATGAATTTGCGCATTCAAACTCAGTCATCTCCAGGTGGCTACATTATGCATACCAGTTATGCACCCACCACCGCACAGTGTATTTCGTCGAATCCCTCCTAAAAATGAGAGGGAAACGTAAGACATCGCCAATTAACTTGTTATCAAGTCTCAGTAAGTCGAGGTCTTCTGTGTCGAGTGGGTATTCAGCCAGCACAAACGGGGTCAAAGCCCCTAAAATGGCCCCTGTTTTTCACAATACGAACAGGGGCCAAAAGAGGGGTCTGTGAGAATAGCAATCCCGGGTTCTTTCCCGTTTTTGTGGACCGATCGGTGTGAAGGGGGTTTACTGTCCGTATGCTCTCATGCAACGCAACACCTACCCCCTCAACCAATCAAAACCCAGGGCTGCAATAGAGTGCGGTCGGTCCTCTCCCCTCGACGCATCTGTTTTCTTCCCGCGAACCAGTAAAATCACACCGCGAAGAGAACGTGATGGTTGCGCTAGTTCGCCAAAACGTGGGATTGTTATTCCCAAAGACCCCCTTTTTGGCCCCTGTGTGTGTGATTCAATCAATGCGGTATCATAATCTTCGATCAAGCACATGGGCCTATCTTAGAAGTCCTGTAGGACATTTGGGTGATTCTCATCAGTCATCCGTTGAGGTACGCAACTGGTCAAGTAAATGTTGACCAAGCTCTTCGATAGGTCAGGAATTCGGCTTAGTCTCGGTTCCTTCAATCGACTGGTTGCTTGAAGTCTGTTTTGTTTAAGTTCACTTGGTACCGGCAAAGTGGACAGCATCGCCAACTTACGTCACGCTACGCAGGTGGCAAGGCGTACTCCAGCTCGTCAGTTCTGGCCATTAGCTCGGTCAGTCTTCTATCGCCTGTCAGTTATACAGGATAACCAATATAATTACTAAAACCTATCAATTGCTATCGTTCTGTGTCTCCATTCGTTGGACGTGAGTCGAGCCCGCATAAATCATGCCAGCGTCTAAACCTGTTTGTATGGCGAAAAGCAAGGGCTAATTCAAGGGCTTTAACCCCATGTTTCCCGTGGTTTGCACCAGCGCTTTAAATGGACCTATCCTAAACTGTTTGCACGAAACCCACCCATTTTCGATGCATAGTTAATCGGAAAATACCTATTAGACATATCACCGTAAATCGAACTAATTTAAGACAAATTACCCACGATCTGTCGATATAATTAACTAAATATTGCATGCTCGCCAATACCACTGTGAATGGAATCGAGGTAACATCGTTCCCGAAACCCCATCCAAGTATAATACGGATTGTTTTTCACGGCAACATTTAATGACGTGACAGATATACATAACGATTAAGCATCCATATCCACATTTTTCGGTGGAGCCGCATTTTCTCCCGCATCGGCTAATCGCTGTGAAACAAAAAAGTAATGACTTTTCACTGAAAGGTTCATACCTCCGATAGTGGATCGCGCCTCTTGATGTTATTCGCTGTATCATGTAGCCATTGTCGCACGGCAAAGTTTGTACCATCCTTACCACTGCAAGGCGTGTTCCTTTTGCGAATAGCATCTGAGGTATCAATGGAATAACGTTCAACCTACCGACTGTTATTCCGTGTATGACAGTCCATTTAAAAGCCAACTTTCCGTTGGCCCCGGAATAGTTAATTTCCGCTGATAAACTCGCATTCATAATGCGAGACATCAGTTTACGCACAAACTTACCCACGGTACTCTCGTGGGTAGTGCTGATAATGTGATCCTGCGGGCATAAGATAGAAAGGAAATATGTAGTTGCCAGCTCCCTGCAGACCTCCACATTAGGCATATCCCGGTCTGCTTCCCGAAACCTCAAGAGAGTTCCTACTGGAAAAGTAGGCGTAGACTCAGTGTTGACCTCGACCGCGTTTGCCAACATTTCCCGAATTAGCACGTTATCTTCGTGCAAAGCGGTCAATGAATTGGCGGTCGTTTCTTGAGTCTGTGACATTCGGGAAAATTCGTTGGCGATAGAAGAAGCGGAAGCTGAAATAGTAAAATGTTCATTAGTATACCGTAACTTACTCGATGGTCTTGGGGGTGACTGGAGCAACCGTCGTGGTGTTGCCGCAGATAGATTCACTTGAAATAAAAATGAAGGCGATAATGACAATTTACCTTGCATATAGCTTTTTGGACCAGCTAGCTGTGTGGTGATTTGTTTACTAACAGCTACTGCTAAACCTTAAGGGATTAGTGATGAAATCTAATTTTACTCTTTGGCCGTTGAACAAACTTAGCTTCATTATTTTCCTCGTTGGAGGACGTCCAAGTGGCCCGCGGTTTTTTTAGACTTATAACAGTTCAAGGGAGACTTACGATTTCCGCTTCAGTAATCCCATAGCCACCGTCCCGTCACGGGACGGTAACTGGTTATCCAGTTCTCTTTGCATTTCCGAAGCGTGTCAGAAATGCACTGAAAACAATTTATTATTAATGTATCATTTAGTTACAGGTGTGTAACAAAACCCTAACTGGACACTTTGTGGTATTTTCGTCGGGCCTTTTAAGGCCAATTGGTGTGCTTGCACCATACGATGGAACCGATTCCCGGTCACGCTGGAAACCATAGCCCACTTCTGATCACTGGAAAGCCATGATCGGCTTATGACACAGACATCTTCATTGTCATCCTCTAGGACGACAAGTGAAAACAAGGCGTCGGAAGTCATCTTAAAGTCAAAACTGGTTAGTATTGTTCATTAAAAAAAGTTAAAAACAGAATGAAAGTCTTGGTCAACATTATATTGTAGGACATAAGGGAATGACACAATAACCGCTTGCGGATAACGGTGATACACATTTACAGTCGATTTCTCCGGCGGTACGTGTGTTTATAGTCTCTACTAATGCGCTAGCGGCAAAAACATGGCGACGGGTAGAGGGAAATGGGGCATCATAAAAGTCATCCAAGGTTGAACACTTACGGTAGCCTATTCTCACATCACCTACGTCGCTATTTCTCATCTATTCTATTATGCACGGTGATCGGCTAACTAAAACCATATTGTCAAGACTGCAGTTAGTGACAGTATAACTGCCGACTCTCAAGATAGTCGAGCCTGATTTTTGTTGCAGTGTCGCAATTGTGTTTCCCTCAACAGGCGTAGCTGAGATTTCCGCCTCAGAGAAACGTCGATATAACCTCCATCACCACGAGACTGCACCTTGACGTGGTGCGAGGGCTTGCGCGCCTCTATGATCCAAAGAGCTATACAGGATGGGTCCTTTACGCTGGAGATACAAACGCGCGTGTACAGGAGTCGAACAGTGTGATTCAACTAACTGCTCCTAATATCTCATCGAGTTATTTTCTGCGCATTTCAGGAGACGAAGTAGCTAGAGCTGTAGATCAATGTGGTGTAGAAATAGTCTCGACTAAAAACGCTGAGGATGCCCTCTCATACTGGCTCCCGGTTAACAGTGGTTTATGTGCTATGAGACTCCAGGGATCAGTTGGCGTTCGAAAGGATAGTTGTGCTAAGCGCAATTCGTTTGTGATCTCGGCATACGCTCCAACGGACTGCAGCTCTGACATGTAGAAGGATGAATTATATGATGGACTCACCACTCTTGTTCGCAGGAGCTAAGTTCCTGACTTTGCGGTGCTAGCTGGTGACTACGATGCACAAGTTGACAAACTTAGTGCGTCAGAAGCTTGTTTAGGTGGCCGTTGTGCTTTACCCGCTCAATGCACAGGTAATGGGGATAAGCTTCTCCAGTTTTGTTCAGATAGTCGGTTGCTCTTGTCGAGTACAAGTCAACGAAACAGCTCGCGTCGCACGGCGACATGGCGCTCTAACTCTACAGGTATCCTAATCCAGATTGACCAAATTCGTGTAAGCTACCGGTGGCACAGTTCTGTTCAGAACTGTAGATCTTACTGATCTACGTACGTCGAGCCGGACCGTGGCATTAATTTTGATGCGACTATCTCTGCAGCTCCATGGTAATTGTTGCAAACCGCAAACCTGGTTGGCCCTGCAGCGTTTGTCTGATCCAAAAGTCCGCACCAGTTTTGAACAGCAGTTAACACATGAGCTGGGATCTACGACGAACAGTAATGTAGGTGAGCATTGGGCCCATATCAAACAGGCGATGCACGTATTAGCAGGTTTTGCCTGTGGTCCCAGATCCGTTGTCCATCAAAGACACTGGATTTCGCAAGAGTCGATCAATCTAACAGAACAAAACGTTAGCTCTCGATCTGTAAGGAGATGAATAGGATACGAAGACATCTACAAAGGCAAGCTACTAAAAGCCTCAAGAAGGATCGCGGAAATTGGTGGATCAAGGTAGTCGAAGAAATGGAAATAGCAGCTGCTTCAGGTAACAGTCAAAGACTTTTCAAACTTGTTCGTGACACCGGTGGACGGCGCATCCAGGTCAGTGAAACGATTTGCGATAGAAATGGAGAATCCATTCATGGCAAAGAGCAAAGGCTTGACCGTTGGGCCGAGTACTACAAGGAACAGTTTAGCTGGTAGCGCGCTAATGTAGTTTCTCTGACGTCAACAACTGCGATTCCTTGGGTGGTATCACCTAAACCTCCATCGGAAGTAGAAGTCAGTCATGAATTCGATTACTAAAGCGTGGGGAAGCGGCTGATCCCGACGAACTTCCCTCGGTACTTTTCAAACTGGGTGGTATTGCTTTGATGAAATCACTTACGACCTTGCTGTATGACATTTGGAACGAGGAGCGTATTCCGTTAATATGGAGTGAGTCATTGACTGTTCCTATCTTCAAGAAGGGGATACGGAATGACTGTGGTAATCATCGTGGATTAGCTCGATTCCGATAGTCACCAAAGTATTAGCCTCGATTCTGCTGCACCGTCTTACGCCCACTCGCGAGGGGAATGTCCGCGAACAGCAGGCTGGATTCCGCCCAGGTCGAGGATGCATCGATCAGATTTTTACTCTTCGCCGACTACTTGATTCGCGTCACACGCACCGCCGACCAAAAATAATGATTTTCTTAGACCTGAAAGGCTCTTTCGATTCAGTTGATCGAACAGCGCTTTTCAATGGTCTTCAGCGAGAAGGTATGCCCCAGAAGTTCGTGAACCTACTGAGATCATTGTATTCTCATACTTCTGGCCGCGTAAGAGTTTACGGTTAACTATCCGATTGGTTCGAAACGACCAGTGGTGTTCGACAGGGATGTCCCGTGTCTCCATTCTTGTTCAACTTCGTCATTGACGAAGTAATGGAGAGTGCGCTGCAAAATCTTCAGGATGTAGGCATCGAACTAGGAAATAATGGAAAGCTGTGTGACCTACATTGCGCGGACGACGTTGTCTGCTTGTTTGAATTTGCGGAACATGCTCAATATGTACTAGATAAATTCTCAAGATCTGTAGCTTCATTCGGCATGCGCTTTGCACATTGAAAATGTAAAGTGATGTTACAAGACTGGACGTCAAGGATTCCAAGCTTGATGCTCAATGGAGAGGTGCTGTCAGTTGTCGACCACTTCACCTATCTTGGCAGCAGCGTGACAATGGATGGGAGCACAGTGGTATAGGTGAGCACGTATATCCAAGGCTCGAGCGGCGTACGCTGGACTGAAGCACTTGTGGCGTCGACCTGATATTTCTTTCAAGTTGAAAGGTCGTGTTTACTGTGCTGCAGTGTGTTCAGTTTTGTTGTATGGTTGCAAAACTTGGAGTCTATGTGCTGAAGATATTCGTCGTCTTGAGGTTTTCGACCACCGATGTTTACGTAGTATCACTAAGATTGGGTAGAATAGCCGGGTAAGTAATGATGAGATCAGAAAGCGAGTATTGGGTATTAATTCGGGGAACGTTTTGTCACAGCGTATCCAACTTAGTAGACTTCGTTGGTTGGGGAATGTGTTACGTATGGCAAACACGTCTACCGTACCATGTCCTATTCTCCGTTCCTCCTCAGGAGTGGGAAGAAACCACGTGGAGGTTAACATATGACGTGGCAGCGAGGAATGAGAAAATGTACAGCAGACTTGGGACAAGTAGGTGCTTCACGTCTTCGTGGTTGGGGTCCAAAAGATCGGTCTACCAGTTGGCTGGAGACACTGAAGGATATGGCAGCGAACCGCGAACAGTGGTGATCGTGTTGTCACTTTCTATCAAATCAGAATGACTGATCGATGTTTGTTTATACAGTTAGACTGTATTCCGTGTGTTGGCTACTAGGGCATTCTCTCCTTTCCCCACCTGTGTAGGTCCACTCCCTGTCCATCTTGTATATTAATACTTTCAAATTCAGCGTGCAACATGGTGAGAAAGGCAGTGGTCAGCGGGGCTCGCCCTACTGTTTAACGCTGTACGATGATGATGATGTTGATATAACTGCGAGCACAGTCTTGTCGTTCCATGGGGTGTGCGCTTTATCTGATGCAAATGCCACTCGAAGGGAAAATGCGCTGAATGCATCCAACTTACCTAAATGGTAACAGTCTTCAGGAACGTGGATGCGAGAATGTACATTCATGGACATTTCCCGTAAACCATATATATAGTGATGCATGGTAACGAAGGAAAGTAAGAGATCCTTTGCAAACTGTACGAACTCGTGGTCGTTGCTGCGAACTAAGATATTAGTTGAAAAAGATAAATGTAAAAAGTGTACGTAAGTTTGAAAGGGTGTAAAATCATTCAGTACAACTACACCTAAATATAATAAAAATTGCCCAAAATCCGTAACTTTCCAGGATTGGTAATCGTCTCAACCTCGGCTCTTCCTATAAAATTCACATGGTAATTGGTTTTTTTTAGTTATGCCATTATTTTTTTCACCATTTCGATTTGCTGCTTTGTAACACGAAACCCGTCTGCCATGGGGGAATCGGTCCATTTATGTGTGTCTTGTGCAATATAACAGGTGGTCATGACCACCTGTTGTTAAATAGAAAGGGAGTTGATCTAACCTGAACCCTCACTGGTTATAGCCAAGTACTGGAGAAAAGTCGCCTCCTCCAATTTTCGAAGCACCGGGGGATCCAAGGAGCTCACCAGTGCAAGAATCTGGACCGAATTGATGGACTAAAGTCCATAACATGGCAGAAACGTGTGAAAACCTTGGCCAAATAGGACGCGACCTGCCTACCAGACAGCCGCGAAGCAGCAGATCGATTAGGGCTCTCAACCAAAGTCTTTAGTTCCAACAAGAACCTGTCCGCAAGGCAGCGCGATGGCTTAGTGGAAGCCCATTTGCTTGGACCAATTATTCTTCCACTGATTTTACCGATTGAGTTGCCAGCTTAGATCGACCTCCAACCTGGAGGACCAGGAGACTGGATTTTGTCTGGCCTCTACCCATTGACCTGTCAGGTATGATTGTATCTCCGGCTTAAAGAAGCCATCCTGTATGGCTCATTAGGTCATAGAGGCGCGCAAGCCATCACACCACGTTAAGGTGCAGTCTCGTCGTGATGGAATTTTTTGACTACCAGACGAGCAGGCTTAAGTCTTTCTCATCCGATGACCGACTTCTTAAAGAAGCGTCATCGTTATACGAAGATCTAGGTATGATCGCAGTATCAGGGTTCCTCACACTAACTGTCCAGTTTGTTTTTCACTCAAATCAAGAGCCACAGAGGAGTCTGAGTAACGAATTACAAATCTATAGAATAACTGCTGTGTGTAGATCACTGCATCTGCTCTTTTCTGTCGGACATCAGCAATAAATAAAGGATCCAGCGGAACAGAACGTACTGCAGTTGTTGTGATTGCCAGCAAATCCCCAATCGTAAACTGTAGTTACGAATGCAAATTAGAGTCATCAGTGAGGCACTGCGATTGCGCAAGCGATACTTATACTCGGTATTTACAATATCCCCAAAAGCTACTCAATTGCGGAGTAGACCGGCCTCGTTAGATCCCATCCAGGGAGACCAGAGCGCTCTATAAAACCTAATAGACTGTTAAGAATTCCCGCGCCTTTGTGTTTCGTCACGAAATAACCACTATTACTTATATTCAAAAAACCTCCGGCCCCCAGCGAATTTCTTACGTCGAAGAATCCCACATACAGATGCATTGATTAGCGTAACCTGTTGAGTCTGTGTGATCTAGTGACTTACCTCATTTAGTCGATACTTTAAGCTTACTCAGTATTCGCACTTGATTCGGACAAAGCTTCAGAGAAGAAAGTGTTTATATGCCGGTAAAATTCGCGTCTTATGTCGACATCGGCCAGGCTTCTGAGTCACGTTAAAGAATGTAGGTACGTAAAGTAAGTTATTGTCACACCCTTGATTTTTCCATTTGGTTGCCTGATTCTTTCAGCTGGCTAATTAGAAGGTACACCAGTGGGGTATTGTTCTTGGCCATAAGACGAGTGCCGACACATTTCTAGATTTCGTATTCTGCTCTTTGCTTAACATTATGTTCACTCTCTTTCAGGTGTCAGCTGTTCAATACAACATCATGCTTTTATCTATCACTCAATAGGATGACCGATACTACGAAGTGAGTAATCCCTTCACAACCGATTTTTTACCTCCTAGACTTATTCTGTTGATAAATGTTTTCCTGTGCGCCTATACTTTACTGCCTAATTTTGAATGTCATCATTGATGATGTTTTTTATTACTTATAACGATTTACAGCAAAGGGGGTGAGCCCCAGTCAGATCACAGTTCGATTCAGGTGATGGTCACAGGCGCATTGATTCGGCGGTCACTATGCACACCCCCAGATACATCCTGTCTCCCGCATCACTTCGCGTGTCGGATGATCTGGTTACTAGTGCTCGTGGCCAAGCTGGCGTGGGTATCGCTCTGAGCATTAAAAACTGAGCGAGCACTGCTCGACTGAATCCCAGTCATCATCCGTTCGTGTGCAGTTCGGCTGGACGGTTCTGTAAGTGGCGACTGAAACAGACTAAAGCGTCCGTGTTCGTTCGTCTTGTCTGTGTGTGCGCCTACTGAAGGCAGTGCCTTTAAGTTCAGGGATGAATTGTGTCGGGATTTATCCCAGATGTTTCGAAGTATACGCCCAACGGTCGTGGTGGTTATAGCTGAAGTTTTCAAAGCCCAGGTTAGCTGTTAGGGGGATTCTAAAAGGCACATTGGAGGCCTATTTGTTATCCCAGAAGATTGCACTGACAGCGGCGACCGTCTCACCCAGCTGTGCTCTGACCACAGGATGTTTCTGGCAAGTACAAACTTCCGCCACTGGAAGCGGCATAAACTCACGTGGCGTCCTCTTACGTCTTCACAACGTTAGACTCAGATTTACCAGGTTGTAACTGGTCACCGCTGGTGTAGATCAGTCAAAGATTGTCGTTCATTTCAGTCTACGCTTGTGGATTCAGATCAAGGCGTGATGCATTGGTACGTGGTTGCTTCTGTTTGCGTCTCGTCCGTGGTCGCACCAACGCTAGAGTCACCTTTTTCGCACAGTTGCTTCTAGACGATGACCGACGATCTGCTTTCCAGACAGAGTTGTCTACACGGTTATCGATAAAATTGGATGTTCAGGCCCAGATAAACTCGAATAATTGCTTCAGGTTGCCTTATACACCGCTGCCAATGTCGCATCAGACACCAGCTCGGGTAGGCTCACAAACGATGGACATCTTCGTCATCAGTTACTCTGCTAGATGCTCACAGATCCGTCGTTCCGGACTCCACATTCACTGAGGTGCGCGAATCCCTGAGGCGCAAACTGATTAGGTGTTTGTGAAATAATCGTGATCTGTGATGAATTATGAAATGTAGATATAACTCCTTCATCAGAGATAGAGGTTGTCCGAGAGGTAGGTTATCTGAAAGAACACAAGTCTGCTAGACCGGATCGGTTATTTATCTTTTTTCAAGGATGAAAACGGAGCTTTGGTTTCGGAGTTACCCAAACTCCTCTGAATAATCTGGGATAGTGAACATATCCATAAAGAATGATGTGAATCGTGAACTGTGGTAATTTCCACGAAAGGTGACAAATTCTCTTGTGAAAACCACGGAGGAAATAGGTTAGGTCCAAACTGCTCACGGGGCTTATTCCCCACCGATTATCCAACTCCTGTGAGTGATGTACGCGTGAGACTCGAGCCGGTTTCAAACCCGGCAGAGAATGTGTCGACCACATCTTTACCCTCTTTCGCCCTCCATCTTTAATTTTGTGGTTGAAAATATTCTTGAGAAAGCCCTATCTTCATGTTAAAATACCGACATCGATCTGTGCTCAGGCAGTAAATGGTTTAACTTGGAATATGCGGACGATATTGTTCTTGTGAGTGAAGATACAGATAAGTTCCAAGTTGTTCTACATTACCTGAACAGCAGCTTAACAATGTTTGGACTGCGTTTTGCACCTTCAAAGTCTAAAATACTGCTTCAGGACCGAGTTGGTTCTACACCAAACCCTTTCTTGTCACTGGAAGCTCTAGCTCTAGCCAGTTACGTCTCACCGGGTGATCGGATCTCGAATGAAATGTCGTCTCGTATAAACAACCCGCGTTGGTCTTTTGCCGGCCTCAGTCATCTTTGGCGCTGGCATCACGTTCGACTGTCTCTCAAGCACCGAGTGTACGAAAAGTCCGACAACAGTCCATTTCGGTCGAATTCCAGCTTGTACTACTAAAACAATTGTTAGTAGCCAAAAACGAAGTTACCGCCGTGCATGAGGATAAAAATCCAATGGAATGTATCCGTGATCGGATGACCAAGTAAATCATTGTGCACTACCTTTTTACGCCACGAAGGTCTTTCAAATGCATGAAAAATATGCCGAAATTCCACACCGATGTCTGAATTACGGTTTTTTGCGTCTGTTTCCCACTTCAATTCAACCGGTGTCGAATTGCATTGAACACGAGAGCCAACTAACGCGTCAAATGGCAACTTCATTCCTCGTACACGGTTAATTTAGCTCCACTTCCCCTGATTGCTGTACAAGGTATTTACATTGTTGTCCTCGTCTACTGACCTCGAATTTCATTCGGTATATCCTCTTCGGTTCGATTATTCTACGCTACGAAACGTGACCTACCAATAAATTAGATAAGATTTTGATGATGTGGAATGAGGGTAATAAAACACATCATTTCGGTTTGCATTGAGCTAAACAGTAAGATAGAATTGTAGCATTTTGCTGAAAATAGTATTTTTTTGTTCTACAAGGACGCTTTTTCCCAACCAACCTCTAAATGTTACTTCCGGAGATGTTGACGTTAAACGAATTCTCTTGGTGTACCCTTCACGACAGCCAACCTAAGTGGAAGGTCCAGGGCATCAGTATTTTGCTCTGAATGGAAGAATAACACGTGCACAAGCCACTGAAATGTCAGCCAGATAGAGTAATGTTATGTACCCTACTCGGTTCATTGTAACCATAGGCTGCGAAACAATTCTGCCAAATATGTGAGGCGCGTGTTTCATAGCTATTCTTCAGCCTTCGGTCTCTTTCTAAAATCACTGTTAGTATAGAAGCATCATTCCTTTGGTCATTCAGCCAGTTTATTATCATGATATACCGACTAGTTTAAGGGACGAGTCCCAAACACTAGATTCACCTGAAGGTCGTCTAGGTTCCTAATTATTAATCACCGCGTTCTTCAGACTGCTGGCATCGGTGCACACACCACGCACTATTCGATTACACCGAGTCGAATCTATAACATACCTCGGGGTAACGTTAAGCGCTGTTCTTTTCATATTGTCAATTGTGTGCGCGAATCGCACTGATTTATCTTATATTTCTGCATGATAATTATCGGCACACACTATGTTTCATGCCACAGATGTGGAGATACAGTCTCGCACATCGTTCGACAGACCGCTTAGTCTCACTGGGAGACGGCACTTTCCCAGTAACGGTCAATCAAGAGAGACAGGACAGACGATGGGCAGCGTGGATCGACAGTTAAATCCTGTCAGTGATGTTTAAACCTCAACGTTCGGTCACCCACACCAGCCGTACTAATTCGTTGTGTGCAACGCGTGGGTAGATGGACCAACAACCTATATTCATTCTGTTTACCACTTACAAAACGGGAATATTCATGGGCAGGGAAAACTTCTATCTCGCGTTAATGGGATGCTCGATTCTACTTCTGTCGCCGATAGGGACTCAAGTGACACTCCCCAAGGAATCACAGTTGTTGACGTCAGAGAAACTACATTAGCGCGCTACCAGCTAAACTGTTCCTTGTAGTACTCGGCCCAACGGTCAAGCCTTTGCTCTTTGCCATGAATGGATTCTCCATTTCTATCGCAAATCGTTTCACTGACCTGGATGCGCCGTCCACCGGTGTCACGAACAAGTTTGAAAAGTCTTTGACTGTTACCTGAAGCAGCTGCTATTTCCATTTCTTCGACTACCTTGATCCACCAATTTCCGCGATCCTTCTTGAGGCTTTTAGTAGCTTGCCTTTGTAGATGTCTTCGTATCCTATTCATCTCCTTACAGATCGAGAGCTAACGTTTTGTTCTGTTAGATTGATCGACTCTTGCGAAATCCAGTGTCTTTGATGGACAACGGATCTGGGACCACAGGCAAAACCTGCTAATACGTGCATCGCCTGTTTGATATGGGCCCAATGCTCACCTACATTACTGTTCGTCGTAGATCCCAGCTCATGTGTTAACTGCTGTTCAAAACTGGTGCGGACTTTTGGATCAGACAAACGCTGCAGGGCCAACCAGGTTTGCGGTTTGCAACAATTACCATGGAGCTGCAGAGATAGTCGCATCAAAATTAATGCCACGGTCCGGCTCGACGTACGTAGATCAGTAAGATCTACAGTTCTGAACAGAACTGTGCCACCGGTAGCTTACACGAATTTGGTCAATCTGGATTAGGATACCTGTAGAGTTAGAGCGCCATGTCGCCGTGCGACGCGAGCTGTTTCGTTGACTTGTACTCGACAAGAGCAACCGACTGTCTGAACAAAACTGGAGAAGCTTATCCCCATTACCTGTGCATTGAGCGGGTAAAGCACAACGGCCACCTAAACAAGCTTCTGACGCACTAAGTTTGTCAACTTGTGCATCGTAGTCACCAGCTAGCACCACAAAGTCAGGAACTTAGCTCCTGCGAACAAGAGTGGTGAGTCCATCATATAACTCATCCTTCTACATGTCAGAGCTGCAGTCCGTTGGAGCGTATGCCGAGATCACAAACGAATTGCGCTTAGCACAACTATCCTTTCGAACGCCAACTGATCCCTGGAGTCTCATAGCACATAAACCACTGTTAACCGGGAGCCAGTATGAGAGGGCATCCTCAGCGTTTTTAGTCGAGACTATTTCTACACCACATTGATCTACAGCTCTAGCTACTTCATCTCCTGAAATGCGCAGAAAATACCTCGATGAGATATTAGGAGCAGTTAGTTGAATCACACTGCTCAATCCTGGATACGCGTTTCACTTACGCAGCAGACATCAATCTTCAGAGAGTCCATTGTGAGGACCAGGCACACCTGCTGACCAACCTGCATGAGTGTACGCACAATAAAGGAGCCGAGATTCAGAAGTTGACGAGGCTTGAGAAAATGTCAGTTACAAGATATTGGATAATTCATGACACTACTTAACAATGAACCCTTCCGAGTATAAGCGTGTTATCGGTGGGAGCATTATGGGTGGATAGAGAAGGCAAAGAGAGAGATGGTTGGGGAAAGAAGACCGAGATTGAGTAAAAGAAATGAAACTCTGAGCAGTAGCCTACTTTTCACTACTCACCCCGCTCGATGCAATGGGCAGCGCGGTCCTGATTATCCTGCGCGACGGCCGAGGCGATACGGGATTTTTTCTATTCGTGCAATTCGTGGTAGATGTTAACGGATACTACTAGGGTGTCCAGCCACAAAGCAGGAGAACGATTAGGATTCTCAACCAAAGTCTTTAGTTCCAACAAGAACCTGTCCGCAAGGCAGCGCGATGGCTTAGTGGAAGCCCATTTGCTTGGACCAATTATTCTTCCACTGATTTTACCGATTGAGTTGCCAGCTTAGATCGACCTCCAACCTGGAGGACCAGGAGACTGGATTTTGTCTGGCCTCTACCCATTGACCTGTCAGGTATGATTGTATCTCCGGCTTAAAGAAGCCATCCTGTATGGCTCATTAGGTCATAGAGGCGCGCAAGCCATCACACCACGTTAAGGTGCAGTCTCGTCGTGATGGCCATTTGACTCCTGTTCAAGGCAATTCGACACCGGTTGAATTGAAGTGGGAAACAGACGCAAAAAACCGTAATTCAGACATCGGTGTGGAATTTCGGCATATTTTTCATGCATTTGAAAGACCTTCGTGGCGTAAAAGGTAGTACACAATGATTTACCTGGTCATCCGATCACGGATACATTCCATTGGATTTTTATCCTCATGCACGGCGGTAACTTCGTTTTTGGCTACTAACAATCGTTTTAGTAGTACAAGCTGGAATTCGAACGAAGTTGAAGTTCTCGCCAGACTGCACTGCCGCGGTTGGATCCACCGTTCAAAGTAGCTGCGAAACACGGCGGATGATGGGGGAAGATGCACGAACACCAGTTGTTTGAGCATCGATAAATGGATAGTTCTGCTTGAACGTGGTGGGATCGGTATTGACTGTGTAGATAAGTTCCGTCATCCGGGCGGTTGCATTTCACCTGGAGGTCGGATGTCGGGTGAAATGCCTTCGTGCATGCTTGCGCCTAGTTTGGAATTCATTATTATCAGTCTTCTGTGCTGGCAATATGACATCCGTTTATCTATCGACGGTCGTTTTGATGCATCGTTTGTCAAACTAGCATTTCTTTGTGATTCAGAAACTTGGCTGCTGTTGGTAGAGGATATATGCACACTGTCGGAATTCGAACACCGATGTGTTCTTTGCGTTGCTCGAATCAGCTGCGAACGCCGTATCAGAAATGCCGAATTTAAGCGCAGTGTTATGCGCACCATTCGAAGTATTAGATGAAACACTAAAAGCTATCAGACTAAAATGATTGGTACGTGCGTTGCACATGTCCACAAATATGATTCCTCGGTGCTCAATGTTTGCAGAGGCGAGTTTTTACTTGCATGGTCGTACCTGAGATTACCGTATGTCGGTACAGAATGCACGTTCATTTGTACATGCTTTCTATCCGTTTAGCCACCGAATTCAGGACGTAACAGTTAGTGGTTGTTGGAATGAACTGAAATGAGTAACGGACATTCACTTTTCGTATTGCGCCATGCAATGCCGGGGTTGAACCGCGTTTACTTAGTACTGCTGTTTCATAGATTGTCGGATCTAAATATGAAGTGCACTTTTGATAGTCGTTAGATAAATGAAGGGACTACTTCCACCGGTTTTCCTCTTGGTCGTGAATCCTACACATGGAATGATGAAAGTGTCTTATTCAACACCAAGCTGAACATCATCGACACTATTCTGTAATCACCCACTTGTTCTAGTGAGAAAACTCTTCTGCCGTCGTATAATCTGGTTTTATTAGCGTAATGCCAGCGGTTATATAAGGTGTTGGTCCATGTACCTACAGGGCCACCACCGGTCGACCGAAGTTAATTTGGATTTGGTATTGTAAATACGTGGAAGCTGACGCTTATTTTCAAGGTCCAGATGCATCGTCACGTTTGAATGTCAGTTCAACATATGCAAAACTGTGGCCTATGACAATGTACCGCACTCGTTTCTCAAAAAAACGAATCTTTTGACTGCCCCACAGGTTTACTAAACTGGTGTAAAGACTATTTCGCTGGAGAAGCACAATATACCAAAGTAGGTAAAAAGGTTTCCGAACATCTCTCAACATGTGCCGATGTGCTTCAAGGTGGTGTTCTCGGTATTTGTTTTCAACATACATTCGTGATTTGCCTGACCCCATCTAACTCGCATTTTTAAAATGACGTTATTTTGGCTTTGTCTGTCTCAAATAGATCGGACTTCGACGAATTCACTGTAAATGTTTCACTTATTCGGAATTTTTGTAGCCAATCTGGTCTTCTGTTGAACAGTAACAAATATCGAGAGTGCATTTTTTTCCACCACTCGTTCGCGGTTGATCGAAGACACTCCCACCAATAATTCTACTCCCCTCGCATGTATTACCCACGTGAAATATCTTGGTGGTACGCTACAGCTTTATCTGTATTAGTCTTTGCACATTGAAATCACAGTCGTATCAAACTGGAAAGCTACGGCAATTTGGTGCTCCACAGTCTGGTATTTTCACTCCTGTAAGACTGTGTACATTATCTATCATCCTTTATTGTTCCTCTGTCATTTCCCCAAGAATACTAAAAAAGAATTTCATTCTTCTTCGCAGAGGCTCGAGCATCGTTAGTCTTGTTTCCAGTATAGCCTTAAATGAACTGGTCTTGGAGCTGTTCAGTAGCCACATAGCAGCATCCATGGCGTTTGCACAGAAAATCCTCTCTGACACTTCGCACTTATTCCATTTTGATCCTATTGTTTGTCAGTCCCACGCGAAGACCCGGTCTAGGTGTAAACTGCTTCCTTGCAGATTGACTTTGTACAGGAATTATGTTGTTCTGTTTTTAGCACCTGTCCTAGCAAACAACGATGTCGTTCTGTCTGAAATGAAATTCTGTTTCACTCTGAAACTTTTTTTTCACGGCGTTTCTGTCTGAAAAGCCCTGTACAGCTATGGTCAAGCTGATGTATACAATACATTACAAATCGATCGGCTGGTACGCGCCGAACAAATCCCGCCCGTTCTGTATCGAAACGTCTCATAAGTCCAGATACAGATGATTGCATCAGCCGCCATTAGGTGAAGTGAGTCATTCGGTCATACTTGTCAAGTGTGCAATTCAACATCGAATTCCCACAGGACGCCCTGAAGTAAATCCAGTATGTTCAGAAAACAATGTGTATCGATCAGTGTGCACCAGATTGCTTTCAGAAACCTAAAGTAAACTCGAATGAATACCACGTTTTAAGCTTAGCACGACCATTTTAGCACCACAATAAATGTTTGCTATTTTCTTGTCGGTCACGTGAGGCGATAAAAACATTTTACATCGTGTGAGGGCGTGAGCCGATTCATCGTTGTTAGGCAACCAAGCTAGCGCCTGTCTAGTACCGAACCCAAGGTCTGAGATAACGGAATCACGAGCGTCAGGTTAGCCGATCGCTTGAATGAGAGATGAATCGTGCCAAACGGTATTTAGCCTCAACATCGGCCCATTAGAAGGGTTGACCGCCCACAGCAGTCAGACCACTACTCTTTGTGCGACAACCAGGTACGAGGAACAGTGTCCTATTTGATAATCGTGTTTTACACTAGTGAAGTGAGATTTTTTGGGAGCAAAGAAGCGTTTTTCCTCACCGCAGTGGGACGGTCCACAACACACCCTACCGTAAATAGAAGCGCACGAACTCTCAGTTGGTCTTTACTAAAGAAATCCACAAATCATGCTTGTGGCAATCGGGACAATATGATGCGAGCGTATTTTGATCGGTGTTCTGCCCACTTCTTCGTAAGCCCACTATCTGCAAACGCACAGACGCTTC
Source organism: Fasciola hepatica (assembly GCA_948099385.1). Taxonomy (NCBI): domain Eukaryota; kingdom Metazoa; phylum Platyhelminthes; class Trematoda; order Plagiorchiida; family Fasciolidae; genus Fasciola; species Fasciola hepatica. Next base: position 8,012,949 of record CANUEZ040000012.1, on the reverse strand, counting down.
ATATTAACTCCCCCAATGAAATTTTTGACTTGGTTTTATGATCTTATTAATAGACAAAATGTGAAACCACGACCAGACATTCAAGAAAGCATTAACGGGAGTTGGTGTGACGCCTCAGCGTTTTGTGTCTTTTAATGGGCGGATAAAAAACCTCATATATATCTTATGCACAAAACCGTTTTTCCACGGTGTATATAGCATACATTTAGTGTTGTTACGCCCAGCATACACGGAGGAACGCTAACTGTCCGAAGCGAGATTCTGTAACTGTCGTTTGTGTACGTGAAGTGACTAACGAACGCTCGCCTAACTGACTGACAAGCCACTCTGCTCTCGCCCGAGTTATTCGTACTGCTGACCTATTGGAGACAAATGTAGTTCTTCAAACGAAAACCTCCAGGGATGAGTTCTCTCTGGTAGTGCAAAGAATCTTGTTAATATAAATAGGATTACAATGACTCTTCCGTCATAATGAAACAAAAAACAACAATAAGAAAAATCCAAAGGCCGTTCTTTTATCTGGTTCGACTCTTAATCTGGCAAAGTTTAAATATCCATTTAGGGAAATACAGTGTTTCACAACATCATACCAGCGGCGTGGGTTCGAGTCCCGTTGGGGTTATCGACTGTAAACACTAAGAAAGTGTGCCGAACCCCAGTTCATAATACCAACAGGTTAGAAAAATCTTTGCACGGCGAAGCTAAAGTGTCTTGTCTTGACCTTCACTACCTCAGGTCGATTTTGATTCCAGGTATAGCCAGCAGTCATGAACTCATCCGTATGGGTTCTTGAATTTGAAAAATTCCGATTTTCAATTGTATCACGTTCAAAATCCTAGATCCAGGAAATCCTTTTAAAGTGGAGCGTTTTCACATGAAAAAAACGATTATCCCTCGGCTGTTCTGGACACTAACAGTACTTAACAATTTCGCTCGCGATTTTAGAGTATTTTTTCGGGAAGCTATGCAAAATGAAACTGGTGTTTTGGCTCTAATGAATTGACAGAGATGCAGTGAAGACCGTTGTTTCAACAAAAAGAGGGGACAACGGAGTCGATCGCGGGCATAAGTAGAGGACGTGACTGTATCGAGAACAACCCGCACCACACAAAACATCATGTCGAGAAAAATCCGATCTCTTCAGGACCCCAGGTAGACAGCAGGATTCCCCCTCCCCAGCTTGAGAGTTTCAGATCTAGAAGTTATTTGGGACATTGCGGCTAACGTAACTGAGAATGTTGAGCATAACAAGTTGTTCGATATCGGAAATCCAGGACTTGAAGGGACCCGAAATACCCAGACAGCAGGATTCTCTACATTACTAAGAAGCGGGCGTGAAAACAGACTGTTTGAGAGGCCGTGCATGTCTTATGATTTTGAATTGCCCAGCACAGTTCGCACATCGGTCTCACACAGTTTGCCTTTTCATTACAGGGGGATAAACATTCAGTCTGCGCAGCTTCAGATGGGATAGCCTGGCGATAACATTTTGCAGTTTAGGTTCTACACGCTCTTTCCGAGTAGTCACTTCTTCCCCAAAATGGTGAATACCGCTGTCGAGTGTTAAGTCGCTGGGTGCTGTTCCGCACATTTTTTAGTCTTAGGGGACACTATGGGCATCAAATCAGTTCATGTCACCGGGTCCACATAATTTTCATTTACTAGCCTGACGCTTGCGAGACAATTCTTATCCTACTGTTTTTCAAACAGATCGATTCCGACCTTCCGTTTGTGGTCACTTCAGATCATTTATCTTCCTTTGTAACTGCTCATAATTAACCGAAATGGGCTTGAATAGAGTATAGTAGGAAACGTATAGTTTTCAGTTTTACCGCCGAGGCCTCGTGTGCTTTTCGAAACTCGTCATGGGATTTCCTATATAAAATTGTTTCAGTTGCACATCTCTAACGGGCTCTTGCGTATCCCTACTGGTAACAATATCCGGACGCGCAATAGGCAGGAACCTGCTGTCGTCTTTAAAACACTGTTAATAGCCAAGGCAACCCGCTGACAACATAAGGGTCTGGACACGCGATTAGTTTCTTCCACTGCCTTCATGTGCAAACTAAACTAACCATTGATATCATACATAAGAGCTCAATGTCTGTTATTATCTCTCGGCTCAACCCAGTCGGAAATTCAAAAGTTTGAACGCAGATTTACCACTGATATACAAATGATCCCTGACAGATTGTACCTTGAAGATGTTTGGTGATATGCGTGCCTCCGAAACCCGAAGAACCATCTAGTATAGCTTCCCTAAACCAGGATATGCAGACACGCCTGGGAGTTCAGTGGATAGAAGGCCCGGTCTGGTCCCTCAAAGCTAATAAATGATAATATTTTACTTCATTCATTTTTTTCGCGACGATGTAGAATATTTCTAATAATGGGCCACTGCAATCAAGGGCTCCCGAATGGGGAAGTAACTGGCTGGCTATCCCGGTTTATCTTTTTACGTCGTTTCGCGTAGTTGGTGAACGCATCGACGAAGTTTATACGCACACAATGTCCAGTCCATCGTAGTCAGTTCAGGTTTGGTTTTTTGTTGGGCAACTCTGTTCATCTACCCAGTACTCTACATCTGCCTGCAGTGTAGCTGCTTTAGTTGGTCCATCAGATTCCAGAAGTAATTTGAAGATAATAGAAGGCGAATACGCGCCATAGTTCTTTGTCGTGTTCCACTTACCCGACAAGGTTTCCAGAAGAGGTGAGTTTACCATCCAGTTAGCCACTAGCCCATCAAGACCAGGGATGCTGCCCTGCAGGAAGTGCTTGGTTGCGTAAGGGCTAGAGGTGCATCCTCGGATAAAAAGCCTACTCTGGACTGGGCTATCTAGTAGTATAACAGACCAGAAGGCAAGTAACCACGGAAGACACCAGTGACAAAAATGATTGGTTGTTGTACTCTGACCTACTTCCCCCTATTTTTGTAGTTTTTATTGTTGCGTTGGAACCATGCTTGATTCCAAGCCAATGTGATAATGAGAATAAATTAGGAAATCACTCGTGAGAACGAATTGAGACACCTAGAGAAAGTCCTTCAAACCAACCGCTGTCCGCCATGTTAAATACGAAACTAACTGAGGAGAAGAAATAAACCAATGATACAGGCTGTTAAAGGAAAGGCCTTTTGGCTTCAGTCGACATTCCGTACCGGCGAAGCATTTTTGAGGTAATCAGAAGGGGTTTTGGTGATTACAATATCTGTATATTATTTCGGATTGGTAACACTACCTCAAGAGTCAAGGATCCAACCAATGGGCAAGACCAAAACAACTGCATCTACGAAATTAATTTTGAGGTACGTACAGCTAAATATATTGAACGAATTTGCCGATAACCAAGATTGGTACTCCAGAGCAAAATAGAATAAATACAGGCATCTCCAATGTTGAGGGGCATTGTATAGAGTATGAAAACGCCGTAATCCCTCAAGTACGATTCCGAACACGCATTGTGTGCCTGTGTCGAAAATTTGGCACTTGGTACTCACCTTACGTGCTTCATCCACAATAACTGGAACCCCATGTGGTTCTACACTCCAAGTCTCGTTCTGCTTGGCGGTTATCTTTAACAGTTCAGTGGGCCTGTGTGGCTCTAGGGTATATTCTTTTCATTGCACTCATGCGTAACTAAGTGATGAAGCAGGAGTTCCCGAAATTTGGAATGCGCTGACAGATAAGTATCCGGAAGATCGTGGTGCTACTTCCTTCACGGGTGCTTCGGTCACATTCCCGTACTGGGTTAACGGCCCACTGCCTTGCGGGTCAGACTTTTGAGTTAGGGTTCCCAAAGAAAAACCCCTTCTACGGTGTGGGCAGCCGAGAAGTTTGATTATCCCATAAACCTCCGGTATCTTTCCTGTAAAGGGCCTTATCAATTTTCCCTCTTTTAACTTGAAATCGACGCAAAACGCCACGGGTGATTGCGGCTGTGATAAAAGCAGTACTTCAGCAGTTTGGTATAAATCGGATGCACATCTTAAGCCTAAGTGTTCACTTCACTTGGCTGCCTTTAACGTCCGCACACTACGTCGGATAGGGCAACAGGCTGCCCTAGCTAGTACTCTTGACACCTTCAAAAGAGACGTATGCTGTGCCTCCAAAACACACACAAGACCTCACTTTTGTGATAACTCTCCGCACCCCGGATACAACCTCATTCTCTCACTTCACTCTTCGCGTGTCGGGTGATTCCGTGTCTAGAGCTCGTGGCTAGGCTGGCGTTGGGATTGCTTTGAGCATGAAAGCTGAGCGTGCACTGCTAGACTGGATTCCAGTCAACAGTCGTTTGTGTGCAGTTCGGTTGGACGGTTGTGTTCGTGTCAAAAACAAAAAACTGAAGCACTTATGCTTTTTCGTATTGTCTGTGTATGCGCCGACTGACTGCAGTTCCTCTGAGATCAAAGACGAATTATATCAGAATTTGTCTCAACTGCTTCCAAGTGCACGTTCAACGGACGTAGTGGTCGTTGCCGGGGATTTCAACGCCCAATTTGGCTGTTTGGGGGATTCCAGAAGGCACGTCCGAGGCCAATTTGGTATCCCAGCAGATTGCACTGACAACGGTAATCGTCTCTTCCAGCTGTGTTCCGACGGTGGATTGTTTCTGGCAAGTAAGAACTTCCGCCACTAGAAGCGGTGTAAACTGACATGGCGTCCTCCTACGCCTTCACAACGTTGAACTCAGATCGACCATATTGTGATTGGTCACCGCTGGAGTGGATCAACTGAAGATTGTCGTTTATTTTTGTCTTCGCCTGTGGACGCAGATGACGCTTTGATACGCGCTCGTTTCCGTTTACATCTCGTCCGTAGTTGCACCAACAAAAATGCCACCTATCCGGTGCAGTTGCTTCCGGACAATAAGCAGCGACACAATATCCAGATGGAGCTGTCTACGCAGTTATCGATGCAGCCAGATGTCCAGGACCCAGATAAACGCTGGAAACAGATTGGGGAATCCCTGTATGCCGCTTCGAATGCCACCCAGGACTGGTTCAGGTAGGTCTCACAAACGATAGATATCTTCGACACCAGTTCCTCTGTCGGATGCTCGCAGGTCCATCCCTCTGGATGCCACATTCAATGAAGTGCGCAAATCCCTAAGCCAACGGACTAAGAGCCTGAAAAATGACCGTGAGCAGTTGTGAATTGCAAAATGTAGGGAAATGGAACAGACTGCGTCCATTGGCAATGCTCGCAACCCTTCGATGAGAGGCAGCGCTAGAGAAGTTTATCTCTCTTTTCTAGTGTTCGCATGCGAATAGCCGAAGCTGGGTTCGTGCTTACGGCGATCTTTCACCCCAGTTCACCACGGAAAGTGGTGTTCGTCACGGGTTGCCTTCTTTCACCCTTCCTTTTCAATTTCGTGATTGAATTGATCCTTGAGATGGCCTTATCCTAATGTGAGAATAGCGGCCTCGATCTTCGCTCAGGCAGTAAACTACCTGACTTGGAATACGCGGACGATACTTTCTTCTGAGTGAAGACCCAAGTAAGTTGCAATATTTCTTAGCCTTAACAGTGTTAGAATGTATGGAATGCGTTGTGAACCTTCAAAGTGGTAAACCTGCTGCGGGACTGGATTTGGTTAACACCCAATCTCGTGTCTGTGGGGGAAACGCTAGCTGAAGGGGATAACTTTTGTTACCTGGCTAGTTACATCTCAGCAGATGGACAGGTATCGGATAAAGTGTCATCGTGTATACGGAAGGCGCGTTTGGGTTTTGCCAACGTCCGTCATCTGTGACGTCGTCGTGACATCTAATCGTCTGTTAAGGGTCGAGTGTACCGTACTTTGGTTAGATCTGTTCCGTTGAGAAACATGGCCGTTGAGGGTATAAGATAGGCGAAGACTGTCGGTGTTCAAGCACCGATGTCTCCGTAGCACTGCCGGAGTATGGTAGGAACACCGTATCATCAATGCTGAGGTTCGGCGTAAGGTGTTGGGAACCAGAGGTCAATCTCCGGATTAAGTACTGACTCTAAACAGGTTAAGGTGGTTGGGACATGTGTTACGCATGCCCATCGGTAGACTTCCTCGGCGTACGCTGTTCTCTGAGGTAAGTTGTGATTGGAAGGTAAGTCGAGGTGGTCAATCTATGATATGGTGAAAAGGTATGAAAACCCTGACTTGGACTTGGCCGAGTAGGCCGTGTTAGACTTCGGGGTTGGGGTCCACGCGGCCCACCTATCAAATGGCTGGAGACATTAGTTGATACGGCTGGGTGTCGCGGCCAGTGGCGTAGTTGCATTCGGACTCTTTCCTCGTCCTCATGGTTTCGCTTGATGCTTAGACTTTTTTAAATCTTTATCACTATGCTCCTATTCTTATGCCATTTACTCGACGATGCTGGAAGGTAGCAACCGAAACCAGAGCACAGAAGTGCAAGTTTAATGGTTGAAACTGAAACTGATGCTATTTGATCTCGGATAACGCGGCCAGGTATGGCTGAAAACTAATCACTACTATATCTGCTGATTTATCACGCACACACACAGTCTGGCATCCGTTGACCTGTAGCCGATTCCTCGGGGTTATTTGATTGTAAATCCGCTTTGCGACAGGTAAGCAAAACGTCGAATAATTATATTTCTTTGCCGAAAACTCCGTCTTATTGACATTAAAATTCCCCCGTATGACACAACACACACCGCAATGTATTTTTGATACACTCAGAATCTCGTTCGGTCATGACGCACTGAAATCACCAAGAGATAATCGCCGCCTGCATAAACACGGTGACACTTGCCCTGACACCGTGACTCTGAGTTGAGAATAGTCGACGGTAACTTGTAGATGTAGCTATCCCTGGACGTAGTTTGATGAGTTCACTTTTGCATTAACTGAATGCTGTCTGTGCCAACAAGCTTATTGATCAATTAGTCGGAAACCACTGCAAACACGCACATTGCACTACCTCTTAGCTCTAACAAACTAGAGATCTCAGCTGCGCCTTACGTGCTCATTTATAAGTTACCTGCTGTGTGACTGCGCTTGGTTTCGTTCGCTCGCATGTACCACTTGTTTGTCCTTGTCCTAATCGGTGGTTGGCCCACACGGCCTTCTGTCACACAATGATGACGGCTGACTGATCGCCAATCTAGTGGAGCAGTGTGAGTGTGTGGTCCATTTCTATATAAATACAGCCGCTAGTCACGTGATTCGAAATAATTTTGCGATCATATTGAGGCAATGTCTGTTATTCAGTAGCACAAACAATACGATACTGCCACATTTTTGGTTTGTTGTTTAAATCTCAGTTCATAGAGAGTTCATCAAGATAGTCTGCTATTTTTGCGAACCCCACAGTATCCAAATGGCCTTTGTTATGAACCAGCGGATCATCATATAGCAAGAAAGCAGCCAGTAGGAGACGGCTTTATGAGCTGAATCAAACAAGTTAGGCCATAAGACACGTGTAGTCATTTAAATAGCCATTTCCCACATTTACACTTAACCGAGATTGGTTTTCACCGAACGTGCTCATTCCTGTCCCTTTTTGGCAGTGTGTGCGCGGATGGTGAGCTACTTCTGTGCATTATTACTGTGTTCATCTGATTGACTCGGGTGATGCCTTAATCTGAAATCATTAGCCTAGTCCATCGTCCTGTTTTTTGGAGGTCCTGCTTTTATCTGCTTGCTTCTCCGTAGTCTCCTTATCTTCCACCTACTGCTCTGAAGATATTTACATTTACTCCGGAGTAGCCTTCTGTTTGCCACGGCAGCCACCATTACAATTGGAAAATTAAGTCCTATATCTTTTCAATATATCGGCTTCTGAGCTTGGTCTACGTACACACAGTTCTCGGTTGTTTCACTTGTTTACCCTAAACTCAGCAACTCTAAAACCATCTCGGCCCCGGTCGTGTCGACGGAAACTGAACTCACGCCACCAACTCAGAAGGTTTTGAACGATTTGGAAGTTCATGCCCGGGGATTGGTTTCGAAGATTGATAAATTACTTCAAGCCATTCACAGTAATTTGCATCATGTGAGTTCTGTTCCATTTCAGAAAGGTAATACTCGTCGTTCTATCTATTAGGACACTCGTATTTCGTTATCCCTCACTTGTACAAATATATGTTTTGCGTAACGATATCTGCTATCCTAACCTCAAGGTGATGAAACGAGTTATGTGATGTAGTGGATAATAGTCTGTTGTACAAGTTTTTGAGTTTCGTAGCCACCGAACACCATTGGTGGTTAGTAGTCGTCATTTGTGCGCTGTTCCTCGGCTTGCTACCGCACCTGACATCCTGACACCTTACATGGTTCATCACAACAAGTCTTAGTATCTGGGTCGCCCACTATCCTCAGCAGCACATGGAGACCTTTTCATCGCGGGATCCTGTTATTACACAGGCACAGAAGAAATAGCTTCATATTTGCAATAACTTGCTCCGATTTCATTCATTTCCATTCAGACAATCACCGAGCTTGTCGTGAGGTACATTGATTTCGTTTTCCCTTCCGGTACTGTTCGCTAGAAAGTGGCACATGTGAACCTGCATGAAGTGTGAGGAATCGGTGGAATGTGAATAAAGGCATCTTGGTAATCTGACCACTTGGAAATATCACGTAGTATCATCAACCAAGTGATACTCATTTGCTGATAAATATTTCGGAGACTGGCTTGGCACAAAGAGGTTATCTATTCATAGGATATTAGCTGGTCTCCGGATGATCTTTTATTACCACACCAAGCCGGTAGTGGTGAAATTCGTACCATTTTGCTCCTCTGCTCGATATGATAGCAGTTTTCCGAACCGATACCAAAAGCGATAGTAGCCAGTCTCACTTGTAAACTTCTTCACAAGCCAGCTAGGTGGCGACGACGGCTGATCAGAGTGGAGGTAGACTTACCAAACTTTCGATCCAATGCACTGTAGCATTTTGCAGTCAAGTTCGTTACTCCGTGATGTGAAGTTAGCCAGAAAAAGTGCTTCCACTGTAAGCCTCAACTGACGTGGACAGATGTATACATTTGAATTTACCACAGCTAAACGCCAGCCTCTGCACGGACCAGACACAGCACATCAGTTGTGTCGAACATTTAGCACTGTTACACGTTCTGCCATCAGCAGAGCAGTCATGCCATTATGACGAGACTGCACCTTAACGTGATGTGATGGCTTGCGCGCCTCTATGACCTAATGAGCCGTACAGGATGGCTTCTTTAAGCCGGAGATACAATCATACCTGACAGGTCAATGGGTAGAGGCCAGACAAAATCCAGTCTCCTGGTCCTCCAGGTTGGAGGTCGATCTAAGCTGGCAACTCAATCGGTAAAATCAGTGGAAGAATAATTGGTCCAACCAAATGGGCTTCCACTAAGCCATCGCGCTTCAGTAATCCCATAGCCACCGTCCCGTCACGGGACGGTAACTGGTTATCCAGTTCTCTTTGCATTTCCGAAGCGTGTCAGAAATGCACTGAAAACAATTTATTATTAATGTATCATTTAGTTACAGGTGTGTAACAAAACCCTAACTGGACACTTTGTGGTATTTTCGTCGGGCCTTTTAAGGCCAATTGGTGTGCTTGCACCATACGATGGAACCGATTCCCGGTCACGCTGGAAACCATAGCCCACTTCTGATCACTGGAAAGCCATGATCGGCTTATGACACAGACATCTTCATTGTCATCCTCTAGGACGACAAGTGAAAACAAGGCGTCGGAAGTCATCTTAAAGTCAAAACTGGTTAGTATTGTTCATTAAAAAAAGTTAAAAACAGAATGAAAGTCTTGGTCAACATTATATTGTAGGACATAAGGGAATGACACAATAACCGCTTGCGGATAACGGTGATACACATTTACAGTCGATTTCTCCGGCGGTACGTGTGTTTATAGTCTCTACTAATGCGCTAGCGGCAAAAACATGGCGACGGGTAGAGGGAAATGGGGCATCATAAAAGTCATCCAAGGTTGAACACTTACGGTAGCCTATTCTCACATCACCTACGTCGCTATTTCTCATCTATTCTATTATGCACGGTGATCGGCTAACTAAAACCATATTGTCAAGACTGCAGTTAGTGACAGTATAACTGCCGACTCTCAAGATAGTCAAGCCTGATTTTTGTTGCAGTGTCGCAATTGTGTTTCCCTCAACAGGCGTAGCTGAGATTTCCGCCTCAGAGAAACGTCGATATAACCTCCATCACCACGAGACTGCACCTTGACGTGGTGCGAGGGCTTGCGCGCCTCTATGATCCAAAGAGCTATACAGGATGGGTCCTTTACGCTGGAGATACAAACGCGCGTGTACAGGAGTCGAACAGTGTGATTCAACTAACTGCTCCTAATATCTCATCGAGTTATTTTCTGCGCATTTCAGGAGATGAAGTAGCTAGAGCTGTAGATCAGTGTGGTGTAGGAATAGTCTCGACTAAAAACGCTGAGGATGCCCTCTCATACTGGCTCCCGGTTAACAGTGGTTTATGTGCTATGAGACTCCAGGGATCAGTTGGCGTTCGAAAGGATAGTTGTGCTAAGCGCAATTCGTTTGTGATCTCGGCATACGCTCCAACGGACTGCAGCTCTGACATGTAGAAGGATGAGTTATATGATGGACTCACCACTCTTGTTCGCAGGAGCTAAGTTCCTGACTTTGTGGTGCTAGCTGGTGACTACGATGCACAAGTTGACAAACTTAGTGCGTCAGAAGCTTGTTTAGGTGGCCGTTGTGCTTTACCCGCTCAATGCACAGGTAATGGGGATAAGCTTCTCCAGTTTTGTTCAGACAGTCGGTTGCTCTTGTCGAGTACAAGTCAACGAAACAGCTCGCGTCGCACGGCGACATGGCGCTCTAACTCTACAGGTATCCTAATCCAGATTGACCAAATTCGTGTAAGCTACCGGTGGCACAGTTCTGTTCAGAACTGTAGATCTTACTGATCTACGTACGTCGAGCCGGACCGTGGCATTAATTTTGATGCGACTATCTCTGCAGCTCCATGGTAATTGTTGCAAACCGCAAACCTGGTTGGCCCTGCAGCGTTTGTCTGATCCAAAAGTCCGCACCAGTTTTGAACAGCAGTTAACACATGAGCTGGGATCTACGACGAACAGTAATGTAGGTGAGCATTGGGCCCATATCAAACAGGCGATGCACGTATTAGCAGGTTTTGCCTGTGGTCCCAGATCCGTTGTCCATCAAAGACACTGGATTTCGCAAGAGTCGATCAATCTAACAGAACAAAACGTTAGCTCTCGATCTGTAAGGAGATGAATAGGATACGAAGACATCTACAAAGGCAAGCTACTAAAAGCCTCAAGAAGGATCGCGGAAATTGGTGGATCAAGGTAGTCGAAGAAATGGAAATAGAAGCTGCTTCAGGTAACAGTCAAAGACTTTTCAAACTTGTTCGTGACACCGGTGGACGGCGCATCCAGGTCAGTGAAACGATTTGCGATAGAAATGGAGAATCCATTCATGGCAAAGAGCAAAGGCTTGACCGTTGGGCCGAGTACTACAAGGAACAGTTTAGCTGGTAGCGCGCTAATGTAGTTTCTCTGACGTCAACAACTGCGATTCCTTGGGTGGTATCACCTAAACCTCCATCGGAAGTAGAAGTCAGTCATGAATTCGATTACTAAAGCGTGGGGAAGCGGCTGATCCCGACGAACTTCCCTCGGTACTTTTCAAACTGGGTGGTATTGCTTTGATGAAATCACTTACGACCTTGCTGTATGACATTTGGAACGAGGAGCGTATTCCGTTAATATGGAGTGAGTCATTGACTGTTCCTATCTTCAAGAAGGGGATACGGAATGACTGTGGTAATCATCGTGGATTAGCTCGATTCCGATAGTCACCAAAGTATTAGCCTCGATTCTGCCCACTCGCGAGGGGAATGTCCGCGAACAGCAGGCTGGATTCCGCCCAGGTCGAGGATGCATCGATCAGATTTTTACTCTTCGCCGACTACTTGAATCGCGTCACACGCACCGCCGACCAAAAATAATGGTTTTCTTAGACCTGAAAGGCTCTTTCGATTCAGTTGATCGAACAGCGCTTTTCAGTGGTCTTCAGCGAGAAGGTATGCCCCAGAAGTTCGTGAACCTACTGAGATCATTGTATTCTCATACTTCTGGCCGCGTAAGAGTTTACGGTTAACTATCCGATTGGTTCGAAACGACCAGTGGTGTTCGACACGTTGCAAAATCCTCAGGATGTAGGCATCGAACTAGGAAATAGTGGAAAGCTGTGTGACCTAGATTGTGCGGACGACGTTGTCTGCTTGTTCGAATCCACGGAACATGCTCAACTTGGTAGATCTGTAGCTTCATTCGGCATGCGCTTTGCACATTGAAAATGTAAAGTGATGTTACAAGACTGGACGTCAAGGATTCCAAGCTTGATGCTCGATGGGGAGGTGCTGTCAGTTGTCGACCACTTCACCTACCTCGAAAGCAGCGTGACAATGGATGGGAGCACAGTGGTATAGGTGAGCACGTATATCCAAGGCTCGAGCGGCGTACGCTGGACTGAAGCACTTGTGGCGTCGACCTGATATTTCTTTCAAGTTGAAAGGTCGTGTTTACTGTGCTGCAGTGTGTTCAGTTTTGTTGTATGGTTGCAAAACTTGGAGTCTATGTGCTGAAGATATTCGTCGTCTTGAGGTTTTCGACCACCGATGTTTACGTAGTATCACTAAGATTGGGTAGAATAGCCGGGTAAGTAATGATGAGATCAGAAAGCGAGTATTGGGTATTAATTCGGGGAACGTTTTGTCACAGCGTATCCAACTTAGTAGACTTCGTTGGTTGGGGAATGTGTTACGTATGGCAAACACGTCTACCGTACCATGTCCTATTCTCCGTTCCTCCTCAGGAGTGGGAAGAAACCACGTGGAGGTTAACATATGACGTGGCAGCGAGGAATGAGAAAATGTACAGCAGACTTGGGACAAGTAGGTGCTTCACGTCTTCGTGGTTGGGGTCCAAAAGATCGGTCTACCAGTTGGCTGGAGACACTGAAGGATATGGCAGCGAACCGCGAACAGTGGTGATCGTGTTGTCACTTTCTATCAAATCAGAATGACTGATCGATGTTTGTTTATACAGTTAGACTGTATTCCGTGTGTTGGCTACTAGGGCATTCTTTCCTTTTCCCACCTGTGTAGGTCCATTACCTGTCCATCTTGTATATTAATACTTTCGAATTCAGCGTGCAACATGGTGAGAAAGGCAGTGGTCAGCGGGGCTCGCCCTACTGTTTAACGCTGTACGATGATGATGGACGACTTTGTCTGCTCTTCCGAATCCACGGAACGTGCTCATCATGCACTAGCAGACTCTCACTCGGTATGCGCTTCGCACATTCAAAGCGTAAAGTGATGTTGCAAGACTGGAAGTTGACGATCCTAACTTGGTGCTCGATAGGAAGGCGTTCGCTATTATCGACCGCTTCAGTTACTTCGGCACCAGCGTGAAGACCGATAGGAGTACAGAACTAGAGGTGAGCACGCGCTATCCACTAAAGTTGAGAGGTCGTGTATACTGTGCCGTGGTGCGTTCAGTTTTGTTGTATAGTTGCGAGACTTTGGGTTTGCGTGCAGAAGACATTCGTCGTCTTCAGGTTCTCGACCACCGATGTTTGCGTAGTATCACTGCTGAAGCAGCCTATCGGGAACACAGCCTCATTATCACGCCACAAATCATCGGTTCCAATTGCCTGAGTCAGACAAAGCCGTAGGCGCCGTACCAACGACGCTTGGCAACCCGTTGCATTTTTCTGCAAAAAACTACAACCCGCCGAATCCACGTATAGCACCTCTGGTCGCGAAATCCTTGCTATTTGCCCAGCCATGTCACTTGAGACACATTTTAGAAGGACGCGAATTTGCGGTCTAACCGACCATAAACCAATCATCCACGCACTGCGTGCTACCACGGACAGATACTATCCCAGAGTCTTTACATCTGGATTACGTCACTCAGCTTACGACCGATGTAAGCCATATCTCAGATGTCGGTAAATTTGTCGCAGACACGCTATCTCCTATCCACAACCGGGATATCAACGCCACCGGCCCGATCAGTTTTAAAGACGTTGCATCCGCGCAAACAGATGATCCCGAGGCACAGCAGCTCCGTAGCACCTCATCGCTGTGGCGCCAGTCTGTTCCTGTTTCTCCAGGCGACGGTCACATACTATGAGACATGTCCGAAGGCCACCCAGGACCAGCGGTACCGCCAGCTTTCAGGCGAGGTGTCCAAAGCATTACGCAATTTGTCTCATCCGGATAAACGCGCTTCCACTAACCGTTGTGTTTGGCACGACATGAACCTTGACGTCATCGCATGGGGGCGTACTAGCATCCGGTGCCAACAATCAAAAGTGCACAGAAAGACACAAAGTCCACTATCCAAAAGCCTAGCTGTCGACCTGCGTTTCCAACACGTGCATGTTGACCCGGTAAGGTCTTTGCCTTCGTCGGTAGGTAGGGTACACTTCCGTACGTGCGTCGACCGCTTTAGCAGACGACCTTTAGCTGTACCTCTTCACAACGCAGCCAGCGAAACAGTCACCCAGGCTTTCTTGGAACACTCGGTTGCATCATTTGATTGTCCCGTCATGGATCCCAGAGACTCTTGCCCGCATTTCGAGAGAGCCTTCAGTGGTTTTCTGTAATGATTGGGTGCCGGTTGCATTCACACCACAGCCTACCACCCCTCAGAACGTTTTCACCGGTAACTTAAGAAACATTAGTAGCTCTCAGAAACCCAGACTGGCGTGAGTCATTTCCACTGGTACTTCTAGGTTGCCGCAACGCACTTAAGGCCGACCTGTAAACCACGTCAGCCAAACTCACATTAGGTTGCGCACTTCGCTCTCCTGGTGGCAGGGGAGCTCTAAAGTCCATTGCCACTTTGACTACGCTGATTACGCTGCCAGGTTAACGCACTAGATGGGCAAGTTCCACTTTCCTCCGAGACGTGAACAAACCACGGTGGTACACACACTCCCACATCTCCAAGACTACGTACATTCTCCTCAGAACATAGGCAAGCAGCCCTTTGCAATCTGCCTACTCCGGTTCTCGTAAGGGCCAGCTGGTGATAACATTCTTTATCGGTCATAACGGCAAAAAAGATAGGATTACTATAGACCGAGTTGAACCGGTTTTTCTGGCGGAACCGATTCACTCTTATTCTACTCCACCGGAATTTTGGGGGGCTAGCACCGCAACACTGGCGATTTATACGCCGACCACGTCGGCGCCGGTGGCTTAGTCGTCAAACCAACCGACCGCAACCCACAGCCGTCCTTCCAGGTTTCCAATCGTGGCCGAATAGAAAAGAAGCCCGTCCGATTTGCAGATACCGTTTTTCTCATTTCACAACGTATAATAGAAACTCAAATACGTGCATATGTATTTCTCAAACTTTTCTGGCTTGTCCAATTCTGCAAGTTTTGTTTCTTCAAGGGGAATGCTGTTTCGACACAACAGCCTTGTATCACTCTCATTCGTATGCACCTTTTCGTCGATGTTCTGCACACCATTCGTCTCCTGGTACAATTAATAGAATCTTTCTGTCTGAGAAAAAGGCTGCGCCATTACAAAGATAAAGGTTTGTCACCGACACGAACTTGGCTGCCGGTCCCCGAAACGTTTAAGCATTCATGATCCGCTGCGCTCGCACTACGTTCTCATACACAGTATACTTAAACCATCGGAAGATAGTACAGATTCAGCTAGGCCAAGCGGTGTTCTGGTCTAAGTCATTTCAGGTGGGCTAGCAGAGGAACGCTGCTGATATCATCGCCGAAAACAGCGGTAAAGTGATCAATGTCACTTTGAAATGAGCATAAAACATAATTACCGTAGAAATGAAACTGGTCTAGCCACCGAGGTTCATGCAAATTTCCTGTGACTTTCATCTTGTCAACCAGAACACGCGCCGAGCAAGGCACCGTACAGTTGCGATAGACGTTTCTGCGAGAGGGGATAAGTCTAAACGCGGAATGTATGGAAGGACGCGAAAGGCATGCAAATAAGTCATGATACAGAGGATGGGCGGGGTCCGTAAGAATCTTCTTGGCGAATTTTTCGCAGGCAGCAGCGTGACGACGGATGGGAGTACAGATCTAGGAGTGAGCACGCGCATATCCAAGGCTCGAGCGGCGTACGCTGGACTGAAGCACTTGTGGTGCCGACCTGATATTTCACCAAAGTTGAGAGGTCGTGTATACTGTGCCGTGGTGCGTTCAGTTTTGTTGTATAGTTGCGAGACTTTGGGTCTGCGTGCAGAAGACATTCGTCGTCTTCAGGTTCTCGACCACCGATGTTTGCGTAGTATCACTAAGATTGGGTGGAACAGCCGCGCGAGCAATGCTGAGGTCAGAAAGCGAGTATTGGGTACTAATCCAGAGAACAATCTGTCACAGCGTATCCAGCTTAGTATGATTAGTTCGTTAGCGCACGTGTTGCGTATGGCAAACACACCCCTACCGTAGCGTGTCCTATTCTCCGTTCCTCCTAGGGAGTGGACGAAACCACGTGGAGGTCAACAGATGATTCAGAAAAGTAGGTGCCTCACGTCTTCGTGGTTGGAGTCCAGGAGATCCGTCAACCAGTTGGCTGGGGACATTGAAGGATATGTCACCGAACCGTGAACAGTGGTGATCGTGTTGTCACTTTCTGTCGAATCAGAATGATTGAATAATGTGCGTTTGTACAGTTATACTGTGTATTCCGTGTTTTGGCTGCTAGGACATTCTCCCTTTTTCCCACCCGTGTTCGTGCACTGCCTGTCCATCTTTTCTAATCATACTTTCTAATTCAACATGCAACATGGTGATAAAGGCAGCGATCAGTGGGGTTTGTCCTGCTGTTTAACGTGGTACGATTGTGATGATGAGAGCAGTCATGTGATTTTCCGCCATCATCGTTTTCATGGTAGCTAAATCGGTGGCACCGTAGACGAGATGTGTCTGGCCCACGGTGCGAACGCACAATAGTAACTGATCTGCATTGTGGTCAAATTTTTTCTGGCGATGTATGTTTAAACCATTGAAAAAACTTCGCACGGTCACGGCTAGAATTAGACTGATGGACCAGATACCTCAACATGAAAAACGTAGCTGTGTGAACACGCCGGTAAGCTCCACTCCACGTTTATGATTCGAAGAAAGTTGCGGTGTGTGGTCGCATGTGCTATTGAGGTGTGGTTCAAACTGCCGACCCGACCGACTGATCATTGCATGTGACGCCCAGGAGCGCGCCGTATTCGAAGCACTCAAGTAAGATTTGATAGCGCATTGTCCTAGCATTTCAATCCCGGCAAGATTTTGCGGCATTTAGCTTATGCTGTGGGAGCTAAGAGATCTACCGTCGTCAGCAGCTGGATACGCGATTGATCGAGACATTGACGACGCCTGCCCGGTGGCTTCCGTTGGTGGCTGATTACACAGACTGAGATTGACGAATGGTTACAATGGATCACTTGTGATCCCACAGTTGCAAGAAAGATTGTTGTCCGAATTCGGGAAACGTGCTTCCGTACAGACTATGGACCGTTAATGACAGTGAAAGAAGTGTGTCAAATTCCAAAGACAATGAATTCTTGCAAGAATAAACTTTAACGGAAGAGTTATGTCACTGAAATAATGAGACACGATGCGAGTGGGCAACGAATCATTTGAACTGACGAAACAAATTTCAATCCGTTTTGCAACTGTTAAGGGAATCCACACGTCTCGTATTATTGTGAACAACAGGGGACCAAAATTGCACATCACTTTAGCAATTGGTACGACGGCAATGTCACACTACATGAGAGCCATGTATTCCAGTGAACTACGTACTCAGTGGTTTAAAGACTTGCTGTATATATCAGTGGACTATATTTTATGACTGACAGTGGCTCGTGTCACTCACGCCTAGTGTCGCTGAACAAAGAACAGGGGTGAATCTCCCAAGGCTGGCATCTTATTCATCGGTTTTTAACCTAATCGAAGGAATATTAAAGTTTGAAATTAAAAGCGAAATGGTACCTCAGTATCCCACCCTGCTGGAAAGCGATCCTCGCGGGTCAATATCAAAACAAAAATGGTGGACGAAGTTCTTGGAAGATATCGCTGAGAGAGCAAAGTGTTCGATAACCGCAACTCAACGTCGAAGCATGATCACACGTGTCCAATCAGCACATGAGTGGTCTCGAATTTTGTGATTTTCAAAAGTGCTGCAAATAATGCTTGTTGTTTTTCAACACTATTTTGATTTTTTGATAAATCAGTAAACATGAAATATAGTAAAAAATAGTAGGAAGTACCGTTCACATACGAACAGTTTTTTGACTTTGCCTCGCGAAAGAAAAGTTATGGGAAATTGAGATAAAGGACGGTGGGTTGTCGCTAAACTGTGTTCATGAGGGAGAAAGATTATTTGAATGGCGTCTAAGCTCATATGCAAACTGCATTTTTCGAACAAAGTAGGAGTTGTGGATACATTATTGCACAAAATCCATAATACGATCCAAGCTGAGAATGTCAGTGATCGGATCATGAGTGTGTGAGTCAGACTGAGTGAGTATGCAGGTAAACTTTCGGTGAACTACGAACATTCATGGGGAAGTGAGTCGTAAACGAAAAGCCGTAACACTGAAATCTTTACCGCCGAATCATTTGGTGCCACCATTTACTTGGCGCTGCATTATGCCAAACAACCTGTTAGGTGCTTGCTTCGTCAGCGTTAATTGGGGTGTCCTTTCAAAGCATACCTTGAAAGCGTGGGTGGCAGCGCGCGTGCCTCTTATAACACGTATATGGAACTGTGCTTATCACAGTTATCACATCGTGGGGTAAGTTGCAAGCGATAAAAAAGAAATAGTGGGACTAGGACATAACAGACGTAAGCCTCAGTTAAATTGTTAGTCTGGCGTTAACTACGCACTCGTGCTGCGGTTTTAGCTTCTTCTTCACAATCTCACTTCGTATTAGTACACGGCGGAACATTTGAGCGACATTCAGTCAAAGTCACTTCGATGCGCGCTCGCAAATCGACTTATTTTCACCCGTTGGTAAGCTCAAAAAGTGGGGCTTATCAGCATGTTTACATAGCTACGTTTTTCATGTTGAGGTATCTGGCCCACCAGTCTAATTCTAGCCGTGGCCGTGGGAAAGTTTTTTCAGTGATCCAAACAATACATCGCCAGGACAAGATTGATCACAATGCAGTTTAGTTACCATTGTGCGTCCGCATCGTGGGCCAGACACATCTCGTCTACGGTGCCACCGATTTGGCTACAATGAGAACGGTGGTGGTGAAGAATCACATGACTGCTCTGCTGATAAAATTACGTGTCACAGTGCTAAATGATCGACACAACTGATGGGCTGTGTCTAGTCCATGTAGAGGCTTGAGTTTACATTTGGTAAATTCAAATATATGCGTTTGTGCGTGCCAGTTGAGGCCTACTGCAGGAGCTTTTTTGACGTACTTGACAGGGAAAAGCTGTGGGCAAATTGAAATCGTTCGTCACATAGTTCCAATCTAAAATCCTCTCATTCAGGACGAGTACTAAGTGACTGAGGTGTGCTTTTCGATATCTCGTGATCGTGGCAGAGTCGCGTGATTTCGACCGTAGAAGTAATTGTGATATGTTTTTTGGCGGACATTACTTCATGGTATGTACGGCTGCCTTTTATCCGTAATGTGACTGCAGTTCCGAGTAGTATAGACAGATTTCATAGATAAACGAGAGATAAAGAGATATGTTTCGTGCACTATGAAATATGAATACCGCAGTCGAAGTTTACCGAAGTAACCAGCAATGACGTTTTACTAGTGTCAGTTTCGTCCTGAATGTTAATGTTTGATCACAGACAGTAGTTCAGGTCAGGTCTTTCAATCATCAACGTCGCATTTGCGTGTCCCAGTTTTAGTTACTGCCTCGCAGCATCGTCGAGTCGAGGACAAAATGAATAGAGGCATAAATTGAAAAAGAGCCGATAGCTTCGTAATAACCAAAATCACGAAGACAAAGAAAGAGCCCAAATGCAACCACGCTAGTGCCTGCGACACCTAACCGTGTCAATTACCGTATCTCATGGACATCAACCTGTAAGCCCAACACATCCTAATCGGCCAAGTACCCTGCAGTTTAAGAGCCTTGCAAGGTTGGTGAACTATTGCGCACGGCTCAAACTGGTGACTCGAATGAGATGAAATAGCTTGCCATACCTCACCCTGGGAATCCGCTCACTATCCCAGACTCGAAGACACCGTTTCAAACGATGTATTGATTTTTCATCTCCCCTGTTATACCGCAAAAGTCGAATCATTCATACTTAGATTTTAAGTAGATATACCATCCAGTCATCCAACCCGACAGGCGTCCTTGCTTTGGCTTTTCATCAAGCGGTGTATGTCTCTTTTTCCTGTTCTATCGAAAGTTTCTACGTAGCGAACCTCTCTGGTAGTTTCACGTGTAATTTAGTTGTACCAATTGCTATTATTGCCTCTTGCACTTATCTTTTTTGACTTAAAACCCAATTCTGCAGATGTCTAGCCTTACCTTGGATTGTACCAAAGTACTCGCGAGTTCGGTCGACATGACATGCGATACCGTGGATGGGAGCATCAAAGTAAGCACACTGTTACGATCTCCCGCACCCATTGCCGCGTTTTGATACCAAAGCTGCAATTTCCCGCTTTCATTCATGGTAAAATACTCACAGATGTTACTTTCAGTTGAGTGGCGCCAACTTCACTCCACTAATGCCTCTCGATGTGATACAGTCAGAAGTATCTTACACCCTGGTTAGGTAGTCGAATGTAAAGATTTTGAAGAACTATGCCGATAGCAGTCGAATGCGCTCGCTCTGTGTCTGAATGCATTGTTTTTTGGAACGCAGACAGTCTGCTTAAGAGTTAGCAGGCACGGGAATCTGTCCGATGAATAAAAGATCACTTGTACGGTAACTTAAGCACGTATTAATTCACTTTGAAAATCCCTACATCTGTTTCTAAGCAAGAAGCAATTCTCTCCATGACGGTAACCGATTCATCCGCGACCAGCCGGAGTGAAGTTGTATGATGGGGATGTTTTACTAAAATGAGACAGACATTCATACCAGCATTCGTGCTACCGCTCGTTTTTTTCTCACCAAACGTGCTCTGTTGAGAAGGCATAAACGAACGGCGCGTAAATAACACTAATCCGTTTCATTATGGAATTGTTTGCTCTATGTTTATGCTGGGTCCTAATTCGGGACTTCTCATGGAGGTTGAGCTTACCTCATCTCCAAATTTCAAGTCTCCTAAACACCGGTTCATGACTATACGTTTTTTTATTTATTGAAGGCTATGTGCACCTGCGTTGCAACTGTTACGGATCCTCTAGACACACCTCTGAAAGTAATTTTCCATCTCACTCAAACGGCACAGACTCCTCATTTTTGCTCTTTTTATTTTCACTTCGTTTAGTCTTTATACGCCCTCATGGCCAAATGTGAAGAGTTATGCAAAGCGATGAAGAACCTGCGGCCGATGGAGAAGGAAATGTATCCTTTTGAGCTATTTCTTGAGCGGGAAATGTGAAGGGAAGACTTAAAAAATTGTCTTATATCTATTTATTGTGCTGGTCACAGAACACCGTTAAATGTGTTCAAGTCAGTGTAGTACTGATAATTTGCTTGTGACGGGATTTTTGATCCGACGAGTCCACCACGCTTGCAGGTTGTGACGGGAATCTTTATATCAAAGGCTTTTGATTTGACTGACAACGCATCGTTCACCTACAATGCATTTTAAGATTATAGTGTTGAGAGTACATCAGGTCCTAACGAGGTTCGGAGTGTTTCGAAGAATCGATGGGCCGTGTGTTGTGATTATAGTGACCTTTCTTCTTGCGGTGATATACTGTATGACCGATTCAAATCGCTGCTGACTATACTAAACCGAAAATCAAAGCTCGTTTACGTACATTAGTATTGTTCCCAAGTGTCACATTCCCAGAGGTTCTTCATTGAGAGTTTTTCATGAAAGATTTGATATCGACTTCATAAGTGGTGAATCACATTCGGTTTGGGAGCCTGATGTGTTAGGCATATGTTTGCCTAAATTTTGACTTCCCTTTTATATTTTGTCTCAGTTTTAAGACGAAGGCATGTTTTTCAATTCTAGCCTCATGTTTTGCGTTTATGTAAACCTCTCATCATCTTGCGATATAAAACCGACTGGAAAACAGGCATGCTACCAACACCACATAATGTGTAACAGTCGATACAGTTCGTTGGATTCAGTATCTTACGTGTTGACTTTTGTTGCACTACTCGGGGGCTCAGTACTCTCAGTAGCGGACATGTTGATAAGTCTGCCAAGTTTTGTCCTGTAACACTCAGTTATTGTTTGTCTCTTTTCTCAGTGCTTTCTACACAACAGGCGGTCACTTTTCTGTCCGTGTTTCCCGTTTCTTCGATTGTGGCTTTGCCACCATGCCTGTCTATATGTTCGGTGTATAATGATGTTAACATATAATACTACGGTGCATCGACTGACAGTGGACCTGCCGTACTCAGCACCTTTAGTGATCGAGCTACTTGAACTACATCAGTACTTTATACTTAGGATCTTCTTCTCCTATCAAGATACTCACATTGGTCAAAGCGTACAAAGCTCGACCGCGTTTTACTGAATAACAATTGTATCAAGAAAAAGAAAAAAGAAATGCATGAACAGCAATCGCTTGTATTTGGAAGACTGGTTTCCGGTCTGTATACTTGTTCTACTTGCTTATGCACACCAAAAGGGTTAACGCTCTCCTGTGAGTCTCTCAATCAAGCAACCGATTCTTTGTTAGAATTTTATTCCCTGTTACCAGTACCGTGATAAATATGGACAGACTGCTTGCAATAAACTGGCAAACAGTTTCGCTTATCACTGGTCTTCTATTTCCTTCACTCCGAACATACTGACAGTGACGCTGTGAAGAAAACATTGGACAAATTCGAAGAGGCTATACGAACTCCAACAAAGTGATAAAACTGACTCGTCGCAATGGACTCGCACTCTTTATTTGCCTGTTTTTACTTATGATCCAATGCGGATGTCCACGCCCATTTACTTTCATTTTTGCATTATCCAATACCCGTTATATTGCGTGCATCAGCGGTGGGGGAAACTGTTCCATTATATTTAATGTGACACTAGATCGACTTTATGCTTCCGAAAACTCTTGAATTACATGAAAATTCGCGTAGTTTGGCATGGCATATCAGTTCCAAAGTTGTTTTCAATTCATTCCTTGTAAGCTACAAGGCGAATTCGCTTTCAGTACGTGATGTTAGCAAAAGGCTCTTCTTCTTTTACTGCCACTTCTTGATCAATTATCATTCAATGGTTGTTTGCACATCTTGTAGCGGCCATACCAGATAGTCAATCGATTCTTCAGGTGCAGGTTATCGATCAGCCCTAATTGAATACCTCTGTGCGCTTTGAGCCGCATTGTAGGTGATCAGCGGTTCGACTGATGTGAGTGGACCATGACTATTTTTGGGATTCCTTATAAAATATGATTGTTCATAAATCTCCCGGAAGTTCCTCTTCAAGTGAATTGAGTAAGGTTATATTACCCACTTGCATTCCTTACGGGCATTCTTCTACCAAATGGCTTCTAAACACGTTCCGCAATTCTGCAAACAAACGTTTGTTGGCGATGGTGAAAGAACGACCCCATATGTTCAGACACACCTTTCAAATATTTGACAGACCTTCGGAAGTCATGGCTGATCCAACAGACACAAAACCTTTGTTCAACAATATGGCCGTGTTGTATTTGAAGCCACTAAGTCTTGCCATATACATGCGTTGCAGAAGCGCTGTTGAAATCCTTCTGGAATCAACCTTGTGCAATCCAATGGAATGCAGCTATGCTTCCGATGTGCACGTGCAAGTGCAAGGTCATTCCGGAGGAGACCTCCTGGAACTGTTACCGGCATGTATAGCTGTTCGCCGTCAGTTTTTAGAAGTTCTACCGATACTGTTTCAAAGTACAGCTGTATCACGATGCGCACCATGTTCGCCCCGCACTTCATTCGCATTAAATTACGTAAGTAAACGAGTTCAAAGAAGCAACGTTTATGATGATATTTTCCAATATGTAACCGAAATAGCCCAGTTCAACCGTCATATCAATATTGTTCGCACTTTGGATGTCCTAATTAGTCGCTGTCCAGGGTTTTATGTTCCTGGTCATCTAGATGAAAACAGAAAAACAGAGTTGCATTCACTGTTTCGTCGTTTGCTTCATGTTGCCCTTTTCGTAGACACGGATAACCGAATCTGTTTTCCTCTAATACAGTGTATGGATCTCTTGGTGAGATACTCGCATTTCCAGCCAGATGCTCCGTTCGGCACTTCGGAGTCCCTGTCTACTTTTACAATGACATTCAACAAGGTTCAGGAGAGTTGGGCAAAGCTGACCGGGTGGATCAAGGATTGCTATATTTGTGTTACTTTGTTGTTTCAGTTGTACGCTGTGCTTCTCATCAAAGCAAAGTCTAATGCTATCGGACACGCCGGAAATTTACTGTTTCGTGTCTTAATTGAGATAAACTGTTTCGACGTAGTAAACACGATGGCTGTTGATGATTTCGCGAAGACATTGGATTTTATTCTGAAACAAGACGTTGTCGGTCGGAAACTTCAACAGGATCGGAAAACTCTTAGTCCGCAGAGAAGCAGGGCCACTGGAGAACGTGGTGATTGCCGAGGTGCGTTTTTCTCGTTCCTTCGTTCCCAGGACAGTCTTATTCTGGTATTGGATAAATTAAAAGCACGATTCAAACTTGCGCAATTGAGACGCATGCATATTCTTTGTCTAGCTCGTTCAAATCGCTTAGGATTTGATGGGAACCATGTTCCCCGTCGCTATGCTGTTACGCGCTACGATCCCATCACTTCTGGAAGAAGCATGGCCTATACTTTGCGGCATCAATGTATGGGTGATCTACACCGATATGGAAAGTTTGAAAAGCAGTCTAGTGCCAGTCTTGTCACGGAATCAGACCCTCGTGGGGGTTCAAGCAATACTACAAATCCACGGAACAATGCTTTGAAGTACATGAACAAGTCCGAGTTTTCTGATTGTCATGTACATCTGGGTGTCCCTAGCATAAACCCAACTGTTAGGGACAGGTCCGTGATCCCCAATATAACGACACAGAATGGGAATGAAACTGATGACGCGAAATGTGAAGATTTGGATGATCGCTCTCCAGACAGCGAAAACGACAAGTCTGGTCCACCATCAAGAATATTCCCGCCTATGATGCATATCAATGGAGAATCGGAATGTCACAGTGGGATGCGACCATGTCATATGACTTCTGAGTTTGATCCGAATGGTTCCAACATACCGTGTCGGCCAAATAGTTTCACAAAACCATATAGTGAGATCATCAGATCTGTGAATGAAGAGGCTCCGCATCGTTTCGAAGAATCAAGGAGAGGCGACGAGAAGCCGAGGTCATATTCTACTGTCAGGAAAATACGAGGCACTGAAGAAATTTTCAATGTTAGTGTTTTCCCGAAGCTGAGAAACGAGAACCTGAGCCTGCGCGATGTGGACCAGTTAATAGATTGTATTACTACCAGCGCCCTGGCGAACGAACAGGATTTGGAAAGTCAGTTAATCGAAGATTTCTTCAGGGATTACATTGACCGGTGTCCCACCGACTTTGCTGGCACTTCAAGAGCAGAAAGTCCGCTCGAAACACAAACCTGTTCTGATGGACATATTACAGCTAGTTCAGTACCGCTGGGTCAGTGGCCATCCCCGATTATGGGCAACTGTGTTTCACCACAACGAAGTGCTGACTGTATCACCAGCATGAGGACCTGTGGTCGGCCCCATTCAATCGACCCAAAAGAGGGACTTCCTGATTCATTCAAAGGGTCGGAATGTTTGTGTACTCGTTCAGTAAACACAAATTCACAAATGCCCCAAGATCTGGAAACAGATGGCCTGAATGCAACAAGTTATCGCAATTTTCTATGGTCTTGTGCCAGACCCATTTGCCATGTGAATCATGCGATAGAAACGTTTAAACAAAAAGCTGCCACCAAAAGGGTTACCGCTCACGCCGACACGAAAACGATCAGTCCTGAGGAACTCCCAAAGCCGTATGCGTAGCTAATCTATTTGAAACATGGTTTGTTCACTAATTTGGATCGAACGATCCGAATGCAGTCGTGATACTTGGACAATGTGGTGCCAGCAAAAAATGGGTCTGTGACAACATGGGTGAGCTGTATTCACTCTTTAAAAGCATATGCATGCTCCTGTATTACCAATTCATTGGTATTAGCGATACCTACCAATTACTTCTGCATCGAAGTGTGTTCACTTATTTACGCTGTCATAAGACGATTAAACAGCGCCAAACAAGGGATGTTTGATCCCTTCAAGTCCATGATTGCTGTAAACTACCGACCATTCGGTAAACGGCGAAGAGAACTCCACTCGTTGAACTGGAGAAATTATATATATTTACATATATATAAATACACAATTATGCCGTTATTGTGTATACCATAACACAAAGCCAGAGGGATACATGGGTGATCGAGTCGTTACTCGGTGTGTTGCTGATTCAGCATACCGGCTTAGTTTGTTTTTCTACGGATTATTCCATACTGCCTGGATCGTTGAAAGTTGCGGCTCGGTGAGTAAATCATAACAATCCCATGGTGGACTAGCAAATCACAAAGGGGAACGTGTAATCTCACCTTTTTGTCCAACGACAAAACCCCAGTCAGTTTTGATCCGTAATTCTCGATCCCCGTTCATGTGTTGTCGATGCGAGAGCGGTATCTTGGTTGCGTGATGTTCCCAAAATACCAGCCCCATGAACAAGCTAGTAATAGAACGTCTAGTGCTATTGTTCTTGTGGTACATTGTCTCACGCTTTCACACAGAATGATTGCCACTAATCACCTTTGGGATTGAAGTCGCCTCGCGCAACAGTACAGTGAACTGAACCAACTGTGGTCGGGATGCATGTGACAGGATTTGGTAGGGTCAACCTCAAAGGCACGAGTATTTACCTTATTCGCAACTAATTATTGTTGGAGCAAGAGCGAGCAACGCAGACCACTGACTGACATTAAGCTGTGCGCCCGCAGAAAAAATAACTAAACGTCTCTCCTACCCTGCACCCGAGAAAAGCAATAAAGATGACTAGAAAAATCATATCAACCGTAGCCAACGAACATTGCACAGTCCAGCAAACAGAATGATCCGTCAGTGGAATGCTCTAGTCCCCCCGGTGTCGCCTCATAACTCATCTATTGGAAGCGCACACTGAGTTAGACGACCTGCGACCTTGCGTTTGGGGTGTGCTTTTCCCTGTAATGCTGTCCTTGGACAAGGTGGAAAAGTTGCATAGTTGGTTACTGTATTCTTTCAAGTTCCATGACATATCACAGTCAAAACAACTAGTAGTAAAACAACGACTCTTTGTTTCCTGGCACTGAAGGATTACCCGGTTATGGAGTATACCCCGCTGCTGTAAACCATTCTGTGTAACAATATTGATAAATTTTTTGAAATGTTTCGACACGGAATTCGATTTTAAAATTACTCACTGACTTTACTACGGCTGGCTTCATAAATGTTTCTGATCGTGACCACTTATGCTGGTTAGGGCCGTAGCATGGATAACAGTGCGTGCAGATGGCATGATCATGAAATTTTGTGGGTGTTTGGCACAAGAGACGTCTCCAGTATCACTCGGCTTTCTTTCTAGGGCACACCTTCAGCCTTTGCACATCCAAGTGCGGGCTGCAAGGCAACAGCGTGTTGACGCATGGCTGTCGGTGACTCCCCAAGAAGCTCCTCCGCCATTCGATTGGACTCAATTCAACTCGTGGGTTCATGCAGCTCTACCAATTCGACAGATTTCCTTTACAGTCGTTGGATTATACAGTAAATCGTATTCGCCCATTCAAGGATGTCTTTGCATGCTGAATATCGTGTCTCACCGGGGCTTTTTAGACCTGGGTTACCCTCAAACTGGTTTAGCCCACCTGTCGAGCGGTATTCCAGAGTGTGGCCGTTGATGTATGCTTCAGATTCGTGGAGTCTATTCCTGGAAGGTCGTCCATAGCGGCCTCGGTTTGGGTGTTTGTACTTTAGGAAAATACTTTTGGTGTTTGAGTGGCGTCAGACGATGGTGTTGAGGTCGTCGGCGCGTGAATCTCTGGATTCACTGTGAGTACTTGTTGATGGGACTGACCGTGTGTTGAACACTTTTTATCTGAAAACGTCGCCAGGATGAACCTCATAGTATGATTGTTCAACACATCATCAAACTAAGTGTGTTTTCGTATCGTAGTCACTATGCTGTGGTCGTAAGACTGGTAGTACGTCATCCGCTGTTCTCTATGCTCGGTCTGGAACTACCATACTTGTATCAATTCTATTGCATGAACCTCCAGATAGCATCGGCTAGACAGTTGGAAGGACAGATGAAGGGTTCAGTAAATCTGTTGTCATTACCCGTGAGCATAAAGCGTGAGTTATAGATTGTACAAGAGCAAAGCTTGGATCAGTGTGCTGAAGCTCCGGACAAAGTCTTCGAGCAGGCACCTGCATCTGCTCCACAGTCCCATGTGTTTGGTGATACCACCGTTACTCTGCTATCGACTGCAGCCCAGCACAATGCGCTCAGTAGCAACATCCAGACGTTACGTCAGTAAGTTCGCCGTTTCATCAGGCGGTAGAACGGCAGTAGCCCACTATCAACAGCCTTCGCCAACGCACCCCAAGCAGCCTTTTTTGGGGCGCACACACGCAGATTGAAACGTCCGTTGGCTTGTAATGACTACCTCAGAATCATTTGATCGAAGACTTACCTAGAAATAGGTTACCCGCGGTAACGGAAACGTTGGCTTATAAAAATTTCTACCGACAACGTTGTGCTTTTTACAATAAAATATTTTTAAAAATCACCACATCGATTCTTTGATACACTCCGAACCTCGTTCGGTCCTGGTACACTCAACCCTGCAGTTTCCACTGCAACTGGGTGATGGTGACGACCTCCATCGGCACCTCGGTCCCTAGTCGCCTCATATGCTACCGATATGCGCTCAGACGACAATAGATTGCAGGTCAGTGTATTTCCATTTCAAAACAGCCCATCGTCTCTCCAACAGCCCTGACGCTGCAAGCCGCCAATGGCACTCCTATCCCAACATATGACAGTTAGTTTGTAACTGCAGAGCTTGGGCTGCGTCGCCCTTTGACGTGGGTTTTCGTCGTTTCCCAAAGGCGCCAGGCCATTCTGCGTTTAAATATTTTTGAAAGTCACGGCTTAGTAGTCAGCCCCGATAAACGACAGATCGTAGCCCGGGTTGTATCGAAGTTCGTTTCTGGTTCTCTGACTCATGCTTATTCCCACGTCCGAACCAGAGTTCGACAGACTTTCCAGCAAGCACCTCAACCTCGTCCGCCGAAACAACAAGCTGCAGCCAATCACCGCTGACGATGCCCGCCGTATGGTGACAGTGGGACCCCGGTATGCGTCCGGCGCCGCAGGTTAGGTCCCGGAAAGTTCCGCGTAATCCGCGCAGAGTTAAAAACCTAAACCTGTGGATTATCCGGCCTATCAAAAGCCCGTGGACATTACCCTTGAACATGGATCCAAAGAAGCCATCTGACTGCTGGAGGCCGTGCGAGCATTGTCGCTCACTCAACCAAGTGTCCACGCCCGACCAATCCCTGTACCGCAAATCACGGGCCTCGCAGTGGAATTGATTGGTGAGGTAATTTTCTTTCGAATCGACCTGGGTCGAGCATATAGCCAAATCCCAGTAGCTGAGGCAGACATCCCTAAAACAGCCGTAACGACTTCCTCCGGTCTTTTTGAGTTTATACGAATGTCGTTTGGACTTTGCAACGCTGCGCAAACTTTCTAGTATTTCATTGGTATGGTGTGTATTGCCTTGGATTTTTCTTTCGTTTACTACGACAACGTCGTGATCGCTAGCTCGTCTAAGAAAGAAAATCCGGTACATCTACGAACACTTTGCGACCGCCTGTCTCAACACTGGGTCACAGTCAACGCGGTAGTGTGCAATTGGCACCGACTCCATCGAATTCATGGGCCATAAGGTCGCTTCTACAGGGGTCACACCAATGCGAGAAAGTGCGGGCTAGGCTACCCAGAAACTAGGTCATCCATGCAATTACGGCGTTTCGACAGGTCGGTCAATTTTTACCGGCGTTCTATTCCGAAATGCGCTCAGTTAGCGCAACTACTCACAGACCTAATAAAAGCAGCTGATATTTACAGATGCCGCACGAGACGTTTTCGCCGCGCTGGAGCAGTCTATCGGGAACACAGCCTCATTATCACGCCACAAACCATCGGTTCCAATTGCCTGAGTCAGACAAAGCCGTAGGCGCCGTACCAACGACGCTTGGCAACCCGTTGCATTTTTCTGCAAAAAACTACAACCCGCCGAATCCACGTATAGCACCTCTGGTCGCGAAATCCTTGCTATTTGCCCAGCCATGTCACTTGAGACACATTTTAGAAGGACGCGAATTTGCGGTCTAACCGACCATAAACCAATCATCCACGCACTGCGTGCTACCACGGACAGATACTATCCCAGAGTCTTTACATCTGGATTACGTCACTCAGCTTACGACCGATGTAAGCCATATCTCAGATGTCGGTAAATCTGTCGCAGACACGCTATCTCCTATCCACAACCGGGATATCAACGCCACCGGCCCGATCAGTTTTAAAGACGTTGCATCCGCGCAAACAGATGATCCCGAGGTACAGCAGCTCCGTAGCACCTCATCGCTGTGGCGCCAGTCTGTTCCTGTTTCTCCAGCCGAAGGTCACATACTATGAGACATGTCCGTAGGCCACCCAAGACCAGCGGTACCGCCAGCTTTCAGGCGAGGTGTCCAAAGCATTACGCGATTTGTCTCATCCGGATAAACGCGCTTCCACTAACCGTTGTGTTTGGCACGACATGAACCTTGACGTCATCGCATGGGGGCGTACTAGCATCCGGTGCCAACAATCAAAAGTGCACAGAAAGACACAAAGTCCACTATCCAAAAGCCTAGCTGTCGACCTGCGTTTCCAACACGTGCATTTTGACCCGGTAAGGTCGTTGCCTTCGTTGGTAGGTAGCGTACACTTCCCTACGTGCGTCGACCGCTTTAGCAGACGACCTTTAGATGTACCTCTTCACAACGCAGCCAGCGAAACAGTCACCCAGGCTTTCTTGGAACACTCGGTTGCATCATTTGATTGTCCCGTCATGGATCCCAGAGACTCTTGCCCGCATTTCGAGAGATCCTTCAGTGGTTTTCTGTAATGATTGGGTGCCGGTTGCATTCACACCACAGCCTACCACCCCTCAGAACGTTTTCACCGGTAACTTAAGAAACATTAGTATCCAGAGGGATACATGGGTGATCTAGTCGTTACTCGGTGTGTTGCTGATTCAGCATACCGGCTTAGTTTGTTTTTCTACGGATTATTCCATACTGCCTGGATCGTTGAAAGTTGCGGCTCGGTGAGTAAATCATAACAATCCCATGGTGGACTAGCAAATCACAAAGGGGAACGTGTAATCTCACCTTTTTGTCCAACGACAAAACCCCAGTCAGTTTTGATCCGTAATTCTCGATCCCCGTTCATGTGTTGTCGATGCGAGAGCGGTATCTTGGTTGCGTGATGTTCCCAAAATACCAGCCCCATGAACAAGCTAGTAATAGAACGTCTAGTGCTATTGTTCTTGTGGTACATTGTCTCACGCTTTCACACAGAATGATTGCCACTAATCACCTTTGGGATTGAAGTCGCCTCGCGCAACAGTACAGTGAACTGAACCAACTGTGGTCGGGATGCATGTGACAGGATTTGGTAGGGTCAACCTCAAAGGCACGAGTATTTACCTTATTCGCAACTAATTATTGTTGGAGCAAGAGCGAGCAACGCAGACCACTGACTGACATTAAGCTGTGCGCCCGCAGAAAAAATAACTAAACGTCTCTCCTACCCTGCACCCGAGAAAAGCAATAAAGATGACTAGAAAAATCATATCAACCGTAGCCAACGAACATTGCACAGTCCAGCAAACAGAATGATCCGTCAGTGGAATGCTCTAGTCCCCCCGGTGTCGCCTCATAACTCATCTATTGGAAGCGCACACTGAGTTAGACGACCTGCGACCTTGCGTTTGGGGTGTGCTTTTCCCTGTAATGCTGTCCTTGGACAAGGTGGAAAAGTTGCATAGTTGGTTACTGTATTCTTTCAAGTTCCATGACATATCACAGTCAAAACAACTAGTAGTAAAACAACGACTCTTTGTTTCCTGGCACTGAAGGATTACCCGGTTATGGAGTATACCCCGCTGCTGTAAACCATTCTGTGTAACAATATTGATAAATTTTCTGAAATGTTTCGACACGGAATTCGATTTTAAAATTACTCACTGACTTTACTACGGCTGGCTTCATAAATGTTTCTGATCGTGACCACTTATGCTGGTTAGGGCCGTAGCATGGATAACAGTGCGTGCAGATGGCATGATCATGAAATTTTGTGGGTGTTTGGCACAAGAGACGCCTCCAGTATCACTCGGCTTTCTTTCTAGGGCACACCTTCAGCCTTTGCACATCCAAGTGCGGGCTGCAAGGCAACAGCGTGTTGACGCATGGCTGTCGGTGACTCCCCAAGAAGCTCCTCCGCCATTCGATTGGACTCAATTCAACTCGTGGGTTCATGCAGCTCTATCAATTCGACAGATTTCCTTTACAGTCGTTGGATTATACAGTAAATCGTATTCGCCCATTCAAGGATGTCTTTGCATGCTGAATATCGTGTCTCACCGGGGCTTTTTAGACCTGGGTTACCCTCAAACTGGTTTAGCCCACCTGTCGAGCGGTATTCCAGAGTGTGGCCGTTGATGTATGCTTCAGATTCGTGGAGTCTATTCCTGGAAGGTCGTCCATAGCGGCCTCGGTTTGGGTGTTTGTACTTTAGGAAAATACTTTTGGTGTTTGAGTGGCGTCAGACGATGGTGTTGAGGTCGTCGGCGCGTGAATCTCTGGATTCACTGTGAGTACTTGTTGATGGGACTGACCGTGTGTTGAACACTTTTTATCTGAAAACGTCGCCAGGATGAACCTCATAGTATGATTGTTCAACACATCATCAAACTAAGTGTGTTTTCGTATCGTAGTCACTATGCTGTGGTCGTAAGACTGGTAGTACGTCATCCGCTGTTCTCTATGCTCGGTCTGGAACTACCATACTTGTATCAATTCTATTGCATGAACCTCCAGATAGCATCGGCTAGACAGTTGGAAGGACAGATGAAGGGTTCAGTAAATCTGTTGTCATTACCCGTGAGCATAAAGCGTGAGTTATAGATTGTACAAGAGCAAAGCTTGGATCAGTGTGCTGAAGCTCCGGACAAAGTCTTCGAGCAGGCACCTGCATCTGCTCCACAGTCCCATGTGTTTGGTGATACCACCGTTACTCTGCTATCGACTGCAGCCCAGCACAATGCGCTCAGTAGCAACATCCAGACGTTACGTCAGTAAGTTCGCCGTTTCATCAGGCGGTAGAACGGCAGTAGCCCACTATCAACAGCCTTCGCCAACGCACCCCAAGCAGCCTTTTTTGGGGCGCACACACGCAGATTGAAACGTCCGTTGGCTTGTAATGACTACCTCAGAATCATTTGATCGAAGACTTACCTAGAAATAGGTTACCCGCGGTAACGGAAACGTTGGCTTATAAAAATTTCTACCGACAACGTTGTGCTTTTTACAATAAAATATTTTTAAAAATCACCTGTCGAGCGGTATGCCTGATTGTGGCCGCTGATACACGTTTTAGCTTCGTGAAGCCACAGATGATGGCTGGGTATCTGATGGATACCTAAAAGAAGGAAGATACCTCAATGGCACGACAGTCTACCAAATCAGAGGTGCTACTCTTATCAGACACCCCAAGGTTCTTTCTCGTTGATCACCTTGACAAACTTGATCGGAGATGCTGAAGGAATGTGCCCCTAAATAACTTTCCTAGGTCAATGTTATTGACGCGGCTTGGGTCACCATGGATTGCCAACAGACACCAATTCTGAGAGGAATGTTGTCGACCCGAAAAACAAGCTGCGAGGTTATTGGCAGTGGAAGATCTTTTGGAGCCTAAAGCCCAACAACAAAGTGAAACGTGAAGCCATTACAACACAGAAGAGTTACCAAAAAGTTTTATTACGACAGAGCAGCGCAGAACCTCCCAGGACTAAGAGAAGGGAGCAAATATAGGTTCAGGATGCGCCAGAAATGCATCATCAATGGAGAGAAGGAAATGTCCCAAGATACTGGTGGAACCTGCCGTCAGAGGTCGAGGTGGATAAGGCAATCAAACGAAGAAGTAGAAGACCAGCATTCGAAGGAGCAGTGTTTCGAGAAACGGAAAAGCCCACAAGAACCCGTGAGGACGAGGAGCGGCCGTTTTTTATCATAGAGCGAGGGATGTAGGAGTATTGGTAGACACGTCGCCTATCGACGACCTCGTTCAGTTGGTATACAGTGCGCCATCACCCGTCCAGAATCAAGGGCAAGATCGGAAGTAGTACGTGATCGGCTGTCGAGAATCTAGGACAAGATTAAGACCAGCGAATCGGAACAATAAACCAATCAGCGGCTAACATTTGCATGACTGGACCAGCCATATGGACCGTCTAGGAATATCAGTGAACCAGTAAGCTTTCATCCACAGTACTGGATATGATCACCACGCATCTCAAATAAACGATATGCTTTGCACCAGTTCAGTTCAGACAACCATTAACCATGCACGGGGTGCGTTGTCTTTGGTTGCTATCACTCAGCAGTAACCCTAATCAGAAATAATGAAAAAAGTATGGAAAGAGCAAGATAACTACAGATAGCATCAAGTCGACAAAGAAAGTCTGTGAATATGAGAGCGCTACTGGTCGCGACACCTACCCATGTCCGCCAAGGTATCTAACCAGAGTGATGGGTCTATTCGACCCAAATCACACGGCCTACATGGCCAAGTTTACTGGTTAATATTTACAAGCTTGTGCCGGAGTGCAACAAAGGCCCAGCGCACGATTAGGGATAACCGGGACAGACCTTCGTTAATCATTCTACTTTCACCACCCGCCTCAGCGAACATAGCGCGCCGAGGAATCCTATCCAGGGACATGTGCAACACATGTCCCAACCATCTTAGCCTGGTGACCTTCAGTGTTTCATTTAATGCTTTGGATCGCATGCCTAATAATCTCCACCTAAGCTCAGCGCTGCTGGCACCGTGTTCCCATCATATTCGAGCAATGCTTCGAATACATCGATGTTCGAATAGTGACAGTCTTCGCATATACTCCGCCCGCAGTGGCCATGTTTCTGAACCACTTAGGAGAACTGAATTGACTGCTGCAGCATACACTCCACCCTTGCTAGATAAGTAGATGTCACGTTACCGCCACGGAGGACACAGGACGGCAAATGGCAAACAAGTCTTTGTCGGAAGGGCGTGTGAAGTGAACAATCAGTCACCGGTTCCAAGAGGTTTCTGAGAGACATGAACGAACCACACAACTGGCCCTCGGCCCATCTGAACCAAAGCTGCTGCCTTGCAGGACGCGCTTGACTGTCCAAAGGATAGAGATGCATCCTTGAGTGAAAAATCACACTCTGGACCGGGCGGCCGAGCAGTACAACAACCCACAACGCAAAAGCCATGGAAGACAACAACCATACGACTAACGATCTTTTCACGCGCACACCTGAACGCTCTTACAAACCGTGCACAAGAACATCCTTTCCCATGTCCACTCGTTTTTTTTCATTTTTCTCCTTTACTAGACTTTACGGGATCTTCGGTCCACCTTGCCAGATGTAGTGTCACTGATGGAAATTCCGGTTGAGTTCTCTCTCATCCTCTTTCGACCAGCTTCCCAGTCTCACCGAACCCACTCATCATCATCATCGTACAGCATTGAACAGTAGGGCCCCACTGATCACTGCCTTTATCACCATGTTGCACGTTGAATTAAAAAGAATGAGTATAAGAGATGGACGGAGAGTGCATCTACAAAGATAGGAAAAGGAAAGAGTGCCTTAGTAGCTAACACACGGAGTACACAGTATAACCGTACAAACACACACTGACCAATCATTCTGATTCGACAAGACCACCTTGACGTGGTGTGGTGACTTGCGTACCTCCAAGACCCAAAGAACTATACTGGGTGGCTTCTTCAAGCCGAAGACACAATCATGCCTGACAGGTCAATGGGTGGAGGCCAGACAAAGTCCAGTCGCCTGGTCCTCCAGGTTGGGGGTCGATCTAAGCTGGCAACTCAGTCGGTAAAATCAGTGGGAGAATAACTGATCCTAGCATATGGGCTTCTACTTAGCCAAGGAAAGGAAGTTTGTTCCCGTGGCGGGGTGGGCTTTATAACCCGCATTTGGCGTGACAGCCGCTTTGTGTAATCCCCGTAGTGAAAACTCGCAGGTGGTAATGGAGAAACCAACTCACCTGGAAGTCGTAATATGCAACCATAAACTAGTTTAGCAGACGTAACACCCATGTCGGTTTTAACGGTGTTGCGCAGCCCTAAGAGAACGATCGGTCAAACTTCACTCCATAAAGGGTTATCACGAGCACGAAGGGCAGCTTTCAGCTGGCGATGGAATCGCTCCACCATGCTATTAGCCTGATGATGATAGGCCGTCGTCTTGTTGTGTCTGCAACCGAATGCGTTCAGTAGCTCATGGAAGGCACCGTCGAAATGAGAACAGCGGTCGCGATAGCAGGGCAACCGAACTGACTTACCCAACCAGTCAGAAACGCTTTTGCAGCTTCTTCTGAGGTAGGACGGGGAATGCGTATGGCCTGTGGCCAGCGAGTGAAACGATCTACACAAGTGAGGATGTAGACTCAGTCGTTGGATGGTGGAAGGGGCCCCACGAGATCCACATGGACATGGTGAAAGCGTGCGTCCGGCTCACAGAATGTGCCTAAAGTAGATTTAGTGTGACGATGTATTTTCACGCGTTGGCATTGAAGACAAGCGCGGGCCCAGAGACGTACGTCACGTTTGACGCAAGACCAGACGAATCGCTCGGTGACTAGTTCCATTGAGGCGGTTACACCAGGGTGCGATAAGTTGTGGAGGCTGATAAAAACTTGCCCGTGAAAACTGGCAGGAACTAGTGGTCGGGGTCGACCCTGCGACACATCACCAATAATTGTTACGTCCGAAGTTGGAAAGGTTACTGGCACTAGATGCAGGGAGTTCCTATTTCTGAGCTGCTTGACCTCAGGATCTGTTGTTTGGGCTGCGGCGATTGCTTCTAGGTCTATGCCCATAGGTAGTGGGTAGTCGATATTGTGAACGCGTGAGAGTGGGGATTGTGTGCCCCAGAGACGTGTCGAATGTCTGTAGTAAACTGCGAAACATAGTCTAATTGGCGAATCTCGATCAGAAACTGAATGAAGAGCGCACACTAGTGGCCTATGATCTGTGAACACTGTAAAAGTTTGGCCCTCGAGTGTGTGCCGGAAGTGTCGGATACCCAAGCAGATTGCCAGTAGTTCTCTGCTGAACGTAATATATCGGGATTCCGCAGGCTGCAGACTCTTGGAGAAGAAAGCTATTGGTTTCCATGAATTGTTGACGAATTGTTGCAGCACTGCTCCAACAACCGTGTCCGAAGCATCTGTCCCTAATGCCAGGGGAGCAGAAGGATCGGGATGTGAAAGGAGTGCTATGTTGGCGATAGCTCCCTTGATCGAAGTAAACGCTGCTCGCGCCGTGTCGAAAAAAATGAATTTAAGCTTATCTCCACGTTAAAGGTCTCTTAGAGGTTGCAATCTTTCGGCGCAATGTGGGATAAAGCGGCGATGAAAGTTAACCAAGCCAGAAAATTAGCGCAACTGCCGGTAAGAGTGAGGCTCAGGATAGTCGTGAATTGCAGCCGCCTTGTCAGGCACGGGCTGTATGTCAGAGGCTGAGATTTCGTGACCCAGGAATGTGATGATTGTCCTACCTAATTCGCATCTGGCAGGATTATGTTTACACCGTGCTGGCTAAGGCGCTCAAAAAGAGCGCGCAGGTGTGCTATATGCTCTTCTGAACTTTCCACCAAAATATCGTCTAAGTACATGTAGACATTCCCCAAACCGCGTGCTGCATCATGCATAAACCTTTGAAAGGTTTGAGCTGCATTGCTGAGCCAAAACGGCATGTGCAAAAACTCGAATAGTCCGAGTGGAGTTGTGACAGCGGTTTCAGAGATATCAGTTTCAGCTATCGAGATTTGGTGGTAGGCTCTAACGAGGTCGATTCGGCCGAAAACAGAACCAGACGGGGAAGAAGTTAGATCTTTATTATTTGGAATGGGGTACCTGTCCGGGATAGCAGCCTCGTTGAGGGCCCTTTAGTCGCCGCAGGGGCGCCAGTCACTATTAGGTTTAGGAACTATGTGAAGGAGCGAGACCCAAGGGCTACTAGACGGGCGTATTTCGCCCAATTCTAGCGTGTCCGAACTCAGCCTGTGTTACGCGGAACTTGTCTAGTGCCAAGCGACGTGGTCGGCTAAATGCTGGGGGCTTTTAGTGACAATATGACGGGTGACGTTGGTGGTCACCGCGGGAAGGGGGCCAGATTGCCTTAGCATTGCTGGGTAAGCTGAAAGGAGGTCTGCGTAGGGGTGCTCGGCCTGAGGTTCGATGTACAGGGGCGTGATGTGATTCACAGGGGAATACGAACCGGTGACGGAAAGAGAAGTCTGTCGGTCGACAACTCTGCGGCATCGTGCATCGACCAGGTTAAAATGGTCAAGGAAATCGATGCCTAGTATGAGATAGGGGACGTCTGCTACTATAAACACCCAGCGGAAGGTGCGACTTAGGGCTAAGTTCAGAGTGAGTGACTTACGGTCGTAAGTAGCAATAAGAGTGCCGTTGGCAGCACGAAGTTGTTGGGTTGATGGAATCGTTGCATCACCTGCTTTCTTTGGAATGACACTAACTGCTGCACCGGTGTCAATTAGGAACAGGTTATTGGAAACTAAATCTCGAACAAGCAACAGACGACTGCCATTACGGCTGCCGACCGCGTTAGTCGTCGGAACGCGTCAGGATATCAGTTTCCCTGTTTGGCACCTGGGAAGGTGCAACCGGTTTCGCAGCACCAGGTCTTCTCCCCAAACCGTTTGTGAAATCGACAGTACGTAGATCGAGATGGGCTAACGGGGCGGTCAGGAGAAGGGCTTCTGAGACGTTCATGTCGGTCAGAGTTGTGATAAGATTTATGGTCTCTACAGTGAGAACAATTAGGAGTGGAAAAATATCTGAAAGCCCGCTCGAAAGCAGCTATCAGGGTGTCCTCGGAGTGTGTTCCTAAGGTGGGAGCGGTGATCTGGGGGCTGCTCGAGTTAGTCACGGCAGTAACTTGTGAATGGTACCGTTCCATAATACCATCCGCTAGTTTTTCCGCTTCTGCGAGCTTAAGGCTAGAAACCTCGAGCAGTGCTTAAATATTGGCTGGTAATCGCTGCACCCACAAATCTTTAAAAACTTTTTCCTCCAAAGGTTGCTCTGCCAGCTGCTGCATTTCTCTCAGTGATGCAAAGGACTTCTTACTACCTAACTCTGTCTGGACGATTCAGACGGCAAAAGACGAGAGATTACCGCGTCTTTCACGGCTGTGTAAGAATGGTTATTGAATATTACGTCGCGTATCTGGGTAGCAACGTCACGGGGAAGGCGACCGATAGTCCACAAGTAACGGGAACGCTCGCTTATGATTCTGTGATTTGAACTCTGCCTCTAACATATGAAACCAGAGTTGAGGATCATCAATAAAAAAAACTCAGGGACGGACAGGGAGACTGTCAAAACGGACGGTTCCGGATCGAGCTTGCGGTCGTTGCTAGTCATAAGTGCAATGGTATATAAAATGTAAAACGATATATGAAGATCAAATCAGCAACCGCGAGACTTATAATATCGATAAAAGGAAAATATAAAAGGAGTATGGTGGCAGAAATCGGGATTTACCGTTTATATGTCGGAAAAAAGTACGTGTAAACGAATGAACGTGATTGAAGGACTTACGAGTGTCCTTCGTGGAATGGATTTATTGTTCGGGCTCACCAGTTTAGGATTATCCTAAATTAAGTCAGGACCTGCTCCCGTATAGTCTTTAGCCCCTGGTCCTCGGTTCGTGACACGTCAGCGAATATATTCGGCAGCGTGAAAAAGAGCAGAACTCAAAATGCTGGAGCGGGACGGCGTGTGCATTGGAGGAACGCAACGGCGTGCAGACGGTGTACACAGGCGGAGCAAGTGATGCCCCAAATTGGGTAATTTTTCAAATAAACAAACTTGTCAGTCTTTGTAATCGTGTGTTGTATCGGTAGCAGTACAGCTGGACACCCTAGCAGTAGCTGTCTAACATCTCCCATGAACTGCACGAATAGAAAAAATCCCATCCTGCCTCGGTCGTCGCGCAGGATAATCAGGACCGCGCTGTCTATTGCATCGAGCGGAGTGAGTAGTGATAGTTGGGCTACCGCTCAGAGTTCCTCCTCTTCTACTCAACCTATTTTTCTCCCCCAAACCACCACTTTTTGCTCTCCCTATCCACCCATAGTGCTTCCACTGACAACACGCTCGATGATCGCAACGGTTCTTTGTCAGGTAGTGTCGTAAACACACCACTGTCGCATAACTCACATTTTCTCAAGCCTCGTCAGCCTGTGAATTTCGGATTTTTAACGTGCGTACACTCACCAGGTTGGTCAGCAGACGTACCTAGCCCCCACAATGGACTCTCTGAAGATTGATGTCTGCTGCGTAAGGGAAACGCGTATCCAGGATTGAGCAGTATCATTCAA
This sequence comes from Fasciola hepatica, assembly GCA_948099385.1. Classification (NCBI taxonomy): domain Eukaryota; kingdom Metazoa; phylum Platyhelminthes; class Trematoda; order Plagiorchiida; family Fasciolidae; genus Fasciola; species Fasciola hepatica. Next base: position 7,971,993 of record CANUEZ040000012.1, on the reverse strand, counting down.
CTAACTGCTCCTGGTATCTCATCGAGGTATTTTCTGCGCAATTCAGGAAACGGAGTAACTGGAGCTGTGGGTCAACGTGGTGCAGGAATAGTCTTGACTGACAAGGTCGAGGCTACCCTTCTAGACTGGATCCCGATCAATAGCCTTTTATGTGCAGCTAGACTCCAGAGGTCAGTCGGCGTTCAATAGTTGTGTCAAGCACAGTTCGTTTGTGACCTCGGCATACACTCCAACAAATTGCAACGTGGACACGCAGAAAGATGAGTTCTACGATGAACTCGCCACCCTCGTCCGCAGGAGTAAAAGTTCTGACATTGTGGTGTTAGCTGGTGACTTTAATGCAAAAGTTGGCAAACTTAGTGGGTCAGAAGCTTGTTTGGGTAGACGTTATGCTTTACCCGCTGAGCGCACAGATAACGGGGATAGGCTTCTCCAATTTTGTGTAGACAGTCGATTGTTTCTGTGTAGTACGAATTTCCGATACTGCTTGCATCGCACAGCGACATGGTGCTCTAACGCTACAGGTACTCACTCAGATCGATCCTGTCGCGGTAAGCCACCGGTGGCGTAGTTCGGTTAATAACTGTAGATCCCACTAGTCCACGTACGTAGAGCCGGACCATGCATTAGTTTTGATGCGATTATCTGTCCAGGTCTATGGTTATCGATGCAAACCGCAATCCCGGTTAGTTGTGCAACGTTTGTCTGATCCAGAAGTTCGCACGCTTTATGAACAGAAATTAGAGCATGAGGTAGGAACTACGACGAACAGAAATGTAGAGTACTGGGCTCATGTCAAACAGGCAATGCACGTTGCAGCAAGTTTTGCCTGTGGTCCTATATCTGATGTCCATGAAAGACACTGAATTTCCCATTTTTCAGTCACTCTCAGGTCTCGATGTGTAGGGAGATGGTTAAGATACAAAAACAGGTTGTAGGTGAGTGGGAAGACAGAAAGAGGGGGTTTAGTTTAATTTAACGGTCCAGGGGAAAAGATTGAAGGATAGAAGTACGACATCTAGTGATATAAACTTGATAAAGATGACTGGTTACCTAGGTACGTGATGATCGGGAAAAAGTTTTGGGAAGAGGAACTGCCGAAGCTAGTTCAGAAAAACAAAACCTAAAAGGGTACCGGTAGAAGAGAGACAACGAAGCAACCGCCCGACGATGGGCTAGTGACTGTAGATTTGGGGTTAAAGAAGGGTTGTCGACCAGCTGGATAGCATTTCGCTGAAATCAATCGAGAAGCGAAAGAGGTAGACGGGGCTCCACTCCACACTTGAATGTGGTATTCAAGTGTGGGACGGATTTGAGTTTTGTACAGTATATATATATATATATATATATATATATATATATATATATATATATATATATATATATATATATATATATAAGCCGGGCTGAGAACAAGCGTGGTGCCAACGGAAAATTAACAGAAGAAAGGCTACAAGGTCGGAGGTGGGGAGACGAGTGATTAAGGGTCAACATAAAGAGTACAAGTAAAATATTTTCAATATTTTCACTGTTCAGGGTTCGTGAACATTTGTTGTCTGTTTTTCAATTGTTTATAGAGAACCGGAAGTCAACAGACAGGCCATACATCATTCGCGCCACTGGATTCGGTTTTGAGCCATATCCTTCCGTGTTTCTAACCGACGGCAGTCCTCGTCTCCTAGGCCCCAACTGTCACGACGAGACTGCACCACGCCGTGGTGTGACAGCTTGTGTGCCTCCATGACCCAAAGAGCCATGAAGAGTGGCGTTCTTAAGCCGGAGATGCAATCACGCCCGACAGGTCCATAGAAACAGGTCGAACGAAGTCCAGTCTTAGAACCGGTCAGTGGGCAACATCTGATTCTAACCACTATGCCCCTGAAAAGGACACTCCAGCGAATAAACACGGAGGGAAACAGTCTACCGGTCTAAAACCCTTCACCGGATGGTCTGGGACTGGAGTACCTGGGGTTTCTGGTGACAGTGAGAGAAGTCATCGAACTTCATAAGGCAGCCATTGCCCGCCTAAACTGGGCAGCCCCCGGCCAAAGGATGCTTCCCCCGTCTACGTTCCGCTTATCCCACTGGGTGCATGAAACTGAGGAATGAATCAGAAAAGCGGATTGACAACAAAGCGTCAGCAAAAATGCGTGCAGGAATCAGGTCTCACGTGAGAGACCAGAAGCCCCTCAACGGGTGCTTCGGTCACATTCCCGTATTGGGTTAACGGCCCACTGCCTTGCGGGTCAGACTTTTGAGTTAGGGTTCCCAAAGAAAAACCCCTTCTACGGTGTGGGCAGCCGAGAAGTTTGATTTTCCCATAAACCTCCGGTATCTTTCCTGTAAAGGGCCTTATCAATTTTCCCTCTTTTAACTTGAAATCGACGCAAAACGCCACGGGTGATTGCGGCTGTGATAAAAGCAGTACTTCAGCAGTTGGGTATAAATCGAATGCACATCTTAAGCCTAAATGTTCACTTCACTTGGCTGCCTTTAACGTCCGCACATTACGTCGGATAGGGCAACAGGCTGCTCTAGCTAATACTCTTGACACCTTCAAAAGAGACGCATGCTGTGCCTCCAAAACATACACACAAGACCCCACTTCTGTGATAACTCTCCGCACCCCGGATACAACCTCATTCTCTCACTTCACTCTTCGCGTGTCGGGTGATTCCGTGTCTAGAGCTCGTGGCTAGGCTGGCGTTGGGATTGCTTTGAGCATGAAAGCTGAGCGTGCACTGCTAGACTGGATTCCAGTCAACAGTCGTTTGTGTGCAGTTCGGTTGGACGGTTGTGTTCGTGTCAAAAACAAAAAACTGAAGCACTTATGCTTTTTCGTATTGTCTGTGTATGCGCCGACTGACTGCAGTTCCTCTGAGATCAAAGACGAATTATATCAGGATTTGTCTCAACTGCTTCCAAGTGCACGTTCAACGGACGTGGTGGTCGTTGCCGGGGATTTCAACGCCCAATTTGGCTGTTTGGGGGATTCCAGAAGGCACGTCCGAGGCCAATTTGGTATCCCAGCAGATTACACTGACAACGGTAATCGTCTCTTCCAGCTGTGTTCCGACGGTGGATTGTTTCTGGCAAGTAAGAACTTCCGCCACTAGAAGCGGTGTAAACTGACATGGCGTCCTCCTACGCCTTCACAACGTTGAACTCAGATCGACCATATTGTGATTGGTCACCGCTGGAGTGGATCAACTGAAGATTGTCGTTATTTTTGTCTTCGCCTGTGGACGCAGATGACGCTTTGATACGTGCTCGTTTCCGTTTACATCTCGTCCGTAGTTGCACCAACAAAAATGCCACCTATCCGGTGCAGTTGCTTCCGGACAATAAGCAGCGACACAATATCCAGATGGAGCTGTCTACACAGTTATCAATGCAGCCAGATGTCCAGGACCCAGATGAACGCTGGAAACAGATTGGGGAATCCCTGTATGCCGCTTCGAATGCCACCCAGGACTGGTTCAGGTAGGTCTCACAAACGATAGATATCTTCGACACCAGTTCCTCTGTCGGATGCTCGCAGGTCCATCCCTCTGGATGCCACATTCAATGAAGTGCGCAAATCCCTAAGAAGCCAACGGACTAAGAGCCTGAAAAATGACCGTGAGCAGTTGTGAATTGCAAAATGTAGGGAAATGGAAAAGGCTGCGTCCATTGGCAATACTCGCAACCTTTTTCGTTTGATTAGAAGCACCAGGCCACGGAAACCCGGTGTAAGTGAGTTAATCAGGAAATCTGATGGCTCACTGACTCATTCCCAGGGACGTCGTCTGGATCATTGGGCGGAGTACTTTAAGGAACAATTCAGTTGGCCCACTTTAACAGTGGACCTCACGAATGTACCTGCAAAAGAAACAAACGCAGGTGGATACCACTACTCCATTAGAAATGGAGATTATGCGGGAGATAGGTTACTTGAGAAGGTACAAATTCGCTGGACCGGATGGGTTGTCTCCATCATTTTTCAAGGATGGTGGTGAAACTTTGGTATCAGAGTTAATAAAACTCCTCCGGGTAATCTGGGATAGTGAGCAGATTCCCAGGGAATGGTGTGAATTGATGATTGTGCCGACTTACAAGAAAAGCGACAGGTTCTCTTGTGAAACCACAGAGGAACTAGCCTGGTAAGTATCGCGTCTAAACTGCTCACCGGTTTTATTCTCCACCGATTATCCAGTTCCCGTGAAATGCGTACGCGTGAAAAATCAATCTGGTTTTAGACCCGGTCGTGGTTGTATCGACCACATCTTTGCTTTTCGACAAACTTCAGAGCACAGACATTTTCCGTAGGCCCACAATCTATCTTCCTTGATCTGGAAGCGGCGTTCGATTCAGTCGACCGCACAGTTCTCTGGCGCTGCCTCCCATCGAAGGGTGTCAGAGAAGTTTATTCCTCTTTTCCAATGCTCGTATGCAAACAGGTCAGTTTAGTTCAGACTACTATCAACCATGTATTGGGTGTGGCGGCGTTGTAGTGCAACCGAGGTGACACAATTACAAACGCTAACAAATTCGTTTATCCGAACGATTACGGAGTTTGGTTGCGCCACTTGCTCCATCTGTGTAAACTATCAGCACGCCGTTGCGTTCCTTCAATGCACACGTTATACCACTTTAGCGTTTCGAGTTCTTGTTTGGACGCTGCGGAATATAATTGTTATCGTATCATTAACCGAGGACCAGGGACCATAGACTATACGGGAGGAGGTCCTGACTTACCTCAGGAGTCCAAAAGCGTTGGTTGCTATCTCAGCGGCGATCTCAAAAGGTAATATTGAAAAAGAGTACGAGATTAACAAAACTACAAATAATGGTACAAATTCGATGAAGAAAACTTCTGGATACAGGAGCGCTACTGATCGCAGCATCCAGCCATATCCTCCCACGTATCTAACCTTAGAGTGGAAGGGTCTCTTCGACTCTAATTAAAACGTTTAACACACCTGCGTGGCAGGACTGCTTCTTCGATCAAGAAAATCCGATAGTGATGGAGAAAATGACCGACCCCATCAAATTTGATCAGAATGCAAGGTATCTGCAGATTTTACGACTAATTTTAATACCAACATTTGGAATAATATAAGCAGATAAAGTTCATTTTCCCTGGACTATTTGGTGTGTAACATCTGGTTTTCTATAGCCGCAATAGCCCATGGAAAGGATACTCTGGTAAATAAACACAGGGAGAGTCAGTTCGCCGGCCAAAAAAGCTCCCTAGAGTGAAGTACCTCGGGTTTCACTCCACGATGGGAGGTTATCGCACTGTACTGGGTAGCAATCACCCGCCAAAGCTAAGCATCTCAGAGGAAGCTGACCGCTCCACGTTCCGGCTAGTCTATTTAATTCGCGGGCAATAGGATTTAGTCTGAAAAGCGACCGTACAGCAAGAGCGAAGACAGAACAAAGAAGGAACAACAATCAAGTCCCTAATGACAGTTCGGATGGACCTCCACAGTTGCTTTGGTAATGTTCCCGAGCTGGACTAGCATCTTTTACCATGTCCGATCATTGAGTAAAATAATCGCGACAGAGTGCCCAAGGAAAAGCCCCGCCGGTAATGTGGGTAACAACAACAACAGACTGAAGTGTTGGTACATATTTGCCATCTGCGTGCCCACTGACTACGGCTTTTCTGAGGCAGAAAACGTATTTTCTTGTTTCTACTGCTCCGATGCGTGTTGGACGGACATCATGGTCATTTCTGGCGAACTTAGCGTTTGGGTGATACCCAGATGCACATAAGTTCGCGCGTTGTCCCAGTCGAGCGAACTGGCAACTGCGACAGTCGCATAAAGATGTTTTAACGAAACCGAAGTAACACGTCACTTAACTTATGGGGGGGGGGAGTTGGGGCGTGCTATTCGAGTAGTTTCTGCAACTAAAAACTTGTCACGAAATGGCAGACTTACCCAGCATCCTCGTACGCCTTCCCAGTATCCGACTCAGACTGACTAAATGTTCAGGAGTCATCGCCAACATGAATAAATGGAGTGTCTAATCACTTTAGTCCACGTCCATGAACCCAAACCACTTGCGTCCTCGTCTACGATCGCACCTAACACCAAAACCACTGTCCCCGCAGAGCAGAAAACGAGTCATAGACAACAACTCTCCAAATGCAGAGCGCTGTTATCGATAAGACTATAGGGGCATCTACAGATGCCCAGAATCAAACTAAAAGAGGCAAAAGATCAAGAAAAATGTTTACGCTGCCACCGCCCCTAACCAAAACTGTTTTTTTCACGAACACCAAATAGAGCATCTAGCACCTAACCGCGGGCCAGAAACGACCAGAATGGAGAGGATATCATTACAATCGCTTTATTTAATGAGTATACAGGCGAAAATTTGGAACCACGGAAATCAGGTTTGCCCCTCCGTACAGTTGACAGGTTCACTCGTATCCAATGTATCACCTAAGCCGGTCTGAAAAGGTGTCAGTTAACAGACATGGAATACCTCTTTAAATCTCTCGAACACTCCACGATACATTTTCTTCTCCTTATCTTTGGCTTTTTGTATCATCTCTTCGCAAATGCGCAGCCGATTCACAGCAGCCGAATTGTTAGGATTATGTACCACCACCCGCTTAAAATAGACGGCTGCATCCTCGTGATCTTTCCGCAACAAACATGCCTACGAAAGTGATCGATATGTCCGTCAAACATACCTCTCCCAGTCGGAATAGCGCTTTCTCATTACTTGCGTTGCGTTCAAGAACCTTTTTGCACTTTTCGGTACATCCTTGTGCATCGCCCAGCTTCAGGTATGCTAGAGCAAGGTTCAACTGAACTGCTATTGTAACGTCATTCAGAGTTTTTTGCTGATTGACACCAACGGCGCCAACGTATTGCAAATCGTCATCAAGTCTTTTATAAAGTTCAATGGCAACGTTATACTTGGAAACCTAGTTATTAGTGCATTTTTCTGTCAACCCCTACCTTTAAAAAGTTATTCGCTTTGTTTTTTAGTTCATCTGCAAGCTCCATTTGTTTGTCGAAGTCTGTGAGACTGGAAAGGTGTTTAACCTGAAAAATCAGTTCATCAAATAACCAGGATACCTTTTCGAATGATTTTAAAACAACCTCATAACGTTCACATCCAACGGCTGCATCCCCTTTGGAAGAGTCGTTTCGGGATCGTACCAAGGAACGCTCAGCCGTATTCATCTTTCGAATGGCAAGGTCTATGCAAGTGGGTACGGCCTGCTCCTCTGGATCACCGACTACGTAGGACACATTTCGGAACTCCCCTCCAGAACCCCACTCACGGAAGCTTACTTCTGCCGGAAGCCCCACGGTCGGAGTGAACACATCTCTGCCTTTCTCTAACACAGATTTACGAACCTTTCCGCAACCTTCTGGAGTAACATCCATACCTATACGCAATTATATCGCGTTTAAGTCAAGAAAGGAGGAACTTACCTTCGGTATCAAACAGCTCGATCTCAAACCTGAGAGTCTTGCCATCTGAGTAGGCGTAGTCAGGAGCAGCGATCAGTTCGCAAATTTCGCCTACTCTCATTGTGGCCACGCAAACATCCCAGGCCTTGATAACTTCGCCTGCACGAGGTCAGCAAAAGTGAAAACCAACTAACTTTTCCCTATTTGGAACTTGAACCGTTCATTGCGATCTCGAGATGAGTCGAACTGAACCCCATGTTGGTCGCCACCGAAATAGGTGCCAACGTAATGCACAAAAACAGTATCCCCGGGACAGGGTCTTAAATCACTCAGACCTTCCTTGGTAACCTTCTTCAGGATGCCACGATCCTGTGCCTCGGATAAATCCGTAAAACCCTCCAGATACTTTTCTCTTGTGACCTCGCAGTCCAGAGTATCCATGACCCCGAAGCCGCGCGCAACTTCGCGAAGGCAAAACAAATAACCGCCAGTACCAGGCCACGAAAAACAAAGTCCGAATCAGGTCGGATCCCGAGACGTGCGGACCAGCCAATGAGAATTTAGAGTCTTGCGTGCGTGAGCCTCAGTAATTCACGGGGCTGGCACTGTGTGAGTTGCCTTGAAGTTCAGTTCAGTTCACTTCACTTAAAATGAAGTCAGACCAGGACACTGTACTTGTGGCCTTGGCTGGTATGCGCCCAGGTTCTTGCACTCGAGGGCAGCGATGTTCCCACGGTGCTTCGACTGCCAAGTGGTCCGAAAATTGTGACTGTTGAGTGGTGGACTACAAGGACGAGAGCGAAAGGCAGGTTCTCTCTCGAAGAACAGGCAGTTGCGTTGGATAAACAGGTTCGCTGTCTCAACTAGCTGCTATTGTAGCGGCTTCGCAGACACCAAATTCAATAAAATACAATCGCGAGCTTAAAGCTTAGGTGCGCCTTGTTTAAGTCCACCTGTGTGAAAATAAGAACACGTTAAGAAGAAGAACCTCCGTCACACTACGTCAAAACGGCAAGGCGCGCTCCAGCTCATCAGCTCTGGTGATTAGCTCGATCAGCCTCTCTTCTCCTGTACTTTATACAGGGCAGTCAATACAAGTACAAAAACCATCAATCGCTGTCGTTCTGCGTCTTTATTCGCTGGACGGGAATTGAGTCCACAAGTCGTGCGTTCGACTAAATTGGTGAGCCCGTTCCAAGTTATTAATAATTTTTATTTATTTATTATATCGTCCGTGCCCTTCAGCGTTCCTTTTATTTTCGTTGTGCACATACGTATTGAGCCTTTTGTGGTGTTGATTTCGATCAGCCATCGTATATTTATTTTGCTGTCTATTTGATATGGATGACGCTAAGTTAACTATGTCTGACCCTGCGGTGCCTGAAACTCTCTCTATTACGCGCCCAGTGAAGGCGTTACCGTTCATTCCGGGTAATCCCTCTCTCTGGCTGACTCATCTGGAAGCTCAGTTTGCTGCTTCCAGAATCACCTTCCAGCAACAGAAGTATGTGCATCTCACTGCCGAACTTCCTTTAAATATTCTTGAAGCTGTCGAGGATATCATCTCCAACCCACCCACGGACAAGCCTTATGATATGCTTCGCCAGGCTATCTTAGAACGCACCGGGGTCTTCGACTCAAACCGTCTTCGTCAGCTGCTTAGTGGCATTTCCTTCGGTGACCAGAAGCCTTCACAGCTCCTGCGTCGTATGCGACAGCTGGCGAAGAGCATCCAAGTTGGTGACATGATGTTGCGAGAATTGTGGATGCAGCAGCTACCCCAACAAGCGCAATGCAATCTGGCCCTTCTCGTAGATGAAGTCTCACTAGACAGACTGGCTTTGGCGGCGGACCGTTTTATGGAAACCGTCTCCGCCCAAATTAGTCAGTGTGTTCGTTCGTCCACAACCACTACGGAGACGACTCTCACAGATTTAGCTGCACAACTCAGTGCCCTTCGGGCGGATGTGACCGCTATTCAGTCTTCACGTTCGGCACGTCGTAGTCGCTTCCCAACTCGCACCCGTCGGCCTATTGCCGCTCGCAGTCCTCTTAGGCCAGCCTCTCCCGATGCACACACTTCGACATGGTGTTGGTATCCCCGCCAGTATCGTGCCAGCGCCAGGAAGTGTACACCCCCGTGCACGTTCCACGACAACCAGGGAAACTCGTCGGCCAACGTGTAGGTACGGCAGCGCTCGTTGGCCTCCCTACACCCTGCCGTCTTCTATTTATCAAGGACCTCATCTCCCACCGTCAGTTTTTGATTGACACTGGCGCACAGATCAGTGTCGTTCCCCCTAACCCTTCTGATCGTCAGCACCGGCACACTTTAGAGCTTCAGGCCGCCAATGGGTCTCGTATATCCACTTTTGGTACTAGGCGTCTCAAATTAGATCTGGGGTTGCGTCGTTTTTTTCAGTGTACTTTTGTGATTGCTGACGTTTCCCAGCCCATCTTAGGAGTTGATTTTCTGCATCATTTCAACCTTTCGTTACATCCAGCTTCTCGTAAGTTAACCGACCCTGTGACTCATCGTGCTGTTGTTGGATGTGTCTGCTTGGTCAACGTTGTTCGACCGTCCGTAGCTCCTATCGCCAACGATACCTTCGCCAAAATTTTAGCTGAGTTTCCGTCTCTAACCGGACCGGCAAACAACTTACCCGTGGTGCGCTCGGCTGCTGTACATCACATCAGTACCCATGGACCTCCTGTTTTTGCCCTTCCTCGTCGCCTAGCCCCAGACAAACTGGCCGTCGCTCGTCTTGAATTCCATAAAATGCTGGACCTAGGCATCATCCGTCCTTCGAACAGCCCGTGGGCCTCTTCATTGCACATGGTGCCGAAGAAAACTTCAGGCGACTGGCGTCCGTGTGGTGACTATCGTCGCCTCAATCAGGTCACAACGCCAGATCGATATCCTGTGCCTCACATTCATGATATCACGTCTGCTCTGGCTGGATTCACCAACTTCAGCAAAATCGACCTGGTCCGGGCCTATCATCAAATTCCGGTCGCCGACGAGGACTTTGCAAAAGCCGCCGTTACCACTCCGTTTGGTCTGTTTGAGTTTCTCCGTATGCCATTTGGCTTGCGCAACGCGTCCCAAACGTTCCAGCGGTTTATTGACGGTGTTACCCGCGGGCTGCCCTTCGTTCACATCGATGATATTCTTGTCGCTAGCCCCAGCGTCGAAGAACATCAGCTTCATCTTCGACAGCTCTTCCAGCGGTTAACAGAGCACGGTGTTACCATCAATGCCGCCAAGACTGAATTAGGGAAGCCGTCATTGCTCTTCCTCGGTCACATCATCGACGCCAACGGCATTCGTCCGGCTGAAACCAAGGTCAGTGATATTGCTGAATTTCCACTTCCACAGTCCTTCAAACAGCTCAAACGTTTTAACGGCTTTGTCAATTATTACCGCCGGTTCATTCCACACTGCGCCACCCTGATGCAACCGCTCACTGATCTTTTGCGGGGTCAAAAAAATTGGTCACGCAGGTAACACGTAAGCGATGTTCATATTGCGCTACACCAGGTCGTTTTGCGTGCTGTTATCGATATAGTTTTCATTCATCTGTCTTAGGAAATACTAAAAATTATATTTTCTTAGAGTATTCCGTTAACCCATAGAAATTCAGGTATTTTTTCTCAGTGGTAAATTCTAACCCAGCTCCAGTTTCCGTTACTCTTCCACCTCATTCACAGCATCTTTTTGATATTTCAAAATGCCACGTGTAGCAGAGAAGACTTCCAACACTACCCCGTCCACTCATACCCCGGTCACTTCAAACTCCCGTGGCCCTAAAACAATGTTCGGTTGACCTCTGTGACTTTGTAGGCTTGGCGACGGAAAGAACAGCTGTTCTAGACCGAAGTATTTCAGATATAAATTCTCGGCCTCTGAATTTGGAAGATACGATATATAAACTCGCACCCTACTAGGCATCATTGAAAGCATCGAACATTCTACCCTACAAAACCTGACAGCGGCTGGCAGCTTCATCGACCCAGTTGCATCCGAAGTTCTCATAAGCGTGAGGAACTCTCGTAATGCAGTCGTGTTTATTGTCCCAGAGAGCATACCTCTGGAACATGTCATGCATACACTGTTGAATGCATGTGGTATGGCCCACCTTCCTTGTCAAATAACAAGACTGCGTAAGAGCGTTCAGCGCTTCAACTGTCCAATCCTTATGCAGCTTGCAGATGATTTATCCGCCAAAGAATTCAATAAAATGCTTCACACTATAGCTCCTAATTCTCCTTATAAAAACATAAAAATAGCCGAAGATAAAACCCCACTTCAAAGGTTAAATTACCAGATCTCCTTCGACTTTCCCCACTAGAACGACGCCTGATAGTTCTGAGCATTCGACACCGACGGCTGGTCGCTCCACTGCTTCTTCTCAAGTCCCCACTGCCTTATCACTACACCCGCCTCCTGCCTCTTCAAAACGCCTACTGCCTCTTCATCTGCTCCCGTGCCGAACCCTTTAAAATCTAATCCCAATACTGTTGATCTAGACTTTTCCGAATCTCCCCTTCTACTGCCACCCAGTAAAAGACCTCAACTGTTGCCTCGCTCTCCCACCTCATCGCCTGTTGGTTACACCCCCAACTCTAACTCGCCCTCTGTTCTCTCCGGTAATAATTTACTCGCCGTCCAGAGGAATAGGTCTAACAGTCTTCCCATTCTTCTCACAAGCCCCTCCCTCATTCAGCTGTCTCCTCTTAAATCAACTGGCTTTAACTCACCGAATAAGGTTTCGACCTTAGAAAATACCCCTTGCTCCAATGCATCGGTGATCCCTACAAATTCACCGTGCTCACTGCCTGTCAATACCAAAATACGGCCTCCACATGCCGTCCAATCTGCCACACGTCGTACTTCTCACCCAAAAACTATCTCCACTGCTCCCGCTTCTAACTGCTCCATATTTGGTGTTCCACCCAACTTGAGTTACCCCTACCACAATGTGCAGCTTAACCTACCACCCTACACCCCTATTCCTCACACATTTTCAACCCTGCACTCTGCACCCCCCCTCAGCTAATACTCGATTCCGACTGGCCGGTATTTCTCGACAGCTCCTGATCACCCCTGTCTGATATCGACCCGCCAAACCCCACAGGTTTTTCCCTTTGCTCCGATGTTTCCCCCTCCGTTGATGCCCAGTTCCCCTAAACCTCAGCAGTCCCTCTCACTGCAACATTTAATCCAACTTGGCTGGAAGCCACCCCATCTGAACCTCCACTAGCCCCAACATCAACATATTCCCCTTTGACCCTAACCTCCGCTTCTTCCAATCGCGATAACCTGCCTCCTTCCAAATTACACTACCCCTCTGATGTGCCTATACCACCTTCCACAAATGGTATATCTCTAGCCTTATTCAACTCGCGTTCTATTCTTGACAAACTCCCGCACCTTCAAAAACTTGTCCTTACAAATAATTACGACATTATCTTAATAACGGAATCCTGGCTTTCTGAGAGCACTTCCAATGATCATGTATCTTTGGTAGGGTACTGTCTTCTAAGAACCGATAGACCGAACCGGCGTGGTGGTGGGTGCCTAGCCTACGTCAAGGAAGCCTACACCACGACCCCTCTTTTACATACGGCACTCGGTTCTATTCCCGATTCTCTCTGGTTCACCATGAACCTCCAAACCACTGTTCTTCACACTGGCTGCGTGTATCGATCACCAAATTCCCCCAGTTCATTGTTTCCACTTCTCATTTGGTCTATCGAATAGCTCTCTTTGCTTCCTTCTGGAACCAAGCTTATTGCGGGTGACTTTAATCTCCCTCACATCTGTTGGCCCACCCTCTCGGCTCCTCCCAATCTTATGGACCTGATTACTAGCATTCATCTTGGCGGCTGGACACGTTGTCGAACCTACCAGAAATGGGAACATACTAGATCTGGTATTTACTCATAACATGCCTCTCATCGACGTGACCGTAACACGAAATTTCCCCGGTAGTGACCATAAAATGGTTATCTGCCACCTGCCCCTTAGTGGCCCACCTAGTCCCGCACACCCCCCAAAAAATACATTCTTATGCAGAAATTTGGCCTTGCTAGTCACGCTTATTCGGCAGAAAGACTGGGGTGATTATTTTCTCACCCAGGACCCTCAGCATGCTGCGGATATTTTCTACTCCTTCTTTTCCGATTGTCTGGAAAAATTGTCCAATACTGCCCAGGCTGTACCTAAAAAGAAGTCGTCTGTCTCGCCACTCCATAAGAAGTACCATAAACTTCTCGAACAACTACATAATTCCAACGACTTTTCACTTTTTATTCGTCCAAACCGCCTCTCCACACTTATTCAACGACAAGATAATACGCGACTTCGTGACCAAGAAGCTAAGGCTTTGAGTCATCCTAACAAGTCGCAACTTCTTTCTATGTTGCATAAGTCTAGAAACGCTGATGTTAAGGCCGACTTCCAACTTCTAATTCTGGATAATAACTCAGTTATCACCTCCCCACCTAGTATAGCCGAAGCCTTCAATGCATTCTTTGCTTCAGCCATGGCTCCAGCTACTGTCATTGCCCCGCCCCCATCTTCACCACTTACCGACTCTGTCCTTTCTACGATACCCTTCGATGCCAGGAGTATTTCTAAGCTACTATCCAATAGCAACCCCCCCCCCCTTGATTAGGCCCCGATGGCTTATCACCAATTGCACTCTTCAATGGTGGACCGGATCTCCCCCTGTTGTTGCTTAACCTTTTCACTCTTCCACTTAATGGCAGCACCGTACCTGCTAATTGGAAGCGCTCGGTAATCGTTCCCATTCATAAAAAAGGACCTTTACATGAGGTATCCAATTATCGCCCTATAAACCATACCCCCATCTTATCCAGAATAATGGAAAAAATAGGTAAAGGTAATATTATTAACTATTTATTAAGCCTCAGTCTTATTAATCACAACCAACATGGATTCCTCCGTTCACGGTCCTGCATGACTTGTCAGTATGATTTTCTGAATCTCGTCACCGACTCTGCTGAAAGTGGGAAATCTCTTGTTGTTCTTTATCTTGATCTGTTCAAGGCATTTGATCGTGTCCCTCACCCCCACCTTTTAACAAAGCTACGGTCATTTGGGATTGTCGATCCACTTCTTTCTTGGTTCTCGTCTTACTTATCTCATCGTTCACAGGTTGTCTTAATTAACGGGCACACCTCTAATCCTAAGCCTGTTACTAGCGGTGTTATTCAGGGCAGTGTTTTGGGCCCCCTGCTTTTCCTCCTACATATAAATGATATGTTTCCGACAATACTTAATTGCACGCCGTTTTTGTTCGCGGACGACGTTAAGATAGTCTACACTTTCTCGCCTGCCAACCTCAGTACTACTATCCCTAAAATCTCTGCTGATTTAGCCGCTCTTGATGAATGTTGCTCAACCTGGGCGATGAAATTCTCCGCCGACAAGTGTATTTTCCTCACTTAAAAATGCCAGGTTCCTCCTGGTTCTTTATGCATTGGCGGTTCACCCATCGACAGCCAGCCTTTAGTAAGAGACCTTGGCTTAATTTATTCTTGCTCTTTCAACTTCTCGGAACATGCTGTCCTCCAAACGGCGAAGGCTAAAAAGTGTTTTGGTCTTCTGTTCAGATCCTTTCAGCTTAGACAGAGCATTCTCTACCCAAATCTTCACTAGCATGAGAAAATCCGACAGGATTATTATCGAATGTATTCAAAGAAGATTCACAAAACAGCTTATCGGTTGGTCGTCCAACTTAAACTACAGGGAACGATGCTTATCTCTCAAAATCGAACCACTGTGTTTCGTCGCATCAAGCTAAATTTGATATTTCTGTATAAGCTATTGACTAAGCAGTCCGATTCCTCCAACCCGTTGTGCTTCTCCCCAGATACTGGATATTCACCCCGGAATAGACAGTATACTATTACCACACCCTCCGCGAGGACTGCTCTACGCTCTAAGTTCTTTCTCTTCGCGTACTCCAGAATCTGGAATAAACTTCCCTTGCACATCAGATCTTCTCGGTCAAAGCATTCATTCGTGCATGCTATTGATAAATTCCTTACTATCCCAACTGTTTTGCGCTTATTAAACGTTCACGTAACCGAACGTAAAGCTTACGAGATAGGCCTTGACTTTTAAGCCATTGCTCTGATTTCTCCCTTTGCCTTACCTTCCAAAATAACCTCACCGCTTTAAAAATTCTGATTGCTTTGTTTGACCGCTTCTCCTAGCCTTCGCCATCGACATATGTAAGCATGTCTGCGTCCACTAACTGTTTTTCCATACCAACTTATAGGATCCTGCTGATTCAACTTTGAAATAAATCCGATCAGATGCGCTCGCATTTATAGAGACCACCGTATTACTCCCCACAGGTTGTCAATATCTCTCACTCGCTCCACGATTTATTACTTTTATTTAGTTATATTGCGTCTGCGGCCCTGGAACCAACCTCAACATTGCCATAAAAACTGCTTCAGAATCCAACCCCTGGTTGGATATATATATATATATAATATTTGCATATACAAATATATATATATGTACATGTATATATATATAAATATATATATATATATATACTAATCACTGTCTTATAATTATTAACAAAATCATGGTGAGTAACTCAACGCTCCTCGATATCTCTTAGCTTACAATGCCTCTCTTCCGCACCAGGTCCCACCACTCATACTTCGCTCACCACCTCTGCGATTTCGAACTGGAAAATCCAGTCTGATTCATCGCACTTAGCGTGACTCACTAACTGAACTCAACACCCAGTTATGACGTTACCATTTTTGCTCCCACCCTATCCCCCAGCTAAGGTTCTTCTGTAATTTCATGCAGAACTTGGTCTTTACTCCTGCTCAATGACCACTCTAGGCGAAATACTAACTTTCCCATTGAAAGTTCTAGCCACACTTAGGCGTTTCCCCTTTAGTCTCACGTTTCGTGGTCTCAATGTGCCTTTGGGATCCGCCGCACCGATGAGCCCGTGCTTAACTTTTGTTCTTCTTTCCGTTAACCGTTGATCCTCGGCTGCGTCACTCTATCTCACTTTCCTTGCCGTAGTCTTTTGCGTCCGACCGCTTTCGCATGACCCGTCCGATGATCGCACCCACGTATACATATATATATATATATATATATATATATATATATATACCTTGGGTATGCTCCACTCACTTGTCCCTCTTCCTAACTAGATTGTGCCATTTTACTACACACAATTTGCGTATATATAAATAAAACCGTTCCGTCCTTTAGCGATGGGTGCTCGCTCTCAGTTAATTCCTGGCTCAAGCTAGAACTCAGCCGTCCCATCCTGCTTTTTTGTGCCTTTCTCGTACTTGCCACACGGATTACCATTCCTTAGTAACTAGGCTTCACTTCTCTACGCATATGCTGATGGTAAGTTAAGACCCCATTCCAACCGGAATCCGTATGCCCCTGCCGAATACCAGCACGTTTGCCCCCACATGAAAAATCCTCATTTTAACACTCAGTGTTTTCCCCCCTTTTTACTGTTTGCCGTCCTTTACCACAGCTGGTGAACTGACCAGACTGTTATCTTCCTATTTTCTCATTCTTCTTCCAGACCAGACCATCTACTATTGTTTTATTCCTGGTTCCCAAACGGACACCCTCTCCTCATCCACCGCCTACCTGATATCGCCCCAAATCTCTACTATCACCCAACTACCCTAGAAAGCTACCAGTCTCCGTCTAGGGACCCCTAATAGACCTGTCCACTAGCCAAACGATAACTAACTGTTCGGATAACAAAATGTTCACTTTCTTGCTTCCATATAAACGATAATCATAACCCACAGCTGGAACACTCTCCAGACTGCCGCCCTCCTGATCTCTTCCAGATTGCATTGGTTACTTGGGTATCCATCGGTCAAATCGACGTTTATTCCGGATTACCGTAAGGACTGGACGATTTGATCAATGTTTAAACCTATACTCTCTCCTGCTGACGTTACATGGGGCACCGTACATGGATTAACAAAACCTCATGAAAGTCCCACCGATCGCAGAGGTGATTCCTGACACCAACCATCAACACATCCGCTCAACGTCTATTCCCAAATAATCCAACCCAACAGTTCAATTCTTCCCGCGTTGCAGTACGAAACCAATGGCCGGAACCCAGCCTTCGCAGCTGTCAACTTCGTCAAACCAGCCCATTTTACCTGCTTCCCACAACATTCTACCTGCCACCACCTGCAACCAAGGTCTTTACGGAACAGAATACCAGCCATCTGCAGCCAACCATAATTTGATTACCAATTTTCTATCAAATACAAAAAAACATTTTACACTCTTCCAACTCCTGCCTAGCCGAACCATTGACGCTTGTCTCCACTAATCCGTTTCATTGACGGCTTTTCTTTTCTTTAATAGTCCGTTATATGTCCATACACCATTCATGCCCTTCAAAAGTTCACTGAAGTCCCTGCGAAGCTTTACGCCTTCATTTGAATTTCCATATGACACTGTGATCACCTGCACAAAAGGTCCGTTTTATTATCACCTTTGAATCACTTGAGTTCATTTCACATGCTTCCTCCACAATTAGTTACCCAATGCTGGATCAGTGTCCAATATTCCGCTGGTATCTCTGACTGCACTTTGAAAGCCCCACGCTTGCTTTACTTCTAAAAATGTTCTTTGGCATCTCTTCCGCCCGGTTACTTGTTAGTGACCGTCCATTTGTCGCTTATATCAGCAATTTCACGACTGTCCAGCTATCCACACCGCCCCCGGCGATTTCGAAACCGATTTGGAATTCCCGCCTCAACCATTACCACTTTTGTTTACTCAAACACTACATGACTTTACTGGTGTATTTCGGTTGCTGTGATTTATAAATTTAGAATTTGTGAATACCTCGCACTGACATGTACTGTTGTATACTCTGATCTTGCCTTGTGCATGTGTATTGACCACGGTCAAGAAATGTACTATACTATACTATACTAACAACGAACCCTCATCTGGACCGATCAAGCCCAGGAGGCCTTTCCTCTGCTCAAACAGGCCTTGTGGTCTGCGGTTCTTCTCCGTCATCCGGGTCCCCATGCTCCCGTCAGTATCGCTGTTGATGCTTCCGATGTCGCACTTGGCTGCGTTCTCCAGCAGGCCGTGGACGGCGCCTGGAAGCCTCTGGCTTTTCACTCACGCCGCCTGTCTTCCGCAGAATCCAAATACAGTGCGTTTGGTCGTGAGTTACTTGCCGTCTACACCGCCATACGTCACTTTCGCCACGCTCTGGAAGGACGGAAATTCATCATTTTCACAGATCACAAGCCACTACTGTATGCTTTCCGCAACGCGTCTGATCGTCATTCTCCACGAGAAATTCGCCAGCTGGATTTCATATCACAATTTTCTACTGACATTCGTCATATCTCCGGGTCAGCTAATGTGGCTGCAGATACTCTTTCCAGGATCCACAGTCTCGGGTCGCCCGCTGCTCTCGGTATCAATCTCGAGGACCTGGCACGAAGCCAGCAGGATCCTGAGTTTCAACAAACCATTCACGATACAAGTCTCCGAGTGCGGGCTTTGCCTCTTCCGTCATCTGCTGGCACTATCTTCTGCAACACCACCTTGGATCACCCAAGGCCAATCGTACCACTTTCACATCGCCGTCCAATTTTCGATGTGCTGCACGGTCTATCCCATCCGGGTATCAAGGCCACATGCAAACTAGTCCGTGCCCGATTTGTTTGGCCAAACGTGGATCGCGACGTTCGTCAGTGGGCACGTAACTGCATTGCTTGTCAGCGAGCCGAAATTCAGCGACATACTATCAGTCCAGCCGGATCTTTTGAGACTCCAGACGCCCTCTTCGCTCACGTGTACGTCGACATTGTGGGACCCTTGCCACCATCCCGAGGTATGATCTATCTACTCGCTTGTATTGATCGTTTCACTCGTTGGCCCGAGGCCATACCCATTCCGGATGTATCCATGGAAACTGTCACCCGTGCGTTCATGGAACACTGGATTTCCCGCTTTCGTTGTCCTACCACATTAACCACCGATCGAGGAGCTCAGTTTGAATCTGCCACTTTCGACAATCTCCTCCAACTGACTGGCACTAAGCGTATTCGCACCACAGCTTATCATCCCCAGGCAAATGGCTTGGTAGAACGTTTTCACCGGCACCTCAAAACTTCGCCCAGTGCTCACAACAATCCTCAGTGGACGGACGTCTTACCACTGGTTTTATAGGGCATTCGCAATACGTTGCGCAGCGACACTCCCTGCACACCTGCGTCCATGACATTCGGCACCACCGCTCGTCTCCCTGGTGAATTTGTCGCACCCAAGGTGAGCGCACCTTTCCCCAACCTTGGAGACTACACTCAACGTCTCATGATCCACATGCGTCAGAAGATTGGTATTCCTGTCCGTTCGACAGATCAGCCGTCGTCTATTCCCAGTCACCTACATACGTGCGCGCACGTTTTTCTGCGGACGCCGAGCCGCCGCCCGTTGACTCCAGCTTATTCTGGCCCGCACAAAGTCATTCGGCGTTTAGAAAAAACGTTCATCATCGATCTCAATGGTCGGCATGAAACCGTCAGCATCGACCGCCTCAAGCCAGCGTTCGTCGACTCGGAAACCCAGCCTACGCCATTGCCCGTCGATGGTAAAGACACAGACGTTTGCCCGACTCCAACAACATCTAGCTCCAGCACGCGTGAGTCACAGGTCGACCCCTCATCACGTTCCACCAGGTCTGGTAGGCATGTTCGTTTCCCTGCACGATTAGTTGACTTTATTGTTCTTACATAGATTTCCCCTTTTGATTGCATACTGTATCCAGTTTTTCTTATCTCTTCCAGGGTCTTCTAGGAAGGATCTGGCATATTACTAACAATGGACATGTGTCACTATATGAACATTACCATTTTTTGTTGTTGTTGCCTACGTGCCTTGTACATGATTTGGCACGTCCCTGTTCCCACTTAAGGTTTCTAGATAGAGAGCGCGGGGAGAGGATACCCCACCAGTTCACGCGTGAGTAACGTTCTCTGCGGCTATATATGGCCCAGAGGTCCTTAGATCACCTTAGAGGTGCTGAGCACAAACCTTTTCCAGCTGGAACTATTCAGCTGGATTTTGGCTCAACTCACGACGCTCTCTTAGGTCGAAGTTCCCCTACTCGGTCGTCCTTCTGGAGGGGGACTGATGTAGCGGCTTCGCAGACACCAAATTCAATAAAATACAATCGCGAGCTTAGAGCTTAGGCGCGCCTTGTTTAAGTCCACCTGTGTGAAAATAAGAACACGTTAAGAAGAAGAACCTTCGTCACACTACGTCAAAACGGCAAGGCGCGCTCCAGCTCATCAGCTCTGGTGATTAGCTCGATCAGCCTCCCTTCTCCTGTATTTTATACAGAGCAATCAATATACAATATATATATATATATATATATATATATATATATTTATACTCACTACTGTCCTATAATTATTAACAAAATCATGGTGAGTAACTCAACGCTCCTCGATATCTCTTAGCTTACAATGCCTCTCTTCCGCACCAGGTCCCACCACTCATACTTCGCTCACCACCTCTGCGATTTCGAACTGGAAAATCCAGTCTGATTCATCGCACTTAGCGTGACTCACTAACTGAACTCAACACCCAGTTATGACGTTACCATTTTTGCTCCCACCCTATCCCCCAGCTAAGGTTCTTCTGTAATTTCATGCAGAACTTGGTCTTTACTCCTGCTCAATGACCACTCTAGGCGAAATACTAACTTTCCCATTGAAAGTTCTAGCCACACTTAGGCGTTTCCCCTTTAGTCTCACGTTTCGTGGTCTCAATGTGCCTTTGGGATCCGCCGCACCGATGAGCCCGTGCTTAACTTTTGTTCTTCTTTCCGTTAACCGTTGATCCTCGGCTGCGTCACTCTATCTCACTTTCCTTGCCGTAGTCTTTTGCGTCCGACCGCTTTCGCATGACCCGTCCGATGATCGCACCCACGTATACATATATATATATATATATATATATATATATATATACCTTGGGTATGCTCCACTCACTTGTCCCTCTTCCTAACTAGATTGTGCCATTTTACTACACACAATTTGCGTATATATAAATAAAACCGTTCCGTCCTTTAGCGATGGGTGCTCGCTCTCAGTTAATTCCTGGCTCAAGCTAGAACTCAGCCGTCCCATCCTGCTTTTTTGTGCCTTTCTCGTACTTGCCACACGGATTACCATTCCTTAGTAACTAGGCTTCACTTCTCTACGCATATGCTGATGGTAAGTTAAGACCCCATTCCAACCGGAATCCGTATGCCCCTGCCGAATACCAGCACGTTTGCCCCCACATGAAAAATCCTCATTTTAACACTCAGTGTTTTCCCCCCTTTTTACTGTTTGCCGTCCTTTACCACAGCTGGTGAACTGACCAGACTGTTATCTTCCTATTTTCTCATTCTTCTTCCAGACCAGACCATTTACTATTGTTTTATTCCTGGTTCCCAAACGGACACCCTCTCCTCATCCACCGCCTACCTGATATCGCCCCAAATCTCTACTATCACCCAACTACCCTAGAAAGCTACCAGTCTCCGTCTAGGGACCCCTAATAGACCTGTCCACTAGCCAAACGATAACTAACTGTTCGGATAACAAAATGTTCACTTTCTTGCTTCCATATAAACGATAATCATAACCCACAGCTGGAACACTCTCCAGACTGCCGCCCTCCTGATCTCTTCCAGATTGCATTGGTTACTTGGGTATCCATCGGTCAAATCGACGTTTATTCCGGATTACCGTAAGGACTGGACGATTTGATCAATGTTTAAACCTATACTCTCTCCTGCTGACGTTACATGGGGCACCGTACATGGATTAACAAAACCTCATGAAAGTCCCACCGATCGCAGAGGTGATTCCTGACACCAACCATCAACACATCCGCTCAACGTCTATTCCCAAATAATCCAACCCAACAGTTCAATTCTTCCCGCGTTGCAGTACGAAACCAATGGCCGGAACCCAGCCTTCGCAGCTGTCAACTTCGTCAAACCAGCCCATTTTACCTGCTTCCCACAACATTCTACCTGCCACCACCTGCAACCAAGGTCTTTACGGAACAGAATACCAGCCATCTGCAGCCAACCATAATTTGATTACCAATTTTCTATCAAATACAAAAAAACATTTTACACTCTTCCAACTCCTGCCTAGCCGAACCATTGACGCTTGTCTCCACTAATCCGTTTCATTGACGGCTTTTCTTTTCTTTAATAGTCCGTTATATGTCCATACACCATTCATGCCCTTCAAAAGTTCACTGAAGTCCCTGCGAAGCTTTACGCCTTCATTTGAATTTCCATATGACACTGTGATCACCTGCACAAAAGGTCCGTTTTATTATCACCTTTGAATCACTTGAGTTCATTTCACATGCTTCCTCCACAATTAGTTACCCAATGCTGGATCAGTGTCCAATATTCCGCTGGTATCTCTGACTGCACTTTGAAAGCCCCACGCTTGCTTTACTTCTAAAAATGTTCTTTGGCATCTCTTCCGCCCGGTTACTTGTTAGTGACCGTCCATTTGTCGCTTATATCAGCAATTTCACGACTGTCCAGCTATCCAC
Organism: Fasciola hepatica; assembly: GCA_948099385.1. Classification (NCBI taxonomy): domain Eukaryota; kingdom Metazoa; phylum Platyhelminthes; class Trematoda; order Plagiorchiida; family Fasciolidae; genus Fasciola; species Fasciola hepatica. The sequence continues at coordinate 7,948,905 of CANUEZ040000012.1, read as the reverse complement.
ACCGCCCCCGGCGATTTCGAAACCGATTTGGAATTCCCGCCTCAACCATTACCACTTTTGTTTACTCAAACACTACATGACTTTACTGGTGTATTTCGGTTGCTGTGATTTATAAATTTAGAATTTGTGAATACCTCGCACTGACATGTACTGTTGTATACTCTGATCTTGCCTTGTGCATGTGTATTGACCACGGTGAATAAATATACTATACTATACCATACTAATACAAGTACAAAAACCATCAATCGCTCTCGTTCTGCGTCTTTATTCGCTGGACGGGAATTGAGTCCACAAGTCGTGCGTTCGACTTAACTATGCTTACCCTCAAGAATTCCCGTGGGGACAACTGTATAAATAAAATAGACCTCAGTTTGTTGTATTTTATTGCGTGAAGGGCAAACATATATTGCATCTAAGACAAGAAGGGAGTAGAAGAGAGAGGTGCAACCCGACGGTATGTTCGCTCGGCTAATCATAGCCCTAGAAAACCCCATCCCAGCAGCCATCCAGCCATCGTTCAAGCATGACGACACCATCCGCTGCTGTTCCACGGGTGGCAGTTTGTTCCACGGGTTCGTAACACGGTGAGAGAAGAGATGTGCTCTTTCCCATCTGGTGGCCCTGGGTTTCATCAATTTGTGTTCGTGTCCCCTGAGCGTCGGGTTTTTACTTAGAACTAATAAAGGCCGTCGGTTTCGGATAACCCGTGGAGCTGTTTGAACGTCCCTATCAGATCCTCCCTTGGAGTCGCCTATTGAGAGAGAACAGGTCTAGTGCTTTGAGGCTTTCTTTGTATGTCTTGTAACTCAGCCCATTGATCATCTAAGTTAACTGTCTTCGGACGGTTTTCAGTAGCTGTTTTGGTCCTGAGTAGTTCCAGTGCGCAGGCCTGGAAGCAGTTTTCCAGATGGGGAGTGCGTGTGTTTTGTAAAGTGGCAATATTGTTTTGGCGTCTCGAGACCTGACAGTCCGACACAGCTGAAACATGGACCTATTATCCTTCGCTGCTGCCTCAAGGCACCGCTTGGTGGGCCCAAAGGTTTCGTGCACTTGAACGCCAAAGATCTTTTATGACCTCTTTGATGTCGATTATCCCGAGAGCTCCTTCATCGAGGTGCCGAGCCTCTCCTGTTCCCCCGCCATGGAACAGCTGTCTGCACTTACCTCGATTTAAAGGAAGCTCCCATGATTCGGCCCACTCTCGCATTTTTATCAGGTTTCCCCGCATCCGGTCCGAAGATGGCTCTCCCACAACCTTGAGATCGTCCGCGAAAAGGAAACCAGGAAGCCTCAATGTGTCGACCAGGTCATCTATATAAATCAAGAACAACAGGGGCCCCAACACCGACCCCTGCTGCACCCCGCTGCATGCCCTAGCTGCGCTGGATGTTGCATCCTCAACCTGAACATGGAACGTCCTACCAGTGAGGTATGCTCTAACCCAGTTCAGCCTCCCTTAAGTAATCCTTATGCCCTGCAATAAGAGCACCAGTAGTCTGTGGTTTACCGAGTCAAAGGCCCTCTGGAAGTCCAGGTAACACACTGCAACTCGTTCGCGTCTGCCCGGTCTGCCGGTCACTCCATCCAGGAAAGATAAGAGGTTCGTGTGACATGATTTCCTCTTTAAAATTCGGGCCGCCCCATTGTAATCTTCCTGCGGTATCCAACATGCCTTGTGCTCCTGTCTCTAACGATGCTCCTAGGTACCTTTAGTACCACCGACAGCAGGCTAACGGGCTTGTAGTTGCCTCTTCCCTCTTGTGAATGGGCACCACTTCAGCTTTTAGCCAGTCAGAAGACAACCTGGCCGAGCCTAGTGACCTGGTGAGCAAGTTCGCTAACGCCCCGGACCCTACGCCTGCCAAAGGACGTAGAATGGTTGGGTGAATCCCTTATGAGCCCGTCGCCTTATCTCGCCTTAACCGGTTGATAGCCAGTTCCACTTCCACGGGTTCTACAACAGTTTCGTCCTTTTTGGGGATCTCTGCAGGGCTCTAGTAAAGCAACTGGTTCCCGGCACCTGCGATGTGTACCAGCTCAAAGAATTTTCTAAGTACTTCGGCTTTTCCCCCGGCTTTCCTTGCGTGTCTACCTTGGTCGTGCATGACATTTCCCACTGCTACTCGTGACTGGGCTTCAAAAGGTACGTAGTTGTAATAGACGTTGAGGCTTTTCTTGGCATTTTTTGCCAATCTCGCCTCGCATTGTATCCGAGAGGATCCTTGTACTCCAACAGCATGTTCGCGTGCCCTTAGGAACTGCAGAAAGTGAAGATGTCCCCCTGCTCTGCGGAAGCGTCTCTAAGCCACTCGCCTGCGTGTCTGCGCTTTTTCGGCTCCGCGGACACGCTAAGGTGGTCGGCCCTTTTTTCTTACTCCCTCATTAGAGCTAACTCATCAGGGAGTCGCACCAAGCTCGTCCTTCAGTGTGAGGTTGAAGGCTGCCCACTGTGCCCTCCCCACAGCCATCCTCAGTGCCCGGTAGTCAACTTTCCGGAAGCCCCTCTTTAGTTTGTGAGGGACCTTCAGTGGGTTCCCTCTGAGCAGGAACCTGATCAACCCACGATCACTGCTGCCCATAGGAGCAGTAACCTCGAGGTGGTCGACTTCCTCCGTTGTTTTCGTGATTACGAGGTCCAGAAGGCTGGGCGCCTGGCCTGTTCTTCATCGGGTTGGCCGGCTTATGTGTTGTTCCAGTGTGAACCTGCACACCAGCTCCATAAATCAATAGCCGAATCCACCCCGCGGTGCCCGCATCCCCCCCACTCTACTTCGGGTTATTTGTAATTACTCACAGTCACTAACCTATGGGACTGGGTTGCTATCCTGGCCAAGAGCTCCAGTAACAGTGCGTCTTTCTTTAGGGGTTGAGGACGGAGACCTGTAGGAGCAAGTCAGTGTTTCCTTCATATCCCCTGAGGTCAGGCAGCACGGAGCCACCTGTACGTCTGGTGTAGACATCACTTCTCCTGCCACTTCCTCGTGTAAGTCAGCAACAAGCAAAAGCTCACCCTCTTCTTCCCTTCCGCCCTGTCTGTCAGCCAGGCAGGCGCAGTACCCTGTTACGGAAAAAACGTGTTGCTGCTACATAATTACCTAGCCAAGTTTCGGAGATAGCGATGCGGTCATTGCCCCCGGTTTCAGCCATCAATTCTCCATCTATTCTCCACCCAGCACGCTTTGGAGTATACTACGGTTACTCCCCCGGTCGGGGCCACCGCCCAAGTCTAGGGTCTCGTGGGTGGCAACGGTTTTATTTGCTTGCACCGGACGAGCTGCCGGAAAGCCGCTGGCGTTTTTTGACATGTTGAATTTTGATGCCTCTGGCTGGCTTAAGTCCCCAGCCTCCGGATTCACACCAGATGAGGTTTCTTGTTGCGCTTCGGCTATGATGGAGTGGCAATCTTCAGGTTTATGGGAGTCCACATGGATTGCGCCGATCTGAGTTGATCGTCCCCATTGAGCTAGTGGCGTTCCCGGCTGATGATACTGGGCAATGCTTAGCCGCGGTGATGGACCCATTGAGGGCGTAGAAGCCATGAAGGGCGCCTGAGGTCGCCTCTGCGATCACTTATTCTCCACCGAGTGATCTGGTTCCATGCATGTCTTCCTTGCCGCGGACTTCAATATCCCGTCAGTTGCAACAAGTAGCGCGTCCCCATATCTTGGGCTTCCAAATTCAACTAGCACTGGCTGGGGGGTGGGCACGGCGAGGTTTCCGGTCTAAGGCACCAATTACGCAGTCTGAAAATCCTTTTGATAAGGGCAGGCTCCGATGGGCCTACTGTTCTTGGTAGGTTCACCAAATGGTGATGCGTGCCCCTCTCTCAGCCGGGTTCAGGGACTCCCTCAATCACTGCACTTCGATATCTCCCAAATGGCTGTCCGGTATCCCTGGCTAAGATACTTAGCTGTTTCGTTAGGCTGCTGGTTTAACCCTTTGGCGATGCTAGTTATACCTCACGAGCATTCACTAGGTATCGAAGTTGGGGGATTTCTCCATCCACGGCTTTCTCAAACTCCCCAAATGTAGTTCGCGGGTGCGAGGCATGAGCACAAACGCCCCCGGTTCTTGTACGCATCTTCTTCTCCCCGGTGCCGTCGAGCTGGAATGGCAAAACTCGACAACATGGGTGCAACCGTTTTCGCAAAAGTGACATCAGTATACAAATCAATGTTTCCATGTAGTACGAGTCCTACAGTATGAATATGGATACATCAGTGCATCACTACTAGTTTTGTTGTTTTGTGGTGATCAGCCCATCACACCCCATCTACCACTTGTCTGACTGCGAGTTTCGCGCACGCGGCAACGGCAGGAGCCAATTCTGACACACTACCCTGGCGCCCGCTAGGGTGCGGCCCCTGTGCACAGGCCCCGTGAGAATACACGGGGTTGGCACCCCACGATCGTAGAAGCTTACGGAGTGTGCCCTTCGGTAATTGGTGAGCCCGTTCCGTTAATGATTTTTGGTCAATCCCACCATAGTGACCCAACCGGGTCACATCTACAGCAGCTTTTCACTTTTTCGTCGACCATATGTTCGGCCAAATATTAGTTGGTATTTTTTACCGCGCATACTGCTCCCCACTTGACCTTTTCAACTATGCACATTTTCTTTGGTTGGCAAAACCGTTTCATCATTTTATTGATCGCCGTTTTTCTATCAGACAGTTTTAATCCCCATTCATCCCCATGTCTTGTATGTCAGGCGTCGCCAACAGACTTTCGGAACTCCAGGCTAGTTCACTCCAATGGCTCGTCTATTTCACAAGGAATAGAGAGTCTAAGCCCAAGGATGAACCCGAGGGCCATGCAGCGCACAGAAAGCTACCGGATTTCATACCGGAAGATAGGAAGGTGTTCATCGCCATCCTTGAATCTCCCTCCCAGGAGGCTAGCATATCTAGTCAGCAGTCTAAATATAATAAACCGCTCTCAGCATTCCCAGCTAGTGTAACCCCACAAGTCCGGGACATTGCTATGGACTCACCGGATCACAGCACGCACGACACACTCCGGTAAGTCCTGATTAGGTGCGTGGCAGCGTCGGAATAGAAACGTATCCTATACGTTCTCTCCGAGATTCAGCTGGGGGACATGACGCCATAGCAGTTGTTACGGAGATCGCTTCCATCGGTAGTTACAACGTCCATGGACGACGCAGTCCTGCATCAACTATGGATGCGACGATTCCCACACTCTGCCCAAAGCCTAGTATCCCTTTCAATGCAGACCGGCCACTTAGATAGGTGCACAGAGGTGGCAGATAAAGTTCTGGAGAGTGCGAACGCATTTGCCTCACAGTCCCACGTGTTAAGCACCACTACCGCTGTCTCGCTTGATGCGGTCGTTAACCCTACTTCGAAAACCACGCACCCAGCAGCCCTGACGTTCAGAAGTTATGTCAGGAGGTTCGATTTTGATGCAGATGGTTGAACAACAAGCGCGCACCCTCAACAGCCTTCACAAACAAAATTCAACCAGAAGTCCTCTCAGGACTTGTACCCCTAGGTCAAATTACCAATCCGGCAATTGTTACTTCCACCGCCTTTCCGGACCTCAAGCTGGTAAATGCGAAAACCCCTCAAATTTCCACCCCAACCAGGTGATGCCGACAAGCTCTGCCAGCGCTTCGGCTTGTAGTCGGCTCACGTGCGTCAAAGGCAAGACTGCCGGTATGCGGTTCTCAATCTACACCGGAGAGCAGGTCAGTATAATACCGGTTTCCAAACGGTCTACCGTCTCCTTCGCGGCTCTCACCGAAAGCCGCTGGCGGCACTCCAGTCACGACACACGGCAATTAACCTCTCACCCTAGACCTTGGCCTGCGTCTCTCTTTCCCGTGGGTTTTCATCCTCGCCCAGGTGGGCCATGTTATTCTAGGCTTAGATTTTTAAAAAGCCACGGTCTGGTAGTTGATACCGGCAAGCTGCGGCTAGTGGATCAAGTCATATCAAATTTCCTCAGTAGTTCCCTTACCCAAGCTCAATCACCGGATATTCTCACACCAATTCCCACTTCCGAACTAGAATTTGGTAGTTTATTCAGCCAGTTCCCTTATCTTGTCCGCCCAAACTGCAACCTACCTCAAACCACTACTGATATGACTCATCATATCGTCACAGAAGGGCTCCCGGTCTACGCGCGGCCTCGCAGAATGGCTCCAAACAAGATCCGTGTGACCCGCTCGGAGTTACAACATATGCTCAACTGGGGAATTATCCGGCCCTCCAACAGTCCGTGGGCATCACCCCTGCACATGGTCGCGAAGAAGTCACCCGACGACTGGAGGCCGTGCTATGATTATAGCCCACTTAACCGAGTGACCACGCTTGACCGACACCCTATTCTGTGCCTCACGGACCTCGCAAATGTTTCAGCCAGTAAGGTAATTTTCAGTCGGATGGATTTAGTGTGGGCATACAACCAAGTAACCGTAGTTGAGGCAGATATCCCCCAAAACAGCCGCAACGACTCCTTTCGGTCTTCTCGAGTTTCTACGAACGCCGTTTTCACTTAGAAATGCTGCGAAAACTTCGCAGATTCGCTTCAGTTTGGAGTGCAGTGGTTTGGATTTAGCTATCGCTTATCTGGACGATATCATGCTTGCCATTTTGTCTAAGGCAAATCTATGCATGCTTTTCGACCGCCTGTCTCTGCACTGGGTCATTGTCAGTGCGAATAAGTGTGTGATAGGAGTGGACGCTATTGAATTCCTAGGCCACTAGGTTCTTCCATAGGGATCATACCGCTGTAGGATAAGATGTAGGCAATCCTGAACTAAGAAAAACCTACACAATTCAAGCAATTACGGCTTTTTGGCGATTTGGTCAACTTCTGTCGGCGTGTCATCCCACAGTGCGCTCAGCTAATGCAGCGGCCTACAGACTTTTTAAAGGACAAAGAGAAGCGGCTGATCTTCACAAAAACCGCACAAGATACATTTGATATGCTGAAGCAGGCTATCAGCAACATAGCCTCGCCATCACACCTGAAACCAACTTCCGCAGTTGAGTTAGTCACGGGCGTATCAGACATAGCCGCGGGCGCGGTATTGCAACAATGCCCAGCCGAGACTTGGCTACCTATTGCATTTTTCTCCAAAAACTACAACCTGCTGAATCCAAGTACAGCACCTTTGGCCGCGAAACTTTCGATATTTACTAAGGTACCCGTCACTTTAGAAACATCTCAGAGGGAAGCAACCATGAACCAATTTCCCAAGCACAGCGTACCACCACGGACAGATACTCTCCCAGAGAGTCTAGACACCTGGATAACATCACTGAGTACACGAGTGATGTACGTCATATTTCAAGTGTCGATAGTCCAGTCACAGACGCGCTACCTCGCATTCAAAAAACCTGGACCTCAGCACCAGTGCATGCTATTGATAAATTCCTTTCTGTCCCAACTGTTTTGCCCTCATTCAACGTCCACATAACCGAAATACAGGCTCACGAGAAAGGCCTCGACTTTCAAGCCATTGATCTGCTTTCTCGTTTTACCTTACCTTCCTAAATATCTTCACCGCTTTTGAGTTCTGAATGCTCTGTTCGACGGCCTCTCCTCAGAATTCGCCATCGGCCTATTTAGAGCATGTCTGCATCCGCTACTTACTTTTCGATACCAACTTATAGGATCCTGCCAATTTCACTTTGAAATAAGTCCTACCAGATGCGTTCGCTTTTATAGAGAGGCCACCGTAATACTCCTCACAGACTGTCAATATGCCTCACCGGCTGCACGATTTATTACTCTCATTCAGTTATATCACGTCCACGGCCCTGAAACCAGCCTCAACAACGCTATAGAAACTGCATCAGTAACTGCTCCCTGATCCGCCATAGATATATATTCATTACTGTCCTGTAATTATTAACACAAGCACGGTAAGTAACCCAAAGCCCCTCGATATCTCTCAGCTTACGACGCCCCTTTTCCACACCAGGTCCTACCACGTATACTTCCATCACCACTGTGATTTCGATTTGGAAAATCGAGTCCCATTTATCTCACTTGGCGTGGCTCATCAACTGAACTCAACATCCAGTTAGGAGGTCACCAATTCTGCCCTCACACTATCCCCCAGCCACGTTTTTCGTAATTTCATGCAGAACTCAGTCTTTTCTTCTGCTGAATGACTATCCTAGGCGACATTTTAAGCTTCCCATTGAATTTTGTAGCCCCTAAGTACGCTTTTCCTTTTTTAGTCTCACCTTCTATGGCCTCAACTTGTCTTAGGGATCCGCTGCATTTATGAGCCCGTGCTTCCCTTTTGTTCCTTCTTCCGTTAACCGTTGATCCTCAGCTGGGTTATATCCAGACTGCGCTTCTCCATCTCGTTTCACTTTCCAGTTATCTTTAATGGCGGTCAACCACCTCGGGCACCACACCGACCACCTCCCCAGCTGGTGCACCCGGATGATAATGCTGTATGGCCGTCTTTCGATCGCCGTTCCCGTTGGCTCTGTTGTCCTAGTTCCCACAACCTGTCCAGTTGGTCCTGGACCACATACCCTTACCGTGGTTGCACAGCCCTCTGTACAACCACCTATTAGCGCTCACGCTAATCCCAACGGTGTTTGGCGCGGTCAGATCCCCCGCCTTGGCCGACGCACGTCGGACGTACAGGCAGTCTGCCATGATGTGCGAGCTCAATTAGGCTGGTGGATCACACCTCCTATGTTCACTCCACGAGGCGTTCTTCAGGTTGGGTGTCCAGCGCATGGTCAGCCCCACTTACTAGCACCAGTTACGGATTGCACACTCCAATTTCCCTCGCCCTGCCGCATTCATCACTGTCCGTGGCGGATAGCATGCTTCTATCATTCTTTCGCCACGATTCGCTCATCTGTCGTTCTTGTCGGCACTCATCACTTTCTTTCCGTACTGTTCTACCCCTGTATGCACACCTATCCATTCTGTTTTTGTTTTTATCGTGGTTCACAATGACAGCCCTCACTGCATGATGTCACTCTCGCCTTATCCATCTTACTCTGCCCAAGCTCGAAATATGTTCTTTTCCACCCATTTCACCCCTGTAGGCTCCCAATCAGTATTCACTTGGTGCCTCCATATGCTTTCAAAGCTCATTGATCGCATACCACACTAGCCACCATTTTGCGATACCCTTTTATGTCCATATTATGCCTCCCACCATTACCCATAAGACACATTCGTAACCATAACCAGTCACCATATAAGAACTCACCGTTCCAACGTTTTCAGCTTTTTACAACCAACTTTATTACCTTTTTACCACCTCCATATTTTTCATGTCTGAATCCGTAATTTTTCCGCGGACCTTCCTCTTAGACAGTAAACCGATAAGCAACTTCTGGCCCTATCCATTGATGCAATGGCCTGTAATCACGCATTTCCTCAGTTCCAGTCTCCCAACTCAAACGCACAACTATTTTTCGTACATTTTTAGTCCATTGCTGTCCTTCTCTTCCAGATTCTCTTCTCCTTCTTGGTCTTTATCCTGTATCACCTGCAGTGAAACCATCTGATTCATCATCTCCGACCTGGTTTTTCCTGGTCAACACTCTCGTCTGCTCCGTACGTTGTCCGCCACAGGCATCTTCCCTGTACCTTTCAGGCTGCGCTGCTTCTTCCGCGTTCCACTCAGTGTAAAGTCACCGTAACGTCATCACTCTCACCTACAGTTTCAAGCCATGTGATCTGCCATCACCTGATATTTATGATCCTTCATTTCCCTATTTCGCTCTCATGTTATTAGCTGTTACAACTAATGCATCTTCTCACCACAGTTCTTCTAACCTCCAAGTTACCCTTCCCCAATGAGCTTTTACACCTCTCCAACCACCCCGCACTTCCAGTCGCTCTGCTTTCCCCAGCTTTTCTCACGGCCTTCTTCTTGCTGCGTACTGTACGTCCATTTAATAACGCTTCGCTCGTTTTCGACCGTCACCACATGTCACACCCGCAATAATCAGAATGTTAGATTCACTCTTACCTGTTTTCGTCAATCCTTTCCTTCAAATTCCCTCGCTTATCAACTCCTGCTGACAACCATCGAGTCTGTGCTTCCAAAGTTGGTTCTCCTTTGCGGATGCTCCCCCATGTTCACCCGTTATAAAAAATTCATCAAGGTTTATCCAAGTTAATTCCGCACCATTTGATCCAACCCTACCTGTCTCGTCTAACCACTGCTACCTCCTTGTCCCGTCTCTTCACTGCCATTTAAACCTGCTCTGATATATACACATATATACACCTATATATGTTTTAGTATCTTCATATTTTTTCTGCCTCCTTCAGTTCTTCGCCGGCCACTTCTTTTGCCACCAAGCCACCGCCTCTCATGATATGCGTCCATTTTTCCATAACATTGCCTCACATTTACCGTATGTCGATCCTCCCGTGGCACTGATCCCATCTGACTCACTCGTTACGCCTTGCATTCCCAGCTCCCTGTTTTCAAATTGACACCGTCCGTTTATTGCAATAACGCATAAATCATGGCTACCTAGTCCTCGGCCATACAACCCACTTTTTTGTTCTTTTCTTCTCCTCTTACTTCCTTTTTTCTTCATCATTTCTCGTAATGATATTTTCTCATGCCAATTGTCAGTCATCCTCATGTAAAACTCCCAGGCTCCGTTTTCCCCCACTTGAGTCAGCCAACTGATCCATCTGACCTTGACCCTCAAGTTCACCGGGCCCAAATTTGAACTGATCCCCGGGTTCGCCTAAACGCCCCTATTACCCCTTAGTGTGCATACATTTATGCCCCTCTCCTCTCCATTCTACTTCTTCCTGCCACCATTTGTGCTACGTACTTCTAAATTTTCCGTGAATTTTTTCTGCCAGCTTTGTCGCTAGTAAAAATATTGATCATGCGTAAGGTGTGCTTCGGGAGTCTACGAAACAAACAATTTTTGGTAATATTATTTTTAAATACTATCGTCAATCGAATCTATCGCATCCGCCAAAGCAGGCGGTCCTGAGGTGCAGCAGCTCCGAAGCACTTCACCACGGCGGCCCCAGTCGGCTTCCATTCCTTCAGCCGGAGATTACATAATGTATGACCTGTCCAAATGCCACACAAGGCCTGTAGCGCCGTCAGCCTTTAGGCGACAGGCTTGCGAAACTTCACATGGTTCATCCCACCCCGGGGATATAGTCTTCTACCAAACTCGTAGCTGACCGCCACGTTTGTCACAACATGAACCGTAATGCCACTGCATAGGCCCGCACCTGTGTCCAGTGTCAACAGTCAAAAACGCATGTGCTCACGAAAAGTCCATCTTGAACATTTCCAGATGTAGACTCATGTCTCCAACACATGCATGTCGACTTGGTACGGTCGTTGCTACCGTCAAAGGGCAGAATACAGTTACTTACTTGCGCGGATCGTTTCACCAGATGGCCCGTGGCTGCAACTTTACACCAGGCCAGTGGGGAAATAGCCGCCCAAGCATTCTTAGGACACCAGGTAGCAGCAGGTGGTCGTCTAGTGGTGGCTACCACAAACCACAGCTCACGTTTCGAAGGAGCCTCTAGTAGTCTTCCACAACGTTCAGGCACACATCACATTCGTACCACCGCCCAGCCCCCGTTAGAAAACGGAATGGTAGAACGTTCTCATCGGCAGCCCATGGCAGCCTTAACGGCTCACAAGAATCCAGACTGGCGGGAATCATTACCGCCAGTACTTTAAGGTTGCCGCAGCGCTCTTAAGGCCAATCTACAAACCGCATCAGCCGAACTCACATCCGGTTCCTCGCTTCAACATCCTGGCGACATCGTAGCCCAAAGCCCATCGTCACCTTTGAATACGCTGATTACGCCGCCAGGTTAACGCACTAGACGCGTGAGCTGCACCTTCCTGCGGCTCGCGAACAAAACACAACGATCTACGTACACCCACGCCTCCAAGACTGTACGCACGTCTTCCTTAGGACAGAGTCGTGCGCTCCTCAACAACCTGCTTACCCCGCCCCCACAGAGTCCTACGCCGCCTAGAGAAAACATTCGTCATCGACCACGGCGGCAGGAAGGATACGATTACCATAGACCGACTCAAACCAGTTTCACCGCTTGAATGCATTCCTTTCAATGTCGCCCTATCGAATTCTTCGGGACAAGAACCCATGTCTCCCAAGTCCCACAACCCGACCCTACCAAGGCCGGTGACCCAGTTGTCTTGTCGTCCTGACGAAGCCCTCAACATAGAGACTTTCTACTGGCCTTCAGCCGCGCACAATAGATCAAGAAATCCGTTCGTTTCGCATATACGGTATTTTGGATTCTATAGGTAAAACAAAACAAGTGACAAAAAAAGTAAAATAAAGATTTTCTTACCCACCGCTGTGGTTGCTCACTCGAGGTTTGTTTCCCACACCGAGGCCACTCAGCATTTCCCCTTTGTCGCTAAACAACTTCGTTGATATTCTGCTCACGCATCACCTCCGGAAGCCATCACTACAAGCTTCCGTTTTAGAGGGAACTCGCGCGGCTTTTAGAATACCCGTTCGCTAACCACATGGAACCGACTGCCCTCCGGCGCCCATATTCAGAAAACATGCATTACCGGGGAGACCTACCACAGCTCCACTTTACCAAGCCAAACCTGTACTAGGTCATTCACTGAGGGGAGCGGAGAGGAAACTCCACGGACACCTTCGCCGTGTGCACCGGAAAATCCTACCTCCCGCGTTGAACCTACGGGGATTTTCGGGTTAGCTGATCAGCTTCGGTGGCTCTTTCCAGCGTCTCCTCGAATACCAACTGTCATATTCCACCGCATGCAACTTCTGTTCTCTCTTTTGCTTTTTTCTATTCTTCCTCCCTGAGGAACCCTTGTTGACAATTCATTTTTACTCTAAAAAAAGTGGTTTCGCTCGGTTGTTTATTTTTATCCTCAAAATAATTCATTCATCTTGGAACAGTCTTACGCGTTTCCTTCGTTGCCGTTTTCTTCTGCCCGTCAGGTGACCGGATGTCATACACAGACAATACCGCCGGATCCGAGGACTTTCGAGCTGTTGTCCCAACCCACGAAAGGTTTCAAAGTCACGAAGAGCGGCAACACTTATTTATTCCACTGACGTTATCACAGGCAACATACTCGTTTGCTTGCCAGACTCCTAAATCGAAACCCCTCTTGCGGGCGGTCTTCTAGGAGAGGGCCTCTATATTGATCAGCCAGCCACACCCTGTCTGCCACTAGTTTGACTGTGAGTTTCGCGCACGTGGCGACCGCAAGCGCCACTTCTGTATTTGCCAGGTTGGAGGCCGCCATCTTGTTCTTCGTGTTCTTCGGTTCCTGTTGATACACTTACTGGGCCTCGGCTCGTAGTTTTTCCTTTCGTGCCCTTGCAGATCACACACGTGCCACCCTCGTTGGAAGAGCATTGCCCCTGAGTGTTACGCTTCTGATACACTCCCTTGGCACACACCAGCGTGCGGTTTTCTGTATAAAGGCCTGGTGAGAGCACACGCGGCTGGTACTGCACGGTCTCTTATCGTTGATTTCCTCGACGAACGCCATCGTAGATGAGGCAGTGTGCCCACTAATAGTTTTGATAACTTACACAAAACGATGATTTGTACACATCCGTGAAAGGAAGGAGGATGGACTGATATGATGCTGCGTACAAGTGCAAGCGCATAGGGCTGAAGACGAGAGGTGAAAATATGGGTGAGAATAATCTACGCGAGGGAGATCAGAAAGTTGGCCGGACTTGGCGTTGGCTCCAAACAGTTGTCTGGTCTGTTCCCAAACGCCCCTTCTGAGGAAACTTTCACTGCCTCCTGTGGAAGGCTATTCCATGAGGATACTATCTGAGATGAGAAGAAATGTTGTCTAATGAATGCAAGTGGACGGGAGTTGGAAAGTTTCCTTGTGTGTCCGCACAGGGCCCACAAGCTCTGACGAGTGATAAACCGATCCACTGGGCTCGGTCGGAATAGATCAAACGTCGGGACCAGGTGTCCCCCAATTCGGCGCGTCTCAAGTTGTTAGCGATTTAGTGATTCTAGGCGAACCGAGCACGGGGTATATTGTCGGCCGCGTACTATTTTGGTAGCCTTCCTTTGAATCCGCCGCAAAATGTTCCGATCTCTGTCGAGGCCAGTGAGTACTATCTAGCTGCCGTATTCTAGAGGAGTTTGAATCTAGCTTCCATGTAAAAGATGGAAGTCCTCCTTGGAGGTCATCCAAAAAATTGTCTAACAGAGTTTAGAGAGGCAGATTTGCTAGGTTCCTCTGGGTGGGAGGAGGACGTGAGATCACTGCAGAGCCAGAAACCAAGGATTCCATGTTAACACAAAATTTGGACTCGTGTGTTTACACTTATCTCCAAGAGGTGATCCGGAGTATTGCCAAATGAAATTCATGGACATTTGTCGTTTTTTATTGGGAGGCTCCAGTCGGCTGACCAGCTTTTGACCGAGTCAATGGCCGACTGCACAGCATTTGTGTCTGTGTCTCAGATAGTGACTTCGCCGAGTGGCTTAAAGTTTTGGATTACTGTGTTCGACCTTCATTTTTCTGCCCTGGCCGTGAGGTAAAGTTTTGCAGTATTTATTAGGGTGCGCTTTTACTTGGGAAATTTGGTAACCCGGCTAAATCATCCGTGGTGAACTACTATCTTTCTGATGGAGTGTTTTTCTTTGTGCTCTTGATAATTCTGTTTGTCCACCCGATAAACATCACTGCCTGGGGTTTTCGGTTTGCTCTGTTAACATTATTCTTCTGGTTCACATGGTTTGATTAATCTGAAAGCATGCCGAATATCTGCAACGAAAATTCATTTTGGGTTACCAGTTGCAATGAGCACGTTAAATCGGGCATACAGTGCGATAAGTGCAGTGAGTGGTACCACCAGCGCCGCTCTGCCCTGAACAAGAAAAATTATGAGCCGCTCGGGGAGCAAAAACCTTTCAAATGGATGTGTTCGCTGTGTAGCTCTGGCATAAGAATGCTCTCGTATTCCTCGGGGCTAGCCAGATGGAGAAGACGGGACCACCGCGGGAAGTTCAGTAGAAGAGATGCCAAAGCGCCCATTACTGGCGAAGCTCGCGGTTGGTAAGACAAACGACGAACAGGTAAAGAAGTGTAAACCCCACAGCAACGTGGCGCATAACGTGCCCAGGGAAGCCGCAGAGTTGAACGCCCTAAAAATAAGGTGGGAAGAATCGAAGACGAGCTCGAAAAAATGAGAGCCATCACCGAAGACGTCGTTAGAAGGAGGAAGCGACCGCACCTGAATAATTATGCAGAACCGGTGACCAAAGAGAGGCGGATCAGAGAGGAAGCCAAGCATTGGTAAGCCACGAACTTCTTGAGAATGGATGGGCTACCTACTAACCCCAAGTACGTTAAACGTCATATAAAGAGGCTTCAGAAGGACGTCCGCGAGCCGAAACCGCCCCCCTCCCCTTACCGTTTTTGCCAGCACCCGCAGCAGAAGCCTACTGTTAGGGCGGGCATCAAGAGTAGAGAACGCCACAGGAGGATACATAAGAATCACACCGGATACTTCCTTCAGATCGTAAGCTGCACCCGTAAAATTCCACCACACTCGGTAAAATAGGAACTCATGAAGCCGATTCTAGTGGTGACGAGAGCCGAGGACACAACCGAAGGCAAATCCACGCGGGAGGCCGCGGTTATTAGCAATAGTCAAGGCGAACAGCTCATGCGTAGCGCAACCGCTGAGGAAAGAGAGGCGAGTGAGACGGTTGGCAACAAGTACACACAGGGGGTATAAAGTAGATGGACGCTCAGCGACCGCATACCCTCCAGAGAGGGGCATGACTCAAATGGAAGAAGGAAGTGGCGGCAAAGCCGATGCAAATCATACGAAATGTCAGTAATAAGGATAAAAGCCGGGTAATATTCGCTGCACAAACATCAACAACACGGTCAAACAGCAGCGGAACCCTGACGCCTTCGAAGGACAATAGATAGGCAACTAATGAGATGAGGGAAAACTCAGGTGTTTCCTTTGACAGCATTACAATTATCATCCATGGCGTGGCTTCTTGTACAAAAAAACGTTGCCCCCTCAGAAATAACGATAGAAAGTGCAACGGCCCTAAGATGTGTAGATGAAGCAGATGGCTTGAAATGGAATTCTTGCATAAGGCTCAAAAATACGTGAATCTTAGGAGGTTAGCGGGGAGAAGTGCTGGCTAGAACGAATGGATCAGCGAACAAGGCTGCAACGAAGATATGGCTGATAAAGGGGCAAATTGTTGGCAAACAGTGGCCACAATGCCTGCAGATATGACAGAATGCCCGAAAGGCTGGGTCAAGAGGTATTCCTCTTATTAAGGGCTGGTCATAATTCGCAGGAGGCCCCCTTTTCGCCAGGCACATCCAACACACAAGCCACTGCATACTGCGTTCGCCCAGGCTGGTGGCCGATAGTGTTAGCTTGGGTCCATAGTGCGCCAGAAGCAGATGCGGAGAAAGGCTCTGAACTATTCCCACTTCAGCCAACGGTGCTGCGTAGGTCACAGCGCTTTATCGTATCGGGAGGAATGAATCTTCCAGAAACAAACTGGGACGATGAATGTGACCCCGGAGGAACCACCGAAAAATCCCTCGTGATATGGCTTCACAGCCACGGCCGTCACACAACGCGTAAGAGGAGCGACACATTCCCACAATGGGCAACTTTCATTTATGGTATGTTTTCTGGTACCCAGATACCGAATTGACCCCACCTCTTTGGCGGTAGGAGAGCCACTGTGGAAGAGCGTCACGAGGTTCTGTGTGCCACGTTCACTGTGAGGCACATCAAACCAGGACCTAAGTTGGTTCGGAACTGCACCAAAGTGAATGCGTATCAACTGAGGGTAAGGGCACGAAACGTGTGCTGCTACCCGGAAGTGCCGGAGCCATATATGCAGTAAAGGTGGAAAGCAATAAAATACGGGCTGATAAGCTTCACAGACGAGTTTGCTCCGTTAACGAAGCAAAGAAACAGGAGCCGGCCACTTTGGTGGAAGCCAAAGACAGCAAGAACCGTAAACGTTCGTAGAAGGGCCACTTACAAGGCGGCCGGAAAAAGAGCTTAGACCAGAAACAAGAAGCATGGTGTCAGTAAAAGAAGAAAATCACCGACAATGTCAAGGCAGGTCCTAAGAAGCCCCTCGCTTATGTGCGGTCCAAGAAAACGGCAAGTGAGAGAGTAGGTTGATGGAAATTCTCAACAAATGCATCGCTCGGGATGGTAAAGACAGGGTGAAAGACTTACTTGCGTTCCTCAAGAGCGTGTTTCATCGAGACCAGCTGCTTACTGTGACGGACTCAGATATTGGGGAACGCCAGCGCTTCGGGAGCTCACCGTAAGTGAAGACGGGGTGCTCTATGACCTCAAGTCGCAGTGCAAGCGCAAATCAGTGAGACCGGACACGGTCTATCCGGCATTTGTTCGGCCTCTTTTTCATATCTGCTCGGTGTCTGCTACCCAGCTGCATAAAACTTTGCTAGAGGAGAGCGTGATGTCCGAGAACTGACGTGGAGCCCTTTTTGCAATAATGCGTAAGCAGGATCCAGGCAGAAAGCGGAGAATCGTTGGACGACCAATCTGACATCAGAGATGCTTGAGTGCCTACAGCGTATAACCAGAAGGCAATTTTGCCTGCACCTAGGTAACAAAGAACCACCGACACTTATGCAACATAGTTTTCTTAAAATAAATCTTGCTTTAGGGATCTACTGATGCTCTTGGACAAGACCACATGACGAATGGATGAGGGCATGACAGACGAGGTGTGTCACTTAGATTGCAGTAAGGCTCTTGACTCTCCAAGTCCTCGCCTGCCGGGCCGCAACTTGCAGACCCTTGGGATAACTAAGAGCGCAAGGGATTGGGTAGAACACCTTCTTGAGTATCGTGGTCTCTGTGGCAAAGTGGCTGGCTATCAGTGAAGTTCGGGACAGGTTATCAGCGATGCGCCAGAGGGTCCAGTACCGGGAGCCTGATCCTACTTCGTTACATAAATGACATAGAGAGAGAATTGAACAACCGGTGTCTCATCTTTGCGGATGATACAGAGATAAAGTGGAGCGATATAGTACATGAGATAGATGCTGTTTCTGGCGGATTCCTCGGGTAAAGTGTTAGATTACATTTTGCATGTGTCCATACATCACCTACAATGTCGGTGATACAACTTAAGTTTACCGACCTAACCCTCACCACGGGCCCGTTGAAGGCTGGCTGCCCTAGCTTCTTCACCTGTAAAAAGGCTTATTGTGACCCATAGCACAAATGAACCTTGCCGTGCCGTGGTCACTTTTACCAAGTGGTGCAGCGATCCTCGGGTTCCGCATATCCACTTGGTGCCTGGTTGTTACGACATCCAATGAAGCAGAGGTGTGGCCGTCCCTCCAGCGCTTAGGCTGGCGAACATGCTGGGTAAAGGTCTTTTTTGGTCCACATAGTTTGAGCTGTGGCCGAGGGAAAACCCCTCTGACCGTCCACTTTTCCAGTCTGCCTCCGGGCCTCTAGACCCTCGACTACTAGGACGTTATTACTCGTCCCAGCAGCTCGTGGTAAGTAATCCACGAAGCTTACGTTTTCTCCCGCGTTTGATGAAGTGCTGCGGTGGGATCGGGTGAGAAGCACTTTTCTATCCCCGGAAGTGACTGTGGCAGAAACAGCCTTCTCTCGGGGTGCCAAAAATGCGGTACGTTGCAGTTGCCGTAGGCTTTGAGCGGCTAGCAATAGTACATCTCCGCCTATTCTTACATTACGCCCGCCCGGCCCATAGTTGGAATACCCCGGTGGACAAAGTAGATCTAAGGTAACTTTGTCGTTCAACCAAGTTTTGCAGAGAGCAATATAATCTACCGATGTGACCTCTACTTGAAGTTCCTTCCACTAGTTTCCCACACTAAAGACGTTACTTTGGCGTGTCAACAGGCCCTTTTGCGATTTCGGGCATCTTTTCTCACTAGAGCCTGCGCAATCGATGTTTGAGAACGGATGCTGCGCCTTTTTTCCGACGAAGAAAGGCGCGGTTGCATGAAGAACGAACTATGACCTAAGACAAGGCCGCCCATAGTTGTACCACTCCTGACGAGTTGATTCCACGGCGAATTGACTTTTTGTGGAGCAATCTGATGAGTGCCTACCTACTGTTTACAACTAGTCGTATTATTTATTGGGGAGTTTTTGATGCCTAGGCGAGTGCTCAATTTCAGCTGTTCTATTTCAAAATGCCGTCTGTGGCGCCGGGCCTAACAAACTGTACCTGCACTGGGTACATCTGTGGGTCACAAAAAGTCAGTTCGGGCAACGCAAAGCCAATTCAAAGGGATCTCAAAACCAGAACAAGACTGATTCCTGGTTTCTACGGTTTTGAATTGAGGGCCAAGAAAGGCGTAAGTATACGCAAACCTCATTCACGCAACCTAACAGATAACAAAACCCATTGGTTCTACTTTACGTGTGACAGTCAGAAACGAGTAAAAACCAAGCCCCGTTGTTTGACACGAAAAATAGATGTGCAAAGGTGTTGTGTGTGAAAAAAATCAGCGAAGTTGTCTACCATGGCCACATATGCACTTGAAAGAATTTTCTGTGTCGTTTACAATCGCCATCAGGTTAAGCTTCGGCGCGTCTACAGGCTACTGCCAAGAGTAGGGTCCTTTAGCGGGGTTTCCGAACTCAACCAGAACGAGATATTTATAAATTTGGCTCCCCAGTGAGTCGGGTTTCAGGCTTCCCGGTGGCATGACTGCTCTAGTAAAGCTTGCAATGGGATGCCCACTTGTCTTATGACGTCTACTATATGTTGTCGGAGTTCTCATTGTCTTTGGTTAGATGCCCTACAGAATGTTTCATGAAAGACCCCAATTACATCATTCCTCTGCCTACCTGGGGCTATTTGGCATGTGACTCGATCCGTGAGACCACTATCTGTGACGGCCTGGGCCCCATCCCGGAGTTTTCTGACTTCTTCCTGCCGGCTGGTAAAAGGGGAGGAGAGTGTCGTAAGGTCACCAGATGGTTCATTCTGGGATACCCGGGAATTGGAAGGCCCCAGGATTCCCTGCTCATCGGTTGTGGCTTGTGGGCATCGGTCTACTTAGTGTAACCGTCCCACCCCGCACAGGGACTAGATTCATCCTACACATTTTGATCTGTCACTACCTGCCTCTCCCAATCAATGATACTTTTTTACTTCTAGCACCCCATTACTCTTTGCTCTTGCTCCTCTCATATCTATTTATATACATATATATACGTATGTATGCATACTTCCGCTCTGCATCCTGCACATTTTGCCGGCCATTTCTCACACTATCATCCCGCTGACCCTCGTGATATGCGTCCACTTTTTACATCCGTGCCTCACGTTTACCATACCCAATCCCTCCAAATCATTTTGCCTTCTGCACCACCCTTCATTTCTTCCAGTGCTTGCTACCTGTTCTACGATGAGTTCTATGCCCCGTCCGCTGACCACTTATGGCAGTGTAGAGAGGCTTCAATACTATCTAATCCCTAGCAATGAACCCCTCTTTTCTTCCCAACCGTCTCCCACTACCAGTTTCTTATACCAATTTCTAGCCCATTTCACATGTATCTGTCAGTTTTCAGGTACCTCTACCTAAACCATACAGAGTCTTTACCTGACCTTGGACCTCGAATCCACCGGACATCCGTTTGAATCCGCTCTAGGGTTCTTTTAAACTCTCCCCATTTCCTTTTTTGTGCATAGAGTCGTCATACATTTATCTCCCTCCCGAGCCTACCCACCCCACTTTTGTGAAGCATACTTTCACGTTCTCACGAATTTTGTTTGTCCATTTCATCGTTCGTAAAATCTTCATCACGCTTCTAGCATGCATCGGGCGTCTCCGACATAAACCGTTATTATTATTATCATTATCATTATCATTATTATTACTAACATCTCTGCTATCTCCTACTGGCCATATTCTATTTATGAGTTTTGTTGTTCTGTGTCTGGGCGTTTATATGGTCCACCGACTGCTTTGAGGGTGAATTTGGGGGACCTTTGCTTGCTGCAGCGGAAGCACGCCGGGCAAACCCACTTTACGGCCTAGTGCTTCCCACAAGGCTCCAAACTCTATCTGATGGCTTGCTGCTCTTTTCGTGAAGCCATAGCTTGACAGTGTCACATCTCATGCCATCTTCGACTCCAAGACCACAGCCCCCTGTCGCAGAGGAACTATCAAGATGGGTGTGATCCTACACTTTCACCGGCCGCCTGGCTTCGCAGGGACACGAACTGCATAAGCATTTTGTGATGAATTGTAAAATGGGGACAGCTTAACAAAGGAGGCTCCCAGAAACAGATGCCTAGCCAAGAGCAGAGTACAAAGTGAATAGGGAATGCTGCATGGCGTGGCGGGATCGGAAAGGTAAAGCACCGAAAAGCCCAGTGATGAGTATTTCGGAAAACATCTCACCTGAATATATTCGTTACAGTCAATCGCAGTTCCCTACAGCGTTCCTTCTGATGCAGTTCCAGTCTTGTGTTTCGGTTACGAGCCCCATTTAACCAGGCTCACTGTGGATGGGGATGATAATTGGTAGCCCGCTGGTTAATCGGCCTTGACCTGATATTTTTGAGACTCTCGACTGGACTTCTCGATGATTTAAGTTCCCGCGTGATTTTCCGGTTTTTTCTACTCAGATTCCAAAAGCTTTTGTCCAACGAACTCCGGTGGCTTCCAAAACAGGGGTGAATCACAGTGTAGCCCAGGTCACCTCACCTGACCCGAAGTGGCCTGCACGGATTGTCTGGGGCTCCCAGCACAACGAAAACCCCCCTGAGCTCGTAAAGCAAGAATTTGGACGTTTATGGGCTAAAGAATCAAGTCCCGGGTGTGGCTTCAGGTCTTCAGTGCTTGATTCTCTGGGGTTGTCATGGCAGCTAGGTGAGACAATGAACCCTGTTATCCAAGGTGACTGCCAGTTCTTCAGGAAAGAAGCTACCTTGCGTTCTTTTTCTTCACAGTTCAAGGGGTTCACGGTGCGAAAATCTGGACACAGTTGGCACTCCTGAGCCATCTTCCTGTGATCGGAATTGAAAATCGAGTTGGGTCCATGGTTCAACAAACACGACGTTTGGCTCACCTGGCAGTCGAATCACGACGAGAAATTTGATACCCTCTAATGCAAGAATCTGGGCATACACTGGTCAAAGCGGCGAGTCCTGGGACCTGATCCTATCTGTCGCATCATCGAGCGATCCAAGGAGTGCACTGTGCAAGCAACTGGACAAACCTGGCACTCCACCATCCAAATCTTGTGACTCAAGTTGTGTTTGGCCGAATCAGATTTGATCCAGTCCGTGCTACCCGGTCCTCTTCAAAACCCAATTGCCCACACCACATCAGCTGAATCCAATGCAAGCCAGCCTACGTACCGCAAATCCACTCTCCAAAAGTCTCCAATTCGTTCTCCTCCGTATATTTATTTATCACTTCTGGTGCCCATTCGGTATGCTATATTTCTCACTTCAGCTGGTTTCATTGGCCAGATCCTGTTCCGCCCGCCCAAACCGAGTGCTTTTTCTAGCTGTGTTGTAGCTTTGGGCCCGTCTAAGTTCAGTCTCTGCTTTGTTTCAGAATCGGATAAGATTTCAAGCTCTAGAATTGAACCAATTGGCCCCAAGACTATAATTTAGTTCAGCTTGTACGCAAAGAAGTTAACCGCAATCAAGCATCTTTCCGAATCTTTGTGTTGCTGACGTGCTTCCTTGTCTAGCAACAGTGTGCATTGAGTGTTTGTTGTGAAAGGCAGAATTTAGGAGGTAGTATTACCCTTCAAAAATAAGTTTACTGACAAGCATGCTACAGGCTAACGACCTCGCTCCTGTCGATCATAAAGCCAG
Organism: Fasciola hepatica; assembly: GCA_948099385.1. Classification (NCBI taxonomy): domain Eukaryota; kingdom Metazoa; phylum Platyhelminthes; class Trematoda; order Plagiorchiida; family Fasciolidae; genus Fasciola; species Fasciola hepatica. Next base: position 7,926,036 of record CANUEZ040000012.1, on the reverse strand, counting down.
CTCTGGGATCTCCCTGTTTCGGCCCTTTCACAGGCCAACTCCTATTGATTGATTGGCACGTCCCTTACCCCGCCTGATGAACCATACCTACGGGATGCTACACGTCACCTTGGTATCACGTGAAACAATCCAATAACAGAGCCAGAATAAGCAACACTGGAATCCTTTATTCATTAAAATTCGATACGCCATCCGAACGCGAGTCCACTTATCCCCCATCCGTGGTTCCCAATTATGACACCGATATCACTGAGAATCAATAAAACAATATATTTTTTGTCAGCGTAACAGAACAATAAGGCGCGAGCCTGTGCGGAGGTTTTTCACTCAGTTTTCACTTGCGAAATTCCATTTTACTTTCCATTGGCATCCCGCTTAAAATTGACTCCACATCAATTCAAGGCCTTCAAGTTGCGCTCCCTTTTTTCTGAATGATACGGGTTATTGGTTCTGATCCTAAACTCACCTTTTATATGGATTGCTGTTTCCTCCACACTCATCGTTTCCTAGGCCACTCCCACAAAGTTTGCTCATGTCTCCCCGTTTCATGACGCACTCCGTTTCTTATAACCGGGAATATCCACCATTGTCTTCATACAGAGCCGTTCTCTTCATACTCAACAAAGTTCACGAGTATACTCCCATTTCTTTCATCTCTTCATGTTCATAACTTATTCCGTGCACAGAACCCCAACAGGCCTCCGTTATCCACAGCTTGCACCACTTTGGTTTATAATGCATCCTTAGCGATATATTTTCATGACATATTTTGTATTTCCACGGACCACCACCAACGGACTCGAATTCGAAACCGGACCGTATTTGCCGCGCAAACCATTGTCACCTCGGTCGATTCAAACTATCTGTAGCTATATTGTTTTGCTTCTCAAGTTTTCGACTCGCCTTCTCGAAATTACTGTATAGTTCATTGTTCTGAGTAACGTTGTACACCACGATCATGCGCTTGAGCGTGCGTCTCGACCACGATCGAGAAATATACCATCATATTATATCAATTGCTGCATGAAACAGCATTCTTCGATGGACTGTTCCGCAAAGGTACCGCTCTATTTGTAAAAACCTTAGCTCACACTTCAAGCCCTGGTTGTGCAGTCTGTAGCTTGAAACCACTTCCCCCGGTGCTGCACTCAGAAGCAGAAATGAACAAATTCTCCGTGCCTATACTCGATAAGCCCTCCATACGCTCAAACGCTTCTGTTACGCTAAACTGGCTTTTGCTACTTAGAAAAGTGAGAGGAACTTAACTCTCTACAGGCTGGGTGTAAGATTTCGATCTCTGACCGGGGATCATTCCAGATGCGAGTCGCTGCAGCCCTTTAGAGCATTCTTCATCCAGACCACAAGTAGGATCCCGTATCTGCACGAGATGCGAAAGAAGAGGTCACAGCAAAACGTTGTAAAATTGGACGAAGTCTTCTGGTTTTGGCGTGTGACGGCATTAAGCGCCCCAGCTGACAAAACCTCTATCAATATTCCAAGCTATCTGGCATTATCTTCAACGGTTAAAGTCCCGCGTGACAACCGAACCTGGATTCCTCACCTCCGACATTCATGGGAGCGAAATACTACAGGTTTTGTTCATGTTGGCGGATATTACCCGGTATTTAGTGGAATTCAATAGTAAAACCCGTCAATCCGCCCACTTGAGAACAGCATCTATCTCATGTACTATATCGCTCCACTTTATCTCTGTATCATCCGCAAAGATGAGACACCGGTTGTTCAATTCTCTCTCTATGTCATTTATGTAACGAAGTAGGATCAGGCTCCCGGTACTGAACCCTCTGGCGCATCGCTGATAACCTGTCCCGAACTTCACTGATAGCCAGCCACTTTGCCACAGAGACCACGATACTCAAGAAGGTGTTCTACCCAATCCCTTGCGCTCTTAGTTATCCCAAGGGTCTGCAAGTTGCGGCCCGGCAGGCGAGGACTTGGAGAGTCAAGAGCCTTACTGCAATCTAAGTGACACACCTCGTCTGTCATGCCCTCATCCATTCGTCATGTGGTCTTGTCCAAGAGCATCAGTAGATCCCTAAAGCAAGATTTATTTTAAGAAAACTATGTTGCATAAGTGTCGGTGGTTCTTTGTTACCTAGGTGCAGGCAAAATTGCCTTCTGGTTATACGCTGTAGGCACTCAAGCATCTCTGATGTCAGATTGGTCGTCCAACGATTCTCCGCTTTCTGCCTGGATCCTGCTTACGCATTATTGCAAAAAGGGCTCCACGTCAGTTCTCGGACATCACGCTCTCCTCTAGCAAAGTTTTATGCAGCTGGGTAGCAGACACCGAGCAGATATGAAAAAGAGGCCGAACAAATGCCGGATAGACCGTGTCCAGTCTCACTGATTTGCGCTTGCACTGCGACTTGAGGTCATAGAGCACCCCGTCTTCACTTACGGTGAGCTCCCGAAGCGCTGGCGTTCCCCAATATCTGAGTCCGTCACAGTAAGCAGCTGGTCTCGATGAAACACGCTCTTGAGGAACGCAAGTAAGTCTTTCACCCTGTCTTTACCATCCCGAGCGATGCATTTGTTGAGAATTTCCATCAACCTACTCTCTCACTTGCCGTTTTCTTGGACCGCACATAAGCGAGGGGCTTCTTAGGACCTGCCTTGACATTGTCGGTGATTTTCTTCTTTTACTGACACCATGCTTCTTGTTTCTGGTCTAAGCTCTTTTTCCGGCCGCCTTGTAAGTGGCCCTTCTACGAACGTTTACGGTTCTTGCTGTCTTTGGCTTCCACCAAAGTGGCCGGCTCCTGTTTCTTTGCTTCGTTAACGGAGCAAACTCGTCTGTGAAGCTTATCAGCCCGTATTTTATTGCTTTCCACCTTTACTGCATATATGGCTCCGGCACTTCCGGGTAGCAGCACACGTTTCGTGCCCTTACCCTCAGTTGATACGCATTCACTTTGGTGCAGTTCCGAACCAACTTAGGTCCTGGTTTGATGTGCCTCACAGTGAACGTGGCACACAGAACCTCGTGACGCTCTTCCACAGTGGCTCTCCTACCGCCAAAGAGGTGGGGTCAATTCGGTATCTGGGTACCAGAAAACATACCATAAATGAAAGTTGCCCATTGTGGGAATGTGTCGCTCCTCTTACGCGTTGTGTGACGGCCGTGGCTGTGAAGCCATATCACGAGGGATTTTTCGGTGGTTCCTCCGGGGTCACATTCATCGTCCCAGTTTGTTTCTGGAAGATTCATTCCTCCCGATACGATAAAGCGCTGTGACCTACGCAGCACCGTTGGCTGAAGTGGGAATAGTTCAGAGCCTTTCTCCGCATCTGCTTCTGGCGCACTATGGACCCAAGCTAACACTATCGGCCACCAGCCTGGGCGAACGCAGTATGCAGTGGCTTGTGTGTTGGATGTGCCTGGCGAAAAGGGGGCCTCCTGCGAATTATGACCAGCCCTTAATAAGAGGAATACCTCTTGACCCAGCCTTTCGGGCATTCTGTCATATCTGCAGGCATTGTGGCCACTGTTTGCCAACAATTTGCCCCTTTATCAGCCATATCTTCGTTGCAGCCTTGTTCGCTGATCCATTCGTTCTAGCCAGCACTTCTCCCCGCTAACCTCCTAAGATTCACGTATTTTTGAGCCTTATGCAAGAATTCCATTTCAAGCCATCTGCTTCATCTACACATCTTAGGGCCGTTGCACTTTCTATCGTTATTTCTGAGGGGGCAACGTTTTTTTGTACAAGAAGCCACGCCATGGATGATAATTGTAATGCTGTCAAAGGAAACACCTGAGTTTTCCCTCATCTCATTAGTTGCCTATCTATTGTCCTTCGAAGGCGTCAGGGTTCCGCTGCTGTTTGACCGTGTTGTTGATGTTTGTGCAGCGAATATTACCCGGCTTTTATCCTTATTACTGACATTTCGTATGATTTGCATCGGCTTTGCCGCCACTTCCTTCTTCCATTTGAGTCATGCCCCTCTCTGGAGGGTATGCGGTCGCTGAGCGTCCATCTACTTTATACCCCCTGTGTGTACTTGTTGCCAACCGTCTCACTCGCCTCTCTTTCCTCAGCGGTTGCGCTACGCATGAGCTGTTCGCCTTGACTATTGCTAATAACCGCGGCCTCCCGCGTGGATTTGCCTTCGGTTGTGTCCTCGGCTCTCGTCACCACTAGAATCGGCTTCATGAGTTCCTATTTTACCGAGTGTGGTGGAATTTTACGGGTGCAGCTTACGATCTGAAGGAAGTATCCGGTGTGATTCTTATGTATCCTCCTGTGGCGTTCTCTACTCTTGATGCCCGCCCTAACAGTAGGCTTCTGCTGCGGGTGCTGGCAAAAACGGTAAGGGGAGGGGGGCGGTTTCGGCTCGCGGACGTCCTTCTGAAGCCTCTTTATATGACGTTTAACGTACTTGGGGTTAGTAGGTAGCCCATCCATTCTCAAGAAGTTCGTGGCTTACCAATGCTTGGCTTCCTCTCTGATCCGCCTCTCTTTGGTCACCGGTTCTGCATAATTATTCAGGTGCGGTCGCTTCCTCCTTCTAACGACGTCTTCGGTGATGGCTCTCATTTTTTCGAGCTCGTCTTCGATTCTTCCCACCTTATTTTTAGGGCGTTCAACTCTGCGGCTTCCCTGGGCACGTTATGCGCCACGTTGCTGTGGGGTTTACACTTCTTTACCTGTTCGTCGTTTGTCTTACCAACCGCGAGCTTCGCCAGTAATGGGCGCTTTGGCATCTCTTCTACTGAACTTCCCGCGGTGGTCCCGTCTTCTCCATCTGGCTAGCCCCGAGGAATACGAGAGCATTCTTATGCCAGAGCTACACAGCGAACACATCCATTTGAAAGGTTTTTGCTCCCCGAGCGGCTCATAATTTTTCTTGTTCAGGGCAGAGCGGCGCTGGTGGTACCACTCACTGCACTTATCGCACTGTATGCCCGATTTAACGTGCTCATTGCAACTGGTAACCCAAAATGAATTTTCGTTGCAGATATTCGGCATGCTTTCAGATTAATCAAACCATGTGAACCAGAAGAATAATGTTAACAGAGCAAACCGAAAACCCCAGGCAGTGATGTTTATCGGGTGGACAAACAGAATTATCAAGAGCACAAAGAAAAACACTCCATCAGAAAGATAGTAGTTCACCACGGATGATTTAGCCGGGTTACCAAATTTCCCAAGTAAAAGCGCACCCTAATAAATACTGCAAAACTTTACCTCACGGCCAGGGCAGAAAAATGAAGGTCGAACACAGTAATCCAAAACTTTAAGCCACTCGGCGAAGTCACTATCTGAGACACAGACACAAATGCTGTGCAGTCGGCCATTGACTCGGTCAAAAGCTGGTCAGCCGACTGGAGCCTCCCAATAAAAAACGACAAATGTCCATGAATTTCATTTGGCAATACTCCGGATCACCTCTTGGAGATAAGTGTAAACACACGAGTCCAAATTTTGTGTTAACATGGAATCCTTGGTTTCTGGCTCTGCAGTGATCTCACGTCCTCCTCCCACCCAGAGGAACCTAGCAAATCTGCCTCTCTAAACTCTGTTAGACAATTTTTTGGATGACCTCCAAGGAGGACTTCCATCTTTTACATGGAAGCTAGATTCAAACTCCTCTAGAATACGGCAGCTAGATAGTACTCACTGGCCTCGACAGAGATCGGAACATTTTGCGGCGGATTCAAAGGAAGGCTACCAAAATAGTACGCGGCCGACAATATACCCCGTGCTCGGTTCGCCTAGAATCACTAAATCGCTAACAACTTGAGACGCGCCGAATTGGGGGACACCTGGTCCCGACGTTTGATCTATTCCGACCGAGCCCAGTGGATCGGTTTATCACTCGTCAGAGCTTGTGGGCCCTGTGCGGACACACAAGGAAACTTTCCAACCCCCGTCCACTTGCATTCATTAGACAACATTTCTTCTCATCTCAGATAGTATCCTCATGGAATAGCCTTCCACAGGAGGCAGTGAAAGTTTCCTCAGAAGGGGCGTTTGGGAACAGACCAGACAACTGTTTGGAGCCAACGCCAAGTCCGGCCAACTTTCTGATCTCCCTCGCGTAGATTATTCTCACCCATATTTTCACCTCTCGTCTTCAGCCCTATGCGCTTGCACTTGTACGCAGCATCATATCAGTCCATCCTCCTTCCTTTCACGGATGTGTACAAATCATCGTTTTGTGTAAGTTATCAAAACTATTAGTGGGCACACTGCCTCATCTACGATGGCGTTCGTCGAGGAAATCAACGATAAGAGACCGTGCAGTACCAGCCGCGTGTGCTCTCACCAGGCCTTTATACAGAAAACCGCACGCTGGTGTGTGCCAAGGGAGTGTATCAGAAGCGTAACACTCAGGGGCAATGCTCTTCCAACGAGGGTGGCACGTGTGTGATCTGCAAGGGCACGAAAGGAAAAACTACGAGCCGAGGCCCAGTAAGTGTATCAACAGGCACCGAAGAACACGAAGAACAAGATGGCGGCCTCCAACCTGGCAAATACAGAAGTGGCGCTTGCGGTCGCCACGTGCGCGAAACTCACAGTCAAACTAGTGGCAGACAGGGTGTGGCTGGCTGATCAATATAGAGGCCCTCTCCTAGAAGACCGCCCGCAAGAGGGGTTTCGATTTAGGAGTCTGGCAAGCAAACGGGTATGTTGCCTGTGATAACGTCAGTGGAATAAATAAGTGTTGCCGCTCTTCGTGACTTTGAAACCTTTCGTGGGTTGGGACAACAGCTCGAAAGTCCTCGGATCCGGCGGTATTGTCTGTGTATGACATCCGGTCACCTGACGGGCAGAAGAAAACGGCAACGAAGGAAACGCGTAAGACTATTCCAAGATGAATGAATTATTTTGAGGATAAAAATAAACAACCGAGCGAAACCACTTTTTTTTAGAGTAAAAATGAATTGTCAACAAGGGTTCCTCAGGGAGGAAGAATAGAAAAAAGCAAAAGAGAGAACAGAAGTTGCATGCGGTGGAATATGACAGTTGGTATTCGAGGAGACGCTGGAAAGAGCCACCGAAGCTGATCAGCTAACCCGAAAATCCCCGTAGGTTCAACGCGGGAGGTAGGATTTTCCGGTGCACACGGCGAAGGTGTCCGTGGAGTTTCCTCTCCGCTCCCCTCAGTGAATGACCTAGTACAGGTTTGGCTTGGTAAAGTGGAGCTGTGGTAGGTCTCCCCGGTAATGCATGTTTTCTGAATATGGGCGCCGGAGGGCAGTCGGTTCCATGTGGTTAGCGAACGGGTATTCTAAAAGCCGCGCGAGTTCCCTCTAAAACGGAAGCTTGTAGTGATGGCTTCCGGAGGTGATGCGTGAGCAGAATATCAACGAAGTTGTTTAGCGACAAAGGGGAAATGCTGAGTGGCCTCGGTGTGGGAAACAAACCTCGAGTGAGCAACCACAGCGGTGGGTAAGAAAATCTTTATTTTACTTTTTTTGTCACTTGTTTTGTTTTACCTATAGAATCCAAAATACCGTATATGCGAAACGAACGGATTTCTTGATCTATTGTGCGCGGCTGAAGGCCAGTAGAAAGTCTCTATGTTGAGGGCTTCGTCAGGACGACAAGACAACTGGGTCACCGGCCTTGGTAGGGTCGGGTTGTGGGACTTGGGAGACATGGGTTCTTGTCCCGAAGAATTCGATAGGGCGACATTGAAAGGAATGCATTCAAGCGGTGAAACTGGTTTGAGTCGGTCTATGGTAATCGTATCCTTCCTGCCGCCGTGGTCGATGACGAATGTTTTCTCTAGGCGGCGTAGGACTCTGTGGGGGCGGGGTAAGCAGGTTGTTGAGGAGCGCACGACTCTGTCCTAAGGAAGACGTGCGTACAGTCTTGGAGGCGTGGGTGTACGTAGATCGTTGTGTTTTGTTCGCGAGCCGCAGGAAGGTGCAGCTCACGCGTCTAGTGCGTTAACCTGGCGGCGTAATCAGCGTATTCAAAGGTGACGATGGGCTTTGGGCTACGATGTCGCCAGGATGTTGAAGCAAGGAACCGGATGTAAGTTCGGCTGATGCGGTTTGTAGATTGGCCTTAAGAGCGCTGCGGCAACCTGAAAGTACTGGCGGTAATGATTCCCGCCAGTCTGGATTCTTGTGAGCCGTTAAGGCTGCCATGGGCTGCCGATAAGAACGTTCTACCATTCCGTTTTCTAACGGGGGCTAGGCGGTGGTACGAATGTGATGTGTGCCTGAACGTTGTGGAAGGCTACTAGAGGCTCCTTCGAAACGTGAGCTGTGGTCTGTGGTAGCCACCACTAGGAAACCAGGTGCTGGCTTCAACCGGCCACCTCATCAGCATCTGCCGATCACACTCAAACCTCCATGTCCAGCTGACCCACTTCTACGGCGGTTGACTTCCTATCTATCCCTCTGCTTCCAGGTGGCCCTGGTCAGCAGCTACTCATCCTCTGCCAGGCCCATAAACAGCGAAGTGATTTAAAATGCTGTTCTTGGAACATTATTATCCCCTTTTTGTACCAGTGGTATCCCTCACGTAATCAGCCAAGGCACCCCATTCAGCCTGGCCGCAAACAAATATTGTGTACTAATATTCCGACTGTAGCCCTTCGTCCATGCTACAAGACTACTAAAAAGTCTGCAATGCGTTTAGAATTGGGTGCAAGTTCTGGCAAATGACACTTTCTGAATTTAAAATTCCTTTTATCCATGCTTATGTCACTTATATCCTGAGGCTAGTTTCATTGACGGACGACTCCTTCTGATCAACCAAGTAGTTCCGAATATCGGACATTTTCACGCTTGTCTCTGTTACTTTCTAAAGAGACCACTGCGACAACCACATTGACTGAAAAGTTCCATCTGCTTAGCTTCGTATACTTTCTGACTTATTTTGAACTGCTTTCTCCAACTTTGTTCATGTTAACTTTGTTTTGTGATCGGCCATTCTTCTACGCTTGATGCACTTGCTTTTTTATTCGCGGTCCTGCTTTCTTATTGAGATTACTTTGCTGACAGTTGATGCGGTAGTGAGTCGCGCCGAATCGAGGCAGTTTTGTTCTACCGCGGTTTGTCTTTACTTTCTTGCTCGAGTCGGTTGATCGTAGACTTTCAGCCCGTTTACGTTGAATTTGTTGGTTCCTCGCTCAGGCAGCATTCTTTGGGCCTGATCAAGAGTTGAGACTTTGGTCGACTTGTTTGAACTACGGGACAGATGTGTTCCATGTATTCTTTTAGGTCAACTGTTCTCTTTGTATGTAATTTTGTCCTGTTTTGACCACTTTTTACTCTGGACGGTAACCAAGGCTCACTGTCAAAGGTATGATCGCCATGTGCTCATATCTTTACTCGTCAATAGCGCCGTAGAATTTGCAGAGCAATCGTGTTCTTGATTTAGGTTCTCCATTGATTCGGGATACGCTTGGCTTTGAGGCCCTAAGGTTTTATCCAGAAAGAACGGGTCCTATCATTCGGAGAAGCAAGCATTTATTCGTTGACCAGGCTGAATGGAGACCAGGGCTTGAGAGTTTTGACTGCTGCATCCATACTCGTAGTCCCTGTGGCAAACGACTCATTGGTATTGTTTTTCGCCGCTTCAAATATTAGCACGGTAAACTGCACCTCTTTGTCACCCATATCCGACTTCTGCTTCAGCACCGTTCTATTACCTCCCCTGTCATTCTAAGTCTGCCGCCAGTGGGTCTACCTAGGCTTCACCAAAAGACTGGGCCAAAAATCCGCCGTGACTTGCCTTGTGCTTTCTGAGCTATTCACTCTCGATCCCCTACAGATCCGTCGCCTTTGGCTGAACTTGACACTTTTATTCAAACTGATCCACCTCCATTGTTACGCAACTTGCCAGTCTTTCGTTAACCCTCCGACCATCTGCCTCCCTGGAAGTCGCGTTCATTCCCCCAAGTTCCTCTTTCTAAATCAGCTATGAGGTTTAGCTTCTTTCAAATGGCTTGCAGCAGAACCTTGGTTAGAAACCCCCCACTATTTGTCTTACCCCCCTGCATGTCTGTATTCAGGTGCAAGCTTCACGAATTTTTCACGGTTCCTAGTGTTATCACACTACACAGTGAGTGCACCAACGTTGATATTGCGCCCAAAAGAGGCCTCTAAATTAGTAACTGAAACCATCTCTACAACCCTCAGAACATCGCCTTCACTTTTAGTGGCAGATGTTCTCCCTCGTTCATTCTCCTTCCCATGAATAGTTTTTTCGCCTGCACGAGTTTTGTTCGCAGTGCATGTCCAAACACGTGCCATATCTGTAGCTTCTGTTTTGCATATTTTCTTGGGTTTTTGGCAGATTCGTGGCTTGCCACGTAGCAATCTCTTCGACCAGCGGAGACACTGACCTTCAGAGCGTGCTTTTTCTATAATGTACGTACTCATCACTGAGGGACAAGCGTGCAAAAGAGGAGAAATGTTGCCCAGCCGGTGTTCGGGCTTAAGGCATATTTATTGGCTATAAACCGCATACTACTCTGGCCGGTCACTTGGCCCTTTTGTAAGACTTACAGTGACTCATCAGCATTTGGAAAACACACTTTCTCCGAAGTCTGTCCTTTTCCTGCGGGAACTCTTGCTGCCATCGGTGCCACCATTCATCTACATAACCTGACTCCCTGCGAGTCTTCATTATTCCTTATGAAATTGTTACCTCGGTCTATATATGCCTCGTCTAACGCCCTGCAAAGCTTCGAACACAGTGATCGTCACTTAGCATCAGTTATGTGTGTTTCTATTTCTGCTTCTTGTCTCTCTTGTTTCAAGCTATATGAGGCTCTCACTAGTAAAGTAGCATTCTTATATGACCGGTAGTGATCATATCCCATGTAGAGTAAGCCTCCTTCAGTACATCTGCCCCAGATAGAGGGAAGTCCAGCCACCGCCCGTAATCTCCATTCATGTAAATAAAAGGATTCCTTCCGAGCCCTAGTTTGCTCCAGTTGGTAATTGCCGATCTTAAACCGGAACCCACCCAGACTTATTTACCTCCCCGCTTTCCCATTCCGGCTTCCCATGAGTAAGTACACATCATTTTTCGATGTTCTCTGGACCGCCAGCCAATAGTTGTGTTCATTCCCTTGCCTTCAGGAGCCATCTGAAACCCTAACAACTGATCCTGGAATGGGTCGTTTAGCCTGCTACGCTGCGGAACCCAAATAAAAACAGTGTTCACTCTGCCCATCCCAGGAGTCCCTAGCGTGACCAGATCTACCACTTTGGCGAGCCGGCATCAGGCGTGAGAGAAGTCTGCGACGATAAGCGGGCCCGACTAAGCTGGCGAATCGCACCCCCTGTTACCAGAAACTGTTTCTGGGTTGGATGTCCAGCGCATTCCGTACCGCTCACCAGCCCCGTGAACAGGTTTGCAAAGCCACCGTTTTCAAGTTTGCGAAGCAGCTGCAATCGCACCATCCCCATTGCCTTCTCTAATCACATTTGAATCCTCATCGAGCTTCCTGTGACATCTTCAATGGTACCGTCATCACATGAGTCGCCCAATAAAACGAGGAGAAAAATGAAAATAATGCAAAGGTTTCACCACTGTGGAGGAGATGCACGCGTCAAAGCACGAAAAGATTGTACATCGTTATTGGACAAGAAAAAATATTCAAAAATTTGAAAACTTGGAGGTGCACACATCATTATCCGCAAGGTGAAGCTGAAAGCAGCCTGAACGAAGTAAAGTACCAAGGGTATGCGTGGTAAAGGTGAATCATTTTTGAATCCAGGCATGAACGGTTCTAAGGATGAAAGCTTCCTTTTAATATACAAAATAATCAGTGAGGCCAGAGAGTCGGTGACCTAAATGAAAAATATGATCAAATCCTGAAAGGAAAAGCCTGGGGTATCTGGATGCTCACCTTAGAGAGACAAAGATATAAGTCCGTGGATGTGAATGACATTGAAAGACGTGGGATCTACAACTAAATATCTACGTATCAAGAAAAATCGAATGACACCTGTCTGAAGGTAACTGCAGCCACCGGATGGAAATTTCCAGTATTTTTACAAGAAAGAATAGAAAAAACGCGAGGAAATTGTCTAACGTGATGCCACTGTGTGGTCAGATGGTTTGTCTTTCCTTTTATCATGTGAGCTATTGAAGCATACTGAGATTAAACCATCTAGCATTTTGGTAGATGCAGTGTTAAAGACGATGACAATTTGCGCAGTATGGGAGCCTTCCAGAAAGCTGCTTAGCTGATGACTTCTCGGGAGCTGTATTATACACAGGTCAGGTTTTCAGTCCGCGTGCGAATAATAACGCGCGAACCTTCGTGGAACTGGAGTCAGTCTGCTTAATAAGAAATGGACAGTCATGTTAGGTTTTCGGTATGAAAATAGACCGGGGAGCATTCTAATAGATGGTGCTGACCGAGGTCCACTTTAACTGGTTTCTGAAAATGGGAGCCAACAAGGCTGAACGCATCCAAGGATCAAATGGAGGTAGGCCAATCCGGAGCCCCGGCCGTAGGATTCTGTCAGGCCGCCCAATCAGCGGCGACGGCGTTTTGAGGACATGGTATAAATGGGGAGATTCGCTGTCTAAACGCGTTTCTAGCTGTGAGTTATGATAGTAAATAACGACAACATACAATGAACAATGAGTTTTTGTAAATACGACAAAAGTGAAGTTTCGTTTTAAGGGTCGGCGGCACCCTCCTCATATGCTAGTCAGGAATTTGAGTTGCAAGTTATGCTAGCGAAAACTTGGGGAACACTGACGGGGTTAGAACTATACTGCCTCAAGCTAGAGAATTTGTGGATACCCAGTAGGTACTATTTGTACGCATCCAGAATGATTTGACTTGTAGGCGTGACTGAAGGTCTTACATGTGCCAGAGTTACTTGCGGTGGGGGACAAGCTGGAGGTAGAGGACAGAGTTACTGCTGTATAAGGCGGACACCCTGGGGGTTTATTGGAGCGTCCTTCAGAGTGTAGTGACAGACTGGCTATATTTGGACGACTGCCCGAGGGCCACTGCCAGATGATGAGCTATATGTTAAAGGATTCGGATCTTACACTGTTTATGGCATGGTAACTGAAGTGCAGGGAGGTCTCTAGAGAAAAAAGATAGGAACTCCACAGAAAGAGTTAGCAGTTTTCAAAGTTGAGTGTATGTGCTGGAATGAAACAGATGAGGCAGCATCTGTCCGGAAGCTGTTGATACTTGAGGTTACCTTGGCGTGACAGGGCTCGGACTACGGAGAAAACAAAGATATGTGTTTATGAGTAGCTAGAAGTGATACCACCTAACATATTCCACGTATGCAGATCGGAGCAAACTGTGAAGTAGTAAGATGGGCTAGAAGAAATAGTTTACGAACGAACGAGGCCGATACCCTGCAGACAAAACGATACATTTGTTACCGTCCACCCATTCAAACTTGATAAAAAAGGTAGTTTTCCCAGACTTCGTCGAAGAATATCCGATGTTGCATGATCGGAGTGTACCGGCGTTCTTATAGCATAGATTCTAAAAGCATCACAAAATGAGGGTGCATCGGATTGAAATATATCTTCTAATATTTTCGTACGCTGGTTGGGATTACTTCTGGATTTTGTCCAGGTGTACGCACAGAAGCGTGATCAAAGTGGGAAAAATCCCCATGGTGGAATGGAAGTTGGTGAATAATTCTGGCAACGTCATATACGGAAACATGACGTAGACAGCAGTTACCGGATGTAAGCTTGCATTAAGTAAGCAAAGTAGCCAACGAAGACCATCAATACCAGGGAACCGGAACGGGGCGAAGATAGAATATGTTCAAGATTCATGGCAGGCATAAGAGGCACTTCGGAAAATTGAGTAGATCGGTTATGCTAAAAGAAGCGGGAGCTATAATCGGTTGGTTGTGTACGAAGGATATTTTAGTGACGGCCAGATTGAGAAGTAATTTATCAGCTGTCGCAATAAACGGTGGAGGATCTCAGAAACTGAATTTTCTGACTTGTTCGAAAAGTTTGGTGTTATTAGTATTTTCTGATCTGGGCTTGTCATGCAAAGTAAAATGGGACCCACATATGTGACTAGTAAATGGAGATGGGGGGTTATTGATTTTTCGAGTGCCAAATTAGGGCCACGTGGTGCAATGTTAAGTTGATGGCGACCAAACGATGGTAATAAAGTTGAGGTTGATGGTGAATACGGACTTGATTCATTGTCGACCGGATAACATGAAGAGAGCCGTCTTCACGCCTGGTGGCTGGCCTGGAACTGGATTGTTTTGCACTGTAAGAAGTAAAAAGTTTGTAAATTTAGAAGAGGCATACTAGTTGCAATAAACACTAGAATCCGCCAGGAAATCTGTCCCTTCTGAGCCTCTATTAAAGCACTGGGCCAAGCCGTCGAATGAGCTAAGTTAAATCACTCTGGACTTGCAACAGACAGAGATAACTGCAGCCTGAGGGTGGTTCGCTATTTGGGTAGTGATAAAAAGAGACGTCCACATACTGTGTACATGGCGGGTTTGTGTGAATGCGGATAGAACAAAGCTACACACTGAGGCTCATTTTAGCTTGATCATGAACCAAAGAAAGGTCTTACTGTAGCGATGACACTTCATGCACCTGTGCGTGTGAACAAGATGAAATACTCTTGGTTGGGATGCAGAGCATTTGGCGGACTCTGTTGGACACTGTGTCTACCTGTTTGTCTGCTTTCTTCTATGAGTGAGCGCTAAATATCCATTTAGTTTCGATTCGGCGGCCGGCTGCTAGATTCAGTGATGGGGCGGTTTATATTCCTTACTTAGAAAGCGCAGACGGTTTACACCCAGGGCAAGTTAAAGAAGATGATAGAATCAAGTCTTGGATCAATGCTTGAGATGCTCGCGCTCACCCTTCATTTGGGCTCAGGGCGAATAACGTGGGTGTTTGGGAACCTTAACAACTCAGGACAGCTTTCGAGCTCAAAAATATTTATGAATACGTCGCTGCAATTACTTTGAGAAAGATTTAGTTGTACGTGGTAAATCGGCCCTTTTGTTATTTTTCATTTGCGTAACCGAGTTTTAGTAATCGTCACCCCATATACCAAAGACGTTTGTAAACAAAGTGGACTGAGTAACGTCAGGCCTTCCGGGGCGTATACGAGCAGAAGAATTTACCATCAGAGAGCCGGTCGGGACTGGGGTGAGGAACCTGCGAAGATCGAGCTTATGGCTGGGGTGGTTAAATAAATAGGAGGTCGGATCGCAAGCTGCCATCCCGCACAGGGCCACGCGGAAGTACTGAGGGCCTATGTGATACCCCTATTCGTTTGTGGCTCCCCCGAAGTAGGGTAGGATAGTGACTGTAATGGAGAATTTATCCGTTATTGAAGGGAAAGCACAACATGAATTCAATGCCTTCGCAGTTGACGTTTCTTTGTTTTAGTGTTTTTCTACTCCAGAGGCGCGGGGAAGCATGCATATCATGGGAAGTACTTCCCGTCTCTCCTCCAACAGCCCTTCTTTCAGCATGACACGGGGTTGCCTCTGCTAGGGTTGGCTATCTTTCCCCTTGTTCCAAAGTGGCCACAGACCAGGTGCCATTTTTCTCTAGGTAGTGTCGCGGTCTTGAGCCATGGAAGAGAGAAAATGTCGTAAGCAGAAACAGAAAGTTTTTAACATAGGTGTGGTGAGCAAGCTAAAGCTAGTTCACCTAGGTGACCTTTACTTGTTGAAGGGAAAGAGGGTGGAGGTACACACAACAGCGTGTTAAAAATGGATACTGGTAAGGCGAACGAATTGGCGGTTTTCACTGAGTGGTTTTCCCATGTGCTAGACTTCGTCATCTACGCACTGGCCAGCGAATCTTTGGTGGGCTAGAACCGCGGATGCCGCAGATTGAGCTGTAGTTCCGATTGTTTGGTGGGCTGCGTATTGGGCTTATGGTTCAGTCGGCGGTTTCTTTAGGGTTGTTTCAGGTGACCATTAGTCTAGAAGTGCAGCAGGGCAGTGGCCGGTTGAACGGCAGACAAAAACGGAAGTTTTTCAGAATGGAGCTAGAAGTTTGCCGGAGTATGAGTGTTCAGAACAGGAAGTGGCATTGTGGATGAAAAACATTGGGAGCCGGAGTTGGTGATGATATTTTATTGCCTGGGAATGAGACAGGTAGATATGTGAGGGATGCTGTTGGCACGAGCTTCACGCAAACGGGCGAAGGTGGCATGATGATATAGCTGGCTTCCCGGCTCTAAGGTAGAAAAAGATACTGATATGTTCCACGGTTCACGTGACTGCTGGGTGTAGATGAAGAGCCGGACCACTGTAAGCCAAGAGGCTCAGT
Source organism: Fasciola hepatica (assembly GCA_948099385.1). Classification (NCBI taxonomy): domain Eukaryota; kingdom Metazoa; phylum Platyhelminthes; class Trematoda; order Plagiorchiida; family Fasciolidae; genus Fasciola; species Fasciola hepatica. Next base: position 7,909,774 of record CANUEZ040000012.1, on the reverse strand, counting down.
CGGAGGGACGGAGCTAGTGCAAGATGTTTCCCGGTGGTGAACTTTAAGAAGTACTAGCGGTCTCTCCGGATGAGGTTCCCGTTCAAAAACGAAAATGAGCAAAAGGACAAGAGTCGATGGATTTTTTGTTATACTAGTGGTTCGGTTGAACGGAGAAGAAATAGGAGGCCAGATGAGCTAACAATGGGAGCTGACAAGCCAAGGTGCTCCCATTTCCGTGACTGTGTGGAAAGAAGTGGCAGAGAGCCCAAGTGGGACAGAGCCAGGTCGACTTGGACAAGCAGATTTAAAAAGGCCAAACAATGGAGGAAACTGAAGCCAACCTTGATTTTTAATCCATCGAACAGACCGATCAACTTTTGGTTGGCCAGTTACGTACCTTACGGATGACCGATGAGGGCCACCCACCTGCCCTGCTGGGTTCCTGTAGTGGGGCCGGGTCCCGTAAATGGATGAGTACTTTGAAATACAATGGCACCTGACAGTGTGCAACTCCATGAGTCAATGAACCATATCAATAAGGAGAATGAATCAAGAAGTAAGACAGCTTACAGCCAGTGGAAATCCTTAGGCCGGAACAGGATGAGTTCCTGACTAGCGTCTATCATTCGATTAGCAGACCTGACCACAGGGGCGCATTTATAAACTAATCTCAACTGAGCTCTGGGCCAGCACTTTTATTTTAAATGATTTTGGCTTCAGCTAAGGGTAGCTACGGAGTGGAGGGCTTGGGCCAAGGATATCTGATTGGTGGTAAGGGTTCGTTTGGCGACCAGGAAACCTTTGGTGGTAACGTCGTTCCTTCCGTTAGTATCTTGTAGTTATTGAAAGGTGCGGCATTTGCGTGATGTTGTTGTTTACCTCATTAATTCTCGGCCAAGACGAACGTCGGAGAGCTCAGAGAGAAGCGAGCAAGTGCTTCTGCATCTTTCTCCGAAGTGTGAGGCAAAGCCACACTGAGTATTATGTTGCAAGCATGCAGGGTGGTTTCACTGACCGGAGAGGGAGATAGTCAATCAGGAGCGTTGAACACTACCGCACTTTTTGAGTTAATAACTCGCCCGTGGTTCTTGGATGCTTCGGTATGGAGGAGTTTGCTGAGAGCTGCTTAGTTCAGGGGGTTGATGCTTATTGGAAGGTCTGTACGTTTTGAGAAAGACGCTAACTTAGACAGTTATCTATCAGATTTACTGGAGCTCTCAATTCGTCGCTGTCCTGCTTCAAGGCTTCCGCCCTTTTGATGGCCTAGTCATATGTATCTGCGAGTGCAGCAGAATGTGGCCCGAGTGCTGCCTGGGTGGGTACTTGTCTCTGCCAGGCAAATCACCCTAGACAGGAATGACTTTAGCGGTTTTGCCTCGCACATTTATATTCTTCGCCGAAATAGCGCCCAGAGAAGATCAGGTTCACCGGACTTAATGGAAAGTCGTCCCATTCGCTTGTATTCGGAGAGATGGGGTGGCTAGTTGGTTTAATCATGAGCCTTTAGGTTATGAAAAGCTACAACTGGAAACCGCAGAGTTCACATGAAGCAAACGAAAAAAACGGATCTGTTCAAAGATGCACTAAACTTTGAGGACAGTTTTAAGCTCTTCTCAGACCTGAAATTTCACCAAAGACCCGCCTCAAAAATAAGCGGAAACGGCCATGACCTTGCCACGGGGTTTAGCCGTTCATAAATTCCCATTCTAGTGATTTTCCAATGATTGATAAAGTCCAACAAGCTTCAGAGTAATTATTGATGCGAAACTAATAAAAGTATCTCCGCTGACGCACTAAAGAAATATTGACTCATATGGAGAAACGGGCGTAGGAATGACTAAGCCCTTACTCTATCGTACTGGTACACTAAGGTTACGCTCGAGTATTGGCGAGGTTTTGCCGTGAGGTGTTGACTGCATGGTTACTACGACATTTTTACCGTCATTACCATGTTACTGGGCCAAAAAATAGCAGTGTAAGGACTGGCTTGGTAAAAGTGATACATAAGGACAGGGTAGGGCAGAATTTTCTTCGGGGAAGAGAACTTCAAAGGTCAACTTCAGGTGCCCTTGTTAGACGGCACTAGATTCTTCTTCAAGTGGACATGTGTGACGACAGGCATCTGCTTGAACGCAGCAAGTGGTGCACTAAGGGCGAGCTGCATTTCTGAAGATTTTACCTTTTGTATAGCCTTGTCACATTCCGATATGTCGCTGTCAGGGACGGCGGGGCTGCTTTTGGAGAAAGACCACAGCCCCCAAACCCCCACCTGAATATGGATCGCCTGTGGCAAAATGCTTTGTAAGTACGCCGACCACACCAGTAACTCAATGGCAGCGAAGCCACCAGGGAATATGGACGGCATTTCACGGGGAAAATGGGCTTGAAAGACATAACAGTAGAGAGCAGTTTTCTCCCTTTTTAGTGCCAACCTCTTAATTTCTGGCTTGTCTTCTTGTGAGTAGTCAATCCTGTGTGGAGAGACAGCTGGAGAAAGGTGGTCACCGATTACTACTGCGAAGATTCGTAATCAATTCTGGAGAGCGACAACTGTCGTCCAGCAGAAAATAGTCTCTAGGATCCCGAAAACTGAAAATAAGTTTATCCATGAAATTCTCACACAATTTTCAGCAAAAAACACCTAAAATATGACCATGAATGTTACAGGGAGCACCCGTCACCGTCCTGCAAAAAGTAGCGAAGAAACACAAAACGCGGCAATAGCGGAAGAAAAGACCACAAACAACAAATAGAGCGTGAGTTTCTGCTGGTGAGAATCAAGATAATATGCACGGTAGGCTTTATTAGGTCCAACAAATGAGTTCTTAAACGTAAAAGCCAAAATCCGCCGACACAGTTCTTCCCAGAGATAAAAGCTACCTTCCCTTATGGGCCAAAAAAATCAAATTACTCGGGGTAACAGACAAAAATCACGGCAGGCCAAACCGAGTGCTTAGTGTCAGTCCGGACAAGAGTGACTAAGAGAAACAGAGCCGCATTGAATCTCACCGAGCTGAGCCATTACTTTCCATCACCTCAAAAACGGTCCATAATATTCTTTCTATTAAAAAGCTTGACAGTAGAAGAGAAAAGTGAATGCCTCCGACGAGGCTAGTTTAACCAAACGTCGGCGCCAGAAAATGTAACGCAACGGTGATCGGTCTAATATGGTTGAGTAGTTAGCACTCAAGAGAGTAGGAGTTTCCATTCCTCCCCGAAGATGCAAGTTTCTTGTCAGGAAGCCCCGTTTATTGGATTATTGACTTGGAATCGGTATTCATACCCTCGCGCAGGTTTGAGTCTTTCGGTTTTCTTTTCGCTGGTCTCAACAGAGAAAGAACCCGCTGCTTCCAATGCTGCGTATGTGGAGAGGCAGTATTTTCCATTTAGGGCAAATCATTTGGTTGAGACGAGAAGTATATTGCCAGGGGATAGATCGGGAAGGCAAATAATACCGATAGCAGCCTTGCAACCCTTGCCGGGAGAAGAGTTCCTGGCTGAAACTGGAGTATCTAAATTGACAAGGGCGAAAATCAGTTGGATTATACTATTGTTCTTGTGGGAAGCTGGTAAACTTTTCAGTTCTCCCTCCAGGTGTGTATGAGGAATAAGCTGGATTAAGCCTCGAGGTGCCAGGAGTTTAAATCACCGTACATCGGAGGACTTGAAGCTACCAGCATTAATCTATGGCGCAGCAGGAACAGAAGCAACGTGCCCATAACCGTTGCACGTGAAAGACAGCTCTGATGTACCGCAAAAACAGCCGATCGAGGGTTTGAGTGAGGAGCGGCGCCCAATTTCAGGACATTTCGACATCGGGCCGGTCCCAAGTCACCAAGGTACTGCTACAACTAATTGAGCGGTTCTGAAATAACCAAACCCCGTTGAGGTTCCATCTGAGCTTGCAGGCTCCAAAAAAATAAACAAAGAAATAACTGTAACGCCCATATTAAACGAAAATTTCCCGTCTGTTCACCTGCACGTACTTCAGACGGATTTCGGCAGCTTTACCCAACCTTATTCGCGCTGACACTGTTTTGTGGTGAGCGCTGGATTCACCCTTGGCACAATTATTTTGTTCCTTTCATGGTAGTGTCTTAGCGAGATAAATTCGCGGACATTCGGTATGGTGGTGATTTGCATTGGCTGAAGACAGTTTTCTTTTATTGCGGTTCGGTTCCGTTTGCACATTCTCGTTTATGGACCGTAGACCCTCAGGTTTTTAAAGTTGATTTCTGGTTGCCAAGCTCAGAAAATGGTTTTTCGGGGACAAATACTCGTGCAGAATTTACCCTTGTTGACTGGATCACAGAACAGGCTTTCCTTGGTTATGCCCCTTCGGTCGAGTTTTCTTATACAGATTTTATTTCTCACTTCACCTAATGATTTGCCGGATAGTGACCGTGGCCCACCGTCAGGGGTGTGGTTGGCACATGCCGGTATTTTAACTCACGAGAAATACATTATAACTTCCAGTTCCTTCTTCTTATGATTGGGGTTCTGCATCGTTTCGGGCAACAAGCTGTTTTGAGGCTCAAAAGTGCTACGCGGAGTGAATGAAGCGTAATATTTGGTGGATCAAGCACCATTTAGACTTCACCCAGACCGGGATATGTGCGTTTTTGTGGCCACTATAACTACCGTAGGTAAGTGAGATTGCCGAGCGCACAGAAAAGTCCAAGCTCGAAGACCACGGCCCGGGACGGCGGCGAGCGTCCAATTTCGATAGTGTCCTGCTGTTCACCCAAAGTGGTCATCAGAACGGCTTTAGGCGCGCAAAACTGAAGTAACTGGATGAGTGTGATGAAAAACCGTAAAAATTGGAGTGGCGTCCTTAGTTTCGATCAGACCTTCGTTTTTATTTTACAAGTGTTCAGTATGTAAATATGTTTACCGAAGTTGCTTTTTTTGACCGCCGTGGCTGATTCCGCGAGCGGCGCTGCAAGAGCTGGTCAGTATCTCGCAAACTATTTAAAGATAAAAACCTACGTAATTGTCTAAAATTATGTTTGGGATGGGTTAAATGGGTTGTCTGAACTGAAGGAATTTGTAGAATCCCGTATAGATCAAGGAACGGGGCTACATTGACCGCACTGAAGTTCTTGATGCCAGGCAATAGCTGGGTGGTAGAAGCCTTTGGTGTGCCCTGTTACAACTCCAAACTAAACTTCAGCAGCTTAATTACAGTTTATGATGATGATGCCTTCACCTGACTGTCTACGAAAAAACCTTTCTTGCATGGCACGGGCATCTAAAATTTTGACTACAGAGATCGTTATTAACCAGTGAGAATGCTTCAGTAAAACGTACCCATATGTATGTCTTAAAAATAGTCTTCATACTAAGACCTTGTCCGTCCTTTGTTTGTTTGATTTCCGTTGACTAGCCATTCCGATTACCCCCAAAAAGCTGTTCGAATCATCAGAGTGGTTTAGGGGAGTACTCTTGCATGTTATTGCGATAAAAATTAAATAAGTGAAATTTCGTTTATCTTTAGAACATTTCAGCATCCGTGGCATCATCAGCTGTTCGACTGTACAAGCCACCAGCTAAAATGTCATCTATCGGTTTCCCTTGCAAATTGATCGCATAAATTTGAACAGCTCACGTTTGGACCGCAGAACTCTGTCTCCGATTTGCGCGAAAGACCCAGGCGAAGAGTCCAGATGAAACTGAATCAATAAAGCGGTAAGCATTTTATTATTGTTAGTCAGTGGGTAGTTGAGGTAGGCCGCAGCCGTACGTGGGTGGGGAGAGTCTGGATAGAGGAGGTTCAGTAGAGGGAATCTCGCTCGTCAGACACAATGCCGTTTTGTGGAATTTTGCGAACCTCAGCAATGGTTTTGTAAAATATACCAACTTCATCACTGGGCATGAGCCAAGCTAGCAGTGGGGCTGAGTGTCCTGAGCATGGTGGCAGGATTTCCAAGTAGGGAGCAGCAATCCTGCAACGTTTAGAGCCACGGACCACGGCCTGAAAATGAGCTCAGAAAGTTTTCGCTAGGAGGGGGAATTTAATGTAAAAAATACAAACAGATGTAACGTAAATTATTCAGAAGAGCTGTGTGATAGTGCCCGTTAGTGAGGGTTAGGGTGACTTTCTGTGGATGAGACAGGGAAAAACACCCAAATCCTACGGGAATTATTTGTTAGGGAATCTCGTCTAGCCATACATATTCAGCAGCTGCATAATCACTGCACGGCAAAAATAACGAAACAAAATTGCATTAGGCAATGAACTTGGTAATTGGTGCTGGACAACTTCCCCTCTTATGATGCTGAATATCTCAGCGGCTTCTCCTATGTGTCATAAAGGCCCGAAAATATCTATTTTACTAACACCCACGCCCAAATACTTGAAAATGGGAAGGCTCTATCTGAAATCGAACTACATTTTTATTCAGAACTAGACGCTGGAGAAAGAACAATTGTTTTCGATGAATCCTGTACGTGCTCTTACAATTCATACGGGTGAAGTAACACTGGAATGCGTTAGCCATTGGCCGGAGTAAAGGTCGTTGTCGTAGCGTTAGGAAAAACGGGGTTGATGGGAAGGGGTGTCTATATCGTTTTGGGATTCATCACCCCCATGGCATTATCCGTTGATTTCGAGTTGTAAAACCAAGTTGAAGTTGGGTATGGCCCAGCCCTAAGGGTGGTTTTTGCCCCATCGGCCTCGCCAGTCAGCACAACCAGACGAAAATCACAAATTAGTGTTCTTCCGGCCAGAGTATTTAACCGAATGTCTAGGAAACCGTCGTGGAGATTTGAATCACGGGAAAGTTTATGACAAGACACCGCAAAATCTGCGGTTTTTAAATGTATGAAAACCAACCTCAGTACTGATACTTTGGATCGAGCAGTAAGCAAACCAAAGTGAAAACTGAAGCGGCGTCAGTGAGCAACAATCACGCCTCAGCGTGATAAATAGTGTGAAACAGTAAAACAGTCGGTGAAATTTTCAGCAAGGTCGTACATGAAAATGATGAAGCTCTTCAACACAGCATCCCCCGATCCTCGGCCAACAATCACAAACAAATTCTTCAGTGAAATAGCAGAAGGCGCCCTACAAAGGCAGAAAGTTGGAGCACTAGACCACACAGGCAATATATTCAAAAGCTTTCATTGGAGTTTACAGCCAAGAAGACCGAGCACTAAACAGAATCTCTAACAGCCCTATCAGAAAGCAAACTCATCAACTCGTCTGAGAAGTTCAATGTCTACAACTCGTTTCTTTCTTTAGTTTTGGTCTTAGGAGCAACCACTGCCCCCTCTTATTTCCAATCAGAATAACTCTGTTGACTTCTCGTGATTTGAACTGCCGAAGACCTTTTTAAATGCTTTCCGTTCTATGAAACAGCCTACTGAGGGAATTTCAAACCGAAGAAGCAAAAATGTGCTGGCCGCTTCAAGAGTGTAACTGCAGAGAAAAATTGCTTTCATCTCAGCTCAGATTGTAAATTACAGTCTACTGCCAAGGGACTTTTACTTGTGGCTTTGAATCGGAACCTGTAGGTGAAGAATTTGCCCACAAGTCGGTGGAGTGTTTAATCAGCTCTGGAAAGCGACCTAGGAACCGGTGAAGGAAATCCTTCCCTAGCAAGTGAGACTTGTTTTCGCAATCATTCAGCAATATTTTCTCTGGTGCTTAGTTACCAGTCCGCTTCAATAAAATTCACGGGCGAGCATAGGCATCGAACCAAACTGCTTCCAAACGACTGATGACTGGAATCCAGTCGACCGGTGCAAACTCAGCTCTCACCCTTGAAACAATCACTACACCGGATTGACCACAAGCACTTGAAGCCGGACTAACGGACGCCCGAAGACTATAGCAATAGACTGAGACTGCATCTGAGGTGTGAGGCGTGATCAAAGAAGGAAAGACTTGCGGGCACATTTAGGAGACAGCGTGCATCTATTTTAAGAGTTTCAGGGGTTCTAGCGAGAGCAGCCTGTTCCCCTATCTAATTAGGTGTCCGTAAGCTACAGGCTTTCAAGCGAAGTGAACATTTAGACTTGAGAAGTGTATTTAGTGCGTGCCCGACTCCAAAACTGTTGCTTTCTTTGCATCCGCAAATACCCGAGGCATTTCCGTCAATCTGAAACCAGGGGAAGGAGAACAGGTTAGAGCCTTAACAAGAAAGATGCCAATTTCTGGGCAAATCATAGTTCGCGGCTGCACACGCCGCAGAAAACATTTTTATTTAGGAACACCGGAGGAAATCTTCGACTGAAAACTATGCCCATAGGGAAGTAAGGCTTTTACTCAAAGTAAGGATTTGACCGAAAAACCCTTGAACGGACGTCCCCTGGTCTGTCACGCGAATCCTGATTGTTGCGTGCATTTTGTCATATATCCTCTGGTGCTGTGTTTTGTGTCCACCCTTCGGATTCGGTCCTCCATCATATGTACCTAATGGAGCAAGCAGAACGTGAACGGGCGAGCATACTCTAGGGGTTTGGTCGCTCAGCTCAGGCGTGCGACTGCTGTCCTGTTAAGTATGGTGACTAATCCCACCGACGACAGGACCCCCAGGTATCCCACTACCACACCCGCCCAGTGGCGGGCTTCGGGCAGGGAAACTGTACCTCTCTGCATTTATTCACTAGTGTCATCTCTAGCGGTACGGTGGTTAGTGCCAAATGTTGCTACGCCACTGATTCAGTGGATGAGCCTCAATGAAACCAGGATGAATGAGCAAACTACAAAGCCGTGACCGCTTCCGAAACCAATTTGACTCCGGCGAGTACAACCTACGCGAGTGCCAGATAATCTGCAGTTTATGACCGTTGATTAGCTTAAAAGTGATACTGGAATGTTCACAAGTGAATCTATCAGATATAACGTAGATTATGGCACGTAAGACGAACGTCATTCCGTCAGGAAACCCTGCATCAAGATGAGATTGCACTACTCCGTGGTGTGATGGCTTGCAATGAGTCTTGCAAAATGGCCTCCTCATACCGGAGATTCAATCACGCCTGAAAATTCAATGGACGGAGACAGGACAAAGTTTGGTCTTTGAACCAATTGCCGGGAAACATCCGGTACTAACCACCATACCCCTGTAGATGACACTAGTGAATAAATACGGGGAGATACAGTTTCCCGGCCTGAAACCATCCACTGGGTGGTGTGTGACCATCGGTTGTTGGAATTCCTTCAAAGACACTGCATTTTCACCTGTTCCTGGTATCACTCGCTCGCGTACACTATTTGCGTGCTTCCATACACTTTATGTTTTTATGGATCAACTTCTGATTTTTGCGTCGATAGCGCCACCTCGCCATATCCCATCTTAGACCTGCCTGATGCGCGTGCTTGTCTCTTGCACGCCGTAAACTTGGTTCTCGTTTTCTGGGTGTGTAGTCGCATAGCTGATATTTGTATATGTTTTATGTTACAGTTGATTTAATCACCCAGTATCGTAGAACTTACAGATCAATCGCGCCCTGGTTTCGTGATTCGTTCAAATCATGCCACGCACTGCTGGGAAGCGTGTTACTCCTGTGGTTCCTGTCGACTGTGGCTGAAGTTACCGTACTTCATTAGATAGCCATCGCCTGCGTAGCTAAGCAACAAGGTCCACGTTCTGCTTGATCCTTTGGGTGCATGAGACTGAGGACGGGATCGAGGAAGGCGGATCCAAGAAAAAGCACCAGTGGTGGTGAGCTGCAACAACTGGGAAACTGGTACTGTGCTTCCGGGGAAAGTTTGCTCAGTCGTTCAGATACAATGCCAAACTACTGATATCAGAAATCCATACCTGGAACCATGTGTCTCCGTTCTGGAGGTTAGTTGTGTTAACCAACGAATGAACTTTGGAAGAATCACCATGTGACTCTAAAAACGGACTGTCCGTCTATGCACGCTCCATTCGATCCAAACGAGGTTACAGCTGTGCTCCAGTAATGGTATTTAAACCATTTTATCGGGGTTAGTACACGCATGGAGAACGTGTCCATTAGGTGGTAGAAGCATTTTTTACCTTACTTTTCTCCTTCTGTACTGTCTGAGGAGTTTGGATGTGATACAGTCTTTAAATTGCTTGTATTAGTTTTCCGGAGTCTATAACAGCTTGTTACTATTAACTTTCCTCTATTGTTGAACAACTTGGTTCTGCGGGTACTTCAAAAACAATGAGAGGGCCATCTTCTTCATCCAGAAACTGAGACAAAGGAGGATCAGATTTAACCCCTTGCCTCAGTGTCTTACCGATATTTGATATACGGGTCTGGCCGTTAATCACTAACTCTGTTCCTGTCAATCGCCTTATAGGAGACGAACATTAGGCATCAAAAAATGGAAAAGTACAGATGCTGAGGAGGTATCCACTCACCGTGGCCACGGAGTGTACAATTATTTGGATGAATTTACTTCACTCGACGATGCCACAGGAACACTGGAGAAATTGTTTACAAAGCAACCCAATGAAATCTTCGCGGGTTATCCATTCCCAAAGTTTAAACAAGAAACGGATCAGTGAAAAGACAGTGTCAAAATAACAGGATACAGTAAAAGTGATGAGACGTTTATTCGGAGGAGATTTGTTCTGAAGGTCTTTTGTTCGGCAAGTGCGTTCAACACCGCCATCTACAGACCGAATAGTAACAGCATCAGTTTCCGTGCATGACTTGATCACCGAATGGCCTTCTTCGTGTGGGAGCTGGAGTCAGAATCAGTCACTGCGACGTCACTATGAGATCGCAAATGGCGGGCTTAGTCTGCGACGCGGGATACACTGAGCAATGAATGTACACAAATTTGATGGGTCTGGGAGATTTTGACTCAAGCAACCTGAACTATTTTCTGACTGATGCACGGCTTGTATCCCCTTTCCCAGACCACATCCAAGAATTGTTGTGGTGAGGTTCATACGAGAGGTCTCCCTTTGCCTCCAATTTTTAGGAGTGAGTGCGGAAATGTGCTTCAACGGTAGAAAAATCACTTGTGTTTTGTGCGAAAAGACCTTCCCTTACCCTGACAAAACTTTGTCATGGCCGGGTTTACCCCATAGGGCTAGCCCCCTTGGGGCGAACCTTGGTCACCGGTAGCTCTGTGTAACGTACATGCGTAAAACTCCTCCCTAGCCGTTGTCACTTACTTGGATTGTTGAGACTATGCTCTTTATCTTACTGACCCTCGAACAAGTACAGCATACATCAGTCACTATACCTCAACCTTTGTTCATATTTTGCTCATTTGCCGTGGCCAATTTTTTGATTCGAACTTGTGCGATGGCATAGGAGCTCTCAGGGCCAATATAAGATTATGACGTTACCATTTTCACTGTTTGATCCGTGCTCCATCTCCCTAACAGCACACCGGATCCGGACTGGCACCGGACCATTTCCGGTGAATTGCCGGTAGAGTTCCGGTGATTTTCGGGCAATATGCCGGCGATCTTCCGGAAACGTTACCGGTACCCTGCCAGTACCAATACGTTAAAAGGTGAGCAAGTGAAAAATAGATCTGCTCTAATCCATACTTCATCTCCACGTACCTCTAGATTCCATATCCCATTCCTACGATAATAAATCTTTGTTAGCCACTATTTAGGGGTGCTTACATTCACCGGCTAGAAAACTACATTGGCTAAAAGCATTAAACTTCTTGTTTTACCAATAACGCTTTTCTCGATGGTCCATGTGCCCTAGTGACCTCTCATGCATAGCTGGTGCCGAAAGCACTCCATGAAGATCGGAAGCAAACTAATATAAAAGCACCAGTGGGTACAAAATGGAGAATTAACTGTAAGTGATAAATGCTTATGAAAATCATCGTACGAGAAAAGGCTGTACATATTCTCCCAATGTCATGTGTTGTTCCGGCGAGATCTGGAACGGAAAATGCAAGTGGAACAATGGTTTGGAAAGATGAACAATGACATGTATACATTTTTATATATTTATTATGGATATATATTTATATAAACTTCGCATAGTGTGCAAAGTAAACGAAGAAAGTACAATTATTAAGTTGTGGTGCACAAATGAAGTATAAGGTTTTTGTAGGTGTTCTACGGGAAACTTAGCCTACCTGGCAATCCGACGGCCGGAGCCCCGATCTCGGGCGTCAGTAAACCACCTTTTATAATGCGCTCGACATCCGGAGGTGGCAGCTCTTGGAACCGAGTAGTCGTTTTGAAGGCTTCTGTGAAATTAATTATGGTATTGATGAAACAGCTTTACCTATCACAGTGTAGGGAAATCGAGAATTTCCGATGGACGATTTTCCGGGCGTTCCGGTCCAATCACACCGGAGAGCCGAATCTTCTCCAGCTAGCGAACACAGCTTTCTCCGTACAGTGGAACCCAGACCGGTGCCAACATGGCACAGTAGGGCTTTCACCTTTATTCACAAGTCTAATCAGTTACGAAATGTACGTTGCAGGTAAAACTTCTGTTTGTTTCCAGGTTTTTTCAAATTTAACCAGTCCGGTCTGATCGTTAGCCTGGAACGGCTAGTAGACGGAGGCCACCCCTCTCTTACCACGGCTAATGAAACCGACAATGTTCCCCATTAGCAAATAATGGTCGATCCGCAGACCATTCAAACGAGAAAATACGCTCCATATAGTCTGAATGTCATAAGTGGGGCTGATAGATCAATCACCTTGTCATCTTTGTAGGAAATCCTGAATTTGACCGGCCGACTGACTGGTGGTTAATGGGTGGGACGAGCTATAGGAAATGTTCTTATCGCCTGAACTATAAAACCACTAACCCCAGAGGATTAAATGCTGCTTCTGTGTCCATACCTCAGAGGTTCCCCTCACCTGTCAATCTTGATGGACTACGGAGAGGCGTGATGAGGAAAACTGCACCACTTTACCTTTGTGGGAGGTGAGCTTAGTCCAAAACTGGCCCTGGAGGCGTTGATGACAGTGCAGGAGATTCCACATGAAAGCGCTGAGATAGAGATTTCCTCAGAACTCTCGCCCGATGTGAAAGCAATGAGTACCCTTGAAAAATAGGAAATGAAGTAAAAATTCACCTGAGGCAAGCGGAATAGCGCTCAGCAAAGGGCGTCATCGGTAATTTATCATCCGACGACGCTGACCCGCCGGTTCCACCGATAAGCTTCCTCTCGAAGTCCATTGCATCCCTCAGGCTGTCTGACGGCACAAGAAAACACTTCGAATTTACCTGAGTGGTATAGCTCACGGAATGCGCAATCTGGAACGCCATCCGCCAATTTTAAACCTACCAACAGCGATCTCTGATGAATTTGGAGGGTGAACGGCTTGGGCCAATATACCATTTTTTCATCCACCAGCAAGTTACTGTAGAGGATGGCCACAGACTTATCACAAAAAAACAACTACTAGGTACATCTAAAAGAGTTGGCAGTTGGCAGTACGCAATGTTACTATTTATTATAGATTTAAAGTACCAGATACATATCAATAAGTGAAATATCAATAGTTAAAAGTGTGTGATATGGGAAAGATTACATGAAGACTGCCAACAGTCATTGGAAAGCATTTACACAAAACGCTCTTTGACTAAAGTGTTAAAACGTCATCGTGCAAACCGTCAACGGTATATATATGTACACGCTGTTATATTGCATGGGTTTGCTGAAAGATCGACACGGGTTTTCTAAATAGCTCGCACTAACTGATGCCTCGTTTACGTCAACAACTTCAGCCGGTTTACCATCGGCGATGGCGATGTTGTTCGGTGGGCTGGGGAAAGATAACGTGGTTCAAAAGGCCAGCGTTTTTGCATCCAAGGAACACGTAAATTGGTTGCTCGACGTCATCTTGTATGTGGGCAGTGCAATCCGGATTGTCCGAAGTAATAAGCTCGCGCAAACGACGGTAAAACTGCTGGGCAGCATTTCCGGGACCATGAATACTAAATTTCAAATTGCATGGATAGGAATCAAATGGGAAACAGGAAAATTTGTCCAGCCTCCGGTGATCAGGAACATCTTTGGGTAGGTGAATTATTGAGTGAATGTTGTATGTAATATTTGATACACAGTACAAAGAAGAGAATTTTTGAACAAATGTACGCAAAATAGATTCCGCAAAGGCATTGCATGATATGTACAAAACTGGATGGCACAAAATATTAATGAGAACGGGAGGCAGCATGGAGTGCTCAAAAGCATCTTTGCTCAACAAGGGCTGCAAAGAAACAGGTCCCAAATACGATAAAATTGTACCAAATCCCATGGCTTTCTACAGGCCGATATTATGAACGTGGCGACAAGGCCGCTGAAAATCACACGGAGTGGTGGCACGCGAATGGAGTATCTGACTGCCAAGGTCCTCACAGGCAACTTTATCCAAGCGACCAAATGAATTGCGAGGACCATGCAACCAGAGATCGAGAAGTTTATTCATCGCACCCAAAGAGAAGAGGTGCATTTAATCTAATGGGAACACCTGAACCACATCAGTGTGGAGGGAAACAAAGGGACTCACACCGATGTGGTGTTTCCGATGCCGCAAGGTACGAAACGCCTCGTCGTCACGAGGCTTGCACTCAAAATAGGGAGAAGTCATCGTTTTTTCACAGTGCAAGCCGCGTTGGATACACTTTTCACAGCCAAAGTAACCAGTGGGACCTTTCACTTGTGTAATGAAACTCCGGGCCATAGTATTACAGATCACTGACGACAGTGGGCGCTCAGTGCGCATGTCACCAAACAATGTTCACTTGGTTAAAGATTTGTTCAACTCCGTCACTCGTTCACCCATGTAAGTTGATACTTCAGACTGTCTGCCCACACCACAATAAAAACCGAAGGTGGAAACTGGGTGGCAGACAGATGTGATTACTCTCACTAGTACTGGCCACAGCTGCGTAATCGATGAACAATAAACCGAAGCATCATCACAATTCGCCTCTATGTCGATTTCTTCAGAGACCGCGGTAATTTTCCTTAGCCTTCCCGTCAGAACTTCATTAAGCCCCACATGAATGTAAAGCCGGTTATCCAGCTTCGTGATAAGAATCTCCCTTGGTGTACCCAATGACTTTCTTGGATCCCCACAAAGATTCGGTATATGTTCACTGGTTGCCTCAGAAATTCCCCTTTATTGAACCAAAGACAGTCGAAAGCAAACAAAGCTTTTTCCAAGGAAGTCAAAAGTGAACATTCATTGTCAGCAGACTGTGGTGCACGTCGTAATCCGTCCAAAGGAATAAATAATGAGGGAAGTTAGTTTGCCAGAAACGAGGCAAGGACCTGTTACTTGTGGCTGTCTTTTAGAGGTAACGGCTTCTTTAGTGGGAGCCTCAACGTTTCCTAGAAAATGAGGCAATATTGGTATTTAAACGAACAAATTACTCATGACCGCTGGCTGCACTGAGAAAACCTTCGGAAAGGTGTCCTCTTCCAAGCATGCCTCACGCTGTTGGATAAGCGGCACGTTCCTTGGAACCATAGCGCCACATTCAGTGGTCGCATTTATAAGCCAAGTCCTTAACATGAAAGTAACAAGACTAATGATAACTCTCACCTGACAAATCCAACTTGGGGCAACAGACGCGGTGCTTCCACAGTGTGGCCTCTCCACAAACAGCACACTTCACAGAGCTGAGTCCTTCCTTCTTCATACGATATCACTTTCACTTATTTATTTCAGCCATTGCAACTGAATAAAATGGTGCGGCTTTCTAGACCATGTCCAAAGATTCACAATCAAGTTTGGAGAATGGTGGAAAAACAGACTGACCATAAACCACACTTCATGTGCAGTGTGACACATGCTGGAATCTTCCGTCATTTCAAAAGAAGACTACTAGATTCATTTCGGAACCTCTCGCAAAGCCTTTAAATTAAACAAATTTTTACCTCACAACATTGGCAACATCATCTAACATCGATTCATGCTCAGTTGGTGTTTATCCATTATAGCACCCTAATTGAGTGAGCTATAAATAATTACTTTTTGCTGTTCTCATAAGACCGGCGGTAATCACAACTTGGGTAGCCTTTTACTAAATGGAACCACTAAAGGCCTGATCATAAAACACAAACCAACTAACCACTCCGTCAAATAATGAACACCGTCAAAACCACAGCGACCATGAACTCAGAGAGGGGAGCGCGTGACAAGCGCGACAAAGCAAAGCCGCCTTGAGATTCAAATTTTGGCTTCACTTAGTCGAAACAAGAACCCACGGTTGTAACGCAATTCACGGACATAAATAAGGTGAAAATCGCATATCACTGCTCAAAAGGCTATTTGAAGACTAGTTATGTGACTGTTCTCATGAAGTTTCCAATATTTCTCTGCCCTCTTGTTACCGGCACATTACCGGAATGTTGTGGTTGGCAATGTGCCACTTGGGCTGTACTTCATTACCTTTCAGGCCTACATGCCAGCCAGTCCGGTCCACAAGGACCTCCCAATGAGAATGAACTCCAATAAATATTTACCTACCTTTAGTGTTACGCTTGTCCCTAGGGCTCCCGGCGCCCAGGATGCTAATAAACTCTTTGTCTTATATACGCGCTCTGCTGGCGTCTGTGTTCTTCCTGCGTGTGAGCCGCCAGAGAACGGTGTGTTGGACGTCGGCCCAGTTTCTGCTTACCAAAAACTAACACCGAGTCCATCTTGATTTCCTTTCAGACCGACCGCCATCTCGCCTATTCACCCAGATCCGCCTTACCCGTTATAACTTCGGCGACGGGGATGGGATCCTCATTATCAGGTAAAGTTGAAAAAAAAATCGATGGAAGAACGGCCAGTGATTCAAACTCGACCGTTGTCTGTGGTAATCACTTTCGCGGCGGTACCCCTGAGCCGCCGCCACTCTTCGTTATCCATTCGGAACTTCCTTTTTGGAAATCCAAAATGACCCGATTTTTGCTACAAGTACCTGATGGAGAACGTAGCGGGTACCTTCTTGTTCGACTTACGGAAACCATTCAAAAATTGATCCTCTAGGAGGCGGTTGACGAGACGACACCCATTGCTTTAGTTTGGAAAACCTTAGAAGAGCTGTTTCCAGTTGTCAATGATGTGTTGTAGAGCAATACGGGTTTTGGAAGCGGAGAAAACTGTTCAGGGAGGGCTTCACTGACTATGCAGATCATCTACTTTTCTTGGTTGCGACTGGGTTTCCACGTCAACCCCCAGAGGTTCGAAATGCACTGGCCTTCGAACGGCTCATCACGGGATCTCATAGTGATAAAGCCCGGTCCCAGCTGCAGCAGGATCCACCCAAATACTTGTCTCAATCTGTTCGGATAGCTACTGAGTTCAGCTCCTAGCCGGGAAATAAAGCGCGGTATGAACGGCCCTGCGGTGAACGACATTCGGCGAGATGAAACAAAGACCGGCGAGACCTCAGGTTAAAAGGAAGGACCCATGAAGGTGAGTCAACGCAGCTTAATGACCTTATTCCTATGATATGTGTTTCCAAAACAAAGCATGTAAATCCACCTCTAATCAGTGTCGTGATAAGGAGTCATCCATACTGGGCCTTGGTTGACACAGGAGCTAAAAGTAGCTTAATCCACCCAATGATCTGCAGTAACGGCAAAGATAGGGATGTGACGCCGAGAGTTCTGGCAGGAAATGGGGTTCCTGTAAAAAATGTGGCCCTCGCCAAATAACTCTCGAAGTGGAAGGGAAAACTGTTACGCACCCAGATGTCGTGTCTACCGACATACCCTGGGTCCTGATCTCTGGACATGACTTCCAGCACAAAAACAAGTGTGGCCTTGGCTCCGGTCCTGGCTTGTTGATGTTTGAAGGTCAGAATATCCCGTTTGGCAGCCCGGAGGGAGACGATCACGCAATGAACCTCGAATCGCAGCGGACAACCCTCCGGGCGCAAGAAGAACAGCTGCTGTTGCCAGCAGGGTCAGCTGGCCCACACGGGAAATCCATGATGACAGGCACACCAAGGGGCAGTGACCGGGTTCATAAAATAAAGCCGGTGAACTTACCGAGTCAAATAAAGAGATTGCTCAACCAGGTGGATAGTTCTATGAATGCTGTATATCGCCCCCGGCTGGAATAGATTATGACAGCCTACAAGAAAGCATTTGCCTGGGATGGCATTTCCTTAGGGAAAACTAGAGACGTATGATATCGTGTTGACACACAGGCAGCAACTCCAGTGGGGCAGCATCCGAGCCGAGTTCCCGCTCAGCACCGAAAAGAATTGACCAATGTCATCCAAGGACTGCTGAGTGAAGGAGTCATCAGGCACTCAGAGCCTCTTCGGGCCTCATTCATAGTGTTGGTAAGGAAAGTGTCCGGATCACCAGAACTCCGCATGGACTATCGCAAGCTGAACCAAGTGACCACGAAAGATGGTTTTCCACTTTCTCGGATTGACGATACTTTGGAGGCGCTCAGAGGTACAAGATATTTCAGCACACTCAATTTGGCATCCGGATAATGGCAGGTAGAAGTGCATCCCGACGACAAGAAGAAAACAGCCTTCTGTATCCCGTCCGAGGTGTATGAATTTCAGATGATGCCTTTCGGGCTGATTAGTGTCCCTGCGACATTCCAAAGCTCAATGTGTGATTTTAGGCTAAATGGTGCGGGAAAAATTTCTGGTTTATTAGGACGATGTTATCGTACATGGGCGCACGCCGGCTGAAAATCTCTCTAACCTGGAAGAGGTAAATAAGGTAATTGAGGATACTGGTTGAAGCTGAAGACTGGGGAATGAGAATAGCTAAAGCGGGTGGTTAAGTACCTAGGTCACATTATCAATCAAGATGGAATTCAGAGTGATCCGGAAAAGATTCAAGCTATTGAAACCTGGCCGGTTCCGACCAGCGCACCAGACGTCAGGTGGTCCATTGGATTGACTTCATATTACAGTCGTTTTTTGAGGGACTATGCCCGAAATGAGCTCCCTTTGCATCAGCGTACCGAGAAGGACAGGAAATTTCCGTGGACCTTGGAGCGTCAGACAGCATTCGAACGCCCCAAGAGTGTCTAACCGAGGATCCAATCCTCGCTTTCCCAGATCTCACTGAAACAGCAGGTGCCTTTATCCTGGACGCGTGTGCCAGGGGGACGGAGAAAAGCGCAGTCCTTTCTCAAACGGGCCGCGATAATGAAGAACATGTGATCGCCTGTGCCAGTCGTTGCCTTAGCAAACCAGCGGGGAATTATTGCACAACCGGGAAAGAAATGCTTGCACTGGTAACGTACGTATGTCACTTCACACACTATTTCCTAGGGAAAGGACTTACAGCTAGAAAGGACCATCAGTCTCTGAAATGGTTGCCAAATTTCAGAGCACCTGAAGGACAAGTAGCCTGCTGGCAAGAACGGTTGCGAGAGTTCGACCTCGAATGCCATCACCAACCTGGTCGAAAGCACATGAAAGCCGGCGCCCTGCCCCGATGTCACGACCAGCATGGTGATTTCCCGACTTGTCAGGTGGCCACAGTCTTGTTGGAAGCACAGAAAACGGTGTGGGCAAAGATTCAGCGAAATGATCCAGAAACGAAAATAAATCTAGGACAAGTTAAAGAGTGGCCAGTCTAAATACACAGAGGTAGAGCTGGCCGGCTGTAGCTGGGACAGCCTTTGTCTCTGGTCCGTTTGGCCACGGCTATCGATTCAGGAGGAGGTGATGCACTGTCAGCATGGAGAGAACCATGGCCTTAGAATGATCGTGCCCAAAAGAAGGTGCAGTACGTTTTAGGAAATTTGCATTCCAAGTTGAGACATACGAAGCAGCACGAAATGGACCACGCCGGGTAGCAAAGATTTTGGTGGCCCCGGCAGCCTCGGGACGTAATAAACTTTCTCAACCGCTGAATAGAATACATTCAGAATAAAGCACCGCAGAAGCGAAACCGCGCTCCGTTACAGGCAATGCCGGTGGTTTATCGTAACCAAATTCCAGGGATGGACGTCGTCGGACCATTGCCTGAAACACCCAGAAAGAATCGATACTCTCTTGTGGTGGTGGACTACTTCACAAAATAATATGAGGCGGTAGCAGTGCCCTCCGGTGAGGCCATCACGATTGCAGATTCTGTCTTCGAACAGTGAATAGCTGGCTGAGGTGCACCACAGCAATTACAACCAGATCGGGGCACAAGTTTTGAGAAGTCTGTGGTCGTGCAGCTGTGTAAGCTCTGTGGGCCAAGTAAAACAAGTATATCCCCGTGTCATCCGGAAGGTAACGGCTGGATTGAATGGGCAAATAGATCGTCAATGGGACAGTTAAAGGCGTTCGTTGATGACTGCTTTACCCTGGACTGGGACAAGGCAATCTCTCGCTGTCTGTTATCCTACCGAGAGATAGTACATTCATCAACAGGACACACTCCGTCCTCCATGATATTGGGACGCAAGATGCGGGTGTCACCAGATCTAGTGATTCCTGTGGGTGCCCCGGATCCGCTAATCTTAGCAGAATTTGCGTGGAAGCTGCAACAGGATCTAGAATGCGCCCATTTCCTGGCCCGTGAGCGATTGAAAAGTGCCCTCTGACACCAAAGGGAATATTGTGACAGTGGGTTGCAGGGAAGCCGCTACAACCCGGTGAACAATTATTCCTACGTAATCCGGCTCTAAACTCAGAAAGACCAGCAAAGCTACACGGCGAGTTGACTGGGTCCTTTACTGTACTGGAAGAGTCCAATGATGCCATATGCCGTATTGCGCCGACAGACCATGCGGATGCCAGACCCATGACAGTGCATTTCATTCAGTTAAAGCCATTAACAAGAGATGGGGCCTTCCAAGAAGAGTCACGACGAGATACCAGCATGGCAGTACCGGATACGGCTGGTGAAACTGAAGCCCACACCGGAAGCTAGGCAGGTGCTCGGGACAACACCTTTTCACTCCGGGAGAGGGGGGGGAATGGTGTAATGGCATTAGCTCTCTTAGGGCCAATATGTGAATATGGAAACACAATTTTCATTGTTTGGCCCATACGCTTTCTATGTGCCATTACCTTCCAGGTCTAAGTGCCAGCCAGTCCGGTCCACAAGAACCTCCCAACGAAACTGAACTCCAATACGCAACACAGGAATCTTTTACTCATCAAAATTCGATACGCCATCCGAAAGCGAGTCCACTTATCCCCCCATCCGTGGTTCTCAATTATGAGGCTGAATATCACTGAGAATCAATAAAACAATATATTTTTTGTCAGCGTAACAGAACAATAAGGCGCGAGCCTGCGCGGAGGTTTTTCACTCAGTTCTCTCTTGCAAAATTTCATTTTACTTTCGATTGGCATCCCGCTTGAAATTGACTCCTCACCAATTCAAGGCCTTCAAGTTGCGCTCCCTTTTTTCTGAATGATACGGGTTATTGGTTCTGATCCTAAACTCACCTTTTATATGGATTGCTGTTTCCTCCACACTCATCGTTTCCTAGGCCACTCCCACAAAGTTTGCTCATGTCTCCCCGTTTCATGACGCACTCCGTTTCTTATAACCGGGAATATCCACCATTGTCTTCATACAGAGCCGTTCTCTTCATACTCAACAAAGTTCACGAGTATACTCCCATTTCTTTCATCTCTTCATGTTCATAACTTATTCCGTGCACAGAACCCCAACAGGCCTCCGTTATCCACAGCTTGCACCACTTTGGTTTATAATGCATCCTTAGCGATATATTTTCACGAAATATTTTGTATTTCCACGGACCACCACTAACGGACTCGAATTCGAAACCGGACCGTATTTGCCGCGCAAACCATTGTCACCTCGGTCGATTCAAACTATCTGTAGCTATATTGTTTTGCTTCTCAGGTTTTCGACTCGCCTTCTCGAAATTACTGTATAGTTCATTGTTCTGAGTAACGTTGTACACCATGATCATGCGCTTGCGCGTGCGTCTCGACCACGATCTAGAAATATACCATCATATCATATCATATCATACCTTTAGTGGTACGCTTGTCCCTAGGGCTCCCGGCGCCCAGGATGCTAATGAACTCTTTGTCTAATATACACGCTCTGCTGGCGTTTGTTTTCTTCCTGCGTGTGAGCCGCCAGAGAACGGTGTGTTGGACGTCGGCCCAGTTTCTGCTTACCAAAAACTAACACCGAGTCCATCTTTTTCCCCTTCAGACCGACCTCCATCTCGCCCATTCACCCAGATCTGCCTTGTACACTACACTTAGACTGCTGTGATAGTGGTACCTGACACTGGCCTTTCGTTGAACTCTGGTCTTCACTGCTAGACGTTTTGACCGTGCAGTTGATGTTTGCACATATTTATATGCGTATAATTTGTCAACCCACTACGGCAGAACCAGCAAATCAATCTTGTTCTAACTTTGGGACTCAATAATCGGGCTACGAGTTACCCACGAAGGGAATAACCCCTACAGTAATCAACTTGGAATCTTCACGAGTGAACCAATCAGGAACACTAGGGAGAAGGCAAAAGCAAACAGAAGTTTGACAGGAGATAGCCCGGAAATTCCCTGGGGTATATTTGAGCGATACTGATTCCTTAGATATTGCTAGGTCTGCTAGTCCTGTCAGTGCAACTTCATGCGCACCAGCCAATGATATAGAACTTAAACATGATGATTTCTATAGATTGAAAATAGTAGAATCAGAAATCCAGGTTAGACAGGCTAGGGAAGAAACTGAGTCAGCCAGGCAAGAAGGTCTCCGAAGACGGGAGTGAGGTGGTCTTGGGGACCACGGAGCATAAGTTCATTCAGCCTAGCGATTTCGCGGAGCGATTGGGGCCGACTCGTGCCAAAGTAACATACGCTTTTGGCTTACCAAATTGGAGTTAACCTCCTTTAACGGGAGCTCAGATCAGTACTGCAAATTCATTGAACAGTACCGGAACTTGGTAGAAAGGAGAGCATCCGAGTCAGGGCAGGGATTCTCATATCTGCGACATTACTGCCGTAGAAGAGCCAGGGAAGCGGTCGACTGGTGCTTGGTGCTGGATCCCGGAAAGGGTTACATCTGAGCACGCGAAATCCTAAAGGACCTGTTTGGACAAATATTTAAGGTCGTTCAGAAATTGATCGATGGTGTACTGTCGGAAGCAAGACGTTTCAAATGCGAGTTGGGTTGTCTGGCCAGTCAGGTGATAAAAAATGCAGAACAGCAGCATCGCGTTGAATCACCTAGATTATCGATCGTGCCTGAACACTTCACATATTGGAGACCACAGTGCGCAGTTTACCCGCAGAACTACAGAGGAGATAGGCCGAGGAAGCCGAGGGATCCATAGACTTGGGCGGAAACTAATCTTGAAGACCTGGGGCAGTTTAAACACCGTCATGCCTCTATTAGTAAGCAGTCGTTTCAGTCAACTTGTGTGTGAGACGAGCAAGCTACCTAGGATTGCGACGACACGAAGCTGGGCCCGGGATTCAAGTGGACATCAATCATGGGCAAACAAACAAGCACTATCCCACGAAGGTGAAAATTTGCCCGTGTGTAAGGACTGTAAGGCGCTTCACCGCCTAGAGGAATGCCCTCGTTTCCGTGACGTAGATGTCGGCGAACGATGGGAAATGGCCAAGAGACTGGGCGCATGCTTTGTCTGTCCCAAAGATTCGCTTCGAGCAGCGGTGTGCCGAATGAAACGAAGTTGTAGTCAGAATGGATGCCATGGGAAACACTATTACCCACTGCACTAACCTAGGAAATTGAATACCGAAGAAATCCCGAAGCCAAGCTCTGTCTGCTCAGTGTTTTGCTCGACTTAAAAGTTCACTCACCTGGGAGTAATAACCTTCGGCTTAGAAACCCCAGTTGGGGTTGAAAGATTGTTGGCCTTCGCAGATAATGGCTTGGATGCCACTCTGGCAAGGGAGGGGTTTGCAGATAGATAGGTGTTCAGAAGGAATCAGTGTTCGTTAGCGGCCAGCACAGTGAGTGGCACCCAAATCATCCGGTCGACCAAAATGCATCTAAAACTCGCCTTTTTTCAACAACGATAGAGCAGAAAGTCTAGAACCACTCACCATAAAAGATTTGCCAATGAGAGCACCTCAGTCAGTGCAACTGATTCTGACACAGTGGCCGCATCTTGATGGTGTTACGATAGGGGAGTGGCAGAATAACGAAATTGATATGCTGATCGGTTGTGATGTACCGGAAGCGCATTGGGTCCTGGACCAAAGAATAGGATGCCACAAAGCACCCTATGCAGTAAGCACTATATTCGGATGGACCTTGCATGGTATTTCAGATGGAAGATGTGGCAAACAAATCCAAATGAACTGCAATTCGGTGGAAACGGCGAACATTGAACAAGCATTCCAACAGTTATATAACGCCGAATTTGCCGACCTGGCCCTTAACAGAGATGCTCCATCACGAGAAAATGGGTCGGCTTCGAAAATCGTGGCCGAAAGCACTAAGTATGTAATAGATGGTTTCGAGGTTCTTGTCCCGTGGAGATCCAACATGAAGCCTATGCCAAACAGCCGAGAAATGGCTCTGATGAGTTTACACTTCCTCAAAACCAGGCTAATTCGGGAACCACAATTAAGGATAGGATACACAGTGGCCATGCAACATAACGTAGACTTGGGTTTTATAGGAGGAGTGAATAAAGCGGTTATCCGCGCAAATTTCAGGTGGTGCCTACCTCATCACCCGGTCGTGAACCCAAGGGAACCGGGAAAGGTCGGGGTGGTTTTCGACTGTGCCACGAAATGTCAGGGCGTGTCACTCAACGGCCATATACCACAGGGTCCAGGCTGGACAATACTATTAGTCGAGGTTTTATGTCGTTTTCGGCTAGGGAAAGTGGCCGTCTCTGAGGACATCCTTGAAATGTTTCTACTAGTGAAGACTCCTCTTGGAGAAAGGGACGCCTTTTGTCTTCTCTGGTGGCCTGAAAGCGAAGTAAACCAGGCACGGGACGAAGACGGGCCGATCTTGCATCCCTTTGGGACGGTATCATCCCCTTTCTGCGCCAATTTTGTCCTCCGAGAGACCCTCAAGAGTTTCGGTGGCACTAGCAATCTGTTAGGAAGAGCAGTGGGCCACTTCTACGTGGGCGATTTTCTGTGTTCCTTTGACGACCCAAATGCTGATATTCTATATATGACCGAACTGGTCGTACTCTAAAGACAGGGGGATTCAACCTTCTAAATAGACTTCAAGCAGCCAGGAGATGCTCAGTGGTATCCCAAAGTCCCAGAATATTGAGTGCCCCAGAAAGCATTTGGGATCCTCTTCACTAATGAAACGCACGCTTGGAGTTCAATGGGAACTCGAAGGTGACTAACTCATATTCAATCTGGACCTACCCAAAAGACCAGCCACACGATGAGGAATCCAATTATGAGCCTTGAGTCTCGTTGATCCCCTAGGTCTGGCTTCGCCCTGGTTGTCACCGAGAAAGAGCTTACTGCCATCGCTGTGCCAGAGAGGGACCGGTTGGGACGAACTTCTCTAGGATAACGATGACAAACGACGGGGCGACTGGTTGAACGGTCTAGATCAACTTGGCGAGATCAAGACACAAATATGCCTGTCAGGAATCAAGTGTACAAGCGACGCCCAACTCCACTTGTTTTCAGATACACCAAAAGTAAGCTATGGAAGAGTGGCTCACGGCTACAAGTTAGACGAAAATGGTGGGCGGCACAGTCAGATATTAATCGCAAAGGCAAGAGTGGCTTCATTGAAAACATTGTCCATTCTGAGACTGTAACTGACGGCAGCAGTACTGGCCGTGAAAACCGTGATGCTGATTAGAAGAGGCTTCGATCGGATAAACTGGGGACCACATTTTCGGACGGACTCAGCCACGGCACTACACTACATAAACAACGTTAGCACTCGCTTCAGCACCTTCGTGGCCAACAGACTCAATATGATTCATAAGTCAGCTAAGACCGACCAGTGGCACCAAGTACAATCCGCCAGTAACCCGGCCGACTTCTGCTCAATGGGACTTAAAACACTAGAAAAGCTGCGGATGTGGACAATGGAACCGGACCTCCTAACTGCCTCTAAGACGTGGTCAACGCTTCTATTACCTAGGCCTGATGGTGGCGATATCGAGATCAAAAGACTGATGCTGGCTACAAACTCCACGGAAAGCGTAAACCTAATAGAAAAACTGGGCCACTTCCCCGACTGGATGAAAACGTCAAGAGCCGTGGTCTGGAGGACGCGGTACAAAGTACTGCTTATGGTTCTGAATGACACATGGCCACAGAACACGTTAAATGTGGAAAAGATACTACCGGGCGAGCTGAACCAAGCCAAACTCGACTTTTTATGCTTACTACAATCAGAAGCTTTCCCCTTTCGAGACCCGCGAGCTAGCCAGGATAGATGATAAACCCAAAGGAAGCAGGCTGTTGTTCAGCAGTATCCGAAGACTAAATCTTGTGCGAGCCAACGGACTACTGAGAGTTGGAGGGCGGCTGATGTAGTCAAATCTAGGGTACGAAGCAAAATACCCCATAATAGTTCCTGATGGCCACAACATAACGAGATGCCTGATGGACCATGTATATCGACAGGAGGGGCAAGCAGGTTAGAACCACCCTTTGAACAATATACGTCGACTATTTTGGACGACAAAGAGACCAGCGACGGTAAAGCGAGCCATAGGCAACTGCATCACTTGTCGTTGCCGGAGGGCGGTAGCCGGCCAGCATACGATGGTTCTCCTTCAAGCCGTGACAGCTCAACCGGGATGGTGCCCGTTTGTGGAAACTGGTCCATCGCGAAGTAGTGAAAAATATTACCACCATTTCATTTTTAATGGCCTTTCAAAGGTCCATCGCGATGCGGGGCGTCCCCAAGAAAGTACACTCAGACAACGGCTCGAATTTCGTTAGAGCCCGCAAAGAGTTACAGAAATGGTGGAATCGCCTGGACCAAACCAAAATACAAAACAAGACCGTAGCAAAGGGGATAGAATGGCACTTGAGCCCACCCTATGCCAGTCAAGGTGGCGGGGTTTGGGAAAAACTGATACGATCGACTAGGACAATACTCACGGCCCTAACCTCATAACAAAACCCCAAGGACGGGGCGCTGACTACTTTGCAAACAGAGGTGAAAAGCATGCTGAAAAACAGACCCCAGGAGCCGATCGTCCCAGATCCGGAGGGCAAACCGGCTCTCACTCTCAACGACCTGTTATCATTGCGGTCAAACTTAGGAGCAATCACACCGAAAACCCTACGTAGAACGTATATCGTAGGATGGAATGAAGTGAACCACATGGCACAGGCTTTCTGGAGATGTTGGACCAGGGGTACCTACCGACCTTGCAGCTTAGGAAAAAGTGGATCTCCAAACAGAGGTCGTTAAGGCGTGGCGATGTCGTCATTCTCGTGGAAGGCCACTTAAGTAAAGACAAATGGCCGGGTGGAGTGATCAAGGACTGCCGCACGAAAATCGGTGGCCCCTTTCGCAGGGTGGTGATGAAAACGAACCAAGGAGACGTATCGCAAGATGTACTTAAGGTACGTTTGCTTGGAGGTGACAACGGCGAGGGCGAAGTCGACGCTGCAGACCAAGGTAAAACCAAGTCTACGGATAACAACTAAAGTCAAATTTATTTATTTGTCCTTCATACGTTCACCTGTAGGTCCCAAACCTTCACACGGTCTTTGAAGTATTTATTTGTCTAATTCCACACGGTGTTCACGATTTACAATAGAGTTAGTTGTCGAAACCCCAGTTCGGCACATGACACGACATTATGAATTAGTGGAAACTCCTGATCAAGCAATTAATGACCTTTTGTACAGACATCTCTATTTCCGTGACCTCCTATTTGTACTATTATCCAACCTGTGTTCAAGTGGATATAAGTTGTGAGCCAAACATACTTCTACAGTTATAACACCAGTTGAGCCCCCTAATGTTCGAGTACCCTGTGGCCATCTTGATTCTTCATCAAGAGCTAGGTCTCCACCTTGCCAGGTACTTTACTCTTATTCGAGAATCCTTTTTCCTCGACATTCCGTAATCTGTCTACGCATTCCGATCACGTCCAGGCCCCTTTTTCTTATACATTAAAGTAGTATCAACCTCAGAAAAAACTCCATGACATCAAGGTATGGAGCACAACCTCAAGAAAACCCGCAGACCGTGTCTGCTACAGGCCAACAATAGATGAGGGCCAAGGCGACCTACATATGCGACGACTTAAGGGTCTAGGTAGGGTGGGGCGAATCATTACCCCTATTAACTCCTTGGATGTTGACCTTTTCACGGGAGGATTGGGTGGGCGGAGTAACGCACATGTGTGAAAATCTTCCCAAGCCTTTTTTACATACTTGCATTGTGGAGGCCGTGCTCTTTATCTTATTGACAGTCGAACAAGAACAGCTTGCATCGATCACTGAACTTCAACATTTGCCCATATTTTGCTCAGGTGCCGTGGCGTATTTTTTGATTCAGACTTGGACTGTCATAACGGTGGTACCTGAGGCTGGCCTTTCGTTGAACTCTGGTCTTCGTTGCTAGACATTTTGACCGTGTAGTTGAGGTTTGTAAATATTTTAAATGCGTATAATTTGTTAATCTACTACCGTAGATTTAGCGAATCAGTCTTGTTCTGAATTTGGGATTCAATAATCGGGCTACACGTTACTCACGATCGGGATAACCGTTACACGCCGTCTCGTCTTAAATCAGAAGCTTCGGGCTAGCACCAGGTTTGCCCCATACGTGTCCCGTGGAGCCCCCTGGGGCGTGCTAGATTGAATGTTTTCTGTGCGATGGGATAGATCCGCTTCGACTATACAGGTACTGATCTAAGTAGGGTGAGATTTTCGGGATCGAAATCTCTCAGACCCATCAAATTTGTGTACATTCATTGCTCAGTGTATCCCGCGTCGCAGACTAAGCCCGCCATTTGCGATCTCATAGTGACGTCGCAGTGACTGATTCTGACTCCAGCTCCCACACGAAGAAGGCCATTCGGTGATCAAGTCATGCACGGAAACTGATGCTGTTACTATTCGGTCTGTAGATGGCGGTGTTGAACGCACTTGCCGAACAAAAGACCTTCAGAACAAATCTCCTCCGAATAAACGTCTCATCACTTTTACTGTATCCTGTTATTTTGACACTGTCTTTTCACTGATCCGTTTCTTGTTTAAACTTTGGGAATGGATAACCCGCGAAGATTTCATTGGGTTGCTTTGTAAACAATTTCTCCAGTGTTCCTGTGGCATCGTCGAGTGAAGTAAATTCATCCAAATAATTGTACACTCCGTGGCCACGGTGAGTGGATATCTCCTCAGCATCTGTACTTTTCCATTTTTTGATGCCTAATGTTCATCTCCTATAAGGCGATTGACAAAAACAGAGTTAGTGACCAACGGCCAGACCCGCATTTTGAATATCAGTAGGGCATTTGGACAAGGAACTAGATCTGATTGCATCTCCGGTTTTAGGAGGCCATTGTGCATGACTAATTTGCTCACGTGGGCACGCAAGCCATCACGCCACGGCGTAGTGCATTGCCTTTGCGATGGAGGTCTGACGTCTGTGGTGCGTAGTAGGCTAAGGGCACTCTAAAAGTTTCCCGAAGACAAGCTTTTTTCTCCTACTTTAGCCCTGCCGATGCACACGCGTTGAGCAACAACAGTACCCCGAGTTCGCGCCTACACGTTGTCAATCTGAGCCCAGCTAAAGATATCCTACTGCCAAAGAGTGACTGTATTCGGCCTACTGTCATTTGGTCCGAACTCTTTAGGTTTTTCGGAAAGGTCCATGCATTGAAAAAATGCATCAGACTGTCGAGATGTTCCTGAATGTATGGCCTATCGAAGTCAGATTGAAGTACGAGCCACGGCTTTACGTCGTCAGCATGCTGCAGGAACGTTGAGCTCAGACTTACTGGGAGATCACTGACAGAGGCTAAGCACAACAGTGCACTGAGGACCGAACCTTGAGAACACCTCTGGTGGCCAGGCACCAAACGGACAAGGCCCTGGAAACGCTAATCGAAAATATTCGGCCTCCTGGTATGCACTTGATCCAACGTAGCTTTGATTTAGCTATTCCCAATAGTTTGAGCTCCTGGAAGAGATGGTCGTTAGACTCTCTCAAAAGCTTCACTAAAGTGGATTCAAGTAACTTTTGCGGGATATCATTCAACCTTTGCTTCTGATCAGAGTTCTAGAGCCAACGAGAGGTTGGAAATTCATGAAAGGGACTTACCACTTCCGTGCTGTGCAGGACTGATCAAGTTGTGATGTTCAAAAAGCTCCTCAATGCGCCTCGCAATAGGCTGCTCCCCTACCTTGCAGACGGCGTAGGTAAGGATTACGGGTTGATAGTTGACACTCACTGCTCTGTCTCCATCCTCAAAAGTAGGCTTCGAAACTACTTGGTAAAGTTCCATTGTATATTAACACAGCGTAGTCGGAACCACTGGCAAGTTGTCAACGTTTCGGTCACCACGAGTAACCTTTTGCAAGATTGGTTTTTGTGACCGAATGAGTGGGAGTTCACCACAATACAGTTCGGCCTGCGCCGAACGAGTAAGGGCCAAGGCCAGTCCAGTGTCCGGAATTCCCTCAATGTTCAGGTCAGGTCAGGTGGCAGGGCTTGATGCTTAGGCTTATAAAGCAGCCCAGATTGTTGCACCAGTAAGCGTCGACTACTCCACCCGAGACTCCGGGCGGTGCTGAAGACAGGGAGAAGGAAAAAAGCATACTGAACTGAGAAAAACGTAAAAAGCGAAATGCCAAGCACAAAAAATATCGCCAAGCCGACGGGGGAAGGAATGGACAAACATAGAGCATAATGCCAATCGACAAACCACAATGAAGCCAGCCGGCTTGTAGTGACGTAAGAAAAGGTCGTTCTCCCCTTTACTGATCAATCTCAACCTGAGATCTTTATTGTTACACATTCATCGGCTTCGCCGGACTACTCAGACTCCACCTCTTATTCGGGCAGAAGGGAAACATGAGCAAAACAGCGAGTAAAATGCGTGTGCCTTGTAGAGTATCAGACCAAAAAGACAGGGCAGGTGAGCGGTATGGATGGCTCGAGTGCTGCGAGGGGAATAAGTAGGTCGGCTGTGCGGGGATTCGTGGTGATATCTGCCAAACATGGTTTCACGAGAAGAAAGCGGGGATGAGCAAGAAGTGCTGTTATCTGTGCTATAAATAAGTCAAACTTAGGTAGATATGCCCGCAATACAAAAAATTATTCAGGACACATGTTAAGGCCAGCGGTGAGTCTGAGATCTTGAAAAGGGCTCAGAAGCACCAGCGGCTACCGGGCCTTCCTGCAGTTCGAAGCAGCGAGAACTAGGCTATCTTAGATACAGAAACAGTGCAGGATCATCTACGAGGTAAGTACTGCACCGATGGCTAAAAACTATCCCAAAGAGTGTTGCATCTACGTTCAGTCTAATGTAACACTGAGGAAAGCTGTAGTTAGGGGCAATCATTCACAGGGAGTGCAGGCAATAAGCAGGCAAGCAAAAGCAGCGGCCGAGCTGGAATTCCTTCGACGGGTACTTAGACCGGATAAGAGTGCTCAAGGGATACCTATGATCAGAGCAGTCAAGTCTTGGAAATGCATGATGAGGAAATCATCGGAGAAGAGATACTGAACAGCCTGAAGCAGCCAGAGGTGTCCAAGGCTGCTGGGCCAGAATGCATTCACCTAGAAACACCGGGATCACACGTGGCTTTCTTGAATGGATTATAGGCTAGTCAAGGCATTTTTAGACAAGAGTGTACTATCTAATTGCTGGCTTGCTTCGATAACCACACCCATTTGTAAGGGTGCAGGCAGCGACGCGCGTAGCAGTTACGGGCCGATAATGTGACACCAGTGACTATAAAAACTATCGATTAATATAACGAGTCAGAATAATGAGTCATTCGGGGAGAAACAAGCTGGTAAATGTCAACCAACGTGGGCTCTGGTGCAGGCACTCTTGGCTTTCCAACCTGGATGAGGTAAACAGTCGAGTGGATCGAGTAGAATGGGTTGAATACTGCTATCTGGATTTCCGAAAAACCTTTGATTCGGTTAACTGCAAACTACCCCAGGCAAAAGTGGAATCATTTCAACTTACGTCAAAAGTGATGAAGTGGACCTTGCGAGGCTTAAAGAAGTGGGCCTTCCGAGTGAGAGCATAAAGCTGCTTATCGGAAAAGTGGAGACGGCATGGTGAAATTCTCCAAGGGTCAGTCCTGGGACACCTGCACTGCCGTTTTCAGCCAGACTGCTGACTAGCTCCCCTCGCTTTCCTCTTCGTGGAACTTTCATCTAGTATCAACACTCTATTACTATATTATCCTTAATACCGGGGAGAAAAGACCTTGAGATATGCGTGACAAACGGCTGTGGTCCGAGAAATTAACGGAGGGGAAGGGGATTGGAAGTCTGACTTGAACCCTCGCTGGTTATAGCCAAGCACTGAAGAAGAGCCATCTCTTCCAATTGCCGAGGCACCGGCGGATCCAAAGAGCTCACCAGTGCAAGAATCTTGACATTCAGGCGTCTAGCAGTTAAGTCCTGGAGCAGAGTTCAAACTGAAGTGAACCTCACCGGGCTATTACTTCTAAGTTTGCTTTTCAGTCTTGTTCAGTCCGAATATAAAACAGGGTGTGTACTCAGTTCACAGTCGCGAGAGTATTGCTGTCCAAAAAATGCGAACTTGGGCCTTTGCCAAGTCTGGCTTCTTCCCGAGTGTCAAAAGTGCAGGTAGTAGTAAGATGGCGAATAAGGAGAATAAGGTGAGGGAATGTGAAAAAAGGATGGTGGCGAAAGTCGAGGAGATGTGCGTGATACTGATGGATTGTGGTTGCAGAAGAGAGAGGGGCGCTGAATCCAGCATTTTTACTGAATGATGTAGGTGCAAGTGCTCTGGAGGAACATGTCACAGCACGAGAGTTACACGTCCACAAATTTACTACATTTCTCTTCGGACCCATACTCGAAACAAGAAGGGGCAAGTAAAATTCGACACCTATCAGCTGCGAACTATTATGCTTCATGGGCCTGCTTTAATGCGGCATGCACCAAAGGAAGACTTTAGGTACAATAAACCTCCGGCGGAACATAGAGTTATTTTTCATCAATAGGGTGAAATAGCTGAAAGCTCCCGTTCCACTTACAACCCGGGGTTTCCGTGAGGAATTGGACTGGAAGGCGGCTAAACCTTAGCTAACAGTTTCCTAACGAACTCTCTTTTCCATCCCTCCCACCACGTGGAACTCCTGCGCATTTGTCCTCCACCAGACAAGGTACGAACAAAATAAACAGGATGGTACTCTGCGTGACCTGTGAGAACGCGAAGGCAACTGGGAGAGAGCGATCAGAGTGTACTTGAGAGAGTGTACGACGGCGTGCGCAAGAGCCGCGGTTGGGTGGTGACCGCGCTTGGCAGCAAGCGTTCAGTCAAACAATAAACGTGTTTAAAGCATGGAGGAAGATGACTTTAGCAAAAGGTTGGCTTGCAGATTTAACATGACCTCATACAGATCGTTATAATTTTTTACTACGGTTTTGCTAAAGAAGCACGACTTGTTTATTGTCCTGGTCCGAGCTACCGTAAGATATTTTTTGTGTATCTTTGTTCGTGAGTTCAAATTCATTGGAATAGACTACCCGGCCTAAGAACGAAAATACCGTTCAATATCCCGAATTCTTCTGCCAGATCCGCACAAATCCCTCCCCCTTCAAACGACAAACTTTTGCGATCACTATTTCTGTTCATATAGTAACAAGGCACACAGAGGCAAGGGAACGACGTTAATATCATGACGGACGGAAAAACCAAACGAGGGTCACAAACAGAAGAACAGACAGCGAACTTGATGCAGCCTTCCCAAAGCAGAAAAAAGAAGGCAAACAGACTATCAGGGCGAAAGGAGCGGGATCCTTGGCAAACAACAAGATAGCCCAGGCGAGGGCCCCCGATCAAGCTGTCAACCGAGACAATTGGACCAACCGAGTGGAAGTCATGCCCAAGAGAAGCAAGCTATCGGCCGCATGTAACTGGCCAGAAAGAAACCGAAGCACTCAAGTAGCTAAAGCAGAGATGGAAGAAAAATGCCCAGAAATTTGCATATTGTCGATGTCAAGTCGCCAGGGAGAGCATACTCCCAGGAAAAAGTTCGGAGAGCACTGACGAAAAGCTGGAGAAATTTTTATTGTTGACGGATACGCCTTTGTACCATGAATCCTGATGACCCGGCAAATAGCCGAAATATAATACCCCAAGAACTGCGAGGTGTTCCCTGGGGAGAGGAATGTCGAAAATGGGACAGAAGGTCGGATTTATCGCATGGTGAGTACTTAATATCCAGCGAGAAATTAAGTGAGTCACTCTCATAGTGGAGTGTATGTAGACTCCCGGAAATACGGACTTGGTGGAGTAGTGATGAAGGTTCACAGGTGAGTGAAATACGATTGAAATAAGGGATAAGTGTTAGGTTAACTGGTGAACTCAAGCTGATAACCGTGGACGGAAGTGATCTTTTGAAGTCACACGAGGGTAGTGCATAAATGAAACTGTCAAGACTTGCAGATGATAGCATTACGGGATATGCTGACTTATGACACAAGGGGGACAACTGGCTGGTTAGTAACCTGGCATACATGTAGCTCATTTCCAGCAAAGGATTGGAGAAGCTGCCTTCAGGGTATTACTCGACGTAGATGCACAGTCACTGAAAACTGATGTAAAAAAGGCAATAGTCGGAGGGTGAGTGAAACAGCAGTCAAGTATTTGTTTATCTAGTGTGACTCCGGAAGTGATAGAAGAGGAAAACGGGCTTACAACGAATTGGGCATATTAGCGTTACATGTGTTACATATCCAAAAGAAAGAACTAGGAGCGGAGTATTACCGAAACTGTCGAAAACCACAGGTGCTTCAGCGACTAGGTACGTTGAGGAAAGTTCAGAATGAGATATTGGGGAGATAAACAGATTAAAGACAACCCAGATTATGAGTAGCTTAGTTCCACCCCAATATATAGGAAAGGCACTCAATGGATTATGGAGCAGTTGTCCGGCCATGACAATTTGGTAGAACAGCGACTGGGGTAAACAAAAGTGTGAAATAAGATTCAATCGAAGGTATTTGGTTCATGGGTGAATAGCATGAATGTCAAAAGTTGATGACAAAGTAGATGTTGGTGATAGAAATATAGCAAACTGATGGAATCGTATAACAGTAGTTCATGAGAAAAGCGTAAGGAGGTGTAGGTGATTGCAAAGCTATATATGATGAAGAAAGTCTGACTTGGGACTCTGGGTAGGCAATCGAGAGATAGATGTCCTGGATTGTGTATAATTCATTACCAATTCGGCTGTCAGGAAATGCAAATGAATGACCGGAAACGCAACAAAAGGTTACACATAACGCGAAAAACAGGGAGCTGGGGTCACGCAGATGAAGTGCTAGAGGAAAGACCACTTCGTGGTCCGTGATATTATTTACAGGTGCGAGAAATTATACTTAGAAGATGGTTTCGTCTAGATAAATGGAGTGGTGACACACAAATTGCCCGAGGGAGGAATGATTTCCTCAGGAGTTTTTCGGGAGTTATAATGTTCGTAACAAAGATATCTGAACAGTGAGGTTGTTGTTTGTTTGGTTGCAAAGAATCTTGAAATGGATTGGGGCAGAACGAAGCCAGCAAATGGGATCAACTCCGCTCCACACGGCTCACACAGTAGTCGACTCCCACAGCATAGCCATTTTGGCACAGGAGCATCTCGACCCTGTCCACCAGAGGGCAACTCCCCCTCTTACCCGCTGAGCTGGGTACCTCAGAGACCCACGCTTATGCACCCATCGCCCCTTATGTCGGCACCAGCCCTTATGAGCATACCTCATCTGCAGACGATAAAACACTTCCCCCTAGAATTTCTTCAGTTTCTTGTAAGCAGGCACCAAAATGCCCGTATACAAATTGTCTCAGTCTACCGAACAAGGAGCTGGAGCTGAGATAATTAGCAATAGACACGGAACCCTACATTTTTTGCCGTTACGAGGCCTGGCTCACACCAGTCTATCAAGAAGGTGAAGTTCGAATACCGGGTTACTCCCTTCTTCGTCGTGATTCAGGATGAGGACGTGCTAATGGCTTAGCTCTCTACATTAGCTACCTCCTACCCCCAGGCTTCTCCCGTCTATATATCTCATCAGCCATGATGGACTCCCTGTGGGCAATCCTTCACCTCTGCTCCTTCATTGCTTTATTTCTGGGGGTGATTTTCTGCCCCCCTTCCACATCACAAGTAGGTTCACTCTTGATGGTAGAGTTTCTGAAAACCTTCAGAAAGCTTCACTCTTTTAGTCGCCTCCTTCTTATGGGGGACTTCAAAGCTCGCGGAAGAAACTGGAAAAGCCTTGGCACGGACAGCCAGTATGGCATATCATTAATAAATCTACTGTTCGAGCAGTCCTGGACACAGCTCTCGGCCTGTCTCACCAGGTTCAGAACGGGTCAAAGCTCATAGCTTTTAGATCTGATCGTGACCAATTCCAAACACAGCATGGAAATAGTCAGTCTTCTACCACCGCTAGGTAAGAGCGAACACGAATTCCTCTCCTTCGGCCACGTATTGAAATGGCCAGTTATATTTTCCCCATGCAGACTAGCCCGTTTATTCAAGCGCACAGACTTCCAAATGATGAGGTCCTACATCAGAAGCTAACTGAGCAACATATCTAACAACAAGGACATGGAAGAGAGCGACGGGCCACCGGAGCAAAGTGTTCTGAAGGCAGATATACCACGTGCCTAGAATTCAGCAGATTCCTAAGGGAAAGGCACATCTGCCACCATCAGTTAGACGCCTTTTCGACAGAAGCTCCCAGCTGTTTGCCAAGTAACTAGCTACATCCCTTCCGGCGGGCGCAGAAGCTTTTAGATGCGTTCGGAATCTTTGAAAACCCAAAAATGAGGAACACTTCAAGAAGCTACCGAAAAGAATCTTAGACCGGGTGAGCACAAACAGCTCTTTTCTCTACAAACAAGTGCCCTACTATCATGAATCACGGTCCTCAGCTCTCTCGCTGTCGCCTTCTGATGGCTCTCCTGCCACATCCCCATCTGAGGTAGCCGGAGTTTTCAGATCTCATTTCATGTCGGCTTCCAGCACACAAGTAGTGCTTGCTTGAGGAAGTCCATTTTCTCAGCCAAAACAGCTCGTCTCCCCATGGCAGCACTCCATCGTATCTCAAGCAGAGGGGGAGGAAGGGATCAACAAAATTAATCCGTTCAGCTCGATGGGACCAAACGAAGTTCATCCTCGCTTTCTTAAAGAATCCGCCTTCAGCCTTGCACATCATACCCCAGGATCTTTCAACAGTGCATAGACCACGAAAGACTTCCAAAATTCCTGAAAGCACGTTGTAATTGTCCCAATTTATGGGAAGGGTGATCGACACCTTCCCGGAAATTATAGGTAAATCAACCTCACCAAAGTCCCTACCCAAATGTCTGAGTGCTTCGTGAAACGCAAAATCTTGACACTTGCCGGACACTCGTTTTCCGTCTCCAGCGCAACATGGCTCCCTTTCTTGCAGGTCATGCATCACCGATAAGCTGACCTCTATGGATAGCCTGACACAGGCCCACGATGATCTTAAGATATCCCATGCAGCATTCACTAATTTTTCCAGAGCCTTCGATAGTGCACTGCATATTCCGCCTCTGTACAAACTCAGGAGGTGCGGTATCTCCGGTCGCCTACTGTCCCCGACTGGGAGCTTCATAAAAAAACGACTTTTCTAGGTTCGTTCGTATACTTCCCGGTCTCAGCCTGCACCCACCGACGTAGACCTCCCTGAGGGTTCCGTCCTCGATCCTCCCCTATTTCTCATTTACATCAATGGCTTCCCTGGTGCGGTTCCGGTTAGCATAGCGATGCAAGCAGACGACGTCACAAACTGGTACACGGAAGCAAATTCTGTGTGGTCAGCCATAGACTCAGTCAACAGCCGGTCAGCCGACTGAAGCCTCCTAATAAGTGATGACAAAGGTCCGTGCATTTCATTCAGCAGTACCCCGGATCACCTCTTCAAGATTAGTGGAAACCCACAAATCCAAATAATGGATCGATACATAATCCTTGGTTTCTGGCTCTGCAGTAGTTTCTCATTCTCCTCCCACCAAGAGAAAGCCAGTGAACCTACTGTTGGGTCCTAAACCTTATTAGACGAACTTTCACGATGACCTCCAAGGAGGACTCCCATCTTCCATGTAGAACCTATATTTGACCTCTTTTAAAATACTGCAGCCAGATAGTACACACTGGCATCGCCAGAGACCGGAACATCTTGGGGCGGATTCAAGGGAAGGCTGCCAAAATGACATATGGCTTACGCTTTACCCCCTACGCGGTTCGTTTACTGTCACTTAATCTCCACCCTCTTGAGACTCTTCGCATTAGGGAAGACCTACTATTGATGCATGATCTATACCTAATGGGCCTAATGGAGCAGTTTTTCGCTCGTTCGATCTTGAAGACCCTGCGAGGGCACACGAGGGAAATCTTCATACTCCGTCCACTCACCTTCATTCGACAACATTTCCTCTGGTCTCGGATAATGCCTCTACGGAGTAGCCTTCCACAGGAGGCAGTGAAAGTCTCCTCAAAAGAGGCATTTGAGGCCAGACTAGACAACTGTTTAGGACTTGCGCCAAAGCAGTCCAATTCTCCGATAGCCCTTGCTTAGATTATTCCCCGTATTTTCACATTTCATCTTCAATCCTATTTACTAGTACATATATGCAGTTATGAAAAGATCCGTTCTCCTTCCTTGTACGATCGTATATGCAAGTCACTCTTCTGTGTAAAATTTGGAGCAACAAAAATGACACCGATATACTGACGTATCAGTATTCATATTTCTGGATCCACGAACTACATGAAAAACATTTGTTTTTATTGTTGTGTTGCCTTTGCGAAAATGAATGCTCCCTTGTTGTCGATTTTTGCCATTCAAGCTCTGTGGCACCGGAGAAAAGAAGATACATACAATAATCGAGAACGTTTGAACTCAAGCCTCGCACCGGTGAACTACTTCAAGACTTCAAGGCTGAAGACAACTCCGGTAGATAGAGAGCGATTCGGTGGGGATAAATGTCAGTGATTTCAGATTATAGCGCATTTTTCTGAGTCAAGCGGATATACCGATTTGGAACGTGACCGAGTGCATAGTAGACCTTATTCGGGAACTTTGGGGGAGACCACGGGAGGCCGCATTATGAGGCAGGAGAAAGTTTTTCAATCAGCTGCCGGTGCTAGTGGGTGAGACTGGCCATTTACTGGAAGCCTAAAGTGAAGACCACTTTTGGCGGAACGAGGTGCAATTCCCCGGCCTAGTTGCGTTAGCATATGGTTGCAGACAGCCTGTGGGACCGACAGGAGCCGGCCAAAGCGGTGGACCTGACCACTCGTCTCATCGTTGGGAATAATTGAAGTTTTCTTGATGGGGCCAAATAGCCGTAAATATCATATTCCAAGATCGGGCAACCAGGCATCAGGGGATACCGGAACGTAACCAAGGGAGCGTCAGTTGAGTAACATGCCAGTAGCTGATCGGCAGATGAAGGCGTAGGCCATCTAAGTGGCCAGTGGGATTTCTAGAGTATCTTGAGTAAACGAGTGAAAGATACGCGCGAATGAAGGCCTGGAAATTACGAGACAGTACTGAAGAGCAGTCTTGGATTCCCACAACTAAGGATAAACGGGAATCGATATAAAACGAAATGTTGGCAGACGGCGACTCTCCGGGACTAATTTTCGACTGATGGAGCCAGGCATAGGCTGAGAAATTTTACTCAGTTTCATTTGTTATGGACCGCTGGTGTTTACACCATTCAGTAATTTAGACCCTTCTGGTGGGCTTGGCTATCGGACATGTTTGCGTGGAGAAGCTGAAATGCTAAGGCAACAGTGAGAGACACATTTCTAGGCTGATGGCTGGCAGCTTAACTGCTCATACCTAACGGCGTTTTATTTCAAAAGTTAGAGTACACTGTCAGGAAGAGGTGTGAACGAGGGTTAATGTTGGTAGTAAGGGATGAGATACTAAGGACCCTCAAAAGAATTGGATAACTAGAGGCAGGAGGGCAAGACGCAATGGACTGGAGGTAGGTAACCGGCTGCAAAGGATGATTTATTGGAAGGTGAGGTTCAGTTTCCTACTGTGAAGCTACAGATATCCTAGTTTTAAAAATAAGCACAGTCCTATATGATTGTGGGGTGATGTCCATCCAACCAGTCGTTCGGCAAAACTTCGTTGGACAGATTCGATACCAATTCTGTCCCATTTGCTTGTACCAGAAAAGAACAACGGGCAGCAGTCTAAAAGAGGCCTAGCATCAGATTTATAGAGGGACGGAATGAAGTCTCGAAATTGGAAGATGCGGTGTATTAGACCCAAGCACTTTCTGGCCTCAGCGACTTGAACGGCCCGATATTCTGGGAAATTAAGTGAACGAGATGAACTTAAGTCAAGGTCTCAAACAATCTGTTTGCTAGCAGAGGACGAGCCACAAGCGGGTAGAAACCATAAAGGTAGGTTGCATTTACATGTTAGTACCTCATGTTTGTCGGCTTAAAAATCCCTCTGCCAAGCTGAGCATTATCTATCGAAAGCAAACGCCTTCAGAGAGTTTTAAGATAGCCCAGGCTAGGCAGTCAGGCTTGAATGAGTGGACAGCCTTGATGTCGTCGGCGAAAGGAAATGGGATGCCATTATTAAGTGGGAGAAATATGCCGTTTATACAAATGAAGGACAGCAGATGGCCAAGGGTGCCGCCCTGTTTAACACAATATGCTATCGGTTTGGGCCTGGAATGGTGTCCATCTAGTGGGGCAACCTAAGAACGATTAGATGAGTAAGAATCGACCCAGGATAGTCGGCGGTCACTGATGCCAAAAGATCGGATTGTGGCCAAAAGATGAGAGTGTGGCAAGAGGTCAAGTGCCTTTGACACGTTCAAGTGGATAATAATGTCCAATTTAAAGAGGCACTTCACGATGTGTTCTTCCACGTTTTTCTATCTCCTGGGAGGGAATAGGTGTGTGGGTAATTGGACAGTATTTCACTGCCACGAGCAATAGGCCTTGTGGAGCGAGGTCATGACCGAGCACTCCCAGCTCGCCAGCATCAGACTGGAGTTCATTGAAAGGATAAAGAGATTTAGTATTAAATAAGGTAAGTCAGGTCCGCATTTAACTATTGTAGTGGGCGGTACACCGCCATATCCTGAATGAGTCGAGAGCCAAAAGTTGGCCAAAATTGGGAGACCGAGTTCAAAGGGTAACGGAGGGTAGAAGAGGAGGGTCAACATAGTCCATAGGAGCCGTAGGTGAGAAAACGAATGAAATAAAGGCCTTGTCAATGGTTGGGGGATTACAGACGGATACATCGCCTGGTTTAACTATGTGCAAGATATCTCCACCGTTACTGGGGGCTCTGGGCTTTTGCTGTAGTGACAGTCGAAGAGATGTCTGGGTGTAGCAGAGCCTTCAGTTTTCGGTTATGTAGTGTAGCTTCTTCAAGCCTCTGAATAGTAGAAGTGATGCGAATAAGCTGAACCAGAATTGCGAAATCGTATATGGTTTCATGAAATTTTCGAAGTATGACACGATTTGTTTGCCGAGAGGTAGGATTTGCTGCCGCTCCGCTGCCGGGTGAGATAATTAATCTTCTCAAGACATCTGGAAGACTGTGCACAGAAAATGTCGGTAGAGCTTTTCGAATCACTGGACAGAAAAAACTATTTCAGATCGGCTTGCCGAATGGTCGGA
The DNA here is from genome assembly GCA_948099385.1 of Fasciola hepatica. Lineage (NCBI taxonomy): Eukaryota > Metazoa > Platyhelminthes > Trematoda > Plagiorchiida > Fasciolidae > Fasciola > Fasciola hepatica. The sequence goes on along the minus strand of CANUEZ040000012.1, from coordinate 7,868,095 downwards.
GGGAGAAGCCCCCGGTTGGGAAGAGGAGAGGATTTGATGCTGCGCGGTTTCGGGGTAGGCTGCGGGTGACCTAGAATGCCGCAGTTGACCGTATTGTCATCGCTACCGGGGGCATCCTGGGAGGTTGGGACAACTACATGTGGGATACCGTGGGTGAAAATCAGATCTAAAAAGCTGTTTTTCCTCGTAGGAGGCGGACGTGATGTACGCACCCTCCTACGTTGATACTGGTTACAAATGCCAAAGGGTTGACGGGTACAGATAGAGATGGCCAAGCTATCCCATTTAGGCTGAAGTCACCAGCAATATTCTTTACTCCTTTAGGTAGAAGGGGGTGATGTTCGGATGCAATAGTTAGATAAAGGAGTCCAGAAAGACTTTCGCTCGGTGGACGGTAAACGCGCTGAGCTTGGAGGAGAGACCCGCAAAGTGGACAGCAAGCGGAAGCGAGTCAAAGGTGAAGCCAAGCAGATAGTGCCGAAGTGTTGTTGCACTGAATATCTGCTTCATAAATGCTAAACAACCCCCACCACGCCGGATTTTCCAGTTTACCCTGCAGGAATTATAGCCCACAGGAAAAATCTGGTCCTTTGGAGTATAACGGATAAACCAAGTTCTGGTAATCAAGATGACACCATAAATAGAACTAGTGACTAAATACAGGTGCCAAATCTCGTTTATGATGGATTGACTATTGAAAGGAGATAACAAGACACGGTTCATAGCGTTTAGTGTTGGGGAATTCAGTTTGTCAAGTAGGTTTTTTATTGCGGGAAGATGAGCCCGTGGTCTGAATTTATGATCCATAGGCGGATGGCAAATCAGTGGCCCCCTCTACCGCATCCCACGGCAGCTCCTTCCCCTCAGTGCGATGCTTTGTTCATACTTCCGAAGTTCCTTGCAAATCTTGCGGCTGTTTTGGGTTCCAATATGCACAGAGTGACCGCGATACACAACTTCTACCAACTTTGCACAGCATTCCAGTTACAGTACGTGGTTGGGGAGAGACGTTTTCGATAGATCAAACGAAGGTGGCGAGCATCCGGGCCTACACCTGATAACTTCCCCAGTATGTTCGTCCAAAGCATTTGCATGCGGCGGCTCCATGTAGCTGTTATTCTCCATTCCGGTCATGCAGGCTCTAACGGTTCAGTCCACGCTCGGTGGGTTGAAGCCATCCACTATTGGGGTTTTGCGTGCCTCGTTAACTGGTTCGAGTAGAGTGCCCGGCAAGCGAGCATCCTCGTTGCGGTTTCTAATCTTAGCCCTGTAAATAAAACAATGCCTAACTTTCTTCCTGGAGCGATGAGGGTAACCGCGCGCAGTTGGACATTACCAGCGCATATCCTGGTTAGAAACTGAAGATGGTTTCTAACTGACGTAACGAGGATGGCTGGTCCTCTTCCAAGGGAATCTTTCTCAATATCCTGCCCACAGATTGAAAAATCGTTACTTATTAATCGCGGTAAAGATATTTTTCGGAAAACCATATTTTCATAGAGGCAAAGTTTGACGCGTTTTCTTCCAAAGCTACCTTGTGGAGTTCCTTTCCACCTGTTCCTGGTGCTACACGCGTCGATGTATAACACCACGTATCTGAAATTCATTAGTCTTGCTTGGTTCTCGGGGAAGCGATGAGAAGCTTCATGTCTCGATCGTCCCTACTGGGTTGCATGAGGACGGCTGATGATCGAAGGCTTCTAATTATTCCCAGTCGGTCCCTATGGAGGCTGTCATGACACCGAAATTGGGAAGGGCCGCGTTGTTCTCCCCCAGCAGACAGCGCTGCCAACTTTCACCTTCCAAATGTCCTCAGTTACAACTAGTCTGGGCCACGTCAGCGGCTTAGCTGCTGCTATTAACGAGGTAGCCCAAGACTCGAATACGGCATTCTTCTGTTCTTTGGGGCTTCTCACCAGTGTCCTAGTGGGTTCAGCCAGGTCTCCACCTGTTTCTAGCTTACATGAACTTTCCGTATACTCGTCTAGTGTAATCTGATATCGGCTCTTGGTAGCGTGGGCCAACATTGCCGTGTTCGTTCGCCGTCCATCTCGGATGGACTCATCGGCGAACTCGATTAGTGTTGATCCCGCATTTTGCACTCATTCGTTCGCGAGTGATGGCTTCCATGTACCCAATTTGTGCACCTTTCTTAGGGCCCTGGAGTGCGGAAAGCTTGGAATTCGCAGCAATTCATTGCCTTTTCTTCTACCTACTTCCAGCCCAGCTTCTGGTTCCCTCATGTAAGGCTTCTCCTTGTTAAGGTGCTCGAGGCTGATCCCCGAGAAGTCCCATCGGTGTGATCTGCCCTTGCAGATCGTAAGCCTGATATTCCAGCAGTGGTGGTATAAACTAGGAGAAGGGAATTGCTCGCTCGGACATCAACAAAATTAACCAATTGTTATAACAATGCTTAGTTGCGAAATGTCTGTCCGGTCCACTTAAAACGGTTGCAAATCAGTCCGAGGATGCGATCACGTGGTTTACATGTCCTCATTCACCTTATTGCATTCGGCCAGCCTGAAGTAGTCGCATCTGTCGTCGATCCACAACTGTCCATAAATGCCCACTGGGTAATCAACTGTTTACTATTTCAGTAATTGGTATATGCAATCCCCTACACTCATCCTCCTGACAAAAAGGCTCATGATCTGTGGATTCTCTTCGGATCCTCCTCTACTCCGTTCTCTGTTCCTCCAGTAGGGTCCCTGAGGCCTCCTTCACGAAGCCGAACACTTTCTGCGACGTGTCATTTTGAGGTTATTCACGCCTAGGTTGGAACACACAGGTTCACATACTGCTCTTCGTGGGCGCGCCCATCTTCTAGACTTGGTGGCGGGCTTCCGAGATAGAATGCTGCCCTCTCCGAGTAAGCGGAATCTTCGGTGACCCAGTGCCACTATTCCGTTCCCCAAGGGGCCGCTTGTATTTAGCCCCGGTATCCACAGCGAACGATTCTGTTTCAAGTGTGATTTGTTTACGGGAAGCTTGCTCTGGGCTTTCTTAAGCCTCCTTGGATTTTACCGTGCCCGCTTTCTCGCCTGACAGATTTCGACTGGCTCCTTCGGGAAAGACTATCTTAGGTCCACTTCAGGGTCACCGGGCAATCTCGCTGTTTTGCCGTACATCATTTGAAAAGGGGAATATTTGGTGCGGGATTGCTTTGAAGCTCGATGTGATTGCAATAATGATGGTAGTGCCTGCTCCTAATCCCCACCTTTTGTCGCCAACCATTCCTTGGTAGTGCGATTATTCCTTTCGGTAGGACCACTGGTTATGGGACGACGCGGGGTTGCGCATGTCCTTCAAATTTCATGCTCCCTCAGTCATGCCCGAGATTCATGGCCATCAAAACCCGGACCTCGTTCGGTGATGATCAATTTTTGGGCATCGTGAGCGACAGGAATACGTTTCGTTAAGACTGTACCGAGGGTGTTGCCACGTCGGTCAGTAAGGCCCACGGCTTAAATCTAACGGGTGGAATGTCCTGTCTTAAACAGTATATGCTGATGGCCTTGAGGTGACTTCGGAAGCTGCCCCGCAAAATCACTGGACCTTATTTCCCTTACCTCTAAAGAGGGAATCGACAGTATTGGACACTGAACTGCCCACTAGTTCGACTTGGAAAGTTAGCATTGCTTGCAGGCCAAGACCAGGCTCATCAAATCGTTCAGCATATTTGGCCATTGTGGTCATTGCTGAAGTAATTCATATCCTCCCTTGTGGCCGGTATGAGCCAACTCACGACATCTTTGACCAGTTGGTTGTTCATGTTTTCAGGCACGACTACCATCGGCCTTTTCGGCCCGGACAGTCGCTTCGCGAATATAACTGCTGCTTTTAGATGGAGTAGCTTACAGGTTGGTCCTGGCAAGCAGTGTTTAGCTTTTGTCTGCAGAGTCTTACCACTTTCCAGTGCTTCCATTGCTTTCTCCAGCTGCTGAAGTTGTTTTTGATCGACCAGTCTCCGGGGATCTTGCTCCGTTTACAACTTGATAATTTCATTATGAATCTGAATATCAGGACTTGATTCCTCAGAAAGAGTCAGAACTTCGGCTGTGCGATGGCCTGCATCGGCAACGTGATCAGCGATAAAATCCAACTCCTGAAGAAGGAGTGTCCATCGGGCCGGCTTGCCTCGAGAATTCTTCGTGGTCTTGACCCACTCCAAAGGTTTTAGATCAGTCCCAGTGTGATGCGTTGGCCTGGCGGCGTGGTCACCACTTGTCTACCGCCCCCACCATAGCCATACATTCACTTCCAACTGTGAGATATTTTCCCCGGACTGGCTTGAACACCCCACTTGCGTATTCCACCACATCACTTAATAGCCTTGGCAGTGCTTCAATACCTACACCTCTGGCATCTGCACTGGCCGTGAACGGACCAACAAACTCCGGCAGCCGCAACGTAAGATGTTCGCTCGACGTGGTACATTGTATCTGACACGACGCCAGGCTATCCTCCGGGCTCCACTGGAATTCTTGCTCCCTCTAAAGCAGGACACACAAAGGCTTTACGATAAATGTAAAGCCCTCCACAGATCCACTATAGTACGCAGAGCAACCCAGGAACCGTCTCAATGATCTGTAAAAAATCAGCACTGGAAATCTGTCCAGTTTGAGAACTTTCTCGGGAGGAGTTTGTAGTTCTCCGGTTCCAACCCTGCGGCCCAAAAGGATGAAAGCCGGCCTTCCTAATCGAAAATATGATCCCTTTATTTCCAACCCTGCTTCTTTCGCAGGCCTTAGAAAGTTCTCTGAATTTAAAGCACTTCCTTTCATCTTCCGACTGCAGGTCACGATATCGTCTCTGTAGACCTTAAAGTTTGTCATTCCTACTGACAATCTAAGCATCGGCAGAGGAGAGGTAAGAGGCACTCCTGATAAACCGAACGGCCCCCTTAGAAGTTAATGATAATGGTATATTTCTCGGACATGGTCCAGACGCACGCGCTAGCGCATGATCATGGTGTGACACTTTACTCAATAAGGTGGAATATTCACAAATTCAAAGTATGAAAGTCGAGAGTGTCAGCGATAGATAGACATAGCCAACAACAGTTTGAATGGATCATTTTACTAATGGTTTGCGCTGCAGTTTCAAACCGGTTTCGAATCCGGGCTGGGCGGTGGAGATATCGAAAAACCGTTAGCGCAATGTCAGGGACGCATTATGAACAAGAACGATGCAAGCTGGGGTAACGGAGGCCTGCTGGTGTTCTACAGATAGAGTAAATTTTGAACTAGAATAAAAGGGAAAAAAATTGTAAAGAAGTGTTCTCGGGAAAGTCGGTGCATGCAGAGAGGATAGCGATCCATGAAGACGATGCAGACCCTGAATGTCGGATTTACCGGAGTTCAATAAATGGAATGAGTTTCGAAACGGTGCCGAGACCAATTTCGTGAAAGTGAACACTGGTGGATGTGGGAGAAACAGCAGTCCATAAAAAGGTGAGTTTAGATTCAGGATCAGTAACATGTTGGTATAGCTTGTTCTCAACAGTGAACGCTGTTTTATCTTTAATCTCTTTCCTTATGGAAACTTGCCAGAATCCCGACAGCAGGTCCGTCACCGGGAATATGTTGACGGCTTGCAACTTACGGAGTACCTTTTCCACTGAAGGCGCCATCACCGGCCTGTGTATGGCTGCGTCGTTTGCACGTCGATAATCAACACAAAATTGGAATCTCCCATCGGGATTTTCCACCAACAGCACAGGTGAATTGTCCGTGCTCCGCACCTTTCCGATTACCCCGTCTACTAGCATATTGATCAATTGTGGCTGTAACATATCCTTTGGATGGACGGGAACACAACGAGGTCCGTGTGGTCGAAAAACCCCAGACTTTGTGGGCATTTCATGTTCCACCTAGTCAAAAACAGTATAAGTCTTCATCCGTCATGAATAGCTCCGCGACTTCTGGTGCGGTCGGTGGACGGGCCGGGTTCACGCTGGCGCATATTCCGCTCGCATTAGATCCATATGCCTGCTTGGACGAATGACGGACAGTTAGCACTGAGCCAAATTCCGTGTTCAACCGATAATCCTTAATATCCGTCATCGTACTCGGTGCCCGCAAGAGGTCGACACCCATTATGGTTTGGTTGGTGTCGCTTGATAATAATAGCTCATGCGCCAGGGTTCCTTCGTTTATTCGAGCAATCCTTCCGTGTTTATTATGGGTCTTTCGACCGTCATGACTTTCATGGCATATGGTTGAACTTTCTCCCTTAGCAAAGGTCTGACAGAAGAACCCGCAGCTCCGGCCTCTACAAAGCAGACTGCGTTAAGTCCATTAATTTCGGCTAGTGCTTGCATAGCCCCACCATCAGCTGCGGCCATAACGACCTGACTTCGGGAGGGTGGTGTGTAAGAGTCCAGATCTTTGTTTGTTGCCTCATGCCATCGGCGTTTGAACTATTGAAGCCAACTGCTCCACATTCTTCCGCGGTAGAGTCATGCGCTTGATTAGGTTTCTTTGCAGTCGCCGATTCCCCTCCCTTTGAGAATTTGTTCGTGATATTTCCCCAAAGCACTCCCCCTATGTTCCTGAGTCTTCTTCTTCAAGCACATTTGCTAAGGTTGTGTCGTGATCGGGTCTTCGGTGACCCCGCCAACTGCAAAATATCCATTGTACGCCCAATGCCAACAATATGGTTTTGTCCTCGCGTGTGCTCTGTCAAACTGTCCACAAAAGAGTCAGCCAGCAGCGGTGTTCGTTCCGCTTCGTCCAGAGTGGGCTGCGCGGTCCAGGAGCGAAGGAGGGCAACAGAGTGCGCCATCTCCCAGCTGGGCAGACTTGAAATGCCACATCGCCTCCTGGCTGTCTGCCGTGGTGTCGAACCCCACAGTTGGGGTATTCTTGACTGCTGGCCCCAAATTCTCCGGGGCCACTTTGTGCCTCATCTAGCGCGCCCTTCCACCTCCCGGTTCTCCGTCATTGTGGATCGTTCGAAATGCCGCAAAATTTCCCCGGTCACACCGAATCCCCGGGGGCTCCAGCAAATCATCAAACTCCTCCGGGAAGCTTCGTACGCCGCCGTCTTCGAAGGGCCGAGGCCATGAGATCCTCATCCAGTTCACTGATGTAGCAATGAAGACTTCCAATACTACCCCGTCCACTCATACTCCGGTTACTAGGAAAAATAGGCTTCTTCAAACTCCCGTGGCCCTAAAACAATGTTCGGTTGACCTCTGTGACTTTGTAGGCTTGGCGACGGAAAGAACAGCTGTTCTAGACCGAAGTATTTCAGATATAAAGTCTCGGCCTCTGAATTTGGAAGACACGATATATAAACTCGCACCCTACTAGGCATCATTGAAAGCATCGAACATTCTACCCTACAAAACCTGACAGCGGCTGGCAGCTTCATCGACCCAGTTGCATCCGAAGTTCTCATAAGCATGAAGAACTCTCGTAACGCAGTCGTGTTTATTGTCCCAGAGAGCATACCTCTGGAACATGTCATGCATACACTGTTGAATGCATGTGGTATGGCCCACCTTCCTTGTGAAATAACAAGACTGCGTAAGAGCGTTCAGCGCTTCAACTGTCCAATCCTTATGCAGTTTGCAGATGATTTATCCGCCAAGGAGTTCAATAAAATGCTTCACACTATAGCTCCTAATTCTCCTTATAAAAACATAAAAATAGCCGAAGATAAAACCCCACTTTAAAGGAAAATTACCAGATCTCCTTCGACTTTCCCCACTAGAACGACGCCTGATAGTTCTGAGCATTCGACACCGACGGCTGGTCGCTCCACTGCTACTTCTCAAGTCCCCACTGCCTTATCACTACACCCGCCTCCTGCCTCTTCACAAACGCCCACTGCCTCTTCATCTGCTCCCGTGCCGAACCCTTTAAAATCTAATCCCAATACTGTTGATCTAGACTTTTCCGTATCTCCCCTTCTACTGCCACCCAGTAAAAGACCTCAACTGTTGCCTCGCTCTCCCACCTCATCGCCTGTTGGTTACACCCCCAACTCTAACTCGCCCTCTGTTCTCTCCGGTAATAATTTACTCGCCGTCCAGAGGAATAGGTCTAACAGTCTTCCCATTCTTCTCGCAAGCCCCTCCCTCATTCAAGCGTCTTCTCCTAAATCAACTCGTCTTAACTCACCGAATAAGGTTTCGATCTTAGAAAATACCTCTTGTTCCTTTGCATCGGTGATCCCTACAAATTCACCGTGCTCACTGCTTGTCGATACCAAAATACGGCCTCCGCATGCCGTCCACTCTGCCTCACGTCGAACCCCCCACCTGACGACTATCTCTGCTGCTCCCGAGACTAACTGCTCCATATTTGGTGTTCCACCCAACCTGAGTTACCCCTCCCACAACGTGTAGCTTAATCTACCACCCTATTCCTCACACATTTTCAACCCTGCCCTCTGCACCCCCCTTCAGCTAATACTCGATTCCGACTGGCCGGTATTTCTCGACTGCCCCTAATTGCCCCTTTCTGATATCGACTCGCCAATCCCCACAGGTTTTTCCCTTTGCTCCGATGTTTCCCCCTCCGTTGATGCCCAGTTCCCCTAACACTCAGCAGTCCCTCTCACTGCAACATTTGATCCAACTTGGCTGGAAGCCACCCCATCTGAACCTCCACTAGCCTCAACATCAACATATTCTCCTTTGACCTTAATCTCCGCTCTTTCCAATCGCGATAGCCTGCCTCCTTCCAACTTACACTACCCCCTGATGTGCCTTTACCACCTCCCACGAATGGTTTATCTTTAGCCTTCTTCAACTCGCGTTTTATTCTTGACAAGCTCCTGCACCTAAACAACTTGTCCTCACAAATAATTACGACATGATCTTAATAACGGAATCCTGGCTTTCTGAGAGCACTCTCAATGATCAAGTATCTTTGGTGGGGTACAGTCTTCTGAGGACCGACAGACCGAGCCAGCGTAGTGGTGGGTGCCTAGCCTACGTCAAGGAAGCCTACACCACGACCCCTCTTTTACGTACGGCACTTGATTCTATTCCCAATTCTCTCTGGTTCACTATCAATCTCCAAATCACTGTTCTTCACACTGGCTGCGTGTATCGATCACCAAATTCCCCCAGTTCCTTGTTTCCACTTCTCATTTGGTCTATCGAATACCTCTCTTTGCCTCCTTCTGGAACCAAGCTTATTGCGGGTGACTTTAACCTCCTTCACATCTGTTGGCCTACCCTCTCGGCTACTCCCAATCTTATGGACCTGATCACTAGCGTTCATCTTGGCGGCTGGACACGTTGTCGAACCTACCAGAAATGGGAACATACTAGATCTGGTATTTACTCATAACATGCCTCTCATCGACGTGTCCGTAACACAAAACTTCCCCGATAGTGACCATAAAATGGTTATCTACTACCTGCCCCTTAGTGGCCCACCTAATCCCGCACACCACTCCAACAATACATTCCTACGCAGAAATTGGGTCTTGCTAGTCACGCTTATTCGGCAGAAAGACTAAGGTGATTATTTCCTCACCCAGGACCCTCAGCATGCTGTGGATATTTTCTACTCCTTCTTTTCCGATTGTCTGGAAAAATTGTCCAATACTGCCCAGGCTGTACCTAAAAAGAGGTCGTCTGTCTCGCCACTCCATAAGAAGTACCATAAACTTCTCGAACAACTACATAATTCCAACGACTTTTCACTTTTTATTCGTCCAAACCGCCTCTCCACACTTATTCAACGACAAGATAATACGCGACTTCGTGACCAAGAAGCTAAGGCTTTGAGTCATCCTAACAAGTCGCAACTTCTTTCTATGTTGCATAAGTCTAGAAACGCTGATGTTGGGGCCGACTCCCAACTTCTGATTCTGGATAATAACTCATCTATCACTTCCCCACCTTGTATAGCCGAAGCCTTCAATGCATTCTTTGCTTTAGCCATGGCTCAAGCTACTGTCATTGCCCCGCCCCCATCTTCACCACTTACCGACTCTGTCCTTTCTACGATACCCTTCGATGCCAGGAGTATTTCTAAGCTACTATCCAATAGCAACCCCCCCCCCCCTTGATTAGGCCCCGATGGCTTATCACCAATTGCACTCTTCAATGGTGGACCGGATCTCCCCCTGTTGTTGCTTAACCTTTTCACTCTTTCGCCTAATGGTAGCACCGTACCCGCTAACTGGAAGCGCTCGGTAATCGTTCCCATTCATGAAAAGGGACCTTTACATGAGGTATCCAATTATCGCCCTATAAACCATACCCCCATCTTATCCAGAATAATGGAAAAAATAGGTAAAGGTAATATTATTAACTATTTATTAAGCCTCAGTCTTATTAATCACAACCTAATGGCACGCCGTTTTTGTTCGCGGACGACATTAAGATAGTCTACACTTTTTCGCCTGGCAACCTCAGTATTACTATCCCCAAAACCTCTGCTGATTTAGCCGCTCTTGATGAATGGTGCTCAACCTGGGCGATGAAATTCTCCGCCGACAAGTGTATTTTTCTTAATTACAAATGCCAGGTTCCTCCTGGTTCTTTATGCATTGGCGGTTCACCCATCGACAGCCAGCCTTCAGTAAGAGACCTTGGCTTAATTTATTCTTGCTCTTTCAACTTCTGGGAACATGCTGACCTCCAAACGACGAAGGCTAAAAAGTGTCTTGGTCTTCTGTTCAGACCCTTTCAGCTTAGGCAGAGCGTTCTCTACATGTACAAAGTACATGCCAGGACCCTTCTCAAATATTGTCTCCTAATCTTCGCTAGTATGAGAAAATCTGACAGGATTATTGTCGGATGTATTCAAAGAAGATTCACAAAACAGATTATTAGTTGGTCGTCACGCTTAAACTACAGGGAACGATGCTTATCTCTCAAAATCGAACCACTGTGTTTCGTCGCATTAGACTGAACCTGGTATTTCCGTATAAATTATCAATTAAGCAATCCTATTCCTCCAATCAGTTGTGCTTCTCCCCGGATACTGGATATTTACCCCGTAATAGACAGTATACTATTACCAAACCCCCCGCGAGGACTGTTCTACGCTCTAAGTTCTTTCTCTTCACGTACTCCAGAATCTGGAATAAACTTCCCTTGCACATCAGATTTTCTCAGTCAAAGTATGCATTTATTCATCTCATTGGAAAATTGCTTTCTGTCCAAACTGTTTTGCGCTTATTCAACGTTCACATAACCGAACGTCAAGCTTTCGAGAAAGGCCTCGACTTTTAAGCCATTGCTCTGCTTTCTCTCCTCAACTTACCTTCCTAAATAACCTCACCTCTCTTGAAATTCTGATTGTTTTGTTTGACCGCTTCTCCTAGACTTCGCCATTGACATATGTGAAGCATGTATGCGTCCACTAACTGATTTTCCATACCAATTTGTAGGATCCTGCCAATTCAACTTTGAAATAAATCCTTCCAGATGCGCTCGCATTTATAGAGACCACCGTATTACTCCCCACAGATTGTCAATATATCTCACTCGTTTCACGATTTATTACAACATAACTTGCATATATATATATATATATATATATATATATATATATATATATATATATATATATATATATATATATATATAAGTAAAACCGTTCCGTCCTTTAGCGATGGGTGCTCGCTCTCACTTAATTCCTGTCTCAGGCTAGAACTCAGCCGTCCCATCCTGCTTTTCTTGCGCCTTTCTCGTACACTGAAGCCTTACCACACGGATTACCATTCCTTAGTAACTAGGCTTCATTTCTGTCCGCATATGCTCATGGTAAGTTAAGACCCCATTCCAACCGGAATCCGTATACCTCTGATCTCTCTTGACCCTGTGGAATACCAGCACGTTTGCCCCCACATGAAAAATCCCCACATAAACACCCAGTATTTTTCTCCCTTTTCACTGTTTGCCGTCCTCGACCACAGCTGGTGAACTGACCAGACTGTTATCTTCCTATTTTCTCATTCTTCTTCCAGACCATACCATCTACTATTGTTTTATTCCTGGTTCCCAAACGGACACCCTCTCCTCATCCACCACCTGCCTGATATCGTCCTAAATATCTACTATTACCCAACTACCCTAGGAAGCTACCAGTCTCCGTCTAGGGATCCCTAATAGACCGGTCCACTAGCCAAACGATAACTAATTGTTCGGATAACAAAATGTTCATTTTCTTGTTTCCATCAAAACGATAATCATAACCCACAGCTGGAACACTCTCCAGACTGCCGCACTCCTGATCTCTTCCAGATTGCATTGGTTACTTGGGTGGCCATCGACCAAATCGACGTTTATCCCGGATTACCGTAAGGACTGGACGATTTGATCAATTGTTTAAATCTATACTCCCGCCTGCTGACGTTACATGGGGCACCGTAAACGGATCAACAAAACCTCATGAAAGTCTCACCGGATCGCAGAGGTGATTCCTGACACCAACCATCAACACATCCGCTCAACGTCTATTCTCAACAATCCAACCCAACAGTTCAATTTTTTCCGCGTTGCAGTACGAAACCAATGGCTGGAAACCAGCCCTCGCCGCCGTCCACTTCGTCAAACCAGCACTATTTTACCTGCTACCCTCAACATTCTACGTGCCACCACCTGCAACCAAGGTCTTTATGGAAAAGAATACCAGCCATTTGCAGCCAACCATAGTTCATGCTCTTAAAATGTTCACTGAAATCCCTGCAAAGCTTTTCGCCGCTATGTGAATTTCCATATGACACTGTAATCACGTGCACAAAAGGTCCGTTTTATTATCACCTTTGACTCACTTGCCTTTATTTCACATGCTTCCTCCACAATTAGTTACCCAATGCTGGATCAGTGTCCAATATTCCGCTGGTATCTCTGACTGCACGTTGAAAGCCCCATGCTTGCTTTACTTCTAACAATGTTCTTTGGCATCTCTTCCGCCCGGTTACTTGTTAGTGACCGTCCACTTGTCGCTTATATCAGCAATCCCACGATTGCCTAGCTATCCACATCGCCCCCAGCGATTTCGAAACAAATTCACAATATCCCGTTTCAATCATTACCACTCTGGTTCACTCAAACGCTACACGACTTTACTGGTGTATTGCGGCGAATTTCGGTTGCTGTGTCATTTATAAATTTAGAATTTGTGAACACCTCACATTGACACGTACTGCTGTATACTCTGACCCTGCCTTGTGCATGTGTATTGACCACGGTCAAGAAATATACTACACTAAAAAACCCACCGGATGCGGCTCGTTTGGACATCAACAAAATTAACCAATTGTTATAACAATGCTTAGTTGCGAAATGTCTGTCCGGTCCACTTGAAACGGTTGTAAATCAGTCCGAGGATGCGATCACGTGGTTTACATGTCCTCATTCACCTTATTGCATTCGGCCAGCCTGAAGTAGTCGCATCTGTCGTCGATCCATAACTGTCCATAAATGCCCACTGGGTAATCAACTGTTTACCGTTTCAGTAAGTAGTATATACACTCAGCTACACCAGGAGCTCATGATTGCCCGCCCTGACTAGACTACCCGTCGAAACCGCGCTCCCATTCTTCTTTTCTGGGTGTGTTGTATTCCTGGGCTTCTGATCAGCTCACTGGCCCCGTCAGTCTACTTCAAGTGACCTGAGGCGGCGATTGCGGGGCAAAAGCTTGGGGTTTTTCTACTAGCTGCGACAAGCGTCCTCTTAGAATTACCCGCTATCTCTACAAACGACTTCTTCAACCAGCCTGCGAGGTTCTCGGGGTTTCGTAGTAGCACCATTTGTCAAGCACTGGCAATCTTCTTGAGCCTGCACTTCAAAGACTGGGCCAACAACCTCTGTGCAGGAAACATAAGCCTACTTGGTCCATAATTGCTGTTTTCAAAGAGTTTGGGGTAGCTGGCAGTTTCTGAACACATTGGGAGAGCCTGCCATTAGCACACCTCGCACTTCGTCCCATTTACCACTGGTTTTCCGCAATTTAATGGAAGGAGCGGGTAAGAAACACGTGACATGATAATGGGCACACGAAAATTGGTAGAAATAGCCCAAGCCCTGAGTAGCCAAAAGCATAAACCTCGACAATTGCGAACAGAAACCTTAGACGCAAAAGCTCAAATAGAGCTATAAGAACAAAAAGCTTTGCACGAACACCAAAACCTATTCGGTAGTACTACAAAGGAAATGACGGTACACCTTACATGCAATTCTTACAAGCTCTGCGTTGTAGGGCAACCTGAGTTAAAGCATCAAAGCTTTCCAAGAACTCGAACGAAAATCAGGAGCTTTCAAGACTCAAACCCCGTGGTACCCAGCAAAGGGCCAACTCAATTCAATTCAGTTTAGCATGGGGCTAAAGAGGTTGAGGTCAATCGTCCCCCAAGTCGCTGCTTTATCGGTGAGTTTTCTTAGCTCACGGCATGGCGCGTTGAAGCTTACTCTAAAAGGCAGAATTTGCGGAGTAGCGGCAAAATCGCACCCAAGGTTTTGAAAGAATGCCTGGGCCAAACCTCACCCACATTTTTCATAGATCTGGTTCTGAAAAAGCTTTTGCAGCTTAGATGTGAGGCCTTCTTAAAAGCTGGTACCTTGTCACTTCTAAAGATTTTGACAGCCCAGCCAGAGGGGTACACAAAGGATAGGATACTAGCGGTTCGGACCCACTGGTTGGGTCTAGCTGTTTAGAAATTACAGATTCTTGGAACACTAGCCTCAATTTCTCATTTGATGCGTTGCCCCCGGCCAACGTTATTTTTCCTCATCATGCATATAACCACTTCATCGTAAAAACCCGGGCAGGCTACTCTCCCCATGAGGCAAGGCATTTCCGCCTTTGTTACCAGTGCGAAACTCCTAAACCCGGGTGAGACGGTTTTTCGCAACGTGCTGTCGATGAATGTACTGAAAACTTCGGTTCAAAGACCGTTTGATGAGATCGGCGAACTAAAGCCCACTGCCTCCACTCGTAGACATGATTCGGGTCTCCAATACTCCTGATCGCTTAGCTCCTCGAAACACAAAGCTTTTCAGGTTTCGAGGGCCCGGAGGTTGGATGGATCACGTTATAGAGCATTCTTATTACAAGAAAGCAAGTTCATTGTCTGTGAGACACAAGCTAGGTCACGTTTGGAGTATGGACCAACAGTCTATTTCAACATGCGACAGTGTGACGGAATATCTATCGGGAATGTGTGACGAACAATCAAAAACCAAATAACTGGGTTATTCTACAAGACTGAACCAATAACAACGCTGCCCTCTTTTATATCTAGATCCAATTTGGCTACAAATATCAAAAACTACTATATCTTTTTTGTCATTAAACCCATCGAACATCAGACTTTTGTCTCCTAACCACATCTCACGATTCCCACGGTATTTTTATAATCCTCACCACAATGAAGTTTTTCTGTGGCTGTCTCAGTTTATAAGAACACACTGCAGTCCAATTTAATCATAGTACAGGGCTCCACATTTTGGAATAGAATGCAACTACAGATGTGTTCACTCGACCACCCATCGGTGCTTAAGAAAAAATGGACGAATTCTTTGTAGTGCCTAAACTAGACCGTTTTATCAACCCTCACATCACAGAGTATTGAGCTTACGAAATTGGTCTGGGTTTTTGATGAACTTTACACCGTTTACCTATTTTCACAGCCAGAAAAATTCCAGGCAGCAGCTTTTCTTTCGATTTTCTTCCAAAATAGCTTCGTCATTTGGATTCGCATGAACGTCAAACACCAAAGGAATTTTCAAGTTGCCCAGCCGCTCTGTACGCTTCAAAGAAATATCTACCTCCCTTGATTGGGATTTCCCAGATTACTGACATCAAGGTTGATAATACCACGAAAACTGGTGAAATACAAAAAGACTTCACAAACAGACCACTTGCATTATCCCCTTATCAATACTGGAAACCTCCCCGGGACGTACCATTGAGGCCCTTCTCATCATCATTCAAACCCCAGGAAATTTTCATCCAATGTTAATAAACTTCCACAAAGTTCAATGGCGAAAACACCACCAACAAGCCAGGCAAATCGAATTTACTCTTCATTGATGTTCTTCTGACAAATTATGACGCATTTTCTGAGATGCGCAAAAGTTGCTGTTTATTGGTCCATTTCACAGAGTCCATCATATAAACCAATTGAAGCCCTAGATCAGCAGTTCACATTTAGAAAAACCAACGGGAGTTGTCCTGGATCCCTCCAAAGAGCTCAGCCTGATTTTCCAAAATGGTCGTTTCATTACAATTTCTACAGAAAAAGAATCGGTGGACTTACAAGTCGAATGCAATAAATTCGTCTGTTTTATTTTTTTTACTTACCCGTTTTCGAATGGAAACCATTTAGTTCAGATTGCCCATGACGGGTAATGGCAACAGCAAACCAAGTGTCCACAATTATTTCGATGGTATGCACACCAGTTATGCACCCAACACAGCCTGGTGTATTTCGTCGAATCCCCGCTGATAATGAGAGGGAAACGTAAAACCTCATCGCACATCAACTACGAGAGACATTATGCGTCGTGTGCGTTCACCGAGATGGTGCGCAACAAACGGAGTCGTCAGTGGTAATACACCTCAGAAGGACCACAGTGGTACCCGTCATCCATTCGGTGAACACTCGCAGCTTACTACGAGAAAATATCTCGTACCACTTGCAATCTAGGGCACCTTCGAAGGATTGAACGGTCTACCATCCACCAGGCAGACCGCTCCAACGGTTAACTACCTTGTTGCTAAGGGAGTGCGATCTAGCAGTCAACCTAGCTGCAAATTTTGTCAGCTTCTTTTCGTGTCCCCTTGTTCTGGAATCTAGAGCCACTTTGAATGGACTGTCCGGCCAAGGGCCAGAAGAGCCCTTCATTACTTTGAACGTTTCTATAAGATCCCCTCGACGTCTCATCCTGTCCAGCGAGTAAAGATTTAGACCACAGAGCCTCTGCTCGTACATCTTACCCCTCTGTCCCTCAACCATTCGCATGGCGAGACGCTGAATACTTTCTGAACAGGCAGCGTCCTTTTTGTAGAGGGGAGACTAAGCCTACAAGCTATCTCTCAAGTCAGGTTTCACTAAAGCCACGTAAATAGGTACGAATATCTCCGGCTGCTGGCAAGACAAAGCTGACCGCAGCCTGAAGAACTCACCACGAGCCTTCTGTGCAACGGCGTTGCACTGGTCCGATCACTTTAAATCACTTTTCATGATGACTCCAAGGTATTTAACCCCACTAACTGCTTCTATGGTGAACAGCCCTCGGTCTTGAACGACAGTTAGGCCCTCTGTTGACCTTGACAACAAACGGCCTTTCCCAGCGTTCAGGGGTAAGTCTCACTTATATGTCCAGTCGAGGACGGCACCTAGATCCCTGCCTAAGTTCATCCTATTTTCAGATCCAACAATCATTACATCATCCGCCAAAATAAAGCCAGCCAATTGGAGGGCGGATGCCAGGTCGTTAACGAACGACAAGAATAACACCGGGCCCAGGACGGAACCCTGAACTACACTACCGGTGACGTTCGTCAAATTAGAGCACCTGTCCCCTACTTTGACCTAAAACATCCTGTGGGAGGGGAAGTCCACCAGCCACCTATATACTGGCCCACCTATACCGAACGTCTCCATCTTGCATGGCAGAAGACAGTGGTTAACGGGGTCGACCGCCCTCCTGAAGTCGAGGTAGAATACCTCAACTTGCTTACCTCAATCCAGTCGTCGAGTCACTTTATTTTAGAAGCACAGGAAGTTGGTCGGACCAGCCCATTTTGTATTAATCCAGGCTAGGACGGACCTAGCATGGAGTGCTCCAGTAAGTGCTGGCAGATGTGGGCACGGCTGATCTTCTCAATGACTTTACATAGGATACTAGTTAGGCTTACCAGCCTGTAGTTCCGCATAGCCGACTCAGGTCCACTCATGTATCGCCACGACGGCCGCACTTTCCCAGTCCTGAGGCAGCTTCCTCTGGTCAAACGTGGACCTGTGCAGCTTGCACACTGATGGAGATGTGATACCCGCCAACGGCTTGATGATAGCTGGGTGGATGCCATCTGGACCCGCTGACTTGAGGCCGTTTAATTCCCGCAGATACTTACGCACGCCTTTCTCTGAGAAATTTAGCTCGTTTAACTGAGGAGAGGGATGTACCGGGGCCGGATCCACTCGCACTTCACTGTCTATCCTATGTACACTACCGAAGTATTTCCCCGGGACGTCTGTTTTGCTCTGGTCACCCGTGATGACACCGTGGTCCCAGGGGATGGTGGACTTATTGAGTCATTTATTGAGCCCTTTGACTGCACATAGCTGTAGAATCTCCACGGCTGCTATCCTATGCGTTTTGCTAATCCAATCTCAGACTCTAGCGTAGAAGCTCGCAGAGATCTCACGATCTCGTCTCTAAGCCTTATGAAAGGGCCTCAGTCTAGCCGACTGCCGGGGGCTTTGTACCGGTTTCAGCTGCGGTTTCCGCGTTTGATGGCCTTGGCTTTTGCAGCCGTCCATCGCACAGGTTTTCTGTCCCCATTTTTCATTTCAAGAGTGTAAATTCTTTCTGAGGGGTAATCAGGGGCCCTTTTGTGACCCACCAGCGCCTCTCGACGGCAGCCCCTCTACCGTGTCCCACTTCAGCCCAGTGACCCTATTGCAAAGCTTGTCTATGTCCATGCTACCGAAATTCCTAACCAGCCTTGAGGTTACTTCGGGTTCCCGCATGCATAGGGTGATTTTGACACACACGTGATCACTCTTGCCCAATGGAGCACAGTAACGCAGTTCAGATACTTCACTAGAGAGATTTTTTATCGCTAGATCCAACAGAGACAGAAAACATCCCGCCTTAAATCCGGTATTTTCCCCAGTATGCTGGTGCAACGCATTAACATGCAGCAATCGTAAGTACGTTTCCTCTTCTAATCCCGCAGCGCGGACTTCAACCGTCCAGTGAAAGTGCAGAAGATTGAAGTCACCCACTATGAGGGTCTTCTGTGAGTCTCCACCAGTTCACTCAGGGTCCGCGATTTGTACTTGGTGCCATGCATACGCAGACAATGATACCCCTTCGACCTGGGGGGATGATCGTAACTGAGCACAACTGAACATTGCGAGTGCGCGCCTTGGTCTGAGATCCAAGGTGGTTTTTACCTGGCCTAATGGGGACGGATGTAACACACGTTCGAGAAACGCGTGGCCAAATTCACAACAGATCCCGAAATCAAAAGGTGATCATCCGTGATATTCTACGATACTAGATTGTTGAACGGACAATGACACCAAAAAGATACAAACCTCAATAATGAGATCACAAGGACTCAAAAAACGGGAAACCAAACTGTGGCGTGCGAGCAAGGAGCACGTGCATCAAGCAGGTCCAGAACGAGGATATGACAAAGTAGCACTCTGGGCGCGAACAAACAACAGTTGGTCCATAAAAACAAGCAGTTCGTGAGGACACGTCAATAGTGTAGGCAAGTGAGTGATGTTAGGAGAAACACGGAAATGCAAATGTTTTAGGGGGATTTTCCACGACCGGCCCCTACAACGGCTACTCCTCCTCCAAGGCGATCGTGTTTTCTGTCCTGCTTGTAGATTGCCAAACTGTTACTTATCAGTCTTGGCACATGGTCTTCTTTAGAATGCCATGTTTCCGTAATGGCAGCTACTGACGTTTTGTGCTCCCCAGTGGCTTTGGCTCGTTCCACCCAATTGGTTCCAATACTAAACTCACGCTCAGTCTGACCTCGACTCTCAAATCTCCCTTACATTTGTGAATCCACCTTTGGGTTCGCCTAAACTCCTCGCATTATTTCTTGGTGTGTTTGCTTTTTCTCCCTCTCATCTCCCCTCTATTTCCCCCCTTCCTTGTCTCGCGCATTCCTTAAGTTTTCATGAATTTCGTCCGATAGTTTTGTCGCTTCAGGCGTCTCCGAAATAAGCTTTTATTATTAATATATAATAGCTATAGTCACATTCCTACGGCAAATAAACCATTTCGAAGTATTTCCAATATTTCTTATTGACACACCCAGCCATCAACAAGCCATTCGCTGCAATGATCAGTTTACAGGTATGTAGTCCCTACTGTGTCACGCTTACTCAAAAACATGCTGCCGTCGTTCTGCTACCGGGGATTACTATACTCACGATCCCGGACAATACTACGGTGTATTACCTGACTACCGTACTCAGGTTGGTGTTAGGCATTCGTTTCAAAAAATAATGGGGAATTTACCCATTGAGGTGCATGGTGAGGGTTTTTCAATCATGTCTAGAACTGGGGGAGCAGACTTGTTCACAAGTCCATGATGATGGGTGAAGAGTAGGTCAAAATCTTACCAGAGACGTAGAACCTTACGTCGGTCAGCCGCCGTCAGTGTGGCTGCTGCGGTAATGGAGAACGTATCACTTGCCCTTCTGCCAAATGAGCCGCTGATGCTCTCGCCATCATTGGCTGAAGGAGCATGGTCCTCGGGTCGTCTTTCCTTCTCTTCAGCAGAAACTCACGTGTGCTCAACCCTTGAACTCTGGACTGTTCCATGGTCCACGTAAGCCTCAATATTCACTGGAATGTTTGTCAGGAGATCCGTTACTCAGGTCGAGGATAGAAGCAGGTCTAAGGCCGATCCCTGTCGATACCAGTTGCCACCGGGCAAACTTGAGACGAAAAATTCTCCACCTTATATACAAAAGTGCGGTCAGCAGGTATGCTGCGCAAGATGTCCAAGTTGTAAACTTTAACGTTGAATATTTACAGCCTACAATGAGGGGATCATGTGGGACCCTGTCCAAGGCCATAGTATAATCTATGTATATGGCGTATGAGGTCTGGCTGTCATAGTAGACCTTTGTCAGACTATCCACGACGGTAAGCATTTTGTTGTTGCATCTTCCGTCAGGAAGAAGTCAGATTTTGTACGGTGAGATGATATTATTCTTATATACATGGAAAAGAACCGCATTTTCCAGAACAAGCTCGAAAAGTTTTGCTGGCGAGCCTGGTCAGGCTCATGGGTCTGTAACTAGAATCAAGATGTCTACTTCTGCTCTTACAGATGGGCTCATTGACCGTTCTTTCGAGACTCTGACGAAAACTGCATCCTCAAAATGTCGCTGAAAAAGGAATGCTTAAGGTGCTGGTAATGTGCTCACCTTCTCCTTAAAAATATGGAAGTAGATGGAATAAGGACCCATCGAGCAAAGTTAGTCGATCCGACGGAAACTTTATGTAACCGCAAAAATGTTGGCGGTGATGTGACCATGGGCAGAGAAAAAAGATAATAGGAACATGGTGCGGTAGGATGTTATCCATGTGCTGTCAAAAATGTACGAAGGTGGGGGTTAAAGGCCTCAGTCGTTTGGCTTGGAGGTGTGACTGAGGGTCCGGCGTGGCCCCCGGGAGCAAGTGGTGTTGGAGATATGTTTCTAAGTCGACATATGCGCGGGAAAACGAAGGCTACACTGATCAGTGCCTTAGCAAGCAATGACCGTTGGACTGCCTTTTGATAAGAACTGATCCCGCCTTTGCTTCTTTTGTGGATCACCCTGAGGTTTTCTAAATCATGAGCAAGACCTGTGGCTTTATACTTAACGAAGGGGCTTGAGCTTTTTCTAGAATGCTTCTGATGGGGTAGGAGAGGGGGCTTTCACTGGTTTGTGGAAGACAAGTTATGGGGGCCAATAGCCTGTCAATTAGGCAAATCAACCCTCCGAGACTTTATTCACCTTATTAACAGAGTTTCCCAGGTTAGCTGGGTTCAAAAAGATGCAAAGAAATGCACTAGCCCGGTCACACTGAGCTTTTTAGGGGATCCCAAAATTTTGACTTCTGGGGAAACAGGAAACCAATTCACTATGTAACAAAACCCAATGATAGAGTGATCACTTTATCAACATGTGGCATGTGGTGCACAACATCTATTCAAGACCCTTCTCTAGTGGTGCTCAAATCTAGTAGGAAGGGGTTATGTTTTGCGCGATATCTGGTCGGATTGTTTACGTTCCGTACCCAGAAGTTCTTGGGAACAAGATTCGGAAGGAGTTCCCGATAATCTTGTGAGGTGCCTCAGCCCTTCATCAGTTGGCACTGGGTGAGTCAAAGTCGACAGTGATTAACCGGCCGATGAGGTTGGTGTAGCTTCTCTGAGAGCCTGATTAGGCTGAGTCCTAGTTTACTGGTAAAGCTGCTTGCAGGAGGGCTGTAGATTATATCAGGCTACAGGGAACCTGTCTTAGAGAATGCAGAGACAGCCCGCAGCCTTTCAGCACACGGGAAGGTGGAGCTTTTGATATGGTAGGAGGTGGGGCAGAACTATTGTAGTGTATGATAACCCCTGAGTCATGGCTTTCAATGGAGTCCTGACTAACCATATAATATCTCGGAATAGATACTTTAACTTCAAGTTTTTTCAGCACTGAGCCTGGATATCATGATGGCTATGACTTGAGGCTCTTCATCCACTGTAAGATGCCGGGATCTTACTCAGTAGGTTCGGGCAGTTTCTACAAATCTATTGATCATACATTAGGGAGTTGTTGCAGAATTGCCAGAGACTACTGATTTCGGGTTTGGGAAGAGGTAAAAAGGAGAGTCGGTGGTACGGAGGAGGCTCAGGGAGTCTTAGGAGCAAAGGATATTTGGGAACCAGAGGGAAGCAAACTGATGAAGAGGTTAGTAAGTTTTGAGTTCTGGCAACCTGGGAAGCAGCGTAATAGGCTGACTATCTGGAACCCTCAGCCTCCGACAAGAATGGAATACCTCTCGCAGTTTAACTTTACTATCCGTGAGGGAGTCACTGCCGGGAGTATTTTCATCCCTGATCGCTTTTTGGGCGAACGCATCGGTTGTCCCCTCCCCCCGGTGCGTCAACCTTTTTACTGCAGTTTTCAGCAAAGGTGGGTCGAAGGTTGGCTTTTTGGCACTGGGATGACAAATCACATCAGTCAGCGTTGGCTGATTATCACTTGCGGGGTCTGAGGCACCTGCCGTATTTGTTGGAAATTGTGTAGCTTTGGGTCTACAACTGTGAATATCTTCCGCAGCGGGAGATGGGATGACGAGGGACTTCAGGTGGTAGGCATTCGGCCTAATTCTTAGGGGGTAACCTGGGCGGTAGGCAGAGCGCTGAGCTTGGGATCGCCTTTAGGCAGTGTTGCTGGATTGGCCTTCTCAGTAAAGAGCCTCGGGCGAGGCTGCCCGTCGATCGATATCCTCTTGGGCTCTTCTTTTTTCTCCTGGAGCTTTGGGGCTAAGGAAGTAATCGTTTGAACGCCTGAGTGGATCCGACTGCAATAAGGATGCCGTCTACCCGTTCGTTCCTCTCAGCTGCGAGGACAGACCTTTCAATGGGAGAGGGAAATAGAGGCAAATAAAGGCATGGACAAAAGTGTCATGATGGTAATGGTAATGGTTCGTTTTTCGCAAATGGACGAGATAAACGCAATAAGCACGACCATGGTCTGCAGGCCATGCATATACGCACAGCCGTACAAAATCATGTCGATAATGTACAGAGCAGAGTAAGAAGGAAAATCAAATTAGATTTGCTACCAGCTGAGGCAAATTCAGAATGATTTATCCGGCATAGATGAGAGCCAAGGTCATGGTAGGAATATGTACTGGACTGGGGTCAGCTGAATGGAACGTCCAACAATGGAAAAGTTGGAGTAAAAAATGTAAGAAAAGATCGAGTGACGAGATGAAGCTAAAAAATCATGACTGTAGAATTATTACGGGATAACTTGGTGGGGAGCACCACTTGGTTTGAATTCCTAGCGCTTTGGATTCTAAATCGAGTTTTTGAATAGGTTTTTGAAATAACCCAGGTTAATTCACACCACTTAGGGTGTAAGGATTGAACTTAAATTGCGTTTTGTTCGAAAAATGTTTTTATTCTCCTCTTAGTACAGCCGAGTAGTATCTGGTGTTCTCGTGAATCGGTATTTTCTCGCTTGGTTTTTTGGGCTTTTGCGTTAAAGGACTGCACTTGCTGATGTCAAGGTTTTTTGCTTTTGGTCAGAAAGCGTTTGCGCTGTTTATTCCTACACTTCGCTTTTTTCGGTACACTAGGACTTTCCGACCCTTGTATCGCACCTAGGTGCGGAAAACGTGTGACAAATGGTATGAAGTTCGAGGTATGCAAGAGGTGGGCCCACCCAAATGTGTTCAGGAGCAGCAAAGGACATTTGTGTCCTTTATAATCAGGACCCATGGGCTGAGTGGGCCTGTGCTGCTTGCGAGAAGGCCGCCGGTCTGGCTTTTTAAATGCAGGGCCTTTGGCAGGGCCAATGCTCACCAAGTATCACCTTAGAAGTTAGCCTCAAAACACCGCGATCAGGTTGCAGGAAGTCGTTTGAGGAAGTAGTAACCACACCTGAGAGGACAGCCATTAGAGCGATTGGGCCAGTAGACTGAGCAGAAGTCTAGAAGGACAAGACAGCCCAAAAAGAAGGGTGCGTGTGATATAGCGCAGGATGGGTCGGCCAAGTCGGACGATCTTGCTTTCCTGGTGTTAGGGGATAAGTATAAGGGTCTGCAAACATAGATCTTATCGATGGGCGGGTTCTCCAGCCGCAAGTTTTTGATCATGAACCAGAAAGAACCTTTTTTAAGGGAATCGACAGCCAGGCCGGACAAAGATGGGAGGGGTTTACGATATACTGCGAATTGCAGGTGTTCCGCACTCTACCACTTTAGGAAGGGTGCACAGAGTTGGTACATGGAAGTCACCATTGGGGACCAAAGGCGAGCATCATGCGGGACCAATACCGGTGGAGTTTGCTGATGAGGCCACCCCGATAGGCTGCTGGTGAGGGCAGCAGTGGTGGCTTAAACCGCCAGGGGTAGATACCAAATTGTGCCAGACGAGCATAGAGTAAGACCTGGTGGCCTAGCTGGGGGCAAAAACCTGGCTAGACCAGCCAGAGTGCTGGTAAGAAATCAACACGTACAACGGAAAGCAGTATCTATGTGAATCACTACCGGCAGATCGTGCTACGCGTAGCCAATTAGAACGAATCCCAGAAACAGAACAAGATTGATCCGTAGCTTTCACGGGACCAAATTGAATCTCACAAAAGGTACAAATATATATAGAAACCCTAGGTATGCGACCAAAAGGCTCAACAGTAAAACCCAAAGGTTCAAAGCCCAGTGGCTCAAGTACAACGGGCAAAAACGGTTCATGGACAAATTCGAATGTCTCGCATGGATAAATAAACGTTCAACAGTGTGGTTTATGGATTAAATTTTCAAGAGTATTGAAAATATGGTCACAATCCTGGGTCACAGAAAATTTGGAAGGATTTTCAGTACTTGTTCTTTACACTCAGCTCTTGGGCCCCGGATTCCGCATCGGTGAAGAAGCCGCATGCGTTGTTGGAAGTAGTTGTAACTGGAGACAAGCTGGAAAGTGCAACTTGGCAGTTCCATCCAAAGCGCAACCCTTGCCAGTCTGGATGGTACGGCAACCCGCGAAGAGATGGGTTTGGAGGCTTCAGATGTACCAGATCATCAGCCGACGACGGGCACACCAGTGACGACCAGAGCAAAAACCCGCCGTCGTCTCGAGCATTGCGCCTGAGAACCACACAGGAAGAAAAAAAACAGACGCTTGAGCAACGGGGCGAATGCGATGGTGTTATATACTAACGTATGAAGTATTAGGAGCAAATGGGTGGAACGAGCCAAAGCCACTGGGGAGCACAAAACGTCAGTAGCTGCCATTACGGAAACATGGCATTCTAAAGAAGACCATGTGCCAAGACTGATAAGTAACAGTTTGGCAATCTACAAGCAGGACAGAAAACACGATCGCCTTGGAGGAGGAGTAGCCGTTGTAGGGGCCGGTCGTGGAAAATCCCCCTAAAACATTTGCATTTCCGTGTTTCTCCTAACATCACTCACTTGCCTACACTATTGACGTGTCCTCACGAACTGCTTGTTTTTATGGACCAACTGTTGTTTGTTCGCGCCCAGAGCGCTACTTTGTCATATCCTCGTTCTGGACCTGCTTGATGCACGTGCTCCTTGCTCGCACGCCACAGTTCGGTTTCCCGTTTTTTGAGTCCTTGTGATCTCATTATTGAGGTTTGTATCTTTTTGGTGTCATTGTCCGTTCAACAATCTAGTATCGTAGAATATCACGGATGATCACCTTTTGATTTCGGGATCTGTTGTGAATTTGGCCACGCATTTCTCGAACGTGTGTTACATCCGTCCCCATTAGGCCAGGTAAAAACCACCTTGGATCTCAGACCAAGGCGCGCACTCGCAATGTTCAGTTGTGCTCAGTTACGATCATCCCCCCAGGTCGAAGGGGTATCATTGTCTGCGTATGCATGGCACCAAGTACAAATCGCGGACCCTGAGTGAACTGGTGGAGACTCACAGAAGACCCTCATAGTGGGTGACTTCAATCTTCTGCACTTTCACTGGACGGTTGAAGTCCGCGCTGCGGGATTAGAAGAGGAAACGTACTTACGATTGCTGCATGTTAATGCGTTGCACCAGCATACTGGGGAAAATACCGGATTTAAGGCGGGATGTTTTCTGTCTCTGTTGGATCTAGCGATAAAAAATCTCTCTAGTGAAGTATCTGAACTGCGTTACTGTGCTCCATTGGGCAAGAGTGATCACGTGTGTGTCAAAATCACCCTATGCATGCGGGAACCCGAAGTAACCTCAAGGCTGGTTAGGAATTTCGGTAGCATGGACATAGACAAGCTTTGCAATAGGGTCACTGGGCTGAAGTGGGACACGGTAGAGGGGCTGCCGTCGAGAGGCGCTGGTGGGTCACAAAAGGGCCCCTGATTACCCCTCAGAAAGAATTTACACTCTTGAAATGAAAAATGGGGACAGAAAACCTGTGCGATGGACGGCTGCAAAAGCCAAGGCCATCAAACGCGGAAACCGCAGCTGAAACCGGTACAAAGCCCCCGGCAGTCGGCTAGACTGAGGCCCTTTCATAAGGCTTAGAGACGAGATCGTGAGATCTCTGCGAGCTTCTACGCTAGAGTCTGAGATTGGATTAGCAAAACGCATAGGATAGCAGCCGTGGAGATTCTACAGCTATGTGCAGTCAAAGGGCTCAATAAATGACTCAATAAGTCCACCATCCCCTGGGACCACGGTGTCATCACGGGTGACCAGAGCAAAACAGACGTCCCGGGGAAATACTTCGGTAGTGTACATAGGATAGACAGTGAAGTGCGAGTGGATCCGGCCCCGGTACATCCCTCTCCTCAGTTAAACGAGCTAAATTTCTCAGAGAAAGGCGTGCGTAAGTATCTGCGGGAATTAAACGGCCTCAAGTCAGCGGGTCCAGATGGCATCCACCCAGCTATCATCAAGCCGTTGGCGGGTATCACATCTCCATCAGTGTGCAAGCTGCACAGGTCCACGTTTGACCAGAGGAAGCTGCCTCAGGACTGGGAAAGTGCGGCCGTCGTGGCGATACATGAGTGGACCTGAGTCGGCTATGCGGAACTACAGGCTGGTAAGCCTAACTAGTATCCTATGTAAAGTCATTGAGAAGATCAGCCGTGCCCACATCTGCCAGCACTTACTGGAGCACTCCATGCTAGGTCCGTCCTAGCCTGGATTAATACAAAATGGGCTGGTCCGACCAACTTCCTGTGCTTCTAAAATAAAGTGACTCGACGACTGGATTGAGGTAAGCAAGTTGAGGTATTCTACCTCGACTTCAGGAGGGCGGTCGACCCCGTTAACCACTGTCTTCTGCCATGCAAGATGGAGACGTTCGGTATAGGTGGGCCAGTATATAGGTGGCTGGTGGACTTCCCCTCCCACAGGATGTTTTAGGTCAAAGTAGGGGACAGGTGCTCTAATTTGACGAACGTCACCGGTAGTGTAGTTCAGGGTTCCGTCCTGGGCCCGGTGTTATTCTTGTCGTTCGTTAACGACCTGGCATCCGCCCTCCAATTGGCTGGCTTTATTTTGGCGGATGATGTAATGATTGTTGGATCTGAAAATAGGATGAACTTAGGCAGGGATCTAGGTGCCGTCCTCGACTGGACATATAAGTGAGACTTACCCCTGAACGCTGGGAAAGGCCGTTTGTTGTCAAGGTCAACAGAGGGCCTAACTGTCGTTCAAGACCGAGGGCTGTTCACCATAGAAGCAGTTAGTGGGGTTAAATACCTTGGAGTCATCATGAAAAGTGATTTAAAGTGATCGGACCAGTGCAACGCCGTTGCACAGAAGGCTCGTGGTGAGTTCTTCAGGCTGCGGTCAGCTTTGTCTTGCCAGCAGCCGGAGATATTCGTACCTATTTACGTGGCTTTAGTGAAACCTGACTTGAGAGATAGCTTGTAGGCTTAGTCTCCCCTCTACAAAAAGGACGCTGCCTGTTCAGAAAGTATTCAGCGTCTCGCCATGCGAATGGTTGAGGGACAGAGGGGTAAGATGTACGAGCAGAGGCTCTGTGGTCTAAATCTTTACTCGCTGGACAGGATGAGACGTCGAGGGGATCTTATAGAAACGTTCAAAGTAATGAAGGGCTCTTCTGGCCCTTGGCCGGACAGTCCATTCAAAGTGGCTCTAGATTCCAGAACAAGGGGACACGAAAAGAAGCTGACAAAATTTGCAGCTAGGTTGACTGCTAGATCGCACTCCCTTAGCAACAAGGTAGTTAACCGTTGGAGCGGTCTGCCTGGTGGATGGTAGACCGTTCAATCCTTCGAAGGTGCCCTAGATTGCAAGTGGTACGAGATATTTTCTCGTAGTAAGCTGCGAGTGTTCACCGAATGGATGACGGGTACCACTGTGGTCCTTCTGAGGTGTATTACCACTGACGACTCCGTTTGTTGCGCACCATCTCGGTGAACGCACACGACGCATAATGTCTCTCGTAGTTGATGTGCGATGAGGTTTTACGTTTCCCTCTCATTATCAGCGGGGATTCGACGAAATACACCAGGCTGTGTTGGGTGCATAACTGGTGTGCATACCATCAAAAGACTTCTGGACGCTCAACTGGCCGTGGCTTACACTTGTCCTGTGCATACTGAAATGAACTGAACTTGACTTTGAAGGAAAGGATCGACGAACACGAGTAAGGGTGAATCTCAAATCTGATTGTTGCATGAGTGAGTGGTGGTGATGTTCTAACATGGGTGGGGCATCAGCAATTGGACGTGCATTACGCAGTAAGGTGGTCGTGAAAGTGGCTGGGGAAGGCAGAGCGAATGGAAGTACAGGGTGGTTAGATGGGTGTAAAAGGCCAGTGCAGAAGGGTAACTTGGTGGTTAGAAGGACTCTTTTTCAAAGATGCATTGGTTGTAACAGCAAATAACATGGAAGAGAAATAAGGACATGGAGGACCGGAAAGATCAGGTAATGGTAGATCAAATGGCTCGAAGCTGTATGTGGGAATGATGACTTTACGATGACTCTACACCAGATGGAACCCGGAAAAGCAGTGCAGCACAAGGTGCACACTGAAGATGCCTGTGGCGAGCAATGTACGAGCGGACGAGATCGCTGACCAAAAGAAAACCAGGT
The DNA here is from genome assembly GCA_948099385.1 of Fasciola hepatica. Classification (NCBI taxonomy): domain Eukaryota; kingdom Metazoa; phylum Platyhelminthes; class Trematoda; order Plagiorchiida; family Fasciolidae; genus Fasciola; species Fasciola hepatica. Next base: position 7,838,612 of record CANUEZ040000012.1, on the reverse strand, counting down.
AAAAGATGATCAGTCAGAGGGTTTCACTTCAGATGATACAAAATAACGACCGAGAAGAAGAAGAGCACCCGAACGGGAAAACCTGTGATGGAACAAAATACACAAGCAGTACTTGTGCGTCGGAGTTGGGAGAGTAGAACCGGTAAGTTGCTCGCTTACAGACCATTAAACAAATGGATTGGGCCAGAAGTTGCTAATCCGTTTACTGCCCAAGGGGAATATCCATGGAAGAATTACGGATTCAGACATGAAAAATACAGAGGTGGTAAAAGATAATAAATTTGGTTGTAAAAAAGTAATGCGAAGGTTGGAACGGCGAGTTCCTATGTGGTGACTGGTTATGGTTACGAATGTGTCCTATGGGTAATGGTGGGAGGCATAATATGGACATAAAAGGGTATCGCAAAATGGTGGCTAGTGTGGTATGCGATCAATGAGCTTTGAAAGCATATGGAGGCACCAAGTGAATACTGATTGGGAGCCTACAGGGGTGAAATGGGTGGAAAAGAACATATTTCGAGCTTGGGTAGAGTAAGACGGATAGGGCGAGAGTGACATCATGCAGTGAGGACTGTCATTGTGAAACACGATAGAAACAAAAACGGAATGGATAGGTGTGCATACAGAGATAGAACAGTACGGAAAGAATGTGATGAGTGCCGACAAGAACGACAGATGAGCGAATCGTGACGAAAGAATGGTAGAAGCATGCTATCCGCCTCGGACAGTGATGAATGCGGTAGGGCGAAGGAAGTTGGAGTGTGCGATCCGCAACTGGTGCTGGTAAGTGAGGCTGACCATGCGCTGGACACCCAACCTGAAGAACACCTCGTGAAGTGAACATGGGAGGTGTGATCCACCAGCCTAATTGAGCTCGCACATCGTAGCGGACGGCCTGTACGTCCGATGTGCGCCGGCCAAAGCGGGGGATCTGGCCGCGCCAAGAACCGTTGGGATTAACGTGAGCGCTAATAGGTGGTTGTACAGAGGGCTGTGCAACCACGGTAAGGGTATGTAGTCCAGGACCAACTGGACAGGTTGTGGGAACTTGGACAACAGAGCCAACGGGAACGGCGATCAAAAGACGGCCATACAGCATTATCATCCGGGTGCACCAGCTGGGGAGGTGGTCGGTGTGGTGCCCGAGGTGGTTGACCGCCATTGAGGATAACTGGAAAGTGAAACGAGATGGAGAAGCGCAGTCTGGGTATAACCCAGCTGAGGATCTTCGGTTAACTGAGAAAAGAACGGAAGCGAAGCACGGGCTCATCGGTGCAGTGGATCCCTGAGATAAATTTATGCCATGGAAAGTGAGACTAAAAAAGTAAAGGCATGAATAGGAGCTAAAGCGTTTATTGAGGCGGCTCACTTTCCATCTAGATTAGTCATTCAACAGAAGAAAAGAATAAATTCTGCATGAAATACGGGTGAAAGTTGCCCAGGGGATAGGGTGGGGGCGGAATTGGTGACGTTCTAATTGGATGTAGAGTTCAGTTGATGAGCCACGCCAAGTGAGAGAATTGCGACCAGATTTTCCAGTTCAAGACCGCGGAAGTAGTGATGGAACTGTATATGGTGGGACCTGAAGTGGAATAGAGGCAATGTAAGCAAAGGGATATCAAGGAGTGTCAAGCTTATGCCCATCCTGTTGTTACGCATTCGGAGAGCGAAAAAGGTTAGACTTTGAAGGAGTGAGACAGAAATGGATCAGTAAATAGATGAGGATTCGTACAAAAGACCAGAATGACGAAAAAGAGTATTATAGAGAATGGCTGGTTAGACAGACCTCAATATCCGTCGGTTACTGGACGGACTAAGGCAAAGCTGGGTCTATGACACGTGAGACTAAAAAAAGAAAAGGCCAACTTTGGATAACTGAGAGCCGCAAGGTTCCGTAAGGAGGTTGGGACCTGATCTAGAGTAGTTAGTCAGTAGGAGAGAAAGAATATATTCTGCACAAAATCATGGAAGAAGCTTAGCTTGGTGACAGGGTGAGGGCGGAATTGGTGACGTCCTAACTGGAGGTTGAGTTCAGTTAGTGAGCCATGCCAAGCGAGAGAAATGGGACTAAATTTTCCAATTCAAGATCTTAGAGGTAGTGATGGAAGTATATGTGGTGGGACCCGAAGTGGGATGGAGACAAATTAAGCAAAGAGTTATCGAGGAGCTCTGGGTTACAAACCATACTTGTGCCAAAAATTACAGGACAGTAATGAGTATATATATATATATATATATATATGTATATATATATGCGTATATATATATATGCATCTGTATACACATATTCATACGTGTAAGTGTTATATATATATGCATATATAGCGGACCAGGGCGTAGTTACCGATGCAGTTCCTATAGCGTTGTTGATAATGGTTTCAGTGCCGTAGAGGTGATATAACTGAATACAGGTAATATATCGTGGAGCGGGTGAGGCGTATTGACAAACCGTGGGAGTATTACGGTGGCCTCTCTAAAAATACGAATGCATCTGGAAGGACTTATTTCAAAGTAAAATTGGAAGGGTCCAATAAATTGGTATGGAAAAATAAGTAGTGGACGCAGACATGCTTTAAATAGGTCAGTGGCGATGGATAGGCTGTCAAACAGAGCATTCAGAATTCAGAAGAGGTGAAATTGTTTTGGAAGGTAAGGCTAAGCCAGAAAGCGGAGCAATGGCTTGAAAGTCGAGGCCTTTCTCGAAAGCTTGACTTTTGGTTATGTGAAAGTTGAATAAGGGCAAAACAGTTTGGACAGAAAGCAATTTTCCAATGGGATGAATGAATGCACACTTTGACTGAGAAGATCTGATGTGCAAGGGAAGTTTATTCCAGATTCTGGAGTACGTGAAGAGAAAGAACTTAGAGCGTAGAACAGTCCTCGCGGGGGGTTTGGTAATAGTATACTGTCTATTGCGGGGTGAATATCCAGTATCCGGGGAGAAGCACAACTGATTGGAGGAATAGGATTGCTTAATTGATAATTTATACGGAAATACCAGGTTCAGTCTAATGCGACGAAACACAGTGGTTCGATTTTGAGAGATAAGCATCGTTCCCTGTAGTTTAAGCGTGACGACCAACTAATAATCTGTTTTGTGAATCTTCTTTGAATACATCCGACAATAATCCTGTCAGATTTTCTCATACTAGCGAAGATTAGGAGACAATATTTGAGAAGGGTCCTGGCATGTACTTTGTACATGTAGAGAACGCTCTGCCTAAGCTGAAAGGGTCTGAACAGAAGACCAAGACACTTTTTAGCCTTCGTCGTTTGGAGGTCAGCATGTTCCCAGAAGTTGAAAGAGCAAGAATAAATTAAGCCAAGGTCTCTTACTAAGGGCTGGCTGTCGATGGGTGAGCCGCCGATGCATGAGGAACCGGGAGGAACCTGGCATTTGTAAGTGGAAAAAAACACTTATCGGCGGAGAATTTCATTGCCCAGGTTGAGCACCATTCATCAAGAGTGGCTCAGTCAGCGGAGATTTTAGGGACAGCAGCACTGAGGTTGCCAGGCAAAAAGTGTAGACTATCTCAATATCGTCCGCGAACAAGAAAGGCGTGCCATAATATATCGTCGGAAACATACCACTTATATATAGGAGGAAAAGAAGGGGGCCTAAAGCGCTACCCTGAACAACACCACTAGTAACAGACCTAGGGCTGGAGGCAAGGCAACCTGTGAACGTTGAGATAGGTAAGGTGAAAACCAAGAAAGTAGTGGATCGGTAATGCCAAATGGCAGTAGCTTTGTCAAAAGGTGTGGGTGAAGTACACCATCGAGTGCCTAAGATAAGTCAAGATAAAGAACAACGAAAGAATTCCCACTTTCGGCAGAGTCGGTAACCATATCCAGAAAATCACACTGACAAGTCATGCAGGACCGTGGACGGAGGAAACCACGTTGGTTGTCAGTAATAAGGTTGAGGCTCAATAAATAGCTAATAATGTGATCTTTAACTATCTTTTCCATTATTTTGGATAAAATGGGAGTATGGTTGACAGGGCGATAGTTGGATGCCTCAAGTGAAGGTCCCTTTTTATGAGTGAAAACCATTACCGGGCGTTTCTGATTAGCAGGTACGGTGCTAGCATTAGGCGAAAGTGTGAAAAGGTTAGGCAGAAACAGGGGTAGCTCCGGCCCGCCACTGACAAGAGCAACTGGTGATAGGCAATCGGGGCCTAATCAAGGGGAGGGTTTTCCTTTGCATAGTAGATCAGAAATACTCCTGGCGTCAAGGGGTATCGTAGAAAAGACAGAGTCAGCAATAGGTAAAGATGGGGGAGGGGGAACGACAGCAGCTGGAGCCATGGCTGGGGCGAAGAATACATAGAAGTCTTCGGCCATGCAAGGTGAGGAGGTAACGGATGAGTTATTATCCAGAATCAGGAGATGGAACCCAGCCTTGATATCGGATTTTCTAGATGTGTGCAACAGGAGGAAGTTGCGACTTATTTGGAAGACTCGAAGCCCTGGCTTCTTGGCCACGAAGCCGCGTATAATCTTGTGGCTGAGCAAGTGTGCAGAGGCGGTGTAAACGAATAAAAATTTAAAAGTGGTTGGAATTATGTGGTTGCATGAGGAGTTTGCGATACTTCTTGTGGAGTCGCGAGACAGGGAAACTATTTGTAGGTGCAGCCTGGAGGCTATAAGACAATTTTTCCAGATAGTCGGAGATAATGGAATAGAAAACATCGGCGGCAAAGTGAGGTTCATGGGTGATAAAATACTCACCCCAGTCTCTTTGGCAAATAAATGTGACTAGCAAGGCCCAATTTCTGCATAGGAGTGTATTGTTGGATGGGTGTGCGGGATGGGGAGTGCCACTAAGGGGCACATTGCAGATAGCCATTTCATGGTCATTATCGGGGGAATTTTGTGTTACTGACACATCGATGAGAGACATGCTGCCAATAAATACCAGATCTAGTATGTTCCCGTTCCTGGTAGGTTCGGAGACGTCTTTTCCACCCAACAAGATGAACACTAGTGATCAGGTCTATAAGATTGGGAGAAGCCGAGAGGGTAGGCCAACAAACTTGAGATAGATTAAAGTCACCCACAATAAGCGTTGTTCCGGAAGGAAGGAAAGAGAGGTATTCGAAAGACTTAATAGGAGGTGAAAACAAGGAACTGGGGTAAATTGACGAGCAATACATGCAGCCAATGTAAGGAACGGTGCTTTGGAGGTTCAAAGTGGATCGGAGAGAATTGGGAATAGAATTGAGCGCCGTATGTGAAAGAGGGGTCGTGGTATAGACTTCCTTGGCATAGGCTAGGCACCCACCACCAAGCCGGTTCAGTTTGTTGGCCCCTAGAAGACTGTACCCTACCTTAGATATCTGATCATTGGGACAGCTCCTAGACAGCCAGGATTCCGTTATTAAGATAATGTCGTAATTATTTGTGAGGACAAGTTATTTTAGGTGCGGGAGTTTCCCAAGAATAGAACGCGAGTTGCCGAAGATATGCTGCTTGTGGGAGGCGGTGTAGGCACACCAGGGGGTGGCGTAAGTTGGGAGGAGGCAGGCTATCGCGATTGGAAGTAGTGAAGATCAAAGTCAAAGGGTAATATTTTGATGTAGAGGCCAGCGGAGGTTCAGGTAGGGTGGCTTCCAGTCAAGCTGGAGGGAATAAAACAGCTAGAGGGACTGCCGAAGGGTAGAACAACTGGGCATCAAAGGAGGGGGAAATTTCGGAGCAAGTGGAAAAACCTGTGGTATACAGCGGATGGATTTCAAACAGGGGTGATTAGGAGCAGTCGAGAAATACCGGCCAGTCGGAATTGGGTATCGGCTGAAGAGGGGTGGCAGAGGACAGGGTTGGAAATGCGTGAGGAACAGGGGTGCAGGGTGGTAGATTAAGCTGCACGTTGTGGGAGGGGCGAGGCAAGCTGGGGGAGCAACAAATATAGAGCAGTTAGTCTCGGGAGCCGCAGAGATAGCTGTCAGGTGGGGAGTACGACGTGAGGCAGAGTCGACGGTTTGTGGAGGCCGCATTTTTGTGCTGGCGGGCAGCGAATGCGATGAATTTAAAGAGACTACCGATGCACAGGAGCAAGGGACACTTTTTAAGGTCGAAACCGGATTCGATGAGTTGAGGCGAGTCGATCTAAGGGGAGAAAGCTGAATTAGAGCGGGGTTTGTGAGAAGAGTGAAAAGACTGGTAGACCTATTCCTCCGGACGGCGAGTAGTTTATCACCGGAGGGAGCAGAGGGGGAATCAGATTTGGGGGCGTACCCAACAAACGACGAAGTGGGAGAGCGAGGCACAGTTGGGGTCTTTTACTGGGTGGCAGTAAAAGGGGAGATACGGAAAAGTCTAGATCAACAGTTATGGGATCAGATTTTAAAGAGTTCAGTGCGGGAGCAGATAGGGAGGTAGCGTGTAGTTGTGGAGAAGCGGGAGGAGAATGTGAAGATAAAGTGGTGGGGACCCGAAGAGAGGCGATGGAGCGATCAGCCGTCTGTGTCGAATGCTCAGGACTGTCAGGCGTCCTTCTCGTGGGGAAAGTCGAAGGAGATCCAGTAATTTCCCTATGAAGAGAGGTTATATCTTCGGCCATTTTTGTTTTTTTGTAGAGGAAGTTGGAAGCTATAGTGTTACGCATTTCGCTGAACTCTTTGATTGATGGATCATCTTCAAATTGCACAAGGATTGGGCGGTCGAAAAGCTGAACGCGCTTACGCAACCCCGATATTTGACAAGGAAGGTGGGCCATATCACAAGCATTCAACAGCGTATGATTAACAAGCTCTGCGGGTATTCTCTCTGGGGCATTAAATACAACTGCATTACCAGATTTTCTTACTCTTTTAGGACTTCGGACGCAAAAGAGTCGATAAAGCGGCCAGCCGCAGTCAGGTTTTATAAGGAAGAATGTTCGACGCGTTCAGTGACGCACAGTTCTGCAGTGAGTTTAGATATCGCATCTTCAAACTTTAGAAAATGAGACTTTATATCTGGAATGCTTCGGTGTAAAAGAGCTGTTATTTCCGTCGCCAAGCATACCAAGTCACAGAGGTTAACCGGGCATTGTTTTAGGGCCACGGGAGTGTGAATAAGCCTATTTTTCCTAGTAACCGGAGTATGAGTGGAAGGGGTATTATGGATAGTCTTCTTGCAACACGTGATACTGTGAAATACCAAGAAGAAGCTGTAAGTGAAGCGGAACAGCAACGACAAAATAAAGCCAGGTTAGAATTTACCACAGAAAGAAATTCCCTGAATTTCTCTGGGTTACTGGAACGCTGTGAGAAGCTGTAGTCTTTGTATTTCCTAAGAAAGCTGAAGGAAAACTACATATATATAACTGCACGCAACAAGCCCTGGTATAGCGCAGTTGGTTAACTGAGTGAAATTGCTGTGATAAGCTCATCAACATTCCACACTTGTGCACGCTTGTTTATTCTCGTGAGACATTTGAACTTGTCCATGAACCGTTTCTGACTGTCGTGCTTGAGCCACGGGGCTTTGAACCTTTGGATTTTACTGTTGAGCCCGTTTGGCCGCATACTTGATGTCTGTGTACATTCGTTCTTTTTGTGAATTTCAATTTGGTAATGTGGAAACTACTGGTCAATCTCGTTCCGGTTTTGAGATTCGTTTGCATTGGCCACGCGTTGCTCGATTTGCGAGAATTAATTTAAAGGGTGTATGATACCAGGCATCGCTTCCTTATGTGTGTTTAGTCTTTCCAGTAATTTCCCTATCTCGTCTTTCATTGTTTTTAGTTTGTAAAAGGTGCAAGCATATATATATATATATATATATATATATATATATATATATATATTTGTCAGTGAAGCAGCATAATAATGCTCAAGCCAGTGCGGAGATTTTCCACTTTAGTATCTGTTGCAACAGTCCGTTTTTCCCTAGGTCCATGTCCAGCTGGAAATTGATCCTCCACTTTTCCAGGACCCCCCGGTTGTACTTTCGCATTTCTGAATGGTACAAGTTACTGATCCTTAAATTAAACTCATCTTCATACGAGCCTCTGTTCCTTCCACACTCACCGAAGTTCCCAAATGTAAATTCATAAAATTGGTTTCATGTTTCCTTGTTTCATAACTCGTTCCTTTTATTTAAACCCGGTAGAACCGTCATTCAGGGTTTGCATCAGCTTCTTGGTTTGTTATTCTCTTCGCAAGCATCGATTTTTTCCAGTGTACTTCCATACAATCTCTTTCTCTTCCTATTTAGAACTTTGCTATTCGCAGATACCCGGTAAACCGCCGTTTTTCATGGCTTGCGCCACTTTTGTTGATAATGCACCTTTAGCAGTACGAACGAACGACCTAATCTGTATCCCCGCGGTGCGCCACCGCCCAGCCCGAAATCGAAACCGGTTCAAAGTTGCCAAGTAAACCAGTATTATAGTGATCCATATAAACTATCGCTGGCTGTTTTTCTACAGCTGGCACCTTTGACTTTTATAACTGAAGTTTGTGAATATTTCATCTTACTGAGTAACGCCGAACACCTTGATAATGCGCCTGCACGTGCGTCTCTACCATAGCCGGGAAATATACCATTATTATTCGTTTAAATTGGCCACACGTTGCTCGATTTGCAAGAATTGGTTTACAGGGTCTGTGACATCGGCCCTCTCTTCCTCATGTATGTTTGGTCTTTCCAGCAACTTCCTCATCTCTTCTTCCATTATTTTCAATTTGTGAAAGGTGCAAGCACACTTTTGTGTCCCGTTCGATGATTGTTATCTCCCACCAAGTTGGTGCGCGCCCCCAAAGCATAGACCCAGTGCTTCTGCCTTACATCGATTGTTATCAAATTTCGCTCCACCCCAGAAGAACAGTGGTAGCTCTCCACCCCAAAGCGAAGCCTCTGATGAAACGTCTCTGGAACATTCCGGGGTCTATAGCTTCTGTGGCTAGAGCTAGTTCAAAGGTCCTCGTTGCAAGTCGTTCGACTTTTGCTGATGGGTTTCTATCGTCCATGAGCCACAGCCAGGGTGCTTCGTCACCGGCAGTTTTGAAGACCTGCCAGCTTTTGTCCCTCTTTTTGCCCGCCCATCGAGCTGCCGGTTTCCGTCAAGATACCTTGTCCTTATTTTTCCACTTTTAGAGTGGGTAAAACTGTCCTGTAGTTCCAGAGGATTCTCTTTAACCCTCTGCCGCATTTCCTCTTCACCAGGTCCTTCATTCTCTAGCCCCTAGTCCTTCCAGTAGCCTCCCCATCTAGAAGATCGAAGTAAAGCCGACGCATTCAGTCTATGCTTTGGGGGCGTGCACCGACTTGGTGGGAGATAACAAGCATCGAACGGAACAAAAAGTGTGCTTGCACCTTTTAAAAACTAAAAACAATGAAAGACGAGATAGGGAAATTACTGGAAAGACTAAACACACATAAGGAAGCGATGCCTGGTATCATACACCCTTTAAATTAATTCTCGCAAATCGAGCAACGCGTGGCCAATGCAAACGAATCTCAAAACCGGAACGAGATTGACCAGTAGTTTCCACATTACCAAATTGAAATTCACAAAAAGAACGAATGTACACAGACATCAAGTATGCGGCCAAACGGGCTCAACAGTAAAATCCAAAGGTTCAAAGCCCCGTGGCTCAAGCACGACAGTCAGAAACGGTTCATGGACAAGTTCAAATGTCTCACGAGAATAAACAAGCGTGCACAAGTGTGGAATGTGGACGAGCTTATCGCAGCAATGTCAAGTATGGTCAAATTCCTGAAACACAGAAACCACTTGGAAGGATTTCCAATATTTCTCATTGACACACCCAGCCATCAACAAGCCATTCGCTGCAATGATCAGTTTACAGGTATGTAGTCCCTACTGTGTCACGCTTAATCAAAAACATGCTGCCGTCGTTCTGCTACCGGGGATCACTATACTCACGATCCCGGACTATACTACGGTGTATTACCTGAATACCGTACTCAGGTTGGTGTTAGGCATTCGTTTCAAAAAATATTGGGGAATTTACCCATTGAGGTGCATGGTGAGGGTTTTTCAATCATGCCTAGAACTGGGAGAGCAGACTTGTTCACAAGTCCATGATGATGGGAGAAGGATAGGTGAAAACATATGTAGAAGTCGAGAATCCAATGTTGGCCAACCCTCGGCATTGTGGCAGCTTCTTTGATCGAGTACATTTGACCGGTCTCTTTAGTGTGTCTGCTCCTTCCCATGTGGGCAAATGACATTTTCATCTCAGCCCCTCGTGGCACCTTATCTCTTTTCGCCGAAGACGTCAAGGTTTTCTCCTGCACGAATCACGTCTTTCTCGCCTCAGCTATCTCTAACAATTCTGATGAGATATCTTCCGCGGATAACTGGTGATCAACTTGACGGATGAATGCTCCGCCTAACAAGTGGGAGGTACTCACATATAAGTACAGACTACCTCGAGAGTCTTTAGCTGCTTGTGGTTCATTTATTACCGGCGGATACACCGTTCGATACTTTGGCCTAAAACACTTCAGCAAGTTAGACTTCTCCACCAATTCGGTCCTCCAGTTTGCAAGTGTCTCGAGGTGCTTAGGTTTGTTATTTTGCTTCTTTCAACTTGCAGACTGCATTCTTCCCCTCCATATATCTCACAGCAGTCCTCCATTAGATTACTGCCCGCTTAGATTTTCTGGCTTGCCCAAGTTGGACAGAGCTGGCACTGAATATTTTCGACGAGGATATACCAAGCCGTTGCTAGAACGGAGCCCACCCATCAATTAAAAATAGAGAAGCCTATTTTTGAACGCAAACACCTTCTGGTTTAGCTTTATGAAACAGAACCTCGTCTCTGAATAATACTTGTTCTAATCAACTACTCTTTGAGTTTATTTCTACCTATCCACTACTTTATGGGGTTGTCCTCCTCTCAACCCTCAATACCAACACTAGTCTACATTCACACTTCTTTACGACGGTGTACCCTAACTTCTGGAATAAACCACCGTTGGGTACAAGCAGTTAAACTTCCAGCCACTGGCTCACAAATTTGTAGCCTACCAAAAAGACCTGGACTCTTGAACTTCCTGGACATGTTCGTCTTCTACACCTGAAACAGCTGGCTTAGTGCGCCTCCTGTATCCTGAAACGCCTTTCACTTCAGGCGTCTAGCGCAGGGGCAGCAGCACCCACCAGCACCAGCTGAAAACACACCAAAGACGACTATCGTAGCTTCTTTGTTACCCCTAACTATCTTCGATTTTGATAGCACTATCGGTTTCACGCACAAGCATACAAGCTTCTACAAGGTGTTAAAGGTCCACTATGTATTCGGCCATTCTCCGGGCAGGTATATGTTTATAGTTCTGCTAGGCTCAGAATAATACACCACCATCTGCTATTACCGGTATTCATCACCGATTCTGCTGCTATGTATCAGGTTCAATCCTATTATTACTTTCAACCTACCTTGTTGAGCCACCAGGTTCTGTATTATTGAACAAACAAAGGTCTCTTTGTTCACATACTTTTATTATGAACATCCCAAATCCTGATAAACTCTTCACGAGGTCATTCATTCACTGCACAACCTCTGTGACACCCCTCGACTTATCCAAGCGAAACCTCCCTTCTAGTATCACTTACCTCACATGGCAATAAAGTTGCTAACCACGACTTTGTTCTTCTTTCAGCTCTCCACTCGAGGGACACCATTTCTCTGTTCTGTTATATCATGCAGATCCTTTTCCCGAGCATCCGGTCATTCCACCATCGGCATTTCTCTACAGCTGCTCTGGTAATCAGTTATCCACGTTTCAGAATATCGATTGTCCGGCTGTTTCCCTAGTGTGTCATATCAAACTTTCTTCGGTGTACCCAGTTATACAACTATCTGAGTATTTTGACAGTTCCACTTATGTATTACTCTTGCATTGCTCTATCAGATCATTATATTTTCACATCTAACGTACACCTCGTTATCCACCCACGTTGCTCTCAAGAGCTTCAGCAGTAACCCTGAATGAATCTCTTACTTGAATCTCATTTCACTCCCCTGTCAACTCATTTCACAGAGTTTTATCATATTTTCATGAGCGGGCATTGCAGCCAAATTCCGCTGATCGTTTTTCCCACAACATCGGGCGGAAATTATCCACCCACAGTATGGGTTGCTGAAAATCTGATATTCACGTAAGTGTCGGGTCCGACCTTCCTGAGCATAATCAGTCAGAAAGTCATCTCCATCTTCTAACTGCCTTCGTGAGGCCTCACTTCTATAGGATTCTATCGGATACTCAACGTGTTAACCACTAATGTGCCCACCCTTTATAAACCTGCATTCCTCATTTGGCAGCCTCGGATTTGCCTGAGCTAAACTAACAAATAATTACCATTTTGTTCAATTTCTAACCACTGCTACCTTTTTTCACCAATCCTCCCGTATCGGGCATTTATTCCCAATACAAAACTGAAGGCATTTTCTTAAACGCTTCCAACACGAACTATCGGTATCCTGGCTTATTTACCGTCCAAATTTCTCCCTTATATCCTGCGTCAGACTTCGTTCGGAGTATCCAGCTGTACAATTCCCTGCGTGTCTTGACAGCCCCAATTAGACATTTCTACTATATATGAGTATTTTAGATCGTGTCAACTTTGTTGTCATTTTGCTTCCCTCTTGTCGGCCATTTGCTAATCTCAACAAACACAATACCTGAATCCCGATTCACTTACTCGTCTTCTTCTGCCACTCTGTTTTGCCTAATCTCCATTACTGGCCCTTTACTCCACACCTCACTGTGAGCGCCTTTTCCTCAATCGTTTGATGAAATCAAGTACGTAGGTCGCGAATAACTGAACTTTCTGTATCAGTTGCGCAAATAGTGCCTCGTATCCCCTTTAAAATCACATTCCTGTTGGTCTTCGGGGTCGGTAGAATTATTGGTTCAAGTGTGCATCATCATCACCACCATTTGTTTCCACATTTTTCGTCTGCTCCTCTTTGAAAGTTCTTCCATGAAGATATTTTTAAGCATTTGACTCGACACCGTCCCAACTCCTGAGCACTTTTTCCACCCCGGTTCTACCTTATTACGCAGTTTGACCAGCCAGCCTACTTCTCTCATTCCTCGGTGAAATAATCATCCAAAATCGATGTTCAGTTTCACCGGGCATTCACTTATGCAATCACTAAAACCCCACATTCTGTTCTCTATGTATCTAATTGATTAAGCGGTGAACCCTAATGTGACCTCAATTTTACCATATGATCGTGCATTCAAGAGTGCTTCGAGTATCCCAAAATAAACTATTACAGTACGTTCAATCAGAAGCCTTCCTACAGCATGCCATGTGGCTCATAAATGTCTGTATCTTAGGGGTTAAGTAAAAGGAATGAGTGATTAGAACCAATGGATCAGAGAGTACAGTCCTCACTGAGGCACAGCCGAAGAATGACGGGAGGGCTGTGCCGCTTCGTAGCTACACCAAGTACTGACAAAATGGAAAGGATGGTAAACTAGGTGGAGGGTGACTTACTTTCTTGAGGGTTGATAAAAATCAGTGTTTTGCCCGGTTTATACTAGTACCACCCACATCCGGATGACTTCGCCCAGGACGATGGCCGATGGAGAAAGCTCGCGTTCATAGAGCCCCACAGACAGATAGGAAAGAAGACTCCAAACTGGTAAACATCCCACAGATGTTGTTTGGTCGGTCAAGGCGCTCCACGTTATTGGGAAACATGAATCATCCATGAATAAACTGTAACAGTGAACTAGCTCTCATAGGGACCGCCGGTTATGCTGTTGTGATGAGGCTCCACACCTATGCCCCCACACAGCACGCAAGAGAGGCAGCAATCCTTCGCGATGGACAGCTTTCATCTCGGCCAGATCTGCTGTTGACCAGATGTCCATACGAGTCACCTCTTTGGTAATAAAAGAACCAGTAGGCAGAAGCTATCACGGGGTTTCCGAACAACGTTCGCTGTGTGGCACTACAAAACAGCATCTAGACTGGTTCGGGACAAAGCTAGGAGGCAAGAGAATCAACTTAGTCTAGCGGCACGAGGCGTATTTCTATATCCGGAAGTGCCAGAGCCATCGGTGTAGGAAGGGTGGAGAGCAATAAAAACCGGACTAATATGCTTGACGGACTGGTTTGATCCACAGGCTTTGCAAAACGTGAGTGGGTCCTTTTGGATGAAGCGAAATAAAGCAAGAGCACCAACCATCCTTAGACGGCTATGAGCTCGCTACAGCTCCCATAGCGAGCTCCAGATGTTGGTGGCCTCCAAGACAACTAGAAATAAGGCCCAAGATGTGCTGCAAGAAACAAAGCACCAGCGTAAGAAGAAGCTCGCAGCAAATGTGAAGTCAGATCCCGAGAAAAATGTCGCCTGCGTACGGTCCAAGAGAACGGCTCACGAGAGCGCAAGTACCTTCAAAGTACTCCGCAGAAGCATTTCTCTCGGTGATAACTACAAGGCGGTGACCTTACTTGCACCTTCAAGAGGGAGTGTCGTCAGACCCCCATGGTCATTGACGCGGACTCTGATTTGGGAGGGTGTCGGCGCTTCAGGAGCTTACTACGCCTGGGGCCAAGATGCTTCAGGAACTCAAATCGTGGCGCAAGCACAAATCAGCGGGACGGGAAACGATACGTCCGGCATTTTTTCGGCCTCCTTCAGACATCTTATCAGAACCTGTTGCCCAGCCGCATGACGAGTCGCTAGGTGAGAAGGAGGTGCCTGAATGCTGGCGCGAGGCCACCAATGTAGTAATACGCAAGGCAGGATCCGGGCAGAAGGCGGAGGACTGTAGGCCAGTCAAACTGACATCAGCGATGTATGAACGATTTCAGCGTAAAATCAGAAAGCATTTTTTCCGAATCTGGTTAATAAAGAACTAATGACAGGTGTACTACACGGTTTTCTTGAAAAGGGTCCTGCTTGTCAGACCTTATGATTTCCTAGGGCGATACCACGCGACGAGTGGATGAAGACAATGGAGAACATGTTAGCTCTTTAGATTTTAGTGGGGCTTTTGACTCCTCAACTCCCAGCCTGCTGGGCTACAAGTGGCAGGCCCTTGGGATAACTGAGAACGCAGGGGATTGGGTAGCACACTTTCTTGAGTATCGTGGTTTCTGTGACAGAGTGGGTGGTTATCAGTGAAGGTCGGGACAGATTATCAGTGATGCGCCGAAGGGTTTAGTACCGGCGACTTGGTCCTACTTCGCTGCATAAATGAACTGGCGGAAGAATTGGACAACTCCTGTCTCATCTTCGCGGATGACGCGGAGATGAAGTGGAGTCATATGGCACATGAGCTGAAAGCTGCTACCAGGTGGGAGGATCAACGGGATTCACCCTGGAATCTCGCTAAATACCAAGTCTTCTCTACTGGCATATACGGAACGAGCGGTATTCAGTTCATAAGATTGTCGGAAAAGAAAGACCTAGGTTTGGTTGCAACGCAGGACCTTAATCCCTCATTATAAAGCCGAAGGGCTGCCAATAGGGCAAGTGATGGTGTGAAAAGGGTGTGTAATATTGTCACACGCAAAAACCAGAAGACTTCATTCGACTTTAAGAGGCTTCAGCGAGACCTGTTCTAGAGTACTGTATGCGCTTATGGGCTCCTTGTGGTGGCTAAGACAAGAAAGGTTTCGAAGGGACGCAGTGATTTGAAACTGGAATAATCGCCGACCTGAAAAAGGAAATTTTCCCAGGCCTATACAAGATGTTGTTCGTTTCGATTCAGCAAATAACAGAGATCGTGGCGATGAACATGAGGCGTTCAGATCTATAAAAGGTGCTTTGGGTATAGCCATGGATGCTTTGTTCGCTTCCGCTCACGAGAAAGACACCAAGGAACTCAGTCTCGGGATAAAAAGGAGAAAAGTCAAGGCCGGACATGCGACCTAGGTTTCTCACAAATAGGTTTGCACCTATGTGGAAAAGGCTGCGAGAGGAAGCTGTTACCTGCAAGGATGCCTGGGACCCATGGTGAAAAGTAGCGTTATCAGAGTTAGCTACGTGAACGATAGGAGTTTGGAAGCGAGCTCCTGGAACCTTTGTCAATGAGCAAGTCTGTGATGGTGATACTGCCCCAAAATCTCCGCCTTTCAGAACAAGATTCAAAGTGAATTTTTAGGGGCCAGGGGAGCTCGAAGACAAGGCAACGTTCTGAAAGCATGATTAGCCTCCACCGATTCCAAAACAACGAGGCGGAACTGGCTAATATAGAGGCTTGTTGGAATGCCGAAATGCCTGCAGTATCAAAGACTTGGCGGTCCCAAGGCGACCATGTCTCACAAGGGGTGCAAGAACTTCCCACCGACCAAAACGTGCGAGCTATGATCAGGGTGAAGCCCGTCCGAAGGTTCACCGATCGATCCATGGAATGATTACCTTAACACCTTCTGAGTAGCGCCTCGAAACCTCGAAGTAGCACGTAGTCCGAACCGAAGCGCAACCGAAATCAAAACAAGACTGTTTCGCAAGCCCTGAGGTGCTATTTTTGAGTTAAAACATAGGCATATGATATTCGCACCTTTGACAGTGTGTCTTAGTCATTACCTAGCCCAAAGTTAGCCAAAAATGGGGCAAAAATCTTTACAAAGTGGACAGTGGACCGAAAAGAACAAATAGAAAGTACCTGTCTTGCAGTCCAATTAAATAGAGCAAATTCTCCAGGCTCAATTAGGCCCAAAGAGACAATTCATGAGCGTGGAGCCGAAAAATTAGACGTAAGCGAGCTTAGCGTCTACGGTCCGTCAACTTGGGAGAGAGAGTGAGACCAAACCGCAATAAAACAAACTGCCTTGGATCACTGCGACTCACTACCATACGGAATGTCCACAAAGTCGTCTCAAAAATAAAGCACGGCCAAGAAAAAGGTGGATGCTTCAATCGTAGGAAGAGTGACGACCACAGAACAGCATCAGCAAGAGTAAGATGGGAAAAATACTCCAGACTCCACAAGGAGAATGTATATAGGTAACCGACGAGGAATTTTCGATTATTCAAGAAGTTACGACCACATTCTCACAGGTCGACATGTCATGGAAGATGGGGCAGTCTGTTTTTGAGTAGCCTTCCTCGTCAGGCGGGGACCAGTGCTCATAGAATCATAGGTGAGTTTGTGAACTGCAAGCAACTAAACGTGTGCTATCATGGTAAGGTTGACTGCCAGGAAGACAGCAAATGCAAGCATGTACAGAAGCCCGAATTCAACATTGGAGGGTAAAAGATTGATGAATGCATGTCAGCAGCTGCATGTATCAGCGAGCGGACTTCTATTATTAGGAAACAATAACGTGCCGGTAGTGGATGAGACAACAAGCAGATGTATCTCGGGTAGAGCAGAGGAAGTCTTCATCGATTGAATGCACAGGGGAGCTGTGTTTCAGCAGATTAGAGGAACACGAGATGTAGATCTGGACAGCGGCCTTCGATCCTTGACCAAGCTATCACAAAACATGAAATTGGCAGACGGGTCAGATTTGCTGACGCTTTTGGGAAAAAATTATCGTGTCACCATCAAATTTCCCGTGCATCTCAGGCAGACGAAAGCCGCAGGAAGATTACGTAGAAATTTTGGGAGCATAAACATGAGGGAACTCAGAACTAGGGCTGCAGAACTAGACTGGTGAGTAGATGAATGGGATGCTGGGGCAGAGAAAATGCGGCAGGAAATCAAGTGTAACCCCCTGGAGCTGCAGAACAGTTTTGCCCACTCCGGAAGTGCAAAACTAAAGGCAACCCAGAATGTTGGAAGCCGACTTTTCGACAAGCAGTCAAAAACAGAGGGGGCAGAAGTTGGAAGATCTTCAAGGCCACTGGTAGCGGAAGAGCCTGGTTGCGGTACAAAATGGATGGAAAGTCAGTCGTAAAGCCCAACGAGGGACAAAGGGGGCTTTTGAATTGGCAATGACCAAAGAAGTTAAACAAAACCCAAAAAGTTACTTTTGATATGTTCCGTCAAAGGCTTCGCTTAGGAAAGTAGTGAGACCTTTGGTCTTGAGGGGTGGGGTGAAATATAACATGATGATCATAGCAAGGCAGGTGCATTGGGCCTTCACCCCTAAATTGTACATAGGAGTGGTGGGAGACAATAAACATCGACCAAAAATCAAGCGGTTGCTCCTATCCTTCTCAACCTGCAGACTGAGGAGCGGGAGACAGAGGTGTTATTGGAAGGACTTAACACAAACAAGTCGGTAGGGCATAGGGTTATACGTCCAGCTATGATAAAGCCATCGGCTGCAATGATCAGCGCGCATGTCTGCTGTTTATGCCATGCCACACTCAGCCAACGGGTGCCTCCGTTGGACTGGAAGGTAGCTACAGATGCGGCTAGCCAAAAGGGAGGGTCACGGTCAAATGAGGAAAATAATCGTCCTATAAGCGTCTCATGCATTATCTAGAAGCGCTTAGAGCGACCAAAGAGGAAGCATGTATGTAAGCGCCTTCTGAGCCACAAGTTACACTTTAAAGCGCAGCACGTTTTTGGAAGGCTAACCTTGTCATTAAAAACCTTATATTATTCCTAGACGAAGCCGCAACTACCTCGACAAGGGCAAGGTGGTAAAAGTTTGCTACCTGGGCATCAGCTAGGCTTCTGACTCAGTCAACCATCGCCTACTGATGGGGAAACGGAAGACGCTTGAGATAGAAGGGCAAACACACAAGCGAGTAACCGCCCTCCTGATATACGAGACGTTTTATGTTACGGTAAGAATCTGCAGGTCAAAATCGGTAGAGGTAACCGGAGAAGTACCTCAAGGGTCAGTTTTAGGTCCACTACTTTTTTCTTCTCATAGTAAATGATTTAGTTGAGGGATTGTCGCTATCGTGTTCCATTTTTGCAGACGATCAGGAGATCGTGATGAACTGGTAAGAGACCTGACGCAGGTAGTTATGGGGCAAACAAATGGAGTAAGCCCTTTAACGAAGACAAAAGTCTTCCGCTAACCACAGCTTAAGTGGGAGTAACGGTCATGGAAGAAAGTGGGCCATCCAAAGCTGAGAAAACGCAGTCAACAAGGGATATGGGTGTCCATACTGGACTTCATGTGTGCTGAACAGTGCAAGCAATAGTGAAGCCACTTTTGGAACATTGTGTGCAGGCTTTGGTTCCTTTTTGAAACGGGATACAGCCCGCTTAGAAAACGTCCGGCGACTAGCCACTCGGGAGTTTGAAGGACAACGAGGAAACTCGTACGAAAAATTACTATGCGATGCGAGAAGTCTCTTGCTTTGGATAAGGAGACGCAGAGGGGACCTTATTGAAACCTTTTAAAATCCTGAAGGGTTTACTGGACACAGGTACAAGGGATTTATTTGAAAAGGCCAATGATCATGGAGATAGAGGGAACAGTATAAAATTGTAGAGGCCATGGTCCAGGCTAAAAGTGCTAGCGAACTTCTTCAACAATAGAATAATGAAGATGTGGAAGAAACCGAAGGGAGGGGTAGTTTGCGCACAGTGCATAACGTATTTTGGAAGGATGCTGGGTGCTATGTAGACTGTTTATCCACAGAAGTAGAATTCTGAAGACCAGGGAGAAATGGTAGTTTACTTCAGACTTCTCAATTATCATGTGACAGTGCCTTAGATCTGAGGCGCTAAGTGTGATGAAAAACCAACGCCGTGGTTGTTTGTCGCGAGGATGGTCAGACGAGAGCCTCTGTTACTTTTTCCAGACAACTCAAGGAATAAATGCGTTATCCGGAGACCAGGCGTGAACGGGCCGACACGTTCTTAACATATAGGCTTTCGGACGTTCTTGGATATAATGCGCCGAAGGTTGGCAGGCGTCGTCAACAAAATATTCCACACTGGTATATTGTGCGTTTTGTTCACATCTAAGCTAGCGGCGTGTTTGCGGACAAAAAACGAAGTGCCTGTTTCCGCAGCCTCATTCTCTGTGTATTCTTTCACTCGATCCCGTGGAACAACGTACATCGGCCGCATGACCGGACTCTCCTCTAAACGCATCCGTGAGCATCATTCATCGCGGTTGAGGACTGGAACAATTGGGTCAATTACCAGCGCGGTCGTTTCAAACCTAGCTGAAACTGCTCACACGAAGAATGTGGATCAAGCATTCCGCCCCCTGTACAGGATTTAAGGTCGGCCGTCAAAAGCTGTGAGAAGTCACATCTTGGCCGCAGGGGAAGCGGTACGGATTCCCCTCCATAACCCCTCCTCCCCCTCCTTCTTTATGTGCTCAGAAGAAATTTGTGCATGCCCTGAGTCTACCTTGGCTCGCTCACCACCCAAAGTCAGGCCCAAGAAAGTTCGAAAGCTTACGTTTTGAGGACGTGTTAGTCCACTCACACCTGGTCTCCAGATAAACCTGTACCCTACTAGGTGTGAACTATGATCACTGACAGAATAAATACATTTTTGCATCAAAACTGGAAGGAATTACCAAAATCGCAGAAGGGGGTGCCGATCTGTGTGCACACCACCGAAAGAATTCCGGAGGCTGGACGGATCCCGGCCTCTATCAGTCCTGCGCAACCTGAACTGACATGACCGTGTGCGCACTGCATTGGGGCACACTTCCACAAAAAGGATGCTGCCCGTTTAGAAAAAGTTCAGTATCTCGCGGCGCGAGAGGTTGAAGGGTAGAGGGGTTAGATGTACGAGCAGATACTCCGTGATCGGAATCTCTTCTCTTTGGAGAGAAGAAGACGTCGAGGGGATCTTATAGAAAAGTTCAAGGTAATGAACGGCTATTGTAGCCCTAGTTTAGTAGCATGCACGATTTGCGGACTCAATCCCCGTCCAGCAAATAGAGACGCAGAACGATAGCGATTGATGGGTTTTAGTAATTATTTAGATACCCCTGTATAAATGACAGGAGAAGGGAGACTGAACGAGCTAATGACCAGAGCTGGTGAGCTGAAGCGCACTTTGCCGTTTGTAAAGTAGCGCGAAGTAAGTTTCGATGAGCTCGACTTTCCGGTCCCAGGCGG
Organism: Fasciola hepatica; assembly: GCA_948099385.1. Classification (NCBI taxonomy): domain Eukaryota; kingdom Metazoa; phylum Platyhelminthes; class Trematoda; order Plagiorchiida; family Fasciolidae; genus Fasciola; species Fasciola hepatica. Next base: position 7,817,688 of record CANUEZ040000012.1, on the reverse strand, counting down.
GTTTGAACGATTAGGAATTCAAGCTGCCAGTCGATTGAAGGAACCGATGCTAGACCGAATTCCTGACCTATTAAACAGCCTGGTCAACGTTTGCCAAGCCAGTTGTGTACCCAAATGGATGACTGGTGAGGGTCTTCCAAATGTCCTAAAGGGTTTCTAAGATTGACTGATGTGTCCGACCGGAGGAGACTATAATGCAGCACTGGTTAAATCGGGTCTGGGTGAGTGAAAGTACTTTGAAGTACTTTTGTCCTGACCATAAGCCACTTTATGTGACTGAGAAGGAAGATTCGAAAAGGAAGATTGCCTATAGCTAGAAAAGGGCCTGACACCGGAGTTGGCCGCTTCTGGGGAGCGGTTGTCAACCCCAAGCAAATCTAAGCAAAAATACCTGTTCGTAAACAAGGTGCGCCTAAGCCCTAAGCCAGCACTTGCATTTGAATGAGTTTCGTGTCTACGAAGCGGCTACACTAGGCCGAACATTCTATTCCAGATGGCTTTAGATTCCAGAGCAAGGGGATATGGAAAGAAGCTGACAACATTAGCAGCTAGTTTGGTTACTGTATCGCACTGCCTCAGCAACAGGGTAGTGAACCGTTGCAACGTCCGCCTGAGGGAATGATAGACCTGCAGACCGAGCAGTCCTTCAAAGGTGCCCTAGATCGCAAGTGGTATGATACATACCTTAGTAGTGAGCTGCGAGTGTTCACTGGATGGATGGTGGGTACCACCATGGTCCGTTTGAGGTGCGTTACGATTGACGACTTCGTTTTACTGCGTACTGTCTCGGTGAATGCTCAAGATGCATAATGTCTCTCGCAGTTAATGTGCGATGAGGTTTTACGTTTTCCCCTCATTTTCAGCGGGGATTCGACGAAATACGCTGTGCAGTGAGTAGCGGTGTAAGTTCCGACCTGGAAATTTTTGAGTTGGCGCGTCATCCTGGATTTATGGGGCGGGAGTTTTGAAAACCACGGAATTGATCTGCCAAGATTATTGGTAAATACGAGTTACTTTCTGGGTTGTAAGTGACTTAACTGTTATATTTACAATGAAAAAATTGGGCGACTTTTCCTTGGTAAAAACATTCTGTACAACAAAGTGGTAATCATTTGTGTATAGCGGACTTTAAAAATGAACTGGGGTGTCGATTCGTATCTGACAATGGCTAAAAAGGTGTGAAATATTTTGAAAACCTTGGGCTGTTTCTTTATTATTACTTGAAAAAGTGCCCCTCACTTATCATTGTCCCGAAATCCCTATTTTTGTGAAAAAAGTGCCTCTAATGGTGGTGCGCCTTCCGAAGGACCACTGGTTGACGTGATCTGACCCACTTAAGTTGGGCTGAAAGAATAACTGCCGGAATACGGCCACTGTTTTTTTTCTACCTGCTTGTACACCATTGGCGTAATCAGTGACGTAAGTGATGGGTGTAAATAGAGCAGGTTTGGTTTCGCGTCCCCTGGTGACGGAATGATATCTTATATATATATATTTTTTTTACAGAGAAGTCAAGGCGTACGCTGAGTTGTAATACGTTTATTGTGACGTTTCGATCCAAACTAGGACTCGTTGTCAAACGTGAGTGAATGAGTGTATATATATATATATATATATATAACTATGTTCTATTGTACGAGCTGTCTTCCGCGTATCTATGGCAGCAAAGTTTCACTGAACTAAATAGCTGATCCTCTTGTCTGAACGTAGTAGATTACCGCGCTTCTGCTATCAGTGCTTTCCGTATTTATCAGTACTGTAACTTACGTGAAATGGCTAACGGATGGAATCGAATGCTACTTGTTTACCTTCTTCTGAAACTGTTAAACGTCAGTCGATCTTCACGAAATGTTTAACAAAGCACGGAGTTTTCTATATACCACACCCAAACTCGCAAATGATCGCCCCCTATTTGAAGCTAGCATTCCCAGGCTTGTGCACATGAAACAAGACTCACGTGCAGGAGAAATGAAGAAGCAACAACAAAATGGTTTCTGAGAAGCAACACAGTAATCAGAATGTGATGGCCCCATAGGGACCATGTTGACAGTCTCGTTTTCCTTCGTGTTGGTCATCGGGCCAGACAATGCACGCACTCGTACCTGTCGTCCTTTCTGAATCCCGTGCATTGGAAAGGGGCCCATCGACCACAGGAGCCACATTGCACGCACTGAAAGTCCTCGTAAATGTCCACCTTTGGTTCCTCCAATCTGCATAAGCTGCAAACTTCCTCCCGAATGGGTGAAGCCGCTGGATTCACACGCCGATGCTTGCTTTCCGCTTTGAATGGTGTCGACGTACTGGTGCGCAACCGACGGAAATCCAAGGCTTGCAGCGGGCTCCCCATGAAAACTATATCTTCATCTTCCGCATTCCTTACTACCAAGGCAGATTTTCCTTTCGGCCGTGACTTAATACCGCTGGTGCCGGCTGCTAATGAGCTAGTACTAGCCAGTTGTGTTGCTGGAACGTACAACGTACTGCCATTCAAGTCTGCCTCTATGTTCCCCGTGGGCTTGGGAACTTCCTGTAATTGACACCAAGAACTGGGCCGTTCAGCTAGTCCACGCGATAGACTGTGAATAAGGTCTGTTACATGCCTAAACTTATCATCGCCTAAGTTGCTCACAGTTACCCCAAGATCCTTCATGGCATCATCAGTGACTGCCAGTTTAGCGCTTATAGGAGTGATTTTGACGTCTTCTGCTTATGAACGAACTCCGGCCCAGAAGCTGGAAACCGTGATCCCGATACTGGTAGTTCCCAACGGCCCAAATTTATGTCACCCATGGGAAATCCTGTTTCCCTCACTACTCGAAGCAAATGTAGACACGGCAGAGCCCACTGACGACTGAATGAACAGTTGCACCGTGGGTTCTCTGATCTCAGGTTAACTCTATAACTGCGACTCTTGGATGTAAGTACTGCATATGCTCCACCTGATAGAGTGATGCCCAAAACCGCGTGACTATCAAAACGCTTCAGAAGCACACCACGTGCGTACGCAGTCAGTCCACCTAAGACGGCCTGCGTCCATGCAAGATATCTTGGAGCCTTAAAAGGAATCATTCTTTCTCTCACAAGTCGATGCCTACGAACATTCATCAAAGACTCGGTGCCTTCGAAAATTTTCTTAAACACATCATACATCGATGACCTCCGAGACAGACCGGTTTTCAAATGACTGTTCTCAGTCTCAGCCCTATTTGTGGTATAACTACCATAAAGCAAATACTGCCGGGTGGCATGTGCAGCCCAGCTAGTCTTATACGGCATACAATTACTTTCCAAGCACTGGGACGCCTCGGAACTTCGACTTTCAATGGCAGATAAGAACCTATTAAAAGCTGCGCTGTCCTCCGTGTACACCATATTGCGCATCCACTGGAATATTCTACCTCGATCTCTGATGGATACATGTGACGGCAGGCCGCATCTTCGACGCATATCCTTCACGACGTGGAACCTACAGGATACAACCTGCGACTCCGGGTACTGTGTCCTCAGAGCGTTATACTGCGCCAGACAACGGTCTACCACTATGGTTTTACAATTTCTGGTATGGGGCAGAGATTGAGCCAAAAGTTCAACGGCTGTTTCGTAGCTAGTGCCGCTTTCGTTGGGCATAAGGGCATACAAAATACTGTGCCCTAACCCGGTGTCGTCTACGACCATAACGTGCCACAAAACATATCCACCGTAATTCATTTGGTGTGTGGCATCGGCTAACATCGCGTCACCGAACCTGCCGACGAGCTCGTCACTTACAAGAGGAAAAAAACAGAACAAACTTAATCCCGCTATCGTCACTAATGACCTGTGAATGCCCCTGACTTCTCAATAACTCACATACACGAGTTGCATCCTTAGTGAGGTCGACGGAACCTAACCCTTTCCTTATGGAGCGAAAGTCGAGATTGCGAAGGCGACGGCTAAACATTCGTCGGGTGTAATCCCTAAGCTCGGCAGTATCATGAAAACTTTCCACCATACTAAACACGTGACTCGCTTGGTCACTGGTCAGGCGGCGGTTGTGAGCGTAATAACCTTCGGTCTCTCGTTGGAAGTCGTGGTTATGGACCATGGCCCACTGCAACACCATGTAGGATGAGCCGACGGCACGCACCGAGACGAATGCTTGGTAACCAAGGTTGGGGTATCTGCAAACAGTTTCCATTGGGAACAAGTAAGGAAACAAACTACCTTCTTCCAGAGCAGTTTCTTCTTCTCCGATGGACCTAGCAATACTTGATGAAATAGTACTGCGTGCCAGGTGGTAAAATAGTACCACATTTACTTGCCATTTCCCTTGTTTGTGAATCGTATACGTAAAAACTCGAACAAGTGGTTGGTTGGAAGTCCCGAAAATCGGATCTAAATGCATCCAAATTCGGGTATATCTTCTTAACCGTTGCACAGAACTGGGCAGAATCATCGGCGATATTTCGCTCCATATCGAGAAAGAAATGGCAAGTGAACATCAAGCCAAGTGTTACGGATTATATATGACCAATAACCCAATCAACAAGCTGCAATGGCTAAGCCAATAACGGGAAACCTAATTGCCGAGATTTGACCAAGTGAAACAAGTTTCAACAAAAATTACCAATGAAATTTTATAAAGTTCGTTTCTATAAAGCACACTTTCGTGGCGTTTTTGTTCCATTTCATTGCAAAAGTTACTCAGTCAGCTGTTTGAGGTTAGCATTACGCCAAGCCAGGTCGGAACTGACACCACTCTTCTGTGCAGTGTTGGGTGCATAACTGGTGTGCATACCATCGAAAGAATTCTGGACGCTGGATGGACCGTGGCCATTACCTGTCCTATGCAGACTTAACTATAATGAACTACCCTTACTGTGCAAACTGAACTGAACTTCCACTGCGGATATATTGCGGACACAATCCGCACTTTCCACTTCTGCTCTATGGATGGCCGCCGGTGAACTGCCTCATAGGGTGGGGGCAGGTGCAGAGATATTTAGAAATTCGTTCCCCGATTTGTAATCCATGCTTAGAAAAATGATAGCTCGGCTTGCGAGCTTTAGTGCTCACAACAAAACTGCTTTTTAGAGGAATTCGCTCGTGGGTTCGGTTTAGTTTTGACTCCACAGAAAAACTGGTAAACACATCCGAACAAGCGTTTACGCTCACGTTTGTTTAACGTACCCCCAATCATGCATGTCACTAAGCTCACCCCTTTATAAGACACACCCTTGCAGTGAAACCACTCCGAAACCGATCGGTTTTGGGCCGGTTTTTAAGCGGCTTTTACTATTACGCCGGTCAGTTTTCGGTCCGTTTGTTCAGTAGCCATTTAACGCGAATCATAAATGAGTTGATACGGAGGAAATCGACGACCGGAGTAGTGTGCGATGCTTAGTTGGTGTTTTACCTAAATATATTTGTTCAATTCATGGAATTCTCTGAAATACCTCTTTTAAGATCGCTCTATTTTACTCTCTCGAAATGGGCAAAATAAGAACAGTTAATCGGAAAATCGTAAATTGGGAGAGTATCATCAAACGTAATTTGGGAAAAGTGATAGAAACTAACCAAAGATATCAAGCACTTCAAACGATGGGCACAAACCGCTCGGAAACCGTCCAGAAACCGCTCGAAAGCCGATCGGTGTAATACTAAAAACTGCTTGAAAACCGACCAAAACCGATCAATTTCGGAGCGGTTTTTACTCGGTTTCTGAACGGTTTCCGAGCGGTGCCAGTCGTTTGAATGACGTGATATGTTTCACTTGCCAAATGACGTATTATGATGCTCATTTCTATCTCCTGATCTATGGTTTTTCGATTAACTGTCTTTATTTTACCCATTTCGAGGGAATAGTATAGAGCGATCTTTACCGAGGCTTTCAGGATTTTTCGGTGAATTGAACCAGTACATTTAAATAAAACGCCAACGAAGCATTGCACATTGCTTTGGTCGTCAATTTCCTTCGAATTATTTCAATGTTGATCCGTTTAAGATGGCTACTGAACAAACCGACCGGAAATCGATGTTACGAACAGACTGGGTGCTACAAGGGAATATTCATATCTGATCTGCGGCAATCTGGGCGTGCACCGTTGAGCTCCGAGCCTTTGTTCAATTGACTTTACGGTCACACCGTTGTGAACCGAATATCTGGCACGTACCCTTCGGGGATATGATAAAAATAGCTGAACGCATGATTCGGGATCACGGGGATCCAAACGATGTGAATCTGGCCTGGTATCTTATCCGGGACGCAATGCACCAACTGGTACAGACGTTTGCCCCACCACACGATGATGGTCCCATGTTCCGGGCCATCCGTGGTTTGACAAAGCTCCGATGCCTACTCCACAAAAGGAACCCAGCTTGGAGTCTACCGAACAACAGCGGGACACATAATAGCAACCATGAACTCAATGTTCCCACATGAAGATGACAAAGTGGCGCAGATTAGCAGAGGCCAGCGGCCGAATGTCCCCGTACCTAAACGGTTACTTGTCATTCCGAAAAGACGAACGAAAACAACGCCCGATATGCCTGCTTTAATGGTAAACGGGAGAGTTGCTGACTCAAATGAGCTAAGGCAGATGCTCCGAGACGCCACTATGTATCGGTGTTCCAACCTTCAACAGCGTTCCGTGATTTGGACGAAGGTATGACACATCTAAGATCTCCGATGCCAGATAAATCACCCGGACAGGAGAGAATCCATCCACTGATATTGCCTTCAAAATGCCTCAGTATGGTCGGAGTGGGTGGCTCAGGCTCCGAGTTGGCTGCTCGCCCCGAACGCTCCCAGATGACCACACGTACCAAATAGCTTCTGCTGAGGAAGTCCCACACACTGCCTCCTCGGGGTGGAGTTGTTTTTACACTAGAGTTTGAGGGCAAAGGCGAACAGCCGGCGCTCTCCACCGGGTTGACTGACTAATAGTCAGTCTAGGGGAGGTGGCTATACCCTGATTCCAAACCAGCTACGGGTGGCGTATGAAGTGAACAACACTACGCTTACCGACATCTGCGGCGGAGGAGTGTACTGAGCACCCAGGATGTTTGGGCCAATCCGAAGGGCGTATGAACTGAATGACCAGTCACCGGCCTCCAATGAGTTTCGGACCCCGCGCTCCGTCCCGCTGCCTTGAGGGCGAGGCTTTGGCCAGCTAAAGCCTCCGGTTGTGGATCCCTAATAAAACCACCTTCTTTGGCTTGGGCAACCTGGCAGTACTACGTCCAAAAACTGAGCCATGGACTCTCATACAAATTCGCTTTCATCTTACTCTCTTTCACGCTCCTTCGCCATCGAAGATCACATGCTCATCCATCACCACACTCGGAACTTATCCACCCTCGTCCTATTTCTCCCGTTGTTTTATGTACCAGATACGTCGCTACGCTGCAGCAAAACTGCCTTACTACTGCCGCCGCTTGTGACCAGACTTCCTCTAGAACCGTCTGCCCTACGACTGTCACAGCAAATCACACCACCGAGCCCACCTTTCTTCAACCTCGCCTACGATTCAAATTGTTCAGCTACAACGTAAGCACGCTTATGCAAATCGGACAACAGGCGAGTCTAGCTCGCACACTGGAGTCTCTCTCGATGGATATCTGCTGCCTCTGAGACAAGACTGCGAGACGCAAGCTCCACGATCCGAATAATGTCCCCAGCTAATCGCAACGCCAAGTTTCATCTGCGCCTATCTGGAGATCCGGACGTTGCAGCAGCCGGCCAGGCCGGTGTTGGTATTGCTCTGAGCCGTAGAGCTGAAACGACCATGTCAGACTGGATTCCTATCAATAGCCGACTTTGTGCAGTCCGGCTTCGAGATTCTTGCCTAGTAGCTAGACATCGAGATCGCACACGCGACTTATTCGTCATTTCCGCCCATGCCCCGTAGGTAGACAAAGAGGAATTCTACCAACAGCTTCATATGCTCCTACTTACAGCGCACCGGGCAGATACCGTGGTCCTCGCCGGAGATCTTCACGAGCCCGTCGGTCGCCTGGCAGCGAGTGAACGTCACCTAGGAAGTCGGTTTGGCCTCAACTCCAGTCGTTCGGACAATGGGAACAGATTGCTGACAATATGTGCTGATCATCAGCTTTTTCTAGTAAGCACAAATTTTCGCAACTGTAAAAGACGTGCCGCCACCTGGCGTCCTCCCTCCGCAACACAGGAATGGTCTCAAATCGATCACGTAACGGTTAGCCACCGTTGGCGCGGCAGCGTGTTAGATTGTCGCTCTTACTGGTCAACCTGCCTCGATTCTGATCACGCATTAGTCTGCGCTACGGTCTGCTTGTTGTTTGGGGGCTCGAAAAAGGCGAATCACGCTTGCTTAAATATAGGCAAGCTGAACGACCCTCTAGTGCTAGAATCTTTCAGACTACGCTGGCTTAAGTGCTGGAATCCACCGCCCCACCTGATGTCGATGAGCACTGGGAGCGACTGAAAGAAGCCTTACTGAATGCCGGTCTGACCAGTTGTGGTACGGTCCGCCATACCCAGAGAGGTTGCGTTTCTTCGAACTCCTTGTTACTGCTTGAGAGATGCCGACATCTCTGCTGATGTAAGATACGACGAAACATGCCGTGAACTCCGTTCGCATTTGAAGAACAATTTGCGTTCTGATCGTAAGACGTGCCCTAGAGATGGCGAGATGGTTCTGCTGAGAGAACTGGCAACCCTGTTCTCGAAGGTTCGGACGGAAGAGAAAGTTCCTGCATGCTAGGGTGAATCGACAGTTGTGCCCATCTTTAAAAAGGGTAGCCGTACACTGTGTTCTAATCATCGGGGAATTAGCCTGATCTCTGTCGCTTCAAAACTCCCAGTGTCCATTATCCTCCGCCGACTTTATCCATTGCGCCAACCCTGTTGTCGTGAAGAACAAGCTGGGTTCCGTCCCGGCCGTGGTTGCCCGGACCAAATCTCAACTCTCCGCCTCCCGCACAAACACCGTCGCGTGTACCAAGGGCCAACTATTGTTGTTTCTGGACATTAGAGCCGCCTTTGACTCTGTCGATAGGACTGCCCTGTGGACTTGTCTGTTGAGAAACGGCGTGCCCGAGAAGTACGTTCCCATTCTGAAAGCTCTCTATCGACAGACCTCGGGCAGCGTAATGGTCTATGGGCAACTATCCGAGTCCTTTGTTGTCTCAAGTGGCAACCCGTAAGAATGCTCTATTTCCCCGTTCCTCTCTAACTTCATAGTGGACGATCTGCTTTATAGGGCCTTTAACGGTGTTGCAAACAGTGGTGTGGAACTTCTACTGGGCACCAGAGTTGTTGACTCGGATTACGCTAACGACGTCGCCTTGTTGGGAGACGACCCTCAACTCGTCCAAGATGCCTTAAACCACTTGGCCGTCGAAGTCACCGAGTATAGCGTGCACTTTGCTCCATCCAAATGCAAAATGCTTCTTCAAAACTGACAAGGAAATTCTTTTGCACTCACTTTTTGTGGGGAACGTTTGGAAACTGTCAGCAGCTTTGTGTACCTGGGCAGTTGTATTTCCACTGGTGGAGGTATCGCAGACGAGATCTCTCTGCACATCTCTAGGGCCCGTTCGACTTTTGCCAATCTAAGGCATCTGTGGCCTCGTCACGATATCAGGCTTTCACTAAAGGGTAGAGTCTATAACGCCGCGGTTTGCTCGGTGCTACTTTATAGATGCGAAACCTGACCAGTTAGAGAAAAGGATCTGCGCTGACTGACCGTATTTGACCACCAGTGTTTACGGACAATCACACGAGTATGGTGGTAGCATCACGTCAGTAATGACGAAGTGCGGAGGAGAGTATTCGGGCTGGACTGTTTATCACTCAGGGTAATTATTTCTTGTCGTCGGCTGCAGTGGTTAGGTCATTTCTTGCGGATGCCCGGCCAGCGTTTACCTCGCCGCGCTTTATTCGCGCTCGCTGGACAGGGTTGGAAACGGTGGCGTGGTGGACAACCGATGACCTGGAGGGGGACTTTAAAAAAGCTGACTTCCCGTTTAACCGCAGTGGGGCCCTGTCGCCTACTCGGTTGAAGTAAGAATGACACCGAAAACAGTTGGCTTGACATGCTAGCGGATATGGTCCGAAACCGGAGTCAGTGGCATCAATGCTGTATGGAATGCTGTGCTGGCTCCCCATCCTCCCCCTTCCACATATGAGAACCACAAATGTTACGAACAAAAAAATCAAAATACCGTGTGTGGAAAAACTTGCAAAAAATCCTTCCAACTTTCCAGTCCTTTCTCATTTCGTACATTGTTTTCCTACTACCCCATGGTCTCATTGGCACGTTGTCTGTACCAGATCCGTGCTATATATATATATATATATATATATATATATATATATATATATATATATATATATCCACGGGTATTATGGCGGACCGTCGAGATTCTTGCGTGCCCAACCACAAAGTTGCTCAACACCTGACTAGCAGCTGGAAAAATCTCGGATGATTGAAAACAAGCAGTCGCTGTACCGGCGTTCGAGGGTGGAGACAGAGCGGTAGCTGCCGGCCATCGTACAGTTAGCCCTACCTGGGTCATCTGCAAGGTGATGCAGATAATAACAATGCGCGCTGAAGAACATCTTGATCAACACAGCCTAGTCAGTCCAACCTTCTGTTGGATGTAGGACACCGGACGGAGGTAAAGGCTGTAGGATACTCCACAGTTGTTGCTTTCGTCAATTTTTTAAAGCATTTGACAGTCTAAAACGACCGAGTATTCCAGAAGCTCAAACTGTTGAAAACAGTGGATCCACCACTACGTGAGGAAGTGGTTCAAGAGGTGCACGATTCAACCTTCAGGCAAAATCTGAATGATTTTCTTACTGACACATGGTGTGATTCCCTTTCCCCAGACCACATCCAAGAATTGCTGTAGTGAGGCTTAAACGAGAGGTTTCCCTCCGCCTCCAATTTCGGAGAATGAGTGTGGCAATGTGCGTCAATCGTAATCAAATCACTTGTGTTGTGTACAAAAAGACCTTTCGTAACCTTGACAAAGCTTTGTCATGGCCGGGCTTAACTCATTAGGCAACCATGGGGCTAGCCCACATGGAGCAACGTTTGGGCACCGGTAGCGCTGTCCCGTTTTAAATTAGAAGCTTCGGGCTAGCACCAGGTTTGCCCCATGCGTGTCCCAGGGAGCCCTCTGGGGCGTGCTAGATTGGATATTTTCTGTGTGATGGGATGGAACCGTCTCGACTGTACTGATATCGACCAAAATGGGTTGGAATTTCTCGAGTCCAAATCTCCCGGACTCATAAAATTTGTGCACAGTCGTTGCTCAGTGTCATCATCATCATCATCGCACAGCGTCAAACAGTAGGGCAAACCCCACTAACCATTGCATTTCTCACCACGTTGCACCTTGAATTAGAAAGTATGAATATACAAGATGGACATGGAGTGGACCTACACGGGAGGAAAAAGGAAAGAATGCCCCAGTAGCCAACACACGGAATACACAGTCTAACCGTACAAACACACATCGATCAGTCATTCTGATTCGATAGAAAGTGACAACACGATCGCCACTGTTGGCGGTTCGCTGCCATATCCTTCAGTGTCTCCAACCAACTGGTTGAGGGATCTTTCGGACCCCAACCACAAAGACTTGAAGCATCTACTTTTCCTAAGTTCGCTGAACATTTTCTCATTCCTCGTTGCCCCATCATCTGTTAACCTCCACGTGGTCTCTTCCAATCCTGAGGAGGAACGGAGAATAGGACACAGTACGGTAGACGTATGTTTGCCATACGTAACACGTGCCCCAACCAACGAAGTCTACCAAGCTGGATACACTGTGACAGAGCGTTCTGTAAATTAGTACCCAATACTTGATTTCTGACCTCATCATTGCTAACTCGGCTATTCCACCCAATCTTAGTGATACTACGCAAAACTCGGTGGTCAAAAACCTCAAGACGACGAATATCTTCAGCACGCAGATCCCAAGTCACGCAACCATACAACAAAACTGAACGCACTGCAGCACAGTACACACGCCCTTTTAACTTCAGTGAAATATCAGGTCGACGCCACAAGTGCTTCAGTCCAGCGTACGTCGCTCGAGCCTTCGATATACGCGTGTTCACCTCTACTATTGTGCTCCCATCCGTCGTCACACTGCTGCCGAGGTACGTGAAGTGGTCGACAACTGACAGCACCTCTCCATCGATCATCAAGCTCGGAATCGTTGACGTCCAGTCTTGTTACATTACCTTATACTTTCAAGATGCAAAGCGCATGTCGAATAGACCTACAGCTCTTGAGAGTCTATCTAGTGAACGTTGAGCATGTTCCGTGGATTCGAACAAGCAGGCAACATCGTCCGCGTAATCTATATCTCATAGCTTTCCACTATTTCCTAGTTCAACCCCCACATCCTGAAGATTTTGCAGCGAATTCTCCATTATTTCGTCCATGACGAAGTTGAATAGGAATGGGGAGATGGGGCGTCATTGTCGAACACCGCTCGTCGTTTCGAACCGATCGGATAGTTCACCGTAAATTCTAACGCCACCAGAAGCATGAGAGAATACAATGATCTCAGTAGGTTCATGAACTTCTGGGGCATACCTTTTTGATGAAGAGTGCTGAAAAGCGCTTTCGATTCAGTTGTTCCACATGTCCACCAATAGACTTCCTCAGCGTACGCGGTTCTCTGAGGCAAGTTGTGATTGGAAGGTAAGTCGAGGTGGTCAGTCCATGACATGGCAAAAGGTATGAAAACCTTGACCAGTGGACTTGGTGAAGTAGGACGTGTTAGACTTCGGGGTTGAGGTTTACGCGACCCAACTACCAAATGGTTGGAAACATTAATTGATACGGCTGGGTGTCGCAATCAGTGGCGTAGTTGCATTCAGACTCTTTCCTTGTCCTCTTGATTTTCGCTTTGACTTTTTAAATCTTTATCGCTATGCTCCTATTCCTTTGCCCTTTACTGGAAGACGGTGGAAGGAAGCAACCGAATACAGAACACAGAAGTGCGATGTAATGGTTGAATAAAATGAAAAAAATGAATGAAACTTTTCTTGTGTTCTGTATGCTGCGTACTAACACCAGTACACATCATGTTACTCAGTCTAAATAAATTGAAATATTCACCGTCCGTTGTGTGCGATTTGGCGATACAACAAAATCACAAACACATTCCTTAGGTTTACAATCTGTCTTTCTCCATGTGAAACTTTCACTTGGTTCAGTAGATGATACAGCTCCCTGGTATTGCCGCTGTTGTCAAAAGGTAGTGTACAACGCTACTCCACCCATTATGTGTGTTTAGGGTTGCAAAACTGGGCCTATTCGAGCGGCTGATGTTGGCCAGCTGTCTTCGATCACCTCTGTTTAGGGAGTATCTTGCGATTGTTGTGGCAACATCGAATCGGTAACTCCCTAGTTCATACGCGCGTTGTCACAACCGGATGGGCTGCCTACTCATTAAGTATATCATTCCATTGGTTTCGTTTGCTCGGAAATGTGCTACGCAAGCTTCCCGATCGAGTCTCTCGCATTGCCTTTCTCGCAGGTCTTTGGGTTGGTTTAATAAAGCAGCTTCGAGGGCAAGCTATGACGTGTCATCGGTCGGTCAGAACGTTGACTTCGAGGTTTGCCTCCGTTTTTCATTCTTGGCTGTTTGACTGGGGGCCTCGAGGTTGTCAACACGCTTGGTTGGAGACCCTGTCGAATACGGCTCAGAGTCGTAGTCAGTGGCCGTTATGTTGCGAAAGCTTGTGATCCAGCTCTTGAGAGTCTTTTTCATGTTCGTTACTTGTTTCACGTTCTACATGGCACCATGCCTTTGTACTGTATTATTGGTGTCTGAATATGTTTACTATGTTAAGGCAACAAAAGTTGTTGTCGGTAACCCATAAGTATCATGCATTACAGTATCTCTTCACAATAATTTCATTAGTTGATATGTTTTTGACTTTAAAATTACCTGTGGAATCCACATTGTAAAGTATACCCTTTGAAGTTACTTAGGTAAGTGTATGAGCACGGGCCACTGTTTTCCCTTTGTGTGAAGACCGAAGAGGTTTCTCATATGTATTTTAAATGAACCGCTCGCCCCAGCGTGTTTCACGCTCTAACTGCAACACCAACTAGAATATTAGTTATTTTTCATTATCTGATTTCTAATACCGTTTTCTTTGGAGATTTGTTTACCTCGATGCGTTATAATGATATTTATTATCACAACTGCTCTGCTTTGTTGATTACTTGGCATTCTTCATTTTAAAGGGGCGTAAAATCAATGATCCAGTTGTACTCCCTTAATTATGGCCGAATCCTACAGAAAAGTCAGCAAGATCCTGAAAGTAATGGTATTTTTCTCTAAGTGACTATTCATTCAGACTGCAGATTTAGTAGCACAGCTGGAAAAGATGAAAGTTGCAGACCACCCGCTACTGGATGAGCTGTCATCGGAGACTGAAGGGATTGAAAATCGAGAATGTGAACCTGTGCTTCAATCTAGGGATGATGTTGAATGCGACATTGAAAGTCGAAGTTTGGCAAGCAATGGGGAGTCATCTGCGTCTGTAAACTGTCCTAAGAATGCTTTGGAAACCCAAACGACTTTGTCGTCACTCTATCCTAAACTTGAACCCGATTTTCCCGAAGAAACCGGCACAGAAGTTGTTACTGCATCGGCGCCTCTCCCGGAAAACATTAGATTGGAATCCGCACCATCTGAATACTCTGTGCCGAGTCCAGTGACAATGGAAGTTTTAAATAATCTTTATGTGAATCAAATGTTGGATGCCATTGATTCCATAGAGTTGGAATTTCTAAAGGTAAATGTTTCATATAGGTTTTTTACCTCATGCAGGATGTGTCGAACGTGTACCATGGTGCTTTAGTGGCAAATGAAGACAGGGATTTTTTCCAAGTCTTAGTCAATAGCTACGTTCATTGTTGGAGCCAGTGGCAGCATGCGATGGATCGATTCCAAATGGTGCGTCATGATATCACTCAGCTGAAAGCGGTTACGTGGAAGGTATCCCGGAAAACGTCTAAAGTTTCGGTAAATTACCTAACGCTTTGTTTTCGAAAACTTTCTCTTCAAAAGATTGAATGTCAGTTAGTCGTTTTTCTCAGAGGTTAGTTAATGTTTGCTTAGAAATGTGACTGTCAAGTGACAGTGTCACTCGTTTTTCAGTAAAATATGTTTCCCCCCCTGATCATACCAGTCTTTACTGTGGGGTTTTTCTGAGTACCTAAAGACTATCGCCAAATCGCTTCATTGGAGTTGATTTGACGACTGCGCAGTAAGTGTATTTTGAAATTAACTGAACACTTGTTGATGACACAACATCTCATTAGCTGTGAAGTTGTCTTCAGTGATTTTGATGTTATAAAATTGACACAGTTTATCTAGGTAATCACCGTCAACCGTTTAAAGACTCTCCGCTAACAGAAGGTTAGTCTACACCACCCACTGTACTGTGATGCTCCCCTTTCCTGAGAAAATTCTTTATTGATATTAAACGGCCGTTTTTCTTGTCGTCAGTGATTGATCCCATCAAAATAGCTTATTGGCTTGTAAAAGATTGCAAGTAAGTTTTGGTCACCTGGTTTTTCACAGAAATAATATGCTGTTGTAGAATTTTATTCCATCCCAGTTTTCACTGCGAAGAAATGCTTCGATGTCAGTACCTTCTTAAAGTAGGTGGATGCTTACTTCAGCGATTACATCTTTCGTTCACAAATCAAGTAAAATCCCTATTTTCCCTATTTTTTTGTTTTATAAAAGGGAAAATGTCAGGACGGTGTTTCTGTATCTTATGAATATGTGCACGAGGAGTCCATTCTAGACGAATCCGTGTCGAACGAGATCACAGAAACGCAAGATATCATGCTTTGGATTGTTTTCGAGGAGCTGCCGGAAATCGCATATGATCTGTCCCGCTTGAGGTGTGTCTAGCAAATAATTTAAATTGTTTGGTTCCACGATTCCCAGGATATTTAGCCATTGTCATTGATTGTCTGAGTATTACAAACCTTTTAAAATACCAAAGTGCAGCGAGAGAATCGCATTGTGACCTTGACTAATACTAGCGTAAAAAACAGCATTTTGATCAGCATTTCTACTTCCATGCTACGCTTTAGTCTCCGATAAAAGTTTAGGCGGACGGTTTGGGGAAAAACAGATCAAGAGGAATCTGGGTAGGCGTAAGAAGAGGCTCCTGCCGTCATTGTTATTATTATTACTATTATCATTATTATTATTAATTTAATTGTGACTATTACTTTTACTCTGTTTTCGGCTCTCTTACTTTTCGCTTTTATTTACCCAGCTCTCAACTCGACGATACTGTGAGGTAGCAACCAAAGTCAGTTCACAGAAGTGCTAAGTTGATGCTCGACTGAACTGAACTGAGTATTGTAAAAGCACTGTGCACCTAAGTGGGTCAAAGCACATACCGTTGCTGGATACCTCAGTCACCCCGTCGTCTAAAACCTGTTGTATTCCCTTTGCGTTATCACACAGGAAGACGACGTCATCGACATATTCCAGGTCAAAACTCTGTTTGCTCCATCGTTTCGTATACCAAACTGCGCTCATTAGTACGTCCTCTATGGAAAATTTGAAGAGAAATGGGAATATAGGACAGAATTTTCGTACTCCAGTAGAAATAAGAAATGGTGGTGAGAGTTGATCTCATAATTTAAACCGACGTGAATTATGACGATACAAATCTCTGAGGATCGAAACGTACTGCTCAGGTAATCCAGCAAACAGTTCCATAATATAGACCCACCGACAGTGCAGAGCAGAGGACCGCGCGAATGTTTAGTGATGCGATGATAGTAAGCCTTTGAAAGGTATGACATTGCTCAAACAGCTGTCGAAGAGTAAAGATTTGATCAGTGCGTACGAGACCGGTGTGAAACATAGTCTGTTCTTCGCTAGTATACTTTTCACGCGTCTGGTATAGTCTGCGGAAAATGACAGACACCAACAGCTTGGATAGTAGTGGGTATACTGGGTATATTGGTATACTGTTCCTCGGTGGGTAGGGCGAGCATAGCTGAATGCTACCGAGTGCATTTTCGGGTCGCGATCATGAGGGTAGCCACTCCGGTAGTTAGCCTCGAATAAATAAGCAACAGCTCACAATAAGCGGTCGCGGACGACCAGTAGCTTTGTTACAGAGCGTGAAAGCCTGGAACTCCTTATATAAAAACCATGGAAGTCCATAAACAGCAACGTGATGTATGCAAATGTGCCTGACCACTGAATAAGGTCATCGTCTTTTGCCTCTTGCTCAACTATTTTGAATGGGGTGCGATTCACTAGGACGCGTTAAGCATCGTCGACTGGCAGATCACCACCGAAATGGTGTATGAACCGTTCGTCCGGCTCCCAACACAAACTTCCTGTTTGCCCAACAGGTAGAACTTGGTTGTGTAGGGCTAGAGTCATGATTTCGAACAAAAAGCCGAGTGACGCCGGAGATACCACGCCGTAACCAATTCCCAGGACTTCATGAATAGTTCCTCCACACGCACTATTCATGCCACGGCTTCTGCGATAAGCGACGCACCTCGTGTTCAACCCGCAATTGGGTTGACAAATATGATAGCTTGTGGCTTTAATACTCGAAATCACATCCAAATAATCTGCGGGAATGTGAGAACACTCTTGGCCATCGTAAGCACCATCATCACCACACGAACGCTACTTGACTACCGCATCGAAATCGCATGTCTCTCCGAAGTTGGGCTGCCGGATTCTGGTACCCAGTGTTAAAGGCTACCACAGTGGACCCACGGACAACTCCGGTCTCCATGGCCTCGCAATAGCTGTCAGCAGCTAGGCTAACAGGGCACCGCTAGCACCGAAACCGATATCTCCTTTGATCGCCTTAGCTCGTTTTCGCATCTCACATTTGAACATGTCGGTTGTCGCAGTCTAAGGCCTGACAGGGACACCTGACGAAGCGGCAAAAGACAAGTTCCACGTCAGACTGCAACAGGTGATAAACACCGTCCCAAAACGTGACATCCTCCTTTGTTGCAGTGGCCTGGAACGCCCTCACTGGCGCCTCCACCCAAGCAGCTAGACACATCTTGGGAAAATGAGGTCTAGGACAACAGTGCAGCAATGGCAAATGTCTCGTCAACAGACTACAACAGCCTAACCGTCACCAATACGCTTCCAACATCCCAACGTGGTATTCTAATGAAAGTCATGCAGTGCACCAAATCGACTTCATCCTGATATGATCAGGGTCCGTCTATCCAACCACCGCAAAACTGGGCCCCAAAACGGATTTACGCAGCAGCTTTGAGATCCCCGAGGAAGGGTGTCGGATGCTATTGCCTCCCATCTAACGTACCAGTGGAATATGAACGGGCTTCACTGAAGGCATCAATTCAACAATCGGCACCAGACGAACTGGGGTTTACGCGAAGATGACAGAAAGACAATCTCAGGTGTGACTGTCACCCGTTCGGTCAGAAGCGACCGTAACAACTATTGGACCAAAACCGTGGAGACTACGGCCAACTGCGGCGACTTCTCGAAGCTCTTCCGCCTAATCCGTACTGCATCCGGTAAACTAAATTCGACTAAACCTCTCGTTCGCAACACTGCTGAGCTGCCCATTCCTGAGCAGACTAAAAGACACAACAATGGACTCAATATTTTGATTGTTTACTGAACCGTCCCCGGCAATTTCTGTGAACTCAATCCCAACAATCCAGAGTGAATTCTACGAAGTTAGTGGCAACCTGGCAAGCCGAGAAGATATTATCGGTGCGATACACAGGTTGAAGAACCGAAAGTCTGCTGGAGAATACGCTATCGCACCGGAGATCTATAAATTACGTCTTTCAACACTGCTTGAGCCACTTCACATCCTTTTTCGCCCAAGGTTGGAAAGAGAACAATCCCCAACAAACTGGGGAACTTCAATATTAGTTCATTTTCCAAAGAAAGGCGACAAGACTGTGTGCGTGATCTACCGGGGCATCAATCTGGTCGACATTGCCGCCAAAATATTCTCCGTGCTTTTGTTGAACCGCTTCTCCCGCGTAAAATACTTCGCAAAAGCCTTGGGATTGGAGATCCGTATTTCGTAGACTAATGTCTTTTCCATCTGCGCTTCAAAGTCCATACAGCCATACCACAACGATGAACAAATGGAGTATGTCCCAACGTTCAATTGTTTCGGCTCCGTGATTCTCCCAAACGGTCAGCCCAAAACAAAGTCAAGTTGCGCATTAACAACGCCAGGGTTGCGTTCATCCAGCTTCGCAGTGCATTCTGAGCGCTCAACTAAATGGGTATCCGGACTTGAGTCCGCGTGTTTCGGGTTGCTGTCTGCCTAATACTGACCTATGACTGTGAATCGTGGTCAATGCATGTCGAGGATATCAGGAAGCTGAAAGTGTTTGACCATTGGTGTCTGCAGCCGATACTGAAAATTGCTTGGCACAACAAGCTTTCAAACGGAGCAATAAGACAACGCTACTTCGTTGGTGAAAGACTCCCAGTGTTCCCTCATCGCCAACGACTGCAGTGGTTTGAATATGTCTTACGACGTCCAGACACAGAGATCTCAAAACAGTGCCTCTCTCCTGTTCCATACCCGGGATGGGACTGTTGCCTTGGAGGACATTTAAAAAAATGGATCAGCTCTGTCAAGTCGGACATTAAGCAATTAGAACTCCAGTCTGTCCACGACCTTCGTAACTGGAAGTAGAACTGGATTTCTCTGCCATTCGGAACATTCATAAAGCTGGCTCATCCTCTCACAGGAGTTAGCCGCATAAAAGTCAAAGGCGACTGGACGTGTGTGGAAAAGCAAATTATGGAAGACGCCGAAAGTGGGGGGAACGGTAGTAGCTAAATTGAGCCATAAAATGCTTCATCTAGCGTTCAGGACATCGCTGTTGTTTGTGGATAAAGGTGTTGTCAGACCCACAGGTCGTTTAACCTACCGGTGGTAGGGATGCAGAGGAATAGTCTACAGGAGTTACCCGTGGCTGCTGCATGTCTCATCGCAGATGAACTCTGTGACCAAGAACTTTCGCGGTTCGTGCTTAGGTTTGCGTTGAGTGTACCTCTCAAGGTGAGGCTCGCGCTTTTTATCACTACCAGTCGTTATCGACCGCAGGCATCTTAGAGAGTCAGCAGAAGTCAAGGTTGTCACGGCACAACACATCGAGCCACAACTCATCATGCAAGAAGAATACAAAACATTCTTGAATAACGGCCAGTGCTCTTTAACGTTATGAGATGTGACTCTTACTAGCTATCCAACTAGTGCATTCTAAAAGTCGAATAAACGAGCCGGCTTGTTCAGCTTGTCATAGTTCAATAAGAATTGCACTGCACGATTTGGGTGCCCACCGAAGCACACGAATAGCTTAGAGCACACCGGAACACACAATGGCGAACCGCATTGTCACACGTTGTTGTGCTATGTTTCGGAGACATCAGTCGTTGAATACGAAGAGCCGTCCCGGCCTCTCATCGAGGACTGACCAGGTTTTGCAAATGTACGGTAAGATACCATGCTCTGTGGCATAGCATACCCGTCCCTTCAGTGAAGGCCGGATGTCGTGGTGACGCCAAAAGTGTGGCAGACTAACGAAAGCAAGTCTTGCTGTTGATGTCGCTGACGCCAGGTGCATGAAGTTCCAAAGGTACATGAAGCAATTGACTGTTTCTAACTGTTCACCATGGTACGTTTACAGGCTCCAACTTCAGTCAGTCTTCAAAAGGCGCGTTGCACTTAAATGGGACAAATGCACACCTTGCTTTAATCGCCATTTGTGGGAATGGCTCATCATCTGGCACATTTAAATGTAGTCAACATTTTACACGAATTTCAACATGTTTCTTTCAACTGAGTATTCGTCTTGTTTCTGTTAGGTTTTAACTAAGTTGCAAATAAATACCCACTGCTACTTAATCCTTCTATATATATATATATATATATATATATATATATATATATATATATATATATATATATATATATATATATATATATATATATATATATATATATATATATATATATATATACGTTCCGTTGCAATCGTAGTTCGACGGGTTTGTTGTTATGGCAAAGAACCATCGTGCCGTTCTTTTATCTAGCCGATAAGTTTGGTTTCATTGAAATACGAACACGAACGCAAAAAGAACTAGTGGTTCCAGCAACATGAATGTTTTATTTACAAGTTCTTGTATTTGCAAATAGTCCTCATTGATAGAAACCCAAATCAACAATAGTCGGACTGGACCAAAATTCTTCAGAAAATGAGAACTACTTGTTTTTGAACCAGAAAATTCTCTGATGCCGAAATTTCACTGGCGCAATTCAGATGTTATGCAGATGTTCGGCGCGCCCCACAAAGACGTGGGTCATGTAATCTGAAATTGTCTCTGATACATCGCTTCACGCGATAATTCCTGGTCTTTTCAACCCCATCAGAAACCGTATATCTGAGCATCTACTCACTGTTCTACTCAACACCGACGTCTATCGAAAAATTGTCAAATCCGAGCCTATTCAATGTAAGTTGGTTCCGGATGTAATTTATTCATATATTGTATTTACCCATGATCCTCCAGAGAAGATGGCAGAGTTTGTATGCCTTTGACACTTTCTGTAGACGTACGAGATCGGCCTAGTTGATCGAAAGTGATTCTCAAGCCAGTGTAAGCAAAATCATTGGCATCTTCGTATGTGATTTAACTACCAGGTAACGTCTAGTATTTCGCTCGGTTTATGTTGGTTTAATATGTCTACGATCACACACACTTCCCAAGGACTGCCTACTTACAGTCATTTTTGTAACCAGGTAGTTGCATCACTCACTAGCCGATAAATTGTTGGCGCACGGTACCATTCTCTATCATGTCAAAACTGTGTTTTGACTTGTCGTGTTGGCTTGCCTGTCTTCGTGACTCAGCGAATATAGACGAAGCTAAGTACATTCCCCCGCCCAGTGTTTGGACACCCTGACAGCAGCTGCTCAGTTGCCCATGTGACGTGTTGGGGCCTTATGTGGTTCTGTCAACCGAGTTTCGGTCATGGTTGCCGACTGGTTATTAGTTTGATGGGCCCTGTGATTATCGATATCTCCCCCTTTGCTTTCCCATGTAAGGAAAAAATACAAAATTCCACGCTGCATCACCTATGACGGGGTTAGCAGGATCGCCCTGCTGTTTGCCTCATATGGGGTGAGTGGTAGCAAGTGGTTTGTTGCTGAGGCTTCCTAACCTCTCTTTGGCTTTTTGCTTTCCACCACCAACCATTTCACTTAGCCCCATTTTTACATCTTAATGACCCTCTGGGTAACTCAATCGCTGCTGGTGACGGATTGCCGTCGATTAGAGCTGTAATTAGCCTAGCACCCAAGAATTCACAGCCTTCAGTGTACTGGCTCTGATGCAGGATTCTCAAGTGACCGATGTATGTTGTATAAGGTTAAAGCGAACCCAAGATGTGAACGATGTAACACAACTGGTTGGTTGTATAATATCATCAAGGTATTTGCTGTGCTCGGTAAATAACAATTCTCGAGCTGCCATTCAGTGTAGTATAGGTGTGCCTTCTAACAAGACTGGATTCACTAATTGATTTTATTACGGCAGAGGGACGCTTATAAGCAATAAGATTTCAAGGCTTCGTCGGCGTTCGAATTGTGGGTTGTGTTCAGCAGCTTAATCGTTACCTCGGCATGCTCACCGACTGATTGCAGCGTTCATTTATAACATGAGGTTTGTGACAAACTCGTCAGACTTTCCCAGATGAGCAGGAGCTCTGACGAAGTTGTTCTCGCATGTATTGTAAATGCGCAAGTTAGGACACTGTTCATCGGAAGCTTTTCCAAGTGACCATTATGTCTATGTACTTAGCGGACGGAAAACCGCGATATCCCTCTCAAATTCTGCTCAGACTACTAGTTGTTGCTGTTATGCATAAGTTCCCGACACAGTTCGTAGCACACAGTGACTTCGCGATCCAGGCGCATGAACCAAATAACCCAAATCGATCGTATTATAGTAGTATAGCGTTGGTGCAGTTATGTCCAGAACTGCAGGTCCCACTGCAACATGTATGTAATCAAGTACTGATGCGTTTCGTTGCTGACTAGTGAGCTGGGTGGTCTGCAAAGAGATGGTATCGAAATGCTTTGAGACTATACCAAACGCGCGATACTTCTAACAGCATACTTCACTTGTAGCTCTGTTCCAGCTGTTGATCGTAAACACTAAACCCCTCAAGATTAAACGGACCCATCGAAAAGTAAATAGGCAGTAGTTGACATTGTTCACAATTCCATACGGTGATAAGTCTTACGGAAATAAGAAGGTCAGATTAGACGAAGTTAGTTGAAGAAATATAATTTATTCCGCGTCGGTAAACAGGGTGTTAGTCCGGACTGTTTCATAACACATGCAATCAACAAACTTCGTTTAGTGAATTAATTTTCGACACCAATGTACAGTGAACAGAAACAGATTGGTCGGTCGTTCGAGTGCTTCAGCGGAATATTCAGCTGCCTCAGAGCTAGCAGATTTCTCTCACCAACACTCACCGAAGCTCCTCGGGAAGTATCCTGTGTATCTACAACGAAGGTGGAAGTAGAGCCATGTACGCAGGTGCTGAAGTCGAGAAAGTCCTCTGCTTCTGACGCACTTCCCCAATTCTTTTTAAAGTGAGTCATGACTCTATGCCGTAGTCAGTCACAGATTTACTACGCAGCATTTGGAATGCGTTCTTTCGTTGTGAGCTGAATCATCGACGGAAGACTGTATGAATCACCGAGGCTTAAGTCTCATATTTGTAGTAGTCAAAGTGACGTTTCACAGTCCTACACTGTATCACTAGAGGAAAATCCGAGGACGACGGGTCGGTTTCCATCCAAGTTGCGGTTTTATGTACCAGTTACTGCTCGAGCGTCACGTGTCTCATGTTCATCGATCCTAATGGCGTGTTCATTTTTCGAAAGTGTATGCATTGGAACTACCAGAATCTGCTTAAGTCATTGTGTGCACATCAATAGTTAATTAAGGTTGTTTGATTTTCATCTACAGTTAAACGCACAACACGTATCTAGCATGCGCTTTGCATGTTCAGAGTGTAAAGAACTGCTTCGAGATCGGAAGTTGGTTGTTGCTAGATTAATGGAAGATAGCACTTAATTTCGGTTCTGACACCTTAATCACTTCACTTCATCTAGAGGACTTCTGACGAATAATGATAGCCCTTACGAGAAGTGAATGCGTGCACATCCGAAGCTCACGTAATGTATGCCTGACCAAAAAGTCGACCGAACGTTTCGGTGGATCTGAAAGATCATGTGTACAGTCTCACCCACAGTTAGGTGATGCCCGTTGTGTCCCATCTCCCACTCCGCCGGCTGGAAGGGTGCTACGCAAGGCGGGATGTAAACCGCTGCACAGCACATCGCTCTCAGTTTTTGCATTGGAATTGAGGCTGGATGAACGTGCACCAACAGGTAACGGAGTTTAAGTGCTTCTCGTCCTCATGGTTTAGGTTCGAGAGACTTCATCATTAGTTGGTCGGTAACACTAAGAACCGTGACACCAAATCGTAAACAATGGAGATCGTATGAGCCTCCATCATGTTTGTCCGAGAATGCACCAAGCACTCACCAGAATGATAGTTTTTTGTTCTTTCTCCATTCATGACTACGTACTTCCGTTAAAAAAATCATCTTTTGTTCATACCGGTGGTGGGCAGTGCAGCGTTCATTGAAGTGAGTTTCATTATTTCATTGCTCAGTAATGATGAGCACAAAACCGTCTGCGGCTAGCTATGTGAGAGAAAAAAACTCATGGAACTATAAGTTGTAAGCCACTTAGGAATCCAAGAGACCGCGCCCTGCTGGCTATCATCGTTTTC
Source organism: Fasciola hepatica (assembly GCA_948099385.1). NCBI lineage: Eukaryota > Metazoa > Platyhelminthes > Trematoda > Plagiorchiida > Fasciolidae > Fasciola > Fasciola hepatica. The sequence goes on along the minus strand of CANUEZ040000012.1, from coordinate 7,792,790 downwards.
TGCCTCCTCCGAGTAATTTTACCGAACATTATTACATGGTGCACCTGAGCATAAGCACAGGCTTCATTAAGCCTTCCATCGTCCCACATCGGTTGTAAATAATCGCAAAATTCCGTCACACTTGACCTTCACTTAGTGTTTCAGTCACCCAGTTTAATTCTTCTCGTGGATACTTGAAAGCACTGTGGATAACCAATTATCAAGTTGTTGGATATGCGCTCACTAAAAATGTAATGTTAATTTTCGATTATCTTCCCACGCGATTCCTAGTGAAATATTGAAAATTTACAGTCTGTTGTTTTGAGCAACCTTCACTTATTCATAGCTGGGAACATGTATACATATCGACGGATTTTTTAAAAATCTTCCGCTTTACGTCATCCTAGTACTTCGGTCGGATATGGACATGAAGCATATCCGTCAGATCGCTGATTTAAAATGGATTATCTCCGTGTTGTTCGCGGCTCTCCGTCAACACTGCTCATCAGAGTTTCATGGTCAGACCGTTGACCCATCACTAGAAGGACAGTTGCGCCACTGGCTTTTACTAACTGTGAGTGTAGATTGATTCTTTCTGTCATTTCACCTTCTTCCCTGTTTCACATCAGTTCGATTCTCGTAGCCAGTTCATTCCACACTTTTTCAGAGACTAAGTATTGATTCATTTGCCTCGTATAGACGAAGTTTGACATGCAATGGGGAAAGTTACTCGATGGGGTATTAGGTTTCCTGCTGCATCATGAAGAAGCGAATCTTGTTTGCTGTACCTATTTGAGGCGCTGCGAATGATGGAGAACAGTTTACCAAAGTCATCTTGACGCGGTCTCCATATTTCCGGCTATTTCGATTCAGTATCTCTTGCAATCAGCCTTCGTGGAGCACGTGGCCCCTCCCTACAGTCTGCGGCGTTCACTACTACCTGCGAGTCGTGCTCCATGTACGTTGTGGCAACTGGGTCGTGTTGTCAGAGATTCAGTTTTTTGCCCGTCTTTTCGTTTTCCGGTGTTCCGTCCATGCAGCTCCCTTGACTATCGACTTTACTAGAGTCTACCGCGTCTTCACAAACATTTAATCCTCTTTTGCTTTAGTCGCGGCGATCAGTCGAGTTGTGATTGATGGTGACGGCGCTGGTCACTTCTCTAGATCTTCTAGGGCAGCAGCGTTTACCCTTGAGGGTGCAGAGACCCTGAATTGTGTAGACAGATGAACGTTGAAGCGCGCACGTAAGAGGATATGGCCAGTGCTGGTTGCATCGTTCGTCTTTGCATCTCGTTACACTTAGCAATCCTCTACAGACGCGGCACAACGGGACCTCACCAGGATGTGGCCGAGTTGGTACGCAGTGTGATCGTCTTTGGAGCACCACGTTTGTAGGTGCTTCTTAGGGTGTTGATGTCGAGCACTGCAGACAACCATTCTGTTGACTTCGACTAAACTGATGAGTCAGCCACCGTCCTCACTGCGCTGACCAAGGTTGAATCTCCCAAGAATGAGGTGAGTGGATTCGTCAGCCTTACTTGTGCGAGCGTTCCAATCTTCTGCGACGAAAAGTAAGTCGCGCCTCCAAACCCGGTTGATTGTCTCCTGCAAATTGTCGTAAAACTCATTTTTTCCGTCGTCGGTTGAGTTAGTTAGAGCACAGACCACAATCGCCGTATGATCGTGGGGGGAGCCTTTAAAGCGCTCCGTGGCGAGTCTAGATGAGATTGGTTCCCAAGAGATCATTGCATCATTGACTGCTTTGTTCTGAGCCAACGTGATACCGTAGAGAGCGGAGTTGTCCGTCGGGCCACTGTGATAAAGCCAATAAGATTTGTCCACTCCCGGGACTTTCGTTTGTTGGCTACCTGAGTTGGGTAGGCACCAATTTCCGACACAGCTCGCGTCGCACAGCGACTTGGTGCTCTAACTCTACAGGTACTTTGAGTCAAATTGACCATATCGCCGTAAGCTACCGGTGGCGCATTTCCGTTCACAACTGCAGATCTTACTGGTTCACGTACGTAGAGTCGGACCATGCATTATTTTTAATGCGATTATCTCTCCAGCTCCATGGTCATCGTCGCAAACCGCAAACCGGATTAGCCGTGCAACGTTTGTGTGATCCAGAAGTCCGCACCCGTTATGAGCAGAAGTTAGCACATGAGCTAGGATCTACGACGAACAGTAATGTAGATGAGCATTGGGCTCATATCAAACAGGCGATGCACGTTGCATTAGGTTTCATCTGTGGTCCTAGATCCGATGTCCATCAAAGACACTGGATCTCGCAAGTATCACTGAGTATAATGGAGCAAAAACGTCAACTCTCGAACCGTAAGGAGACGAATAAGATGCGGAGAAAGCTACAAAGGCAAGTTACGAAAAGTCTTAAGAATGATCGCGAAAATTGGTGGGTCAAGGTGGCCGAAGAAATGGAAATAGTAGCTGCTTCAGGTAACAGTCAAAGACTGTTCAGACTTATTCGTGACACCGGCAAACGGCGCACCCAAGTGAGTGAAACGATTTGCGACAAAAATTTAAAACTTATTCGTGGCTCGAGCGGCGTACGCTGGACTGAAGCACTTGTGGCGTCGACCTGATATTTCACTGAAGTTAAAAGGGCGTGTGTACTGTGCTGCAGTGCGTTCAGTTTTGTTGTATGGTTGCGTGACTTGGGATCTGCGTGCTGAAGATATTCGTCGTCTTGAGGTTTTTGACCACCGAGTTTTGCGTAGTATCACTAAGATTGGGTGGAATAGCCGAGTTAGCAATGATGAGGTCAGAAAGCGAGCATTGGGTACTAATTCACAGAACGCTCTGTCACAGTGTATCCAGCTTGGTGGACTTCGTTGGTTAGAGCACGTGTTACGTATGGCAATCACACGTCTACCGTACCGTGTCCTATTCTCCGTTCCTCCTCAGGATTGGAAGAGACCACGTGGAGGTTAACAGATGATGGGGCAACGAGGAATGAGAAAATGTTCAGCAAACTTGGGAAAAGTAGGTGCTTCAAGTCTTCGTGGTTGGGGTCCAAAAGACCCTCCCAACCAGTTGGTTGGAGACACTAAAGGATATGGCAGCGAACCGCCAACAGTGGCGATCGTGTTGTCACTTTCTGTCGAATCAGAGTGTGTTTGTACGGTTAGACTGTGTATTCCGTGTGTTGGCTACTGGAGCATTCTTTCCTTTTTCCACCCGTGTAGGTCCACTCCATGTCCATCTTGTATATTCATACTTTCTAATTCAAGGTGCAACGTGGTGAGAAAGGCAATGGTTAGTGGGGCTTGCCCTACTGTTTAACGCTGTATGATGATGATGATGATGATGATGATGATGTTGACTTCGGAGAAGCAAGCAATAGTTACGTGAAAGCCATGTAGTGTCCGCATTATTATGCACTGGCTACGGACGTCTAGAAAGGTCCTTACGTTCCGTCAGGCTATATGGGTTCTTTTCCAATAGCGAATAATCTCAGCTTGCTGTCTCGTCATCTTGACCGCTCTGATTCAAGGCGCGTCATGTGCCGGACACGCCGAAGTATGATGAGCTCATGAGGTTTCGTGAGCAACCTTAGAGAGTTCCGGGAGTAGAGTACGGAGCGGTGACCCCACCATCGTTCGGCCTTTTTGTTCGAGCTTGCACCTTGTGAGGTTATGGCCTGACATATCGTCCGATAGACGGCTTGGTCCTGCTGGTAAACAGTGCCTCCGAACCTGCCCGGTACGGAGCCCCCGAAACCACGAACGACAGGGTAGCTGATCGACGTCGCTAATCGATAGAAGAGGTTAATCGTTTCAACGCTGTTCAAGCTTCAAGGCTTGGTCGCCCACACCAGTCGGACTAAAACGCAGTGTGCAACGACTGGCACATGGCCCAACATCCTATAAGTTCATTATCCTTTGAACTAATGAGACGAGATGATTCGCAGTTAGAAATGACTTCTCACTGGAGTTTAGTGGGATGGATCAAAACACACCCTTATGATCAGGCGCAGACAGCAAGGCAGCAGAGTCGTTCTAGACGAGTCGGTGACCTGTTGTGCGGTTCATTTTGTTCTTCCGGGATGCTGGGTCGGGTTGGTTAGACAGTTTCCCTTCGTAATCGGTGGCTCAGTAGATCTTGTCCATCCATTCCGGATTATCTGTCTTCGAATGCCTAACAGTTTTTCATCGAGGTTTTTTATACCTTAATTATCCTCGAATGCAAAGACCCACACGGAGGGGGTTAAGCACCATCTTTTATTTACGCGGCACATGCACACGCGAGTCTCAGGTTACTTTTGGACTACCGGGGTTCCTGATGGATATCTATAGCTAGGAAAATAAATCCAACAAATCCAAATACTCATACAATCTGAGAAAGAAAACAAACGTTTTGTCTCCAACCTAGGTATTATCCTCAGTATTCAGTTGACATTTATAGAATCTGAATCTCGTATATTTCCAACTTTTACGATGATAATGACCACCACCCTCAATGAGTTTCTCTGATAGACCGAAAACCAAACTTTCGCTTTCATTGTGGCTACAGAGTTGTTCCTCACTCTATCTATTTCGTAGTAAGATGGTACCTCCTGTGTAAATTTAGTCATGTGGCGTAAGTTGATTGTTTTTTTCTTTCCATTTCACAGGCCGGCACTATGATTCGTTTTTGTCGGGCTGAAGATCACTTGTTCGTGCTTATGCACATTTTACGCCTTCCGTCGAGGCTTCTCAAACCACTTAGTGCACTGGTGCACCCGCCGGATCCAAATGTTGTTTGGCATCGTTCAAGCACGGTCTCCGAGTTTTTGGAACAGCCCGAGATCCAACTACATTTGACCATGTTTGGCGCTTGTCTGAGACCGGTTAGGTGAGCTCATCTGCTGATGCATACTTTCAACACCACGACCCAACGAATAATAATGCAAAAATGTTTTGTTCTATTCACTGTTCTTTGAATGTATTCCGTACAGCTGTCAAACGCCCTCTTCAAGCTACGCAACACCTGTTTCTCCATTCGCTTTCTTCTCTCTAAACGACTCGTTAGTGGTTTGTTTGAGTTTTCATTTTCAGAAAACATTTCTGTGCACCTAAGACTGTTCAGCCACCATCAGATTCAACGACTATGCACGCCATTTGTCAGATTTTAAAAAAGAAAAATATTTTCTTATAGATAAAAACTGAACATCCTTAGATAGGTGCACCTCGTCTTTGAGTTGTGCACATTGGTGGTAATGTGCACGAGATTACTGGACACAGTTTTCGATTTTGACCGACTTTACCATATATATATATGCTTGCGCACGAGTGTATCGGAACGGATATATGTGATAGCCACAAAGAGCCACTCCACCATTAGGTATAACTGTCGATATGACCCTGTATTTAGAATGGAGCACCACATACGGTCCCAATAAGTCAGGCGTGGTAACAAGCTGGACGATAATGGATTACTGTCGCCACCGAGCGCATAATTTCGGTTTATCACCTAGCACAAAGTGTTCATGAACACTGATGCCCTCGGATTCCGACTTTTATTTAATCGCATATTTCCAATGACTATTGTTATTGCAATCATTATTCCTATGATTGTTTTGTTCTGTTTTGCAATAATAGAACAACCAAGACAGTCTTGTTGTTTGGAAACAAGTTTTACCATATTCATACCCAGAAGTCCCTAGTTGTCCTCATCTCCATATCGTGCTAAGTGCAGTGTCAAGTCTCGTTGCTGTGATTTGACTTGTATGCTATGCTCCGCCACGTGTACACATTTTTCATGTGGTTGCACTGTGTACACTTTCATGTTATTGGTTTTACTCACCTCTTTATTGTTTTATGTAAAGTGTACCACCGGTTGTTACATTTCATCTTTGTTCTACTGATAACCAACCTCACCGAATCGACAGAAACCGTACCCAGTTCCTTCTGGCTACCAGTTCTGAGACGAAAGATATCCCCGGACATGTTGACCTACCTTTGTTTCATCAATCAGAGAGTGATTCAGCGTTTCTTCTTCTGGATTCGGGTGGTGAGACTGACAGTGAGCAAAGTTTACACACTTCACGCGCCAATTCTGTCGGAGCGGTGACGTTCAGTCGCACCAATGCATCTGAACCAACCGTGTTTGTTGGTCCGAAAGATTTGGATCGTGTATTGAAGCAACTAAATTTGGTACGCCTCATCAAACTGTTGGATGTTCAACCGAATGACAACTCCGGTTTGGGTACCAAAGAGTCCGGGCTGATGACTTTGATTGCATTTGCCAATCGTATTATGAACCTAATTGAATCTTGCGGTGAAATCTACTCGCACCATTTACAGGCGCCTAAATCACGCGATCATCTGGCCTCTTGGAGAATTTTGACCAAACGCTTAGCGAGCATAATCAGGTAAATTTCATGTGAGGAGTTCATGTAAAAGAGGAATTTCTAATACTAACAACGGAACCAAACCGATGTAGGATAATACGCTGAAGATTTAATGTACGCAAATGTCTTGTGTTTGTTTTTATTGGGCCCCTAAGAATAGTGTTATCGATTTGGTAGACAAATTCAAATGTTTGATAATGGTTACGCAAAGCTATTTGCCACTTCACGTCATTGGATTTTAATGAACGTTGTGCATACACCGTTAGACTGTAAATTTTGCGAAGGTGACAGTACAATTTGCGTTCATATATATGACCGATTTTGTCTCTCAGTAATTCAGATACAATCCTGTATTTCACTGCTCTCTGGAGTCTAGTCAACTGTTACCCATTTTTCATGAAGCATTCCTTCATTTGATTATTTTTAAACCGCTAAAAATGATCCGTATTAGTGGTTGACATCCTTTTTTTCAGTGCTCTGGTCACAGCTGTTGGATCAAGAGTGCGTCTCGTCTGGTATCAGTACACACAGACAGAACAGCAACAACAGTATGGCCTATCCAAACGCGATGAAGTTCTACAGGTTCTTTCACAGTATGATGCATTTTGTCTGCGTTGCACAAAGTGCCTGCTGTCCGGTTGTGGTCTTCCATCCACTCATCAAGATGCCGTACGGCTAATTGGTTGGCGATGCTTAGCCCGGTTATTTCCGTTTGGCCTCGCTTTTAGCCGTTCAAAAGTGGAATTTCTCTACCTGATTATCAACTCACTGTTGCCATTTGGAACCTCGAATTCAGTACCGCTGGCTCAGTTGCCGGATTATTTGATTGGTCCGTTGCATCGGTCCTTGCTTTCCATCGAACTCAATGATATCGGACTCAGTTCAATCATAATGATATTGGGCAATTTGGCCTCCGTTGAATGTCGTCCAGTTCACGTGCCGGCGAATATCTATGACTCGGGTTTGGTTGCTTATCCTAAAGAATTGCCGCAGTTAGAAGCTGCTCTAGTTCGAGCTGTGACTATCATTATTTTCGGGGTAAGCGAAGAGGTCTATCGGTGTTTTTGTATCAACGGTTGAAGGTATTGGGTTACATCGAAGCGGGATTTTTGAACGAATTGCGCAAAGATCTGTATGATGTATGACGGTAATTACTTCGAATAACCCACAAATCTTGTTCTCCTTTGTTCTTACCCCACCGGCAAGATAGATCCGTTTATAAATGCATTCCTCTTGACTGTTTTCCTTTCTCCGATTTAGCTCTCTGTATATCATTATCCTGATGCAACCGGAGCCACGTCACCAACGAGTCACAAGGGTACTGGCCCAATTGGACTGTTACCGATTGCCCCGGATCACGGCAGACGTCAGTTGGTGAACATACTTTATGTGCATCCGGAGATATCACTAGAGTTTCTCTTTCACATGATAATGACCGTTGGAAAACATATTTCTTCCGGAGCAGATCTATCCACTGTGATCAAAAAGAAAGCGTACGCTATCGGTCCATATTATGCAAAACAATGTTTTGGGACAGAAGAGGTATGAAATTGATTCGTTGCATTTCTAGTGAACAAATCGAACGCGGTGCCTTACCCCTTGTGTAAAACGACAAGTAATGATAATATCCTGGCACTGAAAACGCTTGAAACCTATTCTCTCTAAGTTGTCCTCGTAAGCAACTGCCTAATATAAACAGGTTGAGGTGTCTGAGACGTGTTTCGCATACTGACAGTTAGACTTTGGTGTGCATCGTTCATCGATGTAATTAGTGGTTATAGGATGATTGATGGTCGTTAATCCATTTCATGGCAAAAGGGTTTGAGTGCCTTGACCAGTAAGTTGTACTATGCTCCCAAGTTGGGGTCCACGAGATCCGTCTACCGGACGTTTGGATACATTTATCAGCGTGGCTAGTTGCCGCGGTTAGTGGCGTAGTTGCATTCGAGCTCTTTATATTCACGATTTCTACTCATAAGTTTCTTTTCTGCTCGTTTACTGTTTGTGCTTCTATGCTTTTTGTTCTCGACTCAACAATACGGCGAGGTAGCAACCCGAAAACAGAGCATTGGAGTGCGAGGTCGATGGTTATAGGAACTGAATTATCCTTAAAAGGCCTAATAAGATCACAGCATACCACGATAGACTAGATAGTTGAACCATGCGTCGTGTTCATTCGGTAATCTGTTTTTATTTTTTTGTGAACTTCCTCTGTCATACTTTTTTTTGTTTCCCAATATGGTTTTCTTTAAGTAGTGACAGAAATCAAAGGGAACATTAAAATTAGGCCTGGAGGACTGAGATTCTTGATGGTTGAAGCATTGTTGAAGTATTATGATGGAAAAAGCAAGTCTTTCACTCGGATATGTCCCGTTTTTCCGTGAAATCCTCCCATTTGGTGATGTTTCTTCGTCGCAGCATTCTGTTTTTTCCTCCTAAATTTCGATTTGACTGGGTGCCTGATAGAAATACGTAGTACGATATAACGGGAACGGTCTAAATCCTTGATACCAGAGAAAAACGTCTTACCTAACCTCTTTCCTGAACTTATTTCCTAAATGAGATTATTTATACTCAAGACATAACCCTGTTCTCATGTCATCGCTGACAGTGGAACATGCCGGAAAAAACCTTGCATGAATCCGATCGCCGTTTTCCTATATTTATATTTATTTTATTCGAAAAGCTCTTTTTTGTGTTTCGTCGTTATCTTTGTTTTACTGGCAATGGAACCCTATTTATATGTAGTACATCAGATCTCTTGTCCTTCGGTTGCAATCGTCTTTCAGCTGTTGTTGCTGCTGGCGAACGAAGCACCATTCGACCACCTTCGACCATCAGCTGATGACGTCAGTGAACTCATCAGTTGGCTGGTGAATCAAGAACCGAAGGCATTTACACATGTTCTCTCTAGAACTCTGTTGTGTCGCCTTAGTTGGGAGTCTTACCTAAATCTGGTAAGTAATCTAAAAGTGCTAGAAAACATCACCTTTACATACCTTGCCACCCTTCGTGCCCACACTCATCGGACCACTGTCTTATCTCCTTCTTCACTACTTTTGTTCGTCCCTTTTCCCCATTCAACTTGAAACTCAACTTTGGCAGCCGAGATTCCGCTGAACAGGATGATTTTTGTGACCTTCAAATCTGTCTCTCCTGGAATGACTGATGCTTTACTTCTGATCTCTACAGGAAATTGTCTTTCCAGTTTTCCCCGCTCTCTTCAGAAATTCCCCCAGCTCCAGTCCGCGAATCTCGTGAAGAAGCGAGGACTTATGCCTTCCACTATACCCCGTCCGTCATCCTCTCCAGCTTCCTTTTCCTCCCTCCGCTAGACCACAGTCAGTCGACCATCATAAATCAGTTGATCCGAACAGCATTCCACTCATCATCCTGGAATTTTTGTTGTTGCATTTATGCTTCTATTCATGTTGCTGTCGACTAGAAGACGATGCTCTGGGGTAACGTTGCAAACCTGGACACAAAAGACAAAGTTAGGATTTGAAATAACTGAACTCAACTTCAAACAGTCAGGTTTGCCCATTCTATTGTAGCCTACTCAACCATATCTGGCCGAAGTTGATAATTCAGTCCACTCATGGATTCTAATTACACACTGTACTTTTCTCACTTGAATACAATCTTCTTCATCATTCAAAGATGTTTTGGCCACTCTGAATATACAAACGTAAATTAGGATGATGAAATCCTCGTGTTTTATTTCCCTCATTCAGAAGAGTGGTGAACCATTCTTGGCACTCCCAATGCAATTAAATTTTGCAGTGGGCTTAGCACGACTCTCGGAAAAACAGATCCAACGGAGAACTCGATTCGCCAGTATCCAAAACCATCCGATCGTAAGTCCCATGATGCCACCGCATCTGTACAATTATTGTTGTTCTGTGTTTCTCCCATTGAAAAGCTAAATAATGCTGCCAGGTGCACAGCTGTTTGACTTTTAATTATGTAGCGCGCATGAATACTGTTTACAACGAAAGGTATGCCATTACAAACTTGGATCGTCACAGTCATTTAATCGTGTGTCGTTCTTCTGTTGCTCAAATCGCCCTAATTTCAATCGTTTTGCGCCAAGACGTCTACATGTGGCACGACAAAAGTGCTCCCTGCAAGGAGGATATTGCAGTCTGGGGGGAGGACTTCAATATATGTAATCCACTCAAAACACTTTTCTTGAATAACACTCGTTACTTTGTTTCTCCCTTTCCAGGTGGAACATATTTTAAACTCGACAAAATCCACAGCATCATCCGCCACCAACCTTTTACTTGCCTCACTAGGCTACCGTCGACTATCTCTCGAGCTACCATTGCATCATGGACTAAAACGTGACGCCCAAAATCGCCCGTTTAGAAGTAATTCTCGTCGTGCATCCTTCGCGCCACAACGATCTCGCAGCCAGGATCCCGTAGCTTCGGATGGTCTGTTCTCCATGACTGATCCAGTTATTTCCTGGTGCATAAATATGGTAACTCGGTTGCATCTACCGGGTTGTGCAATCAATTTTCCCCAGGAACCTCTCACAGATGCGGTAAAAACAGAATTGATGAGAGCTTGGAAAAATCTGCTCCAGTTGAATTCTGATCGGAATCCTGTCATCGCGTTTCTCCTACTCTCGATCCACTCCGTGCTTTTCGCGTCATCTGAATCAAAAATCACTCCATATCAGGGCAATATTCGCACAATTTTTGATTCGCTTGACTGGAAGTTAATTCTACGCACTTTGTCGATCATCTTCCATAGGTACACCACCGTCGATTCCACTAACACCAAAGAGGATCCGGGAAATCTGGTGCTTACTGTTGCGCAGCTATTTAAGCCTACCGTAGCAGGCCATTTGCAAATTAATGCCAGGTCTTTTACATCACTGTTTGTGGGCTGCAGTCTAGATGCCTGTTTGCACCAACCTCACAAATGCTCAGGGCTGATCAAAATGATAACTCTCAGCCTGTTAGATCAACCAGATTGGCTTACACGGCCTGATAGTCTTAACTTTTTAGAATGGATGCTCCTCATGGATTTGTGGATCAGTCAAAACTATATTCCAACACAATTTGGCGGTCGTGGGAATATATTAAACTGGCTGGACTCGCAAGTCTGTTGTATCGTCAAGAGGCACGTTCAGGTGAGTGTGAGTGCGCGCGCGCGCACTGTCCGACGAAAACAAAATATCTGCTTGAATCTATTGACTTTAAACCTGTAAGTAATATATTACGATCATATATGAGTGCTGGTCGATTCAATTCTTGCTGTTTTTGGGGTTGGGTAGCAAGCTCTGTTTACACCTGTATCTGAACTTTCCACGTGATGCAGATTGTGAGCTGTCCTCTCGAGTAGTGATCGATAGTGTAAGATATTTCAAACCTTCTGGTAAACTTGTCCGGGATTTTCTATATCATTTTTCACATTATCTCAAAATTATGTCAGAATTTTTCGGAAATACCACCCGATTAGTGGTTCAAAATATCCTGATTGATCTGAGGCCTAACACGTTAATCGTTCTCATCCATTTGACGTCCGTGTCCGCACCGCTCACGTGTCGTTTAGCCATCGCGTCGTTATGCGCGGCCACAATGACGTACGTGGACCCGATCTTGTCGTAAACGCAGCTACGGGCCTCAGTAACTATTCCGTGAATGTACTAGGCAATCGATAATAAGACCATTGAAAAGAGGTTTGTCTCTCAGTTAACTTTCAAGTTCCAAGTAAGATCAGATTGCAGGCACAGACTGGCTTCGAGGGTAACGATTTGAAAACCCAGTGCGGTCACATGAGTGCAGATACATCGCAATTTCAATACGTTCTTGCAGCTTCTGCGGAGAGATAAAAATCTATAGCGACATGCGATCCGTAGGCTGCAATTTGCCTAGGTCTTCTGATGCCACCTTAGCAACACTTCGGGTACCATAATATACAGGCATGTAGGAACGCCACATAAATACTACTAGGTCAAGCAACAGAGAGGTGTTGTGAAGTAGCCACTGGTTGTGCTAGCGATAACAGGAACTTCAATTTAACAGCTGCAACTGCACCTGTAGAATCTCGATCCCGATGCACGTTTTGGCTCCACCTGCATTGGTACATCCATTGAAAACGGGTTACTTCCTTTTCAGATGGCCTATATCAAGTGTAATTCCGATACCACAACTTCTTGGTCCGAGCAATTCGGAACAGTAGCTTCCGCGGCCTGGCGTTATTCTTCGCATGCCATATCCGTCCTGAAAGCTCGCGTGACCGGAGCGGAACCTCCATCGGATGTCGGATCGGACTCATCATATGTGGACAACCTTCCCGTTAGGAACAAGTCAATGATCACACTCTTCTGGCGCAATTTACGTCAAATCCAACCCCCGAACACACAAATCAGCCCATCTTTCTCCTGGTGGCTAATAACTCTCATACACTCGATGGATCTCGTTAACCAGTCTGTCGACTCCATGACTTTAGAAAGGACAAATGTTCCATCAAATACACTTAGCGGCGCATGGCTCCGTCTGTCCCCGATTTTGCTGCGAAACGTCAATGAACTGGCTGTTAGTACACGTAAATCCCCAATAGCTGATGCGTCGGATGGTCCTCTTCCTCTAAGGTTGGCTTTGCTGCTTGAGCGAGTCCTAGTGAGTACACTCTTTCGGTTGGAAATATGATTGCTTTTTGGTTTACCGCTGATCTTCAGGGCCATATTTTAACTTTATTCTGGTCGAAATATTTTTTACTTGTTTTGGACAAAAGTTCATAAATTTTTTCAGTTGAATGATTTCGTATGACGTGATGCCGATGATGGTCAGTGCTCAGGTTCAATTTCAAACCATCTTTTTACAGCTCGAAGCTGGTCTACTGAGTCCCACAATTGATATGGATAAGCCAATAGCGGACGCGTTGTGTGTTTCCTTGTTCGGACGTCTTCGATCAGTGCTTTCGCAACTGGCGATAATCCAATCGGTCTCACTTATAGTGGCCTGCCCGCCGCAGAATCCAGTGTTTTCTGTTCTGCTTCAATTGCTTCTTCGTTCCGTTTTTGCCTCGCCTGACGAAGCTCTTGCAAATGGGACTGCACAGTAAGTAAACAAGCTGTAACATATTACTGTTGTGATTTTATTTACACGCTCTGCTTCCCGCAAACCATGACAAAGATTTGTGCATTATTATACCTTTTTATATTATGTGCACATTCTATCGCTGTATCAGTACACTGAATTATCTAACGATTATTGTTAATCCTCACTCCAAACCGCGATTATCATACAGAAGCGACTGAATCAGTTTGAGGCGCGACGGTTTGATCGATACGGATTTTATCGACTCATCCCCAAACTCCAATCAAGTTTTAGCTGCCAAAATGTTGTTAAATTTTCCTCAACCTGGAGCTCGACTTCTTGATTTCACGTTTATCCGTTGGTGCTTACTCTATAGTCACGGATACCCACTGCACTATCAAGGATAAAGAGCAACTGTGCTCCTGAAGCCTGAATCGGAGGACCACAAAGAGTTTCAATAGGTCAAGTGTGGTAGTGAGCTGGGGAACACTGGATCAGTGCTTACCACACAAGTTGCTCGGCTCTGTCGGAACAGTTGAATCTCGTGCTCCTCGGAGTTGACAACAGTTTATGTCGTTCGACCACCACTAACCTGATCACTGAGTCGTAGTGACAAATTCAAATAATAAACCAAACACTTGTCACATCACCCTTATACGGATGGCGTTACCTTGTTTGACGATGAATCGTTTGCAGTCGAATAACCCAACTTGGCGAAGAAACCAGCACTCACCTGTAAAATCCGAGCTACAAGAAAGAAAATCATTATTCTCGACCCCTCTTCTGGTGATGGTCAATCACCACCTTCACTGAGGAGTCGAGTTTCCATCGGCTATTTTGTTTGTCACTGATCAAATTGCTTGTATGTGTCACAGTTCGCTACCATCTGTTTAATCTGATCTGCCATACCCGGCCAGCAGTAGATCTCTCTCGTCCGGCTGATACATCCATTGAGACTTGCATGTGAGCGATGTAACAAATACAAGACCTCTTTTCGAATTGCTTTTGGGACCACCAAACGCCCACCCCGAAAGAACAGTTCGTTCTCTACGGTTAGCTTATCGCGGAATTTGCAATAGGATAAAATTTCTACTGATAGATTTATTTTGTCTTTTAACCAACCTTGAGCAATAACCTTCTTCAAAGACTGTAGGCGTGGATCTTCAGTCTTGGCGTTCCATATTTGGGATAATTCGGACTCCGCTACCGCCAAAGCAATATTCCCTGTCGCTCTTTGACGCTGTTTCTCGGCATTTGGTGCCCGATGTTGTGGCTTGTCGACGATCGTGATTAACGATTTATGGTTCGAAGGTATAATCGTTAAACTTCATAGTGTACAAGATTGCCAATAGTTTTTTCTCTGTCTGTACATACTTCTGCTCAGAATTGTCAACGTTCTCCTGCGGTAATCAATCGGGCGATCATTTTGCAAGAGAACGGCTTCTAAACCATATCGACTACTGTCACTTCGTGCAGTAAAGATGGATCATAATACGCTAATACAATGGTCTTAACCATGAGCCGTTTTAGCGCGGTCGAAAGCTGACTGCTGCTCTTCTGCCTAAATCCACGTTTCCGTCTTATGTGTTGAGTGAAGGATGGGTCTCATCTGTCCCGCTATTTCTGGTGAGAATCTGCTGAGACAATTGATCATTCCATTAAAACGTGAGGTACAGCCCGTATCAGTTGGCGCAGGCATATCCGCGATGGCACCTACCTTTTCCGGATCCGGTTTGATACCCGTGCTGGCGAGAATATGACCACGAAAGTTGACTGCCGTTGTGCAACATTTCAAATTGTCTCGCTTTAGTTTTATTCCGTTTCGGATACAAAGTTGCAGAAAAGAATCAAACCTTTCGTTGTTTATGAATATTCTTACCAAAAATCAGCATATCATCTGCTACGCAGAGTACCCCAGGCAAGTCGTCTACTGCTTGTAGAATCTTACCCCGAAAATTCCACTGGGCATTTTCAAGCCAAACGGTGCTCGCCTCCAACGGCATCGACCGTACAGTGTACCGAAAGTAGTCAAGTAACTCCAGGCTTCATCCGCCTCTAGATGCCAAAACGCTGTAGCCAGGTCAACTTTCGTAAAGTACCGTGCGTTAGATATCTCCGGTAGAATATCATCAAAGACGGGTAATATGAAGGGCTATCGACTAAGCGCTTTGTATAGTGGTTTGGGATCGATACAAATGCGCAGTCCCCTGAATGCCATCGTCACTATCACTATTCGGTTCACCCGGTTTGTTGATTCATCAGCTTTCGCCAGAACGTTTTTTGCAATGAGGATGTCCAACTCCCGTTCATATATTTCCCTAACTGTATACGGAACTCGCCTTGCCTGTATTATCCCGGGCTTAACAGACTCATTAATGTGTGAAGTCGCCATTCCTGGAAGCTTCCCCAGTTTCTCACCAAAAATTAAGGCGTAACTCTCCCCGTAATATCCGACGATTTCCTAGATATGGTGAACAAACAAATGATAATGAAACGAAATCAAATTTAGGTTTTTTTCGACAAACTCACGGTGAAGAATGAGGACATAGCCCGCCCACGAAATTTGACCGATGATTGTCCATTATTGGGATCAGTGACTTGCAGCACTGCCTCTCCTTTCGGATGGATTCGGGCATCATTCCATATAACGAGTCTCGTTTCTTTTTTTTGCATGCGATATTTGGTAAAGTATCCACAAGCATGATGTTTACAGCATTTTGGCGGAAACACCCTTTTGTTTTGCAGGGATTTGAACTCCATTTACTCAGTGTCTATTTTGCGAGTTTTTGCTTGTGCTTATTGGTGTGCTGAAGAAACATTTCGGCGCCAAATGATTGTGCTCCTTGCAGGTATCGCACCATTTTCACCAAGCTAGACAATGCTGTATGCCACAAAAATGACATTCAATCTGTGACCCAGGGCGTTTCTCAAACGTTATTAGTTTGTTTGTCTTTATCTGACAGACTTTTACAAGTAAAATGCTTGCGATTCATCCAAAAAAGCTCTGACAAAACCGGGATAAAATAAACTGAAATACACAACAATGGGCGTTGAAGGTAAATAAGAATAAAAAAGAAAACGTCAAACAAAGTAAGAAAATGATCCCGTTTTAGTCTTGTTCTTGTTGGTCATTACCCGTGCTAGGTAGGGCACAAGAGCATTTTTATATACAATAATTCTGGAATAAAGGTGCCGACTTCAGATCTGGTGGACGAGAGTGAACGATAAAGAAATAAGTCAGGATTTAGTGGATGCGAGGACTACGCAAGTTGACAATATGCTGGTTGACAAGTTCCGTCAAAAGAAAATCAAAAGGGGGTGGATGAAACGCGGCTAATAATCACCAATTCGCGACAAATGGCTTGGAAGTCTTGTTTCAAAGGGCCGGTGAAAATTACCGATGTACAATTCAATAAGACTTGAAGAATACATTAGAGAATAAATTTGGAAACAATTGTTAGTGATGTTGGAAACTGCTTGATATTTCTCGTTTGAAAAGATAGGCGTCGTAGTTTAGCACCACAGTGCTGAATGTGAAAATTCCATCTCGGATTGGTGTCTGGGCTAACACTTATATACATGACATCATTCATTGTCGACAAGGATTCGAAATTAGGGATTATAGAATCTGTGGGGAAATGAGGACGGCAATTGCTGAACACACATTCAAGGTACTTCGAAAAGTTCTGTTTCAAACGCAATCGGGTGGAAAAATGTCCCATTTGTGATAGATTTTCACTGAGCATTCTGAAGTTAGGCGGGTCGAAAATGACTTGACTCAGAACGACATCGTCAGCGTATTTCTATACCTTAGACGGGGAAGAAACTGGTTGGTCGCTGATATACGTGGAAAATAAGAAGGGGAACAACACGGCACCCTGAAGTACTCCAGAATTCTTGATGAGAGATTTGGAACATTCGTACCCTACTTTTGTTTTCTGCATTCTATTGTGAAAGTAAATAAAGAGTCAGGCAAGAATCTGTGATGGACAACTGGAAACTTTAAGCTTTTGAAAAAGAAGCGAACGAGCTACTGATTCAAAGGTTGAGGAATAAACAAGAAACACAGCAGACGAATCCGGTGGATCTGTCTATGGATTTACTAGAGAAGTGGACTAAGAAGGGAACAGTATCGGGAGTGGATCTGTTGGATTTGTGGGTGAACTGACGAGTCCGGAGGTGTATTCAGGTGGGTTTGAAAACGACCAGGTATAGTCTTCCTAGCAATTTTTAGTGTTACTGATATGAAGACTATCGGACGAAGACGTTTTTCTGTGCCGTTTGTGTTGGGGCCATTGGGATTTGGGATAGTGATGACCATTTTCACATTTATTTCAGCTGCCACCATGTCAGAAGTCATATCTCAAGGAAAAGCAATTCGCATGTTGTTACAGCTTACAGCAAGGATATCCTGGTCAATATTTAGCAAACTGAATTATAAATCCCAATACACCAATCAGATTGCTTGGTAAAATGTACTAACCGAAAGTCTTTGTGGTACAATCAGAGACGTGACATTGATTCAGTAAAATAAAGTCATGTCTAACACACCGCCTATAGGCAAAAAACAAATGTATTTGGCTCAAGACCACGCCCGACTTATTCATACTCTGTGTGCTTCTAGGTTATGGCTGTCTTTTAGCTTTTCAACCCAGTCATGTATTATATGCAATGTGCACCCGACGTTTAATGTTCAGCTGATTCGAAGCACTGAATGGCGGAAATCGTCAGTACTCAAAGAACGTGTGTCCAGCGGATTGAGTTAGGAAAATCGGTGCTACTGATTTGTAAGTGGGTGACGAATCGAGCGAGGTAAGGATCTACGGAATAATTATAAGCTATGGTCCGAGCAAACATGTTTCTAGTGGGATCGATTGAATAAATTTAATATCCAAGTCCTAAGCTCTGGTTGAAGGTGTGTGCTGTCATCCAAGATTTTATGAGAGAAAGTCAGACATGCTTTATGATGTTGGATTGCGGTATAGTGGATGAGCAAGTCACGAGTGACTCCATTATTTCAAGACAAATGTTTCAGGGACGTGACGATAATTTTACAGTCTTTGACAAGCGGTTCCGGGGAATATGACAGGGGTAGCGTGGAGCCAGTGTGGAAGGATGCATGGAAATAAAAAGCTTCTAAATAAGAGAAACGGGACAGAGAATGACTTGAGTCGTATCAAGTAAAAAGCGAATCGTCCGTTGCTGCGTCACCATCTATCCAGGTATGATCATGACTGATGGTTACATTGAACTGCTTGACAGAGGATGGTCTTTCTACTTGTTCCCCTTTGATCACTACATCCAACTTAGATACCGATTGCTTTTATGGACAGAAATTCGTAGTCGAATTACAACTGGAAAGCCTGTTGAAGAATGCAATCACTCTTCACTGTAGAAAGGGAAATATGGAGTTATTGGAGGTGGTCATTCTAAAATCACATAGTCTGCATATTTGATGCCCGAGCATAGATGATATGTAAAGTGAAAACAAAAATAGCGATGGAATGACGATCTTGAGGACGCCTTGTGTAGAGGGAAGCATAAAAAAAGTTTAGCAGTAATATCATGTGGTTAATTCTTGATCGAAAAAGTAATTTTACGAAAAAAGAAAGATCTGATTTGTGGACACCGGAGTCAACAAGTACAGTGAGTAGCTGTCGACACAATTGAGTGCGTCACTATAATCAAGGAAAGAAATCATGAATACCTGACTTTTGCGATCAATTGATGATAAGATGGTGTGGTAGGAAGATGCTAGGGTATCGAGGGCTGAGCGTGATCGGCGATATACAGTTTGTTTGGAGTCCAGCACGATACTCTGAGTAGTTTAGATTTAACCTTCTTGGATACTGGTGTGCGAGAAGCCATTTTTCCACAATCGGGGATAATCCCTGGTCAAGGATGGTGAGTACGGCTTCTTGTATGTTTATCTTATGCCTGATCACTTGTTCTTTCCTACGCGAATGAATTCCGGTGTCTCAGCCCCATGGATTTTAGTGTTTTCCGCTGGCTGTTGCCCCTATGGAGATCCGTTCGCCTCAACAGACTATCTTATGCACTTGAATGTTTGCACAGCACGCTTCGACTTAGCTGTTGCTATCTCTAATTTCTGTTTCCCTAAAAGGAACCTGCCGGTCACCGTACAGTAACATATCGCGACCCAAATACAAGTTTTAATCATTCCCATGTACAAAGTCGAATTCCAGAATAAGGTAGCACGGGAACTCCGGAGAAGTCACTACTGGGTGTGTGATACTTTTGTCTGCTAGTTGCATAGCGATCTTACTAGCACCATTAGTTCGAACGGGAACCCCATCTACCACCCGGATCCTAGGAGCCGCATCGATAGTTTCAAGAGGTCCGCACACTCTCGGGTGGATCAGACTACAATTTGCCGTCGCGTCTGCTAATGTCAGGAACAGGCACTCATCAGCTCCTACGGTAATAAGGGGAGACCGTTTGTGTATAGAATTAGACGCACATACCAGTGGAACAGAACCATGAAATGTTGACTTACATACAACCGGTTTCTCTCGGGGTCCACCGCGTCGGCGATTCGGTGGGAATTGTCGTCGATGGTCAGAGTTGTGTTGATAGCGCGGCCTGGAGGGTCCATCATATCTACTCGAACTGTCATTAGCTTTCCCAAACATCAAGGCTTTCAGCACTACCTCAAACAGGGTCTGGGATGGTTGCAGCTGCAGCTATGCCCGGGCTTCATCATTGCTTAAGCCCGTAATGAAGCGTTCTAGGGCGACGTCTCGGGGAAATTCTGGACTACAGTGTTGGAAACCAGTGGTGGCCAAGGCTCGCAATTAGTTAGCGAAGTCCACCGGGCTCTCCCGCGGCCGTTTGTCTCGGTCCCAGAACGATGTTTCAAAAATTCGAACTAGATTACCACAGTACTGCATGAGCTCGCCAACGGTTAACTAGCGTCATCTTCTGACCATCTTCGATGCGTATTCTGAGTTTTCCTTATGGAATACCAAATAGAGCGTTACTTGTCCTGTGTACTTGAGGCAGAATGTAGCTGTTACATTTTGGATCGTCTAAGCGACCGAGTGCATACGTTTATGATTGTCGAAGGAATCAATGATGCTGCACCACTCACTACTTGGGCTGCGCTGGAGGATTTGTTTCCGCTGGCCACCGACGTTGCCGCCATCCAGCGTGAGGTCTGAGACCGAGACCAACAGCCGATGGAGAAGAATATACGCGACCGACTTGACATTCCAGCCGATTGAACCGATTCCGGTGACCGATTCATCCAACTACGATCCGATCATAGACTGTTTCCAGCGAGTACAAGTTCTTCCTACAAAAAACGGCATCGACTAACCTGATATCCCGCTGCGCCTTCACAGCGTTTTTTCCATGCTTGCGCATGCATGCAGTGGAGGGGTTATGTTTCATAGTCACAAATTCTCACTGCACTATTAGAGATACCCGGCAACCAGATCCTGAGGATTGTAGTGGAAAGCCACAAAAGGTGTGGCGATACGTATACGATTACGAAATCCGAGTGGCTGAGGCAGACAGAAAACAGAGGCCTAGAATTTAGGCTTTATTCCACATGCAAATGAACGGTGGGATCTGAAAACAATAAAGCAAAAATTCAGTGGGACAACAGTAATAAAACTAGATAGATGGAAAACATTCACCCCCGCGAACCGTTTTGGTCGAAAACGTTTGCGTCCCCTATTTCTCAGGTTATAGGGACGGACTCGCTGCTGTACTTTAGCTAAAGGGTGTGTGTTGGATTAGTTAATATATGATTCTAATATTTGTGTGAGAGGAGGGGGTGTCTGCATATTCTTGTGAATTAAGGGGATTACAAACGGTGTCGATTGAAAGC
This sequence comes from Fasciola hepatica, assembly GCA_948099385.1. Taxonomy (NCBI): domain Eukaryota; kingdom Metazoa; phylum Platyhelminthes; class Trematoda; order Plagiorchiida; family Fasciolidae; genus Fasciola; species Fasciola hepatica. The sequence goes on along the minus strand of CANUEZ040000012.1, from coordinate 7,771,549 downwards.
TAAAGTAATCATTTGGTTTTCAGCAAATTTCACGGCCCTCGGTGGTTCTGAGGTTTGGCTTTGAGGCGCTTAATGATGTATAGAGATCGTGTCTTCTCGTCCATCGGGGAAACGAATATGGACTAATTTCGGATTGCATTCAATCAGTTCAACTTCGTCGACCAAGGGATCTTATTTTGTTGACCTCAGCAGACGAGGCATCAAGACTGATCCTGGGATACTCAACCAGGTATGTATTGAGATCCCCGATGTTGATTTACGATGATGAGTGAGTAGTCGTTCATGTAGTATTTCATTTGTTGCTGTGCGTAGGAGTGACCTGATGGAATGATGTGCGGAATTTCGGAAAATTCCCAATGAATACACTTGGAGAACACAGTTTGGCGAACAAGCTCATTTTCAGTGATTCACAGTCATGCCATTACATCACAATATATTACGACAAGTCAAAGGGTTGAACCAATTAGATAGACAAAACAATTTGTATGTGCCCTTAAGCTGCCCTGGCCCTCCATCCATCCCACGACAGGCCATAGACCAGATGAAAACTGAAAACACGAGAAAAACAATACACATCCGGTTTTGATTTAAGCCTGGATTACAATTGTTTTCTCCCCTCTTCCCCCCCCCCCCACTCCCTTTCATTAATAATTTTTATCACTTCCCACTTATCTAATTGGTTCAACCCTCTGACTTGTCGTAATATGTTGTGATGTAATGGCATGATTATGAATCACTGAAAACGAGCTTGTTTGCCAAATATAGGCTTTATTCGACATACAACTGAACGGTGGGATCTGAAAACAATGAAGCGAAAATTCAGTGGAACAACAGTAATAGAACTAAGATAGATGGAAAATAGCGAATGAATATGACATATGGCAAAGAACTCGACGACAATGGATTACTGTCCGCCACTGAGATCGACTACATTCCTATTGGATCAATTCGGGTCTGTTGATCATGTAGGCCCACTTCTTCAGACATTGATCGCGTTCTTGTCCGCGCACGTTTCAGCTTACATCTCGCCGGTGTCCGAAGCAACACCAAAGCCAACCGTACCGCAGAGCTATAACTGGATGACAACCGTCGCTCTGCTTTCCAAGCAGAATCGTCTCCCAGTTTATCGATGCAGTCAAATGCCCATGATCCAGTAGAATGGTGGACAGAGATCAAGCAGGCTCTACCTGGAGCTACGGATACTGCCCAAAGTTCAACAACGATGAATATCTGCATCCTCAGATGCACGCAGATCGATTCCTCCTGATTCCAGATAGAATGGTGCACGGAGATGCCTTCAACGCTGACTGATTCGCAGCCTGGAAGACGACCGTGAGCAGTGGTGGATGGCGAGGTGTGGAGATACGGAAAAAGTTGCGGCGATTGACAACAACCGAAACCTTTTCCGTCTAATCAGAAATTCCGGTCTAAGAACACCAGGGGTTAACGAATTGATCGAAGAGGCGAACGGCTCGCTGATTGGTACTCAGGAGCGTCGTCTAACTCGCTGGGCAGAGCATTTCGAGAAACAGTTTAACTGGCCTTTATCCACGACAAGTTTATTAACCAGAGCGATGATTACCGTTCTGGTTATAGATACCAGTCTTCCAATAAAACGATGTAAGGCTGTAGGACCGGATGGGTTGCTTCCATCTATTTTCAAAGACGGTGGCTCAGCACTTTTACTGGAGTTAACAAAAGTCCTCGGTTTGATGTGGGAGAACGAACAAGTTCTAAAGAGTTGGTGCGAATCGGTGATCGTACCGATTTATAAGAAAGGCGACAGGAGAACAGGTCTGGTCAGCATCGCGTCCAAATTGTTTGCCAGTATTACTCTACTTCGTTTATCGAACACCCGCGAACAGTGCTCACGCAAGAATCAAGCTGGGTTTAGACCTGGTCGAGGTTGTATTGATCGCATCTTCACTCTTCGATAAATTGTAGAACAAGCCCACCTTCCGTAGACCCACTGTCTCTGTTTTTCTTGATCCTAAAGCGGCCTTCGATTCAGTCGACCGCATAATTCTCTGAGGCTACCTGTTGCGGAGGTAGGTACCCGAGAAATACATTTCCATCATAGAGTCCCTGTACATGAATAGCCGAAGCTGAGTTCGGACTTACGGTGATCTTTCACTAGAGTTCACAACAAAAAGTGGTGTACTTCAAGGTTGCCGCGTTTTCATTCTTCTCTTTAACTTTATTATTGATATGATCCTAGAGACCGCGCTTTTGTCAGGTGTCGATAGTGGCATCGAACGTTGTCCCATTGGGAGTGTCAGACCTTGAATATGCGAAGAGGTAGTTCTTCTAGTTGAAGATGCAGGTAAGTCGCAAGCTTTTTTAAACAGCTTGACTGACTGTGCAGCAATGTTCGGTATGGGCTTTGCATCTTCAAACTACAAGCTGCTGTTTCAGGAATGGGTTGGTCCAACACGAAATCTTTCAGTGTTTCTGGAGAGACTATAGACCAGATGGACAATTTCTGTTTTCTGGGATACTGCCTTTCACTCGGATATGTTTTTGCAAGTACGGAAGACTCGTTTAGCGCTCGCCAATCTGGGTCATCTCTGGTGTCGACGTGACATCCGTTTGTTCATCAAGGGTCGAGTGTATCCTGCAGCAGTCAGGCCCGTGCTTCTGTATGATTCAGAGACATGACCACTGTGAGCGGATGACATACGAAGATTGTCGGTATTTGAACACCGGTGTCTTCGTAGTATTGTTGGAATCTGGTGGGAACATCTTATAAGTAAAGCTGAGTTTCGGTGGAGAGTTTTAGGTTCAAGGATCAAATCACTAGATGAAATACTTATGCTCACCAAGCTGAGATGGTTGGGATATGGACCGCGCATGTCCTCTGACAAAATTCGTCGGCGACCATTGTTCGCTGAGGCAGGTAGCGATTGGAAGATGAGTAAGGGTGGTCAGTCCATGACATGGAAGATAGGTATGAGAAATCTAACCGGTGGACTTGGCCATGCGGGACCTGTGTGACTTCTTAGTTGGGGTTCAAAGGAATTCTTCCCTCTATGATTAGATACATTAGAGGATATGGATCGATGTCACGATCGTTGGCGCTCTTGTATCCACACATTATCTTTATCGACTTCATGTTAATATTTGCAGTTCTCCCATTACTCTTTTCATGCTGTTTTTTTCTTCACTATTACCTATTGAGGTTGCCGCTAGAAGATAGCAACGAAAATCATCGCATCCAGGGTATGATTGACAGTCGTCTGAACTGAACTGATATATCAGCAATAATGATAAATGTTTGATGACTTAATTGTTAAGGTTTGTACACAGGAACAAAAGCCCTGACGTGAGCTGCAAATGCATAAAAGTAATTTGAAATTGCTTACACGTATCATTTACTGTTTCGGGTCCGTGTTTTCCCAGCGTTCATTGTAGAGCCGAATGCTCGGTTTCCCGATCAGCGTGATCTACGTAGTATCCTTCGTTCCCGCTCATGCTCAATTTGATTTCAGTTCCCAACCCTGATTCACTGATTGATTTTTTGTCAGTCCCACGCCGTTTCTTGCACTCAACCCGAGTTGTCTGTAGCCCTGCGTCCACGAAACAAACCTGTCAGCTTAGAACGCGCATCGTGTTGCACAAGAAAACGATCGCGCGCAATCTCTGAAGTGAAATTCAGACTGTACATCATGTATTAAGCCGTTGTTTTTCATTCAGCCCACGTAGCTGATGGTAATAAATTGTGACCGCGCAATAAGTCTGTTCCTGACCATGATAAGTAAACCTAATAATTTCCCCTGCTTTCACCCTCTGTATCAGACTCACCAAATTTCCGACTGGGCTGCTACTACTACACTGTTTACCGTGGTCGTTTTGCAACATTGGCTGTACAACGTCTGAAACCGCTTTCCTTGGAACCAACTCGATTCACTGTGATGGTAGTACATCGCTGTTGTCGATTCTCATCGAGAAAATACGTTGGGTAATCACAGAACTTCAGAAGAATGATGATCTGACCGATTCGACTACAGCCTCACAACCCAGTCTGACACAGTACGATACTCTTGAATCACCTTCTCCTTATCTGTATCCGAATAAGTACTCATTTTGCTTATCGAGAGGTCACAATAGGAAAAGGTGCACATGAATCAAGTTAAAAATGAGACTTCTCGGAAAAGGAATAATGTTGGATTTGATGAGGTCTTCGATCTTCATCAATTCAGTAATATCATCCATGGGTAATATATATATATATATATATATATATATATATATATATATATATATATATATATATATATATATATATATATATATTAAGTAGTATGTAAACATGTGGACAAAATTTCCCCGGAAGCACACGACCGGTTTCGCGGTTGTTGCCGCTCATCAGGTATGCGTACCCGGTACTCCTCTGCCCACTCGTCTTCCTACTTGTACACTCCGATGTTATATGCTCACTACAATCTAATTTGAATCGTCTGGAGTGTGAATGGATACTCTTCATTGAAGAGCCCACAAATATATATATATATATATATATATATATATATATATATATATATATATATATATATATATACATATATATATATATATATATATATATATATATATATATATATATATATATATATATATATATAGTTTCCTTTTGAAATGTGTCGTGAAAGATCACAACCATGTGCTGTTGATTGCAACGCCGCATATCTGCCAGCTTGTTCTTTCGAAGGTCATAGAACCATGTTAGCCCGGTCGAACCCAATCTTTACCAAGTCGACGTCTCATTGCTGAGCTTGCGTGCCGACGTGTCAGCCTCATGTGATCGACCGATTTCACGTCAGACGATGACTTAGTTCTTTGGATGCTTTTGGCGATGTCATCCGCATCGAGACGAAAGATTTTATACGGTCGCGGCTCATCAACAGACTGGTCGCCCAGAGCAGAAACAAAGTTCGTTGCTTCCTCGAAAAAACTATCTTCAAACAAACCCACAGCCTCTGGTGAATCGTGATTCATATTCGGTCCTAGTTTACCCTTAAGTACCCGGCTCATATGAAGTAATCGAATTCTTAACTCATTTCAAATATTATGAGTTTTCTCGAAAACGAACCCTGAATGCCCTGCATTTTTCTTCATTCCCACGCAGTCAAAATTATTGAGGACAAGAGACGCTTGTTAATGCTCATATGACTGCAGTTTTTCTGATCGTGACCAATAATTTTGACTTAGATTTCGCTTGAAATGCTTATCATGAAAACACTGTTATCCAGATTATAGTCAGCAAGCGAGATTCCATAGGCTTGTATAGTTTGTGAATAGTTTGGGCACTAGGCCTAACTCTAGATTTGCTCATATCTAACTTAGAAAAGTGTAGATCATCTTGTGAATAGGAGACCGCATATCGGGCCCAACAGCTCATGTTTCCATGTACGTTTTTATCTCGAACTCGATACGCTGTTGTGCATTCCTTTTATCCGGTTTCTCTGCATTTTCAGGGTTCTGAGGTCGTCTCTGGAGTTACTCGATGGTCTACGGCATACCATTGCGCGAGACGCTCTTGTGGAACCAGACGGTCCTCTGCTTGCCCTCCGTCGAACCGCGCAGATCGAGCTGGTGTGCTTCCACGATATTTGTCCTTGTTTTGGCGGTAGACAGTATTTCATTTCCCCTTGACTTTTTACCACGCCTGACCTATTGGGACCTCATATGTTTCTCCATACTTATTCTCAGGATAAGGTTGCCGGTTATCTTTGATAGTACAGTGGGTCTCCGAGGTTCTGGGGTATACCCCCTTCGCTCATGCGCAAGCATGTAATACAGAAATCCCACATCAATCATATGCCTGACAGCAGCATTCGATCGGTGGAGGTGGTACATTTGCGCGAGGCCACAGTAACCGTTGTAACCCCAAATCTTTTTAGTGTTGAATTACGTTCTAAGTTTAGGCGAAGCTTCACTCAAGCCTTCTGCTATGCTATCTTCAGTTGCTTTGCATGCGAATACAATGCATTCCAAATTCGTAACTCATACGGCAATCCTGAAAAAGAGTGCCGTTGTCGTTGGACTATCGCTCGGTCCTGTCGTAAGCACCCTGTCCATCACTTCGACGTGTTAGGGGGGGGGGGATAACAGTGGGTCTGCAGGGTGATGCCCCAAGCCACTCATGTGCATCCCTTTGAGCAATTTGCTCATTGCGTGATGTCCCACTTCCAGCGGCTTTGTTGCACGCAGCTCACTCTTTGACCCTTACTGCTTGTTGTGTTTTAGTAGTACTAGTAGTCTGTGCGTGGCCGCGTGGAATCGGGAACGAATAAAGCATACCAAATCGGTGCGTTAGGTCGCAGTCATGCAGCTGGTACACTGGGGATCCGTAAAGATCGCTGACTGAATGGGCACTCACCGCAAATAGACTTGCATCTTGTCTCTGCACGACCCAGGGAATTCTGTAATATGGCTTCTCTAAACCGGAGGTGCAATCCTACTTAGTCCCGGAAAATTCAGAGCATATCGCTTTCAAGCTTTTCTCGGGTAGAAAAGTGTTAGACGTTTTTTACGCGGAAGTGGTTCTAGGAGATTATTCAATTAATTTGCATGCTTTTCTGAACACCATGAATTACTACGTGACGGTTTTCGGATTGAAAGAAAAACCTAACTACCGCGGATAAGCGACTTGGTAATTACAGTTATTTGAACACATATATCTTCCAAGCATCTCTTCAGTCAGGTAAGAAAACCGAATCCACAGTACTCAGGCTAGGTATGGTGTCGGATACACAAACTGAATCACTATGTCAAACACAAAAACTCACCGGGCTACAATAATTGAAGTACGAGTTGCGCGTGCTCCTGCGTTGACTTCTTCGGGCCACACTTCTAACGCTAATGCTTCCCAGTAACCGTATCCGTAGGATAATCTGCTTCCTTTTGCTTGCAGCCACTTCCCACAATGTGCATTGTTATCACTATCCACCAACCAGAGATTACATCTTATCGTGGTGTGATGGCCTGCGTGCCTCCATGACCCAAAGAGGTATGCGGGATGGCTACTTTAAGCCGGAGATGCAATCATACCTGACAGGTCAATGGGTAGAGGCTAGACACAGTCCAGTCTCTCTGAACCAGTTGATGAGCAACATCTGATTCTAACCACTGTGCCCCTGGAGAGCACAATCTAGCGAATAAACACGAAGGGAAACAGTTTAGCAGTCCAAAAATCCCCACTAGATGGAGTAGAGTGCCTGAGATTTCTGTCTTAAGTGGGAGGAGTCATCGCACTTCATTGGACAGCAATCATCCTCCAAAGCTAGACAGCCCCAAACCTAAACAATACTGCCCCGTTCACGTTTGGCTTGCTCCATTCTCAGACCTAAAAGCTCTCTTGTCACTTATCCGCTTTCAACGTCCACACACTTTTCCAAACGGGGCAACAGGCTGCCCTAGCTAGGACTCTTGAAACCTTTAACATAGAGGTGTGTTGTCTCCGAAACGCATACAAGACCCAACTTCAATGACAACACCCTGCTCTCCAGACACCAACTCGGCTTCTCGTTTCACTCTGCGCGTGTCGGGCGATTCGGTATCTACTACTCGTAGTCAGGCTGACGTTGACATTCGCTCTGAGCATGAAAGCTAAACGTGCATTGTTCGACTAGATCCCAGTCAATAGTCGTCTGTGTGCGGTTCGGTTAGATGGTTCTCTGCATGTCAACAGCAATAGGCTAGATCTTCGATGCTTGTTGGTCGTTTCTGTAGCACTCCCGCGGCCAAAGACGAATTATACGATGATTCGTTTCAAATGCTGTTCGGCGTGAGCTCTACGGACATAATGCTTTTTGCTGACGATTTCAGTTCTCAAGTTGGAAGCCTAAATAAGAGGGACTGGAATAGCCTTCCAGTCGGTCCAATCGATACTGGTGACCGACTCATCCAACTATGTCCCGACCATGGACTATTCCTAGCGCGTACAGATTTCTGACACCGACCAACCCGGATTTCTCCTGCGCTTTCACAGCGTCGTACTTGGATCGTTTACCTTTGGCGTGGATGAATTCAAGACTGTCGATCATTTTGGTCCACGTCTGTAGACACTAATTACGCTCTTGTCCGCAAACGTTTCTCGTCGGTCGCTGAAATATCGCAAAAGCAAACTGCTCCTCATAGCTGCTAGTAGATGATAACCATTGATCCGTTTTAAAGATGGAGGTATCCAAGAGATTATCGCTGCTGTCAAATGCTCAGAATCTTGAAGAGCGATCGACCGAGAACCAGGAGGCCCTATTTGAGGCTGTTAGTGCTGTCCAACGCTGGAACCGCGCAGAAAAGATTGAAGTCTGCATCCTCTGTTGTACTGTTAGATGCGCATAGATCGATTGTTCTGACGAACGGCTCACTGATTCAAACTGGAGGGCGCCGTTTAGATCGCTGGGTGGAGCATTTCTAGAAACATTTCAACTGGTTGGCATTTGAACACCGATGCCTTCATAGCATTGCTCCAATCTGGTGCGAACACTGTTTCAGCAATGTTGAGGTTAAGCCCGGGTTTACGTACACGAACCAAATCATTAGATAAAACACTAACGGTCACCAGGCTAAAGTGTTTGGGACATGGGTTGCGCATGCCCCCGGATAGGGTTCCTCGGCGAGCATTGTTCGCTGAGGTGGGCTAGAGATTGTCAAAAGTCAGTTCTTCGGGTAGAAAATCAGTATATTGTTACAGCGTGCTAATTCTTCGTTGGTTTATAATGCCTCTTTCACCAATCAGATTTCCCGATTTATGACGTTTGAAACAAGTCTTTTTCTGACTAATCAGGAGATGCCATTGATGTGGCAAAGGTAAAGCATATCCGACACATCCTGTTTTGAGAAGCTTCTATTTGAATACCACCTGGTCACATTGCCCACTCCGAGTCCTAGACGGCGAGTGCTTCTGTCCGACCGATGATTGTTTAGTACTATCTGCTTCAGTTTTAATCTCATCCTTTTTAGTTTCCTCTTCTTCACCTTCGTTATCGCCTCCATTGTTTGTTTCTCCGTCATCACCTTCCTCGGATTTTCTCAGACGCACCCCATTCCTTCTTATCCGACGACCTCCTGAGCGTATTAGGTGGGATTCCTTTGTTACGCGCGATAGCATCTCTCCTTTCGTCGAGGATTTTTATGTCGGTTCAGTTGGTTGAATGCAGACTGTCACCTTGAGTGGAGGTAGTGGTTCGCTGCCCCGGTTGTAAAATCTCTTGCATTGTCATTCGCTTTTCCAGTTTCAGTCTGAATGCGCTACGACATCTGGGTTCGGTAACCCAGCGCAAACAGGTAGGATCGTGCGCGTCCGTCTTCTAAATGGGCTTCTCGTCGGGCGTGTTCCCACCGTTCCAGAAGGCATATTTCGAAGCTCAAGCAGAGCGATAAACGGGTCTCTGTCCTAGGGCTTGCACTTCGTGAGTGTCTTTCACCTGTTTGACAGCGCTCTCTGCTTTGCCGCTGGACTGACTGTGGTAAGGACTGGTGATGTGTGATGGCTGAAAAGCCACATCTCCGAGAATAGCTGGAATTCCGTACTGCGAAACTGAGGACTACCATCGAAAATCACTTGAATCGGGATTCCATCTCGTGCGAAGTCCGCCCGCAGTTTGTTGGTAGTTTCTGCAGTTCTTTGTTATTAGAAGGTCGACTTTGAAGAAGTCACTGTATTAATCAGCGGTCACTAGGTGGCTGTCCTTCCCATGGTGATAGATATCCAACGTCACAATTTGCCAAGGCCGGTCAGATATTAGGCGCGTCTCGTTTGTCGTTGATCGAATTGTCTACATGGTTCACAAATTGCTACTATCTGTTTAACTTGTTCTTCTACATCTGGCCAGTAGTTTCTTTCTCTTGATCGTCTGATACATCCATTGACACCTGTGTGATCGGCGTAACCGGTGCAGAGTATCTTTCCGAAAAGCATGAAGAACTACCAAACGCTGACCTCGAAATATCAGTTCATCCTCTGTTGGTAGTTCGTCACGGAATTTGAATTAAGGTAATATTTCTGCTGATAGGGCTCTTTTATCTTCCGGCCAACCTTGGGTGATAACTTCCTTCAGAGATTGTAGACACGGATCTATATATCATATTTCACATTCGCCTGATTTCAGACTTTGTGCCAAACAGAACAGTACAAAGGGGAAGAATGGTATATGGAGTCACATTCCATGATTTGTTTTGTTTGTGGGCGCAATACTGCCAGGTTGCCCAGATCAAAGCAGGTGGTTTTTTAGGGGTCTACACCATAGCTTTCAGCTATCCGAAGCTTAACCCGCAAGGCATCGGGACAAAGCGTGGGGGTCGTTGACTGATTATTCAGTTCATACTCCCTTCGGATGAGGTCGGACATCCTGGGCGCTCAGTACACCGCTCCGCCACAGATGCCGGATCTGCCATCGCAGCGTTCTGGATCTGGGATAATTCGGATTCCGTAACCGCCAATGCAATATTCACCGTTTCATTTCTACGTTCGTCTTCCGTATTCGGTAGTGTCGCTCGTGGGAATGTGTCATCTACGAAAATTTGTCTTCTTTGCTGATAGTGTGGTTCGTAGTTATACTTTTGTCATCGACTGAAGTCTTCCTTTTGCTTGATGTAGCTTTTTATCCACGATCGTGGTCAATGGCGTATAATCTGAATATATGTTCGTAAGCCGGTCGAAAGTGTAATCGATGAACTTCTTCAGAGCGTAAACAATTACTAGTAGTTCCTTTTCGACTTGCGCATATTTCTGTTCACAACTTGTTAACGTCCTACTGGGGTAACCAAGCAGGCGCCCACTTTGTAGAAGGACGGCTCCTATACCATGTTGACTACTGTCAAATTGTATGCATAGAGGTAAGATGTGATCACAATATGCTTAGACTGGGGCCTTCACGATAAGTTGCTTTATGCGATTAATTGCTAATTACTGCTCATCTGCCTAGATCCACGTTTCTCCCTTACGTGTTAATCGGCGGATCAGTCCCATCAACTCCGCTAACTCTGGTTAGAATCTGCTTAGATAGTTGATCATCCCGGTAAAACGTGAGACGTCTTTCGAATCGGTTGGCGCAGGCATGTCTACAATCGCGCTTACCTTTTCCGGATCCGGTATGACGCCTTCGCTTGTGATAATGTGTCCGTGGATCCTGACTGCTGTTTGACAAAATGTCAACTTGCCCCGTTTCAGTTTAATTCCATCACGGATACATCGTTGCAGGAAAGAATCAAACCTTCTGTTGTGCTCCTTAGTATTTCGGACAAAAATTAGAATATCATATAAGCAGAGCACTCCAGGTAAGTCGTCCATTGCTTGGAGAATCCTCTTCTGGTATATTTCGCTTGAGACCTTCAGGCCGTAAGGCAGTCGCTTCCAACGGTAACGGCCATACGGTGTGCCGAACGTGGTCAAATAACTGGAGGCTTCATCCATCTCTAAATGCCGAAACGCTGAAGCCAGATCAACTTTCATAAAGCAACGCGCCTTTAATAATTCGGCGAGAATATCAACAAAAACATTTAATGAAAAGTGCTCTCGCCTGCGTGCTTCGTTTAATGGTTTGGGATTAATGCGAAGCTTCCCGGACCCTTTTGTCACAATCACAATTCGACTCACCAAGTCTGTCGGTTCATCAACTCTAACCAGGACTTCTTTCGAGATGGGAGTGTCCAACTCACGTTCAGATCGTTTCCTAACTGCGTATGAAGTACCCTTTTCGGTAGTGCCACAGGTTCTGTGGATCCATATCCGTGTAATCTCGTCATTCCCGAAAGCTTTCCCGATTTCTCATCGAAACAGAGGCATATTTTTCCAGGTAATATCCGACATTATCAGATATATGGCGAATGAATGAACCACAACGGAATGACACCAAACCCAGATTGTCGATAGATTCACATCTGGGGATGAGAACATAACCCTGGTCGACTGCAACAAAATTTATGAGTGATAGCTGTCCATCTTTGGGATTGATGACTTTCACCATTGCCTCACCCCTTGGATGAAGCTTGTCACCGTTCCACAAAATGAGTCTCCTGTGTACTAGATGGAGCGTTCATAAGCATGATGTTCACTGATGCTCCCGTGCCTAACCGGAAATTCACCTCTTCTCCGTTCACCAACATTTTGGCAAACGCCCTTTCGCTTTGCCGGAATTTGCACCCCATTGGCTTGATCTGTGTTGTGATGATAACTAAGGGTGGCCAGTCCATGACTTGGAGAAAAGGCATGAAAAACCTAACCAGTGAACTTGTTCATGTAGGGCATTTTGGACTTCCTAGGTGAGGTCCAAGAGATCCACCACTCAGTGGTTAGGTGCATTGGAGGACATGGCCCAGGGTCACGATCAATGGCGCTCTTGTACTTACAGATTTCTTTATCGACTCGATGCTGCTGTTTGTAGTTCTCATTATTTTTGCATACTTTTCTTTTGTCATTATTATTTTCGATTGAGATTACCTGTAGGAGATAGCAACCAAAACGACTTCATCCAGTGAACACTGACCCAACAAACGATGCAGGTTCAGGCTACATATTTACCCGGCTCCCAACTGTGATTGGTGTTCGATCGCATTACTGGCTCACATTTCAATGCAATAATTGAAATAAAATGCAATTTTGAGCTTGAATCCGGCTTTTTTTAACTCAGTCCTTTGCGGTTAGGTGCAACTCATAGTCTGTGCCGATGAAAAGTGCCAAGCTCATTAGTGTAGTCATTATATCACGATGCGATTGTGTATGAACTCGAAGACGAACGCATTCTTCCGGATACTTCACATCCATGTGATTGCATGAGCCTTGAGATAAGACAATTTTTAGTCTCTTTTAATTTTTTGTGAGTTCACACTTGTTTTCTCTTGTACAATGTTTTTTTATTCACAGCTGAATGGTTTGGCGTCCACTTTTAACTGGAGCTCAATCACCACTGATCTACAAACCTGCGCTGAGCTGTGGGGTCGTCATCGGCAAATATCCGCCATTAGCAACGACGAAGTCCAAGGTCAGTGAACTATTTTTACTGACTTCATCTCAATTGGTTCTCAATACAACTATTGCTGATTATTGTTTTTCTTCGTGGGCACGTTGGGCGTAATAAGAAAATTAAGACAATTATTGATTCGGTTCCGCTTGAAACTATACTGTTGTTTCATCTGGTCGGGAAACGTTCACCATCAATGTATATATTCAGCGAACGTCTCTCATTGGAACGAATAAACGAGCTTTTAAAACGCACAAGGTGTATCCCATGCAACACTAAGCTGTTGGCAGCCCTGGTGATTCTCTAGTATAGAATAAGTTTCCTCATGTCGGTGTCTTCAGTGAAAAAATTCGGAGGAGCTTTGCTAGTTGGAAGCCTATTGTTTATCCACCGTGCATTCGTTCTTCATCAGTTTGTATAATTGGCACTGCTGCCGTCCAGTTCAACGCGGCACCTAATTTACTAGAGCTTCGGATGATGTCTGTCACATCAGAAGTCGAAGGGATCTGTGCTACCACAGAGTTGGCTGAATCTTTACAGTTATTAGTTCCATCTCTCATCTTATCGACCTGCGCTGTGACCACAGATTGTTTCTGTCTGGTACGAACTCCTGCCGTAAGAAGCGGCATCCTCGTACAACGTTGTACTCAGATTGACCACATCGCCATCGGTCACCGCTGGCGAAGATTCGTCGAAGATTATAGTTGTTTTCTCTACGCTTGTAGACTCAGATCACACCTTTGTGTGTGCTCGCTTTTTCAAGGATGGAGACTAAGCTTTAATGTAAGAGTAAAGTAAAGCTCCTCCGGGTAATCGGGGATGGTCATCAGATTATTCTCCGACTATCCAGCACCCGTGGGAAGTGCATGCGTGAGAATCAAACAGATTTCAGACCTGATCGGGATTGTATCGGCCGCCTGTCTACCCTAAGACAAATCTAAGAGCACAAGCGCATCTTCTGTGGGCCGATTATATCTGTCTTCCTTGATCCGAAAATTGGCATACGAATCAGTGGGCCACACAGTTCTCTGTTGTTGTCTCTCATTGAAGGATGTGTCAAAGAAATTTATTTCTCCTTTCTAATGCATGCATGCAAACAGCCGAAACCGACTTCGCGTTCACGGTGAACGAAATGCTTGCATCTCGTAATATGTCTTATTTACGAAAGAGTTGTTTATTACGAAAACTAACTACTGTGCTGTATTGTACTTCCTTATCATTTTCATACTTTTTCTTGCTTTTTCGTCACGCTTAATTTCAAGCCTCCTTTCCTAACAAAGACGGGTAAAGTTCTTAAATCTTCTCCGTCGACTGCCCCGGAGAACAGCGTACGTCGAGAAAGTCCATCGATGAGCCTGCGTAATACTTGTCCTAGTCTGTTTGGATTCAGTACTTGTTCCCGTGACCGACTGCTGGCTCCCATCACCCTGCCCCCAACTTCATTGCTCATGCGATTTTCCCACAATATTCGAGCCGTGCTTTTTATTATTACTTGCCTGTTCCTGAGTTCAGCGGAAGGGACATACCCCATAGTCTCAAAGGCCCACTAAACTACTAGGGATAACCGGAAACCACACCCTAAAGCCTGCAATGGAGAATCACATAATGTCCGATTACTTCGAAAATATCAATGTCCAAACACCGGCAGCCTTCGCGCATCTTTTACTTGTAACCGGCATGTTTCTAAGCCGCATAGAAAGAACGGATCATTACTGAAGATATTGACTATTATCTTCTTTAGTAGCGCAGTGCACGTGCGCGAATCACTCGTCCATTCAGAGCTCGGGTACGCCGTACCATTCGTCGTCCTTTATTTTTTCGGTCCAGAATCATGTTGGAATACTATGCGCGACAAAGGTATAGCCCCCCCCCCCCCCCCTCATTTTCCCGCTTATTTCCGCTTCTGTATTCTCCAACGAAACTCGTAAGAACCGGAATCATGTTGTGATTAATGCACGCTGTAGCACGTGATACATCCTAGTGACCTAGGTCACCTCCATTCGCGTCGCTTACACGTATGCACTTTACAGAACTACACGGAAATAAACTAACAGATTTTGAGAATGGCAAAATATCCGCATTCTACCAAGTAGGACTCAGTTTTGTATGAGATCTCCAGGCAGTACAAGAAATCGAGAGACGTCGAATGACAGTAGATGGAATGTAACGAGCAATGTACGCCTAATGAGTTGGCGGATCGTCCAAAAAGTCAAAGAAATCGGACGAACGCAGATTAATTCGTCTAGCCTTCAATAGCATATGCTCCATGTCAACATTAAAAGCTTCGATCGGAGCCAGTGTTTCGAAACGAACGCGCAAGTCTGTTCCGTGGATGAAATAAAAAATGATGAGGTACAGTGCTTTCACCGCTGCATAAAGAATGACGCTTATCATGGGTTGAGACACGTAACATGGACACATGTAGGAAAGTGTATATTCAGTGACGAAAAAAATAATCTGCATGAACCAGATGCTCGGAATTATTACTCACATAATGTCGGGAAAGAAAAAGGATTTTTTTTAATCAAAGAAAGAACAAAAACAGGTCAGTGAAGGTTTGGGGAGCCTTCTCAGCCAAAGGCCAAAGTGATCTTGTTACACTTGAAGGTGTACAAGATTCTGATGCGTACATTCGTACGCTGGAGTAGTTTTTGCTCCGCTAATGGCTAATAGAATACATAATGAAGCCATATTTTATTTTAATAGTGCTTCTGTCTACTGCTCATACACTACAAAACGTTGGCCGCTGTTCCATGAAACGCAGGTCATACATTGACCAGCTTGCAGCCCGGATCGAAACCCTATTGTGAACTTGTGGGGCATAGCTGTTCGCCAGGTGTACAAAGATACCATGGTTCACCGGTCAGAGAGTGAATTGGTAGCCGTCCTAAAGCCAAACAAAGATAACAGAGGGTGTTTTCTTGGCAATGCTTCCACGGAACACATGAAGGCCTCTCAGTCTGGATGGTGTTCTACCAGTCTTGCCGAAGGAATGTGCACCTTAACTGGCTCCCATTGCCGGACATCTTTTTTTCCGGCGCTTTCCCCAATGCTAGATGTCCGCTTATTTCCTATAACCATCAGGGTCGTCTTTCCAAGCCGCTTTACTACCGTTTCACGTACGTTACAGCTATTATTCCGAAATTTAGGGAACCCGTTGTCGCAAAACAACTTCGCCTATACCTCGAAAGCGATGCTGTATTGGGCCAGCTCCAGTACTAGTTTATCCATCACATACAAAATGGGGGGCCTGTTTTCATGTTGCACATCTAGAATTCAGTGACCGTTTTCCATCGCGAGTGTCTTTGGCCATCTTCATGACTTTTAACAGAGTCTGACAAGATGGGTTGTTAGCAAAAACTTCCAGATTGGATTCTACACTGATTTTACCTCCTCCGTCCGAATCTTCCTTCAAAACCGCTCAATTTCGGTGTATGTCGACGGTGTTCTCTTCGGAGCATTCCGGTGAAACTTTGATGTTCCTCACTTTTATTGATATTCTTTTATCCTGCATCTATAATCCCGTCCGTGCATTTGCCGACGACGCCTATATTTGTTCATCCATCTCATACTGCTCTCAGACATGTTTCACCGCGACATCTCACAATCTTTTTGAACTTTTCCCTTCTGTAAACTCCAACCTGAGCCCCATCGCTCTCTGGAGGACGGTAATTCGGTTCACGTTCTATGCTTTGAAGAACTTTTGTGTGTTTCCCGTGAGTTCACATCTTCTCCTCACGTTCTCAATTTTGATGGCATCTCGCTTCCTCCCTTCGCAGTACGTATAGGCCTCAAATTTGTTCCCCTATGATTCTGAAATAGACTCAAAATGCATCTCGGACGTGTTCCGCATAAGGTGTTTTTTCATCGTATCTCAATTACCTTTTCTGTGCCGCGCCCAAGTACGTCTCGTCCTAGAATACTGCAATTTCTATCCACTCTTCCCTTTCCTCTATGTATCGGGTCTAATTTCAAGCCCTCCGCCTTATTATCGATCCATCTGTAACTTCAAAACTTCAGCCTTTCTCCGTCGGGCGGTTGGTTCCCTTTTTGCTTTTCTTGCCCTTCTTCAGAGGATTTTGTTCTAAATTGAGCTCTCTAATCTAACTTATGATTTGTTCCCGGTAATTCTGTTCACAGGCATGAATCCACGCTTATTATACATCGCTGAAAACTTGTCGAACGACGTTATTCGATTCATCATCAACTGCAAAACGGAAAACTCTTCTACGACTTTTAACATTCGAGTCATTTAAAAAAATTGGTAAATCTGCCAAGCCCTAATGCATATTCATACACGCCCAGTGTATTGAACAGGTAGACGCCAGTTAGTACATAGGAAAATCCCACTGTATGCAGTCAAAATACGAGCTAGTTCATTGTGGTGGATGTCATGCGCTGCTGTAATTCGAGCGGGTAAACTGTGTGACCCATATGCGGAAAGTCAGAAACCTTTCGGTATGACCTCACAGCTCAACACACGCGACAAATTCTTATCACTCACAGTGGTTCCGTGCACTTTTTGCCCAGTAAGTTTGTTCGAACCTAGAGCTTACCCCTTTTTTACTGTAATTCGTGTCTATTCATGCAATCAGAAATAATTTTATTGAGAGCTTCAATTTCCAACACCATTCAATATCTCTATTTCTCGTTTAGAATATTCCGGGAGCTGTATTTAGCATCATCTCATACGAAAAAAATATTCGGATCATAAGTACTAAATAATTCTGCCAACCGTTCAGCTAAATTTCACGATTTCTCACCGATTAAGCCTTCATGACACGAATTATTTGGGTTTAACTGACTTTTCCTCTTTCAATAATCCCAGACAACCTGACAACGGACAGATCCGGAATATCTCCAGCTCATCGACCTCTTGCTGTACCATTGGAACTGCCATATTATTCACTGGAATCTTTGGTCTCAAATTCATTTTCATCTTGCATTCCAAAAACCGTCTCTGTATATCCAAAAAGTATTCAGGTACGTTTTCCCCCATTTCTATTCTTATTCAGATAGAAACAACAACAGATCGAATAAACCCCGTGAAATTAAACATGGTCGCGATGGACGCTATCCAGTGGTCTACTTTATGAGTTGTTCGGATGTCACGGTGTTCGCCGAACGTCCGAGTACTTACACTTAAATAAAATGTCTTACTCGGATAAAGTTCTCTCAGATTATTGTGAGAATCTAACCAAGTTCCCCTTATTCAAGAAGTCTATTGAGACCGAATCGAGGATGCATTGACGAGATTTTTACTCTTCGCCAACTAGTTGAGACACGTCACACGCACCGTCGACTGACCATAGCGCTTTTCTTAGACTTGAAAGGTGCCTTCCATTCAGTTGATCGAACAGCGCCATTCAGATCTCTTAATCGGCAAGATATACCCCAGAAGTTCGTGAATCTACTGAGGTCGTTATATTCTCATACTTCTGGCCGCGAAAGGGTTTATGGTGAACTATTCGGTCGGTTCGAAACGACCAGTGGTGTTCGACAGGGATGTCCTATGTCTCCATTCCTGTTCAACTTCGTCATGGACGAAATAATGGAGAATGCGTTGCAAAATCTTCAGGATGTGGGCGTCGAACTAGGGAGTAGTGCAAAGCTATGAGACATAGATTACGCGGACGACCTAGTTAGCTTGGTCAAATCCACGGAACATGCTCAACGTTCACTAGATAGACTCGCAAGAGCTATAGCTCCACTTAGCATATGCTTTGCACCTCCTAAGTGTAATGTTACAAGACTGAACATCAACGGTTCCGAGCTTGATGCTTGAGGGGGAGGAAGTGACAGTTGTCGATCACTTCACCTACCTCGGCAGCAGTGTGACGACGGATGGAAGAACCGTAGTAGAAGTGAGTACTAGGATATCCAAGGCTTGAGTGGCGTACACTGGACTGAAGCACTTGTAGCGCCAACCTGATATTTCACTGAAGTTGAAAGGGCGTGTGTACTGTGCCACGGTGCGTTCAGTTTTGTTGTATGGTTGCGAGACTTGGAGTCTGCGTGCTGAAGATATTCGTCGTCTTCAGGTTTTCAACCACCGATGCTTGTGTAGTATCACTAAGACTGGATGGAATAGCCGAGTGAACAATGCTGAGGTCAGAAATCGAGTATTGGGTACTAATTCAGAGAACGCTCCGTCACAGCGTATCCAGCTTAGTAGACTTCGTTGGTTGGGACACATGCCATGTATGGCAAACACACATCTATCATACCGTATCCTACTCTTCATTCCTTATCGGGAGTGGAAAAAACCAAGTGGGGGTCAACAGATGACGTGGCAACACAAGGAATGAGAAAATGCACGGCGAACTTAGGAAAAGTAGGTGCCCCACGTCTTCGTGGTTGGGGTCCAAAAGATCCCTCAACCAGTTGGTTGGAGACACTGAGGGAAATGGCAGCGAACCGTGAACATTGGCGATCGTGTTGTCATTTTCTGTCGAATCAGAGTGTGTTGATCAATGTGTGTTTGTACAGTTAGACTGTGTATTCCTTGTGTTGGCTGTTAGGGCATTCTTTCCTTTTTCCACCCGTGTAGGTCCACTCCATGTCCATCTTGTATATTCATACTTTCAAATTCAAGGTGCAACATGGTGGGAAAGGCAGTGGTCATACAATGATGATGATATTGACCTTAGGTGGTGGTTTACTTTATATTTCAGGTTCACGGATGTCAGTTAACTCGGATAGTGCAGTGATCTTTGGGAAACAAAAACAATATCCCTTCCCACTGGGCACACACACACAAGCAAATAAAAATGCTTCTCAGGTGGAAATATTCGTCTCATCAAACGATATCCATTTTTTGGGAGAAAGAGCTTATTTACGAAGCAGGTTTAACCTCATCCTATAAATAGCGTCATTGGTGATTCATACAGTTTGGCTATTTACACTTACATTTTGGCTACTGGAGATCGACGGTGGATTTGATCCCCTTTTTCATCGCGGCGAGAATGCATCTTGGCGTGATGTGATTACTTGTTTCTCCATGACCCACTGAGCTACGCAAGATGGCTTCCTCAAGCCGGAATTGCATTCATACCGGATAGGTCAGTGGACAGAGGCTAAACGCAGTCTAGTCTCTTCGAACCAGTTGCTGGGCAACATCTGGTTCTAACCACTATGTCCCTGGATAGGACACTCCAGCGAATAAACACGAATAGAAACAGTTTACTGGTCTAAAAAACTCCACTAGATGAGGGTAGAAGTAGAGTACTTGGGGTTCCTGTCGACGATGGGAGAAGTCATCGCACTTCATTTGACAGCTGTCGCTCGCGTAAACTGAGCAACCCAAAGAATGCCACCCCGTCCACTTTCCACTTGCCTCAAATGGTGCATGAGACTGAGGACTGAATCAGAAAAGCGGATCGATACCAGAGCACCAGCGACGACAGGACAGAATACATGTAACAATCAGATCTCACGTGACAGACCAGAAGTTCACAGGTTCTTCGCTCACGTTCCTGCGCTGGGTTACACGCATCACTGCCTTGTGGGTCATACTTTCGAGTCACAGTCTCCGGTTAGGGCTTCCAAGGAAAACCCTTTTTGCTTTGCGGGCAGCTGCGAAAGGTGGTTATCCCAGAAATCTCCATCATCCTTTTTGTGAGAGTGTCATCGTTTCAGATCATTTAATTTCAGTTCGATACAAAAATGCTACGGGTAACTGTCACTAAAGTAGGCAACATTTCAGGAATTGGGTATAAATCAATCGCATTTCTTTAGCCTGCTCATTCGTTTCATTTGGTTGCCTTCAACGTTCGCACAGTGTATCGCATAAGTTATGTCGGTGCGCAAACCTCTGGATTAGCTTCGGTCAGTGATTTCTCGATCGCTCAATCTGAACGAAAAAGTAACCACGAACAAACCGCGGAAACTGTATCCAGTTGTAACCAAAACTGAGTACTTTATATAGCATGAGGCAAGAAATACATGGGCACATGGCGTTGTTATTGATTGCCGTGCGTGGTGGGCAGATGTGATTGGATAAGTCAGATCACTACGTTAGAAGTCTGATTGGCTGGCGGTTTGGTATAAAGGGTAGGCAGTGGTTGTCTGTCAGTGGTCTATGTGAACAGTGACAATGTGATAGACTGATTGATTCATGGGCACATGCATCACGACTGCACTGCTGTGTGGGATATGCAGACCTTGTTATTGGTTCTTGTCCACCGAGCATCCTGTCCGTGGGTTGGAAGAAAGCGGACTGCAGCTGTGCTGATGACGTGTTTTCAGGGAGATTTCCCACCCTCTTACACCTCCCGTTTTTAGTCAAATGACCTGACGTCGGAGCGCACGTGCTTCATGTTGTGTGGAACACGCGAGCCTGTCATTTGTTAATGTTAACAAAGCGCTTGCCCGTGGGTTGAAAGAATGATGATTGCCACCTGGTTGATGACCTTTTTTCTGGGAGATTTTTGACTCCCTGACACGTCCTCCTTTTAGTCGGAAGTCATAGTTTTGAAAGTGACTGAGTACCATTCCCAAAGGTCGTGTCATTTCGTCTTTATTTGATCCCGTGATGATGATATTGTGCAGATAGGGAGCAGCTCGTTCAGTCTCTGTGAGCATGGCGTGCATGATATGTTGGAAAGAAGTAGAAGCCGTCCTCACACCAAAAGGTATACGAGTGAACTGGAACAATGCATGATGAGTGTTGACTGTCAGAAGTTCCCCTGAGTCTTCATCTACTTCCACTTATAGGTACTCGCCCAAAAAATCCAGCTGTGCAAAGCATGTTCCACCATTAAGTTTTGCAAATAAGTCCTCCGGAACGGGTACCGGGTATTGATGCATATCCAGAGCCGCGTTAAGGTCAGTGGAGAAGTCAGCACATAATTGAACTTTGCCGTTAGGTTTCTTGACAACGAAGAACGGTGCGGCCCATGCGGAATAATTCACGGATTGTAGCACACCTTCTTGTTCAAGGCGTTCAAGTTGCTGGTCGACCACCGGGAGAGCAGCATATGGAACTGGTCGTTTTGGTCGGGAGGCAGGTTTCACTTCAGAAAACAGACACAGAGTGGCTTTTGTCTTAGTGCAGCACCCGAGACCATCTTGAAAAACAGAGCCGAATTGCTATTGTAAACGAGGTGTCAATTCGATAGCCATGTGATCGGAGGTCTGAGTATTGTATGGTGAGATCTTCACACCGTTGCAGATATGGTTTATTGGCACTTCCAGGAGGTGATATTCTTCAATCCGAACGAGCCCAAGGAGGTTCAAATTAGGGAGGTTAGTGAGATAGCAGGTATCCGCGAATTGAATATCATTAAAAGTAACATCACAGTCTATCTTACTTGTGAGTAGTAATTTTCCTTCCTAAAGGTTCTTTGCCATTTTGTCTAGTTTGCTTCTTCGAAGCTGTCTGATCATATCCCATGTGTGTTTGGAAATTAATGTGATATCTGACGCCGTATCTAGATGGAGACGTACTGGTATGCCATTGATATTGATGGTAAGGTTTAGGGGACTCTGAAAGGCATATAAGATCTTTGCTCAGACAGTAAACTGTCTGACTTAGAATACGCAGACGATTTTGTTCTTCTGAATGAAGATCCAGAAAAGCTGCAAGTTTTCTAAGATTTTCTGAACAACGGCATGGTAATGTTTGGGATGCGTTTTGCACCTTCAAAGTGTAAAACGCTGCTGCAGGACCCGATAGGCTCCATGCGAATCCCTGTGTTGGCGGGGAAGCTCCAGCTGAAGTGGACAAGTTTTGTTACCTGATCATTTTCATCTCACCGAGTGGTTAGATATCTGATGAAATATCATCGCGTATACAGAAGACGCGTTTGGCTTTTGCGAATTGCAGTCATCTGTGACACTGGCGTGACATTCGATTGCCTGTCAAGGGTCGTGTGTTCAATGCGGCAGTCGGGTCCGTTCTGTTATGTGGTTCAGAAACATGGTTGGTAAGGGCAGAAGATAGACGAAGACTGTTAGTGTTCGACCATTGATTTCTCCATATCATTGCCCGAATATGGTTGGAACACCGTATCAGCAATGCTGAGGTTAGACATTGGGTGTTGGGAACCAGAGGTCAGTCTGTGGATCAAGTACTGAATCTAAATAAATTAAGGTGGTTGGGACATGTGTTCCACATGCCCACCGATGGACTTCCTCAGCGTACGCTGATCTCCGAGGCAGGTAATGGTTGGAAAGTAGGTCGATTTGGTTAGTCCATGACATGGCAAAAAGGTATGAAAACCTTGACCAGTGGACTTGGTGAAGTAGGATGTGTTAGACTTCCGGGTTAAGGTCCACGCTACCCACCTTCTGAATGACTCATCATCATCATCGTACAGCGTTAAACAGTAGGGCAAGCCCCACTGACCACTGCCTTTCTCACCATGTTGCACGTTGAATTAGAAAGTATGAATATACAAGATGGACAGGGACTGGACCTACACGGGTAGCAAAAGGAAAGAATGCCCTGGTAGCCAACACACGGAATACACAGTCTAACTGTACAAACGCACATCGATCAACCATTCTGATTCGATAGAAAGTGACAATGCTGAATGACTGGAGACGACAAGTGATATGGCTAACTGTAGCAGCCAGTGGCATAGTTACATTGGGACTTTGTTTTTCTCCATGATTTCCGCTTCTTTCTTTGCTGTCACCCTTTTCCATTTTATGCTTTTGTTCGGTTCATCTTGACTTCAAACGCTAGAAAGTAACAATCGAAACCAGAGCAAAGAAGTACGGGGTCTGTGGCTGAATGAATTGAATTGCCAGGAGACCCCCTCTTCTGTTAAGTTCATCGGTCTGTCGGCTTATGGTGTTTGTTGAACTTGATGAAGGTATCGTTTTCAAAGTTACTCACTTTGGTAATAGTTCGTTATGTAACCGACCCCCGTGGTTTTCTTACTGCACTTTACTGACAATATTCACTGGTTTATTCTGACAAATGATATAAATTTGAACCGGCTTCGGAATTTGTTATTTGGATGGGCGTGAAGTGTTTGGTAAGACCCATTTGATGCATATATGCTGAACATTTATAAACGGTTGGGAAAACGAACAGAATCGCATTGAAACTCTTGATTTGTATTGCTTTTTATTGTTATTCTTGGGTGAATATTCGTAGTATCATACGATTTTTGGTGTGCGCTTGCAAATATCGGTGATATGTGAGATACATTGGGTATAAGTACTCTGAATTCTGTATCTTTTTCAACTTCCCATCAGATTAACGTTGTTAGTAATATTTAGTCATGTAAACATTGACTAGTCGCACCTGCTCTTCATGTTCACACTCAGTTGCTGCGTTTGGGAAAATGTTCTAATGGAATTCACATTTTTTCATTATACACATGCGCATAAGTGCAATGCAACGGGTGTATCTCGTAGCCACAAAGGCCCACTGCACTATTAGGGGGAACCAGCAACCAGACACTGAAACTTGAAATGGAGAACCACATAAGGTCCGAATAGATCAAATGTGGTAACGAGCCGGAGTATAGTGAATCCCTGGCTACCACTGAATTAACCGGTGGTGGCAGGGATTTGAACCTGTGATCTCCATGTTAAAAGCAAACGCTGGTAATCACATGGCCTCTTCATCTAGACAGCTGTATATCCCGTACGCATGTAGGTAGCATGCCGGAAATTCAGTCTGTGATACTGCCGCTAATTTATTGGTTACCCTTCTCCGATCCACAATCTTAGGAGCTGCGCAATAATCTATTCAACTGGACGAAGGCCGTATGCGATCAGATCGCCCAACTACAATTACTGCATCAAGCGTATACACAGCATCTGCTCAGACATTTATATGTGGTCACCACTGTGCGCGAGTCCAAACACGTTGAGTGTCAGTCAAGTGAGTTGTTCCCTTGGCATTTCATTTTAGTATAGTGTTGTGAAATTCTTTGTTCACATGCTTCTATTGTTGAAGGCTTGTAGTGAGAAGGCAGACGTGGTTTGACTGCAAACGCGTGTATTAGCAAATTGAGACGATCAAACAAGTACACGAAAGGACCGTACTGGCGTGTGTGTGCGTCAGTGGAATCATCTGCCTACGGATCGATAGACGTACGAAGCAAACGAGAGTGAACGGCATAGCAGGGCTGAGAACAAATTCAAATCCACAAAACGTCCAGACCGGGACTGCTATGCATGGCGTAAAAATCAATACAATCTACGATACTCCCCTCACAGAGCATCGGCCATAGAGGTATACCTGCTCGCCGAAAAGAAACTATGGGGATTGAAAACAAACAGGTTTAACAATCTTGCAGCCGGAACGGATTGTGACAGGAAGGACGGTGTCATTCTCTTGGACAGTACTCAGGTCATTTGAAACACGAAGATTGGCATCAGTGGAAACAGAAGTAGACGTTTTCGTGAGGGGAACTGAAGCCATATAGCCCGAATCAAGGCATGCTACTTTCAGGCGATCGATACTGGGAAACGACATGAAACGGGTCTGAGTATGCTAAATGCAGCGGGGGTTTAACGGCGCCAACACGAAGAAAAAAATGAGAGCACGTAGTTAAGTCTTAGCGAATGTAAGTAGGACGAATGGAGGACCGAGTTGGAAGCGAACGGAGTGATTTCATGTACAATTGTAATTGTCGAACGAAATTGCAGGGGACAATAACATCAGGGCTGCCTCCCAAAAACTCACCGGGCAATTGCAGGAGTGTGCCGAACATCAAATCAGCGGGACAAAAACCAACATCTTACCTTAGGGTAGTGCGTATGGACAACATGGTTAACGAAACGGTGTCCGTCCTTTTTACAGGAGAGGCGGAGATAAAAGAACCTGTTAGTTGTCTAAGAACGCGTTCCACCAGTTCATTGGATGATAGGTGATATGCGGTTGTACGAATGTTGAAATCCAAGAAGAGAAATGAAATTACAGAAGAGTGTGGATTGAAATTGTCCACATCTGTCCGTGGTGATCGTAGATTGAACACCAAACTTAGAAATCCGATGGTGCAAAAATGTTTCACTGGAGGTATCAGCTGTAGGGGCAGCCACGGGCCAACGCGTAAAACGATTTACACATGTGAGGAGAAAACGGTATCCGTCGGCGGGTGGCGGACCAAAAATATCTAAGTGGACATAAGAATGACGTACATTGTCTGTGGGTATTTACTCTGAATGCTATGTAGATCTTCTTTATAAGGTGCCTTGAGAGCACGTTGCTTATACTATCACCTACGAAAAAAGAGTAATCAGTACTTCCATTTTGTGAACTGTCGTCTGTCCAAACAATTCGGGTTCACCTCAATTCGGACGAAATCCTGGCATATACTCAAATTCCAGTTTATACATCTGGTACTACTCCCAGTAGCCAAAATATACCGTAAATCGCCTGGACGCTTAGGAACTTTCTAAAGCCAATTTTCCCACACCCCCATACCATTTGTCACTCAGTTAGGCGTCGCTTTTGTAAGTGATGATATGCGTTTATTACACTGGAAACAGATTTTCTGTTACATACTATGTTCGGTGTTCCACCCACAAGCTGTACCTTTATCTGGGTTTATTCAGTGAGACTGTTTCGACGTTAACCATCATGTTATCTGATGCAATAATTCCTTTATGTATCATTTCTCTTCCAACTCATTTACTAGTTCTGCCCACGTGGGTGCATTCGAAAAAGTGTCTCGGTGGTGCCTACTTGACATTTGAATATCAGACTGCTGTCATCAATGAAAAGGTTCACACAATGTGCCTCCAGAATGCTGCTAAATCAGATGAGCTTTTGGATGCGCTTGTCCAGGAGGTGGTTACGGCGGCCTGCAGTGTATCCGACGAATTATCTCCGTCATTGGGTAAATGGTCCCAGTATGGTCTGCAAATTGAAGCCCTGGTCAGGTAAATGGGTTCAGGATTGAGTCTGCCCCCAACAACTCTTTCTTTTGACTATGGTTTGTTTCTAGTTGTGGTTGTTGCAGTCCTGAAAACCCCATGTTGCTGTAAACTTCTGCCAGACAATTATGGTCTGTATGAACTCTAGGAAAGGATGTAATGTATCTAGGGAAGAAATAAATTTGTGTAAAAATGATTCTTTTTTTGTTAAGTCCGTGCACATAAGTGCAATGAAACGGGTATATCCCATAGCCACGAAGGCCCACTGCACTATTAGGGATAACCAGCAACCCGACACTGAGACTTGAAACGGAGAACTACATGAGGACCCAATAGGTCAGGCGTGGTAAGGAGCCGGAGGACAGTGGATTTCTGTCTACCACCGATCCAGCTTTTTGCGAAGCGTAAGAAGAGAACTGCAAATAGTAGCATCAAGTCTGTTAATAAAGTTAGTGAACACAAAAACGCCACTGATCGCCACACCTGGCCCTATTCTCCAGTATGCTTAACCATAGAGTTGGGGATCTCTTGGACCACACCCAGAAAGTCTAACACACACTCCTTGATGTCAGTGGGTTGAAATCTGTCGGGCCCCACAGCCTTTCCCGGTTCTGAGCCCTTGAATTCAGGTAGAACTCGGTTGGTCTTGATGAAACAAGTATCCAGACTTTCACTTAACTCTGAAATGAACTCAGGTAGCGACTTGGTGGGTTCTGCATCCTTTTCCGAGTTCTTGGAACTAATACTGCACAATTTTTCTTCGTGTTTCAAATTTGGAAATGCTTAGAGTTTCCGGGTATTATGTCTTTGAGAAGCTTGTCTATTTTACTGATTTTCTGATTTACTTAAAGAAGTAGTCTGTTTCATAATTTGATAATATTCCAATCATGTAAGTATGCTCTTTCTGTCATCTTATTGCTATCAACTCATCATCGTACAGCGTTAAACAGAAGGAGAAGCCCCACTGATCACTGCCTTTCTCACCATGTTGCACACTGAATTAGAAAGAATGGATATACAAGATAGACAGGGATGGGAAAAGAAAAAAACGCCCCAATAGCCAACACAAGGAATACACAGTCTAACTGTACAAACACACTCTGATTCGACAGAAAGTGACAACACGATCGCCACTGTTCACGGTTCGCTGCCATATCCCTCAGTGTCTCCAACCAACTGGTTGAGGGATCTTTTGGACCCCAACCACGAAGACGTGAAGCACCTACTTTTCCTAAGTTCGCTGTACATTTCCTCATTCCTTGTGTTGCCACGTCATCTGTTGACCCCCACTTGGTTTTTTCCACTCCCGATAAGGAATGAAGAGTAGGATACGGTATGATAGATGTGTGTTTGCCATACATGGCATGTGTCCCAACCAACGAAGTCTACTAAGCCGGGAACGCTGTGACAGAACGTTCTCTGAATTAGTACCCAATACTCGATTTCTGACCTCAGCATTGTTCACTCGGCTATTCCATCTAGTCTTAGTGGTACTACACAAGCATCGGTGGTTGAAAACCTGAAGACGACGAATATCTTCAGCACGCAGACTCCAAGTCTCGCAACCATACAACAAAACTGAACGCACCGTGGCACAGTACACTAGCTCTTTCAACTTCAGTGAAATATCAGGTTGGCGCTACAAGTGCTTCAGTCCAGTGTACGCCACTCGAGCCTTGGATATCCTCGTACTCACCTCTACTACTGTGCTCTTATCCGTCTTCACACTGCTGCCGAGGTAACTAGAGCGGTCAACAATTGTTAGTTCCTCCCCATCGAGCATCAAGCTCGGAACCGTTGACACCCAGAATACGATGCCGCTATGTGGGATCCAGTCTAGCAACGCCGAATCAGCGGTTTCACTGAGGGCACTGCCAACATCATCAAGAACAGAAAACGTATCTTCGGCGTCCCGAGAGAGGCACGCGTGAAACTTCAAGGAAAGAATAGATGGTGGCATCAATCAAATTTTGGAACTGTGATTTTGAATGCTAGTCTCTTCGATACAGCACACATCGGTTTCAAGGAATTCCAGCTTACAAGGTAAATCTGCTTGTTAATCTATACGCATCAGAGTTCGCACGGTGAACGTGACTGGTTTGTATGGGCATCGAGGACGAAATAGCGCATCAGCCGGTGGTGGCGGGTTCGGTGAGATTTGGAAGATAGTCGAAGAAGGACAAGAGAAAACTTAGTCAGGATTTCCACCAGTGGAACTACAGCGGATACGGTCGACCCAAGAACCCGTGGGATGTGAACATGAAGCAGAAAGTGGGAAGGGAGCGGAGAGGGGAGAACTAGTTGTGTACGGCGTAGTATAGTTTTCTTTTGTGCTCACGGAAGAGCAGTCAATCGTAGTGGTAGAATCTTTCATGTTTGTTTGCATTGTGGGCTGTTGTACTACTCAGTCGCCCAGTACAGTGTAGGCATTTTTATTTGGGGAGCACAGCTTTAGTGTTGAACATAAATACACGAATACGTGCAAGTTTCATCTGTTTATCATGTACTATGTTATCCCCAATGCGATCTGACGTAGAAGCTGCAAGCTGTAATTGTCAGCCGATGATGTTGATGATCATTGTTATCCAAATATAATCCACTTCACTCATCCGTGTTGTAGTTTACCTCTGCTTGAACGATTCCGCTCTTACAGTTACTTACTTTTACTTTTACGCGACTATCTCCTGCGAGAGGATAAGTCTGCTCCATGGATATCACGAACCATTGCTGACCACGCGCGGCGGTCGGAGGCGAGCTCCGTACAGATCTTGATCCAGTCCTTTTTCCATCGCCGGGCTCCATAGACTGACCGAAGGCCTAGAAGCTCTACGTCTTTCTCGATTGTACTGGTCCACGTTTTGAGCTGCCCACCAAGGCGACAACGCCAACCAGGGCAGGGAGTGGGGCAGAGTGTTTGCTTGGTTAGCTCCGACTCGGGTCGCCGAAGTGTATGGCCGAACCACTGAAGTCGTCGACGTTGGAGGAGGACGGGGAGAGAATCGATATCACAGCATCGTCTCCTTACCTCGTCGTTGGACACCCTGTCGCGCCACTTGACTTTGAGGATTTGTCGCAGGCACCAGTGGTCGAAAACCTCCAGCCTTCTGGTATCCTCAGCTCGTAGTGGCCAGGTTTCGCAGCCATAGATGAGTACGGGCCGGATGGCAGCACGGTAAACACGAGTTTTGGTTCTTAAGCTGATTTCACTGCGAGTCCACAGCGTTCATCTTAGCTGAAGAAAGGCTCTCCTGGCGCTGTCGATCCGTAATACCACTTCATCTTTTGCCTGGCCGTTCGGAAGCAGAGTTGAGCCTAGGTATTTGAATGAAGGGACGTATTCGACTGGTTGGTCATTCATCGACAGTTGTTGAATTGTCGGGCCCAGATGGGTTGTGAAAGCCATTGTTTTGGTCGAGTTTACTTCAAGTCCGATGGACCTCGCGAAGGAATTGATTCGGTCGAGGATTGGTTGTAGCGTAACGGGGGAGTCTCCAAGCACGACAATATCATCCGCGAACTCCAGGTCCGAGATGTATATTTCCTGGCTAAGCTGAACGCCAGGGTAGTTGTGTAATGCCTGTCGCATTGTCCAATCGATGGCGTAGTTGAACAGCACCGGTGAGAGGGGACAGCCCTGCCTAACTCCGGTAGTGAGTGTGAACTCGCGGGACTCTTCACCGTACATACGAACCCTAGCACCGGTTGTCGAGTAGTATCCCCTTAACAGCCTTAAAAGCTTATCGGACATCCGATCGGATTGGATTATCGTCCAAAGAGACTCGCGGTTCACCGAATCAAAAGCTGCCCGGAAGTCGATGAAACAAGCTACCGTCGGCTGCTGGAACTTATAGCGGTGCTCCAGTATTCGGCGCAGTGTGAAGATTTGATCCACACAGCCTCTGCCACTGCGGAAACCCCCTTGGTTCGGGCGAGTGCGCTGGTCTCTTGCCTCGGAAAAACGGGTTAGTAACAACGAACCAAAGATCTTTGCGGCCACATTGATCAGGCTGATCCCTCGGTAGTTCTCGCATGCCGATTTATCACCTTTCTTCGGAATGGGCAGCAGTATGGACATTCCCCAGTCCGGTGAAAATGCTTCCGCTCTCCAAATGGAACCAAAAAGTGTACACAACCCGTCAATCAATGACGATGAACATGCTTTATACACTTCTGGAGGGATGCCATCTTCCCCAGCAGCCTTTCTGTCTTTCAGTTTGTTTATCATCTCCGTGATTTCCGCGGTGTTGGGCGGGTCACAGTTGCTTTCGTACTGGGCTGGAGGGGGAACAGTTTACCGAAGTCACCAATTCCGGACGCGGTCTCCATTTTTTCGGCTATTTCTATCCAGTATCTTATGCGATCAGCCTTGGCGGAGCGTGTGGCCTCTCATTGCAGTCTGCGGCGTTCGTTACTACCTGCCAGTCGCGCTTCGTGTGCTCTGGTTGACAGCTGGAGCGTGCTCTCCGAGATCCAATCCTTTGTCCGCCTTTTCGTTCTTCCGAGTACTGTCCAAGAAGCTTCCTTGATTGTCGTCATCATTCGAGTCCACTGCCCTCCCACAGAAACTTCATCTGCTTGTGCATTGGTTGTGTTGATTAGTCGGGTTATGATTGCTCGTGACAACGCTTCTCGCTTCTCTGGATTTCCTAGGGCAGCAACGTTTATCCGAGAGGGTGCAGACACTTTAGCACGTGTGGACAGATGAACTTTGAAGCATGAGCGTAGGAGGACATGGTCGGTGCCGTTTGTGTTGCCCGTTTTTGCACCTCGGTACGCTTGGCAATCCTCCACAGACGAGGCCCAACGGGCTCTCACCAGGATGTAGTCGAGTTGGTGTGCAGTGCGACCATCATTGGAGTACCATGTGAGTAGATGCTTCTTGGGGTGTTGAAATCGAGTGCTGCAGACAACCATTCTGTTGATGTCGGCTAAACCAATCAGTCGGCCACCGTTCACGCAGCGTTGACCAAGGCCGAATCTCCCGAGAATATGGCGAGTAGATTCGTCGGCCGTACCTGTGCGAGCGTTCCAATCTCCTGCGATGAAAAGTACATCGCGCCTCGAAACCCGGTTGATTACCTCCTGCAAATTAGTGTAAAATTCGTCTTTGGTTTCGTCATCAGCTGAATTGGTTGGAGCATAGATCGCGATCACCGTCAAGTCGTGCGGGGAGCCTTTAAAACGTGCCAAGTCTGGATGAGACGGGTTCCCAAGAGATCATTGCATCATTAGCTGCTTTGTTCAGAGCAAACGCGACACCGTATAGACCGGAGTTGTCTTTCGGGCCGCTGTGATAGAGCCAGTAGGATGTATCCACACCCGGGACCTTTATTTGTCGGCTACCTGAGTTGGGCAGGCGGACTTCCGAGAGGCAAGCAATATCTACGTCATAGTCGTGTAGAGTTCGCATTGTGATGCACTGACTGCCGACGTCTAGAAACGTCCTGACATTCCAACAGGCTATGTGTGTTCTTTTCCTGCAGCGAATAATCCTAGCTTGTTGTCTTATCACCTCGACCGCCGGGACACGAGGCGCGTCGCTTACCGGGGACGCCGTAGCATGATGAGCGCTTGAGGTTTCGTGAATAATCATAGAAAGTCGCGGGAGTAGGGTACGAAGCGGTGTCCCCAGCACCGTTCGGCCTTTTTGTTCGAGGTTGCGCCTCTAGCCCTTGCACACCCAAGTGCAGACTGCAAGGCAGCAGGGTGTTTCCAGAGGAGCCGGTGACCTGCTGTACGGTTCGTTCGCCTCCTCTGGAATGCCGGATCAGGCAGTCGAACAGGTCTCCTTTGTGGCCGTTGGATCAGTAGATCTCGTCCGCCCATTCAGAAGGATCTGTCTTTACATGCCGAACACCGTCTTGCCGAAGTTTTTTAGACCTCGGTAACCCTCAACCTGGTTTAGCCCGCCTGTCGAGCGGTTTGCCGGGGTGTGGCCGCTGATGCATGCTTCAGCTTCGTGGAGCCACAGGTGAGAGTTGGATGAATGATGGAGACCAAAGAGATGGAGGATGCCCCAAGGGACACGACAGTCAACCAACTCAGAAGTGCTACTCCTCTCAGACACCCCATACACCCATACACAGTTAGACAGTATGCGTCCGGCCTCAAAATCGTCGTTGCGTTTGAATCATTGGACTTTTATGCGGTTATCCACTCCGAGTCTTAGGCGTTCAGTTTACCCTGATAGGAAAATGGGTCTTTCGTATTATGGGGTACGTACTTTCCTCCGCAGTCACACAACGAATGGTATGCAGTACATTTCACAGTAAAAATAACACATGGCTCATCGAATTTTCGATACACTCCGTACATGGAAGAGTACAATTTATTGAGGTATAAATCTTCGGAGTGATTTGTGGCGGCCAACAGTGGATTCTGTCGTGGACTCTTCCGTTTAGTACATTTGCGATCAACATAACGCCCGGTGCTGTTCATCGTTTTGTCTCCCGCCGCACGGTGATGGCAAAGGTGATGCTGCAATGAAGGCAATTGTTTTCATGTAGTAAGCTGAAGTTTCTCGTACGACGAGAAATACTCACACCCCAGCACAGACTTATTCGTTAACGGCTGTGATTATGAGCAACCCACTGCTGGAACCACATCTTGCCAAGGTGAGGTTAAGCTCACGCTGTTTACACAGTTGTTGTTTATGCTAAATAATGTTTAGTACCTCCGTTTATCATAGCTACCTTCGATTGATTATGGTAGAAGCGAACATCCCAGATACACGTCGTACAAATCAGCTTATGGGTTCATATATTGTCAGGCGCTCAGTGGTATCTTATCCTCACAACTGCAATCCTTCATCTCAGGTTGCTGTCGCGAACGCTTCAACGAAGTGGAGAAATACGTCCGCAAACAGAGTAAGAGGTGTACTAGAAATCATGTATAATTAATTTTGTATAGCCCGTTTACTAAACTGAAGGCCACATCTGTCCCGATCTGTTTGGACTGACGTAGTGTCTGGTCACAACAGTTTATCAGGTACTGAGACACACCACCTGAATGTGCTAGCTAGGCAGCTTTGAATCCGTGTCCATTTTCGGTTGGATACCTTAAAAGACACTTCGGGTGGTTGTCGTGACACCCCAACACGCACGTTCCAATAGCCCGATTTGGCGAACAAACTAACATCTGTTTGCCTAACCCAAGCTATCAGTGTTTCTCCATGAGAAGCGCATCATTCTTTACCTCCCCTATTGTGTTCAATTTTTTTTATAGAACTGGACAAGTCTTCTGACGTGGAATCTCTACTCGACAGCAATATTTTGTTGCAAAATGAAAGGTCATAATTTCTGAATGAACAGAACATGCTCCATATGATAGTTAATTTCCTGGCAAAACATGCATCAATGTGTGAAAAAGCGGTATCAAGGTGCATCCGATATTCTCATCAATTGCATGGGAAAGTTTCCAACGAATCCTATTCTCTAAAACCCAGTCAGTTCAACTTACTACTTTCGTGCTTCACGGACGCACCAAAAAACTGTGTTCGAACAAGGGGTTTGAAATAAACGTATGGTTAGTTTTTGTGCTCTGCCTCTTTCGGCCTTTGATTAGCTTGCTATATTTTCTTTTTGCTTTCAATGGCCGTAGTCGGTGGCCACATTTTTTGTGCAGTTACCAAACAAACCAGTGTTTCTCCTTTCTAGTTACTTTGTTTTATTTACATGTACTTGCGGTATGGTGATCACAAAATTCCATTTTTGCATCTCAACTCTCCTCAGTAATCTGATCGCGTTGTCCACTCAAGTTTCCATGTCGGGAACACTGTATCCGTCGCCGTCGAACTCCGACACTATTGAGTCGGTTAAAGCCGTTGGTATGCAATGCTTTGAACAGCTTTGCCAGAACCTCTCGGGTCCCCTGTTAACATTCCCAGTTTCAAAAAAAGTGCTTGCAGAATGCATTCGACAGCTTGGTGAGTTACCGTTTCAACTTAGCCTCTTTTCGCTGTCTTGACTTGTGTTCATTGGCACCATATAAGCGAATCTGTTAAGATCTTCATATCTTCACTTTCTTGATGTTAGTTTTTGTGAATTTTGGCGTGTATCTGCCAGTCTAGTAATCGCAAATCCTCTCATACCAATTGTAGTTTTAGTGGAACAAAGTTCTACCGGAATAATTTATCCCGTGGCTCATTGTGCAGATCATCGTAAACATTCCGACTGTTTCTCTTCCTTTAGCTGAGGAATTTCTCACCTCCTTCACCGCTGCACATGAACGAGTTTTAGATTTGATGGTTGCTTTACCTCATCTATCCGGTGTACTGGCACCAACCTTTGTTCCACCGAAACCTGCGCTTTCCGGAAACCCAGATGAGCCGCACCCGTTGACTTCTGTTTTCAAACGATTGATAGACGTGCGAGTTCGATGCAGTGCTGAGACGGCTTGGGATGTTTTGAAGCAGGTGAGCCCCGTCACATTCAATTTTGCTGATCCTACCGCGATCTGATGTGCCTTGTGATGATACATGCAGGTGTCCATGCATGTATGCGAATCCAGTACACGATGGCGCTGTACCGTGTGGTAGCGAGAACAATATTTGTTTTTGAACCAATTGACCCATGAGCACTATCCATACACAACACGATGAATAATAATCGGGTCTAATTCTCCCCATTCTTTTCCACGGCTAACTGTTTGGTGTTTTTCAGATCGGTCACGATGTAGTTGTTTGTTTAAACGTTTCCCGTTAGTTCCCACTCGTCAGTGTTGATCTGGACTTCGTATAGTAACTAATGCACTACGTTTATAGCTTTGCCAAGAAACCAGATTTCATCAGCGACACCGAATTCACATCCAGTCACCGCGCATGGTCAGTTATGATACGCGATATTCATGGAATCGACTCATCCTCTAGTAGGAGATAGTCGCGTAAAAGTAGAACTAACAAATTAGTGCTGTGAAGTTATTATCCATGCAACGTGACCACTCCGTTCATCATATAGAGCCTGATGTTTGTTGAAAATCTGTTTTATCAAGCTATCGTGAATAATCGGTTGTGTTTCGAACAGCTACTGCCTGGTGGTACATCGATGCTACGGTCCGCTGTTGCTTTTCCTGTTACGACCCTACGGAACTCGTACTCCAAGTCTCAGAGTTGTGGTTGTCGTTCTCTTCTGATGAACCAGTTCGCTTTTGGGGCCATTAAGTATTACGCCTTCATTGTTTTATTGCGCAAGCATGAAACCAAAATCAACCAGGCTGAGAAACCTGATAGGGGCGGATCAGATCGCTGGGACCGCAGAGTGATTTTACCTGTCTGAATGCAGCACGTTTGGCACTGTATTCAGTGGCCCGGACGACGGGTTTGATGAACTTCTGAGTCAGATTAGACAGCTTGCAAACAAGTCCTAGAACCCCGGCATGGAATCAGTGGCTTATAAGTGAGCATACACATACATATGTATTGATTAAAAATGGCAAAGGTTCGAGGGAATCAGTAACGGTTACTCTTTGCCGATAAAACGCTACTGCTTGATGTACCTGGTTAAACCGCTCGATAGCTAGCTCCAATTTCGGGCTTATAAGTAAATGACTCCAAAATTCTAGCTACATCTTCTTTGTTTATTTTAAACTGCCATCATGACCGTGGTTTTTTTCTTCCGTATAATAATTTTGGCTATGTTTTGGTCCGATGAGGTGGATTCCGTACAGCGTCTATGTGCAACCAGCTTACGAAATTGCATTTCAAATTATAATGTCGTAACTGTCGACTTAATATCCACTAAAAGCCAATGTGAGCATGGCAATGACTGCAGCCGTCTACAATGGCGCGATGTTTGCTCTAAATAAAATGACAGTCGCGACGGTCAAACAGTCATCATCTTTTTTTAATTACGTGCTTGCGCATGAGTGCAATGGGACGGGTATATCCCATAGCTACAAAGGCTCATTGCACTATTAGGGATAACCAGTAACCAGACCCTGAGACTTGGAGTGATGGGCAACCATATAAGGTCCCAATAGGTCACGTGTGGTAACAAGCCGGGCAACAGCTTCAGCTTATTCAACCACTAACCTTGGACTTCCGTGCTCTGGTTTCGATTGCTACCTTCCGGCATTCTCGAGTCGAAAAGAATAGAAGCATAGTGATAAAGATCCAAAAAGTTAAAGTAATAAGCGGAAATCATAAACACAAAGAAAGAGTTCGAATGCAACTATGCCACTGGTCGCGACATTTGGCCATATCACTTAGTGTTTCAAACCATTTGGTAGGCAGATCGCGTGGACCCTGACCTGGAAGTATAGCACATCCTACTTCACCTAGTCCACTGGTCAAGGTTTTCATACCTTTTTGCCATGTCATGGACTAACCACTTCGACCCACCTTCCAACCATTTCCTGCCTCGGAGATCAGCGTACGCTGAGGAAGTCCATCGGTGGGCATATGGAACACATGTCCCAACCACCGTAATTTATTTAGATTCAGTACTTGATCCACAGACTGACCTCTGGTTCCCAACACCCAATGTCTAACCTCAGCATTGCTGATACGGTGTTCCAACCATATTCGGGCAATGCTATGGAGACATCGATGCTCGAACACCAACACTCTATGCTTATCTTCTACCAATAACGGCCATGTTTCTGAACCGCATAAAAGACCCGACCCGAATACTGCAATTTACACTGGTTCCTTGACAGGCAATCGAATGTCACGCCAGTGTCACAGATGACTGCGATTCGCAAAAGCCAAACGCGTCTTCTGTACACGCGATGATGCTCCATCCGATATCGGTATACCGAATGAGATGGAAGTGTCCATGTAACAAAACTTATCCACTTCAGCTAGAGCTTGCCCTGACAAGACAAGCTTTGGTGTTGAGCCAACCCAATTCTTCAGTAGCATTTTACACTTTGAAGGTGCAAAACGCATCCCAAAGATTGCTACACTGTTGTTCAGACTACAGCGGAATATTGTCTATCACCAAAATAACCCCTGATGATAGTGTCTAAACATACGGGCCTAAATATAGCCCGACTGAAGTTGTGGGACTGTTATATGCGGAACGGTTGGAACAAATGAATCGGTGCCCGTAGAAAATGAGGTTGACGTGAAATGTTATGGTGCGACTTTTGTTTGAATGCGCACCAAAACGGTATATAACCGTTGTGCTCAAGGTTACAACCGTTGTTGACCGCGATCGCTGTTGGTGCTGCGGGCGCTGCTTTGGTAAGTGGTTCTGCGGTATTTTCTCGCTTAGGTCGCAATACGTAGAAGAGTTTTTCAGATTTTGAAAATGATTTTCGGCTTTTTCAGAGCGAAACTTCAACTTTTTTCTATATTCATGATAGTGTAGTTACCGGTGGCTGCATAATTCACCAAAGTGAGTATCAGTTATCGCGCATGTTTGAAAGATGCGCCAAAGGTAGCGTTTTCCCGCGCCCGGATGTTTGGTTCATACCAACCGCTGATGTTTGGAATTCGAACCACCGACTTGAAAATCACACGCTCCAGAGCACTCGACTACCACCAGCTGATCAAATCTGAATACCTGGTCCGGGACTCCCCCTCCTCCGTCGGCTGACTTTTTTAGTTGACAAGCTAGCCGTCTTGTGGCCCACCACCACGCCTGACCCGCAATAAACCGTGCTTCAATAGTCCAAGTAACAGATTCAAATTTGTCCATCGCCCGAATTGCGTGCCGGACTCTGGTGGCAAACAGGACCCTCTTCCTCGAACTGGCCAATATTCTCATTTCGTTGGTGGCTTTGTTAGCTTACACGTTGATTTTAACAAGCTTGAAATGAACCAGTGCGAATAAGTGAATGACTTCTCAAAGACTCCGGTGTTATTTCGTGAACGTCGTTACACCCCCCACCCCCCCCCCCCCTCTAGAAATTACCTTTCACTTGTAATTCGTAAATACTAGGCTTGATTCCTCTTAGTTTCTGTACTCTTTTCCGCATCCTCTTGTTTGTCTGTAATTCAGATCGACCTGAACGCATGGTGTGTTAGTCAGCCTGACCGTGAATGTCCACCTCCAACGGGATCACCGAAACAGTTCCAAGAGCTTTTGGCTGCGCTGTACGGCTGCTTAAAACAAACATCTCTGGGAAATACGAAGGGAACTTTGCACGATGTGAAATTACAGGAGGTACGTGGAAGCTGATTGATGTCACTTAATGCATGTGCCAACCCTGTGGCGTAGCATTGTTTTATTTTCTTCTTGTGTAAAACCCGCTCATAGATCAATATTTATATATTTCAGTTTCCCGTGGACTCAGATGCTGTAGGAGTTGACCGCTCGTGATCACTTTCTAGGTTTTATGGTCAGTTGACGTGGCCAGAGTACAACTCATATATCGTCGTTAACCCCTAATGGTGTATAGTTGAATGAAACTAAAGTCCATAATTTAGTCCTACCGTTTAACATCATTTGTACTCAGCGATCTGACAGCAGTCGTCGAGATACAGCGTGCAACAATCCTATACATCCTTTACTCGTTTCTTTGGGATGGTACAAATATAGCATTACTCGTCCCATGGGATGCATTGTCGACATATATATATATATATATATATATATATATATATATATATATATATATATATATATATATATATATATATATATATATATATATATATATATATATATATATATATATTCAGTGCTCTTCATCGAAAAGGTACACCCAAAAAGTTCGCGAATCTACCTAGGTCGTTATACTCTCATACTTCTGTCCGCGTAAGGGTTTATGGTGAACTATCCGGTCACTTCGAAACGACCAGTGGTGTTCGACAGGGATGTCCTATGTCTCCACTCCTGTTGAACTTCGTCATGGACAAGGTAATGGAGAATTCCCTGGGAGACCTCCAGGATGTGGGCATCGAACTAGGAAATAGTGAGAAGCTGTGTGACCTAGATTACGCGGACGACGTAGTCTGCTTGTTCGAATGCACGGAACATGCGCAACGTGCACTAGACAGACTTGGGAGAGCAGTAGCTCCATTTGGCATGTGCTTTGCACTTCCAAAGTGTAATGTTGCAGGACTGGACGTCAACGATTCCGAGCTTGATGCTTGATGGGGAGGAACTAACAATTGTTGACCGCTCTAGTTACCTCGGCAGCAGTGTGAAGACGGATAAGAGCACAGTAGTAGAGGTGAGTACGAGGATATCCAAAGCTCGAGTGGCGTACACTGGACTGAAGCACTTGTGGTGCCAACCTGATACTTCACTGAAGTTGAAAGGGCGCGTGTACTGTGCCACGATGCGTTCAGTTTTGTTGTATGGTTGCGAGACTTGGAGTCTGCGTGCTGAAGATATTCGTCGTCTTCAGGTTTTCAACCACCGATGCTTGTGTAGTACCACTAAGACTAGATGGAATAGCCGAGTGAACAATGCTGAGGTCAGAAATCGAGTATTGGGTACTAATTCAGAGAACGTTCTGTCACAGCGTTCCCGGCTTAGTAGACTTCGTTGGTTGGGACACATGCCATGTATGGCAAACACACATCTATCATACCGTATCCTACTCTTCATTCCTTATCGGGAGTGGAAAAAACCAAGTGGGGGTCAACAGATGACGTGGCAACACAAGGAATGAGGAAATGTACAGCGAACTTAGGAAAAGTAGGTGCTTCACGTCTTCGTGGTTGGGGTCCAAAAGATCCCTCAACCAGTTGGTTGGAGACACTGAGGGATATGACAGCGAACCGTGAACAGTGGCGATCGTGTTGTCACTTTCTGTCGAATCAGAGTGTGTTTGTACAGTTAGACTGTGTATTCCTTGTGTTGGCTATTGGGGCGTTTTTTTCTTTTCCCATCCCTGTCCATCTTGTATATTCATACTTTTTAATTCAGCGTGCAACATGGTGAGAAAGGCAGTGATCAGTGGGGCTTCTCCTTCTGTTTAACGCTGTACGATGATGATGATGATGATGATCATTATGGTTATATATATATATGCCTCTTACAAAACGGATATATGCCATCAACGAAGCAGATGGTGAGTCTGGCCGATCTATGTCTGGGAGCCTTCATCCAGTTCAGTGAACAAATATGGGGTACATCTGCGGCGTCACTAGCTTTAAGCCTTCTGCGGCGTCAAAGTAGCCCGAAAACCCGTCTTTACTCTGCGGACCGCGTTGTTCAACGAAAAAGAGCGTGTCGACCAGTATGACCAAACAGTAATGGTCTTCGCTATGCTTGCCTAGGATGTGATAGGGAGAGACAAGCAAATGATACGCACTCGCCTACGCG
Source organism: Fasciola hepatica (assembly GCA_948099385.1). Classification (NCBI taxonomy): domain Eukaryota; kingdom Metazoa; phylum Platyhelminthes; class Trematoda; order Plagiorchiida; family Fasciolidae; genus Fasciola; species Fasciola hepatica. The sequence goes on along the minus strand of CANUEZ040000012.1, from coordinate 7,730,526 downwards.
TACACAAACTGTCATCTCGACTCGCAGATTCACACCCAGGTCATGAGGTCAAGGCCGTTAGCGCAAGGGTGGTCGCCCGACCGAAGGGGGAACCCATGATCCTTGAAGCCCTGTAGTCAACTAACTCGTCCAATCGACACGTCGAGGTCGATAAACATTACGTCACTCTCGTAAGGCCTGTGGTCTAGCGATCGAGAAACGGACAAACGGACGCATGGAAAACATGCGGAACCAACCGTCCCATTCCCACAGATTCATTTACGTTTGAAGGTGATCCAAATGCTAAGAGTCTTTGGCCCCGGCGGGTCTTTTACCATTTGGATCACCTCTAAACATTGTCGAAATCTGCCAAACATCAACGCAGATCCATTTACGTTTGACAATTTGTCCTAGTTTGGATCGAAACGCCATATTCATCTTTTTACGAGTAAACGTACACCTTTGCTTCTCTAATATATATATATATATATATATATATATATATATATATATATATATATATATATATATATATTTGCAAATGAGTAGTAGGAGATTAGATTTGTATATAATATGATTCATATACAAGATGGACAGGGATGGGAAAAGAAAAAAACGCCCCAATAGCCAACACAAGGAATACACAGTCTAACTGTACAAACACACTCTGATTCGACAGAAAGTGACAACACGATCGCCACTGTTCACGGTTCGCTGTCATATCCCTCAGTGTCTCCAACCAACTGGTTGAGGGATCTTTTGGACCCCAACCACGAAGACGTGAAGCACCTACTTTTCCTAAGTTCGCTGTACATTTCCTCATTCCTTGTGTTGCCACGTCATCTGTTGACCCCCACTTGGTTTTTTCCACTCCCGATAAGGAATGAAGAGTAGGATACGGTATGATAGATGTGTGTTTGCCATACATGGCATGTGTCCCAACCAACGAAGTCTACTAAGCCGGGAACGCTGTGACAGAACGTTCTCTGAATTAGTACCCAATACTCGATTTCTGACCTCAGCATTGTTCACTCGGCTATTCCATCTAGTCTTAGTGGTACTACACAAGCATCGGTGGTTGAAAACCTGAAGACGACGAATATCTTCAGCACGCAGACTCCAAGTCTCGCAACCATACAACAAAACTGAACGCATCGTGGCACAGTACACACGCCCTTTCAACTTCAGTGAAGTATCAGGTTGGCACCACAAGTGCTTCAGTCCAGTGTACGCCACTCGAGCTTTGGATATCCTCGTACTCACCTCTACTACTGTGCTCTTATCCGTCTTCACACTGCTGCTGAGGTAACTAGAGCGGTCAACAATTGTCAGTTCCTCCCCATCGAGCATCAAGCTCGGAACCGTTGACACGCAGAATACGATGCCGCTATGTGGGATCCAGTCTAGCAACGCCGAATCAGCGGTTTCACTGAGGGCACTGCCAACATCATCAAGAACAGAAAACGTATCTTCGGCGTCCCGAGAGAGGCACGCGTGAAACTTCAAGGAAAGAATAGATGGTGGCATCAATCAAATTTTGGAACTGTGATTTTGAATGCTAGTCTCTTCGATACAGCACACATCGGTTTCAAGGAATTCCAGCTTACAAGGTAAATCTGCTTGTTAATCTATACGCATCAGAGTTCGCACGGTGAACGTGACTGGTTTGTATGGGCATCGAGGACGAAATAGCGCATCAGCCGGTGGTGGCGGGTTCGGTGAGATTTGGAAGATAGTCGAAGAAGGACAAGAGAAAACTTAGTCAGGATTTCCACCGGTGGCACCACAGCAGATACGGTCGACCCAAGAACCCGTGGGGTGTGAACATGGAGTTGTCTTAACGGTACTACACAAGCATCGGTGGTTGAAAACCTGAAGACGACGAATATCTTCAACACGCAGACTCCAAGTCTCGCAACCATACAACAAAACTGAACGCATTGTGGCACAGTACACACGCCCTTTCAACTTCAGTGAAGTATCAGGTTGGCACCACAAGTGCTTCAGTCCAGTGTACGCCACTCGAGCTTTGGATATCCTCGTACTCACCTCTACTACTGTGCTCTTATCCGTCTTCACACTGCTGCCGAGGTAACTAGAGCGGTCAACAATTGTTAGTTCCTCCCCATCAAGCATCAAGCTCGGAATCGTTGACGTCCAGTCCTGCAACATTACACTTTGGAAGTGCAAAGCACATGCCAAATGGAGCTACAGCTCTCCCAAGTCTGTCTAGTGCACGTTGCGCATGTTCCGTGCATTCGAACAAGCAGACTACGTCGTCCGCGTAATCTAGGTCACACAGCTTCTCACTATTTCCTAGTTCGATGCCCACATCCTGGAGGTCTCCCAGGGAATTCTCCATTACCTTGTCCATGACGAAGTTCAACAGGAGTGGAGACATAGGACATCCCTGTCGAACACCACTGGTCGTTTCGAAGTGACCGGATAATTCACCATAAACCCTTAAGCGGCCAGAAGTATGAGAATCCAATGATCTCAGTAGATTCACGAACGTTTGAGGCGTATCTCTTCGATTAAGAGTAATGAGAAGCGGTGTTCGAGCAACTAAATCTAAGTCGCATTCGAGTCTATGGAGACCATTAATCTCGGCCGACGGTGCGTGTAGCGCTTTTCAAGTAGTCGGCGAAGAGTTAAATCTGGTCGGTGCATCCTCGACCTGGACGGAATGCGGCCCGTTGTTCGCGGGTTTTCCTCTTGCCGGTGGATGTAAGACGACGCAGTAAAATCGAGTCTGTTACCTTGGCAGCATTCGGAATGATGCTGATCTCACGGTGTTTACTGCAATTATCGCGTATTCCCTTCTCGAAGATGGGAACAATAAATAACTTTGCATAAAAACGGAATACGCTTTTCGTTCCAAACGAGAACATGTTAGGTGGGCTATAAATGACTCTGCCAGACAACAAATAAGGTAACAAAGTAACTTGTAAGGTGATCATTATGAAATGAAGCGTCAGTGTTGTAGAACTGTCTGCAGTCAATACTTGCACTAACTTTAGATTGTCGGTCTGCTTTATCTTTGAACAGTCCTGTGGTCGGGAACGGAAGTGTTTTCTCTAGTTATGATTTTTGGTTCCGAAACAGCAAATTAGTTTACACATACGGGGCCCACCCCTGATAAGTGTCGACCTGGTATCCTGAGATCAGGCGATAACAGTCTCGTCGGTCTTATGCCAATCCGTCTGGTTGCAGTTTCGTTCGGGATTCACTCTTTTTCAAGTTTCATTTGATTTTAATCCCTTGGAGTAGACTATAATTTTGTTTCTTTGCAGCTTTACTTCGAATTCCTGCAGTCACTACTTCGTAATCGGCTGTCCGAGTCTCTAGCTTTTGTGATGGAACTTCTCATGGACGGTAGGTTTTCGGATGCACTCCACACCGGAACTGTTCATCTTCCTTTCTAGATATTTGTACTCAGAAGAGCCAGCCACTCTGGGTTATTATTCATCGGCTTCTGGTGGATGAGAAACAAGAATTTGGCAAATGTACCGTGTCTGTAGAAAAAGTAAGTTTGTAGCAAATGACGTTTGACTTTTTTCGGTCCAGACATTTTCCACCTATGTTATAGATACAATCTTTCTTATAGACAAGTTGTACATTAATTCACTCAAATAGAACAGTACTTTTCAGATCCCACGTCTGCCCTTGTTGAATTTCTGAATGAATCTGCTGACTTTGATTGTGGATTATAATGGGATCAGTTATTTTAATTAAAAATAGGCGAGTCCTTTTTGCTTGATATCCGGGTGGATATTCGACCTAGCGGAATGCAAACCTTGGAAAGCAGAACATTGGAAGTAGGGCTAATGATAATCGGTTTACATATCAGTAGTATAAAATGATAACCCCATAATAATAAGAGAAGCTGCGTTTGCCTCATGAAATGTCCTGTGTTGTAACCAAGCTGGCTGAATTTTTCGGATTCAGCTCATTATCTCTCTGGACCAAGTCGTTCGAATCGTCCGTTACAGCTGCTCCGTATCTTATAAATTCAGTGAAAGTAGTCATCAAAGCAGTAATCAAGGACGCCGTATCAATGGGTATGGGCTTGTTGCAGCAGTGACACGTTTATGGCTGACTTTTACTATTTCTGTATCGTAGACAGTGTCGCCTTTTTGGTTACCTTGACCAAAGTACTATTGGCTATGGCGATCTAAATGGTAGTATAGAATATACGTAGTCCATGTGTTTTTCGCTGTGATAGTCTAGAAGTCCGGGAATTTAGCGAATTTTTGTCGATAGGTGCTGGTGTATCCACCTGGTTTTTGAATTACGGCAACAAACGATCAAGTTACACCGTTCCACTAGTGAATTTGCAATTCGGTTGAACTTCACTACAATCACTCAGTGATTTCCTTGCTTCCGGTTCATTGACCCATTTGTCCGCTCCTGCAATAAAACGTGTATGTTTTTCCATAGCGTACACATTGCTGCGTAATGATGTAGCTCTGGGACAACCAATAACAACTGTTCGCATGGTTTTTTTATGAGCACTTTAAGCTGGCGTGGCATCTGTGCTCGTGAAAGTACACGCTTGCGAGTTGGTACTGATATTTTGTTTTCATTACGTTTTTCAGTTAATTTCCCCGTTTCTTCTTATTACTTTATTCCACAATTCTAGTACTTCTAATCAAACGTTCTTTACAGCTTCTCGTGGTTCTGAATACTATTTCCGCTCACTTAGCAAAACCCTCACAAAGAGCTAGCGGTTTTTCGGGGACTATTTCTGATGAATTTCTGCTATTGCCGTTTGAGTACGTGCAAACAGTACTGGCCGTCTTCCAAACTTTGCTCAGTGAACTTGGTACGAAACTGGGATGTTGCGTCCGTGAAGGACACACGAGTTGTGCTTGTGGTGAGTGGTAACCAGTCAACTGAACTGTCACCATGAACGAACTCGTGATCATTTGAGCACTAAACATACTTATAGGCAATGTGTAATTGTTTGTTTATGATCTTTTGAAGTGTGTTCTTGCACTATTGGTTTCGGTTTAAAATATTCAGTCACTGGTTCGTTGGAGAAACGGAGAACTTGGTGGCAAACGATTTTCAGTGCTGATATTGCCATGTTCTTCATAGTTTTACTGTTTGAGAATTTATTTACGGACGTTCGGTGAATTTACGTTACATACGGCGATCAGAGTATTTTCATCCCACAACCGTTTGGACCAGTCTGTATTTCATATACCCCTATAATATTATCTGTCTGGACAAGCAATGAAGTCGTTCCCTTACGAGCCTCGCATCAGTAACCAGAGTAATTCATGGTTGATTTCACTACATTATGTGGTAGATAAGGCAATGTGACTTGTCGTCTCATATCTCTAGGCGATCGTTGCAGTTATTAGATTCGCTAACTATTGGTCGGCGGTAATCAAACGGTCACCGTGAAATTTAGATCTTGAGGTCCCGAGTTTGATTTTTGTCACCGCTGCTCACCCCCCACTCGGCAGCCTTTGATTAGACATTCCAAAATTGTTGTTCATTGTCGTGTGATAAATAAGGGAAGTGAAATATTATCGTTTATTATTGTTTTACTGAAGAATGAACACTGTCCCGCTTAATTGTTGTAACAGATTACACTGCAGTTACCGTAATAATAATTTTTTCCCCCGACAAAATTTGAGTGTTAGCGCGCTGTGTAAACACTCACTTAGTCACAGTCAGAACAATCGCAACATTGAACTGGCTCCAACAGCGACAGACTTCCTTTGTTATTATATATTATTACGGTGTTTCAAGAGAGTTGCAGCCAGTTGAAAGCTACCAAATGAGAAAGTGATTGGACAGAAGAGGATAAAATCAGTCTTGATGACCGTTTGACCACCACCAGTCATGATTTGGTTAGCCCGATTTTTGAAACAAACCAAGTCCAAATTCCAGGTGTTTCAATCAGCGAAAATCGCCTGTGGTCGTGTACACAAACTACGCGATGCGAATATTGGGTATGGTATCCATTATCAACTGAATTTCTCCGCGAATGCCTGTTTTCCCTTTACATACAGCTATCCCACCACTGTTCGATAATATGATTGGTATTCTGGGACGGATACTCATTAGAGGTTGTGTCCTTACTGGTTCCACTGAGTCCGGCATGAAAGAACAAGGGATAACGCTGATTCGTGCCGTTCTTGGTTGCATTTCCGAAGTCCTGACCAAAGCCGACGAAGGTACTTGTGAAAAATGTCCCCATTGTGCATTCATTCGCTCACGAATGTTCGTTTCTTTATCAATACCTCGTTTTTATAAACCTGTTTAGTTCTTCATTGTTTACAGGTATGCCCTCAATTCAGCATTGCGCCCTCTTCCAGTGCGCTTAATAACGTTTTTGCAGCGCCGGACATAGTGGGTCCTTTTCGCAGATGGAGATGCGCGCAAAATACAAACCCATAAGTTGGATCGTCGCAGACGCACATTTGGCAAGCACATGTTTTGGCTGTTTCGGGAACAGGTTGATTTTAAAGGTTCCGATTGACAGCTACGTGTTACTTACGAGACACGTGTTCGCCATGTAAAAAAAAGATTCGTTTGATTCTTCAGATCGGTCATACGTAAATTGTGTAACTGGCACTTTGAGACTAGCATAAATGAGACTGTCGAGGCAAGGTCAGCCTTAGCTCCAGGTACTCTCCGATAGACGCTAAAATTACTGTGCTTTTTGTGTCAACATAACTAGCCTTCATACTCGAGTTTATGGGAGAACTGTGCAAGTGCAGATACACCCTGATTGAAAACGGTCTGGTTTTCTTTTTTTGGCCGGGGAGGGGGAGGGCACAAAATGCTTCAAAGGATTTGGTTTCCAAAACTGCGCGGTTAACTACAAGCGTGTCATCTCAGCCGTTTATTCTGCTTTATCATCTTACGAGTCAGATCGTAACCAACCAAAACTACTGATCATGTCATTCTCCTATTACTAAAGAATAGTTGGTTCTTTCCCTGCCATAGTCCACAGTTCGCTGTGATAACATTTTAACCACCGCCCATCGGTGTGTGTGGCATAGCGGAGAGTTCGTATGCGGCCTACCCTCCCCCCTTCTCCTAAAAATGCGCGGTGATTTTTAACACATGTTAAGATTTGTACCCAGCGTTAGAGAAATTTCCTGACTCCCGAATTTGGCGGAATAGCATGGTCAGAGTTGACAGGCAGTTCATCCGGATCTAAGATGGAATGACATTCTTACCGGTTATTTCTTGTGTTTCATTACTTTGATAGCGGACTATGCTTCCGTTTGACTGGATAGATCGTAGTCGATTTCGTGTCCCACGATGTTGTCTGGCCATACTGCACAGCTAAGTTGTGATGAAGGGCGGTTGAGTATCTGGCTAAGTTACTCGAATCATCTTTGAAAGTTTTGTTCATTCACCGTTATGAGATAGCCGCTAACATCTCGTAACAAAGAATGTGGGGTTGGTATCTTTCCCGAAACAGATCGTACAATGTGCGACAAAAGTACAGGACCACGCCCCCTCATTTCCCCACGTATTTCCGGTTCTGTATTCTCTAACGAAACCATATCTGGTCAGGATGACCGAATGCACGATACAATACGGCACATTAAATTTCGAAACGACGCCGTGCATAATGTGCTAATTAGAGCAGAAGACGTAAAAAACGAGGGTGACAAAAGTATGGGACCCCCTATTCCGGCACACTGTCCTGTGCAAAATTTTGCAGAACCGGACGGATCATCGAGTCCTGCAACAAGCTTATTAGCTCGGTCTGAGGATTTGGCGGCTGACAAAATCGCGGGAACCGGGGTCACGTGATTCATGGACACCAGAACACGTGATGCATCCTAGTGACCTAGGTCACCTTCATTCGCGTCGGTTACACGTATACACCCTACAGAACTCACCGAATTTTGTTTGGTCGGTTCCACGCGGAAATAAGCTAACAGATTTTGAGAAGTACGAAATACGCGCGCCCTGTCAAGTGGAAGTCAGTTTACAAGAAAGCACCAGGCAATGCAAGAGATCGAGAGACATCGCATGACGGTAGATGAAATGTAACGAGCAATGTACTCCTAAAGAGCGGAAGGGTCGTCCATAAACTAAAGAAATCGGATGAACGCAGATTAATTCGTCTAGCCTTCAATAGCATATGCTCCATATCAACATTGAAAGCTTCGATCGGAGTCAGTGTTTCGAAATGAACGTTTCAAAGAACCCTCAAGGCCGTGCCGTTGATGAAATATAAAGAAAAATGATAAGATGCAGTACCTTACTTTTACTTTTACACGACTATCTCCTGCCAGGGGATAAGTCGGTTCCATGGATATCGCGGATTATCGCCGGCCATGCGTGGCAATTGGTTGCGAGTTTAGCGCAAATCGTCACCCAGTTTTTCTTCCAGTATTGCAGGCCGTAGATCGTATGTTGTCCGAGGCGCTCCACGTCTTTCTCGACGGAGCTCAACCACATTTTCAGTTGACAACCAAAGTGATAGTGCCATCCCGTGCATGGCACAGGGCAGAGTGTTTCTCTGTAGAGTTCTGTGTCGGGTCGCCGGACTAAGTGACCGGACCACTGCAGGCGGCGGCGTTGAAGGACGGAGAGTTGGTCAATGTTGCAACATCGCCTTCTTATTTCGTCGTTTGATGGCATTTCATGCCAGTTTTTACGAAGAATTCGACACAGTCACCAATTGTCGAACACCTCCAGCCTCCTGGTATCCTCAGCTCGTAGTGACCAGGTTTCAAATCACCACGCCAAAGCTGAAAAAACGCTTCCCGTGTATTGTCAATCCTTGACAGTACTTCGTCCTCCGCCTGACCATTCGGAAGCAGTGTTGACCCCAGATATTTGACCGGTGGTACTTACTCGATCGCGTGACCATTGATGGACAACTGCTGAGCTGACGGCCCAGGGAAAGGCGAAAAAGCCTCTGTTTTCGCTGAATTGACTTCGAGATTGGTAGTCTTCAAGAAGTGATTGAGTCGGTCCAGGGCTGGCTGAAGTGTAGCGGGAGAATCTCCTAGCACGACAGTGTCGTCTGCAAACTCGAGGCCCGAGACGTGCACCCTTGGACTCATTTGGGCACCGCGGTAACCAGCGAAGGCTTTGTTCATTGTCCAGTCGACCACACTGTTGAGAGAGAGCATTCCTGCCTACCCCCGGCATTGATTGCGAGCGCTGCAGATTCTTCGCCATACACTTGGGTACGTGCGCTAGTGAAGACACAGTAAGCCTTCAGGATCCTTGAAAGTTTGACAGGAATGCCGTCAGATTCTAGTATACCCCAAAGGCATTCACGATTAACTGAGTCAAAGGAAGCCCGGAAATCAATGAAGCAGGTTAATGTTGGCTGCTGGAACTTGTAGCGGTGTTTCAGTACTAGACGCAGTGTGAAGATTGGGTCCACACAATCTCTGCCGCGGCGGAAACCCCCTTGGTTCGGTCGAGTGCGGGAGTCTCTCGCAATTGAGAAGCGATTGAGCAGCAGTACCAGAAAATCTTTGCACCGACGTCAATTAAACGGACTCCCCCCCCCCCCCGGTAGTTCTCGCATGCTGTCTTGTCTCCTTTCTTAGGAATGTGTAACAGAATGGAGGTATCTCAGCCCGTTGGAAATGTCTCTCTGTCCCATATAGATCGGAACAGCATGTGGAGCCTGTTTATCAGTGATGACAAACAGGTCTTATACACTTCTGATGGTATGCTACCCTCTCTAGCAGCTTTTTTGCTTTTCAACTAGTTGAAGACCCTGGCGATTTCCGTCATACTTGGTGGCTCGCAGTTGACGTCATACATCTCTACTCTCAGGGAGGGTGGAAGGTCCGCGGTGTGATCGGAAGGTCGGTTGAGAATCCGGTCAAAATACTCTACTCAACGTTCGATTTTTATCTGTTCGATCATAAGCTGGCCTGCATCCCGTAAGACGGATTCAGACTTGCATCGCCGATTCGAAGCACTCCGAATGAGTCGGAATAATTTGCCGAAGTCATCAGTACCGGGATCGGCCTCCATCTTCCCTGCCACTTCCATCCATTACCTTTTACGATCGGCTCTGGCCAAGTACGAGGTTCCTGGCTGTAGTCTTCGGTGTTCAGTACTTGCCGCTACTCGGGCTTCCTGGGCTTTTGCTGATAGTTGCAAGGTGATCTCTGAGATCCAGTGTTTTGGACGTTTTCCAGTTCCCTCTGGCTCCTTCCAAGCACCCTCCTTGATCACCTCCCACTGTTCTTCCACGAAGGACCCATCCGTTTGCACGCTAGTTACAGTAGCCAGCCGAACTGCGATAGCGTTCGAGAGAGCATTGCGCTTTTCTGGTATTTCCAGGGCTGTGGCATTGATTCTGCTCAGTGGTGAGACCGAGGCGCGCAGACATGGATTCTGAAGCGCTCACCTACAATAAAAAAAAGTCTGTGTCATTCGTGTTTCTCATTACTGCGCCGCGGTAGTCCTCTACTGTTGAAGCTCAGTGGGATCGCACCAGAATGTGGTTTATTTGATGCGCTGTGCAACCATCGTTTGAGTACTAGGTTAAACATGTCTTCTAGGGGTGTTGGAAGCGAGTGTTACAGATGACTGACCTGTAAGCATCGGCCAGATTCATTAGGTGGTTTCCAAGTCCGAACTTTCCTAGAACACGGCGAGTGGACTCATCCGAGGGGCCTGTTCGTGCGCTCCAGTCATCGGGGGTGAAGAATATATCACAGCTTGAAACACGATTGATCAGATCTTGTAATTTGTCGTAGTAATCACCTTTTGTTGTATTTTCAGCCGCATTTGTCAGTGCATATATAGCAATCACCGACGAGTTCTGGGGAGAGTTCTCGAAGCGTGCTAGAGTCAACCTCGAAGAAATCGGTTCCCAAGATATCAGGGCACTGTTATCCTTTCGCTCAGGGCGAATGCGACACCATGGTGTCCGGAGTTATTCTCAGGCCCACTGTAATAGGGCCAATAAACTATCCACTCCCGGAACCTTAACACACTGAGTGCCGGAGCAGGGTAGTCGAACTTCCGAAACGCAAGCAACGTCTACATGGTAATCAAGTAGTGTTCGCATTGTAATACTCTGGCTACTTACATCTAATAGCGTCCTCACATTCCAACAAGCTGTTTGCCTGTTTTCTACAGTAGAGAGTTCCAGCTGGCTGTCTTGTCACCTCGACCGCTGGGATGCGGGGCACATCGCTTACCGGGGACGCCGTAGCATGATGAGACCGCGTAAATTCACAAATCCAAGGTGAGTGAGTGGGAATGATGATACGAAGCAGTGTCCCCAGCACCGTTCGGGACTTTTATGAAATTTAATAGCCCAGTCCGGCCTCTTTTGTCCCAGGATGCGCCTCTATCCTTTGCATATCCAAGTGCAACGTGCAAGACAGCAGTGCTCTCACACTACTGCATAAAGAACAACGCGTATCATGGGTGGAAGCAGATGAAGCATGGATGAGTAAATGGGAAAATATCCATTTCAGTGGTGAAGAAGAATTTAATCTGTATAACCCGCATGCTTGGAATTATTACTAGCATAATACTAGACAGAAGAAAAAGTTTCAGTCAAAGTAACAACGGCAACATTTCAGTGGTGGTTTGGATAGCCTTCTCAGTCAGTAATTAAAGTTAGTTAGCTATATGCCAGGGCGTACAAGATCCCATTGCGTGTATTCGTATGTTGAAACAGTTTTTTCTCCCATTACTGACCAGTAGATTATGAGATAATGTTATATTTCAACATGAAATGCTTCTGTCCACTGCTCGTACGCTACTAAAGGTTGACTGTTGTTCCGGTGGATCATGGTCATGCAGCGGCCAGCCTACAGCCCAGATCAAAGCCCGGTTTACGCGTACTTGCTCGCTAAGTGTATGAAGATTCTATAGTTTGCCGGTCAAGGTGAATTGATAACCGCCGTTGAACGAGAATGGGTGAGTGTTGACGAAGGGGCAGTCACAGGTCTTGTAAGAGGTATGCCGAGAAGATGTATTGAGGTCCTCCAGCAGAACGGCGGTTGGGCACGATTTTAAGTAGTAACTATTGAAGCCAAGCTAAGGTGGTCTTATACTTTTGCCATCCCCTTTTTCTCATATTCTGATTTAATTAGCTCGCAATACATTATTTTGCTGTAGGATTTTATATTTTGCACCACGATGGGTTTTCGGTAGTCCCGACCAGTTCAGTTCGAGCGATCATTAACCGTGCACCAAGTGCAGTGGTTTTAGGTGCTATTTCCAAGCGGCAACCCCGTGAATCCTGGAATTGTCTATTGGCCCATAATTGTGCATCCAGTACGATGCGTCCACATGGGGGGCTTTTATGCGTCAAGCCCCGGTGATGGGTAGGTGTACCTCGTACAAATAGGGTGAGCAAATTTGTTTAGGCCGAACTGTGCTCATTGTGATGCACTGACCCCTATGTTTAAAGGGTTCTCACGCACCAACAGGTTGTGTGCACCTAACGTATCGTTAAAGTTAAGGTTCGCAGTTCGTGTTTGAGTCACCGCGGCCACTGGCAAACCACAATGTGTGTCGCCATAACGTGGTCAGTGCGCATCTTCGAGACAAAACCATGTAGATATACGGGAATAGGGTAGGAACTGGCATCCTAGAGCCATTCGACTTTTCTGTAGGATGGGACGTTGGTTTGTGGTGAGCCAATGACCAAAACCGTTTCTTACACTTTTCGGATCATGTGATGATCCATGATGCTCTTACTTGGAAGTACCGGTTTTCGGTTCATTCACTCTGTCATGTATCTTGCTCTGGCGGGAATCTTATTTGGTATGGGGGTCACATCCGCACATAACCGGATGCTATCCACAGACCTTCACTGCTGTTTGATGATAAGGGAGTTCGTTGCGAAACGAGAACGCCATTTCCTCTGGTAATTGTTGCTGGTCGTTCGCGACTGCTTATTCAGAGAAAATTTTCTAGAAAAATTTGCCTTTACTTGTTGTAATCTTTATGTTGACTCTAAATTCTCCCCCTCGACTTCGTAATTTTTTTGCCTTGTTGTTGCTTTGGCAGCATGCCTATTCTGAAACCGGTGTAGTTTATATATATATATATATATATATATATATATATATATATATATATATATATATATTCACAGAGCTGGCCTCTCTTCCTTTCTTGCGGTTAACCACCAGGGTGATCACTCCTATTCGCAACCTACAGGGGCGCGCCCGGTGGCATTTGACTATGTAGTCCGTAGCCGATCCCTCTGCTTCGGGTCCCGATTTTTTTTGGCTTAAGATAGCTCAGTTGTTGCATTCAAACCGCTTCACATCGCCTTTTTCTTCCATTCCGTTCACCCAAGTTCTTTTCCATCACTGTTTTCCCATTGAAATCGAGCGACCAAAAACTTTTTCCGATGATTGCTCGAATCATGATACGTCAGAATCAACAGTGTCATGATGACAAAGATCTCGTCTTACATCAGCTGAATGCGGATGGCTTGTTCTAAGCAAATAAGCTTAAAATGAGAATTTATTTTACAGGGGTTCAGCCGGATCTAAAACTGGCTTGGTTCTTTGGGATGTTTTATTCATGAACAGTAGAGTGGCCGTTGGCATTCATCCCAACCAACAACTGAGATTCGATGCCACAAGCGCATCAATCGCCCTTTCTAGAGATCGGCTTTGCTCGGTGATCTGTGCGTGTTCACTTTACAAAACATGAGAACATGAAAGAATCTGATGCCAAAGCTCGTTCTCTGCCTCTGACAATCGGTTTCATTTTAAAAAAACCAGTACTCATGCACTGATTGCTACCTGCCAGAAAAACCTCATTCGTACACCAAAATATGGCTAAGAATGGTGAGGGAATGACTACAAACCATATTATCCAGTAGATGAAGAAACTAAGTTCATACAAAAACACGACACACTGCCGCATATATAACCCTTAAGTTAGTTTATCGCGTGAATCCCATCCAATAAATAGAACACCCTATTAGCTAAGTTCTTTGATTAGTGTTTTCCCATCCTTCTTTCTTGTCAAATAATGTTCTCACTGACTCATCCTTTAACCACCTCGATGCCAAAGAGGTCTAATCAGGTGCATACGCAGCACATATCCGAACCATCGTAACCCAGTGAGCGGTGTTTAATTCAGCGATTAGGTCCTGTGTCTAATGTCTTATGCCTAGTCTGAGCTTATTGCCGGTCCGGTATTCCCACCGAATTCCAGCGTTTATTATAAGATATCTGTGTCCGAACACCAAAAGTTGTTATGCATTGTGCAACTTCTGAGGCAGGGTCCTGAGTCACATGGAAGAATTGGTTGAATGATTGTATTCTTTATTTGATAACTGACGGGCAAGTGAATGTTACCTCCATGCCAGAGATGACATGTAGACTAAAACGAATCTCGCTGTTTGTGTGCATGGTGACACTTTATCCGATCCCGAACCTGTATCTACCCGATTTTTCTCCCTTGACACCTTAGGGTTTAGTATTTGGCCGACCCGGTCATTCAGCGTCATTTTGCACTTTTAGAGTGCAAAAGAAAGCCGGATGATTGATAAGTAGATATTCGTACCGTTGATGGAATTTTGCAACTTACTGAGTGCTTCACTTGGAAGTAGTGTCGGCCGCTTTCTCAAGTTGTGACACCTTTTAACCTTCATCCTCCGGGAACATGAATACCAGAGATGAACCGAGAAGGGGCTAGGACAACCATGAACTACAACGCTGTTCATTAGGGTAAACTTGGGTGAGGGACCACGATAAACCCGGATCCGACTTTTGGCTATTTATGTTCCAAGAGTGAACTTCTCAAATGCATCATTTACAAAAGGTAGTACCGGAATGTGTTTTTTGTGAACTGAGTTGAACGCTGTTTTCATATCAAAGTAAATTGAGCGGATCGGCCAACGGAGCGTTTGACTGGATTCTACCATCCATCTTAAGAAATGAAGATATGGTCGGCACAAATTCAGACGGGTCCAAACCCAGCTTGATCCTCACGCGAAAACCGTTCGCGATTGTTAGTTTAGTGGCCGAGAATAATGCCATTGAATTGTTTGGATGAGATACTAACCAAGCTCATTCTTCTGATGTTTCTCCAAGCGAACCTGTCACCTCTGGATCGGCCGATCATCGATCCGGAACCATTATAAACAGCAGGTAAAGGTAATCATTGGTGGCCAAACGGTCATCATGGTAAACTTAAGACCCTGCTGTCCTGGGTTCGGATCCTACTTCCGCCACCGGCCACTCCCCGAATGGCAGCTTCTGATCTAGACCGCCTTCCTGAAATACTGCACCATTATTATGTGCAAAAAGACAATGGCTTTGGTTTTCCGAATGTGATCTCTGTCACTCAAATAATCCGTATGTCATGTCGAAATCGAATAACGGTTTCGTTAGATAGAAAAACTTCCGATCACACCGCTTTTGGATGTCCATACCTCAGAGGGCTTTCCTTTGATTTGATAACAAATCATTTGGAACTCAGTGTTTACGTGAAAGCTGCTTCCATTGCTGACCCGTTTCATATTGGAATATAGAATTTTATTCTCCCATAAAAATCCAAAATCACTTTTTTCAAATGGAAAATAGACGTCATTTCGTTAACCCCCTCAAATCCCCCTCCCAACTTTCGTTTGTATTACCTCTCTTAAAGCATGTCCTACAGAATACGATCTCCCTTGGTCATCTCGCCTGGTGGACTGTCTGATCAAGTGGATTTTACTGGCCCATTGTCCTGCCTCTAGGTCCGAACAGAACATCACACCCGGGCTGCGGATTGTACCACTAGTTGTTCGGTTATATGCGTCGAAATCAGGTAACTCTGACCCGGGTGATGATGTGTGCTCCTCTATCCACCTGCCTTGGTCGTCATGGCATCCGAGTACGCATACCTTGGATTCGATGGTTGCGGTAAGCTTACCGGGATTGGTATTTTTCTCCTTCATTCGTCACTGATGCATGTGAGGGATATCTATATCCATCCTGATTGCGGGTCGTTCCACTGTAGTTGATAAGATGTTGCACCTATCCTTCCCGTCGATTCACCAACAACTGGCATTCACCTTCTACTGCTACTACTGCTGTGCCGCAGTGCGTTCAGTATTGTTGTATGGTTGCGAAACCTGGAGTCTGCGTGCTGAAGATATTCGTCGTCTTGAGGTTTTTGACCACCGGTGTTTACGTGGTATCACTAAGATCGGGTGGAATAGCCGAGTGAGTAATGATGACGTCAGAAATCGAGTATTGGGTACTGATTCAGAGAACGTTCTGTCACAGCGTATCCAGCTTAGTAGACTTCGTTGGTTGGGGCACGTGTTACGTATGGCAAACACACGTCTACCGTATCGCGTCCTATTCTCCGTTTCTCCTCAGGAGTGAAAGAGACCACACGGAGGTCAACAGATGACATGGCAACGATGAATGAGGAAATGTACAGCAGACTTAGGAAAAGTAGGTGCCTCACGTCTTCGTGGTTGTGGTCCAAAAGATCCGTCTACCAGTTGGTTGGAGACACTGAAGAATATGGCAGCGAACCGCCAACAGTGGCGATCGTGTTGTCACTTTCTATCGAATCAGAATGTTTGATCGGTGTACGTTTGTACAGTTAGACTGTGTATTCCGTGTGTTGGCTACTAGGGCATTCTTTTCTTTTCCCACCCATGTAGATCCACTCCATGTCCATCTTGTATATTCATACTTTTTAATTCAACGTGCAACATGGTGAGAAAGGCAGTGGTCAGTGGGGCTTGCCCTACTGTTTAACGCTGTACGATGATGATGATGTATGTACATTCCGCTGGTGGTCATTCTAGACACCGTTTAAGCGGCCTACTTACGTACCCACTCTGCTCTGGATTCACGAAATCCCACACTCATATCACATAAAAGTTTCAGAGTAGGATTTCAGCTGTACTGGTTACCGAATTAAGCTAGTTAGGACATGAACACGTCAGAATATACTCATATAATTGCTGTGGTCTTTTACATCTGCCAGTTCCTATAAGATGGTGACTTTCTTTACGGTGAACTTGTGCGTCCCAACCTGTCATACAGCCACAGCAGTTAAGTTTTCTTAGTGGTAGTCTATTGAACTGAAAAAGATCCTCAGGTTATCAGATTGGTTTTCATTTATATCTCTTTTGAGTGATTCTTCTGTCAAGTAATCGGCCGGTAGCAGTCAGTTGGGATGTTTTATTATGCATTTTCAACGAGGGGAAGCCGCTGCATCAGTCTAAGTCAGTGTGATTCATCGGTTAGTTTGCGAGGTTCAGGTACCGTTTTTGGCAGTCGATATATGTGCTCTGTTGATGACTTCCGACATATTAGATGAGTTCGTTGTCGTGCAAAGCCTCCATGGCTTTTCGATAGTGAGTGCTGCATTGACATTGTCTGGCGAACTCAATATTCACTTCTGTGAGCAATTAATACTCACCACATAATAAATTCGGCTTTGTGATCAAATCGGTTGCCTTCATCCTACAGTAGTTCATTTTCGAGGGTATGTTCCACAACATCGGCATCTATCTGGTATATTCCCTAAGGTTCTAATGGATATGAATTTTCTAACGCCAAACATCATGTCGCACTGGTGGAACAACTATCTTTTCACTCCATTTCGCTGTGCCATATAAGATGGGAATTGTACAGTTCATCATACTATTCTCGAAACAATTCTTAATTTCAAAAACTTTCTCATGAACTCAGTGAAATCAAGCGAACTTGGTTTGTCTACTGCACGAATCTGTCACACTATTATTATTTGCTATTGAGCTTGTGATTATTGGAACTGTCCTCATTTTCATTTTGTTAGGTTCTGAATTGGTGCTCTGGATCGGGTCGTGACTTGCATTTGGAACAACCAGCGGCCTTGTTCATTCTCCTCTGTTTTCGTCACGTACATTGGGACAGCAAGGTTCACGAAAACAGCTGGACCTACACAGTCACAGACCAAGCTGCTCCGCCACGGTGGCATCCAGGCGATTCATCCCGGGAAACAGAATTCGCTATGTATTTGGGTTCTTTAACATTTCTGTGCATGTTACTTGTGCAATCCTTGCGTGATTCTGAGACCCAGGTAAGTTTTGAATCCCCCCCCCACCACACTTTCTATTCGCCTCGTACCTTCTAATAAGCAATGGAAAATTGTTTCCTCATCCCACAAAGCACACTGGTTGTTCATCTCTCGGTTTCGGACCACCGTCTCCATTATAGATAAAAAATGCACTACAAAATTTGATCGAAACCATACTGAGCACCTTTGACGTATCCGAGGTCGGAGAGCGCTGTTATGCCTACATTCTGTCCCACATGGACGTGTTGCGATTGCCAGCTCACACTGTGCTAATGCCACCGACTAGTCTGGAAGGTCGGTTATTCGGGTAAGTGAAAAACGGAAGCGACCATTACTCTTGGTCCACATTCTCTGGCTTTATGTTTATTTAACCATAAACCGAGAGAATTTACATGTTACGTAAAGTTGCTCAGTCAATAATATGAAGTTATATTCGTATCTTTTGCAACTTAAAAACTACACATCGTACGTGACAGTAGATACCTAATGGATTCCCTTATTACTTCACACTTGGTTGCCTGTTTGAACCTTGTGTAGACCGCGCTGACTGATGTGTTTACTTGCATCGGTGCATTGTCATTTTTCTTGATGTATCGAAAAACGACAAATAACAATTAGTGTGACCAAAGACGGTCATGGTAGGTCTACAGCTTAGATTGTTTGTTTCTGAACACGAGGAAGAGGATCGTTCAACCAAACAGTAATCGCCTCGGCGATAGATAATAAGTGATACTTGATTTCCTTTGATCTTAACCGTATAGAGGGGCCTAAATGATTCACGCACGTCAATCGATTGCAAAATACACTTGACGAGTCACCATTATACGTTGACTAAATTGATCGCATATCAATTAACGGAAGTGAAATGACAATCAGTTGTCAGAAGGTTCATCAATGATATTCTCCTTTTTTCTGTCTTATCGGACTAATACTTACTTTCCTATTTCCACGCGACTACCTTTAGCTAAAGAATGAGTGGGCTCCATGAATATCGTGTATCATAGCTGATCATGCGCGGAGGTTGGAAGCCAGTTCGGTGCAGATCGTGATTCAGTTTTCCTTTCATTTACGAGTGCCATAGATCGACCGCTAGCTTAGGCGGTCTGCATTCTTCTCAATAGTGTTGATCTAAGTTTTAAGCTGGCCACCAAGACGATAGCGCCATCCAGGACAGGGTTCGGGACGTAATGTTTGTTTGGTTAGTTCCGTCTCGGGCCGCTGTTGGATGTGAGCCAACCACCGCAGTCGACGACACTGAAGGACGTCTGAGGGCTCGTCGGTCTCAAAGCACCGTCTTCTGACTTCATCGTTGGATACTCTGTCGCACGAGTTTACTTCCAAAATACGCCGCAAGCCCTAATGATCAAACACCTCCAGCTTTCTGGCATTCTCGGCTTTCAGTGGCCAGGTTTCGCGACCAAAGCTGAGTGCGAGGCGTATATCGGCATGACAGATACGCACCTTGGTCCGAAGGCTGATTTCATTGCGGGTCCACAAAACCCCTCGTGGCTGGGGAAATGGTTTCTTGGCCTTGTCTATCCGAACTAATACTCCATCCTTCGCCTGACCGTTTGGAAGCAGCGTGGAGCCTAGATACGTAAAATGATGAAAAGACTAAAGCAAGTGTAGACGATATTGTTCTTCCGAGTGATGATCCAGGAAAGTTGCAAGCTTTCTTAAATAACCTAAGCGACAATATAGCGGTGTTTGGGACGCTTTTTAAACCTTCAAAGCGCAAAATACTGTTGCAGGGCTTGATTGGCTCCATGCCAATCCTTTTGTTAGCAAGGAAACTCGGACTGAAGTAAACAGGTTTCGTTACCTGAGCGGTTACATCTCACTAGGCATACAGATATCGGGTAAAGTATCATCCTGTATACAGAAGGCTCGTTTGGTTTTTGCCAACCGCATCCATCTGTCGCACTGGCGTGAAATCCAGTTGTTTGTCAGTCCAGTATACACTGCAGTAGTTAGGTCCGTTCTTTTATACGGTTCAGAAACATGGCCGTTAAGGGCAGAAGATAGACGAAGTCTGTTGGTGTTCGAGCATCGATGTCTCCATAGCATTGCCCGAATATGGTGGGAACACCGTATCAGCAATGCTTAGGTTAGACGTAGGGTGTTGGGAACCAGAGGTCACTCTCTGGACCAAGTACTGAATCTAAACAGGTTAAGGTGGTTGGGACATGTGTTACGTACGCCAGCCAATAGACTTCCTCGGCGTACGTTGTTCTCCGAGGGAGGTAGTGGCTGAAGGTAGGCCAAGATGGTCAGTCCATGATATGGTGAAAAGGTATGAAAAGTTTGACCAGTGGACTTGGTGAATTAAGATGTGTTAGACTTCCGGGTTGGGGTCCACTCAACCCGCCCAGTGAATGGTTAGAGACGTTAAATGATATGGCTGTGTCGCGACCAGCGGCGTAGTTGCATTCGTGATTTCCGCTTATTATTTTGATTTTTTAGGTCTTTTCCACTTTACTTGACGATGCTGGACGGTAGCGATCGAAACCAGAGCACAGAAGTGCGAGGTGAGTGGTTGATTAAGCTGAAATTGAACGATGGAGCGCATTCGATCAGTTGGTCTTTGATGGATAGCTTTCGAGCTGATGGCCCTGGGCAAGTCTACATGACTTTAGTTTTCCTGGTGTTTACTTTTAGCCCGATGGACTTTGAGAAAAAGTTGGTTCGATCGAGGACTGGTTGAAGCGTGGCGGGGGATTCCGCCAGCACTACAGTGTCACCCGCGAACTCTAAGTCTGAGACGTGCATCTCCTAACTCCGCTGGATACCAGGATAGCCAATTGGCGCCTGTCTCATTGTCCAGTCAGTTGCGTAGATGAACAGCACCAGTGAAATAGGGTAGCCCTGTCGAATGCCAATAGTAAGTGTGAACCCCGAGGATTCTTCACTACACATACGGACTCGCGCCCTAGTGGACGAATAGTATCCTTTTAGAAGCCTTGCGAGTTTATCCGGCATCCCGTCTGATTTCATTATAACCCAGAGACAGGCGGTTAAGTGAATCGGAAACGACCAGAGAGTCGATGAAACAGGCTACTGTTGGCTCCTGGAACTTGTGGCGGTGTACTGCTGTTCGATGTAACCTCCACTACGACGGAAATCCCCTTTGTTCGGTCAGGTGCGGCGGTCTCTCGCAACAGAGAAGCGGTTGAGTAGCAGCACTCAGAAATCCTTTGCAGCTGCGTCGATCAGGCTGATCTCCATACAGTTCTCTCGCACTGTTTCGTCCCCTTTCTTTGGGATGAGCAGCAGAATAAACGTGTCCCAATCAGTTGGAAAGACTTCTTCCCGCCACCTGGAGCCGAATAGGATATGTAGTCTGTCGATTAATGAGGATGGACAGTATTGTCTGGGTCGTTACCGCACCTGACCCACTGGGACCTTATGTGGTTCTCCACTCCAAGTCTTAGGGTCTGGTTGCTAGCTATCCCTAGTAGTGCAATGAGCCTTCGTGGCTATGGGGTATACCCATTCCACTACACTCATGCGCAAGCATGTAATAAAAAGAACTTGTAGACTTCTGATGGCATGCTGTCTTTTCTAACGGATTTTGTGTTCTTCATCTGGTTGATGACTGTGGTGATTTTAGTTGTGTTCGGCTGATCGCAATTGACATCCTGCGACTGTGCCGGAATTGGGGTTTTTAGGTCCGTCGTGTGGTTTGATGGTCGGTTGGGCAACCGGTCAAAGTGTTCTACCCATCATTCTATTTTTCTTTTTTGATCGGGCGTGAGCTAACCGACTGCGTCGCGCAGGAGCGACTCATGTTTGCAGCACCTAACCGACGCATTGTGAATGGAGCAGAACAGCTTTCCGAAGTCACCGATCCCTGCTGCAATCTCCATTTTTTCAGCTACTTCCGTCCAGTACCGCTTATAACCAACCCTAGCGAAGCGCGAGACCTTGCGTTGCAATCTGCGGCGTTCACCACTTCCTGATATCCGTTTTTTGTATGCTTTGGCTGACAGTTAAAGCGTGCCCTCAGAGATCTTGTCTTTTAAACGTCTTTCGGTTTTCCCTAGTTCTTTCAAGGCAGCTTATCTATCCATCGATTCGATCATCTCCCACCGTTCTACTGAATTTGAATTCCGTGGCACGTTGTTTACTTTGGGTGTTCGGATGGCGATTGCGCATGACAGCGCTCGGCATTTCCGAGACTGCGACGTTTATTCGGGTCAGTGGAGACTCTCTAAGGCACGCGGATAGATGGATGCTGAAACGCGCACGAACAAGAACGTGGTCTGTGTCGTTTGCGTTTCCCGTCACTGCGCCACGGTACGCTCGACAGTCTTCCACAGACGAAGCCCAACGGGACCTTGCTGAGATATGGTCGATTTGATGCGAAGTGCGACCGTCGCTGGCATACCGCGTAAGTGCTTTTCAGGAAGCTGCAAACAATCATTCTGCTAGAGTCGCCCAGACTGACCAGGTCACCATTCTCTGGGCTCTGGCCAAGGCCAAATTTTTCGAGGACGCGTCACGTAGACGAATTCGAGGGACCTGTGCGGGCTTTCCAGGATCCGACGATGAACAAAATGTCACGCTTCTGGAATCGATTGATTATCCCTCGGAGATTGCCGTAGAATTTATCTTTTGATTCGCTGTCCGCCGCATTGGTCGGAGCATAAACCGAAATCGCAGTCAAGTTCTGCGGGGAGCCTTCCAAACGTGCCATTGCAAGTCTTGCGAGAATCGATTCCCGAGCGATCATTGCGCTATGGGATTTATTGTTAATGGCAAATGCGACGCTCTGGCGCCCGGAGTTGTCTGTCTGGCCGCTATGATAGAACCAGTAAGCTGTCTTCTCTCTTGGAACCTTTATGCACCGAATACCAGAGTTAGGTATGCGGACTTCTGAGAGACAAGCTGTGACGATGTTGTAGTTGTGCAGTGTCCTCATTGTGAAACTGGCTGCTCACGTTCAATAGTATCCGTACATTCCAACAAGCTATATAAGCCTGCTATCCATAGTTGAGTATTCCAGCTTGTTGTCTTGACACCTCGACCACTGGAGCACAAGGTTTGTCGCTTGCCAGGGACGCCGTAGCATGATCAGAGCGCATGTTTTTAGAGTTATTCATAGAGATTCATGGGAATATAGTACGAGGCGATGTTCCCAGCATCTTTCGAGACTGTTGTATCACTCGGTCGCCCAGTCCGGAAAAAAGTAAGTTGACGGTACCCCATCCGGCCTTTTTGTTCAGGGATGCACCTCTAGCCTTTGCACATCCAAGTGCACCCTACAAGGTAGCAGGGTTGTTCCAGATGAGCCGGTGGTCTGTTGTGCGGTTTATTTGCCTCTTCCGGAATACCGGGTCGGGTAGGTTGCTTAGTTTTCCTTTGTAGCCGTTGGACCAGCAGATTTCGTCCGCCTATTCAGGAGTATCTGTCTTCGTATGCCGAACACCATATCATCATCATCATCATCATCATCATCGAACAGCGTTAAACAGTAGGGCAAGCCCCACTGACCACTGCCTTTCTCACCATGTTGCACGTTGAATTAAAAAGTATGAATATACAAGATGGACAGGGAGTGGACCTACATGGGTGGGAAAAGAAAAGAATGCCCTAGTAGCCAACACACGGAATACACAGTCTAACTGTACAAACGTACACCGATCAAACATTCTGATTCGATAGAAAGTGACAACACGATCGCCACTGTTGGCGGTTCGCTGCCATATCCTTCAGTGTCTCCAACCAACTGGTAGACGGATCTTTTGGACCCCAACCACGAAGACGTGAAACACCTACTTTTCCTAAGTCTGCCGAGGTTTTTAGACCCTGGTCACCCTCAACCCGGCTAAGCCCGCCTGTCGATCGGTTGGCCGGGGTGTGACTGCTGTTGATGCCTGCTTCAGCCTCCTGGAGCCACAGGCGAGAGCTGGGTAAATGATGGAGACCAAGGAGATGGAGGATGTTCCAAAAGAAAGACAGTGTGCCAACTCAAAGGTGCTACTCCTTTTAGACACCCTATCGCACCCCTGGTGCTGTTTTTTGTCTGGACTCCGAGCTGACAGAAGTACGCGTGGCCAGCTAAACTGCTCCTTTAATTATTTGGCCCAACGGTCGAGCCTCTGCTCTTTACCATGAATGGGCTCTCCATTTCTATTGCAAATCGTCTCACTGACCTGGGTGCGTCGTCCACCGGTGTCACGGATAAGTCTGAACAGTCTTTGACTGGGACCTGAAGCAGCTACTATTTCCATTTCTCCGGCTATTTGACTCAACAATTTTCGCGGTCTTCCTGAAGGCTTTCTGTAAATTGCTTTTGTTGGCATCTTCGCATCTTATTCATCTCCTTACAGTTCGATAGCTGACGTTTTTGCTCCATTATACTCAGCGACTCTTGCGAAATTCAGTGTCTTTGATGGACATCGTATCTAGGACCACAGGTGAAACCTTCTGCCACGTGCATCGCTTGTTTGACATGAGCCTGATTCCCATCTACCTTACTGTTCGTAGATACTAGCTCATGAACCAATTTCTGTTCAAAACGAGTGCGAACTTCTGGGTCAGACACGTTGGACGGCTAACCATGTTTGGGGTTTGCGTCGACGACCATGAAAATGGAGAGAAAATCGCATTAAAACTAGTGCATGGTCCGACTTAACGTACACGGAGCAGTAGGATCTACAGTTCTAAACAGAACTGCGCCACCGGTAGCTTACCGCGATGTGAACGACGTTGTCAGTTAAAACAATGACCAGCCGGCGTTTCGGTTACCGCAGATGAACGTTCTCAGGGCAGGATGCGACTACACTTGTACTGGTTTAGCCGAACTGTGGCCCCTACTCGACTGCCATCTTCCATTCGACGATTACTATATGATTTCAGCTGCTTCGCTCCATTTAGACTGATTGAATTATTGATCATCGCTCGACCAATCAGCCCTATCTAGGATTGTTATCGAGGCTCTTAATTCCGGTCAAGACGAGATTGGGATCACGTTTGTTATCGTGAATTCACACACCGTGGAGTGCCGTGGCTTACACTCATCGATGTTCGTAGGTAGATGCGTTAGACCGTGCCAGAGTGCTTTTCCAATCAACCATTTGGATGGAAATTCTGTATAATTTCGACGTAATTCCGAATTCTTCTTATAGACTGTGTTCGTACTTTGCGGGTTCGAAGCCACTTAAAATCCATGTTGTTTTTTGCTACATGCCGTTTCCTTGGATTGACCCGTCAGCTTTTTTTGTTCACTGGGAAAACGGAAGGTTATCCAACTCGGTGTTGACAGATTGCCACCGAGTCAGAATGTTTCTGGTTGAAAACTTGAATCAGCAACTAAATGAATGAGGAATGGCCGGTCATCGACATACAATAAGTGTCTAATGAGAATGATTGATCAATGTGTGTTTGTACAGTTAGACTGTGTATTCCGTGTGTTGGCTATTAGGGCGTTCTTTGCTCTTCCCTCCGATATAGGTCCACTCCCTGTCCATCTTGTATATTCATACTTTTTAATTCAACGTGCAACATGGTGAGAAAGGCAGTGATCAGTGGGGCTTGCCCTACTGTTTAACGCTGTACGACGATGATTAAGTAACGTTAAACACAATCAACCTATTCATCATCCGATCAACCGATGCTATTCCATGAATAACATTCGAGATGGTGTTTCTTATTCCGGGTTGCGCGTTGGAGCTCGATCTTCTTTGCATCGAGATAAACGTCCTTATAACATAAATGAGCAAGTACCCAACCGCTCATATTGCTCGAGATTGTGTTGCAGCACGCGAGTCACTTATGGATGTACTTACACGTAATTCGTATACAATTTACTGTCCACTCACAGGCTAACTGGAACTATGTTGTTTGCTTCCTTTCTCTCGACGACAGCCTCCTAGCTTCCGCTGGTGGTATGACTGCCTCATCTCCGGACACACCACATCGACCACCCAATGACTGTTTATACCCGGAATTAGATACGCTGGTGTCTAAGGACACTTGTGCGCTAAGGCACAAACGCTTGTGCTATTTGAAAAAAGTGATTGGTCTTCTCCAGTATACTCTTCTACGTGGTCAGATCCCTGTACACGAAGTGGAAGCACTGAAAAGCGGTTCACTTGCGCTGAACATCGTTCAGTCCATGTCGGAGTCTACTGGATCTCAAACAGACTCACTGTTCATCCGTCTGTTAGCCCAGCCGATGGGTAGTCTGTTCAAACGGCTGTTAAAAGCAACACCCAGTCCAACGTCGGTTACCAAACATGAAATCGGGGATCAGGATCGTATTTTAACTGTCTTGGGCTGCTTACGCATTGGAAATCTTCTGTCAGAACTAGAAGCGGTAGCTGCAGCTTCCGCCTGGGGTAAGAAAAAATACTAAACGTTTTATTTCTGACTTTCTATTTGGTGATTTCAGTTATTGTGTTTATTTCGGTTTTTCTGCCCATAGAATCTACGAAAATAAAGGTTTTTTTGAATATCCTCTTAGTCGATTAGCCGAATCATTGACACACCTTTTGCGATTTCCTCGACTTCCAGTAGCTTTGCATTTTTGTGCAAAAACAAATGAAAAATTTGCGCTCGAACTATCTCCATATCAATATCATTTTTTCGGGTTGACTAAACAATGTCCAGCAGTTTGTAAACTGATTCTGCCTTCCGTTGAAAACTTCCTTTGTTACCAATAATTTCACCTGGATTGGTTATGTAACCTTCGTGACTTTGACGCCAAGCTCAGCGATCGTCAACCCATGAAAACCACCAACGTGAGCTACGAGCAACACCAATGTTCGAAACCATTGTACCGTTTCTGTATAATAAACAAAAAGGAAGCGGAACTATTATTAACTATGTGAAGTGCTGCCACATAACTGACTAGATCCTCCACCAAATCCTAACCTAGCAGGAGCAGCACTAACTGAAATGGATAAGATTTTGAGATCGGACCAGTTAAATCCCTCCTAATGGTCGGATATCGGACTAAGTGTCGTCCAATAAACAGAGAAACGTTTGGTTTTCACAAAACTGAACCACATTCATGTGCACATCAGGTGTTGTGTGTGCTGTGGTTGTTAGGCACGCTAGCCTATACGGCTCAAAAGCGTAGCCATTGCGGAAAAAAAGCGGACTATGGGTTTTTGGGCGTCGATTTTTCTGGGGTATGATGGAAACACCATGTCATCATTGGTGAATGCAAGCCCATGGTATTCTTAATCGGGGGTCAGTCTTTAGATGAATCACTTAACCTCACTAGATTACGGTGATCGGGACATATTACACATGCCCATGGATAGACTCCTTCGATTTTTTTGTCCAAAGGAGTTATCGGCTTAAGGTAAAATCAAAGCGATTAGTCAGTTATGTGGTAGATGAGCGTGAAAATCTCAAGATGTGATACGTGATGGGCTTCCTGGTTAAGGTCCACGGGACCTTCCTATTTGAGACTGCGGCGCTAGGGCAGTGATTTGAACGCATCTACACGCGGCGCGCTGTAAGATTGTGTTCAAGATACAAATAACCATCCAGTCACAAACAGGTTGCTTCGTAATTGGTCTGTACACTACCTACTAATGGTGCCACGCCTGGCTTCATATATAAACGAATCTGCGATGACTAACGGGGTGGGTCACCGTGTTTTCGGTTTAGGGTGGGCGTAGATCCAGGTACGAGCTGTTATTACATACGATGTTCTGCGTTGATTTGGGCTCAACAACTAGGAAACAAAGCCGATTGCCGCGGTTAGTTGTACACTTCTCTGTCCATTCGTTCTTTATCCTTCGATTGCAAGATTGCAATGGAAGGATCGTACGTAGAAATCCCAAGGGCTCGTCATTTTAACAGAGGAACCAGCAACTATGGCGCGCAAAGTCGAAGTGCGGAAACCGAGATGATATTCTTCAACCCTGGACAGAGACCACAATCCTAAAAGAAACCAGTTCAAAAATCTCTGCGTTTTTTTTATCTAGAGGATGGGTGCGGATTATCTTCTCTCTTGGGGAAGTCGCGCCACAAATTCTACCCCTTCAGTAAGACCTATTGGATTATATCTGCCGCATATGGTGAGCACGTGACCGATGTGGCCATGCCTTACCGGTCATTCGAGTCCTACTGCTGAAGCATGCGGAAAATTTGAGACGAAGAATCCGTAACCGAGAAGCACTGTAACATGCGATATGGGCGTCCTCAGGTGACGATGTTTGTTTTCTCTGAACAACAGAAACCGGCACGAATGATTTATCTTCTTAACGTAACTTTAGTAGTGTTTGCACATATTATGAGTCTGCTTATTCGTCATTGGAGTTCAGTGTCAGCTTCGCACTTAGGCACAGGAAATCTCGCGAGGCTCTCGAATAACTGCTTTTTGTTATTGGTTTGTGTTTTATTAATTGACTTGCTCAACCTGGAAATCAAGATTCACACCGCGGGCTACTTCCGTTACTCTCTTTACATGATGCATTGTAAATCATCAGCGTGTAGTTCACCGCTGATAAGCTATGGTGGTTTTGAAGGATGTGAACCATGCGAAATTCTTACTGTCGTTTTTTCCCAGTATACTGTTTGTAATCGATGATTGACCACTCTTAGTGGTTCCTCATTTTTTCACCCACTTGCACCCCTGCCGATAAAGCCGACCCTACCACCGAGGAATTTGAATCACTATCTGAAATGTGCACCGAAGTCATGAGCCTAATTCACACAAGCGCTCAGCAGTCAATAACATCCGAACAACTAACGTGTCTGGAAAGGAGTGCGGCAGAACACCGTCTTAATCTCGTTTCCAGTGCAATAATATTCTGGATTCTGGGCGAACAATCTAGGGAAACAGGCGTGATCAACCAGCCCGATGTCTCCCGAGTCAGCGTCATGCCACGTTCTATTCACGCCCGTTTGTCTAAGCCCATGTGCCACACCGTGCTGACGCATAACACACCAACAAACCAAATCAGCATATCAACCATGGTGCGAGTGCTGGAAGCCTGCACCTGGTCTATCCTCACTCTTGGTAAGTGCATTTTTGTTACACAATAAACCGTGTATGCAATAATGGAACCTCTCAATACTGCGTAAGATGACCGAAACTCAAATTAGAACAAATTTGACTGTTGTTCGGCGATATTGTTAGACATTGGTATTCACTGGATGTAACCCAGCTTACTTCATAAGGGTATCAGATTCATCGGATCTACAAGCTGTGCTCGTTTCGGTGAGGGTGTATCAAAAGTACTTGAGATTGTTATGGCGTGTCGTAGGGGATCACAGCTGTGATACGCTGATGGTTCTTCGTGGGGTAGTCACAGTTAACCTCCACGACGACATCGCGGTAGCTAGTTAGGATATTTAATATGAGTAGCATACAAATGACTCGTCGCCCACTGTAGCGCACTCAGATTTCCTCATGGGGCTTTGCTAACAGTAACCGGTAATCGGCCCTTGTGTAGCATTGCCGTCACCGAATACCACCGATTTATCAGACTAGAGGCTGATGCAATCATATCTGCATTTTATATGCAAAGGATTTGGTATAAGCCGATTACTCTGTTTTCGATTGCAGCACCCAATTCCATGTCCTTCATGGATCGACTCGCGAACGTGAACGCCGTCTTTATGCAATCGTTGACGCGACATTCAACGGAGGCATTCGTGGTTTCCAATAGTTTTATTTACGGTTGTCTACGAGAGGCCAGTTTACTTCCACTCTTTTGTCTCGCTGTTTCTCGAGCCAAACGTTTTAGTACGACTGACATGGTTGCAGATGGCCCCCAAATACTCCTCGCTGACATATTCCATTGGTTAACCACAACAGATTGGAAGTAAGTTATTGACTAATGGATCCTGTTCTATCATAATTGAAGGTAGTTGCTCTGAACAATGACGTTTTCTGCTCTTTATAGATTCATAATTCCCGAAAGTCCGGCAAAACTCAGTGGGTTTTTTCTCATGCTGTCTTTCATTGCACACTCACTGGAAAAGAGGACTTCTGGTGACAATAGTGTCATCGGTTGTTGTGATTGTCATCCGGCCTGGAAGTGTCAGTCTTCGACCAATTCTGGACTCCAGAAGCATTGTATGGCCGCGGTATCTGCCAAACAATTCGTCAGTGTTTTGGCGGAAATCCGAAAAGCATTGGGATCGTGGAAAATGTTGAGCGGATCGGATAACGAGGAATCCGACCATTTTGTCCGGTATGTGTTTATAACTTAAGTAGGTTTTGATGAAATTACGCTTTTGAGTTCGAAGCCCTTACGCTAGACCCAATTTTAATCGTTAGTCTTTTGGTAGAAGAAAGCCTGAACTCCCCAGAATATCACTTCCTGTCTTAAAAATGCGTTCTGAGAATCGCACTGTGGTCAAGTACCTCGAAGCCTCTGCACTTTCACTCCCATAAATATATGGGAGGCGTGAAGAGTGCCCCTCGGTGAGCATACCAGAGGCATTCACGTCATTACCACTTCATACACTGATGAGTATATATATATATATATATATATATATATATATATATATATATATATATATATATATATATATATAAATTTTAGGATGATCAAGACTTCTCAGTATGACACGTATGAGAGTGATTTCTTTTTACGGTGAAAATCTATCGATTGCAAAATGATATGCCCTTTCGGAGCGATCCTTGTAAAAAAAATTGGTTAGATCGGAAAATAAGGCATAACCGAACAGCCAATTTTGTTGTTATCTGATGAACACTTTAGAAAAGCTCGCTATTTGAATTCTCTTCATTTAAATATACACACGTTCGTGAGCACTTAATTAAAAATCAACGTGAAAAGTGGTCACCGAAGTTTCGTTTTTTTATTTGGTTTCTCTGCAGCTTGGCCTTTGGTTATGATCTAAATTAGCTCGACGAATAATCAAGATGTTAGGCTAGTGTTTCCGAATTCGGGACAACTCCGACACGTTGGAGAGTTGCCCACGGCATGGTTAAAAATACGCAATCCTCGTTATCAGGTGGAGAGGGCTGACTGGTTCAATCGTCGCTTTTCTCATTATTGCCCGTGCATGGTTAAGGTGACCCAAAAACGCGACTCAGTTACGATTTTCAAATCTGTACCACCGGTGCCAATAAGATGATACTTCCAACTCCTAGTGGTCTTGATAAGCAAAAAGCGTTTATACGGAAACACAAGGTGGGTTCAGTCAATTTCATGAATATGCTTACAATTTACCGAGTTTGTCGTCATTGTACGATCGGTCCGTTAAACCTTAGCTGTGATTACCTGACAATGAGACCTCATGCTCGAATGTTCTCACTTTGTTCAGCTTCATGGTCCTGCTTGTTAGGCTGCTGTCACTTGTTGATATTATCAATCGGCTGTGAACT
This sequence comes from Fasciola hepatica, assembly GCA_948099385.1. NCBI lineage: Eukaryota > Metazoa > Platyhelminthes > Trematoda > Plagiorchiida > Fasciolidae > Fasciola > Fasciola hepatica. Next base: position 7,699,208 of record CANUEZ040000012.1, on the reverse strand, counting down.
AGCCTGAATCTTGGTTTACTGTCGGAGCTGGTGAATCGGATCCGCTATTTTGCCAGACGAGGTACGTGGCTTGTGAGCTCCTTCCAGTCAATGCACAGAAGGCTCTTCGGTGACAGGTTGATTTGCTTGAGAATTGAAAGTTAGGAATAAGCAGTATAATTTCTTTTATCACATGCTTCCGCATGAATGCAGTGGAAGGGATATGTACCCCGTAACCATGAAGGCTCATTGCACTATTAGGGAAAACCGGCAACCACACCCTGAGACTTGGTGTGGAGAACCACAAGGTCCCAATAGGTCAAGTGTGGTGATGATCCGGACGACAGTGAATTACCATCATCAATTGAACCCAGTGTCAGCAGTAAGCTCACGTTTCTACCCTTACAAGAAAGATCAGCGTTGCACACGTCCAGCCAATTCGGACTGTAACCGAGACCGCGGAATGGTCCTCTTGTGATGTACTTCAAGTCTAACTGATGTAACAGTCGTATACAAAAACCACTGCACCGTCGTCCTGCGTGTTACCACGCCTGATCTATTTTATGCCTCATCATTTCCGGATATGCCCGTTTGACTGCCTTCATATGTCAGCACGGAATAAAAGCTTGTTCGTTTGGGTTTTCTAACTCACGTTGTTTTAAATTACTCCACTGTATTGTTCATTTGAAACAGATTGCTCAATTTCGTGAACTGCATAGGAAGCCTTGTATCCTCGTGGATCGGAACCGACCCAGATGGAGCTCAACCTTTGTTCGAACCACTGCTTCTTAGTCAGAGCGGCAAGGTCAGTGATCAACCATGTACTGGTCTCACTTCGCTCGTTCCGGCACTTTTGGCACGCTTGCCTAATTTCAACCTGACTCAAACAATCACTTACGTGTGCAATCATTTCTGGCCCGATTTGCACCCGTGCATTAAGGCAATCATTAGCTCGTTCGAGCACTGAACGTCGCCGTTGCTCTCGCGGTTGGCCAGAACCATATTCGACTACCCATCGTCTTTCTCATGAAGGACTTCTCTCATTGTTTGATCCCCTTTCACTGAACGCATGTGATCCACTCATCTGGTTTTCTCACTGACGTCTTTGTATGCAGACTCCCTCATTTTCGCGTATTCATTCAGTACTTATTTTTTCGCCTAGGTGCGTATTTTATACGTTACACGTATGGTTTGTAGTAAGTCACCAGATTAATTCTTGTTTTCCTTGCCCAGGGCAAGTATCGCATACTTGACGAGTGACCCCGTACGGTGAGCACCGTCGTACGCAGTCTTCACAATCTGAATCAAACCACAGAGATCCATTTTTCGGTTAGTCATTAAGCGACTAAGTCCAACGTGGAAAGTCATAAAACGAAGTAACTATAAGGATAAGGAAGAAAGACACGGTAACTATGAGGAATGTGGATTCGTGACTGCAGATTGATTTCACTGCACTTTGTCTAGCTTTCGACTGCAACCTTGTAGGAACGGTTAAGGAATTAGGGCGATCTTGTCACAAAAGAAGCTGTGCGGCATTTGATTTCGAATCACTGGCTTGCATTAAAGTTCCAAGAACGATTAATTACGCAGTGGCGTGCGAAATTAGGTAACTGTCTCGGGAGACATTTCACAGACAATCATAATAGTAGCGCGAATCAACTTCTCATTATAAGTGGAAGTATGGAGCGTGTGGAGGCGATGGGCATCAACAACTCCAAGTATTAGCATCATTCTTACATTGGCATGAGCATGCTTCTGCGATGCCATTACTGGGGGCGCCGTACTGGTACAAAAGTTCAGACCTGTAACGCAACGTTCAGATAGATTCTTAGTTTTTCGTTGTCTTGACCTTGAAGTTCGACAACACTATCCAGCTTCGATGAATCTACAGTTTCAATTTCTTCACCCATTAAACTTGCACTTCTGTGCTTTGGTTTCGGTTGCCACCTTCCAGCAAAGGGTAGAAAGAGTAGAAGCATAGTGGAAAAGATCCGAAAAGTCAAAGTATCAAGCGAAAACCCAGACGACAAGGGAAAAGTCCCAACGAAACTACGCCACTGGGCGCAACACCTAGCCATATCACTTAGTGTCTCCAGCTATTCAGTAGGCGGATCACGTGGACCCCAACCTGGAAGTCTGACACACCCTACTCGACCAAGTCCACTGGTCAAGGTTTTCATGCCTTTTTGCCATGTGGACTGACCATCTCGACCTACCTTCCAACCATTACCTGCCTCGGAGAACAGCTTACGCCGAGAAAGTCTATCGGTGGGTATGTGGGACACATACCCCCAACCACCTTAACCTGTTTAGATTCAATACTTGGGCAATGCTACAGAGACATCGATGCTCGAACACCCTTAACAGCCATGTTTCGGAACCGTATAAGAGAACGCACCTAACCACCGCATTGTACACTCGACCTTTAACAGACAATCGGATGACACACCGACGCCACAGATGACGGAGGTTGGCAAAAGCCGAATGCGTCTTCTGTATACGCGATGGTACTTCATCCGATATCTGTGTAGCTGATGAGATGTAACTGCCCATGTACCAAAATTTACCCACTTTAGCTAGAGCTTGCCCTGCCAGCGCAAGGCTTGGTGTTGAGCCAACCCAGTCATGCGGCAGCACTTTACACTTCTCAAAGTATACAACGCATTTCAAACATTGTCACGCTGTTGTTTGGGCTATCTCAGAGAGCTTGCAACTTACCTGGATCTTCACTGAGAAGAACAATATCGTCCGCATATTTCAAGTCAGACAGTTTACCGCCTGAGCAAAGATCGACGCCACTATTCGCACACGAGGATTGGGCCATCTAAAGAATCAATTTAATCACGAAATTGAAGAGGAAGGGTGAAAGAAGGCAACCTGTGGTGAACTCGGGTGAAAGATCGCCGTAGGCACAAACTCGGCTTCGGCTGTTTGCATACATGCATTGAGAAATAGAGATAAACTTCTTTGGCACACCCTTCAATGAAAGGCAACACGAGAGGACCGTGCGGTCGACTAAGTCGAACGCCGCTTTCAGATCAAAAACGACGAAGATTTTAGGCCTACGGAAGATGTGTGTGCTCTAAGGTTTGCCGCAGCGTAAAGATGCGGTCAATACAACCTAGACCGGGTCTTAAACGGGTTTGATTCTCACGCGTACATCTCTCACGATCGCTGGATATGCGGTGAAGAATAATCCCAGCGTGCAGTTTGGACGCGATACTTAACAAGCTAATTTCTCTGTGGTTGTCACATTAGGACTTGTCACCTTTCTTGTGAATCGGCCCAACCACCAATTCACATCGTTCCCTGGGAATCTACTTACTATCCCATATTACGCGGAGTTTTGTTAACTCCGAAACCAAAGCTTCGCCACCATCCTTGAAAAAGATGGAGACAACCCATCCAGTACAGCTTCTTTGTTCCTTTTCAAGTAACATGTCTTCCGTAAAATTTCCATCTCTGACGGAGGACTGACATACACCTGCTTCGTTTCGCTGGCAGCTATATTTGGAGGGTCCAGCGTTGAAGTGGACTAACGGAGTTGTTCCTTAAAGTATTCCATCCAACGATCCGGACGATGTCCCCCAGAATGAATCGGTGAGCCGTCGGATTCCGTGGTCCGATGCCTCTAGCCAAACGGAGATGGTTGCGAGCACTGCCAACAGATGCAGCATGATCCACTTCCCGCCATTTCGTAATCCACCATTGTTGGCGGTTATTTCTCAGGATCCTAGTCAGTTGGCGTTCCAGGAATTTGCGCACTTCATTGAATGTGGCATCCGGAGGGACGTATCTGCGAACATCCAACAGAGCAACTGATGTCAAAGATATCCATCATTAGTGAGACCGACTTGAACCAGAATCCTGGATGGTATTTGAATTGGCATATAAAGCTTCCTTGATCTGTTTCCAGCGTTCATCTGAGTCGTACACATACGGCTGCATAGATAACCGTGTAGACAGCTCCGTCTGGAAGTAGTATCATCGGCTATCGTCCAGAAGCAACTGCACAGGACGGGTGGCATTCTACTTTGGTGCGACCAGGGACGAGACGTTAACGGAAGCCACCACGTATCAAGGCGTGATCTGAGTCCACAAGCCTAGACCAAAATGAACGACAACCTTCAATTGATCCACGCCAGCAGTGACCAATGGCAAATGGTCAATCTGAGTGCAACATTGTAAAGACGTGGAAGGACACCATGTGAGTCTATGCCGCTTCTTATGGCAGTTCGTACTCGTCAGGATGAATCTGTGATGAGAGCACAGCTGGATGAGACGATTACCGTTGTCAGTGCGATCGGCTGGGATAGCAAACGGGCCTGCGATAAGCCTTTCTGAATCTCCCAAACGGCTAAGTTGGGCGTTGAAATTCCCAGCAATGACCACCACGTTTGTTGAACGCAAGCTTCGGAGCAACTGAGACAAATCCCGATAGAATTCGTCCTTGATTTTAAAGGAACTGCAGCCAGTGGGTGCATACACAGACACGACAAATACGCATCGGCGCTTCAGTTTGTTGCTGTCGACACGAACAGAACCGTCCAACAGAGTTGCACACAAACGACTGGTCGCTCAGCTTTCATGCCTAAACGAATCCCAACGCCAGCCTGACCACAAGTTATAGACACCGAATCACCTGACACGCGAAAAGTAAAGTGAGAGACTGAGGTTGTATCTGGGGTGCGGATAGTTATCACAAGAGTGGGGTCTTGTATGCGTGTTACGGAAACACAGCATACATCTAGTTTGAAATTGTAGTGTTTTCGCTAGGGCAGCCTGTTGTCCAATGATATTGTGTGCGGACGTTAAAGGCAGCCAATTGAAGTGAACATTTAGGCTTAAGAAGTGCATTCGATTTATACCCAACTCCTGAGCTACTGCTTTCATCACAGCCGCAATTACTCGTGGCATTTTGCATTGACCTTAAATTAGAAGAGGGAAAATTGGTAAGGCCCTTTTCAGGAAGTATACTGGAGGTTTCCGGACGAATCGTACTTCGCGGCTGCCGACACTGCAGAAGGGGTTTTCCCTTGGGAACCCTAACCGGGCCCTTTGACTTATAAGTCTGACCCACAAGGCAGCGACGCGTTAACCCAGCACGGAACGAGCCAGAAGAACCTGTGGAGAAACTTGTTTTGGTGTCACGTGAGACCTAATTGTTACATGCATTCTGTCCTGGTGCTCTGTTATCGATCCGCTTTTCGCACTCAGTCCTCAGTCCCATGCACCTAATGGAGCAAACGGAACGTGGACGTGGCAGTATCCTTTGGCCGGGAGCTGCCCAGCTTAGGTGAGTGATAGCTGCCCAATGAAGTGCAATGATTTCTCCCACCATCGAGAGAAACCCCAGGTACTCCACACATACGTCCATCCAGTGGAGGGTTTTAGACCGGTAGACTATTTCTCTCCGTGTTTATTCGCTGGAGTGTCTTCTTCAGTAGCAGTGTTTAGGACCAAATGTTGCCCATCAGCTGATTCAGAGACTGGACTTCGTCTGGCCTCTACCTATTGACCTGTCAGGCGTGATTGCATCTCCGGCTTAAGGAAGCTATCCTGCATAGTTCTTTGGTTCATGGAGGGACGCAAGCCATCACACCACACCAAGGTGCAATCTCATCGTGATGGACCGATGAATCCTACATTTACCAGAGCAGTGATATTCCTTTGCGAAATCACAGAAGCACTTACCAAAAACATGAACGAAGGGCGGTACACCTGTGTGGTGATTCCAGATAATGAAATATGATCCGAGGGATATAATAATCTTCCAAATCTCAACAGCTTTTACCGATCGTTATTAGTTGTAAAGCGTTTAATTTGGTCAATCTGTCCGCAAAGTTAGACAGGAAGCTCTCACTATTTTTATATTTATTTTCGACTAGGGCTCCCGTCGAGAGATAGCCATCCGAACCGAAGCATCTAGTGTGTGAATAATGGTCTTTCGAACCGAACAGCACAAGTATATTGGTAAATGGAAGGTTTTCTGGTCAAGATTAGCTTGCAGTCGGGCTGGAACCTGTGTCCGATACCACAGGGGTAACCGTGAAGATGAATTTCGACAGGATTCATCTTTTAGGATGAGAAATCATTGAGCGTGGATCGAAAACTCTACCGGCGCCTATAAAAGCACTTGGTACGGTGGCCGGTTTTTACCATTGAATCGGGAGAAAGAAGAATGTGGTATTTCGTACACTCACTGCAATAGCTTAAATACGAATAAAATATGGTACTTAGTGGTGCCTTGATGCCAATATCATACTGCAGTCTCAAACCATTACACAAATCAATACCCAGATCCTTGGAAAATCTATGTCGGGTCAAGACGAATACGTAACTAATAATCAGGGAATTGTTATTGTACTTTTATCACTACATCTGTGGATTCTCAAAAACGAGTTCGTTCTCCGGTTTAGTCTGTCACACATATTTCCCATAGGGATGTAGACGGTATGGTCTTTTTAATAATTTTGCGTAAATGCACTAAAACTAACAATTCAAATGTGCCTCTCGAGAACAACTCCAATTGAAACGATGCCATTAAAAACGCATGCTTCCGAATAAGGTACATGAATGGGTTGTCTCTTTCCTAGGATGGAGACCGAAAACCTTGGCATTGGAGTTACCAAAACTCCTCAAGGTAATCCGGAGAATTGAACAGATTGACGCGAATCACAGATTGTATCGACTTACAAGAGAGGCGACCGGCTCTTGTGATATCGCAGAGGGATAAGCTTGGTTAGCAGAGCAACCAAAATGCGCACCATCGTCGTTCTCTACCGACCATCCAATACTCGCGAAAGATGCAGGCGTAAACCCGTTCGGGGTTGTATCGACCACATCTTGACCATTCAGGCACACCTACCGTAGACCCCTAATTTTCGTCTACCTCCATCTGAAAACGGCATTCTATTCAGTCAGCCGCACAGTTCTGGCGCAAACACCCGTTGAAAAATAAGCATAAATGTTCTTGGGTAAATCATATTGTGCAAACACCCAAAAAGAGTTCGTGCAAGCAGTGATCTTTATTAAGAAAAGGTATGCCTCAGAGTTGCCCTCCATCACCCTCACTTCCAACTTTATAATTGGAATAATTCTGGAGATAGCCCCAAACTCGTATGACAGCATTAACATCTGATCTAGAATTCGCGGGCGATGTCGTTCCGAAGTGAAGATCCGGCTAGAATTTTCTAAATTAGGTTGCAGATAGGTCGGTCGGATGGGAATACACGTGTCCGTCACAATAGGTTGGAGGTCTGTGTCTGATAAACATCATGTGATACGCGATTGCAAAGCCGGAGACCGTAGATAGCAACGTGACGTGCACGAATGTCGCCCGCGACTAAAGGCTCTTGACTACTATCTATTCTGAGTGCGGTAAGATTCACTAGGACGTGCTGAGCATTTTCGACTGACAGACCATCATCCAAAGGGCATATGGACCGCTCGTTCGGTCACTGGCTCTCCACACACAAACTTCCTGTTGTCCGAAAAGTAGCACTTGATTGTGCACAGACTACAGCTACTACCTCGGAAAAAAGCCGTGGCACTGGAGATTCCACTTCGTAACTAATTCCCAAGACTACAAACTGCTTGTGGAAAGGTGCCATTGGGGGCTTCCGTGAAATCGGCTCATCCTCTCGTAGGAGCTAGCCACACAAAAGTAAAGCATCTCTGAAATCCAGGGCCAGCTTTGATATTGGAGTTCATACGGAAAGGGGAGAAAGTCCCTAAGCACTTCTAATCAAGCCAACCTATAGGAAAGTTGATGAATTTTTCTCAGGAAGCCAGCACATCATGTCCAAAATATTTTTGGGACTATTCTATTGCAGTTTTTAAACGCTCGAGTAACATTCAACTTCGATCCAAACCCGATCAAGGCTGTATGTACCACATCTCACCCATCACGGGGCACGCAATGTTCGTTGGGGCAGCTTATGGTCGGAGGATGAATAGGGACGGACAGCGCAAGTCAAAAAAGGAAGGTACGAAAGTCTTAACAATGAGTTTAGTCATGCACGGCGAGTTGGGCGCCCCGAGTAAGATTTAAGAGATTTATCTGCCTAACGGTTAGAGATATTGTTAGATATGGCGCCATGTATGTCGAACTAATAGAACTGCATCGACCTCTGAGTTGGACTTAATTCAATCGAATGGCGAACAAGCTCCCAGGGAGCCATCGGCAATCATGCATCAACACGCTACTGCCTTGCAGTTTGCACTTGGTTGTGCAAAGGCTAGAGGTGCGCCCTCGGAAAAATCGAGTGATGTTGGGGATGTCTGTTGTACCAAACACCCATGGAAGATCATGATCATGTCGCCATGAAGCCGGCTTATCTCCGATGAGCCAGCCGCAGTTAAGTAAAGTACAGCACTAGGTATACATCAAGATTCGAAATGGATGGAAGGTTACTATCTGAAGGATAAAAAACAGACAGAGGAACTGTCGACAGCATGATAGAGAGTGGCTAGGTGTAGGCGCGATTCAGAAGCACCCCCACGTTTAGGCTGCTGACCATTAGCCATCTGACACCAGATCAGCAAAATTTTCTCATCCGGTATTATGCAATTATAGGTCCCAGTATGAGTCCTCGGAAGGACCGAAACGAAATACCGACACAACACTTGCGGCATAAACACAACCTTATTCATGCAGAAACTATACAGCTTAATGGTACAATGTAAATTCAAAAATATGGGGAGAATCTGGAAGAAATGGTCAGAGCATTTATCAGGGAGGAAAAGCAAAGGCAAATGACATCTGGGATGGAAGGCAATCTGAATGAGACAAAACTCATTAGCATGAAGTGTGAATGATGAGTCTGATCACTTTGGCAAAGTATTCTGACTGTTCTTGTAAACCATAAACTTCAGAGCTGAGTACGATCAGAATTACGCAAAATTTTGTACTGTAAAACCATTGTTTTGATCGAATCAACATACTGAGAAGGTAACCAGTAGACAAAGTATCTGGATTTTGGGGTGGGGCCCAACTGAAAAGCCATAATATGGTACTCCGGATGGTCCTTGATTGGTTGACTGACTACATCGTAAATGGTGGCTAAGGGAAACTTATGCGTCACATCTTTCGTGGCAAGCCACAGTTCGCAGGTGTCTGGTCGTACACGCAGTCGCAAGGCTTGGCCCCGTTTATCGTACAGACCGGTCAATGATTCATCTGGGGCAAGAATCTCCTCGCTGTTCAGGATACCTACCATGGCGTTATCTGGCTTGCCGAAACGTTCCAAGATGCGCTTGTGCTCGGTTTGTTCAGACCACTCTGTATTCGGCTCAACGGGTGACACGGTTGCGATCTTGTCACCTTCAACGACCGGAGTGGATTCAACCTGTCGCAATTCGTCTGCTTCAGACTGACTAGTGCCAACAAGCATCAGCTTGGCGTCGCGAGCAGGGAGCTGTAAGCTTCCTAACGAAGTGGAGTCAGACAAGAGGCCCCGAAAAATTAATTTCTGCATACCAATTGGGACATGGGTCAACGGCTCCAATGCTTCCTTTATTTCAATGACCGTAGTTGACGGTGAGAACGAAAAACGATATTTACTCCGATTATGCAGGACCGTTATTTGTATGGGCTCATCGTTAGATGCGGAATGGTCTGGCGCAGCCGTTGTTGTGTTGCGATCAGCCAGCACGTCCGGTTCAGGGGGATCTTCCATTTTGTAAACCTGTGAGTGAAGTAAACTATATCAACCTTACAGTCAATGCGAAAACAGCAAAGGAATACCAACACTTCAGAAAGCAATTATGAACTCGTTTACCGACTGTCGATCATTCTTCCGTTTGTATGCACTGGCGGTTTCGCTTTCCGATTTCAGAACGTATGCTCACATGCTTAGGAGATAAACGCTTCATTTCGGATCTACGATCTTTATAAGTATGTTGCTCAAACACCGAAGTATATATATATATATATATATATATATATATATGTATATATATATATATATATATATATATATATATATATATATATATATTAATGATACAACAACTGTGCCGAAAGCAAGGGGAAGGAAGTACAACAGAACAGAATAAGTGATTAATAGAGGAAAAGGACAGCATTTCATATATCAACTCTATTACCGCACTTTTTGTTGTTTTATGCTGATCTGCTTGGCAGTTTCCTGCCTTTATCGTACACAAGATTTCAAAAGACAGATAGTACAGCATTCGAGCTACTGATTTATGTTTTGAACCACGTCCCTTAACGTTTTCAACTAACGACAATCCATATCTCCTCGGCATCAACCAGGCGAGACTTTATGTGACTCATTGTCACTCCAAGCTTGTTTCTGGTTGCCGGTCATCCCTAGTGCAGTGGGCCTCTGAGACTAAGGAGTATGCCCGTTCCATTGCACTTATGCGCGAGCGTGTATTTGACAGAAAATCGAAGCCAGGGCTGATGCTACCTTCTTCATACCTATAATTTAAGTCATGACCTAACCGCGGTGCGCTTTTCCCAGCCTAGCCTAGCATGTGCGAAGAGGGGACGATAAGGTGCAAGACAGGCCAGCATGCGCAAAACGTCCAAACCTTCGGAGGCGATGTAGAGCGATGAGTTCAGTCAAAGGGCGGCTAACCAACGACGCTCCTCGCCATTACTCACTCGATGTTGGCACCAAACGGGAGCAATGCTTCGGAGACATTGGTTTCAAACACAAAGTTGCCGAGCATCCTCAAGATAGAGTGCTCACATATTGCAACCGCAAAGTAACACTACGAATCGGAGCATCGTACACCCGTCCCTCAAGGAAAAACCGGGTGTCACGACGCCGCCCGAGGTGTCGCAGGTTGGCGAAAGCTGCCCTGGTTTTCGCCACTCGCGATAAAATCTCCCTATCACCACCTCCAGTTGCAATCAGGCTCCCGAAGCGATTGCAGTTATAGACTAACTCTAGTTGATTACCACAAAGGGCAAGCGCAGGCACCGGCTACTCTGTGGAAAAGTAAAAAAGAAATGGTGAGACAAGATAACCCTGTCGTGTTGGAGACGACGAAACGGAACGAAAGCTGGCGATAGGTTCCAAAGAAATCTGAGGTTTGAAAATATGGCTCTTCGGATGGATCAACGAAGCAAATCACTGGACGAGTCACTTAAACTCATGTGCAGCGCATGTCCCCAATACAATTGTACGTAGCTTTCGTAATATTAATTTCACACTAGTTTTTTTTATTTCCGACTCAGACTGCTACTGAGAAATAGCAACTTAAGCCACTACACCCAATGCTTGGTTGACGATTGTTTGAATTGAACTGACCTGAGGATGCATACAAATTCTCAGGCACTCAATCGACAAATCGTTTCATTCACACTTAGTGGTTTCCTACCGGTGACTCTGATGAGACGGTACAGATTGCGGGAATTTTCCATGACGGGAGCATGTTTCGTTTCTGATGCACATTAGTACCATGAGATTTCGTGGTCCCTATGAAGACTTTCGTTGAGTTCAGGTCTTGGGACGAGCCGATTTGTTTTACGACTACTTCTAGCCGGGACAAACTGCAACGCTTCGAAAAGGTGCAGAGATTCAGCAGAAATCCAGGGTCTCAACTCAATAGACCAGCGAAACGCAAAGTATTCCAAAGCTTCGCTGCGTTGAATGTATTTGCTACTTTAGCGAGTCTATGGCATAAATTCAATGCTCATGTAAATGGCCTTTTGATCCAAGCAAATAGGCCTCCACTAAGCCATCCCGCTGCCTTGCGGATAGGTTCTTGTTAGAACTAAAGGCTTTGGATGAGGACCCTAATCGTTCTCCTACTTTGTGGCTGGACACCCTAGCAATACCCGTCCAACATCTCCTACGAACTGTACGAATAGAAAGAATTCCATACTGCATCGGTCATCGCGCAGGATAATCAGGACTGCGCTGCCCATTGCATCGAGCGGGGTGTGTAGTGATAAGTGTGTTACTGCTCAGAGTTCCCTCTCTTTTATTCAACCTTTGTCTTCTGTTCCTAACCACCCTTCTTTTCCCCATCTATCCACCCATAATGCTCCCACTGATAACACGGTCAATACTCGCAACGATTCACTGTCAAATGGTGTCGGCAAATATCCTCTGTCTGGTAAGTGACATTTTCTCAAGCCTCGTCAGCTGCTGAATCTCGGCTTCTTCAACGTGCGTACACTCATGCAGGCCGGTCAGCAGGCGTGCCTAGCCCTCACAATAAATTCTCTGAAGATTGATGTCTGCTGCTTAAGCGAAACGCGTATCCAGGATTCGAGCAGTGTAATTCAACTAACTGCTCCTGGTATCTCATCGAGGTATATTCTGCGCACCTCAGGAGACGAAGCAGCTAGAGCTGTGGGTCAACGTGGTGTAGGAATTGTCTTGACTGACAAGGCTGAGGCTGCCCTTTTAGACTGAATTCCTGTTAACAGTCGTTTATGTGCTGTGAGACTCCAGGGATCAGTTGGCGTTCGAAAGGATAGTTGTGTTAAACGCAATTTGTTTGTGATCTCGGCGTACGCCCCAACGGACTGCAGCTCAGACTTGCAGAAAGATGAGTTCTATGATGCCCTCGCCACTCTCGTTCGCAGCAGTAAAGGTTCCGACATTGTAGTGCTAGCTGGTGACTTCAATGCACATGTTGGCAAACTCAGTGTGTCAGAAGCCCGTTTAGGTGGTCGTTGTGCTTTACCTGCTGAGCGTACAGATAACGGGGATAGGCTTCTCCAGTTTTGTGCAGACAATCGATTGTTCTTGTCTAGCACAAATTTCCGACACAGCTCGCGTCGCACAGCGACATGGTGCTCTAACTCTCTAGGTACTTTGAGTCAAATTGACCATATCGCCGTAAGCTACCGGTGGCGCAGTTCTGTTCAGAACTGTAGATCTTACTGGTCCACGTACGTAGAGTCGGACCATGCATTATTTTTAATGCGATTATCGCTCCAGCTCCATGGTCATCGTCGCAAACCGCAAACCGGATTAGCCGTGCAACGTTTGTGTGATCCAGAAGTCCGCACCCGATATGAACAGAAGTTAGCACATGGGCTAGGATCTACGGCGAACAGTTTTGTAGATGAGCATTGGTCTCATATCAAACAGGCGATGCACGTTGCAGCAGGTTTTGCCTGTGGTCATAGATCCGTTGTCCATCAAAGACACTGGATCTCGCAAGTATCACTGAGTATAATGGAACAAAAGCGTCAACTCTCGAACCGTAAGGAGATGAATAAGATGCGGAGAAAGCTGCAAAGACAAGTTACGCAAAGCCTTAAGAATGATCGCGAAAATTGGTGGGTCAAGGTAGCCGAAGAAATGGAAATAGTAGCTGCTTCAGGTAACAGTCAAAGACTGTTCAGACATATTCGTGACACCAGTGAACGGCGAACTCAGGTCAGTGAAACGACGTGGGATAGAAATGGAGAACCCATCCATTACAAACAGCAAAGGCTTGACCGTTGGGCCGAATACTTCAAGGGACAATTTAGCTGGCCGCACGCTAGTGTAGTTACTCCTGTATTAAGAACTGCAACTCCTTGGGTGGTATCACTTGAGGCCCCATCAGAAGTAGAAGTAGAGTCATGTATTCGATTACTAAGGCGGGGGAAAAGCGGCAGGTCCCGACGAACTTCCTCCAGTTCTTTTCAAAGTGGGTGGTGAGGCGTTGATAAAATCACCTACCGCCTTGCTCCGTGACATTTAGAACGCGGAGCGTATTCCACAAGAGCTGTAGCTCCATTCGGCTTGCGCTTTGCACCTTCAAAGTGTAAAGTGATGTTACAAGACGACGTCAACGATTCCGAGCTTGATCCTCGATGGCGAAGAACTAGCAACTGCTGACCGCTTTAGTTATCTCGGCAGCGGCGTGACGACGGATGGGAGCACAGTAGTAGAGGTGAGTACGAGGATATCCAAGGCTCGAGCGGCGTACGCTGGACTGAAGCACTTGTGGTGCCGACCTGATAGTTCGCTGAAGTTGAAAGGTTGTGTGCACTGTGCAGCAGTGCGTTCAGTTTTGTTGTATGGTTGCGAAACCTGGAGTCTGCGTGCTGAAAATATTCGTCATATTGAGGTTTTTGACCACCAGTGTTTACGTAGTATCACTAAGATCGGGTGGAATAGCCGAGCGAGTAATGATGGGGTCAGAAATCGAGTATTGGGTACTAATTCAGAGAACGTTCTGTCACAGCGTATCCAACTTAGTAGACTTCGTTGGTTGGGGCACGTGTTACGTATGACAAACACACGTCTATCGTATCGCGTCCTATTCTCCGTTCCTCCTCAGGAGTGGAAGAGACCACACGGAGGTCAACAGATGACATGGCAACGAGAAATGAGGAAATGTGCAGCAGACTTAGGAAAAGTAGGTGCCTCACGTCTTCGTGGTTAGGGTCCAAAAGATCCGTCTACCAGTTGGTTGGAGACACTGAAGGATATGGCAGCGAACCGTGAACAGTGGAGATCGTGTTGTCACTTTCTATCGAATCAGAATGATTGATCGATGTGCGTTTGTACAGTTAGACTGTATTTCGTGTGTTGGCTACTAGAGTGTTCTTTCCTCTTCCCACCCATGTAGGTTCACTCGCTGTCCATCTTGTATATTCATACTTTCTAATTCAAGGTGCAACATGGTGAGAAAGGCAGTGGTCAGTGGGGCTTGCCCTCCTGTTTACCGCTGTACGATGATGATGATGATGATGATGATGATGACCTGTCGCTCCACGAAGCTGAGGCCTTCGTCAGCTTCCACACCCGGGCAAACCGCTCGACAGGTGGGCCAAACCAAGTTGAGAGTAACCGAAGCCTAGAAATGTCAGTGAGACAATGCCCAGCATGCGAAGATGGATACTCCTGCATAGGTGGACGAGATCTGCTGGGATCCAATCATCATCATCATCACCGTACATCGTTAAACAGTAGGGCAAGCCCCGCTGACCACTGCCTTCCTCACCATGTTGCACCTTGAATTAGAAAGTATGAATATACAAGATAGACATGGAGTGAACCTACACGGGTGGGAGAAGAAAAGAATGCCCCAGTAGCAAACATACGGAATACACAGTCTAACTGTACAAGCGCACATCGATCAATCATTCTGATTCGATAGAAAGTGACAACACGATCGCCACTGTTCGCGGTTCGCTGCCATATCCTTCAGTGTCTCCAGCCAACTGGTAGACGGATCTTTTGGACCCCAACCACGAAGACGTAAAACACCTACTTTTCCTAAGTTTGCTGAACATTTTTTTCATTCCTCGCTGCTACGTCATCTGTTGACCTCCACGTGGTTTCTTTCGCTCCCTAGGAGGGGCGGAGACGTGTGCTTGCCATACGTAACGCGTGCCCCAACCAACGTAGTCTACTAAGTTGGATACACTGTGACAGAACGTTCTCGGAATTAGTACCCAATACTCGATTTCTGACCTCATCGTTACTTACTCGGCTATTCCACCCAATCCTAGCGATACTACGTAAACATCGATGGTCGAAAATCTCAAGACGACGAATATTTTCAGCACGCAGACTCCAGGTTTCGCAACCATACAACAAAACTGAACGCACTGCTGCACAGTGCACACAACCTTTCAACTTCAGTGAAATATCAGGTCGGCACCACAAGTGCTTCAGTCCAGCGTACGCCGCTCGAGCCTTGGATATCCGCGTGCTCCCATCCGTCTTCACGCAGCTACCGAGGTAGGTGAAGTGGTCGACAACTGACAGCACCTCTCCATCGAGCATCAAGCTCGGAATTGTTGAGGTCCAGTCTTGCAATATCACTTCACACTTTGAAGGTGCAAAACGCATGCCGAATGGAGCTACAGCTCTTGCGAGATTATCTGGTGCACGCTGAACATGTTCCGTGGATTCGAACAAGCAGACAACGTCGTCTGCGTAATCTAGGTCACATAGCTTTTCACTATCTCCTAGTTCGACCCCTACATCCTGAAGATTTTGCAAAGCACTCTCCACTATATCGTCCATGACGAAGTCGAACAGGAATGGAGACAAAGGGCATCCCTGTCGAACCCCACTGGTGGTTTCCAACCGATCGGATAGTTCACCGTAAACTCTAACGCGGCCAGAAGTATGAGAATACAATGATCTCATTAGGTTCACGAACTTCTGGGGCTTACCTTTACGATGAAGAACACTGAAAAGCGATGTTCGATCAACTGAATCGAAGGCGCCTTTCAAGTCTAAGGAAATCATTATTGTCGGTCGGCGGTGCGTGTGACGCGCTTCAAGTAGTAGGCGAAGAGTAAAAATCTGGTCGATGCATCCTCGACCTGGGCGGAATCCAGCCTGCTGTTCGCGGACATTCCTCTCGCGAGCCGGTGTAAGACGACGCAGCAAAATCGAAGCTAATACTTTGGTGACTATCGGAATTAAGCTAATCCCACGATGATTACTACAGTCATTGCGTATTCCCTTCTTGAAGATGGGAACAATCAATGACTCGCTCCATATTATTGGAATACGCTCCGCGTTCTAAATGTCACGGAGCAAGGCGGTAGGTGATTTTATCAACGCCTCACCACCCACTTTGAAAAGAACTGGAGGAAGTTCGTCGGGACCTGCCGCTTTTCCCCCGCCTTAGTAATCGAATACATGACTCTACTTCTACTTCTGATGGGGCCTCAAGTGATACCACCCAAGGAGTTGCAGTTCTTAATACAGGAGTAACTACACTAGCGTGCGGCCAGCTAAATTGTCCCTTGAAGTATTCGGCCCAACGGTCAAGCCTTTGCTGTTTGTAATGGATGGGTTCTCCATTTCTATCCCACGTCGTTTCACTGACCTGAGTTCGCCGTTCACTGGTGTCACGAATATGTCTGAACAGTCTTTGACTGTTACCTGAAGCAGCTACTATTTCCATTTCTTCGGCTACCTTGACCCACCAATTTTCGCGATCATTCTTAAGGCTTTGCGTAACTTGTCTTTGCAGCTTTCTCCGCATCTTATTCATCTCCTTACGGTTCGAGAGTTGACGCTTTTGTTCCATTATACTCAGTGATACTTGCGAGATCCAGTGTCTTTGATGGACAACGGATCTATGACCACAGGCAAAACCTGCTGCAACGTGCATCGCCTGTTTGATATGAGACCAATGCTCATCTACAAAACTGTTCGCCGTAGATCCTAGCCCATGTGCTAACTTCTGTTCATATCGGGTGCAGACTTCTGGATCACACAAACGTTGCACGGCTAATCCGGTTTGCGGTTTGCGACGATGACCATGGAGCTGGAGCGATAATCGCATTAAAAATAATGCATGGTCCGACTCTACGTACGTGGACCAGTAAGATCTACAGTTCTGAACAGAACTGCGCCACCGGTAGCTTACGGCGATATGGTCAATTTGACTCAAAGTACCTAGAGAGTTAGAGCACCATGTCGCTGTGCGACGCGAGCTGTGTCGGAAATTTGTGCTAGACAAGAACAATCGATTGTCTGCACAAAACTGGAGAAGCCTATCCCCGTTATCTGTACGCTCAGCAGGTAAAGCACAACGACCACCTAAACGGGCTTCTGACACACTGAGTTTGCCAACATGTGCATTGAAGTCACCAGCTAGCACTACAATGTCGGAACCTTTACTGCTGCGAACGAGAGTGGCGAGGGCATCATAGAACTCATCTTTCTGCAAGTCTGAGCTGCAGTCCGTTGGGGCGTACGCCGAGATCACAAACAAATTGCGTTTAACACAACTATCCTTTCGAACGCCAACTGATCCCTGGAGTCTCACAGCACATAAACGACTGTTAACAGGAATTCAGTCTAAAAGGGCAGCCTCAGCCTTGTCAGTCAAGACAATTCCTACACCACGTTGACCCACAGCTCTAGCTGCTTCGTCTCCTGAGGTGCGCAGAATATACCTCGATGAGATACCAGGAGCAGTTAGTTGAATTACACTGCTCGAATCCTGGATACGCGTTTCGCTTAAGCAGCAAACATCAATCTTCAGAGAGTTCATTGTGAGGGCTAGGCACGCCTGCTGACCGGCCTGCATGAGTGTACGCACGTTGAAGAAGCCGAGATTCAGCAGCTGACGAGGCTTGAGAAAATGTCACTTACCAGACAGAGGATATTTGCCGACACCATTTGACAGTGAATCGTTGCGAGTATTGACCGTGTTATCAGTGGGAGCATTATGGGTGGATAGATGGGGAAAAGAAGGGTGGTTAGGAACAGAAGACAAAGGTTGAATAAAAGAGAGGGAACTCTGAGCAGTAACACACTTATCACTACACACCCCGCTCGATGCAATGGGCAGCGCAGTCCTGATTATCCTGCGCGATGACCGATGCAGTATGGAATTCTTTCTATTCGTACAGTTCGTAGGAGATGTTGGACGGGTATTGCTAGGGTGTCCAGCCACAAAGTAGGAGAACGATTAGGGTCCTCATCCAAAGCCTTTAGTTCTAACAAGAACCTATCCGCAAGGCAACGGGATGGCTTAGTGGAAGCCCACTTGCTTGGACCAATTATTCTTCCACTGGTTTTTCCGACTGAGTTGCCAGCTCAAATCAACCCCCACGCTGGAGGACCAGGAGACGGGACTTCGTCTGACCTCTACCCATTGACCTGTCAGGTATGATTACATCTCCGGCTTAAGGTAACCATCCTGTATAGCTCTTTGGGTCATAGAGGCGCGCAAGCCATCACACCACGTCAAGGTGCAGTCTCGTCGTGATGGGATCCAATGGCTACCAAGGTGATCCGTACAACCAACAGGGTTGCATGGACCTCTCAGTCTAAGTGACTTACACCGAAAGGCGAAGGAGCTCCAACGGAGCCACCGGCAACGATGCACTAAGATCACCAGGACGTGTTCGGCATCTCGGATTGGTAAACCACCATCCAACGTCCGCACACTTTGCCAAACGGGGCAACAGGCTGCCCTTACTAGGACTCGAAACTTTCAACATAGACGTGTTTTGTGTCTCTCAAACATGCATACAAGACCCAACTTCTGTGTTAATACTTCGCTCCCCTGATACACGCTCGGTGTCTCGCTTCACTCTTCGCGTGTCGGGTGATTCGGTGTCTAGTGTTCGTGGTCGGGATGGCGTTGGCATCCCTCTGAGCGTGAAGGTTGAGTGTGCGCTGTTCGACTGGATCCCGGTCAGCAGCCGCCTGTGTGCACTTCGGTTGAATGGTTCTGTGTCAACAGCACTAGACTGAAGCGCCAATGCCTGTTTGTCGTTTCTGTGTATGCCTCAACTGACTATAGCTCTCCTGAGGCTGAAGACGAATTCTATCAGAATTTGTCTCAGCTGCTCCGCGAACTGATAACGATGACCGACTCATTCAACTATGTTCTGACCATGGACTACTTCCAACGAGTTCAAATTTCGCGCACAAAAAGCGACACCGGCTAACCTGGCGTCCTCCTGCGTCTTCACGGCGTTGGACTCAGATCAACCATACTGCCATCGGTTACCGCTGGCGCGGATCAATCCAACTGTCGATCATTTAGGTACACGTCTGTAGACACTGATCACGCTCTTATCCGCGAGCGCTTCAGCTTGCGCCTCGTCGGTGGCCGAAACAACGCCAAAGCTAACCGTCCCTCGCAGCTGCAACTGAACGATATTCAACGATCAACTTTTCGAGCAGAATTATCCACCAGGTTACCGACGCAGCAAAATACACAGGATCCAGAAGGGCAATGGACAGAGATCAAACAGCCTCTACGTGCGGCTGCTGATGCTACCAAAGGTCCAACAGCTAGACACACACAGAAACGACGGATATCTGCATCCTCGGTTGCACTGCCAGATGTGCGCAAAAAGATTCCTTTGGATTCTAGATACGATTGAGCACGAACATGCATTGAACACCAACTGATTCGGAGCCTGAGAAATGACTGTGAGCAGTGGTGGATTGCAAAGTGTGGGGAGAGTGAAAAAGCTGCCGCGATTGGCATCAGCAGCAACCTTTTCCGTCCGATTAGGCAAACCGGTCCACGTAAACCAGGCGTTAGCGAACTGATCAATGAACTGTACACTGATTCAAACTCAGCAGCATCGTCCAATTCGCTGGGCGGAGCGTTTCGAGATGCAGTTTAATTGGCCCTTATCTTCTTCAGGTTTGATCACCAGCGCAATGGGTACATCTCCTGGTGTAGATACCAGTCCTCCATTAGAAGCAGAGGTTCTTCGCAAGGTAAGCTATCTTGAACGACATAAGGCTGTCGGACCGGTTGGGTTACCTCCGTCTATTTTCAAAGACGGTGGCCCAGCACTATTCCTGGAGTTGACAAAACTTCGTGGTTTGATATGGGAGAAGGAACATGTTCCAAAGAGTTGGTGTAATTCAGTGGTCGTACCGATCTACAACAAAGGCGACCGATTCTCCTGTGAAAACCACAGGGGAATAAGCCTGGTGAGCGTCGCATCCAAATTTCTCGCTGGTATTATTCCCCAACGCTTATCTAACGCTCGCGAACATTGCTCGCGCGAGAATCAAGCTGAGTTTAGACCTGGTGGAAGTTGTACCGATCACATCTTGCCTCTTCGAGAAATTTCAGCATTTACACACACCTTCCGTAGGCCCACTATCTCCGTCTTTCTGGATCTTAAAGCGGCCTTCGACTCAGGTGATCGCACGGTTCTCTGCCGCTACCTTTTGTTGAAGAGTGTACCAGAGAAATTCATTTCCATCGTAAAATCCCTTTACATTATTGGCCGAAGCCGAGTTCGGGCTTACGGTGATCTTTCATCCGAGTTCACCACGAGAAGTGGTGTATGTCATGTTTACCCTCTTTCTCCTTGTCTACTTAACTTTGTGGTGAGAATAGTGGCACTGGACTTTTCCCGGGTGCATAAGTGTCAGACCTCGGATATATGCGGACGACATAGTTCTTCTAAGTGAAGATTTAGGTAAGTAGCAAGCTTGACTGACTGTACTAATTCTAGGTATGCGTTTTACATCTTTAAACTGCAAGATGCTGTTGCAGAATTGGATTGATCCAACACCAAACCTCTCAGTGCCTGAGGAGACTATAAACGCGGTAGACAAGTTCTGTTATCTGGAGAGCTGCATCTCACCCAGCGGTCGGATATCGGATGTGTCTCTGCCTGTACAGAAGGCTCGCTTGGCATTTGACAATCTGAGTCATCTGTGGCGTCGACATAACATCCGTTTACTTATCACAAGGCCGAGTGTATACTGCAGCAGTCAGACCCGCGCTTGTGTATGGTTCGGAGACATGGCCATTGCGGGCAGAGGACATACGAAGATTGTCGGTATTGTTCGAATCTGGTGGGAACACTGTGTGAGCAATGCTGAGGTTCGGCAGAAAGTCTTACGTTCAAGAACCGAATCATTAGATGAAACGCTCAAGCTCACCGGATAGAATGGTTGGGACATGCGTAACGCATGTCCCCCGACAGGATTCCTCGGCGCACTATGTCTGCTGAGGCTGGTAGTGGTTGGAAGATAAGTAAGGGTGGTCAGTCCGTGACATGGAAGAAAGGTATGAAAAGCCTAACTAGTGGACTTGGCCATGTAGGGCGTGTTAGACTTGCTGGGTGGGATCCAAGAGACCCTCCCACTCAATGGTTAGATGCGTTGGGGGATATGGCCGGTTGCCGCGATCAGTGGCGCCCTTGCATTCACAAACTTTCTTTATCGACTTAATTCCGTCAATGTAGTTCTCCTCTTACTCATTTCATACTCTTTTCTCATACATTATTTCTTTTTGAGACTGCCGCTAGGAGACAGTAACCAAAGCCACCGCACCCAATGCTTGGTCAATGTTTGTCTGGTCAGAACAGAACACCGATGGATGACAAACCCCGGTCAGTGAAAGAATGTGCGAGGGAAAGGGAGAGCCTATTCGCGGCAAAAGGCAAGGGCTGGACTGTTGGACCGAATATTTTAGAGAGCCGTTTTGCTGGTCGCGCACTAATGTAGTTACTTCTGTGTCCACCACTGCGATTCCTTGGGGAGTATCATTTGAGTCCCCATCAGAAGTGGAAGTGAAGTCATGGCATCGAATGCTAAAGCGTGGGAAGCGGCCCGCCTCGACGAATTTCCTCTAGTTTTTTTCAAAATGGGTGGTGATGCGTTGACAAAATCAATCACCAACTCGATCCATGACATCTGAAACGAGGAGCGTATTCGAATATTATGAGCCAGTCATTGATCGTACCCATCATCAACAAGGGAATACGCAATAATTCTTGTAATCATCGAGGAATCAGTTTATTTCTGATAATCACCAAGGTATTCTCCTCGACTTGGCTGCGCCGTCTGACACTGGCTGGCGAGGGGATTGCCCGCGAACAACAACCGGATTTCGCCCAGGTCGAGGACGCGTTGACCAGATTCCTACTGTTCGCCAACTACTTGAAGTGCGTCACACACACGCACGCACACACACGCACGCACACACACACACACACACACACACACACACCGTCGACCGACAATATTGGTTCTCTTAGACTTGAAAGGCGCCTTTGATTTGGTTGGCCGAACAGCTCTATTCAATGCTCTTCATCGAAAAGGCGTGCCACAGAAGTTCGTGAATCTACTGAGATCACTGTAATCCCACACTTCTGGTCGCGTAAGGGTTTACGATTAACTATCTAGTCCATTCGAAACGACCAGTGATATTCGACAAGGATGTCCCGTTTTTTCATTTCTGTTCGACTTCGTCATGGACGAGAAAATGGAGAACCCTCTGCGAAACCCTTATTATGTGGGCGTTGAACTAAGAAATAGTGACAGGCTATGTGGCCTAGATTACGCGGACGTCTTTGTCTGCTGGCTCGAATGCACAGAACATGTGCAACATGCACTAGACTCACAAGAGCTCCATTCGGCATGCGCTTTGAACCTAAAAAGCGTCAATTGATTTCGCAAAACTGGACTTCAACGGATCCGAGCTTGATGCTCGATGTGGAGCTGCTAACTAACGTCCACGGCTTTATTTACCTCCCTAACAGCGTGACGACGGATAAGAGCATTGTAGCAGAAGTGAGTACTCGTATATCCAAAGCTTGAGTGTCGTACGCTGGACTGAAGCACTTGTGGCGCCGACCTGATAGTTCGCTGAAGTTGAAATGTTGTGTGCACTGTGCAGCAGTGAGTTCAGTTTTGTTGTATGGTTGCGAAACTTGGAGTCCGCGTGCTGAAGATATTCGTCGTCTTGAGGTTTTCCACCACCGACGTTTACGTAGTATCGCTAGGATTGGATAGAACGACCAAGTAAGCGATGCTTAGGTCACACAAGGAGTATTGGGTACTTATTCAGAGAACGTTTTGTCACAGCATATCCAACTTGATAGACTTCGTTGGTTGGGGTCATAAAAGATCCCTCAACCAGTTGTGTGGACACACTGAAGGATACGGCAGCGAACCGCCAACAGTGGCGATCGTGTTGTCACTTTCTATCGAATCAGAATGACTGATCAATGTGTTTGTACAGTTATACTGTGTATTCTGTGTGTTAGATTCTAGGGCTTTCCTTCCTTTCACCACTCCTATAGGTCCACTCCCTGTCCATCGTGTATATTTATTCTTTTTATTTCCACGAGCAACATGGTGAGAAAGGCAGTGGCCAGTGAGGCTTATCCTTCTGTTTAACGCTGTACGATGACGATGATCATGTTAGGCGGAGCATTTCGAGAAGCAGTTCAGTTGGCCTTCATTCACGACAGGTTTGCTATCTGGCACGATGGTTAAAGCTCTAGTTGTAGATTTTTTTGTTACACATAAAAAGATTTACGGTATAAGGGGTAAACCCCATAATCAGGAGTCATACTGTAAAAGTAGGTTGAGGGGGAACATTCGCGTTATAACCAGTTTGTCGATCCTGATTTTAAAGAGGGAAAAGTTGTAAGTAGGTAGGAAGACAGAAAGAGGAAGGGTGTTCCATGATTCAACGGTCCGGGGAAAGAAAGAGGATTGAAGGATAGAAGTGCGATGTCTAGTGACTGAAACTTGATGGGGATGACTAGTTGCCTGGGTACGTGATGGTCGGAAAGAAGTTTTGGGAAGAGGAACTGCCGAAGCAAGCTCAGAAGAACAAAATCCAAAATAGTATCGGTGGAAAAGAGACAACGAAGCAACAGCCCGGCGAAGGGCTAGCTACTGAAGATTGGAGGTTAAAGAAGGGTCGTCGATCAACCGGATGACCTTATGTTGAACCCGATCAAGAAGAGAAAGAGAGGCAGACGAAGCTACATCCCACACGTGACTGCAGTATTCAAGTGCGGGACGGATTTGAGCTTTCCTCAGCAGATGAGCTGATGTGAAAAAGCGTCTGGCGCGACAGAGAAAACCAATTTTGCGCGCAGCACGAGAGGCGAGCTGAGATTTGAAGGCGGACCAACATAGAGAGGAAGTTATAGATAAGCCAAGAAGAAAATGGAATCTGTGATAGGCAGCACAGTTGAAACAAAGGATAAAGGATGGGAGAATGAATAACGTTTCAATGAAATTGAGAGAGGAGAAGTTTTGGACGCATTAAATGCAACATGACTGTGGAACCCCCAGGAGATGTGTTCGAGATCGGACTCTAAAGATACACTGATCGCACTGCGGTCATGGTCGATGTTGGTGTTGGCATGGCGGAAAGTGCGGCAAAGGAATGGATCGGGTTGGAAGTAGTGGATAAAAGATCATTAATAAATAAAAGAAATAGGGTGAGCGCAAGTACTGAACCCTGCGGAACACCAGCATTCACAGGAAATGGCTGGGACAGAACCCCATCAACTCGGACGGAGATGGTTCGCTTACTGAGGAAACTTGATGTCCACGATACGAGTGCGGAGGAGAACCCGAACGAGGGCAGTTTCACCAAAAGACCTTCGTGACTAACTTGGTCAAAGGCCTTAGAGATGTCGAGTGACACTACGTGTGTTTCTCCGTGATTGTCGAGTGCAGCTGATCAGGAGTGTGAGACGAGAGCCAGCATATCACCGGTGGAACGGCGAGGTGGGAATCCGCATTGGCGATCACTCAGTAGTCCTTCGCGCTCGAGAAACGTACGCAGTTGGTCGGAGATGACAGTTTCAAATAGTTTCGAAAAAACAGGTGAGATGGAAATAGGACGATAGTTATTCGGGTCAGAAGGATCACCGCGTTTGGGAATAGGAAAAATCACGGAGCGTTTCCAGAGCTTCGGAAAAGCAGAAAACTGCAGAGAGAGGCAGGAAAGACGACGTAAGAGAGGGGCCAATTCAGGGGCACACCTTTTAAGGACGATGGGTGGTATACTGTCCGGGCCGGGTGGTTTGGATACCTCCAGAGACCGCGGCGCTTGGCGGATCTTCCTAGTGCTGATATGAGGTTGGAAGTGGGAGACAGAGGGAAGAGAAGGAACCGGAGGAGTAGGATAAGTGGTTAAGATGTGGTTGGAGGCAAACCCGGGTGCAAAAAATTCGGCTTTCTCGTGTGGTTTACAAACAAGATCATCAGAAGAATTACGTATGGGAGGGAAATTGGAAGGGCGAAAAATGCGGGAGACTGCTTTGGTAGGGACCAAAATGTTCAGCTAACGGTGGCAGATGAGAGTAAGCGTTCGGATTTCCAGCGGACGAAGCAAGATACCAATCCTCCGTTTGAAGCGGAGGTTCTCCATGAGGTAAGCCACCTTAAACGATACAAGGCTACCGGACCGGATGGGTTGCTTTCGTCTACTTTGTAAGACAGCAGCTTAGCGCTGTTAATCGAGTTGACAGAACTCTTCGGTATGATATGGAAGAAGAAATTCCGAAAGAGTTGGTGTGAATCGGTGGTCGTACCAATTTATCAGAAAGGCGACGATTCGTGTTGTGAGAACCGCAGCAGAACACGGAACATGCTCAGCGTGCACTAGATAATCTCGCAAGAGCTGTAGCTCCATTCGGCATGCGCTTTGCACCTTCAAAGTGCAAGGTGATGTTACAAGACTGGACGTCAACAATTCCGAGCTTGATGCTCGATGGGGAGGTGCTGTCAGTTGTCGATCACTTCACCTACCTCGGTAGCTGCGTGACGACGGATGGGAGCACAGTAGTAGAGGTGAGTACGCGGATATCCAAAGCTCGAGCGGCGTACGCTGGACTGAAGCACTTGTGGCGCTGATCCGATATTTCACTGAAGTTGAAAGGTCGTGTATACTGTGCCACTGTGCGTTCAGTTTTGTTGTATGGTTGCGAAACTTGGAGTCTGCGTGCTGAAGATATTCGTCGTCTTCAGGTTTTCGACCATCGATGTTTACGTAGTATCGCTAGGATTGGGTGGAATAGCCTAGTAAGCAACGATGAGGTAAGAAAGCGAGTATTGGGTACTAATTCAGAGAACGTTTTGTCACAGCGTATCCAACTTAGTAGACTTCGTTGGTTGGGACACGTGTTACGTATGGCAAACACACGTCTACCGTACCGTGTCCTATTCTCCGCCCCTCCCAGGGAGTGGAAGAGACCACGTGGAGGTCAACAGATGACGTGGCAGCGAGGAATGAGAAAATGTACGGCAGACTTAGGAAAAGTAGGTGCTTCACGTCTTCGTGGTTGGGGTCCAAAAGATCCGTCTACCAGTTGGCTGGAGACACTGAAGGATATGGCAGCGAACCGCGAACAGTGGCGATCGTGTTGTCACTTTCTATCGAATCAGAATGTTTGATCGGTGTACGTTTGTACAGTTAGACTGTGTATTCCGTGTGTTGGCTACTAGGGCATTCTTTTCTTTTCCCACCCATGTAGGTCCACTCCCTCTCCATCATGTATATTCATACTTTTTAATTCAACGTGCAACATGGTGAGAAAGGCAGTGGTCAGTGGGGCTTGCCCTACTGTTTAACACTGTACGATGATGATGATGAGCAGAATAAGTCTGGTTGGCATCGCCTCTGAACTGCTCGCTTGTGTCATCTTCGTCGCTCATCTAACGCTCGCGAACAGTACTTGCGCTGGCATCAAGCCGAGTTTAGACGATGTCGACGTTGTATTGATCACATCATTCTTCGGCAAATTTTAGAACATTGGTAGACCTTCCCTGGTTTTACCTTCCTCGTTTTACTCTTAAAGCAGCCTTCAGCATCATCATCATCATCATCATCGTGCAGCGTTAAACAGAAGGGCAAGCCTCCCTGACCACTGTCTTTCTCATCATGTTGCTCGTGAAAATGGAAAGATTGAATATACACGATGGACCTATAGGTGCAATGTGGACAGACTTCCTGTGTGTACCGCTTTCCTGTCTTGGTTCCACTCAGTTTCAGCTTGAAGAGAATTGTATAAACTTGTGCACTTTATTTTGTGTTGCTCATAGATAGATTTCTTTGTGCCAGTTTGAACTGTTTTTATAACAGACTTTCACTCTTCGTAATGCACTTCGTGAATGTAGCTAACGCATTTCTGTCCAACCCACGTATTTATCAACGTCCATAACTGAATTCATTCATCGAGAATTAAATTCAACTTCAACGGCTTGGATGCCCACAGTAATAACGTGAATAAAACTATGCGTACCTAGCCGCATAGTTCAGTTTGAGATCTGTCTGAACAGGCTGGAAGTTAGTATCAAGTCAAGTGGGTAGAGAAGTTTAAAAACTGACTACGAAATACTGCAAACAAAAGAAAAAGGTTTTGCCTATTTATTTTCTCTCAGAAGAGAACATGAAACTAACTCCAGTAGCACACCCCAGAGCGGTCACATTGGATAAATCAAGGGGTGGCCTCAAGCTTCATAGTTAAAAACGTAGAACATCACTACCGGTGTCCTAAGCTTGGGGCTAGTCCCAGGTTTGCCCCAGATACTTGAGGCAACGTGCTACATTGAAATAAATTTGCTGAAGGCAACTTTATACGTACAGGCATACTAAGGACTACATAATTTCACATATACGAACTTTCAGTACAACACTACAACTCTAGATAACGCAGCTGCTAACATTGTTTCACACAGCCTCTGGTCGAGGTCCTGAAGGCTCCGATGACGAAGCTGTATGAAACGTCACTCAGAGGGGGAATTGTGCAGGGAGACTGGAGGAGAGCAACAGTGGTAGGAATTTACAAGAGTAGACCCGACAAAAGGCCGGAAATTACCGGCCGGTTAGCTTAACTTCAGTACTGTGTAAGTGCCTGGAGCGAATGGTCAGGAAACAAATCTCTAGGCATTTGGTTCAACACAACCTCATACTAAATGCTCAGCATGGGTTTGTGGCAGGACGATCCTGTCTGACGAATCTCCTGCTGTTCCTTGATGAGGTAACCAAGCGCCTGGACGAAGAGCAATCGATTGCGGTCTGCTACTTGGACTTCAGCATGGCGTTTGATTCTGTGAACTACATATTTCTGGACGTCAAACTGCAGTCTATGGGAATTGTTGGAAATGCAAGACAATGGATAAATAATTTTCTAACAGGGTGAACTTTTAGTGTTAAGGTGGGTAGTCATGTCTCAAAACCGGAAGGTGTAACAAGTGGGGTGTCACAGGGCTCGGTGCTCGGCCCTCTGCTCTTCCTCATCGTCATCAATGACCTAGCACGTAAGCTTACAAACCCCACCTTTGTGTTTGCCGATGACGCCAAAATAGCTGGAGTAGATAAAGAACTTGACGTGTTAGCAGTACAAAACTGGTAACGCAAATGGGACCTTCCACTAAACCTCACCAAGTATCAATGCTTGACCACAAATACAGGGGCTAGTGGGAATGGTGTGGGTTCGTTGCAAGTGGTCTCTCAGGTCAAAGACTTAGGCGTTATAATGGACAACAGCTTCAAGCCGTCGAAGCAGTGCACCGCAGTAGCCAATATGGCCAGGAGAGAACTCTTTCGAGTTAGATCCACCGAGTCGTGTAGAGTCGGAGATTTCCGTTCCATAGTTAGGCAGCATATGAAGTACTGCGTGTAAGCCTAGGCACCGTACTACCAGAAAAATATAGACCGTCTGGAGGAAGCGCAAGGGCTAGCCACTGGAATGTTGACTAGGCAAGGACGGTTTAGCTACACAGAGCGTCTCCGTGCCCTGGATCTGTTCTCGATGGAAAGGCGGCGCATTCGCGGGGATTTGATAGAAACCCTCAAGGTAATGAAGGGACTGTCAGGAATAAATCGAGAAGACCTTTTCTTTCCGATCCCAGAGAGAGGTACAAGGGGGCGTAGCCATAGATCACAAAGAAAGCAGTCGAGGCTCCGAATTAGGGCGAAGTACTTCTCTAATAGAGTGGTACCCTATTGGAATAAGCTCCCGGAGGAGGTCATAAATACCACAACAGTGAAGGCTTTTAAGAAAGCAGTAGACCAGTGTTGGGTGTCAGTATAACCCGAGTTATGTTAACCAGTTTTTAGGGTCAGACGTAATTTACTCATGATTTCCACCTTTCTCTGCCAGGGTTCATACTGCACAAAACTTCTGCCTTTCAGAAAAAGAAAATCACTCAGTGTTGGTAGCTACGGAAACGCACCGAAAACACAACTATCTGAACACACCATTGGCTCTAGCAACACCACGTCCTGGGCAAACTGAACTGAACACTGCACCAAAACTGAGACATTTGTCCCTTAGATTTTATATCCCATAATGAAGCGCCATAGCAGCGTGGGGAGATATAAACCGATCTAATATGGTAACATCACACTCAGTCACATCTAACGGTATACGCGACAACACCTTGGACAACCACCCCGCGCCCCGCAGTCCGACAAATAGTGTCTAAACATACGGGTTTATAATAAACCGATTGACGTTATGGGACCGTTATATGTAAAACGGATGGAACAGATGGATCGCTGCCCGTAGAAAATGAGATCGACGTGCAATAATATGGTACGACTTTTGTTTGAATGCGTGCCACATAGATAAATAAGCGATGTGATCAAGGTCAGCGCAGTCCTTCGCGGTGGGTGTTGGTGCTGCGGGCGCGGCTCTGGATGGTGGCTGTACGGTATTTTCTCGCTCAGGTCACGATACGCAGAAAAATATCCAGGTTTTGAAAACGATTTTCAGGTTTCAAGACGAAACTTCAACGTTTTCTATTTATCATGGCGTAGCTACGTTGGCTGTATGATTCACCATAAAAGGATATCAGTTATCGCGCATGTCTGAAAGATAAGCCAGAAGTAGCGTTTTCCCGCCTCCGGATGTTTGGTTGATACACAGATGAACATGACACGCGTCAAGCCTGCCGCTATTCAACGTGGTAGGTTAAAATAAATCCTGAAATCTGTTTCAGTTTAAAATGATTTTCAAATGCAGGTTTGTACCTGTCGACAAATGTATCCCTAAGTATTGTTACCTCTCGGTCATGGACCTTTTATAGCCCACAAGCTCTTTGGAGTAGACAAGGCGGCAGTTTGAGTCAATACATCGACCGGCTATGGCCACCTTAAACCTATCAAACTGCTCCTTTGTAGATGAATAAACTAGAGACCTCATCCAACGATACAGAACCCGTTTGTCATTTAATGACATACCACTGAACTGAAAACAATGCCGTCTCATGTCTTGCAGAACATGAAACCGGCAAAAGACTACTGCGCAGTCAGGATAATGCTCCCTGAAGGCATTATACTGCGCCAAACTCCTATCTATGATTATCGTCTTGGCATTTAGAGAACTGGGTAGGCGTTCTCTCATTTCCCTGATGGCACGCTGAAAACTTAGGCAACTCTCGTTCGGGAGAATTGCATAAAAAATGGACCTACCTAACCCGCTTTCGTCTATAATTATTGCGTGCCACAAAATGTAGCCTCCACAATTTAGCTGATGCGTCGCATCAGCCAACAAAACATCGCTAAACTTATCCACCAGCGGAACAACCGTTCGTGGGATAAAAAAATGCGTACCGCACTAATAATTCCCGGTACACAAGTCGCAGGAAACCCCTGCCACTAACTAACTGCTTCACCTGCAGCGCATCTGTTCGGCTGTCCAAGTTCGCAGCCTTGTTCCTGATGGACTGCAGGTCAGCAACGGTAAACAATCTGTTATACCTATCACGAGCATAGGAACAAATTTCCTGCGAGTTGTGAAACGTCTTCATCAACTCGCTGATGTGAGACTCCTGATCAGGAGTCAGACGTCTATTACTAACGTACAACTGGTCGTTAAGCAAGTGAAACCTATGATTATGTCTCAAGCAGTGAGACGCAACCTTGTACTGGGTTCCGACAGCCCGAACCATGACAAACGCCGGACAATGAATGTTCTTGTATCTGAAATGTCAATTAGCAATTCAACAACAATACTTACCTCGTGGCGGACAGCTGAGGGCGTCTGTTGTGCACACAGCAATATTTGACTCGATAATACGGAAAGGACTTCCGTAATGCGGCAGGGTGGGTGCGAACCCAATTCTCCGCGCTAACACTTGCATAAATATAGAAGGATGTCAAACTATTCCTTTGCAATAGTAGAAAACCCCCCTCAAACGCTTTGAAACACTTGTAGGTTGTCCGAACAGTCCGACAGAAAAGCTCCGTATCATCGACCATCGCGGCAGAACCAGTGTGGGCAGCCATGACAACAAGCCAGGAAGAATGGCTGTAACCTTGATCACAGTTACTTATATACTGCTCTGGGCCTGACTCAAACAAAAATGCGAGTAACATTACACATACCATTCTCATTTTCTACGCGAAAACAACATTCCGTTAAAGGGGTTTCCCAAGATATGCATCCATAACGGCAAAATGACAACATTTAAGAGTGGACCGTACATGACTACCCTTGGCGGTGGGTGTTGGTGCTGCGGGCGCGGCTCTGGATGGTGGCTGTACGGTATTTTCTCGCTCAGGTCACGATACGCAGAAAAATATCCAGGTTTTGAAAACGATTTTCAGGTTTCAAGACGAAACTTCAACGTTTTCTATTTATCATGGCGTAGCTACGTTGGCTGTATGATTCACCATAAAAGGATATCAGTTATCGCGCATGTCTGAAAGATAAGCCAGAAGTAGCGTTTTCCCGCCTCCGGATGTTTGGTTGATACACAGATGAACATGACACGCGTCAAGCCTGCCGCTATTCAACGTGGTAGGTTAAAATAAATCCTGAAATCTGTTTCAGTTTAAAATGATTTTCAAATGCAGGTTTGTACCTGTCGACAAATGTATCCCTAAGTATTGTTACCTCTCGGTCATGGACCTTTTATAGCCCACAAGCTCTTTGGAGTAGACAAGGCGGCAGTTTGAGTCAATACATCGACCGGCTATGGCCACCTTAAACCTATCAAACTGCTCCTTTGTAGATGAATAAACTAGAGACCTCATCCAACGATACAGAACCCGTTTGTCATTTAATGACATACCACTGAACTGAAAACAATGCCGTCTCATGTCTTGCAGAACATGAAACCGGCAAAAGACTACTGCGCAGTCAGGATAATGCTCCCTGAAGGCATTATACTGCGCCAAACTCCTATCTATGATTATCGTCTTGGCATTTAGAGAACTGGGTAGGCGTTCTCTCATTTCCCTGATGGCACGCTGAAAACTTAGGCAACTCTCGTTCGGGAGAATTGCATAAAAAATGGACCTACCTAACCCGCTTTCGTCTATAATTATTGCGTGCCACAAAATGTAGCCTCCACAATTTAGCTGATGCGTCGCATCAGCCAACAAAACATCGCTAAACTTATCCACCAGCGGAACAACCGTTCGTGGGATAAAAAAATGCGTACCGCACTAATAATTCCCGGTACACAAGTCGCAGGAAACCCCTGCCACTAACTAACTGCTTCACCTGCAGCGCATCTGTTCGGCTGTCCAAGTTCGCAGCCTTGTTCCTGATGGACTGCAGGTCAGCAACGGTAAACAATCTGTTATACCTATCACGAGCATAGGAACAAATTTCCTGCGAGTTGTGAAACGTCTTCATCAACTCGCTGATGTGAGACTCCTGATCAGGAGTCAGACGTCTATTACTAACGTACAACTGGTCGTTAAGCAAGTGAAACCTATGATTATGTCTCAAGCAGTGAGGCGCAACCTTGTACTGGGTTCCGACAGCCCGAACCATGACAAACGCCGGACAATGAATGTTCTTGTATCTGAAATGTCAATTAGCAATTCAACAACAATACTTACCTCGTGGCGGACAGCTGAGGGCGTCTGTTGTGCACACAGCAATATTTGACTCGATAATACGGAAAGGACTTCCGTAATGCGGCAGGGTGGGTGCGAACCCAATTCTCCGCGCTAACACTTGCATAAATATAGAAGGATGTCAAACTATTCCTTTGCAATAGTAGAAAACCCCCCTCAAACGCTTTGAAACACTTGTAGGTTGTCCGAACAGTCCGACAGAAAAGCTCCGTATCATCGACCATCGCGGCAGAACCAGTGTGGGCAGCCATGACAACAAGCCAGGAAGAATGGCTGTAACCTTGATCACAGTTACTTATATACTGCTCTGGGCCTGACTCAAACAAAAATGCGAGTAACATTACACATACCATTCTCATTTTCTACGCGAAAACAACATTCCGTTAAAGGGGTTTCCCAAGATATGCATCCATAACGGCAAAATGACAACATTTAAGAGTGGACCGTACATGACTACCCTTGGCGGTGGGTGTTGGTGCTGCGGGCGCGGCTCTGGATGGTGGCTGTACGGTATTTTCTCGCTCAGGTCACGATACGCAGAAAAATATCCAGGTTTTGAAAACGATTTTCAGGTTTCAAGACGAAACTTCAACGTTTTCTATTTATCATGGCGTAGCTACGTTGGCTGTATGATTCACCATAAAAGGATATCAGTTATCGCGCATGTCTGAAAGATAAGCCAGAAGTAGCGTTTTCCCGCCTCCGGATGTTTGGTTGATACACAGATGAACATGACACGCGTCAAGCCTGCCGCTATTCAACGTGGTAGGTTAAAATAAATCCTGAAATCTGTTTCAGTTTAAAATGATTTTCAAATGCAGGTTTGTACCTGTCGACAAATGTATCCCTAAGTATTGTTACCTCTCGGTCATGGACCTTTTATAGCCCACAAGCTCTTTGGAGTAGACAAGGCGGCAGTTTGAGTCAATACATCGACCGGCTATGGCCACCTTAAACCTATCAAACTGCTCCTTTGTAGATGAATAAACTAGAGACCTCATCCAACGATACAGAACCCGTTTGTCATTTAATGACATACCACTGAACTGAAAACAATGCCGTCTCATGTCTTGCAGAACATGAAACCGGCAAAAGACTACTGCGCAGTCAGGATAATGCTCCCTGAAGGCATTATACTGCGCCAAACTCCTATCTATGATTATCGTCTTGGCATTTAGAGAACTGGGTAGGCGTTCTCTCATTTCCCTGATGGCACGCTGAAAACTTAGGCAACTCTCGTTCGGGAGAATTGCATAAAAAATGGACCTACCTAACCCGCTTTCGTCTATAATTATTGCGTGCCACAAAATGTAGCCTCCACAATTTAGCTGATGCGTCGCATCAGCCAACAAAACATCGCTAAACTTATCCACCAGCGGAACAACCGTTCGTGGGATAAAAAAATGCGTACCGCACTAATAATTCCCGGTACACAAGTCGCAGGAAACCCCTGCCACTAACTAACTGCTTCACCTGCAGCGCATCTGTTCGGCTGTCCAAGTTCGCAGCCTTGTTCCTGATGGACTGCAGGTCAGCAACGGTAAACAATCTGTTATACCTATCACGAGCATAGGAACAAATTTCCTGCGAGTTGTGAAACGTCTTCATCAACTCGCTGATGTGAGACTCCTGATCAGGAGTCAGACGTCTATTACTAACGTACAACTGGTCGTTAAGCAAGTGAAACCTATGATTATGTCTCAAGCAGTGAGACGCAACCTTGTACTGGGTTCCGACAGCCCGAACCATGACAAACGCCGGACAATGAATGTTCTTGTATCTGAAATGTCAATTAGCAATTCAACAACAATACTTACCTCGTGGCGGACAGCTGAGGGCGTCTGTTGTGCACACAGCAATATTTGACTCGATAATACGGAAAGGACTTCCGTAATGCGGCAGGGTGGGTGCGAACCCAATTCTCCGCGCTAACACTTGCATAAATATAGAAGGATGTCAAACTATTCCTTTGCAATAGTAGAAAACCCCCCTCAAACGCTTTGAAACACTTGTAGGTTGTCCGAACAGTCCGACAGAAAAGCTCCGTATCATCGACCATCGCGGCAGAACCAGTGTGGGCAGCCATGACAACAAGCCAGGAAGAATGGCTGTAACCTTGATCACAGTTACTTATATACTGCTCTGGGCCTGACTCAAACAAAAATGCGAGTAACATTACACATACCATTCTCATTTTCTACGCGAAAACAACATTCCGTTAAAGGGGTTTCCCAAGATATGCATCCATAACGGCAAAATGACAACATTTAAGAGTGGACCGTACATGACTACCCTTGGCGGTGGGTGTTGGTGCTGCGGGCGCGGCTCTGGATGGTGGCTGTACGGTATTTTCTCGCTCAGGTCACGATACGCAGAAAAATATCCAGGTTTTGAAAACGATTTTCAGGTTTCAAGACGAAACTTCAACGTTTTCTATTTATCATGGCGTAGCTACGTTGGCTGTATGATTCACCATAAAAGGATATCAGTTATCGCGCATGTCTGAAAGATAAGCCAGAAGTAGCGTTTTCCCGCCTCCGGATGTTTGGTTGATACACAGATGAACATGACACGCGTCAAGCCTGCCGCTATTCAACGTGGTAGGTTAAAATAAATCCTGAAATCTGTTTCAGTTTAAAATGATTTTCAAATGCAGGTTTGTACCTGTCGACAAATGTATCCCTAAGTATTGTTACCTCTCGGTCATGAACGTTTTATAGCCCACAAGCTCTTTGGAGTAGACAAGGCGGCAGTTTGAGTCAGGCCAATGCATGCCCGGTAGTGGCGTATGTACCCACTTGGAGATATTTGAATTGGCGCAGAATCCTGAAATCCTGGGGCGTGAATTTCGGAAAACGTGAAAGTGACATACAAATGTTATCTTGAAGTACAAGTTGCTTGCTGAGTTTTAATTGACTTCTCTGTTATACTTATAATGAGAAATATTGGACGATTTTTCATTGGTGAAAGTATTCAGATCAATCAGATTCTACGGGATTATAAAATCGCACGGCAGTGGCAGTTCCTATCGCTTATTGGCGGAAAATGTGTCAAATATTTTGAGAACGTCGGACTGTTTCTCAATTATTATTTGGAAAACGGTCCTCAAATCCATTGTCTTGAAATCCCTAATTTGCGGGAGAAAATTGCAACTGGTGGTGATGCGATTTGAGCGAGCAAGCCTCTTGGTTTACGGTTCAGTTCACGACAGCAAATCGACTCAAGCAGGCTGAAATGGGATGCACACGAGCAATGTTAACGGTTCAGCACACGACGACGGCCAGGTCGCGAGCGTAAGTAACAAGAACGCACTGCGTCGAATGAATGTTTATTGTGTAGTCTCGGAGGGCGGCATCCCAACCGAGCGGCACGAATAAAAGTCACGTTCACGAACACACGTGCGTATAGTTATGGGAAAAGTCTCTTCGGTCCAGTTCGATAAAATATACATACACCAAGAAAAAGAGTTCCACACTTCAAGAGGGTTTCGGCGACGATTCGGCCGGTCCCGTCCAATGTTTATGTGCGGGACCCAGAATGTGATAGGAAAGGGTGTACATTAGTAAGCGCCAATTCAAACACTACATGTTAGCTTCTGTTCTATTATATAGCTCCCCGCCGACAAAGGCACTGTCCGCAGTGCCTCGTGAACACTCCGGCACTCCAATACCACCTTCTGAGGGCACTTTCACCGTTTCTTCGACTATCGGCACACTTCCTGGGGACACTGGTAGGAGACAAGGGTTCGTAGGATTTGCTTCGTTGGCCGGTTTTAACTGGTTGTAATGGACTGTAAGGGCCTCGGATCAGGGATTTTGTGGTAGTCGTATCACGTACGCCTGTGGTGACATGGAATGTACAATGACATATGGTCCTTTCCCGGGGGTTGTGAAAGGCCGCTGTCTGACCCGGTGGGGGTCTAGGCCGATGTAACCATACATAGTCTCCTAATCGGTATGTCACGCCGTGGACGGTCGCATCGTAGCTGCTCCTCTGTCGTTTTTGGGCCAATTCGAGGTGCTGGTGTGCAAGACGGTGGGTCATGAGGAGATCATCCATGAGTTTACGGTTGTAAGCTGTTAGATCCATTGCTTCTCTAGGGGCTAATGGCGTCACGACCTCTACGGGTAATCTTAATTCTCGCCCGAATGTTAGATGAGCCGGAGTAAATCCTGCGGACGTGTGGCGTAGCCCTCGATATGCTAACAAACAACGTGGGAGTACCTCGTCCCATTTGTGTGAGCTCGACTGTTCGACGAACGGACGCATGGTGTCTTTGAGTGTCCTATTTGTCCTCTCTACCAGTCTATTCCCTTGTGGGTGGTACGGTGTCGCCCTTGTCTTCTGAATTCTTAAGAGCCGGCAAAGTTCTCTCAGCGACAGGCCGTCGAACGCGAGGCCTTGGTTAGAGTGAATTATAGAGGGCGTACCATATCGCGACATCCACTCGTTGACGATCACTGTTGCTATAATAACTGCTTCTTCGTTAGGCATCGCGATTGCTTCGCACCACTTGGCGAAGTAATCTACCATCACTAAGATATAGAGGTTACTATTATTGGTGGTAGGCAACGGCCCAATTATGTCTACACCGACACGGTGGTTCGGACTACCAATGGTGATCGGTTGCAGGGGTGCTCGTGGTGGCGTGTGTGATCCTTTGTTCCTGGCACACGTGTCGCATCCAGTGTAACGAACGTTTGAGCAATGCGTAGCCAAATTCACAACGGATCCCGAAATCCAAAGACGATTATCCGTGATATTCTACGATACTAGATTATTACATGAACAATGACATAAACAATATATAAACCTCAATAATACGATCACAAAGACTCAACAACGAGAAATCGAATAGCAGCGTGTGAGCAAACAGCACGTGCGTCACGCAAGTCATGAACAAGGATGTGTCAAAGTAGCACTCTGGGAGCGAACAAACAACAATTGGTCCAGAAAAACAACCAGTTCGTAAAGACAAGTCAATAGTGTATGGAAATGAGTGATGTTGGGAAAAAACACTGAATCGCGAGGGAAAAAGGGGGATTTTCCACGACCGGCTGTTACACCGCCCACCAAAATCCTCCTGGATCCTTAGCAAAGTCAAAGGTTCGGTATAAAGGTACTGATTCTTCCTACCTGCCTAGGCCCTGCTGTCAGTGCGCGCGCCTAATGCTCGTCGTCAACGTTCTACTACTGGTCGCACCTAACCCATTGGCTACATAGACGTGAGGCTAGTCCACATCTTAAACGAGACCAAATGACCGATGGCGGGCGTGAAGGGTCACATAGATGTTGTCCTCGTAAAGGGCCGTCCGGTCCTGGATGTTTGTGCTTGAGTGTGTGTGTGAGTGTGTGTGTGTGTGAGTGTGTGTGTGTGCCGCGGTGTACAATGAAGTCACAGGTATGACTACACATCAAAGGAGGACTTTCTGCAGTGTCAGCAAAAGACCGTGTGGCAAGAAAAACGAGTAAAGTGTAGCATGTGTGTGTGACCTGAGCTCCGCTACTTCCACATATGCAAGGGGCATTTGGTAACGTCAACAAAAGGCAAACAAAGAACACTGTCACATGTATGATGGGTTTACGGGATGTAGAGAGCGCCGTGCCTGCGTGTATGTATCGGGATGTATAATGGAATCGCATTCATCACCACATATCGGAAAGAACCTTCTGTAATGTCAACGAAAGACCGCGAGCACTGTAACGTGTTTGACGGAGATTGTGTGGTATATGTGGTGTTTCTTTATCCACATCGATTACTGGCGTGAAAAAGGTTTACTAGGCCTCAGGGTTATCAGCTCCTGCGTCTTTGCTCTCGAGTAGGTTAATACTGCGTATGTCACGAATGAGCACTCCATTACCTGTCTTCACCTTCACCGTTCTTATCATTTCGTCAGTGCTTTTGATGGTTTCCGTAACTACTCCCAAAGACCAAGTGCTGAAATGTGCGCGTTCGTCGGTGATCATAACCACGTCCCCAACTTTGAATGGTCTTGTTTTGGCCAGCCACTTCTGTCGAGTCTGCAAAGCCGGTAGGTACTCCCGCAGCCATCGCCTCCAGAAGACCTTGGCCAGATAGTTCGCTTGCTTCCATCCGTGGTGGTAGCTCTCACGAAGGTTTACCGGCCCTTGAAAACCCTCGTTCGACCTTGACGTCAATAAGTCGTTCGGGGTGAGCGCCAGGTGGGTGGGGTCGCCGTTCATTACTGGAACCAGGGGGCGGTTGTTCAGGATTCGCTCCACCTCAGTCATGACGGTGTTTAGCGTCTCGTCGTCAGGCGGCTGCTGCTCCATGATTGACAGCAATATCCGTCTGGCGGACCGGATCATGCGTTCCCATATGCCGCCTCGGTGACTGGCCTGTGGGGGGTTGAAATGTCATCGTATGCCGTAGGCCACGGTTCGATTCTGCAGTTCGTCCCTGTTTATGTTCTTGTGCCAACGCTGCAATTCCCGGTGAGCGCCCACAAAGTTCGATCTATTATCTGAGTATATATCGGGCGGTACGCCTCGTCGGTTGATAAATCTTTGAAAGGCCCGTAGAAACGAATCGGTCGTCATCGAATGTGCGACTTCTAGGTGTACCGCACGTGATTTCATGCACGTCATGATACATCCATATCGCTTTTCTAATTTTTCCCGCACTTGATCCACAAAAGCCCGAAATAGTCCAACCCGGTGTCACTGAACGGCCACCAGCCCGTAGTCACCCTGCATTCTGGTAGTGGGGCCATGAGTTGTGTAACAGCCGGTCGTGGAAAATCCCCCTTTTTCCCTCGCGATTCAGTGTTTTTCCCAACATCACTCATTTCCATACACTATTGACTTGTCTTTACGAACTGGTTGTTTTTCTGGACCAATTGTCGT
Organism: Fasciola hepatica; assembly: GCA_948099385.1. Classification (NCBI taxonomy): domain Eukaryota; kingdom Metazoa; phylum Platyhelminthes; class Trematoda; order Plagiorchiida; family Fasciolidae; genus Fasciola; species Fasciola hepatica. Next base: position 7,659,338 of record CANUEZ040000012.1, on the reverse strand, counting down.
TTGTTCGCGCCCAGAGTGCTATTTTGGCACATCCTTGCTCAGGACCTGCTTGAGGCACGTGCTGTCTGCTCACACGCTGCCATTCGGTTTCTCGTTGTTGAGTCTTTGTGATCGTATTATTGAGGTTTGTATATTGTTTAGGTCATTGTTTATTTTAATAATCTAGTATCGTAGAATTATCACGGATAATCACCTTCTGATTTCGGGATCCGTTGCGAATTTGGCTACGCATTGCTCAAACGTTCGTAACAATACTCAATAGATCTATTTGGAACGAGGAAAAATCACGTAAAATGCCAAGAAAAGGATCAAAAGCAACGAATCCGGACAGGAAGTAATACGGCAAGTATCTGGGGAGGTTTTGGGTACATATGATTCTTCAGTTAATGCTAGATCGCCCAGTCCTGTCAGTGCTAGTTCAAGTGGTAATGAGAGCAATATTGATCGTAAGGATGTCGATTTATATAAGCTGAGAATACTAGACCTAGAGCAACAGTTACTATCGGCTAGACTACAGGCGCAGGAAGCAGAGAAGAAGTGTACACAGAAACAGCGAGAGCATGAGACCAATGACTTCGACACTTCCGACAGGTTAGAGTGCAATAAGGTAGGGGACCCCACGCCGGTCGCCGACTACAAACCACCATCGATCGATCTGCCTAGAGTGGAGCTAACGGTCTTCGACGGGCGAGCTGAGCAATACTGCAATTTGGTAAAGCAGTTCGAGGCGCTCGTTGAAAATAAGGCAACCGACCCTGGGCAAAGGCTTCTCTACCTGACTCACTACTGCCGAGGCCGAGCGCGAGAAGCTATCGACGGGTGCACCATGCTCGATCCAGAACAAGGCTACACAAGGGCAAGAAAGATTCTGAGGGACTTGTTTGGCCAACCTTTCAAAGTAGCCCGTAACCTAATAGAGAGCGTGATGGCAGAGGCAAAGAGAACCAAGGGCGACGTCTACACCATGGCCGACCTGGTGATCAAGATGCAGAACTGCTCAATAGCCCTCGACCATTTAGGTTACAGGGCTGACCTAGACGCCATGCACACTTTGGAAGGCATAGTCCGTCACCTCTCTCCCGAACTACAGGGTCGGTGGGCGGAAGAAGCTGAACGGATAAGCCGAAGCGACAGAGAAGCCAACTTCGAAGACCTGACTGAATATTTAGACAGGCAAACGAAGATAGCTGACAGCAGATTCGGCCGACTCATCCGGGACAGCAACCGAGCAAACAAGCCCGGTACTAGCCAAGCCCAAACCCCTGTACGGGAACATCCAAAGTACCAGCATTGGACCAACACACACGTCATTTCACGAGATGCTACGGCGCAACCCAATTGCAGATCCTGTGGTACTAGCCATGGCCTACCAGAATGCCCCAAGTTCGGCAACGCCACAATAGACGAACGGTGGGGAATGGCGAGGATGGCAGGAGCATGTTTCATCTGTCTCAACACCACGCACCGGGCAGCAGCCTGTAGAACAAGGAATCGATGTGGTTACGAGGGCAGCACGGGCAGACACCATCGGCTGCTGCATCAGGCGAGAGTAACCATATCCGAGGCGATTGCCAAGCCCAGCGTGATTTGTTCAACTTCACGATCTGCCAGTAAACCGGTACGTTTAGGCGTAGTGGCCGTGGGAGTAGTGACTCCGACTGGGATAGTCAAGGCGTTGGCTTTCGTTGATAGTGGATCCGACACCACTTTAGTGAAAGAGCGGTTTGCCGACAAACACCAACTGGCTAAAGGTGCGACGTCGTTGGCAGTGAGCACGGTGGGCGGAACACAGGTAATGACTGCCGGTAGATTAAGTCTGCAACATCTCTCTAGACACTAACGAGGAAATTGAACCAACGGAGGCATTCACGTTAGCGGATCTCCCCATGCGAGCACCAAGGTCGGTAGACGCAATCTTGACAAGGTGGCCCCACCTGCAGGATGTAACCGTCGTAGACTGGGAAGATGATGAAGTGGATCTCCTCATCGGATGCGACGTGCCAGAGGCGCATTGGGTGCTTGACCAGAGAGTGGGCGACCGCCAGGCACCTTATGCCGTACGCACGGCTCTGGGATGGATGTTATACGGTCCAGTAGGGGTACGCAGTTCCGCTCACCGCACTTGCGTTACACCGCGTAACTTTCTCGCTGTTATCGGTATAGTTTTTATTAGGCTATCTAGGATAATACCTAAAACTATAGCTCTAAGGCCTGTTGTCCGACCCAGAAGAAATCAAGCAATTTTTTCTGAACTCTATTCCCTGGGACCACCCGGTGGTATTAAATACACACAAAAGTGATCATAGGGTAGGAGCTAAGCGAAATATCAGTCTCAGTCAAACAACACTAGCAGACTGCACTGTATCATTCTGAAAATATCGTACTCTGCCGCTTGTAGCTCATCGGGACCTATCGGGCCGACCGGTATCCGACCTGAGGGCCGTAGCCCTTTCATGACTAGTAAATTTCTCTTGAACTTGGTTAACCAAACTAGCGAACAAAGCGTCTTCGTCCAGGAAGAAAACCTGACCAGTCGCGATAGAATGGACGACGCTTCGACGACGTTGGTTGCTATCACTACGCCTTTGATCTCCAGTTCCAATTCCGTAGGGGGTTTTAATTCGAACACGGACCAGTCCTGTTTGGGCAATTGCAGGAAGTTTGGCCCTCTCGTCCACGTGTCCAGTTGCCTGAAGTTGTTCGCACCTCGGGAGCACAGGTCTGCCGGATTATCGCCAGACCTGACATGACTCCACTGGTGCGTGGCTGATTCATCGTGGATAATCGTGAGCCGGTTAGCAACGAAAGTACTAAACCGGCTCCGTACGTTGTTAATGTAGTAAAGTACTATCGTTGAATCCGTCCAGAAGCTCACCGACCAAATGTAGAGATCGAAACATCTCTTCACAGCTTGCACCACCCTGACTGCCAACACGGCTGCGCTGAGTTCAAGGCGTGGGATTGAGACCAACTTCAGTGGGGCAACGCGGGCTTTGGCGAACAGGATCCTCGTGGTATATTGTCCATCTCCTGCGCACCATCGTCCGTACACCACAGCTCCATAACCGACTTCGGATGCATCGGAAAAGGCATGTAGTTCTCCAGTCCGTATCGTATGGCCAGGAGTCAACTATCGTGGGATTCTTATGTCCCCTAATTTCTTCAAGGTGTTCAGAAATTCTTCCCAGTCCAACCGGTCCCCTCGGTCCAGTGCCTGGTCCCAATCAACTTTCTTACGGCACAGCCGCTGCAGCAAGATCTTTCCGGGTAACAGCCACGGTGAGACGAAACCGAGCGGGTCGAACAAACTTGAGACGGCAGATAGTATGCCACGACGGGTTATTGGCAGCTCGGGAACGTTCAGTTCGAGAACAAAATCGTCCGTTTCCGCGTCCCATTGTATCCCTAAGGTGCGCTCGATAGGAAGTGGAGAGCCGTCCAAATCTCTTACCCTTTCGGCCTTTTCGTGATACGGGATGACCTTCAGCACTTCTGAAGCGTTCGACATCCATTTAGTTAGATGGAAGTCGCCCTCTTCCAGCAATCTCGTCAGACCCCTGAACTGCTCTAGAGCTGATTCCACATCATCGAATGACCCAAGGTAGTCGTCGACGTAGAAGTTCCTGGTGACGCTTTCTACCACCGTCCGATGTACTAGATCGCCATGTTTGTTAGCTGATTCTCGGAGGGCGTAGTTCGCACAAAATCGTGACGATATGGCTCCGAAGGGGTGGACGGTCATCCTATAATTCACCACTGCGTTGTCCCGGTCGCTCCCTTCCCACCACAGGAAACGCGAAGCATCTCGTTCTCCTACCGGAATCTTCACCTGATGAAACATTTCCCTAATGTCGGCAGACGAAGCCACTTTACCCACTCTGAAACGGCACAGAACATCGATCAGTGGTGTGGTCCAGTCAGGCCCCTGTAGTAGGCGATCGTTTAACGACTTGCCCTGGAACTTGGCCGCACAGTCGAAAACCACCCGCAGTTTATTGGGTTCCTTGGGGTTGATAACCGGATGGTGAGGCAGATACCAGATACCCCTTTTGCTGTCGGTGTTAACAGGCACCTTTTCAACGTAACCGAGGGCCTCGTTTCGCTTCATTAAATCTGCGTATCGTTCCTACAGATTCTGGTCTCGAATGAAGCGTTCTTTTAGTCGTAGTAATCGTTGGAGAACATAATTTCTGTTGTCAGTCCACGGGTCGACCGGTGTGCGCCATGGGAGGGGAACCTCGAACTGCTTTTTGAGGCCTCTAGTGCCTTGCCGCACCGTTTGTAGAGCGAAGTGATCCTCTTGAGACAACGTCGGTCTTTCGTCTCCAATGTCATGAAACTCCTTTTCATACAGCCGTTGCAGATGATACTCTATGCGGTCCGTTTCGGCGGATAAATAATTGATAATGATAATGGTATATTTCTCGGCCATGATCGAGACGCACGCGCTAGCGCATGATCATGGTGTGACGCGTTACTCGACAAGGTGGAATATTCACAAATTCAAAGTATGAAAGTCGAGAGTATCAGCGATAGATAGACATAGCCAGAAACAGTTTGAATGGATCACTTTACTAATGGTTAGCGCGGCAGTTTCAAACCAGTTTCGATTCCGGGCTGGGCGGTGGAGACATCGAAAAACCGTTGGCGCAGTGTCAAGGACGCATTATGAATGAGAATGATGCAAGCTGGGAAACGGAGGCCTGCTAAGGTTCTGCAGATGGAGTAAATTTTGAACAAGAAGAAAAGGAAGAAGAAAAAAAACTGTAAAGAAGTGTTCTCGGGAAAATCGGTGCATGCGGAGAGGATAGCGATGCATGAAGATGATGCAGACCCTGAATGTCGGATTTACCGGAGTTCAATAAATGGAATGAGTTTCGAAACGGTGCCGAGACCAATTTCGTGAAAGTGAACACTGGTGGATGTGGGAGAAACAGCAGTCCATAAAAAGGTGATTTTAGATTCAGGATCAGTAACATGTAACATTCAGAAATGAGAAAACGAAACTGGAAGATCCTCGATGTGTGGAGAGTCAATTTCCAACCGGCTACGGTTCGGAGGAAAGGTGGACTGTGGTAACGGATAATAAAGTGTGAAATCTCCGCATGGACTTGAGCGTTAATATGCTGTTTCACCAACAAATATACATATACATATGTTGACGCATTTGCCTTCAGTGATATTCAGCGTCGTTTCTGGTAACGGACAACATCATATGGGTATGTTTCGTCTAGCAGGGCAAAGTATGTGTCGGTCAATCGGCTGAGTGTGGTGGTATATTAGCAAGATGCACATGCACTGGGATGTGTTGGTTGCTTTAGAAAAAGCTGAATGATCTGATAAGCAATTGGGAGTATTTCCTGACGGGTCGCTTGATTTCGGTCCCAGTTGCTATGGTAGGTTCTATCGAGTCTCTGCCCGTTCGAGTCAAAGTGGCATCCTTGGTTATTCGGTTTGGTGACTGCGATAGTGGGAGACAACAGACCTGAAATAAAGGGGGGTTGCAGTCTGGACGTGGTTCCAGCTGTGGGTTATGATGATATATGAAGACAATAGATAATGGACTGGTTAGGTCTGTGTGAGTGAAGCATGGATAAAGTTTCATTTGAGCAGTCAATGGCACCTACTCCACATTCTAAGTAAAAATAGGCTCGCGGTGGATTTGTGCTATACTGCTGCAGGCTAACGGAGTTGCGTACACTAGTTTGGTAACGGTGTATGCATCCCAAATGATTTATGATTTTTCACGTTGGCATGGCATCGCTCGGATGCTAATGAAAGACCTAAGGTCTCACGGTTTAGAGCAGTTAGAAATGATAACCCTCAGTAACGTTTGCTTACGCAGAAAGCAGTTTGGCAACAATGCGATAAGATAGGTTTGAAATAACAGACTGTGAGCGAATGTGACTAGCACACTGGTTGGGTTTATATGAACGGTCAGTGGCACATTTCATATTTTGGTCTGGGTTTAAATTCGAGAGTTTAAATAGCGGAGGGTTGATAAGCACTACCTGGGGCTTGCAATATAGCGTAAACCGGGTGGGCTGCTTCGTCTGCATTTCAAAGGATTAATTGTTTGCACGCAATTAGAAGTTCTGAAGAGCAATTAAGGAAGAATGCAGAAAGAATCGCTCGGGCATCAGTGGTGATGCACCATAGAAAATTGTTATCATGCACAGGAACGTGGACGTATGTTGCACTGGCGTTTGTCATCGGGCGAGAAATGAAAGTTCTGGTGCAATAATCCTAGTAATCAAACCCGTTTTCGTAGGCCACCTCTTCGGTGACGGTCTGGCCGGTAAGAAGGATCACATTGGGAACAGTCAAGAAGTGATTCAGCGAGCCCCTGAACTGGGAAATTGAGAGACTCTCGCGGATGTTTAGCGGGAGTTTATTCCATAACTTTGGGTATTTTATAAGGAAGAAGTTAGATCTTAACGCTAATTTTGATCTAGGAATAGAGAACTGCAATGACCGATGGCGTAGAACATAATTCGTGGAGGGAGTGAGACGAATAGGTTCAGTACACGAAAAGGCCGTACGGTGGTACAGCTTAAACAGAAAGCATAAATTGAGCTTCATGCGACGCAGCCATAGAGGGTCAAGACTGAGTAGGATGCATCGATCTTTGTAACATAAACTGGAGGAAAATCCCACTAATTGTTTAGTGAACTGAAGTTGCACGGACTCCAGAGAAATGCGGTCGGATTTCGTCATGTTGGTGAAGATAATAGGACAGTATTCAAGGAGAGGCCTGGCGTGAGACTTGTAAGTGAGCAGTTTGCAATCATTTAGCCGAAAGGTTCTGGAGATGAGACCGGTGGTTCTCCTCGTCTTTGCAATCTGGAGTGGAACATACTCAGAAAACCTAAAGCTACAAGAATAATGAAGACCAAGGTCTCGAACTAAAGGGCTGTACGAGATGGGTAGGTCGTGGATAAGCAGGGTTCCGGAGGCCACTTGACATCTGAATGTTGTGTAGCAGCTCTTCGAGGCCGAGAAGTCCATACTCCATGAATTGCACCAATCCCCGAGTCGCTTTAGGTCACTAGAAATTTCATCTAGCATAATGTTGAGGTTCTGACGAGGAAACTCATAGACAATCTTAACGTCATCAGCGAAGAGGAATGGGGTGCCATGGTGCAAGATGGGAAATATATCATTTATGTAGATGAGAAAAAGTAAAGGACCGAGTACACTGCCTTGTATAACTCCACTAGTGACTGGAGCAGGCTGTGAGAAACACCCATCAATGGAAACCACTTGTGAGCGATTCGATAGGTATGATGTTAACCACGTTAAAAGCGAACCGGAAAAGCCGTGAGCTTTGAGTTTGGTTATTAATAAAGCGTGAGGGACGCGGTCGAACGCTTTTGTCATATCAAGGTATATAATGATGATGGATTGACTGTTGTCGGCGGCCGCCGTTATGAGGTTAAAAAAGTCGTATTGGCAAATGATGCATGAACGTGACTTTAAGAAGCCATGCTGCCCACTATGGATGATGTTATGGGACAATAGGAAGTCGCACATCCGCTGTTTGACGAGGCGTTCCATCAACCTAGAAGCAATTGGAGTGTCGTTGATAGGGCGGTAATTGGAGGGGTCATGTATTGGTCCTTTCTTATGGATTGGGATGATGACCGCAGTCTTCCATTGTGAAGGAAATATGCCATACTTGGTGGATAGATTGTAGACCTTCAATAGTAGGGCTGCGATATCAGTTCCTCCAAGGCGTAGAAGTGTCGGTGGAACTTCATCATGGCCAAGGTGTGAGGACTTCCGGACACGAATGAGCTGGTTGGTTACCTCTTTTAGAGTAAATTCTAAATCAGACAGTAAGTGCTCGGTGACAGGGTCTATGCATGGGGGTAAAGTAAGAGGGTCAGTAGTCATGGATGCAGCAAGGTAGGAATTAAGAGCCTGGGCTATCGCTACAGGTGAGGTAATGTGATCGTTATTTTCCAAAATGAGAGAGGGGATACCTGCCGGTTTGCTCTGATTCCTGTTCTTCATGAGACGTGCCAACTTTGAGGAAGTATCATGGCATTGCAAGGCCGATACTTCTTGTTTTTTTAGCATATCGTCCGACTTAATTCTGATTGATAACGACAGACGTTGGAGCTGCAAGAATGACGATAAGTCACTACTGTTGTGATACACCTTCTGGAGCTTCAGATATTTGTTTTGCATTCGGCTCAGGACTGGACTACGGACTCGGTTTGATATGATACGAGTTGTAGTGATTTTGGACAGCAAGTTTGATAGGTTAGAATATAGTAGATCAGCAGCCAGCTGGGGGTCGCTTTGCAGGAAGAAGTCGTCCCAGTCTAACGAACGAAGCGTGCAGATAAGATTGTCCCAGTTGACTGCTGAAGAGAAACGATTGGGTGGGTGGGATTTATCGAAAGCTTGCGGAACCGCGAAGACGCAGGACACCATTCTGTGGTCACTTCCTGGAAGGAGGTCGAGCGTACTAGCTGAAACATCAGATAAACCAATCGTGAACAACAAATCAAGGATGTTGTTACCTCTAGTTGGGACTGTTACATGTTGAATCCAGCGCCCTACGCGGATGCATGACATGAAATTTAATAAGTTGTTTGGGGCAGATAGAGTATTCCAACAGATGCTCGGTGCATTGAAGTCCCCCCCGATGAGTTTGGAGGAACAGGGCAGCAATGAAAGGTAGTTGAACGCGTCAATAATCTTGTTAAGGTCCATAGCGTTGGAATCAGGTGGCCGATAGATGCAACCAATATGAAGGTAGGAGTTAGGTAAGGGAATCGTTAACCACAGAGAATCCTGAACGGCGTCGAGAGTTGTGTGTGAGAGTGGAATGGCCTGAAGCGTGTTTTTGACATAAATTAGACAGCCTCCTCCACGACGAGGCCTATTCCTTCGAAACATCTGGTAGCCCACTAGAAAGACTCGATCTCACCGGACGGAATCCGTTAGCCAAGTTTCAGTTACAATGATAATGTCAAAGTTGGAGGGCTGAACGATGCTGCGGATGGCTTCAGTTTTGTTCAGTAATGAACGGGCATTTACGAGTATGACGGAAAGAGACGATGCAAGCCTCGATGGTGGTGGATATGGTGGGGGGTTCGGTAGTGGTGATGAAGGTGGTAATTCCAGTGGAGAATAGGGCAAGGATAGGGGGAGGACCTCAGTTGTTCCACGGATTTGATGAGTTATAACCTGTTGGGGGATAGTGTAAGGAAAGAGGGATGGGGAGGTGCTGTTTAGGAGAGTAGTTTGAATGCGGGGAATATTCTCGGAGGGGGCCGGCAGGAAAAAAGCAGCCACGGATGGATGGCAGTGCTAGGCTAAGAGACGTGGATGGGTCCTGTGGGAGTGAGAAGCTAGGTGAGGCACGGACATGGTTCCCAGGGAGTGACTGGGTGGCAGTAGAGTTATAGAGCAGTTGGTGTGGCGGATAGTAATGTAATGAAGCGGTGATTGGGGGGATAAGGTGGGTAAAAGTAGGGTGGAAATGATAAGGCAGTTAGCCGAGATGGAAGAGTAGGATTCACAGCCACACAAGAGGCTGATAAAATGTCGCTCGACTGAGCTTTTTTCTTATGGTTTGCATGTGCATTATGTTGATGGGTCTTGTTCTTTTGGCGACGAAGTGTTAACTTCTGAGGGTCAGTTTGCACTGACGGGATAACCAGCGGTGGTGGCCTAGGTGGTAACCAGATACATTCTGGTGGCGAATGGGTGAGTGCAGCGGGTGGGCTTAGGGGCCTGGTTGGGTTATCAAAAATGCCAGAGGTAACGGGATGCATGGGTGTAGAAGGAGGTGGGTTGATGGTGCGGTGATGTTTAGGTACGGTTGCATAACACGACATGGAGCTAGTAGAAGGAATGGGGTCATCTAGACTTGTAGATAACATGAGCTCGCGGGTGGATGAGTCGGAAGAACCTTCATCAGTTTTGTGAATGCTGGGGCGCTTGTTCCAGTCTATAGATCTGCTTGGGCTATTCTGAACATTGGGGCGTTTGCCAGGTGGCTCATTGGGTGAGAAAATTGGCGTACTGTCTAAATCTACGGTTGCATTGTGATCTGCAATAGATGGCAACATCGTGTGATGGCCAGTGATAGGTGCACCAGAGTTTCGGGGTGGATTGTTAGTTTCACCAACACCTCCCTTTGGAGTGGGGTCTTGTCCGGAAGTATCTTGGCGCACTTGAAGCCGGTTTTGGCTACGACTAACGATTGCCGGCTGATAAAGGTCTTGGCGACAACTTCGTTTGTAAACTGGAAAAGCAGTGGACAGGTGGTGCGCAGGGAAGTTTTGCGGAGTCTAACACAGTGGCACGGTTGTGAGCCAAGGTTGCAAGCGCTTTAGATCATATTTTTAGCAGCTGAGAGAGGTATTCGGTCTGGAATGTTAAACACAATCGCATTGTTTGCATTTTTTATCCTTCCGAAGATCTCCGAGGCAATGGTGTCCACAAATTTCGTGGCCAGTAGTAGATTGGTTGGGGTATGGTGTGCGGCTGGAACAAGCAAGAATGCTATGGGCATCAGTTGACCGATAATCAGATCAGCGGAGTCAAGCCGCGAGGAAAAACTGCTCAGAGTTTTGGTCATTTCCGTAGATTGTCTATTGGCATTTCCAAGTATATCTACCAGAGAGACTGAGCAGTTGTCCGGTGAGTTTTGGAATTTAGTGGTCTTGCGATGGCGAGTGCTGACCGTGATTTTGGGTCGGCTGGGAGATGTAGGCATACCTATGGTGGTAAAGAGGTGGATGGACAGTCGGACAAGATGTGGCAATAAGCAGGGGTTAGAGAGCTATACGGAAGCAAGGGATTAAGTGCAGAGTATTGCCAAAGTATTTGAGCCTTAGGGGAGAGTGCTCGCCACAGGAGGTCAATATCGGCGGAACTAATTATGGATCAGTTGTTCAGCTAAAAATTGCAAGCAGTTTCTGCGGATGTTGCTGTTTGAAAGTTTCCCGATGAATTACGCAAGTCAACACTGCTATAGTCTCTTTACGAAGGTGATTCTCTGAGTGGTATCTTGCAGTCTGCTAGTGTTGTTTGACTGAGACTGATATTTCGCTTAGCTCCTACCCTATGATCACTTTTGTGTGTATTTAATACCACCGGGTGGTCCCAGGGAATAGAGTTCAGAAAAAATTGCTTGATTTCTTCTGGGTCGGACAACAGGCCTTAGAGCTATAGTTTTAGGTATTATCCTAGATAGCCTAATAAAAACTATACCGATAACAGCGAGAAAGTTACGCGGTGTAACGCAAGTGCGGTGAGCGGAACTGCGTACCCCTACTGGACCGTATAACATCCATCCCAGAGCCGTGCGTACGGCATAAGGTGCCTGGCGGTCGCCAACTCTTTGGTCAAGCACCCAGTGCGCCTCTGGCACGTCGCATCCGATGAGGAGATCCACTTCATCATCTTCCCAGTCTACGACGGTTACATCCTGCAGGTGGGGCCACCTTGTCAAGATTGCGTCTACCGACCTTGGTGCTCGCATGGGGAGATCCGCTAACGTGAATGCCTCCGTTGGTTCAATTTCCTCGTTAGTGTCTAGAGAGATGAGTTGCAGACTTAATCTACCGGCAGTCATTACCTGTGTTCCGCCCACCGTGCTCACTGCCAACGACGTCGCACCTTTAGCCAGTTGGTGTTTGTCGGCAAACCGCTCTTTCACTAAAGTGGTGTCGGATCCACTATCAACGAAAGCCAACGCCTTGACTATCCCAGTCGGAGTCACTACTCCCACGGCCACTACGCCTAAACGTACCGGTTTACTGGCAGATCGTGAAGTTGAACAAATCACGCTGGGCTTGGCAATCGCCTCGGATATGGTTACTCTCGCCTGATGCAGCAGCCGATGGTGTCTGCCCGTGCTGCCCTCGTAACCACATCGATTCCTTGTTCTACAGGCTGCTGCCCGGTGCGTGGTGTTGAGACAGATGAAACATGCTCCTGCCATCCTCGCCATTCCCCACCGTTCGTCTATTGTGGCGTTGCCGAACTTGGGGCATTCTGGTAGGCCATGGCTAGTACCACAGGATCTGCAATTGGGTTGCGCCGTAGCATCTCGTGAAATGACGTGTGTGTTGGTCCAATGCTGGTACTTTGGATGTTCCCGTACAGGGGTTTGGGCTTGGCTAGTACCGGGCTTGTTTGCTCGGTTGCTGTCCCGGATGAGTCGGCCGAATCTGCTGTCAGCTATCTTCGTTTGCCTGTCTAAGTATTCAGTCAGGTCTTCGAAGTTGGCTTCTCTGTCGCTTCGGCTTATCCGTTCAGCTTCTTCCGCCCACCGACCCTGTAGTTCGGGAGAGAGGTGACGGACTATGCCTTCCAAAGTGTGCATGGCGTCTAGGTCAGCCCTGTAACCTAAATGGTCGAGGGCTATTGAGCAGTTCTGCATCTTGATCACCAGGTCGGCCATGGTGTAGACGTCGCCCTTGGTTCTCTTTGCCTCTGCCATCACGCTCTCTATTAGGTTACGGGCTACTTTGAAAGGTTGGCCAAACAAGTCCCTCAGAATCTTTCTTGCCCTTGTGTAGCCTTGTTCTGGATCGAGCATGGTGCACCCGTCGATAGCTTCTCGCGCTCGGCCTCGGCAGTAGTGAGTCAGGTAGAGAAGCCTTTGCCCAGGGTCGGTTGCCTTATTTTCAACGAGCGCCTCGAACTGCTTTACCAAATTGCAGTATTGCTCAGCTCGCCCGTCGAAGACCGTTAGCTCCACTCTAGGCAGATCGATCGATGGTGGTTTGTAGTCGGCGACCGGCGTGGGGTCCCCTACCTTATTGCACTCTAACCTGTCGGAAGTGTCGAAGTCATTGGTCTCATGCTCTCGCTGTTTCTGTGTACACTTCTTCTCTGCTTCCTGCGCCTGTAGTCTAGCCGATAGTAACTGTTGCTCTAGGTCTAGTATTCTCAGCTTATATAAATCGACATCCTTACGATCAATATTGCTCTCATTACCACTTGAACTAGCACTGACAGGACTGGGCGATCTAGCATTAACTGAAGAATCATATGTACCCAAAACCTCCCCAGATACTTGCCGTATTACTTCCTGTCCGGATTCGACTGCTTTTGATCCTTTTCTTGGCATTTTACGTGATTTTTCCTCGTTCCAAATAGATTTATTGAGTATTGTTACGAACGTTTGAGCAATGCGTAGCCAAATTCGCAACGGATCCCGAAATCAAAAGACGATTATCCGTGATATTCTACGATACTAGATTATTACATGAACAATGACATAAACAATATATAAACCTCAATAATACGATCACAAAGACTCAACAACGAGAAATCGAATAGCAGCGTGTGAGCAAACAGCACGTGCGTCACGCAAGTCATGAACAAGGATGTGTCAAAGTAGCACTCTGGGAGCGAACAAACAACAATTGGTCCAGAAAAACAACCAGTTCGTAAAGACAAGTCAATAGTGTATGGAAATGAGTGATGTTGGGAAAAACACTGAATCGCGAGGGAAAAAGGGGGATTTTCCACGACCGGCTGTTACACCGCCCACCAAAATCCTCCTGGATCCTCAGCAAAGTCAAAGGTTTGGTATAAAGGTACTGATTCTTCCTACCTGCCTAGGCCCTGCTGTCAGTGCGCGCGTCTAATGCTCGTCGTCAACGTTCTACTACTGGTCGCACCTAATCCATTGGATACATAGACGTGAGGCTAGTCCACATCTTAAACGAGACCAAATGACCGATGGCGGGCGTGAAGGGTCACATAGATGTTGTCCTCGTAAAGGGCCGTCCGGTCCTGGATGTTTGTGCTTGAGTGTGTGTGTGAGTGTGTGTGTGTGCCGGGGTGTACAGTGAAATCACAGGTATGACTACACATCGAAGGAGGACTTTCTGCAATGTCAACAAAAGACCGTGTGGCAAGAAAAACGAGTAAAGTGTAGCATGTGTGTGTGACCTGAGCTCCGCTACTTCCACATATGCAAGGGGCATTCGGTAGCGTCAACAAAAGGCAAACAAAGAACACTGTCACATGTATGATGGGTTTACGGGATGTAGAGTGCGTCGTGCCTGCGTGTATGTATCGGGATGTATAATGGAATCGCACTCATCACCACATATCGGAAAGAACCTTCTGTAATGTCAACGAAAGGACCGCGAGCACTGTAACGTGTTTGACGGAGATTGTGTGGTATATATGGTGTTTCTTTATCCACATCGATTACTGGCGTGAAAAAGGTTTACTAGGCCTCAGGGTTATCAGCTCCTGCGTCTTTGCTCTCGAGTAGGTTAATACTGCGTATGTCACGAATGAGCACTCCATTACCTGTCTTCACCTTCACCGTTCTTATCATTTCGTCAGTGCTTTTGATGGTTTCCGTAACTACTCCCAAAGACCAAGTGCTGAAATGCGCGCGTTCGTCGGCGATCATAACCACGTCCCCAACTTTGAATGGTCTTGTTTTGGCCAGCCACTTCTGTCGAGTCTGCAAAGCCGGTAGGTACTCCCGCAGCCATCGCCTCCAAAAGACCTTGGCCAGATAGTTCGCTTGCTTCCATCCGTGGTGGTAGCTCTCACGAAGGTTTACCGGCCCTTGAAAACCCTCGTTCGACCTTGACGTCAATAAGTCGTTCGGGGTGAGCGCCAGGTGGGTGGGGTCGCCGTTCATTACTGGAACCAGGGGGCGGTTGTTCAGGATTCGCTCCACCTCAGTCATGACGGTGTTCAGCGTCTCGTCGTCAGGCGGCTGCTGCTCCATGATTGACAGCAATATCCGTCTGGCGGACCGGATCATGCGTTCCCATACTCCTCCGCGGTGACTGGCCTGTGGGGGGTTGAAATGTCATCGTATGCCGTAGGCCAAGGTGTAACAGCCGGGCGTGGAAAATCCCCCTTTTTCCCTCGCGATTCAGTGTTTTTCCCAACATCACTCATTTCCATACACTATTGACTTGTCTTTACGAACTGGTTGTTTTTCTGGACCAATTGTTGTTTGTTCGCGCCCAGAGTGCTACTTTGACACATCCTTGTTCATGACTTGCGTGACGCACGTGCTGTCTGCTCACACGCTGCCATTCGGTTTCTCGTTGTTGAGTCTTTGTGATCGTATTATTGAGGTTTATATATTGTTTAGGTCATTGTTTATTTTAATAATCAAGTATCGTAGAATTATCACGGATAATCGCCTTCTGATTTCGGGATCCGTTGCGAATTTGGCTACGCATTGCTCAAACGTTCGTAACAATACTCAATAGATCTATTTGGAACGAGGAAAAATCACGCAAAATGCCAAGAAAAGGATCAAAAGCAGTCGAATCCGGACAGGAAGTAATACGGCAAGTATCTGGGGAGGTTTTGGGTACATATGATTCTTCAGTTAATGCTAGATCGCCCAGTCCTGTCAGTGCTAGTTCAAGTGGTAATGAGAGCAATATTGATCGTAAGGATGTCGATTTATATAAGCTGAGAATACTAGACCTAGAGCAACAGTTACTATCGGCTAGACTACAGGCGCAGGAAGCAGAGAAGAAGTGTACACAGAAACAGCGAGAGCATGAGACCAGTGACTTCGACACTTCCGATAGGTTAGAGTGCAATAAGGTAGGGGACCCCACGCCGGTCGCCGACTACAAACCACCATCGATCGATCTGCCTAGAGTGGAGCTGACGGTCTTCGACGGGCGAGCTGAGCAATACTGCAATTTAGTAAAGCAGTTCGAGGCGCTCGTTGAAAATAAGGCAACCGACCCTGGGCAAAGGCTTCTCTACCTGACTCACTACTGCCGAGGCCGAGCGCGAGAAGCTATCGACGGGTGCACCATGCTCGATCCAGAACAAGGCTACACAAAGGCAAGAAAGATTCTGAGGGACTTGTTTGGCCAACCTTTCAAAGTAGCCCGTAACCTAATAGAGGGCGTGATGGCAGAGGCAAAGAGAACCAAGGGCGACGTCTACACCATGGCCGACCTGGTGATCAAGATGCAGAACTGCTCAATAGCCCTCGACCATTTAGGTTACAGGGCTGACCTAGACGCCATGCACACTTTGGAAGGCATAGTCCGTCACCTCTCTCCCGAACTACAGGGTCGGTGGGCGGAAGAAGCTGAACGGATAAGCCGAAGCGACAGAGAAGCCAACTTCGAAGACCTGACTGAATACTTAGACAGGCAAACGAAGATAGCTGACAGCAGATTCGGCCGACTCATCCGGGACAGCAACCGAGCAAACAAGCCCGGTACTAGCCAAGCCCAAACCCCTGTACGGGAACATCCAAAGTACCAGCATTGGACCAACACACACGTCATTTCACGAGATGCTACGGCGCAACCCAATTGCAGATCCTGTGGTACTAGCCATGGCCTACCAGAATGCCCCAAGTTCGGCAACGCCACAATAGACGAACGGTGGGGAATGGCGAGGATGGCAGGAGCATGTTTCATCTGTCTCAACACCACGCACCGGGCAGCAGCCTGTAGAACAAGGAATCGATGTGGTTACGAGGGCAGCACGGGCAGACACCATCGGCTGCTGCATCAGGCGAGAGTAACCATATCCGAGGCGATTGCCAAGCCCAGCGTGATTTGTTCAACTTCACGATCTGCCAGTAAACCGGTACGTTTAGGCGTAGTGGCCGTGGGAGTAGTGACTCCGACTGGGATAGTCAAGGCGTTGGCTTTCGTTGATAGTGGATCCGACACCACTTTAGTGAAAGAGCGGTTTGCCGACAAACACCAACTGGCTAAAGGTGCGACGTCGTTGGCAGTGAGCACGGTGGGCGGAACACAGGTAATGACTGCCGGTAGATTAAGTCTGCAACTCATCTCTCTAGACACTAACGAGGAAATTGAACCAACGGAGGCATTCACGTTAGCGGATCTCCCCATGCGAGCACCAAGGTCGGTAGACGCAATCTTGACAAGGTGGCCCCACCTGCAGGATGTAACCGTCGTAGACTGGGAAGATGATGAAGTGGATCTCCTCATCGGATGCGACGTGCCAGAGGCGCATTGGGTGCTTGACCAGAGAGTGGGCGACCGCCAGGCACCTTATGCCGTACGCACGGCTCTGGGATGGATGTTATACGGTCCAGTAGGGGTACGCGGTTCCGTGAATTACTTATCCGCCGAAACGGACCGCATAGAGTATCATCTGCAACGGCTGTATGAAAAGGAGTTTCATGACATTGGAGACGAAAGACCGACGTTGTCTCAAGAGGATCATTCGCTCTACAAACGGTGCGGCAAGGCACTAGAGGCCTCAAAAAGCAGTTCGAGGGTCCCCTCCCATGGCGCACACCGGTCGACCCGTGGACTGACAACAGAAATTATGTTCTCCAACGATTACTACGACTAAAAGAACGCTTCATTCGAGACCAGAATCTGTAGGAACGATACGCAGATTTAATGAAGCGAAACGAGGCCCTCGGTTACGTTGAAAAGGTGCCTGTTAACACCGACAGCAAAAGGGGTATCTGGTATCTGCCTCACCATCCGGTTATCAACCCCAAGGAACCCAATAAACTGCGGGTGGTTTTCGACTGTGCGGCCAAGTTCCAGGGCAAGTCGTTAAACGATCGCCTACTACAGGGGCCTGACTGGACCACACCACTGATCGATGTTCTGTGCCGTTTCAGAGTGGGTAAAGTGGCTTCGTCTGCCGACATTAGGGAAATGTTTCATCAGGTGAAGATTCCGGTAGGAGAACGAGATGCTTCGCGTTTCCTGTGGTGGGAAGGGAGCGACCGGGACAACGCAGTGGTGAATTATAGGATGACCGCCCACCCCTTCGGAGCCATATCGTCACGATTTTGTGCGAACTACGCCCTCCGAGAATCAGCGAACAAACATGGCGATCTAGTACATCGGACGGTGGTAGAAAGCGTCACCAGGAACTTCTACGTCGACGACTACCTTGGGTCATTCGATGATGTGGAATCAGCTCTAGAGCAGTTCAGGGGTCTGACGAGATTGCTGGAAGAGGGCGACTTCCATCTAACTAAATGGATGTCGAACGCTTCAGAAGTGCTGAAGGTCATCCCGTATCACGAAAAGGCCGAAAGGGTAAGAGATTTGGACGGCTCTCCACTTCCTATCGAGCGCACCTTAGGGATACAATGGGACGCGGAAACGGACGATTTTGTTCTCGAACTGAACGTTCCCGAGCTGCCAATAACCCGTCGTGGCATACTATCTGCCGTCTCAAGTTTGTTCGACCCGCTCGGTTTCGTCTCACCGTGGCTGTTACCCGGAAATATCTTGCTGCAGCGGCTGTGCCGTAAGAAAGTTGATTGGGACCAGGCACTGGACCGAGGGGACCGGTTGGACTGGGAAGAATTTCTGAACACCTTGAAGAAATTAGGGGACATAAGAATCCCACGATAGTTGACTCCTGGCCATACGATACGGACTGGAGAACTACATGCCTTTTCCGATGCATCCGAAGTCGGTTATGGAGCTGTGGTGTACGGACGATGGTGCGCAGGAGATGGACAATATACCACGAGGATCCTGTTCGCCAAAGCCCGCGTTGCCCCACTGAAGTTGGTCTCAATCCCACGCCTTGAACTCAGCGCAGCCGTGTTGGCAGTCAGGGTGGTGCAAGCTGTGAAGAGATGTTTCGATCTCTACATTTGGTCGGTGAGCTTCTGGACGGATTCAATGATAGTACTTTACTACATTAACAACATACGGAGCCGGTTTAGTACTTTCGTTGCTAACCGGCTCACGATTATCCACGATGAATCAGCCACGCACCAGTGGAGTCATGTCAGGTCTGGCGATAATCCGGCAGACCTGTGCTCCCGAGGTGCGAACAACTTCAGGCAACTGGACACGTGGACGAGAGGGCCAAACTTCCTGCAATTGCCCAAACAGGACTGGTCCGTGTTCGAATTAAAACCCCCTACGGAATTGGAACTGGAGATCAAAGGCGTAGTGATAGCAACCAACGTCGTCGAAGCGTCGTCCATTCTATCGCGACTGGTCAGGTTTTCTTCCTGGATGAAGACGCTTCGTTCGCTAGTTTGATTAACCAGGTTCAAGAGAAATTTACTAGTCATGAAAGGGCTACGGCCCTCAGGTCGGATACCGGTCGGCCCGATAGGTCCCGATGAGCTACAAGCGGCAGAGTACGATATTTTCAGAATGATACAACGCGAGGCTTTCGCCCAAGAACTCAAGAGGGCGGAAGAAGTGGGGCCGACCAATGAAGACATGTCGTCTCCAAGAGGCGAGCTGAAGCGTTTAAACCCCAAACTCATCAACGGACTGCTGCGGGTGGATGGTAGGCTGACCAACGCCCACCTGAACTTCGACACAAAGTATCCTATACTGCTGCCTGCGAGACAACCTGCAGTAGAGCTAATGATTCAACACGTCCACGCCATGGAGGGACATGCCGGGGAAAGTCACGTGACGAGCGTCATCCGAAAGCGCCTTTGGTTGTTGAGAGGACGAGAGACTGTAAAACGCGTAATCCGACGGTGTGTGCAATGCAGGAGACGCAATGCCACAGCAGGCAAACAACTCATGGCCCCATTACCAGAATGCAGGGTGACTACGTGCTGGTGGCCGTTCAGTGACACCGGGTTGGACTATTTCGGGCCCTTGTGGATCAAGTGCGGGAAAAGATTAGAAAAGCGATATGGATGTATCATGACGTGCATGAAATCACGTGCGGTACACCTAGAAGTCGCACATTCGATGACGACCGATTCGTTTCTACGGGCCTTGCAAAGATTTATCAACCGAAGAGGCGTACCGGCCGATATATACTCAGATAATGGATCGAACTTTGTGGGCGCTCAACGGGAATTGCAGCGTTGGCACAAGAACATAAACAGGGACGAACTGCAGAATCGAACCGTGGCCTACGGCATACGATGACATTTCAACCCCCCACAGGCCAGTCACCGAGGCGGCATATGGGAACGCATGATCCGGTCCGCCAGACGGATATTGCTGTCAATCATGGAGCAGCAGCCGCCCGACGACGAGACGCTGAACACCGTCATGACTGAGGTGGAGCGAATCCTGAACAACCGCCCCCTGGTTCCAGTAATGAACGGCGACCCCACCCACCTGGCGCTCACCCCGAACGACTTATTGACGTCAAGGTCGAACGAGGGTTTTCAAGGGCCGGTAAACCTTCGTGAGAGCTACCACCACGGATGGAAGCAAGCGAACTATCTGGCCAAGGTCTTTTGGAGGCGATGGCTGCGGGAGTACCTACCGGCTTTGCAGACTCGACAGAAGTGGCTGGCCAAAACAAGACCATTCAAAGTTGGGGACGTGGTTATGATCGCCGACGAACGCGCGCATTTCAGCACTTGGTCTTTGGGAGTAGTTACGGAAACCATCAAAAGCACTGACGAAATGATAAGAACGGTGAAGGTGAAGACAGGTAATGGAGTGCTCATTCGTGACATACGCAGTATTAACCTACTCGAGAGCAAAGACGCAGGAGCTGATAACCCTGAGGCCTAGTAAACCTTTTTCACGCCAGTAATCGATGTGGATAAAGAAACACCATATATACCACACAATCTCCGTCAAACACGTTACAGTGCTCGCGGTCCTTTCGTTGACATTACAGAAGGTTCTTTCCGATATGTGGTGATGAGTGCGATTCCATTATACATCCCGATACATACACGCAGGCACGACGCACTCTACATCCCGTAAACCCATCATACATGTGACAGTGTTCTTTGTTTGCCTTTTGTTGACGCTACCGAATGCCCCTTGCATATGTGGAAGTAGCGGAGCTCAGATCACACATACATGCTACATTTACTCGTTTTCTTGCCACGCGGTCTTTTGTTGACATTGCAGAAAGTCCTCCTTTGATGTGTAGTCATACCTGTGATTTCATTGTACACCCCGGCACACACACACAGACGCACACACACACACACACTCAAGCACGTACATCCAGGACCGGACGGCCCCTTACGAGGACAACGTCTATGTGACCATTCACGCCCGCCATCGGTCATTTGGTCTCGTTTAAGATGTGGACTAGCCTCACGTCTATGTATCCAATGGATTAGGTGCGACCAGTAGTAGAACGTTGACGACGAGCATTAGACGCGCGCACTGACAGCAGGGCCTAGGCAGGTAGGAAGAATCAGTACCTTTATACCAAACCTTTGACTTTGCTGAGGATCCAGGAGGATTTTGGTGGGCGGTGTAACAGCCGGTCGTGGAAAATCCCCCTTTTTCCCTCGCGATTCAGTGTTTTTCCCAACATCACTCATTTCCATACACTATTGACTTGTCTTTACGAACTGGTTGTTTTTCTGGACCAATTGTTGTTTGTTCGCTCCCAGAGTGCTACTTTGACACATCCTTGTTCATGACTTGCGTGACGCACGTGCTGTTTGCTCACACGCTGCTATTCGATTTCTCGTTGTTGAGTCTTTGTGATCGTATTATTGAGGTTTATATATTGTTTATGTCATTGTTCATGTAATAATCTAGTATCGTAGAATATCACGGATAATCGTCTTTTGATTTCGGGATCCGTTGCGAATTTGGCTACGCATTGCTCAAACGTTCGTAACACACGGTTCGATCCTGCAATTCGTCCCTGTTTATGTTCTTGTGCCAACGCTGCAATTCCCGTTCAGCGCCCACAAAGTTCGATCCATTATCTGAGTATATATCGGCCGGTACGCCTCTTCGGTTGATAAATCTTTGCAAGGCCCGTAGAAACGAATCGGTCGTCATCGAATGTGCGACTTCTAGGTGTACCGCACGTGATTTCATGCACGTCATGATACATCCATATCGCTTTTCTAATCTTTTCCCGCACTTGATCCACAAGGGCCCGAAATAGTCCAACCCGGTGTCACTGAACGGCCACCAGCACGTAGTCACCCTGCATTCTGGTAATGGGGCCATGAGTTGTTACATCCAGCGTAGAATCTGATAACATCTTGGCGGAGGTCAGGCCACCGTATCGCTGGACTAGTGCTGCGTGTGTTCGGTACTATCCGGGATGTCCTAGCTGCTCATGTGTCATTTGAATGAGGTTTGGGGCTTACGTGCGGGGTACGACAACGCGCATCTGGTTATCTTCCCGCAACTGAATTACCCCGTTTATGATGATTAATTTCGTCCACTCCGCCCATAACGTTCGCTCGTCCTTTGGACTTTCACTCATTTCGATTCCGGATGGTTTGAGGCCGCTTACTGCCTGTCTTTTGTAAATGAACGAGATATACGGGTCATTTACTTGTGCATTCTTCCAGCTCGCGTCCGTAGGGGCGTCGGCGAATACCGAAGTGATCTGGGCATTCTGGGGAATTCGTGAAAGTGCATCAGCGTTAGTGTGCTTTTTCAAGCGCGGTATAAGTACTGAAAATCGTATACCTGCATTTTCTCTTGCCAGCGGGCCACCTGGCCTTGTGGGTCCTTAACACTTTGAAGTCACTGTAACTCCTGATGGTCTGTTCGCACCCGAAATGGTCGGCCAAAAGGTATGGCCTGAAGTAGTGTAAAAAGTAGACTAAGGATAGAACTTCGCACCGAGTCGTACTGTATCGCCTTTCATGCTTGTCTAGTCCTCGACTACCATAGGCGATGATCCTTTCCTCACCGCCAGTCGTTGCTTGTGAAAGTACTGCCCCTATGGTATGGTCGCAGGCATTGGTGTCAAGAATACATAGCCCAGCATCGTTCGAGGTATCCGGGAGAGCCAAGATCGGCGGTGAGATTAGGGCCTTTTTCAGTTGCTCGAAGGCCTCCATGCACTCCTTGGTCCAGGTATATGGTCGATCTTTTTCTGTCAACTCATGCAATGGTGTTTCCAGCTTGGCGAACCCCTTGACAAAACGCCTATAGTAAGACGCGAGCCCCATGAAACTCCAAACTTCGTTGGCCGATTTTGGTGTTGGCCAATTGGTTATTTTATCGATTTTCTCAGGGTCTGTGTGCACACCCGTGTGTGGCAGTACGTGTCCTAGAAATTTCACTTCCCTCTGTAACAGCTTACATTTCTTCGCCGAAAGAGTTGGCCCAGCTTCCTTCAACCGCAACAGCACTTCCTTTAATCGACGACTGTGCTCCTCGATTGTGTGGCCTTGAACGAATATATCATCAAAGTACATGAGGCAGCTATTCGGTGCTATGTCCCGCAGTATTGAGTTCATTAACCGTTGGAAAGTGGCTGAGGCACTTGCTAGTCTGAATTGCATCGTTTCAAATTCGTAGGGACCTGATGGTACGGCGAACGCCGTTTTCTCGCGGTCATCCTGATGGACCTCCACCTGCCAATAGCCCGAAGCAAGGTCCAATGTAGAAAACCACTTAGCGCCAGAAACAACATCTAACGTACTGTCTATCCTAGGTAGTGGAAACGAATCTCTCTTGGTTATAGCGTTGAGGTGGCGGTAGTCAACGCAGATTCGAAGGCTACCGTCCTTCTTCTTCACCAGGACGGTTGGTGATGCCCACGGGGACGATTAAGGTCGGATGACCTTCGATTCCAACATTTCCTGTACCACCTTATCTAGTTCTGCTTGGTAATGTAGCGGGACACGTCGGGGTGTTTGATAGATTGGGTGTTGTTGCCTGGTGTCGATTCGATGTTGTAGGATACGCGTCCGGCCCAAGAAATCGCAGTTGCAGTCGAAAATATCTCGTGTCTCGTTGAGAATCTTCGCAAACTAGCTACTTGTTTCTCGATCAACACAAGCTCCTAATAGCATCTTAATAATCCAGGAGTTATCCGCCTTTAGTGCTGCAATCGGCTGGCCTATGGGCTCCGGTCGTTTGTTAACCACTAACAGTTGCTTGTCGAAATCGATAACTATTCGGTCGGCCCGTAGAAAGTCCATCCATAGAACTGCGTCCCAAGCCACGCCGGCACAGAGGAATTGGTGCTGGACAGTACATCGCCCTATACTCACGCTGCCTGCCACCTGACCCAGAATTGGCATGGTGGTACCGTTTGCCGCTATTAGCCAACCGTTCAGAGGCACCGAATCAGATATTTCGGTTAGCGACGGGTTGATAACGGAGCATGACGCCCCAGCGTCGATCAGCAGGTTTGCCCCTCTACCGTTCAACAAACCCTCGACAACTAGCGGTGATTGCCAGTCATTATTGTTCAACAAAACAAAAGGCAAGGACATAACACGATACTGGGACTCACTGGTGCACTGCATAACCGGGTTGTGTCCACAGTGTTGGGCTCTCGATCCAAATTTTCGACAGTAACGGCAGTAAGGCTGCGGCCCCAGGCATGAGACTGACGGCATGCGGCTCGGTTGCGGCTTGAAAACAGCGGGCTGTGTGGCTGCAATTGTTTCGTTTGGTAGCTGTCTTAGGGCTTCTCTGTAGACCTCGAGTTTGCGAGCCCGGAGTAGTGCTGACTGTGGGGACGTCGGCATGTTGATGAGAAAATCGTCCTTCGTTTTCTGATCAGAGATCCCCATCGTAAAGCGCCCAAAGATGTGCTCGTCACGAACCTCTTTGGATGCCTTGGGGCATGCTTTCGTAACGAGAACTCTCAGGCAAGCCGCGTATTCGTCCTCTGACTCCGCCAGATGTTGTCTTCGCTCCAAGAATTTTTCCAGGAAAGCTGGAGCCAGTTCATATCGCGCGAACAATTCTTCCAGCGTCGGCCAAATTATATCGGGGCCCGAAAGGATGGGGAATCCTGTGGCTGGAAACTGTCGGTCAGTATCATCGTCTAGCAGCGGTAACATATACTGCCCAAGGTGTTCTGGGGGAGTGTCCTGGAGGTGCGTTTTGGCTCGAACGACCCAGGGGGCAAAATCATCTCCGGGGGAAAACGCCTTCAGTGTGGGGACTGCTGGGCGGAACAAAGCAGTTCTTGATTTGGTTTGGTTCGTGCCACCATCCATTTTTTGAGATATAGTGGGTGGGTCGAAATCGTCGCTTTCAGTCATCCCACCGCTACCACCAATTGTACTATTCGATCCTGAGCGAGCAAGCCTCTTGGCTTACGGTTCAGTTCACGACAGCAAATCGACTCAAGCAGGCTGAAATGGGATGCACACGAGCAATGTTAACGGTTCAGCACACGACGACGGCCAGGTCGCGAGCGTAAGTAACAAGAACGCACTGCGTCGAATGAATGTTTATTGTGTAGTCTCGGAGGGCGGCATCCCAACCGAGCGGCACGAATAAAAGTCACGTTCACGAACACACGTGCGTATAGTTATGGGAAAAGTCTCTTCGGTCCAGTTCGATAAAATATACATACACCAAGAAAAAGAGTTCCACACTTCAAGAGGGTTTCGGCGACGATTCGGCCGGTCCCGTCCAATGTTTATGTGCGGGACCCAGAATATGATGGGAAAGGGTGTACATTAGTAAGCGCCAATTCAAACACTACATGTTAGTTCCTGCTCTATTACAGTGGCACTCCTGAAGCCTACCGCTATTTAACGTGGTAGGTTAAAATTAATTCTCTACCGGGCATGGATTGGCTTGGCTCAAACTGCCGCCTTGACTACTCCAAAGAGCTTGTGGGCTATAAAACGTTCATGACCGAGAGGTAACAATACTTAGGGATACATGTGCCGACAGTTACAAACCTGCATTTGAAGACCAATTTTAGACTGAAACAGATTTTAGGATTTATTTTAACCTACCACGTTGAATAGCGGTAGGTAGTGGCGTATGTTCCGACCTGGAGATATTTGAATTGGTGCAGAATCCTGAAATCCTGGGGCATGAATTTCGGAAAACGTGAAAGTGACATACAAAGGTTATTTTGAAGTACAAGTTACTTGCTGAGTTTTAATTGACTTCTCTGTTGTACTTATAATGAGAAATATTGGACGATTTTTCATTGGTGAAAGTATTCTGATCAATCAGATTCTACTCATTTAATAATACGGGACTGTAAAATTGCACTGTAGTGGCAGTTCGTATCGCTCATTGGCGGAAAATGTGTCAAATGTTTTGCGAACGTTGGACTGTTCCTCAATTATTATTTGGAAAGACGGTCCTTAAATCCATTGTCCTGAAATCCCTAATATGCGTGAAAAACGTGCCAATGGTGGTGGTGCCCTTCGAGGAGGATAACTGGGTGACGTTAACCTTGAGACAAGGATTTTACTGTGGCCTGACTTACAATCAACAACGCAGACGATCCCATCCCGTGAAGTTCAGTGTGAACAGTTACTGCTAGTACACGGTACAATCTTGTATTCTGCCGGTACACAGCTCGCAAATTATCAGTGAAAATGGAGCAGGTTTGTACGAGTTATCAGGATAACTCGTAACTAGACGTTGTTCTAAGCTCTGGTCATTATCTCGACCAGTCTCTCTTCTCATGAACTTTATACAGGGCAATCAACATAATTACAAAAAACCACCAATCACTGTCGTTCTGCGTCTCCATTCGCTGGACGGGAATCAAGTCCGCAAATCGTGCATGCGACCAGAATGGAAAGCAATTTTCTTTCCATCTTGTGAAGCAGCCGAACTTCACTAGGTGTTTAGCAAGTCACGAAATTTTCTTCGTACCATAAACAATCAACTCATTTCACGTGAAAAATGTTCACGCATATGACCGCCCCTACATTAAGCTGGTACACGCGCCGTGGTGCACGTGAAATAAGACGCAGTAAGGCAACAAAAATGGCTTCAGGGAAGCAACACGGTAATCAAAATGTGGTGGCCCCCTAGGGACTATGTTAACAGTCGCGCAGTCCTCCAGTTTCGTGATCGAGCCAGACAGTGTACGCATTCCTCCTGAGTCGGCGAAGCCGCTGGATTCACAAATGGACGTTTGCTTTCCGTTCTGAATGATGCCATTCCCCTTGCTCTTCAATCGTATACGTAAAAACTTGGTTGGAATTTCCGAAAACCGAACGCGGATTCGGTTGAATCATCAGCGACGCTCCCTTGCACGCCGAGTAAGCAGCCACCGCGTCGTAGCGAACGGCAAGTGAGAGCCGAACATCGTGCAACAGGTTATATATGACCACTAACCCAATCAACAATCAGCAACGGCTAAGCCAATGACTGGAGAGCTAATTACCGAGATTTGACCGAGAAAAACAAGATTCACAAAAAATAAAGAATATATCTTTATAAAAGTCACCCCCATTACGCACACTTTTAAGACATTTTTGTACCAATTTATTTCAGAAGCTTTTCTGCCAGCTGTTTGATATCTGCATTACACAAAGTCAGGTCGGAACTTACTCTACTCTCATCCATGCTCAGCATATCTGAATTCCGGGTTGTAATTCAAGCGAACTCTGGTGAATTTCTAGTCGAAAGAGAAATAATAAAAGAAATTGTGGAGCCTGTCATCCGCAAGTTCTGTTTGCAGCTCTTCAACTGTGATTTTGTTGTAAGTCGCAAGTCGCATCAGACGATCTTCTTTAGCTCATTGACCCGTGTGACAGTGACTCATATAGCATTTGCGCTCAGAATAACGACTTCTACATCAAGCATGCACAACAAATACTTGGGACACCTCAAGAACCATTGTTTCTGGTGCGGATATCGGTTTGTAATTAAATATTATTTGATAGCTTTTGTGCGGTGAACGCCTGTGGGAGCAAAACAACATCAACTTCGTTTCCGAGCGAGATTTTCAAGATTTTCTTGCAAATATCGATGATTTGGAATCAGGAGTACTCCGAAATAAATATGTTCTTGACTCGTTTGATGCTATCTATAGGCTTCAAGAGGTAAATATTGTTTCTAGGCCAAATACTCGTGCGGTTATTTCATATTAACGGTCCAAACTGGGTACCCTGAGTTCTTTTGTATCCACCGTCCGATATTTTTGATAGTGAATTAGAATTTAGCCACTTGTTTTCACCGATTCACCCGTTACAACCTGTTATGATCTCGTTTTTACGTGAATGTGTTTTGCCTAAGTTAACTTCTCCATCTTACAGTCGATTGGATCCTAAGCCGTACACCTCGTGTAAATTAATATGGGTGGCTTTCTTCTGTTAATACCCAAAAAACCTGGTCTGAGTACCGGTAGTTGCGATAACCATTTTATCATACGGAATATGGGCAACAGGTTACTGTCGAATATTTTTAGTTGTCTGTATAGGTGATGGTTGCTACTTTTAAAGTGATACAATGGGTAAACTATCAAGTCTGAAATACGTGAATTCAACCCTGCCCCGGCCGGTCAGTATTTGCTGGTAGACAATGCTGATGTTCCCCGGATAGCCATGCCTATCTGATCCTTATGTGTGCCACCATTCCAGTTCTCAATGTCATGGCTGCTAGTTCTTTTAATAATGCAGTGGGACAATTTTTTTATGTGTATGCCTCTTCCGCTGCACCCATGAGGAAGATTAGAATAAATAACATTCATGAATAGGAAACAGGATGGTGGTTAGACTGATTTGCCTACTTTGAAACAATTTGGTGATGGTTTTGTAGTCCGCTCAACGGTGTTCTTTGTGAATGTGAGAGGAAATGAACAGAAATATAACAAGCTCTTGGTTTGAATGATTTTTATTAGTCAAGGTTTTCTAGAAACAACTAAGAGTTCGACTGTTGATCATGAAAACCATCCCTTTTCGAATTATTCCTTCCTGTATGTTTCCGTAAACATTCAAGCCATTTCAGTCGGACATGGAAGCCGTACGATGTTACCAAGTTATTCAACAAGCGGCCGAAAACTGTGTCAATCGAGGTGTTCGCACACTAGCAGATATGACCCCTTATCTGCAATCAGGTTAGCTTGCTTAGATTGCGTGCTCGTGTTTGTGTGGTCACCCCACTGCGGTCACTTGAAGAAGATACGCTGACCCCCGCTCACTATTTGTTTCGGTTTACTGGCGGGTGATGCGGGCAATGCGGGTTATCAGAAACAGTTTGAACTGCAATATGGATAACTTCTGAGAGAAAGAGCAGTGATAAGCGTGGAACGCATGGATAGAAGACAGGAAGTACACATTTTAACAACGGGCGAATTCCAAAGGCTTTTACAGGAGATGAGTGATTCCATCAGGAAAAAAGTATCATGAAATCAGATAACAGATGATTATTTGGGCTTCACAAGCGCTTGAGTACCGCGATGAAAAGTACTGAAATTCACGGCTGACCAGATCCACGGGTGAAATCTAGCAGGTGCCTTTTGTTGTAACTATCACGATAAGGAAAGTAACCTAGAATTGTTTTCAACTTTTACTAAAAGAGCTTCAAAGAATAGGTGTGTATAAAGGCCTTCACTACTTGATGCGCCTCTCTCTCTGTTGACGTCAATGCCTCACAGTAGCAAGGAAATATTTAAAAAACGACAGAAATTACTGAAATTGACACAGCAAATGCAAGGCAAATCGAATGGTGGTTACATTACATATCAAATTTACCCGGATAAACACTACATTAATTGTGGACGATCAGGGAAATTTTGTTCATGACCATTCATGGGGAACTTACTACGTACCAAGAATCTCTTTAAACTAAAGCTGACCTTGAACGAAACTTCATGATCGAGTGTTTTCGAAGGCTGTTTCGTAATTACCAAGCAGACAAGTTAAGTAATTGTCTCAAGGCGTCTTTCATGTCATTCAAAAATGTCGTCATATCAACAGTAACTTGTTGTAAAAACCATAATTCAATCACCCGAGAAGACCGGTAGCAAATTGATATTTCAACGGCCATTTATGGTTGTGCACGTGATCAACGATAGCAGTACTGAGCGGAATGGACGGACGTGGTTCTCGATGAAACACCAGTCGGGAACACTGTTTTGCAATACACTCCCTACGTGGCACCAAACTCTTCATTTTCTGAATAAACAATTCAGAAGACAAATATTGCGAGAAGACTTCCTTTCGTATACCGTCATCGGTCGCGTAAGTATAAAATCCAGCAAGGAAAAAAAAACTACGATACGAAATGAAATGATTAATAACAGCAGTTTTATGAGGCTCAAAGTCCGTATTTGGATTCTGAAAAGAGCCACAGTACTGTCATCCTCTGAATAAACCCAGCAGAAAAGAAGTACTGGGCTTTAGGCATAAGTGGTACCTTTACTAATCATGCCCTTAAAATTCAGAACATGAAACCATATTCGTGTTTCAACTTCACTGTACACAAACACATACTTACATACATACATGCATACATACATGCATTCACACATACATACATACATACATACATACATACATACATACATACATACATACATACATACATACATACATACATACATGCATACATACACGCAGAAACATAAATGCACATACACACACAAAGAGAGCGAGGGATTTTTAAAGTGGAATCTGTTAGACGTTTATGGCTTTAACCCTCACTTTTTCTACTTTGAAACCAGAATTAGCTTGTTTTACACGCACGACAGCATCACGCCCAGAATTAAAGAAGGAACGAAGTATTCATTTTACATCTAAATGCATCAAAGTAAAACGACATTGTGTTTACTAAGTTTCCGAGCTGCTATCATTATCTCGGTTTGCATTCCTTCGTGTCGATAAACATTCAGACTTGTTACATGATCGGTTCATCTCGAAGATGGTGATGCTCATCTGTCTATTTCTGTACAACCGGTATTCCACTGGATTATACTGTCCTCTTCGTGCTACTTGTTTCAAGGGAGTAGTTTATCTTTTTGTTTATGTAGGGAAACTTTATGAAGTGTGAAAGTTGAAAAAATCTAAATTACAGTTCACCGCCGATGACAGAATCACCCCCACCAGCACCTACTAGTTGGCCCATAATTGTTTAGTCTAATCAGGGTATCTCATACCACAACGGGTGGCTGTTCACTTTTATGCTACACTGAAATGAGACCGGTTCAAACCAAGCTATTCCCGGGCTGATTAAGAATTAGTTCGGTTCCTCCCTTAAAATATAGTCACATTATCATGGACGACAGCCAAACTGAAAGTGGTTGGTGAATTTTATCACACTGCACGTACAAAGATGAACTTTGCAATTATGGATAACGACTTTAAACATTCGGATCAATTCAAAATTGGTCAGGATCTTCCAAACTGTGCCAGACATACCCGTGTATTCAACTGGTGGATACTGGTACATTCATGGGAAAATCCATCTGTAGCTCGTCAAGCTACAAGTTACTTCACTGTGGTACATATCATATTCTACCGTATGAAACTGTATGATCCATATGTGAAAAGTCCGAAGCTACTTGGTGTGGTCTCTTAGCCCAGCTGGTAGAGAATGCGCAGTGCTAAAGCGCAGGTGGAGTCCACGAATGTGTTTGAATCCCTCTAGGGTGAAGGAATTTTACCATTTGAGTCAATTAAGTAATTGAGAATGAATGAGAAAACGACCAATTTAGTTGGGTACTTCTCTTGATTGTACACCGATCTGAGCAGCCTGACTGTATCCTTTTCAAAACCGGTTATAGTAGAGTCATCATGAACATGATATCCATGGAAAATTAAAAATGCACTGTTTGCCGAAATACGCCCCGCCCCTGAAAGTACTGTTTATTAGTGAAGTCCCTGATTGAAAAAGGTCACCCATTGATGTATGGTTGAGCCACCTTTTGATTACATAATAGCATTTACCCGTCGGGTCATGGTCGTTATCAGCCGTCTGATATCATCAGGTGGCATACAGCCCCATTCGTCTTTGAAGGCAGCCTTCAACTCCCCTAGAGATTTTTGCTGCCGACTCTGATCCACTTTACTCCCAAGCTGACCCCAAAAATATGCGGCTGGATTGATATCTAAGATTCAAGTTGGCCACGGGAGCGTCTTTGTACTGTGATACGCATGCAACTCGCGTACAACAAAGGAACGGTGTGCGGGCGCGTTTTCGTCCTGGGAAGTCGCTCCAGCAGTTGTACTCGACACTGGTAAAATGTGTCGGATCAGGACTTCTAGGTAAACTTGACCACTGGTGATGTTGTCCAGAAATATCAACTCACTCCGACCTTTCTTATCAGATGGCTCCCCAGACAGGTACTGATCCTCCATCGTGCTGCATTATTTCTGTCATGATATCATTTTTACTAGTTTCAGCGATTTGTTTGCAAAGACGCCTTCGACGATCATGTTCGAATAACAATAGTACTGACTCATCGGTCTAGACGATGGATTTCTATCGTTAAACCGATCGATCCATCTTCTTAGCTTCCGTCTAGATAGACCAAAATACATGGTAATCTCTGGCGTGACTTCCGTGATTCCTGCCTTCTGAATACACACCAGACGACCTTCACTTCGTGAATATCACATGAACTTAAAAAAATAAGCAGATACGTGAGCTATCAGACTGGAAAATACGCATAAATATGTGTCCGAAGTTCATAACATATCTCATGCAAAGGTAGACTGTATGACGTAAAAGTTCAACTGTGCTGGGCTTGTTTGAAATATACCGAACTGAATCTTTGGAGCCTTAGGACCATAGCTTATTTAGTGGAGAAGGAGGCGTTTTTTGGCGTACAGTGTACCTCCATTGGTTTGAACTATTCCTACTGTGATCCACCACAGTTCAGACTTTCGATCCGGTTTCATCGTGTGTGTCTGTTGGTACTAGTAATAAGAGATTTGTTCTGTTTTACTGAGTGATTCGTATTGCAGCACAACAACTTCACTCATCAGCGGAACTCATTCAAACACTTAATCTAGTTGACATCATTCGAGTCCTTCAATTCGCTTCGCTGGCTTCCAGCTTTCGCGGGCATTTTTACTCGCGGGCAGGGTGCAAGCATGCACCTGATACAATCTCCAGTTTTGTGAATTGTACACTATTTTGCACAGTAAGCAGCAAGTTACGAGCACAATGTACAGCGGTTTCATTCTTGTCTTTGGGTTTTTATAACAGACTTTTGCATGCAACATGCCCATATTTTGGTCAAAAAGGTTCTGACAAACCTGGGGTAAAATAAATAGTATATACAACAACGGACGTTAAAGATATATAAGACTGAACAAGAAAACCGACAAAGTTTAGGTAATTCCGTTTTAGTCTTGTTCTTGTTGGTCAGTACCCGTGCTAGGTAGGGCACAGGACAGTTTTTATATACAATAATTCTGGAATAAAGGTGCCGACTTCAGATCTGGTGGACGAGAGTGAACGATAAAGAAATAAGTCAGGATTTAGTGGATGCGAGGACTACGCAAGTTGACAATATGCTGGTTGACAAGTTCCGTCAAAAGAAAATCAAAAGGGGGTGGATGAAACGCGGCTAATAATCACCAATTCGCGACAAATGGCTTGGAAGTCTTGTTTCAAAGGGCCGGTGAAAATTACCTATGTACAATTCAATAAGACTTGAAGAATACATTAGAGAATAAATTTGGAAACAATTGTTAGTGATGTTGGAAACTGCTTGATATTTATCGTTTGAAAAGATAGGCGTCGTAGTTTAGCACCACAGTGCTGAATGTGAGAATTCCATCTCGGATTGGTGTCTGGGCTAACACTTATATACATGACATCATTCATTGTCGACAAGGATTCGAAATTAGGGATTATAGAATCTGTGGGGAAATGAGGACGGCAATTGCTGAACACACATTCAAGGTACTTCGAAAAGTTCTGTTTCAAACGCAATCGGGTGGAAAAATGTCCCATTTGTGATAGATTTTCACTGAGCATTCTGAAGTCAGGCAGGTCGAAAATGACTTGACTCAGAACGACATCGTCAGCGTATTTCTATACCTTAGACGGGGAAGAAACTGGTTGGTCGCTGATATACGTGGAAAATAAGAAGGGGAACAACACGGCACCCTGAAGTACTCCAGAATTCTTGATGAGAGATTTGGAACATTTGTACCCTACTTTTGTTTTCTGCATTCTATTGTGAAAGTAAATAAAGAGTCAGGCAAGAATCTGTGATACACAACTGGAAACTTTAAGCTTTTGAAAAAGAAGCGAACGAGCTACTGATTCAAAGGTTGAGGAATAAACAAGAAACACAGTAGACGAATCCGGTGGATCTGTCTATGGATTTGATAGAGAAGTGGACTAAGAAAGGAACAGTATCGAGAGTGGATCTGTTGGATTTGTGGGTGAACTGACGAGTCCGGAGGTATATTTAGGTGGGTTTGAAAACGACCAGGTATAGTCTTCCTAGCAATTTTTAGTGTTACTGATATGAAGGCTATCGGACGAAGACGTTTTTCTGTGCCGTATGTGTTGGGGCCCTTGGTAGTTGGGATAATGGTGACTGGTCACGGAAAATCAGGGGTTGGACAGTTCAGTAGGGATTTATTTAACAAAATTTCAATGGATGCCGCAAACTGGGCAGCCCTATGCCTGAAAATTGCCAGAAAGAGGCCATCCAGACTTGCAGAAGACGAGGTTTTAGACTTGAGAAGAATTTCAAGTATGTCGGAAATAGAGAAAGGTTTAAAGTCTGTACCAACACATGAAGAACACGAATGAGGGCAGTCACTGGGAGGATGTATTAAAGTAGCATTGAGGGGGTCAAAATCAATGTCATCGTTTCAGGGTTTAGTTTTCTGACTACAAAGTAGCTTTATATGGTGCCATAGGAAATTGGGATTCTTGGTTCTCAGGAATTGCGTGACAAACGACATGTCTAATTGTTTTATCTCTACCGGAAGGTTAACGAGGTATCAAGTTCAAGAAACGCGCTCTCTATTTTCTGTTTACACGTTAACAAACTACTCCACTCATCCGAAAAGTTTATTGTCACATGAAGACTGGAATTACTTTGGTCACATCAGTCTGTTTGCCCTAGCGCACAGACCGTGACACATTGTGTACAAAATTATTAAAATTATGTTGTGTTTCCTTCCTTCTTCTCCCAATTAAATTGACTTTAAAATTTGCGAAATACTTTTACTATTTTTCTTATTTCCATTACAGGACTCGAACAGCTAGTTACTGCGATCCAAAACAATCAGCAACTTGCAACGAGAATAATTTGTGTTCATCGTCAACTGCATGGACTCAGCGAGCTCATTCGTGCGGATTCAACGGTTGGTGATGTGATAAATAAATCAGACCAGTTGGATGAATTGTCTAAACGTCTAAAGAATCCCACTCTGTTCTTCGACGTTACCCAGCGCGATCAGGCTCTCGTCTGTCCACACTGGGAACGAGCATTGAAACTGGCTTCACTGCGACACACAGTTGCCGCACATATGCCCTCAAACCAATCGGTTCAGACAACCGTATCCGCGGACGTGCTGAATCAGTTAGGTGAATTCATGAACAAATCCACCGATTACTATGCCCGGATAGATGCACAGAAGTCGTTACTGTCTGCGGTGAAAAAGGCGATCGGTCGACTGGATAAGGAGAAACAAAATGCGACACATTCTATGCCCCCGCTTATGCACTACTTGACATTGTTTGCACAACAAACGACACGTTTATTGAAGCAGTTTATCCGATCCACGTGCGAAGATCGGAACAAGTTGGTTGAGTCACGAATTCGTTGGACCGTGAAAGATGAAGGACACACGCATTATCGTTTGCTGATGAACCGAGCCAGCACATCAATGGCTGGTGAATTGTGTTGGACCGCTCCGGAATTCGACAGTGGTTTGCCTAAACCAGAGTGGAAAGATCAGTTGATGATAGAGGGTAGAAGTCGGGAATTGAATGTTATACGTTCCTATTTGTACGGTTCGGCCCGAACTCCAGGTCTGATATTCGGCCCTCCGGGATCTGGTCGATCGAGTATTCTGCGATGGGCAGTGCAAAGATTCACGGTAAGTGGATTCAATCGATGAGGCCACATTTAGACCTGTGAATATTGTGTCAATCTCATCCGTTTATTTTAAATTGCAGAAACTCGTTCACATCTAAATGTTTATTCGAAGAGAACCTATGATAGTGGACAGCAATCCGCTACGACGCAGCTGATTCATTGGAACCCCGTATGGTTCTCCATTCTGAATTTCAGGGCCATGAAAGTCTTTTGCCGTTGAGAGTGTGGGAGTTTTGAGGCCGTGGTACGGATATGTTCCCTCCATTTTACTCATGCGCAAAAGTAGATTGAAAAATTGCGAAAAAGACTGATGAAATTCAAAGCTCAGACTATACCTAAAACAGCCTCACTCTAGAAACTGTTGAAAACTGAGGGGTTACCTAATAATATGCGCTTAACCCATTTCGAAGTGTGGGAATAATATCCAAAAGTGTATACTAATTAAGAAATGTTTGCTTAAGCCCAGCTGAACGAAGATGTACGATACCTTGTAAAAATATCATTTTGTGATACCCGAAGATTTAAAGCCGATTCAGAATAGAACAGATTGTAAAGCGACTCCACGTGGTCCGATTTTCAGGATGTCAGTAATAGTCAGCTGATTAGTCACATGCTGCCCCTAACTTCACTAGTCTCTCAAATCCCTTCGTAATACCATGTGGAAGTTCTAACTTTGAAAAGATGAAGCGACCTACATGAAGACCAAAGTCGAGGACATGAATTTCCTTCACTTCTCGATTTTTTACACTGGTTAACCCACACGTGTGATTCACACGTAATAGAAATCGGACAAACGAGCGTATGTTGTGGACCTAACTTGTTATCCCAAGTATGGGACCAGCGTTTATGAAACGATTCATGACGTGCTGGGTTAGATGCCCACCACTGCTGATCACTTCCCCATTCAGCAGCCTATGAATGGCCGTGATCCCCGCCCAGAAATACTGTATACTTTCGTAAACTAAATTAGGAAAGTGAAAGAGTATTATTACTATTATTATTATTATTATTATTATTATTATTATTATTATTATTATTATTATTATTTAGTCATCGATAGCTTTCTTCAACACGTAGATATTAGTGACAACCTAGCGAGCTTAGGAATTTCCGAAGTTATCTGATACGGTTAAATATTTGCCTTTCAGAGATAAATGACGGTGGACACTACAATGAGATCTGTTTTCGAGAAAACTATACAATATCTAAGGGTGTCTGGATTCATATCGTTTATTTGGTTTCTACTGATATCGTCAGCATTGAAATTTCCAGTCACTGGTAAATATCGATTCGCGACAGTGAGTTCGAAGAAAACACCGGAGGTAAACATTACCCATGTTAAGCACTCAAATGCACTAAGCTCAGTGAGCAACACAGTTCGTCAAATTTTCACAGAATATTACATCGTGCATCAGTAATGCTTTAGTCACTGCGGAAAACAATCGAGGCGCCGCTCTAACTCTGTTTGATCAGGCCTGTTAGTTATCATCAGGATTTCTTAGAACACTATCCTGTGCATCGTCAAGCGTGACAGACAGGGCAAACCCCCGACGTGTTTGTTCAGATTCTTGGGCCGTATGGTCGACGTGTGCAGTGCTTCACTGACACCAAATGCATTCAAGGTAGGAGACATGTTGATGGTAACTGAGATGACCGATTTCCATCGTGCTCCCTTTTATCTGAACTTGCACCAATCGAATCAATAGGGGAATATAAGCCTCATTCAATAGTGAGAATTTTCGTTCTAGCAATAGAGACAGTTTTCCTTGAAACTAAGTACAATCTGTTGAATTACCAGTGGGATGTGTTGTGTTTGGCTAAAGTCACGCATTCTACGCGGGCAACCACTCATGGACAAACACTTGCTGGTATTGACCTTTAACCATGCTTCAGCGCGAGCAGTATTGACTTACTGATTTTGCTATGTGCTGATTGGCCTTACTCTTTTGCGCGTGACAGCACATGCAGTTTAGCTCTCTTTGTCCACTTGCGACTTACTGGCCAGCTACTGCCGGGTTTTCATGTTTACGCTCGTACACATAAACGCAGTGCCAACATTGCGTGTTCTACTGCTAACTACGAACATAATGGGATGAATCTTTAGGCATCACGACTGGTTACCCAACACTGTTGTATATTCGCCAGGCAAACATCTTGTTTTCTATTCAGCTATATTCCCTTATTATGGGGCAACGACTACGAAGCCAAACTGATGGCCGGTTGATCAGCATGCCGAGTTTTGCTTTTGACCGGAAACAAGGAACTGAACTTTGGGTTCCAAATTATTCGAGCAACTTGGTTGTGCTGGTTAGAACTGTTTTGGCTATATAACTGGCATGGTTTTCGAAAAAATACGGTAGCCGATACTTTTAATTAAATAGTAGGAGAAAACAAACAACACAGAGGAAAATATTGCTGTTTATCCACTCGCCTTTTTCCTTCTTTTCTCTAGCGACAGAATCCGAATATCAACGCGAACGAGACCAGCGATAACAAGGATCGATCGTTCAGTCCGAAACGTAATCCGGTTGTGGTTGTCTGCTGCGTTAGTCGAACTAGTCGGTCCAGTTCACTCCAGGCCCTACTGGTACGAGTGCTAGAAGAAATCCTCGTTGACTATGAATCAGATGGATGCGCGCTGAACATCGAGCTGGGTTCTTTGTGCGAGTATGCGGAAGCTGTTTACGCACTGCAACGCGTGTTTACCCTGGCAAACGCGGACAAACCCCTGCTCTTGGTGTTTGACGATATTGATTTGGCCTACCCACAAGAGCATGTAGAGCTCTTTCGTTGGCTTCCACAAAAACTACCGTCAGACCACGTCCGTATTCTTCTGACCGCCGGGTCTGAGAACGTTGTAAACGGTTTCAATAATCGATTCGGTGCCGGTTGTTGTATTACTTTAGCTCCGTGCTTTGATTCGGCTCATTTTTCAACCAATTTGTTACCACGGTGGGTCGAAAATCGTACACCATTCAAACAATGTGAACTTACCGAGAAACAACAAGAGATGGTCAACGAAGCTGTCAGTCAAAACGCGGTTCCATTGTACTTGGATTTGATCGTAGATATTCTCGTTGATATGCAGAGCAATTCAGACGAGAATGATTTACCAGATCGATTTCCTTGTGATTTTTCCGACTTATTTACCGTGCGATTGAAACAACTCTATAGTGCTCGCCTCGGCAGGTTCGCCATGCTTCGGGCACTTTTTCGAATGACAGCCTACTTGGCCTGTTCCCGCATTGGGTTGACTCTGAGCGAGTTAATTGATCTGCTTCAAGCCGACCGCGAGGTGCAAACGGAATGTCGGCGAACAGGAGCACCGGGGATTAAAGTTCCCCATTTTCCTACCGGGTGTTTGTTGGAATTCTTATATCATCCAAAGTTTGGTTTTGCCAAATATTTTTTCCTCGTTCACACAGAAGGTCGTTGCGTGATCACCTATAGGTCGAGTTCAATGCGTCGGGGTGCAGTAGGGTTTTGGACTATGTATGCAGAACCCAGTGCGAAAGACGATCTGAATGGGGTCGCGACAAGTGGTGAGAAAGTTTCAGTGGAAACGGATTTGGAGGCGAAACAGCCACAACATCAACAAGCACAAAAGAATGTCGCAGCGATCTCTAAACTCCGAGTGTTTCATAACATTTTGGCAGATTATTGGAAAGGAGCTGCAATCGGGACACAAATTGTTGATGACAAGTCTGAAGCTGGCGCAAACTATAGCGTTTTGAATACTGCAACTAATTTAAATACCCGTTATTTCTGGGAATGTTTATGCGAATTACCCTCGACAAAACAGAATCAGGGTAAAAACTTGCTTGGCGAGAGCGTTCAACGTGTTTGGTTCTGCAACTGTCGTCGTTTGACCGAGTTGCCGTACCAGTTATTACAGAGTGGATCAGATCGAGTGAAGGAATTGTATCGAAATGTGCTTTTCTCGGTCGATTACATGCTAGGCAAACTGTTCTACACAATGCATCCTAACGATCTGATTGCTGAAATGTACTACTTAAGACAACTAAACGAAGTCCGCGCTTGTGACGAGTTGAACTACTTGCTCACATTATTGCGAACTCTGACGCCACATTTAATTCAGTCCCCCTCGCTTCTCGGTGTGGAACTTGCTGGACGTATAGGACATTTAGTAGGTGCAGACTACCCCCTACTAGGGAGACTCCTTATCGCCAGTATCGATCAATCCGCACCGGATTTTAATTGTCTCATACCATTGACCACCACTTGTTACACTCCCGTACTACATCCAGAACGTTTGACGGTACGCTACACAAATCCAACCGCGCATAGTTTGATCGTGTTAACTCCGGATCAACGTTTCTTACTCACCCTTAGTCCAACTTCCTCCGAAACAAATGCTGAAGTGATGCTCATATTATGGGATGTGATCACGTTGACGAAGTCCACAGTTTTAAGTTTGGGCAGTTGGCCAGGTTGTCGGTTTTTGACCGCTCACTTTCCTTCTCAAGTCAATCACCTTGTTTTGATACAGTACGTTCTTCAAGAGACCGATACATATAGCTACTCAATGATTGACCTCGATTCCGGCACAGTGGATGGTGGAATCACACTTCCAGTACATGTTCGACCGGAAGTGATAAGTTTAACCAGAACCAGTGCACTGCTCGGTGAACGGGAACAAATGCGGCAACATGCACAGCCAGAAAATGTGGGATCAGAATCGTGTGTTACGGCTACAGTGTACTCTCTGAACAGTTATCGTCCCCAGTCTAAGTATCTTATGCAGATACCCACACCATGTCACGTTTTACCTCGCGAAAGATTTTGTATTGGACCCTATAGTTGGACGTATGCTGGGCAAGCAAACTTCGAACAAAAATTAACAAGTGCCGCGGAGATATCACGGGACAAACGAGTTAACTGGCTACAAGTGCGACAGTTCCATTCACCGGCCAAAGTTGCTGCTTGGCTGGACTGTCTGCATCCACCCGTGATTATTCAGAGTAACCTGCCCAGTGAACTAGTCTACGTGGGATGCTCTCGGTACGGCTACATTTGCCGGTTTGACCTCAGTCAGGTGAGTACGAATGCTTCAGTGTGACCCCTGTGGTATTTGTTACAGTTTTGTATACATGATTATAACGAGTCTGAAGTGCTGTTAGATGCGAATTTTTGAACAAATAAAGATTGCGCATCCATCGAATCCATCCCAATTCGGGAGTTACGAACTGCATAACAGATAGCCAGTGAATTATTTTTGATCTCAGCTCACAATAAGATGTCCATCGACTTTTTGAGTGGACTTTGACTAGGACAAGTACCTAAACCGTACAGTCAGTTTCACCAACAGCATAGGTGCAGCCGGCTAGATGCAAAAAGAAAATATCTGCCGCCCTAGAATTTCAGTTTGGTTTTCGTCATTTTCAGCATAAACTATTTCGAAACTATGTTACTTGTCACAAGCCTCTTCTATGTTTGCATATCCAGTAGCGATCATTAGAGTTTGTCACATTCGCGAACGAAAAATGAATTTCGACTGTCATTACATTTCATATGAATGTGTGCGTGTGTAGGAGAAGAGGCATATATTCTATAAACGTCCTCTTTCACGAGAAGCTCCCATTTCAAAGCCGTGCATCACATACTGCTCATGCTCATTGTATATTGTGAATTGCCCTTGTTAATTTTGCAAATTGTTCCCTTTGTATACGCTCGATGGTCGAACTATCTGTCTGGTGTGGACTACCAACCTCTTTATGATCCAGTCACTGGAATTGTAAAATGGAAGACATACTCTGCTCACCTAACCGCTTCGCTTCAGACGCACTATTCAATCACGAGAACATCAATTAACGACGAAAAAATGGCAATTTTGTTTGTCAACCTTTCAGTTAGAAGGAATGCCGGCAGTGTGAATTTAGCTTTTTCTCAGTCGAAGTTATCCGACTGTGATTTTGGTTACCATTCTTTCGTGAGGCTAACCAAAATAGCATGGTGCATGCAAATCATGTGAGCTTCGATGGGTTCTGATGATCCAAAAGACAAGTCTCAGTCTACTCACTGAGCAGACTGAGGCTCGATACAATGAATAATCCAGTGTCTGGTTAGACTTCCTTTACATGGGGTTTCTATGGGCCAAATTAACCGACGATGAAATTTTTCTTCATCATCATTGAAAATTCCAAGTAGCATTTTTGAACTTGAACAAGCATGAGTTTCCAAAACCGCAAAGATGCCAAAGTATTCCATGGTTAGTTGTTTGTGAAGTATGAACAAGCATCATACCAGCTGTCTTAAAACACTTCCGCAGGTGGATGATATTAGCTATTGGGTGGCTCCCATGGCTCCTAAGTCATGATTACAGTGGTCATACTATTTCCGTCATTGGCTTGTGTACTGAGCAGTTATTGGTTCTGTTGTTTAGGTTTTTGTTTCTATGTACCATCAGTTCAACAAACATGTTTTTCTGGATCCTTTAGTCTACAAATAGATTTGATTGTAGTCTGCGTAAGATTACATGCTCTGCGTAATCTTGATCTGAAAACTGTGCATTTCATTTCTTATTCTCGGTTGTTTCACATTTCCAGGTCACATCAAAAGGCGTTCGTCGCTTAACCCCTACACTGGAACTCAGTTTAGATACTGGTCTTCGTAAGCTGTTGTCACTGGAAGAGGGGATGGCAGTAACCAATGTGGTTCCACCACAACTTGCATGGGAGGTGGACACGATCAAACGAGTTCTTCAGTTCAGGCATGTAATCCAGGTTGTTCGTATGTATCTGACTCCCGACGACCGATACATGGCTGTATTGTACCAACTGACAGATAGCCAGTATGTGATTGGCATATGGCAGTTAGTCCAACATTTACTGATAGCTGGAGTACAGGCTTATCCGAACAGCCAGATTCGATTTGGCGTCGATTTAACTGGCACAGTTCTACTGCATTTCGTACCCTCATCGCCCACCCAACGATGGCTGGAAGTTGTCGAACTTAGTGCGAAAGCGCAGACATCAGCAAAATCGTCGGGTACGAATATCAACACAAATTCCACGTTTAGCAAGTTGGCGGGACCAGGGACAGTCACAGGGCCTCGGAATCAAAGATTCACAACGTTTGACACACCACTGGCTGATGCGTATCTAGTTCGCGGAGGTAACCTATTGCTAATTTCTAACGAAGATCTCACCCTTACCTCACTCAAAGTGTTAACCGCCACAGTACGTGATTCGGCCACTCCGGAGTCGGAACTGGCTGAGGCGTTCTCAAAGGGTGCTAAGTATCACGACCAGGTGGGCATCATTTACTCGTCCGATTCCAACCATAATGTGATTTTCAGTCATTACAACCTGATCACACAACGAGTGATCCGAGTGACCGGAGACAAACGTAGTGCACCGGACGAAAAATGCAACTTATTTTTCCGTGAACCGTTGCTTGAAGACTATCCATTTCAAAGTTATATGAGTGACGATGGTCGTTTTTTGGCTCTAGTCTACGCGTTACGCGATGCGGTCGGAGTCGGTGGACCAACCCGAATGAACACCGAGTTTCACACAAAGTCAATCTACATAAAACCGAAATTACCAAACATAAATTACTACACCTCGGTAGTTACCAAACCTGTTGATACGCGGTCAGTGAATGAATCTTGTGTTTCTCATCGAAGTATTGGTCAAAATATAGTCAGATTGTACGATATGAAGCATACCGGATTGGGCACTGGTCTTCGATCCCAAATCTCTCTGCTCGGGGAGACCATATTTCAAATGAACAATAAGTATGGATTATTCACATTGAGGCCAGATCACGCAAGTGATAGTCGTCTTCAACCGCTGAACTCTTGGTCGGAGACGGAAACAGCAAGTCGGGACACCAAAACCCCGACTTCCGATCAGAGGAGATCAAAATCAGTCTTATCACGGTACTCGAATGAGACCGGGGAGTTCCTCAGTTACGCTTATCTCGACCACCCCGTGATTGAAGGTTCTGGTTTGGTGGGCAACAGTGATTACCTTCTAGTTTGTTGTGGCGTTTCTGGAAAGTGGCTTCGTTTGCTCGCGGCACCCTCGTTCAATACCGTTGTGCACGAACTTGACATAGGAAAACTGCTTAAGGAGCACGATGATTACGCCCGAACTGCGAAAGTTCAACGTATTTACTCTTGTCCACAACAGCCGACAGTTGCAGTAGTACAATACATGTGGTCTGAACATGACCAGTTGCGATGGATTGCCACGTTCGATCTAGCCGCCGAAGCTGGCACGGATCCCTTATTGGCCCAATTCAGCAATCCGGACGGTTTTTTGGATGTCACTCCTGATGGCCGATACGCAATTGATTCGAATTTACGTCTATTCCAACTGCAAAGTGGCTCACAGATTGGTGCGTTGAACCGTGCAGGTTTGATTCCCGGTTCGCCGGAGGAGCCGGTGGTGTTGTGTGCTCGGCTTACTTCTGACGGAACACAAATTGTTACGGTAGTATGGTCTCCGGACTCAGATATATTAGCGATTCTCGTATTTAGCAATCGAATTACGTCATGCTTTCCTCTGGTTGGTGAGGCTCTGCTCACAACTATGGACATGAATCTGGCCGGTTTAGTGAAAAATTCACCTTTTCCAGTCGTTCGACTAGAAATGGGTCAACAAGGAAGAGTGATTGTTGTTTTTCTGGATCACTGCGATCAGTTCAAGGTATTCACATTGCGTGATTTGCGATCTATGGCCGGAACACCTGTGTATACGTCGGCGGCTGATCGAATTCGAAGTATTCAGCTCAATATCAAACCAAAATCGGACACTCGCGATAATTATCGGATTGCCAAAGAGCTGGATGATCTGTTTGAGCGACTGAATGAATCGATGAAATTGCTTGCAAATGATGATGACGATGATTTAGATCTT
Organism: Fasciola hepatica; assembly: GCA_948099385.1. Classification (NCBI taxonomy): domain Eukaryota; kingdom Metazoa; phylum Platyhelminthes; class Trematoda; order Plagiorchiida; family Fasciolidae; genus Fasciola; species Fasciola hepatica. Next base: position 7,614,825 of record CANUEZ040000012.1, on the reverse strand, counting down.
TCGAACGAAAGTCAGGACTTCATAAAATTATAAAGGACAAACTATATCGAGTAATATTGGTTGAACTATTGGTTGCTGAAAGTATGAACGATTCATTCTTTTCCCGATACCGATTTGAGCTCAAACTATTCATATATTTATTTATTTGAATGGTTGCTATCACTTTGTGTGATTGAAAACTTATGTGTCAGGACAAATAATTAAATGAAACAGCTGGGCAGTTCACATTCGTCCGAAGAATTCAATGTTTATTTAATTTACCTGAAAAATACCACTTCTTTGACTGCCTCCGAAAAGTTATACTTTCTTGACAAAATGAACCCGGGGTTCTGGTCTATCAGAGAAAAAGCACTCGTTTTCCTTTACACCCTAGTCTTTTGACTTCACGAAATTTTCCGAAAACTTACCTTGCATGGAATTATAAAGCGGGGCTGGTTTGTGAGCTCCTGATTGGGATATTTAGACAGAAGGGCGAAGCAGAGTTTTTTTAGTTGCATGCGTGTTCATAAATGCGGTGTGAAAGATGCGTACGCCATGGTCACAAAGGCTCACTTCCCTACCAAGAATAACTGGTACTCTGATTCCAGTAGGTCAGGCACGATAACGAGTTGGGCACCAGTGGATTATTGTCTACCACCAAGGTGACCAGCTGTAGTGGGATTCGAACTTCTTACAGCTGAGGTGTTAAAAGCTTACACCATTCGACCACTAGACGAGACCGGTGAAATGCACCCCTAGTTTATCTTAATTTCATTGGAAGCACTAGAAAAACACGGAAAGTTTACAGGCTCGTTTTCAACTCTATTGGAACATCACCCACGATGGCTTAGACATAAAGGCAATGGAGTGGTATCAAGTTAAGTCGTTGTGCACTTGGTAGAAACTGGGCATTCGACGGACATTCGTTCTGCCTTCAAAGTCGTCTACCGGGTCGCACAACATATGTCAAGAGCATATGGCTTCGGATATTAGCAACTGTCGACGCGGTTATCATCCGCCTCTCACAGCCTGAGCTTTGCGCACGATGAAAATTAGTCCAAGCACTCCAACCCCCATGGCCAATAGCCAACTGTGTCACGCAGCAGGGCGTAACGGTGACGTAAGCTAATTTAGAGTGTACTGGAATTATAAATTGTCTTCAGAAATAAGTATTAAATGCAGGTTTCTCTTCAGTTTTAAATGTGTATTTCAGGTGTATTCATGTAACAGTGTAGTTAGGACTAGGTATAAACTGGTTATTGACAAAATGCCTCAAATCTCATTATGATCTTGGTACATGTGTTTACGTCACCATACTCCATGGGAGATCAAAGGAGTATATCAGTCACTGTTTTGTACTGAAGAAAGGAGACGAGTAAAATATCCCAATTAACTCAGCGATACTTGAATTGATCATTAAGTTATTCATCACGTAGTGCCCACGCCAAACTCAACACTTAAAAAAGTGAGAGCCTATTCAGTTGTTTTATCCTTTGTTGGCAGTTATCACGTAGTAATATCAACCAAACCGTTGACAGCCTGCCCGGATAACTGGTGGTTAGATGTTTGACTCACATTCGTTCACTCCGGATTTGAGTCCTAATGGGGCTCGATGGATTAGCACAACTGACGATTCCTAACAGAGATGAAATAGTTGTACACTGCTTCCATGGTCTACAACGGTGATTAGAGCTTTATCACTACATAGTGAAAAACATGATAATTTGGCGGTAGTTGGTGTAAGCGAACGGGCTAGTTTCGATCAGTTTGAAGCCATTCAAAAAGGATCATAAATGTTTAATTAGAATCTACTTCGTGATCGATATCTACTACGATGACGATCTCGACGTTATTCCGGATCCACATTGAATGAGCTAACGTCGCCAATCCAGATGGATAGACGATGAGCATTGACACTAAAATTTCCGAAAATATTTCAGAATTATATAGAAAGTATTCGGAAGTGCACCCCAATTCGCTCTTTGAGATGTCGTTCTGGTTGGTGAAAGGATCTGCGTATCCACCAACCTCACCCATTTTGCATGGGTAACTGAACCGCTCGCTCGTCCTCTGCGCATCACACCATGCTGTGAGGCCACAATGACGCACACGGACTTCATCTTGTCGTGACTGCAGCTAGGGGTCTCAGTGACCATACCACGATTACACTAGTTAGTCGACCAACGATCGATAACGTGACCAGCAAACGAAGACAGGCCTTTCAGTCAGCCTTCCCTTTTCAAGTGGGCGAAGTTGACAGATCGAATGAAACCACCTTGTAGTCACAGACTAACTACCGGGCTAACAAGGGGAAGCAAAAGCTGTATTTCGGCCACTATAATGAACTTGTATCCGAACTTTAATTGGTCTTTGCAGATGCTGTGCTGAAATAATAAAAACCCATCGATCTCTACAAATGGTAGGGTGCGATTCGGTCCGGTCCTTGAGTGCCAGCTGGGCAACGCTTTGGATATCAGAATGTAGATGCATGCAGATGCAAGAATTATGAGCGTGATTTTCTGGATTTTCTGATACGAACACCATATCCAGTAAAACTTAGCTACTAGTCTCTGTACAGTGGTATTTTGTAGCCGATTCAGACCGATATGTGACATGGGACTTGGGGAACTGAGTCAAGCGTGTACCTGATGCCTGTCTCACATCTAGGAGCCATGAGACTGTTTAAAGAAACGCTATAAGTAGTGTGGTATTGTATCAGCATGCTATCTTCCGAATACAAAAGTTTAGATATTTCATCGTACGCGTGCCAACCCATAGACTCCATCAACCTACTTTGTTCCGCGCGGCAGGTGGTTGGAAAGTAGGTCGAGGTGGTCAGTCCATGACATGGCTGCTGCCAGAACGGATGAGTTGACTGCTTCCCGTGATGGTCGTGTTCTGCGCAGTTTTCCGATGGACAACGCAAGTTTTCTCTGGCTATCCGGATTCGATGAGGTCCAACCAAGACTATTCCTGTGGGCAACCTGAGTGCCCGATGGTCTCTCAGCCAAGGTCCGACGGGCTCGAGGATGGGTTGTCTCGACTTACGAGCTGAAACGCCGCTGGGCTGTGGCCCAGCGTAGTCGGTTGATCATGTCCTTTAATGTTGTGACTGTTGTATTGACTCATCAGTAACAACGAACGAACATGTATTCAGGCACGGCGTACGGTGATCGCAAACATGAAAATGTGACAAGCGGACGTGTGCGGACAAGAGCTGGCAGCATTTAATTGGTAGAGTAGAACAACGCAGAGCGTGGTACAAACAAGTGTTACACTTGCGGATGCAAGGCGAACGGAAAAAGAATCACGAGTGAATGTTTATGACGCATAGGTTGTTCACACAACGGTACAACAAAACCGTGCCTCGGCTTCGATCCTGTCTATTGCGTAAAGGACTCTGGGCAGAATAAACTGAAAGCCGGATCTGGTCGCTGGCAAAGGGGGCTCGGTCTACGTGCCTGATGTCTATGTGGTCTCCAGTTAAGTTGCCGGTAGTGGATGAAAAGTTAGGCTGGACAGGTACTTGATATTTGCAACTGAGGATGCGATTCGGACAAACCTTCAGTGAAGTTGAAGCATTATCCGGTCGTCATCTCTGTTATATTCACAAATTCGCTAGTAGAAGGAAGACGCACTTGTACGGTTGAACGTGTATTCTGTACAAACGTACGGCAGGCATAAGCACAAGCAAGCACGTGACAAATGCAAACACGTATGCAAGTGCGTGAGCCAGGGATGTATGCAATCGAAAAAGCAAGACAGCTGTACAAGCGGGTTAAACTGCACAAGGTCGTGCAACACGTGGCACAATTTGATTGGCCAATGCTGTCCGGGGAGAAGCACGGCAAACGCCAACTGCGTACGTGCGTGTGTGCGTGCGAGAATGTCTCTCTACGTATATGCCTGTTCAAGCCGAACGCAACAATCTCCATTTGTGGGCTCCTTCCAGACGGTCTACGTCCTCTGGGTCTTTATCGTTTTGACCTGACGAAGGCGTTTTCTTCCCCCGCCCCATTGCTATAATTACTGGCTGGACTTGGCCAAGTTGGATGTGTTTGGCTTCCGGGGTGTGGTCAAGTTCAGGTTCAGGTTGGTTCCAGGACTGCACGGCAGATAGCCGAGACGTCCAGTTTCTTGCACGAGGGGGTTCCACGGAGCCCCCGGAGCTGTGACAACCGGAGCGACAAGTTCCTTGAGCTTCCGTTCTTGTGTCCACTCACATTATACGGTTCACAGTTGGTAACAGTGGACCAACATGTGAACGGACCCGTCAGTTACGTTTAGGAGAAAGGAAGTGGAGATGGTAGATCAGATGATGGCTCAAAAGAGATAGGGCCAAAAGTAATGGTGAAAGGGTAGTGGAGGGTGAAAAGAAAACCGCGTGTGTAGAGAGAGCTGGCTAGAGATGGGGAACAAAAAGTGTGCAGATAGAAAGGAAAACAAACAACAACGTAAGAACAGAGGGTATTGATATGGGGAAGATTAAAGGATGGATAAAATGGAAACCTAGTAAACACAAGGTCTAACGAAGTATCATCAATTCATGCAGTGCTATTTTACCGGTCACTGTAACCCATTATGGAACACTCGGGTCCATATCCTGTCCAGTCGATGCTTGAACTCAGCCACTGTAGTTGCCTCGACCACTTCCTCTGACAGTTTATTCCAGTCGTTAATCACACGTTGCGTGAAGAACTGGGCCCAAAGTCTTGTCCGTGACCTGTTCTTCTCCAGCCTGAAGGCATGGCGTCTCAGGTTGTGGTTTTCTCCTGCCTGTAGGAGGGCATACATGCGGGTGCCCAAGTTGATCCGGTCCAAGAGACACGCCTACCAGATGGCTGGGGACACTGAGTGACAGCTAGGTGTCGTGGACAGTGCTCTAGTTGCATTCGCGCTCTTTCTTTGTGTTTGCGATTGGCGCGCATTACCTTGTTTCCGGCTCTTTTTCACTTTATGCTTCTATTCATTCTGTTCTCAACTGGACGATGCCGCGGGGTAGCAAACAAAACCAGAGCACAGAAGTGCGAGGTTATCGGTGAATGAACTGAACTGAACTGCGTGTGCGTGTCTGTGTTTCTGAAGCATAACGGCAACAGAACAACAATAGAAATGATTGTGTGGACGCATCAGACCGATGGGCAGTCTGAGTCAATGGACTGACGCAAGTATGACTGTATACACTGGAACGCTCCGCTGATTCTTACATAGTCTCCTTGCCTAGTCACCTGGGTGATAACTCCTTCACATTGTATGAACCTAATGTAAACGTATGTAATGTTGGTTGACAACTGATTGAGACCTTGTAAAACTGAAGGGCTACTCTATGGACATTGATCTTCTTCGTCTACCAAAAGGAAGAAAATTCTGATTTGCGCAACATTCAACGTCCGCATGTCAAGCCTAACAATATGGTTCCAGAGGGAAATTACTCGATCGTTATATATTTTGAACACCTAGACCAAACTCTGCTTATCGAAATGCGTGGAGTCATTGAGAGAGAGTGATAACGGAATAAACCCAAAATTGCACACGTCACATTAATGCTACATTAATTCATGCGCTCGGTATATAAACAACTGCGATGCAGTTTTCGTTGCCTTATCAAACCAGTTGAACGACTGTTCCCCGACAGTTTCACGGGGAAAGCACTGATACGTAAATATCAGAACCATTGAAAATCACACCAGATACAATATCCAGTTGACAAAAATTGGTCAAAGGAGATCTTATAACAAAATCAACAAAAGTTGTGGAGATCATCAGCAATCCGGGGCTCAGTTACGGAATCGAGATTGAAGTTTTAACGCTTTCATCCCATTGTGATCGCACCACATACACAGCAAACCAGTTCGCAGTAACGGTGCCACTTGGACGTGTACTTAAAGTGCATAAACCCATCAGATACACACCTAATTCAGTTCCCCAAGTCCCATGTCACATATCGGTCTGAATCGGCTACAAAATACCACTGTACAGAGACTAGTAGCTAAGTTTTACTGGATATGGTGTTCGTATCAGAAAATCCAGAAAATCACGCTCATAATTCTTGCATCTGCATGCATCTACATTCTGATATCCAAAGCGTTGCCTAGCTGGCACTCAAGGACCGGACCGAATTGCACCCTGCCATTTGTAGGGATCGATGAAAAGACTGCACCTTGGTGCCATATTTTATTCGTATTTAAACTATTGCGGTTATTGTACGAAATACCACATTCTTCTTTCTCCCGATTCAATGGTAAAAACCGGCCACCGTACCAAGTGCTTTTATAGGCGCCGGTAGAGTTTTCGGTCCACGCTCAGTGATTTCTCATCCTAAAAAAATGAATCCTGTCGAAATTCATCTTCACGGTTACCCCTGTGGTATCGGACACAGGTTCCAGCCCGACTGCAAGCTAATTTTGACCAGAAAACCTTTCCTTTACCAATATACTTGTGCTGTTCGGTTCGAAAGACCTTTATTCATACACTAGATGCTTCGGTTCGGATCGCCATCTCTCGACGGGAGCCCTAGTAGAAAATAAATATAAAAATAGTGAGAGCTTCCTGTCTAACTTTGCGGACAGATTGACCAAATTAAACGCTTTACAACTAATAACGAACGGTAAAAGCTGTTGAGATTTGGAAGATTATTATATCCCTCGGATCATATTTCATTATCTGGAATCACCACACAGGTGTACCGCCCTTCGTTCATGTTTTTGGTAAGTGTTTCTGTGATTCCGCAAAGGAATATCACTGCTCTGGTAAATGTAGGATTCATCGGTCCATCACGATGAGACTGCACCTTGGTGTGGTGTGATGGCTTGCGTCCCTCCATGAACCAAAGAACTATGCAGGATAGCTTCCTTAAGCCGGAGATGCAATCCTGCCTGACAGGTCAATAGGTAGAGGCCAGACGAAGTCCAGTCTCTGAATCAGCTGATGGGCAACATTTGGTCCTAAACACCATGCTACTGAAGAGGACACTCCAGCGAATAAACACGGAGAGAAATAGTCTACCGGTCTAAAACCCTCCACTGGATGGACGTGTGTGGAGTACCTGGGGTTTCTCTCGATGGTGGGAGAAATCATTGCACTTCATTGGGCAGCTATCACCCACCTAAGCTGGGCAGCCCCGAGCCAAAAAGGTGCTGCCCCATCCGCGTTCTGCTTCCTCCACTGGGTGCATGGGGCTAAGGACTGAAAAGCGGATCCATAACGGAGCACCAGCGACGACAACACAAAAAGTGTGCAACAATCAGGTCTCACGTGACAGACCAGAAGAAGCTCCTTCACGGGTACTTCGGTCACGTTCACGTGCTGGGTTAACGCCCCACTGCCTTATGGGTCGCACTTTTGAGTAAAAGGCTCCGGTTAGGGTTTCCAAAGAAAACCCCCTACGTAGGGTGGGCAGCCGCGAAGTATGATTCGCCCGGAAACCTCCAGCATCTTTACTGTACAAAACCTTACCAATTTTCCCTCCTTTAATTTAGGATCAACGCAAAGCAACACGAGTGACTGCGGCTGTGATGAAAGCAGTAGCTCAGGAGTTTGGTATAAATCGAATGCACTTCTTAAGCCTAAATGTTCACTTCATTCGGCTGTCTTTAACGTCTACGCACTACGTCAGATAGGAAAACAGGCTGGTCACGCTAAAACTCATGACACTTAAAATAAATGTATGCTGTGTCTTCGCACCCCAGATACAACCTCAGTCTATCGCTTCACTTTTCACGTGTTGGGTGATTCGGTGTCTAGTATTCGTGGTCAGAATGGCATTGGGATTGCTTTAGGCATGAAAGCTGAGCGTGCACTGCTAGACTGGATTCCAGCCAACAGTCGTTTGTGTGCAATTCGGTCGGACGGTTCTGTTCGTGTCAACAGCAACAAACTGAAGCGCCGATGGTTGTTCCTCATGTCTATGTATGCGCCCACTAGCTGCAGTTCCTTTAAAATCAAGGACGAATTCTATCAGGATTTGTCTCAGCTGCTTCGAAGCTTGCGTTCAACAAACGTGGTGGTCATTGCTGGGAATTTCAACGCCCAACTCAGCCGTTTGGGAGATTCAGAAAGGCTTATCGGAGGCCCGTTTGCTATCCCAGCTGATCGCACTGACAACGGTAATCGTCTCATCCAGCTGTGCTCTCATCACAGATTCATCCTGAGGAGTACGAACTGCCATAAGAAGCGGCATAGACTCACATGGTGTCCTTCCACGTATTTACAATGTTGCACTCAGATTGACCATTTGCCATTGGTCACTGCTGGCGTGGATCAATTGAAGGTTGTCGTTCATTTTGGTCTAGGCTTGTGGACTCAGATCACGCCTTGATACGTGGTCGCTTCCGTTAACGTCTTGTCCCTGGTCACACCAAAGTAGAATGCCACCCGTCCTGTGCAGTTGCTTCTGGACGATAGCCGATGATACTACTTCCAGACGGAGCTGTCTACACGGTTATCTATGCAGCCGTATGTGTACGACTCAGATGAACGCTGCAGACAGATCAAGGAAGCTTTATATGCCAATTCAAATATCATCCAGGACTCTGGTTCAAGTCGGTCTCACTAATGATGGATATCTTTGACATCAGTTGCTCTGTTGGATGCTCGCAGAAACGTCTCTCCGGATGCCACATTCAATGAAGTGCGCAAATTCCTGAAATGTCAACTGACTAGGATCCTGAGAAATGAACGCGAGCAGTGGTGGACTGCGAAATGTAGAGGAATGGAAAAGGCTACATCTACTGGCAGTGCTCGCAACCTTTTCCGTTTGGTTAAAGGCACCGCACCACGGAAACGCGGTGTGAGTGAGTTAATCAAGGAATCCGACGGCTCACTGATTCATTCTCGGGGACATCGTCTGGATCGTTGGGTGGAATACTTTAAGGAACAACTCCGTTGGTTCATTTCAACGCTAGACTTTCCAAATATAGCTGCCAGCAAAAAAAGATGCAGGTAGATATCACCCGTTTATCAGAAATTGACGTTATGCGGGAGATGAGTTATTTGAAAAGGAACAAAGCAGCTGTACTGGATGGGTTGTCTCCATCTTTTTTCAAGGATGGTGGCGAAGCTTTGGTTTCGGAGATAGCAAAAATACTCCGGGTAATCTGAGATACTGAGTGGATTCCCAGGGAATGGTGTGAATCGGTGGTTGAGCCGATTTACGAGAAAGGTGACAGGTCCTAATGTGACAACCACAAAGAAATTAGCTTGTTAAGTATCGCGTCCAAACTGCACGCTGGGGTTATTCTACACCGATTATCCGGCGCGCGCGAAATGTGTACGAGTGAGAATCAAGCCGGCTTCAGACCCGGTCTGGGTTGTATTGGCCACATCTTTAGCAGTTAGTCTGTGACTACAAAGTGGTTTCATTCGATCTGTCAACTTCGCCCACTTGAAAAGGGAAGGCTGACTGAAAGGCCTGCCTTCGTTTGCTGGTCACGTTATCGATCGTTGGTCGACTAACTAGTGTAATCGTGGTATGGTCACTGAGACCCCTAGCTGCAGTCACGACAAGATGAAGTCCGTGTGCGTCATTGTGGCCTCACAGCATGGTGTGATGCGCAGAGGACGAGCGAGCGGTTCAGTTACCCATGCAAAATGGGTGAGGTTGGTGGACACGCAGATCCTTTCACCAACCAGAACGACATCTCAAAGAGCGAATTGGGGTGCACTTCCGGATGCTTTTGATATACTTCCAACTTCTTTCGACGTTGTTCCAATTACTTTCTATATAATTCCGACATAATATAGGAAATAAAATAGAACTCTGAGGAGTCATTGTTGTTTGAATGGCGGCTAACGCATAATTAGCCCTATTCAGGTTTCCTAATGTGGTGACGAAATAAAATTTTTGTGTCACAACGCAAATTGTGAGGTGTCGTATAAGTCATCCATACTACCTGTATCCAGTATTCTGGTCAATAATCCGTTGCGAAGGGGTTACGTAAAAATATTTCTAGCGTATGCTGAGCTACTTACTGAATTCTTTGGAGCATGCGTTCTTCGGTGTTGTTTTATTTCAAGATTTCTGTGCTTCGTTGGGCGACGGACGACGAATTCATTCATTGGAGGGCGTGGTTGCCTATTCCATCTTGTACTTATTTTACAACCCTGAAGAGTCTATACATTGTGATTGTTACGGAATTGAATTGGCTTCTACTTCATCCTAACAAGGAGAAATGCTGTTTTGGACAGGATAATCACTGATAGTCCTGAAAGCTCCAGCTTCAATGAGCTATCCCTTTGATTACCGTTAGACTCTAAATCTACTCACTTTCAACACACGGGTCACTCGTCAGAGCGAAGTAAATAAAGTTCCCCCCCAAAATAAAATCGTCACCCATCGACATCACCCTTCGTAAAAAAACATTTTTCAGCATCTTTGAGTTTTTCTTTTGAATGCTTTTTCTGTCCAATAGACTTAATTATGAAAACCCTGAATGTGGTATTTAACATCCGTTGTCTCATGAAGACCGCAGGATGGTCACTTCTTTGCCGAAACTCTTCAGAAGCCAAAACAACACGCCTTTATGCTACATGACCAGGATTTTGTGAAATTCACTTTATTCTGATCAAACAAGAGACACAGTGTCTGAATACTCCATTTCCTGCCACTTGTTTTGTACCGTAAATAGTAAGCGTATTTGGCACGCCTCTACGTAAACATCGTGTCCGGTCAAGGAACTGCAATGTAGATGGCAACAGTCTGAATGCCGCATTTATTCACCCATTTAAAGATACCCTACCATCTCGTTCCGTGTTTGTCCTCCTGTGAAACAGAAACATTTTCTACAAAAGAAATTTATAAGCTACTTCGAACATCAAACATAATCTCTCCTGGGAGTGGAAATGGCCTATGCTCCGTCCTTTTCGAATTTGGAGCAAGTAAATTACACGTTATGATGACTTCCACCAGCAACAAATCAGTTGAAGTCGGTGCAGTCTCTGCCTCTCGGAAACCCACATCAGTTAGTCCTGTCCCCAATTCTAAAATTCTGTCTCAACCATATCGTCCCATCGCCATCACTTCATTTACGCTTAAGTCGACCGAGCATGCTCTCCTTAGTCGATTAAGTTCTTCTTCGGTTGCTCCCAATGACCCCCACCAGTTTGCAGCTAAACCCAACAGGTGCACTCTGGAAGCCTTTGCTTCACTCTGTCATTTCTTTTCTAAAAGTCCGAATAATCTCGTGAAATTAGTTCGCTGTATCTTCTTCGGCTATTCGTCAGCTTTTTATTCGGTTTCTCGCTCTTTGCTTCTTTAAAAACTGGAGTCTTCTGTCTGCCCCTTTCTCTTCTTTCATGGTTGAAAGACTAATTTCCAGCAGAGTTCAATATATAACAACTGGTAACAGTTTGTCGAGTCCCTTAATGAAAAACTGGTGTTCTTCGGGGTGCCGTTCTTTCCCGTTACATTTTCACTACGTATATTCTGGACTTAATCACTGCAGCACCTGTACAACTTTTAATGTGTGCTGATGAAGTGGATGCCCTTTCAGTTCATCTCCAATAAATTGGACTTCACCTCTTTTTCTAAGAAGTCAATGTAATATGCAAAACTTTTTGTCCTATTCTGGTCTCCGTTTCTAGAACTAGCTAGGTAAAAATAAGCATCACGGGGCAGTGCAAGAACTACTTTGAAAGCTGTTTTTTAAATCATCTAGCCAGAGCAATTTGGTGCTAGGCAAGCTGTTATTTTTCTTCTTTTGTTCATCAACGGGTACTCCTAGTCTTACTTTTCTGCTCCCCTGTAATCCTTCCTGGTCTACTAAAATAAGATTTTCTTGCACCTCACCTCACTTTAGCTTCCGTTAGCCCTGTTTCCTTGGTTCTCATAGATTCTTTTATCTCCAATGTATGCGGTCTACATATGATTACCCGTGAAAATCCGCCATATTAAATGTATGAGCTCATCGTGACTGTTGATTCTTTTTGGTCATCAAGTAATCCTTATTCTCAGGTCGAACCATTTTTGTGTACTGACATTTTGTTTTGCTCGCCGCATAGTACTGACCATATTTCCGCCCCTCTTGCGTCGCCGTTTGCGTAGTACCTTTCTTTCCAACCGCTCCTTAAATGTGCTGTGTCTATTTATGCGAAACGATTTTCCGTTAAGAGCGAGGTTCGAACCCTAGTCCTTCCCGGTCCTCACCTAACACCCTACATTTCCGCCAATCCGGCCACTTTGACTGGTCGGCCAATCGTGTACTGTCACATGCACGCACGCACGCACCCCACTGGTCTTCATTCGTCTCCCTTTCCGACCTCTATTTAGCGCAAGCACGCAGTTTAACTTTGAAACGCCACGCTGTCTGTTGCCCTCTGTAAGCCATGTCCATTTTCTCATTTGCATGTATTTCTTGCAGTTATTCATCATATGACTTCCCCTGCTGTCTGTTTCTGCCCAAGACTGCCGTTCTATCACAAGTGATCATATGTTCTGCTTGGAATTATATTAACATTTACATTCAGTACCAGTTCCAACCGATATAACTGTTTATTGAACGCCGCTGCCCCAACCTGCTGTAATCTATATTTGCTGCTGTTTCGCCGTTCATAAACCTATTCGACTGTCTTTACGGTTTCTGAATGGCCGTCATCACAGTGGGACTGTGTGAGATCAAGTGATCAATACTGTAGGATCCATAGACATCCGGGATACCACAGCGACCATGAGACGTTTTTCCGCAGTAGTAAAAACGATCAGAACGAAAGAGAATGCGAACCTGCACTTTACCAGTAGACAAACGACTTTTAGTTACATGATCGCACACAGGCGTAGTGAAAGGGACATACCTGGTGATCAAAAAATGACCCACGGTGATATCAGAAAGAACCACCAACGAGTAAACCAAGCATCAGTCAGATTTGTATCTTGCTGGGCCTAATGGGTTTATCCTTTGTTTTTTTAACTTGTTTTTATTTGTATTTACTTCCTTTTTAATCGTGTAATAATGTCACAAAACTTCAGGAAGGGGGTCACGGCCAATGAGATTTTCAGTTAGGGAGTGACCAGCGGCAGAAGCAGGACCCGAACCCAAGACAGATAAATCATGAACCAACCCATGATGTCCATTTAACCACCTCTGTACTGCCCGCGAGTTTTGATCAGCTAGGAAGTTAAGCCCAGTTTGACGTGGAAGCCTACTGGGTATTTTTTGACGGACAGTTTTAACACGCCTCAACGGATTAGTAACTTTGTCTCAGGGAGGTTTTCCCAACTCCTTGACAGACTATTCAAACTTGGACTTATTTTATCACTTTGACGCATTTATTTTCACAATATCACGAGTTATCCAATTGTTTGTTACAAAACATTTTCTCGAACAAAAGTTCATATGCGTCCAAACTATGTTGAAACGGATGAACTAGGGAAGACGAGCAGGCTGAAATAAAAACTATATCGTTCGCGTAACTAGTCTGTAGTAAAACTGGTAAACTTCTGCTTCAGAGAATGAATCACATATCTTAATCGACTACGTGTAAGTACCATTCACAAAGAATAACCCCGTAGCTAGTTGTGAGTTGGACCGGGGATACTGAGTGGTCAAGTGCGTGAAGCGCACTAAACAACGCATATCGTCGTAGAATTCAATAGGTCTTTCGTTTCAGAGGTCACTGTAACCGAGATATTACACAAATTATCTGGAACCCTGGACACACTGGTAAATCCACGATATCTTCATCCGGAACGAGTTTTCAAGAAGTTTAAATTTATCAGTAAGACCAAAGCATCCGGACCGGATGAATTTTCTCGCGTAATTTAAATATGTGCCTCCTTCTTGGCTCCCTTGTTCTCTTCGACACTTAAGTGTGGCCAGTCAAAAGGTAGACTATCTGACTCCCAGTGTCAAGTTCATATAACTCCAATACCGAGGATACCAAAAAGAATATTTTCTCCCATCCAGCTCTCCTCCCTCCGATTCCGGACTTTCGAGTAGACCATTATTGAAGATCTCATGTCGTCTATCACGGTTTCGGGAGGAAACTAGTTTGTCTACCAAAAACAGCTCTCTACTCTCCATGTCGTCAAACATCTGATTCATTCAGTTGCGCCACTGAGTGGATCATAAGTGAAAACTCGTTCTCGTATGTTTTCTGGATTATAAGAATGTTTTCGATTCCGTCAACAGAGAACGTCTAGTAAGGTTTTGGGACGACTTTCAGTTGGTTAAGAAACTATTGCTCCAGCTGATCTCAGTTCATATGCCCTAGGGGTCGTAGATTGTGATATGTCTATGACATTCCTCCTATTGAATCAAGCTTTAACTTCGAATTATCCCATGATGTTTTGGTCAGCTCTGAATCCCGCGGTAGTGTTCATACCAATCCGCCGCAATAGTCTCTATCTATCATGACGGAATGATCCAACCTCACCAACTTGACACTTAGTCCAAACAAGTGTTCCGCAATACTGTTTTCAACTGATGGCAAATCCACGTCAAGATCAAATTATGCAACACTTATGAAAGAAGATTCAAAAGTGGGAATAGCCCATTACCACAGATATCTTGGGCCCGTCATCTACGCGATACTTTTTTCAAAGTAAGAAGACAGACGTTTTGCGAGTCCTGTTTGTGGCTTCCAGTGGTTCCTACGAAAATCTGAGTTTGAAAAGTGCCTTTCCCGAGATACTCTTGAGAAGGAAAGCAATTTTGACATTTCAAAATTTCTGAGTTTAATCATCATGGTGTGTTATGCCACCGCTCTATCATTATTCAATTTGGTTTGCTTATCAAAGTCTTTGTATTGATCAGACGCTCCCCGAAGTACACTTCTGGGTGCGGTAAAATATCTTAGCAGGAATCAACATTTCTGCAAGTGAACAGTTGTGACATACTGTACTTTATGATAATACAAGAAATTATTATATAAGTGAAGGTAATTGAATGAATGCATATTACTACAGACCCCGGTTGCATAAAGTGGGTTAGAGTCCCCTTTAAATTCGAGAAAAAGCATGGATTTCACGGAAATTAACCACATGGCCACACGAATGTTTTTAACGAGGTGATGAAAAAACCTGTTGAGGTGTTGATGACTTCTACGATGAGTCACACCGTGTTGCGCAATTGAAGCGTACGGAAAATGCACTTGTGGATCACTCGTTTAAAAACGAACACTTCGAGTCTTGATGTGTGATCACGCTACCGTATTATTCAATCACGTCAAGGTTTTTTGTACGTACGAGTAGCAGGGGATTAGATTTTGTATCATATTCTGCGTCTTGCAGCTTTGTGGTATTCGCAATACCCGAATTGATAGGACCTATTGAAATCACTTCCACCGGGAACTACGCAAACCAAAGTAGCAAGAACGCCAAGGCTGTGAAGTCACACGTTAATTGTATTGCAGAAGTGGTTTGTATAGTCATGTTAAATCAAAGAAAATAATTGGCAGATCAGAATTTGATCAATCACAGCGAGGTTTTTTATACCTGTTTTTGGCGATCCTGATTGGTTG
Organism: Fasciola hepatica; assembly: GCA_948099385.1. Classification (NCBI taxonomy): domain Eukaryota; kingdom Metazoa; phylum Platyhelminthes; class Trematoda; order Plagiorchiida; family Fasciolidae; genus Fasciola; species Fasciola hepatica. Next base: position 7,599,393 of record CANUEZ040000012.1, on the reverse strand, counting down.
AAGCTCCTCAGAATGCGTAGCCACGAAGATGTATCTAACCGTATCACCTGTGATGGCCGCTGAATCACTACAAGCATCCATGCTCAACTCACTACTGAAAATCATGGAAGCACCTTACAAATGTTTTAACCGTGTTAGGAATTACCAGTAGTGCGCATTCACGGCGCCTCTATGTTGACTCGAACTCGGGTGGGATGAACGATTTTGGGATGTTCACAACTAATTACCGGACTGTCTGAACAGGCTCTTGATGGTTTATATAGAAGTCCAAATCGGCCAAACAATTGTTTTTCAGTAATTCATTCTCAAGCCATTTACAGATTACGTAGTAGACATTAGACAAAAGATCATGGACATAGACATGGAATAAACACCAATCATGGGCAGGGGTTTGCTTGATGGTTTGTTGAATACGTGCGTATGCTACCTGATCTAACATGTTGTTTTGTGCACAATATAATCTCCCACTTCTCACATGCACTTCATAATCAAGCTCTGCCTGCTTTTATATCGGGATGTCTTCGTTGTACTCAGGCCCCTGCAGAAAAGACATGCGTCACAAGGGTCGATCGCTATACAGAAACGGGTTTTATCATTTCAAGACAGTAACGGAATGTTCAATAAACCACTGAGTACCTGTCCAGATAGTCTGGTAGTCAGGCGGTAGACTCAAAGTTGTTCACCCCACCCGGGTTTGAATCAACTTTGGAGCCTAGTGGATGTGCACTGCTGATGATTCCTAACAAGGATAAAGCATCTGTACGGTGCCTGAAGGGGTTACAATAATGATATGAGTGTAGATACTGTATAATGAATCATACTATATATCATAGTCAGCTGTTTACGGTGTGGGGTCAGCCCTACCCGACGGCTGGGCATATTTTCAGTCGTAAACCGGTGCCTTTACAGACTCTCGGTCAATGAAATTACATCCGAAACTGCGTAGTCCTGCGTGATGCACTGAGTCCACGTGCAATAGAATGCTATCCGCACAAAATGCTTTGAGCAAAGTCTTATGCCTACTAGTCCAAACTGGTAAAATAAACCCAATAGAAGAAAGTTCCAAAGCTGTCACTGTTTACTTGGCTATTAGACTGTTAACTGCACACGTGCAGCGACACGATGCTTTAGTCACTTGCTTGTCTTGTAAGAGAACATTGCACCCATGCCTATGCCGGAGTAGACAGTCAGGTGCATGTACTCAGCGATGACAAGCGTAAATATGACAGTCGCAGACACAAGACAGATTCAGATGCATATAATGCTCATTGATCACGATATAGGTTGCCCCACACAGGCGTAGATGAGTGCACCCAGCCATCTGTGCGAAAATGGATAAGTGCGTACGTGTGTTCAGCATTGGGTCAACAGTGTACGAGATTCCACAGACAAACTGTGACTATCTAAACCGCTGGAAGCCCCAGTTATCGGAAGTCGGAATACATCAGCTGAGGCCGGTACCGATGCCGTCATTTTTGTCACCCTAAGTCGAGTCATAAGCCGACCAGTGCGTGGTTTGTTCAAGCTACACAAAGAAGGCGTAAATAGCGCCTGGCAAGGTAGACGATAGTACGCATGCAATGAACATACTCAAACCGCCAGAGGCTGTGTGGAGTGATATCATCACTAAGACAGGCACTAACTGCAACCAACGCGACAAAGAACATCATAGTAAACCCGTATGATGCTGCCACCAGACGCAAACGACCTCTTCGAATTATCATTGGTTGGTGTTCCCAGCGCAGAGCAGGCAGGTCGCGCAACTCTAAAACAAGGCACTATGTACAGTGGCATTACACACCCAACCATTATGACTCCACAAGCATTATTCGTGATGTGCGTTCTACCCCAACATCTCTGTCAGCTCTGATGCAACTCCCGAGATATCTAAAGCCATCGGGGTCCGAATAAACTGCAAAAATACGGGTAACTGGTGCACTCCTTTGACCAGTGGATGAAATGTAGATTGACGGGGCACACATCCGATCAATTGTTGGTTGAAATCCTAGGCCAGTAAGCACTACCGTTCCGTCCATGGCAATCATGTTAGTGAGTTGGTATTTGGAAAAGCCAATATCATCAGCCAAGTGCTTGAGTTTAAGTGCACGTTTAATAACTTTAGCATCTTCCAGCATGAATAGTGTTGATGATCGTATTAAAAACAGTATGTATCACTGAAGGAGGCCATTCAACAGGTGTTGTGATGCTCTGAACTTGGTGCCATTGCTAGAGCAAATGCATAAATATCAGCTCTGAGCACAACCGAGGTTTTTGCTTGCTTTTCAGCAACTCATTCATAGATGATATCTTCCAATTCAGAAAATAATGTTAGCTGGCCTGATTCATACTTGCACTTATTTACATTTCTGTCTACCACTTGTTCACTGGGCTAGTGGTACTCTACTCTCTATTTCTGGACCATATTAAGATCAAGCACTTTCTCTTTACAGAAGGCAACAAGATTCTTGACCCAGGAGACTTTAACAATTCCTTCCTGACAATCGATGGAATAACGCTTTCCTTTTGCACTCAACTTGATGGCAAAAGCAAAGCGAAGAGACACTGCCGGGGCCAGAATTGTACTTCTTTTTTTCTCACCCCAGTGACGCATTGACTTATGATCCACCTCCGATCATTATCAAGTGTGCACCAGTGTCTTCTGTAATCCGAATTGTTAATCGACAACCGAAGATGCAGTGCTTGACAGTTTTCCCTGCGTAAACAATTTGCGGGTCTCAGCTGTTGTAGGATGGTTCTAACAGACGGTGACGAAGCGCATTTCGTCTGGTTGAGCGCTTCAGACTACCTTCTGTTAGGTCCATCTTGCAATAACTGAGACCTGTAAATTGTTTGCGCCAGGCGAACAGTCAGGCCTGGCCATCTTGGTCAACGAAATGATCAGGAAAGTCACTCGAACCCTTCTGCAGTTGCTGAGCAGACGAAACAGTACGTGAAAAAGCCTGCGCTTTGTTATTGTTTTTGTGCCTTTTGATCAGATTTCGGCGAATCGAACTGGAAACACCCCACAACCGAATTGTTTGGACAGTTTTGACCTCACGGTACTCGTCAGTGTGCCTCCGCTTTATCGAATTACCCGGTAGCTGACGGTCTTAACTGGGACTTATTTTCGGGGTAAGACTGATACTAAAAGTATCTTGAAAAATCTTGTTAGGGCTTAATATTGGGATAGGTCTTATTATCGGGAACACACAGTGTGCAGCATGGGCTGGCACATTATCAGCAGACAACCTGGTTCGTTTAATAGACAGCACGATGGCTAGGCGAACAGCCAGCACGTTTTCCCCTTTCCTGAATCGAGGAAAAGATAGGAGCAAACGAAGCTGGCCGAAGGACAAATCAGATGTCAACCGTCATCTGAACCGAATAGACCAACTGGGTTTTTTCCCAGTATAACCACTCAAAACCGCTGGTTGGGAATAATAGGTGAACCAACAAATGTGCGGACTAGGATTTCGTTATGGCCACCTTTTATCGTATATAAACTGTTGTTTTTGTACTAATAGATCGGAACTATTCGAAGGTAGGAAAGTTTTCTTACTAGAGCTAGCGACACGAATTAAAACCCAGGGTACACGAGCAAACACAAAATAACCGCCCAAGGGCCGATGAACCTCACGCAATTTTCGTCAGTCCTTTACTGTTACACGTGGTATCATTTTCACGGTTGGTTTCTTCCGGCCCTGGGTCACGAGATTTCTCAGTCGATCGTCAACATGCCAAACGAAAAACGGGGCTGCTTGTGTGAACACAACCAGAACCTAGTCTTATTTATAAAACCAGTTTTTCCTGATCGATTTCATCGGAATAAGAAAGAGAAACTTTCATGGAACTTAACCCTGCTTGTGGAGTTTCGGTGTTCATCTTAGGATTCGTCTATGGTTTCACAGTAAGAACTAAACATCGACAGCCAGCAGCAAACAAATAAATGATCATCTTGGTCCTGGTCCATATTCGAAAGGAACCGTAATGTATTGATGGTGACCAGGAGCTGTGGGTCAGCTGCTTGGTTGGTAGAGGCGATCCAACTCTTCGGGACGATGGATAGTCCGCTTGTAGATTGGCTTTCAAAAATGAAAGTTTTAGTACTGAATGGTTTCGGCTCGGGGTTGTTATACCCAATCCAAACGAACTACTCAGTATTACAGAAGAAAATAGACCGAGGTCTTATTATTGCGAAGAAGGATATTGGGTTATGTTGTATTCACAAATTCGGTTACAAAAGTAAGGCGGACATGCATGGATAAACGCATATCCCGTGGCAACGTACAGCAGGCACCGGTACAGGCGAGCGTGCGAAAACGCAAACAAGTATGCAAGTGCGTGAGTCGGCCGTGCATGTAATCGGGAGTGTAAGACAACGATACAATCGGATTTAGTCGTGCAAGGTCGTGCAACACGTGGCACAATCTGATTGGTTAATGCTGTCCGGGAAGAAGCACGGCAAACAACAGCGGTGTACGTGCGTGTGTGTGCGTGCGAGACTGTCTGTCTAAGCACATGCCTATTCAGGCCAAACACAACAGGTTGTTACCAGATCAAGTGCAATATTTTAGAATATATGTAGCTCATTTTCCCAATCAATAAGAAAACTATGTAGATCTTGAAGAGTCAGCAAAGATGAATATTTACCTGTCGGGGGTGGGGGGGGTGCACCAGGCACTTACGTGACTTGAACGTGGAATAGTTGACGAGTACCAGTCTCTTCGAGAAGGGAATGCCTCTGAGGTTAATGAAATTCGAACTTAGCAGAATCCATAAGCTACATCTTCCGGCAGATTTCACAAATCACGGATACCAGTCAGACTGATTTGATGAATGATTGAGTGCTTCGGAATCAAATGATGAATATCCCCAATTAAACAATGAAGTCATCTGTAAAAATGATTACCAAGCTCACTTTGGAGGAAGATTTTGGATAATTATGAGTTTGATCCCAGTAAAGGTGTGGGAATACTGAGGTTTTCTAGGACACAACTCTGTCTTACCCGTGAACAAATTTGTGAGGCGAGGAACGAAGAGGTAAATTACCGTAGATTTTAGCTGCCATTGAATAGTCCTCAATGTTTATCTTTACTTTATTGGGCTGATACTTTGCACCTTTTCAAATCTCAGAATAAAGAAGGGAAAGAGAGTTGAAGGTGTCCAGGTTTTTATATTATTGCAACCGAAAAAGCCTGGGGCACATAGGCAGTTATAAGGAAGTGGGTCTATTTAACAGTACCTCTTGTTTTGCGAGGTGATCACCGAAGTCCGCGATTTAGCCAGCACCCACCACGTGAATTACTTGAAGAACTTCTTTGTAAAGAGAAGAATAGATCAAATAATGATCCCCGCAGGAATGACCGTACATCTCCAGACTCTTGATTTTTCAATAAACAAACCTATTAAGAACCATTTGCGTAAGGAAACCAACAACTGCATTTTTTTATAATTTGTTTACTTCCTTTTTATTATACGAAAACAATACAATATGTCAGGAAGGGAGTGCCAATTGGGGAGTGACACTGGGCGGCGAGGGCGAGAAATCAGCGCGGTTCCTTTGCGAGTTCTAGGTTGGAGGAGGTCGAGACCTTGGTGAAGAATTCATGGGATAAAATCACTGACAGCGGTTACCAATGCTCTATGAATAGGCTGCATGAACCATGAGTACTCATTTAAAGAATCTTTTATTACTGGACGCGAGAGACTGGGTCAATGGTTCTACTGGAAATGTAATTGCTAGAAACTCTGTCTCGAATTCGGGATTCGCGGATTTACGGCGATATTCCAAAAGACTGTAGAATTTTGTGCACTAATAAATGTTGATTTCATACCTGAAACAATAAGACCCCCCCCCACCGAAAAAAATAATAATCATAAATAAATAAGTAAAAGTTATAATCCTTAGTACAACTGGCGAAGCAAATAAAAATATAAGACCAGATCTTATTCTCTAGGACAGGGTACGTTTCACGAGTTTGTCGCTCTCTTTGTCTTACCAACTGCTCAGCTGGTATATGAGCCCCGCTAATACAGTCCAAGCTTCAGTTACTCCCGTGCTCACACGTGTGGCGGTCGAGATTAAGCTACCTGCTCGACCAGCCGTTTGTCAGTGGCCTTTAATCGCATTCCGAAACACGATTTTTGCATTTCACGTTCGCTTAGCCGGACAATCACTGCACACTCACATATGGACCTGCATTGGGGGGATTGGTGTCCGCCGTATGATCGGACGTTCGTATACCGCGAAGTAAACGCATAAATACACAAACACACACTCTTACACAGAGAGGAGAGAGAGAGGTTGGACATGACCTGTGATCGTAATAACCCAACGGATCTATACCGTTTCGCGACTGAGATGAGAAACAATCAGATCGACTTGAGAAATTGACGCACGGAATTGGAAAACTGTCAGTGAAATGGTACAAAGGTTTTTGGATGTCACCGTGAGATTCCGCAGATCCCGGTTGGTTGGATATGGTCTTTCCTGTTGTTTCTCAGGATGGATGCATAGGGGAGGCACGGACGCTATATCTATGAAGAAAGGAACCGAAGCATATTGTGCACTTTGTGATAAATTACCTTTAAGGTTTGGAAATTTAACGGAAATCTAAACTACTAGTGCAATGAGCAGGCTGTTAGCAACCATACTGACGTTCGATTAACGTAAGTTTAGGAACCTGTTGATGTACTTAATGAGTCTTTGACTCTTGGAGTTTTCTTCTCTTTACGTTTTGCAGATCGAACACAAGCAACACTCCCTCTTCCCCCCCCCCCCTTCCCGCGGAGGCATACTGATCCTTGTATATTACGCTAGCCAGAACGGTGGAGTGCCAAGAGCGTAGAGGTTACAGCTAAAACACCAAGTTATAGTCCAACTAACAGTAATTTGTCTTTTTCTATTCCTGAATGATGTCTATGGACCAAAGACTAATGTTATTCAGAGACCAGCATAGGAACTCGGCCTCCGGATGATCGAAATGCATTCGTTAACGCAAGGGCATCTAAAGTAATACGCTATCTTTTACATTGACAGGGTGATGGCAGCTTAATGGTCTCCATCCAGAAAGATCATAGGAAGACAGGTAGCGATAACTGCCCATCATCCACTAGAAGACGGCCAATTGACTAATGAGATACGCTATACGGAAGCGATAACCAACCGTGTCGTTCGCTTCCCGTTGCACATGACAGTTTCTCAAATCTGTGATAGTTTCTTAACTCAACCCTAAATCTATCTCCTCCCTTATTCGTCACTAGTCGTGCTCATGAACCGACTTGTGACCATAATGCCTTGCGCTTGAGCTGGTTTACTTAATGTAACTATTAATCCAGATTCGGAACAAGCAGAACCACCTGAAAGGATAAACTACAACAACAGGTTTGTAGCCAACAGTGGGGAAGGTTCCCAATCAGTGATCGGATATTTCCTACAGTACGGGGTAATTTTTGACCGTTATTAATAGCTAAAGGATTTCCAGAAAGCAGTCCCAGCTAATGTGTATAGTGCGCGAAACGCGTTCAGTGTAGCCCAATTTTTCCACGATTTTCCGCCAACTCAAGTAAGTGCTTTCGTGAAATTTGGTATGTATATATGCCCAGAGCTATAATTCATGTCTCATCGCTATGTCGGGATCGTATACGGATTTGGATTTTGACTTAGGAAGATCGAGTTTATCCCACATAATGTGCCTGAAGGGTGTGAAATTTTTTTAGCTCCTCCGGACTCAATGTTAAAAATAATCTCCCAATGATCAAATGCGAAGACCTTTATTGTTCAGAGCAGAAAAACACCAATCAGACATACAACAAGATTTCGGATTTTCTCAATTCCGAAGTTCTGGCATTCAGTGAGGATACTAGACCTTAGTTTGTAAATGGCACTGATGGCTCTTACTTTTGCAATGACTCTTCCCACCAGCAAACACCGAAACGTGTTCAATGGGGTTCACATGAGAACTATCACTGGGTCAATCGATGACATTGATATTTGATACAATACCCACAGTTTACTGATGTGAGCTGAATTCATTTGAAGTTTTGATACACGAGTTAGCTGTTTGCTTTCCTTCGAGAACTGACAGCTGTGGTTTACTGTCCGGAATAATAGCACTCTAGACTATCACGGAACCCCGTCGAAGGCTCGATGGCCGCAGACAAGCCTGTTCTTCCGCATGTCATGCCAGTAGTATATTCGTTCGTCGGGGCCTTCCAAGGTGAACATTTTCCATCACTAAATGATGTTATTCCATCCAACCTTTCATTGGACCTATTCAACTCGATCTGAAATAAGACTTGCAGTCATCCAGGATACTGTTTTCATGTTTATGTACCGTAGACGTGTTGCTGATTGTACCACTTGTCATACACGGCGAATACTAATATTTAAGTGTATATACCTCTGCAAATTTGATAAACTTGTTATTTGGTTGAATGCCGCACACAGAAGTTGCCCCTTAGCCTTTCTGTTATATTTCTTCTTATTCCACGTTTATTCTTCCATGCATAAGAAATTGTATCCTCTAAAATGTTCCACATGACTTTCTTTTATTTGTGAATTCTTCTGGCAGTTTTGCTGACACCAGTTCTTCAGTTTTTATAGGCACATATGTATCTCTTTTCCAACTCAGATGGAAGTAGTCCGTGAGGCATTCTTTTGTTTTCATGAATGAAGGTTCTAGACTTGCAACTGGATTTATTGAGCTGGGTGGGCTCCGTTCATAAAGCACTCATGGTATGAACTTCGTTCGACGAAACCACATCCTTCAAGCATATTGCTCGAGACCTGTGACAACTGAAGAAACGGAAATCCTTTTGCAGAATGTTGTTCAAGCAAGTTCTCAGATTTCTTCTAAGAGGTCTGTACAGCAACTTCTTATAAGTACTTCATCTGCAAGAGTTATCTCACACGGCCTATGGTTTCATCAAATAGCTTCGGGGCAGTTACTGATATAAGATACCGAGATCGCTCACACAAACCTAATCAAAAGGAATTAACAAGCGTTTCAACTCTTATGGAAAGACGACGGAGCATTCATTTTGATTTGATATGAAATGTTTTCCTCATTTATAGAATATAAGTTCAAGTTTTGCTGATTTTACTTCTTTCTTTGTTTGACAATAAAAAAATCAGGTGTAATTTCAGGAAGATATATTCGTCTTTCGTTGTCACCCTGTTTGTATCGAGATTACTGCACTCGTTTGTCTGGGCAAGGGAAAATCGAGATCATCATGTGGAAGACTAGACAAAACGTATATATATATATATATATATATATATATATATATATATATATATATATATATATATATATATATATATATATATATATATATAATCAGGATTCAAATTAGATTCTAGTGAACATATAACATCGCAGTGTACAAGTATGAGGACGAGTGGGCAGAGGAGTACCGGGTGCGCATACCTGATGAGCGGCAACAACCGTGTAGCCGGTCGTGTGCTTCCGGGGGAGCTTTGTTCACACGTTTACATGTTTCATACATCATGACGTAACCCTGACTGATCAGTGAGTTTCACTAATAAAATCGGTGTGGGCAACAAAGCCAGTGTCTGTGCTTGTTTGTGTGAGGATGTGAGATTTAATATTTTCGTCCTTTATCGCTCGCCAATCGTTTCCTTTTTACTTGGCGCACCAAAACTTCACGATTCCACGTGTATGCTTTCGCGAGAAACCGCACAATAAATGGGTGCTCTTCGCGCACTTTTTGCACTATAGACACCGAGCAGTTAAAACTATGCCTTTTTAACTTTGACGCCGCAGTAACTTTGAGTGACTGTTTCGTAATTTCAGGTGAACCGTCAATCGTACTAATCACGCCATCTATCAAACACTACGCCACTGGCGTGGTGCTTAGGTCACTCGTGTTAACTGTCCATGAATTTTCCCTACCTGGTCAAGATCCCCATTCACAATGTTGACTTCCATCACAGATGAGGTGAATTCTCGTTGATCACTCTGTGTGTGGGGGTGGGGAGGCCACTTCGATCTTTCACTTCGAATACTGAATAAACAGGTAGGAAAATCAGGTCAAGGATCTGGAAATCGCACTCCTCTCCTTTTGGTTCAGTCAAGTTTATCTCAGAGAAGACAAGAAAATCCAGACGAACAGAGCATGCGCCTACGCTAGCTCTGAATGGAAGCAAAATTTAGAATACATTCATTGACCAGTGACCCTCAAACTCTAATTTCAAACATCAGCACTTGTTCCATATAAGTAGTACAGCATTGTATGTGAATGACAGGACAAAATTCCCCCAGAAGCACCGACCCGTCCTGCCGTTGTTGCCGCTCATCAGGTATGCGTACCCGGTATTCTTCCGCCCAGTTATCTTCATACTTGGGCACTACACACTTTGTTCACAGCTGTAATCTCGTTCAAATCGAATGGAGTGTGCATGGGCGCAGTGTCCGTTTTTAGAAACCCGTCATGTGATTCCAGGGAAATTTTGTCCTGTCATTCACATACGACTCCATACTACTCAAATGGAAAAATTCATACTTGGGGCCATGGGTCCTCGTTCTGAAGGTTAGCCGTGTTAACCAACGAATTAAGTATGCTCCATTAGATTCAAACGAGATTACAGCTGTAAATCAACGCACATAGGTCTAATTTACATTACATATACGCTGTTCTGAGCAGTTGCATACAGCAGAGTATAACATTTCAGGAAACAGAGCAGCCGTGAATGAAATTTTTATTTTTCTATCTGTTTTCGCACAACAGACTTTTGCATGCAACATGCCCATATTTTGGTCAAAAGGGTTCTGACAAACCTGGGGTAAAATAAATAGTATATACAACAACGGACGTTAAAGATATATAAGAGTGAAAGCAGAAAACCCACAGAATTCAGAAGGTAATTCCGTTTTAGTCTTGTTTTTGTTGGTCAGTACCCGTGCTAAGTAGGATACAGGAGAGTTTTATATACAATAATTCTGGAAGAAAGGTGTCCAATTCCAGATCTGGTGGGTGAGTGAGAAAGACAAAGAGATAAGTCAGAGTGCATAGATGCTTTGAATCCTGCAACGTCTTATGGACTAGGGCCACATAAGTTCGGTTACGCAAGTTGACAATATGCTGGTTGACAGGTTCCGTCAAAAGAAAAACAAATGGGAGGGATGAAACGCGGCCAATAATCACCAATTTGTGGCAAAAGGCTTTGAAGTCTTGTTTCAAAGGTCGGGGAAAATTACCGATAAACAATGCAATAAGTGGATTTTCCATTACATAAGATTCAGGCTCCTCGTGCTAACATTGCATTCTATGAATATATTTCAATGTCCAGTGGATCACTTTCATCCGTGTGCCATTTGTCCCATTGGGAAGTGACCGACGAAACTAGCCCAATGGTTAAAACCAGGGCAGTTGCTGTGTATCATTGGGATAGTGGTTCGCGCATTATCGATTATTCACTTGCGTTATTCACACCCGACTGCCCGGACCGCGATAGCTCGGCCGGTAGACCGTTTGACCGGCATACGGGAAGTCACCGGTTCGGTTCCGGCCCGCAGCGTCTGACTTTTCGATGTGAAAAATGCAAGTAGATTTTCCATTACATAGGATTCAGGCTCCTCGTGCCAACAATCCATTCTATGGAGACAATAAGACTTGAAGAATACTTTGGAGAATAAACCTGGGAACAACTATTAGTGATGTTCGAAACTGCCTGAGTTTTTTTATCTGAAAAAATGCTCCACAGTTTAGCGACGCAGCACTGAATGTGGGATGTCCATCTTAGATTGGTGCCTACAACATTTTCCGCGTTGTTTCAGAATTAGGTCAAAATCACTCGGACATGTCACCCTATTGGCTGTTTGAGATTGTCACCCGACCGGCATATCGTACACACACACACACACACACACACACACACACACATTTAGCGTAGATAGCCACACCGTGCGCTCGTCGTCTGTGCATCGCACCACAATGTGCGTCCACAATCAGGCACGTGGACTCAACGTTTTCGTGACTAGGGCTGAGAGGCACATTAGCTACTACGCGACCGAACCACTCAAAGACCGAGCCGAACTGCAGTCTATCATTCGTATGCCCCGATAACTTATTGTTACCATGCCGTAATGGTGAAGACTGATTGAAATTCCTATGCATGTACTCCCCTGTAACCTCACTACAGTTCGCGTTCCCCACTGTTACCCTCGCAGCCAGTCTGTTACCATAGTGTGATTTCACCTGTTTTGTTCACTTCGCCCACTTGGACGCGCAAAGCCGACTGAGAGGCTTGCCTCTGTCTACTGGTCACGTCTTGATCACCTGGTTGGGTCATGTGATAGCCATCAAGCCTCTCAGCCCTGGTTACAAAAATGTCGAGTCCACGTGCGCAGCTGTGAACATTGTGGTGCGATGCGCAGACGACGAGGGCTCAGTGAGGCTACCTACGCGAAATGTATGTATGCTTGTATGTGTGTGTGTGTGCGTGTGTGCGTGTGTGCGTGTGCGTGTGTGTGTACGATACACGAGTCTTCAGACCAATCGGGAGGAAATAATAAACAGCCAATAAGGTGGCACTCCCGAGTGATTTTGACCGAATTCCGAATAATGTTGAACGATTCCCGAATAACTTTAACCTAACTGGAAAATGGTATAGACTAATACCCAGATACCTGACGGAACTAACTCTGGCTAGGGATTAGGAATTCAATGTAACAGGATCGGTAAGGAAAGGTAAGCGAGAAAGACTGGAAATATATTCAGAGCATTTTGATGGATTCAGTTTTAGACCCAATTTGGAAGAGAAACATTCTATTCGAGATTGGTTTTCATCGAATTTCCTGAAACCTGGGGAATTAGAAATACCGTGACATCATCAGCATATTTAAATATGTTGAATGGAGAAGAAACCGGAAGATCGCTAACATGGGTTGAAACTAAAAAGTGATAGTGCAGCAACCCGGAGTACACCAGAACTGTCAACATGTGGTTTAAAAATCTTTGCGGTATCTTAGTTTGCTGAACTCGGTTATGAAAACAGTTCCATAGCCAGAGAAGAAGCTGTGCGGGACAATCGAGAGCTTCAAGCCTCTGAAGAAGACGCGATCGGGATACTAAATCAAAGGCTAAAGAACAAGAGTTCCACAGCGTTATGTAAAGATTTAATAATAGGATGAACAAAACAGCCCAGAACTTCAAGGGGGGGGGGGTCTTTTGAGTTTGTAAGCTTACTGAATAGGGCCAGGTAGTACAATCAGATGGGTCAGGAGACTGGCGAAAACAGCCTCTATAGTGACTCTAAGAAAGGGAGATGTGAGGGCAATTGGGCGAAACCGTTTAGTTCTACCAAAGAGAAGTTGTAGCCTTCATGAATGGGAATTATGGTAACTGGACTCCACAGATTAGGAATCGAACATCTGATTAGACACTCAATAATCAAAATGATCGAGGTGGCAATTTGGGCAGCACCATATGTGAAAATCTCTAGAGGAATACTATTAGAACCGGCAGTCGATGATGTTTTGGATTTGTGAGTAATTCTAAAAATGTCTGCTGTAAAGAAAGGTTCAAGATTTGTAGAAACACAAGAGGAACGCGAGGGAGGGATGTCGCTGGAGGGATGCATAAATGTGACATTGAGTTGGTTCACATTGGCCTTGTCATTTGTTTGTTTGGTCTTCTGGCCACATAAAAACCTTATGCCATACCAAAGAAGCCTGGGATTCTTGGTTTACAGAAATCTTTTGGCAAGGGAAGCATCTAAATGCTTTATCTCCGTCTTGACCTGTTGCGAAAGTTTCGTGACTTGCGAACTTCGGCGAGACCTGGATGAGTTCTTTTTGGCTTCTGAGTACTTTGAGTGTTGAGATAATCGCACCATCGGAGGTGAACAGTGCGATATTGGGGCAACACAAGTTGAAGATGGCAATATACGGTTTCAGCAAACTGTTACGCAGCATGGAAGACTGTAGGCTTTGAGGAAAACCACGAAAAGACAGCCCTAATAGCTGCATTAAGAAGGGGCAGCTTATGGGGGTATTGGCTGACACATCGATAGATAATCGAGTTCCTTTAGCAGACAGTGCGTCATCAACAACCCAAAATCGATGGCGAAGCTAGGGTCAGCGATGCGGGCCAATGGCCTATTCAATTCGTGACAAGACGGAATAAAATCATCCAGTCAGCTGCCAACAGCCACTCTTACCGAAACGAGCGGAAACATCCAATCAGCGGTCAAGTAGTTTTAACTGAATGGAACGAATGCTTACCGATCAGCAGCCAAGAGTTGTTTTAGCCGATCGGGACAAAATTAGCTGATCGGAGACTTAACCAAAGAAGCCAGTCAGAACACCCTGTCATGGAAACCGCACTGGACGAATGCGCTTTGTACCATGGTTTTGACTGCGGTTATCGGTTATCCTCTATGAACTGCTTGTATTTGTATAATAAAACGAGATGATTCGAGCGCAGAATAGTCTTCTCACTCGAGTAAGTGGGACAGTTCAGAACACAAGTTGTGAGGAGAAAGGTTACAAGGGCGAAATCGTGTTTGATTTAAAGACGTGAATAAGCTGTGGACAGTGTGTGAATAAATTTCTTGTCTTAGAAGAAGCAAGCAGTGGTTACTTGTGCAGACAGGAACTTTGAGTTAAAGAGGAAATAAGCCAGAGTGATTGGCTGTGTCTTTGTCTAACACAGAGTTCCTCATTGTGGGAGAGGTACTGATATCAGCTAATCCAAATGATGAAAGCAGATAATTATTGGCGTGACTAAAATCACTAAGGGTTATAATGTACACGTTCCTCTAGGAGAGGAACTAGAAATGGTACAAAAGCATCACAGAAGGAGGATATATTGGATTGTACACAAAAAGGCCCTATATACACCTTAGTGTTTATAGTGCTTCTGAAGCCAACAAATCTAGGGAAACACTGAATGGACGGATATTCAATACCCTTTGCAGAGTATTGGAAAGCAGTTCTAGACTTGATACTCCATGCTGATCTGATGGAGGTCACCACTCCACCACCATATTTTTTGTTCTTCATCATCCGATCTTGACCACGACACTGGAATCCGTCTATCCGAATCAGAGAGTCGTCAACATTCTCATCTAGCCAAGATTCTTGAATAAATAATGCGCCGGTATCAACGTGAATCAGTGTCCGTAAAATGCTTGTTAAATCCGACAATTTTCAGCAGAGAGAACGAACGTTAGCACTGATCACAGATGGCACGACCTTTTTGATTGGGTAACAGAGCTAAATGCAGCTTTCCGACCAGCACGTTTTCGTTTTTTTGTCCAATTTTGCTTTATAGTAGCTATAGGCAAAGGAAATTTACCGATCGAGCATCCAACACTGATTTTATTATCCAGAAATTCCATCTGATAATACGAGTAACGTGTAACCATTATAATTGAGTAGGCTAATGTTATATCCACTTTGTGTTTTGTTCCGTCCAACTAGCTCTAGTGGGAACTCAGTTCTGCTTCACAACCATTTCCGTTTATTAGCACAAAACAAAGAGTATGTGTTTAGCTGACTTTCCTAAGGACTCCACCTTTGACGCACAAAGTTTAGGTCATCCGACCAACCTGCGCACTGGGAAGCACTAGGCTCCAGTTTTGCTCTTGTTAGAGCTCACCAGTGGTGCATATCCTCTGCAATATCCAGGGTTAGAACCCAGGCCCTTTCACCTCGAATGCGTGGGTGTTACCACTGCACCACCCCACTCCCGTCCGCGCTGATCCGGATCGCCAAGGTAAGCTTGTTCAGATGTCGACCTCTAGGACAGCCAGAGATGCCCGACGCTTCGAATGGAGACGCGGTACTTGCCCTGGTAATTCCCAGCGAATGCCTCCCATCAAGCCAGGTCTTCTCCACAGGATGGGGTGCGCATCCCCCCCCCATTTTAAACCTGCATCGCATTTTCGGTATATATATATCACGCAATTACTTGCGAGTAGCTTGTGGGAATGGTGAATATTTGTTTAGTTGACTGTCCTTCGGAAATGTTGCGCACAACGCATTGGTCCGACAAGTGTAGGTGACCACCCTTGAGGCTTAAACAACGCTGACAAGACTCATCTCTCATTTATCAACCCTCTCCAGAGATCGGCTGTCTTATCACCCGAGGTTCCGTTGTCTCATGCCTTGGGCTTAGTGCCGCACCAGTGTTGACTGCTGACGCAAGTTGGCTGTCCGCCAACGATAGGTGAACACATTCCCCCACTCTTTGTCAGTGGCCGGACAAAAACGTAGCGTAGCTAGTCGAACGGTCCGCCCCAAATGGACGAATGACGGGTGGTGGCGGGAACCGAACTCGGATCGTTATTCCCCAAGGTCCACGATGGTAACCGTTTGTAATGATAATACATGTCATGAAGTGAATGATGTGAAGACAAGCCTCGAAAGCACAACAAAGACCGAACCATTAACTGGTTATGTAACCGACGATTCACTAGTTTATCAGTTATGATGTAAATGACTTTGGACAGGAATAAAGCAGTCACCAGGAGAGGAACTGCAGTTCCAGTGAACATTTCAAAATACTTGACGTCGTAACCTAGATCCTTTGAGGCGGCCAAACGGTAATCAAGGTGAAATAAGGACCTTTCAATTTTGAGTTCGAATCTCTCCTCTTTCGGTCGCTTCCTAATTCAACAGCCACTCACTGATTGGGCCCTCCACTGGACTTATACAGCTGCCGTATAATAATTCAATGGAGTTAAAGACTATGACGAATTGGAGTTTTCTTTCACTTACCCACTTGGCCTTTTACTGTACGTTCAAAATCGTATGACTTTCAACCACAACATTCAGCTCTTCATACTGACTCACCATAGTAATAAGTGCTATTATTCACATCCGACGGAATCGCTTTTTTGATCTGATCACTAGATTATCTTTCCGGTAAGCGGAATGTCGCCGGTTTGGTTGCAACTCGCCGTGTTGAGCTTTTGAATATATAAAAACGCAAGTGAATTGTTTATTATCTAAGATCCGGGCTCTTCGTGCCAACAATACATCCCACAAATATACCAAAATCATTGTCATGGTGTTTTCCACATCGTTTTGTATATAGTTCATTGGAAGATATTGATCCCTCTATTCGAAAGAACAGCTTGATGTGTTAAGAACCTTTGGGTTATTTGATAATGGGTTTGCCATATGGCAGGTCAGCTGAAAAACTATCTAGGAGAACGAGAAATAGTTTATACATTTATAGTCCTTGCAGATAAAGTGGATAGATTAAGCATGAATATATTGTCCAACACATCTATCGTATGAATTTATGAATTTAAATAGTCAGTTAAACAGATTGATGTTCTAAGCACCAAGTGGAATCGGTAGGTGTAGGTTTCCACCAGAATAGAAGTAATCCATTTTTATCCCAGTTCCTAACGAAATTAATTTCAATCACTATGGAAACAATAGGTTTAGCGAAATTTTCCGGGTTGACTTAAAAATCTCGAACGATACTCTTGTAATTTTACACTAAATTAACTCCTATAAAATCTCTCGCTATCGCGCCAGAATATGTCTAGTAGGATGAGATACAGAGAAAGCCAAGTGTGTCACATTGAAGTTAATCGAGGACCATCTGCCGTTAAATCTGCTCTTGTGACTTTCAACTGCGACCTTGTATTCAGCCGAAAACAGACTACGGAGATGACTGGGACGTTTTATGGTTGACTTGGCATCCTGCGTCAATAAACCAACGCTATTTTTTCCTTTCTACATCCCCCCTCTCAGTCATGAAGTTCATCGTCTGTTACTCACAAAGAACAGTCGCTGCCGTAGTGTTTTGAAGTACGAGGCCAATTAATTATGTATTTTTTCTTGACCCTCTCGATATGACCCTCCTCTTTCTCCCATGAATCAGCAACGCAATCCCAACCCGCGCGATGCCGGTGCACAGACTGCTGCACTCACCAAAACGACTTCAGCTCATACGCGATAGAAGTCAACATTGTTAATGTGGTTCATGGCGGGGTAGAGCGATTTCGTGGTTAGGTGACTAAAGTGATCGAGCTACCAAGAGAATCACGTATTTTTGGAGCGTGATAAGATTTGTGGCTTCATTTGAGGTCAACATGACTGAGATTGTAGAAAGAATGATCCAACTAATTTCTATCCCCGGAACGGTTTAGAAGGCAAACCAACCTGCACAAAATAATGTGTCCCCGAATCGTGACAGTATTGGTCACAACAAAGTGAGTGAGGCGCAAATATGAGCAGCTAAAAGATTACTTTATTTGCTAAGTTTTACTTTCCCCCCACATGCTGCCTTGCGGAACTCGATGGGTTTTATTGTAACAAACAAAACGAGACGGATGAGACATTCTTGTATTTGATCAGCCAGACAAGTAAAATTGGTAAACGTACAACCATTTATATGGCTCTTTTTCCAGAGCGCGCTGTGTGAACATCGATCCTCCGGCTGCCTGCGTATTTCGGTTCCGTTCTGGCCAGGTGTCTGCGGCCATCAGGTTGATTCTTTTGCACACAACTTCCGTCCAGGTGGTCCGATTGCTCCGGTTGACTGCTTAATCGATGGCCCCTCACATGAGCTACCTGGCTGGTTGTCTCAGATCTCACTGAGTTCCATCTGCTATTCCGCGTGTATCTTTTTGTCTTTTGCGAAATACTTCTGATATATTCACTGTCTCTTTTTCGGTTTGTGGCTATTGATTGGTTGGCCCGATGGGTTCGATACTCGCCTGATTCAGTTGCTACAGCATTCTGCACCACATTATGATGTCCACTGTTCGAATTCTCTTTTTTGATCTGCCACTGTGTATTTCATATGGAAAATTCTACGTATCCAATATGAAGTTCATAACAAGCTAAGGCTTAAAAAATACTACCCAATTCAGCACTTTGATGTACTGCTCAATTGAAATCTGTCTTGTTTTATGTTACCTATCACCATTCCGTTGTAAAGTGAATTAAATACGTTTTACTAAAAGCCGTGATCGGAATATCTGTATGGGTCAGTGTTATTCGAGCAGTTGTGAGAGATACACTAACGAATTCGATCCTCGTGTCGTTTTTCACTTTTTATACCTGTTTCGACAAATTTTCATTGTTTCGTCTGAAGCAGTTGTACCGCAAGAAGCAGTCTCCATGCAAGGCCCGAAATCGCACTAAAGTTGCAGCTCCTGATCAATTTCATTATTATGAGATTTTATTGGTTATGATATGGTTCACCATGTGATGTGATTACTCAACTCATCAATGAGATACATGGAAGTAATATACAGCTGTCTTACCCTTATTATAAATCATCAACAGTGCACTTTCACCGAGTCCTAACCTATATTCGAATCTGGAGTGCATGTTTTGTAAGTTGCACTGGTAACCCCCAGCCTATTTGGATTAGCTCTCCACAGTTTTTTCCACGTCAGTCGTACATAATACGAAATCCTTTTACCACTGACTTTGAACGATGCTAAACCGTCACTTGCACAGTGGTCGACTTCCGTGAAGGACATTATCTCTTTTTTGGGCCATAGTGAGGTGAAGGCTTTACCAACAAAATTTTTTCGGAATGCCTTCTTTTAACGTATAACCCTATCATAATGGTCGAGTTGATTGCGGTTTCGGTGTGACTGATGAGAACTATATAATGTAGTATTGACGTGAAACAAACCGTTGAGAGCCACTCTAAATAGCCTCAAGGTAACTGTGTGAAATATAATCGCGCGTTTTGATTTCGAATCCCTCTTTGCTCTGTAAATATGAACCACAGGATTTCTAACAAGGATGAAACATATATACACGCGGTTTTCAATGAAGAGTTGAGTACTGATGCTAACTTATCTTTTTTATTTTTTTATTCACTTCTGTTTTATTGTATGATAATGGTACAATCTTTCAGGAAGAGGGTCGCAGCCTACTATAGGCTGTGCATTAGAGAAAGTGACTGGCGGCGATGGTGGAAGGATCTGAACCCGATATCAGGGGGTCTAAAATTCACCATTATGACCGTTTACCATCTGTGATGATTTAGCAAGCATTATACGAGACACTACCCGGTACAGCTTCGTGGCTAACTACGCCGAGGAGCGCTAGCCAATCAGAATCGCCGTGAACAGGTACAACAAAAGCTCGCCGTGATTGGTTAACATATGTTCTACCAATTACTTCTCTTGTAGTAGGATATTCACATAGATAAGTTATGCACGAAAACTAACCTATAGTTCCGTAGCATTGTCCCTCTCCTTATTTCAGTTTGCGTAATTTTGGGTTGGAGCAATTTCAGTGAAAACAATGCAAGTGAATCTCCGGTGCCTGGCTGTATGCACAAACACATGACGCCGGTTCAGTGACCGCGGCGCCAAATGCTGTATTCAGGATTAGGAGAAACATAGTATGCAACAGATCCGTCTATTAGCACATCAGCAGACACGTACGTAAGCCCGCAAACAAGCAAGTGAGCGAATCATCTATCGGCAAGCGCAAGCATGGTAATGTGCCAAGCGGACCAGAACAAAGAACCAATGTCAGTCAAACGCGCACCTAGCCGCATGTGATTGGTAAAGTGGAACAAAGCACGGAGTGGGTCAGACAAGCACCGTGGGCGGGAGTGCAAGGCCAATGGTACCGGAATGAATCAAGTGCGAGTGCCAATGAAACATGGGTTGGCCACACAACAAAGCTCATGAAACAAAGATTCCCACCAGAATAGGGTGCTCGGCTCCAGTAAATCACAATCACACACACACACATACACGTGAATACACACACACATACCCCCCCCCCCCCCCCACACATATATATATATATATATATATATATATATATATATATATATATATATATATATATATATATATATATATAATCCCTGGTGCTTTGGATTCTCTTGCATATTTAGTTTCATTTCCCACAGACAACAAAGCCAACCAGGCGTTCAGCTGTGCTAACAGAACCAGAATACGCCAGATCTTCGTTGATTTTGGTGTTCCAGCGTCTGATATGCATTTGTCGTCTAGTTATTTTATACCAGAAAAAAAAAACTGATAAATCTTTATGGATGAAGTTCTGTGCTTCGTTGTGCACAAATCCTTTCACGGGGTATCTGTCATTTCAACACATTTTCTGTTCTCTACTTCGACTTCCACCATATTTGTGCATAGTGATTATCTGTTTAACAAAAATGCGGGTTATTCAATTTTCAGTTCGTTTTATTCCAACAGTTTTCTCGAATCCTTCCAGACATTCAGAGGTAGTGGAGTTGGTCAGAGCAGTGACTGCTTGTGTGAAGATAAAACAGAAATCCAGAGTACTTCGATGAATTCTTTCTCGTGGTACGACTGGAAAAAAGTCTTCGAACTCCGATAGCACAAAATGAGAAAATCACTTGTCCAGTAATTCAATACAGCCGTCAGCTGTGATTTTCCTGGGTCGCATTACTGTTATTTTACTGTAGTTCTAGTAAAAATCAGACAAATAACCTCCATTTCACCAGCTTAAGACCATTTTATCTAGTTTATCATTTCTGAGCACACATCCACGTGTCTGAAACTTCCTTGGAGGCTATAGGACGACTATTCCGTTAATTCAGACCTCATTCAACGCAATTCAACACCAGTCACTTGGCCTCGCTATCAACGTGTTTGCCTGTATGAATATTCACAAATCCTCTACAGTAGCTTATCTTGCACGGCTGTTCACTTACCCTCAAGCTGCCACCGATGGCCCACGTAGCCTGCATGCTACGTTGAACGTCCATCTTATTAAGACATATTTTTCTTCTTATTGGGGCATTAGGCAAAATCTTGACTTTGTCACCACCGTACTTTATGCTGTTCCAACAAGTAATGGTACCTCGTCAAACGCACCGAAGAGGCCAGTTAGATGGACTGCATCGTCAACCAATCACAGGTGAGTGAGCTGACCACAACCTTCAGTTAACTTCGACATGAGTTGATTTTTGTTTTGGTCAGGCCTGTTGCGCAATGAATTCCAAGGTTTGTTATGGTATCCGATGAGGTTCAGTAACAGTACTCATTACCTCTGTCTATGTGTTCTACTTTACTTGTGTCGGGGAATTGCATAGTCACGTGTTGGAAACAAAAGGTGGCAACGTGACTGTTGGCGATCCTTGTCACTGAAAGTAAGAAAGCGGTTCACCATTTCTGCTACTAATCTAAACGAACAGCGTGGAATTGTGTTAGTAAATGATGCAACATTCTCCCGAGGGATCGTGAAGAACTTTCACACGAATTGATGGTTAATCCCGTTAAACCACAGCATACGTTGACCCATCTGTTTTTTGTGTTATTTAAACTCATTTATGACTAATCATGTATCCTTGATGTATTTAGTATCATTTTTAATCGGCGCAATGGAGACTTATGGTGACGTCACATGTACCTGTGGTCCATCAACTATTAGAGGTCACGCATTAGGATAACAACTTGTAGTTGACAGTTGATTTGGAATCACAGCACCGACCGAAATAACTCGGTTTTCCGGTATTATTTGACGTAAACACAGCCGTGAACACAACCATGCACGTAGAACCTTATTGTCATCCTTAGTTGGATTTCGCAGAATATTAAGACATCAACAGATGTTGAAACAAGTTATTCATTTTCTTTTTACAAAGATTGGTATTGCAGAGCTGACTGAAAAAGTGAGAAAGTGTAACAATAGTATGCTGCGCAGTTTATCGTGATAATGGTATCAAATGCTGCATCGCAAATTGATTGGAAAAGGTTTAAGCGATGTGCCCGTATCGTCGAACCATGCTACAAAGACCGTAGGACTGTTGCATTTTCAGTGAGCCAGTTTTTTCATGCACCAAAAATTCAAGTGAATTAACGTAGTGAAAAAAAATCTTACCTGTTGGAATTCACGGAATGCCTCTTCCAGTGGGCTGAAAGACAGACCATACGGCGAGTTAAAAAGTTATTTGATGCTTGGTGTGTAATTGTGAGTCCATAGCCTTCCGATGATCGAGAGCATTCTTCCAGGAAAATACTGCTAGAGCACCAGGTTTCTCAGTAGCAACAGACGCTGATCAGCTTGAAAAAAAAACTCATTAAAAATATGCTATGTAACCTTTGTATGACATTGGTACTTCAAAATGCTGGTGATGTATAAACACGCTAATATGTTAAAGCTAGTTCCTTTACTTGCCGGTGGACTCCGGATGGCCTAAGTACCTACTTTGAGCGTCCATACCACCACACCATGTACTGTAGTTGGTTTAATCATTGTACAACCTCATAGTTGAAGCACCTGATCGGTTCGGACAATTGGCAAATCCTGCTCGTTTAGATCTGCCTGTGTCTGAGTTTCGTTCCACTCGGTGAATAGTCAGCTTCTTGTACGAATGGTTGTAGCGACCTGGAGATGACTGAGTTTGGATGTGTAAAATAATGACCAAGAATTACCCTAGACAAACATAACTAATTAGCACTTAGCTCTAAGTAGTTTGCATGTTGTTCGATGCCACAGGGCTGTGCGCTGTTTGTCTGCTTGTAGGAAAAACAATTGGTTTCCGCCAATTGAAGGACACATTTCTGACCGATCTGTTTGCGGACGGATGAACGTTTAGCTCCCTCAGCTAGTTTCGCATCCGGTGTCCCTCCCAATCGTAAACGTGGAAGACATTGTTTCAATACAAAACGTCATTCACCTATTCCATCGACTTTTACCGTCTTTTGGCACGCGTCGGAACTTTTGGCTGGTTGCCCGTTTCATAGGCCATTTTTGGGATCTAGTTAGTACCTGGTATCCGGAGTACTAAGTACTAATGCCTATCCAGTAATCGATCAATGACTTGTAGACAGTTGTGCTTAGAAAATCATTCTTCATCCCCTCCTTCAGCTGCCTCGACGTGCTTGTTGAGGTTCCTTCCACCACATCACACAAATGCCCAAAAAACTCTTCGTTGAAAATTGCCTTGTGGGATCCAGGTGTGAATGCTGTTTCCCGACCCGTAGCTGCAATAGCACATTGTTTTCGATCTTAATGCCAAGGTGTTTGGTAATCTCCTTCAAATCATCTCTTCGTGTACGTTGGAATAACCTCTGTCGATCTTCCGCGCTGGTGAAACGACACGATCTCTTCTTACCCTCTCCATGTTGTCAGGTGATGCGTACAGTGCCAAGTAAAGTACGGCGAGTATCACCGCAAACGGCCGTGGCATGCTTATATCGCCCGACGGCCTCCGAACGAAACATCAACTAATCGACGAATCTCTCCATGCAAGGGTTAGATTTCACAAACAAGCGGTCCTGTAAGTAAAAGTCCGCCGTGTAATAAATGGTACTTCATAATAAAGCCGCCGATAAAGATTAAGACTCGACGTGTTATAATCCAAAATACATGGCTGGTAAGTAGGTTGTATCTCGAAACCCATTTGTTCGAACGTCATCAAAATCAATCAAATGAAACGACAGTACTTACTCGCCTTCCCGTGGTCCATTCCGATTGAAGGCAGTTGCTATCTTGGCGGAGGATGCAAACGTGTGGTTCACATGCCTTCCTTTACCCTGTTGGGCTTGGTTCCTCTTGTTTTAAGCTATCCCATTGACTCCAGCGTGAACTCTGTGCGGCCTGAGAACTATTTCTTTTTTTGTGAAAAACAGAATATATTGGTTGTTAGTCCATGCGCCCACCCGTTGCACCCAACGCATTATTTCGATTGGTGTGGCTTACCACGCCTTGAGGCTAAAATGCCGCTGGTAGGATTCGTCTCTCATTTATCAATTCACGCCGTCGATCGACTGTCCTGTCGCTCGTGCTTTCGTGGGCTCGGTAGGGGCCGGTGTTGACGCACTGTCTGCCAGAGAGACTAAAACACCTATCGAACGATGTGTCAGACACACACATTCACACCTCTGACGTAGTCACGTTCGTTATCAATCCACAACTGTCCATAATT
This sequence comes from Fasciola hepatica, assembly GCA_948099385.1. Classification (NCBI taxonomy): domain Eukaryota; kingdom Metazoa; phylum Platyhelminthes; class Trematoda; order Plagiorchiida; family Fasciolidae; genus Fasciola; species Fasciola hepatica. The sequence goes on along the minus strand of CANUEZ040000012.1, from coordinate 7,574,505 downwards.
GCGTTTCGAGCAATTAACCAGTTACTTATTCAGTAAGTGGTATGTACACTTCACCGCACACACCCCTGACAAAAAATGATCCATATTCTGCGGATTGCCTTCAACAACTCCTCACCTCCGGATTGCGGTCCTCCGATAGCGGTTCGTGGCGATGCTGTAATCAATGCCACAGATCCTCCGTCGGTGTGCTTTTTCCGATCCGGGATAAGCACCGACACGAGCCTCGTTTCGAGACGGCGATAATGGAGATTGAGTACTGAGCACAGTGTTTACATGAACACTTGACTTTTGTCGCAATTCACCACAAAATCGTGTCTGACCACTTCAGTTACTGAGACCAATGAGTTGTGTTATTTCACCATCATCCAGGACATGGCTTCCGGCAGTCTCCCGCTGGAGTGCATATGGTTGAACTTCATCGTGCGGCGATTGCTCAGTTTCTTCTGATTCCACAAAGCGAGGCTCATTAATTCCAACTTATGCCTCACTTGACCCACAGTCTATCGACCCAATGACAACTAGGTCAGATGATGTGTCTTCGTTTCCACAATCATCCGGTTAATGTTTAAGGCAATCTAGCGGAGAGTTTTCCACATTTTCAGTGATATTGTCCAGTTTCCCGACATTCTCCGCCTCATCAGTAATGAGTGAACTCTCCAGTGGTGATATTTCCGGTAAAATTTCTTCGATATCCTACTGAGTTTCAGGGTGTTCACACCACACAAGTCCCACATTTTCACAACAGGAACACCAAGTTTCTCCCAGTTGTTCAGCATTCTCTGCTCTGTCTTCCAGGTTAAAAATTTCTGGCCTGTATCTCTTCTCCAAAAGTACGTAGTTCACCCTCGAATCCTTGATATGGGCCGTATTTACCAAAGGTACGTCAGGAATGGCCAATTCACGAGCCGCGTCCGGGAGCTGGAATATATCCATGGAACGGCCGACACGGGCGACGCGTACCATCTCAGACAGGGGATCCGGCAGATTATCCATAAATCGGTCCGCCAAAAGGCAGGCCCGTGATGCCTCATCCGGCGTGGGCAACTCACGGCCCAGGAGTAAATGGAGCGCGACGCCATGCACCAGCGGGTTCGCACCAACTCCCAGCTGGGGAAACTTGAACCGCCGCATCCCATCCTGGCGATCGGCTGAGGTGTCGAATCCCGCGTTAAGAGCGTCGGCCTACCTTATCTTCACCGGGTCTCTTCGCGCCGCATCCAGCATCGCCCGTGCCCTGCCCTTGAGAAGTGCTCAAAGGGTCGCCAACTTACCTCGGTCCAACTGGATTCCCGAGAGCTCCGTCAGGTCCTCGAACTCCTCCAGGAAGCTCCGTACGTCCCCGTCTTCGAATGGCTTCAGCCAAAGTGGACCCCTAATGGCCATGGCAACAACTGTTATAGTCAAAAAGACGCGCCTTTTAAATAGGTTGTTTATTGAAACCCACTTGTTCGAAAGTTATCAAAATCAATCAAATGATTTTTACTTTCCAGTAGTCCATTCCACTTGAAGGCAGTCATTATCTAGTCGGAGGATGCAATCGTGTGGTTCATATGCGTTCCTTTACCTCATTGAATTTGGGTTCTCTGACATAGTCACGTTCGTTATCAATTTACAACCGTCCATTATTGCGTTTCAAGCAGTCAGCTACTTACTTATTCAGTAAGTAGTATGTACTATCCGCCAGATATAGTGAAAAATAAAGCACTGGTTCCTCATAAGTTTAGGCAAGGGGATACATTGGTAGTCTGTGGATACAATACTTGCTCATCATTGACATCAGTTTATTTGGGTTGCGGCTTGAGATACTGCTACGAATAACATAAATCTTAAGACGTGCCGACCGAGAAGGTTGAGTATTGGAAACTACTCGTTCGGACCCCCGCAAGAGCAATCAGATAAAACAACAATGCTTATTTGCATAATAGCTGTTGAGTCCGTTTGAAGGCAGTCGTAATCTTATTGGAGGGTGCAATCTCGTAGTTCCTATGCCTTTCATCATCTTACTGCTTTCAGCCTATGCGACATAACTACGTCAACTATGGCTCCATGGTTATCCGTTATTGGTTTTGAAGCAATCAACTACTTGCTCATTCAGCGAGTAGTATGAGTACGCTAGCAAGCAATCACTGAAAATGCAACAGTCATGTGATCTTTGCCACATGATTCGACGATACGGGCACATCGTTTAAACTTTTTCCAATCAGTTTACGATGCAGCATTTGATACCATTATGACGGTAAACTGCACAGCATAGTATTGTTACACTTTCTCACTTTTTCAGTCAGCTCTGCAATACCAGCCTTTGTAAAAAATGAATAGATTGCTTCATCGTCTCTTGATGTCCGATACTTTTGATCTGACTAGCTTTCAGCTGCTTGGCTAACTGCGGTGCTTCAAGGCTGAAGGACTGCTGTCCGGGGATGGATGTTTAGCGGTCCTGGCTAAATGATTGTGGGCTGCAGCTAAAGAATCGCGGGTTTTGGCTGAAGCTTGAGGAGTGTAGTGAATAACGACACAAGAACAGAGAAAGTGCGAGACAACAATATTCCGAAATTATTGCGAAACTCGGTTTTGACTTTCGTTTTGTGGGGAAGAATGCGAACTAAGCAGGAAATTATAGAGTTGCTGTGTGGGCCGGTTCGTGTTGACTGAAACAATGAATGGGAGTTGCACCCTCGGGTTTCCGTCGACTTACGGCATGCTCGCTGATGAACGAAGGTGTCTGTCCATGAACCATTCTATTGAACAGCCCTGTGGATGACTTCCTAACGGGATGGACAATGACGCTTGGTGGAACCGAAAGAGATTGGCTAAAACGTAGCATTCAATTTTCAGATATTACAGTACATAAGAAGACAATGTATTTGTGTATGCTTTCATTATTTTGTAGCAACGGGTTGTCGTAAATGTTATGAATCAGTCAGTGTTTCGGTAACTGTGAATAACTTTTCTCAAGACTATCTACATTTCTGACAACGCTGATGACGGACACTAAACGTTTACACAACATATCACAAGGTGAATCCATTTTTCCATAAGACCTGAATCAAACACGGTTCCGACAAAATAATATACACTTATAAAATGCATCTGATGTGGTTGTTGGGGAGCAAACTGTCACGACGGAAAGATTTTGGACTTTGCAGACCACTTACCTAACACTAAGTATTTCACTCCTGACTGCCATCACAAAACACAACCCCGGTTAGAAATAAATGGAGAAATAGTTGGACGTAAGTGTTCCATCAGATCGTGCCACTTAATGTCTGCCATCATTCCATAGAAGGATCAGTGACTTATAGGCCTCACTTGTGACGCCCTTTGACAGTGTGTTAAAGGTGCTATATAGCGCCTCACTATGAAGTTCTTTCTTATCCGAAACACGACAGCTACTGAGGTAAATTCTGCAAATTGTTCTTCAGCCTAAGATCAAGAATTGACTAGGAGGTGGTAGACAAATGTGTGTAATGTGGCAAGCTGTGTTCGTTCGGTTATCATGGCGACCCCGAGACTCTTCTGTCCCCCCGCGGTTCGAATCCTGCTATTGTCACCTCTGGTTACTGTCCCCACGTGGCAGTCTCTAATAGGTCGCAACTCCCTTCCTGGAATATTGTACCATTTGCATGCAATAAAAGAAAGTATACGAAGAACATATAAAACAAACAAACAAACTGTAGGCCGTAACTGAGTCGAAACCTTAGGTATCAGTTTTCGCGTATATATATGCCGTAAATTTATTTCACATAGCAAAGTGACTGACATGATCAGCATCAATTTGGGGTCAAACCCAACCAGAAGAATAGTTTCAAATGTTCGTAGGCAGGGCTATTCGAACTACGACTGAGTCATGAAAACCAGTAACTTCGCAATTCGACCTATTCCTTTTGGTTGGCACCGTTTGGCTGAGATAAATGGAAAATAAAGTAACTAGAACCACTATTACAGCATGGGGAGAGCCATAAGGAAGTAAATAAGATTAACTACTCTGATGGCCACACTTAAAGAAGTTGTCTTCAGCTTTCAACCATTGTGAAGCTAGTTCCCGGGGCTTCAAACAGAAGGTTTCAAATAGTTCGTCAAGTGAAGATTATTGGTTACATGTTTTATCCCACACTATGTCCGAATACAGATTGCATAGGAGGTTCCATCTGCAGCTAAGGAATTGTACTCCCATCGATTTAGTTGGCAGCTAGCTGTTTCCCATCAATATTGCACACACACACACACACACACACACACACACACACACACACACACACACACACTACTCCAATTTCCCAGTTGTTCCTCGTAATCGTATTAATCATCAATAAAAACCTTGTGGAAGGTTGCCTCACTAAATGTGCGCTCATAGTTACTCTAAAAAACCCGAGAAATCCAGGTGTTTCGGGTACTCCATTATCGTACCCCCTGAACTTTGAGCAGAACTAAAACTTGTTGAACAAAATTCCTCCGCAGTATTATCGGTTTTGAATGTTACGTTATTCACGTGTGCTCTCAGAAATCTTCATCTAATAAGCCATATGTTTACTGATGAAATTTACCTTCTAGACTTGTATGAACAGTGAAACGCACATTCTCCAATTCTTTACCGGAGAGGCGAATCTTAGTGTATTTTGCCTTGTTTGAATTCAAGCTATTGTGAAACTACTACGATTTTCAAACTTTAAGGTTCATCGGTTAATACTACCGAGTTATCAGAAAGTCTAAAGTTCAACTCGGCAGTTCAGAAGAATTTTGTTCGATCCGGATGTCAACCTTGGCGAACGCAACGTGCACATGGTATTCCAAACGTACCACTGAAGTTGGAAAATTCATTGGGGTGTCATTGAAAATGTTAGCAACTGATTTGGATCACTGGCAACCTGCGTCAGTTTCCTTGTCTATGTGAAAAAAGATGAAGATTGCATCACAAGAATAAAGAGATCATATTTGATGATAAACAATGTGGGTACCAATCTGTAGGCTCAGGGGAATTTGCGATTGTATATTCGGTTCAAATTCAAACAGTACGGATGCACGCTGACTTTCAGTACATATGATTCATGTCATGCTAGGATAATTTCACTACTACCGTGTCGGGTTGATTGGTGAACTGATCCACTGCACATCACAAATTCGTCTATGTTGAGTGAAAACATTTTCCCACTTATTGAGTGGGATTGGAATTTTTGGCTAGAACGGTGAAATCAAAGTTTCATGAATCTCAACTTCTCTTGCTACTTCAAAGGCGATACCTGGTAATGTTGTACTGTTAAATCCCAGGAAATTTTCCACGTTAGGTTGTCATAGATAGGCTTATCAGAGGGAAAACAGTATTACATGGGGCCAGTGTTGCAGTCTACATTAGTGAGGGATGAACAAATTACAAAAAGCTCACTCGGTGACAGTTGTATCGAGTATTGAAGAGAAACTATGTTTGGAATATCAATGAGAAACACTGCTTTCGTTTGAAATTAAAGCACTGTGCAACCATCATTTATGTGTATCAACACCCGAAAGTTATCAAACACACCTCAGACTAAACTTGGCTGCACTCCTGATTCATCAGTGTGACAACCGAGGATGACAGAATAAGAAATGAAGCTGTGAGTAGACGCCAACTTCGTCTACAACTCAACACTGCCAGTCGGTTTCCCTTCATAGATTGGAACGTGAGGCTTTCTATTAGTCACATGTGCAACAACTAACCAATCGATGGAGGCACAATTCTGGATGCAAAGTTTTCGTACTGTTCCTATCAAGTAGGATCTAAGCATGTTCTTGATCGAGTTTGATTTCCAGTGTAATACCACGACAGGGACAATTTGTATCAAAGCTAACCGTCACACTGTGAAAACCCGCCCGCCGGCCATAAACCTTCTGTTGGGTGCAGTTAGGACTGTGGAGTTAAAACCACATTTGGTTTCCAAAATATTTGGGCACAAGGTGTCGAATGATGTGTCATGAGAAGGATCACCTTGCTGAAAGCACACAGCTTCGGTCTCGGATTACTGGGTGTGACTTTGATAGATTGAGTCAGGTAAAGTCTGTAGCCCGTTGTGGTAAGGCATTTCGGAAGTGAGGAAACCGAGTGTTTGGAATTGTTTGCGTAATTAATTGTGACTCATTACTTCATTGATTTTGTTAACCATTTAGCTGTGTGCACGGGCATTCATCGAGTCAAGCAGCGATCCGTCCCACTCGTCGTGGAAATTGAGAATGAACAAACACATCCCCCATGGGATTTCAGTCGTTACCTATCTGTACCTTTTCTCAGCCAAATTCGTCGTATGATGATATCAAGTTCGTCAGTAAAATGATCCATTGGTAGATCTCGAGTGAGCCTCGATCGACGCGGAGAATTGGACATCTCGGAATTCACCACACATAAACTCAATCCTCTGCGCTCACACAACACAGTTCATTGGGTTGTGTCAAACACGTAGCCCTGTTACGCACCCCTTCTTTAGAGGGCAGCCACATGATTTTTTTTCGCCAAATACATATTCACTGCAGGGAAACTGATGATGCCGGAATGGTGTTCGGCCTACAAATATGGATACACAATGAGAACTGACCAGTACGGTGATCAGTCTCTCCTCACAGTGTATGTTCAGACCACTCAAATAACTTGTCCATGATCACGGCTGGATTTGGGGTGGTACACTAGATAACTTAACCTAAATGCTTACCTGCATGGACAAGCTGCTACACCGCTCATTCTATGTTTACCAGCTGGCAAGAAGAGCCAACTTGAGAGGGTCAAAGTGACTCAGACTGAGGGTCAGCTGAAAGTTTCGCCCTATAATAACATACTTTACTTGGATTTATTTCATTCCCAAAGAGGTGAAATTGTGACCAAGCAGGCAAAATTGGAGTACAACAAACAAAATAAACCTAAGTGGTGATTGTTTCTTAGCCATACCCTAGTCCCCCGTATTTCTTTTCAACCGCTTGCAGCTTCCTCCACGATGTGATCAGAGTCAATGAGAAACTGAATAAGCACCACTGCTTTTGCACGTAACAAGACGTACGCTTTGAAAACTATCCCAATTGACATTGGCCAAGCGAGCACCCAACGTGTTATACATCTCTACGTATACCACAGCACTTTCGATGATCACCGAAGACTTACTTACGTACACTCTCAGTCTTACTCACACACTCGTAATCCGACCACTGACACTCTCATCTCGGATCACAATAGGGACCTTGTGCGCTGTTGCAATCCTCTTAACCACTAAGTATACTTTTGTTCAAAATATGCACTTCGCAAATGATCCCGGACATTATTCCAATGAACTTCCACTTTTAAAATCGAGGTAACACCCTATCACCCCTTATCGCACCTTCTCATAACTTTTCTCTCTCGGAAAGCAGATTCAATAAGCTGTTCGCATGCGAACGAATTCCCCTCTTTTTCGTTGCTTACTCGTGTAATGAAAATTGAAAACCACAGTGAAAAACAATACATACTTGTTCACAAAACCTGCCGTGTGCTTCCGAGAAACTTTGTTCACCTATTTTTATGTACTACTTACAAAAACAACATTTTATTTACAACCCTTCAATGGGTCAGGAAATTTGGGGACATCCCTTCACCGTTTAGACATGTGTGATCATGTTTTGAAAATCAGTTGCAGATTTCGAACATATCACTCGTCCAGCAGTATCTCCCAAGAACTTCTTCCACCATTCTTGTTTTCATGTTGATCCTTGAGGATCGTCTGCTAGTACGATATGATACTGAGCAGCCACTTCGCTCTTAATTTTTGATTTAAACGTACTACGTATATGCTAGATTGGATTGAGAGTCAGTGAATAAGCTGCCAGCCTTGGGATATTCACTCTTTTCCTTTGGTCAGCGACATTAGGTATGAGTGGCACAGCCAATTATAAAAAAGTTGTCCTTAAGATTTTAACCACCGATTTTTTTAGCAAGCCTTTAGATTATTGAATATGTAGTTCACTGGAATAGCTGCCTCTCATAAAGGTGGAGTCTAACAGTTCCATAGTACCAACTGCTCCAATGGTGCGCAAGTTTTGTCCCTTGCTGTTCACAACTAAACGAGACGCGCAGGTTCCCTGGATGGCTTGACCTCTGATTCTGCTGCAGTCAATCCAAATCATGCCTTTCCCATTCACGTCGTGTCTCTTTACTTCAGTAACAATTCTTCCCGATGAGCGGTAGGCTATGGTATCTGAAGTACGGGACAAAATTACCCCGGACGCACACGGCCGATTTCGCGGTTGCTGTTGCTCATCAGGCATGCGTACCCGGTATTCTTCCGACCAATCATCCCCATACATGGGCACTCCGCAGTTTGTTCACAGCTGTAATCTTCTTTGAATGGACGGAATGTCCAATTTTTAGAATCACACGGTGATTCTTCCATACTTAATTCGTCAGTTAACACGGCTAACCTTCAGAACGAGGACCCATGGTCCCAAGTATGGATGTTCGATATGAGTAGTATGGCGTTGTGTGTTTACATTTATTCTCCTAACAGTTCATTTTCTTCGGAATTGGATACATTTACTTCATCGTCACTACCCATCTATCCAAATATTGCTCCAGAGTCTGTACGGAAACACATTCCCCAAATTTGGACATCAGCTTCTCTTGCATTTGCTTAAATGCGATTGTTGTATCGCAAGGGATCTCCTGTAACAAATCGCCCGTCCCCAAAGGGGTCCACTATGGCTCGTTCTGTCATCATCTCGATCCATCGCATGTATCCAGCTACGGGCTGTTGATTTCTTAACTCCCATCCCGCGAGCTAAAAACCTCCAGAACAATATGTTCTCGGATCTCACTCGAATGCTTCTCGTACGGCATGCTCCTGGGCAAAGCATGCAAGGTTTAATGGATAGTTGATTGATTTGTTACTTAAAAGCGCAACTCAGTAACAATTGAGACCGTACATTAGCACTTATTATCAATTATTTAACGTAAAGCCGGGCTTATCAGCATGTCTATACAGCTACACTTTTAAGCTAAGTTATCTAGTGTACCACCCCAAATCAAGCCGGGATCATGGACAAGTTATTTGAGTGGTCTGAACATACACTGTGAGGAGAGACTGATCACCGTACTGGTCAGTTATCATTGTGCATCCATATTTGTAGGCCGGACACCATTCCGGCACCACTAGTTTCGCTGCAATGAGAACATTGTTCACGAAGAAAACGAGACGGGTGAGACACGCCTGTATTCGATCAGCCAGACAAGTCAAATTGATTGAACGTACAACCATTTCCATATCAACATCGATCCTCCGGCTGTCTGAGTATTTCGGTTTCGTTTTGGTCAAGTGTCTGTGGCTATCAGGTTGAATGTTTTCCTCACCATTTTCGTTCCTTTGGTCCAATTGATAGATTGATCGGTAGCCCTTCACACACGCCATTGGTGCATGTTAACGAACGCGCCTACGACAGGAAGGAAATGACAACAACGACGGCGGCTAGACACGGACACAGAGACAAGCAAGGTCGTCGAGTGTGCTGGATGCGGCGCTCTTCCTTGGGGGTTGCACGTGCACCATCAGCAAAGGCACATAAAGAACGAAAACCCGATGAGCCGAAGCCCGTTAAGTGTATAAGCAGTTGCCAACTCTTACATCAGAGTCTGGGGATGGCGATCTATGCCAATGCGTTACACTATCTTGCTGGTTGCTCTAGAGCTCACTGATTTTCATCTACAAGTTCACATGCCTCTTTTTGCTTCTTGCGGGATGCTTCCGGTATAACCATCGTCTCTTCAGTGTGTGGCTCTCGGCGGGTTTGATACTCGCCTCATTCTGCTGCTATAGCGGTCACCGCTACCATATGATTGCTCCGCTAAAGAAGGGGTGCGTAACAGGGCTACGTGTTTGACACAACCCAATGAACTGTGTTGTGTGAGCGCAGAGGATTGAGTTTATGTGTGGTGAATTCCGAGATGTCCAATTCTCCGCGTCGATCGAGGCTCACTCGAGATCTACCAATGGATTATTTTACTGACGAACTTGGTATCACCATACGAAAAACTTGCCACTACCATATGAAGAACATGACTGAGAATAGCTATAGAGTCACTCAAGTTCCAGACTGTTCTGTAATAGTCGTAATGAACTGAATTGATTGTCCGTATCGAAACGGCCCCATCCAGAACTACGCGAACGGAAGTAGCAAGAAGATCAAGGCCGCGAAATAGCACGTTAGATGTATTGAAGAGTGGGTTTCTATAAATATGTTTAATTAGAGAATATAATTGGTAGACTCTAAGATGACCAATCACAGGGAGCTTTTGTCGGGATTGTCCGCGGTGATCCTGATTGGTTGAGGCTTATCCGTATACGTGGTTACGAAGCTGTAAGTGGCCGTATCAGGTGTGGTAGCTGCTGAGTCATCACATATCCATTTGAAACGGCCAGATTGGAGGCCGCCATCTTGTTGTTCGTTTAATGTAAGTGTTGGTGCCGTTAATACACTTACTGGGCCTCGGATCATGGAGTTTTTTCCTTTTGTGCTTTTGTAGATGACACGTGCTACCCTTGTCGGAAGAGCATTGCCCCTGCGTATTACACATTTATATGCAGTAGTACTATACAAAACTAATGCTGCTTGAAACTTGTTTCCTCTTCGTATGTATACCCTAATGGACACAAATTTGGTGTTCCTTATTAAGGGAGAGTTTTTGTTGTAGAGGTCCCTGGAAACTCCATGGTCAGTGTCAATTCGCTATTCAATCGCGCTGCCGTACTGTGTTTCTAATGTCCATATTGTTTGGCATTCCATTCTGTAGGCGTTTGAACAAATAAGGAGGAATAAACTCATTTCAAGCTGTAAATTTTAGTCATGTCACTAAAAAAACATTCGGCTTCCGCTGAGTTGGTCGTTGAGGAATTTATTCGTGTGCAGTTTATACTTCCAGAGGTTGAAGCTTTTATAGCAGTTCTCCTGGTTTTTGGTTCTACGAGAGATCTTGACCAGCGGTGGTTAGACTAGAAGCTGGGCCCAATGATCAGCAACTGATCATTCGACCATCACCGGTCAAATTTTAAACCTATATGCTAGATTTTTTTTCAACTTCTAGTTAGCCTACAAGCAGTAAGTCATTGTATCCGGATGACAGGACAAAATTCCCCCGGAAGGACACGACCGATTTCGCCTTTGTTACCTTCAGTCAGATATATGCACCCGACACTCTGAGAGGAGTAGCACCTCTGAGTTGGTTGACTCTCATGTCCCTTGGGGCGTCCTCCGTCTCCCTGGTCTCCATCATCGACCCAGCCCTCACACGTGGCTCCACGAAGCTGAAGCATGCATCAGCGGCCACACCCCGGTAAACCGCTCGACAGGTGGGCTAAACCAAATTGAGGGTGACCGAGTTCTAAAAAACTTCGGCGAGATGGTGTTCGGTGTGTGAAGACAGATACTACTGAATGGTCAGACGAGATCTACTGAACCAACTGCTATGAAAAAACTGCCCAAAGTACATGACCCGCCATTCCAGAAGAGGCGAATGAACCGCATAACAAGCCACCGGCTTCTCCAAAAATGCCCTGCTGCCTTGTAGTCTGAATTCGGGTGTGCAAACGCTAAAGGTGCAACCTCGAACAAAAAGGCCGAACGGTGCTGGGGACACTGATTCGTACCCTACTCCCTCGACTCTATTATTATTCACTGGACCTCATGCGCTCATCATGCTCCGGCGTCCCTGGTGAGCGACGCGCCTCGAGCCCAGGCGGTCAAGGTGATAAGACAACATGCTGAGACTGCTCGCTGCAGGAAAAGAACATATATAGTCCGTTGGAATGTCAGGACGTTTCAGTGTTCGGTAGTCAGTGCATCCCAATGCGGACTCTATATGATTATGAAGTAGGTATTGCTTGCCTCTCGGAAGCCCGCCTACCCAACTCTGGTAGCCGACACATTTTGTTGGCTCTATCACGGTGGCCCGAAAGACAACTCCGGTCCCCACGGTATCGATTCTGCTCTGAACAAAGCAACTAATGATGCAATGATCTCTTGGGAACCAGTCTCATCCAGACTCGCCTTGGCACGCTTTCAAGGCTCTCCTCACGATCTGATAGTGATTGCAATCTACGCTCCAACCGATTCGGCCGATGACAAAATCAAAGACGAATTTTACTGTAACTTGCAGGAGGTAATCAACCGGGTTTCGATTTGCGATGTACTTTTCGTCCCAGGAGATTGGAACGTTCGCACAGGTACGGCCGAGGAATCCATATTCTCGGGAAATTCGGTCTCGATCAACGCTGCGAGAACGGTGGCTGACTCATCGGTTTAGCCGACGCCAAGAATCAATTCAACTACAAAATTGAAGAGGAAGGGCGAAAGAAGGCAACCCTGAAGAACACCACTTTCCGTGATGAACTTGGGTGAAAGATCGCCGTAAACACGAACTCGGATTCGGTTGTTTGCATACAAGCATTGGAAAAGAGAAATAAACTTCTCTGGCACATCCTTCAACGAGAGACAACATCAGAGAACTGTGCGGTCGACTGAGTCGAACGCCGCTTTCAAATCAAGAAAGACACAGATTGTGGGCCTAGGGAACATGTGTCTGTGATCTAAGGTTTGCCGAAGAATAAAGATAAGGTTGATACAACCCAGACCGGGTCTGAAGCCGGCTAGATTCTCACTCGTACACATTTCGCAGCCATCACACGTTTCTCCCCAGGCCGGACAATTGCCACAAAAGTAACATTCCGTCTTTGGCACTGTGCGTGTCTCTGATGTTATTTTGTACAGACCACGCGATTCTGATGCATTCATCATCTCTATGCGTTGTTCGGCTGATTCCTCACCTCGGCAGATGTTGACGCACTGTTGGAGTGATATTTTTGGAATCTTCAACAACCTTTTAATCACTATCCGATCCCGCACGAGGCTCTCTTTTAGGCAGGTGTAAAAATCGCATGATCGTGCCAGTGTTCTTACTGACACCAAACAAGAGTCAAATGATTCTTCAGGCTTCTGTGTTCTTCGGTTAAAAAGCAAAACGCTCATATGTTTCGTTGCACTCACCAAGACAATGTCGCTCGAGCTTAAGCATCACCGTCATCCAGTCACCATTATCCTCATTGGAATCATGAAAAGCCAGTGATAATGCGAAACGCCGCCGGTCCAATGGTGTGACGAAATAACGCAAACTGCATAGCCTTTGATTCGTACTGCATCGCCGACAAAGTCCGGAAATCTTCATACTGTGTTCGCCACAGCCTCCAGTTGTCAGCCAATCGACCAGTGTCTTTCATCACCAAGTGCTCCTGTGGGTGGATCCTCAGGCGATTGTGCGTTCGTGTCTCCGATATCGACATTTTCCCATCAGTTTCCGCTGCCACCATGTCAAAAGTCAGTTCTTCGGGAAATGCAATCAGTGTATTGTTACAGCCTGCAAAAAAGGAAATCTCGATTATTGTTCATTATTCGGTGGTTTATAAAGCCTTTTTCGGCAGTCAGATTGCTCGGTTTGCAATCTGCTAAACAAAAGTCACTTTCTGACCAGTCAGGAAACGGCATTGATGTGGCAAAACAAAAACGTATCCAAAACATCCTTCTCCTCTTGAGAAACTTCTACTTACCTACCGGCTGGTAAATTTGTCCACTCAGAGTTCTAGACGGTGAATGCTCCTGTTCGACTGGTGAATGTATAATGTTATCTGAATCAGATTCTTCATAATCGTTTTTGGTTTCCACGTCCTCTTCTTTGTTATCGCCTTCATTGGTTTTCTCTTCCTCGCCATCATCTTCGGATTTTTTCGGATGAACCCTATTCCTTCTTATCCGACGATCTCCCGAGCGTACTAAGTATGATTTCTTTGTTACGCGCGGTAGTACCTCTCCTTTCGTCGAAGACTTTTCTGTCAGTTCTATTGCTTGGATCCAGACTGTGTCACCTACCTCGAGTGGATGCAGTGGTTTGCTGCCCCGGTTGTAAAATCTTTTTTTGCACCGCCATTCGCTTTTTCAATTTCAGTTTGACTGCTGAAGGTGCTACGACATCTGGGTCCAGTAAACCAGCACAAACTGGTAGGATCGTGCGCGTCCGTTTTCCGAATAGACGTTTCCTCGGGCTTGTTCCCATCATTGCAGTAGGCATACTTCGAAGCTCAAGCAAAGCGATAAACGGATAGTTGCCCTCAGACTTGCACTTCCTGAGTATCTTTTTCGCCTGTTTCACAGTGCTCTCTGCTTTGCCGCTGGACTGACTGTGGTAAGGACTGGTGATGTGATGGCTGAACTGCCACATCTCCGTGAAATGCTGGAATACCGTGCCGCGAAACTGAGGACCACCATCGGAAATCACTCGAATCGGGATTCCATGTCATGCGAAATTGGCCCGCAGTTTGTTGATAATTTCTGCAGTTGTTTCTGTTTTCCGAAGGTCAACTTCGAAGAAATCACTGTAGTAACCAACGGTCACTAAGTAACTGCTCTTCCCATGGTAAAAGATATTTAACGCCACAATTTGCCAAGGCCGGTCAGGTATTGGGCGCATTACCATCGGTTCTCTCGTTTGTCGCTGAGCAAACTGTCTGCATGGTACGCAATTTGCCACCATCTGTTTAATCTGTTCTGCCATACCAGGCCAGTAGTATGATTCTATGGCCCGGGTGATACATCCATTAATACCTACGTGTGAACAGTGTAACCGACATAGAGCGTCCTTTCGAAAAGCTTGGGGGACCACTAAACGCTCACCTCGAAAAATCGGTTCATCCTCTGTTGTCGGCTCATCACGAAATTTCAGATAAGGTAACACTTCTGCTAATAGGGTTCTTTTTTCTTCCGGCCAACGTTGAGTGATAACTTCCTTCAGAGATTGCAAACAAGGATCTGTCATCGTGGAGTTTTGGATTTGGGATAATTCAGATTCCGTAGCCGCCAATGCAATGTTTACCGTTTCATTTATACGTTCGTCTTCCGTATTTGGTAGTGTGACCCGTGAAAGTGTATCAGTTGCAAACATATACTTTCGTTGCCGATAATGAAGTTCGCAGTTATACTTTTGGAGACGCATCAACATCGACTGAAGTCTTTTTGGCGCTCGATGAAGCGGCTTATTCACGATCGTGATCAATGGCTTGTGACCTGATCACATGTGCGTAAGTCTCCCGAACGTGTAATCATTGAACTTCTCCAGAGCGTACACGATTGCCAGTAGTTCTTTTTCAATTTGTGCATACTTCTAATCACAACTTGTTAACGTCCTACTACGATGATCAAGAGGGCTCTCATTCTGTAACAGAACGGTTCCTAAGCCACGTTGACTGCTATCACATTGTATGCATCGAGGTAAGGTGTGATCATAGTATGCAAAGACTGGGGTCTTCACGATAAGCTGCTTGATGCGATCAAACGCTAATTTCTGTTCATCAGACCAAATCCACGTTTCTCCCTTATGCGGTAATCGGCGGATCGGTCTCAGCAGTTCTGCTAACTCTGGTAAGAATCTGCTCAAATAGTTGATCATCCCGTTAAAACGTGAGACGTCTTTCATTTCGGTTGGCGCCGGCATGTCTACAATCGCGTTTATCTTCCCGGATCCGGTTTGATCCCTGCGCTTGTGATAATGTGTCCGTGGATCCTGACTGCTGTTTGACAAAATGTCAGCTTGCCCCGTTTCAGTTTAATTCCATTACGGATACATCGTTGCAGGAAAGAATCAAACTTCCTGTTGTGTTCCTCGATATTTTTGCCGGAAATAAGAGTATATTCTGCTACGCAGAGTACTCCAGGTAAGTCGTCCACTGCTTGGAGGATCCTCTTTTGGAATATTTCGCTGGATACCTTCAGGCCGAAAGGTAGTCGCCTCCAACGGAACCGGCCATACGGTGTGCCAAATGTGGTCAAATAACTCGAGGCTTCATCCAACTCTACATGCCAAAACGCTGGTGCCAGATCAACTTTAGGAAAAAAACGCGTGTTTTATAACTCAGAAGGAATGTCGTCAAAATCAGGTAACGAAAAGTGCTCTCGCCTGCTTGCTTTGTTCAGTGGTTTGGGGTCAATGCAAATGCGAAGTTCCCCGGATGCTTTCATCACGATCACGATTTGACTCATCCAATCTTTCGATTCTTCAACTTTACCCAGGACATCTTTCGATAAGAGGATGTCCAACTCGCGCTCAAATTGTTCGCTAACTGCATGTGGAATACGCCTTGTTGGTAGTGCCACAGGTTCTGCGGATCCATGTACGTTTAACGCCGCCACTACCGGAGGCTTTCCCAATTTCTCATCGGAAACAGAGGCATATTTTTCCAAGTAATATCCGACATTATCAAATACATGGTGAATGAATGAATCATAGTGGAATGACACCAAACCCAGATTTTCGATAGATTCACGTCCGACGACGGGAACATAATCCTGGTCGGCCACAACAAAGTTTATGAGTGACAGCTGTCCATCCTTGGGATTGACGACTTTTAGCATCACCTCGCCTCGCCCCTTGGCTCAAATTTGTCACTGTTCCACATAATGAGTCTCTTCTGTGTCGGTGTCGGTGTAATATTAGACAGAGCGTTCATAGGCATGATGTCCACCAATGCTCCCGTGTCCAACTGGAAATTCACCTCTTCTCCGTTCACCACCATCTTGGCAATGACGCCCTTTCGCTTTGCTGGTACTTGCACCCCATTCACTCGATCTGTGTTGTGATGGCTTTGTTTTCTGTCCACTGCTGTCTTAAGGAAACATTTGGATGCGAAATGGTTGCGTTTCTTGCAGCCATCACACGTTTCTCCCCAGGCCGGACAATTGCCACAAAAGTAACATTCCGTCTTTGGCACTGTGCGTGTCTCTGATGTTATTTTGTACAGACCACGCGATTCTGATGCATTCATCATCTCTATGCGTTGTTCGGCTGATTCCTCACCTCGGCAGATGTTGACGCACTGTTGGAGTGATATTTTTGGAATCTTCAACAACCTTTTAATCACTATCCGATCCCGCACGAGGCTCTCTTTTAGGCAGGTGTAAAAATCGCATGATCGTGCCAGTGTTCTTACTGACACCAAACAAGAGTCAAATGATTCTTCAGGCTTCTGTGTTCTTCGGTTAAAAAGCAAAACGCTCATATGTTTCGTTGCACTCACCAAGACAATGTCGCTCGAGCTTAAGCATCACCGTCATCCAGTCACCATTATCCTCATTGGAATCATGAAAAGCCAGTGATAATGCGAAACGCCGCCGGTCCAATGGTGTGACGAAATAACGCAAACTGCATAGCCTTTGATTCGTACTGCATCGCCGACAAAGTCCGGAAATCTTCATACTGTGTTCGCCACAGCCTCCAGTTGTCAGCCAATCGACCAGTGTCTTTCATCACCAAGTGCTCCTGTGGGTGGATCCTCAGGCGATTGTGCGTTCGTGTCTCCGATATCGACATTTTCCCATCAGTTTCCGCTGCCACCATGTCAAAAGTCAGTTCTTCGGGAAATGCAATCAGTGTATTGTTACAGCTTGCAAAAAAGGAAATCTCGATTATTGTTCATTATTCGGTGGTTTATAAAGCCTTTTTCGGCAGTCAGATTGCTCGGTTTGCAATCCGCTAAACAAAAGTCACTTTCTGACCAGTCAGGAAACGGCATTGATGTGGCAAAACAAAAACGTATCCAACATAAAAGGAAGTTAATGAAACGATAGGTGACTCTTTCTATGATTTCTGTCCGCTTCTTCTTGTGCCGCTTGGTGATGACAATCTCCATATTATTACTGTAGAAGAATTTATCCATGCCTCGACGTACCCGCTCTCCTCTTTTAATCTCAGTGATATTTGTCTTACTTCGACTCGTGGTGACTATTGGTTGGATTGCATCCTCAAAAATCATCAAAAGCTCTTTTCCTTCAAACTTAGTGCACGCCTCAGTAACAGTGACCTTCATCTCAAAATATACTCTGAATACAGTCAGTTATCCTACACAGACTAAAAATCTCGGTTTTATTATCCGAACTTTCCGAAGGAAAAGCTCTAAATGTTTAACTGTTCTTAACTTATATGCCTCGCGATTACTTGCGAGTAGGGCGTCGGACTGATGATACTTTGCTAGCTGACTATCCTTTGGACTCCACCTTCCACGCACAAACTTCAGGTCATCTGACTACCCTGCACTCAGAAGCACTAGACTCGAGTTTCACTCTTGTTAGAGCTCATTGGCGGTGCTTGTCCTTCGCCGCACTCAGGGTTTGAACCCGGGCGTTTTCATCTCGAAGGCGCGTGCGTTATCACTCCCGTTCTGGCTGATCCGAACCACCGGGTTAAGTTTGTTCAGATTTCGTCCTCTATGACAGCCAGAAATGCCAGACAGCTTCGAACGGGGACATGGCATCTGTCCCGTTAACCTTAGGCGAATGCCTTCCACCAAATCAGGTCTTCTCCACAGGATGGGCCATTGTACCCACATTTAAACCTGTTTCGCATTTGGTACATACACATTTCGGAATGGCGCGCTGGTAACACACGCCTTCGAAGTGAAAACGCCCGGGTTCAAACCCTGAGTGTGGCACAGGATATGCACCACTGATGAGCTCTAACAAGAGTGAAACTCTAGTCTAGTGCTTCTGAGTTCAGGGTGTTCGGATGACCCGAGGTTTGTGTGAGGAAAGGGTAGTCCAAAAGACAGTCAGCCAGCAAAGTATCATCAATCTCACACACTACTCGCAAGCAACAGCCATATATATATATATATATATATATATATATATATATATATATATATATATATATATATATACCAAATGTTCTTGATTTCTTGCCATATCCTGGTAGCAATGTAAATTTAATCATTCCCCTTCAGCAAATTTCACAACCGAAATCATAAACCATATCTAAAATACCTTCCGTCGTATGGAAATGGAATGCTTCCATCTCGAGAGAGTCGGTTAACCCTATCTTAAAAGTTTAGGCAGGGGAAAGAAGTCAGCGTACACAGTACTTGGAAAATTGGTGTTGATTGTAGCTCAGGTTGGTGGATTTTAACGGCTTTCTTCAACAAATTTAAACAATGAACACGCTGAATTGGATCGCTTTTACGGTCTCAAGAAATAAAAAACGAATGAAATGGGCCTTTATCATGCCGACCCAAAATCATGAAACCCAGCTGTTCGCCTGAACGTATTAACCAAACTGGTACCCAGAGGACTGAGAATCTAAGAAAATAACCGAAGCAGAGGAAAAAAAAACAAAAAGTATCAAAGAAACAATAAAAATTAAAAAAAAACCTGTAAAAATACACAGGAGCAACAGCGTAAATGACGAGAAGTCAGGTCTCCGAATTCAGAAGGCTTTGTGAAAATTCAAAGGTCAAGTTACTAAATTTGGAAGTTTACGCCGGAAGACCAAATTTCCATAATTAGTGCCCTGCTAAGGTCAAGGTCATATCAGGGGGCAAGCCTCATATATATGCTAATGAATAAGGGGATCATTACCTGCGCCCTGACAATGTCACCTCAAATAGTGATAAAATGTTTGCAACCAAAACGCCAAGCTCAGCGACCAGAAGCTATTGAGAATTCGCGTATAAAAAGTGCAACATACCTGAGGTTCTTCAACTGTCAAAATTGTTTAAGAAATGAATCAAACGTTCGGACCACATCTTCTCCCAACGGTGTTCGTACTCTCGGGACATTAAGTGTAGATGGTAGGAGATCATCAGTCCACTCCGTGGTCAGAAGAGAATCCTTCCACCTAACGAAGTGGATGCTGACCATGTGAATGCTCAGTTCCATTGGTGATCACAGGACTCTCATCCAGATGTCAAACATTTTGACAACTCCCGTAGTTAAATTACTGAGTCCTTTTATCCAATTCATATGAACAGAAACAAAACGGTTAGTGAGATACAAGCATTTCATTCACCCTTGCCGATTGCAAACCTAAAATATGTAATTGCATTCACAGTACAGTGGTGCGGGGGGGTTACCGGTAAAGTAGGCCGGCTGGATTGCAAGCTCTCACAGTGAGTACGTGTGGTGATTCAGCAGCCGTCACACGTGATACGGCAAAGTACAGCTTCTTAGCCACGCACGCGGATGAGTCTCAACCAATTAGGATCAACGAGAACAGGTATGACAAAAGCTCCGTGTGATTGGTTAACTTCTAGGCTGCCTATTATTTTCTCTGATTTAACGTATTCACACAAACCAGTTCGATAATACAATTAACCTGCCGTTTCGCAGTCTTGGTCTTCTTGCTACTTTCGTTCGCGTAGGTCTGGGTGGGAGCAATTTCAATACGTCTTACTAGCTCAGTCCATTGTGGTTACTACAGTGCGGTGGGGAGTGAGACTTGTTGTTGTTAGTGCTAAGCTAAACAAACGTTTTTTTGTGCCCACTGCGCTTGTGAGTGCAGCACGATTGAAACGCGTTCGGACATAGATCGCCACGTCCATCTTTATGGGTGGAAGTGTTGGTAAGTGCTTATGCACTTCTGAACTCCGGTTCAGCGAGTTTTCTTTCTCTATCTTTGCAGATTCTGCACGTGCAATCGCCACCGAATTGAGCAATGCATCCAGCATGCTACACGATAAGCATCGCTTCGCTGAATCTAATATCTTCGGTATTGGATTACGCAACACCACTCTGGAAGATTGGCTCAGGTCAACTCCGTGACCTGATGCAATTAAATGTCGTGCAATCGAAGAAGTCGGGGATTTCACATCATTATGTGTGATCTCAGTAAGTTACGCCATCGATTTTGACCACCATTTGTGCATGCATTCTGACATTTGAGTGAAGCAGCAATCCGTTCTGTTGATGTATACATGCAATACCGCAGCTGCAAGTGAACTCGAAGATAACATGTGAGACATCGCAATCAGCCAGACTCTTTGGGTGATTTTGGAAACCCAACTCATTAGTTATCTGCAGCAAACGCAACTGCGCCGTTGTGTATGTGTATCTTTTGGCTGGTTTAAGATTTCGATTTATTTGTATGAATAAGTGGTCACTTTTGAAAGGCAAAGTGATAAACAATTACATTGTTTTGAACGGCATTGTTTTCCCACATACAAGTCTCAGCTCCTGGTGTTGCTTGATAAAATTTCCCGGATAACCGTTAGCCAGCAACGTTCTTTTTATGAACTCTTCATTTTGTACCTGATCTCTTGTGCTCTGTTGAAAAAAGCTTCGACTAATTCACTGGTGCGAAGCTACAGAATTCTAAATAACGGTCACTCCAAGTTGGTTTCAGGTGGATTCTGTGCTCTAAAGTTTCGTCTGGACGCTTGGTCATTAAAATTTATGAAAAAGGTAAACTAAGCTAATGTTATTTCTCGTGGAAAAACAGAGATCAAGGTCGATAACGTTAAGGGTAATAAAAAAGCTATAAATTGTTCCTCATTGGAAAAAACCAAAATGTCGTCCACACATCAGCTGTAACAAGGAAATTGGGAAATATTGTGACGAAGCTGATTTCCCATCAACCCCAAAAATACTTCGACCAAGGTTGATCCTTGAAGGATTCGCATGGTCACATAATCAGTTACGTGTAGGCCTTCCTATCAAAAGTAACACGAATATTTTGTGCAAAAATATGAGATCTTCAGAAACAGGTAAATAGACGTTATGCTAAGATATAAAGAGAATCTACTGGATCACGAAGAGGCACTTTTGTGAAAAGTGCCATAACATCAACTGAGCACATTTTGTCACAACTCACTAAAATATTGTTTATCATATCTGAGGGTTCAAATGAGTCTTGCAGACAAAATTGTGTTAGATGTTTCCGAACGCGGACAAAGATAACAACGAGCCAAAGTACAAGTTTGTGGCAGGCCAAGCTCGAATGCATAACGTCGCCCTCAAGGGAACTCCGGGCTCGTGGACTTTGGATGATCCCTCAAGCAAGACGCCTGTGTCCCAAGTAGCTCTCACTGCTTGTAGGCATATTAGGAAATAAATCCATGTAGGATCGAAATTTGGAGTTCTCAATGCACTGTTCTCCGGATTAGTGTGAATTCTTGTGCACCAGATAGTATTCGCTGGGGGAACAGTCGCGCTCGATAACAGTAAACGAAATGCTTGCATCTCGCAACCGGTCTTCTTTCTATTTTTATGAATCCCGAATTTGAAAAATTCTCCAGCGGGGAGGTCTTCAAGCTCACTAAATCTTCTGCATCATGTAATCTACCTCCGGCAGTACTTAAGCATAGGGGCTGTACCTCTCTGTAAACTAATGACTTCTGTAACTAGCTGTTGGTGTCCTGTCATAACCCCATCCACACCTAAAGGGTCATGTAACCAAACGGAAACCAAAAAAATCCGCCTTATAACACTTTCCTCATCGGTACTGAAACTAGTGGAGCGTGCTGCGCTTAAACGTCTTCAAAACAGTCAGAAGTTCCATTGTCGAATACCCAGCTGAGTGTGAGTAGATTAGGTTTTACATATTGTGGTTCATCATGCAGTGTGAGCATTCCACCCGCGATTGAAACGTTCATCCTTGTTGGGAATCATCAGCAGTGCACATCCACCGAAACCCCGCTGGAACTCCAACTCGGAGTGAACGATCGAGTCGAACACCTCATCACCAGGCTAGCCGGGCTGGCTAAACGGTTTATTGAACTTATAAACCACATGATATGGCGCCCTTCCGCCACTGACGTTGAATGTTAGCTAGGTACTTCCCGCACAGTGACCGAAGCCCATGATGGACGACTTCTCTGTAGGAGCCTAAGTACAACGAAGCTCTTCCGTTAAACAATCTGTACAACTTGGTAACTAAGAGTGTGGTAAGTAGATACGCTTTTTGCATATGATGACTCTGCCTGTGTCCCAGAAGTCCGATTCAGATAAGTCTACTGGAAATCTTTCACACATCCAAAACTATTCTGAGCAACCTGGCATCTTTGGTAAACAATGCCAAATGTTAAGTGTTTTTACTACTTTGCGGTCGCATTTTACATAAGACACCAACAACACCGAAGACTAGCAACCTGGACACGAAGAAACGTTACCGGTGACAAATTTCTCCATCGAACTTAAACCGGAGTCCAATGAACAGAGAAGCTCCTGAGATCACACAAAACACATACTTTGCAAATATAGCTGCGTACGTGATAAGTTGCTCCGCGAATATGACAAGAAGTCGCTTAGTCTATTTCTCCCTGCACAATTATAGCTAGTTCATATTAAGTGCTTAGTGGTGAAATATCAACGTCTGTTGGTTTATGAAAATCGACCAACCCTTCTGCTTCAACCATCAGCAATGGCAAACAGTTTTTAAGTATCCACATCTAACCGTTTACGATGACGTTAGGTGCTAAGTCTATATATATATATATATATATATATATATATATATATATATATATATATATATATATATATATATATACAGGCTTGAGATCAAGCAAGGTGCCGACGCAAGAACAACAATTACAAACTAGGGGAAGGGAAGTACAATGCAGTAAAACAACACAATTAGTGGGAGAAAATATGCAGATTTTTTTGTTTTTCACCATACAGTTTTGATGTTTTTTGTCATTTTGTTTGCCGGAATGACACTTTTGAGATCACGGGGCACGAGAGCTCGACAGACAGACCGCACAACATTCGCGCCACTGACTTCTGTGCTCAGCCATGTCCCTCAACAACGACAATCATCGTTCTTTGGACCCTAAAAAGGAAGGCGGGAAGCACCGACTAATGAAATCAGACAACCCCAATAGCACGGTAGTAGGTCAAGTGTGTCAAGCCATTAACATGCTGGGAGGATGACGAACAGCCCCTGCGTTGATATCACCGATTAATTCGGTCTTAAATTCATAAATTCCTAATCTCGCCCAAGCACCTTCTTTGATACAGTGAACTATCCCAATCACTACGCAGATATTTGCATGACGAGAAAAGAATGTCCCGAGTTCGAATCCACGAGCCGCTTCCGGTCACTTTCCCCAATCGGCAGCCTTAGAATGACCGCGACTCCCTTCCTGAAATATCGTACTGTTATTATATCATGAAAAGGAACTGATGAAGAACCCTTCATTTACTGCAATGGCAAGCAACGCAATATCCAGTGAAATCCGCTTGTTGTG
Organism: Fasciola hepatica; assembly: GCA_948099385.1. Classification (NCBI taxonomy): domain Eukaryota; kingdom Metazoa; phylum Platyhelminthes; class Trematoda; order Plagiorchiida; family Fasciolidae; genus Fasciola; species Fasciola hepatica. The sequence goes on along the minus strand of CANUEZ040000012.1, from coordinate 7,550,476 downwards.
GTCCTCGCTGCACAGTGACGATGAGGACTACACACACGTTACGGAGAAACTACGGATGTACAAGTCAATGACGACGGAAACAGTATCTTTCTGTAGGTCTTTGAGCAAGATCCATCAGCTTGACTGAAAAACCTCGTCAACAGACGAATCAAATCAACTCCAGGCCAAACATATGCGTTCACGATTGTTCAAATTAATTCGGATGGTTAGCGGAAATCACATAACCAACACAACGAATGATTCTTCATAACAATCTGATTTGTGCATCAGGAGTGTGACTGGAAGCTTCTATTCGGAGTCCTCACAATGAACTCCCTGGAGATTGATGTCTGTTGCTTAAGTGAAACGCGTATCCAGGATTCGAGCAGTGTAATTCAACTAACTGCTCCTGGTATCTCATCGAGGTATTTCCTGCGCACTTCAGGGGACGAAGTAGCTCGAGCTGCGAATCAACGTGGTGTAGGAATAGTCTTGACTGACAAGGCTGCTCTGTTGGACTGGATCCCGATTAACAGTCGTTTATGTGCTGTGAGACTCCAGGGGTCAGTTGGCGTTCGAAAGGATAGTTGTGTTAAACGCAATTTGTTTGTGATCTCGGCGTACGCCCCAACAGACTGCAGCTCAGACTTGCAGAAAGATGAGTTCTATGATGAACTCGCCACCCTCGTTCGCAGCAGTAAGGATTCTGACATTGTAGTGCTAACTGGTGACTTCAATGTACAAGTTGGCAAACAGTGTGTCAGAAACTTGTTTAGGTGGGCGTTGTGCTTTACCCGCTGAGCGTACAGATAACGGGGATAGGCTTCTCCAGTTTTGTGCAGACAATCGATTGTTTTTGTCAAGCACCGATTTCCGACACAGCTCGCGTCGCACAGCGACATGGCGCTCCAGCTCTACAGGTACTTTGAGTCAAATTGATCATATCGCCGTAAACTACCGGTGGCGCAGTTCTGTTCACAACTGATCTTGTTGGTCCACGTAAGCAGAGTCGGACCATGCACTAGTTTTAATGCGATTATCTCTCCAGCTCCGTGGTCATCGTTGCAAACCGCAAACCCGATTAGCTGTGCAACGTATGTGTGATCCAGAAGTACGCACCCGATATGAGCAGAAGTTAGCATATGAGCTAGGATCTACGACGAACAGTAATGTAGATGAGCATTGGGCTCATGTCAAACAGGCGATGCACTTTGCAGCAGGTTTCACCTGTGGTCCTAGATCCGATGTCCATCAAAGACATTGGATCTCGCAAGTATCACCGAGTATAATGGAGCAAAAGCGTCAACTCTCGAACTGTAAGAGGATGAATAAGATGCGGAGAAAGCTACAAAGACAAGTTACGAAAAGTCCTAAGAATGATCGCGAAAATTGTTGGGTCGAGGTAGCCGAAGAAATGGAAATAGTAGCTGCTTCAGGTAACAGTCGAAGACTGTTCACTTATTCGTGACACCGGCAAACGGCGCAGCCAAGTCAGTGAAACAATTTGCGACAAAAATGTAAAACTTATTCGTGGCAAACAGCAAAGGCTCGACCGTTGGGCCGAATACTTCAAGGAACAGTTTAGCTGGCCGCACGCTAGTGTAGTTACTCCCGTGTCAACAACTGTGACTCCTTGGGTGGTATCACTTGAACCCCCATCGGAAGTAGAAGTGGAGTCATGCATCCGATTACTGAAGCGAGGGAAAGCGGAAGGTCCCGACGAACTTTAACCCAGTTCTTTTCAAACTGGGTGGAGATGCTTTGATAAAATCACTTACAGTGTTGCTCCGTGACATTTAGAACGAGGAGCGTATTCCGTTAATATGGAGTGAGTCTTTGATTGTTCCCATCTTCAAGAAGGGAATACGCAATGACTGTAGTAACCATCGTCTAACTAGCTTCATTCCGATAGTCACCAAAGCATTACCATCGATTCTACTGCACCGTCCCACGCCCACTCGCGAGGGGAATGCCCGCGAACAGCAGGCTGGATTCCGCCCAGGTCGAGGATGCATCGACCAGATTTTTACTCTTCGCCGACTACTTGAAGCGCGTCACACGCACCGCCGACCGACAATAATGCTTTTCTTAGACCTGAAAGGCGCCTTCGATTCAGTTGATCGAACAGCACTTTTCAGTGTTCTTCATCGAAAAGGTATGCCCCAGAAGTTCGTGAACTTACTGAGATCATTGTACTCTCTCAAGCTTCTGTCCGCGTTAGAGTTTACGGTGAACTATCCGATCGGTTCGAAAAGACCAGCGATGTTCGACAGTGATGCCCCATGTCTCCATTCCTGTTCAACTTCGTCATGGACGAAATAATGGAGAGTGCGCTGCAAAATCTTCAGGATGTAGGCGTCGAACTAGGAAATAGTGGAAAGCTGTGTGACCTAGATTACGCGGACGACGTTGTCTGCTTATTCGAATCCACAGAACATGCTCAGCATGCACTAGATAGACTCAGAAGAGCTGTAGCTCCATTCGGCATGCGCTTTGCACTTTCAAAGTGTAAGGTGATGCTACAAGACTGGACGTCAACGATTCCGAGCTTGATGCTCGATGGGGAGGTGCGGTCAGCTGTCGACCACTTCACCTACCTCGGCAGCAGTGTGACGACGGATGGGAGCACAATAGCAAAGGTGAGTACAAGGATATCCAAGGCTCGAATGGCGTACGCTGCACTGAAGCACTTGTGGCGTCCAGCTGTTATTTTACTGAAGTTGAAAGGGCGTGTGTACTTTGCTGCAGTGCGTTCAATTTTGTTGTATGGTTGCGAGATTTGGAGTCTGCGTGTTGAAGATATTCGTCGTTCTGAGGTTTTTGACCCGCGATGCTTGCGTAGTATCTCTAGGATCAGGTGGAATGACCGAGTTAGCAATGATGAGGTCAAAAATCGAGTATTGGGTACTAAGTCAGAGAATGTTCTATCACACTGTATCCAGCTTAGTAGACTTCGTTGATTGGGGCACGTGTTACGTATGGCAAACACACGTCTGCCGTACCGTGTTCTATTCTCCGTTTCTCCTCAGAAATGGAAGAGACCACGTGGAGGTCAACAAATGACGTAACTGTGAGGAATGAGAAAATGTACAGCGAACTTAGGAAAAGTAGGTGTCTCACGTCTTCGTGGTTGGGGTCCAAAAGATCCATCAACCAGTTGGCTGGAGACTCTGAAGGATATGGTAGCGAAACATCAACAGTGGCGATCGTGTTATCACTTTCTGTCAAATCAGAATGCTTGATCGATGTGCGTTTGTACAGTTAGACTGTTATTCGTGTGTTGGCTACTAGGGTTTTCTTTCCTTTTCCCACCCGTGTAGGTTCACTCCCTGTCCATCTCGTACATTCATACTGTCTAATTTAACGTGCAACATGGTGAGAAAGGCAGTGGCCAGTGGGGCTTGCCCTACTGTTTAACGCTGTACGATGATGATGATAATTCGGAGTCCACTGAGGAACCCCTTTTTCACCCATCTGTAGATACTACTTGAATCACATAATTAGTTATCATTAGTGCTGTTTTGACTAGTATACATTCGTCTCAAATCAACTGTGAGGACCAGGACATAATTCCGCTCGTTATAATAATCCGTACTGAAAGCAGGTTTAGAGCTCGGTAACCAGGCAACCGAGGGCGCCTAAAGACCGTCAGTCAATTCAGTATGATTCCTCATACTGAATGAGCATAACCATTCAACGCCGATAACTTACCTTCTCTAAACTTCAATGCATCGACATAACACTACCGAGTTCCAGTGGTAACAACCACACAACTGGACTTCACAAAGATGATATTGTGTTGGTCGGTAATAAGATAGACCCATAAAAGGAGAAACAAATGCCGCCGACCACAAAGCGTGTTTGTGAGTAAAAGAGATAGAGCTAAGGAGGCCCACGTGGAACAATTCAACCGTAGCATTGCATAAGGGAGACAGTGACAAAAATAGAAATAACAGAAGTATCGAACCAGAACGGAGACAGCTTAGACAAAATAAAATGAGCGAAGACTTGTCCCAGAATACGTGCATACACGCATACGACAGCTTATCACCGCCCCAACCGGACATACGGGAAAGAAATCGGCTACCTCTAGTACGGGAGAACAAGCCAACCCTGTGTAGATAGCAAAAACTTAGGAGCAAAAAAAACCAATTGTACACATAAACGCAAATGAGACCGAATTGACTAAATGTAACCGATTTTACCCGGTCCTGAAATGTTGTGGAAGCGGGTGTATTGGCTGAAACGCACTCCGGTGTCAATTTGTCACTCCCATCTCGCACGGTTTAATGGATTAGTTTTTTGTAAAATATGAAGAATATACATGAGGTTCAAAGAAACGAAACCGACTACCTGAGAAGTGTACATGTGTCTGTGAAGAAAGTGGGGAGCATCAAGAAGCAAGAACAACAATGGACAAGGATGTCGAGTGGATTTGCACAAACAGATTGGCAGGACAGCACGGGGTAATAAAAGAAAACAAAACTATCAAAATATGGTTTTACTACGTTTTCGAGTAGTGTGAGAAAAGTGGGGGCAGTAAGAGGACGGTGTTTGCAAGTTTGACCGTAACAATTGGAGAAATACAAAAAAGACATTATTGGCCCATTGAGAAAATAGGTGTACATAAACAGATACAGTATTGATAAGGCAAACGGTAGTTGTACAATTGCCAGTGCAAGTTTACAGACATAATTAGGAATGGATAATTAGAAAAGCCAATTTGGACCCAGGTAAGTTGGGAGTGTATCTGACTGTACAAGGAGAGTTAACAGTGAGTAGGTGGATGAACATAGTTTAGAGTGAGGGGAAACAGGAGAGGAGAACAGATTATCCGTGTTTGTCCGTGTAATTACGTTCCTGAGGGTGGCGGTATTCTGTTGTGCAGTGTGATAATCGGAATTACGGTACACCTATCAATTTCCGTGCCATGGTCGTGTGATTCCGAGACCTTCATGTTTTTTGAAACCAAGTCGAGATGGTTTTGATTGGAAGCCGCAGTTTCTTGAAAATGTTCCACACAGAGCTTACAACTCCAACTACCCTCCGGTGGTTCGGACAACGGTGGAGAGAGACAGTACATGTGATATCCACGATCGCAGTCATCGCAAAATAGCATTTGTTCCTGGAATGAGAATTGCGATAGAGATGATCAGCGACAGAGAAATAAACTTGGACAGGACAGCCATATTAGGCAACGACAATATCAACGGGCTGGAAAGAAGTGCTGAGATAATATCAACTGGCGCGATTGCATTTTGCCATGGAACTGCCAACGTTCAGTTTTAGTGAGTGGGAAACCGAGAATGGCCACATATGAAAATGTCAACGATCGTCAACTCTTTGTTTATCAGCTCACGGATAGTGCGTATTTGTAACAATGTTTGTGTGTCGAAGCCGTAATGGGTGTGGAATTGTAAAAACTATTTAAACCAAGAAAATTTACTTGTGTTTTAAACTGCGGGCATAATAATTTCAGATACAGATCCTTCAACCATTAAATTTGCACTTTGGTTCTCTGGTTTTAGTTGTTACAGCACATCATCTATTCGGAGGTGAAATAAAACGAGGTATCGAGAACAGACAGATGAGAAAGGTATACGTGAAGAACATACAGAAAAAGAAGGAATTCAGATTGTGGAACGCCAGTGATCGCGACACTTGTCCAGGTTACTTAGATTTTTCTCGCGGGCCCCAACCCAGAAAACTAACATATCCTACATGGCCAAGCCCACTGCTATATCAGCCCAACTGAAGCGACAACGACATGTTTAGAACTCTTTTGAAGACAAATTTAGGAAACAGCTGGGCCATTATAAGGCACAGGACGACACAAAGTGACTAGGGTCGAGGAAATCCCCGTACACAAAATCAGTTCGTTTTCTGAACATAGTTGGTTGAATGGAAACTTGTGACCATCTACAACGTTCCCATGTGAGTGTTAATAAGGCAGCAGCACCTCCAATAAGAGGTCCGTCCTGATCTAATGGGGCATCCGTCTTGTTCTTTGTCTTCAACCGGTACTACTCTGGCTTGCGGAGCCCAGAAACATTGCCTCTGGGGAGCGACCCTATTCGGGCAAACCGCTCGATAGGGGAAGGGCAGAGCAAACTGAAACCCACAAGCCTAAGCGCATAATTTCGGTTTCAGTGGAATGTGTAGGGAAAATCTCAGTCGAGGCATTCGGTCATGAAGACGATGCTGTCACTAAACTCCAATTCAATGTCACTGATCATCAAAGAATCCTGATTTATGGGCGTTATCCGACTGACCAAAAACAAACGGTGTTTTCTGGAATCTAAAGGTTGGGTGCGACCATTTTATTACACATTACTATGGTATAGACATCAGTGAGCAGCACGCAAAGTAATAACGTGAAATGTTCTCGTGTAAGTGATTTGTTTCGCGGTTTACGATCAATGCGAAAATCCCCGGACGATTTCGCGGCGATTACATTTAGTTCAATAAATCCGTCGGTTCGTCCACTTTTGTCAAAATACCTTCCGAAACATTAATTTTTAGTTCGAATTGTACTCCGAACACGGGTGGGGTGCGTCTTGCAAGTTACACAACGGCCTTAACTGCCTCATCGATATAAAAAGTCACGATCTCCGAAAACTTTTCCAGCTCCCCATCGAAAACCGAGGCGTACTGTTTCAATTAATATTCAATACTATTTTATACAGTGAACAAAAAAATCCCAGCTGACCGAGATCAAATCAACGTGCTCGATTAACTCCTATCCAAAGGTTGAAATAAAACCAAGTTCCACGATAACGAGATGTGTGACCGAAGGTTCGTTGGTGGGATTTTGTATCTTGGATGCCATTTCCGCTTGTGGTTCTATATTAGTACTATTCCACTTGATTAGTTTCGTCTGTGATGTTACTCTAAGCACAATAATCTCACCGAACTGCTTTAATCCTACAAAAAACTTTTTTTATTTGCGCGATCTGTTCTCTGGGCAACCGGCTGGTTCCCTGTGTACTACTTTCTCTGAGAAACACTTGGAAGTAAAATTGTTGCGCTTCATTCAGTTATCAAGTTCTTCCCCTAGTGGAACAATTGTCACTTCCAATGAGGTTCATCCTACCACAGAATTACCATCCAGTCTGTGTCTCGGTCTATTTCTCGGATGTCATTTTTGCACGAACTATGGATTTTTGGAGCATTAGGTATCTCTATTCGTTCCTCGGCGAAATCCTCGTTTTGGTAAATGTCAATGTACGAGAAACGAATTCCCCCGTTACAAATTTGTAAACAGAAGTCAAAAACACAGATTGCATGATGTATCCTGGATCATCTCGCTGCATCTTTACAAAGTGCATACTGCAGTCAAATATCCCAATATAAAGCTGACAATCCATAATGCTTCTTAGACATTGAGACTGCTCGCCGAGAAGATGAGTCAATTAGATCCATTTACCAAAAAGACACCTGGTCAGGGCAATATCTCCACTTCAGCAGCTTCGTTCCGGTAAAGTACAAGAGAGATACAGTGCAAACACTGTTTCTCAGAGCACAAAAGATTTGCTCAGCGGATCCATTGGAAGAGGAAGTGAACCGGATGGCCTTTTTGTTACATAATTTCGCAGTATTGGGGATAACCGACAACCTCAGCATTGCTCACTCGGTCATTCCATCCAATCTTAGTGATACTACGCAAACATCGATGATCGAAAACCTCAAGACAACGAATATCTTGAGGTTTTCGATCATCGATATTTGCGTAGTATCACTAAGATTGGATGGAATGACCGAGTGAGCAATGCTGAGGTCAAAAATCGAGTATTGGGTACTAAGTCAGAGAATGTTCTATCACACTGTATCCAGCTTAGTAGACTTCGTTGATTGGGGCACGTGTTACGTACGACAAACACACGTCTACTATACTGTGCCCTGTTTTCCGTTCTTCCTAAGGAGTGGAAGAATTCTTATTGGAGATCAACAAATGACGTGACTGTGAGGAATGAGAAAATGTACAGCGAACTTAGGAAAAGTAGGTGTCTCACGTCTTCGTGGTTGGGGTCCAAAAGATCCATCAACCAGTTGGCTGGAGACTCTGAAGGATATGGTAGCGAAACATCAACAGTGGCGATCGTGTTATCACTTTCTGTCAAATCAGAATGCTTGATCGATGTGCGTTTGTACAGTTAGACTGTTATTCGTGTGTTGGCTACTAGAGCGCTCCTTCGTTTTCCCACCCGTGTAGGTCCACTCCCTGCCCATCTCGTACATTCATTCATCCTATTTCTACGTGCAACGTGGTCAAGACTGCAGTGGCCAGTGGGGCTTGCCCTACTGTTTAACGCCGTACGATGATGATGATAACCAATAATCAGTCCCTGAGACTTCGAATGGAAAACCATATTAGGGCCTTATAGGTGAGGTGTGGTGACGAGCCGGACGACAGTAGAATGTTATCTTCCACCAAAGTAACCGGTGATGACGGGGGTAAAAATCTCGGAGTTCCGAGGTGGTGATCAAACGTTCCAAACCACTCGACCACTACTGTCTTCTTAACGAGTGACCATGTGCTTAAACAAAATACAGTCTCGTCACCAGTAAGTCTCATCTTATTTTGGGCATGTAGCCAAACTTTATTAACATTTTATCGTTCCTGGTGGAGTGCGACAAAGGTTGTCTTCTATCTAGTTTCGCCAAAATCAGTACTGCGAAAGGCCTAGTAGAGACGCTATTTATACAAGGAACAAACTAATTAAAAAAATTCCGCTCGTTGCGCTCAAGGGTCATAACAAAAAATGCAACAGGGAAACAAGTGATGGATCACATAATTGGCCGGTAAAATAAGTAAGACAGCAACTCCGGTCGCGTTTCTTAGGGTCACGTTTTATGATGTTTTCAACCGTCTAGTGGTTGAATCTCGTGGACTTCAGAGAGAAACCCTCACAGGTTCTGTACGGCTAGGAGCTGGACATTTCAACCTAAGTTCCGAACGCCACTCATACCCTCGAACACAGTGTATCTTTCAACCAATGAGTACTGTTCACATTGGGCGTTCTAACATAAGAAGCAGAAAGCAAAAAGATAAAAAAATCTGTGATTTTCCTCTTGTTAAAATGCTTTTTGTTTTTTCTTCATTTTATTGGTCTGAGTGACATTTCTGTAATTATGAAAACTATTGACTATGTGATGGAACAGTTTTATTAGCGTCCTTGAGAAAATTTCAATGCAGAAAGCAGGTAAAGCAATAATGAAGTGGTAAACATGGCAAAACAAACCGGGAGTGAAGACATTGTACTGGTAATGATAATGTGGGTATAAGTGCGTCTCTACACTACACAATATAGCGCGTGACAAAAGTACAAGCACCACCTCATTTTTCCGCCTTTGTGTTTTCTAACGAAACCTTATCTGGTCGGGATGGCCGAATACCTGGTACGACACGACATACCGAATTTCAGGACGAAACTATGTACTGTATGCAGTAAACGTGAAAAACGAGGGTGACAAAATTAAAGGATCCCTTGTCCCGGTGCGCTTTGGCATGGAAAACCTCGCAGAAACAGACGGATTAATAAGCCTGGCAACAAGTTGAATCGTTTGGTCTGTGGACTTGGCGACTGACAAATCTACGAGAACTGGGATCACGTGAATCACGTGCTCTGGAGCAAGTGATGCACCCCAGTTGTCCAACCACTCTTGGTGACCTTCATTCACGATGGTTACATTTATACACCTTAGAGAGGTCACATCGAATTTTGTCTGCGCAATACCGCACAGAAAGAACCCAACAGACTTCGAGAAGAACGAAATAGCCTAGTTATACCAAACGGGACTCAGTTTGGATGGCATCGTCAGGCAATGCAAGAGCTCGAGAAACTTCGCACGATGGTAGACTGTCTGCAAAAAAACGCTCCCCAAAGAAATAAATTATGGTCCTGAGTCTCCACACTGTCATTTCGGGATAATTTAGAGAAGCCTAACATAGTCATACTTTTACGTGATACAGTTTATTGCTGAATGAGCGAAAATTATGAGGTCAGACACATTTGTAATTGTTCACGTTCAGTAGTTTGAAAGCCCACACGTTTATCTGCACTACTGAGTTCACGTGATGTTCATAAAAGAGAAGGTCGTCTGGCGTCTGGAGCGGGAGACTACGCTAGGGCTCTCAGACGCCTTGTTGAAGACCTCAAGTATGATCGTTCCTGTTCAACAGCTGTGATCGGTAACCTAACACGCTATCCAGCCTTCATCCGCACCGTGTATCGCCGATTCAACGAAAGTAAATTTCAGCCAAGGATACGCATTCTGGTTCCTCTGTTGACCGAACGTCACCTAAGGTTCCATTCGAAGTGGGCAATGGGGGAATGCTTTGAATAGACGGACAAAGGTAATCGACCATTTGGACCGACGAATAAGTGCTTTTTATTGTTCAAACATGATCGTCGAAGGCGTCTTTGCAAACAAATCGCTGAAACTAATAAAGATGATATGATGACAGAAACAATGCAGCACGATGGAGGATCAGTACCTGTCTGGGAAGCCATCTGATAGGAAAGGTCGGAGTGAGTTGATATTTCTGGACGACATCGCCAGTGGTCAGGTTTACCTAGAAGTCCTGATCCGACACATTTTACCAGTGTCGAGTACAACTGCTAGAGCGACTTTCCAGGACGAAAACGCGCCCGTACACCGTTCCTTTGTTGTACGCGAGTTGCATACGCATCACAGTACAAAGACGCTCCCGTGGCCACTTCGAACACCCGATTTCAATCCAACTGAACATTTGTGGGATCAGCTCGGAAGAAACATAAATCAAAGGCGGAAATATAAATCACTTAAGGAATGAAAGACGGCCTTGAAAGAGGAAAGGGTTCGTATGGCGCGAGATACAGTCAGACGGTTGATAACGAGCAGACTGTTATATCATCCAAAGGTGACTCAACCTTATACTAATGAGTGACCGCTTCAGAACGATCACACCACTCAATTCACAACAAAACATTTTGATTTCAGTAGAGGATTTCACTAATGTACATTGTTTCGATTATTTCGGAAGCGTGTGTGTGTGGGGGCATTTTTTGGCGAATAGTTTATCTGGAGTGTAACGAGCAATGTTTGCCTAAAACCGAAGTGGTCATCCCAAAAAACTAAAATCGGACGAACACAGATCAATTCGTCCAGCCTCAAATAAGATATGTCCCATGTCGACATTGGAAACTTTGATCAGAGTCAGTGTTTCGAAACGAAAGTTACAAAGCTGTGCCGTGGATGAAATACACCGCTGTATAAAAAATGCTTCCCCATGGCTTGAAGCACACGTAGCATAGATAAACAAGTAGGAAATGTCTACTTTAGTGACGCGAAAAAACTAATTTGGATGAAAGAAAGAATTCTGAGCCAAAGAAACAACGACAGAAACTCAGTGATGGGTTGGAGAGCCTTCTCAATCAACGGCCAAGATGAGCTGGTTACACTAGAGGGTATTCAAGATTCCGTTGCGTACAGTGGTACACAGGGACAATTTCTGCACCCACAACCGACTAGCAAATTTCAAGACGACGCCACATTCCAACATATTGCTTCTGGCCCCTGCTCATATACTACAAAATGTTGAATGTTGTTCCGTGGGATCAAGGTCATGAAGTGGCCAGGATGCCGACCAGGTTCAAACCCGGTGGAAAACTTTGGGATATACTTGTTCGCCAGGTGTACAATGATTCCATGACAGAGTGAATTAATAGCCACCCTTAAGCGAGAATGGGTGAGCACTGACCAGGGGACGATCACAGGTCTTGTACGAAGTATGCCGAAAAGATGCATCGGCGTACTTGTCTGGGCCACTTCTTGTTCAGAAAAAGGCTCTTTTCCCATACATTCGCACGGACAGATTGTTCTGTTTTGTCCTACTACTTCTAGTAAGACTTTTCTGCTTCCGAACCACCTCGATTTATTGGTACAAAAACGATACTTTATACATGATGAATGGTGATCGCAACCAAATCCTGGTCCGCAATCTTGTCGGTCCACCTGGTATTCACAACCAGCTATTCTGAGTGGTTAGTTTGGTTACAAACCCACTTAGATGATTCGGTTCAAATGAAAGTTAGCATCTGCTTGGTCATTCGGTCTGCTTTGTTCGCTTCAATCCTGTCCTCTATCCGGGACAGGCGTAGATGTGCTGGCTATTCGTCAAAACATCGTGCTGTCTACTCAACGAATCAAGCCGTCTATTGACAATGTGCCAACCCATCCCCTCTCACAGATTTCGATCGAAATGATAATTTTCCACACTGTTTAATGTCTGAGTGATTCGTTTTTTTCTTCTATTTTTGGACTAAATTTAGTTTTTCCCCGCAGCTGCAGTTTTACCTTTGTATTTTTTACATCTCGGATTGGCCAATGTACAATTTTCACAAGGTCGCCCAGACAGACTATACAAACGGTAGGGCTGATGTTTGAGTTTGACGTGCATTGGTCGTCGCCAATAAACGCGCGGTACCCTGTTGTGTTCGGCCTCTCTTTCTAGCTAGCAGTTGGGCTAGCATTATCGAAGTTCACGCATTGTGTCTGAGTTACTGTCCAGTCGAGGGCCATTCGCTGTGCGATTACGGGTCTAGGAGGTTCGACCCAAGTGATCAATCTTCATTACCACGCGAGGCGGCAAGTATCGTGCATCTTCTGTGCTGTCTTCTTGGCAGTGTATTGTGTTCTATGTGTGGCTCGCTAAAGCCAGTACAGTTTGTGCTACTCAGTCCCAGTGAGTTGAGACATTCCGTGTCGATTGCGTACTATCTGGCAATACAACAGTTCTCAAGTTGCACACGAGTTTAGTAGTAGTTATGGCAGCCGAGATAAGGGGGGGGGGGGGGCTATACTTTTGTAACCCTCATTTTCGCATTTTCTGATCTGATTAGTTCATAATAAATTATTTTGTTGCGAAACTCTATATTTTGTATCGCAATGAGCACTCGATTGTTTTGACCAGATATGGTTTTATTAGAAGATATAAAGGTGAAAATATCAGGTGGGTCCTATACTTTTGTCACGGCCAGGATACTCAGTAGTCCTGTGTCTCGGGTCACACCGTTTAGGAGAGCAAGACAATTGGTTCACGCATGACCTTTCAATAGACAACTATCTGAACCACACACACTAATTCACAATTGCGGTTCGATTGGTATGAAATGATCGCTTACATCATTCTCCGAAGTGCCGCAAATCCAACAGGTTTTACACTCGATACACTGCCAACGATAGGTTTTCACCGAAGCGATCATATTGGTGGTGAACTGGAGACAGAAAAAGTGCGCACATCGTCCACAATCCGAACAGCGGAGCATACCCTCAGGCCGTCCGGTCTTTTTGTTTAATCGTTCATCACCCAGACAAAAATCGCATGTGTATTCACCGTCAAAAGCCGTGGATGAACGCCAACTTGGATCACCCGGCTCAACAACTGTGAGGGTGGGCGAGGAATACGAGATAACATTGAAAGATAAATAAACAAAATAGCTATGCATTTTTACGGAGGACGGAGTGATGTTTCTCCGATTTGCCATTCTTAAAATTATCAAAATCCTGGTGTTATAGATACCATCAACACAAATAATCAAAATAGTGGTCAGTAGAAATGTTCAGATTATAATTTGCGAATCAAAAGAGCTCGACAGTGTAACTTATGTCAAACGACACTAGCGAACCTTAAACCTTATAATTCAGCACGACGCCTCGGATGTGAATTCATGAAAAAGGAATGATAGCTTTCCGATCAATTGGTGACGATATCAACGCTTGCCCGCATACAACAGAATGAGCAAATATACTGAATAGAGTTCTGAAGTCCAACGAACCGATAAGTGTCTCAGACGGGAAAGTGACAGCGCATATAGACGTTTATTAGGCACTTAGACATAATCGCATAAAAGTAGCCAACCACAAAGTACTACAGAGAGTTAAAACAGAAGCAAACTCCATGCTTGTTGGAATTCATAGCACACCAAAGATGGATACTAAGATACTTATTTGGGTAAAGATCGGTGAAATAAGGAAGAATGTGGCAATGATCAGAGGTGCGTGAATAAGTTTTGGCAGATACAAAGATAAACTAGAAGGCAAAACGGAAGAGGACAGTAATTAATACCAAAACTGGAATATTGAGATGTGGCAGACAGAGGAACGAAAAGAAACAATTAACTATCCGGGAAAACTAAAGGGAATTCGAGTATGGCGGGTGGTTGCATCATGTCAAAATATATCGCCGAAGCGGGGAATCGGCAATCCAAATAGGAAAAAATGATCTGTCAGTAAGAATGAAACGAAGTAATCGTAACGGAAACTACAAGTAAACGGGCGTCTGCTAAGACTACTCCTCCCTGTAACATTTACAAAAACATCATATACGACCCAGAGAAATTGGGCGTGGAGAAGGAATTGATGAGAGTTACGGTTTTTGACCACATAGTAGCTCTTTTATCTTGGGAACTGAAGACTTCATCCTGGTGGAGTACGCCAACAAATGACGCCCCGCCTACGAGAATCACACGTATTTTCAAGCCATTGGTGTTCAAATTGGTTTAGGGTGTGCTGGTAGTTGGGCGACTCCTTATCAGACACGAGCACAAGAGGTTGCCACTGTCCTCTTTGGTGGGAGTTAGACAGTGCGCACAATCGCCCGCGGTTTTCATCGGGATACCAACGTGCCGGGAAAATGGTAAGAGCGGAATAAAATCGAAGAACACAATCGTTCAAATCAAAGTGGGGCCGAACGTTGGACTACTACATAAGTTGGGTAAGCAAAGAGGAAAGGTGGTAGGAAGTTTTGGGGAGTGGTCACTGAAGAAAGGAAATCCAAGCACACGTAAACACATGGAACAGAAGGAGATACATGGCACATTATTGGGGTTTCCAACTTGGCTATCCCCGTTTTCTCATTGTAATAACGACCAACTGCATCCATCGACGAAAAAGTTCACATCCGTTTCGAAAATACGAAAACAACATCATGATGCTCACAAATGGCGCCTGGTAAAACCATACAGATCGGAATTCCCGTTTACAGGTCAAAAGCTGACGAAGTGATGCGGCAGGGGTTCTGAAATGTAGACTGCCAGCTGAACAGAGGCGATGATGGGAAAAGACTTCAGAACATTTTCGGAGGCAAACAATTATTTTCAATGATTCACTCTCTAGCGAGCACAGATCGTATCGCAAATAGGTGCGTTGAAAGGGTCAAGGGACAAAAGGGTTGTGTGAGGAAGGTATTGGTCTGCACGACTAGATCGTCACAGTCATATGGTCCGGATTTTAGTCATTGGGGTGGGAGTGGTCCACTTGCGGACAGGATAATTAGAGGGTTTGGATGAGCTATTTCTGTGTGTACAGAGCAGGTGCGAAAAGATTCAAGATGATAGGAGGGCGGGCTATCAACCACTAGCGTATATGCCCGAAAACCAATTAAAAAATGAACAAACATACCGAAGCTACTGAGTTGACATTTTTTTGAACCTTAGAGAACGAAGAAAACATTGGCTCATTCGAATAAAACAAGGCGAACAAGCATGTGAACAAAGGAAACAACAGAACACGCATTTACTTGCCCTGAGACTAGACACAGTACTACGGACAAATCCTAAAATGTCACTTATAATGAAAGATAATAAATTGTTTTGTTTTGGAATATTAATCGCGTCAACGATTGGAAATTCCCTTGATTTCTTGTCATAAATTTAAACTTGCTCCAAATAAACTACTTAAATTAAAAAGGGAGTGACAGAAAAATACCCATTATTTTTCGACCGTAAGTGATGTATTTCGGGCGCAAATTGCACACTGATCGGAAGAACGTATGCAATCAGAACAACGGGACAATCCCGCTTTCATTATTCTCCACGGAATCTGACGCGAAGCGTTTTACATTACACACAATCAGATGTAGACGAATGAATGATAACCATGATGCAGGAGGGGTAGGACCTATGTCACACGATCAACGCCAACGTTCAAGAAGTATAACCGATTAGTTACGGTTACAACTAATACCTCAACTGACTCTCCGTAAGTTCCTCTTTGGGCCTGGTATTTAAATGCGAAGTATGCGCTAAACACTCGGTATTCGACTGCGTTCAATTTCAGAACTATGCGATTCCCACGAGACTGATAAACCGTGAACGCCGTTAATTAGCTGCACCCAACCAAAGCGCAGTATATCATCCAGAACGCAAAACTTGCCAACTGTCGGCTCAGACAAATAGCACCAAAACACCTGGATAAACATTCCTGTTTGTTTATTTGCTACGTCTATTCGTTTTGCTCGCAAAGAGACGATACTGCGAGGAAGAAATCCAAACTAGAGCACAGAAGTGCGAGGTTAATGGTAGGATGGATTGAACTGAACTTATACTTTTCTTTTATCATGGACAGACCATTCTTGTTAATCTCCCAACCCGCTGACCACCAAAAAGTCAATCCGGGAGGATGCGCATTACGAGGCACAACCATTCCAAACCAGGCAGAAAATGGTGAACCTGGTAGATAAATCTCGTTACCTCAGTGAGAAACAATGTTGCTTAGTTTCTAGATTAGGAGCCTTGCTGAGATTGTGCTGCCTTTCTTGATCCCTCTATTTCAGCGTCGAATTCAACAGACGTTTTTCTTCGAGGTACGTATGCTTTCTCTTCACTTCTAAAAGCCCGGAACACGTCCGCACTCGTGCAGTGCGATAGAGAACGTTGCTTCTAACTACTCGCACCACTCCTCAAAACCAACACATTCATACACACGCAGTCGTGACGGCTGCTCCGCGTAATTTTTGCCCATCTTCGTTCAATCCGAATTTAGATACTTCAGGAGCATGTACCTTGTGTTTTGTAGCTGTTTTCCTCTAATACATATGCTGTTTCTAAAACCTCCCTTCTTCGACCTATTTCATTAACAGAGACTTCAGCTAGGTTCTGCTCTTGCTTGATACCTGGAAACCACTTTATCCGGACGGGGTCCAAACAATCTGCTCAAGAACCGTGCACTAGAACTTGCTTTCATTTCTACCATCTATTTAACTCGTACAAAAACAATGTATTCATTTCATTTCGAAAGGTTGTACATTTTTTCCAATATCCAAAAGCGATGATCCTCACTACCTTAATAACTATCGACAGATCTGTATGACGCCTGTTTTGCCTAAAGATAAGGAAGCCGTGGTTGAGAAGCAGCTTTTCTCGCAATTGAAACGCCACGCATTCATTGGTGACCACCAGTATAGCTCCGTCGCCACAGACCCACTAGTGATTTGGTGATATGTGTCGTGTATCAGATCATCAGCATTTAACACTCGTTTGGCGTTGTTGGGTATTTGCAAGGAACTCAACCAACTAAAGTATGAATTTCACTTGCCGAAACTAAGCAGACTCAAGAACACATTTAAACTCATCTTTTGGACTTGTCTATTTCAGCGGATGCGCCATGACTGCTCAGTTTGCCGCGACCATTTCAATCATTCACCAAGGTTCTTCTGTTTATACTTTTACCTAAGAGACCACTTTCACTGATCTCTATCCAACCGGGCTTATCATACATCATCAGCGAATATCAGAACATTCATCATCATCATCGTACAGCGTTAAACAGTAGGGCAAGCCCCACTGACCACTGCCTTTTTTGCCATCTTGCACGTCGAATTAGAAAGTATGAATATACAAGATGGACAGGGAGTAGACCTACACGAGTGGGGAAACGAAGGAATGCTCCAGTAACCAACACACGGAATACACAGTCTAACTGTACAAACGCACATCGATCAGTCAATCCGATTCAATAGAAAGTGAAAACCCGATCGCCACTGAACATTGATCCCTAATGGGTCATTACCTGGAGCTCAAACAACCGTGCGTCATCTAATGTCGCAAAAACTATCAGCTGTTCTGTTTTATTAAATCGAAAGCAGTATTATCAAACCTTCACTTTTCACTCAAATACTCTTGATTTAACATCTTCTCTGACCCATTGTTTTCTAATTCACCCCTTAGTCCTCAGATTTAATTTCTTTTGCTTCGAGTACAAAAATATCTTTCGTTTTTACATTAGCCATTTCTTCACACTAGCGGAACTTGTTCAATGCTCAAATTTGCTCCATTCTTCCATATTCAAGTCGTGCTTGGCAAAGAGCCATATGTGCGATTCTGATAAACGAAATTCAACGCAAAGCCATTTGTCTCCTGGGGAACTCTATATTCACGCCCGCCCTGCAGCCACTTGCTTGTCGCTAGACAGTTGTCTCAGTCTATTTTTTGCTGTTGTTACCATTGTTATGAACTGGAGCTTTAGTCAATCTGCTAGTTTTCGCATTACGTCATTTCATGTATTATGTATATTCACTTCTACCTGCTCTTTTAGTATAGCACTATACTCCACTCGTCAGTTAAGTAAAGTCACAGATTTTACCAACTCCTTTTATGCTCAAAGCATCGGGCTGATTGTTGATCTATCTCAACCATCGGCCTTGTTCTTTGGAATATCCTTTTGTGGCTCCGATAAGCTACGCTTCCAAAAGCCTGGTCTGTCTTCGCGACAATGCCGGCGCGCTCCACGATTCACTGCGCTAAATTTTGTTGAGAATCTGATCAATATCACTCTGGAATTATGCTCGACATCACCGTGTCATCCAGAATCCGCTACTTGAAAGAGTCATTCACCCAGATTACAGACACAATATGTTCCACTTTACTATCCACAAGTCGTTTTTACGAAAGCTGGCCGAGACCAGGTTGGACTAGGAAACGCAAGCGAGCCGGTTGACAGACTGCCCTTAGTCACACAGCCCTAAGGGGGATGACCTTTCCCACATTGGTCAGTACTAACATTCGGTCTCTTTTTAGAAAGATGTCCCTCGTGACTAATGTTCTGAACTTTCGGATCAACTCGAACATGTGTGACCATACCCAAGAGTCTTGGTTAAATGAAAGTGCTGAAGACGAACTCATTCTCCTTGAGAACTTCGGGTGTTTTCGTCAAGACGGAAAACTGTGCGAGAAGACAGGTGGTGGTGTGATTACTTACATCAATTCCGAGTGGTATGGTAAGTCTGAAGTTGTTTTTACTTTCTCGTGTAATGGTGCTGACTGCGCGGTTGCTAAATGTCACTTTAAATTCTCGCCTTTTCAAGGTACTGTGATCAGTAAACTGTTCATAGCTCCGAGGAACATTGACCTGTTCTTTGAAGCTTTTATACCGGTTCTGATTCCAATTATATCTGACTGTCTATGGATCATTGTCGGTGGCTTTAATCATGCACCTATGTATCCCTTACTTGCTACTGATTTAAATGACCTCTGTCTTATCCCAGCTAGAGGGGATGCTGTTTTCGACAGAATTATCACCAACCATCCCGTTCCACCCCTGTAGATTCACTCCCTGTCCATCTTGTATATTCATTCTTTCTATTTCCACGTGCAACATGGTGTTCGGTGGGGCTTGCCCTTCTGTTTAACGCTGTACGATGATGATGATGATGAATCATCCCGAAAGTTTTCACTTACAACTGAAAGCTCCTGTTTCAACGAGTGGTCACACTTCCATTATCATCAAACCCTGAATTTATTTACGTTCAACACATTGTACACTCGTCAGGACAAAACAAATAAAGGTCACTTCTGGAAATCTGTCACTCACCAACACCACCCTTCTTCAAAGATCCCTTTCCATTGTTTCTCCCTGGTTTTCTTTCGACTGCTCTCTTTGACAACTAGACCTATTTACGAAGACACTGAGTGTGGCATTTCATTTGTGTTGTCCTATGGAGACTGCATTTCTTAACAGAGTAGCTTCTTCATTGCTGAAATCTCTGAGAAGGCAAAAAGAGCATGCCTATAAACTACACGACCAAGCTTCTGTGAAACGACACTCCATCCTGATCGAACAAGAAATCCGACGACTGAATATGACATTTGCCCACCAGCTCTTCTGTGCCACCAACAGCAAACTTTTCTGGCACGGAACCCGGCTTCTATGTGGACAACGGGCCTGGTCAAGGAACTATGATATAGATGTCGACAGGCTGGAAGCTGCTTTTATTCATCCATCATCGGATACCCTACCATTCTATTTTCCTTGTTCCCTCGGATATAGGGCCATTTTTCTCAGAGGTCTTCGAGTTTCTTAAAACCTCAAAATCAGCTTCTGCTGTGGATCCAAACGGTTTATCTTTCACTGTTCTCAAACTTGGAACAAGTCAAGTATCCGGAATTATGACTTCCCTCATCAATAAACCTGATGCTGGTGCTTTTCCTGCCTCCTGGAAACCCGTGACAGTAGTACCTATTCCTCAACACTATACTTCCAACATTCAGTCAAAACGTCTTCGTCCCATCATCATTACTTCTGCGCTTAAGTTGACCCAGCCCCCTATCCTAAATCGATTACGTTCCTTTTTCGTTGTTCCAAGTGACCCCCATCAGTTTGTGTACAAACCCAAGAGATGCACTCTGGGTATGGTTACTTCAGTTTGCCATTTCATTTCAAACAACTTAGAGAGTTTTATGCAATCCGTTTGATGTATTTTCCTCGACTATTCTTCTGCTTTTGACTCGGTTCCATGTTTCCTGCTTCTTTAAAAGCTAGTCTTTTGGTTGTCCTACTTCTCCACTCTTGTGGAACTCAACGTACTAAAGTCGGTACAAGTTTATCGAGTCTTTTAACCAACAACTCAAGTCATCATCATCATCATCATCGTACAGCGTTAAACAGTAGGGCAAGCCCCACTGACCACTGCCTTTCTCACCATGTTGCACGTTGAATTAAAAAGTATGAATATACAAGATGGACAGGGACTGGACCTATATGGGTGGGAAAAGAAAAGAATGCCCTAGTAGCCAACACACGGAATACACAGTCTAACTGTACAAACGTACACCGATCAAACATTCTGATTCGATAGAAAGTGACAACACGATCTCCACTGTTCGCGGTTCGCAGCCATATCCTTCAGTGTCTCCAGCCAACTGGTTGAGGGATCTTTTGGACCCCAACCACGAAGACGTGAAGCACCTACTTTTCCTAAGTCTGCTGTACATTTTCTCATTCCTCGCTGCCACGCCATCTGTTGACCTCCACGTGGTCTCTTCCATTTCTGAGGAGAAACGGAGAATAGAACACGGTACGGCAGACGTGTGTTTGCCATACGTAACACGTGTTCCAACCAACGAAGTCTACTAAGTTGGATACGCTGTGACAAAACGTTCTCTGAATTAGTACCCAATACTCGCTTTCTTACCTCATCGTTGCTTACTCGGCTATTCCACCCAATCCTAGCGATACTACGTAAACATCGATGGTCGAAAACCTCAAGACGACGAATATCTTCAGCACGCAGACCCCAAGTTTCGCAACCATACAACAAAACTGAACGCACAGTGGCACAGTATACACGACCTTTCAACTTCAGTGAAATATCAGATCGACGCCACAAGTGCTTCAGTCCAGCGTACGCCGCTCGAGCTTTGGATATCCGCGTACTCACCTCTACTACTGTGCTCCCATCCGTCGTCACGCAGCTACCGAGGTAGGTGAAGTGATCGACAACTGACAGCACCTCCCAATCGAGCATCAAGCTCGGAATCGTTGACGTCCAGTCTTGTAACATCACCTTGCACTTTGAAGGTGTAAAGCGCATGCCGAATGGAGCTACAGCTCTTGCGAGATTATCTAGTGCACGCTGAGCATGTTCTGTGGATTCGAACAAGCAGACAACGTCGTCTGCGTAATCTAGGTCACATAGCTTTTCACTATCTCCTAGTTCGACCCCTATATCCTGAAGATTTTGCAAAGCACTCTCCATTATTTCGTCCATGACGAAGTTAAAAAGGAATGGAGACAAAGGGCATCCCTGCTGAACACCACTGGTCGTTTCGAACCGACCGGATAGTTCACCGTAAACCCTTACGCGGCCAGAAGTATGAGAATACAATGATCTCATTAGGTTCACGAACTTCTGGGGCATACCTTTTCGATGAAGAACACTGAAAAGCGATGTTCGATCAACTGAATCGAAGGCGCCTTTCAGGTCTAAGAAAATCATCATTGTCGGTCGGCGGTGCGTGTGACGCGTTTCAAGTAGTCGGCGAAGAGTAAAAATCTGGTCGATGCATCCTCGACCTGGGCGGAATCCAGCCTGTTGTTCGCGGACATTCCTCTCGCGAGCCGGTGTAAGACGGTGCAGCAAAATCGAAGCTAATACTTTGGTGACTATCGGAATTAAGCTAATCCCACGATGATTACTACAGTCATTGCGTATTCCCTTCTTGAAGACGGGAACAATCAATGACTCGCTCCATACTAACGGAATACGCTCCTCCTTCCAAATGTCACGGAGCAAGGCGGTTAGTGATTTTATCAACGCCTTACCACCCAGTTTGAAAAGAACTGGAGGAAGTTCGTCGGGACCTTCCGCTTTCCCTCGCTTTAGTGATCCAATGCATGACTCTACTTCTACTTCTGATGGGGGCTCAAGTGATACCACCCAAGAAGTCACAGTTGTTGACACGGGAGTAACTACACTAGCGTGCGGCCAGCTAAACTGTTCCTTGAAGTACTCGGCCCATCGGTCAAGCCTTTGCTGTTTGTTATGGATGGGTTCTCCATTCCTATTGCCAATCGTTTCACTGACCTGAATTCGCCGTCCACCGGTGTCACGAATGAGTCTGAACAGTCTTTGACTGTTACCTGAAGCAGCTGCCACTTCCATTTCTTCGGCTACACTGACCCACCAATTTTCGCGATCCTTCTTGAGGCTTCGCGTAACTTGTCTTTGCAGCTTTCTCCGCATCTTATTCATCTCCTTACGGTACGAAAGCTGACGCTTTTACTCCATTATACTCAGCGACTCTTGCGAGATCCAGTGTCTCTGATGGACAACGGATCGGGGACCTCAGGCAAAACCTGCTGCAAAGTGCATCGCCTGTTTGACATGAGCCCAATGCTCATCTACATTACTGTTCGTCGTAGATCCTAGCTCATGTTCTAACTTCTTTCCATAACGGGTGCGCACTTCTGGATCACACAATCGGTGCACGGCTAATCGGGTTTGCGGTTTGCGACGATGACCATGGAGCTGGAGAGATAATCGCATTAAAACTAAGGCATGGTCCGACTCTACGTACGTGGACCAGTAAGATCTACAGTTCTGAACAGAACTGCGCCATCCGTAGCTTACTGCAATATGATCAACTTGACTCAAAGTACCTGTAGAGTTAGAGCGCCATGTCGCTGTGCGACGCGAGCTGTGTCGAAAATTGGTGCTAGACAAGAACAATCGATTGTCTGCACAAAACTGGAGAAGTCTGTCCCCGTTATCTGCACGTTCAGCGGATGAAGCACAACACACACCTAAACAGGCTTCTGACACACCAAGTTTGCCAACTTGTGCATTGAAGTCACCAGCTAGCACTACAATGTCGGAACCTTTACTGCTGCGAACGAGAGTGGCGAGGGCATCATAGAACTCATCTTTCTGCAAGTCTGAGCTGCAGTTCGTTGGGGCGTTCGCCGAGATCACGAACAAATTGCGTTTAACACAACTATCCTTTCGAACGCCGACTGACCCTTGGAGTCTCACAGCACATAAACGACTGTTAACAGGGATCTAGTCTAAAAGGGCAGCCTCAGCCTTGTCAGTCAAGACTAT
Organism: Fasciola hepatica; assembly: GCA_948099385.1. Classification (NCBI taxonomy): domain Eukaryota; kingdom Metazoa; phylum Platyhelminthes; class Trematoda; order Plagiorchiida; family Fasciolidae; genus Fasciola; species Fasciola hepatica. Next base: position 7,526,856 of record CANUEZ040000012.1, on the reverse strand, counting down.
TCCTACACCACGTTGACCCGCAGTTCTGGCTACTTCGTCCCCTGAAGTGCGCATAAAATACCTCGATGAGATACCAGGAGCAGTCAGTTGAATTACACTGCTCGAATACTGTATACGCGTTTCACTTAAGCAGCAGACATCAATCTTCAGAGAATCTATTGTGAGCGCTAGGCACGCCTGCTGACCGGCCTGCATGAGTGTACGCACGTTGAAGGAGCCGAGATTCAGAGGCTGACGAGGATTGAGAAAATGTGACTTACCAGACAGAGGATTATTCCCGACACTGTTTGACAGTGAATCATTGCGAGTATCGACCGTGTTATTAGTGGGAGCATTATGGGTGGATAGATGGGGCAAAGAGGGATGGTTAGGGACAGAAGACACGGGTTGAATAAAAGAGGAAGAACTCCGAGCAGTAGCCCACTTGTCGCTGCGCGCCTCGCTGGATGCAATAAGCAGCGCGGCCCTAATTATCCCGCGTGACGAACGGCGCAGTACGGATTTCTCTGTATCCGTGCAGTCCATGAGAGATGTTAAACGGGTGCTGCTGAGGTGTCCTACCGCGAAGCGGCAGAACGATTATGGTTCTCAACCACAGCTTCCAGTTCTAACAAAAACCCGTCCTTGGGGCAGCGGTTGGCTGAATGGGAGCCCATTTGCCTGGATCAGTTATTCTTCCACCGATTTTACCGACTGAGTCGCCACCTCAGATCGAACCCCAACCTGGAAGACCAAGAGACTAGACTTCGTCCCGCCTCTACTCACTGACCTTCCAGGCATGATTGTATCTTCGGCCTAAGGAAGTCATCCTGTATAGCTCTTTGGGTCAGAGGCACGCAAACCACCACCTTAAGTCAAGGTGGTGGTCTCGACGAAATTGCCTACTCCGCCTACACAACACGAGACGCAAGACAAGTCGGTGCCCTCGCCCGACCACTCCTGGGTGCCTCACGGAACCCTCTCCGCCAGGTGACATTTTCTTGGGTTTTAGCAGCGGACTATGCGGAGGATTTAAACTCAGTTCCAGACAACCTTGTGTGCGAACGACTCGACTGGTTGGATGAACTAGCCTTTTCGCGATATTTAGCGAACAAGGCCGCCCTTTGTTCGCCCACAGCACCGGGAGTACCTTCGAGCGGACCCCTCTGCCCGATTCGGAACTAACGTCACAACCTACCGGACACTTATACGGCACGCAGCCAGTGGACGCGGAAATAAACGGGTGAATACCGCCAGCGAGACCCAAATCACGTACGTACCCGGAAGTACCTACAGATAGATCGACGCGCGAGGACGACCCATTAGACGCCGCGCGCAGGATCCATATCTTTCGATTAGTGACCATCATAAAATTTAGGTGTGCGAAACACCAGCACAACTAAATGACATGCGCTCCCATCTAATGTTCCGAATCCAGTAACCCAACTAATCCACGTGGGTGCTCTCAAGAGTACGATTCTCTCTCTATCTCTTCACCACATGTATCAGCGACTTTACCACTGCACCACCTGGATAACTTTTAAATAAGCGGATGACGCCGTGTTCAGTCAATCTACCTTCAACCAACAAAACTTGAACTCTTCTTCCGAGAACTTATACATTCGGAGATTTTCGTCCCATTCTGGACTACATCTCAACACTTCCAAATGTTTGAAGTGTACTTTCTCGTTTCTCTTACCCTAATGAACAATCAGTCACCAACGGTGTCCTCATTTCCAGAGCTGAATCGGTCAAATACTTACGCCAATTTACACCAATTTACAGCGGTCTTCTCGCATTCTTGATTGCGTTAAAAAAACTACGTAGACTGTCTTTTCAAATTCGTAGGCTAAGGCAGTTTGATGCCACATGTCCATCAATGTATTCTCCCAATTTTACTCTTCTGCTTTCCCGTAATGACATCACGGTATGACAAAACTGAATTCACGATAGAATGAACTCGACTGAGAAAAGCTTTAGTTGGAATATAGGCCGTGCGTGCCATCGGGCAGACTTATTTGACGTACATTATTCGATGGTGTCAGTGGTAGTTGGAAGTTGGGTTGAAATTACAGGCACGAAAACCCTGGTGATTCATCTTTACTGTATTGAGCGCGTAAAGTATGCTGCCTGAAGCCAACAAGACCAACCCACTAAACCGCTGGAGATTTGATGAAATGTGGCCCTACGAACGCGACCGGGGATGCTCTCGTATTTATTTTGTGCGATAATTACCTGTCACCCACAGTTCTCTCACAGTATAATCCTGTATTCCATCACCTGTTTATTACATACTTGAGTGAGTAAGTAAAACCGCCGCACTTAATACAAGTGTGATCGTTGCCCAATTCTAACATTAGGAAGAAACATTGAGCGAAAAAGGTTGCCCTCTGAACACCAGCTGAATCATGAAACTGCTGTACACAGGCCGCCATTGATCAAAAATCAGTCAATCGAGATTAATTCAAATTAACCTATACAACCGTTGCAATCGGTCAAACAAATGATCAGTTACCCACCTCAATATCATGTCGAACTGATTGAAACGTCGGAAAATTCGCCGTTCAGTATTTACCCTTAGATCTTCCAGGTTTGACAGGGTCCGTGATCAAAAAGCAGTACCCATATGCTCGCTTCAGGGCTATAACTGTACAATTCACAGCATGGCATCTAAACATCAAGTTCTTGTGATACATGATAACTAGAATAACAAAAGTGATACCACTCACTTGAACTTCCACGATTGGTAGCGACGTGACGTGAACGGGATGATGGGTCATCAAGCGAATCACCATGAGTAGAGTAAACACCGACACCTAAGCCGACAGTGTGTAATGTTTGTGATGGGCGAACAGTTGTATTCGTAGCATTAATTACAGGATAACCGGTACCATCGGAGTGATTATGTACATGGCTATGTGCGTCCACAGCAGCAGAAGCTCGACTGCTAGCACCACGGTTCACCTGAAAGAATCAGAAGACAGATTGAAATGTTCCTCTCCCGGGGTGCCTTTTGACAGTGAGAGAAACAAACTTACAAAAAAGCCAAAAACCGCGAAGTAGTATGACTGCTAAATGCGACGAGAGAACAATACAATATGACCGAGACGTAATATCTAGAACAATTCGACGCATCTGCATGACACTCCCTTTAAAAAATAGTTCAGAGGGAATGTACTTATATCACCCTGAGGACAGACATGGCATCAGCACTATAACGGGAGAAAAAATACGAAAGAAAAAATTACATAAAAGAACACCATGTTTTCCTAATACATTTTGGTTTCGGATAGCCGAAGATCCGACGCATTGCATGTCTGCTACCGACTACGATCCTGTCAGATCCCTCAACGTCTTTATCCAGGGACAATTTCTGACATTCAGGTGAAAACCGGCAAGTCGGCACACAAAAACGAAGGCCAAAGCAACTGTCCGTTTCTCTGTACACACACCTAATCAATTACCTAGTCTTCAACCTTAACCTTGCGACACCTAGCCAGGGAGTAAACCGACGTCATTTCTTCATTCTACCAATTTAATTAAAGTTTTTACTTTGCCCAGACAAACTTTCCACCAAAATAATTCACCACACATTTATCAAACTTGTGTACACGATCGGAAACCCAGGAGATAAAAACAGAGCCTTAAACGTTACCAATCTTCGACACGTTCAAAAGTGGAACCAGTTATTTAGGGCCACGTGCATGTGTATTTCTTAGTATCCAAGTTAAAGCAGAAACATGTGACCCACTTCCGACGCTCCGCTCTAACCAGGATAACTTGAAACCTGACCCCGAGATATGAAGTGGAAAATCATAAAAGGACCTAAAAGATAAGCGTAGTAAGTAACCGTGCGCCAGTGGGTTACGGTCTTAGTTTAGTTCTTCCAACTACTAGCCTCGCTTGTTTGTGTTACCACCTTGATGCATTATTTAATTGACACCAAAACGAATAAAAAAGTATAGAGGAAGCAAACAGCGAAGAGTTATGAAACTTAAATCATTCAGGCGAGAAGAGAACTCGAACATAACTGCACCACTGATTGCAATACTTGGCCATATCATCAAATGTATCCATCTGGTGGGCGAATCTCGTGGAATCCCGCCCCATTGAAAAGCCAAACACACAGCAGAAGGGCAAATCCATTGCTCCAGGTTTTGATACCCTCTTGCTATGTCACGGACTGACCAACAGGACGCACCTTCCAGCCGCTAACTGCGTCGAAGAACTACGTACACCGAGTAAGTCTATCGGTTGACATGCGTAACACACGTCCAGGTCACCTTAACTTATTTACGTAGAGCACCTGCCCCAAGAACTGACTAGTGGTTCCCAATATCTCACTGTACGGTGTTCCCATGTGCCAGCAATGCTGCTAACAAACAGACGCTCGAACAGGATACATTTTACGTACATTTTACCTGAAACGGCCATTTCTGACGAGTGTAAAAGTATAAACCTCGACACGGCCGTACATACTCAATCACCGACGGTCAATCGGATGTCACGCCGACACCGCAGTTGATCCAAACTACCGAAGGCCAGATACTCCATCAGTATGCGCAACGAAACTTCCTCCGATATCCGCCCAACAGGTGAGATGTAACTTTCTATGTAACAAAACTCATCTACTTCAGCTGGAGCTTCCCCTGTCAACACAAGGTTTGGTGTGGAGCCAACCCAGTCTCACAGCAACATTTTACACTTTGAAGGTGCAAAACGCATCCCAAACATTTCCACACTGTTGTTAAGGCTATCTCAGGGAGCTTGCAACTTACCTGGACCTTCACTCAGAAGAACAATATCGTCCGCGTATTCCAAGTCAGACCGTTTACTGCCTGAACAAAGATCGACGCTGCTATTCTCACACGAGGATAGAGCTGTCTCAAGAATCAATTCAATTACAAAATTGAAGAGGAGGGGCGAAAGAAAGCAACCCTGACGAACAGCATTTTCTGTGGTGAACTCGGATTCGGCTGTTTGCATACAGGCATTGGAAAAGAGAAATAAATTTCTGCTACACACCCTTCAATGAGAGACAGCGCCAGAGAACTGTGCGGTCAACTGAGTCGAACGCCGCTTTCGAATCAAGAAAGACTGAGATTGTGGGTCTACGGAGCGTTGGGCAAAATGCTTTGGGAAGCAGTTCAGTTGACCCACTTCCGCAGCGAACCTTCCGGCAGTACCTGCAAGAGAACTGCTGCAGGTTGATAGCACTCCATCAGAAATAGAGTTTATTCGGGAGGTAGGTAAATTAAAAGAATGAAAACCTGCTCCAGTGAATGAATTGTCTCCATCTATTTTCAAAGATGGTGGCAAAGCTTTTGTTTTGGAGTTACCAAAACTCCGCCGAGTAATGTGGGTTAGTGGGCAGAATCTTGGGGAATGGTGTGAATCGGTGATTGTTCCGATTTACAGGAAAAGCGACTGGTCCTATTGTGAAAACCACAGAGGGATTAGCTTGATGAGTATCACATTCAAATTGCTCGCCGGGATTATTCTTCACTGATTACCGAGCACCCGCGAGATGTGTACGCGTGAGAATCAATCTGGTTTCAGACCCGGTAGGGGTTGTATCGACTACATTTTTACCCTCCGAAAAATCTTAGAGAACAGACACATGTTCCCTAGGCCCACAATCTGTGTCTTTCTTGATTTGAAAGCGGCGTTCGACTCAGTTGACCGCACAGTTCTCTGGCGCTGTCTCTCATTGAAGGGTGTGTAGCAGAAATTTATTTCTCTTTTCCAATGCCTGTATGCAAACAGCCGAATCCGAGTTCACCACAGAAAATGCTGTTCGTCAGGGTTGCTTTCTTTCGCCCCTCCTCTTCAATTTTGTAATTGAATTGATTCTTGAGACAGCTCTATCCTCGTGTGAGAATAGCAGCGTCGATCTTTGTTCAGGCAGTAAACGGTCTGACTTGGAATACGCGGACGATATTGTTCTTCTGAGTGAAGGTCCAGGTAAGTTGCAAGCTCCCTGAGATAGCCTTAACAACAGTGTGGAAATGTTTGGGATGCGTTTTGCACCTTCAAAGTGTAAAATGTTGCTGTGAGACTGGGTTGGCTCCACACCAAACCTTGTGTTGACAGGGGAAGCTCCAGCTGAAGTAGATGAGTTTTGTTACATAGAAAGTTACATCTCACCTGTTGGGCGGATGTCGGATGAAGTGTCATCGCGTTTACAGAAGGCGCCAACTTCCGTCATCTGTGGAGTCGGCGTGACATCTGATTGTCTGTTAAGGGTTTAGTGTACACTGCGGCGGTTAGGTCTGTTCTTTTGTACGGTTCAGAAACATGGCCATTGATAGCAGGAGACAGGCAAAGACTGTCGGTGTTGGAGCATCGATGTCTCCGTAGCATTTCTCGAATATGTTGGGAACACCGTATCAGCAATGCTGAGGTAAGACGTAGGGTGTTGGGAACCAGAGGTCAATCTCTGGATCAAGTACTGAATCTGAACAGGTTAAGGTAGTTGGGACCCGGCCGAGTAGGGTGTGTTAGACTTCCAGGTTGGGGTTCATGTGATCCACCTACCAAATGGAGATATTAAGCAATATGGCTAGGTGTCGCGGCCAGTGGCGTAGTTGCATTCGGACTCTTTCTTTGTTCTCAGTTTTCGCTTGATACTTTGACTTTTTGGATCTTTATCACTATGGTTCTATCCTTCCTGCCCTTTACTGGACAATGCCGGAAGGTAACAACTGAAACCACAGCATAGAAGTGTAAGGTTAATGGTCGAGTAAACTGAAACGGAAACTGATGGGGCATTTGAGAGGAGTAGCACCTCTGAGTCGGAAGACTGTTGTGCCCCTTGGGGTATCTTTCATCTCTTTAATCTCCATCACCTTCCAACTTTCACCTATAGCTCCACGACGCTGAGGCATGCGTCAGCTGCCACACCCCGGCAAACCGCTCGACAGGCGAACCAAACGAAGTTGAGGTTAACCGATGCCTAGAAACCTCGGTGAGACGGCCCCCAGCATGCGAAGATGGATGAAACCTGCCGGGATCCAACGGCTACCAGTGAAATCCGTCCAATCAACAGGGTTGTATGCCCCCTCCCTCTGGGTCTGGTGACTTCTACCGAATGACGAACGGGCTACTAGAGCCACCGGCAACCATGCATCAAGATCACTAGGACGCGCTGGGTATCCCGGATTGGTAGATCACCATCCAAAAAGCATACGAACAGCTCGCTGTTCCACCGGCTCCCAAAACAAAAAACTTACTGTTGCCCGACAGGTAGCACTTGGCTGTGCACGGGCTAGAGTTGCTACCTTGAACAAAAAATCATGACGCTGGGGACGTTACTTCGGACCAAATTCTCAAGACTCTTCATGACAAGTTCCCTTACATTCGGGACATGCGTGAAGCCGGCTCATCCGCTCGCAGGAGCTAGCCGCATAAAAGTAAAAAAGTAAGCGAACGTGTTTCCAGTGAATTCATTCTCAAGTCAATTACAATCACATTTATACGAAACAAAATAAGAAAAGAACACATTTAGTCAGGTCCAAGCACTTGAACTTCCGTGGCCGAAGGTTGATGACGTCATTCGCAAATGTGATGCCGATCCAGGCCTCTGACGACGACGCGTAATTTTACCGTGTCCCCTGTTCATCTATTGACTGATCGGCTAACCAATCGATTGACTGACTAATTGTGTTCTTTTCTTTCCTTACTTTGTTTTACGTAGATGTGATTGTAACTGGCTTGAGAATGAAATCACGGAAAACATATGTTCGCCTACGCCTTGCTTTCTGGTGTTAATCAGGGGCTATTCCCATATACATAAAAAAGTAAGTATGAACTTAAGCTCATTGAGCTCCGCCTATATCCGGAGGATTTGTGCGCTGTTCAAGTCTCCTTCATGGAGCTACAAATTCACCAAACAATCAGAGTTTATCGTGCATCCCGATTGCCGATGGTCACGGGGTAGCAACTCCAGATGCTCCAACCTAAGTTTGGTAGTACGGTATCTGGTTACACCTAGTACTCGTACGGAATGCCGTATAATGTAGACGAAATGACATGCCAAGTTAGAGTTAAATCACTCGAACTCGACAAACACGCTGGCGGCTAAGAACACGTTCGCATTAAGTTGATACTGCATTAGGTGCGAACACTTGACCTCTCCTGCGGACCTCAGTTTTTATCAACTTAACATTCAATGGGTCAGATGCATCGAAGCCAGAGCATTTGTTATAAATAGTAGAACTTTTATTTTATTACATGCTTGGGGATGAGTACAGTGGAATAAGCACAGCCTGGAATACCCACCTCATGACTAGGGATATCCTGCGACCTAAACATGAAACTTGGAATAGAGAACCGTATAAGGTCTCAAAAGGTCAAGCGTGGTAACGCGCCGGGTGACACTGGGTTACCATTTACCACGAGAGTGACTAGCAGTGGCAATATTCGAACGTACGACCTCAAAGATGGCAGGTAAACTCTCTAAACCACTCGTACACCACTAACTTGGAGCACCTTAGTCCAAAACCATGCATGGCAGCGAAAACCTTTTATTACATGCTTATGCATGAGCGCAATGGAAAGGGTATACCCCATGGCCACAAGGGTCTACTGCACTACAAGGGACAACCGGACCCTGAAACTTGAAGTGGTGAACCATATAAGGTCCCAACAGGTCAGCCGGGCGACAATGGATCATTGTCGTAAATACGCATACCGTCAAATAAGCATCGGTATGTGGAAATTATTAGTTTAGGAAATATGCGCGAATGGGGGATCACACACTTTTTGATACCATTGACTTACCTGCGGATGCTGCGAGTTGTAGTGGTAGTTGAGGCCCGTTCTCGACTTGTATCGAGCACCACATACATCACAAATAAAAAGAGGTGTTGGTCCTGGTTTATCATTCGAGTCTTCATCAAAAGCATTGTAACTTGGATAGTTTTGCGAACGACGGCGATTGGAGCCACTAGTTCCGAATGAACGACTTGTCCTGGGCAACTATGACAACACAGAACAAAGGTAATATCCGAAAAGAACTTTAATGAAGATGTATTCACTAAACAGCATCAAAGTCGGCTTTGTACTCGATGTACATCTGCTTCGGGAAGAGGAAGAAACAAAACTACGTTTTCCACTAGACTATTTTGAGTAAATCCTCACGGAAAAACATCATCATCGTACAGTGTTAAACGGCAGGCTGAGCCCCGCTGACCACTGCCTTTCTCATCATGTTGCAGGATAACATCACATTCACAGCGAGAATTAAACAAACACATTCGGTATATTAAAGAATTATGTTGTATGGGGAATACATGAAAACGTGATTCCTCAGACCTGTTGCTGCATTCGCGAATAATGTGAGCACGTTTTGCTAAGGCAGTATCCAAAAAGGTCATTTTCTAAAAACGTTTTCCTCGCCTAACCTTGGAATAATTTAATGGTGTCATCCAAAGGGAACGTACACGGGACAATCACTTAAATGGGTGCTGGTGTAAAAAATAACAGTGCGGTCAAATTAGAACCAAAATGTTCAATCCGTTCAGTTCCTTCAGTCAATAACCTTATATTGCTATGCGCTTATCTGCGTTGCTACCTTACAGCATCACTGGATCGGAAGCTAAACAGATCGAAGCACAAGGAGTGACTAAGCAAGTGAAAACCATGTAGACGCAGCAATATTTTAAAAGCAACTAGGCCACTGGTGGTCGTTACCCAAACCATAGTAGTTCAAAGCCCGCTTGGGCCGTCACTGGTCAGAACCACTGTCAGACTGTCTCTAGCAGCACCTCCCAGTTTTCCGTTATTATTATTATTACCATTTAAAGCCTTATTTATATAATACCTAAGTAGCACTGAACTTCAGCAATTTAGACCCGTCACCATTTCTCGTGGTTAACCTGTAACCGTCAAAGTCTCCACCGGCTTCAGTCATCATCCCACTTTCTGATCCTAAGCTGGCCCCTTATTATTACTATTATTTTCCTCACTGCTGCTGCTACGTCTATTCTTTTACCTACATGACGTCAGAAAAGCCATCTGCTGGGCAAGACATATGGGGGGTCAAGATTACGTAAGCTAATTGTGAGACCGTCATTTGCAACGGTAAGCCCGACCTTTTCTGTCCTACCGGCGATACACCCTCCAATTCAACCAACCATGGCGGAGTAATTGACGCAGAGCAGCGAGATTCACTTGAAGCTCGTTGGTGCAATCACTTGGAGTTACTAAATAGGCCAAAGTCACAAGTCTTGTGACCTGACCTGACCGCGTTATTTATTCATGTCAACTGAAGACTTCAATCGTCAGACGTGTGAACCTCGCCGACCCCAATCCGGAAGGTTAGTGAGATCTTGTCAACCACGAGCACTGGTCACGGTTTCCATTTATTTCCGCCATGCTATGGGCTGACAATTCTATCTAAGTTTGAATCGTTACACACTTCAGGGATCGTTGTAAACCAAGGGAGTTTGTCTGTGGGCATACGTAATACATCTCAACCACTGTAACCTACAAAAATTAAAAATTAGAAGCTCTGTTTACCGAGGGACATCCGGTTCCCAACCGTCGATGCCTGAACCCAGCAATGCTGAGACGGTGTACTCGGACAAGACTTTTTCTATTACATGCTTACGCATGAGTGCAGTAGAAGGGGCATCTACCCATAGCCACGAAGGCCCACTAAACTATTAGAGATAACCGGCAGCCAGACCCTGAAATTCGGAGCGGCGAAAAACCACATAAGGTCCCGATAGGTCAGGTATGGCAACGATCCGGACGACAGGGGGTTCCTACCCACCACCAAAGTAACTGGTGATGGCGGGGACTCGAACCTCGGACCCCTGAGGTAGTAAGCAAACGCTCTAAACCACTTGACCACCACCGGTCAGAATACTGTCCAGTCAACGATACCCAAGCAGCAGCAACCTTTGCGCATCCTAAACTCTCAACAGAGACGCTCCCTAACCACATTAATGGACGAACGTAACTGTCGCAGTAAACTACTGACTCTTGATGAAAAACGGAGGTCATGCCAACGCTGCAGGTAGCACAAATGGGTGAGATCCACGTGAACACTACCGGAAGATGCGACAACTTGGCGAATGAAAACGTTCAACTACTGAGATGGATGGCCAGCCTGGCAGGTAGTTCACGTAGAATGATCCGGATAAACTGATTACTAGTGTGTGTCTCAATCCCCCACCCCGGGCTGAAGTTCAAGCTAAGACTTGGTAGTATAGAGCTTCTACGATCGCGTTAGTCGAGGAAGTCAACAAGAACGTGGAGTGCCAACCGGGTGTATTCTCACTGGACCTGAGTGCTGAGACCGCACGCTGTCCTGTGTCCAGGAAATGTCGGTTGCGCGTGGGTGAAACGTGGTCAAGGAAGTGACAGATGGGGTGTGATCAGCTGATCACCATAGCAGAGGTAAATCTTTCGCGGCTTTAAACAGACGAAATAGAACTGAGGATTGTTTGTGAGCAATCATGGGTGAGTTCCATCTTCGCATTTCATGACCACGCGGCCAAAACTTCAGTGACAACTACCGTGTCAAAATAGTGTTGAACCTACTCTCGTTCTTCTTCTTCGGCGCCGAATACCATAAGTTTCATCAAGAAGTTCACTGTTATCGGAATCCACATCGTATTCTGGTCCTGCAGCCCAAGTACTGCGGCTATCGTCGTCTTCGTTTTCCCGTGAGTTAACATCTTGTGAAGATATATGCACAGCTGATAAATAAGTATTTACTGTAAAACAGACCTCTAGATAATCCGTTCCAAGATTCCGATTGACAAACAATATTAGAAGCGTTCACTCTTTTGACTTTCTTCCATCTGTGAGGGGGGTAGTGATGGATTTGAGCTATTAGGCCTAAAGTACTGTTAGGACTAAACCATGCAGTACCTTCTTCCCTTTCATAACTATTGCGATAAAGAAGGCAAGGTCTTTGGGCGATTCCTGTGGCATTGTCGAGAAAGGGCAGACGAGATAGTTTGTCATTTAACAGCCGCCTGTTATACCTTGCTGTCAAGTTCAACAACTTGTCATAGTTATATTCATTTAGCTCAGTTGCCATGTGAGCCCATGCGTTTGAATAACTTTGCGGCAGGACAACGTGGATAAAACCGCCGGTAAAGACACGGCAGAAGGAGACAGACAGGCGCACCAACTAGCGTCCAGGACGTGGTTCCGTATCAAGTTTCCGCCGAATTCAACCAAGTCAAATCAGTTCAGTTCAGTTCAGTTTGTACAGGACAGGTAGTGTCCACGGCCAATCGAGCGTCCAGAATTCCTTCGATGGTATGCACACCAGTTATGCACCCACCACTGCCGAGTGTATTTCGTCGAATCCCCACTAAAAATGAGAGGGAAACGGAAAACCTCATCGCACATCAACTGCGAGAGACATTATGCATCGTGAGCGTTCACTGAGACTGTATTCAATGAGCGAAAAAGTCTATTAAAACATACTCCAGAAGGACCACAGTGCTACCCGTCATCCATCTAGTTGATGTACTCAAAGCTCACCACGAGGAAATATCTCGTACCACTTGCGATCTAGAACACCTTTGAAGGATTGGACGGTCTGCAGATCTACCATTCCACCAGGTAGACCGTTCCAACTGTTCACAACCCTGTTGCTGAAGAAGTGCGATCTAGCCATCAACCTAGATCGGGCTTTTATCAGCTTCTTTTCATGTCCCCTTGTTCTGGAGTCTACGGCCACTTGGAATAGACTACCTGGTCTAAGGTCAGAGAAGCCCTTCATTACCTTGAACGTTTCTATGAGATCCCTCGACTTCTCCTCCTTTCCAACGAGAAAAGATTCAGGTCACAAAGTCTCTGCTCGTAAGTCTTACCCCTCTGCCCTTCAACCATTCGCGTGGCGAGACGTTGGACTTTCTCTAGGCAGGCTGTAAGGTTGATTAGACCTTACTTCGCGGTTTCCTTAGTAAACGCGTGCTTCGGTCCTTTGTACTGCGTGGACCACCTGCACGTTACTCTAATGTTCGGCACTGCACAAGTATGTTAACCAGAACAGTATTCTCCACGACCCGTGAGAACGAGAAGGCGATTGGGAGAGATAGTGGTTAGCGTGTATTTGGAAGCGTGCGTGAGAGCGTGCGCAAGAGCAACGGTCAAATGGCCACCGCGCTTGGCAGTCAGCGTTCAGTTAAACAATAAACGTGGTAAAAGTATGAACGAAGATGGCAACCGCTACAGGGGCCTCCTCCTAGAAGTCCGACGGAGTTGGGCTTCGATCGTGATGGTAAGCCGGAATTATTGGTTGTCCAGGAACTCCTCATAGCTTGTCCGTTATATTGTTGGTGACGTCGAACGACTGCTGATGAGTTTACCGGTGCCTGCACTCTCAAGGTCCGATGTGCGTAGGTCCAACCGTGTTTTGGCGCCCACGGGTCTCATACGAACGCAAGCCGGAAAATGCCTCTTCAGATCCATCCAAAAAGGCGTCCAGTTGCCGTCTCCAGTGCCAGGCTGACCAATCGTCCCGTTGTCCAGTGAGCGGTTGGCTCCTTGAACGTGCACGGGAGTCAGCCAGGCTACGGATGAAGCCAATGTGACTGTGTAGATCCGTCTGAGCGAGGGCAAGGTAAACTGGAACAAAATAGCGCCTGAGGGCGCCGGCGGATGTTGGACCGTAATAACAACACACAAACGATGTTCGGTGTTGTTGTAGTCGCTAGGAGACCAGAAGAAAATGAAATCATAACTACCGATTGTAATTTCTCGGGCCTGTTGTTTGGTAAATCCATGGCGAACTTCCCAACTTATTGCTAACAGTCGTTTGTTAAAATCGTCACGAAATCGGCGAAGCAGAGGGGATTTCGTAGTTGGCGACCGCGACGGCTACTTCGCGTTGGGGGTACGGTTGGAGAATCTGATGGACTAGCCGCCGAGTCCTCACTAGGCGTAATTAGGAGTGGTTTGAGTGGTAACTCGATCGATGCGGGTGACTGAGCGACTTGAGTGGGTGTAAATTGGCCGAGCGGCTTGCACTCAATAACGGCAGGCTTGAGACGGTCGATAGATACGGTGTCGTGTCGTCCGTTGATATCTATGGCAAATGTTTTTGCCCTACGTTTTATCACCCGAAGCGGGCCAGTGTGTGGCGCTTTTAGTGGTGATCGAACGCCATCGACGCGAAGGAATACATGAGTAGCGGTTCCTAACGCAGTTGGGACATAAATTGTAGACTGTTGTTCACGCGGCGGACTGGCCTTGAGCACTCGCATGTGCTGCGTAAGGCGCTGAGCATAGTCACCGTAGTCGAAAGTCACGGTTGGTGAGGGGGCTACCAACTCCCCAGGCAGACGAAGTGTACAGCCATATACTAGTACGGCCGGTGTTGTGTGTAACTCCTCCCCAACGGTGCTAATCGGGCTTAAGAGTGCTAATGGTAGTGTTTCACTCCAAAGGGGGTTACCGCTTGCTCGAATGGCGGCTTTTAATTGCCGGTGGAAACGTTCAACCATACCATTGGCCTGAGGGTGGTAAGCTGTCGTCTTAACGTGTTGGCTACCGAGAGTGGCGAGTAGGCTGCCGAAAGCGCCGTCAAAGTGTGGACCGCGATCGGTGGTCACTATTGCCGGGCAACCGAAATGACTAACCCAACCGGTCAGAAAAGCTTTCGCGGCCTCTTCCGAGGTGGGACGAGGGATAGGGATGGCCTGCGGCCAGCGAGTAAAACGATCCACGCATGTGAGTATGTAAACGTACCCAGGCGAGGGTGGAAGTGGTCCTACGAGGTCGACGTGCACATGATGAAAACGTGTTTCAGGTTCTGGGAACCTGGCTAACGCGCCTTAGTGTGCCTATGGGTCTTAACACGTTGACACTGCAGACAAGCACGAGCCCATTGACGGACATCTCGTTTGACATTGTGCCAAACAAAACGCTCAGTTATCAGTCTCACCGGGGCAGTCACACCCGGATGAGCCAGATTATGGAGTGTCAGGAACGTAGGATAACGGTGGGCAGCAGGAACTACTGGCCTAGGGCGACCTTGCGACACATCGCACACGATGGTATTCTGGGAAGCTGGTATAGGCGCTGTGGTTAAACTCAAAGAACCGTTTTGCCGAAGTTGTTCGATGTCAGGGTCCATAGTTTGAGCCTGTGCCATTGCGTCCAAGTCGATGTTAGGCGTTTGGGACAGACTTGGTTGATATACGCGCGATAAGGCGTCTGCGACGGGATTAAGTACCCCAGAGACGTGTCGTATGTCCACAGTAAACTGTGAGACAAAGTCTAAGTGGCGAATCTCGTGTGGTGAGTATCGATCGGAAGCTGACTTCAGTGCGTAAACCAAAGGCTTGTGGTCTGTAAACACCGTGAACGAACGGCCTTCGAGTGCATGTCGAAAATGACGGATTCCCAAGTAGATGGCTAATAACTCTCTACCGAACGTGCTGTACCTTGATTCCGCGGGCTGTAGGCGCTTGGAGAAGAATGCTAAAGGTTGCTAAGAGTCATCTACGAATTGTTGCAGTACTGCTCCAACCGCTGTGTCCGAGGCATCCGCCACTACCGAAATAGGAGCCAAAGGGTCGGGGTGGGTAAGGAGTGCTGTGTTGGCGATAGCATCTTTGACCAAGGCGAATGCGGCTTGTGCCATGTCGGGAAACACGAACTTCCGCTCACCTCCGCGCAACGGGTCGGTGAGGGGTTGCATCATTTCCGCACAGTGAGGAATAAATCGGCGGTGGAAATTCACCAGGCCGGCAAACTGACGCAACTGGCGTAAAGATTGGGGTTCAGGGTGGTCGCGAATAGCGGAAACTTTATCTGACAGAGGGCGAATACCCGAGGATGAAATAGAATGTCCTATGAAAGTGATATCAGACCGGCCCAGTTCGCATTTCGCGATATTGATCGTAACGCCGTGCTGGCTAAGGCGTTCGAAAAGTGCTCGTAAGTGTGTAGCGTGCTCTTGCTCTGAAGAACTCGCCACCAAAATATCATCCAGGTATACGTGGGCATTTTCCAAACCACGAGTTGCCTCGTGCATGAACCGTTGAAAGGTCTGGGCTGCATTGCTGAGTCCAAACGGCATTCGCAGAAACTCGAACAGCCCGAAAGGCGTAGTGACGGCAGTTTTAGGGATATCGGCCTCTGCTACCGGGATCTGGTTGTACGCTCGAACCAAATCGATACGGCTGAAGACGGAGCAACCTGATAAAGACGAAGTAAGATCCTGTATATGGGGAATCGGGTATCGGTCCGGGACGGTGACTTTGTTGAGCGCTCTGTAATCACCACAGGGTCGCCAGTCACCACTAGACTTAGGGACCATATGAAGGGTGGAAGCCCAAGGGCTACTAGAAGGGCGTATTATACCCAGTTCTAGCATATATTCGAATTCGGCCTGTGCAACACGAAGCTTGTCTGTCGCTAACCGACGCGGCCTACTGGACACTGGGGGTCCCTTGGTATCGATATGGTGAGTGACACTGGTCGTCACTGCTGGGAGAGGCCCGGCCTGCCGAAACATGGCCGGGTAGGCGGCGATGAGTTCGCCATAAGGTTGGTGTGCCGGTGGTTGAACGTAAAAGGGCGTGACGCGATTCACTCGCGAATTATGACCCGCAACAGCGAGAGTGGTCTGACGATCCACCACTCTGCGGCGCCGTGCATCAACTAACAAGTCAAAGTGTTGCAGGAAGTCAATGCATAGAATTGGGTACGGGACGTCGGCGATGATGAATACCCAACGAAAATTACGCTTTAAACCCAAGTTTAAGGTGAGCGACCGCTGGCCAAACTTTGGGATGGCCGTGCCATTGGCAGCGCGTAGTGTTTGGGCCTGCGGTGTGCTATTGTCGTCTTTCCCTCAGGGGAGAACGCTCACTTCGGCACCGGTATCTACAAGGAATAGGTTATTTGAAATGATGTCCCTTACGTTCAAAAGGCGACTATTGGTGTGATACCCGGCTTCGTGGGTCGCCACCATGGGCCGGGGGTTTAGTTTCCCTGGTGAGCACCGGGAAACGTACACCCTGGTTCGCATCGTTTGGCTCCCTCACCGAAGCGACTGTGGTATTTACAGTACCCTTCTTTTGAAGAACCGATGAAACGGCGTCGCAATGACGGACTATGGAGCCTAGATGAGCGTGCGCGGTGCCGCTCCTGTGACCCACTTCCAACTGCTAGGCGTTGCAGGCTCACGTCAATTCTAGAAAAAACTGACGCGAAGTCATTAGATGTTGGCAAGGCAGGCACCGTTGTGACGGAGGGCCTGGTTACTCCAGCTACAGCGGGGTTGTATCGTGACATAATGTCATCAGCTATCGCGGCGGTTTCCTCCAGCGAGAATTTGCGCGTGGCACTTAGTAAAACTGGAATGTTATGCGGCAAACGCTGCAGCCAAAGTTCCTTTAAGAGCGGGTCCCAGCCTATTGTCGGTCCTCTCGAGCGCTGCATCTCACGCAGCAGTTTAAAGGGCTTCCTACTTCCAAGCTCAACGTTTTGAAGTTGTTGCATACGTTGGTCTTGCGTTGGGGTCGTGCGGGCAGTGACAGCCTCCTTTAAAGCCTCATAGCTTCGGGAAGAGATTATTACGTCCCTTACTTGCATTGTGACCTCTGGCGGGAGGCGGCCTGCTACCCACCTGAAACGGCTGGCGTCACTGGTTATACAGCAGTTTTCGAATTCTAACTCGACCAGCGTGAACCAGAGTTCTGGATCAGCAGGTGTGAATGCCGGTATGTGCAGCGCGATCGCCCCAACGGTGGGGTCTGAGCAGGGTTTCCGTTCAGTAGACATAGCGATTGCTGTATCGAATACAGACGGGAAAAGAAACCAACGATCAATGGGGCACTATAATCTTCGCGAGAAAAGAACAAAAATCACGACGAACTAGACACCAAAAATATGTATGGACAAAAAAAAATATTTGGTAAACCGACGAAAAAAATCAACAGATGGGGAAACAATAAAACACAAAAACGTACACAGACGGGACCTTCAACGGTAGAAAACAAGGAAACTCACGTTACCTGAGGATCACGTCGGGCTCACCAATTATAAGGTTGATTAGGCCTTACTTCGCGGTTTCCTTAGTAAACGCGTGCTTCGGTCCTTCGTACTGCGTGGACCACCTGCACGTTACTCTAATGTTCGGCACTGTACAAATATGTTAACCAGAACAGTATTCTCCACGACCCGTGAGAACGAGAAGGCGATTGGGAGAGATAGTGGTTAGCGTGTATTTGGGATCGTGCGTGAGAGCGTGCGCAAGAGCAACGGTCAAATGGCCACCGCGCTTGGCAGTCAGCGTTCAGTTAAACAATAAACGTGGTAAAAGTATGAACGAAGATGGCAACCGCTACAAGGCGGCGTCCTTTTCGTAGAAGGGTGACCAAGCCTGCGCGCTACCTTCTAAGTGAGATCGTATTATAGCTATGCAAATAGGTACGAATACCCCCGGTTGCCGGCAAGACAAAACTGATCGCAGCCTAAAGAGCTCCTCACGAGCCTTATGCGCAGCAGCGTTGCACTGCTCCGACCATTTGAAGTCACCGTTCATGATGATTTCAAGGTCTTTAATCTTACTGACTGCCTCTATGGTGAACAGCCCTTGATCATGAGCGACAGTTAGGCTCTCTGTTGTCCTTGAAAACAAATGGCTTTTTTCGGCTTTCAGAGGTAAGCCCCATTTGCTTGCCTAGTTCAGGACGGTACCTTTTTCCCTGCCCAAGTCCGCCCTACCCTCAGATCCAACAATCTTCACATCATCCGCAAAAATGAAGCTGGGCGATTGAAGAGCGGATGCCAGGTCATTATTAAATAGCAAGAATAGGACCGAGCCTAGGAGGATCCCTGAGGTACACCACTGGTGACATTTACCAAACTGGAGCACCTGTCCCCCACTCTGACGTAAAACGTCCTGCGGGAGAAGAAGTCCTCAAGCAACCTAAATACTGGCCCGCCTATGCCGAACTTCTCCTTCTTGCATAGCAAAGGCGGTGATTAACAGAGTCGAACGCCTTGCTAAAGTCGAGGTGGCATACCTCAACTTCCTTACCTTCTTCCAGTCGTCGAGTTAATTAATTTAAGAAGCATAGGAGACTGGTCAGACGAGATCTCTTTTTCAGGAATTCATGCTGCGCCGGACTTAACATGGAGTGCTCCATTAAGCGCTGGCAGATATCAGGTTAAGTCAATCCGGTTCTGTCAGGTCGGGTCACCATACCTGCTGCTCGACCAACGACAGTCCAGATTCCTGCGCAAGTGGGCCTTACTGTCTCGCCATGCCTCGACAACGAAAGTATTTTCTTGGCTCTTTGGTACACGCGGGTACTTTGGGTTTCAAGGAAGGGTGGGGGACGCTGATGGTCAGGCCTTGCCCAAGCTAATCCTGAACGGAAAGATAGTGTTTGTGGGCATTACCTCTTCGGAAGTTTATTCTATGCCGTAACTACCCCAAAAGAGGAGAAATTAGCTCAGATACTTCGCAGAGCACTGGGCATCATCTTTAGGCTGTCTCCCCAGGGCAGAGTTATCGTCCACTTCAAAGAGAGTTGCTCTAGTCACTGGCTTCCATTTTAGCTGTGCAGATGTCTCAGCTGAGTCCCCTATTATCCGTCTCAGACCTAAGGAAGAGGGTTCTAAAATGGCCAATCTTTCCGTTTATGGTCAGTTCCGGATACTTGAGACGGCCTTTGTAGGCCTTCGCTGAACAGCTGCCTTTCCCTAACTAAGCATGGAGCCTATGTAACAGTCGGTTGTGGAAAATCCCCCCAAGAAACACCGCATTTTCATGTTTCCTTGGAACCTCTAGCTCATATACACTGTTTGCGTGATTTATGCTCTGTACGTTTTCATGAACCAGCGCTTGTTTGTTCGCGTCCAACGCGCTACTCTGTCATACCCCATTTTAAACCTGCTTGACGCACGTGCTCCTCTCTCGCAAGCAGCAACTTGGTTCTCGTTTTCTGAGTTCCTGTGATCGCATAATTGATGTTCGCATCTGGTTTTACGTACTTGTTTATTTGATAATCTAGTGTCGTAGATTTTCACGAATAATCGCGTCCGGATTTCGGGATCCATTTCGAATTTGGCTACGTATTGCCCAAAGGCTTCATGCCGCCCAACCCTGCGCAGTTTGTTCTAGGTGGGGCCAAAAAACTGCCGTATATACTGGGATTACGACCCGAGGATTTATGTCAACAACTGTTCTTAGAGCTGACAGTAAGTCCCATCAGCCTTGCTCGCTGCGGTGGCACACTGGGCAGACGGTTTTAGGGGCTCATGGAAAAGTACCACCAAGCCATCCATGGTAGAGGTTCGTGCCCTCTTGTGGGGGCTGTCTTAATCGGGGTATCGTGGGGCTGGAGCATCAGGGGATAGCGTTTGCCTACGCCTGATATCGTCAAGCCGCAGACGCCAGGTTGCTGACCACTTGTGGAGAGGGTCCAGGTCAGACTGCGCGTAACTATCAGCTAGGTTTCCGCCAACCTTAGTATTGTTTGTAAACCAGTGGCAAGGACTGGCCGCCAAAGCCAATAGTAGTCCATTTTCTCGCTACTGTGAGCTCCAGTGCCCCAACGGGTGTCGACAACTTGGAATCATTTTTATTTGCCGTGGACGGAAATTCGAGCCGAGTGACATTTACTTGGTCGCCTTCGGGGAGGGCAGCAAGGGCAGCACTTCGGTACCCGAAGCCTTGAAGCAGTACGCGGCTACGGGGCTGAGGCCCAAGTATCCCCGGATCTTGAGGTTGCATTGTTATCTGAACGTCACCTGTGGGCTGGAAGGTAGTTCAGTGGGCAATGAGGCAATGGAAACAGGGAAAGGGTTCAAAATACAAACTTGGCAATGTCTTGCATCTGGTGTAAAGGACAAATACCGAAAATCCTTCCAAAAGCCCTTCGTGCTTTGTGAATTTGGCTATATTTGACGTTACTTTGAAAAGCGCTTCCATACACCACACTCTTGCAGGATTGTTTATCCATGTGAGACATTTGAATCTGGCCTTGAACCGTTTCTACCTGTCTTGCTTGGGCCACTGGGCTTTGAACCTCTAGGTTTTACTGTTGAGCTTCTTAGGCCGCATACTTGAGGTTTGTTTACATTCCTACTTTTTGTGAATTTAAGTCTAGTGCCGTAGAAGCTACGAACCAATCTTGTCCTGGTTTTGGGATTCTTCTGAATTGGCCACGCTTTGCTCGACTTGCGGGACTTGATTTACAGGGCGTGTGACATCAGGCCTCTCCGACTTACGTATGTTTAGTCCTTCCATTACCTCCCCTATCTCCTCTTCCATTAGTTGCAGTTTGGCAAAGGTGTACGCCCACAATTGTGTCTCTTTCGAAGCTGGTTATCTCCCACCGCGTCGGTGCACGCCCCCAAAGCATAAACCCAGGGCGTCGGGTTTACTTCGATCGTCGAGATAAAGAAGCTACTAGAAGGGCTACGGGCTAGAGAACGAACGAGCTGGAGAAGAGGAAATGTGGCTGGGGGTTAAAGGAAACCATTTGAAACTACAGGACAGTTTTTGCCCACTGCAAGCTATCTTGGCGGCCACCGGAAGCTCGATGGGCAGGCCAAAAGAGGGACAAAAGCTGGCAGGTCTTCAAAGCTGCTGGTGGCGAAGGACTCCGGCTACTGCGCATGGAAGATGGAAACCCAACTGTAAAGTTCGAACGAGTTGCAGAGAGGGCCTTTGAACTAGCGCTAGTCACAGAAGCTAAAAACCCGGAATGTTGTTGCAGAGATGTTTCATCAATCTTGTTCTGGTTTTGGGATTCGTTTGAACTGGCTACGCGCTGCTCCTTTTGTGAGAATTGGCTACATCTGGTATTGCCAGTGGACCGGGAAATAAGCCACTGGACATTGCGAAAGGGTTCGGGACACTAGTCTCTCCCGCATCCTGCTTCTTTTATTGCCGGTGGTCTACATCGTAGGTCGCTGGATGGTGGAAGAATGTTTGGCCCCGCGATAGTCCCTTCTTCTTCAGGGATAAAAACGATCCCGTAGTGCAAAATCTGTCGAGCGTCACACAGCGAGATATTCAAACCGCGCTCCGCGGTCGGCCATGCTGGACAAAGGGAGGCCCCCGGAATCTGCACTTTCACTCTTCATGCCAAGGTGCGGTCGCCTGATAGCCAAGCTCCTTGTGAGGAAGGAAAGGTAGAGGGTGTGGGAGTTATGAATAAGGTTTGGCTGAAGGATAAATGGGTTATAACGATGACCACAATAGTGATGCTGGTACTGAAAAAAGAAGGAAAAGGAAAGGATTCGGGTTGGATATTTTTCTAAGTGCCACCGGCTATCTCACGGGCATTCGGGAAGCACATTCCTCCACGCAAAGCTCAAGTTCTTTTTAAAGACGATGTCAGCATCTGCTGCCACAACATCCTCAGGGAGTCGTTTGTTACCCCACATGAGGGGAACAGACACCCTTGTTGGCCCTTGGCTTAACGAGCTCCAGGCCACGACTCCGGATGACGGAGTTCCCAACATGGGCAAACGTTGGCTTTTTAGTTCCCTGCAAACCTGTTAGCTTCTTCCTTGTTTCTATCGGGTCTCTGCTTACACTTCTGCACTCGAACGAGAACAAACGTATCAGTGACAGTCTGCGTTCAAGCTATCACTTTCCCAGTCGGGAGATCGCTTTTCTGAGCTTCCTATGAACCCTCTTCGGTGTGTGAGCCTCCCCGGCTCACTAGAAGGTCCAGGCTTAGACCACGTGCTCTGGGTATGGTCACTCCAGAGCAGTTTAGAGGGCGAGCAGGGCCCTGGGGTCCCTTGAAGTCACCGCTCTTCGCAGCTTGTGCATGAATCTGTTCGCCTAGTTGGCCGCCGGGAGAAAGTGCACCGACGGCTCAAAGTTACCTGTTATAAGTATTTCTAACTTCCACATCTCTGTCTTCCGCTCATTTGGTTCTGGGTTGGCAGGGTTCAGGTGTCGGGGTCCTACGGACCCTTCTGTCAGCCGTCGTGTACATTTCCCTGGGTTTATGGGTAGGTTCCAGGCTACTATCAAGCTATGGATAACGTTTGGATCCTCCTAGACCTGGTTAGATTCGGCCGATACCAAATTTTCCGCTTCACCCGCGAACGGAAAACGTGATAATCAAAGGACACCTGGTAGGTCAGTCGCATATACCAGGAAAAGTACTGGTCCCGACACTGATCCTGGAGTACCCCAATGGTTGCTGTTACTATTGTGAGCTTCGAGTCAGTAAACTCGGACTAGAACATATGACCTCACAGGTAGGCTGAAAACCGGCCCCTTTAGGTCTGTAGCCACATTCGGCCCGCTTAGTGTGTGCAACAACAGCCTGTGGTCCACTATGTCGAAGGCTTTGTGAAAGTCGAGGTAGAGCTATTCCCGTTTACCTCCTTGGTTTAATCTACCAGCCGCCCCGTCAAGAAAGCCGATGAGATTGCCGAGACAAGGCTTTCTTTTTGCAAAGCCGTGCTGTTTGCCTGCCATCAGGTTAATCACCTCTAGGCGCCTCATCAGTGCGATTCTAATCATTCTCAGCACTACTTTTAATAATATCGATAATAGGCCAACCAGCTGGTATCTCAACAAGTTGTCTCTTTCACGACCCTAGTGAATCGGTACGACCTCGGCCGCCTTCCGCTCAGCAAAGCCTGCGCTACGTCGCTTCCTTCCGCATGCCGTTATCCATATAGTTTTTACTCAGCTGTCTTGGGCAATGGTAACGGTTACTGCTTCTTAAGGCTTTCGAGTTACTCAGAGAGACCCAGGGAATTTTTCTCAGCGATAAACTCTGACCTGGATCTAATTGGTCTTTAAAGTTCCACTTCACTCACAGCATCTTGATATTTCAAATTGTCACGCCTGGTGGGGAAGCCCCTCCTAATACCCCACCCTCCCTTGCTCCGGTTATTAGAAAAAATAGGTTCAACCAAACTCCGGCAACCTTAAATCAATGATTGATTGCCCTCTGTGACGTTGTAGGCTTGATGACGGAAAGAATAGCACATTAAGACCAAAGCTTTTCAGATCTATAGTCCCAGATTCTGAAGTTGGATGACTCCGTATCTTAACTGTCCCCTTACTGTGCGCCACTAAACTCGCTGAACATTCTCCCCTGCACAGCTCGATAGCGGCTGGCCTTTGTACTGACTCTGGTACCTCCGAGTTTCTTGTGGGAGGAGGCAGTTGTGCCTCCCTGAGGAATTCGTTGAAAGGCCTCCCAAAAGACCACGCGAATATCCAGGCCAGCCGTTCTAGGATTGCAGGGTGTAACGTACATGTGTGAAAATCCTCCTTAGCCGTTGTCACACACTTGTATTGTTGGGACTGTGTTTTTTATCTCATCGATCCTCGAACAAGTACAGCATGCATCAATCACTACACCCCAACATTTGTTTGTATATTGCTCACGTGAAGTGGCATAATTTTGATTCAAACTTAGGCTGCCGTGACGGTGGCACCTGACATTGACCTTTGTTAAACTCTGGTCCTCGTTGCTAGACGTTGTGCCGTTACAATAATCAACTTGGAATCTCCAGGAGGAAATCAATCAGAAATGCCAAGAAGAGGACATAGACAAACCGAAGCTGGACAGGAAGTAACCCGGCAAGTTCCTGGGGTATTTTTGGGTGATATTCTTTGGGTATTGCTAGGTCTGCTAGTCCCGTCACTGCAGTTTCATGTACTTCAGCTAGTGGTATAAAATTTAAAGGTGATTAGATCTATAGATTGAGAATAGTTGAATTAGGAACCCAGCTTAGGCAGGCCAGGGAAGAAGCTGAATCTGCCAGGAAAGATCGACCCCGAAGACAGGAGTGAGAGGTGACTTCGGAGACCACGGAGCATAAGGCCATTAAGCCTGGCAGTTCCGCGGAAATATTAAAGTCGACGTGTACCAGTGTGACCCAAGCTATTGGCTTACCAAGAGTGGAATTTCCCCCTTCGACGGGAGCGCGGAACAGTATTGTGAGTTCGTTAAACAATACGAGAACTTTGCTGAATGGAGAGTACCCGATCCGGGACAGAGATTCTTGTATCTACTACATCGCTGTCGTGGAAGAGCCAGGGAAGCGATTGACAGGTGCCCGATGCTGGATGCCGAAGAGGGTTACACTCGGGCACGTGAAATCCTGAAGGACCTGTTTAAACAACCACTCAAATTCGTCTGGAATTTGATCGATGGTGTACTATCAGAGGCAAAACTTTCAAGAGGCAAGTAGGGCTCTCTAGCCAGCCTGGTGATAAAAATGCAGAACTGCAGCATCGCATTGAATCACCTAGATTACCGATCGGACCTGAACGCACTGCACACATTGGGGACCATAGTGCGCAGTTTACCCACAGAACCACAGGGTAGATCGGCCGAGGAAGCCGAGGGGATCAGTAGGTTTGGGCGAGGAACCACGTTTGAAGACCTGACGCAGTTTAAAGACCGTCATGCCCGGATAGCAAACAGTCATTTCGGTCGGCTTGTGCGCGAGGCGATCAAATTGCCTAGGATTACGACGCAAAGCTGGACCAGGGAACCAAGAAGAAGCCAACCATGGGCGAACACACGCATTATCTCGCGAAGGCGAAAACTTGCCGGTGTGTTAAGCTCATGGGGCGCCTCATCGCCTAGTGGAATGCCTTCGCCTCCGTGATGTAGAAGCCGAAGAATGATGGGAAAGGGCTAAGAGACTGGGTGCGTGCTTTGTCTGTTTCAACGATTCACATGGAGCAGCTCTGTGCCGAACGAGATCCAGTTGTAGTCAGGACGGATGCCATGGGAAGCACCATTACCTACTGCACAAATCCCAGGATTTTGATGCCAACTGCATGCACGTGTTGTACCCTTTTGTGAATTGTCATTCCAGCATCAATATAATCATCTGATCATGCATTCTAGCATGCTTCGGGCGCATCCGAAATATATAATAATAATTATTATTATTACTATTATTACTAAACCCCGAGGCCAAGAGTGGTCTGCTCAGCGTCTCGCTCCACTAAAAAGCCCATTCGCTTGGAAGTAATAGCATTCGGCGTAGAATCCCCAGTTGGGGTTATAAAAGCGCTGGTTTTCGTCGATAGTGGCTCGGATACCACTCCAGTAGGGAAGGAGTTTTCAGAGAGATGTGGGATCGGAGGGAACCAATCTTTATCAGCGGTGGGCACAAAGAGTGGCACTCAGGTCATCCAGCCGACCAAACTGCACCTACAACTCGTTTCCATGGTCAACAAGGATAGAGCAGAAACTCCAGAAGCATTCACCATAAAAGATTTGCCGATGAGAGCACCTCAGTCAGTGCAATCGATTCTGACCAAGTGGCCGCATCTCGACGGGGTTACGATCGAGGAGTGGCAGAATAACGAAAATGATCTGCTGACCGGTTGTGATGTACCAAACCGCATTGGGTCCTGGATCAAAGAATAGGAAACCGCAAGGCACCCTATGCAGTGCGTTCTATATTCGGCTGGACTTTATATGATAGTACAGATGGAAGATGCGGCAAACAAATCCAAATCAACCGCACTTCGGTGGAAACGGCAAACATTGAACAAGCATTCCAACAATTTTATAACACTGAATTTGCTGACCTAGCCATCAATGGAGATGCCCCATCACGAGAAGGTAGGTCGGCTTTGAAAATCGTAGCCGAAAGCGTCAAATATGTAATAGACCGTTTCGAGGTTCTTGTCTCGTAGAGACCCAGCATGAAACCTGTGCCGAACATTCGAGAAATGGTTCTGAAGAGTTTATACTTCCTCAAAACCAGGCTAATTCCAGCACCACCATTAGGGATGGAATACACGCGAGCCAGGCAACATAAAATAGACTTGGGTTATACAGAAAGAGCGGATAGGGCGGTAATCAACGCAAACTTGAGGTGGTACCTTCCTCATTACCCGGTCATGAACCCGAAGAAACCGAGGAAGGTTAGGGTGGTTTTGGACTGTGCCGCGAAATTTCACGGTATGTCACTCAACGGCCATATACTACAGGGTCCAGACTGGACAACACCACTAGTCGAGGCTTTATGTCGTTTTGAGCTAGGAAAAGTGACCGTCTCTGCAGGCATACGTGAATTGTTTCTACAAGTGAAGATGTCTGTCGATGATAAGGTCGTCTTTCGTCTTCCCTGGTGGCCCGAATGCGACGTAAATCATTCACCGGACGAGTACAGACTGACCTTGCACCCCTTCGGGACGGTATCATCCCCCTTCTGCGCTAATTTTTCCCTCCGGGAAACCCTCGAGCGTTTCGGCGGCACCAGCAACCTGTTAGGAAGAGAAGTGGATCATTTCTACGTGGACGATTTTTCTGCCTTCCCCTGAAGACCCAAATTCTGCTATTCTATATATGACCAAACTGATTGCCACTCTAAAGGTAGGAGGATTCCGTCTTACTAAATGGGCTTCAGACAGCCGGGAGGTGCCCAGTGTTATCCCAAAGTCCGAGCAAATATAGTGTGCGGGAGAGCTCTTGGGATCCTCTTCACAAATGAAGCGCACGCTTGAACCTCAATGGAAACCCGGAGGTGACGAACTCATATTCACCCTGGACCTACCCAAACGACTAGCCACATAGAGAGGAATTTTATCATCAGTCTTGAGCCTCTATGATCCCCTAGGTTTCGTTTCGCCGTGGTTGTTGCTGGGAAAGTGCTAGCTGCAACCGCTGTGCCAGAGAGGGACGGGTTGGGACGAACCTCTCCAAGATGACGACGGTAAACGATGGGGCGACTGGCTGCGCAGCCTGGATCAGCTTGGTGAGATCAAAATGCAAAGATGCTTGACAGGAATCAGGTGCACAAACGACGCCAAGCTCCACTTATTTTCTGATGCATCAGAAATAGGCAACGGTATAGCGGCTCGCGGCTACAAGTTAGACGAAAATGGTGGGCGGCACAGTCCGACATTATTCGCGAAGGCGAGAGTTGCTCCACTGAAAACAGTGTCCATTCCGAGGCTGAAGCCGGCTGCAGCAGTACTGGCCGTTAAAGCCTTGAAGCTGATTATAAGATGCTTTGGTCGGATAAACTGGGGACCATACTTTTGGACGAACTCAGCCACGGAACTACACTACGTAAACAACATTATCACTCGCTTCAGCACCTTCGTGGCCAAAAGAATCACTATACTCCACGAGTCGACTAAGACCGATCAATGGCACTGTGTATGATCAGCCAGTAACCCAGCCGAATTCTGCCCAAGGGGCCTGAAAACACTAGAGAGGTTGCGGATGTGGACAATGGGACCGGACTTCCTAACTGCAGCTAAAGAGATGTGGCCAACGGTAATAATACCCAAGCCTGATGATGGCGATGTCGAGACCAAACGACTGATACTGGCTACAAACTCCGAGAGAAGCGTGGGCCTAGTAGGAAACTTTGCCAGTTCCCCAACTAGATAAAAATGTTAAGAGCCATGGTCTGGAGGACACGGTACAAAAGTACTCCTAATGGTTCTGAATGACACACTGCCACAGAACACGTTAAATGTGGAAACGATACTACCGGGCGAGCTGAACCAAGCCGAACTCGACTTCCTACGCCCACTACAACTAGACCCTTTCTCGTTCGAGGTCAACGAGCTAGCCAGGATAGATGGTAATACCAAAGAAATTAGGCTGTTGTACAGCGGTATCCAAAGGCTAAGCTCTGTGCGAACCAACGGACTGCTGAGAGTTGGAGGGCGGCTGATGTGGTCAAATCTAGGGTACGAAGCAAAACACCCCATAATAGTTCCTGATGGCCACAACATAACGAGATGCCTGATGGACCATGTACATCGAGAAGAGGGACACACTTGCTTGAACCAATAATTCAACAACATACGTCGACGATTTTGGGTGGCAAAAGGACCAGCGACGGCCAAGCGAGTCATAGGCAACTGCGTCACTTGTCGTCGCCGGAGGGCGGTAGCAGGCCAACAAATGGTGGCCCCTTTCCAGCCGTGACTGTTCACCCGGAACGGTGCCCGTTCGTGGAAATTAGCGTCTACTGCTTTGGCCAGTTACTTGTATAACAGCGAAGGAGCACCCGAAAGAGGTATGGCTGCCTGATAACATGTTTACAATCCAGGGCAGTCCATCTCAAAGTAGTGCATAATACGACCACCGATCCATTTCTAATGGCCTTTCAAAGGTTCTTCGCGAGGCGGGGGTTCTCAAGAAAGTACACTCAGACCATGGCTCGAAATTCGTTAGAGCTCATAAGGAGTTAGAGAAATGGTGGAACCGCCTGGACCACGCCAAAATACAAAACAGGACCGTAGCAAAGGGGACAGAATGACACTTCAACCCACCCTATGCCAGTCATCGCAGTGGCATTTGGGAAAGACTGATACGATCGACTGGGAAAATACTCACGGCTCTGACCTCATAATAAAACCCCGATGATGAGACGCTGGCTACTTTACTAACAGAGGTAGAAAGCTTACCGAACAACAGACCCCTGGTGCCGATCGTCGTAGACCTTGAATGCAAACCGGCTCTCACTCCCAACGACTTGCTATTATTGCGGTCAAACATAGAAGCAATCACACCGAAAACTCTATGTGGAACGTGCATCATAGGGTGGAAACAAGTGAACCACCTGGTGCGGGATTTCTGGGGACTTTGGACGAGGGAGCACTTACCGACACTGCAGCATCGGCAAAAGTGGATCTCCAAAGAGAGGTCGTTCAGGCGTGGCGATATAGTCATCCTCGTGGAGGGTCACTTACATAAAGACGATTGGCCGGTTGAAGTGATCAAGGACTGCTGTACGAAAATCGATGGCATCGTGCGCACGGTGTGGTGAAGACGAACAAATGATACGTATCGCGATATATCCATATGTTTGCTTGAACGTGACAATGGCGAGGGCGAAGTCGGCGCTACAGACCAAGCTGAAACCAAGTCTACTGATACCAACTGAAGCTGAATGTATTTATTTATTCCTCATGCAGTCTCCAGTAGGACCCAACCCTTCACACCGTCTTTGAAGTATACTTGTGTTTAATTTTATACGGTGTTCGCGATTTACCATGGAGTTAGTTGTCCAAACCTTAGTTTATCACACGACACGACATTGTTTGTGAAGAAACGGAAACTCTTGAAAAAGCACTTGTTGACCGTCTGTAGAAACATTTCTTTTTCCGTGACCTATTTGCATTATTATTCAACCTGTGTGCAAGTGTATATAAGTTTTGAGTTAAACATGCTTCTTATGTGATTACACCACATGTTGAGCCCCTGGTGTTCGATTACCCTGTAGCAACCTGGATTTTTCATCAAGAATTCTCAGTCTTCATCTAGCCACGTACTTCACTATTTGTTCGGGTAGCCTTTTTCTCCACATTCCGTAATCTGTCTACGCATCCCGATCAAATCGATATCCTCTTTTCCTATACGGATAATGTCGTATCCCCATTGGAAGAAACGCTAAGACATCGAGGTATGGATCATAACCTCAAGAAAACCTGCAAGCGTGTCCGCTACAGGCCAACGATAGATGGAGCGCATGGCGTCCCACGTATGCACTGACTTTAGGGCCTAGGTAGGTTAGGGCGAATCAGTACCCTCATTTACTCCTCGGATGTTGACCTTTTCGCGGGAGGATTTGGTGGACAGTGGAACGTTCATGTGTGAAAATCCTCCCTAGCCGTTGTCACACACTTGTATTGTTGGGACTGTGTTTTTTATCTCATCGATCCTCGAACAAGTACAGCGTGCATCAATCACTACACCCCAACATTTGTTTGTATATTGCTCACGTGAAGTGGCATAATTTTGATTCAAACTTAGGCTGCCGTGACGGTGGCACCTGACATTGACCTTTGTTAAACTCTGGTCCTCGTTGCTAGACGCTGTGGCCGCCACACAGGGTGTAAAACTTCAGGCCCTGGTGACTCCCCCCGATTAAGTGCTTCCAGGGCCGGTAAAAACTCCTCCGGGGATGTCTCAAAATCCTTCATCGGTCTAGGCCTGGGCTACCTCAGAGGCAGAGGTGGCCCACCCTGCCCCCCCAGGGCACTTCGCACTTCTGCCTTCTGCGCGCTGCACTCAGCTGAATCATCATTCCCGGTCCTTACCCCTCCCTCACTGCAGCGGTGGTGGCCGCTGTAGCCTGAAAGCAGTTACAGAACAATTCTGGGGTTTTCGCCTTCCGGTTGTAATGCTTTTCCACGGCGGTCGTGAGCATCTTCTCCAAACTATTCTTGGTGGAGCTACTTTCTCGGTCAAAAGCAGTAAGTCGCTTCTTATAATCCCCAAGTCTTTCATACGGTCTCCTGAATGACCTTCGATATTCATCCGGTAGGTTGTCCCCCTGGCCAAGTAAACAGAACCTGAAGATTCCGTGGTAACTTTTGCTTAGAACGGCGTCAATTCGGACCTCATTTGCTTCTGCGGAAAATTCAGAAATAACCGGATCCAATAGATTCGGAGTCTGACTACCCCTCCCCATGGTGTGTCGGCGGATGCGCTGTATTAGTCCCTCGTCTTACTCATGGCCTAGGAGGCCTTTGAGGGGCTGGACGGTAGGCCTGGTTATCGCCTCATCAGGCAGACTGTTCTTATTGTTCATTCCTCTGTTGCAAATAAGTGCTACCAAGTGGTCAACTTATCTGGAGCATCCACGTGCTTCTAGTATCATCTTGTTCAGGAATCGAAAGGCACTTGGAAAAGTCCATCAAGCCTAAAACCAAAAGCTTCCCTCCTCAAAGTCTTTTCATTTCTAAAGGGAAAGCTTCGAGATCACAGTCTCGGTTGTTACACCTTGCCCCTCTGTCATCTAGCAATTCGCCCTGCAAGACAGTAAACGTTCTCAGAGCAGGCTGTGTCCTTTTTGTGGGAAGATGATCAGACCCGCAAACTACATTCTAAGTGAGGTTGTACTATAGCAATATGAACCAGCCCGAATATTACCAGCTTACAACACGACAACGATGGTCACGGTCTCAAGAAATCACTACGAGCATTCTGCGAATCTTCTCCGCACTGGTCCGACGACGTAAAATCGTCCGGCGGTTGGAGGGCGAGTGCCAAGTCGTCCATAGTCAACAGGAATATTATCGGGCCTAGGAGGGACCCTTGAGGAGCACTACCGGTGAAGTTCAACGAACCAGAGCTCCAGTCCTCAAGTTCACCGAAAAACGCTCCGCGGGAAAGAGGGTCCCCCCGCCGCATATGTACCAGCTCACCTATACCGAACGTCTCTACCTTGCTCAGCCAGAGACGACGGTTAACCGAGTGAAAGCCCTGCTAAAGTAAGAGCAACATGCTTTGGCCCGTTGGCCTTCAGCCAGCCGTCGAATCACTTAATCTAAGAAGCACGAAAGGTTGGTCAGACAAGATCTGTTTTCTAGGGACCCATGCTGGGTTTGGCCTGGCACGGAGTGCTCCAGTATATACTGAAGACTGTGCACGCGGATGACCTTCTCAGGAAACTCATTTAGGGTGCTAGTTGGGCTTGCCGGCCAGTAGTCCTCCACGGCCAAGTTAGATCCACTAATGTGTATCGTCGCGCGGGCCGCGATTTCCCAGTTCGAAGGCACTTACTCTGGTCCAACGTGGAACCGCACAGCTTGCGTGCCGATGGACCTGCGACATCCGCCACCGGCTTTGTGGTAGCTGGGTGGATACCACTCGGGCCCGCTGCCCTATGGCTATTTAGTTCCTGTAGATACTTACGCACGATTCCCCGTGGGAGATTCGACTAGTTTAACTGCGTAAGAAATGCACCAGCGCCAGGGCGTCTGTATTGCCCTGGTCATTGGCGGCGACATCGTGGTTCCAAGTGGATAGTGGACCTATCGCATCTTTTGTTGAGCCTTTGACTGCACCTAGGTGTAGGGTTTTATAAGCTGCTGTCTTGCGCACTTGGCTAATCTGAGTTCAAACTCCCGCTTGGAAGTTCGCCGAAGGCTCATTGTCTCGTTTCTGAGCCTCGTATAACGGTTCCAGGCTAGCCGACTGCCGGAAGCTTTGTACTGGTTCCAGCTGCGGTTTCTACTTTTGACGGTCTGATTTTTGTATCCTTTCACAACATTGGTTCGCCCTCCCTACTTATTCGCTTAAAAGAGTGAATTTGTTCTCGAGGACACTAGATGACACCCTTAGTGCATTCCGGGATCTCTCGAAAACGGCATCCATTACCGTATCCCACGTCAGCCCCATCACCGTATTGCGAAGCTCATATACACTCATACCACCGAACTTCCTAACCAGCTTTTCGGGCACCTTGGATTCCCGCATGCACAGAGGGACCTTGATGCACACGTGGTGACTTTTGCCCAACGATGCAGAGCATTGAAGTTCAGATACGTAGTTTGCAGGATTCATCATCGCCAGATCCACCAGGGATGGCGCACATCCAGGTCTACCTCTGATGTCTAGTTTGAAGTATCGGGGCAAAACACTTGCGCGCAGCCGATCCAGTTACCTGTCCTCCCGCGATCCTGGCTTGCGGACTTCACTGTCCCGTGGGTGTACGGCAGGGCGAAGTCACCCACCAGGATGATTTTTCATGCTCCTATAAGTAGTTCGGTTGAGGTCCGCAGCAGGTGAATATCGTCGTGGCCTGCTCTCGAAACCCAGTGGACACAGATAACATTAATCCTTTGGTCCGGAAGAATGATGAAAACTGCGCTGAGCTGGACATTCCTAATGCATGTTTTCGTTTGAGTGTAAAGGACATGTATGGTAGGTCCATCCGTGTGTTCCACTTGTTTTTAAAATGTAAATATATTTGACTTTAATTTTCTAAGCTCTCCCACATGCGACACTTTGGCACATTAGCTTAGTTGTGTGAGACTCTTGAACTCGGCTTTTGAACCGCTGCTGGCTGTCGTGCTTAGACCACGGGAGGTAGCACCTTTGGGTTTTACTGTTGGATCTATTTGGCCGCATACCTGAGGTCTGCCCTTTTTGAGTTTCAATTTGGTACTATAGAAACTACAGATGAATCTTGTTCCGGTATTGGGAGTCGTTTGAAGTGGCTGTTCGTTGCCCGATTTGCAATTATTGCAAATTTCTATGAGGCCCAGGACTGTTTGTACCCGACCAATTGAAAAAAGCTTCTCCTCCTCCAGGACACCTATGCTACCTACGTTTTCTGTAAATCGCGAAATCAGTACTCATTGGTCTTGGCGCATGATACTCCAAAGGACCTGCTTTGGTCACGGCAGCTAATGACGCGTTGTGCTCCCAATAGATTTTGAAGAGTTCCATTGATTTGCTTCCAACGCCACACGCACTGGTGTATAAAACCTCAGCCCTCGCTTCAACGGACAAACATCCCTTTTTCCAACCCGCCCATATATTGGACACAGCTCCCTAGGTGGTGGTAAGTTTTGCAGCGGTGTTTACTACAGGCGTATGAAGACGGTTGGATATCTAAGACATCTGACACCCCTAATCCACCCCTACTGGAGTATCTCTGACCACAAAATTAGAGAAGGTCTCATCATCCTCAGCCTGAGTACCTTACTTCCAGTTTTTGTCTTCCAGGTTGGCCCAGGTAGCTACCATTCCCGACGACTTCAACGACTTGCCTGTCGCCTTTACCCCGACAGCCGGGCGTGGCTTTTGCTTTCCCTGTGGACTTTTCGCTAGTGCCGTCTCAGATATATCTATGGTTCCATTTCGAACTTTGTGTCTGTCCGGTTCATTGTGGCAGTGGCCCTTGGTGTTTTTGGGCTACCATTTCAGCCCATGCCAGCAGCATATCATTGCTATGCTCATCAGTAAACTCAACTAGGATCGATCAAGCAGTATGAGTAACTAGTCCGGCATACTGAGACCTCCAACTCCGCTGCCTGTGCACTATTTTGAAGGGAACAGAACGGGGAAACCCTGCGATGTACGTCATGTCCCTCAATTCCGTCCGCTCCCTCTCGCCTCATATTCCTGTGTGAAAGGTTCTCCTGACTGAGAATCAGCAGCCTGGGAATTTCGGTCAGGTTCTTTTACTGGATCCGCCTTTGAAGGTCCGTCTGTTGGACTTTCAAGGTTCGGTCACTAAGTTCCTCGGTCTTCAAGGCGTTGACCGTCACCCCTCATGTTTGAACTTTGTCCCGACTCTGCCTTTCGTTCTTCGGTTTCTGCCTCATCCACTCACCCATAGCGGTTTGTCACACGGAAGAGGATGCAGCCAAAGCGGTGCTACCACCCTCTTTGTCCTTAGTTATTTCAACGATTGTTCGCTGGGGCAATCCTGAGACCTCTGAGTATGACGTTGTTAATTCTTTATGCTGAGGCGTCTTATGTGTAGCTGCTCAGAAGTCTTCAGATGGGGCGGGCCTCATTCCCTTTAAATTGCTTCATATGGGAATGCCTAGCAGCCGCTTTGCACGGGCCACAATGCAAGTGGATCCAGCGGCCGTGGCAGTACAACGGATACACTTCTTTATCGATCCCAGAACAGTCTTCGTGGGATCATATATTACATCGTCCGCTTTAGGTACATCCGGCTGGTTGTTCCTTACACTTCGCGGCCAGACAAGGATGTATCTCGCACTTCATAATATGTGTAAGCTAAATTCGGGTTATGGACCGAAAGCCATATTTGCTAAGAAAACTTTGAAATTTGATAAACGATAAAAGTATGTTCGTCTCTACCGAATGAGTAAAACGGTGGCTCAGGAAAAGAACTGAATAAAACTCAAAAGTGGCGAGAAAGGAGTGGAAAGATCATCAGAGTAAATATTCTGCCTCGAGGCCACTCTGCGGTGGCGCAAAACTAGATAAGTCATTCAACAGTACTCTTCAAACATTAGCTCAACGCACGGCATTCCACAAGTTCCGTCAGCGTGGGACCTTCGCCAACCACCTAAGCATTACTGAGCGGCAGCGGGCAAAAGCCCGACCAATCCCTTACCAAGTATTGCCCACATACGCATCAAGTGAAATTCAGATAATACTATCGTTCTACAAAGCAACCGTGGGGCCGTACCCGGAATATTGTGTCCAAGTATGGAAGCCTGCCCTTATACGAGAGTCTGCCCTACAGTAAAAGTCCAGCTTCTTTTCACCAGGACCGTAAGTGGGTTGAATTACAAGCCACTTGCAGAGAGGCTCTTGTGGTTTAAGCTGTTCTCCTAAATGGCTGGAAGACTCATAGTTCATCGAACAGGGCCGATTGCAGGTATGGCAACTGAGCCCCGATTTAGGGGGCTTTGAATACAAACCTGTGAGACCGACAACACTGAAGACAGTTGGAGCGCCGCATTTTTGCATCCCGGTTATTCGGAGATTGAAACGGTCCACGGGCCAGGTTGGATGACTGGAAGCTCGATGGCACAGTTAAAGACTAGTCTAGACCTTCGCTGGCCAGATTTGTTCCCGTAGGGTAACGGATCTAAAATACAAGGCGCGACATCGGACACAGCTCACTTCCCATTCCTTAAACCTGTCGTCGTTCTTCTTATAGCTGTCACTGTGCCTAAAACTCTGCAATCCACCTCCCTCAAGGGCCCCCGTCATCCTCCTTACACGTGGCCTCCACTATTGGCGCTTTATGCCAAACACTGCTGTATGAATGGCTCTCTTCGTCGAGAGGTGGACCTGGGCAACCACCCTGTTCATTGCCGTAGGGCTGCGGCTATCCCTACAATGAGCCGCATCCTGAACGTTTTCCTCCAAGGGTCTAAAACAAAAAAAACGAAGCAAAAGAAGCACAAGTTGTAACCCGAAGATAATCGACCGATGTTCACTGGCGCAAGAACCTAATAATCTATTGGACCGGGCCTCACACAGCGTGACCAGACCTGAAGTGGATTGGTCTTGAATGAGAGCGCGCAGCGCACGCGGCCCTGAGATCACGATGCTCGTTATTCTACGGACCACCAAAGATGAAATTGCTCCACGCAAGATAAATGGACTGCCGTAAATTTTAACCAACTCCCGCTGTCCGATGGTCTATATTCCCCAGCTCACTGACAAACCAGAGGCAAGGATACCGGAGTTCCATAGTGAGCTACAGTGACTGACAGCGTTTCACTGCGTGGAGTGGTGGTAGTTAGTTGAATCTCGCGTTGACTGGGCATCCACGTTTTCCGCTATCGAAGCTTCTCCATACCTCCTCCCTTCTTTCCTTCCACTGCCGGTATTTTTGCTCCCTCCTTGTTCCTTACTGCCCCCCTTCTGGCTAGCTTCTCCCACATGCGTGGTTTCACTTCCATCCTTCACGTCTCCATCCACTACCCTTCCGTCGTTACTCTCGACCCTATCACTTTTGTTCCATCATCTGGTCGGCTTCTTCCACTTGAGCTTAACACTGATGAGTCAGACTACGAGATGGTCCACTGTTATAAAATGCGACTCGTTTAATGTGAGTGGGTGCGGGAACTGAGGCTCAAGGGGATTGTTTCTCCTATCGTAGTGGAATCGGAGGATTCGTGGGGCCCAACCGTGCAAGAAACTGGACGTTTTAGCTATCCTCCGCGTGGCCCTCGAATCAGTCTAAAACAGGTTTGGGGTTGATTAGAAGCTTTCTGAAAGAGGACATTGCTGGACCTCGCACTACGACTGCGGATCAACTATGGGACATTGAGGATGAAGCTAGCTTGTAGGAACGCTGGCGGGTGATCTAAGGATCTCTGACTACCTCGAAAACGATTTTGCTCCATCTAAACGTGGGAGGTGTGATGAGAAGCCGGGGAAGTGGAGGGCTGCAATAGGCAAGCCAGTCAAGCATGGAAACCGGGGTTGGGCCGCCCTCGAAGCTTCCGGGAGTCACCAGGCTTGGATTTTCCATACCAAGCAGAGACTTGAAAGGGCGAATATCCCGTGATCTGCAAACCCCTCGAGGAACTTGAAAGCTTCTATTAGGTTGCCTCTACGCTTTCTGAGCTCGATCGAGAACGAGTTCAATGCCCCTGAGTCTCTGCTCGTAGGTAGGGCTCCTCAGGCTAGTGAGCCTTGTTGAAATTCGGCCAGCTTGTTCGAGGAGATTCATGTCTTCTGCCAAGAAGAGTGGCTAAGCCTGGACACAGCCTTTCGGGTGCGGCTAGAAAGCATCTTATATCACTGCAACAGAACTCAGGGTTTCCTAGACACGACGGTTCTTCCAGGCTGGTTTCGCCCCCTAGAGGCCTTTTGAGCAGCCAGGCAGCACTGTCCCCCAGGTCGGAAGTTTTCCGACACGATTACCACGGGGTCTTTTGCTTCAGTCACTTTTACGAACTCATTGCCCTCTTTGGCCACTTCAAGGTACTTAGTCTTTTGAGGGTTCCAGCCGTCTACCAAGTGCACGAACTCAGTTGCATTTAGTGGCAAGTCCCAGACCACCGACCAGCGATGCACTGTGTTCAGGTCCCGCTGCATGGAGCGTGTGGCTATGGAGCCAACCAACTTCGAGTAATCTGCAAACACGAGGCATGGGTTTTCCAAGCCTGTGACCGAATCGCTTATAAACAGGATGAACAACGTAGATCCAACTACTGAGCCATGAGGCACACCGCACAGAAAACACTCTTCCTGGTAGGTGCTTTCCCTTACATTGATTTGGAAAGTTCTACCTTGATAAATCTATGGATCCACGCAGTGATTTTCAAAGGCAGGCCAAAAGCCCCTAAGTTCATCAACAACAAGCGGCGGTTAACTGAGTCTAATGCCCTATGGAAGTCGAGGTAGCAGACTTCTACTATATCCACTCGCTGTAGACTCCGGGTACCCTTGTCCACGGAATAGGAGAGGTTTGACGATCAGGATCTCCGACGAATGAGAAAATGCCGGTTTGTCACGGTCAATCCATGGGCAGTATCGTGGCTAGCCGTCCTGTCCCGAAAAGCCTCCCAAATCAACATCGTCAATACAGCGGTTAAACTACCGGGCATGTAGTTGACGCGGATTTCTCTATCCCCGGCTTTGTGGATTGAGATGACCGTCACCTTGTGCCAATCTTGCGGTAAGCAGCCTTCATCGAGGCATGCGCTGAACAGCATAGCCAGCGGCTGGATCAAGGGTTCTGTCAGAGGCTGGACGATTACTGGATGGATACCATCGGTACCCCGTGTCTTAGTCCTTACCAATCCACTCATAAGATTGGGCACCTCACTTCCTCCATGTTCTCTCGGGAATTTGGGGTGTGGCCGCGGTAGCGATTCGCGGAAAGCCTGAGGTCTTAAAGTTTTGTCTATACACCTGCTGGAAATGGTGCCGCGGGGATTGCGCCTCCTTCAGATTGTTGCTGACCGCCCGACCCCGGGGGTATCTCATGTTTCCAGCTGCCGCATTTGGAGCCGATTTGAAATGCATGTAAATATAATCCATCTTGGGGTTTGACCTGGCTGTTTTGACTAGACACTGCTCGTACTTCCTCCCGCATTCGTTTTGAATCTCACACGACACAGCTATTTTTCTTCTAAGTACCGCAGGTGGCATCTGTGACCACCAATGCCTTGGCATCTTTCCCAAGCTGATTTCCTCCTCTGAATAGCCCTTCGGACCCGACTAGTCCACCGTGGCTGAGCGCACCTCCGACGAACCTCGATCATGCTCTAATGCGTCTGTCTCAGCTGCGGCCGAGAGGTGCTCCGTTATTATTATTCGTAGTAGTAAGAGGGGCTATCCCTTCAGCCAGTGACGGAATGTTGTCCATAACGTGCCTCCAGAGTCGCCCCACAGGATCCACACGCTGTTCAACGTCCCATTCGACCTCAGCCCTTTCCTTGCCTGCGGTTGTTAGTCTGTCCAGATCCAGCGTCGGGCGGAGAACCCCGTGGTCACTGTTCTCCAGGAGAACCCCAACCCAGAGGTCTGAACCGTCCCGTGGGTGTTCCGTGATCGCAAGGTCCACGGAAGATGGACTTGGCCCCAGCCTCCATTTGGCCCTCTTGGTGACATGCTGGATCAGGCCCTTACCATGTTTGCGGCCTACCGTACTGTGGCCGAACGATTTCTCACGAGATACTCCGTTAACCTAATCTCACTCTGGCGCGTTGAGGTCCCCAACTGTCAGTACTTTCCCTCTAAATCTGTGATAAGCCGCGAGTGTTGCACTACTTGATCGTCGTTCTCGGTTATAGACGACGGGCTGTGACAAGCACATGCAACCCTCAGTTCTGCGCGGTAAGCCATGAGGACAACAAGAGTAACTTTTAGGTGGGGTAGACGCGGCTTGGATTCCTCTCGCCGGTGGCGGCGCCCTCGCGCTTGAGGCAACATCCCTCCGTCTCGCTGTCCTTTGGCCCGTCGAGGCGGCTGACCACAAAGTTGGAGGTATTTGGTTTTTACTGTCCTCCTGAGGTTAAATGCAGGTCTCAGTGACCCTTATCGAATCCACATCTGATGCTCAAGCTTCAAGTTCCAGCCACATGTTACTCAAACTTGTCGCGTTTTTGTACGCAACTAGCAGTCGCGCAGCACCCCGCCCACTGTTTGTACTCTCAGAGGCACCCAGCTGCTCGGAACTTAGGTTCGAGCGGCCTTCCTGTTTTTAAGACGGGCGTTCTGTAAATTCTTGGCCTCTGTTTATCGGGGCACCCGTCACGGAAGCATACTAAGGTCGTGAACTCGAGAACGCTGGGCTACTCACGTTCCCTGATGGTTTCTTTATCGCGGTTTCGAATGTTGCCGAGGATTCGCCTAAACCAGCGCATAGCAACAGCGGCAGCCTAGATACCGGGACTCTAGTTGAGTAGGAAATAGCTGTGTTGAAGCCCACGGGGGAGCTGGGTGGGTTCTTAGACCGTTCTCTAGCCTGGAGAGACGAGTCTCCAGGTTGAACTACGATTTTATCCTTCGCGGTGCCTCTGGGCTTGTGCTCAGCTGATAGAAAATATCCTAGTATCTGGGACTGCCAAATTCAACAACAACAGACCTAGGCCGCCTATCTTTACATCCTGGGGGCTCTCTTATTTGCCAAGCCAGAGGATGCATCTTATAGCCACATGACCAGGCATATAATCCGCCCTCAGATGAACAAGTTCGTGGAATCTCATTCCCCACTCCCTTTGTTTTTCACCTCCCATAACTGGTTCACAGATGCCCCTCAATCACCACAACTCTTCTTTCTCAGATCGCGGCCATACCTTTGACCTGGAGATTGGCCGAGGGCTAAGCCAAGATTTTCTTTCCTTTCTAGAGTTTCGACGCTATTACTCAAACCAATGAATCCAACTCTTAGAACGGTGTCTACAGGGTCACCGGGCGGTGGCAAAGCCGTTTCAACTTTGGTCATGGCATATTTCCGCCCCTTCACTCTGGAGCCTACTTTGAATCAAACCGGGCACATAAGTGGGACTTACACCTTGATGCTGGAAAAAGCAACTTGTCGTCACGGACAGCGACAAGCCCGACGATCGTACACGACCAAGGCCTATCTACTACGAAAGTAGTTAGTACGGTTGAACACCTTGCGATCCTGGTGAAGTCCGACCCTAATTGGCCGGATCATTGTGTAACAGGTGCACAAAAAGCACACAGTGAGCTCCCCAGATTGAGATCTGCATTTTTGCGCCGAAGTTCAAAGGTTTTCTCGCCAATGTACATATCTACAGCCAGACTTATTTTGGAAAATTGTGTCCAGGCACGGTAGCTCTTCTACGAAGGGACGCCGTCTGATTGGTGAGGGCGCAACTATGTGCAAAGCGCTTGTTTGGGTTTAGGGAGACAAGACGTACGAGCACAGACTCCAGGACTTCGGATTTTTCTCTGTGGAAAAGAGGAGGCTACAAGGTGGTTCAGTGGAAACGGTTCGGGTATTATAAAGCTTTTCCGGACTCAGGCCGACGATCCCATCCCAGATGGCTCCAGACTCCGTAAATGAGCTTCCGGGAGGAACCCGGTGAAGGTTCGATCTAGATTGGTAGCTATACCTCACTCGTTTTGCAGTGGGGTGTTAAACTACCGGAATAGATCACTAGAAGAGGCAATATAACAAGAGCCCGTCCAGGCATCCAGGGCACTAGGTCGTAAGTGGAACCAGGTCATCTCCGAGAGCGAGCCTTGGGCGTGCCACTAGGCAGACGTGCTTAAGCATCAAGGTCCGTGTTGTGTGTTCTATCATTGAACGTTTCCGTTTGTTGCACGATGACTCAGCAAACGCTCACGATGAGTGGACCCTCGCGGTTGATGTGCGATGGAGTTTTACGTTCCCTTCTCGTTTTTAGCGGGAAGTCAACGGAATACACTGTGCAGTGGTAAATGCCTAGCTTGCATGCATGCCGCCAAAGGGAATCTAGACGCTCGAGTGACCGCGGACAAAATCTGTCCTGTGCAAGCTCACCTGATCTGATCCCGACTGAGGGTAAAATATATGCTTCACTCATAGGTTTGATATGTGCTACGCTGACGGACAGAATGTGTTGTGTCCCAGAATCCTTTGCCGCTATGCGACGCTCCTCTGGCCCCAGGCCAGAATGCCTCATGGGCCAGGACTCATGCTGGGCTGTTTGAATCCCGTTTGCTATAGAAACTGGAGCTGTGGCATGAGTACCGCGGTGCCCCCGGTACCCGGCTCAACTTGCGATAACATGCGAAACTGGGCACACGTAATGCACTCACTGCAACAAGGCTTCGCCCATGCGAGGAACGATCCAATGCTGCTTCCCCATCAATGGATACTCCGGTTATCCGGCCGGAAAATAGATCCATGGATTCGAATGGGAGAAGCCTCAAGCGAACATTCGTGTCCTTGGTCTCTGATTTTGGTAACAATGAAGGCACATTTCTCGACCGCGGCCGAGATGCACGCAGGGGAGCATGATCAGGGTGTACAATGTCACTCAGCAAGATGGAAAGTTACAAATTTCAAAAGGAGAGATTAGCCACTTTAGCGAGCAAGCGAGTGGAGTTGGGCCAAGTTTCATTGAAATAAATGACGACGGTTTATGTGGTAAGTACGGGTCAGTTTTGGTTTATTCACGGGCGATAATAGAGACTCGGCAAGACATGAAATTGTTGAAACGAACGTTGTCTTAGGATGCAGAAGATGTAATATATGCAGGGATGCTGCAAAAGCGATGATGGATGCTTTTTCAGGTTCAATGAACGAAGTAATCAGGAAAAAACTTCAAAATGGCACGCAAGAGAGCACCCATGAATATGGAAAGAACCAAAGTACTGTGAATAAGGTGAGATGATTACCAGCAAACCGCAGCTGGCGGAAGATGGATAGAGTTTCAAGGTATGAAGAATGAATTGCTAAGCAGTAGCCAATATCTCGGAGGCGCAGTGGCAGTTCCTCAGGACCGCCTCGACCGTGATCTTCTGCAACCGTGGGTCATCCTCCGGAGATTTTTCGCTGAGAACGAAGATTACTTGGCTGAGTCAATAGAGCAAGGTCAACTCTCTGATTGATAAAAGTGGAAGATAGGCAGTCTCAATCACTTAAGATTGTTCTTCTCACCAAAGAGAAAGTTTTGTCAGTATTACAATGCCCTTGGCACATCAGGGGCGAAGAAGTGAGGTTGAGCAACTATCTGAGTCAAGAGGACCATGGGAAACAAAGAAGACTCCACGGAATTGCGGGAGCCTTGGAAGAAGGTGAGATTACCTATACAACTGGGATTCTCGTGTCTAAAAGAGGGGACTGCGGTTATTGCGTCCATTCCTAGCAGCCAACCTCCCGACAGCCCCTGCTCTTGAGAACTTAGCGACAGACAGCCCAACGCACCCATAAATTGCCAGCTGGCAGAGGTTTTTCCTAGTAACGCTCGTGGGGTACCTACCAGACGCGACGGATCGTAATCAGTTGCAGAATGACGTAAAAGTTGACTGTGGCTTCTACCAAGACCTGGCTGGTAGCTATCCGATCCCAGCAAAATCATGAGTACATGGCTTGGCATATGCTACTCCTACTGGTTCAACTTCTCGGAGAAAACAGACATTCAAATTGCTGGGTCCCGCAGTTAATGGGACTGGTTCATAGAACATTCCGTCTGCGTGAAAAGTAAACCCAGTTTCAGAACAACCCACGTTGGACCATTTTTAGAGTATGGTGTAATAGTTGGCTTTAACATGCACCAGTGTGACAGGACTGCCATTGAAAATGTTCCCTGCACTTTTACTAAACACACAGTTGGCTATTGGTCTAGTCTCAACTATAAACAGCGCTGTACTCCGCTACATCTCTTTTGCTAAGACGGACAAAGGACGAGTTTTCCATTTTTCCCCTCACTATTAAGATACGGATCATGC
Source organism: Fasciola hepatica (assembly GCA_948099385.1). NCBI lineage: Eukaryota > Metazoa > Platyhelminthes > Trematoda > Plagiorchiida > Fasciolidae > Fasciola > Fasciola hepatica. Next base: position 7,482,814 of record CANUEZ040000012.1, on the reverse strand, counting down.
AAAGCCTCCCCTGTTGTACGAGACCCATTAGGCTTCAGGTACTCGTTGTGACACAGTGGTCATTCGGTCATTGTGCCGTCCTGGAGAATCAGCCTACGGCCCAACTTTATCGGTAAATATTCGCAAATGTGGAATGAGCTTCCACCAAATGTGCGCACAAAAGGCCACCTACCGAGAATAAAGGAGGAATTGAACAAATTTCTTGATGTGTCGACACTCGTATCCTACAATGATCCGCACACTTCGGAGGAGCAAGCGTACGAAGTCGGTTTAGGTTACTGACACGCGATTTGGAGTCGCTGGCTAAGAGACCTACGTATCACACGATTCGCCGTGGGCCTCTCAGCCGTATATTCCTTCCGTTTTATCCATCTTTCTTGTACAACCTTTTAAACTGCCAAGTTTAGTCTTCCACCGAGATAAAAATCACTTTAAATGGGAGCGACACCCCCAGGCTCGGAGCTTCCTTCTTGCTCGTCCCATGTACTAGGCTCTCCATTGGAGGAAACTCGGTCTCAGTTGTTCTGCTGAAAGGTGCTCATCGACGGAACTCAACCTTTGGTCGTACCGTTGTGCTGTTCCCACACATCATCTTCCAGCCAATTTCCCTTCGCTTTTTCACGCTGAGTTTCTTTTTCGTTCTATAGACTGGTTACTACAAATCCAGCGTCAACCCCATCGCCGAATCATGCAGCTCTTATCTTTCCAAAGTTTCATTGCTCCTTCTTTCCGCTTACATGCCTTAGTCCCAGTATATTCCTAATTAGCCGAATTATCGGCTATTGCCCAGGTTCATCCATCCCATCACCTCCTGTAGTAATTTGATTCCTCAGTAGGACCTCCTGAGAAAGTCTTCGTCCGATTACTGAAATTTGCGTGTTCCATAATTTCCTGCAGTAGTCTTCTACCCCGATAAAATTCACACAAAGTGACAATGAGACCCTTGGGACTAGAGCCTCCTCCATGCCTGTCCAACGTACCAGGTTCTCTGTTGGGGGAAGCTGAGTCGCGATTTTTATCCCTTATCTACATCATACCGACTTATCTTTACTTGGTCCATGCTGTTTCCATTTTCATTCTCTTAGTTTGTCCCGGCACCTCAACCAACAATCACACTCCGGCGACCATCATTCACTTACAAACCGTCCTTATCCTTATTCTTAGGTTCCGTCATTATTTTTGCATTCCTGTCCACTCCAAACTGCTTGTAGCCCTCATTCTTTCCGAAGAAGATTCAATTTCTAAATACTACACGTTCCTCTTCACCATTGACCGTTGATCCTCAGCTGGAGGCATCCCAGACTGCGTTTTTCTATTTTTGTCTTTCCAGGCAACCGATGACGCGCATCTTCCCGTTGATGGCTTGGAATGATCCGAAGGCAATACCGGCAAAATATCTGACTCGCGCTTCCGGCCAAAAATTTTATACCTGCCTGTAATTCCATCACTCCCACATTGACCCTGCTCTCCAGGATCTCTCGTGACCTGATCGCAAGCTCCTGGACTACTCGATCGCTGCGGCAATGTGACCACGCCAATATCACTCGTGCAGATCCCGCCGGTGCGGGGCGCAGCCAGATCTACCGATTCGGCTTGTGCATATCGGGCGTGCAGGACGTCTGCAGTGATATGAAGGCTCAGCCAGGTTGGCGGACTGCACCTTCTGTCACTAGAAACCATTTCCAGGTCGGGTGTCCAGCGTGCCATCAGCCCCTTTCACCATCACCGGTCGCTAATCACGAAACACCGTTTATATGCTCGAAACGACGAAAACGTGCGGTTGTCCTCCCCAGTTGTCATCGATTTTCCATCGAACTCACTTCTGACTTCGCCGACATAAGTTGCCGCTTTTCACTCCCGGCCTGGTTTACTCTCCTTACTGCATATTAAACGCATATTCAAAACAATACCGCCATTTTCGGCCCGTCATTGATAGTCCGCTTTTCCGAGGACTTGTGCCAAATTACTCACCAATCCAGTATGCATTCATACTCAATTCCCAAGATCAAAGTCGCTCTTTGTCTTTTTGTTGATATATCTGGAAAAGGTCAAAGGTAATGTTTTAATTCTCCTCCATTCCAAGACCGCAAACAGTTTATTTCGCAGCAAGATACTTGTCTCCAGAATATCGCAACAGTCGACGATTTTGAGATTGTTTGCTTACTTTTTCAGTCCCAGTGTTTGCCTAATTAGGGCTATGGTTGCGCAATATCCTCTTTCTGCAAAGCTTCACGTCCTCACCATATGCGACACATGTATTGCAGCGTTTTGCTTTCTCGCCGTCGCGTGACTTATCTCTTATAAAGAAAGTCGGTAGATAGTATTTGACTTCTCAACTATCCCACCCTGTTTTTTGCAGGCTGTGTCTGCAACCGTCTTAGGTATGCATCAAATGTTTATCTGCCGCCTAGTTCCCATCTCCTGTTTGATGCACTATATTTCACTTCCCTTAAAAAGTAGACAAACAGCTCAAAGTCTATCTGTTTCCACCAGGCTCCAGGTGCATTGTCCACCTGGTTTACAGTTGCGTCTACACAAGTCCAGCCGCCAAAAGCAGCAAGAGTGTTCATTCGTTGTTCGGTGTTTTTCATATTCGGTGTTTTTTTCTGATGAACAGTCCCGAACAACTCCGATCCTTGCAAATATTTTGTCATCCTGTCCAGTCCTTAGGTGAGAAACAAGGTCTTCTGAGCTACACGGTTACGGCACTTTCTTCGTTATCATGGGCTATTTCTATAGGTTTTTAGGAATTTAGTAAGCTAATAATGGGAAATCATCCCAAAACTTTACACAAGTTCCAAAGATTTTATTTCGATACTTTATCATGCCTGTTGCTCAAAAACTGACACAAGATTAGGGTTAACAAACCGCTAACACCACTGAGACAGAGCACTGCACCATTTTTGGACCTCGCGTAGGACGCTACCTTTAATGCTCGTATTTATCAAGACTTTAGGGAAGTTTGAGCGAGACTCACGATCCTGAATGACAACGTCTCCAAGATAGCTCCGCTACTGCGCCTGATAGACTCCGAGACAAGCTATACGCAACAGCAGCCTAAATCTGCTACTAACTTCTCTGAATCTGCTTCCATCGAGATGTTTAAGCACATTATAAGTAGCAAAAAAGCTATGGCGTTTAACCTCCGGAAAAAGGCCGCAGTAAAACAACTGAATTCCACCCTGCTTAGGGCAGCTGGCACGGAGCACCACTCAAGCACGTGAGCTAGGCCACGCAAGCGTTCACCGCGCCACACTTCCTATCCTTTTCTAATTCCCTCCAGATCAAATAGCAGGGGAATCAACCGAAAAGCAGTCTTTGCTTCCTATCAACACAGCATGTAAATCGGCTGACAAGACTCTTCTTCAGAGGAAAGCGTCAGGGGCAACCATTCAGACAGTACCTGCCACTAGTACCCCACAAACCGGCACGCTCCGCACCAATTCATGTGCCTGCCGACCTTGACAGTTCACCCATGTCGGACCCTCAGGCAACATCCAGTGGACGACAGGTGCCTCTAGTTGCAGTTTCCACCCCACCCGCAGCGTAGCTACGCTGTCTGCTCCTAACGACTGCACTTCAGATCCACATCAGGAACCTCCCCATCACCGACCAGACTTCCACCAAGTTAGCTGGCTTTTAGGATGCGGGCCACCCCTACTCCCTCTACCTCATCCAGCTGGGCCCATCAGATTGTCCCTCCCGCCATTACCAGGCCTCTCAATTCTTCCACGAACCTTACCGAACCAACAAACGTGCAAAGGTGAGATCCAATTCGGTCTTTCACCGCGTAAATATAGATAGGTTGATGCTCCACTGCCAGGGCACCCCTACCATGCAGCACAAGGTCAAATTGGAAAGCAGTAGTCAAAAACCTGTAGGTTCCTGGCGGTAAAGGCTCCGATCCACCCATGAACCTGCACCCAGTTGTGCAGGCCCCAGGCCTACAGAAGGCACTAGCAACCAGCCCACACGAGCTGCGCTCGAATCGTCAACAAATTCACCACAGGGCCATACCCACATCCAAGCCCGTTCGAAAAAATTATCAACCACCCCCCCTCCCAGAAACCCAATGGCCGGCTTTCGACTCTTGCCCAGCGCTACTACGTATGCCTCCACGGATATTACAGGTTGCGGCAATACCAAATATGGTGCCGAGCAGAACTTATTTCAAACTCTGATCCAAAATGCCTTCGCCTACATGCCCCATACCTCTCCAAAAGGGGCACCCGATTTCACTCCTCCAATGGTCCTCCAAAACCCATATCACCACCATGTTCAACCCTGCCCCCCCAATATTCCCGGTCCCCCATTTTCTTCCTCCGTCGGCTACCCCAGTGCAGTCCGCAACCTTGGCACAAGCTTCAACTTCCACTATGCCCCCGAGACCGCTCCCGTTTTTTCCTCCTTATCCTTTGCTCAACCACAATCCTCATATAGCAGCAAGCCTCTGGAAAATGCAGTGATCGTTCTTGAGTCCTTACCACCGCCATCTCCCCCTAGCTCTTTCCGCGCCCCGTTTACCCCCTCCAGGGTTCGGCCGTTTCAAGAGGAACCCCCCTAATTGTTCCTCAGATTACACTCATCTTGAATGCCTAGCACAGCATCTGGTTACGAGCACAAATTCTTCATCAAAAGCGCCGTTGAATTGGGCCGAGCGTCGGCTGTCCACCTTAGGCCACCCCTCATTCAACGATCCTTCATCACCTAATCACAATGAAACCACCTCTGTATCTACTGAGAACTTAACCAAAAACACCTCCTTGCTCTTAATACTTGACGTCCGCTCTCTCCCCCTAAAATCGTCCTTACTTAGAGCGCTGGCATTAGACCTACACTCTGATACCTTGCTAGCCACCGAGAAGTGGCTGACGGATCACACCCCATTAAACCACGTATCTATACCCGGCTACTAAACCACCGCCAATAGTAGACCTGACCACTGCAAAGGTGGCTGCATCATTTATACCAAACATATGTTCACGGCAAGTAGGTTCCATCGTCCTATTCTTGACGACATTCGGGACTCAGCTTGGCTCACTATCAAAGAGGACCAACAACCACTTCTTGTACATTGTCACTACCGTCCTCCAAACCAGGACAAATAGACATGTCGTTATATCAGACACTTCAGACATCCCGCACTTCTTGAGGGGTTTATCTACATCGGATCCTAGCACCGCCCGACACCATAGCGTCACCAGCCCTCTTTTTTCCAACATCGCGCCATATTACGCAAAAGCTCATAGACCAAACCTCCCAATTCACGGCGCTGATTTACCACCTGCATATGGGCATGCTAGTCAGACCAAGAATCTAGACTGTTCCGCACCACACAATCTACTTGACAAACCAAATTCCCCAAAACTAAATACCAATAACAGTATCTCTTTGGTTCTTTTTAATGGCCGATCCATCATAAACAAAATTCGGCACTTACGATTTCTGGCCACTAGTTCTAATCATGATATAATCTTGATCACTGAAACTTGGTTAACCAGTTACACTCTAACAGACCAGATTTCTCTTGTAGGCTACAATGTCTTCAGAGTAAATAGGGAAACTCGACGCGGTGGAGGTTGCTTGGCATTTGTTAAGCAGACCTTTAATACAACGGCACTTCATCATCCTCTACTCGACTCTATTCCCGATTCACTTTGGCTAACTGTCCACATTCCTAGATCTCAACTTCATGTTGGATGTGTTTACCATCCATCAAGCGAAAATTTCTCCGGACTCTCATATCTAATTGACGCATTTGAATACCTATCCTCACTGCCCTCAGGTATAAAAGTTATTGCTGGTGACTTTAACCTGCCCAAGATAGCTTGGCCACCTTTATCTGCACCCGCCAACCTTTTACCATTTGTAACAAGTATTACTGTGGGAGGGTGGGTACAGCATATCCGCTCTCCTAAGAGAAAAAACAGCATTTTGGATCTCATTTTCACCCACGGCGTCCCTCATATATTTGTCTCAATCTCCCGGAGTTTGCCCGGTAGCGATCACAATCTGCCGCATTCCCACTCACCCACAGCCTAACCTGAAATCACATTGCATCAAACCCTCACCTCTCTCTCACTGGAAGGTTCTCCCTGCTACCATTCGACAAGCTGATTGGAGTGAGTTTTTTCTCTCTCGTGACCCACAAAACGCCACTGATACTTTCTATGCACAGTTCTTCAGATGTCTTAATAGGATTACCTCCCTCCCCCAGCAGAGGAATAATAGGAAATCCCATATAACTTCGCTGCAAACAAAGTATGCCAAGCTCCAAAAAATTCATGAAACTACACACGACTTTGCAATTCGTATTCAACTTTTTTGCCTCACTTCCACTATCCAAAGCTTGAAGAAACTACACTACGTAACCAGGAAACAAAAGCTCTGCGGCACCAAAATAGATCTCTTCGACTGTCATTATTGTACAGGACCAGAACCTCTCATAATCATGGAAATATCCCGCACACTGTTTCAATGGACAGTGTATCCGCCTCTACTCCCCCTTCTATTGCAGAGGCCTTCAACTCATTCTTCGCCTCAACTATGGCCCCTATTATTATTGTTGACCCTCCGCCTCTTCCCCTAGTTACCGCTTCAACTCTGTCCACAGTGGAATTTGACGCCTCAATTATCTCCAAACTATTAACCATTTTCAAGCCATCATCTTACCCAGGACCTGACGGCTTACGGCCCACTGCAATAGTTAAATGCGGACCTGGCTTACCTTACCTACTACTGAATATATTTACCCTATCAATGAACTCCAGTCTGGTGCCCGCAAACTGGAAATGCTCAGTCATAATCCCGCATCACAAGAAAGGTCCACTGCATGAGGTAACAAACTACCGTCCCATTAACCATACACCTATCCTCTCTCGGCTAACGGAAAAAATCGTAAAAGAACACATCGTCAAGCACCTCTTTCAGTTGGACGTTATTAATCCTCGGCAAAACGGCTTCCTTCAATCAAGATCTTGCGCAACCTGCCAACTCGATTTTTTAAATCTCATCATTGAAATGGCAGACAATAGAATGGCCCTTATAGTAATTTACTTGGATATGTCAAAGGCATTTGGCTGCGTGCCACACCCACATCTTCTGGCCAAAATCCGATCATTTGGCATTACTGAACCTTTACTATCTTGGACCAATTCTTATCTGTCTAATCGATCTCGGGTTGTCTCAATAAACGGACACTGTTCCAAGCCTAAACCAGTTACAAGCGGTGTTATACAGGGTAGCGTCCTTGGCCCTCTGTTGTTCCTCATGTATATAAACGACATATTCCTCTCAGTGAGCCATGGCACACCATTTATTTTTGCTGATGACATTAAAATTGCCTGAATGCATCGCCTCGGCTATCTTAAACATCTCTTAAGACATATCTACATTCCACAGATGGTGTTCAACTTGGCAGATGAATTTTTCCGGTGACAAATGTGAGGTTCCTACATATAAATGCAAGCTACCCCCAGGATCTTTAACCGTTTGTGGTTCAACCGTTGTTAACAAGCAAATAGTTCGGGACCTCGGCTTTAACTATTCCTGCACACTTAATTTCTCGGAATATTCGGCCCTCCAAGTCGCTAAGGCCAGAAAGTGTCTAGGGCTAATATTTCGCTCCTTCCAGCTTCGAGACTGCATTCTTTCCCTTTATAAATCTCATGCCAGGCCTTTATTAGAATACTGCCCATTGATCTTTTTTAGTATGCGGAAATCAGACAGAATTGGTATCGAGTCAGTTCAACGTAGTTTTACTAAGCTGCTGATTGGATGGAGCTCACCCCTCACATATAAAGAACGCTGCTTGTTTTTTAAACTAGACCCTTTGTGGCTTCGCCGTATGAAACTGAACCTTATCTTTTTGCATAACGTCCTTCGCAGTCGGATATATACTTCTAATCCACTGCACTTTGCGCCCATCCCCAGCTATCCACTACATTCTAGAATTCTTACCCTTTCAACCCCTATTACCAACACTAGCTTCCGTTCACATTTCTTCATCACAGTGTACTCTAACTTATGGAATAAATTACCGTTAGAAATACGCAGTTCTGCTTCCAGCCATTGGCTTAGAAGTGCGTTGGATAAATTCCTCACGGTTACCCAAACCTTACAGCTCCTGGATGTAGACATGCCCGATGACCAAGCCTATGAGAAGGGTCTAGACTTTTGAATCGCGCAAACACCGGCGGTCTATGGCAGATGAAATTAAATAACCATTCTCAGTTTTCCCGCCTTCTGCAATCAAAAAACTAGTCTCAGAGAGTCACTGTATAATATTGTTGCCTCTTTGTATCGATTCCCATTTATCCTCAGCTGGGAGCATCCCAGACCGCGCTCCTCTACTTTTCTCTATTTCCAGACCTTCATTCGTGCGTACCTTTCTCTCGATGACTCTTAATATTCTGGAGACCACACCGGTCACTAACCTGGCCTACGCATCTACCTGACCGTTGGCTATTCATACGCTACCCGACCGATGCTCCCTTGGTTATGTTCCGGGATCCCCTGGTGCCTGGTCGCCTGATCGCGGACTTCCTGATACCTACGGCCGTTTGGCCCCACCAAGAAAACTCATGTCAATCCCAACGGTGCGAGGCGCGGTCAGATCCACCGCTCTGGCCGGGGCACATCGGGCGTGCGGCCCAACTGCAACGATACGCGGGTGCAACTAGGCTGGAGGATCGCACCCCCTGTCACCGGAATTGGTTTTCAGGTTGGGTGTCCAGCGCACAGCCAGCCTCACCCACTAGCGCCAATTGCGGACTGAGAAACAACGTCCCCAGCATATTACTGCTGCCACCCATTGCCTCCTCCAACGTTCCTGATCAGGGTTCACCATACAACCGGTAAAGTTCCACATCAACATATGCACATATACTCACTCGGCTCAGAAAAGTACCCTACTATTTGCGACTACTGGCATTTATACCCATCGACTTCCCTTTTATTTGTCTGAACTGGTGCCACGTTTACACTCATTCTATTATATGCAGTTACCGGATTCTGTACCCCAAAACATGGAACGGACTCACTGTTCAGATCTTTGTTATAAATATGGCAATTCCTAGTATACTCTTGAAGAGACCATTCATCCAATTGGTAATTTTTATGTCAACACTACATTTATCCAAACAAAACCATCATTTAAAGATTCGTCTCTCATCTGCCAACAGTTCCACACAAAACAAAATGCTCCTCCCTCCAGAGCTTCATCGGCTTGACACCACCTCTATGTTCAGTGTATCCTTCTGTTGCATCTTCTCTCATTCAGCCATCTGCATTTCATGACAGTTGCATCGGCAGTGAAGTATTCACAATCCAGGACATAAATAGTTCGATTGCCTCCTTATCTTTTCATGTCAGACTTCAGCATATCCAGCTTTGCAATCACCTACACTTCCTGAGAGCTTTTCATAGGTATTAATTTTAAACGACCGTATCAGTCCACTATACGTCTACCTCCCGCATCCACTTTGTTACCAACTTCAGATGCTCTCATGCTACTCATCAACGAACCCGGACAAATCCATAATTGTATCACTCTTCACTCATCTATGAACCACTGCCGCTGCTCCGGCAGGATTCATGGCCAGCCACCTGCACCACAATTCATAGTGCTCTCTCTGCATCTTTAGCTGAAAATCAACTACTGTAATTAAGGCTGCCGTTATTCCCCCCAAAGTCTCAGGTTGGACTTTCCTCAACGTACCTAGTCACACGATTATCTGCACTTTCTGAAGACTCCAGTGGTGTACTACCCCCAGTTTATTCCGTCAGATATTAAACATATAAACCACCATTATGCCCACTTCGTTGTACATTTGTATTCCTAATCCGTCAGTCTTGGATTAACCCCCGATAAGCCAATAGTCGAGCACCGTTTCACCCACCTATTACCTATCGCCATTTTTTCATCAGTCCTCCACGTTGGGCATCTACGCCAAAGAACACTGCGAAAGCGATTTCTCCAAACCTTTGCTGGCAGTGAACTATACGTATGCCAATTTACTGACCTTCCCGTTGTTTCCCAAATTCCCCATGTTAGACTCTTACCAGCGCATCCCGTTAAGCGATTCTTTATATGTTTTGACAGTATCGTTCATGCACCACCCCACAGACTTCATAAGATCATCGTATATCAACTCATGTTGTCAAATTGTGTTCACAAATTAACCTGAAACGAACCCTTTATTCGAATCGTGTTTCACTCATCTGTAAACTTTCGTCACTCTGCTCCAGTGAAACTTCCAGGCTCGGGCATCTACATCCACCTCTTCATGAGGGCGTCCTCCACAACCTCTTGATGAATAGTAAATACCAATTCCGTGGTTAAACGGACTGCTTCACTTACGCATTCCCCCTCATCGAAGGACACCACAAACCCTTCGGTATTATATTTCTGCTATTTTCCGGGTCATCTGGACTACTGGTTCAAGTGTATGTCCTTCATCACCCAAAATTCTCCAACTTTTCGTTGGTGCTTTTTCGAAAGTTTTCTTCGTCAGTTTACTCACCCCTGCGCCTTTACATCGAAGCTATCCAAAATACTGCGCGTTTGTACTTCATCACCGCTTTACTTCATCACTTATCTCGAAGGCGGAGCCCATTTCACTTACTACGCAAATGTACGTCCACCCGACCTTCGAACTCAAATTTGCCGGGCAATCGCTCGCGCGACCACTGAAACCTGTACACTTTTGGCTGCATTTACCCAAATGAATATCCAAGGAACCTCTTTGTGACCTCACTTGTATCATATGATCATGCAATCGAGCATGCTTCGGATGTTCCTGAAATAAACCATTATTAATATTATTATCAGTTGACAGCAATAATGGACGCATTCAACTATGTCTCTGGCCTCTCTGTAACCACCAAAATCTTAGCTGGTGACTTCAGAGTGCCTGAAATGTGCTGGCAATCCTTGACATCTCCCTCAAAACTCCGTGAATTCCTTTCGTGTATCCATGTTGGTAACTGGGTGCAACATTTTTTATCCCCCACGAGACAGAAAAATGCATTGGACCCTGTCTTCACTATTATTATCAACAGTTAAGACACCCAAATCTTAAGTCACTTCACCAGTGGTGACCATAGGATAGTATCCCGAGTTTTCACTGCACCCTGGCTTCACACCGATAAGTCAGCAGAAACAAACCTTTTGATCACCAATAAGCAAGAACACAGAGCTTGCTGGAGTGGTTCACCCTCTCCAATCCGTTCCCAAAACTGGGACGAATTCTGTCTATCAAATACCTGGAGGTGACTGTTGCCCAACTGTATTCTAATATCCACTGCTGCCTCGACAAAATCACTCCAGCCTCAGGACCCACAATACTCAACCAGCCAAGCTCTATAGACCATCTTAACTGTTTTCGCTAAAACGAGGGACTTTTCGTTGTATCTCCAAACAGTGTGTATATCCCATACGATTAAATTGCATTTGGATTCTTCTAAGAAAACAGGAACTAAGTGCCTTAGGCCACTCAAACAAGATGGAAGCACTTGCCAGGCTGATTAAGGTCAGAAATACGCAGTATAATCAAGCCACCCCATATTTGAACTATGACGATACTCACTAGGATGACCCTCCATTGATTGCGGAGGCTTTCAACACCTACTTTGCCTCCTCTTTGGCGACGGATGACGCCATGTTTATCCTCTCCCTAAATCCGGTGACATCGGTACCCTTCTTAAAGGTAGTGTTTCGCACCGATAAGTTTTCAGCCCTGGTACCGAAAACAAAACCATCCTACAGACCAGATCGGGAAGCAAAACCGCCAGCCGTTTCCAGTCGAGGAGGCATAGACTTTCCAATGTTGCTGGCAAACATATTCAATATTTGTGTTTTTCCTTCCCAATGGAAGACTTCCGCTGTCATGCCTGCACACAAAAAGGGATCCCGTCTAGATCCAGTTAACTACTGACCGGTGAACCACACCACAGTCGTGTCCAGAATCAGAAAGAGAGTGATCCAAGGTTGACACGTCACCTCCTCAATGGTAATCTAATCAACGCCGGTCAGCATGGCTTTCTGGAAAACGGACCATGAGTGACACTCATGATCGACTTCCTAAACCTAGTCACGGAGTCTGTCAATATTGGTAAATGGACGATCGTGATCTTTTGGACATTACTAAAGCGTTTGACCGAGTATCCCACTTGAGGGTACCACGGAAGATCGAAACATACGGACTCGTAGACCCGGAGCTCGCTTGGTTTTCATCTTATTTATCAGCCCGGGATCAGATACCAAGTACCGGCAAAAATTCGTCAGAACCCCTTCCCGTAACTGGTGGTGTGATACAAGATAGCGTGTCTGGCTCACTACGGTTTTTAATGAACGTAAAAGATATATTAAATGTTCTCCAACAAGGAGTTCCCTTCCTGTTTACAGACGTTATAAAACCGTGTACACTTTTGAGTCCGAGGCGTTAGCCCCTACTACAGGTAACATTACAAGGGAACTGCTTTCTCTGAAATCCTGGAGAGATAATTGGAAAATGAGTTTCTCCGCCGAAAAAAGTAGAATTCTTTCATTTGAATGTCGTTTCCCCACTGAAACATTTAGAATAAAGGGCCAATTTATACCCAGTAGGCCTCAGGTAAATGACCTGGGTCCAGGCTATTCATGCACTTTTGACGTTTTGGAACACATAGCTACCCAGGTGGCTGAAGCAAGCCTTACCATCGGGCTCATACAACAAACCTTTATTTTGCAGAAAGTAAGCTAAATATCTTTAAGCCCCACTTCAGACCTCTTCTGGAGTAAGCCTCAATCATTTGTTCCAACATGCGAAAGAGAGACCAGATAGCGTTTGATAATGTGAAACGGGTATTCACGAAACAGATCCTGGGTTTTCTTCGCCTTTCAATTGCATGGAATATCGTGACCTGTGGAAAATTGATCCCTTATGGCTGCTCCGCCCAAGAATTGATCCTCTATTCTTTTACAATATCTTAAAAAACAGGTCATGTAGTTCAGTACCGCAGGTGAGAAACCTTTCTAATTATTCCCTATGTAAAAACGAGTTCTTGGTTCCTGCCCCCTTTGCCAGGCTTGCACTTGGGTCGAACTTCTTCATGATTAAGTACGCTTCAATTTGGAACAGGTTAATTCGACGACCTCGGGCATTATCACAGGCAGCGATGGCTCTCATACAAGAAGTGGGCTCGGCCCTAACGGTGAACAAGCTGACCAGGATGAGCAATCCTCATATTTGAAGGGCTCAGGCCTTTGAGGTAAGAACAGGATACTAATAAATCGGATAACCGATTTAAACACCCTAGTCTCAGTTAGACTCGCGTATAGTTGGCCCTCTCCTGACAGCAATTAGGGAACTCAGAGGTTCATACCCACATCCTTGAACAGCAAGACAATCTCAATGCTTTACCATCAAATGTCTTTTTCGGGGCAAGCCAGCATAGCAGCCTATAGCATATTTAGGTATGAGGTAGCAGGTGCTTGAGTCCACAGGCTTAGATGTCCGGTCGAAATCAACTTTGAGTCTTTGCCAGATCCGCGTTGATCGGCCGTTTTTTGTCACGTTTTTAGTGCTGCAAATGGTGCCTTATACTTGCGCAAACTCTTGTTTCGGAGAACATGAACTCCATCGAATAATCGCAGGCTGTGGTTGACTCTACCTCCCCCAGAATCTTCTGTCCCACGTGAACTGCCTTGGTATTTTGACTGCACGGATATAGTGAGAGTCACCGCGGCACAGCTGTGAATATTCCTGGCTGTGATTGTCCCATGGCACAAAGTTGAACATCAATGAGACGACATGAACATCAAAAAGTAAGTGGTTTGCACAAAAGGGGAGGAAAAATACCCCATTATTTTGTCTTCCAGGCCTATCAGCCTTGTCACATGTGACCCATGTCCCAGGGCTGCAGTATTACTACGGATTGACTAGTGCGGCTGACCTATTCCCAACGCGGCTTGTTACATGCGTTCCATGCTTCGGCCAGGGAGTGGGAGCTGTGGCCACCCACCAGAAACAGATCCGCCTTTTCTGACAGCCAGATATCTGACTGTGATAAAACTACAAAAATTAACAAAAACGTCTGAAAATTGTAGATCACCCTTGGAGCGGCACAAGCTGGATGCTATTGGTTATGTGTCGTGCTACCTCCCTACCTGAAGCAGGTCCTAGTGCCACCTACCAGAAACACTGAATGTGAATCGTTTGAGTTCGCTTCTCGGACGAAATTTCGACCCCATCCCGCTCCTACCTCTCACGTTCTTCCAAACCAGTCCTCACATTGGTGTTGTCCTGCTTTGCAATAAGCTAACGACGACAAGGGTACCACGATAACCACGCAATCACCGTTACATTAGATTTCCTTGTCCACACTCGAGTATATTCTCGGTAAGGTAGCTCTATTGAGTGGGAGCTCGGACGAACTCACGCTAAAGTCTCTCTGCACGAGACCCATTTTTTCCAATGTATCATCACCGACACCCCAATAATTTCCCCTACCCTGAAGTTCCTCAGAAGAAATTCAATATGGAATAACCGCCATACCGGAGGAGACAGTAACAAATATAGCGCTGTGCTAGCAGGGTGCCGGTCCCATTCACTTACATACTGTTCTTTCAAACCTGTCTGACCACCTCGGTGCTGAACTGCTTTCTGCGTAAGCAGGCGGTACTGAAGGTTACCATTTCTAACTCCTTCTTACCGTATAGCCTTGGGTTTTTATTAGCTTTGGAGCACTGCCACTCCAACGTTCAAACTATTAAGCCTTTTGAATGCTTACACAGTTGCCTAACCGGTGTACACAACTTTGCCGGCTTGTAGCAGTATAGCGCAATCTCCCGCTAGCCTAATTTACCCAAAAAGTAAAGTGGGTGCCAAAGACCGCCTAAATGAAACTCATTGTTGCCCCACCCACATAAACCTAACCGGTTCATTATTACTGTTGTCGTCTATTACCCTAACCCACAGCTGGAACCATGTCGAGACTGCAATCCCCATTTGTTTCAGGTTCGTTGTCTCCCACTATCTCAGCCTCCACACTGAATAACCAAGGATGACGCTTTGACTCGTACCGACAGAGACTCAGGTGGAACCTGTCATAGCAACTGGGACTGCAATCAAGCCACCCGACAGAAAATACCTCCAAGTGCACATCAGATCGATTAGGGCTTTCTAACGCAAAGCCTTTCCTGCAGATATCACCACTGCAGCCAACACAAGTAACGGCTCACACGAGACCTGTTAACGAACCGGCCGGTACCGGTCATCCGTCATGTCTCTCCACACCCGGCCGATTGATGGTCACATCCTTTACCCCGCAAGACGGACCATACCCATAGGACGTTTTACATCACCAGTAGTGAAGCCGAATAACACTGAGACTCAAGGTGTAAAATATATATGTCATACATATATACCTTATATATATATATCAGTGAAACAGCATGATAGCGCTCAAGCCTTTGCGGAGATTTTCCACTTTAGCACCCGTTGCAACGGTTCATTTTTCCCCCGAACCGTAGCCGGCTGGAAATTATTCTCTAATTTTCCAAGACCCACCAGAAGCGCCTTCTCACTTCTAAATGTTACGGTTTACTGGTCCTGAAATTAAACTCAACTTTTCATGGACTGCTGTACCTCCAACACTCACCAATGTCCTGGAAAGCACCTTCATGAAATTTGGTTCCAAGTCTCCCTGTTTCAGAACTCATTCCGTTTATTGAACCCTGGTAGATCCGTCATTCTGTGTTTGCATCATCTTCAGGGATTTTCATTTTCTTCGCATGCATCAGTACTCCCGATTGTAATTCCATACAATTTCTTCTTCCTCCCTAGAACTTACTCTGTTCGCAAAACCCCAGTAAGCCTCCTTTTTCATGGTTTGCGTCGTTGTCGTTTATAATGTATCTTTAGCAGCATGCAATAACGATCTTCTCGGCATCCCCTCGGCGAACCTCCGCCTAGCTCGAACTCGAAACCTGTTCAAAACTGCCGCGCAAACCATTATTGAAGTGATCCATTCAAACTGTCGCTGGCTATTTTTTCTATCGCTTACACTTTTGACTCTGTTTCGTAAAATTTTAAATATTCCATCTTATTGAGTAATTTAGTACACCGCGCTCATGAGCTTAAGCGAGCTTCTCGACCACGCCCAAGAAATATACCAATATTATTATTATTAATAAATACCTGAACGTTAATAATTACCTTCGATATAATTACCTAGCTCCTTAGCGAGCTACTTCCCTGCTGCCATGGTGGCCACCCTTCTCGCAATTATCTGTCGCGCGGTTTCTATTCCCATGTTGGTGAATTATATTCCGCTCTTCTGAAGGTGAACAATCTGCTCAAAGTTTACTGCTTCCTCCCGGCTACCTCTTTCCTCGTCACTTTGACAATCTTTCTCTATAGATATGACTTCCATTGTGCATAGAACTGACTCGGCCGATATGCGGTCACTAAAAGTTGCAACTGTGGTCTCTGATTGATTTTACTTGCTCAACATACCCAGCTAAACTCCCTTTCATCGTCCGATTTTCAATCCAAACCACTTTGATAAGTAGCAAAGCGGTGTTACCTTTTCACGTCTCCCTCAGAAACTTCTTTTTTCAGGGTAAGCAAAATTCAAGTCACTTCTGCCTGGTTCCTCAGTCTTGCACTATTCCTATCGTAAAATTTGTGTGTAACCCCACTAATTGCAACCGGCCTCACCTGGATCCGTCGGGCTTGACAGTCTGGCCCTGAGTTTAAATTGGCCAAGCGCCACAACAAAGAGCAACCTAAAGTTTCTTCCCTACACCACACTGAGTGAACATATTCGTTTAACCCCCTTGAAACTCGGATTTCACTTTCAGTTTAACCGTTTGATCTTGCAACGCAGCGTGCTTCGGGGTTATCCAAAATAAAACATTGTTTTTGTTATCCCTCGTTGTCCAGTGATCTCTTTTCTTGTCCATCGGTAGTGCCGCAGGCAAGATGCTGTCATGATTTAAATTCGGGACCCTCCCGATTTCAGTGCCCCAATACCCGGTAAACTACCTCCCAGTTCACTGGTGAAATTCAGATAACAGGAAAACTACAAGATCTGGAAACATTTGAGCATCAGCCTTGTACCAACATAATAACTGAAGACTTCAAGACCTGAACAGGTACACTATTCAACCTTCAACCGAAATTCAGATGATTTTAGACTTGTACATTGTGTGATACTCTTTCCCTAGCGCATACTTTAGGGCTGTTTTGATAGAGCTCGTAAGGATGGCCTCCCTCCGTCTCTGGTTTTGAGACTGAAGACTGCACAGGAGATATACGAACATTTCACTGGGTACAAAACGACGGGCAACAGCATAAAGTTGCGAAACCAACGCTGAAAGCTAAAGTTGCAGGGGAACTTCTTCAGCAACAGAATAGCGGAAAGGTGGAACAGAGTGACTGGAGAAAATGTAAGCGGGAAAGGGGTAAGGCATTTTAGAAAACGGTGGATGCTAAGCGGCGCAAGTTATTCACAAAATTAAGGTTCTGAGGATCAGGGAAAGCTGCAATATGCTCGAAACCCCTCAGTTATACCATGCCCTTGCCTACTAACTGAGGCACCTAGTGTGCTGAAAAGCACACCTCAAGGTTTTATCGTGACTAGCAGTTGGGATGAAAGTTTTCAATCCCTCTTCCGTTGAGCCAAAGAGACAAACCGCATTGTGCAAAAACCTGGAAAGAAGGTCGTGGTAGTGGGTGCCAATCCCTGCGCATACTACTGGAACAATTCTGGACTCCCGATTGGTCACGACCACTATGGGTCCTGTGAAACTCGCCTTTATATTTTTCATGTGGTTCAAACCTCTCCCGTTATTTGCGGTACCCCGAAGTTTTCCTTCCCAGGTTGGATTTAAATTGCTCCTCTTTCTTAAGGGCGCTCCAACTTTTGAAAATATAAACTGATCCGACGATTTTACATTGAAATTTCTTGGCAGAAGTGGCTTCGTGTGCAGAGCGCACGTAAATTTTTGGATTAACACGAACTATTGCGTCCAAAAGATTGAGTCCCTGTTGAGTTCTACGTAGCAGAAAATTCTGTGTTGCACCAGTATAAGGTTAAAAAAGTAAAGAATGAATACGCGGTTAGTTATCATTATTAGCTGTAGAATCATATCTGTCAAGTTGCAGTCTCGGTATAGCATATCTGGGTGGTTTTCCTTTAGATTGCTTACCGGAACTTCGATCTCCTAATACATGGTTATTTGCACAAAAACATACTACCCGCATCATTGTGCCGTGTGTATAAATACTACCCTGGTTATTACTTTTTACCGAACGGACTTGGAATGGCCTGTTAAAAGAATCCAAAGGTTTTTCTCCGCACTGTGGACGCAATCAAAATCCATTGAACATTCACCAGTTTTCACTGTTGGACGACACTCTCAGACTGTAGATGCCATTCAAACGCGTATGACAGTGAATGTGTGCTGAGTACGATAAATTAATTATATAACAGTATTGTGTCCACCATTAGCGCTTCGTAATGTTCTTGAACACGAGGTTTCAAGTAAAGTTTATAGCATCGAATGATTAGTAAAAGAAATCTCCTGATAGAACTTCGAGTGAGCGGAAGATACACATCTGTGTACACTGGGAAGCATTTGTACATTTAGATAAACTTGTGTAGCACAAATCTAATAGCAGTCTTTCCCCGTAACAAAGCTCACTCTCAGTACCCACTCTGGTGTTGAGGTAGGTAGCAGGTAGGTAGCTAGGCTATAGCAATTAATTTCATACCGTTCGTTGTTGAATCCTAACTACTTTTCACGGCAGCGGCCACTGACTGGCCCATCAAACAGCCAATTCTATCGAGCAGATAGCGCAACCGTCGAGGATTCATAGCAGTCATAAGCACAACGAATCCTACAGCATTCGCTTCAAAAGTTTTGCGCTCCATTAGCCGTCATAAGGGCAAATATGCCATTTCGGCTACATCCGTCATGAGTTGCCCTGTTTACGCCGCACCAGTGACCCGCTGTCACACACGTAAAACGCCTCACTTATCAGCAGCCCTAGTGAACGATAGTTAATACATTTGAAGGAAGGCAACACCTCTCGGTAGCATTCAGAAACTGGTGGTCCCCTGGGATCGCTTTCTCCTCCTTCGCCAGGTCTTGCAGTGTATAGCTGGAGATCGCACAGTCATGTGGTTTTCCTCAAATCGCACAGCAGATGTGCCAAAAGGGTACGAAAACAGTATTTGATGAACTCGTGTTCCAAGTAACCCGTTGGTCCGTGAATTTCAAGCATAGAAACTCAAGCCAGTAGTTCAAATTGTAGTTGAGTGAATCCGACCTTGGGTGCCAGCCAAACTCCGGCTGAGTCTTCCCCAGACTGGCGGTGAATCACGGCAGCCGAGGGACAAAAACCATACCGGGGGAGTGGATGGCATTGCCAGAGCACCGGTTGCGGCAATCAGATGAATCGAGCGGGTAGACCAACGAACTGGAAGGCACTTACCAAAATTTGACCAACGCAGACAATTTCTGCCTGGTATTCAGTAATCTTACAGCCTGGATAGTCAAAAAAGTTTTTGTGGAGTTAGGCATCTTATGATCCACGGAGGGGTTGGCGAAAATGTTTTCAGTAAGGAGGGACCGCTTTACCCAAACTCCGGTAGAAGTGGCCCGAACTATGGCCATTTGTCTGCGCCGGCTTTGAAGTAACAGCGCATCTCACGAAAACGACGTACTGCAGTGTTTACCAGGGTGCGCCTCGTACTCAAGGAATATTTTACTCCAGGTAGTTCGTTTTAGTGAAGCGCTGTCTTTCTGACAGAGCGTTTTATCTGTTGCCAGCTTGATAATTGCTTTTGTTTATGCAAGCTTCTTAAGACCCCGAGACTCTGGTTTGCGCTTTTAACATTCATATTCTGGTTTATACGTCTCGGTCTACTTGATAGCAAGACGAACATTATTAACACAAGCTCATGTACCGTTGGTGCTTCTAGACGGTACCTTGAGCCGGCATATACGGTGTGACAGGTGCGGTGACTGTCACCGCCGCGGTGCTCTGTCTCAACCAGGAAAAATTATGAGGTGCCCAAAGAACACGAATCTCAACAATAACGGTTTTTCGCGGCGTTAATGTGGCAGAGGGATACTCTCGTATGCTAAAAGGACAGCTAGGTACAAAAAATAGGGTGACCGCGGAAAGATTAACGAGGGGGTTAAGAAAGATCCCGGTAAGGGCAAAGAGCAAAATTGCCAAGATAAACGAACAGCGGCGAAGAGGGACAAAGGAAGTAGCGAAAAGGCACGGGAAGAACCCAAGAAGGCTGTACAGTAAGAGGTGCTCAAACAAGGTGTAGAAAAATCTGACGAAAAGCTAAATATTGGGCTACCACCGACGTTGTTATAATAATGACAAAATTAATAATAGTAATAATAACAGTAATAATATTAGTAATAATAATATAATTAATAATAACAAAAATGGTACATTTCGGATGGGCTCCTAGCACGCTAATGAGCATGATCCGATGATTTGGGTGATTTTAGAAGCGGTGCTTCAAAAATAGTAAATCATGTGCGTACGAAAGGTTGCCCGAGAAAGCTTCAATGGACCAAAAAGATATTGAATTCCGACGAATGCGAGGGTCAAGATCAAACGGTCGGCTCGGCCAAGGCAAGGATGGACGAAACTGCCACTTTTACGTTTAAAGGGGTTTCTTGCCAGGAAATGTTGTCAAAAAACTGCGAACTTGACCCTGAATACAAACGATGAGTAAAATATTGAGGAAAGCTTTGAAAGCCGAACTTTAATATTAAAAGCAGTTTGAGGGCTTAGGTCACGTAAAATTTTGAATAAAGCCCAAAAACATTCAGTCCTCTCAAGAATTTTCACAAAACTTGTTGAGTTCTACGTTTTCTTTCAGATTGTAGAAGGTAGTTTAAACCCTGACTTTCATTCGGCCAAAGTCGAATGAAATGTGATAAAAAGTGGGGGGGGGGGTGAACACATGCAGAGTACCGAAGATGATTACAACAAATTGGAATCGGCGAGTAATCATAGGATATTTGTAAAGCTGTTTCAAAATGAAATGTTTGTCAATGGAACTTCAAGTTTATTTGCAAGCTGCAGAAAATAAAACTATATGGATAGAAAACTTGGCAACTTACGAGAATGGATCTTCAGAGGTAAAGTGTAGAGAATCAACTAGCCAATATGAAGAAAGAAGGAAGCCGGTAAGCATTCAGCAAATTATTTACAACAATGTAGGTGAGTCACGAAGTATCACCAAGTGGAAAATATCACGTTGATAGGTCGATATGAGGTGTGTTTTATGGCGGCGGCAGAGGGGAATAGTGTGCAGAAGCGATAATGGAGTGGAGGGTAGACAAGTGAACTGAAAGCCGTTTTGATAGGCGGATCACATGACAACGGTAAAGAGACAGCCAAGGGACCAATGGGTCTGAGGTGGAAAAAGGGGAAGGAGCATCGGATTGATAGTAAAACAGACCAGTCGGTAAATGTGGCAGTAGAAATAGGTAGTTGGATATGGACGGAGTCAGCTGTATAGAGAACGAATAACACGTTCTAAGGTATGAGGAGACCACCAAAGTGATAATGAAGGGAAGGTTGGAGAAGAAGCAGGCCGCATGAAGAGAAATGTTTTGCTTATGCTGAGGTCGCCATGAAATGCCAATGTGAAAATGGAAGATAAATCCATATGGGGTCCGCATAGCTACAGCGACTAAGAAGGAGGAAATGGTAAATTGGATGACGGGTGAGCGCACATCGGTTGATGAACACCGCACCAAGTGTGCCATGCGAAAATTTTAGGCGAATAACGGTGTTTTAAATGTGCATCAAAATAGAGGGATGTAAGTAGCTACAGAATAAAATGAATCAAGCATCAGAGATGGTGGCAGAATGTTGATGCCGGCTACCTATAGAATTAACTATATACCGATCAACTCGAACGAACGGCACATCTCTAGAAGGAGAGAGACTGCCAAGGTAAAGAAAGAAGAGCTGACGGAGGACAGACGGGCTTGGAGCACTTCTTGCTGTATCAACTATATTCTTGTAAATCGCTGAATTTTCCACCTATATAGTTTTCATTTTCTGCAGCTTGTAAATAACTTTGAATTCCTTTCGATAAACACATTTCTTTTTAGAAGAGCTTCACAAATATCTTCTCATTACGGTAAGATTCCTACTCGCCAAAATATTTTTCGGTAACGTGCACGTGTACACTTCCCCATTCTAACAGACTTCAATCAACATCATCCAAATCAACCGTTTTATCTTGACCTTCGAGCTTGCCGGAAGTTATATTGTTTTGGGAAACTGAAACGTTCTCATACAATCCTTGGTATACACAAGATTCGCTTTCTTGAAAGTTCCGCTTATGGAATCACCCAAACTTTCTGATCATACACACTAGCGTGCCTCTAGCTCATCCGAAACATGTTGTTAACAATATTACCAGTACTATTATCATTACTCCTCTCCCTGAAATATTTGGCATAGTCCTCCTGCAGTCAGCAGAATGAATAGTGACTAGTTGCTCCCCTATGCAAACCAACTGCTTACGTGCACTTTGGCTTTCCATTGATTTTCCTGATCTTGCGGAAAACTTTGACTGTTCCCATATCTTTAAGTCCCAGATATACTTATCATGCTGCTAAGAAGTTGCTGCTGTCACAAGGCACACCGGTCAGAATGGTAACCAAAATAATATTGCACATAAATGCGACGAATATGCACTAAGGAGAGTAAACCAGGCCGGGAGTGAAAAGCGGCAACTTATGTCGGCGAAGTCAGAAGTGAGTTCGATGGAAAATCGATGACAACTGGGGAGGACAACCGCACGTTTTCGTCGTTTCGAGCATATAAACGGTGTTTCGTGATTAGCGACCGGTGATGGTGAAAGGGGCTGATGGCACGCTGGACACCCGACCTGGAAATGGTTTCTAGTGACAGAAGGTGCAGTCCGCCAACCTGGCTGAGCCTTCATATCACTGCAGACGTCCTGCACGCCCGATATGCACAAGCCGAATCGGTAGATCTGGCTGCGCCCCGCACCGGCGGGATCTGCACGAGTGATATTGGCGTGGTCACATTGCCGCAGCGATCGAGTAGTCCAGGAGCTTGCGATCAGGTCACGAGAGATCCTGGAGAGCAGGGTCAATGTGGGAGTGATGGAATTACAGGCAGGTATAAAATTTTTGGCCGGAAGCGCGAGTCAGATATTTTGCCGGTATTGCCTTCGGATCATTCCAAGCCATCAACGGGAAGATGCGCGTCATCGGTTGCCTGGAAAGACAAAAATAGAAAAACGCAGTCTGGGATGCCTCCAGCTGAGGATCAACGGTCAATGGTGAAGAGGAACGTGTAGTATTTAGAAATTGAATCTTCTTCGGAAAGAATGAGGGCTACAAGCAGTTTGGAGTGGACAGGAATGCAAAAATAATGACGGAACCTAAGAATAAGGATAAGGACGGTTTGTAAGTGAATGATGGTCGCCGGAGTGTGATTGTTGGTTGAGGTGCCGGGACAAACTAAGAGAATGAAAATGGAAACAGCATGGACCAAGTAAAGATAAGTCGGTATGATGTAGATAAGGGATAAAAATCGCGACTCAGCTTCCCCCAACAGAGAACCTGGTACGTTGGACAGGCATGGAGGAGGCTCTAGTCCCAAGGGTCTCATTGTCACTTTGTGTGAATTTTATCGGGGTAGAAGACTACTGCAGGAAATTATGGAACACGCAAATTTCAGTAATCGGACGAAGACTTTCTCAGGAGGTCCTACTGAGGAATCAAATTACTACAGGAGGTGATGGGATGGATGAACCTGGGCAATAGCCGATAATTCGGCTAATTAGGAATATACTGGGACTAAGGCATGTAAGCGGAAAGAAGGAGCAATGAAACTTTGGAAAGATAAGAGCTGCATGATTCGGCGATGGGGTTGACGCTGGATTTGTAGTAACCAGTCTATAGAACGAAAAAGAAATTCAGCGTGAAAAAGCGAAGGGAAATTGGCTGGAAGATGATGTGTGGGAACAGCACAACGGTACGACCGAAGGTTGAGTTCCGTCGATGAGCACCTTTCAGCAGAACAACTGAGACCGAGTTTCCTCCAATGGAGAGCCTAGTACATGGGACGAGCAAGAAGGAAGCTCCGAGCCTGGGGGTGTCGCTCCCATTTAAAGTGATTTTTATCTCGGTGGAAGACTAAACTTGGCAGTTTAAAAGGTTGTACAAGAAAGATGGATAAAACGGAAGGAATATACGGCTGAGAGGCCCACGGCGAATCGTGTGATACGTAGGTCTCTTAGCCAGCGACTCCAAATCGCGTGTCAGTAACCTAAACCGACTTCGTACGCTTGCTCCTCCGAAGTGTGCGGATCATTGTAGGATACGAGTGTCGACACATCAAGAAATTTGTTCAATTCCTCCTTTAATCTCGGTAGGTGGCCTTTTTTGCGCACATTTGGTGGAAGCTCATTCCACATTTGCGAATATTTACCGATAAAGTTGGGCCGTAGGCTGATTCTCCAGGACGGCACAATGACCGAATGACCACTGTGTCACAACGAGTACCTGAAGCCTAATGGGTCTCGTACAACAGGGGAGGCTTTGCATGATCCGTATCTTAATAGTGAGGGGAAAAATGGAAAACTCGTCCTTTGTCCGTCTTAGCAAAAGAGATGTAGCGGAGTACAGCGCTGTTTATAGTTGAGACTAGACCAATAGCCAACTGTGTGTTTAGTAAAAGTGCAGGGAACATTTTCAATGGCAGTCCTGTCACACTGGTGCATGTTAAAGCCAACTATTACACCATACTCTAAAAATGGTCCAACGTGGGTTGTTCTGACACTGGGTTCACTTTTCACGCAGACGGAATGTTCTATGAACCAGTCCCATTAACTGCGGGACCCAGAAATTTGAATGTCTGTTTTCTCCGAGAAGTTGAACGATTAGGATTGGTGTATGCTCAAGCCATATACTGATATCTTGCTGTGGATTAGATGACATCCTATGCCAAAAGTTTTGGGAGGGAAGTGACACTTGTTTGTAAGAATGCAGCTTCTATCCGCCTTAAACTCTATTAGCCAATCGCTATACCACGAAGTGACCATTCGTTGATCCTCTGATATTTTCGATATGTTATTACCCAATGAATTGTGGTTGAATGTGTTAACCAACTTTACATTGTCAGCAAACAAAGAGGGAGCCCTATAGCGAGCCACGGTAAATGTCAATTATGCACATGAGGAACAGCAACAGAACCAGTACACCACCTCGGATTGCACCGCTGGGCTAGGTGTGGAGGTTGTGCCTTCAAAATTTACTGCTTTACTGCGCGGAGACATACCAGATTCTGGTCAGGCATGTAGTGGTTCACCAGTGCCATCTGTCTGGACCTTTGATATCAAGAGAATACAGGACACCCAGTCAAAGGCTTTTGTCACGTTCAAAAGGTGGCGATCACTGCCTTATAGAGGTTCAGAAATTCCGTCATATAAAGTGCTCAGGATCAATTTTTGGTAAACCGTGATGACCTTGGCTCATAACATGATTTTAAGGAGGTGATCTGGTAATTTTGCTCTCATTACCTTTCCATAACTTTCAATAATACTGAGGTGTGATACACAGGCCGGTAGTCGGTCTGTTCTGCTAGTATTATCTACTTGTGATATGGAGTAATAAAGAAAGTTTTCTACTGCAAAACGGTACCAGCTAAACCCCATAGACAAATTAAATAAGTCTGCCAAAATAATTGAGATATCCGAGTCTACCATTAAAAAAAGACCAACGGTAACGAGTCCAATCCAGGGCGATAAAACATTTTGATATTTGAAATAAAAGGGTTGATTTCGGGGGGCTGAAATGTTGCAGAAGGAAGTGGTTCATATGAGAGTACTGGTGGATTGAAGGAAAAGGGTGCTGTGTCCCTAGCTAAAAAAGAAGCATAAAACGTGTTGAGAGACTCTGCTGTTTCCAGTAGTTTTTCGAGGTACGCGTTATTAGAGGGGAGAAAACAGGTAGACCGTGTTGGCTTAGGGTTCTCCGATTTGCTCGATTTTGCGTGAATCTCGACTTTCTTGAAAATACGTAACGCTCTCTGTTCCCGTTTTACTACTTTATCCTCGGAGTACCTTTTCATCGCCTCAGATAAACGATTTAGCTGCATAAGCAGTAAAAAACCCCAGTTTCAATATAGGCGCTTCGGACTCTGCCTATTTCGAGTTACAACGAGGCAGCTTATTTACTTTACGGAGAATTGACGAGGGTTATGTCGGGGTTATTAGATTGAGGCAGTATTTAGAGATGAAGTACAGCTGGTGTGTACCCAGATGGAGATTTGCACTCGAGGAGCGGGTATCCCATTTTTGGTTGCAATAAGGGGAGGTGGTTTTTCCAGTCAGCCACATGATACGGCTTATTTGGTGGTGTCGGCTGTTTATATTTTGTGAGTGCTGTAAAGCAGCAGTCGACGGTTGTGTGATCACTCCCCTGTAGGCCATTCCGAGCTGTTGCCCTAGCATGGGTTAGTGCCAGCAACAAGGTTAATAAAAGAGTGTTGTCGAGTTTGGTTGAGGATTTGGCGGGCTGCTTCCATCCTCGAAGAGTAATAGTATTCCAAAATGGTGGCGAGTGGCTTGGTGTTCCGAGTGATGTTAAGCATGTTCTTCTGGCATTGAAGTCACCTACCATCAGCTTTGGACCTGTTGGGAGATCGCCAACTAGTTTTACTGCCTCGATGATTTGCTGAAAGCCGTCAGAATTAGGTCTGAGCGGGCGATATGCGCAATCTAGTTGCATTTCTTGACTTTTGACCTCAACAATCAGCGTAGGAAGCTGGGAACTCGTTGCTTTGAGGGCTTTCTTAGCATACTGTGGGCAGCCTGCTCCATGCCTATGTTTTCGGCCTTTGTTGAAGGATTTGTGGCCAAGTACCACAAAGTCATCTACTTGGTGGGAGTCCGTTAACCAAGGTTCCGTCAATAAAACAAAATTACAACCTTTTTTAGATGCAGCTTATAGTATTGCATGGTATTGCATTTTGTCGCTAATGGAGCGTGAAATGATCAATAACAAGGCAAACATTCTGATTCTCCAGACGTCACCATTGGTGTTAGTGTTATAATCCAGAAGGCGTGCCTTGGTCAATAGGTTGTTTATTGACATCAACGTGTTCGGACATTGACAAAACAACACAAACGTTACAAACATCCCCATTTGCCAAGTGGCTGTCCTGTTCACTTGAAAACAGTCATCGTCCAACGGAGGAGCGGTCAGGTGGTTTGCAGATCGTCGCTTACCTTATTGCGCCTGGATTGCTGAACTTAGCTGTGTTCGTTAATCCACAATTGTCCATAGTTCTGTCTTCAGCAATCAACTACCTAATAAGTAGTATATACACTCACAACATTTGTACCTACGGTCCGCTGACTACAGCACTTAGTCTGACAGAAACACTCAGTGCATGATGCAAGCACTCTTAAGTAACCATCGGCGAATGCTACGGAAGGGCCTGGGTCTGCATGTGGAATAACAGATGACGGTGCAGCTGGTTGGAACTATTCACGCAGCCATAACTAGGGTATGAGGCCACGTTTTGCCCATGGTACTTATGAAAAAAGAAACTCCTCGGCCAGATGATGGGTACCTGCTGGTAAAAGGAAGGATATACAGCACCCCTGGATAGCTTTTCTAAGAGAGCGTCATGAATGATGGAAATAATAGGAGATTGATTGTCTTAGGCGGGTAGGAAGGTTCCATGAGCCGAGAGTTAGACACGAGCGCGGGTTGCCTATTATACCATCTACTTCCATT
This sequence comes from Fasciola hepatica, assembly GCA_948099385.1. Lineage (NCBI taxonomy): Eukaryota > Metazoa > Platyhelminthes > Trematoda > Plagiorchiida > Fasciolidae > Fasciola > Fasciola hepatica. The sequence continues at coordinate 7,454,994 of CANUEZ040000012.1, read as the reverse complement.
ACGCGTAGGGCCCCAGTATTGTTGAACCATCGTCTTGGGGGTACTATTGAGGTTTATGCTCTGAGGAGTATGAGGGGATCTCCGATGGGAACTTTGATAGGTAAGGAATTTGGTCTGGAGTGGGAAATGTGATCTTCCTTGTTCGTGCACCCCCGCATCGTTTACCTGCAAGAAGCCCTAAAGTTGGAAGCTGACCTCTCTTCGACCCTCTCTTCTGGGAGGCTATTCAGTGTCTGAGACATGTGGCACGCGACTGACATGCCTGGTTATTTCGGTGGGATCTAAATGGGGGCCTATGGGAACTGATATTTGAGCTGCAGGAGCGATTTTACCGGGAAATTGATGTCCCGGGAAATGGTCCCCTGGACCTGGAGGTATATTTGAAAGGCCCTCTTGGGATGGGACCTTAAATTTTGTTGATATACGCCGTCGCCTGAGCGGGGTTAGCTGTGAGAGGTAGGAAGAGATTGGTCTGGGTCAACTAGTCCTGCCGGCGTTCCAGGGGCAGGAGAGCGAGGGGTTTTTTCGATCACTGCTAAAGTGCCTGAAGGAAAAGTTGATTCCTGGACTTTATTGACTGTCTGAACGGAAGTTTTAGCAGCGCATCTTGCCGATTTTCTTTGCGCAGGCTTTCTGTCGGCTTGTATCTTGTTTGAGTTAGGCCGTAGAATACATTCAACTATGCACTGTTTCGCAAGGAATTCTGTAGAAGTATTTTCATCGGCAAATTTGAACAGAGGGGGGTAAACGGGCTTTCGTGACCTCCTTCTTGATCTGCGGCAGTGAACTGGAGAGTGAACCATGCCTGCCGCCTGAAGGATAGAAGATTTACCCACTGTTATGTCTAGATGATCAACCTCTCCACTTACCCTTCAGCTTGAGAAGGACAAACGGCTTCATCTTGGGAAATCTCCCCGAAGTCACAAACTGAGGATTTTGAACCGAGCGCGGCCATGACGTCTTTATCTCCCCCCTTTCACAGCTTTCGCTGGAAACCAGTCCCAAATGTTGACGACCTTTCGGAACAGGCGGCACACCAGCTGCCAACCTATAGATTTCAGCTTTAAGAGTGTCAACGTACGGTCGGCGTACAGCAGGTTTCACCTATTTGAAAAATCGCCTGTGGTTCTGGTCCTAAGTCACCTCGGGTAGTGTAAAGGACGCAAGTGAGGTAACCTCTTATCCTCCAGGAGGTTTCTGGAAACATTTCAATTTATTGTAGGCTACCTTCGTATCCAGTCCCGCGTAGACCCCAATGAGGCCATTAACTGTTCTCTGGACTATTTCGAGCTTGGCCGATTCGGCAGCAATGCGTAGGCATGCGGCCGCAGCATGGCACTCTAACCGAGGTCTAACACATGTAGCGCATAACGGCCAAAGACGATTACAAGGGAGCTTTCCGGGTGAAAGACGAATGACCCTAAGGATATTCCATGCCGGAGCACGTGCTTTATCTGCATGGTCTTTTGTTTTTAGTTTGACCGACAACACCAACCCAAGATCACGCAGGCAGGCTGCCGTTCTCAGCAGAATGCTGAAGCGTGTGTAGACAAACTTTCACTGCGTTCGACCCATCCGAATGTGGGCAGATTTCTGCACGTTTTCCAGAAGGGCCCATGTCTTGAGCCAATGCATCAGACTGTCGAGGTCTTCTTGAAGGGGTTGCTCGCCCACATCAGAACGAAGTGCGCGCCACAGCCTCATATTGTCAGCATATACTAAGCGTGGTGAGTTCAAACGGGTTGGAAAATCAATTATCTGGACCAGGAACAACAGCGAGCTAAGTGTCAAGCCCTGTAGAACATCACCGAAGGCCGAGTGCCGCTTGAATAGTGTCCTAGGAGCTTTGACCGCAATTGCCCATCCTTCAAGGAAGTCCTTGATCCAACGCAGCTGTGGATCTACCATTCCCAATAGTTTGAGCTGTCAGAGGAGTCTGCCGTGTGTGGCTGTGTACAAGATACACGCCAGGCCTCTTCTTGAATATTGTCCTATGATCTCATCTAGCACGTGAGAACCGGACAGTATTGTTGTTGAGTGTATTAAGAGAAGAGTTATAAAGCATCTCGTCGGATAGTAAACACACCCCAATGAAAATCGAACCGTCATGGCATCGTCGCATCAAACCCAACCTGGTCTTTTTGTATAAGTTACTATCTATGAAATCCTGCTGGTCGAGCTAACTATGTTTCTTTCCAGACCCTACATAGTTACTCCGCAATAGAAGTCGTATCACTAGCAAACCTCCTGCGGGGACAATCCCACTTCCCAAATATTCTCTTCACTAACTCCAGAATTTAGAACAGGCTCCCTTTGCATATCGGATCTTTCCCGTCAAAGTTTATATTCGCGCATGCTACTGATAAATTTCTTTCTGTTCCAACAATTATGCACTGATTCAACATTTTCATAACCGAAAGCCAAGCGTTTGAAAGAGAGCCTGACCTTTCAGTCACTATCCTGCTGCTTTAAGTCACCTAGCTATTTAGACAGTTTGTCTTCCATAATGCTGACTGTTTCGGATTATCATTGCCCCGTTTGATTGTGTTATTACAATTCGCCACTGATATGCATATAAAATGTGACTCCGTCCACCGCCTTTGCTCTGTCGATTTCTTGAATCCTGCCAAACTGGCTTCAAAATACTTCCGCCAACAGGCTTTCAAATTTTCAGAAGGGCCACCACAAGATTTCTCTCACGATGTTGTACAACTTCTGTTCCCCGTCATTTAAAGTAGTTCATTTATATCAGGTTAGCACTTTGAATTCAACTTCAACTTCATCACCGAAATTACCTCATTTACTAATTAGTCTTTCCACCATTTCCTCTGTCCCTCGCCCCATAGCCACAGTTTGGCCGTTAACTCTATGCTCCCTGCTATCCTTCTATTTACTCCCTCTCTCTTCTACAGTAGGTCTCACCATATGGACTCTTAACACCTCAACAAACTTTGACGCGAAGTTCAGTCTCATTGCTTTTGCTTGGAATGGTCCATCAACCGAACTCAACCTCCAGTCATGACGTCATTCATTCCGTTCTCACACACTATTCTTTGGTTGACGTTTTCTCTACTCCACATTAGGTCTTACTACATTTGCTTCCAACCCTCGGGATAATTTTTCAGGCGCCCTTGTGCTAATTTCTTTATTTGAGTCGTCTCAGTAGCTGAACTCAACCTCCAGCCATGACGGCCCTCATTCTTTTATCACCAATATACCCCAGCTTCCTTTGTTCAAGATCTTGCGGGTCACATATCAACCTTAACTTGAGTGTCTTCTCGGTAATCACGAATCCACTTACCAAGTCATTTCCTGTCCAATATATCGTAGCTCTTTGTGCTTTTTAACCTGTTCCAAAATTTTCCTAGATCCGTCCCCGGATATGCTCCTTCCTGATAATTGTTGATCCTCAGCTAGGAGACTTCCAGACTGCACTGCATAAAATTGATTACTTTTTAACTATGCCAGGACTGTCTGCTTCCAACTCGGCCGAAGCTTCGGGCTGATGAATCGAACGATGCACACCCGTTCCAAACCCAACGGCTCGGGCCGCGGTCAGATCAACCTCCTTGGCCGGCGCACATCGGGTGTGCGGGAAGCCTGCAGCGGTGTTCGGGCGCAACTAGGGTGGCGGAACGCACTTCATGCATTCAATTTTTGAAGCGTTTTTCAGGTTGGGTGTTGAGTGTACGGCCAGCTCCACCCACTGGCACTGGCTGAGAATCGCTCATTTTCGTTTTTCTCGCTACCCTGTTCCCCACTCACACCTTTCGGCATGGCGCACTTCGTTCTCACTGATTTCAACTGTGCCAGTATTCGATACACCCCAATGTCGCCATAACCGCTTAATCCTCCCACGCCGGGCGAGATGCGTTTTTTCTTATTACTTGTCCTGATATTCACTACTTTCGCTTCCAATTATCACTTTTCGTGAGGGACATTATTTGCGTTCTTATATAGTCTTTGATTTTGCTCTTCGGTAGTCTCTTTCTGGTGACCTCTAGACATTCTAAGATTCAATATGAACCAGTCTCTTCGGGAAGCACTTTTGTTCTCGTTCCCAAAAATAGAACTCGGTATTACCTTGTTACAGCACTCATTCCTACTTCTGTTTTCGCCATCTACTCCGCGATACGAACCCTGGTTGACGTCGGTGTTTGAGACATATCTGCGTATACTCCCAGCTGCTGAAGATCCGACTGACGAATATTTGCTCCAATCATCAGTTCAACTGATCAATCGCATTAAGATGTTTCACTGCATCATCCTTACTTCAAGAAGCACCATATTCTCTCCATTCTTCCTCACCATGAGTTACCTTGTTCAACAGAATCTGTTATCAGTAGACTTTCCGCGATTGACCATTAGAGGAAAAGAATAATTGATCCACCTGTAGCCTCTTTTGCGGGCTCTCCTCCCAGTCCTTTGTGACGTTACTGGCCGTTCCAGTGTCACTATGCACCCGTCAAGTCCTCTTAGCCCTCCGGCTTTTGCTATCTGTCGTCATCTCAAGAAAACCCGTTGCCCCAGGTTTAATCTCCACAGTGACCCATTTTCTTGTTACACCTCTAGCAGTCTCTCTCTTGACTTGTGATAATTTTTAAATGAAGTGTATTTTTCATTCGACGTCCACCAATTATTACCAACTCACCGGTTAATCGACATTCTTCCCTTGCTTGTTCGTTGGTCCCCTTCCTCGGTCTACTTTTAGCCACGTCCGTCGCGTCCACTGGAACTTCTCATTGTCCTTTGCCTTTTCCATGAAAAACTGTCTCTTTGTAGCCATCTATTCCTTTCTCATCCCTCACTGGTTCTATCTAATTTTTGTGGTTTTCACGTTTCATATTCCGCCAGTTCAGCCGCTCCCAATCCACTCCGGTCGACTCCATCATCTGCCCTCTACTTTTAATTCGGCGGGCACCATTATCATAACAGTTCACTGTAATCAACCTTTCCCTTATAGATAGAGGTAACCAAGTTTATTCACGTGCAAGCGCCATGCTTAGAGAAGTCCCAGATTGTAAAGCACGTATACTGAAAACCATTCCAGATGTTCCACTTGCTTTGTGATTATAACTATATTTGACACAATACTCTTGCACGTTTGTTCGTTTGTGTGAGACAATTGAATTTGGCCCTGAACTTTCCATAACTGCCCTGCTTGGACCACGGGACATAAAACCTATGGGTTTCACTGATGGGCCTATCTGGCCGCATATTTGAGGTTTGTATATATTTGCACTTTTTGTGAACCTCTATTTGGTACCGTGAAAGCTACGAATGAATCTTGTTCTGGTGTTGGGATTTGTATGACTTGGCCGCGCGTTGCCCGGATTGCTATTGCTATAGCCTAAACGGAGCATCTGCCTAACATAACCAAAGTGAGCATCTCCCGTCTGACTTAAGTGCAGGTATAACGGGTACTGTTCTCATTCGTCTCTGTAGATAGACAAGTGGCCGCTGAGGTGCATGAACAGATTCGGCTACCTGTTTCTCTTAGAATCTGCGCCGTTTCGCCTCCGTGAAGGACTTTGAGTCCCTGGTGTTTTGTATGCATCGTAACACGCTGTTGTTCTCCGATATTGTCTGCAAGCTCAGTTCGTTCCGTGGGGTAAGTATGGGAGGTTCTGGTGAAAACATGGAGGGCCCTGGGCATGGAACCTTCTCCGGTGTTGCGAAACAAACCGCCGCATCAGCTGGTTGATTCCAATCCCGATATGACTCCGAGCCAGATCCACGTCTGAGTCAACCTTTTCTCGATAAAAACTTGAAAAGAAAACACTGCGGACTTATGTCGCTCAGCTTGTATCCGGACAGATTTCGATGGATCGCATCAGGTGCAAAAGATGATGGGTGGTGAAATGCCAAGTTTTGCCAAGGCAACGCCAGGGTAACGAATATATCGCCTTGTTTTCCCAAGCTGGGTTTCCATCTTTGGATCGCATTCATTTCGGCTAGTCGCAGTAGACGTGAAATGGTGGTTGGAAAGATGACAGAGTACGCAGCGTTTTGGTCGACCCTGTGCTTTGTGTCAAGAAAAGGGATATATTCGTTACGCAAGCTTTACATTGCTCGATTTTCTGTGACCCCAAGTCATGCTATGAATTGTTTCTTGCATAGAAACGGAGGGTATGCTTCAGTCAATATGTTCACAGTAAAGTGCCTGCGAGGTTTAGCTCAAACAACCCCATTTTTTCCAGAAATGCATAACAGATCCTCTTAAAGGAGGAAGCGCATCCACAAAGGGAAACGTCCGGAGCCCGGGGAGTAAAAATTAGGTCAAAGTGGACTTCGGCTCACTCATGAAGCGAGTAGGCTTAGACATACCTTGTTCAAGCGACAGATGGCACACTTTCATGTATATATTCGGGGGAAATCATCCACCGCTGTGGTGTGATGGTTAGCCTCCCAATCGATGTTGGGTGTGTTGACTTCACCCTAGACAAACAGTACCCGTTATCCACCCACCGCCGCAGCAAGAGCAGCATATTAGTCTACTCTGTAGTCATTTTCCTATGTAGCAGACCTAGCGCCACATATCCTTATATATTCCGTTTCACTTTGCGCCGTAAAACTTACACAAATATTCGGGGATCCGCACAAAGATAAGAACATATACCGAGGCACTATCTCTGGTGTAAACCATTGTGCCGTCTCCACTTCTAGCCCAAGGTCTGTGTTAATTACGAATCGTAATTAGAGTTTGTCCTTTTGTCTTCTGTTTAATTACTTATTAGTAGTGAGTACATGCATCGTGAACCCCGGACATTCGTAATGTATTTTCCCTGTTTCTAAGGTATCACATCAGTTTATACTTGAGTTTCATGGTACTTATTACATGAACAGTTCACGTATTTGTTCATAACCTTGTTTTCCCGAAGGTCTACACTTTTACTGTTATATAATCTTTCTGAGTGTTTCATTTGTACTGCCGAGCGGAGGTTCGAACTCCCTGTCTTGTCGTTTCTGTCAGTGCACTCCACTATTGGCCGTCATACGACAACGGCATTAACAGATCTAGTGCCGGATTCGCCTATGCATGTTGACATGTGCCTTTGTTTGCTCCACAGACTTAGCTTATTTGTACTTATTTGTTAATTACACTTTTTACCATTGCAACCACAGTCCAATTCACGCGTTTGTAATCGATTTATTGATCTTTGACGATAAACGCTATTGATTTATTGACTGTACCGCAGCCGAACTGCTCTACAGTTTCGTTCAGCTGCCTGCTGAGTGGACCGTTTTTATTTTCTACGCTGTCCTGATTTTCGGAAGCTTGCTGCCCATTGTTCTTGGTTTCTCACCTGGCTGTAAGTCCTTTATTTGCTGTGTATTTATGCTTATTGTATTATTTAGAACTACGAATCATCGATAAACACGGTTATTCGATTGGAATTTGTTTTGCTGCCCGTAATCGTGTTCTGCCCATATCGTGCGTGTAGCTAGGGAAACTAAGTCACTGCCAGATTCACAGCCCTAGAAATCGGGAAGAGACAACAGTTCGTGAGAGTTACTGCTACTCGAAAAACCTCCTCATTCAGCCAGATCTTGGTAGAGGCCACAGTCACTTTTTACGTCATTCTGCAAACGATTACGATCCGTCGCGTCTGGTAGGTACCCCACGAGCGTTACTAGGAAAAACCTCTGCCAGCTGGCAATTTATGGGTGCGTTGGGCTGTCTGTCGCTAAGTTCTCAAGAGCAGGGGCTGTCGGGAGGTTGGCTGCTAGGAATGGACGCAATAACCGCAGTCCCCTCTTTTAGACACGAGAATCCCAGTTGTATAGGTAATCTCACCTTCTTCCAAGGCTCCCGCAATTCCGTGGAGTCTTCTTTGTTTCCCATGGTCCTCTTGACTCAGATAGTTGCTCAACCTCACTTCTTCGCCCCTGATGTGCCAAGGGCATTGTAATACTGACAAAACTTTCTCTTTGGTGAGAAGAACAATCTTAAGTGATTGAGACTGCCTATCTTCCACTTTTATCAATCAGAGAGTTGACCTTGCTCTATTGACTCAGCCAAGTAATCTTCGTTCTCAGCGAAAAATCTCCGGAGGATGACCCACGGTTGCAGAAGATCACGGTCGAGGCGGTCCTGAGGAACTGCCACTGCGCCTCCGAGATATTGGCTACCGCTTAGCAATTCATTCTTCATACCTTGAAACTCTATCCATCTTCCGCCAGCTGCGGTTTGCTGGTAATCATCTCACCTTATTCACAGTACTTTGGTTCTTTCCATATTCATGGGTGCTCTCTTGCGTGCCATTTTGAAGTTTTTTCCTGATTACTTCGTTCATTGAACCTGAAAAAGCATCCATCATCGCTTTTGCAGCATCCCTGCATATATTACATCTTCTGCATCCTAAGACAACGTTCGTTTCAACAATTTCATGTCTTGCCGAGTCTCTATTATCGCCCGTGAATAAACCAAAACTGACCCGTACTTACCACATAAACCGTCGTCATTTATTTCAATGAAACTTGGCCCAACTCCACTCGCTTGCTCGCTAAAGTGGCTAATCTCTCCTTTTGAAATTTGTAACTTTCCATCTTGCTGAGTGACATGGTACACCCTGATCATGCTCCCCTGCGTGCATCTCGGCCGCGGTCGAGAAATGTGCCTTCATTGTTACCAAAATCAGAGACCAAGGACACGAATGTTCACTTGAGGCTTCTCCCATTCGAATCCATGGATCTATTTTCCGGCCGGATAACCGGAGTATCCATTGATGGGGAAGCAGCATTGGATCGTTCCTCGCATGGGCGAAGCCTTGTTGCAGTGAGTGCATTACGTGTGCCCAGTTTCGCATGTTATCGCAAGTTGAGCCGGGTACCGGGGGCACCGCGGTACTCATGCCACAGCTCCAGTTTCTATAGCAAACGGGATTCAAACAGCCCAACATGAGTCCTGGCCCATGAGGCATTCTGGCCTGGGGCCAGAGGAGCGTCGCATAGCGGCAAAGGATTCTGGGACACAACACATTCTGTCCGTCAGCGTAGCACATATCAAACCTATGAGTGAAGCATATATTTTACCCTCAGTCGGGATCAGATCAGGTGAGCTTGCACAGGACAGATTTTGTCCGCGGCCACTCGAGCGTCTAGATTCCCTTTGGCGGCATGCATGCAAGCTAGGCATTTACCACTGCACAGTGTATTCCGTTGACTTCCCGCTAAAAACGAGAAGGGAACGTAAAACTCCATCGCACATCAACCGCGAGGGTCCACTCATCGTGAGCGTTTGCTGAGTCATCGTGCAACAAACGGAAACGTTCAATGATAGAACACACAACACGGACCTTGATGCTTAAGCACGTCTGCCTAGTGGCACGCCCAAGGCTCGCTCTCGGAGATGACCTGGTTCCACTTACGACCTAGTGCCCTGGATGCCTGGACGGGCTCTTGTTATATTGCCTCTTCTAGTGATCTATTCCGGTAGTTTAACACCCCACTGCAAAACGAGTGAGGTATAGCTACCAATCTAGATCGAACCTTCACCGGGTTCCTCCCGGAAGCTCATTTACGGAGTCTGGAGCCATCTGGGATGGGATCGTCGGCCTGAGTCCGGAAAAGCTTTATAATACCCGAACCGTTTCCACTGAACCACCTTGTAGCCTCCTCTTTTCCACAGAGAAAAATCCGAAGTCCTGGAGTCTGTGCTCGTACGTCTTGTCTCCCTAAACCCAAACAAGCGCTTTGCACATAGTTGCGCCCTCACCAATCAGACGGCGTCCCTTCGTAGAAGAGCTACCGTGCCTGGACACAATTTTCCAAAATAAGTCTGGCTGTAGATATGTACATTGGCGAGAAAACCTTTGAACTTCGGCGCAAAAATGCAGATCTCAATCTGGGGAGCTCACTGTGTGCTTTTTGTGCACCTGTTACACAATGATCCGGCCAATTAGGGTCGGACTTCACCAGGATCGCAAGGTGTTCAACCGTACTAACTACTTTCGTAGTAGATAGGCCTTGGTCGTGTACGATCGTCGGGCTTGTCGCTGTCCGTGACGACAAGTTGCTTTTTCCAGCATCAAGGTGTAAGTCCCACTTATGTGCCCGGTTTGATTCAAAGTAGGCTCCAGAGTGAAGGGGCGGAAATATGCCATGACCAAAGTTGAAACGGCTTTGCCACCGCCCGGTGACCCTGTAGACACCGTTCTAAGAGTTGGATTCATTGGTTTGAGTAATAGCGTCGAAACTCTAGAAAGGAAAGAGAATCCTGGCTTAGCCCTCGGCCAATCTCCAAGTCAAAGGTATGGCCGCGATCTGAGGAAGAAGAGTTGTGGTGATTGAGGGGCATACCTGAACCAGTTATGGGAGGTGCAAAACAAAGGGAGTGAGGAATGAGGTTCCACGAATTTTTTCATCTGAGGTTGGCTTATGTGCCTGGTCATAAGGCTATAAGATGCATCCTCTGGCTTGGCAAATAAGAGCGTCCATTAAAAGACCATGGGTAGCCGTAATTATCAAATGTCATGAACAACTAATCATATAGTAACGTTACTGCTTCCGCAACAAGCGAAGGGCCAGTGGACAGATTCAGCAAGGATTTGCGTGCAGTTATGCGTGAGTGACTACTACATATAATCATGTATGATTATAGGTACGATGAACGCCATGAGCGACCGTTTCCGCAAGGTCGAACGTGCCCTTGATGGGCTAACCGTCGCGTTGGGTGCCACGCACGCATCAGCTGTGCCGTCCAAGGCGCGAAGAGCCGAGACGTGGGGGGTATTTCAGAAACTCCACGAGACTCTGAACTCGCCCGAAGTGTATGCGAGCATGGTAAGTATATCCACTTTAACTGAACCTTTTCAGGTGGCAACGCTCAAACGGTTTGCGGATTGCGATTTGGCTGAAACTGTGCGTAGCATGCTTTTCGCATCCATCGGCGACGAAGTTGCCCTTCACTGTTGTTGGCTAGGGAGCCCTTAAAGAAAGGCCGTAAACGACCTTAAGTTGATCGCCGCCGTTAAGAGTAGGTTGTTCACATTTATTATCATACAAAACATCAGATGCTATAAAAGGAATGGAGCGATTCTCCAACAAGCCAACGTCTGTCATTGACAGACATATAAAGCGCTGGTTCATCAACGCTCGGGATCGAGGCGGAGGAAGACGGCTAAGACGGTACGCTATTCTCCTATATGTGGTGTCGCATAACAATTTTGTTTCCCGCAAATTGCTTCGTTAAAATGTGCTGCCATTACGGTTTCCATTGGTTTGTATGCTTACATGGACATGGGATTTATTACCGGTTTCTCCGTTGTAAATTAGCAGTTTCCTAAGTGGAAATTTTGTCTAGTGTCTGGTAATATAGTTGAATATATTTATATATAATCTAGTGCGGAATTATTGTTCTTTAAATGCCTAACGTTTAAAACTCGCGATACAGCATTTTTACTTCATTTGCCAATGATGTAACTAACATCCGCATTTCCCTGAATTGATTTTCCAGATCCCGTGAGCATCAAGAAGAAGAGCCAGGATCATCCTCGTGGAAAACAAATTGATGGAAAAGCTGCTTTTTCTTCAATTAAATCCGACTTTGTTTTCAATAAATGTATTTACTTTTTTAATAAAATGGTCATTTTGCTCATATATATAGGGTTAATTTAGTGGTTAAGCTCGAAAGAAAGGAGAATACCATACTACTATGGGTTGGGCAAACGTTGGGCTTGCCCATCGCAACGTTGGGCAACTCCATTGAAATGCGTTGGGCAGAGCTACCAGCGCCCAATTCGGCTAGGGTTGGGCATGCCAAACGCATCGAAAAAATCGCGAAAAACGGCTTTTTACTTTTCGCCAATTATTCCAATTTCGCCCAATTGCCTAATATCATTATCCATCCATCCATTCTCTTCAGGTAGCCTCGACGACGGGAAACGTCATCCTCCCATCAATATGCAAGCCGCGTTGGTTGCATTTATCACAGCCGAAATAACCAGCAAGACTTTTGACTTGACGAACAAAGGCTCTAGCCGGAGTATCCCACATAACGGCCCTCAAGCAACATCGTATGGAAGAATTACGATAGCTTAGGCCATTTTGCAGAAGTTGGTCGAGCTCTCTCACGGTGTGACATAAGTAATCATGCACTGGATATGGTTTTTGAACACCACAATAAATTCCAACAGTGATGATTTGCGCACATATAAGCTGCACTATCCTTGCCAAAATCGGCCACATCTGAACGGAAGACAACCGAAACAACTACAGCCCGTCTATATTCACGTGCAGATCGATAGAACTGGGAATAACATCCATGCTGCTAAGGCACATATTTATCCCGTCTGTCAGCCCAACGTGAATATATATTCCACCACATAGGTGAATTTTCTCACACGAACGTGAAGTATGAGAAATGGTACGTGGATCGCGTGGGAGACCCGGCACAAACGTGCCCACACAGGAAAGTACGTCTCGCCGCTGTTTCATGCTCAAGTTTGAGCTGACGAACAAATCGGACAGCGACTGTTGCAGCACATCCACGTTAACGGTAATGGATATATTCCTTCCAAGCTGCACATCTTCCGTCGCTTTAAAAAATACGCAATAGAGAAACGATAGCATCTTACCCGATGGAACAAACCCCACAGATGTGCACCCAATGGGAAGTGTATCCACACTTATTAGGTCCCCGGGCACTTTTTCTGTTTGTACCTCCGGCGGTCGTGGCTCCGCTTCAACAAATGCACCGGAAGTGCTAGCTGTAACTGCTGTTCAAAAACTCAAATAAATAAATCCATTATAAGAGCATACTCCAGGTTCTTTCTTTGGGACACGAAGTTCTGTGCTCCCACAAACTGGCATCGTGACATATGGGACACAGCATGGAACCCAGTTCCCTCTTTCTCCTTCTATACCTTTGCCATTTGCTCTCCTTCGGCATAACGAAATGTTACCTATTGGATTGAGAAACGATGAAAGGATGGGTTTCAACGGGTAACCATTTTAATAATGAAATTTATTTTCTAGGAAATACTGGTTACCTCCATTATGACAACGTCAAGAGAAACTTCTAATTTTATATGAATTAAGGAATGTTTCAAGCAATTAATGCCTACGATACAAGAATAAGACGACGTAACAGAAACGTTACAATCTAACCGATACTTATCCATGATACTTAGACAATTAGACCACCTACCGCAACTACGCACCGATAAAAACACTCACCTGCCGACTAACAATGAACGAAACCAATGATGGCCACCCGGTCACGGGGGCACGCAGTAAAACAAAAAGTGTGCAAATGTCGTAGAAATGTCTGTTACTTATTTGTACGAAATCTATATATAAAAACGGCGCCCTGCAGTTCAGGAGGATCTATGCGATTTCTGTTGAAGAGTATCGTCTTCGTGCTCCACCCCAACGCTCCGTTGGGCAGTGCCCAACAGGATTGGGCAACGTGCTACTTGGGGGGCAGTGCTGCTTGGGTACGTAATCCCCAGCTATACAACTCAATTTTTTGTTCGTCTTTTTCCTCCATTGTTTCTAGCAACGATGGTTTCTCATGCCCATTTTCAGTCCGCCTCCTGCACAACCCCCAGGTTCCGTTCTCCCCTACTCGGCCCAGCCACCAGCTGAAAGTACGGATTGTTCCTACCTGGATTTGGGTGAAGTAGTCTGTACGTTGTGTTGGAATTTTACGCAAAGGCATTTAGTTTTCCGAGTTCTCTAGAACAGTGTGATTTTCTTCTACGAAGAAGACCGTTATGTTTGTAAATTCTCCCTAAATTTCTTTGTGTTTATTAAATGTTGTATGCGGAGATCGTACTCATTGATCAACGTGCTGCTCACATGTGATTGGTTTATTGGTGCTATAAATTGCTGTGCTTACTCGCTGCAGCGAATTTTTTTCGGAACGGCTGTTGGGCTCCGGTGACGCGATGCAACGTTTCGTCGATAATTCTGCTGAGTTTCGGAGCATTTGTCGGAAGGTCTATTCAAGTCTGAGAGCATTCACATCGGACTTCCGTGAGTTTCAATACGCAACGGATTCTAGTTTTTACTTGTACAATTCACGGACCTATGAAATTGCGAGGAAGAGAGGTGTCGTGCTTCCCCCTGGCATGAAATATTATTTTATCAAATATCGGTGCGTCCACCGAAGATGATTTGGTTGTAATGGACGGAGGTAATTTGCTGAAGTTTTTGTGAAATCGTGTTCAATTGCAGATACCCTGATCTGCGATGCGAGGCTTTTGTCACAGTTCGTGCCGTTGGTTCTTCTAACGTGATTACGCGTTGGTGTCTTAAGCACAACCACAGGTTTCACCTTGGTGCAGAGGGTTTCTTTGCCCGTAATCGTCGTCTGACGGACGCGGAAGAATGCCATGTGTGCAATTTGATGGAGAGTTTCCAACACATTGGTGAACTGCGGGATTATACGAGGCGTCATTTTGGTCGGTCATTGCGCTGTGATGATTTCAGGTCCATTCGTAATAGGTTGCGCGGGAAGCCATCGGAAGAGGATACTGGACGTTTAGGCATTTTATTGGAAAAGCTTGGACGGTCACAGGTGTTGTATGAAGATAATGAAATAAGATTCGTTCTATTTGTTCCGAAAGCCGTAACAGTGCTGACAGATCGGTTTTGTGACTTGATGCTTGCTGATGCGACCCACCAACTGAACTACGGTGGATAATTTTTTGTGGCACGTGATGGTGGTCGATGAGATCGGGCTTGGACATAGTATATTGTACGCACTGCTTCCTAATGAGAGCAGAGTTAGCTATCGCACGGCTGTAGAATATTTGGCTGAGGCGATACCGCAGTCGAGGAGGTGTAAGACGGTAGTTGTAGATCGCAGTATTCCCCAGTATAATGCCTTCATGGGTGTTCACTCGGAATCACGAGTAGTGTTCTGTCGGTTTCATGTTTTAAAAGATATGCGGCAGCGTTGTTGGCAGTTGTCGGGAATGTCCACTGCCGATAAACGCAGGATTTTCCAATGGATGCGTAATATGGTTTTCACGGCAAGTGTGAGGAATTTCAATAGGTTCAAATGTGCCATCGAGGCGAGGTCAGCGGAAGCCGCGCGATACCTTCGACTTACTTGGATGCCGTACAGAAGCAACTGGGCCGCGTGTTACATGCGGTACTACCTGCTGTATGGCAATTATACTACGAACAGAGTAGAAATAGAGAACAGTCACTTAAACGATGGCCTCTCCCGTCGTTCATGCTTGTACGACGTTTTCAGGAAAATCGTTCGGCGTGTTGATAGTCTACTGTTCAGTCGGCGGCAACGATTAGCTGGTGAACAGATGGTGCCCTACACGGCTGGAAGAAGTAATCATTGGATGCAACCGCTGTTGTGTCGGATGACTGCTTACGCTCGTCAGTCATTTCTGGAGCACGTGCGTCGTAATAAGACGACAACTATCACCCTGAGGAGGGGTGCATACGTGGTCGGCAACTCTAGGGGACTAAAGCATCGGGTGTCTTTTGGGTTAGGGAATCCACAATGCGACTGTTCATTCAGTCACCACTGGGGTCTCCCCTGCATCCATTTTCTAGCGGTAGCTAGGATAATGTCATTTTCATTGGAAAATGTTGTTCTAGGAAGATGGAGCCTGTACTCCTCCGATCGACCGGCTCCAGTTCCGGAAACAGGAATGCAGTGCAAACGTCAGTCAGGGAGAAGGATTGGTAAAAGTGCTAAGATAGCTCTATGTGAGGATGCAGCGAGGGAATTCGTTGTAACGGTTAGCAACCTGGGGAGGATAGTTTTAAGTATGCCCTAAACCAGATTATGCGGTATACTCGCATTGTTGGTCTACATCCGACAGCCAGGGTTAGCATGATGATAGATCATGGTTATAAGGAAGAGGTCGCCCCACGGGAAACGGGTGACGCTGGCACACGGGTACGTACATCCATCAGAGCTTTCTTTCGCATATTCCGTCAACCAGTGGTAGTACCCCCAGTCAAGGAGGAAATGTGCATTAGGTGTAAGGAATACAGCTGATGATGACCTGGTAGTCATAGGTAATCCGCTGCGTAATCTAAAGTTCCGTCGGCTGCGTACTGCAACATCGACGCTTTTTAGGACGGACGCGAAACGACGACGTATAGTTGTAACGGCTTCACCGGTCGCCGAGGATGTCTGCGGTCTTTGCAAGCTGCAGGAACCCACCGCTGACCCCGACGAAGATGTTCTTTGGTCACAATGTGCTTACTGTCCGCGGTGGGCTCATGTCCAATGTGCAGGGTACCGCAATGAGGCGAACTACGTATGCTTGCACTGCCTGGCCCAATGATCGGTACGTTTACGCAGATTTTTCCGTCAACTTTTTCCTGTTGCCTATTTGTTCTGTATTTTCTTCGTGATTGATGAGTGCCTCGTTTCCCATCTCTTACAGGCTCCCTCGATTGGTGTTTCTGGGTCGTTCCGTCGCATTCAGTGGATGTCATTGGGCGTCCGTGGACATTTTTCCAACTTTTTACGTGCATTGTACTCAGTTTTGGCACGTCCCTGTCCCTCTGTTAGGTATTTAGATAGAGAGCGCGGGGAGAGGACACCCCACATCTTTATTCGTGAGTAATCCCATTGAGGTCGTTTACGGCCCAGTTCTTCTCAAATCACCTTAGAGGTGATGAGCAGAAACCTTTTCCAACCGGAACTATCCGGCTGGTTTTTGGCTCAACTCACGACGCTCTCTTAGGCCGATGTCCGTCTACTTCGTGACGGATCTCCGCTGACACCAAAATAATTAAACATTTTGCGAGCTCAGAGGTTCACTGAACCTCGTCTCTAGGGATCCTGGCAGTAGCTAGCTCAGTCTCCCACATCCTGTCAGCCGTACGGGGTCGTATAAATATATCTCGAAATCTCAAATGTTTTTTCTTCTTGTTCATTAGTGGGACGGGAATAGCCGGTTACTTCATGTGTACGACGCTGCTTCCTAGGCCGTAAACCGTAGTGCGGGGAAACATTTTCCCACCAACGTGTGATGCATCCGTTATCCTTCACTAGGAATGTTGGTACGTGAGTCTTTTTTCACGTGCGCAACAACGGGGCGTTGTAGTGTGACGGTAGAATTGGCTGTAGGATGTTATGTCACCTAGAATACGGGGCCTAAGTGTGCAGATATCAACGCTCCACGGGTGCAGTTACCTGAATATAGGAGGTACTAGAGTTGCCTAACCGCGGGTCAGTTTAGTCGTCTTCGTACCCCGAGGCACGCTGTGTTGTATTAGTTAACTCAAGTGCGTAATAAGAGGGGATGGGAAACTCGCAGCATCCGATAGAGCAGTCAAGTTTAGGTTTAAAATACTAGCAAGCTTGTTGAGGACTAATGTGAGCGCAAAACCGTAGAAACAGAACAACGCAATAAACATGGGACGGATACGTATGCATACATATATGTGACTGTAGTTGCACAGCCTCGTTATCATTTCGGAATCCGCGGCTTTTATGCGCACAATGCAAGTCCATGTGAATGTATATAATATATATATATGTATGTATATATGTATATATATACATATTTATATAATATTTGTATATATATACGTACATATGCATATATTTATATATATATATATGTATGCATAATACGTTTGAGCAACCTATCCGTATATATATATATATATATATATATATATATATATATATATATATATATATATATATATATGCACAACTAGTTTGGGCAACCCACCCGTGAGTACCTTTGAGCGGCAATGAACACCAGTAGTGTGAGCTCTTGACGGAGATGTGCCGCGGACCCACGCGTGAGTTGGGCATTTCACTTCCGTATCACACCTAACTGCAGATGTCTATTAATAAACAAGGCACTTAAGTACACGTATAAATGTGTCGTTAAACCCCACTTCAGTTTATTTGCAAAGTTCGCTGGCTACTACTCTGCTACGTAAGGGCGAAACCACAGTGCGGGGAAATATTCTCTATTTCGGATACCGCTCCATGCTAACGATGAACATGACCTCGTACACTTACACAAGCGGTTGGCCACTTGTGAATGAGGAAGATTGGCGGAATTTGCATAGAACAAGTACACGAATATATATATATACCTGAACTGCATTAGTCCGTCAGTTGCGCATATCATTCCGGTTGCACATTCAACTACAAACATCCATTTACAGATAGAGCACAATAAACCCTCGGCTTGAATTCGCATCCCAAGTACGTTTGGCAGCTAAGCTTCTGCAAACTGAACTGTGACGGTATTGAGAGTGAACCTCCTATTGAAAAAGGAATATATATATATACATATATATATGTATATATATACAGACGATTATATACACATACATTTTCCAATGGTTGTACACCTGTATACATGTACGCGCACTTCCACATACACATGTTCCATTCATTCTGCGGCCGATAAGGAGGTGAAATCCATTATTATTTTCACGTTACTCAGTATACGTTCTGCGTTGCACTTACGTCACATTCACCACCATCGTGATACACACGTATCACGGTTTACCTAAAACTTGGCCACAATACTGTTATATGAGTAGTTTTTCGTGCGTCATATGCCTCATTTTCATTACGCGTTTCAATGACATCGTGATCACAAAAGATGCACACCACCTTCGTCGCAGATTACCGTGCTACAATGAGAATTGATGGACGTTCAACAGACTTTGATTGCGCCCACAGTGGAAAGGAAAAAACTTTCGATTCCACCAACAGGCTATCCTAAGTCCGTTCAGTGAGGCGTAATAATAACAACAGTCATTGTACACATTACACAACAATATGGTGTGTGTGTATAGACACTGCATATGCAGTGTCTATACACTCGTGTGAGAAAAACTAACATTGGTAGATATATCTACCTTTTATAAAAGGTCTGACGGAAACTAAATATCAAGCCCAGTAATATGCAGTTTCAAGGAATACTTCACAAGTATGGCATATATGCCATACTGCGACTGAAACCACGTGAAAATAAATCTACAACTAACATCGATATTTGACTGCACAATACATGTCACTTTAAAGACGACATTTCACTTTTCTGTACAAAACTACCATTAGCAGATAAGACTTCCAGTTAAAAGTCCAACTGAGGCATTTACTGGTAAGCTAAATTAATAATAATTTCATTGATAAGCAGCTTAAAGGAATGCCTCTCAATCATGCTATATCCAGCCTACACCTTCTTGGACATAAATCTACGACCAATATTGTTAAGTGACCGTGCCTGTCATGCTTACATTTTTAACCTACCACAGGTGCAACGTAAACTTCCCTGATACACGAAACTCAACAGAAGCATCAACTTGCTGGATGCAATATCCTACATTAAATGACGGTTTTACATGCAAAATGCACAATACACAATCTGTGCGACGAAATTTCAGTCTAAAATGGGTAGACCAATTCACCCTTTCTCAAAAACAGCGCCCACTGAGGCGGGGGCGCAATTTCAAAAAAAACGTAATGGGTAGGAACAATCCGGGATACCCAGCCAGCTGCTCTATCTGATATTGACTCTCAAATTCACCGGGCCCATAATTGAAGGCATCTACGGGTTCACTTGAACTCCCTACAATACTCCTTGGTGTGCATACATTTATCTCCCTCTCAAATCTCCCCTATTTCTTCCTATCCTCCTTTTGTGTTACGCATTTGTAAATTTTTCATGAAATTTATCTGTCAGTTCTGTCGCTTGTAAAATTTTGATCATGCTTAGGGCATACTTCGGGCATCTCCGAAATATACTATTATTATTATATAATTCCTCACTCACTGTTTCCTCGGAACGGATCTTTTGGATGCGAGACGCTAGGGATCGGACTAGGTTCTGTTTGCCTTTTAGAGGCACGAAACTGGCAAAATGTGTGTTGGTCTGTTCATGTTAGCTTACGGTAGACTCGGCGGACTGGCTTCCGATTTTAACTTTTCGTGAGGTTTACAACCAACGAATGAAAAACGCTGTCTATTCTCACTTCGGATGTGAAACTGAGCGCATTGTGAGCCTAGTTAAACTTTTCCACTAGTTCATCTGGGTGAACATGTTTGTCAGTCATAATGAAAATGTCGTCCACTTACAGGCAGTAACTTGGTAGTCCTTCTTTGTGGTCTTTGATTACCCCATTTTTGGGCTTGGCAGCAGAAACGTCGGCAAGTAGGGGTCCCGGAGGCGAGCCCATCGCAACTCCATCAGTTTGTCGGTAAAGCTTGTTGTTGAAGCCCAATTGAACACTTGACGTACATCGTATTAGTAGTTCCTTCCTACTGGCTACCAGGATACCAAAGTTTATTTCGCTTTTGACGATATATTTGCGCAAATATTCCATAGTTTCTAGAAGTGAGACGCTCATAAAAAGTGACGTAACGTCCAGAGACGCCATTTTAAGTCCTGCTTTATTTTGTTCTTTTAATAATTCTACTAACTGGAATGTGTCAGTAAAGCTGTGATGAGCAATACTTCTGCGTACTGGTTCCAGTATATCGAAGAGCCAACGAGCAGTAGAGTGGTAGGGAGAAGTACTCATATCAAATGTCGGTCTTGGTGGTACTCCCGATTTATGTATATTCGGTAAACCATTTAGACGAGAAATACTAGTGCCAGTAGGTCGGAACGGTTCATAAGTGCCATTTGAAATATAATTCTGGTCACTCAATAGTCTCGGGGCTGCAGTAAGTTGTTCTTCAATTGTCTTAGTTCTGTCCTTCTCCCCTTTGGATTCCATAAATTTCGTCGAGTCAATCAGAATGGTATCCATTTTGTCAGTGTAGTCATTACTGTTTATTAACACGACTCCGGAGCCTTTGTCAAGCCTGGCAATAACAATGCTTTTATTTCCCCCGGGAACCTTGACGCCCCCCGGTGTCGGTTATTGACAATGCATCTAAGTTTTCTCTGGGTTCGATGGTATTGATAAGAACAGTCAACAAGAGAGGATTTGAAATCTCCGATCGCCTCGTTTGATGCCGCTGTTAGTGGACGAGTTTGAGCGTATAAATTTTCAAACTGCACTTCTACATCCAGTTGATCACTTCTCAGCTTTGGACAGCAGAAATACAAACCTAGTGATAAAGCTTCCAGAAGTGTTGCATCCATAAACAAACTAGAAAAGTTGTGTACATACCGCTCTGGATTTGTTGGGAGATTGGTCCATGGTTTTGGCTCGTGTATAATGTCCTGTAGTTTGACTATCTTCTTACTGATTCGCTTTGTGATCACATCAGCGACGGAGAGCTACTCCACGCGCCAACTTCACCAGCCGGTCAATGATTTCCATGAATTCCAAATAAAAAATGCCTGCCCTTTCCTCCCCATGTTAACCTATTCATTTGTTTGCTCATGTTTGGCAAGCTATGTAGACAAAAACACAAGGCAGCTGTTCCAAATAATCAAGGACCACAAACCAGTTTGGCTTAGGACAGGAACTAGAAGAACTATAACTGGTGCAATAGTAGCGCATTGTGCCGAGACAGGGCACCAGGTAGACAACGAAACCTTCTAGATAATTTACAAAGTGCCTGTGAATTCTTCACAGATCGTTCGCCGAATCACTTTGGGAACAGCGGAAGCAGTAGCAATTAAGCTGTTTAATCTATCGCTTTGTTCCTACAAGCGATTTGTCGAATCGCTTCGGCTGCCCTGGCCGTGAACGAAAAATGGGAGACAAAACCATGGTGACCTCGACCGCGACCTTCCAGTTGTGACAGGAGGCAGCCAACTCACCCCAGATGTACCTTCTACACCGAGTTTTCCCAACCACGAACAACCAACTTCCCACCCTGTTTCGAACCGCAAAACACCTACAATATTGATTGACCAATCTTAATTTGATACTGTAAACACCCTCTCTTTTCTTCCGAAAAATGTGCGTTCCTATCATATATATGTAACTGTATTGGCCAGAGGATGAACTTACGGAAAACATTTTCATTTCCTTGAATTGTTTCCCTTCCATTTCACCAGAGCTGATGGCCGGGGGTCTGGACTCTCGTGTGAGGAGCAGACCTGCTGGATTTTTGAGGCCTACCTTAATGAAGTGTGGCTCTTCGCTACTCTCATGGACGGCTATCCCGATATTCGTCATGCTTCCCGCTTCTGAAGGACAGAGGGCTCCAGAAAATCGAAGCAAGTTGAGACCAGTGGCTTGCAAACGAAGGAAACTGGACCATCATTGGCATTGGCCGCAAGTTTTGTGCTCCGATCTGACCTGTTTTGGAGGCGCGGTCGGTCTCGACCAATTTCGTCCTGGAAAATCTGAAATAACCTAATCGAAGGCTCAGCGAGACAGTGAGGGTGTGTCGTCTTTAACGAGATGGAAGTCGTAATGGATGAGTCGTAAGCTCTCCAAAAAATTGCTCCCCCTTGTTTTCCATTCGTGAAGGCCGTTGGTGGGGCACAAGAACAGCGAATGGTTTCTTTATATGGTCGGTGACGGATTGCCAAACCAACTTTGTACTTGCATCTTAGCATTTTGTTTATTCGACGACTGACTTCCATAACTTGATCGTGGCCCCGTGGTGAAAACATGCTTCCTTGAGCTGCAGAATTCTTGTCACGGCTATCACACTACGCCATGACTTGAAGCTCCTTGGAGACCTTATCTATGGAACAGAAAAATCGATAAAAGGGGAAGCAAGAAAATGCCCGGGCTACCTCGGGGGAGTCTTTGGGCTGCATTTTCCAGTCGGATCATCGGAATAACGGAAAGTATCGTGCGGCGGAATTCAGGTTGTCCCGGTCTCTTTTGCTTTTTTCGTTGAACAGGTTGCTTTTCCGTTCTTGTGTAGTTGTCTAGCCCTGGGAATATTTATTTCATTCTGTTCTAGCTGTTTCTAGTGTAGTGCATGGCCTTCCAAAACTGGAAGCAAAAGCAGACTTGTCTTCCGCCGTAAACTGAAGTGGTGCTTGCCGTCACAGAGACCACTAGGAAAGACAAAAACGGCCATACAGGAGGTCAAGCTATAAGCGGAAGTAAAAGCTGTATGGGGTATGTTTGGAATGAAGGAAAGCTTTGTGACACCTGCAAACAGTGGTACCATGGAAAGTGCTGTAGAGCTTCTAAGACAGCATATGAGATTCATCTGGAACATACGTACCTGAAGTTATTCCGCGTAACCTGCCAATCCACAATACGTTTACTTGGCTCAGGCGTATTAAGGGTGGCCTGGAGTGTGGAAACTGGTAATAAAGGCTTGCAAATGCAAGTGCGCAAGTCCCGAAGAAGAAGGCGATAAGGAAGATCATCGATTCGAAGGTGAAGCTGAAGACGGGCTGGGTAAAGGTAGAGTGAACAAAGGAGCGAAACCGAGGTGGACCGGAAAACTCGCGAGGGACAAACACCGGTTCACCGTTCGTAACACTGAGGTGACTGAACCTGCAAGGTGCTTCTAAAAATCGCCGCAAAGCTGCGGAAACAAGGTAGGTGGGTGGAAAGCCCACTGGAAGTCAGGGCGAAATTCTGTTAGCAGACTGGAAACCTGAAAACACTGATGAAGTATCTAAGGGAATGTATCAAATTGTGGTGATTCACAGAGTTACGGAACAGTATACAAGAGAGAAGAGTGTAAGGACTAGGGCCATGAGATACCGTGCTGAAAACAGGCAAAGAGACAATAATCTGTTTGACTAGGCCACGATGAAATGAGGCCTGAGGTTGGGAAAATGGAGAGTGGATATGTCGGAAAGTAACAGAAGGCCGAGACTCACCCCAGTGGAGTTCACAAATCCGAGACCCAGACAGGGTATTGGCTGTCTCAAAACAAAAAGGGCTTTCAAAAGGTCGGGTCTTCATCAAGCCGGATGATGCAACTGGAAGGCATGCCACCGACTTAAACTTGAAAGGGGCTATAGAGTCTGCTGGTCTGAAATCTCGAAAGCAGGCAGTAGGATGGGCCGAAGCATTCAAGGATGAAGTGGTTAAGGAAGACACTGGGTGCCCTGGCCCGGAATATGAGAAAGGTCGCGCTTAAAGAAGGATACTGGAGGGAGGAGCAGAGCCTTTTCCCGTAAAGCTTGTGAACAGTGTTGGGGGGAAATGAGGCCAGTGAAACTGGAAGACGGTAGCTTGGAAAATCTCCGTAAATGCCCTAGAAAGAAAAGACCGCCAGTCTCCGGGCGCTAGCTGATTATACACTCGAAAGCTTGTGGCATTCTCAAAAAGTGGGATGAATCAGCAGCCACACGGTGGCACGCACAGATCGTTGCGTTCACCGAAGAGTGGCTAAAACAGCTAGATGTTTCCGCTCATGCTTGCTTGGGGAAGGGGCAGTACAGGAAGGACAGGCGCGACGGCTGATTTGGAGGTGGAGTACTGTCACTGGTTGCCAAGCCCTAGTGCAAGCAAGAACGAATAGAAACGGCGTTACCAAAGATGCAGGGTGTAAGCTGCATAATCAGAACGCCAAGAGGCCCTGTGACTCGGCTTTGCTTTCACCGAGGCCCGTTGTCTACCGGAGTGAAGGAGACTGAACTGCTGATGTCAGCCGACACAGTCAGTAAAGCTGAAGCAATGCTCATTGTGAAGGACCTCGACTCCTCAGAAATAGACTGGAAATCGAAAGGAGTACCACAAGGCCTTTCGGAGATGCTCTTCTGCAGGTCCGAAGGGAGAAGCGCTCATCCAACTCGTGCAGCGGGAAACGTGTTAGAGAAAAACCAGAACCCCGCGACATGTGACTCAGTAACGACGAAGTACGAAGGAGATTGGGATCAGTGCCCAGCACAGCACCGCCACGGAGAAGCGATCATGGAGTGATGAACATCTAACTGGAAGCGCGTGAAAGCATGCGGTCGGACAAATACCGCCTTAGGCTTGGCGGGCTGCAGACCCTGGTGCTGGTGGATGCGGCCGCGGAACCAAATCAGGGGGCCACTCATGGCATCCTGGAATAGAACGGAGCTGTGTCAGGGGAACCTGAGAACAATTCCCGGTTCTTTTGCACCGCTAGTGAGAAGTAGTAAAAGTGGCCTGCCACCGTGGTGGAAGGCCAAGGTGCGGAAAACATGGGCAAGAAGGCACAGAGCCTGGTGCAGGTTACGGACTCGAGGGAACCGTAGGAAACTACTAGAATATATGACGGTTCGTGGAAAGGCTCTGAGATCCTAAGTGAAATGCAGACTCCAGTATTAAGGGAAGCTAGCTCGAGAGGTGAGGTGCAACCCAAAATCCCATTTTATTCATGCTCAGTCATGGTCAACCCTAAGGGTTGCATCTGGTAACTTTAAGGACCCGGAGGGCGAAAACTGAGACGAATAAAGGCAAGCCCAGTGTACTGCCCCGTTACTTTGAGGGAGTGCATAGCGTTGATGGTGGTAGAAACCCGTCTGATCTTTTGCTCTACTGAGCGGGACAGAAATGCCACCTTTTCAAATTGAGGGAGACGACTTTAGATGTGAGCTAGAAGGACTGGAACTACGTGAGGCAGCTTGCCCGGATAGAATATGTCCAGCCCCGTTGAAGCCATTAGCCCACCTGCTGGCGGAATTTTACTTCATAGCTGTTCAAACGGTCCCCGAGGGATTTTTACCGGCAGAGAGACTGGAATCTAGTGCAGGTGATGCCAACCCACAAGGGTATGAGTAGAGAAGCTTCCGACTACAGACCAGTGTGCCTGACATCTGTGGTGTTGAGGGTCCCGGAAAGGATTCTACGAAACCAAAAGGTTGCCTCCCTATCCGGGGATAGAGTGATTAGCATATCCCAGCTTGGGTTTATGAAGAGGAATTTGTGCATGACGAACCCCGTGTGCTTCCTAGATAAATTTTCAGGGAGACTTGAAAATGACGAGGAGGAAAGGGGTCTGTTATTTGGGCCTCAGTAGAGCCTTCGACTCAGTAAATCATAGGCTGCCATTGCACAGGCTTCGAGCCTGTGGAATCGATCTATCACTGGGCGACTGGACAGTCGAGATTTTCAGAGGAATGAGATTCTACCTAGAGGTAGAAGGACACTGGTTCCTTATGGATAAGGTTTCCATTGGAGTCCTTCATGGGTCGGTGCCTTGGCCACTCCTGCTTCTGTTATATACAAAAAAATTGAACCGTGAATTAAACAGTACACAACTTACGTTCGCCGACGACCGTAAGGTAGTGGAAGATTCTGGGGAAAATGCCCTGTAGGGCGACGCTGATGGAGTGCGCTGGTGATGCACAAAGTGGGAGCTCCCGCTCAGCACCATCAAATGCAGGGGACTCACCGTGGAGAGACCCTCAGTTCAGCCAGAGGGAACTTAGGGATAGAGATACCAGGGTGGCTTCTGAAGGGACCGTTGCTGTCATATATTTGGAGGAGCCTATGACCGTCACCTTTAAAGCCCAGAGGCAATATCTGGAGGCCGCACAATGCGGCAATTGAGGATCTATAAAGCCTCGGGTGCAAGAAACTGGATGCAATTTTTGCCTAAGCCTTCACATCTTGTGACCCAGTATGATGGAGTGGGAGTCGTCGGAAGTTCTGGGTCGTCATTCGGCTTCAAGCAGACCAGTGGAAACGACCGATGAAAAGACTTGCCATCGTCCCAGGCGCTGCGCCTGGGAACCAGGCGGTAGTGAAAAATAACAGACAACTAGGTGACGAGGCAAGGGCAGTGGTGTAGTACACCAGGTCGTGCAGCATTAGAAACCAGTAGATGGAACTCTCCAAAGCCACTGAAGAGCACAAAGCGTCGATAATTATCGTAACAGAAAAGTGGCTTTCCAAAGAAGACCAAGTGCCGGGACCAATAAGTAGTGGTTTTGCAATCTTTAAGCAAAATAGGTAACACATTTGCCTTGGTGGGGGTGTGGCCGTCCTCGTTAGGCCAAGCACAAATCACCTTGAGTTTCGGGCCGAAATGTGCACTCGTAAAGCCCAGCTGGGCGTGGTACGATCATCCTTCCGGGCAGGAGAGTCAACATTTTCTGTGTCTACAGAGCAGCGAGTACAAACCTGCAACGAGGATGTTCGCTTGCTGCTGACCCTGACTGAACTAGTTAGAGACGTACAGAAGACCCCCGTAGTGGGTAACTTCAACTTTCAGCATATCAGCTGGGGGGTTGAAGTCCGCATTTTAGGATCGCAGGAGGCGACCCGCTTAGGATGACTTTGTGTCCTTGCGTTGCACTAGCGTATTAGGGTAGATACTAGACATGGGTCCGGAAGCTTCCCCTCCTTGCTTTGTCTGACAATAGCGAGTCTCCGTAATAATGTATCCGGAGTGCAGTACTGTCCACCCTGGACGAGAGTGGCCAGGTATGCATCAAAATCATCTTGGGCATTTGGCAACCCAAGGCACCCTCAAGGCTGGTTAGGACTTTCAGTAGTACGTGCGTAGATGGGCTTCGCGATAGGGCGATGGGGCTGACACGGTGGACGGTGGCGGAGGCTACTGCTGAAAAGCGCTGTTAGGTCATGAAGGGATCCCTAATTGCCCTCCAGGAAGAGCTAGCACCCTTGAAACGAAGGGGTGAGAAGCGCGAAAAGATGTGGTGGATGGCTACAGGAGCCAAAGCCGTCAAATGTGGAAGCCACAGCTGAAACCAGTACAAAGCTTCCGGCAGTCGGCTAGCCTGGAACCGTTATACGAAGCTCAGAAGCGAGACTGTGAGCCTTCGGCGAACTTCCAAGCGGGAGTTTGAACTCAGATTAGCCAAGTGCGCTAGACATCAGCCGAAGAGATTCTGCACCTAGATGCAGCCAGCGGCTCAACAAAAAAGATGCGATAGGTCCACTATCTACCTGGAACCACGGTGTCGCCGCCAATGGCCAGGGCAATACAGACGCCCTGGCGCTGGTGCATTTCTTACGCAGTTAAACTAGTCGAATCTCCCACGGGGAATCGTGCGTAAGTATCTACAGGAACTAAATAGCCATAGGGCAGCGGGCCCGAGTGGTATCCACCCAGCTACCACAAAGCCGGTGGCGGATGTCGCAGGTCCATCGGCACGCAAGCTGTATGGTTCCACGTTGGACCAGAGTAAGTGCCTTCGAACTGGGAAATCGCGGCCCCCGCGACGATACACAGGAGTGGATCTAACTTGGCCGTGGATGACTACTGGCCGGCAAGCCTAACTAGCGCCCTAAATTAATTTCTTGAGAAGGTCATCCGCGTCCACAGCTCTCAGTATATACAGGAGCACTCCGTGCCAGGCCCAGCCCAGCATGGGTCCCCAGAAAATAGATCTTGTCTGACCAATCTTTTAAGCTTCTTAGACGAAGTGACTCGACTACTGGATGAAGGTTATCTAACTGAAGCTTGCTACCTGAACTTCAGGAAGGCTTTTGACTCCCATAACCGTCGTCTTTTGTTTTGCAAGGACACTTCCATTATGGGTGGGCCAATATATATAAGGCTGACGGAATTCCTATCCTGGAGTACGTTTACTGCCGAAGTATGGGACAGGTGCTCCAATTTATTGAATGTTATTATTGGCGTACCTCAGGGATCCGTCCTAGGCTTGATTTCGTTCCTGTTCTTTGGTTAGGAAGTGGCATCCACCATCTGATTGCATATTTTCATTTTTTCGAATGACTTGAAATTTTTTGGATCTGAGGGTGGGCTGGGCAAAGGCAGGGGAAATGGGAACCGTCCTGAGCTGGGCACGCGACGATGACCCACCTCTGAAATCCGCAAGAAGCCATTTTCCGCCAAGGGCAACAGAATGCCTAATTGTTGCTCTTGACTCAGAGCTGTTCTTCATAGAAGCAGTCGGCAGGGTTACAGACCTCGGGGTCATCATAAGCATTGACTTGAAATGTTCGGAGCAGTGCAATGCTGCTGCACAAAAAGCTCGTGGTTAGCTCTCCAAACCGCGACTAGAACTGTCCTCCTGGCAGCAGGAAATACTCGTGCCTGTGTGAATGGCTATAGTACGGCCTCACTTGGAGGGTAAAGTGCAGGCCTGGGCCCCCTTTTAAAAACCGGAAGCAGCATGCTTGAGGAAAGTTTGGCATCTTGAGACTCGAATCGATGAAGAGAAAATGGGTAAGACGTACGGGCCGAGGCTCTGCGATGTGATTTTCCCCTGTTGGAAAGGAGGAGATTTCGACGGGATCTCATAGGGACGTTCAACGTAATAAAGGGGCTCTTCTGGCCTTAGCCTGGATAGTCTATTCCAAGTGGCCTCAGATTCCCCAGCGGAGGGACACGAGAATAAGTTGACGAAAGTTTGAGCTAGGTTTACGGCTGGATCGCACTTCTTCGGCGTTAGGGTGGTGAACCGCTGGAACGGTCTACCTCTTGGAATTATAGACCTTCAGACCGTCCAGTTCCTCAATGGTGCCCTGGATTATGGGTTGTACGGGACACTTCCTTGTAGTGAGCCATAAGTGTGCTTACTGGATAGATGGGGGGTAGAGCTGTGGTCCGTCTGTGGTGTTTTACTCCGCTTCTTAGTTCATTTCAGGCTGTCTCAATGAGTTCTCACCACTCACAATGTCACCTGCAGTGGATTTGCGATAAGGTTTTCCTATTTGGCACAGGATATGAATTCCGTTCTCAGATGGGCAGAAGGATGGGACTTACCGCTGGATGTATCCAATTGCCATATCATGACCACAAACAGAAGAAACGAACAGCATTTAATTGCAAACAGTATCGGAGGTAAAGGATCTAGGTGTGATGGTCATGCAGGACTTTAATCCATCGAGACAAAGCTGGAGAGCTGCACATATGACTAGGGGGGGGGATTGACTAGGTTATGCAATACTATAACATGCAAAAACCAGCATTATTCACCCTGTTTTATAAGTTTCTGTGCGAACTCTTCCGGAGCTTTGTGTGCAGGCACTGGCTCCCCATTATCGCAAAGATTAGCCGACCTCGGAGGAGATGCAACAACTTGCGAATAGGATGATCACCAGTCAGATGGGGAAATCTTAAGCCAGGCCTCTAGGAGATCCCAATCTACTCCCTTGAGAGTACCGTAGAGACCGAGTTGCCCTAGTAGAAGAAATCAGGATTGTTAAGGGTCTGTAGGGCATACATATGGGTGATTTGTTCCTTGCTGCCCGTGATTGCGGCACCAAGGAACAAGGCCTTAGGCCACAAAAAGCACGCTGAAGGCTTGACATACGAGCTAAACTTTTCCCATACTGGGTTGCTCCTTAGTGAGATAGATCTTAAAAGGAAGCTGCTAGAGGCACCAAAGTGCCAACTCTCACGAAGGCCCTAAATTCCTGCTGGAACGCAGCGTTCTCAGACTAGCTCTGAGAATGAAGGGTGAGATAGCAAGCCCCCGGAGTTTTTGTCAGTGAACTAGCTTCTGTGAGGGCGATGCTGCCTCGCGAATTCTGCCTTTTAGACAAACCATTCAAAGTGACTTCGAGAGCCAGGGAAGCAGGTCGACAAGGCAGTGATCTGGAAGCACAATTGGTCCTGGCCACTTTCGTCCCAAGCAAAGTGAACTTAACTGAACATTCGCCTCTTATTTTTAGCAGGAATTTGGGCAAAACACTGCGCTGTGACGGGTGCGAAACTGGCGTGCATACAACCGAAAGAATTCTGGACTCGCAACTGGCAGCGGCCATTATCTGTGCCTCTCCGCCAGGTTGGGCTTTGTGGAAGACAGGAAGAAGGAAAAAGCTCCCCAAATCGGCTGAAACGGAAAAAGCTGCCAAGCACAAACAAACCATGCCGGGTTAACGAAGAAAGAAGCACTTAACCATGAAGAATTGTGTCCAGCCACAAAAACCAAAACGAGGTGAGCCGGCTTGTCTTGGCTTCCCAGTCAGTCATTCTACTCGTTAATACTTCATCTCAATCTGAAACCAGTATTGTTAGAAATCCTTCATCTCCCTCTGACTAATTGCATCGTCTCTTTTGTTCGGTTAGGCTGGCGACACTGACACTCACTTTCGCATAAAAGGGGTTATTCTTGAACTTATTCAATTTGCAGTCCATCCCCTGATAAGCTTCTTCACTTAAAATATAACGTCATAACATCAAGTCCTGATATCATCTTTATTACTGAAACCTGAATTTTGGAACACACTTCCACAAGCGAAATTCTGCCGGAGGGGTACAAGGTTTTGATAGTAAATAGTGTAAGCAGATTCAGAGGTGGGTGCCCAGTGCACATACAGCCCGCCCTTCCAGTATCTCCCATTAGGCATGCCATACCCGCCCCAGTTGCGGACTATCTATGACTCAAACTTCAATTCTCAACTATAGTCGGGAAAGTTGGGTGTGTCTATCGCCGCCCCGATCCACAACCACAGACTTATCTCTTTTAATTTAAGCCGTTGGCCATCTTTAACCGCAACTTTGGCAGCGAAAATCAAAGCCGGAGATTTCAACTGACCAAGAATATCTTGGAAGAACTTCACAGCGTCCCCCAACTTAATAGACTTTGTCTCACATTCTCGCACTGGGGGCCGAGTGCAACCCGTTAAAACCCCTTTTAGAAACGCCAACATCCTGGGTCTCATAATCACCCACAGCGTTTTCAACTTTTCGGTGTCCGCTCTGCATAAATTTCCGGACAGCGAGCGTAAAACTTTGGCAGGTTATCTTTCACTCCATTTTAGCCATTAGGCTATCTGACCCTAGTCAACAATTCTTTCAGCTTAAGTTGGAGCCCCTTGCCCATTCTCATCCGTAACCAAGATTGGAGCAGTTTTCTCAACTGCTGACCCCAGCAGGCGGCTAATCACCTTCATACTGACATGGGAAGCTGCCTCCTGAATCTCAGTCCAACTGTCCAAAATCTTCTCCCTTAGGAAGTCCAAACTTGACTTCTTCCAACAAAAGTACCTTGAGACCCAAGGATTTTACCTCCGAAATCACAAATTGTCTCTTCTCATGAAACTAGCACATCCAAATAATAATATCCGGGCTCTAAAGGAAGACCAGCTTCACAGTAAAGGGGCTCAAGCCGCGAGGCATCCCAATTAAGCTTTCAAACTCTCAATCCTACATGAACCTAGGAATTAAACAACTAAGTAAACAACTAGTTATAGATTACATTGACTATTCACTACTTCAATTCCATTTATTGACATTCGAAATGGCTTACCAAGCGAATCCTCCCTGAGTCTCGCCACAATAAGATCCATCTAGTGTTTTTACATCCTACTCCCTAGAACCCAACTCCTACCTCATTCTCGCTATGCTTCCACCGGTGCACCTTCTGAAGCTTCTGTCCATCTGTGCCTCCATTTATCTGTTTTTTCTCCCATAAAAGCGCATTCTCGTTCCACCCTGTCCATTGATCTCATATCCACAATATACTTCCCCGCACAACCTGCTGCTGTGATCCAAGCAACACTTCAGTACCTACCGTTTCCTGTGTGGGTTGCCCCTCTGCATACCTCACAGCACAGTTTCTGCTATCTCACTACTTTTCATCGCCCCAAGTCTCCTAGTCCCAACTATGTATATAGTGGGTCATATAGATCACTTCTTTTACCGCATTGTTGCACAGGTCTCAACTAGCCCTTTGCGCACATAGTGTAGAGGCCTCGCAGACACCAAACTCATTAAAATGCAATTGCGAGCTTAGAGCTTGAGCGCGCTTTGTTTACGCATAGGTATTTTCACTTAGATTTACTTGGGATTGACAACCGCTCCCCAAAATCGGCCAACTCCGGTGTCAGACCCTCCTCTAGCTATAGGCAATCTTCCTTTTCGAATCTTCCTTCTCAATCACATAAAGTGGCTTATGGTCAGGACAAAAGTACTTCAAAGTACTTCCACTCACCCAGACCCGATTTAACCAGTGCGGTATTATAGTCTTCTTCGGTCGGACGCATCAACCTATCTTAGAAACCCTTTAGGATATTAGGGTGATCCTCACCAGTCATCCATTAAGGTACCCAACTGGCTTAGCAAACTCTGACCAGGCTTTTCAATAGGTCAGGAATTCGATCTAGCATCGGTTTCTTCAATCGACTGGTAGCTTGAAATCTGTTTTGTTTAAGTCCCCCTGGTACCAAAAAGGTCTGGCTCATCGAAAACCTACGTGACGCTACGTAACAAACGGCGAGGCGCGCTCCAGCCCACCAGCTCTGGTCATTAGCTCGTTCAGTCTCCCTCCCCCTGTCATTTATACAGGGCAACCAATATAATTACTAAAATCCAGCAATAGCTATCGTTCTGCTTCTCCATTCGGTGGACGGGAATCGAGTCTGCTAATCGTGCTTGCGACTAAATTAGCACCCAGGCCCACCCCTGGTCTGCTAAGACATTTGGCTTGTCTCTATCTGGTTGACCGAATTCCTGCTACCTCTTTAACTCCGTCGTATATTTTTAATCGTCATACCACCCCGGCCCGCAACCAGTGCTCGGAAAATCTGTATCGCTAAAGGTGGCAAATCCGAACACTCCCGACCCCTCCAAAAACCAGGCCGCGCTCTGTCCCCTTCGTTAGCGTCGACGGTGAAGCTTCTAGTAGTCCTATTGGCCTTAAGCAGAGTTTTGCCGAACTTAGAAGCAAGGTCGAACTGATTGATGAAATCGTTTCAAAGGTTTCACCCCCGGGCTACTCTCCTTGATCTCGTGGCAGCTACATCACTCAAGAATTTGGTTTCGGTGGACACCTCCTCGACTCTGTGTCTACTGAAATATACCACTGCATTACCAACTTCAAGAACGCAGTCGTTTCCAATGCTCCAGACCGCTTACCGCTTTCCTTAGCGAAACACAACATACCAATTTCGTGCAATATTGCTCAATATAGAAGCCATTGCAAGGGGCTACGTAAAAAGTCCCAGTGATATAGTTGCCCCCTGCTATTCCATTTTGTGGACGACCCAACAGCTAGGGAGTTTATTAGCAGCAAGTCGACAACTGCTGCCATTTCGTCGTATGAGGAGATTAAGATATTCCCTGATGAAAGCCCTCTCCAACGGGGAATACTTCGCTCACTGAGAAGCAACCCTGCCTTGCCCATGCAGGCTGACCCCACCGGAACCGACATGAAGTTTACCCAATGTCCCACTGGCAATAAGTCGAAGGCGAGCCCAGCGCCTCACCCTGCCTACCTGCAAACCGTCGACCTAGATACGTCTAACCCCCCACCTCCGGTTCGGCTTCCACATAAAAGCCCTTTTCTACCATCTCCCCCAGTACTATCTAACTCCAGTAGCTCTCGTTCACCGACCACGGGCCCCCAGGCGGCACTCTGCTTCAGTGTTAAAGCTGCGCTTCCCCATCGTAGCCTTAGAGCCAAGACAAAACCCTGGTACCATCATCAGCCCTCGCCGTACCACTTCCCAGCCGTCCCCCGAGCCTTTGACTAGTGTTGTCAACCACCGCTCTCGCTCTAACGTCTCTACCAATTACCCACCAGCTGCTAGCTCAGCCGCGACACCTCGTTGGTATCCTCATACATGCCGCTCTAATCCTCCCATGAGCCTACCTGGTACTCCTACCAGGTCCGCAATTGCTCAACTAAACACCCCACCCATTAGCCCCCACTCTCAATCAGCATCTGCTTATAGCGTACTCTTGGACCCTTCAGGTGGGAACCAGTTTAGCCAGCATCCAGATCCATCTAACTTCATCGTCCCTTTAAGTAGGAGTGACCTTCAGGGCCTTGCTAGAGCCACTCACCCTTCCACTGCCTCGCAATCCCTTCCACTGTCTTTTCATCTCTCTGATCGAACGGGTCATACCAATCCTCCATCTCCGTTGCTACCGTATATCCCTTCCTGCGCCCCAGACACCAGCCCTCCATGCTGTAACCCCAGCATGCCCCCGCTGTTCCCTTCTGCTCCCCTCCACCAACCCTCATCTAACCCTGAAGTACCGCGTGCGTACCCTACCAGATACTCCAGGTTCGTACCTGTATCCCGCCTCTCCGCCCCACCTCCCCACTTACCGGCTCCCATGCCCCTCATGAGTCTCCATACCTTTCCGAATTTCGCCGCACCCTTCCCGCCCCCCACCCTGCACTGCCTCCCAGTTTCTCTACCACATACCTCGTCTCCCACATCGACCCACCGGCCTTATACTGACTCTACCCAACAGGTAGGTTACTTGCAGTCAAGATCTCGTTCTTTTCCTGACCGAAGCCCTCAAAACCCGTGGCCATATTGCTAGTCGCCCTATGGACCATATCGATAAACTTTCACAGACCTATGCCACTGATCGCTCCCCACTCGATGTCATGTCCTTTAGCACCTTACTCCCTGCACTCCCTCCTGTCCACCCTACTTCGACGGATATTCTTAACCTCTCACTTTGCCATATCGTGCCCCTCTCCTGTACTACGTGTCACCCCTCCGGCCCACATCAGCGGTGTGTTGCACACCCACCGCATTGATCACCCACTGCGATCGGCGGCGCCTCATGCTAGAGCTTCGCCTACTTTTTGTCCCCCATCCAACATTGCCCACTCCCCCTCTTCTACTGACGCTCTATCCTTACGGAGACCCAACTTCTGGCATCACATCGATCCCAGTAGTCTTGCGCCTGGCGTCAATGCTTTGCGCACACCGACACTGAACTCCTTCCTACTGGTTCCTATTTACGATCGATCAATAATTGGAAAAATATCGCATCTTCGATCTCTGGCATTTACCTCAAACGCTGACACTATACTAGCAACTGAATTCTGGATGTCAGATGATGCCTCGCTTGACCTTGTTCACATAGCTGGGTATCAGTGCTTCTCGAACACTCGCCAGTCCAGTCTTGGAAGGGGCTGTTTAGCCTTTGTCAAATGCACTATCCACGCCAGTGTTATTTGCCACACCTCTCTGCCCCTTTTTGAGGATTCGTTATGACTATCTATTCACACCTCCGGCCAGAGCCTCCTGCTTGGCTGCGTCTACTTCCCCCCGGGTCTGGAGCCTGAAACATTTGGCTCTGCCGTGGATGTCTTTAATGCTGCGCTTGACTATCCTGCCAGTGCAAAAATTACTGCGGATGACTTTAACCTTCCTTCAATTTGCTGGTCCTCTCATGCTAGCCCTCTTGCCCTCTCCACTTCATTTCTTGTGTCCGTCTTGGTGGATGGACCCAACATGTCTCCTACCCTACTAGGGGGAACAACATCTTGGACCTAGTATTCTCCATTGATGTTCCTGATATGACCACCCAGATTACTGATCACTTCCCGGGTAGTGACCACCGTATTGTCAGGTGCAAGTTCAGCTGCTTCAGATAATCCCGTCCGATGCAATTCTCTCCCTCTATTCAGACTTTCTACCGTTCCTGTAACTGGCCCCTAGTGCCAATGATAATCCGTTCCCTTAACCGGGACACATTTTTTCTCTCCTCTGATCCCTTCACTGTTGTGAACTCTCTCTACTCCAACCTCCTACACTGCTTAAGTACTGCTAACCCATGTGAAAGTCCTAACACCAAGTCCAGCAGCTCATGCCTCTCACTTTTAGAGTGTAAGCTGGCTAAGCTACAACTTACCTTCGCTAGATCACACCACTTTACGATTCTTCTGCGCGTAAACCAGCTGCAGCTGAAACTGCATTGCGTGGCCGATTCGCATCTGAGAAGGCAAGAGGCCATCGCCCCATCACACCCCAACCAGAATGGCTACCTGTCCAACCAGCTTAGTAAAAGGCCCAA
This sequence comes from Fasciola hepatica, assembly GCA_948099385.1. Taxonomy (NCBI): domain Eukaryota; kingdom Metazoa; phylum Platyhelminthes; class Trematoda; order Plagiorchiida; family Fasciolidae; genus Fasciola; species Fasciola hepatica. The sequence continues at coordinate 7,418,525 of CANUEZ040000012.1, read as the reverse complement.
TCACTCCACTCATGCCTCGCCCAAATTCCTCATCCGTGGCTCATCTACCGCTAATACCCTGGCATATATTCCTGAGGCCTTCAATGAGCATTTCTCTTCCTCCCTAATAAATTGTCCCGGTATTCCTCCTCCCACAATCTATTCCTGCAGCTCTACCTCTCTTTCATCGATTCTCTTCACCTATCTGGAAATTGAAAAATCAGTTTCCTCTATTTAACCTCCCCCGATACGGGGCCCAGTTGACCTCCCACCGGCCCTCCTCCGTTTCGGTGGTCTTAACCTCCCTTTATTGTTACTTAATGCATACACCACCTCCATGCTTCATAGTTTCGTCCCACCCCAATGGAAAACCTCCGTAGTAACTCCGCGCTTCAAAAAGGGTGCACCTCACGACCCAGATAAATATCGACTTATTAACCACACCCCCAGTAGTCTGCAAAATCATGGAGAGAATCATCAAAAAACACATTGTCCAGTACCTCCTATCCAACAAGCTGCTGAACCCTGGTCAGCATGGTTTCTTGAACTCCCATTCCTGCTCTTCCTGCCAGCTTGACTTTCTCAATGTCTTATCGCCTGCTGAGGACGCCGGCAACTCTGTAATCGTCCTGCACCTCGGCATGACTAAGGCTTTTGACCGTGTTCCCCATATGCATCTGTTAGCCAAAATCCGGTCTCTTGGCATTGCTGTCCCTCTCCTCTCCTGGCTACTTCTTATCTCTTTCACAGTCAAAAGCTAAGCCCGTTGACGGCCACTTATCTTCCGCCAAACAGATTACTAGCCGCGTCATCCAAGGCAGTGTCCTAGGCCCATTACTATTCCTTGTTTATATCAATAACATTTTCTCTTCTATTCGACACGGCACCCCTTTTCTCTCTGCCGACGATATAAAAATAGTTTACTCCTTCCTTCCTAATGACTTATCCGTTACCATGTGCAACATATCGCGTGACTTACTCTGTCTTCAAACATGATGCATCTTGCGGTTCATGAAACTCTCTGGGGAGAAAAGCTTCCTCCTACCTTACAAGTGCACTGTACTACCCGGCCAAACTTGTCAGGACGGCCTGCCCATTCCCGTACAACCCATGGTGACCGATTTTGGCGTACGCTACTCTTGTTACTTTAACTTCTCAGAACGAGCGTTGTTCCAAATCGCTAAAGCTAAGCGAACCCTAAGCCTGGTCCATCGGTGCTTCTTAATACCAGCCAATGGCCTTTCCATGTATCTCTCACACGTGGGACCGCTCCTAGTATATTGTCCCATTACCTCCAGCCTCTGGCCACATTCCTTTATTGTATCTCTCGAGACTGCTCAGCGTACTTTCACCAAAAGGATGTTGGTGGTACCCGTATCACTAACGTACCGCCAGCACTATGAGCTTCTACAGATTGAGCCTCTGTGCATTCGTCGCATGAGGCCCAACCTGGTTTTCCTCTTTAAGCTAATCCATAACCAGGCCTACACGTCCTATCCCATCTCATTCGCTGTCCCCTGCTCCTACCCCGTCCGAGATCGTGCCCTCTCTCTCCCTGTCCCTCATTCTGATCTCAGTCTGAAGTCCCGATTCTTTCTGTCAGCCTATTCCAAAACCTGGAATAAGCTGCCCCTTAGCGTACGCAGTGCCTCCTCAGTGTTCGCTTTTAGGCGCGCACTTTTGTTATACTTAACAGTCCCCAAGGCTTTATTGCTCACTAATGAGCTCGTCTCCACCGATCTGGCCTTTGAAAGAGGCCTCACACCGTAACTCTACTACCTCTGCACCACAGGCCACTGCGTACACCCCATGCCCGACACCGCCCCACTCTCTAGTGCAGAGAACTAAGGCCATTGCCTTCACTGATCCATAGCGAACTTACCTCCTGCCTTCATAAGATAACCCTATTGCTCACTCACGTTCATCTGTTGTCCATCGTTTTCATTTTTTCTCCTCAGTATCCGTTGATTCTCAGCTGGGGCACACCCAGACTGAGCTTCTCTATCCCTTTTCCCTTTCCAGTGATCCTCAGTGATGGCCAACCACTTCGGGCACTGTACTTACCATCTCCCTGGCAGGTGCACCTGGATAATATTGCTACACGGTCGTCTACCACTCGCTGTTCCCGTTGGCTTCCCTGTCCATGGTCTCACGTCTTGGCCAATTGATCCTGGATCACGCGCCCCTATCGCGGTCGCTTTGCCCCTGTAAAGTTATCAACGAACACTCGTGCCACTTCCAACGGTGTGGGGCGCGGTCAGATCCGACGATATGGCCGGCGCACATCGGGCGTGCAGGCCGTCTGCAACGATGTGCGAGCGCAACTAGACTGGTGGATCACACCTCCTGTGTTCACTTCACGAAGTGTTTTTCAGGTTCGGTGCCCAGCGCACGGCCAGTTCCACCCTCTAGCACCGAATGCGGATCGCACGCTCTAACTGTCCTCGGACTATCAAATCCAATACTGTCGGCTGAAAATTGAATGCTCCCCATCTTTTTTCCGCCGCAGTCTGTTCACCTATAGATTTTATCATAGGTTACAACTTTCCATTTTTGTCGCTGTACTACAGTATGCACACCTACCCGTTTTGTCCTTTCTCCTATCGCCTCTCGCCTACCTGGACCTGACCACCACCCCATCTCCAGCACATCCTCCTAGTAAACGGCCCTGCCTCTTACCGTCAACCTCCGCTCTCACAGACGGCGACGATATCCAAGCCAAACCATTTATTAGCCCAGGGCCACCAAAGTCCCGTGCACCTAAGCCTGCCGCTGCTAATGTCAACCTACTGCCCACCTTCCCATCACCGAAAAGGGCTCCGGGGAAGTCTGTTGCCAACAGCCCGTCCTGCCCTAACTCATGTCCCACCGTCTTGCGGACACAAATCGTTCACAAAAGCCATGATCTACTATACAGCCATTCGCCCCATCAGCCGACAGAATTCTGTGTCCCACAACAGCTTTTAGTTACTCCGGCTACTCCCGTTATCCCCCCGTAAGTCTTCTCAGAGCCCCATTTCGAACCCCTAAGAAGCACTCCAATTACACCCCAAATAATCCATGCTTGTTGGCGAGCAGGAAGCAACCCTGCATCACCCTAAAGCAGCTAACCCCGCCTCGCTGTATTAGCGTGCTACCTCGGCTAATCGACAAGATCCTCCCAACTCCACTTTGCAATACAGGCGAAAACGGCCACCAAGAAGCGCATCATCATGCATCGGGATCAAACATACCATATTCTTCAAGTATCCCGATACAGTTTCCCAGTCATCTGGCTGAGCGCCAGCACCTCTCTCAGAACCTCTGTAACCAATTTCTCTTTCCTCCAATGATGCAAATAAGTAACCCCCAGTTGAATTATAACCAACGGCCGCGATTTTCAAGCTTCACGCTCTTTCATGGGCACAGGGTGGGCCGGCCCAACCAACTACAGTTATTTCGTCGGTCCTGGTCGAGCCAGAACTACCAGCTACCTGCATAGCCCCGTTGAACCCAGTCACTAATACTTTCTATCATCTCACTTGCTTTTACCCATTACTTCAGCATCCAACCCCCATCTGGTTACTTCAACCACCCCGGAAATCCCACCTCCGCAAAAGACCATTTTTTTCTTCGCAGCACCCCCCAACCCGGCCTCACCCCTCCTTCACATAGCCGGCTCCCCACTTTTAACCCCTGCTTAGACCCCATCGCTTCTATACATGACAATCCTGACGTTATGAGTCAACTTAATGATGTTTGCCACCTCGGTAGTGTTAGCCACCGACACCCGCCGATGGTTGTTCCTACTCCACGCTATGACGTTACAGTTGCACCTACCTCGCTACTTAATAAAGCTCGCTCATTAATGAATAAAACCCACACTCTCCATAATATAGTACTATCTTCCGACTTCGACATCATTGTCATAACCGAGACCTGGCTAAATGATTCTGTCCCATTGGACCAAATTTCCATCGCTGGCTATCAAACCTTTATGAAAAATCGTCGTCGTCCTGGAGGGGGCTGTTAAATCTACGATAAAAACAGCTTGCCTACCATTCCCCTCTCTTATCCAACACTGGACTCAATTCAGGGCTCTATATGGGTAACGGTTCTTCTGATCAACTCTCCACTCCATACGGGCTGCGTTTATCGACCACCCAATCCAAACATCACGGACCTCGCTCACGTAGTCAAAGCCTTTAACCACTTTGCACTATTACCCTCCTCGTCAAAACTCATTGTTGGCGATTTCAATGCACGTAATATCTGCGGAAACACCTTGTCATCACCCCAATACTTCACGAGCTTCGTTTCGATTAGACGAGCAGGGCGCTGGGTCCAGCACTTGATGACAGCAACCAGAGGAAACAGCGTACTTGACCTGATATTTGCCACTGGCCCATCGGGTGTGATAACTACCGCCCTTAACCTTTTCTCAGGCAGTGACCAAAGAATGGTATCTTACAGATTCACAGCCGGACCCATAGACCCTATATGTTGCTCATCTCAACAGCCTCTGCACATGATCAACTGGATGAACCTCAAGCTCATGCTACGATCCCTCAACTGGAATGACTACTCCCTACAGCACGACCCTCAGCTCGCCAGTGACGTACTTTACTATAAGCTACATAGCTACTTTTCAGCAATCACGACCATCGGGACCAACCGCTCTCAATCCCGCAGCTCTTACCGAACAGAGCTGCAAAATAAACATGCAAAACTGCAGAAGATCCGTAATAAAACCAAAGACTTCTCCAAATTATTGCAGCTCCACTATCTCTCTGTAACCATCAGTCTACGGACTAGTGAACTGCTGAGAAAGCAGGAGCTTTCGGCCTTGAATTCCTTCGACAGATCGTACCGATTGTCCCGACTGCTAAAGAGCAGAAATCAGAGTGAGTCTTCAGGGATACCCTATTTAATTTTGGGAAACAACACGCAGATTAAACCTGCAGCCGAAATCGCTGAGGCGTTCAACACTTTTTTTTCAGAATCCACGACCACTGACGCCACTTCAAATCCGCCACCTGTACACCTCATCACCGAGAAAGTTCTTTCTGATATGGAATTCAGTTTGAACGAAGCGGCCCACCTACTGCTACTTGCTAGACCCTCCTCCCCCTGGCTTTGACGGCATCCCCCAGAACTCTTTCATCTTGGTGGAACTGACGTCGCGGCTACCTTTATGAATCTCTATAACTTATCCCTTAAACATGGCATTTTTCCATCCCAGTGTAAAACTTCAACCATTATTCCTATACACAAAAAAGCTCCTGTGCGTGACCCTTCCAGTTATCGTCCTATTAACCATACCCCTTCAGCTGCCAGAATGATGGAGCGTTTGATTAAACAGCGGATGTCCGATTATCTCATTTCCCTTAACCTTATTCACAGCGGTCAACATGGCTTCTTAAAGTCAAGTTCTTGTACCACATGCCAGTTTGATTTCTTCAATCTACTGACCACGGTAGCTGACGACGGAAAATCTATGATTATCATCTACCTCGATATGACCAAGGCATTTGACCGAGTTCCTCACTCCCGGTTGTTAGCAAAACTCCGGGCCCACGGTATTCATGACTCGCTTTTATCATGGATCACTTCCTACCTGTCGGACCGGACCCAGGTTGTACATGCTAATGTTCATCTATCGCAACCGGTGCCTTTCACTAGTGGAGTCACAGAAGGAAGTGTACTTGGTCCGCAATTTTTCTTACTCTATAATGACGACATTTTTTCGATTGTGCACACCTTTCCTCTTCGCCGACGACATCAAAACCGTTTATGAGTTCAGCCATCAAGATTTGAGCACAGCGCTGTCTGGAATAGATAATGATCTTGAGGAACTTGATCAATGGTGCACTTCATGGCAGATGTGCTTCTCGACATCCAAAAACTTCTACACAACCTACAGATGTCAAGCCCCTCTCGGAACTCTGTCACTGAACCAAGTACCCATTACCCCAAGCTCACCAGTGAAGGATCTCGAGCTTCGAAACACTGAAAATCTACAATTCTCGGAACATGTCTCACTTCAGATGGCCAGGGCCAGACAGATAATAGGCCTAGTTCTCAGATCATTTAAAAGGAAACATAGTATTCCCCTTACATACCAATCCATGCCAGACCCCACCTCGACTATTGCCCTATAATCTTCTCTGGAATGCCCAGATCGGATAGAATACGCCCGGAGAAAGTCTAGCGCACCTTCACCAAGAAGCTAATAAGATATTCTTCTCCACTGAACTGTAAAGAGCGATGCACTGTACTTAAACTTGACCCCGTACGGCTTAGACATGTCAGGCCTAACTTGTGTTTTCTATATGGACTCATTCATTGCTCTGCGTTCACTTCTACCAAATCTATACAGTTTTCGCTACCCTCACCTTACCTTCCGCGCCACAGAAACTTCGGTCTGGCCATCCCGTAGTCCAGGCTGGCAATAAGATCCAACTTCTTTCTCAATAAATATTCAAAGCCTTGGAATAAGCTACCCCTGGCTATTCGCAAGTGTGCCTCAATAACCCATTTTAGCCATGCCGTAAAATCACAACGTGCCGTTGGCCATATGTTATTTTTGACTAGCTCCAGCATATCTGAGGATCGAGCCCATGAAGGAGGCATCGAACTTTCAAAACCCTAGCTTCCGTCTCCCCTCCCGCTCTCTGCTATCCGTCGAGCTGGCCTTCGAAAGCGGGTTCCTCTACTAAGATCTTGGCACCATATCCCAAACCTACCACTTCCTGCCTAAAGACAGACGCTAGGCTTACCATTTATTATCACTTTTTACGTATGCCGCACATAACCCACATTTCAGAAGGATACAGCTTTTGTCGTTTACAACTATAACTAACTAGACACCTGCCTGTTCTCGCTACTCATCCACATTCACCTACTATCACCTAACCCCTATACAACCCTGCCTTATCGACTTCACCAGTCGGTCTTCACAACTATGTCTAAACAATTACTGCCTCTCTCACTATATAGTACTAGGGCAGCCATGTAAAACAACTTTCCTCTGGCTGAAGGTTTTTAGCCATTGATGTTTTCCCCTAGCCCCAAATGGCTCAGTGGTGCTGGACCCTATGACATTAAGTTCCACCACCCACTACTTCACTCCTTGATCCTTCGACTCTTCTCTTATTTATTCTGGCTTCCGCTTCTCTCAGCTTCCTTGCCCGGCCGTAGTTTCCTTTCCTTAATCATCCAGGTTGAAAACCTTTCATCCCATACATCCACCTTCCAATAGCCACCTGTTGGCCTCAATTTCCCCCTTTTATATTTCCCGACATGAACGCTTATATGTTTCGCCAAGATTTCTGAATCCATCACCGAATTTAGACTGCTATCCTCTCTCCATGTGTGCAATAAGATCTACTGGTGCAGCCTAACTCAACCACACCAGAAAGGCCTCTGGCAGTTTTAGGCGCTGTCTGGCGTTGTACGAGACTGAAACATATATACAGGCGCGTACATTACAAAGCTCGTTGTCCCACTTCATATGTTTGCCCAGCTCCACTCCGTATTTTCTCAGCCCATGCAAGCCAAACCCTGAAGTCAACGGCACCTTCACCATAGCTGCGTCCGGACGTGGGGAAAACAGACCACCCCCAGCAGTTGCAAATAATGACACGCGGAAAATTACGGTAGGGCGGAGGGGCTATGGAAAGTTCCTATATGGGCTCAACCAACCATCTGTTAGAAAAAAGACCCAGTGGGATCGATTTGATCTATATATACCATTAATATCGGGCTGTGAAGGAAATGGGCAAACTCCAATCATGGGTGTCTCCCATCAGCTCACACCTGACACTGCGAAAGGGAAAACCCTTTACGGCCCTTGTCCGCTTGATATGCTTTTGGTTCCTACGCACGAGACTGACTCGGGGGTGATAGCAAACTGGTTTCACCGCACATGCTGCTCCGCCTCCCGCTCTAATTTTCAACCACCACGTACCCTCCCATGCAAGCCTGGCATGTTTGGTGACGTCAGCTGCAAAACCGCCGTGGCTCTGGACAACAAGTCGATACATCAGACGACAGACACGTCCCATCAGAGTGCTAATTATATCCATGTAGATATTATTGTATATATAAACATACATGTAAGAACGTAGAGAGAAACGCCGTATTTTTCGCTCACGTATCTGTTTTACCTCCTTTTCGTAAGAAAGCGGCGCTTCTGTTGTCCTAGAATCCAGCCCAATCTCCAGTTTACAGCCTTACCCAACAGCAACTTGCAGCAATAAACCTGTAGATACCCCACGATAGGATACTTCCTCTGGATCTATCATATGAACTTGCCACTTGGATTCTTAGTGCGTCCCAGCTGCTTCCTTGTGACCTGTAAAACACCACTGTAGGATTTGTCATTTATCCCGTAGACCTAGTATGCAAACTAGCCATTCAAGGTTCTTCGTGTTGCCCAGCTGCTTTCTCACGCAGCCCTCAGACCCCAGTCCAAATGCATCTCCGCGGCTTTATTAACCCCCAAAGATAAGACTTCCCGGTGAACGGTCGAATCGGTAATCAATAACTTTGCCTAGTAGTGTAAACCCATTTAGCCCTCACGAACACCGAATCACAATACCGACGACTCCTTATTTCACTGAGACCAATGAGCCTCATTTCCAACCTCCGTACACTTATCTGTTATTTTGCTCACGTTAACCCTCAGCTGGAACATCTCCCAGACCGCGTTCCTGCCTTTTTCAATTTCAGAACCTCCCGGCCATCACAATACCTGGCTGTAATATATAGTGTTTACGGCTTATCATTTTCTCTGCCCATCTACAACCGCACCAAAGGCTGGCTACTGCGAATACGATCTAGCCACCGGGTTTCGCCCACAAGAAGTCCTGGCATTGCTGCATATGCCACTCTGAGGCTTACTGAGGAATTCTCACTACAAGACCCTGCCGATGTCGAAGCCACCGTGCGAGGACTCCTGATTAAGGTGATCGGCCCAGATTCGGCGATGCCCGCCTCCTTCCCATGATGAAACAGCGAACAAAAACCGCAGCCAACCCTTGCCCAAAAAGCCCAACAAGGACATAGAAAAGCCACAAGAAACTCAACAGAATCATGTATTCCCTAACTTACCAGCATAACATGATCTATTGTAAAGGCTTTCACCCTTGTCTTGCCTTATTTTGTTCCTCGTGGACACGGCATTCCGATTGCTGATTATTCTTTCCTGGAACTTCATCCATTTTCCACCATGTGCGAACTGTCGACACCAGATGACACACACTACTTATCATGGAAGTTGTCTCACCTATTCAGGGGGTACCAATCCTTTTCATATCCACAAGTCTATGAAAATTAGTATTCCTCTGCGAACCTTCATGAAATTCTTCCCTGCTCCCTTTGTCTCAACACCAATTACCTTTTTAAGTGAACATGAATAGGCATTACTGACCACTTTCTCGCATCATTCTTGTGAATATTCTAAATCCTGCTTCCTAAAACAATATCCGTCTCGACATTCCTACATCCGGCCGATTCATTACTATTGCCGTAGTTGACTCGAAATCAGTTCGTATTCACCATGTATTCTTTGGTTATTTTGATCCATTTAAACTCTCTTCAGCCCTACTCCATTGTTGCTGTGACGTCTGGATCTCTTTTTGAAATTTGTGAATTTTCCATCTCATTCAGTAATATTGTAAACTCTGGCCATGCTAACACGCGTGCCTCTCGACCACGGTCCATAAGTAAACCCTTATTATTGTTACCATCTTTGGTTGCTTTGAGTCACTGTCGTCCTAACCACTCTACCCTGACTACGTTTGCCAATATCTCTCTTTTCACCTGCCGTCATTGTCGACTTCTATTCTCTGTGCACTTGGTACTACCCTATGCTCATAATGCACATTGATAGCATTTTTATACCCCACTGCCTATCGTTTCGGCAATTCCCCCCTTGTTCTCCCTCCTCATGCCCAATGACATTATACACCAATCACACCCGCACCCATGACCAATCCTCATATTGGAACTCGCCGTTCCATACTTTGCTTTTTTACAGTAGCATTTATTATCTAATCGCCACCACCATATTTTCCATTCTTGGCTCCGCGATTCCTCTGTGGTTCTTTCTATTAGGCAGTGTCCCGATCAGCATCCACCTGCTCAATTCACCTTTTAGATTGTCTGCTGGCACGCAGCTCCCCTGTTGCATCGTCTCAACTCGGTCACGCATTCATTTCTTGGGTCATTTGTTCGATCACTGGTTCACTTATCTTGGGGCCTCCTGCTTCCTTCTCCGCCTCCCTCGTGTTTCACCTGCAGTAAAATGACCTGATTGGTCATGTCTTACCTCTGTCTCCTTGGTCGTTCCTTTCGTCATTTGACCCGTTTATTGCTCGCTACAGGCATCTTTCTGTGTGTCTTTCTGTGTGGTCTGCTTCTCCATATTCCACCGGTTGTAAAGAGAGCGTTAAGTCATGAAGTTCTTTCACAGTTCCAAATCGTTGATACGTCACTACCCGATTCCTGTGGTCTATCACCACATGTCGCACCCGCATTGATCAAATAATTTAACCCATTTTTACTTGTTCTCTTCGATCCTATCCTTCATTTTCCCTCGTTTATTGTCTGCTCTTCACGGCTGTCATCAATTTTGTGCTTCTTCAGCCTTCTCTATCTGTTGATCCACTGTGTTATCCCGTCATGAAAAACTTCGTCTGAATTCTCCCAAGTCAATCCCGCACGCTTTGATCTTATCCTATCTCCCTCTTTCAATCACTTATACCTTGTCCTCCTAGTACTCCATTGCTCTTTGCTCTCGCTCCTAGCATATACGTCTACGTACTTATGTATATGTATATATATTCACATATTCATATATAAAATTGCACTGCATCCTTCACATTTTGCTGACTATTTCTTATGCTACCATCCCGCTGACCCTCATGATATGCTTCCACTCTTTTACATCTGCACCTCATATTTACTATATCAAATCCCTACAGATCATTCTTGCCATCGATACCACCCTTTACTTATTCCAATGTTGGCTACCTGTTCTACGATGAGTTTTGTGCCCTGTCCACTGCCCATCTACTGCAGTGTAGCAAAGCCTAATTACTATATAACCCCTAGCAGCGGATCCCTCTTCTTCCTTCATCGTCTCCCGCTACCACCCTTTCCCATATCCATTTCTAGCCCCTTTCATGCATGCTCGACAGTCTTCAGATATCCCCAATTGGGCCACAGGTATTTCCTGTGGGCCTTTCAGTTTGGTCTGCTTTTCCACGTCCCGCCTAATGTAAAGACAACTTTACCTCATGATGTTCTTTTACAGTTCCAGATCGTTCGATCTGTCACTACCCGATTTCTGTGGTCCGTCACCACAGGTTGCACCTGCATTGATCATACAACTAGACCCTTTCTTACCCGTGCTCTTCCATCCTATCCTTTATCTTCACTCTTCCGTGGACTGCTCCTCACAGTCTTCATCTCTTCGGTGCCCTGTCCGCCGACCATCCACTGCAGAGTACCAATGCTTCATTTATATCTAGTCCATTGCAGTGCACCTCGCTTTTTTCTCCATCATCTCTCGCTACTGCAGTTTTCTATCCCAATTTATCAATCGGCCTCCAGATGTCTCCACCCAAAACAGTCATACTCCCCATCCGACCTTGACTTTCAACCTCACCGAGCGTCCACTTAAATCCGCCCTTGAGTTCATTTATACTCCTACAATCTCTATGATGTGTGTACACTTATCCTATTTTCATCTCACTTTATATCCCTTGTTGAGCCCTCTTATTCCACTTTTTTATGCAAATTACCACACTTTCATGAATTAAACCTGTCCACTCCATCACCTGTATCAACAAGATCGTACAGGTGGCATGCTTCGGGTGTCTCCGAAATAAACCAATATTATTATTATTATTATTATTATTATTAATATTCAGATGCATCGATGTTTTGTGGAAGTCCAGAGAAACTTTCGCTTGGTGGACTGTAAACACATCCAACAGGAAGATGAGAGCCGGGAATGTTGACATTTAGCCAAAGTGAGTCGGAAACAGAGTCGGGTAGAGGGTGATGAAGTGTTGTTTTATTGAAGGTGGGCTTGACAAATGCTAAACAACCTCAGTCGCTCCGAGCTTTCCTATTTACTCTGGAGACATTGTAGCCTACAAGAGGAATCTGGTTTGTTGGGGTGTAATCTATTAGCATAGTTTCAGTAATCAAGATTATTTCATAGTTAGACCCAGTGGCCAGATATAGTGAGTGCCGAATTTTCTTCACGATGGATCGGCAAATGAAAAGAACCAGCGAGATAACGTTATTGGCATTTCGTTTCGGGGATTTCGGTTGGTCAGGTGTGTTGTGTAGTGCGGAATAGTCTAGAATCGTAGCCTGACTAGAGGGTCCATATGCGGGGGCAAATCGGCGCAGGTAGTTGGGGGGTTTGGTCTGTAAGCCGTTTCGTAGTATGGTGCACTACGAGAAAAAGAAGGGCTGGTGACGCCATGGTGTCGGGCAGTGCTAAGGTGTGACGTGGATGAACCATTTAGGATGTGAGGGATAGCTGGAGTGTCTAGGTTATTCACATTTCCACTGGTCCAATGGGGGTTAAAGATGTGAGACTCCATGGCAATGTAGTCCGTTAACAGCCCCGGTTTGGGATGCAGATTTTCACATGAAGGTAGAGGTAAAAAATGGGCAACCGGCAACTTTGACTTGCGGAGTTGTCAAAGGCGGGGCATATACCGTGGTGGAATGTGCTTAAAGAAATAATGGCCATTATTTGGAGCGCTATTATCATAGGGATTCAGTGCTTTTGTCAATGGGAGAGGGGGTCCAGGGAATGGTGGGCATGCGATACATTAACTGGAGTTAGTTTGGCGTTAGTGTATTCGATGGGGCCTCTAACGTAAAAGGGATTTGTAGGCTCATAGGAGTTAAAGCCTTGTTAGTCAGAGGGAGCTTAGGCCAGGTGCCTGTGTTTTGGCTGTAGGCCCCGATGCCCATCTGAACTCCACGGCTTGCTTCTGAACAGTGAGGTTTGTTAAGTAAGGTGATGACTTGGTAGCTGGCTTATGGGAGGGGCGGTAGCTGTAGATAGTGGTTAGGTGGGTTGGTTGGTTGCATGCCTGTTGAACAATGCTTACCTGGCTTGGTTGCCATGGTTCCAGCTATATGCAGCAGCTGTATTGTCGCAAACATTTCATGAGGTCTTCAGGTGGAAGTACTAGGCTATAGAAATGATGTTACTTGTAGATCGGTTCTCCTGTGACTAAAGGAGGATGGAGAACTGCTTAATGGATCTGAGAAGGACCCCGAAAATGTGGGATTGCAGGTTTGACGAGGTTGGTTTTGCTGTTTGTTCTAGCGGACGCGGTAGGTGGGGAGGCAAGGTGCCGACGTTTTCCCGGTGATAAGTTGGTGGCGCATACGGCGATATGTCTAAGTCTGCGGCCGCTGTTGGCTTCATGTGCACCGATGGTAACTCCAATGCATTTTTCACTACAGACTCACTGTCCTGGGTTTCTGCCACAGTTAACCTGTTCCTGATGGGTTGTACAGGATCTTTTTGTGACGGCCTTTTCGGCTTGTCGGAAGAAGACTGTGCCATATCCTGGGATAAGTTGCACGAAGCTTTCTTTGGACCCTGGGGCCTAGACTGATGAAGGTCCACTGATACCGAAGGGGCTATGAGGATAGTGGATGCTTTGGCTGAAGTTCTGTTCACTGGGGCGTGCGGTGATGCATTTACGGGTCCTGTTGGCTCAGGGCCAATGGAAAGCGCTGTTTTGCGTTTCTGCATGCGGAACATCTCCCTTTGTAGACTGGATCTACCATTGTCTATTTTAAAGTTTTTGAATGACGTAGCTGCAGCAACCCTTTGACAAAGACTGATGAACTGAACGGCTAGTATGTGGTTGAAAATCTGAAACTGTAGAGGGCAGGGATATCGTAGTGGCCGTTTCCACAGCCAGATTACAGTGACACAGGTGACAATCCATGCTGCGTGCCCTCATTATGGTGGCTTGAACAAACTGTATTGGTGGTCTCTCCCAGGGACGTTCAGCACTATAGCATTGTTAGCGTTCTCTATCCTCCCTTCAGTTTCCGGGGCGATTGCATCCATATAACAGCCGGCTTTGGACAAAAGTTTGATGTCAGCTTGATCTATTGTTTCAGCAATGATTTTCAGTGGGGAAAACTTTGATAGAGCACATTCAATCGATTGCCACTTACCATATAAGATGTTTATCTTCTGTTTCAAATCGCTGACCTTGGTTTTGGTCCCGCTGTATACATCGGTCAGTGGCACAGAACCTGTATTGACAACTGCCGTCATGTCGGCTTCTGTGTTTCTTTTCGCTTTGGAGGCCCGAACGTTTCTTTTTGGACCAGGCGGACAAGAGCTCTTAAAAAGAGACTTAGACATTTTTCTGAGTCTAAAACAGGGGCAGCTGTGTTTATAGAGGGCATAGAGGTTATCTGACCGGTGCAGATGTTTTATTGGGCTGCTACGCTTAAGAAAAATGTATGCAGACAGATCACCAAGTCACTCCATCAATAGATATAGTTGCTTGTATCGATCGAGGTTGATGTGCCTGACGTGCAACGGTGTGTAAGGAGAGTGACTGAGAGCTGGGGGGCTCGGATTCCGAAGTTGGCCGAAGTATCAATGATAACTTCAGCAGGGGTCTAGTGGGATTTGGAGCGTCAGAAAAGAAATTATTGGATTTTTCTGAGTATCTGGACTATGCCTTGACATAGAAACTCCAAAGCAAGCACTGAATAACCCATAAGGCCCAGGGGATAACATCTCATAGCAGGGTACTGGTAAATGCCTAAATGACGTGATCCAACCGAGAATCAGTAAATGCTTTTTAGACCGGGTGGCTAGGGGTACTTTTAGGTAGGTTTGAACCGAAAGTTCGTGGAAAATGCTCACTTTGTTATTTAGCAATAACAATTTACGAATTCACGGTTGGGTGGTGCAGCTAACAGTTCGGAAAATACAATGCCTCATTGTGGAAAACATTCCTGCTGGAAATAGCACAAAACCGAGCCTAAATGGTGGGCGAACCAAAAAACGGGACAATCTGATTTCCACTTTTAGATGAACTTGACACCGCCCTTTCTTTTGCCAGCATCCTTCTATTACTATAAGCATATCATGATTTTTGAGGTGCATTCCTATCTGGCCGCCGGATGTGGGAAGCCAGTAAACGGATGTATCGAGTGTGATGCATGCGATAGGCTGGTCCATTAAGCTGTTATTAGAATAATAGGTACTTGTATTCTCCCTACTGTAAGAACAGCTAGGTTGAAGGGGCTTGTGGTTTCTGCAAGGAGGCTGCAGGGTTAACCCGTTTAAGGCGGTATAAACTGGATGAGGCCCAACTTCTTCCTGGAGGCTGCAGAGGCTTTGATCTCAAATCGCCGCGGGGCGATGCTTTAGTAAGGTTTTGTGAAGAAGCCCTAGGAAAGCCTGGGACTGAGGTTATCGAGGTGATAAGAGACCAGGTAGGCGGATGCCCTTAATGGCTGGGCCCACTTCTGTGCGGCATACTACTGCAAGTGAGAGGGTGATTCAGAAACCCAAGAAGAAAAAATATGGTGGAAAAGGACGATAGGAAAGAGGCGACGAACAAAATCGTGAAGAGAGATGAAGCCAGATATCGTAACCTGGAAATTCAACTGAAGGGTCTGCAGGAGCGCATCCAGCAGCTGGTACGGACCTCAAGCCTTAGGCCACTGATACTAAATCAGGAGGAACCGGTAATATGTGAATAGAGGGCAAGAATAGATATAGAAAGGAGATGGGTTTGTGACGTCCTGTTACTTGGGGGTGTGCCAGGTCCTGTGTCTCTTTAAAGAGTTCACAAGGCGGGAAAGTGGAAACCTCCGCATGCCAAAACGGGGACGAATGTCTAACGACCAATGCTGGTCTTATTTGTGAAAGAGCACTGCAGAGACATGTAGGCAGCTCTGATGGCACACATCCCTAGGGGCGGATATCAGATTACAGCGGACGAACATAGAATAATGTCTGGTGGTTTGCCCATTGTTGGAAACATGGCTAATCCAGCAGCTTCTTTAAAGCAAGGTCCCCGGGGACAGCAGAATACCTCAGCCAGCGGTCGGGCCACTTCACCGACACCTATAAGTAGGCGGTGTTAGTCGTCGTGGGTTGTGGTAATGGAGGAAGTACTAAAGGATGAAGATTGGTAATGTTGTCCAGTGGAGGACGACACGAACCTCGTCAACTTCGGTGTCAAGGCTGTGCTCATAGGGATGAATTGAGAGTGTTCGGTGGTCCTAGATAACCAGTGAACTCCATGTGCCCCTGTGCTGCGAGCCACCGCGAAATACTTGCCACCAACTGGAGCCATCAGCCCGAGATCCAGCCAACACTGAACCACAGAAAACCCGTAGGCGTCGAACCAAATGCAGCAGTGCTACACGTCAAAGCATGCAGAATTAGAAACGAGTGGGTGGAGCTCTTCAGAGTCGCGGCGGAGGAAAGCTCGTTCATAGTTGGAGTTACGGATATATGGCTCCCTTAAGATGACAACCTACCGGTAACAATACAGAATGGGTTTACTGTTTATAGGCAGGACAGGGAGCATGACTGTGTAGGGGGAGAAATGGCCGTCTTCACTAGGGCAGGCATGAACAATTTGGAATCGCAAACCATGGCTTGTGCTGAAAATATGAAAACACACATGGTTACGCTCAAGCTGCCGAACAGAAAGGTGAATGTGGCCTGTGCATAGGGCCACGGGCGCAAACCGAGGTGAGAACATCCAAATCCTTCAATTACATATTATGATTCATAAGGGAGCTAGCTAGATCCGCATAGTTGGGGACTTCAACTTGCCACGCATAGACTGGGTGGCTGAAGCTTGTACCCCGGGAACCCGAGAGGAGGGATATTTACAAGGGCTGCTTTTGAACACTCTGTCCCCACACGTGGGGAGAGATACCAACATTGGACTGGCTGTATGCTGCCCTTGTCGGATATGGTGATCACGAACCCTGAGAACGTGGTATCGGAATTACAGATCCCCACTCTATTGGGTAAGAGCAACCACGTGAGTGTTAAGCCAATCTTGTCTTGCGTCAACTCAAAGTATCGTCGTACAAGGTCAGAAGTTTCACACATATGGACCTTCCTAGGCTTCGCAATTGGGTGATCGATCTGACGTGGGACAAGGCGGAAAATGCTGGCTTGAAGAAAAGCTAGCGGGTGATCAAAGAATCTCTAACCACCGTACAAAACAGTTTGCTCTTATGGAGCATAAGAGTGGTCAGGGCAAGCCGGCGTGGTGGGTGGCCGCCAGTCAATTCTCGCAAATCGAGCAACGCGTAGAAAATTCAAACAAATCCCAAAACCAGAACAAGACTGATTAGCATTGTCTACGGTGCTAAATTGAAATTCAAAAAAGGTGCAAATATATACAAAACTCAGGTATGCGGCCAGACAGACTTCACAGTAAAACCTAAGGGTTCAAAGCCCGTGGTTTAAGCAAGACCGTCAGAAAAGGTTCAAGGCCAATTTCAAATGTCTCATATTGATGAACAAACGTGCAAAAGCGTGGTGTATGGAAGAGCTTTTCAAGGTAGTGTCAAATATAATCAAATTCAAAAAGTACGTAAAACACTTGGAAGGGTTATCATTATTTGTCCTTTACAGTGGCTGAAACCAGCAAGCCAATCAAGCGTAGAAAACTTAGTTGGGCTCCCTTCAAGGCTTCCAGGAGTCTCCAGGCCTGGACTCGGTATACCAAGCATAGAAATGAAACTGAGAACACCCGGCGGTCTGATGAGCACGTCGACGAGACGAAGTTGGTCCAGTGTGTTGGAAAGCATCCAGAGAAGTATTATAGTTACGTGGAGTCTAGGGGCTCTTCGAGGAATGCAGTATAATCACTGGCGGCCCATGATCATGGAGTGGCAGCAGACAACCGGATTCTAGCAGGAGCTATGAGTGGGTGTTTCAGCTGTGTGCACAGAATAGATAAGGACAAGCAGATAGGTTTTGAGCAGGCTACCCCTCCAATGGGCATAGCAGACTTAAATCTTTCCGAGGAAATCGTACGCAAACACCCTGATGTCCGTGAGTCTGCCAGATCGGAAGATATCCACCCTACTATCAATAAGCCGTTGGCTGATACCCAGTCCCTTCCGGTATATAAGTTATATAGGGCCAACCTGGACCATAAAAGGTTGCCACGGAACTGAAAAAACGCAGCCGTGGTAGCTATACATAAGGAGGGACCGCGCTCTGAAACGGGGAAACTACAGACCGGTTGGTCTTACCTGGATTCCAAGCAGAGAGTTAAAGAAGATCACAACATGGCGCTAGTCTGCAGACACCTACGTGAGAATTTGGTGTTGTGTACATTTCATCTCGGACTTATAAAAACAGCTCACGCTCGACCAATCTCTTGAGCCTCCTAGGCGAGATCACTCGAAGAGTGGATGGAAGTAAACAGATAGAAATATGTTACCTTGATTTTAATAAGGCATTGGACTCCATAAAGCATCGGATTCTACCAACCACGTTGAGGTCACTTAGTAAATTTGGTAGATTCAGGAATGGTTAAGGGACTTCCTTACCTCTAGAACGTTTCGCCTTAGATGAAGTGACAAGAAATCTAAACTATTGAACGTCACCCGTGGAGTACCGCAGGGTTCCGTACTAGGCACAGAACCGTATCTTCTATTTATGGATGATTTTACTTCAGTCCTACAGCCATCAAGCTTCTTTGCAGATGATGTGAAGTTAGTGGGAGCTCAGGGGAAAGGGGAGCTGAGCAGAGGCGTGGTTGCCGCTGTTAGCCAGGTACAAAGGTGGGACTTGCCTCTCAATGCTGGGAAGAGCCATTTGTTGTCACGGGAGGTGACTAGCCTGACGGTTGCACACCATCAAGGCCCATTTACTATGGAGGCAGTAAACAGAGTCAAAGAACTTGGGATTTTATTGGCTCCTGAACTTACGCGGTTCGTTCTTTTTGTAGCAGCTTCTAAAAGGCTCTTCGTTAGCTCCTCATTTTGAGGTCAGAGTTTTTGTAGAGGCAACCAAAGGTTTTCACGCCAGTGTACATGTCGATATTTAGACCTCTTTCAAAAAACTTCGTTCAGGCCTGGTAGGCTTTCTATAAAAGGACGCCAACTGTTTGGAGGATGTATAGCGTGTTACAACTCCCGTGGTTGGGGGTCAGTGGAAAAGACGCACTAGCAGAGACTCCAGGACCTCAAGCTTTCCCAGGTGGAAAGGAGGGGACTAGGACGGAATCTCATGGAGTCACTGAGGAAGATAAAAGGCATTTCTGCGCCTAAACCGGAGATTCTGTTCCATAAGGCAAAGGACTCCAAAACCAGGCGCCACGGGATAAAGGTGACGAAAGTTCGATTTAAGCTGATAGCTAGACCGCACTTCTTCAGTAATAGGATGGTTAACTATTGGGATAGACTGCCGGAAGAGGTAGTAGAAGTGGGGACCGTCCAGGAATTTAGGGTACCCTAGATCGTAAGTGGAATGAGATCATTTCTGACAGCGGGTTTTGGGCATTTCACTGGACAGAGGGATGCAATGTGCTTAACTGATAAAAGTTTCCATTTGTTAAATGGTGACTTGGCGACCCCTCGCCATGTACAATATCTCTCGCAGTTGACGTGCCACGAGGTTTTACGTCTCCTTTCTACTTTTAGCTAGAATTTGAAGAAATAAAGTGCTCAGTGAAGCCTGCTTACCCAGAGAGTATACCGATGAAGAGATTCTGGGCATTCCTTTAGCCGTGGCCAGTATCTGTCCCGTAGCAGCTTCGCGACTGAACTGAACTGCGGTACACCAGCGGTGCGGACGTCTCCCTCGGTAAGTGTAGCTGTTTTTGAAATTTTTAGAACCCACAGCTCGTCCCCCTCCATTTAAGTTAATCTTTATCTGTGCTGACTGGATCCTGAACAATGTCAATGCCCCTCACCGTTGATATAACCGCTTGCTCAGATGATGCTACTTTCCCCATGAGGCAGTGTGATTCCCCCTCTGTGGCCAATGCCTCACACCTCAATCCGGAAGAAACGGTCCTTCATAATGCCCTGGCCACGGATGCACTAAAATGTGCAGTCCAAAGTCAGGCTGCAGAGAAAACCGAGCTGAGGGCCACCGTCCGCGCCCTTAAGGATGAGCTGACCAACCTGAGGAGTTTGGTTATCAAATCCCTCCCGGTGTCCCAGGCAGCCGATCAGTTGTGTGGAGTTTCTGAGCAGCAAATTCTTGACGCCGCCAAGATTTTACAAGACACCGAGAATTGCTCCAAGCGAGTCATCCTTTGGGGTCGCTTCCTCAGTTCGGATCACCCTCATGACACCTACGCCCAGGTGTTTAATCGCCTTTAGCTCCTTTTCCCACTTAATGGTCGGTCCACTTGGTTGGTAACCAAACGCACCAACCGGGTTCACGAAATTCTCATTGAAAAGGGGTCCACAGATGCAGCCAAACGAATTGTTTCCTCGGCCGCAAAGCTCAAGGAGGAAAGTGAAGGGCCCAAGGGAGTATCCGTTGATAAGCCGCTTCATCTGAGGCTCCTCAGTGAGAAGGCTAAGCCAGCAATTCCACAAAAAGCCGATCCTAAGCTCAGAGTGCTGCCAGTTGTTCAGGTAACTCGCCTTGAGGAGCGGGCTGCATTGTAGCGGTTGCCATCTTCGTTCATACTTTTACCACATTCATTGTTTAACTGAACGCTGACTGCCAAGCGCTGTGGCCATTTGACCGTTGCTCTTGCGTACGCTCTCACACACGCTCCAAAATACACGCTAGCCACTATCTCTCCCAATCGCCTTCTCGTTCTCACGGGTCGTGGAGAATACTGTTCTGGTTAACATATTTGTACAGTGCCGCACATTAGAGTAACGTGCAGGTGGTCCACGCAGTACGAATGACCGAAGCACGCGTTTACTAAGGAAACCGCGAAGTAAGGCCTAATCAACCTTATAATTGGTGAGCCCGACGTGATCCTCAGGTCACGTGAGTTTCCTTGTTTTCTACCGTTGAAGGTCCCGTCTGTGTACGTTTTTGTGTTTTATTGTTTCCCCATCGGTTTACCAAATATTTTTTTTGTCCATACATATTTTTGGTGTCTAGTTCGTCGTGATTTTTGTTCTTTTCTCGCGAAGATTATAGTGACCCATTGATCGTTGGTTTCTTTTCCCGTCTGTATTCGATACAGCAATCGCTATGTCTACTGAACGGAGACCCTGCTCAGACCCCACCGTTGGGGCGATCGCGCTGCACATACCGGCATTCACACCTGCTGATCCAGAACTCTGGTTCACGCTGGTCGAGTTGGAATTCGAAAACTGCTGTATAACCAGTGACGCCAGCCGTTTCAGGTGGGTAGCAGGCCGCCTCCCGCCAGAGGTCACAATGCAAGTAAGGGACGTAATAATCTCTTCCCGAAGCTATGAGGCTTTAAAGGAGGCTGTCATTGCCCGCACGACCCCAACGCAAGACCAACGTATGCAACAACTTCAAAACGTTGAGCTTGGAAGTAGGAAGCCCTTTAAACTGCTGCGTGAGATGCAGCGCTCGAGAGGACCGACAATAGGCGGGGACCCGCTCTTGAAGGAACTTTGGCTGCAGCGTTTGCCGCATAACATTCCAGTTTTATTAAGTGCCACGCGCAAATGCTCGCTGGAGGAAACCGCCGCGATAGCTGATGACATTATGTCACGATACAACCCCGCTGTAGCTGGAGTAACCAGGCCCTCCGTCACAACGGTGCCTGCCTTGCCAACATCTAATGACCTCGCGTCAGTTTTTTCTAGAATTGACGTGAGCCTGCAACGCCTAGCAGTTGGAAGTGGGTCACAGGAGCGGCACCGCGCACGCTCATCTAGGCTCCATAGTCCGTCATTGCGACGCCGTTTCATCGGTTCTTCAAAAGAAGGGTACTGTAAATACCACAGTCGCTTCGGTGAGGGAGCCAAACGATGCGAACCAGGGTGTACGTTTCCCGGTGCTCATCAGGGAAACTAAACCCCCGGCCCGTGGTGGCGACCCACGAAGCCGGGTATCAGACCAACAGTCGTCTTTTGAACGTAAGGGACATCATTTCAAATAACCTTTTCCTTGTAGATACCGGTGCCGAAGTGAGCGTCCTCCTCCGAGCGAAAGACGACAATAGCACACCGCAGGCCCAAACACTACGCGCTGCCAATGGCACGGCCATCCCAACGTTTGGCCAGCGGTCGCTCACCTTGAACTTGGGTTTAAAGCGTAATTTTCGTTGGGTATTCATCATCGCCGACGTCCCGTACCCAATTCTGTGCATTGACTTCCTGCAGCACTTTGATTTGTTAGTTGATGCACGGCGCCGCAGAGTGGTGGATCGTCAGACCACTCTCGCTGTTGCGGGTCATAATTCGCGAGTGAATCGCGTCACGCCCTTTTACGTTCAACCACCGGCACACCAACCTTATGGCGGACTCATCGCCGCCTACCCGGCCATGTTCCGGCAGGCCGGGCCTCTCCCAGCAGTGACGACCAGTGTCACTCACCATATCGATACTAAGGGACCCCCAGTGTTCAGTAGGCCGAGTCGGTCAGCACCAGACAAGCTTCGTGTTGCACAGGCCGAATTCGAATATATGCTAGAACTGGGTATAATACGCCCTTCTAGTAGCCATTGGGCTTCACCCCTTCATATGGTCCCTAAGTCTAGTGGCGACTGGAGACCCTGTGGTGATTACAGAGCGCTCAACAAAGTCACCGTCCCGGACCGATACCCGATTCCCCATATACAGGATCTTACTTCGTCTTTATCAGGTTGCTCCGTCTTCAGCCGTATCGATTTGGTTCGAGCGTACAACCAGATCCCGGTAGCAGAGGCCGATATCCCTAAAACTGCCGTCACTACGCCTTTCGGGCTGTTCGAGTTTCTGCGAATGCCGTTTGGACTCAGCAATGCAGCCCAGACCTTTCAACGGTTCATGCACGAGGCAACTCGTGGTTTGGAAAATGTCCACGTATACCTGGATGATATTTTGGTGGCGAGTTCTTCAGAGCAAGAGCACGCTACACACTTACGAGCACTTTTCGAACGCCTTAGCCAGCACGGCGTTACGATCAATATCGCGAAATGCGAACTGGGCCGGTCTGATATCACTTTCATAGGACATTCTATTTCATCCTCGGGTATTCGCCCTCTGTCAGATAAAGTTTCCGCTATTCGCGACCACCCTGAACCCCAATCTTTACGCCAGTTGCGTCAGTTTGCCGGCCTGGTGAATTTCCACCGCCGATTTATTCCTCACTGTGCGGAAATGATGCAACCCCTCACCGACCTGTTGCGCGGAGGTGAGCGGAAGTTCGTGTTTCCCGACATGGCACAAGCCGCATTCGCCTTGGTCAAAGATGCTATCGCCAACACAGCACTCCTTACCCACCCCGACCCTTTGGCTCCTATTTCGGTAGTGGCGGATGCCTCGGACACAGCGGTTGGAGCAGTACTGCAACAATTCGTAGATGACTCTTAGCAACCTTTAGCATTCTTCTCCAAGCGCCTACAACCCGCGAAATCAAGGTACAGCACGTTCGGTAGAGAGTTATTAGCCATCTACCTGGGAATCCGTCATTTTCGACATGCACTCGAAGGCCGTTCGTTCACGGTGTTTACAGACCACAAGCCTTTGGTTTACGCACTAAAGTCAGCTTCGGATCAATACTCACCACGCGAGATTCGCCACTTAGACTTTGTCTCACAGTTTACTGTGGACATACGACACGTCTCTGGGGTACTTAATCCCGTCGCAGACGCCTTATCGCGCGTATATCAACTAAGTCTGTCACAAACGCCTAACATCAACTTGAACGCAACGGCACAGGCTCAAACTATGGACCCTGGCATCGAACAACTTCGGCAAAACGGTTCTTTGAGTTTAACCACAGTGCCTATCCCAGCTTCCCAGAATACCATCGTGTGCGATGTGTCGCAAGGTCGCCCTAGGCCAGTAATTCCTGCTGCCCACCGTTATCCTACGTTCCTGACACTCCATAATCTGGCTCATCCGGGTGTGACAGCCTCGGTGAAACTGATAACTAAGCGTTTTGTTTGGCACAATGTCAAACGAGATGTCCGTCAATGGGCTCGTGCTTGTCTGCAGTGTCAACGTGTTAAGACCCATAGGCACACTAAGGCGCGTTAGCCAGGTTCCCAGAACCTGAAACACGTTTTCATCATGTGCACGTCGACCTCGTAGGACCACTCCCACCCTCGCCTGGGTACGTTTACATACTCACATGCGTGGATCGTTTTACTCGCTGGCCGCAGGCCATCCCTATCCCTCGTCCCACCTCGGAAGAGGCCGCGAAAGCTTTTCTGACCGGTTGGGTTAGTCATTTCGGTTGCCTGGCAATAGTGACCACCGATCGCGGTCCACACTTTGACGGCGCTTTCGGCAGCCTACTCGCTACTCTCGGTTGCCAACACGTTAAGACGACAGCTTACCACCCTCAGGCCAATGGTATGGTTGAACGTTTCCACCGGCAATTAAAAGCCGCCCTTCGAGCAAACGGTAACCCCCTTTGGAGTGAAACACTACCATTAGCACTTTTAAGCGTGCGTAGTACCGTTAAGGAGGAGTTACACGCAACACCGGCCGTACTAGTATATGGCTGTACACTTCGTCTGCCTGGGGAGTTGGTAGCCCCCTCACCAACCGTGACTTTCGACTACGGTGACTATGCTCAGCGCCTTACGCAGCACATGCGAGTGCTCAAGGCCAGTCCGCCGCGTGAACAACAGTCTACAATTTATGTCCCAACTGCGTTAGGAACCGCTACTCATGTATTCCTTCGCGTCGATGGCGTTCGATCACCACTACAAGCGCCATACACTGGCCCGTTTCGGGCGATAAAACGTAGGGCAAAAACATTTGCCATAGATAACAACGGACGACACGACACCGTATCTATCGACCGTCTCAAGCCTGCCGTCATTGAGTGCAAGCCGCTCGGCCAATTTACACCCACTCAAGTCGCTCAGTCACCCGCATCGATCGAGTTACCACTCAAACCACCCCCAATTACGCCTAGTGAGGACTCGGCGGCTAGTCCATCAGATTCTCCAACCGTACCCCCAACGCGAAGTAGCCGTCGCGGTCGCCAACTACGAAATCCCCTCTGCTTCGCCGATTTCGTGACGATTTTAACAAACGACTGTTAGCAATAAGTTGGGAAGTTCGCCATGGATTTACCAAACAACAGGCCCGAGAAATTACAATCGGTAGTTATGATTTCATTTTCTTCTGGTCTCCTAGCGACTACAACAACACCGAACATCGTTTGTGTGTTGTTATTACGGTCCAACATCCGCCGGCGTCCTCATGCGCTATTTTGTTCCACTTTGCCTTGCCCTCGCTCAGACGGATCTACACGGTCAAATTGGCTTCATCCGTAGCCTGGCTGGCTCCCGTGCACGTTCAAAGAGCCAACCGCTCACTGGACAACGGGACAATTGGTCAGCCTGGCAATGAAGACGGCAACTGGACGCCTTTTTGGATGGATCTGACGAGGCATTTTCCGGCTTGCATTCGTATGAGACCCGTGGGTGCCAAAACACAGTTGGACCTACGCGCATCGGACCTCGAGAGTGCAGGCACCGGTAAACTCATCAGCAGTCGTTCGACGTCACCAACAATATAACGGACAAGCTATGAGGAGTTCCTGGACAACCAATAATTCCGGCTTACCATCACGATCGAAGCCCAACTCCGTCGGACTTCTAGGAGGAGGCCCCTGTAGCGGTTGCCATCTTCGTCCATACTTTTACCACGTTTATTGTTTAACTGAACGCTGACTGCCAAGCGCGGTGGCCATTTGACCGTTGCTCTTGCGCACGCTCTCACGCACGCTCCAAAATACACGCTAGCCACTATCTCTCCCAATCGCCTTCTCGTTCTCACGGGTCGTGGAGAATACTGTTCTGGTTAACATATTTGTACAGTGCCGCACATTAGAGTAACGTGCAGGTGGTCCACGCAGTACGAATGACCGAAGCACGCGTTTACTAAGGAAACCGCGAAGTAAGGTCTAATCAACCTTATAGCTTGCCCACCATCCGTAGATTCCCCACTGACATCATTTCCCGTCGCCGAAAGTACTCCCAGCAGTAGGCCTAGTGCCACTAAATATCAGTTGCCTACGAAAAGTATCCCAGGCCCCGACATAACCAATAAGACTATTTCAACGGACGAGACTCTTTCCTCCTTGAGCCCAGACATGAACCTGCAACCTGTTTCTACTGAAAGGAGCAGCGAGGAGGTTAACGCACTAGAAAATATATCGGGTGCTGTCATGAAAAACAAGCTCACTAACAAGAAAACTCAGAACAGGGAATCACGCGGTGCGCAGAAGGGCAAACCACAAAAAGCAGCTCATCCTTTTCGGAGACCGAAGGATGTAGACCGTCCGCCTGGTATGATACCCCCAAGGTTACTAGACATCAAAACCTACCGGTCCCCCCAGCAGTCTGCTTACCCTCTGGCCCCCCTCCAATATCTTCAGCTCCCGACTCTCCAAGGACCTCCTTCCCATCCCCAAATCCCCCTCTTTCCCACTCCTCAAACCCAAAATCAGCTGCCTCTGGCGATTCTGCAACAACTCCTGAGCATGTGCTCAAGTGATTTACAGCAATTGCCTGTGTGTGTTGAATAAGATCCTGGAGGTTCGGCAGCTTGCAGTAGATAAGGAGCCTCAGATCATAGCCCTCACAGAAACCTGGCTCACCACTGACATACTTGATGCCGAAATATCCATTCCGGGATACTTCACAGTAAGGCGGGACTCCGGTAGAGGTCGTGCCGGCGGGGTCATCATATACTACGATAATTCGATCCCTCCTCCCACTGTATTGACAACCCCTACTTTTTCATGTATTGATTGTTTGTGGGCTGTGTTTAACCTCTCTAGGACAGACACCCCATTGCTTGGTGTTGTCTATCGTCCTCCCGCATGCAATTCAACTGATAGCCTAGGTCTCATAGACTTATTAGGCTCCCTGAAAAGCTACACAGACTTCACCCATCTGTTAGTCACTGGTGACTTCAACTCTCCCAGTACAAACTGGCAAAGAGCTGATGCCCCGGATATCACTTTCGGTAAACCCCTCCTCGATCTCGTACTGAAATACTCATGGGTGCAGAACGTAAGAGATCCGACTAGATATCGCACAGGCCACGCCCCGTCCCTACTAGACCTGGTCATCACCAATGATCGGTTCCAAATAGATGTGGTGCATTACTTGCCGCCCCTCGGCAAAAGTGATCACATTCTCATTGGACTCGATTATATCGTGAAATGGCCTCCTCTTCCGTCAGAAACTAAAATTTTGAGATCCTTCAAAAGGACCAATTTTGACCAAATCTGTGCATTTTTTCGCTCCCAGATAAATTCAACTAACCCAGGTAACTCTGCGGATGAAATGACAGAGACTTTCAGAGAGTTAATCTCCTTAGCTGATAGGCTATTTGTCCCCAGAATTCGTCGTCCACAGACCGCTAAGCGACCTCACCCTCGCCCCATTAGGCGCATTCTAGACGAACGCACACGCCTCTTCGCTGAGTATAAAGCCACAGGCCTTGCCCGTGATGCAGAAGACTTTAGGATCATACGGAACATACGCAAAGAAAAGATTAGGTCCTATCAGAATGCAGTCCAACGATCTGTACTTGATCGAGCACGGACCAATAAGGCATTTTTCTTTCAGTACATGCGCCGTCTTAGGGGTACAGCTCCGACGCCATTAGCTCTCAAACATAGTGCCGGATCTCCAATCACTTCCTCTAGCCAAGTAGCCGAGGCATTCAGCTCCTACTTCCGTACAATTTTTAGCTCCATACCCATATCATCCCACCACACCATGCACCCGTTATCTCTGACCACTACCCTTAACCGAGTCACTATTCCCATTGGTGCGGTCGCTCAAGGTTTCCGACGGCTCAACCAACATTGCTCTATGGGTCCTGACCTAATCCACCCCCGTATTCTCAAGGAAGCCGGGGACACATTAGCTGCTCCTTATGCCTCGCTTTTTCAGCGATGTGTTGACGATGGAGTTTTTCCCCGTAGCTGGAAAAAAGCAGTGATCGCACCCATCTATAAGAAGGGTGGTAGACACCTTGCTTCTGGTTACAGACCCATAAGCCTCATCAGCATCCCCAGCAAAATTTTTGAGGGAATTCTTAAGAGTGAGGTTCTTTCCCATCTGCATAGAAATAAGATCCTCTCCCCGTCCCAACATGGGTTTCTTCTTGGCAGATCATGCATCACCAATATGCTTACTGTCATGGATAGTCTAACGAAAGCCTATGATGATGGCCAGCTCTCACACGCTGTATTCATCGATTTTGCTAAGGCCTTCGATGAGGTCCCCATGCCCCTATTATTTATAAGCTGCAGACATACGAGATCACAGGCTCCATGTTGGCCATCTTACGTAGCTTCTATATCGACCGAACCTTTTGTGGTTAAAGTCGGGAATGTTTGGTCTTAACCCTCCCCAGTAACAACTGGGTCCCCCAAGGGTCGGTCTTAGGTCCTCTTCTTTTCTTGATCCGTATAAACGATCTTCCGACAACCCTTCCTGCGAACATTGCCCTGTACGCAGATGATGTAACCCTCTGGAGTTCAAGCTTTGATGACCTGCGAATTGCAGTTTACGAAGCGAAACTCTGTTCCGAGGATTGAAACCTCCCAGTTAGTGATGACAAATGGGTGAGCCTGTATTTCGGCAGAGAGACTGGTCACACGTCTTCCAATAATGGAGCAACCACACTGCCAAGGGTTGACCGACACAAGGTGCTCGGTTTCTGGTTAGATTGTAACTTATCCTTCTCTCATCATCACCAACTTGCGAGCAAGTCTGCCTTTCGAGTCCTAAACATGATCGGAAGTTCCTTCCCGCGTACATCTAGGTATGATTTCTCCATAATTTTCGGCACGTATATCCGACCTCTGCTGGAGTACGGTAGTCAGATAGTGCACTCTGGTCTTGTCGGAGATCGTGAGATCCTAGGAAGCGTTCAAAGAGCCTCCACCAAAGCGGTAAGGCGTCTGTTCCACCTACCTTATCCCGTCCGCCTCTCACTCCTCAGTCTTTATCCCCTAGAGTAAGACGCGTAAGAGGTGATCTGTTTTTGATGTTCCACCTTTTTGAAACAGGTCAAAGCGATTGCTTCTTCTCCGTCTGTCCAGCCTCTTCTCCCCGTGGTCGCAGCAGAAAAGTTTTCAAACCGAGGCCACCCACTTCACTAAGGACTAACTTGTTTAGCTATAGGGTTATTACTCTGTGGAATGCGTATCCGGAAGATATTGTTCTCTCGCAGAACAAGACTATCTTCAAGAAGAAGCTAGACCTCTACTTGGGTCTCTCCCAATGATTCTTTTGTCAAAAAAACAAGCAAAATAGATGTCTTTTTTCGCATATATGTTCATGAATGCCGCACCCCCACTCCGCTTAAGGCACTGTCCACAGTGTGACACTGCATGATGTTATGTGTATCTTGTTTTCGCTGCCACCCCCGCTTCTTTTTACTCTCGTTTCAGCCCGGTGAGTCCGACAAGATCAAAGATTTCCTGATGAACCTGGAAATTTGGGCTCAAAGCCTCGAACCCGTGTAGTACTTCAAGACTTCAAGACAACTGTACTGAACTGGAGTAAACGTCCTTTGTGCATGTCGAGCCTGACACCGGGTCGAAGGTGGAAAAGAAAAGCCACAAAACTCAGAGTGTCACTCGATATGCAAGATGCTGCACCGCCGACACCTTTGGAGGCAAAAAACTGGGCATCACCTCGGAGATTGCGCCCGAGGATACCCTAGCCCTAGAATTAACAATGAATTCAGCAACGAGGACCAGGGAACCGTCAATATGGTACACCAATACCTGCAGTCTCCCGGGAAAAAGAGGGGAGTTGACGGCTAGGATCGCAGAGTCTGATGTAGTTGCGTTGACGGAAACTTGGATAAAGCCATATACTGACATGCGCTTCCAGGGATACGTTGCCTACAGACAGGATAGAACAGATGGAAGGCAGGGGGGCGGAGTGGCACTTCTAATACGGACCGACATAGGCCTTTGGGAGGCTCCGTTCAACTTAGTCTCCGGTAGTGTACAGGTCAGATCCTGTTTTATTAGGATCGAGGGGCGTACAGTATGCATTATCTGTATCTACAGGGCACCGCTAGCCACAGATGAGGAAGGCGTTGAGCTCTTGCAAATGCTGGATGCGGTGCTGGCACAAACAAAGGAGTTCATCTTATAAGGGGATCTCAACCTACCCGAAATTAACTGGGAAAGCGGGATCGCACCAAGGGGATCAACGGGCGACAAGTTTCTGCAGTGGGTCCAGTTACATGCACTTACGCAGCATGTGACACAGGCCACTAGACACAGAGGTGAACAGCACCCGTCTCTCCTTGACTTAATCATAACGCGGCACCATCAGGACGTTAAGGAAATTAAGTGAGAAGAGCCACTCGCAAAAAGTGATCATGTAGTCATAAGGGTCACACTAAGACTAAGCAAGGCGCCGAAGGAAATCGTGTTACGTCGGCGCTATGGGAGAATCAACATAGGTGAACTGAAGAAGGCGGCGGAGGAAATTCAGTGGACACCGAGACACACAAATGCCTCCGTAGAGGGACGTTGGTAGACCATCAAGGTGGGGCTCGAACTTACAGATGAGTTCGCACCCCTGATGGTGGCAAGCAGTAGAAATCTACCCCCATGGTGGAAGTCAAAAGTCCGCAAGGCCATAGTTATTCGTAGGCAACGATGGGCGGCGTACAAGCTGTACAGAACTCAGGGGGCATGGAATAGCTATAAGATGGCTAGGAACAGGGCTCAAGAGATCCAAAGAGTGGAGAAATATGCTTTCGAGCGTCGGTTAGCGGCGTCGGTCCGCACAAACCCAAAGCGATTCTACGCCTACGTGCAATCTCACAAACGTATGAGAGAGAGCGTAGCAACTTTGGAAGGAGCACAGGGACGACTAGCTCTAAACGACGAAGACAAGGCTGACATGCTCTTGGAATTCTCCAAGAGCATATATCGACCAGAAAATAGTTTGGAGGAAAGAATGGAGGGCCCACAGGCGCCTCCAACACCCGAACTTACTGTAGGAGAAGAAGAAGTGTACGCGGAGTTGCAAACTTTGAATAGAAACAAAGCAGCAGGTCCAGACGGGATTCATCCAGCAATCGTTCAGCCTCTGGCCGAGGTCCTGAAGGCTCCGGTGACGAAGCTGTATGAGACGTCACTTAGCGAGGGAATTGTGCCGGGAGACTGGAGGAGAGCAACAGTGGTAGGCATTTACAAGAGTGGACCCCGACAAAAGGCGGAAAATTACCGGCCGGTTAGCTTGACTTCGGTACTGTGTAAGTGCCTGGAGCGAATAGTCAGGAAACAGATCTCTAGGCATTTGGTTCAACACAACCTCATATCAAATGCTCAGCATGGGTTTGTGGCAGGGCGATCCTGTCTGACGAATCTCCTGCTGTTCCTCGATGAGGTAACCAAGCGTCTGGACGGAGGGCAATCGATTGTGGTCTGTTACTTGGACTTCAGCAAGGCGTTTGATTCCGTGAATCACAGATTTTTGGACGTCAAACTGCAGTCCATGGGAATTGTTGGAAAGGCAAGACAATGGATAAGTTGTTTCTTAGCAGGGCGAACCTTTAGTGTTAAGGTGGGGAGTCATGTTTCAAAAACCGGAAGGTGTAACGAGTGGGGTGCCACAGGGCTCGGTGCTCGGCCCTCTGCTCTTCCTCATCTTCATCAACGACCTAGCACTTGGGCTTACAAACCCCACCTTTATGTTTGCCGATGACGTCAAGATAGCTGGAGTAGATATAGAACTTGACGTGTTAGCAGTACAAAACTGGGCACGCAAATGGGACCTTCCACTAAACCTCACCAAGTGTCAATGCTTGACCACAAATACAGGGGCTAGTGAGAATAGTGTGGGTTCGTTGCAAGTGGTCTCGCAGGTCAAAGACTTGGGCGTTGTAATGGACAACAGCTTTAAGCCGTCAGAGCAGTGCACCTCAGCAGCCAATACGGCCAGGAGAGAACTCCTTCGAGTTAGATCCATTATGTCGTGTAGAGATCCGGAGATTTTCGTTCCGATATATCAGGCCATAGTTAGGCCGCATATGGAGTACTGCGTGCAGGCCTGGGCACCGTACTACCAGAAAAATATCGACTGTCTGGAGAAAGTGCAAGGGCTAGCCACTAGAATGGTGGCTGGGCAAAGGGGGTTTAACTACACAGAGCGTCTCCGTGCCCTAGACCGATTCTCGATGGAAAGACGGCGCATTCGCGGGGATTTGATAGAAACCTTCAAGGCAATGAAAGGACTGTCAGGAGTAAGTCGAGAAGACCTTTTTTCGCTGATCCCCGAGAGCGGCACAAGGGGGCATAGCCTTAGATTACAAAGGAAACATTCGAGGCTCCAAATTAGGGCGAAGTACTTCTCAAATAGAGTGGTACCCTATTGGAATAAGCTCCCGGAAGAGGTCATAAATACCACAACAGTGAAGGCCTTTAAGAAAGCACTAGACCTATGTTGGGTGGCGGTATACCCCGAGTTAGGCTAAGCAGCTTTTAGGGTCAGATGCAATTTACTTATTGTTTCCACCTTACTCTGCCAGGGCTGATACTGCACAAAATTTCTGCCTTTCAGAAAAAGAAAATCACGCAGTGTTGGGAGCTACGGAAACGCGCCGACAACACAACTATCTGGACACACGATTGGCTCTAGCCACACCAAGTCCTGTGCAAACTGAACTGAACTGAACTGAACACCTTACTCTGCCAGGGATGATACTGCACAAAATTTCTGCCTTTCAGAAAAAGAAAATCACGCAGTGTTGGGAGCTACGAAAACGCGCCGACAACACAACCATCTGGACACACGATTGGCTCTAGCCACACCAAGTCCTGTGCAAACTGACCTTGTGAGTTGCCGCGTGGTTTGAATTTTCGAATTGCTCTCAGCGTTAAGCATTTTTGCATTGATTGGTGGAATAACACACGTTATTTCGCCAAACTAACGTATCGTAATAAGTATTTCGGTACGCGTACTTTTTGAAGAGTTCACTCTCTTCAGAAGAGTTTATTCTCTTCAAAAACTGAGTATACCTTTTGGTGTCCTTTTTGGTGTTTTTTGTTGGTGTCAGTGCAACTGATACCGGCTAACATCCTTTTGTGGCGCTTTTTCTAGTGTACTGTTTCTGTGGAACTTTTTAGTGTGCGGGTTTACTGCACCTGCCTTAGTGTACCGTTTGTGTCTGTTCAAAAGTTGTGTTATTGTCCCACGGGTGTTCGAAACGAAATGAATGGGACAAAGGTTGATCCCATTGGCCAGGCAGTAAGCTGTGGGAACAAGGACTGCACGGACCTAGTGCAAGATGAGGGAATTCAATGCGACCAGTGTTGCATTTGGTTTCATCAAAAGTGCTCCAAGCTGGAAGAGAAAGACTTCGAGCTGCACATCAAGTACCCATCGCTCAAGTGGATATGCGCCCATTGCTTTGCGTTTGCAAGGGAGTGCTCGCGTATAATTCGAGGCGAGCTGGGGAAAGGGGACACTAACGTGGAGATGGAACCAAGACTAGAGAGAGCCGTTTCGATCCATAGCCTAGCGGGAAAGGAAAACCGGGTGCCAGAGCGCAAAAATAAAAAAGGCAACCCAAGCCAAAGGGCAAAGAAGGAAAAGAGGTAGCAGGATTCACCAACGTGGGGAAAAGCCTCCTGACGGAAGTGGAAGCCCTCAAGGAGCAGGTCAAACGCCTAGATGCTGAGGTGCAGCGCATGAAGCGTGACACTGAGGTCATGGCAGACAGAAGTAGAAGACTGCTACTTCATAACCTTAGGGAGAACATTGTAAAAGACGGTAGAATCAGGAAGGAGGAAAACCGCCGGCATGTGACTGAGGTTCTTAGGATGGCTGGCCTACCTCCCACGACACCAATAGTCAAGTGCCATCGAATAGGACTATGGCGTGGAGCACAACCAGCGCCGCCACGACCCCTGGTAGTTTTATTCCACAGGGTCTACTGGAGGGATATGCTGCTGTCCAGGGCGGGAGCAGTTGAGGGCAACACGCAGGGAATGGTTAGGGTAACACCTGACAGCCCAGCATTTGTGAAACCGGCTAATGCCATAGTCTCGCTGAGAACGGGCACACCTGATCTTAAGAGGCCGAAGCTACATATAGCGAAACTGGAGATGACTCCTCTTGGGAAGTCAACACCTAAGGCCCAAGGAGTAATCCAGATACCAAAGGTGGCTTCAGGCTCCGGTATACAAAAAGCCAAAGATCAGAAAGTTCGAAAGACCAAAAAGAAGGGGACTCACAGGGCATTTAGTCCGGTTGGTGTTGAGAACGTGCAGCCAGCCAGCCCGATTCTAAAGGATACCCCCAAGAAGTCCTCTCTGGTGCACCCAGCGAAGCTGGAGGTATCAGAGGGAAAAGCCGAGGAAACCAGTTGGGCTAAGGTGGTCGCAAGACCATCCCGGCCCATCGGTACGGCGACTCAAAAGGGGGTAACGTCCTTTGTGCATATCGAGCCTGACACTGGAGCGACGGGTGGAAAAGAAAAAGCCACGACACTCAGAGTCTCACTCGATATGCAAGATGCTGCACCGCCGACACCCTTAGAGGCAAAAAACGGGGCATCACCTCGGAGATTGCGCCCGAGGATACCCTAGCCCTAGAATTAGCAATGAAGTCAGTAACGAGGACCAGGGAACCGTCAATATGGTACACCAATACCTGCAGTCTCCCGGGAAAAAGAGGGGAGTTGACGGCTAGGATCGCAGAGTCTGATGTAGTTGCGTTGACGGAAACTTGGATAAAGCCATATACTGACATGCGCTTCCAGGGATACGTTGCCTACAGACAGGATAGAACAGATGGAAGGCAGGGGGGCGGAGTGGCACTTCTAATACGGACCGACATAGGCCTTTGGGAGGCTCCGTTCAACTTAGTCTCCGGTAGTGTACAGGTCAGATCCTGCTTTATTAGGATCGAGGGGCGTACAGTATGCATTATCTGTATCTACAGGGCACCGCTAGCCACAGATGAGGAAGATGTTGAGCTTTTCCAAATGCTGGATGCGGTGCTGGCACAGACAAAGGAGTTCATCTTATTAGGGGATCTCAATCTACCCGAAATTAACTGGGAAAACGGGATCGCACCAAGGGGATCAACGGGCGACAAATTTCTGCAGTGGGTCCAGCTACATGCACTTACGCAGCATGTGACACAGGCCACTAGACACAGAGGTGGACAGCACCCGTCTCTCCTTGACTTAATCATAACGCGGCACCATCAGGACGTTAAGGAAATTAAGTGGGAAGAGCCACTTGGAAAAAGTGATCATGTAGTCATAAGGGTCACACTAAGACTAAGCAAGGCGCCGAAGGAAATCGTGTTACGTCGGCGCTATGGGAGAATCAACATAGGTGAACTGAAGAAGGCGGCGGAGGAAATTCAGTGGACACCGAGACACACAAATGCCTCCGTAGAGGGACGTTGGTAGACCATCAAGGTGGGGCTCGAACTTACAGATGAGTTCGCACCCCTGATGGTGGCAAGCAGTAGAAATCTACCCCCATGGTGGAAGTCAAAAGTCCGCAAGGCCATAGTTATTCGTAGGCAACGATGGGCGGCGTACAAGCTGTACAGAACTCAGGGGGCATGGAATAGCTATAAGATGGCTAGGAACAGGGCTCAAGAGATCCAAAGAGTGGAGAAATATGCTTTCGAGCGTCGGTTAGCGGCGTCGGTCCGCACAAACCCAAAGCGATTCTACGCCTACGTGCAATCTCACAAACGTATGAGAGAGAGCGTAGCAACTTTGGAAGGAGCACAGGGACGACTAGCTCTAAACGACGAAGACAAGGCTGACATGCTCTTGGAATTCTCCAAGAGCATATATCGACCAGAAAATAGTTTGGAGGAAAGAATGGAGGGCCCACAGGCGCCTCCAATACCCGAACTTACTGTAGGAGAAGAAGAAGTGTACGCGGAGTTGCAAACTTTGAATAGAAACAAAGCAGCAGGTCCAGACGGGATTCATCCAGCAATCGTTCAGCCTCTGGCCGAGGTCCTGAAGGCTCCGGTGACGAAGCTGTATGAAACGTCACTTAGAGAGGGAACTGTGCCGGGAGACTGGAGGAGAGCAACAGTGGTAGGCATTTACAAGAGTGGGCCCCGGCAAAAGGCGGAAAATTACCGGCCGGTTAGCTTGACTTCGGTACTGTGTAAGTGCTTGGAGCGAATAGTCAGGAAGCAGATCTCTAGGCATTTGGTTCAACACAACCTCATATCAAGTGCTCAGCATGGGTTTGTGGCAGGGCGATCCTGTCTGACGAATCTCCTGCTGTTCCTCGATGAGGTAACCAAGCGTCTGGACGAAGGGCAATCGATTACGGCCTGTTACTTGGACTTCAGCAAGGCATTTGATTCCGTGAACCACCGATTTCTGGACGTCAAACTGCAGTCCATGGGAATTGTTGGAAAGGCCAGACAATGGATAAGTTGTTTCTTAGCAGGGCGAACCTTTAGTGTTAAGGTGGGGAACCATGTTTCAAAACCGGAAGGTGTAACGAGTGGGGTGCCACAGGGCTCGGTGCTCGGCCCTCTGCTCTTCCTCATCTTCATCAACGACCTAGCACTTGGGCTTACAAACCCCACCTTTATGTTTGCCGATGACGTCAAGATAGCTGGAGTAGATATAGAACTTGACGTGTTAGCAGTACAAAACTGGGCACGCAAATGGGACCTTCCACTAAACCTCACCAAGTGTCAATGCTTGACCACAAATACAGGGGCTAGTGAGAATAGTGTGGGTTCGTTGCAAGTGGTCTCGCAGGTCAAAGACTTGGGCGTTATAATGGACAACAGCTTTAAGCCGTCAGAGCAGTGCACCTCAGCAGCCAATACGGCCAGGAGGGAACTCTTTCGAGTTAGATCCATTATGTCGTGTAGAGATCCGGAGATATTCGTTCCGATATATCAGGCCATAGTTAGGCCGCATATGGAGTACTGCGTGCAGGCCTGGGCACCGTACTACCAGAAAGATATCGACTGTCTGGAGAAAGTGCAAGGGCTAGCCACTAGAATGGTGGCTGGGCAAAGGGGGTTTAACTACACAGAGCGTCTCCGTGCCCTAGACCGATTCTCGATGGAAAGACGGCGCGTACGCGGGGATTTGATAGAAACCTTCAAGGTAATGAAAGGACTGTCAGGAGTAAGTCGAGAAGACCTTTTTTCGCTGATCCCCGAGAGCGGCACAAGGGGGCATAGCCTTAGATTACAAAGGAAACATTCGAGGCTCCAAATTAGGGCGAAGTACTTCTCAAATAGAGTGGTACCCTATTGGAATAAGCTCCCGGAAGAGGTCATAAATACCACAACAGTGAAGGCCTTTAAGAAAGCACTAGACCTATGTTGGGTGGCGGTATACCCCGAGTTAGGCTAAGCAGCTTTTAGGGTCAGAT
This sequence comes from Fasciola hepatica, assembly GCA_948099385.1. Lineage (NCBI taxonomy): Eukaryota > Metazoa > Platyhelminthes > Trematoda > Plagiorchiida > Fasciolidae > Fasciola > Fasciola hepatica. The sequence continues at coordinate 7,381,000 of CANUEZ040000012.1, read as the reverse complement.
GCAATTTACTTATTGTTTCCACCTTACTCTGCCAGGGCTGATACTGCACAAAATTTCTGCCTTTCAGAAAAAGAAAATCACGCAGTGTTGGGAGCTACGGAAACGCGCCGACAACACAACTATCTGGACACACGATTGGCTCTAGCCACACCAAGTCCTGTGCAAACTGAACTGAACTGAACTGAACTGAACTGAACACCCTGATTGTTTTTGCTGCGCTACGCCGGGCCGCTGTCGTTTTGCTTCGTGGGTGTATTCTTTTTTTGATATTTGTGGCACCTCGGTGAATTTACAGGCGAATGCTCCGGCTACATTCCAACGAAGAAGGGGCAGTGTTCACATAGGTTTAGTCCCCAGAGAGTGTCTTATTTACTTGAGTGAGGTACCGTCCTGGACTGGGCATACAAATCGGACTTACCTCTGAACGCTAGAAAAAGCCATTTGTTGTCAAGGACAACAGAGAGCCTAACTGTCGCTCATGATCAAAGGCTGTTTACCATAGGGGCGGTCAGTAAGGTTAAAGACCTTGGGGTCATCACGAACAGTGACTTCAAATGGTCGGAGCAGTGCAACGCTGCTGCGCATAAGGCTCGTGGGAAGCTCTTTAGGCTGCGATCAGCTTTGTCTTGCCGGCAACCGGAGGTATTCGTACCTATTTACATAGCTATAGTACGACCTCACCTAGAAGGTAGCGTGCAGGCTTGGTCACCCTTCTACAAAAAGGACACCGCCTGCCTAGAAAAAGTCCAATATCTCGCCACGCGAATGGTTGAAGGGCAGAGGGGTAAGACTTACGAGCAAAGACTCTGTGACCTGAATCTTTTCTCGTTGGAAAGGAGGAGAAGTCGAGGGGACCTCATAGAAACGTTCAAGGTAATGAAGGGCTTCTCTGGCCTTAGACCAGATAGTCTATTCCAGGTGGCCGTAGACTCCAGAACAAAGGGACATAAAAAGAGGCTGATAAAAGCCCGATCTAGGTTGATGGCTAGATCGCACTTCTTTAGCAACAGGGTTGTGAACAGTTGGAACGGTCTGCCTGGTGGAATGGTAGATCTGCAGACCGTCCAATCCTTCAAAGGTGTTCTAGATCGCAAGTGGTACGAGATATTTCCTCGTGGTGAGCTTTGAGTACATCAGCTAGATGGATGACGGGTAGCACTGTGGTCCTTCTGGAGTATGTTTTAATAGACTTTTTCGCTCATTGAATACGGTCTCAGTGAACGCTCACGATGCATAATGTCTCTCGCAGTTGATGTGCGATGAGGTTTTCCGTTTCCCTCTCGTTTTTAGTGGGGATTCGACGAAATACACTCGGCAGTGGTGGGTGCATAACTGGTGTGCATACCATCGAAGGAATTCTGGACGCTCGATTGGCCGTGGCCATTACCTGTCCTGTGCAGACTGAACCGAACTGAACTGAATATCTCTGTTCGTGGAAGGTCTGCAGAATAGCACAACACAGATAAAACGGGTATTTCAGAGGCTACTGAAGAGAAGCCCAAAGTTGAAAGAATCAAAGTGCCGTATTCTGTGTTGTGAAGTGAAGTTTCTAGGTCACATTGTTATGCCGGAGGGAGTATAAACCGACCCGTCAGAATGTGAACGAGTTGCATACTGGCCACAGCCTTGTTCCATAGAGCAGCTGCACTCGCTTTTGGGACTAGCATATTACTAGCGCAGGTTCATAAAGGATTTTGCAGCGATATAGGCGCCACTACATCGTCTTACTACCCAAGACCGCACTTTCGGTTGGTTACCAAAGTGAGATAAGGCGTTTTCGCAAGATCTTAATTACCGTTACGGAGCACCAAAACACTTACACTCAGGCCGGGGTTCAGCTTTCGTGAGTCAAATGCTGCGTGAGGTTTGCGGAATTCTAGGGATGAAGAAAATCAGGACTACATATTATTATCCTCAGAGCAACGGGTTAGTACTTACTTTACTTTCTACTTTTACGCGACTATCTCCTGCGAGAGGATAAGTCGGCTCCATGGATATCACGGACTATTGCTGACCACGCGCGGCGGTCGGAGGCAAGCTCCGTACAGATCCTGATCCAGTTCTTTTTCCATCTCCGAGCTCCATAAGCCGACCGAAGGCCTAGAAGCTCCACGTCTTTCTCTATTGTACTGGTCCATGTTTTGAGCTGCTCACCAAGGCGACAACGCCAACCAGGGCAGGGAGTGGGGCAGAGTGTTTGCTTGGTTATTTCTGACTCGGGTCGCCGAAGCGTATGGTCGAACCACTGAAGTCGTCGACGTTAGAGGAGGATGGGGAGAGCATCGATATCAGAGCATTGTCTCCTTACCTCTTCACTGGACACCCTGTCGCGCCACTTGACTTTGAGGATTTGCCGCAGGCACCAGTGGTCGAAAACATCCAGCCTTCTGGTATCCTCAGCTCGTAGTGGCCAGGGTTCGCAGCCATAAATGAGTACGGGCTGGGTGGTGGGACGATAAACACGAACTTTGGTTCTTAAGCTGATTTCACTGAGAGTCCACAGCGTTCTTCTTAGCTGAAGAAAGGCTCTCCTGGCGCTGTCGATCCGTGATACCACTTCATCTTTTGCCTGGCCGTTCGGAAGCAGAGTTGAGCCTAGGTATTTGAATGAAGGGACGTATTCGACTGGTAGGTCGTTGACCAACAGTTGTTGAATTGTTGGGCCCAGATGGGTTGTAAAAGCTTTTGTTTTGGTCGAATTTACTTCAAGTCCGATGGTCCTCGCGAAGGGATTGATTCGATCGAGGATTGGTTGTAGCGTAGCGGGGGAGTCTCCTAGCACGACAATATCATCCGCGAACTCCAGGTCCGAGATGTATATTTCCTGGCTAAGCTGAACGCCAGGGTAGTTGTGTAATGCCTGTCGCATTGTCCAATCGATGGCATAGTTGAACATCACCGGTGAGAGGGGACAGCCTTGCCTAACTCCGGTAGTGAGTGCGAACTCGCGAGACTCTTCATCGTGCATACGAACCCTAGCACCAGTTGTCGAGTAGTATCCCCTTAACAGCCTTAAAAGCTTATCGGACATCCGATCGGATTGGATTATGGACCAAAGAGACTCGAGGTTCACCGAATCAAAGGTGGCCCGGAAGTCGATGAAACAAGTTACCGTCGGCTGCTGGAACTTATAGCGGTGCTCCAGTATTCGGCGCAGTGTGAAGATTTGATCCACCCAGCCTCTGCCACGGCGGAAACCCCTTTCGTTCGGGCGAGTGCGCTGGTCTCTTGCCTCGGAGAAACGGGTTAGTAACAACGCACCAAAGACCTTTGCGGCCACATCGATCAGGTTGATCCCTCCGTAGTTCGCACGTGCCGATCCATCACCTTTCTTCGGAATGGGCAGCAGAATGAACATTCCCCAGTCGCGTGGAAATGCTTCATCTCTCCAAATGGAACCAAAAGATGTACACAACCCTTCAATCAATGCCGGTGAACATGCTTTGTACACTTCTGGAGGGATGCCATCTTCCCCAGCAGCCTTTCTGTCCATCAGTTTGTTTATCATTTCCGTGATTTCCGCGGTGTTGGGTGGGTCACAGTTGCTTTTGTACTGGAGTGGAGGGGTTGATATGGGTTGGTCCGTCCGGTGGTCCGTAGGCTGGTTGAGCAGTTGACCAGTGTTCCACCCATCGGTTCATTTTCTTACTCTGTTCGGGTATTAAATTTCCTGCCTTGTCACGAAGAAGGGAATTTTGTTTACAAAACCTATTAGAGGCGTTGCGAATAAGGCGGAACAGTTTACCGAAGTCACCAGTTCCGGACGCGGTCTCCATTTTTTCAGCTATTTCTGTCCAGTATCTTTTGCGATCAGCCTTGATGGGGCGTGTGGCCTCTCGTTGCAGTCTGCGGCGTTCGTTACTACCTGCCAGTCGGTTTCGTGTGCTCTGGTTGACAGCTGGAGCGTGCTCTCCGAGATCCAATTTTCTGTCCGCCTTTTTGTTCTCTCGAGTACTGTCCAAGAAGCTTCCTTGATTGTCGTCTTCATTCGAGTCCACTGCCCCCCCCCACAGAAACTTCATCTGCTTGTGCATTGGTTGTGTTGATTAGTCGGGTTATGATTGCTCGTGACAACGCTTCTCGCTTCTCTGGATTTTCTAGGGCAGCAACGTTTATCCGAGAGGGTGCAGACATTTTAGCACGTGTAGACAGATGAACTTTGAAACACGTGCGTAGAAGGACATGGTCGGTGCCGTTTGTGTTGCCCGTTTTTGCACCTCGGTACGCTCGGCAATCCTCCACAGACGAAGCCCAACGGGCTTTTACCAGGATGCGGTCGAGTTGGTGTGCAGTGTAACCGTTATTGGAGTACCATGTGAGTAAGTGCTTCTTGGGGTGTTGAAATCGAGTGCTGCAGACAACCATTCTGTTGATGTCGGCTAAACTAATCAGTCGGCAACCGTTCTCGCAGCGCTGATCAAGGCCGAATTTCCCGAGAATATGGCGAGTGGATTCATCGGCCGTACCTGTGAGAGCGTTCCGACCTCCTGCGATGAAAAGTAAATCGCGCCTCGAAACCTGGTTGATTACCTCCTGCAAATTATTGTAGAACTCGTCTTTGGTTTCATCATCAGCTGAATTGGTTGGAGCATGGATCGCGATCACCGTCAAGTCGTGCGGGGAGCCTTTAAAACGCGCCAAGGCAAGTCTGGATGAGACTGGTTCCCAAGAGATCATTGTATCATTAGCTGCTTTGTTCAGAGCAAACGCGACACCGTATAAACCGGAGTTGTCTTTCGGGCCACTGTGATAGAGCCAACAGGATGTATCCACTCCCGGGACCTTTATTTGTCGACTACCTGAATTGGGCAGGCGGATTTCCGAGAGGCAAGCGATATCTACGTCATAGTCATATTGAGTCCGCATTGTGATGCACTGACTGCCGACGTCTAGAAACATCCTTACATTCCAACAGGCTATGCGTGTTCTTTTCCTGCAGCGAATAATCCCAGCTTGTTGTCTTATCACCTCGACCGCCGGGACACGAGGCGCGCCGCTTGCCGGGGACGCCGTAGCATGATGAACGCTTGAGGTTCCGTGAATAATCATAGAGTCGCGAGAGTAAGATACGAAGCGGTGTCCCCAGCACCGTTCGGCCTTTTTGTTCGAGGTTGCACCTCTAGCCCTTGCACACCCAAGTGCAGACTGCAAGGCAGCAGGGTATTCCCAGAGGAGCCGGTGACCTGCTGTACGGTTCGTTCGCTTACTCTGGAATGCCGGGTCAGGCAGTTGAACAGGTCTCCTTTGTGGCCGTTGGATCAGTAGATCTCGTCCGCCCATTCAGAAGGATCTGTCTTCACATGCCGAACACCGTCTTGCCGAAGTTTTTTAGACCTCGGTAACCCTCAACCTGGTTTAGCCCGCCTGTCGAGCGGTGTACTGGGGTGTGGCCGCTGATGCATGCTTCAGCTTCGTGGAGCCACAGGTGAGAGTTGGATGAATGATGGAGACCAAAGAGATGGAGGATGCCCCAAGGGACACGACAGTCAACCAATTCAGAGGTGCTACTCCTCTCAGACACCCCATACACCCCTAACGGGTTAGTGGAACGCAAAAACAGCACAACCAAGGTCATTCTACGAAGCTTCATTGACAATACGCAACGGACCGTTGGAACAAACTGTTGCTCGTGCGTATGATAGTCTATCGTGCCTCACATCTTAGCACTACCGGATTCAGCGAGTTACGTTTACCTCGAGCTAATTTCACCAGTAATTCCCGGCAATGCGGTAACCAAGATGCAGCACACCCAGCAGTTGCACAAACGTATACAGGAAGCCTTTCATGTGGTACGAGCACTCTCTGAAGCAGCTGAACAGCATTAAAAGGTGATGTAAGATCGGCATGAGAGGGGACACGAATGCGCCGTGGGTGACCGAGTTTTGTTATTTAGACCGCGGCCACCGCAAGGTTCGTCTAGCAGGTTTTGTCGACCCTGACAGGGACCTTTCGGAGTTATATTAGATCACCCTTGGTGTGTTATCAGATGTACCATTGTGCGCGACGCGGACGTGCTAACAGTGCATTACAACCAACTGATGCCAGCGTGCCCCAGAGACGACAAAAATACTGTAAGAACCGTACCACCCGGTGTTCTTCCACTTGTCGAAAACACCGTAGAGGTCGCACCAGAAGGGGATGAGGCGCTGAAAGAATCGCTTGGGGCACTGAGAACAGTACCATCCACATGGAAGGGAGTGTAATGGGATGTAAACCGTAACGGATGATTTGAACGCGCGCTTAAAAACTTGCTCTCGTTTTCCATTCGAGAACGCAGTTGGTGGGGGCGCAAGAACAACGAATGATTCCGTTATATGTTCGTTGACAGCTTGCTGGATGAAATTTGTATTTGTGTCCCTACTTGTTGTTTATTCGATGACTGTTTTTCATAATATGGTCGTGGCCTCGTGGCGAATACGTGCTTCCGTACGCTGCCATGTTCTTGTTATCACTATCGCGTGTTCGAGTGTCCGTGCGTGCTCGGTTGCCGCATAATGGTTCTCGTAGCAGCCTCGTGTTACAGTCGCGTTTTCGTAGCTCCTAACACTGCGTGATTTCTTTCTGTAAGTCCAGTATCAGCTCCAGCAGAGAAAGGGAGAAACAATGAGTAGATTGTCTCTGACTCTAGAGCCACTTTACTTGGTTAGGAGTATACTGCCACTCACCACCGGCTGCGGTACTTACGACCTCGTCCGTAGCTTCAGCTCAGTTCAGACAACCACTAACCATTCACTGGGTGCGGTGGCTTTGGTTGCTATCTTCTAGCGGCAACCTCAAAAGGAAATAATGTATGAGAAAAGAGTATGATAGGAGTTAGAGGAGAACTACATTAATGGAATTGAGTCGATGGAGAAAGTTTGTGAATGCAAGAGCGCCACTGATCGCGGCATCTAGCCATATCCCCCAACGTATCTAACCATTGAGTGGGTCTCTCTAACCTCACCCAGCAAGTCTAACACGCCCTACATGGCCAAGTCCACTAGTTAGGCTTTTCATACCTTTCCTTTATGTCATGGACTGACCATCCGTACTCATGTTCCAACCGGTACCCACCTCAGCAAACTTAGCACGCCGAGGAATCCTGTCAGGGAACATGCTTAACACATGTCTGAACCACCTTAGCCTGTGTTTCATCTAATGATTCGGTTCTTGAACGTAAGACTTTCCGCCGAACCTCAGCACTGCTCACACATTGTTCCCACCAGATTCGAGCAATACCACGAAGAAATCGGTGTTCAAGTACCGACAATTTCCATATGTCCTCTGCCCGCAATGGCCATGTCTCTGAACCATACAGAAGCACGGGCCTGATTGCTGCAGCGTACACTCGACCCTTGATAGGTAAACGGATGTCATGTCGACGCTACAGATGACTCAGTTTGGCAAATGCCAAGCTAGCCTTCTGTATACTCAGAGACACTTCATCCGATATGCGTCCGCTGGATGAGATGCAGCTCCCCAGTTAGCAGAACTTGTCTATCAGGTCTATAGTCTCCCAGACACTGAAAGGTTTGGCGTTGGACCAACCCAGTCCTGCAACAGAATCTTGCACTTTGAAGGTGCAAAACGCATATCAAACAGTGCTACGCAAACCGTCAAGCTGTCTAGAAAGACTTGCAACTTACCTAGATCTTCACTTAGAAGTATTATATCGTCCGCATACTCAAGGTCTTATACCTTTTCACCTGGGAAAAGTTCAGTGCCGCTGTCCTCACCTGACAGAAGTGTGGTCTCTAGGACCATTTCAACCACAAAATTAAAGAGAAAAGGAGAGAGGGGGCAACCCTGACGTATACCACTTCTCATGGTGAACTCGGGTGAAAGATCACCGTAAGCCCGAATTCGGCCTCGGCTAATAATGTAAAGGGATTTTAAAATGGAAATGAATTTCTCTGGTACACCCTTCAGCAAGAGGCAGCGCCAGGAAACTGCGGTCGACTGAGTCGAAAGCAGCTTTAAGATCCAGAAAAACGGAGGTAATGGGTCTACGGAAGGTGTGTCTGTTCTAAAATTTGTCAAACAGTGAAGATGAGATCGGTACAACCTTGACCAGGTCTAAATCCAGCTTGATTCTGGCTCGAGCGCTGTTCGCGAGCGTTAGATGAGCAGTGGAGAATAATACTAGCGAGCATCTTGGATGCGATGCTAATCAGACTTATTCCCCTGTGGTTTTCACAGGAGGATCTGTCGCCTTATAAATCGGTACGATCACCGATTCACACCAACTCTTTTGAACTTGTTCCTTCTCCCATATCAAACCGAGGAGTAAATGTCAACTCCAGTAAAATTGCTGGGCCCCTGTCTTTGAAAACAGACGGAAGTAACCCATCCGGCAGTTTTATGTCATTTAAGATAGCTTACCTCTCAAAGAATCTCCGCTTCTGACGGAGGACTGGTATCTACAACAAGAGCTGTGCCCATTGCGCTAGTAACCAAACATGAACAGGATAAGGGCCAATCGCGGCAGCTTTTTCACTCTCCGTAAACTTCGCAACTCACCACTGCTCACGGTCATTCCTCAGGCTCTGAATCAGTTGGTGCTTAGGGCATCTTCGTGCCTCATCGTATCTGGAATCCGAGGAATCGATCTGCTCGCATCTAACAGTGAAACTGAGAATGCAGATATCCATCGTTTGTGTGTGCGTCTATTTGTTGGACCTTGGGTAGAATCTGCAGCCGCATGTAAAGCCTGTTTGATCTCTGTCCATTGCTCTTCTGGATCCTGTGCATTTGTCTGCATCCCATAAACTGCACGGATAGAAAGAATTCCGTACTGCATCGGTCGTCACGCAGGATAATCAAGACCGCGCTGCCCATTGCATCGAGTGGGATGGGAAGGGATAAGTGGGTTGCTGCTCAGAGTTCCCTCTCTTTTATTCAACCTTTGTCTTCAGTCCCCAACCACCTGTCTTTGCCCCCTCTATCCACCCATAATGCTCCCACTGACAACACGGTCGATACTCGCAACGATTCACTGTCAAATAGTGTTGGAAATAATCCTTTGTCTTATAACTCACATTTTGTCGAGCCCCGTCAGCCTCTGAATCCCGGCTCCTTCAACGTGCGTACACTCATGCAGGCCAGTCAGCAGGCGTGCCTAGCCCTCACAATGAACTCTGAAGATTGATGTTTGCTGCTTAAGTGAAACGCGTATCCAGGATTCGAGTAGTGCAATTCAACTAACTGTTCCTGGTATTTCATCGAGGTATATTCTGCGCACTTCAGGAGACGAAACAGCTCGAGCTGCGGGTCAACGTGGTGTAGGAATAGTCTTGACTGACAAGGCTGAGGCTGCTCTGTTGGACTGGATCCCGATTAGCAGTTGTTTTTGTGCAGTTAGACTCCAGGGGTCAGTCAGCATTCGAAAGGATACTTATGTTAAGCGCAACTTGTTTATGATCTCGGCTTACGCTCCAACGGACCGCAGCTCTGACATGCAGAAGGATGAGTTCTATGATGAACTCGCCGCCCTCGTTCGCAGCAGCAAAGGTTCTAACATTGTAGTGCTAGCTGGTGACTTCAGTGCACAAGTTGGCAAACTTAGTGCCTCAGAAGCTTGATTAGGTGGGCGTTGTGCTTTACCTGCTGAACGTACAGGTAACGGGGATAGGCTTCTCCAGTTTTGTGCAGACAATCGATTGTTCTTGTCTAGCACCAATTTCCGACACAGCTCGCGTCGCACAGCGACAGTGGTGCTCTAACTTTGCAGGTACTTTGAGTCAAATTGATCATATCGTCGTAAACTACCGGTAGTGCAGTTCTGTTCAGAACTGTAGATCTTACTAGTCCACGTACATAGAGTCGGACCATGCATTAGTTTTAATGCGATTATCTCTCCAGCTCCATGGTCATCGTCGCAAACCGCAAACCCGATTAGCCGTACAACGTTTGTGTGATCCAGAAGTACGCACCCGTTAGGACCAGAAGTTAGCACATGAGCTAGGATCTACGGCGAACAGTAATGTAGATGAGCATTGGGCTCATATCAAACATGCGGTGCGCGTGGCAGCAGGTTTTGCCTGTGATCCTATATCCAATGTCCATCAAAGACAATGGATTTCGCAAGAATCGCTGAGTATAATGAAGCAAAAGCGTCAGCTCTCAAATTGTAAGGGAATGAATAAGATACGAAGACATCCACAGAAGCAAGTTACGAAAATAATGATCGCAAAAATTGATGGGTCAAGGTAGCCGAAGAAATGGAAATAGAAGCTGCTTCAGGTAACAGTCAAAGACTGTTCAAACTTATTCGTGACACCGGCGGACGGCGCACCCAGGTCAGTGAAACGATTTGCGATAGAAATAGAGAATCCACTCATGGCAAAGAGCAAAGGCTTGACTGTTGGGTCAAATACTTCAGGGAGCAGTTTAGCTGGCCGCACGCTAGTGTAGTTACTCCTGTGTCAACAACTGTGACTCCTTGGGTGGTATCACTTGAGCCCCCATCGGAAGTGGAAGTGGAGTCATGTATTCGATTACTGAAGCGTGGGAAAGCCGCCGGTCGCGACGAACTTCTCCCACTTCTTTTCAAACTGGGTGAAGGTGCTTTGATGAAATCTTTTACCGTCTTGCTTTGCAAAATTTGGTATGAGGGGCGTATTCCGTTAATATGAAGCGAGTCATTGATTGTTCCCATCTTCAAGATGGGAATACGCAATGACTAGTAGCCATCGTGGGATCATCCTAACTTCGATAGTCAGCAAAGTATGTGCCTCGATTCTCTTGCACCGTCTTACACCGGCTCGCGAGAGGAACGCCCGCGAACAACAGGCTGAATTCCGCCCAGGTCAAAGACGCATCGACCAGATTTTTACCCTTCGCCGACTACTTGAAACGCGTCACACGCATCGCCGACCGATTATAATGATTTTCTTAGACTTGAAAGGGGCCTTCGATTCAGTTGATCGAACAGCGCCTTTCAGTGCTCTTCATCGCAAAGGTATGCCACAGAAGTTCGTGAACCTACTGAGATCATTGTATTCTCATACTTCTGGCCGCGTAAGGGTTTACCTTACGACGTGGCAGCGAGGAATGAGAAAATGTACAGCAGACTTAGGAAAAGTAGGTGCTTCACGTCTTCGTGGTTGGGGTCCAAAAGACCCGTCTACCAGTTGGCTGGAGACACTGAAGGATATGGCTGCAAACCGCCAACAGTGGCGATCGTGTTGTCACTTTCTATCGAATCAGAATGTCTGATCGGTGTACGTTTGTACAGTTAGACTGTGTATTCCGTGTGTTGGCTACTAGGGCATTCTTTCCTTTTCCTACCCGTGTAGGTCCAGTCCCTGTCCATCTTATATATTCAAACTTTCTAATTTAACGTGCAACATGGTGAGAAAGGCAGTGGTCAGTGTGGCTTGCCCTACTGTTTAACGCTGTACGATGATGATGATGATGATGATATAAGGGTTTACGGTGAACTATCTAGTCCATCCAAAAACGATCAGTGATGTTTGACAAGGAAGTCCCATGTCTCCATTCCTGTTCAACCCCGTCATGGACGGAATAATGGAGAGTGCGTTGCAAAATCTTCAAGATGTGGGCATGGAACTGGGAAATAGTGAAAGCTATCCGGCCTAGATTACGCGGAAGATCTTGTCTGTTTGTTCGAAAGCAAGGAGCATGCTCTAAGTGCACTGGATAGACTCTCAAAAGCGGTAGGTCCATTCGGCATGCGCTTTGCACCTTCAAAATGTAAGGTATTGTTACAAGAGTGGACGTCAAAGATTCCGAGCCTGATGCTCGATGAGTGTGTGCTGGCAGTTGTCGGCCACTTCACCTACCTCGGCAGCAGCATGACGACGGATGGGAACACAGTAGTAGAGGTGAGTACGCACATATCCAAGGCTCGAGGGGCGTACGCTGGACTGAAGCACTTGTGGCGCCGACCTGATATTTCACTGAAGTTAAAAGGCCGTGCGTACTGTGCCACTGTGCGTTCATTTTTGTTCTATGTTCTCGAGACTAGGAGTCTGCGTGCTGAAGATATTCGTCGTTTTGAGGTTTTCGACCACTGATGTTTGCGTAGTATCGCTAAGATTGGATGGAATAGCCGGGTGAGCAATGCTGAGGTCAGAAATCGAGTATTGGGTAAAAATCCGGAGAACATTCCCTCATATTGTGTCCAGATTAGTGGACTTCGTTGGTTTGGGCACGTGTTACGAATGACAAACACACATCTACCGTACCGTGTCCTATTCTCCGTTCCTCTTAGGGAGTGGAAGAAACTACGTGGAGGTCAACAGATGACGTGGCTGCGAGGAATGACAACATGTTCAGCGAACTTAGGAAAAGTAGGTGCCTCACGTCTTCGTGGTTGGGGTCCAAAAGACCCGTCAACCAGTCGGCTGGAGACACTGAAGGATATGGCAGCGAACCGCCAACAGTGGCGATTGTGTTGTCACTTTCCATCGAATCAGAATGACTGATCGATGTGCGTTTGTAGTTAGACTGTGTATTCCGTGTGTTGGCTACTAGGGCATTCTCTCCTTTTCCCACCTGTGTAGGTCCATTCCCTGTCCATTTTGTATATTCATACTTTCTAATTCAAGGTGCAAGATGGTGAGAAAAGCAGTGGTCAGTGTGGCTTGCCCTACTGTTTAACGCTGTACGGTGATGATGATGTAGCCTAGAAGAACGAGGAGAAATTTCGGATAACTGAAGGTCTACATAGTAAGTGTTAGAGTAAGTGTGAAAGTAGGTGTGTAGTGGTTTACTAAAATGGGACAAATGTCAGCGTTCATGAGAATTACTTGCTCAGTTCCGTCACTGGGAACCACTCAAAACTCGAGCTAGCCTTTCAAATACATCCTAATTGAGTTTTTTCCGTTGAAGTTCTCTGTTTTCAACCCCTGATATTTTGACTCAATTACTGTCATGACGCTGTTTCACCGATGATCCCCTCGATCTGATTGGCTCCTACGTGGTCTTTTCGCTCATCGGAGCTGCACGAAGTGTCTTAGGTCCCTGTGGCTAATTTTATCAACAGTATGCAAGTTAAATGTCACTTCCGCATAGTTTTTGTTGTTGTGCCCCTTTTACGTGCACTTTTTAAGAATCGGTAACTTCATTGTTTTTCATCCTCTACTGGTACATAAGTGCACTGAAAGGTAACACTCGTGGGGCCACAAATGCCCAATGTGCTCTCAGGGAAAGCCGAAAACCGTGATGATGAAACTTGTAATGGAAAACCACACACCGCCTCACTGTGTCAAGTGTGGTAACCGTGCATGTGACGACTGATTGCTGTCTACCATAAGATTTGGTTGGCCTTTGCGGGATTCGAACTCACCTTTTACGTGATAATCGGAAACCTGTGCCGCTCGACGACCACTAATCACATGTCTCTCATCCGCCGAACATATTTCTTTTTATGATCTTGTTTAGTTCCTTTTTTCTGCACGGTAGCTCGTGCACCGGTTGTCATTTTCCTCGTGTTCTGTTTACAGCACCGAAAATGTCATTTGCAGAGCTCGGTGTGTGTTCGGAGATCTTGGAGTTATTGAAGGATAAAGGTATTACGAAACCTACCGATGTACAGAGTGGATGCATACCGAAAATTTTTCTGGGTAATGTGAACGCATTTCGCCTCACTCATCGGTAGGTCTGGATGTGGTTGCGTGCGCAAAAACGGGGTCAGGAAAGACAGCCACTTTTCTCATTCCGATCATTCAGTCCTTGATGACAGAACTCAGACCGCTTTATGCTCTGATAATTACTCCTACAAGGTAAGTCGTTTTTCAGTTGGGTTTTCTCTATTATCACTGTCAGTTTTCCTTCCCAGTTCCTCATGTTTTTTTTATCCCACCAAATCAGTTCTGTTCATCCAACCATCAGTCTCGTACTTCTGTGCTCTGGTTTTGGTTGCTGTCTTGCAGCGTCTTCGAGTTAAGGGCAAAATTAATAGAAGCACTGTTATATACCCAAATGTTTGAACAGCAGATGCAGGAAGAAGGCGGACCCGAAAAGAATGCTTTAATCTCCTAATAATGTTGTGCACGTCATCTGCTCTAGTGTGTCTTACTCCTACGAAGACACAGGTCTCTTGTGTTTCCTCCGTTGTGTGCTATCGTGTCTTGCGTCATCTATGTAGTATCCCATCACCAAACCCACTCTCGCGGGATCGAGATTTCAGTGTGATAATTGCGCGTGTGCGCGTGTGTCCATGTATGTATGTATGCATGCGTGTATGTATGCATGTGTGTATGTATGTGTGTGTTTGTGTGATCTAGCAACACAACATAGCTGGCGACGAAGTTTTGTGAACAGTGGTGTCCATCAATCTAGACTCGAAGAGGATGCTACATTTTCAACTGAAATTCATGGAGACTTAAACAGCTCGACTTGCAAACATGCGCCTAACTCTAAACACAACAGATCGTGATCCGGGCACCGTGCTGTGGAGCATGGCTGAGTTTATTCACGACCCCAAGTCTGGCGTCACTTTTGATTCCTGGTTCAAACGCTATGGTTGTATCTTCACTATGGAACTCACCAACAAAGATAATGACACAAAAGTCCGTCTTTTTCTGCGGAAGTTGGAACCCGCAGAACACGCCTGCTATACCTATTGCATTTCATCCGGAGTCCCCCGTGACGATTCATTTGACGATACCGTTCGGAGGCTTACGAAAATTTTCGTGGAGACCTCATTGTTTAACGCTCGATATCAGTGCCTTAAATTGATCAAGTGAGACTCGGACGACCTGATGACACACGCCGGCATAGTAAACCATGAATGCCCCCGTTTCAAATTAGGGTCTTTCACTGTAGATCAGTTCCGTTGCCTGATTTCCATTTACGGTCTACTGTCACCCACTTAGTTAGGCCTGTGCATCTCAGTTGCTGAGAAAATTTGTTAAGGAGCCCAACACAACTCTAAAACAATTATTTGATTAATATAAATATTTAATTAGTCTGAAACATGACTTCACTGCCCCAACAGCCCGGTCGTTCATCTCACACAATGAACAAGGTCATAACACAAACAATTTTCAGCTAGGCGAAATCTAACCGATTCGCACAAACCAAGCCCGAACAAGCCGCACTCTCCATGTCGTCATTGTAGTGCTTGACACTTCCATCGTTATTGCCCATTTGAACACCACTGTTGTGCTCGATGTCGCGCTTGGGTCACAAAGGTAGATACTATCAACCTAGACGTCTGACCTAGAAGTAGCGGGTTCCCACGTTCCAACACCAAAGCAATAAGGTTCACTCATCTGTTCACTCATACAGACTAACGGCAACCTTCTAATTAAATGTGGGATTACATGAATTCGTACACGACCACGTCAACCACCACCCGGTCTGTCTAC
The DNA here is from genome assembly GCA_948099385.1 of Fasciola hepatica. NCBI lineage: Eukaryota > Metazoa > Platyhelminthes > Trematoda > Plagiorchiida > Fasciolidae > Fasciola > Fasciola hepatica. The sequence continues at coordinate 7,365,683 of CANUEZ040000012.1, read as the reverse complement.
AGTTGAACACAGCCTCGGACATTTCCATCATCTCACAGAAGAATTCGAACACGTGGTTAATTGTCCAGACATCCAACCAACTTCACTGACTTCATTTGGTGCTTGTGGTGGCTCACTTAAACTCGTCGGTCAGCTTCATTGTCCTGTTATCGTTTGGGGGGAAACCAATCAACACGACGTGGTACATCAGTCCTGCTGACATACACCTCTTCAGATTTGATTGGCTTGATGAGCTGTGTCTCGTCGCTATATCCATTAGCGCATTCTATCTTCCTGTGCACACTGCCTGCAACGTCGTCACTTACCGACCGCCTCAGCAATCGTTTCCCTTCAGTTTCCGTAGAACGAATTGGCTGCTGCACTCAAAGGCAAGCCACACCACAATCGAAGAAAGACAAAAAAAGAACACAGCAGCGCAATTCTTGTAATGTCTTTAGATGATCTTCATTCAAAAGCCTCTTTTGTCGAGGTGGAGTGTATCCGTGTTGACACTCGAGATCCAAGCTTTTGCGTCCATCCAGTTCGGCTCCAGTAATAACAGTTGATCGAAGGAATATTCGAAACGGTGAATGCAGTAATCGGGAAATATTTGAGAAAAGACGGCCGACCAACATTCAGACCAGCGCGCTTCCTTATCGTACACAATCCAATAGCCAAGCTGAACGGTTCATGGAACCATTCTAGAGAGCGCTGCTTAAATCACGGGGGGGGGGGGAGACGGAACAGCAGATGAAGTTAATTGTGACAAGCACCAGAATCAGCTCTGCAGTCGCCACAAAAGTTTCCAATTTAGACTCACAAGCACTTAGAGAGAGGGCTAAAATGCTGGTTTCTATCAGCTTTGATGTAGCGCCGCACGACTCAAGTAGTCGGATTATAGAGAAGAGATTGCTGCTCATCGTGCCCCAACATCCGAGCTTCATCGAAGCGTGTTGAAAGTCTAGCGTTTGCTTTTTGCGTAGCCGTTGGCGGATAATATTAGAGTACAAATCTATGAGGAGTGTCTTACGGATAGCCTCATCGCGGTGTTGATCGGTAGAGATGACCTTAAAGTTGCAGTCTTTGTCAAAAAAAACAATTTCGGTAGGAACTGGTCTACTATCTTCTTTTATTGCACTCAAAGTAAACTGCAGTTAAAGGGGTGTACTTCACAGTTCGAAAGCATACCGTAAGAGGAGTTTGTAGGGAAAATTCACGTCCAAACCGGTTTGTTGATTCCGCTTTTGAAAAGAGAAAGGTTGTAGGTGGGTGGAAAGGCAGAAAAGGTAAGCATGTTCCATAACTTAACCGTCCAGGGGAAAAGGAGCTTGGAAGGTTGAGGTCCGAGATCGAGCGACAGAAACCTGATAAGGGCGACTAGCTGCCTGTGCTCGGGATTGGCGTTGAAAAGTAATGGGAATGTGAACAGCCGAAGCAAGGTCGGAGGAACAAAATTCAAAATAATAGCGTTAGAATCGGAACAATGAAGCAATTGACCAGTGATGGGCAAGCGACTGCAATTTGGATGTTAAAACTGGGTCATCTACCAGACGAATGATTTTACATTGGACCCGGCTGAGAAGAGATAAAGAAGACGAAGATGAAGTTCCACCCCATGCGTGACAGCAGTATTCAAGTACGGGATGAATTTGAGCTCTGTACAGTAAGAGGAAGTGAGTTTGTTTGAAGAAACTTCTGGCGCGGAACAGAAAAGCAATCTTTCGCGCAGCGTAAGGATCAAGTGAACATGCGTATGAAGACCAAGATCGAGGAGGCGATCGGAATACCCAGAAAAGGCATCCAGTTGGAGAAACTCAGGGGAACCGAATCAAAATTTAAGTGGGGAGAAAAGGAATGGTGTTTGAGAGAGATCGAGAGAAGGCATATTTTCGAAGCATTGAAGAGAACACGATTTCGAGAGCCCCAAGAGGAGGTCTTTTCAGGGTCCGAACTGAGCGATGTTACAAGGGCACACTGGTCACGAGCGATGTTGGCAGTGGCATAATGGGACGTTGGGATATGAGGGGGATTAGTGAAGGGGGCATCATCTGTAAAAGCTGGGTGGGATTGGAAGTGGGGATTAGAGATCATTAATGAAAAAAACGGAGAGGGTAGGTGAAAGTACAGAACCTTGGGCAATACCAGTGTTCACAGGAAAAGGCTGTGATTGTGCTCCATGGACACGGACGAAGATGATCCGGTTACTGGGTTAACTTGACGTCCACAAGACAAGGACTAAAGGAAACCCAAAAGCGGGTAATTTAGACAGTAAACCTTTGTGCCAAACACGGTCAAAAGCCTTCGATGTGTCTAATGAGACCAGGTGTGTTTCTCCATGGTTATCGAGTGCCACTGACCAGGAGCGCGAGACCATGGCTAGTAGATCACCCGTGGAACGACGAAGTCGGAACTCGTATTGACGATCACTTAGCGGTCCTTCACATTCGAGGAACAGTCACAATTGGTCGGAAATTAGGGTTTCCATAACTTCTGAAATGATAGAGGTTAGGAAAATAGGACGGTAGTTAATCAGGTTGGAGGAGTTGCCGTGTTTTGGAATAGGAAGAATTACGGATTCTTTCCACAGGACGGGAAACGCACCAGATTGGAGAAAAAAAGTAAAAAAATGACTGATATTGGTGCTAAATTTGGGGCACATTTTCAGGACGATAGATGGAATACCGTCCGGAACAGGTGGTTTAATTTGGTCGAATGATTGTAAAATCTGGCAGACCTTTTCGGGTTGTGGTAAGGGGAATAAGGGGACGGTTAGTGAGAGTGGTTGGGGGCGGAATAATAGGAGATTTGGGTAAAGTGGAATCAGAGGCAAACCGGGAAGCAAAAACCTCGGCTTTCTCATGGGTTCACAGACTAAAAAGCCAGAGGAGTTAGCGATGGGGTAGAAATTCGAGGGGCAAAAATTACGGGAAACAGCTCTGGCGATAAATCAAAATGATCGGCTACCAGTAGCGGGAAAAGCTAGACCTTCGGCCTTGTAGCGGATGAAATGATCCTTGGCTTTCTGAATGGAAAGTGAGCATTTATTTCTGGCCTGCACGAAGAGACTGCGAGATTGGGAGTAGCGCAGCGGCATCACTTTCTGGATGCTGAGTTCTTCAAGCCCATAGCGCGATTGCAGGCATGGGTAAACCACTCAGGAGAACGTAGTTTTCTGGTTTTGGAAAGGTGTGGAATAAAGAAGCATGCTTTGGAGAACAGTCTCAGTATGGCCTGAAACGGAGGAAGAAACATCAGAAGTGAAGCAAAAGTCACATCAGGGATAGGAGACCAGAAAATTACGAAAACCGTCCCAGTTAGCCGAATCGTAACTCCAAAAGGTGCATCTGGAGTTTCACATAGGAATTGGTCGAGAAAAGGTGATGGATGAGGAGATAAGATTGGTCCAATAAGCCAAGTGGATGAGAGGAAGAAAGTGAGAAGATCGAGGACATGCGTACGGTCGCCAACCCGGTCGGGAATGGATGTAGGGAGGTCAACGAGTTGACTTAGATTGTTGACCAAAGCGAAAGCTTCGGCTTCGCGCCCCGCAGCTTTAATGTCAAAAGAGTGCAAAAGCCAGTTTTTATTGCAAACGGTAAAGCCACCTAGGATGGTAACTTGGCAGTTGCGTCCCGATGCGAATCAGTTCTCAGTGCCAGAATACAGTAAATCAAAAATTGAATGACCGCTACTGTTGGGAGAGCGATAAACGATGCAGAAGTAATGCTTAAGAGAAGGGCATCGGAGCTTTAGCCAGATCAGCTGGAGCCCGCGGTTGGAAAAGTCCAAGTGTGGGATACGGGAGGTGGTGACTGACTGATGGATGTAGGTGCAGACGCCCGCTTTAGATGAAAGCGAGGGATGGAAAATGTAGTTTGGAACTTGGAGATGGGTAGTAACTGACGCGGGAGAGATTTGTGTCCCAGTCAAGAATAAAGCAAGGGGACAAAAAGACTGAGGAAAATGATACACAGAGTCAATAGTGTGGCTCAAACCGCGAATGTCGTTGAGAGCTAGGATTTTTTCTTGTGATTGATGAGTAGAAATGTGCGATGGATTTCTGTGAATTGTGAATTTCATGAGTTTTTGTGGTGAAACCGGCTACCTAACCCTGGAACATAAAGGTCCAATAAAAAGGCGGTGGGCGACGGCAGGACCGTCTGCCACCGTCTGGCAGGATTCTTGTCTGGTTGTAGCTAGCAAGTGTCGAGAAAACATTTTATTCTTTGGCCTAAAGTAGATCAATTTAAGAGTTTGTATGACGTCTTCATAGCTGAGACGGTCAACCACGTGGCGATAGATGGACGGGAAATGAAGTTTGCAAGAAGATTCTTCTCATCAAGATTGGGCACATCAGTGGTAGAAAGAAAGTTTGTGAATCTTTCATGCCAGTGAATCCACGGTTCATCTGCCGACAAAGAATGTGGGTCAGCCTCAAAACATACTGGACGGAGTAGGCTTTCCGTGAATTGCCAAAAGACTTAATTGTTATGAAGTCGAATGATTAGGAAACAGACGTAGGAAAAAGCCAAACCGGAAGGCGGGCAAGCGTCGAACTAGCTCATAGAAAGCATAAAGTGGAAAAGAGCCGAACACAAATTATTAAGCGGAAATCACGAGGACTAAGGAAGAACCCGAATGTAACTACATCACCGACCGCGATATGTGGTCATGTCACTTAATGTTTCCAACCATCTGGTAGGCGGACCTCGGGAATCCCAACTCAGAAGTCTCACACATCGTACTTAGGTAAGTCCAGTGGTCAAAGTTTCCATACCTTTTAGCATGTCATGGACTGACCACCCCGACCTACCTTCCACCCACTACCTGTTTCAACGAACAGCATACGCCGAAGAAGTCTAGCAATGAGCACGCGTAACACGTCCCAGTCACCCTAATCAGCCTAGATTCAGTATTTCTTCCAATGACTGTCCACTGGTTCCCAATACCCTACGCCCAACCTCAGTTCAGTTCAGACAAACAATAACCATGCGATGGGTGCACTGGTTTTGGTTGCTATCTCTCAGCGGCTGCCTCAATTGGGAATGATGAAAAATACAGGAGTATGAAGAAAGTGGCAGTTCAACTACAAATAGTTGTATCAAGTCGATAATGAAAGTTTGTGAATACACGAGCGCCACTGATCGCGACACCTAACAACACGCTCCAATGTATTTAACCGCTTAGTAGAAGAATCTATGGGACCCCACCCAGGGAGTCTAAATCGCTCTTCATGGCCAAGTCTACTAATTAGGCTATTCATAGCTTTCTTCCACGTCATGAACAGGTCCCCCTTATTCTTGCCCACAACCCCCTTCAGCAAACATTGCGTGTGGGAATCCTGTCCGGGGACGTGTGCACAACGTCCCAACCACCTTAGCATGGTGTCCTTGAATGTTTCGTCTGACGACTTGGTTCGTGAACCTAAGACTATATGCCGAACCTCGGCATTGCCGATGCGGTGTTTCCACCGGATTCGAGCAGTGCTACGAAGATATCGGTGTTCTAAATGGACAATCTTCGTGTATCCTCCACCCGCAGTGGCTATGTTTCTGAACTATAAATAAATATCATCCTTACTGCTGCAGTATACTCCCGACCCTTGATGAATAAAGGGATATCATATGGACGCCACAGATGATCAATGTTGGCAGGAGTCAAACGAGTCTTTTATGTACTCAATGACACTACAAACGAGATCTGACTTCCAAGTAAAATACAGTTGCTCAGATAACAGAACTTGTCTACGTGGTATGTTGTCCTCCCCATACATCGAAAGGTTTTGGTTCTGAATCAATCCAGTCCTGTAAACAGAATCTTGCATTTTGAAGGTGCAAAACGCATACCGAACATCGTGACGCAGTTGTTCAAGCTGTCGAGAAAAGCTTGAAAATTACCTGGGCCTTCACTTTGAAGAACTACGTCGTCCGTATACTCAAGGTCTGATATCCGGGAGAAGTTCAATACCACCATTCCCACATGACAAGAGAGTGATCTCTAGGACCATATTAATGTAAACGGCAAAGAGAAAAGAAGAAAGCATGCAACCCTGATGAACTCTACTTATTGTGGGAAACTGGGGCAGAAGTTTCGAACTTGAATTCGGCTATTTATGTGCAGGGTTTTTTTGATGAAAATGAATTTCTCTGGTACACTCTTCAGCAAGAAGCAGCGCCATTGTGTTCGACTGAGTGGAACATCGCTTTCAGATTAGGAAGACCATAGATGTTGGATCTTCGTAAGATGTGCCTGTGTTCTAAAACTTGTCGAAGTGTGAAAATGTTTTCAACACAACCTCGACCAGGTCTAAACCTGGCTTGATTTTAGTGCGAACACCGTTCGTGAGCGTTGTATAAGCTGTGGAGGACGATACCAGCGAGTAGTTTAGATGTGATGCTAACCAGACTTATTCCTTTGTGGTTCTCACAGGCGGATCTGTTTTCTTTGTGATAAATTGGCACGATCACCGCTTCACGCCAACTCTGAAATTGGTTCCTTTGTACATTGTTTACTCTAGTGGCAATGCTGAGCCACCGTCTTTGGAAACATACGGAGGCAAACCATCCGGTCCGGCAGCTTCATGACATTTAAGTTAGCTTATCCCACGGAGAACCTCCGCTTTTGACGGAGGATTCGTATCTACATCCAAAACCACAATCACGGTGCTACTCGGTACGCTTGTTATTGATGAAGGCCAGTTAATTTTTTTCTGGAAATGTTCCACCCAATGATCTGCGCTATGCTGCAGAGTCGATCAGCGAGCGGTTCATAGGACAAATCGATCTTTGCACACCCGACAATGCAACTGAGGACTGGACAGGATTACCAGCCTTAGATCCTGGGTATTTGACTGCATCGGTAACCTCTTAAATTGTTCTGTTCTGGAAACAGATCGACGGTTATCGTCCTGTAGCAGCTGTGGGGGACGGTTGGCTGTGACGTTGTTTCGACCACCGGCGAGACGTAGGCTAAAACGCGCATGAATAAGAGGGTGTACACAAACAAACCAAAATGAGCGGCAGTTTTGAATATATCCGCATCCGCGATAACCAATAGAAATGTGATGGATCTGAGTCCAACGCTGTGAAGCTGAAGAAGGATGCCAGGTTAGTCGGGGCCGTTTTTTGTGCGAGAAATTTGTACTGCTTAGGAATAGCCCGCGGCCAGAACGAAACTGGATGAGTCGGTCACCATTTTTGGTTCGATGTACTGGAACGCCAAATCGGCTTCCCATATGCCTCTCAGACCCGTTCAAGCTTCCAACTTGAGCCCTGAAATCGCTAGCATCAATCATTGTGCCGGTAGAGCGCATGCAGTTGGGTCAAATTAAAGTGGATTTAGTCTTTAGGCTCAGGAGACCCACAATCACTTGGGACAAACAGGCAACGACGCTGCAATCTGTTGCTGTTGACCTGCGCAGAACCGTGCATTTGGATTCCACAAATGTCTGCCAGGTTCGACCCACTCTAGCGGTACACGCTTGAAGCGATACCGACGCCAGTCCGACCACAATCAGTAGACACGCAGAGAATGAAATGATGGGCCAAGTTTTTGTCTGAAACGAGAGGTTTTATTATTGGAGTTGGGTCTCGAATGCGTGTTTCGGAGGTAGCACAAAGCTACTTTATAAGTTTCAATAGTCTCAGCTAGAGTAGTCTGTTACCCCGTTTGGCAAAGCGTGCGAACGTTGAAAGCAATTGCAGACGAAAATACTTAGGTCTAGGAATTGATCCTCGGTGTTCACCTATTTTCGACTTCCCGAGTTAGAATTTCTTCGTCACGACTCATTGCGGCTTCTTGCATCCATTTGGAATTAGAATATGAAGGATGAAGAAGTGGAAAGAAATAAATGTTTTCTGATATGCGACCGGAGATTTGTGAGCAAATCATACTTCTGGGTAGCCCATACTGCCAAGGCTTTTTTGTGAGTCCTAGCCGAAACCTTTGATTCAATAGTCTGAATTTCATGGTAACGTGATCGAAGCCCCCGTATAGGAGCTTCTATTTTGTCACACGAGACCTGGTTGTTTTTCGTTTTCTATTCTGTCTTCGCTGGTGGTTTATTTATCGACCCCGTTTTTGGATTCAACCGTTTGTCCCATTCACCCAATAGAGCAAGCAGATCGTAGACGGGGCAGCATCCTTTGGACTGAGGGATGCTAAGTTTTGGCCGGCGATAGCTGCCCAATGAATTGCAAATACCTACCTCGCCGACCAGATAAATTCAGAGTACTCCACTCCTACGTCCATTCATTGGACATTTCGACTAACAAGCTTATTTTCTGCGTATTTCGTTGTTATAATTTCCCCTGTAGAGTCATAGTAGATGAAACCAGATGTTACTCATCCACTGATTCCGAAAGAGTATGCTTCGACTTACTTCTTTCTGTTGGCATGCCAGGCATGATTATATCTCCGGCCTGAGGGAGTCATCCTGCGTAGCTTGCACTGGTCGTCACACTATGTCAAAGTGCAATCTCGTCATGATGGCTTGTAATCATTAGTTATTGTGCATCTTCATCTGTAACTCTACACCGTGATTTGGCTCTATGCTTTCAGGTTTTCCGGGTTGACCTTTTTTAGTCTTAGACGCGGGAGTTTCCCGATCGGGTGATGACGATTTGCATACAGTTCACATTTCACACCGCTTTTTTGCGTGATTGCAAACCAGAACTTCCGGCTCAGAAAAGGCTAACAACGAAAAAATATCAGGTATTTTTCACATGGTTTTCTTCGAGAACTTTAGTGCAACCCAAAAGAAAGTGAGGCATTCATCCCATGTGGGCATATGACCGAAACACCCATACATGAGTTTCTTCTGGTCTGCCATGCGAGGCTTTGGTGTACATTTGCGTTCTCCGCTTGATTTGGTTTCTCTGGCATTCGTCTCAGTGAGAAGTACCGCCAACCGAGTTATGTAGTGCTTTGTTTTCTTTGAAAAATTGCCAAGTGTTCCATTTTGGAGCGACTTGTCTATTACTGGGAAAATTGCTGGTAATATTGTCTGAAACTTCACAGTCGTTTGTCGCACGTGCTCCAGAAATGTTGTGCAATGGTTGCTGGAACTCTTGGATGTGATGCCTATTAAGCAGCCAGTCAGAATGGGAACAGATGGCCCTGTTGACCTTCGAACTCCGGTATGCATTGTTCTGTGGTTTAACGATTGACGCATGTACTTTTCATTTCATTCGAATACACTCGAGTCCCCGGTGTGGTTGTGTTGTGCCTCTCATCTGGGCTAGATTGGAAACCTATCATTGGCAACGGTGACGAACCCACGCGTTCACATCAAAACAGAATCATGTTCAATCAAATGAATAATTTCCTACGAATGATTCAAGCACAAAATAAACTCATTGAATCGTTGGCAAAAAAGATGGGTCAATGTTCATCGCATGAAGCAATAGATGCAGGCCTAACTGGTGACAACCTCGCCAATTCCACCACAGAATTCAGATTTGACCCAAAAGCAGAAATCACATTCGAATCGTGGTACGCAAGGTTCAAGGACATATTCAACGTGAACTGTGCCTCATGGAGAGACACCGACAAAGTCAGGTTACCGATGTGCAAACTTGTCCTAATGGAACACCAGCGGTACGCTGTTATAGACCGCCCCACTAGCTCTAGTGTGAACTTACTTCCACCTCAGAATCATGTCCGTTTATTGGCACAAAACAAAGAACAAGTTGCTCTCACATTCGCCCACTCGGTGCACACGATGCATTGGTCCGACTGGCGTAGGCGACCCCGCCTCGAGGCCTAAACAACGCTGAGACAATTCAACTCTCATCTATTGATCCACTCCAACGATCGGCTGTCTTGTCACTCGAGATCCCGTTGTCTCAAGCCCTGGACTTGGTACCGCACCAGTGCTAACTGCTGACTCAGCTTGGCTGTCTGCCAACGAATTGTTACTACATTCTCTCACATACGCCAACTTCATTTTGCCTCGAATAACATTTCCGGAAACAGTCAATTGTCTCATACAAACATTCTTTGCCCGGTCATCTGTTTTTTTACACCCGATTTCAGTAGCTTCAGGTTCGACGGACACAAACAAATGATCTTGTGGCATATGTGGGAAAAATCAACCCCGAAGCCGAGTGGTTCCTGCTGAAGGACCTTTCAATAAGTCAGTTCAAATGTTTATCATTTGTCTGTGGTTTACAATCTCAATCCGATGCCGAGATACGACATCGTGTACTCTCTAAGCTATAAAGCTCCCCGAACCTCACACTTCAGACCATAACTGAGGAATACCAGAGAATCACAAACATAAAAGTGGATCCAGAGCTGATTTTGAAGGGACTAGCATACACAGACGTTAATCGACTGCAAGTCGTAACACATCAGCGAAAAGCTTCTTATTCGTCATAAAACTATCAATCAAAACCTCCTATTGCATACCGGGAATGCAGCGACGAGCATTTTGTCAAATTTTGTCCGTGTGTTAACCGAATCTGTAATTTTTGTGGTAAAAAAGGACAAACAAATATATTGTTACCAGTACAAACAAACACACCCCGGACAGAACCGAACGTAACCTACAACTTCGGTGAGTCATGCAGAACTATTTGATAGCTCTAGTGTTGTTCTATTCTCTACTACGGAACTCTCAAACACGCAATTTATGCATCTTACTGTGAACAATGCTTCAGTTAACCAAATGGTTATCACGGGAGTAGTGAACTGTGAATGTAAATTCCAAGGCGAAAAATTCTGCGCACTGGAATACGTCGTTAATGCTTGTTCCTATAATCTGATTAGTGTATAGTGGATTGACACAATGGAACTGTGGGACAAACCTAATAACAAGTTGTCATTCAAACGGCAATGATGTGAATAACATTTCGTCACCCAAAAAGCCAAAAATTCATTCTCTTGAACAAAATGAAAATGCGACTCAGCTTATTGCAAAGTTACAATCGGAACATGAAAATACTTCCTCTGATAGTTTGGGATTATGCACTAACGCAAAAACAACATTGTACCAGAAAAAGAAATCTAAGGCTGTATTTCGACCAAAGAGACCCGTCCCATATGCTGCCGGTGACCATATAAGCAATGAATTAACTCGTTTACAGGAGGCTGGTGTTATTAGCCCAGTGGAGCAGCACCCATTTTAGTCGCGAAGAAACCAAACGACACACTGTGTGTGCGCGCAGACTTTTCAGCATGTTTGAATGATTCCTCGGAGACACATCAATATCCTCTACCGGTTCCCGAGGTCCTTTTCGCCATAATAAACAGTGGAAGCGTATCTTACAAGATCGACTTTTCAGATGCTTTTCTGTTGGTAGAAGTCGACGAGGAATCAACAATTATTGACCATAAATACACACAAGGAGCTATGCAGATATAACAGATTTTCCTTCGGCGTTAAATGTACGCCTGTCATATATCAGTAAATTAGAGAGACCATGGTTGCAGCGTTGCCTTTCGCAGCATCCTATATGGATGACATTATCATTGTTAGCACAAACATTCAGGACCATTTCCACCGTCTGCACAAGTCATCACATCGCATACAACAATTTGGTTTTCACATTCGCTCAGAAAAATGTTCTTTCTCCACTAACTGTTTCAAATACTTGGGTTTTATTGTTGATGCAGCTGACAGGTATCCGGATCCAGAAAAAGTGAAACCCATTTGTGACATGCCAGGACCCACCGACATCCATACACTTCAATCGTTTTTAAGCATAGTCAATTATTATAATCAGTTTGTACCGGATATACACATATTTCGGGCTCCGTTAAACAAACTACTTTCCTCTTTTAGTCTGTGGGAATGGTCACATGACTGTCAACATGCTTTTGAGCCAATCAAAAAGATTTTGTCATCTTTATTGTTAACACATTGCGATCCATCATTTGACATTATTATAGCAACAGATGCTTTTGATTATGGGATAGGAACAATAATCCTGCATCGGTTAGCGGATGGTTTTCAGAAAGCCATCGCACACGCTTCCAGATCGATATCTTCTGCTGAATATCATTATAATCAAATGGAGAAGGAAGCTTTGGCAATTATCTTCGCAAGGTACAAATTTTACAAAATGATCTAGGGACGAAAGTTCATCCTCCAAACCGATCACAAACCACTTCTAGCCATTTTCAACAATAAGAAGTGAATGCCGGTTCATACCGCCAACCGCTTACAAAGGTGGACTGCAATTTCGTTGGGGTACAAATTCCAAATTCAACGTAAGTCCTCTTCGGAGATGGGGCACGTCGATGCATCATCTCGGTTAATATCGGCACAGGAAAAACGGACGACGAATTGGTTATCGCTTCCATCGACATTGCGAAAGAGGTTCACCAGGTGCTCGTAGATGCTACCTCAAGCCTAGCAACAACGGCCGACGCGATCAAGAATCACACTAATAAGGACAACGGCACCAATAAAACCAAAGACTTTCTGAAGCACTGATGGCCAAAGGAAATCATTGAACCATCGATTCGTGAGTTCCTCTCACGACGCGATTCGCTATCGATCACAGATGACTGCCTTTTCGGAGAACGAGTAGTTATCCCGAAATCACTGAGGTCTGATATCTTGAGACAGTGTCATGAGGCACATCCGGGGCTAAACAAAATGAAATCCTTGATGCGCAGCTATTAGCCTTTTATGGACCAAGACATCCAACAATCGGTCAGAGATTGCAGCCAATGCGAAACAGTTTTAAAATCATCACAAGTTGAGTCACAGTCATGGCCATTGACACCAATACCATGGAACCGCGTTCACATTGATTTTTTGGGACCGATCCGCGACGTCTACCTCCTTCAGGTGGATTCTACATCGAAGTGGCCAGAAGTCGGCATCATACAACGACCCACTGGCCAGTCGACGGTTCGTTACCTCAGAAACATTCGGCAGACTACGTTTCCCTGAGACGCTCGTTTCAAACAACAGCGCTCAATTTATATCCACGGAGTTTTCCGAATTTTGTTTGATTAATGGCATTGTTCGCACGCGAACTCCACCATACCACCGCAATCACACGGTCAGGTGGAACGATTTTCTACTACGTTAAAGCGACACAAAATGCCCAAACGAAGAGGAGCTGGACAGCATCATCAACCTGTTTTTACTTAGTTATAAAATTTATCCAAAATAAAACGTCCCAGGGGTGCGTCACCTAACGAGTGCTTGATTGGGCGGAAAATAAGGACAAAGTACGAAGTGATACTTCCTAAACCGCCAGCAGAGGATCAACAATTAGGGAAACCGGAAGTCCAGTCGCAAGAACCTAAACGAGGATTCAGTGTGGGTGATAATGTTCATGTAAAAGATTTCAGACAACGTCATCCTACATGGACTTCGAGAAAGGTGACAAGAACGAGAGGACAGGTTGTTTAGGAGCTGCTAGTCGGCACAGAGCAGTGGATCAGGCACGCCAATGAGCTTCGGAAGAAATACGGTCAAAATGGACTTGTAGAACACAGCGCCGATGATCACTCACACGAGTGGTTGGACGATACTCCAACACAAACAGTACAAACACAAACCACACAACCCCAAACGTTAGATCTAGTTGCTCCACACAACGATCATTCCCCCATAAGCAGATATCGCCATCGTAACAGAAGGTTCACACAACGATCGCAAATTAACCCGCCATCGAGCAAATACAAGCCTTAAACAATTCCGAGAAGAGAGGTTGAGGAGCCAGTCGGAATGAGAGCAGGTGGTCCTGTTGACCTTCGAACTCCAGTATGCATTGTTCTGTGGTTTAACGATTGACGCATGCACTTTTCATTTCATTCGAATACACTCGAGTCCCCGGTGTGGTTGTGTTGTGCCTCCGGACTAGATTGGAAAATTTTCAGTACCGATAAGGCTAATAATCTTTTTTACAATGATATTCGTCTGTTTTAGATTACTGCAGCTGTTGATTCACGTGGTTTCTTTAGTATATGATCTTTTCTCAAACAGAACAGTTAAAATACCTAAGCGCAATTCTCCATGCAGGATATAGGCATACAATGGAGTTAATAAGCTTATTGGGATTGTTTGACTGTCGGTCTACCTGCATTTCTCCTGTGACTGATCCAACCGTAATGTATTTGATGCTCACTAGATGTAGATATAGTACATATTACCTACTCATTAATGCGTTTATACTAGTACATAAAGCGCTGAATCGGCTAAACATCAGCTTTCTTTAGCGATAAGGTGCTTATAAACTGTGCAGTATGTCTCCAGGCCACTTCCCTCCCTAAAATTTAGTTTTGCAGCCAACGACAGATTTTTAGATTTCTTCATTCAACAATCTGTCAGCAGATCTGTGACCATGAAAATGAATTTTATTGGGTTCATCGGGACCATACGTTTTGTTCAATGAAAGATGCAGGTTTTATGGCAGCACTTACACCCTCGATTGGTCGTCGATTTCGATTTTCACTGTGATATTCCGTTACGGAAGCTATGAGATATTCCCTGTTGTCGGTTACTGACATCATTTTGAATACGACGTCCGTATTTTCAGTCTTCAAACATTTAACATTGAGGGCTTCGCCTTTCATCTATGAATTTTCCAGTTAATTCCCCATTACTTACGTTTCGTAACTGTTTTTTGAATTTACTTTCTTTATTTGGTCGTAGAGAACTGGCACACCAGATAGGAGAGCAAGCTGCTGGTTTGAACCTGATCCGGGGAACATCACTATGCAATGTGTTGGTCATCACCGGTGGTAAGAGCATTATTCACCAAGGTATCGATTTGGCTCGGGGACCGCACATTGTCGTGGCCACCCCAGGTCGTTTGGCTGATTTGCTGCGTACACAACAAGCAGCTTCGAAATCCGGAGAGACATCTTCTAACGAGTGGTCTTTCGATCGGACGAGAGTGGTTGTCCTTGATGAGGCAGATCGCCTGTTGGAAGATAATTTTGGTAAGGACCTGGGCCTGATTATGGGTGCCTTACCGTCCAAGCGTCAGACCCTCTTGTTCAGTGCTACCTTCAGCGATACCGTGAAAGCTGCGGTGGATGCATCCCGAGCTACAGCAATCGAGCAAAATAAACGCCCACCGCTCCTGTGGCAACCAGTTGAAATAGCATCAGGTTCTACAACAACCGCTGCGGTCACTGTGGATACATTATCGCAATACTATCTGCTCATGAGACCCGAACATAAGGAGGCGTTCCTCGTTCATACTGTAGACCAGTTTCTCACGACAAACCCGTGCTCTTTGATTATGATATTTACGAACAAATGCAAATGGTGTCATTTGATTGGGACGATGATGAACAGCTTGGGTATCAGAAGCGTTCTTTTGCACTCAGTAATGCCGCAGCGCGAACGAATCTCCTCACTTACGCAATTTCGTTCCAGTCAAGTTCGAGTGCTTATCGCTACGGACTTGGCTAGCCGTGGTTTGGATTTTCCTACCGTGGATATTGTGATCAATCACAACGTTCCCATTCGTCCTAAGGATTATGTTCACCGAGTGGGACGAACCGCCCGGGCCGGTAAGGCCGGTCTGGCTTTGACTTTATGCGATCTGTTTGAGATCAAACGATTAAAAGCCATTCAAGAGTTCATCGGTAAGATTTTCTCACTGATTACGGGTGTACAAAGTGATTCGGGAGTTTTGATGAACTACTTAAGGCAGTTTGTCTTTATCAAACGGAATTTCACATTTTGCATATTATTATGTACAATACGGTTCGGGAAGTGAGGTTAGAACAAAACTAGCATACCACGTGAGCAATGAAGCAAGACAAACTAAACTCTGCATGCTGTCAAAAAGGGATACAACGGCCAGCCAACAGCTAATCACCTTCAGACTATCATTTTCCATTCGTTGAACTTATTTCTTAGAAGACTAGCAAAATTACAGTACACTTTCGTCTAGATTGTGTGAAAGGGTCTCATGAATGTCCGACACGTAACAGTTAGACGACATTGAACTATGCACCAAAAATGTTCACTGTGAATGGCTTTTGGGAGACCAGTCAAGAGTTTTTTCAGGCGAAAGTGACGCGCCTGTTTCACTTTCATATTTGAACTATTACTCGCCTGGCGATTTTTTCTTTTCTCATACTGATGAAAGGAATGGCCCTTAAAAATCGTCACAGCTTTGGTATGAAAGACAAATAAGTCCTGCTACGATACTGTCATAAAAGGTTATCCGATTAAACTTACCTATCCGGCCCAGTATATATATAACGTAAACAGGGTGTCTCTCTAAAGCCATTCAGTCAATGTTCACAAATTTGCAGCCAGCGTTCTCATCAGCTTTCTCATGAAATGAGTCGAATATGTTAGTTGTGTTTAACCTTTGATTCCTAGTAGTCGTCGCGTTCAGTATTGTTTTTTCTCTATTTTGTATCTCCAACAGTGAGATCCACCTCGCGTTCAGTGACACAACAGTATCCTCATTTTCGTTATTTCCCACTTGCGTTTATCTTAACTATTTCTCCGAATCTTTGTTTTTGTGTTTTGTAATTGCAAATTCAATATTGAAAGCTGTCAAAATTTAATGCAAAGTCTTTCTCTGGAGGTGACTGTACGGCTCATAAACGGACATTATGGATAGAAAGTACATAAGAACACCGAGGTCTTCAAAACAACACGGGTATTTGACACCCATGCTCGTAGATAGGATCCTTCGAGGTACATTGTTTTCCGAAGCAAGTATTAATTGGAAACTTTTTCAAGACAGTCCATCACACATCGCAAAGGTTTGGTAGCCTCCAAATGCCTCAGTATGGTTGGGAGTGGGTGTCTCAGGCTAATCGATGGCTACCCGTCCTAAATACCTCTCGAAATGCTCCCAAGTGACCGTGCGTCTACCGCAGCCTCTGCGGAGGAAGTCCTACTCACTGCCTTCTCGAGGCGGAGGTGTTCCCACTACAATAAGAAGACGAAAGTGAATGCCCGGCGCTCTCCACCGGGTCGGCTGACTGGTAATCAGTCTAGGGGGAATGGCTAAATCCTGATTCCAAACCCACCATGGGTGGCATATGAGGCGTACAACGGTATGCTCATCAGCATCTGTGGCGGGGAGGTGCACTGGGCACTCAGGATGTTTGGCCTCATCCGAAGGACATATGAACTGAGCATTCAGTCCCCGGCGCCCAGTGGGTTACGGACCCCACATTTCGTCGTGCTGCCTTGCAGGTTAAGCTTTAGATAGCTAAAGGCTCCGGTTGTGGGACCCTAAAAAAACTGTTTTGGCTTGGGTAACCTGGCAGCATTGCGCCCACAAGCAAATCATGCACTCGGACCCCTTCCTCCCTGATTGTACCATATTTCGTTTGGCACACAGTCTAAAATCAGTTGGGTGTGGGAAATATATAAATAAGGTAATGGGAAATCCACTAGCGTTTTTGACATCGAAAAGTCGAACTCCGCGAGCTGGATTCGAACCGGCGACATTTCGCATACCGTGCAGATGCTCTACCAGCTGAGCTATTGCGGTCCGGACAGTCGGATGTGAATAACACGAGTGAATAATCGATTATGCTTGAACCACTATCCCAATGATACACAGCAACTGTGCTTGTTTTAATCATTAGGATAGCCTCGTCGGTCACTTCCCAATGGGACGAACAGCACACGGATGAAAGTATCCATTGGACATTAAAATATATTCACGGAATTGTTGGCACGAGGAGCCTGAATCTTATGTAATGGAAAATGCACTTGCCGTTTTCACTTAAGATTCAGGCTCCTCGTGCCAACAATGCATACTGCGAATACATATGAAGGTTTGGAAATAAACATTGAAATTGGCCATTTGATGTTTCCGGATTGGGTTTTTCGGGAACACCTGCCGGACAGTCGATATTGCCAAGGGCCGCTGTCCTTTGTTTAGTTACATTCGTCTGCATAATTTGCCGTATACCTTTTTTGACAGTCTTCTTTCGTCTATTGTTTTTCACTGAAGCGATTTAGAGGATTGTGCTGTCCCGTAACAAAAGTGCTGATCGTAGTCGCAAATTGTTGATTTTTCATACAGGCAAAGACTTATCGGCATTCGAAGTAAACGAAAGAAAAGTGGCGAAAATTATTACCGAAGTGTCGATAGCTCGTCGCGATGCAGAGAGGGTAAGTTGTCTGTTTTAAGCGAGCGATGGTAACTGATTTCTTCAACAGAAATTAGACGAGATCCGATTCGATGAAAAACGAGAAATAAACAAAGCGAAAAAGGTAATCCCTTCAATTTTAGTTTTCCTCACGACTTTCACAGATCATGAAGGCCGCAAGTTCGGAATGATCTCCCTCTGACTGGATCATTATGATTATTTTTTGTTGACTGTGTAAATAAATATTTTCGATTCTTTTATTTTTTGCTGCTCATCCTGGACCGTGGATTTTATATTTCGTCAGACGGGATGTTTTATGGACTATATGAAACGAACAGATCGACGCTTTCCACTTGACTTGTAACGTAGTTACTTTCTACTCGGACACCACTTAGAGAAATTATTGAGATTTTATTTCACTGTTCCATTCCAATCAGAAACGAAGCGTTTGTAGGCGGTCATTATCGGAATCGTGTGAAGCTCCCTCCTCCAACACGACAGCGTCATAGGTCGGGATAAACGTGAACACTGACCGAGGAATATTTACGAGTGTCGATCAATTTGGTGGTGGTCGAAAACCTCAAGACGACGAATATCTTCAGCGCGCAGACTCCAAGTCTCGCAACCATACAACAAAACTGAACGCACTGCGGCACAGTATACACGACCTTTCAACTTCAGTGAAGTATCAAGTCGGCGTCACATGTACTTCAGTCTAGCGTACGCCGCTCGAGCCTTGGATATCCGCTTGCTCACCTCTACATCCGTACTCCCATCCGTCGTCATGCTGCTGCCGAGGTAAGTAAAGCAGTCGACAATTGTCAGCACCTTCCCGTCGAGCATCAAGCTGGGGATCGTTGACGTCTAGTCTTGCAACATCACTTTACACTTTGAAGGTGCAAAGCGCATGCCGAATGGAGCTATGGCTCTCCCAAGTCTATCTAGAGCACGTTTTGCATGTTCCGTGCATTCGAACAAACAAACAACGTCGTCCGCGTAATCTAGACCGGATAGCTTCTCACTATTTCCTAGTTCGATGCCCACATCCTGGAAATATTTCAGCAAATTCTCCATTATTCCGTCAATGTCGAAGTTGAACAGGAATGGGGACATAGGACATCCCTGTCGAACACCACTGGTCGTTTCGAACCGATCGGATAGTTCACCATGAACCCTTACGCGGCCAGAATTATGAAAATATATTGATGTCAGTAGGTTCACGAACTTCTGGGGCATACCTTTTCGATGAAAGGCACTGAAAAGTACTGTTCGATCAACTGAATCGAAGGCGCCTTTCAAGTCTAAGAAAATCATTGTTGTCGGTCGACGATGTGTGACGCGTCTCGACGCAGCAAAATTCAGGCTCATACTTTGGTTACTATCGGAATTAATCTAATCCCACGATAGTTACTCTAGTAATTGCGTATTCCCTTCTTGAAGATGGGTGCAGTCAGTGACTCGCTCCATATTAACGGAATATGCTCCTCGGAGCAACGTCGTAAGTGATTTTACCGAGACATTTCCACCCAGTTTTAAAAGAAGTGGGAGAAGTTCGTCGGGACCGGCGGCTTTCCCACGCTTCAGTAATCGAATGCATGACTCCACTTCCACTTCCGATGGGGGCTCAAGTGATACCACCCAAGGAGTCACAGTTGTTGACACAGGAGTAACTACACTAGCGTGCGGCCAGCTAAACTGCTCCCTGAAGTATTTGACCCAACAGTCAAGCCTTTGCTCTTTGTCATGAGTGGATTCTCTATTTCTATCGCAAATCGTTTCACTGACTTGGGTGCGCTGTCCGCCGGTGTCACGAATAAGTTTTAGCAGTCTTCGACTGTTACCTGAAGTAGCTTCTATTTCCATTTCTTCGGCTACCTTGACCCACCAATTCTCGCGATCATTCATAGGGCTTCCTGTGAGTTGCCTTTGTAATTTTTTTTCGTATCTTATTCATCTCTTCACAGTTCGAGAGCTGGCGTTTTTGCTCTATTAAGCTGATCGACTCTTAAGAAATGTAATGTCTTTGCTGGACATCAGATCTAGGATCACAGAAGTAACCTGCTGCCACGTGCATCGCTTGATGAATATGAGTCCAGTGCTCATCTGCAACGCTGTCAGTCATAAATTCTGACTCATGTGCTTATTTCTGTTCATAACTCGTGTGAACGTCTAAATCTCACAAACGTTGTACGGCTAATCGGGTTTGCGGTTTGCGTCTATAACCATGGAGCTGGAGCGGCAGTCACATTAAAACTAATGCATGGTCCGACTCTATGTACGTGGACTAGTAAGATCTACAGTTCTGAACCGAACTGTGCAATCGGAAGCTTACTGCCTTATGATCAATCTGGCTGGTCGGAAATTGGTACTCGACAAGAACAATCGATTGTCTGCACAAAACTGGAAAGCCTATCCCCGTTATCTGTGCGTCGAGCGGGTAAAGCACAACACCTACCTAAACAAGCTTCTGAGGCACTAAGTTTGCCAACTTGTGCACTGAAGTCACCAGCTAGCACTACAATGTCAGAACCTTTGCTGTTGCGAACGAGGGTGGCGAGTTCATCATAGAACTCATCCTTCTGCATGTCAGAGCTGTAGACTGTTGTAATGTACGCCGAGATCACAAACAAGTTGCGTCTAACACAACAGAAACTAACCCCTAGAGTTCTAAAGCACACAAACAGCTGCTATCAGGGATCCAGTCTAAGGGGGAGCCTTAGCCTGGTCAGTAAATATTTACTCGACGCCACGTTGACCCGCAGCTCGAGCTGCTTCGTCTCCTGAAGTGCGCAGGAAATACCTCGATGAGATACCAGGAGAAGTTAGTTGAATCACACTGCCCCAATCCCGGATAGCGTTTCGCTCACCTAGCAGACATCATTCTTCAGAGAATCTATTGTGAGGGCTAGGCAAGCCTACTGACCGGCCTGCATGAGAGTATGCACGTTGAAAGAGCCGAGATTCAGAGGCTGACGAGGCTTGACAAAATGTGAATTACCAGACAGAGGATTATTCCCGACACTATTTGACAGTGAATCGTTGTGAGTATCGACCGTGTTATCAGTGGGAGCATTGTGGGTGGATAGATGGGGCAAAGACAGGTGGTTGGTGACTGAAGACAAAGTTTGAATAAAAGAGAGGGAACTCTGAGCAGTAGCCCACTTATTCCTACCCATCCCGCTCAATGCAATGGGCAGCGCGGTCTTGATTATCCTGCGTGACGACGGATACAGTATGGAACTCTTTGTCTTCCTGCAGTTCATGGGAGATGTTGGACGGGTACTGCTAGGGTGTCCAGCCACAAAGCAGGAGAACGACTAGGGTCTTCATCCAAAGCCTAGTTCTAACAAGAACCTATCTGAAAGGCAGCGGGATGGCTTGGTGGAAGCCCATTTGCTTGGATCAATTATTCTTCCACTGATTTTGCCGACCGAGTTGCCAGCTCAAATGTACCCCCAACCTGGAGGACCAGGAGACTGGACTTTGTCTAGCCTTTAACCGTGGACCTATCAGGCATGATTGCATCCTCCGCTTGAAGAAACCATCCTGTATAGCTCTTTTGGTCATAGAGGCGCACAAGCCATCACACCACGTAAAGGTGCAGTTTCGTCTCGATGTCATGACTGCTCTGCTGTAGGAAGTGCGTGTAACAGTGCTAACTATTCAACACAGCTGATGGGCCGTGTCTGGTCGGTGCAGAAGCTTGCGTTTACCTGCGTTAAATTCAACTGTATGCATTTATCCGCGCCATTCGAGGCCTACAGTGGAAGCATTTTCATGGCGAACTTGACATCACGGAATAACGAACTTAACTGCAAAATGCTACAGTGCATCGGATCGAAAATTTGTTAGTTATACTTCCACTCTGATCAGCCGTCGTCACCACCTAGTTGGCTTGTGAAAAAGTTTACTGAAGTGAGTCTGGCTACTATCGGTGTTGGTATCGGTTCGGAAAACTGCCATCGTATCGAGCAGAAGAGAAAACGGGTACGAAATTCATCATTACCGGCTTGATGTGGTAAAAAGGATCGTTCGGGGACTAGCTGATATCCCATGAATATATAACTTCATTGTTCCAAGCCAGTTTTCCAAATATTTATTAGCAAATGAGCATAACCGTCAAATTAAAAAACAACAACATTGGAGAGTGAACAGTTGTTTTCAATGATTCCTTATCTTGCTCCTAAACATCATATAGATGACAGTTATACATTTGATTTTTACAATAGGTGTGTGTGGAGTGAGGGAGATGGTGTGGTGTTTGTCAGTTATTGTGTGGTGATGCTGAATCGACCACTGTTAGCGGGTTTTCAGGGATCAGTTCTCGTTTCGGATGTCCCGTCTTTGGCCAAGGCAACTGAAGTACCTGAACTAGTCTCTTTTGCGTGCACAGAACCTGGCTTAGTAGATGTATTGCGATCGATTCAGCCGTGACCAGGGTCGACAGTCGGACTGCCTTTGATCGGTTGGGGAGAACACGGTACGCAACACTGAATGAGCCATTCGGGTCGATCCTATGACCACTACCGATTAAATGACTAAGAATAGAACTGATGATTGTGGTCGTCCTCCCGTGACTCAGCCATTTCGGGTGATGCTTCTTGATGCGTTGAGACAGGCGCCTGGCCGTGCGACCTATGTAAGATGCGCCACATGCGCACTTGAACGAATAGATAATCATGGATGAGGTCAGATCAGGTAACCGGTCTTTCACTTGCATTCGGACCATCGACGAAGTGGGAACACACATTTCAGTTTTGCAGCCGGGAACTTTGAGTTCACAATTGATCCAGGTGATCTCGTTAATCGTTCTGTATGCGTATCTACTTTGAATGGTACTTTCAAGAAAAGTTCCTCCTTTGGAATGCAAGCAAATCGTTCTGCGGGAAAAGTTGGCTCAGTATTCTTCTAGATAGACTTCTCTGAAGCGGAAAACAAACTAGCTTTCCTCGATGTGTTGATCACCAGACGGGAAAATGGATCCATCGAACGACTTGTCTACAGAAAGAAAATGTGGAACGGCCAATACACAAACTTTCATAGCTTTGTGCCATTGCGCTATAAGAGGAACCTAGTCCGATGTCTGACCTTAAGGGCCCGTAGCACATGCTCGCAGGATACTCTGAATGAGGAACTGAAACTCATAAAACAAGTACTGCAGGAGAACTGGTACCAGAGAAGTTTATCTTGAAGAACACTGAACTAACTACCAGGAGGCCGGACTTTGTCTGGCATCTACCCATTTACCTGTCAGGCATGATTGCATCTCCGGCTTAAAGAAGCCATCCTTTATAGCTCTTTTGGTCATAGAGGCGCGCTAGCCATCACACCACGTCAAGGTGCAGTCTCGTCGTATAATAAATGAAAGATGGTCACCATAATCATTTTCAAAGATTTGGTGAGAGAAATTAATTTCTTCGGTATACTGTTCAACGAGAGTCAGCACCAGAGATTTGCGCGATCGTTCGTGTCAGAGGCCGTTTCCATGTCTAGAAAAACAGGAATGATTGACTCGTGGAAGGTGCATGGCAGTGATGTCATTTGTGTTGTAAGGAGTTTGCCTAGACGGAAAGTTCATTTTTAGAATCACACGGTGATTCTTCCAAAATCGTTTCTTCGGATAACTCGGCTATCCTTTTATAGCCACAAACCAACTGTGGTGTGCTCAAGTATAGAGATGGCTGGGCAGAAGAGTGGCACGTATGCATACCTGATGAGTGGCGACAACCGCGAAACTGGTCGTGTGCTTCCGGGGAAATTTGGTTCTGTCATCCAGACACTACACCGTTTTATTTATAGTGAAAATAGAAGGTGTGTCTATGTTCGTAGATTTGTTCTAGTGAAGATATGGTCGACACTGCTGGGGTCTCGCGTTTTTTTCCTGCGATTTTACAACAAACAGCCTGTCCAATCGATTTCCTTGAGAACTCTTATCGCATTAGCCCGTTAGCGTGGATCAGAAGGCCAAGAGCACAGCACATCAGGTGACAGTGTTGGTACGAAAGTAAGACGAGCTATTTAAAATGGAAATAAAATAATCGCGAACGAACCCATGCAGTAGGATTGCTGCCTCACGAGGCTTGGCTGATTGAGTTATTTTTCTAGGTATATCGGACCGTTTTTCCAGTTCTTGGCCACATGCTTGAGTAAAGGTCCATTGGTCGGTTGATCTGGCTTCACAGAGGTTTTCGCGACTTCCTTGCGAACACAATGTCGACGTGATCTAAACCCAGCTTAATTCTCGTACGACCACTGTTCGCGAGATTTAGATAACCGGATATGAATGATACGAACGACCAGTGTAGATGTGATCCTAACCAGACTAGTTCTTTTTTGGTTTGCAGAGGAAGAATTGCGAACTTCAATAAATCAGTACAATTACCGATTCACATCAGTCCTTAGGAACTTGATCTTCCATCCATATCAAACCGAGAGGTTTTGTCCACTGCAATGCCACTGCTGGGCCATGGTTTATAAACATGGCAGGCAAATATCCGGCTCGAAAAGGTTAACAACGAAGAAATACCACGTATTTCTCACGTGGTTTCCTTCGAGAACTATAGTGGAAATAATCTTTTGACTCAGCAGAGCTTTGATTTGTTAAGGTAACCACAGGGCGAAAAAAACAGACAAAGATCGTTCAGTATGTTGATGTTGCCGAACGAACCGCGTTCAGAGCGATGTCCACCCCAGACAGGCTTTAAGCACTAGACACCAAGTCGCCCGAAGCGCGAAGCGTAAAATTAGAAGCGGAGCTTATATGTTTGAGAGGGGGTGGAATCGTATGACTGAAGTTCGGTTTCTTAAGCGTTTTTTGAAGACGCAACATATCTATTTTGAAATCTCCAGGCGTCCTACCCGGTTGCACGGCTTGACAAGGAGTGTGAACCTTAAAATCGGATAAATGAAGAGAATACTTAGATCTGAGTACCGATTCTCTATTTTTCCATATCCCGAATTTATCTTCCTTACTGATATTTACAAGTTTTCCGTAGGGACTATTTGTAGTTACTCCAATCCATTTAGAACTGCAGTGTAAGAGCTGTGGATCAGAGTGACACAAACCACTTCTCGAGATACCTTTAGAGATTTCTGAGTAAACCATATTTTGTTGTTGCCCAAACCACAGAAATGGTTTTCTTTGGGAACTCTAATCAGAGCCTTTGACTGAATAGTCTATCCCACAAGGCATTAGGCTGTTAACCCAACACGCGAACGTAACTGAAGCATCCGTGATGGAACTTCTTCCGGTCTGTCACGTAAGACCTGATTGTTGCGCGCAATGTCGATCCGCTTTTCTGATTCGGTCCTTAGACTCATGTACCAAGTGGAGAAAACAGAACTTGAACGGAGTAGCATCATTTGGGCTGGAGGCTGCCCAGCTTAGGCGGGCGATAGCTGCCCAATGAGGTGTGATGAATCCTCCCACGGTTGAGAGGAATCTCAGATACTCCACACATACGTCCATCTGGTGGAGTTTTTCAGACCGGTAAACTGTTTCTCTCCGTGTTCATTTGCTAGAGTGTCATCTCCAGGGGCCCAGCGACTAGAACCAAGTGTTGCTCAAAACAGTTTAGAGATCGGACTGCGTCTGGCTCCTACTCAAAGACTTATTAGGCATGATTGCACGCAGCAGCGCGAGGCATCATACCACGTCAAAGTGCAGTCTCGTCGTGATGGCAGTTAGTCATCAGTTATTATGCGCTTCTATCTATAGTGCTACACCGTGAATTGGTTCTGTGCTTTAAAGATTTCAGAGCTGACCAGTTTTCGTCTTGGAGATAGGTACATTTGATAGGACGCAAGCGAGTTTTCCAATCGAGCGTGGATCGGCACGTCGCAATTCGAATTTCTGTTGGTGTAAGCGTCTGCGTAATTGTTCGCCTGTCTCACCTGTGTATTCTTAACATACCATAGGCTCGTGTTGGTACACATTTCCTTTTCCGTTGAATAAGACGATTCGTAAGTGCTAGTGGGTTTGCGGGCAGTTTTGATGTCCATCGGGCATAGGCAGCTAGAAAGCACTGACGCACAGTTTTGCATATTGGTCATTTATAGATTCTGGTAATAAGCATACGGTTAGTCAATGTTCCCGCTTCCAGATGCAGCTGAATTCGCTAACCGAGCGAATCCTATTTCGTGGCGTATACTCAAGGTCCTTTGTTCAGTGTACATACTGGTTATGCTGGATCAATCGATGGATGTAGATGCGTAGTTGAAGTAGCCTGAGATCACTCCTGTTCTGCCACCAACAATGGTACGCACAGAACTGTCCTCGGTGCGCTTTCGCACAACACGGTTTGCCACGCGACATCGCTCGCAGTTTTCAGCTACACCCTCCAGTGGTTTTTGTCGTGATACCCAAATTGAACATCATCGTCCTCCTCCATACCACCCTCAATTCAATTGTAAGCAGAACGCTTTTTAGGCACGTTTAAGCGAACACTCTTCCAATCCCGCGGGGAGGGAATGAATGAGGAAATCGTTTAACAGTATTTCGGTTATGTATCGCAAAACACTTAATCTTTGGATACCCATGGTCAACCTCCGGATGAGGCCCTAATTAGGCGAGTGCTCCGAACTAGCCATTAAGCACAGGTACTGACTGACGCACCACCTCCTCGAACATGTGAATGGTAAAATATCCATACATATGAATTAGGGTCCCCAGTTTACGTAAGTGATTGTCCGGTGGGATAGCGCAAACAAATCGAAGGTACCGTCAAACACTGAATGGACCGAGTGTTACGATTCACAGTACGTGCCTGGATAACATGTCGTCCCTTGGAACAAGCTCGTTTGGACATTGACAAAACTAACCAAACGTGACAAACATGCTTGCTTGCAAACTAGTTGTCCTGTTCACTTAGAGACAGTCACCATCCGGACAGAGGAGCAGTCGTGTGGTTTGTATGCTGTCGTTTACCTTATTGCATTTGGTCTCTTAGTCATAGCGGCGTTTGGTAATCCACAACTATTCATAAATCCGTTTTCAGCAGTCAACTACTTACGGAGTAGTATATACTCCCCACCACATTTTTAGTGTTTATTCAGCAAGATCTGAATTCTTTTGTTTGTTCAACACACTATTGTTTACTTGAACTCCTTCTGCCAAGCAATGTGGCCACTGGGCCTTCGCCCGCTTCCTGCACCCCTTCTCAGTATACGCTAAGCACTCTTTGTTCATCGTTAGTGTTCTCCTCATGGGCTGTTGGTAACCTTCTTCGGGTGATCGTGGTGGCGTATGGCGGAGCACCACCGTACCGGACAGCTGGCCCAGATGTTGGAGAAGAAACATCGAACCCGTGTGTTGTGGAAACAGCTTGATCATGTTTGCCAACCTTAGGTATGAAATAAAATTCGAAGTTAACAGCTGCTCTCGACACAAGAACCAATTAAGGACACGGTACGTTGAATCATTTACACCAATTCAAGAGCCCTAAATTGCATTCGAAGTAATCAGATGAATTCAACATCTTAGCTACGAAAAATGAAACAGCTAACGTTAGTGTAAACTGATACCCAGCCGATTGTCTTATCGCTCAAGGGGGGCTCCTACACGTATACATTTTGAAACACGCTCATATCGGTACAAGTAACATCGAGTGTTAGATTACAATAGTGGCATTATTTTCCCCAAAGTGTCTCAGTTTTCAATTTATTCGAATTACATATTTGATTGTTAACTGGAATTTATGTCTCATCGCGCCATGATATATTGATAACATGTTGCTTCCCTCCGATTGATTGGTAGCCCCAGGTGCCCATCGATTCACAAACGCAACCTACTCCATCCTAGTAGAACCTGTATAAGCAGCCGAGTTCGGTGCTCCCCGAACCACATGACTTGGGTGCCCTATAAAGCAATAAACCTATGCCCATCGACACATTAAACTGTGTTCTCATTCAAGTTAGTAGATGGTTTAGCTTTGACTATTGCCGATCATAAATTGCGATCCAACAAACAGTCGTTTCGCTGGTACGTGTCTAGGTGACACTAGAGCGTCTAATATCTGTTTGATTCATTAAAAGATTGCAAAATTCGGAGATTGTTGTGAGTGACTCAACACCGAAGTTGTTTGTAACGTGTACACCTTGGTTTCACTTAGGCTTCCTACAGAGAAGACGTCCGTAATAGAAGTGTAACATGTTATGGGGGTGATTTCCCGTGAAGGCTGCACTTGTTCGATCTGAAGAGGCACGAACGGAATTCCATCATCTCAAGGCTCAGTAAGTGCCTCAACGGGTTTCCGTGCAGTAATTAAACACCAATATGGCGGCCTACCGCCTGACCGTTTCAGGGGTCGATCGCTGTGTTAGAAAGTGGAGCGTGACCTTGCAAAAGCTGATAATGTGAGGGCGCTATAATATGTAGTGTCAACGGTGGACCAACCGGTAAGATCCAGCCCGGATATCCTAGTGGTTAGGTATTCGACTGAGTCGTTCACACCGCCCGGGTCGAGTTTCCATTGAGGCTTGGTGGATGTGCACTACTGATTCATTTCGGAAAGGATGAAACAGCTGTACAGTGCTTCCATGGTTTCCAATAGCGAGATGAGCGTTGATACGTCATAATGATTTACTTCCCTTGACGTATGCGATCGGCCTCCATTATGTTTTCATGACAACGTTTACGCGGTTATTTCTACGTACCTGGTCACTAGATGAATCGTTTTTCTGCGTTAACCTTTTCGATACCTCACGTGTTGATATGTTCCTACCGTATGCGCCCACTGACTTCAGTTCCTGTGAGACCAAGGACAAATTCTACCACGAATTGTCCCAACTGCTTCAAAGCGTGCGTTCAACGGGCGTGGTGGCCACTGCTAAGGATTTCGACATCCAGAAGACACGCTTGCGTTAAGGCTGTCACATCGTACACACGTTGTTTATTCTAATTCCACACTTCACCCCCCCCCCCACACACAGTTTTGCATTCTTCGGGAATTTCAGACAACCTCAATTGCCGTTGTATCTCTGACGGAAGTTCCGTTCCTGTTTTCTCGCGTCCTGCTTCGTATCTTAGTCTTATCGAATCCGCTTCCGCTAGCTGATGCTGTTTGTCGCCCCCGGTGTTTTTTTAGATGGGGCACACTTAATGTGCGAACGCTGATGCGTAAAGGAAAACAGGCGTGTTTAGTTGCGCACTGCCATCCTAAGTTTTACCATAGGAGCACCATCACAGCAAGCCTGTACGTTACTCCGTTTTGCACGCAGAATGCTATTTCATCTTTCACTGATTTATTTTTTACATTCTCTTCCCTGTACCCAAACCTCGTAATTCTAATGTCATAGCCCATTGACTCACCCTCAAAAACGTCGCTTGGATTGTAGAGCGGAGCATTTCAAGGAAAATTTCGAATGACCCAATCAATAGTGGACCTGCTTGAGAAACGATGCAGGTTGATATCACTCTTCCTTCAGAAATGGAGGTTATCCGAGAGTTAAATTAGTTTCTAATTTTTATTTATTTTTTCTTACACGCTTGTGCATGAATGCAGGGGAAGGGATACATACTTCATAGCCACAAAGGCCAACCGCACTATCAGGTATGACCTGCAACCAGACCCTGCGACTTGGAGTGGAGAACCACATGAAGCCCCAATAGGTCAAGTGTGGTAAAGATCCGGACGACAATGAAATGCTATCTACCACTACTACTTGAAAAGGTACAAATCCGCTGGACCGGATGGGTTGTCTCCATCAGCTTTCAAGGATGGAGGCGAAGCTTTGATTTCGGAGCTAACAAAACACTCCCGAACAATTCGGGATAGCGAGCAGATTTCCGGGGAATGGTGTGAATCGGTGATTGTGTCGATATATAGTAGAGGTGTCAGATCCTTTTGCACCATCCATAGAGAAATCGCATCCAAACTGCTCGCCAGGATTATTCTCCATCGATTATCTAGCGCCCACAATATGTGTACGCGTGAGAATCAGGCCGGTTTCAGACCGAAAATGTTTCATCGACCACATCTTTACTCTTCGACAAATTTCGGAGCAGAGACTCATCTTTCGTAAGCCCACAATCTCTGCGCTTCTTGATCGGAAAGCGGCGTTCGATTCAGTCGACCGCACAGTTCTCTGGTGCTGCTTCCCATTGAAGGGTGTGCCAGAGAAATTTATTCTACTTTTCCAGTGTTCCTACGGGAACAGCCGGATCTGAGTTTGTGATTACGGTGATCTTTCACCCGAGTTCACCACGGAAAGTGGTTTTAAGATTGTCCCCCTTTGCCCTTCCTCATTAATTCTGAGGTTGAATTGATTCTTGATATAGCCCTATCCTCGTGTGAGAATACCAATATCAAACTTTATTGTGCAATGAACTGTGTGACTTGTAATACGCGGACGATATTGTTCTTCTGATTGAAGATCCAGGTAAGTTACAAGCTCTTTTAAATAGCCTAAACAACAGTGTGGCAATGTTTGGGATGCGTTTCGAACCTTCGAAGGGTAAAGTATGAATTCAAAATTGGCGTAGCTCGGCACGTTTTGTACCTGGACAACTGCATCTTACCAGCTGGTCGAATAACGGATGAAGTGTCGTCACATACACAGAAAGCGCTTTTGGCTTTTGTCAACCTCAGTCATCTGTGACGCCGGCGTTACATCCGGTCGTCTATCAAGGACCGAGTCTATACTGCGGTAGTTAGATGCGTTCTTTGATACGGCTCAGAAACATGTGTATTAGGAATAGAAGATTGGCAAAGACTGTCGGTGTTTGACCATCGATATCTCCGTAGCATTACCTGATATGATGAGAACATCGTAAAGGCGATGCTGAGGTTAGGCGTACGATGTTGGGAATCAGTGATCAGTCACTGGAACAAGTGCTGAATTTAAACAGGCTGAGATGCCATGGACTTGTTACGCATGTTATCTGATGGAGTTACTCGGCGTACGCTGTTCTCCAGGGCAGGTAATAGTCGGGAGGCAGTTTGAGGTGATCGGTCCATGACATGGTAGAAGGTATAAAAACCTCGACTGTTGGGGCGTATTAGGCTTCCAGTTGGGGGCCCACGAGACCCGCCTACCTAACGGTTGGTGACAGCAAGCTCTGTGACTAGGTGTGGCGGCCAATGGCATTCGGACTTCCCTGTCTTCATGATTTCCACTTACTGGTTTGTTTTCGGCTGTATTTTGCTTTATGCTTCCATTTACTTTGCCCTCAAACCAGACGATGCGCTGAGGTAGCATCGAAATCAGTGGAAAAAATTGCAAGGGAGATAGCTGGATGAACTGAATTGATTGAAATTATTGGCTAAAAGAGTCTAGGTAAAGTTACCAGCTATTTCTTGTAGTGCAGATGACCTTTGTATTCGTGGCTGCATACCCGCTTCTGAAGAAGGCAATAGACGAGTTATTTTATGCTCAATAGGGCGGTCTAATTTCTCAACTTACTACTCAAAACCGTGTTAGTAGGCAAAGTGGAGCGAGTATCACAAAGTAAATAATGTGGTCAACTAGAAAAGTGTACGCGAAAATTGGATGATAGAGAAGCAAACTAGCTGACTTGGGTGGTAATTAATGCCGAATAATGGCTCTAGGCTCCACAATAACCTTAGTCAGAGAGTTCATAGGTGAATTATTATTTTTAAGTATATGGGATACTAATGAAGATGAAGTGTGATAAGGACAGTGGTCCAGACGTGTTCCCGCCAAGGGTGCAAACTGAATTTGATCTCACTTCATCGTGAGTGTTAACTTGTTTATACAGTGTGTTCACTGGAAGCGGATCATAATTTAAGTGGTATTTGCTCGGCGGTATATTATCCATTGGTAGAGCATTTATCGCTAACATGTTCGCGGTTTGATCGTGTGTATTCAGATCTGTCTCCCAAATTTGAGAGAATTTACTGGATTTTATTTCGTTGCGATAACCGTTACCAGTTCGTTGATTGCGAGCAACAACCACACTGGAATATCAAGACAATTATCAAGATTAAAAAGAGAAGAAAACCAATAATCCGATGTGAAAATAAAGATAAGCTGCCCTTGTTGAACTCATCCATGATCATCTATCAATTCAGGTGCACCTGTGGTGCTACTAACATAGGTCGAACGGTAAGACAGCTATCAAAACACATTAGGGAGCATCACCCACGATGGCTTAGGCACGGAGGCAAGCGTCTCGCACCTGTTAGAAACTGGGCATTCAATCGACATCCAGTCCGCCTTCAAAGTCGTCTACCGGGTCCCACAGCACGTGTCAAGAGCAATTAGGCTCCGGATACTAGCAACTGCAGAAACAATAATCATCCGCCTCTTGAAGCCTGAGCTGTGCGCGAAGCGAAAATTAGTCCAAGCACTACAACTCCCATGGCCAACACTCAACTGTGTTACACAGCCGGGCACAGCGGTGACGTAAGTTAGTTAGCACCGGTTAAATAATCTGGTCACTCCCACGGGTCTCCATCCTTCCTCACCCTTAATTCTCTGTACCGACTTAGTGAGACTTTTTCCAACTCTTCTTATTAATTCGTTTTCATATAAATGTGATTGTAATGGCTTGAGAATGAAATCATCGAAAACATATGTTCGTCTCCGGTGAGTGGTATACTAATAATTAGTCAAGCCAACCAACGATCCGAATACGAGTTAAATCTTCAGTGTTCGGTATTATGACTGCCATAATTTCGTTCAAGCTGTCAGATAGGGATGAATGGAAATCACTTTAATTTGTTCGGACAGAATGCGTTGCAACTGCAATTAATAAGTGCATGACCATTTACACGTATAGTGTATTGTTGGACCCCATAATTGAGTTCTCCGATCGCTTGACATTTGAGAATCTTAGACAAGTTGGCGAATTCTGTTTGGCTTTACTCTTCCCCCATCACCTGTGTCGGTCTTCTAATGAAAGATTGCCAATTTTCAAAGGTTCATTGAAGTTATATTACGCTTCAGTGGTATCTTCCGTTCTAAACTAACCAGTTTTCTAACAGGGTGCACTTCGCTTCGTGTGACTATCCTTGCAGTAACACAACAATTTGACTTAACTTGAGAAAATAGGAAAGTAGTTATCTGTTGGTTTTAAGAGCAAGCAGTTCTCGTGAACCCCGTAGTCGCCTAGGTTTCTGAATGAAAACGTTGCTTCTTTTTATAATTCGACCATATCGGCAATAGCACGGGATACAAAAATACATGTAACACGTCTGATAACGAGAACATTGGTCAGGAGTTAAAAAATATTCACACCCATTCTCCTCATTGTGGCAAAGATCAGTATACCTGCCCGTACAGCATTAAATCAGCCAGGGACAAAGCTGCTTCAATAGTTAAATGACTGGGAAGAACAACCGCAGATCACGTATGAGACAATTCGTCCACAGTTTGTTATCAGTTTTGATTGTCCATGGTATTACAGTCTTAACTGAAATAACTAGCTAGTTCATCAGCACCTTTTCACAAACTCGGAGCCACAGGTAAACGGTCAACAGAAGTTGCACTTATACGTTTACCATAACCTCCTCAGGCAGTCGGTCGAAACAGGGAAAGAAAGATCGAAGTAAATAAACTAAGTTTTAGTTAGTTATCATGTTATGCGCTCGCTTGTCATCCTGTAGTCGCAACCCACCCTAGTGAATAAAGATCCATTGGGTAAACCGCCAACCTCAGCTATATATTATCAAATCACACGATCAGCACGGATGCACATCGTTGCCATTTCAGTCTATCCCGCCGTTACCGGCACTTCTCGAAAACGATGAATCTCCAACACACTACCATTATTTCCTCTGTTCTCAACCTTCAGTTTATTATGGCATGATACCATGTATTCATCCCGCTGCCCCAAGGGAACCGTTGTGTCGTTCCCCCACAGGTCCGCTATTTTCATTCCTCTCGACCTTCAGTCAAGGAGTTTATTGAGTGATAGTCACAACAAAAAGCGGGTAGTCCATCCAAGTAACCTTTTCAATTTACTGACATGCTCGAACCGGTCCTAGGTTTTCGTCAAACAGTTACGGAGTCATCTCAGTGCACATGTTGCGCCTTAGAGAAGCGGAAGAACAACACCTTAGTTCATCCGTCATAGCAGGCGTACCCAGCTCAACCGTGATACAGGTAATATGCGATCCAGACCGCTGTATTTTTAGGTCGTAATTTTCTCCTCGACCATCTTGTAGACAGATCAAACCATGTGGAGAAGGTATACAATGCACTCAAGGTGTCGATAGACGCTACTAATGCCAGCACATTGAGTAGCATTCAGTGCCAAGTATATGTTTTTGGCAGCACAAAACGGAACTCCGATGGAAAAATTCACTTTATTTGATCTTCGCTCAAATGAATCCATTCATAACGTTTAAGCCCAATTGGTTTCCCGGTCCACTCATCAACTTGAGTCCAGCTCACACTGGATAAACGGACTAATCTGAGCTAACTACGACACATAGACAGCGGTGCAATAGTCCTGAGGATAGCCGGGTCAACCCAGTCCTTAGAAGAGTTTCGTGCACCAGAAAGTGTGCATGTATATGGTCAGGGAACCAATTGTGCTTAAGCGTGAATGTGTGCGGTGGCCTAAAGTTGACTGATACGACTGCTTCGCTTACATGGACGAGGTCGTTCGGGCACACAATAGAGTGCGTTCATTCAGCCTTGTCTATGGTTGTCAGTATACAAAGTGCTCATTGCCGGATCATATAGGATGGTGACAATCTTGATCTATCGTTATTTGCGTAGTCATATGATAAGATAAAACTACCACCATGTCTTTCAAAAAGTGGAGTCTATGTATTACCATTGAGACTTCACGAGTGTCCGTGAGGGCACGGCGGAGGATGGGGGGCCAGCAATGGCCACCTACTGCAACAGAGAACACGGTGTAGATCTGGATCATTCTCTCCTGCTAACAAGACTGAGGATATATTCATCACCTACCTATGGAGCATACATAGTATCAAAACACTATCTCAGCGAATACTATCCCTCTTCATAGATCTCTCACAACGGTTGTTTAACCGTCCTCTTTCATACACTAGTCACACTTTACCAGTACCTTGACAGCAGCGTGTCACCTCTGTTGCGCTGCAGAAACTACTTGTGTCTAATGTCAGATTATACTCCCCCCGTCGAAAGTCTTTCAAGCTGAAGGAGTGCACTACGAATTCCATGATGATCGGGGCGCAAACCACCAACCACAGTCGTTGGACGTTGTAGATCAAGTATATTTCGTCACGTTCCTTATGGGCATGATGGGAAATGTCTTCCGGTGAACCACGTGCAAGTGATTCGAACATGTGAGATGGCAAATTGTAACTAAATGATGAGAGAAAATGGACCGGAGAACCGAAGAACGCGCTTATTAAGGAAACTGTGGGGTCAAGTTCAGCGGCCTTGCAACGTGTTAATAATCCGCGATTGTTAAAGAGGACAGATGAATGACCTCCGATAGACGGCGGGCTACCATCTACACCAGATCCACTTTGAAGTTTGTTTCTAGTCACACATTTGAATGCAACACTACAGTCCCGAGTGCAAAAACTAGTGGCCTTACATGTATTATATAATAAAAACAAGATACGGTATGACATTAAAAGGGGCACTCAATTGGCGACAGTCAAGCTTACCACACCAGTTTTTTCAAATCCCAGACGATGTTTAGAGCAATAAGTCACCAAGCACAGGTCCAGTGTATTAGATGGCGAGACAAGTCTTCCAGGCGCTGAACATTCACTCTCATTATGGATGCCACTCTAGCTTGATCCGGGGTAATTTCACGGAACAAAAGTTGATCAGTTAAACGTTACCACTGAGAATGAAATCCAGTACATTCTCTCAAATTTGGGAGACAGATCTGAATACACACGATCAAACCGCGAACATGTTAGCGATAAATGCTCTACCAATGGATAATATACCGCCGAGCAAATACCACTTAAATTATGATCCGCTTCCAGTGAACACACTGTATAAACAAGTTAACACTCACGATGAAGTGAGATCAAATTCAGTTTGCACCCTTGGCGGGAACACGTCTGGACCACTGTCCTTATCACACTTCATCTTCATTAGTATCCCATATACTTAAAAATAATAATTCACCTATGAACTCGCTGACTAAGGTTATTGTGGAGCCTAGAGCCATTATTCGGCATTAATTACCACCCAAGTCAGCTAGTTTGTTTCTCTATCATCCAATTTTCGCGTACACTTTTCTAGCTGACCACATTATTTACTTTGTGATACTCGCTCCACTTTGCCTACTAACACGGTTTTGAGTAGTAAGTTGAGAAATTAGACCTCCCCAAGGTGTATACACATTCTTTGTCCACATTGTACTCGTGCACGAGTTCGTAATAAATACTCCCATTAGGCTAACAAATAAGAAATGAAATATCACGCTTGACGCTCGCGTTGCTTCACTCGAGAAATTGAACCCACGAAACCGCGTGCCAAGAGCAGTCAGAAAAAAGTGGTGGTTTTTTTTACTGTCTCCACGCTCCCGTGAACTAACTAAGCCATCACTTTTGGGTCTGCGGAGCTCCATGTGCGATGCAAACGAAAATCAACGGCAAAGTGACCCCGGTCATCGATAACCCCTCTGTAGCCAAAAGTCGTTGAAAATCTCGACTGAGAACCGCACCATTTCTGGAATGTTCGAGAAGCTTTATTGGCATCCCCAATTAGAAAAAAGTGGAAGTACACAAAAGGAAACAAAAAGCAGAATGTGTAATGGTGTCGTAGAGCTTAGTTAGTAAAATTTACACAGTAGAGCTAAGATGAGTGAGAAGACTCGCACCTGCACAAAGCTCCGATGGCGAGTTGGTGAGACATGCAGCGCAATACCTGAGTTAAGGTCGGATAATAACAACAAGTAATTCACGAGGACAATCGAAAACGTCCGTCAACGTGCTACAGATTCGAAGCAATGAATGGACAGGGAAGCGCTCGTGCTCAGAGCTGAAATAGACTGTACAATAAATGACTATTCAGGAGCTTCCAGGTGTCGCGTTGACAGAGGTTAGTTGGCGGTAGTCTTCGGTAGTAACAATCGACGGAGTCGGATATACGGGGTCACAGTGAAAGTAATCAAAGTAAGTGGAAGTGGGTTGCTGATCATGAACCACAGCAGGTTGCATACTGTTTGTAGGTACGGCGATGTTGTGAACAGGTACAGATGAGGTCATAGGAGAATGCAACAAATGTCCGGGATAAGAGAACCCCAAGTCACTGGTAATTTGGTCCGTGGAACCCGACTGTTGGAATGGTTCAGAAGGAGTAGAGGAAGACGCAGAAGCTGAGGTAGGGCAGTGGGTCAAATCAGAAGGGTACCAACCGTGAAAAACAGAACTGATGTTTGCTTCGGGGGCCGGTGATCGATTGTACAAACGTGATGCTGAAGAAGCAGCCGCAGACGAATGGTAAGAGTCCTGCATCGCCAGTGACCCGCCGGGTGAGGGGTAATGGATGTGCGACGGAGACGACTGACCGGCATTTTCTTGATTTGGAACGGACGGTAGATAGCAAATAGCCGAAGGTCTTGTAAGACCGCTATCAGATGCATGCACAACACATGTGTTGTGAATCAGGGACGATGAAGAATCACTTGCAAGTTCGATTCCATTTTTAGATACGCCACTATAAAACTCTGTTGAACAGATGTCCTGTTCACCTTGAGTCGGTTGAGGAATCATTTCTGACGAAAAATTAATACAAGAATAGAAATGAATATCCGTCAGCAGTAAAGTCAGTTGGAACAACGAAAACTATTTAAAATCAATTACCCGAATTTAGTAAACGTCCGACGAAGTTAATATACAGGGTGAATTGAATCATCTATTCTGGACAAAATGTTTCAGAGGCAAGTTTTTCGAATTCCCCTCTGAGTTTTCGTCCACCAGAAAGGTTGCTTCTTTTCGATTTTGTCTGAGAGGTATGAACATTACTTAGCCATGAAATTGCTCCCGTTATATTTAAGGCCTCATGAACTTCGTGGCTCACGAATGTGATCAATCTTGGATTTAGTGGCTTTTAAATGTAACAGTAGGAAACCGGTTGAAAAACGGATCCATGGAGACAGGTCTTCTGCTGACAGGATCATAAACTGGTAGAGAATGGATGCCACCGTTACCTTGTCCAATGCCTCGATTAATCAGCAGTTAAGAATCTGCTTTCTGATTTGGCCGCTTCATACACCTCAGCGACTGTGACATTTCGACAATGCATTTTCCAGGGGTTCAG
Organism: Fasciola hepatica; assembly: GCA_948099385.1. Taxonomy (NCBI): domain Eukaryota; kingdom Metazoa; phylum Platyhelminthes; class Trematoda; order Plagiorchiida; family Fasciolidae; genus Fasciola; species Fasciola hepatica. The sequence continues at coordinate 7,327,469 of CANUEZ040000012.1, read as the reverse complement.
CACAATACGAAAGAATTTACCTTGGGTGTAGGATTGGTGGCACCTGCGTGTGTGGATAGCAATGATTTCAGCAGTCATCGTGTAGAATTTCACCGAAGGACACGGTGTTCTGGTAAGCTAATTCGTCTGGCCTTGGATTCCGTTTGCATAAATCTTAGTGGTAAACGGAGGTGAACTCGTATTCCCAAAAACGTTTTCTGAAGTTACTTACATTGATTTGGATAAGCCATAATTACAAGCTAAATGTTTAGGAATCATCCGCGACCGGTGGGGGTCGGGTGGTTTAGAGCGTTTGCTTACTACCTCGGAGTTCCGAGGTTCGAATCCCCGCAATCACCTGTTACTTTGGTGGTAGACAGTAATCCACTGTCATCCGGATCCTTTTCCTACCTAACCTATCGGGGACTTATTTGATTCTCCACCACTCCTAGTCTCTGATCTGGCTGCCGGTTATCCCTAAACGTGCAGCGGGCCTTCGTGGCTATGAGGTAAATTCTCATGCGCCAGCATGTAAGAAAAAAACGCTGTCCTCGGGGGGTTGAGTGAACTGTTATGGTGGGATTATCGGAGTGACCCCAAAGAAAAATGTTTGCAGTGGAGGTTGTACAGATTTCAAATGCGTTAGTGCGTTGGCTGGGGCTCTAGATTGCGATCGTGCTTTGAGGTGATGGTAACAGCTTTGATCCATACCACGACTGCCACCAAAATCAACAGAGCATGTGTTGTATTCCAACAGCTACTTAAACTGGTAAAGATACAGCTACGAAACGAATGGTCCAAACGGCTTGGGTGCACGCTGGAGACTATTTTTACACTCACCGAAAGAACTGGAACTGGGTCCAGAACCAGCAGATGTTGATATATAGGTCGACGGGTTCCTCTGGTACTCACTATTATTACTGTGAGCTGATGAGCTAAAAGTGCCGTTAACTGCGGAAAATTGGGCACGATTCGTTTCATGGCTATTTAAATGCACACTCAACAGAGATCTGTCTTCGTGATCCACGTTCCCGTGTGTCGAATCGTTCTCCGCAGGAACATGTTGACGTTCACTAGTAGCAGAGTGATGCAATCGAAAGCCAGGTATCAACTGCGTTTGGTTTGAGAAATTTCGGAATCCGGATTGTGCATCAGTGAATGTGTTGAACTGCTCAGGACCATCCAGTGCAGAACGCCAATAGCTAAAACACTGGGGGTCACCCAGGGAACGGATAGCACTTCCGTAAGATGTCGGCGAGGCAACATTTGATGACCCGCGCAGTGGCAGCCCAGAACGTGAATGGTCACTAACAGGATCAAGGTCGAATTGCAACGGCTGTGAGTGAACGGAACCTTGAATCAAATCACCCATTGGATTCGGGTTGTGCGAACTGCTTGGTTTTGTGGCAGCAACGGGGACGGCCGTCTGAATAGTCCTAAAATTCAAACAAGAATTTTAACGATTTTTGAATTACCGAAAGATGACAGATAAAACGGAGCACATAAACAGCAAGTCACCGGGATTGGATGAGAAAAATTACAGAGAAGTAGAAAATATGGTGCTGCTTAGTCTGACGATCACACTTTCACAAGAGAGCGTATGTTGCACGGCACACCATGTGACAAAAAACTTGAAACTGCGTACAGCGAAAGTGCAAAAAAGCTTTTTCATCTCTCGCTATCTGTCTGTTTGGTTGTATTGTACGTCCTTTCATCTATTTTGTACCTGTAGTCGTTGCGTTGACACCTTGCTCGATTTTGTGCCAGTTCATCATCATCATCATCATCATCACCATCATCATCATATATATATATATATATATATATATATATATATATATATATATATATATATATATATATATATGGATGTACTGGAAGAACCAATACCTTCGCATTTGCAACTCCCGAGTTGAGTCCTACGTGGCAACCCCAAATGCATCAGATTAGCCTCGCTGCTTGCTCTATGCAGACGACGTGCTTTCTCAGACCGACTTGAGCAATATACGACGATCATGAATAAGGAAGCGTACGCACCTCAAAGTAAAAATGAGCCAAGATTTATTGAAACTCCGTCAGTTCATCATTATCACAATCGTACAGCGTTGACCAGAAGGGTAAGCCTCACTGACCACTGCCTTTCTTATTCTAATTCGACAAAAAGTGACTACACGATCGCCACTGTTTACGGTTCGTTGTCATATCCTTCAGTGTCTCCAGCCCAATGGTTGAGGGATCTTTTCGACCCCAACCCCAAAGACGTGAGGCATCCACTTTTCCCAAGTTTGCAGAACAATCTCCCTCCCTGTGGTCACGACATGTGTTGAAGTCCACATAGCTTTTTCCACTCCCGGAAAAAAGTGCACGGTGTGACAGACGTGTGTTTGCCTTGCGCAGCAAGTGCCCCAATCATCGAAGTCTACTAATCCGGATACGCTGTGACAGATGATTCTGTGGACGTACGTGTACCTACCTTTAAAAACGCATCAAGCGAAAAACAGCCGAAAACAAACCAGTAAGTGGAAATCATGAAGACAAGGAAGTCCGAATGCCATTGGCCGCCACACCTAGTCACAGAGCTTGCTGTCACCAACCGTTAGGTAGGCGGGTCTCGTGGGCCCCCAACTGGAAGCCTAATACGCCCCAACAGTCGAGGTTTTTATACCTTCTACCATGTCACTTAAATTATGATCCGCTTCCAGTGAACACACTGTATAAACAAGTTAACACTCACGATGAAGTGAGATCAAATTCAGTTTGCACCCTTGGCGGGAACACGTCTGGACCACTGTCCTTATCACACTTCATCTTCATTAGTATCCCATATACTTAAAAATAATAATTCACCTATGAACTCTCTGACTAAGGTTATTGTGGAGCCTAGAGCCATTATTCGGCATTAATTACCACCCAAGTCAGCTAGTTTGTTTCTCTATCATCCAATTTTCGCGTACACTTTTCTAGCTGACCACATTATTTACTTTGTGATACTCGCTCCACTTTGCCTACTAACACGGTTTTGAGTAGTAAGTTGAGAAATTAGACCGCCCTATTGAGCATAAAATAATTCGTCTATTGCCTTCTTCAGAAGCGGGTATGCAGCCACGAATACAAAGGTCATCTGCACTACAAGAAATAGCTGGTAACTTTACCTAGACTCTTTTAGCCAATAATTTCAATCAATTCAGTTCATCCAGCTATCTCCCTTGCAATTTTTTCCACTGATTTCGATGCTACCTCAGCGCATCGTCTGGTTTGAGGGCAAAGTAAATGGAAGCATAAAGCAAAATACAGCCGAAAACAAACCAGTAAGTGGAAATCATGAAGACAGGGAAGTCCGAATGCCATTGGCCGCCACACCTAGTCACAGAGCTTGCTGTCACCAACCGTTAGGTAGGCGGGTCTCGTGGGCCCCCAACTGGAAGCCTAATACGCCCCAACAGTCGAGGTTTTTATACCTTCTACCATGTCATGGACCGATCACCTCAAACTGCCTCCCGACTATTACCTGCCCTGGAGAACAGCGTACGCCGAGTAACTCCATCAGATAACATGCGTAACAAGTCCATGGCATCTCAGCCTGTTTAAATTCAGCACTTGTTCCAGTGACTGATCACTGATTCCCAACATCGTACGCCTAACCTCAGCATCGCCTTTACGATGTTCTCATCATATCAGGTAATGCTACGGAGATATCGATGGTCAAACACCGACAGTCTTTGCCAATCTTCTATTCCTAATACACATGTTTCTGAGCCGTATCAAAGAACGCATCTAACTACCGCAGTATAGACTCGGTCCTTGATAGACGACCGGATGTAACGCCGGCGTCACAGATGACTGAGGTTGACAAAAGCCAAAAGCGCTTTCTGTGTATGTGACGACACTTCATCCGTTATTCGACCAGCTGGTAAGATGCAGTTGTCCAGGTACAAAACGTGCCGAGCTACGCCAATTTTGAATTCATACTTTACCCTTCGAAGGTTCGAAACGCATCCCAAACATTGCCACACTGTTGTTTAGGCTATTTAAAAGAGCTTGTAACTTACCTGGATCTTCAATCAGAAGAACAATATCGTCCGCGTATTACAAGTCACACAGTTCATTGCACAATAAAGTTTGATATTGGTATTCTCACACGAGGATAGGGCTATATCAAGAATCAATTCAACCTCAGAATTAATGAGGAAGGGCAAAGGGGGACAATCTTAAAACCACTTTCCGTGGTGAACTCGGGTGAAAGATCACCGTAATCACAAACTCAGATCCGGCTGTTCCCGTAGGAACACTGGAAAAGTAGAATAAATTTCTCTGGCACACCCTTCAATGGGAAGCAGCACCAGAGAACTGTGCGGTCGACTGAATCGAACGCCGCTTTCCGATCAAGAAGCGCAGAGATTGTGGGCTTACGAAAGATGAGTCTCTGCTCCGAAATTTGTCGAAACCGGCCTGATTCTCACGCGTACACATATTGTGGGCGCTAGATAATCGATGGAGAATAATCCTGGCGAGCAGTTTGGATGCGATTTCTCTATGGATGGTGCAAAAGGATCTGACACCTCTACTATATATCGACACAATCACCGATTCACACCATTCCCCGGAAATCTGCTCGCTATCCCGAATTGTTCGGGAGTGTTTTGTTAGCTCCGAAATCAAAGCTTCGCCTCCATCCTTGAAAGCTGATGAAGACAACCCATCCGGTCCAGCGGATTTGTACCTTTTCAAGTAGTAGTGGTAGATAGCATTTCATTGTCGTCCGGATCTTTACCACACTTGACCTATTGGGGCTTCATGTGGTTCTCCACTCCAAGTCGCAGGGTCTGGTTGCAGGTCATACCTGATAGTGCGGTTGGCCTTTGTGGCTATGAAGTATGTATCCCTTCCACTGCATTCATGCACAAGCGTGTAAGAAAAAATAAATAAAAATTAGAAACTAATTTAACTCTCGGATAACCTCCATTTCTGAAGGAAGAGTGATATCAACCTGCATCGTTTCTCAAGCAGGTCCACTATTGATTGGGTCATTCGAAATTTTCCTTGAAATGCTCCGCTCTACAATCCAAGCGACGTTTTTGAGGGTGAGTCAATGGGCTATGACATTAGAATTACGAGGTTTGGGTACAGGGAAGAGAATGTAAAAAATAAATCAGTGAAAGATGAAATAGCATTCTGCGTGCAAAACGGAGTAACGTACAGGCTTGCTGTGATGGTGCTCCTATGGTAAAACTTAGGATGGCAGTGCGCAACTAAACACGCCTGTTTTCCTTTACGCATCAGCGTTCGCACATTAAGTGTGCCCCATCTAAAAAAACACCGGGGGCGACAAACAGCATCAGCTAGCGGAAGCGGATTCGATAAGACTAAGATACGAAGCAGGACGCGAGAAAACAGGAACGGAACTTCCGTCAGAGATACAACGGCAATTGAGGTTGTCTGAAATTCCCGAAGAATGCAAAACTGTGTGTGGGGGGGGGGGGTGAAGTGTGGAATTAGAATAAACAACGTGTGTACGATGTGACAGCCTTAACGCAAGCGTGTCTTCTGGATGTCGAAATCCTTAGCAGTGGCCACCACGCCCGTTGAACGCACGCTTTGAAGCAGTTGGGACAATTCGTGGTAGAATTTGTCCTTGGTCTCACAGGAACTGAAGTCAGTGGGCGCATACGGTAGGAACATATCAACACGTGAGGTATCGAAAAGGTTAACGCAGAAAAACGATTCATCTAGTGACCAGGTACGTAGAAATAACCGCGTAAACGTTGTCATGAAAACATAATGGAGGCCGATCGCATACGTCAAGGGAAGTAAATCATTATGACGTATCAACGCTCATCTCGCTATTGGAAACCATGGAAGCACTGTACAGCTGTTTCATCCTTTCCAAAATGAATCAGTAGTGCACATCCACCAAGCCTCAATGGAAACTCGACCCGGGCGGTGTGAACGACTCAGTCGAATACCTAACCACTAGGATATCCGGGCTGGATCTTACCGGTTGGTCCACCGTTGACACTACATATTATAGCGCCCTCACATTATCAGCTTTTGCAAGGTCACGCTCCACTTTCTAACACAGCGATCGACCCCTGAAACGGTCAGGCGGTAGGCCGCCATATTGGTGTTTAATTACTGCACGGAAACCCGTTGAGGCACTTACTGAGCCTTGAGATGATGGAATTCCGTTCGTGCCTCTTCAGATCGAACAAGTGCAGCCTTCACGGGAAATCACCCCCATAACATGTTACACTTCTATTACGGACGTCTTCTCTGTAGGAAGCCTAAGTGAAACCAAGGTGTACACGTTACAAACAACTTCGGTGTTGAGTCACTCACAACAATCTCCGAATTTTGCAATCTTTTAATGAATCAAACAGATATTAGACGCTCTAGTGTCACCTAGACACGTACCAGCGAAACGACTGTTTGTTGGATCGCAATTTATGATCGGCAATAGTCAAAGCTAAACCATCTACTAACTTGAATGAGAACACAGTTTAATGTGTCGATGGGCATAGGTTTATTGCTTTATAGGGCACCCAAGTCATGTGGTTCGGGGAGCACCGAACTCGGCTGCTTATACAGGTTCTACTAGGATGGAGTAGGTTGCGTTTGTGAATCGATGGGCACCTGGGGCTACCAATCAATCGGAGGGAAGCAACATGTTATCAATATATCATGGCGCGATGAGACATAAATTCCAGTTAACAATCAAATAAGTAATTCGAATAAATTGAAAACTGAGACACTTTGGGGAAAATAATGCCACTATTGTAGTCTCACACTTGATATTGGGGAAGCTGAACTCTCTCTCCAACATTCGGCCACAGCAATCTAATCTCGTACTACTATAAATTGTTCAGGCAAGTACGGGTCAATAAAGAAACATGAAATATAATACAAAGGACTCACTTCACTGAAGTGGAAGTACAAACTACAAACTCCACCTCATCGCTGAATGGATTCGCGAACGAGAACATGTTACAGCGCACAGCCACCGGTTCCGCGGCTGATTGGCCTTGGAGTTTCAGGACCAACGTGAAAATCTCTCCTTTAAACTTCCACGCTAAAAAAGGAAAAATTGCGCTTCATACGGGAAATAAAGTGGATTTTATCAAATAGTCAGTCGATCGAATTTCCAAGCAAAGCATCACTAGGCGCACACAATCACTTCTTGTTATGCGTACTGACCGTTACGACCAGTGTGACTGGGTTTTTTTTGGGAAAATGTATCACATTTGTAAGCGGCTGCCACTGAATGGTCATTCGACTTGCCGGTAAAGCTTGTGATACACAGTGGCGTCCATTACAGTTCTTAACTAACCAAGTGGTCGAGTGGACAATTGCGTCTGAACAAACAGTAAACAAGAACAAGTTGCTTCGGCTGTGTGGTGTAACTCCGTATCACTTCATTATCACAGCGACATTATCGGTCTAAATGGTGGAAGACAGCAATCCGCTGTCATCCGGCTAGTTGTCACACGCGACTCATTGGGATCTACATCGTTATTTACTCGAACCCTCAGGATCGTGGCTGCCGGATAACCATGATTGTTAAGTGGGCTTCTGAAGCCACTGGGCATGCCCTGCTCACGCGCAAGTATGAAAAGTGAGTAAAATCTGAATACCGGAGACCAAGTTGGGTTGTGTTGAAACTTATAAATTGCGTACTGTGCCCGTATATTCAATTATACATTCACAACCAGATCAAATAAATGGACATTTTTCAGTGGAGATAACCGAAGATGGGAGGTATTAGTTTCCCTTATAAGATCAGTTCACAGGGTTGACGAAGCGAAGCCAGGTTCATGGAGGTGCGATAACAACCCACGGTCATTCGATAGTATGTATATTAACAAGTGGGTTTAGTGATAAGACGACAATTACACTGTTGAACACGGATTGGGGACTCACCTCGGTCAAAGGCTTCTTGAAAAGCACTTTTGTCCTTAGCGGACAGGATGCGATCTGTGAGTGTCTGACCCAACAGCTCTTCTGTGCCGACACCCAGAACATTTTGCACACGCTGGTCGCAAAACGTCACTCGCCCATCCGCAGCGTGTCGCGTAACAAATTCTTGAGATCGAAGCGGGGACAAATCGGAAGCATCGGGTCGATTGGTAATTTGGAGGCGACCGAGTGCGACCAGACAATGCGGAACCTGGGGATCAACGGATTTTTCGGAATCCGATAGCCCTACGGAACCAGCAGCGTCGTGACCAGCAGCAGCAAAGTCGCCATCGTCAGCAACAAGGCCATCTTGGAAGGAACATTGAAGACCAGTTCACATTTTGTCATTAGGATGAGAACTAAAGCCACATCACTGTTCAATATCTAGTGAATAGACACCACAATCTGGTAATACTACTAATTCAAAGCATTTTCATCGCTGACTCAACGGTAACAGGAGTCTGTGTGGATGAATGTGAGTCGTTCCGGGCAGTTCATCTGAATTAAAATCCGATGAACCCGTGGGTGCATACTGCGTTTAGTAGCTGAATCGGAGATCGAGAAGCTGCAAAAACAAGATATCCCAAAAGACCAAGCCATGTCACACGTTATTCGCAAGGATTTTTTGAGGAAAAACATTTGCAAAAAAACGGGGTGATCAGATATAACTGCGACTGCGGCATCATTGAGGACACTGGCTTTGGAGAAGTGGATGGTGTGTGCACGAACTCGAATCAGGACTGCTGATCGACCCTCACTTAATGGATTAAAGGTGGACAAATCTGTATCTAAAAGACGGCTAGAACTTTCATATTCTAGTTATGGTTGCAAAACCTTGGTGAATGTAGGAAAGTAACACTAACGATACTTTCTATGGAGTATTCATTGAGCTCAGTTATCGTGTTCGTGACGATCAGAAAAAGCGGTAAGACCAGTGAAGTACTCTACCTACTCACCGGGACTAATCTCCCTTTAGGCTGTTGCAGAACGCAGGTAGCTGACTGATCGAGCGATGGACTGCTATGAGGCAGCAATGTAAACGACAAATGGCGCAAAAGGGTGTGAATGAACTGTAACGGATGTACGCGGAAGCATACGGGAATGCAGACACACCACGATAAACACGTGTTCCCACAAGTCGTAGGTGTATGAAAAAAACACTAAAACCATGGTTTCTGGACAGGTAATCACGAAATGCGAGGCCATAAGTGTACATGTGTTTGTTTGTGCACGCTTATATTATGCGAGCGAGTGTGTTCACACACGGACGACTGTTGCCGAAAAGGAATAAAAGTTTGACAAGCTGGGAAGGCAAAACAAAAGCAAGAAAGCACACAACTGTGAGTTTCCTCGAGTAAATGAACAAGATGGCGACTCGATGCTGAAAGACTCAGGCCACGATGAATCGGGAAAACCTACAGATTGGTCTAACGTCACTGCCTGGAGGGGGTACGAAACCGATTGGATGATGAAGGTATCCAAATGAGTCAACACTGACCTTAAGCGAATCGAAGTGAGCAATAAGTCTTCTGAACAAAAAGACAAAAGGCATAGTATAGTTCCATATCACTGAGTTCCGTTCAAATCTCTGTAATGTGGGCATTCCACTCAACACTTCGATACAGAGAAAAACCGTATCTCAACGACTCTAGTGAAATAAGTATGGTATATATAATTATGACATGGTATCCAAAAAAAATCACTCATGCAAATTAGAAAGTACCGAGGAGTTAGGACTACTGAGACCTAGTTAACTGAAGAAAAACATCATTTTTGAAGAGAGTCTGTCGTAAGGATGCCAGCGTTTCATTACGGTGAATGAACAAAACGATTCCGACCATGCCCAACCTTGATGGCACTTTATCAAGTGTATAGTCTGTCTCAAATAAATCGAGATCACCGCAATTCGATCGGAATCCAAACACACGGTAAATTTCCAGTTTATACAACTAGTACCGCTCTCAGCAGCCACAAATGTACATCAGATACTATTGTTTAACGAAAGAGCATCAGCTACATACACTGCAATTCAGCCGTATATCAGCATTATGACCGGAGTGAGATGATCCCAATTTTTTTGGACGAACTGTTCTGAGAAGTTAGTCTATGAGTTGCACTGTTCCGTGTGCGCTTTTCGCCTTCAAAATACAAAATTCTGCCGCAGGATTGGGTTGGTCCAACACCAAATCTTTCAGTATCTGAGGGAACTACAGACCTGGTAAACAAGTTCTGTTATCTGGACAGCTGAATTTCACCCGGAGGCCGGATATCGGACGAGGTGTCTTTGTATACACCGAACACTCGTTTGGCTTTTGCCAACCTTAGTCATCTGTGACATCGACATGACGTCCGTTTATCTATCAAGGGTCGGGTGTACGCTGCAGCAGTCAGGCCAATGCTTCCGTATGGCTCAGAAACATGGCAACTATGGGTGGAGGATGTACGAGGATTATCGGTATTTGAGCACCGATGACTTCGTAGCATTGCCCGAATCTGGTGGAAACTCCATATCAATATTGCTGAGGTTCGGTGGAGTCTTAGGTTCACAAACCAAATCATTGGATGAAACACTCAAGCTCATCAGACTAAGGAAGCTGGGATGTGCGTTGCGCATTCGTTGGCCATTAGCCATGTAAACCGAGCCCTACCACTAAATGGCGAAACAATAGAAATTTTAATCGAATCTTAATTGTCTCCGCTTCACCATCTTGCCAAACGGACAAACCGCAGATGATGTGAAGCGGCGAAGTGACGTGGCACGAACGGCGTTTCCGGCGATGGAATGAGATCAGTATCAAGTTGCTGTCGTATCGTTCGTTTTTCAACGCGGATACAACTCCGCCGGACTGCAGTGGTTTGAGCACGTCCTTCGTCAACGTAATCACGTCATAGCCAGCGTATTTCCGGCACCATCTGTGTCACCGACAAGGGGGAAAATTAAAAACCTGGCTGAATGCCGTTTTCGAGGACATAAACCAACTTGGCTTTCGTATGGTGTACGGCAATTGTCAATGGAAATGGAAATGAATCGGTATCTGCAAGGACCTTGTTACTAATCGCCCGGCATGGACTGTCGCGACCAGAGACATGAATTGAGCTGGTTTACCCTCTCCAGGAAGAGTCAGAGTAAAGTAAAGTAAGTACCGTCAGGCGGTTGCTTCATTATATCTTTTCTACCATCATTATTTTGGCTTCTGTTTTTCGGAGCTCGTCTTGGCGATTCCGTTCCTCTAATCTTTACCGGTCATTCTCGCATACAGGCGGCCATATACCTTGGTCAGTTTTATGGTCCCAGATGTTGCACCTTCATTTTCCAATTTTTTTCCCGGATTGTCAAATTGTGGGACATCTTCTCTTTCTGCCTCTCGGCCAGTACCAACAAGCACGTTTTTGTGTGAATGTTCCCTTAAATTCCCTCTTGCAGTAGGTCTTTTGGATATGGGGTTTTGTCCCTCTATAGCAAATCCCTGCGCTTAGTAAAACTTATGACGGTGCGGCTATAAGGCTAGTCAATTCAGATATTACTGGTGCATCACTTCTCTAGCAGTTACGTTTGCATAATCTGCTCACCTATCGCACGAACAAATGACAATTTTCGCCACAGACGTCATTACCGCGTTCACGTTTCGAATCGTTAAATTCAAGTCAGAACCGTGTTTCAAACCGCCCCAATAACTCCAGTGAGAAGTCTATTTCGCTCACGAATCACCACATTTTACAAGCACAAAATACATCATTTATATAGGAAGAAACAATCATTGACACCAATCGCTGCAATGCAAACCAACTAGTTCATACTGGCATCAAGAAACCTGTCTTCTGATTGATTGACCGCTCACAGAACTAGCTGCCACTCGGCGAGAATCCGCTATCGTTTCATCGATCCGCCACCTTGTCATTTGCACATTCGCTGGCACAAGCAATAACTGGACTCCGGGCAGGCGCTGGTATGCCGACTGCTGATGGGACGTGGTTGACTATCGACCGAGTCAGCACATACCCTCACAAACCGACGAGATTGTGATGCATAACGTCTATGACGTTTTCACTCCCATAGGAAATAATGGAAATACCGATGCAGGCCTCAAGAAAACTTGAATCTGTTGAGTTTCGCCACTCGTGATTTGTTTAGAAATCGCTAAATATTGAAGCTGATAACTTAAGCTGCTTGCATAAGACTAAATGCCATCACTCACAATGCGTTTGGCAAGGCGTCACTTCAGAAAACTACCACCAATCGTGTGAGAAGAATATGAAAACTGATTTTCCCTGTGCCTTACTCACTTATTTTTACTTTTATGCGGCTAGCTCTTGCAAGCGGATGAGCCGGCTCCATGTACGTTTCGAATGAAAGGGAACTTGTCACGGAGGGTCCTGCGAATTACGTACGAAGTGGCGTCTTCAGAGCCACGGCTTTTGTTTGAGGTGACATCTTTAGTCCGTGCATAGCTCAGTGCTACCTGCAGCCAAAAGAAATTTCGTATGTTGGGAGCCGCTGACCGAACGAGCGGCTCATGCACCTGGTGAATGGTAATAACGAATCCGGGATGCCCAACGCGTCCTAGTGATCTTGGTTGCCGGTGGCTCACCAGGACCTGGTTCGCCATTCGGAAGTCACCTAGACCCAGGGGTCCAGGCAATCCTTTTGATTGGACGAATTCCGTTGGCAGCCAATGGATCTCAACAGATTTCAACCACCTACGCAGGCGCGTTCGTTTTCGCATGCTGGGCGCCGTCTCGCCGAATTTTAAGGCCTTGGCTACCATCAACTTGGTTCGGCCCTTCTGTCGAGCAGTTTGCCGGGGTGTGGCCGCTGATGCATGCCTCAGCTTTGTGGAGCCACAGGTGAAAGTTGAGCAGGTCATGGATACCAAAGAGATGGAAGATACCCCAAGGGGCACGACAGTCGACCGGGTTAGAGGTACTACTTCTCTCACATACCCCATAAACCTGAAGTATATGCGGATACTAACTAGTTATCTTTGACGACAACAGACACCAAAATAGCGCCAGATGGATAATAAGAAATAGCGAGAAAAATCAGAACATACCAAACAGTGAATAAGATTGCGTGGTGACACTCTGTCCATTCACCACTTGCATGTCTCCTTTGGAATTGTGCATGGAGGTGATTGGTTTTACGAAGCCTGTGACGTGGATCAAGGCATAAGACGGTTGGTTCGATGAACACGGGGGTCCAAATGCTTGACGATGACGGATTCGCGCTCGAGCTCCTAAAGGAGAGGATCCAAGTCCACCAATTTCAGCATGATTGGGATTCTGAAGCAGTGCTGAACCCATTCGCATCCGGCAGATGAAACCGCGACGTGCACCCATTCCAGCGCGCGTGTGGGCTGTGGAACAATTTGAATGCAGATCAACCTCTGCGTAGGAAAAACCATCTCCCTAGACTAAAAACTAAAGGATGCATGATGGAATATGTCTGCATAAAGGGGCAAACAAATCACCCTGGTGTGCCCCACTGTGATTCTCTGAAAAAATGAACACGAACTTTCACATTTTCATGCCTTGATTATGACCGCGTCATGTACATGTCCCCGAGTCACACCGGTCATACACACTCAATTTAAAAAACGTGCAACCATATCACTGTTAGAGGTGCATCTGCATTTGGACCGACTTCTTGTATCCTTTTGTGTCCTACCTACTAGTTATTGTGGATCGTAAAAGTTCGAAGTGGACTTAACCAACAACCTAAATTAAACTGAGAATTCGAGTGAAAGGTTACCGAGCAACCAAAGTGAAGATAGACACCTGTTTATATCATTTTATTAAATTCTGGATCGTGTGATGGCAGTGCACACCATAACCGTTCGTAACTGAAAATAAGAAATTCTCGTCGGTGACACTACACAGCGGCATTTTACCTGTCTTGATTGCTAATTACACAAACCTTGGAGCATGGCTGGACTGAACGGCAGCTAAAACGGACTATCATAACACATGCCCGAAATCACAAATGTGTACCGAAACTGATCCAAGGCCACCAAGTTCTAGTAAGGACAGAAAAATTAGGTCATGCGAACTAAAAACGATGTTCGTCGGAAGTCACAAATGGAAATCATGCGGATGGAAAAAGTGTTCTCATGCAACAATGACACTGCACGCAGCATCAAGTCGAGTCACTTAATTTCTCCAATCATATGGTTGGTGCATCTCGTGGAGCCCGACCAGAGAGCCTCCTTGGTCTAGGCCATCACGAAGAAATTGCACCATGACGTGGTGTATCGGCTTGTGTGCCTTCATGAACGAAAGTGCTACGCAGGATGGCTTCCTTAATCCGGAGATGCAATCATGCCCGACAAGTCAATGGGGGGGAGACCAGACGAAGTGCACTCTCTTAGCCAGTTGATGGGCAACATCTGCTTTTGAATACTATGTCCCAGTAAATGAACACGGAGAGAAACAGTTTACCGGTCTGAAAAACTCCACCAGATGGACGTATGTGTGGAGTATCTGAGATTCCTCTCAACCGTGGGAGGATTCATCACACCTCATTGGGCAGCTATCGCCCGCCTAAGCCGGGCAGCCTCCAGCCCAAATGATGCTACTCCGTTCAAGTTTTGTTTTTTCCACTTGGTACATGAGTCTAAGGACCGAATCAGAAAAGCGGATCGATAGCAAAGCACCAACGGAGACAAGACACATTGCGCGCAACAATCAGGTCTTACGTGACAGACCGGAAGAAGTTCCATCATGGATGCTTTAGTTACGTTCGCGTGTTGGGTTAACAGCCTAATGCCTTGTGGGATAGACTATTCAGTCAAAGGCTCTGGTTAGGGTTCCCAAAGAAAACCCTCTCTGTAGTGCGAGCAGCCACGCAGAATTATTTGCTCAGAAGTCTCCAGCAGTCCCCCTGGAAAACGTTTCTCGTGCCTCTGCTTTTCATCTTTCACATCCCAGTTGTAAATGGATACGAGAGGCCATAATGAGTCAAGACCGGGTTAGGGTAGCAACTTAAAGACATGGGGAAAATGAGAATCGATTCTCCGATCCAAGTCTTTGCTTTGCTGCTGTCAACGTCCGCACACCTTGCTCAACGGAGTAACAGGCTACCGTAGAATAAACTCTTGGAACCTTTAAAATAGGTGTGTTGTGTCTCCGGAATATGTGTACAAGACTCCACTTCAGTGTTAACACTTCGCGCCTCAGCTATAAACTCGGCTTCTCGTTTCATACTTTGCGTGTCGGGTTATCCGGCGTTTGGTGCTTGTGGTCCCCTTGGCGTTGGCATCGCTCTGAGCATGGAGGTTAAGCGTACATTGTTTGACTGGATCCCAGCCAGCAGTCGTTTGTGCGCGGTCCAGTTGATTGGTTCTGTGCATGTCAACAACAATAGACTGAAGCGTCGATGCCTGTATGTGGTGTCTGTGTACAATCAAACTGACCGTGGCTCTCTTGAGGCTAAATACGAATTCTACCAAGATTTGTCTCGACTGCTCCCAGCGTGAGCTCTGCGGACATAATGGCTGCTGCTGGTGACATCAGTGCTAGAGTTGGAATCTTAGACGAGACGTATAAGAATATGGGAGGTCATTCTGGCATTCTAGCCAATCGAACCGATAACAGCGACCGACTCATCCAGCCATGTTCTGACCCTTGGATGTTCCTAGCGCGTACAAATTTCTTGCACAAAAACTGGCAACGGCTAACCGGACCTCCTCTTGCGTCTCCATATCGCTGAACTCACATCGATCGCATTGTTTTCGGTTGCCGCTGGCGTGGATCAGTTCATGACTCTCGATCATTTTGATAGACGCCCGTAGACACTGGCCACGCCCTCCTTCAAGCGCACTTCAAACTACGTGTTGTCAGTGGCCGAAGCAACGCCAAAGCTAACCATGGCCCGCGGCTTATACTGGACAATAACCACAGACCTGCTTTTGAAGCAGAAATATCCACCAGCTTATCAATGCAGTCAAATGCTCAGGATCCAGATGGATAGAGATGGAGGAGGCCTTATCTGAGGCTGTTAATGCAGTCACACCAGACACCGAGACGACGGTTTTCTGCATTTTTAGCTGCGCTGTTAGATGGTCATCGATCGATTCCTCCGAATTCCAGATATGATGAGGCAAGGAGGTGCCTTAAACGCCAATTGATTTGGAGCCTGAGAAACGACTCGGAGCCCAGATGATTTTCGAAGAGTAGGGAGATGAGAAAAGCTGCGGCGATCGGCAACATACGGAACCTTTTCCGTCTATTCCTAAATACTGACCCACGGAAGCCAGGAGTTAATGAACTGGTCAAGGAGGCGAACGACTCACTGATTCAAAGACAGAAGAGCCGTTTAAGTCGTCGGGCGGAGCATTTCGGAAACAACTTCACTGGTTTTATACACAAAAAGTATAACGAGTAACATGACTGTTGGAAATCGGTAGGTAGATACCAATTCTACATCAGAAGCGGCTCTCTATTAGACAAGCTACCTTGAACGACATAGGACTGCTGGACCAGATGGGTTATCTCCATCGATTTTCAAAGACGGTTGCTCTATACTGTTATCTGAGTTGATAAAAATCCCCCGTGTAATACGACAGCAGAAAGTTCCAAAGGCTTAGTGTGATTTGGTGATCGTACTGAACTGTAAGGCGACAGGTACTCCGCTGAGAAATAAGTCTGGTTAGCATCGCATCTAAACTGCTCGTTGGTATTAGTCTCCACCGCTTATAAAACGCCGGCGAGAGAATCAAACTGGATTTAGATCTGGTCGAGGTCGTGTTGAACACACCTTCACTCTTGGACAAATGTCTCCAACCATTTGGTAAGTGGGTCGCGTGGACCCCAACGTCAAAGTCTAACAAATCCTACTTGGTCAAGGTTTTCATACCCTTTTGCCATGTCACGGACTGACCATCTTGACCTACCTTCCAATCAGCTCCGATCTCAGAGAACAGCGTATGCTGAGGAAGTCCATCGGTGGACATGCGTATCACACGTCCAGACCACCCTAACTTGTTTAGATTCAGTACTTGATTCACAGACTGACCTCTGGTTCCCAACACCTTACGCCGAACTTCAGCATTGCTGATACGGTTTTCCCACCATACTCGGGCAGTGCTACGAAGATATCGATTTTCGAACACCGACAGTTTTCGCCTTTCTTTTAACTTTAAGGGCAATGTTTCTCAACCGTATGGACCGGATCTAACCAACGCATTGTACACCCTACCCTTAACAGACAATCGGATGTCACACCGGCTCCATGAATAGCTGAGGTTAGCAAAAGTCAAACGCGCCTTCTGTATACGCGATGACACTTCATCCGATATCGGTCCATCTGGTGAGATGTAACTGCTCAGGTAAAAAAAATTTATCCACTTCAGCTAGAGCTTCTCCTGCCAAGAAGAGGTTTGGTGTAGAGCCAACCCAGTCTTACAGCAGCATTTTACACTTTGAAGGTGCGAAAAACATCCCAAACATTTCCACACTGTTGTTTAGGCTATCTAGAAGAGTTTGCAACTAACCTGGATCTTCGCTCAGAGGAACAATATCATCCGCATATTCCAAGTCAGACAAATTACTGCCAGAGCAAAGATCGATACCACCATTCCCACACGAAGACAGGTTTACCACAAGAACCAATTCAACCACAAAATCGAAGAGGAAGGGTAAAAGAGGGCAGTCCTGACGAACATCACTTTCCGTGGTGAACTCGGGTGAAAGATCCCGTAAGCACGAACTCGGCTTCGGTTATTCGTATTGGCACCCCCTTCAATGAGAGGTAGCACCAGAGAACTGTGCGGTCGACTGAATCAAACGCTGCTTTCAGATCAAGAAAAAAACAGATTGTGGGCCTACGGAAGATGTGTCTGTACTCTAAGGTTTGTCGAAGAGTAACGATGTGATCAATACAACCACGACCGGGTCTTAAACAGGCTTGATTCCCACGCGTACACATTACGCGGGCACGGAATAGTCGGTGGAGTATAAGACCGGTGAGCGACTTAGACGCGGTACTTACCAAGCTGATTCCTCTGTGGTTTTCACAATAGGACCTGTCACTTTTCTTGTAAATCGGCGCAATTATCGAGTCACACCATTCCCTAGGAATCTAGTCACTAACCCAGATTACCTGGAGGAGTTTTGTTAACTCCGAAGCCAAAGCTTCGCCTCCATCCTTAAAAAACGATGGGGACAACCCATTCGGTCTACCGGCCTTGTACCTTTTCAAGTAACCTATTTCCCGCATAGCCTCCATCTCTGATGGAGTAGTGATATCCACCTGCGTTTGTTTCTTTTGCAGGTATATTCGGGAGGTCTACCGTTGAAGTGGGCCCAACGATCCAGACGACGTCCCTGGGAATGAATCAGTGAGCCATCGGATTCCTTACTTAACTCAATTACAACGGGTTTCCGTGGACCGGTGCCTCTAATCAAGCGGAAAAGGTTGCGAGTATTGCCAATGGACGCAGCCTTTCCCATTTCCCTACATTTCGCAATCCACAACTGCTTACGGTCATTTCTTAGGTTCTTAGTCCGTTGGTATCTTAAGGATCTGCGCACTTCATTGAATGTGTCATCCAGAGGGATGGATCTGCGAGCAGGTAATAGAGCAACTGATGTCGAAGATATCCATCGTTTGTGAGACCTACCTGAACCAGGATCCTGGGTGGCATTCGAAGCGGCATACCGGGCTTCCCCGATCTGTTTCAAGCGTTCATCTGGGTCCTGGACATCTGATTGAATCGATAGCCGCGTAAACAGTTTCGTCTGGAAATTGTATCGCTGCCTATTGTCCGAAAGCAACTGCACCGGATAGGTGGCATTTTCGTTGTTTCGACCACGTAAGCGATGTAAACGGAAACGAGCACCTATCAAAGCGTCATCTGAGTCCACAGGCGTGGGTTAAAATCAACGACAATCTTCAGCTGATCCACGCCAGTGGTAACCAATCACGATATGGTCTATCTGAGTGCAACGTTGTGAAGACGTGGGAGGACGCCATGCGAGTCTATGCTACTTCTTATGACAGAAGTTCGTTCTCACCATAAACAGTTTGTGGTCACAACAGAGCTGAATGAGACGATCGGCTGGAATAGCAAATGGGTCTCCGATGTGCCTTTCGGAATCTCCCAAACAGCCAACTCGGGCGTTCAAACCCTCAGCATTCACGTTCGTTGCACGTGCGCTTCGAAGAAGCTGGGAAAAATCTTGGTAGAATGCGTTTTTGGTTTCAGAAGAACTGCGATCAGTCGGCGCATACACAGACACGACGAACAAACATCGGCTGTTCGGTCTGTTGCTGTTGACACGAACAGAACCGTCCAACTGAACGGCACACAAACGACTGTTGACTGTAATCCAGTCCAGCAGTGCATGCTCAGCTTTCATGCTCAAAGCAATCCCAAGGTCAGCCTGAACACGAACGCTGGACATCGAATCACCCGACACGCGAAGAGTGAAGCGAGAGACTGAGGTTGTATCTGGGGTGTGAAGAGTTAACACAGATGTGGGGTCTTGTATGTGTGTTTTGGAGACAGTATACATCTGTTTTAAAGATGTCAAGAGTTTTAGCGAGGGCAGACTGTCACCCGATCTGACATTGTGTGCGGACGTTAAAGGTAGCCAAGTGAAGTGAACATTTAGGCTTAAGAAGTGCACTCGATGTATACTAGACTCCTGAACTGCTGTTTGCATCAGCGTCGCAATTTCCGTGGTGTTTTGCATCGGTCTCAAATTGAAGGGAAAATTGATAAGGTCCATCACAAAAAAGATACTGGAGGTTTCTGGACAAATCATACTTTGCGGCTGCCTACACCGTGGAAAGGGATTTTCTTTGAGAATCCTAACCAGAGCCCTTGATTCAAAAATCTGAACCACAAGTTAGCGCGGATTAAACCCAGCACGGGAAGGTGACCGGAGCATCAGTGAAGGAACATCTGGTCTGTCACGTGAGACCTGATGGTTGCTCGTAGGCCCACAGTCTCCGTTTTTCTCAATCTAAGAGAAGCCTTCGACTCAGATCTTTAACTCTGCCTTTTATTGAGAGGTGTACCAGAGAAATTCATCTTTCAGTCCCTGTACATAAACAGCCGAAGCTCAGTTTGAGCTTACGGTGTTCTTTCAACGGAGTTCGCCACAAAAAGCGGTGTAAGTCAAGGCTGCCCCGTTTCTCTTATTCTCTTTAACTTTGAAACTAACATGGTCCAAGAGACCGCGCTTTTGTCAGGTGAGGACAGTGGCACTGAACATTCTGCTAGTGACTTAGTGACAAACCTTGAATATGCGGACGAAATAGTTATTCCAGAAACCACGCAGGTTTCAAAATTTATTGGATAGCTTGAACTGTGTAGCATTCTTCGGAAGAAACGTATGAAAAACCTTACGTGAACTTGGTCGTGTAGATCGAGTTAGACTTCCTCGGCGGGGTGGAAGAGACTTTCTCACTGAGTGGTTAGACCGGTTAAAGGAAGTAGCTAGGTGTCGCGATCAGAAGCGCCCTTGTATCCGCAAACTCCCCATATCGACTTGATAGTTATTTGTAGTTCCCTTACTGCTTCTTTCATATTCGTTTTTTTCTTTATCTTCGATAGAGGTAGCCACCGAGAGATAGCAACCGAATCCACGGCACATAGTGCATGGTTAAGGGTTTTCTGAACTGAACGCTTTCAAAACACTATCTACATAATGGACTGACAACGTCGGCCAATCTTTCAACGAATATCCATATCGGAGAACGATGTGCATTGAGGGAGTCTTTTCTGGACACGCACCGCACATCCCGACTATCTCAACTCATTCATAGTTTGAAATACAAACTGACTTCTGGGTCTTAGCAAACTCAGCATCGCCCGTGGCGGTCGAGTGGTATGTGTATCTATCACTTCAGTGGAAAGTTCAAATCTCGCCACCGAAGGTTAGTTTGGTGGTAGGCAGTGACTTGCTGTTGTCCGACCTGCTATCACACCTGACTAACTGGGACCTTCAGCGGTTCTGAAGGTCGGATTGTCGGTTTTCCTCAGCAATGTTTTTCCGGGGCCTTCAAATTTGGTCGTGCTTTGTGCTCATCGATGGTTTTATCATTATATACGCTCATCCCATTAAAATCATCGCTTAAATTTCTCAGTGTGTTTATGTCTACCTGCTTACCGGGGTTTTTAAAATGTTGCTGGCATTATCTGTTATCACTCGATTGTGAAAGTTATCGAAAACTTCTCCTGACAAGTATTTAACAGATATAAAAGACTAAAGCAGAAACATTATAACATTAATAAAAAGCAATGCGCTTGCTGGTGGGTGGCATTGCGCCACTCAGACGACAAAACAGTACCAATATCTATCGTCCTCCTAAGCAATATACGTTCGCTGTTGGGGAAATCAGCGATTTGGTGAATTTCGTAAAACTGTCCGAATTTTTGCCATTAGAAATCATAATGCTGCCAGAGACGTAGCTACACTTTGATATTAATGACTAACTAATCGAACTCGCAGGAAACAACGCTCACCGGATTGACCGTACCTCTCATTATCGGAATCGTGGAGGCGGTCTACTGACGTACATCGAAGGTTTCTGGTGCAAGTCTTGAAAGACGTTATTTGCGTACAGTGACGCACAGATTACTTGCTTATCGGTTGAATACGAACTATAATTTCTCAGCAAATATTAATCGATCATAAATGCAAATGTCTATTTTTCACCATGTTCCTCATCGAATGGTATTTCTATATTCACTGAAACATTCACCTTGGAAATAAAAAAACATTGAAATGTGCGCACTGACGATGTCACCTCGATTGGTGAGAAATGTTCGCGATGTAAACGCCATACTCAGCGATAAGAAGCTGTTGGGAACCACTAACCTTGGCTACAACTAGCATCGATTGTGAAAGAAGGTACTGAGAGCATTGAAACCCTACTCGTCATCGTCCCTGGAGATTTTAGTCACTCAGTTTTCTAGACTGCTTGGCACTAAAGACCATTGAAAACTTCTCCAAAAAAAAGAGAATGTGCAGCACCATTTCCTCTTTATCAACGACACCGAGGCTATCTCCGTCCAAGAGAGGGCCCTTTCATCCGGCTTTGATCACTGTATCATCAGGGCATATCCCAAGATCTATTCCAGGTCAGGCCAAATTATGAATATTCGTTCTTCTGGCCGCAGGATTTTTCATAGGCAATGCAACCTCAAAAACTTGTTCAATTCAGTTCAGGTAACCACTAGACATGCACTGTGTGCCGTGGATTCGGTTGCTATCTCTCAGTGGCTAACTCAATCGAAAATAATGAAAAAAACAGAAATATGAAAAGAACAGTAAGAGAACTATAAATATTAATACCAAGTCGGTACGGAGAGTTTGTGGATACAAGGGCGCTTCTGATCGCGACACCTAGCTACTTCCCTTCCTTCCACTCAGTGGAAGGATCTCCTTGACCTTACCCATCGCGCAATGCAACGAGAAATCGTTCGTGACACTGATTTTAGTCAGTTCTACAACACTGATGTCTGAATTTGCTGCGATCATCTGACACATTAATTGAACTTCTGTTACGATATTTGTTACCCACTGGCGCTGTTAAATTTCCGACCCCCCAGGTTTTCGTCGCCTCACTTGAAAACATCAAGACGACAGGAAGAACGTACTCACGTGAGCCCGCTCCATGGATGTCCCGAAAGGCATCTACCAGCGAGCGGTGTGTAGACAAGCAGTTCATGAAGAATCTTAAGAAGTAGGTACGAAGTTGTGTCCACGGCGTCACCCGGCTAGGTAGCAAACGTATCCCGTGCACAACTAAGTGCTACCGGTCAGGCAACAGGAAATTTGTGTTAGGACCCGGTTGACCGAACGATCGGTTCATACGCCTTTCGGATGGCGGTTTGCGAGTTCAGGATGCACACTGCGTCTTAGTGAATCTTACCCAACTCAGGACAGCTGAATAAAAGGCGAGAGGCAAAGGCCTTATTTGGTGGTGGGCCACATCCGGACACGTCACAATTCGATTTATTAGCTCAGAACGTACTGTTTACGTAGGAAGAAAGCTTTGTGACTAATCTTTGCAACACAGGTTAACTGGGTCAAGCGTGCATTGAATAACCTCTCTTCTGATTGACTGATTAATAATACGGCGAATTACCGTTTGACGGGAACCTCTTCTAGTATCATCGATCCGCTGTCCCGTAATTCGTGAATCTGTTGATTCTAGGCTTGACTTTGATTCTAAGCAGATGCTGACGTGAAGTCTGTTAGCGTGACTAGGCCGCGTTAGACCGTAGTATAGCATTTTATAGTATACCTAGGCTACTCTATTTCATCCTCCTTCAATCGCACCAAGCCTTTCTAAGTGTTGTCTTGATTTCAGCAATCTATTCACCTACATTGATAGGCCTCTACTGTTACCAATGTTACAAAACGCAAGCGAACCTCCACCTCTGTTGTTATTGACAGAACCCAATTTACAACGGTCAAAGGTGACATCTCTGATTCTCTGTCCGTTAATACAGGAGTACTTCAGGATGCCCTTCTGTTTCCCTTCCAACGCTTCTAATGACCTCCTGACTAAGTACGCTGATGGTGTTGCCACTGGGGCAAAATCTAACGATAACTTCCAGTTTTCTGAACTTGGTGATTCCTTTTCAGCTTTTACGTGGTAAGCTCCTGCGAGAGCATAAGCCGGCTTCATGGATGTCCCGAATGACACCTGCCCATGACTGGTGTGTAGAGGAATCGTTCAGAGGTCTAACTCGTCACATTCATCACTCAATGTATCCAAATATATTGACATTCTATTTTTACTTGCCAAGGGAGGACGTCTATTTTCAATCGAGAGTAGCTGCTCTTATATTCACGAGGTAATACCCAAAGTTCGGTCAATGAAGTATCTTGACACAACCATTTCTCAAGACCTCAGCTGGTCCCAGCACATAATGCATTCACAAAGATTCGATGATTATAGTATCATATTCTACGCTTGAGATCCTTACACGCACTACAATACCTCACTAAACGTTTGTGTACTCTTGCCTGATGTCACACCCCTTTAACTGCTCCCGTCATCTTTCCTAGCCTTCGAAGGAAAGACTTTGTTACCTCGAGCAGACGTATCCAAGTTATATCGCGATACTATGGTATTGCCCGTCCTAATGCCACCAAGTTTCTTAGCGAAAGCGCTTTTCTTCGTGCGAAACACTTTGTGCTAATGTCTTTTCGAATTCAACTCATCCACCGCACATGCATTCAACTGGGGATGTTTCTTCCTCATCCATCAGGTGCAAATACAACTTCTACTTCCGGACGATCTTCTCCCGTTTATTTGTTCTTCCTTATCTTACAAGGTACTCCAATAACCAATCACTGGTGCCTCGTTAACTCAAAAGCGCTTTGTTTTAACTCATTTTGCTACCATTCTTGTTACCGCTGCCTGAACAAAGAATTTATTTTATCACTTAATTATTCGAATCTACAACAAGTTTATCCACCAAATAATGTACGGATGAGCGTAGTGCTGATAATTAATCGTTTTGAATCACACTCGATTAGGCGATATCAGACGTATAACAGGATAGACTGGACAGGTTTTCTGATAATACCTGAAAGAGGTTACAGGAGAATACCAAGCAATAGCGCTCCTTTGTTGTCCAGTTGATTATTGGGGTCTTGTAGTTACGAAGTAAGCCTCAGTCATTGCATTGGTGCATAAACGTCGAACATGGAAACTTGAAGTTTGGGGCACCGATAAATACACTCAGAAGACTGATGACTACCTAAGCGATGCTTAATTAGTGAAAGAAAAAAGACGGTGGAAAAGATACTCACACTGATGACCTTCCTTTTTGACTGTTCCAGTTTTGAGGTCAAGGATACGTGTAGGGCAGACTGATGGTGATGCAGATCCAGGGCAGTTGGTGGGAGAAGGATGTTGGTGAGCGTTGTTTAAACGACTGGAACAATAATCCCCAGCCATAGGAGAAACTGAATTGCGTGCAGTTGCTGCAGCATCCGAGGAAGTCGGGGCAGCGCTGTGAGCTACTGAACTAGTGACCGATGCGTTGCAGTTTGACGGGCGTTCAGTTAACCCGATTACGGAGGCACCTTGCACGGACATGGTCATTCCGGTTAACTGCTCGCAAATCTTTTCAGCATCTTCTGGATGACACAGTTCGTACAACGTGTGCTGATACCATTCAGACTAGAATAAAGTAAATCTAGAGTTATAAACAGACCAGAAATAACTCCGCCGTTTTTTAGTACAAAGAATAAATTCTGAAAAGAAGTATTCACTCTCAAACGTGAATTCAATCTACTAGGAAAATTTCTGACAGATGACTTTAAACACCGCCTGTCAGAAGCAGTGGATTAGCAACCGGTGGAAAACATCGGTGATTAAGTCTATTAGGAACAACTCAGATTGTGAAAGGGTGAGCCATTGCCACTGCTGGAAGGTTGCTGTATTTCTGCTTTGAGGACCCAGGAATGAACACTTATTGAACTCCTAAAAAGTGCAAGATCCATGAGAGTTGAATGGTGCGAGGGGCACATGCCATCATCATCATCGTACAGCGTTAAACAGTAGGGCGAGCCCCACTGACCACTGCCTTTCTCACCATATTGCACGCTGAACTAGAAAGTGTGAATATACGAGATGGACAGGGACTGGACCTACATGGGTGGGAAAATGAAAAAAACGCCCTAGTAGCCAACACATGGAATACACAGTCTAACTGTACAAACACACATTAATCATTCATTCTGATTCGACAGGAAGTAACAACATAATCGCCACTGTTCACGGTTCGCTGTCATATCCTTCAGTGTCTCCAGCCAACCGGTAGACGGATCTTTTGCACCCCAACCACGAAGACGTTAGGCACCTACTTTTCCTAAGTTCGCTGTACATTTTCTCACTCCTCGTTGTCACATTATCTGTTGACCTCCACGTGGTTTCTTCTACTCCCTAGGGGGAACGGAAAATAGGGCACGGTATGGTAGACGTGTGTTTGACATACGTAACACGTGCCCCAACCAACGAAGTCTACTAAGATGGATACGCTGTGACAAAACGTCCTCCGAATTAGTACCCAATACTCGATTTCTGACCTCAGCATTGCCTACTCGGCTAATCCGCCCGATCTTAGCGATACCAGGTAAACATCGGTGGTGGAAAACCTCAAGACGACGAATATCTTCAGCACGCAGACTCCAAGTCTCGCAACCATACAACAAAACTGAACGCACTGCAGCACAGTACACACGACCTTTCAAATTCAGTGAAAACTGCACAAACTGCGCTAATGAAGTAAATTCTACAGACAGCGGATTGGGTGGAAGAATACCAACTACTGAGAGTAGCAATTTTAATAAAGATCAAAAGTCTGATGAGTGACCCGGAAAGTGGCTCGGGTTCTGACTAATTTACTTTCACTATATTACTTAATGAAACACCCCGAACAAAAACCTGTCCTATTTGTTTACCCATTTCTGACAGCCTGCATGTTATCCATGTTCATTTTTGTATTCTGACAGAAACGTCAGCATAGGTGCTCCATACAAATACAAAATGGTGAAATATCAAGAACAGCATTACCTGAGTCTGGTTTAAAACAGCAGTTACACTGTCCGATACATAGATAATCCTGCCGGTATCACAGTGGCACACAAAGAGGAAGCCATCCGCAGCCTAAAAGACAATAAACAAAGCGGAGGAAAAATCGATCAAATTTATTCGATAACGCGGTGCCGATTTTAGTGGCAGACGATGGCAATTAGAAACCTGCTGCCTGTGCGGAAACTCCTTAAAAATATTCCTTAGCCGGCACTTGAGGTTAATCTTGAATGAGAGACAAATGAACACCGCAGAAGTGCTCCCACGAAATCTGGGACAGTCCCAATGCCTCAGCTACATTTGAAACAATTAACTCAATAGATATTAAAATGAGTTGAATGTCCTGTGAAGTGGGATTTTCAACCTCCACAGTGAAATGCAGCAACCTGTCAGATGAGTCCGCGCAGAATCAACCAATACATTTTACAATAAGATCCAACATATGAAATCAGTGTGTAACTGTTTGCCGAAAAACGAAAAGCATCGTGTACTGGTGCTACAAACTGAAGCGCCGACAAGTAGAACGGAGCTCTACCAAAGCCATTTTCAGAGTAGAGCTGGAATTTGTGAAATCTGAGGAATATGCAGGTCCCTGATAAAGCTCCATCAGCTTGACTTAAAAGCCGCATCCATGTATCAGTCGAACGCCAATATCGGCCTTGGAGTGACCTATTCGTGTTCGACAGAAGCTCCGCGTGATAAGACTTTCGCATCTTATCGCCAGATGAGAAGCAGCTGGATACATGAAATTGACTGCCTCGTTCATAGTTTATTCGACAAAGTAAGATTTGGAGATGAGCCAACCAGATAGTGCAGTAGGATTTGGAACCTGGTAGGCATAACATGTATTACGAAAATAACGACACAAATAATTGTCCGGCTTACAAAGATATAAAAGTAATTTCTATTTTCACCAAGAATCCTAATATATTCTGCATTCGACTTCTGACACTAGTCCACCATAGGGAAGTTCACGTCAATATTTTTTCATCATAGAGCGGTTTATAGGACTGAATCGATAAACAAGTTAAAGTGAAAAAAGGAAACCCTGAAATGCATCGATTATGGTGATGGACTAGGGCGAAAGATCATTGTAGATCCGGGCCCGACTTTATCTTTTCGTGTTCAGAGATTCATCAAGAGGAGAATTTATCTAACACAAAGTTCAATAAACGGCAGTGTCAAAGAAAATGACGAGCTGAGTAAAACGTCCTTTAAAGAAAAAGCAATAATGACAGCCGTACCTTAGAAAAATTCTGATCTGTATTACGCGGATGACATCGTTATCTCGGAAAGTTGGAAGCTTTTCCAGATAGCCTAAACAACAGTATAGTAAAGTCTGGGATTCGTTTTTCATCTTCAAAGCGCCCAATGATGTTTCAGAACTGGGACGGTGCAACACCTTACCTTGTCCTGGGAGGGGAAGCCATACTTGAAGTGGATAGGTTGTCACTTGGGCAGATACATCTCACTAGCTGATCACATACCGAATGAAGTGTCATAGCATAGACAGAAAGCGCTTTTGGCTTTTGTCAACCCCAGCCATATATGACGCCGGTGTGACATCCGGTTGTCTATCAAGGACCGAGTCTATACTGCGGCAGTTGGATGCGTTCTTTGATACGGCTCAGAAACATGTCCATTAGGAGTAGAAGATTGGCAAAGACTGTCGGTGTTTGACCATCGATATCTCCGTAGCATTACCTGATATGATGTGGACACCGTAAAGGCGATGCTGAGGTTAGGCGTACGATGTTGGGAATCAGTGATCAGTTACTGGAACAAGTGCTGAATTTAAACACGCTAAGGTGCCAAAGACTTGTTACGCATGTTCCCTGATGGAGTTACTCGGAGTGCGCTGTTCTCCAAGGCAGGCAGTAGCTGGGAGGCAGGTCGAGGTGGTCAGTCCATGACATGGCAAAAGGTATGAAAACCATGACCAGTGGGGCGTGTTAAACTTTCGGTTTGGGGTTCGCGAGACCCGCCATAATGGCATGACTGGGTGTCGCAGTCAGTGGTGTGGTTGCATTAAATATCTTTCTTTATATTCGTAATTCTCGCTAAATACTTTGATTTTGGCTTTTCTTTACCATATGCATTTATTCATTCTGCCCTCCTGCGATGATGCTGGGAGACAGCAAACAACACCAGAGCACAGAAGTGCGAGGTTGTTAAATGAATCAACTGGACTGTATAACTAACAATGAGTAGCTGATTCGGTGGGTACTGAGGCTTAAGTTGTATATGACCTCAACAAGGTCCGAAAGGTGTTGGATGGCTGTTGGAAACTTTCGAGCGACCGGACTGAGTTCCAAGCAGTTTGCTAATCCAGCGACTCATTTTCAAGTCGCTAATATATAGTGTTCGACTGTATTCCACTCATGAACGCTTCTCAGTAGCGTCATCTCGACTTTGCTTGGCTGTCACGGCCTGGAAGTTGCAATAATCAGGTAGAAATTATAGGCACCAGATAGATAAATCTGTTATTTTAGTTTTTTACGGATAATGCCGCTTTTGACAACATTCTTTCTTGTACCACTACATAGTGCATCGTTTTCCGATACACTGTACCTCGTTCGACCTTGACGAAAAGAATATTTTCACCTGTTTCCTGTTTACATGTTGCGAGTAATCACCGTGAGGAATTATCGACTTGACACTACTGTTTCGGTTCTCTCACTATTGTTTCTATACTCTCGATTTTTCCATTACGTGGACTGAGGTCGCCGCTGAGAGATGGTAACATAAGCCACCTCATAAAATGCATCGTAAATGTTTGTTCGAACTGAACTCATTAACTGATGTCGGGAAACATTCAGCAGCTATCGATCTGCAGCAGTCGTGGTGTGGGAACCTTGTCTGACGATAAAGCTTAACTCAACTTATCAACTGTACGCACTGCTAAAGATAACGTGTGAGAATAACCAGAATGTGTAGGAAACGAATAACAAACATGAACAGTAGGTAACTGGTTCGCAAGGTGACTTGGTCAGCAATCCTCCTAGTTTTATTTCCATTGACAAACTTACATTTAGACCTGTAATCGCGCATGGTCAGAGATGCAATTTTTTCCAAAAGCAAAACGTGCATCCCAAACCGATAATCTTACACGTTCCTCTTGACCAAGTTCACCGGTCAAGGTTTTCATACCTTTTGCCATGTCATGGACTGACCACCTCGACCTGCCTCCCAGCTACTGCCTGCCTTGGAGAACAGCGCACTCCGAGTAACTCCATCAGGGAACATGCGTAACAAGTCTTTGGCACCTTAGCGTGTTTAAATTCAGCACTTGTTCCAGTAACTGATCACTGATTCCCAACATCGTACGCCTAACCTCAGCATCGCCTTTACGGTGTCCACATCATATCAGGTAATGCTACGGAGATATCGATGGTCAAACACCAACAGTCTTTGCCAATCTTCTACTCCTAATGGACATGTTTCTGAGCCGTATCAAAGAACGCATCCAACTGCCGCAGTATAGACTCGGTCCTTGATAGACAACCGGATGTCACACCGGCGTCATATATGGCTGGGGTTAACAAAAGCCAAACGCACTTTCTGTATACTTGCTTTTTGATCTGCTTTCACGCGACTATCTCTTTCGAGTAGATAAGTACGCTCCATGGATATCAAGGACCACTGCTGACCACGTGCGGCGGTCGGTGGTGAACTTGGTGTACATCGTTATCCAGTTCTGTTTCCATGGCTGGACCCCGTAGATTGACCGAAGGTCTAGAAACTCTACGTCTTTTTTTCTGGTACTGGTTCACGTTTTATGCTGCCCACCAAGTTGACAACGCTAACTAAGGCAAGGAGCACGACCGTGTTTTTTGGTTATTCTTAATTTAAGTCGCCCTAGCGTATGGCGCAACCCCTGCGGTTGTCAAAGATGGAGGAGAACGGAGGGTGCATCGACGCCCGAGCATCGTGTTCTTATCATTTTGTTGGAACTCTGTCGCGTTAATTGACTTTGAGGATTTGTCGCATGCACCAGTCGTGTCTCTCTGATCTCCATGGGCTGTCTTATCTCCAAAGTTTGCGATTTGCACATTATAGCCTGTGAAAAATTCGCCATAAAGATTCTCGCTGACCCCACCCATCCCGTGTACCGTGACTTATCTGCATGCCGTTCGCATCCCTCCACACGTTCCGAATTTAGACTTATCCCATCCCGCATGTCTATCGTAACTCTGCAGTGCCTTGCTTAGCACGTGTTCTGGTTGACAAAATAATAGTCACAGAGGAACTTCGGACTAGCCTCGGTAACTGAACCAGTTTATTTCTAAAGTACCTATTTTTACGCGTATTTCAAAGAGTCAATGATTAGTTTTTCCCCTACTTGGCTACAATGTGTTTTTATTAACTTGCTAGAGTCTTTAATACAATACGATACAATACAACACCAGTGGTCAAAAAAACCCAGCCTTCGGGTACCCTCAGCTTGTATTGGCCAAGTTTCGCAGCCATGGATGAATACAGGACGAACAGTGGCACGATAAACCCGAATTTAGGTTCGTAAGCTGATTTTGCTGCGAGTCCACATAGTCCGTCTTAGATGAAGGAAGACTTTCCTGCTACGATGATCCGTAACGCCAGTTCTCCTTCTGCCTGGTAGAGTCCAGTTTAAGTATTTGAATGAAGGGACGTATTCCACTGGCTGGTCACTGGTGGATAGTCGCTGAGTTTCCTGACGTGGATGGGTAGTGAAAGCTTTTATTTTTGGCGAACTCACTTCTAGACCGACGGACTTCGCGAAAAAATTTACTCGGTCGAAAATTGGTTGGAGCATAACAGGAGAGTCTTGTAGCACGACAATATTATCCGCGAACTCCGGGTTCGAAATGAGATTCCCTGGCTAAGCTTATTGCCAGGAAAGTCATGTAGTGCTTGACTTATTGTCTGCCGATGACGTAGGTACACAGCATCGGTGAGTGAGGACAGCTTCGTCCAACCTCAGTAGTGAATGCGAACTCCAAGGATTCTTCGCCATACACATGAACCCTAGCACCAGTTGTCCAGTACCTATTTAACAGTCTCGAAAGCTTATCGGGCATCCCATCAGACTGAATTATGGCCAAAAGAGGACTCGCGCTTAATCGAATCAAAGGCAACCAGGAAGTCGATGGAGCAAGCTACTGTAAGCTGCTGGAACATGTTACGGTGCTACAGTATTCGGCGCAGTGTGAAGATTTGATCCGCACAGCCTCTACCACGGCAAAGAACCCCTTAGTTCGGGCGAGTGCCAGTCTCTTCCCTCGGAGAAACGATTTAGCAACGCAAAGAAAATCTTCGCAGAGACACTGATCAAGCTGGTCCCTACGTAGTTCACATTTGCTGATTTATCACCTTTCTTCGGAATGAGTAGAGGAATAAACATGCTCCAGTCAGATGGGAACATATCTTCTCGCAAATGAGGCTAAAAATGTACATACCCGTCAAACAATGATGGTGAATAGGTTGCATATACTTCCAGAGGGAAGTTATCTTCCCCGGCGGCCCTACCGTCTTTCAGGCTGTTAATAATTTCTGTGGTTGGCGAGTGGCAGTTGACTTCTTACTGGACTGGAAGAGTCGATATTAATTGGGCCATAGGGCCGACTGAACAGTTGACCAAAGTATTCGACCCTTTGATCCATTCACAAACTTTATTCGGGTATCAGGAAGCGAATCTTGTTTGCAGTACCCATTCGAGGCTTTGCGAATGACCCGGAACAGTTTATCAGAGTCGCCGGTTCTTGACGCGATCTCCATTCTTCGGTTATTTCTATCTAGTATCTCTCACGGTCAGCCTTAGAAGAGCGAGTGGCCTCTCGTCGCAGTCTGCGGCGTTCACTACTTCTTGAGAGTGGGGCTTCATGGGCTTACGTTGACAGCTGGATCGTGTTCGTGGAGATACAATCTTTCGCTTATCCTTTTGTTCTTCATAGTTCCGTCCAGGCAGCTTTTCTGACCGTCGACTTTAATTGAGTTCACTGCGATTCTACGGGAATTCCGTCTTTTTGTGCGTTGGCTGAAGCGATCGGTCGAGTTGTGATTACTCGTGACAGTGCCTCTCGCTTCTCTGGGTTTTCAGGGGCAGCAATGTGTATCCAGGATTCAGAGACATGGCATGTGTAGACAGACGAATTTTGTAGCACACACGCAAGTGGACACGGTCAGTGCCGCTTGCAGTGCCTGTTTTTGCATCTCGATAAACTCAGCAATCCTCCACAGACGAAGCCTAGCACGATCTTACCAGGATATGGTCGAGTTGGTGCACAGTGTGACCGTCGTTGGAGTACCATGTTAGTAGGTGCTTTTTGGGGCGTTGAAAGCGAGTGCTGTAGACAACCATTCTGTTGACGTCGGCTAAACCGATCAGTCAGCCAGCATTGTCACAGCACTGACCAAAGCGAATTCCCCGAGAATATGGCGAGTGGACTTGTCGACCGTACCCGTACAAGCGTTCTAACCTCCTGCGACGAAAAGTAAGTTGCGCCTTGAAACCCGATTAACTGCCTCCTGCAAGTTATAGTAGAATTCGTCTTTAGTTTCGTCATCATTCGAGTTGGTTGCAGCACAGACCGCAGTCATTCTCAGATCGTTCGGGGAGCCTTCAGGGCGCGCCAAAGTGATTCTGGACTAGACTGGTTCCCAAGAGATTACTGCATCATCAGCTCCTTTGATCAGAGCGAGCGCGACGCCGTAGTTGTCTGTCGGGCCACTGCGATAAGGCCAGTAAGATGTATCCATTCCCGAGACCCTTATTTGTCGGTTACCTGAGTTGGATAGGCGGACTTAGGAGACGCAGGCAGTATCTACATGATACATTGTGATACATTAGCTACCGACGTCTAGAAACCTTCTGACATTCCAACAGGTCACGTTTTTTTTCCTGCAGCGAATAAACCAGCTTGCTGTTTTATCACCTCGATCGCTGGGACACGAAGTGCGTCGCTTACCGGAGACGCCGTAGCACGACGAGCGCATGAGGTTCCGTGAATAATCATAGTTGCAAGAGTAGGGTACAGAACGATGGCCCCAGCAACATTCGGCCTTCTATTCAAGGTTGCACCTCTAGTCTAGGCGATCAAGTGCAGGCTGTAACGCAGTAGGGTTGTCCCATAGGAGCCGGCAGCCTGTCATACGGTTCATTTGCCTCTTCCGGAATACCGGGTTAGGTAGGTTGGACAGTTTTTACTTGCAGCTGTTGGATCAGTAGATCCCGTCCGCCCATTCAGCAGTATCGGTCTCCGCATGCCGAACACCGCCTTACCAAGGATTCTGACCTTGGTAATCTGTGTATGCGATGGTACTCCATCCAATCTGCCTCGGCAGAAAACCTCTACTTCAGTTAGGGCCTTCCCTGCCAAGACAAGGTTTGGTGTAGAGTTATTCCAGTGCCGGAGCAACATTTTACACTTTGAAGGTGAAAAACGAATCCTAGACATTGCTAGAATTTTGCTTCGACTATGAAGAAAAATTCACTTACCTGGATCATCATCCAGAAGAACAACTGCGTCGGCGTACCCTTAGCCCGGCAATTTACTGTCTGAGCACGGGTTGATGCCGCTGCATACACACGAGGATGGGGTTACTAATGGCTATCAAAAATCTGCTGATTAGATTTTATATTTTCTAGTAGACTACACATACGTTTGTGTATAGTTGCCGGTGATTTTCATGATTTTGACGTTAATTCTTTTAATTCTCGCGATCTTCTAAACACTGTCAATTTTCCAACTGGAATGGAGGCCTTCTTGGACATTCTCTCAGTCAACGGTTTAGACATGTTTTCCCATTCCATGTCGCTCTCCTCCTGGTTTACGTTATGAATCATGTCTATAGCCACACGAACCAACGACACTTTACGAAATACCGCGACCACAGAGATCACAAAAGGCAGACTTTTTCGTAGAACATGTTGATGCTAAATGAAATGATTAGTAAAACTGACTTTTCTGTATACCCAGACGCCAACACTTTTGCGTCTTGGGATCATCTTACGAGTTACCACAATTCTTGCTTTAATCTTGGCTGTCCCGTCAACTGTTTACATTTACCTGGTTGATTCTCATTCACTTATCTCAAACGACTCCATCGCCGAAAAGAATACGCTTTTGAAGGCAGGGGTTATACAACGGTCACGAGCTCGACGAAATCAATTAAGATCGAGCTATCCAGACCGAATTACTAATATACATGCAACCTCCTGGAACATGAAAACCAGCAAGGGACATGGAAGTTACGAAGAGATTTGTGTAAATGTTCATCTGCACGCAAGTCTGCCGCTGTGGATATCGAGGCTCCCAATCTATCATCCAGTAAGGAAGTTAAGTCTCCCATTTCTATGGTTGCCGCATCAACTATTCGCTTGCGTTTTTTACACCCGACTGGTCGTAGCGCGATTGCTCAGTTGATAGAGCATTTTTCCGGTAAGCAGAGTGTCACCGGTTCGATTCCGACTCGCACAGTTCGAATTTCGGATGTAAAAAATACAAGTGGATATTCCATTACAGAAAAAGTCATGACTGCTGTAAAGTGGTGGTCATCATCCCTGATTATAAGAAGGATTCTTTTGAGTTCCGTCCCGTTGATTGCACTTCAGTTGCTTTGAAAGCTTTCTCGAAAAATTACCTCCATCAAATGTGAAGTCCTCCCTACATGTTTCTGACCCCCACCAGGTTGTTTATCGACCCTCAAGGTTCTTCGCTGATGCCCCTGTGACCTTGACACATCGCGTTCTCCCGTCACTCGATAAAAAGAATGAAGCTGTTGGGATTTGTCGCCTTGACTACAGTCATGCTTTAAACTGCCGACAGGAGTCAGCTGCTCACTTTTCTCTCCAATTCAGAGGTAGAGCCTTCCCTTATTTCTCTGTCGAGGGATTATTTCCATATCCGCCAACAGTTCACTCATTACAACAGCAACAGCTCTTCTTTTGTTACTTTTACCCTTGGTGTCTTTTTGAAGTGCCATATTACTGCCGTTTCTAATTTCAGTGTACGCATCTGCCATCACTACCCATGACAATAACCTGCTTATCAAATACGCTGAAGATGCAATTCTTGGTTCGCAATATTTACGTGACTTCCCTTTTCCGACCTCTCGAAATGGCATCGCAGAACTTCCTGAATGGTCCATCACACACAATTGGGCTAATGGTCCCTCAAATGTGGTGACATTCCATTGTCCCTTGAGGTGAAAAGTACTCCCATTTTACTAACTTGCACTCCACCGTCAATTATTGGGTAACAACTGAATCACTAAGATTCAACAAAGTACATTGGTGTGATACTGGACCGAAGCCCTACCTGGTCACGGCACGTAAGCCACACTTTCACAAAAACCAGACTTTTAACCTTCTACGCATCGCGTCTCAGACTCCCATCCAAACCGACACGCCCCACCAAACTACTTTATATGTTGTACCCTAGTGGCTTTACACTTCTCGCGTGTAAAAGGCTCTCCCCGGAAAGCAGATAGTCGCCGATCGTTTACAGGCAACCGTGCGGGCCGAGTGACTTTAGCATTAGTGAGACCACGAACGGGACCCAAACAGAAGTGAGCACGTACCAAGGCTTGATCTGAGTTCACGGGTGTGGACCAAAATTGACGACAATATTCAACTGATTCACACCAGTGGTGACCGATGACAATACAGCCGATCTGAATGCAACGTTGTGAGGACGTAGGAGGACACCATGCAAGTCTATGCCGCTTCTTAGGGCACGAGTTGTAACTCGCCAGAAACAATCTGTGGTCAGGGCACAGCTAAATGAGATGAACGCCGTTGTCAGTGTGACTGGTCGGGATAGCAAGCGGCCCACCTATTTGTCGTCTGGAGTCCCTTGAATAGTCAACCTGGGTGATGAAACCCTTAGCGATTGACCACCACGTCCGCTGAAAGCATTCTTCGACGCAGTTGAGACAATTCATGGTGGAATTCGTTTTTGGTCTCTGGGGAACCGCAGCTCATGGCCGAGCAAACAGACAAGACGAACAAGCATCGACGCACCCGTTTTTTTTCTGTGGAAACGCACAGAGCCGTCCAATCAAACTGCACACAAAAGACTGCTTACTGGAATCTACTCTAGCATTGCACGCTCAGCTCTCGTGCTCAAAGCGATCCCAAGGACAGTCTAACAACGAACACTAGATAGCAGATCACCGGACACACGGAGAGCAAAACGACAGACTGTCGTTTATGGGATGCGAACAGCGACCACAGGAGTGAGGTCTTGTAGGCGTGTTTAAGAGACACAACATCTGTTTCGAAAGCCTTGGAAGTTTTAGCGGAGGGCAGCCTCTTACACTTTCTGACATAGGGTGCGAACGCTGGAGGTAACCAAGTGAAGCGAACATGTGGGCTTTAGAAATGAGTATGATTCGTGTCCTACACTTAAAAAACTGCCATCTTCAAAACCGCTTCAATTCAGCAACATTTCGTCCGCTATTCTATCGCCATCTACATCAACGTACAGCGTTAAACAGCAGCGCAAGGCCCACTGACCACTGCCTTTCTCATCACGCTTCATGTAAACGAAAAGGATGAATATACTAGATGGACAGGGACTGGACCTACATGGGTGGGAAAATGAAAAAAAAACGCCCTAGTAGCCAACACATGGAATACACAGTCTAACTGTACAAACACACATTAATCATTCATTCTGATTCGACAGGAAGTAACAACATAATCGCCACTGTTCACGGTTCGCTGTCATATCCTTCAGTGTCTCCAGCCAACCGGTAGACGGATCTTTTGCACCCCAACCACGAAGACGTTAGGCACCTACTTTTCCTAAGCTCGCTGTACATTTTTTCACTCCTCGTTGTCACATTATCTGTTGACCTCCACGTGGTTTCTTCTACTCCCTAGGGGGAACGAAAAATAGGGCACGGTATGGTAGACGTGTTTGTCATACGTAAACGCGCCCCAACCAACAAAGTCTACGGATCTGGATACGCCGTGAAAGAATTTTCTCTGAATTGGTACCCAACACTCGGTTTCTAACTTCAGCATTGCTTACTCCGTCATTTCATCCAATCGTAGCGATATTACGCAAATATCGATGGTCAAAAACCTCAAGACGACGAATATCTTCCACACGCAGACCCCAAGTCTCGGAACTGTACAACAAAACTGAATGCACCTCAGCACAGTACACACGACCTTCCAACTTTAGTGAAATACCAGGTCGGCGACACAAGTGCTTCAGTCCAGTGTACGCTGCTCGACCTTCCGACATACGCGTACTCACCTCTACTACCGTGCTTTCATCCGTCGTCACGCTGCTGCCGAGGTAGGTGATGCAGTCGACAACTGCTAGCACCTCCCATCGAGCATCAAGCTCCGAACCATTAGCGTCCACTCTTGCAACATCACTTTACACTTAGAAGGTGCAAAGCACATGCCGAATGGAGCTACAGCTTTTACGAGTCTATCTAGTGCACGTTTCGCATGTTCCGTAGATTCGAACAAGCAGACAAGGTCGTCTGCGTAGCCTAGGTCAAATAGCTTTTCACTATTTCCTAGTCCGCAAGGCATTCTTCATTATTTCGTCCATGACGAAGTTGAACAGGAATGGGGAAATGGGACATCCTTGTTGAATACCACTGGTCGTTTCGAATGGACTGGATAGTTCGCCGTAAACCTTTACGAGACCAGAAGTATGGGGACACAATGACTTCAGTAAATTCACGAACGTCTGTGGCCTACCTTTTCGGTGAAGAGCACTGAATAGCGCTGTTCGGTCAACTGAATCGAAAGCGTCTTTCAAGTCGAGAGAAATCACCACTGTCGGTCAACGGTGTGTGTGTGTGTGTGTGTGTGACACGTCCCAAGTAATCGGCGAAGAGCAAGAATCTCGTCCATGCATCCTCGATCTGGGCGGAATCCAGCCTTTTGTTCTCGGGTGATTTTCTTGCGAGCCGGTGTGAGACGGCGCAGCAAAATCGAGCTTCGTACTTTGGTGACTATCAGAATGAAGCTGATCTCACGATGGTTACTACAATCATTGTGTATTCCCTTCATGAAGATGGGTACAATCAAGGACTCACCCCATGATAGCGGATACGTTCCTCATTAAAAATGCCACGGAACAAGATGGTGATTGATTTTATCAACGCACCACAAACCATTTTGAAAAGAATTGCAGGGAGTTTGTGAGGACCGGCCGTATTTCCTCGCTTCAATAATCGAACGCATGACTCTACTTCTACTTTCGGTGGGGGCTCAAGTGATACTCACTAAGAAATGGCAGTTGTTGACACTACATTAGCGCACAGCCAGCTAAGCTTCTCCTTGAAGTATTCGGCCCAACAGTCGGGCCTTTGCTCTTTGCCATGAATAGGCTCCTTATTTTTATCGCATATCGTTTCACCGGGATTCGCTATCCACTGGTGTCGCGAATAAGTTTAAACAGTCTCTGACTGTTACCTGAAGCAGCTGCTATTTCCATTTCTTCGGCTACCTTGACCCACCAATTTTCGCGATCCTTCTCAAGGCTTTTCGTAACTTGCCTTTGTAGCTTTCTCCGCACCTTATTCATCTCCTTACGGTTAGAGAGCTGACGCTTTTGCTATATTATACTCAGCAACTCTTGCGTGGTCCAGTGTCTTTGATGGACAACGGATCTAGGACCACAGACAAAACCTGCTGTAAAGTGCATCGCCTGTTTGATGAGTCCAGTGCTCATCTACATCACTGCTCGTCATAGATCCTAGCTCATGTGCTGACTTCTGGATCACACAAACGTTGCACAGCTAACCGGGTTTGCGGTTTGCATCGATGACCATGAAGCTGGAGCGATAATCGCATTAAAACTAATGCATGGTTTGACTCTACGTACATTGACCAGTAGGATCTACAGTTCTGAACAGAACTGTGCCACCGGTAGCTTACTGCAATATGATTGATTCGGCTCAGAATACCTGTAGAGTTAGAGCGTCAAGTCACTGTGCGACGCGAGCTGTGTCGGAAATTAGTACTAGACAAGAACAATCGATTGTCTGCACAAAACTAAAGAAGTCTGCCCTCGTTACCTGGGCGCTGAGCGGGTAGGACACAACGTCCGACTAAATAATCTTCTGGTGTACTACGTTTTCCAATTTATGCATTAAAATCACCTACTAGCACTTCTATGACAGAGGCTCTGCTCCTGCAAACGAGAGTGATGAGTTTATCATAGAACTCATCCTTCTGCGTGTCACAGCTGCAGTCTGTTGTGTACGCCGAGATCACAAACAAACTACGCTTGACACAGCTATCCTTTCGAACAACAACTGACCCCTAGTCTCACAGCCCATAAACGACTATCAATATGTATCCAGTCTGAAAAGGCAGCCTCTGCCCCGTCACTCAAGACTAGTCGAACACCACGTTGACCCACAGCTCGAGCTACATCGTCTCCGGAAGTGCGCAGAAAAAACCTCGATGAGATACCAGAAGTTAGTTGAATCACACTGCCCCAATCCTGGATAGCGTTTCGTTTACCTAACAGACATCATTCTCCAGTCTATTGTGGGCGCTAGGCACGCCCACCGACCGGCCTGCATGAGTGTACGCACGTTGAAGGAGCCGAGATTGAGGGGCTGACGAGGCTTGACAAAATGTGAGTTACAAAACAGAAGACTACTCTCGACACTATTTGACAGTGAACCGTTGCGAGTATGGCCCGAGTTGTCAGTGGGAGCATTATGGGTGGACATAGGAGGCAGAAAGAGGTGGTTGGGGAGAGAAGACAAAGGTTGAAGTCCACTATCACCACCCACCTCGCTCGATGCAATGGGCAGCGCGGTCCTGATTATCCTGCTCGACGACCGATGCAGTATCGAATTCTTTGTAGTCGCGCAGTTGATGGGATATGTTGGACGGGTACTGCTAGGGTGTCCAGCCCCAAAGCAGGAGAACTACTGGGGTTCTCAATCAAAGCCTTCAGATCTGAGAACCTGTCCGTAAGGCAGCGGGATGGCTGAGTGGAAGCCCATCTGTTTAGATCAATTATTCTTCCACTGACTTTACCGACCGAATTGCCGGCTCAAATCGACCCTCAACCTGGAGGACCACGAGACTGCTTCATCGGTCATCTACCCATTAGCCTTCCAGGTGTGACTGAATCTTCGGTTTTAGGTAAGCCAACCTGTACAGCTCGTTAGGTTGCTGAGGCGCACAATCCGGCAAGGTGCAGTCGCGTTACGGCGGCTTGGTGGGACAGCTGCCTAGGGAAGTTTGGTAACTTTAATCATCATGGAAAAGACTATGATGCTGCATTTCTACGTCCATCCGGTGGGCATGTGTGCTTCTCGCTGATATATCCTTTTCAGAGATGCAGCGGTAGTTCGCATAACACCAATAGCTATCGGTAAATTATGAGGCGGAGCACTAACGGCTGATTCTCCAGGCAAGAGTGCATCTACGGCTCAGGTAAGTTATTTATCAACCCGTGTACAACGAACAATCAATGGAGAAGAGTCAGTTAATCCCTATTAGCACATACGTGTGAAACGGCGTTGCGCAAAACCGACAATAACGCAACAGACCAAAGCACGAAAAACACCGAGTTTACATCAGGGAATTATGTCATTGTTCGATATTCGTAGCAGCGTGGGAAATGAAGCAAAAAGAGATTATTCGAAAAAAAGAGAAATGACCGATAAAACTAACCTCTAAGACTAAATGTTTCAACTCTTGGTCGGACAAAAACGAAGGTTTGTAGGAACCATCTGCTCCAGTATTGCCAGTACCTAAAAAAAGGAACAAAAAAGTCAAGGAGGTCTGACTAATTGGATATGTGCGAATGTACAGGGTGAGTTGTGCAAAAGTTGACTTCAGAAAACTTATTCATCACGAATGAGAAGTAACCATCAATATGGTAGCAACGTTGTGTGCGCATACACGGATGTCGTTGTCTACAAAGTAATCTGCGGTTATGTAGCAAGGATGCCGTAACAGAAGTGAAGCCGTCAAACCATCAATTTAGAATGCTCATATGGTGTGGCCATATATTTACAAACATTCCGACTATGGATGTTCATATTTACACATCAGTACGCTGAACTTCATGAGAAGTTAAAACAGGATTACCAATCTTCGCGACCTACTATCATTGACCGTGCCGATTTTTAATATGGAAGGTCTTCTTATGAATAACAAAGTAAGTAAATTGATTGACATCACAGTCAAACTGCACGTTAGCGTTATTCGATATTCATCATGTAACGCTCAATAAACTACGTTTGGACCCGGTCGGCGTTGGGCCGATCGACTGTTTATTATCTATCAGATTTTAGAACACTGATACACATCCCGTCAACCGTGTTAAACGCAGCCAAATATACAACTTGTTGACGCTGCCTTCTGTTGAACAATGTACCAGAGAAATAAATTTCTCTATATGATTCCCCAAACACGCAAAGAGGAAGTCCGATCTGGATTAACAATAGCCTTTCACTTGAGTTCATCAAGAAAACCGATGTATGTTAGATTGCTTCTCTTTCCTTTCCACTCCAGCTCATACATAGGTGTGGTCCTAGAAACTACCTATTGCTCAGGAAAACAGTGCCCATGAACATTGCTGAGGTGGACAAATGTTTGACCTTATACGATGATCTGTCTCAAAGGTTTAATACTCTAAGTTAAGTCTGAATGCAGCACAAGGGCCACTGGGCATGGCACCAGATATTCATTGGATTGGCAAGATAAATCGGCAGCCATACGCCAGAGTTCCCAATTGCTCAAGCATGAAAGCGAGCCGGATGACAGTGGATTGTTGTCCACCATGCTTGTGTCCGGCGGTGGTTGAATCCTAATCCCGTACTTCATGCAACAGGCATGCACCTGACCATCAACATACTGTAATTCAGAAAATCTCTATGAATTTTGCTACCATCATATTTAACTCTTTTTTGCTTCTTAAATACTCTTTTGGTTTGCGATCGAAGTCTTGCTGATAGTAAACACGACTACTGCACCTAGTTCGTGTTTGCTCGAGCTAAAATTGAACCCCTCCAATTTTTTTGATTTGCTTCACTTTGCAAAACCGTCCCGATAAACGACATAGTCTCTGCTTTTTTTGACATTCGACTGCAGGAACTACAAGAGGACATTGCTACTTCAGAGCCATACATCCAAAGAAAAATACACTTTTTACGTGATGTTACCTACAAAAACGCGCGAACGAAGTCAATCTCTCGAGGTAACTATAGAAAATAAACTCCCTACGGACAGTGACTTCAGGTCTACCAACACAGATCAGTACGAAGAGTACGTTCGTGCTGTGTTAGACTTGCTCGGAGCACGCTGTTCTCCGAGGCAGTTTAGTTCAGACAACCATTAATCATGCACTGGATGCGGTGGCTTTAGTTTCTATCTACGAGGCATGTAGTAGCTGGAAGGTAGGTCGGGGTGGTTAGTTCGTAACATGACGAAAAGGTATGGAAACCTTGGCCAAGCAGCACGTGTTATATTTCCGGGTTGTAGTCCACGAGCCTCGTCCATCCGGTTTTTTCATTATACGCCTGCGCATACGTGAAGTGGAGGAGATACACCCAAAACCTTAAAGACCCACTGCACCATTACGGATAACCCGTAACCAGATCACGAGCTGGAACGGAGAACCACATAAGGCGCCAGACGACAGTGGGGCTTACCGTCTACGACCAAAGCGACCGGCGATCCAGGGTGTTCCTTTGTCACTTGTTGGTTGAAATGACATTTTTGAGATTACGGGGCAAGAGTTAT
Source organism: Fasciola hepatica (assembly GCA_948099385.1). Classification (NCBI taxonomy): domain Eukaryota; kingdom Metazoa; phylum Platyhelminthes; class Trematoda; order Plagiorchiida; family Fasciolidae; genus Fasciola; species Fasciola hepatica. The sequence goes on along the minus strand of CANUEZ040000012.1, from coordinate 7,284,252 downwards.
TCTCAGTCATGTCCCTCGAAGTCTCTAACCAACGACAATCCTCCTCCCTTGGGCCCCAACCAACGAGGTGGGAAGCTTCAACGCTAGCTTCTTCACACCTCTACGCCAGGCCACGGTCTGACCGCCGCGTTGCTTCTTCCAGCCTTGCCCAACACGTACGAACAGAGCATAGAAAAGTAGCTGATGGACATATATCCGCAAAACATGACCCAGCCACCGGAGGCGGCGTAGAGCGATCACTTCGCTAAGAGGGCAGCTGTCCGTGCCAAAACAACGGCGCATCTCGTCATTAATCACCCGGTGTTTCCACTAGACTCTAGTAATGCTTCGGAGACATCGGTTGATGAACACAGAAAGACACTGACCATCCCCAACGCGAAGTCACCAGGTCTCGCAACTGTAGTGTGAAACACTACGAACCGCGGCGGCGTACATCCGTCCCCTAAGGATGTCACGGTGAAGCCAAAGGTGTCACAGATTTTCGAAAGCTGCTCTGGCCCTCGTTGTTCGTGATGTGATCTCCCCAACACCATCTTTAGTTTTTATGAAGCTCCCAAAATGTCAACTAACTCAAGCTGATCACCACAAAGGGTGAGCGCAGGCACAGGCTCCTGCCAACTTTGCAAAAATACCTCGCACTTCGAAGGCGTTAAGTGTACAGCATATCTGGACACTTCAATCGCCTGCGCATTATCACTCAGCAAGGCGATATCACCAGCATATTCCGCGTCGTGGCGGGATTCGAACGTCCGACCACTGAGTTGGTAAGTAAACGCTTTAAACTGCTAGACCACCACCGGTCATGAACAATTCATACGAACTGAAGTCCAAGGCCTATGAGGTGCTGGTATTATCGAATCATCGAGGTGTCCTTGGCGGGCACAAATCCCGGTATCCCCCAATTAAAGACAAGAAACGCATGGTCGTGAATTATTGTCGCACATTCGTTCCTCGTATGGACCAGCTAATTGAACAGATTACGCGTTTTAAGATACTCAATACGCTCGGACTGAAAAATGCTCACCTACAAGTCCCTATCAAATCTGAAGCGAAGAAATACACCACTTCCGAGTTTTGTCGTATCTCGATTGAAGTCTTCGTGGTTGGGGTCGAAAAGATCCCTCAACCAGTTGGCCGGAGACACTGAAGGATATGACAGCGAACCGTGAACAGTGGCGATTATGTTGTTACTTTCTGTCGAATCAGAATGAATGATTAATGTGTGTTTGTACAGTTAGACCGTATTCCATGTATTTCCTATCAGGGCTTTTTTATTTTCCCACTCCTGTAGGTCAATTCCCTGTCCATTTTGTATAATCATTCTTTTTATTAATCCGTGTAACATGGTGCGAAAAACCGTAGTCAATGGGGCTTGCCCTGCTGTTAAACGCTGTACGATGATGACGATGATGATGAGTCACAACTGATGCAGCGTACTTCTAGCGTGCTCGGTAATATCACCAATAAAGAAAATTATTTGGCACTTACGCCTAAGCGAGCACCATAATCCGGGGTGAAGAGCTAAGAATTTTCTAGACGCGGCCAATAACATACTGTCTCATACCCAGAGAAACTGAGAGTAATACATTAGTACGAAAAATAACCATCTTAGGTTTCGAAGTTTCAAAAGGGACTGTAAGACCTCATCCGGAGCCCCTCAAACCCTTGAGGAACTTGACCCTACCTGAAATATCAAAGAACAAGAGCGTACATTAGGAAAGTTTGCATGCTATTCGCAGTGGATATCGGACTTCTCAAACAAGATGGACCCACTGGTCCAATATCATACACCCACGGATGTGACCCATCACACAGTGCTTTGAATAACTGAAAGATGAACTGTAAAACGCTATTGTAGTAATCCCAGGGGCTGGCGTGCTTCTGCTTGTGGAGACGGATTTCTAAGATACTGTTATCACTGCTACACTTTATTAAAAGGGTAGGCCGGTGCAGCTTCCATCTAGAACCTTGAGACCAACCGAAAGACTACTCCGAAGTCGAGAAGCAAGTATGTGCTACAGCTGAGGCATTGAGGAAGTGGAGACTGATGGAAAATCATTCTGAATTACTCACCCATCAGTGGCCGGTCGCTTCTACGTTCAGCAACGAGCTCGAAAGTAAAATCAAAATTGAAAAGATGGAAGAGTGGCGAGCTGAACTATCCTGTTTGTGATATAACGTCGTCTATTGTCTACGGTGCGTAAACTCGAGGCCGATGCGCTCTCACGCAGCTACTGTACAACCGTTCGAGATCCCCCGTCCTGAGAAATTTACGAGTCACTCTGCCATGAGGCGGTACCTGTATGTTTTATGTCATCCGTTCTCAAAAATTCCCCTATTCTTCAGATGAAGTGCGGCGCGCGACTTCTCAATGTGAGATGTGTGCTATGGTCAGATCTAGATTTTACAAACCTCCGCACATACCCTTAATCAAAGTAATGAAACCGTTCGAAAGTTGCGAATCGATTTCAAAGAACCGTTGCCTTAATGCGCGTATATTACATATCGTCTAACTATCATTGATGAATACACTCGATTTTGTTCGCATGTTTTTTCAGGATATCATTATCATCACCACTATACAGCGTTGAACAGTAGGGCGAGCACCACTGACCACTGCTTTGCCAGGACTAGCTTTTGACGGCATTCAAATAATTATGGCAACTCTCCTCCATTTTTAGATGGCCGAGTGACTGAGCGCGTTTGCCCACGCCCTCGGAGTTTCGAATCCCCACCATCATCGGTCATTTTGGTAGTAGACGGCAAACCCCATTGTCGTCCGGACTGTTACCACACCTGACCTACTGAGACCTTATGTGGTTCTCTACCTTAAATTTTAGAGTCTGGTGCCTGGTTATCCTTAATAGTGCAGTCGGGTATACCTCTTCCACCACACTCAGGTGCAAGCATGTAATGAAAGGACATATTCACTCCGAAAGCGGTCCATCTTTCGCAACAGAAAAATTCAAAAATTTCTTGCACATAAAGGGCGTTGAGACCAACCAAACTACGGCCTACAGTCCACAAGTTAACCATCGATTTGAGTGTTTAAACGGATCGTTATGGGGAGCCATCACTCCGGAGGGTTGGAAGTTCGCCATTGACGCTCCTCATTCCATAAGGTGCTCGTTATCTGCAGCGAACAATGAGACAACACGCGAACGAATGTTTTTTGCATAACAAGGAACCTGTACCAAGTACATCATTGCCTAGATGGCTGGTGCATTCCGACGGCGAAACTGACCATCTGCCATGTTCATCTACTGTTTTCTTTTTACATTAACTTTATTGCTGTTGTTCTATTGAATTTTCGCTTTAGTTTTCAGATCCCACCGTTGAATTGTGTGTCGCATAAAGCCTAAATTCTAGGTCCGTCTTCTGTCTACCTCGACTACTCGGATTTCGTAATTCTACACGTATCACCATTCAAGTATAGCCTTTTCGTTCACGAAGTCCAATTGGTAGGACGTAATCCAAATTATGCTCGTGATTCCCTCCGGGGCCAAGAACAGACAGAATCGGTTCGTGATCTTTCTCCCACGCCAGATGAGACTGCTCCAGATTCAAATCACACTCTACATCCCCAAACTGCACTCGAACAACAATCGTCTACAGAAACGTTTAACCACCTGCTAGAATCTAGCCTCTCAGAATTAAACAACCTAGAATTTAAGTTCACTCGTATGAACACCAACACTCAATATAACCGGACTCCGTCGAAACTTCGGTACAAAAACAACGAGTTCATCTAAACTCGTTGAGAAAAAGAGAAGTGTAGTTCTGTGTATATTTACATTGCCAACCTCAATACTCGACCGTTTTCATCTATCTTTTTGCACACACTCATACCTAACGAAATTACAAAATGAGTTATTTTTTATCACTCATTGAAATCTATCACAATACACGCCTTCCATGAACTCAGTCTATCATGGTGGGGTGACTGTTAGGAATAAGAACACTGATCCATCTGATTTTTCGCATTACTAGTCATTTTATGGACCACGTGCATTCACATGTCTTTTCCATCCAATTAGTTTATAAAAACCTCTTATTCGGTCTAGTTCCGTTATGCTCCAAGTATCTGACTGGTTATCGATGTGCCAGTGTTCCCTCTAGGTTCATCCCTGAATTTGAAGCAGCAGACTTCTCTACGGGAACAACAGACCCCAAAACAATTTGAGACTGGAACAAGCTACTATGATTCGTACAGCTTCTCCAGCTCCTTTATGTTCCCCCTCGGTTATGGATACAACTGCATTTGATCAAACCATTGACATTCGCGTACTGGTTAGCGATGCGTAATGCGCAACTTAGATTTACGTGAGCTCACCTGTGCGAGGAAGTAGTATTGGGTTTTTTCATACATTCACAGTAACCCAGTTACTGCACAACGGCAACAGAAAAAATCAAAGCCCGAGTGCAACTGACGGGTAAAACCTCATCTTTCACAATTAACTGGACCCGTTTACTCTGATAAATGAACCAGTGCTGTAAATCACTCCCACCTCACCGAAACTGGTGTGCAGAACAGCACCGCGTTTTGCTGGTCTTTGATCTAATGCATTACTGAACTAAATAATTAAGGTGATCGGAGTAACGACGGTTCTGCTGCACGTAAGGACGTGGAGACGTATGTGGGTTCATGAGATGAGTTCATGGATAGCTAGAGAAATTAAAAGACGGAAACAGGCACCTGCATTTACTATCTTTACTTGCCTACGTATTTCTCAATTTCCTTTACTCTGTTAATCCACTACAAATGTTTTAGTTTATCACTAGCTGAGTTGGTAACCAAAACCAGGATCCTGCAATGCGGAAGAGAAATACCTCGCCAAAGAGGAAAGTTAGCATTATTTGTGCCCCTCATGAGAACATCGTTTCTTTGTACTCCAAAGCATAGTGATTCGCTACGACCCCAAAACAGTTCGACTCGTTACCATCGTCTTCATCATTCCAGAAGTAAACCATAATTAATAGTTAACTGCGCTGCTTCTTCGATCAAGGATCTCTGATCAAGCACAAACATGAAGCCCGGATCTGATATTTCACCAACAAACTCATCTCCACCCCGCGCCCATAGTCAACTGGACGCAATAATAACAGATACTAATCTAGACTGTCTGGATACGTCAAACGCATTCGACTGAATGTGGAACAGAGGCTGTGGTGAGAATGAAACTGCTTTGTACGTGCTTCTGCTCGTTGCGTGTTTTCGTACATATCGATGTGTAGTAACTCTTCTATATCTATGTTTCGGCTATGGCTTTGTTACCAATTCAGTAAAGCTTTACTTCAGGTTATCTATTTATCAATACTTCTGCTAACAACAGTGTTTATTAACCACTACAAAGCTCTGCTGACAAACCCTACCTCGTTCAGACGTCCTCGAGCATTCGTTCTCTGGGCAACTGAGCAACGTCTGCACCAATTCAGTTTCCGTTACTGTTGTTTCCTTCTTCATGGTTCCCTACTTTTATTTGGTCTCTCGCTACTGACCATCAATAAACGCTCATCACTAACTCCCACTTTTTTACCGTCACCGTAAATCGCTCATATACGGCCACCTCACAATCAAAGTCAGTCACGGCAATGCCTTTTTTGCTTTATTGAAAAACCAGACACTGATTGCAGCCTCATTAAGTGTTCTAAAGAATATTTTTCGAAAATTGTCATTATTCATCTCCCTTTGACAGTAACTGCATTTACTGTTCCATGTTCGATTCCCTTCTGCTCCACGAACTTCTTTTCCTCTCACCCTAGGCCCGTTTCCCTATTAATCGTGAAACATCTTTTTACTAGAGCCCGGTTTCGCATTACGCGTTGCACATTTTGTTAACAGCTGCTCATTATTCCTTCGTATAAACTTCAGATTTACCCGATGATTGAATACTACGACCTCATGTAAAGCGGAGTTGCGTCCGAGTCTGCCGTGAGGCAACTCCATTTATTAATACAACCTCCTTCAAGTTTAATGTGACGTTTCTGACCTCTCGCCGGTGGCGCTGTCTATCTTTATATCATAGAAGTCCAATTTGGCGAAACAATTGTTTTTCAGTAATTCATTCTCAAGCCGTTTACAAATTACATGGGAGACGCTAAGCAAGAATCATGCGGATAGACATGGAGTAAACACCAATCATGGGTAGGGGTTTGTCAACAGTCACATTGTCCTTGTCTTTATATCATTTTCTGGTCTTCGTCCATTGTAATTTGGTTTACCAATGACATCAAGCACCAACCGGTTGTGGTCAAACCAGCTATGTGAGGTTTCAGCCCCTCCAAAGCCGATCACATTGATGGTTGATAGCAATCCGTCTCCGTCTGGTTTGTCACCACGTTTGACTTTTTGGGATGCTTTGTGGTTCTCCACTTAGCTTTACTCGCGCGATTATGGAGTGTCCCTGTGATGTTTTATTCGAATTCTGCGCATGAGTGCAGTGCAATTCAAAAAACCGACGGCCTTAAATGTCCAACACACAACAACAACTGAGACCTTGGAGAACCATAGCAGGTCAGGCGAGCTAGGCAACAGCGAATCACGGTCAACTACGTATGATTGGTGTTGGCGAAGTTTCGTTATTATCCCTGAGACAAGTGGCTTATTACACTTGATGTACACCCGTCATGCGCCAGCATGAAATAAGGAAATGTGAGCGAGCTAGTTTTTCACTAAATGAGAAACAGACTAGGATCATTATTTTCCTTTCTTATTTTGTAAGTCATATATTGTTATATATTGGTACGAGTACGAATAACCGAAAACGAGCTTGTCCGCCGTTTTTCGTTCTAAGTGAGAAACAGCAACGTCAAATAGCTAGAAATCAATGAAAAATCTCACGAAAAGACGAAAGGGGAGATCTGGGTTTACCGACAGAATACACAAATCCGTGAACACATACACTGGTGTTGATGAAGTTAAGGTCGATCAAATAGCCCATTTAAACCCACTAGATCATAGGAAACAGGCGTAACTGAACGGCAGTTACCTTTACCACTCGAACGGATAGTTAGGAAGACAGAAATTCCAGTAACTTGGATGTGCATTTTCGAAAGACAAACAGAAAACACCCCAGATGTATCCATTCGATGAAGTGCTTCATAATCATTTCGTGTGGATTTTCGCAGGCAGCATAACGACTGAGGTCGTCCATATAGAAGAATGGTGAGATTTAGTAAGATCGAATCGTGCGCGTCCTGGAGTGTAGAGGAAGGGAAAATCCCACAACAGTATCGGCAGTATCAGGGCCTGCTACTGACCCAAGGGATCGAAACAGACAGCCATGTGAGGCCCCAAACGTGACTTGGTGACGATACGGGCCGAAACGGACCACAAGTTTGATGCTGAGGCGAGCTAAGACTAGTGTGCAGGTTTCCCCTGAGGACAGATTCCCATGAGACAAAATCGCTCCGAAACTAATCGGTTTCTGGCCGGTTTTCGAGCGGTTTTTGAGTGCTTTCTGAACGATTTTTTACACTGACCGTGATATACGTGAACAATAGGCCGGATTCCGCCCAGATCGAGGATGCATGGACGAGATTCTTACTCTTCGTCGATTAATTGGGACGTGTCACACACACACACACACACACACACACACACACACACACACCGTTGACCGACAGTGGTGATTTCTCTCGACTTGAAAGACGCTTTCGATTCAGTTGACCGAACAGCGCTATTCAGTGCTCTTCACCGAAAAGGTAGGCCACAGACGTTCGTGAATTTACTGAAGTCATTGTGTCCCCATACTTCTGGTCTCGTAAAGGTTTACGGCGAACTATCCAGTCCATTCGAAACGACCAGTAGTATTCAACAAGGATGTCCCATTTCCCCATTCCTGTTCAACTTCGTCATGGACGAAATAATGAAGAATGCCTTGCGGGCTAGGAAATAGTGAAAAGCTATGTGACCTAGTGCCATGCAAACTCTCCTCTCATTCTATGACTACATTTTATGCGTTGTAATTACGTTGCTGTTTTTTTGCGTTTCAGCCCATGTACGCTTTATACTAGTTGAGTAAAGCGTTACATTCTAAATCGGTGTCCGGAAGTCTTTTGCATTCAGTACGTACGTAATCGGTGACTGAAGTTACACCTAGGCTACGCAGACGACCTTGTCTGCTTGTTCGAATCTACGGAACATGCGAAACGTGCACTAGATAGACTCGTAAAAGCTGTAGCTCCATTCGGCATGTGCTTTGCACCTTCTAAGTGTAAAGTGATGTTGCAAGAGTGGACGCTAATGGTTCGGAGCTTGATGCTCGATGGGAGGTGCTAGCAGTTGTCGACTGCATCACCTACCTCGGCAGCAGCGTGACGACGGATGAAAGCACGGTAGTAGAGGTGAGTACGCGTATGTCGGAAGGTCGAGCAGCGTACACTGGACTGAAGCACTTGTGTCGCCGACCTGGTATTTCACTAAAGTTGGAAGGTCGTGTGTACTGTGCTGAGGTGCATTCAGTTTTGTTGTACAGTTCCGAGACTTGGGGTCTGCGTGTGGAAGATATTCGTCGTCTTGAGGTTTTTGACCATCGATATTTGCGTAATATCGCTACGATTGGATGAAATGACGGAGTAAGCAATGCTGAAGTTAGAAACCGAGTGTTGGGTACCAATTCAGAGAAAATTCTTTCACGGCGTATCCAGATCCGTAGACTTTGTTGGTTGGGGCGCGTTTACGTATGACAAACACACGTCTACCATACCGTGCCCTATTTTTCGTTCCCCCTAGGGAGTGGAAGAAACCACGTGGAGGTCAACAGATAATGTGACAACGAGGAGTGAGAAAATGTACAGCGAACTTAGGAAAAGTAGGCGCCTAACGTCTTCGTGGTTGGGGTGCAAAAGATCCGTCTACCGGTTGGCTCGAGACACTGAAGGATATGACAGCGAACCGTGAACAGTGGCGATTGTGTTGTTACTTCCTGTCGAATCAGAATGGATGATTAGTGTGTGTTTGTACAGTTAGACTGTGTATTCCACGTGTTGGCTACTAGGGCGTTTTTTTTTATTTTCCCACTCCTGTAGGTCAGTTCCCTGTCCATCTAGTATATTCATCCTTTTCGTTTACATGAAGCGTGATGAGAAAGGCAGTGGTCAGTGGGCCTTGCGCTGCTGTTTAACGCTGTACGATGATGATGACGTGATACCTTTCATTACTTTCTGTTGCTTTCCCAAAAATACGTTTTTGCTCGCTAACTTTTATCTAGCAAACTACAAATTCTGAAGAAATATCCTTATTTTACCTATTTTTCAGGAAATAAAATGCTCAGCAGAGTGTACTGTACTTCGATCGTTGATTTCCTTCGCATTAACTCACTGCTGATTGGTGGAAGGTGGATAGTGAACAAAATGGTCGGAAACCGCTATGACGAACGGGCTGTGCTACTAAGGCAGAAGCAGAATACACACGTAGGCCCAGCGGTATGCACCACGGTGAAGGTGACCACTCGGGAAGCACGAAGACCACCGTCAACAAAAAACATTACACCAAAAGCTTAGTTCAAGTCTCAACAAGCCGGCAAAATAAGAACTCAACTAGGACATGCACAACATACCTCGAATCGACTTCATGTGGCTAACAGCCATACGCAAAATGGTCAATTTGTCTGGTTTTCTTGCAAGTGAACTGCAGGTAGGTACCATTTCACAGAGCTCGTTTATATATGCAGTCATTTTGTTTCTCCTTCGCCTTTCAATTTCACAGTGGCTCTCCCTGAGAATCATTAAAATACGGTACTGCCGAATTACCTCGCATATCGCTCTTTGTCCTGTTGCTCCGGACCTCCGTCGCGCTTAGACAAGGAGTACTGAGACCCACCGATTTCAATGGTACTGATGAAGCAATTAGATTTACAAGCGGCTTTAACATACTCTCGATCACTTCCCACATCACTATCACGAGAAAAATCAGATGCAGCCAGATTTTCAACCCTGTCGAAGAATGGAAACATTAACATATGAATTTTCGATAAAAAATAGTGTACCCAAAATGTGGGGAACGCACATTAGACGACATCAAGGAGAGTGATGACCAAAACCACAGATAAATCTGCCCATCATCTCTCGCTGGGAAACTTTCTGAACCTCGCGCGTAAGATGAACTCGAGGCGGCTAAACAGTTCAGGTCGGTTTAGTTGAATTCCGTTTAATCTGCACTTTACGGGTAACAGCCACGGCCAATAGAGGGTCCAGAGTTCCCTTGGCGGTGTGCTGACAAGTTGAACACCCCCTATCGCCTAATGTATTTGGTCAGGTCAGGCCGGGTCACAGGACTTGAGGCTGCAGTGACCTCGATCGCTCTGAGAGAAGAACCGTTTTCTGGACACCGCTTTGGACCCACTTTCTCTTTGATCCTTTCTGACGTTTGATATGGACCTCACTGTTTTTCTCGGTTGCGTACTTTTAACTGGACTGACCTTTCTGAGGTGTCCGTCGACCTTGTTTTGACTCACTCTCACTTTCGGTTCTTCGCCGGCCAACTTATCTCTTCTCCATTCTCCCCACAGATGGGATTACTTTGATATTTCGCTCTTAGACCGAAAGGAAGACATATCCATTAGTCTCGTTCAAACGTCTTCCATATGGGTGAGCCCGAATCCTACCCAACCTTTCTGGACCATTTGCCCACCCAGTGAGTCTGTCATTATTTTGCTGTTTCACATCCTTTTTTTGTTGCACGATACATATTTTTACGATACAGTATCGCAACATAGCCACGTGTGAGGATAAGATGGAGCTCTACACAGACCTCACTTTGTCTGCGACTGCTTACAAACCCGTGGCTTATATCCCACACGACCCTGAGTCTTGGTTTATAGCATTTGAGCCGCTCTTTAGGGCATATATGATTACCTGCTAACGCCAATGCCTTGGAGGTATTCTCTGGTGATTCCATCGCCCCTGTGAGGGACTTGGTTTTGGATCCCCCTCCCAGGGGCAGCCGTATGATCAGCTAAAGGAGGCTATACTCCGGCATTTCCTACTTTCGCGGGAGGAGCGCTCACGTCAGCCTTTTGTCCGGCCTCTCTAGGAGGTGCGAAACCCATCCGCCAACTAGCTCATCTCCGGTCACTGTCAGGGCCCGCCAATAGGGTTCCTGAAATAGTTAGGGAGTTGTGTTTCATCATAATCGTACAGCGTTAAACAATAGGGCGAGCCCCACTGACCACTGCCTTTCTCACCATATTGCACGCTGAATTAGAAAGTATGAATATACAAGATGGACAGGGACTGGACCTACATGGGTGGGAAAAGAAAAGAACGTCCTATTAGCCAACACATGGAATACACAGTCTAACTGTACAAACACACATTAATCATTCATTCTGATTCGACAGGAAGTAACAACATAATCGCCACTGTTCACGGTTCGCTGTCATATCCTTCAGTGTCTCCAGCCAACCGGTAGACGGATCTTTTGCACCCTAACCACGAAGACGCTAGGCACCTACTTTTCCTAAGTTCGCTGTACATTTTCTCATTCCTCGCTGCCACGTCATCTGTCAACCTCCACGTGGCTTCTTCTACTCCTTAGGGGGAACGGAAAATAGGACACGGTGTAACAGCCGGTCGTGGAAAATCCCCCGATTTCCCTCGCGATTCAGTGTTTTTCCCAACATCACTCATTTGCCTACACTGTTGACTCGTCCTTACGAACTGGTTGTTTTTCTGGACCAATTGTTGTTTGTTCGCTCCCAGAGCGCTACTTTGGCACATTCTTGTTCAGGACCTGCGTGACGCACGTGCTGTTTGCTCACACGCTGCTATTCGGTTTCTCGTTGTTGAGTCCTTGTGATCGTATTATTGAGGTTTGTATATTTTTTATGTCATTGTTCATGTAATAATCTAGTATCGTAGAATATCACGGATAATCGTCTTTTGATTTCGGGATCCGTTGCGAATTTGGCTACGGATTGCTCAAACGTTATTACAATACTCAATAGATCAATTCAGAACGAGGAAAAACACGCAAAATGCCAAGAAAAGGATCAAAAGCAGTCGAATCGGGACAGGAAGTGATACGGCAAGTCTCTGGGGAGGTTTCGGGTACATATGATTCTTTAGTTAATGCTAGATCGCCTAGTCCTGTCAGTGCTAGTTCATGTGTTATTGAGAACAATATTGATCGTAAGGATGTCGATTTATATAAGCTGAGAATACTAGAACTAGAGCAACAGTTACTATCGGCTAGACTACAGGCGCAGGAAGCAGAGAAGTGTACACAGAAACAGCGAGAGCATGAGAAAATTGACTTCGACACTTCCGATAGATTAGGGTGCAATAAGGTAGGGAACCCCACGCCGGTCGCCGACTACAATCCACCATCGATCGATCTGCCTAGAGTGGAGCTAACGGTTTTCGACGGGCGAGCTGAGCAATACTGCAAGTTTGTCAAGCAGTTCGAGACGTTATTTGAAAATAGGGTAACCGACCCTGGGCAAAGGCTTCTCTACCTCACTCACTACTGCCGGGGCCGAGCAAGAGAAGCTATCGACGGGTGCACCATGCTCGACCCAGAACAAGGCTACACAAGGGCAAGGAAGATTCTAGGGGACTTGTTTGGCCAACCTTTCAAAGTAGCCCGTAACCTAATAGAGGGCGTGATGGTAGAGGCAAAGAGAACCAAGGGCGACGTCTACACCATGGCCGACCTGGTGATTAAGATGCAGGACTGCTCAATAGCCCTCGACCATTTAGGTTACAGGGCTGGCCTAGACGCCATACACACTTTGGAAGGCATAGTCCGTCACCTCTCTTCAGAACTACAGGGTCGGTGGGCGGAAGAAGCAGAACGGATAAGCCGAAGCGACAGAGAAGCGAACTTCAAAGACCTGACCGAATACTTGGACAGGCAAACGAAGATAGCTGACAGCAGGTTCGGCCGACTCATCCGGGACAGCAACCGAGCAAACAAGCCCAGTACTAGCCAAGTCCAAACCCCTGTACGGGAACATCCAAAGTACCAGCCTTGGACCAATACACACGTCATTTCACGAGATGCTACGGCGCAACCAAATTGCAGATCCTGTGGTACTAGCCATGGCCTACCAGAATGCCCCAAGTTCGGCAACGCCACAATAGACGAACGGTGGGGAATGGCGAGGATGGCAGGAGCATGTTTTATCTGTCTCAACACCACGCACCGGGCGGCAGCCTGTAGGACAAGGAACCGATGTGGTTACGAGGGCTGCACGGGCAGACACCATCGGCTGCTGCATCAGGCGAGAGTAACCATATCCGAGGCGATTGCCAAGCCCAGCGTGATTTGTTCAACTTCACAATCTACCAGTAAACCGGTACGTTTAGGCGTAGTGGCCGTGGGAGTAGTGACTCCGACTGGGATAGTCAAGGCGTTGGCTTTCGTTGATAGTGGATCCGATATCACTTTAGTGAAAGAGCGGTTTGCCGACAAACACCAACTGGCTAAAGGTGCGACGTCGTTAGCAATGAGCACGGTGGGCGGAACACAGGTAATGACTGCCGGTAGATTGAGGCTGCAACTCATCTCTCTAGACACTAACGAGGAAATTGAACCAACGGAGGCATTCACGTTAGCGGATCTCCCCATGCGAGCACCAAGGTCGGTGAACGCAATCTTGACTCGGTGGCCCCACCTGCAGGATGTAACCGTTGTAGACTGGGAAGATGATGAAGTGGATCTCCTCATCGGCTGCGACGTGCCAGAGGCGCATTGGGTGCTTGACCAGAGAGTGGGCGACAGCCAGGCACCTTATGCCGTACGCATGGCTCTGGGATGGATGTTATACGGTCAAGTAGGGGTACGTGGTTCCGCCGAAACGGACCGCATAGAGTATCATCTGCAACGGCTGTATGAAAAGGAGTTTCATGACATTGGAGACGAAAGACCGACGTTGTCTCAAGAGGATCACTTCGCTCTAAAAACGGTGCGGCAAGGCACTAGAGGCCTCCCATAGCGCGCACCGGTCGACCCGTGGACTGACAACAGAAATTATGTTCTCCAACGATTACTACGACTAAAAGAACGCTTCATTCGAGACCAGAATCTGTGGGAACGATACGCGGATTTGATGAAGCGAAACGAGGCCCTCGGTTACGTTGAAAAGGTGCCTGTTAACACCAACAGCAAAAGGGGTATCTGGTATCTGCCTCATCATCCGATTATCAACCCCAAGAAACCCAATAAACTGCGGGTGGTTTTCGACTGTGCGGCCAAGTTCCAGGGCAAGTCGTTAAACGATCGCCTACTACAGGGGCCTGACTGGACTTCACCACTGATCGATGTTTTGTGCCGTTTCAGAGTGGGTAAAGTGGCTTTGTCTGCCGACATTAGGGAAATGTTCCATCAGGTGAAGATTCCGGTAGGAGAACGAGATGTTTGCGTTTCCTGTGGTGGGAAGGGAGCGACCGGGACAACGCAGTGGTGAATTATAGGATGACCGTCCACCCCTTCGGAGCCATATCGTCACCATTTTGTGCCAACTACGCCCCCCGAGAATCAGCGAACAAACATGGCGATCTAGTACATCGGACGGTGGTAGAAAGCGTCAGCAGGAACTTCTACGTCGACGGCTTCCTTGGGTCATTCGATGATGTGGAATCAGCTCTAGAGCAGTTCAGGGGTCTGACGAGATTGCTGGAAGAGGGCGGCTTCCATCTAACTTAATGGATGTCGAACGCTTCAGAAGTGCTGAAGGTCATCCCGTTTCACGAAAAGGCCGAAAGGGTAAGAGATTTGGACGGCTCTCCACTTCCTATCGAGCGCACCTTAGGGATACAATGGGACGCGGAAACGAACGATTTTGTTTTCGAACTAAACGTTCCCGAGCTGCCAATAACCCGTCGTGGCATACTATCTGCCGTCTCAAGTTTGTTCGACCCGCTCGGTTTCGTCTCACCATGGCTGCTACCCGGAAAGATCTTGCTGCAACGGCTGTGCCGTAAGAAAGTTGATTGGGACCAGTCACTGGACCGAGGGGACCGGTTGGACTGGGAAGAAATTTGAACACCTTGAAGAAATTAGGGGACATAAGAATCCCACGATGTTTGACCCTTGGCCATACGACACGGACTGGAGAACTACATGCCTTTTCCGATGCATCCGAAGTCGGTTGTGGAGCTGTGGTGTACGGACGATGGTGCGCAGGAGATGGACAATATACCACGAGGATCCTGTTCGCCAAAGCCCGCGTTGCTCCACTGAAGTCGGTCTCAATCCCACGCCTTGAACTCAGCGCAGCCGTGTTGGCAGTCAGAGTGGTGCAAGCTGTGAAGAGATGTTTCGATCTCCACATTTGGTCGGTGAGCTTCTGGACGGATTCAACGATAGTACTTTACTATATCAACAACGTCCGGAGCCGGTTTAGTACTTTCGTTGTTAACCGGCTCACGATTATCCACGATGAATGAGCCACGCACCAGTGGAGTCATGTCAGGTCTGGCGATAATCCGGCCGACCTGTGCTCCCGAGGTGCGAACAACTTCAGGCAACTGGACACGTGGACGAGAGGGCCAAACTTCCTGCAATTGCCCAAACAGGACTGGCCCGTGTTCGAATTAAAAACCCCTACGGAAGTGGAACTAGAGATCAAAGGCGTCGTGATGTTGGCCAACGTCGTCGAAGCGACACCCATTCTATCGCGACTGGTCAGGTTTTCTTCCTGGATGAAGACGCTTCGTTCGCTAGTTTGGTTAACCAGGTTCAAGAGAAATTTACTAGTCATGAAAGGGCTACGGCCCTCGGGCCGGATTCGAGTCGGCCCGATAGGTCCCGATGGGCTACAAGCGGCAGAGTACGATATTTTCAGAATGATACAACGCGAGGCTTTCGCCCGAGAACTCAAGAGGGCGGAAGAAGTGGGACCAAACAATAAAGACATACCATCTCCAAGAGGCGAGCTGAAGCGTTTAAACCCCAAACTCATCGACGGACTGCTGCGGGTGGATGGTAGGCTGACCAACGCCCACCTGAACTTCGACACAAAGTATCCTATACTGCTGCCCGCGAGAAAACCTGTAGTAGAGCTAATGATTCAACACGTCCACGCCATGGAGGGACATGCCGGGGAAAGTCACGTGACGAGCGTCATCCGAAAGCGCCTTTGGTTGTTGAGAGGACGAGAGACTGTAAAACGCGTAATCCGACGGTGTGTGCAATGCAGGAGACTCAATGCCACAGCAGGCAAACAACTCATGGCCCCACTACCAGAATGCAGGGTGACTACAGGCTGGTGGCCGTTCAGTGACACTGAGTTGGACTATTTCGGGCCCTTATGGATCAAGTGCGGGAAAAGATTAGAAAAGCGATACGGATGTATCATGACGTGCATGAAGTCACGTGCGGTACACCTAGAAGTCGCACATTCGATGACGACCGATTCGTTTCTACGGACCTTGCAAAGATTTATCAACCGACGAGGCGTACCGGCCGATATATACTCAGATAATGGGTCGAACTTTGTGGGCGCTCAACGGGAATTGCAGCGTTGGCACAAGAACATAAACAGGGAAGAACTGCAGGACCGAACCGTGGCCTACGGCATACGATGGCATTTCAACCCCCCACAGGCCAGCCATCGAGGCAGCATATGGGAACGCATGATCCGGTCCGCCAGACGGATATTGCTGTCAATCATGGAGCAGCAGCCGCCTGACGGCGAGACGCTAAACACCGTCATGACTGAGGTGGAGCGAATCCTGAACAACCGCCCCCTGGTTCCAGTAATGAACGGCGACCCCACCCACCTGGCGCTCACCCCGAACGACTTATTGACGTTAAGGTCGAACGAGGGTTTCCAAGGGCCGGTAAACCTTCGTGGGAGCTACCTCCACGGATGGAAGCAAGCGAACTATCTGGCCAAGGTCTTCTGGAGGCGATGGCTGCGGGAGTACCTACCGGCTTTGCAGACTTGACAGAAGTGGCTGGCCAAAACAAGACCATTCAAAGTTGGGGACGTGGTTATGATCGCTGATGAACGCGCACATTTCAGCACTTGGTCTTTGGGAGTAGTTATGGAAACCATCAAAAGCACTGACGGAATGATAAGAACGGTGAAGGTGAAGACAGCTAAGGGAGTGCTCATTCGTGACATACGCAGTATTAACCTACTCGAGAGCGAAGACGAAGGAGCTGATAACCCTGAGGCCTAGTAAACCTTTTCACACCAGTCATCGAGGTGGACAAAGAAACACCATATATACCACACGGTCTCTGGCAAACACATCACAGTGCTCGCGGTCTTTCGTTGACATTACAGAAGGTTCTTTCCGATATGTGGTGATGAATGAGATCCCATTGTACATCCCGATACATACACGCATGCACGGCGCACTCTACATCCCGTAAACCCATCAAACATGTGACAGTGTTCGTTGTTTTGCTTTTTGTTGTCGTTACCGAATTCCCCTTGCATATGTGGAAGTAGCGGAGCTCATGTCACACACACATGCTACATTTACTCGTTTTCTTGCCACATGGTCCTTTTTTGACATTGCAGAAAGTCCTCCTTTGATGTGTAGTCATACCTGTGATTTCATTGTACACCTCGACACACACACACATTCACACACACTCAAGCACATACGTCCAGAACCGGACGGCCCTTTAAGAGGACAACATCTACGTGATTCTTCACGCCCGCCATCGGTCATTTGGTCTCGTGGAAGATATAGACTAGCCTCACGTCCATGTAGCCAATAGGTTAGGTGCGAGCAGTAGTAGAACGTTGACGACGAACATTAGGCGCGCACTGACAGCAAGGCCTGGGTAGGTAGAAAGAATCAGTACCTTTATACCGAACCTATGACTCTGCTAAGGATCCAGGAGGATTTTGGTGGGCGGAGTAACAGCCGGTCGTGGAAAATCCCCCGATTTCCCTCGCGATTCAGTGTTTTTCCCAACATCACTCGTTTGCCTACACTGTTGACTCGTCCTTACGAACTGGTTGTTTTTCTGGACCAATTGTTGTTTGTTCGCGCCCAGAGCGCTACTTTGGCACATTCTTGTTCAGGACCTGCGTGACGCACGTGCTGTTTGCTCACACGCTGCTATTCGGTTTCTCGTTGTTGAGTCCTTGTGATCGTATTATTGAGGTTTGTATATTTTTTATGTCATTGTTCATGTAATAATCTAGTATCGTAGAATATCACGGATAATCGTCTTTCGATTTCGGGATCCGTTGCGAATTTGGCTACGCATTGCTCAACCGTTCGTTACACACGGTATGGTAGACGTGTGTTTGACATACGTAACACGTGCCCCAACCAACGAAGTCTACTAAGCTGGATACGCTGTGACAAAACATCCTCCGAATTAGTACCCAATACTCGATTTCTGACCTCAGCATTGCCTACTCGGCTAATCCGCCCGATCTTAGCGATACCAGGTAAACATCGGTGGTCGAAAACCTCAAGACGACGAATATCTTCAGCACGCAGACTCCAAGTCTCGCAACCATACAACAAAACTGAACGCACTGCAGCACATTATACACGACCTTTCAACTTTAGTGAAATACCAGGTCGGCGACACAAGTGCTTCAGTCCAGTGTACGCCGCTCGAGCCTTGGATATCCGCGTGCTCACCTCCACTAATATGCTCCCGTCCGTCGTCAAGCTACTGCCGAGGCAGGTGAAGTGGTGGACGACTGACAGCACCTCCCCACTTACCTTTTCATATTCAGACCAATGTTAATGTTCTCCTCGAGGACTCGTCCTTGGAACGAATAGCCACCATGGCCGACAGGACTGTCGCCCCTGTAAGCAATAGGGCTAATCCCCTCATCGCCACGACATCGCGCAATCCTCGGGGTGTTGATCTGAATGAATCGGAACTCTCCATCCATCCAGCCTCGACTGTCTTTTGAAGACAGAGTTAAAGTACCTACCCCTAGCAGTAGCCCACGTGAGCAACGGCACTCACGAGCGTTCTCCACTGCCCACGTCCGCCGTGAATCTGCCCCATCTGCCCTTTTCCAAACCAGATCACTCTACCAGCGGTTTTTGTTGGTTCCATCGCGTTTTCGGACTAACCCGTAGGTGCAGACAGCAGTGTTCGTGCTCTGCGAGAAACGCCCCTTCCGGTGAGTAAAAGCGGCCGTACTCGCCGGCAAGCAGCCCCAGGTTTGTCTTTTGTTTTACGTTCATGATTTGAGCGCTAACGCTAGGTTCCTAGTTGATACTGGGGCCCAAGTTTCTGTCTTGCCGGTTGGTAAAGACAAGCCACGAACTTCTTTGCTTCGGCTGTCTTCGGCGAATGGTTTCTCCATTCTTACCCACTGCACGAAACAGCTTGCGGTCAACCTGGGACCACGACGACGGTATTTGTGAAGGTTCCCCCTTGAGGACTTTCCCGCTGGCATGCTGGGAGTCGATTTTCTGCAGCACTGTGAATTACTTGTTGATGCAAGTGGGCCGCAGCCTATCGATGCTTCGTCGGACACTTAGTTTACGGGTCTCGAAGCTCAAACGGATGCAAACCGAATGACAGGTTTACCTCCTTACATTTCTCAAGATTTTCTGTCTTTGTTCATCAAATCCTCCATTTTGAATAAAACGTTTGAAGAGATGGATAGGGCTACTGATCGCGTGGAAAAACACTTTGCTCCTAACGGACCACCAGTCACGGCGCGAACTCGCCGACTGGCACCGGACACACTGGCTTTTGCCAAAAGTGAGTTTGATACTTTACTTTCTAAAGGTATAGTTCGTCCTCCTCGTAGTCCGTGGGCCTTACCCGTAAACATGGTTCTTAAAAAAGATGGCGTTAGCTGGTTACCATGTGGCGACTATCACGCACTTAACTCGGTTGCCCGTTATGACAGCTATACGACAGCCCACACACAAGACATCACTGCATCAATTCACGGCACGACTGTCCTTTCGTAATAGTCGTAATGAACTGAGTTGATGGTCCTTATCTAAGCTGACCCCACCCAGAACTACGTGACGGCTGCTGAATCAACACAACCCTCCTCCTCAAGAGCTCCTCGTCAATTTGTTTCACCTTTCCTAGTGATCCTCGGACTGAAGCTGGTGGCTGTGGCTCGGCCGCAGCAGCAGTCGTTTCAGAAGGCGGTACAGACACCGCAGTTATTAACACGGTCCCCGTCATAATCCTCAGTCGTCTCAGCCGTGCCACTGGTTACGTCGCCGGTCGCTACTTTGAAATGGACCTGGCTGGGGTGGCGCCGATGGACTGATGCATCATCCAAGTCCATGATCTCGGCCATAGATTAAACGAGTTGTCTTTTGATGATACCACGAGTTGATTGAAGATCGTCGCCACGGCAGTATGCGACATTACTGGAGTCAGGATAACAGTGAAGACCGTAGTTTTGTGGATTTGGAGAGGACGGCCAGACTCGCCTTGATGGTTGCGTGCACTGCATTTCTGTGCTGCAACAAGAAATTGTCGAGGAAAGGTCCCAAGTCGGGCAACGCTCTCGGGTTGGCTAATGTTATTGCACCTTTTACAGAAGACACCAAGTTTTCCGCTGCTCCGCTAGAACATGGGTGGCTTGGTGCTGTGAGTGGATGCCGACACCCAGCCCTATCAAACCTGCATTCCGGCTCCGCCGCACGGAATTGTGATCCACTATCGGTGTCTAGTACCTGTGAAATTCCTTCTCGGCTGAAGCTTTCCCGTAACACATGGAGTACGAAGGAGGTGGTTGGTGAACCCGCCAGGAACACATCCGGCAATTTAGAGTACGAGTCGATCAGTAAAAGGGCGTGATACCGGTTCAAGAATGGACCACAGAAGTCCGCGTGAACTCGCTGCCATGGAATGTAGATTTCGGGCCATAGGTTCCGGTTGGTGGACCTCGACTGGACTTTGTGCATGCAGGCATCACAGTTCTTTGCAGTAGTGCAAATATCGCACCGGATGACGGCCAACAACACTTCTGTCGAGCCAGCCACTACATCTTATCCACGCCCAAGTGGTCTTTTTGCTGTTCTTCCAAAAATTGAATTTCCCAATATAGGTGTAATGGCAGGCCGGTCACCTCGACAAAGGACGTAGTCGGGTTGGATACTGAATTCTTCCCGCAGTACGAAGAACTGAGGAAAATTCCGCTTCACCCCGGGCTGTCATCCCCTTCTGATCTCCGAAATCACAGACGAGCAGTATCGTTTTGTCTGCTCGCTCAATTCTTCGCTCGACACAGGCGCAGATGGCGAAATGAAGTGACATTGGCCCACTGCTGCGAATCGTGAGTAACGAGCAAGCAAGCAATATCCATCATTCAGGGCCAACTTCATCTCCATAGAGAGCCGCTCTCTTCATATTCACCAAAGTTCACGGTTGTACTCCCATTCATTTCTTTAACCTCTCCATGTCCATAACTTACTCTGTGCATAGAACCAGCAATAGGCCTCAGTTACCCACATCTGGCATTATTATGACTTATAACGCATCCCTAGCGCTATATTTTCACGATATATTTTGTATTTTCACGGACCACCACCAACCAGTCGAATCCGAAACCAAACCGTATTTGCCGCGCAAACCTTTATAATTTCAGTCGACTCAAACTATCTCTAGCTATATTGTTTTGCTTCTGACGACTCCACTCGCTTTCTTGAAATTCGTGTATAGTTCATTGTTTTGAGTAACGTTGTACACCATGATCATGCGCTTGCGCATGCGTCTCGACCATGGTCGAGAAATATACCATTATTATTATTAAAGTCCGCCTGCGGGATTTTCTTGCAGGGTCGGTGCAAGATGTCATAGCTATAGGCTGCTAGAGCAATGCTCCAACGCTGGAACTTAGCGGCCGTGGATTTGGCGACGGATTTATCCTGGTTATACAGGAACTGAAGGGTATGGTAGTCGGTGACAGTCGTGGACTTCACTCCAAATAGGTACTCGTGTGGTGGACCAAAAGTTTCTTCTGCTCTGGGATTAACCGTCATCTGCAGTATCAAGATTAGAAATATAGATGATTGGACATACATCTTGCTCCATAACTGATCCTATCCCCACCTCGGACGAGCCAGTGATCAGCATGGTCCTCTAAGATGGTGCTAATCGAGCTAGTTCCGGTCGGTCGATGATGCAGCCTGTGTCTGAAGGGTCGGGATGAGTTCAGAGAACTCCATGTTGGGACCACGAACGAGCGAATGGAATTCGGCGCTTTCAGTCGCTTATGAATTGATCGGAGCTACGTGGCCTTGTAAAGGTTATTCCGACTGTGAGTAACGCGTAGCCAATTCAAAACGAACCCGAAGACCAGACCAAGATTGGTTCGTAGTTTCTACGGTGCTCAGCTGCACGGCCACAACGTCTGGCAACGAGGACCAGAGTTCAACAAAGGTCAATGTCAGGTATCACCGTCACGGCAATCCAATTTCGAATCAAAATTATGTCACTTCACGTGAGCGAAATATAAGCGTGTTGGAGTGTATTGATTGATGCATGCTGTGCTTATTCGAGGATCAATGAGATAAAGGACGTGGTGTCAACAATACGAGTATGTGACAACGGTTAGGGAGAATTTCCACGCATGTACGTTACACCGCCCCCCAAGTCCTCCCATGAAACGGTCAACATCTAAGTAATAAATAGGGTTACTTATTCGCCCTAACCTACCTAGACCCTGAAGCCAATGCATAAGCAGGTCGCCATGGGCTCCATCTATCGTTGGCCAGTCGCAGAAACGCTTGAAGGTTTTTATGAGGTTATGCCCCATGCCTCAATATCTTAGCTTTTCTTCTGAGGGTGGTACAACATTATCCGTATGCAAAAAAGTGTTCGATGTGATCGGGATGCGTAGACAGATTACGGAATAAAGAGGAAAAGGCTGCCGGAACAACAGTAAAATACGTGGAAAGATGAAGACTGAGAATTGTTGATGAAAAATCAAGATGGCTGCAGGGTACGCGAGCATCAGGGGCTCGACGTTTCGTGTTATCGCATTAGAAGTATGTTTGACTCACAAACTTACATCCACTTGATCACAAGTTAAATAATAATACAAATAGGAGGTCACAGAAACAGAGATATTCCTTCAAACGTTCAACAAGTGCTTGTTGGAGAGTTTCCACTACTTCACGAACAATGTCGTGTCGTGTGATAAACTAGGGTTTCGACATCTAAGTTCATTGGAAATCGTGAACACCGCATGAAATTAGACCAAATATACTTCAAAGACGGTGTGAAGGGTTGGGGCCTACAGGAGAATGCATGAGGGATAAATAAATAAATTCAGCTTCAGTTGGTATCAGCAGACTTGGTTTTAGCTTTGTCTGTGGCGTCGACCTCGCCCTCACCATTGCCACCTTCAAGCAAACATATGGATATCTCGCAATACGTCTCCTTTGTTCGTTCTCACCACCACCGTGAGCACGGGGACATCGATTTTCGTGCAGCGGTCCCTGATCACTCCAATTGGCCGTCCTCCTTTATGTAAGTGGCCCTCCACGGGGATGACTATATCGCCACTCCTGAACGACCTCTCTTTGGAGATCCACTCTTGCCGAAGCTGCAAATTCGGTAAGTACTCCCTCGTCCAACGTTTCCGTGAAGCCTGTGCCATGTGGTTCACTTGCTTCCATCCTATGATACACTTTCCACGTGGGGTTTTCGGTGTGGTTGGTCCTACTTTTGACCGCAATAATAACAGGTCATTGGAAGAGAGAGCCGATTCGCCTTCCGGGTCTGCGACGGTCGGCACCAGGGGTCTGCTGTTCAATATGCGTTCTACCTCTGTTAGTAAATTAGTCAGCGCCTCGTAATCGGAGTTTTATTGTGAGTTCAGGGCCGTGAGTATTTTTTCCAGTCGATCATAT
The DNA here is from genome assembly GCA_948099385.1 of Fasciola hepatica. Taxonomy (NCBI): domain Eukaryota; kingdom Metazoa; phylum Platyhelminthes; class Trematoda; order Plagiorchiida; family Fasciolidae; genus Fasciola; species Fasciola hepatica. The sequence continues at coordinate 7,260,474 of CANUEZ040000012.1, read as the reverse complement.
CAGCCTTTCCCAAAAGCCACCACGATGACTGGCAAAGGGTGGATTGAAGTGTCCTTCTATCCCCTTTGCTACGGTCTTGTTTTCTATCTTGGCGTAGTCCAGGCGGTTCCACCACTTCGCCAACTTCTTATGAGCTCCAACGAAGTTGGAGCCGTTGTCTGAGTGTACGTTCTTGGGGAAGCCCCGCCTCGCGATGAACCTTTGAAAGGCCATTAGAAATGAATCGGTGGTCATACTATGCACTTCTTCAAGATGGACTGCTGTGGATTGTAAACATGTTATCAGGCGGCCATAGCTCTTTTGGTGCTCCTTTGCTGTCGTACAAGTGACGGGCTAAAGCAGTGGACTCCGATTTCCACGAACGGGCACCATCCCGGTTGGACTCTTACGGCTGGAAGGGTGGCCATCATTTGTTGGTCTGCCACCGCTCTCCGGCGACGACAAGTGATGCGGTTGCCTATAACTCGCTTGGCCGTCGCTGGTCCCTTCGTCACCCAAAATCGTCGACATATATTGTTCAATAAGTGGTTCAGACCTGGGTGTTCCACTTCTCGATGTGCATGGTCTATCAGGCATCTCGTTATGTAGTGGTAACCAGGGACCATTATGGGGTATTTTGTTTCGTACTCTAGATTTGAATTCGTCGGCCGCCCTCCAACTCACAGTAGTCCTTTGGTTCGCATGGGGTGTAGTCTTCGGATACTGCTGTGCAACAGCCTGCTTCCTTCGGTGTTATCCTCTATCCTGGCTGGCCCATGGGCCTCGAACGGGAAGGCGTCTAGTTGTAGTACGCGTAGAACGTCGAGTTCGGATTTTTTCAGCTCGCTCGGTAGTATCTGTAAAGAACAAATACTGAAAATCCTCTCAAATTCTCTACATGCTCTGTGAATTTGACTGTATTTAACATTACCTCGAAAAGCTGGCTCGTATACCACTCTATTCCACGTTTGTTTATCCGTGTGAGACATTTGAAGTTGGCCTTGAAACGTTTCTGACTGTCGTGCTTGGGCCACGGGGCTTTGAACTTTTGGGTTTCATTGTGAAGTCTATTTGGCCACATACTTGAGGTTTGTATTTATTTGTACCCTTTGTGAATGTCATTTTAGTACCGTAGAAACTACGAATCAATCTTTTTTGGTTTTGGGACTCGTTTGAATTGGCTGCTTTCTGCTCGATTTGCGAGAATTGACTTGCAGTGTCCTCCCCACATTTAATGTGTTCTGTGGTCTTGTGATTTTCAAAATCAATAGAGGTGCTTTGTATCGCGTCCACCAGACCACGGCTCTTAACATTTTCATCCAGTCGGGGAAGTGGCTCAGTTTTTACATCAGGCTCACGCTTTTAGTGGAGTTTGTAGCCAGTATCAGTCTCTTGGTCTCGATATCGCCGTCATCAGGCTTGTGTATTATTAGCGTTGGCCACATCTCTTTAGCTGCAGTTAGGAAGTCCGGTCCCATTGTCCACGTCCGCAACCTCTCTAGTGTTTTCAGCTTCTTTGAGCAGAAGTCAGCCGGGTTACTGGCGGATCGCACATAGTGCCACTGATCGGTCTTAGTCAACTCGTGGATTATAGTGATTCTGTTGGCCACGAAGATGTTGAAGCTAGTGGTAATGTTGCTTATGTAATGTAGTGCCTTGGCTGAGCCCGTCCAAAGGTCTGGTTCCCAGTTTATCCGATCAAAGCATCTTCTAATCAGCTTCAAGGCTTTCACGGCCAGTACTGCTGCCGTCAGTTCCAGTCTCGGAATGGACACTGCTTTCAGTGGAACAACTCTCGCCTTCTCGAATAATATCTGACTGTGCCGCCCACCATTTTCGTCTACCCAGCAGCCGTAAGCCACTATCCCGTAGCCTATTTCTGATGCATCGGAAAATAATTGGAGTTGTGGGTCTTTCGTGCACTTGATTACTGTCAAGCATCTTTATATTCTGATCTCACCAAGCTGATCCAGGCTGTGCAACCAGTCGCGCCATCGCTTTTTGTCGTCACCTTGGAGAGGTCCGTCCCAGCCCGTCCCTCGTTGGCACAGCGATTGCAGCTAGCCCTTTCCCGGTAACAACCATGGCGAAACGAAACCTAAGGGATCATAGAGGCTTGAGATTGATGACAAGACTCCTCTCCGTGAGCTGGTCTTTTGGGTAGGTCCAGAGTGAATATGAATTCGTCGCCTCCGGGTTTCCATTGAAGCCCAAGCGTGCGCTTCATTTGTGAAGAAGATCCCAGAAGCTCTCTCGCATACTACATTCGCTCGGACTCCGGGATAACATTGAGCACCTCCTGGCTGTTTGAAGTCCATTTTGTAAGGTTGAATCAACCGGCCTTTAGCGCGGCGATCAGTTCAGCCATATACAGGATAGCAGTATTTGGGTCTCCGAGGGAACACAGAAAATTGTCCACGTAGAATTGGTCCGTTGCTCTTCCTAACAGATTGCTGGTGTCGTCAAAAGGCTTGAGGGTTTTTTGGAGGGAAGAATAAACACAGGAGGGGGATGATACAGTCCCAAAGGGAGGCACAGTCAGCCTATACTCGTCCGGTGCACGACTTGCGTCGCTTCTAGGCGAAAGACGGCCCCATCTTCAACGGGAATCTTCACTAGTAGGAATACTTCACGTATGTCCGCAGAGATGGTCACTTTTCCTGGCCGAAAAATACATAAAACTTTGACTAATCTGGGCCCTGTAGTATATGGTCGTTGAGTGACACACCCTGACATTTCGCGGCACAGTCGAAAACCACCCTGACCTTCCCCGGTTTCTTTGGTTCACAACCGGGTGATGAGGTAGGTACCACCTCAACTTTGCGCTGATTACCACTGTCTCCACTCACTCCATATACCCCAAGTCTATTTTATGTTGCATGGCTCGCGTGTATTCTATCCTTAATTGGGGTTCTCGAATTAGCCTGGCTTTGAAGAAGCGTAGTCTTTCCGGAGCCATTTCTTGGCTGTTTGGCATAGGTTTTATGTTGAGTCCCCACGGGACAGGAACCTCGACACGATCTATTACATACATGGCGCTCTCGGCTACCATTTTCGAAGCCGACCCATCTTCTCGTGATGGGGCATCTCTATCGATGGCTGGGTCAGAAAATTCGACGTTATACAACTGTTGGAACTCTTGTCCAATGTTCACCATTTCCGCCAAAGTGCAGTTCATTTGTATTTGTTTGCCGCATCTTCCATCTGTACTACTATATAAAGTCTAGCCAAGTAGAGCGCGTACTGCACAGGGTGTTTTGCGGCTTCCTATTTTTTGATTGAGGCCCAATGCGCTTCCGGCACATCACAACCGATCAGCAGATCAATTTCGTTATTCTGCCACTCCTCGATCGTAACCCCGTCGAAACGCGGCCACTGAGTCAGAATCGGCTGCTCTGACTGAGATGCTCCCATTGGCAGGTCCTTTATGGTGGAAGCATCTAGAGTTTCTGCTGTATCGTTGTTGACCAAGGGGATGAGTTGTGTGTGCAGCTTGGTCGACTGGATGACCTGGGTACCACTCACTGGGCTGACCGCTAGTGAAGATTGACTTCCTCTGATCCCGCATCTCTCCGCAAACTCATGCTTACTAGAGTGGTACCCGAGCCACTATCTACGAAGGACAACGCTCTCATAACCCCAACTGGGGTTCCTACGCCTACAGCTTTTACTCCCAGGCGAATGGGCTTTTTAGTGGAGCGAGACACTAAGCAGGCCACACTTGGCTTCCTTTGGCATCTATTTCTGGTATTTGTGTAGTAGGTAATGGTGCTGCCCATGGTATCCATCCTGACTACAACTGGATTTCGTTCGGCACATCGCCGCACGATGTGAATCGTTGAGACAGACAGAGCACGCGCCCAGTCTCTTAGACAATTACCATCGTTTGTCGACCTCTACGTTGCGGAGTCGAGGGCATTCCGCTAGGCGATGAGTCGCCCCACAAACTTTTCACACCGGCACGTTTTCGCTTTCGCCAGATAATGCATGTGTGTTTGACCATGGTTAGCTTCTACTTAGTTCCCTGGCCCAGCTTTGCGTCGACGTAGTACTAGGTAACTTGCTCGTCTCGCACGCAAGTTGACCGAAACGACTGTTTGCTATCCGAGCATGACGGTCTTTAAACTGCTTCAGGTCTTCAAACGTAGTTTCCCGTCCAAATCTACTGATCCCTTCGCCTTCCTCGGCCCGTCCACCCTGTTGTTCTGTGGGTAAACTGCGCATCATGGTCTCCAATGTGTGCAGTGCGTTCAGGTCCGATCGGTGTCCAGGTGATTCAATGTGATGATGCAGTTCTGCATTTATATCGCCAGGCTGGCTATGGAGCCCGACTCGCCTTTGGAGCTTTTTGCCTCTGATAGTGCACCATAGACCAAATTTCGGTCGACTTTAAATGGTTGTTTAAACAGGTCCTTCAGGATTTCACGTGCCCGAGTGTAACCCTCTTCGGGATCCAGCACCGAGCACCCGTCGATTGCTCCCCTGGCTCTTCCGCGACAGTAATGTAGTAGATACAAGAATCTCTGCCCCGGACCGGATACTCGCCTTTACACAAAGTTTTCATATTGTTTAACGAACTCACAGTACTGTTCTGCCCTCCCGTCGAAGGGGGACAATTCCACTCTTGGTAAGTCAATAGCGTGGGTTACACTGGTACAAGTCGACTTTAGTCGTTCCACGGAACAGCTAGGCTGAATGGCCGTATGCTCCGTGATCTCAAAAGTCACCTCTTGCTCCTGTGTTCGGGGTTGGTCTTTCCTGGCAGATTCGGCTTCTTTCCCAGCCTGCCTAAGCTGGGTTTCTAATTCAACTATTCTTAATCGATAGATATCATCACCTTTAAATTCTATCCCACTAACTGGAGTACATGAAATTGTACTGACAGCACGAATAATAATAATAACAATAATAATAATAATAATAATAATAATAATAATAATAATAATGGTATATTTCTCGGCTATGGTCGAGACGCACGCACAGGCTCATGATCATGGTGTTTAGCGATACTCAGAAAAATAAAATATTCACAAACTTTAGGTATGAAATTCAAAAGTGCCAGCGGTAGAAAGACATAGCCAGCCATAGTTTATTTGGATCACTCTAATATTGGTTGGCGCGCCAATCTTGAATCGGTTTCGATTTCCCGCTGGGCGGTGGCACACCGCGGGGATATCGAGTAGGTCGCTCATTCGTACTGCTAGAGGTGCATTATCAGCGAAAATGATGCAGGCCATGAAAGACGGCGGTTTACCAGGTATCTGCGAGCAGCGATGTTTTAAATAGGAAGAAAAAGAGATTGAATGGTAGAACACTCGGGGAAACCGATGCATGCGAAGAGAATAGCAAACCATGAATGCTGGTTCTATCGGGGTTCAATAGAAGGAATGAGTTATGAAGCAAGGAGACATGAAACCAATTTTATGAATGTACATTTGGGAACTTTGGTGAGTGTGGAAGGAAAAGAAGTCCATGTGAAGGTGAGTTAAATTTCAGGATCGGTAACCTGTACCATTCAGAAATGCGAAAGTACATCTGGAGGGTCCTGGAAAAGTGGAGGATCAATTTCCCTCGGGGCACGAATCGAGGAAAAAGCGGACTGTTGCAACAAGTACTGAAGTGGAAAATCTCCGCCCTGACTTGGGCAATATTAGGCTGTTTCTCTGAAATATGCATATATATATATATATATATATATATATATATATATATATATATATATATATATATATATACATTGACGCATTGAGCCTCAGTGTTATTCAGCCTCATTACTGGTAATGTACGACATTCTATGGGTATGGTCCGTCTGGCGGGATGAAGGATATGTGTCGGTCAATCAGTCGAGTGTGGCGAGATATGACGGATTTAAATGACGGCTGGTATATTAGCGAGTTGCGCTTGAATTGTTACTTGTGTTGGCTGTAATGTTGATATCCGCCGGAGAGGTTTTGTGTTAGAAAACCCTGATTAATACGATAGGCAGTTGGGGTTATTTTCTGACGCATGGCTTGCTTGCAGTCCCAGATGCTACGATAGGTCTCGCTTGGGTTCCCGTCGGTACCAGTCAAAGTGGCATCTTTGGTTATCCAGTTTGGTGACTGAGATAGTGGGAGGCGACGAACCTGAAATAAATGAGTATTGTAGTCTGGACGTGGTTCCAGCTGTGGGTTAGGGTAATATATGACGACAACAGTAATGAACTAGTTAGGTTTATGTGAATGGGGCAAGGATAAAGTTCATTTAGGCGGTCAGTGACACCTACTCCACTTTCTGGGTGGATTAGGCTCGCCGGGGACTGAGCTATAATGCTGCGGCCTAGCAAAGTTGCGTCAAACGGTTGGGCCATTTTGTATGCACTCTAAAGGATTATTGGTTCGCAAGTTGGCGTGGAAGTGTTGGGATACTAAGAAAAACCCAGAGCTTTACGGTTAAAAGGATCTAGAAACGGTAACCCTCAATCTAGTTTGCCGCAAAAAAGGTATATGATGGTAAAAAATTGAGATTGTTTTGCCATCCTAGATCTTGTGAATGAACCGCTGAGTCCCCCAATTTCTGCAGTGGGGAGGCCAACCCTACGCGGGTCTAATTGAGACTAGGTTGCTCAAAGCGATTATTCGATTTATTAGTACCCTACACCTAACTCAAGGGCCTGAGCCCTTTAAATATAAGGATTGCACATCCTGATCAGCGTATTCACCATTAGGTTTATGCGTATTTCTTGTTCAAAAGCCGTCGACGTCCGTGATAATGCATGAATTCGTTGTGGCAGCTTGTTCTAAATTGAAGCGTACTTGTTGATGAAGTTTGACCGAAGTGCAAGCTTCGACAAGGGGACATAAATCAAGAACTCATTGTTACGCAAGGGATAAGTAGAAAGGATTCTCACCTGCGGTGCTGAACTACATGATCTATTATTCAAGATATTGTGAGAGAATCGGAGGTAATTTCTTATGCGGAGTAGCCATAAGGGATCGATTTTCAGCCGCTCACAACGTTCCATGTAATTAGAGGTCGAAGAAAAACCTAGGAGCCGTTTCGCGAATGCCCGTTGTACGTTCTCAAACGCTATACGGTCCCTTTGTCGCATGTTGGAACAGGTGATTGAGCCGTATTCCAGAAGAGGTCAAACATGGGACTTAAAAATGCTTAGTTGACTTTCCGGCAAAATAAACGTTTGATGTATTAGCCCGATCGTACGGCGTGCTTTAGCCACCTGGATGGCTGCGTGTTCCGAAAAGTCAAACGTACATAAGTAGCGCAGACCCAGATCACGTACCTGAGAGTTATTGGGTATGAATTTGCCGTTTATACTAAATCTTCCAGTGGGGACGTGACATTTATACAAAATAATATTAATAAATTTAGCAAAACACATGACAAACTTAAACTATATAGACTCAGAAGGGCAGTTTAAGGAAGATAAATGATTGTTCACTAAAGGATAATGGAGGGCTTTTAAGCTAACCCAGGGATGGATTCAAGTGTGTGCCCGATGAATTTGGAAGTCAAGGTCAAACGGACGAGCTGGCTGAGCCAAGTGGAAGAGATTGGGACTTGGTAAGTTTGCATGAGGAGAATTGAAAATTGGCACGAGAACCTACGGCAACCAGAGACGATGGAGAAAAAAAGGAATGAAAGAAAGGAAAGGAAAACAGAAAATCGAGTTTTACGGCAAGGGATCAGATAGCCATAAAGTGTGCTTCATGGCAATGAAAACGACGGTGTCAATTTAAAAAGTGAGCGAGCAATGCAAGACGCCAAGTACAGGTCAGATAGCGACAACGGCTCGGAAGGATCAAGATATGGTGAACGTGAGGCACAGATATATACAAGGTGGAAGAACATCATGAGAGGCGGCGCGATTGGGCAAAAGTACTAACCGGAAAAGAGCTGGAGGATGCAGAGGAAATATGAGTATACCTATGTTCTTTTATATATGTACAAGGAGAGGAGGAGGAGAAAGAGCAGTGGTGTAGTAGAACGCGGAATTAGCAAAGCTTGGAAGAGACAGGTGGGGCTAAATGAAGTGGTACAGGACTAATTTTGATGAACCCTGAAGAATTATTTTACGACAGGTGAACGTGGGGACCAACAGAGAAGGAGAAGCGACTTTGGGAGCACAGAAGTGATGGATGTGGGCAGAAGTTGATAGACGAGGGAATATGAAGAAAAAGGTCGAAGAAAACAGGTGGGAGGGAATCCAACAATATGAATAATACAGGCGTGACATGTGGTGACTGTCAAAAACGAGTGGAGGGTTAATAAATGGAAGTACATTATGCATCGAGAAGATGGCTGTGAAAACGGCTGGAGAAGGCAGAACGAATGAAAATACGGGGTGGTCAGGATGGTGTGAAATATCAACAGAGGACTGAAACTGTGAGGTGAGACGAAATTTGGTGCAAAGATGCAGTAGTAGTAACAGGGACTAACCTGGGGGAGAAGTAGCGAGGTGGAGGATCAGAAAAATCAAGTAATGTCAGATCATATGGTTTGAGACTTTACGTAAAAATAATGAAATAACTGTAACCTTAAATTAGGTGGAACGCGAAAAGCAGCGCAGCCTGAATGGCACACTGAAGATGCATGTGACGAGCAATATAGAAAACGGATGAAGGTACTGACGGAAGAAAGGCAGGTAAGAGATGACGAATCAGATTGCTTTACTGCAGATGAAACAGAATGACTACCGAGAAGAAAAAAGAAGAAAAAAGTACCGAGACAGTTAAACCTGTGATGGAACAAAGGGCACGAGAAACGTGAGCTTTTCTGAGTTTGAGGACTGGAACTGAAGAGCTACTTGACCGCAGGCGGTTGGGCAAAAAGATGAGGCCAAAAGTTGCTAGTCAGGGCACTGCCTATGAGGAAGACCCACAAAAGAAATGCGGAGCCAAGCAGGAAAAATATGGTGATGGTGAAAAGATAATAAATGTGGCTTTAAAAAATGCAAAGGTTAGAACAAGGAGGTAATGTATGTTAGTTGGTCTCGGGTAGGGGTGGGTCTGACGCGTAATGACGGGCGGTATAACGTGGAGGGACAAAAAAAGAATATGACAAAATGGTGGCTAGTGAGGTACAAAGTGAATAGAGATCGGGAACCTGGAAGGACAACATATATGGAGAGGGAAATATTAAGGGCTTGGGCAGAGTAAAGTGGATAGGGCGAGAGTGACGTCACGCATTGAAGGCTGTTATGGTGAGAAACGATAGAAACAAGGACGGAACCGGTAGGGGTGCATACAGAGGTAGAATGGCACTAAAAGGAAAGGGATGAGTGCTGACTAGAACCATACATTAGCGAACCGTGGCGGAAGGAGAATGGTGGAAGCATGCGATCTGCAACCTACAGTATTGGATTTGGTGGTACGAGGAGTTAGGGCGTTCAGTCCGCAACCAATGCTAGTAGGTTAGGCTGATCGCGTGCTGAACACCCAACACACTTTGTGAGGTGAACACAGAAGGTGTGATCCACCAGTGCAGTTGCGCTCGCACATCGTTGCTGATGGCCTGCCCACCCGATGTGCGCCGGCCAAACCGGCGGATCTGGCCGCGCGCCACACCGTTGGGATTGGTATGGGTGATCACCGATGACTGTACAAAGAGCAGGACGACCACGATAAGTTTGTGTAGTCCGGGATGAATTAGTATGGTTTGAGAGCTTGGACGGCAGTGCCAACGGGAAAAGCGAGCGGCAAACGGCCATGTAGCATTATCGTCCAGGTGCACCAGTCAGACAGATAATCAAAAGAGTGTCGGAGGTGGTTGACCGGAAACGAAGATAACTGGAAAGGGAAATGATGTAGAAGAATGCAGTCCGGCTGAAAAATCAAGAGGTACCTGAGAGAGGAATAGAGGGGTAAGCTTGAGCTCATCGACGCATTCGGTCGCTAAGACAAGCAGTAAGATAACAGGGGGTCTAAATGGCTACAACCTATTTTATTTGGTTATGACCGTGTTGTTTCAATTGAAATTATTTTTACATTCCTGAAGATCCGCGGAAGCTCAAAGTTTACTATCGTCTAGCCGCCTTCTGGTCCCAGTTGCGGCTAAAGTCCATCAAACAGCGGAAAATCGGAAAATGCTGCAGTTTTAAAGTTCTGGATCGTTTGCCCCTTTCCTCGATTAAAGTTTCATTACTTGTAGCCTGCAGTATATCACAACATGATCGCCCCTGCGTGAGGCTTAGAAAAAAGCCACAGACTAACTAGCGCCCAATGCTTTTCCAATTCCGGGGAAAAGGCCATGCCATGGAATTTCACTGAATAGTCCCATTGCATTATAGAAAAAGGCACGATAGCGTATATATATGTAACTGTATTAGCCAGAGGATGAAGTTACCGAAAACGAGCTTGTTCGCTACCGTGCTATGGAATTTGTTGGGAATAGGGATTCCATCTCAAACTGCAGTCCACTCTTATGTATAAAAAGTAATCCCGACTAGGTCTTGCTGCAGAGGGAGGTCCTTAGGTCGATATTTCGCAATTACCTAATGCCTCAACCCATTGATCCAGTGGCACTCATTCCTTCCAAAACCCCTACTTTCAATAATTTCTCAACATTCCTGCTGATTAATGCACGAACGCACAACGTGCGTCAAGATCACTCCGGCTCGCTTCCAACACCGCGGAATTCCCTAAAAGTCCCCATGTTTTAACCTAATCTCCAACAGTGCCTCCCTACAGCTGGGCTGTACGGCCACCCACTCAGTCAGCAACCAGTCACGCCTCGGCCCGTGTATCATGCTAACTACCAAGGTGCCAGATTCCCACTAGTCACCCCGTATCATTCGGCCAGCAGCAACATCTAGGTGTTTGATAACAACCTCTGCCCCTTCTCCTCTTGCTCTATGTGGCCAGGATCCCCCGCGCCCTGGCGCCAACCCTCCCCCAGCTTCAGTCGAAGGCCGACCTACTGTCCGTCACCTTTCAGCTAATTATCCTGTTAATCATCGTCGATTTCCATCGCGGGCATTCCTAAAGAATAGAAGCTCTTGCCCTGGCGCTAGCCCTCCAGCACATCTACTCGAACCCCCGAAATTCCGCGTACCCAACAGAAGCCTGCCGTGTCCACCTATTCAGAATCCGTCGTCATCACCTCTACATAAGCAGAACCATGTCACCAAGTTCCCACTAGGTATACAGCCACCATCTTTGGCTTCGCCATACCCGAATCATTTAGAAAGAGCCATCGGCTCAGCTCCCAGCCGGCACTACAAAATAAGGCCCACGGCTAATCCATTTTCGCCACTTAACACGACTCATATACCCCCTCCTCTACATCATCCCCATTTGCAGATTCGCCACCCAACATCTCCGTATTTTCACTGACTCTTCGAGCCAAAGATTCCTTCGTTAGCAGCCCTTTCTGTGCCATTCCAACCCCTCAGACTCCCTCCGAGGAGCACTGTCACATACCCATCGCCACAACCAATTCTAATTATAGCCTTATATCAGTCTTGCCTCATTCCATTTGCCCTGACTTTCGGTACTATCGCAAAAATGCTGCCATGAAAACCACGGCTGCTCCGCGAATGATGCCGTCTGCGTTCTGCTCACCAATGCCCGCTCCCCCACGTACGAAATTGATTCGCTGCGGCTCACAGTAATGAGCGCTAACCAGGGTATCATATTAGTGACTGAACTGGGCTCTGGGAGCAGGCACCTACCACTCGCGTTAGCATCCCCGAATATAAAACCGACCGTAGTCCAAGGACCTCTCGAAAGGTTGGTGGATGCGTGGGGTACGTTCGGCACCCTATGAATGCATGCGCGTTAACTCACTCAACTCCTGGTCGGTTAGCTGAATCTGCATGGCAGTCTTTGAATCGGAATAAAAATGGCTGCCTACTAGATCGAATATACCGTTCTTTTAGCACTGACCTACACAGTACTAAAGCTACCACCGACGCATTTACCTTTGTCACTGGCCACTCCTCTAGTTACAAAATCATCGCAGGGGATTTCAACTTCCCACGAATCTGCCAGTCATCACACACTCGCCCTCTCCATTTACTGAATTCATCTTCTCCATAGGCCTGGGCTTATGGTGCCAAATGATTGATTCCCTGACAGGAGACGACGACATGGATGACGTAATTTTCACCCTTGGTCCGTACTATAGTGCTCTGCTAGCTGCTGTGCCCTTCCAGTATCTAGCCAACCTCGGCTCCCTCCGTATCGTCCCGAATAACGTACTGAGGTCCGGTTCCTTCATTTATTTGTTCTTCTAACTGGGATAAATTTCTTCTGACAGCTGACCGCAATTAGCCGCTGACTGCCTATACACCTTTCTTCTGGGGTGTTTACCTAAGTTTGCCACCACTATTGCCAGCGATCCCCGAACTTCGCCCAGAAAATGGAGCATAAAGCTTCAGATCATAATTTTGCGGAGCTTTTATTCAAGGACAAGGGAGACCTCTATTTTTCCGCCTGAGACATCTATCAGAGGAGGTAAACCACTCTATCGGAAGACAGCTCATTCCTCAAGAAAGTGCCGCCCTCAACTCTCCACTAAAGGTAGGAAACCTGTCAGAATTGGCAAACTCATGGTCTGGGTATGATTCACTCCTTTTGGACATGATTAAGTCGTTTGGCGGGGTCTCACATGCTGACCTTCTATCCAAAATTCGCCACTCTGGTATTACTGAACCACTTCTTCCCTGGCTATCTTATTTTTCTCCCCTTCCCAAGCGGTTTTGGTCGATGATCACCCGTCACCATCCAGCTCCGTAACAAGTGGAGTCTTTTGGAGAGGTGCCTTTGGCCTACTCTTTTTCCTCACGCATGCGAATAACGTCTTCGCCTCAGTTTACTGTGGAACTACTTGTCTATTTGCTGACGACATTTGACTCAGGCATCCCATCAGCTACGTTAGCTAACGCCTCTGATGGTCAACCTTCCCTGGGACTCTGGTGCCGCAGGTGGCATATGTAGCTTTCGTTGTCCAAAAGTTCATTACTTGCTCACAAGTATATCATAAGCCCCGTATCCACCCTGCCTAGTGCCCACTCAATCCGCACTTTTCCCTAATTAGGAGGCTTTGATCCACATCACCCTTCTGCTTTCAGCTTCTCCGAACAAGCATCATATCCAGTAGCCAAAGCGAGACGGCTCACTGGCCCTGTCTTTAGCTGATTTAAGCCGGAGGGCAGCTGTCTCACTGTATGCTGCTCCCATGTCAGGTCACTTCCCGAATATTGCTCCCTCATCAGCTCTGACATGACAAAAATCACCTCCACTACGGTTGAAATCATCCAGCTGTCCTTCGCCAGGCTTTTGTTTGTAATAACTTCACTTCTACCCTATCGCGAAGGATACTACCAAAAATAACTCGAGCCCCTTTGCTTGCCACCCCCGAAGATCATTGCCATTCTCTTATACGAACCTGTGCACGGGCAAGATTTTCCCACTATTAGTCCACATTCTATTGACCACGGAGTAGGCTCACTGCGGAACCGTATTTCATTTTTGCCTGTGCCACCATGAAGCCTATATATCAGGCCTGATTTTCTCCCCGTCTGTTACAGTAGAGTACCGAATAAGCTCCCAGCTGATATGTGCAATCTGTCCAATCCCCTTCCCGATAGGCAAGCATTAATCATACACCTCGATGTTTTCAGTGTAACAAGCCTGACGAGTGAACACATTTCCATTAATCACGCGTTTCAATGGGGCTTCCAACCACAACGCTCTAATGAGACCCCTACCAACCTAGCCACTCTGTCTACACTACGTCAAATAGTCCACCCCTTTTGAAGCCCCATTTCCAAACGGAACTTTGTTTGCTGTTCTCTAGGTCGTTAACCGAGTACATTTCCAAGGTTCTGCCCTCATCAATCACGTGTCATCGATTCTAATTGTAACCCAACTTATGATATCCCAGTTGGTTTTTCTGGTAATACTACTTAACCACTCCTCACAGAAAATTGACTATCCCTACGCTCTATTCTGGGCTCAATCAAATCCAGACATTTCGCGACAGTTCATTTTATCTTCTGGTATAATCTACCCGATTTGCTGTAATTGTGTTGCACAGCAAAAAATTCAAAGAAGGCCGAAAAAACCCCTCGAAGTTAATCACGCCGACCAGGATGTGCAACCTCCATATTTCAAGGGCTCGGCCATTTATCATAAGACCAGAGTACTAATAAAGCTTGTATGTAATCTACCGCTGCAGCACGCAGCCCGTTCGTACCATCCTCTTACGAACAGTTTTTGGCCGGTTTGCTCATCGGTTTTCTTACAAGGATCAAAAATGAATTAATACGAAGGAAATTTACGGCCGGAGTGAAGTGCCGCGCCTAGTTGGCGTTTTATTTCAATGCAATAAATATAAATATAATGGTATGTTTCTCGGTCGTGGTCGCGACGTTCGAGCAAACGCATTGTCATAGTGTATAGCGTTACTCAACAAGACGAAATATTCACAAATTTCAGGTATAAAAGTCACAAATTTCAGCGATAGAGAAACATAGCTGGCGATAATTTATATGGATCACTGCAATGATGGTTTGCGCGGCATTTTCAAGCCTGTTTCCAGTTCGAGCTGTGCGGTGGTGCACCGTGGGGACGCTCAAAATTTTGGTAAAACATAGTGCTAATGATGCTTTACGAACGAGAATGATGAAAGGCATAGAAAAAGGAGGTTTTTAACGGGTTTCTGTTAACGGCGTCAGTTCTAACTAGGAGGAAAAATAAATCGTATGGAAGTACATTCGGGGAAAATTGGTGCATGCAAACAGAGTATCAGACTATGAAGTTGATGCAAACCCTGAAAGACGGATCCACCGGGGTTCTGTGAACGGGATGAGTTTTGAAACAGGGGGACATGAAAGCAATTTTATGAAAGTGCATTTGGAAACTTCGGTGAGTGTGGAAGGAGAAGCAGTCCATAAGACGGTGAGTTTATTTTCAGGATCAGTACCCTGTACCATTCAGAAACGAGAAGGCGCAACTGAAGTGTACTGGAAAAAAGAAAAAGCAACTTTCAGCCCGCTAAGGTTCGGCGGAAAAATGGACTGTTGCAAAGGATACTAAAGTGAAATATCCCCGCATAGACCTGAGCAATATCATGCTGTTTCACTGACAAATATATATATATATATATATATATATATATATATACACTGACGCCTTGAGTCATCACTGGTAATGTGCAACATCCTATGGGTACGATTCGTCTGGCGGGATAAAGGATGTGCCTATCAGTCAGCCGGGTGTGGCGAAATATATGATGGATTTAACTGATGACTGGTATATTAGCAGGTCATGCGTGAGTTGTTATTTGTGTTGGCTGCAGTGGTGATATCGGCAGGAGAGGCTTTGCGTTAAAAAATGCTAATCGATCTGACAGGCATTTGGGAGCACTTCCGGTCGGGTGGCTTGATTGCAGTCCCAGATGCTCCGAAAGGTTCCACTTGGGTCTCCGTCGACAAGAGTCAAAGTGGAGTCCTTGGTTATCTAGTATAACGACTGAGATAATGGGAGACGACGAACCTGAAATAAATAAGTATTGCAGTCTGGAAGTGGTTCCAGCTGTGGGTTATGGTAATATTTGACGACAGTAATGATGAACCGGTTAGATTTATGTGAATGAGGCAAGGACAAAGTTTAATTTAGGCGGTCAGTAGCACCTCCACCCTCTGGGTAGAGTAGGCCCGCAGGGGATTGAGCTATAATGCTACAGGTTAGCAGAGTCGCGTACACCGGTTGGGCCACCGGGTATGCTTTCTAAAGGATTATTGGTTTGCACTTTGGCGTGGCAGTGCTAGAATGCTAATAAAAATCTAAAGCTTCATCGTTAAGAGGAATTAGAAATAGTAACCCTCAGTACCGTTTGCTTACGCAGAGTGCATTCCAGCACCAAGGCGGTAAGGTAGGTTTGGAATATCAGTATACGAGTGAATGAGACTGGTACCCTGCCAGCATAGCACCATATTTGTTACTGTCTCTTCTGGTACAGTAGTCATCCTATACTGAATAGTTTTTAGGAGCCTTAAGGCAGAGGATACCATAACGGTGTCGGTGGTGATGCATCAGAGGAAATTGGTCACCTGTCGAGAGACGTAGATGTAAGTTCGTCTGCGCTCCTACTCAAAGGTGCTAGGGTGTTGAGATTATACTTGGTTATGAACGAGGATATCTGATGTAGTGGCGATCGTGTGGTTGCCGTGCAAACTTTGTCGTCATTATCACATTGCAAAGCAGGACAACACACATGTGAGGACTGGTTCGGGAAAACGTGAGGGGAGGGAACAGGATGGAGCTACGTTTTTGTCAGGGAAGCAAACTTTAACGGTCCACATCCAGGGCTCATAATGGGCGGCTCTAGGGTCTGCTTTAATTAGGGAGGTAGCACGATACACATTCATTGGAGTTTAGCTGGTGGCACTCCAAGAGTGATCTACACATTTTTGGACGTTTCTTGTTATTTTTCGTGGTTTTATCGCAGTCAGATATCTGGCTCTCAGAGAAGGCGGAGCTGCTTTCGGTGGGTGACCACAGCTCCCAAGCCCCGGCCGAAACATGGACCGCATGTAACAAGCCGCGTTCAGAATACGTCAACCACACCGGTCATTCCGTAGCAACACTGCAACCCGGAGACATGGGTCACATGTGATAAGGCTGGTGTGCCTGGAAGACAAAACAGTGGGGCATTTTTCCTCTGTTTTTTTTGCCAATCTCTTGCAATATGATGTTTGTTTCGTCTCATTAGTGGTCAACTCTGTGCAGAGAGACAGTCGCAGCCAGGATTTTTCACAAACTTGCCGTGCTCACACTCGTCATATCCGTGAAGCCAGCACCGCAAGGAGGTTTACATAGGAAAGAAGATGCAGGGGGAGGTGGAGTCAACCACAGCCTGCGATTGTTCGATGGGGTTCAAGTTCACCGAAAAGCCAGGTTGCACAAGAGTGGGGCACTACTTGCAGCATTAACAAAGTGATGCCCTTATACCTGAATATGCCATGGGCCGCTATGTTGGCTTTGCCCGGAAAAAGATATTTGATGGTAACATATTGGGAGTGTTCTGCCGTCCCAGATAGTGGGGATGAACCGCTGAGTTCCCCAATTTCTGCAGTGGGGAGGCCAACCCTACGCGGGTCTAATTGAGACTAGGTTGCTCAAAGCGATTATTCGATTTATTAGTACCCTACACCTAACTCAAGGGCCTGAGCCCTTTAAATATAAGGATTGCACATCCTGATCAGCGTATTCACCATTAGGTTTATGCGTATTTCTTGTTCAAAAGCCGTCGACGTCCGTGATAATGCATGAATTCGTTGTGGCAGCTTGTTCTAAATTGAAGCGTACTTGTTGATGAAGTTTGACCGAAGTGCAAGCTTCGACAAGGGGACATAAATCAAGAACTCATTGTTACGCAAGGGATAAGTAGAAAGGATTCTCACCTGCGGTGCTGAACTACATGATCTATTATTCAAGATATTGTGAGAGAATCGGAGGTAATTTCTTATGCGGAGTAGCCATAAGGGATCGATTTTCAGCCGCTCACAACGTTCCATGTAGTTAGAGGTCGAAGAAAAACCTAGGAGCCGTTTCGCGAATGCCCGTTGTACGTTCTCAAACGCTATACGGTCCCTTTGTCGCATGTTGGAACAGGTGATTGAGCCGTATTCCAGAAGAGGTCAAACATGGGACTTAAAAATGCTTAGTTGACTTTCCGGCAAAATAAACGTTTGATGTATTAGCCCGATCGTACGGCGTGCTTTAGCCACCTGGATGGCTGCGTGTTCCGAAAAGTCAAACGTACATAAGTAGCGCAGACCCAGATCACGTACCTGAGAGTTATTGGGTATGAATTTGCCGTTTATACTAAATCTTCCAGTGGGGACGTGACATTTATACATAATAATATTACTTTTTTTCGGCGGAGAAACTCGTTTTCTAATCGTCCCTCCAGGAGCTGAGCGAGAGCAGTTCCCTTGTAAAGTCGTCTATGGTAGAGGCTAACACCGCGGGCTCCAAAGTGTACACGATTTTGATATCATCTGCGAACAGGAAGGGAACTTCCTAATGGAAAACGTTGAATACATCGGTAACGTACATTAGGAACAGTGGTGGGTCGAGCGCACTACATTGTATCACACCACTAGTTGCAGGACGATGTTCGGACGTATTTTCGCCTACACTTACCATCTGGTCTCGGGCCGATAAATAGGATGAAAATTAAGCGAGCATCGGGTCCACGATTCCATGTTTTGATCTTCTGCAGTAACCGGACGTGGGATACTCGGTCGAACGCCTTGGTCATGTCCAAAATGATCACGATTGCCTATTTACCAGTATTGACAGCCTCTGTGACCAGGTTGAGTAAATCTGTCTTGCAATTAGCACATGGTCTATTTTTCAGAAAGCCGTGCTGACGAGCGTTGACTACGTTGTGTTTGAGAAGTTGACGTGTCAGCTTTCCTAAACCAATCTCGATGATTCTGAACATGACCGGGGTATGGTTCACCGGTCGATATTTAACTGGTTCTAGACGAGATATATTTTGTGCATAGGTATGACAGTGGAAGTTTTCCATCGGAAGGGGAAAACACTGCACCTTAGTGACAAAGTGAATATGTTTGGGAGCAACATTGGAACGTCTTCGCCACCCGGACTGAAAATGGCAAGCGGAAACGCCTCTGGACTTGGCCTGTAGGATGGTCTTGTTTTTGTTACCTGGGCTGAAACCTCATAAGAGTAGAACACTGCCGTTGAGAAAGTTACCGATGTCACGGATTTAGAACAGGGATGGACGTGGCGTCATCAGTGGTTAAAGAGAAGGCAAAACATATGCTTAAAGCCTCCGCAATCGATAGAGGGTCATCCAAGTAAGTGTTGTCACAGTTTAAATATGAGATGGCTTGATTAGATTGCTTGTTTATGACCTTCATCAGCTTGTCCGGTGCTTCCATCTTTTTTGGGCGGCCTAAGTCCTCTAGTTCCTGTTTTTTTCTTAGAAGAGTCCAAATGCAATTTAGTCGTATGAGATATACGTATTACTTGGAAATACGACGAGAAGAATCTCGTTGTTGTGAAATTTCGTTGGAATTTGGTTAGGTTACCGTTAAGACGATATATAGAGTTCAGCTGGTTTAGTATTGTGGGTCTCGAGACTGGAGTGACTTTGTGGAGGCAGCAGTGAAGACCAGAATACAGTTGGGCAGCCGCCATTTCTAGATCATTAGATAAAAAGAATTCGTCCCAATTTTTGGGAACGGATTAGGGAGGGTGGACCACTCCAGCAAGCCCTATGGTGTTGCTCATTGATGATCAGAAGGCTTGTTTCTGCTGAATTGTCAGTACGAGGTCGGGGTGCAGTGAAAATCTGATGCTATATTTTGGCCACTATCGGCGAAGCGACTTAAGACTTGGGTATCTAAATTCTTGACATCAATAGTGAAGATGAGGTCTTATGTATTACTCCCTCGAGTGGGGGATAAAACATGCTGTAGCCAGTCACCAACATGGATACACGAAAGAAAATCACGGAGTTTTGGGGGAGATGTCAAGGATTGCCAGCATATTTCAGGCACTCTGAAGTCACCAGCCAAGATTCTGTTGGTTACAGAGAGGCCAGAGACATAGTTGAATGCTTCTATTATTGCTATCAACTCGTGCATATCCTGGTTTGGAGGACGGTAGTGACATCTTACAAGAAGTGATTGTTGGTCTTCTTTGATAGTGAGCCGGACTGAGTCCTGAATGTTGTCAAGAATAGGACGATGGAACCTACTCGCCTGAATATGTTTGGTATAAATGATGCAGCCACCTTTGCAGTGGTCAGGTCTACTGTTGGCGGTGGCTTAGTAGCCGGGTATAGATACGTGGTTTAATGGGGTGTGATCCGTCAGCCACTTCTCGGTAGCTAGTAAGATATCGGGGTGTAGGTCTAACGCCAGCGCTCTAAGTAAGGACAATTTTAGGAGGAGAGAGCGGACGTTAAGTAGTAAGAGCGAGGAGGTGTTTTTGGTTAAGTTCTTAGTAGATAGAGGGGTGGTTAGGTGATGAAGAATCGTTGGATGAGGGGTGGCTTAAGGTGGGCAGTGGACGCTCGGTCCAACCCAACGGCGCTTCTGATGAAGAATTTGTGCCCGTAACCAGATGCGCTGCTAGGCATTCAAGATGAGTGTGACCTGAGGAGCGGTTAGGGGGTTCCACTTGAAATGGCCGAACCCCGGAGGGGGTAGGTGAGGCTCGGAAGAAGCTAGGGGGGATGGTGGTGGTAGGGACTTAAGAACGGTCGGTGCATTTTCTAGGAGCTTCCTGCAATGTGAGGATTGTGGTTGAGCGAGAGACAAGGAAGATAAAAACGGAGCGGTCCTAGGGTGAAATGGAAGCTTAAGCTTATGTCAAGGTTGCTGACTGCACTAAGTAGCGCACGAGGAGAGGGGGGGGAGTGGGAGACCAGGAATATTGGGTGGCAGGGTTGAACCTGGTGGTGATATGGGTTCTGGAGGACCATCGGGGGGGTGAAACCGGGTACCTCGTTCGGAGAGGTATAGGGCATGTAGGCGAAAGCATTTTGGATCAGCGTTGGAAGTAAGTTCTGCTTTGCACCATATTTGGTATTGCCGCAACCTGTAATATCCGTGGAGGCGTACGTTGTAGTGCTAGACAAGAGTAGAAAGCCGGCCACTGGGTTTCTGGGAAGGCTTGATATTGCGTGGGGGTGGGTGTGGGCCGGACCCTGTTGTGAGTTTTGCTGACGATCCGGGAGCAGCTCGAGTAAGCTGGATGCTTGTCTTTAGGCTAGTGTCTTCTGTAGCCTGGAGTCCGCAAGGTTGGATTTGGGTTAGTAGGTGATTCGGCGCTGTTGCCGCCGGGAGCCCACAGGTGTTCGGCTATTGCTTTCCGGTTTTAGTTCGGGTTGCGTGGTAGGTGGGACCTGGCAGTGAGGTCCCACCCTAACCGTTTGTGCGGGATGACTGACTGGAGTGGGTCTCGCTGTTGCACGTTTTGTTGGTTCGGTAAGGTTCGTGGAAGAATTGGGAGATCTAGCAATGGCAAGAGGGACAGGCTGATGGGCCCAGCCGGATGAAGCAGTGAGAGTAGAGATAGCCTGCGTCCTACAAAACCGCTTAGTTGTGGAGGTGTGGTCGGTGACAGACAGGTCCCCAATGCCCGATCTACGGTGCCGCTGTTGAGAGAAGAGACCGTAGACAAGCTGCGGATGGGAGTCGAAGCTGCATCCTCAGGTACCTGTCATCCGCTAGATGTCGCCCAGGGGTCCGACAGGGTTGAGCTGCCAGGGTCGACACGCACCTGAACTGGTGCGAAGCGTGCCGGGTTGAGGGATGATGGTTGCCTGGCTAAAGCTGGTCTTTGCTGAGGACCGGCGCTTGGGGTACCCGTGAGAGGTACTCTTTGGGTGGCTGCCCTTGACACCTCCTTTTGAAAGGGAGTCCTGTAGGCCGAAATCCTGACCGATTTATATGCTGTGTTGAGGGAAGGCAAAGACTGCTTTTTGATAAATTCTCGTGCTATATGATCGGAAGGGAATTGGAGAAGGATAGGACATGTGCGGCGCGGCAAACGTTCGTGTAGCCTCGTGCAAGGGCGTGAATGGTTCCCCGTGCCAGCTGCTCTGATCGAGGTGGATTTCAGTTGTGATACTGAGGCCCTGTCCTGGAGATTAAAGGCTATAGAGTTTTTGCTATGTGAGATGCCATTGAAGATCTCGGTGAAAACAGATTCAAGGAATTCGGTAGTAGGTTTCAGCTGCTGTTGCGTATAGATTGGCGCGGGGTTTATCAGGCACAGTGGTGGAGCGAGCTTTGCGATATTGTCACCCAGGATAGTGAGTCTTGTTGAGATGTTCCCAACGTCTAGATGAATACCAGCATTGAAGATAGCGTTCTTCGCAAGGCCTACCAGTGGTATAGAGCATCGTTTCAGCTGTGTTGTCTGTTTGTTAATTCTAACCTTGGGTCGAGGCTTCTGAGTATGAGGCTCGAAAAAGGTATTGGGAAACAATCTTCAGAACTTGTTTAGCCTTTTGAGATGATTTCCCACGAAATTTCTAGTTAAGCTCCTAGAAACCTATAGAAATGGCCGATGATAACAAAAGTTCCGCGATAGTGCAGCGCAAGTAATGTACTGGGTTACCTCGGTATAAGTTGCTTCATTTCCTCACCCGAAATGGACAAAATAAGGCAGTTATTCAAGAAACCATAACTTGGGAGAGGGAAGTGAGCATTGCAGAAATTAATTTGGGAAAAACTGAAAGAAAGTACAAGAGCGCACGACGTATTCCAAACTACCGGCAAAAACCGCCCGAAGACTTTTAAGAGACGGGTCAGAAAACACTTATAAATCGCTGGAAAACTGCTCAGCGTGATAGCAAGAACCGGTCGGAAACAGGCCAAGACCTACTCCGTTTCGAAGCGGATTGTGGCCCGTTTTTAGCGGTTTTGACTATACAGCCTAGTCCTTATTAGGGAACTCAGTACGAAACGCAGATATTTAGTTGTACTTTCCCACGATCTAGGACTGCAAAGCAGTCTTGACTCCTTAACCTCGAATGTCCCCCATCGGGACGGGCAGCACAGAGATCTGTCGCATACTTGTCTGCTGCCTTAGATACTAGAGTCCACGCGCATCGGTGTCCGGCCCAACTGAACCGTGTTCCTAAATAAACCCACCACATACGGCTGGGTTCCTTTTTCATTCTCACCGCGTTGTAAGCGCTGCATGTAAAGGTTCATCTCCGTGGGAACTGGTGTTTCGGCTAACTTGAATCATACTGAACAATCCCAGGCTATGGGGAACCTGCCTTCCTATGCAATTTGTGTCCCATGTTAAACACCTTGGTGCTCTTGACTTCACGGATATTGCGAGTATTTCCGCCGCAAAAATGTGGAGATTCCTGGCTGGGAGCCTGTCTCTGCTCAGATTTGAACACCGATGGGCCGACTTCAAAAAACTGGGATCCAACCTTGTCATATGTGACTCATGTCTCCGGGCTGCAGTGTAGCTACGGAATGACCGGTGTGGTTGACGTATTCTGAACGCGGCTTTTTGCATACGGTCGATGTTTCGGCCGGGGCTTGGGAGCTGTGGTCACCCACCGAAAGCAGCTCCGCCTTCTCTGAGAGCCAGATATCTGGATGCAATGAAACTACTGAAGTAACGTCTAAAAAGGTGTGGTCACACTAAGAGCGCCACGAGCTGAATGCTGTTGGATGTGCAGCGTGGTACCTGCCTGTCTGAAGCAAGCTTTAGCGCCGCTTGATATGAGCGCTGAATGCAGACCGTCATAGTTCTCTTCCTCGACGAAAACGGTGACCTATCCTGTTCTCCCCCCACTGTTTTCGAAACAGCCCCCAAGCTGGTGTTGTCCTCTTTTACAGTAGGCCAACGACGATAAAGATATCACTTTAACCATGCAGTTATCACTTCATGAGATAACCTAGCTCGCTTTCAGATACAGTTTTAGTGTGCTGGCACCGCTGAGTAGGTGCACAGCCGAACCCACCTCTACTTTTCTCTGTACAAGACCATTTTTCTCTGGTTCCCCACCGCTGATACCCTTGAGAGTTTGTTCCACAATATTACTGATATTCTTTGAACTTTATCCAATATAGGAAAACCACTGAACCAGAGGGGGTGGTAGCATATATAGTGCTATGCTAGTAGGGTACCAGTTCCATTCACTCGGAAATTATGGTTTCAAACCTATCCTACAATCTCGGTACCGGCCTTCTTTCTGAATGGGGGAATGGTATTAAGGATTGCCGTATTTAGTTCCTCACAATTGTAAGGCCTTAAGTCTCTTCCGTTTGCGAGCTCTGCCACTCCGAGGCACAAACCATTAATCATTTTGAGCGCTTAAACAGCTGCTTACCCGATGAGCTCAGAGCTGCTACCCTGTGGTAGTATGGCTCAACACCCCTACTGTATCTCTTGAAAACGTACAGCTTATCTTCACCGAAACTCTGTTGGACGTATTCATAGCCCTAACATACAGCCAGCGCTGTGAGCTCCTACAAATTGAGCCTCTGTGGATTCGCCGCATTAGGCTCAACCCGGTTTTCCCCTCTGGGCTGATCCACAACCAGGCCCAAGTCTCCCATCTTATCTCATTCTCTGCCCCCTGCTCTTATCCCGCCTCGACATCGTGCCTTCTTTCTCTCTGTCCCTCAATCTAATCTCAATCTGGAATCTCGATTCTTTCCTTCAGCCTATTCCAGAATCTGGAATAAGCTTCCCCTTAACTTAAGCAGGGCCTCCTCAAAGCTTGCTTTTAGGCGGGCACTTGTGTAATACTTAACAGTTCCCAATGATGTACTGCTCACAAATGATTTCGTCTCCACCGATCTGGCCCTGAAAAGAGGCCCCGAGCTGTAACTCTACTAACTCTGCGCCACAGGCCGACAGATATACCCCATGCCCGACACTGCTCGTCCCTTTATTGCCGCGATGAGGTTTTCCTTTTCCCTATCATTTTTAGCGGGGATTCGACGAAGTACACTCGGCGGTGGTGGGTGCATAACTGGTGTGCATACCATCGGAGGAAATCTGGACGCTCGATTGGCCGTGGCCATTACCTGTCCTGTGCAAACTAAACTGAACTGAACAAAATACGGAACAAGGGATGAGAGCAATGACCGAGGAGACACAGGTGGGACATGACCAATCAGATCATTTTACTGCAGGTCAAACACGAAGAAGGCAAGGGAGAAAAAGCAGGAAGCTCCGGGATAGGTAAGCCAGTATTAGAAAAAAAGGCCCAATAAATGAATGCCCGACGGAGTTGTAGCAATGGAACTGGAGAGCTGCGAGTCAGCAGTCATTTGCACAGGTGCATTAAGCGGGAGGATGCTGTTCGGGGCACTGCAAACTATGCCAACCTACCCCACATACCAAAGCCTCTTTCATCAGCAGCTCTTTCGCCACTACTGCACCCCCTCACACTCATTCCGTGGAGCCCTGTGAGATGCCTGCCATTTCCAGAAACTCTACCCATAGCTTTACTCCCGTCTCAATCCAACCCCACTTACCCTGCCAATAGTCACCCTCCTCACTAGGCCGCTATCATAACCATGGTTGCCCATCCACCTCTGGCCCCCGCCCTAAAGCTTGCCTCATAGCACCCTTATTAACTCGCCCCCGATTTATGCATGATTTGCCCCGAGGGTCCCACCTAGGGTCACCATGTTCTCCTCCAGATCTATTATCCCGCTTTACCAAATCCCCTCACCGTCCAGTATTAATCTGCGCCGGACTTCATGAGCGTTTATCGGTCACCGACGGTATTCCTAATAGAACTTTTCGCCGCCATGCCGACCCACTATCGCCACTAATAACATTCACCCAATTTTATCATAGTTTCCCTCCAAAAGCTCCATTAGACACCGTCTTTGTATCTCTTGATCGTTTACCCGGAGCTAACCATCCGCCACGGCATTCAGTGCTGCTCCCCATAGTCTTCCAGAATGTCTCACTCAACATGCATCCTGCGGCAGTCACCCATCTGATATCTCCATCGACCTGACACTCTTCAATCAGGCGTCCTATATAGGCGACCACACTGCACCCTACAAATCGCTACCACGTAACCCACCTGCTGATCTCCCCAGCCCAGCTACTACTCCCCCTGGTGACACCCTCCTGGTTGACATCCTGGCTGCCGGAAGCTTACTCGGCCGCAGTAGTCATCCGCTGCCCTCAAGTGGAGCCCTAACGCCCAGTAACCTCAAAGGTACAGACAGAGTTTCCCTCCTACTGCTGAATTCTCGTTCGCTGTTGAACAAAAATAATGACTTGAGGAAACGTACTTGCTTCTCGATCTGAAATTGTTCTGTTTACAGAAACATGGCTAGCCGGTCACATCCCAACTGACGTTGTCTCGTTGATAGGCTATAACTCCTTTCGGGTGGGCGGAGTGAACCGCCGATGCGGTGGTTTTCTTGCATGCATTGAACGTAAATTTACTACCGTCCTCCTCCACCACCCACTGCTCGACTGTATTTCCAACACTCTTTGGCTCTCCGTCTTTATTCCTGGAAACGTGCTGCATATTGGGTGCTTCTACCGAGCACCTACTTCTAGCTACCCTGATTTTCCGCATATCATTAGGGCTTTCGAGCACATCTTTACTCTATCTTTAGATACAGAGAAATAGCAGGGGACTTTAACTCTTCGGTTACTTGTAGGAATTCAACGACTGCCCACTTTCTTTCATCCGATTTCCTTCTGGGCACCTACACTGCAGGATGGACACAGAATGTCTCTGCTCCAACAAGGCATAGCAGTATCCTCTACCTAGTGTTCACTCATGGTCTCCTGACTTGAACGTCTCCTCACACAAAACCTTCCCGGTAGTGACCACGAAACGGTCATACGTTACTTCACTGTTACACAAGAATCACTCCTACCCGAAGTTGTGGAAATTTAAAACCAAAACACCTACAGACCGACTAACTGGGCCAGTTGCTTACCTCCCTCCGGGGCATTCACTGGTCTGACTCCTTTGTACATCCGATCCGCAAAAGCAGCTGATGTGTTCTATGTGAAGTAGCTTCCCTCCACAAATTTCCTTACCTCAACCGTTAGGCTTATTAGAGCCAAGACTACTTAAGTTGAGAGATTTCGACAATAGATTTGTGAGCTCCAGAACTCATTCCTCAGGAATCGAGATTTCTCTCTGACACTCAGAATAACCCGACTCTCCCGTGATCCCTACGCAGCAACCAAAAATATACTCAAAAAGCTATAATGGACTGCATTACAACAGCCTCATTGTATGAAGCTTCTTTCAAGACTGCTAAAATCTCACAACTTGAGCAGCAATGACAACAATATCCCATTCGTTATCCAAAATGGCACCAACCTTGACTAGCCGGAAGATAGGGCTGAGGCTTTCACCCAGCTCAGCATGGGTTCCTAAAGTCCCGCTGAGGCCTCACGTTTCAGATGGACTTCCTCAATGTAATCACTTCTAAAGCTGACAGCAACAAGTAAATCATCGTCATCTCTCTCGACATGACTAAAGCATTCGGCGGTGTATCGCACGCTCGCTTACTGCCAAAAATTAAATCCCACGGAGTCGCTGACCCCCTTCTGTCTTGGCTACCATCTTACCTCTCCGAACGTTCTCAAACCGTCATCGTCAACGGGACATCCTCTCGGCCCAAACGAATTACTGGCGAGGTCTTACAGGGTAGCGTTCTAGGTCCTCTCGTGTTTCTTATGTACATAAATGACGTCCTCCAAGTAGTGCATCATGGCATGACATTCCTCTTTGTTGACGATATAAAACTATCTATAATTTTAAGGCGAACGCCCCACACTCATCTGCCAGTGATATTCTGTCAGACTTGAAGCCCATTGACGAATGGTGCACTAAATGGCTGATGAAGTTTTCGGCAGCAAAGAGCTCTCTTCTCTCTTATAAATGCCACGCTCCCCCTGGCTCCCCCACAATAAATGGTCTGCCGATTCCTACTATTCATGTGGTAAGAGATCTGGGCCTGCATTATTCATGGTCCTTTAACTTTCATGAACAGGCGTTGACCCAAATTGGCAAGGTAAGTAGGATAATTGCACTTATCCTTAGAATACCGTACTCAGAAGAGCGAGCTCCTGATATTCAAGACACACGCCAGGTCGCTGTTAGTATACTGCCCCCTGGTCTTCACCTTGATGCGAAAGGCCGACCTGGTCAATGTAGTGAAAGTGCAACCCTCCTTCACAAAATATTACTTGGCACCTCCTCCAACCTTAACTACAGAGCTAGGTGCGAACTACTCCGGCTTGAACCTCTATGGCTACGTCGTATCAAGCTCAATCTTTCATTTTTCTTCAACATCCTGCACTCGAAAGTCCACTCATCTGATAGCTTACTTGGCTTCCCTAATGAGACTCCTTACTCCCTCCGTCACAGACGATTCACCATTACAACCCCCAGTCTAGGCTCTCACTTACATCTAGATATTTCTCGGTTATCTACCTTAGCCTCTGGAATATGCTTCCTGACTTGCTGTGATAGTGTCGAACGCTAAAACAATTTAAGGAGCACTATGCAGAACCCTAGACTCATCTTCTGTAATCAGCGAGACCCGCAATAACATTAACATATAAAAAGCATATGAAGACTGTTTTGGTTATCAGACCACTGTGAGCCACAGTCTTCTGCTTCCGACCCCTTAGTCATGACCCGCATGATAACCACACCCACGCGTATATATATATATATATATGTATATCTATGTATATGTATATATATATATATGTATATATATATGTATATATATATATATACATTTGGTATGCACCACTCACTTTTCTTCTCCCTCCCCATCAGATCGTGCCATTTTACATCATAATTTGCATATATATATTTCGCTCGCAAATAAAAACCAGATCGAAGCTCTGTTGGAACAATGCAAATCCGGTAGATATCACCTGACTTTGATCTGCTATTATGCCCGATGCTCATTTCCCACATATGCTTGCCTACCGCGCCTTTCTCAGTTTCAACCTCTTTGGATTCTCTGCAAAACCCTCAACGAGCTGGCTGATGTCTAATGCAGTAGTAAATACACGGTTGGTGCAGTTATACTGTGCGGCCCCTGCTCTAACGACACCCCGGCATTGATGTTCACACGGCTCACAGCTGTGGGCTAAACCTCATCTGTACTGGTTGACGGAAAGAGAAACGTAATCATCACGCCTATACAGCTTACCATCCACAGCTTCACCTTTTCTGTGTTCTTCTCTAGCCCATGCCTTAATAGTGATAACAAAAGTCATAGGTAATTTGTCCGTTACGTTGTTGACTCACCTACCGATCCAACTTTTCTACTGACACTAGCTGTCCTTAAAAAACCGTTTTTTAGTGTTAGGTGTTCGCCTTCACTTAGATCCTCTGTCTCGTGCTAGAACTCAGCTGTCTCATCCTGCTTTTCTTGCGCATTTCTCGTACACTGGAGTCTTGCCACACTGATTACTATTCTTCAGTAGCTAAACCTCACTTCTTTGCGCATATGCTCATGGTAAGTTAAGATCCCACTCCAACCGGAACCCGTATGTCTCTGACTTCTCATGACCCCACGGAATACCAGCAAGTTTGCTTACAGATGAAAGAGCCCCACCTTATCACCGAGTGTTTTCCTTCCTTTTCCCTGTTTGCCGAATTCGACCGCAGTTAGTGAGCCGACCACACTGTTATCTTCCTATTCCTCTCTCAGATCATACCCTCTACTATCGTTTTATTCTTGTTTCCCAAACTGACCCCCTCTCCTCATCCACTACTTACCTGATATCTCCCTAAATCTCCACTATCACCCAACTACCCTGGAAAAATACCAGTATCCGTCCAGGGAACCCTAATAGGCCGGCTCACTAGCCGAATGATAACTAAATGTTCAGACAACAAAATGTTCATTGTCTGGTTCCCATCAAAGCGATAACCAAAACCCACAGCTGGAACACACTCCAGACTGCCGCACTCCTGATCTCTTTCAGGTAGCATTGGCTTCTTAGCCAGCCTTCGGCCAACTCGTCTTTACTCCCAGAGTATACGATTTGATCAATCGGACTGACAATGGTTTCAACCTGCACTCCTGCCCGCTGACGTAATATAAGGGGCACAGTACACGGCTGACCATAATCCTATAACCGGAGTTACAAACCCTCATGGAAGTCTCACTGAATCGCAGAGCTGAGTCCTGACACCAATCGTCACCACACACCCGCTGAACATCCATTTCCAGTACTCTATTCCAACAGTTCGATTCTTTCCGCGTTACAGTACCAAATCGATGACCGAAACCCAGCCCTCGCCGATGCTTTACCAACCTATTCTGCCCACTTCGTCAAACTAGCCTCTTTTTGCCTGCTACCCTCACCATTCTACCTGCCATCACCTGTAACCAAGGTCCTTATGAAACGGAATACTATTCATCTGCAGCTACCCAGAATTTGGCTAATGATTCTTTTATCACATATACACAACTTTTTACCTTCCAATTTCTGCCTAGCCGCATCAGTGGCGTTTGCTCCCACTAGTCTGTGTCTTCAACGGCTCCTCTTTGAAAATCCGTTCTGCGTCCATACACCATTCATGCTCCTCAGAAGGTCACGGCAGTCCTTGTGAATGATTTCGCCTTCATGTGAATTTCCATATGGCACTGAAATCACCTGCACAAAAGGTCTCTTTTATTATCACATTTGACTTGTATTTATTTCACATGCTCCCCCTAAAAATTAGTTACTCAATGCCGAATCATCTTCTGTATTTCGCTGGTATCTCTGACTGCAAGTTGATAGCTCCATGCGGACATTGCTTTTGATCTTATTCTTTGGTAACTCTCCCGCCCGGTTGCTCGTTAGTGACCGTCAAATTATCCCGTTGGTACGCCCTTGCGTCCTTCGCTGGATGCAGTGACCCGTTGCAGCCAACTTTTGGCACTCAAGGCATATCTTGTATTACTCCTGCCTCAACTTGTTTTCCATGTGGTGACATCCGACCTGTTGTTTTTCTGGTTCCTGTAACCGCTGCGCGTTTAATCGTTCTTCAGTGTCGCTTATGTCAGCATTCACGCGTTTGTTCAGCTACCCACACCGCCCTCCCCGAAGTTGAAACATGTATATAATTCCCACTTTACCCACTACCACTGTAGTTCACTCAAACACCACACGACTTTACTGTCTTATTTCGGTTACCGTGTGATTCTTGAACTTAAAATTTATGAATACCTTAAATTGTTATGTACTGCTGTATTCTCTGATCTTGTCTTGTACATGTGCCTTGACCACGGTCAAGAAATGTACAGTTATCAATTATCAATTGCCAATTATTCCTAGTCCCGTCTAGTAGCCGTTGTCGATTCTGGCCTGGCTTTCTCTAAATCACGGCTGTTTACTTCCCTCTTCATCGTACCTGCATATTTCCTGGATAGAATCCGCATTATCTTCTGTCTCCAAACGACTGGTTCTTCGGTGGCTGATTGAATTTCTATGCGGTGCACTCGTTTTCAATTTACGTCTTTCAACGGATCACTCTATTCCTGGAAGTTTTTGCTTCTTTGTCCACCTTCATGTGAACCTCCGTATCGCACTAAAATTACCAGCACAAAGGAATCAATCACATTATCATATCCGACACACTTAAATTCATGTCACCGGACTCCTTCACAATCATTGATTCAGTGTTGATAATAATCTTCGGTATATGCTGCTGGCATCACTGGTTGAGCTCTGGTCTTCCTGTGTTAGCTTTATTTTTAACCGTGTCTTTTGCGTTCACTTTCACCCCAGTTTCCCAATATTGACACTTTAGAGGTTCGGTTGGCGCACACTGGCGTCTCTTGTTCTGCCAATGGGAAATCTTCTTTGGACCTCTCTTTCGCTCCTGAACTCTTTTTCTGTTTTCATACTAATCGACAGTATACTATGTTCGTTAGGTCGGCATGTTCCAGTCTCGACCACCGGATCCAATGCCACCACTTATTAGCACACCTTACAGCACACCGTGCATTATTCCTGCCTTGCTTTCCCGTTCGTGCCTTGATATCAGCCGCCAGTCGCTTCACCTTTCCTTATATAAAGTGCAACTTTATCATTCTTTAATGCCGCTTCTTTCGGCTTTCCCGCTTCCCGTCGGCTATATAGAAAGTCCTTCTCCGACTTTGAAACCAGCTTAAAATTGCCGCGGTAACCCTCCCTACTTTAGTGCATTCAAAAACCGTCTATCTTCACCGAACTATTTGTCGCTCCATTATACTATTGTGCTATCACTGTAATGATGTAGATCTTGCTTTTTAAATCTGTGAATACCTCATGCAACTGTACACGGCCGTATTCTATGATCATGACCTGTGCACGTGTTTTGACCGAGGTCAAGAATCATGCCATTGTTGCTAACATTACGTAACGGTCATTTCTTCTGCTACTTCAAACAAAACCACACCATCGGCATTTCGCTCCAAAATTAAGGAAGAATTATTCTTAGGAAAGAACAATCAATGAGCCCTTGACCTCCTCGAATGAGGCCTACTATCCAGGTTTCGAAAATTATCTTGAACCCATTGTCCACTTAGAACAGCAAAACACTGCATAACCAGAATAAAGCAGAAATACTCCAGGCCCCAGCAGCTGCACCACAGAATAGGGACCCTTCTATAGTCCTACTACACGAAGGCTCATCCCGCAAAATTTTTCTCTCGGCCCGTAACCTGCAACTGAAGAGAGAAACCAAATCACTGCCCACGGAAACAAAGCTTGAAATCTGGCTCGGTCAAGCAGAATCCTAGTCTCATCATCAAATTCATGCATAAAACAAACCTCCTATCTAAATTTTCTCGTAACTCCACCTCGGCAGATAGATGACACATTTTCCACACTCTTCACAACTCCCTTGACCCCATGTCCGCCTTTATTCAGCCAGCTACCCATTTTCCAGGGATTCTTCATACACACGTATCACAGTCACCAACAAGGCCATGATGAAGTGTATGCATTCCTCTAAATCGTCTTATCCACCTAGGGCCTGAAGGCCTACTGTCAACAGTATTTTCCCCTGTTGGTCTGGATATTCTCGTTCTTCTATTAAGTCTGTGCAACCCGTCTATCCAAGATGGAACCTTCCCTAATCGGTGGACGGAATTGTTTAACTCCTTCATGCTAAAAGAAGGCCAGTAGTTTGAATAATTAATATTAATAACAGTTTATTTCGAAGACCCCCAAAGCACGAAAATTTGCCGGCGAGGAGCTGAGGGAGACAGGGAAAATAAATAGATGTATATATATATGTTTACGTCAGAGCAGGAGCAAATAGCGGTAGAGAGAAGGAACACGGAAGTAATAGTGTCTGGAAGTGACAGATAGGGTTGGGTCAAATGGTACGGTATTAACTTGGATAAACCCTGATGAGTTTGTTTATGACAGGTGAACATGTGGGATCAACAGCAAAAGAGAACCAATTTTGGGAGCACTGAAGTGATGGCTGTGAGCAGGAGTTGGTAAACGAGGGAATGTGAAGGAAAGGATCGATGAACACAGGTAAAACTGAATTTACCAGTCTGATTATTTCAGGTGTGGCATGTGGGGACGGTCGAACACGAGTGAAGCTCTAATAAATGGGCGTACATAATGCAGCAAGATGGCCGTAAAAATGGCTGGAGAACGCAGAGCGACTGGAAGTACGGGGTGGTTGGAGAGGTGTAAAAGATCACTGGGGAAGGGTAACTTGGAGGTTAGAAGGGCCGTGGTGCGAAGATGCATCAATGGTAACAGTAGATCATGTGGAAGAGAAATGAGGAAGTGGAGGATCAGAAAGATCAGGTAATGGCAGATCACATAGTTTGAAACTATAGGTGACAATGATGACTTTACACTAGGCGGAGCGCGGAAAAGGCAGCGCAGCACTAAAATCACAATGCAGATGTCTGTGGAGAACAGTGTACGAAGCAAATGAGGGTGTTGACCAAAGAAAATCAGGCAAAAGATGACCAGTTGAATCGTTCACTGCTGATGACAAAGGACGAAGTCCGCGAAGGAGAAAAGGACCCGGGGGAGAAAGTCCGTAATGGAACAAATATGCACGAAAAATAGTTCTGCTTCGGAGTTGGGGGAATGAAACTGGGGAGTTGCGTGCCAGTACACAAATGGATTGATCCAGAAGTTGCTAATCGGTACACTGCCCAAGAGAGAGATCCACAGAAGAATTGCGGATCCAGACATGAATAATATGGAGGTGGTAAAAAGACAATAAATTTGGTCTTAAAAATATGCAAAGATTTGAAAGGCGACTTCTTGTATGGTGAATAGTCATGGTTACGGATTTGTCCGGTGCCTAATGGTGGACGGTATAAGGTGGACAAAAAAGGATGTAACACTTAGTGGCTAGTGGGGTATGCGATCATTGGGCTCTATGGTTATATGGAGGTACGAAGTGAATACTGAATGGGAGCCAACAGGGCCAAAATGGGTGGAGAAGAACATATTTCGGGCTTGGGCGGAGTCAAATGGATAGGGCGAGAGTGACATCATACAGTGTGGGCTGTAATAGTGGAAAACAACAGGAGCGAAAGCAGAATGGACTGGTGTGCATACAGTGGTGAAACGACACGGGAGGGAAATGATAAGAGTATTGACAAGAACGATAGATGAGCGAATCGTGGCGGAAGAATGGTAAGAGCATGCGGTCCGCAACGGACAGTGGTAAATGCGATAAAGCGAGCAGAAATGGGGCCTGCAATCCTCTACTCATGCTAGTAGGTTGGGCTGACCGTGCGCTGAACACTCAACGTGAAAAACACTTTGTGAAGTGAACACAGGAGGTGTGATCCACCAACCTAATGGCGCTTGCAAATCGTTGCAGACGGCCTGCACGCCCGATTTTGGCCGGCCAAAGCGGAGGATCTGACTGCGCTTCGCACCGTTGGGATTGGTGTGAACATTCTTTGATGGTTGTACGTAGGTCTGGGATACCACGATAAGTGTGTATGATCCAAGAACAATCAGAAAGGTTGTGGGAACTTGGACAACAGAGCCATCGGGACCTGCGAGTGGTAGACCGCCATACAGCGTTGTTATCTTGGTGCATCAGCCCGGGACGTGATCAGTTAGGTGCCCGAGGTGGTTGATGGCTTTGCGGATCGCTGGAAAGGGAGATGGGATAGAGGAACGCAGTCTGAGTAGGGCACAGATAAGGATCGACGGTTAAGTGATAGAAGAACAAAAGAGAGGCATGGGCTCATCGATGCAGCGGATCCCTAAGACAATGTGAGGCCATGGAAAGTGAGACCAAAAAAGGAAACGCATAGGTAGGACCTAAACATTCAATGGAGAGGTTATTGTTCACCTAGAGTAGTCATCTAGCAAAAGAAAAGGCTAACTTCTGCATGAAATTACGGAGGAAATTCAGATGGGGGATAGGGTCGGGGCAGAATTGATGACGTCCTAACTGGATGTTGAGTTCAGTTAGTGCACCAAGCCAAGTGAGAAACATGAGACTAGAATTTTCAGTTCAGATTCGTAGATGTGGTGGTGGAAGTATATGTGGTGGGACCAGGTGTGGAGAAGAGGCGACGCAAGCAAAAGGATATCGAGGAGTGTCGAGCTAATGCCCATTCTGTTGCCGTACATTGGGAGACAGAAAAGAAGGTGAGAAGTTGAAGGAGTGAGACATACATGGATTGGCAAATAGATAAGGATTCGTACAAAAACCAAAATGACGAAAGTGAGTACTGTAGAGAATGGCGAGGCAGATAGACCCCAACATCGGTCCATTAGGTGATGGACTAAGGCAAAGCTGGGTCTTTTGACACGTGAGACTAAAAAAGGAACTGGTGAACTTTGGATAACTGAGAGCCGTGAGATACAATAAGGAGGATGGGTTTCGATCTAAAGTATTTGATCAGTAGAAGAGAAAATATAAATTCTGCGTGAAATTATGGGAAAATGTTAGCTAGGCACAGAATTGGGGCAGAATTGGTGACGTCATAACTTGGTGTTGAGTTCAATTAGCTAGCCTCGCTAAGTGAGATAAATGTGACCAGATTTTCCGGTTCGAATTCGCAGGGGTGGTGATGTAAGTATGTGTAGTGGAACCTGGTGTAGAAAAGAGGCGACGTAAGCTAAGATATATAGAGGAGCATTAGGTTACCTACCATGCCTGTGCTAATAATAAAAGGACAGTAATGCGTATATATACATGTGCATATATATGTGTGCATATATATAATGCATATATATATATATATAAATATGAGTATATGTATATGTAGCGGACCAGGGCGTAGGTACTGATGCAGTTCCTGTAGCGTTGTTGAGATTGATTTCAGGGAGGCAGACGTGATATAACTGAATAAAGGTAATAAACCTTGGAGCAAATAAGGCATATTGACAAACTATGAGGAGTATCACAGTGGCTTCTCTAAAAATGCGAACTCATCTGGAAGGACTTTCTTCAAAGTGAAATTGGCAGGATCCTATAAGTTGGTATGGGAAAACAGACAGTGGATGCAGACATGCTTTAATAGGTCGATGGCGAAGTCTAAGGGGAAGCTGTCAAACAGAGCATCCAGAATTCAAAAGTGGTAAAGCAAGAAAGCAGAACAACCGCTTAAAAGTCGAGGCCTTTCTCGTAAGCTTGAATTTCAGTTATATGAACATTGAATAAGCGCAAAACAGCTGGGATGGAGAGGAATTCGCCAGTAGCATGCACGAACGCATACTTTGAATGAGAAGATCTGGTGTGCAAAGGAAGCTTATTCCAGATTCTGGAGTACGTGAAGAGAAAGAACTTAGAGAGTAGAACAGTCCTCCCGGAGGGTTTGGTAATAGTATACTGTCTATTACTGAGTGAATATCCAGTACCCGAGGAGAGGCACAACTGGCTGGAGGAATACGATTGCTTAGTCAGTAGTTTGCACAGAAAAACCAGGTAAGATTGATGCAACGAAGCCACAACGGTTCGATTTTGAAAGATAAACATCGTTTCCTGTAGTTTAAATTTGACGGTCAACCGGTAAGCTGATGTGATTCTTCCCTGAATATATTCGATAATAGCTCTGTTGGATTTTTGCATGCTAGAGAAGATTAGGAGACAATATTCAAGAAGGGGCCTGGCATGTACTTTGTACATGCGAAGAATGCTCTCCCCAAGCTGGGAGGACGTGAACAGAAGACCAAGACTCTTTAAGCCCTCGCCTTTTTGGAGACAGCATGTTCGAAGAAGTTGAAATGGCAAGAATAACTTAAGCCAAGGTCTCTTGCTAAAGGCTGGCTGTCAATGGGTGAGCTGCCAATGCACGAGGAACCGGGAGGAACCTGGCATTTGTGAGTATGAAAAAAACCTGTGGGCGGAGAATTTCATCGCCCAGTTTGAGCACCATGCATCAAGGGCGGCTAAATCAGCGGAGACTCTGGGGATAGTAGTAATGAGGTTGCTAGGTGAAAAAGTGTAGTCTGTCTTAATGCCGTCCGCGAACAAGAAAGGCGTGCCATTAAGTACTGTCGGAAACGTATCAGTTATACACAGGAGGAAGAGAAGGGGGCCTAAAACACTGCCCTAAATAACAACGCTAGTAACAGGCCTGGGGCTAGGGGCAGCCCGGTAATCAAGACAACCTGTGAACGATGAGGTAAGAAAGGTGAGAATCAAGAATGAGGTGGATCGCTAATGCCAAATGACCGTGGCTTTTTCAAGAGGTGGGGGTGAGGTACACGATCAAATGCCTTGGACAAATCAAGATAAAGAACAACAAAAGATTTCCCACATTCAGCAGGGTCAGTGACGAGATTCAGAAAGTCATACTGGCAAGTCATGCAGGACCGTGGACGGAGGAATCCATGTTGGCTTTCGTTATTAGGGTTTAGACTTAATAAATAGGTAATAATGTGATCTTTGACTACGTTTTCCTTTATTATGGATAAAATGGGGGTATGGTTTATAGGGCGATAATTGAATACCTCATGTGAAGGTCCCTTTTTATGAATGAAGACGATTACCGAGCCCCTCCGATTAGCAGGTACGGTGCCGCTGTTAAGTGGAAGAGTGAGAAGCTTAAGCAGCAACAGGGGGAGATCCGGTCCGCCATTGACAAGAGCAACTGGTGGTAGGCCATCGCGGCCTAGTCAGGGGGAGGGTTTGCTATTGGATAGTGGCTTGTAAATACTCCTGGCATCGAATGGTATCGTAGAAAGGACAGATTTAGTAGGTGGTAAAGGTGTAGGGGGGGCAATGACTGAAGCTGGAGCCATGACTGAAGCAAAGAATACATTAAAGGCTTCGAATATACAAGGTGGGAGGTGATAGATGAGTTATTATCCAGAATCATAAGTCGGAAGCCGGCCTTAATATCAGCGTATCTAGACTCATACAACATAGAAAGGATTTGCGGCCTGTTGGGATGACTCAGTGCCTTAGATTCTTGGTCACGAAGTCGCGTATTATCTTGTTGAATAAACGTGGAGAAGCGGTTGGGATGAATAAAAATTGAAAATTCGTTGGAATTATTCAGTTTTTTGAGAGGTTTATGATACTTCTTATGGAATGACGAGACAGTGGACCTCTTTTTAGGTACGGCCTGGGAAGTATTAGACAATATTTCAGACAGTCGTAAAAGGAGTAGAAAATATCCGCAGCAAGCTGAGGGTCATGGGTTAGGAAATACTCACTCCAGCCCTTTTGGCGAGTGAGCTTGACTAGCAAGGCCCAATTTCTGCATAGGAATGTATTATCAGAGTAATGTGCAGGATTAGGTGAGCTATCAAGGGGCAGATGGCAGATAACTATTTTATGGTCACTGCCGGGAAAGTTTTGTGTTACGGACACGTCGATAACAGACATAATATGAGTAAATACCAAATTACTTCAAGAATCATCATAGGTCAGTGACCTTGAGACCTCTAGAAAGGCCGCTGCAAGGTACGTTATTAGTTACGTTTCAGCTTACAAGCCCACCAGAAGCAGATAGTGCGAGCTCCTAAATTCACACTACTATTCAAACTCATTTCGGCCTCCTGAACCTAGTAGATGCTGCCGTTGATAAAGGCACAGCACTCTTCATCACCTGTCTGGCTATGACAAAAGCCTGCGACAGAGCCCTACCCCTGAAGTTGGTGAACAAGGCCAAAAACTACGGAATTGAAAACAGACCACTTAGATGTTCTGACTCCTAGCTACAAAACTGTCATCAATTTAACTGAATTGACGGCCAGATGTCTAATTCACGCCCGTTAGACTGTAATGTTGTTCGGAGAAATTTTGAAGACCACTGCTCTCTGACTTTACATAAAAGATGTCTTATCTTCGTTATCCATAGAGAAACCTCATTGACGGAAGATATGAAGATAGATCACGAGCTTGCAAAAAGCAACCTGCCATAAGATTCGACATATATCTTGGCTGGTATGCAGCCCTTATCGTCTTGGTTTCATCGCTGGACAAAGGAATTCTTACTAAACAAAAGCAGGTGTCTCACGTCCAACTGCGGCATTTCTCAAGGTGAGCCGAGAATAAACGATGCATCACCCCCACACTCCCGAGCAGTCTAATTGGGATCGGGGCACTCTTGCAGATCCATTTTTCCGGCCATTCTCCTCATATAATTGCTACCATGAAGGTTTCTTCTCATAAAATGAAGAAAGAAATACGTAAAGCTCATATTCGTTCAATCCTGGGATAGTGAGCACCTGTGTTCTCCAAAATGCAAAAACATGACTTATTAGACCACTTGCTAGCCTAAGGTACAGGCAGCACTGTACAGCCCCTCTGCTTGAGCCCCTGTGGTTAGTAGGAATAGAACTTAACCCGGTATTTTAATTCAGTTTGCCTTGCAAGCGAGCTCGCTTCTCTAATCAACTGCACTTCAGCACAGACAAATTACACCGGCCGCACAATAGACAGCATCACATGAAGCTAAACGAGGCACGGATATCATGAGGGTGGGACTCGTACCTCCTCAAGTATGGGACTTTGTGGAATCAACTACCTGCAAACTTTAGTTCCATTGGTTACCCAGCCGTATTTAAATCCAGGTTACCCGCAGCTCTGAACCCTTGAAAAACAACCTCTGTCTAAATCCGCGAGTGACTATTGGTAGGGCATACGGAGAAAGCTTTAATGCCAACCTAAGTCATCGATATTTATTAGGTTGTATCTCACAATCTGCCGCACTTGTTCCTACCCGAGCATAAAGTCGCTTGTTAACCATGCCCTAATTTTGAGCTCTACTATTATGACTGAGGCCAATACCTGCAAAATCGTCCTTGAGTATGTGAAATACCACCAGCTACACAAACGCTGATACCACAGCATTCTTAGCGTTACTCTCAATCTAGTTTTAGCCTCCCCTTCTTCCTACCAAAATGTTACACTATCGGATTGTCGGACCTCCACTAAGTCATCCCGCTTCGTATAATCACTAAGTACATACAGCTAGACCATTATCTCACCGTATGAGAGTTAGTTGTCAGCCATTATCGGATACCCATCGTCCGTCCACCCCATACCGCCAGTTCACCGATGATGGGCCACTACAAAGTCTTCGATACTTAACACCAGGACTATCGACTATCTGCGTTGTCTTTACGTATAGCCAAAATTTTTGCTAAAAATAGAAGGCTTGCAAAGGAGATAGAATTCGTCAGACTCTGTCGCCGTCAGAAGCAAGCAGCCCCGAGAACCTTTTCTTGAGTGTCCAGAAGTCTCTGTTTGCCTGTCACGCCTTCTCTCCTCCATAGCTGAGGGCCCCGATACCATCTAAGGAAAAATGGCTTCCAATCTGTGGTTGTTTCATAGAAGGAAGAAAAACAACCATCCTTGGCAGTAGCAGGGCCTCTTAGGCTACACGTAAAGAATGGCAGGTGCACAAAAAAGGGGCAGCACTCCCCACACCGTGAGCATGCACTCCTACTCCTTTGACTTAGAAAGAAAAAAGTCGAAGTATATAAAGCGCTTTCGGGTGCGGGAGTGGTGAATTCATGCTCCATGCTCCCTTCGAAGGTGGGCGGATCTACCGTTACATTCACAAACTGGCCCTGCGTGTGAGAGGCCCTCAAAACTTGGCACGTGGGCCAATTCTTTAGTACCTCTGCCTGACCCAATGCGGGGTGATAACTCATCGATCGAACTCTCCTTGCATAAACCGACTCCATCTCTCTCAGTTTAGTTCCTGTTGGGCTACTTACTCCACCCCCGCCCAGCTAGCGGATGTCGAGTTCCGACGCTCATAAAGACTTTCCAAAGTTTAATCACATGAGGTCTGCTGTTCACGAAATGTTTGATAAAGCGACTGATCGCCATCAGTGCTTCTCTACCCCCAAGAAGATTATGAAGACGGCCAATCTGTTAACAACTCCGCTTTCGAAGCTTTCTTAAGTTAACCCCGAAGCTTAAGCATAAATAATTCGCGGCCCAGTTACAGTTGTGGCCCACTTAGGCTTCCCAGCACCCACGACGTTTCCTCCCAGAGCAAATGAGGTGTAGACAGGGGCGCCCT
The DNA here is from genome assembly GCA_948099385.1 of Fasciola hepatica. NCBI lineage: Eukaryota > Metazoa > Platyhelminthes > Trematoda > Plagiorchiida > Fasciolidae > Fasciola > Fasciola hepatica. Next base: position 7,219,535 of record CANUEZ040000012.1, on the reverse strand, counting down.
ACGCCATAATCTTACAATTTCTCCTGCCAACACCTTCAAGGTGCGCAAGGCGTGAAGCTTCTGTGCCTTTTGCGTCCAGAATAAAAACCACCCATACAAAGACTTCACCTGACGGTCAAAGGGTTTAATTAAAAGGTTATCTAGCACCCACCCACAAAAGGAAGCGGGGGCTTAAGTAGCTACGATATTCAACAGTCTTCTAAAAGCTCTACTTGGTATCGTATAATAATCCGGCTTTCATCCCAAATAGCGACAGCTCAGCTTCTTCCTTTCTCTGCACTCAGGTACACGACGTGTCATTGCTTCGTTACCATTTTTAACTGATAAAAGTCTTGCTCATGCTTAAGGTCCAAAATTAGCCTATAAAATTATGCCCGCTGTCTTGCATGTTCTCCTAGCCAACTATCTAAATATGACCCATTTTTTATTACTAGTACCTTAGTAACTCGTTCCTCCACCTTAAGCATACCACCACCGTGAATGACCCTGCCGGGCACCCAAAGCTCCGCCACTCGGCGTATTTCACATCGTTCTAGTTCACTTGTGAAACATCAATACGTTTGGAAGCGTACACACGTTGCTTGCCAGGGGTCTTAGAATTTATCAGCTTGCTGCCGTACATATATGTATATATATCATATAAACTACAGGTAACCCCCGTCGGTGATTCTGTTTCCAAGCTTTTGTTATCAAAGTCCTGCGTAGTATATGAGATATAGATCATGGACCGTTAAAGTGAAGCCTCACCCTAGCCGCAGATATATAAGCACCATAAATTTGCTAAACATTACCGTCTTCCGTTATAACAACCCGCATTTAGAACCAGTTCTAGACTTTAAACCCTTCCATCCATCTGAGGTCTTCAATACTCAGCCGTCGCAAGCTGGATCGCTTGCAAGTCAATCTTGGCTAAATGAGCAACGGGAAGCCAATTCAAACGAATCCCAAACCCACAACAAGGTTAATCCGTAGTTCCTACGGTACTCAATTAAATTTCGCAAACAGTAAAAGCATATACAAATCTCAAATATGGGGCCAAATAGACCAAACAGTAAAACCAGAGGTCCAAATCCCCGTGGCTTAAGCACGACAGCCAGAAACCGTTCAAGGCCAAATTCGAATGGTCCACATGAATAAACAGGCGTGTGAAATTATGATGCACGGACCAGATTTTCAGAGTAACTTAAACGCAGTCACATTCACAAAGGAAGTAGAACATTTGGGGGGAGTTTCTATATGTCCTTTACATAGCTTAACGGAATCCCGTAAATGAAGCTTCGGATTTACCGACCGCGGGTTGGCTCTAGGATGAATTCTTACCTGTTGGCTCCTGCCTTCCGCCATCAGCTCTGGTGAACCTGGGTTGGCTCTTGCTTTCACCGTGCTCCCCAGTTCATTTGCTTACCATACGCCTTGCAAGTCTACCCCTCTCCTGTTGAGCCAACCCCAGGCGCGTGCCTTAGTCGGCAGGCACGGACAGGAAACCTGACCACATCTGAGATCTACGATGTAATACCACCAGCAGGATCATATCAAGTTATCATCCCTGAGGAGAAGCGGCCACACTGCTCGAATCAGCAACACGCGCTTCACCGCTTGTACTAACAAGCGTGATCGTCTCACCCCCTTTGTTATAGGCGCCAGTATTACTAAGAAAAAAATGTCAAACGACCCAAACATATCACGACATTTTATCAAAAAAATCCTCCGTGAATTTATTCTTCTTCCCCGCATGAATACTGAAAATTGCCATCTCCATGGCTACAGTTCCGTACCCATCTATTCGATCATAAACCACGAGGCGCTCCACATCACTCGCATCCACATACATACCTTTACTCCTCCGTACTGAGCAACCTGAAATCCCAACCTTCCCTCTTCTGGTGGCGATGGTACTTGTTGCATGTAGGTGATCCGTTTTCCGGCTTAGCTGACCTTTTTGTACAGTAATCGAGCGAAATAACTTTCCGAATATCTTTTGCTTTATCCGAGAGTGTGCTGGCTCGTCTGCTTTCAGTTTCAATGGACTCTTATTCACGTTTCATAAGCTGAGTCCTCAACTTTGCTGATACCCGAAAAAGAAGCTGGCTGATAATTACAGAGTCAACCACTATCATTCTATTTCATGTATATGGCGCTCGGTTTTACCATAGGGATTCCAAATATTTCAGCCTCCCTACTGCTGTAAGCGATTTGCCCTGTCTGTAAGTGCTGTACAATTTGATCACGCTTCAAAGCGTGCACCTCGACCACTGTCGAGAGACAGGCTAGCAATAATAACAATAATATTGTCATTGTTAATCTTGTTTTTGGCACGGCTCCGGTTGACCTCTCTTCGTAATGGGGCCTCGTCAGGGAGAGTCGTGGTGAGTTTGAATCTTGTATCGACGAGGACAAAAATTTGTCGGCTGATGAATTCCTTTGTGACAACTTCATTAGTAAACTGAAAAAGTTGCGGACATAAGTTTTGCTGGGAATTTTGCACAGTAGCTTAGTTGTGACTCCAGATTGCAAGCACTTAGGAGTCAATTCTTGGCTGATAAGAGCGTTAATCTACCTAGGACACTAAATTCTATGACACTTTTTGTTTCCCTGAAGCTCCTGATGATTTTAAAGGCGTCATCTTTGATGGTTTTTGGGGCCAAGATTAGGTTGTTTTGAGGATGGTGTGCAGATTTGTCGATTAGGAACTCGTAGTGGACTCAGCTGACCGGTGAGTTGATCCAAGGCGTCCAGGCGCGAGGAGAAACCAGTCATGGTTTTGCTAATTCTAGCAGTTGCCCGGCCAGGATCTCCTAGAACATACTTAAGGGAAGCTGAACAGTTATCGGGCCTGCTTCGGAAGTAGGGGGTATTACAACAACGCATGCTTACAGTAAATTTTGGCCAGCAGGTGGGAGTGGCGCAGTATTGATTCGGGTGCCTCCACACGCTGTCCAGAGCTCTATAGCTTCATTTCCAATATTCCGTCCATCAAGCAAAACCGGACGGTCTACATTAGGTCGTCTAGATGCAGCAAAGTTGCCTTTTGATTAGTCTAAACTTTATCCATCGATGGATGCACGCCTATTTTTGCATATAAGCTAGTGAGCACCAGCCAGACACCACAAGAAACATATTCGCTCTTCTTGTCTGGTCTTGTCTTCTTTCCAGTGCTAGTGGCTCGGGTCCATCTTGTCTCTTTACGTTGTCAATGGCCGGCTGTATGCCATCCCCACAGGTATGCATGGCTGGGTTACTGAATTAGTTGACGGCTAACCAGACGCATTATGGCGGGAATTGGAGGTGAGCCAGTAAGGTGACAAATGAGCGGTAGGGGACGAACATCGGGAATATAGTAGACCGCAGGGTGTCAGAAGTTGGGGACTAATTGGGCGAAATAAAAAAAGTATTTGGACAGAGTGTAACACGATGGGCTAAGAGAATTAGACGTCCAGAATCCCATGCAAGACCTTCCATGCCAGTGCGCGATAATGACCGACTCCCACTTATTGACTTGGCGTGGTTATTGTCATTATCAGACCAGTATTTCGGATCAAACAGCCTTAAACACCAAAATTGACTGTACACTTGACTTGAGAAAGGAAAATGTAAGGTGAATGAAACAATCAGATCTCGTTTCAGATTAGCCTTGGCATGGCTTTGATGACGGCCGGCAGTGCTGTTTCCAGCCTCGTGTGCGCACTGCTGTATACACATGCGGGCGGCTGGTCCAGGAACGGGGTGGCACCATTAAAGACGGCTGACGGGATCTACGGTTTGTCAGACGCAGAGGAGGTGGATTCACGGCAGATGTGCCCAGTGGGAGGCGCCGGCCCGAGCAGTTGCTTGCTCGGGTCACTGCGAGGGGTAGACCTTCACCCTTCTTGAAAGGCCGTTGGTGATAGACGGATCGAATGCACCAAGGTACCTCTGGCGATTCGTCCTGGTCAACACTCCGATGAATGCGCAGTGTCTCAGCGGTGAGGGGCTGGCCCCATTACTGAAGCTTGAAGCAAACTTTTCAGCCACGGAGGCTTCTTGGTCCAGGGATGAGTCGCCCAGGGGACAGTGAGTGTGATCCGAAAATTTAAAATCACCGAATTCAACCGGAATTCCCTGGCCGCCCCCGAAGCCCAGCCTGCGGGCCCCGCCAGGTACAAAAGGTGAGCTTGGTGGAGACCTGGTTTGATGCATCGATGGGGTGTTTTGCCCCTATAGCTGACTAAAGCTTTTCGCCAGGAAAGGTAAGAAATACTGCAGAAAAGTCCCCTAAACACGACGGTATAGCTCTTCCTGGAAATTTTCAAGACTAGGTCCTTAACTAAAGCGACAACCCCATCAGAGGCTTTCTCTTAGAGGTGGGAGTAACTTTTTGTCAGCCGATGATATAACGTTGCTTGAAGCGCAGCCACAACTCTACAAACCTATTCTCGGGATAGTGTGGGACAGACGCCGTTGGTTTGATCTCTACTGCCAATGAAGAGGGATCAGTGTCGAGTCGTCTCCAACCCTCAGACACCGTCGAATTGCGGTAATGATTCATGAGGAATATATATCGTACAAAATAATGAGGAAATGAAACGGGGCGAAAATTCCAAACTCATATAAGTGACAAATTGCCCAGGAAGAGACGGGCCTACCAGTATAAGGGACGTTTGAGCCGAGGCCTGTAAACTTGTCTCCCGTGAGACCTGCTAACAGTTTGTCGACGGAGTGTTCTCTATCGAACGGTTAGAAAAGATGAGAATGGAGGTCATATGAGAGCGTATCCCTTAAGTCGTGGAACCGAAACAGCGCCAATGCCCTAAATTCACAAAAAGCAACTGGGCTCTACGGCTAAGCAGAAAGCGAACTGATTGCGCAAGGTAGGCGAGAAACCAAGACTGCTTGATAAGCAGGGCCGACAGAGAGCTCACTGAGGTTAGGTCAATTGAGGGGAAGCAGTCGATAAAAATATAGTTGTCAAAACCAAGGGCACGATAAGATTTGAGAGGAAATAAATTCATAGTGGTGTCCAGAAGAAGCCACTTTTCCAGCACGACCGTGGTCACTCTATGGGTTTGGCCGGGAGTACTATTACTTTCATCGAGAACAGCCTGAGCGCCCAGCTGGAATTTCCAATCGATGAATCTCACCCATTCCCTCAGAGTTGCCTTTTTTCGCGATCTGTGCATTAGAACTACATCTGGATATTTTAGCATTTACTGAGTCAAGGCTGACCGATGAAAGCCCATTAGGCCATGTTTTGACTGCAGGTTATCAAGCCACCTGCGAAATCACCGATTCCGTAGACAGGAGAGCGGGTACGTTACTTTTACTGGATATATGTTCACTGCAGGTACATTTGCTTACCCCATTCTTCGCATATTTCTGAACCGTATGTGGCTTGCCACCGAAATACGGGAACAACTAGTTGTTACAAGATGCCTCCCCCCATGGATTCAGACTAGGCTGAACATAAGGCAATATGGGAAGCAATCGGCTATATCCCTGACGTCCCTCCCACTGCCAAATTATTACTTTACGACCTCAGAGTGCCTGAAATCTGCGGAAGTTCTCGAGTTCTCTCCCAAAATAGTATGATTTTTCTCTGTGTTTTCATGTTGGCCACTAGACACAACATGTTCCATCCCATCCTCGCGGAAAAATCTTATTAGATCTTAGTCCTACTGCTGGCTTGAAGGATGTGCGTACACAGATCTCAGGTCGTTTTGCTTTCAGTGGCCGTAAGATGGAGTCTCGTCTATTCCACGACCCTCCTGCTGCGCACTGACAAGTTGACAGAAACGGAAGCCTGCAGGATTACAAACCGGGCTCTCTTCCCTGACAACGTCTGGAAAAATACCTTGAAATGTTCCTTTCCTGACCTCTGAATTACAGATAGTAGCTGATACGTTTTATGAAGACCCCTTCAATGGTCTCGTGAAGAACGGATAATCACTTTTCCGTCCTGCTTTATCCCGCTTTACGAAACACAATAAGACTATGCAAATTTTAGCAGGCTTCAGAGTGCTTGTGTTTTGTGCTATAAAGCTTTATTTTCTCGCTGGCATCGGTACAGTCTTTATCAGGCTATTTGGGATAATCCTAGGGAATACAGCTTCTAGGGCAGTATTTTAACCCAGAAAAAATCCAGACTTTTTTTCTGAACACTATGCTTTGATGTAACCCGGTGAAAATGGACAATTGTAAAAGTGCCCTCTGAGCTACCCCCGGGTAATAGCAATAAGAAATATCTGTCCCAGTCAGACAGCATCAGTAGATTTTAAGATACTGTATTAGAGGCTATCTCCGTGGTGTGAATAGGGCCGTCTACGCTCAAGTTCCTGCCGACTATTCAGCCTTCTTTCTGACAGGCAGTACATCCGGAGGCACCCCATGAGCAACACTCACGGTAACTACCTGCTTGATACCTAAGACAATTCCGCTGATATTGACCTCCCGAGAACCCTCCCCCCATGGCTCACACATATTGCCCTTATTCTGCACTTATCCCTCCACTTCAATATTGCTCTGCTCCCCTTTTATATTGCTGCATCTTGCCAGATTGGCCACCAGTATCTTGACAGCCAAAGATATGTCTGCCTCTCCTACCAGCCACCCAAAATCACTGTCATCAAGGGCCTTCACAGGGCCACCAATCTCCAAAAGCACTGGTTAGCTGTTCATTTTACCTGGTTGGTATATTTGAAGATGCAAATAGAAAAACTACGGAACTGAGTAAAAATGTAGACAATCTCTCCCCGCGAATCGACTCCGCAGATGGGATCGTCTGTTAGCTGAGGCCTTTTGCATTCTTGATCCAGCCGCACACCATACCACAACCAACAGATTGCTGGCTACGGAGTTTGTGTACGAAGTTGACCCTGTAATCTCCAGATGAATAAAAAGGTAAACAAAGTATTCTTGTCTAACATTTCAGACCGAATGTATTTTTTAGCTGCTGAAACACGGTCTTTGGTACTTGCAACATTGACTCACCACCGTGTCCATATGTTAGACTTTTCAAAATTTCCAGTGCACCTCCTAGCCGCTTCCGTTTCAGTAAGGAGGTGAAGTTTTCGCCAAGGTCTTTATTAGCCAAAAATCTTTAGTCGTAGCCAAAAACTAGCTTTGGGTGCTCCAGGACGTTTCCTCGCAAAAGCCACGAGGCTAGAAGAGGTTTACAAGAAACACGCTCAGAATATCAACCCTGGCGTAAGAGCAACCACCCGTCCCCCCAGAACTCCGAAGTACCCATCGCGGGTCATCATTCGAAGTCCTCATCTATTACAAATCACGGAACAACCGCAGGTTTAGACAGTACGCCTATTTCCCCACCAACTAAACCACCTGAAAAACAACCCAGCTTTCAGAACAGCCCAGACAAGTCCCTAGACTGGAACAAGCTTACCAGCATCCACAAAATTGACATAAGTTCCTCCATCTCACCCACCTGTGGGCGCATGTTCCCCTCAATCCTAGACGATCTCACTCCTGCTAGCTTTACTTTCCTTTATTCAGTCATGCCTTTGACTCATTTCACCGTCACTCCACCTCCTTTAACTCCTGTACTTCCCGATAACTCCGGCACTCTTGGTAACTCAACCAAGCCTCCGAGCCCGCCAACTGCACTCTCTAATCATCTACCGGAATGTATCTAATTGTCACCCAGACCGCCACTGCCGATTAGCCCGCCAGTACAGATTAACCATCAGAAACTAAGGTATCCCCCCTAAAGAACGAGACCTATCGGCGCAAGGCACGCGCAAGCAAGGAGGAGATGGCCCATCGGGCAAAATTTTACTGGCCTGTTGCGTAGCTCTGAATCCCATCTTACACTCTCGGCTAGTTGCCTTCTTATTTCCGCCCTACTTTGGTCCACCCTTTTCTGCTTTGTTCGCCACTCCGTTACATATTTTTCCTTCACACGGAAAACTCTACACCTTAGCCGCTACTCAGTCGCTTCCTGAGAGTCATTTCCGAGCCTCAACTAACTTCCCACTCCCACAAGATCCACCCAAGTCTTTTGTCCTAGGGTTGATACCCAATCGTGGTAGCGTTTTTCCTTCCACCCTCTGCAAGTATATTCACCATACTGTACACATTCGTTCGACCAGTAACTCCCCACCCCTATTCCTTTACACTACCCACTCCAGACTTCAACATATCTAATCTTTGGAACAGAAGAGGCCCCCCCATCCTTGCCACATTCATCACCGGAATTGCCACTTTAATCGCCACTAGCAAAAACTCTATCATCCCCACCCCTTAACATCACCATCAAAACCGGAACCTTATCTTTAAATAATGCTCGTAAATGCCCTTTTAGTATTGAACCAAGCTAGAACCGTCCGTAGCATGGCTCAGGACTTCGAGTGAAACAAGCCCTGCCGACTTTTCCAACCCCACACACAACTTTGGACGCCAATCAGGATTCTCCGTGGTAAAAAATTATCCTACCGAACTTTGATTTCCATATCCTCCGCATCTACTAACTACGTAATTCCAACACTTTGGTTCTTACAAAGATTATTGGCGCATTTAGATATCTCTTATTGCAACCTTGGCCCTCTAAATTCATTTCTGGAGAATTCAGTGCCCAGAGCATTTGGTAGAATACTCTATCTGCTCCAAGCAGCTTACTGGGCTTCAGGCACTCACCCGCATGACAGGGTTGGATTCAACACGTAACTGTCCCAAGCGGAGAAACCAACATAGCTGATTGATTATTCACTATTGGGTAATCCGATGCTTCAGCCGGAATGTTCAACCTCTTGCCGGGAAGTGGTCGTAGAGAGGTGTCTCACACCTGCGCAGTTCTGCAAACTTTTGATGAGTTCCTCCCAACCAATCATCTTTATTCAGTAATCAACTAGGATAATCTTATCTGCACCTTTCGACCTCAAGGCTAAGGAGACTCTTTCCTGGAAAGCAAAGCTCAGCTGGCCACTGATTAACTATATTCCGAATTATCCATCCTACTGTCCACAAGTAATAACACTGGCATTGTAACGAACGTTTGAGGAATGCGTAGCCAAATTCGCAACGGATCCCGAAATCGAAAGATGATTATCCGTGATATTCTACGATACTAGATTATTACATAAACAATGACATCAAAAAGATACAAACCTCAATAATACGATCACAAGGACTCAACAACGAGAAACCGAATAGCAGCGTGTGAGCAAGCAGCACGTGCCTCACAAAGGTCCTGAACAAGGATGTGCCAAAGTAGCACTCTGGGCGCGAACAAACAACAATTGGTCCATAGAAACAACCAGTTCGTAGAGACAAGTCAATAGTGTAGGCAAATGAGTGATGTTAAGAAAAACACTGAATCGCTAGGGTAAAAAGGGGGATTTTACACTACCGGTTGTTACAAGCATCACATCTAACCAAGTCCGTAGTTCGGTTCTGTACCGGGCGCAAACAAAAGCCCTAACCTCCCGAAGGCACATCACACTGATAGTGACCTGTCCTCGCTCTTGCGGCTCCACCGTCTCCCGGTAACAGTCGGAACAAAGGCAGATGACATGTCCTGCAATGCCGTGATGCTTTCTTAAGGTTGGCTCGCGTATGGAAGAACAGGAATCGGAGTAAGTCCGCTGGTACCCTCTCTCCAGTTTTAGCAAACAAAGGTCACATTACTTTACCTGTAGCGATAGCCGAGGCGCTTAATTCCTACCTTGGTGCTTCCATGATTACGGACCCTCTCACTTTACCTCCATGCATAGGCTTTGTCGCCAGGCACATACTATCAGATTTAGGATTTACTCTGAAAGAGGTGACCAACTAGCTTACCCGTGGCCATGATAGTGCTCCACCAACACTTGTACGTCTTGGAGGAACCGATGTCACAACCCCACCAATAAAAGTCTACAACGTGTCGATCAACAACGGCATATCACCCCGACGGTAGAAGATGCGGCCACCATCCCAGTTCATAAGAACGGATCCATACATGACCAGTCAAATTACCCAAGCAACACAAAACCGAACGTTGTTGGGCAAAAGCTGGGTTAAAATGACTCATATCATGTGCGTTCAAAGATTGCACAGAAAATCGTGAGAGTAAAATAAGCATTGATAAAAGTACCACAATTTTTATTAAAAAACGTCTGCTTTAAAAGTGGTGTATTTTGCTTTACAAGTTTTCAGCATGCCATTTCTACGGTAAACTCTCTGATTTTCGCAAAAAAGTTCGTTCATTAGTGGCAATTAATTAGTTACAACTGAGAAGTTGGATAATGGGCAAATGTACTAAGAACGAGGCGGTGGAGATAGACTAGGAAAAGAAAAAGCACTATTTATAGCGGTTTTTCCAACTTTGGGCTGGCCCAACGAGCTCCCGATCGGATGCAGAAAGCGCCGCGTAACTTTTTGTTGAAGCCGCCCAACCTTGACCCAAAGCCGCTTAAAGAGCACCCCACTGGGTGCTCGCTGGGTGCGCCGCTTGGGCAGCTCCCCATCAACCAGGCTACATTTGCTTCTGGGTTTATGGAATGCCTCGTCAAACAGCAGATGTTTGACCTCTCATTGTCTCATAATGTCATCCACAATGGGCAGCACGGATTTTAAAATAACATTTTTGCCTCTCTTGCCAGTACGAATTTTTAACTCCTTGATGGTGGCTACTAATAGCAATAAAACTTTCGCTATTGCATACCTTGATTGGGTCGAGGGGTTTGACCGCATCACGCACTCTTTATTGCTACTAAACACAAGGCTCACGGTTTTTACGATCCCCTTTGATCGTGCTTCACATAATACCTATCGACCCGCTCACAAATGGTTTTCTTCGGCGGATTTTCTCATTACCTGCTCCAGTTGCCAGTGGGGTGTACGAAGGAGTGCACCCGGTTTCTTGCGCTTTCTCATTTACATAAATGATATATTTCCCATTATGCACTTTGTTATCACATTTCTGTTCTCTGAGGAAATCAGGGTTGTTTGTGAGTTTCCTCGTCAGAGTATGTTTCACCCCAGACTGCCGAGACGAAAAGAGGCGTTGCGCTCATCATGAGGTTTCTTCGACGGCACGACTGCAAAATGCCTACCTGCAAGCCCCAGCTCAGGCCTCTCTTTGAAAACTATCCCCTTATCTTCACCTTCAAGACGGAATCTGATGGCTTTTTCTGGGGTCCGCTTGGCGCCGTTTCACTGAACGGTTAGCAAGATTTACCTCCAGCTTGTACCACAAGGTTCGGAGCATCCTGCTCAGTATTGACCCTCTATGGCTGCTTCGCTTGAAGCTTAGTTTATGCCCTCTGTTCGAGCTTTATCACTGCACGGTTTGCTCGCGTACAATAATAATGATGTATTTCTCGACTTGGATGAAGACACACGCGCGAGGCATGATCACAGAGTACTGCGTTATACAACGGCTTGAAGTATTCGCAAAATCCAAAGTTCGGGTTTATGCATATCAGCCGCAGTACAATAGGACCAGACGGTGTTGAAATTAACTAATGTGAGAACTTTAACTCGAGGGATGAGAGGCAGTTTCGATTTCGGAAGCGGAACATTGTGGACAGCTTGCCAAAAGGAAAGCTGCTGGTTGGAGCGTTATTATGGTGTGAAGAATATGCAGTAAATACAAGAATGGTTTAAACTATAGCTCATTGAGAGATCCAAGAAAAATCGGAACCCATAGGGAGAAATACTTGGAAGCGCTCGTTGGTTGCCCGAAGGATCCATGTCTAAGGACCAGAGGGGGAATTCCACCAGTGAATATCCAGACACGGTAGAGAGTGAAGCCAACGCCAAATCATGGGCCATCTTTCCGGTGGCGTACTGAGTGATATCTCACTGACGTGATTTGCGCAAACTCTTAGGCCGATGGACAGTGGTTTGGAAACCAGAAGCAGGAGGGCCCATGAGGCCAGATAAGTTCATTTTAGTTGTCTTCATTTTAGGTAATTCCAACGCGATATGGAGAAAACGACATTTCTTTTGAAAGTGGGCAAGGCGAGAAATAATCTACCAAGAACGTTATGTACTGTCGAAACAGCATGAATGATGGTTCAGAGCTTTGTTGGTGACTCCGAAAGGAGTTCATTGAAGAGGCAGTCAGCTGAAGAGAGAAGATGGAGCTGAGACTGCAAAGCAAAGGCAAAGGGGTGAAATGTGGTCAGGCAAGTCCTGTGACAGTGGTTTTAGTGAACCAGACCCGAGGCGACAATGGATGTTATGTCGTACGTTGAAGTAAACGTTTCCGTATATACAAGAAAAGAGTATGGGGAAAAGTGTCGATCAACAGCGAGTGACTGGTATTTTACTTCCTAATTTTCATGTTAGCTACTAATGGCGGGTCACGAACTAACACCGGAGCCTGGGCTGGCTCCGCTGGCGCGACTGGCTGTTCATGAAGAAAATAATTGAGTACCGGACAAAAATGGACTAAGATTGCGTTTGTTGGCTGTACAGAGAAAGTAGGTTGAAAATGCAGTGGCGATGGTAGGATTTCGGTAATGATTTGGGAAACGCAAGGGCCGATTGAAGGGTACATTGGAAGTACTTGTTGGGTCAGTGCCTGATGTCGCTCGATGTCAGGAACCCGCCCTGCATTAGTTGAAGCTGTTGAAGTGGCTTGTAACCGGGGTAACATTATTGTAATCCCAGTGGCGTGCTATGTAAGAGGCTCCACATAGCATAGGGCAGCGTGGATATGCGTTAGAACCACTGGCCCCCAGCTTGGAAAGTAGTCCGGTCCGGCCAGTCTGATTATGTAGGCCGTACGGTAATCCGAGCGTAGCCCCCAGAGGACTAATGGCAGCCCAAGTAACCTGTATGATCCGAACGAAGACCGGAGATGTGGCAGTCTGGAGGATGCCCAACTTGAGGTTTTGGATTTACGTATCAATAGACATCCAGCTATTACAATTTCAGAGAAGTAATCAAGGCCTAGAATACGTGGGGAGATCTCCAACCTGGAAATGGTTCCATATGTGTGTCGTGATAGCGAATGAAGGCAACATATGGTGAGCTAGGTGTATTTGCATTATTACGACAAGTTGAGGGCCCCATTTTAACGGTCGGCGGCACATGCTTATGCCGTGGACAGGACTTTGAAGCCAAGTGTTGATATCTGAAGCTTAGATGGAGTGTGTTGACGGGGAGATGCCATAGTTTTGGTAGAACATAAAAGGCTGGAAGCTGACGAAGTCACTGTGTGGCGGAGCGCTCCAAGCCTGACAGGATTTGTTTCATCGGGAGGTGGGTGGAGAAAACTTTATGTGACCTTGGGGCGATGGAGAAATAGATTAGTTTTTTCCTAGATCACGGTAACAGTTTGGTCATAATCCGACAGTTGACCACCGACGTGCGCTTGGTGGCAAGCATCATGTTATCGAGCAATTTCGACTTGAACCCTTTTCCAGGTTTTCACCCCTAGAGAAATGTTACCAAGGCAATGGAAGGTCATGTACCTTCACAAGCAGTGGAATAGACATGGTGTCAGTGAAGACTACTGCCGGGCTAAGATATGAAATCATACAGAGTTTTAGAGGACTGTGTTGGACGCTGCAGTTATCAGGGCACCTGCTATCTTTTATGTGTGAGCGGAAGACGATGGTTTGGTTTCGCTCAGGTCGTCATCGGCTAGGTGGTTTCTGTTGACGATGGATGAGGTACAGATATATTACACCTTGTAAAAAATATATTTGGAGGGTGAAGCTTGAGGCCACGGCGTAGGAAGCTCTTGCTTACTTTTCACTCGCGCCAAGAAAAAGCAACGCAGACAAGCGGAAACCTATGCAGGTAGCAAACAACATATGAGTAAGTATCCGGGGGTTGGCTCCAGAGAGATTCAGCTTTCATACGATTCTGGAACAATGACAGGTGCTGGCCATAATCCATCCGTGCGTCAGCAAGAAAGATTTTCATCAAAGCGGAATTCCCATGGGTAAACTTTGGAAGGCGTGTATAGAAAACGGAGTTTGATGTCCACGAGCTGGTCGAAGATGGACCAAGGAACTTGAAAGAGTTAAAGTTAAGGGGGGTGAGGTTAGTTTGCGTGTGGATAGCTCGTTTTGCACGCTAGTCACCCCGCACAGTGTCAGGCAGGAGAAATAAGAGCTTAGCTTGTAAGCCCTTTTTTATCTTCTTCGAGGCAACTCATACTTAGGATCTAGTCGTGGCTAAAACGGGGAAGTCACCCGTTAATAAAGACGCGTAGAGCATGAATCCGATGCCATCAGAGCCAGAAGTACTTTTGGTACATTTTTAAATTCATAGTAGGGGAGAGCACACTTTCTACGTGGGGAGTACTTCTCACCTCTACATGCGTGACCGATGAGGCCCGCTATGGCCAGGGTTGGCAGTTTTCCCCTCACTACATGACAACCACAAACTTGTTGCCAATTCCTCACCGGCGGAGTTGCGGGTTTCAGCTATGTAGGACATAAATTTTGGAGACAGACACAAGGAGCTCTTTCAACACTCGGAGGAAGTACACTTGACCTCTTGTTCGTGATAAGGCCTAAGTCCGTCGACTTTCGTTTTACGTGTGAGCCGGCAATTGTCAGCTCGAGCCGTGGAGATACATCGGGACGACCTACTGACGGTTTGTAGCTTCGTCGGTTAAGCATCAGATGTTATATAGGCCTATCATGGAAGGATGCTGGAGTCATATAGGAGGGAGGGAAGTTGAGCATCGAATGACTGATTATTCGATTAGGGTGATAATTAGATGGGGGCTGAGTAGTCTGATAGGACGTGCCTCTTGCTTGAGACACTGCGGTGCAGGCCAAATCAAAAGCAGCTTTATGAATTGCAGAACTTTATTGGTAGTCAAAACAGCGCCTCCCAAATCATTGGTAGGTTGTCGCGTGGCGCATCCATTCTTCGATGCACTCCAAACCGATCGCGGTCCTGACATATTTTTAAGCACTACGATTGTTTAGAGATTGTCTTTCACGCAACCTGTGGTATTTCATATATTCAAATGAGATTTCAGAGGCATTGGTCTCAGTCACAAGGGCAACTAAATTAGGGTTTTAAAAGCAGGTAGGTTCAGGCTAAGGTGGTGGCAACTACGGTGAATGGTTAGACACCTTCTAGAGAAAAGCGAGGGTTCAGGTTAGTAATTGACACTTTTCTCACAGTCTCTATCAATATCCATATATGGATTGAAAAGAACGATCAGTTTTTCGGTGTCCAGCGCTTTGTGTAACCTGGACTTATATAGGATTTGGGAATCTATGGGACGGGTATCAGCTGGGAGCTTATCTCACAAATTTTCATATCTCAGGAGAAAGAAGGTTTGCTTTGAGGATTTCCGAGATGTAGAGATCGTTACACGGTGTTCCCTATTGCGACGCCGACGTGTCGAGTTTGTACTGAAGTGTGCTTGGCCAGGGGATTAGGCTTACTTGCGGAGCAAATTAAGCAAAAAATAAGTTTGGTTTCTATTCTTCTAAGCCACAGAGGGTGAAGCCGAAGGAACGTGCAGCGTCGTCTGCAGCTTAGGTTAGTGGGAGGCCCAAAGAGTTTGTTGGTATATCGGTGCACCACATTTTAAATGTCGATAATGTCACGATTGTGGATATTAAGAACATAAAAGTACAGTACTCTAAAGTTGGGCGAACACGAATTTTGTATATCTCTAACTTACTGTTCGCGAGAAGGAAATTTCTCTGATGCAAGCCAAGGGACTCATTGTAATAATAATAATAATGGTTTATTTCGGATAACCCGAGGCATGCTGTAACGCAAGATCAAAAGGTACAATTGGACGTAGAGTCCGAACTCCAAGAGGATAGTTCAGGTATATGCACCCGATATTGTACAAAAGAAAGTATTTAAGTTACCCTTTAAAGCGGCGCCCGGCAAATTTGAACTCAAGGTCGGGTGACCAGCCCGGCCAAGTCAGGGTGGAGCTGGTCGGAGGTAGTAGACTCTTCCTGGAATAGTACAAAAAGAGGGGCTATGCAACGAGAGAATCAAACAGAATTGACGAAAGTTTTGTTCACCTTGAGGAAAAAGAAGTTTCCAAGTGAGACATGAACCAGCTATAGCGTTCCGAGGAGTATGGAACGGCTTTGGAATGAAATCAGACGTTAAAAGGAATGAATTTGCAGATAAAGAACAATCAAAATGTTTCAAAGATTTTCCTTGTAACTTTCAGCGACCAAATATCGGCTGAGTCCGCTAAATCGTTGCGCACATTGTTCACTTTCATAAAGGCGGAATGTGACGCCCCAAAACAGAAGTGGGAACTGGGCGACCAATCAATTTGTGATGCGTAGCCATGACAGTCGCAGATACACGGTTTGCACATATGAGTATTTAAATTAAAGGTAAGTATTTACTTTCGATTAGCGTTGTCTAAGGGCTGAACATGAAGACCAGAGAGATGCAAGAATCAAAATTGTCTGAGAGGATTTACCAAGATAGAATACCGGATATGAAAAAGCTTCAAACAACCGATGAATACAGTTGCGAAGTTGGACGGCGAAGCAGTTAACAGGCGAAATGCTATCTGCTGGTATTCTTTGTAAGAAATGGATCCTGTGACGGCGAAAGATCAAAAAGCTGCGATACAGATGTCACTATATGGGAAAGGCATAATTCTTTGCAAGGTGAAGATATTGTGATGCTACAGCCATATGGGTGAACAGAAGGACTGATAGAGAGAGCGAACTATCACAATATAGCCGACTGATGGGATGCTCTGGAGACAAATATTCCTCAGTGAAATATGCTGTTTAAACTTTGTGGGACGGACGCGCATGGCAACATTAAATGTGACTTTTGCAAATATATCGATAAACTGTGATAAAATAAGAGCGAGTTCTATCTCGAGGATTGGTTAGGTTTGCGAATGGGACAAGCAGGTGGTTTGGCACGAATCCTCAGGAAAAAGAATCGTGAGCGGTAAGCTGAGTAGGAAAAAGGTCTTTTAACCCCGCGATAATTATGTTCTAGGGAAGTGTGTTTGGGGAAATTTTAGTCCAAGGTCTGGTATTATTGGGGAATATGGGAGTAAGGCACCGTCATTCTTAAGCGCATCATGAGAAATATTGCAGCTTGGTGTGAGATAGCTGCTTTTGTTCGCTGGAACTTCCATTTCCGAGCGATCACACCTGGATGATAAGGACTCTTTGTCGGCAATGACTTTATTTATGGCATACTAAGGCTACCCCGTTCGAACTCGTAGTGTGAGTTCGCCAAATCTTACTTCGCCGTTTCTTTAATGAACGTTCGACTCGGTCTTTCGTACTGCGCAAACCACTTGCCTTTTATCCTCATGCTCGGCACTGCATGAATGCGGCTTCCTTTACGACCCGCGAGAACGCAAAGCGATTGGGGGAGATAGTGGTTGGAGCGTATTTTGTAGCTTGCATGAGAGCGTGCGCAAGATCAAAGTTTAAATAGAAACCGCGCCTGGCAGCCAGTGTTAAGTTGAACAATAAACGAGGTAAAAGCACGAATGAAGTTTGCTGTTGCTACGGAGGCCCCTTCATAGCATTCTGACGGAGTTTGGGCTTCGATCTTGGCGGTAGGAAGGAAGTGTTGACAGTCAAATAACTCTTTTAGGTTGCCCGTTATATTGTTGTTGATGATGTTTGACGGCAACTGCGCTCTTGAGGTCCGATGTGCGTCGGTTCAGTGGTATTTTGGAGCCCACGAGTCTCATACTGTCGTTAGCCTGAAAATGCTATGTCAGTTCCATTAGGAGGAGCGTCCAGCTGTCGTTTCTAGTGCCAAGCTGACCAATCGTTCCGTTGTCCAATGAATGGTTGACTCCTTGAACGTGCAAGACTGTCAGCTAGGCTACGGACGAAGCCAATGTGACTGTGCGAATCTGAGAGAGGGCAAGGCATAAAGGAACAAAAATACGCTTGCGGGTACCTGCGGTCGTTGTACAGTAATAGCAATACACGAACATTGTTCTTTTTTGTTGTAAACGCTGGGTGACTAGAAGAAAATTAACTACCATTTGTAATTTCTCAAGCCTTTTGATTGGGAAATCCATGGCGGACTTCCCAACTTAGAGCCAACGATTGTTTGCAGAAATTATCACAAATTCAGCGAAGCTGAGAGGATTTTATATTTGGTGACTGCGGCAGCTACTTCGCTTTGCGACCACTTTTTGGGATTCTGGCAGACGGAATTCTAAGTTCTCACTTGTCGTAGTTGCATGTGGTGAAAGTCATAACTCGCTCGAGGCAGATGAGTGAGCCGCTTGAGTAGGTATGAATTGGCCGGACTGCTCGCGCCGTATGACGGCTGGTTTGAGGCGGTCGATAGATACGGTGTCGTGTCCGCGGCCGATGTCCATGGCTAATGTTTTGCTGTGCTTTGTTCCACCTGAAACGTGCCAGCATATGATGGTTGTAGTACTGATGGAACACCATCCACGCAAAAGAATACTTGAATGACGGTTTCTAACGCAGTTGAGACATAACCTGTGGACTGTTGTTCGCGCGGCGGACTGGCTTTGAGCACTTGCAAGCGCTTAGTAAGGCTTTGAGCGTAATCACTGTAGTCTAATTTAACGGTTTATGAGGGAGCCACCAGCTCTCCAGGCAGACGAAGCGAATAGCCATATACCGGTGCGGCCGATGTCGTGTGGTATTCTTCCTTAACGGTATTCCTCAGGTTCGAGAGTACTAAAGGTAGTGCTTCACCCCAAAAGCGGTTACCGTTTGCTCGAAGGGCGGCTTCAAACTAGAGGTGGAAATGCTCAACCGTGCTATTGGCCTGAGAGCTGTAGGCCGTCGTCTTAATATGTCGGCAACCGAGCGCATCGAGTGGGCTTCTAAGAGTGTCGTCAAAGTGTAGACCACGATCAGTTGTCACTATTGCCAGGCAACCGAAATGAATAGCACAGCTTTCGCGGCCTCTTGTGACGTGGGACGAGGGACAGGAATGGCCTGCGGCCAGAGAGTAAAGCTATCGACTCATGTTAATACGTAGATGTATGCAAGCTATAGTGGGATTGGCCTTTCGATGTCGAAGTACACATGGTGGAACCGTTATCCAGACTCGATGAAAATCGCTAATGCCGTCTTGGTGCGCCTACGGATCCTAACGCGTTGACACTGCAGGCAGGTACGAGCCCATTGGCGCGCATCTCGTTTGACATTGTACGAAAAAACGATCGTCTATCAGTTTTACCGAGGCCGTCCCACGTCGGTGAGTCAGATTATGGAGGGCCAGTAAGGCAGGATAAGGGTAAGCAGCAGAAACCTCGGGCCTAGCGCTACCTTTTGGCACTTCGCACACGATGACATTCTGGAAGGTTGGAAGACGTACTGTCTCCAAGCTCAGCGAATTGTTTTGTAGGAGCTGTTTAATGACAGGGTCTATAGTTTAAGCGTGTGCCATTGCGTTTAGGTCGATGTTGGGCAAAGGTGACAAACTCAGTTGATGTACGCGTGATAAGGCTAAGTTGACGGGGTTGAGTAACCCAGGGACGTGTCGTATGTCCTCAGTAAACTGTGAGACACAGTCTAACCGACGAATCTCGCGTGGTAAGTATCGATAGGTAGCTGACTCCGGTGCGTGAACCAGAGGCTTGTGGTCTGAAAACACGGTGAAAGAACGGCCTTCGGTTGCCCGTCGAAAATGACGGAGTCCCAAGCAGGTTGCCACTACCTTTCTCCCGGATAAGCCACACCTATGTTTGGTGGGTTGTACTCGCTTAGAAGAGAAGGCTGAAGGTTGTCAGGAATCGTTCGTAAGCTGTTGCAGTACTGCTCCAACCACTGTGTCCGAGACATCCGCCACTAAGTACTGGGAGCCAAAACGCGGGGATGACTGAGGAGTGCCACTTTGATGACAACTTCATCGACCGAGGCAAAAGCTACTTGTGAAGTGTCGGGAAACACGAACTCCCGCTTGCCTCCGCCCGGCTGGTTGACGATGATTTCCATTAAATCCGCACAGTGAGGAATGAATCGGCGGTAGAAATTCACCAGCTAGGCAAACTGACGCTCCCGGAGAAAAATTGGGGTTCAGGGTAGTCGCAAATACCGTGAACCTTATCTGGTAGAGAGCGGATACCCGTGGATGAAATAGAATACTCTCTGAAAGTGGCATCACAACGGCCTGGTTCACATTTCGCGATATTGATCTTGATGCCATGCTGGCTAAGGCGTTCGAGAAGTATCTCTAAGTGGGCGGCTTGCTGTTCTTCTGAAGAACAAACCATAAAAATCTCATCCAGGTATACGTAGACATTTTCTAAACCACCGGTTGCCTCGTGCATGAACCACTGAAGGGCCTGGGCTGCATTGCTGCGTCCAAACGGCATTCGCAGAAACTCGAAAAGCCCAAGAGACTTTGTGACGGCAGTTCTAGGGAAATCGGCTTCTGCCACGGGAATCTGGTGGTACACACGAACTGAATAGATACGACTGAAGACGGATCAACCAGGAAATAAGGAGGTAAGATCCCGCATGTGGGGAACCTGGTATCTGCCGTAAAAGGTGACCATTTTAAGTGCTCCGTGGTCACCATAGGGCGCCACTCGCTGCTAGACTTAGGACCTGTATAAAGAGGGGAGGCCTAGGGGCCACTAGAATGTGTATTATACCAATTTTCACCACGTTTTTGGACTCGGCCTGCGCAACATGAAGCTTGTCTGGAGCTGACTGACTTAGCCCACTGAACACCGGGAGTTCCTTAGCATCGATGTGGTGGGTGGTGTTGGTGGCAACTGCTGGAAAAGGCCCGGCCTTCAGAAGCATGTCCGGGTAGACGGCGGTAAGTTCGCCATAAGGCTGGTATGCTAGAGGTTGAAGGTTAAAAGGCGTGACGTGATTCACCCACAAAGTACAACAGACAACAGCGAGAGAGGTCTGGCAATCCACCACCAAGCGAAGCCGTGTATCAACTAACAAGTCAATGTGTCACGAGAGGTCAGTGCCTAGAATTGGGTGCAGGGCGTTGGTGATGACAAACATTCAAAGAAAGTTACCCTTTAAACATAAATTTAAGGCGGAAGACCGCTGGCCAAACGTTGGAATGGCCTCGCCATCGGCAGCACTTAGTGTTTGGGCCTGCGTTGTGCTATTGCCGCCTTTCAGCCGAGAGATGAAATTCGATTCGGCACCGGTATCTACAAGGGATGGATTGTTTGAGTAGGCGTCTCTTACTTTCAAAAGGCGAGTGTTGGCCTGATACCCGGCCTTGTGGGACACCACCACCGGTTTGTAGGTTTTATTCCCTAGTGATAACCAGGAAATGCTCACCTCGCCTCTCTTATTTTGCCCCCCCTCCGAGGCGGCCGTAGTATTTACACTACCCCCCTTTTGAAGGGCCGAAACGTCATTGCGGTGGCGGAATATGGCGCCTAGGCGAGCGTAGGCTTCACCGCTCCAGCGACCCACGTTTACTCACTGGCTGGCTTTGCAGGCTCGCGTCAAATCTGGAAAAAACCGATGTGAGACCATTTCATGTTGGCAAGGCAGGCACCCTTGTGACAGAGGATCTGGTTACTCCAGCCACAACGGGGTTGTGTCGTGGGATAATGTCGCCAGCTATGGCTGCAGTTTCCTCCAGTGAGCAAGTGCATTTAGAACTTGGTAAAACTGGAATGTCGTGCAGCAAACGCTGCAGCCAAAGTTCCCTCAGAAGCTCGTTCTCGCCTGCCGTCGGTCCTCTTAAGAGCTGCACCCCAGGCAGCAGTTCGGAGGGCTTCCTGCTTCCAAGCCAAACGCCCTAAAGTGGATGCAAGCGTTAGTTCTGCTTTGGGGAAGTTCAGGCAATAACGACCTCCCTCAAAGCCTCGTACCTTCAGGAGGAAAATAACGTCTTACTTGCTTTGTAGCCTCCGGCGGCAGGCTGCCTGTTACCCAACTTAAAAGGCCGGCGTCAGCGGTTAAACGGCAGTATTTCGAATTTTAACTGGACCAGCGAGAACTAGATTCCTGGATCGGCAGTCTTTAATGCCGGTATGTGCAACGTGATCGCCCCAAAGGCGGGTCTGGGCAGGGTTCCCGCTCAGCAGATATAGCAGTTAATTTGTCGAATAACGACAGGAGGAGAGTTGAAAGATGAATGTGGAAGTGCTATCTAATATAGTAATCAAGACTAACCAGACGGTAAAAATGGATGAAGAAAAGACTTGGAAAACCGACCAGAAAAGTCAATAAAAAGGGAAATGATAAAACCTGTAAACGTGCTCAGACGGGATCTTGAACGGTGGAAAACTAGGAAACTCAAGCCACCTGGGTGTAACGTCGGGCCCACCAACTGTGAGGACGGTAGACCTTACTTCGAAGTTCCCTTAATAAGAGCTTGCTTCAGTCCTTTGTACTGCCTGGACCACTTTCACGTTACTCTAATTCTCGGCTTTGTAGAAAATGGTAACCAGAACTGTTTTCTCCACGACCCGTGAGAAAGTGAAGGCGATTGGGGAAGATAGGGGTAAATGTATATGACAGCGTGAACAAGGGCAACGATCAAATGGAAACCGTGCTTGGCAGGCAGCATTCAGTTAAACAATGAACTTGTTAAAAATGTGACTGAAGATGGCACTTGACACAGAAGACCATCTTCGTATTTTCGGTAAACAAGAAACTTTGGACATAAGTTACGACGTTGCAAATGCCATTTGTATATAGTAAAAACAGCAGTGGTCCTAGTACAGTTGCTTCAATGATCCCACTGTTTACCGGATGGGGGTGTGACATCTGGCCATTGGTGCAGATAATTTGGTAACTTTCTTGCAGGTAGGATTTGAACCGACTGAGAAGGGGGTTTCCAATTCCGTATCTTCTAATCTTATTCAGCAACTGCAGATGCGGGACTCTGTCAAAGGCTGTCGTCTTATCGAGATAGATGATGACGAGTGCTCTGTCGTTGTCGAGGGCTGGTTCAGAAAGTCGGACTGGCAGGTTGAGCACCAGGTTGAACTAAGAAATCCGTGCTGTCTTGGGCCGATGAGTTTATGCACAGAAGGGCAATCAGTCACGTAGTGTTTCATGACTTTTTACAGCAGTCTGGAGATCGTTGGAGTATGAATAATCGGTCGGTAGTTGGTAATGTCATGCGCTGCGCCATTCTTGTGCCAGATGATGATAACGGATTTCTTCCACTGGCAGGGTATACTCCTGACTAAGAGTCACAGTGGCTGTAAGGAATGTGGTAAACATGTCAGCTATCCTTCGAGGTGTGATTATGAGACTATGCAAACGGATGATCCGTCTTATGCATTAAGTTGATTGTGGGGCACGAGCCTTTTGTAGCAGGGCTTGCTCACGAGCTTTGTCTGGATGCCGTGTTGGTTTGGTCTCTGACTTCAGTTGTAGGCCACGGGCCATGAGGTGAATTTGGCGGGATAGGCTTTCCAATCGTAAGACTGCAGCAGAGTCTCTATCTCGTTGATACTGCTGTCGAGGCCTATCCTTTTTCTGCTCCATTATTATTATTAATAATGGTCTATACCTCGGACATGGTCGAGGCATACGAGCAAGCTCATGACAATGGTGTACCATGTTACTCAATAGGGCAAATTATTTAGAAATTTTAGGAGAAAAGTCAAACGCGTCAGCGATAGAAAAACAGCCAACAATATTTTAAACGAGTCTCTGTGATAATGGTTTTCTCTGCTATTTCGAACCACTTTTGAGTTCAAGCCGGTGGGTGGCGGTATGAACCAAACATACGGGTGCGGAAAAACACCAATTTTGGCGCATCTTTCAAACACGACCAAAAACGAGTACCTATTTTGTGGAATTATACAGCCATCGGTATCTACGCTATCGTAAATATAGGAAGGGTTCAAAGTTCCCCTAAGAAGAATCCGAAAACCATTCTCGGGGTCTGCAAAACTCCTGTACGTACCACGAACTGAGTTAGAAACTCCTCCAGGACCATCAACCACATCAGCACCCAAAGCGCTGACGGCCGTCGCGGTCAACAAAAGGGACAGCCCTGTCCACAAAGCTTATATACCCTTGAGGCAAGCACTTAGCTCGACGACGCACTATTACATTTCACGTCAATCTAATTTCCTACGGGCACCAATACATCAGTTTTAACCGTTTCACATATTATGGTACCATAACTTCGGTCGGGCTATATTTGAGCTCGTATGTTTAGACACTATCTGAAGGTGGGGCACCGTGGGGATGCCGAGAACACAATGCCAGAGATGCATTATGAACAAGCATCATCCAAGTCAAGGAAAATGGAGGCTTACTGGGGTTCTGTGAACAAGAAGAAAAAGAAAAATTGTATGACAGTATACTCGGGAAAATCGGTGCACTCGAAGGGAATAGTAATCCACGAAGATGATGCAAACCCCGAATGACGGATCCACCGGAGTCCAATGAACGGGATGGGTTTTGAAACAGGGAGACATAAAACCAATTTTATGAAAATGCACTTGAGGGCCCTGGAGGATTTGGAAGGAAACGCAATCCATAGAAAGGTGAATTTAATTTCAGGACCAGTAAACTGTGTCAATCAGGAAAGAGGTGTCGAAAATGGGGTCCCTGCAGGAGTGGGAGTTTAATTCCAGCCGGCTACGGTTTGAGGGAAAAATGAACTGTTGCAACGGATACTAAAGTTGAAGATCTCAGCATGAACTTGCGCTTTATTATGCTGTTTCACTCATATATATATATATATACATATATATATATATATATATATATATATATATATATATATACGCATTTAGCCTCAGTGTTATTCAGCTTCGTTAATGGTAATGTAAAACATCTTATGGGTATGGTTCGTCTGACGGGGTAACGGATATGTGTCGGACAATCAGCCGGGCGTGGCGAGATATGACGGATTAAACTGGTGAATAGTACTGACCGGCGTATTAGCAGGATGCGCGTGGAATGTAATTTGTGTTGGCTGCAGTGGTGATATCGGCAGGAGAGGCTTTGCGTTAGAAAAAGCTAATCAATCTAATAGGCATTTGGGAGTACTTCCAGTCAGGTGGCTTGATTGCAGTCCCAGATGCTCTGAAAGGTTCCACTTGGGTCTCTGTGGATACGGGTCAAAGTGGCATCCTTGGTTATTCATTGTGGCGACTGGGATAGTTGGAGACGATGAACTTGGAATAAGAGAGGATTGCAGCCTGAAGTGGATCCAGCTGTGGGCTATGGCTTTTTTGTTGAGAGTAATAATGGACTGGGTAGGTTCTTGTGGATGGGGCATGGATGAAGTTTCGGTGAAGCATTCGGGGTTACTTAGTCCTGAAGTCTTGAAGTACCACACGGGTTCGAGGCTTTGAGCCCAGTTGTCCCAGTTTTCGGGGAAATCTCTGATCTTCTGTTGAATTCACCGAGCTAAAACGGGATTAAAAAGAAGCTTGGGGGTAGGAGTGGCGAAGGTGGCAACAGAAACAAAATACACATATTATAATGCCGTGTCCCACTGTGGACAGTGCCTTAGGTGGAGTGGGGGTGCGACATTCATGAATATACATGCAAAAATGACATCTATTTCGCTTTTTTGTAGAGGGCTTGTTGGGAGAGACCCAGGTAGAGGTCTAACGTTTTCTTAAATATAGTTTTGTTCTGCCAGAGAACAATATCTTCCGGGTTCGCACTCCTCAGAGTAATAACCCTATAGTTAAAAACGTTAATCCTTAGTAAAGTGCGTGGCCTCGGTTTTAAAACCCTCTTGCTGTGACCACGGAGAGAAAAGGCTGGACAGACGGAGAAGAAGCAATCGCTTTGACACGATTCCAAAAGGTGGAACGTCAAAAACAGATCACCTCTTACGCGTCTTACTCTAGGGGATAAAGACTGAGGAGTGAGAGGCGGACGGGATAAGGTGGGTAGAACAGACGCCTTACCGCTTTGGTGGGGGCCCTTTGAACGCTTCCTAGGATCTCACGATCTCGGACAAGACCAGAGTGCACTATCTGACTACCGTACTCCAGCAGAGGTCGGATATACGTGCCGAAAATTATGGAGAAATCATACCTAGATGTACGCGGGAAGGAACTTCCGATCATGTTTAGGACTCGAAAGGCAGGCTTGCTCGCAAGTTGGTGATGATGAGAGAAGTTCAAGTTACAATCTAACCAGGAACCGAGCACCTTGTGTCAGTCAGCCCTAGGCAGTGTGGTTGCTCCGTTAATGGGAAAAATGACCAGTTGCTCTGCCGAAATACATGCTCACCCATTTGTCATCATTAACTGGGAGGTTCCAACCCTCGAACCGGCTTTCTGTTTCAACGACTGCAGTTTGCGGGTCTTCAACGCTTGAACTCCATGGGGTCACATCGTCTGCGTACATGGCAATGTTTGCAGTAAAAGCTGTCAGAAGATCGTTTATATAGATCAGGAAAAGAAGAGGACCCAAGACCGACCCTTAAGGGACCCCAGTTGTTACTGGGGAGGGTTGAGTCCAAACATTCCCGACTTTGCGTACAAAAGGTTCGGTCGATATAGAAGCTACGTAGGATGGCCAACATGGAGCCTGTGATCTCGTATGTCTGCAGCTTATAAAGAAGAAAGGCATGGAGACCTCATCGAAGGCCTTAGCAAAATCGATGAATACAGCGTGTGAGAGCTGGCCATCATCATAGGCTTTTGTTGGACTATCCATGACAGTAAGCAAATTGGTGATGCATGATCTGTTAGGAAGAAACCCATGTTGGGACGAAGGGAGGATCTTATTTCTATGCAGATAGTAAAGAATCTCACTCTTAAGAATTCCCTCAAACATTTTGCTGGCGATGCCTGTGAGGCTTATTGGTCTGTAGCTAGAAGCAAGATGTCTACTACCCTTCTTATAGATGGGTGCGATCACTGCTTTTTTCCAGCTACTGGGGAAAACTCCATCTTCAGAACATCACTGAAAAAGCGGGGCATAAGGAGCAGCTAATGTGTCCCCGGCTTCCTTGAGAATACGGGGATGGATTAGGTCAGGACCCATAGAGCAATATTGGTTGAGCCGTCGGAAACCTTGTGAGACTGCACCAATAGGAATAGTGACGCGGCTAAGGGTACTGACCAGAGATATCGGGTGCATGGTGGAGTGGGATTGTATGAGTGTGGAGCTAAAAATTATACGGCAGCAGGAGCTGAAGGTCCCGGCTACTTGGTTAGGGGAAGTGATTGGAGATCCGGCACTATGTTTGAGAGCTAATGGCGTCGGAGCTGTGACCCTTAGACGGCGCATGTATTGAAAGAAAAATGCCCTAATGGTCCGTGCTGGATCAAATGAAGATCGCTAGACTGCATTCTGATAGGACCTAATCTTGTCTTTACATATGTCCCGTATAATCCTGAAACACTTTGCACCACGGGCAAGGCCTGTGGCCTTATACCTAGCGAAAAGGAGTGTGCGTTCTTCTAGAATGCGCCTAATGGGGCGCGGGAGGGGTCGCCTTGCGGTCTGTGGACGACGAATCCTGGGAACAAATAGCCTATCTGTTAGGGAAATTAACTCTCTGAGATTCTCTGCTATTTCATCAGCACAGTTACCTGAATTAGCTGAATTTAGCTGGGAGCGAAAAAATGCACAGACTTGGTCAAAAATGGTCCTTTTGAAGGATCTCAAAATTTTGGTTTCTGAGGGAAGAGGAGGCCATTCCACGATATAATTGAATCCAATGAGAATGTGATCACTTTTGCCGAGGGGCGGCAAGTAATGCACCACATCTATTTGGAACCAGTCATTAATGATGACCAAGTCTAGCAGGGGCGGGGCGTATCCTGTGCGATATCTGGTCGGATCTCTTGCGTTCTGCACCCGTGAGTTGTTCAGTACAAGATCTAGGAGGGGTTCGCCTTAGGTGATATCAGAGGCTTCAGCTCTTTGTTGGTACTGGGTGAGCTGAAGTCACCAATGAAGTCTGTGTAGCTTTTCAGGGGGCCTAATAAGTCTATTAGACCTAGGCTATAAGTTAAATTGCATGCGCGAGGACGATAGACAACACCAAGCAGTAGGGTGTCTGCCCTGGCGAGGGAAAACACAACCCACAAACAATCAATACATGAAAAGGTGAAGGTTGTCAGTATAGTGGGAGGAGGGATCAAATTATCAGTTTGGGCAGAGTAGGCTCACAGGGGAATGAGTTATAATGCTGCAGGCTAGCAAAGTTGAGTAACACTGGTTAGGCAACCGTGTAGGCATTCCAAAGGACTTATGGTTCGCACGTTGGCGCGGCAGTGCTAGGATGCCAATAAAAACCTGAGGCCTTATGGTTAAAAAGAAATTAGAAATGGTTACCCTCAGTACCGTTTGCCTACGCAGAAAGCAATTTGGCCCCAGGCTGTAAGATAGGTTTGAAAGAACAGTATGCGATTGAATGTGACTAGTACACTGGTAGCATGGCGCTATACTTGTTACTGCCTCTTCTGGTACAGTGGTTATCCTATTTTGAATACTTTTGAGGAGCCTTAAGGTGGGGGATACTATTAGTATGTCGGTGGTGATACATTAGACGAAATTGGTCACGTTTCGAGAGACGTAGACTCAAGTTCGTCTGTGCTCCTACTCGATGGTATTAGGGTACTGAGAATGAACTCGGGTGTGAGCAAGGAAATCTGATGTAGTTTTGACTGCAAGGTTATCGCGGTTTCTATGTCGTCGTTACCAGATTGCGAAGCAGGACAATACCGACGTGAGAACTGGTTTGGAGAACCGTGAGAGGTTGGAACGGATATGGGCCGAATTTTCGTCGGGGAAGCGAACTTTAAAGGTCTACATTAAATGCTCACGGTGGGCGACGCTAGGGCCTACTTCAGGTAGTGAGGCAGCACGAAACACAACCACTGGCATCCGGCTGGCGGCGCTCCAAGAGTGATCTACACATTTTTAGACGTTTCTTTTTAATTTTTATGGTTTCTTCACAGTCAAATATCCGACTGTCAGAGAAGGCGCAGCTGCTTTCGGTGGGTGACCACAGCTCCCACGTCCCGGCCGAAACACGGACCGCATGTACCAAGCCGCGTTGGGAACAGGTCAACAACACCAGTCATTCCGTAGCAACACTGCAGCCCGGAGACATGGGTCACATGTGACAAGGCTGGTGTGCCTGGAGGACCAAACGGTGGGTCTTTTTCCTCTAATTGTTTTGAATATTTTTGTTGGTTGTAGCTCAGGTTGTTGGTTGCCAGTCTCTTACATTTAGATGTTCATATAGTCTCACTGGCAGTCAAGTCTGTGCATGGAGACCATCGCAGCCAGGAATGTCTACAGATGGGCCGCGCTAAATCTCGCACCGTAAGACGGTTTACATGGGACAGAAGGTGCAGCGGGAGGTAGAGTCAACCACAGCCTGTGATTATTCGATGTGGTCCGTGTTCACCAAAAGTCCAGTTTGCACAATGATGGGGCACTACTAGCAGCACGGATAACGTGATGCATAGGAACGATCCACAGATGATTTGTAATTTTGTTGGCTAAGTATCGAATGTTATATAGGTCAATTGTGGGAGGAGGCTACAGTAATGTGATAGGGAGGGAAGTTGATCTATGAGTGTCTAATGATTCAATTTAGGTTGACCACGGAATGGAGGCTGAGGAATCTGCCAGGTGTTGCTTTTAGGGTTAGAGACAGAGATGGAGACTCAATAAAAATTAGCACTGGAAATGTTGAAATTCTATCTTTCATGCAACAGGTGGTATTTCGTATATTCAGATACGATTCCAAAGGCACTGGCCTCAGTCATGAACGTGGCTAAGCTTGGACATTGTAACCTTGTGGGTTGAGGCTAAGGTGATGACAACGAAGGTGAATGGTGTGGCACATCCTGGAGATTATCGAGGGTTCTGGTTGTTATCCAAAGCTTTCCTCTCAAGCCTTTCCAACAGTCATGAATGGATTTAAAAGAGCGCTGCGTGCACCCTGGGCTTAAATATGATTTGGAATCTTTGGGACAAGTATCCGCAAGGAGTATATTCCGCAGAGTTGCATAATTCGGGATTTCCGGGATGGAGGGATCGTTATAAGGTGTTTCCTATTGTACTGTGGTGTCCCGAGTTTATACGAAACTGAACTTGGATGGAGGATACAGTGTGCTTGTGGGGCAAATTAGGCAAAAACGTGAGTTTGCTTTCTATTCTCATGGGCCACAGAAAGTGGAGCCGCAGAAGCGTACACCGCTGCCTGTAGCTTGGGTTCGTAGAAGGCCCACGTAGTTTGTTTATAAGCGGATGCAGTTCATTTCCAATCTCAATATTGTCACAATTGTGGATATTGAGGAACATAAAAGTACAGTACTCTAAAGTTGGGCGAACACGAATTTTGTATATCTTTAACGTGCTGTTCGCGAGAAGGAAATTTCTCTGATGCAAGCCAAGGGACTCATTTGTGAGAAGTGCGTTCAGAGAAATTTTAGTCCAAGGTCTGGTATTGTTGGGGAATATGGGAGTAAGGCGCCGTCAATATTAGGCGCATCATGAGGAGTACTGCAGCTCGGTGTGAACTTCCATTTCCAAGCGGCCACACCATAATGACAAGAAGCCTACATCGACTGTAATTTTATTCATTGCCACACTTAACTGTCTTCTTCCGAATTCGTGGACTGTCTTCATATCGTCGGCAAATTAGAGAATTTCGCCATAAGTTACGACGTTGCAAATGTCATTTGTATATAGTAAAAACAGCAGTGGTCCTAGTACAGTTGCTTCAATGATCCCACTGTTTACCGGATGGGGGTGTGACATCTGGCCATTGGTGCAGATAATTTGGTAACTTTCTTGCAGGTAGGATTTGAACCGACTGAGAAGGGGGTTTCCAATTCCGTATCTTCTAATCTTATTCAGCAACTGCAGATGCGGGACTCTGTCAAAGGCTGTCGTCTTATCGAGATAGATGATGACGAGTGCTCTGTCGTTGTCGAGGGCTGGTTCAGAAAGTCGGACTGGCAGGTTGAGCACCAGGTTGAACTAAGAAATCCGTGCTGTCTTGGGCCGATGAGTTTATGCACAGAAGGGCAATCAGTCACGTAGTGTTTCATGACTTTTTACAGCAATCTGGAGATCGTTGGAGTATGAATAATCGGTCGGTAGTTGGTAATGTCATGCGCTGCGCCATTCTTGTGCCAGATGATGATAACGGATTTCTTCCATTGGCTGGTAAAGGTTCCGTTTTTAAAGACCGATTGCATGGGTTGCCAGTGAAAGGGGAAAATTTGGGCCACCCATAGCGAATGCTGTTGATTTTAGGCCTTCAGGTCTTGGAAGGAAGATGGGTTTGAGATTGTGGATGTATTTACTGATATCCGCAATTGTTACCGTGATAGAATTATGTGGGGAGTTAGTGATAGACGGGGTGGCAGCATGGGTTTACCCTGGATTGGAAGTCACGGGAGTTTAGAGGAGAGTGTTATAGGTGTCAGCTATCTTCCCAATTGATGCTATGAGATTATCCAAGTGACTGATTTGTCTTATGCCTTGAGTTGATTGTGAGGCAGTAGCTCTCTACAACCGGGCTAGCTCCTGAGATTTGTTCGGGTAGAGTAATTCTTTGGTTCCCCACTTCAGTTGTAGGTCGACGGACTTGCGGTGGATTTCGCGTGAGAGGCGCTCCAGGTTAAAGACCAAAGAAAAGTCTCTATTTTTTTATCACTGCCGCCGAAGCGTGTCGTGGTTTTGCTTTAGCCTGGTTATATGGTATTTTGCTGGTCTGAATGGACGGTGGGGGCATGATATTTTCCCGAGGCATGAGTGTAAACCTGGGTGGGGCGGGTCAGCGGCACACTAAGGGTTTGCTAGTAAGAACTCGCCCAAGTATCTGGAGCGAATTAGCATTGGGATATGGTCCCATTTAAATTGACGGAAGGAGGGACCTTTTTTGGTAGGCTTGCCGTGTGTGGCTTGACTCGAAGTCTGCAACGGACGACATTATGGTCACCACTTTTGTAGTCGTTTAGCACAGAGGCAGAAAGGTTTTTTAGGCTCGGCGTAAACATCAGGTCAAGAATATTATTCTTTCTGGTGGGCTGGTTTTCATGTAAGGCCTATTGGCTCAGGCGAATGCATGAGGCAAATCGCAAATTTCTGTAGGGGGCAGCAAAGAAGGATCGGTTTATGCCCGGGGCATTGAAGTCACCTGCTGTAAATTTGCCTCCGAGTGGCATGTCAGCGATATAATTGAAATGTAAACCATTTAGAACCTTCAACATTTGTTGGCACGGAATATTCCGGTGGGGCTGCAGAAAGGCTGCACTTGACATACCGCATGCAACCTTTACCGCGGCGGTAGATTCGTTGGGTCTCGATGGTTTCATAACCAATCAGTTATATTCGATCAGGCGTGTGCTCAGTGAGCCAAGTTTCGGTGAACAGGATGATGTCGAAGCTGTGGACGACAGTCAGTCTTTTTATGGAGGAAAGTTTATTTAAGATGGAGCAATAGCTGAATATTGCTACGGAAAGCAATTCTGTGGGAGTTTTCGAGTCGTCATTGGGTTTGGTAGCCAAAATGGGCGAAGGAGGGTGGCGGCCAATAGACGGGTGACACATAAAGGATGGTTGGATGTAAGGTGCTGCTTCACTCTGGACTGCCTTATCCTTATCACCGCGAGTTGTTTATTGGGCGAAACACCCATGAAGTCTAGTAGAGATTACCGCTGGATGCTGGGGTGATCTGTTAGCGAGGGTAATAGATTTGGAGAACATGGTGACTCTGGGTGGGACCCTCAAGGCAAACCATGTGTATATCGAGACAGAGTTGGAAAGGATCCCCGGGGGTTAGTATGGGTGTGGGGGCTGTAGTGGAGAAGCAACCACTGTTTTTGTAGCGGCCTTTTGAGGAGGGTGACGAATGGCGGGTCAGGTGGGATTGGAGTGAGACAGGTGTGATGTTATAGATAGAGTTTGCTGAAGCGGTAGATATCTCACAAGGCTCCACTTATTGAGTGTGAGCGGGTGGAACAGTATTGAAAGGGTTGCTGATGAAATTAGGCTTCGGTATGAAGGGTCAGGTGACGTAGTGTGCAGTGGGGTCAGAGTAGAATACGGCGATGTTAAGTGGTGCGGGGGCAGGGGTAATGGAATCGCGGAGGGGTAAAACGGGGCATACCATGGGGCGGAAAAGAATCAAGCGCGGGCCACATTTTGTGGCACCGGTTGGAAACAATGGTGGTAACTCTTTCAGTGTGATTCGGGTTCCGTGGAGCCATCAGTGGAGGTGGAAAACTTTGTAGAATATTTGTGATGTGGCACTGCGTCTGTGGACATGGAGACGGCGGAGTCTGAGATGATGGATATAGTATGTAGCAGTTGGGTACGCAGATCTTCAGGGGATCAAATAAATGCTCTGGTGGGCTAGCGAAGTGTGAGCAACGCGATTTCGTAAGTATACCCATGGCGGAGGACGCAGATGGGTAGTAGGCTGGTTAGCTGGAGAGCGAGAGGTCATAGGTCGATTGTCGATAAAAGCAAGGAGCCCGACGATGTCAGTGCAGGAAAGGCCTTGACCATTATTAGCAACAGGGGACGGGGGTGACTTTCAAACAGGAGCGCTAGGAGACAACGTTGCAGCTGGCTGGTCGGTGCATTGTGGTGCGATGGAGTCTGGCCATGTTTGCTTTCTTGGTAGATAGTCCAGGGCGTGAATGGCTGCTGGCGGGGAGGAGGGTTTGTATTGTTCGGCTGTGGGTAGACAGTGGTGGAGACCAGGGTGCAGCACGGAGCCTTTCAAAGGGGCTTTGTGGTATTGGAGTTGAACGGGACAAACCTAGGTACACATTTTGCGTTGGTGCGTTGGTCGGCTGGAGTTGCAACGAGTTGTTGACGGTGCAAGGTTGTTCAGAGCCTTTGGGTGGCACTGAAACAGAGGGTGATGGAAGTACATGTTTGCCGGCGGTCAATCTTAGGATCTTTCTTTGCTGAGGGGTATTGTTGGGAGTAATCTTTATATTTTCAAATGAAGTGGACTTCCCGATGGACTCTTTTTTTAACAAATTCCATGGCAGCGCTGTCTTGTAGGAATGGAACCGGGAGCGGGTGCACATTTCGATGTGATCGTTTTTTGAGTCTTTTGCAGTACCACCCGTGGTGTGACGTACCACATGCCAAGAACAACGACTGTTTGACTGGAACAATGAAAACTACGGCGTTGCTGGATTTGTGCATCCTTCTATGGACGTCGGGGGCATTTGAGTCCAGGAAGCGGCTAGCTGATAGTAGACTTCTAGTTTTCGGAAGTTTGAAGGGATCGACAATATATGCGAGTGGCAGCAGCATGGTGAGCGTATCATCAATGGATCGTTACTGTTTCTCTAAGGACAATGAATTTTACTGAAGAGCATTATATTTGTTACTGGCTTCACTGTATATATCAACCAGTGGTACTGAACAAGGTACCGAAGAGGTAGAAATTCGGGGGATTCTGGAGCTTTTAGGTCGAACTCAATTTGCCACTCGGTGAATAGGACGATTGACAGTCGATTAGGCATGATATCTCAGGGAATTTCGATAAAAAAGAATTAGTAAGTCAGTTGCTAGCCTCAGACTTTATGGTTAGGAAAAAACCCTGATTTATTCCAGGTTGTGTGAATAATTTGCGAAGCTGCTTTTAAGTTATTTCATTGTATACCTTAGTAAAAACTGTACAAATTGTTGCACACAAGACAGTGTGGTATAGAGCAGTCCCTTGAATGTTTTGCGCTAGTTCGCTTCAGTCCCTCCACGACTTATGCCCCACAGCTTCGCTCTTTGCAGCTCTCTATGCCTAAATCAGAGTGGGCGACGAAATCCTATTTTTCTCCATAAATCACTCAAAGTTATGGAATAAACTCCCAAAAATCATCTGCAAGGGTGTATATCTCAATTCATATGCCCTTTGAATCACTTGCAGACCATTCCTGATGTGATCTTTCTTACCAGTTAGCGTGTCACCGAAAAGCTGCCCTACTAAAGCGGGTTTGATAATTAGGAGAACGGCACCAGACACTAAAGCCCCCATTACTCGTCCAAAGACAAGCTCTAGGTCGAATATTTTCTGTCTCATTATACTGCACATAACCCGCATTACAGAAGCTACAGTTCGTTGTCTTTTGCAACTAGAGCTGGCTCGAATCTTTCCGGTTCCCTCAATTCTAAAAAAATATTTACGTTCTCCAACTGCCTACTGGACCAAAGCCTGAGCCTTAGATGTCACCCTCCAGTATCAAACAAATGTGGTTTTGAATCCTAGAGCACCAAGCTCCGCCACCTAACACTTCACTTGACCTTTCAGCTTTTTTCCCATTCATTTTGGATATAACCACTCACCCGGGTTTCATGTTCAGCCTTATCAAGGTTTTCTTTATTATCCGGCTCAAAAATCTCATCTCGAATGCCCACCATTTTATGAACACCTGTTGGCCTGTTCTGTCATCCCATCTCTGACTCCGTCACATTTCAACGGCTACTGCCTTTCCCCTCATGCACCATACTATCCCTCAACGGTAAAGCTAACCCCATCCGCAGCAACTGATCTGGAATGGTATCCGATAGTCTTGAGTGTGGTCTGTCGTTGTACGAAAGTGATACACATATTCTAGCCCGTGCTTTACAGCATTCTTCTAGCTACTCCATAAGCTTACTGAGTCCCACTTAGCAATCGTCTAGCCCGTTCCAGAGACACCTCCAATACCAATGGTATCCATACCAGAGCTCTGTCCGAAAGTGGAGAAAATGCACCCCCCAGCATTTGCGAAAAAGGACAAATACCCGTAAAATTACGATCGGGGGGAGGAGCCAGGAAAAGTTTCCATATGGGCTCCACCACTCCTCCGCAGGGAAACGAAAAAGCGAAGAAGGTGGGAAGAACGGCCTAGTTGGATCGATTTGACCTCCAAATACCACTGATATTGGGCTGTGAGGGGAATGGGCAACCTCCATTATTGGGTGTATCTCCAATCGGCTCAGACCTGATCCCTCCTAAGGAGAAACCCCACGTCACCCTTGTTGGCCCTGTGAGATTTCGGTTTTGGCTCGCGAGAACGACTGGCCTGACAGCGCACTGAACTCCCCAAGTATACTTATTCATCTCCCGCTCTAAGTTCTGACACCTCATACCCTCGCTATGCCCACCCAGCAAGTGCTTCGACTGCAACTAAAACCACCACCCTGGCTCCTACTTTTAACCCACTGATCCGGACGGCATGTTGACGCACCTGAAGACGAACACCTTCCTCAGTGGATCCTAAAAAGTAGAAAAAGAGCGTAGAGGAAGACGTTAGCCTTCTCCTTTCATACTCTATTATCTTCCTTCATCTTTGTTAAGATGCGACCTTCTCGATGCCCTAGCATCCAAGTCACGCTTAAGTCCACAGCCAAGCCTAACTGCAACCAACTCCCGACACCAGCCAGTAGCATCGGACCTGTAATTATCCAACGGCTGCAGGTGTCATATATACATCAGACCTACCATACAAACTACCATTCGAGTGCTGAGTACGTCCTAGTTGTCTCTTGCTGGCTAGAATCACTACCGCAGCCTCAACTTTTAGCCCACTGACCCTGATAACATGTCGGCGCAAAGGACGACAAGCAACTGCCTCCTTAAAGCTTTCAAGAAGAAAAAGGGAAAACAGTTCATATCTTCCATTCACACCTGACAATCTATCCCCAATGTCGCTAAAGGGCTACTTGAGTTTACGGCTGGGATTATTGCCAGCCTCCCGCGAACAAACACCGGATACCAGCCGGTAGCATTGGACCGGCAAACACCCCACGGCTGCTCTTTCTGCCCCCAATATATGCCGTAAGCCCCTCTGTTTGTGCCTGAATAGGATGAAAGCGTACTGGGCTTTCAACATACTCATGCCGATCAAGCACTTCCGTGCTTATACCGTCATATACCAAGTACGCTGATCGATTGGTAAAACTTTTGTCACAGTCCCGGCTGCGGAGTCTGCTGGGCTGCTGAGCTCTCCCTCCATCCACTTTGGATCTTGATGGATGCTGGTTTATCTATCACAAAGCCCGGATGCAAGTTTCAGGTGGCGGCATGGTTCCGTGTGCCGGGTCATTCTATCATGTCGTTCTTCATATTAAATGGCCATTGAGTACAGTCTGACTCGGGTAGGCCCAGGCCATGCTGGATTTCCTCGTTTGCCGGCTAGCCTGATGGCAATCTAACCGACAGTCATGAAGACCCTTCCGGCAGCTTTATATTAGACCAACTGAGGCCTCTTATGTTCTTTCCCTAATGATGTCTCAGTTTGAGCCCGTGCAAGGTCAGACCCAATACCAGCCAGTACTGCACCAGCGACTAACTTCTATCGTTTTCTACCGGAGTGGCTCGCCAGTTTCCGCCTTTTACTTCGTTCAGTGATTGTTAATCCTACCGCATTGACAACTCGCCCCTCACGCCAAAAGAGGACCGCGCTCACAAGATGATATACACTACCCGCGGCAGCTACCCGCTGATATGATATACCTGGCTGGAACCTGACTCAGTCAATTTCGGGTGATCAACGACCACGCAAAGGAACCTATCTAAATATTTGGCGGGTGATGCCCCCCCTCCCAAAGAGTCCTAACCTGTTGAACACGCGAACCCAAACCACCTTAAGTTATTCTCGCCCGTAATATCCAGTTGGGGTGCAGAAAAGACCCAGGAGACTCGATAAAATTATATATTTATTATTTTAACACAGCCGTCAGGCCTAGTCCGGGCAAACACCTTCACCACCTTCCCTTTTTCAATATTTTGTTCCTGATCGGTAGTGTTCTGCTTAGCAATTCATTCTCCATATCTTGGGACTTCATATTTCTTCGGATTCATATCACCGGATGTTACTCCTGTTCCTGGTAATCTTATCACCTTGTTCATCGCACCTTGGTCATTTCCATATTCATGAATGCTTCCTCGGGCACCCTTTTGCAGTTTTCCCCTGTTTAATTCGTCCGATGAAAATGAAAAAGCGCTCTTCATCGCTTCTGTACCATCCCCGCATCCATCGTATCTTCTGCATCCTAAGAAAACTTTCGTTTCAACAACTTCATGTATCGCCGGTCCTTTTCCATAGCTGTTGATGAAATCGAAGCTGAATTTTATTTACCGCGTAAACCGTTGTAGCCAGAGTTCACTTAAACCAGGCCCGATTTCCTATTCTTCTTTGCTGAGGCTGCCGACTGCCTTTTACAACTGCTGTTTTCTATCTCATTGGAAGACATCCGACAACCCTATGATCCTCTTATGCGAGCATCCCAGCGGCGATCGAAAGAGTTACCGTAATTATTATCACTATTACAAAGATCCTGGTTCCCCCATTCTCAAAACATTTGATGGCACTGCGCAGAATGAACAAAGAGCTAGGTTAAAACATCATTAATTAGCATCCCGTTGTGGTATAGATTGTTCCGCTACCTTTACTAAATCTTGGATTGGATTAAACTGCTTTCTTCTGGTTGCGTACGTTTTACAGCACGGACTTTCATGAGATTTCAATGGACTCCATCCTTAGCACACATTCGGTTTTCGCCGACTGTACTTCTCTGTCCGCCTTCAGCTTCGCCTCGCCCTCGTTTGATTTCCGTGTATTTTCTGCATTGCCACCACGTCGGTGCCACTTATAGAATACACCATCACCTCCGTTCACGGATAGAAGTCTAATCTATCTATTTGCCTGAGGGACTTAGCTTGCAATCGGCCTTGGCACCCGATGAAGCGCACATTCCTTAGCCACTAACTGGAAGTCTTCTAAAGGCTTTCAAAAGACCGAGCTGAAAGGCGTGCCTTTAGATAACCGAGCCTTCTCCGCGGACAATACTGCCGTTCTACGATTGGAACGAGAACTGCTGGCGTTGACGGGTGTGATAGTTATATCAGTTGTCGTGCTGAGCTGACAGAATACGAGGAGCTGGCAACTGGAGCTGGAAAGCCAATGTGCACCAGGAATACAGAAATGCCTCCAAGGAAATAGAGACGATCACATGCAGGACGGCACCTGGTTTACCTAAACAACACGGCTTAAAAACTCGCTAATCGAAGAACTTGAGGCTAACCTGAATTCAAAACCTATAAAATAGACTAGCTAACTCTCGACTGACCAGCTACGTACCCTGATGGATGACTGATGAAAGTCACTCTTGTGACATAGGATTTCTGAGAACATCTGTTCTGGATGGTGGTAAGTATTTTGAAGCTTAACTGCGCCTGCTTTTGAGCCAAGTTGAGCAACCACATAAACATTGATTTCATTAAAGTTGTAGAGCCTTGGGGTCCTCACGTACTTCACGGGTACGGGGCGTGAGCCCAAATCCCATCCCATCTTGCGGCTATTTTGTTATCTGAATGATTTCGGTGAGCTGAGGGCCAGTTCACTGGAAAGTGGGATAATGGGCCAATGGGATAGAGGTTAGTTACAAATTACGGCGATATCTCGCTTCTGGTGTTACCAAGGAGCTAGAAGATGGACCGCAGTGCAGCGGGGAGGGGTTCAGGATAGTAGCCGTGGATGCGTCTTGGGGCTTCTACTGCTGGTGAGCTGAAATAAATGTCACCGGAAGACGCGATAAGCTTAGCAAAATTCAAGGAAAGAGACTTCGAACCGCGCATGGTGATGGCGGCCTTCAGCTGCCTGTAGCTAGGGGAGGACCTGCTGCCGGGAATGGGCGAGCTCCCGAGGGGCATCGATCAATCCGGCAACAGGTCCGATTACCGGTATCCATTGACACACAGGAAGAGCGTGAGCCTCGGACCCGAAATTGCATCTTGAATGAATCTAATGTTTTAGTGACAGCAAAGGGCCGCTACATACCTCTCCAGTATGACCAAAGCTCATAAGCCTCGTACCCCATGAAACATCAGTTGTGCCCTAAAACCGACAAAATATTACTTTGGCTGGCCCGGGGGACTAACTGGTTCTGCCGATTACCTTTTCGCTTCTACCACAATTTTTGTGACGGCTGTCCCTCGCAGGCCACGGCAGTGACAATTTTTCAAACACCGTCTACATGGAGCGGAGCGACAATTAGCTTTCTTCTATTAGGCGCTATTTGCTTTCTAGTCCTGATCATATCTCCAGGCACTTTTTCTCCTGGGCGGCCTGATAAGCAGTTCCTTTTCCCGAACTTCTTCGGTTGATATATTGACAGTTTTATTTCCCTCATGCAGTGGGGAACCTATGCTGGCTTTCCATATCACAGAAGGCCCTCTTCACTATCTCATGGTTTAACGTCCGATCCACCGCACCCATTTCTTCGAGGATCATCAAAAGCGCTATTAAAGAACGCAACTTAAATACTTTCTCCTATACTATGTCGAGTGCACATACCTGAATCACCCTCCTGGAATTCGGATTCTGCCTCCGATTGTACAGTTTGATCTTGCGCTAATACATGTCTCGGAGTTATCTGAAATAAAGCATTATCTTTATCATCATCATCCCTAGGACGATCTGGACTCTCAGTTTTGCCCGGTAAATTCTTGTGAACTTAGCCGAACCGGTGGCAGATTTACTTGACCGTTCGTTTTACTCTGCTTTGCTTAAGACTGACGCAACTTCGTTCTTTTCTATAAATATTCATGACCCGCAGATTCTAGTCATACTTATCGTTTGCATCTCGTCCATTTGCGAGAAGCAAACCGTAACCATTACCATTTTGGTTTCTTTATCTCCTGTAATGCGGCAGTGAAAGTTGGCTTTTATTTCCTCATTGGCGAATAATCAAATAACCTATACATGCTGAGAGAAAACCTTTTCTAGACTTCGTCGTACGGGCCGCTTCGCCGTGTACACCGTCATTTGCGTCCACTGATCCAGAACTCTGGGCTCTGTTGACGGAATTTGAGTTTTGCAGCTACCGTAGGATCACAGATGCCAGCGGTTCCCAGTGGGTAGCAAGCCGCCTCCCATCGGAGTTGGTAATGCAGGTTGTGTAAGTCGTATTCTCCTCTTGGAGCTACAGTACTTCGAAAGTAGCCATCGTTTCCCCTCAAGACTGCAGGTTGGGGCAAAAGCATGTAATAATTAAGAAGCTTCCAGCTTGGGAGTAAGGAATCCTCCGAACTGCTGCGCGAGGCGCAGCTTCTTGTAAGGCCGACATTAGGCGAGGACCCGCTCCTAAGAAGAACTTAGCTGCAGCATATACCGCAAAACCTTTCGGTCTAAGTGGGTGCCGTAGGTGGAGGCTTGCTAGAAGAAATTGCAATAATGGGTGGTGAAATTGTGTCAAGGTAAAACCTTGTAATCCCCAAGTAACCAAGTCTTGCATCAACAAGCTTCCCGCTTCGTCAACATCTAACGATCTTGTTCCAGTCTGTCAGGAATGATTTGAGCCTGCAACGGCTCACAAACAGTAGGCGTGAGTCATACTACCCGTGCTGCGCAACAGCACCTAGACTCTTCAGTCCTTCGCCAAGAAGCGGTTTTTGTTCTTCAAATAAAGGGTATGGTAGATATCAAGCTTTTCGTTGAGAAAGCCAAACAACAGGGTGTATGCATCCGGTGCTCATCATAGAGGCCACTTTTTAACCCCTGGTGGCAACCCACGATTCCGGGCATCAGACCAGTCATCTGTTGAATATAGCGGACATTATTTTCAACATTATTATTTGTGGACTCCAGTGCTGAATAGAGAGATGCCCCCCGACTGAGGGGTGACAACTGCACCTAGCGGGCCCAAAACTTCGCACTAAGCCAACGTCACCGAAGTTGCAAAGTTGGGTTTGAGTTCACCAAGTTAAACTTAGGTTCGAAGTGTAAATTTTGTCGGATATTATTCGTCCTCGATACTGTTACCCCGTTCTAGGCATTGACTTCTTTCATCACTGATACTGATTGGTGCCCCACACCATATGGTAATGGATCACCGGGCCACTGTCGCTGTTACCGATTGTAACTGTCGGTCGAATCACATCACGGCTTCTTCATTCAACCAAATGCACGCCAACCCTACAGTAAACTCGCTGCGGCCTACTCATCTACCTTTCAGCTTTCCAGAACCCGGCAGTGACCATCGACATCATTCACTCTGCGGATTCGAAAGAACTCCCGGTGTTCAGTATCACAAATTGGTTGACACTGAGGAAGATTTCTCATGCACTGGCTGAATTTGAAGGCTTCAGAACTGAGAATAATAATCCGGTAAAGTAGTCTTTGTGCCCCCCTTTTTCACTGGGTCCCTAAATCTAACGGCGACTGGTGACCTGTGGTGGGTACGAAACTCTTGAAAGTCTCCTTTCCTAACAGAAATTCGATTCCCTACACACGGGACTTAACTATGTTCTGCTTTTTTGCCCCTCTTTCGTCCGTAGAAATCTTGTTCGTGCTAGAAACCATATTACAGCAGCGGGGGAAGATATTCATATAACCGCCGGCACTGCCCGTTTTAAAGTGTTCTAGTTTCTAGTCCCGCAGTTTGGGCCAAGTAATGCAGCTCACACCTTTCCGCAATTCATACTCGAGGTCGCCGGTGGTTTAGAAAATTTCTACCTATACTCAGACGACTTTTTGGTGGCTAGTTCTTCCAAGCTTGAGGACGCTGCACAATAACAAGCCATTTCTGAGCCTTTTAATCAGTGTGGCGTAAAGATAACCATCGGCTTATGTGACTTAGGCCACTGGGATATCACTTCCATGCAAGGCTATCACAACAATGCGTATCCATCGCCGCCAGAAGGTCCCTCATGTTTGGCGCTTTACAGAACCCCAGTCTTTTGCCAGATGCGCTAGTTTGGCGGTCCGGTAAGGTTCCACCGCGAAAATAATGAAACTCCTGTCTCGCTTTTTGCGAAGAGGCGGGCCGAAGTTCTTTTCCCCGTTCAGCACAAGTCTCACCTGCCCCGATCAAGGGGTTATCGCCAACGAAGCACGCCACAAGCGCCCCAACCTTTTGGCCCCTGTATCGGTGATGATTGATGCCACGGCACTTCGGCAGTTCGCAGACTATCCTTGGAAGCCCATATAATTTTCTTTTAAGCCCCACAAAACGCCGAATCCGGGTACAGCATATCTGACGAGGACTTACGAGCCGTCCACTCGAGTACCCGTCAACTTTGACGCACATTCAAAGGCCGTTCGTCCACGGCGTTTATAGATCGCAAGCCTTGGGCCTACTCACTGAAGTCAGCTTCCAACCGATACTTGCCGTGTGAGCTCCGCCATTCGGGCAGTGTCACGGTTTGCTGCGGATATAGGACAAATCTCTGCAGCACACATTCCCGTAGCCAATGCCTTGTCAACTGCACATAAACGGACCCTGGCACCAATATCCGACATCAACTTGAAAGCAATGTTTCCTCATCAAACTACAGACCCCAATATCGAGCAACTTTGAAAGGTCCGCTTAGTGAGTTTAGCAGTGTTGTTAGTCCCAACTTCCCGGAATGCCATCATTTCCCGAGTGTCAAGTACCTCCCTAGGCCAGATTTTCTGATGCCGATCGTTATCTTGCTTTCGCGACCCTACATAATCAAGCTCAGAACTGTGTGACTGGCTCAGCGGAAATATTACTCGGAGGTTGTGTCTGGCACGATGCCAAACAAAGTGTCCGTCAGCTGGCTGGTGTTTTCCTTCACTGTCAGCGTGTTAAGACAAACAGACACACTTAGAACGCGTGAGCCGAACTTCCGTGATCTGAAACACCTTTTTGGGTGCATGTCGACCTCGTTGGACTGCTACCACCTTCGCCTGGGTAGATTTACACAAGCGGATGTGTGAACTACTTAACCAGCTGCCACAGGCCATCCCAATTCCTCTTCGAAAGTCAAAAAACAGCAAAAGATTTTTGACCCGTAATGCTAGTCATTTTGATTTCTCGGCCTAGGTAGCAGCCAACCGCAGTCGACACTTCGACAGAGCTTCCGGTGAACTACTCGTCACGCTTGGTTACCAGCACTTTGAGACTAGAGGCTACCACCCCAAAGCCAGTGGCTCGGTGAAGCTTTTCCACCTGCAGTCGAAAGCCGTTCCTCGCGCACACGGTAACCCACTTCGGAATGAAAAACT
The DNA here is from genome assembly GCA_948099385.1 of Fasciola hepatica. Lineage (NCBI taxonomy): Eukaryota > Metazoa > Platyhelminthes > Trematoda > Plagiorchiida > Fasciolidae > Fasciola > Fasciola hepatica. The sequence continues at coordinate 7,175,746 of CANUEZ040000012.1, read as the reverse complement.
ACCATCCGGACTCTTGAGTCTGCGTAGTTCTGCCAAGGAACAATTGCTCACTAAACCGGCCATGCTGGGGGTATTTCTGCAAACTTCGTCTCTTTGAAGACCTGGTAGCCTCTTTGTCAGCCGTGACTTTAGCCGTGGGGACTATGCTCAAACCTTGAAGTAGCATGTGCTAGTGCTCAGGGCCAGATCACTGCTTAAAAACTGTCTGCGAGCTATATTCCAGCTACATTATGAACCAGCAACTACGTATTCCTCGGCTTTGCTGGTTTTCGGTGGTTGCTACAACCTCCATACACCGGGCCGTTCTGTGAGGGAGAGGACATCAAAGACCCTTGCCATGGACGTCACTTGGGGAAAAGACACCATATCTGGAATACGAACTGCCAGATCCACTTACGTATGACCAAGCCACTCAGTTACTAGAGTCGACTGGGTTATCTCTCGCGTCAACCATAACTACACCCTGCCGAAACCTGGAACTTAGTCCACCAGGGTCTTCAACTGTACCGGCAGCGCAAAGTAGCTGTCGCTGTTGCTAGGAAAAAATCCGGTTCCGTTTAGCTGAGTTAAAAAAGCTCTCCCATTCGTTGCTATTTGCGAAGGTCACCTTGAATTTATTACCCACTGTCTGAAGTTTCGTGCCGCTCTGGTGACCACACCAGCAAGGAGGTTCCTTTGTGTTTCAATATTGTTGGCCTACTGTCCATCAACATCATCGGTTACTATTTCCTTCCAGTTCGCCTTATATTTTTCACCAACTGTGTCCGCTCCCTCGTTGAGTCCCGTGTAAGTTCAAGAAGATAACCACTGACTGGACAGTGGATCGATTGACCAGCACGGCGCTGAATATTTTAAGGGGTGGCTTTATGGACGAATCTGACACGGCGCATTTTGGCTCCTGATTGTACACCTTGGGTGCTAAAACGCCGGTGATACACCGATGAACCGACGTACAATGGATTCCGAGAGTAAGCAAACCCTCTAGATCATCACAAATAGCCGTTGGGAAGCCCGCAAACTATAAAAGAATTGAGTTACCAGCAGTACTTGTGTAAAATGAAACGGAAGTCACAATGGGAATGTCTATCTACATTGGGTGACAAAGGTCAGACGTTCAGCCGTTGTTCGGAATGTTTGTCTACAGCAGCTGATGACGATTCTGTAACGGAACGGATGAAACCGATATTCAGACACACACACTTAGGTATCTTGGAAGAATCAACAATTCAAACTAGCCGCTCCTACAATGGTTACACCAGCTTTTCGAGCCTCAAACCTTCCTTCCTAATTAAGTTTCTCCCCGGAGGCTGGCTGAACCACCTTGGTTAAGTACCTCTAATTCCGCTCCGAGCTCTGGCACATTTTGCTAGCCTGGGACCGAGTAAGCTTGTCGGGACTGAGAACCGGTTTGAGTCGAATAAAATTTACCGTAAAAGGTCTTCTTTGGTTGGGCTTGTCTCGGATAACTATTGGATCTTTGGAAATTATTCTCTCTACTACATGAGGACCTTTTCACACATTGTTGAACTTGGTGCAGGTTCCCATTGGCAGTATTTCGAATTGTGAGAACGGTTTATCCACCGCTTCTCAAGGAGCACCTTGTGCGCCGCGGTCAGAATGTTCTTTCTGTTTTCGATGGCTTTGACGTAGATGTTATCGGGCCAGTCTATGTGCCCTCTCCAAAGTTTCTTTCTGATGGAGTTCGTACCCAGCCCATGTAAAGCATTCCTAAATCACAAGGTATTTGAAATTCCCGCCCTGGGTGTGGGAAGTGGGGCGCATGTCCAGTGGTTCAATGAACCGTGCACAGATACGTCGTTACACACTGTTCTAGTGCCTGATCCTAGCGTCTCTCCTCCTCCACAAAGACTCACATCAGCTCCTTCAGTGCCCGGTTGGTGAGCTCGAGTAATCCACCACCTTCGTGGTGGTAGGACGTTATACGGGTTTATTCGAATTTGACAGTTTACAAAGTTCAAAAACTATCGAATTTTCGAAACTGCTCCCCCTATCCGCATGCAACTGACGGGGTGCCTTCATCTGCAGATCCAGTGGCCGAAAAATGCCCTAGCTACTACTGCCTCTATGGCAGAAACCGCGGCAACTACCTCTTATGCTGTAAGTTAGTCTATCATGATAACGATATATTTGTTTCGTTGTTTGGTTTCTGGCGACTATCCCATTGTGTCGAGTTCCATTATCTCGTCAGGGTAATCAGCTTTGACAGGGATAAAGGGTTCTCGCCTATACGGAGTGAGGTCTTCCATCTCGGAGCACACTTGGCAGTATCTGCAGACGTCCGTGACGTTCCCTCCTTTGGTGTCGCTACCAGCGTCGTACCTCATTTAGGCCGTAAATTTTATTTTGTCCTGGGTGTCCGAGATCGTGGTGGAGGTCTGCTATCACCTTTCTAATTTGTGACCTTGGCACTAGGGGTCATCGTGCATATTCCGGTCCATGCTGTGTGAACAATGGGCCATCGATCAACCTTCGGTTGTTCCACTGCAACCATGAGCACCTCGCTCCGTAACCGGTCTCTGACGTTCCTTCGCCGGTTGAGAGCATACAATTATCCTTTAGGTGTTGGTATACCGCGACAAGTTCCGGGTCCTCTGCCTGGATTTCTCGCATTCGTGCCTTTTGCCAAGGCAACCAGTGCCACTTGCCGAGTGCAGGGAAGTCATTCCTCGTGGTCCATGTGCGGTCGACGGGCATGCCGCCGGCATTTCCATGAGATTTGCCAGGACGGTAGAGACGGGTGGATAAGTATTCCTGTAGGTGATCTTGCCATCCAGCAACTTGCCCTTCGGGGTCTTTGAAATTTGCCAACCAAATCATCGAGCGGTGGTCTGTTCGGACGGGGGAATGGAGGCCCAAAAGAAAGTGTCGATAGTAGCACACAAAGTAAATCAACGCCAACATCTCCTTCCAGGTAGTGCGATAATTCGGTTCTCCTTTGCTTAAAGTTTGGCTGTCAAATGAGTTTGGCGTTTCACGCGGTGCCTGTCCTTTTGTAGCAAAGCCGCACCAGCGCCCTGAAAAAGAATTCGCTGGAGGACCCTATTGTGTCAGGGGAGGCTAGAATAGACGTTTTGGATAGCAGCTTCGTAGTTCTTCGAAACAACTTGCTACTGCCTGGTTCATTTGAACGTCCGATTGTGTTGCAGGAGACAGGTACGTGGTTCTGCCGTTGTTGCTTACCTCGGAATGAACCTGCGATGGTAAGAAATCAATCCAAGGAAACTGCGTACTTCTTAAGCTTTTGAGGGAGAAGACCACGTTTTATTCTGCTCCCTTTTCGGCGGGTCAGTTTGAACTCCTGAAGCTGACATTACTTGCCCCAGGTAGGTCACTTTACCTAGTACCAGAAGGCATTTGGAAGGATTTTGTTTAAGGCCTACCTGCGGCAACCTTTCGAACACCCGGGCAAAGTTTCCTGTGTGCTCAAATGGTGTCCCGCCGTTGCAGCCACATCGTCCAAATGCACGGGACAGTACTGGGGAGTCAGATTACCCAATACTGCACACATCAGGCGTTGGAATATTGCCAGGGCCTTTGTTAATCAGAAAGGCATTGTTTGGAACTAGTATAGATCGTCTGGTGGCGCAAAAGCTGTCTTTTGTTGTTCCCGATCTTCAACTTCCACTTGCTAATAGCCGGAAGCTGGATCTAATATAGTGAATCATATAAAAATCCCTAGGGACCCTAACAGCTCATCCATATTTGAGAGCGGAAAGCATTCTTCAATCTTCACTCGGTTCAACTGTCGATTCTTCGCGCACAACCTCAGCGACCCTTCTTTCTTTTTTACTAAAACTACCGGCGCGGCCCATTGTGAGCATGAGGGTTGAGTTACTTTGCCGAAACCTCATACCAAAGTGGAACCCTCCGTGCGCGCTTTTTGTTCGAAGGAGCATCACCAGCGTTGGTAGTATGTTGAACTAATTCTGTGCGACTTACCTAAGTGTTAACCTACGCAAAGACTTCCCAATACTCGCGTATCACGATGGCTAATTCATCACCTATCTGTTTAGGAGCTTCAGACGATTTCAGCAAGATGCTGATGGTCTCTTCGTCTATTTTTCCAGATGTGGTTATTGCCTGGAATATTTTTGTGGTTGCAAGCCTTTGTGAATGGAACAGGACACAGCGCCGCGTGCAAGACGTTGTTGAATAAGCCGATCACGCATTGAAAGTTTTCCAAGTGATCTATACCTACAATGATATCGAGAGCCAATCCTTGGACTAACGCAAGGTCTCGAAACTTTCTCACACACCTTTCTGCTGTGCGGTAACTGTCACCGTACTTAGTGCAACCAGAGGCTCCCCATTTACGATGCGTAATGTCCCTTTAAGTTCATGACTTTTACTTTTGTTTCTTTGCAGCTTCCTCAGACAGTGTTCATTGGTTAGGCTACGTGAGCCGCCATGGGTGCCATGGGATACGGTTCGCTACTCGCAATGTTAATCAAAGTAGGAATGTGCCCACTTTCCGTAGGATCGTTTTGCGCACCTGGAATGGCCTTTGTCGATCCCCCTTGAGGTTTGCGAAACGATACCCCCGAGTGCTGTATCCGATGTGAATTCTTCTTGAGGGGCCATGCAAGCTCGTAGCAGAGTTCAAAAGGCCATGATTGTATTATTGTCTTTGTCGGTAGCTCGGGGATAGTGATTGAGCCACACAACTTACTTTTGGGCCACTGTGTGCATATGACGCTTCCATTTTTTTGCTACCCTCAGAGCGTCCTCCAGTGTTGGTGGAGTTTGAAGCACGAACTCCCCTCGGATCCTGGGCGAGGTGGTTTATTCGTGCAGCTGTTGGTAGATGACTTTGTCGAGCTCAATGACCAGCAAGTGTGGGAGGGCTTTTTTGGCTGGTCGACGCAAAGCTGTCGAGAATTCCAGCATCGATTCACCTGGCCGCTGTCCTCTCCCACGGAACTCCCGTTGTCTATCAACAATAACCCCCGCACTTAGAGGGGGTCCAGTTTTTACCGGAGCTAGTGAAGGCTTGCTTCCGACAGCGTATCTTTCTGGATCTTGGCATCGACAACACGATCATAAACTGCTCCCCCCAGAAGATTAGGCGAAATATCCACCAGCTGTTCGAGAAGGAAGTGTTTCATATACCTTGTTGCCTTCGCTTTCCCCTCTCCCACCGGCGACAGCGGTCTCCGACACGAACTTTGTTCGGAACGGGATTGCGGGCCGTCTTGATTTGGCCTGCTTTGCTAGAACGCTCAATGATCTCGCAGCCAGCATGAGGGGTGTTGTCAGTCCCGGGGGCACCGCGACCACCGCCGAAAAATTCCTTTAAACCAGTGACGCCGCGTCACTGCTAATCACTGCGTCTGGGGTTTGCGATGACGTCAAACCGATTTTCCTGACAGGCTAATAGCTTGAAGGTCGGGTCGCTAATTGGAGAACGAAACGGAAGTCCTTATGGGGGTGACAATCTACACTAAGTTACAAAGGTTCGACGTTCAGCGGTTGTTCGGAATGTTTGTCTACAGCAGCGGATGACATTTCTGTAACGAAACTGATGAAACTGATATTCAGACCCACACACGTATGTATCTTGGAAGAACCAACAATTCAAACTAGCTGTTAACTACTATGGTTGCACCTGCTGTTCGCACCACACTTGGTCTATCATCACTTCTGGCCCACAGCCAAGACCAAAGACAAGTTCCGCCAAATACTTAAGAGGCCACAGTGTCATGACCAAAACGCACGAGTAATGGTCGGGGTGAATCCCTTCCAGCGATTCACTGATCAATTCGCGGAATAATTAACCCCGCGCCTTCTGGATAGAGCGCCTGAACCTCAAAGCAACGGGTAGCCCAATTCGATGCAAAACCCATTTCAGAACAATACTGGTCCGCCGGTTCTACGGTACTACTTTTGAAATACTAGTTCACAATAATCAAACCTTTGGCAGTGAGCCTTAGTCACTATCCAGTCCAAAAGTGGTGAAAATCAGGACAATTATCCTTACGGAGGGAACATTTGCTTTGCAATCCAAGCAAGAAGAATAAATTCCACAAACTTATTAAAGTTCAAAGAACAACTTCTTTAGAGTGGAATAGAAAAATTCAATGTAAAAGAACCTGGCTCCTACGGTCCGCAAACGTGAGCGTGAGAGATGAACTGAACCACAGTGAAACAAACTGCCTTGAGTCACTACGGCTCACTGACACGTTGTGTCCACAAAGTTATATCACGAAACATCATGGCCAAGAATGGAAAAGTGAATATCTCAACGGTAGAAAGCACGACGAACACAAAAGAGTGTCAGCAACATTAAAGTGGAAAAATATAGTCCAATATTCGTAAAGAAGTTATAAAAAGGTAGCAGGTGGGGAACGTCCAATCAAATACGGTGGTACATTCTATACCAGGACTTATCTCCGTTCAATATTTTAGTCCATGTTGTTTAACCAAATGCTGAGTGCCAAGTGCTGTGGCCTTTTGGCCGCTGCTCCTGCGTGATCCTCAGGCACCTTCCTAAATAGACGAAGACTGCTACCTCCTCCGATCGCCCTCCCGTTCTCGCGAGCCATGGAAAATACCATTCCGAGTAATGTGTTTGTGCAATGCTGAGAGCTAGAATAATGTACTGGTGGTCCATGTAATACGAATAACCGGAAAAGACGTTTATTAAGAGAACTGCACCGTCATTTTCGGCGAACCCACCTTTCTATCCAGCAGGCATCCAACATGTGTTTGGAAGCGGCAACCGAGTTTTGCGTCACCGCATTTGGAGGCGGCTCATTTCACGGGCTGATGATCCTGCGACTGAAGAACTGAACCTTAAGTGTCTCATTTGCTCCCGTTTCAGTCAGTTTATTGTCGCACCCTCTGGGTGCAGATCCACGAAATTCGGTCAGAAAAAAAGGCTTGTCGTTGGCTGCGATGCTGTGACGGAGCATGAGATCTTCTATCATGCCTCTCTTAGTCGTTGGCGGTCTAGCAAGAACAGGTCGAGAGGAGGTTGCCTTTATCAACATGGGATTCCTCGCAAACCCCAGCAATCCGGGGAAATCTCCACGAACCGGACGCATTACCTTCATATATGGCACCATTTGGTATCCGTACCTGCACAAAGCTCGCCAACTAGGTTCTTAGTAGTGTCTGGTATAGAGGCGGACTTACTCAGGCTTCTCGATCAATGGCCTCCTCTAAGTTGGAAAGCGCCCTGTTAGCCTTGGATGCTGTGGCTGTCTTCTGCTGACTGAACTTGAGGCTCTTGGAAACGAGATTACCCAGGTCCCTTAATAAAATAGCTGGCCATAAAGGTGCAGGATAGATTAGGCCGGATTCCAGGACTCCTCTGCAGACTGCTAAGATGTCCATTTTCTTGCATGGTGGGCTACACGGATCCCGTGGTGCCGCTACAATAAGAGAGAGGGACAGGTTCCTCGGGCTTCATTTCCTGTACTGACTCAGTTTATACCGTTCAAGGTTGGTAACGGTCGACCACTACGTGGGCGGGCCCTCAGCTAGGCTTAGGAGAAAAGAGACGGAGAAAATAGACCGGATGATGAATTAAAATTACCGACGGAAGGGCATTGGGCAAGGAGGTGAAGGGTAAAGGAATATAGCTTGTGTAGAAAGAACTGGCTAGAGATGGAGAGGGACAGAAGTCCAAGCAAGAAGGATAAACAGCAACGTAAGGACGGAGGTAAGTTGCATGGGGAAGAGCAAGGGGTGGAAAAAATTGAAACCTAAGAAAAGCTAGGTCTAACGAGGCATCGCTGACCCACGAAGCGCTATGCTGTAGGTCATTATAATTCATCATGGAGCGCCCGGGTCCACACCCTGTCCAGTCGAGGCTTGAACTCAGCCACTGTAGTTGCCTCGATAAATTCCTTCTTCTGGTCGTTATTTACATGTTGCTTGAAAATTTAGCCTCAGAGTCTTGTCCGTGATCTGTTCTTTTTCAGCCTGAAGGCATGGCCTCTCAGGTTGTGGCTTTCCCCACGCGGCAGGTGACATGCTTTTGACTGCCTTGGTCACTCCGGCCTGTTAGGATCCTGTAAGCCATCATGAGGCCCCTTCGTTTCTTCCTTTTTTCCGTGAAGAACAATAATAAACTTTCTTCAAAACATTTTCCTTTCACCATGAGAAAAGATCTGTTTAGTCAGCTTTGGGTCTTATCTAGTGCTTGTTTATCCCGAGCCGTTTCTGGACACAGTCATTCAAATGAGGCCGTTAGAGAACTGAGTAGTGGAAGAAGCAACTTTGGCCTCAGAGGACAGATTATTCGACGAAGCCGATAGAGGGCCCTAGAAGATTTTTTGCCGTTTTATCACGGTAGGGTTTCGGTTGGAAGACCGGAAAATGGCCCTCAAATTCGGAACTACAAATTTAACCCGTAATGTTATCTTCACACCGTCGGTCTTCAGTGCCCTCCGTCCGTGGGGCAATCCCCCGTCAACCAGGTGAACTTCTTTGTGCATTTTCATTGGCAAGCTCCGCTTCACTGCCCATCCCCGGACTCCGCTCAGGTCCCTCTCCTTTGATTCATGGTCGACTACCCCCACCGTTTCCGCATCCTCGAAAAACTTGGAAAAAGGGTTTTCTAGACCACTTTCTAAGTCTTTCATGTATGAGATGAGTAGCAGAGGTCCAGGGACCGGCTCTTGGGCATTATAGTCTGCAACTGCTTAGTCAGAGATGAACATCCTCCTATTCTTACATGAAAGATCCTGCCAGACACACGGCCATCAATCAGTGTTATCGCCTGGACCGGCAGTGAAAACTCTGGTAGTTTCTCTATGAGCCCCCTGTGGTTCACTGAATCGGAGGCCCTCTGGTTATCCAGGCAAAACCCTTCATCTCGCTTCCCATCGCCTATTCTCCTGGTCACCTCCCGTGAGTAGCACAGGAGATCGGAAAGACGCGATTTTTTCTGCGCAAATACGCGCTGGGTTTCCTGTACAATTCTGTGTTGTTTTGGGTACAACAATATCCGGTCCCGTATGACCTTCACCGATGCCTTCAGCACAGTGAAAGTTGGGTTCTCTGGACGGTGGTTTTCAAACTACTTCTACTATCCTCTCCTTGTATAAGGGCCACTGTCGAAGGGAACCACTCCCGAGGCCAGACCCCGGTTTTAAGCGAGGCAATAAGTAGCTTTGTCAATGGTGCTGCGGATGCTGGTGCCGGTGGCTTGAGGACCGCCAGATGGATACTCCCCAAGCCCACCTCTTTGGTCTTGGCCAGCTGTTTGACACTGAATTTGACCTCATCTTCTCCCACCGGGTGGACCTCCATTGCCATCATGACCGGGGAAGAAACCTGTGAACATGTTACCCCTTGGCCTTCCCTGTACACACTTTGGAAGAATCTACACAGACAGTCAACTGCTCTTGCTCTGTGGTCACGGCGCATCCCCGTTCGTCCTCGACTCCTGCAGCGACAGGAATGATGCAGAGCTGTTCCGCTATATGGAGAATCTGATGAATTGAGGCCCTAAGTCCTTAGTACTGGGGGACTTTTACTTAACTGAGGTGAACTGGATCAGCCACTTAGCTCCCGGGAGGAGGTTGGATCATTGACAAAAGGCTTACTGCACGCGAGGGGTTTGACGCAACACATCCAGGAAGGAACACGATGGTGGCATGGAAAGGCGGCTTTCATCCTAGATCTGGCCGTCATCGATACCCAGGGGATGCAATAAACCCAACCGTAGAGGATACACTGGGAAGGGAGACCACCGGGTGGCAAGATTAGTGGTCAGAGCAGCAGTCATGTGCATCGGACAATTTCCGGAGATGTTTCTACCTAATCTGCCCCAGGTTTCCTCGAGAAATTGGGGAAGCTGTAAAAGCGGTTAGATGGAGGGGGCTAGGTAGAGGGACATAGGTCTCGCATCCGGAACGGTATAAAACTTTTGACGGACCAGGCAGCCCCACTCACAAGGGAGAGAAGGCGAGGAGCAGAGCCGTGGTAGGCCAGTCGAGTCCTCAGGGTACCAAAGGAGAAAAAAGTAGCATTGGAGAAATATAGGGACAGTGGCAACTGTTGACACCTCCATTAGTTCAAAGACTCGGGGACTTAGTCTCCAGCCTCGCAGAGGCCGGGCCGAGGAGACTACGGGAGAAAACTGGCGAGGATTGCTAAAATCAACTCCAAGTTGTGTTTGAAGCACTTACCGTCGAAGTAGGCGCTAAGGTCATCAACGGGCAAACTGAAGGACTACCAGGGAGAATACTCCGTACCCATCTGTGACAGGGTGGATGCGCTCAAGCTTTCCCCCCAGCGAGTTTGCTGGGAGGACTGTGGTATGCTGGGTCAACCCTTCGACTATCTGGCCCCAGTGCCGATCATGGTGAACTCTGTAGTAGAACTCTAAGAAGTAGCCACCGACTTGAGCAGGATAGAGGCATTCGCAAAGGCTGAGCCCGACAGCGTCCACCAGGCCATTCTGAAAAAGTTAGCTGACGTACTCAGGGAATTCCTGACTGCATTACTGAGCGTATCGACGGAGGGATTGTCACCTCGGAGGACTGGATGGGTTCCACTGCGTACTCAACAAACAAGGGGGGAGGGAGGGCTGCTCGAACTACCAACCGGCGACCCTCATCTAAATAGCCTCTAAATAGATGGAAAGAATTCTGAGGGACAGGACTAAAACCGAGTCAAAATGGTTCCGTAAATTGTCGTTCATGCCTAAGAAACCTGTTCGGCTTCATCGACGTGGTAACCGTTGGTTATACAGGTGGACTAAATGGATCTAAGTTATCTTGACCACAACAAGGCTTTTGACTCGGCAACACCACATGCCACTTGACGGACTAGCCACTTTCGACCTGCCCCCCCTCCCCCCCCCGCAAACTACAGCTTGGATCGAACATCCTAAAACAGTCCGAGGCTTCCAGGTTGGAGTAGAGGAAAGAGTTTCGCTAGTGGGCTTCTTGCACAGCGGGGTGCTTCATGGTTCAGTGACGGGTCCCGTTCTCTTTCTAAGTTTGGTAAAAGACCCTTCCATGGGGTAGGTAAACCTCACCCTTTTATCTGCTGAAGGCGCCAACGCGGTCACATCCATGTCGGTTGTCTCGACCCGGCGGGACCGGCACAGAGTATACGTGTGGTCTGGAAAGAGGTATCTGCTTTTAAATGGTGGTAATGATTGCAGTATGCAAACGACATATGGACACGCCTTTTTGGGCAGTCGAGATCGCCGCAGCAAAAGGTAACAATCCCACCGGCGAGTAACTTAAAAACCCAGGGGTTTCAGTCACTGGTGATTTCAAACCGAACAAACGATAGCACGTGGCTGCCTGGAAAAGCCCTGAGATTTCTTTGGCAGCTCCGAAGGGCAGTTGCAGCGAGGAAGCCAAGGGTTATGTTGCCACGAAACAAAACATTTGTGTCCACGTTTAGCGCTCTTAGGTGGTTCGGGACATTAAGGCGATAAATCTGGCGCAGAAATGTTTCACGAGATGGTTTGTTTAACTACGAAGGTACATTTATGAGCAGCACCTCGAGAGGCTGAACCTGTACACACTGGAACGTAGAAAGCGTCGACTTGACTTGATAGAAACCTTCAGAATAGTGAAAGGAGTGGTTGGTGTAGGTGGGAGTGCGAAGCCATCATTGGAGCCCAACAGCAACGCAGTGGTCCGAGAGCATACCTTTAAGTTGCGGTGGACGGGAGTAAGAACACCGCTGTGGGCAAAGGTTTTCCTCCTTAGAGGAGCCGAAGATTGAACGAGACTAGTGGACGAAGCGGTTGCAGAACTGAGACCAAGGGATTTAAGTAGACGGCTTCATGGAAAAAGGAACAGCGTGGTTAGCGAATGGGGCCCTAAGGGGCACCATATATTTCTTACTCACTGTCTCCATCTTACTGTCCCCTCCAACCGTACCTCTCCATCACCCTTGAATTTATGGCTTCATCAGCTTTATCATTTTTAGCCCATTAGGTATGGGTAACTTAAGCTCATGACCCTACTGACGACTGACCACCAGCTATTGGCAGCTGGCAACAACGACCCTTGTACGCCCTTAGTATTGGTGCCAAGTGGCCGGAGGCGTTTACCTTTTCCGTTTTCCCTACGATAAGATCGGAGAAAGCCTAGCTCCCTCGCTTGTCATGACGTAGAGAGGTCCAGGGAGCTCATTTTGAAAGAAACAGGACAGTTCTGATTCACCGCCGTACACGTCTTGTGAGGCTAACTGAAGTGAATTAGAATGAACTACACTTCGTTTATCTGTTTCTGCAAGTGAGGATCTGCGAAGCCGGGGGGCAGGGAATTGGATAAAAGTCGTCTCAAGCCATCATATCCTGTGATTTGATCTAGTTTGAACCAAATGTTTGGTACACTTGTCCGCTCTCCCTTGGTGTACTTCAATCATCTAGAGCACTCTGCTTCCAACTCCGAACAAGGCATCATTTGCGTGTTTTCTTTGGTTTCCAAGGAAGTATTTGCACCACACTCTGCAAAACTTTTCAACTGTTCCTGACTCATCCGAAGTTCAACCCAGCAAATAAGTGACTTTGAAGCAGCATTGCCTAGAGGGCACAGCATACCAGTATAAACGTCTAGAGAGCCGTCCATATGTACACATACCTACTTGAGTAAAGAAGGTACACGGCCCCCGCTTCAGGCTCCTTATTCAGGCTCGCATCGCGTTCTATAGTGGGAAGGAAAGTGTTACATCATCGAACCTAGGGGTAAACAGGAAATAGTTTGCACAGCTTAAAGCTGGACTTCAGGAAAGTAGGAGAGCCATTGGATTCACTCTAGCCATGTTCAGCACCTACTGTCATACCCAAAACGGGGTCTACGGCGTCAGCAAGCACAAATCCAACAAACCTCAAAGCTCCGGTACAATGCGGTCCTCACGGTAGGGTCGTGCGAAGACCCGATCTTTTAGTAGACCCCTTTTTTGTCATACCTGGAAGCAGGTAAGATTCTATCATCACTGATTTTCCTTAAAACACAAAATGCACTTTTACGATTGTTTTTAGTCATCTGTGCAAATCGAGCGGCTTAGAACCATAAATCGTGCACTCTTTTTCTATTTTTTCCCTTCCCTCTTGGGTTTTTTGGGGATAGTGGTTTTTCTGCCAAGGGCCCATCTGCCTGCAACAAGGATAGGTGAGTGGGGAAAAGCGGCCTCTCCTATCCCACGGTCTGTACGCGTGCGAATGTTTTGGCACGCCTAGTCCTTTTTTTGGCGAGTCCGATCAGCCTTTATTTACTGGCAGAAAACCAGCTGCGATGGCTGTGTACACCCGGCCCAACGAAGAACATTGTTATCTAACATGAATGTCGGGGCAGTTATTGAGCCGTAAGGCAATTCTGCAGAGGAGAATATATACCATTCGGAATCTTTCACCCAGCCTACGATAGACCGGTGGTTGTTCATATCATATTTGTTGATTCCATATTTTGTCATTGCAACCATTCATGAAGCTTTCTTCAGGCGGAATACGTACTGCGGCAACTTGCCGTTTTGGAGACTTCCACTGCCGTCTTCTGCGGGATAGGTTGCATGTTGACGCTGCATTCATTTCTGGCAACCATCATCCTTATTTCCACCCCAAGTATAAACTCTTTTATCGCTGCGAAGCAAGCTGTTCCTGGTTCGACTGACAATATGATACATGCTTTTGTGGGCCCTACACGGCCGCTTCCCGCAGCATATTCTCCGCTCTTCAGGTTCGCATAAAAAGTTTTGTGGCTCGCCTTTGGTATTTCTCATCCTAGCGAAGCACCACCTGATTCGCAACTGCATTTATCTGCCGCATCCATAAGCCATTCCTACCGTTAGCTTTGCTCGCAAACTGATCTTTTCTGAGGCCGAGACCCTGGGTTCAGAGTGCTTCCATCAAAACAGTATGTTGTCTGTCCCATCTACCTTATCCCCTCCACCTCCGGCTCTTCAATCTCTTTCATTGACTCAAAATGCATAAGTAGAGATCTTTTACTGAGTTTTCACCTATTTGAGTTGAGTATAAAAGGCTACTTATGCTCTGTCTGTCAGGCCTCTTCTGACCACGGTCGGAACGGGAAGATTGTTAAACCAAGACCAAGTACCTCTCTAAGAACTGTCTTTTTTACTGCAGAATCATTATGCTGTGGAATTCTCGTCCGGAAGGTATTGTTCCTTTGCAGAACAATGCCGCCTTCAGGAAGGTTTAAGGCCTTTACCTAAGCCTCCACAGTATAAGTGAAAAACCATATTTCACGGCATTTCTGTTTCACTATGTCTATAATTACCGCACTTTCATTCGTGTTTAGTCACTCTCCATGGAAAGACATTGCTTGATGTCGTGTGTACTTTTTTCGTTGCCTTCTTCGACCCACTCGCTTCCATACTTTCTCGTTTGGAAGGAGGTCAGACCGACCGTCAACCCCGCCTTTGTCGGTGTAAGTAGCAGTGCTTGCTGATGGACTCACTGAGCTCCGGCTCATCGAGTTTCTCTCCGTCTTCGCAAAATGGGCACGTGCAACCCCCACGGAAGATGTTGCTTCCAGCAAACTGCATTTCTGGCGACCCCGCCAAGACTTCTGTCAGTCGGTGCTTCACGCTGAGCCTACTGATAGACCAAGCCAGCCAACCTGATGCAAGTACGCTAACGCAGAGGACAGTGCTCTTTTGTTTGGGGTGGAGTACTGTGGCTCGCCCCGGTAGATAGTCACCCCATCTTTATCACTGTATTTGTTGGTCCTTGCTTGCGAAGGCACAGCTCAGGCCCGCCCAGTTCTCTTTCTCTTTTGATGAGTTCGTTGTAGATGTTTTCTAACCAGTTAGTGTCCCCGCCAGGGTACCGTTCGTGCTAGTCAAGTACCCGGTAGTTACCTATGGTAACCAGATCACACACGGGGTTTGTAAACTACAAGTGTTTTGCCTTCCCCCGCGCGCTTCTATGGAGTGCAGCTAGCGTCTAATGGATGAGTGAGAGGTGCGGCGACAAGCCATTACGCACTGCTGCAGAGCCTGACCACCGTTTATCGTCCCTTCCACAAATGATCTCACCAGGGCCCTGGACGCCCAGTTGGTGCTTTAGGCTAATCCAATACCTTCAGGGTGGCCTGAAGTCTCACGAGTTCCATCGGTTCGTAACTGTTCACTTAGCTGAAATACTGTAGGGCTTTCAAGACTTATCCCCTCATCCGAGAGTAATTGACCGGGTGCGTTCTGCCTGCAGATTCAGTGGCCAAAGACCGCCCGAGCCACTGCTGCCGCCTCTACTACCGAAACAGCAACAAATTCTCCCCGTTTTGTGAAATAGTCTACCATGACAACAACACATTTGTTTCCACGCCGGGTTCCTGGAGATGGAACCATTATATCAATTCCTGCAATTTCATTATTGCAACTCGATTTGCCACTGATTAGTGGTGGTCTTCTACTCTGATCAGGGTCATTCATTTTAAAGCACACCTGGCAGTCCCTGTGGACATCCTTCACGTCCGTTCGCCGTTGTGGTCACTAATTTTTACTCGCGCCGCACCATATATTTTATCTTGGCCTGGGTGTCCGAGGTCGTAATGGAGGCTTCCTGGCACTCCTTTCTCTTGTGGCGGTAGAGCTACAAGCAGTAGCATAGGTTTTGGTCCGCGGGGTAAGAACTGAAGACCAGTTATCCATCCTAGGCTATCCTACTTGGATCCGATCCGCCTGTTTCGTTACTGGTCCCCGAAATTTGTTCACTCTGCGGGCGAGCTCCACCATCCTTTAGGATTCGGTAAGCGACAGTAAGTTCCGGGTCATTATTTTAAGTTCTGTCCCACTGGAGTCTTCTACCGAAGCTTATTAGTGCCACTTGCGATGTGAAGGGGGGATATTCTCCCCGGTCTTTTGGCGTGCGACTGGATATGCACTCTGCATCCCCGTGAGGTTTGCCGGGACGATGGAGACAGGTGAACTAATGTTCCAGTAATTATTCTTGTCATCTCGAAACTTGCCTTTTGGTCTCTCTAAAATTTGTCCGCCACGACAACAGGTGGTGGTCTGCCTCGGACGAGGAAGTGACGGCCCAAAAGGAAATTTCGACGGTAATGGACCAAGCAGGCCAACACTAACATCCCCTTCTGCGTCGTGATATAACTCTCCTCTCGTTTTCTCAAGGTTCTGCTGCCAGGTAATCTAACACGTTCCATGTCTTTTCGGTATCTACGTGACGAAACAACACCAGTGGCGTTGCCCGAGAAGGAAGTGTCTGGGATTATTTTGCCGAGGGACCGCGATGTGTGGGCAAGGACTGGAATGGGTGCCACTGATAGCAGACGGAGTAGTTCTTCAAAGGATGCCAGTTGCTTCTTGGTCCATTGGAAATTTCGATTGATCTGCGGAAGGTGGCCGAAAGGAGCTGTAAGTGCCGCGAAATTTGAAATGAACCTGCGGCAGCAAGAGGCCAGTCCGAGGAAACTGCGTATTTCTTCAATACCAGAGGGAACAGGCCACATTTTGATTTATCCTAATTTTGATGGATCGGCTTGGGTTCCTGAGGCCAACACCAAGTGTTCCAGGTGGGCCAGCTAACGTAGTAATGGATGACATTTAGAAGGGACAAGTCTTAGGCCTACCTGCCACAACTAGTCGAAAGTCCCAAACAGCCTTTGGAAGTTTAACCTACAGTGTCTGTTGCTTCTTTCCTGCAGTATATTTTATCGCGTTCCACTAGGTATGGAAATTCATTTCCAGACAGACTTCCATTTCATTCTACAACTGGCAACCCTACTTTTAAACCGCTAATCTCTCATAAAAACTGGGTTATTGCCACCGTAAACTCGGATTGGTTGATTGCCTGCGACTCAGTTCCAGGAGGCGACGAATCCTACATCAACTGTTGCGGTGCCCACGGGGCCAAAGGAATCACCCACACAGGCTGCAGGATGTTTAAGTACCCTGGCGAACCAGGCCACCTCAATGTGGCCCTTCGTTTCCATTCCAAATAAATGTTCTTTCACAGACAACTACTGCCAGCAGGGAGGCTAGGCTAGGAGGTACCTGGAGCATTTTTCCGTTGGACAGCAGGTGGGTATGCACAGAATTTCTTAGGTCGGGCAGGGCTCAGCGGGCGTTCCTTTAGTGAGCTCAAGATGCCATCGACACTTGTACTGAAAGTCATTTGCCCGACATCTGGCATAACAAAACTCGTCCAAGGCTAAAGACAGTTGGGGACAGGCTTCCAAAGATTGGAAAAGCCGCGGAAGAGGTAATTTCTCGACTCTGATGTCTAATGGATACTCTTGGCATAGAACTAGCGTCGTTGAGGGGGGAAACCACCAACCCGGTGAAAGAGTTGGGTAATTGGCTAAGGATACCCAGAAGGTCATTGGGAGGCATCGCAAAAAGTTGATTAGGAGAATCCTCGAGCAGTTGTATAGCTTAGCCTAGCTTAGTGGGAGAGACAAGCATCAAATGTGGTGAAAGTGTTGAGAACAGAAACGTGCCAAACATCAAGGATCTTCAGTCGGGGTAAGTGGTGCGTAAGATGAGAAACCTCACCGTACGCCCCCGGCCAGTGCTGGTGGAATTTGGAAACCCTCTATAAAGGGGAGCTTTGCTTACCACATCTAGCTGCACAGTGAAGGCTACAGCAAGAAAACTATGCGTGGAACCAGGTCACCCAGCAAGGAGTGAAAGGTCGCGGAGGCAACCCAAATAGCAACTCGTGATGTCTACGCCTGCTCTGGGTCCATCAACTCAGGTGCGCATGGCCCAGTGTTGGCAGCCAAGAAAACCCAACTCTCGCCGGGAACAAGTAACTTAAATTGCCTTGGTCCGGAAGGACTTGAATGTGCCTGATACTTGCCGTTTTCACCTCACCTAGTTTAACCAGGCAGCCCAATGTTTAGGCCAATTGGAGGCATGCAAACGTAGGAAAAGCTCCAAAGGCACTCGGGCACCTTGCCCGAGTGGAAACAGATAAACCCACCGCCACCTACGCGATCCGAAACAAGAGCAGTGGCCTCGACAGGAAGAAAATCTGTAGTACACACCAATGCGCGCTGTGTGCCGAAAAAAGGAGGGAAGTGACGGCCGAAGCTGAGGGCAGTGGGGGCATCGCATTCACCGAAAATGGACTCAGCAACAATGTAGCAACAACGAGATTCCCCCTAGCAGGGTACTGCACCTAATGGGCGGACAGGCAAGACGAGAGGGAAGTAGGCAATGCACTCTTGCTCGTTGCGCACATGTACAAACAAGAAGCGGGAGAAGTGATGCCCAAACCAAGGTAAGGTGGCCTCGTGCTGCTCCAGTGCAGGGAAAATGTTCCTCACCTTGACTTGCGCCTACTAGTCTCCATCCTCACTGCTTACGAAGAAGTGCTGTTACCGGAGCCTTTGGCTAGGATAGCCGCCCAGTCTGATAAATTGGTAACTTTTGGTGATTCCAACCCACCGGAAGTAGAGTGGGAGGGATTGTGGGGACCGAGAGGTGGGTTTGGAGTTCGGTTGATAGAGCTGGTGTGCAGTTCACACTGGTAAAACACGAAATCCAACCAACCCGGTGCAGATTAGGCCAAAAGCTCAGCCCTCTGGACCCTATTCACACTAAGTCACTGGCGGAGGCTGACAACCTGCTCCTACGGGCACGAGCGACCTAGGGATGACCAGGTTCTCCCTCAAGTGGCACTCCCCCGGAATCCCTCAAAACCAAGGGGGGACTTCCTGAAAGATGGTCACCTGGCACAGCGGATGGCTGAGAATAGTATGCAATGAACAGCCCACAATCTCACGGCAGAGGATGGGTGGTTGCTTGCAAAAGACAACCTGATGCGACTCACTGAAGTATTTGCCCTTGTGAGGAGGGAAGGAACAGGTGGCAGACCACCTTGGTGGGTCCGAGGAACCAAAAAAGAGCGGGCGTGCAAGCCGATGGCTTAGAGACTTTCGTAGAGTAGGCGGTCGTCTTCAAGTTCTTTAGTTTTTGAGGGCCCGCGGACACACGCAATGGGTATAAAAATCACGCTAGTTGCCAAATGAGGTGAGGTTGACACAGAGTGCCAAAAAATGCCCCAATGTCAATCAAAACTACGAGCAGTCTGAGGCCTGATCAAATTTTCCAGTAGAAAATGTTGCGGATGGGCAGGCAAGCATGCAAGCGGATCCGGAACAAAAGCCGAAGGGCCTAGAGTCCTTCGAGTTGGCACACAATGCAGATGTTGGGAAGCATCCGTCATTACTCG
Organism: Fasciola hepatica; assembly: GCA_948099385.1. Taxonomy (NCBI): domain Eukaryota; kingdom Metazoa; phylum Platyhelminthes; class Trematoda; order Plagiorchiida; family Fasciolidae; genus Fasciola; species Fasciola hepatica. Next base: position 7,156,587 of record CANUEZ040000012.1, on the reverse strand, counting down.
AAACTTATGGCATGCTTCAAAGTGACATAATCGTTATAGAACCCAAGGAGGTGAAACCGGCTATCTTCCTCCGCTTAACGAGCCCTTGGAAAGGAATATCACCCCATGAAATGGCAGCTTATAGCGCAGTTATGTTTAAACGACGGCTGGATGTCTGCTGGGATGAGGTTACCCGGACTATGACTAAACAATGGGCAAACTCAGGTTATACCATCCCTTCTACTCTTCACTTCTCTTCTAAGACACAAATTATCTGCTTCCTCGTCACACTCTAAAATAAGGCAGACTACCACCCTTCAAAATTATTCGTTCGTTCCCACGGGGATTCCCGAAAGTATACATAGCAGCAGCTAATACAGTAAATCTGTCTGTTCACCGCGACTGTCGGCTCTTCGAGGTCAAACATGCTTCCTTTTCTCTCGGTTGAAATCCACCACTCGACAACTGCAACATTTGGACCGACTGCCAATGGCAGATTTGTGGGAACATTGCTGCCCTCGAATGCGGGAACCTGGACGTAAGCTGGCCAAAGCAGTTGGTTCAGTGACCTGATCTGGCCTAAACTGGGCTTGAAATTTTGAGAAAAGTGCTAATCCTCTAGAGCCCGTTTGTGCTGTCCAGTGGTCTATGGAAGGCGCTGGATTGAGGCTGATGAACGTGTCTTCTTTTCGGGCTCAAAGCGGAATGCCGAAATAGCGAGACGGAAACTTGGGCCCGGGTATCAACAGGGAACCTGGCTCTAGTGCACAAATGATGCACGTACAACAGCAGGCCAACCTGAGACCGAACACCTGCGAGTACGGCCATTTTTTCTACCGGCAGGGGCGTACCCCGTCGAGTATGAACGCGATTATCTGCGTTTACGGGCAGCTGGTCCGAGAACGCGGTGGAACCAACAAAACCGCTAGTAGGGTGGTCTGATTTGGAAGGGGTCGGTGAGGTAGATTACCTGCAGACTTGGTCGGTGGAGAGTGCCCTACCGTGCCGTTGTTTGCCTGGCTACCGCGACAGGTGGGTAGTTTTATTCATTCTTTCAGTGAAAATAGGCTGTGCAAGTATGGAGAGCACCAAGGCCTCAAAGGCGATTCACCTAGATCAACACCTCGAGGATTGCGCGATGTCGTTGCGATGAGGGGGCTAGCACCACGTGCAACAATCTTGCCAGCCATAACAGATGCCCGTTCCAAGGAAGAGTTTTCGAGAAGAACAGCAACAGTGGTCTGAAAATGGGAAGGTAGGGAACCCAAGCGGTTTCCCTGAATATCTCCGAACCCGTATCGGCCAGCCCTGTCAGGGACTGGAGGTGAGCTAGGTGGCAGCTGAATATCGTATCCTTTAGAGGGGCCGGGCAAGTAGCGGACCTCAGCGCTTCTCCCGAAAAGGTAAGAAATTTTAAAATATGGCCTCCCTAAGCCGGTTTTACGGCTGCTTTTTGGGGGGGGGGTCTAAAATCAAGTCCCTCACTGAGACGATAACACAGCCCGAAGCTGCCTCCAAAGCAAAGGAAAATCGCGGTCGTTGGCCAATAATTATGTGCCCAAAATTGCAGCTCCAAGGCTGAAAACCAAACCTCGGTTCGTGTGAGACAAAAGCAATGGGCTTGAAAGCAACTGCCGTCAAAGCGAGGTCTAGGTCGAGCTGTATTACACCCTCAGTCATGAATACCTTTCGATAATACATCGTAAAATGTATACATCGTGCAACGAAAGGAGGATATAAAACAGCATAACATCAGACTTGTCGGGCTGCTAAATAATCCAGAAGGGCCTGGAAGTACTCGGGCTCATCAATATAGGAGAGGTCCGAGCTCGGCTAATGTACCTGTCTTCTTTATGGTCTGGCGGCGGAATACCAGCGCAATACCCTCTATCGGACGAAAAACGAAAACGCTAATTGGTGGAAAAAGTGAAGGGGTACTTTTTGTATAGTGGCACCGGAACAGTACGGATACGGGGAATATACCGAAAAGAAATGAACATAACGGCTGGGCAGGAAGCGAACGGCGGGCGCGTCCAATCGGTGAAGAACCAAGAGTAAAAGCTATTCAAAACGAAGTCGACGGAAACCTCGAAAAAGTCAGTCTAGTAAAACTTACGCAACGGAACAAAACATTGAGGTCGATGTCAGACGTCGGAAAAGATCGTGGGCAAAAAGGCTCCAAAATTGTGTCCAGAAAACGACCATTTTCTCAGAACGATTGAGGTCACTACAGGTCTGTCTTCCAGCCCACCGTCAATACCAGATGCGAGAAATTGCCAAGGTTTGTATTTTGTTCCATCCGCTTTTTTTCTCTTGCGGCATTATCCTGTGAACTATTTTCTGGCTCAAATGTGACACTGAGAAAGCCAGATAACTGAAAGATTCGGAAACATTAGGGATTAAGCCCAGTACCCGTGTGCTACCTCAAGGCTTGAAGGCAAATTGAAAGCCTGCTCTGTAAAAGATGCAGCTGACACTGCAGGATGCCGCCACTTATGCTTGCCTGGGGAGCTTGGTGCAGCGCGGGAAAGATCGGGAGGATGACTGATTAGGTGGCGAAGTGTTGTTGCTAGTTGCCAGGCGTTCGTATCAGCAAGAACAAATAGGAGTGGGATTACGAAATGCGCGTTTTGTAACCTGCACAACCGGATCACGAAGAAGCTCTATTACTTTCATTCGCGTTTATTGAAGCCTATTCTCTACCTCAGCCTGGTTCTCTGCAAACCACCGCCATAGGGATTGGACACCCACATTTCATCTCTCCTTCTTTGCTTTGACGTGCCTCCTCCACCTTCTAGTTCCGGCTGACCGCCTCCTCAATGAGCTCTTTGCAAAATCCTTACCTGAGCTTCAAACCATAGTTCATGCTGCCACAACAGCACTTCAAATTTATTGTCAAATATTTCTCCCTGTGTTTACTTTCAGATGAAACATCGTCCTCTCTTTATTGCAATGGAATCACCTAAAAGTAGTACAACTAGAACGAACTTATCTGACCCGACGAGCTGCCTTCTTCTGTGGGTTTCCATACCAATGTCCACCAGCCTAAGGATTTTGCCTAAATGACATCGGCAAGATACCACTCAATATGCCGCTGTTACGGATGATTAATAGTTTGACGTTGGCTTCAATCTCCACCGTGTCATTAGTGGAAAATCTCCCCCCAGTTCTTCGACATCGATCCTTCCGGTAACCATCAGGTACATTCATGTATTTCTTCCTATAGGTCCCGAATTTTCTTTCCTCTCGGTGAACCATTGTTTTAACCGTTATTGTATATACTACATCTTCCCCTCACTTTAACTATTCTTGGACCAGCAGCTCAGCTTTCGGCAAACTCTCCACAACCCTCTGCTACTGAAACCGAAACAGCTTTGCACTGCCTGCGTTGACCGTTCTCACATTAGCCAACTTAAAAGCTGTCTAGTTCTATGGTACTGTTACGAAGATGTACAAATCCGGTCTTTGCGACTTGTGAATACTTCATACTGCTCTGGCCCTTTGGCAAGTGTTGTCAACCGCCGCTCTCGCTCTAACGACTCCAAAATCTACCCACCTGCTACTTGCTCAGCCGCGACGCTCCGTAGTTATCCTCATGATAGCCCCTCCAATCCTCCTACGATCCCACTTGGTAGTTCTGCCAGGTCCGCAGTGGTTCATCTAATCACTCCACTAATTAGCCTACATTCTCGACCGGCATTTGCTTGAAGCGCACTCCCGGACCCTCCAGATGGAAACCAGCTGGGCCGCCATACAGATTAGCCTAAAGCCATCATCCCTTTAAGTAAGAATAACCTTCTGAGCTACGCCAATGCCACTCACCCTTCTGCTGTCTCACACTCACTTCCACTGCCTTTCCCTCTCTCTGGTCGAATGGGTTACACAAATCCTTCATCTCCGTTGCTACTCTTTATCACTTCCTTCCTCCCAGACATTAGCCCTCCGTACTATAGCCTCAACATGCCCTCTCTGTTCCTCTCTGCTCCCCTCCACCAACTCCCATCTAATCCCTAAGCACCGCTTGCGTACCCTTTCAGACACTCCAGGTTCATACTTGTATTCTGCTTCCTCGCCTCACATCCTCAACCTCCTCTACCGGCTCCCGTGCCCCTCATGAGCCTTCAGACCTTCGCAAAAGTCGCCACTCCCTTCCCGCCCCCACCCCACCATACCTCCTAGTTACTCTCCCGCATACCTTCAACCAGACGCCGACCTACTGGCCCTGTAATGATTCTGCCTAACAGGTAGGTTGCCTGGAGTAAGAATCTAATTATTTTCTTGACCGGTGCCCCCCACACCCGTGGCCACACCGCTGGTCGCCCTACGGACCATATCGGCAAACGTTCACAGACCTCTGTTGATGATCACTCCTCCCTCGATGTCATGCCCTTTAGTCCTTACACCCTGCACCCTCTCCTGTCCGGCCCACTTTGATAGATGTTCTAAACGCTTTGCTCTGCCATATCGTGCCCCTCTGGCCCCCATCAGCAGTCCGTTGCACGTCCACCGCATTGATCATTCACAACAATCGGCGGCGCCTCACGCTAACGCTTTGCCTGCTTTCTGTCCCCCATCCAACGTTGTTCACCCTCCCGCTTATACTTACGCCCTGTGCCTACTGAGACCTAAATCCTAGCACCACATCGATTCCAGTAGTCTTGCACCTGGTATCAATGCTTTGCGTACACCGACACTGAACTCCTTCCCGCTAGTTCTTATAAACGTTCGATCTATAATTAGAAAAATATCGCATCTGTGATCTCTGGCATTTACCTCAAACGTTGACATTATACTAATAGTTGAATCCTGGCTGTCAGATAATGCCTCGCTTGAACTCTTTCTCATAGTTGGGTATCAATGCTTCTCAAACAACCGCCAGTCCATTCCTGGGGGGGGGGCTGTTTAGCTTTGCCAAATGCACTAACTACGCTGTCTTTACTGACTACCCCACTCTTCTTGTTAAGGATTCGTTGTTGCTACCTATGCACGCTTCCTGCCAGATCCTTCTTCTTAGCTGCTTCTACTTCCCCCCGGGTCTAGAGCCTGCAAAATTGACTCTGCCGTGGATGTCTTTAGTGCTGCGCTTGACTATCCTGCCAGTGCAAAAATTACCGCGGGTTACTTTAACCTTCCGTCAGTCTACTGGTCCTCGTATACTAGCCCTCTCGCCCTCTCCACCTTCCTTTCCTGTGTCCGTCTTGGTGGATGGGCCCAACATGTCTCCTAACCTACTAGGGGGAACAACGTCTTGGACCTAGTATTCTCCATTGATGTTCCTGAAATGACCACCCGGATTGCCTATCACTTCCCGAGTAGTGACCACCGTACCGCCAGGTTTAAGTTCAGCTGCTTCAGCTGTTCAAACCTGATGCAATCCCCTTCCCCAGCTCCAACTTTCTACCGTTCTTGTGACTGGCCGCTAGTGCCAATGATAAGCCGTTCCCTTAACTGGGACACCTTTTTTCTCTCCTCTGGTCCCCTCACTGCTGTAAACTCTCTCTACTCCAACCTCTCACACTGCCTAAGTACCTCCAACCCATGTGCCGATCAACACCCCAAGTCCAGCAGCTCACGCCTGTCACTTTTACAGTGTAAGCCGCTAATCTGCAACTTACCTTCGCTAAATAAAGCGACCTTACAGTGCTTCTGTGCATAAAACGGCCGCAAAGGAAGCTGCCTCGGATGGCCGATTAGCATCTGAGAAGAAAAGAGGCCAATGTGACGGTTATTCCGACTGTGAACAACGAGTAGCCAATTAAAAGCGAATCCCAAAACCAGAACAAGATTGATTCGCAGTTTCTACGGTACTGGATTAACAAGTTACACGCAAATAAATATGTGCAAACCTCAACTGCACGGTCGCAACGTGTAACAACAAAGACCAGAGTTCAACAAAGGCCTATTTCGCATACCACCGTCACGGTAGTCCAAGTTCAAATCAGAATTATGCCACCTCACGTGGGCTGAATATGGGCGAGCGTTGAAGTGTAGTGATTGATGCACGTTGTACCTGTTCGGGGTCAATAAAGTAAAGAGCATGGTCTCAACAATACAAGTATATGACAATGGCTAGGGAGGATTTCCATGCATGTACATTAAATCCATCGCCCTAGCACACCCCAACAAACCCGTCTTCCTGTCCAACCTGCCTAATAAAATGTGCAATCACTCCAATCCTACGCAGCCCAAATTCCTCATCGTCTAACCTACCGCTGATACCGCAGCATCTATTTCTGAGGCTTCAAGTGAGCATTCCTCTTCATTTCTCAAAAACTCCCCTGGTATCCCTCCTCCCACAACCCATCCGTGCACCTCTGCCCCCTTTCATGGATTCTCTCCACCCATATAGGAAATAAAAGAATCAGTTTCATCTGATAAACCTTTCCCGACACCGGGCCCAGATGATCTCGCACCGGCCGTCCTCCCTTTTGTTGAACCTAACATCCCTTCATTTTTACCTAACGTATACACCGCCTCCATGATTCTCAGCTTCCTCCCCCATCAGTGGAAAACCTGTGGTATAACTCCACTACTAAAAAGGGTGCACTACACGACCGAGATAATTATGGGCCCAGTAACCACGCTCCAGTAGTCTGCAAAATCATGAAGAGCATTGTCAAAAAACATTGCTCTGTACCTCTTATCAAACAATCTGCCGAACCCTGGTCAGCATGGTTTCTTGAACTCCTTCTCCCACTCTTCCTGTCAGCTGGACTCTCTCAATGTCCTATCGTCTGCTGCCGAAGCCGGCAACTCTTCAATCGTCCGTACATCGACATGTCTGAGGCTTCTGACCTTATTCCCCATATGCATCTGTTAACCAAAAGTCCGGTCCCGTGGTATTACTGACTCTCTTCTCTTCTTGCTATCCTCGTATCTCTCTGACAGATCGCAAGCTGTGCTCGTTGATGTCCACTTATCTCCTGCCAAACCTTTTACTAGCGGCGTCATCCAAGGCAGAGTCTTGGACTCATTATTACCACCTATTTACATCAGTGACATTTTCTATTCTATTCCCACGGTACCCCTTTCCTCCTTGCCGATGATATAAAAATAGTGTACGCCTTCCTCCCTAATGACCTATCCGTAACTCTGTGCAATATATCGCGTAAGTTACTCGTTCTTCCAACTTGATGCGTCTCGTGGTTCATGAAATTCTCTGCGGAAAAAAAGATTCCTCCTAGCTTACAAGTGCACCGTACCACCCGGCCAAACTTGTTAGGACGGCCTGCCCATCCCCACACACCCGGCGGTTATTGATTGTGGCGTACGCTACTCTTGTTCTTTAATCTTCTCAGAAAAGGCCTCGTTCCAGAAAGCCAAAGCTGAGCCAACCCTAGGCCTGATTCATCGATGTTTCTTACTACCGGCCAGCCGCCTCTCCATGTGTGTCTCAAATGCAAGACCACTCCTGGAATATTGTCCGATTACCTCCAGCCCCTGGCCAATTTCCCCTACTGCATCTCTTGTGAACTTACAGCGTACCTTCACCAAAACGCTGGTGGGCGTATCCATAGCCCTAACATACCACCAGCGCTGTGAGCTCCTACAAATTGAGCCTCTGTGGATTTGTCGCATGAGGGTCAGTCTGATTTTCTTTATTAAGCTTGTCCACAACCGGGCCTTCGCCTCCTATTCTATCTCATTTACTGCCTCTTGCTCTTATCCCGCCCCCGCATTGCGCCTCTTTTCTTGCCCTGTCACTCAATCCAATCTTAGTTGGGAGTTCCGATTCTTTTTGTTAGCATATTCCAAAATTTGGAATGAGCTCCCCTTCAACTTACGCAGTGCCCCCTCAATGCTCACATTTAGAGGCGTACGTGAGTTATACTTAACAGTTCCCAATGCTATACTGCTCACAAATGGGTTCGGCCCCACCGATCTGGCCTTGAAAAGAGGCTCCATACTGTAACCCCACTACCCCTGAACCACAGGCTGATAGATATACCCCATGCCCGACACTGCTCGTCTCTTTATCGCCGCGAACTACGGTCATTGCCATTCCTGATCCACAGTGAACTTATCTCCTGCTTTCATAAGATAACCCAGCTGCTCACCTGCGTTTATCTGCTATTCATCATTTTATTTTTCTTACTCTCCTCAGTATCCCTCGCTCCCCAGCTGGGGCACACACAGACTGCTCTTCTTTATACCTTTACCCATTCCAGTGACCCTTGATGACGGTCAACCACCTCGGGCACTGTACTGACAATCTTCCTGGCAGGTGTACCTGGATAATAATGCTACACGGCCGTCTACAGCGCGTTGTTCCCGTTGGATCCGCTATCCATGGTCTACCATCCTGGCCAAATGAGCCTGGATCACACACTCTTATCTCGGTCGCTTCGCTCCCTGTACAATTATCATTGGCCACTTGTGCCAGTCCCAACGGTGCTGGGTGCGGTCAGATTCTCCGCTTTGGCCTGCGCACATCGGGCATGCAGGCCGTCTGCAACGATCTAGGAGCGTAGTTAGACTGGTGGATCACACCTCCTGTGTTCACTTCACGAAATGTTTTAGGTTGGGTGCCCAGCGCACGGCCAGTCCCACCTACCAGCACCGGCTGTGGATCGAACACTCTGACTTTCCTCGGACTACCGCATCCAATACTGTCGGTTGAAAACTGCATGCTCCCCATACTTTTCCGCCACGGTACCTTTACCTGTAGCACATTCCATCTGTTGCCACTTTCCATTTTTGTCGCTCTACCACGGTATGCACGCCTACCCAGTCTGTCCTTCCCCCTATCGTCTCTCACTATATCACCTCTCGTTGCGTGGAGTCTCTGTCCTCATAACCACATTTCTCTGCTGACGCTCGCCAATATCTCTTTTTTCCACCTGCCGTCATTGCCGGCTTCTATTCTATATTCGCTTGATATTACCCTCTGCTCATAATGCTCATCGATAGCGTTCTTATACCCCACTGCCTGTCGCTTTGGTAATTCTCCTCTCGCTCTCCTTCCCCAAGCCCAATGCCGCTGCGCACCAATCACACCCGCGCCCATGACCAATCCTCATATTGGAACTCGCCGCTCTAAGCTTTGCTTCCTTTACAGTCGCGTTTACTATCTAATCCCCACCACCACATTTTCCTTTCTTGGCTCCGCGATTCCTCTGTGGTCCTTTCCATTAGGCAAAGTCCCGAACAGCATCTTCCTGCATAATCCACCTGTGCTGACACGCAGGTCTCCAGTTCCATCGCCCTACCTCCGTCCAGCCTTCTTTTATTGGGCCTTTTTTCAATACTGGCTTACCTCTCCCGGAGCTTCCCGCTTTTTCTCCTTCGCCTTCTTCGTGTTTGACCTGCAGTAAAATGATCTGATTGGTCATGTCCCACCTGTGTCTCCTCGGTCATTGCTCTCATCTCCTGTTCCGTATTCTGCTCGCTACAGGTGTTTTCCGTGCGCCTTCCAATTTGGTCTGCTTTTCCATGTTCCACCGATTGTAAAGACAACGCTACGTCATGATGTTCACTTACAGTTACAAGTCGTTTTATCTGCCACTACCCGATTCCTCTGGTCCGTCACCACATGTTGCACCTGCGTTGATCAAATAATTAGGCTCATGCTTAACTGTTCTCTTCGATCCTGTGCTTCATCCTCCCTCGTTTGTGATCTGCTCTTCGAAGCCGGCATCCCTTCTGTGCTTCCACATTCTCTTCTCCCCCTTTCTGCTGGGTCGCCATGTTCACCTGTTATGAAGATACTTCACCACGATACTCGAAAGTTAATTCTACAACCATTTTCCCCTACCTAACCTGTCCCTCCCAGTGACTGATGATTTTTTTCTAGGACCCCATTGTTATTGCTCGTGCTCCTCTTATACCTGTACCTATATATATATATATATATATATATATATATATATAATATATACATGCTTGCACAGATATGTATATGTGCACTCGCTCTGCATCTTGCAGCTCCTCACCAGCAATTTATCTTGCTATCATCCCGCCGACCGTCATGATACGCATCCATCCCTCCTACACCTGTGCCTCACATCTACCGTATCCAATCCTCTTGAATCGTTTTTGTCATTTGATCCACCCTCTACCTCTTGTTCTACTCGCTCTCTATTTTACGGTGAGCTTTGTGCCCTGTCTGCCGACCACCAACTGCGGAGTACCAATGCCTCATTGGAATCTAATCACTGCAGTGCATCTCACTTCTTCTCCATCATCCCCCGCTACTGCAGCTTTTTATACCGAATTCTAGCCTTTCTCATGTATATCAGTCGGCCTCCAGATGTCTCCATCCGGGCCAGTCATACTCCCTACCTGACTTTGACTTTCGAACTCACCGGGAGTCCACTTAAATCCACCCTTTAGTTCATTTAGGTTCCCTACATTTTCTTCGGTGTGCGTACACTTATCATACTTTCATCGCACTTTATTTCCCTTTTCGAGACCTTTTATCCCATTTTTTGCTAAGTTTCACATTGTTATGAATTATTTCTGTTCATTTTATCACTTGTAAAAACTTGATCGTGCACCTGGCGTGCTTCGGGCGTCTCCGTAATGAACCAATACCATTATTACACAGTGATCATGCCATGTGTGTGCGTCTAGATCCCAGTCGAGAAATACACCATTAGTAATAATAATAATAATGCTGAACTGCTGACGGTAACTGGCGGAGCAAGGAAGGACATAGTAGTGTTCCTCATGGGGGACTTCAGAGCTCAAAGCAAATTAGAAATTGGAGGACGCACCACTGGGACCTTCGGAGACGCTTTACTGCAAGTTCTGCAAGAAGAGGAGCCCGTCCAACAAGAGGAGCAGGGCAAGTGTTAGAGAAAAACCCTGAACTTCGCTATGCTTGATTCAGTAATGACAGACTATAAAGGAGACCTAGGTAAAGTAGTCATCACAGCACTACCAAGGGGCAGTGATCACGGGGTGATAAAACCGAACCGACGGCGCGCGAAAGCACGCCGTGGGGCGAGCAACGCCCTAAGCCCAGCAGTCTAAAGACCCCATCACTAGCAGATGCGACGGCGGAACTGATAGTGGAGGTCGCTCGTGGCAGCGTGGAAGAGAGATAAAACCACATCAAGAAGAACTTGGAGAGAATTCTGGATGCTTTTGGGCCGTTAGACAGGGTCAAACGAAATGGCTTTTTGCTACGGCGGGCCTTCAAGGCGCGGAAGGCACTGACTGGAAAACACAAAGCCTAGAGCGGGTTAGGGAAGAGAGAGCCAAAGGAACCTCTGGAATACATGACAGATAGTGGAAAGGCTTTGAGAGCTAAAGTGGGGTGCAAAAGCCGATAAGTAGAGAGGCTAGCTCAGGGGGTTAATTGTAACCAAAATGCATTTATTAGTTATGTACAACCAAAACCAACGGGTTGCAATCGGTACCGTTGAGGACTCGGGGGGCGAAAACACTGAAAAAAATGTGGGCAGGGCTAATGTATAGCTCCACTACGTCGAGGGATTGGCATCGCAACGATAGTGGTGGAAACACGCCTAATCTCTCCCTATCCGGCGGTGCGGGGGTGCCACATGTCCAAATTGAGGAAGGCGATGTCAGGCGAGAGCTACCAGAAATGGAACTTCCTGAGGCAACACGCCCAGAAGAAATAAATCCGGCACTGTCGAAGCCATTAGCTAACACACTGGTGAGACATCCTCATCAGCCGTTCGGCCAGTCTCCTTAGGACTGCCAACCGCAGAAAGACTGGGAGCTGGTGCAGGCGGTGTCTACCCACAAGGGCTGGAAAAGAGAAGAGGCCTCCAGTTACAGACCAGTAAGCCTGACTTCTGTGGTTTTGAGGGTCTTGGATTGGATTCTGCGAAACCAACTTGCCGCTTTCCCACCTGAGAATGGAGTGCTAAGTAAGCGTCAACATGGCTTTATGAAGAGGAGTTATTGCACTTCGAGTCCAGTGTGCTTTCTGAATGAAGTTACGAGGAGACTCGACGATGGGGGAAATGTGCAGGTCTGCTGCTTGGACTTCAGGAAAGCCTTCGACTCGGTAAATCTCAGGCTTCTAGTGCACAAGCTTCGAGCCCGCGTAACCAACCCATCGTTGGGTGACTGGATAGCAGAGTTTCTCAGAGAAAAGACATTCCACCTAGAGATGGAGGGTCACAGGTCGCGTATGGGTAGGTTTGCCAGTGGCGGCCCAAAGGCGCTGGTGCTAGCTTCACTGCTGAATCTGTTACATATAAACGGATTAGATCATGGGGCGGATTGCTCAATTTTTGTTGGCAGACGAATTCAAGATGGTGGGAGATCCTGGGGAAGGTGCCTTGGAGGGCAACCTCGATAATGTGTATCAGTGGTGCACAGAGTGAGAGCACTAACTCACCACCACTTAAAGCAACCAACTCGTCGAGGACGGCCCTCATGTCAGCCCGGGAGATTTCGGGACAGAGATACCAGGGTGACCCTTGAGAGGACTGATACTGTCATAGATTTGGGGGGTGAATGACTGATGATTTAAAAACCCAGAGGCAATGTCTGGAACCCGAAGGGAGAGGCAGTAACGCCTTCTCGCGGGTAGTGCGAACTGCTGCCTTGCCGAAGCCGTGGGCAATGGTGCCACTCTATACAACCCATGTAGGGCCGCTTCTACAGCATGCCGTTCCAGCTTGGCTTCCATATCTTATTCGGGAAAGGTCACCACTTGAAAGTGTGCGAAGAACATTCACGCTAACATTTGCTGAACACTGAAAAAAGCCTGATGAAGAGAGATGTAGATAAATAAAGCCGTTCTTTCTGAAATAGGAAGGGTAAGGGGTGAAAGTCAATTCTTGCAAATCGAGCTACTAGTAGCCAATTCAAACGGATCTAAAAATCAGAACAACATTGATTCGCAGTTTCCATAGTACCCAGTGGAATTCACAAAAGGTACAAACATATGCGAACATCAAGTACGCGGCGAAATAGATTTAACACTAAAACCCAGAAGTTCAAAGCCCCGCGGCGCAGGTACGACAGTCAGAAACTGTTCAACGCCAAATTCAAGTGTCTCACACGAACAAGCAAATGTGCAAAAGTGTGGTTGTATGGAAGAGCTTTTCAAAGTGATGTTAAACACAGTCACGTTAAAGGATCACGTGGAACATTTGGGAGGATTTTAATAATGGTACACTTCTGATAATAATAGTATATTTCTTGGTCCTGGTCAAGGCACATGCACAAGGCATGATCAGAGAACACAACAATTCACAGTAATGTGGGGTAGTCACAGCTTTGAAGTTGATGGTTCACATAATTGCAGCAAAGAACGATAAGCTCAGATGGTGTTTGAGTGAACTAAAGTGGAGAGGGCCGGCGCGGCCATTGTGAATGGTAGCGGTGTAAGTTCCGACCTGTAGATTTTTGAATTGGCGCTGAATCCTGGATTTCTGGGGCGCGCATTTTGAAGAACCCAAATTGGTCTGCAAAGATTATTGTGAAATACGAGTTACTTGCCGAGTTTTGAGTGACTTACCTGTCATATTTAAAACGAGAAAAAATTGGGCGATTGTCCCTTGGTAAAACATTCCGATCAACAAAATGGTAGTCGTTTGTGTATAAGGGACTATAAAATTGAACCAGGGTGTCGATTCTTATCTGGTAACGGCAAAATATGTGTGAAGTATTTCGAAAATCTTGAACTGTTTCTTAATTTTTATTTGGAAAAGTGGTTCTCACTTATCGTTGTCCCGAAATCCCCATTTTGTGTGAAAGACTTGCCCTTAGTGGCGGTCTGCTTTCCGGAGGACCATTGGCTGATGTGATTTGACCCAGTGAAGTTGGGCTAAAAGAATAACTGCCGGATTACGGAAACTGTTTTTTTCTACCTGCTTGTACACCATTGGCGTGAGGAGTTACGTAAGTGTTGGGTGGAAGTACAGCAGGTTTGGTTTCGCGTCCACCGGTCACCTAAGGATTTATATATATATATATATATATATATATATGTCCCACTGTACGAGCTCTCTTCCACGTATCTAGCAGCAAAGTTCCACTGAACTAACTAGCTGATCCTCTTGTCTGAAAGTAGTAGATTACCGCGCTTCTGCTATCAATGCTTTCCGTATTTATCAGTACTGTAACTTACGTGAGATGGCTAACTGATGGAATCGAGTGCTACTTTTTTACCTTCTTCTGAAGCTATTAAATGTCAGTCGATCTTCACGAAATGTTTACTAAAGCACGGAGTTTTCTATATGCCACACCTAAACTCGCAAATGATCGCCCTCTATACGAAGTTGGTATTCCCAGGCTTGTGCACGTGAAACAAGACTCACGTGCAAGAGAACTGAGAAGGCAACAGCAAAATGGTTTCAGAGAAGCAACACAGTAATCAGAATGTGATGGCCCCATAGGGACCATGTTGACAGTCTCGTTTTCCTCCGTGTTGGTCATCGGGCCAGACGATGCACGCACTCGTACTTGTCGTCCTTTCTGAGTCCCGTGCATTGGAAAAGGGTCCATCGACCACAGGAGCCACATTGCACCCACTGAACATCCTCGTAAATATCCACCTTTGGTTCCTCCAATCTGCTTAAGCTGCAAACTTCCTCCCGAATGGGTGAAGCCGCTGGATTCACACATCGATGCCTGCATTCCGCTCTGAATGGCATCGACTTATTGGCGGGCAACCGACGAAAATCCAAGGCTTGCAGTGGGTTCCCTATGAAAACTATATCTTCATCGTCCGCGTTTCCAACTACCAAGTCAGATTTTCTTTTCGACCGTGACTTACTACCGCCGAAGCTGGCTGCTAATGAGCCACCACTAGCCAGTGGTGTTGCTGAAAAGTACAACGCACTACCATTCAAGTCTGCTTCTACGTTCCCCGTAGGCTTGGGGACTTCCTGTAATCGATACCATGAACTGGGCCTTTCAGGTAGTCCGGGCGGTATACTGTGAATAAAGTCCGTTACACGCTTAAACTTACCATCGCCTAAGTTGATCACAATTACCCCAGGATCCCTCAAGGCATCACCACTGATTGCCAGTTTAGCATTTACAGGAGTGACGTCTGACGTCTTCTGCTTATGAATTAACTCCGGCCCAGAAGCTGGAAACCGTGATCCCGATACTGGTAGTTCCCAACGGCCCAAATTTATGTCACCCATGGGAAATCCTATTACTTTCACTACTCGAGTCGAACGTAGACAAGGCAGAGCCCACTGACGACTGAATGAACAGTTACACCGTTGGTTCTCTGATCTCAGGTTAACTCAATAACTGCGACCCTTGAGAGTAAGTACTACATATGCTCCACCTGATAGAGTGATGACTAAAACCGCGTGACTATCAAAATGCTTCAGAAGCACACCACGTGCGTACGCAGTCAGTCGACCTAAGACGGCCTGCATCCATCCAAGATCTTCTGGAGCCCTAAGGAGAACCATCCTTTCTCTCGCAAGTTGATGCTTACGAACATTCTTTAAAGACTCAGTGCTGTCGGGAATTTTCTTAAACACAAAGTGCATCGATGGTCTCCGGTTTTCAAATGACTGTTCTCAGTTTCAACCCTATTTGTGGTGTAATTACCATGAAGCAAATACTGCCGGGTGGCATGTGCAGCCCAGCCAGTCTCATACGGCATCCAAGTACTTTTCAAGTACTGGGACGCCCCGGAACTTCGACTTTCAGTGGCGGATAAGAACCTATTAAAAGCTGCGATGTCCTTCGTGTACACTATATTGCGCATACATTGGAGCATTCTACCTTGATCTGCGATGGATACATGTGACAGCAGGCCGCATCTTCGACACATCCTTCACGACGTGGAACCTACAGAATACAGCCTGCGCCTCCGGGTACTGTGTCCTCAGAGCGTTATACTGCGCCAGACTACGGTCTACCACTGGGGTTTTACAGTTTCTGGTATGGGGCAGAAACTGAGCCAAAAATTTAACGGCTGTCTCGTAGCTAGTGCCGCTTTTGTTGGGAATAAGGGCATACAAAATACTGTGCCCTAACCCGGTGTCGTCCACGACCATAACGTGCCACATGGCATACCCGTCGTAATTCATTTGATGTGAGGCATCGGCTAACATCGCGTTACCGAACCTGCCGACCAGCTCGTTACTTACAAGAAGAAAGAACAGAATAAATTTAATTACGTTATCGTCACTAATGACCTTCGAACACTCCTGATTTCTCAATAACTCGCGTACACGCCTTGCATCCTTAGTGGAGTCAACGGAACCTAATCTTTTCCTTATGGATCGAAAGTCGTGATTGCAAAGGGGTCGGCTAAACTTTCGCCGGGAGTAATCCCTAGGGTTGCCAGTATTATGAAATCCTTCTATCATACTAGACACGTGACTCTCTTGGTCACCGGTCAAGCGGCGGTTACGGGCGTAATAACCCTCGGTCTCTCGTTGGAAGTCGTGGTTATGGACCATGGACCACTGCGACACCACGTGGGATGAGCCGACGGCACGCACCGACACGAATGCTTTGTACCCGAGGTTGGGTTATCTGAAAACTCATAGAATACGCCTATCGATTCATGAAAAAACGTGTAACACGAAGCAATTTCTTTTCGATATATCACTTCGGGCATTGACATATATAGTACTGGGTAAAAGAAGGTATATGTGCAGCTAAAGATAGCAGAGAGTGAGTAAATGTGCAACAAATCCGGTAACTCGACAACATGCTTCAACTTGATGGATCTTGTTCGTTGTGTGAACGACAATAAGTGTGAAATGTGTAACCAAATGGCGTGAAAAGACAGGTGTGAAAACAAAGGTGTGAAAAAAGAGGTGTGGGGCTGGGGAGAATTGATACAATGGAACCATAAGAGAATCACTTGTTACGGCCACGGCGACAACAACTGTTGCACGAGGTTACGTTGCTTACACAAATCCGGCTTCAATAGCCGAGTTGCTATGGCTTCTGACGTCATCAGCAACCGCCTGCGTAATCCTTTCGCGTGAATTCTGGGAGTTGTCAGGACTGGTCTAAAAGCTGTCACCGTGTCGATTTGGTGTTCGCTATCCATCAGATGTTGTAGGATTGCGCTATTGATAGTCCGGACTGCACCTTTGCGTAAAGAAGCCGGGACGTGTTCTGATATCCTCTTCGACAGGCGTCTCGTCGTATGTCCAATATACTGTGCACTACAAGAACACGTAAACTGATATAAAATAAAAGATTGAGACTGATGAGGCAACCTGTCCCTGGACTGTTGAACACTGAAAGGCTTCGTATTTGTTAAGATTCGGACATGTGCAGCGGGGAAAGACTTCTCGAGGGTCTTGGATATGCGCAGCATCAGTATCACGCTACTAGATCTCCGTTGAACGGGATATTAAGCAAGCAACATCGAGAAGCGGTCCAAGAACTAGTGAATAATGAAGATATATTATTATCGAAACCGGACAAAGGTGCCGGATGGGTTGTACTAGACCGAAACGATTACGACAGAAAACTGATGACTATTTTATCTGATGAGAGCAAGTTCATTTACCACCCGGGTGAGAAAAACAAAACAAAAGAAGCCGAGACTAAGCTGACAGAGATCTTGAAGCAGCCTAAGTCAGAAAACACTATTTTCAAAACATTGTACGACAAACTTGTGCCCTGCGGCTCACAACCACCTAGACTCTATGGGTTACCAAAAGTACACAAACCAAATGTACCCCTGAGACCGGTGATTGACATGAGCACCTCAGCCTATCACGCCACAGCTCAGTGGATTGCAGAAATTCTTGAACCTGTGCGCAATTCACTAGCGAAGTATAGTGTGAAAGATTCGTTCTCTTTTGTGGAGATGATAAAACATCAGGACCTGTCTGAACGGACTATGCTTTCCCTAGATGTTGATACCCTATTCACAAACGTTCCGTTGATCGAGACGGTAGAATTCATCTGCCAATACTTGACCGATAATGATATCAAACTCGACATTCCTTTGGCTAAGCTAAAAGAACTAATTCTTAGATGTACATGGAATGTACAATTTCTGTACAGCGGAAAATACTACAGGCAGAAAGACGGGGTAGCAATGGGATCACCACTTGGACCCCTTCTGGTGGATATATTCTTAGCAAAACTCGAAAGTGGACCACTACGTAGCACCATTGACAGTCTATATATGTACACCAGATACATGGACGACACTTTCCTAATTTGCCACTCAAAAAAGACTACAGAACTACTGCGAACATTCAACAAGGCCCACGCAATGACCACATTTACAGTGGAAGTAGAGACGGACAATTTCCTCGCCTTTCTTGATGTGGGATTGCGTAGAATGGAGGACGGACATATAGAAAAGAGGGTGTATCGGAAATGTACGTGGTTGGGGCAATACACATTTCCTAAGTTTTGTCCCCCTACGATACAAAAGAAACCTTGTGAGCTGTCTGACCTACAGAGCAAGAAATATCTGTAGTCCTGACAGGATTGCCCAAGAACTGGAACACATACGCGGTACATTATTAAAAAACGGCTATAAAGAACCGTTCATTCGTCAACTTATGGGAGAGAGGAGACACAAAATGAAAGTTCAAATGGCCAAGAAAAGGGATATTTTTCTAGCTGTCCCGTTCAAAGGTGACAAAACCTTAGAAATACTAGAGCTGCGCATATCCAAGACCCTCGAGAAGTCTTTCCCCGCTGCACATGTCCGAATCTTAACAAATACGAAGCCTTTCAGTGTTCAACAGTCCAGGGACAGGTTGCCTCATCAGTCTCAATCTTTTATTTTATATCAGTTTACGTGTTCTTGTAGTGCACAGTATATTGGACATACGACGAGACGCCTGTCGAAGAGGATATCAGAACACGTCCCGGCTTCTTTACGCAAAGGTGCAGTCCGGACTATCAATAGCGCAATCCTACAACATCTGATGGATAGCGAACACCAAATCGACACGGTGACAGCTTTTAGACCAGTCCTGACAACTCCCAGAATTCACGCGAAAGGATTACGCAGGCGGTTGCTGATGACGTCAGAAGCCATAGCAACTCGGCTATTGAAGCCGGATTTGTGTAAGCAACGTAACCTCGTGCAACAGTTGTTGTCGCCGTGGCCGTAACAAGTGATTCTCTTATGGTTCCATTGTATCAATTCTCCCCAGCCCCACACCTCTTTTTTCACACCTTTGTTTTCACACCTGTCTTTTCACGCCATTTGGTTACACATTTCACACTTATTGTCGTTCACACAACGAACAAGATCCATCAAGTTGAAGCATGTTGTCGAGTTACCGGATTTGTTGCACATTTACTCACTCTCTGCTATCTTTAGCTGCACATATACCTTCTTTTACCCAGTACTATATATGTCAATGCCCGAAGTGATATATCGAAAAGAAATTTCTTCGTGTTACACGTTCTTTTATTCTGAAAACTGTTTCCATTAGGAACAAGTAATGAGACAAACTACCTTCTGCCAGAGCAGTTTGTTCTCCGACGGACGCAGCAATATTTGATGGAATAGTACCGCTTGCCAGGTGGTAAAATAATACCACGTATACTTGCCATTTCCCCTGTTCGTGAATGGTATACGTAAAAATTCGAGCACCAGCCAGCGCGAAAACGAAATGGCAAGTGAACATCGAGCCTTGAGTTGCGGATTACATATGACCAGTAACCCAATCCACAAGCTGCGACGGCTGAGCCAGTAGAGGGAGAACCAATTACCGAGGTTTGACCAACAGAAACAAATTTCAACAAAAATTACCAATGTACTTTTATAAAGTTCGTTTCCATAAAGCACACTTTTGCGGTGTTCTTGTTCAATTTAAATGCAAATGTTACTCCGTCAGCAGTTGAAGGTCTGCATTACGCCAAACCAGTTTGGAGCTTGCACCACTGTCCATTGTGAATCGGTTTTGAATTCGGGACGAGGACGATGTGGTTAGCGGGGTGGACATAGGAATGCAGATAAAGCGATACTAAAGGAGGGTAAAAGTGCCGTGTTTGCAATAACCCATAAAGCAACTGGTGTCAGACATCACGACATGAACAGGGAGTAGAGGCAGGAATAATGCACAACTTGCCTTACGGATGCCGGTAACTGTCCACGACGGATCAGGTAGTCCAGAGTGGACCACGGCAATCTACGGAATTTGGTGTGCAGTCGATGGAGATAGAGAGAGAGCGGTGGAGTGAAAGAGATTCGAAGAAGAGTCGGGATGTGTAGAGGGAGTCGTGGTGTGGCACCAACTGGATATATGAGGAAACAGCATGGAGAAACTGGTTGAAAGTGTCACCAAAATAAAATTAACACGGTGTTATGAAAGTGCAGTCGGAGGTGCCTGCGGGATATAGAGAAGATTGACCCTCCATCGGATAGCTCATTGTGGGGGGTGCCTGTGATACAAATGCAAGTGAGTCAAGTGTGATAATCATATTGTCCTTTCTGTATAGGTTATTTCGATACCATATGGAAAATCACATGGAGGCAGAAACCCTCACTAGGAGTTCAGTGTGCTTTTAAGGAGCGTGAACTGTGGATGGACAGAGAAAGGCGAATTTCAACAAGAAGCCTTTGAGGAAACACTCTGCTGGAGACAAACTCTGCTGATGCGACCAAGCAGACATGCACGAGTGGTAACGAGTAAGGAAGACAGCGTGACTGGGAGAAGGCAGACCCAAAGGAACAGAGGAAGTTGAGTGTACAAGTGAGATTTTCTGCATACGTGATAAGAGAATGAATAACCAAGTGGTTGGTATTTTGCTTCATAAAAACATTGGTAGCTGTTGGTGGCAGGTAGCGCATGATGAGGGTAGCAGTTAAAAAGTGCTAGGCTGGAGAAATAGGGAGAATAG
This sequence comes from Fasciola hepatica, assembly GCA_948099385.1. Lineage (NCBI taxonomy): Eukaryota > Metazoa > Platyhelminthes > Trematoda > Plagiorchiida > Fasciolidae > Fasciola > Fasciola hepatica. Next base: position 7,135,866 of record CANUEZ040000012.1, on the reverse strand, counting down.
CTACGGAAAGCAACGGCAAGGGCCAGATTCCGGTGATTATTGTCGGTAATGCACGCAGAATGAATTGAACTGCTTGTGTGTAATACGGGAAATGGATGTTGATGAGATGTGGGGAGGTAGGTGATGTCAAAAATCCGTCCGGCGGTCCGGTGAGTCTATCGTGATTCATTGTAATCCTGGTTATGGGATTGTGCTCACTGGTCAGCCGTGTAAAGCGTTCCATATAATGAGTCATCTGGTGTGAGTATAGGTTTAACCATGGTCAATCCGATTGACCGAATCGTTTAGTCCGTTAGGTAATCCAGGGGTAACGTCGATTTGTTTGACGGGCTACCCAGGTAACCAGTGCATTGTGGAAGAGGGGGGAAAGGTCGCTGTCTGGAGAAAGTTCCAGCTAGAGGTTATGATTGACGGCTTGACGAAAATTAGAGATAAAACTACTTGACGGCTAGTGGGCCGATCTACGAGGGCTCAACGGGTGGAGACTGGTAGTATTTTACGGCAGTTGGTTGATGATGGAGATATTGAGCGTGTGTTTAGCCAGAGTGCAAAATTGTAGAGCTGAAAAGTGGTAGAATATTAAAGGGCACAGTTGAGGATCAAAAAAAAAACAATGGAAGAGGGTCGGGTCAGAAATAAGAATGGGAAAACGGAAGACAGCAGTCAGGTTGTTGACCGGTCTGTAGGTAAGGGTAGAGAAATTATAAAACGAAAAGAAAATGCTCAGAGCTAAGGTGAAGCCCTAACATGTGGATGCGAATGTGCCGGTTTTTCGTGGGGTTGTGCGTAATCAGATACATACACTTGCTAGGCGGAATGGGGTCCTAACATACCGTGAGCAAATAAACTGATCGGTGAGTATTGGTTAATAAAGGAGGATAATCTAAGCGGTGGGACGCGAGTTAACGGAGGATTGCAAGAAAAGGGACGATGAGAACACTGAGTTATGGCCTGGGACAAGAGAATTAAATAAAGGTGAGCACCTGTCATTAAAGGAATAACAGTTCATTAGCGGAATCAGCGTCAGTAAGCATTTTGGTTTTGTAACTCAGTCAAATTGGTAGCAGACAAATCATCGCCGACTTTGGACAACATTATTAGTGCTTGGGCTCGAGGGGGACGCAGAAAGAGTAAACTTTTGGATGGCAAAACTTAAAAGCGCAATAATTACATTCCTCGTTCCGACAACGAATATAGGCGAGGCTTTGCCCATAGCTGTTGAGCATAGGCGTATCAATGCCGGGGTATCGTCAGAGCAAAGTTTGCATGATGTAACTATTCAGGCCGTGTATCGACTACTGCGCTAAACATCAGCAAGCTGGTCAAGGATTTTGCAGGGAACCCAAAAGTGTTGAAGCTGAGTAAGGTGAGGTCGGCAAGCACATGTGGAGAGCTCGAACGGCATGCTGCCACCCCGCACTGGTCTAGACAAAAGGAACTTCAGGGCAGATCGAAAGCCTGGGGTTTCCTATATGCAGGGTCGGGTCTAGGCTGTTACCAGAAATCCATCTGTAATGAAGGGAGCAGAGAGCATTTACCCAAGACCTTCCCAGCCAGAAGTGTATTTTTTCGTCTTTTTTCTAAAGAGGAGAGGGAGAGCGAACTTACGCCATAGGGAAACCTCCCCGTTTCTCTTTGACTCGCCTGTCTTTACCCGAGACTGATAAGGATGGCCGTATTCCCTTATCATGAGAACGCTACTGACCAGTCGCCATAACGTTCGGGGGTGTTGTCGCCACAAGCTGTGAAAGAAAAAGATAGGATGGAGCAATCACTCAGGCAACGGCAGCATTCCTGGCTATCACTTAACAGCTCGCTCCTGCCAACAGCAGAGTCGGACGGGTTCCAGTATATATGCGAGCCGTTTAGTGACCGAGCCGCCGATTTTGATATGCAGGGCAACTTCACTGACACGTCAAAGTTGGTGGAAATGTATCACCACTGACTTTGCAGAGATTGACCGTTAGCTAGTGCAGTGGCAACGGGTAACTGGGACTGATAAGCCACCGATTTTTGGTCGAAGGGCGCAGGCTGAAGGTGAGGACTGATGAACTGTAAAGATCATAGGATTCGGTGTAACGGAAACTGATAAGTAAGGGAGAGAATGATTCCGGTAGAAAGTTGGTTGTAGGTCCGGACGAAACAACTTCTTGATCAGTCGCGGGCGAGTGTGGCTTAGAAAACCAAGTAGTTACACGAGGAGCAGATTGATGGTGGAGAGCTATCTCAAAACCCTGAGGAGAGAGAATAAAGAAAGAAAATGCTGCCATAACTGGGGCTTGAGTCCAGTAAGTGCGGCACTCCAGAGCAAGTTCAACGACTGTGCCTGTTGGACTTTGCCGAGAGAGAAGTGAAGACGCAAGTGGCAGGATTAGATGTGGAACAAGCAAAACGAATGGTTGAGTAACGCGAATGGAGTAATCAAGAGCGGCTATGGCCCAAAAGACAATGGGGTCCACAAAAATGGAGTTCGAAAATTATTAGAAACCTAGTCCAACTTCAAAGCCCTTTCTTCAGTTATGTATTGGTCTATAAGTTGGATTATAATTTGTACTGTGAGGTATCTGCTAATGTGGGTTTTAAACGTCTTAGATGGCCTTATAGAACGTATATCATGGGGTAATTTGTTCCATAAAGCTGCATACATAACCAAGAGAAAGTTGGATCTAAGAGCAGTTCTAGAAATGGGAACAGTAACTGTGTTGTCTCGGTCCTGAGGAATATTGCGAGTCAGTTAGGTTTCTCAACTGCGGTGCTGACTCGATGATTCAATTTACAACAACACCATGAAAGAATATGGGGTTCAGCTTGATGCGCCTAGGCCATAGCGGGTCTAGTTTCAAATATTCACAGCGTTGGCTCCCACTGAGTTGAGTGCAAACGCCAATTAACTCTTTTATCATTACGCGATGAACGTTTTCAATAGCCGCTCTGTCCCACTGGTGCATGTTAAAGTAGATAATGGGACAGTATTCCAGAACGGGTCTAAAGTGGATCTTATATGTGCTGAATATGCTACTGGGAGGCGGAACATCCTATGAAGCAGGCCTTTAAATCTTCTAGCCTTAGCAATTTGAGTGGTAGTATGTTCAAAGAAAGTGGAGGTGGCTAAAAACTGCAAGCCTAAGTCTCGTACTAACGGGCTGATGGAAGTCGAGTGACCGTCAATACTGAACATACCCGGGGGGACATTGCACCGGAAAGTAGGAAAGTTGCGTTTCTCGGCAGAAAATTTCATTAATGAAGTGGTGTACCAAGAACTAATAGGTGTTAAATCTTGCCATATATCACTGATAACTGTACTAAGCTGACTGGAATCAAAACTATACAAGATTTTGATGTCTTCCGCGAAGAGGTGGAGTCTGCCATGGCGAACGACACTGAACACCTCATTTATATATATATGAGGAACAGTAGTGGGTCCAAAACGCTGGCCTGTATGACACCACCGGGGGCAGGTTTGGGTTTCGAGACGGACCCATTAACCAGAATCAACTGATGACCGTCGGAGTAGTAAGAACCCAGCAGAGTAACAGGCCCGTGATGCCATAAGATTTGCCTGTGATAGGAGCCGAGTGCGTAAGACTCAGTCGAAAGCCCTCTTCATATCAAGCGGAATAATAATCATGGACTTGCCTTTGTCAGCAGCCTCCGTGACTGAGTTCAAGAAGTTAACTTGACAAGTAGGGCACGGACGGTTTTTCAGGAAACCGTGTTGGCCCACAATGAGCAAAGTATTTGTTAAAAAAGGGGCTATTATCTTATTCTTAGTGAGCTTCTACATGATTCTGGAGATAATCGGTGTATGATTAATAGGACGATAATTATTGAGAATATGAACAGAGCCTTTTTGTGCAACCGGATAGTCGTACAGGTTTTCCGTGGAGTAGGAAACGAGCTAAATTTCGTAGACAGGTTAAATAGATCAGATAGAAAGATAGGAATGTCTGGACCCCTCGGAGTAAAAGCAGCCGGCGGAATGCCGTCCGGGCCTGTGCGGCAAGATGGCTTCATAGAGATTAGAAGTGGAGAAATATCATCGGTATGGAATGAAACTGTGGACAGAGTCTAACTGGGTAAACATGAAGGGTGTATTCCAGGAGTGGGAACGCTGGCCGTTGGGGCCGAAGTGAAAAATGTGTTGAAAGCTTCAGCAATTTCTCCCGGTTTATCCAGATGAGAGTTGTCAACAGTGATGGAAGTTATAAGATCGCGGGGTTGATGGTTTCTTGTTCTGATCAAATTACTCGGGATTTCTGTCTTCCTGGGTTGGCACAAAGCTTTTGATTCTTGCTTAGTAAGCATGAGTTCAGTTTGTGATTTGATTTTTGCTGACAATCGGTCCATTTGGACGTATACCGATAGCTCCCTGGTTTTAGTGCAAGTCGTTAAAGCTTGGAGAGTTTAGATTTCATCCGCGTGAGCCTGTTTGTTCTAGAATTCGTCAGTGACGGCATAGTTGGGGTAGCGGTGTTTAAAGACCGATTGAAAATAGAATACAACTGATCTGCTACCACCTGAGGATCGGGCGAAAGAAACAATGTATTCCAATTTTGAGATCTGATTATGTTTAGGAGGCTGCTCTAATGAGCTAAGCGATATGGTCTGGCAGGCTGTACGGAGGAAGTAACGACCTTTGGTACAGAGAACGCGCACGAGACAGTCCTGTGGTCACATCTAAGGAAGCTATCCCCTATAGAAATGGTCACCTTATTATTTTCAGTATTATTTCTTTAGAAGGGGGATCCAAATGAATCTTTCCGGATTATGAGGGGCTTCTCGGACTTGGAAGGATTTCAATTTCTTCCAAGGAACTCAGATGCTAGCCTCAGGGGACACGCGCTGGAGCTTGTGAAGCGCCGTAGCAAGACCGTAGTCAGGGCGAGTTTCTTCTCCAAACCGGCGGCAAGTCGATGAAAAAAGCTTTTGTACCCAGAGGTGGAGGCCCAGAGGGTCGCTAATTTCAAGGGAAAGTTGGATATTCACTGAGATTGCCTGTTTTGAGATCTAGAGTAGAATGTTTCGCTATCTCGAAATCCCCCGTGTTACGGGACACGTAGTGCTTGAAGCCGCAATAAGAAGGGTTTCACCAGGAAACAAAAGACCTGGGCCAAGGAGTGACACTCGCCAGTGGATGAAGCTGAAATCCAACTAATTCAGTCAACTAACAAGTGTTAACTGAAACTAAGTTTCATAGGCTAGCCAGGTAGAACTGAATATACCTATGGCCACACCTGTTTTCCACACTTTTGCACGACGCCTCTATTGACTAAAACCAGTTTGGCCGGGCATACAGCCCAATCGCTGCAAAGTGTGAGGCACGACCTTATGGGAGGGGACTGGTATTATTCGAAACATAGGGCAGCCGAACACCACTTCTATTACCCTCAACTAGAAAGTCTCTATACCGGAGCAGTGATCTTTGGCCTGGTGGAAGGTTCCTACAAAACTGAAAATAGGTCGATGTGTTGTACTCTCCTTTTGGCCCCTATTTCACTCAACTGTGGTCATAATGTGATCTAAAAAAGGGAGCCACCAAGCCTCGACTTCGGAGGCCACTAAAAAATTAAAGTGCGGTACCAGATTGTCAAAAACGTGTGGTTTCAAGAGCATCCCGGAAGATAGTGAGGAAGCCTCAAGGCTTAGAAATAAAAGGTCAGAAGAACAGAAAAAGTGAGGCGAGCCCCTGGGCTAAGGAATGCAGTGACCTGCCTCCCTGCCATCACAAAACACGACGCAACGTGTAACCCATTACCAAAATCATAACGGGTCCTCGAGTTGTTTTGGAATCAAACTGGATGCGTAGCTCTGACGGGCTTGTCTGGAGCTGCAGGTGGGGTCCTTGTACGATGAAGTGGCCTACAAATGACGTCTCATTTTAGCACATTTTCACTCTCACTGACGTCTGCGTTTCTGCTATTTCTAACGAACTTCCATATTGATAATGATATATTTGCTAATGACATACTTCTCGACCATGGCCGATACGCGCGCAAGCGCATGATCATGGCGGACAATGTTACCGAAAACGGTGAACTGTACACGAATTGCAAGAATAGGAGTCAAAGATGTCAGAAAAGAAGCAACAATAGCTAGAAGCAGTTTGAATGGATCAAGATGATAATGGTTTGCGCGGCAAACGCGAGCTAGTTTTGGGACCAAGTTGGGCAGCGGTGGCCTGCGAGGACACAGAAAATATCGTGAGTACTTAGTGGTAAGGATGCCTCATAAACCAAAACGGTGCAGGCCATGGATAACAGAGGCTTACTGAGGCTCCGTGAACGGAACAAATTCTGAACAAGGAGGAATGAAAAAAATGTGTGGAAGTACACTCGGGAACTTTGATGAATATGAAGAGAACAGCTCTCCGTGCAGACCATGTGAGCCCGGAATGACAGATTTTCCCGGGTTCAGTAAGCGAATTAAGTTATGAAACAGGGAGACATGAAACAAACGGTATTAAAGTGAGCTCGGAAACGTTGATGAACGTGGGGGAAACAGTAAGTCATAAAAAAGTGAGTTAATTTTTAGGATCACTAACCTGTATCAAGCTGATATGCATCATCCCGTGAGTGTGGTTCGCCTGGTGCGATAAAATGTGTGTCGATCAATCAGTAGCAGGTTGCGCGTGAACTGTTATTTGTGTAGGCTCTAACAGTGACATCAGTAGGAGAGGTGTTGCGTTAGAAGACTCTGATCAATCTACTGGCAAGCAGTTGGGGATGTTTCAGGTTTTGTGGCTCGATTGCACCTCCGGTGGGTATGAAAAATCCCATTTAGGTCTCCTTCTGTGGGGGTCTAAGTGTGAACTTAGGTCATTGAATGTGGGGCCCGAGAGAGTGGACAATGACAAACCTGAAACAAATGGGATATGTAGTCTGGACTTGGTGCCAGCCGTGGGTTATGATAATCAATGAAGACAACTAATAGTGATCTGGTTTGGCTTACGTGAACCCTTAGTGGTTCATATTCCATATTCTGATCTGGGTTTTGATACAGGAGTTTAGGCAACGTAGGCTTGCAGGGGATTGAGCTATACTGCTACAAGCTAGCAAGATAGCGTACACCAGGTAGGCTACCGTGTCCACATTTCAAAGGATAAATGGTTTGCAAGCAATTAGAAATAGTTACCCTCAATACCGTCAGCTTAAGCAGAATGCAGACCAGCACCGAGGCGGTAAGATATCTCGTCTATAAAAGTTTGAGAGAACAGCATGTGAGTAAATGGGATTGGTACCTTGCCAGCAATGCACCATATTTGTTGCCGCCTCATCTGGTATGGTGGTTATTTCACGCTGAAAATGTTCTGATGAACAGCTGAGTAAGTTTTCAGAAGAAACTGCCAGGGCATCAGTGGTAATGCACTGGAGAAAACTGGTGTAGTGCACAGAAACTTGGACGTAATTTCGTCTGTGTTCCCACTCGATTGTGCTGGCACACTGAGATTTAACTTGAACGTGAGCAAGGAAATCTCATGAAGTGGCGGTTGCATCAATACCTTTTTATTTTGAAGGTGAGAGAAGATAGTTAGTTGGGAATGGTAAAGATGGACGGTTTTCCGTGTACAATTTTTGTGAAATTAAATGAGACAGGTTTCAGTCACCTGTTGCTTTGATGTGCTGTTCATGTCAGTAGGCTCAAAGCCCAAGCTACCGTAGTGATTGCGGTTGGCAGGAGTCAACAAGAAGTACTAAGAACCCAGACGGTAGTTAGCATAACTGGTCTCAGGGATATCTGACACGTGCGGCCCCGGGGTATGTGCAGGTCTGATACTGCAGGCTGATGTCGAGGGTGTTTGTTTTAGGAAGGGTTGTAAACCTTAGCGTGGCTTGGATGCAAGGACATCAAGAAGGCCGCTTTTTAAGAAAGATGACGGAAGATAGAGGGGTATGAAAGGAAAACGCGACCAGTTTTCACTATGTTCTTCTCTCTTTTTTTCTTTTTTCGGGCTTCACTGAGGTTGGTGTTAGTCGTCATGTACGTGGACACTGTTCAAATCAATGGGTTATATGTCGAAGCTATAGTAGCCACTGTATTTGACGTCGACATGCACGCTAGGTGCTCTCAGAAAGGGCACTGGGTGGTTGGAATTTAGAGCGGGAGGTAAATAAGCATGTGGAGAGTCCAGTGCGCTGTCACCTCATTCAGCCCCTTGCGTGAAAGCCAAAGGCTTGTCAAGCAAACAAGGGCGACGTGGGGTTTCCTTTTTCGCAGGATCAGGTCTGAGCTGATGAGAGGCATACCCATAAGTGAAGGTTTCCCATTTCCTTCACAGCCTGATATCAGTGGTATTTGGAGATCAAATCGATCCCGCTAGGTCTTTTTTGTTTTCCACAGGAGCGGTTGGGCCCAAATGGGAACTTTCCACAGCTCCTCCACCCAATCGTAATTTTATTCGTTTTTCTCTTTTTCGCAACTACCGGCTGTGGTCTGTTTTCCCCACATTCCGACAATACTATGGAATGGGTGCCGTTGACATCAGAGGTTGTGCTAACATGGGCTGGAAAAATTCAGAGCGGGACCAAGCAAACACACGGGGCAGGACAAGGAATGTAGCAAAGCTTAGGCCAGCATACGTGTATCAGTTCCATACAACGCCACACCATGCCTAAGACCATCAGAGACCAATCCGGGTTGGTTGGTGTAAATGAGTTCAGCTGTGATGATGGGAAATAGTATGTCGCAGAAGAGAGAAGGTAATAGTAGTTCGCGGGTGTTAAGTACATAAAGGAGACGAGAGGGGAGTTCAACAAGCAGATATTAGAAGGTGGGCGCCTGGGATGAGATTCTGGAATGAGACAATTAGGAAAGCGAAATGAGGCCGGACATAATGCCCAGGTGGGTGATGGTAGCCAAAATGGACGGGAAAGTAGTGAAGAGATCAACTAAGGTGGGGGGTGGCGGGACCCAGTGTCCTAGGGTCCATAGCCACATATTTATTTGCTGGATAGATATCTAAGGCTGAGAACCTTAGACTGGTTGGCAGTAGAACATCAATAATGTCTAGAATTAGGAGAACCGGCAGGAACCCAACTATGTATCGTTACAAGAGTCGGCAAACTGTAGCCACTGTTTTCTAGGTTATGTGCAGTATGACGTAAAAGTAAATGGTCATTGGGTGAGAAATAAAATTTTAGTTCCATAGTCTTAGTAATTAAACCCGTTTCCGTACGCCATCTCTTCGATGACGCTCTGGCCGGTAAGAAATTTCACACCAGGAACAGTCAGGTAATGAACTAGATAGCCTCGGACCTGAAAAATAGAGACTCTCGTGGTTGTCTAGCAGGAGTTGATTCCACAGTTTTATTATTTTATAAGAAAAACGTTAGACCCAAAAAGCTGATTTTTATCTAGGAATGGAGAGCTGCAGTGGGCGCTGGCGTGGGGTATGCACAGAGGGACCGGAAAAACCATCAGCTTTGAGTTTCGTTGGTATTAAAGAGTGAGGCATGCTGCCAAAATTCTTTGTTATATCAAAGTATATGGTGGTGGTATATCGACCTTCGGCGGCGGCGGCCGTTACTTGGTTAAAAAAGCCGTACTGACAAGCGGTGCATGGAAGTGACTTTAGAAAGCCGTGCTGCTTACTATGCATGATGTTATGAGACAATAGAAGGTCAGACATCCGCAGTTTGATGAGGCATTCCATCAGCCTAGAAGCAATTGAATTGTGGTTGATGGGTCGGTAGTTTGAAGGGTCATGTACTGGTAACTTCTAGTGAATTGTGGTGATGATCGCAGTCTTCCACTGCGAGGGAGATAAACCAGTCTTGATGGATGGATTGTAGACATTCAGTAGCAGGGCTGCCACGTCAGTTCCTATAAGGCGTGCAAGTGCTGGTGGAACATCGTCGTGGCCAAGGTGTCAGGAACTCCGGGCTCGAGTAAGCTGGTTGGTCACCACTTTCAGGGTAAATTTTAAGTCAGGCAGTACGTGCCTGGTGGAAGGGTCTATGCATGGAGGTAAGGTGAGAGGGGTCCTTAGTCATGGATGCAGCAAAATGGGAATTAAGCACCTCGGCTATCGCTACAGGTGAGGTGATATGATCGTTGTTTGCTAAAATTAGTGAGGGGATACCAGCGGGCTTGCTCTGATCTCCGTTCTTCAGTAGGCGTGCCATCTTTGAGGAAGTATCATGGCACTGCAGGGCCGATGCTTCTTGTTTGTTAAGCATATCGTTAGTCTTGATGCTGATTGCTACCGAGAAATGCCAAGGCTGCGAGCAAGACGATAATTCAATATTGGTGTGATTTACCTTCTGTATCTTTGGATATTTGTTTTGCACTCGGGTCAGGACTGAACTACGTGCTTGGTTTGATATGATACGAGTTGTAGGAATTGCGAACAATAAGTTGGATAAGTCAGAATATGGTAAATCAGTGGCCGTATGAGAGTCTCTTTGCGGGAAGAGGTCGTCTTAGTCTAACCATCGAAGCGTGCAAATAAGTTTGTCCCAGCTGACTGCTGAAGAGGAATGATTGGGTGGGTGGAACTCATCAAAAGCTTGCGGGACCACGAAGGTGTAGGACACGATTCTGTGGTCACTTCCTGGGGAGAGGTCGATCTTACTGCCTGAAACATCGGATACGCCAATAGCGAACGACAGATCAAGGACATTGTTTCCTCTGGTTGAAGCTGTAACATGGGCGCAGGACAAAATCTAATAAGTTGTTTGGAGCAGGTATAGCATCCCCGTGAATGCTCGGTGCATTTAATTACTCTGCAGTGAGTTTGGAGGAGCGAAAAAACAATGAAAGATAGCTCAACACGCCACTAATATTAGAAAGATCCATAGCGTTGGAATAAGGTGGCCGATTGATGCAACCATTATGAAAATAGGAGTTAAGTAAGGGAATCGTTGACCACAGAGAATCCTGACTGGCGTCCAGAGTTGTGTGTGAGATTGGAATGGCCAGCAGGGCTTTTTCGACATAAGTTAAACAGCCTCACCCCGACGAGGCCTGTTCCTTCGGAATATCAGGTAACCAACTAGGGAGACTCGATTTGACCGGACGGAATCCGTTAGCCAGGTTTCAGTTATGGTGATAATAACAAAGTTGGAGGTCTGAGCACTGCTGCGGATGGCCTCAGTTTTGTTCAGTAATGAACGGGCATTTGTGAGTATGACTGATAGAGATGATGCAGATCTTGGTAGTGATGGTAATGGTGGAAGTGACAGGGGGTTGGTAGTGGTGATGGAGATAGTAATTCTAATGAAGAATGGGCCGAGGATGAGGAAAGGGCCTTAGTTGTTCTAAACATTTGATGAGTTGAAGCCTGGAGGGGGCGTTGTAAGAAAGAAGAGATGAGGATATGCCGGCTGAGAGAGTATTTAAAGTGCGGTGAATATTCTCGGATGAGGCCTGCAGGAACAAATCAACCACGGACGGGTGACTATACAAGGCGAAGAGATGAGTCTTGTGGGGGTTGGAAGTTATGTGAGGCACGGAGATGATTCCCAATGAGTGGCTGGGTAAAGGTTGAGGTATACAGTGGTTGATGCGACGGAGAGATGTGATGGAGCGGTGCTTGGACGGGGATAGGGTGGGTCAAGATAGAGTGGAAGTGAAAGGGAAGTTAGCTGAAATGGAAAAGTCGGATTCACTGCCACACAAGTGGCCGGGAACATTTCACTCGATTGAGCCACTCCTTCATAGTTTGCATGTGCATTGGGTTGATGGGTCTTGTTCTTTAGGCAAATAAGTGGCAATTTCTGGCGGTAAGTATGTGCTGGCGGGCTAATCAGCGGTGGTGGCCTGGGTGGTAACCAGAGATATTCCGATGGCGAATCGGTGAGAGCAGCTGTTTGGCTTAGGGGTCTGGTTGCTCTATCAAGATTGCCAGGGGTATCAGGATTCATGGGTGCGGACGGGGACGGGGTGGTGTTGCGGAGAGTTCTGGGTGCCTTTGGATAACCAAACATGGAGCTAGTAGAGGGAATGGGGACATCCGGACTTGTGGGGAGCATGCACTCGCGGGTGGATGAGTCGAGGGAACCTTTATCAGCCTTGTGGCTGCTGGAGCACTTGTTCCAGTCTAGGAATTTGCTTGGGCCGTTCTGAATATTGGTGCTTTTGCCAGGTGTCTCGGTGGGCGAGGAAGTCGGCATGCTGTCTTAATCTACGACTGCAATGCTTTTTGCAATAGGCTGCAACACTGGGTGATGGCCAGTGATAGGTACACCGGAGTCACGGGGTGGATTGCTGGTTGCATTTACACCAGGGTTATCGTTCTGGGCGTGGCTCTTGTAAACCTGTCCCTGCAGTGGGGTTTTGTCAGGAAATATTGTGGCACACTTGAAGCCAGTTTTGGATACAACTAAAGATTGCCGGCTAATAAAGACCTTGGCGACAACTTCATTTGTAAACTGGAACAGCTGTGAACAGGTGGTGAGTGAGGAAGTTTTGCGGTGTCTAACACGGCGGTACGGTAGTGAGCCACGGTTGCAGGCAATTAAGATCATACTTTTGGAAGCTGAGAGAGATATGCGGTCTGGAATGGTAAACACGATGGCTTTGTTTGCTTTTTTATCCGTCTGATGAGTTGGGGTTGCCTCATGGGGCAAACTTGAGGCATGCCCCAGGTTTACCTCAAAGGGTGGGGCAACTTGCTGTTTGGGAAGAAGGTTGAATAATTGGACTGTACTTTAGCGTAGACGGCTTTAGTCACTTCACAGAGACGATTCCCAAAGCGGTATCTTGGAATCCACCAAAGTTCTTTGATTGAGACTGATGTTTTGCCTTGCTCCTACTCTAAGATAAGTTCGAAGGTAACTTTCGCAAATATAATTTATCACCGGGTGGCCCCAGAGAAGAGTGTTCCGAAAAATTTGCTGGAATTTTTCTGGGTCAAATAACAGCCCTCAGAGCTATAGTCCTAAGGGTTTTCCTAGATAGCGTAATAAAAAATACACCAATAACAGTAAGATAACTACGCGGAGTAGCGCGGACATTGCTCCAGTTACCGTTGAACTTCTCATTCTCGTATTCCCCTATTTCCACGTGATAATACTTTTTTTAAACATCATTAAAAAGTTTCTGTTTTTCTTTTTCATTTGTTCTCGTCTTCCAAATTGTTTACCACACGCCCAGTCGCGCCTACAAATGCAGTAGAAAGACAGAAAGCCTCCAGTATGATCCAAGCAATCACCACCAATGCATTCTGGAGAGAAAGCCCAGGAATAATAGCTCCGATGTCTTACCTTCGACGATGACCGCTCGTAGTGCTACCATGTCTCATAGCTCACTGGAGTCTGAAGTCGGTTGTACTCATACCGGGGTTCCCTTGGTTTTGGAAAAAGCTGATGGATAGTCGGAAAACTGAAAACCTGCCTCATAGTTTTGATCCCAAGAACAAATACTGCTCTTCTTGAGGACCTCTGGATCCTCGAGAGCAAGAAACTGGGCGCAAATTTGGCTCAAACCTCCCTATCCAGTGGTTGATCTGAACTGGACTGTGAGTTGCTGCGTGGATTGAATTTTCGAATCGTCCTCAGTGATAAACATTTTCGCCCCGTTCGGCCGAATAACGTACACTGTTTTGCCTAAGCTCACGTATCGTATATAAAATCACGGTGCGCTTACTTTCTGAAGAGTGTAGTCTCTTCAAAAACTGACCATAGATTTTAGTGTCCTTTTTGGTATATTTTGTTGGTGTCAGTGCAACTGATACCGGATAACATCCTTTTGTAGCACTTTTTGTGGGTTACCGTCTTTGTCGGTTTAAAAGGTTGCGTTAAAATCCTGCTAGTGTTCGATACGGTATTTTATTGCAAACTCAATTACCACAGCCGGAATGAATGGAAGGGAGGTTGATCCCTTCAGTCAGGCAGTGAGCTGTGGCAACAAGGAATGCACAGACCTGGTGGAAGATGAGGACACTCAGTGCAATCAATGTCAAATTTAGTATCGCCAGAAAAGCTCTAAGCCGGCAGGGAGAGAGATCGGGCCGCACATCAAGTGCGCGTCCCTAAAGTCGATATGCACTTACTGCCTCGCGTTTGCACGAGAGTGCCCGCCCACAATCCAGGGGAACTAGGAAAAGGAGATAGGAAGGTGAAACTGGAACCAAGACTGAAGAGAGCAAATTCGATCAATGACTTAGGGGAAAGGGAAAGCCGTGCCAAATCAGAAAACTAAAAAAGAGGCAGCCTGAACTCATAGGAGAAGAAAACAAGGGTGCGGCAGGTTTCAATACGGCGGAAAAAAGCCTCCTGACGGGACTAGAATCCCCTAGGGATTAGGTCAGGCTCCCAGATGCCGAAGTGCAAAACATGAAACGGGGCACGGAGGTCATGGCAGACAGAAGCTGAAGATGGCAGAATCATAAAGGGAGGAAACCGCAGGCATGTGAAGGAGGCTCTTAAGATGGCTGTTCTACTTCCTTCGACTCCACTAGTCAAGTTCAGTAGAATGGGGCTGTGGAGTGGAAAGCAACAAGCCCCGCAGCGGCCCCTGGCAGTTGGTTCCCACTGTTTCTACTAGAGAGATATGCTGCCATCCAGAGCAAGAGGAGCTGAGAGCGCCACGCAGGGGATTGTTAGGGTTACATCTGACAGTCCAGCATTAGTCAAACAGGGTAATACCATGGTCTCTTCGAGAACGGGGACACCTTATCTGAAGCGGCCGACTTTTCACATAGCAAAATTGGGATATGACCCCTCTTGGGAAGTCAACACCTAAGGCTCAAGGGGTAATTCAAGTCTCCAAGTTGGCAATAGACGCCGGCAAACTTTCGGCCAATGCTCAGGAAGTTCAAAAGACCGAAAAGAAGGGGACTCACGAGGCATCCAGTCTGGTCAGTATTGGGAAAGTGCAGCCAGCCAGCCGAATCCTGAGGCAGATGCCAAAACTATCTACTCTGGAGCATCGAGCGAAGTTGGGGGTGTCAGAGTGAAAAGCCGAGAAGACCATTTGGGTTGAGGCGGTCGCAAGACCAGCCCGGGCCATCGGTATGTAGGCTCAAAGGGTAGACACGTCCTGCTGCGTAAGCTGAGCCCGACACCGGGTCGACGAGGGGGAACAAAAGAGCTGCGAAACCCGGAGAGTCACTTATTATTCAAGACAGGGATCCGCGGACACCTATGGGGGCGTAAAACGGGCATCGCCTTGGAGATTGCCCCCGAGGGCACTCCAGCCGTAAAGTTCGTTTTCACGTCAGTGGCTAGAACCACGGAACCGTCAATCTGGTAAGCAAACCCCCGCAGTCTCCTGGAAAAAAGGAGGAAACTGCCAACTAGAATGGCAGAGTCCGACTTCACTGCACTGAAGGAAACTTGGATAAAGCCAAATACTGAAAACGTGTTCCTTCAGGGATAAGCTGCCTACAGACAGGATAGAATAGATGGAAGATAGGGGGCCGGGTATCACCACTGAAGTAGACCTACAAGGGCCATTGGGGGGCTCCTTTCAACTTGGTCTCTAGTACTGTACAAACCCGGTCCTGCCTTGTCGATATCGAGGTGCGGACAGTCTGCATTATCCGTATCTACAGGGCCCAGCTAGCGACGGATGAGGAAGACCTCGAGCTTTTGCAAATGCCAGAGGCAGTGCCGGCGCAGACGAAGGAATTCGTTTTGTTGGGTGGTCTCAACCTACCGACAATTACCTGGGAAAGCGAGATCGCGCCAAGGGGATCAGCGGACAACATGTTCATGCAGTGGGTATAGTTAAGTACACTTACGCAGAATGTGACGGAGGCTACCAGATACGGAGGTGGACAACATTCGTCTCTCATTTATTAATAATGCGGCACCACCAGGATCTTTTGGAAATCTGGTGGAAAACCCACTGAGCAAAAGTGGTCATGCAGTCCTAAGGGTACCACTTAAACTTAGAAGGGCGCCGAAGGAAATCTTATTACGTCGGCGCTACCGGAGAACCAATATAGGTGGGCTAAAGGGGGCAGCGGAGAAAGTTCAGTGGACACCAAGTTACAAGGAAGCCCTCGTATAACTTTGGGAGACTTTGAAGATGGGTCTACGCGAACTTATAGAGGAGCTGGCAACTCTAAGGGTGGTTAGCAGTAGAAATCAACGCCCATGGTGGAAGTCGAAAATAAGCGAGGCTATAGTTATTTGTAGGCGACGATGGGCGGCTTACGGGCTGTACAAAGCTCAGGGGGCATAGGATAGTTTTAAGGTGGCCAGTAGCAGGGCTGAAGCGACCCAGTGAGTAAACGATTATTCCTTCGAGCACGGGTTAGCTGCCATGGAGGCTCCATGCCTACGTGCGATCCCACAAACGTACAAGAGAAAATGTAGAAATTTGGAAGGAGTGCAGGGACAACTAGCTCCGAGCGACAAAGACAAGGCCGACAAGCTCTTGGCCTTCTTCAAAAGCAAACGTCGACCAACGAATAATTCAGAAGGAAGAAAGGGGGGCCAGAGGTACCTCCAGTAACAGAACCTAGCGAAGGACAAGAGGTAAGCGGAGCTACAAACGTTGAATAGAACTAAAGCCGCAGGAAAAGATGAGATTCTTCCAGTCATCGTTCAGCCTCTGTCCGGGGTCATGAAGGCCCCGGTGACCTGGCTGCATGAAGCGTCACCCAGACGAGGAATTGTGCCAGGAGACTGGGGGAGGGCAACAGTGGCAGGAATTTACCAGATCGGACCACCGCAAAAGGTCGAAATCCACCGGCTGGTTAGCTTAACTTCAGTACGGTGTAAGTGCTTGGAGCGAAGAGCCAGGAAACAAACATCTGGGCATTTGGTTCAACAAAACCTAATATCAGGCGCTCAGCATGGGTTTGCGGCAGAACTAAATCACTGGCCACTAGTGCCAGTCCCAACGGTGCTGGGCGCGGTCAGATCCTCCGCTTTGGCCTGCGCACATCGGGCATGCAGGCCGTTTGCAACGATCTAGGAGCGTAGTTAGACTGGTGGATCACACCTCCTGTGATCACTTCACGAAATGTTTTTAGGTTGGGTGCCCAGCGCACGGCCAGTCCCACCTACCAGCACCGGCTGTGGATCGCACACTCTGACTTTCCTCGGACTACCGCATCCAATACTGTCGGTTGAAAACTGCATGCTCCCCATACTTTTCCGCCACGGTACCTTTACCTGTAGCACATTCCATCTGTTGCCGTTTTCCATTTTTGTCGCTCTACCACGGTATGCACGCCTACCCATTCTGTCCTTCCCCCTATCGTCTCTCACTATATCACCTCTCGTTGCGTGGAGTCTCTGTCCTCATAACCACATTTCTCTGCTGACGCTCGCCAATATCTCTTTTTTCCACCTGCCGTCATTGCCGGCTTCTATTCTATATTCGCTTGATATTACCCTCTGCTCATAATGCTCATCGATAGCGTTCTTATACCCCACTGCCTGTCGTTTTGGTAATTCTCCTCTCGCTCTCCTTCCCCAAGCCCAATGCCGCTGCGCACCAGTCACACCCGCGCCCATGACCAATCCTCATATTGGAACTCGCCGCTCCAAGCTTTGCTTCCTTTACAGTCGCGTTTACTATCTAATCCCCACCACCACATTTTCCTTTCTTGGCTCCGCGATTCCTCTGTGGTCCTTTCCATTAGGCAAAGTCCCGAACAGCATCTTCCTGCATAATCCACCTGTGCTGACACGCAGGTCTCCAGTTCCATCGCCCTACCTCCGTCCAGCCTTCTTTTATTGGGCCTTTTTCCAATACTGGCTTACCTCTCCCGGAGCTTCCCGCTTTTTCTCCTTCGCCTTCTTCGTGTTTGACCTGCAGTAAAATGATCTGATTGGTCATGTCCCACCTGTGTCTCCTCGGTCATTGCTCTCATCTCCTGTTCCGTATTCTGCTCGCTACAGGTGTTTTCCGTGCGCCTTCCAATTTGGTCTGCTTTTCCATGTTCCACCGATTGTAAAGACAACGCTACGTCATGATGTTCACTTACAGTTACAAGTCGTTTTATCTGCCACTACCCGATTCCTCTGGTCCGTCACCACATGTTGCACCTGCGTTGACCAAATAATTAGGCTCATGCTTAACTGTTCTCTTCGATCCTGTGCTTCATCCTCCCTCGTTTGTGATCTGCTCTTCGAAGCCGGCATCCCTTCTGTGCTTCCACATTCTCTTCTCCCCCTTTCTGCTGGGTCGCCATGTTCACCTGTTATGAAGATACTTCACCACGATACTCGAAAGTTAATTCTACAACCATTTTCCCCTACCTAACCTGTCCCTCCCAGTGACTGATGATTTTTTTCTAGGACCCCATTGTTATTGCTCGTGCTCCTCTTATACTTGTACCTATATATATATATATATATATATATATATATATATATATATATATATATATATATATATATATATAATACATACATGCTTGCACAGATATGTATATGTGCACTCGCTCTGCATCTTGCAGCTCCTCACCGGCAATTTATCTTGCTATCATCCCGCCGACCGTCATGATACGCATCCATCCCTCCTACACCTGTGCCTCACATCTACCGTATCCAATCCTCCTGAATCGCTTTTGTCATCTGATCCACCCTCTACCTCTTGTTCTACTCGCTCTCTATTTTACGGTGAGCTTTGTGCCCTGTCTGCCGACCACCAACTGCGGAGTACCAATGCCTCATTGAAATCTAATCACTGCAGTGCATCTCACTTCTTCTCCATCATCCCCCGCTACTGCAGCTTTTTATACCGAATTCTAGCCTTTCTCATGTATATCAGTCGGCCTCCAGATGTCTCCATCCGGGCCAGTCATACTCCCCACCTGACTTTGACTTTCGAACTTACCGAGAGTCCACTTAAATCCACCCTTGAGTTCATTTAAACTCCCTCCATTTTCTGTGGTGTGCGTACGCCAATCGTACTTTCATCCCACTTTATTCTCCCTTCTGAGCCTTGTTATCATATTTTCGTGCATATTTTCCGATTTTCGTACATTGTGTCCATTCCATTATCTGTATAAACAGGATTACTCACGCGGCATGCTTCGGGCGTCTCCGAAACAAACCATCGTTGCTGTTACTATTATTATCATCATTTTTATAAATATTATTATTATCTTGTATGATGAATCCCCTGCCGTTCCCCGATGAAGCCACCAAGCCCCTGGACGAAGGACAGTGGATTGCTGTCTGTCACTTGGACTTCAGAATGGCGTTTGATCCTGTAAACCGCAGATTTCATGACGTCAAACTGCAGTCTACGGGAATTGTGGGAGGGGCGATTCAATAGGTAAATAGTTTTTGCCTGGGCAAACTGTTAGTGTTAACGTTGGCCGTCTTCTCGAAACCGGAATTTGTAGCAAGTGGGGTGCCACAAGTCTCAGTTCTCGGCCCTCTCCCCCTACTTATCTTCATGAACGACCTAGCTCGTGCGTTTAAAAAACCTACCTTTATTTTTGCCAATGGCCTCAAGATAGCTGGAGTAGATATAGTACTTGACGTGTTAGCAGAACGGAACTGGCCACGCAAATGGGACCTTTCTCTATACCTCACCAAGTGCCCGTGCTTGGCCACAAACAGCGGCTGGTGGGAATGGTATGGGATCTTTGCAAATTGTCTCAGGTCAAAGACTTGGGATTTATTATCGATAACAGCCCCCTGGCAGGGCACCGCAGCAGCCACTGTGGCCGGGAGAGAACTCTTGCGAGTTAGATCCACCATGTCGTGTAGAGAGCCGGAGACTTTCGTTCCGATATACCAAGCCTAATTACGCAGCACGTGGAGTTCTGCATGAAAGCCCGGGCACAGTGCCTCCAGAAAGAAGTCGACTTTCTGGACAAAGTGTCTGGGCTAGCCACTAGGATGGTGACTGGGCAAGGGGTTCCAGCTGTACAGAGCATCTCCGTGCTCTGGATCTGTTATCGATGAATGGGCGGTGCCTTCGCGGAGGTTTGATGGAAACCCTGAAGGTAAAGATGGGGCTGTCATATATATATAGAGAGAGCTTTTCTCCTCGATCCCAGAGAGCGGCGCAAGGGGGTATATCCTTATATTACGGAGACAGCTTTGGAGGCTCCAAATAAAGGTGAAGTACTTCCCGAATAGAGTGGCACCTTACTGGAATAATCCTTATATCACCCAGTCAGTTCGTACCACCGGTTTTCGACAGGTTTTTGGTCGGTTTTTTTGGTCAATTTACAAGAAACAACATAAAATTCATACGAAGAAAATGAATGACCGAAATGACGTACAATTCTTAGTGGGCATTTTATTTGAATGCGCTGGATTAATTCATCAAAAAACGTTGAAATACCTCGGTATAGATGGCTCTATTTTAGTCCCTCATAATGGGTAAAATAGGGACAATTGCCGGAAAATCATAAATGAGGAGATAGAAATGAGAGTCGTTACCCGTGATTTAGTTATTGGAAGAAGTTAACGAAGCTTATCACCTATTTCTTACGATTGGCACAAGCCACTCAGAAACCGGGCGGAAACCACCCCGGAATCGATCGGTTTCGGCCGGCTTTTGGCTGCTTTTCGATCGGCTTTCACTATTACCCCGGTAGGTTTTCGCGAGGCTTCTCAGTGGCTTCCAACCAATTTCCGAGAAGTTTGTACCAGTCGTTTGAACTACGAGAATGCTTCGCTAATTTCTTTCAATAATCCAAATTACCTTTTACGATGCTCGTTCTTATTTACTCATAATTTTCCGACCACTGCCATTACTTAGCCCATTTTGAGGGAATAAATGGGAGCGGTCTACACCGATATTTTCAGGAAATTTCGATGAATTTGGGAGAAAAGTAGAAATAGAGCAACCAAGAGACAAAAAACCAACGGGCAACTACAAAGGATTGTGCTTGGCGACGGAACAGCGAAACTATATCGGTCTCGATCAGTAGGAGGAACCTCTTTAGTTGCTGGGCGGGTGCTTGATACTGCGGGTATCGAGCCGACACACCACCTATCCATTTTACTATCGAGAAATCCAACTCGGGTGTGAGTAAGCGGCCAGTTTCCACAACTCAAGTCAGCCCAAGAGACAAACGCAAGCGGGGACATTGTAGCTAGTCTAAGACTTGGCAAGTGACCTGTGACACTGGAGAAAGATGAGCCAACTTGCTGGTCATTTTGCTCTATGGTAACTGTTGAGCCTGTCGTTCGAAGCTCTCGCTTATTTTTGGTGTAATCTTTCCTTGTGCTCTTAAATTCTCTGTAGTTCCCTGACCGAATAGCTGGCTAGCCCTGCCATACTGGTTGTTCCTGAAGAGCAGATTTTTTGAAAGCTTGAATTTGCGCGGATCCAGCAACAAGAAACTAATAGCACGGTCTCAAAAATTTGCAATGCCTGAGGCCAAGGTGGGGTTTCCGTCCGGCCAGAAGAAACGTACCTTGGACGTACGGGAAGGCAAATGCCGCGACATTTCCTAACTTTGTGCCCATTAACGAAGCAGCAACAATACGAAAGGAAGCCCTGGTGCTCTATGAGAGGCGTGATGATCTGACTTGGGTATGCTCGGGGTGCATAGCAAGGGGCAGAATCGAGACCCACCCTGGGAAGGGGAAAACCTTGGAAGAAAGCCGGAAAAACGCTTTACTTGCAGAAGAGTACGAGGAAAGAGCTATCTTGGTGTCTCACAATAGCACAACTGAAGCCTCATTACTAAAGCTGAAAACTAAGGCGACTGACTTGCTCTGCGAAGGGGAAGAAAAAAGCCTACCAAGCAAGGATTCATGTAAGGTCTTTTAGGATCGGGTTGAACTAAGGGTGAAAAGCTTGTCCTATCTGATTCAGTGTCGGGCTGCCCAAATAAAAACGCTTCAAGCACAGGCAGATTCCATAACAGGTGCAAAAAGGAGAATGGACGCAAGCACGAGAATAGCACTGGGAAGCAGTAGAAATGTATTTATAAAGTGTCTAAGTGGACTGTTTTATAGATGGGCAAGGCACAGGAACCAGCATCCGCGACAACGGGTTACTGACCTACCAAAACAAGCTGAGGTACCCTCGCGTGCTCTTATCAAGGAGATACTACTTCTGGGGAGATAGATACTAAAGGGTTACGGGTAATCACCGGGGAGACCTAACTTGGAGGAGTTCGGCAACCCTAAACATCGGGATGCTTTCCTCGCCGCGGCGAACAGAATAAATAGGAATTCCAGAGGAAGCACTAGGATCGAACCGGACAACTCAGCACTCTAGAAAGCCGCGACAGGCTCAAGAGAAACAGAAGTGCCCTCATCAACCGAACTAGTGAGGGAGACACTGCCATACTATTAGTCGTCGCCTATAGTGCGCCTAAAACCGATAGTCGCGCACGGGACTAATACGGCAGGAAGGGATCTGGTGTCAGAAGATGCCTCATGTTAAGGTGTGGTTGGTAAGGCTGCAAGAGAACCCTTTATCAGAAGACCGAGTGAGGCAAAAAAAGCATGAATGTGAAATAAATGCATCCGTGCCCAGGAACTACAAGGGAAAAGGAGTAGCGGTGACGCAGCGTAGTGCAACAAATCGGAGAACTCGCCTTAGAGTCAAAGGGAATGGAACGCATAGCTATCGCTGAAACATGATTGCAAGAGAGCGACGGATTAAGCCCAGCAAGCCCGAAGAGATTGAGTACGTACAGAGCTGACCATGAGAGCGGAAGTATAGCAGGACGAGTGCTGGTGCTTGTAAAGTACATGCGTGGAAATCCTCCTTAGCCGTTGTCATATACTTGTATTGTTGAGACTATGCTCCTCATTTTATTGACCCTCGAACAATTACAACAGGCATCAATCACCACACTTCAACATTTGTTTATATTTTGCTCACGTGAAGTGGCACAATTTTGATTCGAACTTGGACTGCCGTGAAAGTGGTACCTGATATTGGCATCTGTTGGACTCTGGCCCTCGTTGTTAGAGGTTGAGGCCGTACAGTCGAGGTTTGTACATATTTATGTGCGTATAACTTGTTAATCCAGTACCATAGAAACTACGAATCAGTCTTGTTCCGGTTTTGGGATTCGTTTTGAAATGGCTACTTGTTGCTCTTAGTCGGAATAACCGTTACACTGCTGGTAGCCCAGCACAATTCAAAAAGAGAGCATCAGGTATATGGCACCCGGTACACAGGCGGTGGCGGCGCGCATCAAATTTCGGAGTAAGTGGGTGGCTGTAGTGCATGTATACGGGGGCCCATTCTCTAAAGAGGAGGAAGTTGCGGGTCAGCTAGAGTACTTAGAAGTATCATCCAGAAAAACCGAAAGGATTTTAGTTCTGGGGGATTCTACCGCATCGAAGATAGACTGGCAAGCTAAGTGAGTGCCGACCGGGTCATTCGGCCAGAGGCTGTTTGACTACTTTGAGGACAGGGCACTGATACTGCACGTCCACCAGCACACTAGATCAAGGGAGGGTCAGAGGCCAGGGATATTGAATTTGGTTATGCCCAAATTTCGTGCCGAAGTAGAAGAACTCCGTATTGGTGCCCCCAGGGGAAAGGCGACGAAGTAACCCTGAGGTTCAGGTTCCTCAGTCAGAGGGAGGCTCCACCAGATAAGTGGCGTAAGACCTTCAGGAATTTGGACTAGGGACGCCTGATAGCGATGGCAGAGTCGCTCGCTTGGGATGCCGAGGCCAAAGTGGAGGCAATTTAGGAGATAATAAAAGGCAGCTTACTACGTGTGACGGACGAATTAGCTCCGCGGGGCTGAGTCCGGAGAAGCGGCTTACCACCGTGGCTGAGAAGCTGTATGACCCGGGGAATAAAGCACAAGCGCCAAGCACGACGGAGGTTTCAGAAAAATGGTGGACACTGGGGCTTCATCCAGTGCAAACGAGTAAACAAGCAAATAGTGAACCAACAGAGGTTGAAGAAACTAACACACGAATTGGTGATCGCCGGGGTAACGAAAATACACCCGAAAGTATTCTACAACTACTTCCGGGCGAAAGCGGCCACCAGGGTTGCGGTGGGACGGGTAAGGATTGGGAATGGGGACCCAGCTGAGGACAACCAGCAAAAGGCAGAATTCCTTGGTAAGTACTTAGAGGAGGTCAGCAGAGTGGACCGAGGCGGTCCACCGCAACCTCTGGGGGAACCAGGCCTAGGCTGATGGAGGAGATCGGGATTACGCCAGGAGATGTTTTACTGGTCTTAGCAGCACATGACCGGGGGAAGTTTCCAAGACCAGAAGGCATACACCCCGCAATCCTAGAACCGCCGGCCGGGATACTCGCAGGCCCCTAGACCGAGTTGTTAGGCAAATCACTTTGGGAGGCACGACTGCCTGTCGAATGGAAAGCCGCGGAAATTATACCAATACACAAAGGTGGTGGAAGGAATGAAATGGAGAAATGTCGACCTGTTAGCCTACTGTCGGTAGTCCTGGAAGTGGTGGATAGAGTAATAAAAAGTGCACCGGTGGGACACCCGGAGATGAACAATCTAGTTGCAAGGGGACAGCACGGGTTCACCGAGGGAAAGTCCTGTCTCAGAAACCTCCTGAACTTCCTAGACGAGGCAACTCGGAGGCTAGACCACGGTGAAAAGGTTGAGGTGTGCTATTTTGACTTTCGCAAAGCTTTTGATAGCGTGAACCCTGGCTGTTGCTACAAAGGCTAGGAGGGTTAAATAAGCTACAGGGGTAAAGCATACCTACGAGATAAAAGGTTCTACTTCAAGGTGGATGAAGCTTAGTCCTTAATGGCTACTGTTACCAGTGGGGTGCCGAGAGGGTCAGAGCTGGGACCAGTACTTTTCCCGGTATATGTGAACGAACTACCTCGAGGCTTCAATTGGAGCGTTGCTTTGATTGTCGAGACGATGACCTACAATTCTCAGTTCAGTTCAGTTCAGTTTAGTCTGCACAGGACAGGTAATGGCCACGGCCAATCGAGCGTCCAGAATTCCTTCGATGGTATGCACACCAGTTATGCACCCACCACTGCCGAGTGTTTTTGATCTAATCCCCGCTAAAACTGAGAGGGAAACGGAAAACCTCATCGCACATCAACGGCAACGTACTGGTCTGCTGGAAGGTGGGTCCGGGGAGACCCGCTACCTGAACCCGGACAATCCAGAACCAATGGCCCGGAA
Organism: Fasciola hepatica; assembly: GCA_948099385.1. Classification (NCBI taxonomy): domain Eukaryota; kingdom Metazoa; phylum Platyhelminthes; class Trematoda; order Plagiorchiida; family Fasciolidae; genus Fasciola; species Fasciola hepatica. The sequence goes on along the minus strand of CANUEZ040000012.1, from coordinate 7,110,888 downwards.
GACAGAGATCCGAGACTTAAAGATAATCGTGACAAACGGGTTTAAGCCCTCGATCCAATGCCTGTCACCGGCCAACAGGGCGAACAGGGCCATGTACCAACTGAGAAGAAGAGTAACTTCAGGGGGCCACAGTGTTATGCTACCCCTTCACACCGCCTTGGTAGGAACCTACCTGGGGTATGTAGCCCAGGCATGGACTCCCCAGTTAGTTAGGGACATTCACATATCGGGGAGGGTCCAGAGGAGACTCACAAGAATCACCTCCAGTCTGAGGGGACTGGAGTGAGAGGACAGACTGGAATCGCCAGATTTGTTCTCGCGCAGGCATAGGTGATCAATGGGCGACCAGATAGAAACAACGGAGTAACTAGAAGTGTTATCCTGGACGAATCAACCATTACTTACCCGCGACCGAAACTCCATCCTAGGAGGGTAAGAGCCAAGGCTTGTTAAGCCAAGGGCCAACAAGAGTGTCGAAGCTCGGTTCTCCTCATGCAGAGTAATAAACGACTGGAGCAAACTCCCTGCGGGTGTTGTGGCGGTAGATACTGTCACCGATTTCAAAAAGAAGCTGGACCTCGAGTGCACACGAGTATTTCCGGGGTGCCAGTGAGACAACAGATAGCAGTGATAGAACTTCCGTTCCGAGTTCTTTCTTTCCTTCCCCTTCTCCCTCTCCTTCTTCTTCTTCCTCTTCTTCTTCTTCTTCTTCTTCTTCTTCTTCTTCTCCCTATCATTGATATTTTTACTCATTGTTATTGGTAATAATAACTTTGGTGCTGTTTTTTCATATATTTATTCACTTATTTCTTCCTTCTCACAGATGTTCAACCGCGCCTCTTTGAGGCCTCTTGGACCCTCTGCTCTCCCTTTTTTACGAAAGAGCTGATTGTCGAGTGAAATTTTCGGTTGCGGAGGCCTTACTCTATCGGAATGTTGGTTTTACTGCCCTGTCCAAAGGCGACCCATGAAGTGCCACTTTATTGTATTCCCATCAACAGACAACGAAGGATTGCAAGAAGCCGATATCCGGTGAGACGCGGAGGCTCACAGGGGCAGGAAACTGGACAACCGTTGGCTTCGGCCGCCAGTCCGGTGTTCTGATTTGAATTGAACCAATACATTTAAATAGAACGCCAACTGAGCACCACACATTACTCCTGTCGTCAGCTCCCCTCGCATAAATTCTATTTTCATCTATGTAAAGCGGCTACTGAACAAACCGGCTGAAAGCCTACCGAAAAACGATAAGTCTGATAGTCAAAATCGATCGAAAACCGGCCAAAAATCGACCCAAAACCGATCGGCTTTGGAGGGGTTTCGCACCGGTTTTTCTACAGGGAAAGATCACAGAGGAGGTCATAAATACCACAACAGTGAAGGCTTTTAGGAAAGTACTAGACCAGTGTTGGTAGCAGTTTACCCCGTATAGTGTTAGACAGTTTTTAGGATCAGGCCCAATTCACTCATTGTTTCCACTTTTTCCTGCCAGGGCTGATACCGCATACAATTTCTGCTTTTCAGTAATGGAAAATCACGCAGTAATGAAAGCTACGGAAAGCAACTATCTGGGCACAAGAGTGACTCTAGCCACACAAGGTCCTGTGCAAACAGAACTCCATCGGTATGATGACTGTACAGATCCACGTTGGGCCAGAGTAAGCTGCCTCAGGACTGGAAAGTCGCGGCATTCGTGGCAATACATAAGAGTGGGCCTAAGTCGGATGTGCAGAACTACAGGCCGGTAAGCCTAACTAGCATTCTCTGTAAAGTCCTCGAGAAGATCATACGTGCCCATATCTGCCAACACTTACTGCAGCACTCCATGCTAAGCCAGGCGCAGCATGGATTCCTGAAAAATAGATCTTGCCTGACCATTCTCCTGTGCTTCTTAGATGAAGCAACTCGACGACTGGACGAAGGTAAGCAAGTTGAGGTATGCTACCTCGACTTTAGCAAGGCGTTCGACTCCGTTATTCATCGTCTTTTGCTACGCAAGATGGAGACTTTCGGTATAGGTGGGCCAGTATATAGGTGGTTGGAGGACTTCCTCGCCCACAGGACGCTTTACGTCAAAGTGGGGGACAGGTGCTCCAGTTTGGTGAACGTCACCAGTGGTGTACCGCAGGGATCTGTCCTAGGCCCGGTCCTATTCTTGTTATTTATTATTGATCTAGCATCCACTTTTCAATCGCCTAGCTTTATTTTTGCGGATGATGTGAAGATTGTTGGATCTAAGGGTAGGGCGGACTTGGGCAGGGAAATAGGTACCGTCCTGAACTGGGCATACAAGTGGGACTTACCTCTAAACGCTCAAAAAAGCCATTTGTTGTCAAGGGCAACAGAGAGCCTAACTGTCGCTCATGATCAAGGGCTGTTCACCGTAGGGGCAGCCAGTAGGGTTAAGGACCTGGGGATCATCATGAAAAGTGACTTCAAATGGTCGGAGCAGTGCAACGCTGCTGCGCTTAAAGCTCGTGGGGAGCTCTTTAGACTGCGATCAGCTTTGTCTTACCGGATCCGGAGGTATTCGTACCTATTTACACGGCTATAGCACGACCTCACTTAGAAGGTAGCGTGCAGGCTTGATCACCCTTCTACAAAAAGGACGACGCCTGCCTCGAGAAAGTCCAACGTCTCGCCACGCGAATGGTTGAAGGGCAAAGGGGTAAGACTTACGAGCACAGACTCTGTGACCTGAAACTCTTCTCGTTGGAAAGGAGGAGACGTCGAGGGGATCTCATAGAAACGTTCAAGGTAATAAAGGGCTTTTCTGGCCTTAGAACAGATAGTCTATTCCAAGTGGCCGTAGACTCCAGAACAAGGGGACACGAAAAGAAGTTGATAAAAGCCCGATCTAGGTTGATGGCTAGATCGCACTTCTTCAGCAACAGGGTTGTGAACAGTTGGAACGGTCTGCCTGGTGAAATGGTAGATCTGCAGACTTTTCCCTCAGTGCATACTGTCTCAGTGAAGGCTCACGATGCATAATGTCTCTCGCAGGAGATGTGCGATGAGGTTTTCCGTTTCCCTCTCAGTTTTAGCGGGGATTAGATCAAATACACTCGGCAGTGGTGGGTGCATAACTGGTGTGCATACCATCGAAGGAATTCTGGACGCTCGATTGGCCGTGGCCATTACCTGTCCTGTGCAGACTGAACTGAACTGAACTGAACTGAGAATTGTAGGTCATCGTCTTGACAATCAAAGCAACGCGCCAATTGAAGCTTCGAGGTGGTGGTTGTTTCGTGGTCATAAGATACATTAGTTTGATATTCCTGAATTATAAATTTTGTATCTTTTCGGAAGCTGTGCTGTCAACAAGACGGGAGTGTAAGATATAAAATTCTGGTACATTTGTGGAGTCCCTGTCAGCATGCAGGTTCACCACTGCACGCATGCATGTTTTGTTCCAGGGAGGATCCGCACGAGAATGATATTTATAATGCAGGTGCAGAAGAATTTTTTTCATTTGCTAAGATTAATAAAGGAGTGAATCGAGGATACATATCTGGATCCACGATTTACACCTTTCAAAGCCTTTTAAACTAAGTTTAAAGTAAAACCATTTGTAGCAACCAGCCCATTCGCAGCATCGATTTTCGATGGATTTCAGTCGGTTTGTTTATTAGCCATTTTACACGGATCAACAAAGAATCGATACGAAGGGAATTGACGACCGGGGTAATGTGCTATTCTTAGTTTGCGTTTTGTATAAATATACTGGTTCAATTCATTGAAACACCGTAAAATACTTAGTTATGGATCGCTCTCTTTCATTTTCTTTAAATTGGCGAAAGAAGAACCAATAACCGGGTAATTATAACAGTGAAAGAAATTAGCGAAGCATTTCATGTATCTTGGGCGATTGGCAAGAACCACTCGGGAAACTTTCAAAAACCGTTCAGAAACCGGCCGGAAACTACCCAGAAACCGCTCATATATGGTTCACAAAAATGGAAGTATACCTCGACTTCTTCGTAAGGTACCGTCTCATAAAGATCTTGAGCAGTGTTTAGGTATGCTTACTCAAAAGACATGGTTTGTAAACATGCTACCAAATCATGATTTAAATCACGGCCAGGGGACACTCAGGTGACGTTCAGGTGACGCTCAGGTGACTGTCGTGCTGCTTGGGTTCCCAAGCAGCACTGCCTAACGTTTGCCCAATTGGGCTAGGGTTGGGCAAACGTTGGGCTTGCCCATCGCAACGTTGGGCAACTCCATTGAAATGCGTTGGGCAGAGCTACCAGCGCCCATTTGGGCTAGGGTTGGGCATGCCCAACGCATTGAAAAAATCGCGAAAAACGACTTTTCACTTTTCGCCAATTATTCCAATTTCGCCCAATCGCCTAATATCATTAAAGTATTCTCCTTCCTTTCGAGCTTAACCACTAAATTAACCCTATATATATGAGCAAAATGACCATTTTATTAAAAAAGTAGATAAATTTATTGAAAATAAAGTCGGATTTATTTGACAAAAAGCCGCTTTTCCATCAATCCATTCTCCGCGAGGATGTTCCTGGCTCTTCTTCTTGATGCTCACGGTATCTGGAAAATCAATTCAGGGAAATGCGGATGTTAGTTACATCATTGGCAAATGAAGAAAAAAGCTGTATCGCGAGTTTTAAACGTTAGGCATTTAAAGAACAATAGTTCCGCACTAGATTATATATATATATATATATATTTAACTATATTACTAGACACTAGAAAAAATTTCCATTTAGGAAACTGCTAAGTTACAACGGAGAAACCGGTAATAAATCCCATGTCCAAGTAAGCATATAAAGCAATGTAAACCGTAATGGCAAAACATTTTAACGAAGCAATTTGCAGGAAATAAAATTGTTATGCGACACCACAGAATAGCATACAGTCTTAGCCGTCTTCCTTCGCCTCTATCCCGAGCGTTGATGAACCAGCGCTTTATATGTCTGTCAATGACAGACGTTGGCTCGTTGGAGAATCGCTCCATTCCTTTTATAGCATCTGACGTTTTGTATGATAATAAATGTGAACAACCTATCCTTAACGGCGGCGATCAACTTATAGTCGTTTACGGCCTTCCTTTGAGGGCTCCCTAGCCAACAACAGTGAAGGGCAACTTCGTCGCCGATGGATGCGAAAAGCATGCTACGCACGGTTTCAGCCAAATCGCAATCCGCAAACCGTTTGAGCGTTGCCACCTGAAAAGGTTCAGTTAAAGTGGATATACTTACCATGCTCGCATACACTTCGGGCGAGTTCAGAGTCTCGTGGAGTTTCTGAAATTCCCCCCACGTCTCGGCTCTTCGCGCCTTGGACGGCACAGCTGATGCGTGCGTGGCACCCAACGCGACGGTTAGCCCATCAAGGGCACGTTCGACCTTGCGGAAACGGTCGCTCATGGCGTTCATCGTACCTATAATCATACATGATTATATGTAGTAGTCACTCACGCATAACTTCACGCAAATCCTTGCTTAATCTGTCCATTGGCCCTTCGCTTGTTGCGGAAGCAGTAACGTTAATATGATTAGTTGTTCATAAAATTTGATAATTACGGTTACCCATGGTCTTTCAATGGACTCCGGTGAATAACAGTAACCGGAGGTTCGCGTGCCGCAATTGGGGTAGACGTGATATTGGGCATTGTGTCAGATAAACTAAATGCACAAGTTTTACAGGAATAAAATAGTTGTCTTACAAAGGAACGCGAAGCGCTCTTTCCAAAACAGGTGGCGGAGACGGCGGCTTGTCGAAAGATCCACGGGGTTCACGAGATACCAACGTGCGCCCCTCCTCGAAACTGTCATCCGACGTTAACTGTGTCGGTACCCTTTAAACAGTGTTAACTCATAATCCTTCCTACCTCCTGCGAACTGAATAGCGCTGGCCAAACAGTGTCTGTGTCACAGTGTCATCTGTGCTGCAGATTGAAGATTCGTTTAGAAGCCTACTTTCGAAAACGAAAGCATCCCCGAAATTGTCTAGGAGAGTTACATTTAAAAACATTTACCTGTGGCAAACATCTCCACGAATTCGTGTGCCGGAACCAAATCAGGCAGTGACGCACCCGAAAGCAGCAACTGCCGGTAAGCGCCTTTACTTTTTTTCCGCGGCCACCGGACTCGGTGGCAATCGACCATCCAATTGCTGTGAACCACAGCATACGAACTGTCGTCTACAAACTTGACCACGACGTACATCTAAACAAGAATAATTATATGTAGAAAACAGATGCCACCTTCGTCGGTGCTTTCCACGAACAAAAACTGCCACGTATATATATATATATATATATATATATATATATATATATATATATATATATATATATAAAGGAAAAACAGCTGTGGAACCAAAAACTTTATAAAAAGGTATGTAAAATGGGGATACACACATTGTAAGAATTGACGGATAAAAGTAAACATTTACAGGAGACTGTGTGAATGGCAGCGGTATGGATGTCTGACTGCAATCCGTTTACTGAGAAGATAAATAAACGCGTTGAGCGCAACGCGTGCGTAAAAAAGTCTCCAAGGATATTAAAATAGATGGAGTGAACTTCATCGTTCAAAATATTGACAATAGTCGCAGGTTTATTGTCTATCACAATGATATTATTTGGATGTACATTAGAGAAAAATATACCAATAACAACACACGAACACGGAGTTTTACTGAAACGTGGTATAGGCAGGAGCGTGTCATCTAGGACCAAATCTTTTTGCAGATTACAGCGGGCAGTGTTAACTTCGTGCAGCCGCTTGTATAACTGCTCCGCTGGTCTAGCCGGCTCTTTTATCAAACTTTTTAGCTTGCCCAAATGAGATTCATAAGGGAAGCATGAAAAGCGGTCCAAAGTTCCATGTCTTCTCACATCCTCTGCTAGATGAGTCAGACAATGAACATTGTACACAATTGAATTGGGGCCATACAACTTCGACATCTCCTGCACAAAAACACGCAAAATTCCGTGAGCGAAATCTAGTAAGTGGACATGTAAAATGGGATGCGAAAAAATATATACAGAAACAAACAAAAGTAAAAAATGGTCATAGAAATCATGGGGTAATAAATCAACCAAACAAACAGGACCAAGGTAAAGGAGGAACTGGCGAAATTCCGTCGCCTTCCAGCGTTCGATATCACGCGTGTGACGGCATTTGCGCTAGAAGTCACAAGTAAGAGCACCGTGGGTTTCCAGAATTCGGTCGCCAAGTTCCTCCGCACCCGACCTACTCAGACGGCAAGGTGATGAATGACCGCCTTTCAGCCAGGTGAAAAGTAGTTTCTGGGTCACCCCAAGGCATATTAAATGCATGTAATCCAACGGGAATGTAGTCACAATGTCGATGGGTAGGGATAGAAACGGGGTGGTGCCTCTGTGATGACGATGATATTTCCCGGCGCGAAACTTTTCATCCGTTCTTGAGGTAGCCTCGACGACGGGAAACGTCATCCTCCCATCAATATGCAAGCCGCGTTGGTTGCATTTATCACAGCCGAAATAACCAGCAGGACTTTTGACTTGACGAACAAAGGCCCTAGCTGGAGTATCACAGATAACGGCCTTCAAGCAACATCGTATGGAAGAATTACGATAGCTTAGGCCATTTTGCAGAAGTTGGTCGAGCTCTCTCACGGTGTGACATAAGTAATCATGCACTGGATATGGTTTTTGAACACCACAATAAATTCCAACAGTGATGATTTGCGCACACATAGGCTGCACTATCCTTGCCAAAATCGGCCACATCTGAACGGAAGATGACCGAAACAACGACAGCCCGTCTATATTCACGTGTAGATCGATAGAACTGGGAATAACATCCATGCTGCTAAGGCACATATTTATCCCGTCTGTCAGCCCAACGTGAATATATATTCCACTGCGTAGCTGAATTTTCTCACACGAACGTGGTGTATGAGAAATGGTACGTGGATCGCGCGGGAGACCCGGCACAAACGTGCCCACACAGGAGAGTACGTCTCGCCGCTGTTTCATGCTCAAGTTTGAGCTGACGAACAAATCGAACAGCGACTGTTGCAGCACATCCACGTTAACGGTAATGGATATATTCCTTCCAAGCTGCACATCTTCCGTCGCTTTAAAAGATACGCAATAGAGAAACGATAGCATCTTACCCGATGGAACAAACCCCACGGATGTGCACCCAACGGAAAGTGTATCTACACTGATTAGGTCCCCGGGCACTCCTGTCTGTACCTCCGGAGGTCGTGGCTCCGCTTCAACAAATGCACCGGAAGTGCTAGCTGTAACTGCTGTTCAAAAACTCAAATAAATAAAGCCATTATAAGAGCATACTCCAAGTTCTTTCTTTGGGACACGAAGTTCTGTGCTCCCACAAACTGGCATCGTGACATATGGGACACAGCATGGAACCCAGTTCCCTCTTCCTCCTCCTATACCTTTGCCATTTGCTCTCTTTCGGCATAACGAAATGTTACCTATGGGATTGAGAAATGATGAAAGGATAGGTTTCAACGGGTAACCACTTCATTAATGAAATTTATTTTCTAGGAAATACTGGTTACCTCTATTATAACAACGTCGAGAGAAACTTCTAATTTTATATGAATAAAGAAATGTTTCAAGCAATTAATACCTACGATACAAGAATAAGACGACGTAACAGTAACTATACAATCTAACCGATACGTATCCATGATACTTAGACAATTAGACCACCTACCGCAACTACGCACCGATAAAAACACTCACCTGCCGACGAACAATGAACGAAACTAATGATGGCCACCCGGTCACGGGGGCACGCAGTAAAACAAAAAGTGTGCAAATGTCATAGAAATGTTTGTTACTTATTTGTACGAAATCTATATATACAAACGGCGCCCTGCAGTTCAGGAGGATCTATGCGATTTCTGTTGAAAAGTATCGTCTTCGTGCGCCACCCCAACGCTCCGCTGGGCAGTGCCCAACAGGGTTGGGCAACGTGCTACTTGGGTTCTTCTGAAAAGCAATTTTAAAGAGTTCACTAGTAATACTTGAAGAAAAAAGGTGTAGTGTAGTTCAAAAAATTTGAAAGCAAAAAAATAAGCCGCTGCATCCTTAACATGGCAACACAATAAATATTGAAGACGAAAATGAAGTACGCCAAAAGATGCCAGTACACAAAAACACAAAGTAATAGGAATAGGATAGAATGACTAACAACTCAACAACAGTGTCCAGCAAACCGATATCAAAGCAATCGTTCGACATTGCTCTTCATGCCTGTGTCAAAGCAACTTTCGGTCAGGCCATCGTACGCCTCTCAAGCGGAATCCAAACAACTAATATGGGCCACCGTGTCGACTTAGTTGAGCCAAAATGGTTTTTGGGATTGTATGAGTTTAGTTCTTACTACCACAAATCTAAGAACACCCACGGGCTACTTAGAGGGAACGGCCCGGAGAAACTGCTTTCAGGTACGGTGAAAAATGTGTTTCCTAATTAGACGAAAATAAACGTTGCATACAGTTCGATGGGAAAGTATGAAAGACTGCGCGGAATGTACAGGGTGCCAGAAGCTCGTTTTCGGAGACTTTCCTGAACATTTTTGAAAGGGCCGAGAGTGCAAAGCCACATATTTATTGCAATTGAGTTTCTGTGAATTTTACTGCAATAATATTTCATCTCAGAACATAAGTTTGTGAACGTTTATAGATTCATTTTTGAGAACAGATAACATTCCGCAGACACCTTAAAAAGTTACGCGGCACTGCCCAAATACTTTTACTTACTGAAAATCCTAACAAAATGCCATGTATTACAAATTATTGAAAGCAAACGTGTACATTTGGAACCATGTTCAAGGTAGCCAACAAAATTCCCTGGCTTATACTCCATAGTAAAAACGGTCCCCAAAGAGCCCCTTGGGGCCGTTTTTGGGGTAAAACGCGCTATTTTACGCTAACCGGGCTGATGAACTAGTGTTTTTCAATAGAGTAAAAATTACATTTGCATGTTACAGAACTCTCTGAATATGATGATATGAAAAAAATTGTCTGAAACCGCATAATGAAAATGGTCCCCAAAGGAGCCGTTTGGGGACAAAAAGGCGCTCATGCATAATCCAAGAGTGGACCATGCCAAGCAAATTTTTGAGAATGCCTATATATCATAGTATTTTCTCACACAGAAACTTCATAATCATAAAAGGTTTATGAAGTGATATTTTAAGGTGGAATATAGCATGGCTTATCGAAATTTAAAGGTACATAATGTAAGCTGCAGCAGTCTTTACCGGTTCTAATATATTCAAACAAATCCCCGAAACAGGCCGCTTTTTGCTTCATCGGAGTCTTTCGGGCATCGTTCTGGAGAAGAATTGTGTTTTTTCGGTCTTTTTCCGATTTAGTTTGGAACAACAGTGCCGACTGAGGTTTTATTTATGGGAAATGTACATTTGACAGATAAATCACAGTTCAAATAACCAATACTACAGGTGGTTATATTTTATTTATTCATTTGGGTGTGGAATTTAAAACCAGGAATTTCGTGGAGTGAGAAAATAGCTGTTCACAGTCAGCACGGAGATGTGCACTTGGGTTGCTTTGTAGTAGGGTGAAGGTGCCGTTTATGACCATTTTTTATTGTGAGGTTTCAGGTAAACTTTATCTTGCCATAAGATTCAGAAAAACAGGAGACATAGAAATATAACATCTTTTATCCAGTTTTACTCTTCTTGTTCCACTTTACTGAAAGATATTGTGGTTTATCAGACACGGCAGCAATGGGGGACACTCAGTCACCCCCTGAATGTCCTCTGATGGATACCCGGGTTTTTTAAATCACTTTCTTCCTGCCTCTTGAATATGGAAATCACCTTTTCCATTCATAAACTAACGAAAACGGTCGCAAATTTAATGTGTGAGTCCCTTGATTATCTGTCTATCTGTACTACTAAGTGACCCCCAAAGGTACACTCCTGAGACAGTCAGCGTTGATCATCGACGAGCTTTTGTAGCACAGAGCCCGTTCGTGAGGTCATTTCCTGACCGGTTTGTGGTTGGCTTGATTAGTAACCATTACTCTACGGGTCAAGACTGAATTGATATGTAGGTAGTTGACAGCCATGATCTTGTGCATTTTTATTGAACATTTATTTTAACAATATCCGACAGTCTGCGTCTGTCTTCTACCTTTATCGGCCGTGTTTCTGAATCGTACAACAGAATGGATCTGACGGCTCTAGTTTAACACTCGACTCCTGTGAGACAATCGGATGTCAATCCGAGGCCAAAAATGACTGCGGTTGGCAAATGCCAAACGCGCCTTCCGTGTAGACGATGACATTTAATCCGACATATGACCGCCTGGCGAGATTAAACTACTCTGGTAGCAGGAAGTGTCTACTTCAGTCAGAGCTCCCCCGCAAAAAACAAGGCTTGAAGTGCGGTCAACCTTATCCTGCGTTCCTTCCAAATACTATCAGGGGATGTGCGGTCTTCTCTCCGAATACGAGATTTTACGATTGATCCACCATGTTTTGAAATGCTAGGCGTGGTCATGAACACAGTGTACATTACTCTAAACATTCAGAGTCTACAAGTTACAAGTATCCATGAAAGTGACACGAACGTGACACCAAATGCAGTGTTTTGCATTGGTAATAACCATTCGATAATAAATGATCTCTAGCAGCAGTGTTCAAATCCGGAATCCGAAACACCAGAGATGGCAGAATAATGCAAGGTAGCACAAGGTCAAACTATACTAAATGGAAATCGCAAGTGGAACGATTATTTATAACAATGGAAAAAGAAGTTAACCCTTTTATTTACAGTCATCCTACTGTGACTCCGTTTGGTTAACTAAACCGTGGTGAATTGATGTGATCAAGCAACTACAACTTTGCAAATTGTGACATGAATTTGTAATTCTGTTTCGGTTCTCTGTAAAAATGAAAAATATCAGTTTAACCGACATGGTACAAAAATTTCATTCGACGGAAATTATATTTAATCTCTTCAGAGGCTTTACGCAACCATAGTTACTAACCTCGGCGTTTTACTAAGGCCTTTGTAGGAGTTCCACCGCGGTCGTGATCAGTGAACTACATTCTGTTTACGGCTCTAGCCGAAGAAGGTTGGGGACAGTCATTATGGGAAAGCCTAATCTTTTCTGTGCACTTCCACCGCGGTCAGTATACAGTCTGATAAGCGATAACCCTGCATGTTATTTTGCCCGAAGCATAAGAAAAAAACAGCGAAGCGATTTGTGAAAGATCAAATGATTTATTTATGCTGATCGTTGACCAGTGTTTACTGGTAAAATGATCCTTGCGTTGCTGGTGGCTGTATAAAATCACTGGACTACAACATAATACAGTTTTATCACGGCCGTACTACATGGTTGGTGCATTCAGTTAAATTCAGTTGCGTGACTTGAAGCTGAGATGCCTGATTGTCCGGATTCTCGCAGTGCTGTTCTCCTTTGATTCCTCAGGGTAAATCTCTAACAGACAGAATAGAGGCATCTTTTTTCACTTTTTCACTGTATGTTTCTGTTTTTTCTGCCATCTGTAGAACGTTGCAGGATGATAGCAACCGAAACCAGAACATAGAAGTGCGAGGTTGGTGGTTGTATACACTGAAATGAACTCAAATATCTAACATTTGTCTTTTTCAAAGGGAGTTTCAGATCACTGCCACCTGTCTCACAATCTTCAGACTTACTTCCCTTAATTTTTGAAAGTAACATTAAGAGTGTGAACGGGTAGATGGGTTCGACTAATACGTTGCAGTACATCTTATGGGTTAGATCACGAAAGCGTTGATTTCTACTGTTTGGCACAAACGCGTAGTCTTTACTTTTTAACTGTGGATACAACGTTTATTTACGCATAAAATGGGCAATAGTCATCCGGCTAAACTACTAAGCATTTGAAAGACAGCGTCAACGATTCGAATCTCCGAGTAGTTAAAAGCGATTATACGAGAAAAAATATGCTCATCTGCCTTAAGCATTGTGGTGTTATTTGGGAGTCCCCGTAGATACTCTGAGATAGAGCAACGTTGTCGTAGGATTTTTATTCAGGCGTGAAAACTGCGAAAAAAACTTATAAGTAGTTATTCCAAAATGTGTTACTACATGAGTATGGATGATAAGAGATTAGAGTTTTATCTGAAGTAGTTCATGTTATATAAATAAATGGGAATTTTCAAAAAGCGAAGGTCAATTTCCATTTTTTCGAACTGTTACAAGGCTAACGGAACAAAAGGTCCCAACCAAAGACGTGTAATAAATAATGGTTCTCATGGTCACCTTATTGGAACCACTTGGTGTCCCCTGGTGCTGGCTGGACTTAACACATTAGCTCACAATAATCTGTTGTTCTACATCATGTTATATGCATTTGATTTGACTTCATCCTTCTGATTTTTATTGGAGTAGGCAACTTTGGTCGTGTTTGGTTCTCTCTCTCTTCTGCGGAATAACTACTGCAGTTACCACACAGTGTTACGTCACCATTAGTGGTGAAGAGAATTCTCCAGAGGGCATTGAATCCCATTGTGAGGGAATGCCCCCAGCTGGTTTCTAATAGACGGCTTGGTTCAATGAAGCAGACAGCACGTGATCGGCTGACCAGAATCGCCGGCAAGATCAGAGACAGTGGGGTGATCAATGGATCGATCAGCGTCTAACATTCGACGAAAGCCGAATCAACCAATCCGGGCGCAGCAAGATAAGCCAGCCGGAAGGGGAATTTAGGTCTGTCAGTAAGCCAATAAGCTTTTATGCACGGTTTTGGTTATGACGAGCGCATATCTTATATAAACAATGTATTCTTTACCAGTAAAACGAAATTGATTGTGAGGCAGAGCTGAGTTCTCACTAGAGTTAATAGGACGGGATAAAACGCCTTTAAGTGACTAGAAAGAAGTGGCCAGGACATTCCCAATTGAAGCATTCATTTTATTCCAGTATTATCCACTTCCGTTAAGTAATAGCAAAAGGATATGAATAACTCTCAGTGTTCCGAGTCAAACCCAAGTCGGGTAATGAAAAGAATAGCCGACTTTTGTATCCTTTACTTCTAGGTGCTGAACCCGAGGAATACAGACTTTAGAATGAAGTGCACTGACTATATCGCAAACTTTTTATGTGAACTGTAAGCTGACAGTATTGCACAAATGAAAATGCTAAAATATCTCTCAGATCTTATTCCAGAGGGCTTCGTCGTGTCCCCGTTAGGTTTCATTTTATGCACTAAAAGGCATCCGTCACTTTGTATGTATTTTTTCAATTTATTTTCTGTCTGGCAATATTTTGTGACGAACTCCTTGCGGTTTAGTAAATGAACATTAGCTATTGTGGCGAAAACGAAAACCGTATTTCGGTATTCGGTGATTTTTAAGGGACAACAAAATAAAGACTCAATGTCGGGTGCATAGTGTGACTTCTTTTTTGCGTAAAAGTACCATTTAGTTAGATTTCCTCTAAACCACAGGTTTTGATTGATTTGCTGACAGCTAATAAAACACCACACGACTTTCAACAACTGTCAAGAATATATTGTTATATTGCGAAAAACGAGCAGGTTTAAACCTTTTGCGAAACATCTAGAACGTTTATTGTCCTGGACCGGAATCTGTTTGTCTAAGACTGAAGTTTATGAGAGGACGCAACGAACGGCTGGTCACTTCATAAGGTAAGAGCGATGGTATACAAATAACAGATTTTATACTTAAATATAGACAGAAATCACCAGTACCAGATATTTTTCAACAAGGCATGAGTGAAATACGTGTATCTGATATGACATGGATAATTTATCATCACCGTCAACTGAATACTGCTGCATTCAACGTGGCATCATAGACAGGCTAAAAAGGCTTCCTTTTATCACTGTGGAATTGGTCTTCACACATCAGTAGTCATAAACTCCTCAGATGTGTATTGCAAAAGTAAAGAATAACTTAGGCGAACATTTTGATAGACTGCGAATATGTTGTTTATTGAAGAATGGGATCCAGTGGAAGCTAAAAACGAAGTGAAAAATTGACGGTAAAATTCCACTAACTTCACATTTACTTCATACGCAACGTTTTTAAAACCATTCGATAAAACTCATCATGTAGTATCAGCGCTCAGCTCACTACTGAAGACCATATGAGCACTGTACACTTATTACGTTCTCCCTAGGGATCATCAGCAGTGCACTTCTACTGAACGTGCTCTGTGACTTGAACTCTGGTGAGGTGGACGGCGTTAAGTTGAACAACTAACCAGCCGGTTATCTGGATCGATTCTCAGCGGATTGCTGAACATATTAAAAAAGTCATATAACGCCCTTTGTACTGGATTTTGAAGAGTAACAACGTGTTGCATGATACATGACTTATCTGTAGGGGCATGTTAGACGAAGGCCTTTGGTTATAAACTATCTGCAGAGAAAGTTACTATGTAAATATGAGTAGTGGAAAATTTTATTTGATCCATCATGTAGTGTCAACGGTGAATTCACCGTTGAAAATCATGGAAAAATTTTTAGAATTATTATGACATCGAGGAACAGATAGATGATGTGATCACCTTCGGCGTGGATTATGTCATCTATGATCATTTGGAGACTTAACGTTTACGTTTACGTGCAACTTGTTCCTAATCGCCTTTTCCGCAAGCTCACGCTATGCGCATAGCGTTTGTTATGTAGAACGTGTGACTGAGCCTCGCAACACATTTATGCAACAGAAGGGGTATTAGGTGAGCGCAAAGCAAATATTTGTGAGGTCAATGCCACAGAGCAACTCTGTTTCCTGACTTCCTTTCAACGGACCATAGGTTGATAGCAGAGGAAGTGGTCAGTCGGGGACGGTATGTTTTAAACCCACTAAAGCCGGCTGGGTAGTGTGTGGACACAACTTTGCATTATTATTCCATCATCTGTGGAGATAATTTAGTTTATTGAAAGTGGTAGGTACACAGAATTATTCAAGGGACGTGCGAATATTATGACTATCATTTTCACAAGCTTTAGTTTGAGCAAAATGGATCGACTAGTCTTTGTTTCGCCATTTGATGAATAGCTGATTGAGAGGAAATTCATTCCGCTCAGATTTTGATCAGTCAGTAGTAAGAGAATTTCACACAAAGGCCGTATTTCACATTAGCTAGTCCGGATTTGTTTTTTCGGTCCAGTGCGTACACACTCTGAGTCACTTCCCGTAGTTATCAAGTTGAGCTATTCGAATGCGCGAAAATTTGAATTACAAATAATCAAAAAAGCCAAATATTTCCTTCGAGGACCAAGTGGGGTTGGCTTTCCAATTACCCCTATCCTCAAGACTATGGATACGTTACGGTTCTAAATACTGCATTCTTTTTTGTAGAACATATTGCCGCTATTTACCAGTCTAGAACAACAGCATATGATATAATATGACCGTACTGATCCTTTTCCAAAATTAATAATTCTCATCAAACGGAAAATGTACGTTTTAAAAGAAACGGTTACTAGGACGGCTTTATCTCACCTTGGGGTCGGATATTGAAGAGAGTGTGGTGGCTGTAGTATGCTGGAGCAGCGCCCTTTCGATTAGAGTTGCTTTTATCTAATCTGCAAAAGTACGAAAGGACAGAAAACGCCATGAGCCGTAGCTCAATAAGGGCATCAATAGAGGCCAACACTTACAACAACAAAAGATCCATCCGACGGTCTACAGCCTGTCGCTCTACAGCCCAATTAATTTTTACTATTATGGTCTTAATTACCGAGTAGACTGACTGAAGCATGCCACCTTGTGACAACGTTATATACGAGGACACACGCCCTCGGAATTCACGATAAACGTTAGCCAAGGAGATCACCGAAGAGATATCACAGAATCCCAACAGCGTATGCTCTAACAGGACCTAGGTAAAAAAAGACTACAGGCTGGTTGGAGCCCAAGAATTGTATTGGAAGTAAACCTTGCGGATGCTGTCTGTGCAAAACGTACATTCAAATAATGACAGAATGATCAAACGATCACTGCGGTTACATTATATGAATCAAAACGGAAAGATTCTTGTATTTTAGCGGTACAACTTTTCAAAACGCTTTAGCAGTTTGGACAGAAGCTAAAAAAAGGAAACGTTTATTGACTTGAATTTTGTATTCTGTGACCACAGAAAAAATACAAGCTGAAATAATTAATTGACTTTTAAAGGCTTTGAATTTTGCTGGTTTACCAAGTGTAGGCAGGAAACTAATGACGCGAGTAGCATGAAACATGTGTTTTAACACAAAGAACGTCTCAGCAGCTATGGCTTAGTATTTTGATCTCGAAATGGATTGAAAACTCGCTAAATTAGCAAACTCCTATAACTCACAGAAGAATAAACGAAAAACCTTACATCTATAAGTATTTTTAGTTAGTAAAGAGTGCTTTTGAAAACCTAGGGAGCATATAATTATCGAAGACAATATCTTCTGTAGTGTGTCAGGACCGCAAGTGATTCACAGTGGTCAGACATTTCATGCATCGTGTGGTGAATCAAAGGGGAAAAATATAATACCAAAAGCACGGCTTTGTCCGTGGAAAAATGCTAGCTACCTAGCATTTCGGTTACTGGGAGTTTTCACGTTGCCGAGGCAACACGTACCAATATAATTATTGGTTAGAGAACCGAAAAAAGCCAGGGCTCGACATAATGTGATTAGCAGAGGGATATGCTTTGCACCTTGAAGCCATCTCCGAAAATAGCCGAAATAAGCTAAATGCAGATAACATCCAAAACATTGTGCAACCTATTATAGTAAACTATTTTGCTGACTAATTAAAAAAGTAGGCAAATAAAGATTTCGAATGCAGTTATGGCAACAACTAACCATCATCCTTTTTGTCTCTAAACATCCGGTAGAATGGTCTCACAAATCCAAACCCTGAGGCCTGACACTTATTGCATAACCAATTCGTTGGCGTTGTTCTCATATATTTGTCACATCATGCACTGACTGTTTCGAGCAATTCTGCAGAGAAAAAATTCACATCAGTTGAATCCATCTAGGAATACAACATACATTTTCCACTGACATAAACCTGGTTATTTCTTATTCTATTGGGGTTCTTTCTCGAAACCGTCATTTTATCGATTGATACTGAGGTTTTTCCTATATGGATTTGACGTTGAATTTCAAATCCTCAGCATAAACGAAGAAGCATTGATTTTTTCGTCTGATTTAGCTGACCGCACTTGGCCTGATTAGTGTTGATTTTTCTTGAGAAGGACTGAATACCCTCGGGGTGGTGTCCATGCCCTTCATTCATGAGTGACTGGATCCCTGTCACTCCATGACCAATCATCAAGTAACAATGTCAGTTGTCCCCACTAAGGAAATACACATTTCAAATAGTGCAAAGTTTTACTCTCGGTTCGAAAATAATAACCGTAGGTGGTCGAGCTGTTCAGAGCGCATGCTCGCCGCCTCGAAGGTCGACGATTCGAACCCCATCACCGACGGTCACTTTGGTGATAAACGGTCATCCACTGTCATCCGACTTGCTACGGCATCTGAACTATTGGAATCTTGCATAGTGCTCCAATCCAGATCTTAGGGTTTGTCTGTTTGCTACCTCCTAGTAGTGCATTAAGCCTCGGAAGCTCAAGCATGCAATAAAATAATCCATAATAACGGATAATATTTAGAAGAATGAGTTAATCTTTATCTATTATCTGTATTACAGATTGCCAATCCCGCAGTCGATACAGCTGAACATGGAGAAACTTCAAATTAATGAAACCAGTAAGTTAGCAGAAATTATTTCCTCAGTATCATTCTAGCATCCAGTTCTCCGGGACAGTTACCACGTTATGAGGTCAGAGAATATTCCCTGAATTTACCGACTTTAATTTAGCTCGAGGAGCAACTGCGTTTTTACAAAACCGAATTGGACAAAAAAGATGAGCTTATACGTGAAATGACCAAGTATGGATCCTTTCAGTAGATTTTCTAATATTATTCATTCAAGACTGACTGCGTACGTTCATGATAACGAGACCCAAAGGTATATTACCGGTAATTCGGAGTCCAGTGAAAAATTAGATCAAATTCGTTCGCGGGTGGAGAAACTCCAATTAACAGTTTGTAATTTTGCATGTATGAACAAGTTGTGACATTTCAGATTGCTGAAAACAAGGACATTATACAGGAGAAGAATTGTATGATAAACGAACTACGGGCTGAAAATGAGGCAATTAAAGTCGATTGTCTTACACACGTACAAAGAATTGGAGAACTAGAAAACCTACTCGAGGAGAACTCGCGACACCTGAGAAAAATTAAAACGGCGGAAGAACAGTATGACACTGCACTGCTCGCCTTACAAAATGATGTAAAGACGAAAAACGAAAAAATCTTGCACTTGCAAAGTCAAATAAGGCAAGCTTGAATTTTTCGAGAAAATATGTTTCAACTGCAGAATTTCAGGACAGAAATTCGAGGAAGACTCCAAGCAACTTCAAACAACTACTGATAGGCTGCGTAAAAGTATCGAAGATTTTGCTGCTCTACTGGACTGTGAATCGACTCCGGAACAGTGTATTCTGAAGGTAACTACAAATTGGATCTGAAAACTATCTAAAGCATTCTAGGTTCTCCAGGCTGATTTCATTCAACCACTCACGGTTATTGGACAAGCGTTTATTAATATCTAGTACGCGATTCATAGGGTCAATGAAAGTCTTTGATGTGACAGCCATCACTCCACTGTTTGAATTGTGGACTGGAAAACATTTTGAGGACGGTAATAAGTTCATCGTCATCATCATCGTCAATATCATCATCATCATCATCAGTATCATCATCATCATCGTCATCATCAACATCATCTTCATTATCTCTGTGTTTGGTGTTCCGGCAACCTCAGCTTGTCTAACGGGTTCAAACTCAACACTGGGGCACTTCCACCTGTTATTTACTGTTTCCGATTGCCAGGTAGTAGCAGTATAAACCAAGGTCCAGCTTACATTTTACCTATTCACGAAAACGATCATCACAATCAGGGCTTTTCATTTTAAATAGGTATACAGTTGGTATTACGTTTGCGATCATTTGTTACTCGGGATAGATTTTGGCCCCAGTCAGCGGTGAGTGCCTTAACTTTCATTTCACAAATCCTCATATAGTGAACCAGTGATACTTTTTTGATATTGAACTCATTTAATTGTAAATCCATTAGTTCCAGTGGATCCGGTTGAAATTTAGAACTTCGAAATGGACCGAAACTCTTCATGTTTGATAATGAAGAGTATCCGTGTCTCCGGTCTTACCACTGGTTTGGCTTTACTAGAGCTCTATGTTAGTCTCTCCTACAACTGCAGTAGTCATATTTACCAGTATTTCCTGATAGTTGTAATGATCTAAAACGTTCTTCAACTATGTTACATGGCATCACTGTGGTTTCAGTTGGTTACCGAATGGCCAAGTACTTGGAATTGAGCCCCACTTCATGGCAAGCTAAAGTGTTATAAATCGAGAGACTGATGAAGCTAAGTTTTGCAAGTTCTTTTTATAGCCTGCACAATTACTTGCTACTGTACCAGTTCATCACTGTTCAATCTCCGGGAGTTTCAAACCTCACCTGTAAACTATATCGTGTTCTTTAGTTTTTTCGATTGCAAGGAGCACCTTTGTTCACGTTAGACCAAAAACCATATTCACTTTTGATATAATTTAGCATTGTGTTGAGTCTGGAAGACGGGACAAAATGTCCCCGAAAGCGCACAACCGATTACGTGGTTAATGCCGCCAACCAGGTATGCGTACCCGGTACCAATGCCCAATCATCCCTACACTGGTACATTCCGTGGTACGTTTTATGAAGATTGCCCGTGAGTTGTCGACGAAATAGCTCTCCACGAATCACTTTTTGATTCTTCAAACAGACTCCCAGTCCATTCACGCTCTCAGTCTCAGTATCTTTTTTCTTGGCGAACCCTCGAAACTGATCGGTCGATATGAATATTTCTTGATATGACCTCTTTTAAGACAACTTTATTTTTTCTACACAAAAACCAACTAGTTGGTTGGTTGAAATCTGGCGTACAAAATGACTGTGTGAGATAGCGGAAAAAAGAAGCTCACTTTTAATTAACAAATCTTAGTTTTCCGGAACTCTTTGTTATGTGCACATAAAAATGCAAAAAAGCTTCAGTTTATCACCAGATTGCGTTTTTCCATCGGAAGGCCTCGAGAAACTCAAAACAAAAGATAATATTTTTCATGTGTAAATCTGCGGATGCAAAAAATTGCAATGTTTTCATTATTGTAGCTGGCTGACTTATTGAGAACTCAATCAGTATACAAAACACAAGCCTTACAAAAGGCAGACGAGGTAGAATCTTTTCAATTTGAACAACGCGCCGCTCGAGAAACAGTCCTTCGACTGTCCGGGGAGCTAAACAAGGAACAACAAGAATGTCAGTCCGCCAGAGCACGTGTTCAGTCGTTACAAGCGGTGAGTTCCCTTTGGTAATATGGGCTTCTTTGACAAGCGCCCTTTCAATGTATTTTTTGATTTCAGCTTGTGAACTAGGTCTCAGTTACAGTCTGTAAACTATTTTCTGTTCTTTTAAAGCTATCTTAACATATCCGCTAGCAGTAATACACACCGAATTGAAACTGCCCTTTAACTTCCGATATACGAAGTCTAATGACCGAAGTGGCCCGAAGTCTAACACATCCCGACAAAAAAACGCTGGTCATTCCGGTTAAGCGTTGAAAAATGTATGGTTTTCATGGGTGTTATGAGTCCATTTGAACAAATTCAATCGGTATAGCTCATCATTGGATCTGCGAGCAATAATTTGAGATGACAGACCCGATTGTTCAATGGGTGGCATATAAGCAATAAATGACTAAAATATTTACTGGTCGCAAATATGCATCATTTGAGTATTTGATGCACTGTCACCACAAACATTGTAAAACTGTTCCTTCTGAGTAGCATCACAAGATAAATCTCTTGAAAGGTTTCTCAAATAAGGTACATCTAAGTCTCATATTTTACAGTAAAACATTCTCTAAAATTTCAGGAACTGCAAAAATTACAATGCAAGAATGAACAAACTGAGACGCACAATAGCCTCCTGCAAGACCGCATCAAACAGCTCAGCGAAGCTCTCCAAGCAGCACACAGAGAGACGGAAGCAGTCACTAAACAGTTTTCTCTTCTGGCTGAGACAGAGTCCAAAATCAAACCACGACCAACACTGGGTAACAATATAGGCAATGGGAAATCTTCCAGCACAAGCAGTATTGCTGAAGACTACTCGGCAACATTCAAAAACTTCTTGTGAGTTTTGTTACACTCGGTTTAGTTTTGTCCTTTCAACCATTCACCTCGCCTTTTGTGCTCTTATTTGAGTGTAAATTTGAAGCAACATTGATTTAGAAGCGGGATAAATCTAAGTATAAGAAGGTAAGTAAAAATCACACAGACGAAAAAAGGCTTTGTATGCGATCGGCCGTGGCACATAGCCACCCAATCTTATGTCACCAACCGTCCTGTGGGTATATTTCGTGGACCTCAGCCTGAAAGTCGAACACATGCTAATTTGGCCAAGTCTGATGGTTGAAGTTTACGTAACTTTTCGCCATGTGACGAACTGACTACTGTGACTCATCCTCCAACCATTAACTGCCTCGGAGAAATATATACACCAAGGGACTGAATTCTTTTGCACGCATGACACACGTCCCATCTGCCTTAACATGTTTAGACGAAGAGCTTACTTCGGAAACTGACCTCTAGTTCCCAATATATTGCTCCCAGTCTCAGCATTGCTAATACAGTTCTTACGAATAAGTTAAAGCGATGCAGCGTAGATACTGATGCTCAGACAATTATGACATAACACTAAAACGAAAGTATATTTTAGTATAAACTTATAATTTAAAGTAATTTCGGGTTGCAGCTATTTTCCCTATTCACACTAAAGCACTCTTCTACTTCTGAAACTCGATGGTAATAAAAGACGATTTTGCGAACAGAATTATCCAACAGGAGTTTGACTAGTTCCTACATGCGGTTCAGGAATTTGCTTCTTCTAGCGGAGCATAAAAAAATATTGCCGGTATTCGGAAACCGATCTCTTCGAACCACTGCTCAAGTCTATTTGGAACGCTACACTGGCGATTCTGAGGTTCAGCGCAAAGTATTAAGTAAACGAAACAAATCACGAGATCAGACGAGAAACTGTATCAGACTTCGGTGTTTGGGGCCTACCTTTCACCTTTCGCCGGATGGCATTTTAAGATGTGCTATGGTAGGTAAAGGATTTGATGGTTGGAAGGCAGGTAGTTTGCTCGGTCCATGATGTGAACACGACCTACTGTGAGCTGTTTGGCTTCCTAACTGGGGTCCAAGAGATTCACTTAGTTAAATGTTAGAGACGTCGGACGATATGAATAGTATTGGAGATCGGACATCCTCTTGAATTAGGACGCTTCTTTCATCTGTTTCATGCTATTTTTTTGCTTTCCACTGCATTCATTATTGTTTTGTTTCCCAAGTGAGCTTCCTGGTTGGAGATACGGAAAGTAATTCGAGGTTAATTATTGATGTAATTATTTCTCAATAGCATTTCTTCCCTTACGTGCCGCATTCAATAGCCACGGAAACAAAATCATGCCTGGTACCAATACTATATTGCGGGCAGTATCTAGTTTCATAACTGGCTTCAGCTTCCTTTTTAACGAAAAGAAATACACCAAACTCCGAAGGTGGTCCATTCGTAAAAACAATTAAACGCTATTATTGTTGACTGTCCTCAGAAGAAATACTGAAGAACTGTACAGAAGGCAACTTTTTCATGAGTTCATGTAACAAAGAATACACGGAATAAGGAGCCGTGAAGAACAACGCGGTGGTGGAATATCTTGTTTTCAATGACTCCTAGTCATATCAGCAAATCAGATTCCACTTGGTTAGTGCCATAACAAAACGGAGTAATAGTGGCTGGGGCGCGTTTAGTCATGAAGGAGAGAGAGAACGAGGCTCAGAAACGTGGTACAAATGTATACATGAATCACGGGTAGGCATAATTGGTGTAATCAGTTCGATCAAAGGATCTCTGATGTGTTCGGAGGTAGGGGATGGTCAATGAAACCTCCTCCTTCTCTTCCCCTCTTTCTCTTTGTTCTCCATCTTTGTACTCGTGATATTAGCACCATAAATGACTCCAAGCTCAGTATATAATAAAAATACTAATAATAGCGTCTATATGAACAGTTTCCGAAAGCAAAGCCGAGGACTGCATAGGCAAATGCCCAATTTTTTGGCGGTGGCCTAGATGCTGCACTTCACCAGTCTTGATTGCCTATTTCGAACCTTGCAAACTGGTCGGTACTCTTTAATCACATTCACTGAGGGGTTAGATACAGCACGATGTGAACACAGCCCTCGTAGTTATTTTATTGGCCCCAGTATTCAAACAAGCCGGGTGGTGTTCAAAAACACTTTCGGATAAGCTCTTGTTAATAAGGCCATTTGTCATATAAGTTTATATTCCAGTAGTTAAGGTAACAAATAAGGGGTTTTCATAAGTACTCGCAGTTGATGGATTATGAGAGCAATGGCTTAATTGGTTTTTGGGGTTGGCGTGTACTGAGTGGTTGGGAACTGGCAAGAATAGTCGTATGATTTTACAAATTCAACATAAGGAGAGATTATTTGCGCTCTGATCCGACTGCTTCCGTTTGCGTCCTCAGGTGACACGAAGATTCGCATCCTGTTTGTGAGGCAGCATTGAATCTAGGCCAAGGGAGCTTAAGTGACTTGAAGGTTTTTTTTAGGGCAAAGCGATAGACCACAAAGTCCAGTCACAACCGCTTCGGCTGCCTCCAAAGGTCGCAAGCGAATCACTTTTGACACATTCTGAGATACCCAGTAGATTTGTTTGAAAACATCTTCGTTCAAATGATAGTCTAAATCAATGAAGACGCGCGGGATTTGGATTGCCTGGATCTTTTGCCCTACCCGCCTTTGTCCATTACTTTATTGTTCTCCGTGCTGCAATCGTTGTTTTGCGCTATCTCGATTTATTAGAAGTTTGCAACGGGTTATGTGCTTGATGTGTTAGCCCACGGTTGCGGTCAGTGAAATAATTATAATTGAGTAACCGAGGTTATCATAAGTTAGTGCTTTCATATGATATATTGATATATAACGGGAAGCAAAGGCATTGCTCCGTGAATGCATGAAAGTGCGCTACAAAAATGCTTCAGAAACAAGGAAAGCACTTCATGCGAGTTGGAGGGCTGCACTCCACTTATGAGTAGGCTCCAGAGGGATGCAAATAAAACATTAATTATATTGGCAGTCTATAGGTCATAAAATTGGCCAGAACAGTGACAAGGTTATAGATCATCGGAAGCAAGGTGAGTTTAGTGAGAACACAAATTAAGCGGCTTCACACCGTAACTGATGTCCCTTCACTGTTATAGCCGCCTCCCTTAGTGGCGTTCTGCAGAAGTGCCATGGTACCAATTATTCCATTGATGTGTTGATTCAGTCCTCTGCTGTTCACAGCTATTCGAGACACGCAGGTTCCCTGAAAGCCGCAATCTCTGGTCTTGTTTCAAAATAGATCAAAATTTGTTTCGTCAATCAAAATCACTCTTTCCCATTCACACTGTGTTTCATTACTTCTGTGACGTAACTTTCCCGTTTAAGTTTATTCTCGTGAGAGTTCACTGTTCACGGAAGTGGATAAATTTTCTTTATCGTCACTAATTTTCCACCCAAATATTGGGCTACTGTCAGTACTGAAGCGCGTTTGCCAAATTCGGACATCAGCCCTTCGTGCATTTGCTGTAATGTGACAGTTGGATTGCAGGCAAACCAGTGTAACATTTCGTCAGTCTCCAACTGTGTATCCAAAGCCAACGGAAGCCACCACGGTTAGCGTTGTCAACGTTACGATCAACAGCGTGTATCCAACTGCTGGCTGTTGATCACTTCGGACTACCCACACGATTTGATGCGCTAAATTTTGTTGTGAGCTTGATCAGTTTCACTTAAGACTTATTCGCATTACCCACACATGTAACCCAGAGTCCGCTGCTCGAGGTAATCACTCATTCGTATTAAAGACACAGCACGTCCCGCCTCACAATCCACCCCTCGTTTTCGTGAAAGCTGACCGAGACCAAGTTGTATGGGAAACGCAAGCGCCCCGGTAGGCAGACTGCACTTAGTCACACAACCCCAGGAGGGATGACAAGTCCCGCATTGGTCATCACCAACGTTTGGTCTCTTTTTTGAACACGTCGTTTCTAACCTATTTTCTGAACTCGGATTAACACGAAGACTTTTGTGACCTGCATCCAAAAGTCTTGGCTAAATTACAGTATTGAAGATGAACTTGTTCTACTTGGGAAATTCGGGTGTTTTCGTCAAGACTGAAATAGTGCAAGAAGCCAAGTAGTGGTGTGATTACTTACAATTATTCCGAGCGGTCTGGCAAGTCTGAAGTCTTTTTTATTTTTTCTAGTGACGGTGTTGATTGTTGTTAAATGTCCTCCTAATTTTTCACCTTCTCGAGGAATCGTGATCATTAGTCCGTATGTAGTTCCCTTCTGCTCCCATAGGCAAATCAACCTGTTCTTTGAAGCTTTTATGCTCGTTCTGATTCAATTACTATCCCATTGTTTATGCATCATTGTCAATGATCTTAATCATGCACTACATATTCCTTATTTGCCTTTGGTGTAAGTGACCTCTGTTTTATCCCAACTAGAGGGAGTGCTGTTTTCGACAGAACTATCGTCAACGATTCCGAACTTTTTCGCTTACAACTGAAAGCTACTGTTCCAACGAGTGATCACACTCATTATCATCAGGCCCCGGATTTATTCACCTTCAACACACTGTTCACTCGTCCGGACAGAACAAGTAAATGTCACCTCTAGAAACTCGTCGCCCATCAATATTACATTTTTTCAAAGATCCCTTTGCACTTTTTTCATGGTTTTCTTTCAGTTGCTCGCTTTAACAGCTAGACTTATGTACGAAGGCACGGAGTGCGGCATCTGATTTGTTTTGCTCTATGGTGATTACACTTTTAACAACGACAGAATAACTTCTTTATTGCTGAAATCTCTGAGAAGACAAAAAGAGCATGCCTCTGAATTAAACGACCAGGCTTCTGTGAAAGGATATTCCATCCTGATCAAACAAGTCATGTGAAGGCTGAATATGATATATGTCCACCGGTTCTTCTGTACTACTACTAGCACACTTCTCTAGCACGGAACACGACTTCTGTGTGAACAAACGGGGCCCGGTAGAAAACTATGATATAGAAACTGACAGCCGGAAAGCCGTGTTTATCAGTCCTTCACTGGACACCCTACCATTCTATTTTACTTCCGTTCTCTCAAAAATAGAGTAATTTTCTCCAGAAGAAGGCTACTAATTTCATTAAACGTCAAAATCAGCTTCTGTTGTGGGTCCGGAGGGTTTATCCTCCATTGTTCTCAAATTTGGAGCAAGTCAACTATCCCGAATTATGATTTCCCTCATCAATGAATCTGTTGGTGCTGGAGCTATTCCTGCCTCCTGGAAACCCGTGAAAGTAGAACCCCATTCCTAAACATTATACTTCAAGCACTTTGTCAAAACGTTTTCTTCAAATCACCACCACTTCTGCTCTCCAGCTTATTGAGTACGCTATCCTTATCCGATTGTGTTCCTCTTTTATTGTTCCTAATGACTTCTATCAGTTTCCAAACAAACCCAACAGATTTGCTCTGGATGCAGTAGCTTCAGTTTGCAATCTAATTTCAAAGAAAATAAATAGTTCCATGCAATCCATTTGTTGTATTTTCCTCGAATGTTTCTCTGCCTTTGATTCGGTTCCCTGTCCTCTACCTCTTCGAGGGTCGGAATCTATTGAATGTTCCACTTCTTTACTCTCGTGGTTGAAGGACTAATTTTCCAATAGAGCTCAAGGTACTAAAGTTGGTACAATTCTATCGAATCCTTTAACTAACAACTTCGATATTCTCCAGGGTGCCATCCTTTCCCCTATCTCTTCAAAACATATACCAGCGACTAGAACATTGCACCACCTGAACGACTTTTTAGACGCGCTGTTAATCTGTCTCCAACCAAGAAGACTTTACATCTTTTTCTGCGAACTTGTACAATATTCCGGATTTCTGCCTCTCAAAGCTTCCAAGCGTTTTGTGTGTACTATCTGACCCTCTCATTCCTCTTACCCCACTGAACAATCCGTCACTACCAATATCTCCGTTTCCAGAACTGACTCGGTTAAATACTTAGGCGTTGCAGTCGACACCAGCTTACAGCGGCCTTCTCAAACTCTTGATTGTGTAGAAGAATTACGCAGATTGTTTTTCAGCGTCGTAGACTATGGCAGTTTAGTGCCACACAAGCTGTCAATTTTTCTTTTGTCCATCAATGTATTCTTTCGATCTTACTTTACTGCTCTCCCGTTATCTTTCCTAGTCCACTTTAGGAAGACTTTATCACACAACACGACGGTCTGACAATTATTTGTTATGTTTCCTTGACTTCCATAGAATCTCTAATCCCTAAAGTTTGTTGTTTGCACATCACAGTGTGTGAAAAATTCGCCAAGGAGATTTTTCGCGAACCTCATCCATCCCCTGTACCATGACTTATCTGCATGCCTTCCGCATCCCTCCACACGTTTGGCATTTAGACTTATCCCCTCCCACCTAACTATTTAGCGCACCCCTACAGCGCCTTAATTGGCACGTTCTGGTTGACAAAATGAAAGTTACAGAGGAACTCTGCACGAACCCATGTGATTGAACCGGTCCTTTTCCTGAAGTATTTATTTTTAATGCTTGCTTCAAACTGACTATGATCAGTTTCTCTTCATTTCGCCGAAATGTGAATTTACTAACTTGTTGAGGTCCTCAATACAATACAGCACAATCTCTTAACTCCCGTAGCGGGGGCTGAATGCCGACAATCTTGTCCGGACTGAAACGCTAAAGCAGTGCAGTCTCAGATTTCGCTCAAATGTTTCTCGAATGGCGCGTTCCTGGGTATCGTCGGCAAGATTTAACATGCAGTCGATCGGATTGTTGTTTTAAACCAGAAATCAGTAACACGACCTCACATTACCACTTTTCACCGATTATCAAATGTAAATCAGTGCTTATCAGCACCTCCAAACAACTAAGTTTCTCTTATCCGGCCCTCTAGAGTAAATCTAGCTGGTACTTCGGACAAGTTACCTGAGTAGCCCAAGCATTCGCCGTGAGGAAAATACTGATCGCAGTAGCTGGTAGGTTATCATTGTTCATCCGCATAGTGGGCCACAGACATATCCGCTATCACCAGCTTGGCTACAGTGAGAACGCTGATCGTGAAGAAGTCACATGATCGCTATGCTGATGGAAGTGTCCGCAGTAGTACTGCGGGCTACACCATCTAGAGGACTGCGTCGGGTCGGCGCAGAGGTTTGAGTTCTTGTGACAGGTCCAGACATATGCGATTGGTGGCGCCAATGGAGACTGGCCCGGGGCATATTGCTGAAGCTTTTTTGTAACGAATTTTAAATCACGGTATGCTGAATTCGTCTGAGAAAAGCTATAAGCACTTTTAACGGTAATGGTGATCATACATCCGTTTCTAGTCACACAAAAATCACTTAGCAGTTTGCACAACGTGAGAAGAACTCAGATGTCTGCCTCATAATTAGATCACCTGATACGTCCTGTTCTGTTACCGTCATCTTCCGCGGGGGTTTCAGGGCCAAAGGTCGTCAAAAATGTCTTCTTGTCGAAGGACAGGTAGACTCGAAGAAATAACTGATTCAAAGTGATGGTACACAAGAAATCTCGTGTTTCGTATATAAACCAAAATAATCCATGATAGACGAAACGGGGTTTACATTCAGATTAGTCACAGACTGCAGAACTCGGCTGACATCTGAAGCTTTCCGATATTTGGCTGGGCGGATCTCGAGAATCCTAACCAGGAAGCCTTACGCGTCTAACAAGTACAACTCACATTGGCTAGAATATTTATACAGAATCATTCTTAAACCCTCAGTCTTCCTGAATAAAAATCCACACGGGAGAACTCCATTTTTACTGACGTTCACTATTGGCATTGAATATTTACTCCACAGACCTATACTTGGTGTTCAACGCTAAATTTTTACTGTACTATTCTTCCTGGGGTGTTCCCGCGATAGGAAAATAATGCTGTAAGAAATCAGCTATTGAACACTCCTATTCTGCTCACTTCTCAAATCCATTATGAGCGGTTTTATGAGACTTCCATGGTAACGAAGACAGGACTACATCTGATTTCACCTCTCCCTTGAAGTTGGACGGAATTTCTCGTTTACCCTACAAATGACTGAGGTCGAAAGAAACTCAGCGCGTCTTCTCTGTACGCAACTACGTTTCATCTAGTGTTCAGTCGTCGAGTGAGGTGTAGCTTCAGAGTTTTAAAGGAGCTGATGCGCGTCGGTTGAGATTTGTACTAACCTAGTCTCTCAGCAGAATTTTGCACTTCGGATAAGCAGAATGTTTTCCAACCACTGATATTCCGTTTTTCAGCTTAGGCTGCGAAAACTTGCAGCTTACTTGATTACCCACACATGGGTTTAGTGTCTTTAGTGTATTCTTAATTAGGCATAATTTTGTGTGAATGAAAATTTATATCACGATTCTCACATAAGGATACCACCATTTCCGACATTATCTCGAGGACAACACTTGAATGCTGCAATGACAGGAAACAGTTCTACCGAAAGTGCACTGTCGCTCTGAATTCACTCGAAACTCCCTTAAAGAATGTTTGGAAAAGGTGAAAACGATAAAAGGGAAACTTCCGTGAAGTAAATTCCAGTCATGGTCATCATCTCCACATAAATTTGCGATCGACTTATCCGATTGTCATGCACATATCAAATTAGTGTGTTTACGACAGACGTGCCTACGCTTCAAGATCCATCTAAGATTGCGCACACATGATTAATACAACCTGAATGGTCCTGAAACTGATGTTTGTTCCAAGGATACACCGCTGGGGAACGGTGAAAAATTGGTGAAAAATAACTCCAGCTCGAAAAACGAATACTATATTGATCAAGCAAACACTCCAATTTTTCTTTCTTTTGGCACTTCAGTTCAGTCACCGCTTTGCGCTATGTCTAAGGAATGTACTTTATATTCTAGATTTCACCAGATTTTGCATTGTTTCTATCTTTTACAATGAACGGATACACTCCCCTCGATCAGTCTTTTGTCATTGTGGTTAATTTACCTCTCTTGAATAATCACCGTTATTGTCTTACAGCCAGTGTTTAATTGTATGATGAATTGTGTTTTTACTACTTAAATAAGAATTTCACTGGGGAGGATACAGCAGCATTTGTTTCCCTGCTCAAGCCGTTGCTAAATTTGACAGCTGAACTCTGTGGCAGTCAGATGAAGATCTTCGGTGACCCTGTTTTGGATTTTCGTTTAACGACACAATGCACTGATTACGTTGGCAATGGAGTAGTTATGATCGATTTCATTGCTTCGCACAACACCAAACTGATCATATGAAGGGCACTGAGTACGATAGTCAGTTTCCGTGATTGGGCTCTCAACGGAAAGTTCTGCTCGGTGCCTACTGCTGTTTGGACGAAGTACGTCGTTGAGGGATTCGTGGATTTAAAGACCGCACCACTAAAAGACACTGGAGACTGTAGGTACTACTGAACGAACCCACATTTTTTAGCTCAGGAGCGAATGAGGAAGTGAGGACGTCTCGAATAATACTGAATTGGTTTACTCGGTTGGGTGGAGGAGTGTGGCGAAGCATGCATATAGTTGATGGGAAAACAATTATGGACCACGGGGCGATAATGAACGTGGCGACTTCACAGACAGAACGCGATGAGCATATCGTAGAATTTTCTCGCTGATGCGAAAAAGCACTACTGTTTTCGTAGGACTATTTTAATGCTGTTCCAAAGCTGGATTTTGATTAAAGGTTTAGTTATCTGTCACTTCTCGTGGGCTACAACACTTGCTACTTCTCAAGTGTTTGTTGTCTGCGGGTCCCTTGTGGAGACTAATCACCTGCAC
The DNA here is from genome assembly GCA_948099385.1 of Fasciola hepatica. Lineage (NCBI taxonomy): Eukaryota > Metazoa > Platyhelminthes > Trematoda > Plagiorchiida > Fasciolidae > Fasciola > Fasciola hepatica. The sequence goes on along the minus strand of CANUEZ040000012.1, from coordinate 7,078,795 downwards.
TGTTCCGTTAGACAAGTTTCCCAAATTACGGGACAGCGTGCCAAAATGGTGGACTGTTAAGTACCTGATCAATTCAGTATCAGCCTCAGATACAACTTTCTTTAACTGAGAAGATGGTAACTGTAAACTTTTATACCTAAGCATTTGAAATAACGTTCAGATCAAAAAGACTTTACTTGTTCTCCGTTTCAGTGCATTTAAGATTAAGTGGTATTTTTGTTTTCATTTATCTCTGAGTAGCCATATCATACTTTCACGAAAATGATATCCATCTACCTATATCAGATTTATTATTTGTGTGATCGACGTCAAGGTAACCGTCTCTATTTATCTACAAAGCATGACTGAGTTTTCAATTATGAAATATTTTCCAACCTACTGAAGCCGGCTCTGAACTATCGAATTCTTTTCGGGATTGGGAAATTATATTATTGCAAAAAAGTGGTTGGTAATAGAATGGCACCATGACCTTTATATTTTGTTCACTTTCTCTGACCCCACCCCCCTCCCCCAAGCCAATCACACAGCTCACGTCTTATGAACTTATGGAAATCACCTGGAGTAAATGAACGTTTCCATGGCAAAGTTTGTTTTGATTGGCAACAGTGCGTAGGGACATCGAATTTACAAATGTCTCACAAAACTCTGGATTACTATTTGCATTATTTTGTGGGGTCCACAAAGTGGTCGCCTTGGTGACGTGATTGGAAATTGACAATCTCAACTTGTCCAACTTTAATTTTGTCCTATTTCTGTCTGACTTTCAGGGAACGGAGTTCAAAATTGTTAAGAATTCCGGAATGCACGGAAACCGCCGAGGTTTTATCCATCGTGCTGGAAGGTATGGAAGAAATGGATGAGCACATGAGAAACTGTTCTACGGTGGGTCTTTTCCAGTGAATAATATGAAAAAATACAGCAGTGGTCCAAGTCTCAGAGGACGGTAAAATAACATTTTTTAAATTAATGATCAATAAATACAAAATTTCCTTCCATTTCAGGTGCCTGGTAGGACATTCAATTTTACATAATATGATTCCCTATGAAACAAAGTTTGGTCAGACCACTGGTAGTACTATGAATTTAAGGGGCTCCTAATATTTGCTGTATTGTAAAGGACTCTCATTATGAAAGAAACCTGTAACACGAAGAAATTTATTTTCCGTGTATCACTTCACGCATTTCCAGGGTAAATGATAGCACATATGCAGCCATAGGTAGCAGTGCGTGGGTTAGGAATCACTAACCGCAGCTGGTGTATGTTTTTGCCTAACTCAACCAGTTCAAATAACCGTTATCCCCGGGCTATCTTCTACTGCTTCCAAAAATAATTGATGGTACCTGGGAACCTTTTTTTCCTGGGCCAGTTATCTGGGTCAGTTGTAAGGTTGCAGGCTCCTTCCTTTAAATCTTTAACAAGTTGCTGCGAGCCCTGTTTATGATTCCACGAATATGGGAGTTAAAATCCGATATGGACAAAGTTCGTGGAAAATCACAGACTTCTGCATCCTGGAAAAACGCAGTATGATTCATCGTGCACTATCAGCTCTCAAATAACCATTGTCACCATGGAAGACTTGTACTATGTTCCCCGTTATAGTATCCACCTCCTCCCCACTCCCGGAAGTTCGAGTTTCTATACGTGCCACTGTAAACGACATTTTTGATATCCAGTGGAAATGCGTTGTTATTTGCCTGCGGATGACGATAAATAATACACAGATTTACTAATTAGCACTTCAAAATTGTTCCATTTTGCGGCAGTGATCGGCTAAAGCTACCGACGTAATCCTACTGCGCTGTTAGTGGTATAACGGCCACTAAAGACTCCCTCATTGTGCAAGAACTGGTCACGATGTTCAGTTATTCTGCGCACCACATGGAACACTGGAGTGAAGTCGTGATATCGGTAGTATTTGCTCTGTGCTGTGTCGTCCATTAGCATATTATTTATGGCTAACCTGTTCGCGGATGCTTCGCATATAATCACATTGATATTCCCAATTTCATAGACTTCAGCGAAGTTGATTCAGTTTTCACAGCCATTTGGGTTCCAATGACTGCGGAGCTTCTGATTACTACCACCCAGCAGTAACTGCATTGCAGATTAACTGTACTAGGAATACGAACCAGCAGTGCTCCAAATCTAGAGATCTAAGAGTCGATAGTTCTACGCCCAAACCACTGAAAGCAATCAAGAAAACGCGGAAGTCAGATAGTACTCAGAGAAGAGTGTGTATTGGCAATAGCAGTCACATTTACACGTCAAGCTCGACAGAAGTTACTAGTCAGAAGACAATAGAGTGCTGCGAATGGCATCTGTCTGTCTGTCTGTCTGTCTGTCTGTCTGTTCGTCTGTGTATGTATGTGCGTGTGTCAGTCTGTCAGGGGACACAAGGAACAGTCAGTCAACCATGGCAGCGCGACTGGTCAGGGCTTGAGAACTATGTGCCGCAACACATCCAGCTGGGATTTTTCAAACGTGGAAACATGCGTCAGAACCTGGTTTGGTACGCTTGACACCATGGTAACCGTGACTGAAGATTCTAGCCTACAATCATCCGGTCGCAGCAACACTATACGGAAATCAAAGCATTCAGCAATAGGACAAAGCACGAAAGAACTGAAAATGACTGTATTAGTTAGGTGATGTATTTGTTTGTTTTTTTGATACTACAGCTTCAGTTGTCAAAATGTGTTGTCATATCTTCCTGCCTATAGCCACTGGTAAATTGGATCTCGTGAACTCCAAACAGTGGATGCCTGACACGCTCTAAATCGCTAGGTGCACTGGTCTATCTTTTAACACCTTCACTCCATGTTACGAAATGATAACTTAATGACGTGTATCCTATCTAGGTTGGTATAGGTTTTGCGATAAGTAGGATAATATCGATAAGCCAGATCAAAGTCACCAATCGGTCTACGGTTTAAATGTGTTTACTGCATTGAGTCTGACGATTGCAATGATTCCATCCTAGAGGCTTTATCAAGCAGTCACTAGAGATGGACGGTAATCACTTTTGTTTTTTTCTGGTGGAATACAGATTAACTGCAGACCATTCGCGCTTCTGATGCTACGTCGAACATACTTCGTGGGACCTCTTGATCAACCGATTCCCCGATTGTTAGGGTTAAGCACAAAACCATGTGGCTTTGAAGAACCGTGGGAATATGGGCAGATTTCATTTGACTTCTATTTGGCTTTATATTTTCCATCCTTTTGCCGGTCATCGGGTGGAAGTTTTTGTCATTTTTCGAAGATCCATTACAATTACATCACTTTCCAGTAGTATTTCGAGCCTTAACTTACTCAGTTGTCAGACGGAGGAGCACTTTGGTTCGTGTTGGAAACCTTGTTCCACTACCATAAAACTGGAATAGGTTGTCATCAGAGTGTGTTAACAGCAAACTGTTCTAGTGAACCGCGGAGTCACCTTGATTTCTGAACCAGCACATCGATTCGGTTTTTAATCTGATTATGTCCGTAACAACACGGGATACGGAAATATGGGGAACACGTTTGGTTACACAGATCGGGAGTTAAACAACATTGTCGGACAAGCTACCGTCCATGTCCATTCATATCAATATATACTGAGTAAAGATTATTATTCCTGCCCATTAACTTGGTCACTTCAAGTGGAGTTACGTAGGATTCGCCTGAAGTAGCGAAGGCTTATCTTCAAGGTAAAGTCGTACAGTTACGCATGTCTTTGCCTGATGCTGCTTTCCCATTCATCTATCCTAGGAGAAACAGCGAAAGGTTCATAATATTAGTTAGTTGGTTACAGCCAACTTTGTCGCTATGTCATGTCAATTAACTGGGTGAGTAACCAAAGGAATGAGGCTACTGCAATAAGATTGGTTTCGTAAAGAAGTCAGAGGTTGAAGAGTAATCAAGAAATATACACCTAACGGATTTAACAGAGCTGTTTAGCAATTTATATTTCGAATGGACTAGATAGAATACATAGCATTATTCTGTTTCGTTGATTTTTCATTGGCAAGCATGTGTTTTCTTTTATTCCGAGAATGACATCGATACTCCAGCACTTCCACTTTAAAGTACCTTAGTCAGCGGTTGAGTAAGACATCACATACGTAGGATAACCCGGAAGAGTTGGTTTAAGGTCGAAAATGGTGGGAATAGTAATTAGATCTGTTTCGGAAAATTGGTTCAGATAGAACGATAGTATGATAAGTTCAGCAGTACACTACAACTCTGGTTTTTTTACCAGCGCAAAGCAAAACGAAATGACGTAATTCCATACTCTCATTCCACATCAATCATCCTCACAAGGTATTCTGAATGACTGGAAAGTTACACATTTCGTAGACTGGAACCACGGAAACACCAAATGAAATTAGAGTTTGTTGGACGAGGGCAGCAATATACACGTCCGGCACAGCAATCGGCGAAAGTTTAACTCAGTTAATTACGGATGAGATATTAGGCTGGTACCTTGTAGCAAAGAAACCACAACGGGTGAGGTACGTCTGTATTTCATCAACCAAATAATTCAAGTCAGTAAAACATGTACAACTTTTTATATAGTTCTTTTTCCAGACGGCGATGTAGCAGCACTGATCATCCGGCTACCTTAGTATTCCGGCTCCTTTCTGACCAAGTGCCTGCCGCCGTTAGATTGATTCTTTTGGCCGCCATTTCCCGTTGGTTGGTTCGATTGATTCGGTTGACGGCCTAATCGGTAGCCCCTCATAATGGCTATCTTTCTGATTGCCTGAAATCCTGCTGCATTCCATCGGCTAGTCCTTACACCTCGTTTTGTCTGCTGTGAGACACTTCCGACATATTCGCCATCAGTTCTTTGTTGTGTGGCTCTTGATTGGTTGGCCCGATCGGTTTGATGCTTGTGTCGTTCTGTTTCTACAGCATTCCCTGCTACAGTATGACTCGTCAGTTGGATCCCGTGTCCAGTGCAGTTCACAACCATTTGAATTAAAGTAGCAAACAAATGCAGGAATCCCATAAGCCACTATGACTGTAGGGGCATCTCGGTGCACTTACTTATGCATCTGGAAGACGCTGGTGACAACAAAAATAGTAAACAGTGATGACACAGAACCCCGATCACGGATACACTTCACTGGATATTTTGGAGTAATGGCGGCAAACCAATTTTGGTTACTGAGCAAGATTTCAGTAGTAAAACTGAAATTCGACCGATAACAACTGCCATCGGAATCACTGGACAGACTGTCGGCTGCTACATCCTTATTAGGAGTCATCAGCCAATGCGAATCGACCTAGCCCCCACTAGGACTCGTGCCCTGGCTGGGTGAACGAATCTGAGTCAAACGCATAACCACCAAGCGATCCGAATTGGCTTTAAAAACTAAAAACCAAGTCAGCACTGTACAGTGTGGACTGAATTTCGATACCGGACGGAATGGAATGCATAGTTCGTGGTTTGTATCGGGCGCCCACGGTTCTATGCGCCTTACATGATATGCAAGCAATATATGTTTGATTTGCAGCTTTCGAGTGTCACCCTTTGCGTGCATTGTACTTTGTGGTATTTACAATATCGTGCCTAGTAACGAGCATTGGAATAATAAGTTGTGAATTTCAACCTCCCGGTGTGTCTACAGTAATTTTTAGCATATTGTACAGCTGTTTCCTCCTCACGTATGTTCACCAAACCGCTGAGAGCTCTTTCGAATATTTCCTTCACTTACAGATGCTGGGAAATGATGACCATACCTTACTGGTTATAATGAGAGATCCGTCAAGAATGACTGTCGTAGTAGATTATAGTTTTAGGCTGTGAAAAAAATATTTAAATGATTGCGTAATCACTTCATTGTGTTGGCGAACAAGTCATCTTGAGAGTCATTTGTCAGAACGCGTCGTTTGGGTGCTTATGTCTAAGTTTACATAAACGATGTGAATCGGGTCGACCAGTCAGATGCGTTTGCGATCTAAGCACCAGAGTTGGTATTCTAGCTTGCCTAAGGTGAATTTTATCACTAGCCTCACTGCAAGAATAACTGTTAAGGCCACTTATCTTCTACCTCGCGATCCACCTATTTCCCCGTTCAGCTGGCATCCTTCCGCCTAGGTATCACATTGTTTCCCTTCCACCAGACTACAACTTTATTATATATTCTGTAAATGTCGTTCGTTCGATTAATTGAGGTGACTGTTTTACTCGATACTTATTCCTTTTAACGACGTTGTTTTTGATTTATGGACTTACGGTATCATATCATTATTGCAGGATGCAGGGGCAAACGAGAACGCATTGGCTTTAATACGTAATAGTGAAATTGAGCACGATTTGATCAAAAATCGTCTCCAAGAGCGAATTGAAAGTCTGGAAAATCAACGAGCATCTGACGGAACTCGGATCGATAGTCTGAGAGCCGAGTGCAACCAGGTTTGTTAAATGATATGGAGAGCTGTTACGCCATACTTCCCGTAAATAACTTCTGTCTTTGAAATTTTTCATCATGCTGAGGTCAGACGACCATTGTGTTGAACCTTAGAACCTTCTGTGAGGGTATGGTCCGACACATCGTTTGATAGACAGCTTAGTCTCACTGGCGAACGGTGCCTTACGACGTGCTCAGTACCGAACTCACGAAACTATGGGCGACAGGATAACCGATCGATGGCGCGCATCGATAGGGAGAGAGATGAACGCTGTCAGCGCCTTTCAAGCCTCAAGGTTTGGTCACCCACAACAATCGAACCAATATGTTGTGTGCAACGCATGGACACATGGACCAACAACGTATATAATAATTTTCTACACTATTAGAACGAGATGGCTCACAGGCAGGAAAGACTTCTCACTCGAGTTAGTAGGACGGTACAAAATACCTTCTGTGCCGGGTCCCCATCCTGTCGTCGCTGCTGCTCACTGCCTAGTTGGTGGCTTCTAACTGTCCGTGATCCTCTTCTTGAAATACTCTACGGTAAAAAGATAGTAAATAAACGAGTGATAAAACAAAGAAGGAAACCATTGACAAATCTGTCATAGACAGTGTAGAAAAAACTGCTTTAAAAATAGGTGCATGGCTTGCATGCAGATTGGAAAAAACTTGGTCAACTGGATTGAGACTAAGCTAAATTCCAACCTCTTGTGTGACTTAGGAGTGAGAATGTTTTCACCACCTTGTTATTACAGTTTGCAAAAGCAAATCCTTCAACTGCCTGATTGGATAATAAGAGCTACCATTTTTCATCTAGATCTAATTCGGAGGGTTATATTTGTCAGAGAACGGTGTCAGGTTACGTTAGGAGCTACAGCAACAATATCGATCAGGTTGACGACGTCAGCTACAAAGCATCCATTTTCACGAAGTTCTGCCGTGATTTTCAGGCTCAGTTGGACAGAGCGAACAGACAAGCTACGAACAAAGCATTGTCTCACAAAACAACTTAAAAACGGTTTCTGTAGTGCAGTATTACTGGTAGTTAAAATCGAAACTGAAACAAATCTGTTCGACGCAACACTGCACCAATCGTCAATGCAAGGTTTTTGATTAGGCAGACACTCAATAAACTCAGTTGTCGGAAGTTTTCGAAATGTCTACAACTTTCTGCTGTGTAGTGTAATGTTCACAGAAGGATTCATCAGGCAGTATCAACACCTAATCTACTGCTGAAAGTAATGGATGCGAAATTTTTGCTTTTCTTATGTTTAATGAGAAGGTGCAACTCTTAAGTGGCTGATACGTGGTGAATAAAGTACTTAGAAGGGGCATTTGCTATTGGCAACGCATATAGGGGTGCTGGTGTAGTGTTTGATATTTAACATGGTTTTCATAATGAAGGAGTGCTGCGATCCACCCGAAGTCTACGAGTCATGGAAACTATAATCAAAGGTTTTCGTGTAAAATCATGAACTGTAGGGAGATCAAAGTCTTTAGTGCCTCCTAACGGAGTAAGTTCAGAACTCTGCCGAAAAACAGATGTGTCACTTGATGTTACATGTCGGTGTTGTCGAACGACCATTAAACTGATTGACATTTCCTTCACATCGGACAGCCTTCCTCGGGATCGGTTTGGATAATAAGAGCGTCCAGTATTTGTCAGAATACCAGCTACACCCGTTTGTTTTCTTACTGTTGCAGCTCCATGACCTGATTTGTAAACTCGCACTGGCAGCCAATCTCGAGGATGCAGTCAACGAGATGGCCATTGATGTACTGGGAGAAACTTTGATTGGTACGCATATAATGTGGTTCAGATGCTTTGTTTGTTAACTCCAGATAGCAGAATTTCATTTTGGATAAAATTCCCAGGTATATCCTCAGTGCTGATGAAGTTTCCAAAAATGATTTGAGATTACCCTGAAATATTTCATATTAGCTCATTTTTGTTAGCCTTTGTATACAGATGGTTAAAATCAGCGAGATAATAAAATTCGTTGCAGAACTGAACGCCGACGGATGTCTTATTTAAAACAAAATTTAGGTGAGAGAAAGTGGGAAGACTTATTTACTGGAGAGATTTAAATAACAAAATAAATTTTTCTTTGGACTCCAAATTGCACGCACAAACCTCAGTTCACATTATCAGCCCCTCGTTCGGAAGCACTGGACTCGAGTTTCGCTCTTGTCGGAGCTCATTAGTGGAGCTTATCTTCCTCCACATTCAGGGTTTGAACCTAGGTCCTTTCATTTCTAGAGCGTGTGCTTTATCACTGCACCTCCCCTCTCCCGTCCAAACTGATCTGAATCACCGAGTTGAATTTGTTCAGATATTGTCCTGCATGACAGTCAGCGATTCCCTACAGCTTCAAACGGAGACACAGTAAATGCCCACGGTAAATCCAAGCGAATGCCTCGCAACAAGTCGGGTCTTCTTGTCAGGATGGGTCAAAGTCCCCACACTTGAACCTGCCTCGGGTTCGATATTTCCATCCATTCATACTCCAGACGAATCAAATTAGATCCTAGTGAACATATAGCATCAGTATGAAGATGAGTGGGCAAAGGAGTACCGGCTACGCATACCTGATGAGCGGCAACAGCCACGAAGCCGGTGGTGTGCTTCCGGAGGGGGGGGGGAGGGATTGATGAAGCACTACATCAAACTGGAGAAACATGAGGAAGAAAGTATAAAAATTGGCTGGTAATCGGGTTCATTCATGTATGCAGGGAATGTCTTTCAAGTAATGCCACTGCTTTTTCTATTTTAGAACAATGTATGTTCACGTTAAGAAGTCGCACTGATAGGACCCAAGGAGCGAATCGTCAGGTGACTGACAAACCGTGACCAGTGGTGATCGATCGGTGATAATCTACGTATTAGGCCGTGCAGTATGGGGTGTGTCAAATGAGCTTGTCTTGTCTGATCAAACTAAGTGACCTGAAACTATTCCAAATCTGTTCCATTCCGGCCAGGTTTTGGTTATTCAGTGGTTTACTGTCTGGATAAATTAAATACGTCACCCTCAAAACACGACTGTCAGCATCTTTGTTTTGATTCAGTGCAAACAGAGGTCGTTGCAATGCATGCTTAAGTAGAAAAATAGTAGTCCTCGTTGTCAATTCTAGATTAGGCTTTGGTCTCCAGTCGGAGGTAGTAACACCGCATTTACCACGCAGTTGTCCACGAATGCTGTCAAGCACCGAATGAATCAAGCAAATTTGCTTGCATTTACCATGGACGGAAATGGAATGAAATAACCAGCTTCCAAAGTGGCCGGCACCCATTGCATCTCAGCTCATTTGATTAAACCTTCATAACCAATGTTTTTCTCGAATTTGCGGATCTAACGTGACGAATTCTCTGACATTCCTTTATTAGATGCCATGGGGCTTATGCGGATTTGCGTGACGCCTTCCATGAAAATTATAAACCCCGACTAGGATCTTTGGGAACAGATTAGAGCGGCCTTTAAATCAAGGGAAGGGCGAGGCTCTACGTGTGATGGTTATTAATCCGTTACGATTAATCCCCAGCCATAATCATCACGAACTTATGAAAACCACCAGATTGGGATAATTACACCAATATTCAGAGGTTACGAAATGTTAACCGGCGAGTAATAAAGTCAGATAGCAAAATATTGGTGAAAAAGCTTCTTCCATATACTGGCTGAACAGAAGGACCTGGTGCTCTCATTTATTACTAGAATAACATGAGATTTATACCTCACGGTAAATTCCATTTTATCAGTATAAATGAAAGATATTTCACGAATTCATCGCTCAGCTCGTATTACACAACTCCGAAATGGGGATACGGAGAAACAGGCAAAACAACGCCTTCAAATTACTCGTTTACAGCGTGATTTACGGGGGTCCAAAGAACGCGTCGATTCGCTTGAGCTTCAGCTGTCAATCATGCGTCGCCGTTTGGTCGAAATGCAAGAAAATCGAATCAACGAGACCACTCCGGCCAGTCAGACACCGGCCACTTTAGCTGCTTCAGAAAAGGAACGTCGACGGTTGGCGAAACAGTTGCAACAGACCAAAGATGATGCGCGTAACCTACAAGAAGAAATTGTCATGTTAAAGTCTCGTCTGCTGGAATCGACTCGTGAAAAAGTGAGCAACGGCACCTTCTTCTTACATAATATGCATCTGGCATCTAGCAAATATCGTGAGCAAATAAGTAGGGGGTTGATTGTTAAATAAACTAAACCCAGCTAGATTTTACGAATATTTCTGTTGTGTTCAGTTGTTCTGTATCCGGAATAAAATAAGGCACAAATGCGCACATTTCTGATAAAATGATGAAATAGAATTTCCTGAATACAGGATGCATTTCCATAGTCAGACTGCTGGTATATCTCATTGTCCTTCCTTCCATAGGTATACCTGCATGGTTTGCACGCGTGTAACGCTTGTGTTTATGATCAACAATAAAACATGTCCTCTCCTGATCAGCTATTACAGTTGATTTATTCGTACCTTTCTGGTACCTCGTTAATCACTAGTTTCAACTAAAACAACTGTTGACGAGTGAGCAAGTTATCCGGTGTCCAACAACAACAGCTATAAATTATTTCTCACCAATCAACGGTGCTGACAGTCTTCATCGATTTTTCGTGCACGGACAGTGTTATAAAACCATCAAAGAATTAGCAGGGTAGCTTTCTCATCAACCAAAAATCAGTCTTCTGATTTATAAAGTGGAACGATCCTTGTCATTGCATGAAAATAAATCTGCCTAATGCAAATGAAGTCATTCCAGCTCTCTACTAGGCATAAAGAACACAAATGACCTCTGACATACTAAACGAAAACGGTAGCCATCCAACTGAAATCACCCACGATTTCTCTGTAGCGCTATTTTTATTCAGTTCATCTCATTCATCCGGACAAGACAGAACGCTCTAAGATGATTTTAATGAGTTTAGTTAATCAGTTCTGTTCGAAAGTAGCGGTAAATGTGAGCCCTTCTGGCTGCCTTTTGAAAATTGAAAATATTGCTCTGTTATGTCTAATGAGTGAGAGTTTCGATTATGTATTCATCAGTTAACCAACATCGGACAATCAAAAACTCTGCGAAATTCCGAACAACGCATCAGTGAATTGAAACAGGCGTGTGAAGAAAAGACAGAAGAGGCACGTAAAGCTCGAACTGAACTAGAGCACATCCGAAAGCGTTGCACAGTTGAAGTTAGTAAAATGGAAGAAGCGTGCATGGAGCTGGAAAATGAACTGCGCAACGCGAGACAAGCACTCGAGGCAAGTCGCCGTTCCGAAGAACAAGTAAGTGTGCCTTTGCTCACGTCAATTTGTGAACCGAATTTCAGTGTTTATTTCATTGAGTTCCTGCACGCTCTGGTCAGTGTCGGTCGAAATGACATCTTTCCGAATCAAGCAGCTTAAGATCCCCCTGGCTCGTGTTTTATCAGAAATCGAATTCTCTCTCGAACGTTCAGCCTTACAAACTCACAGTCTTGAAAAAGTGCACTGAGATAAACGAATATACCGGAGGAAAAAATATCAAAAGATCCCAACAAACCGAGAAACTCGCAATTTTAATCATTTTATGATAACAGTATTTGTCCGTTTACCGATGACCGTCAGTGTTGAGGACAGCAGAAAAGTGTTTCCTGTAATAGTGAAGTATTGGATAGCACTAACTGCTGGTAAGATTAGTGAAATCTCGAACAAAAACTTACCGTATGATGCGTTTTTCAGATTTGATTTGGCCTCCGGCACCACACTTTCAGCGGATAACTACTTATTTCACTATTTCGATCTTTAGGAAAATACTTTCGACCGTTTTTTCCAGCTTCTTGATTTCAGATCTATGGTTGCAAGGCATCTTGGTCTGGACAACGAACACCTATCCGTTCCAGATTATGAAATTCTGGTACATTTAGATCGCCTTGTTGCAGCTAATCAGGCTCACATTGCCAGTGTGATCGCAACTGAAAGAGCTTTGTCCATGGTTCAGGGAAACCCTCGATAAGTAAGCTGATCATCATATACTTGCGTTTGTCCACATTCCGCCACAGATCTTTCACTCTGACTCGTAAAGGATTGCTGGTTTCAAAGGGGACTGATAAATAGCCCGTCTCTTTTTATTCGTGATTTGTCGAATTTGTGCTAATATACATCTTACCTTTATCTCTTGTTTAGCAACCGAATTCTGAAGACATTTCCGAACCTGCCACTAGAATATTTTGAACGTGGATTCAACTTACTTGTTCTTCAACTCACGATAAAGACATAGTAGATGTAAAGTTATTGGATTGAATCCACGTGATACGACTTCAGAATTGAAGCTGATAAATAGAACTTTCAGATGTGAAATTAGTTATCTAACTTGGACAAAACGAGACTGATGTTGTTTCCACGTGAGCTAAATAACAACCAGTTAGTTAAGCAACAAATCATGATAAGTTCAAACATAGGAAGAAGGGGTGGGGGAAACAATAAATTCAGTTTACCCTATGCTAACCATACCCGAGTGTTAAGCGATTTTCCGCAAGAACTTAAATCTTAGGGATTTAGCCAAAGAATGAGATGACGCTTAGTTCGAAGTTAGGGCGTATAATACGGAAATTGACTGCTGCCCCTAGTCTCGATAATACACCATTGCGACTTCTAATCGTAACCGTGTCTTGCTTTATTTACTTCGTTTTTTTAGGAAAATGTCAATAGACTGCTCTGTGTGACCATACCTGCGCATGTGCTTTGAGCACCATTTAAATATCACTAAGGGTTTTGATTTACTGCTGTTTTAGGATACAATTATGTTTCCAACTAATTGACCGGTATACTGAATGGTCGGAGCTAGCAATGATTTAATCACTGTTGGCTTTTCTCTCAATGGATCCAATGGTACAAGATGTGTTTTTAGCCACTGCAGTTAAATAAACTGCTTACGTACGTATGTAGCTCTTTAGAATAAAAGAAACAGACTACAAAAATGGATTACTTACCGTACGTATAAGCTATTTAACTGCTGCGGTACGCGAATTAAACATTGAAGTTTATGAAGTACTTGCCATGAAGATTCCTGCAGACCCTACAAGTCCCAAGTGCCATGCCGTTCGCACCCCTGGTCACATTCCGAATTGAGACTGATAACATTCCGTATAGATTTCTGCCTCCACTCTAGTTATTCACTTATCTCTTTCTTTGGTTGAAAGAGTGAAATTCACAGATGAATTTCAAAGTAACTTCAGTGGATGCACCATTTAGGCTCAGTTCAAAGTGACAATATTCGATTTACGTCCATCTTTTCACGGAAGGGTTTGTTTACTTGGTGAAGTCATCATCGCAGCATAATGCAAAACAAAAGTCTACTTATATTTTGATAAGACGGTATTGTCAATTTTTACAGAGCCTTTATGTTAGCCTATCTTCAAAAAGGTCTCCATTTCGAGCGTTTTTCTGCTTGATACTAGACTGTCTGCAATAGGGAAGATCACAGAACATTAGTTTGCGCTGTAACCGTGCAATTTATGAACACCGGATGGATATAAATTGCTTTTTACCCGACAACCCATTCTCAGTGATCACTTAATGACACGACTAACGGGAATTATTTGATTACTTTTCAACACTGTCTGCTGTGTCGCACGCACTATCCATATGCATTTTTATGCACCACACAAGACACTTGTCGAATACGATACGTAAGTAACTAGTTATGCTATAGTTAGCTATGCCGCCATTTAAAACGAAATTCAGTAATTCAGCTGGTTAACCAACGAATTAATCCGCTTTACACGCACCTCGTGTACATGCACCTTTTTACAGCTTATTTTTGTATCACCTCACCTTTGGAAATCAGAACATGCAAGTTGTTGGAGAATATCATTAAAATGTCCGAGCACAGTTATGCTTGCACCACGAACACGTGCCACAGTCAGTTGACATTCGCACTACTAACTCGTGAGGCGTTCGTGTGCTAACGCTCAACCCAACAGCTCGTTGCAACAGTGCGTTACTCATATGCACCTCAACTGAGCAGCACAAGATTGTTTTTAGTAGTTGTAACCACCTCAACTTGTTCCTTATCACTTCCTCGACAGCCATTCACGTTACCGTGTAGAAATATCCGGTGTGATTCAAGCTATTATTCTAATTTTTACGATACAATAAATCAATATGGACCAGCAGGATCCTTGTGTGCATAATCTGGCATGCACCCGACCATACACAAAGGAATCTATCGTTCCTAAAATAAGAAAACAAAAGGATAACTTTATTAATGCTTTCCCTAGCCTTTAACTCTTCAGCGCGTGATTCACTTTAACTAATATTGCCAATTTATTTTCGTATAATTGAAACCTTTAGCATGACATTGAAAAAAATTTTGAGATGATCCAAACGTTCCAGTCCAACTGAAGAAACACTCGAACTACCTCGACCTTCTGATAAATATCAAATACTTAGTCCATTTGAAAAGTTTGCCATTCAGAATATTTGTGATCTTACACTGAAAAAAGAAATTACGATATTTTAGCTAAATCCGTTGCCTGAACTGTCTAGTCACGAACTCAGTGTTAAATGCAAATTTCCCGTAAGCACTACTTTATGCACACATATTTAGTCTGCAATAATCCGATTTTTGGCGCCATTTTTAAAAATATTATCATAAACTCTCTCCTCCTCTGTGATCATTATGATTTACAGGACCTGAGTGAAAATTTCCGTGCAAATTCAAGTTCATCATTTCTCTGCATCAAAGACGGAAGTTCATTCGCATATCACATCCTGTTGCTGCAGAGAATATCTCCCAGTATGCTGATTCCAAGCTCCACAATATATCTGTTCCTGAGTCTTCGATCGCGCATTTAAAACGATATCCAACGAATCGTGACACTGAATTCAGCACCAGTGCACAGAAAACAAACCATTACCTGTTTTATTGGTGCCGTTTTACTCAATTACAACCGTAACGTTATCTTTGCACACATAGACTTTTCTCTTCTGCGGTGGTATGCGCTGATACGAATGTCAAAATACTGTGGTTACCAAACACCATTAATTGACATCGCTGAATCGCAAACCCACAGCTTGATGATCTTTTGGTACTAGAATTTTTATTGATATGTGTAGTTCAACACAAAGTAAACAAATGATGGGATAAGAATGATGAAATACGTGGGAGTAAGCTGCCTAATATCAGCCGATTTAATTCCCGCCCCAATCACCGGATCTGAGGAACTGCAACTTCCTATTGATATATCTTTTCCATAGACAAGTGTACATCCGAATGCCTTCCACAAAGAACTCAAATGAAAACAGAATGTGATACTGTAAAGCTATAAACAAATACATTTACCCCACTTCCTCGCGATCCAGCTTGCAGAATCAGAGGCGCCGGCTAGTGTTTCCAGGAAAAAGAGCCTGTGCGATGTGAACAGCCGTAAAGTACGATTCAGAAACATCCAGCAAGACTTCCGTAAAGGGCCTTTCTAACCTACATCCGTATACTTTACTCGCACGAGTGGTGTTGGGTCAAGAATGTTTGAGTTGGTTTTGATAATGGTATACATAATCAAAGAAAGGTCTACGGTCTCCCAATTTTTTCGACCATGATTTTGAGTGAATTTTGAATAAAACCCTCAATGAGGATGGGAGGGTAGTTTATTGCGTAGGATTACCTAGACGGAAATGGTCGAATAGTGCTTTGCTAGTAGTCAGAAAACCAAATTTGCGAGCCACAGAGATGTTTCTGCTAACCTGAAGAGCAAAGAGTACTGGGCGAGGAACAATCAGGGAGGACTTACAAGAGCGTGTCATGCTAGAGGTCGAATCAAGAACAGCTTGGTTGGGAGTGATAAAACAAAGTTTGTACATTGGGTGGGAATAAAGCTGATGAATACCAGAAATGGATGCTGTGTTTCTATGGTAGATTCCTCAATTATTTAAGCAACACAGTGTTTGTCTGACTAGACAAATTGGACTTTAGTTGCCAACTGGATGTGATCTATAAAATATCGAGAAACGCGTGAATACTGTGACAGGTACGAAGAAATGATCTCGTTCGATTTGTTCATCTGGCGATCAAATTGTAAATCGGGTTAGTTTTGGATCTGTCAGTGGTTAGCCCTTGGTCACTTCAAGCTGCATGGGTCGTGTGGGTTACCAGGTGACAGAATGTATTTACCAAATTAGTACTGTGCACTTGTACAATGTACCCATTATACCTAATTTTCTTCATTCCATTGTACACAATGTTTTCTTTTGTTTTCCCAAATTAATGCACTCACTTGCCAACAAACCCACACGTGGTTACCGAGGCTTATTCTACTTGTGTTGTTTGTGGAAGTTTGGAGATTAACGACAGCTGTAATACAGCAAGTATGGTTCGATCCGTGTTCATTAGCACATCTATGTTTACGTGGCAACCCTTTCTGCAAATACTAAGACCGAGATCTGTCAAAAGGTGAAACGAACTAATTTCAGAAGACCAACTGTTTATGTGGTCAGTTCTGTATCTTTTTCCCGGACTCTGCTAACAAGGTGTAAGTCAACTGCTTTTCTTATTACACTGTGCGTTTGAGTACCAACATTTTCTAGTATATTTTATTTTGACCTTTTACTTATTGCACCACCACAATACTATGTTGGTTCAAAACAGATAAATACACGCAGACCAAACCGTAGCAAGAGGTGAAAGAGAGCAGCAAGTTGCTAGTTAGATGCAACGACGCAAGAAAACTCGTAGAAATATCTTCACTATCCGTCGAGTGAAACAGATCCCTTTAAACTAGACTATGGACGGTTGAATAACACACGGTTTGCCAGCTTATTTTAGTAGGATTTGCACCTCCGTGTTCTGAGCGGTCCCACTAATTCTCCCTAGAAGATTATTCTGCCTTCGAATCATCCTGTTCTATAATACTAAAAGTAAGCAATTTACAAAGGATGGTAAGTGACCGCATTCAAAACCATAGTACGAAGCGTACTAGCCCAGCAAATTTTCCTCAAACGGGTCTTGTGATCGATATTTTTGGTCACGTCTCCGACTAACTGATTCTTTCCCGATCGATTAAAACAACGATGGTCATTGAATGATTGATTTTCGTTGCTTTTGATTAAACCAACTCAGGGCCGCTGGTTGGTTGATTTCATTGCTTTCATTTAAAACTACACTAGGCCACTGACTGATTGGTTCTGTTCGGTCGGGTTGGAAATTGTTTTCAAAAAAACGGGTTATTATCTAATAATGTGTATGAAAACAACTGAAATCAGTGAATTCTGAGGAACATGTAAATTTGTGGTTTGTAATAAATTATGACTAACTCAAGCAGCACGACCGTCACCTTAGTGTCCCCTCTGAAACAAAAAAGGGACATTCGGATCACGTTCAGGCGATGGTCACCGAAACAGATTGAGACGGACCCCGCTCTCATCAATCAGTTTTAAGTACTAATTTGGACTCAGTACACCTAAATACACGTATCCTTCCCAATTATCATATTACTATTCTAGGGTATTACAGAAAATCGCCGCCGGTGTAGCAAGAATCTTAACTATAATTCCGACTACACCATTTAGCGGAATTAACTCATAAAGTTCACTCAAAAGCCTGATGTTTTAAAACAGCTACTATACCAGGAAAATAAGTTCATATAAAATGTTTTACGAAACATGGTTATATTTTGAAAAGAAAAGCCAGAGTTGCAACATAGCACGATTTATGTCCGGGACGATTTCGCTGCATCTCAACATGGTGCATACTGATGGAACAATCGCCAGATCTGTTTACCGAAAAGAAACTTGGACAGGCCAATACTTGCACTTTGACAGCTTTGTGCCTGTAGAATATAAACGTGGCCTGGTCCAAACACTATTTCAAAGAGCACGACGTATCTGCACAGAAGACACGATTGACAACGAACTACGACAGCTGAATGAAGCCTTGACTGAAAACGCTTATCCCGATGCGTTTATCGAAAGGCACAGCAAGCCTAAAGTCATCAGACAAATGAATTGTTCAGTAGAAAAATTACTAGTCACCCTTTGTCTTCCATTCAAAGGTGATGACGTCAATTGTTTTCTCAAACGACGACTTGGATCAGCACTTGCCCGAACATATTATGCAGCTGACCTCAGAATTGTTCATCAAACGATTAAGATCCCCACACCCTCGGTGAAACAACGTCCATCTCTGTACACCAAATCAAATCTGATTTACCAATTCCAGTGTAGTTGCGGAGCAACCTACGTGGGTCGAACAGAACGGCAGTTACGTAACCTAGTGATTGAACACATTCCAAATTGGGTACAACGTTTTGTGATGCAATCAGGGTCAGATCGACAACGTTCAAAACCATAAGATCCCGTCGTCGGCCGTCGCTCGTCATCTTCTGATGACGCAACACCCAGCTGACCGAAGCACTGCGTTTCGGGTCATTTACGTGGCAAAGAATACCAGGCTTTTGAGGTTTGCTGAAGCGATTGCCATACATCGATGGAAACCTACATTGTGTCAGCAGAAACAGCCATTTGTTAATGTGTCTTTACCATGGTGACGTAACTTGACTATTGTAATTTTCCCTATATTTGTCGAACATAAGGGTTTTACATGAACTTATATAAACAGTATCGTTCTGCAGTATGCACCATGTTGAGATGCAGCGAAATCGTCCCGGACATAAATCGTGCTATGTTGCAACTCTGGCCTTTCTTTTCAAGATTATTTCGGGAAAAGCATGTTTCAATGGTTATATTTTACCAATTCGATGCACGCACATACACTGCAACTTTCAACGAACACTTGTTATTTGCCCGTGTGTTCTTTCGGTACACTTCGCAGGTTCTGGAACGAAGGAAATGATGAAAATGTTTGTTGAACCATTGTGGTACAAAATGTGGTTGTAATTTTTACCTTTACTGATGGACTTCTCAGACGGTTAAGCAAAGGATAAGAAATTACCACTGATCGAATCATACCTGACCTCATCACCTTCGGTTTGTACCGCGAAGTTTTATAAAAGTAATAGGTGCTCGTATACTCATTCGGCCTACACCGCTGTATTCAACATTGCATTTTTTCGTTGATGAAAGGGGTCGTAGCTCCAGGAAAATTGCTCTTAGTTATAGCACTTTCAAATACAGAATAAGATAAAAGAAGGACACACTGACCGACAGTTGATATGCAAACGTTTGTATTTGCAAACGAGTATGGCTGAAGAGCACTCTGCCAATTTAAATTTTGCAGAAGACAATCCCTCTTACCACACAGCCAGTTCGTGACTTCGGTTTTCGACCGGTCAGTTTAATAGAAATTTTACACGGATCGACAATGAATGGCTACGAAGGAAAATTAACGACCGGATTAATGTGCTTAGTTGGCGTTTTATTTAAATATGTTGGTTTAGTTCGTTGAAATACCCTGAAATACATCTTCAGAGATCGCTCGATTTGATGCCTCGGAATGGGTAAAATAAGGAAAATTGTTTGAAAAATTATAACTTGCGAGGTAAAAGTGAGCATCGTAAAACTTTATTTGGGAACAGTGACGGAAGCATAACAAGGCATATTCCGTACTTCAACCGCCTGGTACTAACCGCTCGGGAACCTTTAAGAAACTGGTCAGAAACCGTTGAAAAAACGGTCAGGGCAATGGTAAAAACCGCTCGAAAATCGGCCAAAAACCGATCGGTTTCGGAGCGGTTTTACTACAAGGGATCCTAAATCACCGCTCGTATAATTTGACGCACACATTCATCGATAGTTCTTGTTCCTGTTGCAACCAGGAGTCGTAACTTTGAATCTCAGAATTGTAAAAACGGAAGGCCTCATCCTCCAATTTTTCGTTCAATCTGTTGAACTCTCATTCATTCCGCACAATAAAAATGCAATGCAACAGCTGCAACGCTGCACCCGCACTGCTCAAATTTGCAAATTGAAGTTTAAGATCCTGTGATGTATTCTGTAACGCGACAACACGAGCTGTGAGATCGCTTATCATAGCTGTAAATATTGAACGCAACATCCGAACTTGAACATGCAAAGTCAAAGTTTTTCCATAAGTGCTCTGTCCGGAAACTCGGTCTTTTACACTTGTTATCTTCGTTACTGTATACGTCGCACCGCAAAAAGAATATATAACAATTTACAATAAACTTATGCATACTTTTCAAATACGTGCATAGTGACATCTGGATACAAGTCAGATTTTTCTACGGTTTTCAATTGTTCGCTGGTCGCGCACCAAAGACATCCGAAAGGAGTCTACGTCCAGAACTGAATCAATGACAAAGACCGAATAATGTTCGCATTATTCCGAGACAAACACTGCGTGTGTAATCGTTGGGAAACAAGGTTATCGTGTCTACCGGTAGTACTCCAAACGGGGAACTGCCACTATGGTGATTGCTTTGGTGACGATTTCGAGAATCAACGTCAGCGTAGCTTTCCGGTGGGTGACTTAAAAATGAGCCGGTGTAGGATGGAATAGCTGCGATGTGTACATCTGTGACAGCTGTATGACCTTTTTAAGTATTGCCTTCCACTTAGTCCAAAGAGTACATAGCCACCGGCGCTAAACATTTTTCTTTTGGATCATCCTTGGTGTCCCCAGCAACGACCTGGGATCCAATGGCAAATCAAGTTTTAATTGTCTCAGAGCTCATAATATAATCCTCTAATCGGCCGTCGATGAGTGCACTTGTATTGCTGCTGGCCTCACAACATCCCTGGCCAGAGGAACAACCGGAAAGTAAAAGTTTACAGACCCAGTTACCTTCTGCAAGCGTACTCATTATTTTGCTCGGTGTCTTAAATTTAATTTCTTTAACCCTGAATGATAAGTCTGTTGCATATGTTGCTGACTACCATGAAACTTACCGTTCGTGAAAGTGACCGCAGCCAAATCAGTTGATGCCGATTCCTTGTCTGCTACGCACGTGGTACTACCCATCATGTTCACACAACTACCTATATTTAAAAGTTCAATATGCATTACCTAACAGCGGTAACAACTAGGACTTTTTCTTCCGCAACTGTTACAGGAGAGTCCTTCGTTGTTTCAGGATTGTCGAGGTCATTAACTAAATCATACGACTCGTTACTCGTTGAACAGTAACGATGGCCTGAAAAATTGTAACGAACTTCATAGTAGCTAACTCTCTGCATCGCCACTCTAAATGAGGGATGGACTGAAATGGGCCGTATTAACCCTGTGGACTGCGATCTGCTTCTTGCACCTCCATATTGTAGTTCTGGAACAGGTAACCGATTCGGGGTGTTTTTTCATGTATAGATGGAGAGATACGTGAGAATGAATCGCGTATGTCTATCGGAGAACAGCAAAAATTGACTAAACGCGATGCAGTGTCCAACAACCTTGTCAAGGCAGTTGTAACACGCAGGGGCAATGCTCCTGTGACAACGGTAACACGTGTGTAATCTGCAAGAGCAAAAAAGGAAAACCTCGATGAGCCGAGGCCCAGTAAGTGTATCAACAGGCACCAACATTTACATTAAACAGAACAAAATGGCGGCCTCCAATCTGGTCGTTACACAGGATAGTGTCCAGACATACGGGCTTCAATCTAGACCGACTGAAGTTATGGTACCATAATATGTGAAACGGTTGGAACTGATGAATTGGTGCCCATAGGAAATTAGACTGACGTGAAATGTTGCAGTGCGACTTTTGTTTCAGTGCGTGCCACAACGGTATATAAACCCAGTCAGCACAGGGGTGCGCATTTTAGTCCTAAAATAGTCCCGCGAGGGACTAGATTTTGGTAGTTAGTTAGAGAATAGTATTTGTCATACCATTAGATTTGAACAGGCATAAACATGGAAAAATAATTTCACTTCATCGAAAAACACTATGGTTTACCAGCCCGGTCAGCACAAAGGTAGAGCATTTAGTCCCAAAAAGACCCTCAATGGACTATTTTGGGACAGTTTTTATAATGTGGTGTGAGTTGGAGAATTTCGCCCAATGTTTCAAGTGCAGTTCATAACATGGAAGCACACCTTGAGTTCTTTGTAAAATGCAACTTTTTATAGAGATTTTAGGCATTAAAAACACCCGGTCGTTACAAGTAATTTTCGAGGGTATTCACAGATCATGTTATTTTCTCTAATGGAAATTGATGAAAGTTCATTAACTAGCACCTCAAGATGAACTGATGTAGTAGAGCTTGCCGAAGTTTCAAAGTAAAGCACGTAGGCCGCGGCATTCTCGGTGTGCTCCAAAATAATTTAAAGAATATCCCCGGGGTGTTTCAAACGGGACTGAATTGGGACGAATTTGGAACTAAACTGGGATTAATTCGGGACTATGTTGCTGAGTGGGAGCGTTGTGATTAAGGTTGTCACCCTCGCTGACCGCGATGATCGTCAGCGCTTCAGGTGCAGCTGTGGTTGATGGTCCTGGGACATTTTCTCGCTCAGTTCATGGTACGTACAAGAGTTTTGCAGATTGTGGAAAGCAGTTTCCGGTTTTTCAAAAGGAAACTTTGACTTTCTATATTTACTATTGTGTAGTTACCGTTCACTGTATAATTCGCCAAAACAGGTATCACTTTTGACAGTCTCTAAACATGCGGGCTTAGATGTAGCCCGATTGAAGTTATGGTACCATAATACGTTAAGCGGTTGGAACTGATGAATAAGTACCCGTAGAAAATCAGATTGACGTGAAATGTTATAATGCTCCTTTTGTTTAAGTGCGTGCCACGAGGGTATATAAGCTTTGTGGTCAAGGTGGCCGCCTTCTTTGACCACGATGGTCGTCAGCGCTGGGCGTTTTCTTGCATAGTTCATGGTACGTACAGGAGTTTTGCAGATCCTGAAAATGGTTTCCGGGTTTTTCTATGGGAAACTTTGAACCCTTTCTATATCTATGATAGCGTAGTTACCGCTGGCTGTATCATTGACCAAAATAGGTACTAGTTGTTGCGCGTATTTGAAAGATGCTCCAAAGATGGCGTTTTCCCTCATCCGTAAGTTTGGTTCGTATATATATATATATATATATATATATATATATATATATATATATACACTGTATTCGATCATAATTCCCACGGTGTTGTGGCTGGTAGACTGACGTTTGGTAGATACAGGTTGCTTCAAGTCATAAAACAACACCTTCGGCAGTTGCTCCAGAACCCCTGCACAGTGACAGTGACCGTCTAGCCTTCGTAACCATAGTTATGTCCCACTCTATATTGAGAGCTACAGCTTCCATCAAAAGGTTACTGAACTAACTAATTGATTCTCTGGTCTGACCTTTTCCGCACGTATTGCTGTACATTACAATTAATGGGTAACGGATAGAAACGAAAGCAGTTTCGGTTCCTTCTTGTGACGCTATCGAACTTCACTAAATGTTTAACACAGTACGAAGTTTTCTTCGTATCATACCCAGCCAATTCATTTCACTTGAAGTAACACTCACGTATATGATCGCCCCTACATGAAGCTGGTGAAGCCACCTAGGTGTACGTGAAATAAGACGCAATACGAATGCAAAAACAAAATGGCTCCATGGAAGCAACGCGGTAATCAAAACGTGGTGGCCCCATAGGGGCCATGTTAGCAGTCACGTAGTCATCCAAGTTCGTCATCAAGCCAGACAATGTAAGCACTCCTTCCGAATCGGTGGAGCCCCCTGCACTCACATTTGAAAGTTTGCTTTCCGTTCTGGATGGTACCATTTTCCTTGTTCGTGAATTGTTTACGTAAAAACTCAAACTGGTGCCTGGTTGGTAGTCCGGAAAATCGGGTCCGAATTCGGGAACTGGGCCAAGTCATTCGCGGTGCTCCGTTGAACATCGAAAGCCTGTAAGCATGACGAAGGAAGTGGCAAGTGAGCACCGAACCTAGTTTAATGGATTATATATGACCACGAACCCAATCAACAATGAACAACGGCTCGGCCAATAACTGGAGAGCTTACTACCGAGATTTGACCAAGAAAAGGAAGATTCGTCGAAAAACAGGAATGTGATTCTATGGAGTTCACTCCCATTGCATATACTTCACGACGTTTTTGTTCCATTTTACTTCAAAATTTTCTATCGGCTATTGGAGGTCCGCATCACACCAAGCCGGGTGGGAACTTACTCGGCTCTCCAATAAATCTTTCATTCTGGCACGGTCTTGCCTTCTGATTTATGGTATATTGGAATGACCTCGACCAGAACCAACTGTTAGAAACAAAGCACTTTAGAAGCTTCCACGGTGTAGCTTGGCACTTATCAATACCATCCAGATATGTTCGACGCTGGGTTGTCAGGCTGAACTGAATTAAAGGTATTTGCGGCTATTGGCGCTTTGGTTCTCACTTACCGATCTCAAGAACGGCGGACAGCTGTGAGTTTGTATCACACCCTTTATTTTAATTTAATTTTTAATGTACATACCCTTTCGGCTTTTTATCTCTTCATGCCCCTCAGCCTATCTTAGTTGGCTAGTGTCGTTCTCAATAGAGTTGACATTAACTTGGTGTACCATATAGACTGAGTCGTGCACTACAGATCACACCGAATGATTAAAACATTTCCAAAGGAAAAAGCGGCTTGAGATCTATTTCGGGGTAAACGATGGTTCACTCGCCTGCTTTTTCTACTTGCACTGCCTTCATTTCTAGCGTTGTTAAAACAACGCTTTATATCTTTCGACGACTGATACCGGGACTCCTGCGAATCTTTGGGTGGAACGACTAGCTTCTGGGTTTTAGCCGAGGACAATGAATTAGATTGTCTTACCGTTCACGGTAGCAATTAACCTGTGTCTCCGAACGGCTTTTCGCTGCGCACTTCTAAGTCAGAAGCCTGCTAATGTCAGTCCGAGTCCAATGAAAGCCCTTTGTTGTCACACTCAAGAAGGAATACGTAATCTAGAGGATCAAAGTTGAAGAATACAAACTTAAATGAACGTTTTCTAAGTTGGGAAAGCGGCGTCATAGGAGTTATTGGGAAGCGACGAAAATTTCCAAGTGGTTATGTGAATTGTAAGGTTGATTAGACCTTACTTCGTGGTTTCCTTAGTAAACGCGTGCTTCGGTCCTTTGTACTGCGTGGACCACCTGCACGTTACTCTAATGTGCAGCACTGCAGAAATATGTTAACCAGAACAGTATTTTCCACGACCCGTGAGAACGAGAAGGCGATTGGGAGAGGTAGTGGTTAGCGTGTATTTGGGAGCGTGCGTGAGAGCGTGCGCAAGAGCAACGGTCAAATGGCAACCGCGCTTGGCAGTCAGCGTTCAGTTAAACAATAAACGTGGTAAAAGTATGAACGAAGATGGCCACCGCTACAGAATGGGTGCAATGAGTTTGACCAGTAGCACTCCTTCCACGGACAGATGTTTTGACGGCAAACTGTGTGAAAAATTTCCCCAAGTGTTAAAAAGATAGGAAGGTGAATTATTGATCAACTAACAGTTTCCCCGGCGCTGGTAAAGAAGATGATTTTATCTGGTTGCGTAGGGGGTAAAAACACAGGCCACAAGACGAGTGCGTATGGTACGAACGGGAATTAAAATATCGTCCGGAGCAACATCAATGTTACTACTGTTATAATCCACAAGGCGTGCCTGGGTGAATAGGTTGTTTATTGCCAATAGCTCGTTCGGACATCGACAAAGCAAAACAAACGTTACAAACATGCTTGTTTGAAAAGTCACCGTTCCCCTTCACTTGAAGACAGTCACCATCAGACGGAGAAGCAGTTGTGGTTCGCCTGTTGTTGTTCACCTACTTGCGTTCGGTCTCTTGGGCATAGCGGCGTTGGTAATCCACGAATGACGATAGTTCCGCTTTCGGCAATCAACTACTTAATAAGTAGTATATACACCCACAACACTAGTAATAAGCAGATACTCTACCCCAAGCTTAACCCGATAATCGATCACAGGATAGCCCACGCTAGCAAGGAAGAACACAGAAGATCAGATCAGCGGCTTAGCCCTGTATCTGGCGCTGTACCATAGCTGATTATGCATTGGAACTCCGTAGCTTGTGCATAACTTTGTGTGAATTTAAAAAATACAACTTCATGGCGCGCTCCGGCAAAGGTGGATTTCGCGGTTTCGCATAAAGTACGACCGCGCACCTTTCAAACTCTAAGTTGATATCGAATATCTCCAAAAAAGCCTAGGTAGGCAAAACTGACCGGCGGTTCAAATTTTCTGGCATAGATTTATGGGAAAAAGATATTTCCTCAAAAAACTACCTTCATTTTGTAAATACATTGCTGACTTCGTGAATTCTCTGGTATAATAATTCCGCCTATTTTGCGGGTCTTTTGGTGAACGGCCTGAGCATTTCAGAGAATGACTCATGGAAGAAACTGACAGCTGCATCTCACAACCTTGGTTTGAGTTGCTGTCCTTGGATAACTCGAACCCCGTGAAAAGTGATAGCTCGAAGAGTGCAGCACGCCACGATTTGGTTTTTTGGTTGTCACCGAGGTTATAAAATCGTCCGACAAGTACTGTAAAAGAGCTTCTACGCTAATGCCGGCACCCCTGGCTTTTCCAAGTTATATCAGTTATTTGGCTTGAAAAATAAAAGCAAGTCACGCGTACACTAATCTGTGTAGATGATCGATTCTGATATGCTGCACTGCGTAAGTTCCGACTTGAAACTTTCGAACTCCAGTTATTCTGCTGGCCCAACTCTCTTAGCTGTACTCCAACCGCACGAAGACTAGGACTAACCACATCCATCAACCGTGAAGAATAAGTGAATACCTGACAGCATCCAATTTACTCAGCAAACTTATTGACTGTAATTAGGAGGGTGATTGCTTGTGCTCTCACAACAGGGCCTTGCCACAAACGAGGGCTTTCTTCACACTAGGGACCTTTCGCGCCTCCAGCGCATCTTCCACGTCGTCTCCCAAGGTGTATCTATGTTTTTCGATTCTCAGAATTCGAAGATCAATTACCACCATTACAGGGAGATAAGTACCCAATATCCTATGCACTTCACAAAAAACAACATTCTGGAACGGCTTCCTCCATGCCCAAGGACAAATATACATGTATACAGGTATGTGTACACCAATAGATGGAATTTTATTTATGGAGGGATAACAATATACCTGATTTAAGACGAAATATCAAAAAATGAACTAGTTATCTCTACAGGCGAGGAACCATTTTTTTCTATAGAAAAACCGAACAGCACATCCTACCAGCGGAGGGCAAAGAAGACCAGCACGACCCCGCCTGGTCACAAGGGCGTTCGGTAAAAATTTGCTTTTTTTGTAAAGCAGATTTATACTGAGAAATATTCTGGTAAACTTATCATTATATTCCCTATGATATTCTACAAGCTTCTGGGCAAGCTTTTAAGGCACCTATCAGGAGCCATTTCAGCCCATCTCTAGCCCAACTATCGTCCAACGGCTTTCGATATTGCGCTCCGTGGGTTTGGACTCCACTTCAAGCCCTCTTAATCTCTGACCCCAGTGTCAGAAAAAAAAGTGATTGACCACGCCTGTAATGGTGACTCCATAGAGAGTGTGCGCAGCTTCCAAGTGCACCCCTCACATTCATACTTGTGAATAAACAACCGTGTCGTTCCCACTCCACTCCTCCAAACCTTACAGGCAATGGTCCGGAACAGTCCATTCTCACACACTCAAAGGCAGCCGCAGTTTGTGGTAGAGGCGACATTTTTTGTGTACACGGACGCGTTGTTATTCGGCGGCAGTGCAAGCTCTTTCCGAGAACAAATCAAACAGCTACCATCCCCTTTGCAGCCCAGAATTGCCGATGAATATTCGATAGAACTTGGGAATATCGAACATAACCTTCCGTTTCATCATAGCGTTTGGCAGTCTACTCAGTGACTCTGAGCACACTTGGAGGAATAATCGGGTGCAAAGATTCCTCCGAAAAATCCCTCCAAATGTATCGTCCTCCTACGCATGGCAGCCGGTCAGTAGAACTCAACTTCCGTACGGAACTGTGCATGAGATAGTCCCCCGGAACATCGCCTTCTTCCATTAGGCATATTCTGCTAAGAAAAAATTCCAATTATACCAACTGCACAGTTGTCTCACGACTATTTCGGAGTCTGGCTACCATCAAGCTATCTGCTTGTAAAACTTTTTTATCGCTACCCTCGAAGAGCACCATAAGACGTTGCCTCAATCCCAAGGTCCGTGAGACATTTATCAACAAGGTAACTCAGGAAGAATATCACTCAAAATGTAGAAAAAATGTGCAGCAATTCATAACAGCAGCCATTGAGCGTTTGGGACCACATCAGTCCAGGAGCTAGAAAGAATAAGGTATTGATGTCTGTTTCAGTAGATTCGGATGCTCAACAATCTCCAGATCTCGCTGCCATGGGCGTCGTGCCCTTTTCCGTTGCATTCCTCCGCGGGTCAAATAGGCGGGGTTACATATTCCTGAAACGAACATCCACTACGGCGGCCTTGAGTAGTTCTTTATTTTGGAAGTGCGATTAGACGATAAAGCTGAGAATCTTGTTTTTCTCTCTCGGTACATAGTAAGGAGTAGCCATCAAATCTGTCCAAAAGGAAATTTCGCCCGAATGATTCCCAAGCTCTTTCTCCAATATACCAGCCACCTCAACCATCAGTAATGGAGCAGTCAGTTCCAGCTCTGGGGTGATGGCTGCGTCTATGGGTGCCACTTGAGATTTTGCGATCACCACAGCGCAGCTGGAATGTCCAACTTCAGATACGTACTGGGTGTGTGCCACTCAACCCTATTCAGCTTTGGATGTGTCAAAACAAGTGCCATTCAACTTTTACCTTAGGATCCAAGGCATCCTGAGCGCAACGTATTGGGAAACGAATATGTTATATTTCGTCAAAATCCCGTTTGTTTTTTTGCCTTCTCTTCTCGGCCTCTCATCCCAGCAGTCAGCCGTATCCTAACCCCTGCTTGTACTTGCCTTGAGAGGAAATTCTTATTGATCCCACATAAGGTTCTAACTCTCCAAAAGGACAGAAGATCGATAACAATCGAGACAAAAGGCTCTTCTCGCCGGCGAAGCATCTGCAGAGCCACAGTGAAATCCAAAGTGTACCTTGTTTCATTTCTCGAAGCAACCTTAAATTCCCCCGTTATGGTAGGAAAGCGGCTTCCCGTCTTTTCGC
This sequence comes from Fasciola hepatica, assembly GCA_948099385.1. NCBI lineage: Eukaryota > Metazoa > Platyhelminthes > Trematoda > Plagiorchiida > Fasciolidae > Fasciola > Fasciola hepatica. The sequence continues at coordinate 7,049,279 of CANUEZ040000012.1, read as the reverse complement.
CAACATACTTCTGGTGCTGCGGAAAGTACGTACTAGGATCCTACCGTCAATGCTCAGCCATTTTTTCAGTTCGAAGCCGCCATCCCTGCGACCAAGACGACTAACTAGGTTTCATTGGCGGCGGATGTGAAAATTCATCTGTGTGGAAACTGTTCAACTTCGCAAGTGCTACTTTTACCGGGTACTCGCATCTAAACAAGCTTGCCACCGTTTTCGAAGCGGAGCTAGCACAGAGGAGAGAAACTGGGCACCAAGGGGGTGTACTGCAAGCTGTGACTAATAATGACGGGTGACATTCTCAACAAGAAGGCACAAAATGGGTTCCGGATAACGTTCAGAGCCTTTGTTCATTCCATGTGTATTTCCTTCGTTTTACATGCTGACTGGGACCTGGGAGAGACGGAAGAGGGACTTTACTTGCACCATCATTTTAAACTTTTCGACGCAGTTGCCTTTTCAGTACGAATTTGGCTAACTTTTTGTGAGAACGCTGTTAAGTTATCCAAGAAACCTGAGCGCCTCCTGGTCTTTTTCAGGTGTTCATACCTTTGGTTTAGTTCAGTTTACGCAGGCCAGGTTATAGCCACGGCCAACCGCGCATCCGGAATTCGTTCGGTTGTATGCACACAAGTCATGCACCCTCCACCGTTCGGTGCTTTTCGCCGAATCCCTTTTAAAAATAAGAGATAAACCTAAATCCCTATAGCTCGTCAGCCGTGAGTGACATTATGCATCGTAGATGTTCACTGAAACAGTACGCAACAAAAGAAAATACCAATCACAATACGCAGACGAATCTTGTTGCTACTCTTCGTCCATCCAGTAAACAAACTTAAAGCTCCTTACCAGGAATAATCTCGTTCCACTCACAATCTAGGGCTCCCTCGTAGGCCCGTACGATCTTCAAGTCCGTCATTCTATCAGGCAGACCGCTCCGGCTGTTCTCTACCCTGTTGCTACAGAAAAGCGACCTTATTATCAACCCGGCTCGAGCTTTTGTCGGCTTCCGGTGTCCTCTGGTTCGAAAGTCTAAAGCCATTTAGAATAGACTATCCCGCCCGAAGCAGCGAAAACCTCTATTTAGCTTATTCGTTTATGTGAGATCCTCTCGAAGTCTCCCACTTTCCAACGGGAAAATTCCGAGAACTCTCCGCTGGAGACGCCCACCAAATTAGAGCACCTCTTCCCTACCTTAAAGTGAAACGTCCTGCGGAAAAGGGACTCCACCAGCCACCCACATACTAGCCCATTTATACCGAACCTCACCATATTGCACAGAAAATGACGGTGAATAACAGAGCCGAACACCTATCTAAAGTCAAGGTATTATGCTCCGACGTGCTTGCCTCCATTCGTTCAGTCGCTTCCTGTAGGAGGCACGAGACTTGGTCAGACGAGATCCGCCTTTTAGGAATCCATTTTGGGCTGGGCCCAGCACAGAGTGCTCCAGTAAATGTTGCCAGATGTGAGCACAGATGATCTTCTTAAGAAATTTACCTGGGATGCTAGTTAGGCTCACCAGCCCGCAGTTATCCATAGCTGACTCGGGTCCACTCTCATGTGTCACCACGGCGGCCGCGCTTTTCTAGTCCTGAGGCAGGTTGCCCTGGTCCAGCTTGGGTCCGTACAGCTTGCACACCGATGGGGTTATGGTATCCTCCAACATCTTGATGATGGCGTGGTCGATTCCATATTAACCAGCTGGCTTGTGGCTACTTAATTATTGTAGGTACTAACGCAAGGTTCCCTGCGAGAGATTGAACTCGCTTACCAGCGGAAGATGTACCAGCACCAAATCGACTCCTACCCCGCTTTCTATCCTATACGCATCGCCAAATTATTCACCCACGGCCTTTGCTTTGCTCTGGTCATCAATGACCACACCTTGGTCATGGTGGATAGTGGGCCCTTAGCATCCACTGTTGAGCCTCTTGACCGTACGCAGCCGTATAATTCCTTCGGTTGCTGCCTATCGCGTTTAGCTAATCCAGGCTCAAGCTCTAGTTCAGAAGTTTGCAGGACGCTCACTGACTCATTCCTAAGCTTTGTGCCGCCTACGCGGGCTAGCTGATTGTCGGAAGCTTTGTAAAGGTTCCAGCTGCAGTTTTCACATTTGACGGCCCTGGCTATCGCAGCCCTCCTCCACACTGGTTTGATCTCCCCACTCCACCTCAAGGGCGCAAACTCGTTCTTGGAGGCAGTGAGGGATCCCCATATATGACCTGCCAGCTTTCCCCGACAGTATGCTCCTCGGCCGTGCTCCAGGTCAGCCCCGTCGCCGCTGACATTCCTTACCAGTCTTGAGGTTATCCTGGGTGAATTTGATACACACTCGATCACCTTTACCCAAAGGTGTACTGCATGGCAATTCGGATACGTGGTTTGGGAGGTTCGTTTTTGCTGGATCGAGCAAGGTTGGCAGGCTTCAAGACCTATATCTGGTATCTCCCGTAGTAGCTGGTGCAAAACATTTGCGTGCATCAGCCCCAATTATGTCCCTTCCTGTGATCCCCCATGTAGACTTCAACCGTCCGGTCAATGTGCGAAAGGTTGAGGTTACGCAATTTGGGGGTCTTTACTGCGCCCTTAACTAGTTCAGTCAGGGCCCTCATCAGGCCTATACCTCAGTCACGGTCTGTACTTGTTTCCCTGTAGACGGAGACAACGTCAACCCTTCTGCTTGGGAGGAAGATTGTAGCTGCGCACACCTGGATACTACGAGCGCACTTCACGGTATGAGACTCGAGATGGTTTACGCCTGGCCTAATGAGGATGGCTTCCTCCCTTCCAGGGCGGTGGCGTTCTATATCCTGCCCACAGATTGCAAAACCCATATTTAATAACCCTGGCAAACGTTTTCCTCTGGGGAGCTTTGTTTCTTTATCGGCCATTACTGACGCGCTGTGCTCCTCAGTGGCTTTGGAGAGTTCCTATCATTTGTTGCTGATGCTATACACGTTGGTTTATAACACCACCGCGTTTGCCCTGTGGTTTAGTTGTTTGAAATATTAATTCCTGCCCGGTTTTGGGGCCCATTGCCCGAGACAACGGCAAGATTTTTGTCTCGGTCTTCCCTCATGGTGGGCTTGAAGCAGGCTGACAACCAAGGACTTCCGACTGTTCTCCTTTTATCCCTATGGAAGTAGCCATTACATTCAAACAGTCAGGGGTTGCGCTGTCCTCCACCTTCGAACAATAATGTTAATTTTCATCTTCCAACACGTCTTCGATTACAACTTTTTCCGACTACTAAGGCGGCTTCTTAACTGCTGTCGATCCCGAGGTCTGAGAGGCGATTACTGCATCCTGCTGTCCTTGGAGGCCTCTCGTCGGTGTCCTAGATGATTCAGCTGGATTTCCGCCTGGTACTAGACCCCCAGGCTGTACTCCATGCCATCCTGTGCAGTCTGAGCTCTACCGTTGGCGTCGTGGGCCATCACTTCCGCCCTGGCCGGCCGTCTTTCTCGGGTGGACTCATCAGCTAATTGTATTCGTATTGGTCTCGCTGGAGGTACGAGTTTATTCTCAGGCGGTGACTTTCATTTCTTCACCCTGTGCACCCTTCCTAGAGTTAATTTCAATTCAGTTCAGTTCAACTTGCACAAGACAAAATTGGTCGAGACCAATCGAACTTTCAGATCGTTGTGTTATCGGCGAGTTTCCCTGGCTCCCAACACTGCGCGTTGAAATATTTAGTCTGGAAGGCAGGATCTGCGTGGCAATTTCACCTTTGCAGACATACTTCGATCGATGTAAATATCAGGAGCTTATTATCTCGCAAGTCGTTCACACAGCTAGCTCTTGGAATGCTATGTTCCTGCGTGAATCCAGGGCCCTTTTGAAAGTTGGTACGTTGTCACATCCAACAGTATCCTCGGGCAGTCTATTCCATATAGGTGTAGCCATACTTGTTAAACATTCAACCCGTATACCCAGCCTTGAGTATTCCATCTGCACCTTGAGACCTTGTCCCCCGGTGCCGCACTCAGTGGCAGAAATGAACGAATCACCCATGTCTATACCCAACAGGGTTTTTATGATCTTAAACACTTCTGTTTGGTCACCTCGGCCCCTATGGCGTTCTAAACAGAAGAGATTGAGATCCTCTAAAAGTTGGGCGTAAGGCCTCCCCTCTGACTGTTGATAACTCTAGTTGCAACTCGCTGCAACCCATCCAAGCACCCCTTATCCCTGCGATAACAAAGAGCTCATACCTGCACACAACACTCCAGAAGATGTCGCGCCAAAACTTTGTAAAACGGGACGAAGACTTCTGGATTCATGCATGTGATAGCATTGCACACACTAGTTAATACACCTCTGGCCATAGTGGCAGCTCTCTCGCACTGCTTTGAAGGCCTGGAGTCTTGTTTGTCTATAGCTCCTAGATCTCTTAACTTCAACACTTTTCTAAACGGAATACTGCTCGTTTCGTCTATGTTAGTGGTCAGGAGTTGACATTTGACGAGATTCAGCGGCAAGTCCTATCGGTCTGCACATCTGAATGCAGTATTTATGTCCTGTGCCAAATTGCACCCCGCTATCTTCACATCATCAGCAAAGATGAAACAAGGAGTTCCTCAATTCTTCCGCTAGGTCCTTCATGTACAAGAGCAAGAGCATAGGCCCCAGTACTGAACACTGTGGTGCACCAGTATTAACCGTCCCCGGCCTCGGTAGATAATTGCCCACCTTGAGACAGAAGCTAAAATTCCCTAGAGAAAGAGCTACCTACTCAGTTGCTTCCCCGATTATCCCAAAGACAGTCAATTTACATTCCACCGGGCGATGACTCAAAGAGTCTCAGCGGGCTTGTCAAACACGATCTTTTTCCAAAAACACGTGTTGCGCGGGTGTCGGTGGGTCGTTATTACCCAAAACCAGGCATAATTGCTCTCTGAAGATACTTTCCAAGCACTTGCACGACACTGATATCAGGCCGACCGGTCTGCAGTTATCCGCCTTCTGCTTGGATCCTGTCTCACGTACTGCTACGACAGAGGCCTCACGTCAACCCTCTGGCAACTCACCCTCCCTAGGGGCGCTTCGTAGCAGTGGGTAGTAGCCCTTGATAAGATATCGAAAAGGAGCTGAACAACCACCGGATGGATTTTATGCAGTCCGGCTGCTTTGCGTTTGCACAAGAGCTTTAGTTCAGGGAGTATTTCGTCTTCACTTACACTCACCTGGAGCACCGGCTTACTCCTTATATCTGATCCCGCCGCACTATGCATCTGGCCCTGACGATATACGCTCTTAAAAAGGCACTCGATGTTTCTGCCCTGTCTCTATCATCGAGAGCAATGCGTCCTCCGGGCCTTTCCAAGGTACCTACGCTCCTAAGTGCCTTTTTCTTGGACCGCACATAAGCGGAGAAATTTTTGGGGTCTGCCTTCAGTTTGTTGGCTAGTTTCTTCTCATGTTTGAGCTTTGCTTCCCGTTGCAGCGCTTGGGCCATGTTTCTGGCTCTCTTGCAAGCAGTCCACGCGTGGCGCATGCTGTGAAGTTTGTACTGAGCCCATAGTCTTCTACGAACGGGTAATGCTCTCCCAACATTTTGCTTTCACCAAGGCGGCCGGCTCCTGTAATTCTTGGTTGTGTTAACGGAGGAAACTTGTCAGTCACGCTTGCTGGCTTAGCTCTTATTGCCCTCCATCTATCCTCTACTGATGGATCCGGGACTTCCGGGTACCAACGTATGCTTCGCGTCCCTAGTCTGAGTTGATCCTTACCCACTCTAGTGTAGTTTCGGACCAACTTAGATCCTGGTTTGTTAAGCCTTGCTGTGAACATCACACGTAGGACTGTACGATCGCTCTTCCCAAATGGCTCCTCTGTCACCAAAGGGGTGACGTCAGGTCGGTACTTCGTTACCAGTAGACCCAGCGTAGATGAACGTTGTCCATCGCCGAAGAGAGGTCCTTCACTTACGTGTTGTGTGAGGGCGTGGTGGTGAAGGCCCATCACCGGAGCATTTCGGATGGCTCCTCTGGGAGCACATTAATTGTCCCAATTTATTTCTGAGGGGTTCATTTCTCCCAACACGATAGAGTGCGCGCCGCGCGATCAAAAAATCTCGCTGTTTGAAGTCCGACAAATTTCTCATGATGGAATCTATTGTGCCACCCAAGTTAAACGGACAGCAGCAAAGCTGAACTTCTTCCACGGTCCAATGCTCCATATTCCAGATCCCCGGCAGTTCAAAACGCAAGAGGCAGTCAAAACTAGTGTCCTGAACCCATTCGCATTGTTCAGTGTCCTATCTCTCAGCTAGCTGGCAATACCAGAGGCAAGACACTGTCAATGTTTCTGTGTGGAACCCTTTCCCCTCTTCTCATTGCCCCATTATCCAGTGAACTATCCTCCAGCTCACAGGTGATACTCAGGTAACAAAGTAATCGCAAGATTCGGGAACATTTGGGCTTTAGCCTCGGACCCGTGTATTACTTCAAGACTTCAAGACAACTCCATCTGTAGAAGGTGGGATAGTCCAAAGTCTTGATCCTCATCTGCTTGCTGGGCTGTATAGACACAAAATTTCTTTACCGGTCATCGGAGTAGGCGAAAGCAACATGCAGTGGCTCGCGTGTTAAGTGGTACACCTGCAAACGGGACTGAGTGCACTGACTAGAATCAGCTCTCACAAGAAGCAGAAGCTTTTTGTCCAGCCTACCGTCTATTCTGTCTTGTCTATAGGCGACGTAGCCATGAAGTTCTATGGCACTCTGGTTCTTTTTCAGCCACGTCTCCGTGATAGCTATAGTCACTGATCCATTCGTTCTAGTCAGTGCTTCCTCCCACACACCTCCTAAGCTACAAGAACTTGTGTACTATACGGCGACACCTTCCGCCAGGCCATCCGCTTCGACTATTTCCTGCTGGGCCGTTGTATCCTCGGGCGCACTTGCCGAGAGAACACCCGGTTTTTGCATGAACACTCAGTAGGCCCGTATTTTTCTGAACCTTCGAGGCTATCTCCGTATCTGTCTCACAGATACAAGCTGCTCTCGTTGATGGCCACGTATCTTCTGCCAAATCCATTACTGGCGGCGTCATCCAAGGTAGTGTATTGGGCCCACTACTATTCCTCATTTATATCAATGACGTTTTCTATTCTATTCCCCCAAGGTACCTCTTTCCTCTTTGTCGATGATATAAAAATATCGTACTCCTTCTTCCCTAATGACTTATCCATGACCCTGTGCAACATATCGCGTGACTTACTCTTTCTGAACCTGGTGCGTCTCGTGGTCCATGAAATTCTCTGCGAATAACTGCTCCCACCTACCTTACAAGTGCACTGTGCCGCTCAGCCGAATTTGTCTGGACGGCCTATCCATCCCACGGTTATTGATCTTGGCATGCGCTACACTTGTTCCTTTGAATTCTCCAAACCGGAGTCGTTCCAAGTCTCTGAAGCTAAGCGAGCCCCAGGCCTGATTCACCGATGTTTCTTACCACCGGCCAGTCGCCTGCCCATGTATCTTCCACATGTGGGACCGCTCCTAGAATATTGTCCGATTACCTCCAGCTTCTGGCGACGCTCCTCTATTGTATCTCTTAAGAACTTACAGCGTATCTCCACCAAAATGCTGTTGGGCTTATCCATAGCCCTAAAATACCGCCAGCTCTGTCAGCTCCTTCAAACTGAGCCTCTGTGGATTTGTCGCATAATACTCAACCTAGTTTGCCTCTTTAGGCTAATCCACAGCCGGGACTACACCTCCTATCGTGTCTCATTTGCTGCCCCCTGCTCCCACCCGGTCCAACATCGTTCCCTCTTCTCTTCCCGTCCCTCAATCTAATCTCGGTCTGAATTCCCGGTTCTTCCTGCCAGCCCCTTTCAAAGTCTGGAATAAGTTCCCGCTTTAGTTTACGCAACGCCTCTTAATCAATCACTCTTAGGCGCGCACTTGTCTTATACCTAACAGTTTCCAATGCTTCATTGTTCACTAATGAGTTTGGCTTCACCTATCTGGCCTTTGAAAGATGCCTCACACTGTAACCCTACTACATCGGTGCCACAGGCCGACAGATATACTCCTTGTCCGACAATTCCACCCTCTTCAGTGCCACTAACTATGGCCGTTGCCGCCCCTGATTCACAGCGAGCTTACCTCCTGCTTACATAAGATAGCCCTGTTGCCCACCCACTTTCATCGGTTATCCTTCATTTTAATTTTCCCTCTCCCTCGGTATCCGTTGCTCCTCAGCTGGGGCACACCCAGACTGCGCTCATCCGTCCCATCTTGCTTTCCTTGCGCTTTCCTCGTGTTCGGATAAAATGTTCACTTTCTGGTTTCCATTAGGACGACAATCATAACCCACAACTGGAACACTCTCCAGACTGCCGCACTCCTGATCTCATTCGGACCACATTCGTTACTTGGGTAACCATCGGCCAACTCGACGTTTATCCCGGATTACTGTAAAGACTAGACGATCTGATCAATGGTTTAAACCTATACTCTCGTTTGCTGGCGTTATATGGAGCACCGTACACGGAGTAACAAACCCTCATGGAAGTCTCACCGGATCGCAGAGGTGATACCTGGCACCAACCTTCAACCCACATCCGCTAAACGTCTATTCCCAACAATGCATTCCAACTTTTCGATTCTTTCCGCGTTACAGCACGAAACCCAGCCCTAGTCGCTGTCCACTTCGTCGGACCAACCCCTTCTTACCTGCTACCCTCAACAGTCTACCCGCCATCACCTGTGATCAAGGTCTTTGTGAAACAGAATGCCCGCCATCAGCAGCCAACCAGAATTTGGCTAATAATTTTTTATCACGTACAAAAAATATTTTTCTTTTTTCTTCTTTACACTCTTTCAACTTCTGCCTAGCCGCACCAGTAGCGTTTGTCTCCATTAATCTGTTTCTTTGACGGCTCTTCTTTGAAAGTCCGTTGCGCGTCCATACGCCATTCATGCCCTTCAAATGATCACTGGAACACTTGTGAAGCTTTTCACCTTGATGTAAATTTCCGTATGACACAGAAATCTCCTGCACAAAACGTACGTTCTATTATCACCTTTGTCTCGCATTTATTTCATATTTCCCCCCCAGTTAGTCACCCAATGTTGGATCAGATTTCTATATTTCGCTGGCATCTCTGACTGCAAGTCGATAGCCCCATGGGTAATTTGCTTTCAATCTTGTTCTTTGGAATCTCTTCCGCCCGGTTACTTGTTAGTGACCGTCCATTTATCGCTTTCACCAGGAATCCCACGCTTGTTCAGTTATCCACATCTCCCTCACCGAATTCGAAACCGACTTGCAATTCTCGCTTCAACCATTACCACTTTAGTTCCCTCAAACACTACATGACTTTACTGGTGTATTTCGGCTGCTGTGTGATTCATAAATCCAGAAATTGTTAATACCTCACAATGACATGTACTGCCGTATTCTCTGACCTTGCCTAGTGCAAGTGTATTGACCACTGTCAAGAAATATACAATTCAATTCAAACCTATCCTTTTTCCCTTTCCAGCAATCCTAAATGACGGTCGACCACATTAGGCACTGTACTGACCACCTCCCTGGCAGGTGCACCTGGACAATAATGTTGCTACACGGCCGTCTGCCATCCGCTGTTCCCTTTGGCTTTGTCGTCCATGGTCCCACAACCTGGCCTACTGATCCCGGATCACACACCCCTATCGCGGCCGCTTTGCCCCCAGTAAAATTATCATTGACCACTCGTGCCACTCCCAACGGTACGGGGCGAGGTCAGATCCACCGCTTTGTCCGGCGCACATTGGGCTTGTGGGCAGTCTGCAACGATCTACAAGCGCAGTCAGGCTGTGTTAATTTCACAGAGATTTTCCCAGGTTGGGTGTCCAGCGCACGGCCAGTCCCACCCACTAGCTCCCGTTGCGGATGGCACGCTCTAACTATCCTTGTACTGCCGCGTCACCTACTGTCATTCGAAAATTGCATGCTCGCCATCCCTTCCCCGCCACGGTACGCTCACCTATAGTTCTTATCATCTGTTCCCTTGTTTGTGATCTGCTCTTCACAACCGGCTTCATTTCTGAGCTCTTAGGTCTTCTTTTTGTGTTGATCTACCATCTTATCCCGTCATGAAAATATTTGTCTGAACTTTCCCAGGTCAACCCTGCCCATTTCGATCTAACCCCACCTGCCTCTTTTCATCACTGACACCTTTTTCACCTAGCTCCCGTTCCTCGCATATCTACTTATATACAAATATACATATGTATATGTGCATTCTCTCTACATCCTGCACTGTTTTGCCTGTCATTCTTCATGCTAACATCCAGCTGACCCTCATGATACCCGCCCGTTCTTTCTATATGTTTGCCTCACATTCACCACATCCAATCCTTCTAAATCTTTCTTGCCATCTGTACCACCCTTTACTTCTTCCAATGCTCGCTATCTGTCCTACGGTGAGTTTTGTACCCCGTCCGCTGACCATCTACTGCAGTGTAGCAAGGCCTCATTACTATATAGTCTCTAGTAATGGACCCCTCCTTCCTCCTGCACTGTATCCCGCTTCCACAGTTTCTTATGTCAATTTCTAGCCCCTTTCATGCATATCTGTCAGTTTTCACTTTTCCCACTTGGACCAGCCAGGCCGCTCACCTGACCTTGAACCTCAAATCTTCCGGGCATCCATTTGAATCCGCCCTCAGGTTCTTTTAGGCACTCTTCATTTTTCTTTGGTGTGCATACGTTCATCATACACCTGTCTCCCTCCTGAGCCTACCCATCTCACTTTTGTCATGAATATTTCCACCTTTTCACGAATTTTCTCCTTCTACTTCATCAATTGTAAAAACTTGATCATGCGTCTAGCATGCCCCAGGCGTCTCCGAAATGAACAATTATTATTATCATGGTCATTATAATGCTGTCGAAAGAAGACCCCCGAGGGTTCTATTGCCCCACTGCTTGGACTTCTGTTGCACCTCAAAGGCTTCAGGGGCCCACTTCTGCCCAATGGTTTGGGCATAGTCTTGTAGTCTTGAAGTACTACACGGGTTCGAGGCTTTGAGCCCAATTGTCCCGGTTCTTTAGGAAATCTTTGATCTTCTGTCGGATTCACCGAGCTGAAACGAGAGCAAAAAGAAGGGGGGGGGGGCGGGGGTGGCAGCGAAAACAAGATACATATAACCTCATTCAGTGTCACACTGTGGACAGTGCCTTTAGCTGAGTGGGGGTGCGGCATTCGTGAACATATATGCGATAAAAGACAACTATTTTTTTTTTTTTTTTGACAAAGGGAATTATTGGGAGAGACCCAGGTAGATGTCTAGCTTTTTCTTGAAGATAGTTTTGTTCTGCGACAGAACAATATCTTCCGGAAGTGCATTCCACATAGTAATAACCCTACAGCTAAAAAAGTTAATCCTTAGTGAAGTGCGTGGCCTCGGTTTGAAAACTTTTCTGCTGTGGCCACGGAGAGAGGAGGCTGGACAGACGGAGAAGAAGCAATCGCTTTGACCTGTTTCAAAAAGGTGAAACATCAAAAACAGATCACCTCTTACGCGTCTTACGTCAAGGGGATAAAGGTTGAGGATTGACAGGCGGACGGGATAAAGTAGATGGGATAGACCACTTACTGCCTTGGTGGAGGCCCGCTGAACCCTTTCTAGGATCTCACGGTCTCGGACAAGACCAGAGTGCACTATCTGACTACCGTACTCCAGCAGAGGTCGGATATAAGTGCCGAAAATTATGGGGAAATCATCCTTAAATATGCGCGGGAAGGATATTCGAATCATGTTTAGGACTCGAAAGGCAGACTTGCTCGCAAGTTCGTGATGATGAGAGAAGGATAAGTTACAATCTAACCAGAAACCGAGCACCTTGAGTCGGTCAACCCTTGGCAGAGTGGCTGCTCCATTAACGGGAAACTTGTGACCAGTCTCTCTGCCGAAAGACATGCTCACGCATTTGTCATCACCAACTGGGAGGTTCCAATCCTCGGACCAGCGTTTTGTTTCATTAACTGCAACTTGCAGGTCTTCAACGCTTGAACTCCAGAGGGTTACATCATCTGCGTACATGGCAATGTTCGCAGGAAGGGCTGTCGGTAGATCGTTTATATAGATCAGGAAAAGAAGAAAACCTCAGACCGACCCTTGGGGGACCCCAGTTGTTACTGGGGAGGGTTGAGACAAAACATTCCCGACTTTAACCACAAAGGTGCGGTCGGTAAGGAAGCTACGTAGGATGGCCAACATGGAGCCTGTGACCCCGTACGTCTGCAGCTTATAAAGAAGAGGGGCATGTGGGACCTTATCGAGGGCCCTAGCAAAATCGATGAATACAGCGTGTGAGAGCTGGCCATCATCATAGGCTTTCGTTAGACTATCCATCACAGTAAGCATATTGGTGATGCATGACCTGCCAGGAAGAAACCCATGTTGGGACGGGGAGAGGATCTTATTTCTATGAAGATGGGAAAGAATCTCACTCTTAAGAATTCCCTCAAAAATTTTGCTAGGGATGCTAGTGAGGCTTATGGGTCTGTAACTAGAAGCAAGGTGTCTACTACCCTTCTTATAGATGGGTGCGATCACTGCTTTTTTCCAGTTACGGGGGAAAACTCCATCGTCAACACATTGCTGAAAAAGCGAAGCATAAAGAGCAGCTAATGTATCCGCGGCTTCCTTGAGAATACGGGAGTGGATTAGGTCAGGACCCATAGAGCAATATTGGTTGAGCCGCCGGAAACCTTGGGCGACTGCACCAATGGGAATAGTTACGCGGTTAAGGGTAGTGGTCAGAGACAACGGGTGCATAGTAGGATGGGATGATATGGGAAAGGAGCTAAAAATTGTACCGAAGTAGGAGCTGAATGCCTCGGCTACTTGGCTAGGGGAAGTGATTGGAGAGCTAATGGCGTCGGAGCTGTGCCCCTTAGACGGCGCATGTACTGAAAGAAAAATGCCTTATTGGTCCGTGCTCGATCAAGTACAGATCGCTGGACTGCATTCGCGCAAAGAATGTGGCCAAGCTCTCATCCGTATTAGTGACATTTCTTTTTATCTGGATTAGCTGCATCGCCATTCCCATTTTCATTTTAGTCACAGCCCGTCTCTCGAGGGTAAGCAGTCAACTACCCTTCACTGGTTCTATACTCTCTGTGTGCTTTTTATACCTTGTGCCCCATCCACCTCTTTTTCCTTGGCTGGCACTTTTACTGTTTTGTGCCACGCCTGGCCACTGCTGATAGTTGCGGCTTTAGGCTGAGATTTGCTTATAGGCATAACGTCAGCTTTAGCTCTCATGAGAACCAGTCGCTTGAGTTCCGGTTTTATTGGATACAGCAGATGTTGTGCAAGCGCCACTTTTCCACTGGAAGGACTGTCCGGTGTGCTCCTTATGTGCCCCCCTGCGGCATGCTCAACTCTGGATGCTCGGCCTAGCAGTGGGTCCCTGCTGTATGTGCTGGCAAAGACGATAGGCAGGGGCCTTGGCTTTAGCTCTTTGTATGACTTCCAAAGCCCCACTATATGGCACTTTGCATCTATCAAGTTAATGGGCAGCCTCGCCATTCTCAGCGCATTTTTAACGTGCCCGTGTTCGGATTTCTATCTGATCCACGCCCCTTTGATCACTGGTTCTGCACAATTATGCAGAAGAAGAAGCTTGCTCTTCCCAACTACTCCCTCGGCTATGGCCCCTATTATTTGAGCTCTTTCTCAGGTCTCTCTATCCTCTGTGTAAGCACCTCTAACGATACCCCTTCCCTTGGTCAGTTTTATGCTATGTTATTGCCCTGCTCGTCCTTTTCTGCTTGCGCTTGTTTTTTCCAGTGGTTGTGCGCGTAGCTATTGCCGAGCTGTGTATTAACTCCTTTCCTAAGCACCTGCTATGGCCCCGTTTTTCCTATCTATCGATCCCCGTAGAATACCTGAGCATTCCTCTGCCAGATAAAAGCGGCCAAGTCTTCCGTTTCAAAGATTCGTGTGCATTACGCTGCTCATAAATTTCTTGTTCATGGTTGTACAGCTCTAGTGGTACACTCGTTGCATTTATCACAGCGTATACCGGTCCCAACACACTCTTTCCGAATACTAACCGCAAATGAATTTTCGTTGAAAATCATCGTCATACACTCAGACCGACCGGAAACGTGCAAACCAGGGAAAATCGTTAAAGCTTACACCAAAAGCACTAGGTGGTTGTGGTAATTGTGTGAATAAACACAATTATCAAGCCCACAACGAACAATGCTCTTTGCCAAAAAGACTTCGCTGCCAAAAATGAACCAGTAGGAGTGAACATTCCTCAAATATAAAGCTCACTTCAGTAGATACTGCAGCAAGTATTTTTGTGAAATAACTTTTGTTACTTCTCTACCAGGGCAAAGAAAAAAAGGCAGATCAAAGCACTTCAAAAATTCAAACCGCGCAACTACTCGCGGGTCAAGGTGGGCCACGGAATACCTGTAATTCGCAATACTTCACCGACTCTACCCCTCTCCGTGCCCCATCCAGGTTTGTTTTCTTTATGGAGTGTTTCTCCTGATTGAGGATCAAAGGCCTACGACTTAAAACCATTTTCATCTTCAAAGACTGCCTTTGCTGATCCTTTGTCTTGCCTTCTAAAACGAAGAGCGAGGGATCGTCCGCTCCAGCTGGCCCATTCTTCACTGTGTCACACTCTTCATTTAGAGCCGTCTTTCCCTTCTAGGCTTCCGCTCAGTCTACTTACCCCTATCCGCCCGCCTTAAAGGGGTTGGGACAACGACCTCAGGGCAAGCTCTTGGGACCCACTTACTCGTTTCAAGGACTGTCCTCTCAGGCATAACTTCCACCTTGGAAAAGACTTTCTGTCACCTGACTGCGGCATTTTGAGGCTGATGCCACTAATACTACCTGCTGGGGGTTGGGGGTCTGCTCATGATCCCGCTGCTGGAGGGCTAGGCCGGCGGCCTACCTGCTAGGATTGCAAGCCCACTCAGTCCACTGGTTTTGCTTAGGAAAGGGACAGATATCTTTTGCCATTCCCAAACACCCTGGGTGAGCCCACCTCTTGCAGAACTAGCACTATACCGTTTGCTTTAAATGTTCGGCCCCCAGATGCAAGAGCCAGCTCAGAAATACTCGGCTTAAAGACGGACACAAAATGTAGGAAAAGCAGTTCAAGCGCGATCCAAACAAACGCGGGAAACTGAGGCCTGCGGGTACAACCTTTCACTATAAACGCTCATAAAATCCCAGTGAGAAATGATCTCTTCCTAAAGCACCGAATACTATTCTGCAGTGCTACGTAGGATATGAAAATTTTCTCCAAACAAAAGGCACCTTAAATGCCATTCTGACAAGCTCAATATCGTGAAGTGACCTGAGTTAATCCGCAAATCTTCAAAAAATCGATTGAAGGGAGAGGGCTTTGAGAATTGAAATCGCTAGGTTTGTTTTTGCACAAAAGTACCCCTAAAGTCAATCCGTGACCAAATTTAGAACAGGCAACAGTGGGCCATTTATTGATGTTCCACTGAATTTGGCTGCAAATTAAAAAAGCCTTTTCCGGATTCTTTGAGTTCATTGCAGTGTGGTGAGGAGGAAACCAGTGTAAACCATCCTGCTCTGAGTTGTTTAGAAGTGGAATCGCACAATCTTTCTTTGGGTGTCAGTTTACAACGGTTAAACACGTCTTCAAACTCGGCATGTCAAAACGGCTTTCTATTTAGTGACTTCGAAATATTAGCAGCTTCTGCATGATTGCACGTATTACATAGATACCAACTTTACCGTGGTAACACGCACTTGGGGGGTTTCTTCTTGTGTCCACAGTCTTCTCTGTATGGCTCATTTTTCCTCCACTGAAGGCCTATTGTCCAGTGAATCACTGTTTACGAAATCATTGTCGTAGGTCTTCGGCAGATTTTCTTCCAGCTGTCGCTGTGTAACACACAGGGTAAAGAATGATGTCTACGTCCGAGGTGGCTATCTAAGAGGCCCTGCAAAATGCAAACAGAGGATGCACAATCAGGGTGTGGACTGCACCCATCGCCTCTATTTTGTTCTGGTATCCAACGAACCTCTGGTACTTTCTGCCCCTGTAAAGTTGATATTCGAGTGTGGCAGAGGATTCATTTGGAATATCCCACTGATGGTTCCACTTGAACAGGGTGCTCTGGTTCCGTAAAATGGCCAGGACATTCGGGATCGAATGGATTTGCCCTGCTCTCACCTCCGTGATCTCTGCCATCTACAGGCTTCCCAACGGCCGCCACACAAATACCGGTGCAAAACGACTATCCCGTGAAGGTACTTAAAAGCGTATTTTTCTTCCACACTCCCAGTCCCAAATGCTTCGCCGCTGCAGTTCTGATAAGCGAGGTATCACTTCCAAAGTCCAACCACGCATCAACCACCACCGACCCTTTGGGTCGTTTGATATTTGCAGGCACTGCGCGTAAACGCTACTTACCACCTTATGAAAACTTCTGGCAGGGGCATTCATTGCATGCAAACAAGCATGTTGATGTGTAGTCCGATAGTGAAAACGTCGACTGTCTTTAGCTCACACAGATTTCGGTGTCGGCACCCATTGACAGAATGACCAAAATGCAGACGAACAAAATGCATTATATATCAATAGGATATACGCTACTGCCGTTTCACATGAGGCCGTCGACATTCGGGAGGGTCTTCGGTAAAAAGCCCACTCCCTTATTTCTTGCGCATGAAGTTACTTACTGCAATGGCAAGGGGCCTTATTTAATGTATTGTTTCTATTTTCTCATCTTCCACCCCCGGCTTTCAGTGTTATGCCAAGTACCGATGCCTAGTCCGTTGCAATCTGTCAAAAAATCTCACAAATCTACGCAGATTCTAAAATTGGAATCTAACGGCTTGTTTTTTCCTTCTGCTTCCTTGATCCTTCTAACTGCCAGAAATCGTGACAACTTATTCAGAACCTTCCCTAAAGCCCCATTTACAGTAAAACCTGAAGTACTTACAGACTGTTCACGTTCACCAGTACAATTATTCTATTGGCTTTCACGTGAAGTTAGACGTAACAAATCACAGGGTACCAAATACAAGCCCCTGATCCTGTCCAAACTAGGTCCAACAATCAAAAGTCGAGGGCTGGACAATTCTTCTAACGCCATTACAGCCCGTCTGTAATCCTCTTATCGGGATACAGCAAGCATTGCTATCGGTCTCCCCGGCCTTTTCGATAGTGATATCGACTGTGGACAAGCCGCTGTTCGTTATGCGTACTTCTTCCAACTTTCAGACGACACTGACAAAACAATACGACGTAACCGATCGGTGACCCGTCAGGTAGTAAAACTTCACACTTCCGTAACTGCATCTTAGTAGCAAGGCATTTTATCTTACATGCCTTTCGTCGAGGGTAGAACCATCTTTCCGGTGCACCGGCTTTATTTCATATTAAATCTATATAAGCTTTCTGAATTACTCCCGACTATCTGTAACTAAACGTCGTGCTTGAAAGCCTTCATCTCACATCACAGCGCCGCTACCAACTATCCCTTGGTTTTTGGCTTTCGGCAAAGCCTTGGTCCCATGACCTAGCATCGGCTCCTCTTCTCTTAGTATCTGTTACTTCAACCTCCGGTTGTGCTCCTTAAACTTTTTATTACAGGTGATTCAAGTGAATACGAATGGTTACACTTGGAGTTGATGGCGCGGGTGAAGAGTTCCCGGACATATATTTCGTTAAATAGCAAGAGACTTAATTTCCAGGCAAAAGATTCAACGTCAGCGGCGAAAGATAAGGATACCACAGGGCAAAATAAACGCCAATGGAAACATGAGGAAGGATCAAATCTCACTTAAATTCAGGTAGACAAAAAGGAGATCGAAGGTCAATAAAACAACGCAAAATTCTGCTCCCGGTTCGCCACAAGTCTCAAAATGGGCAGGCGGTTAATCCATTTATCCAACAATTGTAGCGAATTTCCCCAGGACTTGTTTTAGGTGGAAATGTCTAACTCGGTGGGGGAGCCTTGAAGTTGAACCCCGGAATACACGTACAAACTAGCATCAATGACGGCGACTATATGGTAATGCAAACTAGCCTGGGGCGCGACCCAGAGATATCAGCAAGGGATCAAAATTTAATATCCGACGGCAAGTGGAAAGTTACGTTCTTTCAAAGCGGTATCTGAATGACCACAACACTGATTCAGAATAGTAAGGTGTGTACTTCGCGATAGTTTTTCTCAGGCCAAGCGCAACGAAAAATAATGGGAGCGGTGGAGGCAGAAAACAGGAAATGACCCACTAATGTATCATAAGTGATTGAAATACATTTAACCATTGAAACAATTGAGAACATAAAGAAAAAATAATTCACCCCCGCTAGGACGGAACCAACTTTGAATAAACGGACTGCAGTCGTCGTGGTAAGTGTCAGTCTTACCAATTATCACAGTCTGTTTTTAGGTTTGTCCTACATCAAGTTAAAAAAGCATATATATTGAAGAGGTGCAAGGGCATGCAGACGGCTTACACAGGCGGAGCAGGTGGCACCACCGAATTAGGTGGCTGTTCAAATGAACAAATTTGCTGGTCTCCACCATAGTGTGTCACATCGGTATCACCGCATGTTCATGTGTTTGGGAGCCGTTCCTGGAGGTTATTCGCTTCCGTGGAAGACTACCTCGCTTCCCTTTCAAGGTAACTTCTTGGGGCTAATTCTGTTTTTGCCTACCCTCCCTTTGGGTAGTTCTCGGGATCTGAACTGGGAGACTTGAGTGCCAGTATTCCCCTGCAGACTCACTGGAAATGTTTCTTCTTCACCCGGAGCCTTCGTAAACGTCAAATTCTGGTTCCGGGAAACGAGTCGGAGCTGGAGAAACTGTGGGGCAAAATAAATATTGAGGAGGACTTCAGACGAAAAAATATTAAATTGCTGGTTCGGACCAGCTTAAACGGGAGCGGGATGGCGCACTGGCACCACACTTGAATTCGAGGTAGAAAGCTTTGGGTTCAAACTCTAGAGGCAGCGGATTGCTCGCAACACTGATGAGCTTTACCGGAGGCCAAGCTCCAGTCTGATTCTACTGAGTGGAAGTTTGTTAGGGTGACTTGCTTTAAGCGCTTGAAATGTGAAGTTCAAAAAACGGTCAAAGAGGTAAAATGTTCAAAAGCAGGTGGCAGTGGAAATTTTGAACTTATATCTACGATGCCGCGCAGTTCAGTCAAGACCAACCGTGGATAGATGAGAAAGCGATAGTTATGCTGTTTGAAAACGGACCGCAGCCGCTAATGAGAGCTCTGCCGCAAAAGTGACACACAAATGGGAAAACACATTTTGCCGGGTACCGTAGGCTTGAATGTATGTGAATTTGTCTACAATGTGGGGCGGAAGATGTTTTATTGGAGAAGATACGCATACAGCAGCAGGGCGATAAAAGGTGAGAACTTTCTATCCGCAGCCAGTGCTGGAGGTTCCGACTGGCCTGGTGTTTCGCACCCGAAGCCGTAAACAAAACAGCGGCCATTTCAGAATATCAGGTCCACACGAGGAAACGTTATGGTAATAGATCAAACCTCCAGAGAAAGGGAAAGTAAGTTTTACGTGGACAGATAAAGAGAAGTGGGTGTAATGCCTGACAGGGAGAAAAATAACACAGTTGGTGAATGAAGAGGGTTGGATATGGAGCGCATTTCGTAATTTATCTACGGCTAGTGTGTGCATTTATTAAGAATAGATGGAAAGACTCAGAAGCGGAGGCCCCTCACGTAAGCCCGATCTTTAATATGTGAAATTCATGCGGTCGAATTGCACGGGTTACGGTTAGATGAAAAGCGAGTGCTGGTAGGAATCGAACCTAGGTTCCGGTGTTCCGACCGTGATAAGAATCTTATTCTGAATCTCAGTGTAGACGGGGAAGTAAGTGATTGACCGAAGGGCCCATTTGTCTTAAACAGTGAAGGCAACAGGTGACCCGTGCGGGAAAAGTTAGGGGTTTTTGGAGAAGAAGCATCGAGGCTCTGAGGAAGACGATCAATGAAGCCGCGGTTTATGTAGTAGGACTAAGTTTGGCTCTCGACGGCGAGGCCAGATTTTGCCAGGATCCAGGTGTTGACATCTTTCTTTATAGCACAACGGCGTAGGTTATTCAAGTACCTCTTTAAAGAAACTCATCCAGATGCCTTCAAGGTTTATTCTATTGGATTTTACACGTTAGAGGAAATTACCGGACAAAACCCAACCAAGTGTTCAATATGGCAGTGGTAATTGCAAGTTATACGGTTACGAAGCCAAAAAGAGCGCACAAGGAGGTTTACTCTCTATCGAGTCTTGGCCCTCTGGACTGTGGCATGTTCTGAAGCTTTTATCGAGCAAGAGTAGTTTAGTCTAAGGTCATGAGTCGTGAGTCGACAGGCAGTTATGGACTTAATAGGTTGGGAATTCGGGAGCAAATGAATTTTACAGACTTCGGCTCCGACCTTAGCAGTGGAAAACGACACCATCCGGCAATGACACCATCGATCAAGGGCGGACAAATAAAAGGCGTTACGAGTAGCGCTTATATCGCTAGGCTTGAAGAAAGTCTATCTTGACATCGTCGGTAAATAGGAACGGGGTACCTCTAGGGGCCAGGTCCAGCCTGTCTTCGATACAAACTGAAACTGAGGAGGACCCAATACGCTTTCTTGTATAACGTCGCTGGTGACTGGTCTCGCGTCAGAGATATTATTTTAAGGAGGAATCACCTGGGAGTTTTCAGATGGGTAAGGATGTGAACGGAATAATGGTGGATTGGTTGTGCCGCACGATAGCGGCTTCTTGGTGAGATAGGGGTTTGGAAGTCAAAATCTTTTGACTTGTCGGGGCAAAAATCTACCATTACCTTCCCGTCACCTGCAGATTTAATGAGGGGACCTAAGAAGCCAAGTTGTCCTATGGCGCGTGATCAAGATTCAGCTAATTTTTGCTGATTATTTCCGGGGCTTGAGCTGGGACGATATTTGACGGCTCCGTATTTATTTACGTTGCTCCGGAAATAACAGGAGTTTGAATGATTGGCCCGTAGTTGATAAATACACCGAAGGGCTTTTTTCTGCGGTTAAGTGATTATTGACTGCTCACGGCTGGGGAAGACTTAATCTGAACTGATTCACAATGAGAGAGTACTCGGTAGTAAAGTTGGAAGGTCCAGTCCGTCGCTGGCGATTCCATTTGGGACAGCTCTCCTGGTCTTGGTCTGGCAGATGCTTCTGGGCCAAAAGGGTACCTAAAGATATACCTTGTACCGAATGCTATGCTAACTAGTGAGGAGTTAGTGACTGGCGGAGGAATTTGGGGAGGGAGGGATCGGTGTCAGTTGCACTGACGATACGGTTAACGAAATAATGAAAAGAGCCTCCATTAACCATGAGGGGTAATCGACCGAATTCTTATTGAGCAGTACAATGTACTTGTTGGCAGTATGTGGTTCCGCGTTCCTAGAGTAATGTGGTAGAGAGGAGCCCAAATCTTTATTTCAGTGTCTCAGGGCCTCAGCTTACCTGAAACAAAGCTGAGTTCTTCTAGAGCTCCGAATAATTTATTAGGGACTAATTGGCCTTTCGAAGAGAGGAACTCGTAGATTCGAAGGTAAAGCTGATGAGTCCTGAATGGTTTCTGTTGAAGAGAAGATAGTTCTGAAGATCCACGAATAAGACCCTAGAGGGTGGGGCTTAGCTGCGGGATACAGCTGCTTATATGGAGAAAGAAAACGTTAGCTGCTTGTTGTAGTTCCTCTGGGAGAAAAAGTGCCCCAATTTTGGTTGAAAATGACTTTAGGTGTAATGTTGCAGAATAAACAAAGATAATTGTTTATAGGTATCAAATGGCCGGATGGATCAGTTAGGAACACCCTGGCAAAGATACCGTGGTTAGCTTACTGTGCTAGTCAAGTGTGACCGCTAGCTGCAGGGGTGCCGTGCAACATTTTGCCTTGAGGATCCCAAAGTCATGAAGAGTTGATCCATAGATCCTACAGTGCAGCACTCCAATGGCCACAAAAAGTGCACGCTAATCTCACCTCTGAAGGTGACCCTAAACCGCCGTCCAGCCAAGGTTCCAGAAATGGAGTGACGGAACATCCCCCGTAATAGAATTATCGTTGGCTATCGCAAGGAATGATTTTGAAATAACCTATGATAGGAGCCCCTTCCAGGGAAAAGTTCTAAGCGCCCAATCAGATCAAACAAAATAAAACTTCCTGTGCATGGGAGCTGGAAAAAGAGATAAGAGTTAATGGTGATGCAGGCGATCGCCCCTAGGGAGATCAACTTGGAACAAGCTTTGTTCATACAAAATGGATTAGGGCAGTACTTTTCATCGCCACATATAGGGGCAAAAGTCACTTTGGAGACGGCTAGCTCAGTGACGGAGGAGAGATCACACTGTACAAGATGCAGGTTGTGCTATGCGAAAAACCAGGGCCGCTGGGAATAACGCTCTGTTTTCTCTCCAAAACCGCTAGTAAATATAACCGTCGAGTGAAGAATTCCCGATTTCGCAGAATGCTATATTAGGCACAGACGTTTTCCGATGGCCGACAGGCTAGTTCCTGCAAATAAGTTCCGTCAAGTGGTTGCCAATCAGTGGCCAGCTGGGTAGGTCCGGAAGCAAATCCAGGGGAAGGAATCTGCTTGGGTCAACCATCGAAAAGGTACTGGCCATGTAAATTACCTCCAGTGTTCAGCATGAACGGATCCCTGAACAGGACGGTCCAACACGTTGATAGCCAAGTGTTACATCACCCGGGTGTTCGGCCGTGTGGGTGTTTGACATCCTTCCCCTCAACCCTCAATAGGAAGTCCATCAAAACTTAACAAAAGCCAGGTTCCCCGGTAACATCAGCTAAACCCGTCCCAGAGAACAATCAAGAAAACTCTTCCGATCCTGACGCCACATCCAGTCGATCGCACTTTCATAGTGACATAGCGGATCTGAAAGAGACCATTAGCATGCTGTGCAACCATATTGGCTTTACGTCAGTAGCATTAGTTTCATCGATGTGCTTCGGGGGAAGTACCTTATTGGCCTAGATCACAGTCCCGAAATCGCCTGTCGTAGACTCGGCTTTGGTGATATCACGCATTCGGTTCTCGAGCACGCCGCTGTGGTCCTATTCGTTGTTTTAACCAAACGGTCTGTGACCAAGCGAGCCAGGGATGGCATTCAATGAGTCTTGCTCTGCAAGAAAAAGTCGCCTACCTTGGAAAGCTGACGGATCCAGTGACTTCTAACTCTTCATCTGCACTGGGGCTGAGGTCGGTGCTGTTCACCCGCCGAAACATCACCGCATCAAATCATCTTGGTTTACATTTGAAGCAGCAAATATTGAGAACATTGCAACACCCAGCCAACGGTCAGCCACTCACAATTTCGGTCTTTGGCGATGTTTTCAAGTAGCCTTTATCCCTTGGGGCTATCAGGCTCCTCTCATCGGAGCGGATTCCCTTTATTACCCTGGCCCTACATTTGACCACAAAAGTCACAGGTTGATGAAAACCAAAACCAGGCCTTGAGTTATTCGCGTCGGTTAACTAGCCCGGTCTCTGCATGTTCGGCCGTCCATCTCGCAATTATTTTTTGCTGATATTTTGAAAGATTTTCCGTTCTTCTCTAAACCAAACCACTTCTCCGACCCAGTGTCGCTTAACTTGCCCCATGTTATCATCACAAACCAAATGCCGGTCCACTTTAGACCCTATGAATTCAACTCCGACAAACTCGGTATAGCGCCCCTAGCATTCGAGCACACGGTGAATCTCGGCACCATTCTACTACCTTCAACCACGAGGCCTGGCACAGGGCTTTGAATTCACCCGGTGATTATTGACAGTTTGGGGACCGTTGCACTTGCAACAACGTTACCGACCTGACAAATGTCTGATTGCAAGCTTACATGGATTTTCTTGAGCTTTATCTGGTAAAACGATTTTCTCCTAGATCAAACTCTTGGAGGCATTTCACCGAGTCCCCATGATCGAGGAAGACATCCCCAAGGCTGCCATCATCGGGATTTTTGGCTGTTTGTGTTAGTATGCATCATTGTTCGGCTATGCGATGAAGCACAAAAATTACCTTAATTAAAGACGAAGTGCTCCGAAGTCAACCCTCTTCTTTCGGCTACACGAACGATACTTTATTCGTCAGCAATCCAATAGGGCATATTACCAACTACGCCAACTCTTGCGGTGTCCAACAATAAGGACTTTGATTGTAACCCAATAAGCTGTTATTATACACCATTTTCTTCGAATTCCTCGGGCGCCATATGGATCACTACGGTACGACGACCGTTTCAGTACGATGCGCTGCGTCCTCCCACTTCCTGCACCTTAAGAGGTCACACAAACTCTCCATTTTCTGATAATTTTGGGTTGGCTATAACGACAATGACGATGACGGTACATCTCTCAACCGTGTTTGAAGTGCAGGCATAAAAGCGTATCCAAATGTACGAAATTACCCAGCAGGATAAAGTTATCACAAATTTTAAAAGTAGAAGGTCGAAATTACAACACCCTCGGAGTAGATCTGAGTGATGTTTGAACGCAGTGAATTTACATCAAGTTGTGCGGCCAATAAGAGCCGGTTTCGAAACTGGTGACGGAACATCCGTAAAATGGCGGAGAGACATAACTTGGAAGAAAACATCAGGAAAGCAGCCGATGAGTGATACTAGTGGAGGGGTTTTGGAAAATTTATCATCACGGCGGTTCGTATCACTGCAAAGTAGATTCATCATTCGAGATATGACGAGCTGGAACATGGAAACTACCGTAAGCCCAATGGGATCCATATTACTTCACGTGAAACATTCATCAGCTATCCGTACTATGAAGTGGTTACCGAAGAGGCGCAGTTTAGACCCGAGTGAAATGGCAGGAATGCGGTGTTGAACCTTCAAAATATGAAATGTAATGAAAGAGGGGCAAAAATCTGGCTGCTGAACCAGCTGTCAATGGCGGTGGCAGGTTACGATACAATTTTATAAGTGAAGACTTTGGGATATCATGTGAAATGACCATCCGTCCAGCAAGTGCCCTTTTTATTATTCATAAACTGTTTGTTGGATGGTTGTGATGGACATGCGTAAAAGAAATGGGGACGTTTTAGGTGGGGGGGGGGGGTGCAGGGAGATGGATAGAGTGCATATGCTACATAGGGCAAAACAGAATGTGGAAGATGACAGTGGGTATTTGGGAACCCGAAGGAGTGTAGGCCACTTTAGATGGTACTCCAGAAACACAAGTGTGAGCTTTGAAACGAGGTATATCATAGACGATGGCTAATAATGATGAGCTATGCCTTCCGATAGGGCTTGATTGGCCTTCTTGAACTGTAGAAGGGCCGTTAAGTACCGAGAGTTGGAGGAAATTGTGATGCCAAGTTTGGCGGCTGGCTTTAGCGGTAACGTATTGCCGATAGTTCCATTCTCCATCATACTTCGGTTTTCTCGACCCCAACCGACCTACTGAATGTAACGTAAACGAGAGGAATTCCTCCCCAGCCGTTGTCATATACGTGTATTGTTGAGACCATGCTGTTTATTTTATTGACCCCGGAACAAGTGCAACATGCATCTATCACTACACTTCAACATTAATTTATATTTTGCTCACGTGAAGTGGCATAATTTTGATTCGAGCTTGGACTGCCGTGAAGGTGGTACCTGATATTGGCATTTGTTGAACTCTGGTCCTCGTTGTTAGAAGTTGAGGCCGTACAGTTGAGGTTTGTACATATTTATATGCGTACAGCTTGTTAAAACACTACCGTAGAAACAACGAATCGATCTTATCCTGGTTTTGGAATTAGTTTTGAATTAGCTACGCGGTACTCACAGTCGAAATAACCGTTACACTGAAGTCCAAAGCCAAGATTCTTACTTGTCATCATTAGTCTTTATTAGTAAATATTAAGTTTACCAACCAACCACGTCACCGTATAAGGGTCCACTTGAAGAGCATGGCCGATTAGCGTGTATTTTTGCTCAGAAGTACGGTAAACCTTACGTCATTTCCCCTGGCAGACCCGAACCCGCGTATTTTGATGCGCCTCTGCCACCGACAGCACCCACACCATCGCCATCCGTAGGAACGCCACCAACGGCTACCGCTGACCTTAAAGCCACCCCGTGTCCGTAGACCTTTTGGCAGAAGATTCCGTCATCTTGTCATTTATGGACTTGCTGTTTGGTTTCTTCTTTTGCTAACCCATTTCCCTTGTTTTACTATGGAGCTTTTAATCTGTGCAACAAACACCTCCGTGGTGGGGCTAAAGCAATGTCTGCGAGCTTCACATTCCCCTTTTTATTGTGCTTTTTGGCATAAAGCTCCCTTGTGTTACCGAAGTTTGGATTTCGAAAGCATACACGTACTTGATCACACTACTTAAAGCCACAAAACTAGGAATAAAATGCTCTGTCCGAAACAACTTATTGATTTGGGATCGTTCAGGAACTTATTTAACCGGGAGTCTGAGCTCGTTCGGCGGACTTTTATGAATTTTTTTTCGTGCCATCTGAATCTTTTCCGTTCCCGTTGCGCACATTTTTGCCTACTCACCTACCCATGCTTCTCTATCTATTATAGCCTGCTAATTCTGCCTCAGTTTTCAAATTTATTTAAGGTACTGAGTAAACAGTTCAGTGGATTACAAGCCGAAATAGCTTATTTAGGTATGATACGAAAGGGCCGTGAAGGGGAATATGAGAGCTTGGTCGAAATTACCAGCTTGAAACAGAAGAGATAATACGGTTACGTTCAATCCAAGGTGATTTTGGGAAGGTGAGCCGTCAAAAAATGTGAGGTCTCCGCTGTCCGGCCGTATTCATTAATCTAGAGAAGGCAGAATCTGTTTGATGGTACTTTTGGTAACCGCATGGAAAAAATAACGGTACTTCAGGCTTTCGGCCAACCTACTACAGGGCTGCTCCCAGAATGTCAGATGAATCCGTTACGGCAAATGAGTTGCTCAAGGTTCTGAATGCCTGGGCAAGAAATAAGGCAGCAGGTACAGATGGTATCCATCCGGGGGTCATCCAGCTCCTAGCTGGGTTTCTGGCGTAGCGGCTTACTACACTTCTCAAACACATCCCTCCAAGATGGGTGCTTACCACCGGACTGTCACGGAGCCACGGTCATCCTAGTCCACAGGGCCGGGTACAGGAAAGTGTCTTAGCCAGAGGCCTGCTGGCTTGACCGCGAAGTTTTGAGAATAACAGCAAGAGTACTGGGAAAGAGTTTTGACAGCTACCTCGCTGACCACGGGTTGATCGCAATAATGGTAATATTGGTTTATCTTGTAAAATCCTGAGACGTGCTGTGAAGCCTGAGCCGGTGGTAAAGTTGCGGTAAATCCGTGAATGAAATGGGCGCCAACATGAATAAGCGAAGCGGTAAAGATAAAGAATATTTGACCAGTAAAATATAATGACCATGACGATGACCGGCAAATTCGAAATTCAAGATTCGATAAGGAAGACAGGTGCAAGCGTGTGAAGTCGCTTAGATAAGTAGGATATAAGGGCGAATATTATGGGATATTGACATAGTGGCAGAAAAATGGTAATTAATCAAGAGATATTTCAATAATTTTGCCTCCCTCAGAAAAGGGAAGATTGATAGACAACAGGGGACGCGAATGGTCTCTTGTAGGTTGAAGTGAGAGATAAGGGCACCAGTAGGGAACTCATAAATGGTTGGGCACTGAATATCAGAAATAGAGTAAAACGGAACTCCAGTATATCGTACCTGTGGGGGGTTAAGTACCAGTAAGAGTTCGAGTCGCAGTGTGTCGACAGGACTTGACACACAAAAGTTTAATTGAAATATGCTTTTCCCGAAATAAACATAGAAGTTTGCCAGAGCATCAGGTGGGGATCATCCGTCAGCGTTTCTGCTTCCAAATGCCCACCAATCTAATAAATGAGTTCAGCGAAAGATTAGACTACAGAGGTAATACGTAAGTCTGGTACCTCGACTTCAGGAAGGCCCTGACTCAACTAAATGCCACTTGTTACTGATGAAGATGAACGTTTTTGACTCATCTCCGGGAACTAACGGGTAGATCCATGGTTCGGTCACGCACTTCCGCATGGCCTCGTCATTGCCTTGAAGTTAAACCACTGTTCAAAAGATGAAAGCGAAAAAACGGCGCCTGGCAAAATGTATTTTGTTGCTGAAAAAACACTGGGTCCCGGGGTCGCGCAATTTACTTGAAGGAAAAGAAGCAGAGGTGGACCAGCAAGGTGGCCCCGACTCAGGGCTGGAATCACGTGGTGGGATGATAATACAAGCAAACAAGGGGCCAAGAAAGGTACCTGCTGTTCAAAGCGACGTGATAGGGAATTATGGGGTTCAAAGGCAAAGTGGGGTTCCCTGTGAGACCACCATAGCCAAAAATGCCAAACAATGTCTAAATGTTTGTTACAACCGTTGAAAATCAAAATGACCTATGTGCACAGCCATGGACCGCCTTAATGACAGAGTTATTAACGTCACGCCGGCAATCGCTCCAAAGCTGAAGTTCTGCAAGTGCACCAGCGAGGCACAGAACTAAGCTCGTTGTACGCGCTTTATTAGACCACTTGTGTTGCTGTCGGTCCTTTTTTCCTTCGACGAAGCAGAATAGCCCATGGGAGAATCAACATACCCAGACCGCAGGTTCAGGTGGCACCTGAGCCGCTCCTTTAGGCCCTTTCTTCTTAGGTAACATCATTCCCCTTGCTTCATTGTACATTGGGTAGCTGGATGAAGTGCACTTACCTGAGGAGTGGCTAAAGGACGAAGTTTTCCCGATACTCGTAAGTGAATTTAAGAAATAGGTATAAAACCATCAGCTGGATCTTTTGCTCCCCGTGTACTGGAGAATACTGGAAGTGTTTATTAAGGAAGGGATAGTCTATCATGTGACCTAAAAGCATGAAATTTTCCAGCAGACAACAAAAGTTCGTTGAAAATAGATCGTGCTTGTCCATCTTGCTCTCGTTCTTGGATAAGCTAACGGCCAGGTCTGCTGCTCGGACCTCCAAGAGGCCTTTAACAGCGTGAGCCACCGCCCACCGGTAATACTACGCAAAACGTACTTTATAGGTACGGCATTCCAGGCCTTCGAATGGGCCCGGACTTGAGGCACTGGCCAAAATTAGTGCCTGAGGGTTGAAGGCAACTATTCCATGAGGGTAAGGCCTAACAGTGCGGCCCCACAGGCCTGGGTCCTTGGTCCCCTTCTGATTTCATCCGCGACCTCACTGTTCCCCTTTGGCTCTGTTGTCCAAGTTCTCACAATCTGACTAATTGGTCCTGAATCATATACCCTTACAATAGTGTCGCAGCCCTCTGTACAACCATCAAAGAAAACTCACGCCAATCCCCACGGAGTGAGGCGAGGTCAGATCCACCGCTTTGGTCGGCGCACATCGGGCGTGCAGGCCGTCTGCAACAATGTGCGAGAGCAATTAAGCTGGTGGATCACACCTCATCTGTTCATCCCACGAAATGCTTTTCAGATTGAATGTCAAGCGCACCGTCAGCCCCACCCACTAGAACCGGTTGCCGATTGCATGCTCCAACTCTCCTTGCCCTACCGCATCAATCACTGTCGGTCGCGGATCGCATGCTCCCACCATTCTTCTTCCGCCACGGTTCGCTGACCTATTGTTTTTGTCATCACTGTTATCATTTCTCTCCCGTGTAGTTCGACCTCTGTACGCACAATAACCCATTCTATCCTTGTTCCTATCGTTTCTCACCATGACAGCCCTCGCTGCATGACATCATTCTCGCCCCATCCATCTTACTCTGCACAAGCCCGAGATATTTCCCTTTCCTTCCGTTTTTCCCTTGTCTGATCCTAATCTATATTCACTTGGTACCTCTTTATACCTGTAAAGCTCATTGACCGCATACCTCACTAGCTATCATTCTGCGGTATATTTTTTTGTCCTTCTTAAACCCCCCACCGTTACCCATCAGAAATATCCGTAACCGTGACTAATCACCATATTAGAACTCGCAGTTCCAACCCTTGCATGTTTTTCCGACCAAGTTCATTATCTTTTAACCACCACCGTATTTTCCATGTCTGAATCCGCATTTCCTCTGTGGATCTTCCTCTTTGGCAGTGTCTCGATTAGCTACTTCTGGCTCAATCCATTTGTGAAATCCACCGAAAACAAGCAACTCTCCAGTTCCATTCTCCCAACTTCGAGGCACAACTACTTCCCGTTCATTTCTTCCCATCACAGGCTCTCCCGTTCGGGTACTTTTCCTCTTCTCGGTCTTCATCCTTTGTCACCTGCGGTGAAATGGTCTGATTGGTCATATCTTACCCGGTTTTCTTCAGTCATTACTCTTGTCTGCTTCGTTTATTGCCTGCCACAGGCATTTTAAGTGTGCTTTTCAGGCTGCTCTGCTTTTCCACATTCCACCTGGTGAAAAGTCATTGTGACGTCATCATTTTTACCTACAGCTTTGGACCATGTGATTTGCCATTACATGCTCTTTTCGATCCTCCACTTTCTTTGTGTCTCCCCTATGTTATTTGCTGTTATAGTTGCTGCATCTTCACACCACGGTTCTTCTAACCTTGGAGGTATCCTTCTCCGCTGAACATTTACACTTCTTCAACCAAACTGTACTTCCGTTCACTTTGCGTTCTTCGGCCACGTTCACGGACATCTTTCTGCATAATATACGTCCATTTATTATTGCTACACCCATTTTCGCCCGTCACCACACGTCGGAACTGCATTATTCAGATTGTAAGATTCCCTTCCACCTGTTTTTTCAATCATTCCCTCCGTATCCCCCGGTTTATCAACTTTTGTTCACAGTCATCATTTCTGTGCTTCCAAAGCCGCTTCTCTTTCTCCGTTGATCCGGCTGTCGTGAACAAATTTATCAGGGTTTATCCAAGTTAATTTTGTGTCATTTGACTCGAACCTGTTTTTCTCTGCCAAACAATGCCACTTCCGTTTTCTATCTCTTCACTTCTATTTGCTCTTGCTCTTTTATATAGATGAATACATAAAGATGTCCATATATATGTATGTATATATATGTATATATTTGTATCCACATATCCAGTTCTCCGCCGGCCAGTTCCCTTGTCACCATGCCGCCGCCCCTCGTGATATGTTTCCATTTTGTCTATATCTAGGCCTCATGTTTACCGTATCTCGATCCTTCCGTGTCACTGCTACCATGTGACCCAATATTTATGTCTTTCATTGGTCACCCTCTGTTTTCAAATTGACATCCTCCATTTGTTGCAAAAAGACATAGCTCATGGCTACCTAGTCCCAAGCAATACAACCCAATTTTCGTTACTCCTTTCCCCTCCCCTTTTTCCTTTTTTCTTCGTCGTTTCTCTTAACGACAGTTTTTCTTGCACATTTTCAGTCCGCCTTATGTAAAACTCCCAGGTTCCGACTTTCTCCACTTGGCTCAGCCAGCTGCTCCATCTGACTCTGACTTCCAAATTTGCCGGGCTGATATTTGAACTCATCCCTGGGTCCACGTAAACTGCCTCTATTACTCCTTGGTGTGCATGCGTTTATCCTCCTCTGATCCCCTCTCTACTTCTTCCTGCTCTACTCGGTCTTGCATATTTCTAAATTTTTCATGAATTTTGTTCGTCCGTTTTGTCGCTTGCTAAACTTTTGATCGTGCTTGAGGCATGCTCCGGGCGTCTCCAAAATAAACTAATAATATTAACAATGATATCATTATTGCGGGGTGCATGAAAACCAAGGAACCCGTTTGTGGACTACCCAAAGCTTGTGGAAGGAACCAGGGCTGCTGCCCATCAAGTGATCAAAATGGGATTCACCTCTGGACTAGACAAAGAGACCTGCCGTTCAATACAGGGTAGCATAGAGGTCCCATCCGGGAAGCAGGTGGAGGATGAAAATAAGTAGACGCGGGAGCTCCAAGTACAATGCAGGAAAATTCAGAATTGAAGTACCCAGGGGCCCGGGCTAACAGTGTCCACCAGTCGTCTCAGCCGTGCATGGTTGCGGAGCCCAAGGCTCAAAGGACAATCCACCAACTTCTGTGTATTCTGGCTTCGAAATAGACTTATGCACCGTCGTGTCGCTTTGAATCACTCGTCACTCGTCAGGCCAAGTCTCTAACATTGTATTCAATCTCGAGAGCCCGTTCTTGTTGAAGACACCATAAAATTTGAGAAAGCTGGGCCAAAACTCACGGGGATCGCATAAAACTTACCTAGAGAGGCCAGCGAGAACGAAAATATTCTCACCAAAACTTTGAAGACCTGAGGGTTACAAAAATGGAATTTGAGCAAACTAGTGGATTATCCACCCTAACAAAGCCTTTGCTAATACTTGTATGGCAAAACAAAATCAGGAGAAGTGAGTTTGATCGCGTCAAAATGAGAGTGTTAAGTAACCTAATGGCACACTCCTATGCCAGCCTCGTTGTCAAGCAGTGGAACTCTCTACCTAAAAATGAGGTGTTCAGAAATACGCCGACCTGATCTATTCTCTCAGTGTATCGAAAACTAGGCCTTTTAGAATCGGCACCCGAGGCTGAGCTCTTCCCCCTTTTAGTCGCTTCCCTCCATCAGGATGAAAACTACTCACTGGCTTTCACCCTCACACTTCTTCCATCACCCCCTATCCTGGCTCTCTTCTGCAAAACCCGCCCAAATCAGCAATTTTTAAAACACCGTCTGCGGTTGCGACTATCTTGGAAAAGATGTACTTGAAAGTTGACCCAGTTCATAACCACTGGGCAGCAGCTTTCTCACCGGGGAAAAACGAGTCCCGAATCGACATTTGCGGCAAGTGGATGTGGCAAAGGCCCGTGAAAGCTTGCGGGTCGAAACACGCCATATAAATTCCTGTGGATAGTACTAGGCGAAATCGTTTCCGCTTCTCTGGCCCGACGGAATACAGTAAAACTGAAACCCACAAGTTTTCTGGTGACCCCCTCCCAGCTTACCAGCAACAGGAAAAACAAGATATTGTCAGGGTTTGTAGCCCGAACCCTCTATCATTATCCGTATATTTACTGAGCTATCAGACATCTCTCCGGAACTATTCACAAAACAAGATGGCCGTGTGGTCCGGAAGAATTCGGGCCCAATCCCGGTGCCTATGAATTACTTTGGGACTTCAATAAGAAACGGGAACTGATGGGCCTGTTTCACTCTAAGAATGCAAGAGAATTTTCAAAATTAGTGAAACTGTGGAGTAGAGAGTGCAGTCAGTTTGTTCCATCCAAAACTCTACCAAAAGATCTCGAAGGCATTTGATAATCATTTTACTCCCTCTCGAACGACTAACCACTCCCCATGCATATGTCGCTTTCAATCGCTGACATATGAGTTATTCTCATCGGCCTCGTTTCTTCCATATGACTTGTAATCACTGTTAACTAAAACTTAACTGTCTTACTTTCCGGGCCGGTTGAGCTATGGCCAACCGTTCTCAATAACTTTGGAACTGGTATACTGAATTGGTTATAAAATGTATTCAGTTATTCTGTGTGTAGAAGACTCTCCCTCAGTAGGACATATAATAATATTAATAATAATAATAATAATAATAATAATAATAATAATAATAATAATATTGGTATATTTCTCGGCCATGGTCGAGAGGCACGCGCTAACGCATGATCATGGTGTAACACGTTACTCAATAAGATGAAATATTCACAAAATTCTAAGTATGAAAGTCGAGAGTATCAGAGATGGAAAAACATAGACAGCAACAGTTTGAATGGATCATTCTGATAATGGTTTGCGCGGCAGTTTTGAACCAGTTTCGGATCCGGGCTAGGCAGTGGTGCGCGGTGGAGATGTCGAAGAAATCGTTAACGCAGTGCTAAGGAGGCATTACGAACAAGAATGATGCAAGTTTCCCTGTTTCTTAGAAAGTTTTACGACAAGAACTATCCAACCATAAACCCGAGGATCACGCCTTTGTAGCTCATGGAATTATAGAGAGAATAATAAAAGATAAGCCAACAAATTGTCTTCTGAACAACGGCCTCACTAACGTTGGTCAGCGTGGCTTCTTTCAGAAAGATCTAGTGCCAGTTGTATGAATGATTTTCTCGACCTGGTAACGGTGCCTGAAAACAGCCGCAAATCAATGAACGTGATTTTTTTAGATGCGGCTAAGGCGTTGGATCGAGTGTCACGTAATAGGCTGCAAAAAATGAAATTGCTGGCCGACTCTCGGGTTGGATTTCATCACTCCTAACATCGCTGAATGATGACGGCAATTTGTCCTCAAGTCTGCTGGCTACTAGCGGAGTCATTCCGGGTGGCGTTTTCCCTTATGTGCGTCAACAACATTTTAGCCATCAGTGAGCCCGGCTTTGCTTTGTTTTTTACGGACGAAATGAAGACTATGTGCACATTTGGGTCTAACTCCTCGCATTTAACCATTGCTGATATAACACGCAATTTCTTATCGCAAAATTCTTGGAGTAGCCACAGGTTGATGGACTTATAGCAGACGCTTGGAAGCGGCTAGCGAACGTGCATCCTATTCAGTCTGGCAGCGGAATACCAACGTCATCCTCCCTATAGGACGAATCGAGAAGCCGCAAGTCGGTTTACAGATGCGAGGTGTATTCTATATACTGTGGCACCGGAACAGTACCGATACGAGAGATACATCGAACGGAAAACGAAACGCAACGGCATTGCAGAGAGCGAACCGCAGGCGCCTAAAATCGGCGAACGACCGAAAGCGAAAGTGATTAAAACGAGGTCGATAGTAACCTCAGAAAAGTCAGTCCAGTTAAACGTACGCAACCCGAAAACACTATAAGGTCGATGTCAGACGTCAATAAGATCATAGAAAAAGTAAATCCAAAATGGTGTCCAAAAAGCAGTCACTATCCTAGAACGATCGAGGTCACTACAGCAGCCCTTCGTTATAAAGCGCGGTAAGCTTTCAAGAAACGCAAAGAAGAAGAAGACACAGACGATATTCGTGCGTGTGAATGCTTGCAAAAATACGGGAGTGTAGCTGAGCTGTAGGGAGCTTACGGGCAGAATCCGCGGTATGCAGAAACCATAGAATGATGGTCGAGCTTGAACCAGATTCGTTACCAATGAAATCGGTTGCATGAATCGTTATCCGGGTGTGCCACACCAATAACGTCCAGCGTCGGGTAACCGTTAGCCGTTATGATATCAGGAAGCCAAATCGGTAGGTTCGTAAATAGCAAGGAACGGGAGCGACAGCGCCAATCCAGAATGCAAACGTTGGTGACGACATTCTCCAGATTCCGTGGAACCAACGAAGCTTACCATGTGGCGAGTTTCCATGAATCTAAAGGAAACGGAAACCTGGTGTAGCAGCCGCAATGGACTTGACTAGAACACAGTAAAAGCTAATGACGTGGGGTAAATCTTGCCAAAACGATAAACGTAAAAGCTACTACCGCCAAGTGCAATGATTAAGATGGTGCTTGAACTAGTCGCGAAAACGTGTTGGGTAAACTATCTTCCGACCGGAACGTGAAATGGGAGCCTCATTCACGTAAAGGTGTGAAGGCGCACTCTGCTGACTTGAAGGTGGGACAAAAGTCTCGTTCGAAGCTGTAGCAGTATCAACCTGGTGCCTTCCTGGACGTGAGAATATAGCCTCATTAAAAGTCGCAGCAGGCAACACTAACTGGAGACTCGACGTGACGCTGAAGTGCCTTCAACAGGTAGTGCAGGGTTAACATGGAATCTCATGTCAGCCGGCAACAAGTTAACATCAACGTACGCGGCTTTGAGAAGACCGATGCCAACAGTATCGGCGCGACCGTGTTTATCAACCAAAAGGTCTTATCGTGACGGGAAATCCCGAGAAATGGACCTTCGTAAGGCGGTAGAATTGGTTTCCGTACCGAATCAACACGAATGAATACATGCGAACAAGTTTCGAGCTCGGTCGGAATAAAAACCTGTTGCCGCTGCATTCGATTCTCTGCCGGAGCTTGATTTTGCATGCGCGTAGAAAATGGTGAACATAAGTCGGTACGGCAGGTGAGTCTGTACTCCGTGGAGTAAAGAATTCCCCAGGCAGTCGTAATGTCGTGCGGTAGACAAGTTCTGCGGCGGATCATTGAATATCTGCCTCTACCCAAGTCCTGATACTGAGCAGAACTAGCGGTAACGTTTCGTACCAGTCGGGGCTCTCGTGTCATTCATGAGCCGCTTCGAGACGACGATGAAAGCTTTCGACTATACCATTCGCTGCCGGATGGTACACGGTCGTGAGAATGCGTTCCGTACCCAGCATGTGGGCTAATGAAGAGGAAAAATTGGACTCAAATTGTCGCCCTCGATTGGTAGTGATTGTGGAAGGACAACCATGTAAAAATATCCATCGTTCTATCAGATGTCAAGCCATTGATTCAGCCGTGGTGACGATCGATCGGTGATAGACGGCTTCAACAGGAACGTCCTCGTCGACTTTTATCTTGGGTCGTTCAATGATGCAGACTTGGTTGTAGGGCAGTTCAGAGGCTTAAAACGATTGTTAGAAGAGAGCGGCTTCCATCTAACGAAATTGATTTGGAATGCTTCAAAAATGCTCGAAGTCATTCCGTCTCACGGTAGGGCCGAAATGATTAGAGATTTGGATGGTTCTCCGCTCCCTACCGAACGCACGTTAGGAATACAATGGAGCTGGGAGACGGACGAATGTATTTCTAGCCAAAAGTTCCCGAGCTGTCAGTTCCCCATCGTGGCATACTTTCTGCCGTCTCTAGTTTGTTCTGCTGCTTGGTTTGTCCCACCCTGACTGCTACCCGGAAGGATCTTGTTGCAGCGGCTGTGCCGTAAAAAATTCGATTGGGACCAGTCACTGGAGCGAGAAGACCGGCTGGACTGGGAAGAATTTCCGAACACTTTGTAGAAACTGGGGAACATAAGGATTCCACGATTTTTGGCTCCTGGTCATGCAACACGGACAGGAGAACTATATGACTCTTCCGATGCATCCGAATTCAATTATTGAGCTGTGGTGTACGGACGGTGGTGAACGGGCGATGGACAATATACCACGAGGATCCGGTTCGCTAAAGCCCGCGTTGCTCTACTGAAGTCGGTCTTGATCGTACTCCTTGAACTCAGGGCAGCCGTGTTAGCAATCAGGGCTGTGCAAGCGGCAAAGAGATGTTTTGACTTTTACTTTTGGTCGGCTAGTTTTTGGATGGACCCAACGATAGTACTTTACTACATTAACAACGTCCGGAGCCGGTTTAGTACTTTCGCTGGTAACCAACTCAAGATCATCCACGACGAATCGGCCATAAACCAGTGGAAGATTGCCAGGTCTGGTGATAGCCCATCCGGTCTGTGCTCCCAAGGTGCGACGAACTTCCGGCAACTCGACCCGTGGACCAAAGGACCGAGATTCCTGCAAAAGCCTAAACACGACTGGTCCGTGTACGAACTAAAACCCTCTCTGGAACTGGAAGTGAGATCAAAGGCGTGGTGATGAAGGCCACAGTTGCCTAAGCGACATTCATTTTGTCACAATTGGTCAGATTTTCTTCCTGGGTAAAGACATATCGTGTATTGGTTTGGTTGGCCAGGTTCAAGAGACACTTGCTAGTCATGAAGGGGCTCCCCCCCCCTCCGGCCGGATACTAGTGGGTCCGATAAACCCCAATAAACTACGAGCCGCACAGCATGATATATTCAAGATGATACAAAGAGAGGCTTCCATCCGAAAACTCAAGAGGGCGAAAGAAGTGGGACAAATCGACAAGGGAATATCATCTCCGAGAGGCGACTTTAGGCATTTGAACCCCAAACTCATTGTTGGACTGCTACGGGTAGATGGTAGGCTGGCCAACTCCAGCCTGAGCTTAGAATCGAAGTACACCACATTGCTGCCGGCTAGCTGTGGAGGGACATGCCGGGGAAATTCATTTGACAAGCCTCATCCGAAAGAGCCCTTGGTTGCATTGTGCATTGTAGAGGACGCAATGCCGCAGCGGGAAAACAACGCATGGCCCCGCTACCAAAATGCAGAGTGACTCTGGGCTGGTGGCCGTTAAGCGACACCGGCTTAGACTATTTCGGGACCTTGTGGATCAAGTGTGGGAAGAGGTTGGAAAACCGATACCGGCGTATCATGACGCGCATGAAGTCACTCGCGGTACACTTAAAAGTTGCGCTTTCGATGACGACCCACCCTTTCCTCTGGACCTCGGAATGCTTTATCAACAGAAGAGGCATACCGGTAGGTATTGACTCCGACAGTGGGTCGAACTTCGTAGGCGCTCACCGGGTACTGCAGCTTTGGCACAAAAACATGAACAGGGGCAAATTGCAAAATCGAACCGTGGCCTGGGGCATACGATAGCACTTCATTCCCTCGCAGGCCAGTCATCGCGGCTGCGTTTGGGAACGCCTGATCCGCTCCACTAGGCGAATATTGCTGTCGGTCGTTGAGCAACAGCCGCCCGATGACGAAACGTTGAGCACCCTTTAAACTGAGGTCGAGAGAGTTCTAAACAACCGCCCACTGGTTCCAGTAACCAACGGCGATCCCACCTGCCTGGTGCTCACCCCGAACGAACTGTTGACGTTAAGGTCGAAAGAGGGTTTCCAAGGGCTTGCAAACCTCCGTGGGAGCTACCTCCACGGATGGAAGCAGGCCAACTATCTTGTCAAGGGTTTTTTACAGGTGAAGGCTGCGGGAGTACCTAAAGACTCTGGAAGCTCGACAGAAGTGGTTGATCGAAACGAGAACATTCAAGGTTTGGGATGTGATGCTGATGGCAGACGAACACGCGCATTTCAGCACCTGGCCTTTGGACGTGGTTATGGAAACCATGGGAAGCTCTGACGAAATGATAAGGACTGCGAAGTTGAAGACGGCCAACGGAACGCTAATCCACGACGTATGCGGTATCATCCTCCTCGAGAGTTGAGACGTGGAAGCCGATAGCACGGAAACTCAGTAGACTATACCTCATCCGTCTTCAAGGTGGTTGAAGGAACATCATGTGTGGGGGCATTTACAATGTACTGATGTATTCGACTGTCATACACCCTGGCACATACGCTCTTACATAGCATACGTTTGTACTTTATGACCTCCACCAAACACCTTGCGGTGCTTACCGTTTTTCGTTGACGTTAGAGAAGAATTTTCCCAGATGTGGTGGTAGTTGTG
The DNA here is from genome assembly GCA_948099385.1 of Fasciola hepatica. NCBI lineage: Eukaryota > Metazoa > Platyhelminthes > Trematoda > Plagiorchiida > Fasciolidae > Fasciola > Fasciola hepatica. The sequence goes on along the minus strand of CANUEZ040000012.1, from coordinate 7,010,122 downwards.
ATTCCACCATACACACAGGCACACACCAAACACACAATTAAGTGACACACGTTTATGTTTCATGGCCCCCACCGAACACGCAGCAGGGCTCATTGTTCCCGGTGTATAGCTGACATTATAAAAGATATCTCCCGTAGATGAGCTTGTCACTATTTTCCCACATACCAGAGTGCGACCTCACCCATTGCATTCATAAGCACACACACTCACACAAACACAAGCAGCCGGGACACAACGGCTCTTCCGAGGACAGCACTTATGTTTTCATTCACGCCCGCCATCGCTCAGCCGTCTTTATGGACGACGCAGAGTAACGTTGCATCAATGTGGCCATCGGATCAAGCGCCATCACGAGCAAAGCGTTGACAACTAGGTATTAGTTGCGCGCACTGACAACAGGGTTTAGGTAGGTAAGAAGAATCAGTACGCCTATTCCAAACCTTTGACTCTGTTAAGATTCGGGAGGATTTTGGTGGGCGGAGTAACGACCGGTCGCGGGTAACCCCCCAAAATCGCTGCAGTTCCATGCATCCTTAGCATTAATCAATTACTTACACTATTGACTTGTTTCATGCACTGCGGTTTTACAAACCAAGGTCTGTTTGTTCCCGTCCAGCACTCTGCTCTGTCATTTCATTGTTCTGGACCTGCGTGACGCACGTGCTCCTTTTTCGCGAGCCACAATTTGGTTCTCGTTTTTTGGATCTTTTTGATTGCATAACTGAGATTTGTATCTGTTTCGTGTCATCATTCATTTGATAATCTAATATCGTGGAATTTCACGGAAAATCGCCTTCTGATTTCGGGATTCTTTGCGAGTTTGTCTACTCATTGCTCAGATGTGTCGTAAAGACTCTACCTTGTTGGCCTGGCCTTTGGTTGGAACTGTTTCAAGCGGGGGCCGTATCACTTGTTTTCTTCCTGTGTATGCTGTCGCATCTGCTAATTAGACATGCTTTCATAGGAGTTTCTATCGATGAAACCGGAAAATCTCCCCGCACTGCTTTTACCATGGTATAAGTAAAGCCCACGAACCGAACTCATCCTGTGCCACCTTACCCGCTAAATCGCTGGGGCTCCTAGGTATCAAACCAAGTAATTAAGATGCGAGAGCGGTCTCAGATGACATGATTTTCATCCAGCCGTTGAAATGGGAAAAACGACTGGCGCCGCTGGATTGTCAGTGTTAGTTGCCCCGTTGAGTTGTCGGGAGACGGGATGCTGGATGAAACAAAGTGCGCTAGGTTTCCAGTGCCGCCTGGAAGTATTTGGCGGAGCCATTGTAAGACAGCGTTAGACTGACCAAAACAAGCACGGTTCAGACAACCAGACTACTGGAGAAATCCAGGCTAACTTGGGATCCTAACCTATCGAACAGACTGGCCAACGTTTGCACGGTCAGTTTCGCATATCAATGGGTGGCTGATGTTAGTCACTCATATGTCAGGCAGGACTTCTAAAACAAGTCTCTCTGTCTGGGGTATGAATAAGTACCTTGAAGCAAAATTGCGCTTGACTGTAGGCCATGTTGTCGATGAAGAATGATCCGGGCTAGGAATTGAAACCACCCACAGACGGTGGGAAACCCGATGCCGGAACCGGATGCGATTGTGAAGGACGGCTTCTATTCCGACAGCGTAACATACTGCAAAAGCCTTTTCGTTAACAAAGCGCACTTGAGCTCTAGGTATGCGGTTGCCCTTGCAGTGAGCTTGATCTCTCCGGGGGGCTGCTAGCACTCGGGTAAAGCTCTTTCAGGTCCCGACTGCTCCTTCTTTGCAAATCAGTGACTCTTTTCTTCATCAGGGCCTCATCTCTCGAGGCGACTTTGTTTGCTTTGTAAAGTATGCTCCATCTCCCCGTCAGGTGCATGTCCCCATAGCCTACTTTCAGACAGCCCTTTTGAACATTTACAAATAGTCCGCAAAATTTTCCAGCTTGCGGTGGTACAGCTCAACCTCGTTATTTATTCTTTTCCCAAGACTGTGTTATCAAGACTTGTAACCACAAGTACAGATTATATATATTAAATGTACAGCTGGCTTTAAATTGAAGCTCTGCTGTTTCCAGGTTTAAATAAACTCAACCAATTCTCCGTATATTGTCTTCATTTATTGTCGTGAACTACAGCTGCAACCAATTTCGGACCGCAAGCCTCTCCATCTATTCCAGGTTTTTAAAGCTCCGTTGCTGTCCACTGGACCGCTCGGAAGAATCCCATGGGGCAAGCTCCGGATTGACCGATCTCTGGTTGATTCTATGATGTACCCTACCATGTTGGATCCTGTCTTTCGAAACCACTTATGAAAGGGCCTGGCTGGGATTGCCTCTCCGGATGCTACTCAGTTCATTTTTGCATAGAGCACTCAGCTAGTCTACCCGCCTTCTGTTGGACCAACTGGAAGTTCATGCCTTATTTGATGCCTACGGATTCAAGACCCGGTAACATCCGAGATCTTTGACTCATTGCCCCTTACAAGAAGCCATCAGCTTGACTTTGCTCCGTGGTGTTCTCACGCCGTGCACGAACAACCAACTCTCTGTTATCCATCTACCAACACGCATAACGGCCCCACCTAACTGTTTTAACGTGATCACATATGTGAAATGAAAAATATCAAACAATCTGACAAAGCGTGAATTTTATTAGAAAATTTATTCATTTATTTCTTTTTTTCCTTGCACAAATACATAAAACTACCATCCTCAAGGCTGCGGTTACAAACGTATGGGCTGTTTCTAGTTTTCTCTCATAAGTAGCCATTAAGGCATAAATTCCATAACTTCTAAATCAGGACAAATTCAGGGATTCGTAACTTTATTCCTCCAAAAGAATTCCAAAGTTCCTGGCCTCTCACTCCTAGTTTTGATCACGTTTCCTACAGGCGGCTCACAGATTTTCTGACTTCGTTGATTGTTTTATATAATGAACGAGGTAATTCATCCTCCAAACACCGCTTCATTCTGTTATGTACTGACTCGTCAGCTTCCAACGGCGGTGCCTCGTTCATCGCGGTTGTGAGCGACCGAATCCCTACCTTTGCTCACAAGGAAGAAGAAGCACAGTTTTGGTTACCGCAGAAACCTTTATCACTTTACTCCCTTTAAACTCTGTTCCTTCTTCCCGTGCGGAAGCCAGAGTTTTCTACTTTTCCGTTGTAAGTTTGTGAGCATTCCATCTTTCTCACTAGCTATATGTGGCTTAAAAATGAGTGCACTCGTGCGCCTCGACCACAATCGGAAAATTAATGTAATATGAATAACCCCGTATCATCTTCGGAGAGAAAAAGGAGCTCAAAACAAACAAAGATTTCGTATTCCTGTGTGAATTAACTCGGCAACTGCCAGTGCGATAAATGGTTATGTTTTATCGGGTTTTGGTTCTAGTTCCTTTGGCCTGACTTGACTTGATCCGAAAACGACCTATCCATGGGCTTGTTAGATGTGACTTCCAGGTAGGAGGAATGAAGATTCCCATCAGGTCAGGTATAACCCATCTCGAGTCTCTAACCAAGACATGTGATGGAAGTGTCCCACTGTGCTCAGTTGTGATCATTCCCCTGGGTCGAGTTGTTAGCGTTGTCGGTGTCTACGAAGCACCTGATAAGAAATGCGACCATGATATTTGCCTAATTCGGATCCCATTTGAGCTAGTTAAGGATGCAAATAAACCTTCCCCGGTGGATGATTTCAACGTGCCGTTCACTGTGTGGTTTTAGTTTATCTTCCTAAATAGCAGGAAGAAACATACCTGGAGTGGGTGCCTGCAAATGTTTTGTACCCATATCTGAGGTAAGATACTGGATATAGAACTGAATGGGTACCATTCTTGCTTGATCCAGAAATATCGAACTTCCAAACCATGTGTCGGTGCATCATTGGTATGAGCCATCGGAGGGCCTTGTGTCGAAACTCTTGTGCACACAAAAACCCAAGGTAGCTCCAAGGCCAGTAAGAAACTTCTCTAGTGTGTACATAGACAAGCTGTGCAATAGAGCGAAAGAACTGACGATGGAGACGGTAGAGTAGGCTACTATCGGGGAGTTTTGGAATGTTGCAAAAAGCTTCTTTGATGCCCCCAGAATGAGCTTGCTCCTCCGACACAAACTACTGGTCAGAGGATACTAATGTGGTGTGAGGCTGTTATAGCCAACACCATCAAAGGCAAAAACCGCAACTAAAAGCTTTACAAAGCCTTTGTTAATCAGCTGGCTTGGAATCGTTATACCAATCTTGGAAGTTGGACGGCGAGCCTCATACGAACTTCTAAGCCAGAGTTTTAACTCAAATTAGCCAAGTGCATAAAAGAGCGGCAGAAGAAATTACATGGCCACGTACGGCGAAAAGGCTGAACGAAGGATAGGCTGGGCCTATACTTTGCTAAGGACCATGGCATCACTAATGGTGATCAGAGAAAAGCAGACGACTTAGGTGCACACTTCGGTGGTATGCGCAGGATAAATAGTGAGGAGCTGGTCGACGTGACGTTGGCACATCTTTCTCGGTCGTTAAATTGACCAATTCTTACCGGGGAAATTGTCCGTAAGTGTCTAAGAAGATAAATGTCCGTATGTGGACCGACTCAGATGGCGTCCGACCAGCGGTCGGTGGTCGTCGCAACTCCATCGGTAAGTGCACCACACAGATCCAAGTTGGACCAGGGAAAGCTGCAGTACGACTGGAAAAGCGCGACAGAGAAGGCAGTACATCAGAGAAGACCGACGTCGGCCTTGGGTAACCAAAGCCTGGTAAGCGTCCTAAGTAGCATCCTATGTAATGTTCTTGAGAAGACCACCCACACTCACATTTGTCACCACTTACTTGACTGATTCAGGCTTAGGCTTGCCCAACAATAATTCCTAAAAACAATCTAATCTGATCAACCCCGGCTACTTAGAGGAACGGACTCGTTGATTGGATTAGAGTGACTAATTTGAAGCATGTTATCCTGGCTTTAGTAAAGAATTCGACTGTGCTAATCATCGTCTTTTGTTGCGCATGGTAACGATGTTGAATATAGGCGGGTCAGCATGCAAATGGCCCTAGGACTTCATTTCCTGCGGGAAGTCTCATGCCAAGTAAGAAGTGGCCGGTGCTATATTTTGATGAACATCACCGGTAACATGCCTTGAGGGCCCGTTCGAGACCCGATTTGAATCTTACTGTTGGTTACAGGCCTGGCATCCACACATCATTTGCCTAATTTCGCTTCTGCGTATGGAGTGGATGTTGTGGAACTTGAGAGTGGAAGCATTCTAGGTAGGGGTATAATAACCATTCTGTAACGGGCAGACTTGTGGGACCTACTGCTTAATGCTGGGAAGAACCGCTCGCTTTAAGTAACAACGAACAAGTTGACCTTCATCCATCTCCGGAAGCCCTCCACTACAGAAGCAACTAGTGTGGTGAGAGAATTTGGAATCATCGTGAACCACGAGTTTCAGTGGTCAGACCAGTGCGACTCTGATGCATAAAAGCCCTTGGCGAGCTCTTAGGACCGAACTCAGCCTTTTTGCGCCGGAAGCAGGAAGCAGTCTCACCAGTGCACTCCGCTATGGCACAACCGCACTTACGAAGTAACTTCCGGGCCAGTGCATCCTTCTCAAAGAAGAACACTGCTGTCATGGAGAAAGTTTTACTTCTTCGACATCATTGTTCGAAGGACGAAGGTGCCAGTGCTATGAGCAGAGAGTCTGTGGTCTCAGACGTTCTTCCTTGATAAAGAGGGCTTCGAGATCATATGACATCTTTTATTATAATTAGAGGTTTATGTGGCCTCAGGCAGGACAGTCCTCTCTAAATGCCTCAGATTCCCAAACGAGGGTGCGCGGGGAGAATTTGACGAAAGTTCAAGTCAGGTCCATAGTAAGGTCACATTTTTTGGTGACAGGGTAGTGAACAGCCATAACAATCTGCCCGGTAGAATAGCAGACCGGAAGGTCGTCCAAACCTTCAAGGGAACCCTAGATCGTAAGTGGAATAAGATTGTCCCTGGAAGCGAGCTTTGAGTATGTTTACTAGATGAACGTGTGGTAACACCAAGGTTTGTTTGACGTGTTTTGCAACTGAAGGTTTCCCTCGTCGGAAAATTAGGTGACAGTAACCCAAACTAAAAAATTGGGCTGTCTCGTCTTATTCTATTTTTTGTTTTTTCCATCATCAACGGTAGTATTTTTGTCATTCTGATCAATATTTTCCATTAAATCTGAGGCACTGAATTGTCAGAAGTAGTATTTGCGCCACCCCACTGTGAGCTTGTACTTTAATACCTCAAAGTTTCAACATAAGCCTTTTCCAACGACTCCGTTCAAGCCCATCTGAAATGGTCCTTTGCAACCCTGTGTACTAAATGCCTACTGATTCTCGGCCAAAGCAAGCATTTTGGTATCTAGCTCTCTTTGATTAATACTAAAATCCCTCGCTTTTGTATTCGGAAGCATCCTGTCGACCTAGGTTGCCGTCACCTTACGAGACTAGCCGTAGTATACCACCACTGCCTCGTATCGAGAATTTGTTCAACTGACGACTTGTCTCTTATCTTGTCCACTGACAGCTGACAAACATCTTCTGATGCGCCTTTTCTTCTAGAAGGCTATTCACCATACAGTAAATTTTATCTGTATTAGTTGGTACATACCACCTTTGACAAGGAAATGAAACCACCTCTCTCTATATCTGAAAAGTTTAGCCGATGATGGGCATCCCAAATCTTGTGGTGGGCTTCATCCCGTTATCACAATTGATGGCTGAACGTTTGGCTCATTTTTCAGACTCGGAAAGTACCACTTGAGGCAGGCTAGAGACCGGACATCATACACCGCCCTCCGACAACCAAAGCCTGGAGAACTTCGTCTGCCAACCTCGAAAAATCGGAGGTTCCACGCACGTGTTGGGAGTGAGCGATTGCACCCCATCGCTCCCCAACTTTGTTGAAAAATCATAGTAAAGACCATTCTTCTAGGACTAAAGCTGTAGATGGCTATCAGCCGGATTTCCACGATTCAGGACCCCGTCTCAAATCTCGCGCTAGTCTCGTGTACTGCCTGGCCAGACAAACAATGAGAACCCAAAAGCCGGAGCCTGCTGGGTGGCTAGTCGGCTCCATCGCGTTGGAGTTAATAGGGAGAATACAGAACTTCCGTAGTGCTGTGGTTTCAGAGTTCCTGATAAAGTTCCAATGAAGCCACTCAAGGGGACCTTACTTGATGCTTGTTGCATGGATCGTTCTATGTCAAATAAGAAAACTCCTTAAAGCATGACCAGGCAAACAATGCTTCATCTTAAAACAGTTTTCTACTGATATACTTGCAAAATAGTTTGAGATCATGCGGAGCTATTTAGCTGCTGCGGTCTCATTATAAATGTGTGGATTTTGCCTAAAAAACTGTTCTTGAACGAAGAGTACACTGCGTAGCAAACAGGCATGCCTGCTAACCAAACAGCTCCTCACCTACTCTCTCGACTGCCGATCCTCAGAGAGGGCCTTATCTGCCCTTGGAGTACTATGCGTCACACAGTGCCCACTTGTTCCCCATTCATTCGCCTCCGCCACTACTATTTCCTCATGGCCTGCAAGTCTAGGTCCTCCAACGGCTCTGACTACCCAGAGCATTACAGACAAAATGCATCTTTTCCCTAAGCTTCTCACTTCACCAGCAATCTTCTCCCGGAGGCAGGTGCTGCTCTGGGGCTTCCGGGATCCCTGTCCAACCTGTCAACTTTTGAACTGTAACTTGCCAACCCTCACGGCTCACCGAGCTACTACGCTGCCCATCCGGGCACAATGAGCGATGAGCCGAGGCGGGTTCATACTGGAGTGGCCGGTGAGGCTACATCCCAAGCAACGAAGGCTCCTTTGCGAACAACGCCAATTACGTGCCCCTATCCACCCTTCAGCGGTAATGTTGACCCCACTGAATGGTTATCGCTGTTTGCTGTGAGTACTGGAGCAAACGTCGCTCTCCTGTCGTCGGCCCTCCTGCCTACAACCTTCCCCTCAGCCTCTACCAGAAGTACACCCATCAACCCAAACAATCCTTCTACTTTTATGGACTTATATAGTTTGCATGTCTGTATAACCGGGAGCCACAGACCGGTCAGCTCTTATCTATCTAAACATGGAAGGAGCTGTTCAAACTCTATTGATCATCACCCTTCATTACCATTCCGTCAAGTAGTTTGCACTCTGTCATCCCTCCCTGAAAACCTCGCTACAGCCGATATTCTCAGTTTTTCACGTTTTCATATCGTTCCCCTTTCATCCAAACTGCGTGACTCATGTAATCACCTATCCCGCTCAACTAATGACCAACTCTTCATTCCTATCAGCTGCCACTCAGCAACCGAAAACGTTTCCTAATTGAGGACCTTAGCTCCTTCCACCAACCCGGGAAAATCTCGGTCACCGAGAAGTGACTATTTGAGCAGTTCCACCTAGGTCATATAAGCATCGCTGGATATCATAGATTCGCCAGCTCTCGTCAATGCAGACCGGGAGGCGGGTGCTTAGCATTTGTTTGCCATTATATCTCAGCAACTGTTCTACGGGTGCCCACAGCGTAACATGCAGATGACTTCCTTTGCTTACTGATGAACTCCAGCAGTCATGCGATATTGTTGAAGTGTGCCTACCGTTCTCCCAGATCATCGACACATTCTAAAAACTCTCTTGTAGATGTAATAAGTGCAGGTTTAAAACCACTACGGGTGACTTCAACTTCCCTCAGATAAAGTTATCCTCAAACACAAGCCTTCCAATTCCAATTGATTTCCTTTCACTAACCCTAAGTGGAGTCTGGACAAAACATGCGAACACACTCACTAGATAGAAACATGTCATTGATCTAGTCTTCACGCCCAACTTAAACAGCTTCAAAACTCAGGTGACTCACCCACTGCTGGGCAGTGGCCACAAGACAGTCATGTGCACATTCAGTTGCCTCCATAGTGAGCCTCCTTTAATGAAATCATCAACCAATATGGCTGCTTCTATCGGAATTCGCTGCCAAACGGGATCTGCACTGGGTCGTGGAATAACTTTTTCCTGGTCTGTGACCCCCAGACTTCGGTTGCGTCCCTTAATGCCAACATGAACAGCTACCTAAACAGTATTAGTTTAGCATCCATTCCATCCACTCAGCGCAGGATCTCCAGAACTTCAATAATTTAGCTTAGGCTGCAGCGCTAATATCAACAAACACAAGACTTCTCCAATCTATTACTCACCAAAGGGGCTAACCTGGGGCTCAATCGTTCCAATGAACTGCATCTCAAAAATCAGGAAGCACTCGACTCAGTGCACCCTACTTAAGTTTGGCATTTATCTAATTTGTTGAATATAAGATCTCATCGCATCACTACAATAATCCTTCATGTTTTCTAGTATGTGGATCCACCGCTGTCCCGTCGGTCATGCTAATCACAGAAGCGTTCAACTCACACCGTTCGTCCTCCTTCATATGTTGTGCCAGTATTCACCCCCCTTCCAACACTATCACTCATAGATCTACTCCCACCACAACTTAACGTGCGCCACCGGTAGCTTATGGAGATATGACCAATCTGACTTAAAGTACCTGTAGAGTTAGAGCGCCATGTCGCTGTGCGACGCGAGCTGTGTCGGGAGTTGGTGCAAGACAAGACCAATCGGTTGTCTGCACAAAACTGAAGAAGCCTATCCCCATTATCTGTACGTTGGCAGGTAAAGCACAACGGCCGCCTAAACAAGCCTTTGACACACCAGGTTTGCCATTTTGTGCATTGAAGTCCCCAGCCAGCACTACAATTTCAGAACCTTTACTGCTGCGAACGAGAGTGGCAAGTTCATAAAAGAACTCATCTTTCTGCGTGCCACAGCTGCATTCCGTTGGAGCGTATGCCTAGATCAAAAATAAATTGCGCTTAACACAACTATCCCTTCGAACGCCAACTGACCCTTGGAGTCTCACAGTACATAAACGACTGTTAACAGGAATCCAGTCTAAAAGGGCAGCCTCAGCCTTGTTGGTCAAGACTATTCCTACACCACGGTGACTCGTAGCTCGAGCTATTTCGTCTCCTGAAGTGCGCCGAATATACCTCGATGAGATACCAGGAGCAGTTAGCTGAATTACACTGCTCGAATCCTGTATACGCGTTTCACTTAAGCAGCAGACATCAATCTTCAGAGGGGGCATTGGGAGGGCTAGGCACGCCTGCCGACCGGCCTGCATGAGTGTACGCATGTTAAAGGAGCCGAGATTCAGAGGCTGACGAGGTTTGAGAAAATGTAAGTTACCAGACAGAGGATTATTCGCGACACTACCTGACAGTGAATCGTTGAGAGTATCGGCCCTTTTCTTAATGGGAGCATTATAGGCGGATAGATGGGACAATGAGGGGTAGTTTAGGACAGAATAAGAGAGAGAACTCCGATCTTGTGGGTATAATTTTGAGGTTTAGCAAGGAGAAGATAGGCGTTTCAGCTGACATATAACAGATGTTCATGCAAGTGAAGATGTCCGAAAGAGACAGGATTGCCTTGCGGTTCCTATGGTGGCCACAAGGAGACCTGTCACTGGAGTCGGAAGATTGTCAGATGACAGCCCATTCTTTTGGGTCTACTTCCCCACCCTTCTGCGCCATCTTCACTTTATGCACAGCTTCGAGGGATTTCGGGGTAGGTTATGAACCGTCGGTCTTTCAAGCCGTAGAAAGCAACTTCAGAACTAACGCTGAGGCTACTTCTTTTGCGACAGGGATAACTGCATTATCGATGCACCGGGGTTTCGAGCTGAGGAAATGGAAATCCAACTCACGGATGTTTATGGCCTTATCTCCGGACCCTGATTTAAGTGGCAGTTCCTTTCGGCTGCCCCAGCAGAAAGACATCGTTAAGGGAGCACTAGGTGTACAGTGGGATACGCTCACGGACAAATTTACTTTAAGCTCCAGTTGCTTGATAGGCCTTTGACGAGGAGAGTCTTACTGTCGGACGTCGGTTCCCTGTTAGACCCACTTGGGTTGGTGGCCCCGTTATGTCTTCCGGGAAAGCAGTTTTTGCAGAGGTAATGCAGGTGAAAGTTAGATTGGGATAGCCTACTCAGTCCAGCAGGTACCGTGTTGTGGAATAATTGTGTATCATTTACGAACCACATCGGTAAGATAAGAGCGCCGAGGAGCATAATTTAGGGGACCCAACAGGGAATGAGAAGCAATGATTTGCATATATTCTGTGTTGCTTGAGAAACCGGATATGGTGAAGTGACACGCCCGGGCGAATTTCCTTGGACGGAACCCCATACCATGCGCTTCTATCTAGTAAATCGTGAGTAGCGCCTATCTAAACCGTCACTATTCCGAGGCTTGATTTGGCGGCAGCCTTCTTAGGCGTTCGAATGAGTGAGGTGCTAAAACGAAGCTCGTCAGATTGTTCTGACAGAGCGTACTTTCGAACAGACTCAATGATTTTCAGGTACTACATAGAGCACATCAGCACGCGTTACAGTACCTTCGTTGCTAACCGAATGGCAATCATTCATCAGTAAGCTAACTTTTCCTAATAGCGGCAAGTGCGATCAGAAGATAATATTGCTGGCCTAGCCTCGGAAGGAATTTAAACCGAAAAGGTACTGGGAATTTGGTTGAGAGGACCCCCACTTTGAACAATTGTAATCCACCAGGAGTTGTATGGTCGGTCCCACCGGATGGTGTGGAGACTAAGAAAGGGCCGGCCTTGGGGAATATGGCCAACCTGCACACTGGCATCGCCCTCATGTTTTCTGGATGTTCTGATTGGTCCAAGCTACTAAAGGCTTTCATTTGGCGCATCCGGTTTATTTCCAACACTCAAGTCATGTTCTCATGAAGCAAGGGGCTGCTGAACGTGAGTAACCTGTCAGCCGAACACAGAGAGAGGGCCAGATTCAGGGTTATAACAATAGTTTAAAGGGATTAATTCGGAGAGTTTCTACAGCAAGGTTGGCGTACAGGTGAGTTGTGCAAGGGCACCTTGGATTCCTTAAAAAAGCTATGCCCGATTGTATTGCGAAACGTTTTGTGTGTTGATGGACGACTGAATTATGCTGAATATCCAAGTTCCTTTAAACATCCAGTTACTTCGCCGAACAAGCACCCGGTGACAGAACCTATCATATGCTACCACCATAGAGGGGAAGGAAAGTGAAACCGCGCAAGAGCTCACCGCAATCCGCAAGAGATACTGGATCGTCAATGGAGTCAGCGCGGTCAAACAGGTCATGGGACGATGTTTCACTCGTAGTAGGTTGGCTGCTGTGGCCGGTCAGCAGTTGATGGCTCTTCTTCTTCCCTGTCCTGTGGAAACAAGGTGATACTGCTGCAGTTCGGTCGGAATAAAATGCTTTGGTTCTACGCTTGTTCGTAGGGACCCAGGGTCGGGAAAAAGACATGGCGGTCTAATCCCTTGTCCACAAATGTGAGCTTTACATTTAGAAATGACTGCTAGCCTAGGCACTGACTCGTTCTTTATGTCAGTTTTCCGTCTTGTTGGTAGACGTGGAACGGCAATAGAAATCTATAGCGATAACGGATCGAATTTCGTGGTTGCAGTTACCGAGGTCAAAGGTCAGTTGAAGCATTGGGATAGACTGCGCATTAGCGATCACCGAACAAGTCAGGGCATAAGTCGGCACTTCAACCCCCTTCCCAGCTTTGAGTCACCGATGGGGCGCATCGGAGAGAATGAACCGTTCGGTACGGAGGTGGCTATCAGTGCTTTCTAAGGAACAGGAAATGAGTGAGGAGGAGCTACATTCTTGCTTTTTTGAAGCTGAGAGAATATTGAATAATCGATGGATAGTACTTCTTTTGTCCGATGACCAGGGAAGATTGGCTCTGATTAGGATCAGCCTTCTGCTGCTGAAGGGCGATGACGGTATAATAGATAAAGCTTACTTGAGAGAAACCTATTGTGGACGCTGGAGGCAGGTCAGCCACTCTGCGAATAACCTTTGGCGTCGATGGGTGAGAGAATATGTCCCGACTCTGCAGGCCAGACGGGAATGGCCTTCAAAAAATGAAAATCTTAGAAAAGGGGATATCGTGCTAATTGTTTCAGATACCTTTGCAAAAGGCAAGTGGCCCAGGGGGATAACTGACGACGTAGAAGTTGATGCAGATGGACTAGTACGGACGGCCGTGGTCCGCACTAACGAAGGAAAGCAACGGAGATAAGTGAGAAAAATTTACTTGTTAAGAGTTGCCGACTAGAAGCCGAGGTCGTAGGCTAGGAGGTGAGCAGGCTTACTGCAGCAAGTCTCCGTATATCCCAAGAGAAGGGAGGTATCTCGCGTACTGCTGCTTGTGAATTCCGGTGTCTCGACAGCGTGGGCAGGACGACAAAGCCAGGACCAATTACTGTCTAAAACTGCCGTGAACCACCGGGAGGAATTTTGGAGGCCGGTGTAATGCCCACCATAATTGGCAAAAACATCTTTCGCTTAAATTCCTATGCTCTATGACCACATTTGGACCGCGTTCTCTGACCTATTTCGTGCTGACACTGTTTTGTGGTTGACAATTAATCTAAGCTTGGTGCACTTAATTTTTTATGGTTGTGCTTTCTTACTGAGATTACCCTTCGGACAGTTGGTATGGTAGTGAGTCACACTGATTTAACACAGCTTTGTCTTATTACTCCTCGGTTTCACTTTCTCGCTCACGTCGACTGATCGAAGACGTTCAGCTCGTCTACGATGATTTTTGGCTGCCACGCCCAGGAAGTTGTTTGTCCGACCTGATTAGGCGTGGAGAACCTGTTCTGTTTGTTTGGACTCCAGGACAGGCACTTGTTATCTACTATTTTTGGCCAATTTTTCCTTTTTTTACAGAGAGAAACATGTCATTGATCTAGTCTTCACGCCCAACTTAAACAGCTTCAAAACTCAGGTGACTCACCCACTGCTGGGCAGTGGCCACAAGACAGTCATGTGCACATTCAGTTGCCTCCATAGTGAGCCTCCTTTAATGAAATCATCAACCAATATGGCGGCTACTATCGGAATTCGGTAAATTAGAACCCTTTTTCGAAAGTAATACAACAGTGATGCATTCGCCGGATGGCTCAATGTCGATAAAACCGTGAAGTGGTCATAGCGAGTACACTCAAATACAGACAAGGAGGTGATAAGACGTGAATTAAGGGGAGTTTTCTATCAACTCTGCGTTAAACCTTTCGGAAGTATTAGGATCTTGGTACTAATTTACACAGTGCAGCTGAAATTGACGGGACACTGTTTCTGGGGGAGCGTAAGAACATGGTGGAATGGGGGACAGTGGGTCGGTTGCGTATGCGCAGTGGAGCGTCAAATTTAGGTCAGATTCAGCCAAGGGCGGCGGATTCACATGGGATAGATAGTTTGTGGCAGAAGCTGTCTCGATCAGTTTTTTAGTGAAGATGATCTGAGAATTCTGCCGGGCAGTTTTGGCGGATATGGAACCAAGGGAGGAGATAATAAAACTATGTTCAGGCAGGGGACTGGTGTGAGAGACATAGAGACACAGTCGACTGTGCTGCATTGTAAAGCCGCGGAAAATGAGGCCAATGATCCCTTAGGCCTTAGCGACATGGAAGTCGACTTATTCGGAAGTTAGAAGAACAAGAGTAACGGTATCCGAGGTCTGATACCACGGGGCTGACAGGTATGGATTGCCGGTCGACAGCAATGGAACCTGGAAGAGACTGACACTTGTGGGGAAGTTTAAAAATTTCAGGGCACAGAATTTCATTAGCCACAGACGGCACCAGCCACGAAGCGAGGTAAGACCCTGTTGAATGTTGTTCACCGCAATTGACAGACTACACTTAGGAAAGGAGTACAAGATTAAGATGTTGTTTACAACGAGGACTGGAGATCCATAGCGGACTACATTGAAGATATCGTTTATATGTGAGCAGTAGTAATGGTCCAAGGACACTACCTTAATCATACCGCTTGCTATAGGCCTGGCTGAATATGAGTGGACATCGACGAGTACTACTTGTGACCGGGCGGATAGGTGAAGCAACCACAACGACAGCGGGTTGGCTAGACCCAGGAACTAGAGTCTCATCAACAGATACCGGTAAGGCAATCCGCCGAAAGCTTTTGACAGATCTAGGGATAGGTTGGTCGCAGACATTCCGTCATCTGTGGCGGAGGATATCCAATTATGAAATTCAGTTTGGCAAGACGAAAGTGACTACGATTTGACAAGGCCAAGCTGATCAGGGTTTAGTGGGCCGTTGGACATGAGATAGTCAGTCGACTGCTAAGTGATCACTTGCTCCATAATTTTACATACGACGGGGGTTTGGTTTGACTGGAGGTGAACATAAGGCTCACAAGTTGAGCCGTTTTAAGATAGGACGTACAAAAGAGTTCTTCCACTGCTGTGAGTGTTATGTCACCTTGATTAGAAAAATTATCATCTGCTCACATGCATATGATCAATGAACAATTTTGGACCGCCTGCTCTGACCTATTTCGTGCTGACACTGTTTTGTGGTTGACAATTAATCTAAGCTTGGTGCACTTAATTTTTTATGGTTGTGCTTTCTTACTGAGATTACCCTTCGGACAGTTGGTATGGTAGTGAGTCACACTGATTTAACACAGCTTTGTCTTATTACTCCTCGGTTTCACTTTCTCGCTCACGTCGACTGATCGAAGACGTTCAGCTCGTCTACGATGATTTTTGGCTGCCACGCCCAGGAAGTTGTTTGTCCGACCTGATTAGGCGTGGAGAACCTGTTCTGTTTGTTTGTACTCCGGGACAGGCACTTGTTATCTACTATTTTTGGCCAATTGTTCCCTTTTTTACAGAATTTTCTTCCTAATTTCGACCACTTTTTTGGCTTTATATTGAATGAGACTCACTGTCGAAGGTATGGTCGTATGTGAACTTATACTTTTGCTCGCTTATTGTACCGTGGAATTTGCAGAGCAGTCGTGTTCTTGATTTGAGTTTTGCATTGATTTGGGCCACGCGTTGCTTTGAGGCTCCAAGGTGCTATCCAGAACGAGTGAAGCCTACTAGTCGGTGAATTGAGCATTGAATATTTGACCAAGCTTCATCCGGACCAGGGTTTCAGCGTTTTGGTCGTTACGGCGAGACTACACTTTTATACATGGAGAGTGTTAATAGCTTTAGTGTGAACGAAGCCGCTTTGGGGCCTCGGAAGGGGGAAGGAGCCGGGAAGTATTCCACCTGGCCCGGGCTTCGGGGAGGGCTTAGTATCGAGGACCAGCTTGTCTACCTTAGATGTCACAAGATACGTTGTGGTGGGAGTAGATCTATGAGTGATAGTGTTGGAAGGGGGGTGAATACTGGCACAACATATGAAGGAGGACGAACGGTGTGAGTTGAACGCTTCTGTGATTAGCATGACCGACGGGACAGCGGTGGATCCACATACTAGAAAACATGAAGGATTATTGTAGTGATGCGATGAGATCTTATATTCAACAAATTAGATAAATGCCAAACTTAAGTAGGGTGCACTGAGTCGAGTGCTTCCTGATTTTTGAGATGCAGTTCATTGGAACGATTGAGCCCCAGGTTAGCCCCTTTGGTGAGTAATAGATTGGAGAAGTCTTGTGTTTGTTGATATTAGCGCTGCAGCCTAAGCTAAATTATTGAAGTTCTGGAGATCCTGCGCTGAGTGGATGGAATGGATGCTAAACTAATACTGTTTAGGTAGCTGTTCATGTTGGCATTAAGGGACGCAACCGAAGTCTGGGGGTCACAGACCAGGAAAAAGTTATTCCACGACCCAGTGCAGATCCCGTTTGGCAGCGAATTCCGATAGAAGCAGCCATATTGGTTGATGATTTCATTAAAGGAGGCTCACTATGGAGGCAACTGAATGTGCACATGACTGTCTTGTGGCCACTGCCCAGCAGTGGGTGAGTCACCTGAGTTTTGAAGCTGTTTAAGTTGGGCGTGAAGACTAGATCAAGGACATGTTTCTCTCTGTAAAAAAGGGAAAAATTGGCCAAAAATAGTAGATAACAAGTGCCTGTCCCGGAGTACAAACAAACAGAACAGGTTCTCCACGCCTAATCAGGTCGGACAAACAACTTCCTGGGCGTGGCAGCCAAAAATCATCGTAGACGAGCTGAACGTCTTCGATCAGTCGACGTGAGCGAGAAAGTGAAACCGAGGAGTAATAAGACAAAGCTGTGTTAAATCAGTGTGACTCACTACCATACCAACTGTCCGAAGGGTAATCTCAGTAAGAAAGCACAACCATAAAAAATTAAGTGCACCAAGCTTAGATTAATTGTCAACCACAAAACAGTGTCAGCACGAAATAGGTCAGAGCAGGCGGTCCAAAATTGTTCATTGATCATATGCATGTGAGCAGATGATAATTTTTCTAATCAAGGTGACATAACACTCACAGCAGTGGAAGAACTCTTTTGTACGTCCTATCTTAAAACGGCTCAACTTGTGAGCCTTATGTTCACCTCCAGTCAAACCAAACCCCCGTCGTATGTAAAATTATGGAGCAAGTGATCACTTAGCAGTCGACTGACTATCTCATGTCCAACGGCCCACTAAACCCTGATCAGCTTGGCCTTGTCAAATCGTAGTCACTTTCGTCTTGCCAAACTGAATTTCATAATTGGATATCCTCCGCCACAGATGACGGAATGTCTGCGACCAACCTATCCCTAGATCTGTCAAAAGCTTTCGGCGGATTGCCTTACCGGTATCTGTTGATGAGACTCTAGTTCCTGGGTCTAGCCAACCCGCTGTCGTTGTGGTTGCTTCACCTATCCGCCCGGTCACAAGTAGTACTCGTCGATGTCCACTCATATTCAGCCAGGCCTATAGCAAGCGGTATGATTAAGGTAGTGTCCTTGGACCATTACTACTGCTCACATATAAACGATATCTTCAATGTAGTCCGCTATGGATCTCCAGTCCTCGTTGTAAACAACATCTTAATCTTGTACTCCTTTCCTAAGTGTAGTCTGTCAATTGCGGTGAACAACATTCAACAGGGTCTTACCTCGCTTCGTGGCTGGTGCCGTCTGTGGCTAATGAAATTCTGTGCCCTGAAATTTTTAAACTTCCCCACAAGTGTCAGTCTCTTCCAGGTTCCATTGCTGTCGACCGGCAATCCATACCTGTCAGCCCCGTGGTATCAGACCTCGGATACCGTTACTCTTGTTCTTCTAACTTCCGAATAAGTCGACTTCCATGTCGCTAAGGCCTAAGGGATCATTGGCCTCATTTTCCGCGGCTTTACAATGCAGCACAGTCGACTGTGTCTCTATGTCTCTCACACCAGTCCCCTGCCTGAACATAGTTTTATTATCTCCTCCCTTGGTTCCATATCCGCCAAAACTGCCCGGCAGAATTCTCAGATCATCTTCACTAAAAAACTGATCGAGACAGCTTCTGCCACAAACTATCTATCCCATGTGAATCCGCCGCCCTTGGCTGAATCTGACCTAAATTTGACGCTCCACTGCGCATACGCAACCGACCCACTGTCCCCCATTCCACCATGTTCTTACGCTCCCCCAGAAACAGTGTCCCGTCAATTTCAGCTGCACTGTGTAAATTAGTACCAAGATCCTAATACTTCCGAAAGGTTTAACGCAGAGTTGATAGAAAACTCCCCTTAATTCACGTCTTATCACCTCCTTGTCTGTATTTGAGTGTACTCGCTATGACCACTTCACGGTTTTATCGACATTGAGCCATCCGGCGAATGCATCACTGTTGTATTACTTTCGAAAAGGGTTCTAATTTAGTCAATAAAATAGCCTCATACCCCGCATGGGATACCACCTTCACTTCTACTCCTGTGCACCAACTGTGAATCAATGATGGCTGTTTTATCTCATTTTGGCAAAAGACCCTCGCAAATCCGCCCACCTCCACTTTCAACTCACCGAGATTTCTGCGTCCACAGCCCTGACCTCGTCGAACCACCTGGCAAAAATCTAGTTCTCCATCCCTCCCTCTGAGCATAGCTCTGCCTAGGGTACATAATAAACCGCTTGCGATACCTGTATCATCACTGTTTGTGGTTTGCTTCATAGATTCCACCGATATGAGTCTCCAGTTTCTTACTTTTCTTTAATCACTTTCCCCAAGTCTCACATAGAGTACCCTTTCTCTCTATATTTTTCCCCCTGCTGATCCAGTTTGCAACATGTTCAACCATCTGCCACATCTTATGAACACGTCATGCTTATAGGATTCGAGCTGCAAGTGCCTCTGGCCGGTTTCATAGCACCCCTTTAGGACCATAAATGGCCCCTCCGCTTCTCTGTTTTTTCCCCCGATGGTGCCCGAAAATGTCGGAGAAGGCCTTTGTCTGCGTGGCCAGCTCTCCCCAAGTTCACATTCACATTTACGATGCAGCTTCAGTCCACATGCTCATCTCTTACAGTCATTCATGCGTTTGACTATATTTTCTTCGTAGCATGACTTTAGCCACACTCGATTCCGTCTTAGTTTTGATTCTATCTCCTGGGTAAGAACCTACGAGGCTCTTGCAGGTGAAGCAGTATTCACCGGTTGACCTGTAGTGACCGTACATTTCATGCAACACGACCTTCTGCAATCTGCCTGCCCCTTGTCGCCGAAGTTTTCTTAATCATCAGCAATCTTCTTCATGCGCTTTGTCCAACTTCGCCTAGACCCCTTCCGTACTAGCTATTTGGTCGTGAACCCTAACTCGGACCCGCCCTGACAGCGCTTCTCCTCCCATTTTCCCCTTCTTTTCTCCGTCCGTACACACATACCAATCCACGACTTCCAGTCTTCCTTCGTACTACTGTGGCAGCTGTCCGGGCTATTGCATTTGAATACAAACTGGTTGTTCTTCAGCCAGCCGATAGTTGCTTTTATTGGCTTCGATCTCCAAGTCCCTTAAAAAATTCCCGCCTGATACATTATTTATCACGTGGAAACATATCAGTGCTCACTATTGGTTCCCAAAGCCGCAGGGCATGGTTAGATCCACCGCTTTGGTAGACGCACACCGGGCTTGCAGAACGTCTGCAACGATGTGTAGGCTCAACTAGGCCGGTGGATCGCCCTTCCCGTCGCCAGAGGTGGTTTTCGGGCTGGGTGTTCGGCGCGTGGCCATTCCTATTTACTTTCACAGTTGTGGATTGCAGACCCACTGCTTTTATGTTCGTTTGGCTGCTGCAGCCATGTCATTCGTGCGGTACTTTCCACTCTTCGTTGTTCCTCTTCGATCATGCTGTCTGTGTTACCGTCTTACTGCGGCATTCATTGCCCAATATAGCCTGCCTACCTCGGACATGAAATCACCTTCGTATACCCCTTATATCTGCCCACCGCCATCTTTCGTTGGCACGCAGTGATCTCCCATAAAATCAGTCCATTCATTTTGGCACATGTTCCCTTACCTGAACATCATAAGATTTTCATCTGACCAATCATCTGTTCTATTTGTAATTATATCCATCCCCCAAGACATAATCTGCAGCTTCTTTCAATATATTCACTCATTGGCTCAGTTACTGTAGCCGTCAGTATTCTAGTCATTACATACCATAGACGTCCTCTGTTGAAATATGGTTTTGCAGTCCCCCAGAAGCCAGCGGTATATCTGCTGATTGTTCGCAATTCTCATCAGTCAATTGCTGTTCTACTGTGTCGCTCCATTGCTTTATGTTGACCATGCAGAGCATCAAGTCTTCTCCATGAAAGCATAAATCAGGTATGTCCGCCCCGCACTTCTAATTATTTGTTTCTTTCGCATGATACCGATCTAAACAATCATCGAAAGGAGTACATCTGCCCTCCACATTATCAACCACCACCATCGTATAACAGTCAAATCCGAAATTACCTTAGCTGTGCGCCCCAAGTTGTCACATTCAACTTTACCCTTTCATGTCGGAATATCACTGCTCATTTAACGGGAAGTGAGTAATGTTCTAATCACTTACCAGTATTCCTCCAGTAACCTCCTCCGGAGGTGTCACTGTTCTATCCGTTTGCCTTTGTCTGCATATAACCGCAAACCCTTATCACCTTCGTTTTTGGCTGATGTATTTTATTCTCTATCCACCGCTGTAACCGCATTCTTTGCGTAAGGTTCATTGGTACTGCCTCCTATACCTGTGATGCCTTTACAAGTTTCACTCAAAAAGTGGTCACTATAAGCCATCCTTTACCCTCCAGTTTACTCCATCAACACTTCTTTGTGCCAATGACCCTGCAATCGCTGTGGCATCGAATCTCAGATTGATGTAACCATCTTTTTGTTGGTACACCATGGCCCATCCATTATAATGCGATGATTGATGTCCAGCTTTCCTTGCAGCAGGTCCCTCCTACAGTCCTCTGGCAGTATCCCTTTCCATCTCCAGATATACTTCTGAATTTATCTGATCGTATACACGGAAGCGATTCTGCTCTGTCAAATGGTCCATTCTGTCCCTAATATACATAAGGGTTTGGTCCACGTTCATTGCCCTGTATCAGTCTTACGCAGCCTTGCTACGAGTAGTTGTCAAACGGTCACTCCAATGAAACTTCGCACCATCGGAACGTTTATTCACAGCTATGCACTTACTCTCTTTTTGCTCCATATGCTCCATTATTGTTAGTACGTCTCTTCTGGTCTCCATATTTCACCCTGGCTGCTTACACATGGTCGATCTATTAGCTTGTTCCTATCTACTGGCTGACTTTTCATGTCTCTCCCTTCATGCTGTAATCCATTCACTTATCGGACACCTTTTACTGGGAATTTCCACTGGCTCTGCTTTGGCACTGTTCCTCTCCGGATGAGTGAAAAACGTTCCACGTGACCAATGTAGACGGTACACTGCAGCCTGAACCCTTGCTGTATTTACCTCCCTATTGACGTGATTTCCTACCTTTCTCAGTTCACTCCCTCTCTGGTATTGAACCCTCATTCGTTTACGAGTTCTGTACTCATACTTCTATCTCCCCTTCCAGCGTGCCACAGACTTTTCTCATCTCCCGTTATGTGTCAACCTTCTCTTTTACGTAAAGAACGGGGAAAGGAAAATATATTTTTATCATTTATTACTGCCCTGCTACGAAGTCCTTTCCCGACATCTCCCGTGCTCATATCCTACTTTCCTGGGTGACCTCACATACTCTCAACTGCTTTGATCATCTGACGTTGAGTGTCGAGTTTTTCGGACATAATCTTGGTCATTAGTGTTCCCTATCACTCGGCCTTTATTCTCAACCTTTCATGATTTCACATTATCGTCTCGATGATGCGCTCTTTTGAAGTGCTTTCATCATCATCTTATGCTCTATAGCAAGCCTTGGGACTTCCAAAGCATACCATTTTTAATATTATCTTTGATGTTGTTAACCCCTTAAAACGGTAGAGATAATTAGAGGTTTCTTGGCCCCTTTTCGGAATGTCCGTCCTAAATGCCTCAGATTCCCAAACGAGGGTGCGCGGGGAGAATCTGACGAAAGTTCAAGTCAGGTCCATGGTAAGGTCACATTTTTTTGGTGACAGGGTAGTGAACAGCCATAACAGTCTGCCCGGTAGAATAGCAGACCGGAAGATCGTCCAAACCTTCAAGGGAGTCCTAGATCGTAAGTGGAATAAGATTGTCCCTGGAAGCGAGCTTTGAGCATGTTTACTAGATGAACGTGTGGTAACACCAAGGTTTGTTCAACGTGTATTACAACTGGCGTTTCTTTTGTTGCTTACTGTCAATTTGAGCTACCACCATGCATATAGTCTCTGGCAGTTGATGTGCGATGAGGTTTCCCTTTCATTTTTAGAGAGGATTCGAAGAAGTACAAGACGTAGTGGTGGGTGTGTAACGCGCGTACACACCATCGAATTAACTATGGATGCTCTACGGGCCCGGGCAAACACAATTCCCTCGCAGGCGGAACCGAAATGACTTCTAGCATTGAGACCGAGTATACGTGAGACTGGATCCAAACGGTCCAAAATCCACGATATTTTCAGAACAAAAGCATTTTGGCCGGAAAAGCTCAATGAAATTTTGACGTACCAGGAGCTGAAGTAGTCCTACTCATGTGTACTTCTGGATAGATGAGCACCCGTGTTCGTCTCTAACGAGCAGTGCCGGGAGCTACGGGGATGCGCCAAAAATCTGGCTACCTGGCCGCATGGTTGAACTTTGCCACACAACGTCCTGTGCTCATTGGGTTGAACTGAACTGAGCTGAGTAGCAGGGCCGAGCGCGGTGCGAGCGGCGCAAAGATCTCGCTGTCTGACTCCCGTAACGCGAAAATGGTGTAAGATGGGGAGGTTTTCTCCAGGAACCCGTGCACGATTCTGAGACTTCCTTTAAACCACGGGAAAAGTAGATAAATCTCTCAAGATTACGTACCTCCAAGTGGAACGTTTCATTACGGCGCCTTTTTCAGTTGCCCACGTGCAGACAGCCAAACTAATCAAAAATACCCCATAATTATCCCTGACGGATAAGTCAATCCTTCTTTACTCCAGTGAACCACACAAATCCAGTTTTTTGCTAAAATCAGACCGTCAAGTTATTAGCAATAAGAGAGGATGCTCCGTTACTTCCGGTTAGCGTAATTCACGGATGAACCGCACGACACTTCAGTTTGATGCTGCACAGACTTTTCAGGGCGGAATCCTTTAAGTTAGTCTAGCTGAACAAATGGCCGCAGGGCTGACCCCTCTCCCGCTACCTTATAGTCCACCTTTCACCTCACCGACAATACAAGACGCAAGATGCAGCCAAAACTAGAGTGCTGAATCCTTTCACGTTGTCCGCTTCACTACTGGCGGGGGTTGTATGATTGCCCCTGTCAGGAACGGGGTAGCCCTCACGCGGTCACCTTTGCAACTCGGGATATCATTGGTCTTGCCGGTCTGCACACAAGCTAGTGTTTGGCTCGGCCTTTACATGGGTCCTATCTCCCTTTTGTGGAAGGCTCGCCGGAAAATTTTCACCCGCTGGACACGCAAATGTCGCAAGCGTGGAACAGCGATTGCGTAAGTACCGAGCTCTGTGTTGCACATTCTCTCCAAGGCAGGGGAACCACAAAGTGGCTATTCAAGAAATGCATCCTTGATTCCACTCCGGCGACGGCTCTTGCTTTTTTATCGATAAACCCTAATCCAAGGACTGCAAGCCGCCAAAATTCGCTTTGCACGTCCTTACCGGTTGATTTGTTAACCCACGATAGCTTGTAGAAATGCATTTGACAGAACCCGACTAATGAGCTTAGTAGTTCGAAGGTCCGAATAATACCCAACCTAACAAGGCGCGAACAGCATACCGTGGCTTCCGGCCCCTGAGTCTGTGGTCTTTAACTCAATGGGCTGCCGGTACGTCACATCCAACCAGCACCGATACTCCCCCTTCACCCCCCTCTACAAGCAAATCAGTAAGGCCTGACCGTCGCTTTATTCTGTCAGACCTTTTACTAATCGGTCTGGACCCGGGTAGTTCTTTAACTACTACTGCTTGTTCCACCTCCATGTACTCCTTTTTGCCCACAGAAAGTACGTGAAAGGCCTCACGGAGTGAACTAGTCGCGGCGGTCAGGCTAACAGTTCTCACTGATACCTGGCCGCATCACCAAACTAGGCCCAACTGGTGTACTTCATCCGTCCCAACTGCGGTAGTCTCAGGTCTATTGTCCAGCAGAGAATACCAGCTCACAGCCTAGCCTTTATATCACGCTGAGACTCGAGTCCAGCTCAGAAATACACGATCCGTTCGAGATTCAGCCGACGCCTAGAAACTCCCGCTGGCCCCGGTCTGTGGACGGTCAACATCTGATGTGACATTTTTGCAACAACCGATGGCTCCAGCGCAAACAACCCTTGAAGTAGCTCTCGGTTTTTCTTTGTTGTCACGCACTCGACGAATTTTTCTAAGACGCACAAAAAGCAAGCCCTTTCCTCGCCTCAGCACACTTCGCGGCTTCATACAAATTCATTCTACCTTGTAGGACTACCATCAACCTGGTTCACCGAGTTAACACTGCAATTCTGTCCAGGGGAGCGGATGCTTGTGTGCAAAACCCGGTTTGGTCGAGTGTTCCTCCTATTTCACTCTGCCAACTGTCCAAGGCGACCGTGACTTATTCTGGCCATGGATGATATGAATTCCGTCAGCTGCACGAACCTAGGTTTTCTGTCGCTTTGAATCATGCACCTGGCATGCCTCGGGCGTCTCCGAAATAAACCATTATTATTATTATTATTATTATTATTATTATTATTATCTTATCTACAGCCTTGTCGCCACCGCACTAAAAGGCACGTGGTAGGCTCTACTTTATTTTCTCGAGCGTTAATCACGGTTTTAGGTACGCCTCGTACACTATCTACTCCAAATTTATCCTGCCGCTCTTCGCACGAAAGGCCTGGGTCGAAGGTGCATCGGCATCTACTTGACCTGTGCTTGATTCTTCTAGTAACCTGTCCAACGGGGCCCGGACCATATCAGGCTGACACCCAAAAATGTGTTTCAACATTTCACAGGCTCCCTTATATCTTGCATCGGGTGGGAGCAGAAAACACACTCCCAAGGCTTCCTTAGTCCTAGTCTTGCAGTATGCGGAAAATTTAAATAACCATGCGCATCCTCCTTGGTTTCCGAACCTACATAGAAATGGAACTGTTGGATAAATCTTCAATATATTGTAGGCCACGCGTCAGATTTTAACAGGTCGAGTCCAGTTAGGTCCACATTAAAGGGGACCTTCAGAACTGTGTGCTTCGCCTCCACCTTTTACCTCTTTGCATCACCAAACTCGACTTTCTTATCCGGGCTGTGACATTCTGCGGATGTTGCATTCCATTCTATCTGGCCGTCGATTTCGTGCAAGATTCCTCTCCTCCGTTCCCCTGGTTCTAACGAGCGCGCCGGTAACTTGTTCTCCAATTACTCTGCCCGTTTATCCGCTTATAAACCTGGAAGAATGGCCAAGAGCTGGCTCGTTCGTTTTCCTGCAAACCTTCACTTTACTATTTCACCCTCTCTTTTGAGTGGAGCTCTTTCAGCTCGATCACTGAAATAAAGGTTTCAGAACATTACTTAGCCAGCCAAAACAGTGATCTCCGGAGCCCTGGACAAAAACACCACTCATAGGGAATTTCCAAGCATCCTGAGCGTTCTGTCGTGGTCCCTGCGCAGTTTGATTCAAGTCAAGTGGAGTCTTCGTACTCTATGTAATTGTACACCAAATTATTGCATTGGCTAAGACTTACAAAGTCCTGGTCGGAGTAAAGTTTGTCCAAAAATTCACTGATCGATCCAATGAATAAATAACTTCTCGCCTTCTGGATAGCCCCTAGGAACCTCATATCAAAGCGTAGCCCAAGTCAGTGCAAAACTCAAGGCAAAACAAAACCATTTAGCAAATTCCACTGTTCCATTCGTGAGATAAAACAAAGGAAAATAAAGGTCATACCTTTGGCGTTGGTTGCTGTCCGGCCGAAATGTGGTCATTATCAGGTCAGAAATCTGCACAAAGAGAACAGTGGAAGAAAATGAGCAAATAAAATGTACCTGCCCCGCAGTACAAACAAAGAGGATGAATTCTGCGAGCTTAACCAGGCCCAACTAACGATTTTATGGGAGTGGGTTTAGAAGGTCAACGTAGACTAGCTGAACTGCTTTTCGTTAACATGAGAGTGAAGCTGCAGCCCAACCGCGACAAAACGGATTGCCCTGGGTCTGTGCGACTCATTATTCTACTGAATGTCCACAGAATCACCTTACCCATAAAACGTCACCGAGAAAAAAAAGTGAATGCCTCGATCGCGGAAAGAACGGCGACCGCGAAACTGTGTCAGCAAGGGTCAGGTGGAAAAAAGTACTCCAAAATCAGTAGAGAAAATATATAAGTGTTACATATGAGAAATTTTTAATCATCCGGGTTGTTGCGAGCCAACTCAGTGTATTGGAGTCACTTCGGTTGGCCAAAGAGGGTAACTTTCATTGCATCAACACACTTCCTTTACGGCGCCGTCATGGTCTCGGGGCAATTAGGCTTCCGTGGAACACATACTTTCTTCATCCGTCCCCCCGAAGTTCCATCGCTTTTTGTCTGGTTGTTCTGCCCTCTCGCCCAGAAAGGAAGGCTTCCTGATCCAGCTGCTGCCTTTACCCAGCCGGGCCTTCTTTCCTACCTCGACTACTTCATCGTTGAACTTGGCGATAACAAGTCCCAACAGCTCCGGAGTTTGGCCCTCCCTCCATCGAGTGACCAGATAAATGCGCTCCACCAGGGCCATATCCTGAACCTGGTATAGCGGGTGTTGCCCAAACAACCCTGAAAGTGCCCAGGGCGAGTACCACCCTATCTCCGGATTATTGAAGCGTCACAGCATTAGGCACTTCTTTGTATCCCTGGTTGCCTTCACATGCCACTCCAGCGGGCTTTCGTCCTCCTCAAGGATCGATGGAGCATCCCTGTGGACGCACAACAGAGCCACCAGCCCTGACCGAACGTTCATTGGCACTAAGACGGCCTGTGTGTTAGGAGAGTAACACTAGGTACCTCCCTTCTGGATAAAGTGGCCCGCTGGGAGCAAAAGCACCACTCGTATCCTTTCGCCTTCTGTGTCCTTTCCGTTTGCAAAGAAAGCGTTGGGCAAGCTGGACTTATCCTCTCCCCTTCCCTTATCCGCGGCTCCTCGATGACCATACAACCTATACTTTTAGAGTCTGCTCTTAGGTCCCCCGTTTATTCACAGTGCTACACACGCCAAGCCGCATGACTGATATACCTTTGGCGAGCCACTTGCTGGATTGCTATGCTTTATTTGGCCTTCGATTTTTATGCCTCAGTGCCCCCATTTTTCGTCACATCCTGGCTTCCCATTTTCGCTATAGTGGTGATTCTGCTGTCTCCTACATTTCGTGGGGCCCTTAACATCACCGGATTACTGTGCCTTAGCTGGCCTCCATGCTTGGCTGTGTGCTCTAGGCATAACATTGGGGTAATGGGACTCCGGTCGACATCGGACTGCTTTGATTACGCAGGGCCCTATGGGCCACCTACGGAGGCGGATGCAATATCGGCGAAGCTGTACATGATGGGCTTGCCGCCTCCACGGGCGGGGGCTGTGCGGGCACACTTATGTCTCGCCATGTGAAACAGACTACCCATGAAAACGGTTTACCCGGTTCTGTTGTTATGCTCCCCTTGTGGCTCCCGCTGATTTGACCCGAAGTTGACAGAACTGCACCCTCGTATCCATGGTTGGCAATATCAACCACAGCCGGCCTTCCGGGCATTAGCCGGTTAGCACTGAGTCCCCATCTACCCAGAAGTAATGATAATGATAATGATAATGGTTTATTTCGGATAACCCGAGGCATGCTGTAACGCAAGATCAAACTGTACAATTGGACGTAGAGTCTGAATTCCAAGAGGTTGGTTAAGGTATATGCACTCAATATTGTACAGGAGAAAGTATTTAAGTCACCCTCTGCGGCGGCGCCCGGCAAATTTGAACTCAAGGTCGGGTGGCCAACCCGGCCAAGTCAGGGTCGAGCTGGTCGAAGGTAGCTGACTCTTCCTGAAATAGTACAAAAAAAAGTGCTATGCAACAAGAGAATCAAACAGAATTGACGAAAGTTTTGTTCACTTCGAGGAAAAAGAAGTTTCCGAGGGAGACATGAACCAGCTACAGCGCTCCGCGGAGTATGGCACGGCTTTGGATTGGAAATCAGACGATGAAAGGAATGAATTTGCAGACAAAGAACAATCAAAATCTTTCAAAGATATTCCTTGAAACGTTCAGCGATCAAATATCGGCTGAGTCCGGTAAATACCCAATGGAGGACTCATTTGTGGAGAGTGATTGCCTAGGTGATGGTAAAAGAAGTGACCGGACGCAAGCATGTAATCGTTGCGCACATTGTTAACGTTCATGAGGGGAGAATGTGATGCACCAAAATAGAAATGGGTCCTGGGAGACAAATCAGTTTGTGATGCGTAGCCATGATAGTAGCAGACACACTGTTTGCATAGATGAATATTTAAATGGCAGGTAAGTATTTACGTTTGATTATCGTTATCTAAGGGCCGAAAATGAAGACCAGAGAGATGCAAATGCTTGGCTTGGCACACCAGCCTGCCTTGGAGTACCAGTTACTATTTGCAGTAAATTGTGATTCTCTTGCTTTATCTCTCTTTAGAACGGTTTGGCCAAATTACTTATTGCAACATTTTTATTCTGCCCAGTTCTATCCCAATATGTGTCAGGGTCGTTTTGAGTGCTTTCGCCAGAGACGCGGCCTAAGCCCCTATTCCTACCTCCGCGTATCCCGATCTTGGATGAGATCTGTCAACCGACCTAACTCTCGCTTAAGCCTGGCTCTAAGGGTTTCGCACTTCGTCCTTTAGACTTTTCCGAAGAATTGGCTCCAGTGCGCTGAGTTCGCAGACGCTGATTGCCACCCTGATGAAAATGCAGTACAACACTGGCTTTTCGGGGGAACATCGTGTGTAGAGGATGTATCTGGAAAATGAGAGGCAGGGACTTCCGCTCGAAAGCCAGAGGACGGACAAGATGTTTTATGAACAAAAGAGGGGGGAAGGTGGCTGATATAAAAAAATCAGCATTGCTAGGGTGACCAAGAAGCAGCTAAAGATGTTTTTCAATTGCTTCGAGGCCGAGGCGGCTAGACGGGTATTCTTTTGGTGGTGTAAGGTTAAGTGAATTAAGCCGGGCTGAGAACAGAGTTCATAAGGCGGAAATCCTCCAGGTGCATTTCGAGAAGAAGTCCACGAGATTGATTAGGATAGGCAGCCACGGACCTCATAGTGGTGTAGGGCTGCTGCCATGGAGAATATGAAGGCGAAGCCAAGAGATGAGCTGTCATTTTCAGATGTTCTCGACAAAGAGGGGGCCTCGAGTTCAGATGGAACTCATTCAGCCATTCTCAAGTAGCTGACTCGGACCCTATCAGCAACTTTAGCCTCAATTTCCAAAAAATCTCTCTGGGAGGCTGGGCCACCGATTGGGTGGCAAGCTGAGGAAGTTGTGCCAGTTCACCAGGAAGGTTAAAGAGATATGGTAACGGGCTATCAGCCTGCTAGTCTGTTGTCATCAGTGCTGAGGGTAATGACAAATAACCCGAAATGCCTTGGTGGGACACCTGTCGGCATGAAACCTAATCGCCAAAGAACAACACCGATTTGTAAAAGGGCAGGCCCTGCCCGAGCAATCTGTGAAACGCTCTTAATGAAACAGCGATGAGGAGGCACCAAGGGGATTGGGTGAAAGTATGTTACCGGGAATTCCGCAAAGAGTTTGACAGCTTGATTCACCGGTTGGTTTTGCATAAGCCAGAGGGATATGCACAGCTGCAGGGCCAACAGGATGGCTGAAAACCTGCCCAGCTAGCCGCTGGTTTTACTTCAATGTTGAGGACATGAATTCCTCGGTGGCGACAGCGACTGGCAGAGTCTTTCAATGTTTTAACTCTCCTCGATTCACCGCACTCTTTCCCGTCGGTTACAGATCGCGTGCTCCCACCGTTCTTCTTCGGCCATGGTTCAATCATCTATCTTTCTTATCACCACTCTCATAACCTCCTATTCATGTCGTTCCACCTCTGTGTGCGCATCTACCCATTCTGTCCTTGCTACTATCGTTTCTCATCCTGGCAGCCCTAGTTACATGATGTCACCCTCGCCCCAACCATTTCACTCTACCCAAACCCGTCATATTTCCTCTTCGGCCTATGTCACCTATGCTGGCTCCTCATCTCTATTCAATTAGTACCTCACTAGTTACCATTTTGCCATGTCCTTTATGTCCTTCCACCTTATACCTCCCATCATTACACATCGGACCCACCCGCACCCATGACCAATCCCCGTACAAGAACTAGTTGTTTTACCATTTGCATTTTTTCACAGCCAATACTATTACCTTTCCATCACCATCATATTTCCCTTCATTGACTCCGCAGTTCTTCTGTGGTTCTTCCTCTTAGGCAGCACCCCGACTAGCAACTTCTGGCTCAATCCATTGGTGCAACCACCTGCGGGCACGTAGATCTCCAGTTCCATTCTCCTAACCCCGATGCGCATGTTTCTCGTGCCTTTTGCTCCATCACAGGTTGACCTGTCTGGGCACTTCTTTCTTTTTCTTCTTGGTGTTCATCCCGTTCCATCTGTGGTAAATTGACCCGCTAGGTCACTTCTCTCCTGTTCCACGTCATTCTGTACTTTCACCTGTTTTGTTCATCGCTCGCCGCAGGCGTCTTTATTGTGTTTTCCAGGCTGCGCAGCTTCTCAGCCTTCCCCCTAATGGAAAGTTGTCGTTATTTCATTATTTTCGCCCACGGTTTCAAACCATATGATCTGCTATTACCTGATTTCTCCGATCCTCCACCCCGGTAATTCTCTCCCACCTCATTCGTTGTTACAACGGCCGCATATTTGAACCAAATTTCGTCTTGCCTCTAAGTTAGCTTTCTCCAGCAATATCCTTAACCACTCCGACCACTATGTATTTTCGTCCGCTCTACCTTCTCTAGCCATCTTCTCCCGGCATAATATGCGTCCAATTATTAATGCATCGCCCATTTTCTACGGCCGATACAAGTCACACCTGCTTTATTTGGCTTCTTAGATTCACTCTCATTTGCTTTCTTCGGTCCTTTCTTTCATATTCCCTGGGTTATAAAATTCTGCTCACAGCCATCACTTCTGATCTTCCAAAGTCACTTCTCTCTCTGTTGATACCACATGTTCTCCTAGCAAAAACAAATTCTTCAGGATTTATCCAGGTCAGTTCTGTACCATTTGATCCAGCCGTACCTGTCTCTTTCGAGCGCCGCTACTTCGGTTTTCCATCACCTCAATTCTCCCCGCTCATTTTCTTGGTATATAAACACGTTTATATGAATGCACATGTAAACACATTCACATATTTACTCTGCATCCTCCAGTTCTTTGCCAGTCAGTTTTCTTACAGCATTCCTGTTTCTCCTCATGATATCCGTTCACTTTATCTTTATCTGTGCCTCACATTTACAGTATCTCGATCCTTCCGAACCATCGTTGCCCTCTGCTTTTATTTCAGTATAGCATACTTCCCGGCATTCCAGTCCATTGCCGTATAACTCAATTACTTTCTTCCTCCTTTTCCTTCTTTTTTCTTTCCTTGTTACCGTAGTTTCCCATGCCGATTTTCAGTCCTTCGCATGTAAAACCCCCAAGTCCCAATCTCCTCCGCTTGGTTCAGCCAGCTCCCTCATTTGCCCACGACTTTCGAGTTCACCGAGCACATATTTGAATCCATCCCTGGGTTCACTTTAACCCCCCCTCCATTGTTCCTTGATATGCATAAATTTCCCCTCTTACCTCCCTTCTGAGTCTGCCTATCCTACGTTAGTCATAAATATTTCTAAATTTTCACCAGTTGCATCTGTCCTCCCTGTTGTTTGTAAAAACTTTGATCATGCGTGAGGCATGCTTTGGGCTCCTCCGAAATGTACTTCATTTATTATCAGTACTGGGTCCCATACTCTTTCTGATTCACGTGAATGACTTATCACGAGCTATGAGTTCGCCCTGCTTCACTTTCTCAGATTACTTAAAGATTCTTAGGTGCCCATAGTCTATTCGGGTTTAGGTAGACCTGGATGCTCTCTACCAGTTGTCTGCAGCATAGGACTGGCCTCTGAGCATGGTACAGTGCTCACCGATGATAGCCCATAGGTCCAGCTGAATACAGCATTTAAACCCAAATAACCCGAAACCACCAAACCAGAGGGGCAAAATGAACCAATTAGGTAGATTTCTCGGAACCACTTTATACCCTCCGCACAATGGAAGCAGGCCGCTAACAAGGCAAATAGAGCCATGTACCGGCTGCTCAGAAAGCTCACATCAACTGATCCTATGGTGGTGTTTGCTCCGTGAACGGCCCCTTTTCTGCCCCAGTTAAAATGTACAGTCCAAACCGGGGCTTCTCAGCTAGCGAGAGACTCCCTCTCTCTGGAGTAGGTTCAGGGCGGATTCACGAAGATGGTATTTGGGCCACGAGGGCTGCAGTACGGGGAAGCCTAGCAGAGCCGGGGTGGTTCGCACTGAGGGGTAGGAGGGCGCTAGGGAAATCGATAAAAACAGTGAAATTGTTTACTGGGCTGAAAGCCACGAAAGAGTTACTGTTTACCCGAGACAGAAACTCCGTCCTCTTTGGGCACTAGTTGAAACTAACCAACCAATGGGCTAGCAAGACCATCAGAGCCCAGCGGTATGCTTGCTGTGCAATTGATGGAGTGGTGGAACCAAACACTGTGACAGAGTTCAAGGGGGGCTAGACAGGGCGTTGAAACATATCTTTCCGGTCCGCCTGTGAGTTATCCACGTGAGCTTGGTTGTAAAGCTCTAGTCTAAATCACCATTCTTCCTCTTTATTTCTTCACTTTTTTTCGGTCTACCAAAGAGCCTACCCCTAGTATTTCTCGGTTTCCTTAGATCCTTTTTTCTACTATTTCAGGACGACTGATAGCGAAGGGTCCTGGCTCTTTCATGAAGGGCAAACCCATCGACTGCTTGGATGTGCCCAATTGAGATGTCCTTCTTTTCTCCCTCGGAATGTCATCCCGGTATTCCTCTTGCTCCAACATACTGAAGGACGAGGGTTGCAAGAACGTTGAGGCATGTTAAGACTCGACGGCCTGCAGGTGCAAGAGGCTGGACTGTTATTGGCACGGGCCTCCCGTTCTGTGCTGTGCTCTGGTATAACTTGATCAAGGACCTTTAGCTTCGATGAATCTGCGGTACTCTTTCCCGCCTATGAGGTAATGGGACCGCACTTGGAGGATTGTGTACAAGAGTGGTCGGCATCACTCGTGAGGGAAAAGTAGGTACTAGGAAAAGTACAGCGGGGTCTCGTAGGGTTCACCGTGAAGCTAAAGGAACTGCCGCGTTCAGCCAGACTGCAACACCCAAACTTGTTCCCTCTGGAATTGAGATGCTGGAGGGGAGACCATGTCGAGACACTGGAACAGGGACAGTCTTATCCAAGCTCTCCTCTTCTGGCGCTTAGCCACAGCACAGCTCTCACTAGGCATGAGATGAAGCTGATAAGAGCACCAGCTCATCGTAGTGACACAGCCCTTTGGATGTCACGTGCTGAATCCCTGGAGCCATTTCCCAGAAAATGCAGTAGCAAACCGAGCTAGCAGTGTTCAAGGCGAGCTGAGACCAGTGTTGGCCAGAAATCCTTCCTGGTTGCCTCCATAATCATCGACAAAAAAATTCATTCAACCCAGCTTTTAACCGCAAGTGTTCCCCTTTTTTCATGCACTAGTCGCCTTTTATCAACGGAGTATTGGCCCTCCAGTAAAGAGGTTTCTCCTTTCGAATTCTTGTTGCCTCTCAATGCAACTTATTTTTACCACCGCCACCGTGCCTGTGCTCTTATCTATCTGACTTTGGGAAGTTCGTCTACTGAGGGACACGTAGGCTTCGTCATCGGAACTCTCCAGTCCAGTGACGAAATCCGGAATGGTTATCGGGCGACCAGTCCAAGAGTCAGCTAGGGAGACAAGTTAGTAAAGTTCAACAGGAAGGAGAAACAGCTTCTCCCACAGGGAACATCACAGTGATATACACCAATGTTTGCCGCCTACTTTCTCCGGGAAGCCCTGTGGACATAGTTTGCCTATGCAGTCTCCATACCCACTTCATAGTAAGAGTTATTGATGGATGTGTCTTGTGAAGTGTCATGGATCTCATTTGACTTATTGGAATTCCCGTCTCTCCATCTCTGCGTACCTGAAAAGATGAAACTAATCTGTAATAAAGGGAATCTCCACGATGGACGATCTTCCAAAACTTCTTCACTGGTTCCACAAGCTGGTTATTCTCTTGACGTTCCAGGCAAAACATAATTCGGAATCTCTAGTCAAACAATACTTCTCTTTCCCTTAGGGAACTTTATGCAATTAACTCCTATCTATCTGAATCATCGCAATCTGCCTCCCCATTGAACCCTAGTAGGCATTCGTCAATCACAGTCGGCCTCTTTCTTGTACATATGCATGCTCCGCATTTCATAGAGCAGCCCTTTTCAAAACCCTCAGGTCTCCTGCACCCAATTTTGAAACTGCTCCCGATTTCTCATGCCAATAGATGCCATACCTCCCCCTCCAAACACCCCTTGACTTGTTTTACCGTCGGTGAAATGTCAGTCTCCCGTTTTAGAAATTGGTGAATATTAATTCTTATCCAGTGATACCGCACCCCTGATAATGCTTTCTTGCAGACATGTCAAACGTCGTTGAGGAATGTACCACTATTATTATTGCCGCAGCTCAAAAGAGACTCAGAAAGGGAACCTCCAGTGTTCTTGTATCTAAAAATGGCAGCCTCAGAGGAATGCTGAATTTTGATTGCGAGGGATCTGAACCACTTTGAGACAAACTGGCAGAGCCTTTTTTCGTTGTCTGGCATCCAGTGTAGTGGGCAAATAATCGAGTTGCTGGGTCGCATAACACTTTCTGCATGTCAATCAGCCGATCTTTTGAGGGATGGACAAACTCCGGGTGAACTCACCTGATGCTCACCATACACCCGGAGAAAGAACGAAGACTGCAGTTAACTCCCCTCGCTTGGGAGAAGCGAACACGTTGCATTCAGCTTCCCGATCACGTGAGCTTCCTTCAGGATTCCAAATAAGGTGCTAATGAGCCTCAGGGGTTCACCTATCATGAGGAATGAGGAAGCTGCAGGTAGGGCTGACTGAAGTGTTGACCATCAGACAGTGGAATACTGGTTGACCAACAACAGGAACTACCTCCCCAGGTTGACCGAAGAACTAGGTTAACTCACACGGGTCAAAGAGCTGGGTGACCAACCTCGGCGGACTTGCCGATCCTCTGAGGCATAATCGACGAGGAGCAAAGAGTGGCCTAGTTATCGGTCAACAGACGAGCACCAGAGATTTGTGATAAATGGGGGTCCACGAACATGCAGTTACTGTGAAGCTGGAGATTCAGGCGAGATACAAAGCAGCTGCAGAGCGCGAATAACGAAAAGCCTCTAGGCTTAATATGATTAACCCCAATCGAAGGCTACTGGGGGAGTCGCGTTGTCAACGAAAACGGGGAGCAATCAACCGCAGCTTAAGAAATTAAGCAGACTTTGTGGAACTTCATCGAATGTGAGCATAGATGGGGCACCGGTAGAGAGCGCGAGGCTACCGCAGCCCAGCAGAAGCCCACCAAGGATGGAGTCGCCGTTAGAAAACGTGAAGCTGGACTGGCGCCGAGCGGGCTGAGTTGCAATAAGGCTGCAGAAATTGGGGGCCTCCTCGCCACACAAAAGCCCTAGGCAACGTGCTAGCTGAGCCGAAAACACAGCTGTTCAACGTTCCCGATGCACCGGGGAGCGGTCGGGCGCCTGGGGATTTGCCCATATTAGCCCTGTTCACAGAGGAGGCAAACGGGATGTGGTTTCAAACCATTGCCCTTTGGGCTTTCTACCAATCGCACTGGAAGGGCTAGAGGGAAGGGACGGAAATCCACTAACAGATCACCTATGAAATCATCGGCCGATTGCCGACCAGCAACACGTTTTTTAGGGGAATATCCTGACCCATCAAACTGCCTTCATTTTAAGGCGAGGCATCTGGCAGCTTACACTGAGGGGAAGTGGTAGAGGTATGCTGCTTGAGCCATCAAGAAGCCTTAAATTCGGAAAACCACTGTTTTTTTCTGGCCAAGATGAAGGCGCTTCGAGTGGCTTTACATATTGTGAAATGGATCTAGGGCTACCTCAATGGTATGGCTTTCCTCGTACACGTCGAGGACACTAGGCCCAAACTGGCCGACCATACAGTGGTTCACCACTGAGTTCCAAGCCGGGACCACCGTCGATCTTGGCGTAAGTAAATGATCTGGTAACCACAGTGAACCTCCCAGTTTTCCTACCCGCAGATGATATAAAACAGTAGGAGAGCCGATATTAAGTCGACTGCAGGCTGACAGGAAAGTGAGATTTACTGCCGGATGCGGCCAAATGTGAAAACTTGCCACCAAGCAGGGTTTTACTTCGGACTGTTTCCGACTATCTGGAAGCTCACGAAACCAATCACTCTTCTCTTCATCGCAAATCTCGGAAAAGATCGACCCGAGACTCATAATACTGGCTGAGCAATATTCAAAGAGTCGCCCCACACCGGGGCTATCTCCAGATAAGCAGTGCGCATACAGCCGTAACCCCATTTGCCTCATATGGATGCAGCGTGGACGGAGAGTCCATAGTTGGAATCCCACAGTGATTCTTTCAAAGCTAATCCGCTGGTTAACACGCCTGCCTGTCAGGAAGAAAGCACTTGATCTCAAGCGTGGATTTTTGATAGTAGCGTCATGGAGCTGTTTCTGGATGAGCAGCAGCAACCGCAAAATCGGTCCAGAGACTCCGGGGAAAGTTCGTTCTGTTATCAGATACGATGCCATAATACTCATATCGAAAATAAAAGCGTCAGTACAAAATTATTACAAATGCTCATATGACCGCTGATCGTCGAAACCCGAAATGAGGATAAAATATAACTGGTCACCAAGGTTCGGGCTCAGCCGAGCAGTAGACGTTGTAAAGTACATTTGTGGAAATCCCCCCTGTCATAGTCACATACATTCAGTATTGGGACTGTGCTATTTATTTATTTGATCCTTGAACAAACACAGCACATATCAACCACGAAGTTTGAACACTAGTTTATATTTTGCTCACGTGTCGCGTCATCCCTTTGATTTATACCCCACCGCCGTGACGGTCGTATCTGACAATCACCTATGCCGAACTCAGGTTCTCGATTTTAAACATTGCAGCCGTACAGCTCAGGTCTGTACCTAATTTATGTACGTATTATTTAGTGGTTCAGTGCAGTAGAACCAGCGAATCGCTCCTGTTCTGACTTTGGGATTCGTCATTTCGTCTACGCGTTGCTCAGAATCGGGACTGCCGTTACAGACTTCCAATGGCAGTCGAGCAGCAACTGCTACGTCCAAGCAAGCAAAGGTTGAATCTGGACGACATCGACCAGGTAAGTGCAACAAGTGAATATGTAAAACTGGTGAAGGGCAAAGAAATGTAAAATCCACCATCTTCAAAGTACTTGTAAGGCATTTTAATTTCTGACCTGAAGATAACACTAAGGTGCTGCAGCAGCAGTAACACTGGGGAAGCGATGAAGGCAGGTACGTTGGGCCGTGCTTCCCGGCAGGAACAGAGTCAGCTACTCTCGTGAAGGGCTTAGACGAGCCTGGACACCATAGACTCAGCCCGCCGAGCAGCCTACGTATGTAGCCGTTAAGGCGAGCTGGGGGGTTTTCAAGTTAGGAAGGACGGTAAAGTATGGAGAGGCCAGTGTTATTCCACTTATACGTTAGATGTCTGCAAGACATCGCTTGAGGAGTCACGTATACGCGTGTGCATTTTGAGTAGCCCATAGCAGGTCCACTTGATCGATAGACGGGGTGCAATGGAATTCGTGCCGAAAAGGACCAAAAGCCCTAAATCTGTTAATTTTGACATCCCTGATTCAAGAAGAGACCAAATAGAGGGTGATAAGTTATATTGGGGTATCACCAAGACTGACGGTCCACTAATGACTCGTTGTCGCAACCAAACATTCAGGGGACACCGACATAAATTGGCCAGACCAAGAACAAACTAGTGAAAGGGGCACTTTTCTTCACCTCATGTCATAAAAAAGCGGAACAAGTTGCCTACAAATGTGGTGCCAGCCAACTCGGTCGCTCCTTTTAGGCACAACCTGGAAGCTTGCTCGACAGAGGTATTCCCGTATCAAGAATAACCACTCTGGCTGTTTTCTTCTCTTTCTGTTTCTTCTCTTTCCTCTTGGACCCATCACCTTATAATGTATTCCGTCACTCTAGTGTTTCCCCACTTTATCCATCTCCGTCACATCCTCGACACCACCCTACTCACCGCCATTTCGTAATTACGGCTTAACATTATCCGAAGGCTCAGAGCGTCCCACACGGGAAGAGCAGCGAGTTGTGGCGCGGATCCTATATTACTCTATTGCAAGATACCGAATTATACTGGATACCCGAAATTCGCAGCACTGCGGGAAATACTCGAACCTGCATTGCTGGAAGCTGAACGTTTACTGGCCCAAGCTGCAAGTCCCGTGGCCTGAACCCAAGACTTCCGTTGAATGGTACCGAGGAAGGCTTGAATACGTTACTCCGTAAAGTGACGATGGGTGGAAACTGAGTTTTGAAAAAGCGAAACATTAGTGAGACAGGAAGAGTCTACTACCTCCGACCAGCTCCACCCTGACTTGGCCGGGCTGGCCACCCGACCTTGAGTTCAAATTTGCCGGGCGCCGCTCTAAAGAGTAACTTAAATACCTTCTCTTGTACAATATCGAGTGCATATACCTGAATCATCCTCTTGGAATTGGGACTCTACGTCCAATTGTACCTTGTTATCTTGCGTTACAACATGCCTCAGGGTTATCCGAAATAAACCATTATTATTATTATTATTAAGATAATCCGTGTGGAGTACTGCGTAACAGAGACAATCGAGTGTTTTTTGCTCTCGGGTGGAGAAGCTTTCAGGCAACTTTCAGTTTTTTGCCTGAATACCAGGTCGCCTCACGTATTCGTTTGTCCATTTACGCTAAATTTTGAGTCTAGCAAATTAGTCTGTCAGGTTTACTTTGCTAACTCGCATTGGGTCCTTTGTTTACCTGAATACACTTCACTTACCAGTGCTCAGCAAGGGTGAACAGGGTCCTTCAGTAACTCCTGGTAAGCGTACACCAGAAAGTGATGCCAGAGAAGTTATGTGTGGAGACACTTGATGCATAAGGAACCCTGTCGATAAGATCGGAATCGTTTGCAAGGTACGTGTTATATGGTTTCATATGGAATGTGAGGACTAATAAAGAGGCTGTACTTGTTGTACCGCAGATACCAAGCATTGACCTGGATTTGTCGGAAGTGTTAAATCTGGCTCTGAGAACACCTTAAGTGGTCACTTAGAGCGGAGTGCTGTCAAGGGGTAGAAAGAGACAGCCCACAACAAGCAGCGAGTGAAGACGCCCCAAGTTCGCGATGGCCAGATGGAGGTTCAGTCTACGGCTCGTACCTCCTCTGAAGAGCGGCTGTAAGGCAAGCCACAGGTTGCACTATCAGGCGCTATAGCTTGGTATCATAAGCTGCCCGGAGAACATAAAGGAATCTTGTGAATGACCGAGAAGCCGGATGCCCAAAGAGGGATCCCCAAAGCAGGAAATTGTCTTTGAAAGGGAAAACCAGGGAGAACAGAAAGACCTTGTCAGAAACAGAAGTAGTCGACCAGCCTCGAGAATGGATAGCGGCTCTTGTAGGATTGCTAATGAGAACCACGGTTGTCGTTCGTAGGCCGCAGAACTCAAGTGAAGTGGCATTTGGGGGGGGGATTGGCCACATTGGACATACCAGAACCATATATGAAAGAGGGCAGGCAGGTAGGGACTGCAGTCAGGCACAACGTGGTTAAGCTTTGGCTGACAGAGGATGTTCCCGGACATGGCTCCCCCAAAATAGTAATGTGGCCGGCGAAGTGGACTGGGTCAGAATGGGGGGAGCCGCTTCCCACACTAGTCTGTTTCGCCAATGTGTGACCCACAGACGGGTTTCTAAACTCGGCTGATAGCATGAAGCTTAGCGCATGTGGGATCATTGGGGTTGGGTCCGATGATGAAAACCCACATATAAAGCAGACAGGCCCTGATTAATAAGATGTAACAGGCGTTTGTGAAGAGGCCCCAAATACGAGTCTAGAGGCTCATCAGCAAGTGTCTGCCGTTAAGGCTACAAAACTGGCCACTGTAGACCAAACTGATGTAGTAAGCATGAGAAAGGTGACAAAGCAAACAGCGGAGCACCTCGCCCTGTAAACAGGCCAGCAGTAGGCCGCTGGGTTATCGGGTGGAAGCAACCTGAATAGAAGAGATGGGGTAAGTAAAACCGTTCTTCAAAAAAGCGGTCAGCCCCCTCGGGTGTGCTGCCCGAGGAGCAAAAGTCCCTCCCTGATGGGCCAAGAGTTAGTCAGGGCGGGGCGAGGTCACAAGCAACCTGCACGAAAGCAGCAAACGTAGGTAAGTAGTGACTGGAATCGTGGGCCACAAAAGAGGGTAAAGGTGCCACAAGGCTCACCGGAAAGTAACTGAAACAGAATGAAGGCACCAGTGGACTGCGTCCGAAACTACACATAACCAGTAGCGTCTATAGGGATGACGGTCGTGAGAAATGTGAGGTTCTCGTGCCCCTGGTAGATTACTATAGAACCCATGAAGGTGGATGGCTCGTCTCGTCAGAAGTGCAAGCTATAGAGGAAGTCGTCGAGACTACAAGAACTGAAACCTTTATGGTCTGTGTGTCCCGAATTCCGGGATCCCGTCAAGGGAAGGATGGAGAGCTGCTGTGCCATCCTCATAGCTTTGTCAGAGAGCGGTGAAATTTGTCTAACTGGGTGATTTTACTGCGCCTGAAATAAACAGAGAACTCGGAACGGCCCAAGAGGGAACTTTTGACGAAGGAGGGGGTGGAGGTACTGAACGAAACGCTGTTTCATCACACGGGGCAGGTAGATAGATGGAGATGTGGTCAGGCACCATCTCTTCTCAACGGTGCTATCACAGGAGCTCCTAACGATTCAGAAACGCTTGAGGTAAAGGACTCGTTTGTCGGGAACAACCACGGCATCCTGAGAATGACAGTGGATATCCGGGGAGTGAGAGCGCCGGAAAATACCTGGGAAAATTCTCAGGAATAGGCTAGGGAAAGCTAAAGAAACTTTCATCGCTTGTCGGGTGGCTAGTGCCAGCACATGTAGACTGTAGGGGGGCTCTACAACAAGCGACCTGCATGCAGGTGGCCAAATTCACACCAAGATCGAGACCAAAATAGGATTGATCACTGGCCTCCACAGCACTGAGTTATTGGACGAACAACATCATAAGCACATGAAAATATCAAATGTGCGTTCACAAGACTCAGAAACGAGAGCCACGTTCGCGGCGTGCAACAGACAAGCATGTGGGTCAAGCAGGTTCAAGGTCGAATATGACAAGATATCGCTTTGAGCGCGAATAAACAAGGATTATTTCACAGAAGCGTGAGTCGCACGAAACGCGCAAATGATATATGTAAATGAGTATTTTCACGAGATCACGATATTATAGTGCCTTTGAAGGATTTTCCACAATCCGTCGTTACAACGTTCACCAAAAGCCTTCCGATCCAAGCAGAGTCAAAATATGGAATGAGGGTACCGATTATCCCTAAGTATCGATGCTCTGCTCTCAGCGCATATAAATGCTACTGCTGGCGGCCGGAAACGGCTCACAAGTATGCAAGATCGCAAGTGGTTCAGTGGCCAAGCCGAAAAGAGTTTTTCCTTTCAGAAAAAGCATCTACCGTGGTTCATCTGCATTGTCTGCAAGAGTCACTGCTCATCCTTAGGCAGTAGGGAAAAAAATGCAGGGAGTACAAGCCCATAGGCGGTCTTTTAGAAACAAATCATGTATATGTATTTTTCTGTATGAGGAAGACAACAATTGCCCTTTATGGAATGGTTCGCACCATTGCTATTAATGAAACGAGAACGCGCGGGACAGTGTCGTACTCTGTTGGAAGTTTGGGGGAAATTGCATTTTATGCTTGTGTGTGAGTTGGCCTGTGTGCTTAAACAACTACAAACGTCACTACCAGCGGGGTGAAGCCAACCATGAAGTAAGGGCTCGTAAGACAACGTCGTGATTTGATGGAAGGTCTGGGTGAACTGCATTTCATGCAAACGTGAGCATCAGTAAGAGTGGGCGTGCATGTGAATAAACAACAATCACAATTTGCGGAACCTTCTCGTAAATGGCCAACAATAGTAGGACACTCGGGGAAAACAGCGATTTACTGAAAATCGGTGGCGAGTGTACTGGTTATTTATGGCGTGCATTCGCTAACCAATGTGGATGTGTGTGCAGTATGCAGGGAATTGTTGCTATACAAATGAGTGCTATCGTAAGGTTGGGTAAGTTTGTTTCTTACTTTGAAACTCGCAGTTGGGCTCCACTTGACGACTGAATTCGTGGTGTCAATTGATCCGTCTTCACCCTCTAGAAGACTGATGCTGCACACATCTAGAATCAGTGTTCCCCTGGCCGTCGTTACCCTTGCAGTTCTAATCAGCCTGTCGGAGCTGCTAATGACTTCCTTGACAATACTCAAAGACCAACTGCTAAATTTGGCATGCTAGTCGGAGATCATGACTACACCACAGATCTTGAATGGTCTTTCTTTGGTGAGCTTCCTCTGCCTGGCTTGTTGCATCGGCAGGTACTCTCATGGCCATGGTTTTCAAAATACCCTGGATAGGTAATTCGCCTGTTTTCACCCGTGTAGGCAGCTACGTCTGAGGCTCGCCGATCCTTGCGATCCAGCGTATGACCTTAAAGCCAGCAAACAGCTCGGGAAGCTGGCAGATACTGGGACTACTGGGCTATTGTTTAAGTTTCTCTTGACTTCCGTCATCACGGTGCTCAGCATCTCATCTTCTGGCCCTTGTTGTT
Source organism: Fasciola hepatica (assembly GCA_948099385.1). Classification (NCBI taxonomy): domain Eukaryota; kingdom Metazoa; phylum Platyhelminthes; class Trematoda; order Plagiorchiida; family Fasciolidae; genus Fasciola; species Fasciola hepatica. The sequence continues at coordinate 6,966,537 of CANUEZ040000012.1, read as the reverse complement.
CAGTTAGTGACAGCGCTATTATTCTGGTGGACCTGATCGAGAGATCCAACACTCCACCATGGCGGCAGTTCTGCTGAAAGTTGAGGTGCCGTCGGGTGCCGTGTGTCACGGTTTGATTCTGCGGTTCATCTCTTTTTACTTTTTGGTTACAAAGCTGCAATTCCTTTGGGCACTCTCAAAATTCGAGTCACTGTCGTAATAAATGTCGGATGGCGCGCTCCTTTTTGTGCAACCGATCGAACATTCTTCCCAGTGATCAATTTTACATGCATACACACTTGTGCACGGACGGATTTGGATGATCATCCTTTTCCTTGGTTCGAGTCATATTTAATGTTATGTATTGGTATGAGTACGAATAACTGAAAACGAGCTTGTTCATCAAGCTGTTTTGTTCTCACTGTGTTCCGTTGGATTCTTCGTACATCACTCTTCATCATCTGATTCTCAGTCCCAGCCCCTTTCATACATCGTGAACCGTGGAAGTTCCTTTTCTTCAAGGTAAACAAGACGTCTACCAATCCTTTTTGATCCTCCCGTCGCGCAGTCCTCCTTTTTTAATATTTTATGTGTGACCCCAATATTTCTGCTAATTCCAGCCGGCCCCATCTGAATTCGGCCGGCTTTCCCACCTGATCTTCTGTTTACATTTTCGGGGCGCTACCACAGGGAGTAACTTAAACGCCTTGCCTAAATTATATCGAGTAAACATGGTAGTATAACCCCCTGAAACTTGGATTCCGCTGTCAATGATACCATGTGATCCTGTGTTGCGGCATGCTTAGAAGTTATGATGATAATGATAATGGTTTATTTCGGATAACCCGAGGCATGCTGTAACGCAAGATCAAACGGTACAATTGGACGTAGAGTCCGAATTCCAAGAGGTTGGTTAAGGTATGTGCACTCAATATTGTACAGGAGAAAGTATTTAAGTCACCCTCTGCGGCGGCGCCCGGCAAATTTGAACTCAAGGTCGGGTGGCCAACCCGGTCAAGTCAGGATCGAGATGGTCGAAGGTAGCTGACTCTTCCTGAAACAGTACAAAACGAAGTGCTATGCAGCAAGAGAATCAAACAGAATTGACGAAAGTTTTGTTCACTTCGAGGAAAAAGAAGTTTCCGAGGGAGACATGAACCAGCTACAGCGCTCCGCGGAGTATGGCACGGCTTTGGATTGGAAATCAGACGATGAAAGGAATGAATTTGCAGACAAAGAACAATCAAAATCTTTCAAAGATATTCCTTGAAACGTTCAGCGATCAAATATCGGCTGAGTCCGGTAAATACCCAATGGAGGACTCATTTGTGGAGAGTGATTGCCTAGGTGATGGTAAAAGAAGTGACCGGACGCAAGCATGTAATCGTTGCGCACATTGTTAACGTTCATGAGGGGAGAATGTGATGCACCAAAATAGAAATGGGTCCTGGGAGACAAATCAGTTTGTGATGCGTAGCCATGATAGTAGCAGACACACTGTTTGCATAGATGAATATTTAAATGGCAGGTAAGTATTTACGTTTGATTATCGTTATCTAAGGGCCGAAAATGAAGACCAGAGAGATGCAAATGCTTGGCTTGGCACACCAGCCTGCCTTGGAGTACCAGTTACTATTTGCAGTAAATTGTGATTCTCTTGCTTTATCTCTCTTTAGAACGGTTTGGCCAAATTACTTATTGCAACATTTTTATTCTGCCCAGTTCTATCCCAATATGTGTCAGGGTCGTTTTGAGTGCTTTCGCCAGAGACGCGGCCTAAGCCCCTATTCCTACCTCCGCGTATCCCGATCTTGGATGAGATCTGTCAACCGACCTAACTCTCGCTTAAGCCTGGCTCTAAGGGTTTCGCACTTCGTCCTTTAGACTTTTCCGAAGAATTGGCTCCAGTGCGCTGAGTTCGCAGACGCTGATTGCCACCCTGATGAAAATGCAGTACAACACTGGCTTTTCGGGGGAACATCGTGTGTAGAGGATGTATCTGGAAAATGAGAGGCAGGGACTTCCGCTCGAAAGCCAGAGGACGGACAAGATGTTTTATGAACAAAAGAGGGGGGAAGGTGGCTGATATAAAAAAATCAGCATTGCTAGGGTGACCAAGAAGCAGCTAAAGATGTTTTTCAATTGCTTATCTAAAATAAGCTGATAATATTATTAATAATATTATCATTATTATCGCGAGAGGATCATTTTGCACAGCAGACAGTACGGCCAGTGGCTAGAAGTCCGAAAATCCATTTCGAGGTAACTCAGGTACCAGCTAGTCACACGCCGAAGCATACGGCCGGTCGCCTCTAGTCCGCTTGGCCCCTTTAGTTTCGATTTTCCGCGGTTGCAGCCCGCAAAACCCTCACCGTAGCGGTTTTGTAGGAGGAAAGTCGACTGCGACCAGCCGCTTGACACAGAGGAAAGGCCAGAACGAGAGGAGTTCCTGGCCACCCTAAAGAAGTTAGGGGACGTACGGGTTCCTATGGGATCACCTTCCAGCCATATAACACAGGCGGGAGAGTTGCACGCCTTCTCTGATGCTTTTGAAGGTGGTTAACAAGCTGTAGTGTACGGACGGTGGAGTCTGGGTGATGGACGCCACGCCACGTGGATCATTTTCTCCAAATCTGAGTCTGCTCCTCTGAAATGGGCCTCTATCCCGTGTCTCGAACTCAGTACAGCAGATTTAGCTGTATGGGTGGTACAAGGGACAGAAAGGTATCACTTCACCACAAGTAGGTCAGCCAAGGTTTGGACTGACTCGACAATTGTGCTGTATTACATCATTACCGTCGCAAGTCTATTCTATAGCATCATAGCTAGTGGGATCACTATCATACACGCTGGAACCTCTGTACAAAAAAAATTTACACACTTCCAACTTCTGCCTAGCCGAACCATTGACGTTTGTCTCCACTAATTCGTTTCATTGACGGCTTTTCTTTAAAAGTGCGTTATACGTCCATACACCATTCATGCTCTTCAAAAGTTCACTGAAGTCCCTGCGAAGCTTTTCGTCTCCATTTGAATTTCCATATGACACTGTAATCACCTGCACAAAAGGTCCGTTTTATTATGACCATTGCCTCACTTGCCTTTATTTCACATGCTTCCTCCACAATTAGTTACCCAATGCTGGATCAGTGTCCAATATTCCGCTGGTATCTCTGAATGCACGTTGAAAGCCCCATGCTTGCTTTACTTCTAACAATGTTCTTTGGCATCTCTTCCGCCCGGTTACTCGTTAGTGACCGTCCAATTGTCGCTTATATCAACAATCCCACGACTGCGCAGCTATCCACACCGCCCCCAGCGATTTCGAAACCGATTCGGAATTCCCGCCTCAACCATTACCACTTTTGTTCACTCAAACACTACATGACTTGACTGGTGTATTTCGGTTGCTGTGTGATTTATAAATTTAGAATTTGTGAATACCTCACATTGACATGTACTGCTGCATACTCTGATTCTGCCTTGTGCATGTGTACTGACCACGGTCAAGAAACATACTATACTATACTAATATCCTCGACTTGCCAGGCCTTATGTCTTCTCTATATAGGCACATCAGCAAAGCACGTGCACTGCAGCCTTTTGCTTTGTCGCCATCACATGATCCACCTTTTAAAAGGAACATAAGTAAACGGTATTCTACCTGCCAATTGCTCTATCATATTTTCTTTAGGCTATGAGTCTCTGCCACCGTCGCAGGCAAGTGTCAAATATTTATCTGTCATCCCATTCCCATTTCCGTGTTGATAAATTACTTTCTAATTTTCTGAAAGTGAACAACCCGCTCAGCTCCACCTGTTTCTATCCGGCCACTTCTTCCAACATCACTTCGGCTACCTCTGTTTTCAGTTTTGTTGTCCATTTGGGCTCTCCCACACCCAGCAGCCAACTTTCGCAGATGTATTCGTCAGTTTTTGTGTTCTCCATGTCCGGTGTTCTATTTCGGTGGATCCAAGACAGTTCCGACCCTTTCAACTCTTTTGTAATCACTCCCAGTCCTTATATAAGGAGCATCAGTATGTAAATACTCACTTGTCATATAGTTATTCACCTCCTTTGCAAGCCTTATCTCTGCTGCTACAGTGGCCGCGCATTGCACTCTTATCTGTGGCTCAGCCCTCGTTACCCTGTGGATGCACTGAACTCTACTTTTCTGAATGCAAAAATCCTTTCAACTTCTAACTGTTTCTATCCAATCACTTCTTTCACTGTCACTTCAACAATATCTACAGACGTGTTTTTCACTGGGTATATAAATGGCTCAGGCGGTATTCGATCCTTGAAGTCACAAATGTTATGGTCGACTGATTTTTCTTGTTCTGCATCCTCAGCTTCCACTGCTCCTGCGGAACCAGGTACGTTGGCTGCAAGACCAGGTGTTTATCCGAACGTGTTCGTGAAAACCACCCGGCTTGGTTGAACACTGGATTAATCTAGGATGTGCCACACCATACGATGTAATTGCCATCACCTAAGCGTAAACCTACCAGTTTACAATGCCTAAACATAATAACTCACACGACTGAGGCCAGTGCTTCAGAAGTCGTACTTGAATTTATGAAATACCACTGGAAGCAAGAAAGATAGTCTTTGAACATTTCCTGCGCTGATTATTATTAGGTTTTTGCCTCTGTCTCTAACCAAAGACGCAGCACCTGTCACACTCCTCAACCTCCATCCAGTAGTCACCATAAGACATTCACAACTCAAATTCTGTCCCTATCACAGAACTCTAGCATCCTCCACGATAGGCCTATACAACACTTGATACTTAGCCAGCAAAACTACTAACCATCTGTGGATCGTACCGACGAATCACGTTGTTAGTGCTGCAAGTTGTGTCCCATCTTTGTGCAGACTGGCGTTTTGTTGAACATAAACCCCATCGAATAATCGCAGGCTGTGGTTGACCCTACCTCCCCCTGCATTTTTTGTCCCATGTAAACGGCCTGGGTGTTCTGACTTCACGGATAAGGCGAGTGTTAGCGCGGCACTTCTGCAAACATTCCTGGCCGTGATGGTCTCCTTGCACAGAGTTGACCGCCAATAAGACATAAACACCAAAAAGTAATAGATTGGCACAAAAAAGTGGGAAAAAATATACCTCACTGTTTGTCTTCTAGGCACACCAGCCTTGTCACATGTGACCCATGTCTCTGGGTTGTAGTGTCGCTACGGATTGACTGGTGTGGTTGACCTATTCCCAACGCGGCTTGTTACATGCGGTCCATGTTTCGGCCGGGGCGTGGGAGCTGTGGTCGCCCACCAAAAGCAGCTCCGCCTTCTCTGACAGCCAGATACCTGACTGTGATAAAACCATTAAAAAAAGAATAATAAGAACGTCTAAAAAGTGTGGTTCATTCTTGGAGAGCCACGTGCTGGATGCCAGTAGTTGTGTATCGAGTTACCTCCCTACCTGAAGCTGGCCCTTGTGCCGCCTATCATGAGCACCAAATGTAGACCGTTAGAGTTTGCTTCCCTGACGAAAATTCGGACCCACCTCTCACGGTTCCCCAAACCAGTCCTCACACCGGTGTAGTCCTGCTTTGCAGCACGATAACAACGAAAAAGATACCACGGTAACCATGCAATCATATCCGCATCAGATTTCCTTGCTCACACTGGAGCTTAATCCCAGTACGATTGCACTATCGAGGAAGAGCATAGATGAACTCGCGTCAATGTTCCAAGACAAGTGACGAGATGCCTTAAGCCACCCAAACAAGGTGGAAGCACTGGCCAGGCTGATGAAGGTCAGAAACAAGCAACCTAACCAAGACATCCCATATTTGAACTATAATAATAAATGCTTGCGTGACCCTCTTTTGATTACGGAGGCTTTCAGCACCTATTTTGCCTCCTCTTTAACGACGGATGACGCCACATCCTTCCCCGTTCTAGATCCGGTGACATCAGTAACTTTCTCGACGGTAGTGTTCTACCCTGAGGAGGTTTCAGTCCATGTTGCAAGAACAAGACCGTCCTGCAGGCCAGGTCCAGATGCATTACCACCGGCCATTTTTAGTCGAGGTGGCGAAGATGTTCCAATGTTGCTGACAAACATATTCAATTTGTCACTCAGGTGCAGTGTTTTCCCTTCCCAATGGAAAACTTCAACTATCATACCGATGCACAAAAAAGGATCACGTCTAGATCCAGTTAACTATCGGCCGGTGAACCACACCCCGGTCGTGTCCAGGATCATGGAGAGAATGATCAAGGAAAGGCTGACACGTCACCTTCTTAACAATAATCTAATCAACGCTGGTCAGCATGGTTTTCTGAAAAACAGATCATGTGCGACATGCATGACCGATTTCCTCAATCTGGTCACAGAGGCTGTCAATATTGGTAAATCGGCAATCGTGATCTTTTTGGACATGACCAAGGCGTTTGACCGGGTATCCCACGTCCGGTTACTACAGAAGATTAAAACTTATGGAATCGTGGACCCAATGCTCGCTTGGTTTGCGTCCTATTTAACATCCCGAGACCAGGTTGTAAGTATAGGTGGAAATTTGTCCGAACCCCGTCCCGTAACCAGTGGGGTGATACAAGGTAGTGTACTGGGCCCATTACTGTTCCTAATGTACGTTAACGATATATTTACCATTTTCCAACGGGGAGTTCCCTTCCTGTTTGCAGATGATATCAAAATCGTGTACACTTTTGATCCCGTGGCGTTAGCCTCTACCGTAGAGGACATTACAAGGGAACTGCTCGCTCTCAGCTCCTGGAGTAATGATTGGAAAATGAGTTTTTCCGCCGAAAAAAGTAATATTATTACATATAAATGTCACGTCCCCACTGGAAGATTTAGTATAAACGGCAAATTCATCCCCAATAACTCTCAGGTACGTGACTTGGGTCTACACTACTCATGTACGTTTGACTTTTCGGAACACGCAGCCATCCAGGTGGCTAAGGCACGCCGTACGATCGGGCTAATACACCAAACATTTATTTTGCCAGAAAGTAAACTCAACATTTTTAAGTCCCATGTTAGACCTCTTCTGGAATACGGCGCAATCATTTGTTCCAACATGCGACAAAGGGACCGCATAGCGTTTGAGAATGTACAACGGGCATTCACGAAACAGCTCATAGGTTTTTCTACGCCCTCTAATTACATGGAACGTTGTGAGCGGCTGAAAATCGATCCCTTATGGCTACGCCGCGTAAGAAATAACCTGCTATTCTTTCACAGTATCTTGAAGAATAGATCATGTAGTTCAGCACCGCAGGTAAGAACCCTTTCTACGTATCCCTTACGTAACAATGAGTTCTTGGTGTCTGTCCCTTTGCCGAAGCTTGCTCTTCGGTCAAACTTCTTCATTAACAAGTACGCTTCATTGTGGAATAAGCTACCACAACGAATTCGGGCGTTATCACCTACATCGGTGGCTTTCAAACAGGAAATAAGCATAGCCCTAACGGTGGACACGCTGACTATGTTATACAATCCGTATATTTCAAGGGCTCAGGCCTTTGAGGTAGGTATAGGGTACTAATAAGTCGAATAACCGCTCTGAGCAACCTAGGCTCAATTAGACCCGCATAGGGTTGGCCCCACCGCTGCAGCAATTACGAAACTCAGCGGTTCATCCATACGATCTAGGACAGCAAAAAAGTCCCAACTTTTTACCATCAACTTCTTCCTCCTGAGATATGCAACCCTGTGGAATAAACTCCCAGCTGAAGTCCGTTCCGTAGATTCCCTGATTATGTTTAAGCCTGGACTACACGTAGCTCTGGACATCCAAAAACTGATCGCTCTTACGAATCCTTATATGTCTTTTGATAGAGCTTATGAGGAAAGCGCTGGATACTAACCTGAACCCTTGAGAATCTAGGATGTGCCACACCATACGCCGCAGTTGCCATCACCTAAGCGTAAACCTAACAGTTTACAATGCCTAAACAGAATAATTACCTCTAATCTATAACCACTGTCACCCCAATAGTTCCTTCTACTTGGACTCCTCAGTATAGAACAACCACTATACCGAAAGAGACAGTAACAGCGTAGCGCCACGCAAACAGTATGATAGTCCTACTCGCTCTGTCTGTTATTTCAAACCTATCTTATCGCCTCGTGCCAAACTGCGTTCTGCGTAAGCAAACGGTATTGAAGGTTATCATTACTAACCACGGGCAAATCATAAATCCTTTGAAATGCATACAGCTACCAAGCCTGTGTACGCAACTTCATCAGCCTGCAGCAGTATAGCTCAAATCCACTGCGAGCCTATTTTACCCATGCCCCACTCACATAGACCTAACCAATCCATTGTTTATTGTCTTCACATATTATCATAACCCACAGCTGGAACCACGTCCAGACTGCAATCTCCCTTTATTTCAGGTCGTTGTCTCCCACTATCTCAGTCGCCAAATTGGCTAACCAAGGAGGCCGCTTTGACTCGTACGGACAGAGACTCAAGTGGAACCTACCATGGCAACTGGGACAGAAATCCAACCACACAACAGGAGATACCCTCAATTGCTTATCAGATCGTTCAGCATTTTCTAACGCAACCAACACGAATTCCAGCTCACGCGCATGCCGCTAACATACAGCCACACTCGGCTGATTGACTGACACATACTTTGCCCTGCCAGATGAAACTTACGCATTCGATGTAGTACGTTACCAGAATAACACTGAAGGCAAATGCGTCATCACATACATATATATTTGTCATTGAAGCAGCATAACGCTGAAGTCCATGCGAAGATTTTCCCACTTTATTATCCGTTACCACAGGTTATCTTTTCTCCGAACCGTAGCCGGCTGGAATTTGACTCTCCATTTCTCGAAGACCCTCCAGTTGCGCCTTCTCATTTCTGAATAGTACATGTTACTGGCCCTGAATCTAAACTCACCTTTTTATGGACTGCTGTTTCTCCCACATCCACCGGTGTTCACTTTCACGAAACTGGCCTCAGGTCCCCCTGCTTCAAATCTCATTCCGTTTACAGAACTCCGGTAAATCCGTCATTCAGGGTCTGCATTGTCTTCATGGATCGCTATCCTCTTCGCATGCGTTGATTTTCCACCCTTTTTTTCTTGTTCAAAATTTATTCCATCTGCAGAACCTCAGTTGGCCTCTGGTTTCCTGGGCTTGCATCATTCTTGTTAATAATGCCTCCTTAGCACTGCGCTAACGATTTTCTCAATATCTCCACCGCGCACCGCTGCCTGATCCGGATTCGAAACCGGTTTAAAACTGCCGCGCAAACCATTATCAGAATGGTCCATTCAAACTTTTCCTGTCATTGTTTTTTCATCTCTAATACTCTCGACTTTCATACTTAGAATATGTGAACATTTCATCTTATTGAGTAACGTGTACACCATGATCATGCTTTAACGCGTGCGTCTCGACCATGGCCGAGAAATATACCAATATTATTATTAATATTATTATACTATACTATACTAATATCCTCGACTTGCCAGGCCTTATGTCTTCTCTATATAGGCACATCAGCAAAGCACGTGCACTGCAGCCTTTTGCTTTGTCGCCATCACATGATCCACCTTTTAAAAGGAACATAAGTAAACGGTATTCTACCTGCCAATTGCTCTATCATATTTTCTTTAGGCTATGAGTCTCTGCCACCGTCGCAGGCAAGTGTCAAATATTTATCTGTCATCCCATTCCCATTTCCGTGTTGATAAATTACTTTCTAATTTTCTGAAAGTGAACAACCCGCTCAGCTCCACCTGTTTCTATCCGGCCACTTCTTCCAACATCACTTCGGCTACCTCTGTTTTCAGTTTTGTTGTCCATTTGGGCTCTCCCACACCCAGCAGCCAACTTTCGCAGATGTATTCGTCAGTTTTTGTGTTCTCCATGTCCGGTGTTCTATTTCGGTGGATCCAAGACAGTTCCGACCCTTTCAACTCTTTTGTAATCACTCCCAGTCCTTATATAAGGAGCATCAGTATGTAAATACTCACTTGTCATATAGTTATTCACCTCCTTTGCAAGCCTTATCTCTGCTGCTACAGTGGCCGCGCATTGCACTCTTATCTGTGGCTCAGCCCTCGTTACCCTGTGGATGCACTGAACTCTACTTTTCTGAATGCAAAAATCCTTTCAACTTCTAACTGTTTCTATCCAATCACTTCTTTCACTGTCACTTCAACAATATCTACAGACGTGTTTTTCACTGGGTATATAAATGGCTCAGGCGGTATTCGATCCTTGAAGTCACAAATGTTATGGTCGACTGATTTTTCTTGTTCTGCATCCTCAGCTTCCACTGCTCCTGCGGAACCAGGTACGTTGGCTGCAAGACCAGGTGTTTATCCGAACGTGTTCGTGAAAACCACCCGGCTTGGTTGAACACTGGATTAATCTAGGATGTGCCACACCATACGATGTAATTGCCATCACCTAAGCGTAAACCTACCAGTTTACAATGCCTAAACATAATAACTCACACGACTGAGGCCAGTGCTTCAGAAGTCGTACTTGAATTTATGAAATACCACTGGAAGCAAGAAAGATAGTCTTTGAACATTTCCTGCGCTGATTATTATTAGGTTTTTGCCTCTGTCTCTAACCAAAGACGCAGCACCTGTCACACTCCTCAACCTCCATCCAGTAGTCACCATAAGACATTCACAACTCAAATTCTGTCCCTATCACAGAACTCTAGCATCCTCCACGATAGGCCTATACAACACTTGATACTTAGCCAGCAAAACTACTAACCATCTGTGGATCGTACCGACGAATCACGTTGTTAGTGCTGCAAGTTGTGTCCCATCTTTGTGCAGACTGGCGTTTTGTTGAACATAAACCCCATCGAATAATCGCAGGCTGTGGTTGACCCTACCTCCCCCTGCATTTTTTGTCCCATGTAAACGGCCTGGGTGTTCTGACTTCACGGATAAGGCGAGTGTTAGCGCGGCACTTCTGCAAACATTCCTGGCCGTGATGGTCTCCTTGCACAGAGTTGACCGCCAATAAGACAAACACCAAAAAGTAATAGATTGGCACAAAAAAGTGGGAAAAAATATACCTCACTGTTTGTCTTCTAGGCACACCAGCCTTGTCACATGTGACCCATGTCTCTGGGTTGTAGTGTCGCTACGGATTGACTGGTGTGGTTGACCTATTCCCAACGCGGCTTGTTACATGCGGTCCATGTTTCGGCCGGGGCGTGGGAGCTGTGGTCGCCCACCAAAAGCAGCTCCGCCTTCTCTGACAGCCAGATACCTGACTGTGATAAAACCATTAAAAAAAGAATAATAAGAACGTCTAAAAAGTGTGGTTCATTCTTGGAGAGCCACGTGCTGGATGCCAGTAGTTGTGTATCGAGTTACCTCCCTACCTGAAGCTGGCCCTTGTGCCGCCTATCATGAGCACCAAATGTAGACCGTTAGAGTTTGCTTCCCTGACGAAAATTCGGACCCACCTCTCACGGTTCCCCAAACCAGTCCTCACACCGGTGTAGTCCTGCTTTGCAGCACGATAACAACGAAAAAGATACCACGGTAACCATGCAATCATATCCGCATCAGATTTCCTTGCTCACACTGGAGCTTAATCCCAGTACGATTGCACTATCGAGGAAGAGCATAGATGAACTCGCGTCAATGTTCCAAGACAAGTGACCAATTACCTCTAATGTATCACTCTTGTCACCTCAATAGTTCCTTCTACTTTGACTCCTCAGAAACTACTCAGTATAGAATAACCACTATACAGAAAGAGACAGTAACAGCGTAGCGCCACGCAAACAGCATGTTAGTCCTACTCGCTCAGTCTGTCACTTCAAACCTATCCTGTCGCCTCGTTGCCTAACCACGTTCTGCGTAAGCAAACGGTATCGAGGGTTATCATTAATAACCACTCAACCGTGAAGCCCTACGTCTTTTATTAGTATCCCAGCGATGCCATGCTCACGGGCAAATCACAAATCCTTTTAAACGCATACACAGTTACCAAGCCGGTGTACGCAATTTCGTCGGCCTGCAGTAGTATAGCTCAAATCCACTGCGAGCCTATTTTACCCATGCCCCAATCACATAGACCTAACCAATCCATTGTTTATTATCTTCATATATTATCATAACCCACAGCTGGAACCACGTCCAGACTGAAATCTCCCTTTATTTCAGGTTCGTTGTCTCTCACCATCTCAGTCGCCAAACTGGCTAACCAAGGATGCCGCTTTGACTCGCACGGATAGAGACTCAAGTGGAACCTACCATAGCAACTGAGACTGAAATCAAACCACACAACAGGAGATACCCCTAATTGCTTATCAGATCGTTCAGCGTTTTCTAACGCAACGAACACGAATTCCAGTTCACGCGCATGCCGATAATATACAGCCACACTCGGCTGATCGACCGACACATACTGTGCCCTGCCAGACGAAACTTACGCATTCAAAGCCGTACATTGCCAGAAATGACGCTAAATAACACTGAAGGCAAATGCACCAACACATACATATATTTGTCAGTGAAACAGCATAGTAACGCTGAAGTTCATGCGGAGATTTTCCCACTTTATTATCCGTTACCACAGGTTATCCTTCCTCCGAACCGTAGCCGGCTGGAAATTGACTCTCCATTTATCGAGAACCTCCCAGTTGCGCCTTCTTATTTCTGAATAGTACATGTTACTGGCCTTGAATCTAAACTTACATTTTTATGGACTGCTGTTTCTCCTACATCCACCAGTTCACTTTCACGAAATTGGCCTCATGTCCCCTTGATTCAAAGCTCATCCCGTTTCTCAAACTCCGGTAAATCCGTCATTCAGGGTCTGCATTGTCTTCATGGATCGCTATCCTCTTCGCATGCGTCGATTTTCCCCCTCTTCTTCTTGTTAAAAATTTACTCCATCTGCAGAACCTTAATTGGCCTCCGGTTTCCTTGGCTTGCATCATTCTTGTTCATAATGCCTCCTTAGCACTGCGTTAACGATTTCTTTGACATCTCCACCGCGCACCACTGCCTAGCCCGGATTCGAAACTGGTTCAAAACTGCCGCGCAAACCATTAACAGAATGATCCATTCAAACTGTTGCTGTCTATGTTTTTCCATCTCTGATACTCTCGACTTTCATACTTAGAATTTTGTGAATATTTCATCTTATTGAGTAACACGTTACACCATGATTATGCGTTAGCGCGTGCCTCTCGACCATGGCCGAGAAATATACCAATATTATCATTAATAATTTGCCACGGATGCTTAACTGCTTGCACAAATTGCTTCTGAGCTCACAGAAGAGGACTGTAGAGTTGAATGCGTATAGCTTTGGCTGTGGCTAAGAGGCTAAATTTGACAAGTCTTGATTGCTTGCCCCGGACATTGTAAATTGTGCGGAAGGCTTTTATCACCTCTACGTAATGGTTTGGCTCAACTAGATGTGAACACACAGCACTCGTAATTGTCCTAATTAATCCAGTGTTCAACCAAGCCGGGTGGTTTTCACGAACACGTTCGGATAAACACCTGGTCTTGCAGCCAACGTACCTGGTTCCGCAGGAGCAGTGGAAGCTGAGGATGCAGAACAAGAAAAATCAGTCGACCATAACATTTGTGACTTCAAGGATCGAATACCGCCTGAGCCATTTATATACCCAGTGAAAAACACGTCTGTAGATATTGTTGAAGTGACAGTGAAAGAAGTGATTGGATAGAAACAGATAGAAGTTGAAAGGATTTTTGCATTCAGAAAAGTAGAGTTCAGTGCATCCACAGGGTAACGAGGGCTGAGCCACAGATAAGAGTGCAATGCGCGGCCACTGTAGCAGCAGAGATAAGGCTTGCAAAGGAGGTGAATAACTATATGACAAGTGAGTATTTACATACTGATGCTCCTTATATAAGGACTGGGAGTGATTACAAAAGAGTTGAAAGGGTCGGAACTGTCTTGGATCCACCGAAATAGAACACCGGACATGGAGAACACAAAAACTGACGAATACATCTGCGAAAGTTGGCTGCTGGGTGTGGGAGAGCCCAAATGGACAACAAAACTGAAAACAGAGGTAGCCGAAGTGATGTTGGAAGAAGTGGCCGGATAGAAACAGGTGGAGCTGAGCGGGTTGTTCACTTTCAGAAAATTAGAAAGTAATTTATCAACACGGAAATGGGAATGGGATGACAGATAAATATTTGACACTTGCCTGCGACGGTGGCAGAGACTCATAGCCTAAAGAAAATATGATAGAGCAATTGGCAGGTAGAATACCGTTTACTTATGTTCCTTTTAAAAGGTGGATCATGTGATGGCGACAAAGCAAAAGGCTGCAGTGCACGTGCTTTGCTGATGTGCCTATATAGAGAAGACATAAGGCCTGGCAAGTCGAGGATATTAGTATAGTATAGTATGTTTCTTGACCGTGGTCAGTACACATGCACAAGGCAGAATCAGAGTATGCAGCAGTACATGTCAATGTGAGGTATTCACAAATTCTAAATTTATAAATCACACAGCAACCGAAATACACCAGTCAAGTCATGTAGTGTTTGAGTGAACAAAAGTGGTAATGGTTGAGGCGGGAATTCCGAATCGGTTTCGAAATCGCTGGGGGCGGTGTGGATAGCTGCGCAGTCGTGGGATTGTTGATATAAGCGACAATTGGACGGTCACTAACGAGTAACCGGGCGGAAGAGATGCCAAAGAACATTGTTAGAAGTAAAGCAAGCATGGGGCTTTCAACGTGCATTCAGAGATACCAGCGGAATATTGGACACTGATCCAGCATTGGGTAACTAATTGTGGAGGAAGCATGTGAAATAAAGGCAAGTGAGGCAATGGTCATAATAAAACGGACCTTTTGTGCAGGTGATTACAGTGTCATATGGAAATTCAAATGGAGACGAAAAGCTTCGCAGGGACTTCAGTGAACTTTTGAAGAGCATGAATGGTGTATGGACGTATAACGCACTTTTAAAGAAAAGCCGTCAATGAAACGAATTAGTGGAGACAAACGTCAATGGTTCGGCTAGGCAGAAGTTGGAAGTGTGTAAATTTTTTTTGTATATGATAGAAAATTTTTAACCAAATTATGGTTGGCTGCAGATGGCTGGTATTCTGTTCTGTAAATACCTTGGTTGCGGGTGGTGGCAGGCAGAATTTTGAGGGAAGCAGGTAAAATAGGGCTAGTTTGACGAAGTTGACAGCTGCGAGGGCTTGGGTTCCGGTCATCGGTTTCGTACTGCAACGCCGTAAGAATTGGACTGTTGGGCTGGATTATTTGGGAATAGACGTTGAGCGGATGTTTTGATGGTTGGTGTCAGGAATCATCTCTGCGATCCGGTGAGACTTTCATGAGGTTTTGTTAATCCGTGTACGGTGCCCCATGTAACGTCAGCAGGCGAGAGTATGGGTTTAAACCATTGTTCAAATCGTCTAGTCCTTACGGTAATCCAGAATAAACGTCGATTTGGCCGATGGCTACCCAAGTAACCAATGCAATCTGGAAGAGGTCAGGAGTGCGGCAGTCTGGAGAGTGTTCCAGCTGTTGGTTATGATTGTCGTTTTTATGGAAGCAAGAAAATGAACATTTTGTTATCCGAACAGTTAGTTATCGTTTGGCTAGTGGACCGGTCTATTAGGGATCCATAGACGGAGACTGGTAGCTTTCTAGGGTAGTTGGGTGATAGTAGAGATTTAGAACGATATCAGGTAGGCGGTGGATGAGGAGAGGGTGTCCGTTTGGGAACCAGGAATAAAACAATAGTAGAGGGTATAGTCTTGAAGAAAAATGAGAAAATAGGAAGATAACAGTCTGGTCAGTTCATCAGCTGTGGTCGAGGACGGCAAACAGTAAAAAGGGAGAAAAACACTGGGTGGTAAAATGAGGATTTTTCATATGTGAGCAAACGTGCTGGTATTTCGCAGGGTCAAGAGTAATCAGAGGCATACGGATTCCGGTTGGAATGGGGTCTTAACTTACCATGAACATATGCGCACAGAAGTGAAGCTTAGTTACTAAGGAATGGTAATCCGTGTGGCAAGGCTTCAGTGTACGAGAACGGCGCAAGAAAAAGCAGGATGGGACGGCTGAGTTCTAACCTGAGACAGAAATTAAGTGAGAGCGAGCACCCATCGCTAAAGGACGGAACGGTTGTATTTATATATATATATGCAAATTATGTTGTAAAATGGCACACTGTAGTTAGGAAGGGGGACAAAAGTGAGTGGAGCATACCCAAGGTATATATATATGTGTACATATATATATATGTTTATAAATATATATTGCTCTATACGTGGGTGCGATCATCGGACGGGTCATGCGAAAGCGGTCGGACGCAAAAGATCGTGGCAAGGAAAGTGAGATAGAGAGATGCAGCTGAGGATCAACTGCTAACGGAAAGGGGTTAAGCACGGGCTCATCGGTGCAGCGGATCCCTAAGGCACATTGAGGCCATGAAACGTGAGACTAAAAGGGAGACGCCTAAGTGTGGCTAAAAGTTTCAATGGGAAAGTTAGCATTTCGTCTAGAGTGGACATTGAGCGGGAGTAAAGACCAAGTTCTGCATGAAATTACAGAAGAACCTCAGCTGGGGCATAGGGTGGGAGCAGAAATGGTGACGTCATAGCTGGGTGTTAAGTTCAGTTGGTGAGCCATGCCAAGTGAGATAAATCAGACTGGATTTTCCAGTTCGAAATCACAGAGGTGGTGAGGGAAGTATATGTGGTGGGACCTGGTGCGGAAGAGAGGCATTGTAAGCTAAAAGATATCGAGGAGCTTTGAGTTACTCACCATGCTTGTGTTATTAATTGTAAGACAGTAGTGAGTATATATATATATATATATTTGTATATACAAATATTATACATATGTACATATATATATATCTATATAAAGCCGACCAGGGGTTGGATACTGAAGCAATTTTTATAACGTTTTTGAGGTTGGCTTCAGGGCCGCAGACGCGATATAAAAAATAAAGCTAATTAATCGTGGAGTGGGTGAGACATATTGACAACCTGTGGGTAGTAATACGGTGGTCTCTATAAATGCGAGCGCATCTGGAAGGATTTATTCCAAAAATGAATTGGCAGGATCCTATAAGTTGGTATGGAAAAACAGTTAGTGGACGCAGACATGCTTACATATGTCGATGGCGAAGTCTAGGAGAAGCGGTCAAACAAAGCAATCATAATTTTAAAAAACGGTGAGGTTATTTCGGAAGGTAAGGTAAAGGAAGAAAGCAGAGCAATGGCTTGAAAGTCAAGACCCATCTCGTAAGCTTGACTTTCGTTTACGTGAACGTTGAATAAGCGCAAAACAGTTGGGACAGAAAGGAATTTATCTGTACCATGCATACTCTGACCGAAAAGGTCTGATGTGCAAGGGAAGTTTATTCCAAATTCTGGAGTACGTGAATAGGAAGAACTTGGAGAGTAGAACAGTCCTCGCAGAGGGTGTGGTAATAGTATACTGTCTATTACGGAGTGAATATCCAGTATCCGGGAAGAAGCACAACTGGTTGGAAGAATAGGATTTCTTAGTTGATAGCTTACACAGGAATATCAAATTTAGCTTGAAGCGACGAAGCCATAGTGGTTCGATTTTGGGAGATAAGCATCGTTCCCAGTAGTTTAAGTTGGACGACCAACCGATAAGCTGTTTCGTGAATCTTCTTTGAATACATTCGATAATAATCCTGTCGGATTTTCTCATGCTAGTGAAGATAAGGGGACAATATTCGAGAGGGGGCCTGGTATGTACTTTGTACATGTAGAGAATGCTCTGCCTAAGTTGAAAGGATCTGAACAGAAGACCAAGACACTTTTTAGCCTTCGCCGTTTGAAGAACAGCATGTTCCGAGAAGTTGAAAGAGCAAGAATAACTTAAGCCAAGGTCTCTTACTAAAGGCTGGCTGCCGATGGGTGAACCGCCAATGCATAAAGAACGAGGAGGAACCGGGCATTTGTAAGTGAGGAAAATACACTTGTCGGCGGAGAATTTCATCGCCCAGTTTGAGCACCATTCATCAAGAGCTGCTAAATCAGCAGACATTTTAGGGATAGTAGTACTGAGGTTGCCAGGCGAAAAAGTGTAGACTATCTTAATGTCGTCCGCGGACAAAAACTGCGTGCCATTAAGTATTATCGGAAGCATATCATTTATATATAGGAGGAAAAGCAGGGGGCCCAAAACACTGCCCTGAATAACACTGCTAGTAACAGGCTTAGGATTAGAGGTGTGCCCGTTAATTAAGACAACCTGTGAACAATGATATAAGTAAGACGAGAACCAAGAAAGAAGTGGATCGACAATCCCAAATGACCGTATCTTTGGTAAAAAGTGGGGGTGAGGTACACGATCAAATGCCTTGGATAAATCGAGATAAAGAACAACAAGAGATTTCCCACTTTCAGCAGAGTCGGTGACGAGATTCAGAAAATCATACTGACAAGTCATGCAGGACCGTGAACGGAGGAATCCATGTTGGTTGTGACCAATAAGACCGAGGCCTAATAAATAACTAATAATATTACCTTTAACTATTTTTTCCATTATTCTGGATAAGATGGGGGTATGGTTTTTACGGCGATAATTGGATACCTCAAGTCATCAGCCTCAAGTGGGGCAAAGAGTGGGACTGATAGAGGGAGTAAACAGTCTCTGAATCATCGACTGTTGTGGTACCCTGGAGACGCGTACTTCGCATTCGAATATATTGTTTGAAGATTGTGAAATGGAAGTGTACGGCAAAGATAGATACGACGGTTTTCGAATGTGTCAGTGAAAGTGATAAAAAAAGGCGAGTTTTATCTTAAGGGATAGTTGAGACTGCGAAAGAGGTTGGTCGCAACCAATGAGAAGATCTGTTTCCTCATCCTCCCAGCTTACGACGATTCTAAGTGAACAACACCCTCAGTGATACATGGGCTGCCACTGACAGGGCTAGGAGGTCCAACATTATCCAAAGAACCAAACGCACACAACTCCCCCCCAGCGACTTGCCTAATAACTTTGCGTCCGGATTCCGACTGCTTTGTTCCTCTTCCGGGCATACTGCGTGTTTTCTCCCTCGGAATTGATCAATATGAGTATTATAACAATCTTTTGTCAATACCTAGCCAAATTCACACCTAACTCGAAACCAAAATAGGATTGATCACTGGCCTCCACAGCACTGAGTTATTGGACGAACAACATCATAAGCACATAAAAATATCAAATGTGCGTTCACAAGACTCAGAAACGAGAGCCGCGTTCGCGGCGTGCAACAGACAAGCATGTGGGTCAAGCAGGTTCAAGGTCGAATATGACAAGATAGCGCTTTGAGAGCGAATAAACAAGGATTATTTCACAGAAGCGTGAGTCGCACGAAACGCGCAAATGATATATGTAAATGAGTACTTCCGCGAGACCACGATGTTATAGTGCTTTCGAATGATTTTCGACGGCCGACACTTACGGATACGGTGGCAGCACGCGTGGGAAGATCTTTTAGGAATGACCAATGAGGTAGCCGCCTTGAGTAATTTGAGGGAGAAGGGTACCCCGCCTTAGGGTTGTCGTTGTGTGAGAAGGCTGTCGAGCGAAATCAGGTGGTCTGGCAAAGGTGTGATCGCACAGATGGACAGCGAGTCTTTCTGCTATACAGTGATGTCATAAGGAGGGCTGCGAGAATACAACCGTAAAGCAGGCGAAGCTTCGAAAACATGACTGCAGCATACTTCATCGTGAACTCCAAATTGTATTACATTCAGTTTTAGTCGGAGGCCACCATGCAAGGAGCAGCAGAGGGCGGCCATGATGAAAACGGGACGATGGTGTGCACGCAGCAAGCAAAGGCTGAGAACCTGTTGCGAACCTTTCACGGTGTATGCGGACCGGATGGAGGAGCGCTCGGGAAAAACCATTGGACAAAATACGCCCATCCCAGACATCGCAGACGCTGAAGTCCGTGAGAACGAAGTTTACGAAAATCTGCGGTTCCTATCATCCTGCAAGTTGGTGGGATCTAAAGGGATCCGTCCAGCAATAGTGATCTATTGGTGATCTATTGGTGATCTATTGGTCAAGTCTCTAACTCTTCCGTTTAACGCATATCTGAAAGCGGGTTAAGTGCCATGGGACATAATTATATCACCGGGGCTCCAACCCATAAAGGATTGACGGGGAGGCTTGTGCATATTATCGACTGATAAACTGGAGGTCAGTACCACTGGAGACCACGTGAAGACTGATCCGTGACGGCATAGCTTAGCTCCTGGAAAGCCGCCGAAAGAGACCACCGCACCAGCACGGTTTCCTCCGACGGAACTCATGTCTGTTTAATCCCACACACTACTTAGATGGAGTAATTAGGAAACTAAACAACGGGGAGACAGCTGAAGTCTGTCATTTAGGTTTCCAGAAGGCTTTAGACTCCGTGAAACACCGGCTGTTACCGAGTAAGCTAGAAGGATTGAGGCTGAGTCCCCTGCTGGAGAGATGGTTCGCCAGAGGGCCCAAAAGAAAGGCAGTTTCAGGTGCGGGTATGGGGACCCTTTTCCAACATGGGGAGATTTCATAGCGATAAACCACAGGGACTTGTCCTGTGCCCCCTACTGTTCGTCCTGTTCGCTATTGACCTAGCAGAGAAGCCGGAGGACCATTGATGCAGATTTACGGAAGACGTCGAACAGCTTGGAAAGGTCGCCGGTGGCACCAAGCAGAGGGATCTGTGTATAGTGTGATTGTGGTCATGGCTGTCAGTGTAAATAAATGCCAACACCTCTGTGATGAGGAAGAACCGCGGCCCAACCATTCTATGGGCCCACCAGACAACCTGGCGGAGCCTGCTCAGACAGATGAAGTTAGGGCCTTGAAAGTGGCAGTTAAAGAGGACACTGAACCAAGTAGTCAGTGTGAGTGCCTCAAAAAAGTCCTCACGCGAACTCTACCAAGTGAAGCGCGCAGTAAGCTCGATAAAGACCATAAGTTTTGCTACCAGTGTATATGGACATTGTGAGACCCTAGTGGAACACTGCTTCCGGGCTAGCAGTCCGTCCCTCGCGCGGGGTAAAATAAACCCCGGAGCAAGTGCAGTGGAGTTTACCCAGGTGGTCTGGATGTTGCCGAGGTTCAGACTACGAACAACGGCTAGACAAGACAGACCCGTTCTCGTCGAAAAGACGGAGACTGAGGGGGGGCGGCTTAATGGAAGTGTTCAAAGTGTTAAGGTAATGGACACACTGGCATCACCTGGGGGTCTCGCTTCAGACATCGGGGGATGACAGGCTGCGAGGTCTCAGGCTTAGGCTCGCAAAAGACAGCGTAGGAACAGGGATTAGGAGTCAGTTGTTCCCCGTGGGGTCAGTCAATCAGCGGAGTAAGCTAAAGGGGGAGATAACTTAAGCAACTTAGCGGGCACCTTTGAACGAACACTGGATGAGGCAGGAGAGTGTTTTTCTGGAAAGAGCAGCGATTAGAACCACCTCCGTCGCCCTTCTATCCCCAACTTTCAATCTTTATCCCCGAGAAGACTGGACAGGCGAAGTTATGGAATAACAGCTCAATCCTAGAGTCGACCCGGAATAAAGCACCGCGTCAGATCTTATCCCAACTTTCCTGTGAGGAAGAGAAGACTCTTCGTAAAGTCGGAGCACCTGGAGAGCAAATAGCCCGCTAGTGTAAGAAACTGGACTATCTGGCTGAGTGCCGTCACGTGTAATGTGCAGGCAGTTAGCAGCCATAAAGGTGTTCGATTATTGTAAGGATCCTGTGGAAGCACTTGCGCTCATGGAGTTTTTGCGTTTTTGTATTTTGCAGATTAAACACGAACAACTCCAAGGGGAGACATTCGTCCTGCAGGCCGCAGTTTGAAGACCATGCCGATGGGACCAAGTAAACTGGGAGGCCTTACTAATTGATTGGTTTTGGGGCGCAGCGGAAAATGGTGATTTTGTGGAGTGGCCTGCCCGATGAATAGTCTCGATGAATCGGCTACTCCTCGACTGTGTGTGATGGAGTAAGTGGCGCTGTGGACAGCGCTCTTTCTTTGGGGGGGGGGGGGCAGTGTAATGAGCAGGCTGTTAGCAGCCATGTTGGCGCTCGATTAGTGTAAACGTAGTATCCTGTTGATACACTTAATGAGCCTTTGCTTTCATGGGGTTTCGGCTTTTTCTGTATTTTGCAAACCAAACACGAGCAACCCCATCGGAAGACATTGGTCTTGCATGCTGCACAAGCCCTGGAACTTTTAAGTCCCCGAGCTGCCACAACCGTCTCCTTGTTTAGGCAGTGCATCGTGTAGTTTTTCCCACTGTTTTTATTCTTTAGTCTGTCCATTTTCAATGGCAAAATGTCTGACATCACCGAAGATGATGGGACCATGCCCGTGCTCCAGGTTGAGGTCTCACTGGGGGCGACTTTATATTAGCTTCACTCTGAGGGACTACTACGAGGCAATGGGTACGGAAGGGCTGGGAACGAGGAGGCAGAGACGGTCAACCTTAAAACCTATACTAAAACCACTTTCCTCATATCGGATGCTAGCCAGGCTAGCGAGCATTCAGAACAACCAATTTTAGACACAGCATAGAAACTGCAAGCATCGGCGGCCGGCGCTAAACGAGTAAATATATGAGGCGGAGCTCCAAGAGGTGCAAATCCAAAGTACCTAGTCTTAGAAATAATCAGAAAGCTCGAGCAGTCGCCTCAAAACCCTGTCAAATGCTCCCGGCACATCTCCAAAAGGTACGAACAGCTACCGGGCTTAATCCTGGAATTCTCTTCGGAGGACCAGGAAGCCAACCTAATCGCGCAAAAAGAGCAACTATAATGTCCTATACTTGGGTGCGCAGTGTTGCATTTGACTGCTAATTACGAGCTCGTCAGGTAGCAAAGTCACAGAATGCCCCGATCGTAGCTGCAGACCCCAAACTGCAAGTGCCTCCAGCGGTCTGCCTGGCTAGGCCTGAAACTACAAGACGTTCGATCACTGACGATCCTGGTGAGTCAGATTTTGCTGCAGACAACACATCCAGCATAGTTGTCCCAAATCCCTTCCCTACACCAGTGGCCTCCGGCTCAACTAATAAAATAGTCCTGAGGGAATTGAGAACGCTCCTGAAGCAGCTATCCGGGTCAATCCTGATTTTCAAAAACAGAGAAAAGAACTCACGAGAAGGCCGCAGAAGAAGCCGCGGTATCGAGCAAAGTTTCAACCCGTCCAACAGGAACGTATTCTTGGGTCACTCCAGTCCCACTCTTCCAAAGCATGTGGAATAAGAGTCCACCCTGTAGCGGATAAGAAACGGAAACAATTTAAGGGAAACTAATCAGCCTCACATGGTGCACAGAGTAATCGATTCCCATAGCAAAGTCATTTTAGCACAGGAGCGTCTCGACTCCGGCCACCAGGGGGTGATTCCCCCTCTTGCCCCCTAAAGTGGGTGCCTCAGGCACTCCTGCTTATGCCCCCACCACCCCTTCAGTTGGCACCGCCTTTCATGGAGACGCCTTTTACGCGGACGAAAAACCCCATCCCATTAGAGTTTCATCTGTTTCTGGTGAGCAGACGCTAAAATGCCCGTATACAAATTGTCTCATCCTAACAAACAAACTGCTGAGATAAGTAGCAACAGACACGAAACTCCACATCACTGCCAACACGGGGACTTGGCCCACACCAGACTATCAAGCCGGCGAGGTAAAGATACCGGGTTGCTCTCTTCTCCGTCGTGATTCAAGAAGAGGACGTCCTAGTGAGAAAGCTCTAGCCGTTAGCAGCCCCCAATCCCCGGCCTTCTTCTCTCGATATGTCTCATTAACCATAATGGAATCCCTGTGGGTGATTTTTCACTTCTGTTCCTTAACTACTTAACTTCCGGGTGTGATTTACCGCCCCCTTCCTACACCACAGGCGGATTCTCTTTCGATGGTGGGGCTGAAGACCCCCAAAACCTTTCACTCCTCTGGACAACTTCCAATTACGGGGGGCCTTCAAGACCCCCTGAGTGGACTGGGAAGGCCTTAACGATGACAGTGAGCATGGTAGGGCATTCGTTTATCTACTGAACTAGCAATCCGTAAGAGAGCCCGTGGCCTGTCCCGCCCGGTTTAAGACGGGTCAAGGCTCACCACTTCTAGATTGGATCGGAGCCAGTTCCAAACACATTAGGTGTCAGCCTTCTACCGCAGCCGTGTAAGAGCGACTGGGTGGCTCTCTCCCCCGACTACATAGTGAAGTGGCCAGAAATGTTCTCCCCATACGGACTTTCCCGCTTGTTCAGACGAACATGTTCCCCAATAATGAGGTCCTTCATTAGAATCGGACCAAGCGAAGTAGCGGACAACACATACATAGATTAACGCAGGAGACAACTGGAGCAACGTGCACTTAAGGCAGATGCTTTATATGTGCCCGGAACCCTGCGACTTCCAAAGGGTAAGGCACAGATGCCACCATCGATCAGATGCGTTCTCGACAAACGCTCCCAGCCGTTCGCCAAGTATGGAGCCGCATCCCTTCCGGTGGATGCAGGAGCTTCCAGATGTGCCCAGAGTCTTTGCAAACCGAGACTAAAGGAAACCGCAAAAAGCTACTGAAGGGAGTCTTAGACCGGGAGCATGCGAAACTTTCTTCCCCCTATAAGCACCTACTCCGCGTTCGTGAATCAAACCTCAGCGCTCGCGCTTTCGCTTTTCGATGGCTCTCCTGCCACCTCCTCTTCGAAGGTAACAGATGTTTTCAGGTATTATTTCATGTCAGTTTTCAGCGCATCAGTATTTCTTGAGTGTGGACACCAACTTCTTCAGTCTAAAAGGCTAGCCTCCTCGTTGGAAAGCCTCAGAATCCCGAGTAAAAGTGGAGGAGGGGCTTGACAAACTTAACCCTTCCAGCTCTATGAGACCGGAAGTCAACCAGCCGACTGGGTTGATGGAAGGGCAAACTCCGAGTATACTCAATCTGGCTTTCACCACACACCCGGAAGAAGTGGGTGGACTAGAATTCGCCACCCCTCTTGGTAACGGCGACCAAGCGGTGAACAGATTTCTGATCCAAGGGACCCCCCGAGGTGCCAAATAAGATGCGCATGAACTTCAAGAGTAAGGACGTCACTGCGATCAGGGAGGTAGCAGGTAGAACTGACTGAGGTGCTCATTATCAGGCAGTGGAAGAGGGGTGGATCGTCGTCTGGGACCACCTGCTGAGGCTGACCGATGTGTTCCCTCCAACGAGATGCGTCAAAAGAAGGGGCAAACCACCGTGGTGGTCGAGCCGATCCGCCAAGGTGCAAATGTCGGAGCGCAAAGGGTGGCGTCGTTGTCGGTCAACAGGTGGACACCATAGTTTAGTGCAATGTACGCAAGCCCGTATGAGTGCCATCAGAGTGCAGCAAGAAAGTCGGGCAAGATATGGAGCGGCTCTGGCGAGTGGAGTGAAGGCATGTCCTAAGGCTTATTATAACTAAGTCCAATCTAAGGCTACGATATAAGTCGCCGTAGGATGTTTGGTCAAGGAAAACGGGGTAAAGTCAATGCTCGCTTACGGGGGAGCGCAAACTTTGAAGGACTTTTTCGAACGTGTGCGCAGACGCGACACTGGGATACAGGATGAGGCCGCCGTAACCCGGCAGACTATCATTATGGATGGAGTCGTCGTTGGCAGTAGCGAGGGTGAACTGGAGCTCAGTAGTCTGAACAGCACTAGGGTCGCGAGACCGGGTGGTGTCCAGCCCGCCATTTTAAAAGCCCTAGTTAGCGCACTAGCTGAACCGCTAACAGCTGTTCAACGTATCTCCAGACACGGAGGGGCTACCGGACGATCGGACACAGGCTCAACTTGACCCCATTCACAAAGGAGGCAAAGGCAGGTGGCCTCCGTTTACCTTCCCGTGAGCTAACTACCGGTAGCCATCAAAGTACTAGGGGGACGGGTCCAGCAGCGACTTACCGAACAGGCTCGCCAGCTGATGGGCAATCAGCAACACGGGTTTGTTGAAGGGAGATCCTGCCTCACTAACCTGCTATCATTTTACAACGAGGTAACTCGCACAGTGGGTTCAGTGGTAGGACCACTGTTGTTCCTGATATATGTGAATGATCTGGTAACCAAGCTAGATTGCCCGGGGTTCCTATTCGCAAACGATACCAGATGGCAGGTGAGCCATAGGCAAGGGAACTGCAAACCGACTTAAACAGGAGTAGTGCGTGGACTGAAAAGTGTAGGTCGCCACAGAAATCAGCCAAATGCAAATGTCTGCTTGCAGGCAGGGGAAGCTACGAAAGCATTTGCGTAGGGCTGTCCATCCCAGTCAGGAATGAGACCACTGCTATAAAAAGAGACCTAGGTGTGTTTGGGCATGAGGGCCCCAGACCCGCCGAGCAGTGCACGTCAGCAGCTGTCGGGGAAAACAGGGCAATTTTCAACTTAAGATGAACGGTTGTAACTAGAGGGGCCGGAGTAATTCTTCTTGTAAGCATGATGACGGTAAGGCTCTAATTGGGGACTTTTGTTCAAGCCTGGACAACATGCCCGGTGAGGGACAAAAAGGTGTTTGAATACATCCAAAGGAGGTTTACTAGGATGATAAATGGGATGCAAGGGAAGTCTCACCAAGAAAGGCTAAAAACCCTTAATCTCTCCTCCCTGGGTCGCAGTAGGCTAAAGGGGGTGCGATAGAGTGCTTAAGGTTATATAAGAGAATCACCCCGACAGACTGACAAGTAACGATTCGCAGTAAAATCCTTGCGCTCAGGGGACATGAGCAAAAACTGGAAAAATCAAAAGCGGGTGAGATCACAAAGGCGAGTCTATTTTTCCACCGCTTTATAAACAACTGGACTACCTTGCTTCCGCACGAAGTGACAACAATCTCGGTCATCGCATTCAAACACAAACTGGATGCGTGCTGGGCAAAGGTATCCCCAGACTGCTACCAAACAACCTGGGAAGCTTTATTTATTATTCTTATTTTCAGTGCTATTCTCTGTAACGTATATGCGTGGAATTCCTCCCCAGCCACTGTCATATACTTGTATTGTTGAGAATATGATCCTCATTTTATTAACCTCGGAACAAGTACAACATGCATCAATCTCTGCACTTCAACATATGTTCATATTTTGTTCGCGTGAAGTGGCATAATTTTGAGTTGAACTTGGACTGCCATCACGGTGGTACCTGACGTTGGCCTTTGTTGAATTCTGGTCCTCAATGTTAGACGTTGTGGCAGTACAGTTGAGGTTTGTACATATTTATATGCGTATAACTTGTTAATCCAGTACCATAGAAACTACGAATCAATCTTGTTCCGGTGTTGGGATTCGTTTTGAATTGGCTACTCGTTGCTCACAGTCGGAATAACCGTCACATTCTATCCTCGCGACTATCTTATGATGCACTTCACCACTCTGGTGTTCCTTTACTGTACCTAGCCCTATCAGAGCCCTCACATCACTCCTCTAATCACCATTCCATAATAGCATCTTCAAATTATTCGAGGAATCGGGGTATGTCTCACATTGGGACAGCAGTGAGTTGTCCCGCCGAACCTATATTAGTATAAGGTTGCTGTTCCCGAGAGCGAGCCTGTTTCTTTTCCTTTCCCTTCAGCTACTGCAAATGTCGAATTACATTGAATACGTGGAAGTCGCAGCACGGCGAGAACTCCTTGAACTCATAGTGCAAGAAACTGGACGTTTGTTGGATCAAGCTGCGAGTCCCGTGACCTGACCTGACCTGGCCTGAAGATGGTCCCCATATCCTTGCCTAGATTGCCCCTGTCCTCAGATCCTACAACTTCCACACCATCCGGAAAGATAAAATTAGGAAACTGAAGGGCGGATCCCGGGACGTTATTAAACAAGGGTAGCATCGGGTCTTGGACAGATCCTCGAGGTAAGCCACTGGCGACTTACGTCACCAAACGTTTACCAAACTAGAGCACCTGTCCCCTATTCCGACGTAAAACGTTCTGCAGGAAACGAAGTCCGCCAGCCACCTTTATACTGGCTCACCTACATTGAACGTCCCCGTGTTGCACAGCAACAGACAGTGATTAACGGAGTCAAACGCTTTGCTCAGGTCAAGGTAATGTACTTCGACTTCTTCACCTTGATGCGGGCGTCGGACCACTTCATCTACGAGGCATAAGATATTGATCAGACAAGATCTACTTTTGAGAAATCCATGCTGGGCTAGACTAAGCACGGAACGCTCCAGTAGATGCTGACGCAAAATTACGCACAGTTTCCCTTATAGCACCAAGCCCGTTCGTAACACCGGTTTTCGACCGGTTTCCCATCGGTTTTCGGTCCGCTTGTTTAGTAGCCAGAGCCTTCGAGAGTGACCCGCATGTCCCGCTTCTGTACAAACTCAGGATGTACGGTGTCGCCGGCCGCCTACTGTCCCTGACTGAGAGCTTTTCAAAGAACCGTACCTTCCCAGTTTGTGTGCGTATTTCTCAGCCTCAACTTGCACCTACCCATATTGATGTCACCCAGGGCTCTGCACTGGGCCCACTGCCATTCCTCTTTCACATCAGTGACCTCACTGACGTAGTTCGGGCTAGCATAGCGATGGACTCAGATGACGTCACAATCTGGGACACAGACTCAAATGCTGTGCAGTCAGTGAGTGACTCGGTCAAGCTTTGGTCAACTGACTGGGGCCTCCCAATAAATGACGACAAATGTGCAAGCTCGACATCTGACAATGTTCCGGCTCATCTCTCCAGGTTAAGTGGAAACACACGAATCGAAACGGAGGGTCAGCACAAGATCCTTGGTTTCTGACTGCGCAGTTATCTCTCGCTCTCCATCCACCAGCAGAAAACCAGTAAACTGCCGCCCGGGTTCTAAAACCTTATTATACAAACTTTTCCGAAGATCTCCAAAGACGACTTCCATTTTCTATATGGAACCTATATTCGACCTCTTTTAGGATACAGCAGCCAGATAGTACACCCTGGCCTCGTCAGGGACAGGAACATTTTGGAGCGGAGTCAACGGAAGATAACCCCAATGGTACATGCTCTACGTCTCACCCCCTGCCAGGCTCAATTTCTACCTACTTGAGACAATCGGTATTGAAGGATACTTCCTCCTGATGTACGATCTAACCTCAGAGAACCTAGCGGACCAATATTTTACTCGTCTAAACTTGTAGACCCTGCGGGGACACACGAGGAAACTCTCCAAACCCCGTCCACGTAACTTCATTGGACGGCATTTCCTCTCGCCTCGGACAATATCTCTATGGAAAGGCCTTCCACAGGGGGTATTGGATGTCCACTCGAAAGAGGTACTTAAATCCAGACAAGACAACTGGATTAGGCTAAAGCCAAGCCCAGGGAGTTCTCAGATAGTCCTCGAGTAGATTTGCCCCCCCCCCTATATTTTCACTTCTCATCCTCATTCCTATATACTAGTACCTGCAAGCAGTTGTAAATAGATTCATTCTTCTCCCTCTTGCGAATGTTGATGCAAATGGCTCTTCTGTGCGAATTTTAAAACAACCAAACTAGCAGTAATGCAATAATGTGCCCATATTCATCTTGCTGGGTCCATGTTCTACACGGGGAAGGTTTATTCTTGTACTAACATCACTTTTGCGAAAGTGAATGCCCCCTTGCTGTCGAGTTATGCCACTCCAGATGGATGGCACCAGGGAGAAGAAGATAATACAAGAATCGAGGGAATTTGGGTTCAAGCCCAGCATCCGGGAACTACTTCGAGACTTTAACTGAACTGAACTGAACTGACAAGTAGAGGACATGAAAAGAAGTTGATGAAAGCCTGATCTAGGTTGATGGCTAGATCGTGCTTCTTCAGCAACAGGGTTGTGAACAGTTGGAACGGTCTGCCTAGTGGAATGATAGATTTGCGGACAGTCCAACCCTTCAAAGGTGCCCTAGATCGCAAGTGATACGAGATCTTTCCTTGTAGTGAGCCTTGAGTATATCAACTAGTTGGATGACGGGTAGCATTGTGGTCCTTCTGGAGTATGTTTTAACAGACTTTTTCCCTCGTTGCATACTGTCTCAGTGAACGCTCACGATGCATAATGTCTCACGCAGTTGATGTGCGATGAGGTTTTCCTTTTCCCTCTCATTTTTAGCGGGGATTCGACGAAATACACTCGGCAGTAGTGGGTGCATAACTGGTGTGCATACCATCGAAGGAATTCTGGACGCTTGATTGGCCGTGGCCATTACCTGTCCTGTGCAGACTGAACTGAACTAAACTGAACTGAACTGAACTGACTTCATCATGAACAGTGACTTCAAATGGTCGGAGCAATGCAATGCTGCTGCGCATAAGGCTCTTGGGGAGCTCACTAGACTGCGATCAGCTTTGTCTTGCCGGAAGCCGGAGGTATTCGTACCTATTTACATGGCTATAGTACGACCTCACTTAGAAGGTAGCGTGCAGGCTTGGTCACCCTTCTACAAAAAAGACGCCGCCTGCCTCGAGAAAGTCCAACGTCTCGCCACGCGAATGGTTGAAGGGCAGAGGGGTAAGACTTACGAGCAGAGACTATGTGACCTGAATCTTTTCTCGTTGGAAAGGAGGAGACGTCGAGGGGATCTCATAGAAATGTTCAAGGTAATGAAGGGCTTTTCTGGCCTTAGACCAGATAGTCAATTCCAAGTCGCCGTAGACTCCAATACAAGGGGACACGAAAAGAAGTTGATAAAAGCCTGATCTAGGTTGATGGCTAGATCGTGCTTCTTCAGCAACAGGGTTGTGAACAGTTGGAACGGTCTGCCTAGTGGAATGGTAGATCTGCGGACAGTCCAATCCTTCAAAGGTGCCCTAGATCGCAAGTGATACGAGATCTTTCCTTGTAGTGAGCCTTGAGTATATCAACTAGTTGGATGACGGGTAGCATTGTGGTCCTTCTGGAGTATGTTTTAACAGACTTTTTCCCTCGTTGCATACTGCCTCAGTGAACGCTCACGATGCATAATGTCTCACGCAGTTGATGTGCGATGAGGTTTTCCTTTTCCCTCTCATTTTTAGCGGGGATTCGACGAAATACACTCGGCAGTAGTGGGTGCATAACTGGTGTGCATACCATCGAAGGAATTCTGGACGCTTGATTGGCCGTGGCCATTACCTGTCCTGTGCAGACTGAACTGAACTGAACTGAACTGAACTTCAGGGGCGTGAATTGGACGAAGGCGGGAGGCTCTGTGCGTGCGCTTTCGGATTTCTTTTGCCGAAGATGACGCGTGGCTTCAATTGGTTAACAGCCTTTCTTTTACGAGTACTATTATGCTCGATAAATTGAAACTCCATATTTAGGTATAACAAGCATTCCACATACACAAAAGACAATAACAGTGATTATCACGAACCCTTGTAGCAAAACCTGTGCAAAACCGCTCCTAAACCGATCGGTTTTCGGCTGGTTTTCGATCGGTTTTTACTATTACACCGATAGGTTTTTCGGTTGGTTTGTTCAGTAGCCATTTTGCACGGATAAACAGTGAATTGATACGGATGAGATTGACGACCGAAGAGTTATGCAATGCTTGGTTCGCGTTTCATTTAAATGTATTGGTTTAGTTCATCAAAATGTTCTGGGAAGCTCAGCATAGATCGCTCTAGTTTATCCCCTCGAAAGGGGGTAAATAAGGACAATTATCCGGAAAACCATAAATTAGGAGATAGAAAAGAGCATCCTAATACGTGATTCGGGTAAGTGAAATAAATCAACGAAGCATATTACGCGTTTCAAACGACTGACACAAACCGCTCGGGAAGCGTTCAAAAACTGTCCAAAAAATCGGTCGCAAATCCTTCTGAAACCGCTCGAAAACTGATTGACGTAATGGTGAAAACCGATCCAAAACCAGCAAAAACCGGTCGGTTTCGGAACGGTTTTTGGGAATCGTTTGAAAAAGTTGATATGCCTCGTTAATTTCTGTCAAAAACCCAAATTACATATTAAGATGCTCATATCTATCTATTAATTTATGATTTTCCGAATAATTGTCATTATTTTCCCCCTTTCAAAGAAATAAAATAGAGAGGTCTATGCTGAGCTTTCCAGAACATTTTGATCAATTAAACCAATACATTTAAGTGAAACGCGAACCAAGCATTGCACAATTCTTCGGTCGTCAATTTCCTCCGTATCAATTCATTGTTCATCCGTGTAAAATGGCTACTAAACAAGCGGACCGAAAACCGATGGGAAACCGGTCGAAAACCGGTGTTACGAACGGGCTTGGTGCTATAAGGGAAACTGTGCGTAATTTTGCGTCAGCATCTACTGGAGCGTTCCGTGCTTAGTCTAGCCCAGCATGGATTTCTCAAAAGTAGATCTTGTCTGATCAATATCTTATGCCTCGTAGATGAAGTGGTCCGACGCCCGCATCAAGGTGAAGAAGTCGAAGTACATTACCTTGACCTGAGCAAAGCGTTTGACTCCGTTAATCACTGTCTGTTGCTGTGCAACACGGGGACGTTCAATGTAGGTGAGCCAGTATAAAGGTGGCTGGCGGACTTCGTTTCCTGCAGAACGTTTTACGTCGGAATAGGGGACAGGTGCTCTAGTTTGGTAAACGTTTGGTGACGTAAGTCGCCAGTGGCTTACCTCGAGGATCTGTCCAAGACCCGATGCTACCCTTGTTTAATAACGTCCCGGGATCCGCCCTTCAGTTTCCTAATTTTATCTTTCCGGATGGTGTGGAAGTTGTAGGATCTGAGGACAGGGGCAATCTAGGCAAGGATATGGGGACCATCTTCAGGCCAGGTCAGGTCAGGTCACGGGACTCGCAGCTTGATCCAACAAACGTCCAGTTTCTTGCACTATGAGTTCAAGGAGTTCTCGCCGTGCTGCGACTTCCACGTATTCAATGTAATTCGACATTTACAGTAGCTGAAGGGAAAGGAAAAGAAACAGGCTCGCTCTCGGGAACAGCAACCTTATACTAATATAGGTTCGGCGGGACAACTCACTGCTGTCCTAATGTGAGACATATCCTGAGTCTTCGAACAATGTAGTTGGACTAGGCATACAAGTGGGACTTACTGCTCAACGCTGGAAAAAGCCATTTGTTGTGAAGGCCAACAAAAGCCTAGATGTCGTCCATGACCAGAGACTGTTCGCCATAAAAACAGTTAGTAGTGTGCAAGGCCTCAAGGTCATTATGAACGGTGATTTTAAATGATGGGGCCAGTGCAACGCTGCTTCACAAAAGGCTCGTGGTGAGATCTTTAGACTGCGATCAGCATTATCTTGCCGACAGGCGTAAATATTTGGACTTATTTGCATGGCTACAGTGCGACCTCACCTAGAAAGCTGCGTGCAGGCTTGGTCATCCTTCTGCAAAAATAACGGTGCCTGTTTGGAGAAAGTTCAATGCCTCGTGACGCGAATGGTTGAAGGGCAGAGGGCTAAGACGAGACTGCACCCTGGCATGGTGTGATGGCTTGCGTGCCTCTATGGCCCAATGAACTATGCAGGACGGTTTCCTCAAGCTGGAGAACCAATCACGCCTGACAGGTCGATGGTTAGAGGCCAGACAAAGTCCAATCTCAAAACCAGTTAGTGGGCAACATCTGGCAACATCTATGCCCCTGAAGAGGACACAAAGAAAAACATCTCACTGGTCTTAAAACCTCCACTAGATAGACGTAGGAGTGGAGTACCTGGGGTTTCTCTCAACGGTGGGAGAAGTGATCGCACTTCATTGGGCAGCTATTGCCCGCCTAATTCGGCAGCCCGCAGCCCAAGTGATGCTGCCCCGTCCACGTTCCACCTGCTCCGTTGCGTGCGTGTGGCTAAGGTCTGAATCTGAAACGCGGATCGATAACAAAGCACCAGCGAAGACAAGACAAGTTATACAGTAATCGGGTCTTACGTGACAGATCACAAGAGGTCCCTTCACGGGTTCTTCGAACACGTTCCCGTGCTGGGTTAACGCCCCACTGCCTTGTGAGTCAAACTTTGGATTCGAAGGCTGCGTTTGGCGTTCCCAAGGAAAAACCTCTTCTGAGATGTGGGCGGCCCCGAAGCATAGTTCGCCCAGAAACCTCCAGTGTCTTTCCTGTAGAGGACGTTGCGAATTTTTAGGCTTTATTTGACGTACAACTGGACGGTGCGATCTGATAACAATAAAGCAGTAATTTGGTAGAACAACAGTAATAAAACTAAGATAGATAGAGTTCCCTCTCTTTTATTCAACCTTTGTCTTCTGTCCCTAACCATCCCTTTTTGCCCCATCTATCCACTCATGATGCTCCCACTGAGAACACGGTCGATACTCGCAACGATTCACTGTCAAGTAGTGTCGCGAAAAATCCTCTGTCTGGTAACTGACATTTTCTCAAACCTCGTCAGCCTCTGAATCTCGGCTCCTTTAACATGCGTACACTCATGCAGGCCGGTCGGCAGGCGTGCCTAGCCCTCCCAATGCCCCCTCTGAAGATTGATGTCTGCTGCTTAAGTGAAACGCGTATACAGGATTCGAGCAGTGTAATTCAGCTAACTGCTCCTGGTATCTCATCGAGGTATATTCGGCGCACTTCAGGAGACGAAATAGCTCGAGCTACGAGTCACCGTGGTGTAGGAATAGTCTTGACCAACAAGGCTGAGACTGCCCTTTTAGACTGGATTCCTGTTAACAGTCGTTTATGTACTGTGAGACTCCAAGGGTCAGTTGGCGTTCGAAAGAATAGTTGTGTTAAACGCAATTTCGTGATCTCGGCGTACGCCCCAACGGACTGCAGCTCAGACGCGCAGAAGGATGAGTTCTATGGTGAACTCGCCACTCTCATTCGCAGCAGTTAAGGTTCCGACATTCTGGTGGTAGCTGGTGACTTCAATGCACAAGTTGGCAAACTTAGTGTGTCAGAAGCCTGTTTAGATGGGCGTTGTGCTTTACCTGCTGAGCGTACAGATAACAGGGATAAGCGTCTCCAGTTTTGTGCAGACAATCGATTGTTCTTGTCTAGCACCAATTTCCGACACAGCTCGCGTCGCACAGCGACATGGCGCTCTAACTCTACAGGTACTTTAAGTCAGATTGGTCATATCTCCGTAAGCTACGGGTGGCGCAGTTCTGTTCAGAACTGTAGATCTTACTGGTCCACGTACGTGAAGTCGGACCATGCATTAGTTTTGATGCGATTATCTCTCCAGCTCCATGGTCATCGTCGCAAACCGCAAAGCCGGTTAGCTGTGTAACGTATGTGTGATCCAGAAGTTTGTTATGAGCAGAAGTTAGCACATGAGCTAGGATCCACGGAGAACAGTAATGTAGATGAGCATTGGGCTCATATCAAACAGGCGATGCACTTTGCAGCAGGTTTCGCCTGTGGTCCTAGATTCGTTGTCCATCAAAGACACTGGATTTCGCAAGAGTCGTTGAGTATAATGGAGCAAAAGCGTCAACTCTCGAACCGTAAGGAGATGAATAAGATGCGGAGAAAGCTACAAAGGAAAGTTACGCAAAGCCTCAAGAATGATCGCGAAAATTGGTTGGTCAAGGTAGTCGAATAAATGGAAATAGCAGCTGCTTCAGGTAGCAGTCAAAGGCTGTTCAAACTTAATTGTGACACCGGTGGACGGCGAACCCAGGTCAGTGAAACGATTTGCGATAAGAATGAAGAACCCATCCATAACAAACAGCAGAGGCTTGGCCGATGGGTCGAATACTTCAAGTTTAGCTGGCCGCACGGTAGTGTAGTTATTCCTGTGTCAACAACTGTGACTCCTTGGGTGGTATCCCTTGAGCCCCCATCAGAAGTAGAAGTAGAGTCATGTATTCGATTACTAAAGCGGGGGAAAGCGGCAGGTCCCGACGAACTTCCTCCAGTTCTTTTCAAACTGGGTGGTGAGGCGTTGATAAAATCACTAACCGCCTTGCTCCGTGACATTTGGAACGAGGAGCGTATTCCGGTAATATGGAGCGAGTCATTGATTGTTCCCATCTGCAAGAAGGGAATACGCAATGACTGCAGTAACCATCGTGGGATTAGCTTAATCCCGATAGTCACCAAAGTATTAGCATCTATTTTTCTGCACTGTCTTACACCTGCTCGCGAGAGGAATGTCCGCGAACAGCAGGCTGGATTCCGCCCAGGTCGAGGATGTATCGACCAGATTTTTACTCTTCGCCGACTACTTGAAACGCGTCACACGCATCGCCGACCAACAATAATGATTTTCTTAGACCTGAAAGGCGCCTTCGATTCAGTTGATCGAACATCGCTTTTCAATGTTCTTCATCGAAAAAGTATGCCCCAGAAGTTCGTGAACCTAATGAAATCATTGTATTCTCATACTTCTGGCCGCGTTAGAGTTTACGGTGAACTATCCGGTCGGTTCAAAACGACCACTGGTGTTCGGCAGAGATGCCCTTTGTCTCCATTCCTTTTCAACTTCGTCATGGACGAAATAATGGAGAGTGCGTTGCAAAATCTTCAGGATGTAGGCGTCGAACTAGGAAATAGTGAAAAGCTATGTGACCTAGATTACGCGGACGACGTTGTCTGCTTGTTCGAATCAACGGAACATGCTCAGCGTGCACTAGATAATCTCGCAAGAGCTGTAGCTCCATTCGGAATGCGCTTTGCACCTTCAAAGTGCAAGGTGATGTTACAAGACTGGACGTCAACAATTCCGAGCTTGATGCTCGATGGGGAGGTGCTGTCAGTTGTCGACCACTTCATCTACCTCGGCAGCAGTGTGACGACGGATGGGAGCACAGTAGTAGAGGTGAGCGCGCGGATATCCAAGGCTCGAGCGGTGTACGCTGGACTTAAGCACTTGTGGCGCCGACCTGATATTTCACTGAAGTTGAAAGATCGTGTATACTGTGCCACTGTGCGTTCACTTTTGTTGTATGGTTGCGAAACTTGGAGTCTGCGTGCTGAAGATATTCGTCGTCTTGAGGTTTTTGACCACCGGTGTTTACGTGGTATCACTAAGATCGGGTGGAATAGCCGAGTGAGTAATGATGAGGTCAGAAATCGAGTTTTGGGTACTGATTCAGAGAACGTTCTGTCACAGCGTATCCAGCTTAGTAGACTTCGTTGGTTGGGGCACGTGTTACGTATGGCAAACACACGTCTTCCGTACCGTGTCCTATTATCCGTTCCTCCTAGGGAGTGGAAGAGACCACGTGGAGGTCAACAGATGATGTGGCAGCGAGGGATGAGAAAATGTACAGCGAACTTAGGAAAAGTAGGTTTCTCACGCCTTCGTGGCTGGGGTCCAAAGGATCCGTCAACCAATTGGCTGAAGACACTGAAGAATATGACTGTGAACCGTGAACAGTGGCGATCGTGTTGTCACTTTGGATCTAATCAGAATGATTGATTGGTGTGCGTTTGTACAGTTAGACTGTATATTCCGTGTGTTGGCTACCAGGGCATTCTTCCTTTTTCCCACACTTGTAGGTCCACTCTCTGACCAAATTGTATATTCATACTTTCTAATTCCACGTGTAAGATGGTGAGAAAGGCAGTGGTCAGTGGGGCTTGCCCTACCGTTTAACGCTGTACGATGATGGTGATGATGACGATGATGATTACTTTCGTCGGAACGGCGTCTACTCACTTTGCACGAACCCCTTGGCGTCACTACGTATGAACCAATCTCTACTGAGATGCAGCGCCGCTGCAGCCCTTTCACTGGGAGAAATAGCAACGTCAGCAAGATCGGAAGTCGTACCTTCGGCGTCCCCAGAAAGGCTTAAGCGGAACTTCACTTATGAATTTTATGGGGACGTCAATCAAATGATGGAACTGGTGTCTTGAATGCGAGTTTTTGGAGGCAAGCACCTAAGTGACAAGGGACTCAAGCCCATGAGATAAACCCACTTGTTGCCCTATACGCATGAAGGTTCACACACTGAACGCCGCTAGCTTAAATGGGCATCAAGGACGAAAGAGGGGATCGGTTGGTGGTGGCAGATTCGGTGAGACTGTGAAGCTAGTCAATGAAGGATGACAGTGAACATAGCTTGTATTTCCACCAGAGGCACTACAGCTGGCACGGTCGTACGAAGTTCCCGTGGGATGAGATGATAGACAAGAAAGTGGAAGAGGAGTGAATATGGGAGAACATGTAGTGCTTGGTGTAAAAGAGTGATCGTTTGTGCGTGCAAAAGTACAATCAGTTATTGTACTAGTCATATCTTCCGTGGTTGTTCACGTTGTGTACTGTTGTACTTCTCGGTCGTCCGGTTTGGAATTAGGGTTTTTATTCGAGGGTTCATTTCTCCCGAACGTTGATGTGGGTTCATTGACCAAAAATAACGTTTTCCGAGTGCACACCCACAATACGTTTTTCTGTTTTGAGGGGTTTGTTGCTATTTTCAATCACTAATGTTGATCTTCATTTCTTTCAGTGGATCGAATGTCTGTTACGGCTGCCAAGTATGCTCAGTTTATTCTTTCAGAAAATTTTGGTCCAACTGCTGCTTCTGTTACGCGTCTGATGAGAACAAAGGGACCAGTATTACTCCTGGAGATTATTAGAGATTGCTCAGATTTAACAGCACAACATATCGGACGGTATACACAATTCATGACTGCCAATCTTGCTTCAGGTGCCTCAAGTCCTTAATCCGACACATGTTGCTTAGACAAAGACATTCCACAAATCTAAAATATGAACTGAATTATCCCCTGGTATTCTGTATTCCAAGGTGAGATCTTGATTTGTTTTCACGAAACCGCTCAGATTTCCACTTTTTATGCAGCTAGTATTACACTTTTATGGCCAAACGGCCAAGGAGTTGGTTTTCCATTTGTTTATCATAGGACGGGCTGCAGTATCGGATCTACTCATGCGCTGTTTATCATCTCTTGATAAATCTGAAGGTAAACATACTATGAATTTTTGTATCTCGTCCTTCTACAGATGAATCAAAACGACATGAGTATGTTGAATCGTTGGGAAATACGTTGGATACTTTGATAAGGACTGGTGTCTTGGAGGTTCTTGTGCCTAATGAAGAACAACCACAAGAATGCCAAGATAAACAATCCGGTCCCAATAAAGATGTCATTCCGGCTTCAGGCAGTAAGGTATGGAACTTCTCTAAGAACGAGATCTGTGGTAAGTTAATCGTCCGAATCATTTGATTTATTTATTTTTCCTCGTAGAGGCTCTGCACACATACCTTTCCACGGGAAAGAAACCTTGGACTGGGAAGTATATCAAGGAATCGGACAGTAAGCGAGCGCGTCTATCTTCGGAAGCACCTGTAAGTGGTATTGTGAAGGCAAGCCGTCGGTGGGTCCTTTCGTGGGAATATCGTGCATGATCGTGGGTTTTAGGAATGAGACATTTGATGGGTAAAATAAAGGAAGGTCTATCGGGCTTGTGTTGCAGATTACTGATATGAGGGGGAACACCACATCAGCAGTGCTGAGGTTAGTCGTAGGGTGTTGGGAACCAGTGGACAGCCATTGAGACGAGTGCTGAATTTAAACAGGTTAAAATGGTTGGGATATATTTTACACATGTCCACTGATAGATTTTTTCGGCGTACGCTGTTCTCCGAGGCAGGTAGTGGTTGGAAGAAGGTCGAAAGTGTCAGTCCATGGCATGGTATAATAACTGTAACCGATGGACTTGGTCAAGTTGGCTGTGTGCACTTCCGGATAGGGGTCCACGAAACCCGCCTACCAGAGGATTGAGACAAGAAGTAACGTGACTCATTGTCGCGGTCAATGGTTTAGATTGATCGGTTTTTTTCTTTTTGTTCATGATTTCCGTTTATTACTGTTTTCGGCTCTTTCGCCTTATGCTTCTATTCATTCTGTCAACTTCACGACGTTGCGAGTTAACAACAAGAAACAAAGCACAGAAGTACGAGGTTTTTGGTGGAAAGAACTAAACTGAACAGCAAGCTACGGTAATGTTTTCACTCCTTTATTGTGTACTTTAATTAGCAGAAACATGATTGCTTTGCATACTCTATTTGTCTGCAATAACCCCCCCCCCCCTGTTTGCGCGTCAGACTCTCTGGGACCACGTCGTGTATCCTAATGTTTCGGTCTTTGAAGCCATGTGGCGCGATCGCCTGATATTTCAGCTTGCACGTGAACGTTTGGGTGAGGTGAGCCTTCATTCTATGCACAATTTATGTATGATACACTGTTTTCCTTGTGAAATATTTTTCTATAACAAATCTTGATATAATCCCTGGCGTCGTTCGTTTCGTAACACAAAAGCTGACGTTATATCTCTCAAACTTCCTCATCGAATTAATGTTAGCTGGTTAATGGTTGATACCATCGCATGATATTTTACAAATTCGGGAAGAATCACCCGTTCTTCACATGTCCCCACACCCTTAATTGAATTCATGTAGCAGTGACTCAGACCTATTATTATTACGTTTATCGTCGGAAAATCCCCTATGAGCATGTTTAAAGAATACCGAATGGCAAACACGCTCGTTTTCAGTAATTCCCACTCTGGGCGCTACATCAGGATATGTCAAGCTTGGTTTGAGTGTCATCATCCTCGTAACTAATGCAGTTACATTTTGCGTTTCTAACCTGCAAATGTAACTTCTTTTGCAATTGAGTAGTAGGAGATTAGATTTGTATAATATGATTCATCATGCTGCTTCAACGCTCAACTCACCATTGGAAACCATGGAAGCACTGTACAGCTGTTTCATCCTTGTTGGGAATCGTCAGCAGTGCACATCCACCGAGCCCCCACGGGGACTGGAACCCGAGGTGAACGATTGTGAGTCGAACACCTTAACCACAAGGCTATCCGGGCTGGCTCTCAATGGTTTGTTGAACATCTACAGAACATGATATAGCACCTTTCCGTCACTGGCTTTGAACGGTAACAACCCGCTTCCCGCACAGCGATCGACTCTTATGGTGGATATACACTGCTGATGATTCCCAACAAGGACGAAACAGCTGTACAGCGCCTCCATGGTTTTCAGTGGTGAATTGGGCGTTGAAGCTGCATGATGAATCATATTGTACAAATGTAACTTCACTGACTACGAGGATGATGTTACCGTAAACGAGCTCGTTCGCCGTCCGTGCTCTTTATATGTTGAAGTGGGATTATTCAGTGAATATTATGACAAGTTAGATTGAACCAGTTGAACAAATAGTTGAAGGCGCTAGGGACTAGAGATCACAAACACTGCAACCTAGACTTGGTTCTAGGCTGAGTTTAGATATACCGGCGGTTTTCAAACGGTCATCATCTTGGATTTTGGGTCTTGACGTTCTGAGTTCGATTCCTGACACCGCCGGTCACTTCACCGTTCGGCAGCCTTTGATTGGCCCCGAACCTCTTTCAGATATGTACCTGTAGTATAATAAATGAGAAGTGAAAATATCATTGTTTTATTGCGTTTATTCATTCACTTGCTTCTGTGCGCAACGTACATTGGCCGCATGACGAGGCGCTTGTTTGAACACACTCATGAGCGCCATGATGCACGGTTTAGTACCGGAGCAAGTGAGCCACTCACTAGCCTAATGGTCTCATATTGAGCAGGCTAATCACCCGGTAAACGTGACTAAAGCTTTCCATATTCCGTATAATGTTTGGGGTCAGCCATCAAGACAGGAAAAATGTCGAATCCTGACCACAACAGAGACTGTCTGAATCCGTCTCCGCAATCCCCCTGAATGCTGCGAAGTAGTTTGCATTTATCCGAATAATACCACAGAACAAATAAAGGATAACAAAAGATGTTGAACAAGCGCTTTTTCAGTGATCCATAATGTTGCTGCCGCATCATATTTTTAATGA
This sequence comes from Fasciola hepatica, assembly GCA_948099385.1. NCBI lineage: Eukaryota > Metazoa > Platyhelminthes > Trematoda > Plagiorchiida > Fasciolidae > Fasciola > Fasciola hepatica. The sequence continues at coordinate 6,924,824 of CANUEZ040000012.1, read as the reverse complement.
ACGTTGTTAAGTGAGCAAAACAAAACTGAGGATAGGAAAATGGGTCGAAAATAAAGGGGAGGGAACTGAGTTTTACACATGCTTCAGAGCAATCTGTGAACCGTGTGTGGGTGTCACAGAAACAACCTTTTTTATTTCATTATTGCGCATGAGTGCAATGGAAGGGGTACGCCCCGTAGCCACAAAAGCCCACTGCGCTATTAGCAATAACCGGCAGTCAGACCCTAAGACTTGCAGTGGAGAATCACATAAGGTCCCCGTAGGTCAGGTGGTGTAACGAGCCAGGTGACAGTGGATTACTGTCTACCACCAACTTGGGTAATTTTTGTTTATTGCATCTCCCCTGGCCCCCTACCCTTAAAACATGCTTCAAACTATGCGAAAACTAATGAAACGTGAAACAATCCTCACCATTGAACACAAAAGTCAATAACATTGAGTTGAACGATGTATTCCGTAGCGGTTTGCCGCTTCTTTATTTGTGCTCACTGAAATCAAGGTGATCGTTTTAAATGACATGTTAAACGTTCTAATGAGGCCGAGGGCAAAGACACTCATGTTGTGTGTGTGTTTGTCTGCTTTTGGTTTTATTAGAACATTCACTTCAAAATTTAAAAACAATCGCTTTGATTGCAGCATGCACAACTAAAGATGCAGCGAAATGCTCCGGAATGTATCATGCAACCTAATGCCATTGAATTCTGTGTTCAGATCCATATCCTGCATGCACCACAATTTTTGTGATCAATAATTTCCGTCACCTCCATCTATGTGTGTAATTGGTCCAGTCCTTTAACTTGTCATAATATATTGCGTTGTAATGGTATGATTACGAATCACTAAGAACGAGCCCATTCTCCAGTATGTATCATATTTATGTTGCACGTTGACCTGAGAGCAGGTTATGTTGCTAGCACTAGAACAAGGACATAGAGGCGGGAAAAATAAATATATCAAATTGGCGATACCTAAACAATAAGTTGTTTTTTCACCACGACTTTTTAGAAATGTTTTTTGATGTTTTTGGTGTTTTCTTTGGTCAAGGAGAAAAGCTCGAAGGAGTTTACTAAGCACGTTACATAGCGTTCGCGCCTCTGGCTTCGATTCTGAGTCATATTCCTTGATATTCCTAACGAACGACGACTATCATCCCGTGGACAAAAACCGGGAAGCCTGGACGCATTGAAAAAGACTAGCGTTGACACCAATTTTCTCTAACACGTGCGCCAAAGTATAGATTGGCCACTGTGTTGATTCTTCCAACCATATCCCAAACTGACTGTTCTATAGATAAGTGTAATGCACCACACTCGCGGTTGTTAGACACTGTACTGTTTCAATTCGATAGAAATGTACCGATATAAGCAGTACGTAACGGGTAACCGTTCTTTCCCATCCTGTTGTACCATCGTTTTTCTTACTTGGTTGCGTTTCTGCTGAAGTTGTTGCGTAAGCACCAAATCTGATTTCAACCTGGTGATAAAAACAAATAATAAATCACGACTGGGTTCCAATCGACAGTCTTTTGTTTGCGGTTCAGTTGGCCGGTTCTGTACGTATCAACATCAACAAACTGACGGGGGGATGCTTACTCATTTTGCCTGTATATGCGCCCATTGTGTGCAGTTCCCCTAAGACCAAGGTTGCACTTCATCGGCATTTTTCTTAGCTGCTTCCAAGTCTGCATTCCACGGACGTCGTGTTGATTGCTGAAAATTTCACCATAGAAAGTAGGTTTTTTAGGGATTCTGAGAGACACATAGGAGATCCGTTTGCTATCCGAGCCGATCGCACTGACATCCGCGATTGTCTGTACTCTGACTGCATATTGCTTCTGGCGAGTACTATCTTCCGATGTAAGAAGCGATGTAAATTCGCATGTCGTCATTTTACGTCTTCACAATGTTGGACTCAAATTGACCATATTATCATTGGTCACCACTGGCATGGATCAATCCACGACTGTGACTCAGTTCATACCTTGATATGTGCTCGCTTCTGTTTTCGTCTCGTCTCTAGTCACACCTAATAAACATACCGAAGCCACCCCTCTTGCACAATTGTTTCTAGGCAGTTGTCGACAGTCTGCTTTTCGGACGGAGGTTTCTACGTAGTCATCAATGCAGCCGGATGCCTAGGATAAAAATACGTCCGATACAAATCAAGAAAGGCTCATATGCCAATTCCAGTCCCACACAACACTCTACCTCAAGTAAGTATCGCAAACGATATATATCTTCGATATCTGTCGCTCTGTTACAGCATAGACACTCATCACAGTGACACTGCACCTTGGCATGATGGGATAGCTTGCCTGCCTCAATAACCCGACAGGCTATACAGGATGGATTACCTCAAACCGAGGATTCAATCGTACCTGGAAAGCCTGATGAAGCAGTCTTCTGGTCCTCCAGGTTGGGGGTCGATTTGAGCTGACAACTCGGTCGGTAAAATCATGAGAATAATAATTGATCCAAGCAAATGGGGCTTCCACTCAGCCAATCACAAGTGCTTTGCGTACAGGTTCTTGTTGGAACTGAAGGCTTTGGTTGAGAATCCTAATCATTCTCCTGCTTTGTGGCTGGACACCCTAGCAGTACCCGTCCAACATCTCCCATGAACTGCACGAATAGAAAGAATTCCATACTGCATCGGTCGTCGCGCAGGATAATCGGGACCGCGCTGCCCATTGCATCGAGCAAGGTGGGTAGTGATAAGCAGGCTGCTGCTCAGAGTTCCCTCTCTTTTATTCAACCTTTTTCTTCTATCCCCAACCACCTCTCTTTGCCCCATCTGTCCACCCATAATGCTCCCACTGAGAACACGGTCGATACTCGCAACGATTCACTGTCAAGTAGTGTCGCGAAAAATCCTCTGTCTGGTAACTGACATTTTCTCAAACCTCGTCAGCCTCTGAATCTCGGCTCCTTTAACATGCGTACACTCATGCAGGCCGGTCGGCAGGCGTGCCTAGCCCTCCCAATGCCCCCTCTGAAGATTGATGTCTGCTGCTTAAGTGAAACGCGTATACAGGATTCGAGCAGTGTAATTCAGCTAACTGCTCCTGGTATCTCATCGAGGTATATTCGGCGCACTTCAGGAGACGAAATAGCTCGAGCTACGAGTCACCGTGGTGTAGGAATAGTCTTGACCAACAAGGCTGAGGCTGCCCTTTTAGACTGGATTCCTGTTAACAGTCGTTTATGTACTGTGAGACTCCAAGGGTCAGTTGGCGTTCGAAAGAATAGTTGTGTTAAACGCAATTTCGTGATCTCGGCGTACGCCCCAACGGACTGCAGCTCAGACGCGCAGAAGAATGAGTTCTACAACGATTTCGCCATTCTCGTCCGCGGGAGCAAAGACACTGGCATTGTAGTGCTAGCTAGGGATTTTAATGCACAAGTTAGCAAACTCAGTTTGTCAAAGGCTTGTTTAGGTGGCCGTTGTGCTTTACCTGCTAACGTACAGATAACGGGGATAGGCTTCTGCAGTTTTTTACAGACAATCGGTGACTCCTGTCTGGTACAAGTTTTCGGCACAGCTCTCATCACACAATGGCGTTCTGACGTTACAGGTACCCTGGGTCAGATTGGTCATATCTCCGTAAGCTACCGGTGGCGCAGTTCTACCCAGAACTGTCGAGTCGGACCATGCATTAGTTTTAGTGCGATTTCCACTCCAGGATCTACGTGGATCACTTATTCAGTTGAGCACTGGGCCCATATCCAGCAGGCGAGCACATGACAGTGGGTTTCGTATATGGTCCTAGTGGCGATGTTCGACAGAGACACTGGATTTTGGATGGATCTAACAGTCTGATAGAGCAGAAACGTCAGCGCTTGAACTGTAAGGAGATGAATAAGATACGAAGAACTCTACAAAAGCCAGTTATGAAAAGCCCTAAGAATGATCGCGAAAATTGGTGGGTCAAGGTAACCGAAGAAAAAGAAATGCTTCAGATAACAGTCAAAGACTGTGCTAATGTAGTTACCTCGACGTCAGGAACTGTGATTATTTGGGGATTATCACGTGACCCTCCATCGGAAAAGGATGTAGAGTTGAGCATTCGATTACTAATGCGTGGAAAAGCGGCCGGTCCCGACGGACATCTCGCAGCACTTTTCAAGCTGGGTGGAGATGCGTTGGTATAATCACTCAACACCTTGGTCCGTGACGTCTGGAACGACAAGCGTATTCCGTTATTATGGGGCAAGTCATTGATTGTACCCACCTTCAGGAAGAGTATACTCAATAAATATAGTAATCATCGTGGGATTAGCCTAGTTCCAATAGTCACCAAGGTATCAGCCTCGATTTTGCTGTGCCGCCTCACACCGGTTCGTGGGAGGATCGCTCGCGAACAACAGGCTGGATTCCGCCCAGGTCGAGAATGTATCGACCGGAATTTTGCTATCGTCAGTTACTTAAAACGCGTCACACTTACCGTCGACCGACAATGGTGGTTTTTCTCAACTTAAAAGGAGCATTCGATTCAGTTGACCGAACAGCGCTATTCGGTTCTCTTCACCGAAAAGACATGCCACATGAGTTCGCGGATCTACTGAGGTCATTGTACTCTCATACTTCTAGCCGCGTAAGGGTTTACGATGAACTATCCACTTCATTCGAAACGGCCAGTGGTACTCGACAAGGATATCCCATTTCTCCATTCTTGCCCAATTTCTTCATGGACGAGATAATGGGGAGTGCCTTGCAAAATCTTCAGGATGTGGGCGTTAAACTATGAAATGGTGAAAAGCTGTGTGACCTAGAATACGCGGGCGACCTTGTCTGCTTATTCGAACGTATGGAACATAGGCAGACTTGCGGGAGCTGTGGGTCCATTCGGTATGCGCTTCGCACCTTCAAAGTGTAAAGTGATGTTACAAGACTGTACGTCAATCTTTCTCAGCCTAATGCTCCGGAGGTGGGGTGGGGAGGTGCTCTCAGTTGTCGACCGGTTCACTTACCTCTGCAGTCGCATGACGACGGGTGAGAGCACAGTAGTAGAGGTGAGCACGCGGATATCCGAGGCTCGAGCGACGTACGCTTGACTTAAGCACTTGTGGCGTCGATCTGATATTTCACTGAAGTTGAAAGGTCGTGTATACTGTGCTGCAGTGCACTTGTTACGTATGAAAAACACGTCTGTCATACCGTGTCCTATCCTCCGTTCCTCCTAGGGAGTGGAAGGAACCACGTGGAGGTCAACAGATGACGTGGCAGCGAGGGATGAGAAAATGTACAGCGAACTTAGGAAAAGTAGGTTTCTCACGCCTTCGTGGCTGGGGTCCAAAGGATCCGTCAACCAATTGGCTGAAGACACTGAAGAATATGACTGTGAACCGTGAACAGTGGCGATCGTGTTGTCACTTTGGATCTAATCAGAATGATTGATTGGTGTGCGTTTGTACAATTAGACTGTATATTCCGTGTGTTGGCTACCAGGGCATTCTTCCTTTTTCCCACACTTGTAGGTCCACTCTCTGACCAAATTGTATATTCATACTTTCTAATTCCACGTGTAAGATGGTGAGAAAGGCAGTGGTCAGTGGGGGCTCTTCCCGATTTTTTGCACCGTACGATGTTTGCGATGGATAGACAAACTTTCTGTAGACCAACGGTCTCAGCCTTAGTTAACCTGGAGGCGGCATTGGATTCAGTCAGATGACCAGTTTTTTGTCGCTGCCTCTCAATGAACAGTGTTTCAGGTAATTTTCTCCTTTCTTCAAATCCGTGTATGGAAACAGCAGAGTTCGTACTGACGGTAATCCTTAACCCTGGTTCATCACAGGAAATGGTGTTTATTAGGATTACTCGCTGTCGCTTTTATTTTTCAGCCTTGCTATTGAAATCGATTTTCCCAGAGCCCTTCCTTGTGGGAAAAGCGGAACCAAAAATTGCTCGGGCATTCAGCATTCTAACTTGTAATGTGCGGACGATATTGTTCTTCTGAGTTAATATCCAGATAAGTTCCACGCTTTTCTAGTTAGTGCAAACAACCTTGCAACAGTTTTCTGGATGTGTTTTGCACCTTCAGAATGTAAAATTCTGCTGCGGGACTGGGTTGGATCAACACCAAACCTCTTCCTGGCAGGCAAAAATGCAGTTAAAGTGGATTAGTTTCGTTACATCTGCAGTTACATCTCATCAGGTGGTCGGATGAAGGATAAAGTGTCATCGCGTATACAAAAGCGTCTTGGGCTTTTACCAATCTCCGTCATCCGTGGCGCCGGTGACATCCGATTGTCTGTCAAGAGTCCAGTGTACAATGCAGCGGTTAGGTTCGTTGTTCTATACAGCTCAGAAACATGACCGTTGTAGGTAGAAGATAGGCAAAGACTTTCGGTGTTCGAGTACCGATGTCTCCATAGCGTTGTCCGAACATGGTGGGAACATTGTATCAGCAATGCTGAGGTAAGGTTAGACATGTTTAGAACCAGAGGTAAGTCTCCGGATCAAGTATTGAATTTAAACAAGTTTCAGTGGCTGGGACATGTGTTACGCATGTCCGTTGATAGACTTCCTCGGCGTAGGCTGTTCTCTGGGGCAGGTAGTGATTGGAGTATAGGTCGAGGTGGTTAGTCCACGACATGGTAAAAAGGTATGAAAACCTTGACCGAATAGGATGTATAATATGATTCATCATGCAGCTTCAACGCCCAGCTCACCATTGAAACCATGGTAACACTGTACAGCTGTTTCATCCTTGTTGGGAATCACCAGCAGTGCACATCCACCGAGCCCCCACGGGGACTGGAACCCGAGGTGAACGATTGTGAGTCGAACACCTTAACCACAAGGCTATCCGGGCTGGCTCTCAACGGTTTCACTGAATAATCCCATGACTAAGTCGCCAGCTCAAATCGCCCTCCAGCCTGGAGGATCAGCAGACTGGTTCGTCAGGCCTTCCAGGTATGATTGAATCCTGGGCTTGAGGTGAGCCGTCCCGTATAGCTCTTTGGGTCATGGAGATGCACAAACCGTCATACGACGTCAACGTGCCGGCTAATGGCGACGATTCTTATTGTTTTACCTTGTGAATAGTTTGAAATTATTTCATTACTTTTTGCGCCTAAGTGCACTAGTACATTACATAGCCCTGTAGACGCATTGCACTGTTGGGACTGAGTGGCAACCTAATCCTGAAAATTAAAATGAATAATCACACAAGATCTTCATAGATTAGGTACGGTAATCACCTAAACTGCAGCAAATTGCTGTCAGCTACCAAAGTAACCATCGCCGGTGGGACTCGAACCTTTTGTCTCCGAAATGGTCAGCCTAGACCACTCAACCACCGCCGGCCACAAGATCAATCACGACCCGCATATCGGGTCTTCAAATCGGTCAAAAACTTCCCCACGAAGAATCCTAGCTGCAGCGAAAGCAATAGCTATTCTCTGAAAGTGAGTGTATCGTTCACTTCAACTACTTTGCTCAACTAGAGAGTGCACGGATCGCTGAGTTCACTAGCATAACCCACTCGAAAACCATCTTTTTTGTCCCGCCTTTCTTTCTTCTCGTGAATTGACATACTTCATTTTAACTGACGACTAACTACTGTTTCACCACCCCCATGATTTGTACGTGTTTTGCTCCTAATTATTGTTATATCCTAGCATCTGTGACCCACTGTTCCCGATCGATTCGGCGTAACACGGTTTAGTGAGCAATGTGGGTATTCAGTTATCACGTTTATTTCCCGTTAAATGCAGACCTGTGGAAACTTGATGTCACATCTGTTATGCATCGCTGCCGCCGCTCGAAGAAGTACAACAATCACTTCTGTCGCCTCCGGTTCGGTTTCCCGAAATGAAGTGAGTACTTATTTTCCAGAGAGCCTAACTTCGTTCACCTGCTCGTAGGGGACGTATTGTTTGGATTTGCAGTCTAAAGATTTATGTTAGGCATGGTTATCCTGGCCATATCGGAATGGTTCTTAACATGGTGCGTGACCGCTGCTCCCCACGTCCAACTTCGGGTTCCAAGTTTCGTCACTGTCTGTCAACTTTGGCGGCTAATGATATTGTCACCACTCTGTCCATACACAAGGAACCATTCTGGGTACGGGGTTCACTCTTTTCCCACTGCGTACCTTGCCTTGAAATGAAACTAAACGGTGGATGTGGGTTGAAAATTTTAGAAATAAATATGCCCCGCCATTGTTTGCTTTTTTACTACTAGGCGTATAGATTTTGAACTAATTGTTCTCTTACACCGAACAGTATAAGTACAATATTTTTCCCGTTTCTATCCTGAAGTCATTGTTTTTTCAGAGATATATGCACCGGCGTTATCCTAAATTGTTATGTGCACCGAAAATGATTGATTCAAAACTCCTAAGAGACTCGGCTGAAAACAGTTTTTCGTTCGTTAGTGTGCTTACTGAGTGTTGAAATCGTGTACATTGTCAAGAGAACCAGGATAATGCATTTAGTGTGAAGGATGGTTGAGTTAGCAGATATTTTGTCGATGGACTACTGTGTCAACTACATTTTACAGTGAGATTGAAAAACCCGCCGTATTTTTTTCAATCCATTTATTCGTGCTTTGAATTCTGTAGGTGAATTGCACTTGATTTCCGGTGATAATTGATTTCCATTCATTATCGGCATAGATGCTGAATTGTCTGCCTTCAGTAACATGATTGGAATGCTTCATGAAAAGGTAGTTTGCAGGATGCTCGCGGCCGCATTTATCTTAGAGAGTCTGCCGGCAAAGTATGATGGAAATAGAATGACAGTAGTTGTGGTGTATTCCTAACAATATGCTGCCGTTGGGCACCGACCGCTTCTTGTGAGACGCGTTTTCTTCGAATAGGAATAGTCTTATCGTTGGTATTCAAATGGGCGAGGACTGATGCTCACTCTTTGGTTGCCCAAATTACTGATACAGCCTGGCGAGTGAGGAAAAATTTGCGTGGTTAGTGAGAGACTGCGAAACCTGTAAATAGTTTCAAATGAAACGGTAATAATAGTTGGTAATTCACAGGAAATTTCAGAAACCCAAAATAATGTGGTTCTAAATAGTCGTGAATAGTATTTACTCTGTCTTCCTTTTGTCCAGTGCTTTCACTTCCACGTAGTGGCTGTGAATTTCAATGGTTTTAATGCTCAGAACGCATTTGGAATTGCATGACATGCCATATTCCCGGAAAAGTTAAAATATCTACTGCAAATGGTCGTAGTGTTTATGTTTAGCTGCGCTGGCAAGGAAGACGTTGTTAGTTTGCACGAAAACTGTTTAGAACACGTAATGATTTATCCCTGAATCTTTTCCATTTCTGGGCTGCGTTACTTGAGCAAAAGACAGACGCGGTAGTTCATACAAACCAAATGTGGCGGTTACGGCCGTTTTCACAATGTCCCCAGGAGTGACTGCAATGTGGTAAACGACCGAACAGGATCGATCCTGGAAATTGATGTTCTTCCCAACTAGGCTGATGGAGGAGCCACGAATCTGTGATGTTGAGTATCGGTCCGAAACTGTGTCGTTTTTTAGCTTGCGGTGGTCACTACAGGGACGCCAATGACCCCTGTTTTTGAAGACTCAGTGCGACGAGGAAGCCTTGAGCCTACGTGTCGTTTGAATGCTAATCAATCTCAATATGTGCTCAGGTTCCGCTTTGACCGCAATAAGCTTCTCACTTAAAAGTCTGAGAAAGCGAGTGGTCACAGGAAGCCCTTACATGACAATATGATGTTATATATCACATTGGACTTGCGTGGGGGACGGTTGCGGTTGATTGAATGTGGGAAGTTCTCATAAAATTGTAACAGTTGGTGACGTTACTGAAATGAAGCAAATACCATGATAACTGTAGAGCCTGTCTTTGCCGTACTTGTTTAATGACGTGAGACTGTCCAGAAGTACAAGTATTCATGTGTAATGTCCACCACTGGAATATCGATTATCGTCATCTCAAGCAGACAATGCAAAGTATTTCTTATCAGATGTCAACATCTAACTACTTCCATCACTTTCAGTAGCATATGCTATCGAGAACACACTGTGCACAAAAGATGGGACGAATCCCATAGCCAACGGTTCACAACATTTTTTTAAGAGAACTGACCGCCATCCACTGTTGCCGGGCCCGTTACTATACCTGGACTATTTTGTCCTCATGTGGTCCAATAATGTAACTGGGACTAGGTTGTAGGTTTTCCCTAATGGTAGAATGGGTATTTAGGACATTGGAGTATGCCCCTTCCTTTTTATTCATTCGCTGTCATGCAATTGAAACCTTATCCCTAGGCTTTGAAGAGGGGAACAACGAAGACTGCAGGTGGGCTGACTTTAGTGTTGAACACGAGCTTAGCGTCGTTGCTTGTCACGAGAAGTGACCGTTTTTGTTAAGTTGAACCTATTGAAACGCCGTTCCTAATCAGTGGATGCATAGAGAATCAGGAGTACCCTTCCTTTGATGCGTCATATCCTAATGTCTGCGAAGAATAATTGGTTTTCAGTTACTTGTTAGTCAACCACCAACCTCGTACTCCTGTGCTCTGGTTTCGGTTGCTACCTTCCAATATCGTCCAGTAAAGGGTGAAAAGAATAAAAACATAAAGTAACCAAGATAAAAAAATCACAGTATTGAACGGAGATCAAAATTACAAAGAAAAGATCCCAGGGTAACCACACCAATGGCCGCGACATCTGGCCATATCACTTAATGTCTCCAAGCATGTGGTAAGCTGGTCGCGTGGACCTCAACCGCGGAGTCGAACAAATCCTACTTGGTCAAGTTTATCATGCCTTTTTACCATGTCGTGGACTAACCACCTCGACCTATACTCCAATCACTACCTGCCCCAGAGAACAGCCTACGCCGAGGAAGTCTATCAACGGACATGCGTAACACATGTCCCAGCCACTGAAACTTGTTTAAATTCAATACTTGATCCGGAGACTTACCTCTGGTTCTAAACATGTCTAACCTTACCTCAGCATTGCTGATACAATGTTCCCACCATGTTCGGACAACGCTATGGAGACATCGGTACTCGAACACCGAAAGTCTTTGCCTATCTTCTACCTACAACGGTCATGTTTCTGAGCTGTATAGAACAACGAACCTAACCGCTGCATTGTACACTGGACTCTTGACAGACAATCGGATGTCACCGGCGCCACGGATGACGGAGATTGGTAAAAGCCCAAGACGCTTTTGTATACGCGATGACACTTTATCCTTCATCCGACCACCTGATGAGATGTAACTGCAGATGTAACGAAACTAATCCACTTTAACTGCATTTTTGCCTGCCAGGAAGAGGTTTGGTGTTGATCCAACCCAGTCCCGCAGCAGAATTTTACATTCTGAAGGTGCAAAACACATCCAGAAAACTGTTGCAAGGTAGTTTGCACTAACTAGAAAAGCGTGGAACTTATCTGGATCTTCACTCAAAACAGTTTCGTCCGTGTATTGCATGTGAGTGAATGTACTGTGTGAGCGAAGATCGATGCTGTTGTTCTCACACGAGGATGCGGTTATCTGAAAGACTAATTCAGTTACGAAATTGAAGAGGAGTGTCGAAAGAGGCCAACCTCGACGAACACCACCTCCCGTGGTGAACTCGGGTGAACGGCCGCCGTAAGGACGTACTCAGCTTCGGTTGTTTGCATGCAAGCATTGAAGAACAGAAATAAACGTCTCTGGCGCACACCCTTCTATGCGAGGCAGCTCCAGAGAATTGTGCGGTCGACTGAATCGAACGCCGCTTTCAGATCAAGAAAGACAGAGATTGTGGGCCTACTGAAGATTTACCAAAGAGTAGAGATGTGGTTGATACAATCCAGACCGGGTCTGAACTGGCTTGAATGTCACGCGTACACATTTCGTGGGCGGTGAATAACTGGTGGAGAATAAGCCCGGTGAGCAGTTTAGACGCGATACTTACTTAGCTAAGTTCTCTGTGATTTTCGCCAGAAAATGTGTCAGCTTTCTTGCAAATCGGTACACTCCCCTACTCACACCGTTCTCTAGGAACATGCTCACTATCGCGATTACCGGGGAAGAGTTTTGTTAACTCCGAAGCCAAAGCTTCTCTTCTATCTTTGAAAAAAGATGAAGACAAGCCAGCCGGTCTAGCGGCTTTATAACTTTTCGAGTATCGTATCTCCCGGATAACCCCCATTTGTGATGGAGGATTGATACCTTTCTGCATGAGTTCTGTTGCAAGCATATTCGTAAGGTCCACTGTAGAAGTAAGCCAACTGAACTGATCCTTGTGCTCCGCCCAACGATCCAGAGAACTTTCCTGACCATGGATCAAAGGCTTTGGTGTTATGCACGAGACGTACCTTGTCAATAGTTCGTTTATTGACCGTCACTGGTTTTAACATCGATAAAGTCAACCAAACGAAGCAGAATTACTTATTTACGTCTTTGATTTCCAGTCATTAAGAAGGCAGTCGTAATCCTATCGGAGATGACATGTGGTTTTCATGCCTTTCTCCTTCTTATTGCATTTAGTCCATGTGATGTGGTGAAGTTCTTTATCGCCCCATGATTCGACACACTTGACTTTTAAGCAGTCGACTGGTTTATTCTCAGTTAGTGGCATGCAGACTCTGCCACACAGGTACTTTATTTCTACGTCCATTTGATGGTGGTTTTTAGCCCTATAATTTGTTTCTCTCCGTGTTTATTTACTGGTGTGCCCTCTCCAGGGACATAGTGGTAAGAATCAGATGTTGCCTGTCAACTGGTTGAAAGCCTGAACTTTTTTTGTCGTCTACCCATTGACTTGTCAGGCATGATTGGGTCTCCGGATTAAGATAGCCATCCTGCGTAGCTCGTTGGGTCAATGTCGCACACAGGCCATCTGACCACACCAAGGTGCAGTCCCGTCGTGATGAGTTGATTTTCAGACCTCATAAGTTTTGGTGGAAATCGTATGACCGCCTAAGCATTATGGGACAAATCAATCAGAATATCATTTGAATTGGGATGCAGTCACGACAAATTTCGAAGCTGTATTGTCGAACTTGCTCATCTCTAGGTTTTTATGTGAAATTATACAAATGTTCTTCATCGAAAAGTTTTTTTATTGTCTAATTTCAGCAATCTCGTCTTTTACCAATCAGAAGTTGTCCGCTCATTTTTGCTGTTTGAATAACCCCTCTTATTTATCGCAAATGGAACATGTTAATGCTCTCAATCAAATACGATTTTTAGTCAGCGGCTCGTTCCCTACTGTTTAGGTCATGCGAAGCATGCGCACGGTTCCCGAATTTTTCGACTCCTATCTTTCTTTGCTGGTTGAAGATGAGGTGAGTGTATTCATTCTCTATCTACCATGAAGTTATATTTTGAACACTTTAATGGTTTTAATCGTATCATCAAAAGTACAAGTCACGCACAAAACGGGAAGTTTGGATGCAAGATTTCTTATGTGTCTAAATACTGCATGTATCTAATCGTAGACTAGACACTGTAATTAGTCAAGAAATAAATAGCGCGATTAGGATAGGATTGGTCAACTTTGCACAGTGTCTGAAGTGCATTTGGACCAGTTTATTGGTGCGCTGATCAAACCGGAACGTGGAACTGCCAGCGTGTGACTGAACAATTTTAGAGTCTTTCCGGAGTAATCCAGAGAAGCTAACTGAAGGAAAAATAATTGGATACAAGTAATATAAATGGAGTTAGACGAAAGTAGCTTTGATTCAAAAATGACGGCCACACCGCCCCTACAACTTGCGAGAAATAATCCTGTCACATCTGAAAACTGTTCAGTTGAAATCGTTTAGATATCAGAGTGCGCTGATCCGGACGTACTGAGTTCCGAAAAGTCCTTGAAAAACAGTCGGATCAATATGCCGGTCATAAAAAAACGAGCTTACGCGTCAAATTTCCTTGCTAAAGTGTATTTTCAATGCAGTATGATACTAACCCTATTCGCCTTAGCTTTTTTGGTTTAATCTGACTAGGTGACTAACCGATCGACTGAGAAAACTGAATGAATGACAGATTAATCCATCACTGCATGTTTCAATTCAAATTGGATCCCTGTTACTACTGAAATAATTATCCATGATTTTTTGAAGTGGTAAATCAACGAGTTATCTTTTAGACTGTATCTCATGTTTGAAAACTTGATCTATGATGACTCCCGCCCAATGAAAGTGGTTACAACTTGTACTAATGTACCATGTCTTTATTTCGCCCCATCCAGATAGGGTTTCTGGTTCAAGAACCCAATGTTGGCGGCTTCATGTATATTTGTCGTATCCTTTTTTGATGCAACCAGAGCAGTATCATGGACAGTTACAAATTACTGAGAAATGAGGCCCCTCTTCATATGTACTCTGATGGATGGAGTGTGGGGTTTCTCGACCTCTGGTCATATTGCGGTTGCTGATTGCTTTGTGTTCTTGTCTGTATTTTTGCTTGATGTCCTTATCGAATTCTTCGTTATTTTTGCTTTCTTAACTACTTATTTTCATATTTTTACCGACAAAACGAAGTTCGGAAAATACTGTTTTAGTTTCAGCTACTGAATCCATTCGCAGTAGCAATTTGTGTGAAACGAAAAGCTTTGCGGATGCGGCTTCAAACGGGATGGTCTGCGACCACAATCATCCGTTTCTGGAGTACTTCCCACAGTATTTTTCTGTTTATAACTCATTCCTATAACTTTATTGTTTAATCTCCGAATGAAATCTATGATCAGATTCAACTTCAAGTTTCGACTATCTGCTTATGTTTACCAGTTTTTATTCACTTCTATTCGTCGGGATTTCGGTTCGCATAGAACCCATTATCCTGTGCAATAACTTCTGCACTCCTTGCTGGAGAAGTCTTTCTTGTCAGTTTATTATTCTGTGGTTAATGAGTTGTTATCATTCAGTTGACGCTTTGGAATAGAGCATTAATGTCAGTCAATCGTGAGGCTCGGTAAACATGAGCCACTGTTTACGAACACGGATGAAACCGTTGTACCTTGCTTCCATAGGTTTTGAGTAGGTTTTCATTATGATGCACTTTATAAACATTTCGTTCTTGATTTTCACGTGCCTGTTTGAAATCGGTGAGTTTTTTTCCGCGTTTGGATCAATTTCACCGCTTCCAAACAAGCAGCTCATTTCTGAACCCAGTAACCACTAGCTTACAAGCAGGTGATAAAGCAACTGTTGACGAAGCATGCTGAACACGTGATTCGAGTTTTGTAAGTCACAATATTGAATGATGTTTCTTATTGTTCTATTTTTTGAACGAAAGTATGAATGAGTTCTCAAAATATGCAAATGCCCGGTGCAAACTTCGCTCTGTGTGTCGCGTTGAGTCAAGTCTCCAGTGCACTCAAATTGTAGCTTTGAACACTCAGACGTGTTTTTCTGTTGGTTTACAGTTGATGACAAGTTCATAGACCCCGAATGCTTACAGAAAGAAGCGTGCAGCGTGTTTGTCTGAACGTGCACACGCACACCAGTTGTGCGTGTGAGAAAGGATTTTCACCGATGCTAGCTTGTTAACCCTGCAGCACCAAATCGCAGCGGATGAACCACACACCATAGTTCATCATTAGTACTTGGCAATATATCGTCTGAACAGAACACAGTTGTTCAGCACGATTTGTAGCTTGCGTTTTGTAATTTTTGCACAAAGCCCAAGGTTTTCCATCAATTGATATTCTTCCATATCCACTCTTTTTTCATGTGTATCAGCTTAATTTTCGTTTATCATACTGACCGAGAGTCAGCAGTCGCGGGATTATTGGTTAATGGAATTAGGTGAAGCAGTCCAATGTTGGCTGTTCGCATGCGAAATATTTTTAACCATTGAGTGTCCCATTTTCGCCCCTTGCGACCGAGTTCACTTCACTTCTCAATGAGTTACACAGTCTGAATGATGAGCGTTCCGATACACGGTTAGTTTCATTCGAAAAGACAGTACTTTTGCGACAGTTCATTTGAATAGCGGGTTGATCTACCCCTCGTCCTTTTTCATCGGCTTACCTTCGACCTTGTTTATTCAACTTGAGTGTTGACGCTGATTACTTTTTTCTTTAGTTATCAAGGAAAGCTCTAACTGATTTTTTATCCGGCTTTATGAATGCACTGCGGCCTGTCTATCTTATCACATCTGTTCATCGTAGTAGTCTTGAATTCTGTAGGGTGCGTGGCCGGCACCTTGTTTCATACGATCATTCTCGACTTCAGTAAGTAAGCCGCGTGTTGTAAAACTGGTGGATTGCGAATGTCATCCGTTTCACGGAAAGTTATCTGATCCATTTCACTGGCAGTATGCTTCATTTGGATTTATCCTGCAGATTCCAAAACAGCGGTTTAAGAATATTCCGGCTTCTTTTATGTGGTCCGCTGAATCACGAAGAGGTATGTATCGTTCTTGTCAGCTTCTGTTCGGTGACCAGTTTCCGGTTTTGTTCATTCCACTTAGAGGTTTGATGTGAAGTGATATCCATTCTGTGCGCTTAACGGAATCGGTAGCTTCAACCTTGACGTTTGGAATGGCGAGCAGCACGAAATCCTAACAAACCAAGTGCCATATTGGTCGGTGAGAAAACAGTATGTATGTAAGATGTGCACAGTCAATGTGACCGCATCTCTACTGTTACATTCTGCACTGTTGGGGTACGTTTTATATCGAGCAAAATGACTTTTGTCTTTGAGTAAAACAGTGCGCACGCGTACGTCTCAGGCTCGAGCGGCGTACGCTGGACTTAAGCACTTGTGGCGTCGATCTGATATTTCACTGAAGTTGAAAGGTCGTATATACTGTGCTGCAGTGCGTTCAGTTTCGTTGTATGGTTGCGAGACTTGGAGTCTGCGTACTGATATTCGTCGTCTTGAGGTTTTCGACCATGGACGTTTGCATAGTATCACTAGAATTAGATGGAATAACTGAGTGAACAATGTTGAGGTCAAAGCGAGTATTGGGTACCAATTCAGAGAATGTTTTGTCACAGCGTATCCGACTTCGTTGGTTGAGGCGCGTGTTACGTATGACAAACACACGTCTACCGTACCGTGTCCTATTCTCCGTTCCCCCTCAGGAGTGGAAGAAACCACGTGGAGGTCAACAGATGACGTGGCAGCGAGGGATGAGAAAATGTACAGCGAACTTAGGAAAAGTAGGTTTCTCACGCCTTCGTGGCTGGGGTCCAAAGGATCCGTCAACTAATTGGCTGAAGACACTGAAGAATATGACAGTGAACCGTGAACAGTGGCGATCGTGTTGTCACTTTGGGTCTAATCAGAATGATTGATTGGTGTGCGTTTGTAGTTAGACTGTATATTCCGTGTGTTGGCTACCAGGGCATTCTTCCTTTTTCCCACACTTGTAGGTCCACTCTCTGACCAAATTGTATATTCATACTTTCTAATTCCACGTGTAAGATGGTGAGAAAGGCAGTGGTCAGTGGGGATTTCCTACTGTTTAACGCTGTGCGATGATGATGAAACAGTTCCTTCAATTCATTGGAAAAATTCGAGGGAACTGATAAACAGATAAACATGATGTCGCGGTGTTTCGGTAGTTGCATAACAAAACGTGTGACTGGTCAAATTAAATGCTGGAAGTGAGATTTGAATGGGATTAAATGTGCAGTGTACACGGGAATGGGTGACCAAAAACGACGGGAACCGCGGGTGAGGGCAACTGACTTGAATGTAATAAGCGAAAGTAAGCCAGCACCAGATCAGCTACGCAAAAGATCGATTCGGACAATGTTATTGCCGTCATATCGGTGACGCGCAGTGTTTTGTCCGACTTGGCTTGATAAACTACACAAAACGCGTCAAATGAGTTGACCATGTGACCCGTCTCACTTAGGCGTTTCTTTTTCTTGCTCGGTATGTAAAATGTACCCTAACACCGCATAATGTAACAGTAGAGATACGGTCTAAATGACTGTGCGCAAGACGGAATTCATCGGATTTAGCAATCAGCAAGTCTTCGCCAGACAACTAGTCATAGAAAAAAACTAGCAACAACAACTGATTTCGAAAAGATCATCGAGCCATGATCCAACTGCACCTGTTCTCTGTTAACGTTCTTTGGCTTGTGACTAAAATATCAGACTGTTTTGCTTATTCCATGTGGAATTCTGATAGCATGTTTATATGAAAAATCTGTGACATGAGACCATTAGTGATGAGCAGGCTGCAACCGTCCGGCGTGAGGAAAGTTTCGTTTTGATAGAACAAAATTCCGCGTTCTCTTTTCTGCACGTAAGTCGGTATCACCGCTTACGGTTTGAGTAGTTGGGAAAAAATAGTCATCCCTTCCTTGTGTGTGATTTCCAGTCGGTGACCTCTGTTTGGTAGTGTTTTTATCTCCCAGATCTAGTTGTCACCATCTTTTTTCCATTTCAGCTAGAACGTCGAGTGCTTCTTCCTCAAAACGATTTTCGTCGTACTCTACCGCGGATGATTTCGGCCGGTTACATAGCAACCACGGTTTGTTTTCACTGTTGTTAGTAACATTCTATAATCAACAAACTGTTTGATAATATGTTGTGAGATGATTGCAAATACTGGTGTTCTGTGAGGCTTTCGAGACTCGAATTCAAATTTTTTCACGCACTCGATTGTGGTGAAATCAACATGTTTTTTAGCAGTTGGTCGGTTAATATCACCTTTAATCGGACAGTGGTTTATTGGTGTGAACTACAATTTGAAGGTTCCAGCGTCATGCAATTTCATTTCTGATCGGTTCACTTTTGGCGTGAGGTCACCGCTCATTTCCTGTGGAATGTGGCCCCCTTTGTCATTGGTGTCTAACGGTAATCACTTTTTGACGTTGAATAAAACTGGGTTAAATCAGTACCACTGTTTACCGTGAAAATTTCCACTGGGAAAGATGTGCAATGGGATTGTACTCTGTAGTTTTATAAGGTGAGTTGAAGTTCGAAAGCAAATACAAATACTTTTCCACTGCGAATTACTCGCAAAATACAGGATCCTCGTCAGTGTAAGAGTCTTGCACCATAGTTTAATATCTTTGGACCACTGATAATCTAGGACGGTTTACTCCTAATCTTCGGGAAATACTGTGGTTAAATAAATTTAGATCGGAATAAGAACTTAGATGAGTTTTGTTTACAACCCTCCACAACGAAAGCCCCGCTGTCGTCGAATCTATTGGTTATTTGGGAAAATTGGATAAAATGAGTTTCTTTCATTTATTTCCTTGGATGTATTGAAGATATCGCACAACCATTCGCTGATAGATTGAGCTACGGATACGTGTAAGTAAACCACAGATTCAAATGGGACTAGACGGGTGCATGTTTTGTTCAATTATCGAGGCATCAAGGTGCAGTACAAAGGTCGAATCGGTATTGTTGAAAACCGAGCGTTTGTCTGGTTGTGTATAAGGAAACTTGTCATGAAAAGGATTTGGTACGAAATGGCGTTTCTTATGGTTTTTGTTCGACGTCGCAACTCTCAGCCCTTGCAATACCAAGTGCTACCTGTCGGGCTACAGGAAGTTTTTGTATTAGGAGCCAGTGACTGAATGAGTGGTTTGAATGCCTTTTAAATGGTGGTCTACCAATACGGGATGCCGAATGCGTCCTAGTGATCTTCATGCGTGGTTGTTGGTGCCGCCGCTGGAGCTCGTTCGCCATTCGCTAGAGGTCACCTTAGCCCAAGGGTCCCTGCAACCCCATGGATTGGACGGATTTCTTCGTTAGCCGTTGGATCCCAGCACATCTTGTCTGTCTTCGCACGCTGGGCACCATCTCACCGGAGCTTTTAGGTCTCTGTTGCATTCAACCTGGTTTGGCCCGCCTGTTGAGCAGTTACCCGGGGCGTGGTCGCTGATGCATGCCTTAGCTTCGTGGAGCCGAAGGTGAGACTTTGGCAGGTGATGAAGACCAAAACGATGGAAGGCACCCAAAAAGGCACGACAGGCTACCAACTTAGAGGTGATACTCCTCTCAAATACCCCATACGCCCCTCAGCTGTGGTGTTGGACAAGCCTGTTTCATGTAGCCAGTGCTGTTCAACTACATCGTCGATTGGATATTGTGTCAAGCGCTCACCGAATACCCTATTATTCAGCTGGTCACCGATGCTTCCCTTGCCGATCTAGAATTCGCAGACGATATCGTCATCCTTGGAGATAGCCCAACTGTCTTATAGACGGTTCTCAATTGCGCAGAATCTATTGCAAAAGCCATGGGACTAGAGAATAATACGTTGAAGACCAAGGTCATTTTGACATGCACTACACAGACCATTCTCCTGATATACCTGAACAACGAACCAATTAAGCACGATCCAGCGTCCAAGTATCCGGGCCAAGCAAAAGATGAAGTCAAGGTGCTCGTTGACAGAGCCACGACTGCGTTTCTCCAACTTCGCAATGTACTCAGGGTGCCTCCAAACCAAAGTTCGCATTTTCCGTGTCGCTGTTTGTCTGATACTGACCTACGGTTGCGAGACGTGGTCACCACGTAATGAGTACATCAGAAAGCTGGAAGTGTTCCTTCAACGAGAATCAAGAAGATGAAAAACGAGTCCGGATGCAACTACGCCACTGGTTGCAACATGTGGCCATATCATTTTATGTCTGCAACCATTTAGTAGGCTGGTCGCGTGGACTCCAACCCCGGAGTCGAACACATCTTACTGCGTCAAGTTCACTGGTCAAGTTTATCATGCGTTTTTGCCATGTTGTGGACTAACCACCTCGGCCTACTTCCAACCATTATCTGCCTCGGAGAACAACGTACCCAAAGGAAGTCTGTCATCGTGCATGAGCAGCACGTGTCCCGTTCACCTTAACTTGTTTAGATTGAATACTAGGTCCGGAGACTTACCTTTGGTTTCAAACGTGTCTAACCTTACATCAGCATTGCTGATACAGTGTTTGCACTGTGTTCGGGAATATTTTGGAGACGTCGGTGCTCGAACACCGAAAGTATTTGCCTGTCTCCTACCCTAAAGGCCATGTTTCGGAGCCGCATCTCAATGTTGTAGCACGGTTGTTTGCACTAACTGGAAAAGCGTGGAACTTATCTGGATATTCACTCAGAAGAACAGTATCGTCCGCGCATTCCATGTGAGACAGTTTACTGTGTGAACAAAGATCGATGCTGTTGTTGTCATACGAGGATGCGGTTATCTGAAAGACTAACTGAGTTACGAAATTGAACAGGAATGGCGAAAGAGGCCAACCTTGACGTACTCAGCTTCGGTTGTTTGCATTCAAGCACTGGAGAACAAAATTAAACGTCTCTGGCGCACACCCTTCTATGAGAGGCAGCTCTAGAGAATTGTGCGGTCGACTGAATCGAACGCCGCTTTCAGATCAAGAAAGACAGAGATTGTGGGCCTACTGAAGATTTACCAAAGAGTAGAGATGTGTTTGATACAATCCAGACCGGGTCTGAACTGGCTTGAATGTCACGCGTACACATTTCGTGGGTGGAGAATAAGCCCGGTGAGCAGTTTAGACGCGATACTTACTTAGCTAAGTTCTCTGTGATTTTCGCCAGAAAATGTGTCAGCTTTCTTGCAAATCGGTACACTCCCCTACTCACACCGTTCTCTAGAAACATGCTCACTATCGCGACTACCGGGGAAGAGTTTTGTTAACTCCGAAGACAAAGCTTCTCCTCTATCTTTGAAAAAAAGATGAAGACAAGCCAACCGGTCTAGCGGCTTTATAACTTTTCGAGTATCCTATCTCCCGGATAACCCCCATTTGTGATGGAGGATTGATACCTTTCTGCATGAGTTCTGTTGCAAGCATCTTCGTAAGGTCCACTGTAGAAGTAAGCCAACTGAACTGATCCTTGTGCTCCGCCCAACGATCCAGACAACTTTGCTGAGTGTGAATCAATGAGCTGTCAGATTGTTTGATAAACTCCTTTACGCGGATCTGCGAGCATCCAGTAGAGCATCTGATGCCGAAGATATCGTTTTTGAGACCGACGTGAACCAGAATCGTGGGTGGCGTCCTTGATCTCTTGCTAGCGTTCCTCTATTTGCTAGACATCCGTCTGCAACGATAACGATGTAAATAGCTCTGCCTAAATGGCAGAGCGTCGATTATCATCTAAAACCATCTGCGACGGACGGGTGGCACTTAAGTTGGTGTACCCACGGACAAGACGTTAACAGAAACGGGCACGTATCAGGACGTGATCGGAGTCCACTAGTATAGAACAAAATGAGCGACAGTTTTTAACTGATCCAAGCCGGTGGTGACCAGTAGTAATGCGATTAACCTGAGTCCAACGTTGTGAAGACATTGGAGGACGCCATGTCACCCTACGCCGCTTCCTACGGCAGAAATCAGTGCTCGTCAGAAACAGTCTGTGGTCAGAGCACAGATGGATGGGACGATCTCCGTTATCGGTATTATCGACAGGGATAGCAAATGGGCTTCCTGTGTGCCTTTCGGAATCTACCAAATGGCCAAATTGGGCGTGGAAGTCCCCGGCAATGACTGCCACGTTCGGTGAACGCACGCTTCAAAGCGGTTGAGGCAGATCCTGGTAGAACTCGTCCTTATTGTCAGGGTGACTACAGTCATTGGGTGCGTACACAGACATGACGAACAAGCACCGAAGCTTCAGTCTGTTGCTGTTGACATGCGCAGAACCGTCCAATTGAACTGCACACAGACGACTTATGCCTCGAATCCAGTCTAGCAGTGCACACCCAGCTCTAATGCTCAAAGCGGTAATTACTGTAGCTCGACCACGAGCACTAGACAACCGATCACTCGACACACGAAGATTGAAGCGAGAGACTTAGGTTGTATCTCGGGTGCAAAGGGTGATCACAAAAGTGGGGTCTTATATCCGTGTTTCGGAGAGACAACATACATCTATTTTTTAGTATGAAAAGTTTTAGCGAAAGCAGCCTGTTGCCCTATCTGACATAGTGTCCGGACGGGAAAGACAGCCAATGGAAGTGGACATTTAGGATTAAGAAGTGCATTCGATTCATGCCCATCTCGTGAACTACTGCTTTCTTAAGAACCGCAGTTACCTGTGGCATTTTGCACTGATCTTACACTAAGGGAGGAAAGTTGGTTAGGCTTTTTACAGGAAAGATGCTGGAGGTTTCCGGGCGAATCATACTTCGCGGCTGCCCACACCCCAGAGAGGGTTTTCTTTGGGAACCCAAACCAGAGTCTTTGACTCAAAAGTCTGACTTACAAGGCACTGAGCCTTAACCCAGCACGGGAACGTGACCGAAGCACCCGTGGCGAAACTTCTGATCTGTCACGCGAGACCTAATTGTTGCAATCATTCTGTCATGTCTACGCTGGTGCTATGTTATCGATCCGGCTTCCGGATCCAGTACTTAGCCCCCGTGCACCCAATGGAATAAGCGAAACGTGGACGGGGAAGCCGCCTTTGGGCTGAGGCAAGCGATAGCTGCCCAAGAAGTGCGATCACTTCTTCCGCCATTGAGAGAAACCCCAGGTGCTTCACTTTTACGTTTATCTAGGGGAGGTTTTAGACCGGTAAACTGTTTTTCTCCCTTTTTTCCGCCGAAGTGTCCTCTCCAGAGGCATAGTGGTAAGAACCAGATATTGCTTCTCAACTGGTTTAGAGACTGTCAGGCACGAATAGATCTCCGGTTCAAGGAAGCCATCCTGCGTAACTCTTTCTGTAATGGAGGCACACAAGCCATCACGCCACGCCAAGGCGCAGTTTCTTCGTGATGGTTGTGTGGATTGGTTGTTTTCCATGTACCGGAACCGAAATCGATGGTTCGTAATCACCAAAGCATCACGTTTAAGTAAACGCAGCAGTTCCCTTCTGTTGTCATAGTGTGAAAATGCTGCTTGCGTATAATTTAATGGCGGTATCATCGGCAAGTTCCTTACTGTTTACCATTGGCTACTGTTTTTTCAGGAGCTTTCCAAGTCCAAAGATTACACGTCGGAAACCATCATATGTCTATACTCAGTCAACCTGACTCGAGTTGCCTATCTGCTTATTGAACTGTCCCAGCATTCCGCATTGCGTATTGCAGTTCGCTCCAAGCACGAATTCGAACTGAAAAAGTAAGTGACTCTTGTATTGTTTTGAATAACCGGGGGAGTAGTTTTTACCATACTGAGGAATGTAGGATTGTTTTGGCTCCATTGAGACGGTAATGACAAACATGGCAGCGAACTGTTGAGCCATCTCATGGATTCCTTTTTTTGTGAGTGTGTGAACAAACTTCTGATCTCAGTGTCTTAGTTCATTATTCTGTCAAGTTGTTCGTAAATATTTATCCAACTGTTCGATATTTAAGGTATGTAATTCTTCGAGTAGTCGATCCAAACATTAACATTCTTGATCTTCCATTTTTGCCCTAGTGTTCTAGAAAATGAGTAGGGTCCATAGCATTGCATCTACTATATCTATCCAGTGTGAGTGCGATGGCGAGGTCATATTCATGGTGCAGATGCGGTAGCGATTCGTACTGCCTACCGTCAACGATAACCGGTAATGGTGGGTTTCGCACCTCGTAAGTTATATATGATATCCGTTTATTTATATCGCTCATCGATAACCAGTGTTGGATTGCGAGTCTCACCGGATATTCGTTCCAGTTAAATTAAAAAAATTTGGGTACACCGTGACCGCAAGGAGTTGCTACGTATGACATTTTCTCGATACTTCATCGTTAGTTATCGAAACAAAGATCCGGATCCATAGAACTTGATCAGGGTAGCTTGTAGACATTCGAGTTACTTCAGTAGTTCATCGGAAATGTCAAATCGCAATATCTTTGATGAACAGTTGTGAAATTTAGTAATTCTGACACACGACTGCATACACTACTTTGTGAACAGTGCTGGTAAATCGACTCACCTGTATTACTCATGAGTTTTCCGATGTTGGCTTACTAGTGCTGCAAACGGCCATGAATACGTCATCAGCGCGTGTAGTGAATTTCCGCCTATCGTTGTCAGGAAAGTAGAGTATCCCACAGTTGCTAACGCCTTCATTCATTTTGAGCCCATCACATAAACAGCCTCCTTGCGGAAAAAGTCTGATATTGTGGATAATAATGGGATCGGAAGGTCAGTGTTCCTTTGCTTACTGGGCAGTGGTATACGCGAGATGGAATCCGAAGTATGTAAACAATCCGAAAAATGGTTTCACAGCCCCCACAATCAAGGCAAGAAAACACGTTCAGCTTAGTGTTCTTAGAAACATCACTTCTCAGGTTACAAAAGCGTTGTTGAGGGCTCGAAGAAGAACAATTATCAAGATTGTACGGTCATTTCTGCCTAGGGGCTTGAGAACTTTGGAAACAGGTCTGTTACGCGTCCTCACTTGGTATATGGGTTGCCACCATGTCTTCAAGTGGACGAGTAAGTCTATCAGTAATATTGGTAAACCTCCATGATGGGCAGCAAAGTTATTTAACAAAACCCTTATTAGTATCTTTTATTGGACTACCTTATGTAGCGGTGATTAGGGTATGTTTAAATAGAAACTAAACCGAGGGCTTGATTCAAAATAGCGTTTTATGCTGATTCCGTCAAGCATGATCAACGTTCACCGAACTTACCAGCATAGTTCTGACTCATTTCCCCGCAGCGATAACTTGAGGGTATTTTTGTGCCAATTTCGTGCACATTCGCTATTGGTTGCTTGTTCAAGATCTGGTCTAGTAACCCTCATCCGTTCATTCCGTTCTTTCCCGAATCTGCCTCCATCGCAGACGACTCGTGGAACAGCGCTACCGTGTGGAAAACTTGATCGAAAAGCATCAAGCAAAAATGGCCATACTGGAAAATTCAACTAATAACAACAATGCAACCGACAATGCAGAGGACGTGGAATCGTTGACACAACATAGAGAAAGCTTAGAATCATTGAAATCAAGCATTACTCCAGCAGAACAGAAACAGCTTAACAGTTTGATATCCACACTCGCCAAGTAGGTTGATCTGTTGAATATTTTCTACGTTATTCTGGTGACCATTCAAGTTCCTGTTCTTGGTTTCTGTAATCCATTTTGGTCCTCACTCATAATTGCGTTGTTGCTAATCAATGTTAGCAATAGGGATACGGAACAATGTAACAACGGTCGTTGTTTTCACCAGCATCTCTTGCTTGCTCACGTCATACTCTTATGCTTCTCTTTTGTCACGCTGTAAGTTGTTTCGGAACAACAAATAAGCGATTAACCGAACGTTGGTGCTCAAACTGAGCTGGAGCATGCTTTTTATTGCTATCTCGGCGTTGAATAGCGACTTCGTTTTAAGGCAAACGAGACATTTTTCTATCAATGGCTGATAATGTCAGTATTTGGTCTTAA
Source organism: Fasciola hepatica (assembly GCA_948099385.1). NCBI lineage: Eukaryota > Metazoa > Platyhelminthes > Trematoda > Plagiorchiida > Fasciolidae > Fasciola > Fasciola hepatica. The sequence continues at coordinate 6,898,556 of CANUEZ040000012.1, read as the reverse complement.
TTTGAGAAATTATTTGAATCTGCCAAATAGTCGCCATTTTTATACTTCTCGAAATGCCTTGGGCGTATTCATTCAGCTAGTAGTTTCACTTTATATATATATGCAAGTCGAACAAGCACCAATTTTTTAGAACCGACGACTCAGTTTCGGGCAGTGGTTCAGTCTTCCAAGCTCGTGATGCTGACCATTCATTTCACGGCTTAGGTTATTCTCCCAGTCTCACGGATTCTCGTTCTCTTTCCGCTATAGACACGATTGTTTGCTCATTCACGTGTAGGGAGTACTCCGATGTAACTTGCGACCGAATCAGTTTGCTTATGTGATCTTCTAATACTGTATTTCGCACTAGTGGCGACATCGGAGTTGTAATGTTCACTCAAGTTATTGGGAAACGATCTGTACTGTTGATAATTGACGCTTGATTATTTCAGTTTGCGCTGATTTGGTTTTCCGTCTATTGAAATTAGTCATCAGCTCTACCAGCGTGCTAACTATGTTATCATTTGTGGTTTCACCGAATTGTTGTTCTAGCTTTTACTGTTCACAGCATCTTGTTTTCTCTGTGTACTTTATAATCTTCTCCAGGCTGAACAGTTGCGAACAAGAGGCACACATAACTTGGTTTGTGTCCGAACTCTATCTCCGTCTACATACGTGATTCCGCTCTCCATCTGTAAGCCATTAATCCTTGATATCATATGGGTGTGTAAATAAAGCAATATGTACCCCGAAAACCGAGTTTTTTCTCGTTTGGTTGCCACCATTGATCCCGGTGCTGGCACACAACACCTGTATTTTTGTGATCTTTCTTTGATGCGGATAGCTCCTGCCCAAGGATAAGCCAGCTTTGTGGATGTCCCGAATAGCGCCTCACGACTAGCGACGATCGGAGGCGAAACCTGAGCACAGGAAAATCCAATTCAGCTTACAGTCATAAGCTCCGTAGACAGACTGGAGTCCTAATCGCTCAACGTTCAGCTGAATAGTACTGACCCATGTTTCCAGATGTCTTCCAAGGCGACAGCATTATCTCGGACATGGAACAGAAGAGGCACTGTTTCGAGATCTTGCCTGGACATCGCAGGACATGTACACACCGCTGCAGTCGTCAGCGCTGAGGCGTCAACTACGTCATGTGTTACGCGCGCCCATCGATAGATTTCCTCGGCGTATGCTGTCCTCCGAGGCAGATAATGGTTGGAAGTAGGCCGAGGTGGTTAGTCCACAACATGGCAAAAACGCATGATAAACTTGACCAGTGAACTTGACGCAGTAAGATGTGTTCGACTCCGGGGTTGGAGTCCACGCGACCAGCCTACTAAATGGTTGCAGACATAAAATGATATGGCCACATGTTGCAACCAGTGGCGTAGTTGCATCCGGACTCGTTTTTCATCTTCTTGATTCTCGTTGAAGGAACACTTCCAGCTTTCTGATGTACTCATTACGTGGTGACCACGTCTCGCAACCGTAGGTCAGTATCAGACAAACAGCGACACGGAAAATGCGAACTTTGGTTTGGAGGCACCCTGAGTACATTGCGAAGTTGGAGAAACGCAGTCGTGGCTCTGTCAACGAGCACCTTGACTTCATCTTTTGCTTGGCCCGGATACTTGGACGCTGGATCGTGCTTAATTGGTTCGTTGTTCAGGTATATCAGAAGAATGATCTGTGTAGTGCATGTCAAAATGACCTTGGTCTTCAACGTATTATTCTCTAGTCCCATGGCTTTTGCAATAGATTCTGCGCAATTGAGAACCGTCTATAAGACAGTTGGGCTATCTCCAAGGATGACGATATCGTCTGCGAATTCTAGATCGGCAAGGGAAGCATCGGTGACCAGCTGAATAATAGGGTATTCGGTGAGCGCTTGACACAATATCCAATCGACGATGTAGTTGAACAGCACTGGCTACATGAAACAGGTTCGTCCAACACCGAAATTGCGGGAGGAGTCATTGGAATCCTTTCCGTAAATGCGTATTCTCGCACGTGTGTTGGCGCAATATGACTTCATGAGGCTGACAAATTCCTGGGGCATTCTATCCGTATTTATGTTGAATAGTAGTGTGACTGCAATGACCTACTGCATGTTTGTCGGCAACGGTTTATTCACGATTACATGGTTTGTTTGACGGGAGTGTGAGTTGATTTTTCTCGTATGTGTCCGCTGGGGAATCACAACTGTGGTTCGCTTATTGTACTTTGTGGGCTGATCTCGAGTACGATGACATCGTGGTCGCCAGCTGAAATTTCAACAGAATATAGGTGGTTGGACAAGGTTTCTCAGAAGCATTCAACTGGTTTCGCTGTTCGTTCAGTGTTACTTTCAGGACTTCATGTCTGATAGGTGTGATTGCCAAGTTTTCGTCGTGTCCAAGGTCAGTAGAACTCTGAAGGCACCTCGGTGGGAGGCACAGGCTCCAGTAACCAAACTTGAGCATCCGATAGCATGTTTATAATGTTAGACTGCGGGTTTAATAAGATTTGATAGCGTTGGGGCACTTGCGAGTTTGTTCCTAGTAATCGGATTATGTCTGCCCCATCCGTATTGAGGCACAAGTTTACTCGCCACCATCACTAAGCTGGTTGTGGGGCCTAGTGCCCCATTCTAGTGTCTTTTTTAAGCAAACTTATGTATATGCTGCATGCTGGTATACATGTGCGTACTGTGGGAGTGGGCCACTTATGTCACTCTAGTACTCAATTTCATACTGGAGCAGGGACTTGCCTCAGTCTTTAAAGGCGAGAGACATTCATGCTCAGAGGTGGTTCATTTTATTTAAGCTAGTTCAGTGGCACAAAGAGCAGTCGCGCTTGAAGAGTAGTGCTTAGGCAAAACAGTAGTTGTCAGTTCGGTTTCACTAGGTGGATCGTCATTCCTATGGCTCTTTCCTCAGTTGGGAAATGTGCCCGCTTGATCGTAGCTAAGATCCGGTGCCTGTCATTTTGCGCTGCGTGACTTTGACTGAACGATCGCCAGTAAAGGGGCTTCAGAACCTGGGCTTGCGGTTAGACTAGACCATGCGTTTGATACCAAAATAAAACCACATCGAGGACGGAATTTTTGACCCTCCGATGGGTTGCGTGGACGCCGCCCGAAATCCGCCTTGAGCTCTTGGTTTTGTGCCGCCGAAGCGATAGATCGAACCACCTGCACCTACGGGTCCCGTACGCCAATGCTCGAGAGAGTGTTGTCTTAGGGAGGTCGGTGATCGCTTTGCCTATTATGATACCTAGGCGGAATCGCTCGGGGGGTGGTCTGGTGGGTAACTAGGCCTTTACATGCACTCGGCTGTCATCGACGGGATAAATATGCCAGAAGTGGCTGATGGGTATGGTCTGTGAGAGGTGAATGTAATCTTAGAAAGCCGGCGCTTGTGGATATTCGACGAAGTATGAGTCACCTATCCATAAATACACATAAGAGCTATCTGGTGGACGTCTTACTTGATATCACGCCAGACAAAAACGCGCAGTTATTGCTCCCACCTAACTGAGCTAGAATCAGCTAACGAAACGGCCACTCGGTTTTTAGCTCGAGGCGAGACACAGTCTAGGGAAGGGCGGGGAATTTTCATCCGCAATGAATTCGGTAGTGTTGTATACCGTTGCCCGCAGTTTTAGAATCAAATAGGTGGAACTCATCTATGGCCGGAAACTGTAACGCTGAAGAAGTTGCAGTGTCCGAGATTTGGTTGTCTGGAAACGGTGATATTCCGCAAGAAGTTGAGAACCGCTACTTAGTTTATCGACGGGATGGGTGTGGTAACACAGTAGGCCGTAGATCAGCCCTCCTCATTATAGAGCGTGGTCCACACTCAGTCGGAGTTCAAGTTGTGTACGATGAACACCCGGCTATGCTTTATCATTCGGTAAAACGCCACTAACAGGGGCTACAGTTGAGTGTTCATTCAGGAGTCTAGACCCGGAGACAGCCCGACCGCCCCATATCCGATCTGGAATCGTGTACGACACTTCGCAAAAGCCATGGGACTAGAAATCAATACGTGGAAGACTAAGATGTTTTTGACCTGCGCTTCGCGCTCCGTACAATCGTTATTCGACCGGCAAATAACTCCAGCGTCCAAATATCCTAGCTCCACGATCCACCCAAACGGCCAAGCTAAAGAGGAAGTCGCGTTGCGCTCTGACAACGTCAGGATGTTCAGTTGTGTATTCTATCGATGGCCAAAAACACTGGAAAAAGGAAACTTAGCCGTGACTTTTTGCGCCCAAATGCCTTTGGTCCCGAGGCTTCAGCGTCCATGGCCTAGGATTGACCAAGGCCTCATGAACCTACTTTTCTGTCAGCTAGAAGGCGTAAGCTAGTTTAAGCAGTCACATGAACACCATGATTTGAAAAACCTCTGCCGGTGATTGGTGTTCACTCCATATCTATCCGCATGGTCTTGTGTCCGATATTACCGACGTAGTCTGTAGAACAAATCAATAAACTCTTTTATGAACTAGATGTGAGATGAATTATCAGCACATACTTGCTTTATAGAGGAATCCAAGATAAAAGAGTGTAAGGGCTTATTGGGAGGTGTAGATAAGTGTGCGGGAGCAAAACGAAGTAGCGCATGTAGTTCCATTAATGGCGAAGGTCAATAACGACATCGCTGATTACTTGGTTGCAGCCTAGGAGTAAGTGGACAAGGTGAGGAGTGAGGCTGTTTCTTTATGTAGGCGTGAGTGAATGAGGCATTGTGAATATCGGCCGGGTGGAAAAGAACGAGGCGGCTTTAGAGTGCTTGTTGTGAGAACAGTGATTTGTGTCGGAAAGTAACCCAATCGTGAATTTGTCACATGCGTCAAAATGTGTGCTAATGAAAGAGTCAGTAAGAATATCTCTGTTAATATTGCCGCAACGGGAGAGATCTGCTGATAAGACCAAAATCTTTTTCTTTTGAACCGGGAAAAATAACAGGAGAGCAGCAAACCAAAGAGGGAGAATGTAAAACGTCACAAACTGGAGTAGAAGGTCACAAGGTACTCTAAGTTTTCGTAGTCCGCATGGTAGAGAAGAAATCTTTCTGACTTTGGTGAAGACCGTTTCAACGTGACTGGTCCAGCAAACGTTGTAAGTTAAAGTAACTAGTTTAGAGACGGATAAAGCTTTGGGTAGATATTGATTATCAGTGGAAAGGTTTGGGGTGTTTAAAAAACAGTTTGATAGCGCGATCCACATTGAAGACTGAAAGAAACGTCAACGCATTTTAAGACGTTAAGCGAAAGGTAGTGGGAAGTAGACTGGTAGCCAAGTTCATGCAGGCTGTTTTGAGGGGAATTCCAAGTGTCATTTCTGTTATAGGGACATCCAAGTACATCACCGACGTATTTGCTGCCAGTGAGACTAGATGAGATGGGGAGTTTACTAGTATAAAGGGAGAAGAAGAAATGGGACTGAAATAGCATCCCGAAAAACGCCAGAGTTCGGCTACCACAGGAAGTAAACTATGCGATCAGAAAAATAATCATGAAGGGTGTTCAGAGTATGGTCGTCAACCCCGTTATCGTGTAGAACATTCAGGAGAGTGCCGCGATTAGGAAGGCCAAATACATTCCCGTAGTCATGGAAAGTTAGCTTGACTGTGCGGCCACCGTGATCAAGAGTGGAAGCAATAGAATTAACAATGCAGCCAACGGCATCAAGGTTTGACAGAGAGAGTTTGTGGACAAATTATGTTGGGTCAAGTGAGTGAACTTGGAGACTTGTGTGGTGGAGGAGCACGTTCTGAAGTACTTCCAAAAAAGCAGATGTGCAGGCTATCGGAGGATATTTTTTGAACCTTCCTTAATTAGAGATGTGATCGTACAGACCTCCAACAATCGAGAACCACCCCAGAATTAATACAGCGATTTAGTAGATCAGTCAGAGCGGAAATGAATTCGAAAGAGCAGGCTTTTAGTAATATTGGTGATAGAAAGTCGGGGCCACCAGACTTATGGTACTTGACTTGTTGTAGAACGTCAAGGACAGCGCTAAGTGTAATGGGGTTGGGTTCATGGGATTCAGCATGCGGTGGGGGAAGTTAACGGTCAATTGGTGGTTCAGATCTTTGACGTTTGGCTTCAGCTTGGGCCTGGCATACCACATCTGCTTCAGAGCTCTCCACATCTCACGGCAGTTCTTGTCACTCAGTGCTGTCTATATACAGATTATTTAGATTTCGTACTTTGCTCTTGATGACTGTGGACAGCTTTTTGCGGTATGATGCCGGCCTTAATTGTGTGCCCTTTCTTTAGCTTTGCGAAGCCTCTTCAAGTGAGGGGAGGGGAACCTGTCGGGTCGAACATAATAGGTTTCCATGGGGCAACACGAGCCATAGTAAAATTTAGGGTAGTCAGTTAATTGTCCACAGTATAAGGACGCATCTCGTAAAGGGGAAACAGAAAAATCAATAAAGCCAACAAACACCCTGAACCCATTGAGATTCCCTGGGTTACAAACCCGACAGTGCCCGATGAGTAAAGTGGGTTGGTCAAGGGCTAGCTTCTACAATAAATTTCAAGGTGAATAAGTAAAGTACGGTGATCAGAAGTGCGAATGCAGGTGCGCTGAAAAACTAAGAGGATATTTAGGTAGTTAACTAATGCTGAATCCGAAAAACACCGAAGCACGTTGGAAAAGACACAAGATTTGAAAAACCCAAGGTGGTTAAAAAGGATAAGTCAAGTCTATTGAGGTTACCCGCCATTATGCTAAGGGCTGATCAGGACTTCTAATAAGCAAAATGCTGTCAGTTAACTGACTGATATTATCATGGAAATATCTGGTGTGGCGCAAGAATTACCGAGAAGATTGCGAAAGGAACCTAGGAAAGGTTGCTTACACACAGCTGTAATGCAGTTGATCTTCATTGTATTGAACTGGAGTAAGAGGTGAGAAGACTTTCATTCCGTGTATTAAAAAAGTTCAGAAACCGATCGGTTTTTGGGCAGTTTACAACCGATCCTACGAAACAGAGTATACTCTATTATTTTCTCCCACTTCCCCTAAATTGCATTTCTATTCATTCCGTTATTCCATCGTCACGGTGAAGTAATTCCGACGACCTCTTCCGTATCCTTTTTTGCCTCGCATGAAAGAAACCGCTCATAAAATGGAAAAGAAGGAGTCGCAATAAAATAAGGAGAAATATGAAATCATGTACAATGCTTACAAGATCGCCGTGTTCTACCAATTCGTTTCCGATCTGTGGAGGACGAGACGGAAGTGAAAACATGAATGAAATTTTCGCGCACGCACAAGAACAAACTAGTTATCTGCAACAAACAAACGGACCGAAAAATGCGTTGAACACATAAGTAATGTTTAATGTTCAACTCATTTTACAGGAAACAGATTGTATATGGCCATGAGCGTCCTGGATATCATAATACCTGAACTGAAAACATAGGGGAACACTTACGTTGAATATAAACTAAATAAGTACGGAAAATGTTCCTAGGATTCATACAATGACTGACCGCGGCAGCGTGAATACACTGTAAATTAAACCTCGAAATTTTTTCATCTGGCGAGCCCTCGATCTCTGGTACTGACAAACTTGCGTCTCTGTGTCATCGTCTGACAAATCTCTTGAGAGCATATCTGCATACACGGGATCTATATTGATGTATATATATACAGATGCCAATTTACCTTCGATGACGCTGACGATGCACAGTTGTGCTACGGACATTTTGGCTGCGCTGCCGGCCCAACAGCACTCTTAGGCCAAATCATCAGAAAAAACTTCGGTCAATATTTTCCTTACTGACTCAGTAGCGTTTTTCGCGGTCATTCTAGACAGAATGTTACATTTGAACGCCATGAAGAATAGGAAAATACATTACAATGTGTCTGTAATTGTCCATGGATTTTCAATCTTCTTCCAGCTGCGTTAGGTCAATACACTTGTACGATTGACCGTTGGTGGTCGAGTGGGTTGGGGCTTTGGCTTACCCACGTTTTTCGATTCATCTTGCGAAATGGTATGGGAAACTTCGTCGAATTTCACCCGAAGGGGGAGGTCGCTTGAAGACGATCTCCTAGGTATCTGCATTCTGTAAACAGTATGAGATCTCAGGGCAGTTCTCCAACCTACGCGATGCTTTCTTGAGTGCACCCCCAGGAAGCACAAAGGGACACTCGACCGTCACCTGAGTGGGACCGTCGCAGAAAATCAGTGCAATACCCCAGAAAACAATCGAAATCTCTACAAGTACCAGAGAATCCATCATCAATGCCGAAAGTTTCGGACGAGAGTCTCTGTTAAGCCACATTCATGAATATTCAATAGCTTGGTCCCCACTGGCTTTAGATACAGAAAGCTCTGCAATCCTGAATGCATGAGAATTCCGAAGCTTATATTCCATGTTATAAAGCCGTAATAAGAAAAAGTTTTGACACCAACAGTCCATTTTACTGAGTATTATAAATTTGAATATTCCGTTTGTTTTATTGCACTCCTGTCATGGTGGCCAGTTTTTGGCGGTGGTTGTTCCTTGTCATCTCTCAGAATACGCTGTTGAACATTGCGCTGCGTTTGGTCGGTTTCTAATGTTCTTCGGAGGGTAAATCCCATTTTTTCCATTTATCTGTTCATGTGTATATGAAAAAGACCCACCCAAAATTGCGTGGCTGTTCCAGAACAATATGAAGGCACAAGAAGCAGATCGCAGTTCGCAGGGTTAATAGGGCTGATCTCATCTCATCCCTCATATGGGATGATGGTTTAAAAAGTCAGCTACTATAGAGCTCGTTACAAATTCTCAGGCAATTGTTCCGTTTCAACGAACAACGAGTCAGATGATTTGATTGATAAAGTCGACAGTCCTGAAAAACCGAAGGTTCTATCGGCAACAGTTGAGGGGCAACAATTCACAGCTGCTACCAGCTCTACCGCTGTTAGGTAATACACACTGAATTTTTAAATGTGGGTAGTTGTGAAAACACGAGGGGGGGGGAACACGTGCATGCCAGAGGAGTGGGAGTCAGCTTACTTGGCAGTGACCAACTTCACGAAGAGTAAGCTTCATGGTGATCAGTAATGTATGCAACAGATTCATCATTGATAGATGGAGAAGAGAAATATACAACGCCGGGCAAAATGATAACTACCCCCACAGAAGGCAACTGAATTAATAAATCTATATTTTCCAGCTGTTCCTTCGGCCAAAGATGTCATGAGGCAGGCCGCTATATAGATGAACTCATCAGTGGCCGACTTGACGAATTTATTACGAGCACTGAGACACTCAAAGCTTGATTTGATTTATAGCAATAAAATCCCAAGTAACTGTGCACCGATCGCCCGCAGACCGGCCGTCCTCCAAAGAATGAAAAGCGCACTATTGCATGCTTATTTCTTTGAGCACTGTGACGAAATCTTCGACTACCCCATTCCCTCTGGGCAGTTGGGCATATTCCTTTGCTACAGTTTGTCCAAGAGCACGGTCTAAATAAGGTCATGTGCAAAGGTTTGTTACCGCCTTACGGTGGCAAGTGGATGTTTCATCCCATTGCACACATGGGCGAATCTCCGAAAGTAATCTGTATTTGTATATAATATGATTCATCATGCAGCTTCAACGCTCAACTCACCATTGAAAACCATGGAAGCACTGTACAGCTGTTTCATCCTTGTTGGGAATCATCAGCAGTGCACATCCACCGAGCCCCCACGGGGACTGGAACCCGAGGTGAACGATTGTGAGTCGAACACCTTAACCACAAGGCTATCCGGGTTGGCTCTCAACGGTTTGTTGAACATCTACACTACATGATATTTATTCCGCTTCAGATGTTTGTCACTGTCGAGTTCTCAGTGGATGAATGATTGGCCACAGTAAGGTTAGGTTGCCTCGTTGCCCTACCAGCAGAATCCGGAAGCTCGTTCGTGAGGGCCAGCCACTACCACCTATCACTGCCGTTTACGATGTTATGGTGCGTAAAAGGTTCGGTAAGTGCCTGCTCGGTGTCCGTCGTTTGTAGGTGCATTAGACCATGCTTTCAGCTGTCAAAGGCTTCTGGAAGAATTGTCGGAACTACCATCTTTCGAAGCAACAGCGGCGATGGATTTCTTCGCTAAAAGGAAAAGATATGCGAACTAACGTTGACAAAAAAGCTTTCAGGAGATTGAAGCAATTTTCAGATACGAGTTCCGGTGATGAAACCGAGTGACCGAAAACACTACCAGCTGACATTGATCTGTCGCCACCGCCGGTTCTGGAAGACATGTCTGCCGCTACGCCTCCGAAACGGAGTCCACTGGAAGCAACTGCTAATTTCAGCTATCTTTGATGTTCGGTAGTCACCATGTACGTATTTATCTATTTCGATGATGTGTTCAGACCCAAAGTCACAACTCATTCCATTATACCAGCAACATCAACCCTTATCAGAGACACTGGGAGGCACCTTGTACGGTGTGTGCATACCTGAAATAGATTGTCACCTTTTCTACATTTAAGAAAACGGAATTGGTATCCAAGGTAAAAAATGTAACAAATCGAGCTTCGGAACACATTACTTATGAAAACTTTGGCGTGTATGTCCAACTTCGGATGTTACTTTTAATAATTGCAGCCACGATGGAATGATCTTACCTCTCGGGTTGTGGAACGGCAGAGAACGATGGAGGTCGTTAAGTCCAATTTGTGTAAATCTGAACATGTTACAGGTGCACTGGTGCAGTTCATGAAGTGCGCTCTTCTCGTGCGATACTCATGGGAGATCAAGAGGTTGAATGGAACTTTGGAAGATGAAACTTTCTACGAACAAATGGTAGTATATATTGTTCATAACTTTTTGACTAGCAGCTGCATTTCTTTGTTGTGACGGGAATGCGAACATCTGGTGGTTGTGTACTTCAACTTATGCGTAAGCTGATCTCCGATAGCTTTTATGCACAAACTGAACTGGCGCGGTGTCCACAGGGGTTAATCATTTTCCAATATAAGAGTCTGTAGAATAACTGTCGGTGAGTATGCCGTTCTGTGTTATCTTATCCTGCATTCGTAGAAGCAGTAACGAGGCACAATTTTCCAGGGGTTACAACACTTTTTCTAAACGAAAAGATCCAACTTTTGATTCAAAGGTGCAGACCGACTGAGGTTATTAGCACCGATTCACCATTTCAGGACGTGGCCGTGCAAACCGAAAGTGCTGAGGTCAGTTTTAGCTTGATCATCGGTAACATAATATGTACTGCTGAACCCTCTCACAAGCCGATTTCCAAAGTGGAAAAGTATAACAATATTTCGTACTACTCCGGTTCAATAAGTGTCTTATTTCCTCTGTTCCAGGCACTGCAAAATACACAAAAAGGACCCATGGTTGGATGAATATTGTTCGCTGACGAGCTCAGTGTACAAAGATTCACCAACAGTGAAATATATAATTAACCCATTGTGAAACCTGTATCTTCCTAAAATCCGGGGGTTAATTCCGCTAAATGTTGTAGGCAGAATTATGGTTGAGTTTATTGTAAGATAGTCATGCTTATGCCTTTGCGCTGGACTCCGGCTAATCCGTAGGTTACCAGTATATTACTTAGCATGTACGTATTTCTGTATTGAAGTTAGCGTTGCAAGTTTATTGGGGTCGGAGGAGGCCGCTTCGTTAAGCTCCCGTGGCCGTCACCTGCAGGTGTCCCCCGACCGTCACCCGAACATCCTTTTTTTCAAAGGGGACACGCAGGTGACGGTCGGAGGACACTCAGGGGACGACCGGGTTGTAGCGGTGGCCATCTTCGTTCATACTTTTACCACGTTCACTGTTTAACTGAATGCTGACTGCCAAGCGCGGTTGCCATTTGACCTTTGCTCTTGCGCACTCTCTCACGCACGCTGCGAAATACACGCTAACCACTATCCCTCCCAATCGCCTCCTCGTTCTCACGGGTCGTGAAGAATACTGTTCCGGTTAACATATTTGTGCAGTGCCGCACATTAGAGTAAAGTGCTGGTGGTCCACAAAGTAAAAGGACCGAAGCACGCGTTTACTAAGGAAACCGCGAAGTAAGGCCTACTCAAGCTTACAAGGGGATATTCAGGTGACGGTCGTGCTGCTTGGGCCCATATATTCCATAACGGATGTTTTGCACGATTGCTAGGAATGCTAGTTACACTTATCGGTCTGTAGCTAGAAGGAAATTGCCAGTCACCCTTTTTGAAAACAGGCTCGATTGTGGCTTTCTTCCACGAACTTGGGAAGTTGCCACAGTGCAGACAATGTTGAAGTAGGATGGAATATGCGGGAGCTAGAATATTCGCGCCTTCCTTGAGTAGCCTGGGGTTAGTGCTGCGAGGTTGAATAAGCCATACCAAGCTGTTTCATTATTACGCGCGTTCTCTAGTCTTTCTCATTAAGCATGAACCTGTATTGACCTCGACCTTTCTGAGAAAATTACCGTTTTTGGGAACCATTTTGGATTTACCCTCCCTACGATCTTTTCTGACGCATTTCGAGGGCATTACTTATAGCGAACATCACGCAGATTCCCTTATTCACGACCGTGCCAAATCAGGTGATACCAGGATGGGACACTGGAAGATCCAATATATTGTAACTCCCCATTTTTTGGTCCCAAGTTTTGATGGTTAGCTAGGATCCTACAGCAGCTTTACTACAGGCCGTAAAATGCTCAGCAATATTTAACTTCGAAGCAGATAGCATGCAAATTTCAGAACCTACCGTCATTTGTTGGTACAGTTCAGTTCAGCTAGCACAGAAGGAAAGTGGCCAGGACCAATAGTGCTTCCAGATCATGGTGTAGTCGGTGAGTTTCCTCTGCCTCTAACACTGCTCTTTGAATACTTAGTCTGAAAGGCAGGATTTGAGAGGCAATATCACGTCAGCAGACTTACTTCCATTGACAAAAATACCAGGGGCTCGCTACCTAGCACTCATTTATACGGCTAGCTCTGGTACCCTTTTTTCCGGCGTGGATCAGGGCCCTCTTGAAAGTTTGTACTTTGCTGCATCTGAAAGCATCCTCTGACAACCCATTAAACACGGCTAAAACCACATTAGTGAGATAAAATCGACTCGTACGTCCAGTTTTGAGTGTGCCCTTTTGCAGCTCAAGACTTTGTCCTTTGGTCCTGCACTCAGGGGCAGAAATCAACAAATCACCCATGTACACACATTAAAGCCCCTGTATTATTCTCAACGACTCTACTGAGTCACCCCGGCCCCTATGATGCGGTGAAGAAACGAGATCAAGTTGTTCCAGACGCTGAGCTTACCACTTCCCGCTTTGACCGGTGTTCATTCCAGCTGCAGGTTGCTGCACCCCTTCCGAACACTCCTAATGCTTGCGATATCAAGGAGCCCAAGCCTGCACGAAATACTCTAGGATAGGACGCACCAAAAGCTTGTAGAACGGGCTGAAGAGTTCAGGTTGTGCCCTTGGCAGCATTTTGGGATTCTTCTCAGTTAAGTCAGGACCTGCTCCCGTACAGAGTCTATAGCCCCTGGTCCTCGGTTTGTGACACGATAGCGACTACGCTCGGCAGCGGGCAGAGCAGAACTCAAAACGCTGGAGCGGGACAGCGTGTGTATCGGAGGAGCGCAACGGCGTGCAGACGACGTACACAGGCGGAGCAAGTGGCACCATCAACAACGGTAATTGTTCAAATAAACAAATTTGTTAGTCTTTGTCATCGAGTGCTTTATTGGTAGCACTACGGAGGTCTCCCCTTAGAAAGCCGACGCATTTGGGCTCCGACCCGTGATGGGTACGTCGGCTTCGGTGGCGAGAGACATTTTCCATGCTTCCCTCCGCGGTCGAACACAACAGCGAAGTCAGCACAAGACGTTCTCCATGACTCACACTGGTCGCTGTGCGTCGTTCGCGAAATTGCTTCCTCCTCGAAATTTAATCCAATCGGGGAAAATCCTGTTTGTGACCAGGCATTGGTGACTGTGTCGTAGGGTTTTTCGTTGTCAGTCTATCCCAAAGTTCCGTTTCCCTGTGGTTGTCATTGCCTTCGTAAGCAAGCCAACGTCCAGTGTCAAATGAGTCCAGTCGCGATCCAATGAGCGTTGTGTTGGAGCCATGTGAGGTCCTGGAATTCCCTGTGGTTCCGTCCGACGGGACGAGCTGGAAAGCAAGAAGCACAAGGAAGCTGCGCCTCGAGGCGCGATCGGATATTCGACTGAGGGGGACATATCGGAGCAATACAGGCTGCCGCCACCCTTGTTGTGATAACCATGTGGTCGTGCATCCATGCATAATAGGAGTAAACTTGAATATATACAACTGTTACATATCCAGAAAATCTCGTTGGCTGTCGCAGCTCGCGGCCGCGTCGATTTCTCCTGTTGAAGGGCGCAGCTGTGTCATCCGTGGAGTTTGGTGTTGCAGCAGGTAACGAGGGTCGTTAGTGGGAGTAACAGGGGCCGACTCGGGACGACTAACCGAAGGTTGTGAGCAGGTGGGGACACTGAGAGGGTCGTTCGAGGTGGGTTCTGCCTCGATGAAGGCTGGTTTGGGGCGGTCTATGCTGATGGTCTCTTTCCTGCCCTCGACTTCCACCACGTATTACTTTTCCTTTCGCTGGACGACGCGGAACGGGCCAGAGTAAGCCGCTTGTAGTGGTGATCGCACTGCATCTACTCGAATAAACACATGGCTGGCGGTCGCTAGAGTGGTAGGTATGTAGTTGCTGAGGGTTTGTTCTCGTGGTGGGGTGAGCTACATCAGCAGCATTTGGTGTGACAACCGTTTTGCGTAATCCATGTTATTGAAACTCACAGGTGATAATGGAGAAACAAACTCACCTGGAAGTCGTAGTGTGCAACCATAAACCAGTTCAACCGCCGTAACACCCATATCGGATTTAACGGTGTTACGCAGTCCTAAGAGAACGATCGGCAAAACGTCACTCCATAATGGGTTATCACGAGCACGAAGGGCAGCTTTCAGCTGGCGATGGAATCGCTCCACCATGCCATTGGCCTGAGGATGATAGGCCGTCGTCTTGTTGTGTCGGCAACCGAATGCGTTCAGTAGCTCGTGGAAGGCGCCGTCGAAATGAGAACCGCGGTCAGTGGTCACGATAGCAGGGCAACCGAACTGACTCACCCAACCAGTTAGAAATGCTTTTGCAGCCTCCTTTGAGGTTGGACGAGGAATAGGTATGGCCTGTGGCCAGCGAGTGAAACGATCTACACAGATGAGGATGTTAACGCAGCCGTTGGATGGCGGAAGTGGCCCCACGAAATCCACATGCACATGATGAAAGCTTGCGTCCGGCTCGCAGAATGTGCCTAACGTAGATTTGGTGTGACGATGTATCTTAACTCGTTGGCACTGGAGACAAGCACCAGCCCGAAGACGCACATCATGTTTGACGCAAGGCCAGACTAATCGCTCGTTCACTAGTTTCACTGAGGCGGTTACCCCAGGGTGCGATAAGTTGTGGAGGCTGGTAAAAACTCGTTGGCGAAAACTGGCAGGAACTAGTGGTCGGGGTCGACCTTGTGACACATCGCAAATGATAGTTACGTACGAAGTTGGAAGGGCCACTGGCACTAGGTGCAGGGAGATGCTGTTTCTGAGTTGCTCTACCTCAGAATCTGTTGTTTGGGCTGCGGCGGTTGCCTCTAGGTCCATGCCCATGGGTAGTGGGTCGTCGATTTTGTGAACGCGTGAGAGTGCGTCTGCTACGGGATTGTGTGCCCCAGAGACGTGTCGAATGTCCGTAGTAAACTGCGAAAAATAGTCTAGGTGGCGAATCTCACGTGGCGAACATCGGTCAGAATCTGACTGGAGGGCGTAAACTAGTGGTTTATTATCCATGAACACTGTGAACGTCTGGCCTCCGAGTGTGCGCCGGAAGTGTCGGATACCCAAATAGATTGCCAGTAGTTCTCTTCTGAACGTAATACTTCGGGATTCCGCAGGCTGGAGACGCTTGGAGAAGAAAGCTATTGGTTGCCATGAGTTGTTGACGAATTGCTGCAACACTGATCCAACAGCCTTGTCCGAGGCATCTGTTCCTAATGCCGGGGGAGCAGAAGGATTGGGATGTGCAAGGAGTGCCATGTTGGCGACAGCTTCCTTGATCGAAGTAAAAGCTACCTGCGCCGTGTCGGGTAAAATGAATTTCTGCTTACCTCCACGTAAAAGGTCTGTTAGAGGCTGCATTATTTCGGCGTAGTGTGTGATGAACCGGCGATAAAATTAACCAGGCTAGAAAATTGGCGTAATTGTCGGTAAGAGTGAGGCTCATGGTAGTCGCAAATTACCGCCACCTTGTCAGGTAGGGGCTGTATGCCTTAGGTTGAGATTTCGTGACCCAGGAATGTGATGGTTGTCCTACCTAACTCACACTTGGTAGGGTTATTGGTTACACCATGTTGGCTAAGGCGCTCATAAAGAGCACGCAGGTGTGTCATATGCTCTTCTTTTGAAGAACTTGCCACCAAAATATCGTCTAAGTACATGTAGACATTCTTCAAACCGCGTGTTGCTTCATGCATAAACCTTTGAAAAATTTGGGCTGCATTGCTGAGCCCAAACGGCATGTGCAAAAACTCGAATAGTCCGAATGGAGTTGTGACGGCGGTTTTAGGGATGTCAGCCTCTGCTACTGGGATTTGGTGGTAGGCTAAAACGAGGTCGATTCTGCTGAAAACAGAACAACCAGACAGGGTAGAAGTAAGGTCTTGAATATGTGGAATGAGGTGCCTGTCTGGGATAGAAGCCTGGTTGAGGGCCCTATAGTCACCGCAGGGGCGCCAATCGCCATTAGGTTTAGGAACCACGTGAAGGGGCGAGGCCCAAAAGCTACTTGACGGGCGCATTATGCCCAACTCTTGCATGTGTTCGAACTCAGCCTGTGCTACGCGGAGCTTGTCTAGGGTCAAGCGACGTGGTCGGCTAAATGCTGGGAGTCCTTTAGTGACAATATGGTGGGTAACGTTAGTGGTCACCGCGGGAAAGGGACCAGATTGTCTTAGCATCGTCGGGTAAGTTGAAAGTAGGTCTGCGTACGGGTGTTCGGCCTGCGGTTCGATGTATAGGGGCGTGATGTGATTCACAGAGGAATACGAACCGGTTACGGAAAGAGAAGTCTGCCGGTCGACAGCTCTCCGTGCTCGTCCATCGATCAGAAAGTCGAAATGGTCAAGTAAATCGATGCCTAGGATGGGATTAGGGACTTCCGCTACTGTGAACACCCAGCGGAAGGTCCGGCGTAGTCCCACGTTGAGGGTGAGTGACCGTAATTAGCAACAGGAGTGCCACTGGCAGCAAGGAGTTGTTGGACTGACGGGTTCGTTGCGTCACGTGCCTCCCTTGGAATGACACTAACTGCTGCACCGGTGTCAATTAGGAACAGGTTATTGGAAACTAAATCTCGGACGTGCAACAGACGACTGCTATTATGGCTGCCGACCGCGTTAGTCGTCGGAAGGCGTCAGGATGTAAGTCTCCCCGTTTGGCTCCGCAGCTCCCGGCCTATTCCCCAAACCGTTTGTGGTATCGACAGTACGTTGATCGAGATGGGTTAACCAGTCGGTCAGCGAAGGGCTCCTGAGACTTTCACGTCGGTCAGAGTTGCGATACGATTTATGGTTTCCACAGCGAGAACAACCAGAACAGATAAAACGTCTGAAAGCCCTCTCGAAAGCAGCTATCAGAGTGTCCTCGGAGTGTGTTCCTACAGTGGGAGCTGTGGTCTGAAGGCTGCTCGAGTTTGTTACGGCAGCAGTTTGGGGATGGTACCGTTCCATAATACCGTCCGCTAGTTTGGCCGCTTCTGTGAGCTTGAGGTTGCCAGAAACCTCGAGCAGTGCTTGAACCTTGGGTGGTAGTCGCTGTACCCACAACTCTTTAAGGACGTTTTCCTCTAAAAGTTGCCCCGTCAGCTGCTGCATTTCTCTCAGTAATGCAGAGGGCTTCTTGCTACTTAACTCTGCCCCTTGAATCAGCCGTTTCAGTCCAGACGGTTCTGGCGGCAAAAGACAAGAGATGACGACGTCTTCCATGGCAGTGTAAGAACAGTCACTGAATATTACGTCGCGTATCTGAGTAGCAGCGTCAAGGGGAAGGCGACCGATAGTCCACAAGTAACGGGTTAGTTTGCTTGTGATTCTGTGTGATTCAAACTCTGCCTCTAACATATGAAACCAGAGTTGAGGGCCATCAATAAAAAACTGAGGGACGGCTAGGGAGACTGTCGAAACGGACGGTTCCGGGTCAGGTTTACGGTCGTTGCTAGCCATAGTTGCAATGGTACGTCAAATGTAAAATGATATAAAGAGGTCAGTGCAGCAAAAGTGAAACACTTATAATATGGATATGAGAAAAATATAAAAGGGACATGGTAACAGAAATCAGGAATTTACCGTTTATATGATGGAAGAATCAAAGATGTGGACGAATGTGATTGAGGGACTTACGGGTGTCCTTCATATATTAATTTGTTGTTCGGGCTCATCAGTTTAGGATTTTTCTCAGTTAAGTCAGGACCTGCTCCCGTACAGAGTCTATAGCCCCTGGTCCTCGGTTTGTGACACGATAGCGACTACGCTCGGCAGCGGGCAGAGCAGAACTCAAAACGCTGGAGCGGGACAGCGTGTGTATCGGAGGAGCGCAACGGCGTGCAGACGACGTACACAGGCGGAGCAAGTGGCACCACCAACAACGGTAATTGTTCAAATAAACAAATTTGTTAGTCTTTGTCATCGAGTGCTTTATTGGTAGCACTACGGAGGTCTCCCCTTAGAAAGCCGACGCATTTGGGCTCCGACCCGTGATGGGTACGTCGGCTTCGGTGGCGAGAGACATTTTCCATGCTTCCCTCCGCGGTCGAACACAACAGCGAAGTCAGCACAAGACGTTCTCCATGACTCACACTGGTCGCTGTGCGTCGTTCGCGAAATTGCTTCCTCCTCGAAATTTAATCCAATCGGGGAAAATCCTGTTTGTGACCAGGCATTGGTGACTATGTCGTAGGGTTTTTCGTTGTCAGTCTATCCCAAAGTTCCGTTTCCCTGTGGTTGTCATTGCCTTCGTAAGCAAGCCAACGTCCAGTGTCAAATGAGTCCAGTCGCGATCCAATGAGCGTTGTGTTGGAGCCATGTGAGGTCCTGGAATTCCCTGTGGTTCCGTCCGACGGGACGAGCTGGAAAGCAAAAAGCACAAGGAAGCTGCGCCTCGAGGCGCGATCGGATATTCGACTGAGGGGGACATATCGGAGCAATACAGGCTGCCGCCACCCTTGTTGTGATAACCATGTGGTCGTGCATCCATGCATAATAGGAGTAAACTTGAATATATACAACTGTTACATATCCAGAAAATCTCGTTGGCTGTCGCAGCTCGCGGCCGCGTCGATTTCTCCTGTTGAAGGGCGCAGCTGTGTCATCCGTGGAGTTTGGTGTTGCAGCAGGTAACGAGGGTCGTTAGTGGGAGTAACAGGGGCCGACTCGGGACGACTAACCGAAGGTTGTGAGCAGGTGGGGACACTGAGAGGGTCGTTCGAGGTGGGTTCTGCCTCGATGAAGGCTGGTTTGGGGCGGTCTATGCTGATGGTCTCTTTCCTGCCCTCGACTTCCACCACGTATTACTTTTCCTTTCGCTGGACGACGCGGAACGGGCCAGAGTAAGCCGCTTGTAGTGGTGATCGCACTGCATCTACTCGAATAAACACATGGCTGGCGGTCGCTAGAGTGGTAGGTATGTAGTTGCTGAGGGTTTGTTCTCGTGGTGGGGTGAGCTACATCAGCAGCATTTGGTGTGACAACCGTTTTGCGTAATCCATGTTATTGAAACTCACAGGTGATAATGGAGAAACAAACTCACCTGGAAGTCGTAGTGTGCAACCATAAACCAGTTCAACCGCCGTAACACCCATATCGGATTTAACGGTGTTACGCAGTCCTAAGAGAACGATCGGCAAAACGTCACTCCATAATGGGTTATCACGAGCACGAAGGGCAGCTTTCAGCTGGCGATGGAATCGCTCCACCATGCCATTGGCCTGAGGATGATAGGCCGTCGTCTTGTTGTGTCGGCAACCGAATGCGTTCAGTAGCTCGTGGAAGGCGCCGTCGAAATGAGAACCGCGGTCAGTGGTCACGATAGCAGGGCAACCGAACTGACTCACCCAACCAGTTAGAAATGCTTTTGCAGCCTCCTCTGAGGTTGGACGAGGAATAGGTATGGCCTGTGGCCAGCGAGTGAAACGATCTACACAGATGAGGATGTTAACGCAGCCGTTGGATGGCGGAAGTGGCCCCACGAAATCCACATGCACATGATGAAAGCTTGCGTCCGGCTCGCAGAATGTGCCTAACGTAGATTTGGTGTGACGATGTATCTTAACTCGTTGGCACTGGAGACAAGCACCAGCCCGAAGACGCACATCATGTTTGACGCAAGGCCAGACTAATCGCTCGTTCACTAGTTTCACTGAGGCGGTTACCCCAGGGTGCGATAAGTTGTGGAGGCTGGTAAAAACTCGTTGGCGAAAACTGGCAGGAACTAGTGGTCGGGGTCGACCTTGTGACACATCGCAAATGATAGTTACGTACGAAGTTGGAAGGGCCACTGGCACTAGGTGCAGGGAGATGCTGTTTCTGAGTTGCTCTACCTCAGAATCTGTTGTTTGGGCTGCGGCGGTTGCCTCTAGGTCCATGCCCATGGGTAGTGGGTCGTCGATTTTGTGAACGCGTGAGAGTGCGTCTGCTACGGGATTGTGTGCCCCAGAGACGTGTCGAATGTCCGTAGTAAACTGCGAAAAATAGTCTAGGTGGCGAATCTCACGTGGCGAACATCGGTCAGAATCTGACTGGAGGGCGTAAACTAGTGGTTTATTATCCATGAACACTGTGAACGTCTGGCCTCCGAGTGTGCGCCGGAAGTGTCGGATACCCAAATAGATTGCCAGTAGTTCTCTTCTGAACGTAATACTTCGGGATTCCGCAGGCTGGAGACGCTTGGAGAAGAAAGCTATTGGTTGCCATGAGTTGTTGACGAATTGCTGCAACACTGATCCAACAGCCTTGTCCGAGGCATCTGTTCCTAATGCCGGGGGAGCAGAAGGATTGGGATGTGCAAGGAGTGCCATGTTGGCGACAGCTTCCTTGATCGAAGTAAAAGCTACCTGCGCCGTGTCGGGTAAAATGAATTTCTGCTTACCTCCACGTAAAAGGTCTGTTAGAGGCTGCATTATTTCGGCGTAGTGTGTGATGAACCGGCGATAAAATTAACCAGGCTAGAAAATTGGCGTAATTGTCGGTAAGAGTGAGGCTAATGGTAGTCGCAAATTACCGCCACCTTGTCAGGTAGGGGCTGTATGCCTTAGGTTGAGATTTCGTGACCCAGGAATGTGATGGTTGTCCTACCTAACTCACACTTGGTAGGGTTATTGGTTACACCATGTTGGCTAAGGCGCTCATAAAGAGCACGCAGGTGTGTCATATGCTCTTCTTTTGAAGAACTTGCCACCAAAATATCGTCTAAGTACATGTAGACATTCTTCAAACCGCGTGTTGCTTCATGCATAAACCTTTGAAAAATTTGGGCTGCATTGCTGAGCCCAAACGGCATGTGCAAAAACTCGAATAGTCCGAATGGAGTTGTGACGGCGGTTTTAGGGATGTCAGCCTCTGCTACTGGGATTTGGTGGTAGGCTAAAACGAGGTCGATTCTGCTGAAAACAGAACAACCAGACAGGGTAGAAGTAAGGTCTTGAATATGTGGAATGAGGTGCCTGTCTGGGATAGAAGCCTGGTTGAGGGCCCTATAGTCACCGCAGGGGCGCCAATCGCCATTAGGTTTAGGAACCACGTGAAGGGGCGAGGCCCAAAAGCTACTTGACGGGCGCATTATGCCCAACTCTTGCATGTGTTCGAACTCAGCCTGTGCTACGCGGAGCTTGTCTAGGGTCAAGCGACGTGGTCGGCTAAATGCTGGGAGTCCTTTAGTGACAATATGGTGGGTAACGTTAGTGGTCACCGCGGGAAAGGGACCAGATTGTCTTAGCATCGTCGGGTAAGTTGAAAGTAGGTCTGCGTACGGGTGTTCGGCCTGCGGTTCGATGTATAGGGGCGTGATGTGATTCACAGAGGAATACGAACCGGTTACGGAAAGAGAAGTCTGCCGGTCGACAGCTCTCCGTGCTCGTCCATCGATCAGAAAGTCGAAATGGTCAAGTAAATCGATGCCTAGGATGGGATTAGGGACTTCCGCTACTGTGAACACCCAGCGGAAGGTCCGGCGTAGTCCCACGTTGAGGGTGAGTGACCGTAATTAGCAACAGGAGTGCCACTGGCAGCAAGGAGTTGTTGGACTGACGGGTTCGTTGCGTCACGTGCCTCCCTTGGAATGACACTAACTGCTGCACCGGTGTCAATTAGGAACAGGTTATTGGAAACTAAATCTCGGACGTGCAACAGACGACTGCTATTATGGCTGCCGACCGCGTTAGTCGTCGGAAGGCGTCAGGATGTAAGTCTCCCCGTTTGGCTCCGCAGCTCCCGGCCTATTCCCCAAACCGTTTGTGGTATCGACAGTACGTTGATCGAGATGGGTTAACCAGTCGGTCAGCGAAGGGCTCCTGAGACTTTCACGTCGGTCAGAGTTGCGATACGATTTATGGTTTCCACAGCGAGAACAACCAGAACAGATAAAACGTCTGAAAGCCCTCTCGAAAGCAGCTATCAGAGTGTCCTCGGAGTGTGTTCCTACAGTGGGAGCTGTGGTCTGAAGGCTGCTCGAGTTTGTTACGGCAGCAGTTTGGGGATGGTACCGTTCCATAATACCGTCCGCTAGTTTGGCCGCTTCTGTGAGCTTGAGGTTGCCAGAAACCTCGAGCAGTGCTTGAACCTTGGGTGGTAGTCGCTGTACCCACAACTCTTTAAGGACGTTTTCCTCTAAAAGTTGCCCCGTCAGCTGCTGCATTTCTCTCAGTAATGCAGAGGGCTTCTTGCTACTTAACTCTGCCCCTTGGATCAGCCGTTTCAGTCCAGACGGTTCTGGCGGCAAAAGACAAGAGATGACGACGTCTTCCATGGCAGTGTAAGAACAGTCACTGAATATTACGTCGCGTATCTGAGTAGCAGCGTCAAGGGGAAGGCGACCGATAGTCCACAAGTAACGGGTTAGTTTGCTTGTGATTCTGTGTGATTCAAACTCTGCCTCTAACATATGAAACCAGAGTTGAGGGCCATCAATAAAAAACTGAGGGACGGCTAGGGAGACTGTCGAAACGGACGGTTCCGGGTCAGGTTTACGGTCGTTGCTAGCCATAGTTGCAATGGTACGTCAAATGTAAAATGATATAAAGAGGTCAGTGCAGCAAAAGTGAAACACTTATAATATGGATATGAGAAAAATATAAAAGGGACATGGTAACAGAAATCAGGAATTTACCGTTTATATGATGGAAGAATCAAAGATGTGGACGAATGTGATTGAGGGACTTACGGGTGTCCTTCATATATTAATTTGTTGTTCGGGCTCATCAGTTTAGGATTTTTCTCAGTTAAGTCAGGACCTGCTCCCGTACAGAGTCTATAGCCCCTGGTCCTCGGTTTGTGACACGATAGCGACTACGCTCGGCAGCGGGCAGAGCAGAACTCAAAACGCTGGAGCGGGACAGCGTGTGTATCGGAGGAGCGCAACGGCGTGCAGACGACGTACACAGGCGGAGCAAGTGGCGCCACCAAAAACGGTAATTGTTCAAATAAACAAATTTGTTAGTCTTTGTCATCGAGTGCTTTATTGGTAGCACTACGGAGGTCTCCCCTTAGAAAGCCGACGCATTTGGGCTCCGACCCGTGATGGGTACGTCGGCTTCGGTGGCGAGAGACATTTTCCATGCTTCCCTCCGCGGTCGAACACAACAGCGAAGTCAGCACAAGACGTTCTCCATGACTCACACTGGTCGCTGTGCGTCGTTCGCGAAATTGCTTCCTCCTCGAAATTTAATCCAATCGGGGAAAATCCTGTTTGTGACCAGGCATTGGTGACTGTGTCGTAGGGTTTTTCGTTGTCAGTCTATCCCAAAGTTCCGTTTCCCTGTGGTTGTCATTGCCTTCGTAAGCAAGCCAACGTCCAGTGTCAAATGAGTCCAGTCGCGATCCAATGAGCGTTGTGTTGGAGCCATGTGAGGTCCTGGAATTCCCTGTGGTTCCGTCCGACGGGACGAGCTGGAAAGCAAAAAGCACAAGGAAGCTGCGCCTCGAGGCGCGATCGGATATTCGACTGAGGGGGACATATCGGAGCAATACAGGCTGCCGCCACCCTTGTTGTGATAACCATGTGGTCGTGCATCCATGCATAATAGGAGTAAACTTGAATATATACAACTGTTACATATCCAGAAAATCTCGTTGGCTGTCGCAGCTCGCGGCCGCGTCGATTTCTCCTGTTGAAGGGCGCAGCTGTGGCATCCGTGGAGTTTGGTGTTGCAGCAGGTAACGAGAGTCGTTAGTGGGAGTAACAGGGGCCGACTCGGGACGACTAACCGAAGGTTGTGAGCAGGTGGGGACACTGAGAGGGTCGTTCGAGGTGGGTTCTGCCTCGATGAAGGCTGGTTTGGGGCGGTCTATGCTGATGGTCTCTTTCCTGCCCTCGACTTCCACCACGTATTACTTTTCCTTTCGCTGGACGACGCGGAACGGGCCAGAGTAAGCCGCTTGTAGTGGTGATCGCACTGCATCTACTCGAATAAACACATGGCTGGCGGTCGCTAGAGTGGTAGGTATGTAGTTGCTGAGGGTTTGTTCTCGTGGTGGGGTGAGCTACATCAGCAGCATTTGGTGTGACAACCGTTTTGCGTAATCCATGTTATTGAAACTCACAGGTGATAATGGAGAAACAAACTCACCTGGAAGTCGTAGTGTGCAACCATAAACCAGTTCAACCGCCGTAACACCCATATCGGATTTAACGGTGTTACGCAGTCCTAAGAGAACGATCGGCAAAACTTCACTCCATAATGGGTTATCACGAGCACGAAGGGCAGCTTTCAGCTGGCGATGGAATCGCTCCACCATGCCATTGGCCTGAGGATGATAGGCCGTCGTCTTGTTGTGTCGGCAACCGAATGCGTTCAGTAGCTCGTGGAAGGCGCCGTCGAAATGAGAACCGCGGTCAGTGGTCACGATAGCAGGGCAACCGAACTGACTCACCCAACCAGTTAGAAATGCTTTTGCAGCCTCCTCTGAGGTTGGACGAGGAATAGGTATGGCCTGTGGCCAGCGAGTGAAACGATCTACACAGATGAGGATGTTAACGCAGCCGTTGGATGGCGGAAGTGGCCCCACGAAATCCACATGCACATGATGAAAGCTTGCGTCCGGCTCGCAGAATGTGCCTAACGTAGATTTGGTGTGACGATGTATCTTAACTCGTTGGCACTGGAGACAAGCACCAGCCCGAAGACGCACATCATGTTTGACGCAAGGCCAGACTAATCGCTCGTTCACTAGTTTCACTGAGGCGGTTACCCCAGGGTGCGATAAGTTGTGGAGGCTGGTAAAAACTCGTTGGCGAAAACTGGCAGGAACTAGTGGTCGGGGTCGACCTTGTGACACATCGCAAATGATAGTTACGTACGAAGTTGGAAGGGCCACTGGCACTAGGTGCAGGGAGATGCTGTTTCTGAGTTGCTCTACCTCAGAATCTGTTGTTTGGGCTGCGGCGGTTGCCTCTAGGTCCATGCCCATGGGTAGTGGGTCGTCGATTTTGTGAACGCGTGAGAGTGCGTCTGCTACGGGATTGTGTGCCCCAGAGACGTGTCGAATGTCCGTAGTAAACTGCGAAAAATAGTCTAGGTGGCGAATCTCACGTGGCGAACATCGGTCAGAATCTGACTGGAGGGCGTAAACTAGTGGTTTATTATCCATGAACACTGTGAACGTCTGGCCTCCGAGTGTGCGCCGGAAGTGTCGGATACCCAAATAGATTGCCAGTAGTTCTCTTCTGAACGTAATACTTCGGGATTCCGCAGGCTGGAGACGCTTGGAGAAGAAAGCTATTGGTTGCCATGAGTTGTTGACGAATTGCTGCAACACTGATCCAACAGCCTTGTCCGAGGCATCTGTTCCTAATGCCGGGGGAGCAGAAGGATTGGGATGTGCAAGGAGTGCCATGTTGGCGACAGCTTCCTTGATCGAAGTAAAAGCTACCTGCGCCGTGTCGGGTAAAATGAATTTCTGCTTACCTCCACGTAAAAGGTCTGTTAGAGGCTGCATTATTTCGGCGTAGTGTGTGATGAACCGGCGATAAAATTAACCAGGCTAGAAAATTGGCGTAATTGTCGGTAAGAGTGAGGCTAATGGTAGTCGCAAATTACCGCCACCTTGTCAGGTAGGGGCTGTATGCCTTAGGTTGAGATTTCGTGACCCAGGAATGTGATGGTTGTCCTACCTAACTCACACTTGGTAGGGTTATTGGTTACACCATGTTGGCTAAGGCGCTCATAAAGAGCACGCAGGTGTGTCATATGCTCTTCTTTTGAAGAACTTGCCACCAAAATATCGTCTAAGTACATGTAGACATTCTTCAAACCGCGTGTTGCTTCATGCATAAACCTTTGAAAAATTTGGGCTGCATTGCTGAGCCCAAACGGCATGTGCAAAAACTCGAATAGTCCGAATGGAGTTGTGACGGCGGTTTTAGGGATGTCAGCCTCTGCTACTGGGATTTGGTGGTAGGCTAAAACGAGGTCGATTCTGCTGAAAACAGAACAACCAGACAGGGTAGAAGTAAGGTCTTGAATATGTGGAATGAGGTGCCTGTCTGGGATAGTAGCCTGGTTGAGGGCCCTATAGTCACCGCAGGGGCGCCAATCGCCATTAGGTTTAGGAACCACGTGAAGGGGCGAGGCCCAAAAGCTACTTGACGGGCGCATTATGCCCAACTCTTGCATGTGTTCGAACTCAGCCTGTGCTACGCGGAGCTTGTCTAGGGTCAAGCGACGTGGTCGGCTAAATGCTGGGAGTCCTTTAGTGACAATATGGTGGGTAACGTTAGTGGTCACCGCGGGAAAGGGACCAGATTGTCTTAGCATCGTCGGGTAAGTTGAAAGTAGGTCTGCGTACGGGTGTTCGGCCTGCGGTTCGATGTATAGGGGCGTGATGTGATTCACAGAGGAATACGAACCGGTTACGGAAAGAGAAGTCTGCCGGTCGACAGCTCTCCGTGCTCGTCCATCGATCAGAAAGTCGAAATGGTCAAGTAAATCGATGCCTAGGATGGGATTAGGGACTTCCGCTACTGTGAACATCCAGCGGAAGGTCCGGCGTAGTCCCACGTTGAGGGTGAGTGACCGTAATTAGCAACAGGAGTGCCACTGGCAGCAAGGAGTTGTTGGACTGACGGGTTCGTTGCGTCACGTGCCTCCCTTGGAATGACACTAACTGCTGCACCGGTGTCAATTAGGAACAGGTTATTGGAAACTAAATCTCGGACGTGCAACAGACGACTGCTATTATGGCTGCCGACCGCGTTAGTCGTCGGAAGGCGTCAGGATGTAAGTCTCCCCGTTTGGCTCCGCAGCTCCCGGCCTACTCCCCAAACCGTTTGTGGTATCGACAGTACGTTGATCGAGATGGGTTAACCAGTCGGTCAGCGAAGGGCTCCTGAGACTTTCACGTCGGTCAGAGTTGCGATACGATTTATGGTTTCCACAGCGAGAACAACCAGAACAGATAAAACGTCTGAAAGCCCTCTCGAAAGCAGCTATCAGAGTGTCCTCGGAGTGTGTTCCTACAGTGGGAGCTGTGGTCTGAAGGCTGCTCGAGTTTGTTACGGCAGCAGTTTGGGGATGGTACCGTTCCATAATACCGTCCGCTAGTTTGGCCGCTTCTGTGAGCTTGAGGTTGCCAGAAACCTCGAGCAGTGCTTGAACCTTGGGTGGTAGTCGCTGTACCCACAACTCTTTAAGGACGTTTTCCTCTAAAAGTTGCCCCGTCAGCTGCTGCATTTCTCTCAGTAATGCAGAGGGCTTCTTGCTACTTAACTCTGCCCCTTGGATCAGCCGTTTCAGTCCAGACGGTTCTGGCGGCAAAAGACAAGAGATGACGACGTCTTCCATGGCAGTGTAAGAACAGTCACTGAATATTACGTCGCGTATCTGAGTAGCAGCGTCAAGGGGAAGGCGACCGATAGTCCACAAGTAACGGGTTAGTTTGCTTGTGATTCTGTGTGATTCAAACTCTGCCTCTAACATATGAAACCAGAGTTGAGGGCCATCAATAAAAAACTGAGGGACGGCTAGGGAGACTGTCGAAACGGACGGTTCCGGGTCAGGTTTACGGTCGTTGCTAGCCATAGTTGCAATGGTACGTCAAATGTAAAATGATATAAAGAGGTCAGTGCAGCAAAAGTGAAACACTTATAATATGGATATGAGAAAAATATAAAAGGGACATGGTAACAGAAATCAGGAATTTACCGTTTATATGATGGAAGAATCAAAGATGTGGACGAATGTGATTGAGGGACTTACGGGTGTCCTTCATATATTAATTTGTTGTTCGGGCTCATCAGTTTAGGATTTTTCTCAGTTAAGTCAGGACCTGCTCCCGTACAGAGTCTATAGCCCCTGGTCCTCGGTTTGTGACACGATAGCGACTACGCTCGGCAGCGGGCAGAGCAGAACTCAAAACGCTGGAGCGGGACAGCGTGTGTATCGGAGGAGCGCAACGGCGTGCAGACGACGTACACAGGCGGAGCAAGTGGCGCCACCAAAAACGGTAATTGTTCAAATAAACAAATTTGTTAGTCTTTGTCATCGAGTGCTTTATTGGTAGCACTACGGAGGTCTCCCCTTAGAAAGCCGACGCATTTGGGCTCCGACCCGTGATGGGTACGTCGGCTTCGGTGGCGAGAGACATTTTCCATGCTTCCCTCCGCGGTCGAACACAACAGCGAAGTCAGCACAAGACGTTCTCCATGACTCACACTGGTCGCTGTGCGTCGTTCGCGAAATTGCTTCCTCCTCGAAATTTAATCCAATCGGGGAAAATCCTGTTTGTGACCAGGCATTGGTGACTGTGTCGTAGGGTTTTTCGTTGTCAGTCTATCCCAAAGTTCCGTTTCCCTGTGGTTGTCATTGCCTTCGTAAGCAAGCCAACGTCCAGTGTCAAATGAGTCCAGTCGCGATCCAATGAGCGTTGTGTTGGAGCCATGTGAGGTCCTGGAATTCCCTGTGGTTCCGTCCGACGGGACGAGCTGGAAAGCAAGAAGCACAAGGAAGCTGCGCCTCGAGGCGCGATCGGATATTCGACTGAGGGGGACATATCGGAGCAATACAGGCTGCCGCCACCCTTGTTGTGATAACCATGTGGTCGTGCATCCATGCATAATAGGAGTAAACTTGAATATATACAACTGTTACATATCCAGAAAATCTCGTTGGCTGTCGCAGCTCGCGGCCGCGTCGATTTCTCCTGTTGAAGGGCGCAGCTGTGTCATCCGTGGAGTTTGGTGTTGCAGCAGGTAACGAGAGTCGTTAGTGGGAGTAACAGGGGCCGACTCGGGACGACTAACCGAAGGTTGTGAGCAGGTGGGGACACTGAGAGGGTCGTTCGAGGTGGGTTCTGCCTCGATGAAGGCTGGTTTGGGGCGGTCTATGCTGATGGTCTCTTTCCTGCCCTCGACTTCCACCACGTATTACTTTTCCTTTCGCTGGACGACGCGGAACGGGCCAGAGTAAGCCGCTTGTAGTGGTGATCGCACTGCATCTACTCGAATAAACACATGGCTGGCGGTCGCTAGAGTGGTAGGTATGTAGTTGCTGAGGGTTTGTTCTCGTGGTGGGGTGAGCTACATCAGCAGCATTTGGTGTGACAACCGTTTTGCGTAATCCATGTTATTGAAACTCACAGGTGATAATGGAGAAACAAACTCACCTGGAAGTCGTAGTGTGCAACCATAAACCAGTTCAACCGCCGTAACACCCATATCGGATTTAACGGTGTTACGCAGTCCTAAGAGAACGATCGGCAAAACGTCACTCCATAATGGGTTATCACGAGCACGAAGGGCAGCTTTCAGCTGGCGATGGAATCGCTCCACCATGCCATTGGCCTGAGGATGATAGGCCGTCGTCTTGTTGTGTCGGCAACCGAATGCGTTCAGTAGCTCGTGGAAGGCGCCGTCGAAATGAGAACCGCGGTCAGTGGTCACGATAGCAGGGCAACCGAACTGACTCACCCAACCAGTTAGAAATGCTTTTGCAGCCTCCTCTGAGGTTGGACGAGGAATAGGTATGGCCTGTGGCCAGCGAGTGAAACGATCTACACAGATGAGGATGTTAACGCAGCCGTTGGATGGCGGAAGTGGCCCCACGAAATCCACATGCACATGATGAAAGCTTGCGTCCGGCTCGCAGAATGTGCCTAACGTAGATTTGGTGTGACGATGTATCTTAACTCGTTGGCACTGGAGACAAGCACCAGCCCGAAGACGCACATCATGTTTGACGCAAGGCCAGACTAATCGCTCGTTCACTAGTTTCACTGAGGCGGTTACCCCAGGGTGCGATAAGTTGTGGAGGCTGGTAAAAACTCGTTGGCGAAAACTGGCAGGAACTAGTGGTCGGGGTCGACCTTGTGACACATCGCAAATGATAGTTACGTACGAAGTTGGAAGGGCCACTGGCACTAGGTGCAGGGAGGTGCTGTTTCTGAGTTGCTCTACCTCAGAATCTGTTGTTTGGGCTGCGGCGGTTGCCTCTAGGTCCATGCCCATGGGTAGTGGGTCGTCGATTTTGTGAACGCGTGAGAGTGCGTCTGCTACGGGATTGTGTGCCCCAGAGACGTGTCGAATGTCCGTAGTAAACTGCGAAAAATAGTCTAGGTGGCGAATCTCACGTGGCGAACATCGGTCAGAATCTGACTGGAGGGCGTAAACTAGTGGTTTATTATCCATGAACACTGTGAACGTCTGGCCTCCGAGTGTGCGCCGGAAGTGTCGGATACCCAAATAGATTGCCAGTAGTTCTCTTCTGAACGTAATACTTCGGGATTCCGCAGGCTGGAGACGCTTGGAGAAGAAAGCTATTGGTTGCCATGAGTTGTTGACGAATTGCTGCAACACTGATCCAACAGCCTTGTCCGAGGCATCTGTTCCTAATGCCGGGGGAGCAGAAGGATTGGGATGTGCAAGGAGTGCCATGTTGGCGACAGCTTCCTTGATCGAAGTAAAAGCTACCTGCGCCGTGTCGGGTAAAATGAATTTCTGCTTACCTCCACGTAAAAGGTCTGTTAGAGGCTGCATTATTTCGGCGTAGTGTGTGATGAACCGGCGATAAAATTAACCAGGCTAGAAAATTGGCGTAATTGTCGGTAAGAGTGAGGCTCATGGTAGTCGCAAATTACCGCCACCTTGTCAGGTAGGGGCTGTATGCCTTAGGTTGAGATTTCGTGACCCAGGAATGTGATGGTTGTCCTACCTAACTCACACTTGGTAGGGTTATTGGTTACACCATGTTGGCTAAGGCGCTCATAAAGAGCACGCAGGTGTGTCATATGCTCTTCTTTTGAAGAACTTGCCACCAAAATATCGTCTAAGTACATGTAGACATTCTTCAAACCGCGTGTTGCTTCATGCATAAACCTTTGAAAAATTTGGGCTGCATTGCTGAGCCCAAACGGCATGTGCAAAAACTCGAATAGTCCGAATGGAGTTGTGACGGCGGTTTTAGGGATGTCAGCCTCTGCTACTGGGATTTGGTGGTAGGCTAAAACGAGATCGATTCTGCTGAAAACAGAACAACCAGACAGGGTAGAAGTAAGGTCTTGAATATGTGGAATGAGGTGCCTGTCTGGGATAGTAGCCTGGTTGAGGGCCCTATAGTCACCGCAGGGGCGCCAATCGCCATTAGGTTTAGGAACCACGTGAAGGGGCGAGGCCCAAAAGCTACTTGACGGGCGCATTATGCCCAACTCTTGCATGTGTTCGAACTCAGCCTGTGCTACGCGGAGCTTGTCTAGGGTCAAGCGACGTGGTCGGCTAAATGCTGGGAGTCCTTTAGTGACAATATGGTGGGTAACGTTAGTGGTCACCGCGGGAAAGGGACCAGATTGTCTTAGCATCGTCGGGTAAGTTGAAAGTAGGTCTGCGTACGGGTGTTCGGCCTGCGGTTCGATGTATAGGGGCGTGATGTGATTCACAGAGGAATACGAACCGGTTACGGAAAGAGAAGTCTGCCGGTCGACAGCTCTCCGTGCTCGTCCATCGATCAGAAAGTCGAAATGGTCAAGTAAATCGATGCCTAGGATGGGATTAGGGACTTCCGCTACTGTGAACACCCAGCGGAAGGTCCGGCGTAGTCCCACGTTGAGGGTGAGTGACCGTAATTAGCAACAGGAGTGCCACTGGCAGCAAGGAGTTGTTGGACTGACGGGTTCGTTGCGTCACGTGCCTCCCTTGGAATGACACTAACTGCTGCACCGGTGTCAATTAGGAACAGGTTATTGGAAACTAAATCTCGGACGTGCAACAGACGACTGCTATTATGGCTGCCGACCGCGTTAGTCGTCGGAAGGCGTCAGGATGTAAGTCTCCCCGTTTGGCTCCGCAGCTCCCGGCCTACTCCCCAAACCGTTTGTGGTATCGACAGTACGTTGATCGAGATGGGTTAACCAGTCGGTCAGCGAAGGGCTCCTGAGACTTTCACGTCGGTCAGAGTTGCGATACGATTTATGGTTTCCACAGCGAGAACAACCAGAACAGATAAAACGTCTGAAAGCCCTCTCGAAAGCAGCTATCAGAGTGTCCTCGGAGTGTGTTCCTACAGTGGGAGCTGTGGTCTGAAGGCTGCTCGAGTTTGTTACGGCAGCAGTTTGGGGATGGTACCGTTCCATAATACCGTCCGCTAGTTTGGCCGCTTCTGTGAGCTTGAGGTTGCCAGAAACCTCGAGCAGTGCTTGAACCTTGGGTGGTAGTCGCTGTACCCACAACTCTTTAAGGACGTTTTCCTCTAAAAGTTGCCCCGTCAGCTGCTGCATTTCTCTCAGTAATGCAGAGGGCTTCTTGCTACTTAACTCTGCCCCTTGGATCAGCCGTTTCAGTCCAGACGGTTCTGGCGGCAAAAGACAAGAGATGACGACGTCTTCCATGGCAGTGTAAGAACAGTCACTGAATATTACGTCGCGTATCTGAGTAGCAGCGTCAAGGGGAAGGCGACCGATAGTCCACAAGTAACGGGTTAGTTTGCTTGTGATTCTGTGTGATTCAAACTCTGCCTCTAACATATGAAACCAGAGTTGAGGGCCATCAATAAAAAACTGAGGGACGGCTAGGGAGACTGTCGAAACGGACGGTTCCGGGTCAGGTTTACGGTCGTTGCTAGCCATAGTTGCAATGGTACGTCAAATGTAAAATGATATAAAGAGGTCAGTGCAGCAAAAGTGAAACACTTATAATATGGATATGAGAAAAATATAAAAGGGACATGGTAACAGAAATCAGGAATTTACCGTTTATATGATGGAAGAATCAAAGATGTGGACGAATGTGATTGAGGGACTTACGGGTGTCCTTCATATATTAATTTGTTGTTCGGGCTCATCAGTTTAGGATTTTTCTCAGTTAAGTCAGGACCTGCTCCCGTACAGAGTCTATAGCCCCTGGTCCTCGGTTTGTGACACGATAGCGACTACGCTCGGCAGCGGGCAGAGCAGAACTCAAAACGCTGGAGCGGGACAGCGTGTGTATCGGAGGAGCGCAACGGCGTGCAGACGACGTACACAGGCGGAGCAAGTGGCGCCACCAAAAACGGTAATTGTTCAAATAAACAAATTTGTTAGTCTTTGTCATCGAGTGCTTTATTGCTAGCACTACTGTTTTACATACCCTTGCTTACGCCCAGCCGATCTTATTCGAGGCCCTCTGGTAATGTCTTTGAGGTTCAAAGTCCTGCTTGACTGACACGCCTGAGATTTCACGCCCGACAATTCGGAAGGCAGTACTGCTCTTCCCGCCTATGTTGTTAGTTAAGTTTTGGCATCTGAGAACAGCTTTGATATCCTGAGCTAAATAACCCTCTGCTGCCTTCACTCCATCTGCAGAGATGAAACACGGCTTGTCCAGTTCTTTCGTTAGGTCATTAGGTACAGATGGAAGACCGAGGGATACGGTGCTGAGCCAAGTGGCACACCACTGGCAACCATTTCTGGCCTTGATAGATAATCACCTACCTTGACACATAAATTACGGTTTAACACACATTTGAGCAATGAGTAACCAAATTTACAACGGGCTCCGAAATCAAAATGCAATTATCCGTGATATTCTACGATACTAGATTATTGAATGAACAGTGACACCAAACAGGTACAAACCTGAATTATGAGATCACAAGGACTCAGCAAACGGGAAACCGAGTTGTGGTGTGCGAGTGAGGAGCACGTGCGTCACGCAGGTCAAGAACAAGGACATGACAAAGTAGCGCTCTGTGCACGAACAAACAACGATTAGTCCATAAAACCGAACAGTGCGTAAAGACACGTCCGTAGTGTAGACAAGTGAGTGATATTAAGAAAAACATGGAACTGCAAGGGTTTTAGGGGGTTTTCCACGACCGGTCGTTACATACAGTGCCGAGAAGGTGCAATACCCAATCACTTACCTTCTCGATTATCCCAAAGATCCGCAGTTTATAGTCCAATAGAAGATGACACAGAATCGTAAGCCTTACTGAAATCCAAATTAGAAACCCTTACTGTCATGCCTCAGTCCATTCATCCTGTGGTCTCGTCGAAGAGCATCAGAAGGTTTGCCAAATGACCTTTTAATAACGAACCCATGTTTTACAGGTGTCAGTAGGTCGTCAACCAGAAGCTAACATAATTTTTAATTATACGTTCCAAGCACTTACGCAGCACAGTCGTCAGGCTAACTGGCCCTGCGCTACACCGCGTCGGTTCGCGTGCTGTTATCGGTTTAGTTTCTGCTAAGCTATCCAAGGTGATATTAGGAATAATAGCTACCAGGACTATCTCCACAACTCAGAATAATTTGGGGATTATTTTTCTGAACAATGAACTCATAGGCAACCAGCCAATCTGCAAAACGTTGTTAGAATAGCTTTCCAGCTGCCAGTGTAAGATAGTCGAGTGTTCCCCATTATCAACACCCCCAACTCCAATCCTTTATAAACACTTTTCCAAAAAAATGCTAAAGCGACTTCCATCCGCCTTCACCACCGAGTGACAAGCCTTTTTCAGTGCTAGAGCACTGAAAGCCCCCGACTCCCCACAGCTTTGGTATTTTGCTCCGTACCACTAGTTGATATCCACAGTGATGCTGGTACCAAATTTAGGGCGCTAGATGAAACCTAGAATCCTTGGAATGACGGTTACATACCTTGGATAATGCGCCGACCTCGTTGTCACCGCTGGCGTTTATCGCGGAGCCTTCAAAATACCCGAACACCCAAAGTTTACTAAAGGCCGGTCGCTTTCTGGACTCAATTGCTTCTAAAGTTCACCGAAGAATTAAAAGATTCAAGAATGCTGTGGTCTTTAATATTCCGGACCGTCTTCCGCTTTCCTCGATTGAACAATCGTTGCTTCTAGTCTGCTCTATGTCGCACCACTAATGCGGCTGCGTACGACTAGGAAAAAAGTCACAGCGGTATATGTGTCCACTTCTGTTTCAGTTCCGTGAGGAAAACATTGCCACGAAATCCACCAGAAACAGAGAGACTATGCTAATGCCACCTCATTCAAAAGCATAAAAATTGTCGCCGACAAGACCCCATTGTAGAGGGACATCCTGAAGTCGGTAATCGGCAGTCCCTCATCGTCACAATCTCCTGATCTAGGGCCGCCCAACCCCCCAACAACCCACCACGGTTGACACATTCACACACGCACCATCGACCAATGCACCACCAGTGGATGTAGACCTCGATTATCCCGCACGTCTCTAACTCCTCAGCACCAATCCAAACGGCTCCACGTTACAACCCAATATCCACCTTTACCTATAGGACGTACCGAATGCCGGGCGATACAATCATCTCTCAAAGACAGCTATCGCTCAGCTATTGACTTGTCTTCCAAGCAACACGAGAAAGTGATTACTTCCAACTCATCACCCAGTACAAACGAATCGGCAACAACATCGTCCCCAACGAAATCGAGCACAGCCTCTTGCTCCGTCCCTGTCGCTTCCCGTGGCCTAGATCATCTCAGCATCCACATCACCATGCCCCCAATTTACCTCATAAGCTAGCATGTGGCCCCTCGTGTAAGGGCCAAACAAATTTTAACCCAACATTTCCCACCACCGGCACACCCACCGAAACTCCTCGGTCCCTCCATCAGTAATCCACTTGTGCACCTAAGTAAACACCTAAAGACCCAAGCAGCCAACCTCAACGTGTTGCGACCAACTACTCGTACGTCACCTTCGCCCTGTCTACCGATGGCCCACCATATGGCAAATTCGCCCCCGGTTCATACCACTACCACCTTTGTCACCGCCATTCGAACCTTCTCATTTTCCAGTACACCAAGCACAGCATCCGTTGTACTCGCTCAATTTTTCACCAGGTCGAATTCAGTTACCAGACCTTCCTTCAAGCCTCTCACTCCGCTGCAGCCCCTATATGTACTCCAGCAACTTGCCTACCTCAATCTGACCGCTGCAGTATACTATCATCAACCACCCGTTCGAATCGGGCTCCCACTTTACCGAAGCAACCGGTGGTACATCCCACGGCTATTCAGTACGGACCCAGAATGCCAATTTTTTCATTACGTACCCTGGGCGAAACATGACCCCACACCATAGCTCTATCTCAGAATATTCGTCCTCACTTGTTCCCCAGTGGTGGTATAACCCTCAGTCCACCAACTCGTATCTCATCCGCAAGCCAAGGCCCCGCCTCTATAATTGCAGACGATACTTCTAACCTCCATCCGCTCCACACTGGTTCTTCGCTTCAGACTCCCCCACTCATCCTTGACGAAGCTCCCCTTGCCTTCTTGGTTGATCCTGCGGTGGCCGGCCACTCCATGCGCTCCCAATCGAACTCGGAAATCACGGAATTCGATCGTACTACCTGTCCTACCAGCACTCCCCCAATCTTTGCTGGTCATCCTGATACTGACCAAAAGTCCGTCTATTGGTCTTCGACTCACATGCACAGTAATCTACCCAGGACTGTCTCATCCACCTCATCTGTACCGGGACTAGCAACGCCACTACCTCTATCTCCTCCAGCCCCAAAGCTCGCACAGCTGCCCGTTGCGACAGTACAAGGAAGCACAACGATATGTCTGTTTTCGTCGTCAATATTCGCTCACAACCAGCAAAAATTTACCTTCTGCGTGCCCGGGTCCTTGTGTCTAGCTACGATTTCATCCTCGTCACGGAAACGTGGCTTAACGCAAACACTCCCAACTTAGACTTCACAATATCTGGCTACAAGGCTTTCAGCAACTCTAGAATACATTGTCGAGGAGGGGGTAGCCTAGTATACTGCAGAGAATCTTTTCTTGTTTCTTTAATGCAACTCCCAGTCCTCGACGCCGTTGATGACTCAATCTGGGTAACAGTTAAACTGCAGTCACAAGAACTCTTGCTTGGATGCATTTATCAATCACCTGAATCAACCGGGGACAATATTGTACCTATTATTGACGCTTTCCGCTTTGTCTCCACCTACCTTATCGATCACAAGTTGATTGCAGGCGATTTCAACGATCCAGGGGTGTGTTGGCCATCGCACTCTGGCCCACGACTTTACCAGGATTTCGTTTCCTGTACACACCTCGGTGGTTGGACTCAACACGTTCGATCACCTACTAGAGGAAACAACATTCTAGGTCTGTTTTCTCAAGGGTTCCATAAGGTAACCAACTCTGTGGGAGACAGCTTTCCCAGGTATGACCACAGGGCCGTCTCGTGCGCTTTCTCTGTACCAAAAATCGTTATTTCTTCCATACCATCTGCCAGACCATATCACTTAGCTCACTGGAGCAGCCTTTCAAACATAATCAGATCTCAAAATTGGAAAACCTCGTTTCTTTCGCCCGATCCGTGGGTGGTAGCAGATCAGCTACATTCCGTTCTCAGTATTTAAACAACATCACCCCAACTATGCCACCACTGACGAATTCTAGAACAGACAGACTCTCGCAGATGATATCTAAACTCTCCAAACTTCAACGACTTGCATTCAAAACCCGAGAGTTTTCGATATATATCCAAATGGACCGACTGTCAGCGAAAATGAAATCACAAACTGAACTCGTGCTTACTCAGCAAGAAGCAAAAGCTTTGCACCACCCCAAGAAGACGAAAATCCTGAGTAGGTTGATGAGAACAAGAAACCCCCAGCCCCGCAAGGTTATACCTTTCATCACTGTTAACAACTCCCATCTGGATAAGCCGGAAGAAATAGCTGGAGTTTTCAACATGTTTTTCACTTCAGCCCAAACGGCCAGTGTTCCCACTCCTGGAATACTCTCTTCTTGTTTACCCAGTGAGACTCTGTCTACAGTTTCACTTCACCCCAACGGTATTTCTCCGCTTCTAGTTTCTATGATACCATTTTACCGCCCAGGTCCGGACTGCATTCCGCCGGCTGCTTTTACTCTGGGGGGTCAAGACATTCCCACCCTTCTATTTAATTTATTTAACCTGTCTATGAAATTTAGCTCGTTCTCTAATCAGTGAAAAACCTCTACAATAACCCCTTTGCACAAAAAAGGCTCTTTTCATGTTCTCGAGAATTACCGTCCCATTAATCATACACCGATTATCTTCAGAATCATGGAGAAGCTCATTAAGAATAAGATAACGGCCCATCTTTTAACAAATACCTTGCTCAGTGTGGGCCAACACGGTTTCCTGAGAAACCGTTCGTGCTCTACTTGTCGGGTTAACTTCTTGAACTCAGTCACGGAGGCTGCTGACAAAGGCAGGTCCATGATCATTACCCTCCTTGATATGAAGAGGGCCTTCGACCGAGTCTCACACACTCCGCTCCTATCACAGGCCAAATCTTATGGCATCACAGACCTGTTACTCGGTTGGGTTCTTACTTCTCCGACCGTCATCAGTTGATTCTGGTTAATGGGTCCGTCTTGAAACCCAAACCTGTTTCCGGTGGTGTCATACAAGCCAGCTCTTCGGACCCACTACTGTTCCTCATATATATAAATGATGTGTTCAGTGTCGTTCGCCGTGGCAGACTCCACCTCTTCGCGGAAGACATCAAAATCTTGTATAGTTTTGATTCCAGTCAGCTTAGTACAGTTATCAGTGATATACGGCAAGATTGAACAGCTCTGAGTTCTTGGCGCTCCAGTTCGTTAATGAAAATTTTGCGGAGAAAAGCAACATTCTTACATTCAAATGCAATGTCCCCCCAGGTATGTTCAACATTGACCGTCACCCGATTTCCATCAGCCTCTTAGTACAAGATTTAGGTTTGCAATATTCAGTCACCTTCACTTTCTCTGAACATACCACCACTCAAAGTGCTAAAGCTAGAAGACTTGTAGGCCTGTTCATAGGACATTCCGCCTCCCAGAAAGCAAATTCAGCACATAAAAGACCCACGTTAGGCCCCTTCTGGAAGACTGTTTCATAACCTACTGTAACATGCGCCATCGGGACGGAGTAGCTATTGAAAAGGTTCAACGGCTAGTGACAAAAGAGTTAATTGGCTTTACAACTCAACTCAATTGGAGCTAAAGCTGTGAACATTTGACACTTGATCCGCTACGGCAGAGACGCATAAATCTGAACCTCTTATTATTTCATGGTGTTGTTGTAAATCGAATCATCGTATCGGCATCGCAGTTCAGAAACCTAACGGATTCAGAATATTCCTAAAGGCTGAGAGACAACACAGTTACTGTTTCCTTGTTAGAACTGCTCTTAAATCCAACTTTTTCCTGGTTAAGTATGCAGCTTTATGGAACAAATCACTCCATGATATACGTTCTATAAGGCCATCTAAGGTGTTTAAGGCCCACCTAAGCAAATACCTCAAAGTACAAACTGTAATCCAACTTATAGATCTGTAATTAAGTGAAGAAAGGGCTTTTAAAGCTGGATTAGGTTTCTAATAGTTTTCGAACTCCTTTTCTTTGTGGATTCCATTGTCTTTTGGGCCATAGCCGCTCTTGATTCCTCCACTTGTGTTGCTCACCCATTCGTTTTGCTTCTGTTCCTCATCTGATCCTGCCACTTGCGTTTGTAATTCTCCCTCGACAAAGTCCGACAGGCATAGTCGTTGAACTTCTCTGGAATGCCGCACTAACTGGACCCGGGCCCCAGTTATGGCAGCATTTTCTTTCTTTTTCTTCTCTCTCTTCATTCTATAACTCTCAGCTTCTTCGGTTCTAAGATTTCCTACAGAATGGTTTTATCTTTAGCCCGGTAATTCTGTTCCACCCTCATCTGTTTTGCTAAGTCTGACAGAAAATAACTTTCCAGTACCTCCAATCCTCTTATCTTTTTTCCAGTAGCCACGGAATGGCTATTAATAACCTGCTTCTTGACATTCTTTTACTCACTCTTCTTCTCCTCCTTATCAGGCCTTGCCATGTTACACTTTAGTTTACATAAGGATACCTAGCCCGAAATTAAAAATCCAGTTTAGAGCTCGGTCAAGACAATACTTACCCTTCAGATGTCACCCGACTCTGACTCACTATTACCTCTGGGGCTCAGGGTTTTGAGATAGCTCACCATCTCCGATCTGCTCCTCGTGTGACGCTTTGATTTTCTAAGCTACACTCACCCGCGACTGATCAAGAAGCTGTTTCATCCGGATCTACAACCAGTTTTCTACGGAAACCATTCTCTCCCTTATTTACCAGTTTTTGGTATACCAAATCCTATGATGTTTACAGTTCATCAGTCCTCACCTTCAGCGTGCGCCCTCCGATCAAAAAACGTTGGCTTATCTGTCCTAATCACCCGCTGCCACTGCACTAGCCAGCGGTCAACCTCTGCAAAGCCAGTGGTGAAACCTTTCCACTAACTTCGTAGTACCAGCGAAGTTGCCCTGCATACCAGAACCGGCGGTGCGTTCACCAGATGGCTCGCATACATACTGGAACCCGTCCGACTCTGTTATTGCCAAGAGCAAGCTGTTAAGTGATAGCTCCAGGAATGCTGTTATTATCTGAGTGATTGTTCCATCTCATCTTTTTTCTGTCAATGCTTTTGGCAGCAACACCCCTGAAGGTTATGACATCTGGTCTGTAGCGGTCTCACAATAAGGGGAAACAGCCATCCCTATCAGTCTCGGACTCGATGGGCCACGTGTAACGAAGGGCGGATCAGGAAGAAAAGGGAAGTTTACCCTATGGCGTAAATTCGCTTTCCCTCTCCTCAATAAAAAAGACGAAATAATCCACCTCAGACTGGGAAGGTTTTGGGATAATGCTCCCTGCCCCCTTCATTACAGATGGATTTCCGATAACAGCCTAGACCCGGCCCTGCATATGGAAAACCCCACGCTTTCGAGTTAACCTGCAGTTCCCTAGGCCTAGAACAATGCGGGATGACAGCACGCCGTTCGAGCTCTTCACATATGCTTGCCGACCCCGCCTTACTCAGCTTCAACACTTTTGGGTTCCCTGCAAAACCCTTGACCAGCTTGCTGATGTTTAATGCAGTAGTCGATACACGGTCTGAATAGTTACATCATGCGACCTCTGCTCTGACGAAACCCCAGCACTGGTACGCCTACGCCTAACAACTATGGGCAAAGCCTCGCCTACCTTGGTTATCCGAAAGTAATAATTGCAAATTTATAATTTATTATCCACAAGTTTAATTTTTCTATCCCCCTCGAGTCGAAGCGCTAATAGTTTTGTCCAAAGTCGGCGGTGATTTGTCTTCTACCACGTAGACGCAGTTACAAAACCAAAATTCGTACTGACACTAGGTCTCTTAGTTAACTGTTATTCCTTTAATGATTAGTGCTCACCTTCACTTAGTTCTCCTGTCCCAGGCTATAACTCAGTGGTCTCGTCTTCCTTTTTCTTGCACTCCCCCGTTAACTCGCGTCTCACCATGTTGATTATCATCCTTTAACAATCAATACTCACCGATCAGCGTATCTGCTCACGGTATTTTTGAACCTCATTTCACCTAGCAAGTGTATGCATCTGATTACGCATGACCTCACGGAAAACCAGCACATTCGCATCCACATAAAACGGCTTCACCTTAGCTCTTAGCGTTTTCTTTTCCTTTTTATAATTTCGCCGCCCTCAACTTCAGCCGGGTCAACAACCTGACTGCTGTCCTCCCTTTCCCCTCGTAGATCGGCCCACTGGCCATCAAGTAGCATTATCACTCTAATTTTCGTTAAGCCGTTAATCATAACCCCCAGCTGGATCATTCTCCAGACTGCCTCATTTCTCCTCTATTCCAGAACACACTGGTTACCTGGGTAGCCCGTCAACCAAATCGATGTTAACCCTGGATTACCTAAAGTACTAAAGGATTTGATCGATCGGATTGACCGTGGTTAAACCTATACTCACGCTTGATGACGCTTTATATGGAGCACCTTACATGGCTAACCAGTGGTCGCAATCCTATAACCAGGATTACGATCATTCATGATAGTCTCACCGGACCGCCGGAAGGATTACTGACATCACTCATCAGAATCCATTTCCCCCACTTCACAGGAACAGTTCAATTCATTTTGCGTGCAGGACCGCAGCCTGGCCCTCTCCGTTGCATGCCGCACTTACGCTCCCTAGTTCGTCAGCCTAGCCCTTTTTGACTGCTGCCTCATCATGCACTGCCTGCCATCAACAGCTACCAATGTCTTTACGAAATAAAAAACCAACCACTTTTACACTCAACTTCCTCTGTTCCTTCGGGTCTGGCCTCACCCAGTCACCGCAGTCTTCCCTCCTCTTCGCCACCTGTGCATATTTCGTGGTTGGATCAGCAGCTTTTGCCTCCAACAGTGTTTCCTCGATGGCTTGTTGAAATTCCCAGTTGTGTCCATTCACCATTCAAGCTTCTTAAAAGCACGCTGCATTCCTGGTGAGGGTTTCTGCCTCCATGTGATTTTTTATATAATATCGGAATTACCTATACAGAAAGGCCAATCTGATAATCCCATTCGACTCACTTGCATTTGTATCACAGGCACCCCCCACAACGAGCCATCCAATGGGGAGGGGCAATCTTCTCTATATCCTGCAAGCATCTCCAATTGCACTTTGATGAAACCATGTTAACTTCATATTTAATCTTATTTTGGTAATACTGTCAACCAGTTTCTCAAAACTGACCCCTCAAATATCTAGTTGGTGTCACACCGCGACTCCGTCTACACTTCCCGACTCTGCTTTGAATCTTCTTCACTCTACTGCTCTCTCTCTCTCTATTTTCGTCGACTACACACCAAATTCCGTAGATCGCCGTGGTCCATTCTGGAATACCGGATCCGTCGTAGACAATTAT
Organism: Fasciola hepatica; assembly: GCA_948099385.1. Taxonomy (NCBI): domain Eukaryota; kingdom Metazoa; phylum Platyhelminthes; class Trematoda; order Plagiorchiida; family Fasciolidae; genus Fasciola; species Fasciola hepatica. The sequence continues at coordinate 6,855,120 of CANUEZ040000012.1, read as the reverse complement.
CGGCACTCATAAGGCAAACTGTGCATTATTCCTGCCTCAACTCTCTGTTCATGTTGTGATGTCTGATTTCAGTTGCTTTATGGGTTCCCGCAAACACTGCACTTTTACCCTTCTTCAGTATCTTTTTATCTGCATTCCCACGTCCATCCCGCCAACAGCATCGTCACCTTTTCAAACTCGAAACCAGTTCATAGTGGCCGCCCCGACCCTTCCTTCTTTAGTTCACCTAAACACCGTCCAAGCTGATCGTTCTATTACTGCAATTGTGTTAACCATGAACTTCAAAATTGTGATTACCCTACATTACTGTGAATTGCTGTGTTCTCTGGTCATGCCTCTTGCATGTGTCTTGACCACGATCAAGAAAAATACCATTATTATTATTATTATTATTATTATTATTATTATTATTATTATTATTATTATTACTTCTCCGCCTTCCGCCGGATCCTGTCTTATGTGTTGCTACAGCAATTGTCCTACGCCAGTTCTCTGGCAACTCAGCCTCCTTTAGCGACCCCTTGTAAAACTGAATGATAGCCCCGATAAGATATAGGAAAGAGGTTAGACAATTGCTGGATGAATCGTACCCGATCCGGCCACTTTGTGCTTGCGCAAGGACTGAAGGTAAAGGAGTACTTCGTCCTCATTTACAGCAAGCTCCCGAAGCACTGGCTTACTCCCTATGTTCGATCTCGCCGCAGCAAACACCTGACCCTGACTACGCACTGTCTTAAAGAACACAAGCGGGGTTTTTGCTTTGTCTTAATCATCAAGAACAATGCTTCCATCGGGCACTTTCAAGGTACCTTCGTTCTCAAAATCGTTTTCTTGGGCTGCACACAAAAGAGGAACTTCTCACAGTCTACCTACTTGTTGTTGGCTAGTTTCCGCTCCTAATTGAGTTATGCCCCCCGTTTTAGGGCTTGGGCCCCTGTTTTGGCTGTCTCGTAGGCAGCATATTCGTAGTGCGGGCTGAGAAGTTTGTAACGAGCTCAAGGCCTTCTACGGACAGTTAACTCCCTTGCAACTTCTGGCCCCCATCAAAGCACCTATTTCTTTGCTGTTACCGAACAAACTCGTCTGTTGAGCTTATCAGCCCGGTTTTATTGCCTTCCACCTTTCTATCACAGATGGCTCTGGCACTTTTGGGTGCCAGCATATATGCTTCGTGTCCCTCACATGAGTTGATTTGCATCACATCTAGAGTAGTTCCGAACTAACCTAGATCCTGGTTTGTTGTGCCTTGCAACGAAAATCACAAGCAGCACTCCGTGATCACTCCCCCCCCAGTGGCTCTTCTATCACAAAAGTGGTGACTTCACATCGACACTTGGTTGTGAAAAAGTCTGGTGTAGATGAAAGTTACCCACTTTGGAAGCGCGGTTCTTCTCTTACTTGTTGCCTGAGGGCATGATAGTGAGGCCACACCACGAGAGCACCTCGGTGCTTCCCCTGGGGACATATTCATCATTCCAGTTTATCTCTTCGAGATCAGCATCTCCCAGTACGACAAGGTCCCGCGACCTGCTCAACTCAGTCTGTAGAGGCTGAAATAGTTTGGAGTCTCCTTCTTCGTTTATTTGCGGTGCTCTGTGGACACAGAATATCTGTACCGGCCACCAGATTAAGTGAATGCAACATACAGTTGTTTGTATGTTTGGTGGTGCAGATGTGAACGGGATATGCGCTGGTTATATTCAGTTCTTCACCTACACTTCCTGTAGTTGATGTTGTCACTAGGCTTCATGGCATTCTGATCCTTTTCCAGTCATGTCTCCGTGATAACCATAATCACGGATCCATTCGTTCCAGCTAGTTATTCCCCCACTTACCTCCATAGTCACGGAGATTTCTGTATCATTTGATGATCTTTTGTTCTCTGGGGCATAATTCTTGAAAGGGCAATCCGCTTTTTGCACAAACGACTATGTGGCACGTATATTTTTGACCCTTTCAGCCCAAAACAGTGCATAGTTATTGCAATGCTGTGGGCGGAAACACACGAGGCTTCCCTCGTCTTATTACCCGGCCTTCCACCTCCACTCGAGGTCACCAGGGACTTACTGCCCTTCAGCCTTGTAGTTGGTGTTCGTGCAAGGACTTTCGTCCAGCTTTTATCCCTAAAACTGACAATGTCTAGGCTGGGCTCGCGTCACATCCACCTCCCGTTTACACCTTGGTCTGGCTACCTCTGTTGAGGACACTCAGTTGTCGGGCATCCACCTGCTCTACACCCCTTGCGTTCACCTTTTGCCTACTGCAATATCTTCCTGGCTTCTCTTGGCTGTTACGCCAAACATTTGGTGTCGGTAACGGCTACCGCTAATGATGGCGGCTTTTGGCTTAGATCTGACAATGGGTGTGCCGTCGGCTCTTGCCATCACTGGGGCCGGCTGCTTGAGTTACCGTTTTATTGGACGAAGAGAATTTTGTTTCGGTGTAATCTTTTAACTGGGGATAGTCCCCAGTGTGTCATTCTGTACCTTTCTGGTGCATGCTCCACTGTTGATGCCAGGCCTAGAAATGGGTCCTCGGTCTATGTACTGGCAACAACAGTGAGCAGGACCCTCGGTTTAGGCGCTTTGTTTGCTTTCCAAAGCCTCGCTGTATGACACGTTGGGTACTTCAAGTCTGTGGGTAGCCCCGCCATTCTCAAAACATTTATAACTTGCTCATGTTTTGCCTCCTTCCTGACCCACGCCTCTTGGACCAACGGTTCTGCGTAAGTATGCGGAGGAAGACGCTCGCTCTCCCTAAAACCCCCTCAATGATAACCCCATTTTTGAATCCATCTTTAACTCTCTCCATCCTCCGTTAAAGCACCTCTAACTCTACTGATTCCCTGGATTTATTTTATGCTCTGTTACCACAAAGATTGCCCTTGTTTTTCTGCTGGTCCTTTGTCCTAGCAACAGTGCGCGGTGCTATTACCGGGATTTTTGGTATTACATTCACTAAGCTCCTCACTGTGGCCTCTATTTTCTCCGATTAGCTATCTTCGTATTATAAGAACGCATCCTTCCACCTGAGAAACACAGGAAACAAGTATCCATTTCATAGATTCGTGTTCCCTGAGTAACTCATAGATTTTCTTGGCCAGGGTAGAGCAGCTCTGGCTGTGCCGCTAGTTGTACCTATCACACTGTAGACTTGTTTCAATATACTCTTTGCAACTGCTAACCCCATACTTATTTTCGCTAATACCGATGGTCACACTAAGGGACGGACCAAAAACGTGTAGACCCAGAAAAGAAATTAACAGAATTAACCAAAACCCTAAGAGAAAATGATGATTGTGTGAATAAAGGCTATTATGAAGGGCTCAAAATGAGAAGCCTTGTTAGAAAGACAGCATTTTACTAAAAATGAATGCTTGGAAGTAAATTATCCCCCGATAAAGTGCTTTCTTTGGTAAATACTGCAGCCAGCGAGTTTGTGAGAGAATTTCTGTTACTTTGCTGCAGAGGCATACGAATAAAGGCAGAACGAAGCACTTCAAAAATTCGAACCACACGACAACCCACGAGTCCGGTCTCTTGCTCCCGTAAACCCTTGTTTCTAACCAAGCTTCGACCTCTTAGAGTCCTTGTCTGTAGGTTGACTGAAATTCGGCTCAAGTGACATTATTCGGGTTGCCTTCGGAGAGAGCAGGGGAAGCAACATTTCGGCAGAGTAAAGCCTTGGCGGCCAGCCCGAACGCTTAGCTCGCAAAGGTCTTGTCACCCGAAGGCCAGCTCTCTCGTAAGGAAGGAAAAGCAGAGGGCCCAGGGAGCATCAAGAAGTTGGTGATAACTGAGAAAGGAATAATATTGACAATAATAATAAGGAAAGCTTGAAGGGAAAGAGGCCTGGATGGAAGTTCTTCTGAGTGCTATCCGCTGTCTCACGGGCAATGGAAGTGCCCGTGTCCACACCAAGTCCGTTTCCGTCTCAAAGCCGACGAGTACTTCTGCTGCCACAGCGTCCGCAGAAGTTCATCCCGGTTGCTCATTAGCCTGCATAAGAAGCACCGGCCTGCGATATTCTTGCCTGCCTTTGGATTAGCTGGCCTCAGAACATGCTCGCGGATGGTGGAGTTTCTGCTGTGGGCAATTGAGGGCCCGTTCTTTCTCGACAAGCCTTTTAGTTCCTTCATTGTTTCTAACAGGCCTGCTCCTGCCCAGCTTCGCTGAAGCGAGAGCAAATCCGTCCTTATACTGTAGCCTCTTAGAACCGAGATCGTTCCTGTAAACCTTCTTCTGGACCCTCTGCCGTGTGTGGGTGTCCGTGATTGACCTGAGAGCCCAACCCTGGACAACGTAATATAAATGGGTCGCATCAGAGCAGCGTAAAGAGCTAACACTACTCTGGAGCGCTTTGGAGTCCCTGTTCTTCTCCGTCGTTAGATGACCCAGCTTTCCTCGTTGGCCGCTGACGGGAGTTGCATTGACAGCTTAAAGTAGCTAGCTACCACAATCCCTAAGTCCCGGATCTCTATCTTCGGAGCCATTGGTATCGGGTTGGCCGGGTACAGGTAACAGGTCCACCCGGAGCCGTTGGCCAGCAGTAATGCTCATATCCCTGGATTCAAAGGAAGGTCCCAGGCTGCTGTCTAGCTATTCATAAAACCTGTGTCCTCCTGAAAATGTAGTTTGTGAACGTAAAGCAAGGTGAACGAAGGTCAGCTGGTAGGTCATTCACATGTACCAGGAAGAGTACTGGTCCCAGCACTGATCCCGGCGGTACTCCACTGGAAGCCGTAGCCACTGTAAAACTAGCATCCTTAACTTTGACATAAAGCCCACCGTGGCACAGTTGGGCCTGTAACCAACTTAATATCCCCGTAGTCTTATTCGTCTCCTCTAGTATTTGCGTGAATGGTTTGTGATTATACCTACAGAGGGCGCTGCCTAAGTGGAGGGAGCACTTCAACTTTCTCACCATTTGGCTCGTCAGGGAAGCTCGGGAGGTGGCTCAGTCAAGACTTCCTTTTTGTGAATCCGTGATGCTTGCCTGTTGTCAAGTTGTTTATCTCCAGAGGCCTCATCAGTGCAATTCTAATGACTCTCTCCTTTACTGTTAGTATTACTCATATCAAACCAACCGGCCTATGGGTCTCCACGCCCTCCTTTGTGCTAACTTCGCAAACAGCTATGATTTTCCCTGTTTTCCACTACGCAGGCAACGGTGCTTCCTGAGGGACCTGTTGAACACCTCAGCCGAAGACCTTACAAAAATCCTGCCGAGAATTTTGGATTGCCGTGAGTGTGCCTTCTAGTACTGGGGTATTTTTGCGGTCAAGCTTTTCTAGGGCCGGTAAAACATCTCCCCGTAATACCTCAAGCTCTTCCATCGTGCTGGGCCCAGATCGCTCTATAGGGGGTGGTGGTCCACAATGATTCATCCTGTGGACCTCCTCGTAGTACTACTCGAGTGCTTTTGCCTTCGGCATGTTGTTTTTAGCTCGGTCTTCGTTCACAATCCTCACACCTCCCACTGCAACCGTCATAACCGAGTAGATTTGCGCTGCCATATTGATGCTAAATCCTGTGTCAGTTCTTTCTATTGTCCCACAGCATGCTAGCTTATTCCTTTGCGCCGGATGAATCATCATTGTTCACCAGTTTCCTGAAATCTTCCCCCGGATTGCTGATTTTTGATCAAGGTGGCGAGCTTCGTCTCCAGTCCCCACGCAGTGCAGCTTTTTCCCTTGCCACATGTAGCAAGCCGCTTCTGACGGCTCTCCACGTATCTTCCGAGCTGCCTCTCACATCTCAAACCGGCAACTCTGCTATCGCTATGAGACACCTCCATCCAGTTTCCTGAAGGAGTTTCTCCACCTCTCTGATGGATCCTCCCTCTGACCGAGGAACCGGAACCTGAGGATTTCTTGGTTGGTTTTCTCTAAAGGGGCATCAACAAGCACCTCATCTTCCTCCACAAAAAGTTTAGAAGTAGTTAGACCTCATTTTTTAGGCACGTGACCCTTTCTCTCTATACTGAGCCGGTATATTTGCTATACTAGTGCCTTGTCTCTACTGTTGTTAGAAGACTTCTGGCCGAAAGGCCTTGCCGGCGCCCAACGTGCCTGCCAACATACCCCTGGTGCTTCAGAGTCCCCCACCGCCAAACACCTGCTTTTCTGGGTAAAGGCTTTGTGTAGCACAGTAGACCCTAATCTTCCCCCTCGCCTAAGGATGGGCTCCTGTAGGCAGACACCAGCATCACCCACTTACTCCGAGATTTTTTTGTGCTGCCACAGCCTGTGTACTGGAACTCTCGCAATTGATACTCTCCTCTTGCTTTATGTTGGGCTCATGCAGCAGTATCGCTCCACCTATTCTTCCAGCTCTATAACTGCGACCCTTGGAAGTAAGTACTACATATGCTCCACCTGATGGGGTGATGCCTAAAACGGCGTGACCATAAAAATGCTTCAGAAGCACACCATGTTCGTAAGCAGCCAGTCTACCTAAGACGGCCTGCGTCCATCCAAGATCTTTTGGAGCCCTAAAGAGAATCATCCGTTCTCTCGCAAGTCGATGCCTACGAAAATTCATTAAAGACTCAGTGCGGTCGAGAATTTTCTAAAACACATCATACATCGATGACCTCCGAGACAGACCGGTTTTCAAACGCCTGTTCCCAGTTTCAACCCAATTTGTGGTATAATTGCCACGAAGCAAATGCTGCCGGGTGGCATGTGCAGCCCAGCTGGTCTTATGCGGCATCAATTACTTTTCAAGTACTGGGACGCCTCGGAACCAACAGAAACAAGTTTCAACAAAAATTACCAATGTACTTTTATAAAGTACCTTTCCGTAAAACACACTTTTGCGGTGTTTTCGTTCAGTTTTATTGCAAAAGTCACTCCATCAGCTGTTTGAGGTCTGCATTACGCCAAGCCAGGTAGGAACTTGCACCACTATCCGAGTGGCCAAGCCGGCCAAGTCAGGGTCGAGCTGGTCAGAGGTAGTAGACCCATACTCAAATAATACAAAAAGGGGACTGGGCAACGAGAGAATCAAAAGGAATTGTCGGAAGTTTGTTCACCCCGAGGAAAAAAGACGTTTTCAAGGGAGACATGAACCAGCTATGGCGCTCCGCGGGATATGGCACGGCTTTGGATTAGAAAGTAGACGATGAAAGGAATGAACTTGAGGACAAAGAACAAGAAGAATCTTCCGAAGATCACCCTTGTCAAGTTCAGCGATCAAATATCGGCTGAGTCGGTTGAATACCCAGTGAAAGACTCATTTTTGGAGAGAGATTGTCTAGGTGATGATGAAAGAATTGGCCGGATGTTAGCATGTAATCGTTGAGCAGATTGTTCACTTTCAGAAAGGTGGAATTTGATGCGCAAGAGAGGAAATGGGAACTGGGCGAAAAATCAGTTTGTGATGCGTAGCCATGATAGTCGCAGATACACGGTTTACAAAGGAGATGAGTATTTAAATGACAAGTAAGTATTTACGTATGTTTATCGTTATCTAAGGGTTGAACATGACGACCAGAGAGACGCAAGGATAAAAATTGTCTGAGAAGATTTACCAAGAAAGAAAGCTGGATATAAAATGCAACGAACAAGCAATGAATACCGTTGCGAAGTTGGGCGGTGAAGTAGTTGACAGGTAAGATACCGTCTCTTGGTATTCTCCGTAAAAGTTGGATCATGTAATGGCGAAAAATCAAAAAGCTGCGATACAGATGTCTCTCAGATGTGAATATATGGAGAGGGCCTGAATCTTTGCAAAGTGAGGATATTGCAATGCTACAGCCGTGTGGGCGAACAGAAGGACTGATAGAGAGGGCGAACCGTCTCAATATCGTCGACTGTTGGGATGCTCTGATGACAAATATTCCTTAGTAAAATATACTGTTTGGACTTTATGGGACGAAAGTGTATGGCAAAACTAAAGGTGACCTTTTAAGATATATCGGTAACTGTGACAAAAATGGGGAGTTTTAATTTGGGGATTGGCAAAGTTTGCGAATAGGACAAGCGGGTGGTTTGGCACGAACCCTCGGGAAAAGGGATCATGAACGGTGAGCCAAGTGAGGTAATGGTCTTTTAACCCCGCAATAATTATGTGCTAGAGAACGTAAATTTTTCCGGGCATAAGAAGCGATAAGATAAGATGGCAAAGATGGAGACTGATACGATTAAAAATGGGCTATAACTGGGGTAGATAGTTCCATATTTGCAGCATTACGGGTGTACAAATGTTTTTTTGCCGCAACCGGTGCTCGTGGGTTGGGCGGGCTGCCGCATCTCTCCTCAAATCGGTTCGCTGAAAGCCTTCATAGGTACATTTTTACTGCCTACCGGCTTTATTTCCGTGCTTGCATGTGCCCCTTTTACCACTCCTCTCATAGAAGCTGTCTGAGCTACGAGTTTCCATTTGGGTTGTCTGACACTGAATCAGATCAGAAAGGCTTTAGATGTCTCGGTTTTTGGTGGACTCCCTTTAACACTTTCGCAGTAAATAACAATTGCTTTCTTGCCAGCATCTGGATTGAGGTCCCACATGTGCCATTCTAATAAACTAGGCCGGCTCCTTCCTCGTGTGCATCTAAGAGTGAGGTGTTTTTCTGGCGCTCTCCATCCAAGATTTTTACGGGCTTGGCACGAGACGTGTTTTACATCGTTTACCATTCTGAGCTTGCCCGGGTGAGATCATCATGACACTCATGCCCCAGGGCCCCTCATTGCATTTAGCTACATGCCTAATGGAACCAGGGCAAGCGAATGTTGCCGCTTGTGTCTTCCCGTACGGCCAAAGAACATGGCCTGGTCTCACGGAAACTCTCCCTTGACCGTAAGATTTGCAGCTTTCGGGGACCCTGCTAGTGGCTTCACTGCGCTAGACCTGCTTGTATTCATGTCTTCAAAAACACGCTTCAGTCGGGACAAACAGTATGGCCGGGACAGCCAGCTATTTAAAAAAAACCATAGAAACTGTAAGAGAACAGTAGATAAGGTTCCATGTGGGCCCATGCGGGAGCCTGTAAGAATAGACTCGGCCGTTACACTAGCCCTAACTAACTGGCATTTTAACTCAACCTCCTCTGTTGTCACTGTTTACTTGCCCACTGTTGAGGCTAGTCGTCAATATTCCTGCTTTGCTTGGCCCCTTGAGATGAACTATGATGTGCGACCTTAACCGCTTCCTTGTGCTTGAGCTGGACCTTCCGATAGCGGAGGGAGATGGAGAGTGCACAGGCCTAGTTTTATGCCTTTGCCGACGTCGACCTGGCTATTAGGTATACTCCCTTCTATTGCAAGAATTTTTGTATCGGTTCTGTTGCTGTGTGCAAGACAAGACCCGATACTTGCACTTGCATCTGTTGGTTTTTGCTTCACCTCTACATTTCGTTTTGCTCTTTGGTCAATTTTTTCGTGAGTTCCTCTCCTGAGCTTTCTGAATATTATCCCTGACTACCGGGCAAAATTCTTGCTGAGTTACTTTCCATCCCCACCTCACGGTGTGCCGCAGGTCAGGCGGAATTTGCTGGGCATCCACCTTAATTCATCCATCAGAACTCCCTCCATACTTCTTCGGCTTTCATACATTTATCCCAAATTTATCACTCTTTAGCCTATCCCTCTTACTTTGGTCACACACTTACTTGCATCATCAAAAAACACCGGCCTACTTTATTTTCTGCATCGCTTGATCATGCCTGTTGCTTTCTTTGGGCCTTTCAAAAATAAATCATTCCTATTTCGTCGTGAAGAAACCCCCGGATCACGGCTCATACGAAATTTTCCTGGAGGCTCCAATTAGGCTTGTGGCAGCTTCGGAAGTGAAGCGTGTCCAGCCAGTTCTCTCCGAAGTCCGACTGTGAAATATGACGCTGCCACAGTTGTTGCGGACAATGCTTTCATAGAAAACACGACATCCATGGAAGATACACTCTAGAGTCAGCTATGGACGCAGCGGCTTTCACCATACGCTTGGAGCACAGTTGCCGCTCCAATACGAGGTTAGATTTTGAATAAGTGCGCCAAGGCAGCGGACGAGTTCTTAGAGCAGGCACGTGCACTGGACCCACAGTACCATGCCTTTGCCTATCCCACGGCTTCCCAGCCAGATTTCGTCGACAACCACCTAACACAACGCACCCGGTAGCAACTCTCACGTTCAGACTTTACTTCGTGAGGTTGACCTTATACCGCAGATGGTCGAACAGCCCGAAACCATCGTCAACGGCTTGCTCCCTTGGAGCCAAAGCCGCAGCTCCACGACAGCGAATTTGCAATCCGGTGACTCTTACTATCAACTCGCTTTCGGATCTCGCGCTTGTAAATTCACAGAGTCTTAAAATTGCCGCGCCCGCAAGGGAAACTACTATGTCGGGGGAGATGGCATCGACCCTCTCAGGCACCCCTTTTCCTAGTTGCCTCATTCACGCAGGACAGGACCACGAATTGTGTTGTTTATCGACACGGGGCCTAGATTAGTATAATGCCGGTTTCAAAATGATCAACGGTCTCTCCTATAGCCCTGACACTGAAAGCCGCCGACTGCACTCCGATCCTAATATTCGACAGCCCATTTCTCATCATAGGACGCGGCCGGCGCCGACTTCCCCCGTGGGATATTTTCCATCGCCCAGGTGTGCCAGGCTCCTTAAGACCCAGCTGTTCTGGAAAGTCATGGATTATTGGTCGCAAGCAATGGCTCGTACGTCGAGTAACCTCGAACTTTGTTGTCAGTTCCCTGAAGCAAGTTGATCCACCAGCAATTTCCGTGCTATCCCCCATGCCTGGACCAGAATTTGGCAGCCTGTTCAGCGAGTGACCTAATCTCGTCTATCCAGGCAGTAACCTGCCTCCATTCCCCACCGGCTTGCCCCATTACGTGATCACACAGGGACCCCCGGTCTACTCCCGACCTCGCGGGTTAGCTTCAGACAAGCTCCGTGTGGCAAGCTCCGAGTTCCGACACATGCCCAACTAAGGGAGTATCGGGCTCTCCAACAGTCCGTGGGCCTCATGGCTACACATGGTCCCGAAGAAGTCACCCAACGACTGGAGACCGTGCGGTGATTATACCCCCCCCCCACCGGGTGACCATGCCTAGCTGATATCCTGCTCCACCCATCACGGACCTCACGGCTGGACTGGTGGATGAAGAAATTCCACTCGAACCGACCTAGCGCGGGCACTAGCCAAATACAAATAGCTGAGGCAGATATCCTCGAAGAAGCTGTAGGGAACCGTTTTGGCCTTTTCTAGTCTCGATGGATGCTTTTTGGGCTTAGCAATGCTGCCCAAACGTTCCACGGTTTCTCCGATAAAGCACTCCGTGGTTTGCCTTCTGCGCACGCTTTTACCGACGACGTCACGACTGCTGGCTCTTTCAAAAAAGTAGATCCAGATCATCTAGACACACCTGCCATTGCCTCTACCAATAAGGGGTCTTGAACCACGAGAGAGCGTATTGGGTGTCAGTGTCGTTGACTTTTGGGCTACAACTTTACTTTCACAGAGATCATTTCATTGCAAGGATGTTTGGGCTATTCTGGAATGCGTAGAACCCCTGTCATTAAAGCACCTATGGCGTTTCTACAGGTTGGTCTAATTCCACCGGCGTTTTATTTCACGGAGCATCCAGCTGAAGCATACACCCACAAATCTTTCAACAAGCGGAGCAAAGTAGCTGGTTTTCACAGAAACCCCACGAGACGCATCCGCTATGCTAAGGCGGATTATCGGCCTCACTATCACACTTTAAACCAACGGCCCCAGTCTTTTTAGTCACTGTGGCCTCCGACAAAGCCGTAGGCGCTGCATCGCAGCAATACTCAGATGATTCTCGGCAGCCCGTGGCATTTTTCTCCAAAAACGACTACCAGCTGATTCTAAGTATGGCACCTTTGTCCGCAAAATCCTTGCTATCTACCTGGGAGTCCCTCCCTTTGCGCACACCTCAAAGAGACATGAATTTACGGTCTACGACGACAGTTAAACAGTTATCCAGGCAATGCTTTGCTCCACCGACAAATGCTTTCTCAAAGAGTCCACAAATAAGGATTACGTCGCTCAGTATGCGAACGATGTACGCCATAACTCGGGTGTCGATAATCCAGTCAAGGACGCGCCTTCCCGCATTCACAACCTGAAACTCGACTCCTTCGGTCAGGCCAGCCTCGAATCCAATGCCTCCTAACTAGCATACAATACCGAAGTAGGCCAACTCCGTAGCACCTCGTCGCCGCCGTTCCAATCGGCTCCCACTCACTCAGCCGAAGGTCACAGTGCGACATGTCAAGAGCGGGTCCTGCAGATAGTTTTCAAGCGACAGGCTTTCTAAACCCTGCACAGATTGCCCCATACAGGTACAGAAGCCCGCACAAAGCTCATCAGTAACCGTTACGCTTGTCACAACTTGAAGGATAACTTCACTACATGGGCCCGTACCTGCTTCCACTATCAGCGATCAAACGTGCACAGTCAAAAATTGAAGCCCACAATCCAAATGTCTAGCCTTCGACCCACGTTCCTTGCACGTGCATGACATGGTAAAAAGCAGTCTTTCGCAAATAACTGGACAGTTCACTGACCCATATTGGGCTCACAGGGGTTAAGTGTAAAAATCGGAAAAACAGGGCCAAATGTGATGAAAAGCTACGTGCGGAAAATAAGAATGAAATTCTCTGTTTCTTGGCAAAATTTTTATTTACAAATAATAATTTTACAAAGAGATTTATCAAGGTCGCTTCCATTGACCACCCGGCCATTCCCTTGAGTGGTGTTGCTGTGATAGGTCAGTGGCTTGCAGATATCCTAAATGTATGGACCCCCCTTAGTTATGGGGAATTACATCCAAAATGAGTGAAAAAGATTATTTAGCATGGGGGATTTACATTGATTCGGTAGGGACCAAGGAAAGTGGGCAGAATGACAGAACTAATCTTTTCAGTATTAAGCTATAACTGTTTAGTGCAAGCCTATGATGAGTCTCATTTCAGAAGCGAATGCATCATTCTGAGCCAGGTTTGAGGAAGAGCAGCTCTTTTCACAAAAATAGTTTACTTCGTTGGTGCCACCGCCATCAGATTATCTGTGAAAGAAACGATTTGTAGCACCATAAAGGCGTTACATTCTTTGAGAACTGAGGCCATTAGCATTTCGTGAGGAAGCTTTATTCGGATATGGTCAGAGAGTGCCTTAAAATTGAGTTTCAGACCGTAAAGTTATTTTTAAACTTTTGTGCTTGTTGCCCACCCGAAACCATCATGCTGGCAGCTGTTTCCGTTACCCCAAGAAGGTTGAGAACTCAATAAGTTGTTCTAAGGAGCTCACCTGTTCATGTGCATGAGGTAATTTATACATACTTTAATTGGTGTTCAGTTTCACTGAGTCCAAGTATCCGTTGTATCGTTGGCCATTTAGCTTTACAGGGCACCGGCATTGTATCGAATACCGCCCACACTCCTGAAGTGATCTCATAGTTAAATAGCTTGCTGCTGGACGGCAGAATGCCAAAGACTTCAAAAAAACGTAGTTTAAAAAAGGTAGCCATAAAATAAATTCAATAAAGCGGAGGGAATATTTGAACTCACTATGCATCAAAACCTGGTCATAGGAGGAGACTAATTATGAATAAGGAGTTTTACCCATAAAACTTTAGATTTGAAATCCCTCTGTATTCACACGGAGAGATTTGCTTTTCTTGGGCCAGTCAGAGTTTGGCATTTATTATTCTGAAATAACTCTTGTTCAGAGATTTTGGGGCAACGTTCAACATCTAAATCAATTATCAGTTTTTTCTGCCGATTTCATGGTTTTCTGGTGTACTCATGTGATGGTAGACCGGCCTTTCGTGTTTTGCCGGAGTGTAACAAAGGTGAGAACAGAAACCATAGAGATCACTTTCAAAAACCGCAAAATGGATTCGCAAGTGACTGCATTGTTTATCAAAAAAATTAAAGCACTTGAGAGGCTCAAAGTTCCCTTGAATGCTGGTTTCAGGAATCAGCCAAAAAGGGCAAAATCTCGCTTTGGCCCAAAGCAAGCCAAAATTGTATGGTTTTGAACTCAACAATGAAATCAATAGGTTATAAAAATGTCTATGTCCATCCAAATGTTACCCCGATAGTTATTAATTCGCAACATGTTCAAGCAACGCACTTAGGGAAACCTTTCAAACGTCTAAGCCAGCATGTCATTAAGATCAACATAGCAAGAAGCAGATCAGGCCGATTGGATATCACCTTCATAGGACATTATGTTTCATCCTCGGGTACCCAAGCACTCATGGGAAAAGCTTTCGCCATTCTTGACCGTCCCGAACCCCGACCTTTTCACTGATTGCCCCATTTTACCCCCTGGTTAAACATCCACCGCAAATCCATACCTCACCAAGCGGAAACAATGTAACCTCTAACCGAGTTTCGCATGTGGGTTGACGATAGCTAAACCATAGTGATTCGTGGCAAGCCGACTTTCTCCCGATCAGGGGAGCCATTGCCAAAACTATATACATCAGGTAACTGAACACTTTGGCTCCCTTAAAGGTCGTAACCGATGTTTAAAACAGAGTCTGCAGCGGATATGATGTGGTTCTTGGACAATTCCTGGCAGCCGATGGCATTCTGCTCTAGAGATCTACAACCCACCGAACCCAGATGTAGCTCTTCTGGCAGGCCATTATTGGCCACCCACTTGGGTATCCGTCGTTTCCGGTACGCACTCCAAGGCCGTTTGCCTACGGTGTTTATAGACTACAAGCCTTTGGTTCCTCCGCAGAAGTCAACTTCCTGTCGGTAATCGCATCAGATTGGACACTTGTACTGTCCCACCGTTGACTGCCGACATGCAACACCTCTCTGAGATACTGAATCCCTTCGCCAACGTCTTATCAAGCGCCCACCAACCGGGCCTGTTACCATCACAAAGCATGGACTTTGAAACAGCTGCACATGCCAAAATCAAGGACCCCGATGCCGACGAACTTCTCTAGGCTCAAAGATGGCACCTACCCCGATTCCCCAGGAAAGCAATATGGCACAAGGTTACCTCAAGCCGGGGTTTCAGCCGCCTACTAATATCCCACTTTCCTAAACCCCAGTAATTCGGCCCATCCCGGATTAGCTCCTCGGATGAAATAGTACAAGAACAAAGATTTTGGCACAGCTTCAAACAAGAGGATGGCCACTGGGCCGCTCGCCTTCTAAAGTCTAGGGGTGAGGAAGCATAGATACATTAAACAGCATCATCTGGGTTCTTGGAACCAGAAACATATATTCATTATGTGGACTTCAACCAGGTGCGCCAACCGAAATCTTTTATTGGGTGTTTCTAAATACCCATAATTGTGGACCGTTTCAGTTGTTGGCCATAGGCTAGCCCCTTTATTTGTCGCACGCCAGGATAGACCATGAAAGCTTTCCTTATTGGCTGAGTCAACAAGTTTGGTTGCCTGGCTTTAGTTAAAACTTATCACCGTTCGACCTTTGAGAGATCTTTTATTAATTAACTAGCCATACTCAATTGCCAAAGCATTGAGACGACATCTTACCACCCCTAAGCCAACGGTGGGTTGAGCGATTCCACCTGCTGTTGAAAGACGCCCTTCGTGCAAGTGGCAACCCTGTTAGGAGTAGAACTCTACTATGAGGACTTACGGGCCTGCGTGGTACCACTAAAGAAGGAAAGCACACATTATCCTTGCTGGCTTAAAACTTTGAACCTTGCCCACCTGAATAGTTGGTAGCACCCCTACCAACCGTGCATTTTGACCGCGGTTACTGAGTTCATTTCCCTACGTTGCACATGAGATTGTTCGGGAAGAGCCCGCTAGACAAACGACTGTCCCTGGAGCAGCTTTTTGGTTGCCTAAGCTTTCCTTCTCGGCGATGGTGTTTGCTCACCGCCACAACCGCCCCACACCGGTTAGATTCTTGTGATAACAGGCAGAGCTTAAAAGCCTATCATGGTTCCTGACGGGCAGCAGGAAACCGTACCTATCGGCCGCCTCATTGGTGCCATCAAGAAAGGCGGGCTGTCCGGCCAACTTGCAATTGCTCCGGTCCCTTAAGAACCTGCACCGAGCAAACAACTACTTGCACCACCCATAATTACATCTATTCAGGACCCACAGAATAATTCCCCAGGACTTTCGGCCATGTCCACAAAGTGAGGCAGCCGCCTCGGTCACCAACTATGCAACCCCTCTGGTTTTTTTGATTTGATAAAGGTTTATACAGCCGATTTTGATACTTATTCGTAAGACTAACCGTGGATTTATCCATTAACAGGCCAGAGGGTGGTTGAAGCTTGTAATAAAAATTTCATTTTTATTCGGTTTCTTAGTATCAACATTAGTAGGGAACATCTTTTGCGCATTTGCTATCTCGGTCAAATGTCCACCGGCGTTCTCAGCCGTAACTACGTTCAGTTTTCCCCGTACACTCTCAGACGGATTTACTCAGCCTCAGCGGCTGAGGCACTTGTAAGCTAAAGGTGATAACTGCGACTGGACGACGGGTAGATCGGTCAGCATAGGGATGAAGGCGAACGCTGGGAGCCACTTGTGGTGGATCTGAGGTGGCATTTTCTGGCTCGTGGGGATGTTAGACCTAGGAAAGAAGAGACGCCGTTGGACCAAAGCGACCCGGGCCTCGAGTGCAAAAGCCGTCAAAATTTCACTAGCGGTCACTGAAGGTAACACCAACGATTACTTTGTTACTAGTATACCAGTTCTAAGGCTGGGATCGAGGCCCTACTCCAAAGTACTTCAAGATGGGGGTTCCCATAACAAGATTTATCTTTGCTCATTCGTTTAGCACCAAAACTTGCCTAACCGAACATTGGTTGTCCAGAGCTGATGCCATTCTATCTTTACTGTCTCCCACTCCTTTTGTTCTCAGATGCACATCAAGCCCCCTCTCGCCCTGATCGTCTTTAAGTTATAGTGTTTTAAGGAATACCTTTGTGCGTAACTTCTTCGTACACCACCGAGCATCAGATTGGCGTGCAGGTGTTTCGCGTGGTACAGACGGCCGAAGAACGCATTTTCTAAGGCAACCGAGAAATTAAGGGTAGCGGCAATAAAAAGTGACTGAGTACATTTGGGGTATAGGCTGGTTGACATAACTGTCAAAAGCACAGGCAAATGTTGAGTGGAGGGGAACGGACTGGATCGAATTTAGGTTAAGATGATAAACGTTTTATTCCGGCTTGTATGGAGGGTTTAAGGAAAGCTCAGGAAGCTAGTGAGGTTTTGCTAGATTCCACGGAATTCTTACGGATCAGCTGCATCCTGGGTTTATATACCGCTTTCTTTTGATATCGGAGTTTCGGTACCTGTGGGCGAATGTGTCGGTGGGCTAACCACGGGTGGTTGCTTGTGGGATGTCAAGAAAAGCTGCGTTGGAGAACCGAAGATTTCAGTAGGTGGGACTTCAGGCGTGACTGTTTCGCTGAGCGCCGATGTACTCCGACGTGGGACGCAGATCGAATCAGACTGGCGTCACAACGGACTCGTCAGCTTTAGAGGGGGGAGATCGCGGATGGTCTCCTTACTAGGATTGTTCTTTTGGGTGTGGCTACAGTGAGCCAGTCTTTCTTGTGGGGTTTTGTCGGGAGATGTCACTTGTACACTTGAAGCCTGTTTTGGTTACGACTAGGGACTGTCGGTAAACAAACCCCTTACCAAAATCTCCGTTTGTGAAGTCTGGAAAAGTAGAATGGTTGGAAATAAGAGTTGCGCGCTCTCACAATTAGTGTTTCAGACTTTCAATGAGGTACCATGCCCGGGATGTTGAGGAAGACCACACTTTTTACGAATCTGAAAATTTTAGAGCCACCTGATTCCAAGCACCTGGTACCCAATATCAAGTTGTTCTGGGTGCGGTGTGCAGTGGGGTCGAACAAGAGTTCTTAAGACACTAGCTGACCGAAGACCGGGTAGGTAGTGCTAAGCTGAAATGAAAAGCCACCTCGTGCTTTGCTCACTTCGGCGGTTTTTCAATTGAAATTTCCGAATATATCTAACAGGGATAATGACCAAACACCCTTAACTTTTTAGGGTTTAGTGGTCCTGTGACGGCGGTTGCTGACAGTGATTTTGGGCTGGCTGGTGGGAGAGGTAGGTATATCCACCGTGGTAAATGTGTGATAATGATAGTAGCATTGACGTATGTCAGGTAAACCCAAAGCCTGAAGCAATGCACGATCAGGTGATTCGGTTGATGTCGGAGCAGGACATTTTGGACGAGTAGAATGTATGCATGCAAGGGATTATAGAATGAAGTTTAAATGGACCAAGACCGTGATTACGTCCGGCTAATTCGACTGTCATTGGCGACCGTCACTTCGGATGGTGCTAATTGAGGTTGGTTAAAATAGGGAAGTATATACATAAATAGTGCCGGAAGTGATCATAAGAGCATGGAGTCCAAGCTTAATTAGTAGGTGTTTTGTTGAGCTTCCAAAGCAAATTTATCGGGGGAAATCTGGAGTTATTGCAATTTGCAGAGTAAGAAAGATTTTATGGATGAAAATGAAGATGTACAGGAGCGGAGCCCTAGAAACAAAAAGAAATGAGTCAATCGGTCAATATGGTGGTAAAAATTGATGATGAGATGCCGATGGAGTCGATCATAGGAAAAGAGACTAACAAGTCCGATGGAGAGGGGAGAGAAGGTTTCAGGGCGACAAAAGAGGTGGAAGTGGACGAAGTTGCCAAAGGACAACCGGTAAGCATTCAGCGAATAATTTTCAATGGTGCGGGATTGCCATGGAGTGACAGCAGAGATATGGGTATATGCTGGGCAATCTGTCTGAGGTGTTTATGTGGTGATAGAGGAGACAGATAGCTTGCAGAAATGGTAATAGAGCAGAGGGAAGATAAATGTCGTGACGGCTGTTCTGGAGTGCGAATCACGTCATAACGGTAAAAAGACAGCTACTGGAGAAATGGGTCCGAAACAAAAGGCAGGAAAGGGGCATCGGATGTGGAACAAAATGTATCAGCTGGCTGAGGTAGCGGGAAAAGTTAATTGTCGGATAATGGAGGAATCAGCAAATGGATGGTATGCCCGCAGGGGGAGGGAGAAAACTAGAGTGGTGACAAAGCGAAGGCCAGAGGAAAGTAGGTGAGAGTAAAATGAATAGTTAGCCTTATATTGAGTTGGTTAGGAAATGTCAACTCGGAAACGGAGAATAAATCAATAAAGACACGTACGGCTGCAGAGAATTCAAAATGTGTAGTTCGCAGAAAAGGTGACAGGGTGGGTAACAGGTAGGCGCACATCAGCTTATGTAACACGCCATATTGACAGGCGGATCAAGCTGTTAGACCCCTGAGAGGGTAGGGGTGCAACATTATCCTAGGCAAAAGCTGACTCAAGTATTGGAGGCAGTCGCAGAATGCGGATGTCGGTTACTTACGGAATTATTTATATAATATACGAGTCGAAATGATGGCGCAACTTGAGGGAAAAAGAGACTACCAAAGTAATGAAAGAAAGGCCTGCGGAGGACAGGCAAGCTATCAGCATTTTTCAGCGTATAGTAGACGGATACAGATTACCAACGTGAAGGTGATAGTTTGGAGATAAATCGGCCTGAGACGCTCTGAAAAGTGATTTCACGGGCGAATATCGTACAAAGAGGAAGTTTCAGTAGGTGGACTGTAAGTGCGCAATTCCGATGACCATTTGGCAGGTGTTTCATGTGGTACTGACAGCGGCAAAGCAGCACGGTAAACATATATGAGAAGCACAGCTGTGGAGCAGTCTCGGTGTTCTGCAAAGATCAGGATGAAGCAGTGGAAGGGTACTGTGTATGCCACCAGTCGGAGAGATTGAGAGGGAATGGGCACCGCAAAGGTCAAATATTGAAAATCCTTTCAAATGTTCCACGTGCTTTGTGCTTGTGGCTATATTTGACATTACTTTGTTAAGTACCTCCATGCGTAACACTTCTGCACGTTTGCTTATTTGTGTGAGACGTCTGAACTTGGTCTTGGACCGTTTTTGGTTGTTGCGCTCGAGCCAGAAGACTTTGAACCTTTAGGATTTACTATGGGATCTACCTGGTGGCGTACCTGAGATTTGCATATACTCGCTTTTTTCGTGGATTTCAATCTCTGTACAGTAGAAACCACGAATTAGTCTTGCTCTGGTTTCGGGATTCATTTGAACTGGCCCCGCGTTGCTCGATTTGCGAGACTTGACTTACCGTCAGTAATTGCATTGCTGACTGCTGTTGAACTACGGAATATATTTCAGGGAAGGACATTGTTTGGCGATCGTGGTGAGGAAGTAAACGGCTACAATAAACGTGCCGCCGAATGAATACTAGCAGCAAGTTTCAACAAGGGGAGTAGGCAGACTTGCAGATGGCACGAGAGAGTAGTCTGACGTGAAACGCAGGGAACGTGGGCAATGAGGTGCACATCAAGATCGACGGGCGTTTATCTATGGTGAGCCAGGTAAAAACGTTCGTTGGAGGGGGATTAAATCTATACTGAAAGAACACGAATGAGACGATAAATTTGCCGGGCACCGGCAAGTAAGTTTAAATTTTAAAATTGAGAGCGAGCCCGGTGGAAGAACAGTCACTGCAGAAGACAGCGAATGATGCTTTGGTAGCAGTAATGCAAGCATAGAAATGGCATTCGCCTCCCTGACGAAAAATCAACCCCGTCATTGCCGACTTTCTTGGTATCCCCAAGGGGCATCACCGCCCAACTCGAACTCGAAACCGGTTCGTAGTTACCGCGCAAGAAATTGCTAGGGTGGTCCATTCGGACCACTGCTATGTCTTTCTGTCCTTGGCACCTTTGCTTCTCATTCTTAAAATTTGTGTGTATTTCATCTTATTGAGTAACTTGTTACACCAAGGTCATGCCCCTGCGCGTGTTTTTTGACCGTGGCCGAGAAATATACCATCATCGTTATTGTGCAAACTTTGCTGACCAAAAAACTGACCTTGCTCTAAACACTCAACCCAAAAACCTTTTCTGGTGACAAAAAGTGCTATTGGCCAGCTCATTCGTTCCCGCACATCATTACAGACGTCCTGCAAGCCCGATTTGCACCAGCCGAAGCAGTGGACCTGACCAATGATCCGTTGATTGGGTTGAGGAGATCCCAGAGAGCGAAGCCTGTTAGAAAACGGACGAGCAAAGTCTGAATATCAAGCCATATCGACCTTCAATTTTTGCATCCAGCGGGAAAAAAATTCCAAGGTAATGCGCATGAGATCGGATAGACGAAAAGAGCCCATGATGAGTAGGTTTGTGAATGGAAGTGGGAGAAGCCCTGCAATCTGGTAGGCCTGCCTGCTGTAGATTTATGGAAAAATAAGACAACAGTGTTACGCAACAAAATAAGTGACAGTTTAAACTAGGAAAAAAGAGGACTGAGTCATTGGAAAATTAAGGGCTCGATAGAAGAACTGGGGGATAAAAGTAGAGGAAACCTGAACGCGTCTTGTGACAGACTATCCTGAAGCCAGTGTGAGTTGGCAATGAGACGTAAAGGTAGGAAAGAGAAAACTGGAGTGCGAGTGATTATGTGCCATCTAACTTCAGATGTCACGATGCTAGTGGCAGTGAGGAGGGATTGTTATCAGCCATAAGGCGGGAACAATTATTAGAGAGACAGAGAACTCTTGGTAGAAGCCAATACATTTATAGAGGGAACTTGTCGGAGGAGGGGGTTGTGAGTTGGAAGATATGCAGGGGGCGGTGTGAAACGTCCCGTGAAAGTGAAAGGCACCTAGGATGAGGTTTCGAAGAGACTAACTAAAAGTCAGGTCCTACTTCGAAAGCTTGGGCCTAGGACATAGTAGTGGGAGTAAATATCCAGGCGTTATCAAAGGCAGGTTAATGTGTTGCTGATGTTTTGAACTGGAGGGGAGATAGAAATCGAAGGATTTCGGCGGGAAAATTATTCCAAGGCCTGGAATACTTCGAAAAAATCAAGTTGTATCTCATATACTACCCAGACTTCGAAATAACAAGAAGCAAATGTCTATGACAGATGAAGTAGAGGATGGTGGAGTGGACGTGTGGTGTGTCGGTGGAAGAAGATGCTAGGCTGTGGGTAAGTCTATGGAGAAAACAATGAATGAGAATCACAAGGCGTGGCCATGAAAGTTCACCATGGAGGGTGACTTACCGCCCTTTATAGTCCAGAGTGGCAAAATAACCGAGCCGCTGTTTGGTGAATGAAAGTTTCTCATTCCGCAGAGGTATTCCGTCAGTGTGACGAGTGTTTGCGAAAACGATAGGGCAATGCTCTAGGCACGGTCTGACATTAAAAGGAAAGAATGAAATTTGTGTCGCACTGCATAGGCGAATTATATAAAAATCCTATGACCTTTTGACCCGGCAGCTGGAAAATCAAATCTTTCGAGAAGTTCAGGCTGCACGAGTTGCACAACTTCAAATCTCGCACGGATGGATTTTGGGTATTAGAGGAATTGCACACGAGAAGATAGTTCGGAGGGGTTCCACAGCTTGAAGGCCTGAAAGTGTGTTTCTCAGCAAGAATTTAATTTTCCGGGGTGGGTCATCGATCAAATACAGCGAATTACAGGGCTAGGCAGGCAGTATATGAGCCGGGAGATAAAATCTTATTAAAGCCCACATGTAGGCCTTTTTGAGGGACTTTCGGTCGTGGCGGTTTGACACCATCAGGAATAACTGCGTGCCCATTATTCTAGCTAAGAGTCGGAGGCAGTTTCCACGGCTGAGACTGGGCAGAACACTTAGATCGTACGGAATGAATCTGATGGAAATAGAGGGGATTTACGGAATGCGGCGAGCATCGGTACTATCAGCGCGACTTCAGGATAAACGGCCCCAGAATGATTTTACAGCCAAAAAAACGAACTTCTCCCTTGGTGGATAGCGGATCCCTTGCGGGATTATTCGGTCAGGGGGTCGTCCCAAAGTCGGATGTTCAGAAAAGTTTTGGACTTTTCCTAATCACGGAAACCTTTAGAGCTATCGACCCTAGGGGTACCCTTGATAAAATAGTAAAATTGTATAGGCAACAGCTATTAGAATGACGTGACGTAACACACGTCCGTCCCTGCGACATAGTACAGGGAGGTATGGCTGGAAACTGTGTAGGAAGGCCAGTGAAAGTGTCTCAGTTCATCTGTTCAATCCTCCCGAATTGCAAAGCCTATAATACACGTACTGACCTTAGGTGAACGAGATTGCAGCACAAATGTACGTACGTCATCCTCAGAGTGTTATTGGGGGGGACTCAGACAAACATGCTCATATCAAAGCTCACAAAGTACCGACCTCCTTCGAAGCAAAACAGATTTTTTGAATTGCGATGATTGTTGCTATTTCTTGTGCCCTCTCCTTTGGAATCCTAGTTTGCTGAACCTTGCTCTCCGAAGTTTGTTAGAAACGTGAAACTTTTATTGAGTTTGAACGTGAAAGTTAGCTTGCCTCTTTAAATCCTTACCAAACATGTTCAGTCCAGACTTCGCGCTTACCATCCCAGTTTTTATCGTGCTTGCCAAAAGTTACTCTTGTTTTTCGTGCTCTTAGACTGGAAGCCTGCAAGCAGACCACCAAATGGCCTCTAGGACAGTATGATAATTGTTTTCTCATGGTCGTTGCCACCCTCATCCCTCAAACTTGCTTTTGACAGGTATTAGTTGACCTTAACCGGTGTCTGTTTTGGGTCAGTTGATCTGCCGTATGTGTTTGTTTCAAAATTTGGTTTCCAGAGAGAATTTTCTCTCAGGTATTGTTTCTCCCCGCTATATGCATCCATACGCACCATCTCACTAGTATCCATGCCCCGCTATTTTATGACTCCATAATTACCTAGGCTGCCTGGGGTGATTACCCCACTTTCTAGCCTTGGCTCCGCTAATGGCTGAAATTTAGCCATCCCCCCATGAACGTGCATTTTTCCCACAGCCTTGGTGGCCAGACCTGTTCTTCATCAATAATATATGCGGTGAACATAGGTCTTCATTGTTATCCATTTGACTTGCTTCAGCATCTCGCTCTGTCTCGCTTCCTTTCAGTTTTCACATCGGCATTCTCAGACCTCCCTAACTGTTCTAATTCTATGGTCGGTTTGCCCACAATCTGCGGTAAGTTTTTCGGTAGTTGATGAATTATTCTGCAGTGTGCGCAGTAGAGCAACCCTATGGTCCCATCCACAGGACTTGGAATTCCTTTATCTGTGGGTCACACAACTATGGGACTAAAATTCCGTACGGAGGCTCACCACAGAACGAAGATATTTCTGGGACATTTTGTACCTTTCGGAGCCCAGGGAACCCGTGCTCTCGGCGGACAATCCTGATCCAAATTCTTGCAGCTTCACGGCCTCAATCAGCACTGATTTAGAGACTCGAGGAAGGTAAACCACTTCAGCTGGTAATGGCTTGCCGAAGCCCACAAAGGGCTGTGCGGCATTTGATATTGCTGTCATGTTTAAGCGCACTTGGGACATGGATGAAAGGTCAAAGGTGACCAAACCATCAAGGAAGATACGGAAAGTTTCTGGCAAAACATTTTAGCCCACCAGCTAGGTCAGGTTTATTGATGCCTTCAGTGGCATAGTTTGAAGGTCGTTCCACATAACAGATCGTTCAAATCTCAGTCTACTGGGAATCGACTGGAAAAAGGAGCTGAGTATTTTCCATCTACCAACCAGTCTCGCAAGTGACAGCCATGAGATAGTTGATGGTAGATCAGCTTGCCCAAAACTTGAGCCCAGATAGTGATATTACTAACTTACATGGAATGTTCTCCGCAGTTGCCAGAATGTTCTCGGCGGATACAAAATGATGATAGCTGTCCTCTTTTCGTCCCTCACCAGGAGCAAACATTCGGGCGTAACCAACCGGCATCATATTCTGCTCTCATCTCGGTCAGTGAAGAGCTGGACGATTTTTAGACAGATAAGGTCGGGTAGGAGGTAGTTTGTGGCGCATCGACCATTTCGATCACGGTAGGCAAAAAGAAAAATGGAAACTTTGCCGTCGAGCTGAATTTTCTACCTGCTCTGATCAAGCTCTGAAAGCACCAACATCCTTTGCCTATACTTGAATTCGTGTTCGCAAAACCGAACGATAGCTGAGCTTGTGAGAACCGTTCTCCAGACTGGGGCTCTTGAGGATTCAAAAGCATTTCTCATCGTCGGTAAAAACTTTGATTTATTGAATAAGCTCAGTTGCCTTTGGTGTTACAGCACCTTCAGTAATATTTCTGCAAACCACGGGTATGGCTTTATCGGGCACTGCAGCAGCAGCCGCTTATCTCGGTAATATGATGGTCACCGGATCGAGCATAAAAGCATTACCATCTTTGAAGAAAGTTCGTATCATGGTTCATTGATAGGATTCCGTGTGCTCATCGACAACCTTAGGCTTCTGATTTTTTGGTAAAGTACCTCGGGTTCAAACAAAGTTTTGATCACTAGTGAGGCGATATCGGCGCCAAAAATAAATTTTCAAAAGTAGTGGTAGAAGATCTAACACGGGCATTCTCAGTGAGCCTGCAGTGTCTAACATGACCCATGGCTCCTGGTAGCATTGTTATTACTGGAAGGCCGACGTGACTGAAGAATTCCCACCGCGGTTTAATTCATGCTGTCCATTATTTTTCGGGGTGTTGAACATGTGGTCGCCCACCGAAATCTGTCTCGCTTTTTCTTAGAGTCAGTTACCTGACTGCGATGAAACAGTAAAAATAAATGTCTCCACATTTCGGGTAATCCTTGGGCACTATGTGCCGGGTGCTAGTAGATTTTTGTCGTGAAACCATTTCATTTTGGAGCAACTCTAAGTGCTTTCCACTATGTGCTTCGGAAGTAGGCCTTTGGAGTACTATCCCCCGCCAAAATTTCAGCCCCATCTTATGTTCTAACCCATCAATTTTTCTGAAATGTTTCCAACATTGGTGTTGTTCAGCTTGGCGGCAAGCTGACTATAATAGAAGGATCGTGAACCGCGCAATCAGCACTCCGAGATGATACCGTGCTGATAGTTAAATATAACCTAGGAATAGTGGCATCTTTCATGTAGAAGCACAGTTGATCCCCAAGTTTAAGTTTCTCTTCCTGAGTTCTGTTTTTTCTAATGCCTACCCACTGACGGCCTCGGTAGTCACACTCGGTAACATACTCTTCCACTCAATCGTCTGCAAAGAAAACGGTATGAGAAAGCAAAACGAATGCGGAGGTGTATAACTCCCATTATCTTTCATCTTCCCGTAATACTCTTCTCCTCCATAGATCAGCGGATTTCACTGCGTTCTACCAGATCGATTCTACTGATAACTGAAACTCACCTTCAAGTTATGGTGCCTAGGACCTTGTAACTGTTTCCCTGATACCGCTTAATACGGACCAAATTTTCCTAGGTATATAAATATTCACTGTTTTCTCCCACAAACTGGTTTACTTTGTGCCGTGTATACCTTTAGTCCACGTGTCTGCATCCCTTCCTATTCGCTGTCACTGGCATTTACGTACGCTGCACCAGGAATTCAGCATGGCTTGGTTCGTAACGGCCAGAAAAACACTCCTGCTGAAATTACAGATAGTTTATACCGCATCATACTGAAGCCACTTTAGGAAATTGTGTACCCATATCGGCCGTAATTCACGGCCGTGCAAAGAACAGGCCATTGCTTCCTGCTTTCCTTTTCCATATTCTAATGCTTTAAAAACATGTCGCCCCTCCGCCACTTGAGCCCAATTTGAATCGCCCTCATACCCATCTCAAGGTAGGGATTATTGACGAATGTTTCTTGTAAACTATATTGTATCCCACTGGGAGTTTAGGGAGCCATAACTGCTTGCGCAACAGGCGCGAAACGGTGAAACTGATTCATAGCAGCGCTGATGACCACAATAAACAATTTACCAGGTCTCATTGCCTAAGGTCACCCTATGATTTCTTCCCAAATTTTCATGCCAAGCATTCCCAGGTCTCTCCAGCTATACAACCAACAACACTTCCTCAACTTCTTTGTGGCACTCTTTATTCGCTTTGGCCAACACGTCACATTTCTACGAAAACCTTATTTCATATTCGCCGTTGTTCGCTTGGGTAAACTCACAATGTTTCTGTCCACTGAATTTACGTCAAAAAGCTTCTCTCAGTAAACCCAAAAATTGCGCCCGTCAACCTACGTATCATCCCTAATGAACTGCATCTACCGCATTCCACTAGGACAACGTAAAACTTTCATACTGGGGAGATTCTTGACAAGCTTCTTACCTCAAGCAAAAGCTTATTAAAATACTCACTGCGTAATCCGCTGTCATTAGCTCCAATAAAACTGCTTTCAATCTTATTTTATCGATGCTGTAACATGCTGTTTCTCCATTTAGAAGATGTGAAAATTGTATCCCAACGAGCAACATTATACATACTGTTCATGCTTTTACAATCACATCTTGATCACGGACGAGAAAAATATCATAAACTTTCCATTTATTATTCGCTAATCTCTCATCAAAATGACGGAGAGTAAGCTATAATACCAGACAAGTGGGTACAGACGGCACATCTGCAAAGAGTATTCCTATTGTGAGTAACGAGTAGTCCAGTTAACGAATACTGAAGTCAGGAAAAGACTGATGCGCAGATTCTACGGTAATGAATTACCAAATTTTAAGCAATCAAATTATGCATGAACTTTAACTGTACGACCGCAGTGCTTACCAATGAGAACCAGTCACTGTCAGATATGAACTTCACGGCGGTCAAAGATGAGGTCAACAGGATGCCACGGCACACGCGAGTGATTTTTAAACGAGTGTTCAAATGTAGTGGTTGGTGTGTGCTGTATTTCTTAAAGGATCAATAAAATAAATGGTATAGTGTAAACGGTGCAAGTATGTGACAGTGACTGGGGAAGAGTTCTGTTAATATACAGTGTAATCGTGGAGCATTAGTCACACAGGTATTATCAAAAGGATTAAAATTGATAAGTAATATTTTATGGCATTTAAACGGTTTCTTTGGGATGAAACGGTCACCAAGTTGCACGGTGAAACCAACTCAACTTTTAGTGGCTGACGAAGTCCAGGATAATGGGGATGCAAGGGAGGATAACATGGAAGGAAAATAAGTCAGTGCAAGCGGACCAGTAATTTCAGGATGTCTCCTTCCAAGTTTAAAGTAAAACCAAGTGTTCCAGGAGGATCGAAATCAATACACCCAGGGGCATAACTTCCACGGAGAATTAAAGTGAAGTCATGAGGGTAGATTTGCATCGAAAGGGCATAGTAGTATCTCAAAATATGGACAAATGCTCTGAAGTATCGTGACAATATTTTCGGCGATACCCGTGGCACAGTGACCAATTTATCATCGCCTCTGTCATTGGAATAATTCACTGCTCACAAAAAGCTTGGTATGAACCCTCCAACGGTTGAAATCTATAAAACAGGAGAATGTTCTACAACCCAGTCAAAGCAGAATGAAATGAGGAGCATTTTCCAACAACAGATTGATAAGTAGAAAACTCAGGTTGACCCCGAAATAGAAATGGAAGTCAGTAGATGAAGAACAGACGTTCAAAACTATCAAATTTTCGTGGAGCATGGTCGCATTCTCAAACCACCTGGCTGGCCAATTTGGAAAGACTTTCTGGGAACCGTGAACTGGAGTCGGGGAAAGGCCATGGCTCAAGTTAAACGATCTCTGAAGTCAGCTGAAAACAAATGCCACCAAGTTTTAGCGGAAATCTTAGTTGGTGCCCTAACGTAAAAGTTCTAAATGTGTTTCGTGGTCATCGTTTCATTAAATTCAGAGTTAAAAAACCACCACTCGCTCCATCCTGGTCAGAGAAGTGCGGTCCGGCCTACTGTACCAAGCGATTAGGCTCCCGGTAACCTCGGTATTTCTTTAAGTATTTGATTTTCACCACAGGTCCCCAGCTCAGATTGCTGGTCTGACGAACTAGTACTGCCAGTTGAAACTGTAGTCAAGAAAACAGGGAATACCGTTATGGTGTCCGCAAAAGTAGGGTTTAGGTCGACAGTTTGATTACAGTTGTAACTCAGCCACCTTCTGTTAACTGTCGTGAGTTTCTCAGAGCGGCTGGTGCATTCCTGAGGCAGATAATCAGATACCAGCAGGCCAGTCGACCTGCAAAGCTTTCAGGAAAGCCGCAAAGATTCCATCAGCACAAGCATTTGTCTTCACCAACGGACAATATATTTCATTTCTCGGCAAGTTTCGTCATCTAACTCGGACAGCGGTACGCTATTCTGAAAGAATTCCGCAGTGGTCATTTAATACTCAATCTCAATAATATTCAGACTTGCCGCTATACCCACCAGCCCGGCATGGAAACAACTGGAACATCCAACTTGCTGCCGTGCCAAAAGTGATCCAAAATTGCAATCGGCAATATAGGCAAATCGCAGAGCGTAACCGGTACTAAAAGCTCTCAGTGAGAAGTGCTTATCGATTATTTGGGATCTATGAACAACCGACTTGCTTAAGGAGGTTTATTATGGAAAGAAAGAAGTCAGGGTCTATGATAAACAAATTTTGCTGACCTGCCCATTCATTTTGGCACTCCAGCAAATTTCCGTGAATGAAGAAATTGTACTTTACCTCAGTTATCTCCAAGGTCAGGTCTGGTAAAATAACTGAACTTGTGGCTTGTCCAATGGGAATTCAGATCGTTGAGTGCGTGAAACTCAGCATCTCATCGCACTGGGATTGTTGAACTTGGCCCACGGTTCGACACGAGACCCGAGCGATCACAATCGAGTAAACCACTGCCCAAAGGCCAGGTAGAAGCCTTTATTGACACTTTCGAACGAGATCTAGAAATGCCAGAATTAGAGGCGGCAACTAAAAAAGCCGTTTAAATATTCTTGTTAGACTTCAATGTAAAACAAAACCGATCACTAAAAGTCTCCTTTTTCGTTTATGCCTTAATGCTGAGAGGAGGAAGTAATCACTCAGACAATAATCACCTGAGAACAAGCAATGCTGAATTCTTTCGTCCAAAGCTTGAGAATCAACGGTTAAATACAGGCTAAAGAGCCCGTCATTGTTGGTTCGGTCCGGATCAGAGTGTTAGAAAACATCCTCAAGGCAAACAAAATGTCGAAAGCTTGGCCACATTCATCAAAGGTGTGGCTAAGGTCCATGCGAGACTACCGTAAGGAAAGACTCATGGGAGCAAGCTGATAGTACTTAGGTCAATGGTTTATACCTGAACCCCTCATGGATTTGTAAAAACTACCAAAAATGTAGATCACCCAGCATGAAAAGTCAAAAGCAGATGGCAACAAGGGCACACCCACCGTGCGGATATAGCAGCAGCCATCTTTGTTCATACTTCTACCACGTTTGTTGTTCATCTAAACGCCGACTGCCGAGCGTGGTTTTCATTCGACTGCTACTTCTGCGCACGCTATTATGCACGCTCACAAATACACGCCAACCACGATCTCTCCCAATTGCCCTCTCGCCCTCAGGGGTTACGAAGAATACCATTATGTTTAACATATTCGTACAGTGCCCAACATTAGAGTAACTTGCAAGTGGTCCACGCAGTACAAAGGCGTAAAGAACATGTTCACTAAGAAAAACAAAAAGTAAAGTTTAGCGACATTACAACTAGTGAGCACGATGTGATCTCCAGGTCACGCGAGTTTCCTTGATTTTCACCCTTTGAGGTCCTGTCTGAGCGCCCTTTAGATTGTTTTATTCTTTCCCCTTCTTTTGACCGAAAACTCCATTATTAAGGAAACCACAAAGTAATGTTTGGCGACCCTGCACAGACGAAGCACTTGCCAGCAAAAGCGGGAGATGTCGATAAAACCAATCCGTGATTACAATCACATGACGAACCGTTTTCCCAAAACAGATTTCTGGGAGTCGCAAAATCTTCCTTGACCGAAGTACTGGCTGGTTTCAGCTGGCCAAGCCCAGTCTATCAAAGAACGTTCATTAAAGCTCCACACATCTTAGGTTTTTAGCGGACAGAACGTTTGCTATAAGGCAAAAATGTTAGACCAATGATCAAACAATAGCACACACAATCCACCTGTAAAACCATGGAAAGGACAAGACAGAATAACTTTTCTTTGGATGCCGGGTTTTGGAATGTTTTATTTTTGCTTCGGGATTTTTTGTTCTCCTACAAGCTGGACAGTTGCCCCTCTATCAACTTTAGTGGGCTAGTGAGATAAAAGTCGTGGAGGAGAAAGATGCATAGTCTGTCTGCAGATGACTCAAGAAGTTGATCTCAGAGGTATAAAATAGGCAAAGCCAATAATTAATTTCAGATTTTATCAGTTTTCCACACGGGAACCTTTGGTAGGCACGGAACCCTATGGATTTACTAGGAATATTCGCCCAACGAGTCTTCTGGGCTTCGCGAGAGAGAACTCATCCTTCTTCATCCTCCAAGCAGCTTGACCATCACATATTAAAGTAATCATAACAAACTGTAACGGAAGAGTGGGAACTTTTCAGTCGTGAACCGCAAGAATATAAAAGTTAATTGACAAAGCAACAAACGATGTGATCCGATCGGACAAAGCATCAATTACCCCGGGTCTATATGACTTGTTCACAGCTCGTCCCACAAAAGAAGCCAGAAAGGTGACTGCACAAAGGCTGCAAAGTTCACGTTGGGTACACGGAGACGTGGATGACCGAGACTGGCCATGACAATGATCGCTCCCTATTGAACAAACCTACACTCTCCGTAATATAGCACTCTCATCTGAACTTGAAATCACTGTCACAACCGACGCCTGGCCTAATAACTCTCCTATCAGACCAAATTTCTATTGCTGGCTAACAAACCTTTACAAACTTCCCGGCCGTCTTGGAGGAGGCTGTATAATCCACATTACAAACAGCGTGCCTACAGCGCCTCTCTATGATCCAACACTTGACGCAGTCCATGACTCAAAATGGGTACCAGTGTAACGACCAAAACGCTCAAGTCCTGGTCCGAGTGAAGCCCGACCAACGATTCAACTATCGATTCACTGACTAATAGGCTCCACTCGTTCTGGCTAGCATCTTGGAGGCTCGAAGCAGACAGCGGACCAAATCAATGCAAAACCCAAATCAAGAACACGATTGCTCTGCAAATTCTGCGGCACTATTAGAGAGTAAAAATATAAACAAAAACAGGATCATACCTTTGACAATGAGCCTCTGTCACTATCCAGCTAAAAGGTAGTAAAAACAGAACAAAATTCTGTAAACGAGGGAACAGTTGGCCAAAAACAATAGATAATAAGTACTTGTCCGGGATTCCAAACAAACAGAACAGGTTCTACAAGCTTAATCAGGTCGAACAAACAATTTCCTGAGCGCGGCAGCCAAAAATCAGCATAAGCGAGCTGAAAGTCAGCTACCAGCCGACGTGGGCGAGAAAGTGAAACCGAGGAGTAGTAAAACAAAACTGTGTTGGGTCAGTGTGACCCACTGCCGAACCAACTGTCCGAAAAGTAATCTCAGCGAGAAAGCACAACCATAAAAAGAAAAATTAGTGCACCAAGCTTAGATTAATTGTCGACCACAAAACAGTGTCAGCATGAATTAGGTTGGAGAGGGCAGTCCAAAATTGGTCTTACAATATAGGAACGTAAGCAGAAGAGGCATTTTTCAATCAACATGGACATTGCACCGGCAGCCAAAATTCCTTCTGGTTGTTCACGGCAGTTTCAGGCAATAATCGGTTCTGGCTCCCCCTTCCTACATATGCTTCCGAGACGGGGGAGTCCACAGGGCTTGGAACAGTACGCCTGCTACCTCCCCTTTCTTGGGGTATACGAGGACTTACATCAGTACGCCCTCATACCCCCCTGCCTACGATCCCGGCTTCTGGTCGGCGCCTCCTAACAAGTAAGATTTTCTCACATTTCTCCGTTGCTTTCCCTCACTAGTGCAGACCACTGCCGCCCGTACGAGTCTATCTTCATCAACTTCTGCCTCACCAATTATCCCCATGGGCCACTTGTCTCTTGCAAAGGTCTCTGAAGCAACTAACACGATGTTTCCTCTTCTAAAATTTCTGTGTTTTGGAAGCCATTCCTGTCTGGCCTGCAGGATCTGGACATATTCTCTCACCTATCGACGCCAAAAGTTAGTCGTGAAGTGGGTGACCTGCTTCCAACGTCTACAATAGTGTTCTTTCGTGTTAACACTATCTAATATACCGCAATCACCCCTCAGCAGTGGTGGACTGTTTGGAGTCAGAGTCACTCTGTCCTGCCCATCGGACAAAAGTGAGACTATCAGTCGATTATTCAATATCCTCTCAACCTCAGTATAGCAAGTATGTAACGCCCCCTCACTCAATATCTGTTCATCAGAAAGCACTGATAGCAACCTATGTACCGAACGGATCATTCCCTCTCATGCGCCCCCTCGGTGGCTCGATGCTGGGGGGGAGGCTGAAGTGCCAACTTATGCCCTGACTGGCTAGGTGGTTTTCAATGCGCCGTCTATCCCAGTGCTTCAGCTGACCTTTGAGCTCGGCAACTGCAGCCACGAAATTCGACCCGTCATCGCTATAGATTTCTGTTGGCTTTTCACGTCTACCAACAAAACGGACGAGTGACATAATGAACGAGTCAGTGCTTAGGCTAGCTGTCATTTCCAAATGAGTAGCTCGAGTTTGTAGGCAAGAGAACAGGCAGCCATATATTTTTCCTATTCTGGGTCCCTAAGTGCAAGGATAGAACCAAAGCGTTCTATTCTGATCGAACTGCAGCAATACAGCCTTGTTTTCACACGACAAGGAGGAGGAGGAGCCATCAACTTCCGAACGGCGATAGCGACCAGCTTGCGACGAGTGAAATATCGTCCTATTACCTGTTTGGCCGCGCCGATTCCCCTGATGGTTCGGTATCTCCTGCGGACTGTGGCAAGCACTTGCTCGGTGTCACTGTCCTTCCCTTCTATGGTGGTGGCATATAATGGGTTCTGTCACCGAGAGTCCGTTCGGTAGAATGACCTGGTGTTCAAAGGTACTTAGATATTAAGCATAATTTAGTCGTCCACCGAAACACCAAAGTTTTCGCAATACAATAGTGCATAGCTTTTCTAAGGAATCCAAGGTAACCTTGCACAGCATATCTGTGAGCGGTCTTCGTTGTAGGCACTCTCCAAATGAATCTCTTTGAGCTATTGCTGTCACATTGAGCCTGGCCCTTTCTAAGTGTTCGGCGGACAGGCTGCCCACTTGCAGCAGCCCCCTGTATTTTGGGAACATAACTTGAATGTAGGAAGTAAACCGGATGAGCCAAGCGACAGCCTTTAAGAGCTTGGAGCAATCAGATTATCGAGAAATCATGAGGGTGATGCCAATGTGCGGGTTGGCCGTATTCGCCAGGGCTAGCCCTTTCTTAGTCTCCACACCATCCGGTGGGACCGACCATACAACGCCTGGTGGATTACACTCATTCGAAGGTGAGGGTCCTCCCAACCAAATCCTTAGTTCCGCTTTGGTTTGAACTCCTCTTGAGGCTGGATCAGCGATATCTTCTTCCAATTGCACGTGCCACCATTTGGAAACGTTAGTATGCTGATAAATAATTGTCAAAGGTTAGCGACGAAGGTACTATAACGCGTACCGGTGTGCTCTACGTAGTACCCGAAAAATCATCGAGTCTGTCCAAAAATCCGCTCCATCAGAACAATCAGGCAAGCTTCGTTTCAGCACCTCACTCAGTTGAACAACTAAGACGGCTGCCACCAACTCAAGCCTCGGAATAGTAGCGGTTTTGATAGGTGCTACTCGAGATTTACTATACAGAAGCACATGGTATGAGGTTCTGTCCCCAGGAATTTGCCGCGAGTATGCCAAGGCACCATATCCGGTTTCTGAAGCATCACAGAATATGTGCTACTCAGTCCATCCTATTCCCTGTTGGGTCCCTTTAATTGTGCTCCTCGGTACTCATATTTTGCCGACGTGGTTCATAAATCATGTCCTGTTATTCCACAACACGGTATCTTCCGGGCTGGGTGGGCTATTTCAACCTAATTTCGATCTGCCTAACCTCTGCAACAACTGCTTCGCTAGAAGACACAACGGGCCACTAGTCCCTGGGTCAAACAGGGAAATGACTTCCGACAGTAAGCCTCTCCTTGTCAAAGGCCTATCAAGCAACGGGAGCTGAAAGGTGAATTTGTCCGTGACTGTATCCCACTGAACGCCCAGCACTCCCTGACTGGTGTTGTTCTGTTGAGGAAGCCGAACGGAACTGGCATCTAAATCAGGGTCCGGAGATAAGGCCATGGACCTCCGTGAGCTGTATATCCATTTCCCCCGTTTGAAACCAGCTTGCGTCAATAACACAGTTATCCCTGTATCAAAAGCAGTAGCCTCAGCCCTAGTTTTAACGGATGCAAGGCAATCATCGACATAAAAATTGCTTTCTAAGGCTTCCAAGACCGGCGGTTCATGACCTACCCCAAAATACCTCGCAGCTCCGCATAAAGCGAAGATGGCGCAGAAGGGTAAGGAACTAGCCTCAAAGGGATGAGCCGTCATCTGACATTATTCCAGCACCAGTGACAGGTCTCCTTGATGCCACCATAGAAACCGCAAGGCGCCCCTGCCACTTCTGGACACCCTTACTTGCATTACCTTCTCCTGTATGTCCGCTGGAACGGCCACATTTTTCTTGCGGATTCGCAAAAATATGCCCACTGGATCAGCTGTAGTATCGGGGCCTTGATACAGCACATAATTAGGCGACCGTCCCTCATGTTTGGCCTTGCAACCCAGGACAATATGCAAATTCTCCAGCTTCTTTGGGTTTAAGACAGCGTGGTGTGATAAGTACCACCGAGGTCTGTAGTCACAACTCATTTGATGCAGCGGTACCCTTATCGCGTATCCCTTGGCTATGGTTCGATCCATCGCTTTGGTATATCTCATCCCCAAAGTTTTGTCGTTTGTCAGGCGACGTTTGAAACTGTGCAACCTCGCCCGCGCAGACTCTAGAATCCTGAACCTTGTCTCTACATCCTTCCTCCATGGTAGAGGAACCGTGAAGTGCCCAATCACATGCCGCGTCTCAAACTCGACGAATTTCATGACTTGTGTGCCCTCTATCGCAGCGATCTTGTCCCGTACCTGGATATCCCCAAACTTTGCAGCAAACATCCCTTGTATTTCTTCTATGGGTGATGATTCGCTTTGAATCACCCAGTTCACCGATAAGCACTGGTGCATTCTGAAGCTGGTCGGACCTAATACCACCCAGCCTAACAGTGTGCGAACAGCATTGGGATGATTACGACCGCCTAGTCTCTGATCTAGAACCCAACGAGCCTCGGGTATATCACATCAGATGTGCAACAGTTTATCCCCATTTACGGTTTCCATAGGTAGGTCCTCCAAGTGAGGCCACTTCCCATACTCCCAGTCGGAACTGGGCTTGTGCACGGGCAGTGACTCAACACCAACAGCTTGCTCTATGCTGATTGAATCGGTGCCGTTCAGTGCGATCAATTCGAACGCGTCACTGACTGCGTTGGATATTTTAGATCCTCCCGGAGTCCTAACTGTCAACTAGCTGTCTAGAAAACCTTAACCCAGAAGTTGTATGACCTCGGCCCGAGTGACAGTAGTGTCGGATCCAATGTCCAGAAGAGCACATCGAACAACCTCTCTTTCTCCAGTCTTAATTCTCACGGCCAGCAGTCAAATGTAAGTGCCATTATGGCTCATCTTGGGTACTCCGCGGTGATTCTTGCTCACTGCCTTGGGTGGAACCAGGCGCTTTGGCATAGCCCTATGGAGTAGTTGATAATGCTTGCCGTCACAGCCTTTAATAGCACAGACGGTTTTTGATCTACAGTCACCTGCTCTATGGCTTCCCTTCAGACACATTGGGCACAATCCCCTTTTTGG
The DNA here is from genome assembly GCA_948099385.1 of Fasciola hepatica. Classification (NCBI taxonomy): domain Eukaryota; kingdom Metazoa; phylum Platyhelminthes; class Trematoda; order Plagiorchiida; family Fasciolidae; genus Fasciola; species Fasciola hepatica. The sequence goes on along the minus strand of CANUEZ040000012.1, from coordinate 6,818,260 downwards.
AGCTTCTGTCCATCTCAGAGATATCTAACGGCAAAACTTCTTAACACAGCGTTATCGAGCGATTCTCATCACATATCGGGCCGGTCTGAGGTCGCTGTTTGTCCTACTGCATTGTGCTCATGGACCAACTAGATCTAGATTGAAGCTGACCCGGGTTGCGAATGGCTTGGTTCACCCGGCCAGTGGGCTTAGTTCGGCTCGCCAGTTGTCCGAAGCGACTAATAGTGGTCTTGGCCGTGGTGGACACGAATTCATTTAGTTCACTAAACGTTGGTTCCCGGCCGTTTTGCGTCAACCGATCAACTCTCTCAGCTCATTTGTTATGTGGGGTGTAAGGAAGATCACTAACTACACGTTCCAGGGTGGCCTGCGAATTGAGATCGGACGTATGATTCATCTGCTTAAGAGTAATCATGCAGCCCTCCATTCTAAAGGCTAGCGTCAACAGGGCTTCTGGGTCCAAGTTGCTGATGCTGAGTCCTCTCATTGGGCCATCTAGGATTGATCGCATTAACTCGTGCTGACGGTCAGATAATTCCCTTAGTATCCTACAAACTCTACGGTATCCCTTGCTAGGCGGCGGCATCAACCATTCCACAATTGCTTCCAGTGCTTTGCCTTTACAGTTTTGAAGTAAAAACATCAAACTTTGGCCGTCATCTATGACCATCGAGGTGATATACTCGCGAACTGCCAAATGAACTTCCAGAACATTGCTGGCCGACCACCGAACGAAAACGTTCTACTTTCGGTAAGTCTACCCCACCTATGAAGTAGGAAGCCGCATTCCATAACATATGATTAGGGTCCTGTCTACCGACCTTTCCGTCTCCCTGGTAAGCAGTATTTATTAACTCAACACAAATCGACCTCGTGTGCACCTGAAAGTACTCACGCTCTCATTTATCACAGTCATTTGCGTCCAAGGATCGCGCAGACGCATTTCATTCTAACCCCTATGAGAGTTTGGCAATCTCCAGCTCTTTCTTAGCTCTTAGAAACTCTATTCTGGTTTTCTTTAAAAGCCTTCAAATCCTGAGATAGATTCTTTCTGAGGTGGCCTTCCTTAAGTTCGACAAGCGACAAATTTGAATTAGGACAACGACCACGCCGACTAGGGCCTGTAGCCCTGGTGCCACGAACAGAAAGACTACCAAAGGGACTTGCCGGGTTCCCGAGATGACTTGATCCGATCCGATCCCACTTCCAGATTGGTTGAGTCCAGTGGTCACCTTGTTGCTCTTTGTTCTTCACATCGTTCCATAGACAATGTCAAAGTAACTTAACGACCAAAACGCTCAAGTCCTGGTCCGGGTGAAGCCTGACCAACGATTCAGCTATCGAACCACCGACTAATGAGCTTCACTCGTTCTAGATAGCACCTTGGAGCCTCAAAGCGACGCGTAGCACAAATCGATGCAGAGCAATCGTGTTCTTGATTGGGGTTCTGCATCGATTTGGGCCACGCATCTCTTTGAGGCTTCAAGGTGCTATCCAGAACGCGTGAAGCTTATTAGTCGGTGGATCGATAACCGAATCGTTGGTCAGGATTCACTCGGACCAGGACTTGAGCGTTTTAGTTGTCACAACCAGTTCTTCTGACCGACTTTCCGCTCCATTTCAGCTGCATTTATCGACCACCCCGTTCAAACATCATGGACCTCGCCCAAGATCTCAGAGCCTTTGACCGCTTCGCACCACTACTTTCTTCTCAGAGGCCCATTGCTGGGGATTTCAACGCGCCAAATATCTGCTGGGACACCATGTCATCGAACCGATACTTCACGAAGTTCGCTTCGACTATACGCGCAGGGTGCCGGACCAACAAATTATGACACCAGCCGGAGGATCCCGTATACTCGGCCTGGTGTTTACCATGGGCCCATCGGATGTGATAACTACCGCCTTCGACCACTTCCCAGGCAGTGATCACAGAATGGTATCCGGCAGATCTACAGCCGAGGCCATGGAGCCCATATGCAGCACAACTCAACAGTCCCTACATGCGATCAACTGGATAAACCTCGTGCCCCTGCTTCACTCCACCAGCTGGGATGACTACTTCCAGCAATACACCCCTCAGCTTGCTACTGCTGTACTCCATGATAATCTTCGTAGTGGCTTGTAAGCAATCACCACCATCGGGACCAACCTCTCTCAAGCCCTTATCTCCTATCTTACGAGGCCATAAAATGAACATGCAAAATTGCGGTCAAACCAGAATGGCCTCTAGTAGTCTCGTACACGGTCAGGCGCTGTACAAGATGGAAACATAAAGGCAAGCATGTGTGTAACAACACTCTTTGTCCTGCCCGGTGTGTTTGCTTAGCCCCACTCCGTTTTTCTGGCCCATGCTAGCGGGACCCTTAGTTTCAACCTCACCTAGACCGCAGTCGTGTCCGGACGTGGAAAAAACAGACCACCAACAGCCGTTGCGAAAAATGACAAGTGAAAATTACGGGCGGTCAAAAGGACTATGGAGAGTTCCTATATGTGCTCGACCCCCTCCTCTGTGTTGAGAAGCGAAAAAGACCTAGCAGGATGGATTTGATCTCTGAATACCACTTTTATCTAGCTGTGAAGGATATGGGCAAACTTCAACCAATCATCATCATCATCATCATCATCCTAGACCTGGCCCTGCTAGATGGGAAACCCCACGCCGCCCTTGTCAATCTGACATGACTTTGGGTCGCATGCACGAGAAGGACTAGAGTCATAGCGAACTGGTCTCTTCAAGTATGCTTATTCACCTCCTGCTCTAAGTTTCAACAGCCCCACACCTCCCCCCTCACACCTCCCGGAATGTATGTTGACGTTGGTTACAGAGCCGACGTGGCTTTGGCTGTTATCCCACTGCTCTGGAAAACACGTCCGTATATCAGACGACAAAAAAGTCACATCACAGCGCTCAATATATATATATATATGTATATATATGTAAGCATGGATGTATATATAAACTTATATATACGAACTCAGGGGAAACCACCCGTCTTCTCACTCACGCTTATCTATCTTTCCCCCCTTTCTTAAAAAGGCTTTTCCTGTGTCCTGCGATTCACAGCCCAAACTAACAGCAACCTTCTGTATATCAGGACCTAGCACCAACCTGCAGCTTTAGACCTGGAAACATAACATGATAGGATGTCTCATAAATGTAACGTACGTGTGTGAAAATCCTCCTCAGCATTTGTCACACGCTGGTATTGCTGGGACTATGCTCTCCACCTTAATGACCTCGAACAAGTACAGCAAGCATCACCAATTGCACTTCAGCATTAGTTTACATTTTGCTCATGTGAAGTGACACATTTTTGGTTCGAACTTGGACCGCCGTGAAGGTGATACCTGACACTGACCTTTGTTGAACTCTGGTTTTCGTTGCTATAAGTGGTGGTCTTGCAGTTTAGGTTTGTACATAATTTTCATGCGTGTATTTTGATAGTTTATTACCGTAGAATCAGCAAGTCAATCTTATTCTGACTTTGGGTTTTGTTATTTGGGCCTCGCCTTACTCACGATCGGGATAAGCGCCACAATATACCCTGTGCGCCTACCAATGAAACTAGTCGTTTGGGTTATTGGTGTTTCAAGCTGCTGCCTAGCGCAGTTTCCAGACCCAGTGGCCCCGATGCACCCCCACAGTTTTATTAGCCCCGAACACGGTCAAGAAATATACTAATAAGATTTACAGGTACACTTCTGAATTAGTAATCAATAACTGGGCCCAATAGTGCGAGAGCAGTCGGTGCCCACGAACAGCGACTTACAGTATCTATGACTCCTCATGCCACTGAGAAAATCGTGCCCCATTTGCCACCTCCGCATGCGTGTCCGCCACTCTGCTCACGCCCACCCTCAGCCAAAACGCCTTCTAGACTGCAACTCTTCCTTATTTTGAATTTTAGAACCACCCGTTCATCGTGTTGCTCGGCTGCAACATATGGTGCAGACAGCTTATCTTGTTCTCTGCCTGTCCAAAACCGTACCCAAGGCTGGTAGCCAAACATTCCATGCGGCTACGAGGTTTCACTCATACAAAGTCGTGATACTGCTGCATACGCCCCTCTAAGGCCCACTGAGAACCCCATACCGCAAAACTTTCCCTATATCGAAGCCATCTAAACCACTATGCAGGAGCATCCAATTAAATAACAAACGGTCCAGGTTCGGTGGTGCCCCCTTCCTTTCCATGACGAAAAAGTGGGCACAAACTGCAACCTGCCCTCGCCCGAAACTCCCAACTCAAACACCGAAAGGCCAAAGGAAACTCAGCAAAATAAAATATTTATCTTTTTACCGAAAAGACCTGGATTATTGCAAAGGTTTTCACTTAATCTCTTGTTTCATTTTGCTCCTCTCAGACACGGTATCCCGCTTGCTGATTATTCCTTCTTGAAACTCCATCTTTCCTCCACCACCTGCGAATTCCCAAAGCCAGATGATACTCTCTACTTCTCAAGAAAACTATCTCACCTTGGCTGGGGTTACTATTCCTTTTCGTCATCAAACCTATGAAAATTAGTATTCATCCGCCCACCTTGATGAAATTCTTATATGCATCTTTGAATCATCGGGCAACCAGCGGATGCGCGCACTTATTTCTCTCCCTAAGTCCGGTTTCTTCCTTGATCTCCCAGCGAACCATTGTTTGAAACATTCCCGTATATAATACATCTTCCCCTGACCATAACGACGCTTTACCCAGCAGTCTCGTGTCCAGCACACTCTTCAAAGTGCCTTGCTCCCGAGATGGAAGCCGCTTTGCGTATTCCTCTGTAACCGCTCTCGCTTTGGCTCACTTAGACACTGTCTGGTCTTATGGCAATGTTGCTCAGACGTACAAATCCGAACTTTAAAATATTTGAATAATTCATAGGGAGGTGTAACGCTGTACTCCGTGGTTGTTACATATGCCACGCTTGAATATGTTCTGGAAATATAACGATTTATTATTATTTTTATTATTATTCTTTATATAAATATCACACAAAACGAATGTTTCATGTTGGGTTCGAAAGCAAGGAAGTACACGACGGCAACTGCAACATGTAGTTTATTCAATGGTAAGTCCTTCTGTTTTCGATCAACATCGATGACCCATTGGGGGGTATACATGTAACGGTCATTCCGACTGTGAGTACCGCGTAGCAAATTCAAAACGAATCCCAAAAGCAGAACAAGATTGATTCGTAGTTTCTACTGTACTGGGTTAACAAGTCATACGCATATAAATATGTACAAACCTCAACTGTACGGCCACAACGTCTAGCAACGAGGACCAGAGTTTAACAAAGGTCAGTGTCAGGTACCACCGTCACGGCAGTCCAAGTCCGAATCAAAATTACGCCACTTCATGTGGGCAAAATATAAACAAATGTTGAAGTGTAGCGATTGATGCATGCTGTACCGATTCGAGGGTGCGTAAGAGAAGGAGCATGGTCTGAACAATACAAGTACATGACAACGCCTATGGAGGATTTCCGCGCACGTATTTATAATACAGAACCCAGACCTCCCGCTTGCTTACGACCCAATTCTGGTGGGTGTAGCCGTTATCGCGTTGGTTCAAGATGACTTGAATATTTTTCCTTTCTGGAACACTCATTCCCAAATGTCACTGTCCATAGTTAATCATATGCGTCTCACTGATGACATCGGCGGAGAAGCAGTAAAACGAGACCAATAATCTCACAAGCAACAACGAGTGTTACCGTAGTCACTGGCCTTGGAATCTTGATGGACGATCGCTGCCAGCCACCTCCGCTGTGTCTGGCTGTCAAGGCCAAGGGGCTTCGGGTACAGCACCAACGATTGAGAGCTGTAGCTTCCAGAGAATCTATTTCGTTGCAGCCTTTATACACAACACTAATTAATAATAATAATAATAATGTTATATTTCTCGACCATGGTCGAGACGCATGCGCAAGCGCATGATCATGGTGTACAACGTTACTCAAAACAATGAACTATACACGAATTTCAAGAAAGCGAGTGGAGTCGTCAGAAGCAAAACAATATAGCTAGAGATAGTTTGAGTCGACTGAAATTAAAAAGGTTTGCGCGGCAAATACGGTTTGGTTTCGGATTCGACTGGTTGGTGGTGGTCCGTGAAAATACAAAATATATCGTGAAAATATAGCGCTAGGGATGCGTTATAAGTCATAATAATGCAAGATGTGGGTAACTGAGGCCTATTGCTGGTTCTATGCACGGAGTGAGTTATGGACATGGAGAGGTTAAAGAAATGAATGGGAGTACAACCGTGAACTTTGGTGAATATGAAGAGAGCGGCTCTCTATGGAGATGAAGTTGGCCCGGAATGATGGATATTCCCGATTCTAATAGAGGGAGTTCATCATGAAACGAGGGGACATGAGGAAACTTTGTGGAAATGGACAGGCAACGTTGATGAATGTGGAGGAAACAGCAATCCATATATAAGATGAGTTTAGGTTCGGGATCAATAACCCTTATCATTTAGAAAAAAAGGCAGCGCAACTTGAAGGCCTTTAACTGGTGAAGAGTCAATTTCAGGCTGGATACCGATCGAAAGAAAAATGAAATCTTGGAAGAGAAAACGGGGCGAAAAATCTCCTTGTAGGCTCGCGCCTTATTGTTCTGTTATGCTGACAAATATATTGACTTATTGATTCTCAGTGATCTTCGGCATCATTGTTGGGAACCAAGGATGTGAGGGACAAGTGGACTCGCGTTCGGATAACGTATCGAATTTTAATGAGAGAAAATTCCTGTGTTGCGTATTCTGGCTCTGTTATTGGTTTGTTTCACATGAGACCAAGGTGATGTGCAGCATCCCGTGGGTATGGTTCATCAGGCGGGGTAAGGGACGTGTCAATCAATCAATAGAAGTTTGCTTGCGAACTGTTATTTCTGAAGCCTCCAACAGTGACATCAGTAGTAGAGGTGTTGCGTTAGGAGACGTCTATCAATCTGCTTGGAAGCATTTGGGGGTGTTTTAGGTCGTGTGGCCCGATTGCAATCCCGTTTGGTATAAAAGATGCCATTAAGGTCTCTGTCGGTACAGGTAAGAGTGTGGACATTGGTCACCGAAACTGGTGCCCGAGAGAGTGGGCGACGACAAACCTGAAATAAATGGTGTTAGCAGTCTGGACGTGGTTCCAGCTGTTAGTTATGACAATAAATAGCGACAATAATTAAAAAACTGGCTGGGTTTATGTGGACTGTCAGTGTTACATTTCGTACTTTGATCTGGGTTTTAATTAGAGAGCTTAAGTAACGTAGGGTTGCAAGGGGTTGATAAGTACTACTACAGGCTAGCAAGATAGCGTAAACCCGGTGGGCTGCTGCGTCTGCATTTCAGAGATTTAACTTAATTGTGGGCAGGCTGCGGTAGTGATTGTAGTTGGCAGGAGGCAGTGGTTACTGTTAGGTAGGGTTGTAAACCTAAGCGTGGCTTGGATGCTAGGACATCGAGAAGACCGCTTTCTAAAAAAGATGACGGAAGATAGAGGGGTATAGATGGAAAAGGTGACCGGTTTCCACTATGTTCTTATCTCTTTTTTTCCTTTTCCGGGATTCATCGAGGTTGCCGTTATTCGTCAGGTACGTCGATACTCTGTCCAGGACAATGGGTTGAAGGTCAGGGCTGTGGTAGCGATTGTATTTGACGTCGACGTGCATGCTAGGTGCGATTATGGTGGGTATGGGGTGGTTGAAACTGAGAGCGGGGGGTGGGAAAGCGTATGTGGAGAGTCCAGTGCGCTGTCACCCCAGTCAGTCTCGAGCGTGAAGACCAAAGCTTGTCGAGCGAACAAGGGCGATGTGGGGTTTCCCCTTTCGCGGGATCAGGTCTGAGCTGATGGGATACTTTCCCATAGATGAAGGTTGCCCAATTCCTTCACAGCCCGATGTCAGTGGTATTTGAAGATCGAATCGATCCCACGAGGTCTTTTTCGTTTCCACTGTTCTCTTTTTTCAGTTTTATTATTATTATTTTTTTTTTGTTTCCTAACAGAGGGGTGGTTGATCCCATATAGGAACTTTCCATAGCCCCTCCGCCCGATCGTAATTTTATGCGTATTTGTCTTTTTTCGCAACTGCTGGGGGTGGTCCGTTTTCCCCACGTTCCAATGACGCAATGCTATGGGTGCCGTTGACATCAGGGGTTTCGCTAGCATGGGCTGGGAAAATGCAGGATGGGATTATGCAACACACGAAGTAGGACAACGAACGTTGTAAAGAAGAAGCTAGCATACGTGTGTCAGTCTCATACAGCGCCCGGCCATGCCTAAGACCATCAGAGTCCATTCCGGGCTAGCTGGTGCAGATGAGTTTAGCTCTGCTGATGGGAAATGGTGTGGTGCATAAGAGAATATGATAGTAGTTGGTGGATGGTAGATACAGAGGTGAGACGAGAGGAAAAGCCACCAGGTAAGTACTAGCAGGTGGGCTTCTGGGATAATAGACTCTGGAATGAGGTGATTAAGAAAGGCGAATTGAGGCCGGGCATAAAACCCAGGTGAGTGGTGGTAGCCAAGATGAACGGGAGAGGAGTGAAAGGATCGAGTAAAGTGGTAGACGGCGGAACTCAGTGTCCTAGGGTCCGAAGCCACGTACTTATTTGCTGTGGAGACATTTAAGACTAAGAAACTTAGACTGGTTGGCAATAGAACAGGAACATTGTCTAAAATTAGGAGAACCGGCAAGCATTAAACTAGGCATAGTTATAAAAGTCAGCAAACTGTGGCTACAGTAGCATAGATTGTAAGCAATATAACGTAAAAGAGAATAGTTGCCCTGGCGTTTGTCATCGGGTGAGAAATGAAAGTTCTAGTGCAGTAATCCTAGTAATCAAACCCGTTTTCGTAGGCCACCTCTTCGGTGACGGTCAGGCCGGTAAGAAGGATCACATTGGGAACAGTCAAGAACTGATCCAGCGAGCCTCTGAACTGGGAAATTGAGAGACTCTCGCGGATGTTTAGCGGGAGTTTATTGCATAACTTTGAGTATTTTATAAGGAAAAAGTTAGATCTTAACGCAAGTTTTGATCTAGGAATAGGGAGCTGCAATGACCGATGGCGTAGAGCATAATTCGTGGAGGGAGTGAGACGAATGGGTTCGGTACACGAAAAGGCCGTACGGTGGTACAGCTTAAACAGGAAGCACAAATTGAGCTTCATGCGACGCAACCATAGAGGGTCAAGATTGAGTAGGATGCATCGATCCTTGTAACACAGACTGGAGGAAAAGCCTACTAATTGTTTGGTGAATTGGCGTTGCACGGACTCCAGAGAAATGCGGTCGGATTTCGTCATGTTGGTGAAGATAATGGGACAGTATTCAAGGAGAGGCCTGGCGTGAGACTTGTAAGTGAGCAGTTTGCAATCATTTAGCCGAAAAGTCCTGGAGATGATACCAGTGGTTCTTCTGGTCTTTGCAATCTGGAGTGGAACATACTCAGAAAACCTAAAGCTACAAGAATAATGGAGACCAAGGTCTCGAACTGAAGGGCTGTACGAAATGGGTAGGTCGTGGATAAGCAGGGTTCCGGGGGTCACTTGACATCTGAATGTTGTGTAGCAGCTCTTCGAGGTCTAAAAGTCCATATTCCATGAATTGCACCAATCCCCGAGTCGCTTTAGGTCACTAGAGATATCATCCAGCATGATGTTGAGGTTTTGACGAGGAAACTCATAGACAATCTTAACGTCATCAGCGAAAAGGAATGGGGTACCATGGTGCAAGATGGGAAATATGTCGTTTATGTAGATGAGAAATAGTAAAGGACCGAGTAAACTGCCTTGTATAACTCCACTGGTGACTGGAGCAGGTTGTGAGAAACACCCATCAATGGAGACCACTTGTGAACGGTCCGATAAATAAGATGTTAACCAAGATAAAAGCGAATCGGAAAAGCCATGAGCTTTGAGTTTGGTTGGTAACAAAGCGTGAGGGACGCGGTCGAAAGCCTTTGTCATATCAAGGTATATGATGATGATAGATTTAGCGTTGTCGGCGGCCGCCGTTATGAGGTTAAAAAAGTCGTACTGACAGGTGGTGCATGAACGTGATTTTAGGAAGCCATGCTGCCCACTATGGATGATGTTATGGGACAACAGGAAGTCGGACATCCGCTGTTTGATGAGGCGTTCCATCAACCTAGCAGCAATTGGAGTGTGGTTGATAGGGCGGTAATTTGAGGGGTCATGTATTGGTCCCTTCTTATGGATTGGGATGATGACCGCAGTCTTCCACTGTGAGGGAAATATGCCAAACTTGATGGATAGATTTTAGACCTTCAATAGTAAGGCTGCGACATCAGTTCCTCCAAGACGTAGAAGTGTCGGCGGAACACCATCATGGCCAAGGTGTGAGGACTTCCGGACACGGGTAATCTGGTTGGTCACCTCTTTTAAAGTAAATTCTAAATCAGACAGTGAGTGCTCGGTGACAGGGTCTATGCATGGGGATAAAGTAAGGGGGTTCGTAGTCGTGGATGCAGCAAAGTAGGAGTTAAGCGCTTCAGCTATCGCTAGAGGTGAGGTAATGCGGTCGTTATTTTCTAAGATTAGAGAGGAGATACTTACTGGTTTGCTCTGATTTCTATTCTTCATTAGGTATGCCAACTTTGAGGAAGCATCATGGCATTGCAAGGCAGATACTTCTTGTTTTTTGAGCATATCATCAGTCTTCATTCTGATTGCTACCGAGAGACGTTGGAGCTGCAAGAATGACGATAAGTCATTATTGGTTTGATACACCTTCTGGAGCTTCAGATACTTGTTTTGCATTCGGCTCAGGATTGAACTACGGACTCGGTTTGATGTGATACGAGTAGTAGTGATTTTGGACAGCAAGTATGATAGGTTAGAATATAGTAAATTAGCAGCCAGCTGAGGGTCGCTTTGCAGGAAAAAGTCGTCCCAGTCTAGCGATCAAAGCGTGCAGATAAGATTGACCCAGTTGACTGCTGAAGAGTAATGATTGGGTGGGTGGGATTTGTCAAAAGATTGCGGAACCACGAAGGTGCAGGACACCATTCTGTGGTCGCTTCCTGGAAAGAGGTCGAGCGTACTGGGTGAAACATCTGATAAACCAATAGTAAACAACAAATCAAGGATGTTGTTACCTCTGGTTGGGACTGTTACGTGTTGGATCCAGCGCCCAACGCGGATGCATGACATAAAATCTAGTAAGTTGTTTGGGGCGGATAGAGTGTTCCAACAAATGCTCGGTGCATTGAAGTCCCCCGCTATGAGTTTGGAGGAACAGGGCAGCAATGAAAGATAGTTGAAAGCGTCAATAATATTGGTAAGATCCATAGCGTTGGAATCAGGTGGCCTATAGATGCAACCAATATGAAGATAGGAATTAAGTAAGGGAATTGTTAACCACAGTGAATCCTGAATGGCGTCCAGAGTTGTGTGTGACAGTGGAATGGCCAGCAGAGTGTTTTTGACATAAATTAGACAGCCTCCCCCACGACAAGGCCTATTCCTTCGGAACATCTGGTAGCCAACTAGACAGACTCGATCTGACGGGACGGAATCTGTTAGCCATGTTTCAGTTACAATGATAATATCAAAGTCAGAGGGCTCAGCGATGCTGCGGATGGCTTTAGTTTTGTGCAGTAATGAACGGGCGTTTACAAGTATGACTGAGACCTGATCTCTCCGATTCTTTCCTTCATCTTCCCTTGTTTATTATCTGCTCTTCACGGCCGGCATCACTTTTGCTCTTCTTCAGTCTCCTCTATCTGTTGATCCGCTGTGTTAACCCGTCATGAAAAACTTCGTCTGAATTCCTACAAGTCAATCCTGCACACTTTGATCCAATCCTATCTCCTTCTTCCAGTCACTGATACTTTTTTCTCCTAGTACTCCATTTCTCTTTGCTGCTGCTCCTGGCACATCTATCCATATTCATATATATATATTTATATATATATATATATATCTGTAATGAATCCTGCACTTTTTGCCGGGTATTTCTCATGCTACCATCCCGCTGACCCTCAGATATGTGTCCTCTCTTTTTACATCTGCACCTCATATTTACCATACCAAATCCCTACAGATCATTCTTGCCATCCGCACCACCCTTTACTTGTTCCATTGCCCGCTACCTGTTCTACAATGAGTGTTGTGCCCTGTCCGCTGACCATCTACTACAGTGTAGCACAGGCTTATTACTATTTAATCCCTAGCAATGGATCCCTCTTTTTTCTCCACCGTCTCCCGACACCACCCTTTCCCACATCAATTTCTAGCCTCATCCATGCATGCCTGGCGGTTTTCAGATATCCCCAATCAGGCCACAAGCATTTTTTGTGTGCCTTTCAGTTTGGTCTGCTTTCCCATGTTCCATCGATTGTAAAGACAACGTTACGTCATGATGTTCTTTTACAGTTCCAAATCGTTTGATCTGTCACTACCCGATTCCTCTGGTCCGTCACCACATGTCGCACCTGCACTGATCAAATAATTGGACCCATTCTTACCCGTTCTCCCAGATCCTATCTTTCATTTTCACTCTTCCATGAACTGCTCCTTGCGGTCTTCATCACTTCTGTGCTTCCGCATTCTATTTTCTCTCCTTTGGGCTGCCATGTGCACCTGTCATGAAGTTAATCCATCACGATATTCCACAGTTAATTCTACAACCATTTGAACTAAACTTACCTGCCCCTCTCAATGATTGATGATTTCTTTCTAGGACCCCACCGTTTTTGCTCCTGCTTCTGGGGCATATATGTATGTGTGCACGCGCTCTGCATCTTGCAGTTCCTCACCGGCCACTTCTCTTGCTATCATCCCACCGACCTCATCATATGCATCCATCAGTTCTACATCTGTGCCTCGCACCTACCGCATCCAAAACTTCTAAATCGTTTTCGTCATCTGATCAACCCTCTACGTCTTGCATTGCTCGTTGCCTGTTTTACGGTGACTTTTGTGTCCTGTCCGCCAACGATCCACTGCAGAGTACAAATGCTTCATTGATATCTAATCCACTGCAGAGCACCTCACTTTTTTCTCCATCGTCCCTCGCTACTGCAGTTCCTTACACCGATTTTTCGCCTCTCTCATGTTTATCAGTCGGCCTCCAGATGTATTTACCCGCTCCAGTCATACTCCCCATCTGGCCCTGACTTTCAAACTCACCGGGCGTCCATTCAAAGCCGCCCTTGAGTTCATTTAAACTCCACACAACCTCTATGGTGTGCATACATTTACCCTATTCTCATCCCACTTTATTCCCTCTTCCGAGCCTTTTTATCCTATATTTTCATGAAAGTTTCCACATTTTCATGAATTATATCTGTCCATTCCATCACCGGTATCAACAAGATCATGCACACGACATGCTTCGGGCTTCTCCGAAATAAACCAATATTATTATATTATGATTAATATGATGTCCAAGCTGGAGCCCCTGCTCCTGTGCTCGACATTGCTAATCTTGGGAAAGGTCAGTGATACTTCAGGAGAATGTTACTGGGACCCAGGCAAAACACACACAGAGTGGCTACTGGTGCTAAATTTCTCCACGAAAAGTAGACCCAGGGAGGATCCAATAGCAGCTTCTGAGTAAATACGGGAACTAAGCAACCCAACTAAGCCGTTGTTGGTACTAACACAAGATTCCACATCCCGGGACGCAAGTGTAAGCTAGTCGAATCGACGGCGGTAAAAAAGCGTGAGGGGAAATTTATTTGCGTGCCGCGTTTTCAACCCGCGGAAATCATTGCAAGCTGGGGGTGCTGTCTGCCACATCGGTGATGGGTGTGAGGACAAGGCTGAACCTTTGCCGACTTGATACTTTCCCCGTGAGCACCTAAATCTACATCTTTCAGTGGCAGTACAGGAAGCATCTCTTCCTTTCCTTTCACCCTGTTTCATAAGTATTGTGCCCACCTCTGACTCCTGTATTGACCTAGATCGCCCCAAGAAAATGACCGTTTTCCGAACACCACTTTGGATCCACTTTCTGTATGGTTTTTTCTGGTGCTCGATTTTGACGTCACTGTATTGTTCGATTGCGTACCTTTACCTGAACTGATTTTTCCAAGGCTTTCGTCGATCCCGTTTTGAATCACTTTGACTATTTGTTCTTCACCGATGGTACGCGGTCTTGGTTCGCTTCCTGCTCAGCCGTTGCGTCCATTTTCATTCTGTGTATTTCTCGTATCGGTACTGTTTCGGTGCCACGATAAATCGAACACACCTTCGCATCTGTCAACTGACTTGCGTCTTCTCTATTCGTCCGAGAGAGGGGATAACTTTTGTATTTCGCTATGAGACGAACAGGAATCATGTTTTATGCTTCTCATTCCCCAACGTACCACTTTAAACTGTTTATCCAAGGAGTGTCCGTATTTGTGATGCGTTCTGGAGGAGCTAGACTTGAAAAAGGACCCATTTCGTAACCATGTGTCCGCTGTTCTTTCCTGACAGCGAATTGGATAGGAACCCTGTTTCCTCTACAGAGTTTACAACAGAAAAGCCACGCAAACACAGAAGTCGCAGCCCAGTGAGATCCACCTTGGCGCTCACTGGTGCAAGAACCTCAACGGCTTCATTGGCTCGAGCCTCAAGTCTTGCCATCTGACGCAACCTATGTGGAATAGACTGTCATAGGATGCAGCAATGTCCAAACTCTCAAGAAGGCCCTGATTCAGGCTAGAAAACAGCGTTCCTAGAGCCAGCCGTATGAGTGGGGTTGAGGTAACGAACCACTGGTGTTTCGTCTATAGAAGACGTTCGAGAGGGGCTGGTAAACGTGTCTCCTATTGGGTCTAGCAGCGGAATATCAACTTTATCCTCTCTATCGGACGAATAGAGAAGACTCAAGTCGGTTTACAGATGCGAGGTGTATTCTATATATAGTGGCACCGAAACAGTCCCGATACGAGAGATACAGAGGACGGAAAACGAAGCGAAAAGCAACGACTGTGCAGAAAGCGAACCGCGAGCGTGTACAATTGGCGAACGACCGAAAGTGAAAGTGATTCAAAACGAGGTCGACGGAAACCTCGGAAAAGTCAGTCCAGTAAAAAGTACGCAATCGGAGAACACTATAAGGTCGATGTCAAACGTCAGAAAAGGTCGTAGAGAAAGTAGATCCAGAATGGTGTCCATAAAACAGTCATTTTCTCAAAAGGATAGAGGACACTACACGTCAATCCTCTTATGTCTGCAGAAGTGATACTGCCTCGCAAGTTCTGCCTTTCAAAGGAGAAAATCAGCAGGCAGAAATGGGAGCTGGGAGAAAGTGGCTGAAAAAACGACGATCTGGCTGCAGGGTTGGTCTCAGCCACCGTCGTCCTGTGCAAACTAGACTGAACTGAATGTTCGAATTTGTTTTAATGTTGGAGGCTCCGGAGCCTTGCTTTAACTAACGCTTCAAAAAATGAACATGAAGTCGTTTCACGCGGTTCTTCAATGAGCATGGTATGGAATAAACAAATATTCACAGAAAAGTGAAGAGTATTCGGTGTTGTGTGATCTACAGAGCTGGTATAAACTGCAACAAACTAGCCATCTTCTGATTTACCGTTTCTGTGTCTCAGGATTTATTCGGGGAATGAATGCGCAGTCTATCGATGATGCAACAAACAATGCAATATGCGGTTAGTCATATGGGTGTTAATTCATTTTTCTATTTATTAAGAGATCACGTTTTTATATTAAATGTACCCAGTGGTTTGATTATTGAGGTGTTCAATCATTGGGGAGTCATTTAATGATACTGTCAGGGAACACCCAAGGGACTGTCAGACAACACCCCAGAGTCGTTTTCGGGACTTTTTTTAACTCAGCCGAGAATGCGGTGGCATATATATATATATATATATATATATATATATATATATATATATATATATAGCTCTTTAATTTGGGTTCTTACGTGAACCGAAATTAGAAAGTAACAAATATATTAACCTTCTGATTTCTGTAATATATACTCCCAGGTAGCTCGGCCGTCACATGAGCCTCATTTGATTATCACTCGAGTTTCCAATTCGGAACAACAACAGGCTACCCAGATCACTGTCAGCTTTGAAATGAAATAAGCAGGGGAGCAACATTTCCAGTGCATAAGTGTATGGGATATCAAATGTCATAACTAATAATTATACAATTTCAGCAACTTAAAATAATAAATACGCATTGGCGCTCTAAATAAAACTGAAATTCGTAGTTTTCTATCTGAAATAATTTGTCAACTAAATCTCAGAATTGGACGATATAGCTTCCCTGGTCTTGGAAATGTTTAGAATTTATGATCTGATTACCATTTTAAAGATGAAATCTCTGCATGTTAGGGCGTTTGGGATAAATTCTATTCAGCCCTCCTTGGGGAACACTCAGTGGACGATCAGGTGTCCCTCTGTGGTGCTTGTACTTTATTACTTCAAAATAAAATTATTTCCTAGCTTTTATTCTCGTCCGTTTGAGGAAAGAGCACATTTCGAAACCATCCTCAAAATATACGTGGCACGGCTCACGTACTTTCCGGTGCCTAATATTCTCTTCAAGTATAGTGTTTTAAAAATAAGTCGGAGAACAGTTCCAAGTTCAGACCGTACTTAAACGAGTCTGGAAAATTTCTTCAGCATCCACTAAATCAACAAAGTAGTCGTAGAAGAGATCTTCATAAGACATTTCGGGATCAAATTCTCTCTCTTGGCGCTGACCGGGCTGATAAGCTACAGTGTTTTTCAACAAAATAAGGTCACACTGTTCCCAGTATTTTAATTCTATCTGATGACGGGGCAAGAACTCATCTTAAACTACACAATAAAGTCATCCCTTACAGGACTGTTTTTGGCATTAAAAATGCACCTGGATGCTGACTTGGAGCGGAAAGTCCAAAGTGACTAAAAACTGACAAAAGTGGAAAACTTTTCCAGAAATATTTTGCTGCTTGACGAAATGAGATGGAACAAAACCTTGAACCATTCTACTAGGCAACATAAGTTTCCCTTCAGCGTCACTTAAGAGTCTCCTGACAGTACCGTCGCATGACTGTTAGCGGTACACTCAACAAACGTTCAACAATGAACCCAGAAATCACATCCGAACAGCACTGCAGTTGCGTAATTGCATAACCCATTGCACATTCCAGACTATATTTCTGTCTGCGACAAAGTGTTTGTAAAAGTTAATCTCTACTGGGCATTCCAGTTCATTTAGCTAAGGCGTACACAAAAGCTGAAACAAATTGGCTACAGTGGATCGCTGCTTATTAAAAATGATTGACAATTGTTGAAAGCAATTTAACACCAGATTTATCATCTGATTACTAAGTAAGGCACGGTTTAAGCGCGATTTTTGAGCTCATCGCTGACTATTTTCTGAGTGTACATTTTATATTCATTGACTGTCACTCTGTAGCAAGATCAGGGAACTCCCATTTGAGACTCAGGGGATACTCTTGCTGCGTGGGTCGTACATGAACTGTGCAATAGTATTCGATGACTAACTGACAAGCCTGTGTTAAAAATTTGGAGGGGAAAATTCAGGGATAGTTCAACTTGTCAATATTGATTGAAGGATGGCGAATAACAGCCTTCTTTACGCAGAAACAGTATACTCGATAAAATAACATACCTAATATTTAGAACACCTATTTATTATTTTGTCTAAACTGATAGTGTTTTACATGTCCAAAAAGTAAAGTGATGTTGACATCCAAAAACATTTATGTGTTTTCCCTTAGAGGACACACGACAGACGGCCCAGTGTCCCACTGTGCTGCCTGAGAAAATGTTTGCACATTTTAAGGTGAACCATGCTGGCTTAATACGTACAATGGAACCATCTAAGCGTTATGAATCACGAGTTAATCAATCATCTGACAGCTGACACCTGATTTTGCCAACCTTTTTCCTTGCACTATCAAATTATTTCTGGAGACGCTAAACGGCTTTATTTTGGTCCAAAAACCGTCTCATTTAGCTTTATTTTAATTCCGTTGAATTACGGTCCAATAAAGGCGTAGTTTTCATTAAAAATACTCGAATGTCCTGTCGTTTTCACGAAACCATCTTCAAGGAGAGGATTATAGGTCGACGCTTTAAGTCAATGGCATGACAATGCAAGTTTTCTGAACAGTAGGCGTCATGGTAGTCCTCATTGAAAACTGTTTATTCGTTGGTTGGTGCCATCAGTTTGCATCGCGCCATAGTTATTATTAAAAATACAGTAGTAGCTTGCTGAATTATTTTTGGAATGAATTTACAATATATAATTTGGAATAGTGCACATTAGGCTGTTTTTATATTTTGTCCCTTCAAAAAATTGGAAAAATGGTCAAAGATAGTTTTCTTCTAGTTAAATTAAGGGCAAAATGACCACAATGTTTATACTTTTCGTTATAATATGAGGCTCGATATGTTTATGCCGCATTTAAAATATGGCAAAATATTTTCATAGGGGGTGCTATTTAGGGACCAGAGTGAATAGTTTTGGTATGATTTCACAATAAAAGTCTTGTGCTCACGGTACTCAACCACCAGAGTCCACGGCAAAATTGATCATTACCCTTCCTTATTTGCGAACAATAAATAAAGTGGTTGTTTTGACTTTGAACAAATAAATATTTTGATTTCATCGCGGATCTCGGCTATTCAAGTTAATAAAATGTTTCGTAATACCGGAAGTCTTATAATACGGAATATCTAACTCAGTTTTCATAAAATTTTATGCAAGGAAAGATTCTCTAACACTGAGGCATTTGCAAGTCGATTTAAGAACATATGTTGTTGGTCTCCAAGATAGCTAAATACGTTCATTTACGCGGTATGAAAACAAGCTTGTTTCAGCTACATGAATGTTTCCGACGTTTAAATACCGTTTTTTCAAAGCACTGTTAAAGTACGGTGAGAAAACCTTTTCATCCATCTGCCGTTAGGCTTGTAGCGTACTACTCTGTCTATGTGGTACACTAAATTATTGTCAACAATATCTAAGGCGACACTAGCAAACTAAGACGGGCGGAGGAGCGTGCGGTGATAAAAAGGCCAAAAGGGTATGTACATCAAGAATAAAAATGAAACAATAGGTGTGACTCAAACTCACAGTTGTTCAGTGTTCTTGTGATCAGGAAATGAGCGTCAAAGAGCCAATGTCCGACAATGTCTTCAGTTCAGTTCGGTCTGACAGCCATCCGTTGGACAGAACAGGATGGTATTGAGCGAAGTGCCAAGAGACGCCGTTGAAGCTTCTAAAATGTTTTGTTTCACACAGTTAGTTCCGACCGATATGATTCCAAGACACTCAAAACCAGAAGATGAGATCGAGCCAGAGTGAAAGATTTATTTACAGCCTTTTTGTATTGCGCGGTGGTGACGACCAAAAGGTGTGTGTTTTTTACATTAAAACGTCGGTACAACAAAGGAGTGTCGCACCAAGGGACGTTGAAAATCATGGAAAAAGTCGGAAATGTACAGGTACCTACAGGCTTTAGGAACTGCGCATCATACCTGAGAAAAGAAGAAGTCATCTTCTTTATCCAAATGAATTCTTTCTCTAAAAATTGAATGAAATATTTTCTACGACCGCATTTTAAAGCTGTAACGGATTCTTCAGGATTTCTTTAGTCTTCAAGGTCAGAAAACTGACTAAAATATGTGTTAGTTTGATTTGGAGCATAACAACTATTTGTATTATACGTTTCTTCACCCAAGTGTACAAAATGTACAACAACAATCAGACAAGACAAACAGCCGGGTTATTTGGGCAAAAATAGTTGTACAAGCTAGAAGAAAGAGATTTTCTGTCGAAGAAGAATAGAAAGTTCAAACAATCTCTCACAAATACTTCGTATTTGAAAAGTAAATACATAAGAAAAATGAATAACAGGTAAGTGCCGTTTGCAGTTCTTTTGCCACGCATTTCTAAGAGGTAACCTGAAATAACTCAGATATATGTGCCTTTTAGAAATTATTAGTCAGCTGGTATAGCAGCAAAAGACAGAGTAGCTTACTCCCGCAAAAACGGGTTAGGGCGAACAGATTTTGAAACAAAGTGGTCAAATAAAATCGGTGGTCAGTTGTGGGGTCCCCGTTTATTGTTTAAAAAAAATTAGAAACCGCTGCCTCCAGCGGGTGCGACAATGAAAAATACAGGATCAGTACAGAAGTGAAAAGCTGTGTTCAATGAGTTTTCAGAAGGCTTTTCTCGTTGGTAGCATAGCAGATTTAATTTGCCTGAGAAACAAATTGTCTCTATTTCGGTGTCACGGTCTAAGCTGATCACATTTTTAATTATACTATGTGAAGGATTTTGGGGCATCATCTGTACCGTTGAACTTAGCAGTTGACCTCTGACTTTTCATTCCCCAAGTCCCTGGTCAGCACTGTTGAGTTTTCGAAAGGTTCTCGCAAGTACTACATAATCAAGTAAGATTATAGGAAAATCAGAGAGAAATAAAGAGAATAAAGCGTAGAACACTTTTAATGAACCCAAAGGTGACGAAACTGAGTTCAGTTTCCTTTGTCTCTAGAAAATATCACGGAATAGAAGAGGTAGACACTGTATTCTTAAAATAAAATGCAGTGTCTAGCAAAATGGTGAGTAACAATAATGCAAAGACCGCTTTCTAAGACTTCTCCGGCAGATATAGGGATAGACTCTGGAGATTACCCATTTCTGTTTAGCGTAACGTCCAGCAAGTGCATTTGCAATTTGGTTAAATATCTGTGTACTGTGCAAGAAAATGATTCCCAAAGAGCTTACTCAGAAAGCTCAGGTTATACAGGTTTTGATCATCATTCCATACCGTTACCTTTCGCTCGTAAAACCTAATCCCTAATGATATACCGTCCTCTTCCATGAATACCTCCTATCGGCCTTCCATCTTGAACAGTATAAAACTGAAATTAGAGAAATCTGTTTTAAACTGTCTACTCCCTGCCGTTTGTTTCTGGTGAGATCAGAATTATTCCGAGTATAGCTCAGAAGTTTTGGTCACTGGTTTGTTACTCATCTTTGTTTGAAACTTTCTAATATGTATGATTTCAATACATTCGTGGAACTGTACATTTACTTGTGTTCAGTATTATAAGAACACGATGTTTTTCATAACGTTTCTGACAGTGTCCGACACTTACAAACAAACTACTGCCGGTTTGAAGAACGTCAACATGAATCTTGTGCGGATGTTTTCTTTTTCCGACAAAAGCTCCATCGCATGAATTAGGATACAGCCTCTATTATTACCGATGCATATAGAATCTGCGGCGCGCCGTTGATGCACAAAGAAGAGTAGAGAATACAAATGAGTTCTTCTATAGCTCACGGGAATTCTGCATAATTAGTTGCACAGAAATGCAAAACGTCAAAACTGTCCTATCTGTACAGACCTGGTAATGAACGAACGAAACCTTGCACCTTAACAAAATGTCTCATGTGATCCATCGAGTGGATAAGAAAAGTTGTTGGAATCAGCGTTTTTAAATAAGGCACTTTTTGTCATGCTATAAAGTTTGCTACAGAAAATCCACATGTGCCTTAGCCTTTATAATATTCATTATTTTTGTGGGGTTTAGCACGATAGGGTTGGAAAAATAAACCCATATTACACATAAGATCATCATATGATAGTTGAGGCTTCCACCAAAGCAAGAAAACGTTTTTTTTAACGCACTTCAATGTGTTGCAGCAAAACAGAAGCTATCTTGTTCCAGTACCTGAATTAGTGTATTTTCTACAAAATTCAACAGAAAGTACTCTCTATCAGTCTTTTAAAGTTACGTAATACCACCTCTTTTATTAGGCATTCTCTTTTGAGACCGCAAATTGTTCCAACACAACATCATACATAGCTATCTTGAACAACAACATTGTCATTATGTCAAAGTCATTCAGAAATGCCAACCTCATACTATATAAAAGTATTTGGAATCTATCTTATTGCACTGACGAAAATATAATAAAGCCAGTTTAATTAAGACATCCACCTTGCTTCGTCATAAATTAGAAAAACATCCGGAAAAACTCTAAGCGTTTCGGAATCAAGGTTCTCCTTGGTTTTCCAGTAACTAGGTGGGATTCTCCGCTGTCAGAAACAGCATCTATTTCAAATAGAACCATCGAGCGTTGAAATTTGCTTCATTTAAAGTTTTGTTGCACAAAAACATTCACTAACATAGGCAAGAACGAATATATTGTCCACGGGGGACGTGTGATTATAGGATAAAACTAGAGGTGGTTTTTCAAGCGAGACACTGAAGGTGTACAGAAGGTGGGAATCGTTCGCAAAAGCAGCGCGCTGAAACGTGTAACCGTCGATTTAAAATCTTATTGTGCGTCTTGAAGTTTGCAAGTAGTAAACAAATCCCTGGTGGAATTTTACTTTGCAAGTTTTGGTTTTTCTTTCTGATGTTTTATGCAAACATAACAAGGTTTATCGGGTTTAGCCAGCTAACCTCAGCGCCCCATTTTTGTCCTGATACAGTGAATAATGATATAAATATTATTATTATCTTCCACAGAAAATGAAATCTGATTTTAGAACAATCACAAGACTTTTTGAATGATTGCATTCAAAACCATTTTGGTTGTTAATCAGCTAGTGATTCTTTACTTTCGGTTAACTTAAGGTTGAAAATTACCATGTGAATTTGAAGTTGAAAACTAATACAGTACAGTTTCTGAGTTTTGTCGAGGAAGATTTCGAAACTTTTGAGCAGAATAGTTAGAAAACAAAACGTTTGTTCAGAAGATCCCCATACGAAGCTCCCGTATTGGGCAAAACTATATATTAGTTTCCAGAATACATCCAAATGGAATATTTGAAAATATCCTTGTTTAACTCATACGCGGGTCTAGCTTTTTTTAAGACTAAAACTTTTTAATTGACTTTATTAATTAGCTTTAAATAAACGTATTTGCTTGGTTAAATGCGACACCCAGGAAGATGCAATATTTGTGCAAAAGATACTCTGCATGAATAATGACTTAATAAAAATATTCTCGTGAGTTATGTGACTTGAGTTTTATAGCCAACCAAAGGAAATTAAGTGAAATCATTAGGACTGGTGTTTTTTCGCCATTTAAGATAACCGTTTCATCATCCGAATGATGATGATGATATCTTGAGTCAGAAGTTTGCTGGATGCAGAGAGTGTCGCACTCATTTTGAAGCTTGATAACGAAAAAAAGCTTCAGCTTTCATACGTAAAACACTTTGAAAGTAATATGTACACAGTCATTTGAACACTCACTTCTCAGATTGATATTTTGTTTTGAAATAGTTTCGTGTGACCTGCATGTGTAGTCTTGCACTCATCCAAAAATAGGTGCACGTTCAAGAGCGTGAGTTTCTCGGTACACTGTAAGAAATAGAAGTAAGTGCAATAGTATCATTAGAAGCACTTTGTCTTATAGCCAGGATAACTGACAACACAGGGTTTTGGGGGTCACAAAGTGGTATATTTTCAGACTATCAGCAGTTTCACTTACTTGCCAAAGTTGAGTTTTACCTGATTATCAGATAAACTTGTAAGTAGCTCTAAATTTCTAATAAGAGAGGTATAAATTAAAACGTTTTCTATCATCAGGTGTATAAAAGAAGCACTGAAGCATATAAAATCAGAGAAGAAATACGCTGCATACGATACTCCCTATGAGAGGTAAGGGATTCGTAATGCGTTCGATCCAAACATAATTGTGTTTGAAAGTTTTGTACTAAGAAGCCTTTGAAAGTCAAGAGCCTATCTAAAGATCAACTACATGCTTACTTTAGTTCTCACCTTTGAGGAGAGATTATGATGCACTATGTAGATATTTAGCAACACTCATAGCTAAACTGGCGGTAGCCTGAAGGCTATTATGGCGGGATTTTGATCCTTCTGTCCCTGATTCAGA
This sequence comes from Fasciola hepatica, assembly GCA_948099385.1. NCBI lineage: Eukaryota > Metazoa > Platyhelminthes > Trematoda > Plagiorchiida > Fasciolidae > Fasciola > Fasciola hepatica. The sequence continues at coordinate 6,794,396 of CANUEZ040000012.1, read as the reverse complement.
TCCTCTCGCCACCGCCGGCCGCTCTCCCCAGTTAAAAGGATTAAATAGGCCGACTCCCGTTTCTTAAATATTTTACCATTATTACACAGTAACAAGGAAAAGACTAAAGAGATTAGCAGGGAGATAAAGATAGTCCTCATTTGCAGGTACTCCTATACGTTCCAACAAGCTGCGGTAATATGCCCGGTATCGAACTGCCTCAAAAATGTGTTTAGCAAACCAGTTTCACATTATTTGACAACTAAAGTTGACCAATCATACCTCCCCTCCGGTTGATTTAAAGGTAAAATTTACAGTCAAGTGTTTTAAATAGATTTATATGATCTAAGGGCAAACTAAACGCAGTTAGAAATAAACTACTCAATTAGTCGATTACCATCAATCTTTTGAACAGTTCTAGGTGACAAATGGGGATTGCTGATTTGAAAATTGCAGATATTCAGATTTAAGAACAACGGTTTCTGCTTAAGTCATTTAAACTAAAGCATAATAGGACTGTTGGTGTATCTTTTAAAGGGTTCAGACAGCACCTTCTTATTTATAAGAAAATTCATAAGTTTCACCGAATAGCCCCGCAGTTTGGCAGGAGATCGGTGGGTTTCGCTGAATGAAATCGGTGTATTCAGTCTAAAGTTATTCTTTAAAAAATGTGGGAACAGCGCATTGCTTTTGATAGATGGAATATTTGGGAACTATTTAGGACCAATGTTTGTATACGTTTCTTTTTAAAGTGGATAGTCCCTAAGAAACCCATTTACGTATCCTAAGATTCTCATCGTCTAACTTTCCTGGAATTGACACAAAATTAAAGCGTCGGATCCATCTCACAAAATTCCAATGAAGTGAAGTTTGTGATGCAACATCTCTCAAATGCCATTGTAGATAAAGACACCTAATGTAACATTTTCCAAATTAATATTCAATTAAAATCCTTTAAGTATATCTTTACACCTACTCGAAACTAAGGCTGGTGCCAAGGCAGCAACGCTTCAACGAAATTGGCAAAAATAGGGGATGGGGAGCAGAATACAGTAAAGCAGACACTTAGGAAAATATACTGCCGATTTTGTTTTTCATCGTGCAATTTTTGGTGTTTTTCATCTTGTTTGCCGGACTGGCACTTCTATGACTACGGGGCAAGAGTGTTCGATGGGCAGACTGCACAGTATTCACACAACTGTTCTCTATTCTAAACCATGTCCCTCAACGTCTCCAACCGAAGAAAATCTCGTCTTGGCCTCCAACTAAGGAGGCGGTAAGTACCAACCAAAGCCAATGCGAATACCAGTTTCGTCATATCTCTACGCCAAGTCATGGCCTGATCACAGCGTCGCTTCTTTCAGCCTTGCCCATCAGGTGCGAACAGAGCGCGGAAAGGTAGACGATGGACAGGCATTCGTAAAACGTGTCCGAAGCACCGGAGGCGGTGTAGGGCGACAACTTCGTTAAGGAAGTGGCTATCTGCGCTTGATACACTAACTCGATGTTCCCACCATGGGCCAGCAATGCTTCGGAGACATGGGTTGTCGAACACGAAAAGAAGCCGACCATCCTCAACGCGGAGTGTTCAGGTCTCGTTACCCCAGATTAAAACATTACGAATCGAGGTGATGTTCAACCGTCCCTTAAGTGAGGGCCGGATTTCAAGGCGACACCACAGGCATCGCAGGTTACCGAAAGCAGCTCTATCTTCCGTTGGGCGTATATTCATCTCCTCCCCAACAACACCTCCAGATCTTATCTAGCTCCCAAGATACTTAAAGTTGTCGACTAACTCAGGTCGATCACCACAAAGAGTGAGTGTAGACACAGGCTCCTGCCTGTCTTGCAAAAGAACCTTGCAATTGGACAGCGCATTAGCAATCAGCAAAATTATATGAATGGCATACTCCAGATCGAAAACTCTGTTCGCTGGGAGGAGTTTAACTCCACCGTTTGCAAGACCAGATAAAGCATTCCGTGGAACATCCTATATGGCAAATTTGAAGGGAAATAGGAATATAGGGCAACCTTGTTGTACTCCACTGGAGACGACAAAAGGGGACAAAAGCTAGTCGTGGGCCCTAACCCCACCTAACGTGTGATAATACAACTCGATGAAGATGGACACATACATCTCGGGTACTCCGTTTCTTAACGAACAATTCCATAGTGCAGTCCTATCGACGGAGTTGAAGGTAGCTTGAATGTCCAGGAATATTGTGATCGTTCGTCTTTGGAAAGAGTGAAGATACTCTAACAGTTGTAAGAGTCTTAAAATTTCATCTATACATCCACGATCGACCCGAAACCCAGTTTGCTCCTCGCGAGTTTGCTCTTCACGCTTTTGGTATGACAGAAGCAAGCAGTCTCGACGCTGTTGGGATAAGGCTTACACGGCAGTCACTGTGCGAGCCCTTCTTAAAGATGGACAGAACTGTCGATTCCCTCCACAAGGAGGGACTTTCTCGGAACTCCAAAATTTTGAGAAAAACACGAAGTTCTGTAACGAGCTGCGCCCTATCACCCTTATAAACGGCCCGGCGGAAGGCCATCGGAGTCCGTTGTTTCGCGACATTCTAAGGCCTGGATTTCATTTGGAGTATCCGCTTCGGAAAGTGGATTTATTGAAAAGCGCCACTGGATGTGCCCCGGAAGAGCTACATGAGTTACGGACACTGAAGACCAGCTGATCTTTTTCTGAAAGTGCTCGGCCCAGCATTCGAGATGCCGCTTTTGAGTGTCAATTGACGAACCATCAAATTCACAAGTTGTTTCACTCACACTTAGTAGCTTCCTACCGGTAACTCGAAAGGGGCAGAACAGCTTGTGGGAATTTCCCACGGCGGTAGCACGTTCCGCCTCTGATGCACTTCGCAAACACCAGATTTTTAGATATCTACGACGACTCGCGTTAAGTGCTCGTCTCATTGCAAGTCGTGCTTCGTTGTGCTCGTTTTCAGGCGGGATCGACTGGAGTGCATCAAGAAGGCACAACAATTCAGCAGAAACCCAGGGTCTTGTTGGGCAACGAGGTGGGCTGTAACTTACTAGACCCGTGGAATACGAAGCGTTCTTGATAAGCGACCAGTGCTGGTTTGTGTTGTCAGGTGGAGCTACAGCTAGCACGTTTTGAAAGACGGGTAGGTAAGATAAATCGAAAAGCTTATCACAATCTAACCATCACTGAAGAGTGTGTTTGGAACACCCACCGAAGCACAGAAATAGATTAGGGTAAACTAAAGAGTGGTTGGAATCAAGGAGGTGCTCCTGTAGGAGAGATAGTGTTGTATACAACCTCGCCTTTTGTGGTTTATAACGATGTGGTTGATCTGGGACCACTTTTGGCTCAAAGATGATGGACGTCACTTGCTTACCGGTGATTAGAAAGTCTGAACTTCCTACTGTCGAGGACCAAGTGATGGTCTGATCACAGGACCAAAAGACGTTACGCGTTTTTTATTGGGTGACTGTGGTCTGGCCTGAAATGACCTGCTTATTGAGCCTCGTTAGATGACAGCCGACAAACTCCAGCATTCAGACCTTCTGCCAAAATCACCATATCATCCCGGCTTGCTTTGCGTAAGAGGTCGTGGAACCTTTGGTAAAAGTTATCTTTGATTACATCGGGGCCGCAGTCGGTGGGTGCATACACCAAAACGACAAACAGACTGCGTCTACCGGAGCGCTGGCTGTTCACTTTGCACGAACACCTGTGTCTCACTGCGCAGAAACAACTGTCTACTGGGATCCAGTTTAGCAGAGCCGCTTCCACTGTTCCATTGAGAGGAGTGCAAACACGGGCAAGACCAGATGCCGTAATCTTGGCGTCCCCAGAAAGGAGTAAGTGAAACGGAAGGATTAGATGGGAGTGCCAATCGAATGATGGAAATGTAATCTTGATAGCGAGTCTCCTAAATGCAACGCACATCGGTGGCAAAGTGTTCAGACTTTCGGGTTAAATCCCGCCTGTTGTCCTATACGCATGAGTGTTTGCACGTCATACGTCGCTAGTTTGAACGGGCACCAAGGACGAAGGAGGGTATCAGCCGGTGGTAGCAGATTCGGTGAGACTTGGAGGCTAGTCGAAGAGGGACGAAAAAGAACATAGCTAGGACTTCCACCAATGGAACTACAACGGTCGACCGAAAGATCAGTGGGGTGTGAAAATGAAAAATGAAACGGAAAGGGAGCGGAGATAAGACAAAAAGTTGTGTGCAGAGTGACAGCTGGATTATGTGCATGCGTGAAAAGACCATACAACATTGTACATGCAACTTCCTCGTCTGTCGCGTGGCGGGCTGTTGGACTACTCGGTCACCCAGTCCACGGTAGACACTTTTATACAAGGATGCATCTCTAGCCTTAGCGCAGCCAAGCGCGTCTTGCGAGGCAGCAGGGTTGGTGCAGATGAGCCGGTGACCAATTGTATGGTTCATCCGCCTCTTCCGGAAGCTTCTGGGAGTCGGTAACTGGTTGTTCAGTTCGTTTGCTCTTCGAATTAGTCTAGTCAACCTGGGTGCCCTTTACATCCCTCCATCACAGATCCCGGTGGACACAGTGTTGTACGCCTCATTCGACATCCATGGTTAGTTTGAAATCAGGGCTTCGCCATCTCCCCTGGTCAGGCTAACCTGATGGAGAGGGCCGGGGTTCGCCTTTGTCCATTCACTTTAGTGGGAACACTTCCGTCACGAGAATGCAGTCAGTAGAACTTCCTCAACAGAGGTTGTGACGGACGCGCGGTCATTTGGGAGCATTTCGGGAGGTTTTCAGGACGAGTAGCCTTCTCAGAGCCCAAGACGCCCACCCCCGACAGTACTGAGGCATTCAGTTTCCTAAAGTGCAGTTTATAGTGAATGTTAGGTTTACCAACTCGACAGGGTCACCGAGGTCTATGTTCTATAAGCAACTGTTTCACTGACCCTACCAGAAGTCGAATTCGTGAAATTCATTGTGATTTTGGAGGCAAAAGGGTTGTAAAACTACACAAATAACTCATAATTGTTGGTACATCCACCTTTATCCGTGTGTTATAACATACTTATGGGATAGTATGAAAGAGTCTCAGTTGGCTTTATCCGAGACATTGAATGAACAACCACAGGGGTCATATTTTAGTTAGCAAAATGTAGACGAACAATTATTATATTTGTCTTGACTGGTGTGAATGCGATTCAGGAGAATTTAACCCATTGAAAGACCTGCTACCGAGCCTCAGAAGACGAATTCTGAGCAACAACGCCAATTTGTAAGCCTGATTTTACTTTACCTTATTAAAGTTATTGCGATACTTTTGTTACTTCAGTACTATAGAATGCTTGTTCAGAAAAAGCGAACAATTTGAATGTGGTCATATTATTCAAGCACGCTGAGTTTACGACGTATTGCTTGATTGTCCTTTACTTCGGCAGTCCGAATTCCAGTGAATGTGTGGGTTTTCTGGAGCAAAAGTACAGTAATCTTGTTCGCACTGTGGAAGAGCATTATTAGTTCCCCCATATCATAACTGAATAACTTTCCCAAAATTGGTTATCTAAGTAGTCCGATTTTTATCTGAGTGATATAAATTCAAGTTTTCTGGGTATTTATATATTCAGAAGGCTGTTTTCATTTTTTTGGGGTATGTTGCTTTATTTCACATAGGGCATTTATCATGAATGGTCCTGTTTCTACTCGTTGCCAGTTAACAGCGGCAAGGCGGCAGGGATCCGAGTAAGGCAAACTTTGCAGTCAAATCAGCATGTGTGTGTGTGTGTTAGTTCCGCGCACGGAATTAGAGTGAGATTGCCCTTCTGTGAGGAACCGAACGAATGAGATACGCGTAAAGCTCCGGATCAACCGCAATGAATACCGAGACTGTCCGGATATACGGTTCTATTAAACAATAATCAATCATTGAAGTGATGAATGATACAAACCTCAAATCGCGAGGTATTCCAATTACCGTAGTCGTTCGAAGCACTTTCTGAAGGAAGGTACCTCTTTCGATGGGAGAATAATGAATGAAATTGTACAACAAATCGGGGAGGAATAAGACAGCACGCAGCTGTGTCCAAAGGGTTTGCCTACAATGGTCAAAAGGCACCATCAGCTGAGGTGCGTCAAACAAAGACAGCCGCGCTGTATGAAGGAGCGTACAAGACTGCGCTCGCCTGTGTCCAAAACGCCGACGAACCGCGTCACTGGTAGTCAAACGAAAGGTGTGCAAGGTTGACACGTGATACGCGTGAATAAGCAGAGATGACAGTGACAAGTCACTTAAAACGGGAACCAATCAAATGAGATAAGTCAGATGCATACAAATGAACCGGGACGGAGAACAGGGTGTCCGTGGATCATCGGGGCTGTTGTGTGCGTATGGCCTCAACGAGTGTGCGCCAAGCCAGCCAAATGAGAACGACGTTCCGGGTCAGGCGAAAGACTGCGTGTGGTGCGTCAATGGTGTGAATATCAACGGCATCGAAATCCCACCAGTGAGGAAAGCAACCATGAACTAGTCGCTAAGGCCCTGATTCTAGGAAATCATGCAGCACTGTAAGCGTGGAGGTACGGGACCTAAAAATGTCGAATAAGCAAAGGCAAAGAGGGTCAACTATACACTGAAACACGTGGTCTACGGGCAAAATACGCGGATCAGAAGTAATCGTGGGGAATTCATAATTGATCAGGTTAGACGCCGAAACAGAGTTAACAGTGTGTAATAAGGGGTTGTCTTAGTATACTGAATTATAAAACTTCTTTGGTCAAGTATAACTAGCTATTACAGATCCAGTTTTTTGGAAAACATTTGAACTTAGCAACGAGACTTAATTTTGAGAATTACCGCAGAGCATCTAGTAAAGAGCAGAAAAGCCAAATTTAAAATGCAGCAAATCGAAGATTGTTATCGAATGGGATTTTGGAATTCTCAAATCTCATTTTCGGGCTTACTCTGGGCTGTGAATTCTCTCAGAGGTCAGGAGATTTGAATCGTAAAGTCCCAAAATACTTCCTAACTAGTCTCCGTAGCAATGACAGCAAGACACACGTGATCAGGTGTCTTAGCCCGTAGTTGCACAGCGTCTGGACCTCGAGCTTGAGAACAATGAGTCAGACTTCCAACTAATTTGAGAAACCTAACGTTTTTAAGGGAAAATAATAATCGTAAAAAAACACTGTGGGGCTCATCCGTTTTCTCGGCACTCAGTAGTAAAGGAGACAAGTTATAAATCTTTATTCTCGACTGGGTGCTTATATAGGCCTAATACTGTATGATTGCTGTTTCACTACCTTTTACGGGTTAATTTGATATAAACTAAGGTCTTTTCAAAACTGACTGATGAAATAAAGCAAATGCAAGTTTTAAAAGCTCATGATTTTGGGAGTCTATGGTGTATTTTGTGGTTATAACCACCAGCTTGCGGCAGCCTTCGAACTAAAAAGGAACCTGGTTTCTGTCTCTTTCGCTTATCATGTAGTTTAATGTATCATTCCATCTGCCTAGTTTGAATTTCATTGTGAGCACCAGTGTAAGAATACACAAAGCTCACAGGTTGATAGAAATATGTTCTCAGTGAAATTGACCAGAACTAATGTTTACCTACAATTAGATGCAAACGGTAATTTCGCCACCCTCGTTTGGGTTTCTTTCTGCTGAAGTGCCAATCAGGTTTGATTTTATTGAATTGCTAAACACAGGTTTGGGAACTTTTCATCGCATCTTGATAGATGGTGACAAGTTGGCTTTAGGATCTGGGGATGATAGATGTTTATCTTCAAATGTGTGCTACAGTTTAGAAGTAACGGTGCTGTTGATAAAGTGTTTGGATGAAAAAGAGACCAGTGAATGTTACCTAACTAAAGGCCGACGAAGAAATAGATAACGTAAAGTAAGTCGATGGGAAACCTGATCACTTTTGCTTGATTTTGGCAACGACTGCTACAGTTCTTTTACTTTTGAATCCGTTTTCGTCCCTTCGCATAGTTGGACATATATCCTTTTGGTGATCGATGGTAGAATAATAAATAACCCTTATTTGCTCTAGGTTTTCTTAATACGTGCCGGTAAGTCTTCCGCATTGAAGAATGCTACTCGTGGTAAACATCTTCTAGCAGCTTTACTGAGTAATGCGCATTATAACCCGTCAGTCGTCGGGAGTTACCACGGGGAGGGAAAACTACAAGTGGCTGATCAAAATATATTGGGTTTCTCCTTTATGCACGTTTAGTTCGCATGGTATTTGTACAGCTCATGTGCTCAGAGTTAAGTAACAAAAATTTCCTGAGGGGACTAGGTATTTTTATTTTTGGTGAATAAGGTAAACGATTTTGGATAAGCGGATTTTACTTCAGTATTGCTTCGTTTAGTGAGCTACTCAGTTTGCCTTAGGGACCTTAGTCAGGTGCTTATTCGTCTGTTGTGGAGATAGTAGGTTGCATCATAAAGTAATAATAATTAACTATTGCATACGTAAGTTCCCGCTCTCAAATCGTGTATTTCACCGTTTTCATCGAATAGAACTGAACGACACTCTTCCTCATTTTTCACTCAACTAGCACTTGTTTTTCTGACCGAATACTTACAAAATGACAGACGGACATGAATGTATGCATGTAACTCTTGACAATCAGTTTATTTGAAAAAATACTTTTGTGATTTGGATGTGTGAACATAGATAACACATTTCTTATTGCTATCTCCCTGCTTCAATGAACACATGTACTGACGCTCATTAGAATCACCCTAACGAACAACAAGGTTTTACGACTTAAATGATTGTTACAATAGCATCCAATTAAATATCAAACTGAAAAAACTGACTAACCTTTAGAAAAGAAATTAGTGCTTCCTATAGATTAGAAGTAAGAATCCGATTTCCCCAAGAGGTTACTCCTTCCGAGATTCACTCTTGGGTGAAAATATTCCATTTTTTGACATGAACACCCATTTGGTAAGCTTCCGTGTTTAGGTTATTTATCCAGACTGCGTCAAATTTGTTTATATTACATGATGTAAGTAAAATGTATATAGGATTTGTGACTGACGAATGGTTCTTTAAAGTTACTTTTGCTCTGAGTATTTCAGAATGAGGTTCGGTGTGCATCAAAGAATCGATGGGCCATGTGTTGTGATTTTCGAAATAATTGATCGTCAAAATCACGGGGTTGTCGGTAGAAATTTCGATTGGCCGATGTTTCGGTTACCTCGAGTAACCCCGTTGAAGACAAGTTTTTACCGTTTGTGAATTGACTCAAAGTTTTTCACGAATGTAATTCTAAGATAGAACGTTTCGATAATTCCTGATATGTTCTTTGAAAATAAAAAAGTGTAAAGCTTAGACAGCTGTAGAAGTTCGTGGAATGAACAAATCGATACTGTACAGCTATCAGCAATTCCAGATGCCCTTCAGTTTTGCCTTCATTCATGTTACGGGCGACAATACGTTTGAAGTAATTCCAAAAGGCAGGGTAATTTAGCGAAATCTTTCACACGGTTATAGATAATCAGGCGCACACATGGAAAAATCAATCGTCAGCTGATGGTTTTAGGCACATTGACTCAACCGGGATTGCCCTGTCACACGTAGGAACGACAACTATGTGTATGTTTATTTGTTCTGTGTTGCACGAATTGCTTTCAAGTAATAACAGGCACGCTGTATTAGTTGAGGAACTTTAAAATAGAACAGTTTTATCTGTTCGCTACGTTTCTCATAGTGACACATGGTCAGGCACGTTAAGCGATCGAGAACAGTTAACTCCGAGGCTATTTACTTTGTTTACCTCCAATTATGTGGAACGGAAGATGACCTTAATTTGAAATTCTAATTATGGGTAGCCCTTTGGTGCCACAGTAACAGTGATATCCGCTTCTTACATCATCCTACTAAAACTGCTGGAAATCCTGTCTAATTCTGCAGCAATAACTCTGTTTTGTGTGTTTCTACAGGAACTAAGTCTTCTTGGTGGTTAGCTTCAACTAGCAATTGAAGAGGTGAACTAAAATAATATATCTGAGAGCAATGTTTATAAATATTAAGTTGCAATATGGTATTTTGAGCATAATTCACAGTTTTGTTCAACGAACACATTGTTTGTGGTTGTGATTAAGCTTTATTGTTATCTTAGGTTATTAACAAAGAAACGACACATCAAGTTAAATGCAACCCAATTTGGAGCCACTCACCGTGGCTTTATTCTGAATTGCTCACGTTACTGAAAAACTGAGTTGAAGTAGTTTTGTTGAGCTTGGATCACACTGTAACTTGAATGAAACAGGAAATTACAGAATACAGAAATCAAGTCCATTCTTCAATTCTGGCTGCTTTATTAAAATGAACTACATATATTTGTAATTTACGGTGAATCAATATTAGTCTTCATTGATCTTGGACCAATCTTTTTCATCTTGTAATTTGTTAATCAAAATACAAAACAAGATTCTTAATATATTTTTCAGTAGCCCCAGTTTTTATTTTAGTGACCTGGCAGTATTCATACAAAAAGAACCGTGATAGCAAAAACCTACATCCAAATGCCACAACTGCAATCGTGGCTTTGAAGCAGTCAATAAGTCACTCCTGATAGATAATGAAAATTAGACAGAAATAATCGATCAAAATGATAAGGAACTGATGATTTAGGTTTGGTATTGATATAGTGGATTACGTTTGAATAAGCCATCACTCCGTTGTTGTCCGCTTCGGTTGGGTGGGTGGGGGGGGGTGGGATGATGGCTCGGGGGGAGTGTTGGGGGGGGGGGGGTAATAATACAAACAATGAAAGCTGCGTCAAGAATGTTTCTCGATGATGAATAATGTTTTGCTACGCACTCAGCACGGCCAGTGATAGAACACACATTTTAACGTGTAGCGTTGTCTTTAAATAAACCAAAATTTTCTAAGTCAGTCACTGTTCTTGTCAAGTCTGAGGTATCAGAGACGCAACTCATCATAGAACTTTTAGAATAAGCTATTTTATCAGGACATTTCACAAAATACAAAGCTAAGGCGCAAAAGCTAATGACTCGTATTTTTCCCATGTGATTTAGTTAGTAACGGGAGCGTTTTCAGATCTGAAAATGGAGGTGTATTGGACTGTCATGCTATAAAATCGCAATTCAGGTACGGTAGACGTAATTTTGTACTTCTATTTGCATTTTGGGTCTTCCTCTGAATGCTGGATTTTCAAAATCATCTTAATGAGGAACTCGTTTTCCTAATGTGCAGTCGTGTTGAGTTAAGCTACGCCCCACCCCCCCCCCCCCCCCCCCCTAAAAGTTTGTTTTGACAAGTTATATCTTGCAAATAAGCTAAAGTTTGAATAAGCATGATAATACAATAATAATTTTGGTTCAAAAGGCGATAACTCATCAGAATTACTATTTGTGTCCACAAATCTTGTTAGGAGAATGCATTAAAATTTGCTAGCCACTGTCGTTTGTTCAGGGTGGGCAGAACAGGTGTATTTATCAGGAAGAAAATTGCACATCTGAACTACGGAACAATAAATCTCATGAATACAATCACCAGTAAGTTCAGAACATGATAATAATATGAGCACACTTTACTGAAATTGGTCAAGATACTCTTAATATTTGTATTATAAGCAGTTACGCCGTGTGCTTTGTCTAAATGCACAAAACGCGTATTATATTTTTCTATGTACTGCACAAACTTGCAGCTTACCAAAAAACCATGAGTTAAACGGTTATGCTAAATGTAACGAAAACTTTTTGTGAGTCACTTTTATGCATATATATATATATATATATATATATATATATATATATATATATATATATATATATATATATATATATATATATATATATATATCGTGGGTTTTATTGGAAAACAAATGCTATTTAATAGGTAACAACGACGTTTTTATTGACTTTATGGCTGTTTCGTTATCTGATTCCCTTATGGCATGAGGCTTTGTTACAAGTCGTGTCAACTCTTCAAATTATTTACCTCACCTTCCGTTTTGCTGTTTTAGTTTGTTACCCTACACCATCGTCCAGTGGAGAGAAGAAATAATTTTAAGTAGAAAGCGGACAGAAACCATAATAAGAAAGTTCAGTCATGCAGACAAACGAAGAGTTCCAATGCTAGTATAATACTGATTGCACCACCTAGCTATCCCACCAAATACATCCAACAATTCAGTGGGCAGATCAGGTAGACCCCTACCGGGAAGCCTAGAACTCTCAGCACAACGAAGTCCATTAGTTACGGTTTTCATATGTTTTTGCCATATCATAGACTGAACACTTCGATCCACACTCCAAACACTACCCGCCTCGAAAAATAATGTAAAACGAGAAAGTACGTCCCCGTTGAAAAAAACGGAAGTCAAATTACTTATATGTCAACGGCGGCTAAGAACTAACCCGGGTCTGTATTCTCCACACCAACTAATAAAGTACAGATTTGCACTTTCATATGCTTGTGGTTTTACTGAGCACATTAGTTATTTGAGCTCCTTATCTTACTGAAAAACGCTAACGCTTCGTTGATCAGATAACTAAGTTAGAAATATAGGACTTTTGCCACAAAGTCCTCACAACGATGGATTAAATAATCTTTTGTTGCAGCAAATCTTGCAGCGTATGGAAATACCGTTTAAACTTATAAGTATGAATCAAGATTGATTTCGAGTGCATTTCAAATATCTTGCATTCTTTAAAAACCATTCGAAGGATTTTTGTAACAAAAAAAGATGGTAACACGTTGAAAATAATTTTATAACAAGGGATGTATCTGATTTTGACTTATGATACTGAGAGAATCATTTCTGTAACAATGTAGACCAGTGTTTAAGTGTGCTACAATTATGACTAGACTCAGTGAGTAGGACGTGTTGCTCCCATATTTTTGTAATCAATAAATTAGGAAAAAATGCATACCTTTCCGAAAATATCTGTATATCCTGGCGAAAGTGTAGTCAGCGTTTCAAATTAGAACAGCAGAATGTTCATGCACATGTTCGTACAAATTTGAGAAAGGATTTTGCAAGTAATATCATGATGTGACTTGAGCAGTACACACGCGGGTAGACAGCAAGCACCTTGGTTTGATTAATTACTGATCCTGGGTAGATGTTTTGGACACGGAAAGCATCTTTATTATGGACTACCCTTGATCAGTTTATACGGTATCATTATCTAATCTAAGCTGAGAGACTGGGAAAAAATATTTGACTTACTTCAATTTTCAGTGACATATTTAAGCCTTTGAGTACATTCATTTAGCACTTAAAATTTAATAAGGAGAAACTGGATTACGTTCTTTATTCAACACTCAATATAAATTCTTCATCTTGATCAAACCAGGGCTTTTATGGAGCAATTGTGGAAACTAAGAATCTAGTGCCTACGGTTTGGGGAATGTTATGATATATTACAAAATATTGACACGCCCAGGACTAAAAAATACGCATCTTTTTGTGAAGCTTAAAGCTAGGCATAACCCTGCAATAATACATCCCACTGAAAAAAAAACATATGGTCTGACAGATTAAAAAAACTTCAGTTTTTCGAGTCCAGTTACTTATGTCTTGTTTAGAGTGCCGTGGGGAACACTCACCCAACAAGATTGATCGTAATGAGTTTATCGACCCAGAAATCACTGACATGAATGTCGTACATCATTTTAATCATATGATTCACCATAGATCACAAAAAGTGACCCAACAGCCAAAACGACGAGAGATGAAATAAAAATTTCTTCATGTTCGCAACAGGTGGTTGGCTTTACTGGGCGCATAATGTTAACTGTGGATCGGCTGAGAGATAGATCGGCTTAATTTTCTACTGAGCATAAAGGAACTCACCTTGAAGATTTCTCTGTAAATTTATAATGTGTTCTTTGTATTTTCTCACTTATTATAGTGTAGAAAACATCATGACTGAAGTCAGAAGTATTAGTTTTTAATCCGCCGTATCCTTATCCGACATCAAATTTTAAAACTAAAAAGCAGGAAAGTGTCTTTCACAATGTAAAGTTTCCCATCCAAAACATGTATCTACTGAGCTCTGAGAGTTTTGAACCTCTCTTGATTAATAAGTTGGATAAAAGTTTCTGGTTTTCGGTCAACCTTTCTCGATCAGCACGAAAACAAAATAGACGTTAAACGAGAGACGCTGGTATGACTTTGGAGTCGAAGTCGTCGGTTCCAAACAAGTCAATGGTGTTTTCCCGTGAGCCTTTTATCAACAGCGAATTCATTGTTGAGCTGCGAAATAATTTAGCTACTTCCAAACATATTTGCTTAGATCCTGCTTCCTTGTGCTAGGTGCAAACGTGATATACATTGCAGTAGGAATTGTCTGCTTATGGCAGGATCGATATTTACTCATCACCAATAAAACTCACCTGTGATGAACATTATCGTCACAACTGCAAAAAATAGTACTTTCAAGTTTCCTCCATGTGTACCACACTGGTCTGGGTCATAGCTTTTTAACTACTTACAAGTTGAGGCAGAAATGATGTGAACAGTAGTAAGTTACACAATTTTAGGTTTTAGCCTTGTTTTATGAAGTACTGTACACAAATTAGGAAGCGAAAACTCATTATAAGTTTAATAACGCTTGCAAAAAATTTAAACACCTTGACTGGTGGTGGTCAGTTGGTTCACTACGTGGAATTTGAACCTTCAAGTCCTAGTTTCTACCCAAACTACCGCCGTCCACCCCCACCCCTATTTGACTGTTTTATACCAAACAAAGTAGTTAGAGGATTACTAATTAATTATTTAGCTATGTATGTATGTGTATATGCATGTAAATCCACTGAATGTTATATTATCTCCACGATGCATTTCTTCTTACTGTGTTTTGTGTTGTGCATCATAACACAAGTCTGAAAACTAAAATTCGGGTATCGGACAAACACAGGTTACACCAGAAATATCTTGAGGGAAAATTTTCGAAATGGAAAGCAAAAGAGAAAAATGCAAAATGTTCGCTATCAAATATAAACTCATATTCATCTTTTTCCATTTTGGAAATGCTAGAGATAAACCAGCAAACAAAAAGTAGCTCAAGCTTTTTCCTGTACCATCTTAAAATGGGGAAAATATAGGGCTTTCAAGCTTCATCCATGGAGTTTGTATATCTCTACACTAATTCATGTTGTAAACCTGATCTTCACATAGAAATGGCCCACCATCGGTGTTATTTTTAAATCTTTCCAGCCACAGCAGTGGAAGTAATCAGAATAGGTACACTTCGATAAAATTCATTACGACCCTTATATAGGGCCATCCAAAGTCGAGTCAATAAAGCCCTCAGGTGTCCTTTTTGTTAAGCAGCCAGGTTTTTTATTCATATAAAAAGTGCTAGGCAGTGATCGTGTACACGGTGGCCTTAAAGGGTCACCCAGTTTTGTGGTGGAGTCACAGGTGGCCCAACTACGTAAAACCTGATTTGGTTTTGATAATTACAATTAGAATGTTGTCAGCTGTAATTCAGCTCCTAAAAGAATGACAAAACGGGCCTGCCTCACTTCTATGGAATGACTTTCCCTTTGAGTCAAGCTAACTACATGCCATATGTGTACATATAGTTTGAGAAACAGTTTGACTAACGTATGCGTTTAGGTGAGTTATTAAACAAAAAGATAATATCTACGGGTTACGTGTTCAGTATTTCTGCTTGGCGTCCAAGGAAAAACAAAAAATCTCATCAGCATATTATTTTGGAATATGTGAACAAAAGTGAGATAAAATGGAACCATTGTTAGGACAAAGCTAAAGTAAGAATACGTTTGAAACAGGAAGTAAGCATAGACGCAACGAAAGTTTTCACTGAAAATAATAAAACGTCGAAACTGAAGTTTCAACTTTCAAAGCCTTTTTCAAGATAACTCATGACCGAAACAAAGGAAATTGTGTATAATGGTGGACGCTGTATAACCATATTGGAACGGGATCTTAGTGGTAAGGTCCAACATATTTCAGGTTGTTTTGCTTTGGGATTCCCTTAAGGCAAGTGATGAATCAACCGATCTAGTAGGTGGTATGCGGATTTTGGCATTTGTCGATTGTTAAGAAAGCTTACCTGATCAGTTTCACAGCTTCAGTATGTTTGGTGGGGAACCAAAGTGTAATTCAGTATTTAAGTGAAACACGTCAGCGTTCAAAGGTAATGCACCCATTAGGTGAAAATACCTTTTTTCAAACAAAAACTTTAAGTATTTGACTTCAAATAGCAGTTTGCAGTTCATAACGTCTACTTTGGTTTTGTATAAATCCCGATACTTGGTTCGACAATGGATTTCGAAAATTTTGATTTACGACACAGATGTTTCCAAGAGACGAGTAAGTTTACTCACATATACTGTTATTTTGATGGCTATTTAAATCTTTAGAAAATAATAAAGTTGGGATAATTTCGCAGAGCACAAAACGTCTTGCTCATATGGAAGACTTATACCTGGTACTATCTTACAGATTGAAAAAGTATTTCGACTAGCATCATAGTTGCAGAAAATGATACAACTACCACACTGAGGACCACTATCGTAAGAGTTTCTTAACTACAATCTGTTTTCATGTTTAGATTTGCTATTTTGACGTTTGGGGGTTAGGTTACAGCAGTAAATCATAAAAAATGTGATACAAAACTGAATTGAACATTTTTCACCATTTTGAACTGTGTTTTTATAACATACACGCTTGATCCGTCATTCAGACGACAAATCATTCTGATCGGCTTAAGAACCCAGGCAGTCAGCTTTCTGAATATACAGTTATTTGAATAATGGCCCTAACATACTCACGAATGCACGCTCAGATTCTTAGTAGTCGAAAAAAACACGACAAGCATGGTATATTCAACGGATATATTTGCGGTTCAGTGCACTTACACTTCTAGGAATATCTAAACGAGCGAAGGACAATAGAGAGAGCGAATGTGCACAATGCCATGTTTTGTCGGTCCGTTGGTTCGGCTACGCGTTACTAGCATAAGTCGTCTGTTGTTGACGTCGTTACACGCGATAAATCGCTATCAAAACCACCATTTTTCGTGAACTAGTTCATATGCAAATAATCTACCAAATGGTAAGTAAATTAGCATGGAAATTACCCTGTCGTCAAATGACAATTGGTTTTCATGCTACCAGTTTGCACGATTGCATTACCCATGTTTTGCATAACAATAAACCATTTTCTCGGGCACTAAAGCTTCGTGAACATGACATGACTAGCTCACATTAAAATCAAGAAGTTTGTACATAGTTCAGTGAACTGAATTATATGTAGTAACCGTAGAACGGCCAAAAATAAAATCAGAATTAAACTCATTCGTCCACTAACCTGTTCGCTATAATTTTATTCTATGTTACAATGGGAACCAACATTCCTGTACTTCCTAAATTGAATCAGAGAAAACGTTTTTGACGGATTACCTTGTTTCTGGGCAATTGGATTCCTTTGAAAAATTCTCGAAGTGTACATCATAGAAGCATCTTAAAACCTTCGCATGGTTGTTCAAAATGTCATTTTTTTCTAGCAAAAACGAGATCCATTAGACGTGACACCTACTAAAGGCTATATGTGAATAACACAGGGATTACCGATTTTTAGGCAGTTTTTATTGTTTCAATAAATTATTAGGGATTTTTAGTATGCTGTACATAATAACTTAAGTTCAGTTTGGCATAAAACCCACCAAACATGCATTAGTTTAGGCGGGATCGATTGTTGTTTTACAGCACCATCTAGAATGAAAAAAATAAATGAGGTATGCAAAATACTAGCAAAAAGAAACAAAAATGGAGGCAACATGTTAGTGAAGAAACCATATGAACACAAGGACACCAGTGAACTGTAACTAACTTCACATCTCCTATCCTTCTTATCTTACGATTGGTGGGTCCCGTGGACACAACCACGTCTTAGATTGTCACACAAACTAGGTAGGCTTTTTTCTTTCAGGACAAAATACAGACGGTTATTTCCATCTCCTAACCATTGCATACTTTTCATGCTGAATACGCTTATCCGGAGCATGCGAGAGGCGTCGAAAAACAATTTATTGAAATACTTGAATAGTGGACCTTAGAGTCGAATGTATTAAATTTTGCTGTAACGGAATCACCACAAAATATTTTCCCATCCTTGTGAAATTCAAAACTGTGACTGAAGCTAGTACGTGATCCACCCTAATTAGCATAAGGTAGATGAAATCAACCAAATACATAAACCATCGATAGAAGGTGAATTATCGGTTTATCAGAATAGCATTTTAGAAGCTGATATGTCCTGGCTTAATCAGTTTCCTTTTTTCAAGTGCTAAATTGGCTGAAGTTTATAGTATTATATATGATTTGTTGTTTTTCGCCAGATTTTCGGCAACCTTTTAAATATCATGCATTTATGGGAAGTTCCTGTCACCTGGTGCAATCTACAGATTGTAAAAAGCCTAATGCTAGACATACTGGACCCATTTCTAGTCACAAAAACCTAGTCGTTTTCTGGACATATTTGCCTAATTAATTGTCCTTTTATCGTGATAATTCTAATGGTTGAAAACCATTGACGAAAATATCTAAACACTTCGACAGATTTACCGGAATAAGATTAGCAACTTCGGTTTTTTAGGAGCCGATAACTGGATTAACTGGCAATAACGTGTGAGGATGTAACTGTCTCCAAAATCCATAGGTACGTTTTGCTTCTCGTTGAGATGATCTAAATATACGTAAGGCAACTAATTCCGCAGCACTACATTAGCATATAATTGCTCCATTATTCTTCAGCGTGGATCCATGAGTGTTCGGTGTCGGGAAGCCAATAAATATAAGGTGATAATTCGTAACAACCGCTGCAAGTAAAACTTTGTCGCACGAAGTTTATAGATGAGGGGATGACGCCCACTGACTGGCTTACGTTTCTTTCCCAGAAGAAACAAAAATGCAGCAGTAGTTTTACATAATCTGTGCCGGAATCTTTTTTGGCAAGTAACCAAAACAGATTCAAGGCTTGTTTAGGTGAAATGGCGACGTCAGAATACTCAAGCGTTATTAAAATCCAAGGGTAAAGTCTACAAATCCACTCTTCAAACTTCAGATCGACCGAAAAAAGTATAGTGCAACATTTATTCGATAACACTAAATGCCTTATTATGGTCGGGGGTGGTTGTATCAGGCTCCCAGATGACTACTCGCACTGAACACCTCTCGAAGTGCTCCCAAATGACGGCACGTCTCAAACAGCCTCTTCTTGCGGCGGAGGTGTTTTCACGTAAGTGAGAGAACGAGGGGGAATGCCCCGCTCCTTCCACCGGGTTGGCCGACATACATTCACTCTAGGGGAGATGGCTAAACCCTGGTTCTAAACCACCCACAGACGGCGTAAGGATAATACAGAACCATGCTTACCGGCATCTGAGGCAGGGGATGGGCGGGGCACCCAGTATGTTTGGCCTAATTTGAAGGGCGTATGAACTCACCATCATCATCATCGTTCAGCGTCAAACAGCAGAGAGAGCCCCACTGACTACTGCTTTTCTCAACATCTTACACGTTGAATAAGAAAGTAAGAATGTACAAGATGGTCAGGGAGTACATCTACGGGGATGGAAAAAGGAATGAACGAGCTAACAGCCAACACACGGAATACACAGTCTAACCGTACAAACTCATAGTAATCAATCATTCTGATTCGACAAAAAGTGACAACACGATCGCCACTGTTCACGGTTCGTTGACATATCATTCAGTGTCTCCGGCCAACTAGTTGAGGGATTTTTTGGATCTCAACCAAGTAGACATGAGGCACCTACTTTTCCTAAGCTTGATGTACATCTTCTCATTCCTCACTGCCACGCCATCTGTTGACCTCCATGTGGTTTTTTCACTCCCTAGACGGAAAGGAGAATAGGACACGGTATGGTGGACGTGTGTTTGTCATACGTAACACGTGCCTCAACCAATGAAGTATACTAAGTTAAATACACTGTGGCAAACCGTTCTCCGAATTACCACCCAATACTCGCTTTCTGACCTCAGCATTGCTCACTCGGCCATTCCACCCAATCCTAGCTATACGATGCAAATATCGATGGTTGAAAACCTGAAGACGATGAATGTCTTCTTCACGCATACCCCAAGTCTTGAAACCATTCAACGAAACTGAACGCACTGTGGCAATATACACACGACCTTTCAACTTCAGTGAAGTATCAGGTCGGCGCCACAAGTGATTCAGTTCAGCGTACGCTGATCGAGCCCTGGATATGCGCGTGCTCACCTCTACTTCTGTGCTCCCATCCGTCGTCACGCTGCTGCCGAGGTAGGTGGAGCGGTCGACGATTACCAGCACCTCCCCATGGAGCATCAAGCCCGGAATCGTTGATTCCAGTCGTGCAACATCATTTTACACTTTGAAGGTGCAAAGCACATGCCGAATGGAGTTAAAGCTCTTGTGAGTCTATTTAGTGCACGTTTGGCCTATTACGTGGATTCGAACAAGCAGACAACATCGTCCGCGTATTCTAGGTCACATAGCTTTCCACTATTTCCTAGTTCGACGTCCACATCCTAAAGATTTTGCAACGCACTCTCCATTATTTCGTCCATGACAAAGTTGAACAGGAATGGAGACATGGGACATCCCTGTCGAACACCGCTTGTCGTTTCGAACGGACTGGGAGCTTACGGAGATATGATCAATCCGACTCAAAGTACCTGTTGAGTTAGAGCGTCATTACGCTGTGCGACGTGAGTTGTGTCGGAAATTGGTGATAGACAAGAACAATCGACCGTCTGCACAAAACTGGAGAAGCCCATCCCGGTTACCTGTACGCTCAGCGGGTAAGGCACAAAGCCCATCTAAACAAGCTTCTGCAGTACTAAGTTTGCCAACTTGTGCATTGAAGTCACCAGCTAGCACTACAATGTCAGAACCTTTTCTCCTGCGAACGAGGGTGGCGAGTTCATCGTAGGACTCATCTTTCTGCGTGACAGAGCTGCAGTCTGTTGGGGTGTACGCCGAGATCACAAACTAATTTCGCTTAACACAACTATCCTTTCGAACCCCGGCTGACCCCTGGAATCTTACTGCACATAAACGATTGTTATCAGGGATCCAGTCTAAAAGAACAGCCTCAGCCTTGTCGGTCAAGACTATTCCTACACCACGTTGACCCACAGCTCTAGCTCCTTCCTCTCTTGAGGTGCGCAGAAAATACCTCGATGAGATATCAGGAGCAGTTAGTTGAATTACACTTCTCGAACCCTGGATATGCGTTTCACTCACACAGCAGAAATCAATCTTCAGAGAATTCATTATGAGGGCTAGGCACGTCTGCTGACCGGCCTGCATGAGTGTACGCACGTTGAAGGAGCCGAGATTCAGAGGCTGACGAGGTTTGAGAAGATGCGAGTTACAAGATTCACACTATTTGACAATGAACCGTTACGAGTATAGGCCGTGATGTCAGTGGGAGCATTATGGGTGGATAGAGGGGCAAAGAAAGGTAGTTGGTGATAGAAGACAACGGTTGAATAAAAGAGAGGGAACTGTGAGCAGTTGGGCACTTATCACTACCCATCTTGCTTGATGCAATGGGCGGCGCGGTCCTGATATCCTGTGCGACGACCGATGCAGTATGGAATTCTTTCTGTTCGTGCAGTTAATGTGAGATGTTGAACGGTTACTGCTATTGTGTCCATCCACAAAGCAGGAGAACGATTAGGATGCTCATCCAAAGCCTTTAGTTCTAACAAGAACCTATCCGCAAGGCAGCGGGATGGGTTAGTGGAAGCCCATTTGTTTGGAACAATTATTCTTCCACTGATTTTACCGAGGGAGGTGCCAGCTCAAATCGACCCCTAACCTGGTGGACCAGGGGACTGGACTTCTTCTGTCCTCTACCCATTGGCCTGTCAGGCATGATTGCATCTCCGGCTTAAAGAAGCCATCCTGTATAGCTCTTTGGGTCATAAAGGCGCGCAAGCCATCACACCACGTCAAGGTGCAGTCTCGTCGCGCATGAACTGAGCAATCAGTTATCGGCCCCCAGTGGTTTACGGGCCTCACGCGTCGTCCCACTGCCTTGCGGGCTAAGCTTTGTATAGCTAAAACCTTCGGTTGTAGACCTTTAGGAGCAACACCTGCCCTGACCTGGGCAACCTGGCAATATAGCGCCCATAAACAAATCATAGTATAGGACTCTATCTGCCCCTTCCTTCCCGGTTGTATCATGTTTTTTTCGGTACACAGCCTGGAGTCAGGTGGATATGAAAATAAATTCCCGTAGTTTAGCGGGCTATTTACATGGGACATCAGTAGACAATGCAGCTTTATTTACATTACATCCTGCTTACGTTCAAAGGGTGTTGCAGTATTTTGGCTTAGTGACTCAATGCATAACTAGCACCATTTTAGGCTCAGAAAACGGTGACTTTCAGCTCATCTCAGGAAAGAGAAATTTTGACTTAGAGCCCCCTATTAGCTGGGCGATAATACGCATGCTGTTCAAATCGGTTTGGGTACATCGGACATTTTTAGAGTCCTGGCAGGAACCTATACACGGATTCAGCCTTTGTGGTAACCAGCTAGAACTAGTCAATGATCTTAGAATTCTTTTCATTTGAATCACAGCCATTTGTGGTGTCGGGTGAAAGGTAGTATCAGAAATAGCCTTATCAGCTTTCGGTGATCTACAACACATGTGGTATAATCAAGATATACGGTTTTCCAGAGTTTTTATGCAAGATTGCAAAACGTGGCAAATTCGTGTTGAAGAATCTTGACAGTTTTTAGCATCCAACCGTCGTCGTTTTCGAAGCATTGCATGAGTTTAGTCAGAGCACCGAGTGAGTCACGATATCTAATCCCGTATTGGGAGTAAATAACCATCTGCCATCTGCAGCTCCTTGGGCGGTTCATGGATGTTTTGCATGCACCTGCTCACCATGCTCCTCGGTACTATTCCTTCACGACCTGTATATAGCTGGGCAGACGCCTCGGTCACCAAACCATGACTTAGCGTAACGATGTTAGGAAGCTAATATTAGAGCTGGCCTCGTTCGCTTACCCACTTTTCGGTTGATATTCAGAGGAAAACAATTGCCGTTGGCTAGATACATAGGGGGATATGCTTGCAATTCGAACTGAAGGGTAGAACTGTTGTTCAGCGAGTTTCCTAAGTATTCAATTATATTTGAGGGGAGATATTTAAACTCAGATTTGGATAATGTACAATGGTAAGCTGCGAGATTTGGTAATCTTTTTCGAATCCTATTCCATATGATGACCTCATGCCTCATCATAGCTCTGGCATTAAAGTAAATATGATAAATAGTTTTCGATGGAATGTTTTTACCGCTAATGTTGCAATTCTGTTTTAGGCATTCGAAAGAGCAGCACCGTTCCAGTTTCCCATCCAGAGGAAAAAAGGGCGGCCAAGGAGGTGAATCTTAGTTCAGCAGATGGCACACATAGACGTTTCTTCAAATCAAACGGAGGAAGCATCAAACGACAAACGAAGCATAATTTCTTCTGTCTTTCTTTGTGCACTCGACTGAAAAAAAGGTACAGTAAAAGCGAACATGTATACCAGAACAGCTACGATCAGGGAGTTGAATACACAGATGGTGTTGATGTAAGTGAGTCTACCACGGACAAAAACGTGAAAAGTTCGGTACGCGCTCCAACAGCTGACGAATGTTGCCATTTGGAGCACACAGATGATAAACTAACGAAAGAAAGTACTTCATCTGATACCCAGAGTTCAAATGCAATGGATGTGACCAAGAAAGGCATAAGTAAGGTACCGGGTGATATGCCAGAGTCAAACTCAGTGACGTTAGACACATCTAATCCCCGATCTCGAAATGCAAAGGAGACGAATGATGTCGACAAAGGAATTGGCCCACAGAAAGGATTTTTATGGGAAACTGAGAAGCAGCCAATATCAAGACGCAGAGAATTGGAGCAACTCAATACTAATCTGACTCCAAAAGATGGAGGGTGTCTCAAAAGTGCTGTGGAACACTGCGAAAGAAGGTAATTTATTCGAGGGTTCTTTTGATGATTTTAACTGATTCAATGAAGAAAATATGGCGATAAGAATGATTCGCAAAGGGTGACTCAGTGAAATATGCCAACCATATGTCAGTCATTGTTTTAGCAATGGATTAAACACTGGTGTTACAATATAGGAGTCTCAGGCAGAATATCTTCATAAAGAAGTGATATACATCCACACTACCCTCCGGATAGCATGCTGATTATATCAGTAATCTCACTTACTGCCCGCTTCATATAAATCCAGAGATAGTTTGCTCCAGTGAATGTCATCAGTCCCCCCAGTAAATAAAGAAAAAAAGAAAAATGAGGAGCAGAATCGTGAAAGTAGCATTTAAGAATTCTTGGATTTGAGCGATGTATCTAATCTAAAGTCAGGATTTCATTTCATAAAGCTCAATGTACGAACTTTGCATCATCGTTACTAAACATATTTCTAACGAAGAAACTTTCAAATAAATAATTTGATTGCTACCAAATCACTGCACTATTTATCTTTGATTTTTCCAGCGGTGACATAACACAGTATTTTCGTTTAAAACCTGTTGAAGCAAAGTTGCAGGTATTACTTTAAAACTCAATAATGATAGTATTAAACAGGTGACCAGCTTATCAAAGTACACGATCGATAGCTTAGTTGAAAAAAACTGCCGGGAATATTCACATTTGTTGTCGAAATTACAGTTACTTTGTAACAATGAACCTATTTTTTCATAATTTTTCCTTATGTATATCAAATAAATGTTAGAAATAGAACACTGTATGTAACTCGGTTTTGTATACGTCTGTTCTGTGATGAAATGTGGACAGTTGAACTTACATGAGAATAGTTATGATAAATTTATGCGAAGTTTGGAACATAAAAATTGATAAAATGTTGATTCAGAGTATTTATTCGAAACATGAGTATCCAGTTCAACAAATTTTCATCAACGTTCAATAAATGTTGATCCTGCCCGAAGCAGTTGTTTTCACTGAAGTGTGGACTACGTGAGATCATAGCAAAAAAGAGGTAACAGCGATGCAAACACGTTTAGAATAACACTGTCATGCTGCTCAAAAGCCAACTCGTATTTGGTTAGCGTTTTCACCGAAAAAAAGATCGGTAATTTTGGTTGCATGGCCTTAAAATCTAGATTATCTTATCATGAACCGTTACATAACCACTCTTTCTTGGTAGTGATGAGGGCACGTGAACTAAAAAGTAGGAAGGTTCACCATTTTTTTAATAAAGAGAAACCAAATTCTGTGAATTCCTTAGGCACCTGTTTCTGTGACATACGGTACTTGGGTCGTTCCGTACGAAACAGTATCCGTATAAAAAGCGGTGATCAAAAAATCGCGACATCTCACTTGGAGAATATCGTCACTCAAATTTAGATAAGAAAACTGCGTCGAAGAAGCAGTGCGTTTACTAGCTGGAATCCTCAGATAAATCTCATATGCTATGATGACGAACAATAAAGCAAACTAAGCTGTTTTAGCTCCCAGAGGATCTAAAGAAGACTTTGTACGCTCAAAAAGGGATCACATATTGTCATCGCGAAGGGATTGACATTGAACCGCAGATAATTTCAACCATCAGTTACATTTCGAAACTTAGGTGGCTCACGAAAACGTGACCTGTGATAAGCGATTCCAAAAAGACTCCATTATAATGAGCCTGATGTGCCAAAACCAGTTACGATGACTGTTACTGGCGGCCAGAAATCATGATCAATCTTGACGGAGGAGTGTTTCTAACGATAAGTGGAACGAGGCTGGTTTCATCAGGCTTAAAATAGATGTTTTCGATTTTTTCGGAGGAGACATTATTGTCAACTGCTCAAAGTAACTGAATGCCTTTTGACGGTGAACATGTCTACTAATTTATTATGTTTCTATGATTTGGCTGATAGCAGGATGATGAGGTAATGAAGCGTACACTTGCATTGTTAGCATCCAAAAGTCATCCGGCAAGTCGGAACCGTTATTCACACCAAATTAGACATACCATGACAGCTCAGGTGTTTGAGCAGCTGCCACATTAGCGGAAGGTCGCTGACTTGGTTTCGGTTAATTGAGCTGGATACGAAAAATGCAACTTGATTTTCATTAAATTCTTCTGTAGTCAGTTGTTATTTTTTACAAATGGCTTCTTGAAAACCGTTGATTTCTGTCATTTATTCAGTGAGCTCAGGCAAATAACGCAGATTCGATATATCTTTACAACCAGATTGGAGCGCCTCTATGGGCGCTTGATTTGGCTGAAAAACTCGGACAGCACTATGTGTTCAGCATCAACCCTGTCAAATCTCAGATCAGAATTCAAAGCAAACACGAAAATGCCGAATGAAGACAAAAACCAGTCACTGGAAAAAGAAGATACCACGAGCGACAGTCACTTGCAAGTTCAGCTAAAAGACATTTCCAAAAAAGTGCATGATCTGAAATGTCAAATTGAAGCAAGTCACACTGATAAATTTTACCGGTTCAATATTTAATCATGACAGTTCAGGCCTGATTTTTGATCGCAACAATTTGACCCAATGAAGATTTTTTTCAGAAATTATTACAGCATCTTGATGGAAACTTAAGTTAAACCATAGTAGATAGGACTGATCCACGATGGAAAGCTAAGTTTATCATTTTGTGTTTCCATCTGAATATTCTGAAGAATTACCAAAAATCACTGAAGGTAACGAGTTACCGGTAGTGCAGTTATATTGTGTATATATGTATAATTTACACTAACCTAGAATCGGACATTGTTCCGGAGGCAAGATTCACCAGAAGGTACAAACAAGTGCTACCTGACCTACACTTCGCTTCTACTAGCCATAATAAGGAAATACAAATAGCGCACGGAGTAGAAGACAGTGAGGAAGCATGTGCAAAACCTGTACGAGCCACTGGAATCTATGTAGAATGAATAATCCTACCAGGAGATGCCTATACACAGCCAAAAACGATAACGAACCTCAATAATACTCGCGAGGTGTTCCCGTATACCGTGAGAAATGCTTCGGGGACATCACTGATCGAATGTGGAAGGTCGCCGAGCATACTCATCGAGGAGCGGCCAGTATTCTTAACCGTAAATTAAAATAACAAGCACTTTGACCTTATAGACCTCTCCTTTTATTTAGATAGAAATGTTCTCTTGGCGCCACAAATGACTCAGTTCACAAAAGTCAGTGTGGCTTTTGTTATTCGTGATCTGATGCTCTTATGAATACCACCTCCCGCTGCAAAGTATTTCCAGAAGTACACAAAGCTAATGAGTAATTCTGACTGCCCAAAACAAAGGTTGAGTGCAGACACAGGCTCCTGCCAAGCTTCGAAATTGGGTGGGCTAAAGCACAAACCATATATAGATATCTCAATTGCCAAGCGGTTGCAATGCCCGTGCATGATGACAATGCTTATAGTACAGAGAGTGAACACATAAGGGGAAAAATGAAACGCGTTTTTCGGCAGGCAAACCAGTTATTATAATGAATGCTGAAATTCACAATGTGATATTAAAGTGAGATTAACAATAGATTTGTCGACGGTAATAAAGCGGTCATATTTCACTTAATTTCACATCTTTTATTTAGGCATTTTCCTTTCTGAGTTGGATTGGGTTGTTTCAAGAGCCTCATACCAATCAAATGTCAATCCCAGGTATGCGTGCACCACCAGCAAATCCGAAATTGTATCTCACTCGCAGACCAGACAGTGATGCACGTGAAACAGCAAGAGAATACAAACGTATTTGGTAAGCATGAAGTATACCAACTACAACACACAAAATGGTACAAAACTTTTTCCTGCCATTTTGTTTTAAAGAACCCCTCTACCTTTCGAAGAAATGCAGTTTTGGGAAGATAAGTATAGTTTTTTGCTTTTATGAGCAAGTAGTTGCACAGATAAGACTTCTTGCCGTACAGAGACTTTTTTCTTATCCGTTGATTTTGAGACATAAATCAAACACAGGGGAAACCCATAATGATTTCCAAACCAGATGGTGGTGTTTTCATTCAAAAATTACAGAACTAGCGAACCAAAACTCTGAGAACGTGTGTATAGTAATGGGTGGGAAAACTGAGTGGCCGGAATATCCCTTTCCTCTTTATTATCTACACTAACCGGCTCTTGGATGCACAGCTGAAGAGAATATTTAGTCTTTAACTATAGAAATCAAATACAATGCTGGCTGGTGAGTTGCATAAAACCTTAAGAAGCTTTTTACACTGGAACAGCAGACATCTGGACAAACTGCAACGGTATATGACATCATAGAATCACTAAAAGTTGTTCGTGATTTCGACGAAATTATTCTCTCATTTCTTGCCTCTTTAATTATTCAACTGATGTTCTTTAAATGACCAGATGTCGAAAAATAGATCCATTTTCTTGGTGAATTCTCAAATACAGCACCGAAGCCTAAGTAATAAAATCCACGTTCGGAGCTTCCAAGAAGGCCGCCGTCATCAGTCCCACTAAGTTATCTGAATAATTTTGAGAGTAAATTGTAACTGTGATGAACAGCGATTATTCTGGAAGAAAATACGTTGTATTGAAAGTGTCAGTAATCTTATTGGTAAGCGAGAATATTATGGTCAAACATGTGATCTTATATTGTAGTCCTAACATGCCATACGTTAGTATCTTCAGGCGCATTAATTTGAGTTTAAGTAGATGAAACTCATCAGTAGGGAATTACGCTGCCAGCACAGTTGTGTTTTTCATGAGTGGTTATTGGTAGTGAAAACGATTCCATTTTCAAGAATGAAACGATGTAATTTGGTCGCACGTAAGTCTGTTCTTCCCGCACTAAGGGGATCCTCCCACACTCAAGCCTTGTGGGAGACTTTTGCAAACTGTCAGCAGCTTTGCATTTCTACTGGTGGGAGTATCGGAGACGAGATCTCACTACATATCTCTAAGACCCATTTGGCTCTTGCCAACCTAAGGCACCTGTGGCTTCGTTACGACATCAGGCTTTCCCTAAAGGGTAGAGTCTGTAACCCTGTAGTTCACTCAGTACTACTTCATGGATACGAAACCTGACCATTCCTAGAAGATCTACGCCGGTTGACCGTGTTCGACCACCGGGGTCTACAGTCAGTCACACGAATATAGTGACAGCATCATATCAATAATGGCAAAGTGCGAATAAGAGTATTTGGAGTGGATTGTGCATCACCCAGGACAATTGATTCTCTTCGTAGGTCACACTGGCTGGGTCATGTCTTGCGGACGGCGGCCCGGAGTTTGCCCCACCGCGCTCTATTCGCGCTGGCTTAACAGGATTGGAAACAGTGGCGCAGCAGACAACTGATGACCCGGGAGAGTAGTCTAAGAAAAATGACTTCCAATTTAGCAGTAGTGAGGCCCTTTAGTCTACCAGATTGGAGTGAGAATGACACCGAAAAAAGTTGGTTAGGGATGCTGGCGGATATGGCCCGAAACCAGAGTCATTGGTGTCAGCGAGGTTTGGGATGCTATATTGGCTCCTCATTCTTCCCCGTTCCATGTATGAAAAACTAAAACAGATGCAATAAATTAACAATAAGGTATGTAATGAATGTTTTAACTATATATATATATATATATATATATATATATATATATATATTAAGCCGGAAGGTATCAGCTCAGATAAATAGGTTCCACATCTGCATCTCACATGATATTAGGGCATCCGAGAGACTTTCATCCCGTGAATGGGACAGCCACCAAACACATACAGCAACATTACTCTGATGCGTCAGTTTTATATCCGTTTGTATGAGGGGGACTGTGTATGCTGAAAAACGTGGATCGGTTTAATTGTATGGTTCACAATCCTAATCCTTGCAGGTAGAGACGGCATAATGATTTCTGGAGCACCGTTCAGATCGGTTGAGAAAATTAGTTCAGTAACACTGAGTTTCCACGTCGTAGAGCGATGAACCCCATACCCATGGGCTCACCTCAACCTAAGGTGATATTTTGCACCGTCAGTCACTCAAGAAGGACAAATACATTTCGGGCCACATTTCCCTTTGACTAATCATATTGGTCCACTTTTTGTCTAGACTAAGTAATGGGAGCATCACGGCTCGTGCTTGCACCCACGAAACTTCTAATGCTCTTACGAAAGTTACCAGTGAAATTTCCGAATCGCTTGCTAAATATGTTCCGGAGCCATAAACAAAGCTATGCGGTCGCCTGTTTACACTTGTGTGAAGTGCACCTAGGTCATCCTAGATAAAAGGAGCCCTACCAAACTAAGGTATTCTGTGGCTTTTTACCTGATATACGTTTTCATTTGACGCATCGTATTCAGTTAATGAAACTTGTCTTATTTCGATTTGCGGCTTTTAAGCCTGACGTTGTGCGTGAGGTATGGACTGATAGTACCGTTCTGTTTTAACCAAATTTTGCAACAGAGACAGCGTGAAGTAATTTATCTTATTGATTCGTCCACCTTCATTTTAAAAATACCTGATCCGGCTTCAGTACTGTAACGAATTGTATTCTTCTGAATTTACTTCGCTCACCTCTCGTCCAGAAGATTATAATTCTAAAATCCGTTCACAGGCAAATATCCGTCGACTTCAGTTGTCTTTAGAAAAGTGCCGAACATTTTATTGAAATACACCTTTTTCCACAAAGTTGCAGAACTCTAGAACACCCTACTACCAGTTTTTCAAACTTTCAAACTTCTTCTCTAAAAGTTGATCATAGATGAACTGGCCTTATTGTCAGTGATTTCCTTACCCCGATCACACGACAAGTTCAATAACTCATAGAATCTATCCCTTTTACCAGATATCAAGCTTATTCATGTAATGGAGCATTTTACATAGCGACAGTGCAGGAATCTGGCGGGATAAGCTATGGGCTTAGTGTAGCAAGCATCTTTACTACAGGTTTTGCAGTTCAGGATCAATGAAATCTGTCGCCATGTAGAACTTGTCGTTGGTTTATCATGTTATAGAAAGGCATGAAATCTTCGTACATTAGAAATGAACGTGTGATGGCGTTCATATCTCCTTTGGAATACTTGTATTTCGATATTGCTTCTTTTAAAAATATGCTATGTCGCAACTGGGGCTTTTTCTTTTCGCGATTATTTCGGGAAAAGCATATTTCAGTTTCTTTGAGCAGTAGTTAGCCAAAATATTTTTTGCCCAGTGAGCATCTATAAGAGACATTTTTCAGAAGATTATTGTTTCTCATTTTATTTCTTTAGCAGTTTCTGTAATTTTTAATCCTCACTTTCTGAGTTCCATCGAATGGTAGTACCAGTGGTCATTGCTGATGTTTCGCTGAAACTTTGCTTCTGGTCATCCATTATCATCACCATTTCAAAATAAAACACACGAGCAGAGGAGTGACTACTTTCCCTTATTTATCAAGGCAGTCCTGCATCGTTCGATTACTTTCAATTAGTCTCACTCATTCCTTTTGTTAGGGCGTCACATAAAGATAAATTTTAAGACGTACGAATATTCTCTGATTTCCAGCTCAATTTCACACTGATACCCCGGCTATTTTAGCCCATGATGTGAACTTGGAACACGAAGGATTAAATAACAGATAAGACAAAAATCATAGTTTTTCGGCTGCTAAGCCGTTACTCCAACAACGTTTTGCGTTTGGCAATGCCCATCTGGCGGAGTACACGAATTGATACAACGGAACCTTGTTTCATGCGTACGTTTGAATCTCCTTTGAGGCCCACACATTATCATTTGTACCGATCTGACACTTACAAAACCCGTGGAAACCATACGTATTTAAAGACGTTCTAATTCATTTCTATCCTGTAAATGGATGAAAAATATGAAACACAGGGAAAACCATTGGAAACACCCGTAGATTTAGCGATCTATCTTTTGGGATCAAACCGCATACTCCGTGGTGCTCAGCTCATACGAATCCTCAGCTGAACTGAAAATGTGCAGACATAAAAACAATTTTGATAAAAAGTATAATATTCTTTGACGGACGTGTGTTACGTGGCAACTGCATTCTAAGAGAATAGTTATTGCATCGTACCCACGTACATATGTGTTTCACAGGCGTAGTTGTGTTTTACTAACCTGATGATAACCGTTTTATTAAATTCCACTGCTTGCTATTGATTAGATGAGAACGTGCATTCAAATTTGGTATAAGTAATAACCCTAGTGGTAGAAAAAACCGGAATACGAAATAACTGACTATTTGCCCTTTTACTCACTAATATTTATATAAATTAAAAAGCGAACACCCAATTTCGGACCCCGTGCGTCTGGATTTACGACGAGTCACATTTAACAATTGGCCGTGGAATTCTGCCTGGCTGCTTCGTTTTTTGCGACAAATGTTTGTCGACTTGGGCTTCGTCGACGAATTTTCGTTGCCATTAAAACGCCTGGACCTTTGGTTGTGTGATATCTATCGACGGTATAATCGTGTTCCATTTCACAACTTCAAACATGCATTCATGGTGACCCAAATGGTAAGTTGTCGCAACATTTATTCTTATGAAGTTTATGCACATCCCCTTTTTGATCGCTGTGTTAAATTAGTCATTTTAGGCACTTCTGATCTGTTGTGTATCTCGGTTTTTTAGTGTTACGCGCTGACGTGGGGTGCTAAACTGACAGAAAGCTTAGCTAAGGAAGATCAGATGACTCTCCTGGTTTCAGCTATTTGTCATGATCTGGATCATCCGGGATTCAACAATGCGTACCAGGTGAGACGTAAAATATTCTTATAAAAATAGCCATCAATCCCTTCCTGTTCAAATCAGTAATTTTTGGGTGCTCTTAAGGAGCTTGCATGTTTGCTCATTTCCAGTTAATCAGATGTGTTCGTTTTTGGATTGTTTTATTGAATAATGTTTACCTATGATATCTGGGAGAACAAGTTCAAATTGATGAGCACTACTTTGATCATTGGCGGACTCCAGTTGCTCGACACCCACATTATTTGGGGGGGGGGGGGAAGGAGGGGGGTAATGGCTAGTATCGTACATTCTTGTTGAACTGAAAGTGAATAAATTAAAACACCTGATACACAACTTCAAACGGGAAACTGTTTCATTGGAGTAGCGCTTTACCCTCCGATGCACTCTACGAGCTGCGTTTCCTGCTCATCAACTTGTTGATGGGCGACTGTTTAAATCACGGATTCGTTTGCTCCTAACACTACAGCGTACTAAGGCTTTTCTAATCAACCAATTTATTTATCACAGATATTGCTGCAGTCTTTTTGTACTTTCATGATTACAATTATGACAATGATAACGAAACTAACATAGAGTTTGAAAATCAGTTTTAGTTGACTGCTTCTATCCTTCTAAACGGCAGTTGCTTACGCGGATCGGTGGACTAAATCCCAGCTTGAATGGGATTTCAGATATCTCATTACATCCATTGTTCCTTGTACCTTCTCACTAACTGCTTATCCCACTTTAACTTACTTTATTATTCCCATTTGTTTTGATTGTTGCTGCTTTGGTAGCTTGCTTGATTTCAAGAGTGTTTATGTGTAAGTCATTAAATAGTCGATTGAACGTAGAGTAGTGAGTCTAGAAAACCCGATAAATGTCCATGAAATTATGTTTTGAGGTCTAGTAAACGTTGCTTCTTCTTGCGTTACTTACTCGCGCAAATTTGAGGAAGCTGGTGGTTAGATGAACAAGATCACAGGCATATCGACCTTTGCATTGCTCTCTAGATAGTCCGAAGCAAGTTCCTCTGAATTAGAAGGCACAAATATAAACAGTGTTGACTTTTAAACCGTACGATTTATTCTGAGGCGACTGACCAACAACGTCCTGAGCTTTGGAATTTTACCGCTTTCCACAGCTTCGTTATTAAAGTGAACTGGTAATGCTAGTGTTCCGTATGCAAACACAATAGGGACCGTATTGATGTTTGGCAGATTTTGACAATTATTTTGTGATGATACAGATGTTAAAAGTCGTTGACCCCCATTGACCCTGTTATCAAAATTTGCCAAACACCAATACATATTCAAGCATGCCCAATGCACTGAAGTGGTGGACGCTAGTTAGTACAAAGGGGAATCCTGCTGTGGACAGTCAAATTGCAAGCTAGTTCACTGTGGTGGAGGCCATGTGCTACTGTATTTTGGGCGGGTAAACTGTGCAATCTATATACAAAAAGTCAAGAGTCCTTCAGTGTGGCCTCGTAGCTCAACTGACAGAGGGCTTACAGCACTGAGGAGAAGGTGGCGACCATGTGTGGGTTATAATACCGCCGGGGTCGATGGCTTTTAACATTTGGATCATCTCAAAACAATAGAAGTCGTCTAATTTAAATATTTCGTCGAATGCATTTCAATGTTTTATTGCTGTCGGGACCAGCATAAACCCTTGTGAAATGGATGCCCATGGTGCATTAATTTTAAAAGGCTCGTTCACGGGTAACTGGGATCGCTTTGATACATTTCAGTGCCATGTTATTTCCTCACTGATAGTTGTTTAAAAGGACAATGAGATCACATTCGTGGGGAAAAAAGCAAAGTTATTCCATTTCTTGTTCTAGGAACTTAGGCGTAGTGAGACACGTTTAAAAACTTCGCATATGCTTGCATTATGCCAGGCAATATTTCTTCAAGGGACAAAATAGTAGCACAGTATTTTTGCTGAATATTGTCGGTTCTGATTAACCACTCCAACTCAACTCTTGTCCCCATCACTCTTATCGCTTCACGTATTCATTGATACACACCTCGCACTTATCTTTCCCGGCGATTTTGTTAATTCTTGAAGTTTTCTCTCACTAATTCATATGGGAGATGACAAATGTGACTCACCTTTTGTCGATCGCGGTGCGGGTAGCAGGTAATCGCTTGCCCTGAAATAGATGTGTTGCCGAAAAGGTATTACTTTTGATCACCAGTCCCCGAAGTAGCCAGTAGAACGCAAGCACTATTCTCCTTGACATTATTGCAGGAGGAACAAACAGTCAGCACCACTATCAGTGATGTGGCGGTAACATATCAATTCAGTTCTACGGGGGAGAATTTGTTGCAACCCGCTGAGAACAGTACAGACCACAAATCACGTTGATTATCACGACGTTTAAATGTTCACCGGTATACATATGGGTTTATTTTCATCAATGCACATCAAGCAACCCAGAGACAATTCTATGTATAGTGTGACAATCGTCAACGGAAATTTATTATTTATATTATGTTTTTGCTGTCTGTTTGCCATATTCCAGTGAAAAGTTTTTATTTTGAAGTCAATATGCTCAAGCGCTAGTCGAACAATTTTTGGTTTCATTGTTATTTTTCTCTGATCAGATTAATGCCGGGACTGAATTAGCCATGAGGTACAACGATCAAAGCCCATTGGAAAATCATCACTGTGCAACAGCATTTGATATACTTAGCCACTGTGAATCAAATCCGTTTGAACATTTAGATCCAGACACAATGAGGCGGATTCGTGACGGCATTATTCGGTCAGTTGTTTCACAGTCTCACACTATTTTTGGATGCATAGTTTTCTGTTATGAATGCTCATAGAACAACCCCATTTTGGATAACGCGAAAAGTCTTACAACCATTCACAGGAAAGCCAATTTGTATCGGTGTGAATGTTACATGTAATCGAAATGGACTGTTTAATCATAGTCCTCACGAGAACCGGTTGCATTTATATCCCTCGGGAATAATGAGAAAATATTTTTCGAAATACCATTGTCTTCCGATGTCAAAAGCCCTTGTAACTTTGTTCGGCGATGCTACATGCCCACAAAATAGCAAGTGCGAACGTAACGTTTACACACCGGCATCACTAAATAGATTTCCACTGTCGTTGATAGCAAACATTTGAATCACAAAGTAACGAAATAAATCTTTTCCTAGCGTGTGCCTACTTTTGGTAAACGAACCGAATGAGCAGGTCTCCAATATTTTGTAAGGGATTTCTGTATTCATCGACTCTCCGTGATTATCATAGAAGTATAATGAAAACTGTGTTTACCGGGTGACGGTTAAGTGCACTATTCCATGTGAAACATGCTGACACTAATTTCAAACAGTCTGAAATACAGAAGACTTGAACAGTGGCGTAGTTTTACACAAACCTTTCGTATTTCTGCATGATATTTCCTCAAAGCTGTGTTAGCTGCTTTGCCGCTTTCCGCGTATATTCTGTTCATTTACCCATTTCAACCTTGCTTAATCAGAAGGAAGTTGAAGTTTGGAGTTTAGATGTTTTCCTTGGCAAGACATTCTTCTCGATAAGCCATCGCATTTGTGAATAAATCTACAAAAAGCAAGTCGTATCTCCCCCTTTGACCCATCGTTTTTTTCATCTTGAACATCAAGGTGTATCTTGGCGACTGACATGTCGAGACATAACGAAATCGTGAACCAATTCACTACTGTTGTGCTAAGTGATTTGGATATAGCTTGGGAAATTGACGAAGATACCAATCTTCCTATTTGGGCGGTCGACAAAGTCAAACGAGATCTGGTTATGATGATTCTTATCAAAGTCTGCGATATTTCAAACGAGGCTCGACCTCTAACCGTGGCAACCCAATGGATTGATCGTCTTCTGGCCGAGTTTTTTTATCAGGTAAGCGGGAAATCACTTGAATGTCCTATTTTCAGTAATCAACATTTTCAGGCTCTATTATGTATAGTCTCGATGAGAACACCTGGCAGATAATATTCATGATGGTATTGAGCTAGAACTGAATTATGTACAAAAACCGACACCTCGTTGTTGAACAAATGGCATTTTGCAGTACAATCTGCGAAGCAGTATACACGGTAAAGCATGACATGCGCGTAATGTGACCGACATGCAAAAAAGACCTGATAAAGAGGCACTAAACGAGAGCTAGAACTATATAAATGCCAATGTAGTAGTAATAGCAAGTGACATACAGGAAACTATAGCCTAATACAACGGACATGTTCAGTCTTTACTACATTTTTTCCCCAACTCACTTAAAGATAAGGCAAGCAGAAATATACTTTTCATCACATTTTGTGACGGAATGCTCAAGTTGCAGCAAAAACAGAAGTCACTCTGTCCTTGTGAATTCTCTGTCAAAATTACCGTGAAAGACAATTTGGGGCTGCCGATCAAAATGAAGTTTTAAATAAACGTAGGTTTATAGGATTACTGGAAACCAGAATTTATGAGGTCTCTCTGCAGGTAGCAGGCTTCTAATCAAAAATGATAGGATTCACGCGATTATACTTATACGTTCGGTGTGCATAAAAATCGATTATCCGGTCCTGATCGAGAAAACTAGAACAGTGATCATGCAAAAACATCAAATTCAGCAAACATATACATTCAGGTAAATACAATGGAGGTGTTCTTGACATACAGAAATATCGTCAGTTTATTCGTTACGAAGGATTCTACAGCATAAAGATTATCCCCGGAGTTAAATAAAATATCGTTTTAGCACGAAGTAGAAACGGTTCCTTTGGATATCTTTTCATGACTATATGGGTCTATTCTGGTAAATCTTGAAAAATATACGCTTTTCAAATAGAAACCTAATTTAAATAAGGACTAAAGGTCATCAAAAGACAGTCGTGTTTTAAGTATAGGTATGTATCTCTCACAGTACTGGTATCATACATAACCAAATGTCCGGTAGAGCATGAGCAAAAAGATGCAAAACAAACTGTTTGACATACTCGGAAAAATGGGCTGATTGTAACTAGATTGAATGGTTTTGAACTGACACTTACTGAATGCTTCATCGAATGTGCATTCAAACGTTTGTACGGAAAACAAAACAGTGAGAGATAGGCAGCAAAATTTAAACCCAACTAGTCAACCAGTTTGATTCGTTTCACATTTGGAATTCATATACGTAAAACCGAGACCTATTTGCGTTGCTTGTTATTGGGGTTGTTCCTCAGGTTGTTCTTTGAAAACAGAATATCCAATTAGTCCGTTAGAATCACGCGTTTATTGACATGTTCCCTTTGGATCAAGAGAATGCAAACACGTGACCAGTTTCAGCAAACGTGTCTAATAATTTCCTCTAATCATATGGATATGATCTGATAGTTGTTAGCGGTCTTTGAAAAAATGCAACTCCTTATTTTCAAAATGATATCCGAAAAAGTATAAAACTGCTCAGTCCACTCTTATTACAAAGTCTAATTAAGGAAGTTCATTGTACTTGACTGGCGAGGTATTTCGTCAGGCGGACTGAAACAATACTAATGGAATATGCTTGGCTAAACGCAGAATGAGGCAACAAAAAGGCAAACATAACCACCTTAACTTTGGTGAATAT
The DNA here is from genome assembly GCA_948099385.1 of Fasciola hepatica. Taxonomy (NCBI): domain Eukaryota; kingdom Metazoa; phylum Platyhelminthes; class Trematoda; order Plagiorchiida; family Fasciolidae; genus Fasciola; species Fasciola hepatica. Next base: position 6,756,126 of record CANUEZ040000012.1, on the reverse strand, counting down.
TGCTCAGAAAACGTCAGAATCAATTATAATTGTTTTATTGTGAAAATTGCGACAAACTAATCTGCTTTCAGGTTGGCTTATGAGAGCAACAGACAGTTGTTTTTTTTTCTATGAATCACACGGATTATGTTAAGGTGAAAGGTATTCAAACCATACAGAAATGTCTTCAAATGTTGATGCTAGCGATGAATTTACGCCAATCAGCGATGGATATCGGTAAAAGAGAATATATATATATATATATATATATATATATATATATATATATATATATATATATATATATATATATATAACATCCGTCTGATTGAGAATACAATGAGTTTATTGTCATGAATTATTTCTGGGCTGCTTACTCTGCTTCTGGTAGCTATTTCAGGTTTAGTTTCACATAAGCCATGTCCAAACGGGTAAGTCTCACAGGTAGTTTGATTATGATGCATACGAAAAATTACTCAGTAGATATATTTCAAGCTTCGTGACTTAGTAGAGGTATATCAGGCCATGGGGTAATCATACCTATTTGTTCCGAGTTTTCCATAACTTATGTTGGTTCTTTGCTGCACTTTACTTAGTTGATTGTGTGTGACCTTGGTTCCAGTGTTAAAAGCTCTTAGCAAAGTAAACTGATAATTGGCAAGGTGTGGGAAAGTGATTATTCTGACCAACGGGCCCACATAAATAAGATAGGTTTACTAACCGAATAATTTGGAAGAAGCCTTTTTTGCTAATATATTTTTGATGGTCGTACTTATTTAGTAAGGCCGAGAGGAATTATCTCATTATTTGTCGATTTCACAAGGTGGTTGAAAAAGTTTCATAACGATACCGCCAAACCTACTGGAAAAAGGAAATTCCAGTTTGCACCAGCACGAACGTTGTCTTCAAGGTCATTTGAGCGCACTTCGTTAACTACTTACATTGTTATCGCAATAGCGACGATAAGATCTACTAAAACTGAGTTTTCTCGGCGCACTCCTAAAGGAAATCAAAGTTGGATAGCAGAGGTCTATAATTTTACATCTTTTAGCCGTATCTTTCTCAGTGTTCTAAAGCGAATAGGAGCATTAGTTGTCAGATAAGTCACAGAAAAACCACTCCAAGTACACATTTCAGAGGCAGAAGACCTAACAAATCGAATGGATGGGACCATCTTATGAGCATTACGATCAAAAAACAACGCCGGAAATCCCGGCCCATAACCCAGCCTGAAAATATTCCCGGGCTGCCCCACCCTCTGTTGGACATTAGGTACCCGCAGTTTTCATTGCAGCTAGTACCACATGATACAAAGGCTACACTTCAACCCCGAAAAATGAAGGCACGTTTTGGTTTCATCAGGCCTTTCAAACCACGAGGCCTGTCATTTTTGCGATGGTTTTGTTTCTGTTTTAAGTGTCTGGTATACGATGAGCCATGGAAAGCTCCGAAAAATGTCATCTGGTGTAAGAATTTCTACCGAAGGCTCATTCCAACGAAAGTCGCTATATCATAACAACCAACATTATTGATTTGGATCGGAATAAAACACGTTTGGTTTTATTGATGGGCCTCAGTTAGAAACGCTTCGAATGCTGGGAAAACCTCCACCACTGTGATTGAAAAGTCCCGGAACTGAACGGAAGGAAGTTACCTGGGTAGGTAGTAGTTTTCACGGTAAAGCTCCATACTTTGTTTCGTGAATGGTTTGTACATAAAGTCATGCAGAACAATTTGTCTGTTAGTTATTAACCGTGAGACTTGTAAATGTGTGTCCCAGTTTAAGGCCCAGTTCGATACAGATGCCTTGTAATAGCGCAGATTTAAATGTAAAAGTTTATGTGTTCTAAAGGGACTATCCAATGGGCTACCTACACACTGGCTGAGTCAAAAGCGCAACATATGAGGGTGCGTATGTTAAATAATTATGTAATTACCTACTTGGTGGACTCTCTGCATATAAGACTGAGAAATCCTGAAGAATAAAAGCAGACCAAATGTTCAGTACCGTGCATGAGTATTGTGCTCCGAATAACGTTTGGGTTTGTTCAATACACAGTAATGTTGTTCCATTTTCCCTCAGAGGGTCATATTCCGTCATAGTTATGGCTGGCTGATAGTAGCGAGAATATGGATTTTTCCTGAATTTTGAGCATGGCTATTCACTGCACACAAGCAGACCACAAGAGTAATTGTCATAAAATATGACCATTCTTGCTTGTTATGGTGCATTTAGGTGGTCTTGCGTTACCGCAGTCGCTTACTGCCACAAAATGCGCTTGTAAGACACTCGAATGCATCACAACTGATACTACTTATAGATATCCCTTTTTATTTCCAACATTTTCCGATTTTACATAAACCGAACATGATTGATTACAAAACAAATGTAGTACAACTTTAAAAAGCAGCAATAAGCCAGCTGCAGGGCATTAGAATCTTGTTGATACATGTAATTTGAAATGTTTGGGAGATTAATAAGGTCTGAACAGAAATCCTTTAGGTTGTTTTAAGTGGTTCCCCTGCTTTTACTGGCGATGAGTGATAGTCGCATTGAAATTATCTATGCTTTTGCGGTACATGATTCCTGACTTTCATGTATTTTACTAGAGTGATTACGAGAAGCTAGTTGGACTACCCGTAGCTCCATTCATGGACCGCAACAAGGTCACAAAACCTGCAAGCCAGTGTGCTTTCATCCGATTTGTGATTTTGCCACTTTTCGAATCACTGGCCAGACTTTTACCTCCAATAAAGGTGAGTAAATACCATTTCTATCCCTGCTTCTGAGACATGATGCATAGGGGGGAACTCCGGTGTAAAAACGAATTATGAACTGAAAAAATGCTTACCGAATTTAATACAGTAATGTGACGGGTATGTACCCTGATACACCCACACCAGTAAAACAAGACCTGCTAGGAATCATGGAAGAATAAACTAAGAAAAATCTCCGTCATTTTAAGAATTATAATATCTATAATAATAAAAAAAATTCAAGTGAGCATTAATAATGTCAGTCATCAGTGGTGTTTCGATTTTGTGGGTTAGCAACACTGTAGTTGAAACTTGGATGCAAAACGAATAAAAGTTCAAAAGCGGAAATTCACTTGACTCTGTCTCTTTCGTAAATGCAAAACTGTGCAGCTGTTGAATGAATTCCGGGACTTCATATCTAAGATTGAAAGCTTCTACCGCGCAGTTTTAAAAAGATGCTCATGTAATCTACGCATTGTAAACTCCCAAGATTTCAACCAGTTTTGTTTCGAGACAGCCGTGATATTCATGACACACTAGCTCATCAACTAACGATCAGCCTGGTACCCAATGCTTACGGCAGCATGGGTTCTTGACCTCAACCAAGCTGCCTGTGTTTATCAAGAACAAAGGTGGCTGTTAGCAATATTCGTGAGTTATCTATAATTGGTCGCCAATCAAGAACCAGAATGGTAATCGATCAACACTCGGATGCTTTACTGATTTAACGTTTAAACAAATGCCTCATGAATCACACGTTTCAGATGAAGCGCCAGCCTCAGGACCGTCGCCAGCCAATAAGCAAAACCGAATTCGGATTAACCTAGGGAGCACATAACTGTTAGCGAGCCAACAAAGGGTCACATTTCAAAAACGTTGTCGGCAGCAGTTCTGGAACAAGCATTCATCCAACGGAATCTACTTGGAAGACACTATTATCTGAACTACTGTACGGAGTGTTGTTACACTTGCTCTACTTTGTACCATACTTTTTTTCTTTACTGTTCGAGTTAGAAATTAGTTAACTGTATGGGGTGAACAAAGTTAATCGAAACGGTACCAAGGCAGCTTCAGATAAGATTTACTTGGGCAATGAATTCTTTCCATCATCGATCTGTCCAAACATCTATAGTCCCATTTATGCACATTTTTCGTGCTATTTTTATAATCTGATCAGCACACGGCTTCTCGGAACTTCATTTGTTCTGTTAAGGTGGATCAATCGGGTTTAGTTTGCAGTTATGGTCGCCTAAACAAGTTAAATGAAATCTCGGTTTTTTGCGTCTTGAAAGATCTACTTCACTTTAAGAAATTTATATTTGTATGAATTTTGTGGTCTCGCGATTGCGTCTCAGCGAAAAACCTAGATTCCGTAGGATATTTCAAAGTAAATATAGAAAATGAAGTTTAGACACTAAGACTAGTGCAAATTTTAGTCACTCTTTGCTCGTAAACACGAGACCAAAATATTAAAAAACAGGAGGATTCTTATGAGTGGTACTTCAAGAGAACGGGTTTCCGAGTGAGGGTTGCAGAAAGACAAATAACTGTGCAACCGGTGCGTACCATCTATGCGTATCTTGTGGCAAAATTATTGCCCAGTCTAGTATCTCTGTTCATAGGTCTAACGATCAGTTCTTTAACAGGGATCGAGGAAATATAGCTGTTTGCTTTTGAACCGCGCAATGGAACTTTGAAGCTTTCTTTCAGAAGTTCACTGATAGAAGCACGTAAAAGGAGTTGATGGTGAGATCTGTAATCGTCTGAGTTTACTAATGTGGAAAGACGAACGTTGCAGTTTGGGACACAACTGAATGTGGATTGACTGCCACAGGTTTCCCGTACTTTTATCTCTGGGTACTTGATGCAACAGATTCTAGAAAGCAAGTCATTTTTGTTGGTCAAATTGTCTGTGGAGAATAATAGGTGCAAAAGAGTTCAAATACACTACGATTATTTCGATGGGTTTGTTGTGAGATTAGACTAAATGGAAAAGTGTTCGATATTCAGTACATTTTAGCTAAATACATTGAAATCGCATGAACTGCAAATGAATTGGCTCAGCAGACATTATTTGCGTACTCCAAAGCATTAGCAGGAAAATCGAACAGGCATATTACTGATGCGAGTGAAAAATAAATATGAGAAAAGAAGGACGCTTTGCAGCATTTTGGAATAGTAACCATGGTTTTAAAATAATGTTTGCCTTATTTCCCTTCACTGAATTAGTTGGATAGTCAGATAAGTGACTCTTGCGGGTGTCCAGAAGATTCTGATTTGGTGAGGAATCGTTATTCACATCAGTTAGGAAAAAACACAACTGACTGGCTTAACTTTGACATTCAACGGATTAGTCAAAAAAGGACTGAGAGAGGCTGCAGCGTCTCAATTGCAACTATTTGGTTTACATGCAAACTGGGAATGGTCATGGGAGCATTGACCTAAGATCGCAGACATTCTCGGTGATTTTCGGCGTAGAAGTTATTAGGGTTTTGGTTAAGAATGTTTTTGATGATTGCTGAATTGATGGCATTTGCAGTGACAACGATGGTGATTTTGGGGTAGCGCAACTACTCGGAAATTGATTCATAATTGACGTCATTTTCAGCTGAAGGACGGGCTTCATATTTAAGAACATAAGGAAAATCGTCCGGTTCTAAGGCAGAAGATACCTTTTGAAAACTCAATAAGGTTTGCATACATGATGTGAAATCTATTCAAACCTGTAAACAAGCAGCGAATGTGCTTTAGGTGATGCCATCAGTTATTGAAGATAAAACCATGCATTTCACTTGAATGAGCTCTTTGGAAAAATATATCGATATCCTCTCATTTATTGGCTCGCAAAGCATAAATAGTGGTTTCCAGATGGAATTCACTGCGACTTTTATCGCCATTCTTCATCGAAAAACCTTAAATATATTGCTCGTTTATCACTAAAATTGTGGTCAAGGTGATATCACGATATGGGAAGAAGTAGAAAAGTAGGAATACCCAGATTTAATCCTCTAGAAGTACTTATCTCGCCAGAGCTCACCAGTAAAGAAATAAAGAATCAGCTTCCACCAGGTAACAATGCAAACTACTGAGGTGAGTACTAAGGACTACAATATCAGTCTGCACCTCGATTTAGTTCATGGACTGTCTTCACTCCATGATCAAGTGGTTCATCCGAGATGGCTCAGCTAGTCTGGCAGGTCTATGCTCTGGAGACCAAGCACAATCCATTATTACAAAACACGTTGATAAACAACATCCGGTTCCGTAATACCAACTGTTGTGGGGCGAAATACGACACCAGGTAAAGTGAGCACGAGAATGCGTTTTGGAAGAGCAAACCTGCCCCACAAAATGGTCATTACAGTGGAGTATCTAAAGGTTATGTTGTCAGTGAGAGGTCTGATCGCAATTCTTTAGGAAGCTATTAACTGAAAATTCAATGGCATCTCCGGCCCAAAGGATACTGCCCCGCCCATAAAGTGAATGCTCCATTGGTTGGACTCTTGGGTTAAAAGCTTGTTTCAAAAAAAACGGGTAGACAAGGGTCTTGCTAGCGGAAACAGCACAAAGGATGATCCGAATTCAAACACCTAGTCCTTATGTGCTGAGTCAAGTAAGTGTTCTTCACGAATCCGCTGGTCGTGTTTCTACGTCCTATCACCTTCTTACCACCGTACGCGTCTGACTGTTGATTCAAAATATCCATTGAGGTTTCCATTTCATCTTTTTTAGGGCTTCCAATCTAAAAGAGTTTATTTGGGTTTATAGGTAGAAAAAAGAAGCTCCTGGAAGCGTTTTTCATCACAACCCTACTGTGACCTTCTAGTTAGGAAGTCTTCCGATTCTATCTCGTAAAAGAGTGCAAGTGTGGGATTTTGTTCAATAATGTGGCTCAAGAAAGATGTCCAATACAAATAGTAATCCAGAAGTAGTATGAACACTGAACTTACTTTGCCGATCGACATTTTTGCTGTGATTAGGTACCTTCAGCATGTCGGATATGGTCACAGATCATCCAAACTAGAAACAACGGGATTTTTCTTTTTATGTGCTCATGCCATCTTTTCTATCGGGATAAACATCCTACACAGCCTCCGGTTGTTCGGGAATGTTTTTGCACATCTATCTCTCCATAACCTTATCCGATTTTCTGAATACAACTAAGAGAAACAGCCCACTTTCAGCCAACGACTTGAAGCAGAACACATAAAGGCTACCGTCAGTGCTGACTTCATTTCGTCCTTCCCGGCTTCTTGGTTGAAGCCCATAGGATGAAGACTGACGTTGATTAAAGACAGTAAGGTATATATATATATATATATATATATATATATATATATATATATATATATATATATATATATATATATATATATATATATATATATATATATATATATGAGAAACAAAGCTAATGATGTCTTTGCCATGCGAAATACTAAGAAAACATCTAAATCGAATAACTGCTTCTATTGTGCAAAACAGAACCCTTTTCCGCAGTGGGTTACTCGGGCGCCCATTATTTATTTTGTAATAAGACGTTTTATCCTAAGACCCTTCAGTATTTTTGTGGGATATTCATATTAAGGTCAGAACTTGTATGTATTAGTTGTATCTTAAATTACTTTGCTAGGAAATTGTAAATTGCGCCAAAAATATTTCTGCTACCACAATTCCCTTTCCTAAAGACCCTTTTGGTTCAACCAGCTCTCGAACAGCTGAGCTATTATACTGAGATGCAGAATATCGTTGAACGACAGAAAGCTGAAGAAACTGCAAGCGGTCCCAACAAACAAAATGATGATGAAGAAAGCTGACCATCCTGTTTATGTGACCAGTGGCTTCTTATACAAATTCCAAGTTAGGTTTATACTGTTGGATCCGTCGTGCAGTCGATTTGAGATGTGGACCTATGCACCTTACCATAAACCCATGCACACGCAAGCAAGTGAACACGTGGACATCTTACACATTTATACAGGAACACGCAAACGTGAAAAACCCGGGTTTTTCAAACTCCGCAATTTCATCTGTGCAAATAAGCTTCTGTCGTCTCCAAAAACAGTTTGAAGATAGTGATGCCGCACTCAAGTGCAGTGCAGAATGCACGTGCATTTATTGTTTTGGCATTTGAACACTGCGACACAGACAGGATTTCAAGAAACCTGTCTCAGGTAATCTCCAGCGTTATTTAAAAGAAATGTTTGTTCGTACTTTGGGATTAGTTTCCCCCTTACCTACTATTCGATGTGATTTCAGTTGTTCCGTGGAATAATGAAACCTTATCTCATGTCGCACAGTGATTGCAAACGCTACCAGTCTAATTTTTCCCGGTTCATGTTGCTCCTATCTTTAACTCCGGTTAATTTGAAAATGATTATACTTCATCTCTCGGCCTAACTTTGATCTGAAACCCATTGTTCCAATAGATATTCACTTATTTACTGGCTTACTCTTCGGCATCTCGATATTTTTAATCCTATCAATTCAGGGAAGCTTTTCAGTGAAGAAGGAAAAAAGTTGATAACAGTGATGCTCGGCGTCCCGTATATATACATGTCTATGCGTGTACACATTTGCATGTCACAAGGAATTCATTCGAATGCAAGGAGGACAGATCTGTGTGTAAAAGTAGCTGTAAAATATGCTTCGCATTCTCAACTTTTCTCTCACCTGAAAAGCCGTGCGCATAAAGAAGGGACGATGAATTCTTCGTGTGTACATACACCACCATACTGCATAACCATTGCACAGAAACACTACTTACAATGATTGCTTCCCTCTTCCACCACCTGTTACATCAGGGTGCTTTTTCAGCTTATCATGTAAGCATCTCATTCGGCACTTCCAGAGAAAACAGAGTCACATTGTCTGAGTCAAATGTCTATAGACCTATTTCGCTGCCACATCTTGCTTGATTATTTGGTCATTCCACTGAATGATAACTGTGTAAAGATTTTCTTTTTTTCTAACTTCACAATACATTTTATATTACTCCGATGTGCTTTGACAAAAAAAATACTGTATGAATAAAAATACACCCGTGCTGAAGCTAAGCGAATCGACAAAGGAGAACCTGAAAGTGCGTGCAAATCTATTCTCTTTTCATCAAAATGAATGTTTTCAAAGTTATCCTTTCACTAGACGTACAATTTATATTTTAAATTGTGCAAATTTGCACATTAACAATGCGGAGTCACATGAGTCGCTTCCCTTTACAATCATTACGATCTAGCATACCAACAGTTTTCACAAGATGGTATATTTTGAAAGTATAAACCTGAAACCATTTATAAAATGAGTCACCATGTCCCGGCTTGACACCCATTTAGTACCCGTCCAACATCTCCCATGAACTGCACGAACAGAAAGAATTCCATACTGCATCGGTCGTCGCACAGGATATCAGGACCGCGCCGCCCATTGCATCAAGCAAGATGGGTAGTGATAAGTGCCCAACTGCTCACAGTTCCCTCTCTTTTATTCAACCGTTGTCTTCTATCACCAACAACCTTTCTTTGCCCCTCTATCCACCCATAATTCTCCCACTGACATCACGGCTTATACTCGTAACGGTTCATTGTCAAATAGTGTGAATCTTGTAACTCGCATCTTCTCAAACCTCGTCAGCCTCTGAATCTCGGCTCCTTCAACGTGCGTACACTCATGCAGGCCGGTCAGCAGACGTGCCTAGCCCTCATAATGAATTCTCTGAAGATTGATTTCTGCTGTGTGAGTGAAACGCATATCCAGGGTTCGAGAAGTGTAATTCAACTAACTGCTCCTGGTATCTCATCGAGGTATTTTCTGCGCACCTCAAGAGAGGAAGCAGCTAGAGCTGTGGGTCAACGTGGTGTAGGAATAGTCTTGACCGACAAGGCTGAGGCTGTTCTTTTAGACTGGATCCCTGATAACAATCGTTTATGTGCAGTAAGACTCCAGGGGTCAGCCGGGGTTCGAAAGGATAGTTGTGTTAAACGAAATTAGTTTGTGATCTCGGCGTACACCCCAACAGACTGCAGCTCTGTCACGCAGAAAGATGAGTTCTACGATGAACTCGCCACCCTTGTTCGCAGGAGAAAAGGTTCTGACATTGTAGTGCTAGCTGGTGACTTCAATGCACAAGTTGGCAAACTTAGTACTGCAGAAGCTTGTTTAGATGGGCTTTGTGCTTTACTCGCTGAGCGTACAGGTAACCGGGATAGGCTTCTCCAGTTTTGTGCAGACAGTCGATTGTTCTTGTCTATCACCAATTTCCGACACAACTCACGTCGCACAGCGTAATGACGCTCTAACTCAACAGGTACTTTGAGTCAGATTGATCATATCTCCGTAAGCTCCCGGTGGCGCAGTTCTGTTCAGAAATGTAGATCTTACTGGTCCACTTACGTAGAGCCGGACCACACATTAGTTTTAATGCGATTATCCCTCCAACTCCATGGTCATCGATGCCAACCACAAACGTGGTTAACCGTGCAACGTTTGTCTGATCCAGAGTTTCGCACCCGTCATGAAAAGAAGTTAGCACATGAACTAGGATCTACGACGAACTGAAATAAATATGAGCATTGGGCCCATATCCAGCAGGCGATGCACGTATCAGCAAGTTTTTTCTGTGGTCCCAGATCCGATGTCCATCAAAGACACTGGATTTCGCAAGAGTCGTTGGGTGTAATGGAGCGGAAGCGTCAGCTCCCGAACAGTAAGGAGACGAATAGTTTGCGAAGACATCTACAAAAGCAAGCTATGAAATGGTTCAAGAATGATCGCGAAAATTGGTGGGTCAAGGTAGCCGAAGAAATGGAAATAGTAGCTGCTTCAGGTAGCAGCCAAAGACTGTTCACCCAGGTTAGTGAAACGATTTGCGATAGAAATGAAGTGCCCATCCATAGCAAAAAGCATATGCTCAACCGTTGGGCCGAATGCTTCAAGGAACAGCTCAGCAGGTCGTGCGCCAGTGTGGTTTCTCCTGTGTCAACAACTGCTATTGTTTTGATGGTATCACTTGAGCCCCCATCGGAAGTGGAAGTGGAAGTGGAGTCGAGCATTCGATCACTAAACCGTGGGAAAGCGACCGGTCCCGACGAACTTCCCCAGTTCTTTTTCAACTGGGTGGAAATTTTTTGATAAAATCACTTACCACCTTGATCTGCTGCATTTGGAACGAGAAACGTATTCCGTTAATATGGTGCGAGTGATTGATTGTTTCCATCTTCAGGAGGGACATACGCAATGACTGTAGTACCCATCGTGGGATCAGTTTAATTCCGATAATCACCAAAGTATTAGCCTCGATTCTGCTGCACCGTCGTACATAGGCTCGCGAGAGGAACACTCGCGAATAGCAGGGTGGATTCCGCCCTCGCTGAAGATGCATCGAGCAGACTTTTACTTTTCGCCAACTACTTGAAACGCGTCACACGCACTGCCGGCCGACAATAATGGTTTTCTTAGACTTAAAAGGCACCTTCGATCCAGTTGATCGAACAGCGCTTTTCAGTGTTCTTCATCGAAAAGGTATGCCTTAGATATTTGTGAATCTACTGAGATCATTGTACGCTCATACTTCTGGCCGCGTAAAAGTTTACGGCGAAATATCCAGTCCGTTCGAAATGACAAGCGGTGTTCGACAGGGATGTCCCATGTCTCCATTCCTGTTCAACTTTGTCATGGACGAAATAATGGAGAATGCGTTGCAAAATCTTTAGGATGTGGACGTCGAACTAGGAAATAGTGGAAAGCTATGTGACCTAGAATACGCGGACGATGTTGTCTGCTTGTTTGAATCCACGTAATAGGCCAAACGTGCACTAAATAGACTCACAAGAGCTTTAACTCCATTCGGCATGTGCTTTGCACCTTCAAAGTGTAAAATGATGTTGCACGACTGGAATCAACGATTCCGGGCTTGATGCTCCATGGGGAGGTGGTGGTAATCGTCGACCGCTCCACCTACCTCGGCAGCAGCGTGACGACGGATGGGAGCACAGAAGTAGAGGTGAGCACGCGTATATCCAGGGCTCGATCAGCGTACGCTGAACTGAATCACTTGTGGCGCCGACCTGATACTTCACTGAAGCTGAAAGGTCGTGTGTATATTGCCACAGTGCGTTCAGTTTCGTTGTATGGTTTCAAGACTTGGGGTATGCGTGAAGAAGATATTCATCGTCTTCAGGTTTTCAGCCATCGATATTTGCATCGTATAGCTAGGATTGGGTGGAATAGCCGAGTGAGCAATGCTGAGGTCAGAAAGCGAGTATTGGGTAATAATTCGGAGAACGTTCTGCCATAGCGTATTTCACGAAGTATACTTCGTTGGTTGAGGCACGTGTTACGTATGACAAACACACGTCTACCATACCGTGTCCTATTCTCCTTTCCGTCTAGGGAGTGAAAAAACCACATGGAGGTCAACAGATGACGTGGCAACGAGGAATGATAAAATGTACAGCGAACTTAGGAAAAAAAAGTTGCCTCACGTGTTCGTGGTTGGGGTCCAAAGATCCGTCTACCAGTTGGCTGGAGACACTGAAGGATGTGGCAGCGAACCGTGAACAGGCACGATCGTGTTGTCTTTTTCTGTTGAATCAGAATGATTGATCGATGTGTGTTTGTGCAGTTAGACTGTGTACTCCACGTCTTAGGTATTAGGGTGTTCGATCGTTTTCCCTCACGTGTACGTCCAACTTTGGTGCCGCAGTTGAAAACTTTCGTAATCAGTATGTAGTTTGATATCAGTTCTGAATCAAGAAGGGAACTCTTAGGACGCATAACAGTCTGGCTTAACCGGATGTAAGTTAATCGAAGGAAAATAAAATAACTTTACTTGTGCAACATTATGGAACAGAAAATGGTTGGTACTTAATTATCATAGACGGAAGTGACCATTATAAAGAATGGGTACACACCAACATCCGTCACTCAGATGAAGCTCTTAGTTTTATTCGGATTGTTTACAAAGCACGTTAGTGTTCACCTGTATTCGCACAGGTATGCAGACGGTTATGATATCAGATTTTTCCCCCTAATTGTAAGCAGCCAGGTCTCATGTTGGTTGATCAAAACAGTCGCGAACCAGTGAGGCTCAGTGAGAAGAATGCATCATTGTATCTTGCGGCAGTATGCTTAACAAGCCAATGACCACGAGAAATAATCGGGTCAACCCTGTGAGTGTATTGACTGGGGCTTCGAAGGACGGCTTGGTTCAGTTAGCAGAGAGCAGATCATTGTCTACCCTAAATTGACGGCCCATTAGGTCGTCACAAAATGGAACGAAATCATCCAAAGGTCGCTCTCGCCAAAATTGAGCGGAATCAACCAATCAGCAGCCAAGATTTATTTTAACCGACCGGGACGGTATCAGCAAGTTGGGGATGGAATCCAAATGCCACTCAGAAGACTCGGTTAAGGGAAGCTTTCTGAACCGATGCTTTTCGCAAAATAGTTTTGACTACAGTCACCCAGAATCCTATATAAACTGCTTGTTTTTTTATAGTGGAACGAGATGATTCGAAGAGAGAATAGTCTTCTCAAGAGAGATAGTGGAAACGGATAAGAACAAAGCCTATATTCGTTTGTACGCTGGAAGTTCCGGTGCCGAATTGGTCCTGTATGGAAGGGAACCTATCTGAGTACGAAGATATTTCTGTCTTGCTCTTCCTTTGATCGAACACTGATAAAACTTTGCATCGGTTGGTGATCGCCGACGTCGGCATTTAGGTAACTGATAGAACGTATTTCGAAACTGAAGACTAGTCTGGAAAACAAAGCAAGTTTTGGCCCATGTTGCAGAAGTCTTCAAAAACGTCATTTATTTTTGTTATGATGAAGGAAAAAGAATCTCGTGTTCACTCAGCTCAAGCGTAACATGAAAATCATCTATGGGAACTGTAAGTTATACCTAGGATTGTTCATAATTGAGCGACAGCCCTATTACATTCGTGCTTGATGTTCCGCGTTTGAACGTCAGTGGGGATTGCATATAAACACGACCGAATATTCATCTTCCTGGGTGCACATTGCATCTGCTTTACTTTACGTGATATTTGCCGTCAAACCACAGGGTCAAACATTGAATTCCTTTGCACCCTTCTTGTAGGTTATCGTCGTTAGATTATACCAGAACTCTATCTGCCTGTTGCACACCAGATTCATAAAATAGCAAACGTTAGGGAAGCATGGTAATCTAGCTAAAATACAAGTGTGCCCGAGGCCGTTGCCCTCTTAAATGTGATGGAACATCGCACATATTAAACCGATGATGGTGTACAACAAGCTTTACCGGTATGCTTCACGAGAGCGAGGGAGGTTTGGGAATGGGAAGGACACGGTATTGGTGATAAAGGAAGTACAGAGAAAGGCTTCAAGAACAGCGACAGCCAGGGTGAGCGACAAATGCAGCGGTTTCAATGAAGTTGCACAGTTGATTGCTTTGTTTTTCAAAACTCCAATTGAATAGATAAACACAATTTCCCTGACTCGGTACCAACACTGGTGTAGAAGCAGTGTGTCGCTTCATGTGTGGCACGATATTGTACAGAAAAGTGGTCAGATGTAACGAAAACAACTAAATTAACCCAATCTGTTAAAACAGCATTTTCAGATGAGATGCTGAGCCAGAATCATACAGGTAATGCGCATCTTTTGATAATTGATGGCGCATGGTTCGATGTTCACGTGAGTTGTTCGCGTGCGTCGGACCGCATCGCATTAACTCAGCCGGTATGCCAACTGCCAGCTGTGGAGGTATGGTCTGACGCATCATTCGATAGGCGGCTTATTCACGCTAACAGATAGCCCATCATCCCCTGTCCAGAATTCAGGTCAACTCTCGAGCCTAGGAATCCGTGATCGACAGGACGGTAGACCGATAGTTTTAGAAAGGAATCCTGTCAAAGTGGTGACGGTCGTATGACCAATCAGCCAATTAAAAGAAAGATCACCCAATGCAATTTGATCCAGTTAATCTGCGTTGCAAAGATTAATCACAATGATTTTTTCTTTCTAAATAAACAACGTATTCTAGGCTGATAAACGCGTATGATTCGACGGCAAAAGGGTTTTCTCACTGGAGTTAGTGGGACGGGTCCGAACATCAGGAAGGCAGAAGGTTGCTGGTCCGATTCTGTCTTTCAGCACAGATCGACTAATATGCAAACAATGAAGTGGATTTTCCATCATCAAAGTCAGTGATTGACATCATTTTTATAATGTTTTTATTCTGTTAGAAATAAAATGGAATAGTCATAAAGCAGGCTCTTTTGATTTGCTTCACTCCTTAAAGGCAAAAGATCGCTTGTGATGAAACTGAGAATGATGATTATGCTTTGCACGCTAGACAGAACACTGCCGGGCGAGGAACCCTCATTCACGACTTTTGCTTCGGGTTTCAAGTTTACACTTCACGCCCGTGAAGAAGGTTGTCAGTTTAATTAATCATTCGGGAACAAATAGCCGTATTCTGCAGTTGAGAGATCTATCTATCTTCGGCGTGGAAAGCACTGTTTAGAGACTGAACAGTTGCAGATTTATATTCGATTCTTTAATAAACAAATATATAATTATAAAGTCATCGAACTATTATGGTTGGAACTGGTGGATCCAAAATTTGACCCTAGTAAAATGCACTTGTATTTTAACAATCCTTGACACTGCGATTTGGTATAAACCAATCGTTGTATGATTTTTTCATGAAGATTATGACTATAATATATTTCCTGTGGCGTTTCCAATACTGTTGATGGAAAAAAATGTATTGCTTTGCACTGCAGCCGGATAACTCTTTGCTTCACTAGATATTTACCGATCGCTGCTCTTGGTTTCTTTGCTTTTTAAAACTGTTATGGTTTGATTTCAAGCCACCAAATGTAAAACTAAAATTTTCAAGTTTTTAATTATTGATCTGGTCTCAGGATTTTGTAGCACAGATCATTATCAATATGAAGTTCGGGAAAAGCATGCCCTGGAAAGTTAATCCCAATAGGTCACGAGATATATGATCTGGGGACAACCAATCCTCAAATAAATTGAGATACGTAAGGTGATCTATCGATTAAACCAATTTTTAACGTAGTTCCGCCTCACCACAATACGAGGCACCATGACGTAACAAATTTCCGTTATCTGTCTACTTTGTATTTCATTCTGTTGTGAAACTGATTATACAAATTCACAATAACCGTAATCTTTACCATTTGTAAAGTAAGTTGTTGTACTGTTGAACGGTCAAGCAAACTGTATCTGCGATTTACAACCTGGAGCATCTCTTGGTCCCATCAGTTGATTAGTCGCTAACTCAAACACTGGTTACCAGTTTCACGATCGATACATTTTTCGCAGCCACTAATCTCACTAATAAAAGGTTGATTTGGAATAGATGCTTCCAAGTGTACTTCGAACACCGCTGTCACAGTGAAGTACGAAATATAAATAGATAAAAAATATGAACCCTTTTGTATTTGCTTAAAAATAAGCAAACCTCATGGATACGCGTCATTAGCAAATTAAATTAAGTTGCTTACAACACTGTCTTTTAATATCAGTCGCGCAAGGAAACTAGTTTCAATTTTTTGTTGAAAAGATGTGAATTAATTGGATGATTCCTCCATCGTAGTTAAAAATGACCTTTCTGATATACTCTTCATTTTTGGTGATTTATCGGAGTTGCAATTGAAACAAAGTCATGAAAAGACCTTTCCAGCCGTCACCGTGGTAGAACAATTCTCTACATCACACTAGAATTCCGCTTCCGTGTGACCAGTTATCATCAGCGATAATCGCTGGTCTAAAACCACG
Source organism: Fasciola hepatica (assembly GCA_948099385.1). Taxonomy (NCBI): domain Eukaryota; kingdom Metazoa; phylum Platyhelminthes; class Trematoda; order Plagiorchiida; family Fasciolidae; genus Fasciola; species Fasciola hepatica. The sequence continues at coordinate 6,739,596 of CANUEZ040000012.1, read as the reverse complement.
GCAGGGAAGCTAAGATTTCTTCGTTACTAATGACTTTACTAAGTTTTGTGCATTTTATCTCCAGTCCGAAGTCGGGTAAAAAAATGCGGGTAAGATTATTGTTTTCATCTTTTGGTTTCTTCGCCTAATATACGACAGTAAGCGATACTTTTGGAAGATGGCCGCAACCAGTCAAATGAAGAAGTGACCGGGAGGAATCGGATTTCTAGGCTTACAGCCATCTGGCCACCACCAATCCAGAGAAGCAAGCAATAAGCAAAATGAACGTGGTCAGCAAAACTATCTTGATCCCGTGCGAAAACACATCGCTCCTCATTGTTCACAAGACTCCTTTGAACAGTGAAAAACCCCAGAAAGTATTCTATAGATGTCAAACCTCTTTTCATCTAATTATCTTATCTAGAAACTGTAGACTATCGTTTTGATACCATTTTATTTAACAAAATTGCGCTGTCTATCCTCACTAAATACATTTAGAACCTTATCCCTCTATATAAAGAAAATATCCGTCCTGAATTTGAGACGTACAGGCAGGTTGATAATGTGATAGTGAACAGATCTCCAGGTCCCACGGCAGCAGACTTTTTGCTGGGAATGATCGAAACCACCTGATTGATCACACGATCTACGTTCCTGTGTTGACGATATTTCATGGGTCTCAAATGATGAATTTATCCAGTTCCACAACGTTTTCAGTTCTATACTTCTGAATTCATCCGTGTCTTACGAAGAATAATCCAATCTGAGTTTACTCTTCTTAGACATTCCAACCACATAGCGTCCGGACGGCTGACTACAACAGGCCATTCATAGAACACCATTCCACAAGGCCCGAGAAAGCAGCACTCCCGTTCAACTTCGAAAGGAAGAAGATGTAATCAAGAGGACTTACTTTTACAGTAGTCATCCGGGAAGATTCATTGGACACCACCGAAAACCACGACGCAAAAGCGAACCCATTTAGGCAGCCGAAAGAAAAGTAGTCGTTTTATTACTTCCTTTTACCGGTGACCACATTTTTATTCACTTACGTAATAACATAAGCTCTGCTCTGAGACGAGCGTACGCGGCAGTCCAGTTACTCATTATGCAAACCACTACGGGACTAAGGCTCGAGGATCTCTGTCACAGTTGGGTTGCTGTTATAGCCTCAAATGTTGCCTAGAAGTTCACTGACAGTTATAGTGGTACGTACGTTAGCAGAACGGAAGGGCACTTTGCTGAGAGGGTGATAAACTCAGCTCAAAATGGTTTTTGAAATCAATAACTCACTTGAAAAGCACAAAACAAATTCCGGCGAGAAATTCATTAGCGGCTATTACAGGGCTTCTACTTTCAACTGGTCTTCGAGTTAATCGGAATCGGTCATTCAAAATACGATTACGCAACGGGACTGCGAAACTACTGGCACTTAGTGTACCTATGATGATCAAGACAGAACACACCCCGTTGACTTGCACAGAAATGATCATTGCAAAGCAGCCTGCCTTCACTGGCATTAACCACAAAATTCCACAAAAACTGCTGTCTTATTGTTAACAGATATTCTCCTTATTTCTACTAAATGTTTTACGCACGTGATCGATAAGTGTCACAAAAAGGTTTGCAATTCGAAAAATATGTCTTCATTCTGTTTTCAATAACTGGACGATAGGGAAAAACGTTTTAAGTTACTGAGTCTGACTTATTTTGCAATAATTTAAAAAAAAACGATATCATTTGATGCGTAGAAAAATAGCGTTTTTTTACTATTTTAGAACAAGAAACATCTAAAAGGTTTCCTTTTATATTCATTTTCCATTTAACAAACATGTCATTGTTTGGGAAAACTGAATAATATACTGTCGCATTATTTGGGTTTCGGTAACATTTTTTGGAAGTGTTTGTGAAAGCTGTTGTAAATTATCCTCGATCCTTTAAATATACGACGGAATAAAAACAAAAGTTTACCAAAGTAAAGCTTTATGACATACCCGTCAAAGCACGATCATCACTATTTTGTGATCGAAAGGTAGAACACTGGGAAAGTAATGTCTAACTCGGTTCTGTTGAAGCCTTTTTATTCTGATGGAAATGTGGAGGTAAATGAGGTTCCTTTATAACACATGGGAAGCCAATTTAATAAATTCAGCATTAATCATAAGCACTGCTGAGGTTAATTCCAACCTGGTAGGACACGTTTTAGGCAACACCAAGCAATCTGTTCGTACTACGACACGTGATCACTAATGACCCTACTAGAATAGAATATGGGATTTTCCCCTCTATCTGATTTAACCGATCAATAAAATCAAATGGCTCTCTTCCGACCGAAAAATGCACCAGTGCTGGCTGGCAGGCTGTTCCTAACTGCATCAGCCAGCGAAGGTGTTCGTCTCGTCAGTACAAGCACACGTACCATGTTCTCGAAAATGTCGACGCCGACCACTGTTCTCTGTTCTCGCCTTTCTGATCATACTTGTGTGGTTTGCATACATGAATCATGGCTAAACCCACATGTTTCTGACTCACTCGCGTCAATAAATGGTTTGAAACCGTTCCAGCAGGACAGAAACTCTCCGAACAAGAAGACCGTAGGCGGGGTGGTCACATATTTTTTCGCTTCACCTGGTGTGGTTAACTCAACGAACAGAGTTGGTTGTTTAGTCATGTGATACCATCCTAAATTTCCTCGCTATAGGAGCACCATCATAACATACTTAAACGTAGCCCCGTTTGCACGCAGAACGATATTTTATCTCTCTATGATTCTTCTTCCCTTCCTTCTTCCTTCGTTGGATGAAAATTCGCACACTATAGTAGGTGATTTCCATCACGCTTCAAACCAACCCTCACTGCGTTTAATTCGACTGATCTTTGTGTTTTTCCAACTAGAGGCAACTCTGTATTATTCTCCCTTAGGTTATACGCACCTGTCTCAACCAGGGACCACTGCCCACTTCTGCTGATTATTAAGATATATGCTCCCGGTGTGCTATCCACACTTTCAGCAAACCAACCAAATAAAAATTCATCTCCAAAATTTTTACTCGAAATCATTCTTCTCCTACAGGAATCCTTTCCTCAAACATCTCTCTTGTTTTCTTTCGAATGGTCACTAAATAACAGTCTCAAGCGCATGGTAGAGACGATCAAACTAATTTTTAACATCTGCTGCCCCTCAGAAAATCTATCTTTTTCTGTATTGGCCGTGCTACTTCTACTACGTTGAAATCGTCAAGAAAACAGAAGGAATATTTCTGCGAAGCTCGAAGTAAGTTGAAAGTAAGATATATTTCCTTTTTGATGAAGAAAGAAATTAAATGTCGTAGCTCACTGTATGCTGATCAACTTTTATGTACTTACAACAGTAACCGACTACGGTGAGGCATTCGGCTTCTGTGTGAAAAGAAGACGAAGCAATTCGACTGCAAAATAGGTTTTGAGAAGGGTTACCCGCGGTAACCGAAACGTCTACCGACTAACATTTTTTCAGATAATGCTGTGTTACTGAACAATACACTCTTACCTATAACATATCACATCTAATCTACTCCCATGTGGCCATAACAGTACCAGACTATGGCAACGCATTCGGCAGCTGTGGAAGAAGACGAGGCAAGTAAAGTTTGCTTTGGAGGTTGACATTGTCAACAGTGTATTCACCCACCCATCAAACGACTCTCCAATTATGTTCATTCTAGAAGATGGGGAGCACGTAACCCCGTTCTCTACGGCAGTATTCATGCTTCTTCGTACTTCCAAAATAACCTCAGGTGTTGGTCCTGATATTCTGTCACCATCACTGTTCATAAATGATGCTGTTCCTTTTGCCGATATGTTTATTTCTTTCTTAAACAAATATTTGTGTTCGTTTAATATTACGACTGCTGGAGACCAATCACTATTCTTATCATATCCAAATCTTGTAACTCCGTTATCACAGCCGAAAGCTTTTGTCCCACTGGTCAAACTTCATCAAATCCCGAAGGTACGAAGCGGGTCGTTGTGAAATGATAGAATTCTTCCATAAACTCCCTCGATGATCCCTTACAGTTCGCCTATGAACCGAGCAGGTCCACTGTGGATGCCATTATTTCCTTAGATCATCGTATAACCAAATCCTTGGATGGATTAATGATGTCTGAGCGAAGTGGTTTTCTAGACTGCTCATCCGCACCTGGATTCTGTTCCACGGTCTTTCTTCTTTCGTAAACTAGAAACTTTGGGCTGTCCCACACCTTTACTGGAATGGCTGTCTGATTATTTCCCCAACAGAACTCAGTGCTTACGACTAGGTTTTGAAACATTTAAACTTTTGTTGCATAATTCAGAAATGTTTCAAGGAGTTGCTCTTTCCCCCTTTTTATTCTCCACTCACAATAATGCCCTTTCATCGAATTACCCAGAGCATTTATTTTATTTTGCCGATGTTGTGGCTCTTGGTTAAGCTGTGTCTGTAACCCAGGATTTCAACAACTTTTGCAACAATCTGTCTAATATTCACAATTTCTCTGTTCGATCCAGTTTCATGTTGAATTTGTTCGAATGCTCTAAGTGCATATTTACCCTTTCTCGGTCGACTTATCTTTGTGGTCCCTCAGTCATTTGCACAGAAACACTAGCTAGAGTAGGTTCTGTTAGATACTTGAGAAACTCTAACTGTGGGAAGAAATTGCGCCAGCTATCTTACCAAAGGTGAAAGCTCAGGCATTTTATTGTTGAACAGATTGCAAATAGACTTTTCTCTTATCAATTTGTTTTACTTTACTGTTCCCTTGTTATTTTTGCTGGCTTACTGAATACAGATTTTGAAATTCTTCATCGAGATCTACCTGTTGTCAGTCAGATATCTTTCAAACCCTTAAATGGATTTTCTGCTAAGTTGTGCGAATTACACCTGGACGCAGGTGAAAAGTTTCCGAACGAAATCCTTGCATACAGCACTCATTCTGTACCCAGTGATCCATCCAAGTGTAACTCCCTCGATTCTACACGTTCCTGTTTTCGATCCATACCCTCTAGCAATAATATATACAAGAGCTCTACTGATCTCTAACTGGCACGAATCCTCACAATCCGGGTACGAGTAGCGGCAGACTTTCTTGGCAATTCTGATATGTAATCGTTCTTTTGGTAGCTTCTTAATTCGCTGAGTTGCGTAGAGTAAATCGTTTTGACTGAAATACGGATGTCTGTCAGCGCACAGGTTTGATCGAATACAACTACAATAAAGGTAGCTGGTGTTTGAAAAGATCTGAAATAACTGTGCTCCGTTTATTGACATTTGAAATCACAAACAATAACTGGCTGCCCCTTTCACCGTTTACCGCGGGTTTTTATCGTGCTAACTAGCATCAGTCTTGGTCACAGACTGAACGCTTGCCGTTGCCCCAATCGCTGGTCACTGGTTTTGGACCACACTATCAACGTTTATAGTTATCGCACTTTTATTCCCTAATCCTGTTCATGTTTATTTGCTTCCATGAATTGGCTGTGTAATTTTAGTGTGAACGCGTACAGAACTAACATTGTTTAGGCTTGGACACTGTTGCACTCAGCAAAGTAGTATTTTCAAATTGGGCTTTGGATTAAATCAGAAATCGGTCACTACTCCTTACTCAGACATTCGGTTGACCGTCTCTGAGAGGTGCTATTCTCACCACGGCGTGGCTTGGTTGATACCAACGAAAGTGAACAACATTCAACTCCAACTGACCGGCGGGGATCGAGCGGTCATCACGGGAGCTTTGAAACCGTTTGTCCCCGGTTCAAGCCCTGCTTCTGCCTCTGCCGGTCACTTTCCTCAGTGAGCAGCCTCAAAATGATCTCGATTCGCTTCCTGAAATATCGTACCGTTATTACACAATAAAGAAGAAGTAAATGAAGGGATAAGAAGGATGAAGATAAGATGTATCTACAGTACGGCTTATCTAGCACTACATACCATCAGTCATGATATCAAAGAGAAGAAGGAACTGAAGTAAAGTTGAGAAGACTTCACGACACGGAGCCAGCAGAGGTGTTTGACATTCAAGACAAATTTGATGGGATTTTGCTGAAAGATTCTCCGGGTCATGTGAAAGGATTTGGCTCCGGGACTGCTGACAAAATAGCATGTTAGAAATGATATTCCCAGTTATTTCTCCCGTATGAACATGAGAATATTTTTCTCCCCTTAATGATCTTATAGTTAGTATTGTGATTTGTTCTGCTTCTTGCATAAAGTTCGTCGATCAGCAAATTTGCAATGTGTGGCCTAATTGAAGTATTTTGCTCATAACTCCAATTTCTGTGTCAGTGAAAAATCTGAAGACAATTTATTTGGCTCGTAAGTGAACTGATATTTTTAATTTGATTCTAATTTTCACTAATCCCATAGTGATACTAACTAACAAGTTCACAGTTTAAATAGATTTATTATTCATGACAAGTGGAAATGTAATTCAAAATGAGAAAGTAATTTATTGTTGAATGGTAAAATAAAATGTTGCTTTATTTTCATAGTTAGCAAACGTTGGTCTTACACTTGAGGTTCGATCGCCAAAGCGTTGATCTCTGAAGGAGAGGGAAAACTGAATTTACCGGATTCCTTTTGCGTTAAAGGGGCTCACACGATTCCATTGATCCACCGTGTGCCATTGACTAGTTTGTGCTCCTTTCTCATTGTGACTGAACAACCATAGTTATTCTGGTGAATGTCTTGTGTAAGACTTCTGTCCTTTTATGTTTCGTAGCACTTCCAAGTTCATTCAAGTATCATGAACGATCCATGAAAAAAAGCTCATTATGCCTACCATCGTCTTTCTTCATTATATCGGATCTCTCGTAGTAAATGATTTTAGCTAATACTCTAAGAAATACAGTAATAAGTTTGAAGAATGAATAATTTCGACTTGAGAATAAATGAACATTCAGTTTTATCCGAATGAATATCATATGATTAGTAAGATAACTGGCTAAAGACCAACTAGAAACCATGGTAGGCGTGAGCAGTTTTCTCCGTTAAGTAAAAGCTGTATGCCTGAAACGGTGAGAGGCTCTTTATTTAGTTGCTATACACAACATTGCACGTTATCTGAGAAAATGGTACGCAAATTCCTTAGTATCATCAGCGTTTTCCCATAGTAATAGCTCCGTTCATTCCCCTTGAATTGGTCTTGCATCAGGTAGAACAGAAACAGGGTTAGAAATTTTTTTTAAATCTTACCCTAGTAGGGTCTCTGGGGGACTGTTGGATCACACTTCCTTGGATGATGACCACAAAGCCAACAAAGATACCATAGAGATCACACTGTTTAGATCAGCTTACCAAAAAATCGCGTTTGGTGCATCGGAAAGCACGGAGCTTTTCACCAGTTTGGTTTTCTGTAATCGCCTATGGCATCGATACTCAAACTGACGTTGATTCACAATTTTATCAAGGTTGTTGGATAAGGTGATAATAAAACTGAGTTCCAAATACAGAGCAACAGTTGATAACGAAGGAGAATTACGTTCACGAACAATGTTATTTACCAGATTTTGTTTTCCTCTTTTAAAATGCATTCGAGTTTTGCCTGAATAGCTTTCCGATTGGTCACACCAAGAAGAAATTCACTGTCGGTATGCCTAATTTACTTATTCTACTGATTAATACAAAAATTGCAAGTAGTGGCTGTGAGAGTCCGTGTGAACTCATCGTTGGTAGACAGCCAAGTCACGCTGACAGTCAGCACTGGAGCAGTATCAAACCCAAGGCTTGAAACAACGGAATCTCGAGTGACAGGACAGTCGGTCGGTGACCTCGATCGACAGAATGAGTGAGATGTCCTGTCAGCGCTGTTTAGGCCTCAAGAATTGGCTGCCAATAGCAATCGTACCAATACGCTGGGTACATGGACCAGCATCCCGTGCATTCATTGTGTTTTGCACTAATAAGCAGGATGATTCCGAGTCAGGGCAGACTTCTCACTCGAGTCAGTGAGACGGCACAAAACAGTGGTTACCAGGTCATAACAAAACAGGTAAAATAATATTGTAGTTTACATACTTTCAGCCTCCAAGAAACATCTGATTTTGAAACCCTGATGTGTAAGTGCTCGTGAACTAGTGGACTCAATTTGTAAAATACTAACCCCATCAATGGAGGAATACTCGTTTTCATAGCGTGAAACATGAGCAGTCAGACGAAGCTGAATAACTCGCTGAAGTAGAGCCCGTCCGTTTAGAATTCTTCACACCGGCTTCGTTTTACACTAAAACGTACACCTCCAAAGCACTAATAACCGGTCTATGTTCACAGATTGTGTTATATATATATATATATATATATATATATATATATATATATATATATATATATATAGGCTAGGTTTTTAGTGCCACTGAGTTTACGAAAAAGAACCACATATAGCAAGTTAGCTCATAGCATCCCACATATCTGTTACTATTTATCAAATTTGAGTTTATATATTTGTTGCTTTTACTGAAACGTTCGTCGTACCATTTTCATTAATTTGGCAGTATAAATCTTTTTAAAATGCAGCAGGGTTCACAAATACTTCGGTTGTAGCAAGGCATATTCTTTCCAAAGTAAGAATATGAATCCAACCACTCACAATGGACTGAATAACCCATAAGGAAAGTACGATTTGCCGTATCATAAATCTTTCAATGATTTACATTGATCGGTAGAAAACCGATCAGTGAGTTTTGAAAATATCTTCCCGTCATATTCTGTGTGAATGAGACGGTCCCATGGATTTGCGCGGGGTTTGTGGTTTCTACCAGAACCTCTGACTGCCAAGGGCGATACATCTGGAAAAGCACATTTTACGCAGGACGTATTCATGTCTCGATCCATGGCTTCAGTTGCTGATGTATCTGTGTTGATCACCTTGGCTGTTTGTCGGCAATTACCCCGGCAGATGGAGGTTGTTCAAGAGAAAAAGGAGATAAGATATTTTGGAAAAACCATACTTTGTGTTTTCTCTTGAAGTGCAAATGCAGAAATCATACGAATGAACATTAGCACATATTTTTCTGTAATCATCTCCATATCTACACTTTGAATCGAAAGCAGCTTTAAACTGAAAGAAAAGCCCCAAAATGAAGAAATACAAGCCGATGACTAAGATCAGATAACTGGTTACTACCCAACGTAGCGAACACTGATCATTCGAGGTAGGAAGTTATCAACAGTAATATTTCGAAGAGTTCAAATGATATATAACTCAGAAATACGAGCATAACAGACGTGACTTAGAGCAGAACATTTTACCTGGGAGTTTTGGACATCTATAAGCTATAGTGAAATAAGAAATCCAGAATAACCATTTAAGTCCACGTGCAGCAACTGAAACAAAAAAAAAGCTTGAAAACTTTGTATTCGAAATTAATTCTAGTTTCCATCTAACCAGTCAGAAATGATGGATGTACCTGTGAGCATGAAGAAATAGAGTAAGCAATCTGATAATGACCTTGTCATTTCTTCCTTTTCTTTTTTTCTTTACTTCATCTCCGTTAAAAGAAAACAGAACAGTATATCAGGAAGATAGTCAAGGCTAGTTTGAGGCTGCCCACTGGGGAGTGACCGGCTGCCTTGCGGAGTTTCGACCCCGGGGCGGAATGAGTCCAAAGCCAACGGAGATGACCGTTTGGCCACCACCAGCAGCCGAGAAAACAGGCGGTTTTTCATGACTTAAGTAACTGTATGCCCCTTCCAAATACAAGGGAGCACTTGAGTAGACTAAGTATTTTCTTAGAAATTGGGATTAATTTTATACCTGTGGTCCTTCTGGTCAGTAAGGCGTGAGCACAACTGTAGGGGACTTACACAAACTGCTAGCGGCCACTTTATGAGGAAGTCAGTTCGTTCGGTCAGAAAGGGTGATACGAATATACAAACGTAGAGCTAGAGTCGCTCAATTCCATTTAGTTATCTCAGGCGCCCGAACCAGGGTGATCATAGACGCCCTGGTCTCAGGTGGAGGCTCGATGTTGCAACCTGGCCGGCTGAAGCCTGCGACGATCCTCAATCGAGATCGCTCGTGTGCGTTGATTTTGCTAGTGAGGAGATCTTTGGCAATCTTGCAAAGGGACCGGCCGTGGTTACTCGTTTGTTATCATTTACTATGGACAATAAAAACTCGAGGTCGATTACCCGCTTCAACCGGTCATTTAACCATTTAGCAGCCTTCCATTAACCACGGCCCCTTCCACGAACTTTTTGCTTTCACGCGCAATAAATGATGGAAATAAAAAAACGTTCTTCTCTTATATGACAAAAACACTCTTTATCCGACAAAGTCACCATTCCCCTAGGATAGCTACGCGAGAATGTGACCGGAGGTCGCCTAAATTCAAATCGAATTCGGTGATGATACCGGTGTTGGTATTACGAAACAAATAAAAAGCAGTAAACGGTGAAATAAATCCATGTATATTTCGCTCAAATAGCGAATTTTTCACGTTGTAATGTTTTACGACAGGCTAATGGTTTTAGATGCATACCAATCATGCGCTTTATTGGGATCTCTTTTGCTTGAAACTGCTTTCGTGGGTAAAATAAGATGGAGATTTTCGGGTACATTTTATTATTTTCATTTATGCTCACCACATGAAGCAGTACACCTGAGCACTGGTGACTGAACATTTTAGACTTAAACAAAAGGATCCGTAACCACAAGCCCACATAAACAATTCATTTTGGCTTAGGACGAAAACAATTCTATTCATAATGGTTGATAATTCACAGATATGTACATCACAGATGTCGTTCCATAGTTCCATTCGCACGGGTTTCTCATGATAAGAGGGCAGAAACGCTATAGACCAGTTGTCATTTGCGCACCTTATTCATTACCGCCTGCATGTTTTTATTCCGTGTGAGACATTTTCGCGACCAGGGACGTTCGACGCAGTGACGGCTTGTAGGCGCCAATATATATTCATCATGATAAAAAATCACTCACAAGGACATCGTTCTTTTTTGTGTAACGTTTGTCTCCCTTATCTCAAAATGATGGTTGGTGATAGCCGTAGAGGCAAAAATGATGGCCATGCTGCTTTGCTTCCAAAAGGAAGACAGAAAACAATTCTGAACAGCTAGTCTGTTTTGTGATTGGTGAGTTTGTTTTCCCGTGTTTAACAGAAAAAGCGGTCTAAAAGCTTCGCTGCCTAAAGCAGAGGGAGAAAGTTTTTGTACCTAGGGTGATAAAACCGTGCTTTTCCCTAATAATCACATAAGATATGGAGCTACAACAATATATAATGGAAAACAGTAGCGAACTGGGCTGGTAATTATATTCTCACTGTGATTAGAACTAACTTTCGAAGTGCAGTGCATTTATCACAGGGGAGGGTTCCTCAATGAAATCTTATTCCACATTGTGAATGTGTATGAAAAATTAATTTGCCCCAGCCTTCAGTTGACCTAATGCAGGCATTGTGCGGCTAAATAGGAGGTATCCAGCTTTGAACCGGTGAAGAGTTTGGTATTTCGTGTGATATTGTTTTAGTTATCGTTTTACTGTGCAGGATGAATGACGAGACTCAGTGGCTCCGGGAAAATGACTTACATTCGGAAGTTTCTATAGACATTCATCCCAATGACTTGGAGGTTTCAAAAACCAGTATGCTGGCCGATACGGGCTGCAATATAACGTGGTCTTCCTTACCAAAGGAACATTATCAATGATACCCTGAAAAATGCTGAATACATCTGGGTCGAAAAATGAATTAATTCAGTTAGCCAGATCAGAGTTTGGTATAAGAAAACCACCTCACTACTGTTAAAAGCACCGTGTCGGGGCAGCTTGAAATTATTTATCTTTTAGGCTTGGATATGACCACCATTCTGTTATCAGCTTTTGCTGTTGTGAAGCGATGGACATTTGGAAAACAGAGGATTTTCCATTTTCTCCTAACAGCCTTCATTTAAATAAAAAAAGACAATATTTCTTTCAGATGAAGCAAGAAGGCAAAGGGATATGTGCGTATGCGACCATGGAGTGTGCGAGAATGAAAACGAATGGGCAGAGAAATACCGGGTACACATACCTGATGAGCGGCAGCAACTGCGAAACCGATCTGGTGCATCCGGGGGGATTTACGTGCTACTTACTATCAGTCTAAGTGCTTACACGTGCAGCTTCGACTAGCAGTGACATTTAAACGAACAACTAACAGGAGCCACAGTTGTGCTCCATTCGTACGCTCTTCAGTGTTGAGTATCCATTCGTATGCCTAAGGCCTCAAATTACATCACTGATACATAGATATCTTGATAGTAAGTTGTTTGTAAGTGGGTGGACAAAACTTCCGCTGAAGTGCTCGACAGGTTTCGCAGTTATTGCCGCTCATCAGGTATGCGTACCAGATACTCCTCTGGCCACATATATGTACTGCATCGGAGAATACTGGGGCAAGGGAACGATGTGAATATCAAGGAGAACGGCCGAACCAAACGAAGGCCACAGGCAAAAGAACAGACTGCAAATATGTCGAAGGCGTCCCGAAGCAGACTTAAGGAGACATACGTACTACCAGATGGAAAGCAGCGGGATCTCCAGCAATCTACAAGATAGCCCAGATGAGGGGCTGCCGATCAAGTTGTCAACTGAGACAATCGGACCAACCGAAGAAAAATGACGCCCAAGAGAAGCAAGCTATCGGCCACGCGCAACTGGCCAGAACGCAGCCGATGCGCGAAACCAGCGGCAATGGCAATGTTGGTTCAGCGCAGTCTGGAAAAGAGCCTATATAGCCGCCTGTATGTGTTTCATGACTGGATTAGCTTGGCCGTTGGAATACAAGCGTCTTAACGTGTGTTGTCGTCCTTGTTACATTGGTGCCATGACCACACTCTTGCAAAGAAGTTTCCTTGGCCTGTTCCGTTCACCTTGATATTCACGTCGTTCCCTTGCCCTAGCATTCCCCGTTACAATATATATATATATATATATATATATATATATATATATATATAAACTGGACCCAACAGGTGTGATGGGTATGAAATCAGACAGTAAAAGTACTTGTGTAATAGCCACCATCTCGGGGGTCGATTTCTATTGAGCGCGCACAGCAAAAAGCATCATGAGTAGAAAACTTGTTGCCTATCAAGCGTTACAAGAGAAAGTATCCCAATGCAAATTTACCACCATTCACAGCTTTGCATATGCACTAAGGATGGTCGTGGAATGCTGAGAAATAGGTGGGAATTAGGTGTACTGCTATTCCCATTGACTGAATATAATCCAGTAAGTAATTGACTGCAAGACCGAGGCTGTACAGAGCCTAAGCATTCAGTATGCAACAAACAAGGTATTTTAACAGTTTCCACAATCAAACCGGAAAACATAATAGCAAAGATTCAACTCTAGAACAAACGGTATTTTTTCAGTGTTGCGACAAAGATAACTGGTGACAACCTGTGTATTGCAATAGTCCGCGGATCAATAAGTGTTGAAAAATGGATGCAGCATACGACGTGGCACATTAGAATGTCCAACAATCAGTGGCACACCATTTTGGAATCGGTCTCTATCAGCCGACACGGATGCCGTGAACAAATTTTCTAGCAGCAGTTTTCTAAATGACTCCAAATCTGATCTTTGGAATGGTTATCGGCACTGTACGTTATCGAGTCATTTGAAAACTACCATAACATTTGCATCCTCCTATCCACAACCGTCATGCGGTAAAGGCGTGCATGAGCCATGGAGACTGTAGTACCGACGTAATTTCGTTCGAATGCTGGAAGTGTTGATCATACAACTTTGGCAATATGATTCGAAAATTTGAGAGCTTATCACTTTTCATAACAGGTTTCGTAGATGTTCCCCCAAGAATTAATCTCTTCACATACGACTAATCAATTCACTCGTCATTTTTCACAGTAGTACATCAGAGTTGTTTGACTTACTACTCCAAGCTCATCATGCAGCATTGCTTTGCCAGGGTTATACATGACTGGCACATCTCCTTCATCCATAACAAACAGAAGATGAGCTCGTTTCGTAACCATGATTCACATGAAACTAGAGTCCTGTGACCCATTTTTTGACATCATTGTGCGACTACTGTCTGGAAGGCTATCGTTTCTAGCTTTTTGTATAAATCAAGTGAATAGATTATTACTTACATCTGGCTCCAATATGTAGCTAGCAATAACACACTCAGAGTGATATTTGTTACAGACGTCAAATGAAATATCACGGTAACAAACTGACAGTTTTATTGTGAGGGCAGCGAGTACCAGACTTTGTAGCAACCCAAAATCCATTGGGAACTAAATTGCCAGCAATCTCACTGAGAAAAATCTAGATTTTATTCGATGGTGGCCAACGACATATGACAGGCTGCAAGTCTTAAGTCGAAGAGGCCGAGTTTGTATTTTGCTAACAAATCCTTTGGACTTTCATCCAGACATTATTCACTGAGATCTGTATTTTCCTATCCTCTTTGTAAACATCAGTACAGTTTTATACCTTGCTTACAGTTGTTCCAACTTATTGAACTCATTGGTCAACAGTTGTCGAATTCTCCAGACATCGAATATAAACAAATGTTGGATAGAATAACATTTGAACCATCAGAACGGCTGTGTCCTCAAAGTGAATACCCAATAACATGGGACGACTGACTTTTTCAGCTGGACTAAGTTGAAATGCCACCAAGGTAGACTGCGTCCGGATTAACTGCCAACGAGACCGAATTATCAAATCGTGATACCCACGATTCCACTCACATAGAGACGGGTGTTCTAATGCTTTCTCACGTGATGGTACACAACCAGCTTGGTGTGCCATCATTCACCAGCAGCGCCTCCGGTGGCTGACTGACTCGCCTTTATTTTACCAAACAGACTGACACGCACTTGCGTGCCATTCCAATGGGTCAGCTGCTGATTAGATGTTTTTTGTCAACCGTGTGTTGTGCATCATTGAATGTTGCACTGATGTAAATTTCTCTCTGAGTTTCGCCCTGGTTTCCGAGTATCGTCGATTTCGTTCCCCGCTCCGAGCATGGTGCAGTCCAAAGAATAAAGTTTGTAATTCAGGGCATTGGTAGCTGACATTCCATTTAATATGACTCTTCCTGTAGTATCAACGATCAGTTCACATTTTATACCATGAGAACACTGCAAAACTTCTTGATATTTATTAAGAATCATCAGCAGTGCATATCTGCAGAGCTCCCGGTTGTCTGTTAAACACATAACCAATAGGCTATCCGGGTGGCTGTCAACGGTTTGTGGAACACACTACACGATACAACACCCGTGACTCAAAGGCATGGAACTGTAACAGTCCGTTGCCCTCAAGGTGACCGGTGATGGATGGCACTTATGCAAGGGACTAAGCACAAGGAACACACTCCGCTATAATTAATCTGTACAGTTCGAATATTACAGCTGTGTAAGTAATGCGAACATAAACTACTCTCTCTACACAAATGTTTAAATAAGCTACTCAGTTTTCAGGTTTAAGCTCATAGAAGAACGAACAGAACATAGTTCAGGACGAATTCCGATTCAGCTTAGGAAAAAACGGCTCACTTTGATAAATCTAAGGTGAGTACAGCGAAAATGAAGTCTCATAGGGGTTATTTGTTTGCAAGACAAGCAAAAAGCAGTACTTTTCCGATTCTTTACTGTCCGATCATTCATAAGACACACCGCCGGCAGTATGAGTTGGATAGACCAATATTTCCGTCAACATGGAGTCAAAGATTCCGAAACATGATTTGTTTTCTATAACTGGCTGTGGTATCTCCAAAGTTGTAGTGTTAAAGCGGTCGATAGTCCGTTAACAACTGCCTCTACTACATTAGAAAAGAATTCTGATATTACGCAAGTTGAACATCATTTTGGTTTAGTGTTTATCCGTGTCTTTATTCTCATGAAGGTAAACACACTTTTGGTACGCTCTAGTGTGTTCTGTTAGTCATTATTGATCGAAACGGGTAGACAATTCAATGGAAGACTAATTATTTATAATTAAGGTATTTTGGATTATCTCTACGTCAGACTATGGGAACGGTAAAAGGCCGGTATAACCGAGCGACAGCATGGATGTGTGCGGATTTACTCGTGAGATTAAATCAATCAAAAAATAACTACTTTCTTGTATCAAATAGTTCTTTTCTCCCTGAAAACTTTACGCATAGCAGAACATCAGTCTCTCAGCATTCGAAGGAATGATAGAGTTCACAGTCTGCAATATTTTGGTCTGGGAGCACTGGAACTGTGACGGACGACACAAACAGTGCAACTTTTCAGGAATCTATTGTAGAATGTAAGAAAATTAAATGTAAAACTAACAGTACGTAGCATGTTAAGTGACAGCCTGCCTTGGTGTATCTGCGGCAGCTTGCGATGACCTAGTAAACGAGAGCACTGTTTCTGATGCACAATGGATCCGTTCTTGTTTGATTTCTTTCCAGCTGACGTGAGGTCAAAAATGCCCCCTGAACTAAAATTTGGATACCATTTCCGTTTTGAAGATATGAGGTCACTCTAAGCCAGATAAAATAAGAAATGTGTGTACAAAATAAAATGAGGTCATCTTCGATGAATGGCAGGTACATAGGTCAATTTCCATATATTCTAAGTTAACACGTGAGAGTAATGGAAACGAGTGGACGCTCCTCATATTTTTAAAGGCTATGTGCACTAACGACGATAAACGAACACCATAACCGCGAAGCTTGGAATAGAGGACCATCTGTGGTGTCATTCGGGAACATAATAGGCCAGCAAACTCCGTAGTTGCCTGTATGCGTAGTTTTGGGTGATTCTGAGCAGAACACTTATTGACTGTCCTGTGTTCTCCCCAAGGACAGCTGACTTAACGAAAATGAATAGAATAAGGAATTAGTGGGTAGATACGGACTTTTAACCTTTTTACAACTTTGCTTGTTCATTTGGTGATTCCGCTAACCTTTCTTTTCCCTGCATCATTTGCACAGAGTGTTCAGCAACTCCAAAGAGAACGTCAGTGCTTTCCTTGGGTAGATATTAGAAATTTTCAAAAGACACCTTTGTTAGGCACTTTATTGTGGCAGTTTCGGTATGAAAACGAACAGGTTGCTCCTTTAGTGCTCTGCAAATCACAGTCGAGCTGAGAAAAAATCCTTATCATGTTCTGAACTATATTATACGTAACCACTGTTTGATGGGTGCCCGAATGAATTTATATTCAGTCAGATAGAAATAAAGGAATGATCAATTATATTAAAAATATTACGACTAGCCTGGACACATTTCTCACGTAGGTTAAGAAGAGGTGTGGAATCTCAAGATGCCACAACTTCACCAATTACTAATATCATGTCATCTATATATGTTAGTCAATTTGTTATTTGCCAGGTCTCAGATATGCAAATGAGTGGACAGCACACATGATCTGCTCACAATGAGTTGGAATGCGGGCTATGGACATGGACACAATAATTTGCATATAATTTTTGGAAAAACATTCTGTTTGTCGTTTGTTGCCTTGGTGAATGTTGCAATCAGATAACGGAAAGTAAACAAAGCCTGTGAAAACAGAACTAAGTAAGCCATATGCGGGGAATCCGTACAGTTTCACCCCATTTTAAACCATGTATGCCTCTGAATGAGCATATCTCAATGCCCCAAAAAGATCAAGTATCAAGTAAAACTGTCTAAACTGACTGAGAGGCGTTGATTCAACCACCGTATTAGAACCCAGCAAACGGGAAAACACAAAACTTGAGACAACACTATAGTACTAGCCTACAACATTATGAAGTGTAATTCACCTCCAGAGGATAGCTGAGACAGTCTATCGGGCTCATACGGCGTAAACGCAATGATACGGCGGACGACGTCTTCCTTTTGCTTCTGCGTTGAGCAATTAAATAATCATAGGTGGATGATTAACGAATGCTTTATGACTGAAACCATTATTTGTTCAATGCCAACAAAGTATGTCCCAAGAAAACTGACTTAGGAAAACGCGAATAAATGAAAACCTATAAAACGAACCTCACCGAAATAAGCTGATTGTGGCCCTTATGAGAAGCAAAGCTCGTAATTCGGGCATTTGTATTCAGGAGTGACTTGATTTCGGTGAAACATTATGTGAAAAATAGGCTTAGAATGATCGAATGTGACATGAAATGAAATTTTCGGTTAAACCAATTTCGAACTCAGCATGGGCATAGCGGGATCATACCAGCTTGGAGCTCGTTCAAAATACTCGAAAAAGACTGTACAGGACTTACCATGGGGCTAGAATGAAGCAATATCACGGTGATTTCTTCTTTCAATGGGCAATGAAATTTCCAGGTCTGGGGATATATCTGTTTCACCAGAATTTTTATTCCGAAGTGGAATGTGCTATTGAGCATAAGCGTTATTCTCCCTGTTGTAATGATGAACAATGAAAATTTGTTAACCTTCTTTTATGTCCAGTCAAACTTTATTAGATTCATTCAGGGGATTCAAAATATTCGATTCAATTTGTCGGATCACAAGGGCACCCTGGACCGCAAAGCATCAGATATCAACGAATAAAATAGCTATATCACCTAACCGAGTTGCGGGTATTTGCAATGCAATTTGCGAAGAGCAACCAAGTTATGGTTCAGCCCAACGAGAACCCCTATGTAGTTGGTTATAAACATGTGGTTTGCAAACAGGCATTCCTAAAGCTCATTCAGAAGCTAAGGTGTATGCGAGGGCAAATAATCTGGATGTTACTGACCCCAACTAAGATCCGTCTGTTGCATTCCAAAGGATGTCAGTTACTCATAGAATATCTCATGCCTGATATCCTAAGAATGGAATGAGCTACATACAACAGTAAGATGATGGATGTCAAACGAAGGCTTCTTCATGTGGTTTTGTAATCGAAATCTTAGAAGTAAACGAGATGAATGGACAACCCTGTACAAGTTAACAGGAGTCCCTGATAGCATTTTAGTCACGAGCACCATAGAAACCAAACCTAACTGAATTCTTTATCCACCGAGGACGAAGGCACACAAATATATCTAAGGAGATAATTTGGAGTGATTCCGAAATTGACCTGCGTTTTGTGTTCCTGTTATTCCAAATTATGACCAAAAGATCCTTTAATTACAGGATCGACATTACTTCTAATAGAGGCTTACGAACTCTTTATGATGCTATCAGAACTGTCACTTCAAACATCTGAAAATGCTATCCACTGGCCTAGTTAATTTTGTGAAATACTTGCCGTGTCCGATTTATCATAATATTTTACCCGTAAATCATAAACTATCCATATCTTCCAAGTTTATAACACAGTAATTTGGGAAGTGGGTTACTACTTGACATTCCCAATGCCGTAAAGTGGAACTTCCTGCATCATTTCATGGTAAAGGTCGGCCTAATCTCTTGGATCAGTAAATAACTATTTTCATTTTACTCAATTTCAGATTTGTGGGGCAGTGTACGTCAACGACAAAAAATCAGTTTTCCAAACATAGGGACAAAATGCCTATGATCGATATTTGGAATTCCATCTATGGTCACAGCACAGTCCTTTCTGTTGGTGTTATTGCAGGGTTGAATAACGTCCATAGAGCGCGCATTTTTGTTTCTTGAGAGCAACCTCTACTGTGTCCGCTCGATGGTGGATAGTCAGTCGCTTATCATGGCAATCTGCAAATCCCACCGTCCTAGGTTCGAACCTTGCTGGTGCCGATCAGTTTTTTCGTCTGGCAGAATCCGATTAGTCTCACCTCCCTTCCTGAAACATTATACCATCACTGTGTGATAAAAAGTAGAAATGAAACGCAATGTACTACTGAAACAGTTTATTATTTGCTTGATGGTTAGTGCTGCAGTAAACTGCACGTAATGCACAGTAAACTGCTGCTAAACGGCGTTCGAGACAAATCAGTTTTAATTGGTAGACTGTTAACACCAAGTCACTGACATCCCTGTCGACTTACATTAATTCTCTCTTTAAAGGGCGAACAGCACGGAAGTCAGCCTCAGCTTTGAAACAGATATGACAACAAACAGCTGCCATTCTCACTGAAATGGAGGCAAAATTTATGGATGATTTCTGGGACAAAACTTTCACAAGAAGAAATTAATAACTAGTAAACAATTTGCATTTGTTATGAAAAATTATTCGGCATTAGGCAGATAGATGTGTCTCAGAACATGGTAAGCAATTATCTTTATACTTAAATGTTTATAACAAATCGGGTGGGTACTCAATAAACTTGAAGCGAAATAAGCGAAACATCCGTTTACCGGATATAATAGTGTTGGTTAATCAGTTTGAAACAACCTCTTGTACTTTTGAAATTATATGTTGACAGATGTTCCGTTCAGCTTCCTTCCGTTTGATATTTTTCTTGAAACTGAAGGTGCACAAATAATTTTAAAAGCTTTGCTTTCTACAGGTGCTCTCGTACTATTACTAAGAGAAGACTGGATTCAAGTTGTGAGCTGAAGTTATCGGTGGCTGATTTAGGGACTTGACCTTTGTTAGGGGCCGACACATGCAATTTGTGCATTGAAGTATGATTGATCTTCCACCCGTTTATCGTGTTAGTCCCCTTTCACTTGTGATATGTTTGAGTGTGTGACGCATGCTGACCGTCCATTGGAAGGTATATGGGTCGGACATGCGGATGGTCTCGGTTCTTCCTCTCGCTCTGAGTGATCCGGTAAATGAACAGTCATATAAGAACATAGAGTATATTTAGAGTCAGAGGGCAACTATCTGTTTACTAATACACTGATGGAGTCAAGGTAGTCTACCGTGTTACCAAATATAAAATGCATTGTGATAAGATAATCAGTCGTCGATGAATCATGGGAAGCTTATAATTCTACAAGAAATCAGTATCTACATTACCAGTAAAAATATTTCACGGAAGATTACCTTTCGCCCTCTGAGGGTGGGAAAAAATCGGAGTGTCTGTTTGTGTGGACCAGGAATCTCAGATCATCGAATCAGTAGCCGGAAGTTATCAGACGTACGACAACAACAAATAACGGTCGACAATATTCATTTGAGCGCGGTTTTTAGAGTGATAACATTTCTAATACCATATAGTACAAGATAACTTTGTGACTGTTTATGGCCTGTGCCAGAAAATCATACGAAATAATGATAGATCCCAATGAGTTTAAAAGTCCTATCATTTTCGCCTCACTGGTTTTTTTGACACCACCGGAAATAAAATGCCATTAATCTTCTCCTGATCAAGTTTTGTTTGAAAAGAAAATGAAAAGACAAGCAAAAGTCTCTCCATTTTCTCAGAAATACTGTACACATTCCATTTTTCTTGTTTGACAGAACAATTTTGCCGGTGACGTTGACCGATAATGACGACGACTGAGTAGTGTGTAACAAGCCATTATGTGGTATTCTTTCTTTGGTGGTAAATGATTTCTTGCTGTTTGACGGATTTTAAAAGACCGAAAATTTCATCCATTTGCACGGACTAGTCTGATCATAACAGACAGCCTGGTCTAAAAAGTGGACAGCTTTGGATAGTCACAGAAATGACAACACTCCTTCCAAATAGGACTTATGTTACATCGTATTTGCTTGTTAGACGACAAACTTGCAAAATTCACCCTCGTCCTCATCAGATAGGGCCAGATTTTTCAGTGACAATACGTATTGGGCTGACGTGCTGAAATCCGCTTATACTATTGTTCTAGAAATAATTCCAGTTTCTTTAGTACCAATATTTCATTGTTGAATCGCATTACTTGAGTCCACTGGGCTTTCAGTCGTTCAGTGCTTCTTTATGTTTCATCGGATTACAAAATGAATCAATCTTGAGTCTTTTGTCCCCATATCTGGAAAATGAAGGGTTCAGCAATGCAGTTTTTAATCCAGTATGAATCCCCGTGGGTGGTGCGAATCAATCCAAGCTTGCTTCTGGGATACGCTTGAACTATCATCTAACGAAAAAAAATGAATAAAACTTCAAACTCGAGATTTAAAAAAAAGTCATACGATGAAAATAGTCGGGGAGAAGATATCATGCACGGATGGAATCTTCATGAAGATTATAATTGTCCCTATCCACAAAAGCATTTTGGTATGCACTGCATTCCGTGAAGGCAGTGACCGTGGATTACGTTCGCAGTGTGATTAATTTGAATACCTAATAGAGATAAATGGTAAAATAAACAAAAATCAGAAAGATAGATTGATAAATCAATAAACAAATAACCAGCTAAGATTATATATATATATATATATATATATATATATATATAGATAGATAGATAGATAGATAGATAGATAGATAGATAGATAGATAGATAGATAGATAGATAGATAGATAGATAGATAGATAGATAGATAGATAGCTAGATAGATAGATAGATAGATAGATAGATAGATAGATAGATAGATAGATAGATAGATAGATAGATAGATAGATAGATAGATAGATA
This sequence comes from Fasciola hepatica, assembly GCA_948099385.1. Lineage (NCBI taxonomy): Eukaryota > Metazoa > Platyhelminthes > Trematoda > Plagiorchiida > Fasciolidae > Fasciola > Fasciola hepatica. Next base: position 6,717,200 of record CANUEZ040000012.1, on the reverse strand, counting down.
GATAGATAGATAGATAGATAGATAGATAGATAGATAGATAGATAGATAGATAGATAGATAGATAGATAGATAGATAGATAGATAGATAGATAGATAGATAGATAGATAGATAGATAGATAGATAGATAGATAGATAGATAGATAGATAGATAGATAGATAGATAGATAGATAGATAGATAGATAGATAGATAGATAGATAGATAGATAGATAGATAGATAGATAGATAGATAGATAGATAGATAGATAGATAGATAGATAGATAGATAGATAGATAGATAGATAGATAGATAGATAGATAGATAGATAGATAGATAGATAGATAGATAGATAGATAGATAGATAGATAGATAGATAGATAGATAGATAGATAGATAGATAGATAGATAGATAGATAGATAGATAGATAGATAGATAGATAGATAGATAGATAGATAGATAGATAGATAGATAGATAGATAGATAGATAGATAGATAGATAGATAGATAGATAGATAGATAGATAGATAGATAGATAGATAGATAGATAGATAGATAGATAGATAGATAGATAGATAGATAGATAGATAGATAGATAGATAGATAGATAGATAGATAGATAGATAGATAGATAGATAGATAGATAGATAGATAGATAGATAGATAGATAGATAGATAGATAGATAGACAGATAGATAGATAGATAGATAGATAGGTAGATAGATAGATAGATAGATAGATAGATAGATAGATAGATCGGTAGATAGATCGGTAGATAGATATATAGATATTTAGATCACGGATGGATATATAGATAGAATAACAGGTAAACTGAAATTCTGTGTGAACTCATGTGTCAGGTAAATTATTTGCCCTGGCGTTAGTCTCCGGGAAGTCAATAGTAGAATCATATTGCAGAATCTAAGAAAATCCCTTCCTGGTGTACTTTCAGTATTCACTTTCTGTCCAACTGCCACTTGTATTATCAGAAAGGTGCTGTGGGTATGGGCTCGTCGTTCGGTCCTCTGTTTACCGATATGTTTATCGCAAAACTGGAAAGTAGAATTTCGTCCGCTTGTGTTCAAATGTGTTTCCTGCCAAAATATTATGTTGATCATAATTTTAGTGTCACCTACTACTGTAATTTTCCGGCAACGACATTGGACTAATTCATTTACTGTTATCAGTATCAAGTCAGATAAGTATTTTTAACAAAGGCTGATATTTCTTAAAATGAATAAATGAATTTCGGTATCGAAAAATTGTTAGAAATAAAACGCAAAAAGCACAATAGGTCCACTAACAAGAATTTGTTCACATGCATCATATGAGAAGCGTCATCCGAAAAGGAAGGCTTTGTCCAATGAGTCACGTTGAAAAATGGGTATCCAAAACATCTCATCAATTCTTACATGCCAGACACGGAAAGCAATAGAAGGAACTCCGAGACGGAAAATTAGCTCGGTCACATGATATTGACCTTTAAATGCGATAATTTGCGGAGGAAAACTCGCAAACGCCTTGGAAACGTATTGGAACCACTTCATTTTAAAGCTGCCGCTCTTATTCTACCTTTCCGATTCTGTTCTGTCATTACAGATGAAGGAAGTGCTACCAGTGGAAGTTATTTCCATCTATACTCTCCAGTTTGCTTGATCCTAGGGGAAATTTACCTCACTGGTATCATCAGGTACCAGACCAATCGGATCGTGTAACATCACCCAAATTAGCTCAGTCCATAGCGGATAAGGGTGAGTGTAAGCACAATTGTTCTCCATTCGACGAAAAAACCACACAGTGGACGCACGGGGGTCTTTCGTTCCAATCTAATAATTCCCTGGGGTGCAGTTCAGAGGTGTAAAGTTCTGAATATAATTAGCTACAGGACTAGCGACAGCAATTTGAATAAAGAACCCCACTCCATTCAATGCATACAAAAATACAGTTCGTAAGAACACTTATCCTCCTGTGACGTCGTGGCTGAACTGCTGTCGTTTAAAGTACCGGTCGGAGTAGACACTTAACAGGTAATTATCAACAATCACGGGACCACTGTGTGCACCATCATGGCATCTCTCCGAAACCCAGGTAACCTCTCTTGAAAATGTTGTCTCAGTAACATGTAAAATCAAAATAGCTGTCGAATAATATCCTCCCCACAATCTTTAGTGCGAGGTAGTTGGTCTGTCGATGGAATGTCGCAACTAAGCTTGTTTACGAAACTGTCACCATTCAAACCCTGTATGGATTACTTATTCCACCTCGGAAAACCTTCGCAAGATGGCTTTCGAAAAGGATTCAACTACTCTGAATAGGATAACTGCGGACTTATAAATGCCACAATACGGAAATCGAGCGAGCTTCTCAGAATCACTGGGTACTCAGTATTCCGTGGACTATCAAGTAGAGTTGGCATACGAATAGAACTGCTGATAGTATGCGAAGTGAGTCGTTTCCAGTGCATCGAAGAATGTGGGTATTTGGAGTGATTGAGCAACAATGATCACCGCAATCTCAATGCAAATCACTCATTCAAGGTCCACAATGCGGCTATACACAGTGCATCGTCTGTAAGGACCAGAACATCCTAGGTTTAGGTTGGGGTTATCAAGTTACCATTTAGGTAATTTAATGTACGTCTCATAAATAAAGTTACCCGCAACTGTAAGTGAACTGACAGACAATATGTGCGACATTGGGATCAGCAAGACTGTTTGAGTGATTTTGAAAATATAAACTTTTGGTCGTCTGTAGCAAACGCAACTGCACCGCTGTGTGTGTGTGCCTTAGGGCTGACTTTAGATTACAATTTATTTGATTGAATAACTGATCTCTTTTAAAAGGCAAAGTGATAAAACTTGCTTCTTCTCGGCATTCATTGTTTTCTCGCGCACAAGTCTCGTTTTCTGATGCTGTCTGATAAAGTTTTCCGGATAACGGTTGGCCAGCAGCGTTCTTTTCTATTTACTCCTCTTCGTTTTGTATTTGACCTTCTGTACAGATTTTCTGGGCTCTGCTGAAAACAGTTCTGACCAATCCAAGTTTGTAAGCTAATTTTACTCCTACACGGTTTCGTTTCTGAAACTACATACAAGAAGCTAAAAGCATTTGGAACACGGACGCCCTACTTGAGAGGACTGTCTTCAGCAGAGCCCAGAAAATCTGTACAGAAGGTCAAATACAAAACGAAGAGGAATTAATAAAAAAGAACGCTGCTGGCCAACCGTTATCCGGAAAACTTTATCAGACAGCATCAGAAAACGAGACTTGTGCGCGAGAAAACAATGAATGCCGAGAAGAAGCAAGTTTTATCACTTTGCCTTTTAAAAGAGATCAGTTATTCAATCAAATAAATTGTAATCTAAAGTCAGCCCTAAGGCACACATACACAGCGGTGCAGTTTCGTTTGCTGCAGACGACCAAAAGGTTATATTTTCAAAATCACAGTCTTGCTGATCCCCATGTCTCACATATTGTCTGTCTGTTCACTTGCAGTTTTCGGTGACGTATACATTGGCAGGACGGATCGTTGCTTGACCCAGCTAGTGTCAAATCGTAGAATGGTATCCGTGGAGTGTTGGAGTCAAATCAGTGCAATCGCAAAGACTCACCACTTAATTCCATAATAGTAGAGCTACTGGTGACCCGTTGACAGTACCAACCCTTTGGTGTAATGCAAGCTGCCACTGGCTTTAATAATTTGCAAGCTTCACGAATTCCACACTAAGGCTACGGATATATATTAACTACAAACTAAACTGTCTACACCGTGTTGTTCTAAGATCTAATCTGGCAGAGAGATCCCAGTCACAAACCTCATGATTCTCGGGTAAACTGAAGTAATTTTTAATTTTTCAGGAAATCTTTCTTCTGATGAATTTCGTTGTTTAGGAGCTAAAAATAAAACTGGGATCCTGCGTGTTCCATGTTTAGACAAATTAGTTTCTATCAATTATTGTAATGTCGCAAGGTGAAGCAAGCCAATAAGGTTTTTTCTTAAGTTGAGCTTGTTTTTCTAGTGATAGTTATAAAAAGAGGCAATATTCATTTTTTGTAAGAAAGAGTAGTGGCTGCTTCTGGCGATGATCTGAATGCGAAAGCAGAAAAACTAACCTAGAAGAAATAATTAACTTAGAAACATTTTTAAGGACAGAGAAGCTTATACAAGCAAGCAGTGCCTTCATGCATTGATTAGATGGGTTTTCAGAGTTTACACCACATCTGAGGATATGGAAATGTGCAATCGAGAATTACGTACAAATCATGGTAATATTCATCCGAATAAAAAGCTGCATATGTTTTTGATATCTTTCACCGAACCAACACGCAGGAGAGCTTGATAGAGCAGCGCAAAATGGCGACAAGCAGGAGTGCGAGTGAATTAGTGGTCTACAGCGAAATTGCCCAAAAGAGGTAAATTTTATTTTAATTTTCGTACTACGACTTCAAATGTATCAAATGTGTCAGCCAACAGCTATGCATCCAGAAGTTTATCGTAAATCACGTGACTGGAATCGACTTAGGCATTAGGAATCTTGCGAAATTCTCCATTTCAGTCCGAATGTTTCACACATTGCATTGTATTTTGAACAAGGCACACGACTGGATTTGGTTATTTTCGAACGTCCTTCCTTGCATTGTTGGAAACATTTTGAACACCGGATGGAATGGAAACGGGTGAGAATCACACTGTTATTTCTGATTGCTAAATTCCAATAAAAATAGAAAAACACTGATCCCGGTTGAGCAACTACAACACAACAGTTATTCAAGGGTCACAGGGATGTGATCAGTTTTATTCGCATATATGTTGACGTACATTCATATTCTTTGATATCCGACGACGCGAATCTTCCGTGTGTAAAGCAGTGATTTCCTCTCCCAACTGAATGACTTGTTGAAACTCTGAGGAAATCACGAAACGTACCGATCATGTGTCTTTCTCTGCCTGCAAGTTGTCGTGATCAGCAATTTATTTTGCCCGGTTCTGCAACATATTTTGTTTAACAGCTGTTTGCAACTATGAAACGTCTACCATAATAACTACCGAATTCCTTTGACAAAAGTAGGACTATCGCGTCAGATAATAATTATTCGTGCGACAGATTTGTGGGGAGGCCATGACAATACTTTATTAGCTGTGTTTCATATTCATATTTACGGTCTTTCTTCCCCCCCCCCCACTCCACCCCGTCGGTTTCTCCTGGTTTTTAGACAGCGCAGTTTAAACTACTGGGTGATTTTTAACTACCCGCAGCGGAAGCTTTAATTCAGATGGAGAGTATTTTTATTAGTACACGAACTTTTCGGAAAGTCCCGTAACTAAAGTAAAACGAGTAAGGTATTCCTTAAATTATGCAGCCAACTTAGAAGACTTTTGCAGTCTTCTAGTCATCGAGTTAGCTTTCCGGTTCTCCTAAATTTGCTTCTTATTTTCCGTTGGGTAATGTAGAAAAAATCAACCGTGGTTTAAATAAACATTATTTTTTTTGCATTACCCAAAGAAACTCGGTTGAGGGTAAACGCTATTTCCCTAGGACGGTTGGCAACTTAATTCACAGCAAGTAGAGTTATTTTACGAACCAATAACTCATTGCGCTCATCTCCCAAATATTTGGCTCTATCATTCTTGAGAATCTCACCGACATGATTACGAAGAAAACAGTCACTTAGGACTTGTACTTGCATGCCCTAAGAGTGAGACTTCATGTCTATTATGTATTTTCTATGGTTGCAATCGCGGTCCTGTTTCACATAAGATATAACAACGGAAGGTAAAACTGCAGTGTTGGTATTCAGTGTTCAATCTTGATAATTTACATTACGCAGTTCAAGGGGATATATTAACCACGGATTATTAAGATATCAACAGTATAGTAGCCTTATGTAGGCAACGAAGAAGTCGCCGAGGAACCAATCGAAAATCGATTGTTTGAGTAGATAACCAGCATCATTTTGCAAGATCGATTGAGATCTATGGTGCAAGGAAGCCGCCTTATCTTACTATGAAAAGTCCTAGTATTATTGCCAACATTGTAAATTCTTCCATATCCGTGCAGCAACAACCGGATGATCAGACTCAAGCACAAAAGGATAATATCTTTCGGGATGAAAAATGGAGCAAGTCACATAAAACGGTATGCATAGGGGAAAGAGCTAAATAACTCTCGTGGATTTTCTGATCCTGTTACATCAGATCGATTCCGTCAGCTTTATATTTTATTGTAATATGAAATACATATTTTGGTAAGTATTTGAAAGTTACGCATGATTTATGCACTACCTGCTACCATATTTCCTACCATTGATGCCATCATTGTCAGAGAGAAATATTTCTGCAGTTTACTTTTCGGATGTCCACACGCTATAAGAGTGTTACCTATTTTCGAAGGAATCATCCATCTCGCAGTTGTTGCATAAGACAGCTGTATGGCTGAAGTGATGAGCAAAATAGTTTCGTAATATGAAAGTCACTGGATGCGAAATGTAAAATTTTGCTGACAACAACTATCTCACAACTTCATCCCTTTGGTGACAGTTTGCCCATTAGCCGAAAAAGCTTTGGCTGTCTTTGGATGGATAAAGAAGTTAATGTGATTACCGAAACTGACACCACATACTTGAAATGCACCCACGTTTGCACTAGTTTACTTCACAGTGTCCAGTCTTAGAGAGTGAGAGAAGGTGCGTGTAAATTGTACCTCACAAACGACCGAGGTATCCTATCTGGGTGCCCGTAATTTTCGTTCGTATATCGATTTCTCTTAAAGGGTGCATTGTAAATGCGGATTCCAACACCTGTTTGCTAGCAGCCGGACCTTGGTTCACCTGTATCTGATTGACTAACAATCCAAGCGCATTGTGCATCTCGAATTACAATGCCGAACCTGAGTGTCGCTGGACGAAAAGTGGGTTTGGGGGCTTTGATTTATCCATATCTCATATCGAATGGGTATGCACCTAGCTGTGTTTATGCATCACAAAGTCTAAATTTGTTTTTCATTGATGATAACGCGCTTCTTTTTGCAGTTTTTGATCAGGGTTCATTTGTGAGGTCAAGTCATTTTGATTGGAACCAATGCTGCAGTGCTACGTATAACGTTTGGCTCTGCTTTAGGCAACTTTGTGACCATCAAACTAAAACCTGCCGTGATGCCATTGACGTACACCATATCAACGTTAATTTTACACATGCTCCGTGTGACTGCCCTGCTTCATATTATCAGTTTAAGTAAGCCTTTGAAACCTTCTTTACGTCTCGCATACTTTAAGTTATTCCAAAGTCTAAAGCTTTGTCTTCTAAAGGTCCGAATGGCCTCTCCCATACAATTCTAAGGCACGGAGCTGCCTAGCTTGCAAAACCACCGACAGTTTTGTTGAGCGAATCTGTATCAACCTGTTACTTGACGGAATTTCGGAAGACCAGACACCTTTATCCAAATTATCAAGGACCCTAACACAAACAACACAAAAATGTTTTTTCCCTCCGATAGTTCACACGTCGGCAGCACTAAAATTTGCTCTGGAGGCTATACTTGGTCATCTTCAAACCCACCTAAACGTGTCGCTTGATCCTTGTCAGTTGGCTCACGAACCAAAACAACCCCACTCTCTCGATGCTGCTGCTTTCCGCTTCCGTTTCATTACTAGACCCTTAGAAGGACCTTTCGATTGTGAATTCGCCGGACTGTTTTTCAGACTTTGATTCACTAACCTGTTCTCTTTTTCTTCAAAAACCCGGAGCTTTCAAATGTTTACCATAAATTCCGGCCTTCTCTTTACATTTTTTCTAAATAGATCGCAAAAAACAAGATACGGTACAAAATTTCAGAACTCCTTATCTATAATCCTAGAGTATTACAGGGTGCCGTGTTTTTTCTTCCACTATTTTTCACGTATAACAGTGGTCTACTTTTCTTCCCTGTCTCAGATATTCGAGTACTACGTCGATCTTTGTCAGCTGAGATCGATCTCAAACAGGACATTTTTCCAACCCGGCTGGTTTGCTGAACTGAACCTTTCCAAGAGCCTTCAGTGGTTTTTCCGTAATTTCCCTTTCTCTTTACTGCCAAATTGTGTTGTAGGTAATGTAAATGTATTCCGTCCTAAGTGGACCTTATCAGGAGCTTTTAAGGTACGTTCAACACTGAATTATGATGGACAATTCATATTGAAAACTGTACTGAAAGATTGCAACATCTCCCTTTTCAAATACTCGAACTCATGCAGTTTCGGAAACCAGGGTCAGTTATTTCCAAGTTTGTCTTTCACTGTGTTCTTCTTATCCTGCCTTACAGTTCTATTGTATTATTCCCCTTCCTTTGGGAACAGAACCACGTAACCCTCCGCCTTGGCCAGGTAATCGTAAGCCTCTGTCCATCCAAACAGACTGGCACTTTTTGACTGAACTGGTTTGTCAGCATATTTCTTAACCCTAACCTACAACATACTTCAAAACCTAAATTATCCTTTACTCAGGCCTCAATATTTATGTTACCCGAGTTTTGGCCAGTGGGTGAAGAGAAAGACTGACTATCAAAACCTTATAGCCAAATTAGTTTTACTTCATTCTCAGTTATTGTAACACACTAGCTGGAACCTGTCCGTGGGTGTTTGGCCAAACGCTTTGCCTTTTGTAACAGCTTGCTTATTTTTCGGGCTATTTTACGCAAAATGGTTGAAACAATGGCAGATCGTATGCGTAAGTTTCTAATACAAATACCAGTACGGAACACAACCTCTGAATTCGAAGAAGTGTCCTTCTTTAGTCCATTCAATATCCGATTCACTTATTTCTGGGATGTTCGATCTCCCACAAAATGTATCAGCTGCGTAATCACTCACCCAGTAGGAGCCAACAAAAGTTGTACTCCTAATCCGAACCCCAAGATCCACCATTCGAGCCGATATTTTCCTCGCCTCAGCTAACTCTGGAAAGATGAAGCACGCTCTCAGTCGCGAAGTTAAACAGTATGGTAAGCATACAGGGTGAATAACACGCAGCAGACTATTTTAAATGCAACAGTAAACGCGTTCGACAAAAGGTCACAGGAAAAAATAGTCCTCATCCGGTTACCGGTTAGGATTCGTAACGGCTGTGTACACAAGGGATTTCACAAGACGATATAATTAAATGTTCCCTAAAGCCAACTTAAAGCTTGGCTCAGTGTGCGTAATGCAACAAAGATAAACAGAAATATATGGCCGAAAAACTCATGAGCTCTGTAGACGGGAATCACATATAATGGTTATTTTAATTTGATGAAGTGTATAGATCAGAGGAACAGTATTCTGGTTTGATCAATTCCATCTATTTTCACGATGAAAACCATAACTTAGTCTGCAGAATTTGAGTTATTGCGCACTTTTCCATTCTGACTGGTTCCGACCATCACTTTCGCAATTCTGAAAATTATGGGTTGCAATCTCACCCGCTTGTTTTTCTCTTCGATCTCACAGCGTCTGAGACAGTTCAAAATGCACGAGGAAAGTGACTATTCATGTTCCGTTGCTTTATTTCTATTTCTTTCCAATCCTGTATATGTAACTTTGGGAGAAGGGAAATTTTTTCCTGACTTTATAACTGCAAATAAAGAAACGACTGAACGGGATGCTTAGCATATTGAAAATCCGTTTAGTTCCAGACAAAGGCAGACTTATTGTGTGCTAGAAGTGGGCCGAGGAAAATAGGCTTGTCTGCATTCACAAACGGTATGTACAATCCACAGAAGCGGAAACAAGAGGGACGGCACAAAATCTCTGACCCCACAAAATAAACATTTCTTTTTATTCGAAATAAATAGTTAATTGCTTAGTTTTCTGCGCCTGGCTCAGATAAGTCTAAACGCATCGACTACAACGGGTTGTTTTGCAAAATGCTGGAATATAACTTGGAAGGTCTTCTCGGATTTTTATGTTATGGCAATATTGTGTTCTTTTTAAAGTTTTAAAGTTGTTGCTAGACTAGCTAGTGGACGAAACTATACAACGTGTGGAAATTTCCCTGAGATAACCGTCACAGCGGACTGAGCAAAAGGCGAAAACGCGTATGGTAGTTTAAAACATCACATTTTCGTTTACCAAATGAATTTCTGTTTATTTTTCGGCGAGTTATTGACAAAATCAGTGACTTTTCTCTCCCTTTTATAATCAAATAATTTTACGGCAATGGATTCCCAAGGTTCTCAGGAAAATAATAGCTGCTTATGACGGGCTGCTGAGTCAGAAATTGTTTATCCCCTATTTGACTTGAACTTGGAATTCCACAATCTCACGTTCACTGTCTTTATCCTTAGAAAACCACCGGTCTTGGACTTCCGTGATCAAATCAGCGGTGTGGGAAAGCGCGGAAGGTAAAGGGGGGAGATGAAGTGGCACGCAGCTGCAAACCCCATTCCGAGACTAAAATAACCCGGAACAGCAATTCGTTTGCACGAATGGTGAACACGTTGGTACGAGCCAATTATGATTTGCTCATCTAAATTGAATCACATTTTTTAACTGTTACTTTTAATTTCTTTTTTGACTTTTGCGTGCATTTATTCATTATTTCCTTTCTGTGTTCAAGCAAACAATGGAGACTTTAGGGTTAAAATGGAAAATTCTTGCAAGGCTTTCCTAAGGCAAATGAAAAAGAATATATTTTAATGGCATCCTTCGGATTGCAACAAGGGCTAAATGGCAGGGAGTTTTTGCTCAAATTTACCACCTAATAGAATGTTTTCTTTGCAATCCATAGCCAAATTAAAGCAGTTAGGTAATAATGAAGAAAGTCAAATATATCCTCCTAATAACTATATTTATTGCTTCTTAAATTGGGACAGTACGCATAATATCCAATAGCTGTGTTTATTATCTCGTGATGTTTGCAAGATGAACTGCACATTTTGACTGGCAGAAGCCTTGAAAAATGAAACACGTTAATGGCAAATCAATGCAGATTGGCCAGATAAAGTGTAGTCATGGGAACGTTTTAGACATAACGCAATAAACTGAAAACCCACTGACAATCTGGTGGAACTACAGAATAGCTCTGGACAAGTGAAGGCGTATGGTTAGGCACCAAACAACTCATAGGCTAATTTCAATCATAAAGATAGAAATAGGGACGACGTTGAATATTGGTTATCAAACCACAGATATGGGGTACCCGGAAAACAATAACTATGTCAGTGACCTATCCAATCAGTTGTGGTGTAAGATCGATATCGGTTGTAACAGTAACTGGAAGCTTGGTAGGATAATCTGCATTCTGGTGTAGCTGTTGTATATTTTCTATTGTCTAATCTAATGTGGCCCTTGCGCTTGGTAACAACTCTACGTACCTGCTTACGAGTCCAATATGATGATGACGCTGCACTATATTATAAATCACATTTACAATATGATATTATGTAGTGGAAAATCTACTTGTAACCCTTACATCCAAAACTTCAACTCCGCAAATCGGAGACGAACTGGCGGCTGTATGCCTACCGGGTAGATGCATTACCAGCCGAACTATCGTGGTATTTCCGGTCTGGTTTGAATAACCCAGGTGAATATCCAGTGGTGCGAGAACCACTATTCCAGTGACAAATAGTAACTGTCTTGGTTTAGTTCACTGGACTATCCTCTTCGGTCACTTCCATATATGTTGAACAGAGCATGCTTGAGTATGATTCCATAGGCTTTAAAATATATTTACAGAAAGTATTTGCTGGCCTCGAGGAGCTTGAATCTTATAGATATTTGGAAACCTACTTGCATATTTCGTATCAAACCGTCCAAAGTCACGAGCCGAAGGCGGATTTTCTCCTAACTAAGATTGGGAGTGCTGGTGCCAACTATTACTTTTCTTTGAACGCAATATCAGACGAAACCCACACGTGATTGAACTCAATATTGATAACAAAAAGAACCGAAATAACGGTTTTCCATTCGCTGATCGAGGATAATACAGAAACCCAGCAATTTTTGAATGCACATTCACTATGGAAAGTTTTTTCAAATAATACCTGAATTTGGGTAACACAGCAAGCCATGGGTGGAGAAAATTTATTTTGAGATGAATATGAAATAAATTAGGCTTATTTATCTGTTTACGTTTTCTTTCATTCGCAAAATAAAAAGGAGAGTAAGGCCACATTTTCTGCTAAATGCAATTCGCAAAAACACCAAAGTATTCAAGTCTTTGTTATTTGCAACCAAGGACTACCATGGCCAAGTGCTTGATCGTAGATTTAAAGGTCCCGTGCTATATTCTCCAAAATAAATAAATCCAAATGGTAATGCTACAGTTTTATTTCACATTAGGAATAAACGAAGCCGTCCTTGATAATTTTCGGAACAACTAATAGTACTGCACACCTGTGTCTGTGGAAGAGATCCTATCCAGACTATATTGTGTCCGTGATAGTCTTTGTGGTTTACCTGTAAACCAATATCTTTTATCGCTCAGGATCTTCTCTGCAGACGGTTGGATCTCTGTTGGCCCCAAGCAAAGCAATAAAATCCGGAAAAGTTATTGAAAATTCCATGCACTCTATCCACGAGGGTTTACGGTAAGCGCCTGAAGGAATCATTGGAAAATTAATGTGCATTCCTGTTTACAGCCTTCCAAAATACAAACGAGAAACTTCACTGGGCTGACGGTACAGGCGGTCATTGGGACAACTAATAGCTTGGTTTGCGTCCGAAAATTGGCGCACAAGGTGAGAGAGAGAGAGAGAAAGTTTTCATTTGACAGGAGAGTGCTCGCACAGGATTCCAAATTTGGGTCGGCGGGATAGACGAAACCGCCCTGGGGAATACTGGATGAAGAAAGTGGTGCACATTAGTTAAAAGCCTACTAGTAAATTACTTCGTAACCTTCAAGCTGTACACTATCCTTTTGAGTCCCACTAAAATATGAATTATTTTCAAAGATTTCAATGCTATACAGAAGATATCTCCTTCCGACTTGAACCAAAGAATAATACAAAGCAGTGGTAAAATCAGAGTTTTGAATTTTAGAGGGAACAATTAAGATCACGATGAATCTTTAACACTCTGATTATAAACAGCTCAGAATGAATTTGTAATTTTCAGTTCCATGTGTTTCAAATTATTTGCTGATGATGCTCCCTTCAAAATGAAGATTGAGATTCTCAGTGGAATATATTTGTTATCATTAGAAAGATGTGTAAGTCTACAGAAGCGGTTAGATAGCAATCTTTGGAGGAGAAAGTATAAGGTGAAACCCAGTCCTGCATTTTTACGAATTGTCTCAAAAAATTTAAACTCTCTTTTTCCCGTTAGTACATCTAGGAGGTGCCTCAGTGGTAAATACACAACCTGGGCGCCGATAATTATAACATAAGAAACGAACATAGGGTCAAAACGGCGTCGACAAAAGATATAGATTGCATTGATAGAGGAAGCTCTTCCAGAGAGAAAACAGGTTTTCTGATGATAATCCTAGTCAAGTAGCGGTTTTTATGTATTAAAGTCGATCACTTTTACCAGTGAGTAAGAGAAGAGCGATTTGATCAAGAAGACTGAAATTTTTACGGCATTCATGTAATTTGAACCTCAGGACAAGGCCACGATTTCAAGATTAGCAGGGTATGATGAACGAGGTGAGAGACGACATTTAGTTTTGACCTGCATTACGAAACACACGAAAGGATTAGCATGGGTCTCGATCAGTCAGAGCTTCTCGTTAATTTAGGTTGTTCGTAAGGCATTGCTAAGCTAGCAAGTAAGTGTGCATTGTTTTCTGTCATCGGATGGCCCTTAGCATACTTCATTACAATTTTCAATCAATTGTGACATACTAGCATAATTTCACAGGATATCTTTCGAAGTGAGGGTCGGGCTCTGAACTAGGTCCCGCGCAGCAACTGCACAAACGCAAGGGTATGAGCCATTGGTATTGTAGTTTGACGGTCACGCTAGTCACATTTATGCACATCCACTGGGTCTAAATTTTATTTTGCATTTCATCAATACATTCGTAAAACATATCCATATGGTGGCCTTCCTTGAGTAGAGTAATATTAACTAGTGGCCGCAGCTTCTGGTCTTGACATGGTCAGCTGGCCTATACTGAGAGGATACTTTTAATTAAATCGACCATTTTTCAGAACGTTCTTCGATTTCACGTGTTTTCATTAAACAAGTAATCTGTATTTTTTAATATTAGTAAAATTTGTCAAACTAAGAACTTGGTACCATTATCACATCTGTTCAGCACGCGAGAAATACAGACCGATACACTAAATTCCCTCGGTCAATGGACTATGGACTATTGCCTACCAAAAGCACTGTCGATCCACCAAGTGATAACGAGGTTTCCAATAGATCCAAGCTTTTATACCTATTAGGTTCATCTTTGTCGTGACAGGATGGTGTTCTCAATTTGGTTCACAGTCATGTACAATTGAGTTTGAAAACAATTTCTTCATTTTTCTCAAAATCCCATTGTTTGGCTTTTTCTAAGTTCATATCCCCTCAGTTCAGCTGTTATGCCTTTTTGTACAGTTACCTGGGGATCACGCGATTATTCATTGCAGCAAAAGTCGTTTATCACTGTCAAACGTTGGCTTAGCACAAGAGGTACCGTCGGATGAATTTATTCAGCTGATCAGCCGATTCCAGTATGTTTAGTCCTTTTTGGAGACTAAAATTTTTCCCGAGGTTAAAAACGGAATGAAACGATTTTATCTATTTAAAATCCTTTTTTCCGCTTGTTTCCAAACCAGAACTGTTTTTGTCATAAAGAAAGCAGTAATAAACTGAATACAGATAACCGCTTCATATCTTTTGCTGATTGTGGAACCATGCCTCTTATGAGAGCTCTTAGACATCGTATATGGAGTAATACCTTCCTTTGAGCTAGAATGGCACCCAAATCTTGGCGGATTTCCCTACCCAGACGACTAGTAAAAAAGTGAGTTCATTGTAAGACCAATTTTGTAAACAAACTTTCACTGACTGTTTCATCTAGCGGACCGTTACATCATAGCATGAAGCTTGATCATATCACCAAACTCTTGACGAATCGGGTACCACAAGACCAACTAACTTGGCTCAGTTGAGGACCGATAATGTCAGGTAAAAACCCAGTCGTTTACAGCCTAACCGAAAGAAAATCACACTGCAAACGTCATTCCTTTCCATCTATTCTTTGCTCGGGTCCTGTTTAGAGACTTCAGAGTTGATAGCAATCTGACCAAACCATCCTTGACTGACTTTATGCACAGAAACAGTGGGGAAAATCACCTATACTCCCTTGCCCACACCTCCGTACCGGTCTCACTTAAGGTGCCCCATAGAAACTGACACTTCACTAATAATTATCCAGAACTATGCTGTCAGTGTACGAACATTCATATCACCCCAGTTAAAACCCCTTTTGAACGCGTTGTCTGCTTGGCGTGAAAATGAAACACAAAAATCAAGCTTCACCACTAAAATAAATCCCTTATAACTCTCACTGCATTTACATGTGTGTAGCACTTACTGCATAACCATATTTTGTCAGAATAAATTCGGTAGAGCCAACACTTTAGGATGCCGCCAGATTATAACTTTATTCAAATGGATTTAGTTGTCAGAGATGAAAGCTGTGTCGGTAAAATATTTGCATCAATCATCAATATAATGGCGATGTGGCAGTCCAGAGACTGGTGGAAAGCTAGAGTAAGCCACTAGAAGTCGAAGCGTTTATTCAGATGGGTTAATAATGCGTAGGACTCAAAGTCCTTCCTTAGTATTGGGATACAATTTCAGTTCAGACTCGGTGAATATACACTGCTGATGAATAGTAGCCAGAATGAGATATTTTCAGTGTTTATCTTCGAACCTTCGATGGTGGTCTCGGTATCCTGTCAGAATGATAATTCATTTCCAATCTTTATCAGTCTATCGCAGGAAGGAACTCTGAGCACTGACGCTAACGTTTATAGCTCTCAAATTCATTGAACCTCGGCCCCGTATTTTGTATGAAATACTCACAGTGAGTTAGTCTAGTGCTCTTTTAAGTGTGATTATCGAAAGGAATAGTTCATGCCAGTGATTTCTGGTTTTACTATGTTATCTGATGATGTTATTGTAATGTTATGCTACGTCATATCACAGTACATATAGTTTATTATTATTAATTCACTGTCCACAGCGTTTTGCTTGTATTTTTGCTTTTGATCATCCGACGGAACTTTTGTTCTATTTTATTCTGACCTCAGCTTCAAACTAATTCCATAAGTTTTGTGTACTATTTTTCATTTACTGACTTACTATTTTGGGTGATTTTTTGAGTACAACAAAACAATCATTATCCTAGCGAATTACAATATCCTGGTATGAGGACAACCATTTCGGCATTCATGGAAAGATTTGTCAATATAAACAGAAAGTCTACGACTATTTTCGTTCTTCATTCGGTATCTTTGTTTGGGTTGAATAAACATGAGGCTGATCACTGCTGTCAAACCGCTATCATTTTCTATGTGAAATGTAGTTTTTTATGAACCTGTTTTATATTCAACGGTATTTACCAATATCAGTCACTTTAGAGATAGGGGTGAGTTAAAACATTTAAGAGCCCAAGAACCACGTCTGTTCCTCTAAAACAATTGTTTCATAAATAATTAATCAGGATGCTTGTTAGCTACATAATCACTTGGGCAAATGACGTATCCGAACAACTGAAAAGAATCTGGTGTAACTAAACAACAAATGAAGCAATAACAGCGCTCAAAATCAACACCAGTTTTATCCAGACACGTCGCTTCACGGGTTGTGTTATATTTGCGACCCTCTTGCAAACAGTATGGTCGATATTCCAGACATCCAGCTGTACTATTTAAAAAAAAAACTACGAAGCCCATGCGTCTGTGAAAATTTTGTGCGAATAATTTTCAACCTAAGACTTAAGAGTGTTTTTCACAGGTGTAGCATCCGGTGTGCTGCGATGCCTCTGGTCTTCTTACCTTTGGTCCTAATTTAATGGGATTGGAAATTGAAAAGTACTGGTAACAACCATGCCATTTTTTGTTCAGCACTCCTCTGACACAAAGATGGATCGGTGAAGACAGGTATGGGCTAGATCATCTTGTCGTTCCGTTTGAAGTGCTAAAGGGAGACCAGTAGGTATTTTTTTCTCATCAGTAAACCTAGTCCCACGGTTGTAGTGACGATCATAGACTGAAGATGTAACACGTCTTCCGCATATTTTATTCATGTCCCCACTATACCCGTCAGCTACAATATAAAATGCAGGCTGAATTCAGGTTTGTAGTTGAATAGCTTAGAAATAATCACACGACAAAATCAGATTACTGATATAATACTTTCAAAAACCGACTTCTTTTAGCGAACAGCTTCAGCGTGAGTAATGGAACTACTTTTGTCACTAGTTTATTTGTTCGTTTCTTTTCAGTTCTAATGTTGGCAAAGGAATGCATTCTAGTGACTCCCAAGCGTCCAGTCGGTAGTTCTGCCTGTCGAGACGAGTGATTGTGTCTTTCGTTTACTTCAATTTACCAATGTAGTTTGTCAAGCCATTTTGTACTTTTAAAGTGATACTCTTGATCAAGAAACATTCACGCTTTGTTCTGCAACAGACATGTAATGATGTTATATGAACTGAACACGATACACTATAACAAATCATTTGAAACCTATGATCAGACTCACCCCAGAAACAGGTACAGGATTATTGTAGATTGTATTTTATCGTTGCCCTCCCCCAAAACAGGTAGATGAAGAAATAAAATATTCAATATTCGGCCTTGTTTCTTGATTACAACACCAGCAATGGTGCACTGATTGGTTCAATCCTAAAGATTTCTGCATTCAAATGGCTAAAGAGTGAATTGGTCCGGCTGAATAACGCGGTTCGTGAAGACTGATATCTGAAAAAGAAGACCGAAGTCAACGCAAAATAAGTTCTTCAACTCACCAATGTGAAGAAGCGTTCAGTGGTCTTCACTTCTTAACTAACAGAGCAAGAAGCAAATATCCTCAGCATTTCTTACAGTAGGCATCCAAAAACGCCTAGTTTTGCCGAGTTGATAAAATTGCGGAGCCCGTGTGGTCATTGTTTAAAGGGTCAAAGAACGACTAATTTGAGCACCACGTCTCTGCTTGCTTATCAATTCAACGGATCCTGTGAAACCGGCTACATTGGTCGTATCGAAAGGCAGTTGCTAGAGAGATTTCATGAACATCATCAGGCTTGGTAAAGAAACAAGATCAGAAAAAATCTATCGAAACTCAATAGGGGATCACTCGGCCAACATAGAGTACCAAATGGAAGTCGAAAAGTTATTTATAGCATTCTATAACACTCCAATGAACCAACCTGATCTGACCAAGAATGTGTGGCAAGTGCGACAGGAATCGAAATACTTCACTGTGAATTCTGCCAACAAAAACAACTGTTACGAAGTCGGCAGCTGTTGCCAAGTGGAGTGACGCAAATAGAAATCGACAAGGTAACGTAAATATCATTTTGGTTGATTTGAGTTTCTAAGATTGCATGAAACTACTTTCTACAATTTTTGATAAATTAAACTTATACAGCTTCTTGAAAACTTTCAGGTACAGAATTCACTTGCTCAAGAAACATTCGTCACAAGAGCTGAAACGTTTTCTTTTTAGGAGAAATTTTACTCACCGAAGTAGATTGCCAGAAGGAGATAGTCACCGGAGTAGTGTTACACTAAGCCGGTGTTTACTAGGGAAACCTAGTTTACATTTTGTACCATTCTGCAGACTGAACCTTACCAACTGGTTCATTAGTCATTCTGTATTCTACTATTTACCTGATGATGTGTTTTGCTCAGATAAAACAGCGACATCTTTGATGTAAATAATGAGTACAGGGGTTGAATTACCTCTTAGAATGTTTAGGGTTTGAAATTTCTTAAATCGGATTGTTGCATGTTCATAAACAGACCTGATGTTATAAAGATAGTGACACTAGCACGTATTTTCATGAAGTATTTGCTGTACGAACTGAATTTGTGTAATCAAGATAGGATGGAAACCCCACTGAGTTCAATCCACGTCTGCCCGTCTATTCACAGATGAATAAGTGTTTTTAACCCATAATTTCATCATCCTTCGACATATTCCACCCATAAAAAGGTGAAGACATAGAAACTTCGTTCTAAAACTGTTTTATTTACAGTAGCTTGTTTGCATCCATCTGCAGAATTGACCACCACGAACACGGCAGCTGTGTAGCATGATTTTACATCGCAAGGAGTCCGGAGTTTCCCCACTCGGGTCAAACTCCTGGGCAGTTGCGTAAGCTGGTTGCATATAATCGAATCTGGCTTAATTTGTTACAGTCCTTTTCGACAGCCGAACAGGCTGATTTCTGGAGGGTAAAAGTCCAATAGAAGAGCTGCTTGCTTAGTTTCTGAGGGTTTATTGCATGGTGTGATTGTGTTTACAGAGATGTTTTCCGCACAGAAGAAATGTTTAATGCGGAGAGGTCATAGCAACCAGAGAGGTTTTTGGTCCACCGTGGAGGAGGACCGGTGGCTAATGTATTTACTGTCTACTCAAGGCATGTGGTAGGTACCAATTTATGCTAGCCAATCAAACCGTTTCCCGCAATATCGTCTTAACCTATATTCGTTCACTTTTCAAATAAATTGCCCTAAATTTTACACAGATCGTGTTGCTCATAGTCAGCTTCGATTAGTTTATCAACTCTGGTCTGGATGTGGCACTAATGTCCGATTTGAGTTATGTGCGGTTTAAAAGTGATCGCTAGTTTTCACGCAGCGCTTTGTCCACTCTGCTGATTTTAACTGGTTCATCTGGCCTATCATTTCGAAACATTCGTTCGGCACACTCAGCGGTAGCATCGTTGTACGCATTTTGGGTTGTATGTATCAAATTCGACAGGGGATGAAGTTTGTGGATGTTGTTTGTTTTTCGTGAGTGTAAAAAACTTTCAGACTTCAAAAGTGGCTTGCATTGAACATGTTAAATAGTTTGTCATATTCCAAAAACTTCAAGCTTATTCTCATTCCGCCTTGCCCTTAGATAGTGCAAAGAATCTGTGAGAATTTAGGAAGGAAGTTTAACTAACCTGTGGATCTTATAACCAGATTATGTTGCACGAACATGTTAAAAAATCAGTTTGAGTTTTTTCTAGAGTAATTCCCTTCCCTGTTTGGGGAAAAACAATTTGTTGAGTTGGCTTCGGCTCGAAGTGCGAGAGCAATCCACAAGGCAACCGTCACATTTCCAGCAACTGCATGCCAGCTTCGTGTAACGCAAACTTCATTTGAATAACTAGGAAAGGTAATTCCAGCGGTGTTTTATGCACACCTATTTGGCCACCATAATTACCCAATAGATAGAAAACAGAGTTCTTGCATCACTGAAACTTTCGTATTTCCGTCTTTCTAATTCACAACAGTGCTTTACATACCATACAGCCTCAGTCCATTTAGAATGCCAATATTAGAGCTTTAAAATAACCGCCAATTGCGATTCGATTGCGAGAGCTCCGAATCGACCTGCTTTCATCCATTTCCTGTGACCAGATTTAGCGTGTTTTAAGTAACACGTGGCGAGAGTGAAAAATCACGTCAGATAAGATTCGGCGGCTCATCAAGCAAAATACAACTTTCTTATTTTGCCTAGTAGATTCATCTCATTAGAAAATTATCACAGTCGTTTATCAACCATACCGGTAAATTTGAGTCATTTCTCTTCTAAATATGAAAAATTCACGAAAATGAATACAAAGTTCGCAATCGATACGGAGTATGTTTCTGATTCGATTATCTGGTAGTGAATTTGTTTGGGTTCAGTTACATCCGTAATGAAGGAGTTTGCCATGAAAGGATAATTGTACTTGCCTTCGGACACTTATGACAAAAGTGAACTTCGGTTTTAATTCGGAAAATATGTGAAGAGCAGCTTTGAAGAAATGACACGGCATATTGGATAAAACTTCTGCGTCGATGTCTTCAAACTGGGAAGAGTAAAATATTAGCTCAAACGATGTAAATCCGGGAAAAAAGGTTTTGGTACAGCTGTTCACAGTTTCAAGTGTTTCAGGGCAGAAAGCGATACTTTATTCCAACCAAACGATTTCAGACAAGGTTTTACATATGATTTCCGTGCTTACCAATCACTTCTTTAAACATTCTCCCTACAAACGATTAACTGTTGTTCGAGAACGTTTTCTACATACAGATGCCATATTCAGACTGTATTTGACATTTGGTGCACGCACTCAACCAAAGTATTACCTCCAAAGACGCCTATATCTAAGTATCATTTTGTACTGTACACATTCTCGGTAACGGAGCCTGACTGACCAAGTTCCTGTTACTAGTTGATAAAATGAGTGTTTGTTTCCTTGGGTGCTTGTGAACTGTGACGCGATGTCGAGTGTATTCGTAACAGCGGTAATGGTGGGGATCGCAATACCAAATGAATAATTTCACGTTCCCTTAAAATTGAACGGTTGGTTGAATTACTTTTGATGCGTGCAACCACCGTCGCATAACGGTTGGGAAGCCAAACACGATTACATTTAAAACACTTGCAGATTCATTGGGATTAACTGCCAGCAAGATTACAAATTTTTATCACGTATATTCCCTGTAGTGCTAGTTCGGATTCGGTCAGCTCATTCAGACGGATCATCTATGAACCCACGATCGAACCTAAACGTCTATCTTAAAAGATCGGCATATGCATCAGAAGTGGGAGAATCTTTTTCTGAAACTGATTTCCCTAAATTATGTAGACGGCAGGTCAATCGTTTTGTGATGCTCCTTAGACTGAGGTTTCATCGAAGTTGTTTAACAGTGCTAAACGGAATTCTTTCCACTTCGAACAACCATTTTCAACAAAAAGCGACATTTATCCTCATTTTTACTCTACTATCTACTTGTCGGTAACACAGCGTTATCGAAAAAGGTGATCAGTTGACATTTCATTTGTCGAGGTAACTTTCCTCAGGCCTATTTTACAATGGAACCGTTTACGTACGAAGTATCATACAGTGAATCCTTTTTTGGTGAACTCCGGATTGATCTAGGTTCCCCATCCCCCCCCCGGCTATGTTTACTTTGTTTAAAGATTTTGCCCTGCGAATAGTTTAGAATAAGGACGGGTTGCATTTCCCTCTTATAAATACAAATTTATTTTATTTTCGACTGAAAGGAAATTGAATCCCTAAAGTTGGAACATTGGAGAACAAATCATTCGTAAGTTGAAACCAGTTATGACGAGGTAAAGGAAAACAGTTATTATTAGATGGTAGGCAGAACATTATTTCACTTTCGTGATACACAAAGAAAGGCCGCAAAGAGGCCTTCAGAATGGTTACCCGCGGCAACCCAGAAGTCAAGTGATAGGGATCTTTTCCGATAAAGCTGTGTTATTGAACAATAAACACTTACCTATAACATATCACCTAACGCATCGTGTCTTCGGCACAATCCGAACTGATCTGGGTTTAGATATATTAAAAAGAGATATTACTCACTTTATAAGCCTTCAGTTGGCCTTTCTCTATCTTCGATAAAAACTCCAATAAGGGGTAATTCTGGGCCCTAGGTAAAGTAAGTATAGTGATCCCAAAGTTTTAAAATGATGAACTTCTAAATAATGGAAATATTCGGTCAGAAAAAGTATAAATTGGGAGTTACAGAAATGTGTTGAAACCTGTTGCTTTCTGGGTAAGTATATCTGAAAACCAATGGCGACTGGTTACCGAGTAGTTTGGATACCATTTCGTTTTTAAGTTCACACAGGTCTAAGTTGGCTTTGTCCTGTTATATCTGTCTTTTACGGTTAAAAATAACTGAAGCACTCAGGATTTCCAAATCTTATTTTCTGTGAAAATAAACTTGACCGAGCAAGCTTTAAATATGCTACACTGTGTTGCTGGTTTCGTTTGTAAATTTTGTTTAAAGATGTATTTCAATATCCGCTTTGCTGTTTCATCTACTTGGTAGATATTTTTCATTGGCCTCAGTTTTTGCCACGTTTTTCGAATCAAGCTGGGCATTAGTGAATGTGGGCAGTCCGGAAAATGCTGCTGATTATAAGTGAACGTCCGACCTATTACAGTGACGTGAATCGCAAAAGCGTTTTTGATAAACGTTTTCGTTTGCAAAATATCCTAATTTTAAACTTTCTTTATTGACCATTGTGCATCCTGTGTCTGCTTACACAAACCTGAACAAATTGCAGTTGCCGGCTCACACAGCAGTTATTTTTGTACAAAACACGCGACCTTTTAGGATCGTGGACAACGTTATAAAATGTGTGAATAACGATTCCCCCAAAGTACTAAAATCCGGGTAATATAAACTCCGCTTTATGTGCGCATTTTATTGGCCCCTTACCAATACAGACAAACTCTGCAAAAGCACCGCTCTATTTCTAACACCTAGTCTAGTGCGTGCTTCGTGATTGTGATTACACGACGATCGATAGATGAGGTTGTTTGCCATCGCATAGATACCCAACTATTACCCTAAACTACCTTAAACTACAGATATCCCTCTGAAAGACGACTTCACGTGAAGTTCTCTCGACCTATAATCCATCACAAATTTGAAACCTATTGTCATCAAGTACTCACGAGTTTCTCAGAAAATTCATCACCACGGAAATTATCAGTTTTTTCAGTTAGTCGTTCAACATACTTAGCGCGACGTCAAAAACCTCATAGAATAAGAAGAGAAATTTCATTCTGCTTCAACATCAGAGACAGTCGTATATAAAGAGATGGACAAATGAAGGTTTACGTACACCTAGGAATAGCTGTGATAGCCAGAAAAGTAAGCATCA
The DNA here is from genome assembly GCA_948099385.1 of Fasciola hepatica. NCBI lineage: Eukaryota > Metazoa > Platyhelminthes > Trematoda > Plagiorchiida > Fasciolidae > Fasciola > Fasciola hepatica. Next base: position 6,693,417 of record CANUEZ040000012.1, on the reverse strand, counting down.
CAGTCGTGGTCTAAAAAGCAGTATCTGCGAAATATCACCACAACCTAGGGCAAGGAGAAATGAAGAACAAAGGTGAAGAAATGAAAGCAAAGCGAATAGCCTGGACATGAGTATCTACAGAAGGATTACTTGCTGTCATCGATGCAACAACAGCGGTTTTATGGGCTCACGCTCTCGGCACATTTCTGATATCGGCAGTCCAATTACTTTGGCCCCTGACGACTTGAAAGACCGCTGGCCTAGTTCTTTGGTGTGAAATTTCGGATTTTTTCAGACCGATTTTGAGACTGTCAGTGAATCCATCTGGTGTAAAGTATCAAACAGGTAATGCGGTAATGCGCTGATGACAATCACCACTGTTCCCTTGCGAAGAGGTGCCAGGACTTGTCAGGATATCTTCTGGACGTGCATCATGTTGCATGCCTTACACGCTGGGCAGTGTAAGGGCACGCACACCTTGGCCTCTAAAGGGCAAAACACTCCTATGAGAATGGCAAGCACCTGTGCCTGTTATCATATCGTACAGGGTTCGCAATTAGAATTAGTCACTATATTTAAACATCTTGAGAGCCACATTGCAGCTGGACTTGGTGTTGAGGACTAGATCCTTTCATGAACAGCGAAGTCAAACTGACTTTCGCTGATATTCTGTAACTGTGGCTTTGCCACGACACTGTGTAAAACTCGGAGTTGAAACCAAGCTCATATGAACGCGGTCCGTTAAAGGTCCGGTCCGCTTTCATGACGATGAAGAAGTGATTATTCGTGAAAGGAAATTTTCACGACATCAGCAATTTTAATTATTGATAATCCATTTTGAACGACGACATTTTTATCAGAGCCTTTCCGCAAAAGACTAAGGAATGTTTTCGAATTATTCGTGGAAAATTGATGTGCCAGAAAAATGCAGTGGGCAAAAAACTAACAGCCAATTTGGATAACGATGTTTTCTGGATTTTGATAACATTTAAAGGTTAAAGCCACTGATTATACTCATCTGGGGTGTTTATGAGTAAATTTCAACATGCTACTACGAAGGCAGACAAATCAAAGTGAGGTGCATAATTTGCAGCTGTAACCTCTTTTGAGTCATATGGACCGAGCACGAACGAAGAGACTATTTTTGGGATCACGCGTTGATTCTTGCGAATTTATTTCATCGGTAAACACGACTAACCTTCATAACGAGCACGTGGTCCCAAGTATGGGTTTCCGAAATGAATAGCATGGCGTTGTGTCTGGGTAACAGGACAAAATTTCCCCGGAAGCATACGACAGGTTTCGCTGTTTGTGCCACTGAACAGGTATGCGTACCTGGTACTCTTCTGCCCAACAATCCTTAAGCATGAGCACTCCACAGTTTGGTTACTGAGGTAACCCTATTTGAATTGTATGGAGCGTGAATGGACAAAGTGGCCTTTTTAAGAATCACCGGGTAGGTAAATCTGATGAGTGGCAACAATAGCGAAACCGGCAGTGTGTTTTCGGGGCAAATTTGTCCTTTCATCCAGATTATACACCATGCTTCTCATTCTGAGACACATATTCTTTCGACTGGTAGAAAGTCAGCACAACCAGCACTGTCAGGTTGATTTTATTTTGCAGTTTCGAAGAAATTAAAAATTCCTCGTGATCTGTTTTGCCTATCGGTTCGCTTTACCGTTCTCTGAGAACAAACAGGCTAATAAAATAAATATCCACAAGATGAAGTTTAAAAAGAAGTGCCATTCAGTAGCTTGTTATTTACAAAACAGGTTACCCTAGGTAATATGAGGTGAAATAAATCATGACAGTCCAAAATGGTGGAGTATTACCTGCGACTTTATGAACAACGGAGGATTCCGCAGAGTGAAACAATGCATTTTTTCAGCCTAGCAGATTGTAAATCCTCCTACAAGGACCAGTTCAATGTAAGGCAAAGTGTAAGACTATGCCTCAGTGAGAATTTTAATCTTATCACCGTGACACAGCCCTTCGTTTTTTAAAAAGCTGTTACCCTGAAGAAATGGTGGAGATTTTATTGGTTTAATTAAATCCACTGCCCCATAAAAGCCCTGGTTTGATTATGATGGTGAGCGGGGAAAACTGATGCACTTATTTCAAACTGACTCAGAAAATTAAAGTCAGTTTGTAGTATTTCATGTCAAGAACAGACAAATTCCAGACTTACTCCCCTCAAAAAGAATATATGTATATATATATATATATATATATATATATATATATATGCAATCACGATAAACATTAGGGTACCCTGATGGAAGATTCCACTTTCCTTATAGATGTCAGCGTAAAGGAATTGCTCGCCCACCCAGTACAAAGTATACCAAATAACTGCTTGAATTCCTCGTAACTATTCCACTTCGCACAACTCCGTCACTTAATCGTCCCTACCACTGGTGGGGAGCTTACAGTAAACAGTCCGCCAAAATTAGAAACCTATATAAATAACTGTGTCCATAGACTGATGCGTTTATTCCTTCTATGTACTTGTTGTAGGGGAAATTATTTCAGATGCTAGAATAGTATTTTATTACGGGACTTAGGTTCTTCGGTGCACTGTAGTTAGGTGAACAGAACAGTTATTGTGTGTTGAACTGAGAAGGCCTAAAAAACTTGAATGGCTCCCCTACCCCTCCCGCCTCAATGAACTCTGAAGCATCCAGTGAGGCTGCAGTGGTATTGTATTACCAAGTACTATTTTCTCCGTATAATGTTTATGCGGAAATGAATAATAATGTCATATCCTAAGTTCATTTCAACCAAACAAAGTGCCAATGCTCCAGACCATGGAATAGGTATAGACCTGCTGCAACAGGTGATCTAAAACAGCTGTTGCCTTCTAGGATAGACAACGCCTTGCCAGAGAAAAGACGCAGCAATGAACTGCCGGTTCCAGCCTGTTTCCTTTAACGGTTACGTGTAATATTAGGAAGATGATCCGAGTGGGTCATTGGTGTGCTATTTTAATTTGTACATATAATAGTTGCAGAAAATTTTCCGTATACTGGATTCCATAGAACAGTAATATTCACTGATATCCAAGTTCAGTCCTAACTAATACTTCGAACTATAAACGATCACTGAATTGCTTATTTCATAAGATAATATAAACGTAAGAAGGAATCCACGAGATACTGTGTAGAGTAGTCCGTGGTACATCCCCAGCCATTGCAACGTGTCAGACATACTCAACTATTGTGCGCCGAAGTTTTTTTTAGTGACGGATGCTCACTCACTCCAGGTACTGTTTGTATCCGGGCCAGAATTGCTGTTACGGTAGATAAACCATGTATTGGTTGCGCATTCTCATTCTCAATCTCGTGTGGGGACGCACCATGCAGCACTGTTCTAGTTGACTGAACAATGGAGCAATTACCCCCACTTACCATCATAGAGGCGTCACACCCAACTCGGAGAGATCACACACTACGCTTGAATACAGGTTTCCGTCCCACGCATACAGCCCTAGATATGCATTTTCGAACGGATAAGTAGCGCACAGTCGTCCGTGCGGAGGCTGTCGGAATCTATCAATACGAGCGCTTTGTGTTCTTGAAAATTACTTCTACTTTACGTCTAGTTAACTTGCTCTCTGCTCTTTGCTAAAACACTTAGGTTAACCAAACCAAACAGTGACGCAGTGGAAATTCAGTAATGGTCCGGGGGTGAACCTAGATTTATCCAGTGGGCTTTCCTCTATTTTTGAAGTTTTTGCCAAATAGTCATACAACTGTTATTTTATTGGCTTGGTTGCGAAATTACAACGTCAGACGGCTCATCGAATTATGTTTTCCCATCTGTTCGGTGTCCTTCAAATGAATGCCGATTGACTGCCTATTATCAATGAATTCCGGGTCAAAAGTAAGTGACATCTCTTATGTAACTCGTACAAAATTAATCAAAACTACTCTCTCGTTCTAGACACCATTTCTCACCATCGCTTGTGCTTTGGTCACTCACTTGTTTTGAATATTTATTTTGATAATAAATGGCACTATTCACATATTCGAGTTCGTAAAACCATTTCCTTTTTGCATCTGATTTGAATATAAATTGAGGTTCCCGTGGTCCTTAATTAAAACCGCTCCATTATGAGCTAAAATTATATGATAATTGCATCAGAACTGCATTTTGGGGATAAAATGAAATGAAGAAATACTCCTGTTGATTCACAAAAAGCTTGTAACACGGAAATTTTGATTAGTCACTCAAGACATTTACAAGTACACTACTGAACAAAGGAGAGGATATGCGCAACTATGATTACCAGTGAGTGAGTATGTGTGCGACAAATCCAGCAACCGGACAGCGTGCTTCAACTTGATGAACCTTGTCCGCTGTGTGAACGACAGTAAGTGGCAAATGTTTAACCATATGGCATGAAAAGACAGGTGTGAAAAAATGGGGTGTGAATAGAAGGTGAGGGGCTAGGGAGAATTTGTATGTAGTAACTATAAGAGAATCACTTGGTACTGCCAAGCCAACAAAAAATGTTGCACGAGGTTACGTTGCTTGTGTAATTCTGGCTTCAGTAGTCGAACTGCTATGGCTTCTGATGTCATAACAACGTGGTAAACGAGTTTAAAGTCAATGTATAAACCAGAAACTAGTTAATTCGAGTCCTTTAGCATGAAGTCTGTTAACTCACGGCACGATTAAATTTAACCATCAAAATGAGCGGTTGAGTGAAATCTACACAGAATTCACTTCTTGATAATCAACATATTTTTCCTTTTTCAAAGAAAACGGTTGTGCATCTGCTCATCCAATAATATAACCCTTTCGGATTGTTTGATTGACCGCTGTTCATGCATTCTAGAGTTGTAGTAAGTACGACGAGAATAATATACCTGCGGCTGCAAATCTTTCGCGCTCTCTGTCTATTTTAAACAGGTACTATCTTTTTTACGGCCAGAATATCATAATATAATTTCTGCTAGCAAGTGCAAGTATTTAAAGGAAAAGGTTAGAGCAAACTCGAGAGCCATCTGACTGGCTGCTGTAAGTCTCCAGGTTAACCACCGCCTCATTGAACGAAAGGAATTTACTCTCTATGATCCTGTATGCCACTATACGCGATCAGAAATGACTCCACTAGAACAGAATATGGGATTTTCCCCTCTATCTGATTTAACCGATCAATAAAATCAAATGGCTCTCTTCCGACCGAAAAATGCACCAGTGCTGGCTGGCAAGCTGTTCCTAACTACATCAGCCAGTGAAGGTGTTCGTCTCGTCAGTACAAGCACACGTACCATGTTCTCGAAAATGTCGACACTGACCACGGTTCTCTGTTCTCACCGTCCTGTTCATACCTGTGTGGTTTGCATACATGAATCATGGCTAAACCCACATTTTTCTGACTCACTTGTGTCAATAAATGGCTTGAGACCGTTCCAGCCGGACAGAAACTCTCCCAACAAGAAGACTGTAGGCGGGGTGGTCACATATTTTTTCGCTTCGTCTGGTGTGGCATACTCAACGAACAGTGTTGGTTGTTTAGTCACGTAGTGCCATCCCAAGTTTTCTAGCTATAGCAGCGCCTTATAACAGACTTTTAGGTAACTCCATTTTCAACACACCACGGTATTTCATCTTTCTTGAACTCTTTTTTTACCTTCTTTTGTTTCCTTGTTGCTTGACAAGTTGCACATTATAGTGGGTTATTTCAATCATACATCAACTTACCCCCTCGTTAGGTTTGATCTATCTGATCTTTGTGTTTCTCCAACCACAGGCAACTCTTTTTTTTAGACAGGATTATCACCAACCATCCTGAATTGTTCTCCCTCAGGTTATACTCACCTGTCTCAGCCAGTGTCTATTGTCTCCTTCTGCTGAGGATTGAGATACACTACCGGTCTGCTTTCAACTCTTTTAGACAGACCAGTCAATAAAATTCCAATTCCGGAATTTTTTCTAGACAAAATTCTTCGCCGACATAGGTCGCTTTTTTCGTGCATCTATCTGGTCTTCTTCCCAGTCCTTGGGTAGTAGCAAAGTAAAACTTATCGTAGAGAAGACCAATTCAATTTTCGTCACAAGCTATACCTCAGAAACCCTATGTGTCTCTGTAATGACCGTGTCACTTCAGCTGGATGCAACACTCAACAGAATAAAAGGGACATTTCCACAAAGCCTGGGATGATTCCAAAGTGAATATATTTCCCATCTGATAAAGAAAGAAATCAAACTCATGGCTCACTATATGCTAATGAACTCCTATGCAGCTACTATAGTAGCAGACTATGATAATGCAATGGGCTTCCATGTGGAAAGAAGACGATGCAAGTAGAATTTACCGTGGACGTTGACGGCATCGACAGTGCATCCTCCCATCCGTCAAGTTACTCTCCCCCGTTGTGCATAGAAGCCTGTTCTGGACGGATGTATTCAAGCTTTTTCGTACTTCCAAAATAACCTCAGGTATTGGTTCTGATGTCCTGTCGTCATCAGTTTTCAGAAATGGTGCTATTGCTTTGACCGATATATTTATTTCCTTCATAAACGAATCTTTCTGCTCGTTTCCTATAAACGGCTTTTGGGGACCAGTGACTATTGTTCCTATACCAAAACCCTGTAAATCCGTTACTATAGGCAATCACCGCAGTCCCGTTTCCCATTCGTCATCTGGTCTTCAACTTATTATTTCTATCACTGGTTAATGATTGTATTCTTCCATAAACTCTCCCCATGAACCCTTTCGGTTTGCAAATAAACCGAGCAGGTCCACTCTGATCCACCTGTTGTTTCCAAAGAATCACTAGGTAGACAGTTTTCTGTCAGTTATTTAACGATTACTATCGATAAAAAGTCAAACTGGTCATGTCTTATTTCCTTTTGTGTGAAGAAACTGTGCCAGCTATCCCACCAGGTCCAAAATTCCAGGCTTATAAATGGTAAACAGAGTGCTATTTCGTTTTTTTGTTTATCAGTGTTTTTCCTGTTCTACTTTACTGTTCCCCAGTTATTTTTGCTGGTCTACCGAAGTTTTAAAAATTCTTCGTCGAGGTATGCCTCTTATCAGTCGTGTATCTTTCACACCTTTAACTTATCTATTTGCTAAGTTGCGCGAATTACACCTGGACACATGTGAAAAGTTCGCTCACAAAATCCTTGCAGACAGCACTCACACTTTACACGATGATCTATCGAAATGTAACTCTCTCGCGGTTCTACACGTTCCTCTTTTTGATCCATACCCTCTAGCATTAATATGTACAAGAGCTCTACTTTTCTTTACCTGGCATAAATACTCACAAAACCGGGCACGAGCATCGGCAGAATTTCTTGGCAATTTCCATCAGTAATCGTTCTTTGTTCATCCCATTAATGGGTGGGTGCTTAGTGTAAATCGTTTTCGACTGGAATGCGAAAGTCTGTTTACGCAAAAGTCTAATCACACAAAAATACAAATACAAAATCTGCTCAGGTGGTTTTTTTAGAGGCACTTTCCTGTAGTACTGTCACAAAAAATCCATTCTTTGTCTCCCAAAATTTCTGCAAATCACGTAATACGGTCTGCTACAAAAGTCACGTTAGGCAGTTTCGACTTGCAATTTTCGAATGTGCTATTTTCAACCTAATATTATTCTAAATTACGCAATTTCGGGAAAAGCACAAACTTGTCAAAATCATTTTATACATTCCAGTCCAAAGACTTACTGACTGATTTCAGAATGTAAGAAAATGAAGCATGAAAGATTGTCTAAATTGGGTGACTAATTATTATACAAAATTTCTTCATAGAGCAAATCAAAAGATTTAACAGGTGATAATTGAAAAAACACGAATAATGTGTAGTGGAATGTCTATTTAGTTTGCTACCGAACCGGAATTTCAAGAATACAAATATCTTCTGCCTCTCGAATACAGAATTTTATGAGTGTGGATGTGATTCCAACCACACAGGTGCAAAGCCGCTTTTTCGCACGCTTGTACATATAAACAGTGCACGAGCGAACCATGTGTTAGTTGGTAATAGTTATGCTGCGGTTGTTATTTTCATGCCGTGGTCGGCAAAGCTCAGCACAGGTCACGAATAAGGAAGAACGTTTCACTTCGCGAATCTTAGCAGAATAGACTGGGGGAGTGACTAAGAACTAAGCTTGTGCCTATGGTATTCTTTTGTCCTTATTCTACCAAGGTGAAAATTATATTCACACACTGTATGAAGATTGCATCTTCCAGGTAATCCAAAACAACACGGGGCATCCGTTCAAACAATATGGAACCAGTGAAGCATCACTCAAACTGAAAAGTTTTGCATTCAAAAAAGATAAGCCAACCGAAGAATTAAGTTTCATGTGACTTGTTTCTTTGTGTATGAACTGGATTAACAGGCCCACAAAGCCATCGGACGATAAAATGACTTCGTAACATGTTGAGCTGAATTTGTTAAAATCTCTCTTTGAACCGAAACATCTACCAAAGTTTTTAAACTAAAATGGTTAAAGAAATTATATTAGTTCGGCGGACGGTTTGATTTGTTTCCTATTGAAAGTTAAAGATAAAATAATGAAAAACTTGCAGAATAATGAATAGAGGGTTAAATGAGTGTTGTATGAATTGAGGGTTGAGAAAATAAGATTTTAGGCTGCAGATTTTCGACTGAACTTTTTGAACAAACAATATTCAAAAGGACTGATTGTGAATGATAGAGAACCTGTTTTTTTTTTCAAACCCCCCAAGTTCATTCCGGAACAGGAACATATTAACAAGTCGATGGATCGGTTTTGCAGTGATGTTTGAACAAGCCTTTCAGAAAGAAAATCAATCAAGTTCTCAAAGCAAGCAATTAATAACATAGTCAGTGTGATCAGGTTTGATAAATTGCTTGTTTGATCTGAAATTTCAACGGTCCTATAGGTACAAATTTACAGTTGTCTGACTTTTCAGTTACCCGCATAAATGCTGATGAGAAATCCAAAATAAAATGTTGTATTCGGGTGGAAACGAAATTTTTTGCAGACTACGGAAAACATTTATGTACCACTCTACGTCAAACTCACTAAAGAATCCTTTTTCATTTATTGTAATTCACAAAGGGGATAAATTTTCGTGAGTAATCACGAAGCTTTTTGATATAAAAGCCCCTCTTTGTATAACATGTTTGCCGCTTTACCAATCAAAGAAGCTCAAGATAAAATATCCATCTCTTCAAGTGGCTTTACACATTTGTTACCTTGTGAGGAACTGTCAAGTACATTTGAGAGATAAAATATACATCAGCTGTCACAAAGCACATCCATTCAGTAAGCCTTGAATCTTGCTTCATCTAACCACTCACTTTGTGACTTTCCTAAACGTCCTGTGCATCAATGATTACTCACTCAATAGACAGATTATTCCGAGAGAATTGGCACTGCACACAGAATGTGAATATCAAACTTGTTCACACGAATCGTTTCATGTTCGAGTTATTTACCCGTTGTGCTCTGTGGAAAAAGTTTCCCAGTCCTATTCAAATATTTGTGATTAGACTGGACATGGGATGTAATAGGTAGGCGCCCTAATTCACAACAATCTTTTTGCGCTTTTCATGCCTCTTCGGATAATTTTGAACCGTGACACCGAGATTTCGCAACGGAGTTCATTCCGAAAAACGTTCAGTTATACAAAGAATTCCCAGGAGCACGACAGAAAATTTATTTGAAAAAACCGTTTCTGGTACGTATGGTAATTGAATAGACAGTGATTTTTCTTTTCAGATTGTTGTATTGAAGTTCCGTTCAGTCCTTTATCGAATAGACGTTTATTCTGATTTCGTGACTTCTCAAACTATTCACCATACAGTGATACCTAAATATACGAATCCAATGATCGTGTCTTCACAATCCGATTCTTTCTTGGCCAATGAAGATGCAAATAAAAAATTGGCACTCAAACGAAGTTATTCATTGTCGTAACTGTCTACTGCCTTTTAAATGTGCACCTTTCCAGTGATTCCGAATGTAGACTTTCACCCACCATTGTATCCTCACAGTCCCATTGGAAAAGATATCCGTTTTTCATTTTAAAGTGCTTCGGTTTCAGCTGGAACGGTCAGTTTCATTACGTTATAGCAAGATCAAAGTCAGATAACGCATTGCTATCATACGAGACCGATAATCCCACCATGACATATGGCTGATCACCAGAACTAATAACATTGAAGATGAGACTCTAGCCAAGCACACTAATGGCTGATATCTGGGCACGAAATTGTGCGTATGTTGCAGATTTTCACATAAATTCTGGTTGTGATCAATTTAATCCCTCAACTATATGGAAGCCATCGGCAGAGTACAATCTGAAGTTGAAGACAAAGATACTGTAAGACGTTTTGTCATTATCTACAGGGAAAAACAAACCATCCAGATAGCAGTGAACCCATTTTGACAGTCAGATCATAAGATATCGGTGTTTTTCCCTAAACTATGACATATGGGCTTCTCTGTATATGTTCAGGGAGCCGTGGGTAAAACAGGAGATTCCTAGGCCACAAAATGGAAATCAGTTAAGTTGCTATTTTGATGGTTTGCTAACAAGGTAAAGTAGCTGTACAAAGCTTTCGAGGTTGCTTTGTCAGTCTCAGTGTACATACTGCCTAACTAGTGATTCCGAGGACACTAGCAGCCTGTGCTCGAAATACCTAAAGAAAATAGGGGAAATACTGATTGCACAGTTCATCGAACTTTGTATTTAACATTCGGTAAACCGAGTTAGAACAGAATGCCGGATTAGTAAGATTTATTTAGGGATCGCCCAGCGACTATCTGGGAACAAGTAATATTTTCCCTAGATGTTGCCACGTAGTAGTCACGTACATAAGGCAAGGTATGAAAACGGTATTAGAAATGGAAATTTAAAACAGACAACCAATGTCATGATCGAAGATAATATGAAGGTAGGTAGTTATCAAGGCATGTGTAAAAAGAGCTTTCAGGCTAGCATTTTTGACCTAATTGAAACTTTCATACGAAGAAAATTCGACGGAAGCTTTTACGCAAAGTAGGAAAAATTGGAAAATAGAAGTGTGACGAAGACAAAAGAATGACGCTGTTCAATGTGTCGCTATAATTATCCAAAAGGAAGCGTCAACCGAAAACAGTATTTTAAACGTTGTCACAGCAACGTTTGTCCATCGACTGTCTTTGTATTTTGCTTGGAAACACAAAACCATCTCTGATTTTCAGGGGGGTGGGAAGAATGAACAATGAACAGTCGAAATCATTTATTCATTCTCCCCAATGGGGATATTCTAAGTCAAACGGAGTAAAAAAGTAAATCCCTTACCAGGCATTAGTAATAATATGGCGATAATAATTGACAGATTAGGAAATAAATTTGGATCAAGACCCAGGGTTATTAATTACAACGAAACAATGACTGTACTACTAGGAGACCTTGGATCACGTTGGATAATAAATAAAATGACATTATTGATCGGCTGGTCAAATAAATCTCAAATTTATGAAAAAGAATGCCGGTGTTCGACTGACGCGTCTGTCAGTTATTTGAGCCGTTAATTGCTTTCAGATTAACTGGTTTGGTTGCCGCTGTTATGGGCGTAAAAGGGATTACGTTAGTGATTGCCTACACATTTTTCCTCATCCTCATCGGATTCTGAAAAAACTGATTTTACTTTATTGGGCATATATAAAAGCAATTTCCGAATAAGATGCCGTCATTACTCGTAATTTTAGTTGAAATAAATCCAAAAAATAGACTTCAAAACAGCAAACGAGTAGCTGTTGATACTCTGTACCGGAATGCATGTCCAGTGGAAAATTAACCGGCAAAACGAGATTCTTGTAATTCATTTATGGGTTTGACCCAAGCCGCATGGGAACATATCTCAAATTCCGTGTTTCATTCAAAACCCGTAATTCCTTAGATTTCCAAGATTAAACTGAAATAAGTATTGGCCGATAGTAGATGCATCATCAGTACCATCTGATACTTGTATTCGCGTTGTTACTTAATAGAGAGCAGCAGGGGCACGAGACGAGAATGAGCAACCCAAACCGGATGTCGCATTCATTGGAATCGTTCCAGAAGACAAAAGCAACACTTCGCAAATAACCGGGAAATCTAAGCTGGGCAACTTGCTGGGATTAAATTTCACATAGCCTAGAACAATTTTCCCCGTTTCATGTGGCCAGGCAAACACTATGAGCAGGCTGTGTTCGATAGATTTATTTGACTTAACCTGCCATGTACCTGTTAAGTAAGTTTAAGGAGGTTTTACTTGGGTTAGTCAAATTTTACTCAATGATTTGTAACCGTCGGAGAACACAATCCACGAGTTTCATAGGTTAAGATATCTGGCTTTAGACAGCGTTCGTAGTCAAACTGATGAAATAAACAAACATGTTTTAGAATCTTCAGTCCTTCTCACGTGACCATCGATTTCGACAATGCAGTTCAGTTTGCGTGAATGTTTTTCCAATATATCAAGTGAACAAACTAATCACATCCGCTTCATATATTCGGTTACTGACTACCATTGAAAACAGTTGGTACGCAAATATTTGTATTGAGGAGGATATATTAGTCAGTACTACTCAAGAAAGCAATGATATTTGCAACGTATAATTAAAGTTCCGGTATGAGTAGTAAAGTATGCAAGTTGATCAAGGGACTATTCATCTTGCGGCTCGAATGATCAGTTAGCCATAGGGAAGCACGGAAAAGCTGTTCAGTTATTACCTTCTCTTTGGGGTCTAGGGATAGTCCGGATCCACCGAGATCTACGGAAATTTTAACTCAGAGTGAATAATTTTGAATTGCACGTCACTAGCAGTCTATCCGGGGACTGGCCTCCAAGGTTTCTTTGCACATCAACGCTGAACAGACTGGTGTACTGACTTGCTCCAATATTTAGCATTTCTAGTCACCTGACCCACGGAGCTGGACAGACGTAGGTCCAGTAGGATTAGGTAGCTCAAACATATTGACTGAATGAGTCATGTCATATACAAGAGTCAGTGTAAGAAAACAGTGAATGTAATACGTGTTTGCGTGTTGTGAGTGGAAATAAGATCAGTATATCACGAAAGGAACAAAGAAACGACTTCATCGGGGAATATGAGTCATTCATTGATCAGATGGAGCAATTTGCTGTTAAGGTAATGATTAGACTGACGAACACATACACTGCGAAAGACCAAACGCAGATAGTTGGCCACGAACTGCATTAGAAGCCTTTTTTAATGACTTTGGACGGTAGCAACCCGCTAGCCGCACAGCCGTCCACTCCTGTGATGAAAACATTTAACAGTCGCTTAGTGTGAGCTTCTGGAGCTTTCCGTGGTACGTACAGCTTGGGTTTTTATGATTAATCTTTGAACATTTGTTTGTTTCATATTTATATTCTATTGATCAAAATTTCAACCTAGTGATGTGATATTTGTAATTATTTGCACTCCACTAGGGATGATAAAATAGGGTGAACCGAGTTAAAGACTGTTATTGTGTAAGTAAACATGACTGTTCTAATTTTACTTGGAAATTGGTAACAGTCGCCTTGGTTTTGGGAAAAGACCTGCTACTTTGGGCAGATAGATAGTTTATGACAAAATGAATTACTCATCCTAAAGACGACATTGCTGCGTGGATTAGCTCAGCTACGGTAATGCTACTTGTAATAGTGTCGACACAGTTCGCTGATAAATACCAAAGCTTTGAGGAGACTGTTCACAAAATAACCCAGATTTCCTCGCCACATGTCTGAACAAAAAGCTGGATGCATTTACTCAGTTAAGGAATACAGTCACATAAGAGATGAAATTGGCGGATATGAAAATCTTTGATGGAAATTAAATAGTTTATGTGGGCTTTCTTACACATTTTAGGTCGTTTCGACGCTGATCTGGAGTGCAAAATTTGATTGTGCCAACGAAAATCTGCCAAGAGTTTCGGGAAGCACTTCTGTATGGCTCCACCTCCACAAATTGGTACGCTGTCGTTCTTAACCGTATGATCTATTTTCTGGTATGCCCCAATCAAAGGTGTCTGTTATTCACAGAAATACATAACTTTTTACACTTAAAAGAGGTTTGATACTTGGAACCATTCACGCTCTAGCTGTGCGAATTTTACTAAGCTTTATTGCGAACAAGCTTCATGAAGGGCTAGATACAGCACCTTTATACTGTCTGCGGGCAGTCCAATGGATCATCTCGATTCTTCAATATACTGATATTCCATCAACATCATAGTGAATTCTTATGCATTTTACGTACTAGGAAGAGATAATTTAGTCAACATATAGGAATGATTAAAACGAAAAGCGTTTTACCTTTGGAGTGGATCCCATATGTTTGTTTTACTAACTGGAACAACATGACTAAATAAGTAATTCTAGCTAAAGTTGATGACTAATCATTTCCACCGAATAATCCCACTTCATTATGTATGTACAACACGAGTTCCGAATGTTGTGTTCGTAGTTAGCAATAGATCACTTAATGTTACATCGCTTTCATTTTTACCAGCGTGAACATAAAACCCCAGCGGTAGCTGGCAAGTAAGTCGCAAGCAAGGGGACAAAAAGATCTAAACTGCATGTGCGGTCACGCGCAAAAGAGTAAGACCAATCAGTATATAGCAAAGTCGACAAGTCAATACCGCTTGCGCTGAAGCGTGATTGAGGGTCAATACCAAGCAATGTTTATCCAAGCATGAAAGGGATATTGACTGGTTGTTCGCGTAGTATATGTGACTTTACCCAAAACACAAAAGCGAACAAGCTCGTTTTCTGTGGAATTATCCTCGAGGTTAGTACAGTTACACTTGTAAGTTAGGAATGCACAAATTATGAACAGTGTCTTTGTGTTAAAATGTGACTGGATAGCTACGAAAATTGATGTTACGCCGTTGAAAAAGGTGGGAGGGAAAATGTTATTGTTCCGTGGTTGGTAAAAAAGACCAGTGAAACAATTAACGTAGGCTTCAGGGATTATCCATTTCCAGTTTCAATCAAAGGGTCAGCTTTTGGGTCACACTGAGTTCCAGGGTGGGTCTCGGGTAGCGGCCAGGCTAGTTTGAGTGATTTAACGAAACTTTTTTAAGAACAAAGCGAAGGATTGAATGATCTGATGGCTACAGCCTCTACTGTTGCTAAATCTTGTTTTCCAGCGACTAACGACGAGTTCGTAGGGACTTAGTAGACTATTTCGAAAGTGTCTTCCTTTACGTACATTGTCCGCAATGTGTGCAATAATTGCACTGGTAATGGATTTTCTGTTTTCCGTCGTCCGCCAAGCGAGTATGTGATCTATAACCGTTTGTGATAGTTGCCGTGTCGTTTTACTTACATGGCCTGCCGAACGTGAGCAAAAAACTAACAGGTTATCATGGATGAGGTGGAGATACTTGACTTGTCTTTTGGATCCTTTGAGATCATTGATCCACTTGGGAAGCGGGCAAGTAGTGTGGCAACCGTAGAGGTGCGAGCGTTCGACTTTTCCAAGCTTCCTATTTGTAACTCGCTTTTGTCAGCTCTTTCGAAAGGGAACTGAACACATAAATCTTTCTTCCTAATGGCCACAAATGCCTGTCTAGAGGTATCTGATATCCAGAAGTGTTTGCTTTAAAAATGTTCATCCTTCACTCACAGTCTCATCCAAGAAAATCAATCGCACACAGAAATCCAGGGAGTGAATTATGCTTCGTTTACTCCCAAGTGGTACAAAGCTGGCGAAATTGGTGTACTGGCCTGTCTGCGCTGGTTTGCTTTGTACGCGAGGGTGCATTTTGACATCGCCACCTCTAACAAGTTCACATCATTGTTTGGCTTCCTGTGGTCGGGCGAAAATTAAAGGCGTGCAACTTTTCATAGGTGCAGATATAAAACGGATGGTGTCTATTCGAAACCAGTTGGCTCTAGTTGGAACAAATTCAGATTTTGGCTTGATGTATGTCAGCCAGGATAATGCTTCAATTGCTGTCAGTATTTAAACAAAAAGATACCTGTATTGTTTTTGTACATGCAGCTATCACGGTGGCTTCTTCATCTTGGTCAGTAAGCATGTGTTGACCCATTATCACTGGGTACCAATAATCAGACGTCACACACTATGTGAGCAAACTATTCGTCGTCGCAACCCCGTGAAGAAACCTGTGCACAAATAATACACGTAAAAGGAAACGTTTCTATCCCACCAGCACTAGTGAAACTATCGTCACGGTGATATTCATCCCTCTAGGGTAGCATTTTCCGACTCAATCGCAAATGATCAATTTCCATTCAGAAACCTATTGCTGGCCACGAACCCGTCCTTTATAAAGCACATGGTCTCTGGTTAATTTCTCCAGTCTGTGTGGTTACATACCGTATTTCTTTACCACAAACAGAATCAATTTGGACTTCCCACATGATGTAGCAAGCTATTATTAGCGCTTCAGGCCAACGAGATAAAGAAACGGTGTGTTTCCATGAAAAAGAAGTCATAATACCATCATATCCCTTCAGCATGAAATTAGTATCTTACAGTTCCCCAAATTTATTATGAAAGATTCCATAATCGGGACACTATTTGTCCCGTTGTTAAGCAAAAGTTTATTCTCGATGAAGTTGGTCACGTTTCATTTAGCACTAAAAACTTGTTTGCCTAGATTATTCCATATTGCAGTGCTTTCCAAGAAATATGTTGATGTTGCACCTTCTCAATACTGTGTGCCTATTGAGAGTATTTAGCTATAAAATCACTGGTATTGTTTCTACCATGTACACGGATTTTTCGTGAATATCTGTGTTCAGAATTTCAAATTAAAAATTCGAATTTCCAATAAGCTGTTTAATCAAGAACGGTTTCATTGTGCTCAAAATTTTGCATCGTATACGCCGATTCTTAATACGATGATACTAAATAGTCATGCACACGCATTTCTTCACAACCTAGCCAACTGGACCAGTTTGGCTAGGGGATAATCCGCATTATTATTATTCCCCAGAGGCAGGGCCTTACCAGTGAAAAGCTTCGAGAAATTTAGAAAATATTTGTGCATCCCTAAGTCCCACATACATTGAGTCGCACAATCTATTACTCAGATTTTCTTTTGTCCGGAAGTATTCTGATATTTTCCGTTTTCCATTCAGCGGAGATAGTAATATCCCCTGTGGAACAATGTACGAAATTGGATAAGACGTTATGTGAAAGATGAACAGCGTGTTCTGCTCATGATAGTCCGTTTATCATCGTTTTCCCCGAAGAAAGCTTAGAACAATTTCTAGAGGCATGTTCGATTATCAGAAATGATCTGATTTACCAAATCAGAACTGGGCTGCACAGGATTTTAACATAAAGTAAAATTGTCCTGTAATTAGGGGAAAAGCAACCCAATGCCTGGTCATTGTCATCGCTTGTCTTGTTCACATCAGCCAAAGAAATTTCTTTTTCCAGAGTGAGATATCATTACGCGTACCTATAACCAGATTCTGAATTCAGTTAAGGAAGTCTCTGAAGAGATTATAGGCTTTTGGTTTATCTTCACTGCGATATAAATAATCGTTTTATAATGCACTTCTGAAACCAACTACCACTCTCATCCCTGAATGTCCCCGTTCAACAAGTTGGTGAAATACGAGGCCAAAAGCCACAAACGTGAATACCTACTGCAACTTTGACTGCAAAATTTAAAACCTTTTACGCTGTTTGCCTTCACATTTATTGTCGGTGTGTGGTACAGGATTATCCGGAGACCAGGTATGAATGGACCAACACATTCTCAACATGTAAGCATTCGGACGTTCATGGACCTGACGCTGGGTGGTGAGTGGACTAGGGTAGACTGAGTGCATGAACAAATTTCTTCTGAGCACATAAAGGGGGGGGGGGGTGTGGATGCGAATCCCGACCGCTTCCGCGGTGGCCAAGATGCAACTTCTCACCGATCTTGACAGACGACCTCGGACCCTATACAGGGGGCGGAATGCTTGATCCACTTTCACTATGTGATTAGTATCAATGGGGTCTCCACTTGGGCCACTATTTGCTGATATCTTCATGGCAAACTTGGAGAACGACCAGTTACAATCATGGATTCGTAGATTTCGGTTGTACAAGCGATACGTGGATGACATTCTATGTATAACAGGTCAATTTCTCCACAGAGAACACTTAGTAAACAGCTTCAACTCAGCACATCCGAACTTGCGTTTCACACTGGAATCACAATCAGACAACTCTCTAGCCTTCTTAGACGTATTTTTGACTCGTCGAGAAGATGGCTCAATACGGCGGTCAGTGCGCAGAAAATCAACATGGAATGGACAGTATATCCACTTCCGTACTTATGTACCGCTTAACTTGAGAAGAAACCTAATTACATGCCTATCAAACATAGCGAAAATGATACGCATCGAAGACACCATAATAGAAGAGCTTGTTACGGTGCGCAATATTTTTATTCAAAAAGGATACCCGGAACGCTTAATCGACCGGATGATGCAGTTGGATAAAAAAATTCAAAGGAAAACGGTAGCAGAAAATAAATCAGTATACATCTCTCTGCCATTTAAAGGCAACACTCTGCCAGATGTAGTGCACCGAAGATTGACAAGCGTTGTCAACAAAACATTCTATGCTGCTGAACTGAGTGTTTTGTTCACATCATCCGGTCGATTAAGCGTTCCGAGCATCCTTTCTGAATGAAAAAATATCGCCTCCACAACCCCCCTTTGTGTGCTCAGAAGAAGTTTGTTCATGCACTCAGTCTACCCTGGTCTACTCACCACCCAGCGTCAGGTCCGTGAACGTCCGAATGCTTACATGTTGAGAACGTGTTGGTCCATTCACACCTGGTCTCCGGATAATCCTGTACCACACTAAGTGTGAACCATGATCGCTGACTTGATTTTTGTTGACAGTATCCCTTTTGCATCTAGTCATATATATTGTGTTGTATGGGCATGATTAAGAATCACTGAAAACGAGCTTGTTCGCCAAACTGAGTTTTGCAGATTGATAACTCCCTTAGAGGCTTGTGAAAGCCTTTGAACTAAGAGAATGTGCTCGTTTGCCAACTAACGGATACCACTGCATATCTGGCACACTTACAAGGTTTAGAAATGCCTCGCTAATTAAATAAAAACCATCAGGTTCCAACGAGGCCACTGAGTTTATCCACAGCTGAGAACTACATGTACTTTTTCACTCCAAAGCTCCACATTATTAGATTGTCCTTCGTCATATCCGGTTCATCCGTATCACGTATTCCTGTGCTGATTGAATAATTCAAAATAACACGCGAAATGCTAGCCAGATATCGGTAAACCATATTCACGGGAGTTTAGATTTTATTAGGACTGTCTGTTTTCAAAATTCGGAATTGGCGTAGCTCAAGTGGTCACCCGTTTTCCTTACGAAAACTGACTGCAAATAATTACTATTTGGTCTTTTCAGCGCCCTTCCGGTGACTACTGTGAGTATTACACTCACGAACTATGATTTCTTTTGAAAGAAACCCTAATTCAGAGGTTTTATTGGTAATTTAGAAAATATTAGAAAAACTCTGGCATTTCTGTGATGCAATGTGAGCAGACTATGACATAAACGACTACAACATCTCGTGCAAACTAGTCCATCTCCACATTAGTAGTTCAGTAGTATCTTTATTTCGCTCTGATATGGTCTTTGTATGAGTTACACTGTCGGACGTTTTTCTTGTATTCGTTACGTATTCGTCAGTATGCATCGTGGTGGACCTTGCGCGAGTGCTTTTATCACTGCAAATACAAAAAAGCGACGTTTCATCAATATTCACAGAATTTACGACGTAAATGTTGGTAGCTAACGCATATTTTTTTTTGTCTTCCCGTCAGTGATCATGGGGCCTAAAATGCAAACTCCAAAAATTTCTATTGGGGCCTAACCATTTTGATGCTGGTTTCGAACAGTAAATTACTTTCTTGAGAAGTCGTATTTTATTGACGTAAATTTCATTTTTAAGGATTTCCTTTTCTCTACGACTCTTCGCGATTTTCTGTTCGATAAGAACTCCCCAGGAAGTCAGTTGATGCTGAATATTTCACCAAATATCCGATTTTTGGATAGAACGAAAATGTATGAAACCCTGCGGGGTCAAGAGCTTCTCGTGTACAAATGTGCTAACTTTGCTCAGGGTGAACAAGCAGTCCGCATACTTTTGACGTTCATCTGTTAGACAAGCATAATTACGGGCAAGCCTTGTGACAACTAATCTCCTTGCTCTTATTTACATCTACAGAATCAAATCTGTCACTCTTCCAAAGTGTTCCATTGGACGAAATAGCGGCGTTTGACCTGGTGACCTTTCACTATTCAGCCTGCTTAGTAAATAGTGACAACACAATTCCCTGTAGTTGTCATTGTGATGTTGATCTCAATACATTTGAAGAACTTACTTGATTTTGGTTTGTTCAGTGATTTAATTCGGATTGACAAGATTATTAGCACCAAGCATTTCAGAGAAGTAGATTGTATTTGATGTGACGACTTCAATTCATTATAATTCTTCCTCTTCGGTTCTTAAAATCAGTCGCAAAGATGAAGAAAGAGGAGGAATGAAAGAAAAAGGGCGCATGTTCACAATCTATGAATGCCAACAGGCTGAATTTCATCCGGGTAGTTTTCTCCTTTTATTAAATTCTTGAGTTTTACGTAAGAAGTCATCCCAAAAGTTGCGGTCATGGTTGTTAGCTCTTGCACAAGCTACTTCACCCCTACTAGCATCAATACCAGTTATATACTTGCATTAGAAGTGATCCATATGAGGTGGGAGTTATGGGGCCTCTCCTTAGCAGTAACTTCATTGTCTTTTTACTTTTATCCTCTGATTCTCTGTTTATTGTAAAGTTTGCGTGAACTGCCATTCAAGAAAAAACGCATTCACTTTTTCATGTACATTTGTTCTTCAACTTAAGCTGTACCTTTTGGTGCCAATACAACTCGGTCATCTCTAAAGAATAACCTACTCGTCTGTTGTTCTTTTGTTGAACAGAATGGAGTTGTATGTGAATTGTTTAGGACTGAACTAAGTCTTATATGCGTATGTTTTGTCAGGTATCATGTCGTTTACTGCAGCGGAATAAGATAATATGTTTGAAGTATGACTGATTACTTGTCTAACGCAAAAGTCTTTCAAATTATGTAATATTGGAACTAAGGCACTGCGATAAAAATCAAGAATACTATTTCTCTGAGATCAGAATTTTTAATTCCATCCATTGCTTAAATAAATACACAATAACTATCAACCGATATAGGCTAAGATGAAAAACACTTAAGTCCTAAGTGACTGCCCTTGTGATGAATGTACTCAGTGACGCTGATCTTCAAATTGATATATTGAGTCATTTTAGTAATTTCTTTTATACCAGTGTCTAACTCGAAACACTGACAACCGATCTTTCACCATTATACTGTAGTATGCAAGTACCAGTGCTCCTGTGAGAGGGTTGCTTGTGCTCAATCAGCAAAACACACAGAGAATGAAACCCCATGAACCCAGGGCACGGTAAGTGCATCAACCGGGTTGTACACTTACATTATGCGAATTCCGATACGGATTTTACCAGCCTGCTTCCTACAATACCATAATATTAACACTTTTCAATGGGATGCTCAGCATTACCTCCAGTCAAGTTATCTATTTTTAGATTTATTTTCTCCCTTTTCCATAACTATTGCAGGTCAACCACATCCATGAGCTTGGTTACATCAACGGGGAAAACCGAAGTAATTCTTTACCTCATATTATTTATCGGGAACAAACTTCCACTAAATTACACCCATGCCCGTACGTGAGGCCTTTGGGTCATCAGAAAAGAATTATAAGCTGTAAAGTCCAACCAAACAAACGACGGCTTTTCGATGCATTATGGTCACGTGTTACTGTTGATGCGAACGCATGTCATGTGACTGTTTGGTAGGAAGCACTTGTCCTATTTATGGGCTGACTGAAGTAACACGGCTATACCAGACAGAAAAGTGTGGAACTGTTTTCAGTCTAAACAGCCACCGGCGCTCTAGTGGTTTTACTGATGTCCAGCATTGGAAAGGAAAAAAAACACTTGATTGTGAGTGTGAGAGAAAAAAACATCGTACACGGACCAACTGCTATACACTAACTCCCCCCCCCCCCCCCTCTTATTCTATATCATTTTACCGTCTGGTTTGACCAAATATACTGTCTGGTCACTTAAAATGGCTCGGCCAAATGATTCTTCATTTTGACAGTTTCCGAGTACAACGTCAAAAAGTCCACTAATATAACATTATCTCAGCAGCTTTTAACCAGATTGAGCTCGTTACAGATAATGTCAGCATTCTACACATCCAAAACTATGAAGATTTATTGTTTCTTAAAGTGGCATGGGGACTTTATTTGCATCAGGGAACACACTGGATCATAATCAAGCCTACTTCGTGAGATGGCATATTTCAGAACTAGCAGTGTGCAGATTTCAATTACGGAAATTTCGCCAGTAGCTGATGAGCCGTACAATGAGGCAGCGAATATGCATCTCTTTATACAAATAGTGAGAACAACGAGCGTAAGTTTTTCCGTCCTATCTAGATAGAATGTACAATTACGAGACAACGCGAAACTCTCACCAGCCAGACTGGCAACTCCATCGGTCATTCCCCTCCCACTTTCCTCAGAAGGTAATAATGAAAGATAAATAAGAAGCTGCAAATGACGATGTTTTACCGGCCGAATAAAGGTCCGCCTCTTTGTACAAAAACGATCAAGTAGGTACACAAAGAACATCTTTTAGAGTGACATCTTTATTTGATGCACCCATCCGTACATGTCGAGATCGTAGTTGAAATTTCATCTCTTGCTGTAAACAAACTACTTTCGAGTGAAGAATGTTACTCTGAGTGGTTATGAATATGAATGAATGTCGTAACTCGGGCTGACGATTTTCACAATTTTCCTATCCCTGAGCTTACGGCGAGCAAAAACTCTTTAATCTACCCTTGAATTCCTGCCATGGCAGGAACATGTCCATCGTATTGTCTACAAAGCACAAAGGTTCAGTCAAAAAACTCGGTTTGAGATCCTTCACTAACCGGGTCTACACTTGAATTCACATTGAAAAATCCCGGAAAAGAATACCGTAAGCTGTGATCGATCCTTCAAATGGAAAATTCATTCGACTATCTAACGCTTTTTTGACCGGAAATCATCACTGTTTTCGTGCCAGCGAATACGAACAATTTATCGTGCACATCACTGTCATCCACAAAACACAGTAGGTTGTCCAAAGCCTTACATAAAAATTTACTTCTCATCGATAATTACAAGTAGGCATTGTCTTATTTCCAACCTATCCTTGTCAAAGGAAAGCAAATCGACCCCAGTAAATTACTCAACACTAACTAGATTTGTGATCATCCCATCGGGTTTTTTGGTCGAAAAATCTTACAACGGGTACGATCAACTCATCTACACTCCTGAGGAGTTGACCTGAACAAGGTTATCTCCCCGAGGAAACAGATCAAAATAATTTTTAGAGCGACATTTTTCAGGCATACTGAACCAGTATGTTTTCACAAGTTGAAAGAACGTGAAGATAGACCAGTGCTTCAGAGATTCAGACGACTTATACTTTAATCCCCTTTATGCGGATTTCCTGCTGTTTCGGTAGTAGGGTCAAGTGGCCGCCTAATGTTTGATATACGTTGTGGCATTAAACTGTATTAGACAAATAGCTAGTTTCCACTGATCCCATTCAGTTTTCTTCTTTGAGTGCATTGTGTTGATAAATATTGATTATGTCTTCCTCCTCTGTTTGGTCATCGTCTGTGGTGTGTTTTATAATAAATATTTTCTTGGAACTTAGGTTAGTTTCCCCCGGGGTCGCGACATTAGCCTTAATAATTATGGTCACCAGCGGATGCATTTCACTAGAATGGGATGAATGAGTGTATTTACAGTGTTTTAGAGCGAGATTTCGTAAAGGGCGATCATACCTGCAAGTGAAAGTTCCACAGCTATGCTTAAATCTAAATGGAATCAAACTCATTTTATCTCAAATGAACTCCTTTGGATAACACATATGAAATCATTGTTAAGCCGTCACAGTGACGGATGTTAGACTCTCGGGCTTTCGGCTTGAACCGTGCTATCGTAACAAGGTCAAATTCCACAAATGATACCCAGTAACTAGGCACGATACTCTTTAAATATTTTACCAATATTGTACAATGCAAACGAAGTAAAGAAGAAAAATATAGAATGACTGAATGATTCCAATAAATAAATCTTTCTTTACTCTAGTTTTGAAAATTGGAATTAATAGTTTACGCCCCAATCAGTACGTTTCCAAGAAGATGGTTACCAGTGGTAACGATAAAAATAGGTTGCCCCTTTCACATCTTTTGTGTTCTGAACTATCCGTTTGGAAAAGGCTCCTGCTCCTAAATTTCCTGTGAAAAACTGAAACGGGTTTGCAGACCTAGTAGAAGCACAGTGAAATTTTTCCGGTTACATTTCTTGAAGTCACTCGACTGTCATTAAGTTTTGTGAATAGCAATCAAGTGTTTAAAAGTGATCCGGCTTCTGGATTCGATCGGCGTTGCCGAATATTCGAATGAATTTGTTTCATCTTTGTCGGATTACTCTCAACACATCTGGGGACCCCTTCTGGTGAGACTGGGAACTTTTACAAAGCTGTAGCCAACAAGTTGATTAAATTGGATGTTGTACGAATCCCATGGCAAAATTGGTCCCTTGCTTCCGTTAGGAAAAGGAAGTTTCAAAATAAAACAATGAATTTCTGTTCAAATCAGTTCATTTTATTTCTCCATATGTTTTATATAGTTGTGTACTTCTTCGAAGTTATAAGCAGATCGAAACTTGTGAAAAAATGTGATTGCTTGTATAGAAATCACATCATTTGCTGTATTTTTAGCGGGTCTCGCAATACTAGGAACAACTTTAAGTTGAAATTATCCCAGTTCAGTAAGAAACCGAAGTCATCTACGGAACTCATAACTAGACACTGAAACTCTGCGGACGGGAACCACCACATCCCGGGATTCAATATGTATGCCAAACTTATAACGGTTAGGTAAACACATTTGTACTCCTGACTTGTTCTCCACTCCACTCTATAAGGCAATTGCTTATTATTCTAATCTGAAAATGTTCACGTGATTCATATCGTCGATGTAAAAGAAAGGAAAAGGCTCAGGTATGAGAACGAATTTCGTTTTACTATCTCGTGTAAAACATTCACCCGTGTGGAATTTTAGTCATAGAAAATTGACAATGTATGACCCTTAGTGTATCATTTGAATTTACTCGATTCTTCATTCAGCAAATCATACGAGAGATATACACACTTGTTGGCAGTTAGACCGTATAAAATAGGGACAGATGTAAGCATCGAGGTTGTAGGGTCACAGGAAACTTATATAGCAGAAATTTAGTCGAATGCTTTACCATCTTACGGCCAATAAAACATTACTTTTGTACCGGATGAATCTGCTCGCATAAATTAGGCTAAAAGACATTACTTACAATGGCTTTAGGTGTGGTAATAAACTGGCTAACCAGAATACTGAACTCATTACGAAACTAACGTATAAGGCAACTCTTTTATTGTACAGAACAACAACCCAAATTTAATGAACGTATTTTAGACAAAAAGATACAGATTTCACTTTTCTCAACCGCTTTTTGGCAGGTAGAACTAATGCTTCTAACGATGATGTTATTACAAGGGCAATACCCGCCACCCTTCTAGCGACCAACTCGCATAGTGTATGAATCATGTTTAAGGGTTTTGCCACAGTAAAGACATTCACTTACCGAGAACAATCCACAAAGCCCAACTGCTACGTGCATTGGATTTTTAGGAGTGTTTGTTTAAGAAACTTTTTGTGGCCAGCCCGGGTAGCCTGGGGGTTCGACGTTTGACCCAGCATCGTTCTATCTGAAACTGAGTCTCACAGTGGACTCCGTTGATAAACACAGTTGATAATTACTTACCGGGTAAAAAAGCTGTGCAACAATTCCAGCTCTTCCACTAATAAACTGGATGTTGATACTCACAGTTTTCCACCACTTCGTAATGTACTGTTGATATTCAAAAGGCAAACAGTATGTCAATGTCTTCGCACTAGTGTTCATGTCAGCTAGGCTGGGGTTACGCATAGGGAACCGAAGGGTCTTTCCTTGGAGTGTGTGCTCAGTCTAAATAAATTGGGATGGTTGACACATGCTTTACACATGTTCACCGGTGGACTTCCGTGGTGTACTCCGTTCTGATAACCTAGGAGTGGTTAGAGAAGGGGATAAAAAACGTTTTGAGAAAGTTCACAAGTTAACGTAAGCAAGCAGATCGTGTCACTCGTCCAAGGTACGGTCCACGAGTTCCGGAAGCTGAGGGGTCGGACTCATTAAATCAAATGACTAGGTGCCACGGTTAGTGGCTCATCTGTCCTTGAAATCCATCATCTGTGTGATTCCCACTTTTTTCAATTTTGGTGACATTTTCTGCTTTTATTTGCCTCACCCGAGACTGGACAATACTGCCTGCGAGCTACAAAGGCTAGAGAACAGCAATGCGAGGAGAATGAATGAATGGAATAACTGATTTGGACTAGATGTTTCAAAACCAGATGAGGATAGGCATTGTTGCACTTCGAAACATCATTGAAATCGTTGCCGTGGGCATTTTCTGTCTACAGAACACTTCAAAATAAACGACTCTGATTGCGAAATTCGAGCTGAAGTGAAGCACTCTGAATAAAATCAAACTGATAGCAAAGGTCAGGGCTACATTTAAAGAATGTGGTATGACTTGATCCTGGTAAGTACAACTGAAACGTATTCAACTGGAAATTGAAGGTCGTTTGACATCACAGAGGTAACCAAGAGGGCAGAAATTTCGTCTAAACTATTTATTATCAGATGTCTGTAATCATATAGGTTAAACAACAGGTGATCCAGAAAATTGGCTGGACAATTTAGGATCAAAACAGGGTTTATGGGTAGACGTCCGCTTGTATGATTGTATATCAGCACTTTTTCAGTGATATATTTCATCGGCCCAGCTTCGAATACGTCAGACTTTGAAGCCACAGAGAGTTCGTATTGTGCCTTTTACTGTTTATGTGGATTGTTCTGGTTTGGTCGCATAATTACCTCTGCTGTTATGCCCAAGGTGAAGCTTGTGATGTGCTTCAGAAGCTAGCCGAAATCCTGGTACATGAATTTCAACCATCTGCTAACACCTACTCTGTTGAAAATATGTTCTAGTGTCAGAGTTTCAATGAAATTTATCGCTACTACCCCAGACTAATCAGGTACACCTTTGTACCCTTGTTAATTGTTTTTGGTTGCCTTCTGGGACCGTGCAGTTTCCAGTGGAAAGTACCAAATTCTGTCCCAGCCGACAGCGCAGTCATTCAATATACTTGAGCTTTTATCATTGACTGTAATTTCTGTTCTCCTTCTACCTCGATCCAAATAATCTAATGGAAATGTTTATAAAATCTTCTTCACAACTGTAGAAGTAGCAGAGTATGAGCCAACAACTGTAAAACGGCCACCAAACCGCCCTTGTCTAGAAGATCAATGGTCATGAAGTTCTTTTCATCGCCGATACTGTGACGATCGGATGATGCTACATTTGTTTCTTTTTTAAAGCGATATCAGGAAACCCGATTTTAATTGACGGTTATATGGAACCCGTGAGCCCTATATACGTATCTATGGCTTACTTGGTGTTGAATATTCTCATTGATTTGCTGAGATGCACGGTTGATGGATGTCTCTGAGACTACCTGGGTAGCACGTAGTGGTTTTCCCGGTCACTATGCGTAGGCAAATTTGGGGATAAACTCATATTTAGTTGTTGTTGTTGTTGTTGTTGTTGTTGTTGTTGTTGTTGTTGTTGTTGTTGTTGTTGTTGTTCATCACAGGCTACTTATCTGCACACCAACAAAAATGAAACAAGCACAACAAAACTGTTTATATGCACCTCTCGGTATCCGGTCCATTTGAAAGCAGTCTTCATTCGATGGGGGAATCCAATCATTTTGTTCGTTTGCCTTACTTCATGTGACTGCTTTCGATGAGAGTGACGTGATAACGTTCATCGTCCCTCCGAAGTTGGCTTTACTCGTCTTCTGAGCTAATTCCTATTTGTTCAACAAGCAATATGACTAATCCACCACGTTATTGTTCAGTGAAGTGGCGGTCACAACGCATCATGATTTTTATATTTGTAACGTTTTACATTGCTGGATTTCAAAAAACAGTTGGATCTGAAGGAATGAAGCGTAATCCATTTATTCATCTATCCTACAAAGCTCAAATATCTAGGTTTCCTAATCCCTAACAGGCATTTACACTCGATTTTATGGTGACGTGTCTCCTCGATAAAAGATGCGGAATTGATTAGGTTTAGAGGCCTGAAGCACTGTTTTGAACTGTTCCACTAACTCTAGTGAGAAGACATTTCTGTCTGCGAATCGTCTCTTTTTATTGAAGTGAAATAGGAACTATTTACGTTTTTCGTCCAAATACCCCCACGCAAAATGTATTGGTCCGCCTAGTGTGAGTAACCAAGCCTTGAGGCTTAAATGTTGCTGGCAGGACTCATCTGTTGTCCCATTGGTCCACGTCATCGATCAACTATTGTCTCGTGATTTCCTTGCCTCAAGCCTTGGGCTTGGTACGCCACAGATGCTGACCACTAGGGTAACTGGGCTGTCTACTAACGATGAGTCAACACACCATCACAGAATCCGACCTGTAATAGAGGTTAAATAGAACTGAATGAGATAACACCAAGTCACGTTGTATTTACATTGTTTTCTTTTTTAGTAGCGCTGATCTGTAGACATTGTCCTGGCAATTTCCTAGTGGACATCAAGGCCAAATTGCAAAAGAACAACCTTAATGACTTTGAACAGTTGGTACAAATTCACCGTGACAGAACATTCGACTCAGTATGCAAAGTCGGAAATTCGAGAAAATACGCAGACAGCATAAGGAATGACTGCCTGCTACAGAAATCGGAACACTGAAACCGCATAATGAATTACAGTGTATTAGGCTGGGGTAGCACCCTTACTAGAGGGCGGTTGTCAGTGTTAAAGTCTATGAAGGAGCGAAAGGTTAGCAAACTCCATGGGTTATAGCTCATAGTCTTTTTCGTTTCTCACACTCGGATTATTCATAAGCCAATGTGGTATTCTATATTCTCCTGGAAAAATACAATCTCCGCGAAGGGTAGAAGGGCCCTTATTTATATGTACTTTCCTCTCTGTCAGTCCTAAAGGTCTGGTTTGTTCACCACCGGTCAATCGGTAATAGCTGTGCAGTAGATACTTTATCTATTGTAGTCGCCTTTCATCTCTCATGTACTGTCTAAAATACCGATGAGGTCGGTTATGGACAAGACATGATTCTGAGTTCCTTGTTACCTCGAAACCGAAAGGTTACTTCTCTGGTCAGTATTCCCGTTGAAGTTTCTTATTGACCGCATCCATGTTCTGAAAAAATTGTTCCACTTTTGCCTGATGAAAAAGACAGCAGAAAGTTGATAATCGATAAAAATATTGATTATTATTATTGCTAATAAAGAGACACCCTAACTGAAACAGATCTAGTGAGCAGGTAATTAGTGTACATGTAATCAAATATCCAAACTACTCAAATATATAATGAAAAATCTACTCGCATGTTTCTCATACAGAAATCCAAGGCCGCGAGTCGGAACCGAATCGGCGACACTCTGCTTGCCGAGCACACTTACTGTCAGCTAAGCTATTGTGGTACGGCCAGTCGTGTGTGAGTAACGAAAGTGACTATCCAGTGATGCGCAAACCACTTGTGTTCTGCCCACCGCACTGGCCGTTATGCGATAGCTCAGCTAGTAGATCGTCTGTTTGGCAGGTGGGGTGTCACCGGTTCGATTCCGGCTCGCTGCGTTGGACCTTTGGATGTAAAAAAATTAAGTGGATTTCCCATTATATAGGATTCAGGCCCCCGAGACAATAATATGTTAAGATATACTGTAAAGCAATTTTTTCCAGTGATTAGTACACACCCTAAACCTTGGTAACCGTGGTTGCCATTAACCGGTGTTTTACTCACAGAGCTACATTCTGAATCCAAAGCTTACATAAATGAATCATTGTTTTTCTCTCGCACCAAGTTCACTTCATTTTATTCAGTTCATCTTTTCAATTATCACTAATGGATGCAATTAATTATTTCTTTTTTTAGCAAATAAACTCAATCCAGTATAGAAGAATAACAACCGGGTTTGTTCACGTATTGTTAGTCTCTTGTCCTCTTGGAGCACCCTGGTAATTGTAGTCACCATCAAAAAGTACTTCCCTTTCAAAAGTTTTTTTATAAATTACCCGGAACTTTGTCATGGGTTTTCCAAAAGCAAGTACGCATTGTTTAGGGCAACGATTATTTGCAAAATTGGCGTACAGAACCCAAGTTTCCTCATCCTGGATGCAGTAAGCACAAACTGGTTCCGCTTCAAGTGACTTTCCCCGATTTATTTTCAGTCTGATGGATTTTCTTTTCGAGTGAGACCTTTTGGTTGTGTTGTTCCATCATGACGTGTTCAGATATCGGTCACAATCCCTTATTCGGCAACCAGTGCAAAGTGAATATGACAATGTCGTTCAGTCCACATCATGAAAGACTCGAACTGATCCGTTTTAAAGCTGTTCTGAAATACAACTCTCACGTTATAGTGTTATTCCGTGATCATTTTCAAATAACAGTCATGCAACGGTAAAGTTGTTATTGGGATACTTTTGTTGAGCCAACTACGGTGCTTTTCGACAGTGCAAGAAAGGCACATTGTAGACTCAGAGGAGCACAGTGAGAATCAATGGAACAATAATTGCTTCTGACAGAAAATATATTTCATGGAATAATCTGCTTTCGAATCATTTGACGCTATTTTCTTTCATTACTTGCACCAGGCTTTGACAATACCTCTAAGCAACACTCTAGAAATCGCTGAGATTCCTAAAATGATGCTTTCTCATGAAGTACTCACTCACGCAAACCATTCATATAAGTAATTGTTCTTACAAGCCAGTTTAGGCAGTAACAGTTGCCATTCGAATGTGCACCACTAAACAAGGCTATCTGCCGGATTACTCTAACTGGTAATTCTGAGGTCTAAAGTAAAACGTTTGAAGTGGAGCAACGTTTTCATAAAGTCATCGATTTTTCTCGCGTGGTATATAGTACTGCTGTTTCCGGATTTATTCGGAATACCATGTTGGAGTACCGTTTCAGAACTTTCCTGTTGAGATGGTCCCATTTAGATTCCCACGAAGATGAATTCCAATAGGGTTTTGGTATGATCCGTAATACGCACAGTTATTGCATCTTACCAATGTTTTACTGAGAGCATTGATTTTAACCAAAGAGTGAGCTGAGCAATGGCCAATAGCTCACGCGAACAAGGGCTGCTGTTCATCTACGGTGATTGGTTTGAACAGCGGGTTGGGAGCAAGCAAACCTTAACACATCAATGGAGAACGACACATTTTCCACGTGCATCTAAATATTTTGAGGGAATTCCCGGTCAACAGCCATACCAGGAACAGGGTTGCCTCATGTGTAACTCTAACTGTCTCTAAGCTACTCGCAAAGGTAGATTGCCTCATTTCCAATGAATCGCTAACAAATAGCATCGAAACAAGCAGATCAGGTTGTTTTCCTTTAATTTACCCAGATTCGCCTGAAAATGGACCTGGCTGAATGCCCATTATTTGATACTGGATAGACAGACCGGTTCTAGAAGTACTTGTGGTACTTCGCTTTTTGTGAGACGATTATGGGCAAAAGAAAATCATTGAAAATCGCAGCTGATTTATTTCATTAATTATCGAATTCCCCATTCCGGAATAAAAGGTGGGTACATTATGACACTCCGATCAAGAAAAGCATGTTTGCATACCATAGGAGGAACACAAATGATGATGTTAAAATTTAACTAATCTTCACTTTGTGTGCAAACCTAGTAGCAAAGAACGAACCGGACAAAATGATTGCCAGGTAAAGTATATCGATTTGTTATTCGTCGTTTGGGAGGGCGCTATTTCAAGAAATTTAGTTTTGGAAATTTCCAGATCATCAATTAATTACAGTATGCGGTTGCAGGGGTCCTTGGATGTTGTTCTTAAAAACGGACTTTTTTCGTATCGAACTTTAAACCTGTAGGTCAAACGCGATTAGCGTGAGATATTCTCTAGTGAGCTTTGTTTCTCATTTTGTTGACCAGTAATATACGGCCTGGCAATTTCCTTTAGCCGAGGTCAACTTGATCCATTTTTGAGCACGTTTCTCCTGCTAGGCATTTAGGAAAGTCGACAAAAACATCACTAAAAAGCGTTGATGACAGCCGGCCTAAAAGAGTGTACGTAATATTTTTCAACTTAGAAGTTCCGAGAAATCACTCTGCTACTTACTCAATCCATCTGTCTCGAAAACGTTCCATCACTGTCTGAATTATTATCATTCTGATCAACCGATTCCTGCTTTTTTCAGTTCAGCTTTTCCCCTGGTTTCACATTTTTACCCAGATGACTTAAGGGTTTACTTGTCCATGATGGACGATATATGAGCAAGTGCTCTATGGAACATCTAAACTACCACCAGATAAGATGGAGACCGTTGTTTTATATGAAGAGAGCAACTGCGAACAAAAGTTGTATTATTCTTTTGAGCGTACACTAATACAATCTGTTATAAATCAATCAACCGATCAGCTGGGCAATTTCATCCCGCACCAGTAGACAACAGTACACAGTACAGAAGTCAGAAAGTCATAAGACCTACACAATCCAACCATAGAACATATTGGGTTAGGGATGAATTAGTGGCCGGATCACCGTGCGAAGCGAATTGCTTTCTGAGTCCCAGCAACGCGTGAACGCGTCTTATTGTACTTGATAGAAAATGTGGGCTATTTGTCGGCCGTATACTTCCAGGGTAATCTGTACTAATTTTTTAGAAAACACCGTATTGTCATGCTGACGACATGGAACATATTGAGAGAAACTATCAATTTGGGTACAGTCGTTTTCAAAAATGTATTCCATTCGGTTGTATTAAAGTCTTTGGTCACTTTTGAGTTAGAATACATCCGTTTATTCTCCACCTATATAGCCTACTCCGTGGAGCCTAACTACCTCAAGTCCTTGACACTTTTTGTACATCTAAACAGCTTTTGTTGACCTTTTGAGGTGAACAAAACACAGACTGAAAACATTTTGTTCAGTACGTGAGGGTCGAATTAAAACTGTTCCTCTCTTTTGATTTGCGTCTTCTATAATGCGTTTTTCAAAAGAAAGTCGTTAACTATTCTCTTTCCATGGTTTACTAATAGTTTAATGAGGCTTCTTGATTCATCACCTAGATAAAATTATGCAGGAGTTTTGGAGTTCCAGGTTAAACTCCTTTATTCATAATGTGTTTAAGTCCTTACTTTTTTATATTATGCCACACCAAGGTTGAGAATGCAAAAACTCCATCATACGTTATATGGTTGACTGTAGGTCTGTAAACTCATCAGGGCAGTTTAGTTTACAAAACCGTGGGTACCATTATAAGTTTGTCGGAGTTTGAAACTTCCCACATGCTAGGAGCCGAATGTGACTAATTTTTGAAGCATGAATTTGAAATTCATAATAACCGGCTTTGATAAATAAATACTGATGCTACTAAGAAGAGTTTTCTTTGCAGAAGCGATAATATTATATGCCTCTAGCTGGCAGAAGTGAGAACAAAACAAGGGCAGCTGAAAAATACGACAATACCTCGCGATTCACAGTTGGTACTAAGAGGTCGGAAATATGTTGCTTGTTTGTTTGCAATGCGTGACCTTAATAGCAAGGTCATCCGACCGTCATCCGGTAAACTCCTATCGTGTTTTCCCGATAGTAAAGAAATATGAGCTCAGAACCTAAACATTTCAAAAAAATAAAATTCAGGGAATATTGTTTGGAAAAGTTCCAAAAATGGAAGCATACATTTTCGCCTTATTGATTTGTAGCATTGAGCTACGATAAGAGGCGGTTGGCAGGAAACCAACATATCCAATATGGATAATGATATCTCCTCCATTTTGAAAAAACTGAATACCCAATGAGCTGTATATATAGGATGAAATGCTCAAGCAATGTGACAGAAAAAGAGCTTTTGGAATATCGAATTAGACTAGGTTTGGTCCCTCGGTGAAATACGGCCATGATTTGACGATCAATAAAAGGGAACAAACTATCACTCCACTTTAAATGGGAATAATTATGTCCCACTCATGTTACGGTACGATGTGCGGTAAACTTCACGTACCAGACAACGGAACGTGCATCCGTATTACTAGTGACATTGTCGACAATTTTTCACAAACTTTCTTTTTGGTTCTTTCGGTTGGAAGTTCTTTACCCATTCTTTTGTATTTTATGTTTTGTTAATTGATTCATTTTACCTTCTGTGGATCTTAAGTTGTTCTTGTTTTCCAGTTGAGTATTTCAAACAGCGTGATTATCAGCTCAGCCGTTACCAATACTGATATCACTGTTATATATATATATATATATATATATATATATATATATATATATGTATACTGTTTAGATAACTCATACTAACAGCATATCCAAAGGTTTCTCTTTTGTCACTGATTCATTGGGTCACCCATAACCGAGCTGGTATTGTTTTCTGATTGCTTAACCAGGCTACCTTTATTCTGAATATCAGCAAACAGCCAGCATCCAAGAGACGTTTCCATGAGATCCATGGTTATTGACCGGAGCTTTAGTCTCATCCTATGTTATCGATGTCACGGAGGACTCTACTGCAGTAGTTGGCAAATTAAATGTTGCAAATTTCGTGTCCTATGCTGTGTACAGTGAGCCGTCGACTGGTTTCTCAGCACTTCTGACGGAGGTTGCCACGTTCTGACGGACAGTCACAGACTCTGAGTTCCGTAAGTCCATAAAATGGATGGAAGTGAAAAGGGGATAGCAAATAGTTGAAAGAATAATATGTAATTTTGCGGTGCTATAACTCCTGAATGTGACAGCCAATAGGGATAATTCCGTTTTTTCACTAGGACAGTACTAAAAGGCTTTTCAAATAATCCATATGCAGTTGGGTGAGCGCAACCGTGAACAATGGCGGCAACCTATGAAGTATACTTCGTTCAAACCACGGTAAATGCTCGGGTTCGTACCTCAGCTGCCCAACTGAAAGACTTATAAATAAGGTAATGGCTGACTTGATTGAATCATGGGTTGTACGACTGGCCAATTATATATTATTTGAATAATCATGGGTAGGACGCAAATGAGGACTGTAAATGTAACTTTAGTGTTCAATCTGTAAATAAACTAACATCCTAAAATGTCCTCTTACCGCTTGGTAATTTCTGCTATGTACAAATATTTTGAGGGAGAATGACAGCTTCAGTAACAGGAAGCAAAATGGTGCCACAACTTGGCTAGCAGGCAGGATCCAAATTGACTATGAATGATTCTTCTAGATAAGAGTAGACTTCTCTTAATTTTCGGCCTTAGTAAACACTGATCCAGATGAACGCTTATATCTGACACCTATACGAAAGAAAGACTGTCATGAAAGGGTAAAAGGGACAGATTTTTTCATCTCGATTTACTCATGGACCTAATCCTTGATAAAAGTGTGATCCAATACCGTATTGCCCTTCTCCGTGTGATCAACATAGTTCTGTTTGGGCAAATCACCTTAGGAACAAGAATATTATAAGGAAATTTGACTTTTTTATTCGACTCAAGAACCCTATAAAACTTTGCAACAGCATATTTTTACATACTTTATTCTAGTTTTTAAATACTCGCTACCACATTCCTATAGAAGTATGTGTTTTATATAGCTCTCCTTCTCAATAATCGCAATGATATGTTGGGAAATAGATCCGTGTGTCACGCTAAACGTGACATTCTATAGATTTTTCCAGAAGAACCTTAATTCAGTTGACACAAACTTTAACAGGGTGACAGCATTTGAGATCTAAAAAGAAAAAGAGAATCGCTGTACTTTAAATGTGTGGTCAAAAGCATTCCACACATAGTGTCGTTCACATAACCGACAATGTCCATTATTTTGAAGCAAACTGTCAAGTTAACGGATTTTTTGCACAACCTCTCACCACTTGATAATGATAGCTACATATATGCTCTCATTTACCCAGTATTATATATGTAAACCCATAAAGCGACATATCGAAAAAAGTTTCTCCATTGTACAGGCTTTATTTTCATGAATCGATGGTCTTCTTATTTTTGTTGCGTTTTGAAACTGCTGTCCCTCTAAGTTAAAATCAAACTATTTTTGATTCCCTAGATTTCGTTCTGGTCAACGGACAGAGATGCTTCTTGGCTGTTCACCGTCTTTCCCTGAACACCCTAGTATAAATGTCACGTGGTTACACAGGTGATTTGAAGAGTAACGAGATATAGCCCTTTCGCAGTGGCTATCTTCTTTCTCTTCTGAACAAATGCATACGGTGTGTTCAGTTGTTTAGCGAATAGTAGTCGCTGAATCATGCCTTGATTGAAATTTCTCTCAAAGTGCTGCTGTGGCTGTTGATCAGCCGTACTCCTTGTACGATGCCGTGTCACGTGACTCACTACGGTGGCATGTGCGCTTGTTTCAACCGGGTTTCATTCTAGATGGCCACGTCTACACGACTCTACAGGGACGTCGAAAAAGTTCGCCTCAACTTCTACTGCGTTCATGTGAAATGAACAGTTGGAACTAAGAAAAAAGCTAACCATCAAAAAGAAGGGCACAGTAGTATGAAAATTTCCAAACTAACACTGGAAAAAAGATGTGGAATAGTCACATAATCTAGTTTCAGTTAGTCGCCCTAAGGTATTTGAATGGAATAAAATTGAACTTATTGATCTGCGTGCCAATTTTTTTCCTTAGTTCACGTGTTACACTTCCAATCTACCCGTGTGTCCACACTTATCCGTGGATACTCCAGTAGTATATATTCAAATCATCGGGTGTTCCTTCACTTCCTAAAAACCCGATGTTTAATCTCCATTCAGCACACAAATCTTCGATATCCCTTTCCCGTAGTTGGTTTTATTTACCAGTGTGCTTTTACATTTGTGATTCGTATGCATCCCCTCAGATGGTTGCGCAGTAATTTAACCCGTTGCACGTGCATAAAACAAATATGTGGGCTCGTGTGTCAAGCAGACCTGATGCCACGTATTCGCGTTGACTGCCTTGTGCATGAAAATTCTTATCGGAATAAGCATAACTGAATCATGCTATCTGCATCGAGTAAGTAAGAGAACAAACTTTTGGATGATATTTAATTTTGCAATGAAACAACATTTTGTCGAGCGGAACCATCTGCTTTCCATTCTGATACACTATCTTATCCGGAAAGCATACTCATCTCAGACTAACCTTTAACAGAGCTACATTACGCAGTCACGTATAAATTTCCACCTTTATGAACAACTTACAGAGCTTGGTTACTATTTGCTATTGGGTAGTGGGAGATTAGATTTGTATATTATGATTCATGTAGTGTATATGTTCAACAATCCGTTGAGAGCCAGCCCGGATAGCCTTGTGGTTAAGGTGTTCGATTCACAATCGTTCACCCCGGGTTCGAGTCCTCGTGGGGGCTCGGTAGATGTGCACTGCTGATGATTCCCAACAAGGATGGAACAGCTGTATATTGCTTCCATGGTTTTCAATGGTGAGTTGAGCGTTGAAGCTGCCTGATGAATCATATCATATCATATCATATCATATCATATCATATCATATCATATATATATATATATATATATATATATATAATGAGAGAGGAATAGAGAGAAGGACAAAATTAGAGGAAAACTCAGTTCAACTAAAATCAGTTATACAGTTGTCATTTAAATTTCATTTGAACGAATCCTTATTCGCAGTAACCGACGACCATTTGATGGGCTGAACCTGACCGAAATGGTCTGCGGTCGCTGAATACTACCGCTTCTTTATTACTCTATAGAATTCTAACAATTATATCAGCAGAATTTTGATGTCGCTATCAACTTTCGTCAAGAGATTAGTAAAGTTACACGTTTGCTGTATTGAAAGTTGGTCTATATTATTGGACGAATAATTTTGCTTAATATTTTCTCTCCCAAACGGAGGGACTCTGTCGTTTTTCAATCCGCAGCTCTTGTCGGTTTTTAGTAATACCACGAGCGACTGTTCGGTACTCGGTAACAAGACCTGTAACTCTCAAGGCCTTACTGAATCAGCAACCATTTTTACAGGTTATCCATTCAAAAATTAAAGTCACTTGAAATTTTTTCAGTACCAAAAGGTATGTTGATTAAAATAGCATGAAACTTCATTCAGCTTTATGGTGGTCTTTTCTTTTTTGTCTTTGACGGGCATGGAGAATGTTTCCGATAACACAATAATCAAACTGTTGATATATTGATCACAGAGATACACATCAAAAAGCACAATGGATACATCATCAATGGTGCATTCGGGCCCGTTAAACATGAAGCAATGTATGAACAAAAATTTCTCCATCCTTTGTCTGTTACGTGAAAGTTTACCTTGAAGCTACCTGCACAAATTAACTCAAATGAATAAACTGACAATTGAGAAATAAACGTCTATTAATCAGTTTCCCAGATTCTGGTCAACTAATCCATCCACCTGATCACTACAAACAGCGAAAAATTGGACAGTGGTTATTTTGCACAAACAAATCTCAATACGTGAGTAGCGTAACTTTTTTTCTTTTTCATGAGAAACTATGTGAACTGCCATTGAATGCTCATCACAATCAACGTGAGCTTCTCGCGTACAAAACTGCTGACACCGAATAAATCATCCGGTGTTATTTTTTATGCCCAAAAGTTGAAGCAAAGTGGGTAAGGAAACCTGACCATTTCCTCCCTAGCATTCTTATTTAAGTGAAAAAATCGTCGCTCCCCAGATTGTCTTGTCCAAAAGCTGTCACAGGAAATAGAACTCGAAAAGACTGCAGGATGAGACCAAATGCTTATTCTCAACAATCCTGTATCGTGATAATGTTGTGCATGCCACGCCCTCACCGAATAGATTTTCCCAATTCGTGGATATCAGCACATGTTTACTGATAGGATCTCAGAGTGGGACTCACACGATTATCGAACTTGTTCTCAGTCTCTGTGAAGCAGAATAACTACAAAGGAATATGCATCTTTCCAAGCGTAAAACCAGTATAACCACCTCACGTACATGTTGTGTACATCATGTAAACTGGGTTTGGTTATCAGCCGGTCTGGTTACCTTCACATAGGTTATTCCTAAACTTACCTTCGTTTAGCTGAAAATGCCCTCTGTTCACAGATAAATCAGGGACTGCGTTCACTTAACAAGCCATTCGAAACATCACATGAGACACTGGTTTCGTTATTTTGTATGAAGTTCACGATCAAATTGAAAACACTGAGAATGTGGTAGGTCTATGTTTGTTAAGATCACAAATCAAATCCACCTAACTGTCACGTAAAGAACCAGTTCTTGAAGGGTCGTACATTTCGGTAGCCTAAGCAGTCCTTATCAAATGAATACTGCTGGAGTGTCTATGGTCACGAGCTTTAGCGGTGTATTGGTAAAAAGCGGTAGTGTGGATATAATTTCGGAGTTGGCGAATGTAAACTTTGGGGACTCGGATAGCAGCCAGTTCAGCTTTTGAAATGAACCACAGCTGCGGCTGAATTTGAGAGGACACCATTATCATTTATTCGCAAAATGCAGTCAAGTAGTTGCAGTTTTAGTGAATGTATTTGCAACATGTATCAACCCAGATGAACTCACAGAAGAAATGCAGCCAACAGTGATGCCCCGAATTGGCTTATATAGCAGACAACCCAACCGTTTCGGTTCCACAAGAAAGGGCACTATGAAGTCTGCCATCTGATGTATTTAAATCTATGCTTTTCTGAGTTACTGTCTATCGTGGTCCACCTTGGGAAGGAAGGTTTGCGGATTACCTCCAAAAAGAAGTCAAGCATTAGAGTACGAATAATCGATCCACAAATACCATCCAAAACATTACAAGTGAATTTAAGTTTCTCCATATTAGAGGTATTGTCAAAATTCGGATAAAAATATAGTTTTTGAACTACTTCGTCCTTCACATAAAACGTCAGAACCTGGTAAAATTTGTCATTGTGAAGAAGATGCTTCGACGTTTGTCGACAGTATTTTAAGAACATGGTATTAAAATAAATCTGGTCTTTTATGGAGCAAACTTAATAACCGAACGCCTAAAGTTTCCACTGTTCTACCACTGTAAGAGCATGTGGCAAAGGAATGGATCCATTCGTGGTAATAAAAACTTTGCCAGTGCAGAGGTAACCTGGAGCTTCACCGGGGGAGCTAAGTAGAACTGCCTGGAGAACTCACGACTAAACAGACTGGAAAAATGTATTCATACAGCTCAACGAGTTCTTCATTGCTCCTAGTGTCGAGGACAAAACTCCATCAAACTGGAAATTTATGATTTATTGCAGCTCATATCAACCAGCGCAATGAATTTCAAAATCTTAAATTCACTGAAGTGAGTTTCTTCTTGGTTTTCATATCAAAGACAACGCTCTGGTGATCTTCAAGTCACGCAACTGAGCACGGAAAGTAAATCCAAAACCAAAACAAATCACGGTCAAATCTATCATCTACAACCAAAGCTGTCGTACATCCCCAAAGGATACAGAATTTCCAGGTACTTTCGTGGTTCCGTTGTTTCATTCTGCCAACAAGAAGTAAATTCGATATTTGCGCAAATAAGATTGCTCCTGGCAGGAGCCGTATTTATGCCTCCGTGGCAAAAACCACATTCGATGAATTCTAATTTCACGACTGTTCATATGCAGCCCTTCATTTAATTTCGTCTGTCGATCACCAGTCAAATAAGCCACACTAGTCAGAACTTAAGAGCCGAATAATACAGTACCAATCAGAGCAATAATCCTTTCTTGAGAATTTTATATTTTTAATCCTTGTCTATTGTTAGATGAAAAAGTACGAAAGCCAATCTCCTAATGAAGGAAATATTTTGCCACTGGATTTTCGACTATATCCGTCCATGGTCCGGAAAAGAGCTAGCATTTTCTAAAACTGTACATTTGTCCCATTCGTACCGATTCGAGATGAACTAGGATAATATTGAAGCACCGCTTGTGCCAGCGTCGTAAAAAGTCTTTTGTTTCCACTTTTGAAATATTTTTCGTCCACGAACTGGGGAGGTAGTACACTTTATAGTTCCATATTTTGAAAAATTCAACATCCTAAAAGCTTGTGTTAATTAAATTTAAAAGGTAAGACCCAGCTTTTAAGGGGCTGATACTGAGTTTTGATGATTTATGTGATAGGGGTAATATTTGTGTATGATTTAAATCCGCTGAAAAATATATTTCTTTCATTTGGTAATGTTGCGAGTATTCATCCTATCAAACCTTGTCGACGTGTTTTTACGAAGTTCTTCATACAGGCTTCTGAAGTTGACCATGAAAAGGGATGACTTGAACCCCGGACGCTTTAACTTTTAGAATATCAGATTGGAAAATCCTTCCTATTTTATTTCTGAACAACGCTGCAGTATTAGAAGTCGTATTACAATCAATATCGCATCGCCAACACAATCCACAAATGGTGCCATATTTACGTGACTGAAGTCCCATTTAAACTGCTTGGTTGGTTCTCCTAATGCAAATACACATCACGTCACTCTTACACTTTTTCGACTTTTGACTCTAGTCCGGCTGAAACTCATCGTTATTGATTTTATCTATTAGCGTAAACTGAGGATTTTTCTACTCCTTCACTAAGTAAAACGAAACAATAAATTAAGCGACGATAACTTCGTACAAACATGTCAGTAAATGTCCTCCAAGGTTACGTAAACTACCGTTTACATGCGACACGAAGCCACTGGAGGCCTTATAAGTTAAGCTAAAACGTTTCCGTTCCATGCGGTTATTTTCTGTCTTTCAGGGGTGTTCCTTTGAACAAAACATGTCTCTGATAATACTGGCTCCAATGGAAGAAAAGCTATCAATATTTTCTT
The DNA here is from genome assembly GCA_948099385.1 of Fasciola hepatica. Lineage (NCBI taxonomy): Eukaryota > Metazoa > Platyhelminthes > Trematoda > Plagiorchiida > Fasciolidae > Fasciola > Fasciola hepatica. The sequence continues at coordinate 6,651,311 of CANUEZ040000012.1, read as the reverse complement.
TCAACTGGTCATTGATTTCCAAAACCACCTGATTACCGCTTTACGTGATTCTCGTAAGCTTCGTTTTTGGTGACGAAAATCCGGTACGAATCAATACGAGATGATGTCACATCATGTTATTTGTGTTACTCAGTGGATTTAGGCAAATATGAATTCTTCTATGCTATCTGAACGTTAAACTCTCCTTTTCTGCCCACGCACTATCAACGAAAATCGGCAGTAGTAATCAGCAGTGAGAAAACCGCGAACACTGACACTGGATTACGAAAGTTCCTGATATTTAGAATAAACCACTTGATTGATTACCGGAGTTTTCTTCCATCAAGTCTATTCACTAACTGTCAGATTATTCGTTCGATAGGTTGGAAGAACGAACGGCAATCTAATTCACTTATTCCTCAGCTGAATCCCGCTCTTCTTCTGGTGTTTGGTTGTTTGTTGATGTGATTGGTCGAATCGGTGCACCATTCATAGTCAAACTACGGAAGGACCATAAAAACCAATTCACGTATTGTGGGTTAGGACTTCGTACTTCTCAAATGTGACGTTAGTCAGTAATTCCTTAACTTTCAAAAGCTTACCTCATCCGATTCAACCGGTCTTTTTGTGGCTTCCCAATCAAAATCTCAGAATCTCTAAATGCCGAATTCGATACCTGTATCATTTATGGTTTCTAAAATTTATTTGTTATTTCAAGAAACCACGAGCAATTATTCATTCGCAAGCTGTTCCACGACAGACATTTCGAAGGCTCTCATGAAAGAAACATGGTCATAGCCGTATTCTTTGTAAATTTTATTATAAAATTAGCTGGTTTCGCTTTCGTACGGTGCAGCAAGCCCACCTCACTGGCCAAAGTAGAGCTGCATACCAACGAATATTTTTCTTCGTCCAATTTAGTGGACTGTAAGACTTTATTTGTGGTCGAAAGATGTCGTTCTTTGCAGCAGTTTAGTAATTCTGAGCTAAACTGATGAATTAATAAATAAGATATTGGAAGGTTCCGCGTGTTTTGATTTTATTTCATATTGATCATTCCTGTGGATACGAGACTGACGATCTAAAAGACATCCAGATCAGCTTCACATTATTGCTGTAGCAGGTAGGCTACCGCTCTGCAGTCACAATCTGGCTTTCCCTAATCTATGTGTCTTCTCCGGCCAGTGTACCTGATTGGGAGGAAGACTTTCATGAAATTCTGGGTATTTGTTTACTCCGATAGATGGCGAATGTAAAACGTGAGCTCTATGTGGTGTATTTCGAATATATTACAATGGCATAAACTGGGCTTAAACGGTTTTATTGTGCGTCCAGTGGATGAAGTGGACATCTGTTATTATTTTTATTCCTGGTTATCATAAGCAAGACCTATTTTAGATATTTCTATGGACATACGTTTGAATTGCACGTGATAATATAAAATACACCGTATACAACCTGGGGGGAATATCACTTGTTCGTATCTAATTTCACACCCATGGCTTACAAATGTAAATTACTTAGAAGTCTCCGTCCCACAAAGCATAGGGAACGTAAACTAAGGATCAGGTGCAGAATGAATTATTTATCTAAGAAACATTGCCAAACAACAGCTAACCACAATTCCTTGTCGAATAAATCCAAAAACCAAGAACGGTAACAGGGAAAAGAAAAAAGCTTTTCTCGCTGTACCGTGTACATGTGGAACTTTATTTCATCAAATCATTGAGAAAAAGCTACTTGGTGAACAAGCTCGTTTTTAGTTATTCGTACTCATACCCAAGCGTAACAAAGAACTTGACTCGCTAAACAAGAAAGAGCTGTGAGAATCTAATGCTGTCTCTTCTCGTATGCGGGAGGACGTGAAATGTACCACAGTGTAGAATCAAATCAATGGAAATCCGAGAGCCATTATAAGTAACCCGTACGCTCAGGTGAAATCATCTTTGCTACTGATGACGAAATATATCTGAACTTCCAAAATCACTCGCGCGCTCTTGCCAATTTTACGGTTTAACAGGGCATCTCTCATTTCACTTACGGATTCGGTGATATATTGGCAGAAAGGATTATCGGTTGGCTCAACGAGTTTCAGAATCTGCTACTGAAATGTTTGTCTCAGTCTTTAGCATCACCCGCCGTAGTCACATGAAATGACCGCTAATCGAAGGCACCTTCGATTGCAGAACACCTAACCGCAAAGCTGAGTTGATCCGATCTTGTACAGTGACGCTACGTAATCCAGCACAAAATATATTTTTGATTCAGTTAAGCGATATTTAATATTACAAATCAGCCCGCCCTGTGTGCTCAGGCTCATTTACCACAAAATGCTTGTTTATGTAGACACCATTTCAGCGTTCTTCCCTTTCTCCTACTAGCAGCAGTGTGAACATTGGTAATCTAGCCCAATCTATTGTAAATTTCCCCTACTGTGTCGTAAATAAAGTAACATTTTTGCCTTCTCTGGTGACACGAAAAAACGGGAGTGCCCGCATCCCGGGACAGGTATCCTCTTCCGGTTCTGATAAATTTCAATAGAGGAGCGAAACAAAAATATGAACTCCCTTGTAAAAGAATTCGATCCGGATTAACGCCGTGAATACTTGCTATACTTTTCTTAACCACCACAGGTCGTGAGAAATTCACATTACCATTAGTGATCCGTAAAGTATTATTACCCACATAGGCATTTACGGTCAGTTCGTCACCTCATAAGTCACACTGGTGATAAAGAAGAAACAAATCCGATTGAAATGTTCCCGGCAGTTACAGTTAGTTTAAACGTAGACCCCAATTGCGAAGTATCCGTCTTTGCATGAGTAACTTTGTCATACCTCATAGTGTTTATTTGACCACAGTCTTGGAGACCCATCCAGCCTAATCAAATGGTTACCACAAGGGGCTCATAAAAGACCATGTGAATTTTAGGCTGTAGCCGGGACCAGTGGACAGAAACTGCTGTTGACTTCTAATTTGGCTAGAAACGACTCTACAGGGACCTTTTATCCTCTCCGTATACGGATGAACCGTTGTGTGTTATACGACAAAAAATCAACTAACTTTGTTTTATTAAGCCAGGCCCGTTATGACACAAAAAATATTCTTTTTACCCTCTTTTTATTTATCATAAAACAAGGCACGACATCTCAAGGAGAGGGATGCGGCTGATGAAGGACAGCCAAATGGGGAAGTTACTGGCCGTGGAGGGAATCGAACACAGGTCGTTATCGTCGAAGGTCCACTATGATAATATCTGACCACCTCCAGTCACTATTCTTTCATGCGATTGTAAACTGAGCTTTTGATGACCACCGGGCTTGCGCTTTAGAATGTGACGGGTCTTTAGAATGCTTGGGAATCTTAATCCCAACCGCGACTGAAAAGCACCGCAAGAAAGTGCCCAAGCCAGTATAATAATAATGATAATAATACTGCTAGTTCGCTGAATTCAGTCTCACTGCTTGTTGATATACCTCTGCCCAGCAGTGAAAGGTATGCAGGTAATTCAGTCGAAGCATTGACGTATTACGCAAAAATCCTTATTACGTAAGCCGTTTTAACTTAGATATCTTTTTCTCTCTGCAATTAATCCATTTAGCTGTCAGAATCGTTCATCTTCACCACTTTTCACCTTCTGGTGTTTCTTTTTTTAACCGAGTGTGTGATTACCTAAAGAGGAAAACGGTTTATTTCTAGCAACGGAATTTCATGCACGTGTTTCTCGTTAGTGTTTTAATTAAGGCACATAATTTTAACGCAAAGTTTCAGTTTGAATCAACTTTTTTTCCAGATATTACCAAAGACAACTAAACCATGTTATCGGACAGCCGTCAAAATTAGCAAATGAACATCAATGTTATCATGTTTTCACAGTTAACAGAGTAAGCTTTGACCCTGAAGATTTGGATTAATTTTCCCCACCAATGACCAACAATCTGCTTCACTCGCCGGTTCTCTTATTCTTAGTTGCGCAATTTGAAGGTCAAAATAGACATACTTTGTCTCCTACTCCAAGCACATGAAGTGTTGAATTTCAAATGTGTACACTGAGTTGTTTATCATGATTTGGCATAACTACATTTGGCAACTTGAATACAATGTAGTTTTAGCACCGCTGACGTTCCTCTCCATCTTCTTTCTCTACTACTACAATTACTGTTGTGGCACTTCATTTTAACGGAATGTCTTCCATTCAAATGGACTTTGGCTTGTTAGCCTTACAACACAACAAAATACTTACGAAGGCGGAAATGTTGTTGGTGACGAAGCTATTTGCAGACGTTAGACGTATAAAAAAAGACGGAGAGACAGTTACGTAACCCCGTGACTGAGTACTCTCCAAGTTGGGTGGAAAAAAAACAAAAAGCCGTACTAATCATCGGCATTGGGAAAAACAAAAACTTCTCTTAGAAACAAATTATGGGGCCGAATGCGACGACTAGTCTCGGGCAGTGAACACCAAATTGAATTCCTGATCATACATGCTTGTGGAGGCGATATTGATCAACAAATGGCGACGCATCTCGCGCCAACAAAAAAAATATCTATGTCAGTTTTGGCCCAGTCTTCATGATTTAAGTTGGGCTGTGCATTGGCTTTTGGGCACTTCCCACGAAAAAAGAACTGTATACGTTCACCAGTTTGCACTTAGTCAGAAGCAGCAAGTGTTTCCGAAAATAAATCTAGCTTTCAGAGGATTGTATTTTTTTATCACAAATATATCAGGAAACAAATGATTTGAATCTAAGGCAACAGAAACGTGGAAATCGACTACTTCCGTTGGTTCCCTGTAGGAAACTTCATTTAGTCTTCAGGAGATAGCAACTGCTTCTACAGGGTAGTAATAAAATATTTCCCCAAAACCTGTTGCACCGTATAGTTTGTTTATGAGGCCAGCAATAAGCACTTGATGATTCGTACAGTATTTACATCATGGACCACTCGACTTCGTGTGGTTTTGCTCTGTTCCGACGATCAAAATAGCACTAATTCTGGGCCTTTCCGCAAGTTTTACCCACTGCTGACCTACGGCCACGGAGTTCCACTTCCCCCAGGCGGCTTATTCAAGTAGATCTACTTGCTAGGCAATATTTCAATGACTTTATCTCAAATGAATTTCACAAGAAATTATTGCCTAACGAGCCATAAGAGATATCCGTTTCCAATTCCCCCTCTATAGTCGCATGAAACCAGTCAAATATGTAATTGGTCCAAATGTGAAAATCTAATCCATCATTCATTTTTTCTAGCTTTTTTCACTGGGAGCACAATGAGAACGGATAAAATATTCCTAATCACACTACACGTCTGGATTATTGAGAGCGTCTCGGCGATGTGGGTCCCCTATGATTTCATGTTTTCTCAAATCTACAAGTGAAGAAACTAACACTGCTATCAAGAGAAAAAGGAAAAATGAATGATCTTAGCACTCCAATGCTTCACCTGTTCACCACAGGGGTAGACACTTTGGCAGCTGGAGAACAGTATACAGCCTAGATGGACCGGCTAAGGTAATAAGTCAGGTGAAGTGATGTCTACCACCATACCAGACCACTAGCAATCTGAGTGAATCACCTCCGCTATATGGTCACAAAAATCTAATTTGCAACTTCAGCAGTGTGAATGGATAACCTTCTTTGGAGGCATCACTAATCAAATACAGCTGTGATTTCTGCTAGTTTTTCGTGTTCAGGTCACTGCTAACCCAAAAACAACGAGGCTGTACGTGCAGGCCCACACATCGGTAGCAGGTAATATGTAAATGAGTGGACAGTGTTTCTCCGGAAGCACATGACCGATGTCACGGTTGTTGGCTGTTGAGTGAAGGCTACCCATTTTCAATCTAGATGCTTCAAATTATGTCCTTGTCACGAATACTTCAACGGAATGAACTAATATGAAAATTAGTGAGCAGAGTAGTACCGGGTATGCACAGCGGCAACAACCACAAAACCGGTCGTGTGTCTCTGGGGCAACCTTGTTCATCCATCTACGTGGTACCATATAAATATATATATATATATATATATATATATATATATATATATAGATGTGCAGACATGAAACTCCTCTTGGAAGAAGCGAATGTGGTCAAGTGCACCGAAATCTATTGGACAGCGGCAATCATTGATGGTGCGACTGGATGTAACTAGAAAACATAATTAGTTGCTTCGTACCTAAAAGCAATTTCTTAGATCACTTCTTGTCCCCTGACTGAGCGTGATAGCCCGTTCACAAACAGGGTGTTACTCGTTGTATAAATAAGCAACATAATTAGAAGTGGTCATAGTTGTTTCAGATGAATGATTTTAACTTTGGTTTTACACCGATCTCCTCGACTTCGTTAGAACAGAAACCCATCATCTCTATTCTGTGTGTCAGGACCGAACAAGGTTCGGAGTGTATCGAAAAAACAGTGCGCCATGTGATGTGTTGGACGAGATATAATGTCTGTAACACGGCCTTGTCGGTGGAAAATTATAAGCCGGCTTTTCGGTTACCGTGGGTAACCCTTCTCAAGGCAGTTTTACGGTCAAATGACTCTGAGAAATCAGTCCACGGCGAGTGTGAGTGGTGTGTGTGTGTGTGGATTTGTGTGTGTGTGTGTGTGTGTGTGTGTGTGTGTGTGTTAGATCGTTCGTCGATTAGATTGATCGGATTTTAGTCACACCGAGTCCCATTATCCGAGCCTGTGGTGACAAGGTCAAGTGTCGGGGCAGAGATTCCCGGAATTTGGACCGTACTGACATGAATAACACATAAGCAGCCCAAAGGTCACATCGGCACTTGACCTCGTCACCACGGGCTCGGAACGGTGGGAATCAATGTGACTAAAATCCGATCAATCTAATCGACAAACTATCTAACACACACACACACACACACACACACACACCATTGACTGGTAACTGATTCTTCAGAGTCATTTGACCGTAAAACTGCCTTGAGAAGGTTTACCCACGGTAACCGAAAGGCCGGCTTATAATTTTCCATCGACAACGCCGTGTTACAGACATTATATCTCGTACAACACCTTTATCTTTTCCCAACCACTCGACGTCACCGATTCCTCCGTACCTCCCATATTACAGAAAATAATAATGCCATGTCCGTATATGTAAACTTAATAACCGGAAGGTGTATTTGCTATAAATATGTTTGTTTTCAATGGTCTTATTCTCCGTGTCTCAATGAGCATTTTCAATGTCGGACTAATTATGACAAAAATACTTTTCGAGAGAGTTGATTCCCAGTTTATACTTTCCTTGTATCAATCACAAATCACGAAGAGTTTTATTGGTATATATTTTGGCTAATAATTCTGCTAATGTGCTTTGTGATTTTCTTCTTCGTTCAAGTTTGAGTATCCTTTTATTGCGTGCGCTCCATTTCTATGTTTACTGCTACCCCGTCGAATTGAAGGGATTCGCCAGCTATGGACATTGTATACAGTTATACCTGGTCAGAAGTACCTCTAAAACGAATTACTGAATTTCCGGCTTAGTCTGATTTAACAGATGGTAGAATTCCCTTCCTACCCAATAAAAGCGTCCGTGCTGCCCGGTAGGCTACCCTGAATTGCAACCCTCCAACGAAGATGTCCGCCTTGACAATTTTCAGCACCAACATCTTCTGGAAGATCTGTTACGAACAAAGTGAAACTAATTTTCAGGAAGATGGACAATCACTGTCCGGGAACAGCACGCCGGCTGAATGTCCGCTTTACGCAAACAAATCTTGTCAGAATTGTATTCACTCATCTTAACCAGTTTCATTGTGCGTTTTTTACTTGGAAATTTGCCATAATTAACCTATTTTGTTCAGAGATGTGAAAACATTATTTTGGAGGCTACCCTCTTTCAAGAAAGCCGGCTGCACGCTGATGTTGATGACGAAGTAGTCAAAATTGGTGGTTTCTCAATATTTCGCGCTGATCGTCCATTCCCCTATGGAAAACGCGATGGTGGGATCATAACGTGTGTTGGTGAAGGCTGTTGTCATTTTTCCAGCAATCTGTTGAAATTTTCCACAGCTGACTTTAGCGCTTCCGTTGTGGAGTTTAAGCCTGAACACCTCAGTTGCAGTCGATCGACTATACTGACCAACATTGGCTTTTCCCCAAAAAGCCTTGCAGCCTACCTGGAGGAATTCACTGGCACTACTTCCTCCTATCTGTTAAGTCATCTTGACAGTTTCAACTGGTTTCATACAAACTTCCTGGTCAACTTGGGCCCAAACAACATTGTCACTTTTCCCACTAGACTGGAAGCTCATCTAAACGTTTGTCCCGCAAACACCCCTAATTTGTTTCACATTACTTGTCGCCCACTTACAGGGAGCTCTGGTCATGGCGTAGTGAAAGTTTCTCTCACGGTTTATTATAAAACTAACCACAATCACTCCATCCAGAGAGGCGGCAAGGCAACAGACCCACCCGAACAACCCTTCCAGATTCAGGGACACGGTAACTAATTCTGGACTTTATTCATTCCGACCCTTTCTTATTCTGAGAACATTTGACATATTTTTTTGGATTTTCACAACCAACCATTTCTTCCGTAGAGATGTAAGCCATCCATTTCAACAGATTCTCATCTTCATATTTGAAACAATGATTTCAAAAGAAGGAACGGGCCTCCAAGGCTAGAGATTGTGCTGCAGTCAGTTTGCTATCCAAGTCAGTCAAATTTGAATCAGACAGGCTCAGTGCCCTATACGCACTATCCATAACTTGAAATAATAATTACCATAAAACCTGGTAAACTACTATGCTGTTAAATGGTTTGAGATCTAGTAAACGTCCACCTCCTGTAGATTTGAAAATCTTAATCAATGCTTCACGGCTTCGCCTCATCCAGCAATAACACTGATTTCAGCTGTGGACTCCCAACAGAACTCTGTCTCGGATTCTGTTCCTCCCTCGGAAGTGTACAAAGAACTACCCCAACTTTTGGCTACCGAGACTAGCGGTCCGGACGGTCTACCAGCGGTATTTTCGAAAGAGGGTGCGTCAACACTGTCTCCAATAATGCCGGAACCACTCACCGGCTACTTGACTCAAAAACACTTTTCAGACTGTCGGAGAATGGCCTCCATTGTTCGGGGGCCTGAAAAGTGATCATCGAAATTACGTCCCATTGACTGTATATCAGTTTCCCTCAGTGTTCGAAAAACCAGTTGCACACCGACGCTACAGCTTGACTTTGAATGCTCTGGTATCACTTAATCACTTTATTTTATCACCATTAAACTTCAAAAGTCAGGCACTCAGAGTGGTTTTTGACCATAGGGATGCCTTTAGCTGTGTCGACAGGTGGGAACTACTCCAGGTTTTTGAGGGCTGCGGAGTCAACACATCTCATGTACATTTGTTGTCTAACTACTTTTACAGCCGGGAAGAGTTCACAGGGTTTACTGGACAGACGTCATCAGCACTTTTTTCTACGACTGATGTTTTACAGGGAACCATTCTGTCACTCTTCGTTTTTTCTACCTAGCTCTCTTCCGTGGCTACATACGATGACAGTTCGCCTGATAAGTATGCTGATGACGTAATCCTTAGTACATCCCACTCTATTAGCTCTCATCAAGCGGTCTTGCAGCAGTCACTGAACCCACCACCTGGTTCCCTTACGTTAATCTAAAATAAACGCTTCCAAGTGATCCGTTATCTTATTTTTTCTTCACAACGGCATCAAATAGTCCGGTCTTCTTGCTTGCGATTCCGATCTATTCATGAAATGTGTGCATATTGCCAGAACATCATTTACCATGTGTCTCGGAGTCATTATCAGTCATGATCTTCCCTGGTCTCATCATGTCACGGCAGTTTTTAAAAAAGTTAGACTTTTAACTCCCTAAATGCTACTTCTGAAGTCTTTTCCTACTACATTCCGTTTAATCGAGAGTTTTATATTTGCATGCACCTTACCACTTTGGCTCTATCCTTGTCTGGTTATCTTCCCAGGTCAGACGCGTAATGACTTAAGGCTTATTGTCAGATCCATCAAACAAGTTTCGCGTAGTAATGGGATCTCCTATGTTCCGTACTCTCAAAACACAATATTCCAGTACCAACGTGCTAAGCATCAATCCGCTTCAAAGATACTAGACGACCCATGGCGTCCCCGTTACCCTGATCTTAGTGAATCTTCTTCTACATCTTCAAGCAAGTCCAACTACAAGCACTTATTTGCCCGTATCACAACTTACAAAGCATCAACGGTTTCCTATCTCGCCAGATTTCTCACTAACACTAATACTGTTATAAACGAAATAAAAAAACCGGCTAGGCTCTAGGTTTTTTTTTAATTATGGCTGCTTTTATTAGTTACGTAGCTGAATATTCACCTCCGGGTGCCGGGTTACTTGATTTGACTTGAAACATACGTTGTCTGTTCGTGAAAATGTCGGAGCTAATCATTGGTCTTGGTTCTCGCATTCATGTTCATACCTGCTTGTTTTGCCTACAAGAATCGTGGCTAAACCCACATGTTGCTGACTCACTCGGGTCAATAAATGGCTTTCAGCTGTTTTGGCAGGACAGGAATTCCACCAACAAGGAGATTGTAGGCGGGGTGGTCACGTATGTCAACTCTACCTGGTGTGGCAAGTCTGAAGTCGTTTATTCATACTCAGCAAACGGTATTGATTGTTTAGTTATGCCGTGCTATCCAACATATTCTGGCTATAGGAGCGCCAATATAACAAACTTATATGTACCTCCATTTTGCACACAGTACAATATTTCATCGTTCTGTGACCTCTTTACCTTTCCTTGTTCCTACATGGGATGAAAATTTGCACATCATAGTAGGCGATTTTATTCGTACTTCAACACAAGTACTCACCGTGTTTGATTTATTAGATCTTTGTGATCTCCAACTGGAGACAACTCTGTTTCAGACGGCATTATCATCAGGTTGTGCTCACCTGTCTCGACCAGTGGCTATGGTCTCCTTCTGCTGAGGACTAAGATATACTCCCTATCTACTTTGTACTTTTTCAGGCAAGCCATCAAAGTAAAAATCTATCTACAAAATTTTTACTTGACAACATTCTCCTCCTACAGGAATCCTTTCCTCATGCATCTCCCTGGTTTTCTTTCGAATCGTCACGAAACAGCAGTGTAAAACTTAACTAAGAGATGATCAAATTGGTTTTCAACATCTGCTGCCCCTCGGGAACCCGCTCTCTCTCTCTCTTTGAAACAGCCGTGTCACTTCTCCTATGTTGAAATCCTTAAGAAAACAGAAGGAATATTTCTACAAAGTCGGGGTAATTCTAAAGTACCCCATATTTTCTCTTTGATGAAGAAAGAAATCAAACTCGTGGCTTCAGTGTGAAAAGAAGACGAAGCAAGTAAAGTTAGCTGAGAATGTCGACAGCTCGACAGTGCATCCACCCACCCCTTGAATGATTCTCCAATTGCATTCGTTTCAGACTGTGGAGTACACATAACCCCATTCTCTAGGGAAGTATTTAAGCTACTTCGTACTTCCAAAATAACCTCAGGTATTGGCCCTGACGGATTATCATCATCACTTTTTAGACACTGTCCTAATGCTGTGGCTGATGTATTTTTTTTCCTAAACAAATCTTTTTGCTCGTTTCCCATACACGGCTGTTGGGAACCAGTCACTGTTGTTCCTATAACAAAACCCTGTACTTCTGTTACCATATGTAAGCTGCGTAGTCCCGTTTCCCATTCTTCATCTGGTCTCAAACTAATGATTGAATTCTTTCATAAACTCTCTCGATGACCCCTTACAGTTTACCGACACACCAAGCAGGTCCATTGTGGATGCCATTGTTTCCTTAGATCATCGTATAACCAAATCCTTGGATGGATTAATGATGTCTGAGCGAAGTGCTTTTCTAGACTGCTCATCCGCACCTGGATTCTGTTCCACGGTCTTTCTTCTTTCGTAAACTGGAAACTTTGGGCTGTCTTGCATCTTTACTGGAATGGCTGTCTGATTATTTCCCCAACAGAACTCAGTGCACACGACTAGGTTCTGAAACATTTAAACTTTTCAGAGAAAGTATTGTTGGTACGAGGAGCCTGAATCGTATGTTTTTGGAAAATCCATTTGTATTCTTCACATCGAAAAGTCGGACGCCGCGAGCCGGCGACCTTCCGCATACCGGGCAGATGCTCTACTAGCTGAGCTATCGCGGTCCGAACAGTCCGGTGTGAATAACTTTTGTTGCATAATTCAGAAATGTTTCAAGGAGTTGCCCTTTTCCCCTTTTCATTCTCCATCCACAATAATGCCCTTTCATCGAATTACTCAGAGCATTTATTTTATTATGCCGATGATGTGGCTCTCGGTTAAGCTGTGTCTGTCACCCAGGATTTCAAGAACTCTTGCAACAATCTGTCTAAAATTCACAATTTCTCTGTTCGATCAAGTTTCACGTTGAATTTGTTCGAATGCACCAAGTATATATTTACCCTTTCTCGGTCGACTTATCCTTGTGGTCCCTCAGTCATTTGCACAGAATCACTAGCTAGAGTAGGTTCTGTCAGATACTTGGGAAACTCCGTCGGTGAAAGTTTGAAGTGAAAAACTCACATTTCGAACAGTGTGAAGAATTTGCGCCAGCAATCTTACCAGATCTGAAAGCTCAGGCACTTTAATGTTATTGATGTTTGGCAGATTTTGACAATGTTTAGAGGTGATCCAAATGTGAAAAGTCTTTGGCCCCGGCGGGATACGAACCCACTCATGGTCACCACCCTCGCTTTAGTACCGCGAGTGCTCTACCAGCTGAGCTACGGGGTCACGCCGGGGCCAAAGACTTTTCACTTTCGGATCACCTCTAAACTTTAATGTTATACAGACTGCCATTTCCCTTTTCTTTTATCAGTTTGTACCTTATTGTTCCCCTGGTAGTTTTGCTGGCGTACTAAATAAAGATTTTGAAGTTCTTCGTCGAGATCTACCTGTTGTCACTCGGATATCTTTCAACACCCTTAAACGGACTATCTGCCAAGTTGTGCGAACTACACCTGGGCGCATGTGAAAAGTTCGATCACAAAATCTTTGCAGACAGCACTCGCACTTTACACGATGATGTATCGAAATCTAACTCTCTCGCGGTTCTACACGGTCCTGTTTTCGATCCATACCCTTTTGCAATAATATATGAGCTGTACTGTTCTTTAACAGGCACGAATCCTCACGAATCGGATACGAGTATCGGCAGAATTCCTTGGAAATTTCGATCTGTAATCGCTCATTTCCTCATCCGCTTGATTCTATTAGTTACCAAGTCTTAACTTTTTTTCAGCTGAAATGCGGACGTCTGTCTGCGCAGAAGTCTGAACAAATACCGATAGATGCATTAGCTCTGTTCTGCAAATTCGTGAGAGCTTTTAAGTAGTGAATCCTGTAACCTGTTTTGAACACAGGCAAAAGTTTACCACAACTTAAAATATTGTGTATTGTCTATTTACCTTTAAAAAATACTGTTATAAAATCATGTCCAGTATCCGAGAAAATCCGTTTTATTTCTCCCTATTGGGTAATCATTTTGGTCGCATACAAACATATATTTCTCACTATTCTATACATTTATCTTTTGACTTTCTTCGGCCTACCAGGACCATAACACCCTTGGTAGAGGTTGGTGCACTATCAGTCTGTTTACGGATAGAGCTTTAGGAAATATCATATAGGACTTTTTACAAGCTTTTGAGTTTCCATCACACCTGCAGAATATATCGTCTCTGATCCCACAAAACCACTTCCTGCTACCTCTTTCTGACCGACCATGGTCAACTGGTCATCATGGCGGGCTTATGATGCTTATATCGTGGGTTGTTGTTATTTTTATATTAATAAACTGCCGGTTATATTATTACCAATATATATATATATGTTATACAATGAAACGGAAGTAAAAGACAATAAAATCTAAAATCTCATCTGTTTACCTCCTCCTAAATTATTGTTCTACGGTTATTTTCTCGTTCCGTTAGCTGTTCCAGTTTCACAAAACAAGTATGAACGGTCATCTGAATGACTTACTCTTTGGATATGTCGAGATATTTCCATGTTTTGGTGGCCAGTGCATCGTAAACCCATGCTCCAGTCAGTGTGACACTAATTCAAACCTGTTTCAAGCGACCCTGAGTCTTCCCAATTTGATTTCGTCTTTGCAAAGGTAATGTTTTAAAGTACACAGACAGAATGACCTAATAGCCAAACTGTAGAGCACCTAGGGCCTTCTCCTCGTCGACTTTCATAATAGACCTTCGTGGACCTGAATATGTCACCAGTACTTTTATTGGTACTTAGCTTCAATCTATAGTTGCGGATAATTTGACTACTAGTAACTTTTCGTTATTCATTGTCTTTTCGAACTATGAACAACACAACTAAAACAAGATTTTTACAAAAACACGGCATTAGGTGCAGCAGTCTTTTGAAAAGGCATTAGCATCATAGGAAAATTATTTGGTTTATCGGTAACCAAAAAGTCGTCTGAAGCATAACTTTTTGGACAAATGATTTTCTACCTCATTTTCAACGGTGAGTACAACTTAGAGGAACACCCTAAGCACAAAAGCGTTATCTTCAAGCTCCTCTGCTCAAAATGATAAACTTTCCCCACGATTATTTTCCAAGTCAGGTTGTTTGCACGCTAATCTTTCGTGTAGACGTTTATTTCAAATATAGACGAGCAAGCCGTTTCTCGTTTGAACGAGAGCAAATCTACCGAAGTAATGGAAATAAGTCATTTATCTTAGTCAACTTCTACTTGTTTAGATGCGGGAGCATGGAGCGACTTTAAAGGATGCAGAAGATAGAAGACGATAATTCACAAGTCTGTGTGAAAAAGGTGCAGAAAGTTCCTTATCAGAAAAATCGGTAAGCCCAAACGACATCGTTCAATCCATTTACACACAATTTTTATCTCTTCAGATGTTCCCCGTTTACTATTTAATTTATCAACGCAAAACAAAAGTGGTTCAAAACAGGGTACATTCCACTTGTTGAGATGACGTTAATAAATTGTTGGAACAACCGTGTGACTGATGAGCTTGGATGCCAATAACGTGACAATTGCAATTATTCCTAGCCATCCGAGAACGTGATCTACGACGACACTGTCGATGTTCGCGTGCGTATCTGCAGACCTAAGATAAAATTTTCAAGTGTGTGGAAATGGAATCTCAAGAAACTGAACATTTTTGAAGGGCTAGCCAAGCTCTTGCCAACAAAATGATAGTTAGTCAAATGCATCCATCAGTGTTCAAATGCTTCTTCTTGGAACGGTACAGAGTAAGATCAACGCCATGTTTGAAAAAAGCGAGCCAAAAAGAAGTCACAGATTACGACGCGGAAGCATTCTATTTACTTTCGTCTAACGCCAAGTTGTAACGTGTCCTTTTACGTGATTGGAAATTAGCTAGCCGATTTAACAACCCAGTTTCTTTTGCGCAAATATTATTGATATTTGTTTTTGCTTACCTAGCTATGAAGAATTCATCTAGTTCCGTAGTATTTTCAATTATATCTATATCACTTACCCCGAATCTCAGAGTCGAACCTGAATTAACCTATTTGTAGATATTTCATCCACAATGATTCCCGAAGAATTCGCACGAAACTACGACGCAAAACAGAGCCCAATTTGTCGGCGAAAAGAAAACAAGTAACTTCATTCGTTCCTTCCAAAATTTACCCCATTTTTATTCATGTCGGTCATCATTTGAGCTTTATTCTAAACAGAAAGTATACAGCAGCCCAACTCCGTAAAGCTTAGAATAGTTGGGGACTGAGTTTCCCCAACCAACCTGACAGCCCTAATTTATTCACCAGTTTGTAATGAACTCGATCGTTCTGGAAAGTGATGGCTTTCTAGATACCTTTTTGGATTTATTTTCTTTACGGTCTTTCCTGAAGCTCGATTTTGACCTCACTGTTTTGTTCGGCTGTGTACATTTGACCGGACGGATTCTTTCGAGGTTTCCGTCGACCTCGTTTTAAATCACTTTGACTTTCGATTCTTCGCCGATTGTGCGCGGTCGCGATTCGCTCTCAGCTCAGTCTTTGCGTTTGTTTTCATTCAGTGTATTTCTCGTATCGGTACTATTTCCGTGCTACCATAAATAAAACACTTTTTTGCATTTGTCAACCGACATGCATCTTCTCTATTCGCCCGATGGAGGGGATTGCTTTGGTATTTCTCTGTAAGACCGTATAGAAGACAAGTTCATTATCCGAAATCGAACGTCTTCTGTAAGTTCATTCGTAGTTGCGGTGACAAGTACATATGCGGAACTGAACGGTGCCCGGCTCACTGAGAGGATAAATACATCTTGCAATGGCATTCACATTCACTGAGTTGGTTTGCCTGCACAAGAAAAATTTCAGCTAGAATCCTGAAATCAGCTGTCGCAGAGCACCTCCTTTCAACAGAGCATCGATTTGGCCTCACCTGATCATCGAAAATGAGATTACGCAACCGGTGTGCACAGCTACTAGCCTGTAGCGAAAGCATGTAGATCAAGTCAGAAGGCCTTGTTTTCTGTGCACATAAACCTTCAATACAAACTGTCTACTTCCTGGCATTAGGCATGATCGCGTACGAATCACCAAGTAATCTTCAGTAAACGTTTTTATCATTTGTGCGCCTGTTCACTGTGCTGCCCAAGTAGACTTGCACAGTGTACGCCAAACTGAGCAGTTTAAAATATACCCGTCCGTCCCGCGATTTTCCGTTTCTCCTCATTCCCAGTAACCGGATAAGGAGAACGCGGTGTTTCCAATTACCTCTCAGCAAAAGTGGTCAAATCCAAACTCCAGCGACCAAACCAACTCACTCCATTTTCGTAAACATTTACCGAACTGTTCTCGCCAAATGATATTTTCCTTTCTGCATCTCACCTGTTTCCGAATAATTAGGCTTTACTGAAACCTGATAATCTTTCTGCTCAAACACCATGGCACTTTCATTTTGAACTCTTTCCGAAACTGCCTTTTGTTTCGTGCTCACTGCCAAGGATTTGTAATTGTCCTTTTAGTATATAAAATGCGTTGAATTTGTCCGAATAATAAATAATTATTCTATTCATTTGGAGACTTTTAGATTATCTACCTAAAGGTTATTATCAAAAGAAGTTTTTCAAGTGCACAAAGCCCATCTCTTCTATCATGGATCGTTACCAAAGACTGACTACATATTCGCGCTCACCGTATCAGCTCAGGTAGTTCCAAGGTGTCAGCAGTAATTCGAGTTATTCATAGTGTTTACATTCATTCTCGTAACTTCTTTTATCTGATAAGACTTAAGTACACTCAAAAAAATGAGAGACTCGACAGCAATTCATCGGATGAACAGATCTGCTCCTTTTTGAGATGAATATGAAGAAGTGACTTTTCCAGGCTTTCCCAGTAGTTTTTCAAAAATGCCTTACGTGCAACGCATTGGTCGGCTGTAAAGGGTCAAAAGGATGGGTCTTCCTTTACTATAGACCGTTTTCCTGGGATACCTCGATCAATGAGAATATCCCACGCCGTCTTGAATAAATCTGAGAAAGACAGTGTAGCTTGAATGCTTAAACTTTGACTTTATTCCGGGGCAGATTTTGTATGCTGCTTACGCAGACAGCCCTAAAGTTAACTGAGACTGGTGATGAGGCTGTACCGGAGAATAATGAGCACAAACTAAGACGGGTACTGCCCCCGAAATTCAGAAGCTGATCCGTGCTGCCGAAAGGTTCGGTCTTGGAATGTTCGTATACCTCGCAGTTATTACTTCAATCTTCGTTATACAGCGCTAAAGAACATGGGGAAATCCGAATAATTAAGTGTCTCGGGTTGTCCAGAAAAAACTGGGTAGCAGGTTAGCCCAAGTTTGTTATGAAAACCTGTTTACTTTGCCCTCTTCTTGGTGCCCAATCTTAAAGCCCATGCAATTACTAAAACTCTGTCATGCGGAATATTAAAGAGAGAAAACGTTTGGGATTGCCATCCACTCTCCCTATGGGCGGATTCTTTTCTGCTTCATCGAAGGAAAAATATCGAACAATATTGCAAAAATACATGTTCTGGATTGACCTTGTTCAAATACTTATTACGTCATTCAAACCGTTATCTTAGCAAATAAGGGCATAATGACCAAAAAGACTTGTTCAGTCTAAACCACGAGTTTTGTATTCCCAACTGGGAGTTTGTCTCTAGTTTCTAGTCTGCTTGTTCGCCATTGCGCTCTGTGAATTATGCACCAAAAGTTCGATGATGGCCATGTTTGTTCGGAGGACAATGACGCTAAATTGAACATACCCTACGCCACTAAGCAGAGTACATCCAGACGATGTGTTGTCTAAGGCCATCCACCAGTGTCTATAAGTAAAACAGCAATATTCCGGACAGGACACACCAGCACGGTAACATACAAATCCCAACGAGCACAGATCGTAAAAAGCCTCTATTTCAGTAGTCATTTAGTCTTAGTGTCCCGAATCATTTGAATCTGTAAAACATGCTCTGCTTCATGCTGAGTTCCACTAGTGAAACCGTCGATAAGAATCTTCTCCTCTTCTTCCCTGATGAGTAGAATGGCATTGTACCTGGAGGACAAGACAGAAGTTCCCCTAAAGCTCGCGACCTGTTTCGCGATTCTGCCTCCTGGTCGCATGCTTCAGGGAGATTTTTTCCTGTCATCCAGACACAGCACCACACTCTTTATTTCGAAAATTCATACCTGAGACCATGTGTCCTTGTTCTGAATGTTAGCTGTGTTCACCGACGAATTAACTTCGGGAGAATCACCGTGTGAACGGATTCTCCGTTCATGCAAGCTCCGTACAATTCAAATGAGAATAAGTCGGTAAAGTCCTTGATATTCTACGGCTAACACCAGTCAACTATTTCCCCTAACGAAAGACCAACACAGACATTTTCACATACAAAAAAGCGATTTCTTGATTAGGGACGGCTTGCTTTTGTTATCAAAAAATAGTTACCATTTGCTAAGCGTTATCTGTTAACTTTTCCAAACCACTTAATAGTTAGTCTCCGGATCACGAGAAGCCAACGGAGTTAGACACAACTGTATTAGACGGGCCATGCAACTCAGAATGATAAGACGCTACAGTCTTTTAGGTAGTGAATATTTTCGTACTCATTCTACCCCGATCATGGCCCTTTGTAACTTTTACACTTTGAATACCTTTTGGTTGTTCGACTGCAGGCGATGGGTTCTTTTCTTGCACATTTAATTCCTACTTGACTGGCCCAAACATCTGGAGTGAGGTACTGGTATCAAGCCTCCTAATCTGAGTCGTCTTTCAGCTTGACGGGCTTCTCAACATAGCTGACTGATTTTTTGTAGGTGGCCGCCCATTTTCGTCCTGAGCTCCTCTCAAAATAGTCAGGTCTCCTTCATCTGCGAACCGCTTTCTGCTGATTGACGCTATCAGCCCCCAAAATAACAACAATACCCAGAGCAAATCCTTGAAACGAATTTATAAACTCTAAGTAGTTTGCTCAAATTTAAGTGAATCGCTCATTAAGCTCATAAAGTATATTTTAGTTTAAAAACGAAGCTTACCCAGCACACCCTCAACAACATAGTCGAACCAGTTAGAGTTGCGGTAAGGGATCTAACGGCTTACAGTGACCTGTTGCTTGGTTTTGCCAGAGGCTTTACCGGATAAGATCAATAATTATGATATTACGTGTTTCCATTGTGTTACAAAGGGTTGCTTGGCTGATTAGCTAAATATGTCCGATCGTAGCTGATTAGGTCCAGATTCATGTTCATGTATGCGAAGAGCACGAATATGCCCTGAATCATGTGAAAGAGGCTAGTGATATCCGTGTGGGAAAAGCATGCAGTTCTGATGGGAATCCATGTCCCATCAAGAAACAACCTTTGATTCAACACTTCTTCAGAGCAACTGGAACCCGAGGTGCAATAACTTTTTCACACAGTACTATCTGACGATCCTGCTCTTATCAGTTAGCTCCCGTTTTCACCACTGGAGTTTGAGCAGAAAAAACAGTCCGGAGATTTTGCTAGTGAGCAGCTGATCATGAAATAATTTTATCTGACTGTGAGACGAAATTCCCTCAAAATTGTATTTTTTTCTTTCGGAAGTATCTGCAGAAATAATTCGTTACCTAGTGGAAATGTTCCACTAGACTTCAAGAGCTGAAGTTTTGTTGCAGTTGCTCAAATTGTTTAAAACTTGGTACCATCAGAACATACGAAACAAGTTCAAAATACTGCCAATGAGTTTTGCTCAGCATCGAGTGTACCTTCGGTCAACCATTCCACCATGCTAATTAGGCCGCAATGGCTTGATTCACCCAAACACTATCTGCTATGAATCCCATTCATCACAGGTTTTCAACATGCTTTATTGTGACACACGTGGAAAATAAACGTGTACGAAAACAATTTTTCTAGTTAATTCTTGCGGTAACAACTTAGTTCAGAACCGATCAAAGAATCTGAACCCAAATAAGAAATGGTGCTAACAACAAGACATGATGCCAGTCTGATAGCAGTCTCGTTCGAGAAATTCTTGAAAATGCATCACATAGCACGTCATTATGGAAAAAATGAAACCTGACGTTTGGCTCATCTTTTGCATTTTTGGAAAAAGCGAATCAGCCATGGAATAAAAGTTACTTGTTTGCATTTTTACTCATTCTAAGATACAAGTGTAGTTTTCGGCTTTTTATGAGAATATCAGTACTACGGGATTTATCTACACCAAATTTTATTTCTATTCACGTGAGCGCTGACGAGGTCTTGTTGATGCGCTATTTCTGGGCTCAAACTTACTCTTAAATGGTAATGACTAAATTAGTCCATTGTTCAGAGTGTCGAAGCCTCCCAGCCCTGCCTATGGGAAGAAGAAAATCTGGGAATTTCGGGCTTGTTCAAAACCCTTTACTAAAATTAGTTGACGGCCAAATGCTACAGGCAGTTCTTTACCAAGTTATATCCAGCATACGTACCAGCATAGTTCTCGAACAAACTGATGTGCACAGAGCGATGTGACTATGGTGTGATGTACAGCATACCCGTCATAAACGTGAACAAAGTAATGAGGAAGATTTTAAGCCAAGAAAAATTGGTAAACTGAGTGCTTAGTCACCACTAAATCAGTACAACCAAACTACCCAATCCTGATAGATATACAATACAAGAATTCTGAGTGCATTGGTTCATCAGACACACACACACACACACACACACACACACACACACACACACAGGCATTGCTACTAGACGAGCTTGGCTGACTGTGGACCGTTCAAAACCAGTACCGGCAGAGCGGTATATCATTTGGGTTTCACAAAAAACAAACTATTTATTAGTTAACTCATAATTACGCTCCGCGATGTTTCTCAGCAGTTCCAAACATCTGCGATTAAGTGATAGACATTTGGTTCACGTCCAAACAAATATTCCGGCTGGAGCTCAAAATATCGGTTGATTTTTTCCGGAACTTGAAATCTGCCATCCTGCGAAGCTCTGAAATAGGCAATGGCACAACTAGGAATCAAACTGTCCTCCTCCAGTAACAAGCACTAGCCGGGAACGCTCAAACCATTTCTCCGCTTCGGAGGTGTAGCATTCATTGAGAGGATCAATCAGGCGAAAGTAGTCACGTTACTAATAGCATTTTTTTCAAGTTGTATTTATTAAAAATGTGGAATTTTATCCCTCAGTCTTCCTGCATATTATATTTTCTCAATAAGACCATTTAGCGTTCGGCATTCTAGTTCTTACTATCAAACCGTTTGTGCATTTTCAAAGCAACAATATTTATGGCGTACCTATTGCATGCAAAGGTTAAATGTTACCATATAACCTTCTGGTCATTTTGCAAAAAAGGTGAATTTATAAGCCTTTGTAAAGTTGCATTATCTCGTACTTAAACTGAGCCGCGCTACCTTAATATACAGAGTAGACATTTCAAGGATGACATAACTGGTTCAATGGAAACAATTCTGTCCACGATGGGAATGCATTGAGGCTGAGGGCAAACAAGCTTTGTCGTCATTTCTTGCCATTTTCGCGTCAGTGTTTGACGAGGTCTTTTTTCTGCTTAACATTTTATATCTGATAAGGGCTGACGCGGGCTATTTCACATTCGCTGTTATTCCCTGGCTAAGTGATAAAAGGTTTCTTCTTAGTGGTTTCGTGATACTTCTTCAAAAATTTAAGTGAATGATCGGTATGAACTTGTGCTGACTCCAGAAACCCGATGTCAGCGATGCTTGACAGTAAATTTTACTCGAAAACGTAAACAATAATTGTTTACTAACACCGTCATTGCTGGTTATCTTTTCAGCAATAAAGTAGATAATCACCTAACTGGGTCACCTTGACCATCAAACAATATCAAGGCCTTAGGGTGACGCAGAAACCATCCCAAAGGACGAAAATGAAATGTATGTCATTGTTGTTATCAGTGTGATAAAAATTGCCCAGACTCGTTGGCCTATTGACCCTCACTGGTATCATCTCACTGGTCCAAAGTGTCTTAATCATTTTGTTCTGGAAAACACTTTTAAAATCCGTATGACCCGAAAACCTTTTTTTCAGAGGGTAAAATTTCAATGCTTATGTTCTTTCCTCGTTTCTATGGGTTTATTGCATGACGGGGGTTATCTATGGAGAAGATTCTCTCACGGCAGAAATGTTTATGACAATGTGGAAGGTTCTAACCATTGTTCCTCTCCGTCAAAATACCTTTGCAAAAGTATGACAAAAATGTCGATTGTTAAGTATTTGTGCAAGACTTTACCGCGGATCTCATAAACTTCATACGAATCAAAATGTGAATAGTAGTTGACTCTGGCTGGATTTGAACCCACACGTTAGTACAGCGTGTTCTATTAACCGAGGCGCTAGGCAGCTTACCACTTGTGGAATAATTCAACATTTATTAAATATGCCAGACCGTATTTTACAACCCAACACGCCTGTGTGTTCCGCTATTTGGTACTGATGGATTCATGGAGAAATCCTGCGGCGAGTAACCAAAGTACAAGTCAGTTCGCGGTAGTGGATACCACGTACTTATTTCATTTGCTCCAGTAAGCAGTGTAACACATACGCGAGATGTCCGAAGATCTGTGGTGTGGCCTTGTGCCTCACATAATTGAGAACGTATTGTGTTAGTCAACACAGTCTTCAATTTTTATGATTAGAGGAAGTGGGATACTTCTAGTCCGAACCTGGTCTCCAAACACTCCGAACTGTAGGTATCAGGACAGAGATCCTAGCGGCAGACCTTCAAACTCGTACACACACACACACACACACACACACACACACACACACACATGGTACTAGAGCTTCATTGGCTTCCCTGCGTAGTGTGGAATCCCGCATGGGGTCAATGGATTTTTACATTTGGAACATTTCAGATAAACAATTGTTCTTGGTGACACATGGCACTAGAATAATTGCTGATTCATTCATCGTTATTAATTTATAACTATAATATAACATTGGTGTAGTAAGTATCGTCATTTTACTGACCATTAGAAATTCGCAAAATTATTGCACATTTGTTTTGTCGGGAATCATGAGAACCACACATACATGGAGTTACTAATGAAATTAGAACCTAATGAAAAGCGTTGTGAGTGTCACCTTCTAGTACTTCTGATATCCGGGCCGCTTTTCATCAGTCCTAACCTTTCAATCCCATAAAATATTCATTCTGAAGGGTCACTGGCTTTTTACTTTTGTAAGATGGTGCCCCTTTATGAAAACTAAGTTTCCTCATAAATTCAGGTTATCCAGCTGCCAAGCTCTGTAGTTTACAGGCAATATCTTCATTCGAATTAAGCTCTTACTGGAAAGGGTTCATCGTTTGAGTCCAGATTTATGTCAGTGACGCATAACTAACGTCAACATTCAGTGGCTGTTAAACGTTGAACCATATAACGCTGAAATTTAGCATGCCGATGATAGCCTGCATGGGTGCTGAAGTGGTCACTTGTGTGTTTTGCAGTCCTGCTTGTTTGAGGTTTGAGTTGGGAACAAAATCAGGATTATTGTCGATCATTTATGGCAGATTTTCCAGATGACCCATGTGGTAAACGTCTTTGACCCTAAAGGGGTTCGAGGCCACGAATGGTTGCTACCCCCTGTCTAGTACCGCACGTGCTCTACCCGTTGTTCTACAAATCCATGCCAAATGGCTTCAAACACTTTTCGTAAGTATCACACAATTTACCCACTCAAAGTGCATTATAACATTACACCTACCACAATCAATTAAATGGTAACCTGACGGCCTGCAGCAGGATTTCCCCATGAATCAACCGGTGTCTGACACTTGGATATATGGGCACTTTTGGTTATGCAATGTGACTTGGCGGATTTGACAAATTATTCTTATGATCCCGCCACGGTCAAAAACTTCTATCATTTGAATCGTTTGGAAAACTTTTCAAATCTGCCAACCCTCACTTCGTAATTCCTCTTAAGCCGAATTAATTCACCGCAGGTCAGAAGGTTAGATAATGAGGTGATGAGCATCAGGCGTGACACCGAATTCATGTTAGACTGAAGTAGGAGACTCCTGCTTCATAACCTTGTGGAGACCATTGTGAATGATTGCAGAACCAGAGACAATGGAATCCATCTTCAGGTGATCGTGGTTCTTAGGACGGCTGGCCTGTCTCCTCTGGTATCCGTAGTCAAGTGTTTTAGAATGGGAACATGTCGAGGAACGCCCACAGCGCCTCCACGATGCCTGTTGGCAATTTTTCACTAAGTTCACCGGAGAGATAACTTGCTTTCCAGAACTTGTGATAAGAAGAAAAACACTCGAGAGACAGCACGGATCGCACCTGATATTCACGAATTCGTTAATCAGGGTAATGCTTTCGTTCCACCAAATACGGATGTGTTCAGCTTCAAGCAGCCGCCTTTTCATATTCCAAAACAAGAGACGTCCCCACAAGGAAGCTCGACATCAAAAGCTTAGGAAGAAAATCCTTTCCTCAATTTGGTGTCAAACTTCTTTGATAAATAAACAACTTTTAATTTGGATCACATGAACAAAACCCAGGGATTTAACAAGGCAACGAGTTTGGTGAATGTAGAGCAAAATGCAAACACAGGGACTCCCTGCCTGAAGTGAGTCTCCTCAAAAGTCATCCCCGTGAAGCCAGCTAGGGCAGAAGGAGCAGGGTGAGGTGGTAAATGAAACTAACAAGGCCTAGATGGTTGCAAGTCCAGGTAGGGTCACCGATAAATCAGCACTAAGGAAATAAACGTCCTTTGTTCAGGTGGATTCTGACGTTGATTTAACGGGTGGGAATGAAACGATTGGCAAAGGTAGTGCAGCATGTAACCTTTAGGGCACAGTGCTGCAGATAAATACAGTTGCACGAAATAGGGGGTCATACCGAAGACTGTGTCCGGAGGAGGTCCAGATGTAAAAATTGCAATTGAGTCAATAGTACTGACCATGGAACTCTCAAATAGGCCTACTAATACCTGCAGCCTCGCTGGTAGACGGAGGAGATGAGGATTACGATAGCACAGTTCAACGCTGTTGCTTTGAGTTAAGCTTGGATGAAGCCTGCAAATGACAACGTATTGTTTCAGGAATATATTGCTTACTGATATATTAGAACAGACACAAGAAGAGATTGTGAGGTAACGTTGCACACACGGACCAACCAAGGCCACTGGGAGGTCTCGATCAACTCAGCTTGGGGTAGCAGACGAACCAAAACGTGTTTTATTAGGGTTATGTTTAAGACAACCTCCATAATCTGCATTGATAGAGCGCCTCAGGTGACAGCATACGAAAACGTTCAACTTCTACATACGTTTGGAGCTGTATTTCCAAGGATAAATGAGTTCGCATTAGCGGTGGATGTTTATTCACTACAAATCAACTTGGAAAACGGGACCATACCGAGGGATCAATGGGAGATAACCTTATGCGGTGTTTTCAGTTGCGTGCACTTCCGTGGCGTGTAACGCAGGCCGTCAGGCACAGAGTACGGAAACGCCCACTTGAGCATGACTTAGTAATAACGAGGTATCAAATGGACGTTAACGAAATTAAGATGGAAGAGCCGCTGGACAAGAGTGACGGTGTAGTCTTGCAGGTCACACTTAGACTCAAAAAGGCTCCTGCTGAAAGGGTGGTACACCAGTGCAGTGATAGAATTGAAGTCGACGAACATAAGAGGATAGCAGAGAAGATGCCACTACCACCAAGCCACGCGTGCTCTTCTCCAGAAGAACTCTGGTGGCCCCTTAAGGTGAGACTACTCAGATTTGCAGAATTTGTATCTCTCAGGTTTGATAGCATTAGAGATGGACTTTCAAGACGGAATTTCAATGTTTGTAAATCCGTAGCCAACCATTGACTACAGTGGTCGGTTTATAAGTGGCGCACAACCCAGCAATCACGGGACAGCCAAAAGATCACCAGTAACAGAGATCAAGCCATCTGAAAATAGAAAATCATTCTTTCGAGCGCAGAATAACTGAGTCGGTCCGAACCAACCTCGAGCGATTACATGCTCATATTCAATCCCAAAAGTAGAGGAAAGTATAACAACTTCGGAAGTACCACGGTAACATCTAATACTACGCCAGGAGGGCAAGGCAGACATCCCCCTAGCATTTTTCAAGAGTATATCTCAGGTTGCAGATCATGTGAAAGAAAAAGCTGAGGAAACAAAAGGATATCCAGTACTAGAACATAAGGTAGAGAAAAAAGAGGTGCATACGGAGCTGGGATTTCTCGATAGGAACAAAGCCTCAGGGCCAGGTGGAATTGGTCCTACCATCATTCATCTTCTGACTGAGGTCCTAAGGACCTCGATGACGCAACTGTACGAATCTCTACTTGGAGAGGGAAATGTAACGGGGACTGGATGAGAGCGTCTGTGATGGAAATATGCAAAAACTGACCGTAGCACAAGGCCAGATCCTACAGGCCAACTAGTTTAACTTTTTTATTGTGTAAGTGCCTGGAGTGAATAGTAAGAAAACAGGATCCTTGTTAACTGCTCGAAAATAATCGTGTATCATGTAAGCAACATGGATTTGTGACAGAATGCAAGTATCTAACGAATCTTCTGCTGTTTTGGCGAGGTTACCTGGCGGTTGGATGAAAGTTGGCTGACCTAGGTCTGCTAAGTTGATCTTAGTTTCGCGGACCACAGGTTTCTAGATGTGGAACTGGAGTCCATGGGCTTTGTTGACAAGACAAAGAATAGATAAACAGCCTTCTAAGAGGGTAAACATTTATTAACAACGTAGACAATTACTTTTCGCAATCAGAAGCGGGAACTAGAGGGATACTTCGGGGCTCGATACTCGGCCCACGGCTTTTCTTCCTCTTCGTAAATGACCGATAACAGGAAAGTAACAACCTTACTATTATATTTTCCGATGACGTCAAGATAGCTGAAGTAGATACCGAGGGTGACGTGTTAGCCGTACGAAAGTGGTCGAGCCATTGGACCCTTTCGCTTTACCTCGCCAGGTGCCAATCCCTGACCACAAATAAGGTGACCAGTGGGAGTATCTTAGGTTTGCTGTAGAAGATCTCTGAAGTCAAAGTTCTGGGAGCTGATCTAGACCATATTTTCAAGCCTTCGATACGGTGCACCGCGGCATAAAATATGGCCACGAGGGAACTCTTTCGACCTAGATATGTTTTCGATGAGACCGTGGCACGGGGACTTAGTAGAAATCTTCAAGATAATAATAGGATCTTTGGGTAAATATTGGAAAGATATTTCCACTACCATTCCATAGAGGGGCAAAAGGAGGCTTGGCCTAAGGCTGGGAAGACGACATTCAGTGCTTCGACTTGGAGCGAGTTATTTCATAAATAGAGTGATACTACTTTTGGAATAAGCTCACGGAATAGGTTGTAAATACAACAACAATGAAAGCTCTTAAGAAAACAACAGACCCTAGACTTAAGACCAGAGGCAATACACCGATTTATCTGTTAGAAATGATAAGACATCAACTTTCGTCCTTTCAGAGGAAGGAAATATCACGAAGTATTGGGAGCCAAGGAAAATTATGGAAAACAAATTTACCTAAACATATGATTGGCTCTAACCACACAAACTCCCGTGTAGTCTGAATTGAACTGAACCGAACTGACCCTCAATAAAGTCTCGTTGATTTCCCCAAAAGTGATACAACACTCTCGACTAAGATGTTGACAACAAACTCTAGAGAATGAAGGACACAAGTTCAAGCACATAGCTGTTTTCGAAAATGCATGATCGGGCCATTACTATTTACATGAAGTTAAAACTTGGGGATATAAATTTACTAGGAATCTGTTTAATCGGTTTGTTTGATTTGATAAGGAGTAAAGTGGACACGGTCACGTTGCCATCCCGCTGAGAAACATGATCAAGTAATTATGACCCAGTGGTCAGTTGATCCGCTCTGAAACGACGAGTGTTTGTGCGCGGTCTGTGTTTGGGTCGTTGCGATCTCAGGATACGAGAGGTGAAGGACGTGCAAAGACCTCATTTGTGCACAGAGGTCCGGTGTGCGTAGATTTAGTCCGATGGCTTCGCCGATAACGGATGTGTATAGTCGGACCTGTACCGATCGATTTTGTGGCACCCTGTGGTGGTGGTTGATGGATCAATACTGTGAAAGGGAGAACGTAGAATTCCAATTATAAATCAATGGCAAGATGGAGAGGTTCCGAGTATGAAAACCTGTGATCAGCTACTTCCATTTTCCTGATAACCGTTCTTTTCTATTTCCGTGAGATAAGTTGTTAGAATACGGTGAAAAAATTAGTGATTTTAAAGCAGGCTCTTCAAACGACAATCAGGAATTCATGGGTTACAAGAAGTTAATTATAAGAAGTTAACAAATGAGGTTTACTTACGATCAAATTAATCCGCTACGAGGGTTTTCTCCAGAGAATCCCCATGTGTTGTAAAGTTTCATCAGCTTGACTGTCCCACAAAAGCTTTAAAGTCGTGAAAAGACTTCAGTGTTAATATAGTGACTGTTGATGACAGTACTTTCAGTTGTTTTTATTCCATCGGTATGTGCTTTTAGATTACGAGTGTGTGCCATACAGTTGAGATCACGTGCTCGTTCAACTGGTGTTCTTGATTCTTGATTGAGCATAGTTGTGGCGTGAGCACTGACGCCCTCGGTGTAAGTAGTTCAAGGACTCAAGTGCAATTTCCATTTCTACATCTGGAGTAGCGGTCACACCACCTGCTATGGATTCCCATGGTTTAGAACCTTTGAGTATTCATGGAAATTCCCGTGAAGTTGGGATTTACATGGAGTGCTTTGAAATCTGGTTTTGGAGCTGAAAGCTCCGGATTTGGGAGGAAAACCCTTCATTTCGCATGTCTTATATAGAAGAATGCCTATTATCTCAGGAAAAATGTGGCCTTTCTTAATCCGCCCGTTTCCCAGGCGTATGAAGTAACCCAAGACCTAACTGTGCAGCACTTGCAACCAGCCAATTTCAAAGTGTCTGAACGAGCGGAATACCATCACTAGTTCTCGAGGATCATACGTGTTTCAGTTTAAACCAGCAAACTCAGGCCTCTCGGTGTAATTTTGGCCGCCAGTTGCGAACTCGCTTACGTGGTCAGTTGATTGCCGAAATTAATTATGTTGAATTACGGAGGCATTTACTCTTGCTTCAGAGTTGCACAGTTCAGTCCGCTAAACTCTTGTGTGAATGATTTCAAGGCGTGAATGGAGCTGTTTATGAGAAGTCATCTGTGCTGTTTAATGATGCTAATTCCCAGAAGCTAACAGCCCAGAAGCCGCACCAATATAAAGACTTTTGCGAATCAAACAATACGAATTCCACTACTTAATAACCTTCATTTCTTCTCCTTGACACCCAGTTCTCTATTACTGGACTTAACTGCATGAAACAACTTCACAATCCTCTGTCGGCCTTTTCCATTGTTTACGCTGAAACCATCCCACGTGCAGTTTATTAGTCTTGTGATACAATATCTGAGGAAACTTTTTCTGATTGTCTGTTAACCCAACCAGGGAACAGCGATTTATTTCAGTTTCATAAACGTTGGCGTGATGATGTACACCAAATTCACTATTAACCATCCAAGTAAACTCCGTGGCCCATATCATGCGAGGTCTGGCAGCGTGTTCATGCTGACTAATTGCCATGACTAATAAAGGAATCCCTTGTGCTGTTTTATTACATCCTTGAATGTTTGTACATAGTAATTGCGCGGAGTACGATTTCAAACTACTTTGCGAATCTGGCAGTGTTCTTATTCCTTCAGTGCGCTTGGTTCGAGACAGGACTTTTACTGCTTTCGTTGCGATAGTGCTCGTTCTCGGGTGAAAGTTCCGAGCACCACATCTGGCATCTTGGTTAGCTTCCATCAAGGATATATGTAACTCGTAGGCTCTGAATCTGTACTGCAGTGCACTTAAAGTTGAGGAATACATCAGGCTCTTAGAAGTTTGGTGTGTAACTCGTTAATCGTTGAATTCGAGACTTCGAAGCTGCCGAATGGGCGAAATTACATTCACTGATGATAGGTGCAAACAAATCAGTGCTTGATTTTTTGCAGCTGCAGACCCAAACCACGAAATGCAATTTTTGTGATCATCTCGTGACGCAGTTATGAGACAGAATATTCACTGATATCAACTGTCCCGGGTTACAGCGTGCCTTCCAGTTCGTTGCGTTTTTTTTGCAAGCAGTATAAAGACGTGTGTTGCTTTGTTACTAACAAGATTCCAGCTTTTTTTAGCGCGGAAAACTCGAAGTGCTCCACTGATCCACGATCGAGACCCATAAAGTATGTTCTTCCAGGCAATCAATTCGACTAAAATTCTGACTCTCGACCAGTTCAACTAAGCAGTTAGTGAAAAGTATGCAGTTCTTGTGGTCAATAACATTCTCGACGGTATTACCGATTTCGTACTGCGAAATGTCACAAGTTTCCTAAACTAGGTTATATTCCATCCGTAAGTAGAAGTAAAAAGACGGGCTTTACTGCGCATCCGTCCGAAGATCGCAGTTAACCTTTAGGTTTTTAATCCTCGGTTTCATTTATTGTCATTTTCAGCAACTCGCGCCACTTCTCTCGTTTGTATGTTGCTAATCATTCTTTTCTACAGCCGTTCATCATGGATACTGGCCGTATTGATTTATTTATCTCTCAAAAGTTTTTTAGAAAATTATTTCTCCTGCCATGCCCCACTTCACTATCATTTCAGTTGAAGGCCGTACTGCTTACCTGTTTCATGTACTTGGCTCGTGCAAATTATTCTTTACCGAAGAGCAATCAACTATACATAAGTGTCCTTTTCTAGTCATCGATCTGGACGTTTCCATCGGTATTATGAATAGCACGGGTCGTGTACATGTTTCACTGGACTTTTTGTCTTATTCCTAACAATCCTGTGTTCGGCGTTTAGTTCTGGATTGTTTCAAAGTTTCTGGTGGTATCAAGATTGATCCTGTGCTTCTTGAGTTAACCGGTTCTCCCATTTTTACGAAAAGCCGCGTTATTCCTCTTGGACCTCGTGAGCCTGTGAAAAAAGTATTGGGCGATTTGGTCCGTAAAAGAGTTTGACACCGGGGAGTTCTTGACCATGGGCCACGTCGATTGTGACCCCTTTATAACATGGTGGCAGAATTACCAGAATCTGTAGTAATTAAAGCCCCACAGTGGAAAAATTGCCGAAACAATCTAGTTGTTCCACTCTCGAACATGAAATTTTTCTGCTTGAGTTCTAAGGTTCAAAGCGCCCGGTTTTTTCAACTCGACCGAAGCTATGCATCTCTACGGATTCCACTTGGTGGGCAGTCTCTTGAACTAACCACTATCAACCCGTTGTCTGGTTTGTATCAGTAATGTTTCCTGCCTTTCCGTCCTAGGGTTTCCCCTGCTATTTTTCAAGACAATATTGGCTCTGAATTTTACCTAGAAGTTGCTTGTGCTCACCAGGATACTATTGTTTTCTATGCTTTCACCAAAGATTTACCTAATGAACGTTCGCTTTTATTGATGGACACTTTTCTTAAGCAAAATTTAGCCACCAAATCTGAAAAGGTTGTCTTCTCCGCTTCTGGGTTCTTTTGCTTGGGTTATTCGGCTGATGTTCACGATCTTCTCCTTGACCCCAGCCGTTTTGCTTCGTTATCAAGTGAGCCCTCTCCCAAATCATTTGTTGAACTACTTTCTCTACTGGCCCAAGCAGCACAATACCCGACTCGGTTGGGGAAAGTTGGGCTAAAAGGACTCCTTGCATTTGCCTTGAAAGCTTGCACAGATATTTATGAAACTCCATCAGAAATATAACAACAATAAGAATACAACAGTATTTATTATGTATATCGTCGTTACAAATCAGCCCATTCTGCTTTGCTGAATTTTCTTTTGACCAGGTGGTGTCGTACAGGTTTTCTTTATTCTCTGCTGATAGGAGTTGCTGTTCGGTTTTTCCACGGAGAAAAGTGATTCATTGCACATAGAGATAGCTAATGCACGTTTTTACAGTTTATTTTAACTCTGGTCTATCGTTATCTCTCCGTACATAGTTCCATCTATATATGTGCGTATACATGCATATACGTGTACGTACATGTATACATGCACATATATCGATGGACATTCAGGTATTTGTTTTGTTGTGTTGTTCTCTGTGGAATTCATGCGACATTGAGTACTAATCTGTATGTAACGTTGGCCATTCATCTTCAGATTCTGGTAACAAGAATACATTGTTATGCCTAAGAGAACGAGGTGAGGGTTTATTGGAGTTGCAAGAAGGTCCTCAGCGCAAAATGTCTCATTAGTGACGAGGCGACATCATGAAAGCACCGGCTTTCGTGGCCTAAATCACAGTTAATGGATATGCTAATCGAAAGGAAATTTTGTCAGGTGTTTGTTTAGTTTTAATCCGTAACAGATACAGTTACTTCTGGTGTCCGCGCTGTTGAATTAGATCCATAAGAGTTGGGCCTGCCGCAGACTTGGGGTCTGTGGATCTTTCAAGCAGCCGTCTACTTTGGTCAAAGTCAACCTTCCGTGCAGGTTAGCATACATTTTCCATTCTAATTTTTTCAACCGGTCCAGAAACACAGCTTGGAAGATTGTGTGTACCGACATCAACGTCGATGCTCTTTTACAGTCCTTGTTTGAAGATTTTATAACCACTGCGCTAACCACGAGGCAACATCGTGACGTGCTGCACACTCTGAGCTATCATATGCCAGGTACTTCGCATTACCAAAGGACTTTATTTCGTACACCACGGTTGTGAGATGCAGCTATCGGTTTCTCTCATGAATCTTATTAGGGAAAACTCAGGTTGCTCATCCAGAGACTCAAAAGACCAGCCGAATAACTGTACCGAAGAATTCACGAAGTCAGCAAGATGCTTTCGGAAAGAAAGATAATGTTGCTCCGGATGGTATTTTTATTCCCATTCATGCCGTATACCTCCATCTTGTGTGTTTTACGTGTCTTTTAATCCACAATACAACCAGATAAAATTATCATCATTAACCAACTCCCCACCAAAATTGTAACTTAGCCGATAATGAACCTTTTCAATGTTTTAGTTTTTGAGGCAATTTTTACACGTTTTCCCATCAAATCTCCTGTCCGTGGATGGCGTACTGTTGGTTGAACTCACTACCCCTCTTCACGCAATCACTTCCAAGTGTTTATCGCTTTCCCATAACCCCTATGACGGCGTTGCTCCAATTTTGCCTACGTTCACATAAATTTGTGTTTCCCTCCTTCACTTTGCTTGATTATATGTTTGTCTTTGAGTGTCACTACAGACGGGGCCCATTGGGCATGGAGTGGCATTGATCGGCTACTGGTTTGGAAGTGCGCAGCGAAAAGCCATTCAAAAACACAGATTCATTTTTGCTGTCCACGGCAAGTCAATGAAATTCGTTGTTTGTGACTAAACTCCAGATGCTGTACTTTCCAGCCCAAGGTTCACAGAAGAACCGGTGTCTGTCGTTGAAAGGCGTAAAGCTTTGGTCTAATCAAAGCCAGAAATCGAGGCAATGCAAGACGAGAACGCAAGTACGTAAATTATCATTTCCTTCGAAATAAATCTCAGGCTGCTTTTACGTCTGGAATCGTTTTATTCATTCATTGTAGTCAACACCTCCTAAGTCCTTCTGAAGGTTATTAACAGTTTATTATAAATCACAACTCTAAACGTTCCTCAGGTTTAGTGCAAATTTCATTTAGTGTCTCACCATCTCGTTGATAAGAGTGGTTTTGACATGAATTATCAGATACTACTCCGGTTTGCTGAACCCAATTTTCAATCAAACTATCTTTCAAATCTGCAAGCAGACATTTTTCGTTGTCCAACTTTCCCTCAAGTGCGACTGTCCCACCTTTCCACGTCTTGATATTTCGGATTCGGTGACGGGGTAACACAAAAACAATAGGCATCTTCAGGGAATTTCGAATGAAGCAGTCCTTGCGGGGCAAATTTGTACAGGCTTTCAGTAGACCTTTTTCTAATAAACTACCTGATTTTCACTAATAGTCTTTTTCTAATCAGGGATAAGTTAGTGATTCTGATTGATAAGATAGATAACGGGCAAATTGACTAATAAACAGGCGGTTAAGATGGATTAGGGAAAGAAAAGTCACTCGTTCCCAGCGCTCTTTCCAAAGTTGGGCTAGCCCAGCGCGCTCCCAGCTGGACCCAGTGTGGCCCAAAGCGCGCCTTATTGAAGCGCGTTGGGCTTGCTGCTCGGGGAAGAAGGAGGGTTCCCCTGAGCGTCACTCTAAGTTCATTCCCAATTCTGATATTGCAATTGCACCTCTATTCAGTCTCCTCTCACAGCAGACGTTTCAGTGGTCTGCAGCACATGTACAACGCTTCTGCGGTTTAATGACGTTTTTGTCAACTAACTCCGTGCTTCCCACTTTTTCCTCTTATGCTTCTTCTACCTTTAATACGAACGCGTCTTCTGGCAGTATCGGTGCCGTGCTAGAACTAGAGGGCCATCCAGTTTTGTGCATTTCTCTCCAACTCGGTGCTGCTGAAAGCGGACATTCACAAGCGCAACTTGAGGCTCTGGTCGTTGATGGGTTGCTACTCTTCTGCACAAGTACATTTTGGCACTCACTTCACCATTTCCACTGATTTTGAAGCACTAGAGTTCATCTATGGTCCACACCGCTTCTTGGCAGTATCCCAGGCAGCAGTGATTCAGAGCTAGAGCATCGCTCTTTCAGCGTGTTCTTACGATATCGTAAGGCGCAACCCAATCAACACGCGGACTACTTGTCTCACCACACTATAGCGATTAGCCAACCGCACCTCACCTATCACTCAGCTGGCTGTGCTCTGGGCTCACGCGCCAACCGGCATCGCTTCTCCCCATATACTTCCTATACATAAACCAGAATGCGGTCTCTGTACTGAAGTCCAGCGAGGATACTCGCGGCTAGCACTCCACGGTGTTTCCTCATTGAATTCCTCGACGAACGCGATCGTGGAAGCTGAGAGATTGTACCCTGTTAGAACACCATTTCGTGGGAAACCTCCAATACCGATTACTTGCACAAGCTGCCACCACTTGTTTACCGACCAGATTTTGTTATCAAAACATGCTATGTGTTCTTCTTGGAGGGCGGGTATATTTTTCCGGCGTCCTTTTCCTGAATTCTGTATACAACGCTAAGACATTTCCGTGGTTCGTGGTGGTATCAAGTGTTGTACTGACAGAATAAATTTGCCTCCCTAATTTCAGGCCTCGGTTTAGTAGTATTTGCCTCCCAGACACCTGGGCACTTTAGAATAGAGTCTCAACCAGTTGGTGACCAGGGTTGGAAGACGATTTATACCTTGTCGCCAACACATGCCATGACTGTTCACATAAATTCCACAAGCATCCATCAAAATGGACACAAAGGCCTGCCCCCCCCCCCCCAGACCCTTGTGTGGGGGCCCCCAATAATTTCTGGCAGTCATCATCTTTAAAGCAACCCATGTATTAACCTGGTTTTATCACTCCAAACCAAGCTGTTCCTGGTACGACCACCTATCTGACACGATTCTACGAGTCCTCTCCGATCATTTCCCACACTGTACTCTTGTGGTACACTGTACATTCCACGTATTCTACCATTTTCTTTCACTGCATTGTACACGTTTTATTGTTTCATCAAATTTATAAATACTCATTTGCGACTGACCAGTAAGCCGTTACCGCGGATCGTTCTCTCTGAGTTGCTTGTGAGCGCAGTGTGACCTGTGGAAATAAAGACCGAACCCATACAATCCCAAGTGTCATTTTGGTGCACCTGCCTTGACTCGGCAGCCAACTGTGGAATTATTAGGATCTTTTCAGATGGCATACCTCCTCCTGACCGGAAGCGACGTCGAACTAACTTGAGAAGAGATTTTTATGTGGCCGGTTTGATGTCATCTCACTAAATATTGTGGACATACTATGAGCCATCCTTTTAATGGTTCCGTTGCACCGCGTTACTGTTCACTAGTATTTTGTCAAAATTCCTCCGTTTTCCTCGCATCTCTTTCGAGCCTCTACTACTTTCTCGACGAAAACGATTGTGGAAGCTGATGAAGTGTGCCGACCGACATTTAAGTGTCTCTTCGAGGGCACAAACATGTGTAAAATGCCATTATGAGCCTAGGATTTAGGTGTGCCTCATTTACAAATGGGTGACTGTGGTCAGTTCTGCCATCGGAACCATAGCCGATCTTCATGGCTGTTCCGGTTCTAGCACCATGAATTCCACTAGCTTTAGGTAGTTTTGTGGCTTGACTCTAATCGCCATTCTTTACAGTCACAAGGAGAGGCTTACAGTCAGTTGCCATTTTTCTTGGGGTTGTTTCCGCTAACCAGAGAGGACAGGCCCGTTTCAGTATCCCCGTATGACGTGGTTGACTCTCTCATCAGTCATTCACTTAGTTACTTAATTGGTTAGTCAAACTTTGGTCAATCTCTTCGAAAAGGTATGAATGCAGAGCAAATTAAATTGCTTCAATCGACCGGTATTTTAGGTCTGTGCATTTTATTCAATCCAGTGCCGTACAACACTGGATAATTGTTCCCTCTTTTCGGAAGGCCTCAGAAGGGTGGGGCGGTTTGGCTAGTCGGCTGCGGTCTTCAGGTCGTTTGGCTTTCAACATCCTGTGGATTCAGCAGGGCAGCTGAAATATGTACGAATCCATCAAGGCTTGTAGTTTCTTTCACTTCAGCAGTTAGATGTCAATCGTGTCGGCATAGATCGCTTGTGCATCTGGGGTATTTCAGCAGAAAATCGGGTAGACGACGGGTTTCTGGCCTTAAGCTCGCTGCCCACAGCATCAAAAACACCGACGAAGTGTCGCATTTGACGGGATAGATCTCTACTCCCCAAAATGAATGGCCTGAGGTGCAATTATGGGCAAAATTCCAGGCATCTTAGGTGTCTTCGGAAGTGAACCAAATTGAGAGGAATCAGCTCAAGCACATTATCGAGTACAATCACACGCCTTACCCTCCCCGCCGTAGATAACTAAGGATTCTGTGAAGCTACCAGATTCAGAGAATACGCCGAGAACACCGTAATACCTTGGCTTCGTGAAAATCTCGATTATGTTTATCATTTGGGTGCTTTGTACCACTGATATTTCTGTGCACCAACCTTTGTTTATTCGCATCCAACGTGCTACGTTGTCATATTCTGTTTTGACATGTGTGAATCACTTGCTCGTTTTTTCTCACGCCGTCAACTTGGCTCTAGTTTTGAGCCTTTTTGATCGCATATTTGAAATTCGCGTATATTTGCCATGTTGTTCGTTTCATGATCGGGCATTGCAGAAACTGCTAACCAATCTTGTTTTGGTTTTGGGGTTCGTGCGAATTGGCAACGAATTGCTCGAAAAGGCCTTACAACGCTCACATTAATAAGCTTGTAACCAGAAAATACACAGTTTTCTCAGGCGATGATGAAAACAACCGGAATTTGGAGGGAAATTCAGGCAACGAGCCGCTTCGGAGGGTTCAGTTACATTTGGTTCTCCCCAAGCAGCATGATACCCAAAGCATTTGGGCTAACTTTGGGCTAAAATGACTCCTGACATGTGTCTCGAAAGCTTGCACAAAGTTTCATGAATTTTCTCAAGGAATATATTGATAAGAGTACTACTGTATTTATTAGCACTAATCTGCTTTACAGAAACACCGCACTGTTTTGCTGAATGCCCCTGTAGCCAGGCGCTGAGGTACTTGTTTTCTTCATTCTCCTCTGTTAGAATGTGCAGTTCTGTAGAGAAAAGTGATTCACCACTCACAGAGATAACAAACGTGAATCTTTGCAGAATATTTTAATCCTGGTATATGGCTGTTCCCCCGTATATATATATATATATATATATATATATATATATATATATATATATACATATATATATATATATATATATATATATATATATATATATATAATTCCGCCTGTATTTATTCGTATGCGTATATACATACATATATTTCCTTGGACATTGAAGTAGTCGTTTTGTAGTGTAGTTTTTCTTGGAATTCATGCAGTGTGGAGTAATAATTGCTATGACTTTGGTCTTTCATATCCAGATCATGGGGATTGGCATACATTTTTATACCTAAGGAGACGACATGGAAGAGTTGATGGAGAAGGTCCTCAGTGCAAATTGCCCCAGTTTTGTCAAATCCACATCACGAGAGCACCGGCTTTCTTGGCCCGAATCCCAGTCAATGGATATGCTGAGAATAACCAAATGCTGCCAAGTGTTTCTTTAATCTTTATTCACAATAGGATGTCACTTTTGGTATCCTTGCTGTTGAAGTAGAGCCTCGGGGGTTTAGCCAACAGCAGATTTGGGGTCCATGTACCATTCAAGCAGTAAATTACTCACTAAAAATGCATCGAGGTCTATCATTCATGCAGGTCAGTATACCCGCATCACTTTATTGATTTCAGCTTGGAAGAACCGTGTGTGTTGCCAGTTCGGGAATGCGCAACGAAATGCTGTTCAAAACAGGTTCAATAAGGCCGTCAAGGGAAGGTCAATGAAGTTTGTTGTCTTTGACTTATCTCCAGACGCTGTTCGTCCCATCCCAGGTTTAAAGGAAAAGAACCAATTTTTGTCGTCGAAAGACATGAAGCTTTCGTTTATCAAAGCTGGAAGTCAAGGCGATGCAAAACGGGAATGCGGGTGCGTGATTTATCATTTTCTTTGAGAGAAATCTCAGGCTACATTTTATGTTGAAATTTTTTCTTTTCATTCGGTGTACCGAGCACCTCTTCAGGCATTATGAAGCTCAGTAAACGTTTGTCATAAATCACAACCGTAGATGTTCCTCTGATTTAGTTCATTTCTGCTATTTTCCTGCTTCGATGGTTATAGTTGTTTGGATACATAAGTTGTCGGACGGTATACCTTTTTGTTGAAAACAGTTTTCAATCATAATATTTTTGAAGCCTGCTTGCAAAAAATATTTTGCTGTCCAACTTCTTTTTAAGTTCCTCTCTTTCACCTTAGTGCACTATATTTCTGATCCCGAGACCACGTAGCACAAGAATTATGAACGTCTTCCGAACATTCTGAATGAAGCAGTCCTAGAATCGCCAGTTTTTACAAGCTTTAAATACACCAATTTCGAAATAACCTTAGTGGTTTGTACAAACTGTTTTTCTAATCAGTTATTATTCAGTGGCTCTGGTGGAAAAGCTGGATATTGGAAAGTAAGCTAAGAAGCGGTCTGTTAGGATGGATTGGACCAGAAGAGGTGCCAAGTGTAACGACCGGTCGTGGAAAATCCCCATAAAACCTTTGCAGTTCCATATTTTTCTTAACAGCACTCACTGGCTTACACTACTAACGTGTCTTTACGCACTGTTTGTTTTTATGGACCAATTGTTGTTTGTTCGCGCCCAGAGCGCTACTTTGTCATATCCTTGTTCTGGACCTGCGTGACGCACGTGCTGTTTGCTCACACGCTGCTATTCGGCTTCTCGTTGTTGAGTCCTTGTGATCGTATTATTGAGGTTTGTATATTTTTTGTCATTGTTCATGTAATAATCTGGTGTCGTAGAATATCGCGGATAATCGACTTTTGATTTCGGGATCCGTTGCGAATTTGGCTACGCATTGCTCAAACGTTCGTAACAATACTCAATAGATCAATTTGGAACGAGGAAAAATCACGCAAAATGCCAAGAAAAGGATCAAAAGCAGTCGAATCCGGACAGGAAGTAATACGGCAAGTCTCTGGGGAGGTTTTGGGTACATATGATTCTTTAGTTAATGCTAGATCGCCTAGTCCTGTCAGTGCTAGTTCATGTGATATTGAGTACAATATTGATCGTAAGGATGTTGATTTAAATAGGCTGAGAATACTAGACCTAGAACAACAGTTACTATCGGCTAGACTACAGGCGCAGGAAGCAGAGAAAAAGTGTACACAGAAAGAGCGAGAGCATGAGACCAGCGACTTCGACACTTCCGATAGATCGGGGTGCAATAAAATAGGGAACCCCACGCCGGTCTCCGACTACAAATCACCATCGATCGGTTTGCCTAGAGTGGAACTAACGGTTTTCGACGGGCGAGCTGAACAATACTGCAAGTTTGTCAAGCAGTTCGAGACTTTCGTCGAAAATA
Source organism: Fasciola hepatica (assembly GCA_948099385.1). Taxonomy (NCBI): domain Eukaryota; kingdom Metazoa; phylum Platyhelminthes; class Trematoda; order Plagiorchiida; family Fasciolidae; genus Fasciola; species Fasciola hepatica. Next base: position 6,610,661 of record CANUEZ040000012.1, on the reverse strand, counting down.
AGGTAGCCGACCCCGGGCAAGTGCTTCGCTACCTTACTCACTACTGTCGAGGCCGAGCAAGAGAAGCCATCGACGGGTGTACCATGCTCTACCCTGAACAAGGCTACACAAGAGCAAGGAAGATTTTATGGGACTTGTTTGGTCAACCGTTCAAAGTAGCTCGTAACCTAATAGAGGGCGTGATGGCAGAGGCAAAGAGAACCGAAGGCGACGTCTACACAATGGCCGACCTGGTGATTAAGATGCAAAACTGCTCAGTAGCCCTCGACCATTTAGGTTACATGGCTGACCTAGATGCCATGCAAACTTTGGAAAACTTAGTCCGTCACCTCTCTCCCGAACTACAGGGTCGGTGGGCGGAAGAAGCAGAACGGATAAGCCGAAGCGACAGAGGAGCTAACTTCGAAGACCTGACTGAATACTTGGACAGGTAAACCAAGATAGCTGACAGCAGGCTCGGCCGACTCATCCGGGACAGCAATCGGGCAAACAAGCCCAGTACTAGCCAAGCCCAAACCCCTGCACGGGAACATCCAAAATACCAACCTTGGACCAACACACATGCCATTTCATGCGATGCCACCGCGCACCCCAATAGCAGATCCTGTGGTATTAGTCATGGCCTACCAGAATGCCCCAAGTTCGGAAACGCCACACTAGACGAACGGTGGGGAATGGCGAGGATTGCAGGCGCGTGTTTTATTTGTCTCAACACCACGCACCGGGCAGCAGCCTGTAGGACAAGGAACCGATGTGGTTACGCGGGCTGCATGGGCAGACACCATCGGCTGCTGCATCAGGCGAGAGTTACCTTACCCGAGACGAGTACCAAACCCAGCGTTACTTGTTCAACGCCACGATCTGCCAGTAAACCGGTACGTTTAGGCGTAGTGGCCGTGGGAGTAGTGACTCCGACTGGGGTGGTCAAAGCGTTGGCTTTCGTCGATAGTGGATCCGACACTACTCTAGTGAAAGAGCGGTTTGCCGACAAACACCAACTCGCTAAAGGTGCGACGTCGTTGGCAGTGAGCACGGTGGGCGGAACACAGGTAATGACTGCCGGTAGATTAAGGCTGCAACTCATCTCCCTAGACACTAACGAGGAAATTGAACCAACGGAAGCATTCACGTTAGCTGATCTCCCCATGCGAGCACCAAGGTTGGTGAACGCAATCTTGACTAGGTGGCCCCACCTGCAGGATGTAATCGTTGTAGACTGGGAAGATGATGAAGTGGATTTCCTCATCGGCCGCAACGTGCCCGAGGCGCATTGGGTACTTGACCAGAGAGTGGGCGACCGCCAGGCACCTTATGCAGTACGCACGGCCCTGGGATGGATGTTATATGGTTCAGTAGGGGTACGCGGTTCCGTGAATTACTTATCCGCCGAAACGGACCGCATAGAGTATCATCTGCAACGGCTGTATGAAAAGGAGTTTCATGACATTGGAGACGAAAGACCGACGTTGTCTCAAGAGGATCACTTCGCTCTACAAACGGTGCGGTAAGGCACTAGAGGCCTCACAAAATAGTTCGAGGTTCCCCTCCCATGGCGCACATCCGTCGACCCGTGGACTGACAACAGAAGTTATGTTCTCCAACGACTACTACGACTTAAAGAATGCTTCGATCGAGACCAGGGTTTGTGAGAACGATCGGCAGAATTAATGAGGCGAAACGAAGCCCTCGGTTACGTTGAAAAGGTGCCTGCCAACAGCGACGGCCGAAAAAGTATCTGGTATCTACCTCACCACCCAGTTATCAACCCCAAGAAGCCCAAAAATCTACAGGTGGTTTTCGACTGTGCGGCCAAGTTCCAGGGCAAGTCGTTAAACGATCGCCTACTGCAAGGAACTGACTGGACCACGCCACTTATCGAAGTCTTTTGCCGTTTCAGAGTGGGTAAAGTGACTTTGTCTGCCGACATTAGGGAAATGTTTCATCAGGTGAAAATACCGGTAGGAGAACGAGATGAATTGCGATTTCTGTGGTGGAAAGAGAACAGCCGGGACGACGCAGTGGTAAATCATAGGATGACCGTCCACCCCTTCCGAGGCATAACGTCACTGTTCTGTGCGAACTACACCATTCGGGAGGCTGCGAACAAACATGGGGATTTGGTCTGTTGGCTAGTGGTAGATAGCATCAGCAGACTTTTCTACGCCGACGGCTACCTTGGGTCATTTGATGATATAGAATCAGCTCTAGCGCAGTTCAGATGCCTGACAAGATTGCTAGAAGAGGGCAGCTTCCATCTAACAAATTGGATTTCAAAAGCTTCAAAAGTGCTCGAGGTCAATTCGTGCCACGAGAGGGCCGAAAGGGTAAAAGATTTGGACGGCTCTCCACTTCCTATCGAGCGCACTTCAGGAATACAACGGGACGCGGGAACGGACGATTTTTTTTCCAGCTAAACGTTCCCGAGCTGCCAATAACCCGTTGAAGCATACTATCCGCTGTCTCAATTTTGTTCGACCCGCTCGGTTTCGTCTCACTATGGCTGCTACCCGCAAAGATCTTGCTGCAGCGGCTGTGCAATAAGAAAGTTGATTCGGACCAGTCACTGGACCGAGGGGACCGGCTGGACTGGGAAGAATTTTTGAACACCTTGAAGAAATTAGGAGACATAAGAATCCCACGATGTTTGACTCCTGGCCATACGACACGGACTGGAGAACTACATGCCTTTTCCGATGCATCCGAAGTCGGTTATGGAGCTGTGGTGTACGGACGATGGTGCGCAGGAGACGGACAATATACCACGAGGATCCTGTTTGCCAAAGCCCGCGTTGCTCCACTGAAGTCGGTCTCAATCCCACGCCTTGAACTCAGCGCAGCCGTGTTGGCAGTCAGGGTGGTGCAAGCTGTGAAGAGATGTTTCGATCTCTACATTTGGTCGGTGAGCTTCTGGACGGAATCAACGATAGTACTTTACTATATCAACAACGTCCGGAGCCGGTTTAGTACTTTCGTTGCTAACCGGCTCACGATTATCCACAATGAATCAGCCACGCACCAGTGGAGTTATGTCAGGTCTGGCGATAATCCGGCCGACCTGTGCTCCCGAGATGCGAACAACTTCAGCCAACTGGACACGTGGACGAGAGGGCCAAACTTCCTGCAATTGCCCAAACAGGACTTGCCCGTGTTCGAATTAAAAACCCCTACGGAAGTGGAACTGGAGATCAAAGGCGTAGTGATAGCAACCAACGTCGTCGAAGCGTCGTCCATTCTATCGCGACTGGTCAGGTTTTCTTCCTGGATGAAGACGCTTCGTTCGCTAGTTTGATTAACCAGGTTCAAGAGAAATTTACTAGTCATGAAAGGGCTACGGCCCTCAGGTCGGATACGGGTCGGCCCGATAGGTCCCGATGAGCTACAAGCGGCAGAGTAAGATATTTTCAGAATGATACAACGCGAGGCTTTCGCCCGAGAACTCAAGAGGGCGGAAGAAGTGGGACCAGCCAACAAAGAAATATCTCCAAGAGGGGGAATGAAAGCACTTCAACCCCAAACTCATTGATGGACTGCTGCGGGTGTATGGTAGGCTGACAAACACCCGCCTGGGTTGCGACAAAAAGTACCCTATCTGCTGCCTGCGAGACAACCTCTAGTAGAGCTAATGATTCAACACGTCCACGCCATGAAGGGACATGCCGGGGAAAGTCACGTGTCGAGCGTCAGCCGAAAGCTCCTTTGGTTGTGGAGAAGACGAGAGACTGTAAAACGCGTAATCCGACGTTGTGTGCAATGTGGGAGACGCAATGCTACGGCGGGCAAACAACTCATGGCCCCACTACCAGAATGCAGGGTGACTACGGGCTGGTGGCCGTTCAGTGACGCCGGGTTGGACTATTCCGGGCCCTTGTGGATCAAGTGCGGGAAAAGATTAGAACAGCCATATGGATGTATCATGACGTGCATGAAGTCACGTGCGGTACTCCTAGAAGTCGCACATTCGATGAAGACCGATTTGTTTCTACGGGCCTTGCAGAGATTTATCAACCGGAGAGGCGTACCGGCCGATACATACTTAGATAATGGATCTAACTTTGTGGGCGCTCACCGGGAATTGCAGCGTTGACACAAGAACATAAACAAGGACGAACTGCAGGATCGAACCGTGGCCTACGTCATACGATGGCATTCCAACCCCCCCCCCCCCCCCCCCTCACAGTCCAGCCACCGAGGCGGCGTATGAGAACGCATGATCCGGTCCGCCAGACGGATATTGCTGTCGATCATGGAGCAACAGCCGCTCGACGACGAGACACTGAACACCGTCATGACTGAGGTGTAGCGAATCCTGAACAACCGCCCTCTGGTTCCAGTAATGAAAGGCGACCCCACCCACCTGGCGCTCACCCCGAACGACCTATTGACGTTAAGCTCGAACGAGGGTTTCCAAGAGCCGGTAAACCTTCGTGGAGGCAAGCGAACTGTCTGGCCAAGGTGTTCTGGTGGCGCTGGCTACGGGAGTACCTACCGGCTCTGCAGACTCGACAGAAGTGGCTGGTGAAAACAAGACCATTCAAGGTTGAGGATGTGGTGATGATCGCAGACGTACGCGCACATTTCAGCACGTGGTCCTTGGGAGTGGTTATGAAAACCATAAAAAGCACTGACGGAATGGTAACAACGGTGAAGTTGAAGACAGCTAACTGAGCGCTAATTCGTGACATACGCAGTATTGGCCTACTCGAGAGTGAAGGCGTAGGAGCTGATGAACCCGAGGCCCAGTAGACCTTTTCACACTAGTCATCGAGGTGGATAAAACAACACCATATATACCACATTGTCTCCGTCAAACACTTTACAGTGCTCGCGGTCTTTCGTTGACATTGCAGAAAGTTCTCTCCGATATGTGGTGATGAATGCGATCCCATTGTACATCCCGACACATACACACATGCACGACGCACTCGACACCCCGTAACCCCATCAAACATGTGACAGTGTTCGTTGTTTGCTTTTTTTGACGCTACCGAATGCCCCTTGCATATATGGAAGTAGCGGAGCTTAGGTCACGCGCACACTACATTTTACTCGTTTCCTTGCCACACAGTCTTTTGTTGACATTGCAGAAAGTCCTCCTTTGATGTGTAGTCATACCTGTGATTTCGTTGTACACCCCGGCACACACACACTCACACACACTTACTCAAGCACATACATCCAGGACCGGACGGCCCTTTACAAAGACAACGTCTATGTGGCCCCTTCACGCCCGCCATCGGTCATTTGGTCTTGTGGAAGATGTAGACTAGCCTCACGTCTATGTTGCCAATGGGTTGGGTGCGACCAGTAGTAGAACTTTGACGACAAGCATTAGACGCGCGCACTGACAACAGGGCCCAGGCGGGTAGAAAGAATCAGTACCTTTATACCGAACCTTTGACTCTGCTTAAGATCCAGGAGGATTTTGGTGGGCGGTGTAACGACCGGTCTTGGAAAATCCCCCTTTTTCCCTCGCGATTCACTGTTTTTTCCCAACAACACTCATTTCCATACACTATTGACTTGTCTTTACGGACTGGTTGTTTTTCTGGACCAATTGTTTTTTGTTCGCGCCCAGAGCGCTACTTTGTCATATCCTTGTTCTGGACCTGCGTGACGCGCGTGCTGTTTGCTCACACGCCGCAATTCGGCTTCTCGTTGTTGACTCCTTGTGATCGTATTATTGAGGTTTGTATATTTTTCATTCGGTGTAACGAGCACCTCTTCAGGCATTATGAAGCTCAGTAAACGTTTGTCATAAATCACAACCGTAGATGTTCCTCTGATTTAGTTCATTTCTGCTATTTTCCTGCTTCGATGGTTATAGTTGTTTGGATACATAAGTTGTCGGACGGTATACCTTTTTGTTGAAAACAGTTTTCAATCATAATATTTTTGAAGCCTGCTTGCAAAAAATATTTTGCTGTCCAACTTCTTTTTAAGTTCCTCTCTTTCACCTTAGTGCACTATATTTCTGATCCCGAGACCACGTAGCACAAGAATTATGAACGTCTTCCGAACATTCTGAATGAAGCAGTCCTAGAATCGCCAGTTTTTACAAGCTTTAAATACACCAATTTCGAAATAACCTTAGTGGTTTGTACAAACTGTTTTTCTAATCAGTTATTATTCAGTGGCTCTGGTGGAAAAGCTGGATATTGGAAAGTAAGCTAAGAAGCGGTCTGTTAGGATGGATTGGACCAGAAGAGGTGCCAAGTGTAACGACCGGTCGTGGAAAATCCCCATAAAACCTTTGCAGTTCCATATTTTTCTTAACAGCACTCACTGGCTTACACTACTAACGTGTCTTTACGCACTGTTTGTTTTTATGGACCAATTGTTGTTTGTTCGCGCCCAGAGCGCTACTTTGTCATATCCTTGTTCTGGACCTGCGTGACGCACGTGCTGTTTGCTCACACGCTGCTATTCGGCTTCTCGTTGTTGAGTCCTTGTGATCGTATTATTGAGGTTTGTATATTTTTTGTCATTGTTCATGTAATAATCTGGTGTCGTAGAATATCGCGGATAATCGACTTTTGATTTCGGGATCCGTTGCGAATTTGGCTACGCACTGCTCAAACGTTCATTACTGCGGGCAATGATAAATTGTGTTTGCAAAGTATGTGGGGATAAGACTGTTCACGTAGGTAACTTGATCGATCAATTGGCTACTTGCGTAAGTTTCGCACAAGCTAAAATTACATGACGGTTGGAGGTGCGTATGCGATTTCGAAATTCGGGTTTCAATTTAAAAGTGGATTGAAACCTTTAGCCGACTTCGGATTGATTCCGGTATGCCCTTCCGGTGCCGGCACCCCACCGGTAATATGGTCGGAAAGCTACCTGCAACCTATGGGCTCTTTGGTGTAAAGCCCCCGGCAAATTACCGGCAAACTACCGGAACCTGTCCGGATCCGGCCCGGAACTCATTTGCCTTTAGGGGGAGAGCAGCAGCTGCTCTGTCCGCACAAGCTCGAGTTTCACAACCTTTACCATCGACTGTAATTATTACGGGATCATTTTTACTGAATCCAACATCTCGTTCCCGCTTCTCTCACCAGGGTAATTGTTTCCATAGCTGTCGCCTTACATTTACCGTGTGATCAGTCTATCAAAACAGTCTTCAGTTCACTTATCTACCCCCTACCCCATATCCCTTTTTGCATGTTATTCGCCCCTGCAACCGCTGCATAAATCACTTCAAGCTTATATACTACTATTATTCCTCATCCGTGTTGTTTCCTCTTGACACGCCTATATCAATGAAAATAAACCGCTGAACACCTATCGGCTCACCGCTGGCTATTTCTTCCATCACCGCTCTTGACGATCCTCCCTCTATTCATCGGATCTGTTGGTTTCCTTCCTTGTTATTGACTATGTCAGCATCTCACCATGTAATTCGACCACCAAGCTGGCCGTTGATTCATGGCATTTGATATCTGAAGGTCCACTCTTGTACTTCCTCGAGTTTTTTATCCGTATATTTTCACACCGTGCTACGTGCAAACTACTCTTTGAATTCCCCTCGATGAACTTTTTTTCTTTCCCCTGCTTTTTTGACCAATATCATTGATTCAGCTGGAACTTTTATTGATTTAATTATTCCCGGTAATATTTACGCTTATACTCACTCTTCTTAACCTGCTTCGAACACCGCCAGCCCATTCGATCACTTGACCTTGACCTTCAAATTCACCGGGCATCATTACAGTTTGAGTCAACTTTTCCACTGTCTTCAATACTCTGTGCACACATGATATACCTTTCTGTAAATTCCGATTCTGACATCATTTGAGTTATCTGGTCGTGCACTTTAGCACGCTTCAAGCACATCCAAAATATACCATTATTATCATTACCGTACACTGTACTGCGAGGGACCGGAATCAGTTCGACTTGCCCCTGATATGGCACGCATAAGGCGGCCTCCTGGTAGGCGACAAATCCTACGTTGTGCATAAGTTGCTGGACTGGAAAGAATGTTTCATTTGGGACGAAGTTCTTTAAAAGTGGCCCCCAGACTTAGCGGTACACAGCAAAACACCTGGTTGGCAGAAAAGGCAACTGAAACTACTACTCCAAAGAAGGGGTAAAGTGCCTGCCTTATCATGCCGTCTTCCTTTCTTAGTAGCCTGAAAACCTTCGGGTTCCCTTCGATTGAGAGTCCAATTCCAAGGGAGTCAACAAACGATTATTTAATACAAGAGCCGGATTGGACAACACCGCCGACTGACTTGTTTAGCGGCTGAGGCTAGGCAGGGCAGCTATATCGGCTGACATTAGAGAGGTGGTCCCTCAGGGGAGGGTACCAGTGAAAGAAAAAAATGCAACTCGTTTTTATGATGGGGCGAAGACAATGGTGATAGACCACAGAACCAAAGCTCATTCTCTTGAAGCAATATCGTTGCTCTTTTGTGTAAGTTGTGCTTTGCGGGAATCTAAAAACAAGTATGAAGCTTCGGTCCGCCGGACGGAAGCGGATGGTGTTCGCAAGAGTTTCTATACTACCTAGTATCTCGGGTCGTTTGATAAGGCTGAAACTGCCATAGCACACTTCAGGAGAATCACAGATTTGCTACACGCGGATTCCACCTCTCGTCTCGGATATCGAACACTCCAGCTAGATCGGCCGCAGTAGTTGAGGTCATCGCTAACTGCATCTGACGCCGACTGCAGAAAGCGGTGGTGGCGAGGCAGCCAATGTCGCCGCTCTCAGTGGCTAGGGTGGCCGAAGGTTGGTGGCCATTCTTAGAAAGGGGTATTGACTATTTTGGTCCTACTTATGTGACCTGGCTTAGGACCACAGGGGTTTTTCGCAGTTGAATAATGGCGTGCCCACTGACAAAGGCGACCCATCTGGAGGTGGCGCATGCGATGAATACTAGGCCGTTTGAAACGGTGTTCCAACGTTTTGTTGGCAGCAGGAGTATGTCGACCATTATTTTTTCGGACAATAGAGCGATTTTTTCCTGGGCCCAAAAGGAAACTGGGAATCGGTGGCCGCGACGGGAAGAGTCTAGGGTTCAGAATGGAACTACCTTTGCAGGAGTTTGCTGGTGCCACAGCATTTTGCATGCTGGTCTTCAAGGGGACATGCGGGAGAGACTGATGAGGTCCATAAGACGAATACCAAAGTCCCCGATGGAACAAAAGCCTTTGGGTGACGAGGAACCGAGTCCACCGCTTGCTAAATTAGGGCGAAGCTGAAACAATAGACCCTTACTAATTTTGGCGTCACAGATAAGACCTCTCTGAAGCCAAAAGACCCATTAGTGATGGGACCAGGCGAGAGCAGCGGATTGCCAACAACACAAAGGTGCATATGACTTTACTGTTAGAAACAAGCCGATTACCTCATATAAATGTTTTTGGGGCAGTGGACACGGGAATACCTACCAAGCCCACATGCCAGACGGAAAGGGATCACCAGGAAATCTTTCGGATAGGGTGACGCGGTACTCGTAGCTGAGGTTAAACACCCCTGAGAAACAAATGGCCACTACAAACCATCAAAGAATGCCTCGTCAAGTCTGATGGATTTGTGCGTATTGTCTTAGGGAAACCAAAAGAAGAAGGGCATGTTCGAGACACCAGATAGTTTTACCTGCCCGCAGACGACGATAGACCACAGGAAGCCAGGAGTTCGGAACAGTGATAAACTATGACTCCCTACAAGGCGTAATCCTTACACTCTCGTGCACAGTTTTGCTTCCGTATATTTTGAACACAGACGCATACAAATGTGCCCACACGAGTTAAGTAGTCCCTGCTGTAAATTACTCCCCCGCTTGTGTCGAAGTCCGCTATAACCCCGTAATATTGAGATTTCAAACGACGCATGAAATTAGCGAGAATGACAAAATGTATTGAGATTACCTTCGCCACGCTTCCAGTCACATCCACTCACTCACACGCGCAAAATGCACCAGAAAGCTCGTTCTTCCAACATAACTTGAGTATTTGGAGCACACCCTCGTTTGCCAGTTAAATCTGTCTCCACCCCCGATAGACAAGATTCATAATTTGTGTAGACTTTCAAAGAAAAGAGGACTGCAGATCTCTCCGGGGGAGCCAATGTGTTGGCCTCACTGGTGGAACGCCTGTGGTGTATTTGGAGCACAGCTGAACAGTTTTCACCCCCCCCCCCCCACCCCCACCGGTCGTCGGTGGGCGCACGCACTGAAAACAAAGCACTGGTAGGTGTAAATAATCAGCACTTGAATTCCATACATATGACTTTCCTGAGCTCGGACGGATTCTGATGGGCCGTGTGACCATCAGATTCGGAAATCACTTCGAGAACACCGTATTACCTTGGCTTCATGAAAATCTCGATTATGTTTATCATTTGGGTGCTTTGTACCACTGATATTTCTGTGCACCAACCTTTGTTTATTCGCATCCACCGTGCTACGTTGTCATATTCTGTTTTGACATGTGTGAATCACTTGCTCGTTTTTTCTCACGCCGTCAACTTGGCTCTAGTTTTGAGCCCTTTTGATCGCGCATTTGAAATACGCGTATATTTGCCATGTTGTTCGTTTGGCTAGTCGGCTGCGGTCTTCAGGTCGTTTGGCTTTCAACATCCTGTGGATTCAGCAGGGCAGCTGAAATATGTACGAATCCATCAAGGCTTGTAGTTTCTTTCACTTCAGCAGTTAGATGTCAATCGTGTCGGCATAGATCGCTTGTGCATCTGGGGTATTTCAGCAGAAAATCGGGTAGACGACGGGTTTCTGGCCTTAAGCTCGCTGCCCACAGCATCAAAAACACCGACGAAGTGTCGCATTTGACGGGATAGATCTCTACTCCCCAAAATGAATGGCCTGAGGTGCAATTATGGGCAAAATTCCAGGCATCTTAGGTGTCTTCGGAAGTGAACCAAATTGAGAGGAATCAGCTCAAGCACATTATCGAGTACAATCACACGCCTTACCCTCCCCGCCGTAGATAACTAAGGATTCTGTGAAGCTACCAGATTCAGAGAATACGCCGAGAACACCGCAATACCTTGGCTTCATGAAAATCTCGATTATGTTTATCATTTGGGTGCTTTGTACCACTGATATTTCTGTGCACCAACCTTTGTTTATTCGCATCCACCGTGCTACGTTGTCATATTCTGTTTTGACATGTGTGAATCACTTGCTCGTTTTTTCTCACGCCGTCAACTTGGCTCTAGTTTTGAGCCTTTTTGATCGCATATTTGAAATTCGCGTATATTTGCCATGTTGTTCGTTTCATGATCGGGCATTGCAGAAACTGCTAACCAATCTTGTTTTGGTTTTGGGGTTCGTGCGAATTGGCAACGAATTGCTCGAAAAGGCCTTACAACGCTCACATTAATAAGCTTGTAACCAGAAAATACACAGTTTTCTCAGGCGATGATGAAAACAACCGGAATTTGGAGGGAAATTCAGGCAACGAGCCGCTTCGGAGGGTTCAGTTACATTTGGTTCTCCCCAAGCAGCGTGCTTATCTTTCGAAGGTGCTGGAGACCCCAAGTTCTATCATGTCGACAACACGGCGCGTTTAACATGGTGATAATGGCTTTATTTTCTCATAATAACGCACCGAACGCACCGCTGCGAAATTTCATGTCTTTTAGCGCAGTCATCCCGGACTGTCCCCGGCACCACAGTCCTGCATACCCTGGGGTACTTTGGCACAGCCGCAACCACACTGATGAGGCAAAAAACGCACCAAGCTTCGTACTCTTCATCCTGAGCACCATGGAAACGCATAAGCTGAACCTCGCAGGAGGCAGGGGTGTCAGAACTTTTCGCTCGGTTCCGCCGTTTTTAACCGACAGAACATCTGGGACACAGATTTCGGTGAACACAGGTAAACAAATAAGCCCTGTTCAACCTTATCGTACAAACCGTTTCGGTCAGTGGGACCTCAAGCTGATTGCTGCTTCAGGGAGCCTATCAAGACCTAAGGTCAGCCTTCACTCACATCGAACCTCAACTGAAGCCATAATCTAAAATGGGTATTTTGTGCAGCCAACCTCCCCCATCCGACCATTGGTACCGGCTTTCGTTGACATTCCAACTCTCTAATTGATCTGTCTAGCTTTTCTCTTTCCGTTGGGACTATCAACATCTTAACTAGCAACACATTTTCAATGAAGCCACTCCACCCTCCCCTGGTCGTCATCCCTGTCGCCGCGGACTGCTACCAGTAGATTTTGCACTGGTTTTCTGGATTAGAATATCATACCAACCGACTACTGCAGGAGTCGACCGATGCGCTATACTTTGTAGTCACAGTTGGTCCACCAAGCCCTTCGCATCCACCAAACGTGACATGGCCAGGGCCGAGTTTCGATACTTGAAGAGTGTTGGTATCACCAGACCATCCCCAAGACTCCGGGTCTCTCCTATACAAAATGCGGCAAAATCTTCTGCTGACGATTAGCGCCCTTGTGCTGTTTACCAGACAGTAAACTTCAGCACCACTTCCACCGTTGCTTAATTCCAAATACCAAAGACCTCACAAGTTCGGGCAGTTAACTAATTTTTGGTCGCACAGATCTTGTTCGCGCACACAAACAGATATGCGCCATTCCAGTGTCATCTCTAAGGCTGCAGTAGCCACACCTTCTGTCCTGTTTGGGCTTTCCCCTGTGCCATTTGGTTTTCAAAATGCTTCACGGGCTTTCCGGCCCTTCAGAGTCCAGGTCCGCCAAGGTGTATAGAGGGCTTGAGCCAACTTGGATGACGTATTTGTAGTTGGAGTATTTTGAAACGACCTCTCTGCAACTCCAAGACCACTTTTTAAACTCTCACCTAAAAATGAGGCACATATGAACCCTTCAATACGTTCACTTAGTCAAAAGAGCATTGCGCCCTTTGGTCACTCGACTTCGGCGAAAATCTCCTCACACTGCCTTTTACACAGCCGGGACGGTTCGGTGGTTTAGTCGACCTCTACGGCCAATTTATTCATAGGTGCACCCATTTGACGCAAACTCCCACAGGCCTACTACGCTGTAAGGACCAACCTTTGAACTGTCCTGAGAGTGCTTGGTCCGATTTGGTTGAACTGAGATGGGCTATCTCTAACGTGACCATTTTAATCATCATCTACCGAAATTTCCCTTGGAACTATCGGCCCATTCTTCAGAATTAGCCTTTTCGCCACTCTACAACAACTAATACAAGGAACCTGACAGCCTGTGTTATTGTTCTCCAAAGTTTCTCAGCCGGGTAATTCCGGGTATCGTACACTTAGCGGGGAACTTCCGGCAGTTTACTTGGCCACTCATCACTTTGTTTTGTTCTCATAATCCATATTGTTCCCACTTTCTCCGGTCTAATTGTTTCGCCACAAGTGGCCTTTCTTGAGAAATCCGAATGAGCAATACCGATTACTTTCTGCTTCATCCCCGTACTTATGAAACCTGCCGCATTCTAAGACAAAGGTCGCTTCAACCGTTTCATGCACGGTCTACATCTCAATAAGAATTATACTTGGTTCGCATTTACTCATATCTACGGCATAAATTGCTCCCTATGTGCTTCATTTCAACTTCGCCCTGCCTCGTCCCCTTTTTTTAAAAATGTGCCATCCTTCCTTTTTAAACTTTTGGATGTTCCATTCACTGAGTGGAATTGTGCCCTCTGATCAAGCGTCCACGCTTGAGTCTCCACCGCGGATACCAACAAAGAGAAGCCTGTTACAGTGAGCTATATTCTTTTTCAAGACGGATACCCGGGTGCTCAGTTCACCAGATGGTGCGGTTGGTTACAGAAATTCCAAGAAAAAAGGTTCTTGGAAAGAAATCGGTATACATATTTCAGCCATCTAAAGGTGACACTTTAGCTGATGAAGTACACCGAAGATTGGCATGCGTCGTCAGAAAATATTCTACGCTGCTCAACTACGTGATTAGTTCGTACCTAACGCAGGAGTGATTTTGCGGGTAAATGAAAATGAGCCTACTTCTGCTGCCTCATTCTGCGTTCATTTTTCCACTTCTTTCCGGGGACTAACGTGTATAGGCCGCACAACCGCACACTTGCCTGAACGCATCCATGAGCATCGTCCAGGGTGGTCGAGGAATAGAACAAGTAGTTCGATAACCAGCGCAGCTGTTCCGCTTCCAGCTGGGACTAACCACACTGTGAGCCTGAATGAAGTGTTCCGCCCCACGTATAGGGTCCGAGGTCGACTATCATTATAGGTGAGAATTCACCTCCTGACCAGGGTGGAAAGGACCGGGATTCGCCCCCAAAACTTTCTTTTAAGTGCCCGGAAGAAATGTCTGTGTGCGCTGAGTCTACCTCGGCCCATTCACCATCAAAGGTCGGGTCCAGGAACTTCCGAAAGCTCACATGTTCAGAAAGTACTAGTTCATTTACAACCAGTCTTCGGATAATCCTATATCCCGCTAGGTGTGGATAATGATCCCTGACACCACTTTCGTTGATTGTACCCCTCGTTAATCTGGCGATATTTATTGTGTTGCATTGACATGAGTAATAAACACCGGAAACGAACTCGTTTGCCAAACTATCTTCCAAATTTTCCATTATTATTAATTCCAGCTTGTGCCTGGAGGACAAGCTGTTCATTCTCCTCGCGGGCCACCAGCCAGTCACCTTTGCCGCGAGGCCAACTACGGGCCTTTGATTATTTAGATTACTTCGTCACCCACGTTATATCACACAGATCGTGGCGGATAAATAAAACATTTCTTGTTAACTTAGCCCTGCGACACACGTTTCCTCTCATCCATTTCATCGCTCCAACTGGTGGCGTTGGTCAGGTAGCCGTCCCCCATCTTAAGCGCACGGCCCAGAATTCCAGGAAAGTCTTCATAGCAGACCCCTCTGATTAAAGCCACTGCTCTTCGTTTCGTCCGAGGGCAAGATCCTATGTGAAATGTCGCAAAGCCCTCCCCTCATGTTGGCAACAGCTGCTCCCTGGAAGTGCGTCTTTAACAAGCTGCACGAATCAGCGTAAATGGCTCGGTTAAACAAATGACTGAGCTTTCCTCATGTCCGCAAATAAATAGGAACATGGGTGAAGGGATCAGCAGTTATTTTAAATACCAGCGAGATAGACTACTTACATGCGGGAAAGGCCTCCCGGTAAACCAGCCACACCGGGTGCATATTTTTACCATGGAGGCCTCCGCCCCTGTCTAGGGGACTCACCTACTTGTCCGCATGTACCGACCGTTTTTCGAGGTCGGTTGGGGCTACGCCCTTGATTAGCTACCTTGTTGACAGAAGACCCTCAAGTCGTCCAAGAGGCCTTAAACCACTTGGCGGTAGAATTCAAGGAGAATAGCACGCATTTTGCTTTCATCCAATAGCACGAAGCCCCTCCAAGGCTGGCAAAGAGATTCTTCTTTTTAAACCCCTCTTTGTGGGGAATGGTTTGAAACTGTCTGCAGCCTTGTGTGCCCGGGAAGTTATACTTCCAGTGGTGGGGGTATCGGAGATGATATCTCGCTGCGCATCTATGAAGCCCGTTTAGCTTTGGCCAATTTGGGGCCCCATTGGCGTTGTCATGCCACCCGTAACGCTGAAGTTCTCTGGGTGCCACTTTGTAGACGCAAAACCTAGCCATTTCGGGAAGGTCTTCCTCGGCTTATAGTATTCGATCACCGATGTCTACGGACAATCACAAAGGTATGGTGGCATCACTTCATTAATGGCGAAGAGGGGAGGGGATTATCGGGGTTGGACTGTTCGCGAATATGGGTAGTTACTTCTCTCCGTCGGCTGTGGAAGCCCCCCTCAGGGCTTAACTCTCCGAGCTTTATTCGAGCCCAAATGAAACGGCCGAGTGGTGGAAAACCAGTGACTTGAAGAAGCTCAGAAAAGCTGACTTTCCATTTGGCCACAGTGGGGCCCAGTCACCCACTAGGTTGGGGCAAGAATGACTCCGAAAACATTCGGCTCGATACTCTGGCATGTACGGCTCGAAAGAGGAGTCCGTGGCTTCAAGGCTGTATACCGTTTTGTGCTGACTCTGCATCCTTTTTATTTCAATGATGAAAACCACACATGGCACGAACGAAAAAGTCAGCCTTTCTGTTATGTTTCCTTTCGTACTTTATTTTCGTACTATGCCATAGTCTCGTTGGCTCATTGTCATTACCAGGTCTGTGGCGAACATGCATATATATTTCCAGAACAACGGGCAGCCCCCTTTGGGTGCTTAACCCTCGTGACCACCAATCGAGGAACTTATCTTCAAGGTTTGCTCGTTTCCTTGATGGAAGCTTCGGGATGCATACAAGCAAAAACATCCAGTACCGCCCAGCCGGTAATAGTTTACCGAACGTTTTCATATAAAACTTGAAGCGGTTTCAGGAACCCATGCAAACCTGACATAGCTTGACACCTGTCGTCGTCTCGAAGGACCTTCGCAGTTCATCGGAGGCGGCACTGCATTCCATGCTGGAAGAGTCGCATTCTCGTATCCTCTCCGGTTACCAGGGTAACTGCTGCACCAAAACCTTCTCATCCTGTGGCCGTTTCGACCTCACTCAAAACCTCGCTCAGGGTACGTGTGGCCGAAAAGCAGCTCACAAATGCACATGCCTAAGGAGCTGTCCACGTGCGCACACGTCTCGCTCACTGAGGGTTCGCAGCACTCACTTAAGAGTCGCATCAAACTTTGGAATGAAAAATGTTCTACGTCATTGAAATTGAGGGTGATCGAGATAGACTGACTTGAACAAGATTCTTCGGCAGCATTGACTCCATTTGATTTAGCCCAATCACTTCCGGCACCACATTATGTATCCACACCCGGGTCCACAGCAGCAACCGGTGCGGATTCAACAAACCCCAGGCCTGTGGTACAAGGCAGCTCTCTCGGTCGGGTCGGGCAAAACCAGTGTGTTTCATGGACCCATCCACTGTATACTTGATCAGGTGAAGGCTTTATCCTAACCGCGAATATTTTTCTCCCGAAGTAAAGAAATAAAAAGAAAATTCAATATTAGATTTCGTAAGCCTTTGCGCAAACCTGACCCTTTAGGATCACTTGGAAGACCAACACTGGATTTATTTTCTCTTATCTTGCCCCTTACTTTCTTTTGAGACAGTACCACTTCTATCAGCAATTCATTCGTTTGAAACAAGGAGTCCATCTCCATTAATGTGAGGAGAAAGCCACTCCTGTACCACCACCCACAGTTATGTGAATATTCTGACACGGCAAACTACTACGAGTGAGTGGATGGTGCAGAAACCTAGGAAGAAAAAAACAAGGTAACAAGATGGACAATGCGACGAAGGCGACGGACAAAACTGTGGAGACAGATGAATCCGTATATCCAGCCGTCGGGCCACTTCACTGACAGTCTTAAGTAAGCCGTACAAGCCGTTGGGATTTGCTGCAATTGAGGACGTACTAGAAGGCGAAAATTGGCCGTGCTGTCTAGTGGAGGACGACACGACCTCTCTCAACATGGGTATCAGGAGAGAGCCCATAGGAATGGATTGAGAGTGCAAGGTAGCCTCAGATGTCCAGCGGACTCCATCCGCTCCAGTAATGGGCACCGCTGTAAAAAACTTGCCACCACCTGAGGTCCCGCAACCGAGGCCTATCCAACATCGAAAAATGAAAACCCACAGGCTTCCAATCAAATGCGGGTACGCTAAACACTATTACATACACTATTAGAAACAAGTGGATGGAGTTCTTCAGAGCCGCAGAGGAGAAAAACGCGTCCAAAGTTGCCTTTACGGAAAAGTAGCTCTCTGAAGATGGAAAAGTACGGTGAAAGTACAAGGTGGGCTTACTGATGACAGACATGACTGAGAGAGTGACTGTGTAGGGGGAGGAGTGGACCTCCTTATTGGGACAGGCACAAACCATTTGAAGTGGCAGACCATGGTCAGTACTCGAAGCATACTACCGTGCACGGTTAGGCTCACACCTTGAACAGAAGGGTAATTGTGGTCTGTGTGAGAAGGGCCCCGGGTACAAACCCATTTGGAGCGTCCAACCTCTCCAAGTATTCGACATGCTGGTTGTTGAAGCTAACGAGATCGTCATGGTTGGGGACTTCAACCTGCCACACAGACTGGGTAACTAAGGCAAGTACCCCGGGACCCAAGAGGAGGGATATCCACAATGGCTGCATTCGAATGCTCTGTTCCGACAAATGATAGATGATATCAGATATAGTACTGCCTGTACGCTGTCCTGGTTGGATCTAGTGATACAAAACCACGAGAAATATGTATCGGAACTCCAGATTCACTCTCCGTTGGGTAAGAGCGGCTAAGTGAGTTTCAAAATCACACCTTACATGCATCAACCTGGAAGCTTCCTCGAGGTTGATCAGAAGCCTTGCAAATATGGATGCTCCCAGGATCCGGAATAGGGCAATCAATCTAATATGCGACAAAGCTAAAGGTGCCAGCTTGGAGGAACGCCGGCAGGTGATTAAAGGATCTCTAATTACCCTACAGAACGGATTTGCTTCTGGAAAGCTAGGATGGGTGAGAGCAAGACGGCGTGATAGATGGCTGCAATGAGCAGATCAGTAGAGCGTAGGAACCGTGGGTGGGCTCTCTTCAGCGCCTTCGGGAGCCGCCAGGCGTGAATTCGATATGCCAAGAACAGAAATGAGACGGTGGACCTCTTGAGATCTGCTCAGCGTACACATGAAACGAAATTGGCCCAGCGTGCCAAAAAGCATCCGAAGAAGTAGTATAGCTGCGTGCAGTCTAAGGGTTCTTCGAGAAATGCAGTAAGATCACTGACTACCCATGGTAATAAAGCGGCAGCAGACAACCAAAGCAAGGCAGATACCCTAGGTGGGTATTCTAACGGTGTTCACATTACAGACAACGGCGTGTGGATAGGTTTCGAGGGGCGACTCTTCCAGCGGGCGTAACAGACTTATATCTCTCATGGAAAGTCCTACGCAAAGCCCTAGAAGGGTTAGATATCCATGAGCCTGCTGGGCCAGATAATACCCCCGCTGCTATCATTAGGCCGTTGACTGATATACTATCCCTTGCAGCAATAAAGTTATACAGGGCCACCCTGGACCAGTGGAGGTTGACAAAGGACTGGAAAAATGCAGCAAAGGTAGTTATGCCCAAAGAAGGATGCCTCTCTGGAATGGGGAACTGCAGACCTATCAGTCTAAGCTGCTTCCTATACA
Source organism: Fasciola hepatica (assembly GCA_948099385.1). Lineage (NCBI taxonomy): Eukaryota > Metazoa > Platyhelminthes > Trematoda > Plagiorchiida > Fasciolidae > Fasciola > Fasciola hepatica. The sequence continues at coordinate 6,591,514 of CANUEZ040000012.1, read as the reverse complement.
GTGTTAAAGAAGATCATTTGGGCGCACGTCTGCGAGCTTCTGCTAGAGAATCCTCTGTTTTGCCCAGCCCATCATGGATTTCCAAAAAACAGGTCGTGCCTGATCAACCCCTGGAGCCTCCTAGACGAAGTCACTCGGAGAGTGGGAGAAGGTACACAGGTTGAAGTATGCTACCTTGAACCTATCAGGGCATTGGACTCGGTTAACCATCAGCTTCTACTAATTAAGTCGAGGTCACCTCGTATAGATGGGCTGATTCAGGAATGGTTAAAGGACCTCCATACCGGCAGAACGTTTTACGTTGGAACAGGTGGCAAACACCCTAAACCACAGAACGTCACCATTGGAGTGCCACAGGGTTCCGTACTTGGCCTACTACTATTTCTTCTGTTTAATAATGATTCAGCCTCACTCCTTCCGCCACAAAGCTTCTCCTCTGTAGATGATGTGAATTTAGTGGAGGCTCAGGGTATAGAGGAGAGCTTAGCCGAGACAGCTGCAGTCCTTGTTTGGGCACAGAAGTGGGACTTACCTCTCAATGCTGGAAAAGCCACTTATAATAATAATAATAATTGTATATTTCGGATGCGCCCGAAGCATGCTAGAATGCATGATCAGATGATTACAGTGATGCCGGAATGACAATTCACAAAAGGGTACAACAAGTGCATGCAGAGTATCAGAGAGAGTGTTACAGAGGACTAAAACTGTAGTAATGCCCGGCAAATTTGAAGGTCAAGGTCGAATGGTGTCAGTTGGTCTGGAGTACATGCATAAGTGGTAAATGAAATAATTACCACTAGTGAAAATTCAAACATATTGAAAGGAAATGTTTTTGGTGCGCTACAGAATATGAGAGGCATATGGATAGAAATCTCGTCGAAGCGTTCGGTGAATTATTCACTTTACTACAGGTATGTCAAGAAGTATTAACATGGAAATATTTCAGTCTGCAAAGATGGTAGTATATAAAGTGGTGGCTGTATACTGGAGGAATCATATATGTTGCAAACAATTGCGTATTTCTTGGGAGGGATACTACCAGAGTGATGGTGGCAGGGAACGGCCGGAGTAAAACAGGTGAGCGTGCGGCAAGTTGTTAACTTTATGTAGGGACGGTATGAAATGTCAAAGCGGAAGTGGAAGACTAATCAATATTGACCGTGTGGTTACATCCATTATACAGGTGTTCAGTTCTGCGAGAGGATCCTCTCGAAAGGTTAAGTAATCCACAGATAAGTGTACGTCAATAGATGAATGCTGTGTGGTATGTACCATGCAAAAATGACAGATCAGTAAAACTGCACAGGTATATCGCGGGAAGCGGCCGTGGATCAACGAATATAGAAATAAAATGTATCAGCCGGTGCGGATAGTGGTGTGATTTAGAGGCTGCATACGGGGTCAGTTTCGGTAATATAACACGAATGCAACATCTGGAAAATCAAAGGTCTCGATAACGGTGATGGTATAGTAAGTAGACGGTGAGTGTCACATTTCTAATGACCAATTTGACAGGTGTAACAAATGATGGGAACGGAGCGGCGATGCAGCATGGGAAGTGTATCGAAGACGTTCAATCGTGGGGGGAACGCAGTGATCTGCAGAGCCCGAACACTCGATGAAACAGCATTGCGGATGCGATCGGATGGACCGATGAAGAGTGCAGGTAGTTATTAATTACTTCACTGCCCACTGGAGGACTACTGAAAGATATGTCAGCGCCGGACGTTTTTTTTTGGTGACCGATGAAGCAATGAACAGTGACAATAAAGGTGCCAGTGTTTGAACAGTATTAGCGGGTTCTAACACGGAACGGGCATAATGACATATGGGATTAAAATGAGTTGTATGAATGCAGTGAGATCGAGTAGTCCAGGTTCAAGAAGTCCGATGGCGGGAATCTTGGGGAAAGCGATCGTGAGACGGGCGAAAATGAAGTTGTGTGTAAATCTCGTTTGTCCTGTCCAGCAAGAGAGGGTCCAAGTTATTCCCGGGAAGTGGAAGGCGACAATCGTCCTTAGGGTGCAGGTTCTGAAAACAAAACGGAGAGGGCTGCAGTCTGGCAATTCTACCAGCTGTGGGTTAGGGGAGAAAGACAGAACACCAATATCATGCCAGTAACAGAAATGGGTGGTCGCGACGTTGAGGTCTTGTTGTTTGGATTAAACAACATACGGAAAGCGGAGAATACCGGTACTAGCGACTAATTCTTGTGAGGCTTAGTGAGAGTTACCAAAAAAGCAAGGAAGCGAGAATAGGCGACACTGGGGGCAAATACTTATGTGTAGTTCGACGAATGGTTTATGGAAGACCACATCGATTGTGGCGATTCGTTCATCAGAACGAGGCCTGGAATCTTGTGTGTTGAAATAGGGTCTCAATGAGTAAGTAGTTGAAGCGTGGATGAGACTGGTACCTTATATATGCTGCTATGTATTTTCTAGCATTATAAATGCTCTTATACCTGGCGGCAGCTGATAAAAAAGAACCTAACCGACTATGGTAAAATCTGACAGCATGAAAAAAGAATCACCGGAGTAACGGTGGCCAGTAGGGGGTCGTGGTCAGAAGCGTTGAAAATAGGAAGTGGCTAGACAAACACGTGGAGTGTGCTGTTGACAGTCATGGAGTATAGGTTGGACTGCTTTTATTTGCTAACTATAATACAGAATGCTCCTTACCATCCGTTGGTAATAACTGTCTACTGAACAAAGTTGTTAAGCTTTTGGTTAGTATCCCAGGCCCAGTTCGTAGGCTCGGGTAATAGACATGTAGGGATCATGCATTCGGATCAGTTTTTGGACAGTTAGATGTTTATTTATTTCTTTTTTGAATAATAAAGAGGCCGAAGACATTAACCTAAGTTGAGGTGGGAGTTTGTTCCAGAGGGAAGAATATTTAACAATAAAGAAGTTTGACCGCATCGCAGTCCTGGATACTGGAATCAAGACCATAGAGTCCCTATGTCGTAAAGAATAGTTGGAGGGAGTTTTCACCTGGGGGGCTGAATTGCAAGATATACGTTTTACAATATTGCAAAAGAAAGACAGGTTCATTCGTAGACGGCGCAGCCATAGGGGCTCTAGGTGCAATATTTCACACCTTTCCATATAATTTAAAGGCGAGGAATATCCTAGTAGTTGTTTGGTAAATCTACGTTGTACATTCTCAATTGCAAATCTGTCAATCTGCCGCATGTTAGAAAAGACGACAGTGCAATATTCCAGAAGTGGTCTGACATGAGTTTTAAAAATGCTTAGCTTGCTCTCTGTAAGACTGAAGGTTCTATTAATCAGACCAATTATCCGTCTAGCTTTAGCAACCTGCACGGCCGAATGTTCGGAGAAATTAAATGTACAAGAATATTGTAATCCCAAGTCCCTTACTTCCGGACTGTTGGGGATGAACTGATCATTAATTTTAAACATTCCCGCGGGAACCTGACACTTATACATAAGGATACAACTTTTGACAGCGGAGAATTTCATCAACCATTGGTTGCTCCATGAGTCTAGCGATAGTAAATCGCTCGTTATGCTAGCAATGGTAGAAGCTAAGGCGTCAGGTTCAAAGGAGTACATAATTTTTATGTCATCTGCAAAAAGGAACGCAGCCCCGTGTGTGATGACGTTGAAAATGTCATTAACATATATAAGAAAAAGTAAGGGACCTAGTACACTACCCTGAATAACTCCACTAGTAACTGGTTGAGGTGATGATAAACTGCCATCAACGTCCACCACCTGCTTTCGGGATGTTAGATATGATGAAAACCAACTCAGGATCGGGTCAACAATTCCGTAGGTTTTCATCTTCGCCATGAGCCTATTGTGGGATACTCGATCGAAAGCTTTAGTCATGTCAAGGAGGATTACAATCACTGATTTACCACTGTTAGTGGCCGTAGTTATTAGGTTAAGGAAGTCACACATACAGGTGGCACAGGATCTTTTTTGAAGAAAACCGTGCTGTCCAGTGTTAATGAGGTTATTGTTTAGTAAATGAGTTGTCAGCTTATTTTTTATCAGTCTTTCCATAATTCGGGAAACTATAGGGGTGTGGTTCACTGGTCGATAGTTGGTTAGGTCCTGGCGTGAACCTTTCTTAGGAATTGGGATAATAACTGATGTTTTCCAATGGGAGGGGAAAACGCTACTGCTCATAGATAAATTAAAAACCTTTGATAGCAAGAATGGGATATCAGTGCCACCTAGACTAAAAGTAGCCGGTGGTACGGCATCTGGCCCGGGGTGGTATGACCTCCTAATTTTAGTTAGCTGTACTGTTAAGTCGTTCGGGTGAAATGTAACCGCTGAGAACTGTGCAGATGTCAGCGGCTCAACGTGATATAGGCATGGGGAGTCATCGGTCGTTAGAGACGAAGCAAAATAGGCACTGAATGCCTCAGAGATCTCTTGGGAGTTCGTTATATAATTGTTGTTATATATAATGGATGAGATAGGAGAACTGTACTGGCTGTTTCTCAAATTTATAAGCTTAGATAAAGCTTCGGACCTCTTGGGGTGACTCAGCGCCCTTAATTCCTGTTTTTTACTGCGGGACATTTCAATCAATTTCATAGAATTAGATAAACGGTTCATTTGCAAGAACAACGAAAAGTCTCTCGACCTAAGGAATTTGCGTTGTAGCATAGAAAGCTTCTGCTTTAATCGACAAAAACTGTTTGGTTTATCTCGTCCAGGTAGACCTTGGGTTGGGGTGATTACGTCAAGACATGCATTTAGTGTGGAGTAAAGATGATCCACCACGGTATGCAAGTCATCAGATAAAAAGAAAGTATCCCAGTTCTGCGAGCGAATGAGTGAGGGTAATTGATTCCAGCTAGCTTGGTGGAACGGTCTTTTAACGGTTGGTTTGTGAACGGTTCGTGCTGGCACTGAAAACTCACATTTTACCGGCAAGTGGTCACAACCTGGGATGCTGTTCACGATAGATGTGTGCACGCGAGATAATCCTACCGTAAAAATGAGATCAAGGATGCTACTGCCTCTGGTTGGGCACATCACATGTTGAGTCCATCCTCCTAAACGAATGCTGGTCAAGAAGTGTAGTAAGTGATGTGGAGCTTTCAAAGTGGACCAACGTATGCCTGGTGCGTTAAAGTCGCCGGCCACCAGTTTTGGGCCGGGTATGTCCGCAACAACGTTTAACGCCTCTATGATAGGCAGAAAGTCGTTTTGACTAGTATTCGGGGGGCGGTAGATGCAACTAACAATGAAGTCAGAACATCCTGTAGTGACCTGTAGCCAAACTGAATCCGGCAAGTTATCGAGTATGGGGTGCTGGAATATTTTCGCTCGCATGTTTTGTCTTACATATATAAGACAGCCTCCCCCTCTCTGAGTGAGTCTATTTTTCCTGAAAGCTTGGTATCCGGTGATAGCGATATCCTCGTTTGGAGTGTTGTCTGTCAACCAGGTTTCGGTAATTAAAATAAGGTCGTAATCAGACGTGAGCAGTAATATACGCAGCATTCGCATCATATTCACTATTGAGCGTGCATTCAGCATAAACAATGAGAACTGTTTAGTGGAGCCAAAGTTAACGTTAAAATCTTTATAGGATTCCGAAATTGCATTTGCTGAAGGCGGATCGGATGACGCAATCATTATTCCTTGAGATGGAGTAGTCGGTAATGTGGATGGTGAAATAAGCTGAGTAGAAACACCTGGCGTGGCAGTCAGCTTGGTTGTTAAGCTAAGCTGGGTGTGGCTAGTATTGATGAGATTCATTAGATTGGAAGGATGTCGGCGGTTGGTAAGTCTACTTAGTGCGGAACGACACCGCGAAAGATCACTATCGAGTGCTTTACTATTGGTAGATACTGGTGGCTGGGACGTAGAAATATGAGGAGGGAGGGTTAAGTAGCTGTTAAGTGGGAAAGAAAAAGGACGTGTAGCAGCCTCAGGTATCTTGGCACCTGCCTTAATACGGGCGGTAACACAGGTGCCCTCTTGACATCAGTAATTTGATGGGCTGTAACCTGGAGGGGGAATGTGAAATGGAAGTGGGATATACGAGTGTTGGTTGGCGTAGAGACTGGGAGGTCGTGGGTACTGTTGTAAGTGGCCTGCGGTAGAAAAGGGATTCAGGGTGGGTGAGATATGTGAACGATAAAAGGAAAGAGATTCATGTGAGAAAATATTACTTAGGCTACGATAGAAGTTATGTAGAACACTAAAGTAATCGTTTGGTATGAATGGTGGCGTTGTTGAAGAGGCCCGGAGGTTAGTTGTACCAGCCTGATGAGGATGATAACCAGGTGAAGAAAACGCGATACCGGGTGGGATGTACGGTGCAACTAGTGGTTGGTGGTTTGGATTGGGGAGATAGGTCTTGAATGACGTTTTCTTGTCCATTGTTGCACTCCGTGTTGCCTCGCTTGGGGTCCTTAGCCGTTGGAAGTGTGGCTTGATGAGTGAGTTAGGATTGACCGTAGTGTCAACAATGTGCAGTCCACCTAGTAATGATGTTTTCGCTGGTTTGGGGGATGGCCTAGGCACCGTAGATTGCCGAGTGGCTATTGGAGCCGAGTGGAGAGATGGCAAAGAAGAATTTGGGGTGACTCCGCTGATGGGTTGAGGATTTCTGGGTATGGCTGTTAAGCCAGTTAGGCGGTTCGCATCGTCATCGATCGTGGCCGATATTTCGGTGATAGGTAATGGTGGAATCGAGTTAGTCAGCCCAAGAGAGGACAGCTTGCCAGGGGTAAACTCTATGCTTCTTGGTTTCTTAGGCGCTGGCTGGTGAGGTGACGTTGAACTGGATATATCTAAATCGACGTCAAACATATGGGATCGATGTTCTGGTGAACATGAAGCCGAATTGATATTGCATGCATTTTGCGCATCGTCAGACTGAGAAGAAGCGGATAGTTGAGGGCGGACAATTTTTGACGAAGCTGAATGCGTGCTGGTGGACCTGGCGAATTCCCTTTGTAATGGGGTTTTGTCGGCAGCAATTTTAATGTTCTTGAACGGGGATCTCAAAGCGACGGTGGATTGGCTCTTAATGAATTGTTTAGCGGGTTCCTCTTCAAGAAATTTGAACAACACTGGACAGGATTTGCGTTGAATGTTCTTTCGTAGCCGAAAGCACTGGCAGGGGTGGTGTGCCATATTAATAGAACTTAGAAGGTTATGTTTTACTTTCTCAACAGGGATTCTGTCGGGAATATTAAATACCACAGCATTTTTTGAGTTACTGATTCTTCGAACTATTTCTGAGGTAATGGCGTCTATGAAACGCCCAGCCGTGACTAGGTCTAGGGTTGACGGATTTGTTGGAGGGTCAGAGATATACGTGAGCGGAATTAGCTTGGATAGGGTCGTGTCAATCAAAGAAATGTGGCTACTGAGATTAAGGAGATTGTGTTCTATGGTCTCTGCCCTTTTGTTTGCCCCGCCAAATACATCGGTCAGGCTAACGGAACAAGGATTCAGTGGGAGTTTTGCGACTTTCGACTTGGCGAGTACTTTTGGTCGGATGTTGGTACGACCAACCAGTGAGGATGCGGTTTGTCTAGCCGGCAGTTTGGGCATTGCAACACTGACCGCGATTGCACTAGAGAGCTAAATACACAGAGTAGTCTTACGTTCCCCAATGTACAGGCTTACTGAAATAAAAACGTGTAACTCTGTGGCTCTGGATCAAAGAAACTTAAAACTATGGAACTGTTGATATAGAGTCTCTGAAATTAAACGAGGACTTCTTTCAGGGAATTCCCTGAATTAATATGCTGAATTGGGTGGTAGACTGCCACGCAGTCGCGCACGATGGTGCCAAATTTTTCTTATTTTAGACACAAGTTTCCCTCAGTTCATATCCTGGGAAGCAGTTCAAAGACTTCTTTTGCAAGAATTTTTAAATTAGCTGTTTAGGTCAAGATTTCGCGTCCGGAGGAAATCCTTAGAAAGTTTTTGGAGTTATGGGACCACACTAAAAAGCCGTAATTTTTTAGTATTACTCTAGATAGCTAAGCAAAAGCTATACCGATTTAAATCGATAAACGAATTGATGTGATGGTTCAGTTATTCCCGTGAATTGTTCGAGAATCGACAATGGTTTCACAGATGGAGTCGCCAGAAATATTTTTAGTTAGGCTTCATACCTAATTTCCTAGAAAGGTCTTGTGCTGATATTTTACGATCTCACCGTGGGGTGGCGCCAAGGAACGGACGATCACCAAAAGAGTTGAGCTAGCTAAAGAACGCTGGGTATTTTAAGGTTGGGCTTGCAAAGGGCTATTTGTAGTAGTAATAGATCTAGATTTCTAGGTAGAGGGTTTTGTAGATTTCTCGCGGTAATAAATTACGGACGCACAATGGTGTGTCGCAGTTATTGTCACGGGCAATATGACGCTTTAGTGTGGATAAATGTTGCTACCAGATGTGACCCAAAATCAAGCCCTAACGACGGAAAAGAGAAAAATTTGAGACAACCTGATTCATGCGTCAAGATGACCTTGACCTCGTTTTTACGGACAGCGACAAACCTGGTGGTTGCACAGGACCAAGGCCCATTTACTATACGGGTAGTAAATAGGGTTAAGGACATTTGGTTTTCAATGACTAGTCTTGAGCAGTCAGATCACTGTGTAGCAGCTGCGGACAGGGTGAGTGGTGAGCTCTTCAGGTTGAGATCAGCGTTTTCTTAAAGGCAGCCGAAGGTCTTCCCGCCACTGAACATGTCTATAATGAGATTTCTTCCGGAAAATTGGTGTTTGGGCATGGTCACCTTCCACAAAGAGAATACCACCTGTTTGGAGAACGTTCAACATTTGGCAACGCGCACAGTCAAAGGTCAGAGGTGCAGGATGTATCAGCTGAGACTTGAGGACCCCAGACTTTTCTCTCTGCGGAAGGAGAAGTCTGCGAGGGGATCTCATAGAAACGTTCAAGATAATGAAAACTTTTCTGGGCCTGGACTGGAGAGTGTTTCCCTTGTCACAACTGACTCCGGAACAAGAGGTCAGGGGTAGAAGCTGGCAAAAGTTCGGTCTAGGTCTACAACTAGGTTTCACTTCGTTAGCATTAGGGTAGTTACCTACAGGAATAGACTGCCAGAATGGGCAGTACATCTGGGGGCCATCCAGGCATTCAGGTGGCCCTAGGTTGTGAGCGGAACGAGATCACTCCCGACAGTGAGGTTCCAGCATGTCAACAAACAGATGGATGCAATGTGTTTATTTGTCGAACGTTTTCATCTGTTACTTGATGAGTTAGCGAGCCTTCAAGATGCATACTGACTCTCGCAGTTGATATGCAGTGAGGTTATACGTTCCCATTCTATATTCAGCCGGGATTTGGAGAGACAAACTCTTCCGTGATGGGTACGAAACTAGTGTGCATATATCCGGAGGAATTCTGGACGCTCAATCGCCAGTGGTCGCTGTCCGTCTTATTCGAATTGAACTAAACTGAACTAAAAATCAGCCTGCTTTCTGACAGATCCGACCAGAGTTTTGCCTCTGGGCAACCCATGATGACTGCTGTTCACAACGGGCTGGCGGCAGTGTAGGAGGTTGCAATCACCAAGCCACAAGTAATTGTAACAGCCGGTCGTGGAAAATCCCCCTTTTTCCCTCGCGATTCAGTGTTTTCCCCAACATCACTCATTTCCATACACTATTGACTTGTCTTTACGAACTGGTTGTTTTTCTGGACCAATTGTTGTTTGTTCGCGCCCAGAGCGCTACTTTGTCATATCCTTGTTCTGGACCTGCGTGACGCGCGTGCTGTTTGCTCACACGCTGCTATTCGGTTTCTCGTTGTTGAGTCCTTGTGATCGTATTATTGAGGTTTGTATATTGTTCATGTCATTGTTTATTGTAATAATTTAGTATCGTAGAATATCACGGATAATCGTCTTTTGATTTCGGGATCCGTTGCGAATTTGGCTACGCATTGCTCAAACGTTCGTAACAATACTCAATAGATCAATTTGGAACGAGGAAAAATCACTCAAAATGCCAAGAAAAGGATCAAAAGCAGTCGAATCCGGACAGGAAGTAATACGGCAAGTCTCTGGGGAGGTTTTGGGTACATATGATTCTTTAGTTAATGCTAGATCGCCCAGTCCTGTCAGTGCTAGTACATGTGTTATTGAGAACAATATTGATCGTAAGGATGTCGATTTATATAAGCTGAGAATACTAGAACTAGAGCAACAGTTACTATCGGCTAGACTACAGGCGCAGGAAGCAGAGAAAAAGTGTACACAGAAAGAGCGAGAGCATGAGACCAGCGACTTCGACACTTCCGATAGATCGGGGTGCAATAAAATAGGGAACCCCACGCCGGTCTCCGACTACAAACCACCATCGATCGGTTTGCCTAGAGTGGAACTAACGGTTTTCGACGGGCGAGCTGAACAATACTGCAAGTTTGTCAAGCAGTTCGAGACTTTCGTCGAAAATAAGGTAGACGACCCCGGGCAAGTGCTTCGCTACCTTACTCACTTCTGCCGAGGCCGAGCAAGAGAAGCTATCGATGGGTGCACCATGCTCGACCCAGAACAAGGCTACACAAGGGCAAGGAAGATTCTAGGGGACTTGTTTGGCCAACCTTTCAAAGTAGCCCGTAACCTAATAGAGGGCGTGATGGCAGAGGCAAAGAGAACCAAGGGCGACGTCTACACCATGGCCGACCTGGTGATTAAGATGCAGAACTGCTCAATAGCCCTCGACCATTTAGGTTACAGGGCTGACCTAGATGCCATGCACACTTTGGAAGGCATAGTCCGTCACCTCTCTCCCGAACTACAGGGTCGGTGGGCGGAAGAAGCAGAACGGATAAGCCGAAGCGACAGAGAAGCCAACTTCGAAGACCTGACTGAATACTTAGACAGGCAAACGAAGATAGCTGACAGCAGATTCGGCCGACTCATCCGGGACAGCAACCGAGCAAACAAGCCCAGTACTAGCCAAGTCCAAACCCCTTTACGGGAACATCCAAAGTACCAGCCTTGGACCAATACACACGTCATTTCATGAGATGCTACGGCGAAACCAAATTGCAGATCCTGTGGTACTAGCCATGGCCTACCAGAATGCCCCAAGTTCGGCAACGCCACAATAGACGAACGGTGAGGAATGGCGAGGATGGCAGGAGCAGGTTTTATCTGTCTCAACACCACGCACCGAGAAGCATCCTGTAGAACAAGGAATCGATGTGGTTACGAGGGCTACACGGGCAGACACCATCGGCTGCTGCATCAGGCGAGAGTAACCATATCCGAGGCGAGTGCCAAGCCCAGCGTGATTTGTTCAACTTCACAATCTGCCAGTAAACCGGTACGTTTAGGCGTAGTGGCCGTGGGGGTAGTGACTCCGACTGGGATAGTCAAGGCGTTGGCTTTCGTTGATAGTGGATCCGACACCACTTTAGTGAAAGAGCGGTTTGCCGACAAACACCATCTGGCTAGAGGTGCGACGTCGTTAGCAGTGAGCACGGTGGGCTGAACACAGGTAATGACTGCCGGTAGATTAAGGCTGCAAATCATCTCTCTAGACACTAACGAGGAAATTGAACCAACGGAGGCATTCACGTCAGCGGATCTCCCCATGCGAGCACCAAGGTTGGTGAACGCAATCTTAACTAGGTGGCCCCACCTGCAGGATGTAATCGTTGTAGACTGGGAAGATGATGAAGTGGATCTCCTCATCGGCTGCGACGTGCCAGAGGCGCATTGGGTGCTTGACCAGAGAGTGGGCGACCGCCAGGCACCTTATGCAGTACGCACGGCCCTGGGATGGATGTTATATGGTTCAGTAGGGGTACGCGGTTCCGTGAATTACTTATCCGCCGAAACGGACCGCATAGAGTATCATCTGCAACGGCTGTATGAAAAGGAGTTTCATGACATTGGAGACGAAAGACCGACGTTGTCTCAAGAGGATCACTTCGCTCTACAAACGGTGCGGTAAGGCACTAGAGGCCTCACAAAATAGTTCGAGGTTCCCCTCCCATGGCGCACATCCGTCGACCCGTGGACTGACAACAGAAGTTATGTTCTCCAACGACTACTACGACTTAAAGAATGCTTCGATCGAGACCAGGGTTTGTGAGAACGATCGGCAGAATTAATGAGGCGAAACGAAGCCCTCGGTTACGTTGAAAAGGTGCCTGTTAACACCGACAGCAAAAGGGGTATCTGGTGTCTGCCTCACCATCCGGTTATCAACCCCAAGAAACCCAATAAACTGCGGGTGGTTTTCGACTGTGCGGCCAAGTTCCAGGGCAAGTCGTTAAACGATCGCCTACTACAGGGGCCTGACTGGACCACTCCAGTGATCGATGTTTTGTGCCATTTCAGAGTGGGTAAAGTGGCTTTGTCTGCTGAAATTAGGGAAATGTTCCATCAGGTGAAGATTCCGGTAGGAGAACGAGATGCTTTGCGTTTCCTGTGGTGGGAAGGGAGCGACCGGGACAAAGCAGTGGTGAATTATAGGATGACCGTCCACCTCTTCGGAGCCATATCGTCACCATTTTGTGCCAACTACGCTCTCCGAGAATCAGCGAACAAACATGGCGATCTAGTACATCGGACGGTGGTAGAAAGCGTCAGCGGGAACTTCTACGTCGACGACTACCTTGGGTCATTCGATGATGTGGAATCAGCTCTGGAGCAGTTCAGGGGTCTGACGAGATTGCTGGAAGAGGGCGGCTTCCATCTAACTTAATGGATGTCGAACGCTTCAGAAGTGCTGAAGGTCATCCCGTATCACGAAGAGGCCGAAAGGGTAAGAGATTTGGACGGCTCTCCACTTCCTATCGAGCGCACCTTAGGGATACAATGGGACGCGGGAACGGACGATTTTGTTTTCGGACTAAACGTTCCCGAGCTGCCAATAACCCGTCGTGGCATACTATCTGCCGTCTCAAGTTTGTTCGACCCGCTCGGTTTCGTCTCACTATGGCTGCTACCCGCAAAGATCTTGCTGCAGCGGCTGTGCAATAAGAAAGTTGATTCGGACCAGTCACTGGACCGAGGGGACCGGCTGGACTGGGAAGAATTTTTGAACACCTTGAAGAAATTAGGAGACATAAGAATCCCACGATGTTTGACTCCTGGCCATACGACACGGACTGGAGAACTACATGCCTTTTCCGATGCATCCGAAGTCGGTTATGGAGCTGTGGTGTACGGACGATGGTGCGCAGGAGACGGACAATATACCACGAGGATCCTGTTTGCCAAAGCCCGCGTTGCTCCACTGAAGTCGGTCTCAATCCCACGCCTTGAACTCAGCGCAGCCGTGTTGGCAGTCAGGGTGGTGCAAGCTGTGAAGAGATGTTTCGATCTCTACATTTGGTCGGTGAGCTTCTGGACGGAATCAACGATAGTACTTTACTATATCAACAACGTCCGGAGCCGGTTTAGTACTTTCGTTGCTAACCGGCTCACGATTATCCACAATGAATCAGCCACGCACCAGTGGAGTTATGTCAGGTCTGGCGATAATCCGGCCGACCTGTGCTCCCGAGATGCGAACAACTTCAGCCAACTGGACACGTGGACGAGAGGGCCAAACTTCCTGCAATTGCCCAAACAGGACTGGCCCGTGTTCGAATTAAAAACCCCTACGGAAGTGGAACTGGAGATCAAAGGCGTAGTGATAGCAACCAACGTCGTCGAAGCGTCGTCCATTCTATCGCGACTGGTCAGGTTTTCTTCCTGGATGAAGACGCTTCGTTCGCTAGTTTGATTAACCAGGTTCAAGAGAAATTTACTAGTCATGAAAGGGCTACGGCCCTCAGGTCGGATACGGGTCGGCCCGATAGGTCCCGATGAGCTACAAGCGGCAGAGTAAGATATTTTCAGAATGATACAACGCGAGGCTTTCGCCCGAGAACTCAAGAGGGCGGAAGAAGTGGGGCCGACCAATGAAGACATGCCATCTCTAAGAGGCGAGCTGAAGCGTTTTAAACCCCAAACTCATCAACGGACTGCTGCGGGTGGATGGTAGGTTGACCAACGCCCACTTGAACTTCGACACAAAGTATCCTATACTGCTGCCTGCGAGACAACCTCTAGTATAGCTAATGATTCAACACGTCCACGCCATGAAGGGACATGCCGGGGAAAGTCACGTGTCGAGCGTCAGCCGAAAGCTCCTTTGGTTGTGGAGAAGACGAGAGACTGTAAAACGCGTAATCCGACGTTGTGTGCAATGTGGGAGACGCAATGCTACGGCGGGCAAACAACTCATGGCCCCACTACCAGAATGCAGGGTGACTACGGGCTGGTGGCCGTTCAGTGACGCCGGGTTGGACTATTCCGGGCCCTTGTGGATCAAGTGCGGGAAAAGATTAGAACAGCCATATGGATGTATCATGACGTGCATGAAGTCACGTGCGGTACTCCTAGAAGTCGCACATTCGATGAAGACCGATTTGTTTCTACGGGCCTTGCAGAGATTTATCAACCGGAGAGGCGTACCGGCCGATACATACTTAGATAATGGATCTAACTTTGTGGGCGCTCACCGGGAATTGCAGCGTTGACACAAGAACATAAACAGGGACGAACTGCAGAATCGAACCGTGGCCTACGGCATACGATGGCATTTCAACCCCCCACAGCCCAGCCACCGAGGCGGCATATGGGAACGCATGATCCGGTCCACCAGACGGATATTGCTGTCAATCATGGAGCAGCAGCCGCCCGACGACGAGACGCTGAACACCGTCATGACTGAGGTGGAGCGAATCCTGAACAACCGCCCTCTGGTTCCAGTAATGAAAGGCGACCCCACCCACCTGGCGCTCACCCCAAACGACTTATTGACGCTAAGGTCGAACGAGGGTTTCCAAGAGCCGGTAAACCTTCGTGGGAGCTACCTCCACGGGTGGAAGCAAGCGAACTATCTGGCCAAGGTCTTCTGGTGGCGCTGGCTACGGGAGTACCTACCGGCTTTGCAGACTCGACAGAAGTGGCTGGTGAAAACAAGACCATTCAAAGTTGGGGACGTGGTTATGATCGCCGATGAACGCGCACATTTCAGCGCTTGGTCTTTGGGAGTAGTTAAGGAAACCATCAAAAGCACTGACGGAATGGTAACAACGGTGAAGTTGAAGACAGCTAACTGAGCGCTAATTCGTGACATACGCAGTATTAACCTACTCGAGAGCGAAGACGGAGGAGCTGATAACCCTGAGGCCTAGTAAACCTTTTTCACACCAGTAATCGAGGTGGATAAAGAAACACCATATATACCACACGGTCTCCGTCAAACACGTTAAGGTGTTCGCGGTCTTTCGTTGACATTACATAAAGTTCTTTCCGATATGTGGTGATGAATGCGATTCCATTGTACATCTCGATACATACACGCATGCACGACGCACTCTACATCCCGTGTACCCATCAAACATGTGACAGTGTTCGTTGTTTTGCCTTTTGTTGACGCTACCGAATGCCCCTTGCATATGTGGAAGAAGCGGAGCTCAGGTCACACACACATGCTACATTTTACTCGTTTTCCTGCCACGCGGTCTTTTGTTGACATTGCAGAAAGTCCTCCTTTGATGTGTAGTCATACCTGTGATTTCATTGTAACCCCGGCACACACACACACGCACTCACACACACACTCAAGCACGCACATCCAGGACCGGACGGCCCCTTACGAGGACAACGTCTATGTGACCATTCACGCCCGCCATCGGCCATTTGGTCTTGTGGAAGATGTAGACTAGCCTCACGTCTATGTTGCCAATGGGTTGGGTGCGACCAGTAGTAGAACTTTGACGACAAGCATTAGACGCGCGCACTGACAACAGGGCCCAGGCAGGCAGAAAGAACCAGTACCTTTATACCGAACCTTTGACTCTGCTTAGGATCCAGGAGGATTTTGGTGGGCGGTGTAACAGCCGGTCGTGGAAAATCCCCCTTTTTCCCTCGCGATTCAGTGTTTTCCCCAACATCACTCATTTCCATACACTATTGACTTGTCTTTACGAACTGGTTGTTTTTCTGGACCAATTGTTGTTTGTTCGCGCCCAGAGCGCTACTTTGTCATATCCTTGTTCTGGACCTGCGTGACGCGCGTGCTGTTTGCTCACACGCTGCTATTCGGTTTCTCGTTGTTGAGTCCTTGTGATCGTATTATTGAGGTTTGTATATTGTTCATGTCATTGTTTATTGTAATAATTTAGTATCGTAGAATATCACGGATAATCGTCTTTTGATTTCGGGATCCGTTGCGAATTTGGCTACGCATTGCTCAAACGTTCGTAACAGTAATCGTTCAGACCACTGCGTGTATAGTTTCGGATATTCACCCTCCAACCCTAACACCAGATAGGCTAGTTTTTGTCCGTATCTTATCTGTTGTTATTATTGTCTCTTTTGTTTACTTTCCAAAGGTATGACACAATCTCCGGTAGCCGAGAAGGTAGCCACACCTCCTCCAGTCTACTGGGGGACGCCATGCAGGGACTCTGCAACTATTTCTGTCAACCAGCATCTTCATTGCTACCCATATATGAACCTTGTGTCATTTCTCTAGACAAGGCGGTTCGTGGTTCGACCGTCGACCTGACAAGCTCCCCTGTGGGTTCTCTCTGATAGTTTCTCACTCAGTACTCTGCTCTGCAGGTCAGCACGAATGTCTCTGAGGCCTCCAGGTACGGCTTTTTGACTACAAGATAAACGTAGCTAGGTTCACGACCGTAGTTGTCAACCGCGTCCGTAAGCCATTCATCCCGATGGCCTAGAAAGCTACGCGTGTAAGTGTGCATTCGCCGAACATTACGGTCTATATCCGGGCAGCTAATGCAACGTGGCTGTGGTTGCATCGTGCTCCTGTTTTCTGGATGAATGTTTCACCCATTCTGTTAAGGCTGGTTACACAGTTAAAGCCCTCGTAAGACATTCGTTTCATTTGTTCCATTTCTGATCGCCACAGGAAAAGAAGTCAGCTAAGGTGGCTAACCTTTCGAAATCGGCATCCATTATCCAGTGAGTGGCCGAAGGCCTTGTTCGTACTTTTCCTTTGTCCACTAACTGTTAAGGTACAGATCCTGCAAGGCTTTCTCTGTGGTGCGAGACCCATAAAGCTTCAGGTAATCTTTGAGACATAGCAGTCATTCGGTCATTTTCCCGTCCTCGGGAACCAGCCTACAGTACAACTTCTTCATTGGTAAATATTCACAAGGGTGGAACGAGCTTCCACCAAATGTCCGTGAAATGGGTCACTTACCGGGATTTAAAGAGGAAGTAAGCAAGTTCCTTGATGTAACGGAACCCGTATTCGAAGGTGATCAGTGCACTTCGTAGGGGCGGGTGTACGACACTGGTTTGGGTTGTTGACTAGTGGTTCTGAGCCACGGGCCAATGAACCTACGTGCCACACAGTTTGTCGTGGGTCTCCCGGCAGTAAATCACTCTTACGTGTGCAACCAGTTTCATCAGGTCAAATCCCACACCAAGATAACATCTACTCGAAACGGCCACTATAGTTCCAGGTCGCATGTTTAAAAGACCATTACCATTCTCGGTTCGTCATCCATGGTCCTTTTTCCAGAAGATTTGTTCGAAACTACTCACCAGTTCCATTCTCGAATTTATCTAATCCACAAGATAAAAATCTCCAATTTGCCACTTATACAGATGCACTCGAAAACGGTCACGCCTACTGCCACCATACACTTCCATTCCACAATCTCCAGGTTGTACCTCTCACTGCAAAATATTTGTTTCCAGAGTATTTTAAAGGTCGACGATTTTGAGACAGTTTGCTCTCTCTATCAGTTCCAATGTTCGCCTTCGCGGGGCTGTTGCATTGTTATATCATCACCTTGCATGGCCTCGTGTTCTTTCCGTATATGCACAGCTGGGAGACATCTCTTTCACGACTTTTCGCCCTGTCGCCATCAAGTGATCCATTTTTTACAAAGAGAATCATTAGACAGTATTATACCTGCTAATTACTTCACCTTACCTTCTGAAGGCCGTGAGTCTCTACCACTGTCGTAGGCATGCATCACACATTTGTCCGTCGCCTGGTTCCCATTTCCATGTTGACGCATTACATTCAGCTCTTCCGAAAGTAAGCATTTCGCTCAACGGTTACTTGCTTCAGTCCCACCACTCCTTTCACCGTCAATATAGCGGTCGCTCTCCAGGTGTGCTCTCCATTTGGTTTATCACTGGCCCCACCCACATCGAGCCGCCAAACTTCACGATCGTATTCATCGGTCGTTCGATGTTTTCGCATCCGGTGTTCTATCCTGGTAAATCCTCCCATACAGTTCCCATCCTTGCCACACTGTTGTCGTCATGTTGATTCCTCAGGTAAAGTTAATCAGTATATCAATACTTGTCACTTAAATAATCATCATCTTTGCAAACTATGTCCCTGTTACTATCGCGGCCAAGAGCCTCGCGTTTATCTGTCGCCCATTTCCCATCCCCATGTTGGTGCGTTACATCCAACTTTTCTGAAGGCAAATAATTCGCCCAACAGTTACCTGTTCCAGTACGGCCACTTTCACCACCACATTGGCGATTCCTCTCCACAGATGAATCCTACGATGAGTATATAATTGACTCCGCCAATATTCGGTCGGTAAACGTGACAAATACAGTTCTATAATGAAGTTTTCTGCGGAGAAAAGGAACATTCTTATGTTTAAATGCAATGTCCCCCCAGGTTTGTTCAGTATTGACGGTCGCCTGATTTCCATCAGCCGTTAGTACGAGACTTAGGTTTGCAGTATTTCGCAACCTTCACTTTCTCTGAACATACTACCATTCGGGATGCGAAGGCTTAAAGAATTATAAGCTCGCCTCTTAGAGCATTCCGCCTTCCGGGAAGCAACTTCAGCACCTATAGGACACAAGTTAGACCACTATTAGAAAACTTTTTCATAACCATCTCTAACATGCGCCGGTGAGACAGAGCGGCTATTGAAACGGTTCATCGGCTAATGACAAAGGAGTTAATTGGCTTTTCCACTCAACTCAATTGGAGCTAAAGCTGTGAACATTTGACACTAGATCCGCTATGGCTGAGAAGCATGAATCTGAACCTCACATTCTTTCATGGTGTTGTTGTAAATCGAATCATCGTATCAGCATCGCAGTTCAGAAACCCAACGGATTCACAATGTTCTTTAAGACTGAGGGACAACACAGGTACCGTTCCCTTGCTAGAATTGCTCTTAGATCCAACTTTTTCCTGGTTAAGTAAGCAGCCTAATGGAACAAATCACTCCATGGTATACGTTTCATAAGGCCATCTGAGGCATTTAAGGCCCACCTAAGCAAATATCTCAAGGTATGAACTATAATTCAACTTATATATCTGTACAGAAGTGAAGAAAGGGCTTTTGAAGTTGGATTAGGTTTCTAATAGTTTTCGAAATCCCTTTTTTGCTAACCGCATTGTCTTTTGGGCCATAGCAGCGCTGGCTTCCTCCGCTTGCGTTACTCACCCGTTCGTTTTGCTTCTCTTCCACATCTGATCCTGCCATTAGCGCTTTTAATCCTCCCTCGGCAAAGTTCGAAAGGCACAATAGTTGAATTTTCTCTGGAGTGCCATACTAACTGGACTCAAGCCTCAGCCACGGCGACACTTTCTTTCTTTTCTTCCCTTCTCTCCATTCTGTAATCTTCAGCTTCTTTTGTTTTACGACTTCCTACAGGATGGTTTTATCTTCAGTCCAACAGTTCTGTTCCACCTTCATCTGTTTTGTCTGAATCTGGCAACAAGTAATTTTCCAGTTCCTCCCATCCTCTCATCTTTTTCCCCATAGCCACGGCATGGCTATTATTAACCGGCTTCTTGACATTCATCTGCTCTTTCTTCTTCTCTCCTCATCAGATCTTACCGTGTTACACTTTAATTTGCATACGGATACCTAGCCCGCAATTATAAATCCAGTTCAGAGTTCCATCATGGCAATACTTACACGCTAGAAGTCACCTGACTTCGACTTACTATTACCCCTGGGGCTCAGGGTTTTGAGATAGCTCTCCATCATCAGTTCGCTCCTCATACAATGCCTTATTGTTCTAAGCAACACTCACCCGCGACTCATCAAGAAGTTGTTTCATCCGGACCTACAACCGATTTTCTACCGAAACCATTCTCTCCCTTATTTACCAGTTTTTGGTATACTGAATCCTATGATCTTTACAGTTCATCAGTCCTCACTTTCAGCTTGCGCCCTTCGACCGCAAATCGTTGGTTCATTTGCCCTTATCACCCGTTGCCACGGCACTAGCTAGCGGTCAACCTCTGCAAAGCCAGTGGTGTTACCTTTCCACCAACTTCAACGTGCCCGTAAAGTTACCCTGCACATCAAAATCGGCGGTGCGCTCACCAGGTGGCTCGCATATGTACTGGAACCCGTCCGACTCTGTTATTGGCAAGAGCAAGCTGTTAAGTGATAGCCCCAGGAATGCTGCCATTATCTGCGTGATTGCTCCATCCTATCATTTTTCTCTCACTGTTGGTGGCAGCAACACCCCTGGAGGTTATGACATCTGGTCTGTAGCGGTCTCACAATAAGGGGAAACAGCCATCCCTATCAGTTTCGGACTCGATTGGCCACGTGCAAAGAAAGGCAGGTAAAGGAGAAATGGGAAGTTTACCCTACGGCGTGAATTCGCTCTCCGTCTCCCCTACAGAAAAGACGGAAAAATACACTCTTGGCTGGGAAGGTCTTGGGCTAATGCTTTCTGCCCGTTTCATTAGAGGTGGATTTCTGATAACGGCCTAGACACGGCCCTGTATATGGGAAACCCCACGATTTATAGTTAACCTGCAGTTCCTTCTGTCTAGACCAGTGTGGGATGACAGCACGCCTTTCGAGCTCTCCACATGTGCTTGCCGACCCCGCCTTACTCAGCTTCAACACTTTTGGGTTCCCTGCTAAATCCTTGACCAGCTTGCTGATGTTTAATGCAGTAGTCGATACACGGTCTGAACAGTTACACCGCGCAACCTCTGCTCTGATGATACTCCGGCATTGATAGGCCTACTCTTAGGAGCTGTGGGCAAAGCCCCACCCACGTTGGTTGTCGGAACTAGGGACATAATCATTACAGTTTTATAGTTCACCATCCACAACTTCACTTTTTCTGTGTTCCCCTGCAGCCTAAACACTAATGATGTTGTCCAAAGTCAGCGACGATTTGTCTTCTACGACGCTGACTCAGTAACAAAACCAAAATTCTTAATGACGCTAATTCCCGTAATAAATTGTTATTCCTTTATCGACAGTGCTCACCTTCACTTAGTTCTCTTGTCCCAGGCTACAACTCAGTGGTCCCATCGTCCTTTTTCTTGCCCTCCTCCGTTAACTCATTCCTACTAGGCAGATTACCATCCCTTATTAACCAACACTCACCGATCAGGGTATCTGCTCATGGTATATTAGAACCCCATTCCACCCAGCAAGCGTATGCTTCTGATTACTCATGACCCGCGGAAAACCATCACGCTCGCATTCACACAAGAGGGCCTCATCTTGGCTCCGAGCATTTCGTTTTCCTTTTATAATTTCTCCGCCCTCACCTACAGCCAGACCAACATCCTGACTGCTGTCTTCCCCTTTTCCCATTCCTATTTCTGACCCCACCCTCCTCCACTGTTCTATTTTTGATCCTCAACGCGGCCCCTTTACTCTTCTTACAACTATCAACCCAACCATTTTGCACTCTGGCCGAGCACGCGCCCAAAATCTCCACCATCAACCAACTGCCCACGAAATCACCAGTCTCCTCCCGTTATTCCCTCATAGATCGGTCCGATGGCCGTCAAGCAGCGTTATCTCTGTAATTTTTGTTAAGCCGGGCCGATAATCATGACCCCCAGCTAGAACATTCTCCAGACTGCCGCTTTTCTCCTCATTTTCAGAACACATTGGTTATCTGGGTAGCCAATCAACCAACTGAACGTTGTCCCTGGGTTACCTTACGGACCAAACGATTTGATCGATCGCATTGAACATGGGTATACCTACTCTCACACCTGAGGACGCTTTATATGGAACACCTTACATGGCTGACCAGTGATCGCAATCTCATAGCCAGGATTACAATCAATCATGATAGTCTCACCGGGGCGCCGGACGGATTTTTGCCATCACCTATCACCACACACCCCATCAACATCCATTTTCCGCACTACTCACAAGCAGTTCAGTTCATTCTGCGTCGCAATATCGGAAATAATGACTAGAATCTGGCCCTCGCCGTTGCATGCCGTACCTACTCTCCCTGGTTCGTCAGCCTAGCCCCTTTTGATTGCCACCCCCATCATGCACTACCTTCCATCAACAGCAACCAATGTCTTTATGAAACAAAATACCAACCACTTAGCTGTTCATTCTGTTATCACGTATGCAGAAAATCTCACCCTTACACTCTTTCAACTTCCCGAGTTCCTTTATATCTGGCCTCTCCCAGTCACCGCCATCTTCCCTCCTCTTCACCAAGTGAGCATATTTCCTTGGTTGCATCAGCAGCTTTTTTCTCCAAAAAGTTTTTCTTGATGGCTTCTCGTTGAAATTCCGCTTTCTGTGTCCATTCGCCATTCAAGCTCCTTAAAAGCACACTGCATTCCTGGTGAGGGTTTCTGCCCCCATGTGATCTTCCATATAGCATCGGAATTACCCATACATAAAGGGCAATCCGATTATCCCATTCGACTCACTTGCATTTTTATCATAGGCCCTTTCAACAATGATTTTTCCAATGGGGGACCAATTTTCTCTCTCTGCTGACATCTCCGACTGCATTCTGATAACACCATGTTAACTCTATTTCTAATTTTCTTTTGGTAACACTCAAGCAGTTTCTCCATATTGAGTCCTCAAACATCCAGTTGGTGCCACACCGCGTCTCCTTCTAAACTTCCCGACTCTTCTTTGAATCTCCTCCACTCCACCACTCTCTCTCTATCTTTATGGACAGCACACCGAACTCCGTAGATCACCGTGATCCATTCAGGACCACCAGATCCGTCGTAGACAGTTATCGGCACCCGAAGGCAGGTTGTGTAGTACTCCTACCTCAACTTTCTGCTCATGTTGTGATGTCCGACACCAGTTGTTTTATGGGCACTTTTACCCTTCTTCATTATCGCTTTTATCCGCCTTCCTACGTCTATCCGGTCCCAAATTTGAAACCGATCCACAATAGCCGCGCCAACCCTCTCCTCTTTAGTTCACTTAAGCACCGTCCAAGCTTGTTGTTCTGTTGCTACAATTGCGTGAACCTTAAACCTCAAAATGGTGGTTACCCCAAGTTGCTGTGAATTGCTGCATTCGCTGATTATGCCTTGTGCATGCGTCCTGACCACGATCAAGTAATATACCATTATTGTTATTACTATCTTCGACTAATTTTTCTTGTTCTGTACCTGCAGTTTCACTCATTTCCATCGTCTGATTTCCAATCTTAAGCCGTTTCATACGCCGCGAAGAGGTATTGCTGATTTACGTCCCCCCTGGAAATTCCCTTTCCTCAAGATAAACAAATTGTCCGTGAATCCTGTCTGATTCTCGAGTCAAGCAGTCTTACTTTTGTATTATTCGTGTGTAAGCCTACCGTTTCTGCTGTACTTAACCAGATTCACTTTGACCTGGCCGGCCTGGTCACCCAATCTTTAGTTTAAATTTACCGGGACCTACCATGACGAATAACTAAAATACCTACTCTTACAACATATTGAGTGCATGGGCTTGTATCACCCTTTTAGAATTCGGGTTCCGCTTCAATTCCACATTTCGATCTTGTTGTGCAGCATGCTTCGGGGTTATCCGAAATAAACTAGTGTTATTATTATCTTTATTACTATTATCATCACCATTATTACCATTATTTGTACTGTTATTGTTATTAGTGCATCGGCCTCCGCGCGGGTTAGTACGCTTGAGGAAATTCACGGGAATGCCGATCGTCTTCTGATGCCTCACCGTAATTTCGGTCATTGGAAGACTGAAAGTAATCCAGCGAAGCTGTATAAAAAGAGGGTCTCCAACGAACTTGCCAGTCTGAATTAAGCTGAGGTCAAATTCCATCGAGAGAAAAACTTCGATCTTCATACGGTTCCGTTCTCAACAAAAAGGCTAAGAGATTGCGTACGGCTCGTGGTTTTGGCCACAGCCCTGTGCATCATGAGCGATTAGACCTTACTGCTTCCAGCATGCCTACTTCCGATGGCTCTTCAGTATGCCAAAATCTCGATGTTTCTGTATCTGTTCCAGAAATGCACGACCACAACGCGCCTATCTTCAAACCAAGCGTGCACAATGGAGGACCTGAGGAGTTGCCCCGTAGAAATCGCAGAAGACCGGAACTTCGTTCAGGCTTTGGTCAATGTGATGAGTGTTACTGGCACTGATTTGTGGTACTTTATTGCACTCTCGAAAGCGTGTACGCAGCCACTGCGCATATAGCATTTTCAAATTTCTTTCCGATGTGGACAGTGCCCTCATTTCTTCAAAAGGCTTACCTAAGGACGGAAAGGCTACCACATTCTTTACAAAGGTACTCTCTTTGAAGTACAAACTCCGACCCTTACATTACTTGAACCACTTTTGAGCAACCATTGTTAATGATAAGGGTGATGATAACGGTGTATTCCTCAACGGTGTCTGAGGTGAAAGCACAAGCTCTTGGTCAGTGCACAACATTACCCAAAGATCACTCAATAGGATAAAATATTCACAAATTTTAAAAGACGGAGAAGCAAATTACAACAACAGTGAAATAAATCTGAAAGGTGTTTGAATGAAGTAAACTGACATCAAGTTGCGCGGTAAACAAGAATTGGTTCGGAAATCGGTCACGATAAGTCAATAAACGGTGGAAAGTGGAACTGATGAAGGGAGTCTTGGAGTTTGCACGTATACAAGGATGACGCAGACAACTATTTACGAGTGCTCATTCGAGTTTGCTGGGCGAAGCCACTTAAGAAGAAACAGGAAGATATTGTAGAAATTTCTTAAGGGAAGCGGGATTGATATTTTGCTGGAAAAAGAGGCGTAGTTTGACGTGAAACATCAGGAATGTAATCGATTAGTGATCTAGTAAAGAGATCTGGAAAAATCGATTACCATAGTGGTTTGTTAAATCATGGAACGGTCTCATTAGTTCAGTTATGCTAAGAAAGACTAAAATGGGAATTCCTGTAAATTCGATGGGATCCTTGACCTTTCACTTTAAATATCCATCGGCGATTGGTGCCATGAAATGTTCGAGGAAAAGGTACTGCTTGGATTCTTACGGCAAGGCAGGAAAATGAAGTTAAATCGTCAAAGTCTGGAATAAGGATAAAACAGAAGCAACGGTGTGGCTACTGTGCCAGCTGCGAATCACAATGGCGAGGTACAATACAATCTTATAAGTAAATGAAACAAAAGTTTAGCAAGAGCATATGTTTTCGTATTCACAAACCGTTAGTGGTTACATCGTTATGAAGGACATGCGTAAAAGGAATAGTGACTTTTGAGGTTAGAGTGGACGCACGGAGAAGGATTAAGGGCAAATGAGACTGAAGACGGGGAAAAATATGGAAGATAGCAGTGGGTATTCATGAACTTGATGGGATGCGGGCTAACTCGGATGGTACTCGGGGTAGAGAGTTATGTGCTTCGAAGAGAGGTACATTATAGGCAGTGGCTCAGTATGAATAAGGATGCAATCTATTAGAATGTAATTGGCCCCCTTGAGCTGTGAAGGGGCCGCGAAGTACCGGGAGTGAGCAAAAATTGGATTGCTAAGTTTGGTGGCTCATGGTAGAGTCAGCTCACGGTGACCTCGGCCAAGAAGACAGAATAGGGGAGTTAATTACCAGGGGAAACTACGGAGATGATCGGCGGTTAAGCGTTAGTGAAAACAGGACTCAGAATGAGGAAAACTCAGGATTGACTATTCTGCTTCTGGAGTTTTGCTGGTGGACCAAAGTTCGATTTCATTGCCCATCGACAAGCAACTGCGTTACACCGCGTAGCTTTCTCGCTGTTATCGGTATAGTTTTTATTAAGCTATCTAGGATAATCCCTAAAACTATAGCTCTAAGGTCTGTTGTCCGACCCGGAAAAAATCAAGCGATTTTTTCTGAACATAAGTCCCTGGGACCACCCGGTGGTAAAAGATACACACAAAAGTGATCATTGAACTGCTCTTAGGGTCGGAGCTAAGCGAAACATCAGTCTCAGTAAAACCACACGAGCAGACTCTAGGACACCACTCAGGGAATCACCTTAGTAAAGAGACTAAAGCCGTCTTGACTTGCGTAATACATCCGGAAACTTTCAAACAGCACCATCCGCAGAAACTGCTTGCAGTTTTTAGCTGAACAACTGATACATAATTAGTTCCGCTGATATTGACCCCCCGTGGCTAATACTTTCTTCCCCACCTAAGGCTCACATATATTGGCCATACTCTACACTTAATCCCTTGCTTCCGTATAGCTCTCTTACCCCCGCATATTGCCACATCTCATCCGATTGGCCATCCACATCCATACCACCATAGATATGCCTACATCTCCTCCCAACCGACCCAAAATCACTGCCAGCAACCGCCGTCGCAAGACTGCTAAACTGCAAAACTCACTGAATAACTGCTCAGTCTCTCTGGTAGATATACTTGGTCATGCTAATAGACAAACTACGGAAATGAGCAAAAATCTGAGCAGTCTTTCCTCTCGCATTGACTCCGCTGATCAAATTATCGGTCAACTGATGCCTATAGCATTCTTGCTTGATCCAGCCGGACACCATACCCCAACCAATCTACTACTGGCCACGAAGTTTGTGGACACAATTGCCTCGGAAATCTCCAGACGGATAAAAAAGGCAAACAATGCGGTTGTGTTTAACATTCCAGACCGAATACCTCTCTCAGCTGCTAAAAATATGATCTTAAGCGCTTGTAACCTTGACTCACAACTGTGCCACTGTATTAGACTCCGCAAAACCTCCCTACGCACCACCTGTCCATTGCTGTTCTAGTTTACAAATGAAGTTGTCGCCAAGATTTTTATCAGCCGGCAAGCGTTAGTCGTTGCCAAAACCGGCTTCAAGTGCGCCAAGATATTTCCTGACAAGACCCCACTGCAAAGAGAGGTGCACAAGAGTCACGCCCAGAACAGTAACCCCGGTGTTAGCGCAACCAACAACCCACCCCAAAACTCCGGGGCACCTATCACAGGCCATCACCCGATGTTGCCATCTATTGCAGATTACAATGCAACCGTAGATTTAGACAGTACGCCAATTTCCTCACCCAATGAGCCACCTGGAAAACGCCCCAATATCCAGAATAGGCCAAGCAAATCTCCAGACTGGAACAAGCGCCCCAACGTCCACAAAACTGATGAAGGTTCCTCCAACTCATCCACCCGCGAGCTCATGTACTCCACAAGTCTAGATGACCCCATTCCTTCTACTAGCTCCATGTCGGGTTATTTAACCATACCTAAAAATCACTGCACCATCAACCCACCTCCGTCTACACCCATGCATCCTGTTACCTCTGGCATTTTTGATTACTCAACCAGGCCCCTAAGCCCACCATCTGCACCCACCCATTTGCAACAAGAATGTGTCTGGTTACCACCTAGGCCACCACCGCTAATTAGCCCGTCAGTGCAGATTGACCCACAGAAGTTAACACCTTGTCACCAAAAGAACAAGGCCCATCAACGTAACGCACATGCAAACCATAAGGTAATGACTCAGTCACGTGAGATTTTACCAGCCCCTTGCGCGGCTGTGAATCCTAGTTTTCCATCTCGGCTAACTGCCTTTTCATTTCCACCCTACTTGTACCCACCTTATCCCCCCCCCATTCACCGCTCCATTACATTACTATCCGCCACACCAACTACTCTATACCTCTACCGCTACCCAGTCACTCCCTGGGAACCATTTCCTGGTTTCACCTAGCTCCCCTCTCCCACAAGACCCATCCTCGTCTCTTGGCCCAGTACTGCCATCCATCCGTGGCCGCTTTTTTCCTGCCGGCCCCCTTCGAGAATATTCCCCGCATTCAAACTACTCTCCCAAACAGCACCTCCCCATCCCTCTCCCCTCACACTATCCCCCTCCAGGCTTCAACTCATCCAATCCGTGGAACAACTGAGGTCCTCCCTCCATCCTTGTCCTATTCTTCACTGGAATTACCACCCTCATCACCACTACCGAACCCCCCACCATATCCACCACTACCGAGGCCTGTATCATCTCTCTCAGTCATACTTGTAAATGCCCGTTCATTACTGCACAAAACTAAAGCCATCCGCAGCATCGCTGAGCCCCCTGACTTTGATATTATCATTGTAACTGAAACATGGCTAACAGATTCCGTCCCGTCAGATCGAGTCTGTCTAGTTGGCTACCAGATGTTCCGAAGGAATAGGCCTTGTCGTGGGGGAGGCTGTCTAATTTATGTCAAAAACACTCTGCTGGCCATTCCACTGTCACACACAACTCTGGACGCCATTCAGGATTCACTGTGGTTAACAATTCCCTTACTTAATTCCTATCTTCATATTGGTTGCATCTATAGGCCACCTGATTCCAACGCTATGGATCTTACCAAGATTATTGACGCTTTCAACTATCTTTCATTGCTGCCCTGTTCCTCCAAACTCATAGCGGGGGACTTCAATGCACCGAGCATTTGTTGGAATACTCAATCCGCCCCAAACAACTTACTAGATTTTATGTCATGCATCCGCGTTGGGCGCTGGATCCAACACGTAACAGTCCCAACCAGAGGTAACAACATCCTTGATTTGTTGTTTACTATTGGTTTATCAGATGTTTCAGCCAGTACGCTCGACCTCTTTCCAGGAAGCGACCACAGAATGGTGTCCTGCACCTTCGTGGTTCCGCAATCTTTTGACAAATCCCACCCACCCAATCTTAATTAATTAATTAATTAATATTAATATTAATATTGGTATATTTCTCGGCCATGGTCGAGACGCACGCGTTCAAGCATGATCATGGTGTACACGTTACTCAATAAGATGAAATGTTCACATATTCTAAGTATGAAAGTCGAGAGTATTAGAGATGAAAAAACAATGACAGGAAAAGTTTGAATGGACCATTCTGATAATGGTTTGCGCGGCAGTTTTAAACCGGTTTCGAATCCGGATCAGGCAGTGGTGCGCGGTGGAGATATTGAGAAAATCGTTAGCGCAGTGCTAAGGAGGCATTATTAACAAGAATGATGCAAGCCCAGGAAACCAGAGGCCAACTGAGGTTCTGCAGATGGAATAAATTTTGAACAAGAAAAAAAGGTGGAAAATCGACGCATGCGAAGAGGATAGCGATCCATGAAGACAATGCAGACCCTGAATGACGGATTTACCGGAGTTCTGTAAACGGAATGAGATTAGAAGCAGGGGGACCTAAGGCCAGTTTCGTGAAAGTGAACACCGGTGGATGTGGGAGAAACAGCAGTCCATAAGAAGGTGAGTTTAGATTCAGGTCCAGTAACATGTACTATTCAGAAATGAGAAGGCGCAACTGGAGGGTCTTCGAGAAATGGAGAGTCGAATTCCAGCCGGCTACGGTTCGGAGAAAAGATAACCTGTGTTAACGGATAATAAAGTGGGAAAATCTTCGCATGGACTTCAGCGTTATGCTGCTTTAATGACAAATATATATGTATGTGATGACGCATTTGCCTTCAGTGTTATTCTGGTAACGTACTACATCGAATGCGTAAGTTTCATCTGGCAGGGCAAAGTATGTGTCAGTCAATCAGCCGAGTGTGGCTGTATGTTAGCGGCATGCGCGTGAGCTGGAATTCGTGTTGGTTGCGTTAGAAAATGCTGAACGATCTGATAAGCAATTGAGGGTATCTCCTGTTGTGTGGTTGGATTTCTGTCCCAGTTGCCATGGTAGGTTCCACTTGAGTCTCTGTCCGTACGAGTCAAAGCGGCCTCCTTGGTTAGCCAATTTGGCGACTGAGATAGTGGGAGACAACGATCTGAAATAAAAGGAGATTGCAGTCTGGACGTGGTTCCAGCTGTGGGTTATGATAATATGTGAAGACAATAAACAATGGGTTGGTTAGGTCTATGTGAGTGGGGCATGGATAAAATAGGCTCGCAGTGGATTTGAGCTGTACTGCTGCAGGCTGTTGAAGTTGCGTACACAGGCTTGGTAGCTGTATGCATTTCAAAGGATTTATGATTTGCCCGTGGTTAGTAATGATAACCTTCAATACCGTTTACTTACGCAGAACGCAGTTTGGCACGAGGCGATAAGATAGGTTTGAAATAACAGACAGAGCGAGTAGGACTATCATACTGATTGCGTGGCGCTACGCTGTTACTGTCTCTTTCGGTATAGTGTTCAGTTCAGTTCAGTTCAGTCTGCACAGGACAGGTAATGGCCACGGCCAATCGAGCGTCCAGAATTCCTTCGATGGCATGCACACCAGTTATGCACCCACCACTGCCGAGTGTATTTCGTCGAATGCCCGCTGGTTGTTCTATGCTGAGTAGTTTCTGAGGAGTCCAAGTAGAAGGTACTATTGGGGTGACAGTGGTTATAGATTAGAGGTAATTATTCTGTTTAGGCATTGTAAACTGTTAGGTTTACGCTTAGGGGATGGCAACTGCGGCGTATGGTGTGGCACATCCTAGATTCTCAAGGGTTCAGGTTAGTATCCAGCGTTTTCCTCATAATCTCTATCAAAATACATATAAGGATTCGTAAGAGCGATCAGTTTTTGGATGTCCAGAGCTACGTGTAGTCCAGACTTAAACATAATTAGGGAAACTACGGAACGGACTTCAGCTGGGAGTTTATTCCACAGGGTTGCATAGTTCAGGAGGAAGAAGTTGATGGTAAAAAGTTGGGACTGTTTTGCTGTCCTAGATCGTATGGATGAACCGCTGAGTTCCGTAATTGCTGCAGCGGTGGGGCCAACCATATGCGGGTCTAATTGAGCCTAGGCTGCTCAGAGCGGTTATTCGACTTATTAGTACCCTATACCTACCTCAAAGGCCTGAGCCCTTGAAATATACGGATTGTATAACATAGTCAGCGTGTCCACCGTTAGGGCTATGCTTATTTCCTGTTTGAAAGCCACCGATGTCGGTGATAACGCCCGAATTCGTTGTGGTAGCTTATTCCACAATGAAGCGTACTTGTTAATGAAGAAGTTTGACCGAAGAGCAAGCTTCGGCAAAGGGACAGACACCAAGAACTCATTGTTACGTAAGGGATACGTAGAAAGAGTTCTTACCTGCGGTGCTGAACTACATGATCTATTCTTCAAGATATTGTGAAAGAATAGCAGGTTATTTCTTATGCGGCGTAGCCATAAGGGATCGATTTTCAGCCGCTCACAACGTTCCATGTAATTAGAGGGCGAAGAAAAACCTATGAGCTGTTTCGTGAATGCCCGTTGTACATTCTCAAACGCTATGCGGTCCCTTTGTCGCATGTTGGAACAAATGATTGAGCCGTATTCCATAAGAGGTCTAACATGGGACTTAAAAATGTTTAGTTTACTTTCTGGCAAAACAAATGTTTGATGTATTAGCCAGATCGTACGGCGTGCTTTAGCCACCTGGATGGCTGCGTGTTCCGAAAAGTCAAACGTACATGAGTAGTGTAGACCCAAGTCACGTACCTGAGAGTTATTGGGGATGAATGTGCCGTTTATACTAAATCTTACAGTGGGGACGTGACATTTATACGTAATAATATTACTTTTTTCGGCGGAAAAACTCATTTTCCAATCGTTACTCCAGGAGCTGAGAGCGAGCAGTTCCCTTGTAATGTCATCTACGGTAGAGGCTAACGCCGCGGGCTCAAAAGTGTACACGATTTTGATATCATCTGCGAACAGGAAGGGAACTCCCCGTTGGAAAATGGTAAATATATCGTTAACGTACATTAGGAACAGTAATGGGCCCAGTACACTACCTTGTATCACCCCACTGGTTACGGGACGGGGTTCGGACAAATTTCCACCTATACTTACAACCTGGTCTCGGGATGTTAAATAGGACGCAAACCAAGCGAGCATTGGGTCCACGATTCCATAAGTTTTAATCTTCTGTAGTAACCGGACGTGGGATACCCGGTCAAACGCCTTGGTCATGTCCAAAAAGATCACGATTGCCGATTTACCAATATTGACAGCCTCTGTGACCAGATTGAGGAAATCGGTCATGCATGTCGCACATGATCTGTTTTTCAGAAAACCATGCTGACCAGCGTTGATTAGATTATTGTTAAGAAGGTGACGTGTCAGCCTTTCCTTGATCATTCTCTCCATGATCCTGGACACGACCGGGGTGTGGTTCACCGGCCGATAGTTAACTGGATCTAGACGTGATCCTTTTTTGTGCATCGGTATGATAGTTGAAGTTTTCCATTGGGAAGGGAAAACACTGCACCTGAGTGACAAATTGAATATGTTTGTCAGCAACATTGGAACATCTTCGCCACCTCGACTAAAAATGGCCGGTGGTAATGCATCTGGACCTGGCCTGCAGGACGGTCTTGTTCTTGCAACATGGGCTGAAACCTCCTCAGGGTAGAACACTACCGTCGAGAAAGTTACTGATGTCACCGGATCTAGAACGGGGAAGGATGTGGCGTCATCCGTCGTTAAAGAGGAGGCAAAATAGGTGCTGAAAGCCTCCGTAATCAAAAGAGGGTCACGCAAGCATTTATTATTATAGTTCAAATATGGGATGTCTTGGTTAGGTTGCTTGTTTCTGACCTTCATTAGCCTGGCCAGTGCTTCCACCTTGTTTGGGTGGCTTAAGGCATCTCGTTCCTGTTTCTTCTTAGAAGAATCCAAGCGCAATTTAATCGTACGGGATATACGTATAATTTGAAGATACGACGAGAAGTCCCTCGTCTTAGTGAATCTTCGTTGGAGTTTGGCTAGGTTACCGTTAAGACGATCTAGAGAGTTCCGCTGTTTGCGTATGATAGGCCCCGAGGCTGGATTGATTTTGTCGAGGCAGTGGTGAAGATTAGTATACAGTTGGGCAGCTGCTATCTCTAGGTCATTAGATAAAAACGATTCGTCCCAGTTTAAGGAACGGATAAAAGAGGGTAGACTATTCCAGCAAGCTTTATGGTATTGCTTATTGGTGGTCGGAAGGTGTGTTTCTGCTGACTTATCAGTGTGAGGCCAAGGTGCAGTAAAAACACAGGATACCATCTTATGGTCACTACCGGTGAAGCGACTAAAGATTTGGGTATCTAAATTCTTGATACCAATAGAGAAGATAAGGTCTAATGTATTTCTCCCTCGAGTGGGGGATAAAACATGCTGTACCCAATTACCCACATGGATACACGAAAGGAAATCATGGAGTTTTGGGGGTGATGTCATGGAATGCCAGCATATTTCAGGCACGTTGAAATCACCAGCTAGAATTTTAGCAGTTACGGGGAGGTTAGAGACATAGTTGAATGCGTCTATTATTGCTGTCAACTCGTGCCTGCCCTGGTTTGGAGGACGGTAGATACATCCTACGAGAAGTAGTTGTTGATCTTCTTTGATAGTGATCCAGACCGAGTCTGGAATGTTGTCTAGAATAGGATGATGGAACCTACTCGCCGTGAATATGTGTTTGGTGTAAATGATGCAGCCGCCTCCTCTTTGGTCAGATCTACTGTTGGCAGTGGCCTGATATCCGGGTATGGATACGTGGTTTAATGGGGTGTGTTCCGTCAGCCACGTCTCGGTAACTAGTAGGATGTCAGGGTGTAGGTCTAATGCAAGCTCTCTAAGCAGGGGCAATTTTGGGAGGAGAGAGCGGACGTTAAGTAGTAAGAGAGACAAGGTGTTTTTTGATAGGTTCTCAGTAGATAGAGCCGTAATTTCGTTGTGGTGAGGTGATGAAGGATCGTCAAATAAGGCGTGGCTTACGATGGGCAGTCGAAGCTCGGCCCATTTTAACCGCGTTTTAGATGAAGAGTTTGTGCCTGTGACTAAATGCGCCGCTGGGCTTTCAAATTGGGCGTAATTTGAAGAGCGGTTAGGGGGTTCTAATTGAAACGGCCGAATCCTGGAGGGGGTAAATGAGGCGCGGAAGGAGCTAGAGGGGGATAGAGGTGGTAAGGACTTATGGACATTTGGTGCATTATCCCGGAGCTTGATGCTATACGTGGATTTTGGTTGAGTGAGGGATAAGGACGAAAAAACGGGAGCGGTCCGGGGGCGGGGTGGAAGTTGAAGCTTGTGCCAAGGTTGCGGACTGCACTGAGGTAGTCCACTGAAGGAGGAAATGGGAGTATAGGAATATTCGACAGGGAGGGTTGAACCTGGTGGTGATATGGGTCTTGGAGGACCCCCGGAGAGGTAGAATCGAATACCCCGTTTCGAGAGGTATAGGGCACGGAAGCGAAGGCATGTTGGGCCAGTGGTGGAAAGAAAGGTCCGCCCGGCATCATATTTGGTATCGGGGCAAACTGTATTATCCGTCCCTAATAGCACACCGGATCCGGACCGGCACCGGACCGGTTCCGGTAATGTGCCGGTACAGTTCCGGTGATTTTCCGGTAAAATGCCGGTGACCTTCCGGAAACGCTACCGGTACCGTGCCGGTACCGGTACGGTAAACGGTGGGCAAGCGAAAATCGACGTGCATACTCTCTCTCCAGGTACCTCCAGATTCCAAATCCCAGTCGCAATGAGGAACACCTACGGCTAGCCCTGATGTGATACGGAAGTGTCGTCCACAGGCAGTGCATAGTTATTATCGAGTCTCATTCCGGACCGGTTCCGGTAATGTGCCGGTAGAGTTCCGGTAATATGCCGTTGATCTTCCGGCAAACGGTGGGCAAGCGAAAAATCGACGTGCTCTGACCCATAATCCATCTCCACGTACCTCCAGATTTCAAAACTCATTCCTACGATAAAAACGTTTCGTTAGCCGCTATCCAAGGGTGCCCACAATCACTGCCAGGAAACTATATTAGCTAAACGCATTAAATTTCCCGTTTTCCTAATAACGGTTTTATCGACGGTCCACGTACATTACCAACCTCTCACGTATAAGTGGTTTTTAAAGCGCTCCATCGCGATCGGAAGCAAACACATTTAAAAGCGCCAATGAGTAGAAAATGCAGAAGTAACTGTAAGTGATAAATTTTTATAAAAATCACTGTACAAGAGAAGGTTGAACATATTCTCCCAACGTCATGTTGTGTGCCGGCGAGATCTGGAAGGAAAAATGCAAATGAAACAATGGTTCGGCGATGTGAACAATCGTATATATATATATATATAATAATAATAATAATATTGGTATATTTCTCGGCCATGGTCGAGACGCACGCGTTATATATATATATAGGGGAAAATTCCCAATGAACACATTTACAGAACACAGTTTGGCGAACAAGCTCGTTCTCAGTGATTCCAAATCATGCCATTACATCACAATATATTACGGCAAGTCAAAGGTTTGAACTAATAGACAAATAAGAAGTGATAAAATTAATAATGGAGGGGGTGTGGGAGGGGAAGAAGGCAATTGTACTCCGGGCTTAAATCAAAACTGGATGTGTATTTGTTTTTCTCGTGTGTTTTCAGTTTTCATCTGGTCTATTGCCTGTTGTAAGGTGGACGGAGGGCCAGGGAAGCTTAACGGCACACACAAATTGTTCTTGAGCACATTGAGAGGGATTGTGAAGGCTCAAAAACACTTTGTATGTGCCCTTATGGTTCCCTGGCCCTCCGTCCACAGGCCATGGACCAGATGAAAACTGAAAACGCATACCAACATACCTTGCAACGTAAACGAAAAACGTGGCATTATTGAATCGTGCTACACAAACAAAGTTTAACTTTTTCAGGTGTATTTCACAAGGGAATTTGAGCTCACCTGGCAATCCGACGACCGAAACCCCGATCCCGGGCATCAGTAAACCACCTTTTCATGATGCGCTCGATATCCAAAGGTGGTACCTCTTGGAACCGAGTAGTTGTTTTGACGGCTTCTGCGAAATTAATTGTGGTGTTGATGAAACAGCTTTACCTATCACAGCGTAGGGAAATTGATAATTTCCGATTGGAATTTTTCCGGGCGTTTCGGTCCAAGTACACCGGAGTACCAGATCTTTTCCAACTAACGAAGACAACATTCTTCGCACATTTGATCCCAGATCGGTGCCAGCGTGGCGCTGCAGGGCGTTCACCTTAATTTGTAAGCCTAACGAAATATGCAACTCACTGTGCAGGTAAAATTTCTGTTGACTTTCAGGTCACTTTCCAACTTATTCAGTTGAGCTTCATCGTTAGTCTGGAACGGCTCGTAGGCGGAGGCCACCCCTCCCTCACCACGGCTGATGAAACCGTCAATTTTCCTCATTAGCAAAGAATGGTCGATCCGCAGACCATTTAGGCAGGAAAAAATACGTGCCATATAGTCTGAATATCATAAGTGGAGTTGATAGATCAATCACCTTGCCATCTTTGTAGGAAATCCTGCATTTGACCGGCCGACTGACTGATGGTTACTGGGTGGGACGAGCTATACGAAATATTCTTATCGCCTGATCT
This sequence comes from Fasciola hepatica, assembly GCA_948099385.1. NCBI lineage: Eukaryota > Metazoa > Platyhelminthes > Trematoda > Plagiorchiida > Fasciolidae > Fasciola > Fasciola hepatica. Next base: position 6,554,956 of record CANUEZ040000012.1, on the reverse strand, counting down.
ATAAAACTACTAACCTCGGAGTTTTGAATGCATCTTCTGTCTCCACACTTCCGCGGTTCCCCTCATCTGTCAATTTTGGTGGACTACGTAGAGGCTTGATGGGGAAAGCTGCATTTACTTTACCTAGGTGAGGGGTGGGCTAAGTCCAAAACTGGTCCTGGAAACACTGGCGACTGTATGGGAGATTCCATACGAATTCGCTGGGATATAGGGAGTTCCTCAGAACTATAATCTGATGTGAAAGCAATGGGTACCCTTGAAGAATAAGGAATAAAGTGATATCTCACCTGCGGCGAACGGAATAGCGCTCGGCAAAGTGCGTCATCGGTAATGTGTCATCCGACGACGCTGACCTGCCGGTTTCACCGATAAACTTTCTTTCGAAATCCATTGCATCCTTCAGGTTATCAGACAGCATAAGAGTATATATATATATATATATATATATATATATATATATATATTACCTGAGTGATATACCTCATGGAATTCGTAATTTGGAACACTATCCTCTAATTTCGAACCTTCCAACAGCAATCTCTGATATACCTGGAAGGTTGACGACTTGGGCCAACGTACTCTTTTATCATCAACCATCAAGTTACTGTGGACGATGGCCACAGATTTATCACATACGAAAACAACTACTAAGTACATCTAAAAAAGTTAGCAGTTGGCATTACGCGGAGTTATTATTCATTATAAATTTTAAGTACCAGACATATCAAAAAGTGAAATATCAATAGTTAAAAGTGTGTAATATGGGTAAGATTACACGAAGAATGCCAAAGGTAATGGGAAAGCACTTACACACAATGCTACTAACCGGAAGTTTTACGACATCATCGTGCAAACCGTCAACGGAATAAATGTACAAGCGGTTAGACCGCATGGGTTTGCTGAAAAATTGACACGGGTTTTTAAAATACCTCACACTAACCGATGCCTCACATATGTCGTAACAAGACAGCGAATAATCTCACCTGGTAAATCCAACTTTGGGCAACGCACGCGGTGATCCCACAGTGTGGCTTCTCCACAAACAGCACACTTCACTGAGCTAAGTTCTTTCTTCTTCATACGATATCTCTTCCACTTAATTATTTCAGACATTGCAACTGATTTATATAAAGCAGTTCCCAAAATGACGCGTCCGACAAGGCAGAACCGCCTCGAGATTTGAATTTGGCCTTCACTTGACTAAAACAAAGACCCACGATTGCACCGCAATTCGCGGACATAAATATGCGTAAAAATCGCACATTATTACTCACAAGGCCATTTGAAGAATAATTATGTGATTACTTTTATAAATTGTCCACTATTTCTCTGCCCATTTGTTACCGGCATCTTACCGGAATGTTGCGGTGGGCAACGTGCTACATGGGGTGGAGGCATACGTGATGGTGTTGAACACGGGTCGAGAGCCGGCCACTGGGTCTCTGGGAAGGCTTTATATTGAGTGGGATTGTGCGTGGGTCGGACCCTATTGTGAGTTGTCTGACAATTCGAGCGCAGCTCGAGTGGGCTGGATGCTTGTATCTTTGAGCTAGTGCCCTCTGTAGGCCTAGAGTCTGCACGGTTAGGTTCAGGTTTGTGGGTGGATCGGTGCGGTCGCCTCCGAGAGCCCACAAATATTTGACCACTGCTTTCCGGTTTTACTTCGGATTGCATGGTAGGATGGCCCTGGCAGTGAGGCCCCACTCTATCTGTTTGTGCGTGATGATGGGCCGGAATGGGCCTCGCGCTTGCACGTTTTGTTGGTCCGGAAAGGTTCGTGGAGGAATTGAGAGATCTAGTAAGGGCAGGAGGGACAGGCGGATGGGCCCGACCGGATGGAGTAGTGGGAGTAGAGGTAGCCTGCATCCTACGAACCCGCTTACTTGGTGGAGGGATGGCCGGTGATGGAGAGGCCCCTAATGCCCGATCAACCGTGCCGTTGTTAGGGGCAGGTGATGTAGATACGCTGCGGGTAGGGGTCGAAGCTGCATCTAGAAGTACCTGTCGTCCACTGGATGTTACCTGGGGGTCCGACAAGAGTGAGCTGTCAAGGTCAACCGGCACCTGAATTGGTACGGAGCGTGCCGGGTTGAGGAGAGGTGATCGCACGGCTGAGGCTAGCCTCAGCCGAGGGCCGGTTTGTAAGGTACTAGTGGGAGTTACTGCTGTCCTTGACGCCTCTCTTTGGAGAGGAGTCTTGTCTGCCGTAATCCTGACCGATTTATAAGCTGTGTTGAGGGCAATCGACGATTGCCTTTTGATAAATTCTCTTGCTATTTGATCAGAAGGGAATTGGAAAAGGATAGGACATGTGTGGCGTGGTGAACGTTTGTGTAACCTTGTGCACGTGCATGGATGGTGTTCCATGCCAGCTGCCCTGAGCAGGGTGGATTTCAGTTGTGATACTGGGGCCTTGTCCTTGAGATTGAAGGCTATCGCATTTTTGCTATTTGAGATGCGCTTAAAGATCTCGGTAGAAACAGAGTTAAGGAAGTCCGTGGCTGATTTAAGCTGCTGTTGCGTATAGCTTGCCGCGGGGTCCATTAGGCACAGTAGCGGAGCAAGCTTGGCGATATTGTCATCCAGAATCGAGAGTCTTGTTGAGATATTCTCAACCTCTTGGTGAATACGAGCACTGAAGATAGCGTCGTTCGCGAGGTCCACCAATGGTATAGAGCATTGTTTCAGTTGTGTTAGCGGTTTCTTAACTCTAATCTTGGGTCGAAGTTTTTGAGTAACAGGCATGATAAAAATATTGGAAAAAAAATCTTTAGAATTCTTGTATTGTTTTGGGATGATTTGTCTCCGCAATCTTTTGACAAATCCCACCCACCCAATCATTACTCTTCAGCTGTCAACTGGGTCAATCTTATCTGCACGCTTCGATCGCTAGACTGGGACGACTTTTTCCTGCAAAGCGACCCTCAGCTGGCTGCTAATTTACTATATTCTAACCTATCAGACTTGCTGTCCAAAATCACTACTACTCGTATCACATCAAACCGAGTCCGTAGTTCAATCCTGAGCCGAATGCAAAACAAGTATCTGAAGCTCCAGAAGGTGTATCAAACCAATAATGACTTATCGTCATTCGTGCAGCTCCAACGTCTCTCGGTAGCAATCAGAATGAAGACTGATGATATGCTCAAAAAATAAGAAGTATCTGCCTTGCAATGCCATGATACTTCCTCCAAGTTGGCATACCTAATGAAGAATAGAAATCAGAGCAAACCAGTAAGTATCCCCTCTCTAATCTTAGAAAATAACGACCACATTACCTCACCTGTAGCGATAGCCGAGGCGCTTAACTCCTACTTTGCTGCATCCATGACTACGAACCCCCTTACTTTATCCCCATGCATAGACCCTGTCACCGAGCACTCACTGTCTGATTTAGAATTTACTTTAAAAGAGGTGACCAACCAGATTACCCGTGTCCGGAAGTCCTCACACCTTGGCCATGATGGTGTTCCGCCGACACTTCTACGTCTTGGAGGAACTGATGTCGCAGCCTTACTATTGAAGGTCTACAATCTATCCATCAAGTTTGGCATATTTCCCTCACAGTGGAAGACTGCGGTCATCATCCCAATCCATAAGAAGGGACCAATACATGACCCCTCAAATTACCGCCCTATCAACCACACTCCAATTGCTTCTAGGTTGATGGAACGCCTCATCAAACAGCGGATGTCCGACTTCCTGTTGTCCCATAACATCATCCATAGTGGGCAGCATGGCTTCCTAAAATCACGTTCATGCACCACCTGTCAGTACGACTTTTTTAACCTCATAACGGCGGCCGCCGACAACGCTAAATCTATCATCATCATATACCTTGATATGACAAAGGCTTTCGACCGCGTCCCTCACGCTTTGTTACTAACCAAACTCAAAGCTCATGGCTTTTCCGGTTCGCTTTTATCTTGGTTAACATCTTATTTATCGGACCGTTCACAAGTGGTTTCCATTGATGGTTGTTTCTCACAACCTGCTCCAGTCACCAGTGGAGTTATACAAGGCAGTGTACTCGGTCCTTTACTATTTCTCATCTACATAAACGACATATTTCCCATCTTGCACCATGGTACCCCATTCCTTTTCGCTGATGACGTTAAGATTGTCTATGAGTTTCCTCGTCAAAACCTCAACATCATGCTGGATGATATCTCTAGTGACCTAAAGCGACTCAAGGATTGGTGCAATTTATGGAATATGGACTTTTCGACCTCGAAGAGCTGCTTCACAACATTCAGATGTCAAGTGACCCCCGGAACCCTGCTTATCCACGACCTACCCATTTCGTACAGCCCTTTAGTTCGAGACCTTGGTCTCCATTATTCTTGTAGCTTTAGGTTTTCTGAGTATGTTCCACTCCAGATTGCAAAGACCAGAAGAACCACTGGTCTCATCTCCAGAACTTTTCGGCTAAATGATTGCAAACTGCTCATTTACAAGTCTCACGCCAGGCCTCTCCTTGAATACTGTCCCATTATCTTCACCAACATGACGAAATCCGACCGCATTTCTCTGGAGTCCGTGCAACGCCAATTCACCAAACAATTAGTAGGCTTTTCCTCCAGTCTGTGTTACAAGGATCGATGCATCCTACTCAATCTTGACCCTCTATGGTTGCGTCGCATGAAGCTCAATTTGTGCTTCCTGTTTAAGCTGTACCACCGTACGGCCTTTTCGTGTACCGAACCCATTCGTCTCACTCCCTCCACGAATTATGCTCTACGCCATCGGTCATTGCAGCTCTCTATTCCTAGATCAAAACTAGCGTTGAGATCTAACCTTTTCCTTATAAAATACTCAAAGTTATGGAATAAACTCCCGCTAAACATCCGCGAGAGTCTCTCAATTTCCCAGTTCAGAGGCTCGCTGGATCAGTTCTTGACTGTTCCCAATGTGATCCTTCTTACCGGCCTGACCGTCACCGAAGAGGTGGCCTACGAAAACGGGTTTGATTACTAGGATTACTGCACTAGAACTTTCATTTCTCACCCGATGACAAACGCCAGGGCAACTATTCTCTTTTACGTTATATTGCTTACAATCTATACTACTGTAGCCACAGTTTGCTGACTTTTATAACTATACCTAGTTTAATGCTTGCCGGTTCTCCTAATTTTAGACAATGTTCCTGTTCTATTGCCAACCAGTCTAAGTTTCTTAGTCTTAGATGTCTCCACAGCAAATAAGTACGTGGCTTCGGACCCTAGGACACTGAGTTCCGCCGTCTACCACTTTACTCGATCCTTTCACTCCTCTCCCGTTCATCTTGGCTACCACCACTCGCCTGGGTTTTATGCCCGGCCTCAACTCGCCTTTCTTAATCACCTCATTCCAGAAGCCCACCTGCTAGTACTTACTTGGTGGCTTTTCCTCTCGTCTCACCTCTGTATCTACCATCCACCAACTACTATCATATTCTCTCTTATGCACCACACCATTTCCCATCAGCAGAGCTAAACTCATCTGCACCAGCTAGCCCGGAATGGACTCTGATGGTCTTAGGCATGGCCTGGCGCTGTACGAGACTGACACACGTATGCTAGCTTGTGCTTTACAACGTTCGTTGTCCTACTCCGTGTGTTGCATGATCCCATCCTGCATTTTCCCAGCCCATGCTAGCGAAACCCCTGATGTCAACGGCACCCATAGCATTGCGTCATTGGAACGTGGGGAAAACAGACCACCCCCAGCAGTTGCGAAAAAAAAGACAAATACGCATAAAATTACGATCGGGCGGAGGGGCTATGGAAAGTTCCTATATGGGCTCAACCACCCCTCTGTTAGGAAACAAAAAAAAAAAATAATAATAATAATAATAATAAAACTGAAAAAAGGGAACAGTGGAAACGAAAAAGACCTCGTGGGATCCATTCGATCTCCAAATACCACTGACATCGGGCTGTGAAGGAATTGGGCAACCTTCATCTATGGGAAAGTATCCCATCAGCTCAGACCTGATCCTGCGAAAGGGGAAACCCCACATCGCCCTTGTTCGCTCGACAAGCTTTGGTCTTCACGCTCGAGACTGACTGGGGTGACAGCGCACTGGACTCTCCACATACGCTTTCCCACCCCCCGCTCTAAGTTTCAACCACCCCATACCCACCATAAGCGCACCTAGCATGCACGTCGACGTCAAATACAATCGCTACCACAGCCCTGACCTTCAACCCATTGACCTGGACAGAGTATCGACGTACCTGACGAATAACGGCAACCTCGATGAAGCCCGAAAAAAAGAGATAAGAACATAGTGGAAACCGGTCACCTTTTCCTTCTATACCCTTCTATCTTCCGTCATCTTTTTTAGAAAGCGGTCTTCTCGATGTCCTAGCATCCAAGCCACGCTTAGGTTTACAACCCTACCTAACAGTAACCACTGCCTCCTGCCAACTACAATCACTACCGCAGCCTGCTCACAATTAAGTTAAATCTCTGAAATGCAGACGCAGCATACCACCGGGTTTACGCTATTTTTGCTAACCTGTAGTAGTACTTATCAACCCCTTGCAACCCTACGTTACTTAAGCTCTCTATTTAAAACCCAGATCAAAGTACGAAATGTAACACTGACAGTCCACATAAACCCAGCCAGTTCTTTATTAATTGTCGCTATTTATTAACATAACCAACAGCTGGAACCACGTCCAGACTGCTATCACCATTTATTTCAGGTTTGTCGTCGCCCACTCTCTCGGGCACCACTTTCGGTGACCAATGTCCACACTTTGACCTGTACCGACAGAGACCTTGATGGCATCTTTTATACCAAACGGGATTGCAATCGGGCCACACGACCTAAAACACCCCCAAATGCTTCCAAGCAGATTGATAGACGTCTCCTAACGCAACACCTCTACTACCGATGTCACTGTTGGAGGCTTCAGAAATAACAGTTCGCAAGCAACCTTCTATTGATTGATTGACACGTCCCTTACCCCGCCTGATGAACCATACCCACGGGATGCTGCACATCACCTTGGTCTCATGTGAAACAATCCAATAACAGAGCCAGAATACGCAACACAGGAATTTTTTCTCATTAAAATTCGATACATTATTCGAACGCGAGTCCACTTGTCCCTCACATCCTTGGTTCCCAACAATGATGCCGAAGATCACTGAGAATCAATAAGTCAATATATTTGTCAGCATAACAGAACAATAAGGCGCAAGCCTACAAGGAGATTTTTCGCTCCGTTTTCTCTTCCAAGATTTCATTTTTCTTTCGATCGGTATCCAGCTTGAAATTGACTCTTCACCAGTTAAAGGCCTTCAAGTTGCGCTGCCATTTTTTCTGAATGATAAGGGCTATTGATCCCGAACCTAAACTCACCTTATATATGGATTGCTGTTTCCTCCACATTCATCAACGTTGCCTGTCCATTTCCACAAAGTTTCCTCATGTCCCCTCGTTTCATGATGAACTCCCTCTATTAGAATCGGGAATATCCATCATTCCGGGCCAACTTCATCTCCATGGAGAGCCGCTCTCTTCATATTCACCAAAGTTCACGGTTGTACTCCCATTCATTTCTTTAACCTCTCCATGTCCATAACTTACTCCGTGCATAGAACCAGCAATAGGCCTCAGTTACCCACATCTTGCATTATTATGACGTATAACGCATTCCTAGCGCTATATTTTCACGATATATTTTGTATTTTCACGGACCACCACCAACCAGTCGAATCCGAAACCAAACCGTATTTGCCGCGCAAACCTTTAAAATTTCAGTCGACTCAAACTATCTCTAGCTATATTGTTTTGCTTCTGACGACTCCACTCGCTTTCTTGAAATTCGTGTATAGTTCATTGTTTTGAGTAACGTTGTACACCATGATCATGCGCTTGCGCATGCGTCTCGACCATGGTCGAGAAATATACCATTATTATTATTATTATTAAGGCAGCGTCATGTTTTGAAGATTGAGCGATTGGTGGGATCTTTTGTGGTAATTAGCACTTAATGTGCAGGGCAACACCCGTGTAAGGACTTGATTGGTAATAAGAAAGGGCCAGAATCGTGGTGGGGCCGGTTTGATGGGGATCATGTTAACCGGAGCATTGGTTTACACAAGGATGAAGTGCCACCTATGGCCAGCAAACAACGACTACCGAGCAGAAAATAAAAAAGCTAGAAAATGAGCAGACGAGGGTTCGAGCTGAAGGTCAGTTTCGAAAGCAATGTCGGTAGGTGCAGCTTTGTAGCTTGGCTTTAGAGCAGAGCACGCAGTAAGGTATTTACCTGTGTTACCCTGAAACCGGTGAAGGGAGTCAGAAAGATGTGCGCTATCTGAAAATATGTCCCACATCTTGCTGTATACAACAGTGAGGAAGTTGGCTCCGACGGAGAGCCTGGCAAGTAAGACGGCCAAACAGAGAGCTCTGTGAGTAAGAGGATGAACTCGGTTTGGCATGAGGGTTAACTGAGTGAAAGAATAAGCTTAGAGCTGCAAAATCATGAACAAGGGGATAAGTTTAACATTGTTCGACGTAGCCACAGTGGGTCAAGTCGAAGGAGTTCGCATCTCTGCCGGTCTGCTCACATGGTTCTGGCCGGCGACTGTACCCATCCGCCACCTGGCAAATGGTCGTTGAATATTCTCCGTGGCTTTTATAAAAGCGCACGACATTTTAGAAACAACAAGAGGACGGGGTTCCAGAAGAGCTCTAGCATGGATTGTGGAGGCGAGAAGTCGGCTGTTATTGAGTTTGAGTAGTCACAGTATGCCAACTGTAATGCGTCTAGTTTTGGCAAGCTGGAAAAAACGCGCTCAGATCAGTTCAACAGGCATGAGCAGGTCTCGAACAGATGGGTTAATAAAGACTGGGAGACCAGGGATGACCGGAGTGTCAGGTGGAACACGTCACCTATTAGGAAGTTTAGTGCTTTTTGCAAGAGAAAATTTCGTAGGCCAAGTGGAACAGTGGCTGTTAATGGACTTAAGATCGTCTTTTATCTCCTGTTAGGCTACGACGAGGCTTTCAGCATCAAAGGCGTAAGAAGGTTTGACGTCATCTGCTAGAAGAAAGCTGTCCCATGGCGAACCACGGAGAATATATCATGGAATTACATGAAGAACGGCAGCAGACCCAAAAAACTGCTTTGGACAGAACCACCAATGATCGTTTTGGGTGATGATTGACGGTCGTCGATTGGGAACATCCGGGAACGGTCGGCTGTTTGAGAGCCAAGCGAAGAGCGCAAATGGTCGACTATGCGAGCCAACCGAATAATGGGCGAAAAGGGATATTGAGGCTCGTGATAAAATGCTTTGGCCATTTCAAGAAGTATGAAGAGGGCTGGCTGGCCACGATCTGAGGGATTAATAAGACAATTAAAAAATCAAAACGACATGAGGCGGACGAATGCTTCTTAATAAATACATGCTGATAGCCATTTAGCAGCTTGTCGAAAGCCAGTAAATCCTGTATTTTATTTTTGGCTGGGCATTCCATGAGCTTGCAAGCAGCTGGTATTACCAAGCCGCCATCAGAGAGTCCCGTTTTGAATAGCCAAAGGGTTATTCTACTAATTCACCCAGTGATGATTCTGTAAATACTGCTCCGCGCAGGACTTTTACCAGAGGAGGCGTATCTTGCGGATGGGTCACCGGCAACTGAGGTCATTTCAATGGTTACTAGCCACCGCATTGGTTGAATTCCTCTGATCACCATTGCGTGCTAACTCCCCTACGTCATCCGCAGTCAAGTGGCATTGTCATAAACTGTTAGAAAATAAAGACCGTTACCAAAACAACAACAGTTGGAACATTGGGCGGCACCAAGAGCATAGCCGACAAACCCTTAAAGCACTAAAGTAATACTGTTCATTCATCTGCGTGCGAGGTTGCTCAAGAACCGTACAATTCGCGGCAACTTATTGCAGCTAACGTCATCGGGCCTAGTGTGCCAAATCTGGAATGATTTGGGAGCACAAGCAAGCATCCCACTTAGACAGCAGTAAAACAGACCCTAAGATTTGATCTCCTCGATCTAATCCTAATCAGGTCGATTCTATTTCCAATATTTCTCAGTCCTCTTCGTGATGAAAAAGATCTCATTGCAGATGCAGTCTAGAAGAAGCGATTTAACGATCTGAATAATTAGGAAATAGACAAAACCACAGGTAAAAACCTCCGAAATTCATTCGAGCCTTGGTAGGTGTGGCCATCCCTATAGATGGTAACTTATTTGGTTCTGGTACATCTGTTTTTACGTGTTTATCGCAAGTGCGCCGAATAAAATTTCAATGACTTGCTCGGTCAGCTGATGTTCTTTATCCCTGATTGCGCACAATATGGGTAAGAGTGCCACTGCCCTGATTTTGAAAAGCTGAAATGTTTAAGTGTGTTTTTAATAAATACAACTACGATGTTTTCCCTTAAATAAGATGTGCCCAAATTTGAAGCCATAAAATTATTTTGGGGCCATTTCAATACGAGACCTACCCCGGTAACAAACCTCAGTTAGGACAGCCAGCTACCTACTCGCTCGATTAGGAGGTATCATGACTATGAGCGCTCTGAGATTACAAAAGTGAGATGCAGAAGCATGGCTTAGTCTCCGGCAGCTTTTTCTTGATTTTTATCCGCGGAAAAGCTGTTCTGTGGAGCAACAAAAACGTTTTGCTGATTCCTCCCGGAACAAGAACCTTTGGCTCTAACCAAGGAGAAAAAGCTTCGAATAAGATAAGTTTGAATCAGGGCATAGAACTTGCAGCCAAATCCAAAGCTGGCTTGATTTCTCGCATCAGGGAGTTGCAGCGGTCCACCGAACTTCGGCTTGTTTTTATCACTTGCTTGTGCTCGAGTCTATTGGGAGGGGACGTACCCCATAGCCACGAAGGCCCGCTGCTCTGCAAGGTATAACCGGCAACTAGACCAAGATACTTGGAGTGAGGAATCACATAAGGCCTCATTAGGTCAGGTGTGGTAAAGATCCATACGGCAGCGGATTGCTGTCTATCACCAAAAGTAACCGGTGGTGGCGGGGATTCAAACCTCGGACCATCGAGGTGATAGTCAAGTGCTCTAACTCACTCGACCATCACCGGCTAGAGTTCCTTTCCCTCTGCTGGTAGCCGAAATTTCAAGATAAACTTCGTTGGCTCTGCCAAAACGAACAAAAAAATCAACATTTCAAGCAAAACAAAACCCAGCAACCAGCAGCTCTAACCGCCATGCAGAAGCCTGGCCAACAAAATGTCAGCTTTCTTTTGAAGGAAGATATACGGAGGGGCTAAAAAGCATCCAGGAGGTATGGATGAGATTGAAAGTAAAAGGTAGATACCAGTATTCTTCTGAGGTTCCTCGAAAGTTTAACAGGTTATGCGGAAAACAGGCATCCAGGCCGAGTCCAACTGTTTTAAAAACGGGTAACGGTAGGTTTGCATGGGGCTTATCCCAGTCGTTTATTATAGCTTTTGAAAATAAATCGGGCTCTGACGTTCTTGTTGGCTCTTTGTTTATTGCGCTCTAGTTCATGCTCTTTGAGGGTGAGGTTTCCTTCACGGACAGGTAATGACCTTTTCGTGGAAGACCGTCCTTCTATTTCTTTCATTGCTCCTATCATGTTTCCGCTGGAGAGTCTACGCTCTAGCGGAAACAGATCTTGCCGCACCAGTCTATCCTTAGGCAGTATTCCCCTCCGACCTGAGATCTTCCCCGTTAACCTCCGTAGACACACCTTCAGTTTGTAAGTACCCGTTACTAGCCAAATGGGGGCCCAAAATGAACAATGAGCCATTACCGTGGTCGCGGCAGGGCCTTATTAAGGGAGGTAGGGCTTTCGGGTCCCCCTAAGTCGTTGTGCCTTGCAGATGGTACTTGTCCTGGTTCGCCGTGTCTGTCGTTTACTGACACTATGCTGACGGCTAGGGGTTGCTTTTTGCAACCATACCTGAATCCCGTATTTCGGCTTTTTGTGCTATCGTTTCAAGTTCATCCCGGTTTACGTGATGTTAATTCCGGAACCCCTCCCAACAGCTGGTTATACTTAGCCAAGTTAGGAGTTGGGTTCCGGGCTCCTATTCTCTTGTGAATGATGTCCAGGTCCTTCTGAACCTGGGTAGGTTCAGGGGACGGCAGGATTTTCCGTCGTCTGTGCAAAGAAGACATGGCTACCGAAAGATGCTGGGTAGGACGAGTACTGGCACAGGCGTGACCCTTGGGTACCCCAATAGTTGCCCCCGCCAACATGATACTAGTGTCCTCAAACCTGTGGTAAAATTGGCGGCCCTGCATGTGGGCTTGTACCCGACCGATCCGCCTTGCGGCCACATTCGGACCCTTATTTTATGTAGCTACGATCTTTGACTTACAGCGTCAAAGGCTTTGCAAAAGTCAGGGCATCAGACTTCAACTTGCAAATCTTGATCCGATCTCTTAATCGTTGTGTCTAAAATGCTCAAAAGGTTATTATAGTAAGACCTCCAATCTGTGGAACGAAGCAGTTCGTCTGGAATCAGAATTGCAGCACTTCAAAAAAGCTATGATTTTTCCTTTCCGTGCTTATCTTCATTAGAACCGACCTAAGAGTAATTTCGAAAATTTTGGACATTGGACTGGTTCTCTTGATGTCTTCTTTCCAAAAACTGACCGAGATGTCTTAACATCGAAGAGCTGGGTCATGGACTGGTTCGATGAATTGAATAAGTATCACAAACACACCTAAGTGGCATGTCAGCCAAACAGGAGGGCTCTGGTCACCTTATCTGAGCATCCTAACCACGAAGTGCGGAACAACCATGTTAAAACTATTCAGGGCATACTTCATTAGAATGACCCTTATTTCGTTCGGATTCTAAAATATCGAATACTACTCTCATTATGTTGCTGTGCTGTCGACCTTTTCCCACCGTCGACAGTATCAGCCTTCGGTCTGACTCTCCCGCGATTGCAAAAGTAGTACGCTCACGTAGCAAGTATTTTCCACATTGTGTCAAACAACGAAGAACTGATAACATATCTGACGGCTCTCAAAACATTGTTTGGTATGGTGAATGGAAAGATCTTTTCTCATACACTTACAACCATTCTGGATTTATCATCAACCGATTTCAATCGGTTTTTCCGCACGGTGAATATACTTTGCGCTCCATTCAGTCAAACGGAATTCAATCCAGTATGTACCTCGGAGTGACGGTGAACATTTGTACTGTCAAATATATGCGTGGATTACCCTTTCCTTTCTCCAAATTTGATAACTCAGGCAGTTCTGCTCAACAAGGATTACAACATCTCTCCTGACGCCAACAATACTGCAACCTGTGGACACGAAACTGTCCTTGCCGTCCCCATGGTTAATAACTTTCCTGTTCATCCCTCTATCATCTTAAGTGGAATGCCTATAGAGCTTGCTGTATTCAGCGAATCCTGAAGCAACAGAAACAATCTCGTTCTCTACTGAGTGTTCTGATGCCTGAATTGGGTACCTTCAATCCATTCGGTGTTAAACCCACATTCAACTTTCCTTTTGCTTCTCAATGCATTCCATAAAATTTACCTAATTTCTTTCTCTCATTATTTTGCTTCTCATCAATAGAGAATGCGAGGTATTCATGTAATAGGTCGTGTAACTCATAGGCTGTTTTTGAAATCATCAACAACATACTTCATTCATATGGTATTGCCCTTGATAAGCCGGGTGGTTGAACTTGGAAATTCGCACATCACACTTGAAGTCGGAACGGTTTAACTTCAAGTTAAATTGGTGTAGTTGCGTTCTTCTTACCATGATGCTGCGCCCTCATTGCTCTGCCTTATGAGGGGCAATAATTCATTCCAAAAATCGTCACTTTCGTCCAGCAACGTAAGTTGGCTCGAAACACCTCCCGTATTGCTGAAGTGCATCCCAAATTTTGTACCTTTCACCCGATGACAGCCACAGCATTACCGGCGCAGTAAAGGTAATCGACATTTGACCAGTATGAATGCTTTCGAATAGTACTTACTGACGCTTTTGTCACGGTGGTAGGTCTCAGTAGGCTAGCCTTAGAATATCCCACTAGTCAGTGTGCTGTAGTCAGGGCAGGCATGCTCGCACATGCCAAAGTACACAATAAGTCTCCTCATTTTCGCTGAATCCAACGAGGCGGAATAAAACTCAAGAGCCACAAATATTGATGGTCCTTGTGCAACCAATGGTTTGAGTTTTTCATAAAAACAAAATCAATGGTATATTTTGGATGAGCCAAAGCATGCTAAGGTGCAAGATCATATGATTCAAGTGGTGTTCGAATATGAGTTTTTAGGAGAGTAGCACTTGTGTTTACAAAGGTTTGAGGGAGACTGCTAAATTGGCCCAAAACAACATCTTAGCCCGGCATACTTGAAGATCAAGGGCAAATGGTCAGTTTGGCTAATAGTGGCCGGGATCAGTTACAATAAGGGATTGCATTCATAAATGGTACTAGAATTGATCGCGACCATCAGAAATTCGAGCGAAATGAACAGATAAGCTTTGAGGTTTTTTGAAGGATGAGTTCATCAGGAGAATTTCAAAACGTTGTTTGCAGGCTGCAGAATATGGAAAATATATGGATATAAGGACTGACGACGAAAGAGAACGAATTTTCAGGGATAAATTGCAATGAATGGACAGCCAATATGCTAGCAGAATTTGATGACCGGATGTCGACGAAGTCAATCACAAGAACAGTAACAAAACCGATGGATGGAGGGGGGTTTCATAAGTGATGAAGGAATAAACAACCAGAGGAAAGCCGGTACCCTTTCAGAAAATTATTTACAGTAGGAAAATTAACAAGAAAAATAATAACAACGGTATATTTCTCGACCGCAGCTGAGACGCGCGCAGGAGAGCAGGAATAAGGTGTGCACTGTTTATCATTGGAACAGAAAACTAAAACATTTGGAAGCAAGATTCGGCGACCTTGGCCAACAAGAGAATACAACTTGGCAAAGTTTAAATGAACTATGATGACAGCGGTTTACGCGCTGAATACGAGTCATTTTCGACTGTTTCGTCGGCGACAGCGAAACAAGCTTCGTCTTGGAATGCATAAGACACGGTAAATGCAGGCATGCTACAGAAGAAACGGAGGACTTTTATTTCAAGTTGATTGAATGAAGTTAACCGGGTAAAACTGCAGAATTATGCCCAAGAGAACTTTTATGAGTATGAAAGGAGCCAGGATACTGTGGACAAGGTGGAATGGTTACCAGCAGTAACGGTTATCATCTAGTGATGTGAATCCTCGGCTGGCTGAAGAAGAGTGGAGCCCTAAGATATTGAGAATGAATTAGAAAGAGGAATGCCATCAAGGAGGAAGAAAATATTGAAACTGATGGGTTGGTACGGGTGTTCACCTGGAATGAGCCGGACTGCTCTGGTGAAATAATAAATATGTTATCTTATCAATTCTCCTGGAGCTTGACCGCATCCGAATTGGACATCGTGGGTGAGGCTGACCTACCGCGGCTTGGACGCGCCCTTTATTGGGGTGGATTCTGTTGCATGGTTTTTAGTCACCCGAAATTGGCAGAGTGAGGTATCGGCCAGGTAGAATATGTTAGCGGGTGACTGCCCAAAGTAATGCATATTATCTTATAAAGAACGCCTTCTATCTGCTTAAGGGATTTGTTGCCAAGGCGGGAGGATTTTCACTCACTGGGCATAATGAACAGCGAAATTTGGCAAGCCACGTCCATTATAAGCCACCGACACTGGTTGCTGTTGCAGCAATAGTTGTTGTGTGGTCAGACCTTGCGTAGGCTGTGATTGAGACATCACTGGGGAACGAACAGTCAGAGACTCAGGTCAGCCCAACAAGAAGCTGTCGAAAAGGATTGTATGCCTTTCGGTCGGATTGCGATCATTTTTGTCAGTAGGTAATGATGGTTTATTCTGGAGATACCCGAGGCATGCTTACCTGCATGATCACAGGGTACAAATGAGTTCTTAATAGGGGGTGTTGGATGGCAAGCTGGGTATACTTACTGCAAAGGAGGGTGAAGATTTTAGTGATCCCATGAGGGAAAGCCAGGGAAAACTAAATTTGGTGGTCAGATGGTGACATCGGCTTCTTGGTCAAGACACGTATTCAAGTACAGCATGAATGGAAACAAAAGGCCCGGAAGTTTGGATATGGGCGAAAGGAATCCGCAGGGCAGAGCATGCTGACAAAAAGAAACTTTTGGGCATAGCATGGATGAAAAAATTGGGAAAATAATTGGATTTGATGGGTATGCTCTTGAACCAGTAGTTTTATCGACCTGTGAAAAATCAAAAGTGTTATTCCGAGGGAGTCCTTAGGTGTCCTCCAAGAAGAGGAAGTGCGCAGATGAAGCGGAAAATCCGATTCATTACAGCTAGAGGACTTGACATCTGCTGAGAGGTTGCAGAAGGAGCACTTGCTTTTGGGTATAGAGTAGATGCCCATTCATAGGAATTTGATGGGGCTGAATGATTAAAAAATTGACAGGTGATTTATTCACGATTCAATTTAATGGGTTGGTTAGGCCAATAAAAATAATAGTTTATTCCGAAAGGGCCCGACGCTTGCGGCAATGGGCGTACAAGTGGTACAGCTGATAACACTGTCAGAGTTTTCAATAGGATAAAAGAAGTGCCCACAGAGGACCACAAAAGAACACTGAAGTGGACTGAAATGATGATAACACCCGGCAAATAGAAGACTCATGGTCAGGTAGTCGGTTAGGCTATTTTTGGGTGAGGCTGGCTGGAAATGTGGGGCAGGTGCATAAGTGATATAAGAAATGAAAACAACTGATGGAAATCCAAAACAATTCGGGGGATAGTTTTTCGGTCCTTATAAAAAGGGAATTTATCGAGCTGAGTAAAAAGGGTTACTTACAGGCTGCAGAGTATGGAAGGCTTATGGATAGAAGTCTCGCCGGTGTGCTAGAGAAAAACCTCTAAGGAATTATTCACTTTATACCAGGTATGTCAAGTCTTATCAAGGTGGAAAAATATCAGTCTTCAGATATGGTAGTACAAGTTGTGGCCGGATTCTGGCCGAATCAAGTACGTAGCCAATAATTGACTTATCTCGAGAGTAGAAGACTGCCAGAGGGGTGGTGGGAGGAAACGGCTGGAGGGAAACAAGTTGGCGTGCAGGGAATTGTTAGCTTCATGTAGGGTAAGCAGGAAATATGAAAGCGGAAATGCAAGAGATGGTGGAGCAGTCCACAGGTAAGTGTACTCCAATAAATGAAGGTTGTATAGTGTGTGCCACGCAAAAACAGGTAGTTGAATCAAGCTATACCACGTATATCTCGGGGGGCAGCGGTGAATCAGCAGCTTTAACACAAGATACGTGAGCTGATAAAGACAGAGGTGGGATCTGGGGGTTAGACGCAGAGTTATTTTCGAATTCCATACCTGGAGGGAGAGAGGAACTGCCAGATTGAGGATGTAAGAAAGATGATGGTATGGTAGATGGACGGCAAGTCTACCATTTCTAAATTCCATTTTGACAGGTGTGACGAATGATGTTGATGGAGCGGCGAAGCTGCATGAGAAGTATGTCGGTGACGTCCATACGCGAGGGAAACATGGTGCTCTGCAAAATCAGAGAATCTCAGCAGAATAGCACGGAGGAGGCGGTCGGACGGACTGATGAAGAATGCGGATAATCACTCATCACTTCACTGACCACCGGAGGACTTCGGAGAGAAACGTCAGCGCCTGTGGTCTTTTGGTGACTGGTGAGGGAATGGGCAATGACAATAAATGGGCCGAGAATCAAACAGTATTAGTGATTTCTAACTAGAGGAATGAACATGATAACGTGTGGGGCAGAGGAGTAGATAGACGTGAAACTCGAGGAAAGCTTGCACTGAGGTAACCACCGAGATCGGTGAATATTTGCATATGCAACCGGCATGTGCAGAGAAAAAATATATAAGGTAGGTAGAGGTGAAAGCTCTTCACTTTAGCATGCATTGGTGGCGATAAACTGTGCCGGGCAAGAAAAGGACAGGATATAACAAATAAGGGGGCACGGATGTAATCAACTAGTAGCGCCAGTGGATGGGAATGACCTCCCACTGGACACCCAGCCTGAGACACACTTCTGGAGACAAGAAATGCGATCAGCCGATCAGTTTGCGCCAGCACATCACTGCAGACGTTCTGCACGCCCAAAGTGTGCGGCCAAAGCGGTAACCTGACCGCGTCTCGTCCCGCTGGGATTAGAATTAGATGTTTGAACGCAGTGAGATTAAGCAGTCCAGGTTCCGGTGGCCCGACTGTGAACATTTTGGAGAGGCCGTCTTTTGGTGGACGAGAGAAGTTACAAGCTTTTCATGGGGTGAGGCAGGCGACAATCGTGCTTCGGGTGTGGATTCTGGAGGCAAAGTGGAAAAGGCAGCTGTCCGGCAATTCTGCCAGCAGTGGCTTAAGAGAAAGACACAGAACAACAACATCACGCCAGGAAATTGGCCATAACAAAATGGTCCGTTGTAAAGTTATGGACAGGCTATTTTGGATTAAAAGACTTACGGGAAGCAAATAGAACGGTACTAGCGACAAACTATCGTGAAGCCTAGTGAAAATTACCAATATGATATAGGGGCGGGAATGGGCGACACATGGGGCGAATACTTACTTGTAGTTCGGTGGACGAATCTGGCCATAGTGAATAGCTTTTGGTGTAAGCCACGGTGGAAACTGAGGCGTTAGGTACAAAGAAGTACGTAACTTTAGCGTCGTTTGCAAAAGGAAATGCGGCATTGTGTGTGATGACGCAATAAACGTCAAGGCCCCAGTATCACAACTGAAATCCACCCTGCTCAGGGCAGCTGGCATGGAACACCATCCATGCACGTGCACAAGGTTACACAAACGTTCACCACGCCACACATGTCCTATCCTTTTCCAATTCCCTTCTGATCAAATAGCAAGAGAATTTATCAAAAGGCAATCGTCGATTGCCCTCAACACAGCTTATAAATCGGTCAGGATTACGGCAGACAAGACTCCTCTCCAAAGAGAGGCGTCAAGGACAGCAGTAACTCCCACTAGTACCTTACAAACCGGCCCTCGGCTGAGGCTAGCCTCAGCCGTGCGATCACCTCTCCTCAACCCGGCACGCTCCGTACCAATTCAGGTGCCGGTTGACCTTGACAGCTCACTCTTGTCGGACCCCCAGGTAACATCCAGTGGACGACAGGTACTTCTAGATGCAGCTTCGACCCCTACCCGCAGCGTATCTACATCACCTGCCCCTAACAACGGCACGGTTGATCGGGCATTAGGGGCCTCTCCATCACCGGCCATCCCTCCACCAAGTAAGCGGGTTCGTAGGATGCAGGCTACCTCTACTCCCACTACTCCATCCGGTCGGGCCCATCCGCCTGTCCCTCCTGCCCTTACTAGATCTCTCAATTCCTCCACGAACCTTTCCGGACCAACAAAACGTGCAAGCGCGAGGCCCATTCCGGCCCATCATCACGCACAAACAGATAGAGTGGGGCCTCACTGCCAGGGCCATCCTACCATGCAATCCGAAGTAAAACCGGAAAGCAGTGGTCAAATATTTGTGGGCTCTCGGAGGCGACCGCACCGATCCACCCACAAACCTGAACCTAACCGTGCAGACTCTAGGCCTACAGAGGGCACTAGCTCAAAGATACAAGCATCCAGCCCACTCGAGCTGCGCTCGAATTGTCAGACAACTCACAATAGGGTCCGACCCACGCACAATCCCACTCAATATAAAGCCTTCCCAGAGACCCAGTGGCCGGCTCTCGACCTGTGTTCAACACCATTACGTATGCCTCCACGGATAATACAGTTTGCCCCGATACCAAATATGATGCCGGGCGGACCTTTCTTTCCACCACTGGCCCAACATGCCTTCGCTTCCGTGCCCTATACCTCTCGAAACGGGGTATTCGATTCTACCTCTCCGGGGGTCCTCCAAGACCCATATCACCACCAGGTTCAACCCTCCCTGTCGAATATTCCTATACTCCCATTTCCTCCTTCAGTGGACTACCTCAGTGCAGTCCGCAACCTTGGCACAAGCTTCAACTTCCACCCCGCCCCCGGACCGCTCCCGTTTTTTCGTCCTTATCCCTCACTCAACCAAAATCCACGTATAGCATCAAGCTCCGGGATAATGCACCAAATGTCCATAAGTCCTTACCACCTCTATCCCCCTCTAGCTCCTTCCGCGCCTCATTTACCCCCTCCAGGATTCGGCCGTTTCAATTAGAACCCCCTAACCGCTCTTCAAATTACGCCCAATTTGAAAGCCCAGCGGCGCATTTAGTCACAGGCACAAACTCTTCATCTAAAACGCGGTTAAAATGGGCCGAGCTTCGACTGCCCATCGTAAGCCACGCCTTATTTGACGATCCTTCATCACCTCACCACAACGAAATTACGGCTCTATCTACTGAGAACCTATCAAAAAACACCTTGTCTCTCTTACTACTTAACGTCCGCTCTCTCCTCCCAAAATTGCCCCTGCTTAGAGAGCTTGCATTAGACCTACACCCTGACATCCTACTAGTTACCGAGACGTGGCTGACGGAACACACCCCATTAAACCACGTATCCATACCCGGATATCAGGCCACTGCCAACAGTAGATCTGACCAAAGAGGAGGCGGCTGCATCATTTACACCAAACACATATTCACGGCGAGTAGGTTCCATCATCCTATTCTAGACAACATTCCAGACTCGGTCTGGATCACTATCAAAGAAGATCAACAACTACTTCTCGTAGGATGTATCTACCGTCCTCCAAACCAGGGCAGGCACGAGTTGACAGCAATAATAGACGCATTCAACTATGTCTCTAACCTCCCCGTAACTGCTAAAATTCTAGCTGGTGATTTCAACGTGCCTGAAATATGCTGGCATTCCATGACATCACCCCCAAAACTCCATGATTTCCTTTCGTGTATCCATGTGGGTAATTGGGTACAGCATGTTTTATCCCCCACTCGAGGGAGAAATACATTAGACCTTATCTTCTCTATTGGTATCAAGAATTTAGATACCCAAATCTTAAGTCGCTTCACCGGTAGTGACCATAAGATGGTATCCTGTGTTTTTACTGCACCTTGGCCTCACACTGATAAGTCAGCAGAAACACACCTTCCGACCACCAATAAGCAATACCATAAAGCTTGCTGGAATAGTCTACCCTCTTTTATCCGTTCCTTAAACTGGGACGAATCGTTTTTATCTAATGACCTAGAGATAGCAGCTGCCCAACTGTATACTAATCTTCACCACTGCCTCGACAAAATCAATCCAGCCTCGGGGCCTATCATACGCAAACAGCGGAACTCTCTAGATCGTCTTAACGGTAACCTAGCCAAACTCCAACGAAGATTCACTAAGACGAGGGACTTCTCGTCGTATCTTCAAATTATACGTATATCCCGTACGATTAAATTGCGCTTGGATTCTTCTAAGAAGAAACAGGAACGAGATGCCTTAAGCCACCCAAACAAGGTGGAAGCACTGGCCAGGCTAATGAAGGTCAGAAACAAGCAACCTAACCAAGACATCCCATATTTGAACTATAATAATAAATGCTTGCGTGACCCTCTTTTGATTACGGAGGCTTTCAGCACCTATTTTGCCTCCTCTTTAACGACGGATGACGCCACATCCTTCCCCGTTCTAGATCCGGTGACATCAGTAACTTTCTCGACGGTAGTGTTCTACCCTGAGGAGGTTTCAGCCCATGTTGCAAGAACAAGACCGTCCTGCAGGCCAGGTCCAGATGCATTACCACCGGCCATTTTTAGTCGAGGTGGCGAAGATGTTCCAATGTTGCTGACAAACATATTCAATTTGTCACTCAGGTGCAGTGTTTTCCCTTCCCAATGGAAAACTTCAACTATCATACCGATGCACAAAAAAGGATCACGTCTAGATCCAGTTAACTATCGGCCGGTGAACCACACCCCGGTCGTGTCCAGGATCATGGAGAGAATGATCAAGGAAAGGCTGACACGTCACCTTCTTAACAATAATCTAATCAACGATGGTCAGCATGGTTTTCTGAAAAACAGGTCATGTGCGACATGCATGACCGATTTCCTCAATCTGGTCACAGAGGCTGTCAATATTGGTAAATCGGCAATCGTGATCTTTTTGGACATGACCAAGGCGTTTGACCGGGTATCCCACGTCCGGTTACTACAGAAGATTAAAACTTATGGAATCGTGGACCCAATGCTCGCTTGGTTTGCGTCCTATTTAACATCCCGAGACCAGGTTGTAAGTATAGGTGGAAATTTGTCCGAACCCCGTCCCGTAACCAGTGGGGTGATACAAGGTAGTGTACTGGGCCCATTACTGTTCCTAATGTACGTTAACGATATATTTACCATTTTCCAACGGGGAGTTCCCTTCCTGTTCGCAGATGATATCAAAATCGTGTACACTTTTGAGCCCGCGGCGTTAGCCTCTACCGTAGATGACATTACAAGGGAACTGCTCGCTCTCAGCTCCTGGAGTAACGATTGGAAAATGAGTTTTTCCGCCGAAAAAAGTAATATTATTACGTATAAATGTCACGTCCCCACTGTAAGATTTAGTATAAACGGCACATTCATCCCCAATAACTCTCAGGTACGTGACTTGGGTCTACACTACTCATGTACGTTTGACTTTTCGGAACACGCAGCCATCCAGGTGGCTAAAGCACGCCGTACGATCGGGCTAATACATCAAACATTTGTTTTGCCAGAAAGTAAACTAAACATTTTTAAGTCCCATGTTAGACCTCTTATGGAATACGGCTCAATCATTTGTTCCAACATGCGACAAAGGGACCGCATAGCGTTTGAGAATGTACAACGGGCATTCACGAAACAGCTCATAGGTTTTTCTTCGCCCTCTAATTACATGGAACGTTGTGAGCGGCTGAAAATCGATCCCTTATGGCTACGCCGCATAAGAAATAACCTGCTATTCTTTCACAATATCTTGAAGAATAGATCATGTAGTTCAGCACCGCAGGTAAGAACTCTTTCTACGTATCCCTTACGTAACAATGAGTTCTTGGTGTCTGTCCCTTTGCCGAAGCTTGCTCTTCGGTCAAACTTCTTCATTAACAAGTACGCTTCATTGTGGAATAAGCTACCACAACGAATTCGGGCGTTATCACCGACATCGGTGGCTTTCAAACAGGAAATAAGCATAGCCCTAACGGTGGACACGCTGACTATGTTATACAATCCGTATATTTCAAGGGCTCAGGCCTTTGAGGTAGGTATAGGGTACTAATAAGTCGAATAACCGCTCTGAGCAGCCTAGGCTCAATTAGACCCGCATATGGTTGGCCCCACCGCTGCAGCAATTACGGAACTCAGCGGTTCATCCATACGATCTAGGACAGCAAAACAGTCCCAACTTTTTACCATCAACTTCTTCCTCCTGAACTATGCAACCCTGTGGAATAAACTCCCAGCTGAAGTCCGTTCCGTAGTTTCCCTAATTATGTTTAAGTCTGGACTACACGTAGCTCTGGACATCCAAAAACTGATCGCTCTTACGAATCCTTATATGTATTTTGATAGAGATTATGAGGAAAACGCTGGATACTAACCTGAACCCTTGAGAATCTAGGATGTGCCACACCATACGCCGCTGTTGCCATCACCTAAGCGTAAACCTAACAGTTTACAATGCCTAAACAGAATAATTACCTCTAATCTATAACCACTGTCACCCCAATAGTTCCTTCTACTTGGACTCCTCAGAAACTACTCAGTATAGAACAACCACTATACCGAAAGAGACAGTAACAGCGTAGCGCCACGCAAACAGTATGATAGTCCTACTCGCTCTGTCTGTTATTTCAAACCTATCTTATCGCCTCGTGCCAAACTGCGTTCTGCGTAAGCAAACGGTATTGAAGGTTATCATTACTAACCACGGGCAAATCATAAATCCTTTGAAATGCATACAGCTACCAAGCCTGTGTACGCAACTTCAACAGCCTGCAGCAGTACAGCTCAAATCCACTGCGAGCCTATTTTATCCATGCCCCACTCACATAGACCTAACCAATCCATTGTTTATTGTCTTCACATATTATCATAACCCACAGCTGGAACCACGTCCAGACTGCAATCTCCCTTTATTTCAGGTCGTTGTCTCCCACTATCTCAGTCGCCAAATTGGCTAACCAAGGAGGCCGCTTTGACTCGTACGGACAGAGACTCAAGTGGAACCTACCATGGCAACTGGGACAGAAATCCAACCACACAACAGGAGATACCCTCAATTGCTTATCAGATCGTTCAGCATTTTCTAACGCAACCAACACGAATTCCAGCTCACGCGCATGCCGCTAACATACAGCCACACTCGGCTGATTGACTGACACATACTTTGCCCTGCCAGATGAAACTTACGCATTCGATGTAGTACGTTACCAGAATAACACTGAAGGCAAATGCGTCATCACATACATATATATTTGTCATTAAAGCAGCATAACGCTGAAGTCCATGCGAAGATTTTCCCACTTTATTATCCGTTAACACAGGTTATCTTTTCTCCGAACCGTAGCCGGCTGGAATTCGACTCTCCATTTCTCGAAGACCCTCCAGTTGCGCCTTCTCATTTCTGAATAGTACATGTTACTGGACCTGAATCTAAACTCACCTTTTTATGGACTGCTGTTTCTCCCACATCCACCGGTGTTCACTTTCACGAAACTGGCCTCAGGTCCCCCTGCTTCAAATCTCATTCCGTTTACAGAACTCCGGTAAATCCGTCATTCAGGGTCTGCATTGTCTTCATGGATCGCTATCCTCTTCGCATGCGTCGATTTTCCACCTTTTTTTCTTGTTCAAAATTTATTCCATCTGCAGAACCTCAGTTGGCCTCTGGTTTCCTGGGCTTGCATCATTCTTGTTAATAATGCCTCCTTAGCACTGCGCTAACGATTTTCTCGATATCTCCACCGCGCACCACTGCCTGATCCGGATTCGAAACCGGTTTAAAACTGCCGCGCAAACCATTATCAGAATGGTCCATTCAAACTTTTCCTGTCATTGTTTTTTCATCTCTAATACTCTCGACTTTCATACTTAGAATATGTGAACATTTCATCTTATTGAGTAACGTGTACACCATGATCATGCTTGAACGCGTGCGTCTCGACCATGGCCGAGAAATATACCAATATTAATATTAAAAAATGAAGGTTGTATAGTGTGTGCCACGCAAAAACAGGTAGTTGAATCAAGCTATACCACGTATATCTCGGGGGGCAGCGGTGAATCAGCAGCTTTAACACAAGATACGTGAGCTGATAAAGACAGAGGTGGGATCTGGGGGTTAGACGCAGAGTTATTTTCGAATTCCATACCTGGAGGGAGAGAGGAACTGCCAGATTGAGGATGTAAGAAAGATGATGGTATGGTAGATGGACGGCAAGTCTACCATTTCTAAATTCCATTTTGACAGGTGTGACGAATGATGTTGATGGAGCGGCGAAGCTGCATGAGAAGTATGTCGGTGACGTCCATACGCGAGGGAAACATGGTGCTCTGCAAAATCAGAGAATCTCAGCAGAATAGCACGGAGGAGGCGGTCGGACGGACTGATGAAGAATGCGGATAATCACTCATCACTTCACTGACCACCGGAGGACTTCGGAGAGAAACGTCAGCGCCTGTGGTCTTTTGGTGACTGGTGAGGGAATGGGCAATGACAATAAATGGGCCGAGAATCAAACAGTATTAGTGATTTCTAACTAGAGGAATGAACATGATAACGTGTGGGGCAGAGGAGTAGATAGACGTGAAACTCGAGGAAAGATTGCACTGAGGTAACCACCGAGATCGGTGAATATTTGCATATGCAACCGGCATGTGCAGAGAAAAAATATATAAGATAGGTAGAGGTGAAAGCTCTTCACTTTAGCATGCATTGGTGGCGATAAACTGTGCCGGGCAAGAAAAGGACAGGATATAACAAATAAGGGGGCACGGATGTAATCAACTAGTAGCGCCAGTGGATGGGAATGACCTCCCACTGGACACCCAGCCTGAGACACACTTCTGGAGACAAGAAATGCGATCAGCCGATCAGTTTGCGCCAGCACATCACTGCAGACGTTCTGCACGCCCAAAGTGTGCGGCCAAAGCGGTAACCTGACCGCGTCTCGTCCCACTGGGATTAGAATTAGATGTTTGAACGCAGTGAGATTAAGCAGTCCAGGTTCCGGTGGCCCGACTGTGAACATTTTGGAGAGGCCGTCTTTTGGTGGACGAGAGAAGTTACAAGCTTTTCATGGGGTGAGGCAGGCGACAATCGTGCTTCGGGTGTGGATTCTGGAGGCAAAGTGGAAAAGGCAGCTGTCCGGCAATTCTGCCAGCAGTGGCTTAAGAGAAAGACACAGAACAACAACATCACGCCAGGAAATTGGCCATAACAGAAATGGTCCGTTGTAAAGTTATGGACAGGCTATTTTGGATTAAAAGACTTACGGGAAGCAAATAGAACGGTACTAGCGACAAACTATCGTGAAGCCTAGTGAAAATTACCAATATGATATAGGGGCGGGAATGGGCGACACATGGGGCGAATACTTACTTGTAGTTCGGTGGACGAATCTGGCCATAGTGAATAGCTTTTGGTGTAAGCCACGGTGGAAACTGAGGCGTTAGGTACAAAGAAGTACGTAACTTTAGCGTCGTTTGCAAAAGGAAATGCGGCACTGTGTGTGATGACGCAATAAACGTCATTAGCATGCACAAGAATATGTGAGAGACCTAGCAAACTACCCTGAGTAACTCCACCAGTTACTGGTCGAGGTGATGCTAAACTGCCGTCAACGTTCATCACCTGTTTCTGGAGTGTCAGATATGAAGAAAACCAGCTCAGGATAGGGTCAACAATTCAGTATGTTTGTACCTCAGCCAGTAGCCTATCATAGGGTACTCGACCAAAAGCCTGGGTCATGCTAGGGATAATTACGATCACCTATTTGGTGGCCGTATTTATCAAGCTAAATAAAGCACTCATTTAATTGGCGCTCCGTCTTTTTCACGAAAACTGCGCTGTCAAGAGTTATTGGGGCTATTATTTAGCAGATGAGTTGTCAGCTTATTTTTGATCGGCCTTTCCATAATTTGGGAAACCACAGGGGAGTGGTTTCCTGGTCGATAGTCGGTTAGGTTCTGTCGTGAACCTCTCTGAGGAGTTGGGGTAATAACTGATCTTATCCAACAGGAGGAAAAGGTTCCACTGCCCACAGATAAATTGAAGATTTCTAAAACCCAGAATGGGATATCCGTTCCACATAAACTGAAAGTAGCCGACGGTGAGGCATCTGGCCCGGGAGGTATGACCACCTAATTTTAGTAAGCCGTGCTGTTAAGTCCTTCTGGTTGAATTAAATCGCTGAGAACCGTTCGGATGTCAGCTGCCCAAAGTTACGTAGGCATAGGAAGCCATCGGTCGTTAGGGACGAAACTAAATAGGCACTGAAATCATCGGAGATCCCTTGGGAGTTCGTTATATAACTGTTTCACGATAGATGAAATAGGATGATTGCACAGCCCTCTTCGCAGTTTCATCAACTTCGATAAAGCTGTCTCTCCTTTTGATGTGACACAGCGCTATAATTTCCTGTTTATTCGACAGATGTTTCAATCAATGGTATTGAACGAGGTGGGAGGTTCCTTTTTAAGAAAAGCGAAAAATCTTTTTTACTAAGGAAATTTCTCTGTTGTAGGAAAAGCTTCTATATTCGACAAAAATTGTTTGAATTATCGCGGCCAGTTAGTCCTTGGGTTGAAACGATTAATCCAGCCAATAGAACTAGCATGGAGCAAGGCCGATCGAGCATAGCATGCACGACGTCAGATAAGAAAAAGAGCTCAGAACTTCCAACACTACTATTGTAAACTGTGGCAGCAGTTAGATTTTGACTTTTTCTGAATTTTCGCGAGAAAAACTGCACGGCACTTTCGGCCTAAGAAATCAGTGAACGACACCGCGATTTGTAAGTCGTACTTTTGAAGGTGCTCTTCCAACCCTCAAATGGTCGGATACAGCTGTCTACGCAAATTGAGTGGACCGTAAGTGGTGGCCAAACGGACATGAAGTCGTTTATAATGAATAAATGGGCCATGATGGCCAATTTGGTATGGTCTTGCATGGAAAATCCGAGCGGAATAGCAACTTATGTGGTAATAGACTAGTGGTATGTCATCCATTGGGACAGCGTTTATCGCTAATCCGTTTGTAGTTTATTCTCGGATATTCGCTTTAGTCTCCTGAATGTGAAAGACTTCAATGAATCTAGTAAATTTGGAATACCCAATAACAGTATTTGGATTGTGGCCTTTCTGGTTGCTACTTCTCAACAACGGCCTGGCTAGGAAATGAAAGTTGTCGATAATATCGCAAAGTGGGGAGAGAAGTAAAAGTAATCGTAGCTGCATGATGGTTAGGTCATGCGAATACAAAGGCCTCAAGTGTCATGATATATAATCTTATCTTCCTGCCTGCCTGTAATCACTGGTTTTATGTACTTCGCGAATGTCCGACGCAGGGAAAATATTCGAATGCGATGGTCGATCTCAATATGTAACACCCATCTTGTGGGCTGTCCACGTATTAGCGCTTACTCTTACAAGGTTCATGTAGCTTTTGATAAGTGCGAAATATTATGGAACCGGTGTTTGCATCTCATCAACAATTGTCAGGTTTCTGGCACCGCAGGTGAGAAACCTTTCTGCTTATCCCTTACGTAACAATGAGTTCTTGGTTTCTGTCCCTTAGCCGAAGCTTGCTCTCCGATCAAACTTCTTCATTAACAAGTACGCTTCATTGTGGAACAAGCTACCACAACGAGTTCGGGCATTATCACCGACATCGGTGGCTTTCAAACAGGAAATAAGCATGGCCCTAACGGTGGACACGCTGACCAGGATGTACAATCCCTATATTTCAAGGGCTCAGGCCTTTGGGGTAGGTATAGGGTACTAATAAATCGAATAACCACTTTGAGCAACCTAGTCTCAATTAGACCCGCATAGGGTGGGCCTCCCCGCTGCAGAAATTACGGGACTCAGCGGTGCATTCCCACCATCTAGGACGGCGAAACAATCTCAATTTTTTACCATCAAATACCTTTTTCGCGGCAAGCCAACAAAGCGGCCCATGGCGTACTCAGGCATAAGGGCATCATGTTGTTAGGGTTGCAAGTAGTGCCCCACCCTTGTGCAAACTGGTGTTTCAGTGAGCTTGAACCCCAACAAATAATCGCAGGTTGTGGTTGACTCTACCTTCCCTCGCATTTTCTGTCCTATGTAAACCGCATTGGGGATCTGACTTCACGGGTATGGCGAGTGTTACCGCGGCACATCTGTGAGCATTCCTGGCTGTGATTGTCTCCCTGCACAGAGCTGACCACTGATGAGACGACAGAAACCTCAAAAAGAGATTGGCATAAAAAAGGGAGAAAAAATACCCTGCTGTTTTGTCTTCCAGCCTTGTCACATGTGAGCCATGTCCCCAGGCTGCCGTTGGCTACGGATTGACTGGTGTGGTTGACCTATTCTCAACGCGGCTTGTTACATGCGGTCCATGTTTCGGCCGGGGCTTGGGAGCCGTGGTCACCCACCAAAAGCAGCCCCGCCTTATCTGACAGCCAGATACCTGACCGTGATAAAACTAAAAAATAATAATAATAACGTCTAAAATGTGTGGTTCACTCCTGGAGCTGCACGAGCTGGATGCTGATGGATGTGTATCGTGCTGCCTCCCCAACTGAAGCAGGCCCTGGTGCCGCCTACCGTGGGCACTGAATGTAGGCCGTTAGAGTTCTCTTCTCTGAAGCAAATTTGGCCCCATCCTCTTCCCACCTCTCACAGCTCTCCAAATCAGTCCTCACAAGGGGGTTTTCCTGCTTTGCAATATGCTAACGTCGGGAAAGATATCACGATAACCGTGAAATCACCACCATACCGGATATCCTTGCTCTTAATCAAGTATAATCTCAGCCCACTAGCGCCATCGAGTATGAGCACAGACGAACTAACACCTACTTTTCTCGGCATGGGACCAATTTCCTTTAGGTGTCATCACCGACACCATCATAGTTTCTTCCACCTTAGGGCCTCTCAGGAACCATTCAATATAGAGCAACCACTATACCGGAAGAGACCGCAACAAATATGAAGCTATACCAGCAGGGTACCAGTCCCATTAACTCACATTCTGTTCTTTCAAACCCACTTTACCGCCCCGGTGCTGAACTGCAGTCTGCGTAAGCAAACTGTTTCGAGGGTTACCATTTCTAGATCCTCTAAACAGTAAGGCTCTAGGTTTTTCTTAGTATTCCAACACTGCCACACCAACTTGCGAACCATTATTCCTTTAGAACGCATACAAAAGTGCCCAACCGGTGGACGCATCTCTGCTAGCCTGTGCCATTAAAGCTCAGTCCCCGGAGAGCCCGCTTTACTCAGAACGTAGAGTGGGTGCCACTGACCGCTTAAATGGGAATTTATCCTTGCTCCATCATTTTTATCGACACATAATACCCTAACCCACAGCTGAAACCACGTCCAGACTGCAACCCCTATTTATTTCAGGTTCGTTGCCTCCCAATATCTCAGTCACCAAACTAAATAACCAAAGGTGCCACTTTGACTCGTACAGACAGGAACCCAAGTGGAACCTTTCACAGCATCTGGGACTGCAATCAGGCCACGCGGCAGAAAATACTCCCAAACGCCTATCAGATTAGTTAGTGTTTTCTAGCGCAAAACCTCTCCTGCAGATATCAACATTACAGCCAACACAAGTAACAGTTCACGCGCAACCTGCTAATACACCAGTTGTCATTTATATCCGTCATATCTCGCCACACTCGGCTGATTGACCGACATATCCTTTATCCCGCCAGACTAACTATACCCATAGAATGTAGTACATTATCAGTAATGACGCTGAATACAAGGGAGGCTCAACATGTCAATGTATATATACTTGTCAGTGAAACAGCATAATATTGACCAAGTCAATAAGGAGATTTTCTACTTTAGCATCTGTTGCAGCAGTCCACTTTGCCCTCGATCCGTGTCCGGCTGGAAATTGATCCTCCACTTTTTCAGGGCCCTCCAGTTGCACTTTCACATTTCTGAATGGTACAGGTTACTGATCCTGAAATTTGACTCATCCTCATATGGACCTTTGTTACTTGCACATTCACCAAAGTACAAAAATGTACATTCATAAAACTGGTTTCATGTCTCCTTGTTTCATAACTCATTCCTTTTCTTGAATCCTAGTAGAACCGACATTCAGGGTTTGCATCAACTCCATGGTTTGCTGTTCTCTTCCCTGCATCATTTTCCTTAAGAATACTGCCATACAATCTCGTTTTCTTCATATTTGAAACTTCGCTGTTCGCAGATCCCCGGTAAACCGCCGTTTCTCATGGCTTGCATCATTTTTGTTGATTACGCACCTCTAGCAGCACGAATGAACGACCTATTCGACATCCCCGCTGTGCGCCATCGCCCAGTGTGGTATGCGGGATGCAGTGTCTTTCGTGGGGGTTGCACGTGTACGATCTGCAAAGACAGAAAGAAGACTCGGTGAGCCGGAGCTCAGTAAGTGCATCAACAAGCATCAACACTTACACCGATAAAGATGGGAGTGGCGATCTGTCTGAGCGTATTACACCCAGCGCGTAACCGAAACCGGTTCAAAGTTGGCGCGCAAACCATTATTAGGTTGATCCATATAAACTATCGCCGGCTGTTTTTCTACAGCTGGCACTCTTGACTTTTATACCTGAAGTTTGTGATTATTTCATTTTACTGAGTAAAGCTGTACACCATGATCATGCGCCTGCGTGTGTGTCTCGACCATAGCCAAGAAATATACCATTATTATTATTATTATTATTATTATTATTATTATCATTATTATCAAGCAGGATGTTTCTGGTAGAATTCGCTGCAACTACTGTCGTCGTTACAGAGCCACCGGTGCCTATTTCAAACTTGAACATATTTCTTGTTTTCCGGTAGCCGATGGAGTCTCCGCGAGTTTTGGTTAGGTATACGTTCAAGTAACTTCGTAGGATTTGGATATGCTGGCGGATTCTACTCCACCTAACTTCACTTTCCGAAACTGAAGTGAACTGTGACGAACTTGTGGTAAAATCGTACAGTTCTTTTGGACCGTGTAGTCGCCGAGGTTCCTGATTTGCAGCAACAATCTCTTTCATACCAGTTTCGACCGCTTTGGTAAAATAGGTTTGCCAAACGATCTGCTGCTCACTTTTCGTCCTCTAATCACAACCACCCAAATTCCCAAGGGGTGCTATCTGTAAGTCAATCCTCGCAAATCGAGCAAAGCCTAGCCAATTCAAGCGAATCTCAAAAAACCAAAACAAGATTGATTTGTAGTTTCTACTGTACTAAATTGACATTCACGAAGGGTACATACATATACAAACCTCGGGTATGCCGCCAAATGGACTTCACAGTAAAACCCAAAGGCTCGAAGCCCCGTGGCTCAAGAACGACGGTCAGAAACCATTCATGGCCAAACTGAAGTGGCTCACATGGATAAACAGACGTGAAAAACTTGTGGTATATGGGCGAACTTTTCAGGGAAATGTTAAATATAGACAAATTCACTGGGCAAGTAGAACATTTGGAAGGATTTCTAGTATTTTTTCTTTACACCAAAAGCGCATTTCTGTATCCACCGTGCACCTTTCGGCCTTAGCCAAAACTACTTTTAGTTTGGGCATCCAGAGCACTGCCAGTCCCACCCACGGGCACCGTTTCTGGATTTCAGATCATCATTCATGAGCCTGTTTTACTACTGCTAACATGACATTCGCTCGTTGTTCACTAGTAGTTTTGCTTCCTCCGTCGAGCTCGCCCTCGATATTGTCAATAAGTCTTACATCTCATTGCTTGTCAAGGTTTATCACTCTATTAATATATCACGTACGGTGTGGCTTTCACCCTCACCCACCAACCTCTCTTTACCTTGGCTTACTTTGACTGCCTTTATAAATACTCATCGTCCTCTTGCAAGTACCTCAATGCCTACGCTGCCTGCGTTTTACGTCTGATTATCCTCTTGTCCCTGCCGTAATCCAGTCCATTCTCCTTGTCAGAACTCACCGCCTCTACTCACTCAAAGGAACATTTACTGTCGCTGTTAGTTTCTTCACCACCATTTCCAATCGACTTTCTTCGCTTAAATGCACTCAGCAATCTTCCAGCAGCCAGAAATGTGTCTACTGATTGCTTGCTCCCCCTATCTTTCAATCTGTTTGTTCAAGAACTGTCCTTTCATTGAATTTTCCCGATCTTGCAAAGCACCAAGTCTCCTCCAGGTTTGCATATCCCACATATATTTGTCATGCAGTTCCGCCGTCGTTACTATCTAAAGACACCTACCAAAATGTCATCAAAATTGTTCATTTACCGTTCACCGACTACAACATCATCTTCACACGAAAATCGCCCGTGGAATCACCTTCCGAAACATTCCAGATAGATTTACCACCCAACTGTCACCTTCAGGTTGATATACCATCATCCATCTATTATACCGTAAGAACCCAGCTGAATGCTTACCTGTCCTCCGCCGGTTTCTATTTCAGTCTCTCCTCTCCGCAAGTTTTGCCAGTCGTTTGACTCCTTATATATATATATATACATATATATAACTCCGTAAGTAACCGGCCCCTCATATTCTACCACCATCTACAGCGCTTGAATTATTTTACCCCACAGCCGTTGGTACACTCCTGCTTCTCTGTCACCTGTCACGCAGCTATATTTGCCTGTCATTATCGCATGATACGCCCAAAGCAATGCTAATTGATTTATGTGCACTCACCTGTCATCCACTCTATCATATCTACCGTGAACTATCCACCTTTGTAATTGCTGTAGCTATGCTCATCCCATATTTATTTATACTCTATTTTAACATGTTGCTTCTCAACCGAACCAATATAGGCAAACAATTTGCCACTTTCTGTTTTCCCCCGGCCTTCCCTTCATCAACACTTTAGGGGTCCCTTTAAACCTCCAGGGGTGTCACTCGTTCGCCATACAACCGACTGCACTAGTATTCATCCACCAGTTTCTACGGGCACCTTAGTTGACTGATTTCATTTATTAATCCAACTATGGCTTCTCATTCCCGATGTTTGAATCAGGCCCATTTTCCCCGTAACTGACTCTCTACCGTTATGGTTTGATCAGCCGATCAAAACGGTCATCAGGCCACTTATCCACCTTCTACTCCTTTATAGCCTTTGCGAGCTATTCGTCCCTGCAATCACCATGTAATGCACCTCAATTTGATTTGCTGCCATAATTCCATATCCTTGATGATACTTCGTGACATACCTACATTGATGTAAACGATTCTCTGATCACTCACCGGCTTTCCTCTGACTATTCCTTCCATCTTCACTCTTGGAGTCTCCTACTGTCCATCGGATTTGTCTTCTCGTTCCCTAAAAATTGACTCCGTCAGCATCTCGCCATCAAGATTTGACCACCATAATGGCCGTTGATTCGTTGCTTTTTATCTCTGAGTAGCCTTCCCCTTACTATGTCCAGTTTCTCATCCATATACATCCCACACCGTGCAGCGTGCAAAGAACCCTTTGAATTCCCCTTGAGAAGCTCTTTTCAAAAAAGAGCTTAACAAATATCCCCTGTTTTGATGGAATTCCAAATGTCTTGATGATTTCTTGTACTACCTATGCATTTACTCCCCCCATCAAACTGATTCCAACCACTACCAGCCAAACCGGCCAGTCGACCTTGACCTACAAACTTGTCGAGGAATATTAACCTTTTGGTCCACTTTATCACTCTTCTCATTACTATGTGCACATACTTTGTACCCTTTTGAAAATTCCAACCGCGATATCACCGAAATCATCTAACCGTGTACTCCAGCACACTTTGGGCTCATCCGAAATATACAATCATTATCATTATCATTATCGTTAGCATTGTTCAAATTGCTGACTGGTAGAAGACTGCGGAATATATTCCAGCGGATGATATCGTCTGGCTTTTATGGGGGAAACGGACAGCGATGATAAATGTGCCAGTGAATGAGTAGTACCGGAGGGTCCTGACATGAAGAATGGGCAAGTTTATGGTAGGGGCGAGAGAGCAATCAGACATAAAACCCAGGAAGAGTAGGCTTTGAGGAGCTTACCAAAATTGATATGCATTTATACGGGCAATCATAGTATGGCAAAAAGACAGACTGGTAGGTAGCACGGAGGCTACACGCTGTTTAGTACACAAGCCGAGTGATAAAATTTTCCGGGCACGAAAACGTAAGTCATAGTGTCAATATTGAGAACAAGATCGACGGGCAAAAAGGTTCTTGGAGAAGGCAGAGTGAATGACATGATGGCAGCAGGAACAAGTGCCTAAAAACGCTTTTTTCCAATCCGCGAAGGATTCCAGTGGGTGGGACTGGCCGCGTACTAGACACCCAACCTGAAAGCCGTTTTTGATGACAGAAGGTGCGATCCGCCAAATAAGTTGGGTTCGCACATCACGGCAGACGTCTTGTAAGCCCGACGTTCACTGGCCAAGGCAGTGGATCTGGCAGCTTTCCCTCACAGCTGGGATGAGGGTGAGTTGTATCTGCGCGCTGAGTTGGAGTAGTTCATGGTCTGGTGGCCGGATTGCGGGGATCCCAGATAGTGGAGCCAGTTGAAGGCAATGGAGTGAGGTGTGAATACCAAACCATATCCACTGTCCAGTTGCCATAAAACGAGAGAAGCGTTGCCATGTTTCCTCATGGGACAGGATAGGCGACATCGGCCCTCGATATGTGGGTTCTGGAATATAAGTGGGAAACGTGCCACAGATTGACAGTTGTGCCAGCTGTGGGTCTGGGGAGAGATAAAACAACAATACCACGCAAGCACCTGGTCGGAAGATGGGACCAGCTAAAAAGAACTGGGAAAGTGTCACGTTTGAGGGCCATATTGTAGGAATGAGCAACAGAGGCAAAGAAAATTAGCACGGATCCAGTATCGGTCTGTGCTGAGTCTTAGTCCTTGTGAGAATTAGCAGTGAGACAAAAATCAGGAATGAGTGTGCCGAAGTGCTGGTGGGCATGTCCAAACTGATTAGGGATGCCTTGGAGCAGGGAGCAATAACGATGGACTGCAATGAGTCAGACGGTAAGGACCGTGATTAGAGACACAGGGGAGGACTAGTAGAAGCTGACGGGGCAATGGAAGGACCAGTCTGGGGAGGAAGTTTTGAGGTTCTTGCAGCACCAGGGTGTGAAGAGTCTCTCGGAAAGGAAACGCATATGGCGTGAGGTTTCGATCAGACTAGCTGGAAGTCGGTTCCCACTTCAAAAGCTCGGGTCTCAGACTTGCTAGTGGCTGTTACTATCATGGCATTATCAACAGTAGGAATATGTGCCAGTGAAGTTTTGAACTGGATGGGGAGATAAATGGACGAATTTTACGAGGAGTTCATTCCAGAGTCTGGAATAATTCATCAGAAAGAAGCTATATCTCAAACTAACTAGTGCGATATTCCAAGGGAGCGGACTTAGGCCAGCTACCTTGACAGCAGCTCCAGCAAGTACCAATGGAACACGTTTTGACTGGTTCGGTATCGACTTCCTCCTCTGCTTGGGTAATACCACCGCGCTTGTCGGGTAAACAGAGCACGATAAAGACAGGAGCTGTGCAAAATGTGAGAAGTAACTCAGCGTACAAAATAGTTGTGATAACTCCCCCAAGAGTACTAAAGTACCCCGGATTTGCGAAATTGCTGAATTGCGTATATAATATTTGTGTGTTCCGTACCACTAATATTTTTGTGCACCAACCGTTTTTTATTCGCGTCCAAAGTGCGACTTCGTCATATTCTGTTTGGACCCGTGTGAATCACTTGCGCTTTTTTCTCCCGCGGAGAACTTGGCTCTCGTTTTGAGTACTTTTGAACGCATAATCGAAATTAATACACATTTGCTGTGTTGTTCTTTTGCGGTATCGTAGAAACTGCAAGTAAATCTTATTTTGGCTCCAAGATTCGTGTGAATTGGTTGTGCATTGTTTCAAAGCGTCTGACAATACTGAGATCGACCAGTCTGGGATAACAAGAGAGACGGCATGCCTGAAAGTGCATCAAAACAGTCACATCAGGACAGGATGAAACCCGGCAGGACACTGAGGTTAGTTTTTGTTCCTCGGCTCTTTAGACACGGCCAGGTCTGTTAGTTCTGTCAGTGTGAGTTTATGTATTCCTGACTATATGTATGATGGTGGGAATGTTGACATATTCAAGCAAAAGGTGCCTGAGTTAAAACGGCGGCCATAGTTCGCAAAGCAATAGAGGGCTAACAAAAATGACAAAACTCAGCTGGGCAAAAGAGTCTCTAAATGTAGTGGGGGTGATAAGCCAGGCCGTCATGAAGGCAAACGTTCCATCCTGGTGGCTGAGCAAACTGTACCAGCTCATATGTCTTTTGATGTTCCTAGAATGGAGTTCACCAGCGATGCATCAGTGCCATTTCTTCTTCACTACTTTTATTCCTGGGCACCGATGAACCCGTTTTGCACTCCGGCCATACTCTCGAAGGCTCTCCACAGTTTTCGCCTCAGTCGGTGTTCCAGTGTATTTTCCACTGACGATCCTACTCACCAACACGTTCCACGGAAAACTATCCAACCCCTGACGGCCTAGTTTTGGCTGGATTCTGTGCACAGCCATTGGAGTAAGGCCCACTATGACAGACGATGAGTGAAATGGCCATTTCTCCTGCCAAAATTGAGTCCGTTTGGATGCTTCGGTGTCTCGAGAGCCTGTGATGACCTTTCGGGATATGGAGTTGTCCAACTCTATCCTGACGCCCGTATTTATGCCATCTGCCGAAGCGATGAACGCTTCTCGGTAACTAGGGTCCTCGAACTCCACGCGGTTGACCTCCGTCGGGCTTGCTCTTTAGCATCTGATTTCTACTCACCTAGGCATAGCACCCTCTTAGTAGGGACAAGCAATCGTTCCCCAAATACATTTTATAGATCGGCTCCCTGTTGTTACCGATATCTACCCCTTTGCCTGCCTTGAAGCTTTTCTTTGCTCACCTAGATTCCTAATATCTATATTTCCGTTTCGGTCAAGTGCTACTTCCACGGCCTTGGCTCATAGGTGTGTCGTCTCAGTGGCATGACTTTGCTGCAGGTCCGGCAGGGTTTTCAGTCTCAGTTCTATCCAGTTTTAGAAGGCACTACGTGACTCAATTTTTAGTAGACGTCCTTCTACCTCTTCACAGCAAATGACGACTGCCTGGCTTATCAGCTTCAGGAATGAGATCTTAGTTGTGCTACAACAAGATGCAGGGCCAGCTCGGTTCTCGTGTGCTTCTAGGCCTGAGGCGGTTTTCTGTGGCCTTTCACCGATGGGTCAACAGGCCTTGTGTTAGACACTCTACTATTATGTCCCCTGCTATAAACCTGGACATACCCTAGGGCTCCAAGGACTTCTGCGGTGATTCGCCACACGCCCACTCAACCCAAATCAAGTAAACTTCACAGCATACCCCCTCCTGTAAGTCCAGGAAACAAAGCCTATTACAGCAAGGGATCTCCACTTCCGTCCTAGGCTAAGTGGATCTGGAGGTTAACACGAGTGGATTCTTGGCGCTGACACTCAAGTAGATCAAGTGATTCAGTTGGTATGGCAAGACCCATAGCTAATAGGATGCGAAAACCACAGAAATAGTGGAAACGACGATATATAGGGTTCTGTGTAGGTCCAAATGAGAAATTCTAAAGGCAGACCTAACAGCTGCAAGGGCGCAAGGTGGCTGTTACTCCGATGAGCCTTCCTCCAACATCAGAGGTTACTTCTCGATTCGTGAGGCTTGCCGCCATCATGCCCGTTTCCGTCACTCCTCGAGTTGGAGGGACTTGAGTTTGTAACGTCCTCAGCTCACCCACTTGGTCGCTTTTCACTGTTCGAGTATTGAAGTTCACCTGATTATTTTTAGTTATCGGAGCTGTCACTTGTCCGTTCTGGGGTTGTAACTCCTCTTCCTTGGGTTCTGGCCGATTGCTCATTTGGCACAGATTGAGTGAAGTTTAATACAGCTGTGACGTTCGAATGGCCCCAAAATGGGTAGCGGAGTAGAATAACCTCAGCCAACAGTGTTGTGCATGGGAGCGATGTTTGAAATTTTTTCCTTGCAACTCAATCGCCCTTCGAAACTCACCCAGGAGAATGTAAAGGATCTCTGCGCTTTCATCCACGACCAATGGAAAGCTTTTCGAGTTAGAAGATGATGACCTTTTTAGAGCTGACCTTGATTACAGGCACATTGCCGATGGGGTGGATCTTTTCAAGTACCAAATCTCCAACATGATTTTTCCAAGTGGAATGGCGGCGTTTTAGAATTATTGTCTAAAACAATAAACTTTCAGACAGATGCCTCTTTATTATGCATGTCATTTTGTGGTAACGAAAGTCAATTTAGAAGATGCATTCTTGAACTTAAACCGGACCTAGGGAAGCCTCACCACCGCCCATCCATTAAGCAAGAAATATAACCTTGAACATGTTTATGGCTTTAGTATTCAAACCAAAACCTTTGATGCACGCAAGCAGATATAAGAAAGTGGGACCGTTTGAAGCTGCCCCTCGATTTCCAAGCTGAAAAGCAAGCTTTGTTAGCCCGGAATCCAGGCAGCACGCCTAGCGCGGCGAACATGAAAATCTGCCTTACAAAAAGAAGAATGGACCAAATCACTGTTCCCTCAGCAAAAGATCTATGCCTTAAGGTTTCTGATACTTCTAAATTAGGATTTTCGCGACTGTTTGGCATAGAGGTCAACGACCGAGCTTAAATATAATGAAGATTATCCATAGCGAAATCATATAAGGCCAGGTTTTGTAGAAGTATTCTCGGGATAAGGTAGCCGAAAGTTTTATTAATAATGCCGTATGGGCAACGAATACCAAATGCCCACTAGAAGAAGCTATTGCTTCCGGAAGGAGGAAAATAGTAAGACAGAAGCCAAAGGCGCAATAAACTTAGGTCCAAATTCAGGATTTGTGGATTCATGAGGATACACCAGGTACATGACCGTATTTTGAGGAGCGCCGAATCATGTAGGCTATCGGGCGCAAGCTAATATCCAGGAAAAGTTAGATATGCCCAGGGAATAAACTTCGGCACAACTTTTGAATAAAAATTAGACATAGGAATGGGTTATGTTTTTGGGGGGAAGCAGTCTCATAAGGAAAAATTTTGAAAGGCTTTCACAGCAGTCATTCTGTAGGCTGATGCAATCCATTGAAGTTGATATTATCGGGAGTATTTGAATCACTCGCCTGTTTAGTTCGGTTCAGTAGATGTTTATTTGGAGATGGTTCTTTATGGGTTATGCCCTATATTCGCTTCTCCGAACAGTAAGTACTGAAGATGAGCACAGACAACCCAATGTCTCCTGACCCGTTTTCTAGACACAATGAGCTTTACTTGAATGAAACCAATGGCAGTTTTAATTTATTACACATCCCATTTGAGGGTCTCTATCTATAATCAAGGAGTCAGAAGCAAACAGTCCCTCGCCATACAGGAGTCCCTCTAATTTCGACAAAAAGAAACTGTGTAACGAAAGGCGAATAATTACTTTCTTCATGCAAATTTACTCTACCATAAACCCCTTCTAACCGGACAGAACAAGAACAGTGTGAGTGCGAAAACTATAATTCGCGGATGTCTGAACGCAGTAATAGTAACGGCTCGGAAGGCAAAAGGTTGCAATATCTGGGACTCTGCTAACTCGGTCATGAATTTCACCGACGAACTAAACGATTCCGACCAAACCGGGGTTCTTTTCCATTTATATAAACTGTTCGCCAAAATAGCCACCACCCCCCTTCTCTGGAAGGCCCCGTTTATCGGTGGGACCCTTCGTTGGAACCTAAATGGCTCACTGCAAATGGAATAGTGTGGTCATCCTCAAACAGTTACGGATCGGTATATAACTGGGCCCCCTCTGAATGATGCAACAGCCTTAAGCCGCCGGGTCATGCTTGCTATTTAGCATCTGGTGATACTTTGTGACTCAGCCTCCCGTTCTTTATTCAGGGGAGTCTTTACACCCTTTGCAGGTTTCCCCAGCCTTATCTGATTTTCTTTCCTCTGCAGTTGAGCCCACATAGTTTGGCTGGGTATACAGACGAGGCTCTTTCTCATCGTGTTGCCAGCCTTCTTCAGTTATGAGGGCATTAAGGCTGATAGACAACAAGCGCCAAAAATAGGAGGTCGGCTACAAACAGAGACCGAACTGCTGCGTGCACCGAAAAAATTTTTAGGGAGATGAGCATGAGCTTACCGCGTTCAAGAGGCGTACATATAAGAAAGATACAGGCGGGTTGTGACGGGAACACTACAGAAGTCCCTCTTTCAAGACCACTCGGCTTGAGGGCTTCGACTGCGGGCCTGGTACCTGCGCAATACTGAGGATGTGGACAACTTATGGAACACATTCCACGAAACATAAACGTGCAACGAAAACCGATGGTTTCGTTACCATAAATTGCTCAAATAGGACAATAGCCGGGATGGCTACTAAGAATCGAAATTCAAAAGTGGGGGGCACAGTACCTGCTACCCAAACTGAAAACTCCGTAGGTTCGAAGCGGAACGCAGGGCTTTCTGGGGATTTCGACGATGGTGTCTGTAACTTTTGTCCTCTGCTAGCTTCAACGGGGATACTAGTTTACAGGTTGTTATCCGACAAGATTTCCAT
This sequence comes from Fasciola hepatica, assembly GCA_948099385.1. Taxonomy (NCBI): domain Eukaryota; kingdom Metazoa; phylum Platyhelminthes; class Trematoda; order Plagiorchiida; family Fasciolidae; genus Fasciola; species Fasciola hepatica. The sequence continues at coordinate 6,513,140 of CANUEZ040000012.1, read as the reverse complement.
TGGAACTCGGTCTCCTGCACTCCCGTCTGATTATCTGTAGCGAGTGCAAATGAGCGCGTGGTTGCACAGTTGACGAGAGCACAGATTTAAAGGCGAGTGTCAACATTTCTTTTTCTAAATGGGAACTGCATTAGGCGCCGCCAAAATAGAAATAAAATTTGTGGGCAGAATTTCATAGAAAGGCTGTTAGAAATTGTCTCGATGGATTTATTGTGAAGGTTAGAGACGATACCGAGTTCGTCCCATTAAGCCAGAGTACAGCTGGGGCTGGTCCCAAATGTGCTCCATGGGGCTGACCCAAGGAAGAAACCTTGGGTTGCTGGTGGCGGTGCTCCGCTTTTCAATCTGAAAGCTTGGGACTAGGCCCGTGTTTGCTCCCAGGCTGGCTTCATGGGGCAAATTTGAAGCGTGCTACCTGGGTTGCTGGCTGAAGTCACAATATGGGCTTGCTCCGGCTCTTGGAGGGAACCATGTATTCAGGGTTTAGAGGTTATTGTTTGTCACGAGTTTTGCAATTTGTGTCAGTATTCGATCCGTTTCAATCCCGATGTGTGCCTTTTACTCTCCTTCCCATGCACATTTTTGGCGCTAGTTATGATCAGAAACTGACTTTCTTTTCGCCAAAAAAACCCATGTGGTAATTTTTGTGTCGGTCCACAGTTTTTCATCCCTCAGTTTTGAGCCATATCTAACAGTCATTTGAACCTAGCACTTACGTCCAGCTTCTCTGCCCAAGTTAAGGACGAAATTATTTTGACCCATCGTTGAAATGATTGGTTTTCTGCTTGGGACGAGTAGCCTAAGCATGAACGGCAAAATACTGAATATCGGAAAGTCTACATTTTGAAGGTGCGTCTGAGAATAATCTTCGGTATTCATCATTTTGGCCATTCATGCCGAAGATTATTCTCAGACGCACCTTCAAAATGTAGACTTTCCGATATTCAGTATTTTGCCGTTCATGCTTAGGCTACTCGTCCCAAGCAGAAAACCAATCATTTCAACGATGGGTCAAAATAATTTCGTCCTTAACTTGGGCAGAGAAGCTGGACGTAAGTGCTAGGTTCAAATGACTGTTAGATATGGCTCAAAACTGAGGGATGAAAAACTGTGGACCGACACAAAAATTACCACATGGGTTTTTTGGCGAAAAGAAAGTCAGTTTCTGATCATAACTAGCGCCAAAAATGTGCATGGGAAGGAGAGTAAAAGGCACACATCGGGATTGAAACGGATCGAATACTGACACAAATTGCAAAACTCGTGACAAACAATAACCTCTAAACCCTGAATACATGGTTCCCTCCAAGAGCCGGAGCAAGCCCATATTGTGACTTCAGCCAGCAACCCAGGTAGCACGCTTCAAATTTGCCCCATGAAGCCAGCCTGGGAGCAAACACGGGCCTAGTCCCAAGCTTCCAGATTGAAAAGCGGAGCACCGCCACCAGCAACCCAAGGTTTCTTCCTTGGGTCAGCCCCATGGAGCACATTTGGGACCAGCCCCAGCTGTACTCTGGCTTAATGGGACGAACTCGGTATCGTCTCTAACCTTCACAATAAATCCATCGAGACAATTTCTAACAGCCTTTCTATGAAATTCTGCCCACAAATTTTATTTCTAATTTAGCGGATTCCACACTCATCCAAAGTTGAAAATATTTTTAGGACCTCAGAGGGAAAACAGGGGAAGGTTTTTGTAAAACAAAAAGTTCGCTTTCATCTGCTACACTTGTACCGTGTACAAATCTTCAGGAGTCATTCAAAGCCCACATCCGTCAAGACACGGATCCGACTGTCTGTGCCTGAGGAATCTGCAGAAATGAAAACATAAAGATAAACATTTTCTAAAGAATGGCTAGTAAATCATTCAAAGGTTGTTTTATTGAAAAAGGGAGCCCAAGTAAATATTTTTGTAAAAGCCATGGCATTTTCCAACTCCCATTACAAGTTGAATAAGAGGGACCATTCTGCCTTGGTATTTGATAATGAGGCCGCTTGTCGATGTACGTCGAACAACATACGATTGCGTTTGGTTGCCACTTTCTTACACTCACGTATGTGATACGGATAACAAATATGGCGCACCACAAAAGCGCGGAAACTGAATGCAGTCGATTGAATATACTTCAAACGTTAGTTTTATAATGAAAATATTGTTCTCAAATGTGAGTGTGGATTGGGACGGCTACATTTTACTTTTCTGCTTTAACGTACCTGCTACCTGCGTCACTACTACCGTCGCTGTGGAACCATTTTCCGTTGTTCTTGTCGATTTTGGTAGCCGTTCCTCGGCAAAAGCTGACTGCCCCTGATAACACCTGGTAGGCGGCAAGACAACCACCTGATCGGTTTGGCTTCTATTGCTGTATTCCGTCTATGGTGGCAAAAAGGCTACCCTCCGGCTGCTACTCAGCCGGCAGAACTTCACCGCGAAGTCACCGCTGACCACAGCAGGTGGCACTTGTTCCACAGCGTCGCGGAGACTTCCAGTTGCATGTCGCAGGATTGTTGTGGTCTATACTGTTACCTACATATGTAGTAACCTGCCATCGCACTGAAAGCCCCAGACATTCCCAGGATACAGCGTAAATGACTCGACTCATCCAAATTGTTTATGCTTGTGAGTGGCCGTGGCGCCTTGCAAGGCTGATGCCTCGAAGGTAGTTTGAAGGAATCTCAACAAAACATTCAGAGTACCCAGAGTTCCAGTAAGTCTGTCTGTGGCGTGTTGAACTTGTCTTAGTCTACTAAAACTAAGCTTGAAGGCAAGTCACGTGAACTTGTGTGGTATAGGGCGCATGTGGGGGACAGGTTAATCAGTGTAGCACTGCTGCTCTTACAGCTACCTTTAATTGAGTAGGTAAAAAGGAGCGAAACAGTTTGACAATTACCCTGAGGATGCGATCGGCTCTTGGGTGCTTGCCCGTGCAGACACAGTGGGCTGAGAAGATGATCGAGAAGAGCTAACATAGGAAGGGGGGATGCAGCAAGAAAACAATCAACGCAAAAGCATGTTCTTTTTCATTGCAAAGCCGAATCCCCACATTCATCAAAGATGGGTAAACCAGGTATAAATATGCTCATGGTTACTGGTACAACTATAGCTGAAAGCATAACTAGTCTGGTAAATAGGTTTATTCACCTGCAATTCACTAAGCCATGCTGAACATAGTTTCCGTCACTGAATAAAGACCAACTATTCAGTCGACATGAGGATAACATGTGTGAGGTGCCTTGGGGACTTCAAGCCCGAGACTAGCCCCGGGTCTGTCCCAAGTTCACTCATTGGGGATTCCCAGCCTTTGCGGTGAGCTACTTGGTAAGAATAAAACAGGTTTGTGGTTCTTTTGCTCAACAAGGCTTACATGAGTCTCATTTTCGAGGTCTTAAGCACTCCCGCCAGAGAAACTGCACTAAAAAACGCCTCGGGTAAAACCACGACCGTGTAAATTGTGCTAAGTTTGCCAGTGATAATGATGTAATGGAGTAAATGGTCCGTAAGATTGACTTTAAATGAAAAGTTATCTGCTCAAAGCCATGGCCCCAGCAAAACATGACCAAGTTTACCTTTTTTCTATTAAGCATTGCCTCCGTGCAATCTTGGGGCCCGCCCCAGGTTTGGCCAATGGGCCGGAGCAACTTGCCACTTGCGAGGCCCCTTAGAACTGTCCAAGTGAAATTCTGATGAATTTCTCCTTTACTTAGTTTCGTGGGTTGCTCTTTAGTTTGGAACCGGGTCTGATTCCGTTATCCATCAAGAAAGATAGGTCGGCTTGAATATTCTTAGGGGATAAAATGGAGTAAAACTGGATCACTCGGAGCGAGGCGGCCCGCTAACTGTTTCACCCAGTTGTATGTGGCTTCCAGTTTAAATCGTCGGATATCCACTGCCGTTTTTTTCTTCGGGCAGAAGCAACTTGCTGATGGTTCATACTCGCCCACTCTTTCCTCCTTTTCCCGTACTGCAGCACAATGCAAGTATCTGCCCAGCATGCGAAGCCCCTCCCGACTGCGGCAAAGCACCCTTTCAACAACTTCACTACCTAAAAGCCCAAACCCCGTGCAGTGTGCAGAGCCCATTTACTGACACTGACTTCAGCTCAGTATTTGTTGCTTTGGCAGGGAGAAAACCGCTGCGCCGCCGGCCATTTTGTTCCACCAAGGTTCCGCAGGCTGACAATCGATAGATCAAAGCCCAATCGTGTTGAGTGGACTGCATATACTGAAGTTTCATCTGTTTTTCTGATAATAAGTTTTTTAAGTTTTGAAAAGGGCTTCAGGGCCAAGTCTCGGCTTACTGGTGGGTGACTTTAAAATAATCGCTTCGGTATGGCAATCACATTTTGCCCGAGGCCATGACGTGCCGTTTGAGTTCGCCAATAGAGGCCCCAACTCGTCTCCTTTTGATCAAATTTCAATTTCCTGAGATAAGCCGTTGGACTCAGTAGGGAGAAAATGGTTGTTTTCCACGTAGACAGTTCTATCAAGAGCCGCTATGAAGTTTGGTGATCCTGGTTATTGAATTTCGTTAGTCGGTGGTCCCAGCGGTGTCCGGTCAACTATAGTTCGCTCGAAGAATGGCGCCCTTCGACAGCCCAAAACCTGTTCAGACACCCAATGAGACTTTGGTACATTGCATTCAATCAGTATATTACCAAGAGGTTTAGATATTACTTTGAACGTAGTGTTTTTGATGTGCTGCCACCTCTCGGCGATTGATCCAATAAAGTCGACTGGTCTCACTGGTAGGCTGTCTACTGTAAAAGCTTCCGTAATGTGCTCGGCGTCTTAAGCATTTAAGGAAGTTGAGTATAGAGTGAGCTTAATCAGATCGTTGGAATGATTCCCTGCAACCTTGCTGATTTCGAGAGGAGGGAGCTCGCCTACCAGTTTATATCGTTCTATAAGCTGGCGTGCAACCGGCGAAGCATTCGAGCCCCTGCTCAAGGATGCCGTGACCTGCCTAAATCCTTTGGGTGTCACGATGTCGACGGGGGGTGCCAAACCCCAGCGGTTTGCGACCACCATATCCTGTTGAAAGGATAATGCTCCGGCGATACAATGCAGATCTGCATTTTATCACCAAGCTCGAGAATAATCCATGTTTGTCCGTGGTTCTTTTCCACCTCCGATAAAACTTCAGTCATGAAGATTCTAACAGCCTTGTTTGGTTATCCTAAAAGATCTTGGGGGATTCTCTGTGCCTGATTTACACTTGCTATATCAAGTATCGTGTAGCCCTCGCAGCTTCTGTGGCTTTCCCGAGGTGATACTACATCAAGTGCTCAAACCTTCAGCCGGGATCTTCTCCCTTGCGTTTACCGAATTTTTCAGTGGTTTCATGAATATACGGCGTTGCTGGGGCTACTCATTGGGAAAGTTGGCTCTACCCTCGGCCGGTTGAATGCTGAAGTACTTGCAGTCCAGGCTGTCCCATAGACTTCCGCTCGCCGGTAAAGCTGCCGTTTGGAGGTTTAAGTCGCGAATTGCTTGATTTTCTGTTTGCTCACTTGGATGAGTTCCTTGTCTGAAGGGCTGTGGTGGATTACAAGCTGCCCGCAAAAGATTCGTTGATTTACTCACTTGTTCTATCAACTTCGGTGTCCTAAAACTCGTCGAATTAATCGGGACGGACAGAACTGGTGAACTTATTGTCATCCCGAGTAGCACTTTCGCCCATATCACTCCCCAAACCTGCAGAACCAATTCCTGTCGTGTAGTAGAGTACTTGTTCCTTCGCTCGAGCACTTCCAAAGGGCTTTGCTGTAGAGGTTTCATTTGAGTGGTGTAAGTCACAAGAATCACAATTATATAAGAGCTCAGCCAGTTCACACCAATCGCAAATCCAGAGCAAGACTGATTGGAAATTGCGAAAAAGACAATCATATACGAATCTCGAGTAAGTGACCAAGTTGAACTAACAGTAAAACCCCGAGGTTCGGTGTCCCTTGGTCCAAGCACGGCAGGTAGAACCGACTGAGGGTGAATGTAAAATGGCCTACACAAACAAAGGCGCAAAAGAGTTGTATATGGATGATATTAGCAAAGCAGTGCCAAATATGTTGAGAATCCTAATGTTTTCAAAGGTTTGAAGGACTTACCCTGCACATGTATCTCTTACATCTCTACTAAGAAGCTTGGGCCTGCAGCTGTTGAAAAGTACTGGCACGCCTCTCAGTGCTCAAGCTCAGTAGCTCTTGTGTCTGTCCTTCTCCGCTTTCGGTTGAAGTGCGACTTTGACCAGGTTTTTCTCGAATAATAAATTCAGTGAATGCACGGAGGACCCGTCTCGCGCTTCCCCCAGGATTGTTGTTATATGTCAGAACAGAAGTCCCTAGGGATTTAGATCTTATTCACCCTGGCTACGGGGCCACGAAAATTGGTGGGTAGTATTCAGTCCTCCGGGTGTTAGAAAAGGTGCTTCCGTAGACACAATGCTTGGATCTGTGAATGTTCTGATACTTAATCAGAAGGAAGGACTTTTTATTTTATTGCTGACATGCCCTTCCCAGACAAAAGAGCTCCAGGTTCTACAGCCGGTGTGATACGCCCAGGTGAGTCCTTATTGGTCGGTACTCGTCCCGTGCTTCCTGCTCCCCATGTTCTCATAAGCATTTATATGGCTTGCGAATCTTTTTCGGACCACCAGTACAACATCAATGGATTTGAAATTCTAGTTATCAGCCACTTTAAGGTGCTGTTTGTCCATCTGGTTCTGAGCTCCGTAAAGGTGGCTGGCCGAGGAAGGAGTACCTAAGCAGAACTCATTTGAGCCCTGAATCTGTCATCAGGGAGGCAGCGGTGCTGACACTGGTATTTGATGTGATTCTTCTAATTAGCGGAAGGCCAACGAAGTACTGATTGGGAGGAGCCTTTCTTTCTGGACCCAGAGATAGGACACAAAGGAGCATAGCCCAAACTGCAAAGACCACTCAGGCCTTCAAATTACGGCGGATAGCTTCTCAAACTGTGCAATTCTTCTTTTGAATGAGCCACCGGAGGACGTCATAAACACAGTGGCGGAGCCTGCTGGGTTGTTTGATAGGAAACATCAAGGTACCGAGGAGAGTGCTAGGTATAAATCGGGAAAACATTTGTTCTCCAATCCCAGAGAGAAGAGGTAGAATATAACCTTAGATTACGAAGAGAGCACTCGCAGCTCCAAATTGGGGCTTATCACTTCTCAAAACGGGTGATACCATTTTGGAATCAGCTCCTGGAGGAGGTGGTTATGCCAAAGCAGTTAGGACCTTTAAGAATGCAGTAGACGGTAGTTGGGTGGCAGTAAGCCCAAAACATTTGGGGTGCTTTTAGGGTCAGAGCAGCCCATTACTTCGCTCACTGGAGTTGATACAGCACACAATTTCTGCTTTTCATAAATAGAAGAATATCACGCAGTGTTGAAAGCAACACGACCATCTGAAGACACGATTTGCTCTAGCCGCAGAGAATCCAGCGCAAACTGAGCCGAATCGAAATATCAACAAGCCACTTGAGGGTGGTAAAGGCTTCCTTTCGGTCGCCTCTACGCAGATGTTTCCACCATAAATGAGAATTTTAAAGGGCCCCTGAACTAGTGGTCCGCAAACAAAAGTATCTCTTATGAGATGGACCAACATAGGGGTCCGTATAAGGCCTACTACTCGTTCTTCTCCTTCAAAATGGTTTAGTCTCGGTCCCACAGTCGCCAAGCTTTCTTAAAGGCCATAGAAAGTTAGTGGAAGCTCAGGTGAGAGAGGAGCTCAGCGGAGACAGCGGCCGTCCTTAACTAGGCACAGGAGTGGGACTTATCTCCCAGTGCGAAGAAAGGCCAGTTGTTGTCACAGACAGCGACAAGCCTGACGGTCGCACACGACCAAGGCCCACTTACTACGAGGACAGTGGACAGGGTCAGAGACCTTTGGACTTTGGCGACTTCTGATCTGAAGTGGTCGGGTCAGTGTGCAGCAGCTGCAGAATAGGCACGCGGTGAGCTCTCCAGGTTGAGGTCAGCACTTTCGTGCAGACAACCGAAGGTTTTGTTGCCACTGCATATGGAAGTAGTAAGACTTCTCTTGGAAAACTGCGTTCAGGCTTGGTCACCCTTCTACAAAGAGGAAGCCGCCTGGTTGGAGAAGGTACAATGTAAGACAATGCGCACGGTCCAGGTTCGGAGGGGCAAAACATACGAGCAAAGACTTCAGGACCTCGAAATTTCCTTTGTAAGAAGAAAGAGACCACGAGGAAATCCAGTAGCTATGTTTGAGACAGTGAAACACTTTTGCTGGGCTTGGGCAGTAAGGCCTATTCCAAACGGTCCCTGACTCCCAAACGGGAGGTCACGGTGAGAAGCTGGCGAAAGTTTGATCTGGGTTGGCAGCTAGATCTCACTTCTTTAGCAGCAGGGCGGCAAGCTATTGGAACGAGCTGTCAGAAGAGGTAATAGAACTGGGAGCCGTCCACACGTGGGCCCCAGATTGTGAGTGGAATGAGATTATTTCTGGCGGTGAGCCTTGAGCACGCAACTAAACGGACAGAGGTGAAACCTAGGGTCCGTTTGATTTGTTCTGGCATTGATTGTTTCCATCTGTTGCCTAGTGACCCGGTGAAGGCTCATGATTCATAGAGCCTCTCGTGGTTGATGCGCGATGAGTCTTAAAGTTTCTGTCCCACTAAAGCTTCTAGTGAGGGTGCTACTAGGTGTTTGGCTGCTAACTGCTCAAGTTTCTCCAACAAGATACTCCAGCTTGGACATAAAGTGGAAGACGAGAACCTCCAAGTAATGGTCGTAGAAATATATATTGACCTACACCCAGTGATCTGTGAGGACCCTGGCCGAAATCGAGCTGGAGGTGTTTTATTCTACCTAGATGAAATGCCAACCCCGGCCCCGCATCATCCGTTTACGGCTGATCCCTCCCACTGACTATCTGTTGGTAAAAGTGGTCTCGAGTAGTAAGGAGAGACTCAAAGTGGACATAATATACCGAAAGCGGCAGTGCCAACAGGAAGAATCGGCAACACTCATTGAACAGTTGAAGGAGCTGAAGAATACCCGCCAGTCCACCTATCTATTGATAATGGAGGGCTTCAAAGCTCTCCAGCCCACTAGAGAAGAATGATCACGAAGTCCTCAGCTCTGACTTTGTCATCAAATGGTCATCTGTCACCGAGGAGAGTAATATCATTCAAAGAGAACAACTTCCACCTTAAGGGGTATCTAACATCCCAACCAGAACCCAATCCCCGGGATAATGAGGTAAATTCACACAGTCAACAAACTGAACAAAACATTCCCAGCGCAGATATTCATTTGGTGCAGAGGGTGAGTGTAAGAAACAACACCAGGTGTATGATACCTGGTCTCACCCTCCGCCTGCTAGAGCAGCGTGCAAGTTTGTTCTTCGTAATGGAGCACACTCAGCTGATAGCAGATGCGAGCAAATTCGAACGGATTCAAAACGAATGCGAGTGAAACATCCGTGGCCACCTTAGAGAGGTGTAAAATGGTTTCCTCGCTCGGGCCCGCCCCAACAAATGCATCCTCTTTAAGCACTTTAGCCACATATGGGGGGCCGAACTCTCCGAGTTAACCCTCCACCTACCCGATGGCACTCCAGCCACTTCGTCCGAGCAAGTGACTGAGATCTTTGCGGGTCACCCTCGCTCTGTTTTCGACTATTCGACAAAGTTGACTTTCCTACTCTTCCTCCAAAATCTATCTAATGAAACTAGGACAGCATCCACTTCTCGGTCCAGGAAGTTGAGCTACGACTCAATCAGGTCGAGCCGTATAGCTCATCGGGCCCGGACGTTACACACCCCAGGATCCTAAAGGAAGGAGCAAATATTCTAGCCCTCAAATACTTAGTCCTTTTTCAACGCTGTTTAGACCGCAGCACATTCCGAAGTTCTTGGAAGGGAGTCACAATCACCCCCATTTTCAAATAAAGTGGCAGGCACTTCTCATCTAGCTACAGGCCGATTAGTCAGACTAGTGGCCTTAGTAAGAACTTGCAGCGCATCATCAAACACGATGTTACGCCACCCGCAGACGAATAACCCAACTTCCTCCAGTAAACGTGGATTTCTGTCAGGCAGATCATGAATCACTAACATGCTAACTGTTATGGATGGCTTGAAGCGGGCCTACGACCAGGGTACAACCTCCCAAACTGTCTTCATAGATTTTGCGGAAGCCTTCGACAGAGTGCCGCACTCACCCCAGCCGCACTAGCTGGAGGTGTACGGCATCACCGGTAAAGTCTTCTGCGTGCTTCAGAGCTTCCTGTCTGAGGGCACCTTCAGTGTGCATGCAGGAGCATTGTATTCCCTTCTACTCCGGTCACTATAGGTGTCCCTCAACGATCTGTACTGGGTCCCTTACTATTCCTGATCTACGCCAGCGGACTACCGAAAACCGTGAGGTCCAGCATCTCCGTGTATGCGGACAGCGTGACAATATGAGAATCTCCAAACACAAAAATGCAGTCGGCGGTGGATGCAATCAAGACCTCGTCCGTAGACAGGGGCCTACCGATAAATGACGACAAACGGGTCAGTGTGTCCTTCAGTGGTCCTATGGATCTACTCTTCCGAAATAACGAAACATCGCAAAATCAGAGGGTTGACCGACGTCAGATACTGGGTTTCTGAATGACCAGGGACCCATTTTTCTCAAAGCATCAACAGAGGGTTAGCAGGGTTGCATTCTCAAGTTGAAACCATATTAGGAGGACATTCCCCGTACATCCAAGGGAGATTTTCAGATACTTTACGGCGCCTAGGTCCACCTTAACTTAGAATACGGCGGCCAAGTTGCACGCACGGGGTCTAGTCCTTGAGGTTAACTATTTCGAGCGCGTTTACAGAAAGGCCCCAAAAGCTGTGTAGGGGCTGACCAACCTTTCTTCCCCGTTAGGACTGACCACAATCAACGTCTATCCCCCGGATGAGGCGTATTAGGGGAGGTACTTTCTTACACTTCCACCTTTTCTCTTCCGGGATAGTTGATCAATTCCTCTTGCGAGCACACCTAGATACTCTCGAAGGACATACTGAGGAACTATTTAGGCATTGCCTACTGATATTCATGCGCCAACACTTTTTCATGTCGAGGGTGGTTCTTATTTGGAGTAAACTCATAAAAGAGATAGTGGAAGCCCCGCCGAAAGAAGCCTTTAGGCAAAACCTAGACATGAATGTGGGACTTTTACTTTCTCGGCAGTAGGAATCTAAGTAAGAATATTACTGCGATTGTCCGTAACATTGCTTTTATTGAGCGTTACACTCTGTAAGCTTCTACGATCGCGTTCTTCGTGGAAGTCAACGAGAAAAGAAGGTGGAGTGCCAACTGTGTGTATTCTCACAGGGCCTGAGTACAGAGACCTCACGCTGGAGTGTGCCGGGAGAGTGTGTCGGAAGCAGCGCCTGCGGTTGCCGCTTGAGAGAAAGGTACAGTCAAACAAGTGATAGACGTTGTATGGTCGGCCAAACACCACACTTGCACCGTTATTAGTGCCTGCTGATGTTACTCGAGTGGCTCCCCCAAACACACTATATATATAAACGAGTCTCATAGGCCTACGAAATCCAGCAATTTTTCCTCCAGAGCAGAAGAAAACACACAAGATCCGGGATCCGCTGGGCACGAGCCTCGAACCCATGTATCACTCCAAGAACCTCAAGAATGCAGTGCGCAGGGGTGGGTGCCCTGCTGAAGTGCATAACGCTGAAGGAAGTCTGGGCTCCTGAGTGGCCGCGGCCATTACCTGTCTTGCCCAAAACAAACTGAACTGAATTGAACTGAGTTCGTTTAAATGCTTCAAACAACGGGTTATACGTATGTTGACCTGGAGGTCGCTCGGAATGAGGTCTTCGATCGTTGCGTTGTCCAGTTTTGTTCTCACTTCTTTGGTGGTTTGGAACGCATACAGTCGTAAAAAGCAATTCTACCCTACGGTCATCTATCTAACAAACAATCAAACATGCCTTGCTGTAAGTGGTAGCTTAAATCAGCCTATGCGCGATTTTAAAGGTTTTGCTGTTTCAGTGTGCAGTTGTTTTGATGTTCCTGGCGAAGTTCACCACGAGGATTTTCTTTGGTCGACTGCAGCAAGCTGAAGTAGATGTAGGTGGTTTGCTTTCTAATTGTTCCAGAATTTGGTCTCTCAATCGTGGTATGCATTTTTCGATATGTGTTTGGTGTTTGCTTTCTTCCAAGACGAGTTGGGTACGGAATTTGTGTTCCTGTTCACAATACTTCTGTTTGTGAGAGCTTTTCACTGGCTCATTGAGGAGAGAGTTGACTATGTAAGACCATTTTTCAACTTCCGACCTTTTAGATGGAACGAACTCCCGTAATTAACGCTTTATTTCACATTCGGGTTTTAAGTAAGCATGTCTGATTGATCTTAATGATCGTCTGCAGCTCTGATTTCTCTGCTCTGCGCCGTTGATGTGTATTTCGTGCGTACAGCGTACATGAAACCAGCCACTCATGGCTTGTCAGTCCATTTGGCACTCGGGATTGAAGTGAGTTTCTTTGCTTCTGCTATCTACTTTTTAACAATAGCTTTTGTTCAGTGCTTTTAATTAATACATAAACGGTTTTCCTTGTGGTTTTTTTGGGTACTGCAATATTATGAACCTAAAGGTGTTAGCTTTGACGGTAGTTTGCTGACTTCTGATATTCTCATTCTGGTGTTGTCTTATAACTTTGAGTTACGTTACTAGCGTCACGTTAGTTTGTTCATTTACATGTAGCTATTGCTTATTTGTTTGTCATTAGTTCTTTTCCATCCATTACGTTGCGCTAGCTGGCCGACATATAACTGCGGGTGCCAACAATTTCGGTGGCTGTTTACCAATACGGTGAAATGACATTTTAGAAGTAAGCGTGTAACATGCAATGCTACACAAACTAGACCTGTAGTCAGCCTGCTCCAACTCATAAATTACCCGGTATTTTCTCCATTGCTCGGTCCTAATGATACAGCCGGCCATTCGTTTCCGAGGTCGCCCGTACATGTACGTTAACAGTAGTATAGTGCGTGGGGAAATAATTCATTGCAATTTCATTAAATTTACTACGTAAAAGCAGAGAGAATCGTCTGACGCTGTAATCTGTTCTTTTCGCTGGGAAGACGTGGGACCATTTTGTGGGGTTTGAGCCTTCCCCATCAAATAAGGGCGATTCACGCGCTGATTAATAATTGCAGTAACTTATTCCTCAATCCAGTACACACTATTTTCCTAACGGTTCTGATTTCAAGAATATGCTGCCGTACCACTTAGGCTTGGTGAAGGTTTTGACGGCTCAGCTTCCAAATAAGTATAGTTTCACCCTCAGCGGATCGAACACCGGACGCAGTTTGACGTTTTCGATTTCACTCATGATCCTCCTACGGGCGTCAATTTCGGCTGCTGGTCCAAAAATCGTGAAGATTTATTCACCGTGGAACTGGCGCCAAAGGACAAGGCAACCAATGTCCATCTTCATACTCTACAAGCCTAAACTCGTAGAACAGCTGTTATATAAGCTTTATCCCCCCCCCCCCCCAGTGGACCTCGTGGTCGGTCATTTATGAACTCGGTGAACACTCAGACGTTTTCGGCGATCATCATCATCATCGTACAGCGTTAAACAGTAGAGCAAGCCCCACTGACCACTGCCTTTCTCACCATCTTTCACGTTGAATTAGAAAGTATGAATATACAAGATGGACAGGGAGTGGACCTACATGGGTGAGAAAAGGAAAGAATGCCCTAGTAGCCAACACACGGAATACACAGTCTAGCTGTACAAACGCACATTGATCAGTCATTCTGATTCGATAGATAGTGACAACGCGATCGCCGCTGTTCGCGGTTCGCTGCCATATCCTTCAGTGTCTCCAGCCAACTGGTAGACGGATATTTTGGACCCCAACCACGGAGACATGAAGCACCTACTTTTCCTGAGTTTGCTGTACATTTTCTCATTCCTCGCTGCCACGCCATCGGTCGACCTCCACGTGGTTTTTTCCACTCCCTAGGAGGAACGGAGAATAGGACACGGTACGGTCCCCTCCAAGGGAAAACACATTCACCTCCCTGAAATTCACTTAAGAAAAGCTGCTATCATTGTGATACAAGGAATTTCCGCAGATTCTGCCCAAATGAAACCACTGCATGGAGTGCAACAGCCGGCCGCAAAAATAGATTCAGCTCGAAAAGACGGCCCAAAATAAACAAGCTAATCACCAACATCATCATCATCATCATCATCGTACAGTGTTAAACAGTAGGGCAAGCCCCACTGACCACTGCCTTTCTCACCATGTTGCACGTTGAATTAAAAAGTATGAATATACATGATGGAGAGGGAGTGGACCTACATGGGTGGGAAAAGAAAAGAATGCCCTAGTAGCCAACACACGGAATACACAGTCTAACTGTACAAACGTACACCGATCAAACATTCTGATTCGATAGAAAGTGACAACACGATCGCCACTGTTCGCGGTTCGCTGCCATATCCTTCAGTGTCTGGAAAATACCCATTGTATATCATAGAAGTCCAATTTGGCGAAACAATTGTTTTTCAGTAATTCATTCTCAAGCCGTTTACAAATTACATGGGAGACGCTAAGCAAGAATCATGCGGATAGACATGGAGTAAACACCAATCATGGGTAGGGGTTTGTCAACAGTCACATTGTCCTTGTCATTTGATTGGTTTATCTAACTTACGCCCTGTGAGTGACAGGACGACAGATTTACTCGACCTCGATCGATCCTAGGCCATGGAAGTTGAAGTGCCTGGACCAAACGCTTATGGGCGCAAAGGTCGGGGGTCAGCTTCCTGATTCCGATTGCCTCGGCTATCGCTAGAGTGCGCAACTGCACACCCTTGCATTTGCTTGGGGGGACTCGATACACAACTTTGAAAGCCGTGTTTGGGTTCACCTGATGTCCGGTGTCAACTAGGTGTGCTAAGATTGCGCTGTTTATCGATCCAGTCTGTCCTTGGCTTAGCCAGCGTGGGTGATGCTCTTTGATCCGAGTGGATAGCTGTCGTGCCGTTCGACCTACATACGATGCGTCACAAACACATCTGAAAGAGTACACAACCATTGATGAGGTCAGCATCGGCAGTTTATCCTTGTTCTGAACATGGATCAGAGGAGCACCTCGAAACACACACCGTACGGTTGCAGCATTGAACGTGTTTTGAATTTCCCTCCTCAGTCGTCGGTTTAAGATTTCACTCACCGTGTCACCTTTAAATGGTAAACTAATGAATAGGTCTTTCTTCTTCACGGTTTCTTCGGCGATTTAGGCACTCTTTGAATGATATTTCTTTCAATAAACCGATCCGGATAACTATTCTCCCGTAGAATGTTTCTTATATGCATCAGCTCGTTCTCTAGGTTTTCTTCAGAACAAATTTTTTCTCGCTCTGAAGGCCAAACATTTCACCAAGTTTCGCTTCTGTTGGATACTAACGAAACTGTTAAAATTGATATACTGACTGTTCCACGTATGTTTTCGGTATACCTTTCGCTGGATCCGACCGTCTTCCGCTCTCGTAAGGTTCACGTCGAGGAATGGTAGTTGATTATTAACTTCGCGTTCAATTGTAAAGCGTAATGCTTTGTGTGCGTTGTTGAATTCTATTTGCACGGAATCTAGGTTACAGGCAGCGTCAGCTACACAGAATATGTCATCCACATATCGATAATAATGTTTGAGACTGGTAATCGTGGACTTCAGCTCAGTTCGCTCTAATTTTGCTAGGAATGCGTCGGCAAGAAGTGGACCTAATGGTGATCCCATAGCCACACCATCTCGTACAGACAACGAGATGGTGTGGCTATGGGATCACCATTAGGTCCACTTCTTGCCGACGCATTCCTAGCAAAATTAGAGCGAACTGAGCTGAAGTCCACGATTACCAGTCTCAAACATTATTATCGATATGTGGATGACATATTCTGTGTAGCTGACGCTGCCTGTAACCTAGATTCCGTGCAAATAGAATTCAACAACGCACACAAAGCATTACGCTTTACAATTGAACGCGAAGTTAATAATCAACTACCATTCCTCGACGTGAACCTTACGAGAGCGGAAGACGGTCGGATCCAGCGAAAGGTATACCGAAAACATACGTGGAACAGTCAGTATATCAATTTTAACAGTTTCGTTAGTATCCAACAGAAGCGAAACTTGGTGAAATGTTTGGCCTTCAGAGCGAGAAAAAATTTGTTCTGAAGAAAACCTAGAGAACGAGCTGATGCATATAAGAAACATTCTACGGGAGAATAGTTATCCGGATCGGTTTATTGAAAGAAATATCATTCAAAGAGTGCCTAAATCGCCGAAGAAACCGTGAAGAAGAAAGACCTATTCATTAGTTTACCATTTAAAGGTGACACGGTGAGTGAAATCTTAAACCGACGACTGAGGAGGGAAATTCAAAACACGTTCAATGCTGCAACCGTACGGTGTGTGTTTCGAGGTGCTCCTCTGATCCATGTTCAGAACAAGGATAAACTGCCGATGCTGACCTCATCAATGGTTGTGTACTCTTTCAGATGTGTTTGTGACGCATCGTATGTAGGTCGAACGGCACGACAGCTATCCACTCGGATCAAAGAGCATCACCCACGCTGGCTAAGCCAAGGACAGACTGGATCGATAAACAGCGCAATCTTAGCACACCTAGTTGACACCGGACATCAGGTGAACCCAAACACGGCTTTCAAAGTTGTGTATCGAGTCCCCCCAAGCAAATGCAAGGGTGTGCAGTTGCGCACTCTAGCGATAGCCGAGGCAATCGGAATCAGGAAGCTGACCCCCGACCTTTGCGCCCATAAGCGTTTGGTCCAGGCACTTCAACTTCCATGGCCTAGGATCGATCGAGGTCGAGTAAATCTGTCGTCCTGTCACTCACAGGGCGTAAGTTAGATAAACCAATCAAATGACAAGGACAATGTGACTGTTGACAAACCCCTACCCATGATTGGTGTTTACTCCATGTCTATCCGCATGATTCTTGCTTAGCGTCTCCCATGTAATTTGTAAACGGCTTGAGAATGAATTACTGAAAAACAATTGTTTCGCCAAATTGGACTTCTATGATATCCTTCAGTGTCTCCAGCCAACTGGTAGACGGATCTTTTGGACCCCAACCACGAAGACGTGAAGCACCTACTTTTCCTGAGTCTGCCGTACATTTTCTCATTCCTCGTTGCCACGTCATCTGTTGACCTCCACGTGGTCTCATCCACTCCCTAGGAGGGGCGGAGAATAGGACACGGTACGGTAGACGTGTGTTTGCCATACGTAACACGTGTCCCAACCAACGAAGTCTACTAAGTTGGATACGCTGTGACAAAACGTTCTCTGAATTAGTACTCAATACTCGCTTTCTGACCTCATCGTTGCTTACTCGGCTATTCCACCCAATCCTAGCGATACTACATAAACATCGATGGTCAAAAACCTCAAGACGACGAATATCTTCAGCACGCAGACTCCAAGTTTCGCAACCGTACACCATCAGAATAACTACGTTCTGATAATCCCGCTGTTTGCTCATACAGCCTACCACTGGCTTCACGCCACGATGTAGCGGAACGCCGAAAATTCATGCGGGTGCCTGAAAGTCATCTCTGCCGGCTCCAACAAGACCGCGTGCTCTGTCGGTCGACGGAACCCCAAACTGCCTCGATTGCGACCGACGATTGAAGTGGATCAGTAAAACTCACCAACAGACTACAATGTGCTGCCAATTTTTGGGGCGAGTCTATCGAGACATGTAACATCACATTAACCTCCTTGGCACGGACTAACTTGAGTTTTGAGACACATTCAAAATTTGGATTTTTATTAGGTTCTTGGATACGATCAATACCTCGGGCGCCAATGAGACCCGAAAAACATGTTGAAAAGTTGCGAAAAAGAACTCGAAATAAGCTACTAAACACTTTGAGCATGCCAGACTGGATCAGATGGTTAATAATCGATAAACCCCCAGATCACAAGGTTTAACCCTTTTTCGCTAATCGAGCAGTTATCTACAGTCCGAGACAAACCGGGTCAATAGTCAGTTTTTTAATTTATTTATTGCTTGCCTGCGTATGAGTACAGGGGTGTATACCCCACAGCCACGAAGGCTCACTGCACTGTTGTGGTTTACCGGCAACCAAACCCTGGGATTTGGAGTGGAGAACGACAAACGGTCCCAATAGGTGAAGTGTGGCGAGGAGCCGGACGATAGTGGATTACTGTCTATCAACCTGGTCGGCCCGACACGGCGTGAATCTGACTGAACGGCCGACTTTGGGAGATGTTCTATTTTCTCTTTGAATACCGTGTTGTTAAGTCCTGCAAATACGCTATCATTTAGTGTGTCGTGTTACCGTCTTTTAGTTTATCATAACGAGTTGAAGTAATTGGAGTTGTGCGTGAAGTCCAAGTGCGCAGGTTGTCCATAGAAATCTTAGAGTAGAATACGAGGTTTAGAACAACTTATGAGTGGTACAACAAATACCAGTTACAAATATTTCATCGCTCCGATCATTCCTTGGTCTGTTTTTTATTACATGTTTGCGCATGAATGCAGTGGATGGGGTATATACCCCATAGCCACGAAGGCCCACTGTACTCTTATAAATCACCGGCAACCAGACCCTGAGACATGGAGTGATGGAGAACCACATGAGGTCCCAATAGATCATGTGTGGTAAGGATCCGTACGGCGGTGGATTGCTGTCTACCACCAAAGTAACCGGTGATGGCGGGGATCCGAACTTCGGGCCCCCGAGGTTTAGGTATTACAGCGTTTTTCCACTAGGACTTCATCGCGTACGGGCACTGTCTAATCAATTTCTGCAAAAGAATTATCATTGGATTTGGCCTCAACTGTGCAGATGGTCATTTGGTCAACTGCAACGGATACTGGCGTCGGGTCTGTTAACACACCATGATCCAAAACTACCGGTCGTTTTGACAGTTGATAGTTTCAACTAAGATGTTATTGCTGTTATTTCCCATTTGTTTCCCTGTGGTGTTGAGAATGCTGTGGCTCACGCATCCCGCACATCAAACTTTGCTGAAAGAAACCATGACTAAATTAGGAAAAAGCCATTGGCAGCATTTTCGCTATCAAAATGCTCCACAGATTCTTTACCAGTGATAGTCAAACAGTTATCATCGTGAACTTTGGACAGTAGCAACCTGGATTTGGTTCCCGCTACGGCTTGTCACTCTCCCACTTGGCAGCCTTTTATTAACCGCGGCCTCCTCCTTAAATTGGTGTACATTGCATAATAAATATCAAGAAAGCAGTTTTAATTGATATTATATATATATATATATATATATATATATATATATATATATATATATGCGCTATTCACAAATGTATCTCTGGCCGAAACCGTGGACTTTGTGAATGCCTATCAACAGAAGACATCAACGTAAGTATACCAGTCGATGTATGCAAGATCCTAAGACTGTGCACCGCAAGTGTACGATTTAAGTTTGAAGCAGACGTCTATAGATAGAAAGATGGCATAGTAATGGGGTCTCCACTTGGTCCTCGGCTTGCGGATATGTTCATGTCAAAGATAGAAAATCACACATTGAGTTAAGATATCACCAGTTTACCTACCTATAAGAGGTGTGTAGATGACATCTGTCTAGTTTCCTTCAACTGTAACACACAAGAACTACTACAGTAGTTCAACGAAGCATATCCGAATTTACAATCTACGCTAGAATAGGAGCAGGACGGCGCGCTTCCATTCCTTGACGTCTTCCTACGACGAACAGTAAACGGATCGGTGGCACGCAACATTTATCACAGACCAGCGTGGGTAGAACAATACAGTCATTTCGAAAGCTTCGTTCCCATATATCAAAAACGAAACTCAGTACTTTGCCTGACCTACAGAGCGCGCCAAATGTGCTCCAAGAGCCAATTTCCGAAAGCGCTGCACTCTATCAACTACTCATTCAGTGGAAATAGATGCCCAGATAGTATCCTCAGAAAACGCAGAAGCAAATCGTTGACCAAGGTAATCCAACGTTCCAAAAGAGATCATCTTTGCTCGGATATAATTCAGAGGCGATATGGCTGCAGAACCACAGATCTGCCGGTTATCTAACGCGATAACAAATACGTTCTGCGCAGCCAAGCTGTTAATCGTGTTCAACACTAAACCAAGTTTACAACTGAAATCCAAGGACAAGCTGCCTGATTATACCACCTCATGCTGTGTATATTCCTACTGTTACTCCTGCGAAGCGAAATGCGTCGGAATTTCAGTTCAGTTCATTTCGATAAGCCGAAAACCGTGTACTGCACGCAGTGGCTTCGGTTGCTATCTCCTAGTGGCAACCTCAAAAGGAATGAAAACAAGGATATGAAAGGAGCGAATTGCAGATATTAGTATGTAGTCCATAAAGAATCTTTGTGTATACAATTGCGACACCTAGCTGTATACTGCCTGTCACGACAGGACTGCACCTTGACGTGCTGTGATGGCTGGCGTGCCTCCATGACCCAAAGAGCTATGCAGGACGGCTTTGTTAAGCCGAAGATGCAATCATGCCTGACAGGTCGATGGGTAGAGGCCAGACGAAGTTCAGTCTCATAACCAGTTGATGAGCAACATCTGGCTCTAACCATTATTCCCCTGGAGAGGACACTCCAACAAATAAACACGGAGAGAAACAGTTTGCCAGTTCAAAAACCTGCACTAGATGAACGTGGAAGTAAAATACCTGGGGTTGCTTTCCACGGCGGGAGGAGTGATTGCACTTCATTGGGTAGCTATCGCCCGTCAAAGCTGGGCAGCCTCCAGCCCAAAGGATGCTGTCCTGTCCATGTTCCGCTTGCTCGATTGGGTGCATGTTGCTAAAGACAGTCCAAAAAACGGATCAATAACAAAGCACCAACGAAGACAAGACAAAATGCATGCAGTAATCAGGTCTCACGTGACAGACCAGAAGAAGTTCCTTTACGGGTGCTTCGTTCACGTTATTGTGTTGGGGTAACGTCCACTACCTTGTGAGTGAGACTTTTGAGTCAAAGGCTCTGGTTAGGGTTCCCAAAGAAAAACCTCTTCTGCGCTGTGGGCGGCCGCGAAGTATGGTGTGTCCAGGAATCTCCAGCGGCCGATCAGGACATTTTTTTTTATCTCCCTATTCTTCATCCTTTACGTTCCAGTTCTAAATGCATACGAGTAGCCACAATGTGTCGTGACTAAACTTGTAGCTCTCGGAAAAGGTAGCAAATTAGAGACAAGGAAAAAGGCAAATCGATTCTCCGACCTTTCGACGTCCGCACACTTTATCAAACGAAGCAACAGCCTGCCCTATCTAGGACTCTTGAAACCTTTAACATAGACGTGTGTTGTGTCTCTGAAACACGCAGACGAGACCCAACTTCAGTGTTAACAATTCTCTACCCAGATACAAGCTCGACTTCTTGTTTCGCTCTTCGCGTGTCGGGTGATTCGATATCTAGTGCTCGTGATCAGGCTGACGTTAGCATCGCTCTGAGCGTGAAGGCTGAGTGTGCACTGCTCGACTGGATCCCACTCAGCAGCCGTCTTTGTGCAGTTCGGTTGAGCGGTTCTGTGCATGTCAACGGTACTAGACTGACGCGCCGATGTCTGTTTGTCGTGTCTGTGTATGTCCCAACTGACTATTAGCTCTCCTGAGGCTAAAGACGAATTCTACCAAGATTTGTTTCAACCGCTCCGCATCGTGCGCTCTACGGACATCATGATTGTTGCTAGTGGTTTCAGTGCTCAAGTCGGAAGCCTAGAGGAGACGGACAGGAATATGAGAGGCCGATATTGCGTTCCAGCCGATCGAACTGATAACGGTGATCTACTCATTCAACAATGTTGCAGCCATGGACTATTTCTAGCGAGTACGAATTTCTCGCACAAAAAGATGGCACCGGCTAACCTGGCGTCCAGCTTCGTCCTCACAGCGTTGAACTCAGATCCACCATATTGCTATCGATAACCACTGGCGCCGATCAGTTCAAGACTCGATCATTTTAGTCCACGTCTGTAGACACTGATCACGCTCTTGTCCGCGCGCGCTTCAGCTTGCTCCTCGTCGGCGGCCGAGGCAACGCCGAAGCGAACCGTCCCCCGCGGCTGCTACTGGACGATAACCAATGATCTGCTTTCCAAACAGAATTATCCACCAGATTATCGATGGAGTCAAATGCCCAGGATCCAGAAAAGCGATGGACAGGGGTCAAACAGGCTCTACGTGCGGCTGCTGATGATACCCAAGGCCCAACAACTAGACAGACACAGAAACGATGGATATCTGCATCCTCAGTTGCACTGCTAGATGTGCACAGAACGAGTCCTTCCTATTCTAGGTACGATGAGGCACGGAGATACCTTAAACGCCAACGGATTCGGAGCCCGAGTGTTATAAACTCGAATGATTGAGTAGCGAACTGAAAGAGGACGGACCCAAAAAGAGGCCCTAATTTAACGATGCGAGTACATCTTCTGAAAAGGAAAAACGAAAACCGTCAGTGTTAAAAATACAAGAGAATGGCGGGCTAACATCAAACTAGTTCATAACATTCTCCCCCGCTGAATAAATTTTCAGTATAGTATGAAAAGGGCGGTCACTTCCCGGGCACTCAAGCTCCACGACTCCGTGAATTATATGGTCTAGTTCGTTGTTAAGCTTCCAGTAGACGCTGAACATTTTCTGACAAATGAAGGATCTGGGATGACAGAGAACCCTGGTCTTCGATTCCAGATATATGATGCAGGGAATGGGACGTGTGTTCAAATGGTTCGGCGGTTGGAAAGGCCCTTGATGTGAGACCTTCGAGACGACGGGTTTGGGGGCAAGATCCCTCAGTGAAACAGTGTCTTCATTACTGTTTGAAAGACGAATTCAAGCGTACTGTGTTGCGGTTTAAAAGCTCTACCTCTTCTACCATGGGGTCGTATTTCGAAGACCGAGCTATTCTTTTTAATAGGATAGACCCCGGATTTGACAATCAGGTAGGGAGAGTGGTTCCACTGGTAGACTTGCGGTGGAAATTAAAAAGACGCTCATGGGGTGTCTCATTAGTAGCGGTACACGACAAGGAACGATTTGAATGCAAGACATCTAAGAGTACGTAGTCCCAGTGACAAATGTCCAGTTGTTATGGTTTCAATGCCAGCGTGATGGCATTCCATAGGGTCCCATTCAAGCGCTCCACCTGACCGTTTCCGCGTGGGTTTTACGGAGTGGTGCGGCTGGTTGCCACTCCTCTGTCGTGGAGGAATGTCTGAGCTTCAGATGACATGAAAGCAGTCCTACCGTCGGAGTAGACATAGGAGGACATTCCAAATAGGGAAAATTATTGAGTGAGACTCTGATTAACTGTGAAAATAAAGATAAGTCGGAGCAAGCAAAAGCGGAGAGAAATCGTGAATATTCGTCAATCATCGTCAAAAGGTACTTGGTACGGGAGGTACTGATTCTTTCAAATGGTCAAGTAGCTTTCATCAATTTGCCGAACTGTTGTTTAACAAAATGGGGTTTTAGTTCTGCACAAATTTCACATCGATTGACAACTGGTCGAACTTCGTCAACAGAGAACTGTAAGTTTTTAGAACGGACAAAATGTAACATGCGTGTGATACCGGGATGGCATAGCGTATTTTGTAAATGTTAAGATCAACACGCGAAACGGCGGAAACACAATTTCTCGAGAGAACGTGTCTGCCGCTTTGTTGTGGACTCCAGGACGATATTGAATGTTATAATGGTAACAAGAAAGCTCCAATTTGCACCGCTGAATTTTGTCATTTCTTACTTTTTCCTTGTTCGGCTGGTCATACATGAAGGCGAATGAGCGTTGATCAGTGACGAGAGTAAAGTGGTTCCCCAACAAATAATGCCTCCATTTTCTCAGGACTTCTATGATGCCACAGGCTTCTTTTTCAATCGCAGAGTACCTATGTTCGCTTGGAGACAGTGCGTGGAAAGAAAGCAACAGAACGACCATCTTGGTTCAGTATGACCGCAATGGCGATATCTGATGCGTCCGTTTCGAAAATCAGGGGGCGACTGTAGTCGGTAGTGTACACAGCAGCTCTCTCCAATTCGTCTTTAAGATTTCGGAAGGCCGTCGTCACATTATCAGGAGTTGGAAATACACGGTTGTGCATCAGGGGGTGGATCTTATCAGGGAAGTGTGGGATCCATTTGGCATAGTACGCTAGCATCCCCGCTATTCTCTTCTGTGATCGCAAATCCCGTGGAGGAGGGAGTTCTCTTAGGACTTGGAAACGTCCCGGGTCTGGTTTGATCAAGACTTGCGAAACTTCGTAACCGAGCAGTCGGAATTTTGTTGCAGCGATTACGCTCTTGCTCTCATTGAATCTAATGCCACGTCTCTTTGCAACATCAAGGGAGTTCTTCAGGTTTTTATTATGTTCCTCCAAGTCATGGCCACACTGTAACGTTGTCCACATAGGCGTATGTGTCTTGTAAGAATTCATCACTTATGATGCTATCAATAGCGCGCTAGAAGCAGGCCACCCCGTTCGTCACGCCAAACGGCATGCGGCAGAACTGGTATAACTTCCCACAGGCCGCGAAGGCAGTGTACGGTTTTTCATCCTCACTTATGGGAATTTGGTGAAAAGCACTCTTAAGATCCAGCGTGCTGAAAACGGCGTATTGAGACACCTCTACATCATCTATTCGAAGCAGAGGGTAAGCATCAAGGTAAGCAAACCGACTAATGGTTTGGCTGTAGTCGACCACCATGCGTTTCTCTCCCTTGAGCTGCACGACTGCAAAGAATTCCATACTGTATCGGTCGTCGCGCAGGATAATTAGGACCGCGCTGCCCATTGCATCGCGCAAGGTGGGTAGTAATAAGTGGGCTACTACTCAGAGTTTCCTCTCTTTAATTCAACCTTTGTCTTCTATCCCTAACCACGTCTCTTTGCCTCCTCTATCCACCCATGACTGTTCCCACTGATAGCACGGCCGATACTCGCAACGGTTCATTGCCAAATAGTTTTGAGAATAATCCTCTGTCTGGCAACACACATTTTGTCAAGCCTCGTCAGCCTCTGAATCTCGGCTCCTTCAACGTGCGTACACCCATGCAGGCCGGTCAGCAGGCGTGCCTAGCCCCCACAATAGATTCTCTGAAGATTGATGTCTGCTGCTTAAGTGAAACGCGTATCCAGGATTCGAGCAGTGTGATTCAACTAACTGTTCCTGGTATCTCATCGAGGTATTTTCTGCGCACTTCAGGAGACGAAGTAGCTAGAGCTGTGGGTCAACGTGGTGTAGGAATAGTCTTGAAAGACAAGGCTGAGGCTGCCCTTTTAGACTGGATCCCTGTTAACAGCCGTTTATGTGCTGTGAGACTCCAAGGGTCATTTGGCGTTCGAAAGGATAGTTGTGTTAAGCGCAACTTGTTTGTAATCTCGGCATGCGCTCCAACGGACTGCAGCTCAGACTTGCAGAAAGATGAGTTTTATGATGATCTCGCCACCCTCGTTCGCAGCAGTAAAGGTTCTGACATTGCAGTGCTAGCAAGTGATTTTAATGCCCAAGTTGACAAACAGTACGGCAGAAGCCTGTTTAGGTGGGTGTTGTCCCTTACCTGTTGAGCGTACAGATAACGGGGACCGGCTCCAGTTTTGTGCAGACAATCGATTGTTCTTATCTAGTACCAATTTCCGACAGCTTGCGTCGTACAGTGAAATTGCGCTCTAACTCTACAGGTACTCTAAGCCAGGTTGATCACATCGCCGTAAGCTACCGGTGGCGCAGTTCTGTTTAGAACTGCAGATCTTACTGGTCCACGTACGTAGAGTCGGACCATGCATTAGTTTTAATGCGATTATCTTTCCAGCTCCATGGTCATCGTTGCAAACCGCAGACCCGGTTAACCGTGCGACGTGTGTGATCCAGAAGTACGCACCCGATATGAGCAGAAGTTAGCACATGAGCTAGGATCTACGACGAACAGTAACGTAGATAATCATCGGGCTCACATCCAGCAGGCAGTGCACGTGTCAGCAGGTTTTGCCTGTGGTCCTTGATCGGTTGTCCATCAAAAACACTGAATCTCGCAAGAGTCGCTGAGTATAATGGAGCAAAAGCGTCAGCTCTCGAACTGTAAGGAGATGAATAAGATGCGGAGAAAGCTACAAAGGCAGGTTGTGAAAAGCCTTAAGAATGATCGCGAAAATTGGTGGGTCAAGGTAGCCGAAGAAATGGAAATAGCAGCTGCTTCAGGTAACAGTCAGAGACTGTTTAAACTTATTCGTGATTCCGCCGGACGGCGCATCCAGGTTAGTGAGGCAATTTGCCATAGAAATGGAGAACCCATCCATAGCATCAGCAAAGGCTTGACCGTTGGGCCGAATACTTCAAGGAACAGTTTAGCTGGCCGCACGCTAGTGTAGTTACTCCTGTGTCAACAACTGCGTCTCCCTGGGTGGTATCACTTGAGCCCCCATCGGGACTAGAAGTACAGTCACGCATTCGATTACTAAGGCGCGGGAAAGCGGCAGGTCCCGACGAACTTCCCCCAGTTCTGTTCAAACTGGGTGGAGATGCTTTGATAAAATCACTTACCGTGTTACTCCGTGACATTTGGAACGCGGAGCGTATTCCGTTAATGTTGAGTGAGTCATTGGTTGTTCCCGTTTTCGAGAGAGGAATACGCAGTGACTAGTAATTGTCGTGGGATTAGGTTAATTCCGATAGTCACTAAGGTATTTGCCTCGATTCGGCAGCACCGTCTCACACCGGCTCGCGAGAGGAACACCCGCGAACAGCAGGCTGGATTCCGCCCTGGTCGAGAATGCATCGACCAGATTTTTACTCTTCGGCGACTACTTGAAACGCGTCACACGCACCGCCGACCGACGATGATGGTTTTATTAGACCTGAAGGGCGCCTTCAATTGAGTTGATCGAACAGCGCTTTTCAGTGCTCTTCGTCGAAGAGGTATGCCCCAGAAGTTCGTGAACCTACTGAGGTCATTATATTTTCATACTTCTGACTACGTTAGAGTTTACGGTGAACTATCCGGTCGGTTCGAAACGACGAGCGGTGTTCGACAGGGATGTCTCATGTCTCCATTCCTGTTCGACTTCGTCATAGACGAAATAATGGAGAGTGGGTTGCGAAATCTTCAGGATGTAAGCGTCAAACTAGGAAATTGTGGGAATCTATGTGGCCTAGATTATGCGGACGATGTTGTCTGATGGTTCGAATGCAGGGAACATACTCAACGTGCACTAGATAGACTTGGGAGAGCTGTAGCTCCGTTCGGCATGCGGTTTGCACCTTCGAAGTGTAAGGTGATGTTACAAGACTGGACGTCAACGATTCCGAGGTTGATGCTCGATGGGGAGGTGCTGTCAGTTGTCGACCACTTCACCTACCTCGGCAGCAGCGTGACGACGGATTGGAGCACAATAGTAGAGATGAGTACGCGGATATCCAAGGCTCTAGGGGCATACGCTGACTGAAGCACTTGTGGCGCCGACCTGATATTTCACTGAAGTTGAAAGGTCGTGTATACTGTGCTGCAGTGCGTTCAGTTTTGTTGTATGGTTGTGAGACTTGGAGTCTATGTGCTGAAGATATTCGTCGTCTCGAGGTTTTCGACCATCCATGTTTGGGTAGTATCGCTAAGACTGGGTGGAATAGCCGAGTGGGTAATGACGAGGTCAGAAAGCGTGTATTGGGTAATAATTCGGAGAACGTTCTGTCACAGCGTATCCAGCCTGGTAGACTTCGTTGGTTGGGGCACGTGTTACGTATGACACACACGTCTACCATACCGTGTCCTATTATCCGTTTCTCCTAGGGAGTGGAAGAGACCACGTGGAGGTCAACAGATGGCGTGACAGCGAGGAATGAGAAAATGTACAGCAAACTCAGGAAAAGTAGGTGCTTCATGTCTTCGTGGTTGGGGTCCAAAAAATCCGTCTATCAATTGGTTGGAGATATTGAAGGATATGGCAGCGAACCGCGAACAGTGGCGATCGTATTGCCACTTTCTGTCAAATCAGGATGATTGATCGATGTGTGTTTGTACGGTTGGACTGTATATTCCACGTGTTGAGTATTAGGGCGTTGTTTCCTTTTCCCTCTTTTGTGGGTCCACTCACAGACCTCCATGTGCATTCTTACTTTTATTATTCACCGTGCAAGATGGTGAGAAAGGCAGTGGTCAGTGAGGCTTGCCCGACTGTTTAATGCTGTACGATGATGTTGTTGATGATGATGATTCGCCTCTTAGTGAATCCTCTGGGAGCCGTTCGTTGATTGCTGGATGAGACTATAAATCCTGGATGTCCAGTATACCTGTAGGCCACGAATGCCGGTGAGCGTTGTGTTGTGCGTCTCAAACGCCATCAGTGGTTGTTTTGGAAACAGTTTAACCAACCCGGTAGAGACCACCGTGCGTTCGACTTCGCCCTCACAGTTTGATGAAAACACCTCGGTCACGGTCAGCGACAACGACCGCAAAACAAATCTCGTGCTTACGGGGGAATTTTTTCTGTGATCCAGATACGATGACACTACTCGCCTTAGTGTGCAACACTTTCTCAACGGAAGCTGTTTGGAACGCACAGTCATGTAGGTGTATTTTTGAGAGGAGTTCAGAGCGAGTAGCATTCATCATCATCATCGTACGGCGATAAACATCAGGGCGAGCCCCACTGAACACCGCCTTTCTCATCATGTTGCTCATTGAAATAGACTGGATATACAAGGTGGACAGGGAGTGGACCTAGAGGGATGGGATGAATGCCATCTGTTAGCCTGAGACCCACACTTGGCCATACTGAGGCGTTTGGAGGCATATATATATATATATATATATATATATATATATATATATATATATATATATATATATATATATATATATATATATATATATATATATATATATATATATATATATATATATATATACTTCGTTACTTTCATTTCCAATTTGGGTTTTTGCCGAGAGGTACCGATGAATACGACCGCGTTTGATGCATAATTGATGTTTGTTCCAACTAATCTAAGGGCCATATTTTACTTACGTCTCCCACTCCACACACTCAGTACCTTGTCATTTTGCTCCACGTAGTTTCATTACGTTCGGTATTTTCACCGAGTTGTTCATGAACAATCCAGCCCACAAATTTGTGCATTGCCATTAATATAAATGATCGGCTTTGTTTCTTCTACTGCTTTAATGATGAAATTGTCATTTTATGTCGTATATCGGCTTCTCACAAGGGCTTCCTCGTTTTTTTTGCAGTATTACATCCTCCTGTTAAGTTTGTTCTCGACAATAGTTCGCTATGTACTGCACACGATCGATTCATTTCGAGAGCATCCTTGGGACAAGAAAACAACATACCTTCTTTACGTGGATATCGTTGTGGGGATACTTCGCTTGGCCCTCTATATTGAGTTCACGCTTGCTATGTGGTCACTTCATCCGTTCCCTCTTTTCATTGCACGGCCAATCTACCTGAGTGTACGCGCTCTAAAAAAGGCGGTTCGGGTAAGTGTTGTTTTCTAACACCAATGCTTTCAGACTTCGTGTGGGTTAATTCTCATGGCCTTAACTAAACAAGCTTTAATATTAGTTACCATTTTAGGCGAAGATTTTATTGTGTTCCTTCAGGATTCCGATTATCAACGTTCAGTGAAAAAAATGGACTCAGGGTTCGTTTCTCAGCACTAAATAATCAAAAACGGACAAAGTATCTCCCAGGATACCATGCCTTTTGCCCTATACTTTCCTCATATCCTGGTATCCCTGAGTACGCGGTTTGGGGTATGTAGTATGGGCTTACTCGGGCTAGTGGGTGGCCCAGTAAACAGATCGTAGTCTCACCTGAAAAGACTACAGACTACAGATACCGGCATCTGTCAGCGTTTTACCTTTTTGTGATTCTAATTGTTACTGACAGTTGTGTGACGTGGTCAATCCTCAACAGTTGTGACTCATTCATTAATCTCACTAAATTACTGCATAGTTGTCGCGTTTAGCTGATAATTTTCACTTAGTGGAATTTGGTTCTCATTATCTGAGGACCGTTATGTCTGTATATGATGTATGTATGTAATTATATGTACGTATGCAATTATGCGCGTGCGTATGTATGCATGTATGTGCACTTACATTTACATTTTTCTGAACCACGACCAATATATGAAAGTGAATTCTATCGATTGTTTACTTAAAAATCGGTCTGTCATGATCTGTTCCTTTGAAACTCAGTTTCATTAGGCAGTGCCACTAGTCACTGTTGGAAGCCTTGAAAACGGTACTGCTGATTCGCCGTTGTGATACGAACCTATGATTGATGAAACAACTGCGCTCTAATTACAATTTTTCCTATTTTGCTGCTGCATAGTGAATCAGTTTGCCACAATGCAAATTTTCTACCACCGAAATTAGTCACTGATTTATGAATTTCTTGTCATTAAAAATAATGAACCCCGTAACCTTGATGCGCCTACTTTGGTTCCTTTTGAGCAGGATGTTCTGATGTCTCGTCGAGCTATCCGTTACATGAACACCGTCTTCCGGGACGCTACAAGTGCGGATCTGGCAGCTTCTTCAGACACTGTCTGTATCATTTGTCGTGAAGACATGCAGGTTTCATCTGGAGCTGCACAGCCAAATCCTAGCTCTGTTTTGAAACGTCTACCTTGTTCGCATATATTTCATGCCAGTTGTCTGCGTTCCTGGTTTCAACGACAACAAACCTGCCCCACTTGTCGGATGGACATAATTTTCCAGGTACGTTTACAGGAGAATCATCGGGGTCTCGAGCAAGTTGGTCGTGCTGCAGCACCTGGTAGCAATGTTGGCGCATCCGCACCCACTCCTCCGACTTCCACTAGCTCAGTTACCCAGGCTGAGAACAACGCTGCAGTAAGGCCACCGTGGATGGTACGTCGATCGAGTAACGATTATGCATCACATCTTATTTGTGTGTTGGTTTTGCTCAGTAATGCTGTTCACTGTATCTTCTTTTTCGTAGCCTGGTCCCGGTCAATTTCCAATGTTCCCTCCTTTTTGGGGCGGTCAACTTCCAAACGTGCCTACTGCACCTCAATCTCAGGGTGGCGCGTCAGTGCCTGGAATGTCAACGTTTCCACCGCTACATGCTCCATTCTTTGCTCCTCCTTTTGTGGGAATGCCCATCATATATTCAGGTACGTTCTCCTTTTGGTGGTCACTTGTCATGCGCAAACTTGTCAGTCACCATTAGTTCGGCCTAAACGATCGTGCCAATGCGCTGCATAAATGTTTTCCGTTCTCCACACAAGTCAAGAATACACTTTATTTGTCCGAAAGGAGCAAATTTTCAGTGAAACGTTATCAATTACATGCCTTAACAGTGGCAATAAATACATGATTGAGAAAAAAACAGTGGTGATTGGATCGTGCTTATCAGCACGCCGGTTTCTTTAGTGAAGAACTTGATGGGAAATGCACAATGGTGATTGAGTAAGCTTTTCTCGCAAGTCGTTCACAAGGTATTATGATATAAAAAAACCTTGCTAGATATGGAATAACCGAGTTATAAAACGTTGTAGTTCGGGAATATGCCAATTTGAGTTTACTGCGAGTAGCAAAGCGGGAATTACTACGAGTTGGGGATGAATGTAGCGGGTGTGTTTCATCAGGAGATATGGTGCTGCACAACCGTTCACATGCAGAAAAATGGATTTTTTCCACGAAATTCAATAACGCAGTGTAGAATATGTTACTGTACTTAGAAATGCATTAAGGGGAGCGCGTAATCAAAGCAGTCCGACAAAAAACCATGGAGAATGACGGGAGCAATATAACCAGTGACATAACACATAAGAATAAATAAACTTAGAGATGATGTGGATAGGTGCACGTAAAGACCTCAGACCAGAGGCATAAAATGTCAGCACTTCCGGGATTCAGAACTGACAACAACATCGCCGGCGTACTTGAGAATAAGGGATGATGAAGTAGACTTGAGATCATACATGTAGTAAGTGGACAGAAATGATAATAGGATAGCACCTTGTGATACTCCAGTGTTAATGGGGATTGTGGAGGATATATGACCAATACAGTATGTGATTTGAGACCGGTTCGTGAAATAGTCTCTTAACCATTTGAAATGATTGGGTATATCCGTTGCTGATCTAAAAGAGATAGTAAACGTTCTCCACTGAGCGAATTGAAAGCAATTGTATAGTCCAGGAAACAGATGTGAACGAGTTTGCTTTTCCGGTCAATCAATGACGCTGTTGAATAGATAAGACAGCTGACGGCATCCAAAGTAGAACGCTGTTTTCGGTAGGCGAATTGGTTTGCATCCCAAACATTAATGACGGACTTAAAATCGATTGTTCTCTTTTCGAAATTCTTCAACATGATTGATGTGAATGCAATGGGACGAAATTTGCCCTTTTATTTCTTTGGTGTTGAAGTTATACGAACTTGACGCCAAGAGTCATCGAGTTTACCTTCAGACACACATTTATTGAACATAGAGGAGAACACGGAAACCGAGTAGACAGCACAAGATTTCAGAATAACAGAACTGGTGCCATCTGGCCCAGAGGCTTTATTGATATTGATCGATTTAAACTCCTTCCGGATGAAGGTACTGAAAATCTCCCGGTTCACCCAGAGTTCCAAGTAATTTGTGTACTAAACTGGTGGAATTAATTTCCGGCGTGAAAGACCTGCGTTAGTTAATTTGATTGAGGCGCGCGACCGCAACATTTTTAGTCTATATATATATATATATATATATATATATATATATATAATATTCACCGATAACTCGATGCATTGTACAGAGGCGTGGCGCCGTACAGCAACACGAAACAGAAAAATGAAAGTGAAGAATAAAAAGGGAAGTTTCTCAAGAGTTCAGACAATAAGTGTCACAATGTAACCGCCACTGAGCACGACATTGAGCCATATCCGAACAAAGTTCCAGTTAGACGTGTAGTGAATCTTATGGCCCCCAACCATGCAAGCGTGAGGGCAGAAGTAAGTCTTGTCGTCAACATTTTAACAGACCGGTGCTGGTGTCACGGCTTTGCCCCCACATTGTCGTTTCCTGCCAACCCTGGGCTCGGCGAACAGTGCTCGACGGAGAAGTCGATGAGATGGTATACATGACACATGCCCCAGCCAACGGAGCCGTTGGAGTGGTGTAGTAGCGTTAATTGGGTACGCTCGGTCCCGTAGATGCGTATTCGAACTGCGCGTTGCTTGTTCGCTGTTACCATCAAACTCGCGAGATACTTCTCAGGCATCGATGATCAAACACGGACAACCGATTGACGCCGGCCGCTCAAACACGGCAGGTCTCACAAGCGTATTGGAGGACACTACGCACAGCAGCGTTGTTCACTTTACCTTGCAATCGGTGAGATACGTCACGCCGTCTCCACAGATGACGTAAATTTCAAAACGCCGCTTGAGCCTTCGCTACTCGGTTGTTCACATCGTCTCCAACCCGTCCATCGACAACCACGCAGCTTCCCAAGTAGATAAACTTTTCAACAACTTCTAATCAATCATTACCGAGGGTAAGTGCGGGGATGGACTCCTGCCAGTCTTCGAAGCATGCGTTCAAGAGATGCGGTGGGTTACGCTGAGGATTTCAGTGCCTAAGTTGACCTTTTTGGGAGATTCCAAAAAGCACACCGGACGCCTATTTAATATTCCAAGTGATCGTACCGATAACGGCCATCGTCTCATTCAGCTGTGTTCTGATCACGGATTGTTTCTGGCGAGTACAAACTTCTGCCATAAGGAGCGGCATAGACTCACATGGCATCCTCCTTCGTCTTCATAACGTTGGACTCAGTTGGCTATATTGTGATTGGCCACCACTGGTCATGGATCGGTCGAAGATTGTAGTTCATTTTGGTCTACGCCTGTGGACTCAGAGCATGCCTTGATGCGTACTGGCTTCTGTTTACGTCTTGTCCGTGGTCATGCCAAAGTAAATGCCACTTGTCCCGCGCAGTTGCTTTTGGACGATTACCTGCGATACAATTTCCAGATGTAGCAGTCTACGCAGTTTTCTATGCAGCCGATGTCCAGGACTGCAATGAACGCTGGGAACAGGTCAAGGAAGCCTTGTATGCCATTTCAAATGGCACCCAGAACTCTGGTTCAAGTAGGCCTTCCAAATGATAGATATCTTCGATATGAGTTGCTCTGCTGGATGCTCGCAGGTCCGTCCCTCCGGATGTCTCATTCAATGAAATGCGCCAACTGACTGGGGTCCTGAGAAATGACCGTGAGCAGTGGTGAATTGCAAAATGTAGGGAAATGGAAAAGGCTGCGTCCATTGGCGATGCTCACAGCAGAGTCCACGGAAGCTCAGTATGAATAAGCTAATCAAGGAATCCGACGGCTCACTGATTCATTTCCAGGGACGTCGTCTGAGTCGTTGGGCGGAGCACTTCGAGGAACAGTTCAGTTGGCCCACTTCAACACTGGGCCTCCCAAATATACCTGCCTGCGAAACTATGCAGATGGATATCAGACCCCCATCAGAGATGGCGACTATGCGGGAGATAGGTTACTTAAAGATTTACAAAGCCACTGGATCGGATGGGTTGTCTCCATCTTTTTTCAAGGATGGAGGCGAAGCTTTGGTTTCGGAGTTAATAAAACCCCTCCGTATTATTTGGGATAATGAGCAGATTCCCAAGGAGTAGTGTGAATCGGTTATCATGTCGATTTATAAGAAAGGTGACAGGTGCTATTGTGAAAACCACAGACGAATTAGATCGGTAAGTATCGCATACAAACTGCTCACCGGGCTTATTCTCCACCGATTATCAAACGAGCGCGAAACGTGTACGCGTGAGAATCAAGTCCGTTTCAGACCCGGTCGTGGTTGTATCGGTCACATCCTCGCTCTTCGGCAAATCTTAGAGCACAGACATCTTCCGGAGACCCACGGTCTCTGTCCTTCTTGATCTGAAAGCGGCGTTTGATTCAGTCGACCGCACAGTTCTCTGGAGCTGCTTCTTATTGAGGGGTGTGCCAGAAAAGTTTATTTCTCTTTTCCAATGCTTGTATGCGAACAGCTGAAGCCGAGTTCGTGCTTACGGCGATCTTTCATCCGAGTTCACCACGGAAAGTGGTGTTCGCTAAGGTTGCTCTCTTTCGCCCTTCCTCTTCAGTTCTGTGATTGAATTGGTTCTTCAGATAGCCCTATCCTCGAGGGAGAATAGTCGCATCGATCTTTGCTCAGCCAGTAAACTGTCTGACTTGGAATACGCGAACAATGCCGTTCTTCTGAGTGAAGATCCAGGTAAGTTGTAAGCCCTTTTAGATAGCCCTAACAACAGTGTAGCTATGTTTGGAATGCGTTTTGCACCTTCAAAGTGTAGAATGCTGCTGCAGGACTGGGTTGGCTGAACACCAAATCTTGTGTTAGCAGGGGAATCTCTAGCTGAAGTTGATAAATTTTGTTACCTGGGCAGTTACATCTCACCAAGTGGACATATATCAGATGAAGCGCCATCGCAGACAGAAGGTGCGTTTGGCTTTATACAGTTCAGAAACATGGCGGTTTAGAGTAGAAGATGGACGAAGACTGTCGATGTTCGAGCATCGATGTCTCCGTAGCATTGCCCGAGTACGGTGGGAACACCGCATCAGCAATGCTGAGATTAGACGTAAGGTGCTGGGAACCAGGTCAGTCTCTGGATCAAGTACTGAGTCCAAGCGAGTTAAGGTGCTTGGGACATGTGTTACGCATGCCCATCGATAGGCTTCCCCAGCGTTCGGTGTTCTCTGAGACAGGTGGTGATTGGAAGGCAAGCCGAGGTGGTGAGTCCATGACATGGCAGGAAGGTATGAAAACCTTGACCAATGGACTTGGCCAAGTAGGACGTGTTAGACTTCCGGGTTGGGGTCCACGTGATCCGCCTATTAAATGATTGGAGACATTAAGTGATATAGCTAAGTGTCGCGGTCAGTGGCGTAGTTGCAGTCGGACTCTTTCTTTGTCCTCTTAATTTCCGCTTGCTTCTTTTACTTTTTTCGAATCTTTATCACTATGCTGCTGTTCTTTTCGCCCTTTACTCGACGAAGCTGAAAGGTAGAAACCGAAACCAGTGCACAGAAGTATGAGGTTATGGTTGAATAAACAAACTGGTGTGGTAATAGGTAGTTGGTTCTCTCCGACCGCCTCGGTCATAACTTGTGTAGCTTGAGGGAGTGAATAAAGTCGAGTGCGAGAACGAGTGATCGTGTAAGCGTGCGGGCTGAATACTACCCGGTTGGAAAAGGGAAAAGAAATGAGGATATAAGGTAACCATGTCGAGATCCGCTGGAAACGACAAAAAGGAGCGACTGCTGATCGTAAATGTCAGTTTTGCACCCAGTTAGACCTCGATTTCGTTCCTAATTTTGGTTGTTCACTTACTAGCACCGATCAGCTTGAACTCTGACTTCCTAAATGGGTGAACGAAAACGACTAATTATGGAGCACCGTGTACGTGCCAGTCGGTACATGTGAAAACGGTGGTGATTAAAAGTGTTCTGTTCTCCCCCATCGAAGTACCACTTCAGTGCTTAGTGCCTTTTGAATTTTCGCATGGGTCGATGTTTGGGAGCAGTTACGTTGATAGTTTCTGGTTTCGTATTTGTACGCAAGACCCACTCTTAGAAATACATGTTCAAGTTCTCATAGGTAGTAGAGAGGAATTATAAGTAAACCCATCGGGCATGCGTATAGTTAGTCTGGCTAAAATAATGTTGCGGACTACATTTATTGCAATGTGCATTGCGAATGTTCTCTGTCTGGCCCCGCGATCTTAGTTCACCTAAACCGTTAGCGTTTGAACGTAGATGGCGATGATCAGCCTGTGATGTGTCGTCAGAATATGAGAACTTCGTCACTGAGATCGATCACATGCTAAATTTCCTCCAAGTTCCGCAAGATGCACTTACTATCGAGGTTATTGTATTTGGTGATCAGTATTTGCACTCTCAAATCAAATTTTTGTATCTGTTGTTCGCTAGTATCCCTTGCTGTCTCAGTACTTTG
Organism: Fasciola hepatica; assembly: GCA_948099385.1. Classification (NCBI taxonomy): domain Eukaryota; kingdom Metazoa; phylum Platyhelminthes; class Trematoda; order Plagiorchiida; family Fasciolidae; genus Fasciola; species Fasciola hepatica. Next base: position 6,476,040 of record CANUEZ040000012.1, on the reverse strand, counting down.
ATTTTTAATCTCCGATTGGGACTGACTACCTTAGTGTGAGGCTAGTGGGTAAAACCGCCAAACTGAACCGATCGGGCTTCGCAGCACTCGCATCAAAGTATATTTAGGTTATGTTCAGCACTGGTCTCTTCTTTGATTATCAAAAATAAGCTGTTTGTTTACCACAGTTCATCAGACGGTTCCGTTCTCATCATCCTTTGTTTGCTGCGATAGTCCCCCGGTTCTCCTTTGCAATGATGTTCCCGTATAATACCGGAACAAGCCGTGTTATCCCCAGAACCGTTGGTAATGTCTTAGGTGTCATTGTTAACTTGATCATATGATTATGCATGCGCTTTCATTCGGTTAAGTAAATACAGATGGATCGGTGAGGTTAATACTGTCAGCAGAGAGACTGTAAAAATTCGCTGAAATCCAAATTCGAACAAAGCATTATATCCGCAAGGTTCTTTATCGTTTACATCGTTTTCGGTTGACTGTTTTCATGTTTTCATCTATAGGTAATTTATTTCCGAATGCCACAACTCCAATGCCGGAACCTCCTTCGACCTCTCCAGATTCGGCCACTGAAGCCCGGCTTCGTGCCAGTGCCGAGGCACGATTTACTGCGTTGCGTCAAATAAATGTTTTGTTGAATGCGGCTGTCCTACAAATGAATACCTATTTGAGTGCTGTCTCAGAACCCGGTGATGTTCCAAATCCATGGGTTGCTAGCTTTGGTTCGGCTGTGACGAACGAAGAAAAGGTCACTGATTCAATATCTGTAGAACAAGCTACTGAAAGGTGAGTTGTTGCTTTTTTATTGCATGCTTGTGCATGGGTGCAATGGAAAGGTTACACCCCGTAGCTGCAGAGGCCCACTGCGTTATTAGGGATAACCGGCAACCAGGTCCTGAGAGTTGAAGTAGCAGAAAACCACACAAGGTTCCAGTCAATCAGATATTGTAACGGACCGGACGACAATCTCATAGTTCTCTAATTTCTTAGACGGGAACAAGACGACATGATGATATAAACAGATCTTTTGAGAGCTTCATGGTTACCGTACGTCGTTTCTTTTACGCGTACTTACCGAAGTTCAGTCTGTTTTACCAGAATTTAACTTTGGTTTTGGCATCTGCTTTTGAAATAGTTTCGTTAATTTTATTCTGGTCGCCACTAACTCCCTAATAGTCTTGGTGTCGGAAAATTAGCGATTGTAAGGACGAACGACGACGTTGTGGTATTACCCTGAGTATTTCGGAACGGTCAAGGCAGTAATGTCGTCGTCAAGTCCGTAGGGTTCGCCATTAACCCAAATGTTTTGCCTTGATAGACTACTTTGATCGAGAGCTACTACACAGGTCTCCAAGTATACTCATTGCTATTAACACCTGATAGATCATACCACGATAGCTCGGCAAGTGGAAAGTCGCCGGTGTTTTTCCGGCTCGTGGCACTGGACTTTTGAATGCGAAAGATGCAAATGAATTTTCCTTTATCTGATTTCCAGACTCGTTGTTCCAGTAATGGATTCTGTGGATGTTTTCATTGTTTTGTTCACCTCAGCGAGTGATGGCCTGAGATAGATAGATATAGCCCGTCCGTAATGTGTCAGAAGGTATACAAATTGGCTGGCGGACTTGGCAACGTAGACATGTTGTGTTTTTTGTTCGAGGCTCACTAACACATCCTGTTGGTTGACTGAATACACTGAACTGCGCGGTTGTTGGTGCTTTTGTTTCTAGAATTGGATTCATACGCTCAGTTTTTCTTTCGCTCCTGTGTACTGTCTGCAGTCTTTGTCGAGTATATTATGCAGCCGAACTGAAATTCCCAAATTTTTCACTCTGAAAGTGAACCGGCACAAAACGCGCCATAACGTCGGGTGCCTGCAGTCACCTGAACTATTTCACTGTGCATGTATCGCATAGCATGCCATCCTTCATGTATTCGAACTGTACTGGACCCCCTGCAAAACAGGCACTGTTACCTCCAAAAAGTGGTGAGACTGGTAGCTCAAATTACTAAACATTGCTCTCCTAACCCCTTTGAAGAAACGAGTGGTTCCCAGCTGAATGAGAAATGATGAACAGTTTTTGGACTTTTTGTTCAAATGCTGCCCTGCTTGTTTATTTTTCGGGCATCGGGTATGAGTATTATTTCTTCCCTTGGTTGCAAGCATCTAGGCATCAGCTCGAGAGCGTGCTGCCTTTTAGATCACATCAGTTAATTCCTAATTCAGTTAACTATGTCGTGATTTCTTTGTGCTTTCAGAGCTTTTGCTAATACATAAAGACTTGGAACTGTTCTTTGCTTTTTCGTTCCAACTTCCATTTCTTAACGAAGCAGTTCCACACTTTAATAGGATCAAACTCCTCTGCTTTTTAGAGCATTGGAACCCAACGATGATGCTGTGGCGAGTTCTGAAGAGGTATCTCCTTCTCAAGCCATGCAGACTCCAAGTGAGCTTATAGTTTTGTCCTCTGTGGCTGTATATTGTAACGTGTAGAAAGTGATCAACGACACAATTGCTACTGTCTCGTTGTCTGACTAATACTGTGAAAAAACGACCAATGTGTACTTTCTTATAGTGCTTGATTGCTGTCCAATTGGTCGAATATTTTGTATCGACCGTCGACATCATAGTTGAATGCACTGATTTCGCTTACTGTCTCGGCTTAAAGCCAAACAAAAATGGCACGAATCAGTGCTAAAATAAATAGACCGCATATTGCAGGTATCAAAATTCCTGTACTTTTCTGCGGCTACTTGTTTTGGTTTTTTGACGCCGAAGATGAATTATGCGTACAGTAGTTCACAGATTTAGACGCACACGCAGGCACAACATAACCGAGCTCTGACACGGATCTGTTATTCAGCTGCTCAAAAAACATACCGGTTATTACATTACAGCGAGAATTGAATGACACACAGGAACCCGTTGTGTTGCATTTCATCAGAATGCGATTAAGCAACGTACTCACACGCCAAAGACTAACTACACGGAATGCTCCGCCGTTTCTGTAAATGTGGATTGAACGCATGCATTAACTATGCTTGTAGATTTCGGGTGTTCGAGTGATGATAGCACACTGAATAGTTGGCATCCGATTTTTTCAATCGTTCTGTACGTGTCGACAAGAGTGAATGGAGCGGCAGTATTTGTTTTCTGTCTGCATGTTCCCATTAAGACCAAAGGCGAATTTTTTCCAAGCGCATGCGTGCAGTGGAGGTTGTTTACTCAGCCCTAAAGATCAACTGTACTGCTAGGAGTAACCGACAACCAAACCCCGTGACTTTGCGTGGTGAACCACATCCGATCCCAATGTAAGTTGTTGCAACTTAAAACCCCATTCTGGCACAGGGCAGTTTTTCCACATGAAGTGAATTAACGTAGAAACAGTAAACACCATAGTTCGAGAATACACTTGCGCAGTTTGACGAGACCGTTCACATCAAGGCCAGTTAATTCGTTTTAATTTTGAACAGAAAGGCTGTAGGTGTTCGGAAAGCCAGAAAGATGTAGGATCACCGTGATTTGAAGGTCCGGGGAAAGGTTGCTGTCCGGCAGTTGATGTGAAACGAATGATCGCGTGAATGTGTTTGAGTTCAGTGTTGAAAGATAATGGGAATGGGAACAGCGGAAACAAGCTTGGTGTGGGGGACAAAATAATAGGGACTTAAACGGAGATAATCTGGTTAATAAGAAAACTTGACGTCCACAAAATAAGGGTCAGAAGAAAGACGAAAGCAGGCTTTTAGACGGTAAACTAGCATGCCCGACGCGATCAAAATCTTACGATATGTATAGTAAGATCAACTGTGCCTCTTCTTGTGTATCGAATGCTGCTGATCATGAACGCGAGTCAGTAGATCACTGGTGGATCGCCAAGGCTGGAATTCGTATTGGCGGTGGTTCAGAAATCCTTAATGTTCATGGAGCATACGCAGCTGGTCAAATTTGAAATTCACTGTTTGTAGGGTGCTTGGTAAAGCTTTATTATGTCGGGGCTGCGCGTGTTCGATCTGCAAGGACATGGGAAGAGCGGCAACTTAGTAAGTATGTATATAGGCACCATCACGAAGATGGACTTGATGATCTATGTCTGAGCGTTACAAGATTTTTGAAATTGGGTGGTACTCTTTGGGGTCGAGGAAGTCGCCGCATTTTGGATTAAGATAAACAACACAGTTTCTTTTTACGGCACACGAACTTCCAGATTAGAGCGACAAGTAGAAAAGACGAAAACTGGAACTAACTCCGGTAAGCACATTTTCAGGAAGGTGACTGGAGTGCTGTCTTTGTGGTTCGTTTGCGTCGAATGACTGTAGGGTCTGATAAACCTTTCTATATGGTAACAAAGAAAGAGTTGGCTAAGATGAAGTAAGCCGCAATCCGGAGGGCAAAAACGGTTCCAATGAGACTTACGGACTGTAGGGTCGGAGTTCCTCAGTATTATCAGCGCCAGAAAAACGCGTTCGGCCTCTTGATGAATGAAATTGAATCAAAAGTGAGTGTTTATTTCTGGCCTGTCCATAACGGCTGTGAAATTGGGGAGTAGGAGAGTAGCACCAGCATCCTCAGGCACACAGCTCGGTTTGCGCACGCAATTGCATCGTTCACAGGATCGTAGATTACCGGGTTTGGAAAGGTGCGCATTGACAATAAGTATGCATTGGAGGTCCAGTTCCACCTGCGCAGTGGCTAGATACTTTGAGACATGTGGTGTTAAGAAGATCGACGCAGGTCATCTGTTTGATATCACAGTATTCCCACAGATTGCAATGACCTCGCAAGAAATACTTGCTGTGCAATACAATTTTCTCTGCAGAAACCTCCCAACATGCAGTAAGCTCCAGGATCGCAAGAAAAGCTTTAGTTTTATTTTTGATCCCTGCAAGGAGCATTTTCGGGTCGTATTTATTTGAGAATTTTTTCTGAACGAAATTCGTCATTACATGTTTGACTAACGGTATAGTATCAGTTAGAATCACCAGGCCACTGGGTTTGGTGGGTTCTGATCGTGTGGGTCGTAGCTTATTTGGGTCGGACAGCACTGTTGACACAGGTTTCAATTGATCGGGACTGGAAAACTTCCGTCTCATTGTAAAACCTTAGTATTAATAGCCTTTGTAAGTGACTCAGCCTACATTATTAAAGTGATTAGTTATCATGGTGCCAGTAGGCCGTTTCCGTATCAATTTCTGATGAATGTTGACATCACGTATGACGGCATGCGTTCTGTTCACGAATCGTACTCAGCTGGTTTTAGGGTTATGAAGTCGACACAAGTCAGCAACGATCATTCAGTTGGATTTGTGCAGCTGCACGTAGATCATGAGTCCATCAAGCAAGAGTGATCCAGCTGAGTGAATCTGGAGATTGTCATCGAAGGATTGGAGAAACAACCAGTGTCAGCCATGGGACGTTCTATAGAAGAAAGATCAAATGTTACCTACCCAGACCGAATATCGCACAACTGATAATACACAGTTCCAATTCTCGCGCTGCGACTGCTAAACTCCGCCCCGGAAGACCCGTACACACAAGGAAAAACACCAAAGGCAAGACCTTCAGTTCAACCGTATGTTTGGTGCTGGACCAAAGGCAAAACTGCACAGCACTACTCCATCGCTTATGTACAGTTTTGTGACCTTACCGATTGAAACAACACGACGCGCTCCGTTAAAAGCGAATTTTACAGTTTTTGCGTAATGTACAACCGCGCGCAATTCGCATTCAAGGTTGATCCCGAATATCTCCAAAAGTAAGCAAGGTAGGTAGAAACTGACCGTGAGCTTGAATTCCCCGGCATCGACCTATAGGGAAAGGACTTTTCCCAACACCTAATCAAACAGTAGTGACAAACCGGTACAAATTCACGACAGATGATTGTTTTCCCCCGAGCGTAGATCTATTCCTATCTGAAACAGGAAATATTTTAGTAATTTGTGATATCTAATCTTCATATGAACATGATGCAACTCGATTTAAGGGACAACGTACCTTCACAAAGGCTACTAAGTCCACACTTTTGCAACAAAAGCCTAATTTTGCCCAATACCCGGACCGGATGATGTAAGGAGCGTTTTGAAAACTCGATGCTCAATCCGTTGTTTCTGTGGTGAAGGTTATATTGTAATGATGCAGCGTCGTTGGTGGATTTTGTAATTCGCCAACCTTTCGGCGGTTGGTTAAAAAGTTGCCTTGGGGATAGCCACTTACGGTAACCGGAACGGTGAAATACAAAAATCTACCAACAACACTTTGTGGTTGATACTATAACTTTCACAACTAGATTATTGTCACCTATATGATACATCAGGTTTCATTGAAAACAATTGTTCCCTCTCCACTGTCGTTCTGGAAGCTAAACGGTCCTCGAATGTTATTCACCCCATGTGTGCGAATTAGATATGATGTGAACGTTTTTACTTTAATCGAACCAAAAGGTTTCGATAATAAGAATAAAAACTCCAGACACTTATTGATCGTTTTGATTACGTTTATTTTTTCAGACTGGTTGGAAGACCGGGTTTTGCGTATTTTTAACAAGAATCACGTTGAAAATGATGCTACTTGTGTGACTAACTACCTTTCGCCACCATCTTCTCTGAATGCAGTACTTCCCAACAAGAAAAGTTTCAGCGATCCTGACTGGTGTTTCTTTTTGGGGTTGGGCTACTGTACTTTTATCCACAGTAATTTAGTTTGCTCGTCAGTAGTGCAGTTGGATACTCCTCGCTAATGAGTCCCCTAGGGAACCCCTTTTGTAGTTCGCTGATAGTTCTCTGTGAGTCAGACGCAGCTAACTTCGAGGACGACGACACTGTGGTCGCTAGTCGAAATATTGAAAGTAGCATGTAGATGGGTAGGCAAAGTTTTTCGGGCGCACAACCGGTTCCACGGTCATTGCCGCTCTTCAGGTATGCGTATACGGTACTCATCTGTTCACTCATACTCATATTTGCACAACCCGTAGATGTGTTATTCGCAATACTCTTTTTCATGTCTCACAGCTATCATAAGATGCAAAACCAGTCGCGTGCTTCCTAGGAACTTTGTCCGTGCAGCTACATACTGCTTACCGTTTACGGTTCCATTTTAACTGTTTTCGTTCAGTTTTTTCTAGTAGGGTTTTGTCTGAGCGATGGCATCTAGTGTGTGATTAACAGATGTTCGAAGTAAAACCAGAACTCGAGTAATAACAAAAAAGAACTCTGAAATAAAAGGTAACTAATGATCGACTCAGTTAGACTGTGTTTGAATTTTTCGCGACCTTGTCCACCATGTTTTTTTTTTGTAATCACGTTTTGATGAAAGGAGGCAGCTCGGCACACCGGCCTTGATCCATGTTGTATACCCGAAATTGTTTCCCCTCATTTTGAAACAACAGCAATACGCTGCTGTCCCATACGTTGTCCAGCTGTTCCCCTATCCCACCCCTAACGTGTTGCTCCCTTTGTCCTAGGTTCTTCTGGTGATGATCAGCTTTCGGAAGTCCGACGACGTAGACTTGAACGGTTCGAAATGCAAGCCGAAGATTCTTCGCCAAATGTAAACGGAGAAAGTTGAACGATGAAATACGCCCCCACTTCACTCGCACATACGAAAGCATCACACCAGCCGGAAACGTGATTGGGCCTTCCTCCTCATTCTCGTCTTTCGTTATTCATGTACACAAATCAGTGTTACATTCAAACAAATGGATTCGGAGTCGCTTGTATCAATGGTTTTTGCCCTGCTGGGCAAGTAACGGTTTCATTTCTCATATGAACTCCTGTGTCTCTGTCAAATTCGGTTTGAGTCTTGAATACACGGGGTTACCTTTTACACACGATCATCGTTGTTCGCTCACTTGTGAGGAGCAAACTAATAAGCTTTGGTTTGGTAATGCACTCCTTTTTGCTTTAATATAGGACGGCTCAATTTTTCCATTTTCTTACCCTCGGAAAATTTCGCATTGCCCGTTACATACAGTATGCGAGTTCACCGTGTTCGGATCAGGTCGGGCTCGTCCGTCTAGCGTGCTGTGCTAACGAGACAAATGGCATGGTTTATAACAACAATCACGAATCCGGGGAAGCTTAGGCCGTAGACCAAAGTTACGAACCACGGAGACTTCATGAGGACCTGCGGAGCTCAGAGCAAGAAACAGCCGGGAAGTACTTACAACACCATGTGTCGTATTCGCAGCCGAACCAGGGACAGCTTGGTTCGCAGAGATAACAATAGTTTTACACGCGGGATGGTAATAGAGTTGATGGTTGCCAAAATGGACGTAGTGCCATCACACGAGGTGAGTCGTCGTTCGCTTAGGGAACCTCTTCCGAAAAATTTCGTCGAGAAGCGTTTGTTCAGACGGTGACCTTTTCTATGGGTGTTGACCTTATGCCAGACGTGGTTCACCTGCACTACGCTTCGTTTAGCCATGCTTTCCAAAATACAGCTGGACGGACGTCTAGTGCGTTAACTCGTCGCGGTGTCAATAATAAACCTACTCAACTTTAGAGAGAAAATCAGCGGCTCACTATAAATTTACCATTGTTTTCTTTCATATGAAATAGAACCACAATCTTCCACATACACCAGAGGTGGATTCTATTTTATATCAGAAAAAAGGAATTGAGCGCCCACTTTGGTGACGCTCGGCGGACAGTCGACTGTCTCCTTTTGCTCCTCGAGAGGCACAACGAACGATTGACTGAAATCGAGCTTTATGTTGCCCACATGCACGATCGTTTTACTCCACATAACTATTGCATATTAACCCAAACTACTGAAGTCCCATCCCAGATTCATGTGGCAACTGCTTGAGTTTGCCTGCGAAGAAGACAACGACTGAAGTGGTATGGCCTTAACAAGGGCCTTGGGTTCGTCTGTGTTGCGGCGCCGGTGTCGATGAGGCATACAGTGCACACAGCGGTAGTTTTCCTCGTTATGAAATTTTGCACATTGGAAATGTGTCCGTCGTCCTCGGGCTCCACATTGGACCCATTGAATTTCCTCATCTAAGTTCACGTCGGTTTTTAGGTTTCTCAAGTTCATTCAGGACCTGATCTGTATAGTCAATAGCCACTTGTCTTCGGTTCATGACCCGATAACGATTATACTCGGTATCGGCAGAGGAGCAGAACTTGAAACGCTGGAGCGGGATACGTGCGTATCGGAGGAACGCAGCGGCGTGCTGACAGTGTACAGGTGGAGCTTGTGGCGCCACCAAAATTGGTAATCATTCAGGTAAACAAATTTGTTAGTCTGCAATTACTTCACATCGGTGGCACTACGGGTTCGTTCATTTTGCAAATGCTGCAGACGTCCTGCCGAATGGGTGAGTAGTCTGTTTGCACCCATCGTCTCCTGTAATTTGTCTTGTAGGTTGTTCACCGTCCCCTGAGTGTATCCGGAAAGGCTCTGGTGGATGAAGTTTAGAATAATTACATGCTAGTGTTTTACTTCCTCAGACACATAAACCTGGAATTTCGCTGTCGTTGCTAAATAAACTAGATATCGTGCTCGGAGTGGTTTATAGTTCACAGTCAATTTCCAAGTGGGGAACGCCGGGTTATACGTTGCCAGTCGAAGGCAGACAACTGTTCAAGAGTCGCTGATTTACGACCTGATGGGGACGTTACATAACATTTCAGAACGGAGAATGCACTAGTCGAATGCGCAGTAGGCGTCTTCACGGCATTGACTTTAGGTCTGTGAAAGTTCGCCAGTCACCATGCACGAAATAACGAAGTAAGGGTTGAAGATTTACTGAATGGTAAAGAGACTAATTAACTAGTGTACAATGAGGATGTAGTTTGATTCCTATTCTTCATACTCGGCGAGATAGCTTTTGTCGCTGAAAGATGTAATCAGGTCATCCCAGCGGATGCTACCCACCAACCAAACTGTGGTGGCTGTTTTATGGCATGCGATTATAGTGAATGAAACTGGCTTTAGTCGTAGTATCCTGTTTGGCTTGCTGCCCAACGAAAGCAGTGAAAGCTACGAGCAGGCAGTAGGTTTCTTGAGCGAAAACTTACATGAAACGACACAATGCGTGACAATAGTAGTAGACGGTAGTCTAGCTCAGCCCGACAACGTCAAATGAGGATTGTGCTTTCCAGCGCATGGGATGTTGATTACTATTCGTGACAAAACTTTATCCTCTTGTATTTAGTTATTCATGAGTAATGAGTACGTGCATCGTAAACTACCGACATTCGTCGTGTATTTTCTCTCCTAAGCTATCATACTGGTTTGTAGTCGCACTTTGCGGCACCTATTACCTGAAAGGTTCATTTAATTATTGGTAACCTTGTTTCCTCAAAGGCCTACATTTCCACTGTTAGATAATCTTTCTGAATGTTTCACCCGTGTTGCCGAGCGGTGACTGGAACTCTCAACTTTAGCGTCTCTGTCACTGCACTCCACAATTGACCACCACACGTCGACGGCATTAGCAGATCCAGTGCCGGATTCGACCATTCATGTTGGCACGTGCTCTTGTTTGCTTCACATCACCATCATCGTACAGCATTAAACAGTAGGGCAAGCCTCACTGACCACTGCCTTTCTCACCATCTTGCACGTTGAATTAGAAAGTATGAATATACAAGATGGACAGGGAGAGGACCTACATGGGTGGGAAAAGAAAAGAATGCCCTAATACCCAACACGTGGAATATACAGTCCAACCGTACAAACACACATCGATCAATCATCCTGATTTGACAGAAAGTGGCAATACGATCGCCACTGTTCGCGGTTCGCTGCCATATCCTTCAATATCTCCAACCAATTGATAGACGGATTTTTTGGACCCCAACCACGAAGACATGAAGCACCTACTTTTCCTAAGTTTGCTGTACATTTTCTCATTCCTCGCTGCCACGCCATCTGTTGACCTCCACGTGGTCTCTTCCACTCCCTAGGAGAAACGGATAATAGGACACGGTATGGTAGACGCGTGTGTCATACGTAACACGTGCCCCAACCAACGAAGTCTACCAGGCTGGATACGCTGTGACAGAACGTTCTCCGAATTATTACCCAATACACGCTTTCTGACCTCGTCATTACCTACTTGGCTATTCCACCCAGTCTTAGCGATACTACCCAAACATGGATGGTCGAAAACCTCGAGACGACGAATATCTTCAGCACATAGACTCCAAGTCTCGCAACCATACAACAAAACTGAACGCACTGCAGCACAGTATACACGACCTTTCAACTTCAGTGAAATATCAGGTCGGCGCCACAAGTGCTTCAGTCAGCGTATGCCCCTAGAGCCTTGAATATCCGCGTACTCATCTCTACTATTGTGCTCCAATCCGTCGTCACGCTGCTGCCGAGGTAGGTGAAGTGGTCGACAACTGACAGCACCTCCCCATCGAGCATCAACCTCGGAATCGTTGATGTCCAGTCTTGTAACATCACCTTACACTTCGAAGGTGCAAACCGCATGCCGAACGGAGCTACAGCTCTCCCAAGTCTATCTAGTGCACGTTGAGTATGTTCCCTGCATTCGAACCATCAGACAACATCGTCCGCATAATCTAGGCCACATAGCTTCCCACAATTTCCTAGTTTGACGCTTACATCCTGAAGATTTCGCAACCCACTCTCCATTATTTCGTCTATGACGAAGTCTAACAAGAATGGAGACATGAGACATCCCTGTCGAACACCGCTCGTCGTTTCGAACCGACCGGATAGTTCACCGTAAACTCTAACGTAGTCAGAAGTATGAAAATATAATGACCTCAGTAGGTTCACGAACTTCTGGGGCATACCTCTTCGACGAAGAGCACTGAAAAGCGCTGTTCGATCAACTCAATTGAAGGCGCCCTTCAGGTCTAATAAAACCATCATCGTCGGTCGGCGGTGCGTGTGACGCGTTTCAAGTAGTCGCCGAAGAGTAAAAATCTGGTCGATGCATTCTCGACCAGGGCGGAATCCAGCCTGCTGTTCGCGGGTGTTCCTCTCGCGAGCCGGTGTGAGACGGTGCTGCCGAATCGAGGCAAATACCTTAGTGACTATCGGAATTAACCTAATCCCACGACAATTACTAGTCACTGCGTGTTCCTCTCTCGAAAACGGGAACAACCAATGACTCACTCAACATTAACGGAATACGCTCCGCGTTCCAAATGTCACGAAGCAACACGGTAAGTGATTTTATCAAAGCATCTCCACCCAGTTTGAACAGAACTGGGGGAAGTTCGTCGGGACCTGCCGCTTTCCCGCGCCTTAGTAATCGAATGCGTGACTGTACTTCTAGTCCCGATGGGGGCTCAAGTGATACCACCCAGGGAGACGCAGTTGTTGACACAGGAGTAACTACACTAGCGTGCGGCCAGCTAAACTGTTCCTTGAAGTATTCGGCCCAACGGTCAAGCCTTTGCTGATGCTATGGATGGGTTCTCCATTTCTATGGCAAATTGCTTCACTAACCTGGATGCGCCGTCCGGCGGAATCACGAATAAGTTTAAACAGTCTCTGACTGTTACCTGAAGCAGCTGCTATTTCCATTTCTTCGGCTACCTTGACCCACCAATTTTCGCGATCATTCTTAAGGCTTTTCACAACCTGCCTTTGTAGCTTTCTCCGCATCTTATTCATCTCCTTACAGTTCGAGAGCTGACGCTTTTGCTCCATTATACTCAGCGACTCTTGCGAGATTCAGTGTTTTTGATGGACAACCGATCAAGGACCACAGGCAAAACCTGCTGACACGTGCACTGCCTGCTGGATGTGAGCCCGATGATTATCTACGTTACTGTTCGTCGTAGATCCTAGCTCATGTGCTAACTTCTGCTCATATCGGGTGCGTACTTCTGGATCACACACGTCGCACGGTTAACCGGGTCTGCGGTTTGCAACGATGACCATGGAGCTGGAAAGATAATCGCATTAAAACTAATGCATGGTCCGACTACGTACGTGGACCAGTAAGATCTGCAGTTCTAAACAGAACTGCGCCACCGGTAGATTACGGTGATGTGATCAACCTGGCTTAGAGTACCTGTAGAGTTAGAGCGTCACGTCGCTGTGCGAAGAGAGAATTCTATCCCTGTTATCTCTACCCTTAACAGGTAAGGCACAACACCCACCTAAACAGGCTTCTGACACATTGTGTTTGCCAACTTGTGATGTGACTTGATGTAAAAGACAACAGGCTTTTGATGATTTCCGGAAATCGGAGAACTGGCGAGACAGTGACCGGGGCCAGTGGCTGGCGTTGGGCTGATCATCGTCGTACAGTGTTAAACAGCAGGGCAAACCCCACTGACCATTGCTTTTCTAACCATGTTGCACGTGGAAGTAGAGAAAGCGACCTCAGTCATAAAAGTAACTAAGTTATGGCATTGTAACCTGGTAGGTTTACGCTTAGGCGGGGATAACGACGGTGAATGGTAAAGCATATCCTAGAGATTATCGAAGGTTCTGGTTAGTATTCAACACTTTCTTCATAGGTTCTGTCAATAGTCATACATGGACTTAAAAGAGCGATCAGTTTACCACAGAAGGAATGACATGAGACCCTCAACAGGCTTTGTAATTAGGCAACCTGGGAAAAGGCTATCAGATTTTGGATCCTACTGATGGTTCCCTTCACCGACGACATGTAGACCAAAACGACTTTAATGCTGTTTCTGACTGTAATCCAATTTGTTCTAATTACGATCTTTCTGAGTCTTTTCTAGATGAAAACGATCCCAGCGCAAATTCTAGTCCCACAGAAGCGATCCGAAGATCGGAACGATTATACTGTAAAGAACGTCGTGATTATGTAAATCCAGAACCTCATCTAAGCGGCGGCGGAAGTGGCGACTGTTACTGACTGTACTTCATGTGTTTTTTTTTATTGCACCAGCACGTTTATGTACATTACGATTACGCAGAATATGAGTTCGAGTATGGGCTCGTTCACTCGGTGTTCTTGATCCTCAGGTATGCGTAGTTTGGGTAGGAGCTATATTGCGTTCATTGCAAATAGAACAAGGACTCTAGTTCAATTTCCAATCATTACAGCTGCCATATCTAAATAATGCAACTCACGTGGTGAATGTTTATCAGTTCGCTGTGAAAAGCATGTCTATGGTTTATTGTCCGTAATGAGAAATTTTTTACTTTTAGTGATATGTTGAAAGTGGTTAACAGCACCATAAACAACAGGTAGTTCCCGACTAAACGTAGAATACTTAGTTTCAGCTGGGCATGAGACTTCGAGAGGAAAATGCCAGTGGATTGCATTGTGATTGGGAACAATGAAGTAGCACCCCGTCCATCGCTTTGTCAGAGACGTCTGTTATACTCTACTGGACTTCAGCATCGAAATGAACGAGCAAAGCCAAAACGTCTTCAACTGCTTTGAAGGCAGTTTCAGCATCCCCGGGTAATTCCATGAGACCATCTTTAGCACCTCAAAGTATATCTGTTAAAGACTGCATTAAGTGAGCACAGTTTGGGGTGAGGCGCCGTTAACAGTTTATCATCCCGTCAAAATGACGAACGGCGGCCAGTATAACTGAGTAAATCAGTCACGAACTGCCTGTAACTTTTCCTCCAAGAGTCAAATACCACGTACATCATTCATGTGGTCTGAAAACTCCACTGAAGTATGGCCAAAAATACTATTGTCCGCATTGCGGTTATACAGTGTGCGGCCAAACGCTCAGACAGCTGATGTAGATGTTGCGTATGTGCATCTTCGGATTGACTGAATAATAACAAGCCGTCTATGTAGGCGGAAACGAAACCTAAACCTCTGGTGGCCCGATCGATAAAACGCTGAAAGGTTTGTGCAGCGTAGCCCAAATCAAACGGCGTGCGTAGAAATTCGAAGAGACCAGAGGGTGTTGTTACCGCTGCCTTGGGTATATCCTCATCGGCAGTGGGAATTCGGTGGCAGGTACGCACCAGGCCCTTTGAAAACATGCCAGTTCAGTTGAGGTGGGCTGTGTTATCCTGAATACGTTACATGGCATCGAACAACGTGCAAGCTGCCCAGGGCTAAGTACTAATCATTTATGTCTGCCTATGGTAAATTGGTCACAAACTCAGTCATGCCCAGGTCGCTAAGTGTTTAAGTTTCGGCTGTTCCGAATCAGTGGCATTGGGACACCTCCTATATGAGCCTCACCTTTGCCCGCTCTCGGCTATGGCCTCACGATAAAGATTCACACCATAGCTGCGCCAGGTTTGCGTTAAGTTTCCTTAGGAATAGTTTGTTGTTTTTTCGCTTCACCGCGTCAGCTGACAGCGAGTTCTTTATTTTGGTTGCCCCTTTGGAACGACGGTGGACCAACGGTGCCGCGAATATGCCGGCATTTACGCGTAAAATCACAGAATATGCTGGCATGGGGTTGTATAAGTCGATCGCTAAGTTCGTGCCGGTGAATCTGTCCCTGGGACCTCTGAGCCAAGACAGAAGTAATTTGCGCATCACACCTAAACACAGGAGATGCATATAGTCATGACAGAATGTACGGACCATGTCAATCTCAACAGCCAAAATGGACTGCTGCTGTTCTCGAGGTGGTGCATTTTGTGCCTTTTCGCACGAAAGCTTTCGTCCGTCCGTGTAGTAGCCTGGCTTAAAACACCGATCACTGCCAAAATAAGCGTTGTGCCCTTTAACTTGGTGAACATAAAACCGAGCAGGCGTATCACAGATGATGGAGGATAAGGTACATTGGTAATGCACACTATTAGTAAGATCCCGCGTTGCAACACTTGGTTCAGTCCCTGATGCACTCATGAAGGTATTGGTCCAGCGGTTTTGGCTTCCTTTTACCACAGTAGAATCCAACTGTGAAGACCCCACTGACCTGTGGTCTTATTATTCGCGCCAATGTTGGCCACAACTGCGAGTCTGATGACCGATAGATGACGGTACCGTCACAATGCAGTTGAATTTCAGGGATGCATGTAGGTAATCTCAGTGCCGATATGGACTGCACGATACCTTTCACAAGTTCAAGGTGAAAATACTCCCCATTCTGCAAACAGCGGACACTACACCGCCTGGGAGTCTCACATGGCTTCCTTGGGTCCCGAGGAATGTTTGAAAAACGTTTCGCCAGTATGCGCAACTTCATGGCTCACTGAGACATATTAAAGCGATATTTAATAAGGCTGTGACGCAGCTTCTGAAGCCGTTCGCCATTGTCACCAACGTCCTCCGCCTCGGAAATGAGTGATTTGTATTATTCATACACATCAGTTTACCTTCCTCAACCCTTTGGTTTGCTATGACCGCAGATACTGATATCGGTCCGTGGTCTTCGTTAAACGAGACTAACGTTGGCAGCAAAACACAACTTTGAAAATTGATAGGATTATCAAAGAGTCGTGTTTATGTGGAAATTATGAACGCCATTTAACCATACCATTCCTGTTGTATGCTGTACATCCATTACGACGTCCCCACGGGTCCGCATACATACAACACCGGCACACCGCGAGCATTATCACTCTTCGCCTAACGTTGTATCTTTGCCACCTGCATAAGCCAATCATGTTTGGGTTTTCTTAACCTCAAAACGTAAATTTGAAGGCACCAGCATCATTACCGTCGGATAACTACCCCAAACAGCACACATCGGGCTGCCCCCAGCTTACTATTGAAAAGCTTGGGACAGCGCTACCACTGCTCCGAAATTGTCCCATGGGGCTAGCCCCAACTTCGGGGCAAACCTGGGGCTAGCTCCAACCTTGGTTTAACGTTAAACGAAACCGCTTCATAGACTATTACTACAGCGTTTATTTCTAATCTGGCCGTTTGTGTACGCATCTCACATGCACAGATTTCTGACGAACTTTTAACTGAAAATCGAAGGCCAATTTCGTGATACGAAAAATTTACTTACGTTCACTAAATGTGTATTTTGTACAACGTTGCAATAATCCACCAAAGTACATTTTTGTTGAACCTTGGGTCCGGTTGTCTGTGGTTGTGATATCTGCAGAAATGAGAACAAAAAAGTAAACTGCCAGTGAATTCCTTCAACATTATATAATAAGTGATAATCGCATCCGATATAAATATTTATTTTTAATGAACATCACGGCATTTTTCAACGATGCTCGCAAGTTGAATAAAAGGGACGAACCTTCTTTGATATTTCGCAATGGAGCGGTCTGTCGATGTATACCGGGCAACATATGCTTGCATATAACTGCTATCTTTTCACAGTTACATACATGAAACGGACAGCGAAAGTGGCGCACGGAAAAAAACTCAAAACCTCACTGTAATTCATTAATCCGGGACCTAGGGGTGATGGTGAGCGCTCACCTCAAGTCAGGTCGCCAGTGCCAGAAAGCACGTAGAGCCCTGCACCAGTTGAGGAAGGTGGTCAGCTCTTAGAAACCCAGGGTCTTATTGCCATTGTACAAGGCTTTTGTGAGATCTCACCTAGAAAACTGTGCCCAAGCATGGAGGCCATATTTGGTGAGGGACATCAAGGCTCTCGAGAAGTTACAACAGCGATTCACGCGATGGTTCGCAGAATACAGAAATTTATTCTACGAACAGAGTTTGGAGCAACTAGAAAGAAGAAGACGAGGTGACCTCATAGTGGCCTTCAAAATACTAAAAGGATTTACAGAAGCACGAGGTCACAGATGGGCCTTATTTGAGCTGCGAGGGAATGGCTGCCTAAGAGGGCATGTACCGACAATTAGGAAAGGGAGAACTTTGACTCGCATCAGAAGTCATTCTTTTGCAGTTAGGGAACAGGCTGCCAGGGGATGTGACAAGCGCCAGCATAGTGTCTGAGTTCAAAAGGAGATTAGATAAGATGTGGATCACTGTGTTTGGAGAAAATGACCAGGAGTCTACTACCGTTTTTTGTAGACAACTGACTGGTCCGTTTCACTTCAACCTCCCAGGAACCCTTACCTGGTACCTACCACCCTTTACTATACTATTATCATTACCGGGGAGATTGACCGTGAGGTGTGTGTTACTAACGGCTGTGATCCGAAAAGTTGGTGAAAAGAAACGGCGTTGGAGATCTAACCTGCATCCCCACTGATCATAGTCAAGTATAGAAGAGGAGTCGTCTCTTTCGAATATCGAAGCACTGGGGGATCCAAGGAGCTCAGCAGTGCAAGAATCTGGACATTCAAGCATTCCACCGTCTAGTCCCAGAACCGAATTAAATTGAACCGGTTGATGTACTTCAAATGTAAGTCTTACAGTAAACATATTTCACTTACCCGTAACTGTGAAATGAGATAACTCTGTTTCATTCTACCCACCTATTATATCTGCTAACTGCTCCACGATCACGAGCCTTGTGGAAC
This sequence comes from Fasciola hepatica, assembly GCA_948099385.1. NCBI lineage: Eukaryota > Metazoa > Platyhelminthes > Trematoda > Plagiorchiida > Fasciolidae > Fasciola > Fasciola hepatica. The sequence goes on along the minus strand of CANUEZ040000012.1, from coordinate 6,457,745 downwards.
CCATTTCTGAAGTGCTTGTCAGTCTTCAGGTAAAGGGCAGTGGGAAGTCATCCCGTATGAGCCCCCTCGCATCGTACTCTATTGACTCGGCTGGATTTCGGTGCGCCGCCAATAATCCTTCAGGGTCTGATCCAATTTGCTCTTAAACAGTGTCTCGGTTTCCTCTTCCATCACTTCGGTCGGTAGAGCGTTCCAGAGATTGGTCACTCTTCTTGACAATCGATAGATGGCCGGTAAGCCGGTGGAATGCACCTTAGGAAGCGTCAGGGTGTGTCCTCTGGTACGGTCATTATTTCTGAGCGGAAATTCCGACTAGTTCCCGACCGAACTCACCACGGATTATTCGCCTGGCATAGATGAGGTCGCCTCGAAGACGCCGATAGGCAATGGGAAACAACTCGATGACTTCTAGGCGTTCCTCATAGCTGAACCCACGCAGTCCGACCACGAGGCGTGTGGCGGCACGTTGCACTCGTTCCAGTTTGGCTACTTTCGCCGCCGTGCAAGGGTAGACAGCTGGACCGCCATATTACAAGCGAGGACGTAAATGCGAGACATACAACAGTCGGAAGGTGCGTTCTTGTCTTCAGATTGCTGGTGACAACAACTCCGAGGTCCTTTTCCTCCTGCGTGTGACGGAGTACGATATTCCCAAGGCAGTAGCCGGAAGTATCATTGAGGCCACCAATCCTCATGCTCGCTCATTTGTCCATGTTTATCGGTAGACCCCAGGTGGTCGACCAATGTAGTGTTACCGATACAACACTCGATGACAAAGACTAACAAATTTGTTTATTTGAACAATTACCGTTTTTGGTGGCGCCACTTGCTCCGCCTGTGTACGTCGTCTGCACGCCGTTGCGCTCTTCCAATACACACGTTGTCCCGCTCCAGCGTTTTGAGTTCTGCTTTGTACGCTGCCGAGTATATTCGCTATCGTGTCACAAACCGAGGGCCAGGGGCTATAGACTCTATACGGGAGCAGGTCCTGACTTAACTGAGGAGAATCCTAAATTGGTGAGCCCGAACATCTAATTCAATCCTCCAAGGACACTCGTAAGTCCCTCAGTCACATTTATTCGTTTACATATACTCTTTTTCCGACATATAAACGTAAATTCCCCATTTCTGTTACCATATTTTTTTTATATTTTTCTCATATCGATATTATAAGTGTTTCACGGTTGCTAAATTGACCTTTATATATCGTTTACATTTGATATACCATTGTAACTATGGCTAGCAACGACCGCAAACCTGATCCGGGACCGTCCGTTTCGACAGTCTCCCTAGTCGTCCCCGAGTATTTTATTGATGACCCTCAACCCTGGTTTCATATGTTAGAGGCAGAGTTTGAATCACACAGAATCACAAGCGAGCGAACCCGTTACTTATGGACTATCGGTCGCTTTCCCCGTGACGTTGCTATTCAGATACGCGACGTAATATTCAGTAACAGTTCTTACTCAGCCGTGAAAGACGCGGTAACCTCTTGTCTTTTGCCGTCAGAATCGTCCAGACTGAAACGGCTGATCCAAGAGACAGAGTTAAGTAGCAAGAAGCCCTCTGCATTACTGAGAGAAATGCAGCAGCTGGCGGGGCAACTTTTAGAGAAAAACGTCCTTAAAGAGTTGCGGGTACAGCGACTACCACCCAATTTTCAAGCACTGTTCGAGGTTTCTAGCTACCTTAAGCTCACAGAAGCGGCTAAACTAGCGGACGGTATTATGGAACGGTACCATCCATAAATTACCGCCGCAACAAACTCGAGCAGCCCCCAGACCACCGCTCCCACCGTAGGAACACGCTCCGAGGATACTCTGATAGCTGCTTTCGAGCGGGCTTTCAGACATTTTCCCCCTCCTGGTTGTTCTCACTGTAGAAACCATATATTTTATCACAACTCTGACCGACGTGAACGTCTCAGAAGCCCTTCCCCTGATCGCCTGGTTAACCCATCTCGATCAACGTACTGCCGATACCACAAACGGTTTGGGGAGAAGGCCCGGCCCGGCCAACATGCCTTTTTTATCGATGTCCCGTTGGAAGAGGTATCGGATCAAGAGGAAAGTATTGCTGGATATGAACTGTCCTGCTTGTTTAAATGTCACTCTCTGGTAACATTGTAACAGATGTCCAACATTTTTGAACCCAGTGTCAATCCCAATTTATGGAGTTACATGTATCTAATGCTAACAACGAAGATGCATCACAAAATGCGGAAGATTTATTTCAGCTATAACAGGTAGACCCTTTTATAAAATTATTACACCGTGTGCGCAATCACTTCCCCGCAGAGGATGGGGAGCCAACCATTGTGCGGAATAGATCGGCACATTATGCTTTGGTTCGCAAAATCAAGAGATCGTGGAGAACCGTGAAGCAGAACAGGTACGTTTCGCACACGAAGTACGTCATTATCACCTGTTTTATACACGTACATATTTCCTTTTCACTACTTCTTCCATTTCTAGTTGACATACAGCATATAAATCAGCGTATATATGAATTTGTACATCTTGCTTTTCCACTGTTTCACAGCGTACACATTCTTGAAAAAACAACGTTGATATGACCGACACCAATTTCATTTTCTTCATACGTCGCAGTTCGTTATCCACATTGTTCTTCACTCTGAGGTGACTGATAGCACCATTTTATACCGCTCCCAACCAACTGCCAACCGGTTACACGATATACTTATTTTACTCTTCTTTCACGACTAATAAGAAGATTTGTGCGAAGTACCATGAAAACTGACTTGTAAACCGTAAACATCGAACCAAACGTGCACATTGAACTTCGTGTAAATAGAGCGGGCATCATTCATAACGGCTTCCTCAATTTTTGCTACGGAATGGGACGTAAGCATGGCCTAGGACTAGATGAAAACTGAAATCGTTAGATTGGGATTCGTTTGGCGCAATGTAGCGGACTAAGGTAGCATAGCTGACAAACCTACAAGCCAACCCAGCAGGAGCCCGTTCCTAGCCCAGCCCAAGCCTGGCTGGGTTGTCAGGCCGAAACCCGGCCGGGAACCCGTTGCGAACCCGGCCCTAGCCCAGCCTAAGCCCGCGTCCAGCCCGGCTCAGAACCTTTCGAAGCCCGGCCGGGTTTGCTACTTGGGATGTTTAACACGGTTTGTACGAATTTCTTACGGAACACCGGGGACACCTGTCAGAGACTTAACCCTCAGCCACCTGATGGACGATGTAGTACATGCAGAATTCCGGTTTACCAGCAACTCGGTCTGTATTATGACACCTAGTACAGCGATAGGTTGGATATAGGTATATGAAAGTATTTACTAACAAACGGAGTCCTCAGGAGGGTGATCAGAGCTTTCGTCCACTATATTCACAGTTGTTCCTGAAACAGGAAAGAAGAAATAAGGGTAAGAGACGTAAGAACAGTAGGGTCAACAATTGTGTATCCTAAGGAGATAAGCAGCCATATTTACAAGGTTTCCGCGCCACACCACACCTCTCTTAATCAGGAACCGGCCCGCTGCCTCGCAACACATCCTTGACTGGGTACCTCTACTTCTGCGCCCACTTCTGGGACTTCTTTGCCATCTGTCCCATGACTGACGCTCTCTGTTTCCAACACCGGTTTCAACCGATTGAAATGAACAGCGAGCATTCCGAGTCGACCGGTCTTGTCGCGAACAGAACACAGATTTTCAGAAATAATCCTTTCTACGACGAACGGTCCTGTCCATTTTTTATGCAGTTTCGGTGGAACGTCCATCGGTAATGCCTTGGAATGCAAGAACACGGTATCGCCTACTTCTAGCGGCGATCCGTGAGCTTTCTTGTCGTAGTATTCTTTCTGTTGTCGGTGACTCTCTCGTAAGTTCCGTCGAGCTAGCTCATGCATCTTGATCAATTTTCCTTTGAGTTTCACTACGTAGTCCGTTACTGGTTGAGGCAGTCGCCTGATGTAGGGTGTTCGTAGATCACATGGGACTCGCATTTCTCTCCCCGTCCAGAGGAGACGCGGTGTCTGTTCCGTCGATCGATGTACAGTGCTTTTGTATGCCATCAAGCATTGCTTCAAAGCTTGATCCCAGTGTTTCGTTTCTTCGAAAAAGGCTTTGAGTAGCCCTTTTACGGCGCGGTTCGTCCGTTCGACCAATCCGTTCCTTTCAGGGTAATATGCGGGCGTCCTGGTTTTGTCAACCTGCAGTAGTTGGCAAAATTCATAGACAGTACTGTTTTCAAAGCTGCTTCATCTGTTTGACTGAAGTTGCCCGGGTGCTCCCAGTTGCAGACCCGATTATCAAAAATTGTTCTCACGACGGCTGCCACATCGATAACAGGAACTGCGACAGCCTCCGCCCACTTCGTGAAATAACCCACCATCACGATGACACATTAGTTTCCTCTTTTGGTTTCCGCTGGTGGACCCATAATATCGGCTCCGACTATTTCGCTCGGATATCCTGTCTGTACGAGTGTGGGTGGTGCTCGGCGTCCGGGACTAGAATCTTTCCAGGCAGCGCATGGTTGGCATCGCTGACAGAAGCTGGCGACGTCACGTCGTTGATGGGGCCACCAGTACCTGGAGCGAACTGCATCATACATTTTTTTCTGACCTGGATGTCCCAAGTCGTGATGAAGTCGTTCCATGACAGCCTGCGTTTGCGATTGTGGGACTATTAATCGCTTGGGGTAGTCAGGCCCCTGTTGGAGGAAAAGTAGGTCATCGTATAGTTTGACTTTGCCCCACAACGACTATAAGCAACGGGTTCCACAGCTCGTTCCTCGCAGTTCTTCTCCTGTTGGTCGTCTTCCTTCTTCCTTCATACATCGATACAAGATGGCCAATTCGGGATCTTCAGCGTGTATCCTTCTCCAGTCTCCGGAACTTGCGTCGAGGTTGGCTAGCGCCACATATTGAGAGCTACACGAGGGGCAATCCCCATGGTTTCGATTGGGACTCCACGACATGGCGTGGGCATTCCCATGTCGTTTTCCCGGTCGGTGCTGGCAAGTGTATGAGTATTCTTGCAACTGCTCTTGCCACCGCGCCACTTGGCCTTCCGGGTCCTTGAAGTTGGTAAGCCACAAAAGTGCTCGATGATCTGTGCAGACGAGGAAATGAAGTCCCAGAAGATAGTGTCAATAGCATTTAATGAAGTACACCAGGGCCAGCATTTCTTTTCTTTTAGTACAATATTTCTGTTCGCGTTTGCTTCACGTTCTGCTTCCATATGATATCACGCGTTCCATACCGTCCGGATCGCGTTGTGAAAGTACCGCTCCAATACCCTTTTCCGATGCGTCTGTGTCCAATATGAATTCTCCAGCATTCTCTGTTGTGTCTGGGAATGGTAATACCAGTGCTTGACATAACCGCACACGGATGTATTGAAATGCTTGCTGCCGGTCCTCACCGCGGTGAAATTATTTATAGGCCCCCAGTAATGCATTTAGCGGAACAGCTATGGTGGCGAAGTTATGAATGAACTTTCGGTAATACGACGCCAGCCCTAAAAAACTCCGAACCTCGTCGGTAGTCTTCGGGGTCTGAATTCCAGTGCGGGACACAATATGCCCTAGGCACGTTACCTGTCGCTGCAACATGTGGCAATTGGACAGCTTCAGATTGAAGCCGACGTTGTGCATCCTATCGAATACAAGAGCTAGGCTTTGTAAATGTTCCTCCGGTGTCTTGCCTTTAACGATCACATCATTCAGGTATACCAAGCAGCACCTTTGGATTAAATCTGCCAAAAAGGTATACATTAGGCGCTGGAAGATGGCTGGTGCGTTCGTCAGACCAAAGGGCATTGTTTAGAATTCACACAGACCACTTGGAAGCGCGAAATCTGTCTTCTGACGATCCAGCTCTTCTACTTTTACTGACCAATACCCAGAAGCCAAATCCAGCATACTCAACCACTGCGATCCTCCTAGTGATTCCAGTAAATCGTCCATCCTTGGTAGTGGGAAAGAATCTTTTTTGGTCACCCGGTCAAGTTTCCGATACTCGACAAAAAGACGAATTTCGCCGTCTTTCTTCTTTTCTAGCACGACCGGTGCTGTTCAGGGGGACTTGAAAGGTTGAATCAAGTTATTACCCAGCATTTCATGGATAATATTTCTTACTTGTGCTTCATGACAAGGTGAGATCTTCCTGGCGTCTACTTTGATGGGTTGGGCTTGACTAGCGTTAATAGCGTGGCGCACTACGTCCGTCCGACCGAAAATTTTGTGCCGTCCCAGGCAAAAGCATCGGAGTATCTGTTATCGAGATTTGTCAATTGTATTATCGTCTGTGATGAGGCATCCACCGACTGTATCAAGTTGTTAATGTCTTTACTGTGGTCACCTTCGATTGGCACATATGACGTCGGGTCGTGCGCAGAGTTTACTTTTGGTAAAAATTTGACAGCGAAACCATGGTTTCGCTGTCGTGCACGACTGCACAGGTCTGCGTCAAGGTAGCCACTGATGGTGAAGTATTGAAAGAAAACAGGCCACAAGAAGCGTTTCTTGAGATGACAAAATATGCACATATGGATATGGTCCTTGCAATTCCTTCACCAAATAGCACCTTTACCCCAAAGAAACTAATTTTGGGTCATGCCCTTGGTTTATCACGAAGGTTGGGGCAGCGTGCTACTTGGGACATTGCATACTGACGTTGGCTGTCAAAGAACTGAAAACGAGTATAAGTCCATTTTTGCAAACCCCGCTGGATCCCAACCATAACCCAGCTACTGCTTCATCACAGGTTACAGGGGTTTAATAAGGTGTGAAGAGTTTCATCTGTACCTATTATTGGACCTATTTTATTATGGACAAGTAGGCATGTTTCTATATACCCAAGCAGCACGACCGTCACCTGAGCGTCATCCGAACGTCACCTGAGTGTCCCCTGGCCGTCCCGTGAGTGTCCTCCGACCGTCACCTGAATGTCCCCTTTGAAACAAAAAAGGGACACTCAGGTGACGGCCACGGAAGCTTATCGAAACGGACTCCCCTGACACCATTAAATTTGTAACACTAACTACAACACCGAAATACGTACATACTAAATAATGTACTGGTAATCTACGGAACAGCCGAAGGTCAGCGCAAGCGCATAAGCACGACCATCCTACAATAAGCTTAACCATAATTCCGCATACAACATTTAGCGGAATCAATCCCCGGAGTTCAAATAAAATACAGGTTTCACGGGGGATAATTATATATTTCGCTATTTGTAAATCTTTGTACACTAGGCTTGTCAGCGAACAATCATCATCCATCCGTGGGTCATTTTGATGTACTTTTCAGTACCTGGAACAAAGAAAATGAGATACTCGTTGAATCGGTGCAGTACGAAATGTTGTTATAATTGTAAACGTTAGAAATCGGCTTATGAGAGGGTTCCGCAATACATAATATATAAACGATGACCAAGCCAAAACCGACAATTCTTCCAGAAGTCTTTGACAACGGACAGCATCGTCGAATGCATCTACAAGTGACGAACACTGATCAGGAACTTACCGAACTTTTTATGCACCTTGACATCGTAAACAGCAGTGATAGGTGGTGGTGGCTGGTCCTCACGAACGAGCTTCTGGATTCTGACGGTAGGGCAACGAGGCCACCTAACCTTGCTGTGGCCAGTCATCCACTTTTCATTAACAATGGCAACGGAGATCTCTGCCGAAAGACATGCTCACGCATTTGTCATCATTAACTGGGAGGTTCCAATCCTCGGACCAGCGTTTTGTTTCATAAACTGCAATTTGCGTAGTTCTGGGTTGCGGCAATTTCGATACGGACTATCAACTCAGTTCACTTCGACTATTGCAATAACGCATGTGGACACCTACTCTCCCCAAGGAGCAATTCTTTGTGTGCCCATCGATAGAAGAGAACTGGGAGAGTGGGGCAAGTTCCGACCTGGCTTAGCGTAATGCAGGCCTCAAACAGCTGACGGATTAACTTATGCAAGGAAACTGAACAAAAACACCGTAAAAGTGTGCTTTATAGAAAAGAACATAAAAGTTCTTTGGTAATTGGAGCATGGAACATATGTAGCGCAATCCGTCGGACGTTTGAGAGGCTGCCTCATGGTACTTTAAAACCCCCATATACTTCACACGTACGTTCTTGACTGGAGTTCAGGGGAGCCGCTGCATTCTTCTGCAGGGCTTCCGAACTAGCAAAGCTGGAACGGGTGCAAATAGCCGCTACTAGTCTCGTCGATGAACTACAGAGATCGCCCAAGCAGCACTGCCCAACGTCTGCCCAATTGGGCTAGGGTTGGGCAAACGTTGGGCTTGCCCATCACAACGTTGGGCAACTCTATTGAAATGCGTTGGGCAGCGCCACCAGCGCCCAATTGGGCTAGGGTTGGGCATGCCCAACGTTCTGAGAAAATCGCGGAAAATAGTTCATTCCTTTCCAAAAATCACCTAAAATTTCGTTTCACTGCGGAATCGGCTATTACAATATTCCCCCACGTTTTTAGTTCAACCACTAAGTTGCCCATATATATATATAAACAAGTAAAACTGCCAATTGTAGAAGAAAAAGGAGATTTATTGTATAAAAAGGCGGTAAAAATGTACATAAAATTCCGGCATTCGTTGTTGGTCATTCTTGTATTTCACGGAATCTTGTTAGGTCTTCTTGCTGTTCACGGGATCTGTAAAATGAAAGTGTGGAAAGTGATGTATTAACCGTTCGATAAATATGGAACAACCTGATTTTGTAAGTTTAACTCAGAAACGTATATACTACACACAAAATTATGCGTGTTCTGTTATTCAACATTATACGAGGCAGTGTCCACTTGTAATAGATAAACCGTGTCACCACTTCATAGTTCCATACGCATATTGGTGGATGACATTATGCACCATCCGTTTAAAATGAAGCAATGGTTACTCAGAAACCCTGAATGAATGAACACAACACCAAAAAATAAAAAAACGACGTACCGGCGCAGCCGTCTTCCTTCGCCTCGATCCCGAGCGTTTGTAGCGGTTGCCATCTTCGTTCATACTTTTACCACGTTTATTGTTTAACTGAACGCTGACTGCCAAGCGCGGTGGCCATTTGACCGTTGCTCTTGCGCACGCTCTCACGCACGCTCCCAAATACACGCTAACCACTATCTCTCCCAATCGCCTTCTCGTTCTCACGGGTCGTGGAGAATACTGTTCTGGTTAACATATTTGTGCAGTGCCGCGCATTAGAGTAACGTGCAGATGGTCCACGCAGTACAAAGGACCGAAGCACGCGTTTACTAAGGAAACCGCGATGTAAGGTCTAATCAACCTTACAATTGGTGAGCCCGACGTGATCCTCAGGTCACGTGAGTTTCCTTGTTTTCTACCGTTCAAGGTCCCGTCTGCGTACGTTTTTGTGTGTTTTATTGTTTCCCTATCTTGATTTTTTTTTCTTTTTCGTCCATACATATTTTGTGTGTCTAATTCGTCGTGATTTTTTTTTCCGCCATGGATTTACCAAAAAAAAAAAAACAGACCCGTGAAATTACAATCTGTAGTTATGGTTTCATTTTCTTCTGGTCTCCTAGCGACTACAACAACACCGAACATCGTTCGTGTGTTGTTATTACGGTCCAAAATCCGCCGGCGCCCTCAGGCGCTATTTTGTTCCAGTTTACCTTGCCCTCTCTCAGACGGATCTAACAAGTCACATTGGCTTCATCCGTAGCCTGGCTGACTCCCGTGCACGTTCAAGGAGCCAACCGCTCGCTGGACAACGGGACGATTGGTCAGCCTGGCACTGGAAACGGCAGCTGGACGCCTTTTTGGATGGACCTGACGAGGCATTTTCCGGCTTGCATTCGTATGAGACCCGCGGGCGCCAAAACACAATTGGACCCACGCACATCGGACCTCGAGAGTGCAGGCACCGGTAAACTCATCAGCAGTCGTTCGACGTCAACAACAATATAACGGAGAAGCTATGAGGAGTTCCTGGACAACCAATAGTCCGGCTTACCATCACGATCGAAGCCCAACTCCGTCGGACTTCTAGGAGGAGGCCCCTGTAGCGGTTGCCATCTTCGTTCATACTTTTACCACGTTTATTGTTTAACTGAACGCTGACTGCCAAGCGCGGTGGCCATTTGACCGTTGCTCTTGCGCACGCTCTCACGCACGCTCCCAAATACACGCTAACCACTATCTCTCCCAATCGCCTTCTCGTTCTCACGGGTCGTGGAGAATACTGTTCTGGTTAACATATTTGTGCAGTGCCGCGCATTAGAGTAACGTGCAGATGGTCCACGCAGTACAAAGGACCGAAGCACGCGTTTACTAAGGAAACCGCGATGTAAGGTCTAATCAACCTTACACGTTGATAAACCAACGCTTAATGTGCCTCTCTATGACAGACCTCGGTTCATCTGCGAATCGTTCTGTCCCACGCACTGCGTCTGTTGTTTCGTGTTAATAATTGTATCGACCTACCCACTACGGCCGCGATCAACCTATGATCGTAAACCGATTTCCGTTGCGGGCTACCTAGCCCGCGGTTGCGAAAGATAAATGCAGTTCTCGTTGAGTGCCGTGTGGTTTGAATTCATGGTGCTCTCGCCTTTAAGTTGAGTATTTCAATAGTTTTGTGGATTAACCCAGTTTGATTCACATTGCCAAGCGTATCAGAATTGCATTCAAGGTGCGTTTTATTCGGAGAATATTTTTTTATTCTCATTGAAGTATTACCGAGTAGTGTTCGGCGTTTTTGTGAAGCGATCTTTTCTCGTTTGGAGTTTTTTTGTTCCTTTGTGATAAAGGGTTGTACCTGCAAGTGTTGGAGTTTTTATTTTGTTTTGGTTGAAGTGCATTTGAGCCGTATTCTCCCTCGTTTTGTGGTTTTTTCAGTATGCCACGCGTTTCTGACCCTTGTCCTGCATCCAATTGCTGAAAACGTGTGGAAAATGGTGTAAAGTGCGAGGTATGCAAGAGGTGGGCCCACTCAAAGTGTTCAGGAGTAGCAAAGGAAGTCCATGTCCTTTATAAACAGAACCCATGGGTTGAAAGGGTCTGTGCTGCCCGCAAGGAGGCTGCTGGTATGGCCTTCAAACTGCAAGCCCAAGAGCAGGGCCAACGCCCGCCAAGTAGTGCCACAGAAATAGGCGCCAAATCACCGCAATCAAGTTGCAGGAAGTCGTTTGCCGAAGTAGTAGGCGTACCTCAGAGGGCAGTCATTAGAGCGAGTGGGCCAGTTACAAGAGCTTGCTATGCGGTCGTTGCCTCAACTCCCTTGAAGCAGACTGTAAAGTCCAGCACCTCCTTACGATTACACACCCACTTTTGAAGCCGGAATCCCCCTCGTGAAAGTAACCCAATCATCTGGGTGGCAAAAACTTTTGCATTCTTTGGTGTGGGCGAAGAAACAGGACAGCCGTCTACATAGAAGTTGTTATACACGGCCCTGGAGACGTAATCCTCATACTGTTCTCCTTGATCGTCTGCCGTGCGACGTAACGCGAAATTCGCACGCAGTGGGGAGGAAGTGGCACAAAATGGGTGGGCATTCATTTGATATTCAACAAGATTACCAACTAGTCGACCATCTTCCACCGAAGGAACCTCAGTGTTCCTTTGTCTTTCGTCGGCACTCGAACCTGCATGAACATTTCTTCAATGTCAGCAGCCAATGCGACAGGTTCCTTTCGAAGACTAGGCAACACTCCAACTGGGCTAGCTGTCGTATCCGGTCCCTGTAGCAAGTAATCATTCAAGGAGCGTCCCTGGAATGCAGCCGCACAGTCAAACACCACCCTCAACTTCATTCTTCATTCATTCTTCATAACAGAGGCAGAGGGTATCTCTCCCATGTAAGCCTCCTCACCACAGCTCAGTGATGTAGACTCATGTGTGTCTCCCACCACCTCTTCAGAAATACGTCCAGAAGTCGCTTGAACAATGTGTCGTTGGGCTCTTCCATCACTTCGGCTGGCAGCGAGTTCCATAGACTGGTCACCCTCCGAGATAAAAGGTACATCAGAAGGAGGCCCACCGAGTGCAGTTTCTTTAGAGTTAACGGGTGTCCCCTCGTACGGCCATGTCCGCGGAGAGGGAGCTCTGCACGTAGTTCTGGGCCGAAGTCGCCTCTGATGACACGCCTGGTGAAGATCAGGTCTCCCCGGACTCTCCGATAGGCCACTGGAAACAGCCCTGTGATCTTCAGCCGCTCTTCGTAGCTGACCCCACGTAACCCTCCGATAAGGCGGGTTGAGCCTCTCTGTATTCTTTCCAACTTTGCTACCTCTGCCAAAGTACAAGGGAAAACTGCTGGCCCCCCGTATTCCAACCTGGGACGCACATGGGTTGCATACAGTACCTTGAAGGCGTTGAGTGAGAGATGGTTGAATGGACGAGTAATCGGCCCCAGGATACTCCACGCTGAAGAACAGACTCTATCAGTATTGTGATTCGTTTATATTGACGAGGCCACCATCACTCCCAGATCTTTTTCGCAGACAGAGCGCCGGAGTGGTGCCCCGTGTATATTGTACATCCCGCTGCTGGTCGGTGCTCCTACTCGCATATGCGCACACTTGTCCGTGTTGACTGGTAGTGACCACAGATCTGACTATCTCCCAAGGGCTCTGATGCCCTCCTGAAGAACGAGCTCGTCAGCGTGTGACGTAATCGTACGCCAGATCTTTAGTTCATCTGCGTAAATGAGGCACGGCGACTGGAAAACTGGTGGTAGGTCATTGATATAGGCCAGGAAGAGGAGCGGGCCCAGAACCGATCATTGTGTAACACCACCAGCTGCCACTTGCCAAGTTGACAGCGACTGTGCTACTCGTACTGCAAAGGTTCTACCCTTTAGAAAGTCCTCTATCCACAGAATCAAGGGATCTACTACACCAAGAGCCTTAAGCTTACCTAATAGACGGTCATGCGAAACTTTGACAACAGCTTTGCTAAAATCCACGAAGATTACGTCTGTAGGGTGTCCTTCGACCTTGGCTATCGTCCAGCGTTCTCGTGCGATTACCAAGTTTGTTAGGCATGACCTGCTTTTCCAAAAACCATGTTGTTGTCGGCTAAGTAGGTCGTATACCCCAATATGGTCCCGGATTCGCGTTGCCAGCAGGCGCTCCATAACCCTTCCTATCACCGGTGTTAGACTGACAGGTCGGTAGTTGACAGCCTCAGCTTTTGCCCCATTTTTGTACAGTGGCACGACGACCGCTTTCTTCCATTCTTGGGGGAGCTTTCCCGCTGCTAAAGATGCGTTGAACAGTCGTGTGACTGGCTGAGTTAACACATCGGCCAGTTCCTTTACCACCAACGGATGAACACCATCAGGTCCGGGGGACTGGCTGACTCTAATGGTGCGCATGGTTGCCGCCACTTCGTCCTCGGTGAGTTCTTGACAAGACATTTGGGGGGGGGCTCCCCCGGCAATGTGTGAGGGACGATTGTGCCTCTGTTCAGGAGCATAGACTGACAAGTAGTCTTGCCAGTATCTCTGCCTTGTGTTCATCTGCAACTCCCAGCGAATGCCCGTCCTATAAGGCTGGGATTGCAGTCGTGGTTCGCATTCTCCGTCGCAAATATGCGAACAGTCGTTTGGGTGCTTGCACCGAGTCCATTGCTAACGTCTCCTCGAAGATACGTCGCTTTTCTCGTTTCATTTGGGTACACTGATTCCGGATGTTGCGGTATCGATCATATCCTTCTCCAGTCGCTTGACATTGTTTCCATGCTCGGTTCCGACGCTTCAAAAGACGCCTAAGTTGCGAGTCAAACCAAGGTGGGCCTTTCGCATGCGGCCGCTGTCTGGATGGTGGGGCAAAAGTCTGGCATTATTGAAGGATTTCATCTCGGATTACCTCCCAAGCCTTGTCTATGTCATACGGTTCTGGCGGATACCACATCACTGAGGATGCAGCCTCCCTGACTTGTTGGAACGACATTCGCCAGACGTTGAGTCCGCCCTGCGGTCTGGGGACAAACGTCGCTCCTCTCTTCCAGCTGATGGTCAATACTGCATGGCGGTAGGTACTCGATCTGATCAACATCGGACCGCCTTGGAGATATCACCAGATCTAGGATAGACGCTTGGTGATCCTGGGTTCGGGTCGGCCTTCTGACGTGTTGGTACAAGGAAAGTTCGAGCGCCGTTGAAGAAGCTCGCGGGAAAATGAATCCGCTCCTGCAGTGCACTGCAAGTTCTCCCAGTCCACATTCGGCGAGTTGAAGTCACCCAAAATTAGACAGTGACCATCGCCCGCCCAACGTCTTACTCCAGTCAGTTCTTCCCGTGGATCTGCTTCTGGTGACCGATAAATGACTCCGACAGACTCAAATCCACTGGGTGTCAACTTCACGCGACACCAAAGCGATTCTTCAAAGCCCTCCGGGTCTATCAGGCGATCCAACTGTAGCGAAGGGACGTCAGCTCGAATGTACATCGCCACGCCGCCTCCTCGCCTAGCTTGGCTCCTATCAGCACGGCAAAGTGTGTATCCTGGGATAGCCACTTCCGAGTCCTGCACCCCACTGGTAAGCCACGTCTCCGTCAAGGCGACCAATGTTGGCGAGTGCTGAACCACCCATGCCTCGAGCTCATCTCGCTTGTTCAACAGACTCCTGACATTAGACGACATGATAAGTGCATGCCCTCTTATGTCTTCCCTCTTCTTACCGACCCTCATTGCACCTCCACCGCAGGGGCCGCCTGGTTGATGATGCCGGTGAGATTGAACGGTTCCCATCTCAGTTGAAGACGCCTCCGCTGAACACGAACATCCCGGATAAAAAGACCTGATTCACCACTGGCCCGGCGTTCGCGGAGCTCTCTCAAGGCTAACCGGTGCCTCTCCCTTTCCTCGGGGTCAAGATCTCGAAGGAGTCGCTGTTTCTCTCCTTTTAATCTGTAGGACCGCTGTAGCACCCAGCGGCATTCCTCATCGGAACCCAAGACCAACTTGAGCAGACGAGGGTTACCATTGTCATTTATTTTCCCTAATCGAAAAACGGCTTTGACCTTTACGTTATTTGCCAGGTTTTCCTCATTTGTGGAGAATATTTTGGCGAATATGTCCCGTAGTAGAGAAACGTCATGCTCTAATCTACTTTGAGGCTCCGACTCGGTTGATTCCGAAAGATTCACGACTAGGAAGCATTGGGTCCTAGGTGGCGGCGCCATCCGTTGACATGTCTTTACTGTTTTCCATTGACTCATGGTTTCCGTCTGCCCTGGATCGGGGCCTGTGTCTCCGCCGGCTGCATTCGATACCTCCGGAACATAAATTTTGTCTTCCGAGTGTACAGCTACTTCGGCTTTGTCTGTGACCACGAATTTCTTTCGGCGTTGCTTCTTCACTGCTCTTAATGGGTTGTTCGTAGCGCCTGAAGCTACTTCTGCGTGGGACCTGGGGCTCGTTGCACACGGTGCCGCGGGTGCCTGGTTCACCGCTGAATCAGCTTCATCTATTTTCTTTTATTTGCGGTGGTACAATCTGTGCATAGAATTTGCAGGAATGGGGAGCTGCAGGAACTCAGCCAATAATACTAATCCTTGTCCATTTTAGTACACTTTAGGTGAATCCGCCCCTCGCAAAAATCAAACATCAGGGCTTTGACCCGAGGGCCGATATTTTTCTTGCATACTAAACACGCATATTGATCCTCAGAGGTGACTGAACTCATAATGTTTATAAATCCGCTGAGAAGCCACAAATATCACAGGATAATATATATCCACGAGGCACAACGGTAGACACCCGGTGTAACGCGGTTCAGCTTGCTAGGCATTTTAGGGTTTTGTAACTGCATGATGTGGTAAGTACCACTTTGGCTCAAAACCCATTTTTAGCTGTACATCGGGCACTAACTGGGCGTGGCCCTTGCTCTCATAACCCTCTATTATTGTAGTATTTGTCAAAGAATTCAGGGTCACGCACAAACCTTTTCCTCAAGCCGTTCAATCTCTTTTTGGCCACAATATAATTATTTGGATGTCCCACTTCAGGATTCCCCCACGGAAGTGCAACTTCATAGTGCCCGTTCAGCCAGGTTATGGAATTGGAAACCATATCAACAGCCTGTTTGTCTTCTAATGAAGGAGACTTTTTCGATGCACACCCATCGCAGAAATCCGCGTTGCATAGTCGATCGATCTGTTCTGCTAAGGGATCGATTCCCCTCTCAATGTGGTTTACTGTCCTCACAAAGCGTGGTTCCTGGTTTATCGGACCAAGAACAATCCATCCTAAAATCGTCCGCACAGCATAGGGTTGTTTTCTTTTGCCACATCTTTGCTCTAATGCCCAATGTGTTTTTTGAACGTTGGCACTATCAGGATTCGCACTGTCGAATCTTTCAGATTCTGACTTTGGAAGCAATCTGGGGTGAGACCAAGACAAAACGTTCGCATCTGGGCAGTACTAGGCTGCTTGGATTGGTAACCTTTCAACACAGAAGGCTCGTTCTATACTCACGGAATCATCCCCTAACAACGAGTTCAGTCGCAGCTCCGCTATTCCCGAATTCCAAGTGGTAGTCCCACATACGGTCGAAATCGAAAGTGAGGTATGGGATGCCTTCAGGCCCACCAGCTCCATAATGTCTTCTTGTATTAGTCACATCAGACCCGCTGTCCAGCAGAGCTTAGGTCCCCACAGGGCCACCCGGTCCGTCTACTCGCACTGGTAGCACACGTAAACTGACACATTCTGGCCTAAGAGTAGCCGCGCAATTATTGGTCCACTGCCCAGGCATTTTTGCATTGTCCGTGCCCAGCTTATCCAGCTGCAGCCCTTGTGTTGTATCTTGCGTGACTCGATCGGTAAGTTGCTCCCGTGTAACATGTAGTAGAAGGTGGTGCCGTTTCGGACAACCTGATGTTGAACACGGTTTGGAAACAGAACAGTTGCTAGACAGATGTCCACACTTGAGTTACGAAAAACAAGCCTTGGTTTCTTTGATCAGTGCCCAACGACCGCGTATATCACGAGGCAGGAGTGGCTGACATTCCTCAAGTGCGTGTATTCCACTACATACCGAGCATCTATTAGCTGCACACATCTAACAGTGGAAATAAGAATCATCATCAGCGTCGTACACCGTTAAACATTGGGGCAAGCCCCACTGACCACTGCCTTTCTCACCATGTTGCACGTTGAATTAGAAGGTATGAATATACAAGATGGACAGGGAGTGGACCTACACGGGTGGGAAAAGGAAAGAATGCCCTAGTAGCCAACACACGGAATACACAGTCTAACTGCACAAACGCACACCGATCGGTCATTCTCATTCGATAGAAAGTGACAACACGATCGCCACTGCTCGCGGTTCGCTGCGATATCCATTAGTGTCCCCAGCTAACTGGTAGACGGATCTTTTGGACCCCAACCACGAAGACATGAAGCACCTACTTTTCCTAAGTTTGCTGTGCATTTTCTCATTCCTCACTGCCATGCCATCTGTTGACCTCCACGCGGTCTCTTCCACTCCCTAGGAGGAACGGAGAATAGGACACGGTACGGTAGACGTGTGTGTCATACGTAACACGTGCCCCAACCAACCTACTAAGCCGGATACGCTGTGACAGAACTTTCTCTGGATTAGTACCCAATACTCGATTTCTGACCTCATCGTTGCTTACTCGGCTATTCCACCTCAAGACAACGAATATTTTCAGCACATAGACTCCAAGTCTCGCAACCATACAACAAAACTGAACGCACTGCAGCACAGTATACACGACCTTTCAACTTCAGTGAAATATCAGGTCGGCGCCACAAGTGCTTCAGTCAGCGTATGCCCCTAGAGCCTTAGATATCCGCGTACTCACCTCTACTACTGTGCTCCCATCCGTCGTCACGCAGCTACCGAGGTGGGTGAAGTGGTCGACAACTGCCAACACCTCCACATCGAGCATCAAGCCCGGAATTGTTGATGTCCAGTCTTGTAACATCACCTTGCACTTTGAAGGTGCAAACCACATGCCGAATGGAGCTACAGCGCTTGAGAGTTTATCTAGTGCACGCTGAGCATGTTCCGTGGATTCGAACAAGCAGACAACGTCGTCCGCATAATCTAGGTCCCGTAGCTTTTCACTATTTCCCAGTTAGACGCCTACATCCTGAAGATTTTGCAGCGCACCCTCCATTATTTCGTCCATGACGAAGTTAAACAGGAATGGAGACAAAGGGCATCCCTGTCGAACCCCACTGGTGGTTTCCAACCGACCGGATAGTTCACCGTAAACCCTAACGCGGCCAAAATTATGAGAATACAATGATTCATTAGGTTCACGAACTTCTGGGGCATACCTTTTCGATGAAGAACACTGAAAAGAGATGTTCGATCAACTCAAGTGAAGGCGCCCTTCAGGTCTAAGAAAACCATCATCGTCGGTCGGCGGTGTGTGTGTGTGTGTAACGCGTTTCAAGTAGTCGGCGAAGAGTAAAAATCTGGTCGATGCATTCTCGACCAGGGCGGAATCCAGCCTGCTGTTCGCGGGTGTTCCTCTCGCGAGCCGGTGTGAGACGGTGCTGCCGAATCGAGGCAAATACCTTAGTGACTATCGGAATTAACCTAATCCCACGACAATTACTAGCCACTGCGTGTTCCTCTCTCGAAAACGGGAACAACCAATGACTCACTCAACATTAACGGAATACGCTCCGCGTTCCAAATGTCACGAAGCAACACGGTAAGTGATTTTATCAAAGCATCTCCACCCAGTTTGAACAGAACTGGGGGAAGTTCGTCGGGACCTGCCGCTTTCCCGCGCCTTAGTAATCGAATGCGTGACTGTACTTCTAGTCCCGATGGGGGCTCAAGTGATACCACCCAGGAAGACGCAGTTGTTGACACAGGAGTAACTACACTAGAGTGCGGCCAGCTAAACTGTTCCTTGAAGTATTCGGCCCAACGGTCAAGCCTTTGCTGATGCTATGGATGGGTTCTCCATTTCTATGGCAAATTGCTTCACTAACCTGGATGCGCCGTCCGGCGGAATCACGAATAAGTTTAAACAGTCTCTGACTGTTACCTGAAGCAGCTGCTATTTCCATTTCTTCGGCTACCTTGACCCACCAATTTTCGCGATCATTCTTAGGGCTTTTCACAACCTGCCTTTGTAGCTTTCTCCGCATCTTATTCATCTCCTTACAGTTCGAGAGCTGACGCTTTTGCTCCATTATACTCAGCGACTCTTGCGAGATTCAGTGTTTTTGATGGACAACCGATCAAGGACCACAGGTAAAACCTGCTGACACGTGCACTGCCTGCTGGATGTGAGCCCGATGATTATCTACGTTACTGTTCGTCGTAGATCCTAACTCATTTGCTAACTTCTGCTCATATCGGGTGCGTACTTCTGGATCACACACGTCGCACGGTTAACCGGGTCTGCGGTTTGCAACGATGACCATGGAGCTGGAAAGATAATCGCATTAAAACTAATGCATGGTCCGACTACGTACGTGGACCAGTGAGATCTGCAGTTCTAAACAGAACTGCGCCACCGGTAGCTTACGGCGATGTGATCAACCTGGCTTAGAGTACCTGTAGAGTTAGAGCGCAATTTTGCTGTACGACGCAAGCTGTCGGAAATTGGTACTAGATAAGAACAATCGATTGTCTGCACAAAACTGGAGCCGGTCCCCGTTATCTGTACGCTCAACAGGTAAGGGACAACACCCACCTAAACAGGCTTCTGCCGTACTGTTTGTCAACTTGGGCATTAAAATCACTTGCTAGCACTGCAATGTCAGAACCTTTACTGCTGCGAACGAGGGTGGTGAGTTCATCATAAAACTCATTTTTCTGCAAGTCTGAGCTGCAGTCCGTTGGAGCGCATGCCGAGATTACAAACAAGTTGCGCTTAACACAACTGTCCTTTCGAACGCCAACTGACCTTTGGAGTCTCACAGCACATAAAAGACTGTTAACAGGAATCCAGTCTAAAAGGGCAGCCTCAGCCTTCTCAGTCAAGGCTATTTTTACACCACGTTGACTCGTAGCTCGAGCTACTTCGTCTCCTGAAGTGCGCAGAAAATACCTCGATGAGATACCAGGAAAAGTTAGTTGACTCACACTGCTCGAATCCTGGATACGCGTTTCACTTAAGCAGCAGATATCAATCTTCAGAGAATCTATTGTGGGGGCTAGGCACACCTGCTGACCGGCCTGCATGGGTGTACGCACGTTGAAGGAGCCGAGATTCAGAGGCTGACGAGGCTTGACAAAATGTGAGTTACCAGACAGAGGATTATTCCCGATATTATTTGACAGTGAATCGTTGCGAGTATCGACCGTGTTATCAATGGGAGCATTATGGGTGGATAGATGGGGCAAAGAGGGATGGTTAGGGATAGAAGACAAAGGTTGAATAAAAGAGAGGGAACTCTGAGCAGTAGCACACTTATCACTACCCACCCGGCTTGATCCAATGGGCAGCGCGGTCCTGATTAGCCTGCTCCACAACCGATGCAGTATGGAATTCTTTCTATTCGTGCAGTTCATGGGAGATGTTGGACGGGTACTGCTAGGGTGGCCAGCGGCAAAGCAGGAGAATGATAAGGGTCCTCATCCAAAGCCTCCAGTTCTAACAAGAACCTATCCGCAAGGCAGCGGGATAGCTTAGTGGAAGCCAATTTGCTTGGATCAATTATTCTTCCACTGGTTTTTCCGACTGAGTTGCCAGCTCAAATCGATCCCCAACCTGAAAAACTAGGGGACTGGACTTTGTCTGACCTCTACCCATTGACCTGTCAGGTATGATTGCACCTCCGGCTTAAAGAAGCCATCCTGTATAGCTCTTTGGGTCATAGAGGCGCGCAAGCCATCACACCACGCCAAGGTGCAGTCTCGTCGTGCGACCAACAAAGTACTACTCTGATTTGGCGTGAACCGTGTCGCTTTTGGATGCGGCGTTTGTGCATAATTCCTCCTACTCGATGACCGCGAATACCCCTGAGCCTTGCTATTGGCAGCCAGTTTGCCAAGCCTACTTCGAGCAATCCGTGCCTCACGGGACACTAAGTGCTGCAGATCTTGAAACCTCGGTTCGTCTCCTCTTCCCACAATACCATCAACGGTCCTAGCCCACAAATCCTGGAGACGCGTTGGTAGCACTCGAGTGATACGTTCCATAGTCTGCAATGGGTTGCGGTCTGACATGCAATTCATCTGCGTGAGGGCAACTTCACAGTTCAGCATTTTCAACGACAATTTGGTCATTGCATCCGAATCTTCCACCAGAGGCTTCAAACCTTGCAGTAAGTCGTCAATCGGTGAACGAGCCACGACATGATCTTGTCTATACAGATCATTCAAGGTTTCCCTAGCCCTATTGTATGCCAGTGTTGAAGGCAATATAACACTTTCGGCAATCGCATCCTTTGCTTGTCCCTTCAGTCTTCAGGTGAAAGGCAGTGGGAATTCATCCCGTATGAGCCCCCTCACATCGTACTCTAGTGACTCGGCTGGATTTCGGTGCGCCGCCAATAAACCTTCAGGGTCTGGTCCAATTTCCTCTTGAATAGTGTCTCGGCTTCCTCTTCCATCACTTCGGTCGGTAGAGCGTTCCAGAGATCGGTCACCCTCCTTGACAATCGATAGATGGCCGGTAAGCCGGTGGAATGCACCTTAGGAAGCGTCAGGGTGTGTCCTCTGGTACGGTCATTATTTCTGAGCGGGAATTACGCCCGTAGTTCCCGGCCCAACTCACCGTGGATTATTCGCCTGGCATAGATGTTGTCGTCTCAAAGCCGTCGATAGGCAATGGGAAACAACTCGATGACTTCTAGGCGTTCCTCAGCTGAACCAACGCAGTCCAGCCACGAGGCGTGTGGCCGCAAGTTGCACCCGTTCCAGTTTGGCCACTTCCGCCGCCGTGCAAGGGTAGACAGCCGGACCGCCATATTCCAAACGAGGACGTACTGGTAAGACATAAAACAGTCGGAAAGCGTCCCGTGGTAGAGGCCCGAATGAACGGCGGATGGGACCAAGTATCTTCCACGCTGAGGCGCAAGCTCTCTCAGTGTGTGCTCTTGTCTTCAGATTGTTGGTGACAACAACCCCGAGGTCCTTTTCCTCCTGCGTGTGACGGAGTACGATACTCCCAAGGCAGTAGCCGGAAGTATCGTTTGGGCCACCAATCCTCATGCTCGCGCACTTGTCCAAGTTTACCGGTAGACCCCAGGTGGTCGACCATTGACAAGGACCTGCAGATCCTCCTGTAGTATCTCGCGATCCTCTGCCGATCGAATGGTGCGCCAGATCTTGAGATCATCGGCGTAGATAAGGCTTTGGGATCGAATGGTCTGTGGTAGGTAGTTTACAAACACTAGAAACGACAGGGGTCCTAGCACGGAGCCTTGCGGCACGCCACTGCCAACTGGATACCACGTGGACTGGGACTGTGCAACTCTCACGGAAAAGGTTCTCCCGACCAAGAAATCCTCAATCCAGTGAAGCATGGGCCCTAAGATGCCAATGGCCCGGAGTTCCAGCAAAAGCCCATTGTGAGGAACTTTGTCAAACGCCTTACTAAAGTCCACAAAGATGACGTCCGTGATATATCCCTCGGCCTTGGAGTTCGACCAACTTTCACGGCGGTCAACAGTTTTGACAGACATGATCTGTTCCGCCGAAAACCGTGCTGCTCTGCGCATTGCAGTTGACAGCGCTCCAGATGTTCACGTATACGAACAGCCACCAGCCTTTCGATGATCTTTCTAGCTACTGAAGTGAGGTTAACTGGGCGGTAGTTGGCCGAGGTGGATTTTGTCCCACCCTTGTACAGCGGAAGAACGACTGCTTTTTTCCACTCCTGAGGTAGACTTCCAGTGGCCAAAGACAAATTGAACAACCGCGTTAGTGGTGTGGTTAGCTGGCCCGCCAACTCCTTCAACATCAACGGATGCACGTCGTCCGGTCCCGGTGACTCATGGGTTTTGATGGATTTGAGCATCTTATTCACTTCCGGCTCCCCAAAATCATACATAATGAACAGCGGCGAGCTATCCACCATCGGGATTGGCGCACCTTCCTCCATAGAATAAACTGACAGATAATGTTTGGCTAATTTCTCAGCCTTTCCGTCATCTGTTGCAACCATTTCGTCGTTGTTCATCAGCGCCGGGATACCCACCTTCGCTCTGGTGCGGCGCTTTAGGTATGCAAACAGGCGCTTGGGTGCTCGCACCGCATCGACCGCAAGGGCCTCCACGAATGCCATCAGCTTTATCCATTTTTGTTCGGTACACTGGTTACGAATCCCACGACAGAGATCATGACCCTCAACTGTGGATCGAAACCGCTGCCAGGCCCAATTTCGTCGTTTGAATAGGCGTCTGAGCTCCAGATCAAACCACGGCGGTCCCTTAACCCGGGGTCTACGCCGGTTGAGGGGGCCGTAGGTATTCATAAGGTACAAGATACCGTCACGAATAAACGCCCAAGATTCGTTCACATCGTGGTGGACATCTGAATCCGTGGAAAACCAGTTGACGTCTAACGCCGCTCTCCGGAAATCTTCGAATGGAGTGCGCCAAACATTACGTCCCATGTGTGGTCTAGGGGATGGACATGAACCAGTGCGCCAGTGAATTTCTAGCACCATATGGTCACTGCTTCCAAGCGGAGGGAGATGTTCGACCTTATCGACGTCCGAGCTCCTGGGAGAAATCACCAGATCCAGAATGGAACCGTGGCCGGATTGCCTCCGGGTCGATTCCTGAACATGTTGGTGTAGTGCCAGTTCTTGGACCGTTGTCAGTAATTCCCGAGAGAAAGGACCTGCCCCGGCCGCTGTCCTGCTTGATGTCCAATCAATATGCGGAGCATTGAAGTCGCCCAGGAGGAGGCAGTGGCCACTGCACGCCCACATCCTCAAGAAATTCATCATATCTGGAGGAGTGACCGCAGGCGTCCGATAGATGACTCCCACTGTCCTAAAGCCCCCGGCAGTTAGCTTGACGCGGTACCAGATAGCTTCACCGAATCCTTGCGGGTCTGCGAATGCCTCTAACTGCGCGGTTGGGATGCCTGATGGTAGGAACAATGCTACGCCTCCACCAGCTCTGATAGAGTTCCTATCGACTCGGAATAAGGTGTAGCCAGGGAGGGACACCTCAGAGTCTAGAACATTGTTACTCAGCCACGTCTCCGTCAATGCTATCATAGTAGGTGAGCTAGACTGCAGCAGGTGTTCCAGGTCATCCCTCTTGTTCAGCAGACCACTGATGTTAGACAACAGGATGACGACGCTGCCTCGGCCTGCCACCACATCCGTTTGTTCAGGGCGTCCTAGTTTGGGGGGACTGACAGGGACTCTAGCGTCAGCGGCCTCCACCGGAAGTGAGGGCACCGTTTCTGCACCCGAAAATCCCGAAAGATCAAGTCCCTTTCTGCTTGTTCCATTCGTTCACGTCGTTCAATCAAAGCATTTCTATACTACTCACGATCCGCAGGGTCTAGATCTCGGTGCAGCAGCAATTGCCCACCTTTTAGCCGGTGGGATCTTCCTAAGAAAGAAGTCGCGGATTCCTCAGAGTCCAGCACTACTTTCAGTGAAAGGGGGGCGTTCAGCGTCACTAGCTTTGCCAATTCGGAATGCTGATTTTACCCGCAACTTCTCCGCGGTCTCCTCCTCCCCGGGGACAAAACGTTTTGTGAGTATACTCCGGAGACTCGCAATATCGTGGTCCATACGTGCCTGTGCCGTGGTCTCTTCTGTCTCAGGCAAGTTCACTATTAGGAAACACTGTTTCCTCGACGGTGGCGCTCTTCGTGGACGATCCGCAGTTGTTATCCAGGCCGGTCTACTTTCATCCGCGGTGGTGCTCTGTTGGCTGGGTTTTGCTCCTATAATACCGTCTTGTGCTTGCATGGCCACATCAGTGCCTACTGGGTCCGCATTGTGGCAGGCAGACTTAGGTAGCTTCTGGAGTTGGCGGCGCTTTGTTCCGGTTGGCTCAGTGACCGACTTTGAAGCCACCTCTGCATAGGTAGCACAGTCGGGAATAGATACCTCGGCGTAATTTTCCCTATCTGACGGCAATGATGACGGTGAGAGTGATGATGTTGGCGGAGAAAAAGACAATGACGATGCCGCTGATTCTGCAGCTATTGATGGCGATGAATTGATTGACGGTGTTAATGATTATGACGACGACGAAGTTGATGACGCTGCTGTATCTGTGACAGGGAGAGACATTTCCGCCGACTGCTTTACGGGCCACACAGGTGTTGATAGCTCGGTGCATTTGATGCACAGCACCTTGAGCAACTTTGCACGGCATTTGTCCAGGGCTTCGTAAAGTTCAATATTTATTTCAGAACACTCTAGATGGACCCAACCATCACAACCACTACACTGAAGAGATTTGTCGCGTAGTGCATCAAATGAAGTGACGCCGGCCATTGTCTTGACCTCTACCTCCGACGTAATATTCAAACTGCTTCACAAATCTCCAGTACGTTGTCGAGCAGCCTGAAAATGACTCCAGTTCCACCCTGGGTAAGTCCAAACGATAATCCACTGCAGGTTCCGCCACTGGAACCAAGCTTGTTGTTCGTGGTGCATCGTTCTGCATGTGGCAATCACCTAGGTAACGAGAGAAACGTTCACTGACCATTACTCCACATTTGACTTCATCTCCGCCGACTAGATTTTCTTCCTCCTCAGCGAGTGCCAAAAGCAGTTTCGCCATTTCCGTCTCATTCCTCACCCGGCGCAGCTTACGTTGCTTATCTAACTCCAATTGTTGTGCAACCTGCTTCTCCTTCAACTCAGCTAAAAACAGATTAGCTCTAGCTCTATGGGGAACCGAGCTAACCCTAGAACAACCTGATATACTAGAGCCCGAACAAGGAACATGACCAACACCTACGGGCAAAAGGGTTTGGTTCACCTGCAGGGTACTGTCCTTTGATTCGGAACGGTTTGCCAGTTTGCTGCGTAATTTCACGTCTCAGCAATTGCCAAGGATATTGAGTACTGTAAATTCTAGCCGCCGGAACGTTCGAGCGACGCGTAGCAACCAATTTCGACATAATTCAAAACAAAGTAGATTCCAAAAAGCTATCGTACTATATGCATCAAATTGATAATGATAATGATAATGATAATGGTTTATTTCGGATAACCCGAGGCGTGCTGTAACGCAAGATCAAACTGTACAATTAAACGTAGAGTCCGAATTCCAAGAGGATGATTAAGGTATATGCACTCGATATTGTACAGGAGAAAGAATTTAGTCACTCTTTAGGGCGGCGCCCGGCAAATTTGAACTCAATGTCGGGTGGCCAACCCGGCCAAGTCGGAGTCGACTTGGTCGGAGGTAGTTGACTCTTCCCGAAATAGTACAAAATGAAGTGCTTTGCAACAAGAGAATCAAACAGAATTGACGAAAGTTTTGTTCACCTTTAGGAAAAAGAAGTTTCCAAGGGAGACATGAACCAGCTATAGCGCTCCGCGGAGTATGGCACGGCTTTGGATTGGAAATCAGACGATGAAAGGAATGAATTTGCAGACAAAGGACAATCAAAATCTTTCGAAGATTTTTCTTGTAACGTTCAGCGACCAAATATCGACTGAGTCCGTTAAATACTCAGTGAAGGACTTATTTCTAGAGAGATTGTTTAGGTGATGATGAAAGAAGTGGCCGGACGCAAGCATGTAATCGTTGCGCACATTGTTTACGTTCATAAAGGTGAAATGTGATGCACCAAAATAGAAATGGGAACCGAGCGACAAATCAGTTTGTTATGCGTAGCCATGATATTAGCAGATACACGGTTTGCGCAAGTGAGTATTTAAATTAAAGGTAAGTATTTACGTTTGATTATCGTTATCTAAGGGTTGAACATGAAGACCGGAGAGATGCAAGGATCAAAATTGTCTGAGAGGATTTACCAAGATAGAATACCGGACCTTGTGGTACGAAAGTGTATGGCAACAATAAACGTGACTTTTGCAAATATATCGATAACTGATAAAATAAGAGCGAGTTTTATCTCGGGGATTGGTTAAGTTTGCGAATGGGACAAGCGGGTAGTTTTGCACGAATCACCGGGAAAAAGGATCATGAACGATAAGCCGAGTACGGAAAAGGTCTTTTAACCCCGCGATAATTATGTGCTAGGGGAAGTGGATTTTGCCTGGCATAAGAAGCGGTAAGTTAAGGTGGCGAAGATGGAGACAAGTACGATGAAAAATAGGCGATAACTGGGGGAGATAGTTCCATATTTGTAGCATTTCGGTGAATAAATGAATTTTTGCCGCAACTGGTGCTGGTGGGTGGGGCTGACCGTGCGCGGGACACCCAACCTGAAAACCATTCTTGTTGATAGATGCCATCCGCCATCTTAGCTGCGTTCGCACATCGTAGCAGACGTCCTGCACGCCCGATGTGCGCCGGCCAAAGCAGTGGATCTGACCGCGGCCCACACCGGCGGGCTCCGCTTGAGTGATATTGGCGTTGTCACATAGAGGTCGAATAATCCAGGAGCTTGCGACCAGGTTGAGAGGGGTCCTGGAGAGCATGGTCTGTGCGGTAGTGACGAAATGACGAGCAGGTATCGAGTTTTCAGCGGGAAATGTGGGCCAGGTATTACGCCGAGCCATCGAGGAGAAGGCACCATCGATGGTTGTCTGGAAAGGTAAAAAACTAATTTTACAACAATTAAGCCTCAATAATGTTCCTTCTGGGATCTTACGCTCCAAACTGGACAACAACTCAACAACCGCAGCTGGGTTACAGCAGAAGGTTGGATAGAGATGACATTGCCGAATACAGTCACAACGAAGTCCAAGCAGAGCGACTCCCGCTCGAGGCAACGGTGGGAGTCCGGTTTGTGACAAAGATTTAGAGAAATAAAACAAACACTCGGAATTCCGGCGAAGATGGTTCATACGAATGGTAAATGTCGTTTGTAACATGGATGCTAATGCATGGAACCGGGTTTCCTGAACTCCGTTGCACAGACCGTCTAGGGCCAGTGGGCTGAGCAGAAGCCCAGAAGAGCAAAGCGGCCTAAAAAGAAGAGTGAGAGTAATATAGCGAAGGATGGGCTAGCTAGGGCGGATTACTCTGCACTCTTGGTATTGGAAGACAAAGTGAAGGAACTGCAAAGGCAGATCTTGGCAATGGGCAGGGTCTCAAGCCACAGGCTTGTGCTTCTAAGCTAGAAAAACCCTTTCACAGGGGAATCAAAAGCCAGGAGGGACATAGACAGGAAGAGGGTCTACAACATGCTGCGAATTGCAGATGTTCCCTACCCTGCTACTCCAAGAAGGGCGCACAGAGTGGGGATATGGATGTCACCATTTGGGAACGAAGAAGAATATCGTGCGAGACCAGCACTAATGGAGTTCGCTGATGAGGCAACCCGAGGCATACTGCTGGCGAGGGCAGCGGTAGTGACTCACACCACCAAGGGTAGATACCGAATTGTGCCAGACGAGTAAAGAGTTAGGCCTGGTGGTCCAGCACCGGGGGGTAACCTGGCTGGATCAGCCAGAGCGCTGGTGAGGAACCAACAAGTTCAGTAGAATGCCGTCCTCCGCTCTCGGACCCTGGCTCTGACAGTAGTAAAGAAGACGCGTGCGGGGCCGGAAATAGTTGTAACCTAGGACGTGCTGGAAGGTGGAAACTGACGGTGCTGTCGGAAGGTGGAGGACAGCGCGACCCTTGTCGGCCTGGATGTTATGGTAACTCCTTTAGTGAATAATTGGTAGTCGTCGGAAGTTCTTGATCGTCAGCCGGCCTCGTGCACACCAGTAGAGGCGACCGATACGAAGAACTTGTCATCATCTCAGGCGTTGTGCCCGAGAATCAGACAAGAGCGAATAATAAGAGACACCTAAGCGACGGAGCAAACGCGGTGGTGTTTTATGCTAACGCGTGTAGTATTAGGAACAAATGGATGAAACTCGCCAAAACCACTGGGGAGCACAACGATCCAATGGTTACCATTACGGAAACGTGGCTTTCTAAGGAAGACCGTTTGCCAGGACTAATGCGTAACGGTTTTGCAATCTATAGGCAGGATAGAGAACACGATCGCCTTGGTGGAGGAGTGGCCATCCTCAATAGGCCAGGTACAAACCACCTTGAGTCTCAGACCAGGATGTGCACTCGCAATGTCCAGTCGTGCGCAGTTACGGTCATCTTCCCGGGAAGGAGGGTCAACGTTGCCTGTGTCTACGGGGCACCAAGTGCAGACCGCAACGAGGATGCTTGTTAACTGCGGACTTTGATTGAACTAGTTGAAGACACACAAAAGACCCTCGTAGTGGGTGACTTCAATCTTCCGCACATCGACTAAACGACCGAGGTCTGCGTGCCGGGATCGGAGGAGCGAACCTGCTTAGAATAGTTGCATGCCAATGCACTGCACCAGCATATTAGGGGAAGTACCATATATAGGACTGGATGCGTTCCATCCTTGCTGGATGCAGCAACAACAAACTTCCCCAACGATGTGTCTGGACTGCATTACTGTGCAACGCTGGGCAAGAGTGGCCACGTGTGTGTCAAAGTCACCTTTTGCATGCGGCAACCCAACGTACTCTCAAAGCTGGCTAGACACTTCGGTATTATGGGCATAGATAGGTTTCGCAATAGGGCAATAGGTTTGACCTGAGACACGGTGGAGGGTGCTACTGTCGAGGAGTGCTGGCAGGTCGTAAAGGGATCCCTGACTACCCCCCAGGAAGAGTTCGCACCCTCGGAACGAAGGAGTGGGGAGGGCAAACCCACGTGGTGGAAGGCTGCAATAGCCAAGGCCATCAAGCGCAGAAACTGCAGCTGGAACCAGTGCAAGGCTTCCGGTAGTCGGCTAGCCTAGAACCGCTTGACAAAACTTAGAAACGAGACTATGAGCCTCCTGTAAACTTCTGAGCGAGAACATGAGCTCAGATTGGCCCATCGCGCAAGACAACAGCCGAAAAAATTCCACAGCTATGAGCGGTCGAGAGAATCAACAAAGGCTGCCGTAGGTCCACTACACACTGGGGCCACGGCATTGTCACTGATGACCAGGGCAAACAGACGCCCTGGGGGAACACTGGCAGTGTGCCTAGGATAGATAGTGCGGTACGAATTGATCTGGCTCTGGTGAATCCTGCCCCGCGGTTAAACAAGTCAAATATCTCAGCGAAGAGCGTGCGCAAGTGCTAACAGGAATTAAACAGTCACAAGTTAGCGGGCCCAGGTGGCATGCACCCAGCTATCATCAAGCCGTTGGCGCATATCAAATCTCCATCAGTTTGCAGGCCGTACAGGCCCACGTCGGATCAGAGTAAGCTGCCTCAGGACTGAAAAGTTGCGGCCGTCGTGGCAATATGCAAGAGTGGGCCTAAGTTGGCCATACTTGATTATAGGCCGGCGAGCCAAAATAGTATCCTATGTAAAGTCCTTGAGAAGATCATCCGTGCACACATCTGTCAGCACTCACTGGAGCGCTCCATGCTAAGTCCGGCCCAGCATGGATTCCTCAAAAATAGATCCTGTCTGACAAATTTCTTATGCTTCTCAGATGAAGTGACTCGACTACTAGACGAAGGTAAGCAAGTTGAGGTATGCTACCTCTGCTTTACCAGGGCGTTTGACTCCGTTAATCATCGTCTTTTACTATGCAAAATTGAGCCGCTCGGTATAGATGGGCCAGTATGTAGGTGGTTGGCGGGCTTCCTCTCCCACAGGACTTTTGATGTCAAAGTAGGGGACAGGTGCTCCAGTTTGGCGAACGTCACCAGTGGTCTGCCTCAGGGATCCGTCCTAGGCCCGGTCCCATTCCTGTCGTTTATTAACGACCTGGCGTCCGCTCTTCAATCGTCCAGCTTTATTTTTGTGGATGATGTGAAGATTGTTGGATCTGAGGGTAGGGTGGACTTAGGCAGGGATATGGGCACCATCTTGGACTGGGCATACAAATGAGACTTACCCATGAGCGCTCGAAAAAGCCGTTTGTTGTCAAGGTCAACAGAAAGCCTAACAGTCGCCCATGACCAAGGGCTGTTCACCATAGAAGCAGTCAGTAGGGCTGATGAGGTGATGAGGATGATGATGATAATTGTATATTTCTTGACCGTGGTCAAGGCACATGCACGAGGCAAGACCAGAAAATAAAGCAGTATATAACAATGTGAGGTATTCACAATTTTTAAATTCAAGAACCACACAGTAACCGAAATAAGACAGTAAAGTCAAGTGGTGTTTGAGTGAACTAAATTGGTAATGGTTAAAGCGGGAATTATAAACAGACCTTGGGGTCATCATGAGCAGTGACTTCAAATGTTCGGAGCAGTGCAACGCTGCTGCACAAAAAGCTCGTGGTGAGCTTTTCAGACTGCGATCAACATTGTCTTTCCGGCGGCCGGAAATATTCGTGCCTATTTACTTGGCTATAGTACGATCTCACTTAGAAGGTGGCGTGCAGGCTTGGTCGACGTTCTACAAAAAGGACGCCGCCTGCTCGGAGAAAGTTCAGCGTCTCGCCACGCTGACGGTTGAAGGGCAGAGGGTTGAGACGCACGGGCGAAGACTCTGTGGCCCGAATCTTTTCCCGTTGGAAAGGAGGAGAGGTGGAGTGGATCTTATGGAAAAGTTCAAGGGAAAAGAGGGCTTTTCTGACCCCAGACCCGATAGTCTGTTCTAAGTGGCTTTAGATTCCATAACGGGGGGACATAAGGGAAGAAGCTGACAAAGGTGAAAGCTAGGTTGATGACTGGATCTCACTTCCTCAGCGACGGAAAGGTGGACAGTTGGAACGGTCCGACTGGTGGAATGATAGATCTGCAGACCGTCCAGTCCATCATAGGCGCCCCAGATCGCAAGTAGTACGAGATATTTCCCTGTATTGTGAACATCCGACCACATCCTGTCTATCGTTTGTTTAACTGTACCTTTCGTGCGCGCGGCAAAACTTACCCTAAGCTTCTACTGTAGCGTTTGTCGGGGAAGTCAACGAGAAAATACCGCGTAGTGCCAACTGCGTGTATTCTCACAGAGCTTGAGTAGGGAGAAAGAGCGCTGGAGTGTGCCGAGAAATTTTGTCGGAAGTAGCTTTTGCGGTTGCCGAGCAAATCAGGTCACATCTCATTGTTCAGCACGCTACCGAGAACAAACCTGGTAGTTCAGTTCGGTTCAGTTCAGTTCGCAGAGGACACTTAATGACCACGGCCAATCTAGCTTCCAGAATTCTTTCGACGGTAGACACACCAGTTATGCACCCACCACTGCCGAGTGAGTTTCGTCGAATCCCTGCTAAAAATGATCAGGAAACGGAAACCCCATTGCGCATCAATTGCGAGAGACAACATGCGTCATGAGCCTTCACTGAGATAGTTTTAATGAGCGAAAAAGGTCGATTAAAAAGTACCCCAGAAAGACCGCAGGGCTATCCCTCATCCACCTTATTTTCGACGGGCGTCTCGAACTGCTTGACAAACTTGCAGTAGTTTTCAGATCGCCCGTAGAAAACCGTTAGTTCCACTCCTGGCAAATCGATCGATGGTGTTCTAGGGTCGGCGGCCGGTATGGGGTTCCTTATCTTATTGCACCCTGATCTATCGGAAGTGTCGTAGTCGCTGGTCTCATGCTAAAGCACTTTCTGTATACACATATTTTCTGCTTCCTGGGCCTGTTGTCTAGCCGATAATAACTGTTGTTCTAGGTCTAGTATTATCAGCCTATATAGATCAACATCCCCACAATCCATATTGCCCTCATTAACACATGAACTAGCGCTGACAGGACTAGGCGATCTCACAATAACTAAAGAATCAAATGTATCCAAAACCTCCCCAGTGACTTGCCGTATTACTTCCTGTCCAGATTCCAATGTTTTCGATCGTTTTCTTGGCATTTTGCGTGTTTTTACTCGTTTCAAATTGATCTATTGAGTATTATAATGAAAGTTTGAGCAATGCGTAGCCATGTTCGCAACGGATCCCGAAATCGAAAGGCGATTATCCGTGATGTTCTACGATATTGGATTATTGAATGAACAATGAAACCAAAAAAACACAAACCTCACTAATAAGATCACGAGGACTCAGCAAACGAGGAACCGAATTGCAGCGTACGAGCAAGGAGCATGTGCGTCACGCAGATCCAGAACAAGGATATGACAAAATAGCGCTCTGGGTGCGAACAAACAACAACTGGTCCGTATAAACAAAGAGTTTGTATTCACACGTCAATAGTGTAAGCTAGAGAGTGACGTTAAGAAAAACACGGAATCGCAAGGGTTTGTGAGGGATTTTCCACGACCGGACGTTAAAGCCCGTGCGTCTCAACCCTCTGCCCTTCAACCGTCAGCGTGGCGAGACGCTGAACTTTCTCCGAGCAGGCGGCGTCCTTTTTGTAGAACGTCGACCAAGCCTGCACGCCACCTTCTAAGTGAGATCGTACTATAGCCAAGTAAATAGGCACGAATATTTCCGGCCGCCGGAAAGACAATGTTGATCGCAGTCTGAAAAGCTCACCACGAGCTTTTTGTGCAGCAGCGTTGCACTGCTCCGAACATTTGAAGTCACTGCTCATGATGACCCCAAGGTCTGTTTATAATTCCCGCTTTAACCATTACCAATTTAGTTCACTCAAACACCACTTGACTTTACTGTCTTATTTCGGTTACTGTGTGGTTCTTGAATTTAAAAATTGTGAATACCTCACATTGTTATATACTGCTTTATTTTCTGGTCTTGCCTCGTGCATGTGCCTTGACCACGGTCAAGAAATATACAATTATCATCATCATCCTCATCACCTCATCAGCCCTACTGACTGCTTCTATGGTGAACAGCCCTTGGTCATGGGCGACTGTTAGGCTTTCTGTTGACCTTGACAACAAACGGCTTTTTCGAGCGCTCATGGGTAAGTCTCATTTGTATGCCCAGTCCAAGATGGTGCCCATATCCCTGCCTAAGTCCACCCTACCCTCAGATCCAACAATCTTCACATCATCCACAAAAATAAAGCTGGACGATTGAAGAGCGGACGCCAGGTCGTTAATAAACGACAGGAATGGGACCGGGCCTAGGACGGATCCCTGAGGCAGACCACTGGTGACGTTCGCCAAACTGGAGCACCTGTCCCCTACTTTGACATCAAAAGTCCTGTGGGAGAGGAAGCCCGCCAACCACCTACATACTGGCCCATCTATACCGAGCGGCTCAATTTTGCATAGTAAAAGACGATGATTAACGGAGTCAAACGCCCTGGTAAAGCAGAGGTAGCATACCTCAACTTGCTTACCTTCGTCTAGTAGTCGAGTCACTTCATCTGAGAAGCATAAGAAATTTGTCAGACAGGATCTATTTTTGAGGAATCCATGCTGGGCCGGACTTAGCATGGAGCGCTCCAGTGAGTGCTGACAGATGTGTGCACGGATGATCTTCTCAAGGACTTTACATAGGATACTATTTTGGCTCGCCGGCCTATAATCAAGTATGGCCAACTTAGGCCCACTCTTGCATATTGCCACGACGGCCGCAACTTTTCAGTCCTGAGGCAGCTTACTCTGATCCGACGTGGGCCTGTACGGCCTGCAAACCGATGGAGATTTGATATGCGCCAACGGCTTGATGATAGCTGGGTGCATGCCACCTGGGCCCGCTAACTTGTGACTGTTTAATTCCTGTTAGCACTTGCGCACGCTCTTCGCTGAGATATTTGACTTGTTTAACCGCGGGGCAGGATTCACCAGAGCCAGATCAATTCGTACCGCACTATCTATCCTAGGCACACTGCCAGTGTTCCCCCAGGGCGTCTGTTTGCCCTGGTCATCAGTGACAATGCCGTGGCCCCAGTGTGTAGTGGACCTACGGCAGCCTTTGTTGATTCTCTCGACCGCTCATAGCTGTGGAATTTTTTCGGCTGTTGTCTTGCGCGATGGGCCAATCTGAGCTCATGTTCTCGCTCAGAAGTTTACAGGAGGCTCATAGTCTCGTTTCTAAGTTTTGTCAAGCGGTTCTAGGCTAGCCGACTACCGGAAGCCTTGCACTGGTTCCAGCTGCAGTTTCTGCGCTTGATGGCCTTGGCTATTGCAGCCTTCCACCACGTGGGTTTGCCCTCCCCACTCCTTCGTTCCGAGGGTGCGAACTCTTCCTGGGGGGTAGTCAGGGATCCCTTTACGACCTGCCAGCACTCCTCGACAGTAGCACCCTCCACCGTGTCTCAGGTCAAACCTATTGCCCTATTGCGAAACCTATCTATGCCCATAATACCGAAGTGTCTAGCCAGCTTTGAGAGTACGTTGGGTTGCCGCATGCAAAAGGTGACTTTGACACACACGTGGCCACTCTTGCCCAGCGTTGCACAGTAATGCAGTCCAGACACATCGTTGGGGAAGTTTGTTGTTGCTGCATCCAGCAAGGATGGAACGCATCCAGTCCTATATATGGTACTTCCCCTAATATGCTGGTGCAGTGCATTGGCATGCAACTATTCTAAGCAGGTTCGCTCCTCCGATCCCGGCACGCAGACCTCGGTCGTTTAGTCGATGTGCGGAAGATTGAAGTCACCCACTACGAGGGTCTTTTGTGTGTCTTCAACTAGTTCAATCAAAGTCCGCAGTTAACAAGCATCCTCGTTGCGGTCTGCACTTGGTGCCCCGTAGACACAGGCAACGTTGACCCTCCTTCCCGGGAAGATGACCGTAACTGCGCACGACTGGACATTGCGAGTGCACATCCTGGTCTGAGACTCAAGGTGGTTTGTACCTGGCCTATTGAGGATGGCCACTCCTCCACCAAGGCGATCGTGTTCTCTATCCTGCCTATAGATTGCAAAACCGTTACGCATTAGTCCTGGCAAACGGTCTTCCTTAGAAAGCCACGTTTCCGTAATGGTAACC
This sequence comes from Fasciola hepatica, assembly GCA_948099385.1. Classification (NCBI taxonomy): domain Eukaryota; kingdom Metazoa; phylum Platyhelminthes; class Trematoda; order Plagiorchiida; family Fasciolidae; genus Fasciola; species Fasciola hepatica. The sequence goes on along the minus strand of CANUEZ040000012.1, from coordinate 6,421,906 downwards.
ATTGGATCGTTGTGCTCCCCAGTGGTTTTGGCGAGTTTCATCCATTTGTTCCTAATACTACACGCGTTAGCATAAAACACCACCGCGTTTGCTCCGTCGCTTAGGTGTCTCTTATTATTCGCTCTTGTCTGATTCTCGGGCACAACGCCTGAGATGATGACAAGTTCTTCGTATCGGTCGCCTCTACTGGTGTGCACGAGGCCGGCTGACGATCAAGAACTTCCGACGACTACCAATTATTCACTAAAGGAGTTACCATAACATCCAGGCCGACAAGGGTCGCGCTGTCCTCCACCTTCCGACAGCACCGTCAGTTTCCACCTTCCAGCACGTCCTAGGTTACAACTATTTCCGGCCCCGCACGCGTCTTCTTTACTACTGTCAGAGCCAGGGTCCGAGAGCGGAGGACGGCATTCTACTGAACTTGTTGGTTCCTCACCAGCGCTCTGGCTGATCCAGCCAGGTTACCCCCCGGTGCTGGACCACCAGGCCTAACTCTTTACTCGTCTGGCACAATTCGGTATCTACCCTTGGTGGTGTGAGTCACTACCGCTGCCCTCGCCAGCAGTATGCCTCGGGTTGCCTCATCAGCGAACTCCATTAGTGCTGGTCTCGCACGATATTCTTCTTCGTTCCCAAATGGTGACATCCATATCCCCACTCTGTGCGCCCTTCTTGGAGTAGCAGGGTAGGGAACATCTGCAATTCGCAGCATGTTGTAGACCCTCTTCCTGTCTATGTCCCTCCTGGCTTTTGATTCCCCTGTGAAAGGGTTTTTCTAGCTTAGAAGCACAAGCCTGTGGCTTGAGACCCTGCCCATTGCCAAGATCTGCCTTTGCAGTTCCTTCACTTTGTCTTCCAATACCAAGAGTGCAGAGTAATCCGCCCTAGCTAGCCCATCCTTCGCTATATTACTCTCACTCTTCTTTTTAGGCCGCTTTGCTCTTCTGGGCTTCTGCTCAGCCCACTGGCCCTAGACGGTCTGTGCAACGGAGTTCAGGAAACCCGGTTCCATGCATTAGCATCCATGTTACAAACGACATTTACCATTCGTATGAACCATCTTCGCCGGAATTCCGAGTGTTTGTTTTATTTCTCTAAATCTTTGTCACAAACCGGACTCCCACCGTTGCCTCGAGCGGGAGTCGCTCTGCTTGGACTTCGTTGTGACTGTATTCGGCAATGTCATCTCTATCCAACCTTCTGCTGTAACCCAGCTGCGGTTGTTGAGTTGTTGTCCAGTTTGGAGCGTAAGATCCCAGAAGGAACATTATTGAGGCTTAATTGTTGTAAAATTAGTTTTTTACCTTTCCAGACAACCATCGATGGTGCCTTCTCCTCGATGGCTCGGCGTAATACCTGGCCCACATTTCCCGCTGAAAACTCGATACCTGCTCGTCATTTCGTCACTACCGCACAGACCATGCTCTCCAGGACCCCTCTCAACCTGGTCGCAAGCTCCTGGATTATTCGACCTCTATGTGACAACGCCAATATCACTCAAGCGGAGCCCGCCGGTGTGGGCCGCGGTCAGATCCACTGCTTTGGCCGGCGCACATCGGGCGTGCAGGACGTCTGCTACGATGTGCGAACGCAGCTAAGATGGCGGATGGCATCTATCAACAAGAATGGTTTTCAGGTTGGGTGTCCCGCGCACGGTCAGCCCCACCCACCAGCACCAGTTGCGGCAAAAATTCATTTATTCACCGAAATGCTACAAATATGGAACTATCTCCCCCAGTTATCGCCTATTTTTCATCGTACTTGTCTCCATCTTCGCCACCTTAACTTACCGCTTCTTATGCCAGGCAAAATCCACTTCCCCTAGCACATAATTATCGCGGGGTTAAAAGACCTTTTCCGTACTCGGCTTATCGTTCATGATCCTTTTTCCCGGTGATTCGTGCAAAACTACCCGCTTGTCCCATTCGCAAACTTAACCAATCCCCGAGATAAAACTCGCTCTTATTTTATCAGTTATCGATATATTTGCAAAAGTCACGTTTATTGTTGCCATACACTTTCGTACCACAAGGTCCGGTATTCTATCTTGGTAAATCCTCTCAGACAATTTTGATCCTTGCATCTCTCCGGTCTTCATGTTCAACCCTTAGATAACGATAATCAAACGTAAATACTTACCTTTAATTTAAATACTCACTTGCGCAAACCGTGTATCTGCTAATATCATGGCTACGCATAACAAACTGATTTGTCGCTCGGTTCCCATTTCTATTTTGGTGCATCACATTTCACCTTTATGAACGTAAACAATGTGCGCAACGATTACATGCTTGCGTCCGGCCACTTCTTTCATCATCACCTAAACAATCTCTCTAGAAATAAGTCCTTCACTGAGTATTTAACGGACTCAGTCGATATTTGGTCGCTGAACGTTACAAGAAAAATCTTCGAAAGATTTTGATTGTCCTTTGTCTGCAAATTCATTCCTTTCATCGTCTGATTTCCAATCCAAAGCCGTGCCATACTCCGCGGAGCGCTATAGCTGGTTCATGTCTCCCTTGGAAACTTCTTTTTCCTAAAGGTGAACAAAACTTTCGTCAATTCTGTTTGATTCTCTTGTTGCAAAGCACTTCATTTTGTACTATTTCGGGAAGAGTCAACTACCTCCGACCAAGTCGACTCCGACTTGGCCGGGTTGGCCACCCGACATTGAGTTCAAATTTGCCGGGCGCCGCCCTAAAGAGTGACTAAATTCTTTCTCCTGTACAATATCGAGTGCATATACCTTAATCATCCTCTTGGAATTCGGACTCTACGTTTAATTGTACAGTTTGATCTTGCGTTACAGCACGCCTCGGGTTATCCGAAATAAACCATTATCATTATCATTATCATTATCAATTTGATGCATATAGTACGATAGCTTTTTGGAATCTACTTTGTTTTGAATTATGTCGAAATTGGTTGCTACGCGTCGCTCGAACGTTCCGGCGGCTAGAATTTACAGTACTCAATATCCTTGGCAATTGCTGAGACGTGAAATTACGCAGCAAACTGGCAAACCGTTCCGAATCAAAGGACAGTACCCTGCAGGTGAACCAAACCCTTTTGCCCGTAGGTGTTGGTCATGTTCCTTGTTCGGGCTCTAGTAAATCAGGTTGTTCTAGGGTTAGCTCGGTTCCCCATAGAGCTAGAGCTAATCTGTTTTTAGCTGAGTTGAAGGAGAAGCAGGTTGCACAACAATTGGAGTTAGATAAGCAACGTAAGCTGCGCCGGGTGAGGAATGAGACGGAAATGGCGAAACTGCTTTTGGCACTCGCTGAGGAGGAAGAAAATCTAGTCGGCGGAGATGAAGTCAAATGTGGAGTAATGGTCAGTGAACGTTTCTCTCGTTACCTAGGTGATTGCCACATGCAGAACGATGCACCACGAACAACAAGCTTGGTTCCAGTGGCGGAACCTGCAGTGGATTATCGTTCGGACTTACCCAGGGTGGAACTGGAGTCATTTTCAGGCTGCTCGACAACGTACTGGAGATTTGTGAAGCAGTTTGAATATTACGTCGGAGGTAGAGGTCAAGACAATGGCCGGCGTCACTTCATTTGATGCACTACGCGACAAATCTCTTCAGTGTAGTGGTTGTGATGGTTGGGTCCATCTAGAGTGTTCTGAAATAAATATTGAACTTTACGAAGCCCTGGACAAATGCCGTGCAAAGTTGCTCAAGGTGCTGTGCATCAAATGCACCGAGCTATCAACACCTGTGTGGCCCGTAAAGCAGTCGGCGGAAATGTCTCTCCCTGTCACAGATACAGCAGCGTCATCAACTTCGTCGTCGTCATAATCATTAGCACCGTCAATCAGTTCATCGCCATCAATAGCTGCAGAATCAGCGGCATCGTCATTGTCTTTTTCTCCGCCAACATCATCACTCTCACCGTCATCATTGCCGTCAGATAGGGAAAATTACGCCGAGGTATCTATTCCCGACTGTGCTACCTATGCAGAGGTGGCTTCAAAGTCGGTCACTGAGCCAACCGGAACAAAGCGCCGCCAACTCCAGAAGCTACCTAAGTCTGCCTGCCACAATGCGGACCCAGAAGCCACTGATGTGTGACATCGCTGCTATCTTTATGAATCTCTACAACTTATCCCTTAAAAATGGCATTTTTCCATCCCAGTGGAAAACGTCAACCATTATTCCTATCCACAAAAAAGGTCCAGTGCATGACCCTTCAAATTATCGTCCTATCAACCATACATCTTTAGCTGCCAGAATAATGGAGCGTTTGATTAAACAGCGGATGTCCGATTATCTCACTTCCCATAACCTCATTCACAGCGGCCAACATGGCTTCCTAAAGTCACGTTCTTGTACCACATGCCAGTTTGATTTCTTCAACCTAGTGACCACGGCAGCTGACGACGGAAAATCTATGATTTTCATCTACCTCGATATGACCAAGGCATTTGACCGAGTTCCTCACTCCCGATTGTTAACAAAACTCCGGGCCTATGGTATCCATGACCCGCTTTTATCATGGATCACTTCTTACCTGTGGGATCGAACCCAGGTTGTATATGCTAATGGTCATCTATCGCAACCGGCGCCTGTCACTAGTGGAGTCATACAAGGAAGTGTACTTGGTCCGCTATTTTTCCTACTGTATATTAACGACATTTTTTCGATTGTGCGACATGGCACACCTTTCCTCTTCGCCGACGACATCAAAATCGTGTATGATTTCCGCCATCAAGATTTGAGCACAGCACTGTCTGAAATAGGTAGTGATCTTGAGAAACTTGATCAATGGTGCACTTCATGGCAAATGTGCTTCTCGACATCTAAAAGCTTCTACACAACCTACAGATGTCAAATCCCCCTCGGAACTCTGTCACTGAACCAAGTACCCATCGCCCCAAGCTCATCAGTGAAGGATCTTGGGCTTCGATACACTAACAATCTACAATTTTCGGAACATGTCTCATTTCAGACGGCCAGGGCCAGACAGATTATAGGCCTAGTTCTCAGATCATTTAAAATGAAACATAGTATCCTCCTTACATACCAATCCCATGCTAGACCCCACCTCGAATATTGCCCTATAATCTTCTCTGGAATGTCTAAATCTGACAGAATACGCCTGGAGAAAGTCCAGCGCACCTTCACCAAGAAGCTAATGGGATATTCCTCTCCACTGAGCTATAAAGAGCGATGCATTCTATTATACCTTGACCCCCTATGGCTTAGACATGTCAGGCTCAACTTGTGTTTTCTATACAGACTTATTCATTGCTCTGCGTTCACTTCTACCAACTCTATACAGTTTTCCCTACCCTCATCTTACCCTCTGCGCCACAGAGACTTCAGTCTGACCATCCCACATTGCAGGCTGGCAATCAGATCCAACTTCTTTCCCACTAAATATTCAAAGCTTTGGAATAAGCTGCCTCGGACCATTCGCAAATGTGCGTCAATAACCCAGTTCAGCCATGCCCTTAAATCACAACTTACCGTTAGTCATATGTTATCTTTGACTAACGCCAAAATATCTGAGGATCGAGCCTATGAAGAAGGCATCGAACTTTAGAACCCCAGCTTCAGTCTCTCCTCCCGCTCTCTGCTATCCGTCGGGCTGGCCTTCAAAAACGGGTTCAACTACTAGGATCACGGCACCATATTCCAAACCTACCATTTTCTGCCTAACCACAGACGATAGGCTTACCATTTATTATTGTTTTTTACGTATAACCCACATTGCAGAAGGATAGCTTTTGTCGTTTACAACTATAAATATTTAGATGCCTGCCGGTTCTCGCTACTCACCCACGTTCACCTACCATCACCTAACTTCTATACATCCCTGCCTCATCTAATTCACTAGTCGGTTTCCACAACCATGTCTAAACAATTACTGCCCCCCTCGCCATATAGTACTAGGGCAGCCATGTAAAACAACTCTTCTCTAGCTGAAGGTTTTAGCCAATGATGTTTTCCCCCTGCACCAAATTACCCAGTGGTGCTGGATCCTAAGACATTAAGTCCCACCACCCACTAATTCACTCCTTGATCCTCTTATTTATCCTGGCTTCCGCTCCTCTCAGCTTTATACATTTATATATATACATATATATGCATATGTATATATATATATATACACCTGTTCACATATATATATATATATATATATATACCTATTCATATATATATACATATATGTGTAAATATATAACATTTTTGTATACTATATATATATATATGCTCACTACTGTCCTATAATTATTAACACAAGCACGGTGAGTAACTCAACGCTCCTCGATATCTCTTAGCTTACAATGCCTCTCTTCCGCACCAGGTCCCACCACATATACTTCCCTCATCACCTCTGCGATTTCGAACTGGAAAATCCAGTCTGATTCATCCCACTTAGCGTGACTCACTAACTGAACTCAACACCCAGTTATGACGTTACCATTTCTGCTCCCACCCTATCCACTAGTTAAGATTCTTCTGTAATTTCATGCAGAACTTGGTCTTTACTCCTCCTCAATGACCACTCTAGGCGAAATACTAACTTTCCCATTGAAAGTTTTAGCCACACTTAGGCGTTTCCCTTTTAGTCTCACGTTTCATGGCCTCAATGTGCCTTTGGGATCCGCCGCACCGATGAGCCCGTGCTTAACTTTTGTTCTTCTTCCCGTTAACCGTTGATCCTCAGCTGCGTCACTCTATCTCACTTTCCTTGCCATAGTCTTTTGCGTCCGACCGCTTTCGCATGACCCGTCCGATGATCGCACCCACCTATACTTCAATATATATATATATACCTTGGGTATGCTCCACTCACTTGTCCCCCTTCCTAACTAGATTGTGCCATTTTACAACACAATTTGCATATATATAAATAAAACCGCTCCGTCCTTTAGCGATGGGTGCTCGCTCTCACTTAATTCCTGGCTCAGGCTAGAACTCAGCCGTCCCATCCTGCTTTTTTGCGCCTTTCTCGTACACTGAAGCCTTGCCACACGGATTACCATTCCTTAGTAACTAGGCTTCACTTCTCTACGCATATGCTCATGGTAAGTTGAGACCCCATTCCAACCGGAATCCGTATGCCCCTGCCGAATACCAGCACGTTTGCCCCCACATGAAAAATCCTCATTTTAACACTCAGTGTTTCCCTCCCCCGTTTTACTGTTTGCCGTCCTCGACCACAGCTGGTGAACTGACCAGACTGTTATCTTCCTATTTTCTCATTCTTCTTCCAGACCATACCATCTACTATTGTTTTATTCCTGATATCGCCCTAAATCTCTACTATCACCCAACTACCCTAGAAAGCTACCAGTCTCCGTCTAGGGATCCCTAATAGACCGGTCCACTAGCCAAACGATAACTAACCGTTCGGATAACAAAATTTTCATTTTCTTGCTTCCATAAAAACGATAATCATAACCCACAGCTGAAACACTCTCCAGACTGCCGCACTCCTGATCTCTTCCAGATTGCATTGGTTACTTGGGTAGCCATCGGCCGAATCGACGTTTATTCCGGATTACCGTAAGGACTGGACGATTTGATCAATGGTTCAAACCTATACTCTCGCCCGCTGACGTTACATGGGGCACCGTACACGGATTAACAAAACCTCATGGAAGTCTCACCGGATCGCAGAGGTGATTCCTGACACCAACCATCAACACATCCGCTCAACGTCTATTACCAAATAATCCAACCCAACAGTTCAATTCTTCCCGTTTTGCAGTACGAAACCAATGGCCGGAACCCAGCCTTCGCAGCTGTCAATTTCGTCAAACCAGACCTTTTTTACCTGCTTCCCTAAACATCCTACCTGCCACCACCTGCAACCAAGGTCCTTATGAAACAGAATACCAGCCATCTGCAGCCAACCATAATTTGGTTAACAATTTTCTATCACATACAAAAAAAAATTTACACTCTTCCAACTTTTGCCTAGCCGAACCATTGATGTTTGTCTCCACTAATCCGTTTCATTGACGGCTTTTCTTCTCTTTAAAAGTCCGTTATATGTCCATACACCATTCATGCTCTTTAAAAGTTCACTGAGGTCCCTGCGAAGCTTTTCGCCTTCATTTGAATTTCCATATGACACTGTAATCACCTGCACAAAAGGTCCGTTTTATTATCACCTTTGACTCACTTGTCTTTATTTCACATGCTTCCTCCACAATTAGTTACCCAATGCTGGATCAGTTTCCAATATTCCGCTGGTATCTCTGACTGCACGTTGGAAGCCCCATGCTTGCTTTACTTCTAACAATGTTCTTTGGCATCTCTTCCGCCCGGTTACTCGTTAGTGACCGTCCAATTGTCGCTTATATTAGCAATCCCACGACTGCCCAACTATCCACACCGCCCTCCAGCGATTTCCAAACCGATTCGGAATTCCCGCCTCAACCATAACAACTTTTGTTCACTCAAACACTACATGACTTTACTGGTGTATTTCGGTTGCTGTGTGATTTATAAATTTCGAATCTGTGAATACCTCACATTGACATGTACTACTGTATACTCTGATCTTGCCTTGTGCATGCGTATTGACCACGGTCAAGAAATATACTATACTAAGTATACATTTTCGGGCTGCTCGACAACGTACTGGAGATTTGTGAAGCAGTTTGAATATTACGTCGAAGGTAGAGGTCGAGACGATGGCCGGCGTCACTTCATTTGATGCACTACTGCGAGGGATAAGCAAAGGATGCGATTGCCGAATGTGTTATGGTGCCTTCAACACTGGCATACAATAGGGCTAGGGAAACCTTGAATGATCTGTATAGACAAGATCATGTCGTGGCTCGATCACTGATTGACGACTTACTGCAAGGTTTGAAGCCTCTGGTGGAAGATTCGGATGCAATGACCAAATTGTCGTTGAAAATGCTGAACTGTGAAGTTGCCCTCACGCAGATGAATTGCATGTCAGACCGCAACCCATTGCAGACTATGGAACGCATCACTCGAGTGCTACCAACGCGTCTCCAGGATTTGTGGGCTAGGACCGTTGATGGTATTGTGGGAAGAGGAGACGAACCGAGGTTTCAAGATCTGCAGCACTTAGTGTCCCGTGAGGCACGGATTGCTCGAAGTAGGCTTGGCAAACTGGCTGCCAATAGCAAGGCTCAGGGGTATTCGCGGTCATCGAGTAGGAGGAATTATGCACAAACGCCGCATCCAAAAGCGACACGGTTCACGCCAAATCAGGGTAGTACTTTGTTGGTAGCAGCTCATAGATGCTCGGTATGTAGTGGAATACACGCACTTGAGGAATGTCAGCCACTCCTGCCTCGTGATATACGCGGTCGTTGGGCACTGATCAAAGAAATCAAGGCTTGTTTTTCGTAACTCAAGTGTGGACATCTGTCTAGCAACTGTTCTGTTTCCAAACCGTGTTCAACATCAGGTTGTTCGAAACGGCACCACCTTCTACTACATGTTACACGGGAGCAACTTACCGATCGAGTCACGCAAGATACAACACAAGGGCTGCAGCTGGATAAGCTGGGCACGGACAATGCAAAAATGCCTGGGCAGTGGACCAATAATTGCGCGGCTACTCTTAGGCCAGAATGTGTCAGTTTACGTGTGCTACCAGTGCGAGTAGACGGACCGGGTGGCCCTGTGGGGACCTAAGCTCTGCTGGACAGCGGGTCTGATGTGACTAATACAAGAAGACATTATGGAGCTGGTGTGCCTGAAGGCATCCCATACCTCACTTTCGATTTCGACCGTATGTGGGACTACCACTTGGAATTCGGGAATAGCGGAGATGCGACTGAACTCGTTGTTAGGGGATGATTCCGTGAGTATAGAGCGAGCCTTCTGTGTTGAAAGGTTACCAATCCAAGCAGCCTAGTACTGCCCAGATGCGAACGTTTTGTCTTGGTCTCACCCCAGATTGCTTCCAAAGTCAGAATCTGAAAGATTCGACAGTGCGAATCCTGATAGTGCCAACGTTCAAAAAACACATTGGGCATTAGAGCAAAGATGTGGCAAAAGAAAACAACCCTATGCTGTGCGGACGATTTTAGGATGGATTGTTCTTGGTCCGATAAACCAGGAACCACGCTTTGTGAGGACAGTAAACCACATTGAGAGGGGAATCGATCCCTTAGCAGAACAGATCGATCGACTATGCAACGCGGATTTCTGCGATGGGTGTGCATCGAAAAAGTCTCCTTCATTAGAAGACAAACAGGCTGTTGATATGGTTTCCAATTCCATAACCTGGCTGAACGGGCACTATGAAGTTGCACTTCCGTGGGGGAATCCTGAAGTGGGACATCCAAATAATTATATTGTGGCCAAAAAGAGATTGAACGGCTTGAGGAAAAGGTTTGTGCGTGACCCTGAATTCTTTGACAAATACTACAATAATAGAGGGTTATGAGAGCAAGGGCCACGCCCAGTTAGTGCCCGATGTACAGCTAAAAATGGGTTTTGAGCCAAAGTGGTACTTACCACATCATGCAGTTACAAAACCCTAAAATGCCCAACAAGTTGAGGGTAGTGTCTGTTTGTGCGGCTGCATTCCAGGGACGCTCGTTTATTGATAACTTGCTACAGGGACCGGATACGACAGCTAGCCCAGTTGGAGTGTTGCCTAGTCTTCGAAAGGAACCTGTCGCATTGGCTGCTGACATTGAAGAAATGTTCATGCAGGTTCGAGTGCAGACGGCATACGAATGAGCACCGAGGTTGCTCTGGTGGAAAAATGGTCCACTTGTTGGTAATCTTGTTGAATATCAAATGAAAGCCCACTATTTCGGAACCACTTACTCTACTTTTTGCCAATTTCGGTTACGTCGCACGGCAGACGATTGGATAGATAGTATGAGGAATACGTCTCCAGGGCCGTGTATGATAACTCGTATGTAGACGACTGTCTTGTATCCTTGCCTTCTCCGGAGAATGCAAAAGGTTTTGTTATCCGGATGATTGGGTTACTATCACGAGGCGGATTCCGGCTTCATAAGTGGGTGTGTAATCTTAAAGAGGTGCTGGATGTTTTACCGAAATATGAGCTGGCCCATCCCCCTTTGGAAATCAAGGATTGCGCGCCAGTTCCGGGAAGGACTTGGGAATTGGAATAAAACGAAATAAAAGCCTCTTTCCAATTGTCATTTGAAATACGCGAAAAACCTCAAACAAGGCGTGGATTGTGGTCTGTGGTGTCATCAGTGTTTGACGCATTAGGGTATGTTTCACTTTATTCTGCCGGGCAAGATGTTGTTGCAATCAGTGTGTCCCTTGAAGCTTGGATGAGTTGCCTCAAGTAGAGGAAAACCTCTACGATGCTGGGGTGAGTAATTAAGGGGTACGGAACAACTTGGTGCACTCAAAATTTGGCGTTCCATTATTAGAGGTGGCTCACTGTAAGAAGGTGCTCAGCTTCATGCATTTTGTGAAGCTTCCAGAGTTGGCTCTAAAGTGGTGGCGTATTCCAGAATGGTTTTAAAGGAAATGGCTCCTTACTATATCGTTTGTTCTCCAAATCAAGGTTAGCTCCTCTGAGGACCGTAACGATCCCTCGATTGGAGTTAGCCACGAAAAGACTGGCTGTCAGAGTCTCTTGGGTTCCTACAGAGGAAACAGGAATCAAATTTGATAAGACTTACTACTGGACGGACTCTGCTTTAGATTTGCGCTGCATAAAGAACGCTAAAACGAAATTTAATACATACTTTGGGAATCGTTTGGCTGAAATCCATCGGTGGTTTGAACCCTGGCTGTGGAATCATGTTAGTTCTGGGGCTTATCCTGCAGACTTGGCATCGAGAGGCACAACATCACCGAGTTATATAATTTAGTACTAAAAATGGTAATAATGGTTTCTTTTGGAGACGCCCGAAGCGTGCCTGGTGCATGATAAAGTTTTTACGTGATGAAATTTACAGACAATATTCTTGAAAAAGCAGACATTTGCATGACAAAATTATTATAAAATAGGCTCAGAAGGGGCACTAAAGTGGGATAAGGATATGACATATGTATGCACATCAAAGAAAGGGTAGCGAGTTTAAATAAACCCATGGGCCGATTTAAATGGACGCCCGGTGAGTTTGAAGTTCAAGGTCAGATGGAGATTCTGACTTGTCTAGAGGGAGGCATCTGAAAGCTGACAAGTACACATGAGAAAGGCTAAAAATCGGCATAAAATACTACGGCTGCGTGAGATGAGGAGAAAAAAGTGAGATGCACTGCAGAGGATTAGATGGCAATGAAGCATCGGTACTTTGCAGTAGACGGTCCGCGGGCGGGGCACAAAACTCATTGTAATACAGGGAGCGAGCAATGTAAGACTTAAAGGATGGAGCAGATGATGAAAGTGGTTCGGAAGGTTTGGATACAATAGATGTGAGGCACAGAGGTAGAAGGAAAGGACGCATATCATGGCGGTAAGCGGGACGATAGCAAGAGAAATGGCCCGTGGGAAACTGCTGGATGCAGAGCGAATGCATATATACAGATATGTGCGTGTATGTGAATATGTGCATACGTATATATACATATGTATATATATATAGGAGGAGCAGTAGCAGTACCAATGGAGCCCTAGAAAAGAATTATCAGTTACGGGGAGGGACAGGTGAGGTTAGATCGAATGGTTGTAGAATTAGCTTTGGAATATCATGGTGAAATATCTTCATGACAGGTGAAAATTGCGGCTCAACAGAGGGCGAGCGAGGAAAGAATGCGAAAGCACTGAAAAGATGACAACGGAGAAGCAATTCATAAAAGAGAGAAGACGAAGGAAAGTATCGAATAAAACAGGTAAGAATGGATCCAAGAATCTGATTGATGTAGGTGACACATGTGGTGACGGTTTAAAATGGGAGAGGCGTTAGTAAATGGAATTACATTATTTGACGGGAAGTTGGTAGAGATGGAGATGACTAAGCAGCACAAATGTGCACAAAAAGTGGAGAAATGTATCTGGGACGTGAAACTGTCTGCGACGCAAAGATGCGGCCGCTGTGACGGCGAACAGCTTGAGACAGAAATGAGCGAAAGAGGCACCAGAAGGATCAGGCAACGGCAGATCAAACGGACTGGAACTGCGAGTGAGAACCAAGACAAAACGATGATTTTACATTGGGTGGAAATTGGAAAAGCGGAACAGCCTGAAAGACAAAGAAAATGCCTGTGGAAGTTGCTGGTTTAAAGTTCCTAGCTTCTTGACGAACGATGAAACTTTATGGCTGACCGGCCCCAAGTTTACTGCAACGCCACCGAAAGTGCATTCGAAGCAGCCTTCGAGTACGGTTCTCGCAATTTTGCAGGAGACTTGGACGGGTGCAGTTATGGCTAGGTACTCCAGTTGGTTTCACTTCCTGAAATCGGTAGCTTGACTAACCTGTTTTAAAAAATACACTGCAGTCATGAGAGGCGGTCGCGTAGATCTGGGAGTGAAAACTGGGCCGACGAAGTACCACAATATTACTGAAGCGGAGGATAGTGTTATTCTGATTTTACAGGCTAAGGTCGGTGGTGAAGAGTTAAAATAGTCCCGAGCCAGGAATAATAACCTATGAACTAACTAATCCCCGATGAACAGGAATCTATCGAAACTCGATCCAGTTTTATTAAGTGGAAGCATTTGTGTCTGAGGATAGCTGAACTACTCCAATCAGCTTCAGGATGTGGAATTACAGGTTCAACAATCCAAAGGTATCACGCAATGGAAGGACACGTGGGACCATCTCGGCTGGTGACGGAGAATAGCAAGATATTTGGATTGTACAGAGAGCAGCAGCCATCGAGCATGTACTTGGAGGAAGTTGGAAATGTCGGGAGCATTTGGCAGTCGCAGACAAACAGATGGTGGCCCCTATACCGGCCATTACAGTCCGACAAGACTGGTTTTCCCTCAAGTAAGTCGAAATAGATTATTTTAGTCCATTTTCAGTTATACATTGGGGCAGTACGTAGGAACGATATGTATGCACCTCCACCTGCTTCCGGATGCGTGGTGCACACATTGAAGTTTCTCATGCTCTAAGCACGGATTCTATCAGTGTGACACCACTGCGTCTCATGTCGAGGTGAGGGGCACCGCCTGAGATTTTCAGTGATAATTGTGCAAACTTTGCTGTGGCTTAAAGGGAATTGAAGAACTTAATGGAAAGCTGGTCCAATGATATGCCTGCAGATAGATTGTTTCAACGGGGCCTGCAGTGGCACCTCAATCCCCCTCATGCCTGTCACAGTGGTGGCTTATGGGAGATCATAGTGTGCACGACTAGGAGAATACTTATTTCACCTGGTGACAAACAGCCGATAACTGACGAAATATTGTTGACATTTCTTACGGTAGTTAAAAGGACAGTAAACGGACGGCAGCTAGTACCTGTAACCTCGGACTGTCGTAATCTGCCAGTGTTCACGCCCAGTGACCTACGTATCCTGAAGGCGAACCCACGAAATATTCCGACGAATTCGTTGCGAGATACGGTGGTTCGTCAGTGGAGGTGGGCAAGGTACCTAAACCCCGTGTTTTGGAAGAGATGAACCAAGGAATATCTTCCACTGTGACAACAGCGGCAGAAACGGATAGCTCAAGAAAGCAACTTCAGATTGGGTGATGTAGAGCTACTAGTTTTGGAGGCTTTGCCGCGTGGTCAGTGGCCAATTGGGGTTATCAAAAGCATCTCAGCTTCGGACGACGGCTCGGTACGAACGGCAAGAGTGCTAACTAATAAAGCATCAGTGCTTCGTGACAAAAGAAAGATTTTTCTTATCGAAGGTGAACCGGACAAGGGTGGTGTGAGTCCAGCAACCAACTCTCCTCAAATGGAAAGCGGGTTTTCGGATCTGCCGAACAGAGAGGGACGGCTGAAGGTTGATCCACTTGCCCAACTGGAAGCTGCTTTTGACTGTAATAAGTTTTAGGTATTGGGGAACAGTAAGGTGAGCCGATGCGTGAGGCAGACCACACTTAGCAATGCACAAGAAAAGTCCGGTTAGAAATTTTGGGGCCGGTGTGAAGTTCAGGAGCCCCTGTTCCATACATCAGCATCCATGTTACAAACAATTTTTATCTGCATGAGCTATCTTTGCCGGAATTGCGATTGTTTTTTTCTATTGCCCGAAATCTTTGTCTTAAACCGGACTCTCACCGTTGTTTCGAGCGTGAGTCGCTCAGCATGAACTTCATCTTCGCTGTATTCGGTATTCTCATCTTTTGTATCCAGCCTTATGCTGTAACTCGGCTGCAGTTGTTGATGTATTGTTCAATTTGGAGCGTAAGATCCCAGAAGGAACACTGTTGAGGTTTGATAATTGTGAAACTACTTGAGTTGTTTTATATAGTACCGTATCTGTTCGGAATCGGCTTTGATTTGAATCGCGTCGAAATTGGTTGCTACGCGTCTCTCGAACGTTTCAGCGGCTGAACTTTACACTGGTTTCATCCGGACGAGTAGGTTTGGCCTTTTAAAGGGCATGCAGCCGCGGCTTTACCACACCTTGGATGTATTTGATAAGATATTTTTGTTGGTCTCTCGAAGATCCGTTTCAATGTGAACAGAAATGACTCAAGCGGAAAGGAGCTGAGATGGTCAAAAGGACCATGATGTTTAATGTCGTCCGCAGTGTGGATTAACGAATACATAAAAACGGACTTTTCCCAACTCCAAACGAAAACTTATGCATCTTTACAAATGGGCCGTGACCTCTGTGGCTCTGAGAAAATGACCGCTTTTTATAAACCATTTTGGATCTATTTTCTCTGCGATCTTTTCCGACTTTTGATATCGACTTCATTGTGTTGTTCGGCTGCACACGTTTTATTGGACCGACATTTTCAAGGCTTCCGACGACCTCGTCCTGAATCACCTTCACTTTCGGTCGTTTGCCGATTGTACACGTTCGCGGCTCGCTTTCTGCACAGCCGTTGCATTCATACCCGTTCGGTGTATTTATCGTATCGGTACTGTTTCGGTGCCACGATATATGGAACACACCTTCGCATCTGTAAACCAACTTGCTTCTTCTCTATTCGCCCGATAGAAGGGATGACGTTGGTATTTCGCTGCCAGACCGAATGGGAGACACGCTCACTAGCATCCCTCGGAAATCCTTTATAAAGGTATCCATCGGAACCCGTGAAAATTGAATCGCTTTAGGAATTTCTGGATTTGGAGAAACACGAGTGGCAATAGATAATCGGAGAAATTGACTGTGGGAATCATCTGGTAGTAAACCCTTTAAACAAAGTGTGCCTAGGTACGATGAATACTGACTGTATTCTGTAACTTCCTTGTTTGGCAGCTTTTCAAGAGCTGACTGCAATCCAGTGTGACGTCATGTGCCTGGCTTAGCCTCATTTACCACAGTTTTTCGAGGTGTTCCCTTAAGCTTACAAAAGTCTACAAGAAGACGCCTCCTGAGAGTTCTATTTATCTGAAGATAGTGGTTCATATCTGGGCTGGGCACTTGATGTGTATGGCACTAAAAACACAATCACACTACTTTCTTTGAATCAGGTTCTACAGGTGTGGGGGCTTCTTAAAAAGAACACCAAACGATTTCTCGGTCTTTATACTTCTCAGAGTATGCTCCTGGAAGTACAGACGTAGGTAATGCCTGATCCGCACCAAAATAGCTTTTTTGTGTGATGTCACGCTTTAAGTCCTCACCAATTACTGGTTAGTTATGATGTCTCCTTCGGCGCGGCCAACGTCGGCGCGAAGTTCGTTTACAAGACAAACGGGTGGTAAATGCACTGTAAAGCCTCACTTAACTGTTTTCCTTGATCCTGTCTTTCATCTTCACTCTTCCATGAAATGCTCCTAACAGTCTTCATCACTTCTGTGCTTCCGCATTCTATTTTTCTCTCCGTTGGGCTGCCACGTGCACTTGTCATGAAGTTAACCCACTACGACATTCCAAAGTTAATCCTACAACCAATTGATCTAACGTTACCTACTCCTCCTAATGACTGATAATTTCTTTCTAAGACCCCATTGTTATTGCTCCTGCTTCTCTTAAACCTATATATATATGTAATAAATCTACATATATATATATAAACTTACGCATATATATCTATGTGCACGCGTTCTGAATCTTGCAGTTCCTCACCGGCCATCTATCTTGCTATTATCCCAACGATCGTCATCATGGGCATCCATCGACTCTACATCTGTGCCTCACATCTACCGTATCCAATCCTTCTAAATCGTTTTTGTCATTTGATCATCCCTCTACGTCTTGCATTGCTCGCTGCCTGTTTTACGGT
Organism: Fasciola hepatica; assembly: GCA_948099385.1. Classification (NCBI taxonomy): domain Eukaryota; kingdom Metazoa; phylum Platyhelminthes; class Trematoda; order Plagiorchiida; family Fasciolidae; genus Fasciola; species Fasciola hepatica. The sequence continues at coordinate 6,404,654 of CANUEZ040000012.1, read as the reverse complement.
GAGTTTTGTGTCCTGTCCGCCGACAATTCACTGCAAAGTACCAATGCTCCATTGTCATCTAATCCACTGCAGTGCACCTCACCTTTTTTTCCATCGTTCCTCGCTACTGCAGTTCTTTATACCGATTTCCAGCCTTTCTCATGTTTACCAGTCTGCCTCCATATGTAATTGCCCCGGACCAGCCATTCAGTCCACCTGACCTTGAATTTCAAACTCACCGGGGGTCTATTCAAATCCGCTCTTGAGCTCATTTAAACTCCACGCAATCTCTATGGTGTGCATACGTTTATCCTATTTTCATCCTACCTTATTCCCCCTTCTGAGCCTTTTTATCCAATATTTTCATGAGAGTTTCCATATTTCCATGAATCATATCTGTCCATTCCATCACCTGTATCTACATGACCATGCACATGGCATGCTTCGGGCGCTTTCGAAATAAACCATTATTATTATTAATATTATTAATATTAATTTCAAGATGGAAGCCTGAAGTACTGGCCTTCAATTATATTGCTTTCATTTACCTGTTGTGGTCCAACGCCCGTCAGCTCGGTAGTCAAGTTTAAAATCGCGGACATGAGAGCATTCCCCACACACTGGAAGTATCATTAGAACCAGATGAAACTATAATGTGACTGCTCACGAGCAGTTTTCAACAGTGCAGTCCCACGGAAACAGTCCATATGACCAAGATCATATGACCTTCCTACACAGTGCAGTGGGCGAATGGGACGACTTGTTCAAATTCGTTCGGCAACAAGAATCAGTCCACTTGAAGGCTAAAGGCGTGATAGCCAGAGGGCCACGTGGCAGACGGGCCCTGAGTGTGAAAGCTGGCCGACTGTTTGAGCGAATCTGTGCACATGCAAACGTGAGCACTCTCTAGGACTAGCAACGAACCTCATTGCGACAGACTGTCAGCCGTAATCGGGTTGTATGCATTGATGTGGGGCAGGAATAGTTGGTTGACTATCGTGGCAACTCAAAGCTTGAGTGTGTACGTTTATCGATAATGAGTACAATGCGAAGGAAGCTGCAATGTTTTACGGCGGACTACATCCTTTTCGTATGGAAAAGTGTTAAAAGGGCATCATAAGTGTAACATTTTTTATGTTTTTAGTGGAATCGTAGATGATGTGGCACGGAAGGAAGTGCTCTATGCAATTCAAGATATTAGCTTCTTGTGGATCATGTTCAAAAAAATGACTACCTAAAAAGTGTCCCTTATGGCTTGTCATTGCATGGCATACAGCAAAATCTGCATTTTCGCGCACTTCCTTGAAAAAGATAATGAGTCCGTTTCATTTCCAGTAAATTAGGTATATATCAGTAATGCAGTCGTTAGAGCCCTTCGTGCAGTAGTGTCCTAATACTCAACTACAGATAATCACAGGCACTTTCGATAACACTACGAGTAACTGTGCTGCCGTGACCCCCAATAGGTTGCTCAAAGTAATGAACCATCTCGTTGAAAGTTCGGTTTTGCTAAGGGACTGAATAACCAGCGAGGAAACAGAATTACTTTTAACCTTCTAGTGTTTAAGCTTAGCTGTTTTTAAAGAACCGCAGTTGCCATGGTAAGATTATTTACATAATCCTAACAATCAGACATGAATCTGGCCCCACTATCTATTACGGAGGTAAAGAAAACAAAGTAACACCCATTAGTTACCGTCCTGCGAAACTGGACTGTATTTTTATCACTTCATACGACATTCGTAAGGAAAACGTAGTTGTTGTGCTTATAAGTCGGTTGAAAATGTACAAAATAAGATGACTCCCCGAAAAATTGCATTGTCTGATCGTGGAGTGTTCACTTTCTTAATACTCCAGTTAACTGAATAATCTCAATATTGACTAAAAGGCACTCTCTCATTGTTTCAGTAACAAAGTATCACACGGACTTCCTCACATCGACTTAAACAGTCGTCAAACAAAAAATGCTTTCTCAAGGAAGCATTTAATGAAAACACTTGACTGGTGGTATAAAAATCATAGAGTGAGACGAACGACAGACGGTGGTATTTCTTGAAGATGTAGTCGCTTATGTATTCCCTACAGTAATCATAAACTCCTCATTGGTCAGAAATGTAAAGTATTGGGGTAACTTTCATTTATCAGCTGATGGAGACTGAGTGCATTATAGTGGGGGAGATTGATAAAATTCGCGAACACTGTCCGTTTGTAAACATTTTTAAAGAATTACTCAAAAGTGTTAAGTACCATCACAGCCTCACTCGGTTAGAAAAAATTAAACGGGTACACCCAGTGAACAGTATAAATGAGTCACGCTTTGTCGTTTGTTGTCATCTCAATACAATAAACCGGACTCCTTTCTAAGAAATTGTACTCTGTGATTTTATGGCCATACCGATGACCTGTAACACGGTATACTGGTTAAACCAAAAGCCCGGGTAACATTTTGTAGAATGAAGTAGAATGTCTCAATTGTTTCATATGTTTGGGCCGGTTGTAGCTCAAGTTGTTTATTGCATGTTGTTCTGGCCACTGAATTTGGCGTTTAGATCGCATGTCCTGTTTCCGGTTTCTTCGGCGCCCCTCGTGAGCTCTTCTAGCTCCTTAGTAATAATGATCTCTTCCTCTTCTGGCAACAACTTACTCGTCGTCCAACGGCGGCCCCAATTCCTTCAATAGTTTCACTGTCGACTATTCGTTCACACAAGCGTTTGACCCCTGTTATTGTATGTCTATAACTATTCGGACGATTGTAAGCATCTGTAACCAGCATGCGCTCCATACGTTTACTATTTTGTTTTGCTATCATTCATGCCTGTGGATGACTGGCTGGCAGTCTGCGATTTGCACTTCTAGGTAGTACATTTTTTCTCAGACACTCGCAGAGGGAGGTTATCTGCTAGCTGTTTGAGGCTTGTCGGCAGGCGAACACCTCCCAGTGGCGAGCGCGTTTGAGCGTTTCGCAGCCCATAGTTGGTCTCAGTGGCCAATGGCCAAGCTCAGCCGTAGCGGCGGCCATGTTCGTTCATACTTTCACCACGTTTATTGGTTAACTTAATGCTAGCTGCCAAGCGCGGTTGCCATTTGACGGTTGCTCTCGCGCACGGTCTCACACACTAACCACTATCTCTCCCAATCGCCTCGTTCTCATGGGTCATGGAAAATACCGCTCTAGTTAACATATTCGTTCAGTGCCCAGCATAAGAGTAAGGTGCAAATGGTCCCCGCAGTACAGAGGACCGAAGCACGCGTTTACTGAGGAAACCGCGAAGTAAGGTCTAACCAACCTCACAATTGGTGAGCACGACGTGGTCCCCAAGTCACATGAGTTTCCTTATTTTCCACCGTTCAAGGCCACGTCTGCCTAAATTTCTGTCTTTTATTATTTCCCTATATGTCGACATTTTTGGTCGGTTCAACAAATAAAGTTTTTTTCGTCGACACATATTTTTGGTGTCTAGTTCGTTTTGAATTTTTTTCTTTCGAAGATTATATTGCCATACTGGTCGTTGATTTACTCTTCCGACTGTACTCACTAAAGTATTCGCTATGTCCGCTAAACGGAAGCCCCACACAGAGACCACCGTTGAGGCGATCACGCAGCACATACCGGCCTTCACGCCTGCTGATCCATAACTGTGGTTCACGCTGGTCAGGATAAAATCCGAAAACTGCCGTATAACCAGTGGCGCCAGCCGTTTCAGGTGGGTAGCAGGCCGCCTCCCGCCGGAGGTCACAATGCAAGTAGGGGACGCAATAGTCTAATGGTCACGAGGCTTTGAAGGAGGCCGTCATTGCCCGCACGATCCTAACGCGGGACCAACGTATGCCACAACTTCAAAACCTTGAGCTTGGAAGCAGGAAGCCCTCCGAACTGCTGGGTGGGATGCAGCCCTTGAGAGGACCGACGGTAGGCGAGGACCCGTTCTTAAGGGAACTTTGGCAGCAGAGTTTGCAGCACAACATTCCAGTTTTACTAAGTGCCACGCGCAAATGCTCGCTGGAGGAAACCGCAGCGATAGCTGATGACATTATGTCACGATACAACCCCGCTGTAGCTGAAGTAACCAGGTCCTCCGTCACAAAGGTGCCTGCCTTACCAACGTCTAAAGACTTCGCCTCAGTTTTGTCTAGAATTGACGCGAGCCTGCAAAGCCTAGCAGTAAGAATTGGGTCACAGGAGCGGCACCGCGCACGCTCACCTAGGCTTCATAGTCCGCCACTGCGACGAAGTTTTGGCTCTTCAAAAGAAGGGTATTGTACATACCACAGTCACTTTGGTGAGGGAGCAAAACGAGGTGAGCCAGGGAGTACGTTTCCCGGTGCTCATCAGGGAAAACTAAACCCCCGGCCCGTGGCGGTGACCCACGAAGCCGGATATCAGAACAACATCCGCCTTTTGAACGTAAGGGACATCATTTCAAATAACCTATACCTTGTAGATACCGCTGCCGAAGCGAGCATCCTCCCCCGACCGAAAGGCGACAACAGCAGATTGCAGGCTCAAACACAACGCGTTGCCAATGGTACGGCCATCCCAAAGTTTGTCCAGCGGCAGCTTGCTTTAAGTTTAGGTTTAAAGCGTAATTTCCGGTGAGTATTCATCATCGCCGACGTCCCGTACCCAATTCTAGGCATTGACTTCCTGCAATACTTTGACTTTTTCGTTGATGCACGGCGCCGCAGAGTGGTAGATCATCAGACCACTCTTGCTGTTGCGGGTTATAATTCGCGAGTGAATCACGTCACGCCTTTCTACTTTCAACCACTTTCAACCAACCTTATGGTGAACTCTCCGCCTACCCAGCCATGTTTCTGCAGGCCGGGCCTCTGCCAGCAGTGATCACCAACGTCACTCAATATATCCATAATAAGGGACCCTCAGTTTTCAGTAGGCCGCTTCGGCTAGCACCCGAGAAGCTTCGTGTTGCACAGGCTGAATCTGGACACATGCGAGAACTGGGTACAACATGCCCTTCTAGCAGCCCTTGGGCTCCCCTTCTTCATACGGACCCTAAATCTAGCGGCGACTGGTGACCCTGTGGTGATTACAGAGCACTTAACAAAGTCACCGTCCTTGACCGATGCCCGATCCCTCATATACAGGACCCTACTTTGTCTTTATCACGTTGCTCCGTCTTCAGCAGCATCGATTCAGTTCGTGCATACAGCCAGATCCCGGTAGCGGAGGCCGATATCTATAAATCTACGGCCCATGCGCCTTTCGGGCTGTTCGAGTTTCTGCGAATGCCGTTTGGACTCAGCAGTCAGCCCAGACCTTTCAAAGGTTCATGCACGAGGCAACTCGTGGTTTGGAAAGTGCTCACGTATACCTAGATGATAATTTGGTGTTTAGTTCTTCAGAGGGAGAGCACGCCGCACAATTATCAGCACTTTTCGGACGCCTTAGCCAGCACGACGTTACGATCAATATCGCGAAATGCGAATTGGGCCGGTCTGACATCACCTTCATAGGACATTCTATTTCATCCTCGGGTATCCACCCCCTGTCAGATAAAGTTTCCGCTATTCGCTGCTACCCTGAACCCCAATCTTTTCGCCATTTGCGTAAGTTTGCCGGCCTGGTGGATTTCTACCTCCGATTTATTCCTCAATGTGCAGAAAAGAAGCAACCCCTCACCTACCTGTTGCGCGGAGGTAAGCGGAAGTTCGTGCTTCCCGACACGGCACAAGCCGCATTTGACTTGGTCAGAGATGCTATCGCCAAAACAGCACTCCTTACCCACCCCGGCCCTTTGGCTCCTGTTTCGGTAGTGACGGATGCCTCGGACACAGCCGTTGGAGCCGTACTGCAACAGTTCACAGATGATTCTTGGCAACCTTTGGCATTCTCCTCCAGGCGCCCACAACCCGCTTAACCTGAGTACAGCGCATTTGGTAAAGAGTTATTAGCCATTTAACTGGGAATCCGTCATTTTCGGCATGAACTCAAAGGCCTTTCGTTCAAGGGGTTTACAGACCACAAACCCTTGGTTAACGCACTGAGGCCAGCTTCCGATCGATACTCACCACGCGAGATTCGCCACTTAGACTTTGTCTCACAGTTTACTGTGGACATACGACACGTCTCTGGAGTACTTGTTCCCGTCTCCGACGCCTTATCACGCGTACATCAACTAAGTCTGTCACCCACGCCTAACATCAACTTGGGCGCAACTGAACAGGCCAAAACTATGGACCCTGACATCGAATAACTTCGACAAAACGGTTCTTAGGGCTCAACCACAGTAACCATCCCAACTTCCCCGAATACCATCCTGTGTGATATGTCGCAAGGTCGCCCTAGGCCGGTGGTTCCTGCTGCCAACCGCTATCCTACTTCCCTGACACTCCATAATTTATCTCATCCGGGTGTGGCTGCCTCGGTGAAACCGACAACTGAGCTTTCCGTTTGGCACAAACTCAAACGAGATGTCCCTAAATTGTCTCGTGCGTGCCTGCAGTGTTAACTTGTTAAGACCCATAGGCACACTAAGGTGGCTTTAGCCAGATTCCCATAACCTGAAGCACGTTTTCATCATGTGCATTTCGACCTCGTAGAACCACTTCTGGCTTCGCTTGGGTACGTTTACATACTCACATGCGTGGATCGTTTTACTCGCTGGCAGCAGGCCATTCCTATCCCTCGTTCCACGTCGGAAGAGGCCGCGAAAGCATTTCTGACCGGTTGGGTTAGTCATTTCGGTTGCCCTGCAATAGGACCACCGATCGTAGTCCACAATTTGACGGCTCTTTTGGCAGCCTACTCGCTACGCTCGGTTGCCAACACGTTAAGAGGACAGCTTACCACCCTCAGGCCAGTGGTGTGGTTGAGAGTTTCCACCGGCAATTAAAAGCCGCCCTTCGAGCAAACGGTAACCCCTTTGGAGTGAAACACTACCATTAGCACTCTTAAGCCTGCGTAGTACCGCTAAAGAAAAATTACACACAGCACCGGCCGTACTAGTATATGGTTGTACACTTCGTCTGCTTGGGGAGTTGGTAGCCCCTTCACCAACCGTGAATTTCGACTACGGTGACCATGCTCAGCGTCTTACGCAGCATATGCGAGTGCTCAAGGCCAGTCTACCGCGCGAACAACAGTCTAAAAGTTATGTCTCAACTGCGTTAGAAACCACCACTCACGTATTCCTTCGAGTCGATGGCGTTCGATGAACACTACAAGCGCTATACCCTGGCCCGTTTCAGGTGATAAAAAATAGGGCAAAAGCATTTGTCATAGACATCAGCGGACGACACGACACCATATCTACCGACCGTGTCAAGCTAGCCGTCATGGAGTGCGAGCCGCCCGGCCAATTTACAGCCGCTCAGGCCGCTCAGTCACCCACATCGAGCGAGTTATTACTTGAACCACCCCAAAATTTGTCTAGTGAGGACTCTGTAGCTAGTCCAGGAGAATCTCCAACCTAACCGCAACGCGAAGTGGCCGTCGTGGTCGCCAACTACTGAATTCCGTCCACTTCGCCGATTTCGTGACCATTTTTACAACCGACTGTTAGCAATAAGTTGGGAAGTTCACCATGGATTTACCAACCAACAGGCTCGGCAAATTACAATCGGTAGTTATAATTTCATTTTCTTCTGGTCTGTCAGCGACTACAACAACACCGAACATTGTTTGTGTGTGGCTATTACGGTCCAACATCCGCCGGGGTCCTCAAGAGCTATTTTGTTCCAGTTTACCTTGCCCTCTCTCAGACGGATTTATACAGTCACATTGGCTTCATCCGTAGCCTCGCTGACTCCCATGCCCTATCAAGGAGCCAACCACTCACTGGACAGGGGGACGATTCGCCAGAGTGGTACTGGAGAAGACAACTAGATGCCCTTTTGAATGGACCTGAGGCTGCCTCTTCAGGCTGGCATGCGTATGAGACCCGTGGGAGCCAAAACAAAGTTGGACCGACGACATCGGACCTCGAGAGTGCAGGCACCGTTAAACTCATCAGCAGTAATTCGACGTCTCAACAGTATAACGGGCAAGCTACGGGGAGTTATTAGACAACCAATAACTTCTACCCGTCGCCACCATCGAAGCCAAACTCCGTCGGAATTCTAGGGGGAGGCCCCTGTAGCGGCTGCCATGTTCGTTCATACTTTCACCACGTTTATTGGTTAACTTAATGCTGGCTGCCAAGCGCGGTTGCCATTTGACGGTTGCTCTCGCGCACGGTCTCACACACTAACCACTATCTCTCCCAATCGCCTCGTTCTCATGGGTCATGGAAAATACCGCTCTAGTTAACATATTCGTTCAGTGCCCAGCATAAGAGTAAGGTGCAAATGGTCCCCGCAGTACAGAGGACCGAAGCACGCGTTTACTGAGGAAACCGCGAAGTAAGGTCTAGCCACCCTTACACAGGGCTCGGACAATCATAGCAACCAACAGCCTGAGCTACAACCAACACAAATATTTAGAACTGTTAGGGCCAACTCAGGGTGCGAAACGCTCAAACGCGCTCGCCACTGGGAGGTGTTCGCCTGCCGACAAGCCTCAAACAGCTAGCAGATAACCTCCCTCTGCGAGTGTCTGAGAAAAAATGTACTACCTAGAAGTGCAAATCGCAGACTGCCAGCCAGTCATCCACAGGCATGAATGATAGCAAAACAAAATAGTAAACGTATGGAGCGCATGCTGGTTACAGATGCTTACAATCGTCCGAATAGTTATAGACATACAATAACAGGGGTCAAACGCTTGTGTGAACGAATAGTCGACAGTGAAACTATTGAAGGAATTGGGGCCGCCGTTGGACGACTAGTAAGTTGTTGCCAGAAGAGGAAGAGATCATTATTTCTAAGGAGCTAGAAGAGCTCACGAGGGGCCCCAAAGAAACCGGAAACAGGACATGTGATCTAAGCGCCAAGTTCAAGGATGAAAACAGCATTTGAGTGGTACTTTGAACGCCTTATATAACTTTAGGTGTGATAAATATATGACCAGTCGAAGAACACTTAGAACTTCACGATCAGACCGGGGGATTCTTCGAGGGCGGAAATATTCATACTGCGTTCCACTTTTGAAACTTCAAGCTGAATCATACTGGATTCAAATGGGTCGTGTTTGTACTAACCAATGAATGTTTCTGTTTAAGTTATCAACTGACTTATGGGCAGTACAACTCTGACCCCAGTTTTTCTATTTTTCTCGGGATTTGCCAAATGCTCCACATTAAGATGGAAAGAGACAAAAACGCTCTGTTGCTGTTTGTTGTAAGCAGCGCAACTGGGAGCTAATTCCGCTAGATGATGTACGCGGTGTTTCATCTACGTTAATCAGATAAGCTGCGTCAAGATACTATAAAATGAATGGATTGGCAATTTTACTGATTTGCTTTTCGTGGTCATAACTTTCTCTTTTATCAAGTCAACGGGCAACATTTAGTTTTTTTTAATGAATACTCCAAACAATGCAGTAACCTTCCTTACGTTTTACACTATTCTCTTTCTCTGATACAATACTGAGGGGGCATTTGGTAGGTGTGCCCGTGTTCTGAAAGCCATGCAGCACTCCGGCGAAAATGTGTGCATATAAAGCCAGTGTATTCACGAGTGACAGTTGTCCACTTGCAGCTATTCGTCATCGAGTTTCTGCGTATCTACCATTACATACATGCGAACTTGGGTTGTGTAAATTACTAACCATGATTCGTACTTCTAGTTGTTGTGCTCCGCTATTCACGCAGACTTGGGATAATTGCTGGCGTCCACCTACTGTGCCCGGGGAAACAAATGGTACAATATGAGTCGTTCACCCGAGACTTAACAAAACTAATCTAATGGAACAACCATGCTTATTTGCATTCCGGTGGTTCAGGTCACTTGAAGGCAGACGTTTTCTAGCAGCACGATGCAGTCTTGGGGTTTATATGCCTTTTTTCACCTTGTGGCTCGTGGTCTTTCTGATAGCTACTTTCGTTGGTAATCCACAACTGTCCGTAGTTGCTTTTTGAGCAACCGGCTGCTTACTTATTCAGTAGGTAGTACGTACAGCACGCCAAGACGGCACTAGAATTTCACACCGTACCGAGTTTGAATTTCAGCTGTGGCAAGGAAATGTACTATATGAGACCTCTTCTCTCTTTTGTGCAAGGCTACATCTACCATATGTTTTGTTAAACACGTTAGCAACGAACAAATGCACGAAAAGAACATGAACTGTTTCATTGACGGCTTTTCTTTAAAAGTCCGTTATACGTCCATACGCCATTCACGCTCTCCAAAAGTTCAATGAAGTCCCTGAGAAGCTTTTCGCCTTCATTTGAATTTCCATATGACACTGTAACCACCTGCACAAAAGGTCCTTTTTATTATCACCATTGACTCACTTGCCTTTATTTCGCATGCTTCCTCCACAATTAGTTACCCAATGCTGGATCAGTTTCCAATATTCCGCTGGTATCTCTGACTGCACGTTGGAAGCCCCGTGCTTGCTTTACTTCTAACAATGTTCTTTGGCATCTCTTCCGCCCGGTTACTCGTTAGTGACCGTCCAATTGTCGCTTATATTAGCAATCCCACGACTGCCCAGCTATCCACACCGCCCTCCAGCGATTTTGAAACCGATTTTGAATTCCCGACGCAACCATTACCACTTTTGTTCACTCAAACACTACACGACTTTACTGGTGTATTTCGGTTGCTGTGTGATTTATAAATTTAGAATTTGTGAATACCTCACATTGACATGTACTGCTGTATACTCTGATCTTGCCTTGTGCATGTGTATTGACCACGGTCAAGAAATATACTATACTATACTATACTATACTATACTATACTATACTATACTTACCCGCGGTCCTGTCAGCGTTCCCAGTTCAGTGTGTAGTAAGCAGGCTGCGTGCAGCCACATTAGTGTTCGATAAACGTGAGTGTACTATCCTGCTGGTGCACCAGGGAAGACTCTTGCCCTTGCATACTACAGGTGTCTTATTAGCATCATTTCGGTCTTTGTTATATTCTCGTGCAGACAGGAATTCGCGGTGTATATCTGAGTTGATAAGAACCTGGGAACCGTTTCCCTGGATATCTCGGGACTGGACAAACCCCAGGGGCAGGACAGATGAAGGTTAGCAACTGTCATACACTCACAATGGGTTTTTGCCAGTTCGATTAACCTGTCCAGCGGGCCTGACTGGCGGAACAACCAAGACTCCACTAGTGAAGTGTGCGCGTGTTGTTCAGGTCTTAATATTCATGACACAGCTGTCACGTAGATATCGAGACTCAAACACCATAGATACACCACCAGTTCATCAGAAATAAGATTGAGTGATCTGACTGTCTTGTTTCCGCATGGTGACGTATCCGTTCCATTTTACCAAACTCTACGTTATAGACAAAGCAGTTAAAAGAAATTTACCTTTGTGGCAGATAATGCCTTCTCCGTAAGCGTTTACATAGTTATATACTGATGCCATCAGCATTTTAAATCAATCTTGAGTGTAAAACATCGGACTATGGAAGACTTTCGAGCGCTGTCTACGAACGTGTTTTCTATCCGACCACACAGCAAATTACCAAAGAGATTCCTATTATCGAAAGAACAGAAAAGACTCGAGTAGGTGAGCAGATGCGGAAATGCTTTCCGTACAACGTGGTTCCAAAGCAGTACAGATGCAAGAAATGCACGAAATGCAACGAACGCTACAGCGAAGCAGAAAGCTAACTGACAGCATGTATCGTCGGCGAGGAACCGGAAGTTACTCAAAAACGAGGTAGACGGAAACCTCGAGAAGCTCAGTTCAGTTAAAGGTAAGCAACCTAACAAGATCAAAATAGATAATAGAGAAAATGAATTCAAAAGTGTGTCTAGAAAACCGTTATTCTCTTCGTACGGTCGGGGTCATTACGAGACAACGTGACCAACAATTCAAGTAAATTGAATGTTCCATTTCTTCTTTGTGTAGGCCCTAATTTTTGCTAGCGTGATGTGGGTTCCTGAACTGTACTTCAGTTACACTTTGACCAATCTTTCATCACCCGTGCTACGGGGACTATCGTTCAACAGTGTCATGTGGCCTGGCCTCAAAAGGGCACGACGTAATCCATGGTTAGGAGAACAGACGAGGGTCACACATGGAACCGAGCAGGCTAGTTTTCTATATTTGGCTACTTAGATGAATGCTTCACAGCCATCCGATAGTGGGCTTGTCATATAATTTTTCACATGCGGGGAAATGTGAACACACAAACTGGTTCATGCGAGTATGGAACTCTGCGGCTGAGGTGGGAACCTAACCCAGCAGAGAATGATGCACACTCTAGAAACTGAGAAGACATCCATGTCTCGATGTCTAACCCTCACTGCGGTGATGAGGTTCACACAGGAGAAATGTCGCGTGCCACTAAAAGGAATGAGGAGCTGGATTATTAGATATAAAATTCATTATTACCTAACGACTTGTGGTCCAAATACAAACAAGTCGCTCGCAACCTTTATTTCACACGTGCGGTGGTAAACACTGAACTCCAATTCCAATAGAGCGGATTTGTTTTATAGCTGTTTCATAATCTCGTTTTTAACAAGCAGTTTTATACGAATTATAAAAAGATTATACGCGACCATATAACCGTCTGAAATGCTTCAGTGTACTTGATGGATTATTCTACATTTACCTACATAGTAGTCATTGGGTGGGATAAATGAATAATAGGATAACGCCATTGTTTATTTCTTATCCCTTATCGTCCCTACAACCTAACACGAACACTAAATATTCGTAACAAATACAATTATTCATAGAGTTGTTATGTATCACACGATATATATATATATATATATATGTATATATATATATATTGCCTTATCACGAATGCTTTTGGCTATAGACACTTTTGACATTGATTCAGTGATGACTGTTAGAGTGAACCGCATGAACAAGTTTTGATTATTCTTATGAAGCTATCAAGGAGCACTGCGCAACATATGCCTCGTGGCATTATGTTTGGGCTTGCCCACTGGAATGTTCGGCGGATCCGCTAAAGGATGGTAGACAGAGCTACCACGGCCGGGCTGGGGTAGGGCATGTCTTACGCACTAGAAAACTTCAAAAAGTGTTTGCCTACTTCTCGCCGACCATCCCAGTGTCTTTTGTGTGCTAAGTCTACCGTTATAATACTCCAACACTTCGAGCTTTACCACACAATTACAGATAGATCAAAGTAGAAAGGTATTTCTACAAAAATAAAAAGGGGTGGTAAATAAAACATGCGATATATATATATGTGCACGATCTTCCCGGTATTCCTTGTTCGATTATTTCTTTCTACCAGTGGATGTTTTCGGTCCTTCTCCACGGTGTTCGCGGGATCTGTAGGGATGTGGAAGCTCTCGCATTAGTTAGAGTATTGCAAACTATGATAAAAAGCATTGGAATATTAAGTGGTGTCCTGGAAGAGTATTTATATAAGAGTGTATAAGAAGCACGATGATATAATCCAGATACGAAAAAGTTGTAAATATTTCCAGTGATGCTATCAGAAAAATGCAACAGTTAAACTGGAACAAAAAATGGGTGATACAGCCCGTTTAAATGAGTATAAAAGCAGATGTGATGTTTTAAATCCGCATCGGTAAACGGAGCAATATTTACTATTGAACTGACCAAGACCACAAAACACTGAACAATGCCCAATGGAACTTTATGGAGCTTTTTCGGTCCGTCTCGAAGCCGCAATATTTTACTGTTTCTCTGATAGCTATTCCGCAGTGCAAAACTTTCCTTGCATTTCTGGCTCGTATCAGGAAAAAGGAACCATTATAATTGTCTCTGCTCCATTTTCGTTCAGAGCAACCAGATCAGTGATGAGCTGTCTAGTCTGTTCACTTTTCTAAATCTCCAGTTAACAATAAATGTGCTGCATACCATAGATTACCTGAATACTATTAGTATTGGAGCACCGGTTGGGAATTCGGAACTATACCTTCCAACATAAATGTATATGTAACTATGCAGTGACCTATTCGCCCCGTGTGGTGGTTGATCAAAATTCGCAAATTCTCTTTTTCTCTTGTTGACGGAATGTTTGATCACTTAGTAAAACTTCTTAGAACTTACAATAAAACAGAATGGTTCATTTATCGGCAATCAACCCTTTGAAAAATTCTTCGTTAGCAAACTTGTTTTCTCAGTCCTATATCCCTTTATGTGTAAAGGCTAACAGTAGGTCATCTGACATGTTAGCAGTGCCATTTAAGGACACCGAACCGGATGAACAAGTTATACAGGATAAAGCATCCACAGTGGTTACTCCACCGTACGAATAAAACTGAGAGGATCTTTTGTTGACAAAATCCTATGGTATTTCGAGGGCACCGAGTATACACACACAAGAAAGCTGTCAAATGCGATACTTCAATCGGCAAAATTGTAATTCCACATTTCCCCACTGCAAGTGATTAGGAAATACACCTTGTTAACCAGAGGATTATTCCGTTTACGCACGAGTTTCTTTTACTCGCACCTTCTGCCGCTTCTTTTGGTACTTTGGAAAAGATAGTATAGTACTATAATAGCAAGTCCGTAAATTAAAGAGTATGCATTGCTCGGTTACCTACAGCGGTGTGCTGACAGCCGCAGTACCTGCTTGTGACGTTTTCCTATGCTAGAGCATAATCCAACAGTGCCTTGCGTAAGTGCATTAAAGGCATATGTCAATTGAGCAGCAAGCGTGAGTGGTCGCACGAGTTGCTAAATCAACAGGTTCTTCTCTCATATCTCGACAGCCAATAAAGTGGCCAAGCATTCAAGTGGGATAAAATGTTAGTGTGTACCCGAAGTCTGATGGCAAACTGACCCGTTTTGCGTTAGAGGGGCAACTAATCCCCCCAGCCACAACCAACAGCTCCCGCCCATCCTCCAAGCTAACTACCAAGTCATCACTCCACCTCACCAACCTCAGCATCCAGATACTAGTCGTGGAGTTACTGCGGGTATCCGGTCCTACAGCCCCAGCAAGGGCACCTTGCCTGAGCTCCTTCTGGCTGACGAGCCCGTACCCCTCATGAGCCTACAAACCCCTCCCACTTTAGAGCCTTTATCGAATCCACTAAAGCCCAATCAGCTTCAGGCAATGTATACCATGCCCCCACTATTCCTTAGACCACCTATCCCACGGACAAGTTCACTATACTCCCAAATTATTAGCTCACAAATTATCGGCCATTTTGCCCTAAGCACACTCCGTCACCATTCGTGTCTCACCCTTGACAACTCCGCGCGTCGGCATTTCCAGTCACCCATTACTCACCTCTACCTCCCTATGTAAATTTGCATCCCAAACCGTGGCTGTTAAAAAACTACAGTGCTATGAGATCTCGTATCTTTAGCCCAACTTGGTCAAGTAGAAATGTCAATAACCCAAACGTTCTGACTACTTTTCATTTGTTATAGGGTTCATCTACATTGCAATTTAGCTCAGCCCGACACCACAGCATCACTAGCCCTTTGTTTCCCACGAGGCAACACTCTACCAACCAGCCTACTGATCAACTCCCCCCCCCAAATTCTCGGTGCTGATTTGCCACCCGAATATGGATCTTGTAGTCAGACCAAGAATTTAGACTATTCTGCACTACACAAACTGCTTGACCAACCGAATTCCCCAAAACTACATGCTAGTAATAGTATCTAGCTCGCTCTATTTAATATCCGGATAATAATTAAGCAAAATTTGGCACTTGCGACATCTGGCCGCTGGTTCTAGCTATGATATAATCTTGATTACTGAAACGTGGTTAACCGATTACACTCCAACGGACTGGGTTTCTCTTGTAGGCTACAATTTCTCCGGGGTAAATAGGAAAATCCCAAAGGACGGAGGTTGTTTGGAACTTGCCAAGCAGACCTTCAGTACAATAACACTTCAGCACCCTCTACTTGACTCCATTCCCAACTCACTTTGGATTACTGTCCACAATCTCGGCTCTGAGCTTGATGTTGGACTAGCTTACCGTCCACCAAGAGAAAACTTCTCTGGGCTCCCTCACCCAACTGATGCTTTTTAATATACCTTTCTACTGCCCTCATGAGAAAAAATTATTTCTGGTTGCTACAAACTATCTAAGAGAGCTTGGCCATCATTATCTGCACTCAGTAACCTTTTACCATTTGTAACAGTCAATGACTGAGGAGGGCGAGTAGAGCACATCCATTCTCCTACGAGGAACAACAGCATCTTAGATCCCATTTTTGCCCACGGCCTCCCTCACATGGTTGTCTCAACCTCCCAAGGCTTTCTTAGCAGCGATCACTATACGGTCTGCTAACATATTCCCACTCACCCACAGCCCACCCTGAAATCACACTGCATCAAGCCCTCTCCTCTGCCTGACTGCAAGCTCATCGTTAGGACCATTTGGCTGGCCGATTAGACTGGGCTTTTTTTCTCTATTGACCCACAACGAGCTACCGATGTTTTCTTTGCACAGTTCTCCAGATGTCTTGAGAAGATAACCCGCCTCCCCCGGCAAAGTAATAACGGGAAGCCTTTTATTACCCCCCCCCTCCCCCCGCGGAAAACATGCCAAACTTCAGAAAACACGACTTTGCAATTCTTGTTCAGCTTGTATGACTCCTTTCTACTATTCAAAACTCGGAGAAACTACATTGCGTGACCAGGAACTCAAGGCTTTGCGACCCCCGAAAAGACCTCTGAGGCTGTCATTACTTCACAAGGCCAGAACTTTTAGTAGTCATAGAGATATCCCGCATGTAGTTTCAAAGGACAACGTATTCCTCTCTACACCTCTACCATTGCCGAGGTCTCCAAACCGTTCTTTTGCCCAACCATGGTCCCTACCAACAACGTTGACCCTCCTTCCCTTCCCCCAGTTACAGCTTCAACTCTGTCCACAGTGGAATTTGACGCCTCAATTATCTCTCGACTATTAACCATCTCCAAGCCGTCATCCAACCCAGGACCTGACGGTTAAATACGGACTTGACTTACCTGGTTTACCACTCAATCTGCTTACCCTATCAGTGAACTCCGGCCTGGCGCGGACAAACTGGAAATGCTCAGCCACAGTCACGCGTCATAAGAAGGACCCGCCACATGTGGCAAAACACTACCATCCCACTACTCATACACCCACACTCTCCCGGTTAATGAGAAAAACCGCAAAGGAACACATTGTGAAGTACCCCTTTAAACTGGACATTATAAACTCTCGACGACAAGGCTTCTTTCGGTCAAGATTTGGCGTGACCTGCCAATTTGATTTTTTGAATCTCATCACCAAGGCGGCAGGCAATGGAATGGCTCTTGTGGCACCATACCCGGGTGTGTCATAGGCATACGACTGCGTGCCACACCCTCATCTTCTGGCCAAAATCCAATCCTTTGGCGTCATTGACCCCTCACTATCTTTGATCGCCTCCCACCTGCCTAATCGCCCTCAGACAGTTTCAACAAATAAACACTGTTCGGGGCCTAAACCGGTTACGAGCGGAGTTAAACGGAGAAGAGTTTTTCGCCCTCTGCTGTTCCTCATGCGTATGACTAACATATTCCTCTCATGGAGTCATGGAACCCAGTTTCTTTTGCCGATGTCATTAAGATTGTCTACTCATTCAAACCTCATCGTTTCGCCTCGACTATCTTAAACATCATGGAAGACATATGCACTCGATAGATGGTACTCAGTTTAGCAGATGCATTTTTCTGTCGGCAAATATGAGTTACTTACGTAAAATGAAGCCCACTTCCAGGGTCTATGGCCATTAGTGGTTCATCCATTGCTAGCAAACAAGTCTTTCGAAACCACGGATCAAGCTGCTCCTGCACATTCATTTTCTCCGAATATTCAGTACTCCAAGTTTCTAAGGCCAAAAAGTGCTTGGACCTAATATTTCACCTGTTCTGACCTCGAGACGGCATTCACTCCTTCTATAAATCTCATGCCAGGTCTCCATTAGAATACTCCTCGTTGATCCGTCCTGGTATGCGCATATCAAACAGAATTGGTATTTATTCAATCAAGAGAAGTTTCACCAAGCTGCTGATCGGATGGAGCTCGTTCCCACTTATAAAGAACGCCGCTCATTTCTAAACTAAGCTCTTTATGGCTTCGCTGTGTGCGATTGAACCCTATTTTTCCGTATAACGCCTTCAATACCCGGTCATAAACTTCTAGTCCATTGCACTTTGCGCCTTTTCTAGCTATCTAACACGTTCTGGGATTCTTACTCCTTCAACCCAAATTGTCAACACCAGCTTACGTTCCACTTCTCCATCACAGTGTATTCTAACTTATGGAATAGAAAACCGTTAGAAGTCAGCAGTTCTACTTCCATCCATCGGTTTAGAAGTGCATTGGATAAGTTTCTCACGGTAGCTCAAACCCCACTGCTCCTCGATGTAAACACACCCGATGATCTAACCTTTGAGAAGAGTTGAGACTTTTGAATCGTGCAAACACCGGCAGTCTATGACAGATGAGACTGAGTAGAAACTCCTAATTTTTGCCTGCCTTCTACAACCAAAAAACCTAGTTCCAGAAAGTCTTTGTCTATTATTGTTCACTTTATATATCGATTTCCGTTTATCCTCAGCTGGGAGCATCCCAGACCGCTTTTTTCTACTTTCTTATTTCCAGGCCTCTATTCGTGCTTATCTTTCTCCCGATAACTTTCAACACTCTGGAGATGAAACTAACCCGGCTTGCGTATCCACCTGTCCGTCGGTTATTCGCACTCCACTCAACTGATGTTCTCTTGGACGCCTTTCGGGATTCCCTGATGCCTGGTCGCCTGATCGTGGTATACTTGATACTTACGCCTGCTTCCTCCCATCAAGAAAACTCATATTCATTCCAACGGTGACGGGTGAAGTCAGGTTCACCGCTTCGGCCGATGCCCATCGGGCATGCAGGTCGTCCGCAACGATGTGCGGGCGCAACTAGGCTGGTGGACCGCACCTCCCGTCACCAGAGGTGATTCTGGGTTGGGTGTCCAGCGTAAGGTTAAACTCACCCACTAGCACTAGTAACGGGCTGAAAAACAACGTCCCCTGAATTGTACTGCTACCACCCGTTGCCTCCTCCAACCTCTCTGAACAAGATCTATCATACACCCGGTAACAATAAAATCGATATGTGCACACATTGTCGCTCGGCTCAGAAGTGTACGCTACTAATTGCCACTACCTACATTTACTTCCACCCAATTGCTTCCCATCTACCTGAATTGATCCCATTTTTACCTCCATTCTATCTCGTTTATTTACCGGATTTTGTACCCCGAAACATGAAACGGTTTCCCTGCTCAGATATGTTCATCATGAACATTGCAATCGCTGATAAACTCTTGAAGAGATCACTCATCCACTGGGCAGTTTGTGTGTCACTACTTCATTTATCTAAACAAACGGTCATTTAAGTGTTGTTTCTCCCACCTGCTAATAATATCTTAAAGCATGACGTGGTCCTCCTTTCAGCGCCTCATGTTCCTGACACCTGCTCTCTGTTAAGTCGTATTCTTCTCCTGCATGTCCGGTTATTTAGTCATTTGTATTGCCTGACCGTCACTTTGGCAGTGAATTATCCACCATCCAGGATATCAATCGTTCAATGGCATCCTCAGTTTTCCATGCAAGACGTTCTTCAGAGTATTTAGCTATGCTGTCAGCTCTCCGTGTGAACTACTATTACACAACTTCATCAGTCCACTATATGTCCGCCACCCGCCTCCACTTTGTCACCAAAGTTGGATGCTCCCGTGCTACTCATCAGTTAACATAAACAAATCCATAATTGTATCATATTTCATCAACCAGTGAGCCTTCATCTTTGTTCTACCGAATTATCATGGTCGCACACATGCTCCACAATCCATTGAGCGCTATCTCTGTATCTTTAGCTGAAAACCAGCTACTCGTAATCCAGGCCGCCGTTATTCTGTTTGTCCCCTCAACATCTCAGGTTTCAGTAATGCATTACTTCGAGTTGGTTCCTTCGGATATTCAGTATATATGCCACTATTACGCCCACTTCGTTATAAATCTGCATTCCTTATATGTCTGTCACGGAGTCACTTCAGATAAACCAATAGTTGAACACCATTTCACTCACCTTTTTACTATTGTCACCCATTACATCTACTTCCAAAGATTGGGCACTTACGCGGAATGCGACTATGAAGACGATTTTCTTAATCCTCTGCCTGGAATAAACTAGATGTATGCCCGACTACTGACCATTCAATTGTTTCCCTGATGCCCCATTTCAGACTCTCACCAGCAGACGGGAGTGTACCTTTGCATAGCAATACGAGGTATG
Source organism: Fasciola hepatica (assembly GCA_948099385.1). Lineage (NCBI taxonomy): Eukaryota > Metazoa > Platyhelminthes > Trematoda > Plagiorchiida > Fasciolidae > Fasciola > Fasciola hepatica. The sequence continues at coordinate 6,384,367 of CANUEZ040000012.1, read as the reverse complement.
GTGGCCGCCTTTGTGCCCTCTCTTGGAGAGCTTTGACCTTGTGAACCGAAACAGGGTAAGTATTGCGGTGTTTTCCTTTCCAGGTCTGAGTGAATACTACAACACTGGAGACCAGGCTCATTGTCTGGTGTAACGACCGGTCGTGAAAAATACCCCCAGAAACACTGCAACTTCATGTTTCCTCTACGTCGCTCGCTGATGTGCTTTATTTGTGGGTTTTCATGCACCGTGTGTTTTCATGACCAAACGATTGTTTGTTCGCGTCTAAAGAGCAACTCTGTCGTATCCTATTTTGGACCTGCGTGGAGCACGTACTCCATTCTCACAAGCCGCAATTCGGTTCTCGTCTTCTGAGTCACTTTAATTGTATAATTGAGGTTCGTATCTATGTTATGTCAATGTTCATTTGATAATCTAGTATGGTAGAATTTCATGAATAATATCTTTCTGGTTTCGGGATCCGCTTCAAATTCGGCCAAGTATTGCTCAAATGCTTGCCACGGCTGGCTCTCGACACAGCGGTGAGTATCCGATCTGTGCCAAAGATTCAATGCAATGAGACAAAACACTCAAAGTTTCGGTAAGGGTGGCTCAGGCGGATGAGATAACTTCGTTGTTTTATGAAATGGCGATGGAATGAACGAGGATTCCCTGTCTTCTCGAAGGTTGCTACTTGGACAGAAGGGCCGTCACCTGCGACATTATGATCTTGATGTTTTGTGGTGTTCGGAAAATAGAGCACCCGGTGAAGAGAAGATTACCGAATTGCAGCCTGAACTGTTGGAGATGAAGATGCTTATGGCGACTAGCACGGGAAATTACAACTCATTCCAGTCACACTTCGAGCGAATTTGTCCTGAGCTAATTTACTGAACATTATTACATTCTTACTGCCACATAAGAAATACCTTCCGGTTAGATCCAGAAGGCGAGGTGATGCGTCATTGCAAGCGTGTCTTTTAACGGTTCAAGAGGTGAGAAGTAATAGTATTGCATTTGTGCGGTCCGTAAAAGGGAATGTTTTCTTACCGCAATCAACTCACTGGAAAGAGGCTTTTCCTCGGGGGCCTAAGCTACACACAGCCCTATACGAACAGTCCCATCCAAACTAACAGGCTATCATTCATGGGAGGGCGATTCTTTTGGGCCCATTTTTTTGATGGAGCTAGGCTTCCTGATACTTTGCTTAATGTGCTCAGAATCGAAGAGTTGGCTGGCAAATATTTTTATGAAAACGAAGGTCATATTGGTCATTTTAACCTCTGCTGGCTGTTCGTCGGCTATTCTTGATTGTGAAGGGGAGCTTGATTATTTGCCGAGTTTTTGGGGAGTGCTTGCCTAGTGCAAAAATGTCAGCGTCCGTGTACACGGCAAGTAGAGCCTTTTCCGCTTGAACGCGAAAAAATGTCGGCTGGGTCTTGGCGTTTCTGAGAGTCGACTATTTTTGGCCGTTGTCTGCTGGGCATGGCAGGGTGGAGGAGAAACGATGTTGCTGCTTATTCAAGTGTAAGATTGTGGGAGCGATGCACATCGATGATGCATACTCGTCGTCTACAGGTTGTTTTTTAAAGCACAAACACTTTTTTGGCAAAAAGAGGTCAACAACATGCCCCTTTTGGTTATCTTGGAAGTCTGTTTAACTCTGCCTGGTCTGAAATTCGAAAATTTTCTCAAGCCACCGCGAGGTAGAACAAATCATTTTTTGTCAAAGCGCGGTAAAAAACAGAAATTCGGGCCGCCAGAAGCTATCCACCGCAGTAAAGATTGGGAATATACGACGGGGTTGTTGTTGGGTGTGCTGTATTCAAATCCGCATAGTCGTCGTGTGGAGCACAATGATCTAGTGACAATCCTGGAGGACATAGGAAAGATTGTAAGGTAACCAAACGGTACCTCACACTTTCGTTAACAAAAGCATTCTCCGGCCCTTCGCACGCATTGGTTTGCTTGCACTTCATTCTAATACCCTGCATTGCACAAACACGTTAACCTGAACGATGGTCTCCAAGACCGATAGGAACGAGAAAGCGGTCACTAGTGATAACGTGTATAGTGTATTTGGAAAGTGCCTGAGGAGCAAGCCTGAGCAAGGGTCAAATGGTAACTTCTCTCAGCAGTCAGCGTCTGGTGGAACCGTAACGTGCAAAAAAATGAAAGGAGAAGTATCTGGCTGCAGAATCATCAGCGGTTATGCCAGTGACAGACGTTGCTTAGACCCTGAAGTACTGACTCCAAGCAACTTTCAGATACCTCACAGTAATGACACTGTTTCTTTTTCAGGAGTTCTGCCGTGCCTGCCTCAGACGCTGGACAAGGGTACGTTTGTTGGCGTAGTCATTTTGGCAATCCTAGGAGGCAGTCTATGTGGGCACGCTGCCAGAAAGTCAAGAATGTTTTGTGCGAAATGGAGCACTGAATCTGGGCGTTTTGGATTGCTAATCGGCGATAAGTGTCTGGAAATCAATGGCCGCTAGGCTCCGTTAGTTATTGGCGGTCTGGGAAAAATGAACCTGTTTAAAAGGCTCTGGTTCGTGCTTCCTACAGGTCACTTTGGCGTAAAGTACGCAAACTACGTTTGTTGGAGTTTTCGGACGGTTGTTACTACTGTGCGTAGCACGTGTTGTCCGACTGTGGAACCGTGCCATTATCAGTAGTTTCATGGGGGTCTTTGTTATTGTTCCTGAATTTTTTTGACTTTTTTAGGTTCTGCGCATCTGAAGGACTTTTTAGCTGTGCAACGCTGTTAGAGTAGTTAGAGTTGGCACATAAGTGATTAGTGCTACACTGTAGCGTTGAATATTCCGCCATTTCACTCTGCTAAAATCGTTGCGTTCGTTAGAGTATTCTGTTGAATGTGACTTGGCTTATTTCTGGTTACGATGACTTACGTCCACCCAGGCAGCACAGCCTCTACGCTGTTGGGCGAAAGTTGGGCTGACGTTGGGCTTAAGTGACTTGTATCATGTACCTTGCAATAATGTACAGAAGTTCGTGGAATTTTACAGGAAATTTAATAATAGAAGTACCACAGTATTTGTCAAGATATATGTGTTACAAAAACGGCATACTGTGCTTTATAAGTTATCAGTATACCTTTTTATAATAAACTATCTGACTCTTAAAAAGAATTTTTTATAAGTAGTAAGTTGATGGTTTAGACCGGATGAGTGGATAATGGAAAAACACCATAAGAAACGGGCAGGTAAAGTGAATAAGGAAGAGAAAAGTTACGCATTTCTGACCGTTTTTTCGAACGCTGGGCTGGCCCAACGCTCTCCCAACTGGGGACGGGTAGAGATTCCCAAAGTTTCTAATGACGCAGCCCAACGATAGCTCAAGGCGGCCCATTGCTTGCCCAATTAAGAACGCGTAGGGCGTGCCGCTTGGGCACTAGCTTGGTGATTCAGTAATAAGTTTGAACACCTTCGTGTCGGTTACCCATCAGGAATTGTTAGGTAGATAAAACTGCTGTTGCTTGTTTGGGCCCATCTGCACTGCCACATGCGGTCCACGTCTCAGGGCGGCTGGGATTCCATATAACGCCTGGTGCAGTCAGTTTTCCTAAAGCACCTGTCACGCGCGGTCCACGTTTCGGTCGAAGTGTTTGGGTTTTTCCTTCTTACCTATCGGCTAGACCCAAAATTAGGCTTGTACACAAACTGGGAACCACTGGAAAGAACTATATACCAGTCATATCTTACATGTGATCGCTGTAGTCTCAGTAACAAGAGAGGAAGCATTGTGACACATCAGCAGTCGTTTTTCTATTTGTTTGCTTCAAGTTTTTATGCTTCGATCAACGATGGTACGCTGAGATACTGACCATGAGAACCGGGGCTATTACAATATGGGGTAAGTAAATATCTCTAAGGTTCTGTAACCGAACTGCAGCCTGTCGGCATTGTGTGGCAGAACACTTGTCCTTTTGTCTTACTTTCACTTTCAAACTTCACGCTGGTGTTCTGAGTCAATTCAACCTAGTGGCAGCACGTTCCGGTTCCTTCTTTCCGCCTATCCAGGATCAGGCACGGTCAAGTACGTCTCACGAGTTCTAGATTCAATAATTTGGTGCCACACAAATGGCCACAAGCATTTTTTCTCAATGAGTCCTACTTGTTGAATATCGTGATACCTTGTTTTGGAGGTTGCAAAAGTTGCTCCCAGTGAGATTGAAAGCTGTTATTCTGGGTTCCCGTGCCAGCTTCACGAAGTTGTTCCCCCAGAGGCGATAGGTGTTTGTGCAGATTTTGTTGATTTTTAGATGTTGGCATAAATCAGGTATCAGCAGACTCGCATAATCAGATCTTTGGTCCCTACAACGCCATCTAGGGGTTCATGAACTTCCTTTATCTGTTCATGTTGTAAAATACCACGTAGTTTTTGGTCTGATGTCGGTAAATTTTCGCCAGGCTGAACCCTCAAATTACAAGTTCAAGAGGCATTTTTTGACCTGGAATAATTTGAAGGCCTTCTATGAACATTAGACTTTGAGGCTGCCAACTGATCGAAAAGAAGCTGTTAAGGAGTATTTACCGCTGCCAGGTTCTGAATATCCTCTCAGTTTCTGGTAGGGTTGTTTCGCATTACCTGCGTGTTCTCTCAAGTCACGTCTAAATAACCTAACTTCAACAGCTGGCCATACTTATCGGTGCGTAATTATTTTTTCTGACGTTGAAGTCCCTTGGCAAGAACTCTCTCCCTAGGGCCGATATATAGGCCTTATTATGCCAATATCCGTCAGTCCTCACAACTCTTGACTTTCCCCTGTTTGGCCACCTTTTTCTGATGGGCCCTCACGAATTCACCACGATAGGTAAGCTTATTTCTCATACTAGCCAAGCAACACTCACTGTCGCGGCAGTCGCAAGACCACTTAACTCAAAAAGCTCTGGGTATTGCTAAGGGTACCTTGCGGATATACTTGAATGAGAGCTTGAGAAATACCAGAATACGAAAACTCCAAATATTTTTCCCCTTCGGCTCTTGCTTCCGACACGGCTGTCGGTTAGACGATGCCTTCATTGCTGCTGTACGAATGGTCTGCTCGTCGTACTCAGACAAACTCGCGTTTGGGTACCAAACCCAAGGGCACAATTGTCACATGAATTGCAAGGCGCCCGAAAATTGCAATTGGTCTGACTGTGCTCAAAATTCCAGATGGGGTTACTTTGACCACTGGCTGAAAATCCATTCTATAAGGCAGGTAACCGTAACCCACTCAGGTGCCATTTTTACAGGGCTTGAAGGACTTTCAACTTGTTTCCTTCAAATCCGCTTAACAAACAGGTTAATCTCAAAGGACTTTAGTATCCGTCAGTCGTAACCAAAACCAGCCACAAGAGTACCAAGATATTCCCCGGCTAAACTACAATACAGAGAGTGGCAAACAAAATTTTCCACGCATCCTGATGGCCCCGGTAGTTGCAGAAAAGCGTCCAGGCCTCGGAGTTCACTTATCGCACTGTCCCGTTATCCGTAACGTATCCAGGAATTACCCGAGCCGCCGTCTCAGACCAGTCAGCCAGTAACGGTTCATTCCCAGAAACCAACAATACACTTCAGAAAAAGATGCCTATCATTTTTTAACACATTCAAACAAAGGAACTCACGAGCAGTCTATCAAAGTACTATCGATCTACCGGGCAGTCAAAAACTCTACTAGGCCACCTAAGTTAAACTCCTTAACATTTCCACACAACTTTGCTCCAACCTATTCTCCAATCCCCTGCATTTTTAATTCTATATCCGCCGTACAGACCGCTCTGTTTCCGACCAATCCCAAGTCACCCACTCATAATCATCTCCGTTTCTCATATAAGCTATAGAGAGGGATGCCAAAATCTGAATCGTGACCCCCTCTGGCTCCGCCGCTTAAGACCAAAGTAGACTTCATGTATAACCCGCTCCATAGCGGGTCTTTTCCCTCTAACCCAGTAAGCTTCTCCCGTGAAACCCCTCAATCACTTCGGCACAGGCCTTTTACTGTCCCTTCTAGTATAGATAAGTCGGCCATACGGTCAAGTTTTTTCCTTCTTTTCTACTCCAAGTTCTGGAACAAGTGGCCCATCACTATTCGAGCTTCACAAACCAAGTCCCAGTTTCTGTCGGCACTCATCCCATATCTCAGCGTCGCCCGTGCACTCCAGTTATCTAATATGAGCATGGCAGAAGATGTAGCTTACGAGACAGGCCTTGACTTCTAAGACCAACTCCTTCGCTGACCTTGTTTCCTTAAATTAAGGGCACAATCAACGATAGACAGTTTCATCTATCTGACTGAGTTCTCAACGCAAGACTAGATATGGCTATTTCCTCAATGAGTAAAACCAATTGAAAAGTCACTATTTTTATGCACTTTGCTTCCACCTTCTCCCGTAGTCTCTGTCACTCTTATGCCTTGTACTTGACTGGTTTTTATATGCCTCTATTAACCGTGGATCCACAGCAGGGGCAAGCCTTGGCTGCCCTTTTTTATCTGCTCTTCTTTTCCAGTTCCCTCTTTACTTGCATTTCACCCTCAACGTTGGTATACGCGCCTTGTAACGCCGCTGTTTGGTCGATTATCAACCGCTGGCTCCCTCCTCTGGAACCCCTTACAACCTGGCCATCCGATGGCCGAACTTGTATCTCATACTTTCATTATTGAACTACGCCCCACATGCATAACCATCAATGAACATTGGTGCCATTCCCAACGGTGCGGGGCGCGGTCAGATCCACCGCTCTGGCCGGCGCACATCGGGCCTGCAGGTCGTCTACAACGATGTGCGAGCGCAATTTGGTTGGTGGATCACACCCCTTGTGTTCACCTTGAAGTTTTTTTTCAGGTTGGTTGTCCAGCACACGGCCAGTCCCACCCACTAGCACCGCTTGCGGATCGCATGCTCTAGTGCTGTCAGCCGCTGATCGCATGCTCCAACCATCCTTGTTCGCCACCGTACGCCCAGCTATCACTCTTGTCATCACTCTTATCACATCCATTTTTTCTTTCGTCTATGGTGTACACACCTACCCATTCTGTCCTTGCTCCTATCGACTCCCACTGTGTTACCTCTCATTGCACATCACCATCATCCTAACCACTTTACTCTGCCGACGACCGCCAATATTTTATTTCTTCATCAATGTCGGCGTTGCTGGCTTGTAGTACCTATTCATTTGGTATCACCCTAGGTCTATAAAGCTCATTGATCGCGCTCACGCCTCACTGCCTACCGTTCTGTCAAACCCTCCCTCGTTCTCCCTTCTTATGCCTAATACCATTACACACCAGCCCCACCCGCACCCATGACCAATTCTCATATTAGAACTGCCGTCCAAAACTCTGCATCTCTCACAGCCACATTCATTATCCTGTCACTAACAATCTATTTTCCTTGCCTGGCTCCGCAATTCCTCTGTGGATCCTTCCACTTGGCAGTGCTCCGATTAGTATCGTCCATTTACATCCACTTGTGCAGTTGCCGGCATGCACGCAGCTCCCAATTTCTATGTCCCCGACTCCGACGCACATCCGTTGTTCATGCATTATGTTCGTCCACCGGTTTGCCTGTCCCGGTGCTTGTTTCCTCTCTGCCTTTTTCGTGTTCCACCTGCTATGAAATGATCTTATTGGTTATGTCTCACCTATTATTTTCGGCCCGTGCTCCCATCTCCCGTTTCGTCTATTGTTTGCCACAGGCATTTTATGCGTGCCTTTCAGACCGTTCTGCTTTTTCACTTGCCACTTAATGTAAACTCACTGTTTCGTCATGGTTCTAACTCACAGCTTCAGTCTATTGATCTGCTATTACCCTCTGGTACCCCTTTTACTCATTTCTTTCCCACACTGTCTGCCTTCACAGCTGCTGCATCTTGCACCACGGACAGTTTCACCTCCCAGGTACCTTCCTCCACTTTGTATGCACAATCGTTCTGCTCCACTTAGCCATCTTGATCGCCATCTTCCTGTTGAATGATGTAAGCCCATTCATTATTCCTTCTCCCATTCTTGACCGACACCACATGTCTCACCTACATCAATCAGGTTATTAGATTTATTCTTACCTGTTCTCTTCCATACTTTCCTTCATCTTCCCTTTTTTGGAACTGCTCTTCAGTCGCCGTCTTTTCTGTGCTTCCGCATTCTCCACTCTTTCTGTTGATCCGCCAACTTCACCTGTCATGAAGATAGTCCACCACGATACTCCGAAGTTAGTTCTGCAAACATTCGACCTAACCTAACCTGCCTCTCCTAATAACTGATAATTTTTTTAGAACTCCATTTTTATTGATCCGGCTTTTCTTATGCATATATAGATAAACAAGCGCACGTATGTATATATGCATTCGCTCTGTATCCTGCAGTTCCTCACAGGCCATCTCTCGTGCCATCATCCCGCTGACCGACATGATATGCATCCATTCCTTCTAGATCTATGTCTAACATCTGCTGTGTCCAATTCCCATGAACCATTCACTTTTTACCTGATCCACCCTTTACGTCTTACTTTGCTTGCCCTCTGTTTTACAATGAGTTTTGTGCCCTGTTCGCCGACCACCTATTTCAGAGTACCAATCCTTCGTTGCTACCTAATCCCTTGCAGTGAATCACACTTTTTCTCCATCGTCTCCAGCTATTACAGTTTCTTATGCCAATTTCTGGGCTTTCTCGTATATATCAGTCGGCTTTCAGATGTCCCTATACGGACCAGCCGGATCCTTTACCCGACTCTGACTTTTCAAACTCACCGGGCGTCCATTTGAATCCGTCCATGGGTTCATTTAAATTCAGTACATTTTCCTTGGTGTGCATACACCTGCCACACTTTCATCCCACGTAACTCCCCCTTCTGAGCCTCATTTTTCCAACTTCCGTCATGTAAATTTCTACATTTTTAAGGTTTTTTTTGTGTTTATTCCATCACTTGTAAACAGTTGATCATGCATCTGGCATGCCTCGAGCGTCTCCAAAATCAACCATTATTATTATTAATAAACTCCTACAAGCCCGCAAGCACCGCACACGTTCTACGCCCACCTTCAACACACAGCCGTAGCTAATCATTCCTAACCGACTCCTTCAAACCATGCCCGTTGCATTCTAGCTAATTTATAATTAAATTCCCCTCATTCGCCCTTCCTTATAATTTCCCCTGTATAGGCTTCAACCCATCAAAACTTTGCAGCGAATAGGGCCCCTTCATTGTCGTCGCCATTATCATCAGCGGAAGCACTGTCATCACTATCATCACCAATTCCCTATCCCTTCGAGCTTAACAGTAGCAACAGCAACAATCGGAACTCCTTTAATCAACCTCATGCCCGTAAATGCCCCTTCAAAGCGAAGAAAACCAACACCATTGCACAGTCTATAGACTTTGACATGGTCTTCGTAACTGACACTTAGTCCTGTCAGGTGACATCTCATTTTGTTAGCGAGATGTTCAGAAGGAGGGGGTGTTTTATCCACATCGAACTCTTTCTACTGGCCTTTGAAATCTGTCACTCAAGCTTGGACGCTATCCGGAAATTTTGTGTTTATAAATCCCCTAATCTGACTCTTCCCCTCAAGTTGACAACAACTATCGACCACCTCGTTCCTCTGCTTCTTATCTTACCCACATTATCGATGCCCTCAGTTGTTGTTAACAGGAGCCCTGTTCCTACGAACTCGTTGATTGGACCCCAATTTCTCTAGCTTTTTTTGGTTACCCTTTCTGCCCCACAATTTACTGCATCTCATATCATGCCTCAACCTAGGCCGCTGGATCGAGCGCTTAACTTTCTCAACTAAACGAGTCAGTGTCCTAAACTGACTATTTACTGAGGTCTTATCAGATGCCGCAGCTGTGAGGCTCTCTTTTGTTCAGGAAGTAATCGAGGAGCTGTGTTGCGCCTCCGAATGCAAACCACAAAGAGGACATATGCCCCCAGTAATTACTAACAAAGAGAACTGAAGAGGCTCGAAAAAATCTCATAGTTGGGGATTCAGCCTGCCGCACAGACTGTGAAGTTGAAGAATTTACTAAAGCAACCCGGGAGCAAGGCTACCTACAATGGCTGCAATAGAATACCATGTTTCAACATATGGAAGATGACGCCTGTTATGGGGTTGGCTGTAAGCCTTCCTAGATGGACTTAGTGATAACGAGCCATAAAAATGGCGCAGCAGAACTGCAGGCTTACCCCTCGCCGGTTAATATTCATCATGTGAAAGTCGACACCGCCCTCTGCCTAGATCAGCCCAAGCTAGACTCCAGGCTGGTTGGAGGATTCCCAACCATGGACACTTCAAGGTTTTGCACTAGAACGGTGCATCGAATATGAAATATAACACGATGCTGATTTGGGGGAAAATTGACAAGCGATGTGGGATTTTCTAGCTAACATACAGAAGTCGTTTGCTCCTCTGAAGAGTAAGCTGGCTCAGAGCGAAACTCCATGGCGAAGGGCTGAAATGGGCAAGTCCGGGAAGCTCAGAAATCGCAAATGGGTTCCCCTTAGGGGTTTCAGAAGTCACCAGGCTTGGGAGCATCACACCAAACACAGAAACGAAGCACTGGACCTCCCGCGATAGTCCAAAAGGCCCATGAGATAAAGGTAGCTTGGCGTTCTCAAAAGCATCTAAAAGGCCGTCACAGCTACGTGCAGTCTAAAGGTTTTTAGCGAACGCAACGGAGCCACTGGCGACTCTAGAAGTCAAACGGCGGTAGACTGAAGCGGCCCATCGCTGGCTCCAAAATACGTAGCTCAATGAAGGCACGATTGTTAGCCTAGGGATTGCGTATGCCTTTTTTGCAAACAAGGGCCTGCAGTCAGGTCAGCTACCGGAAGGATAGCCACTCCTGAGGAGCTCAGCGAACTCCGGCACCAAGTATTCCGCTGGCCATAAATTGTTTTGCAGCCTAAATCGACTCGACACTTATTTTAGCCAAGTAAAATAACTCACCGCCGGTAGCAGCTGTACTCTAATTACTAACTTACATCCAGAACAGATGGGAACTCCAAATGACAATGGTGACCCTCATTTTTCCTCCTCAAGGGTAAGTAGCTGGTTGATCAAACTTTGGCTATCCTCGATCTTGAGTTAGTGTTTCGGAGTAGTTTTTAGTCCTTTCTGCACTGGCTTGTTGCCATTTTCCTCCAAGCGGCTGTCGAAACATAGCGCACTTTGGATCGTGAGCCCTGGCCGTTAGCTTTTTTGGCTTTTTTACTGTCTATTAACTCAGTGGAGCATATTATATAACTTACAGGCACATAAGAACTTACCGGTTCTCCCTTTTTATTGGTTAAACGGAAATCTTAGCTGCAGAGGTCTCTGAAACGACGAAAAGTGTGAGATTTATGTGAACCTCGATTCCCCGTTTGCTGTTGTATTCTTCTTTTTCGTTGTGCACATAAGCTTTGATACTTTAGGGGCATCAGTTTCAGTCCGTCATCACACCACCTCACTACACATTCAATAAGGATCGACCAAAATCAATTATGTTCCATTCTGCGACCGGTTGGGCTTGTTCAACAGCTCGCCCGTTGAACAAATCACCATTAATTCCGGGAAGGTCCTACTTTGTGCTTACCCATCTGCGAGCATAGAATTCTGCATCCTGAATCGCCTGTCAGCAGCGGACGTATGTGTATCTACTGCTGAACACCTCCTGACTATACTACACATCACAGGGGCGTACCCCTGAAACCACCTGCAGACCAATTTTGCGATGTTCTTCGCTGAGCCAACCTAAAATTCATTTATCCTTACTCGAGAGGTTTTCTTTTGCTTCCCAGAGGCGTTTTTATCTGCGACCGAAACCTGCTCGGCTTATACATTCTATGCTGCAACTGCCCCGCTGTATCCGAGTTGGTGACGCTTTGCTTCGACAATCATGGATGCTGCACCTGCCTAAACAAGCACGAGGCACTGCGGCTCTTCTCGTCGGTAGGGCGTGTCAGGCAAGCTGGCTTCCGCTGTGGACCGCTGCACGAAAGTAGCCCCAGCCAGAACCAGGCAAAGCTTTCGTGCATCAGTAACCACAACAGATGCGAACCTGACAGAATTACCTGCACCTGTAAAATCGTGTTAACCTTAACACGCCTCTCTTTATTACTCGCGTTCGTTAGTCTTTCCTAATGCTGTTGGCTTCCTATGTCTCAGACCTGAAATTTCACTCACTGTTTACCCTTCTTATCAAACTTTTCGAATTCTCCTGTCTTATTTCATTGTCTTTATGCTTCGCCGGTCCTCCTTCCCGGCTTGTTGTTCAAACACTTCAACCTAATTGCCAGATCCCTGAAGATTTTATCATCTGCCGGTGGCGTAGCTCGACGGCATTTTGCTTACTTTGTCAAATCTCATCAAAGCAAAGCTTTCAAAAAGATCTCTACGAATGTTCTTAATGACCCCGCTAATCCCCTTGACAAAAACTTAGTGAAATACTTATCCACTTCTTTCACCCGTTCTCCATATCATCATCTTCATGCAAGTATTACGGCCCGGAGCAGTTTTGTTATTCTCTCTCTGGAAAGGTGCTTGCACAGTCCAGCTTGGGTTGTATCAGGACTAAAATAACATTTATATTACCAGAAATGCCAAAAATTCCTTTCCTCAGTGTTCCATTCATTTTGTCAGGACCTGTGCATAGTTACGTGAAGGCTGGATATTCACCCCTCGGGGAGCAAAGAGCTATAACATGGCTTGTTTTTACATGACTGAGTATGCACCAACAAACCATCCGTCACTGACGCTTCACTTCAGGCTAACGCAATAACGAGGGCTCTGCTTTTCCTAACCAAGCTGGTGGGCGGCACGGTCAACCATGGTAATCATTTGAAGTCCCTAGTTGAAATATCTTTACGTAATCCTTCTGCAGTCGGTGATACAACTGATGAATATCCTCAATCCTCGTCAGTCCATCGTTCCTCTAAAGATCATTTTCATTGCTTTATTCTGATCTTGCAGAGCACTAAGTCTCCACCACATCCGACCACTCCAAGTATATTCATCCTCCAACTTTTGTTTGTTATGGTCTTCATCGATAGATTTGTTTTATCCTGTGTCTGCTCTCCCTGCACCCTGTCTCTCCGATGCCGTTGCATATCCTGCCTGTGAAAAGTTTGCCTAAGGATATCTAATATTTTTTCAACCGCTCCAACACAATCTTGGCCTCCCACTGCCTTAGAAACAGCTGTCGATTCGCATCTCAGGTCGACCTATCACCCACTTTGTCAGCTCCATTTTGGCACAACATGGTCCGTCCATTGCGTTGTGATCACTGCTCTCCAGATTCCTCTCCAACAGTCCCCCTTTTCATCACTCCAGTATTCTTTCTTTGCCTCCGGATGTGTTGTTCTTCCGATACATATCCGATTCTGACTAATCATATATATGGAAATCTTAGCTGCTTTGTCTTCCGGTCCATTTTGCTTTTATTCAACACTGATGGTCTCATCGCCACATTTTGCTCTAGATAGGTCCAGAGCTGTTTGGCTGCTGTCCGTGGTCACATGACCACCCCGTCAAAAATGTCAAAATCAGAAGTACGAGTAACCCCCATGTGCTCTATATGCTCGGCCAACACTATTACCCATCTATTGGTCTCCACAACCGCCCAGCCATATGCCCTCAAATGATTCATCACTACATTTCTTTTCTACACCCTGCAACTTCCGTCTTCTTTTGGTCGTGTTTCCTTCGTCCTCATACTAGCACTCCTCCTCACCGGACGTGTTGGCCATCTCTCATGTGACCAGTGCCGTCAGCAAAGGGCCATCCAAAATCTTACTAGTATAAAATCTTATCTTTTCACCCCTACCTTTTTCCGATTTTTAATACCCGTCCATTGATTAGCTCCCCATTAATGTTCCTATCCCTCTTATCAGCCTGCTGTTGATTTTTCCTAAGCCCCGTTTGTGTTATGCTTTTTCTTTCCAAAATCCGATATGCTCTAAGTCTGTTTTGATTATTTTGCGCCTTTCAGTCACTATGGCTACTTTCGATATCTTCCACGCATATATCCAGCGTTTTCGGGTAATCTAGTGTGCCACTGGCAGGCTTCACCATCTGATTTTGAGTTGCATTCGAGCCGAGCTTTGATATCTTTACCATCCTTGATCATTTACCATTTAGCCCTACTTTTTTAAAGACCCCTGATTGTACTTCGTTGACTCTCTGATTCATCGCCACCTGCATCAGCTTTCCATGTGCAGCATTCTTCCTCAGGATCTTCCAAAATAAACCATTATCACTATCACTATCATAAGCATGAGCTGCGGGAGCGTGTGTGCAATGCGCATGTGCAGTGTTCAAATGGCCACCGTGCCTGGCGGCAGAAGCTTACCTAAACAATAACGTGTTATGCAAACAATCGACGTTGAATGTCGTCACACATCTTGTGCCTTTCGAGCGGATGCGACCGCTGCTCAGTTGTCGCCTTTGGGGCCTGATGTCTACTACTCGAACCGCTCTCGCTGTCGCATTCCTGCTCGTGATGCCCCCGTTCAGCTTGCTCCGATACACAATGCGGTACATTTCTATAATCGCCGCCAGTATTAGGCTGGCGCGCGGAAGTGCACCCCTTCATATGTATTTTCCTACTTCTACGGAAGCTTTTCGGCCAACAGGTTGGAACGGAAGCGCTCATTGGCCCTCCGCAGCTTGGCCGTTCCCCTTACATGAAAAACCACATTAAGCGGCCTCGAATTTTCAAATCAAACCGGGTCAAATCACGGGAAGTGGACCACGGTTTGCTAAGTTTGCTAAGGTTCTGGCACATTGAGCTCCAAGGATCACTGGGTCCTGCAACAAGTGGAGGGACAGAGTCTTCGTTGGTGATTTGGTAAGAATAACCGGAGTAGCGGACCTTCCACAGCTGCGCCTGATGAGAGCAGCTTTACAGGATCAATGTTATTTGGCGAGTTACAACTAGCATCCCATCTGCCTAGAAGACAGACGTCACAGGGAGGAAAAACTAAGGGGCCGTGAAAATGTGTTTCAGATTTTGCTGATGGAGTAGTATAAAACAACTGAAAACGTGACGTGGCTTGAAAACGGAAACGTGCGAACGAAAAAGGAAAAGGCCTAGGGCGAAGAATGACTGAGGAGCTACAACAGTAACAGTAGTAATAAGGACAGGAAAAGTGGAAAGGAGTGCTAGGTAGAGAGTTTTCCTACCTGCTGGTTTCGTCATGTACACTGTCTCAGCGGCGGTCTAGCCAGCGTTTAAACTCAGCAACCTCCTCGGCGGTTATCACTTCCACCACTCATTTACACCTCTTAAAGAGGAGGGAGTTCCCTCTCAAGAGACTTGGAACTCCCACCTTCTTGGATACCAAAGACTGCCCTCTGGTTACCGTAGGATCGCTGAAGGTCAACGGACATGTCATCAGCCCTTGGAGATTACTATACCCGCCGAGGATATTGGAAGCCTCCAGTAGGTTTCCTCGACGTCTCGCATTTCGGTGGAAATAAGTTGAGCTCCCCGAGTCTCTTCTCGGAGAACGGGCCGCTTAGGCTAACGAACCACCTGGTGAGACGTCGCTGAACTTGATCGAGAAGCTTGATGCCCACTTTAAAAAGGGCGGCTAAGCCTGGACACAGCCTGTCGGGGGCGGCTAAACCTATGCCCTGTGAAACGCCACAAAACCTCGCGTTTTCTGGCGGTACTAGTTCTCCTCAGCCAGTAAGGTTCCCCAGAAGCTTTCTGGGTTGCCGCGCGGAGTTGCCCGATACAGTCGCTCTAAGGTCTTTTAATGTTGCCACCTCGGGTTCTAAGCTCTTGTTAGCCTTCTGAGGTACCCAGTTGCTTGAGGTTCCTTACCATCTGACGATGGATGCACTCGTTAGCATTGAGTGGTAATCCCCGGACCACTGACCAGTGACACAAGGTGTTCAGGTCCAGCTGCATGGACTCAGCTGCTACGGATATAGCTAACCTCAAGTCATCGGTAAAGGCGGAGCATGAGTTTACAAGCCTATGACCAGGTCGTTTCGAAGAGGATGAAAAACTTCCAAGGACGAAGTTACGAGGCACTTGACTCAGCAAACACCCCTTCTAGGATGTGTCATCTTCCACCTTGACTTGAAAATTCCTACTGATAGTAGGCCCGTGGATCCGCCCAATATTTTTCGGAGACAGACCAAAAGCTCTGAACTGCATCAGTGACGAAAGGTAATTGACTGAATCAAGTGCATTCCGAATTTCGAGGTAGCAAGCACCTAGTCTATCTTCCTGGTCTAACCCTCTGGTGACCTCTCCGCAAAAAAGATGAGGCCTGAAATGCAGGACCTCTGGTGGACGAAACAATGCTGGCTTTTACCGATCAACCTGCGGGCAGTTTCGTGTTTCACAAAATCCTCTATGTCGCCTTCAGCAATACCACAGCTGAACTAATGGGCCCCGTATTTGAGGGAGGTATCTCTTTCCCCGGCTATGTGGGTTTGGGTGACCGTCGACCTGGTTCAATCCTGAGGTACGCCAAGTCCGCCGGAGGAGGGCTAAATAGCGCAATCAGCGGCAGGACTAAGAGCCCAGCCAGAAGCCGGACGATTGCCGGATGGATGCCACCTTACCAAGCTGCCTTAGTTTCCACCAAGCCAATTAGAAATTGGAGCACCTGACTGTAATGCCCCCCCCCTACTACGTGGTTAGCTGCCCCGATGGCCATCTGCAGACAGTCTTAGGCCCCACTGTCCGATCAATGCACTTGCTGGAAGAGGTACCGAGGGAACCTGCCTTCTCGATATCGTGTGTGACCGCTCAACCCAGGGGATTTCTCACATTTCCAGTAGCCGCCCTCGGAGTAGCCTTGGACTGCAAGTAACCATGATACCACTTCGGGCTTATTTCGGCGGCTTTAGTTAGGCTCTCCCCGTACTTCCTTCTGCATTATTTTGGAAACTTACCTAACTTAGCTATTTCTACTCGGCATTGCAGGTAACTTCTGAGGCCACCACCGCTTCGCCATCTAGTGCAAGCAGATTTATTCCTCCGGGTAGTCTTCCTAACCCTAAATTCCCCTACGACCAGGTATCCCTGCACGAACCTTCCCAGGAGGAGCTACTCGATCGATCGGAGACAAAAGGTTATCCCTCACGTGTCTCCAAAACAGCTCCGCCAAGCCCATCACAATTCCAACCTCTCTTCGGTCTCCACCGCCAGTTTCCTCAACAATATCTAGTCCATCCGGTGGTAGCTACTTCTTTCTCCGTCTTGAGGCTCTAGTCCGCTCAGCTTCTGTGTAAAGAGGAGCTTTCCGCGGTCAATACTTCCTAGCGCAACCTCAACCTGACGTTCTGAGCCTCCTGTCAATGTCTCGTGATCACCAGGTCCAGGATTGATGAAAGTTGTCCTTGCTTCCATCCGGTCTCCCCGATAACTTCTTTGTCAGGCCTTTGCCAGGCACGTGGCCTATCAGAAGGTGGCCGGATTGTTCTCTAGGAGCTTTTTCATTTATTCAGTCTACTTTTGGGCGCTGAGGTACCTAATATTAGGACTTTCTACCAAGCCTATGAGAAGCCGTAAATGTTTACTAGCCGGCCATTTTTCTCTGTTGCAGAATGCTGGCTTCGGTACACACAGGCTATTCTTAGTTCTGCTTCTTTAGCCGTGGGGTAACCGAAGTAGTTTGCATACTGGGTAGACGCAGCTAAGTTCTCGATAGCCAGTGATAATGCCCTTGCTTGAGAAGCAGTACCCCACGGCCCTGCTGTCCGTGTGGCATTTCCGTGCCACTGGCTATAAAGCTGGGAAATAATTTTGATGTCTGATATCTTCCATAGGTTGAGTTTAAGCCACAATGGCCCCTATCAAGTCCACGCCTAGAGTACGGGCCTCCAGTTCCGGCCTGTAGTTGTCCACATTTATTGAGCGTTTTCGCAAATAGCAGTCATCTGGTTCTCTTCCCAAGTTTTGGATTCTCGGAGGCCTCCGGGCGCTCGGCACTGAAGTCCGAGCGGCTTTCCAATTTCTTCAGCAGGCGTTCAAGTAACTTCTCAGCTTCTTTTTACACGAGGACTCACCACCGCAGCTTGCGAAGGTTGCACACTCCGCAGTGCTGGACCACCACGTTATCTATTAGCTCACTGGTCGCGATTTCGACTTCCGTTGAGGTTCCTCCCGAATGAGCTCATGGCAACAGCGACGATCGAGCTGCCGGAAATCTGAATAGATGGAGAATAGCTGTGTAGAGGCCACGGCGATAAAGATAGAGCTGTCCAAAAGGAAGTAGCAACTCACATCCTGTCTTCCTGCATGGGTGGCCCGCCCATTGATCACCGCCCTGCAACGCACACCCTTGCTACCAAATCCACTGACGCTTCAAAGCCTCCTACAGAAATGCTTACCATAGCACTATTCAACTCCCGTTCCATCTTGAACAAGCTTTCCGCTATAAAAAGACTGGCCGTCGTCCACAACTTCGACATAATCCTGATTACTGAGACTTGGCTCACCGAGAACATACCTTCTGACCAAATATCACTGATCGGTTATCAAACCTTCAGGACCCAACGAATCTACCGCCGCGGTGGAGGTTGCGTGGGGTATGTCAAGAGCAGCCTATCTGCCACCCTACTGGAAAATACCGTGCTCGCAAATGTTGAAGATTCTATATGGTTTACAATTTCTTTATCCCAGATGAACATAGTTGTCGGTTGTATATATCGACCCCCCAGAAATGACACTTCCACATTTAATCCCATCATTGATGCATTTAATTACATCGCTGACCTGCCATTTGGAGGTAAATTTATAGCAGGCGACTTCAATGCCCCGGGCGTAAACTGGTCCTCCTTTTCTGCCCCCTACAAGTATTTGCAATTTGCCTCATGCATTCGCCTGGGCCAGTGGGCCCAACATGTAAAACAACCTACCAGAAAGAATAACATCCTTGATCTGATATTTACCCTGGGTCTCACGAACGTCTCTGCCTCCTTACTAAACGACTACACAGGCAGCGACCATAAAATCGTCAGTTGCAGATTTCAAGTCAAGCCACGTACTGTTAGCCTACCATGTAACGGTCCCTCCTTCCGTCACTTTAAATGGGACCATATTCCCTCCCAAATTCGCTCCAGAAACTGGGACGAGTTCTTCCTAACAGCGAATCCCCAGTTCGCCGCTGACCTCCTCTACTCAAATTTACACTCATGCATCGAAAACATATCACGCCCCTACAATCCATCCAGACCAGCAGGTTACCATATAGCCAGGCTAAAGCAGAAATACGACGAGCTTCGACGGCAGTACCAACGAAATAGAGACTTTTCTACAGTCTTCAGACTGGAACGCCTCTATCGCGAAATCCACCGCAAGGCCCGTGACCTACAACTAAAGCAAGAAACCAAAGCGTTACGCCACCCAAACAAAGCTCAAGAGCTAGCCCGGCTACACAGGGATCGTGCCCCACAATCAACTCGATGCATAAAACAGATCATCCATTTGGATAACCTCATAACCTCACCTCGAAAGATAGCTGACACGTTTAATACTTTCTTCACAACCACCGTGTCTCTCAGTCCATCGTGTACCCAGTTTGTCACCCCGTCTGTCACAAACTCCTCACTAAGTTCTATCACGGTTACCACTACGGATATAAATAGATACATTCACACCTTCAAACCGACCTACTACTCCGGTCCTGACGGCCTACCGTCAGCAATATTCGCTCTAGGCGGCCCGGATATTCCCCTACTACTATTAAACCTATACAATTTATCTCTGCAAACCGGGACCTTCCCCAGCCAATGGAAGAAATCCATTATTATCCCCAGGCACAAGAAAGGCGCAGTGCATGACATTGCCAATTACCGCCCGATTAATCATACACCAATGATCTCGAGGCTGTTAGAAAAAGTCGTAAAACACTACCTGACCGACTACCTTTCTGCACATAAGCTCATCAGCCAAAGACAGCACGGATTTCTCAAATCACGGTCGTGTTCAACCTGCCAATTTGACTTTCTAAATTTGGTAACAACAGCTGCCGACAAAGACAGAGCACTCGTCATCATCTATCTTGATATGACAAAAGCCTTCGACAGAGTGCCACATCTGCAGTTACTCAACAAGATCAGGGGATACGGTATTGAAAACCCCCTACTCAGTTGGTTTAAATCCTATCTACAAGACCGTCACCAAGTTACCTGCATCAACGGTCAGATATCAGACCCCCACCCAGTAAACAGCGGGGTTATCCAAGGTAGTGCTCTAGGACCACTGCTGTTCTTACTATATATAAACGATATTTGCAATGTCATCACCTATGGCGAAATTTTCTTGTTCGCCGATGATATGAAGATAGTCTATGAATTCGAACGAGGAGACCTACCTGCAGCACTGAATAACATCATGGTCGACGTACAGTCCTTATCCTCCTGGTGTGATCGCTGGAAAATGGAATTTTCAGTGAACAAAAGCAGTTATCTCTCGCTAAACTGCAACATCCCTTATGATACGCTTAAGATTGGCGGTGTCTCACTCCCATATTCCCCAACAATTAGAGACCTTGGACTGCAATATTCTTACACTTTCAATTTCTCTGAACACACTTCCTACATAACTGCACGGGCAAATAAGTCCCTTGGCTTGTTGCAGAGGAATTTTCTTCTCACGAACAGTAAGTTAGAGATATACAAAACTCATATTCGCCCAACCCTAGAGTACTGTACACTTGTGTTCTCAAATATGCATAAACGTGACATTATCGACATTGAGAATGTACAGCGTCGATTTACCAAAAAACTGTTTGGGCCTTCTACGACCCTGACCTACAGACAGCGGTGTACACTCCTGCGGCTTGATCCCCTATGGCTTAGGAGAATAAAACTCAACCTCGCATTTTTGTTTACTTTGCTCCACAAACAAGCTGTATCCTCCAGCCAAGTTCAGTTCAGTATAAACTCGACACATCAGCTGCGTAATAGGGAACACCGTATAACGATCCCTACTTCTCGGAAATCCTTAAGGCAAAACTTCTTCCTCCTGAAATATGCAACCCTGTGGAATAAACTCCCAGCTGATGTACGTTCCGTAGATTCCCTAAATATGTTTAAGTCTAGACTACACGTAGCTCTGGACATCCAAAAACTGATAGCTCTTACGAATCCTTATATGTCTTTTGACAGAGCTTATGAGGAAAGCGTTGGATACTAACCCGAACCCTTGATAATCTAGGATGTGCCACACCATACGACGTAATTGCCATCACCAAAGCGTAAACCTACCAGTTTACAATGCCTAAACATAATAACTCTCACGACTGAGGCCAGTGCTTCAGAAGTCGTATTTGAATTTATGAAATACCACTGGAAGCAAGAAAGATAGTCTTTGAACATTTCCTCTGCTGATTATTATTAGGTTTTTGCCTCTGTCTCTAACCCAAGACGCAGCACCTGTCACACTCCTCAACCTCCACCCAGTAGTCACCATAAGACATTCACAGCTCAAATTCTGTCCCTATCACAGAACTCTAGCATCCTCCACGATAGGCCTATACAACACTTGATACTTAGCCATCAAAACTACTAACCATCTGTGGATCGTACCGACGAATCACGTTGTCAGTGCTGCAAGTTGTACCCCATCTTTGTGCAGACTGGCGTTTTGTTGAACATAAACCCCATCGAATAATCACAGGCTGTGGTTGACCCTACCCCCCCCTGCATTTTTTGTCCCATGTAAACGGCCTGGGTGTTCTGACTTCACGGATAAGGCGAGTGTTAGCGCGGCTTTTCTGCAAACTTTCCCGGCCGTGATGATCTCCCTGCACAGAGTTGACCACCAATAAGACATAAACACCAAAAAGTAAGAGATTGGCACAAAAAAGTGAGAAAAAAATATACCCCTGTTTTGTCTTCCAGGCACACCAGCCCTGTCACATGTGACCCATGTCTCTGGGTTGTAGTGTCGCTACGGATTGACTGGTGCGGTTGACCTATTCCCAACGCGGCTTGTTACATGCGGTCCATGTTTCGGCCGGGGCGTGGGAGCTGTGGTCGCCCACCAAAAGCAGCTCCGCCTTCTCTGACAGCCAGATACCTGACTGTGATAAAACCATTAAAAAAAAGAATAATAAGAACGTCTAAAAAGTGTGGATCATTCTTGGAGAGCCACGTGCTGGATGCCAGTAGTTGTGTATCGTGCTACCTCCCTACCTGAAGCTGGCCCTTGTGCCGCCTATCATGAGCACCAAATGTAGACCGTTAGAGTTTGCTTCCCTGACGAAAATTCGGACCCACCTCTCACGGTTCCCCAAACCAGTCCTCACATCGGTGTAGTCCTGCTTTGCAGCACGATAACAGCGAAAAAGATACCACAGTAACCATGCAATCATATCCGCATCAGATTTCCTTGCTCACATTGGAGCTTAATCTCAGTACAATTGCACTATCGAGGAAGAGCATAGATGAACTCACGTCAATGTCCCAAGACAAGTGACCAATTACCTCTAATGTATCACTACTGTCACCCCAATAGTTCCTTCTACTTTGACTCCTCAGTATAGAATAACCACTATACTGAAAGAGACAGTAACAGCATAGAGCCACGCAAACAGTACGTTAGTCCTACTCGCTCAGTCTGTCACTTCAAACCTATCCTGTCGCCTCGTTGCCTAACCACGTTCTGCGTAAGCAAACGGTATCGAGGGTTATCATTACTAACCACTCTTAACCGTGAAGCCCTAGGTATTTTATTAGTATCCCAGCGATGCCATGCTCACGGGCAAATCACAAATCCTTTTAAATGCATACAGTTACCAAGCCGGTGTACGCAACTTCGTCGGCCTGCAGCAGTATAGCTCAAATCCACTGCGAGTCTATTTTACCCATGCCCTACTCACATAGACCTAACCAATCCATTGTTTATTGTCTTCATATACTATCATAACCCACAGCTGGAACCACGTCCAGACTGAAATCTCCCTTTATTTCAAGTTCGTTGTCTCTCACCATCTCAGCCGCCAAATTGGCTAACCAAGGATGCCGCTCTGACTCGCACGGATAGAGACTCAAGTGGAACCTACTATAGCAACTGAGACTGAAATCAAACCACACAACAGGAGATACCCCTAATTGCTTATCAGATCGTTCAGCGTTTTCTAACGCAACGAACACGAATTCCAGTTCACGCGCATGCCGATAATATACAGCCACACTCGGCTGATCGACCGATACATACCGTGCCCTGCCAGAAGAAACTTACGCATTCAAAGCCGTACATTGCCAGAAATGACGCTAAATAACACTGAAGGCAAATGCATCAACACATACATATATTTGTCAGTGAAACAGCATAATAACGCTGAAGTCCATGCAAAGATTTTCCCACTTTATTATCCGTTACCACAGGTTATCCTTCCTCCGAACCGTAGCCGGCTGGAAATTGACTCTCCACTTCTCGAGATCCTTCCAGTTGCGCCTTCTTATTTCTAAATAGTACATGTTATTGGCCATGAATCTAAACTTACCTTTTTATGGACTGCTGTTTCTCCCACACCCACCAGTTCACTTTCACGAAATTGGCCTCATGTCCCCTTGATTCTAAGCTCATTCCGTTTCTCAAACTCCGGTAAATCGTCATTCAGGGTCTTCATGGATCGCTATCCTCTTCGCATGCGTCGATTTTCCCCCCTCTTCTTCTTGTTAAAAATTTACTCCATCTGCAGAACCTTAGTTGGCCTCCGGTTTCCTTGGCCTGCATCATTCTTGTTCATAATGCCTCCTTAGCACTGCGTAACGATTTCTTCGACATCTCCACCGCGCACCACTGCCTAGCCCGGATTCGAAACTGGTTCAAAACTGCCGCGCAAACCATTATCAGAATGATCCATTCAAACTGTTGCTGTCTATGTTTTTCCATTTCTGATACTCTCGACTTTCATACTTAGAATTTTGTGAATATTTCACCATATTGAGTAAAATGTTACACCATGATCATGCGTTAGCGCGTGCCTCTCGACCATGGCCGAGAAATATACCAATATTATTATTATTATTACTGGTTCTTCGGCAGTTCTCTATCTCAAAGAAAGGAATAATCGAGTTGATCTACTACTGCATTTTTCGTGGAGCCTAATCCGGTGTGCAGCGGATAAAATACTGTCTCGGTGTCTGGAATTAACAGACTCCGTTTTCCCGATCCTTCTGGTGACTCTCCCGTTCTCCTTGCCGCAGAAGGCTTTTCTGGCCACGTATTCAGGCATACCGATCCTCTTCAGGAGGTTAACAGCTTGAAACCCCACAGCTAGTTCTTTTTTATCATCTCTCCTAAGTGGCCTAGGGAAGCTCCCAACCGTCACAACTCTTCCTCATCCGACCGCAGCCTCATTTTCGACTTTGGGTTCAGACAACGACTGGGCGGATACTTCTCTTTTTCAAGTTCCGAGCTTCTTCTGCTCATGCTGATGGGTATATCTATCAGAACAGTGTCCATTGGGGTACCAGATGGTGGCAAACCGGTTTTGGTTTTCTTTGTGGTTCTCTCTCTTCCTAATCCTGGGGCCTACCTCAGGCTTGGTACTAAGCCCCGAGGAAGACTGAGGTGGGCCATCATATTAATCTCTCCCGTCCTGTCTCCAGCACTAGTAATAACTGACTGAAACTTTCCACAGAGGCCATCTTTCTCAAGCTTAACCGGATGGCCAATTTTTGAGGAGGAAACAAGGTCAGCCACGACTTTCAGTGCCCTGATGTTTCAGAAGTCTTCCCTGAAAGCCTCGTCCTGGGCGAAGACGGGCCGTCCAAGTAGGGCTCTGTTCAGCTGGGTGATTGTTTCCGCCCCATGAGCATAACACAGATGTTTTCGGCAGTTTGGCAGACCAAATCTAACTCATTGTGCCTGCAGTATATGCTGTGTAAGGTCATCTTCGGGCCTCCTCCTCTTTTGTGCCACCAAGTGCTGTGACAGCAACCCTGGATTCCTGCTTCTGACTCATTCTTTTTCACAACTCGGATTACAAAGTTGGTCACCGGTCGGAGAATCTTCCGTTGACTTGCCACTCCTTGCGCTGCTTCTGGTCGTTGGCATTGCAAGTAAGCCGGGGAGTAAGGAGCGGTTTTTAAAAAAGTGGCACTGCGTGACAAAAAAAGGATTATGAGCAGCTCCTCCCAAGCAGGTAATGGCACACTAGTGATTCATAGGAAATTTAGCCTACCAGGAGCTTCCCATCTCATTACGGGTCACAGAGCCTCGGATCCTCCTCAGTCTGAATTCCCATCTCAGAAGGCCAACTTCAGGAAGTTCGGCCACTCTCCCTTTTTCTGGACTGAGATTTGCTCTGCTTTGCATTCGTCGTTTGTTCATTCAAATAACTCAAGGGCTAACAAGTAATATTCAGCTAAACTTCTGAACCGAAACTGCAACATTTCTCTTATTTTTACTGGCTAGCAGGATCACGTCAAGGCCCAAAGTAGTCACCGGACCACAGATAAGTGTCGATTTCCTCTGTTTCCTCCGAAAGCAAGCGCAGTAGCACTTTGGCGCTTCGACCTGCTAACGGATCTTCTATGTCTACTTAAGGTACTAAACTTCTCAAGTTGCATTTAGGAAAACGTTGCTCCCTTCAGTGAACTTTCTCGCTGATGTGTCTCTGCCCACGATGGATGTCTCTTTTTTAGAATAAATTAAACCTCCCAATACACCCGGTTTCTTGAACTTAGCGAATCTCGTGAACCAAGGCATCTCTTCTGGGTCTGCTGCTTCGCGATTTTTGCTCGACCTCCATCCGTGGACCTCCAAGCCAGTAACATCTACACTGAGTTCTCGATTCTTACCTGGACTGTAGACCACATACCCGCTTGTGTTCGGTCTCACACCACATTAAAACCAGACTTCCTGCTTTTGTCCGTTCCCGTTGTCGGGCACCAGAAAATATGCTCTGCTACTCACCTTGAGTCCCAACACATGAAGGAACTTTCGTTACGTTTCAGGTCTTCCGCCGTTTATGTGTGGTGGCGTTTTACGTTTTCCTCCCACTTTTGTCGGGGCCTCACTAAAGTTCGCTGCACGGTGTTGGGCACAAAACCACTGTGCATACCACCAAAGCAATCCTGCCGCCTGACTGGTCTTACCTATTATACATCCGCGGGAAGTGAACTGAACATTCTCAGCCTTAAGAGCTTAAAATGACATGCGTCGCCCTCATATCAGACGTCGTCAAAGATTAACTGGGACTATCTTAACTGCACACTTCAATCGGCAAACTGCCTTCACTTTTTCCTGAAAATCTACCCTCAGCCGACCATACGTTCAGTGTATTCTGATAAATCCAACCTGCTACTCGTAGTTCCCACCATATGTTTGGTTAAAACCGAGTCCGTATTCAATTTCTAACTCGCAAGCAAAGCGAGTGCTTCAAGCTTCAGAAAGCGTACATGAAGCTTGGGGACTGACCTGCTTTCTTACTGCCTTGAAGTGCTGCAGCAGCAATCGGGATCAGTACAGATAATACGCTCAAAAACGGAGCATCGGCCCTGCTATTTCATGCTTCGTCAAAACTGACACACTCACTAAAGCTAGCCGGTAAGCCCCTTCTGATTCTTGCTAACTACGCTAAAATCACTTCAACTGTAGCGTCATCCAAGGTACCCATTTCCTACTTTGCCATTCCGTGGCCGCGGACAATCTCACTTTACCTCATACAGAAACCCTGTCGCTAAGCCAACAACGGCAGATTGAGAATTCACTCTAAACAGGGTGACCAACCGACTTACCCATGTCCGACATGCCTTACTAGGTGGCCAGGAGGGAGTTCTGTCAACATTTCTACGTCCTGGAGGAAAAGGCACTGCAGACTTACTACTGAAAGTCTACAATCCATCCCGGAGGGCGGTATATTTACTTCACAGCGGAGCGGCGGTCTTTATTCCAGTTCATGAGAAGCGACCAAAACCGGACCCCCGAACTACGGCGTGTTCAACCACAAAACAATTTCCTCCGGATTATTGGAGCACCCCACTGAATAGAAAATGTCAGAAGCCTTTCTGTCCCAAAATATCACCCGAGTCATGCCGCACAAGTTTTCAGAATAACGTCTATGCATTACTCTCTGGTATGACTTTTTAAACCCTACTGCGAAGACGGCAGATGACAACAAATCTATCATTGTTACGTACTGCCACATGACCAGTGCATCTGATCATGTCCCGCACTTTCTTTAAGTAGCTACATTCGGAGCCCGTGTGTTCTCCGGTTTCTCCTTGCTGTGGGTAATATCATACTTACTGACGTATTCATAAGTTGGTCTTGTTGGTGGGTGCTCCCCTAAACCTCTCCCGTTACCAGTGGGGTCGTAAAATGGAGTTTGCTCAGTCCCATACTTTTTCTGATTTAAGTCATTGATGAACTCCACACTCCGCGTCATGGTGCCCCTTTCCTCTTGGCCTACGGAATAAAGACTGCCTATGACTCTACGGGTCAGAACCACAATGCCAAGCTCACGGGAACATAAGGGGTCCGGAGCCACAAGAAGAATGGTACAACTCTTGAAGCGCGAACTTCACAAAAACCAATGCCCTCACAAAACCTTCAGATGTCGGAGCCCTCCCGAAACCTTGCCGCTAAAACAACTGCCCACCGCCCGAAGTTTCTCAGCGAGAGATGTCAGGCTTCGTTATCTGCGTGCTTTACAAATTTTGAAATATGTCTTATGGCACCACGGAGGCCAGGCAGGAAATAGGTCTCATTTCACGGGCCCTGAAAAGACAGAGGAGTAAACCCCGATAAGCTTACCCCATGCCCGACACCATCAAGAATATTTCCCCATCATATATACTGGCACGTCCGAAACTGTTCTTGTTTTCATAAAACGAGGGGGGATTATCCTTTTTCAAACGATATAAATCGCTCACTTCCTGAGCCCTAAAAGGAACATCGACTAAACATACGCCTTGACCCCACATTACCAAGATGAACGAGGCTCAGTCCGTTTCCCATAAAGTCTCATCCACCATGAGGTACTCTTCCCCGCTGACCCAATGAGGCTCTCTGTACCTATGCCACATCCTTCATGGAGCAGGAAAGTCAAACTTACCTTCCCCGTCTAGGCTGGCAAAGGGAACACCTTTTTCTCATGAAATACATCAAGCTATGGGATAAACTTGGACTCGAGGTTGACAAATTACAGTCAGCAGTCCAGTCTACCACAGTCCTGAAGTCAAACCTTACTGCTAGCGAATTACTTTAGCGTAAATGAAGGTCAGGCCTTCGAACAGAGAATCGAGTTTCAAGAATGTTGATCTACCGAACCAAAGAATCTCTATCAAGCCATCAGTGCTTTGCTGTCTTTCTGGGTGGATTCTCGGCGCCATATTGGAATAGGCCCTAGATTTACAGTTTTCCTTTCTTAAATTCTGACTTTTCAGAGGTAACCGCCAGAAGTATCCTTATCCAAGCAACCAGGAGTATATCTTTTTGTCTTCCGAATGCTGAAGGCTTCGCTTGGCACAGTGACCAGCTGCATCGTTATCGTAATTCTAAACTGTCCAACGCGGATGGCAATGCTTACAGTCCTGAGATCACCCGCATACTACTGCTATGGACCTACCAAACATCCCGATAACCGGAGGTGATACACGAAATTTCATGGGCGTGACGTCGTTCTCAGTGGGCCAAGCCTCGCAATGTTGGTGACATGGGACAGTGCTTCGTTCCGTTTTCCATCCCTCCATATTTCCATATAAATTTTCTCTTCTTCCCCTGCCCACCGAACTAGTGTGGATCCTTTCAATTCAAAGGCCAAATATCTCGTCGAATAGACAATAGCCGACTTGTATGAGGGTCAGTAAGTATCCGAATTTGCGGCAATCGGATGCACACTGTTGGGCATGCGCCCTTTCTGGGCTTTCGCTTTTCCCTACCTTCAGCTTCCAATGAGCAAATTAGCAACGCCCTCGGTGGCAAAGGCAGTCAGACAGTGACTACATTCTAACTTGGGGGAGGACGTCCACCCCAAGCAGTTTTGAGCACCAGGTGCTCATGTGTAAATTCAAGGCAAGCTTAGGGGCTATGAGACTTTCTAGCTGGGCTCAACAACTGTATTAAAAAATTTGGTTATTGACACATCCTTCTGAGAATTTCCTTCTGGAAGAAGGCTGCGGGTGAAGAGCAGCCCTCAAATGTCAGCCTGGCCCGGAGCGGCCTCATACGAAGACCCCGTAACAAAGCCCGCCTTTTGTTCGTCATACACGTCACCCTTTATTCAGCCTGTACCCAAGTGGGTTGATAGTGTAGAGAACTTCCCCACAACACAACCGGACAAGTCCCTCACTTCTGTGGCCCTCAAGTCCCCATTCGCGTCCCTTGACCTGCAAGCTGACTCCACCTTCAAAGTCAAGTGTAGTCCAAGAGTCAGGTATTTCCGACCAATGCGATTCAACATTCATTGGAAAAACTAAAACCAGTTAAATATGTACACAAATACACAAAATCCGAAATATCAACCGTTCTCACTTTACCTCTTCGAGGTTATCTGCTTCGGACTAACCCACTGGATTCTTTCTGTACCATCTTCTGGGCCACTTTGCATTAGTGGTAACATCGCCGTGCCTACAACCATTTCCGGTCGTGGTAGTACCAACCACCCCTTAGACTGTAACTACGGCTCGATCAACCAGGACAGCCAAGCTCTTCGTCGGAAAAGTACCTCTACACCGCAAATACGCTGAAAGTAGCGGTTTCAACTAATTCGGTGAGAAAAATCATCTTGCAACCATGAACACCTTTTGATAGCCCGGTTAGGCCAGGGGACCTCTCAAAAACGGATTCTATTACAGTAACCTATCCCCTTCCCCCCCCCCGACTAGGAAAAACTAAAGCTAATAGGTTTCCAACAGAAAGTTTACCGTAATCCTTGGCAGAAACATCGTCCACACTACAGCTTTACCCCGATCTACTTCAGACCAAGCTGAAAGCTGGTGTGCCAACCACATTACCCGGCTAAACACCTGGAAGCTATTGTCCTAGAAAGTGGGGGAAATTGACCATCCCCAGCAGCTACAAAAACATTCAAGTGAGAATGATTATTGTCGGGCTCTCGACCTATGAGAGATTCTTGTGTGCGATCCGCCACCCAGCTGTTAGAAAAAACTGGACCTGTAGATATCCCACGGCCACAAGCATTATATATCCTCCAGCCCAAATATACCAGCTCATCACTTCGACTCTCGGTACATCCTATGGGCTACTTCGCCGTCTTTTTGGCCCCAATATTCCCAGTGTATCCCATGGCTTTGCTCCTTCTCAACTATAAGGCTTCTTGAGACCCCTCCAGGCAGGGAATCATTAACTGGGCTTAGTAGGGCGAATGCGGTCACTTTCTACCACCACTGACCCGCAATACCAAGGAATTGAGGTGAAAAAAGTAGGTGAAAACTCGCTATACACCCTACCCTCATGGGCTAGTAGGGATGGCTAGGGCGTCTTACCCCTCAATCCCAAGGAAGTCACCTTCAACTCCCTCCACCCTGTCTCTGAGCTCACTTTATTTTCTTTCACCTTATTTCTATTTGATACTTTTCCCATACTAACACCCAGCGGCAAAATTCTCCAGACTTCCAACATTTCTTACAATCTTATTTCCAGGATGGCCCCATCATCGTCTCATTTGGCCGTGGCATATCTTTCAGGATGCCTATCTCGTAGATTACCCTCTCCACAGACTCGCTTACTGTTAGTTAATGCAAATGCAGTCCGATTCCTCAGTTTCCCCCACACTCGGTTTTTCCAATGCCCAAAAGGCTTTCCTAGGGATTACTGGGAACTTTCTGCAACACGGCCTCTTCGATGTGGAGGCCACGTCAAAAGGTGTTGAACACCATAACTATCTACCAGTGCCCAATTCCACCTACCAAAATAGCCGGAGTTTTCGGCATGCTCTCACCTGCTGAGGTCCTTGGTGGTGGCTGTCCGTCCAGTAACCACGACCTACCCATCTTGTACAGTCCTTCAGTTCGAGACCTTGGTCTTCATTATTCTTGTAGCTTTAGGTTTTCTGAGTATAATCCACTCCATATTGCAAAGACAAGAATAACCACTGGTCTCATCTCCAGAACTTTTCGGCTAAATTATTGCAAACTGCTCACTTACAAGTCTCACGCCAGGCCTCTCCCTAAATACTGTCCCATTATCTTCACCATCATGACAAAATCCGACCTCATTTCTCTGGAGTCCTTGCAACGTCGGTTCACCAAGCAATTAGTGGGATTTTCCTCCAGTTAGTGTTACAAGGATCAATGCATCCTACTCAGTCTTGACCCTCTACGGCTGCGTCGCATGAAGCTAAATTTATGCTTCCTGTTTAAGCTGTACCGCCGTACGGCCTTTTCGTGTGCTGAACCCATTCGTCTCACTCCCTCCACGAATTATACTCTACGCCATCGGTCATTGCAGCTCTCTATTCCTAGATCAAAATTAGCGTTAAGATCTACCTTCTTCATTATAAAATACTCAAAGTTATGGAATAAACTCCTGCCAAACATCTGCGAGGGTCTCTCAGTTCCCCAGTCCAGAGGCTCGCTGGATCACTTCTTGACTGGCCCCAATGTGCTCTTTCTTACCGGCCAGACCGTTACCAAAGAGGTGGCCTACGAAAACGGGTTCGATTACTAGGATTACTGCACCGGAACTTTCATTTCTCGCCCGATGACGAACGTTAGGACAACTATTTATTTTTACTTTATATTGTATACAATCTATAGTACGGTGGCTACAGTTTTCTGACTTTTGTAACCATACCTAGTTTAATGCTTGCGGGTTCTCCTAATTTCAGACAATTTTCGTGTTCTATGGCCAACCGAAGTTCCTTAGCCTTAGATGTCTCTGCAGCAAATAGGTATATAGCTTCGGATCCTAGGACACTGAGTTCCGCCGTCTACCACCCTATTTGATCTTTCACTTCTTTCCCGTTCATCTTGGCTGCCACCACTGGCCCGGGTTTTATGTCCGGCCTCATTTCGCCTTTCTTAATCATCTTATTTCAGAATCTCTTATCCCAGAAGCCCACCTGCTAGTACCTACTTGATGGCCTGTCCTCTCGTCCCATCTCTGTATCTACCATCCACCATCTACTATCATATTCCCTCTTATACACCACACTATTTCCCATTAGCTGAGCTAAGCTCATCCACACCTGCTAGCCCGGAATGGTCCCTGATGGTCTTAGGCATGGTCTGGCGCTGTATGAGATTGATACACGTATGCCAGCCTGTGCTTTACAACGTCCGTTGTTCTACTCAGTGTGTTTGCATAGTCCCACTCTGCATTTTCCCAGCCTATGCTAGCGAAACCCCTGATGTCAACGGCACCCATACCATAGCGTCGCTCGAACGTGGGGGAAACAGACCACCCCCAGAAGTTGCGAAAAAAAGACAAATACGCATAAAATTACGATCGGGCGGAGGGGCTATGGAAAGTTCGTATATGGGTTCAACCATCCTTCTGTTAGGAAACAAAAAAAGAAAAAACTGAAAAAAACAGTGGAAATAAAAATACCTCGTGGGATCGATTCTATCTCCAAATATCACTGACATCGGGCTGTGAAGGAATTGGGCAGCCTTCATCTATGGGTATGTCCCCCATCAGCTCAGACCTGATCCTGAGAAAGGGAAAACCCCAACATCACCCCTGTTCGCTGGACAAAAGTTTGGTTTTCACGCACGAGACTGACTGGGGTGACGGTGCACTGGACTCTCCACATGCGCTTACCTACACCCCGCTCTGAGTTTCAACCAACCCACACCCTCCCTAAGCGGGCCTAGCATGCATGTCGACGTCAAATACAATCGCTACCATAGCCCTGACTTCCAACCCATTGACCCGGACAGCTTGTCGACGTACTCGACGAATAACGGCAACCAGGCTGAAGCCCGGAGAAGGGACAAAAGAAAAAAGAACATAGTGGAAAAGGCTCACCTTTTCCTCCCATAACCCTCCATCTTCCGTCATCTTTCTTGAAAAGCGGCCTTCTCGATGTTCTAGCATCCAAGCCACGCTTAGGTTAACAACCCTGCCTAACAGCAACCACAGCCTCCTGCCAACTACAATCACTACCGCAGCCTGGACTTTAAGCCCACTGACATGGATAACATATGGAGGCAACAGATGACCAACACCTGCCTCAATGAAGTCTACAAAAAATGAACACGGAGAACCGTTCACACTTTCCATTCTCTGCTAACCATCTCTCCCCGCTTTTATAACAAATATGATATTCATGCAACTACTAAGTCATGAGATTTCCTTGCTTGCATTTAAGTTTAATTCCAGTAGGCCGGCACTACCGAGTAGGAGCACAGAAGAACTTACGTCCAAGTTTCAATGCATGATAACAATTTTTTCTAACGCATCACTACCGATGCCTTAGTGGTTCTTTCAGCAATCTTACTTATTTGCTCTTCGGAACTTCTAATTGAGTGCAAACCATTTATCCTTTGAAATGCAGATGCAGCAGCCCGCCCGGTTTATGCTATCTTGCTAGCTTGTAGTAGTACTTATCAACCCCCTGCAACCCTACGTTACTTAAACTCTCGAATTGAAACCCAGCTCAGAGTATGAAATGTGCCACTGACAGTCCACACAAACCGAACCAGTTCAATATTAACTGCCGCCATTTATTATCATAACTTACAGCTGGAACCATGCCCAGACTGCTAACATCATTTATTTCAGCTTTGTCGCCGCTCACTCTCTCGGGCCCCACTTTCGGTGACCAAGGTCCACACCCTGAGGGGTACCGACAGAGACCTAAATGGAATCTTTTATACCAAACGGGATTGCAATCGAGCCACACGACCTAAAAACTCCCAAGTGCTTACCAATGGATTGATAGGCGTCTTCTAACGCAACACCTCTACTACTGATGTCACTGTTGGAGTCTTCACAAATAACTGCTCACAAGCTACCTTCTACTGATTGATTGACACCTCCTTTACCCCGCCTGATGAAACATACCCACGCGATGCTGCACATCACTTTGGCCTCGTGTGAAACGATCCAGTAACAGAGCCGGAATAAGCAACAGAGGAATTTTTTACTCATTAAATTTCAACACGCCATCCGAACGCGAGTCCACTTATCCCCCTCATCAGTGGTTTCCAATAGTGACGCCGAATATCACTGAGAATCAATAAGTCAGTATATTTTTTGTCAGCTTAACAGAACAATAAGGTGCGAGCCTACGCGGAGGTTTTTCACTCAGTTTTCTCTTGCAAGATTTCATTTTTCTTTAGATCGGTATCCGGCATGACATTGATTCTCCACTAGTTCAAGGCCTTTGAGTTGCACTCCTTTTTTTCTGAATGATACGGGTTATTGATCCTGAACCTAAACTTACCTCCTATATAGATTGCTGTTTCCTCCACATTCGTCAACGTTTCCTAGCCCACTTCCACACAGTTTGTTCATGTCTCCCCGTTTCAAGACGCACTTCGTTTACTGAAACCGGTAATATCCGTCATTCCGGGCCAATATCGTCTTCATAGAGAGCCGTTCTTTTCATATCCACCAAAGTTCACGAGTGTACTCTCATTTATTTCTTTCATCTCTCCAAGTTCATAACTTATTCCGTTCATAGGACCCGCACAGGCCTCCGTTATTCACAGCTTGCATTATTTTGGTTTATAACGCATCCTTAGCGCTATATTTTCACGACATGTTTTGTATTTCCACGGGCCACCACCAACCAACTCGGACTCGTAACCAAACCGTATTCGCCGCGCACACCATTATTAATTCGGTAGATTCAAACTATCTCTAGCTATATTGTTTTGCTTCTGACGTCTTTGACTCGCTTTCTTGAAATTCGTGTATGGTTCATTGTTTTGATTAACGCTGCACACCATGATCATGAGCTTGCATGTGCTTCTCGACCACCGTCGATAAATATGCCATTATTATTATTTCAACCCCCGAAACAGTCACTTGTTAGGATCCTCATAGTCAACGGCAGTCGCAGTCATAGACATCAGAAATCCCCTTCAAGTCTCCCCCCGCCCAGCAGACTGGACCATTCTATCCCAGTCTATAATCTCGGTGGCCTTAGCCTCTCCGACTGAGCAGGACAGATTATAGCCAATAAATTGGATGCCTACCATGACTTTCTCATTTCATACAGTCGCTCTTTGTCTCCTACTTTACCGTTATATTTTGAATATTCCACATTTTTACTATTAGTGATTCGAGAGCCGCACTTACAGCACAAATTTCCTTGGTTCCACCTCACTGTATTTGTGCTAGATACAGTTTCCGGATGATCGTTGTCGTTTTATAGCCTCCTGGAGTGATGTAAGTTTCATCACTTTGTGAATAACGATATACCCATTTGTAGTAGATGAAAGCACACCTCTTGGCCTTTTTGGATAACATACTTATGTTATTAGTACCATCGTTACCGTTGTAACTCCCGAGGTGACCTTCATTTTCGGCCTCCTCCTACTTCAATCCTACCTTTCGGCCTCCGCACGCGGTAATCACTCTCTCCATCGGAAATCATTACCTACTACTACCCCTCTATCATTACCACCTAACACTTTCGTCCACCACATTTGGCATCTTTTTCTTGCAACTTCCGTCCTTATGATAAGTTCGGCTCTATCTGGAACTCACCAGGAGGTAGTAGCCTGTGAGGCTATGTGAAATTTGGCACGGCGGAGGACGGAAGTATTCTCTTTTCATCCCCACGATGTCACCGTAGAAAACTCCGTTCTTACGTTTGTCGCGGTTTCAAGTCATTCAAGGGGCTCAATCTGGGGGAACCTGGACCAACCTGGCAAATAGCCATTTATGACTTGTGATCCAAAAGGTAATATGCAAACTAAACTGGAGTGGACCAAACTGAACTGGGCTGCATCGTGAGGTGGAGCTGCATAGAAATCGCGTTTTGGAAAATAAGCTTATGGTGGGAATTTGCGGGAAAATTTTCAATGAAAAACTTGTGAAAAATAAAAGATAAGTTGTTTCGTACTTATAAGAGTAAAAACAGGCACATGTGCTAGCTTTCAGCCCGCGACCTGCAGACCACGTGGCCCCACTTCTCTACCTGTGCATTTGCACTATATTTTGAGTCCAACAACCTAATCTGTCAGGTTAGCTTTGATAACCCACGCTGGGACCTCCATTCACTCACTGGCACTTCCGTTACCATTTCTTAACATGGATGGTAAATGCGTCCACCGCCTGGGCAAAGATGTGCCAAATTGTGGCATCAGGGAAGTTAGTGTGAAACAGGTGACTTAAAAGTGTCCCTGTCGGTGACAGCAGAGTCATGAGCGACGAGCCTAATCTATGCTTCCATAAGGAGTGTGGAGTGTTGGCAGGGGGACACTGTTCAGTGCACTGTAGGTACTAACCAATGGCTCGTATTGGCTTAGAGTGTGAAAACTGGCCCCTAGAACACCCCAGGCTATTGCTTAGGCAAGGGTGAAACCATGGCATAAAAGCCAACTGTCCTGTTTAAGGTTCCGGCACCTAGATAATTTGCAGGCCAAGGTTGATATGTTTTCTGAAAGGGCACATTAAGCTAAACCACAGACAATGGTTACTAGGTTAGTTGCACGTCCCAGAATACCTGCAAGAAGAAACGAAATCATGCGTAAAACCGAAGCGCGGACAGCTCTTGGAAAAGCCTGAAATAAAAGACCTCGGAAGGTCAAAATCGGGGAGCATGGGGAAATCGATTCGGAGGTATAATAGGTCCATGGGATTTGAGAACAGAAAATAGCCCTTAGAGGATTGGTTGCGAATACTGCGGTGAATTTCAGCAAGCTGCAGAACGTGAGTGATATAGCATTTGCGAGAAGCAGAAACGTGGTCATAAATGGCACACAAGAACCCCACAATGTAAAGGGTGGGCGGCGGGAAAGGTCCCTCAAGTGCCACCTGGTGAACCTTCTGTGGACGGTGGACATTCCTGTGAGTGCCCTTCTGAAAGAACTAAAGCAGCTGGGAAAGTCAAACAAAGCAGGAAAGACAAAGTGCAAGCAGCTCTCGCAGTCCTCGAATATGCTGGTCTGCGATGTGGAAGCAGGTTCCTCGGCATAGCTGAAGGCATACGGTGTATCGCATTTGGGATCAAACGGGGTTGCACCTGGGGGCACAATTCTGGATAAAAAGCAGAGGGGGAATGAAGACATTCGAACATCATGGTTTACCAGGGAGCTGATAGGGTAGCCGAAGTTAAGAATCCGGAATACACATCAGCTATTGTCGGCAGTTAAAACACCGAAGGAGACCAACACAAGCGAAACTGATGTGGTATGCGAACAAAGCACGAAAGCATGGTTAGCGGCAGGCGCCACTAAAGACAAGTACTACGCAGGCTGCTAGGTTAGCTTGTTAAGACCAAATGAACAGAACTAATGGGGAAAACAAGATCGCTCTGCAGAAGACGCTCGGTGTTCTCAGGCACAACGCCCGAGGAGGGCAAGCCTCTCCCCGAAGAGCCAAGAGCATGCCAAGGGAGAGAGCATAACAAATGGCCAGAATGGCGCGCTGGAACTGAAAGGACGGGTGTCATGTTACCCTCAAAATCATCGCCGCAGCCCACCGAAGATGTTAGTGGACCTCACTCGAGAATTCACACGGACCATAGAGTCGACTGGAATTACAATCTTCTGGAAGACGAGGTTCTCGTGCTCGTGGCAAACCACCGTATCACTAGCCAATGTGGGTAACCTGCCTCGACGAACGATCAGCTCAAGCAGGTACTAGCTAAATCAAAGAGACCCGAATTCCCAATGCTCTGTACATGCCGGAGTACAAGGTCTCGCCTAGGGGAAAAGGAAGAATTACTTTCATACTTCGGTGAGGTGATAAGTGCAAGGTGCACAACACTGGTCACTGGCGCCAATCCAAAAGGTGCTGGGCATGGTCAGATCCCCGCTTTGGCCGGCGCACATTGGGTGTGCAGGCCTTATGCAACGATGTGCGAGAGCAACTAGGTGGGTAGACCACATCTCCTGTGTCCAGTTCACGAAGTGTTTTTCAGTTTGGGCATCCAGCGCATGGTCAGCCCCGCCCACTGGCACCGGTTGCTGATTGCCCGCTCCAACTCTCCTCGCCCTACCACATCCATAGCTGTCGGTTGCAGATAACATGCATCAACCATTCTTCCTCCTCCACGATTCGTTCATCTGTCCTTCTTGTCAGCACTCTAATAGCCCCCCTTTAGTGTAGTTCTGTCTCTGCATGCACACCTATCCATTCCCTCTTTGTTTCTATCGTTTCCCAACATAACACCCCTCAATGCGCGGTGCGGCTCCCGCCCGCAATATATTCTTCGCCACATATGTAGACCGTGCCGGCTCCTAATTTCTATTCTCCTGGAACTCGCTCATACTCATGAAGCTCATTGGTCGCATGCCTCACTAGAACCGTTTTATCATATCCCTTTGTATCCTGCCATCTTATATCTCCGGCCATTGCGCGCCAGACCCACCAGTACCCAGGACCAATCACCATACAAGAACTCGCCGTTCCAGAAACTTCACATCTTTTACAGCCAAATTTACTGTATTTTCACCGCAATCATATCTTTCCTGCTTGACTCCGCTACTCTTCTGCGGGTCTTCGTCTTAGGCAATGGCGCGACTGGAGATTTAAGGCACAGAAAATTTGCGCGACGGCCTGCAGGCAAGCAGCTCTCCAGTTCCATTCTCCCAACTCCGAAACGCATATATTTTTCGTGTCTTTTGTTCCATTGCTGGCTTACCTGTCATGGTGCTCCCTTCTTCTCGGTCATCATTGTACTTCACCTGTAGTAAAACGATCTGCTTGGTCATTTCTCACCTGTCTTTCCCCGGCCGGTACTCTCATCTATTTCGTGTATTGTTGACCACAGGCATCTATATTGCGCCCTTCGGGCTGAGCTGGTTTTCTGCTTTCCACCTAATGTAAAGTCATCGTTACATTATTATTTTTACGCACAGTTACATGCTTTACGATCTGCCAACGATTGATTTTTCTGATCCTTTACTTCCTCGTTCCTCCCCTTCGTTATTCGCAGTAACAACTGCTGCATCTTTGCACCACATTTCGTCTCACCTCCAAGCTACCGCTCTTCACTGATATATTGCGCTACTGTGGCCACTATAAGTTTTTTTCGCCCTGAGTTCTCCAGCCATCTCCTAGCTGCATAATGCACGTCCATTTATCAACTCTTTACTCATTTTCGACCTTCACCTCATGCCACACCTGTAATTTTTGGGTTATTTGATTCGCTCTTTCCTGTTTTTTTATCTTTTTCTCCATTTTTCCTCGTTCATGAACCCCTGCTTACAGTCTTCGCTTTCGAGCTTCCAGAGTAGTTCTCCTCCCTCTATTGATGCCCCATATTCACCTGTCATAAGCAAATTCATCAAGATTCATCCAAGCTAGTTCTGCATCACTTGATCTAACTCGCCCTGTCCCTTTTAAGCACTGCTACTTCCGTGTTCTATCCCTCCATTGTTATTTGCCCCTACTTTTCACATTCCCCTCATATTTCTGTCCCAGCCACCAGTATCCACCAGTAGCAAGGCACTCGATATCGACCTCTCACGGTGTTGTTCCGCACTTAGTAGACTTACAAAAGGCAGCTCTTCTTTAAACCTAACTTCCTCAATAAGCTCTAGCCATACCCAGCATGGCCCAGCAACCAAGATGACTCCCTTGCCAGGTGTCTACTAGGCATATTTCACCACCCATGGTGTGTCATACCTCTTCGTCTACCTTACCGACCACTCTAAGTACTTTGACTCCTCCTCAGGCCACCTCGTGTGTATAGTTCATTCACCCCAACCTTCCTGCTCAACTTCACATCAACTTACTGCAATCCCTCCGACCCACAAACATCCCAGTCGTGACATACATTCTAGCTCCACATTAGACGCTTCAGCCCATGTATCTCACTGCCGTTCCTCATTGACCAAGAACAGACCCGCTAAATGTTCTCTACTTCTCACGATTTGTCGGTCCCTTATTAATAAATCTGACTTACTACAAAGTCTTATACTCCGGCACAGCCCTGATCTTGTCCTCATTTCTCACACTTGGCCATCTAGTTCCATCCCCCCTGGCCAAAATTTCTCTGATAGGCTATCAGATGTTTATTTAAAGTTGGTGTGTCCGAGGTGGCGGACGTTTTGTCTACGTCAAGGGCAGCTTTACTGCATCCTCCTCTGTCCTTCCTATCCCGGATGCAGTACTGGACTCTTTATGTGTTGACGTTCAACTTGCTCACACGCGCCTTCACGTTGGTTGTGTGTACGGACTTTATAGTACAGCTGTTTCTAAATTTATAACTATCCTTATTGCATTTAACTACATACCCGATACACCCCTCGGAGCTAGGCTGATTGCCGGTGACTTTAATGCACCCGATATCAACTGGAATACGCTTACCTCCCAACATAACCTATTTGATTTCTCCTCCTGCATTCGAGTAGGGCTATGGACCAAACACGTTCTCCCCTGAGGCCTGTCCAGCGTGGAATCTTACATACTTAACCACTTCCCCGGAAGTGTCCACAGAGTGGTTTCGTGTAATTTTATTGCCCTCATTTATGACAACACAGGTGGCCCGCCTGACTTTCCGTCTCCTCACTACGGATGGCAGCGAATCATTGAAACAACTAGCTCCATAGAGGGGGGCAACTACTTTTTAACACATGAACCCCAGCTTGCAGCAAATTTGCTTTATTCTAAACTTCTTCACGATTTAAGTCAGATCACTGCTTATCGAAACGCCGCACCCGGTCTGATACCCTCACATCTTTGCTAATAAAATGCAAAAAGCCTTGCATCGTACAAAAAGTCTCATGAATTTTCTGTCTTCATCCTCCTGCGTAGGCTCTTTAACACTATTCGAGTCACCACTGAAAAACTCTACATAAAACAGGAAGCTCCTGCCCTTCGCCGGCCGGATAGGATACTCCGGATTTTACGTTTTATCAAGGAAAGAACCACACACTCCAGTCTAAGTATTTCGTACCTGCAGTAACCAAGCTGTACACGGGTCAATAATCCAGCCGCGATCGCTGAGGCTTTCAACTCGGTCCTCACGGGTTCCATGATTACTGAATCTGGAACTGCTCATACTCCAATAGCTCCCTTTACCGCATTCACACTGTCCGACGTAGAACCTACACTCAATGAGGTTCCTGAGTTATTCGGTAATTTAAGGCCCTCTTCTCGCCCCAGCTTTGATTAAATTTCACCAGCGCTGCTAAGATATGGCGTGTTGCAATTCTGTTTTTGAATGCCTCTAACTTATCTCCGATATTTGGATTTTTCCCGCCAGAGCGGTAGATATCTACCATTATCCATCGCCGCGAAAACGGTCCTACCTTTGACCACATCAATTACCGACAGACTAACCACACACCCGTGGCTTCTAGACTATTTGAGCGCTTAGATGGAAAGCGCAGTGAGGTCGAGTACTCCGGGTTCAAGTAGTCTGATGGTGAGGATCTTGGGGAAAGCGATCGTGAGACGGGCGAAAATGGAGTCGTGTGTAAATCTCAGTTGTCCTGTCCAGAGTGAGAGGTTCCAGGTTATTCCTAGGATGAGGAAAGCGACAATGGTCCTTAGGGGGTAGGTTCTGAAAACAGAACGGAGAAGACTGCAGTCTGGTTATTCTACCAGCTGTGGGTTAGGAGGGGGAGACAGAACACCAAAATCATGCCAGTAACAGAAATGGGTGGTCGCGAAGCTGAGGTCTGGGTTTTTGGACTAAACAACATATGGGAAGCGAGAAAGACCAGTACCAGCGACTAATTATCGTGAGGCTTAGTGAGAATTACCAACAAAGCAAGGAGGCGAGAATGGGCGACACCGGGGGCAAATACTTATGTGTATTTCGATGGATGGTTTATGGAAGAACACATGGATTGTGGCGGTTCGTTCACCAGAACGAGGCCTGGAATCTCGTGTGTTGAAATAAGGCATCAACGAGTAAAATGTTGAAGGGTGGATGAGACTGGTACCTTGAGGACAATAGACTTGGGTTATATAGAAAGAGTGGATACAGCGGTAATCAGCCTAAATCTGAGGTGGTATCTACCTCATCATCCGGTCTTGAACCCAAAGAAACCTGGCAAGGTCGGTGTGGTTTCCGACTGTGCCGCAAAATATCAGGCTGTGCCCCTCCACCACCATGTGCTACAGGGCCCAGACTGGATAACCCCGCTAGTCGAGGTTTCATGTTGTTTTCGGTTAGGAGAAGTTGCCGTCTCTGCGGACATGCGTGGAGTGCTTCTACAAATGAAGATGCCCGTTGAAGACGGGGATGCACGTTGTCTTCTCTGGTGGCCTGAAAGCGACGCAAGTCATGCACCAGATGAGTACAGGCCGACCGTTCATCCGTTTGGGACGGTATCATCCCCCTTCTGTGGAGTGTGCAAGAGAGCTTTTGGGATCCTCTTCATAACCATTGCAGATCCTATCGTCCTAGCACGGCTCCGATGCCGACAGGAGAGGCTTCCGTAATAGCAGTCGGAGATGCATGAGGAGAAAAATGGTACGAATAACAGCACTAGTTGACAACATGTTACCAAACCATGTAAGCACCGCCGATGTACTGAAACCCACGGGAAAGTCTGTCGGGAAAGAGGATTGAATAAGATCGCAGTTTTAGTGGCAAAACTGGGAGTACACCCGGAGTAGCACTGAATAGATTCTCGTGGACGACGTGGTCCAACAAATGATTTGATAGCATAACAAAAGGTCAGGGGTCAGGGCGAAAACCGTGAACGTCAATCAAGTAACCCAAACAGGTGAACACAGAAATGAAGAAATACTTCCATAAGAGTTGATGGCTACTATACTTTTCAAAAATCCGTCCAGTGATAGTCACAGACCGTCATCGTGCACATCTCCGGTGGATGCCTGTACAGTGACTTCACCTTGGTAAGTATCTCATTGAGCGGATTAGAGACTATCATATCCGCAGGGCCCGATGGTATCCACTGGATCATCGTAGAGCCGCTAGCCGATGTGGAATCTCCGGCAGCAATGTTCAACGCATCGATGAAAGAGGGCGTTAGCTCGGGGGATTGGATGAGGCCAACATTGTGACCAATTCGCAAGGGTGGGGACAAGAAGGGTCGCCCAAACTATAGTCCGGTGAGCCTTACGTCAGTGGTCTTCAAAGTGATAGAGGGAGTTCTGGGAGACAGGATAGCAACACACAACAGCTAACCATATAGTGGCACCCAGTCAGCGATGTCTCGTGGGACGTTATTCATGCCTGACCGACATTTTAAACTTCCTCAACGAGCTAACCGGTGGGCCAAACAGGGTGACGTGGTAGAAACATGTTGCCTCGGCTGCAGTAGGGCATTCGGCTCAGTTAACCATCGCCTCTCACTTAACAAACTAGCGGCGTTTGGTTTAAACCACCAAATCACAATTTGGATCGGGACCTTCACAAAAGGCTGAACCTTCCGGGTTGGAGTAAGGAAGAGTGGTTTGCGAGTGGGCTGGCCGCATAGCGGCTTGCCCCAGACTTCGGCACTGGGGCCTCTACTGGTTTTAGTTTTTGTAAAGGACCTCAAGGTGGATCCAGAAAGTCTCGTATTTCATCCAACCAGGCCCGAAGCGGTCTGCGGAATGAGGTCTGCCACTGAATTTTAACGGGTGCCCGCATTTAGCGAATAACAGATAGATGCGCCCTTGAGGCACTTGGGGCAACCGGGGCAAGAAGTAACAATCCCACTGGTGAGTAACGTATAAGGATCTGGGGATTATAATCCTGGTGACTTCAAACTAAGTTATAAATATCGCCAGGCTGCCCAGAAAGCCTTCGGAGCTCCCTGGCAGCTCCAAAAATCAACAAAAACGAAAAGGTCAGAGGTTCTATTGCCGCTATAGGAACCGTTTTTGAACACACAGAGGTTGGTTATGGAGGCGGATGCTGACGGCCTCAGCTGTGGCTAGCATGCGACACCTTTTCGGTCTTGACTGCCGATCCCGGACCTAATACAGCGCACGGAAAGCCTCAGCCACGTTTACCGCGTAATTAGTCCGGGCAAGGTGTGAAACGACAGAGCTAGTGAGTGGCTTAATTGCTCCAGTGTTCAACCATGCAGGGTGGTGTTTGCGGATGCTTTCAGACTAACGCCTGGTCGTGCGGCCGACATACGTTGTTGCTCAGGAACAAGTGGATGAATTAACACGAAAA
The DNA here is from genome assembly GCA_948099385.1 of Fasciola hepatica. Lineage (NCBI taxonomy): Eukaryota > Metazoa > Platyhelminthes > Trematoda > Plagiorchiida > Fasciolidae > Fasciola > Fasciola hepatica. Next base: position 6,340,246 of record CANUEZ040000012.1, on the reverse strand, counting down.
GAGGCTGCAGAATCAGGCACTTTGTCTTTCAACCGCAAAAGCACCACCGGCCGGGAGTCGAACAAACCCCGAAGTTTAGCTGCGTGGAAAATTTTGCTTATCACCCTTGACAATCTCCTCTGCACACTCTCTGTCAAAGTATCACCTTTAATGGCAAAGAGATGTATATCGGCTTTCTTTCCACCCCAAAGTTCCTTGGGGTTTCCACTTTAACTCGCATTATCTCCTCAACTAGCCGGTCCGGGTAGCCGTTTTTGGATAAAGGTTGTTCGCACCGTTTGCAGCTCTTATTCAACGGTGCCCTCCGACCATATTCTTCTTGCCTTGTTTGTGAGGCATTGAATTAGGTTCTTTTTAATCTTCAGAGGCACAAATCTGTGGAAGAGAATGTGCTGCCCATTCTACGTTGCCTTTCTTTGTACCGACCGGCTGATTGAGCCGTCTTCAAGGCTATTCATCCGGACGACAATGAAGGTGATTGTATTGCTTGACTCTGTTTCTATTGTGAAATTTAAGTTTGTATGAACTTAGTTAAAGCCGTCTAACAGTTGGCTTATTTGGTCTGATGAGTTAGTAACACAGAAAATGTCATCTATGTAGCGTTTGTATATAACACAGTTTCGGATTGTAGGTTCAAGTGGGCCATTTTCTAACTTTGCCGCAAGTAGTGGTCCGAGTGGGGAGCCCATTAATACCCCATCCTTTTGACGATAGATCTGGTTGTTAAATTTAAACTGAGTGTTGTATGTGCAGAAAAACAGCAACTGTTTCAGATCTTCTGTGGGTACGCCTGCCTCAGTTGTGTTCCTTTCAATGTAGTCACATAGGTAATCGATGGTTTCACATATAGGGATGCTGGTAAAAGCAAACTGACATCTAGTGAGAACATCCGACATTCTTTCACGTTTAGGGCCTTCACTGCTGTCTGTCCGCAGTTGCTAGGGCCTATCAGCTGGTGGCCATTCATCCATAAGCCATGAGTTACGAGAAGCTACTCAAGGCCAACGACTCAAACGTGATGGGGTAGGTGGGACGAAAAGTTGGATGTAAATAAAAGGACACGATTGGAGAGGGGGTTAAGAGAGGGGCAAAGCGTAGGAGAAATGTAGGGCAACTAGGTGAGTTTCATCGATAAACACGCCGTTCCATTTTCCATCAAGCCGTTTCCTGAGGTCCTTCGCTATGGGAGCTGCAACCGCTGCGTCCGACAGTTTATTCCGATCGTTCGCCACCGTAACGGAGAAAATGTTTGCCTTCGGTTGAGTCCTTTATCTCTTCCGCAGTAAATTACAGGCATGTCCTGGGACTATGATGTGGCTAATGGGCCTCAATAACGGCCTCAAACCTCCACTGACGTCATCTTTTCCTTTCGCTTTTTTGAAGTTTCTATCGTCACCTCGATGCCTTCTTCGTTTCAGTTGTTAGAGATTCGGTCTCTCGAGGAGCTGCTTATAACTGAGCCCAAGCATGTAGGCGGATCATCTCTTGAAACGTCTCTGACCAGCCCCATGATCTCAATATACTCTGTCGTGTGCGGCCACCCAGCCTAGAAGCGAATTCCCAAATGGGTACGCAAAAACGGTTCCTACAGCGGCAATAGAACCTCTGACCTTTTCGTTTTTGTTGATTTTTGGAGCTGCCAGGGAGCTCCGAAGGCTTTCTGGGCAGCCTGGCGATATTTATAACTTAGTTTGAAGTCACCAGGATTATAATCCCCAGATCCTTATACGTTAATCACCAGTGGGATTGTTACCTCTTGACCCGGTTGCCCCAAGTGCCTCAAGGGCGCACCTATCTGTTATTCGCTAAATGCGGGCACCCGTTAAAATTCAGTGGCAGACCTCATTCCGCAGACCGCTTCGGGCCTGGTTGGATGAAATACGAGACTTTCTGGATCCACCTTGAGGTCCTTTACAAAAACTAAAACCAGTAGAGGCCCCAGTGCCGAAGTCTGGGGCAAGCCGCTATGCGGCCAGCCCACTCGCAAACCACTCTTCCTTACTCCAACCCGGAAGGTTCAGCCTTTTGTGAAGGTCCCGATCCAAATTGTGATTTGGTGGTTTAAACCAAACGCCGCTAGTTTGTTAAGTGAGAGGCGATGGTTAACTGAGCCGAATGCCCTACTGCAGCCGAGGCAACATGTTTCTACCACGTCACCCTGTTTGGCCCACCGGTTAGCTCGTTGAGGAAGTTTAAAATGTCGGTCAGGCATGAATAACGTCCCACGAGACATCGCTGACTGGGTGCCACTATATGGTTAGCTGTTGTGTGTTGCTATCCTGTCTCCCAGAACTCCCTCTATCACTTTGAAGACCACTGACGTAAGGCTCACCGGACTATAGTTTGGGCGACCCTTCTTGTCCCCACCCTTGCGAATTGGTCACAATGTTGGCCTCATCCAATCCCCCGAGCTAACGCCCTCTTTCATCGATGCGTTGAACATTGCTGCCGGAGATTCCACATCGGCTAGCGGCTCTACGATGATCCAGTGGATACCATCGGGCCCTGCGGATATGATAGTCTCTAATCCGCTCAATGAGATACTTACCAAGGTGAAGTCACTGTACAGGCATCCACCGGAGATGTGCACGATGACGGTCTGTGACTATCACTGGACGGATTTTTGAAAAGTATAGTAGCCATCAACTCTTATGGAAGTATTTCTTCATTTCTGTGTTCACCTGTTTGGGTTACTTGATTGACGTTCACGGTTTTCGCCCTGACCCCTGACCTTTTGTTATGCTATCAAATCATTTGTTGGACCACGTCGTCCACGAGAATCTATTCAGTGCTACTCCGGGTGTACTCCCAGTTTTGCCACTAAAACTGCGATCTTATTCAATCCTCTTTCCCGACAGACTTTCCCGTGGGTTTCAGTACATCGGCGGTGCTTACATGGTTTGGTAACATGTTGTCAACTAGTGCTGTTATTCGTACCATTTTTCTCCTCATGCATCTCCGACTGCTATTACGGAAGCCTCTCCTGTCGGCATCGGAGCCGTGCTAGGACGATAGGATCTGCAATGGTTATGAAGAGGATCCCAAAAGCTCTCTTGCACACTCCACAGAAGGGGGATGATACCGTCCCAAACGGATGAACGGTCGGCCTGTACTCATCTGGTGCATGACTTGCGTCGCTTTCAGGCCACCAGAGAAGACAACGTGCATCCCCGTCTTCAACGGGCATCTTCATTTGTAGAAGCACTCCACGCATGTCCGCAGAGACGGCAACTTCTCCTAACCGAAAACAACATGAAACCTCGACTAGCGGGGTTATCCAGTCTGGGCCCTGTAGCACATGGTGGTGGAGGGGCACAGCCTGATATTTTGCGGCACAGTCGGAAACCACACCGACCTTGCCAGGTTTCTTTGGGTTCAAGACCGGATGATGAGGTAGATACCACCTCAGATTTAGGCTGATTACCGCTGTATCCACTCTTTCTATATAACCCAAGTCTATTGTCCTCAAGGTACCAGTCTCATCCACCCTTCAACATTTTACTCGTTGATGCCTTATTTCAACACACGAGATTCCAGGCCTCGTTCTGGTGAACGAACCGCCACAATCCATGTGTTCTTCCATAAACCATCCATCGAAATACACATAAGTATTTGCCCCCGGTGTCGCCCATTCTCGCCTCCTTGCTTTGTTGGTAATTCTCACTAAGCCTCACGATAATTAGTCGCTGGTACTGGTCTTTCTCGCTTCCCATATGTTGTTTAGTCCAAAAACCCAGACCTCAGCTTCGCGACCACCCATTTCTGTTACTGGCATGATTTTGGTGTTCTGTCTCCCCCTCCTAACCCACAGCTGGTAGAATAACCAGACTGCAGTCTTCTCCGTTTTGTTTTCAGAACCTACCCCCTAAGGACCATTGTCGCTTTCCTCATCCTAGGAATAACCTGGAACCTCTCACTCTGGACAGGACAACTGAGATTTACACACGACTCCATTTTCGCCCGTCTCACGATCGCTTTCCCCAAGATCCTCACCATCAGACTACTTGAACCCGGAGTACTCGACCTCACTGCATTCATACAACCTAATCTAATCCCAACGGTGCGGGACGCTGTCAGATCCACCGCTTTGGCCGGCGCTTATCGGACGTGCGGGACGTCTGCAACGACGTGCGGGCGCAACTAGATTGGCAGATCGCACCTCCTATCTCCAGAAACGGTTTTCAGGTTGGGTATCAAGCGCACGGTCTGTTCCACCCACTAGCACCGCTTGTGGATTACAAGTTCTATCTTTATGCTCACACTTTTACGGTAAACTTTCGCTGCATTCCTCTCCAGTTAATACCGGTTTCCCCTCGAGCATACTCACTTTACTGACATTATATAATGCCCGGCACAAACTATCTCTGTCTTCGCACGCATCAGTGACCAGCTTTCATCCCTACCTGCTATCTATCTTTTCCTCTGCAAGCTGCTGTTGCTTATGCAAGCACTCACCGACCTTGACAGTTACCTCTTACCTCCCTTCCCAGAGTGACACGTCTGCCCATTCTTCCGCCCCATATGTCATTAAGCACGTTCCTTGTTAGAATCCGCTAATACTGTTCAATCACTGGCACATTTATTGTCACTGTTCATTGCCTCATCAGTCACGAAAAAAGTCCGAAGCTGACATATCTTTCGGTAGTCCTCCAGTGGGCAGCGAAGTAATTAGTAACTACCTGCACTCTTAGCCGGTCCATCCGATCGCATCCGCAATGCTGTTGCATCGAGTGTTCGGGTTTTGCAGACCATCACGTTCCCTCCATGACTGAACGTCTCCGATACACTTCCCATGCAGCATCGCTGCTCCGTTCCCATCATATGCTACACTAGTCAAATTGGTCATTAGAAATTTGACACTCACCGTCTACTTACTATACCATCACCGTTATTGCAACCTTTGATCTTCCAGATGTTACATTCGTGTTATATTACCGAAATTGACCCTGTATCCAGCCCCTAAATCCCACCATTATCTGCACCGGCCGATACATTTTATTACTATATTCGTTGATCCACTGTCGCTTTCCGCGAAATACTCGGCAGTTTTATCGCTCTGTCGTTCTTGCATGGTACACACCACACGTACACTTACCTGTGAATTACTCTACCATCCCTCTTGCAGAACTGAACACCTTTATAATGGCTGTAGCCACACAGTCAATATTGATGTGTCTTCCATTTCCACTTTGACATTTCATACCAACCCTGTATAATGTTAACCATTTGCTGCACTCTCATCTGCTTTCTCCGGCCGTTACCTACCTCCGGCACTCTGGTAGTCTCCCTCCCACGAAGTACCCAATTGTTTGCCACATATATGGTTCCTCTAGTATGCAGCCACCACTTTATATACTACCATCTTTTGCAGACTGATATATTTCCATGTTAATACTTCTTGACAAGCCTGTCGTAAATGGAATAATTCACCGAACTCTTCGACGAGATTTCTATCCACATGCCTCATATTCTGCAGCCAACCAACAACATATCCTTTGAATATGTTCGAATTTCCACCAGTGGTAATTATTTCCTATACCACTTACGCATGTGCTCCAGACCTTCAGCCGACATCATTCGACCCTGACCTTCAAATTTGCCGGGGATTACTACCGTTTTAGTCCACTGCAATACTCTCTTTGATACTCTGCACACACGTGTTGTACTCTTTTGTAAATTCTCACTCCAGCACCACTATCATCATCTGACCATGCATTCTAGCATGCTTCAGGCGCGTCCAAAACATACAGTTATTATTATTATTACTATGTAATGTTGCATGGCTCGCGTGTATTCTTTCCTTAATTGTGGTTCTCCAATTAGCTTGGTTTTGAGGAGGCATAATCTTTTCAGAGCCATTTCTCGGCCGTTTGTCATAGGCTTCATGTTGAGTCTCCACGAGACAGGAACCTCGAAACGATCTGTTACATACTTGATGTTCTCGGCTACCATTCTCAAAGCCACCCTATCTTCTCGTGATGGGGCATCACTATCAATGGCCAGGTCGGGGAATTCGGTGTTATACAGCTGTTGGAATGCCTGTTCAATGTTCGCCGTTTCCACCGAGGTGCAGTTGATTTAGATTAGTTTGCACCATCTTCCATCTGTACTGCCATATAAAGTCCAGCCGAATACAGTGCGTACTACATAGGGTGCTTTGCGGCTTTCTATTCTTCGATCCAGGACCCAATGCGCTTCCGGTAAATCACAACCGATCAGCAGATCAATTTCGTTATTCTGCCACTCCTCCATCGTAACCCCGTCGAGATGCGGCCACTGAGTCAGAATCGATTGCACTGACTGAGGTGCTCTCATCGGCAGAGCCTTTATGGTGAATGCTTCTAGAGATTCTGCTCTATCATTGTTGACCAAGGAAACTAGTTGTAGGTGCGGTTTGGTCGGCTGGATGACCTGGGTGCCACTCACTGTACTCACTGCCAATAAAGATTGATTCCCTCTGATCCCATACCTCTCTGCAACCTCCTTCCTCACTAGATTGGCATCCAAGCCACTATCTACGGAGGCCAACGCCCTCATAACCCCAACTGAGGTTTCCATGACAACTGCTATTACTCCCAGGCAAAACGGCATGCTAGCGGAGCGAGACAGTGAGCAGACCACATTTGACTTCGGGATTTCTTTGGCATTCAATTTCTGGGATTTGTGTAGTAGGTAATGGTGTAATCCGTGGTGTCCATCCTGACTACAACCGGGTTTCGTTCAGGACACGGCTGCTCTAGGCGACTTGCTGAGACAGACGAAGCACTCGCCCAGTCTCTTAGCCATTTTTCATCGTTCGTCTACGTCCACATCACGAAAGCGAGAGCATTACTCTAGGCGGTGAGGCGCCCCACAAACTTTACACCGGCAAGTTTTCGTCTTCGCAAAATAATGCTTGTGTGTTTGCTCATGGTTGGCTTCTACTTGGTTCCCTGGTCCAGGTTTGCGTTGCCGTAATCCCAGGTAACTCGCCCGTCTTGCACACAAGCTGACCGAAAAAACTGTTTGCTATTCGGGCATGACGGTCTATAAACTACGTCAGGTCTTCGAAAGTGGTTTCTCGCCCAAATCTACTGATCCCTTCGGGCTCCCTGGCCTACTTCCTGTAGTTCTGTGGGTAAGCTGCGCACTATGGTCTCCAATGTGTGCAGTGCGTTCAGGTCCGATTGGTGATCTAGGTGATTGAGTGCGATGCTGCAGTTCTGCATTTTTATCACCAGGCTGGCTAGAGAGCCCGACTCGCCTTTGGAACGTTTCGCCTCTGATAGTACACCACCGATCAAATTCCGGGCGACTTTAAATGGTTGCCCAAATAAGCTTTTCAGAATTTCACGTGCCCGAGTGTAACCTTCTTCGGGATCCAGCATGGAGCACCCGTTGATTGCTTCCCTGGCCCTTCCACGACAGTGATGTAGTAAATACAAGAACCTCTGTCCCGGATCGGATACTCTCCTTTCCGCAAAGTTCCCGTACTGTTTAAAGAACTTACAGTACTATTCTGCGCTCCCGTCGAATGGGGACGATTTTATTCTTGGTAAGTCAATAGCGTGGGTTACACTGGTACAAGTCGACTTTGATCGTTCCACGGAACGGCTGGGCTGAATGGCTGTATGCTCCATGGTCTCCGAAATTACCTCTCGCTCCCGCCTTCGGAATTGGTCTTTCCTAGTAGATTCAGCCTCTTCCCTGTCCAGCTCAAGCTGGGTTTCTAATTCAACTATTCTCAGTCGATAGATATCGTCACCTTTAAATTTTATACCACTAGCTGAAGTACATGAAATTGCACTGACAGGACTAGTAGACCTAGCAATGTCTAAGGAATCGGCATCACACAAAAATACCCTCAGGACTTGCCGGGTTACTTTCTGTCCATCTTCGGTTTGTCTTTGTCGTCTTCTTGGCATTTCTGATTGACTTCCTCCTGGAGATTCCAAGTTGAATACTGTAACAGTTATTCCTACTGTGAGTAAAGAGTAACCAATTCAAGCGAATCCCAAAAACAGAACAAGATTGATTCGTAGTTTCTACGGTACTGAATTAACAAGCTATACGCTTATAAATATGTACAAACCTCAACTGTACGGCCGCAATGTCTAGCAGCGAAAGCAAGAGTTCACCAAAGGTTAATTTCAGGTACCACCGACATGGCAGTCCAAGTTCCAATCAAATTAAGCCCTTTCACGTGGGCAAAATATAAACAAATGATGAAGTGTAGTGATTGATGCATGCGGTGCTTGTTCGAGGGTCAATAAAATAAAGAGCATAGTCTTAACAATACGAGTATATGACAACGGCTAGGGAGGATTTTCACGCATGTGCTTTTCAGGGTCAACCAGTTCTGTGCATTTCCTGCCAACTCGGTACCGCTGAGCGCGGATATTCACAAAAGCAAGGTGAGAAATCGGCTGTTTACTTGGCCGCCACCGGCCTGTACAAGTAGTTTTTCGGTACTCACTTCCCCGTTGCCACTGATAACGAAGCACTGAAGTTTACCCGTAATCCAAACCGAGCATAGCTAAGTCGTTGGCAGCCAGGGTTCAGGGCCGGGGTGTTGCTTTATCGGTATACTCTTACGACACTCAGCTTTGCAAAGCACAATCCATTGCACATGCTTGTCTCTCTAATCCATTTACGAAGAACCTTCTACCTCTGACAGTTTGCCAGGGCAGGCGCTATCTGGTAGCCTGACAGATCTGGCTCGTGACAAAGAAGTACTACGACGCCATCACATCTTGTGTTCCACATGGCTGGCTAACAAGTGCTTGGAGTCGATTTTCTGAACTCTCTAAAAGGCGAGAAGACATTTTGGTGACTTCCTATGGAGCCTTGTGTTGTAACGACAGAATCACTGTACCTCCTCCGGTGAGGGCCGCGGTTTAGCAAAACGGGCATTTTGGACACCCAGGCATTGCAACAATGGAATCTCTTGCCTGTCTTGCATATTGGTGGCCAGAGTGGAAGGATGATAGGTGCAGCATTGCTGAAAACTGTCGTGGCTGTTTACATAAACTTCACACGCAATCATTGAAGTGGACGCCGTAGCCTGTTTCCGCAGAGCTCTGGCAAAGTGTTCACGCCGGTTACTTTGGTCCATTTTTGGATGGGCGCTATGCCCTCGTTATTAATATTTCCTACTCCTGCTGGATGGGGGTACATTGCACTGCTCCTCCTAGAGCTGATTTCACGAGCACAGCTCTAAGTAAAACATTCATTCGAGAAGGTTCTCCGTGTGCTTTGGTTACCGACAATGAAAACCATTTTGCTGCAAAGACGGCGACTTGCTGGTTGAAATCGTTAGACAGTCACCACGTGGTAAATCCACTCTGACACCCACTATCCGGTGATGCATCTAGAAGCTTTGTTCTTACCTCGAAGAGTGGGATATTATCTGTTCGCTTCAGCAAATTTAACGGATTCAGCGGGAGTGGTGACGATTTTTTAAAGCAGTACTGTAATTCCACCCACTCGACAACCGGAGAGCACCCATCTAAGCTGCTTCAGAACAGAGTATTGCGTACAAAAGTGTTCAGTTGGGAAGCAGCTGGGTTCACTTCTCATTGAGGAAATGAATTGAAACCCTCTCGCGGTGTTGTTCTTAATCGGATGGGCGGATGATTATGTGAGGTTCTTGATTTGGAAGGTGGTTCTGTACATCGCAGGCATTTAGACCAAAATGTTTTCACCATGCCTACTTCTGATGCTATGTATGAATGTCCTAACTCCAATTTTTCTGAGTCTATTCCAGAAGAGAACAATTCGTTGCTTCTGATGCTAATCCAGGAGTACAGGTTCGAAGGTCTGATGAATTGCTGCGTAAAGAACGGCTGAATTACGGGAGACCGGAAATCCATCTAGACTGTGGCGGATGTGATGAGCTTTGGCGACTTTCCTTTGTGTTGTTCTAATACATCCCCGAAGGCTTGCACTTCACGATTGCTCAAAGTACAAATTGGAATTGAGTTTCAGTTCAGCCTGCGTTCTCAGTCCTTCAGTGAACTAAGTCCGGGTCTAAGCGCTAGCTATTTTCGTTGCGATAGTACTAGTTCTCGAGTGCAAGTGCTGATCATAACAGCCATCTGTGGAGGAAAGAATGAGAGAAGTAAAAACCGGACTGATGAGCTTGCCGGAAGCACTAGCTCCGTTAACACAGCAAAGGAGTCGGAGCTGGCCGTCTTGGTAGACTTCAAAGATTGCAAGAGAGTTATCTGTTCGCAGAAGGTTATGGGCCCATAAAACACTTTACGGCACGCGCTTCACGTGGGCCGCCTACCAGCCAGCCAGAAACAGGTCTCAAGCACTGCTACGAAAAGCAAAGCACGACTATCATAAGAAACTCGCCAAAAATGTGAAAGACCCCAGGAAATACTTCGCTTACGTGCAGTCCAAGGAAAAGAGGCATTGGAGCGTACTTAATTGGAAGCGCCCGAGAGAAGCAAAGCTCTTGACCATAAGGGCAGGGCAGAAACCCTACTTGCTTTATTAAGGAGAGTGTATCATCAGGGCCAGATGCTTAGCGCGGCGGAATCAGATATAAGGGTTAAGCCAGCTCTCCGGGGGATTACTGTAAGTAAGGACGAGAAGCTCGACTAACTTAAATCTTTGAGCAAGCAAAAGCAGCCCGACCGGATATGATCCATCCGGCATTTGTTCAGCCTCCTACCGATAAGTCATCAGGGGCTAATACTCGGCTGTAAAAACAGTCGCTAAGGGAGGGTGAGAAACCAGACAACTGGAGTCAGGCCGTGATCGTAGCAGTATATAAAACATGATACGAGCCGAAGGCTGAGAATCTTGGACAGGTCAGCCTGACGTCAGAGCTGTGTACGTGTTTGGAAAGCATAATCAGAAAGCAACTGGGCGTACATCTGGTAATACCGCTGAACTGACACAAGTACAATATGGTTTTGCTAAAATATATCGTGTGTGACAAGCCTACGGGTGTTCTCAAACGAGACCACAAGACAAATAGATGAAGGCTCGACAAAGGAGGCTTGTTATTTGGGTTTTAGTAAGGCTTTTAAATCAGTGAGTCACGGCCTGCTGGACTATTAAGTGCAGATCTTTGAGGTAGGCGGGAAAGCAAGTGAATGAGTGGCACACGTTTGTGGGAATCGCAGTTTGTGTGTGGAGGTGGATGATTGGCAGTGGAGGCCAGAGAAGGTTACCAGTGGTGTGCCACATGGTTCAGTATCGGGGCCTTTTCTCCTCCTCCTCTGTATAGATGATCCAGCGAAAGAATTGAGCAACCCGTGTTTCATCCCTCCAGACGACAAGAAGATAGCACGGGGAAATTCAGCACAGGATATAAATGCTGTTCTCAGGTAGGCAGATCGATGGAATTTACCCTTTAATCTCACCGAATGCCAACTCCTGATTATCATAGTAGAAAGAGCACGCGATACCATTTTTCAAGGGATTTCGGGCGTAAAATCCTAGGTGTGATAGGCATGCAATAATTCAGGCCTCCAAGACAGCGTCCGAGAGCTACCATTACGGCCACAGTGGTATTAAGCAGGGAGCGCAGTACTGTCACGTGCGAAAAACAGAAAATCTTCATCCCGTTTCACAAGGTTTTGGTGGGACCTCTTCTGAAGTATTGTGTGTAACGAACGTTTGAGCAATGCGTAACCAAATTCGCAACAGATCCCGAAATCAAAACACGATTATCCGTGATATTCTACGATACTAGATTATAACATGAACAATGACATAAACAATATACAAACCTCAATAATACGATCACAAGGACTCAACAACGAGAAACCGAATAGCAGCGTGTGAGCAGACAGCACGTGCGTCACGCAGGTCCTGAACAAGGATGTGCCAAAGTAGCGCTCTGGGCGCGAACAAACAACAATTGGTCCAGAAAAACAACCAGTTCGTAAAGACAAGTCAATAGTGTATGGAAATGAGTGATGTTGGGAAAAACACTGAATCGCGAGGGAAATAGGGGGATTTTCCACGACCGGCTGTTACACCGCCCACCAAAATCCTCCTGGATCCTAAGCAGAGTCAAAGGTTCGGTATAAAGGTACTGATTCTTTCTACCTACCTGGGCCCTGTTGTCAGTGCGCGCGTCTAATGCTTGTCGTCAAAGTTCTACTACTGGTCGCACCCAACCCATTGGCAACATAGACGTGAGGCTAGTCTACATCTTCCACAAGACCAAATGACCGATGGCAGGCGTGAATGGTCACATAGACGTTGTCCTCGTAAGGGGCCGTCCGGTCCTGGATGTACGTGCTTGAATGTGTGTGTGAGTGCGTGTGTGTGTGTGCCGAGGTGACAATGAAATCACAGGTATGACTACACATCAAAGGAGGACTTTCTGCAATGTCAACAAAAGACCGCGTGGCAAGAAAACGAGTAAATGTAGCATGTGTGTGTGACCTGAGCTCCGCTACTTCCACATATGCAAGGGGCATTCGGTAGCGTCAACAAAAAGCAAAACAACGAACACTGTCACATGTTTGATGGGTTTACGGGATGTAGAGTTAGTCGTGCATGCGTGTATGTATTGGGATGTAAAATGGAATCGCATTCATCACCACATATCGGAAAGAACCTTCTGTAATGTCAACGAAAAGACCGCAAGCACCTTAACGTGTTTGACGGAGACCGTGTGGTATATATGGTTTATCTTTATCCACCTCGATTACTGGTGTGAAAAAGGTTCACTAGGCCTCAGGGTTATCAGCTCCTGCGTCTTCGCTCTCGAGTAGGTTAATACTGCGTATGTCACGAATGAGCACTCCGTTAGCTGTCTTCACCTTCACCGTTCTTATTATTCCGTCAGTGCTTTTGATGGTTTCCGTAACTACTCCCAAAGACCAAGCGCTGAAATGTGCGCGTCCGTCGGCGATCATAACCACGTTCCCAACTTTGAATGGTCTTGTTTTGGCCAGCCACTTCTGTCGAGTCTGCAAAGCCGGTAGGTACTCCCGTAGCCATCGCTTCCAGAAGACCTTGGCCAGATAGTTCGCTTGCTTCCACCCGTGGAGGTAGCTCCCACGAAGGTTTACCGGCCCTTGGAAACCCTTGTTCGACCTTAGCGTCAATAAGTCGTTTGGGGTGAGTGCCAGGTGGGTGGGGTCGCCGTTCAATACTGGAACCAGAGGGCGGTTGTTCAGGATTCGCTCCACTCAGTCATGACGGTGTTCAGCGTCTCGTCGTCGGGCGGCTGCTGCTCCATGATTGACAGCAATATCCGTCTGGCGGACCGGATCATGCGTTCCCATATGCCGCCTCAGCGGCTGGCCTGTGGGGGGTTGAAATGCCATCATATGCCGTAGGCCACGGTTCGATTCTGCTGTTCGTCCCTGTTTATGTTCTTGTACCAACGCTGCAATTCCCGGTGAGCGCCCACAAAGTTCGATCCATTATCTGAGTATATATCGGCCGGTACGCCTCTTCGGTTGATAAATTTTTGCAAGGCCCATAGAAACGAATCGTTCGTCATCGAATGTGCGACTTCTAGGTGTACCGCACGTGATTTCATGCACGTCATGATACATCCGTATCGCTTTTCTAATCTTTTCCCGCACTTGATCCACAAGGGCCCGAAATAGTCCAACCCGGTGCCACTGAACGGCCACCAGCCCGTAGTCACCCTCCGGACGTTGTTGATATAGTAAAGTACTATCGTTGAATCCGTCCAGAAGCTCACCGACCAAATGTAGAGATCGAAACATCTCTTCACAGCTTGCACCACCCTGACTGCCAACACGGCTGCGCTGAGTTCAAGGCGTGGGATTGAGACCGACTTCAGTGGAGCAACGCGAGCTTTGGCGAACAGGATCCTCGTGGTATATTGTCCATCTCCTGCGCACCATCGTCCGTACACCACAGCTCCATAACCGACTTCGGGTGCATCGGAAAAGGCATGTAGTTCTCCAGTCCGTGTCGTATGGCCAGGAGTCAAACATCGTGGGATTCTTGTCTCCTAATTTCTTCAAGGTGTTCAAAAATTCTTCCCAGTCCAGCCGGTCCCCTCGGTCCACTGACTGGTCCCAATCAACTTTCTTACGGCACAGCCGCTGCAGCAAGATCTTTCCGGGTAGCAGCCATGGTGAGACGAAACCGAGCGGGTCGAACAAACTTGAGACGGCAGATAGTATGCCACGACGGGTTATTGGCAGCTCGGGAACGTTTAGTTCGAAAACAAAATTGTCCGTTTCCGCGTCCCATTGTATCCCTAAGGTGCGCTCGATAGGAGGTGGAGAGCCGTCCAAATCCCTTACCCTTTCGGCCTTTTCGTGATACGGGATGACCTTCAGCACTTCTGAAGCGTTCGACATCCATTTAGTTAGATGGAAGCCGCCCTCTTCCAGCAATCTCGTCAGACCCCTGAACTGCTCTAGAGCTGATTCCACATCATCGAATGACCCAAGGTAGTCGTCGACGTAGAAGTTCTTGCTGACGCTTTCTACCACCGTCCGATGTACTAGATCGCCATGTTTGTTCGCTGATTCTCGGAGGGCGTAGTTTGCACAAAATGGTGACGATATGGCTCCGAAGGGGTGAACGGTCATCCTATAATTCACCACTGCGTTGTCCCGGTTGCTCCCTTCCCACCACAGGAAACGCAAAGCATCTCGTTCTCCTACCGGAATCTTCACCTGATGGAACATTTCCCTAATGTCAGCAGACAAAGCCACTTTACCCACTCTGAAACGGCACAAAACATCGATCAGTGGAGTGGTCCAGTCAGGCCCCTGTAGTAGGCGATCGTTTACCGACTTGCCCTGGAACTTGGCTGCACAGTTGAAAACCACCCGCAGTTTATTGGGTTTCTTGGGGTTGATAACCGGATGGTGAGGCAGATACCAGATACCCCTTTTGCTGTCGGTGTCAACAGGCACCTTTTCAACGTAACCGAGGGCCTCGTTTCGCTTCATCAAATCCGCGTATCGTTCCCACAGATTCTGGTCTCGAATGAAGCGTTCTTTTAGTCGTAGTAATCGTTGGAGAACATAATTCCTGTTGTCAGTCCACGGGTCGACTGGTGTGCGCCATGGGAGGGGAACCTCGAACTGTTTTTTGAGGCCTCTAGTGCCTTGCCGCACCGTTTGTAGAGCGAAGTGATCCCCTTGAGACAACGTCGGTCTTTTGTCTCCAATGTCATGAAACTCCTTTTCATACAGCCGTTGCAGATGATACTCTATGCGGTCCGTTTCGGCGGATAAGTAATTCACGGAACCGCGTACCCCTACTGGACCGTTTAACATCCATCCCAGGGCCGTGCGTACGGCATAAGGTGCCTGGCGGTCGCCCACTCTCTGGTCAAGCACCCAATGCGCCTCTGGCACGTCGCAGCCGATGAGGAGATCCACTTCATCATCTTCCCAGTCTACAACGGTTACATCCTGCAGATGGGGCCACCCAGTCAAGGTTGCGTTCACCGACCTTGGTGCTCGCATGGGGAGATCCGCTAACGTGAATGCCTCCGTTGGTTCAATTTCCTCGTTAGTGTCTAGAGAGATGAGTTGCAGCCTTAATCTACCGGCAGTCATTACCTGTGTTCCGCCCACCGTGCTCACTGCTAACGACGTCGCACCTTTAGCCAGTTGGTGTTTGTCGGCAAACCGCTCTTTCACTAAAGTGGTGTCGGATCCACTATCAACGAAAGCCAACGCCTTGACTATCCCAGTCGGAGTCACTACTCCCACGGCCACTACGCCTAAACGTACCGGTTTACTGGCAGATTGTGAAGTTGAACAAATCACGCTGGGCTTGGCAATCGCCTCGGATATGGTTACTCTCGCCTGATGCAGCAGCCGATGGCGTCTGCCCGTGCAGCCCTCGTAACCACATCGATTCCTTGTCCTACAGGCTGCTGCCCGGTGCGTGGTGTTGAGACAGATAAAACATGCTCCTGCCATCCTCGCCATTCCCCACCGTTCGTCTATTGTGGCGTTGCCGAACTTGGGGCATTCTGGTAGGCCATGGCTAGTACCACAGGATCTGCAATTTGGTTTCGCCGTAGCATCTCGTGAAATGACATGTGTATTGGTCCAAGGCTAATATTTTGGATGTTCCCGTGCAGGGCTTTGGACTTGGCTAGTACTGGGCTTGTTTGCTCGGTTGCTGTCCCGGATGAGTCGGCCGAATCTGCTGTCAGCTATCTTCGTTTGCCTGTCTAAGTATTCGGTCAGGTCTTCGAAGTTGGCTTCTCTGTCGCTTCGGCTGATCCGTTCTGCTTCTTCCGCCCACCGACCCTGTAGTTCGGGAGAGAGGTGACGGACTATGCTCTCCAAAGTGTGCATGGCGTCTAGGTCAGCCCTGTAACCTAAATGGTCGAGGGCTATTGAGCAGTTCTGCATCTTAATCACCAGGTCGGTCATGGTGTAGACGTCGCCCTTGGTTCTCTTTGCCTCTACCATCACGCCCTCTATTAGGTTACGGGCTACTTTGAAAGGTTGGCCAAACAAGTCCCTTAGAATCTTCCTTGCTAATGTGTAGCCTTGTTCCGGGTCAAGCATGTTACACCCGTCGATAGCTTCTCTTGCTCGGCCTCGGCAGTAGTGAGTAAGGTAAAGAAGCCTTTGCCCAGGGTCGGTTACCTTATTTTCAACGAACGTCTCGAACTGCTTGACAAACTTGCAGTATTGCTCAGCTCGCCCGTCGAAAACCGTTAGCTCCACTCTAGGCAGATCGATCGATGGTGGTTTGTGTTCGGCGACCGGCGTGGGGTTCCCTACATTATTGCACCCTAATCTATCGGAAGTGTTGAAGTCACTGGTCTCATGCTCTCGCTGTTTCTGTGTACACTTCTCTGCTTCCTGCGCCTGTAGTCTAGCCGATAGTAACTGTTGCTCTAGTTCTAGTATTCTCAGCTTATATAAATCGACATCCTTACGATCAATATTGTTCTCAATAACACATGAACTAGCACTGACAGGACTAGGCGATCTAGCAATACCTAAAGAATCATATGTACCCAAAACCTCCCCAGAGACTTTCCGTGTTACTTCCTGTCCGGATTCGACTGCTTTTGATCCTTTTCTTGGCATTTTGCGTGTTTTTCCTCGTTCCAAATTGATCTGTTGAGTATTGTAACGAACGTTTGAGCAATGCGTAGCCAAATTCACAACAGATCCCGAAATCAAAAGACGATTATCCGTGATATTCTACGATACTAGATTATAACATGAACAATGACATAAACAATATACAAACCTCAATAATACGATCACAAGGACTCAACAACGAGAAACCGAATAGCAGCGTGTGAGCAGACAGCACGTGCGTCACGCAGGTCCTGAACAAGGATGTGCCAAAGTAGCGCTCTGGGCGCGAACAAACAACAATTGGTCCAGAAAAACAACCAGTTCGTAAAGACAAGTCAATAGTGTATGGAAATGAGTGATGTTGGGAAAAACACTGAATCGCGAGGGAAATAGGGGGATTTTCCACGACTGGCTGTTACGTTGTGCGCAGGCACGAGCTCCTTATTATTGCAAGAATAAGGAGAACTTGAAAGGGGTGCAGCAATTTGCAACTAGGATGATTGCCCGGCAGAGGAGAAATCCTAAGCTCTGCCTCAAGAAAAACCATGTATCCTCTCTTAAGAGATTCTCAGGGGCTGAAAGGACCTAAAAGAAGAGTCCAAGATTATCAAGGGTCTGTTGGGTATATACACCAGCTGTTTCTTCTTTTCTGTCTCTGAGTGCGGCAATAGGTCACAAAGTCAAAAGCCGCAAGGGACATACTCAAGGCTGGATATACGAGTTAAGTCCTTACAAATAAGGTTGTGCCTATGTGGAATAGGCCGTCAGAGGATGCTGTTGAATGCAGCAAAGTATCAACTTTCAAGAAGAACCCAGGTTCAAGCGGGAACACAGCATTCTAAGATCTAGCTATGTAAATGAGGGGTGAGGCAATGATCCTATAGAAGAGGTTCGATAGCGGCTGGTGAACGTGTCTCCTATTGGGTCTAGCAACGAAATACCAACGATATCCCCTCTATCGGACGAAGAGAGAAGAAGCGAGTCGGTTTGCAAATGCAAGGTGTATTCTATATATCGTGGCACCGAAACAGTACTCATACGAGAGATACATCGAACGGAAACGAAACGAAAAGCAAACGCTGTGCAGAAAGCGAACCGCGAGCGTTTACAATCGGCGAAAGACCGAAAGTGAAAGTGATTCAAAACGAGGTCGACGGAAACCTCGGGAAAGTCAGTCCAGTAAAACGTAAGCAACCGGAGAACACTGAGGTCAATGTCAAACGTCGGAAAAGATCG
The DNA here is from genome assembly GCA_948099385.1 of Fasciola hepatica. NCBI lineage: Eukaryota > Metazoa > Platyhelminthes > Trematoda > Plagiorchiida > Fasciolidae > Fasciola > Fasciola hepatica. The sequence goes on along the minus strand of CANUEZ040000012.1, from coordinate 6,322,001 downwards.
TAGAGAAAATAGATCCAAAATGGTGTCCAGGAAACGGTCATTTTCTCAGAAAGATCGAGGTCACTACAAACCCTTCCGCGTTGTCCGGTGGCCTATCTTGGAGTTCACCGGCAATACCAGACGCAAGATACGGTTAAGATTTGTATTCTGGACCACTCTCTTTTTTTCTCTTGCTCCATTTTCCACTAAAGTACCTTCCAGCTCACCGATGACATTCAGCTAAAAAGATAGTCAGAAGATCCGGTACTATTTGAGCTTCAGCTTCATACCGGTTTACAGCTTCAGGATTTCAAGACTGGACGGAACAGCATCACTTTGGCTAGAAATGCGAAACGAAGTCTTAAATACCCGGCTCTCAAAAAACCCCATCAGTGTCTATATCCGGGCAGGTATATAACCACTTGCTCAGACGAGGCTACTTCCCCCATGAGGCAATGTTATTCCCCTCTGTGGCCAACGTCTCATTCCCCAATCCGGACGAAACAGTCCTTCCTAATGCGCTGGCGACGGATCCACTGAAATGTGCAGTCCAAAGTCAGGCTGCAGAGATAGCCGAGCTAAAAGCTACTGTCCGCACCCTTGAGGATGAGTTGACCAGCCAGAGGAGTTTGATTATCAATTCCCTTCCTGTGTCCCGGGCAGCCGATCAGGCGTGTAGAGTTTCCGAGCAGCAAATTCTTGATGCCGCCAAGATTTCACGAGACAGCGAGAATCGCTCTAAGCGTGTCATCCTTTGGGATCGCTTTCTAAACTCGGAACACCCTCACGACACCTATATCCAGGTGTTTAACAGCCTTAAGCTCCCTTTCCCACTTAAAGGTCGGTCCACTTGGTTGGTAACCAAACACACCAACCGGGTACACGGTATTTTCATTGAAATGGGCTCCACAGATGCAGCCAAACAAATTGTTTCCCCGGCCGCAAAGCTCAAGGAGAAAAGTAAAGGGCTCAAGGGAGTATCCATTGATAAGCCACTTCATCTGAGGCTCACCAGTGAAAAGGCTAAGCCAGCAATTCCACGGAAAGCCGATCCCAAGCTCAGAGTGCTGCCAGTTGTCCAGGTAACTCGCTGTAACAGCCGGTCGTGGAAAATCCCCCTATTTCCCTCGCGATTCAGTGTTTTTCCCAACATCACTCATTTCCATACACTATTGACTTGTCTTTACGAACTGGTTGTTTTTCTGGACCAATTGTTGTTTGTTCGCGCCCAGAGCGCTACTTTGGCACATCCTTGTTCAGGACCTGCGTGACGCACGTGCTGTCTGCTCACACGCTGCTATTCGGTTTCTCGTTGTTGAGTCCTTGTGATCGTATTATTGAGGTTTGTATATTGTTTATGTCATTGTTCATGTTATAATCTAGTATCGTAGAATATCACGGATAATCGTCTTTTGATTTCGGGATCCGTTGCGAATTTGGCTACGCATTGCTCAAACGTTCGTCACACTCGCCTTGAGGATCGAGCTGCATGCCCACCATCCGTAGATTCCCTACTCACACCATCTCTGGTCGCAGAGAGCACTCGTAGTAGTAGGCCTAGTGCCACTAAACATCTGACGCCCACGAAAAGTATCCCAGGCCCCAACATAGCCAATAAGGTTGTTTCAACGGACGAGACTCACCCATCCTTGAGCCCAGACATAGACCTGCAATCTGTTTCTGCTGAAAGCTGCAGTGAGGAGGTTAACGCACCAGGAAATATATCTGGTGCTGTCATGCAAAACAAGCCCACCAACAAGAAAACTCAGAACAGGGCATTACGCAGTGCGCAGAAGGGCAAACCACAGAAAGCAGCCTGCCCTTTTTGATGACCGAAGGATGTAGATCATCCGCCTGGTATGATACCCCCCTACCAGTCCCCCCAACAGTCTTCTTACTCTCTAGCCCCCCAGTATCTTCAGCCCCCCAGTATCTTCAGCCCCCGACTCCTCCAGGTCCTCCTTTCCACCCCCAAATCCCCCTTTTTCCTTCTCCTCAAACCCAAAATCAGTTGTCTCCGGCGATTCTGCAACAACTCCTGAGCCTGTGCTTAAGTGTTTTTACAGCAATTGCCTGAGTGTGTTGAATAACATCCCGGAGCTTCGGCAGCTTGCAGCGGATAAGGAGCCTCAGATCATAGCCCTCACAGAAGCCTGGCTCACCCCGACATACCTGATGCCGAAATATCCATTCCGGGATACCTCACAGTAAAGCAGGACTCCAGTAGAGGTCGTGCCGGCGGGGTCATCATATACTACGATAATTCGATCCCTCCTCCCACCTTACTGACAACACCAACCTTTTCATGTATTGATTGTTTGTGGGCCGTGTTTAACCTCTCTAGGACAGATACCCTATTGCTTGGTGTTGTCTACCGTCCTCCCGCATGCAATTCAACTGACAGCCTAGGTCTCATAGACTTATTAGTCTCCCTGAAAAGTTATACAGACTTCATCCATCTGTTAGTCACTGGTGACTTCAACTCTCCCAGTACAAACTGGCAAAGAGCTGATGCCCCGGATATCACTTTCGGTAAACCCCTCCTTGATCTCGTACTGAAAATCTCATGGGTGCAGAACGTTAGAGATCCGACTAGATATCGCACAGGCCACGCCCCGTCCCTACTAGACCTGGTCATCACCAATGATCGGTTCCTAATAGATGTGGTGCATTACTTGCCGCCCCTCGGCAAAAGTGATCACATTCTCATTGGATTCGATTATATCGTGAAATGGCCTCCTCTTCCGTCAGAAACCAAAATTTTGAGATCCTTCAAAAGGACCAACTTTGACCAAGTCTGTGCATTTTTTCGCTCCCAGCTAAATTTAACTAACCCAGGTAACTCTGCGGATGAAATGGCAGAGAATCTCAGAGAGTTAATCTCCTTAGCTGATAGGCATTTTGTCCCCAGAATTCGTCGCCCACAGACCGCTAAGCGACCCCTCCCTCGCCCCATTAGACGCATTCTAGACGAACGCGCACGCCTCCTTGCTAGATATAAAGCCACAGGCCTTGCCCGTGAGGCAGAAGACTTCAGGATCATAAGGAACATATGCAAAGACAAGATTAGGTCCTATCAGAATGCAGTCCAACGATCTGTACTTGATCGAGCACGGACCAATGAGGCATTTTTCTTTCAGTACATGCGCCGTCTAAGGGGCACAGCTCCGACGTCACTAGCTCTCAAAGATAGCGCCGGATCTCCAGTCACTTCCCCTAGCCAAGCAGCCCAGGCATTCAGCTCCTACTTCCGTACAATTTTTAGCTCCATATCCATACCATCCCACCCTACCATGCACCCGTTATCTCTGGCCACTATCCTTAACGGCGTCACTATTCCCATTGGTGCAGTCTCTCAAGGTTTCCGACGGCTCAACCAATATTGCTCCATGGGTCCCGACCTAATCCACCCCAGTATTCTCAAGGAAGCCGCGGACACATTAGCTGCTCCTTATGCCCCGCTTTTTCAGTGACGTTCTGAAGATGGAGTTTTCCCCAGTAGCGGGAAAAAAGCAGTGATCGCACCCATCTATAAGAAGGGTAGTAGACATCTTGCTTCTAGCTACAGACCCATAAGCCTCACTAGCATCACCATCAAAATTTTTGAGGGAATTCTTAAGAGTGAGATTCTTTCCCATATGCATAGAAATAAGATCCTCCCCTCGTCCCAACATGGGTTTCTTCCTGGCAGATCATGCATCACCAATATGCTTATTGTCATGGATAGTCTAACAAAAGCCTATGATGATGGCCAGCTCTCACACGCTGTATTCATCGATTTTGCTAAGGCCTTCTATAAAGTCCCCATGCTCCTCTTCCTTATAAGCTGCAGACATACTGTATCACAGGCTATATGTTGGCCATCCTACGCAGCTTCCTTGCCGACCGCACTTTTGTGGTTAAGGTCGGGAATGTTTTGTCTCAACCCTCCCCAGTAACAACTGGGGTCCCCCAATGGTCGGTCTTAGGTCCTCTTCTTTTCTTGATCTGTATAAGCGATCTTCCGACAACCCTTCCTGCGAACATTGCCCTGTACGCAGACGATGTAACCCTCTGGAGTTCAAGCTTTGATGACCTGCGAATTGCAGTTTGTGAAACGAAACTGTTCCGAGGATTGGAACCTCCCAGTTATTGATGACAAATGCGTGAGCATGTCTTTCGGCAGAGAGACTTGTCACACGTTTTCCAATAACGGAGCAACCACATTGCCAAGGGTTGACCGACACAAGGTGATCGGTTTCTGGCTAGGTTGTAACTTATCCTTCTCTCATCATCAACAACTTGCGAGCAAGTCTGCCACTCGAGTCCTAAATATGATTCGAAGGTCCTTCTCTCGTACATCTAGGTATGATTTCCCCATAATTTTCGGCACGTATATCTGACCTCCGCTGGAGTACGAAAGTCAGATAGTGCACTCTGGTCTTGTCCGAGACCGTGAGATCCTAAAAAGAGTTCAGCGGGCCTCCACCAAGGTAGTAAAGGGTCTATCCCACCTACCTTATCCAGTCGGCCTCTCACTCGTCAACCTCTATCCCCTTGACTTAAGACGAGTAAGAGGTGATCCGTTTTTGATGTTTTACCTTTTTGAATCAGGTCAAAGTGATTGCTTCTTCTCCGTCTGTCCAGCCTCTTCTCCCCGTGGTCACAGCAGAAAGGTTTTCAAACCGAGGCCACGCACTTCACTAAAGATTAGCTTTTTTAGATATAGGGTTATTACTCAGTGGAAAGCACTTACGGGAGATATTGTTCTCTGGCAGAACAAAACTATCTTCAAGAAAAAGCTAAACCTCTACCTGGGTCTCTCCCAATAATTCCTTGTCAAAAAAACAAACAAAATAGATGTCTTTTATGGCATATGTGTTCATGAATGCCGCATCCCCACTCAGCTTAAGGCGCTGTCCACAGTGAGACACCGCCCCCTCCCCGCTTCTTTTTACTCTCGTTTCAGATCAGTGAATCCGACAGAAGATCAAAGACTCCCTCAAGAACCGGGACAATTGGGCTCAAAGCCTCGAACCCGTGTAGTACTTCAAGACTTCAAGACCTAACTTGATCTGATGTGCGATAAGGTTCTCCGTTTCCCTCTCATTTTTAGCGGGGATTCGACGAAATACACTCGGCAGTGGTGGGTGCATACCTGGTGTGCATATCATCAAAGGAATTCTGGACGCTCGATTGGTCGTGGCCATTACCAGTCCTGTGCAAACAGAACTCATGGGGGATGGAATAGCTATAAGATGGCTAGGAACAGGGCTCAAGAGATCCGAAGAGTGGAGAAATATTCCTTCGAGCGTCGGTTAGCTGCGTCGGTCCGCACAAACCCAAAGCGATTCTATGCCTACGTGCAATCTCACAAACGTATGAGAGAGGGCGTAGCAACTTTGGAAGGAGCACAGGGACGACTAGCTCTAAACGACGAAGACAAGGCTGACATGCTCTTGGCATTCTTCAAGAGCATATATCGACCAGAAAATAGTTTGGAGGAAAGAATGGAGGGCCCACAGGAGCCTCCAACACCCGAACTTACTGTAGGAGAAGAAGTGTACGCGGAGTTGCAAATGTTGAATAGAAATAAAGCAGCAGGTCCAGACGGGATTCATCCAGCAACCGTTCAGCCTCTGGTCGAGGTCCTGAAGACTTCGGTGACGAAGCTGCATGAAACGTCACTTAGAGAGGGAATTGTGCCGGGAGACTGGAGGAGAGCAACAGTGGTAGGCATTTACAAGAGTGGACCCCAGCAAAAGGCGGAAAATTACCGGCCGGTTAGCTCGACTTCAGTACTGTGTAGGTGCCTGGAGCGAATAGTCAGGAAACAGATCTCTAGGCATTTGGTTCAACACAACCTCATATCAAATGCTCAGCATGGGTTTGTGGCAGGGCGATCCTGTCTGACGAATCTCCTGCTGTTCCTCGATGAGGTAACCAAGCGTCTGGACGAAGGGCAATCGATTGCGGTCTGTTACTTGGACTTCAGAAAGGCGTTTGATTCTGTGAACCACAGATTTCTGGACGTCAAACTGCAGTCCATGGGAATTGTTGGAAAGGCAAGACAATGGTTAGGTAGTTTCTTAGCAGGGCGAACCTTTAGTGTTAAGGTGGGGAGTCATGTTTCAAAACCGGAAGGTGTAACAAGTGGGGTGCCACAGGGCTCGGTGCTCGGCCCTCTGCTCTTCCTCATCTTCATCAACGACCTAGCACGTGGGCTTACAAACCCCACCCTTATGTTTGCCGATGACGTCAAGATAGCTGGAGTAGATATAGAACTTGATGTGTCAACAGTACAAAACTGGGCACGCAAATGGGACCTTTCACTAAACCTCACCAAGTGTCAATGCTTGACCACAAATACAGGGGCTAGTGAGAATGGTGTGGGTTCGTTGCAAATGGTCTCGAAGGTCAGAGACTTGGGTGTTATAATGGACAACAGCTTTAGGCCGTCAAAGCAGTGCACCTCAGCAGCCAATACGGCCAGGAGAGAAACCTCTCGAGTTAGATCCATTATGTCGTGTAGAGATCCGGAGATTTTCGTTCCGATATATCAGGCCATAGTTAGGCCGCATATGGAGTACTGCGTGCAGGCCTGGGCACCGTACTACCAGAAAGATATCGACTGTCTGGAGAAGGTGCAAGGGCTATCCACTAGAATGGTGGCTGGGCAAAGGGGGTTTAACTACACAGAGCGTTTCCGTGCCCTAAACCTATTCTCGATGGAAAGATGGCGCATTCGCGGGGATTTGATAGAAACCTTCAACGTAATGAAAGGACTGTCAGGAATAAGTCGAGAAGACCTTTTTTTCTCTGATCCCCGAGAGAGGCACAAGGGTGCATAGCCTTAGATTACAAAGGAAACATTCGAGGCTCCAAATTAAGGCGAAGTACTTCTCAAATAGAGTGGTACCCTACTGGAATAAGCTCCCGGAAAAGGTCATAAATACCACAACCGTGAAGGCTTTTAAGAAAGCAGTAGACCTATGTTGGGTGGCAGTATACCCCGAGTTATGTTAAGCAGCTTTTAGGGTCAGGTGCAAATTACTTATTGTTTCCACCTTACTCTGCCAGGGCTGATACTGCACAAAATTTCTGCCTTTCAGAAAAAGAAAATCACGCAGTGTTGGGAGCTACGGAAACGCGCCGACAACACAACTATCTGGACACACGATTGGCTCTAGCCACACCAAGTCTTGTGCAAACTGAACTGAACTGAACTGAACTGAACTGAGCTGCCGCCGGACGAGCATAGGGTAAGGCCTGGTGGTCTAGCCCCGGGAGGTAACCTTGCTCGGCCAGCCAGGGCGCTGGTAAGAAACCTAAAAGTCCAGCGGAATGCCGTACTCGGCTCTCAGGCCCCGGCCCCGGCAATAGTAAAGAAGCCACGTGCGGGGTCGCTAAAAGTTGTAATTAAAGATGCGCTGGAAGACGAGAATTGGAAGTACTGTCCGAAGATAGATAACAGCGCGACCCCTGCCAGTCTGGATGTTGTGGCCACTCCTATAGAGATGGATTGGGAGTCGTCGGAAATTCTGGACCATCAGCCGGCTTCATGCACCCCAGTTGGAACATCCGAAGCAAAAAACGGGTCATCATCTCAGGCGTTGCGCCTGAGAAACAGTCAGGAATGAATAACAAAAGACACCTAGGCGACGGAGCAAACGCGGTGGTGTTATATACTAACGCGTGTAGTATTAGAAACAAATGGGCGGAACTTGCCAAAACCGCTGACGAACAGAAAGCGTCAATAGTTGCCGTGACGGAAAAGTGGATTTCTGAAGAAGACCATGTGCCAGGCCTAATAAGTAACGGTTTTGCAGTCTACAGGCAGGATCGGGAACAAGATCGCCTTGGTGGTGGAGTAGCCATCCTCGTTAGGTCAGGTGCAAACCACCTTGAGTCCCAGACCAAGGTTTGCACTCGCAATATCCAGCTATGTGCCGTTACGATCATCCTTTAAGGCAGAAGGGTTAACGTCGTCTGTGTCTACAGGGCACCAAGCACAAACCACGAAGAGGATGTTTGTGTGCTGCGGACTTTGACTGAACTAGTTAAGGACGCACAAAAGACCCTCATAGTGGGTGACTTCAATCTTCCGCACATCGACTAAACGACCGAGGTCTGCGTACCAGGATCGGAGGAGCAAACCTACTTAGAATGGCTGCATGATAATGCGTCGCATCAGCATATTAGGGAGAATACCAGATATAGGACTGGATGCGTTCCATCCTTGCTGGATCTAGCTATAACGAACTTCCCCAACGATGTGGCTGGACTGCATTATTGTGCACCGCTGGGAAAGAGTGACCACGTGTGTGTCAAAATAGTTCTATACATGCGGCAACCGAAGTTACCCTCGAGGCTGATTAGGAATTTCGGTAGTATGGACATAGATAGGCTTCGTAATAGGGCTATGGGTTTGACCTGGGACGCGCCAGAGGAGGCTACTGTGGAGGAGCGCTGGCAGACCATAAAGGGATCCCTGACTGCCCTACAGGAAGAGTTCGCACCCTTAAAACGAAGGAGTGGGGAGGGCAAACCTATGTGGTGGAAGGCTGCAATAGCCAAGGCCATCAGACGTAGAAACCGCTTTTGGAACCAGTACAAAGCTTCCGGCAGTCAGCTAGCCTGGAACCGCTATACGAAGCTGAGAAACGAGACTGTAAGCCTTTTGAGAACTTCTAAGCGGGAATTTGAGCTCAAATTGGCCCAGTCTGTAAGACAACAACCGAAGAAGTTCTACAGCTATGTACAGTCTAAAGGCTCAACAAGAAATGCCGTAGGTCCGCTATCCACTAGAGACTATGGTATTGTCACTGATGACCAGGGCAAAGCAGACGCCCTGGGGGAATACTTTGGTAGTGTACATAGGATAGATAGTGGGGTACGAGTAGATCTGGCTCTGGTGCATCCTCCTCAGTTAAACGAGCTAGATCTCTCAGAGGAATGCGTGCGTAAGTACCTACAGGAGTTAAACAGCCACAAGTCAGCGATCCCAGATGGCATTCATCCAGCTATCATCAAGCCGTTGGCGGATATCATAGCTCCATCGGTATGCAGACTGTACAGATAATAATAATAATAATAATAATAATAATAATAATAATAATAATAATAATGGTTTATTTCGGAAGCGCCCGAAGCATGCCATGTGCATGATCATGTAGATACAGGTGATGGAATGGACAGATATAATTCATGGAAATATGGAGACTCTCATGGAAATATTGGATAAAAAGGCTCAGAAGGGGGAATAAGGTAGGATGAAAATAGTATAAACGTATGCACACCATAGAGATTGCGTGGAGTTTAAATGAGCTCAAGAGCGGATTTGAATGGACCCCCGGTGAGTTTGAAATTCAAGGTCAGGTGGACTGAATGGCTGGTCCGGGGCAATTACATATGGAGGCAGACTGGTAAACATGAGAAAGGCTGGAAATCGGTATAAAGAACTGCAGTAGCGAGGAACGATGGAGAAAAAGGTGAGGTGCACTGCAGTGGATTAGATGACAATGGAGCATTGGTACTTTGCAGTGAATTGTCGGCGGACAGGACACAAAACTCACCGTAAAACAGGCAGCGAGCAATGCAAGACGTAGAGGGATGATCAGATGACAAAAACGATTTAGAGGAATTGGATACGGTAGATGTGAGGCACAGATGTAGAGTTGATGGATGCCTATGATGACGGTCGTTGGGATGATAGCAAGAGAAATGGCAGGTGAGGAACTGCAAGATGCAGAGCGCGTGTACGTATATATATATGCGTAAGTTTATATATATATATATATATTTATTATATATATGTATAGGTTTAAGAGAAGCAGGAGCAATAACAATGGGGTCCTAGAAAGAAATCATCAGTCAATAGGAGGAGTAGGTAATGTTAGATCAATTGGTTGTAGGATTAACTTTGGAATGTCGTAGTGGGTTAACTTCATGACAAGTGCACGTGGCAGCCCAACGGAGAGAAAAATAGAATGCGGAAGCACAGAAGTGATGAAGACTGTTAGGAGCAGTTCATGGAAGAGTGAAGATGAAAGACAGGATCAAGGGAAACAGGTAAGAATGGGTCTAATTATTTGATCAATGCCGGTGCGAGATGTAGTGACGGACCAGAGGAATCGGGTAGTGACAGGTCAAACAATTTGGGACTGTAAAAGAACGTCACGACGTAACGTTGTCATTACAATGGTGGAACATGGAAAAGCGGACCACACTGAAAGGTACAGAAAAATGCCTGTAGCGAGCAATAAACGGATCAAGGGATGAAAGCAATGACCGAGGAGACACAGGTAAGAACTCACCAATCAGATCATTTTACTGCAGATGAAACACGAAGGAGGCGGACAAGGAAGCGGGAAGCCCCGAGATTAGTGGACCAGTAATAGAGCAAAAAGGCCACAAAAAATGAATGCGCAAAGGAGTTGGGGCAATTGAGCTGGAGAGCTGTGTGCCGGCAGACAATTGAACAGGTGGATAGTAATCATGACACTGGAAAGAACCGCAGAGGAATCGCGGGGCCAAGTGAGGAAGATATGGTGGTAGAGATTGGATAATAAATACGACTGTAAAAGATGCGAAGTTTGAAGCGGCAATTTCTCATATGCGGATTGGGCATGAGTGCGGGTGCGGTTGGTGCATCATGGCATGGGGCACGAGGAGGCGACAGGTTTAAGGAAGCTATCAATGGGCGTTCTGAGCAGAGGGTAACACCAAGAGCATAAAGGATAGAAGCCAGCAATGACGGCAGGTGGGAAACGAGTTATTGGCGAGCGTCGACAGAGAAGAGTGGTTAGGACGATAGTGACTCAAAGCAGTGAAAGTTGATGTAGAGAGAGGCAATAGGACGGAGGACAAAACGGGAAGGTGTGCATACCGTGGTAGGGCGACAAAAACGGGAAGTGGAAACAGATGATAAGAGCTATAGGTGAACAAGCTGTGGCGGAAAAAGATGAGGAGCATGCAATTTTCAACCGACAGCATTGGATTCGGTAGTTCAGGAAAAGTTAGGGCGTGCCATCCACAACCGGTGCTAGTGGGTGGGACTGGCCGTGCGCTGGGCACCCAACCTGAAAAACACTTCGTGAAGTGAACGCAGGAGGTGTGATCCACCAGTCTAGTTGCGCTCGCACATCGTTGCAGACGGCCTGCACGCCCGATGTGCGCCGGCCATAGCGGTGGATCTGACCGCGCCCCGCACTGTTGGGAGTGGCACGAGTGATCATGGATAACTGTACAGGGGGCAAAACGATCGCGATGTGGGTGCGTGAACCAGGAACAATTGACCAAGCCGTGAGACCATGGACAGGAGAGCCAACGGAACCAGCAAGTGGTAGACGACCGTGTAGCAATATTATCCAGGTGCACCTGCCAGGGAGATGGTAAGTACAGTGCCCGAAGTGGTTGGCCGTCAACGGGGATCACTGGAGAGGGAAAAGGGATAGAGAAGCGCAGTCTGGGTGTGCCCAAGCTGAGAATCAACGGATACTGAGGAGAAAAAAAGTGAATATGATGGACAAGAGATGAACGTAGGTGAGCAATAGGGTTACCTTATGATGGCAGGTGGTAGGTTCGCTGTGGATCAGTGAAGGCAATGGCCTTAGTTCGCGGGGTGTACCTAGTGGCTTGTGACGCAGAGGTGGTAGAGTTACAGTGTGAGACCTCTTTCAAAGGCCAGGTCGGCGGAGACGAGCTCATTGGTGAGCAAAATAGCATTGGGGACTGTTAAGTATGACAAAAGTGCGCGCCTAAAAGCGAACATTGAAGAGGCACTGCGTAAGCTAAGGGGCAGCTTATTCCAGAATTTGGAATAGGCTGACAGAAAGAATCGGGACTTCAGACAGAGATTAGAATGAGGGACAGTGAGAGAGAAGGCACGGTGCCGGATGGGGTAGGAGCAGGGCGCAGCGAATGAGATGGGATAAGAGGTGTAGGCTTAAAGAGGAAAATCAGGTTGAGCCTCATGCGACGAATCCATAGAGGCTCAATTTGTAGGAGCTCACACCGCTGGCGGTATGTTAGGGCTAGGGATACGCCCAACAGCCTTTTGGTGAAGGTACGCTGAACGTTCTCAAGAGATACAATGGAGGGACGTGGCCAGAGGCTGGAGGTAATGGGACAATATTCCAGGAGCGGTCTCACGTTTGAGAGATACATGGAGAGGCGACTGGCCAGTATTAGGAAACACCGATTGATCAGGCCTAGGGTTCTCTTAGCCTTAGCGATTTGGAATGATGCCTGTTCTGAGAAGTTAAAGGAACAAGAGTAGCGTACGCCAAGATCGGTAACCATGGGGTGTATGGGGATGGGCAGGCCGTCCAGACAAATTTTGCCGGGTGGTACCGTGCACTTGTATGGTAGGAGGAAGCTTTTTTCCGCAGAGAATTTCGTGAACCACGAGAAGCACCAAGTTTGAAGAACGAGTAAGTCATGCGATATGTTGCATAGAGTCACGGATAGGTCACTAGGGAGGAAAGAGTACACTATTTTTATATCGTCGGCAAAGAGGAAAGGAGTGCCGTGTCGAATAGAAGAGAAAATGTCATTGATATAAATAAGGAATAGTAATGGGCCTAGGACACTGCCTTGAATGACGCCGCTAGTAATTGGTTTGGCGGAAGATAGGTGGCCGTCGACGAGCACGGCTTGTGATCTGTTAGAGAGATAGGAGGATAGCCAGGAGAGGAGAGGGTCAGTAATACCGAGAGATCGGATTTTGGCCAACAGATGAATATGGGGAACACGGTCAAAAGCCTTAGACATGTTGAGGTACAGGACAATTACAGAGTCGCCGGCGTTGGCAGCAGACGATAGGACATTGAGAAAGTCAAGCTGGCATGAAGAGCAGGAACGGGAGTTCAAGAAACCATGCTGACCAGGGTTCAGAAGGTTGTTAGATAAGAGGTACTGGACAATGTGTCTTTTGATAATTCTCTCCATAATTTTGCAGACTACTGGGGTGTGATTAATGGGCCGATAGTTATCTGGGTCGTGTAATACGCCCTTTTTGAAGCGCGGAACTATAACAGAGGACTTTCATTGAGGGGGGACGAAACTGTGAATCATGGAGGTGGTATACATATTAAGTAACAATAAAGGGAGGTCAGGACCACCGAAACGGAGGAGGGACGGTGGGAGATCATCTGGTCCCGGTTTCGAGGAAGGATTAGTACACGAAACTGATTTTTCAATTTCTAGATGGGTGAAGGGAATCGATGAAAGAGAGGCAGAGGTGCAGGGCTGGATTGTAGAAGGGGGAATACCAGGACAGCTTATAAGGGAGGAAGAAAAATGCTCATTGAAGGCCTCGGAAATAGATGCTGGAGTATTAGCGGTAGATGAGCCGCAGATGAGGAACTTGGGCAAGGTATGATTGGATTGATTAGACCTTTTACTAAGCAGGTTGGACAGGTAGCCAGTTTTGTTTGGGTGTGCTAGGGCGATGGTCTCTTGCCTTCTCAGATGCGAATCGACCATTCAACGCAGCCTCAGTTGTAGCTGGTTTATGCGCAGGAGAATTGTAAAGTCGTGTGATCTAGCGAAGGTAAGTTGCAGCTTAGACAGCTTACGCTCTAAAAGTGACAGGCGTGAGGTGCTGGAATTGGGGCGTGGATCGACACATGGGTTGGCGGTATTTAGGCAGTGTAGGAGGTTGGGGTAGAGAGAGTTCACGACAGTGAGGGGATCGGATGAAAGAAAAAATGTGTCCCAGTTAAGGGAGCGGATTATCATTGGCACTAGGGGCCAGTTACAGGATCGGTAGGAAGTCAGAACAAGGGGAGAGGATTGCATCGGATGAGAACAGCTGAACTTGCATCTGACAATACGGTGGTCACTACCCGGGAAGTGATCAGTAATCTGGGTGATCATATCAGGAACATCAATGGAGAATACTAGGTCCAAGATGTTGTTCCCCCTAGTAGGGCAGGAGACATGTTGGGTCCATCCACCAAGACGGACACAAGAAAGGAAGGTGGAGAGGGCGGGAGGGCTAGTATGGGTGGACCAGCAAATTGAAGGAAAGTTAAAGTCACCCGCAATAATTTTTGCACTGGCAGGGTAGTCAAGCGCAGCATTAAAGACATCCACGGCGGAGTCAATTTTTGCAGGCTCCAGACCCGGGGGGACGTAGACGCAGCCAAGGAGGAGGTTCTGGCCGGAGGCGTGAATGGATAGTCATAACGAATCCTCAATAAGGAGAAGCGGGGGTGGTCGATAACACTAGCGTGGATAGTGCATTTGACAAAGGCTAAACAGCCCCCTCCACGCCTGGACTGGCGGGTGTTCGAGAAGCATTGATACCCAGCTATGCGAACAAGGTCAAGCGAAGCATCATCTGACAGCCAGGATTCAGTTATTAGTATAATGTCAGCGTTTGACGTAAATGCCAAAGATCGCAGGTGCGATATTTTTCTAATTATTGAGCCAGCGTTAATAAGAACTAGTAGGAATGAGCTCAGTATCGGTGTGCGCAAAGCATGGATGCCAGGTGCAAGACTATTGGGATCGCTGTGGCGATAGGAGTTGGGTCTCAGTGGGGATAGAGCGTCAGTAGAAGGGGGAGGGCAGGCAGTGTTGGGTGGGGGACGGAAAGTATGAGAAGCGTTAGCATTAGGCGCAGCCGATTGCTGTGGGTGATCAATACGGTGGGTGTGCAGCACACCGCTGATGTGGGCCGGAGGGGTGTCACACAGTGCAGAGGGAGGGGCACCATATGGCAAAGTGAGAGGTTAGGAATATCTGTCGAAGCGGGGTGGACAGGGGGAGTGCGTGGTGTAAGGTGCTGAGTGGTGTGGCCTCGAGTGGGGAGCGAACAGTGATATGAGCCTGTGAAAGTTTATGGATATGGTCCATAGGGCGACTAGCCATATGGCCACGGGTGCGGAGGGCACCGGTCAGGAAAAAAACGAGATCTTGTCTGCAGGCAACCTACCTGTTGGGCAGAGTCAGTATAAGGCCGGTAGGTCGGTATGGGGGTGAAGGCATGTGGGAGAGTAACTGGGACGTAGTGTGAGGTGGGGGGCGGGAAGGGAGTGGCGAAATTTGGAAAGGTTTGGAGGCTCATGAGGGGCAGGGGAGCCGGTAAGTAGGGTGGGGGGTGGGGCGAGAAGGCGGGATAAAGGTATGAACCTAGAGTATCTGCTAGGGTATGTACGTGGTACTTCAGGGTTAGATGAGGGTTGGTGGAGGTGAGCAGGGGGGAACAGCGGAGGCATGCTGGGGCTATAGTATGGAGGGTTGGTGCCTGGGGGGCAGGGAGGGATATACGGTAGCAACGGAGATGGAGGGTTGGTGTAACCCATGCGATCAGAGAGAGGGAAAGACAGCGGAAGGGGGTGCGAGGCAGTGGAAGGGTGAGTGACACTGGCAAGGCCCTGAAGGTCACTCCTACTCAAAGGGACGATGGCGTTAGACGGATCCGGATGGTGGCCCAGTTGGTTATCACCTGGAGGATCCGAGAGTACGCTATAGGCAGAAGCCGATTGAGAGTGGGGGGTAATAGGTGAGGTGATTAGTTGGGCAAGTGCGGACCTGGTAGGAGTACCAGGTAGGCTTATGGGGGGATTAGAGCGGCACTTATGAGGATAGAAACGAAATGTCGCGGCTGAGCTAGCAGCTGGTGGGTAGTTTGTAGAGTCGTTAGAGCTAGAGCGGTGGGTGACAACACTTGTCAACGGCTCGGAGGACGGATTGGAAGTAGTACGGCGGGGGCTGTTGGTTGTACCAGGGTCTTGTTTTGGCTCAGAGACTGTGACGGGGGAGCGCGGCTTTAATACTGAAGTGGAGTGCCGCTTGGGGCCTGTGGTCGGGGAGCGAGAGCTACTGCTAGTAGAGGCTACTGGGGGAGATGGTAAAAAAGGGCGTTTGAGTGCAAGCGGAACCGGGGGTGGGGAGTTAGACATATCTAAGTCGACAGTTTGCAGGCAGGCAGGGCGAGGCGCTGGGCTCGCCTTTGACTTCTTGACAGAGGGGCATTGGGTAACCTTCATGTCGGTTACAGTGGGGTCAGTCTGCATGGGCAAGGCGGAGGTATTTCTCAGCGAACGAAGTATTTCCCGTTGGGAGGGGGGGTTATCAGAGAATATCTTGATGTCCTTATACGGCGAAAGGGCAGCAATTGTCGACTTGTTGCTAATGAACTCTGTAGCTGCTAGATCGTCCGTGAATTGGAATAGCAGGGGGCAACTATGTCGTTGGGACTTTTTACGTAGCCTCCTGCAATGGCATCTATAGTGAGCCATGCTGCACGAACTTAGTATGTTGTGTTTCGCCAAGGAAAGTGGTAAGCGGTCTGGAACATTGAAAACCACTGCTTTCTTGGAGTTGGCAATGCGGTGGTATATTTCAGTAGACACGGAGTCGAGGAGGTGTCCCACCGAAACCAAGTTCGTGGGCGATGTAGCGGTTACAGGGTCAAGGAGAGTAGCCAGGGGTGAAACCTTTGAAAGGATTTCACCAATCAGCTCGACCTTGTTACTAAGTTCGACGAAACTCTGCTTAAGGCTATTAGGACTATTAGAAGCTTCACCGTCGACGTTAACGAGGGTGACAGAGCACGGCCTGGTTTTTGGGAGGGGTTGGGTGTGTTTTGGTTTGCCAGCTTTATCGATACGGGTTTTCCGAGTACTGGTTGGGGGCCGGGATAGCATGATAAGTAGAGATATATGACGGAGGTTAAAAGGTAGCAGGAAGTCGGTCAACTAGACAGAGACAGGCCAAAGTTCTGAGCAGACCAGGAGTGTTCCTGGGTGTTATGTGTGCAAAGGTCTAGATGAGACCAATCCCAGTCAGCACAGGGGGCCGAAAAAACGCCCCCAAACGGTACCTTTCGGGACTGTTCTTCAAAATCCCATTTTTATGATAAACAAGTTGGGCAATTGTACTAATGAGCCCTGAAATTGCCAACTGCGAAGTTTTATCCCCATAAACGTCATGGTTTTTGAGATATACGCACTTTATTGTTTCGCTGCTTTTTATCATTTCCCGGTGATTGTCTTGATTTTTCAAGCATATAAGCGCCCAAATGTACCACTACCAATGAGTACCTTTCTTTTTTTCGACAACTCGAGCATGCTTCTTCATGAAACACCGTCACTGACGATTTTTGCTTTTTTTGTTTTACTGGGGTGCGCCTTTCTGTCACGTGATCCGTCGAAGGTTACACGCTAGCCGTAAGTCGTCCTGTACCGAGTCTTCACTTTCGTGCCACATATGTGGCAATGAGGTACGGGCAGTGAGCTATATGACCCGCTATATGTACTGTTGGGCCTAGGAGACTTGGGACGATGAGGAATAGTGAGATAGAAGGAATTTTGCTGTGTGGTGTGCACAGGTTGAACCCCACAGGATACGGTAGGTACTTAGCTGTTGTTTGGGTCACAACAGCAGGTTTTGCGGGAGAGTATATTGTAAGTATGGGGTCAGTGGACCGGGTGGAACGAAAGTGCGCTCTTATGGCAAACAAAACAAATGAATGGAGGCACAGTGGGACAGAAACTTCGAAAGGTGCACCGGAGGATGCGTTGCGAAAATAAGGTAGGAGTTGGGTTATAGCGATGGGATGTAAAAACGCTAGATAGATCCTACTGTGGCGAGAATCAGGGGAGATTTGCTAGATAAGCCATGTAGAATGTAATTAAGTGGAATTAGAGCAGTGCATAATCAATGTAGTCTATAACTCTAACTCGCGATAAGTACTAGCGTCTGCACGGTGGTGTGCCGCAGTTGTTTACAAAACTAGGTCACGGTTTCAGGTAATTAGGTGGTGTATACTAGGGTGGACACAATTACAAGTCTAAACAGTGGTATATGCAAAAAAAGAAAACGAGACAACCTGGATTTCACGCGGCCTCGGCCTTGGCGACCCGCATACTGCTATTCTGTATAAGATCGAAGTGGCCGCCGTTCAAAAGGCAGGAGGATCCCATAGAGATAGATTGGGAGTCGTCGGAAATTCTGGACCATCAGCCGGCTTCATGCACCCCAGTGGGAACATCCGAAGCAAAAAACGGGTCATCATCTCAGGCGTTGCGCCTGAGAAACAGTCAGGAATGAATAACAAAAGACACCTAGGCGACGGAGCAAACGCGGTGGTGTTATATACTAACGCGTGTAGTATTAGAAACAAATGGGCGGAACTTGCCAAAACCGCTGACGAACAGAAAGCGTCAATAGTTGCCGTGACGGAAAAGTGGATTTCTGAAGAAGACCATGTGCCAGGCCTAATAAGTAACGGTTTTGCAGTCTACAGGCAGGATCGGGAACAAGATCGCCTTGGTGGTGGA
This sequence comes from Fasciola hepatica, assembly GCA_948099385.1. Lineage (NCBI taxonomy): Eukaryota > Metazoa > Platyhelminthes > Trematoda > Plagiorchiida > Fasciolidae > Fasciola > Fasciola hepatica. The sequence continues at coordinate 6,303,747 of CANUEZ040000012.1, read as the reverse complement.
GTAGCCATCCTCGTTAGGTCAGGTGCAAACCACCTTGAGTCCCAGACCAAGGTTTGCACTCGCAATATCCAGCTATGTGCCGTTACGATCATCCTTTAAGGCAGAAGGGTTAACGTCGTCTGTGTCTACAGGGCACCAAGCACAAACCACGAAGAGGACGTTTGTGTGCTGCGGACTTTGACTGAACTAGTTAAGGACGCACAAAAGACCCTCATAGTGGGTGACTTCAATCTTCCGCACATCGACTAAACGACCGAGGTCTGCGTACCAGGATCGGAGGAGCAAACCTACTTAGAATGGCTGCATGATAATGCGTCGCATCAGCATATTAGGGAGAATACCAGATATAGGACTGGATGCGTTCCATCCTTGCTGGATCTAGCTATAACGAACTTCCCCAACGATGTGGCTGGACTGCATTATTGTGCACCGCTGGGAAAGAGTGACCACGTGTGTGTCAAAATAGTTCTATACATGCGGCAACCGAAGTTACCCTCGAGGCTGATTAGGAATTTCGGTAGTATGGACATAGATAGGCTTCGTAATAGGGCTATGGGTTTGACCTGGGACGCGCCAGAGGAGGCTACTGTGGAGGAGCGCTGGCAGACCATAAAGGGATCCCTGACTGCCCTACAGGAAGAGTTCGCACCCTTAAAACGAAGGAGTGGGGAGGGCAAACCTATGTGGTGGAAGGCTGCAATAGCCAAGGCCATCAGACGTAGAAACCGCTTTTGGAACCAGTACAAAGCTTCCGGCAGTCAGCTAGCCTGGAACCGCTATACGAAGCTGAGAAACGAGACTGTAAGCCTTTTGAGAACTTCTAAGCGGGAATTTGAGCTCAAATTGGCCCAGTCTGTAAGACAACAACCGAAGAAGTTCTACAGCTATGTACAGTCTAAAGGCTCAACAAGAAATGCCGTAGGTCCGCTATCCACTAGAGACTATGGTATTGTCACTGATGACCAGGGCAAAGCAGACGCCCTGGGGGAATACTTTGGTAGTGTACATAGGATAGATAGTGGGGTACGAGTAGATCTGGCTCTGGTGCATCCTCCTCAGTTAAACGAGCTAGATCTCTCAGAGGAATGCGTGCGTAAGTACCTACAGGAGTTAAACAGCCACAAGTCAGCGATCCCAGATGGCATTCATCCAGCTATCATCAAGCCGTTGGCGGATATCATAGCTCCATCGGTATTCAGACTGTAGAGATCCACGTTGGACCAGGGTAAGCTGCCTCAGAACTGGATGGTCGCGGCAGTCGTGGCAATACATAAGAGTGGGCCTAAGTCGGATGTGCAGAACTACAGGCCGGTAAGCCTAACTAACATTCTCTGTAAAGTCCTCGAGAAGATCATGCGTGCCCACATCTGCCAGCACTTACTGGAGCACTCCATGTTAAGTCCGGTGCAGCATGGATTCCTGAAAAATAGATCTTGCCTGACCAATCTCCTGTGCTTCTTAGATGAACTAACTCGACGACTGGACGAAGGTAAGCAAGTTGAGGTATGCTACCTCGACTTTAGCAAGGCGTTCGACTCCGTTAATCATCGTCTTTTGCCACGCAAGATGGAGACTTTCGGGATAGGTGGGCCAGTATATAGGTGGCTGGAGGACTTCCTCTCCCACAGGACGCTTTACGTCAAAGTGGGGGACAGGTGCTCCAGTTTGGTGAACGTCACCAGTGGTGTACCTCAGGGATCCGTCCTAGGCCCGGTCCTACTCTTGTTAGTTATTAATGACCTAGCATCCATTCTTCAATCGCCCAGCTTTATTTTTGCGGATGATGTGAAGATTGTTGGATCTAAGGGTAGGGCGGACTTGGGCAGGGAAATAGGTACCGTCCTGAACCGGGCATACAAATGGGACTTACCTCTAAACGCTCAAAAAAGCCATTTGTTGTCAAGGGCAACAGAGGCCTAACTGTCGCTCATGATCAAGGGTTGTTCACCGTAGAGGCAGCCAGTAAGGTTAAAGACCTGGGGATCATCATGAAAAGTGACTTCAAATGGTCGGAGCAGTGCAACGCTGCTGCGCATAAGGCTCGTAGGGAGCTCTTTAGACTGCGATCAACTTTGTCTTGCCGGAAGCCGGAGGTATTCGTACCTATTTACATGGCTATAGTACGACCTCACTTAGAAGGTAGCGTGCAGGCTTGGTCACCCTTCTACAAAAAGGACGCCGCCTGCCTCGAGAAAGTCCAACGTCTCGCCACGCAAATGGTTGAAGGGCAGAGAGATAAGACTTACGAGCAGAGACTCTGTGACCTGAATCTCTTCTCGTTGGAAAAGAGGAGACGTCCAGGGGATCTCATAGAAACGTTCAAGGTAATAAAGGGCTTTTCTGGCCTTAGACCAGATAGTCTATCCCAATTGGCCGTAGACTCCAGAACAAGGGGACACGAAAAGAAGTTGATAAATGCCCGATCTAGGTTGATGGCTAGATCGCACTTCTTTAGCAACAGGGTTGTGAACAGTTGGAACGGTCTGCCTGGTGAAATGGTAGATCTGCAGAGAGTCCAATCCTTCAAAGGTGCCGTAGATCGCAAGTGGTACGAGATCATTCCTTGTAGTGAGCCTTGAGTATATCAACTAGATGGATGACGGGTAGCACTGTGGTCCTTCTGGAGTATGTTTTAGCAGACTTTTTCCCTCATTGCATACTGTCTCAGTGAACGCTCACGATGCATAATGTCTCTCGCAGTTGATGTGCGATGAGGTTTTCCGTTTCCCTCTCATTTTTAGCGGGGATTCGACGAAATACACTCGGCAGTGGTGGGTGCATAACTGGTGTGCATACCATCGAAGGAATTCTGGACGCTCGATTGGCCGTGGCCATTACCGGTCCTGTGCAGACTGAACTGAACTGAACTGAATTCTCCGCGCGCGTTACGGGTTCTGCGTTGCCCTGGCATATGCGTCCCGTATCAGTATTTTGTCACAGGCGCGGATGCTTTCTGCCCTGTTTTTTGATATGGTCGAAGGGATAAAACAGTATTTTCTGAATTTGATCACGCCAGAAGACTTGAATTATCGCATCGCGTATCCCCTCGTCGAGAAGGATTCGCCTGATCTTTCCTTCGTACAAAGTCTACCACAGTCGCAGATTCGTTCGGGAGATATTCGCGGATCTTTGGGTTTAAAGCAGTCAGAGATGAAACTAAGGCATCGCTTTAATCGTTGGACTTTCGTTTCGAGGGACAACGTTGGAAGCGGCGATGCCACCGCCGAGCGAATCTTCGATGCGCGCCATTCAGTAGAAGGACTTTCTTGTTCTTCTTCATGTCTTGCTCATGCTACTGAAGTGGAATCCATAGAGCTCAGTTGCCGCTCTACGCGAGATCGGGATCTGGTGCGAGAAGTGTACGGTCATCATTTCTCTCCTATACCTCTTGATGTGGATACCTTTTGCGACTTCTGCAACAAGCCCATTTATGGTCTAGGTTACGGTCCTGTCTGCCAGAGATGTGCAGGTAATCTTCTTCACTCCTGTTATCCTTTTCGTTAGTGCTGAGCCATGTTAGAAACATTTGTTGCCAAAGCTACTTCAACACAAGTCGGTTTTCTGATTTTCGGAGATTTCGAGAAGCCTCGTCTTGTCCGATTTTTTTTGTGGCATCGAGGAATTCGATACGACCAATTCGTCAAGTCAAGTGTGTGCTTTATCACCTCAGGGTGGATATTCAGCAACTGCTTAATCACTTCCAGTGGCAAATTAGTACATGTAATGAATGGAGTGTATTGTCAGGCCAGCGTTGAGTCTAGTTTTGCAGTGGTTGATGAGGAAACGGGTGAGATAGGGAGCCGTAGAAGCTTTATAGGTTTTGTTCGAGAAAACAGTAGTTTACGGCAGGATCGTGTGGATGATGTATGAATACATTTACTGATATTGGGGTAAAGGCAGTATCTTTTTGGGAGACATTCGCACATGAATTGTCGTGTTGGAATATTATAAAGTGGGTAAATCGATTTGGAGGCACGTGTTTCAGTAATCGGACAGTTAGTTCAAATTCTTCAACAAGTATTCCAGAGAATATTGCTAGCGAAGTTTATAACCAATAAGGTAGAGTGAATAAAATTTCAGCTGAAGGGTTTGCATCAAGGTTTTGTGACCTGTTTCTGGCGAATGTCGGAAAATTTTAATTGCAGTATCAAGCCTCATGATCATCATGCTTGTCTTTCATTGGCATAACCGGTTTGATTTCTATACCGGGGCATTCTCACCACAGTTTGTTCTCAAAATTCAGTAGCCACAAATGTAACCTGCTAAAATTCCGGTGTGAACTATGTATTTCACGCTTGTTTCAGGATGCCACATGACTTGCCATTGGATATGCCGTGGTCTTATTCGCGTTTACTGTCAAGGATCCTCGGATAACGTCGATGTTTTGGAGGACAAAGTAACAGTGGACAATGACAAAGTACCATTACCAGCGGTAAGGATGCAGAATAGTAATTCTCAATTTGGTTTGCCACCAGAGTGACACTCCTAGTTTGGTCATGATGTTGCGTTCTGACGGCACGCACTTCAGCATTCCTCAGAATAAATTCAGAGACATACTTTGAACGCCTATATTTCTTTTATCTCCTCATTGCAGAATCAAGGATAAACGTAGGTGAACTGTATTGAATAGACAAGAAGTGTAGATGCAACTGCACTACGGACTGACATTCGGTTGTCTCCGTTTACCTAGCGAATGAGAGTAAGAAACAGTACCCAACACATTCTGTCCAGTTAAATTAATCGTGTAGCTTTTTCAAGTGTTTTTGCCATGTCATGATTTTAGTGCTGGTAAATTTTTGTCTATGGATTCACTAAACCTCGCAGTTTCAGTGTGACAGAAAACCAAGCAGATTTCTGTCATCTAAGCAATCGCACTTCTCTCGTAGCTTGGGTATCGGACGCAGTTTCTTCGCGTATAAAGAGGGTTCTTTTCGTTGTTGCTTACCTCAGTCGTCTGTGGCATCGGCGTGACATTCATTATCTGCCAAGGCTCGAGTGTGCGCTGCAGTTGAGGAGTCACGCCGGTGTAGCTGAAAAACGTGGCCACTGCAAATATATCCATGAAAATTGTAGGTATTTAAATACCGATGTGTTCGTAGCATTGTTCGAACCCCGGTGGGTACACCACATCAGCAATTCTGAGGTTCGACGGAGTGTTGAGCACGCAAAGCAGATCATTAGACAACGCTAGAGCTCACCGGGCTATGGTTTAGGCGTGTATTATGCATTTCCTCGGATAGAGTTCCTCAACGTACAACGCTCGCTGAAACGGGCAGCAGTTGAAATTGAATAAAGATCATTAGCCCATGACGAGGATTAAGGGTGTGGTAAGCCTGCCCAGTAGACTTGGCTGCGTAGGGCGTGCTAAGTTTCTTGGATGGGGTTTACGAGTTTTCCCAGTCACTGGTTAGCTAAGGATGAAACAGCTGTACAGTGCTTCCATGGTTTTCAATGGTGAGTTGAGCGTTCAAGCTGCATGATGAATCATTATATATATATATATATATATATATATATATATATATATATATATATATATATATATATGAGTGGTTACCTTTACGTATATATGTCAAGGAAAACTTGCAACCCTAAAAAGACTATTTACTTCAGAAGTGGTAAGGAGTTGGGCGACAACAAAGTGCTGTCTACCACCAGTAAATACATCATAGTTATCTCTGTGTGTGGTCTCTTACTACCTCCGTGTTGTTGTATTCGTATTTGATCAGGTTGATTCCGAGGATGTGGACGACAAGAAACGGAAGAACCATTTCTCCACACTCTCCACGATTGAATCAGTAGATGTGCAGACATTGGATGCTCATTCCGCGTCAGCGACCGACTTATGTGTGACGCAGTTTGACGCCTCAAGCGCGCTGGACTCTTCCGAATTGGTTTCGTCGACTATACTCGCTGACCAGGTCGCTCACATTTCGTTGGTAAAAAAGCGGGAAGCATTGCGTCTAGCTGAACCCAGTAAACTATACAAGTATGATCAACAGCTTCCTGGACAGGATCATCTGCTGCCTGTGAAAAATGACAGACGTGCTTCAGAGTTCAGCTTGTTTGATGGTTAGTTATCTGTCACTTTCGGCTTATATATATATATATATATATATATATATATATATATATATATATATATACTTAATCACCAATATCCCAGTACATTGTACAGAAACGAGGTGTCGTGCGGAACAAAAATAGATTGAGTATACAGTGTGGGAAATAAGAAGTTTCTTAGACGTTGGAACAGGCTCTCACAACAACTGCCACTCACTACAATTTCGTGCTATTTCTGACAAATTTGTCAACCAAGCATGCTGTGGATCTTAATGTCTCCAACCAGACGAGTGTGAAGGGCTGACGGAAGTAGGCATGGACGTCAGTTTTGGCCGATCGGTGCCACGTCTTAGCCCGACCTCCGCGCTACTTTTTACAGCCAACCCCATTCCCTGCGCATATATAATATATATATATATATGTATATATATATATATATATGTTACACACCCGCCTGATCTCAGACTGTGCCAAACAAAACATGGTACAATCGGGGAGGAAGGAATGGATAGTCCGAGTCCACGATTTGCTTGTGGGCGCAATACTGCCAAGTGGCCCAAGCCAAAGCAGGCGGTTTTCTTAGGGGAGCCTTTAGCCATCCAAAGCGTAACCCGCAAGGCCGCGGAACGAAACGTGGGGTTCGTAACCCACTGGGAGTCGGTGACTGAATGTTCAGTTCATACGCCCTCTGGGTGAGGCCAAACATCCTGGGTGCCCAGTACACCTCTCCGCCACAGATGCCTGTGAGCATACCGTTGTACGCCTCATGCGCCACCCGTGGTTGGTCTAAAATTAGGGTTTAGTCATCTCCCTTAGACTGACTATTAGTCAGCCAACCCGGTGGAAAGCACCGGGCATTCGTCTTCGTCCTCTCACTTTAGTGGAAACACCTCTGCCACGAGAAAGCAGTGAGTAGGACTTCCTCAGCAGAGGCCGTGTTAAAGGCACGGTCACTTAGGAGCATTTCGAGAGGCGTTCAGGACGGGTAGCCATCTCGGAGCCTGAAACACCCACCCCGACCATACTGAGGCATTTGGAGGCCTGCAAATAAAGCACGACGGAAGGATCGATAGGGTAGTGTACATAGCACACATCCTAACCAACGAAGCCGGTGGCATGGTATTAGCACACCAACTGGGTACGAGGCATGTGCGGTCGCGAAAACTCGTATTCGAACTGTGGAGTTGCTGATTCGGTGTTGTCACCAAACTCGCGAAGTACTCAGACACAGGTGATGGAAGACAATCAGCCGGTAGACATCGGTCATTCGAACAGAACAGGTCCCACAACCATGCAGAAGCACACTGCGTACAGCAGCGCTGTGCACTGCCTTTCATAGCGAAGGAAACGTCTTGCCCTCCACAAATGACGAAGATTACAGATCACCGCCCGAGTCTTCTCTGTTCGGTTGACGATTCCATCTTCAACTTTCCCATCAGTACGTATACAACCTCCCAGGTAGACAAACTCCCCGATCATTTCGAACCTGTCACTGCTGACAGTAAGCGTGGGAGTGGACCCGCGTCAATCTTGCAGTAATACCTTACATTTTGAAGGTGAAAAGTACATTCCACACTGCGAGACGGACAAGGTGAGACTGTGCAGAACGCACCATGCCGCAACAGTATCGTCAGCATAGTCTAAATGTAGGAGCCTGTATGTGGGTGGGAGCTGAAGTTCGTTATGCCTTTGCTTCTCGGGTGCGTCTTTTAAGATCTCGTCGATTGCGAAGTTGAACGACGAAACTGAGTAGACACCCCTGACGCACTCCGCTTCCAAATGAGAAGGAAGGTGACGATAAACCATAAGCTCGCACTCGGCCTGATGTCCTATGGTATACTGTTTAAACGATCATGAAATACTTATCAGGCACTTCTTATCTAAGGAGACAATCCCAGAGAGTCATTTTGTCAGCGGAGTCGAAGGCCGTACGGATATCCAAGGTTATACCCACCGTTTGTCCGCGGTGTGTGTGTGTGCGACAGAGCTCAAGTATCTGACAGTGAATATTTGGTCGACGCACCCACGACTAAAACGAAAAGGTGACTGCTCTTTGCAGATCTGTTTCAGGGTCAATCTACAGATTATAGGGGCTAACAGCTTCGACGCCACTGATATCAGACTTATTCCGCGGTGGTTGTAGCAAATGTCGCGAACCCTTTCCTGTAGACTGGGGTGATAGATGCGCAGTTCCAACTTGGCAGAACGCTTTCATGAACCCAGACTTCGTGAAAGAAACTGGTGAGCCCTTGAGTGAGTAACACTACCACCTTCAAAGAGGGCCGTAGGGAGATCACCTGGGCCAGGAGCTTCATGACGCATGCGGAGCGTGACAAGTTTTTCGACTGGCAGTGAAGGACAAGTCCTGTGGTGAATTAACCACTCTTGTTCGCAGGAGCAAAGGTTCTGACATTGTGATGCTACCAGATGATTTTTATGCATAAGTTGGCAAACTCGTGGCGTCAGAAAGTTGTTTCAATGTTTAAATGTGCCTTTCTTGCTCAGCGTACAGATAACAGGGATAGGGTTCTCCAGTTTTGTGCCGACAATCGATTGTTCTTGTGTAGCACCAATTTCCGACAGCTCACGTCGCATAGTGACATGGCGCTGTAACTCTACAGGTACTTTGAGTCAGATTGGTCAAATCGCCGTGAGCTACCAGGGGCGCAGTTCTGTTCAGAACTGTAGATCTTACTGGTCCACGTACGTAGAGTCGGACCATACATCAGTTTCAATGCGGTTATCTCTCCAGCTCCATGGTAATCATCGCAAACCACGAGCTCGGTTAGCCGTGCAATGTGTGTGTGATCCAGAAGTTCGCACCAGTTATGACCAGAAATTACCACGTGAAATAGGAATTACGACGGACAGTAGTGTAAATGAGCACTGGTCTCATATCCGGCAAGCGATGCACGTGGCAGCTAGTTTTCCTGTGGTCCTAGATTGGATATCCATCCAAGACACTGGATTTCGCAAGAGTCGTTGAGTATAATGAAGCGGAAGCGTCAGCTTTCGAACTGGAAGGAGATGAAAAATATTCAAAGACATCAAAGGCAAGTTAAAAAAATCCTTAAAACTGACCGGCATGCGGTTTGCACCTTCCAAGTGTAAAGTGGTGGTACAAGCCTGGACGTCAACGATTCCGAGTTTGATGTTCGATGTAGAAGTGCTGGCAATTGTCGACCGCTTCACCTACGTCGGCAGCAGCTTGCCGTTGGAAGGTCGTGTGTACTGTGCCACAATGCGTTTAGTTTTGTTCTATGGTTGTGAGACTTGGGGTCCGCGTGTGGAAGATATTCGTCGTCTTGAGGTTTTCGACCATCGATGTTTGCGTAGTATCGTCAAGATTGGGTGGAATAGCCGAGTGAGCAATGCTGAGGTCAGAAAGCGAGTATTGGATACTAATTCAGAAAATGTTCTGTCACAGCGTATCCATCTTAGTAGAAGTCGTTGGTTGGGGCACGTGTTACGTATGGCAAACACACGTCTACCATACCGTATCCCATTCTCCGTTCCTCCTAGAGAGTGGAAGAAGAAACCTCGTGGAGGTCAACAGATGACGTAGCAACGAGGAATCAGAAAATGTGCAGCGAACTTGGGGAAAGTGGGTGTCTCATGTCTTCGTAGTTGGGGTCCAAAACATTCCTCAACCAGTTGGCTGGAGACACTGTAGGATATGGCAGGGAGCCGTAAACGGGGGCGATCGTGTTGTCACTTTCTGTCAAATTAGAATGATTGGCCAGTATGCATTTGTACAGTTAGACTGTATTTTGTATGTTAGCTACTATGGCGCTCTTCTCTTTTCCCACCCCTGTAGATTCCCTCTCTGTCCGCGCTGTATATTTATTTTTTTCTATTTCTTCGTGCATCTTGGTGAGAAAAGCAGTGGTGAGCGCAGCTCACTTTGCCGTTCAACACTATACGATGATGGCTGGTAGCGAACTGTACGTAAGAGTCATAGAAGCATATTGACAACAACGTGACATGTGCGAATGTGGCCATATTATTGACCCAATGCTGTCGATCGAGTCAAACTGTGTTCCATTGTTATCTGTTGTCTCATTGAAATCAAGGAATGAGTTAGAGGTCAAGTTAAATTTTACAGTCACTTGGTAGTCATAGTTTCCAAAAGAACAACAGCCTCGAACCAAACTTCAGGATCATGTTTCCAGTTTGACCCGTTCGATTCGCTCAGTGTGATAGAAGTATTATTTCTGTACCTGGACGTCTCTTCAGTTGGTCACCCGGTCTCAACCATTTCCGCATCTGTTTGTGGCTCTGTGGCTTGTTACTTATTTCAGATTCGTCCACATTGATGTGCGATGATTCATGTAAGCTTTTAAATAATCAATTCGTCTTTTGTCATGAATATTTTAACCATAATCATCCTCTAGTTCCGGAGTTTTTCCACACTCAGCTGACCCTCTCACAATGTAATGGCGCACGGGTGGGGTGATTGCATGTGAACCCGTTACATCGAACGACCTTCGTGTGCATGTGGTGGCAAAAATCGATAAACGCAGAGATGGCCCTCAACGATTTCAATTTGGTGCATGCTTTTTTATGTGATGATTTTCTCACTTTTTCCAATGACACCAGTTCGCTTTTTTTCAGGGGACAGTAAAGCACGCGCAAAGACCCGAAGTGACTACGGCACCGTTTACTTTACAGCCTCGGGTGATTTAAAGACGCAAATCCCGGATAATATCTCCCAGACATCTACGACAGACACTCGGAATTTGAATGCAGACAATCCGAACGACTCATTTCCATTTTACACTCCTCAAAACTCACCTGCGAAACCAAATCTCGTTCGACATGATACGGATCTGGGTCAGCGACGCCGGCCGAAGAAAACCAACCTTACATCTCGACACTCATTCCTAGCTGGTCATGGCTCAGACGCTTCAATTTATTCCCGTCTCTCATATGACTTTTCTAGTTTGGACAAAGAAGCTATTCGTGCCCATGGTATTCACGTTCGGCAGTTAAATCCATGCACATCCACGCCTAACAAACCACCAGGTCTTACAGTCAATTCCAAACACCCACCCATTCCCCCTCAGCGAAAGTCTAGTTTGATTCGACCAAAAGACAACAGCTCTTCTACCGCACTAAAAACTAGTCCGGGACATACCGAACTGGGATTAGCCAGTGTCATACAGAGTACTGAGGCATTTATAAAATCCAAGCCGAAGTATGGAAAACGTTCTCCAATCTCTCCGGTTTCTCCGGTTCCATTGACTTCTATGGTCGTCGGTCCGCGCGGTCGGTTACCGTATACAGTGGATGAACTTGATGAACGCGTATCATCATTCAACATGAACGAATTTGGGTTACAAGCCTTGGTGGTAAGTCTCTCACTCCACGAAAGTATTCGCTCATTTCCATCTTTTCACTTGGTTCTGTGGCCTACTGTGAAGGTTTTCATTTCACTTTCTTCGTTACGTTGTCATTGGATTTGGGCTCATTCTGGATACTGCAGATTTCGTTAGTGAACGTCTTTATGCAATGCTTACGCACGAGGGCTGGGCTCTATGGCCAGAAAATCCGGTGCTGCTGCTTTAATAATTGTCGAGTGCTAAACTACATATGGTCCACATAGGTCAAACCTAGTTGTGAGTTTGGTCACAGCAACGATGTCTGCCACCGCAGTGGTAATCAGGTTCTAACGTCATACTCAGCCATGGTGGTTATCGGTTTATGCCACTTTTCAGCGTTGTCCCAGTCAGTGCGTTCACCTGGATGGGAATAACCCAGTTGCGCCATGCACTGATCAAACTATGGATAAGTGAACAGAAATTGATTATCTGAGCTGGATCATTACTTATTTCGAAGTATTCTGCTGAATGCATTTGGTTTTACCAAGGCTGTTCAGCGCAGCTAATCACTTCTGTCCGCATTTTCACTTAAGGGCATTGCAAACAAAGAAATTGCCTTTGTTCTTTCGACCGGGCCTTTTGTTGCATGGCTCCTTCTGTTTGAAGCATTCTCTTTAGGACATCGTACTGCGAATACGTATTCAGTTGCTCTCACTCATTCATTTTTACTACTCTCTTCGTAATTATGAACCGATTTTCATAGGCTTTCATCGCTTTAATTGTAAACGGTCATGTTTTTCTCTCAATTTCTCCAGGCCAGTGGTCTCCCCGATGGTGACTGTGAGGGTCAAGTTCGGATTCACATCAATCTTTTGCGACCGATTCGCATGCTGTTGCGACCACGCCCGGCCTCCATTTTTGATATTGTTGGGAAGGAAAATGAAGCCGATGAAGAAATCCGGGATTTCTCCTGGTGTCCCCCGACTGGGAATGCGAAGTCCAATGCCCCCAGCGTGAATGGTCCCAAATCTGCAGTTACCAACAATGCCGCCAGTTTTTCAACAGATTCAGATGTTTTACCCTGGCATCAATTTGATGGAAAAGGAAACCAGGCGAATAATCGAACCAAATCGTCCATGTTTTGGGTCCCGAGGGGTAGCACAAAAGTACTACACGTACGACTGTAAGTATACCAGCTATAATGTTGATCTAAAGCAACAATCAGTTCCTCCTGAGATGAGGTCAGTTGTTTCATTATCCTAATATGATTTTTAGTCAAGCTATAAGCATGAGGGGAAGTCAGAAGGCAGGTTTACAACAACTAGTTGACCTTCCATAAACACCGGTAGCGGTCAAGTGGTTCAATGTTTACCACTTCGGAGGTCAGAGGTTTGAATCCTGCCACGGCTAGTCGCTTTGGTGGTAGACACTAATCCGCTGTCGCCCGACTCTGTAACACACCTGAACTTACCTATGAGACAGAACAGGATCCTATGTGGTTCTCCACTTCATGCTGCTGGTTGAGGCTGCCACTTATCCCTAAAAGTGCGATGGGCTTTCAAGGCTATGCGGTATATCCCTTCCATTGAGCTCACGCACGCATGCAGTAAAAAAGGCTGTACTTGTGTTTGTTAGGTCATGTCAAGGATAATTTGTTAGTTTTCTGCCCCTTGTTCCTCTTCATGCAGCACACAAGGCAGACTAAAGAGAAGTGCAGCTTATCTTGCTGTATGTTTGGTATCTTTGAGATGGCAGTTTGTCGTTTCGGATGTGTGCTTCGTCTCCTCTAGGTTGGATGCTTGGTGATCTAACGCAGTGGCTGCCAATTGAGCGGCGTATCTACGAAATTAATGCACATAGCAGCTTTACTTTTACACATATTTGGCAGACGTGCGTCAACCTTTAGTTAATCTTAGCAGTCAGAATGAAGGAATCAGAAGTGTTTATACAAAATGGCCAGATTTAAACCTTTGGGAGCAGTCTGTCATGCTTTTGATCTGAGTCTAATCGTATCAGTTACCTTCCATATACTCAACCAAAAATCCGACCGTTGGGCGTTGCGAGCCCCAAAATCGAATGTGCCTTCTAAAAATGCCTATTCTTGGTCATTTTCTTATCCGCAGGTATAACCCTTTTTGTGCAAAGAATATGGGAAAAATCCCCTAAGCCTTAAGTAGCGCAACGACGACAAGAAAAAAATCGGAAGACCATCGGCTTTTATCCAGCAAATGGGGAACAACGTCGTATCGGGTCGACGACTGCGGCTTAAAATAGATAAGCGGTGTTGGCGTATCCGGTGCATCAGCACACGTGGGACTGAACCATCTGTGACAAACCCGAAATCGATAAGTTGAGCCCGTTGAGTCGATTTTTATCCAGTGCCGCTTGATAGCTGAAATCTGAGGTCTGCGTATGGCTTGTATTTGTTGCGAAGTTTTTGCTCGTAAATGTTTACGGAATTTTCCGAAAGCGGAATAAAGCCGTGGGATCAACAAAATCAGTCAATACCAATCACCAACTGGTAACCCCATGTACCATCGTGAGCGGTAAACTTTGCCGACAGACTGATTCGTATCCTTTTGACTGGCTATCACGCCTGAACGTTTTGGGTGTTATTCGGTTCATAATTTTAGTTTTCCATCATGGTTACCGGTTCTACCCAGCAGCACGTGGAGCCTTTGTGATTAAGTTCTCAATCTCAAAGTGATGATAATTGAGCATACGACGACAATCTTTCCCCCAAATGATTTGCCACAGCAGGCCCCGTTTAAGTTAATGACGGATACGTGTTACACGTGAAGAACAAGTGCATGCAGCTCCGTGCCTGCATTCGGCGTCTGTGGGTGAACGGAGCCACACAGAGTCCGGCAGATGACGTTGAGACGAGGCATGAACGTTTGTGTGTGTATGAAAGCCCGAATGAGTTGGGCGATTTGTTCCTCCGCTGTGAAATCCGAAAGAGCCCACCTCGTAGGCTGCAGAGGCTAATGCATGGTAAATGTATCCTTTGATGTTGTTGATACTTTCATTGTTTCATATTGAATATGATTCAACTCAGCATTGAAAACCGCAAAATCGCTGTACAGCTGTTTCAGCCTTGCGAGGAATCATCAGCAGTGCACATCCACCAAGCCCCAATGAGGACTCGAACCCGAAGTGAAAAGTTGCGAGTCGAACAACTAACCACCAGATCGATCGGGCTGACTCTCAACGGATAGCTTAGTCGTTAAGTGTTCGACTCACAATCCTTCATCCCGGGTTCGCGTCCATTTATTGATACTATTGATACTATTATCTGTGATTCTTTCTAGTTTTTCATAGTCTTTTTTGTTTCGGTTTCCAAAGTAATGTTTGTTCAAACTGTACTGAAATGGTGCCATTGAATGTCGATTATCATTTCCATTCGAACTGTTTTTCACTCTCATAGGACATGCTTATTAAAATGAATAATTGTGTTCGGGAGACAGTTCGGTTTCCTCGGTATTGAGGTGCAGATTAGTGGTGTTATTTCCCCCAAAATATTCTAGTACTTTATTTAATAATTTCGATTTATATCCTATCGCGTCATGATGTATTAATAACATACACGTTACTTTCTTCCGATTGATTGGTTACCCTAGCCGCTCATCGATTCCCAAGGTTGGCATGCTCCATCCTAGTAGAACCTATATAAACAGCCGAGTTCAGTGCTCCCCAAATCATACGACTTGGGTACCCAATGAAACAGTAAACCTCTCATTCAAGCTAGTGGGTGGTCCAGCCTTGACTGTTGTGCTTCTATTGCCAGTCACATATTGCGATCCAACAGATAGTCATTGTGCTGGCAAGTGTCTAGGTAACACTGGAACATCTTGTATTTGTTTCGTTCAATAAAAGTGTAACTTTCGGAGATTGTCGTGAAAGACGCAACAAATTGATGGTCTACCAGCTCCACAGGCACTTGAAAGTGTATATATGGAATAGGAAAAACGCTTTCAACAGAAATGGGACCTTTTCAATGTTTTTTCATTTTCGCAGGCATCCCACACTAAGCGCCGAGGAATGACTCACACTCGACATGTGAACTTCTGACGGTCATGAAAGTAGTCTGCCAACAAAGAAACAAGTAGAGGCTCAACATCAGAGAGAGAGAACCGAAAGTAGCTTGTTCCTGTCGATGCAGTTGAATGCATCACTACACTCTAGGAGGCATATTCTTACCACTTTTTTCCGATCAAGTTCGGACAGAATGTAATGTGTCAAGGTGGCGAGGGCGTCGAGGGTAAAGCGTGATTGTCGGTAAGCACACTGATCAGGATTAGAAACTGAAACTTTTGTCTAATCGTTGGAGAATTAACCTCTCAAAGACTTTAAAGGAGGCAGGATTGCACGCAATGGGACGGAATTTCGAAGAATCTTTTTTGGGAGTTGGAATTATAGCTGCTTTCCTCCGACAGTCTGGATCTTGACGGCTGAGAGACTTAGATGTTGGATTGCTTATTCCTTCTTGCAACGAAGCTGCTTGAGGTGGGGAGATGACAGACGATCAGGCTTCTTGTTCTCGAAATTTTTCAGTAAATCACAGGAATATTTGGCCTAATATGGGGGGCATCACTTTGCTGGCGCAACCATCGTTATGGTAATCAAGGTAAAAAAACAGTGAACCAGAGGACGCGTGACATGACATGATATGATTCAGCTTCAGTTTTCAGTTCATTCAACCATTAACCTCGCATTTCTGTGCTCTGGTTTCGGTTGCTACCTTCCGGAATCGTCCAGTAAAAGACAAAAGGAATAGAAGCATAGTGATAAAGATCCAGGAAGTCGAAGTATCAAAGGGGAAGCAAGACTGCAATGAAAGAGTCCGAATGCAACTACGCCACTGACCGCGACACCTAGCTATATCACTTAATGTCCCCAACCATTTGGTAGGTGGGTCGCGTGGACCCCAACCTGCAGGTCTAACACATCCTACATGACCAAGGCCACTGGTCAAGGCTTTCATACCTTTTTGCCATGTCATGGTCTGACCACCTCGACCTACCTTCCAACCATTACCTGCCTCAGAGAACAGTGTACGCCGAAGAAGTCCATCGATGGGCATGCTTAACACATGTCCCAACCACCTTAATCTGTTTAGATTCAGTACTTGATCCACAGACTGACCTCTGGTTCCCAGCACCCTACAATAATCTTAGCATTGCTGATACGGTGTTCCTACCATATTTGAGCAATGCTATGCAGACATCGGTGCTCGAGCACCTACAGTCTTCGTCTATCTTCTACTCCTAATAGCCATGTTTCTGAACCGTATGAAAGAACGGACCTAACCGCCGCATTGTACACTCTACCCTTAACAGACAATCGGACGTCACGCCGACGCCACAGATGACGGAGGTTGGCAAAAGCCAGAAACGCCTTCTGTATACGCGAGGCCACTTCATCCGATATCTGTCCACTTGGTGAGATGTAACTGCCCAGGTAACAAAATTTATCAACTTCAGCTAGAGATTCCCCTGCTAACACAAGATTTGGTGTTCAGCCAACCCAGTCCTGCAGCAGCATTCTACACTTTGAAGGTGCAAAACGCATTCCAAACATAGCTACACTGTTGTTAGGGCTATCTAAAAGGGCTTACAACTTACCTGGATCTTCACTCAGAAGAACGGCATTGTTCGCGTATTCCAAGTCAGACAGTTTACTGGCTGAGCAAAGATCGATGCGACTATTCTCCCTCGAGGATAGGGCTATCTGAAGAACCAATTCAATCACAGAACTGAAGAGGAAGGGCGAAAGAGAGCAACCTTAGCGAACACCACTTTCCGTGGTGAACTCGGATGAAAGATCGCCGTAAGCACGAACTCGCCTTCAGCTGTTCGCATACAAGCATTGGAAAAGAGAAATAAACTTTTCTGGCACACCCTTCAATAAGAAGCAACTCCAGAGAACTGTGCGGTCGACTGAATCGAACGCCGCTTTCAGATCAAGAAGAACAGAGACCATGGGTCTCCGGAGGATGTCTGTGCTCTAAGACTTGCCGAAGAGCGAGGATGTGATCGATACAACCACGGCCGGGTTTTAAACGGACTTGATTCTCACGCGTACACATTTCGCGCTCGTTTGATAATCGGTGGAGACTAAGCCCGGTGAGCAGTTTGTATGCGATACTTACCGATCTAATTCGTCTGTGGTTCTCACAATAGGACCCGTCACCTTTCTTATAAATCGACACGATAACGGATTCACACTATTCCCTGGGAATCTGCTCACTATCCGAGATTATCCGGAAGAGTTTTGTTACGCTGGAAACCAAGGCTTCGCCCCGTTCTTGAAAAAAGATGGAGACAACCCATCCGGTCTAGCGGCTTTGTACATTTTCAAGTAACTTATCTCCTGCAGAATCTCCACTTCTGGTGAAGGAGTGATATCCACCTGCGTCGTTTCTCTGGCAGGTATATTTGGAAGGTCCACCGTTGAAGTGGGCCAACTGAACTGTTCCTCGAAGTGCTCCGCCCAGCGCTCCAGACGACGTCCCTGGGAATGAATCAGTGAGCCGTGAGGTTCTACAGTTTTGAACAGAACTGCGCCCCTGGTAGCTTCTTGTGATATGATCATTCTAACTCAAATTGTCTCTAGAGTTGGAGCGCCATGTCACTGTGCTACGTGAGCTGCCGGAAATTGGTGCTACACAAGAACAATCGATTGTCTGCACAAAACTGGAGAAGCCTATCCCCGTTATCTGTGCGCTCAGCAGGTTAAGCACAACGGCCGATGAGATACCAGGAGCGGTTAGTTGAATCACACTACTCGGATCCTGGTTACGCGTTTCACTTATGCAGCAGACGACAATCTTCAGAGAATCTATTGTGAAGGCTAGGCTTGCCTGCTGACCAGCCCGCATGAGTGTACGCACATTGAAGGGGCCGAGGTTCAGAGGCTGACACGGCCTGAGAAAATGTGAGTTACCAGACAGAGGATTATACCGACACTATTTGACAATGAACCGTTGCGATTATCGGGCGTGTTGTCAGTGGGAACAGTTATGGGTGGATGGATGGGGCACAGAGAGGTGGTTGGGGACAGAAGACAAAGGTTGAGTGAAAGAGGGGGAACTGTGAGCAGTAGCCCACTTATCACCACCCACCCCGCTCGATGCAATGGACAGCGTGGTCTTGATTGTCTAGCGCGACGACCGATGTAGTATGGAATTCTTCCCAGTTGTGCAGTCCATCTGCGAGCATCCAGCAGAGTGACTGATGTAAAGATGACTATCAATTGTGAGGCCTACTTGGATCAGAGTTCTGGATGGCATTCGAAGCGGCATATAAAGCTTCATTGGTCGTTTGCCAGCTTTCATCTGGGTCCAGGAAATCGACTGCGTAGATAACCATGTAGATAGCTCCGTCTGGTAATCGTATCGCGTGTTATCGTTCGGAAGCAACTGCGCAGGACGAGTGTCATTCGCGTTGGTGCGACCACGGACGAGACGTAAACGGAATCGGGCACGTTCCGAGGCGTGATTTGAGTCCCCAGGCGTAGACCAAAATGAACGACAATCTTCAATTGATCCACAACAGCGGTGACCAATGACAATGTGGTCAGTCTAAGTTCAAGGCTGTGTAGAGGCAGAAAGACGCCATGTCAGTCTATGCCGCTTCTTATGGTAGAAGTTCTTACTCACCAAAAACAATCTGTAGTCAGAGCACAGCTGGATGAGACGATCACCGTTATCTGTAATGAGATAGCAAAGGGGCCACCGATGCGCCAACGTGGGCTTTGAAATCCCCAGCAGTGAGCACCACGTTCGTTGAACGTGCGGTTCGACGTAGCTGAGATAAATCCTGGTAGAATTCGTTCTTGATCTCAGAGGTGCTGCAGTCAGTGGGCGCATACACAGACACAACGAAAAAGCATCGACGCCTCAGTTTTCTGTTGTTGGCACGAACAGAACCGTCTAACCGAACGGCACACAAACGACTGCTGACTGGAATCCAGTCCAGCAGTGCACGCTCAGCTTTCATGGTCAAAGCACTCCCAACGGCAACCAGACCACGAGCTCTAGATACCGAATCACCCGACACGCAAAGATTGAAGTGAGAGACTGGGGTTGTATTCGTGGCGCGAAGTTTTGTCACAGAGGTGAGGTCTTGTATGCGTGTTTCGGAGACACAGAATACATCTGATTTGTAAGTGTCAAGAGTTCTAGCGAGGGCAGCCTGTTGCTCTATCTGACATGGTGTGCGGACGGTAAAGGCAGCCAAGTGAAACGAGCACTCAGGCTTAAGAAGTGCACCTGATTTATACCCAACTCCCGATATGATATGATATGATATGAAGATATATATATATATATATATATATATATATATATATATATATATATATATATATATTCCTATCGAGATGGAACAGTGCGGCCAAACTCAAAGGCCCCGCCACAGATCATTGCGACTGAGGCCACATGTGGTTTTTCATTCCAGGTGTCAGGGTCGATCTGGTTTGTGCCCCTGATATTGCATTGCACCTTTGCAGATGTGGAGTATAGCCCCTTTCGCTACACTCATGCACAAGAGTGCCATAAAAAATTTATGGGATAATTGACAAAATTGGACGCTGTTTGATATGCGTTCCCATGTTTGGCGCTGACAATAGTGTTGGGGTTCCTACGCCAGTCGCTCCTAACTTCGTTTCTGTAAGTATTGTGTTTGCTCAACTCATTCTAAAGCATCATTCACTTTTATTATACTCTCAAACTGGAACAGATTATTTTTCGATTGTTTTGGACTTTCTTCCTTTGTTGTCGGATGACGTCTTGCTGTCACTTTTACGCACGATGGTCTTACACGGTAGCGATCTTTTTCATTCGCATCGAGTTGTCATCCACAAATTTATCTCGTCTTGCAGATCAACAACGGCACAAAAGGTTATAAGCACCCTGCTTGATCGTTTCCAAATTGAAGATAATCCACAGAAATTCGCCCTTTATGAGCACACCATAGAGGGTGATCAAGAAGGTGAGAACTTGTTGAACTTTCACCTTTTCTCATTAAAAAATATGCTTCCGACTGTTTTGCTGATTGAAAAATGTCTTCCATATGCTCTTCGTGAAAACTTTCCTGCACTTGTTTTGAACATACATTTCGTCCGATTTTGTACGTCTTGTGAAATGTCTCATTTTTATCTGTACACTTCCTTTTGATTCGATTATGTTCCGGCCTCATCCCTCAGGTGTCACAAAGATGTTTTCGACTTACCCCGTCGTCAGTTCAGGGATTAATGCTAGTTTATTCGAGATGGTTATATCATTCATACCAAGCTATACTTCAGTCATCATGGTCGTATCCCCTTTCCACTTTTGTACAAACCTTCACATCAGTTTTTCCCCAACCTGGCGAGCATAATAGCTACGGTTTTGATTTCTATCGGTATTACTCAGTGACAGATAAACTGATTGTATAGATATCACTCTTGGACTTGAAGATTTCGTGGGATAGATCAAGATTGTGTATCTAATGGCGACTCGTAGAATGAGTGGGTTTTGCTGGTCTCATTCATCATATATATATATATATATATATATATATATATATATATATATATATATATATATATATATTACTCCACTCCACTTCACAGGATCATGGATTCCAGTTGTTCTCAGTAGTGTAGTGGGTTTTTGCGATTATGGGGCATGCTCCACTGTGCTCGTGCGCAAGCATGGAATGACAAAAATGCATGCCACGGACAACTAACTACTTTGTTTTTCACAGTATTTGAATAAGCTTCTCTTGGCAGTTCTCATAGACTCGGGTTGTACAAGGGTCGCTCCTTTCTGGAATCTTAGCAATCCCTCGTAGGAAACCTCGCCCCAAATAATTGTGACGCAATAAAAAAGATAAAATTGCATTCATGTAAGACCGAAGTACCCAACCGCGTGTAACTGACGTGGAATGCATTAATCTTGAAATCATTCACTGGTGGCTCCATGTGCGATATGAAATTCGCTAGATTCCTTCAGTTATTGAAGTTTCTCGTGACGTCGGGTTGGCAACACGATTGGAGCAATAGACTGCATATAAAATCCCAGTGTCAAGAGCGATTTCGGTTCCCAGCGGATTGCGTTCGATGAGGTATATAAATCCACAGGCAACGGAATTGTTCACCTCATAGGATTTCCAGTGACAGATTGTTATCACACTAAGATGAACGTATGTTGTAGGGTAGAGCAAGAATTCGGGAGAATAACAGAGGTTACTCACCGTTCCGTTAAGTTCCGAAGTTTTGTTAAACTGCTTGGTTGCAGGCTGTTCGGTATAATAAACTAATAATGGTTTCGTTCCCGTTCGAAGTTCAATACAAATGAGAATCCATGAATTGTGCCAGGAATTACGAGCTTTTCATGGGGTTGTGGTTTGTGTATTTTATCTCTTACCCAACCGCCGTTTTTCATCTGTTCGTTTATTTCCTTGATATTCACAAATAAATGAAACGTCACTCTTCTAATTTGTTTTAGTTTCTGTGCGGAAGTTATTCGACGACGAATCTCCACTCGGGCTTCTCTTCCGGTGGACAGAAAACGGACCTGGTCAATTTAATCATCTGCTTGGCGTGAAGCGTTTGGTTTTGCAGGAAAATGAGACTGGTGATATAGAGGTAAGTCAGTGTCCCATTTTCCCTCATGCGCATATCTATTTCACTGACCCAATGGCAAATCGGCTTCATGTGGTTATCAACGGTTTCACCACACATAACTCGTTTTTTCGGTTATTTTATTCCGGGAAGTCATCGATGCGAAGTCCTAAAGGTCGTTTAAATGATATACCATGAGGATAGTGATGTAAATGTTCGTTCAGATAGAAAATGGTTTAGTTTAGTGTGCGAAGACAACTATATATATATATATATATATATATATATATATATTTATATATATATATATATATATATATATATATACCAGCTTGAGATCAGGTAAAATGCCAACGCAACAATTACACAATGGAGGAACGGGCATACAGTGCGGTGAACAGACTGTGAGTGAGAGGGGAAGAGGCTGGTTTTTTTGGCTTTTCACCTTACACCTTTTCATGTTTTCCCGTCAACTTGTTTGTCGGAATGGCATGTTTCTGATTACAAAGCACGAGAATTCGACAGACGGACTGCACAGCATTCGCGCCACTGACTGCTATTTTGAGTTATGTCCGTCAACATCTCAAACCGATGACAATCTTCATCCCTTGGGCCACTAACCAGGGAGACAGGAAGCTCCAACCGAAGCCAATGCTGATGCTAGATTCCTCATAACTCAGCGCCGATTCATGGCCCGACCGCTACGTCACTTCCAGCCTTGTTTAGCACGTGCCAGTGGAGCACGGAACGGTAAACGACCGACAGGCACTCGTAAAACATGACCGAGCCACCGGAACCGGCGTAGGTTGATCGCTTCCGCAAGAGGGTGGTTATCTGTGCCTAACACCCGACGGCGCACCTCGTCATTACTCACTCGATGTTCCCACCAGACGCAAGCACTTCTTCGGAGACATCGGTTGTCCAACACGGAAAGACGTCGAGCATCCTCAACGCGAAGTGGCCAGGTCTCGCAACCGTAGAGTAAAACACTACGAACCGTGATGACGTACACCCGTCGCTTGAGAGAGAGAGAGAGAGCCGGATGTCACGACAACGCTACAAATGTCGAATGCTTGCAAAAGCTGCTGTAGCTCTCGGTGTGCGTGAACTGATCTCCTCCCCAACATCCCCTCCAGCTGTTGAGCTCCCAAGGTACTTAAAGTTGTCGACTAATTCAAACTGATCACCACAAAGGGTGTGAGCAGGCACAAGCTTCTCCCAATCTTGCAAAAGTACTTTGCACTTAGAAGGCGTAAAGTGCATTCCATCTATGGATACCTCAATCGCCGAGTGGTCAGAACATGTTGCACCGCCTGTGCAGTATCACTCAGCAAGGCGATATCGTTGACATATTCCAAGTCGAAAACTGTTCCGTGGAAGGAGCTCAACTCCACCGTTCGGAATACCAGACAGAGCATTCTGTAGAACATCCTCTGTGTCAAAGTTGAAGAGAAACGGGGATATAGAGCATCCTTGTCGAACTCCACTGGAGACGAAAAAGGGGGCGATAGTTAGCCGTAGGCCCTTACCCGACCTAAGGTGTGACGATACAACTCTTTAAGGACTGATACATTCTTCTCAGATAATCCATTTCTCGACAAGCAGTTCCACAGTGCAGTTCTATCGATGGAGTCGAAGGCCGTGCGAATGTCCAGTAACACGATGGCTTTCGGTCTTTGGAAAGTGTGCCAGTATTCTAGCGTTTGCCGGAGGGTGAAGATTTGGTCGACACACCCACGACCCACACGAAACTCAGCATGCTCCTCGTGAGTCTGCTCTTCACGCGTTTGGTACAACCTGCGAAGTACGACAGACGCAAGCAGCTTCGGCACTATTGGGGTAAAGCCCACACTCCTGTGGTTAGCGTATTCAGTGTGCGAGCCTTTCTTAAAGATGAGAACAACAATCGATTTCCCCCATAAAGACGGAACTTGCACAGAACTTTTGAGAACAAAACATGAAGTTCTCTAACGAGATGCACCCCACCATCTCTAAATAGGGCTGGGTTAATGCCATCCGAACCGAGCGATTCGTGACGTCCTAAAGCCTGGATCTCCTTTCGGATCTCTGCCTCGGTAGGTGGATCTGTCGAAACGCATCACATGGACTGCCTAGTGCAAACTAATGCGTGGTCGGAATCAAGAGGGACAGGGAGGGGGTTGGTGCTCCAATATGAGCAGCGATCTTGTATACAACCCCGTCATTTGTAGCTTTTAGCGATGTGGTCAATCTGGGTCCACTGTTGACTCGAAGAGGGCGGGCGCCACGTGATTTGCCGGCGAATAGAATGTCTGAAGTTCGTACTGGCGAGGAACAGGCGATATTCGGAACACAGGGCCAACAACCGTTCCGCGTTTTCTAAGTGACAGGAATCTAGCCCAAAACGGCCTCCAAGATGCACCTCGTAAGATGATAGTCGACCCACTCTAGCATTCAGATCTCCTGCCAAAATCACGATATCACCCGGTTTGCTTTTTTGAAGAGGTCGTGGAGCTTTTGGTAGAAGTTATCTTCGATTGCATTTGGGCTACAATCGGTGGGTGCATACGCCGAAACGACAAACAGATTGTGTCTATCGGAACGGCGATTGCTCACTTCACACGAACCCTCGAGTCTCACTGCGCATAATCGACAGTCAACTGAAATTCAGTCTAGCAGCGCTGCTTCAGCTCTTTCACTGAGAACAATACCAACGCCAACAGGACCAGAAACCGCAGCCCCAGCGTCCCCAGAAAGCCGTAAGTGAAACTTCACGGAAAGATTAGATGTGGTCGTCCATCAAATTACGGGACTGGAGTTTTGAATGCGAGTCTCTTGAATGCAGCATACATCGATGGCAAGGGATTCGGGCGTACGAGCTAAACGCGCTTGTTGTTCCATGCGCATCGGGGTTCGCACGTTGAATGTGGTTAGTTTGAATGGGCATCGACCGGTAGTGGCGGGTTCGGTGAGACTCGGAAGCTAGTCGAAGAAAGACAAGAGAGAACATAACCAGGATTCCCATCAGTGGCACTACAACAGACACGGTCGACCGAAGAACTCGTGAGATGTGAAAATGGAACAGAAGGGAGTAGAAAAGGGAGAACAAGTTGAGTACGGTGCAGGGGAGTGTTCATTTTTGCGCATGGAAGAGCAGTTAATCACAGTGGTAGAGTCTATCATAGTTGTTTGCGTTGCGGGCTATTGCACTATTCGGTCGCCCAGTCCAGAGTGAGCATTTTTGTTCGAGGACGCATCTCTAGCCATTGCGCATCCAAGCGCGTTTTCCAAGGCAGCAGGGTTGGTCCATATGAGTCGGTGGCCAATTGTATGGTTCATTCGCCTCTTCTGGAAACCATTGAGAGCCGGTGGCAATTGCACAGTTCATTCGCCCTTCGGATGAGACCAAATATCCTGGGTGCCCAGTAAACCCTTCCACTACAGATGCCGGTAAGTATAGTGTTGTACGCCTCATGCGTCACCCGTGATTGGTTGGGAATCAGGGTTTAGCCATCTCCCCTAGGCTGGTTCTCAGTCATCCAACCCCTTTAAAAGCGCCGAGCATTCGTCTTCGTCCTCTCACTTTAGTAGGAACACCTCTGCCACGAGAAAGCAGTGAATAGGACTTCCTCAGTAGAGGCTGTGACAGACGCACAGTCATTTTGGAACATTTCAAGAGGTGTTCAGGATAAGTAACCATCTCGGAGCCTACGACACCCACCCCGACCATACTGAGGCATTTGGGGCTGGACAGCATTGTATTACTGAGTGAATTAAAATTTTTTATCACATGCTTGCACATGAGCGCGTAGAAAGGAGTGTACGCCTTTACCACAGAGGCCCACTGCACTATTAGGGTACCCGGTCTCCAGACCCCGGTAGTTAGAATGGTGAACCACATAAAGTCCCAATAGGCCAGGGGTGGTAACGAGCCGGACGACAGGGAAGATTACTGTATACCACCATAGTCAGCTGCAATTTTCTCTCGGTAGCCTAAATACCGGTGTAGTAATCCAGTGAATGCGTTTAATTATTTGAATGTGCAAAATGCTGCTGCACAGCTGATTGGTCCAACCACAAAAATTATTCTAGCAGCTAAAGCGCTAGCTGTAGTGGCTGAGTTGACAGTTGAATTTCCCTTGATGGTTCGATATCAGATGAGGAGCTGTCGCGCATACAGAAGGACCGTTTGACACTTACTGTAGTATGTAAGAAAAGAACTCTTGAAGTCTTCAGTGGAATTTGTGTTGTGAAACACGTCGCAACACTGTGGAGAGATAGAACGATAATGAGACAAACAGTATCGTTACGTGAGGCAAATGCTCTCCTTGTTATCGCGCTCAGTATCTTGTGACTCAGAGTTCAACACAACGCACGTAGTGTAACCTGAAATAGCACGGAAAAGGAGCGGTTATCAGAAATCAGGCAAGTCAGTCACTTCACAACGGTCACTTTCGGGTTCCCCTTACACTGCTCCCCTTCCTCTAGAGGCGTCGGCCCCGGCGCCCTCGCACAACCTCCTTCACTCGGCACTCCTAGTTCGATCGCCACTTCATGTCAGTCTTCGGTAGTCTCTTCGTGATTCTCTTCCGGCTCACTGACTGGGGTAAATGGTTTAAGCTGTTTGAAGTGTACCACAAACGACGGGTTAGACCCCCTGGCGTCTCGGATCACACAGTCTGCCTCGGAGAGTACTCGTTCGACCACATAAGGTCCCCGCCATTCCTTGGGTAGTTAAGCCGATGTACTAGGATCCGGTTGGGTCTTATAAAGACACACTTGGTCACCGACTCGTAAGGAGGCGACAAACGACTTTCTGCCGTAATAATCTTTTTGATACCTTTGTGCTGCTTCTAATTGAATACGGGCCATCTGATTTACCCCCCTAAGGGTGTCTATCATATTAGGGACGTACTCGGTGACAAACAGCGGTTGTCGGTCAATGGTGGGTAGACGGTTGTCACATGGTGGTCTTATTTCCCTATCGGTCCACATAAAGTGTGGTGTTTGTCCAGCAGAACGATCGACCGTGCTAGTGTAGGCGAGGGGGCAGCGTGGTAGTGCCCGCTTCTATTCTTTGGGATTAGAGTTTGTGAAGGCTTTGACAGAACTTTGATGGAACGATTTGTCCTTTCTACTTGACCGTTGCCTTGTCAGTGATAGGCTGTCGTTCTGGTCTTGTCAACACCTAACGCTTTACACAACTCTTTCAGAAGTGCACTTTCGTAGTTTAAACCTCGGTCCGAGTGCAGTTGACCAGGGGCGTCCCATTTGTATCTCCATCCATCCAGGATTGCATCTGTCACCGTCACAGCATCCACTTGTCGTAGTGAAATAGCTTCGCACCACCTTATGAAATAGTCTACGAGTACGAGGATGTATCGATGGTTTATCAGCGTGTTCGGTAGAGGGTCTTTCATGTACGCACCGACTAGTTCATTAAGGTACCCAGCGACCATTGCTTGCTGTGGGACCCGACGGCCATGGGGTGGATTTTTGAAGCTACCAGAGAACTCACATGTATTGCAGAAATTAACAACTTCTCTGTGTAAATGTGGCCACCAGAACCCTTGTCTTGCAGCGGCTTCCAATTTGTTGATACCGGCGTGGTTCAGGTCAGTGTGCAGGTCTTATAGCACTTCTTCTACCAGTGCCTGCGGAATCATTATCCGTGAGGTGTAGTTCGGACCGTAATTAACGAAGAGTACCTCCTCTTCCATTTTCATTTGGCCCCAAATCGCCCATGAGCAGCGAGCCTCGTAACTCTTCCCTGCCATCTCGGTGCTTGTTGCTCGATCGTAAATTAGTGCTGTTTCCTGGTCATTTGCTTGAACTGTTTGCCATCGTCCGTATTCGCCCGTTACAGCCTCACTGTTGCTACATGTTGAGCCACACACGATGGGCAATCTCGGTAGTGTTGTTCCGGTCGTCTGAGTAATGGATCTGTTCCCTCTTTTATTCAACCTTTGTCTTCTGTCCCCAACCTCTCCTTGCCCCCTCTATTCACCCATAACTGTTCCCACTGACAACACGCCCGATAATCGCAACGGTTCATTGTCAAATAGTGTCGGTATAATCCTCTGTCTGGTAACTCACATTTTCTCAGGCCGTGTCAGCCTCTGAACCTCGGCCCCTTCAATGTGCGTACACTCATGCGGGCTGGTCATCAGGCGTGCTTAGCTTTCACAATGGATTCTCTGAAGATTGTCGTCTGCTGCATAAGTGAAACGCGTAACCAGGATTCGAGTAGTGTGATTCAACTAACCGCTCCTGGTATCTCATCGAGGCATTTTCTGCACATCTCAGGAGACGAAGTAGCTCGAGGTGCGGGTCAGCGTGGTGTAGGAATAGTTTTCACTGACAAGGCTGAGTCTGCCCTCTTAGACTGGATCCAACGGACTGCAGCTCTGACATGCAGAAAGATGAGTTATACGATGAACTGTCAACTCTCGTTCGCAGGAGAAAAGGTTCCGCCATCGTAGTTCTAGGAGAAGATTTTAATGCACGAGTTGGCAAACTCATGGCGTCAGAAAGTAGTTTCAATGTTTAAATGTGCCTTATTTGCTCAGCGTACAGATAACAAGGATAGGGTTCTCCAGTTTTGTGCCGACAATCGATTGTTCTTGTGTAGCACAAATTTCCGACAGCTCACGTCGCATAGTGACATGGCGCTGTAACTCTACAGGTACTTTGAGTCAGATTGGTCAAATCGCCGTGAGCTACCAGGGGCGCAGTTCTGTTCAGAACTGTAGATCTTACTGGTCCACGTACGTAGAGTCGGACCATACATCACTTTCAATGCGGTTATCTCTCCAGCTCCATGGTAATCATCGCAAACCACGAGCTCGGTTAGCCGTGCAATGTGTGTGTGATCCAGAAGTTCGCACCAGTTATGACCAGAAATTACCACGTGAAATAGGAATTACGACGGACAGTAGTGTAAATGAGCACTTGTCTCATATCCAGCAAGCGATGCACGTGGCAGCTAGTTTTCCTATGGTCCTAGATTGGATATCCATCCAAGACACTGGATTTCGCAAGAGTCGTTGAGTATAATGAAGCGGAAGCGTCAGCTTTCGAACTGGAAGGAGATGATTAAGATGCGGAAAAATCTACAGAAGTAAGTTACGAAAAGCCTTGACAATGACAGCAAAAATTGGTAGGTCGAGGTGACTGAAGAAGTGGAAACAACATCTGCTACAGGTGACGGATTGTTCAAACTTATTGGCGACACCGGTGGATGGCGCACCCAGGTCAGCGAAACGATTTGCGATAGAAATGGAGAGCCCATCCCTTACAAAGAACAAAGGCTGGACCGTTGGGCCGAATACTTCAAGGAGCAGTTTAGTTGGCCGCGCGCTAGTGTAGTTACTCCTGTGTCAACAACTGCAATTCCTTGGGTGGTATCACTTGAGTCCCCATCGGAAGTGGAAGTGGAGTCGAGCATTCGATTATTTAGACGTGGAAAAGCGTCCGGTCTTGACGAACTTCCTTGTTGGGAATCATCATCAGTGCACAACCACGGAGCCCCCACGGGGACTCGAACCCGGGGTGAGCGATTGTGAATCGAACACCTTAACCACAAGGCTATCCGGGCTGGCTCTCAACGGTTTGTTGAACATCTACACTGCATGGTATAGCACCCTTCCGTCACTGGCTTTGAACGGTAACAACCCGCTTCCCGCACAGCGATCGACTCCCATGATGGATGGCTTCTCTGTAGGGGCCTAAGTACAGCGATGGCATTCCGTTATGAACAACCTACAGAGCTTGGTTTCTATTTGCAATTGAGTAGTAGGAGATTAGATTTGTATAATAATATTCTTCATGCAGCTTGAACGCTCAACTCACCATTGAAATCCCATCCTTGTTGGGAATCATCAACAGTTCACATCCACCGAGTGCAGAACGCACTATGCCGCAGCAGTATCGTCAGCATAGTCTAAATGTAGGAGCCTGTATGTGGGTGGGAGCTGAAGTTCGTTATGCCTCCTCGGGTGCGTCTTTTAAGATCTCGTCGATTGCGAAGTTGAACGACGAAACTGAGTAGACACCCCTGACGCACGCCGCTTCCAAATGAGAAGGAAGGTGACGATAAACCATAAGCTCGCACTCGGCCTGATGTCCTATGGTATACTGTTTAAACGATCATGAAATACTTATCAGGCACTTCTTATCTAAGGAGACAATCCCAGAGAGTCATTTTGTCAGCGGAGTCGAAGGCCGTACGGATATCCAAGGTTATACCCACCGTTTGTCCGCGGTGTGTGTGTGTGCGACAGAGCTCAAGTATCTGACAGTGAATATTTGGTCGACGCACCCACGACTAAAACGAAAAGGTGACTGCTCTTTGCAGATCTGTTTCAGGGTCAATCTACAGATTATAGGGGCTAACAGCTTCGACGCCACTGATATCAGACTTATTCCGCGGTGATTGTAGCAAATGTCGCGAGCCCTTTCCTGTAGACTGGGGTGATAGATGCGCAGTTCCAACTTGGCAGAACGCTTTCATGAACCCAGACTTCGTGAAAGAAACTGGTGAGCCCTTGAGTGAGTAACACTACCACCTTCAAAGAGGGCCGTAGGGAGATCACCTGGGCCAGGAGCTTCATGACGCATGCGGAGCTAGAACGCATGGATGATCTCCTCCTCAGTGAGTGGGACAGTGCAAACTCCATGGAGCATGAACAGGTTCAAAGAAATTACTAGATGAAGAAACTGACGCTGATGACCAGTTGAACTGTTGCTCAAAGTGCTCCGCCTAATACGACGTGAAAGTCGTAAGATTGGCTGACCGTTTCCTCGTAGATTACCTCGCTCACACTAGACTTCATTTTCTCGCAGCTGGGATAAATTGTAAAGGCTTCCAGACATTTCCGGTTTCAGCAGTTGGTTGCATCTCGATCGCGCTTTGGGACCACCAGATCTCACGGTCTCTACGTTTGCCTGTTAGTTTTTTCCCTATTTAAGTATAGACTATGTGATTTTCGCTATCAAGAAAGATTTCTCGACAGTTGTTTGGCATTTCAAGAGATCGTGGTGAGATCCAGTGAGTAGCAGTTTGGCGTACCGCTAATCCACAAGATGTGGTACTCGCTACTTTCCTAACGTTGTGGACATGTTGCCAGTGGTTTTGCACACCGACGTGTTTGGCTGCCTAGCTGCGAATTCTTGCCATTTCTCTTGGACCTCAGTCCGGCAAAGTTGGTTTACACTTACCCGTTGACAACGAACTTTCACTATGGTGCACCCTGAGCTCAGCGCGCAGGAGGACATGCTAGGAATCTCAGTATATGCTCCAGTACGATCTACAAGACTTAACTGAGCCACCCGTGATGACCTATTGCTGTGTGATCTATCTGTGCCCAAGACTCGTTAGCACAAGGCGGACGCCAATTCACGGCGTCTCTGGCTGTGCCGGAGGTCGGTGCTTGAATGAGCTGAACGGTGGTCCACACAATGATGCAACAAACGGTTACCGCTATCCGTACACTGTCAGCTAGCGCCGCTTCGGCCTCCGAGCATCTGCTCGTCAGTATCTAAGCGACAACCTGGGGATTGAGATCTTCAGCTAGTACTATTTTATTTGTGTATGATATCTTTTGTAGGTCATTTTGTTTTTGGTAGAATACATCCTTGACAGTATTCGGCTACAGTCAGTGTTCGATATTACTACCTCACCGTGATGATCAGGTTTGCGTGCTACGATGACTCCGAGGGCTGTCGATTGAAAAGCAAAGCGCTCCTTCGGATTCACCCTTATCGAGCAGGCTGAGGGCGAGTAGCCAGACGAAAGCAACGCGGCGTTATTACAGAGCGTGACAAGTTTTCCGACTGGCAGCGAAGGACGGGTCCTGTGATGAATTAACCACTCTTGTTCGCAGGAGCACAGGTTCTGACATTGTGGTGCTAGCAGATGATTTTAATGCACGAGTTGGCAAACTCTTGGCGTCAGAAAGTTGTTTCAATGTTTAAATGTGCCTTATTTGCTCAGCGTACAGATAACAGGGATAGGGTTCTCCAGTTTTGTGCCGACAATCGATTGTTCTTGTGTAGCACAAATTTCCGACAGCTCACGTCGCATAGTGACATGGCGCTGTAACTCTACAGGTACTTTGAGTCAGATTGGTCAAATCGCCGTGAGCTACCAGGGGCGCAGTTCTGTTCAGAACTGTAGATCTTACTGGTCCACGTACGTAGAGTCGGACCATACATCACTTTCAATGCGGTTATCTCTCCAGCTCCATGGTAATCATCGCAAACCACGAGCTCGGTTAGCCGTGCAATGTGTGTGTGATCCAGAAGTTCGCACCAGTTATGACCAGAAATTACCACGTGAAATAGGAATTACGACGGACAGTAGTGTAAATGAGCACTTGTCTCATATCCAGCAAGCGATGCACGTGGCAGCTAGTTTTCCTATGGTCCTAGATTGGATATCCATCCAAGACACTGGATTTCGCAAGAGTCGTTGAGTATAATGAAGCGGAAGCGTCAGCTTTCGAACTGGAAGGAGATGATTAAGATGCGGAAAAATCTACAGAAGTAAGTTACGAAAAGCCTTGACAATGACAGCAAAAATTGGTAGGTCGAGGTGACTGAAGAAGTGGAAACAACATCTGCTACAGGTGACGGATTGTTCAAACTTATTGGCGACACCGGTGGATGGCGCACCCAGGTCAGCGAAACGATTTGCGATAGAAATGGAGAGCCCTGGGGGCAGGTTCTGACGAACTCCCTCCAATTCTTTCCAATATGGTTGGTGGTGCATTGATAAAAACACCTATCACCTTGGTCCTTGACGTTTGGAAGGAGGAACGTATCCCTCTTTTATGGGGTTAGTCATTGATAATACCGCTCAGCAAGAAAACAATACGCTTGTATGCTTGTACGAATGCACGGTACATGCGCACTGTGCACTAGATAGACTCGCAAAGGCTGTAGCTCCATTCGGCATGCGGTTTGCACCTTCCACGTGCAAAGTGATGTTTCAAGAATGGGCGTCAACGATTCCAAGCTCGATGGGGAGAAACTAACAATTGTTGACCGCGTTAGATACATCGGAAGCGGTGTGACGACGCATGACAGCATGGTTGTAGAGATGAGCACGCGCACATCCAAGACTCGAGCGGCGTACGCTGGACTGAATCACTTGTTGCGCCGAGGTGGTATTTCGCCGAAGATGGAAGGTCGTGCGTACTGTGCCACAATACGCTTAGTTTTGTTGAGTGGTTGTGAGACTTAGGGTCTGCGTGTGGAAGATATTCGTCGTCTTGAGGTTTTCGACCATCGATGTTTGCCTAGTATCGTCAAGATTGGGTGGAATAGCCGAGTGAGCAATGCTGAGGTCAGAAAGCGAGTATTGGATACTAATTCAGAAAATGTTCTGTCACAGCGTATCCAGCTTAGTAGAAGTCGTTGGTTGGGGCACCTGTTACGTATGGCAAACACACGTCTACCATACCGTATCCCATTCTCCGTTCCTCCTAGAGAGTGGAAGAAGAAACCTCGTGGAGGTCAACAGATGACGTAGCAACGAGGAATCAGAAAATGTGCAGCGAACTTGGGGAAAGTGGGTGTCTCATGTCTTCATAGTTGGGGTCCAAAACATTCCACAACCAGTTGGCTGAAGACACTGAAGAATATAGCAGCGAACCGTGAACAGTGGTGATCGTGTTGTCACTTTCTGTCAAATCAGAATGATTGATCAATGTGCGTTTGTACGTTTAGATTGTGTGTTCCGTGTGTTGGCTACTAGGACGTTTTTCCTTATGCCATCCCTGTCGGTCCGCTCCCTGTCCATCTTGTGTATTCATACTTTCTAGTTCAACGTGCAACATGGTGAGAAAGGCAGTGGTCAGTGGAGCTCACCCTGCAGTTTAACGCTGCACGATGATGATGGTGATGATGGATCTGTCTTAGTATGCATCTTTCCGGGTCGATGTTGGCATTTAAATTCACTCTCGCAGAGTTCTTCCTAGCGTGCATACCTGAATTTTTTGAAGCCAACCTATGGATCGATGGTCTGTCCGAACGAGGAATTTATGGCCGAGCAGATAGTGTCTGTACTGCTTCAAAAAGAACGCGAGGGCCAACATTTCCTACATATCTGTACAATTATTTCGTTCGCATTTTCTCAGCCATCGACTCACAAACGCTGTCACGTGTTCTTTGTCATCTTTCCCAAGTTGTGACGGTACTGCGCCGATTGCTGTGTCGCGTACAACGGTGTCCAATATAAATCTCTCCGCCGAGGGTGATCTATCCGGTAATGCTAGTGTTGGTGTGAAACGAAGTCTTTTTCCGCAGAGCAATAAACGAATTTTCACATCGGAAGTTCCAATCAAATGGTTTGGTTTTTTCTAGTAGAGGATGCAATGGAGATGCAATTTGAGCGAAGTTTGTCACGAATCGACGATAGTACGATGCCAACCTGTTAGGCGACAGGGCCACACTACGGCTAAACTGGAAGTCAATTTTTCCAAACTCCTCCCTGTTGTCCGCCGCGCCGGCATTTTCAGTCCTGTCCAGCGAGCACAAATAAAGCGCAGTGAGGCATAACCTGGGCGGTCATTCCTCTAGATATGCCCTAGTCACGGTAGCTGACGAACAGAAACGATTGCTCCGAGTGATGCACCACCCACTCCAAATATTCCGCAGTTCGTCATTACTGATATGATGTCGCCATCATATTCGGGCGATTGATTGCAAACGTCTGTGTTCAAACACAATCAACCGGCGCAGATCTTGAATTGGCCAGGTTTTCGCGTCTGTAAGGGAGTACCAAGCGAACTGCGGGGCTATATACTCTATCCTTCAGAGAAAACCTGTGGTGACGACGTCACAGGTGCCTCAGATTGGCAAAGGCCAAGCGGACCTTAGAGATGCGTAACGGATCTCGTCTCCGATATCCCCATCAGTAGAAATGCTACTTCCCAGGTACGCAGAGCTGCCGACAGTTTCCAAATGTTGCCCACAAAGAGTGTGTGAAGAAGGACCTCCTTGCCAGTCTTGCAGAAGCGTTTTGTACTTGGATGGAGCAGAGTGAATGCCATACTCGGTGACTTCGGCGGCCAGGTGGTTTAAGGCATCTTGGACGGCTTGGTGGTCAGCTCCCAACAAGGTGACGTCGTCAGCAGAATCTAAGTCAACAACTCTGGCGCTCGGTAGAAGTACCACACCACCGTTTTCAACACCATAAAAGGCCCTTTGCAGCGGATCGTCTTTAACGAAATTAAAGAGAAACGGGGAAATAAGGCATTCTTGTCGAACGCCGCGTGGGCCGACGAAAGACTGGGATAGTTGTCCATAGACCTTTACCCTGCCCATGGCCTGCCGTTAATGAGCTTTCATGATGGAAGCGTACCTCGGGCGCGCTGTTCCTCATAGTGCAAGTCCATAAGGCGGTCCGATCGGCAGAGTGAAAAGCAGCCTTGATGTCCGGAAACACGACGATAGTTGGTTTTTGATAAACTTGACGGTGTTCAAGCAAAAAGGAAGGGTTGAGATTTGATCCGTGCAGCCTCGGCCGGGGCGGAACTCAGCTTGTTCTTCACGACATGGATGCACGTCCAAGGTAGAAAGTTGATGGAAGATAATAGACACCAGGAGTCTCAAAGTGTCAGAAATCAGCCTAATTCGGCGATGATTAGAACACAATGTACGGCAACCGTTTTGAATAATGGGTACAGTCGTCGACTCACCCTAAGATGCGGGAACTTTTCTCCCGTCCAAACCTTTTGAGAACAGGGTTGTCAATTCTCAACAGAACCAGCTCTCCATCTTTGAAAAGAACAGAAAGAACACGATGTGATCCGTGTTCTTTGTGGTATTTGAGGATTTGTAGTTCCTTTCGAATTTCCGCTTCTGTCGGAGGACCGTCTGGAATAAACCACACAAGAATTGTAGGAGTGCTAGATGCAATAGAAGCGGCCAGTGACCAGCCTTGTTAGGGGTGAAAGTGTTCCGCCCGACGGTTTAATCCGCGCGACGGGTTGGTGATTGGTTTTCCATCAGTTTCGCCGATTTTCTCAATGACTCGTTTTTCGCGGTCCGATGGTGCAAGTAAGTTAAAAGAGCTTCCCGGAGTTGCCAGAAGTAGGGGCTGCCTCCATCTCAAGGACACGTTCTGACCTCCGTGTCTCACGATCAACATGCAAACTGTTCTTCAAACGCGAGCGGAGTTCACAGCGTGCTTCGTTGTGTCTTACTTCGTCAGAGATATGTCGGTAATTATTAAACAAAAACAAGGAGTTTAAAGAAACCCAACTGCTCTAGATGTGGCAGACCGTACCGCAACTGACCACGCGGACATTCACTAAGGCTTCTTTCAGTCGCTTCCAGTGCTCTTCGACATCAGATAGAGCGGTGGATTCCAGTGTCTGGGTCAGCTCAGTCTGAAAGGCTTCCAGCACTAGAGCGTCGTTCATATTCATATTTAGGCGAGCAGGATTCGAATTCTTCAAGTCCACAAATCGCAAGCATATCGTAGGGCAGAGTAGTGCGTGATCGGAATCAAGGCAGGTTGACTTGTAAGAGCAACAGTCTAGTGCGCTGCTGCGCCAACGGTAGCTAATCGCTGCGTGATTGGTTTGAGACCAATCCTGTGTTGAGGAAGGGAGATGCCAAGTGGCAGTATGTCGTTTGGATTCGCGAAAGTTTGTGCTTGCTGGAAAAAACTGATGATCAGCACAGGTTGTCAGCAATCCATCCATTGTCCGAACGATTGGAGTCGAGGCCAAACTGTCCTTCTAGGTGACATTCACTCGCTGCCAGGCGGCTGACGCACGCGTTAAGGTCTCCGGCGAGGACCGCGGTATCTGTCCGGTGTAATGTGCACAGGAGCACATGAAACGGTTGGTAGAATTCATCTCTGTCTACTTCCGGACTACAGTGTGTCGGGGCATAGGCGGAAATGACGAGTAATCCGCATGTACGATCTGGGTGTCTAGTCACTCGGTGGGAACCTTGGAGCCGGACTGCGCAAGGTCGTCTATTGGCAGTCTCACATGGCGGCTTCAACTCAACGGCTCAGAACAATTTCAACACCCACCTGTCCGGTTACTGTAGTGTTCGGGTCCCCAGATAGGCGTAGATAAAGCTGGGTATTGGGATTAGCTGGGGACGTTAGTCTGATCGTGGAACTTGCGTCTTAGTCTTGTCACAGACGTAGCAGATATCGATCGAGAGCGATTCCAGTGTATGAGCTAGACTCGCCTGTCGTGTGATTTGCATACATGCGGTGTCATTTGTTGTGGCAGTCGTTGGGGAGATGGTTCAAGCGGAAGTCCGGTCACAACTGGCACCGGTAGTGGGGCGGTTTCGTTGCGGTGAAGTGGCGCGGCTGGTTTATAAAACAGCCAGAGAGGTGAGGATAGGAGGGATAAGCCTCGAGTGTGGTGGTGGATAAGCATATGGTCCTGCGATAGCGAAGAAACATGAGAGCATGAGGCGAAAGCGAATTTCTGTGTGTGCCCATGGTTTGGAGCGTAAGTTGAGTATAATGTGGTGTAAAGGTTGCAAATTTCGAAATGAGTAGTATGTCATTGTATCTGGATGGCAGGTCAAAGTTCCCTCGGAAGCACACGACCGGTTTCGCTGTTGTTGCCGCTCATTAGGTGTGCGTACTCGGTATTCTTTCGCCCGATCCTCCTCATACTTGAGCACCTCACAGTTGGTTTACAGCTGTAATCTTATCCGAATCGAATGGAGAGTGCATAGAGTCCAGGTTTAGATTCACACGGTGATTCTTCCCAAGTTGACTTGTTGGTTAACACGATTAAGCTTCAGGACGAGGGCAGACACATAGTCTCGAGCATGGATTTTCGATATCAGCAGTATGGCATTGTATCTGAAAAAAGCGTTCGATTCTAAAAATGGTCTCTCCTTCCAAACAAGCTCCATTCGATTCAAATGAGATCACAGCTACGAAAGGTTGAAAACTCTAACTTTGAACACAAAGGATGTGTTAAGGATTCCAGGTCTGGGCTTACCAGGTCCGCCCGCCTAGTGGTTAAGTATACGATGGTTGACGTAATCATGTGTCACGGTCATTGGTGTGCGGGGTTGAAGAAATGTGAGCCTCTCATCTTCACGCGGTTCTGTTTCAATTCTGATCACAAGTTCACTAATGTTAGGCTATAGGATGATGTTTGGCTGGCAGTTGCATTTGGTCAATCGGTTTTCGCATTATGATTGAGAAGACGGAAACAACGGTTAGCCACTGGTGATTCCCCTCAAAATGCATTTCATGTCTGAGTTCTTCAAATGCCGAAACGAGCCGGGGGATTTTGAAGTGGTCTATCACCAGTACCTGTTTACCTTTTATATACGGCAACTGTCAATCTTAATCTTTTTCGAATTGTGATACTTATCTGCACCCAATCCCCCTTCCAAAATGCTATACTTTCATCATCCTGTTTGCTTCTTCACTCCGACACTTCTGTTTTTAATTATTGCCTTGATCAAGATTCGTAGCTAAAACGAGCCTCTCAGTGGCCAATCGAAACCTGGGGCTTTATCATAACCTCCATCATTTTAGCGTAGTTCCAATTCAGTGTATCAATCGTTGCAGTATCTTATAATTCGCTGAAGTGAACATAACCACATATTTCTCCCGAAATAAAACGTCTGTTGTTTCCAAACCCAACTAAGATATATATATATATATATATATATATATATATATATATATATATATATATATATATATAACCGAAATAACCACACACTCCACCCGGAACGTCTCCAACTGATTTTCACTTCTATTCACTCAGCATAAAGTCTGGGTGGAAAAGTTAAGAACATGTGCAAAACTACCTTCGTTTTCCATGCAGTGCACACCCACATCCACCGTCATTCAATCGGTTGATCGGTCGATCAATTGTTCGTTCGTTCGATTCAATCCGTTCGGCGAAACATATCTCTGCCTCGATCGGTGTGTAGTACCGTTTGTACTGTTTTCTGATCTTCACCCCCAGATGTCATGCGTTCCACCAAATTCCATCGTTTACGCTCACACTCGGACGAGAACAGATACGCGATTTTTTCCCCATCAGGATAATTGTGAAAGCCACCGCTGTATTCCGCATCACATGATCACATCATTCCATTTTCATCCTGCATCTCTCGCTATCTGCCTCGAATATCCAGGATATTTTTGGGCAAATTTATCCAGTAATTCAATTTGGTACTGTATATACTTCAACCTCACAACCGATTGTTTCGATTTCCCTTATACAAAATTTGCTGTCTGGCAGTGAAGTTTTAGTCAGTCGTTAACCTCGCATTTCTGTGCTCTTGTTTCGGTTGCTACCTTCCGGAATCGTCCAGTAAAAGACAAAAGGAATAGAAGCATAGTGATAAAGATCCAGGAAGTCGAAGTATCAAAGGGGAAGCAAGACTGCAATGAAAGAGTCCGAATGCAACTACGCCACTGACCGCGACACCTAGCTATATCACTTAATGTCCCCAACCATTTGGTAGGTGGGTCGCGTGGACCCCAACCTGCAGGTCTAACACATCCTACATGACCAAGGCCACTGGTCAAGGCTTTCATACCTTTTTGCCATGTCATGGTCTGACCACCTCGACCTACCTTCCAACCATTACCTGCCTCAGAGAACAGTGTACGCCGAAGAAGTCCATCGGTGGGCATGCTTAACACATGTCCCAACCACCTTAATCTGTTTAGATTCAGTACTTGATCCACAGACTGACCTCTGGTTCCCAGCACCCTACAATAATCTTAGCATTGCTGATACGGTGTTCCTACCATATTTGAGCAATGCTATGCAGACATCGGTGCTCGAGCACCTACAGTCTTCGTCTATCTTCTACTCCTAATAGCCATGTTTCTGAACCGTATGAAAGAACGGACCTAACCGCCGCATTGTACACTCTACCCTTAACAGACAATCGGACGTCACGCCGACGCCACAGATGACGGAGGTTGGCAAAAGCCAGAAACGCCTTCTGTATACGCGAGGCCACTTCATCCGATATCTGTCCACTTGGTGAGATGTAACTGCCCAGGTAACAAAATTTATCAACTTCAGCTAGAGATTCCCCTGCTAACACAAGATTTGGTGTTCAGCCAACCCAGTCCTGCAGCAGCATTCTACACTTTGAAGGTGCAAAACGCATTCCAAACATAGCTACACTGTTGTTAGGGCTATCTAAAAGGGCTTACAACTTACCTGGATCTTCACTCAGAAGAACGGCATTGTTCGCGTATTCCAAGTCAGACAGTTTACTGGCTGAGCAAAGATCGATGCGACTATTCTCCCTCGAGGATAGGGCTATCTGAAGAACCAATTCAATCACAGAACTGAAGAGGAAGGGCGAAAGAGAGCAACCTTAGCGAACACCACTTTCCGTGGTGAACTCGGACGAAAGATCGCCGTAAGCACGAACTCGCCTTCAGCTGTTCGCATACAAGCATTGGAAAAGAGAAATAAACTTTTCTGGCACACCCTTCAATAAGAAGCAACTCCAGAGAACTGTGCGGTCGACTGAATCGAACGCCGCTTTCAGATCAAGAAGGACAGAGACCATGGGTCTCCGGAGGATGTCTGTGCTCTAAGACTTGCCGAAGAGCGAGGATGTGATCGATACAACCACGGCCGGGTTTTAAACGGACTTGATTCTCACGCGTACACATTTCGCGCTCGTTTGATAATCGGTGGAGACTAAGCCCGGTGAGCAGTTTGTATGCGATACTTACCGATCTAATTCGTCTGTGGTTCTCACAATAGGACCCGTCACCTTTCTTATAAATCGACACGATAACGGATTCACACTATTCCCTGGGAATCTGCTCACTATCCGAGATTATCCGGAAGAGTTTTGTTACGCTGGAAACCAAGGCTTCGCCCCGTTCTTGAAAAAAGATGGAGACAACCCATCCGGTCTAGCGGCTTTGTACATTTTCAAGTAACTTATCTCCTGCAGAATCTCCACTTCTGGTGAAGGAGTGATATCCACCTGCGTCGTTTCTCTGGCAGGTATATTTGGAAGGTCCACCGTTGAAGTGGGCCAACTGAACTGTTCCTCGAAGTGCTCCGCCCAGCGCTCCAGACGACGTCCCTGGGAATGAATCAGTGAGCCGTGAGGTTCTACAGTTTTGAACAGAACTGCGCCCCTGGTAGCTTCTTGTGATATGATCATTCTAACTCAAATTGTCTCTAGAGTTGGAGCGCCATGTCACTGTGCTACGTGAGCTGTCGGAAATTGGTGCTACACAAGAACAATCGATTGTCTGCACAAAACTGGAGAAGCCTATCCCCGTTATCTGTACGTTGAGCGAGTAAGGCACATTTAAACATTGAAACTACTTTCTGACGCCATGAGTTTGCCAACTCGTGCATTAAAATCTTCTGCTAGCACTGCGATGGTGGAACCTTTTCTCCTGCGAACGAGAGTTGAGAGTTCATCGTATAACTCATCTTTCTGCATGTCAGAGCTACAGTCCGTTGGGACGTATGCGGAGATCACAAACAAATTGCGGTCAACACAGCTATCGTTTCGAACGCCGACTGACCCCTGGAGTCTCACAGCATATAAACGACTGTTAACAGGGATCCAGTCTAAGAGGGCCGACTCAGGCTCATATGAACTCACCCTGCTGCCTTGGAGGAAGCGCAAAGGATTGAGGTGCATCCTCGAATAGAAAGGTTTACCGTGGACCAGGCTGCCGAGTAGTACGAAGACGCACAGGGTCAACAACAATGCAAATGTTCGTTACGCCTTCCGAAAACATGCTTACACAGACCCTGTCACCTTGTGCACGTTGATCATTCTTATCCCGCACCTCACCCTCCACACACGCATTTCCATATTCCTCGGGAACTGCACTCAGTCGTGCTTTCGGAAGTATCTCTGACGGAAGTCCTGGTCCTGTTTCCTCGCGCCCTTCGTCTAGTATCCAAGTTTCACCGAATCTTCTTCTGTCAGCTGATGCTGTATTTCGCCGTCGTCATCCTTTTAAACTAGCCACAGATAATATGCGAACGCTGATGCGTATGAGACAACAGGCAGCTGGCACGTATGGCAATCACACGTCTACCATACCGTATTCCATTCTCCGTTCCTCCTAGAGAATGGAAGAAGAAACCTCGTGGAGGTCAACAGATGACGTGGCAACGAGGAATCAGAAAATGTGCAGCGAACTTGGGGAAAGTGGGTGTCTCATGTCTTCGTAGTTGGGGTCCAAAACATTCCACAACCAGTTGGCTGGAGACACTGAAGAATATAGCAGCGAACCGTGAGCAGTGGTGATCGTGTTGTTACCTTACGTGGAATCAGACTGATTGACCCGTATGCATTTGTACAGTTAGACTGTGTATTTTGTGTTAGCTACTACGGCGTTCTTCTCTTTTCTCACCCCTGTAGATTCACTCTGTGTCCGCATTGTATGTTAGTTTCTCCTATGTTTACGTGCATCATGGTGAGGAAGACAGTTCTTAGTGGGGTTCATCTTGGTTTTTAACGCTGCACGATGATGATGATGATGAAGATGTCAGGCGTGTTGAGATCGTACGCTGGTGACCGTTGCCATCTTCGTATGCTGTATCCAAGACACTCGCATCCGAGTCTCCATCTCGATCATTCGGTTGATGCCCCTGTCTTATCCCTCTTCAAGGTTTGACTTTCGCTTTTCTCGGGATCACAGGGTTGCAGCTGCCGGTCTTGCCGGTGCATGTGCAGCTTAACGTGAAAGGCCTGAGGCTGCTCCACTTTACTGGGTCACAGTCAACAGTCGGTTGTGCAATGAGACTTGGAGGTTTTTGCAAAGTAAGCAAACGCCGTCTCGATAGAAGTAATTTGTTGGTCCTCTCGGCTAATGCCCTTACAGATTGCAGCCTAGATGCAGTCAGTGATATCTTCTATCGAACGGTCCACGACCTACAACTCAAAGCAAAACGGGGTGATGTAATGATTTTAGCTGGAGACATGAATGCTAGTATAGATCGGCTATCCGTGTACGAGGCGCATTTGGGAGGCATTTTCGGCATGGATTCCTGTCGTTCAGAAAACGGGGAACGGTTGTTAGCCCTGTGTTCCGAACATCGCCTGTTTCTCGCCAGTACGGAATTCAGACGTTTGAACCGCCTATATGCCACGCGGCGTCCGCTCTCTTCGAGTCAGCGATGGACGCATACAGACCACTTTACAATTAGCTGCAAATGGCGAAGTGCATACAAGACTGCCGGTCGTGTTGGAGCACCACCCCTCGCCCCCTCCTCTTGATTCCGACCACGCATTAGTTTGCACTTAGCTGTCCATGTGCTTCGGTGGGCATGCAAACCGTACGATACTACAGCGGTTAGACTGTAACATGCTGTGTAATGCGTCTTGTCTCTCAAATTTCCGAAAGGCAGTAGCAGAAAAGCCAGGATCAACGCCATCAGATAACATGAGCCAGCACTGGTAACTTATTAAGAATGCTTTGTTTCCTGCTGACTGAGTTGTGGCCTGACCAGTTGTGTCGGTACACCCTGGATTTCTGCTGAGTCTCTACGTTTTCTTGATGCACACCAGTCCACCCCGGCTGGAAGGATGCATAATTGAGCACGGCTCAAAACGAGACGTGAACTTGCCGCAAGTCTGCGTAGGAATTGCGAAATCTGGTGGGCTGGTGAAGTATGAGA
The DNA here is from genome assembly GCA_948099385.1 of Fasciola hepatica. Classification (NCBI taxonomy): domain Eukaryota; kingdom Metazoa; phylum Platyhelminthes; class Trematoda; order Plagiorchiida; family Fasciolidae; genus Fasciola; species Fasciola hepatica. Next base: position 6,260,126 of record CANUEZ040000012.1, on the reverse strand, counting down.
TGGGACATGCTGTCGCTATAAGAAATCCCCGCAAGCTATTTCATCTCATCCGAGTCACAGGTAGGGAGACATTGGGTATGAGCGAAACGATCTGTGCGGCTGACGGTACGCCTATCCACAGTTTACAGCGATGGATGTTCCGGCACACGAAAGACCCATCTTCTGAGACAGAGATCCGTATGGAAATCCAAACCGTAGGATGTCACAAATCGTCGGGCTCCGATGGCCTTTCTCCAGCCCTAAAAAAAGATAATAGAATGGAGGTTGTAAGAGAACTTCAAGCGTTATTCTATAGGGTCTGGCACTCTGAAAAAGTTCCCTCGTGCGGGGGAATCAATCGTTATCCTCATCTTCAAGAGCTCGTGCAGTGACTGCGCCAATCATGGAAGTATAAGCCTAATACCGGTAGCATCTAAGCTGCTAGTGTCCGCCACGCTCCACAGGTTGTACAACAAGTGATAAGCAGACTTGCGAAGAACAGACTGGGCTTCGCACCGGTCGTGGATGCACGAATCAAATCTCCACCCTCCAACAATTGTTAAAACTTCGTTACGCTTTCCAAAAATCAGCGATCGTTGTTTCTAGACATTCGCGCAACCGACTCCATCGATAGGTCGCACTGTAGCACTGTTTGTTGAGGAAGGATGTACCCGAGGGGTACGTGTCGGTCTTCAAAGCATTGTACCGTCATACCTCAGGTCGGGTTCGGTCTTGTAGCCAGCTTTCGCCACCTTTCGCCGTCTCCAGTAGAGTACGACAAGATTGCCCCATATCCCCGTTTCTTTTCAACTTTGTTATAGAGGATGTTCTACAGAAATCTTCGTCAAGTCTTCCAATCAATAGGTTAAACTCCTCCCAAGGAACCGAGTTTCCACCCTAGAGTATGTTGATAATATCGCCTTGTTAAGTGACAGTGCACAAGCAATTCAACACGCATTGGATTGCTTGGTGATTAAGGTATCCAGATAAGGTATGTTCTCTTCGCCTTTCAGATGCAAGGTACTTCTTCCAGACTGGCAGGAACCTGTGCCTGCACTGTTTCTGTGGTTATCAGTTAGAGGTGGCCAATAGCTTTAAGTACCTCGAGAACTTTAATACAACTGGTGTTGGTGTTGGGGAGGAGAACCCACCACGAATTGCGAGAACCAGAGCAGCTTTTGCCAACCCGCGCCACTTTCGGCGCCGTCATAACATCCGGCTTTCTCTGAGGGGAAGGATGTACAATGCCACAGCTCGTAGTATTGTTCTTTACGGTTGCGAGACCTGGCCCCTCCGCGTTGAGGATGCTCAACGGGTTTCTGTATTCAACCACCTACGCCTCCGAAGCATTTCTCGTGCCCGGTGGGAACATTAAGTGAGTAATGACGAGGTTTGTCGTTGTGTGTTCGGTGCTGATAATCGCCCCCTGACCGAGATAATCGCTCTCCACCACCTCCGATAGCTCGAGTATGTTTTGCGTATGCCTGCCCGTCCTTTGCCCTTTCGTGCTCTATGGCACATGCTGGACAAGCCAGGAAGAAGCGGCACGGCGATTTGGTTATGACTTGCAGCGAGGACACGAAGAAGTTAGCTTCGGTTGGTACTTCCGGCCTTCCTGGCTGGGGCACGCGAGATGGTGATTGCTGTGGCTCTGAACTGAATCCAGAGGCGCGACTGTTGTATGGCCTGTCTGTTGATTTTTCGTTCTTCATAAACAATTGAAAAGCAGACAAAAAGTTTCGAAACGTGGGTGGTGAAAATATTAAAAGATATTTGCTGTAACTTTTTGTGATTTTCGTATTGACTCTTAAGCCCTCCCCCCCCTTCGACTTTGCAGTTTTTTCTCCTTGTTGTTGCTCCAGCACCATGTTATATATATATATATATATATATATATATATATATATATATATATATATATATATATATATATATATATATATATATATATATATATATATATATATATATATATAGCTTCAGCTTTGTTTCGGTTAGCGACGAGATGTAGGCTGAAACGCGCGCGGACAAAAATGTGAAGTGTTTACAGATGTGGACCAAAATGACCGACGGTCATAGATTGATCCGCGCCAGCGGTAACCCATGGTAATGTGGTGGATCTGGGTCCGACGCTGTGTAAGCGCAAGAGAACTCCAGGACAGGTGGTGCTGCTTTTTGTGCGAGAAGTATGTGCACTCAAAGAAAAGTGTGGTCACAACATAGTTGGATGAGTCTGTCCCGGTCGTCGGTTCTATCGACCGTAATACAAAATCGGCCCCTTATATGCCTCTCCGTGTCGTCTAGGCTTCCAGCTTGAGCATTGAAATCACCAACAAAAACCATTGTCCGTATGGCGCACGCTTCGCGACAATTGAGACAAATCACAATAGAAATCTTTTTTAGCCTTTGGAGAGCTGCTGTCACTTAAGGCATACACAGAAACGATAAAAAGGAATCGACGCTTCAGTCTATTGCTATTAATATGTAATGAACCATTCAACCGAACCGCGCACAGATGACTGCTGACTGGGATCTAGTCAAGCAATGAGCGCCCAGCTTTCATGCTCAGAGCGACACCAATGCCAATCTGACCACAAGCTCGAGACACCCAATCACCCAACACGCGAAGAGTGAAACGAGAAGCTCAGCTTGTACCTGGAGAGCGAAGTGGTAACACTGAAGTTTGGTCTTGTGTGTGTATTTCTGAGACAACCTACATCTGTTTTAAAGGTTTCAAGAGTTCCATCTGGGGCAGCCTGTTGCTCCGTTTGTCAAAGTGTGTGAACGTTGAGCGCGGTTAACTGAAGAGAGTTATTGGGTATCAGAACTAACCCTGTATCTTCCCCATCTTCAGTTCATTATCCTTACTAAGAGTTACAAATTCTCGGTCAGGACTCACTGTGGCTTTTCGAATTCATTTAGAAATAGAATGTAAAGGATAAAAATCAGAGAATTAAAAAATGTTACCCGGTGAACCGCTGGAGATTTTTAGACAAATAATGCTTCGCGGCTGTCCACACCGCGAAACCCAAACCGAAGCCTTTGACTCAAAAGTTCGACCCACAAAGCAGTGGGGCATTAACCCAGCGCGAGAACGTGAGCGAAGCACTCGTGAAGGAACCTCTGGTCTGTCACGTGAGATCTGATTGTTGATTCTATCGTGACTTGTCTTCACTGGTACTCGGTTATCGGATTCGGTCGTAAAACCCCTGCACCCAGTCGAGCAAGCTTAACGTGGACGGGACAGCATCCTTTGGGCTGAGTCGGGCAAGCTGTCAAATCAAGTGCGATGACTTCTCCCACTGTCGAGAAAAACCCCAGGCATTTCATTGCTACGTCCATCTAGTGGAGGTTTTTAGACCGGCAAATTGTTTCTCTCCCTGTTTATTCATTGGAGTGTCCTCTCTAGGGGCATAGTGGTTAGGACCAGATAATGCCCATCAACTGGTTCTGAGACTGGACTTCGTCTGGCCTCTACCCATCGACCTGTCAGGCATGATTGCATCTCCGGTTTGAGAAAGCCATCCTGCATAATAGCTCTTTGGGTCATGGAGGCACGCAAGCCGTCACACCACGCCAAGGTGCAGTCTCCTCGTGATGATAATCATTGTGGAAGAGCTCAAGCCATATGTATCGATGATATGGTTCAAAATGTGAGGCCGTTACTTGTCCAAAGAAGTAACCAGTCTGTTTTATTGTGTTCAACTTCGGCTCATACTAAACGGTTCGTTCGTGTTTGTAAACAGAATGCATCCAGCTGATAACTTTATTGGTGCTTAGACTTTATTGTTGACTTCGCTGTTTTTCCCCCTGTAGTTCATACGTGTCCTCACTTTGGGCTCTTGATTGTCTCTGCTGCTTGTGGTCTCAGTGGCAAATAACCAACTAGGAACGGATTCGCATGACTTGCTCGTTTGAATGGAAACAAGCTAGTCAGTCCCAACTAATCTAACACAAGTATTACCTTGTTTTTGATTTGAATTCTAACACTCCCCAAGCGAATCCTGGATCAGAGTGTCACCTAAAAGTTCATCCGGGACCTTGCATTCCTAAATCTGGCACACGACCCCGTAATCGTGTCGATGTCCTCAAGGCTTATGAATAACCTTTGGTACTCATTTGTAGTAATTTCTTTTAAGTCTGAATTGGTGTCAGTCGCGTTTTAACGGGTTTTGAAGGAACGGTATTCTATTCCTAGGCTGCACTATTGACGCAATCTAGTACTAAGCGTTCGATCGGTCTGTGCTGTTCATATCACCGGTGCTGGCTACAGTACCATACATACTTGTTTAGGACGTGCTTACCTATCGATCGATCGCTTACCGTATTCATTTTTGTCTGTGAATAAAACGATAGCATATTTTCAATCCCGCGAATGTAACTGGAACTTCCGGCCCTCGTATGTATGGGTCCCAATTGACCACATACCCAGCAGGTATCGAGCTCTTCGCCGGATTCAGTCGATTTGTATTGACTAAACTTACACTACACCGTTGCAAACTGCTGTAGTTTTTGTTGTATGTATGGTCTTGTCGTTCTCGTCACATCTGATGGTACATGCTGTCACAACTGTGCAGGGATGTGGGTAATTCGGTCACAGATGAAAGTATAGTCTGCACTATTATGTTCGTTGTGTAAACAAAAGCGAATTTCCCCCAGAAAGAAAACCAATTTTCTCTGTATACTCTGGCAACATGTCGCTGATGATAGTGTATTTTCAATGATGATGTGTACATTAGAACACAATTTTTAACAGTACCCGTAAGCAGATTGCTTACGAAATTCCGGTACTCTGTCCCAAAATCTCTTATATGAATTCTTCCGGTGATTTGAACATTCTATAGTTCTTGAGGTGCAGTCGTTCAATCGTAAACGTTTTTTTTTGCTGAGCTTAATATCAGTTATATTCTGCCGTATTCCGTCTGTTATCCAAAGTTGATTACAACCTGGATAGACTACTACTTTTGCTTCATTTCCTGTTTCTGAATTTCATTTTAGTTTAGTTTACTGTTTTTAAGGTACGTTACTAACACATGCCATATTTTTAGGCATATAATTGTGCATATAAAGGTCTTCGAGTACACGCGTTCGCTGTTGTGCGATGAGAGACCTTTCAAAGTGGTCCGTCCAACTGTTTCTCCTTTCAATTTTTTCTGCACGGAAGTGCCACTGTGTGCCCTTTCACAAAACATTCGACGCCTGTCCACACGAACAACACGCTCGTTGCGCTTAATCTGTTACAGTGCTCGTTTTGGACCACCGGTGTTAGTCTTAATCTCGTCCCTTGTCTTCGGCTACGAATTGTTCGCACATGATGATCGGAATACTTCTCAGATTAATAAAGGTTTTCTGGTGATCTTCTCTTGAATGCAATGTATGCGTTTACCTGTTTCATGTCAATTTTATTGTCCCTTAAGTGCCTGATCTTTGTCTTGAATTTCACCCAGTGGTCCGGATTCAGTCTTCCCGAGCTGACTGTATTTTTGGGCATATTGAACCAAGAAGAAGCCGACTACCGCCGTCGTATTGAAATGAAGTTTGAAGTGCGTCGCAAAGAAATCCTGCGTCTGATGGCCTTATGCGAAAGAGAAGAAACCGAGGTCATTGAAGACTCCGTGTCCACTGAACCCACTGCATTTGTTCGCGAGTTGTCTGACGATGAAATGGAGATGACTTCTGGTCCGTCCGATTCCCTTTCCACTCCAGCGTCTCCTTTGCTCCAAAGTCGTAAAGGTCAGTTCGGTTCTCCTTGGACTAATGACAACTTCACTCTTTAAGGCCTGCCGAATGTCTGGTCGTAAGGGTTTGAATGTTGCAGGACTCAGTTTTAAGGGCGATGGCTAACTGTGTCCATTTGAGTGATCGGACGAACAGAGTTCCGACACTACTCTCCATCAATCAGAGATTCTTATTCACAACCCCGGACTCTAACGATAATGACAACAAAATAACGTCCATGTCCGTATAGGTCCGAGATTTTCCCTAATTCGAGTTAAGCGCCAACTCAAGCTGTTCGCCACAGTTAGTTCACGCTGGAAGTTTTGTGGAGAGTGATCGAATTATCTTGTTTCGGAATGGTATGATCTTTGCTCGCGTTGTATACACAAAGTCCCCAGCATGGGTTTTGTCAGACGCATCTATACGATGACACGTATTTGACGATGTCGCCCGGCTTTGGAGTCAGTTGCACATTTGCATTAGAGACATTCTGTCTGCCCAGTTTTTGTTTGTGCTCGGCTTTAAGCCGTCTCCTTTTTTCTTCGTCTTTCTTTTTGTCTTCTACGGAAGTGACAACAGTAACAATCTATATGCTCCAGTGTGGCGTTAGTTTGTCGAAGTTGGGCTTGGTATCCCTGTCGGGGATGTTTCATCGTCAGTCGAAGTGACATCAACCAGCATGAACTGAACATACTAATATTCTTTGTCATTACAGTCAAAAATAGTTCTTTAAACAGAGAACTTAATTCTTGTTCGCGACTAACACTGATTGATCCAAAAGTGAATTGAAAGTAGCTTTGATTCCTCTGTGACGAGCTGTTCTTGCCTCATTTCTGGGTTTTGTTTTGGATAGGCAGTTGGTTAGATTATAATTTCACTAAGTTTATCTGTTAGGGAATGAACCGAGCTTTCTATGTAACGACTGACCTAGTCGGTACCAATCTGGATTAGTTACCGCTGGGAATTTGTGTACAGCTCGTCCGTTATGTTTGCGTGATTAGCTGGCCGAACAAATTTCGCTCAAGTTTGGGTTGCTGAATTAACATTTTCACCAACCGTTGCTTGGTAAACGCGTAACCTATCTGCGTTGCTATAATACCGATTCTGCTATCAAACGGTTAGGATAACGTCTCCCTCTCGTAGTTCGTGTACTACTGGTCGGCGTTAGTTGGCCCATCAATTTGGACTGAGTTGCAGAAGCTTTATCGCCAACAAAATCGCATCATCAGTGCGGAAATGATTTGGCCATATTAGTAGAACTACCGACTCGGCTGATTTTAAGTTTACCGGCCAATTTTCCAGCTCATCGAGCAAAAGACACAAAATGCGACACTTCCTTTAGATGGTACTTCCGTTTCGTCGTGAATTTTTCTTCTGAAGTCTTGCGAATTGATTTACAGTTGCATTTACTCCTCATAGAATCAGTTTGTATTCTATCCATGTCTTCCGTAATGACAGAAATTACGTATTCAAATGGAGTTAATGCATACTGCCGTGTCGTCTCTTTCAGTAATCAAACATGGAAGCAAAATGACCGCTATCATACAGTGATTTCTGTTACTCTTCATATAGTTTTTCGGATTATCAGTGAGCAGTCAGTCATAAATAATACTATGATGTCGTTTACAACGAAGTCGTCTTTTTATCCGGTTATTTGTCATTCCGTCCACAGCTATCAATCCGACCGAACCCGAGAGCCCCTCTTCACCGATTGCCCCCTCGCACATGGTTGGACCCGGTGCCGCTTCTACCCTACCGCGATTTTTCGGCACGGATGATCGATTGAAGTCTACTCTATTCAAGCCGTCTCAGTATAAGCGGCTTAAGAAAGCGGAACGCGCTCAGCAGAAATTGCTGGCTAAGACAGAACGCGATCGTATCAAGGCGGAGAAGAAGAAAAAGAAATCCGAATCCAAACAAGCACAACAAAATCCCGGGACACAAACACACGGTCGAAAATGGTTGACCGGTCTTTCAGCCGCTTTCTCACCTTCGGTCGCCGCATCCTCGTCGGACAATCGGTCAGCTCCGAGTTCCTAGATGCTTTGAATCTTGTCAGTCCATCCATTGTCTTCGAAGGTCTTCCATCATCCCTTGAAATGTGTGCTCAGCTACGACTTGTCTGCCTCTTGTAAATATTAATCCCGTGTTTCGATCAGTCCCCTCATACATAATATTCCGTCTGCAGATCTTGGTCTTATAACCCTACCCCTTTCATGCATACGCTTTGATGTAGATTTGACATTCGCATCAGTCTTTCATCCAATACAGCTCACGATTTTTGCAAACAATGTTATTTCTGACGAATACAATCCCTGACCGTCTGTTTAGTACAAATCTTCCGCTTACTCTAAGTTTCGATCAGACAAAACTCGTCCTAAGTAAATCACGTCCCCCACGCAATGCAAACCAAATTATCTCAGTTCGGCTGATCGTCTCATTTCTCATGTGATAGATATGCAAACAACGAGCTTTCGCTGAAACTGTCCATCCTACCTGTGTCCTACGTACCTGCACGCGCATGTACCCTTTTATTATCGTTAGGTAAGTGCACCTTTACCTACTAATGTGATCACCGAAATTAAATTGGAAGGGTCACACTGTTCTATTTTGGTTTTTGACACGAGTTGCCCTAAACGGCTTTTCTAGTTTAATGTCTAGACACTTGCGTATGGAAACAAACAAAACGGGAAGTGGTGTTAGGGCAGGTCATTGTAATTGGGCTAATGATTTAGTGCATATGCATGAGTATAGGGATTTTCTTATGTTTATAAGGAAAATTGTGAAGACTAGCTTTTGCCGATGAGACTTGTGTTGGCCGAGTAGACAAGGTTCGTGTTTGGGAGCCTCATAGCGGGAAACGTGGAGGAACTAACAGTTTGTCGTCCTCACACTATCCTTTTATCGTGACTCCCCTGCGTCTGCGAGCAGCGTTCGTGTGGTCTTCATTCGATCCGGCCGTGCGCCGAGTGCGGCAAAGCAGAGTGCGAATTCGTCCACGCAGTTCGGCGTTCTGTTCCGAGTTTGTAATGCTCAAACCGGTGATATATCCCTGTGAAATAGGAAATATTTCGGGCAGATGAACTGGAAGCTCAAACGCATGCAAACCACAACGACAATTCGCTCCGTGTCGAAATGGTTATTTGGGATGGCATTTTGAAAGCAATACTGAAAATGAAATGCAGGTAGAGCTAGAGCGTTGACATAATCGCTTTCAGTACTGAATTGTGTCTAACCAACGGTCTTGTTCATCGATTTCCTCTCTGAAAGTGCGAGTTTAGAAGGGGTCTATTGCTGATTTCTTCCAGAAACTAGTGCAGCTAGATTGGTCGTCAAAGCGGTTCGGGAAGTTTCAGGCACTTTACGTTAGGGTGTTCGGAGATTCTGATTTGTTAGTACCCGGGGCTAGTGCGGCATGATTGGTTTATATATATATATATATATATATATATATATATATATATATATATATATAATCTATGGGAGGGAGGATGCAGTTGATTGTGGTCCATCAGAAGTGGACCGGCCGTCGTGAGATCCGAAAGGGGTGTATACGATCTGAAATTCGTAATATCGACCACGTTGACGACAATACATTCGTCGCACAGTTGGCAGTTCTGGAGGTAGTAGGTGTAAACCACACTCAGAATACCGATCACTTGATAACTCAATATTCTAGGGTTTCGCTTGAGTTTCGACAAAACGCGAATGTCTGTTAAGCTACAGCAACTTCATTCTCTCGCACTGACCGGTTGATGCATAAAGTAGCTCGTTACTGTCTAGTGAGAATTCCGCGCCGCTCGACATTCATTGACTGCTACCGGCCATGTCCGAATACGTTTGTTTCAATTCACCTGCACGAACGAGAAGACAGGTTCCACCATAAGTGGTGATTCATTCTGAAGTTTCAGACCATAGAAGAACGGTACCGTTTTTAAGGAATCGTGGAAAGTACATATCTATCATGTCTGAATTACGATCGGAACTCGAAGCACGAGATAATGAGCTTGGTAATCCTATTTGGCTGTCATCGGCTTGCTTTAGGTCAACACTACAATGGTGCCTACCGGATCTATGCAACTGGTTATCTGCACGACCATGGACCGTTGTCTTTTTCAATAGAGATTAGTAACAACCAAGTAAAGCTCGCTTATTTGATTAAGGAAAGGTCTCTTGTTACTCGGCTGACACTGAGTATGTTACGTGACATTATCAACGGCTGGATCACGCGAGTTCGGTGTATGTTACCGCAGCTTGTTACAGTGCAAAACTGCTGACAGCATAAGATTACGGTTAGTACCGATTGTCAGCTTGCACTACATGCTTTTTTTCGACTCGATCGTGCGTGATAGTTCTTGGCGATTTGTTCACAACTCATCCACGGCAGGGATTTTAATCTGGATCTACATCTGCGCTGATAGAACTTTTCACATTCTTTTGTCACGACATTTGATTAACGAATCTGGCTGGAGTTCGTGTTTCAGCGAAGTGGGTAATTGAATTTCTCCTCCAACCTAAACATAACACCAATTCTCCTATGACATATTTACCAACAGGCTGCGTTGATCTAGATTTAAATAATGAAATCACGCCTCCTTTGCGAAGAAAGAACGTTTGCCTCCTGAATGATGAGTAAACCATGGGTCTTTTCATGAATTCATTTTAAAGAGCTTGGGCATTATTAATCACAAAGACCCATCTCCTGTAGTCTCATTTGGTGTTCCACTCAAAAAGGATATTATTTTACGAGGATATCTGATGGTTTTGCCGGCATATGATTTATCATGTTCAGTGTCTAGATAGGCTTTTACCACATGCTGGAAGAAACGTGGTCTTCTCGACTGTGTGGTGTTAAAACATTGCTGACACCTGGATCCCTGTTCCCTTCAAACACCATATCCTAGCACGAATAAAGCACAGGCGATTGAATGTAATAGTTCTGCTTTGGAAATTATTGCGGGAGGCTTTCGAGCTCGGTGTGGAGAACCTCGGATAGAACAAATCTGTGGTCTTTCGGTGAGCTGTCACTCTTGTATGCTGGTGCACTTTCTAGCGAGTTCAGCGAATCCGTCACCAGCTCTTCCATTCGGTTTCTCTCCCACGTGTACGATGGCTCGACAACTCTGGAGGGAAGGAAATTCGTTATGGACTCTTTCTTCATACCCTGTTGACTTTTAGCCGGGTTGGTGTATCACTTCCTCCTATAAGAAGGAAGGAGAGAGGTTTAACCGTGGTCGTTGTGCAGATGAAATAAAGCAGAGGCTGTTCAACATGAGTCTGAAACAGTGATTTCTACGTCGCATCCATAGAATACTGAGCGAAAGAGTAAAAACAAAAACCTGAGCCCATATGCAGATTCACTTCTATTTGAATGTATTCCATTTCTCTGAGGTTCATTCATGTCGTAACTTCAGTTACATCAGCTAGAGAGAAAAATTGTGATCTTCGGTAGCTCATTGAACAAATTTCGGAAAACGGAAAACGGTTAACATTTCTGTCAGTTCGTATGTCCGTTTTGCGCATGGGTGTGTAAACTGGACAGCTCCATAGCATTGCACAGAATAACCGACAGATGTGACCCTGAGTCGTGGACTAAAAACTGATATAAGGTCCCCATAAGTCAGATATGGTTAAGATTCGTACGAAGATGGACTGCTGCCTACCACTACTTTGACCGGAAGTGACAGGATTCGAATCTCTTGCCTTGGAGGTACTACTTGACCACCGGTCAGTCTCCTATGCGGGTGGGTGTGTTGACCTTCAAAACGTTCATCCGCAGTTTACGCCCTTGGACTAGTGACTACTCATTGTTCTTTGCTGCGAACAAGTAGCTGATCAAGTAATTCATGTTTTGCAAAGTATATATCACAACTGATTGCGGATGACGTCTGCGCCCTGGTCCGATTCCCGTCAACGACGACGAATTTTAACACGTGGATTACTCGAACATAAACAAATAAGTGGCGATTGTATGCAGAGTTTAAAAATATTTGAAAAACATTATCTACTAGTCATACCAGTCATGGATAAATTGGTTCACCCTTGACACTTGGACGTGAAGACCGAGAAAGCTGAAGCCTGGTTCAGATCTCGTCGCAAATAAAAACTGATATTTAATTAAGTACAATTCAGAGGGAAAGTCAGTGTTTCCTCATAGCATTAACTGTATTCTTGTTGTTTTGAAAGAGAAACTGCAAGTGACGATGAATAAGATCTGTGTTGTGGTATTCACTGCTAAATGGGTTGAAATTCTTCGCTTGATGCCGTGCGTATCACTGGTGTTTTGAAGGCATTTAAACGTAGCCCGGTGCGCGGTATCTTCATGTCCAAGATTTATTCAGACTTTAAGACTGAGGTTGTCCTGATACAATCAGGTCGCTTTGTGACTGGTCAGTAAAGTTTAGACCAGTATTGTCCTGCCCTATTTCATATATAAACGAATGTGTAACAAGAAATAATCCAACTGAGTATAAGCTTGTCATTTTTGTCTTGTCAGTTCTTGGTTCGTCTAGTTCTGAGTACGAGTTATTTCAGTACCAGTTCTGCGTGCGCTGGTACTTGGTCGCACCGGGGTTGGGTTTTAGGATAAATAAGAACATCTTTTTAAGTCCTTAGTTTGATACAGCTTGTCAGGTTCATCAAATATCTATCGTATTTCTGTGATTCAACAATCAAGCAAATACAACCAACCAGTTTACTTACCGGGATCAAATTGGGATCAAAACGGCTACTGTGCTCTCTGGCTCTCGTACGATCCGAGACGGTTAGGCAGGGCATTCTATCAATGGGAGAGTATGGGTAATTAAGTTGTTGGACAGCGTCGCGATATATCTAAACCGAAATAACACGAGACCTAGGTGTTTATTATCACTAAAAGCAACTATCTATACGTATAAATGTTGCAGTGGCTGACCTCTTTATAACCTATCCGTTATTTTCGGAGCTAAATTTTTGTGTATTTGATATAAGTGGTGATCTGAACACACATGCTTGTTACCTGGTACAACCCCATATTCACCAATCAGGAACCCACACACATACACTGTGATTGGCCAGTACATCGTGTCATATTCTGCAATAGATAAATATCAAGAAAAAAATTGCGAATAAAAGTTAGAGGATTACGTATCACAAACCGGGCATTCTTAGTTATTTGTGGGTACTGTGCTTACTCTATTTTATTACGTATGGCTAATGGAACTGACCTGGGGCTTACATGGATACTAATATGGGAATTATTACGTCAAAACCGATTGCTGTTAGAAGCGAGTTGTTGCACTTCGTCGGTGACTTGTAGACAATCTTCGAACCAGGTATTCGAAAGGCATATGGATTTCAAGCATTTTATAATACTTACCTAATCTATTCCGATAAAGCTCTACCAAATATCTTCTTGTATAATGACGGACTCATACAGGTTGACATTGAAGAGGTGCAAATCGTCTTATTCTTTGTATAATTTGAGATAGGTGGTGTAAGGTTGGAAGTACATCGGTTTGCGTTGCTCACGTGGATTAAATTAGCTCTAGATCTTTCGTCGGGCGTTTATCACTCAAACTGTAGACCTGCCGACTGTGGTGACAGGATGACTAAACACATGAAATGAAGTCACACGTATAGACTACAGCGCACTGAGAAAAAAATTATGCCATATGGTGAGCAGTGTTTGGTTCTGATACGAGCGTGAGAGACAATCATCTGTGATTGAACACAAAATTTACGACGGGATCGTTTAGGATTAATACAGTATCGCGGTCGTATTACTTATCTCCCGGAGCAGTCGGATGTTTCGTGAATTTGTGGTGGATTACCACCGTACAGTACACAGCGGGTCGATTGACAACTTATCCGAATCACTTTATGTTGGCATCACCGAGATGAAGAAATGGTGTGCCGGTCAAATAAAAATAAATTTTTCAGTGAGCCCTATGAGTGTTGCTATTGTCACCGTGAATACTGGTGGTGTTTATGAAGTAGGTACCAAACTTCACCATGTGCATCTAAATATCGAGAAGTTTTCACTTAGGATTATTTTTTGCGAAGAACAACTGAATCACAAACGAAACTTGACCAACTATAACTTGAGTGACACGTACGCATAGAATCTTTCGGATACACGACGAGACTGCACCTTGACGTGGTGTGATGGCTTGCGCGCCTCTATGACCCAAAGAGCTATACAGGATGGCTTCCTTAAGCCGGAGATGCAATCATACCTGACAGGTCAATGGGTAGAGGTCAGACGAAGTCCAGTCGCCTGGTCCTCCAGGTTGGGGGTTGATTTGAGCTGGCAAATCAGTCGGAAAAACCAGTGGAAGAATAATTGATCCAAGCAAATGGGCTTCCACTAAGCCATCCCGCTGCCTTGCGGATAAGTTCTTGTCAGAACTAAAGGCTTTGGATGAGGACCCTAATCGTTCTCCTGCTTTGTGGCTGGACACCCTAGCAGTACCCGTCCAACATCTCCCATGAACTGCACGACTACAAAGAATTCCATACTGCATCGGTCGTCGCGCAGGCTAATCAGGACCGCGCTGCCCATTGCATCGAGCGGGGTGGGTAGTGATAAGTGTGCTACTGCTCAGAGTCCCCTCTCCTTTATTCAACCTTTGTCTTCTGTCCGTAACCATCCCTCTCTGCCCCATCTATCCACCCATAATGCTCCCATTGATAACACGGTCGATACTCGCAACGATTCACTGTCAAATAGTATCGGGAATAATCCTCTGACTGGTAACTCACATTTTCTCAAGCCCCGTCAGCCTCTGAATCTCGGTTCCTTCAACGTGCGTACACTCATGCAGGCTGGTCAGCAGGCGTGCCTAGCCCTCACAATGAACTCTCTGAAGATTGATGTTTGCTGCTTAAGCGAAACGCGTATACAGGATTCGAGCAGTGTAATTCAGCTAACTGCTCCAGGTATCTCATCGAGTTATATTCTGCGCACCTCAGGAGACGAAGCAGCTAGAGCTGTGGGTCAACGTGGTGTAGGAATTGTCTTGACTGACAAGGCTGAGGCTGCCCTATTAGACTGGATCCCTGTTAACAGTCGTTTATGTGCTGTGAGACTCCAAGGGTCAGTCGGCGTTCGAAGGGATAGTTGTGTTAAACGCAATTTGTTCGTGATCTCGGCGTACGCCCCAACGGACTGCAGCTCAGACTTGCAGAAAGATGAGTTCTATGAGGCCCTCGCCACTCTCGTTCGCAGCAGTAAAGGTTCCGACATTGTAGTGCTAGCTGGTGACTTCAATGCACAAGTTGGCAAACTCAGTGTGTCAGAAGCCTGTTTAGGTGGGCGTTGTGCTTTACCCACTGAGTGTACAGATAACGGGGATAGGCTTCTCCAATTTTGTGCAGACAATCGATTGTTCTTGTCTAGCACAAATTTCCGACACAGCTCGCGTCGCACAGCGACATGGCGCTCTAACTCTACAGGTACTTTTAGTCAAATTGACCATATCGCCGTAAGCTACCGATGGCGCAGTTCTGTTCAGAACTGTAGATCTTACTGGTCCACGTACGTAGAGTCGGACCATGCCTTAGTTTTAATGCGATTATCTCTACAGCTCCATGGTCATCGTAGCAAACCGCAAACCGGATTAGCCGTGCAACGTTTGTGTGATCCAGACGTTTGCACCCGTTATGAGCAGAAGTTAGCACATGAGCTAGGATCCACGGAGAACAGTAATGTAGATGAGCATTGGTCTCATATCAAACAGGCGATGCACGTTGCAGCAGGTTTTGCCTGTGGTCCTGGATCCGTTGTCCATCAAAGACACTGGATCTCGCAAGAGTCGCTGAGTATAATGGAGCAAAAGCGTCAGCTTTCGAACCGTAAGGAGATGAATAAGATGCGGAGAAAGCTGCAAAGACAAGTTACGCGAAGCCTTAAGAAGGATCGCGAAAATTGGTGGGTCAATGTAGCGGAAGAAATGGAAGTGGCAGCTGCTCCAGGTAACAGTCAAAGACTGTTCAAACTTATTCGTGACACCAGTGGTCGGCGAACTCAGGTCAGTGAAGCGATTTGCAATAGGAATGGAGAACCCATCCATAACAAACAGCAAAGGCTTGACCGATGGGCCGAGTACTTCAAGGAACAGTTTAGCTGGCCGCACGCTAGTGTAGTTACTCCCGTGTCAACAACTGTGACTCCTTGGGTGGTATCACTTGAGCCCCCATCAGAAGTAGAAGTAGAGTCATGTATTCGATTACTAAGGCGGGGGAAAGCGGCAGGTCCCGACGAACTTCCCCCAGTTCTTTTCAAACTGGGTGGTGAGGCGTTGATAAAATCACTAACCGCCTTTCTCCGTGACATTTGGAAGGAGGAGCGTATTCCGTTAATATGGAGCGAGTCATTGATTGTTCCCATCTTCAAGAAGGGAATACGCAATGACTGCAGTAATCATCGTGGGATTAGCTTAATCCCGATAGTCACCAAAGTATTACCTTCGATTTTACTGCACCGTCTTACACCGGCTCGCGAGAGGAATGTCCGCGAACAGCAGGCTGGATTCCGCCCAGGTTGAGGATGCATCGACCAGATTTTTACTCTTCGCCGACTTCTTGAAACGCGTCACACGCACCGCCGACCAACAATAATGATTTTCTTAGACCTGAAAGGCGCCTTCGATTCAGCTCATCGAACATCGCTTTTCAGTGTTCTTCATCGAAAAGGTATGCCCCAGAAGTTCGTGAACCTAATGAGATCATTGTATTCTCATACTTCTGGCCGCGTAAGGGTTTACGGCGAACTATCCAGTCGGTTCGAAACGACCAGTGGTGTTCGGCAGGGATGCCCTTTGTCTCCATTCCTTTTTAATTTCGTCATGGACGAAATAATGGAGAGTGCGCTGCAAAATCTTCAGGATGTAGGGGTCGAACTAGGAGATAGTGAAAAGCTATGTGACTTAGATTACGCAGACGACGTTGTCTGCTTGTTCGAATCCACGGAACATGCTCAGCGTGCACTAGATAATCTCGCAAGAGCTGTAGCTCCATTCGGCATGCGCTTTGCACCTTCAAAGTGCAAGGTGATGTTACAAGACTGGATGTCAACGATTCCGAGCTTGATGCTCGATGGGGAGGTGCTGTCAGTTGTCGACCACCTCACCTACCTCGGTAGCTGCGTGACGACGGATGGGAGCACAGTAGTAGAGGTGAGTACGCGGATATCCAAAGCTCGAGCGGCGTACGCTGGACTGAAGCACTTGTGGCGCCGATCCGATATTTCACTGAAGTTGAAAGGTCGTGTATACTGTGCCACTGTGCGTTCAGTTTTGTTGTACGGTTGCGAAACTTGGAGTCTGCGTGCTGAAGATATTCGTCGTCTTGAGGTTTTCGGCCATCGATGTTTACGTAGTATCGCTAGGATTCGGTGGAATAGCCGAGTAAGCAACGATGAGGTAAGAAAGCGAGTATTGGGTACTAATTCAGAGAACGTTTTGTCACAGCGTATCCAACTTAGTAGACTTCGTTGGTTGGGACACGTGTTACGTATGGCAAACACACATCTACCGTACCGTGTCCTATTCTCCGTTCCTCCTAGATAGTGGAAGAAGAAACCTCGTGGAGGTCAACAGATGACGTGGCAACGAGGAATGAGAAAATGTACGGCAGACTTAGGAAAAGTAGGTGCTTCACGTCTTCGTGGTTGGGGTCCAAAAGATCCGTCTACCAGTTGGCTGGAGACACTGAAGGATATGGCTGCGAACCGCGAACAGTGGAGATCGTGTTGTCACTTTCTATTGAATCAGAATGTTTGATCGGTGTACGTTTGTACAGTTAGACTGTGTATTCCGTGTGTTGGCTACTAGGGCATTCTTTTCTTTTCCCACCCATGTAGGTCCACTCCCTCTCCATCTTGTATATTCATACTTTTTAATTCAACGTGCAACATGGTGAGAAAGGCAGTGGTCAGTGGGGCTTGTCCTACTGTTTAACGCTGTACGATGGTGATGATGATGATGAATTGCTTTTGCAAAGATTTCTTTTAAATAACACTGGTGAGATGATTTTTTTGCTGCCCATGCAGTTCACCACGGAAGTCTGAGGGTTAAATATGCCGTCTGCCATTAATAAAACTATCTGTTTGTGCGATTATTGGAAGACACATTCAAATTTGGTCATGCAAAAAAACGCGAATATAAGGGCTCGAGTAAACCAACAATCCGGATATCCAAGAACTCACGCGCTATGCGAATAAGACTGGTAAAAAAGGTCTACTTCGTTCTGAATCCTCGGCTTGCTCGACAAGTAAACCGTTTGACCGAATGCTTGTCCGGTATAGTTCTCAATAAAACGTCCGGTAAATGGCAAATATTTCTTTTTGATTCGCGGATTCACTACTTCACGACAGATCGTTTGTTTGTGCCAGTCATATGGATTACAATTTATATTATTTGGCGCCCGGACACAAGTGGTACTCTACTTGACCTTTTTCGAACAACTTTCGGGATCGTGCTGACAGGCTATTTGACCCAGATTCTATTCTCGTTTAACAAAAAGACAACTATAGCTGCCCAATGAGAAAACGAGAACTTTCAATAACTCCCGGAAATCTGCAAACAATCGGTACTTCGACAATAAGTTTTTGACTGAACGATAAGCGGAAGAATGACGAACCAAATCCCAAACTGTGTTTTACTAACTAAATCACACGTTTGAAGAGTGACCTGCCAGTTTTGTATTTCTCCTTATTATGTGGACTTACTTCAAAGGGTGCACTGGCTGATGAAGCATTGATCCACCTACGCAACGAAGCAACTATTCTTACTTGTATCAATAACCCATATCATCAATAAAGGATACTCATGATACCGTCCTTCTGATTTTTAGGGAAAATCTCATTAGATTTGCGTAACGTGTTGGCCACTAAGCAAAAGTGATTTGTTGGATAATTTAGCTATTTCAAATGCACTGGTTTCGTGCAACATAGCAGGAATATTCTTTATGATTGTGATAATACAAAAAGTTCTCATTTTTCCTATTTTCTGATAGTCGGCAACCCCAGAAACTCAACAGCTCGCACAAGAAAGCAATTTATCGGTTATTTCTTTGTCCAAAGTAACGTACAAATTCGGTTGGTTTCTAATTGTGAAAAAAAAGTTCAGAATACTTCAAAGCCCTGACCTTTCTGTAATTGCCAATGTTTCTGTGCTGCTTATCAGGTTGACCAGTACGCACTCGTGGAGAAGCACTGTTGGGAGTATTTAGTCATATTCTGTTGAGAAGCATGTCAACAAGTCTAAAGCGGACCATCATTTCAGTTTGTGAATGATGTAGAGACCTCAAAGACAGCGTGTGGTTATTTGTAACGATATAGCTGGGGAACTGTCCAACAGGATCAGTCCCAGCCAGACTGGTGCTTGTCGTGGGCTCTCATCTGCTTCACTGAGTACGTTGTATGCTTCACCGTTGCCTCCCCAATCATCCACACAAGATTTGCGCGGTGCAAACGATATTTCGGCTCACTTCATAACCAAATTTTCTTCTTTTGTGGCCCTCAGAAATATTGCTCGTTGCAGCAACCATGAAACCGATTTCTACTAATTGCTGATCGCATTTTCAACTTTATGCCAGAGGATTTTACTGCTTTCCTGTATCCGCCTAGTTAAAAACGGTCAAGAAGGAGGAGTTCATTTTAGATATTAATTCATCGTCAATCTGGTGAACTCAGCCGACATTATCTACTCTCTTGTCAATTCAAAAGTGACTCGGTGAGGTGGAATTGACATAGGTGGAAAGTCTAAGGTGTCCCCAGACTCAATGAGCATTGGAAGTGTGTGATTAGTGAAAATGCGAGATACATAGATATAAGAGAATTCCCAAGCTCAGGTGAAAAGAGAAAGCTTTGAAAAAAGGTAGTTGAACCAAAGCTTTGGTCAGTAAGGTTATCTTACCGAAGAATTTCTAGTCGATTTAACAGTCGCGTGTGCAGAGCACGATAAATGCCGCGTTGTTCATGCTGCCATTTGTTTTAAAACTTTAAGGTAGAAAAACCATGAGAAAATTCATTGTTCCCTGTTAAAGTTTACCATTTGAATAAGATTGGAAATTTATTCCCTGTGTGTAAGGAATTAGTCACCGCAATTTAACCATGTAACAGGTAATTTCACGAGAGTACAACCGCGTACGTTGGAGGTTGATCATTTCGAAAAGCCGTGATGCCCAGGAAGTTCGACAATACCTGTCAAGAGTGACGACAATTAGATAAGCGGCCAGTATTCTACTGAAGTAATTCGAATGATGAAAGTATTCAATCTTGTCGTAAACTTATATCCATGGGGAATCACGATAGAATCAACGATCTTGACATGACACGATTGACCTCGGCAAAAGTTACAGAGCCCTTGATAGTTACTAGTGTTTGGATAAAAACAACTTCGTATACGCAAGCGTCAAAAAATATGAAATAAGTAATTGCTATGAACGTGCCGTGATTACCACGTATTCGCTCGTCTGACGTACCTCAACTAGACTAATTTAAATGTACGATGATTCGTTTTCTACACTAGTAAAAAATTAAAACGCTGCATTCCAAAAAGTGCGCAGTCATAGAAAACTAGTTATGCAAAGTGATCGAAAAGTATCACGCATTCAACAAAGCACTGCAATACAGAGGAGATACCGAAGCACCAAAATTGCTTTGATTTTCCCTATTAATCCACAAACAAGAAGAAAGATTATGAATAACGTTATTCCTTGTTAGAGGTTAGTGTCCACATCTCCTCCGGAAGGGCTCTTGGATTGCAGACATTTGCTCACCAGCAAAAATGATGGTGTTATTGACAATAAAACGTTTGTAATCTATTTGGGAAATTTGGCGAAATCATCAAGACAATTCCCTAGCATGCATTGCTGGAATACAGCTGAATAGGAAGACTGGTTCAGTTTGGAACACTGTTTATCAATTCGAAGCAAGACTGAAAAATCAAGAGCACCATTTCGTCCCGATTTTCATGCCCTCGGGCTAAATCAAATCAGCCGATCAAT
Source organism: Fasciola hepatica (assembly GCA_948099385.1). NCBI lineage: Eukaryota > Metazoa > Platyhelminthes > Trematoda > Plagiorchiida > Fasciolidae > Fasciola > Fasciola hepatica. The sequence goes on along the minus strand of CANUEZ040000012.1, from coordinate 6,239,438 downwards.
AAACTAACCAGTGGACCGCATCGAATGGCCTTAGTTAAGGACAACGGATTTATTTGGTCTATTTCTTTGAGGCTGCGTGAGATGAGATTACCGATCGTAGAACGTTTCATTTTGTTTGAACTTTCAACAGTTTGCACTGCTAAATTCTTATTTGTTTACTTATGTTTTCTTACGTGTGACGCGCTGATTGTAGGTGAAATGCAGTCAGTCAGTCGTTTCTCAATTAGTAAATGATATTCACACACACGTGTGCTTGTGTTTATGGAAAGCTAACGGACATAGTACTTTGAGGTGGCGAGTCGATGGAATTCATTATACGACAGTTTTTATTGCTAATCTATGATGCTCTCTAGAATCTGAATCTTAGTAAAAACAGAGTGGCCCGAGCAATCCTTGTTACAAAAGCAGAAAAACGACAGAATCATTGTATCCCAATTGTAGAGTGCATACCTTTCTTCCAGTTCCCGGTACTTCTCATCAATGCGTTCCGACACTTTGCGGTTGTCCTCATCCAAGTTCACATCGGAGCGTCGATCCAGCAATAGTTTGTGTGCGACAACTTTGTCATTGATATCCCTCAGAGAGTGACGCATATTTTTGAAATTTTCAGCACTTGGTAATTCGTAGTCCAATATCCCATCCAAGTGGGCCTAAAAATTGAAGCGAAACAAGAAAGACTTAATTATAGATAGAGGTCCGTCCCTACCGTATGAAGATTAGTTACCCGCATCGACCCGGGAAAGTTGAATAAGAAATGCACACATTTGTGCCTCACCTCAATACGACGCACGCGTTGTCTAGCCGTCTCTGACGCCTTTGGTTCACTCGAAATTACCGTACTCGAAACTGGTCTATCGGTCTGGATCGGAAAAAAAGTATGAAAGGTGATGTCTGAGTGATATCCATAGATAAGTTTCACTTCTGAAGCAAAACGTCATGAGCGTGTATGCATCTTGTTACAAAATACGCCTCACTTGTTTTTGTTTTAAGTAGGCTCCATAAGTCAGTCATAAGTAAGCAATGAATTTGGAACCAAAACGCGGGAAAGGGAAACTCGTTTAAGATGTTCCTAAATCGCGTGATTGGTAATGGTGCAAGTTATTGACCGGCGGATTTGTTGAAGTTCTTTTTCACGTTGTTGTGAAGGTGGTGCAGTGGAGAAACGGCGGGAGATCTACCGTTACTTTGTGGTTCTGGAGGTTCAACTCGTTCCCAGTTTGGCAACTGACAGTGGCTAGTCCAGTCCTCTTATCAGTCATGATGAACACAAAATAACCCCTGATCACTTGGTATCAGTGACCGAGTTGGAAGCGAGATAAAACCACCGAATCACTAAATAACTATGGAACCACCTGCACGCCCCCTCGCAACACTGTAGAAAAGACATTCGAATCAGTCAACGATTAATCAACTGTAACATTTACACCAAGACGATTTGCAGAAGCAAGTCTAGTTATCATGGCAAACAACTGTTCTCTCTCTCTAGTATACTAGGTTTTTAATATGACCTATATGGGATTATTCTAACTGTGAGAAAAACACTAGATTGTTTAAATTCATTGGTATCGTGAATTATGAATTTCTACAGATGCCCCAGTACCTACCGAGTGGGTAAACTCTCGTATTTTGGGATTGCATGAAGGATACTACCAGAATTATTAAAGGGTAAACGCAATTAAATGCGGATCTGTATATTATTGCAATGTGATTTCACTCATCAGAAGACCCAAATTAGTCTCACTATGAGAACCGCGGCTGAACAGCAGTTTTGGATGATTTCGTTTGATATCCTCCATTAGAGGATTCGTAAACGAAAACGTAGCCAACCGGTCAGATACAGTTTAAAACAAATAATGTAATATTAGCTTCATTAGGGTCCGTTCGAAGATTTCATGATGGCGCACGAAGTAGGACACGTTGAATTCAGTTGTGCAGTTGCTAATGCCAGGAGTCACAGGGTTGGTCTTCTCTAAATTGGACTTGGCACTATATCACACAGTGTTGACGCGAAACAAGCCTTTGAGCTCTGGCCTGGATAACAATGAGTTAAAGGTGAAGCAAAGTCCACTAGCATTTTAGTATCCAAAAGTCCAAAGCCGCTAGTCGAAAACGAGCCGGTGACATTCCACTTACGGAGAAGATGCTCTACCAGCTGAGCTATCGCGGTGCGGCGAGTCGGGTGAGAATAAAGCAAGTGAATATCCAGTGGTGTACAAACGACTATTTCAGTGGTACGCAGCAACCGTCCCCTTTCTAGTCACCCAAATAACCTCAGTGCTCACTTTCCAATAGGCAAAAATACAAGGCTGAAAGCGCTTCCATGGGCTTCAAAATATATTCGCCGAAGGTATTTATTAGATTTCGTATATGGAACTCACTATCCTACAAGTTAGATTGGCGTTCTGTATGGGGCTCGATGGAGATGCACTAATGATGAGCATTTTTACAGGGTGGAGGTCCAGCAGAATAAGCTGTTCAGTGCGGTCATGGAAATGAGCACTGAAACTGGGTAATGATGATTCAGTCTATATAAATGGCACTAAACAAAATCGAGACTCATGTAATTTAGACCTAAGTTTTATCATAACATTCTGCTTAAGACGGCTTTGTCTGCGTCCGACAAGTCGATCTCGTTTTGCACCACCCACCCACTTATATAACTTGGTCCGGAGTCCACGAGTCTACCGTCTGTTATATCGTCTATCATAGAGCTCCAAAAATCTATGAAGCAGATAAGCTCTAAGATTCCATTGACAGCATGTTCAGACAAGATTCGCAGGTGAATTCATATCCAGGGACTGAAAGGAAGGTATTGAAACCGGAATGTTTTCCTTTAATAATGAAGACTAGAAACTGTTGTATGCTCCGAAATCCAAAATCCTGTTAGTTGTTTTTAACCAGGTACATTCACCCAAGTAAACTTTAAAAAAAGGTATCTAAAAATTGTTGTATTCGCCTTCGATCTGAGTAGTATGGGATTGTGTGTGGATGACAGGACAAAATTCCCCCAGAAGCACACAACCGGTTTCGCGATTGCGGCCGCTCATCAGGTATGCGTACCCGGTAATACTCCGCCTAGTCATCCTTATACTTGAGCACTCCACAGTTGGTTTACAGCTGTATTCTCCTTTGAATCGAATGGTGAGTGCATGGACGGGGAGTCTATTTTTAGAATCACACGGTGATTCCTCCAAAGTTAACTTTGGACTCCCCGCCCATGCACGCTCCATTCGGTTCAAACGAGATTACACATGGTTGTATTTGGTCAATAATTTACAAGTATATAAATGAAAACAAATCTTCAGTTTCTACTTACCGAATATACCGAACTGGTTTTGCGCCGTGTCGTGTAATACGGTATATGAAACTGAAGAGAGAAAAAAGCGGAAAACGAAACTATAACTTCACAGTTGTGATATATACATATATATATATATATATATATATATATATATATATATATATATATCTCAGTAGTGACCTCATTGAATAAATTCACTTCAGATTCCATTTGGGACAAACTAAGCGATACGAGATTAGCTACTAATACACTTATTTTCTGGCTATCGGTAGAACTAATCACTCCATCTTTACGTCACAGAAAATCTGTTTTAATGAAGAGTAATAAATAGATGGCAGCTACTAAACCTGCATCTTGGTGTGATGCATATACTCGAATTTGATATAATGTAAATAAAAATGTGTCTCGTTAATAATTTGGTCGTGCCTCTCAACTCATTTTTTATCTCTAACTCTTAAAAAGAGAAGTAACTGACCTTCGAACAAAATTAGAAAACAACAGCAACCATTTTCATTTCTCCATAACCCGAAAGGAAATATTTTAGCACGTACGGACTATCCGAAATCGATATTCAAAAGCGTTGTCTCTTGAGTGAATTTAGTTCCCCCACCAAAATGATTCATTGATCGATAATAAACCAACCCACAGTAGAATAAGGCTATAGAAGAAGGCGAAAATTCTAAAGCGCACATGGCCACTGAATGTCTATTATTTCAGGAACAAAAGTTGAACATCAGTCAGGTAAACGACTCATTAAGAAAGTCCATTAGACTGGCTATTAGAATTTCACTGATAACATGAATAAAGAAAACTGAAGCAAATAGTTACAAACAGCCTAATGCAAAAGATTCAATTCAGAAGTCACAGAGTCAGTTTTCAGAGACCAAGTCTTTCAGCGAGTTGTAAAACAGTAATTGTGGTGTTTCCATCGAAGCCAAGATTTGCTGTCAAACGTGAGTCAATGGGATTGCCTACTCAGAGTAACTTGGTTTTGTCCAGGTATCTGTTCCTCTGTCGTTCATCTCGGGTCTCGCACACCCAGTTGGCGTAAAGGTTTTCGCTTCGATGTGTTCGATGAACAAGTTACTCGAGTTGAATGCCTCGAAGATCAAACACTTTGCGTTTCTGTTGCTTCGGCTACAACGGTGACGGTAATGATCTTAGTCTGCTGACCTATTTGCGCACACCGAATAGGGATCAGCACATTGATAGGCTAGTTTGTGTTCTTGAGAGCAATTACGTAGTTTTTTGCCTGTAATTTATACAACAATAATCGTGCTCAGCTGCGCTGTTTTTGATGTTGAATACGGTGAACCTCTGAATGCTGAACGGTTTGTGGACAACTTTACTATCTAACAGACGTAGAATGTGCCCGAGAGTCTCGATTTCCATACGAACATATAGCATTACGATGATAGCCTCTTCATGGTCCCGCTTTTGCTTTCTTCGGATCCGGAAACAATGGCTGTCAAAGCATTTTGAGTATCCATTGGCTGTAAACAACTAAAGCAATCGGAATCTTTCGTTTCTTGAGGTCGTGGGTACTAATTTAAGTGTTGACTATATATGTATATATATATATATACCTCATATATAACTCAAAGATCAAGCCATTAAACTGAAATTTGACTAGGCTATCGGAAACTGGATTGTTGCTTGCCGTTCGATCGATGTGAGTGCACCTCTGCGATAATTTCATTGATTAGGAACTTCTCCGTCTATTGTGGGTACTGCGTGGTTAGTGAGTAGTAAGAAGCTGTATACGAAATTCTCGTTTGTGAGGAAAATTCGTCATGCGATCAACGCATAAGGGATGTAATAGAATTGGTAAATTATTTACTGCGCTCTGTATCAGACTCAGACGACTTCTCGGGATTTCTTGCGATTCAATAGTTTAATCTTTCTCACTTGATGCGTTATGTTGACTATTTCACTAACCCATCTCTGGAATCCACTTATATTGAAATTAGCTTCACATAAACACGATTTCCATCAGCTGATGGATCGGATACCCGTCTTCAGTGGTGTGCTCCAAATAGGCTAACCTTGATACTGGAAGCCATATACGTTTAGTTTCCAACCGGTCATCGTGCTGATAGGGCTGACGATACATTATTTGTGGTATGAAGAAAGCACTCATAGAATGCATAGTACGCTTTCATCTGGCTGCATCAACGCATTCAACTCACCACGGAAGCGCCACTGCACGGCTGTTTCATCTAATCTATTAGAAATCATCAGCTGTGTACTACCTCGTGTTCTCATTCAAACTCGAACCCGGGGCGAAAGACAGTGAGTCGAACACCTAGCCGCCATACAACCCAGGCCGTCTCCTGATGGTTTTTTAACTCGATGCACTTATTGAATGCATATAATTATATGCACAAGTCTAGCTCGTCATCTTAAGATGTAGAGTATTTTCCTTGGAAAGAAGAGTAGTTATACACTGAAGGACTTTGACCTGAGCGATTCGAAGTATGGGTTTCTGACTAGATAACGAGGGAGTTGAACTGGCGCAACTCCAAAAAATGACAATAATTTCCTATATGCATCATAGGCAGCTGTGTACCTGAAGGAATGTAATCAACACGTAATCCCCGCTGGCTAAATAAACAGTTGCTGTCAAAATAACTACCCTAATGTCCAATGCTTTCCCGTAGAAAACGAGGACAAGGTTCTCCTTGGTTTATAAGAACTTTTGACCATTTAGCATGCCTAACCACTTTTGGAAAGGTTCAAACACTGTTGATAGAAAACCATCTGGAAATCTGCCTCCTATCATCAAAAAACAGCTACTATCATTTTCACCACAGAGAAAAGTGAAAGCTACATGGACCTATCCAGAATAAGCCAAGAAAACCGAATGGACTGTGAAAATGTTGGGGTGCTCAATAATCGTGGCCACTCCCTAACAGTTGAGTGAAATCAAACTTCCCATCGTATAACTTACTCTATACTCAGTGTTCTGATTATTGGCATGGTAGTCAGAGTGACTGGAGTCCCGAATGTTCTCCTCGGTGCTCAATTCCTCACGTGGATAGTATCGTGTTATGGGCGCGGTGTGTTTGCGCAAAGTTGCATAAGGCATTGCGGTTTTGTGCTGTAATGTAATTGTAAAGATCAGGTATTCAGAAAAAACCATTCTGAGAATAGATGATGAATGAACTCGTTTCTCCCTTTTGAATCTCCGTCTGATTTTAGCGAAATAAACAAAACCCACCTCAACATTGCGCAAACATGAAGACAATCTAAATTACCTGTATGTGATATTTAAATAAGAGAACTAATCGTGCTTATGTTGCTTTCAGTGTCTTGTACTTCTCATATTTTAGGTGGACGGATGCTCACACATAACAGCTACAAGTATGCACGTTTTAACATATGTCACAGAATCAAGAATCGTATCTCAGTTGGAAAAACTGAGTCGAAAAGAATAAACCCTATTTTGCTTGTCTGTCTAAACTGTTATGAAATTGAGAATTTCTCGGTTTGTATTTCGCGTCCAGAACTGCGATGAGAGACAAGTGATTTCATCCTGCTGAAATGTTGCATTGGCCGAGGAGGGAGTAAATGATCTGTGTGAATGAGCTCCTTTTGCGAACCCAAGAAAATCTGGTTTTAAATCAACTTCATGTTAAACAGATACTGAAATTACACTTTCGCAATAAAACCAGATGGAAAACTAAATTATCAGGGTCACGGAATCGGTAATAAGGGGGAAGGGGGCTACTGATGAGACAATTACGTTTGAATTCAAAGACGACAATGATGGTGATGTGTAACCCATGGAAGCCTGTCCAACCATCGCATAGAATGACCTTGTGGGTCGTACCCGAAAAGCTTGTGGCATGATGTACATTTTACATATTCTTCCATATTTTATTCAACGCACCGTATATAATATTTTTTGTTTTATCCAATGAAGGAAACTTTATCTGTGAATCCGTGATTGGAAACCGCGGTGTTTTTTGCGCTACGGTTGCCATTTTCCTGATCTGTGGCGACTACTGTTGATTATCACAGTTTCCTACAGCATCAGTCAGAATGCGTGCTACTGTATACAACATTACTGGGGTTCATCCTCAAAGCTTATCTTTTGGCTGGAAATAGACTGAAATGGCTTGCTCTGAAGATAAGCTACAAGTACGGATTGCGCTATTCCTCGAACTTTGGACATTATCAAGTATCTTTTCTCAGTTGATATTTTTTATTTTACTATGTTTTAGTGTCTGAAATATCCCTCATTTTATCGATCCATCACATGCTCAACAAGGTCTTTGAGGCCAAATCTACCCGCTAGGGTTTTTTCAGAAATCCTCCAAAGACTGGTTAGATTGACTCATCTTTCAATGGTAATCAGCTGCAATCAGCATTTCGCTCCAAGTGAGTCCATCCGATAGCACGTAACCTGCGTAAAAGCATCGTAGTCTTGTAATTTATCTTGTGATTCTTCCCATGTACCCGAATAACGGAAAAGTCTACTCATTTTAACAGTAGTGGCTATATTCCTAAGATGTGCAGAATAAATAAGGAAACCGCCGTGACGTAAGCTCAGGTCGTGATGGGCAAACGGATGCCAGGCCACTGCCGCACACGAGTCAGGTTGACAAGATCAAAATGCATATCCATATGAAACACATCAATAATCAAGTGAATAATCGATAATACGAGAACCACTATTCCAATGATACACAGCATCTATCCTGGTTTTAACCACTGGGCTAGCCTCCTCAGTCTCTTCCCAATAAAACGATCAGCTCACGGATGAACGTGATCCATCGGACATTGAAATATAGTCATAAAATGTATTGTTGGTAGGAGGAGCCTGAATCGTACGTAATGGAAAATCCACTTGCATTTTTCACATCGAAAAGTTGGACACTGCAAGCTGGAATAGAACCGGGGTCATTGGAATAGTGGTTTGCGCATTATAGATTGTTCACCTTCTTTATTTATGCTCGCTAACCCGGACCGCGATAGCTCAGCTGATAGAGGGTCTGCCCGGAATGCTGAGAATCGTCGGTTCGATTCCTGCTCGGGGAGCCAGACTCTTCGACGTGAAAGCGCAAGTGGATTTTCCTTTACATACGATTCAGGCTCCTCGTGCCATCAATACGTTCTATGAATACATCAGCAATCACCGTTTTATTTTGAAAGTGAAGAACCGTAACTGAATGTTACCATCCCAGTATGTCAAACTACTGAGTTCTTCGTACTTCTCTAAACTGTCCTTGGCTTCTTGCAATAGTCCTTGGATCACTCCACAGTGTTTCCTGAATGGCACTGTTTACAAATGATATTTTTGAAGTTTTGCAGGCTCCGTGATGCCTTGTCAGAAGACGAGTATCCCAGTGTATTGTATTAACTCACCTTCATCTTATTCTCAGGAAGCACTCAATCAGAAAGTAATTATCAACGTAAGAGATTTGACCGACGACAGACGACTGAACATCCAGATGTTTAAAATCTTTGTAAGAAAAAGTCAGAAACTAGCATCTGATCGAAACTTCCTCATTATCCACCTTCCCTATTATAAGCTGTTTTGGTATTCTGTACTTATAGGTTTAGCTTGGAATCAGAGGTTTGGGACAGAGTAGAACAGTGTTCAAAATAATTCACTTTTTGAAGGTGTTACTTTAAAGTTAAATAACAATTTTTTTACTTTCACTTGACATTAAAGCGACATACCGCCCTTGATTCAGAAAACCGAGCACGGAAGTTCACATTGTTTAACCGAACACTATAAAACATATGAAAGTAGTACTAATTGTCAGAAAATGAAACTGACTGTATGTGTTTAATTTATTTGATTTGATTTAAATTAAGTTAACCTTGAAGTGAAAAGGGGGATGTATCGTGGTTGAGTAAATGTTCAGAATGGATTTTTCATTATGTGCAACTATCACTCATTCGTTTTATGGCATCTGATACAACGAAAAACGACTCGTTTGAAGGAGTGAGGCATAACTAGGGCGCAAATTGTCTTGCTGATAGTCACAGATGATCGATCCAAGTATGTCGGAGCAATAAAGTTGAGTGCATGAGAAAATTCCCAATTACTAGCTTGATTTTCTGGACATAGCGATGAAGTGGCCATTTCATGACATTTGGCAATCTATTTTGGTAGCTTTTAGCCTCACTGACTTTTGTACATCAAATAACAAAACAACTGCGCAATTGACTTTGGCGTGTGGAATGTGCCGAAACATTTTTAATGCCAGAAACAGCTGGCTGAATCTTTCCCAAGGGACAGGTTCTAGTTCAACTTTAGCGTTCGACTGCAGGTCTCGTGACCGGTCCTCCTCAGCTTCACGGGTTGACTGAGGTTCAGTGTACAGTCAGTCAGGAATGGGTAACTCACAAAGTTGGGCTTCGTTAATCCATTCGCATAAGCTAGCGTCTTAACAACCCAGTCAAGCCAGGAAAACCGCAGTCCTACTAGGCGTACGTGTGGGAGATTCTAGAGATTTCCATCTGAGTTTCAAAATCCGACTTGCTTAATCAAAACTACATTTTTTGCACACTGTGTGCCGACTAGTCGTGGTTGACTCAGAGGCGGAGATTGCACCAAAAACCACACGCGGAAAGGGCAGATCAGATAACGGGGGCTGCTACATCATTTCTTGGGTCATTTCTTGTGTGAATCATTTTGGGTTACCTTTTGCTTTTGTGTTCAATCTGCATGTTAATAAATTTTAGTGGACACTTTTGACTTACCAATAAATCATCAATGTATTCCAAAGTTTGTCGATCTCTCTCCTGATTCTTCGACAGAACTGCCGAATACTCATCTGCTATGCGCGAGTTTGCATCACGAGCCAGCTGACGAACTCGCTTCGTATCGATGTCGTCGTCCGCTTCTACTAAATGAAAGACGCAACAAATACAGAAGGGTAAATTTTGTCAAATCGGACGAGATATCCCGTGGATAGCAGGAAAAAAAGAACTCCATTTGGGAAGTTACGGTAGAATAAGGAATATGGACGGAATACAGGTAAACCACTAGTAACTATAAGACCAAATACTTACATCAAAATAGGCAAGTTAAGTAACTTATTAGTCTATCGACAGAGAAGAATCTGATCCCAGCAGTGGAATGGGCATTGATCAAGGTTGCATAAAACTCATAAAAATCTATTTTTAACGTATAAACTCAGTAATTATGGAATAAAGTTTTTCGGATTTGAAAAATGTTGATTTGGTTCGTACTTTATTTGAAGTCAACCATAGTTTAGTGGAGAACCACGCCAGTAAGCCAGAACTGTTTTTGTACGGCGTGCATTCTATCTACTGAGCTACAAATTGTCACACCGGAGACATCTAACATTTTACACGTGGAATATACATTTTTTTCCAACCAAATGACAAACTTCAAATGTCATTAGACTAAGCGTATTTGTAATTTGATTGCTTATATTGGGTTTTCTTATCTATGAACCGATTTCCACAAGCTGAATAAACGGGTACGTTTGAAGATGAAATTCGCTCCGGCAATTGAAGCAGTATCATATCAATTTGCGAACTGACCGGGGAACGAGATCTGGTCATTTAGCTCTTGGCGCTTTTGCCAGACAAAAGTATAGGTGGCGATAATGAGTGGTTTCAGATCCCACGGAAACTAACTAATGTCTTCATCTGAGTCAATACAATATGTTTTAAATTATTCGGGTAGATTAATTTTCCATTAAATTTTCAATAAAGGAAAACAGATAACAAACTTGGCTCTAAATCGTCATCACACACCACGCCAAACCTGATTCAACCAGCTGTACTTCCTTCAAGCCAATCGCCATCAATCCGGATTGATAAGTTGCTTGTCTTGTTTCTCTCTGTCCGTCGGAGTTTCCAACAAGATGATATTACTGTAAAATAATTTGTCCAAGCCACATAATGAAATTTATGATCACAGTCAACCATTTTCATGATAACTGGCTGATGTGACGGGGAAGCTAAACCTTCTCATTGAGGTCATTGCTGAGCAAACAATGATTAAATAAAACAAGTTTTATTTGAAAAAAATGCTTATATAAGATGGAAATTAATTAGGAACTTGGGAGCTTATTGAAGGTCCACGTGATCGAAACTGGGATAGATGCATTTTACGGGATCGCTGCGAGATATTATTCATCAAGAAAAAGTAATTAAGCGATACGCGTATATATATGTGTGCAAGGTTCTGGTAGCAATAATATTTATAATAGCATACGACGGACTTTAGTAAATCATTAGTTGTAACTTTATTCAACACACATAGGGACGTAATTAGTCGCTATGTTTAGGTGGAGGTCACTTGACCGAGGGTCATACGAATTTACAAGATGACTGACGTCAAATAAGTCTTGTCGTGGATCAGTCAAATACTTCATTACTGTTTGAATAAATGTCAGCTTAAAATTGTCGTTAACTGTCAAGATACATGATGGCAAAAAGTAAAATTAATAAATACGTCAAAATTCATGTAGAAAGATTCACGTCAATTTCGTGATCGTTGAAAATTTTCATTATGTAAATTCCATCATAGCTTACTCTTTGTGTGTTGTCTCATAATAGATTTCCGGGTGTCACAATAGGATCTGCTCCAATACATGTTGTTTGAGTGTTCTTGAACAGCATACAGAACAGAGATAGCAATTTCTTAACCAATCTTGTTAACAATGTTCATTTTACGGTATTGCTTTCCCCGGAAGTAGCTAACGGACGGCTTACGCACTTTTGTGCAGTCGCTTTCAGCCAATCCGGTTCTGAGGTATTTCACAACGGGTCGGGGAAAAATTGATTTTGTTTGAATTGATTCATGACCATTTCCCCTTTGGCGGTTCGTGTGATACTTATAAATCGTCGTCCTTGCAACATGCAAAAGCTGATGGCTTGTATGATCGTTAGTCGTTGAACGTTTGGGCAAGATAAACTACGTGGCTCTCACGATCTGTGTGACAGTTTTCGGCAGCAACACTTCGAAAAACTTTTTACGTAGGATGATTCATTTCTGGTTTATACTTTTAGATTATCAATCGAAATAAGTAAAAACCTATAAGAACAAACAGTAGGGAGTACGACAAAAGGTTGGTCGAGTGACAAAAGTGGTATGGGTTGGTCAAATGGTGGTGTCACATCATAATTCACGGATAACAGATGTTTGTCATTTCTTTGTCCCTTTTAGGTTGGAGACGACCAGCTAGTAGTTCTAAGTAGAGCCTTTAATTCCTGAGACATCATTGAAAACCAGAATTCTAACTGTTGGCCAAATTAAGATCGAACTTTGATCTTCTACTGGAAAATGATACCGACGAGGTAAAATAAATGTACTAAAGTACTATTTTGTTTGATTATTGAGACAACAATGGTGAACTACCGTCTCTCGGAAATTTTGATAAATTGTATTATTTTACGTATTCAAAAAACGATATTTATCGTATTTTATTTTTCCCCCGAGCATATTCTATCCTTCCATTCAGACGAGATTTAGAACGCTTCTGGTCGATAGCGCCCCATGTGTCAACCGGTAACGTTTCCATGCATGGTCGCATTTTTGGAGAAAGACGAGGAAAGGGTACCCCACGGAAGTTCGTCGTGTTCTACGCCTACACAGCCCTTAGAATAACAGTATAAGACATGACGAAGTAAAAAATAAACGGAAGGAAATATTTATCGAAGCGGATGATTAAGGACTGCAATTCGCACTTTAAAGGGATGCCAATTAACAGACAACACAAAGTTTGACATCTGAGAATAAAATACGCTGGTGCACGCGAGAATACCTTAGTGAAGTTCTCCAGGTAATAGTCTAGAGCGAGGTTGGCTCATGACGGAAAAGCCACTTCGTCCAAAGTTATTGGATTATCTATGCAACTTAATTACACACTTCATTGGAACACACTGAAAATCCTTTTCTTCCACGCAAACAGAATGCCCTATTTATGTTCCAGAGGAAAACATTCAAACAGATTGCATGATTTGTGTTCAAAAGTAATACTCTATCTCCGACCTCGGAAGAAGCATTTTTGACAAAAGTCAGAAATCGTTTACTTAATGGTATTGTCGATAGGCACTTCACATTTTAATTTTCCCAAATGGTGAACTGTCATCCTTATTTCGGCAAAAGTCTAAATTAAGTCTGCCTCAAATGCTCTGACGTGTTTTATCCGAAAAGTATGTGAAAATAGCCTAGCTTTCCTCAGTCTTCCAACAATCAGGAGTTCATGAGTCAGCTTATAACGTGTGGCAGACGTAACTAAGAATACTCTGATTTTGCACCAGTAACAACTCTCTTCTATTTGGCTCGGGAAATATGCGCCATAGGCATTAAAAGGTACGTGGTCATTCATCCATATCCGGTCTACACAATAATCTGCACAAAAAATTAGTATGATCATTAAACACCTATTACAATGGTCCCCACTGGGGTGAACGTTGTCGGGACTGACCTAATTTGTTCTCTCCACGAAGGTGTTCGCTCTTGGAAGGCGCCCTCAAAAAATTGTACAAAAACATGAGTTTAACACGAGGATAAGTTGCCAGCACTCATCAAACTTTTGAAAGACTCAAATGAGCTTAGTGGTGCCAGTGACGTTCGAAATAAGGCAAGAGAAAAATATTTTGACAGCAATTTATTTTGATCTTAAAGTAATCCATTGTTAATTATTTCTTGTCTGGTTGTTGCCGGCACGCAGTTAGCTTCTTTTCTGTTTCCTACTTCAGGCTATAATTCCACGTGCTGTTCCAGTGCTCCAATATTATAAGGATCGGTCTCATCACAATTAACCATGTTCTTCGAATTATACTCATGGGCCAACATAGCAGGGCGTTCCAGCCAATTAAATAACTTTTCACTGGAAACCTCTGAGAACTCACAGTCTAATAATCCTAAGCTAATGTAATGGCTTCGTTGGGATTTGTAAAACCAGCTAACGCTCTTGCGAAAATCACTATGCTCCGTAGTACGAGTCATCTCCATTGCTTTCTTTGGTAGCAACAGTCCTGTTATTGGTCGATGATTCCGAAGAGCACTTAGAGATTATTCGTACCCAGCGATGAGGAAATAACTGAAGCAACCGAGACATGAATGCAAGATTATTTGCTGACTTGAATTTTCTTGGTCCCAACTGTTTTAACGCTGGGCTCATTTATTACAGTCGTGTGAACTTGCTTTCTCCGTACACCGAATTGGGATGCAATCCTCGTCATGGCAACTCCATTCTTGTGCAAATAGCTTTACCACCAAGGCTCAGGAATATCTCTCTCGTTGACTGTTCCATTACGATTTACTGGAGCTTGTGTGAAATTTGAAGCAGTTGTATTAACTTAACACAGCAGCCTTTCCAGCTATGAGATCAAACGCTACAAGTACACTTGACTATGGTCACCGTCGCAGGTGTCAGTGATTGTTGTAAACAGCACAGCAACAAGCAGCATACGTGGAATTCCTGAATACCCATCGTCCAATTGTAGAATGATTCTAATGGTTTTCCATGACCAACCTGAAGGTACTGCTCGGATCTTACATTCCCAAGTGAAACATATGACACTTGTCACAACAGAAGGGCCTGTTAGATTTCTTTATTACAGAAAATAGTGGCTTTCCCTACCTGGATATATATACGCAACCCAGTGAAAATGTTCACCCGAAGGAGGTGTTGGCTTTTGAGAGTTTTCAGGTCTGAAATCAGTCGGGACCGGGACAGTTCGTACACACAGTGGGGGTGGCTGCTCTTCGGGAGTAAGCTCTAAGGGCTCGGGACTCTGTACATCATTTAACTCGCGGCATACTAACTACTCTTAGTCTTAGCACGACTAAGAATCATGTAAAACGATCATGTTCACCAATGGGTATTTTTCAAATATGCTTTTTTAGGCTTTAGAACAAAACAAACAAAAAAAACTGACAATAACGTTACTGGCTAACAATTACCCGAGGAACTTTATCCAACAATACTGCAAGGAGGAAAATCCAACTGAATAACCATCGAAAATCGATGGAAGGAAAGCAATCGCGTTTTGATCTGTTGCATGCACTCATCGATCTAAGCAGACAAGGCGTAACCGGAAATCGGCCTAGAAGCTCAGTTGCATCTCGTATAAACGACAAAAGGGTGAGGTGATCGAATTCTCCGGAGAGGTCAAATAAGCCCATATGTCGCACACACCATCTGCCAGTTGACCCGCAGCTTCAGTGATGTGTGCATCGTTAGGATGGATCACTCCCTGGCTGAATGTTTGCGGGGAAGCAAACACAAACTTTGGTTAAAATCGATGAGGCAATTCGTCCTGGGCGCGCCAACGAAGAAGTAGTTTTCGACTTTTGTGACTGTGAAGCAAATTTTACCATGAGGTCAAACATTCGATTTGATTCTGAGGTTTTTCAGTACCACGCAAACCAGAACCAATAAAATTTGAGTACTCTGAAAGAACGCGCATTAGTGCATACTGAAAAACCCCGGTTCGCACAAAAAACACAAAAGTCGTTTCTCTCACGTATGTGGAGTGCGATCGATGAGTCATCGAAGAACACCGTCGCAACGCCCAGAAAATCAAAGGCATGGATTCACCTGGGGTGAGTCATGTCTAATCAGTTCAACCATCGTAGCGCGTCATTATGTATGCATGAGCAGGTGCATAAAGCAGTTAAAAAGTGGATCGGAATGATATATACAAAGTCTCAGATAGACTTGCATATCATCAGAGGTACCTTTACAGTTGTGAGGGCTGGCACATTGTCAACCGACGGCTTGGTTCGTTCAGTAGACAGCGCAATGGTTTGGCGACAGCCAGCAAGTCTTCGCTTGTCCTGAATCGAGGCTGGGATTGGAGCGAACAAAGCAGGCCTAAGAACTAATAAGATGTCAACTGTCGTCTGAACCGAATAAACCAAATGGATTAGTTCTCGGGCTTAACACTCGGAAGAGCTGGCAGAGAATAACAGGTGGACCAATAAGTGTGCGGGCCAACATTCGGTTGTGACCACCATTCATCGTACCTAAACTGTTGTTTCCGCACTAATAAATCGTGATAACTCACAGGCAGAAAAACCTTCTCCCTGGAGTTAGTGGGGCAGATCAAATCAATTGGTTTCACATATAGGTCTAAGCTGCAGGTCTGTTTTCCCGTTCTTCTTAATACAGAATCAATCGCAGCAGGCAGGACTGAGAGCGCAATTGGAAACGGCACCTAATGTCTGCGGTTGGTTGTAAATATCATCAGGATTTCAATTTTCCTTTCAGCTTTGAACTCTTTGCATATCACTGGATACACTGAAAGTCCAGTTTTCACCTCTGTGAATTTTAAGTAGAGCTGCACCAACCTACTGGCAACGAGGTAAACTTTAACATATATTATTCATTCAGTTTACGAATATCCCTTACAACACAAGAAATAACACCAAAGTCAAACAATGAGTCAGTAAAATTTTGACTACAGATTGTTTTAGGAAGTGTGAGAACCACCACATGAATGCCTTGAGCTTAGAAGTATCACACATTCTTCCGCCGACACTCAACGAGATTCCTACGTTATCTAGATCTCATGTCATTCATGAGTTCACACATTAGCCTGAATCAACAGTCGTTCTACAGAAGCTCAGACATTGGTTCAAACATGTCAGGAAAAACGTATGAGCTTTCTACTGTCTAGTATGACTTGGGTTTAATTTCTACCGGTCTCGCATACGAAAGTGCTCGATGTCCATCCTCAGCGGAAGTTAAACCGAGTGCGCACTGTCGGAAAAAAACCCTAATTGAATGTGATTCAAAAACGAGGTCGATGGAAACCTCGCCAAAATTTAGTTCAGTTAGGCGTACGCAACCGAACAAAATGGTGCCGTCGAAACCGAGCATCAGAAAAGATCGTACAGAAAATAAATCGAAAATGGTGTCCAGAAAATGGTCATTTTCGCAGCACAATCGGGGTCACTACACACACCGTGGGAGAATGCGATCAGATCCGTGCGCACAGTAAGTTCTACTGAGGTCAATACTGAATCGACTGTAATTTAGTCTCCACCACTTAAAATTATTCGTCCACGTACGCCGTACAGGGCCCACCGGAGTATGGACTACCGGTCGATAGGGGATCTCGTGCTTCGTTGGATTCAGTGTGTGATTGGATCAGACATAAATCGTGTACGCAAGCCAGAATAGGCGTGCACATGCCGAAACGAAACCAACGCTTCGCACACCTCCTCCTTGTTTCAACCTGTTTCAATAATTCGGGTCTGAGACTGTACAGAGAGGTGTGAAAAAGTGTGACTTTTTTCTCATGCTTCAAGCAACCTGTTGAAAACAACGTAACAGATGTGTGTAAGTCCCACGGAGAAACTGAAAGGTTACCTAAGGATTTCATTCTGTCTTCTTTGCGGTTGATGTAGGTTGCCCTCGTGAGCGGCGAGTACAAAGAAACACATTTCTATCACATTGCAGGTGACATTCCAACCGTCACTGGCGCGTAGCTTATTTTAGAACTTGTATGTTTCTTCATGCGTATGAAGAGGAGGACCGTTGACTTTTTCGACACTCTGACACCCCTGATAAGGCAACCCAGCCACCAGTTACCCGGGGTTCTCATGTTCGAAAATAAAACTACTGGCCTAGCTGGTACTGTCTACTCATCCTACCAGTCCGTGGTGTGGTTCCCGTGAGCTAGACCCCCACCCTCACTTCACGAACCGGACTCGTCCATCATGGATGCGATGACCACGATTACGTAAGCAGTGTGTGGATACTAGAATTGTAAGCTGATTTTTCATGCAGCAGCAGTGCCTGACTTACCGACGAAAATCTGTTGGGATAAAATGTTCGTGCATTGCTGAGACGACTTAATCCGTTGCATAGTGAACCAGATAGTCTAGTGGTTACGGGGTTCGCCTCACAGTCTTCCACACTGGGTTCCAGTTACAGTTAAGGCTCGGTGAAGTGGCACTCACTGACCGTAAGTTGGCTGAAACAGATAGCTGCTGTGTGAGTATCTCGTAGACTTTCAGTGCTGGGGCGAGTGTTGATAATAAGGGACGAGTGTTTCTGCGTCCCATGATGTTGAATGTTCGAAGTTTACTTCAATACGATCAAAGAATGATAATGAATCAAAGGTCATTCTCATGTTTTCTATTTAATTGTATTCCCTGTCGATAGAAATACTTTCCGGTAAATCAATTAGTGCTGGTTTCGTACTTTGTACCTCCAAGTTCCCATATTTTTTTTTACCGGAATTGATTCTTTTCTGCAGGGCGGTATCAGATCGCTTTGACGAAACGCAACGCGTAGGGACACGAAATTTCATTTGTGGCAATCATCATCATTGTCACCCCATGTATGAATTTTGTTTTATCACTCCAAACCAAACTGTCTTTGGTTCGACCGTCAATGCGAAACACGTCCTTACGAGTACTTCATGATCGTTTCTCGTGCTATACTCTTCGCTCTGCAGGTTCGCGTAAACGTCTCTGCGGGTCGAATTTGGTTTTCTGACTACTGTAGGACATCATTCGATTCGTGACTGAAGTTATCAATCACGTCTGTATACCATCCATCTCACTGCACTGCGCGCTAAAAAAAGTCTCTTTGTTTGTGTGAGAACAAAATGTGTGTCGGCTGTAGGATTCTGTCACACTGATGTATTCGTTTATTTTTAGACAGATACACAATGTATAGATTGTTGCCCAACTCCTACGCAAATTTAGTGAACCCGTCAGTGAGCTGAATTGGTCCCTCGGTATCCAAATTACACTTAGTTTAATCAACAGGAATGTGTGAGTGGATACATTTTGGTGGATGCTGTCTTATAAATAACTAAGCATTTTTTGATTAATGCTGATAAAGTTACTAGTATTGAGCTCAGTTTGATAGACTCCCATTAGCAGGTCGATTGTGACGATTCAAGACGAGACTGCGGGAAGTGATATCCGTAAGGGCAACACCGGATCTAGGGCCTCAGTTCATTCATAAACGCACCGCTACTCTATTATTGTACACAGTTTATCTCTTTTATCACCCTTCCGGGCCTGGACGTTGCCATCGTCGGTGTTTACGACTGCTGATATTCCAATATTGTTCCTTTCCCCTTTGGATCATAACTGTTTGTCCCTAGGAATCCCTGTGCCCAGGATGACTGTACACCTTTGCCTAATATACTTTTCGCCCGGTATCCGTCTCCTTCGTGGGCCTGAGCGTGGAGTGAACGGCTTATTGGACGCCGGCCTGATATTAGTCTACCAAGTGCCAACACCGAGTCCACCTCGGGTTCATTTTAGACCGGTCATCATCTCGCCTATTCAACCAAACCCGCCTTGCCCACAACATATCTATCCTCAGAAATTTTCCGTGTTGAATTAGGTAACTACTGGCCACATAGGTATAACAAATTACATGGGTGTCTGCAAAGAACGATATAGATTACTGATTTCAGCCAACAAATGAAATGAAATCTACTTTACGGTTAAATCCGTGGTTGCTTTATTTTATAATTTCGCAACCAATGGGAGACTACCAGAGGAACCCCTTCCGTACAGTTTAGAGTTTGATTCTTTTGTACAGAATTCAGTTACCTTTGCCAATCCGCAGTGAGGATTTTTTGATTAGATCATCCTATTTTCTTCTATAGTTGGGAAGTATCTTTAAAAATACAAACACGAGAAGCACAGTCCTTGCGCAAATTATGACGTGGTCATTCTTTAGAGAACAGACTGGCGAACAGGTTCGAGTTCAGTGATTTATACTCACTTCCTTTCGTCCCAGTTCATTGCGGCAAGTTGAGGGATTGGACCAATCAGAAAAATAGATGGTGATAAAGAAGGAAAGAAAACAGTTGTAATCCAGGCTTAAATCAAGACTTGATGTGCATTTCTTCTCGCTTATTGTCCTTTCCCATCTGGTCTATGGCCTGCTGTACGGTGGATAGTAAGCCAGAGGAGCTTAAGAGGACAAGTGAATTGTTTTTGAGCACACAAAGGGGAGTTGTAAAGACGGATGTCATCATTGATCTCTATTGCTTCCACCTACTTGTTCAATTGGTCCAATCCCCTAACATATCATAGCACAACATGATGTAAAGGTACAAGTATGAATAACTGAGAACGAGCTCGTTCGCCAATCCGTGTTCTCTAAATATGCTCAGTAATCATTTTTAATAGATAAAGAAGTGCTGAGCAAACTGAAATATTTTCCTACAAATTCACAGCTTTCGCTCAAAAGCCACGTGGTGAATGGAGTTGATCATTTTTTTAATGGAGAGAAGACTGTTTTATGATTGCTTTTCAACAAAAAATATCATTTCTCAAAAAAATCTGATTCCTGGAAAGTCCAGATTAGGTTACGATAGATTTATGGTCATTCGCAAACAGTGCACACATTCGATGATCCATCAATCCAATATCAATAATTTGATACTCACTTTCTTCGAATAACTGTTTCCTAGCTCTTTCTCGTGCTTTCCGAGCTTCATCGTTTCGTCGACGAAATTCAATCACCTCTTCGTCCGATGAGTAGTCATAGTAGTCTGCCATGTGAACGCGATCGATAAACACAGCACAGGAATGAGATCGACCGAACGTACAATGTTGTCCTTACCACGAAAACGAGTCAGGCCGTTTGCTACTGCCCACACGTTTTGCACACTTAACTACCACCGTTATGGGGAAAAGTTTCCCGGACCGATCAATGGGAACTTCGTGCTGATTGGTTAAACTCGGAGTGCACCATTCGATGTTGCATCAAATGGTGCATCTGTATGCACACATAAAGCGGTTGGACGCGCTGCACATGACTGTATAAACAAATTGCTTTAGCAGGTTATCCTAGCCACACACACACACACACACACACACATATATATATATATATATATATATATATATATATATATATTCATATATATATATATACACAAGCACACGCACACACACATGGGCACGTCCTAAAGGGAAGATAATACCCGACTCGTCCATCAATTTTCACTTCAACGACCGTCGAATATTAATCTCGTGTCAGGCTCATACTGCGATTTGCCGTTTTTTTAATTGGCTATTCTATGAAGTAGGTAATCTCATATTACTTAGACCCGAATACAAGTCAGCCTAATGGACTGAATATATTCAACGGATAGTCATCTGAGACATGATGCTGGCTTTGGAAAATGAGTAAGGATGAAAGAAATGAGCGTAAAATGATGTCCCAAGAGATGTTTCCAGGCCTCTCGCAATGGTATTTGCACATCTCTTCTTTTGATTGTTTACAGCGGTAGGAAATTCGTGTGGTAAATAAATGATTTGATACAGAGTAACAACGTACCACTTGGGATTATTTCACAGCGGCTTCCTTCTTAATCAACATATTCACAGAGGTTACCGCTTGTTATGCGAAGCAAATTTGAAGGGCTCGTTATACTTATCATTGAATGCCGACACACCGTGTATTTCTACTGGTACTGTAAGTTCAGTGTTCTAATGTGACTGATGTTGACAGGCACATACATACACATGCTCAACCATTCTTTAGTTGAACTGAAGTGTGCCCGAGTTCGGTGGCGTCACTTCCTCCGCACGCCCATGGATTCGTCCAACACACACGTGATTTAGCTCCAGCATTCTACGTTCTTTCCGTTGTAGAGTTGTAGAACACCATCGTTATGGTTTTATAAACCGAGGAAGGGCGATATATCCCAGCGGGTCAGAGTGAACTAGAAGAAAATTAAGCTGACACTGACGATTGATATGAGTTACGCATGACGCGGTGTTCGTATAAGGTGGAACTTTGTTGGCCATCTAATTGACTGACCGATGAACTGGTTATAATTTTAGGTCTGGCTGCCTGGGATCACGTACCCCTTATTGCACACATTACCTCAGTTGTCTTCGGCAAAATATTTTAATACTACAATACGGACTGATTTTACAGTTTACTCTGGTTCATTCAAGGACAAATAGTTTAACTGAGACGCTGTCTGAATCACTTTAATTTAACGACAACGATGGACGGTTCACTTTTTGGTTTCAGCTGGATAGTATTATTTGTAAACGGGTAGTTTGAAGGTGGTGAAAACAAACGCATAATACTGAGGCTGATACTAAGTCCTCGACTGGTGAGAGTTAAATTGGTTTAGCAATATGTAATAGGGTTACTTGTACAAGTAAGAACGTAGTGATTCTCAATTCAACGACATCTACAAAAACCGAAATGAACCCTTCGTAATTATCTGTTGTTCCGAATAAAAAGATAGACCAAAATCTGTTCATCATCTCAAATCCAGGAATGGCCTAGTTTTTGTTATTGTCTTACTATAGTCACCAGATGTGTATTTTTCCATAAGTATCCGAAATTTAATATCTACCTTAACATAAGATCGAGTACACCGAATTCACGATTGTAGTTCCACCAATAGAGCTTTGCAATTTCAAGTTGACTACTGACAACGTATTAGTAGCTAGTTGTTGAATCTCCTCCGTTAGCCGAAAGCTGTTAGATTGTCGCCCTAAAAGATGGTCAACGACACTAATATTCGCGAGTTTTAACCTCACAGAAGTGACAAAAAAAACTTATTTGCCCTATAACGGGTATTTCAACGAATATGAGCTAGATTGCCGTGAATAAACTAGTCTTATCTGCATCCACAGGCGTCGAGCACCTGAGTCAAAGCTCATCTACAAAAGCCTACTCTGTCAAATCTAATTAAGTATTTGGTAGCCGCACTTTCTCTATCAGCCTACGGAACAAAGCTGCGTCTTAGCTTATAAACCTGCCTTGAGAAACCTGAGATGTGGTAAAAAAAAAAGTGATTCCAACAGCGTTGTATCATTGAGTATCGAATATTTACAGCAAGAAACACTTGTCGGGATTGTTCAAACCTTTTCTCTCTGGGAGGTACTGTATTCAGAAAAGGGATAGTCAAAGAAGGGTGTTGTATCTGACATAATTCTCATATACTATTCAGAAAAATGATCAGTATCCTTCTCATACATCAGAGCGGACTGTACTGGTCGATCTATAGTGCTATGTATTGATTGGCCTTCCTTTTGAGCATGAAAGGACATCTAACTCAGCTTAGTGACATTACTTGCGCACTCTCCTTCTTGCATGATGCTAGCTTATCCGATGCTGCTGCTTCGTGTGCATACATTCACAGAAATAAATGGACTGGAATTTTCACGTGTTCCTCTAATAACTACGAAAGCAACAGGAAGTAATCACATAAGCAGTATCATTTTTACGTGGTTATACTAAAAACAAGCAGTTTGTGTGTTTTAGTCTTCCTAAGAATTTAACTTGATAAGAAGGGTCTTTATTATCCGGCGCTCGCACCTTTCGTTACTGAAACGTTTCCATGCAATCAAAGGAAAAACTTCGATGCCATATCTAGTTTACACTAGTCTGCTAACATCCTAAAACCTTTTGGCTTTTGTTGCACAAAAGTGGGTTTAGTAGACTCTGCGAAGGTACTTCTTTTCTAAAATGAAGCAGTATCATGTTCATACGCGGATTAGATGGTGCAAACCATCAGAATATTTTCACTTCAATGAGAGGATGTATTCAGACTAAGAGGATAGCAATATTTTGTCGTGAATTTGTTCCGTTTTTCTGTTGTTGTTTGACTACTTCTTTCCTTTGTGGAATGCGCCACACCTGTAGACGGCTGGAACTGTTTATTTCTGCATTACTCAGATTGCGTTCTTTCGATTTATTCACTTGGACTGCTCCTATCATTTGTTTCAGGGATACAATATTCCGGCTTGGCGGACTCATAAAGCAAGTGCAGCTGCACAAACCCGACTGAAAGATCATTGAGAACATAAATTTCCCGACACAAATTTGAACACAGAAGTCAGTGGCACTAGATTGCACGACGTGTTTCGGACCATTTCGCGACATTTTCACCAGTGTATACTGCAGTCAAGGTTACCATTTATAAATGAGAACTTGAATGTTCTCATGAGACTAAAGAGAAAGGGGAGCACACACACAGCTAATGATAACAAACAAGAAAAAAACGTTACTAAGGCGAGGCTAACGTAATAGTCCATTCTCGCTGTTTGCACAGTTGGAGTTGACGATGACTAATTGGTAGTGCCTCCGCGTGTCCTAATAGCGGTGATTGTTTGTGACGCAAGTGATGGTGAATGCCGCGCTCAGACTGACACAATGATAAGTCCCCCCACAGGCGTTGCGTAATGGATGATTTGAGTGTTCTGCGCGCGCTCGATGACGTCACCGATTGCGTCTGATCTTTGTAACCAAATCGAAATGTGTTCATCCATTCTATTACGCTTATCACTTTTGTCACAAACAACCAACGACTATCAGGACACTCGGAGGCACTACCAATTAGTCATCGTCAACTCCAACTGTGCAAACAGCGAGAATGGACTATTACGTTAGCCTCGCCTTAGTAACGTTTTTTTCTTGTTTGTTATCATTAGCTGTGTGTGTGTGCTCCCCTTTCTCTTTGGTCTCATGAGAACATTCAAGTTCCCATTTATAAATGGTAACCTTGACTGCAGTATACACTGGTGAAAATGTCGCGAAATGGTCCGAAAAGCATCGTGCAATCTAACGCTGTTGAATGATCATTGCTGGATTGTATTGGCTTGATAAACTTAAAACAAACTGAGTCCGATTTGTGACCGAGGCGCGGGATGTTGCGACGTGATGTATAAACGCTCACCCGAAAATATTACAAAAACGAACAACTAGCTTCACGATTACCAGTGAGCTTATCAGAAAAAGCGTTTATGAATTCTAGCTAGATCATCTTGATTGGAGAACAGTATCGAGGTTTTCTCACGGGACGCAAACTCTCACACCTACAACCCACTGAAGACTGTAATATTGTTTTCTGACACAGAAAAAACTTGGTACATATGAATGAAACATTCAAAACCCAGTGGCCTAGTGATTCTAACTAACACCGTATCTCTGGCCGAATGTGCTATAACCGACTTTGTTCGGAAAAAAATCAAAAAAACAATATGACCCGAAAAGGTTGTGGGCTGTGAGGAAGTGAAATTCCAACGAGTGTTTCTTGCTCGGTTCTCGGAAGTTTATTCCGTGGTGAGAGGTTTTCTACAGCAAAGTCTTCTGCAAAGCACAACAGTTTATTGCCGGGAGGTTAGTCCAATCAGCCGGGGGCTACTGTAACTGCAAATTATCTCCATTCTCCTGGATGTCAGACATTTGTGGACCGAAAATCCGCATATTTATACAATTTTCGCAGCTTTCTTATCTGAACGAATTACACACTAGGTACTATGAAAAATATCTCTAGTGACTTATTACGCTTGTGCTATTCGGGATGAGGTACAAAAAATGCTATCAAAAAGTGAGTTTTTCTTCAAGTCAAGTTAGTAGTAGCTCTATAAATCTGAATGGATGGATTTCTTTTCAGTCTCACCTTATCTTTGGATGGAGAAAAAAGAAATCGCGAACTACCTACACAATAAAACAGTACCATAAACCTGTGGTCGGTTAAAAAGACAGAAGAGAAAATTAACAAAACAGAGCTGTCAAAAGTAGAAGTGAAGGTAAACAGGAATTTGAACTTGGAACGTGCGCACAATGTAAAAGCCTGAGGCTATTCTATCAGTGAAATGACCACAAGCATTGCAGTGTTTATCAGTGATAGTAGCAACGGATGTATCTCTGGATATGGTACTGCTTTTTGAGATGCGTTTGGTAGATCATATTTCCAAGTTCAAATCTTTTTTCTCAAAAGACCAAGGGAAATAACTGGAGAGCATCACAATCGGTGGGGGTGAACGTACGTAGTCACAAAATTTAACAGCTAACTGATGGGGAACAGAAAGTAATCTCAAACGGAGAGAGAAAATTGACGAATAACTAAGTTTACAAAAAGTCTCTTGAAAGTGTGTGGAACATGAACGATTGTGAGATAGAGTAACACCATGATATTAAATCATTGGTGATACTGGTTTAGTTTCGTTATACGCAGGTACAAAGGAAAACCTTTAGGTAACTGCTTTAAACTACTCATCAGGACACAAAGAAACTAATACATCCTGTTATTAAGAAGCATTCAGAATAACAGAGTGGGAAGGGGACCAGTTTACGTCTCCGTTTATTTCGCTCTGGATTTAGGAACTTACTTCGAGTATGGGTGAGCCTAAGACAACGTCATGAGTATATTTGCAGCCCATGATTGTCGTATGGATTGTAGGTTGCCTAACGAACAAAGAATCGGGTAAAAGGCAAAAAAATTGCACGAAAATTAACTAGATGAGGAGAGGGCAGTTGCAGTTGGAACTAGTGAAACGCATTCGATGGCAGAAGTGGTCGGAGGAAGACGTTTGAGTCATCACCTCACGCGGAGAATAAACTGACCGATTAAGGCTACCAAAGACGCTTTTGGAGTCTAAACACACCATTCTGACGGTTTCCCACTTTCGTCTAGTGAAAAACCATTACGGCGTCAAGAGTGTGGCACGAAATTGATAGGTGAACTAATCTGTGTCTTTTTTAACAGAACCCATGCCAATCCATGATAGAACAAGCCTTTCGAACAATTTAAGCAACAGAGAAACGCAGGCGATTAGGCAGGATTTGTTCTGTCCTTTTTTGGTAACTATAGTAGGAAGACTTCAATGTCTTGGAACCATCTAATTTTATCAACACAAAATAGACAGCTTAAATAGGATCCCAGTTGGCCGTAGTCAAAATCATTGTGCGGAGCACTTTGACTCAGGACGCTTTCTGTAACAAGGTCCTTGGATTGGCTGTTTTAGTTACAAACCCAAGTGACTTTTTTTCTCTCTTTTAGTTGCACCAACTGTTGACAGTTCATTGATTTAATCCGTTCCGTTCGGTTAAAACAAATAGTGGCCGCTGACTGGTCTATTTCGTTCGGTCCGGTGAGAAAGACTGTTGGCCGCTGGTTTGGTGATTTTGTTCCGTTTTATCACGAACTGATCTGTTCATCGATCCGCTTCGACGGTTCCAGCTTTGCTAACGGTTTTGGGCAGACTAGGACATGCTGTCTATCGATGGGTCTACCAAGGCCCTCGCTTCCTCCTTTCTCTGGTAAAGAAGGCCACTTCTAGTTCTACCGGCTTCCCATGGGCTATTTCCATTATCGACAGTGCCGGCTTTTCGCATGTGTAAGTGTCTTCTGTTCCTGTGCTTAACTGTGTGGTCCACTTTAGGCTCACATGATCTTCTCCCCTAAATGTCTCTTTATTATTTTTTCCCTTCTTAGATGAGGCCCTTCTGGGGCATCCCGTACCTATATTTGTACTCCTTCAATCGGTTCTGGCACATTTGTGCTCCACGGTTATAAGGAAACTTGTGTGAGTTTCATCTTTTTTGCAGCCGGGCTTGTATTTCATCTTGGGTTGTACTTTCGGTTCCAAATGATCATAGCAAGGGTCGAGTTCATCTTCCGAATATTTTATGAACTGGACTATGTTCCACCATAACACTCAAAAAGTTGGGTTGTTGCAGCAGTATCAAATAGGGTTTTATTGTGGTACTACAACGCGGATTTTAGTGAGAATAAAGGAAAAACATGCGAAAGTCAAATCGCGACGTGCCCGGAAGAGTTTACAGATCATTGTATTCCAGGGAAGAACAGGGAATTGACAAAACGACAAATTAGGCCCGAATGGTCAGAACACACACGTCAACTTCGGCTATCAAACAATGCAGACTGACTAGCCGGGATGTTAACACAGTCAGAAATTCTGTCCATTCAGAGAAGGGGATTGGAATCCACATCGAGTGAACTACGGACGAGATGTACCATGGACCTGAACAGAGTTTATGTCGGACCCAAAAGTGACTACACGAGCACAAGGTGCACAGTGCGGTGGGACTTGTGCATTGTGTGTGTGTGTGTGTGTGTGTGTGTGTGTGTGTGGGTTTGACGAATTTATCGATGAGTACACCAGTTAGTCACGAAGAAATGGATCATGGTAAACTGAATGGTAACCAGGTGAAAATGGTCAGATGATTTCGGATAATGGGTATGGCAGATTGAACAGCACGCAAACAGGTAATCACGTTTGTTGTTGTCCTTGTATGCAGGAGGTCAATCTAAAAAAATCACTGAAATAATGAACAGAAACCGAGTAGTGTTTGCTCTCGTGCTCGAAAATATCTGCGTTCGAAGTTTGCCGTCGGCGGATAGGCAATTCCGGTTGCACCATTGTTTCTTTCCTCTGTCTGTTCTCACGGGCACGATAGAGATCGCATTTTGAAATGTAGTCTTTTATGTGACTGGTCATTCCTGGCGAGTAAAACAACTCTCTCGGTTTGCGACTGGCACTATTCACCGCTAAATGTGACTAATGGAGTCTCTAAATCACCTTGCCCAGAAATAGTTCGGGGACTACCAGTCGGTCTTCCTTGAATGTTATCCCGATGTCGACAGACAGGAATTCACAACTTTTGAAGAGTAATGCTGTCTGTAGTTGTTGTAGGCTGTCCTTTAGACATGAAATCCATGAGTTGTTGGAGGACAGCGTCACGCCCAGTGACTTTCTTTGTCTCGATGAATTCAGCATTCTCTATTGTACTCACATCACTCACTGAGATGTGTTTGAACTCCGGTGACGTACCATCATAGTTAGCAACACACGCATGAGATAAGGTTTTTGCGATGAGCATTTGGCTTCCTGGGAAATAAACTTGTTCATAGTCGTACTTTTGCAGCTTATTCAGCTTTCTTTGTAAACATTTTGAGACACCAGTAAACTGGCTGGTAGCGATAGCTATAAGTGGCTTGTGATCTGTTTGGACGACAGTCTCCCTGCCGTAAGTACATCCATTAAAACACTTGAAATCAAAGACTACGGTGCGCAGTTCCTTTTTATTTTGAGCATAGTTTTCCTCGGCTGGAAAAGGCTGCGACTGCGATGGTCGATAGACCGCCCGTTTCGTGGAATCACTGTGGACCGACTGCTGTCACACTAGTCGGTTTTAGGCCAATATTGGTTTTTACGCAAACCTCTTGCTTTGTCTTTCCGAATGCATCTCGTTGCTTCGCTCCTCAGAGCCACTGTGTCCCCTTATGAGTGTGCTGTCCAATACAGTCTATCATATCTGCCAGACGCTTCACAATTCTGCTCAAGTGGGTAACCATACAATTGAGACGTAAAATTTCATTGGGATCTTCGGGATGTGGGCATGTTTTCAATCGCCTTGGTTTGCTTTGCATCGGCTCTTATTCTCTTGTCCAAAAAGGTGACCATAGAAACAGACCAGTGATACGCGGTGTTGGAGTTTCTTTGCTTATTCGTATACTGTTACATACAACTTCTTAGGAAATCCTCCACTTCTGAGTCTTTTTCCTCCGGTGCTTTGTCATAAATGAGCACATGGGTTTGCACATATCTACGCTGTGTTCGGTATTAGCGAAGAACAACACATCCGTTCACTGGAGCATCAGCACATGCACGCAGGCGCACAAACAAGCAAATGAATCGTCTGTTGGCAAGACCAAGCAATTCACACGATCGAGTGCGGTCAAACAGGGCGGCTCAGTAGTAACGAATCAACGAGCACGTGAGGCTCTGTGCCATTGTCTGATTGGTTGGAGCCTATCGTCCGTGGCATGGGTAAGGTCACAGTGATGTGCGTGGTGTGTGTGCATGTGTGACTAGTCGTGTCAGCGAATAGGTGTCAATCAGTAGGCAGTGAACAAAGGTGCGTGCGTGTGAGACTTTGTGATTGCGTACATGACTGCATGAACCGACACAGCAATTTATTTCTTTCCTTCATGCCCAATTGATGGGTTCCAGCACTTTTCCTACACGTACTCCACAACCCTTTTGGAATATGGTGGTGTCACATTGTGGATAGTAAGTGGAGATTTGTGGTGATTCAGCCGGCAGCGCAAGTGATACGACCTGTTGCAGCTTCGTGGCTGTGTATGTTGAGGAGCGTCAACCAATCAGGACTACTGAGTACGAGTACAGCAAAAACTTGCTGTGATCGGTAGACTTTTAATCTACCAATTATTTTCTTTGACCGGACGAATTTACGCAGACCAGTTCTGCAATACAATTACCGTGCTATTTCGCAGCCTTGGTCTTCTTGCCACCTCGGTTTGCGCAGTAGCGAGGTGAAGCGATTTTAATACGTTCTATCAGTTCGGATATTGCGAATACTACAAGATTTTAAGAGATTCGATGTTAGCTTTTTAACCACTTTGGGTTTACTGAAGATTACATTTTCCTACCAGAATGGACGCAGGATTGGATCTATTTTTGGTGAAACAGGTCTTGAAAAATCCTATCCTTGGTGACTGTAACGTCGAAAACCTACCAACGATTTCGACCATGCTGTGGCATTGAACAATAAAATTTTACAAAAAATACTTGGTTCGTGCAAAGAGTCGCTCGCCTATTGGGACTTCCTACCACACAAATGTTAGTTATTCCTATTGTAACGAATGCAAGACGGGCGAGGAACACCCGTATTTGGGCGGCCAGACAACTCAAGTCAGTAAAACACGTACAGTCGTTTATATAGTCCTTTTTCCAGACCACGCTGCAGCAACATTGATCGACCGGCTGCCTTGCATGTGGCCCTTAGCTTGGTTCTTTTGTGCACTGCTTCAGCTCGGCTGGTCCGATTGTTCTGGTTGGCAGCTTGATTGGTAGCTCCTACACAGACTATCTTTCTAGTGACTGAGATTTCGCTGCGTTTCATCTGTTAGTCCGTATGCCTGTTTTTTCTGTTGCGGGATACTTCCGACATATTCGTTTGCATTTTGGCCTGTGGCTATCGCTTGGTAGGCCCGATCGGTTGGATATTCACATTGTTCGCTTGTTCCACCATTCCCCGCTTCACTATGATCTATAGTGTGAGGGTATGTGCTGACTCATGGTTGATAGCCAGCCATGTCCTTTCGGCAATCGGCATGTCAGCGCCTGTCCGGAATCCAGGTCATTGCTTGTGCCAGCGGATGCGCAAGTAACAATCGGACTTCAGTCAAGTGGCAGTTGGTTATGTGCCTAATCAACCGGTCAGAAGACAGGCTACCCGGTATCGGTGTGAACAAGTTGGTTTGCGTTGGAACGATTGGTGTCAGCGTTTGTTACTTCCCGTATAAACGATGTTTTGTGCTAATAAAGTGAGAGAGTTCTCACTAGAGTTAGTCGGACGGAACAAAATATACACCAAAGACAATCGCAAACTCTACACAAAGCCGGGATCATGGACAAAGGAGGCGGAAGTGTGACTCTGATAAATGACTGCACAGTCCGTTTTTAATGTATTCTTACAGTCGGATCCTTCAACATACTGTAATTACCAGAATTGCTATTTAAACGTCTGCTACGATGAAGTCCGCCCATGGGAGACCGTTTACATTCAAAATGATCAACATTCTTTTCCCAGCCTCAAATAACCACACCGAAGAACGGAACGCGCATACAAGGGCTACGTATCTGTAAAATCCCTTCAGTAAAAATGAAATGTAATTAAATAAGCTCAATACTAGGCAGTAAAATCTATAGTGAAACGTGAAACATGTTTAAAAACCTGTGCAGGAATTTCATTATTCAGTCGCACGCCAAATATGCATGTAGAAGTGCTGAATAAGAGTTTTTCTAAAGTCGCTTGTCCACTTTCCAATGTAGACACAGTGGACACATTCACTGCGTGGACTCATATTTACTTCAGACTGCGCGGACGATTAAAAAGTGAATTCAGCTGATTTCGAAGAAATCCGATGGACTGGATGACGTATACCCGACAGTATTAGGAGAATTTACACGAAGCCCATTTCCAGTTTTATCTAGATTATTTAACCAGTGCCTGCACGAGAACAGTATCCCTGACGGTCGAAGAATAGCTTCGACTGCACCCATTACAAAGAAGTACAACTCCAGGTTCTGGCCTATAGCTTGCACATCCGTTGTTCTAAAGGTATTCGAGAAATATCTATTGCGATGGATGACACCACCACTGGAAGCACTTGATCCTACCCGGTTTGCCCACCATGAATTCCCTTACCTATTTGTTCCATTACATTCGGTGATCACTATACAGGAAAAATAAAGATTGTCATAGTCCTCTCCTTTGATTACACCGATTCTTACAGCTTTGTTGAAAGAGGGAAGTTACTCCACAGTTTTCCGGTGGGTGCCGTTCAAACTTCTACCGTCGCTTTACTACAAGCGCAATTCGTCAAACGCCAACAATTCACTCTCTTTTGTGGCTAGCCTTTCTTCCTCGTACACCTAGAGTTCCGTATCCTACAGCGTGCCCTTTTATCATCTTTTGTCCTTTCCACTTACCTATCGACCATGCCCAGTTGTGACGACTTATTGTTCATTAAATATTCTGACGGTGTAGTATTTGGTGTACCCTACCACAATGACTAGGCTCTTCCAATTCTGCATCAAGGTGTCTCGGACTAACCGACTGGTCTTCGAAACACAATCTGGCTGTTAACTCTTCCAAATGTGCAGGTTTACACCTCTCTCTGCTTCTAGTATTCGCGAAAACTTCCCCGAAGCCAAATTATCAATCGCTTTTAACATTCAAAGCCAAGTCAACGAATCAACCCATCTCCACGCATGCATTTGACTGAACCTACTACGGGAAAGTCAGAGAATCGGTGCGCTGGAACTAGGGGGGAGGGGGAGGGGGAACCAGTCAGTCGTGCCCGTCAGTCACAACAATCCTACTGGACGGGCGCGTTTGGTACTTTTATATTTTCGTTTCATATAGCATATCGTTCACTTGCACAATACACAGGCTTTAGGTGCGCTGTACTATCGTCTCTTGGTTTTTTTTTATTTTTTCACTAGCAGGTTGGAGCGATCAAAGCCCCGAGTCGACTTTAGGTGTGTAGGCGGTCACAGAGGAGGACGAGTACGTAGGCGATCATTGAAACAAGGAGCAGAACATTAATGACATAACATTATCTGGTCACGGGTATTTCTATTCACAATGGCGGCTGCTGATCCAGATTTCAAGATGTATCAAACTCAACAAAGGTTGATGGAGATGCCGATTTCAAGGCTTGCGGATGTCGGCATAACTCTTGTCCCCACAGAAAGGGGCCCCAGAAGCATTTCTCCAGAAAACTGGGAATTTTGTGCATGACCCACCATCAGACATAACTTTTGTTTCTTCGTTCGAATGATAGGCTACATTTTCAGTGTGGAACTGACCAGCAAGAATTGTATTCAATGGACCTCAAACCAATCTCCAGGTCACTCAAGCGTGTTTCGCGATGCAGCGACGCACCAAACGTATTACAACATTCTAACGCTTGCCACAAACTGCTTGGAAAAATACTCATCAACACGGCACATCTACCTCACTGCGTTCTTGTCAAATTCGTTTGCATTTCTTCTGCTCGGGCAAGTTACAAACATTTGTTTGCCCGTACAGTAGCTTAAAAACATTCCGTTGTCAGTTATCTTGAGAGACTCCTTAACAAGCCCAAGAAAACTACTTCCGAGTTTAAGGCCATGCTTTCTTGATTTTTTTCCATTTCCTAAGTCATTAAATGCTGTGAATATATGACAGCTAGATATTCATCTCTTGGGATGCATAGAACAATCACTTGACTTGACTTGATTTGATGCAGATTACTCTTTTGAAGCCAGCAATCGCCTGAACAAGGCACTTCCGAAAAATTCAACCGGATACCTTCGATCCGAATATCAATGGAAGCCACTGAAAACGACCGAGGAGAGTGGCAAAAGTGATGAGAGAACTTGATTGTTCATCCAACTCTAGTTGTCAGAAAGCTGACGGTAAGTAACCCTCGGAAAAGAAACGTGCTTGATTCAAACCCACCAGGATGTCACCAAGCAAAGGCAGTTTGTATTTCTTTTCATTGAGGGCGGCGTTCTGTTACTTCGAGTCTAAGTGCGGCTCCAGATTTCTTTCCGGCAATTAAAATTTGACCAATCCAACCTGTTGCTTAATCGAATTCGGTAATAAAATTCAGAAACAAAGATTTCCCGTCACAAATTTGGAAAAAGAAGTGAGGAACAGGTTTATACAAGGTAACCTAAACCATTTCGCTGTTCCTGTACACGGCAGCCATCGGGATTGTATTTCAGTTGTATCGGTATGACAGAATTTTGTAAGCAACATGCCTACAACACTGGGTGAAATAGACAGAATATAGGGCAATAGGCGCTGAAGGTATATGAGAGTGAAAAAAACATCAATCAGATTTAGAAGGTAAATCCGGTTTAGCCTTGTGTTTGTTGGTCAGTACCCGCGCCAGATAGAGCACCGGAGAGTTTTTACATATTTTCATTGTGGAAGAAAAGTGCTTAATTTCAGATCTGGTGAGTGAGTAAGAAAGACAAAAAGACAAGTCAAGGAGTAATGGATGCTTTGGATCCTGTGATATCTTATGGGTTGGATAAGGATTTGGAATTAAGGGTAACTAAGTCCTTAGGGAAAGGAGAACGGCAATTGCTGAATACTCTGAGGACACTTGGAAGGGTGCAGTTCTAAACTAGACCGGGTGGGAAAATGCTCTATTTGTGAGAGATTTTTTCTGAGGATTCTGAATAGGGAGGGGTTGGAAATAACCTGATATAGAACAACGTCGTCAGCGCATGTAAATACTTTCGATGAGGAAGGAAATGATAGGTCGCGGATATACGTGGACAATAAGAAGACAGACTACACGGTACACTGGAGTACTCCAGAATTTTGGACAAGGTGTTTGGAACATTCGTGCTCTACATTGGTTTTCTGCATTCGACAGCGAAAATAGATAGAGAACCAGGCAAGAATTTGCGGGGGACCGCTTAAAGTTTCATACTTTTAAAATGAAAGCCATCGGAGTACTGAATCAAAGGCTGAAGAAAAGTTAGGGAACATCAAATTGACTGGGTAGTTCTGTCCACGGATTTAGCAATGAAGCAGACTAAGGAAGCAATAGCATCTACGCTGGATCTTTTGGATTTTTAAGCGAACTGACGAAGGTCGGGAGGTACACTCCATTGAGTTTGAAGAAAATCTACCTATCAAGTCAGGGCAAAGAGCTGTAAAGTTCTATTGCAGGTGGGGGGGAGGGGGGGGGGATAGAGCAGTACAGGAGGGATATTTCGGAAGACGAACTTGTAAATGACTGACTGCGATGTCCGACGCTGTCTGATTAGAGAAGTTGCAGCTTTCCAAACAGTTCTAAATATGATTTGTCCGTCGTACATTGCTATCTAAGTCAACTACCAAGTAATTCATAGATCTCACTACAGATATGGATTCGGAATTAACGAAAACAGCGTTTATTTATAAAGGGAAGTGAAAACTGGTGGTAACATTTAAGACACCTGGAGGGGTTCGGTTCTAACTCAGATCGGGTGGGAAGAAGATTTTATTTGAGGTGAGTTTTCACTGAAGTTCCTAAAATAGAGGGGGTTGGGAAATATCTGACAGAGAAAAAAAATCGTCAGCACATTTAAATACGTTAGACGGGGAAGAAACTGGTAGGTCGCTGATACGTGGAAAGTAAGAAAGGACAACATGACACCCTGGAGTACTCCAGAATTGTTGACAGAGGATTTGAAAAACTTGTGTTCTTTGTGAAAATAAGTGAAAAGTGAGGTAAGAATTGGTTCTGGACATTGAAAGCTTCATGCTTTACAAGATGAGATCGGGTTACTGAATCAAAGGTTGAAGAATGATCAAAAAACAGCAAACCGATTGGGCGGACCTAGTTGTCGTTTTACTAATGAAGTTGACCAAAGAAGCTACAGCACAAAGAGAGGATCTTTCTATTTTTAGACGAACTGCGAAGTGTCGGGAGGTATATCGAGTTGGGTTTGAAGACGACAAAGTATAGACTTCTTGGCAATTTTTAGTGCTGCCGGTGTGAGAGCTGTCTGGACGAAAACGCATTTTTGTGCTGTTTGACTTGGGATCCTTGGGATTCGTAATAGTTATGACTGATGACCAAAAATCAGGGATTCACTCAACGAATTGTCATGTTATCCACAGGCTGAGTAGCCCCATGCCTGAAAATTGCAAAGTAGAGGTCCTCCGGACTCGCAGAAGACGTATTTTAATGATCGAGAATGGTTCAATGTCCAAAGTGCCATTGTCATTTTGAAGCGCTAGTTTGCGTGAACACCGTAATTGGTCCTTCAGTTTGACTGTGATAAAAGTTCTTCATCCCCATCACTTCGGTGACCGAGGTTACTTTTGTTGAGTTCAGTGCGGTGCCGTCTCTTCTCCTTCAACGCCCTTCATTTTCCACTGTATAAGCAGTCGGAGTACTTTCGAGCAGACGCAGTCTTATTGTCCTAAGTACGTGTTGCAGCAGTTTTGCGTGCATTTTTATTTCGGCCAGAAAATATCCGTCATTTGAGGATGAAAATGGCACTTTATTTGTCGAGAGTTGGCTTAGGTCAACAGTATTGCAGCGAGGTCCTAACTGGTTCTTATAGACTTGAAGAAAAATAACTGGATTAATAATGAAGGAGTTTAGCGTAGATCCCATTGTGTTTCATACAGCCCGTAGACTAAGATTTGGAACTTTCAGTAATAAAAATTGGCATATCAAGCCGTTGAGGCGCAAACCGGTTTGACGGATCGTCAAAGACTAGGATTAACCTTAATGCACGTATGCTTTCGGTTCCAACTGAGACCCTAATTCGCTTATCGGACGAATGCTTCCAATGTCTGGCCGTGGTAGGTTCCATGGCAGTTAGCATGAATCGAGCAGTCTATTCGAGATGATGTCATTCAATAGGTCGAACTGAAATTCAGTACATATCCGACCTAGAACATTTTTCGAGAATCCGTTTCTTCAAGTTTCTGCTGCTGTCAGCTAGGGTTATTCTACTTGAGAGACGGGATTGGCTGTCGCTAGAGCATCGAATTACAATATTTTATGGGGAGTTTTCCACCGATGATAGCAATCATGCTGGTTAGATAGTCATCAGTGCTATCGGAGACGTGCACGTTTATGGAATCCTTGGGCCGTTATCACGCATACTCCACTTTTTGTGAATTGTGACAATTAAGTTCAAACAGATAATAAAAACAGGATGAGGGAGTGAAGGAACACCGTGCAGGCTGGCAAGGTGAGTTTCGACAAAGTAGTACAGGGAAACCCAGATCTCCGTGAACTTAAGAGCAATATTCGCTTTGTTTGGAAAGATTGAAGTGACGGCTGCCATCGTACAGAGGTAGTACAAAGATGCAGGTGACTATTCTATCGGAGTTTCGGTTGCACAAGAATATACCCAGCGGAATTATACAATTGGATGGTTTCCACTCGTACTAAATCGATCGTTCCACAGGTGTACATGATCGTGGAGGAAATGTTATCACTTACTTTGACAACAACTGGGGCAAATGTGCTAATTTCGTCCATATACTGATTTTAAAATAGTGGCTGTTATATCGTAGGCTGCAAGCCACACTTTCTGAATGGATTTCGCACGATGACCATCAGAAATCATCTGAGCTGAACATATTTTCTGATCCACTGTCTAGATTAATGATTGCACGAGTGAGTGAACCCGTTTGTCATTGATTTCACAGGCGTGGTGTTGCTTCCGTCGCCACATTCGGTATGACAAATTTGGTACGTTTTCCCATCAGACTTGACGCACAAATACATCAAATCTTCAAAAATAGACGCCAATCGTTTATACTTCCAAAACGAGCAGCTCTGAATAGGTTATCTTGAAGGCACGTCCGACAGTATATAGTATGACTAGTCGGCACACTTTAAAAAGACCATACAAAACAATGACATTGTTCACCTGACAGACTAGTAAAGTTAAGGATCCTCTTGACCTTAAGCGATTTTTTCTGTGTTTCCAAGAAACGTCCATTCTGTTCCCTGCGAGCATAACACTCATTACTTTAATTTTCACATTCATCATTGGTACACGTTTGAAACTGCCTGCGTCCAAACTGATCAGTTTCTTTACCTTTACTTAAATGGCCGCGTGTAAGCATGAACAGCCGTGTGTTGGTTCCGAGATGTCACAGATAGGGCGAGTGCTTTGAGCAGTGTGACAGTTCTGATGCGTAAATGTGCGATGTTGGCACGAGCAAAAGGATGCCGATCGAATTTACGGTTGGGTGTTTCCCTGGGATCGACAACGTTGTGGCACTATCATGCACAAACCTGAGTTTCAAATCAACCGGTAGGCCAAATTGTGTTAGAAAGTCAATGGCCAGAATAGAATGACCGACGTCGGTGACTGTGGAAACCCAAGGGAAGTATCGTCGGAGACAGAGATCCCGAGTAAGCAGCTTTTCTCCGAATGTTGGAATATTGTAGTTGTCGGACGCCGGTAACGTGAAGGTGGCGTTTTTCCTCTCGGCACCAATATTGACAGGAAACGAGATGTTTATTTGTATGTCGTGTACGTTGAACAGCAAGCTTCCAATTTTTCAGCTACTTCTGTTGCCATTACTAGCTAGCCCGGACGTTTCCCTGTGTCTGTGTGGTTTGCGTGTGAAGCTTCGTATGCGCAAGGCCATGTGTACTTTCGTGCACTTTCTCCAAGCCGATGGTGATAGTAGCGTATACGATCTCTATCGGTCTGATCGACTTTGGGCCTAGAGCATTAAGCGAACGTGGATCGTGATTGCCAGAGCGTTTTCGAACGGCTGATGGCGTCGATCCGAAGCCGCATTTTGTGTAACTGATATATAAGCCTATCGAGCAGCTGGGACATGGTGCATGCCATGGTAGATATCGCATCTGCGTGGTTCACAACTGGAGTAAAATACTCATGTATTTTGTCTGCTATTTCTGTAAGCTTTTACAGTTAGGTGCCGGCAGTCTGTACTTATAAGATAGCTCTGATTTTTGCCGGGAGTCGATTTGTCTACAGTTGCCTGACCCGATGCTGTGCTTCGAGGGAGCGCACATAATACAGGAGTTGAGATGGAGTGTGATTGGGGAACTTAGCGCCAGCCAACAGCTGTTGCAAGCGGGCTTCGTTCGACGAGATTGTTCCTTTCGGCATCACTGACTTGAGCTTGTTATTACAGAGAATCGGCAGGCATCGGGTCTATGTGTTCAATTAACCCGGAGGCTACTTCGGTAGGAAATTGTAACCACACCAGAGTGGTAATTCAGCGAAAATGAAAATGCGCTTCTATTTAGATTAACCACACACGAAGATCGACGAATCAAAAATGAGGGGCTTAATCGCAATGATACCGATGAGGCCCTCAAAGTCTGTAGTGTCATCTAGTTTCAATGTGGGAACCATGATGGAAGGCTCAAAAAATAACAACGGTTGCTACTACAAATCTATGAACAAGTGTAGAAGTTCCGGCTAATTACTTCGGGCCCACTAATTATGTGGCGACTCGACCAAGGTCGGAGATGAAATGTAGTATGATAACAGATGCTAGCACATAAAAATATCGCGTAATAGGAGTAGCACAGTGTTTCACAACTCGTCAACAATGTCCAGCAAAATGATATCAAACCGGCCATATGCAGTTGCTCCCCAGATTTAGTTTAATGAAGCTTTCGGTCAGACGACCACGCGTTCTTCGACACTGATCCTAAAAGCTACGATGGGGAGTGCCAAGTCAATCTAGATGCGCTAAAATTGGCGTTCGGAATAGATTGAGTTTGATTTTTAGTGCCGCAGATTTCAGAACGCTCACAGGCAATGCAGACAGAAAGAACCGCGGTAACCGCTTGCGGGTGCGTTGAAAATGTGCCATCACCAATTAGATAAAACAACAAATCGCTATGTAAAATTCAATGAGAAGAATTTGGAAGAATATGCGAAATGTACAAGGGGCCACAAGTTTTTATGACCAGAGAAGTCAGAATTATAGTTTTGGAGAATGTAGTTTGGACCATTCCTCTGCATCTGTACTCGCATGTACTGCAGTAAACGGGGTTTCTATATGGTTAGTAAAATAACCAATGAAGCTGAGACAAGATTGAGTGAACGATCAGTTATGGGAGTGAAGAAGGTTGAGAGAGGGACTAAATGAGAGATAACCAGGGTAGTGTCATGCTGATTAACCATTCACGCTGTTCACATACTTCGGGTTAATAATGAGAGTAGCCAGAGCCTCAGCGCGTGGAATGTGCACAGATGAGGTTAGCTGGTGAGTGCAAAAACCCGCGTTTCAAAGGTTATCCAATACTGTTTATTCTGAATCATTTTTCAGAAAAACCATCTATTGAAAACACATAAATTGCTCTGAATTTCGAGGTTTTTGTACAACCGCCATTCAAGGAGGACGACATCAACCAGCTAATTAGGAGACGCTTGAATTCTGTCGTCAAACGCACTTATTATGCAGTCGGTCTGGTTATTGCCTTTACAACGGGACGGACACCAACACCGTCGATGAAAAATTCGTTACCTCGTGGGCTAAATGAAACTGTCTATTACTTCATATATGCGGCTCGGCCGTCTACGAAAACAGGATAGAGACAATGGCGTCACCGAATGAATGAGTGTATTTCGGTATGGTTTCGAAAATCGATGAATGGTCAAGTCACAGTGATGACGTAAAAAACGAAAATAAAAAACAATCAGATCATGAAATAGGCCAAATCTGATGGCGTAAAACAGCTATATTATTCCGGACAATTCGCTTAAGGTCAAATATAGACAAGCCGAGGCTTTAGCCGTTTTCAGTTATAGAACTGAATAACTTAAACAGCTTTAATAGTTTGTAGGTTTAGCCCTACCCTGATGACATAACATGTAGTCCCCCTCCCATCCTTCTTCGCTCCTATAACTGCTCATTCACTCCAGTCTTGTCTCGAGTTCATCGGTTATTTTACTATATATATATATATATATATATATATATATATATATATATATATATATATATATATATATATATATATAAACTTGCGCCCTTCCATTGACTGCCGTACATTTTTACTGTCCGGTCGTCACCCTGGAATTCATCGCTAGCTTCCCAGAAATAATCCTGCTCACTAGTCGTTCATATTCTAGGCTGAAAATCTTACATAGGAAAAATCATACTTTGCATGTACCGTGTGATTCCCAAGTGCTTGTGTCTAATACAAATCGAATTCGAACAAAAAGGCAAGCGAGGTGCTCTTATGTGCATCCCTCCGGTTAAGATTACTGGGCCCTTCGTAATCACCGTGAACATTCACTCACTCTTCTCAAAGAAGTCGAATAAAATACGTACTCTGAATACACGAATTCATGTTCACAAATGTGCAGTTTGCGTTCAGAAATCTTAGCTAAACATGGACATTGACGACTCTTCAGTACGCATGGATGGATTTCATTGCTTCCTTCAAGGTATGTTTGCAGTAACCTCGATGGTGAGAAAATGACAATTTTCTGGACACCATTTTCGATTTATTTTCTCTACGATCTTTTTTGATGCTTGAATTCGACTTCGCCGTTTTGTTTGGTTGCGTACGTTTAACTGAACTGACCTTCCCGAGGTTTCCTTCGACCTCGCTTTCGAATCACTTTCACTTTCGGTTTTTCGCCTACTGTACACGAACTCGATTTGCTTTCCGCTACACTGTAGCACTCGTTTGCATTCGGTACCACGATATACAGGGTACACTCCCGTGTCTGTTCACCGACTCGAGTCTTCGCCATTCATTCGACTGAGAGAATATCGTTTGTAGTTCTCTGCGAGAACTGATAGGAGACACTTACATAGGCTGCACTCAAAAGTCTTCTATAGGTTGATGAACTAGAACAAGAGAGGCGGAGTGGCTATCTACGTAAACTCATACTGGAGTGACAAGTCTACTGTTATATTCATGTGCACTTTAAATAGTATAGACTGTTTGGCTATTCAGTGTTTTCCCAGATTTGCTCGATTTGGAGGCACAACTGTAGCCATAATATACGTCGCCCCCTTCTGCAATGCACGTATGCTAGCATTAAAACCTATTTCGGATTAAAACTTGCATATTATTGCTGGTGGCCTCAATCGTGCCAACACACTCGCTACTTTCTTTCGGTTTAACGGATATCAATAACTAAGCTACGAGAAAAAATTCCGTGTTGCTTAAGGTAATCACCAATCGTCTTCATTTATTCTCCCTTAGTCTGAAAGCTCCTTTCCTTACCAGCACTCATATGTTACTTCTGAGACCGAAAATGTGTTTACACATTAATCGTAGATTATTCAGAGAAAAGAATCGGGTAAAATTTCGCCTTCGAAACGTTTTGCCCCAGTACAATCCCTCAACTTAAGGCAGCCATCGATTCTTTATCCGCACGGATTTCCTCCTATTCACTCTTCTGAGTTGTTGGA
Organism: Fasciola hepatica; assembly: GCA_948099385.1. NCBI lineage: Eukaryota > Metazoa > Platyhelminthes > Trematoda > Plagiorchiida > Fasciolidae > Fasciola > Fasciola hepatica. The sequence continues at coordinate 6,196,952 of CANUEZ040000012.1, read as the reverse complement.
CTCTTTATAAATACTCTTAGGGCTATCTTCAACCTCTTTGCCCAACTGAAACTCTGTTTAATGTTGGTAGTGGGGCGGCCCCTCCGCTACTGAACTTTCTGGGAAGGCAAAACGAAAGCGGTTACAAACCAGCCGAGATTTAGAAGTCAAACGCTACTCTCACCTAACCAAGGTATAGATAAAACAATTGGATGCGTCGTTTGCTGCACAATTCCTAAGAACCATGAACCCAGGTTTCAATGCAAAGTATAAAGCTACACTCTGATCAGAAAACTAAACTGTACAATGATGGCATTGATGTGGACCACCTCAAAGCTACTTTTATGCATCAGTATGAATTGTATCTCCTCCGACAGTTGTAGGTATTGGAATGGCTTTACGAGGACCAATCGCGACATGGCAGTTCATTGAAAGATTCCCTGATTTTTGGCTACCAAGGGATCCCAAGTCAAACAGCACAAAAAATGCGTTTTCGTCCAGACAGCTCTCACACCGGCAGCACTAAAAATTGCCAAGAAGGCTATACTTTGTCGTCTTCAAACCCAACTCGATATACCTCCCGACACTTCGCAGTTCGTCTAAAAATAGAAAGATCCTCTCTTTGTGCTGTAGCTTCTTTGGTCAACTTCATTAGTAAAACGACAACTAGGTCCGCCCAATCGGTTTGCTGTTTTTTGATCATTCTTCAACCTTTGATTCAGTAACCCGATCTCATCTTGTAAAGCATGAAGCTTTCAATGTCCAGAACCAATTCTTACCTCACTTTTCACTTATTTTCACAAAGAACACAAGTTTTTCAAATCCTCTGTCAACAATTCTGGAGTACTCCAGGGTGTCATGTTGTCCTTTCTTACTTTCCACGTATCAGCGACCTACCAGTTTCTTCCCCGTCTAACGTATTTAAATGTGCTGACGATTTTTTTTCTCTGTCAGATATTTCCCAACCCCCTCTATTTTAGGAACTTCAGTGAAAACTCACCTCAAATAAAATCTTCTTCCCACCCGATCTGAGTTAAAACCGAACCCCTCCAGGTGTCTTAAATGTTACCACCAGTTTTCACTTCCCTTTATAAATAAACGCTGTTTTCGTTAATTCCGAATCCATATCTGCAGTGAGATCTACGAAGTACTTGGTAGTTGACTTAGATAGCAATGTACGACGGACAAATCATATTTAGAACTGTTTGGAAAGCTGCAACTTCTCTAATCAGACAGCGTCGGACATCACAGTCAGTCATTTACAAGTTCGTCTTCCGAAATATCTCTCCTGTACTGCTCTACTCCCCCCCCCCACCTGCAACAGAACTTTAAAGCTCTGCGCCCTGACTTAGTAGGTAGGTCGCGTTTCATCTATTCCCACTGATACTTTTGACTAAACACGTTTATCAGCATTTATTCGTATTCAACCGTAGCTCATAAGATACTCCGGAACCATTCTTATCGGTTACGCAGTGACTCATCTTCTTGTCGCTCGCATTCGTTCCTAATTCCGGCACCATTTCTGTAACATGAATCGTTACGAAAACTCCCCTCTACCCAATTATAATCAGATTTTGATTGATGGAAAGGTGATACAAACTGAGTTGTTCTTAGAAGTGTACAAATAACTTGGTTCCCCTTTACTCTAGATAGTCATTCGTGACATCTTACTTATGGTTCATTTATTTTTGCGTGTAACAGCTGAATTTCCTGCAGACTGCTTGCGTAAGTCTGCCATACAAATACAAATTCGAAAAAATCCATGGCCACCACGGACGCCATTGCTGTGTGAACTAGTTAATTAATATACGGAGTTTTAATAAACACTCGCTCCATTAGGCACTTTACAAGTGAAAATACAACGCGGTTTTTTTGATTCTGTAGATTTCACAAATATTATTCGTTTAAAGCTGCACCTAGCTTGTTCCGAATATGGAAGGTTGAAATTTCAACTAAACATGAATTCAATGTATGCTTCACAATTGAACGAGGCTCAATACCGGATTGAAGTGGAAAACTGTATTACAGATAAGAATAAAAAAAGAAAAGCAGCAATCTTCGTGCAACTGGATTATTTTATGCGACCGCACAGTCCCGAATGAGGCAACAGACTAGCATAATATCGTTACCACCTAAGTACTTATAAATTCTCGTCAAACTTGCTACAAGGAGTAAACTTCCCGTATCTGTTTGTCACCATTTATGGACTATTTACCAAGTGCACATATTTCAACAAGGGATGAACAGGCCGGAGCAGTCGAAAGATGATTCATGCACCTAATTCATGTTTTGCAAAAACATGATTTACCATGTATCTCCAAGAGTTCGCCGCCAAGCTAATTCGATCCAAATTCGATATCTTCTACTTTCTCAACGAACACAAAACAGGTCAATATAACTTAGCTTCCAAACCCAAACACCCATAGTTTTCTAAAATAAACATGTATGAATAACGTCCAAGAATAGACTCATTATCGGTTCCAAGTCAACCCCAAAGAAGAGATATCACAGGAAAATACATCACCAATGTGAAGGGGTAAATGCAAATGAAAGTGGACTTCTTCAACGAGGATTTCGTAAAATACGATACATGAACCAAATCAAATCGGCAACCACTTCCAAAAATTATTCTTTGAAAATGTTCAGCAATCCTTGATTCCAATTATACGCTGAATTTATCAATTACTCCTAGAAAAACCCCTCAGACTGTCTTATTCGTTTGATGGAAACAGTTCCTAAAATAGATTGTGCCTCCCAGACACGATGATCAGTGATAACAAGGTTTGGTAATGTGTGGTTAAACAATTTGAATAGATACTCCTGTAGGCGACAAGCTTTGACCCGTTTCGGACCGCACGCCTTGCTAGATTGCGACCAATTTTAATCTGCCAGTCTGGGATGATCAACAATAAGAAGCAAACAAAATTATCACAGTTTGTGTGTCGTTCGAGTTGTGCATGGACACGACGCGTATGCCAAAAGAATTGGGAAAATTCAAAAAGAGCACCGGCACATCCGTGAATAGTACGAGCCAGATAGTAAGATAACAGTGCATACGTTAACATCATCACGGGGAACAATGCAAAACTGTTTGACTTCGGAAGCAATTGCACAATCATGAGTCGTGATAAGGACCAAACTAAGAAGAAAAATATGATGAAAAAGATGAAAGTCACGCGTATGAGTGAATTTGTACAGGGAAAACGAATGTGCTCGCGGTCTTCAGCGCGAGTTCAAGCCGACTAGTGAGATGTGCAGTGCGTCATATTATGTCTGTGCGTGCGTCGGAGGAGGGTACAAAGGATTGAGATGAATGCAACAGACTGAATGGCAGTCAGTGCGACCAAGCAGACCATGAGGAATAAGATAGAAAGCAATACTCTTAATTGGGTGGCTGTGCCAACGGAATCAAACGATGCTCTCCACTGCACTGGTAACAGTACAAAAACCAAGGAAGCTCGAAAATCCCTCACCCATCAAACACAATTACCTTTATGTGGTACGTATGGACAGAAGTGAACGACTACATCGCTGATAAAAATGTTGAATATCAACGTATGGGAGAAGAGGCCAGAGGTGACGCTTCTGCGAGGGAACAGTCAGCGCCGGATGGTGAGTCGCCAAAACTTCGGTCAAGTGGGTTTACGCGTGTTAAGGGTGTGCCAGAACGGTCTGAGGCCGGGCTTGAGCTGGGATCGGCAAACCCACCGGAATGGGCTAAACAACCGTCGCGATGGCCTTTTGCGGCCGTTGTTCGCAGAGCAGTGATTCGATCGTGAAGAAGCCGCATACAATCATTTAGAAGTGTAATGTCACCGTTGGTCCTAGCGTGCTGTCGCAGGCCGTGAAGCAACGTGATACCGGCTTTGTAGCGCTGCAGTGACTGCGAATAACCACAAGGGTTGGAACAGATTATCTTCACAATGAGGTAATAATATCAATGATCACCTATCACCCGATAAGCGAAACAAGGGGAACATCGTAAATCGGACGGGTGGAGTTAGATATGATGTGATGAGTTACAGAAAAAAGGAAAATCGTCGTGCTTACAGACGAGCAAGATTGCACAAGAAATGGTCACTGAACTTTCAAAAGTAAAGCTATCGAAACACACAATACCTGTTCACTATCCGAGTTCATTTATCAACAACGTATCTATCGGTACTGTTACAACGACACTAAATTAATCTTGGCATCGAAAAAAAATACGATTAAGGCAAATAAAGATCCATGATGGAACAAGCAAAACATACCTGTGCAATATCACCTACATATTCGTCCATTTCAGCCGCTTGGCACTGGAAGGTCAGAACGTGAAAATACGTAAGTGAACTGGTAAAACTAGATCGAACAGTTGTGTGTGTGTGTGTGTGTGTGGCTAAAGGGGAGGGCACGTTTTTATTCAGTACACTACAATTAAAGCACCACTTGAAAGTGAACATCTGTGGCGGTACCATAGGGCATCGTGCGATCCACCCAGGAACTTTGACTACATAGTCACCCTGAAAACCTTATTGAACGAAATGTTTCACGTAGGGCGTACCAGATCGCTTGTGACTGCCGTGAAAAACATGTGGCTCAAAGTGGCTGAAAACATGCAGAAACGGCTGTTACACTAAATGACTCAGTTCGCTGTCAAAATACATGCTTTTACAGAAGACCCGGCACCACCTATTGCAAAACACCTCATTTCGAGAGAACATTCAATTGACCTGATCCAGTCATCCAAGGCTGTTGAGCCTAGCAACACTTTGTTGATCGAGTCGTGAAATCTCCGTTTGTGTGCATACAAGTGATTCGTTGAAATTGTCGAACTTACCAGGCTTTCATCATTTATCCTTATCTTACTACTGACTTACCTGGCACTTAGATTCCATGTAATGTATCAAGAATAGACTGGCAGATCTAAGATCTACGATGGGAGGTAATAATTGAATCTTTTTACATCTCTGTCCGGAAAAAAGGTATTTTCCCCAATCATTTGGACTCATATTTGAATCAAAACATTATGCTTGTATAAAACTGTTAACTAACGAGCATTTCCATCTTCCTATTTTCGTACTAGATATAAATTTTCCCCACCGCTGTGATGTAGCAGATGGCTCAGCTATCGTCCGGATCACTACCACGCCTGATCTATTGAGGCCTTATGACGTTCGTCACTATTTCTCAGGATCATGGTTGCCGGTTTCCTTCTCGCCTTATGACAGTGCACAATCACGCACGCATTTGTTCCCTTGTTCGCAAAACAAGCACGAACTCATCATTCTCATTAAAATTCGCGGCCTGAACCATAACATCAGTTTTGTAAACCAGTTTTTTCGATCTTCCCCTCTTGTACTATTCTTGACCGAAACTCATATTTCCCCCTCATCAGACACCATCCACCTCCAATTACCCAACTATACTCTTCACTGCCCTTTTTATCAAAAGCGCATGTCTGAGCCTTCGTCCACCAGTCAGTCACCACATCCAGAATCCAGAATCCTGACTTTTCCAATCGTGAATTTCAGTTGATGTGGCTATAGCTCCAATTTCCTCATTTTCATCACTACTTCTGTGTTGTTTACCGTTCACCCAAACGTGGCTAGCCATCGATCTTCAAACAGTGAACACTTGCTTGTGACAGATAATACTACCATATCACCATCTTAGATTTTAATGTACACAAACGGGATTGATTGACTCACTTTTCGGATACTTCAGCTCTGGGGAGCGAAGCCGAACATTTCGCCTTGGTCAACAGCCTGTGTCAATTATCCAACCTCCCCACACACGTATTCTCGATCGAGCTGGTGACCATGCCCATACCCTTGACCTTGTTCTCACTTCTGTTCCTTATCCCTTTCCACGCATCTCTGTTCTTCCTCCACTAGGCTCATCTGACCATGTTTTGTTTTCTGTTCCATCAATTTTACTCGCCCCCATTGTCCACCTACCTCGAGACGGATTTTGGCGTTACAGTTTGGCCAACTGAGATGGCTTTCACGATTTCCTAGCTTCCTGTGCTTGGCATGATTGCTGCTTTACTTCAGACGTTTTCACTTCACCGACATTGTTCTTCAAGATATGAATTGTTTTACTCCACACTTTTCCAAACCCAAGTCCCTCCAGTGGTTCAACCACGCATGTGATTCTGCTGTACGCTTGAGGCGTGCAACATTTCGTCGCTGGTGCCGCTCGCCCACTCCCAACTCCCGCCAACCATACACAGAGCTAAAGAATGCTTCGTTCGCCTACTCTCAACTGCCACCGGCGAACGAACACTTTGGTCCTCTGCCAAAGCAGTCTCCCACAACTTTTTAAATCCCAATTTACCTCCCGTCTGTAACTCCTCTAGTGATCTCGTTTTTGAACCACAAAGCCGAAGTTTATGGTTCCCAGTTCGCCACTAACTCAATTTCACTCTCTTATCCTAATTCCCCATTTTCCTCTCTTCCATCTGTCTCCTATATTCTTACTTTGTTTATTACATGCTCGCACTTGAGTGCGGTGGAAGGGATATATACTCCATAGCCACGAAGGCCCACTGCACTATTGGGGATAACCGATAACCGAACCCCGAGACGTGGAGTCGCGAGGAACCATATAAGGTCCCTATAGATCAGGTTTGGTAACCATCCGGACGTTAGTGGATCACTGTCCACCGCCAGAGTAACCGGTGATGACGAGGATTCGAACCTCGGACCTCCGAAGTAGTGAGCAAACGCTCTAAACCACTCGACCACCATCGGCATTAGGAACATCCGCTAAGCGCGGCGTTCTCTGGACGTATGCAAACCACTTGGTCCGGAGTGTATACCAACGACCGTCCTTAAAATGTGCCCCGGAATTGACCCTCTCGTACGCTACCTTTCCGACTCTCTTTCCAACCTTCCACTTTTCCGATCCCCTGAGAACAAGCCGTGGTATCTCCCACTACCAAACGTGCTTATCTCTAGACACAAATAACTACTGTCAAATGTCCCTCACACCCATTATTTCAAAAGCATTCGAAAATGTCATCTCAGACCAACTGCGTAAGTTTCTTGAACGCTGAGGATTACTGGGCGGTCATCAATATCAATTTCGACCTCATCGTCCCATCGCCAAACTGCTGGTTCTCGTCAAACATTCCTCGTTAACTGCATTCGACAATAAGGGAGAAACAAACATATTCACATGGACAAGAAAGTTCAGCTTATACAACCACTAACGTCGCACTTTTGTGCTCTGGTTTCGGTTGCTGCCTTCCAGCATCGTCGAGTCAAGAGAAAACAGAATGGAGTGAAAAATACTCAAAACCATCGAAGTATTAGGTGGAAATCATGAAGACAAAGGAGGAGCCAGAATAGATTACGCTACTAGTCACAATATCTAGCCGTGTCGCTTAATCCTTCCAATCATCTGGTACGCGGGTCACGTGGACCCTAACCTGGAAGTTTAACAAGTCCTACTTGGTCAGGTCCATTGGTCAAGGTTTTCATACCTTTTCGCCACATCATCGACTGACCACATCGACCCTCCCAATCACCACCTGCCACAGAAAACAGCGTACACCGAGGAAGCCCGTCGATGAGCATGCGTAACACATGTCCCAACCACCTTGATCCACAAATTGACCTCTGGTGCCCAACGTTCCATGCTTAATTTTAGCACCCATGCTACGGTGTTCTCACCATACTCGTGTAATGTTACGCAGACAACGATGCTCGAACACCGACAGTCTTCGTCTATCTTCTGCACTAAACAGTGCTGTTTCTCAGCCGTACAGAAGAACGGATCTAACCCTTGAACTGTAAAATCTACCATTTACAAACAATCGGATGTCACGCCGGCGGTTGGCAAAAGCCAAACGCGCCTTCGCTATGCGCAATGGCATTTCATTCGTTATCTATCCACCTGGTGAGAAGTAACTGCCCAGGTAACAAAATTTACCCACTTCGGTTAGAGCTTCCCCGGCCAACACAAGATTCGGTGTTGAGCCAATCCAGTCCTGCAGTAGCATTTTACACTTTGAAGGTGAAAAACGCATCCAAAACAGTCCTAAACTGTTGTTAGGGCTATCTAAAAGAGCTTGCAACTTACCTGCATCTTTACTCAGAAGAACAATATTGTCCGCGTATTCCAAGTCAGATAGTTTGTTACCTGAGCTAATATCGATGCCACTATTCTCACACGAGGATAAGGCTATCTCAAGAATCAATTCAATTACAAAATCAAAGAGGAAGGGTAAAAGAAGGCAACTCTGACGAATACCACCTTCCGTGATGAACTCGGATGAAAGATTGCTGTGGGTACGAACTCGGCTTCCGCTGTCCGCATACAAGCATACGAAAAGAAAAATAAACTTCTCTGGCACACCCTTTAATGAGATGTAGCACCAGAGAACTATGCAGTCGACTGGATCGAATGCCGCTTTCAGATTAAAGAAGACAGATATTGTGGGTCTATGGAAGGTGTGGCACTGCCCTAAGATTTGATCGATACAACCCCCATTGGGTCTCAAACCGACTTGATTCTAACGCGTACACTTTCCACGGGCGTTGCATAGTCGCTGAAGAACGATCCCGGAAAGCAGTTGGGATCCGACACTTACCAGGCTAATTCCCCTGTAGTTTTCACAAAAGGACTTGTTTCTTTTCTTGTAAATCAGCACAATCACTGATTCACATTATTCCCTGGTAATCTGCTCACTATTCCAAATTACTCGGAGGAGTTTGTTAACTCCAAAACCAAAACTTCTTCCCCATCCTTGGAAAAGGTGGAGAAAACCCATCCGGTCCAGCGGCTTTGTATGTTTTCAAACAACCTATCTCCCGCGTAACCTCCATTTCTGATTGAGGGGTGATATCTACCTGCATCGTTTCTCTGACAGGTATATTTGGAAGGCCAACTGAATTGTTCTTCTAAGCGTTTTGCCCAACGATCCAGACGACGTCTCTGGGAATGAATTAGTGAGCAGTCAGATTCCTTGATCACCGGCACGATCGCTTGGAATAGTAAATAGGCCCCAATGTGCCTTTTGGAATCTCCCAAACGGCCAACTTGCGCACTGAAATCCCCAGCAATGACCACCACGTCCACTGAAAGTGCGCTTCGAAGCAGCTGAGATAAACCCTAGCAGAATTCGTCCTTGGTCGCAGAGAAACTGAGGTCAGTGGCGCATACTCAGGCAAGACGAACAAGCATCGATGCATTAGTTTGTTGTTCTTGACATGCACAGAACCGTTCAACCGAACTGCACACAAACGACTGTTGACTGGAATCTAGTCGAGCAGTGCACGCACAGCTCTCATGCTCACAGCAATTCTAACGTACGCCTGACCATGAGCAATATATACCGAATCAATCGACACAAGAAGAGTGAAACGAGCGACACGTTGTATCTGGGGGGCGACCAGTTATCAAGGCAGTGGGATCTGGTATGCGTGTTTTGAACACAACACACATCAATCTTAAAAACGTCAAGAGTTTGAGGAAGGATAGTATGCTGTCGAAGGCAGGCAAGCGAATTGAACATTTAGGCTCAAGAAGTGCATTCGATATATACCCAACTCCTGAATCACCGCTTTCTTCAAACCCGCAATCGACCGTGGCGTTTCGTATCGATACTGAAACAACGGAGGAAACATGGTAAAGCCGTTTTCGAGAAAGAGACTGGAGGTTTCTGAGCGAATCATATTTCGCGGCTGCCCACAGCCGAAGAAAAGGGGTTTTTCTCTGGAAACCTTAACGGGAACCTTTGACTTAAAACTCTCACCCACAAGATAGTGGGGCGTTAACCCAGCACTGAGACCTGACCGAAGCAGCCGTGAAGAAACTTCTTCTGGTCTGTCACGGGAGACCCGACTGCCGCATTCATTCTGCCTCGTTGTCGATCCGCTCTTCGGATTCAGACCTCAGCTCCATGAACCCAATGGAACAAGCGGAACGTGAACGAGGCAGCATCCTTTGAGTCGAAGGCTGATCAGCTTAGGCAGACGATTGCTCCCCAATGAAGTGCGATGACTTCTCCCATCGTGGAGAGAAACCCCAGATATCCCACTGTCACGTCCATTCGCTGCGGGGTTTTTAAATCAGCAAACTGTTTCTCTTCATATTTATTCGCTGGAGTATCCTCTCCAGGAGAATAGTGGTTAGAACCAGATAATGCCCATCAACTGGTTAGGAGACTGGACTTCATCTGACCTCTACCTATTGACCTGTCAGGTATATTGGCATCTTTGGCTTAAGAAAGCCATCCTGCATAGCTCTTTGGGTCATGGAGGCACGCAAGCCATCACATCACGCCAAGGTGCAGTCTTGTCGCGATGGATGGGCTTCAAATCGAGTAAGGTACCAAAGCAAGGACAATTACGAAATAGAGGGAAACAACGCAGACTTTTTGATGTTTTTTTATCACTTTGTTTATCTGAATGACATTTTGTGGTTACGAGGCACAAGAGTTCGACAGACAGACAGCACAGCATTCGCACCACCGACTTCTATTCTGTATTCCCCCAACGTCTCCAAATTGAAGCGAAGCCAATACTGATGCTAGCTTCATCAACCCCTTAAGATAAGCCATGGCCTGACTGCCGCGTCGCTTCTTACAGCCTTGCCCAGCACGTGCGAATAGAGCACGGAAAGGTACACGATCGGCAGGCATTCGTAGAACATGACCGAGCCACCGAAGGCGCTACACAGCGACCACTTCGATAACACAGCGGCTATCCGTGCCTCACACACGACGGTGCACCTCGTCATTGCTCACCAACACTACCACCAGAAACGAGAAATGTTTCGGAGATATCCATTGTCAAACAGAAAAACACCGAGCATCCTCAACGAGAAGTGGTCAGGTCTCACAACCGTGGAGTAAAACGCTACCAATCACGGCTACGTAAACCCATCCCTTGAAAGAGAGCCGGATGTCACGGCAGCGCCACAGGTGTCGCAGATTTCCGAAACCTGATCTCCCACTCGTTACTCGTGAACAGATCTACACCCCAACACCACCTCCAGCGGTTATCAAGCTCCCAAGGTACTTAAAGTTGTCGACTAATTCAAGCTGATCACACAAAGAGTGAAGGGCAGACACGAAGTTCTACCAATCTTGCGAAAGCACTTTGCACTTGGAAGGCGCAAAGTCCTTACCATACCTAGATAATTCAATCGCCAAGCGGTCCAAAAGCGGCTTGTACTGCCTGTGCGCTGTCGCTCAGCGAGGAGACATCATCGGAGAAAACTCTGTTCCCTGGGAATAGTTCAACTCCACCGTTCGACGTTCGCATCCTGAAGATTTCGCAAGGCATTCTACATTATTTCGTCTATGACGAAATTCAATAGGAATACAGAGAGGGGACATCCTTGTCGAACACTCCTGATCGTTTCGAATGGACTGGATAGTTCACCGTAAACACTTACGCGGCCGGAAGTATGGAAGCTGTTCGCGGTCGTTCCTTTAGCACGCTGCTGTAGGACAACGCAGCAAAATCGAGGCTAATACCTCCGTGACTATCGGAATAAACCTAATCCCACGATGGATACTAGCCATTACGTATTCCCTTCTTGAAGGTGCGTACAACCAAGGACTCACCCAGAGAAACGGAGTATGCTATTCGTTCTAAATGTTACGGTGGTAGGTGATTTTGTCAACGAATCACCACTGGGGGGAGTTTGTCAGGACCGGCCGCTTTCCCACGCTTTAGTAATCGTATACATGACTCCACTTCCATTCCCGATGGAGGCTCAAGTGATTCCTCCCAAGGAGTCGCAATTGTTGACACAGGAGTAACTACACTAGCGCGCGACCAACTAAACTGCTCCTTGTAGTAATCGGCCCAACGGTCCAGCATTTCGTCTCTGTCACGAACAGGCACATCGTTCCACTGACCAGAAGTCGCTGTCCACCGGTGTCGCCAATAGGTTTTAACAGTCTTTGGCTGTTACCTGAAGCAGCTGCCACTTCCATTTCCTCACCACCACTCACCAGTTTTCGCGATTCTTCCTAAGGCTTTTCGTAACTTGCTTTGGTAGATTTCTCCGCATCTTATTCATCTCTTTCCAGTTCGAGAGCTAACACTTTCGCTCCACTATACTCAACGACTCTCGCGAAATCCATTGTCTTTGATGGACAGTGGATCTAGGACCACAGGCGAGACCTGCTGCCACGTGCATTGCCTGCTGGATATGGGCCCAATGTTCATCTACATTACTGTTCATCGTAGTTCCTAGCTCATGTGCTAATTTCCGTTCATAACTGGTGCGAACTTCTGGATCACACTTACGTTGCACGGCTAACCCGGTTTGCATATTGCGACGATTACCATGGAGCTGGAGAGATAATCGCGTTAAAACTAATGCATGGCACGACTCTACGTACGTGGACCAGTAAGATCAACAGTTCTGAACAGAACTGCGTCCCCGGTAGCTCACTGTGAGATGGTCAATCTGGCTTAGAGTACCTGTAGAATTAGAGCGCCATGTCACTGTGCGACGCGGGCTGTGTCGGAAATTGGTACTAGACAAGAACAATTGATTATTTGCACAAAACTGGAGAAGCCTATCCCCGTTATCGGTACGCTCAGCAGGTAAAGCACAACGGCCGTCTAAACAAGCTTCTGACACACTAAGTTTGCCAACTTGTGCATTAAAATCACCAGCTAGCACTACAATGTCGGAACCCTTTCTACTGCGAACGAGGGTGGTGAGTTCATCATAGAACTTATCTTTCTGCAAGTCTGAGCTGCAGTCCGTTGGGGCGTACGCCGAGATCACAAACAAATTTCGCTCAACACAACTATCCTTTCGAACGCCGACTGATCCCTGGAGCCTCACAGCACACAAACGACTGTTAACAGGGATCCAGTCTAAAATGACAGCCTCAGCCTTCTCAGTCAAGACTATTTCTACACCACGTTGGCCCGTAGCTCTAGCCTCTTCGTCTCCTGAGGTGCGCAGAAAATACCTCGATGAGATACCTGGAGCAGTTAGTTGAATCACACTGCTCCAATCCTGAATACGCGTTTCATTTACACGGAAGACATCAACCTTCAGACAGTTCATTGTGAGGGCTAGGCACGCCTGCTGACCGGCCTGCATGAGTGTATGCACATTGAAGAAGCCGAGCTTTGGAGGCTGATGAGGCTTGAAAAAAAGTCAGTTACAAAGTAGAGGATTATTCCCAACACTATTTGACAATCAGTCGCTACGAGTATCGGGCATGTTAGCAGTGGGAGCATTATGGGTGGATAGAGGGGGCAACGAGACGTGGTTGGGGACAGAAGACAAAGATCGAATAAAAGAGATGGAACTCTGAGCAGTAGCCCACTTATCACTATTCACCCCGCTCGATGAAGTGGGCAGCGCGATCCTGATTAGCCTGCGCGACGACCGATGCAGTATGAAATTCTTTGTATTCGGGGTTCCTCTTCCCAAAACGTTTTTCCGATCAGGCAATGAGTTATCCTCATCAAGTTGCTGTCACTAGATATCGTATTTCAACCTTGAAATTTTTTTCCCGGCCGGTTAAACAGTGGAACAATCACTTTTTCTGTCTTCCCATCTATTTACAACCTTGCAGGATAAACAAACTGGCCTTCACGTGAATGTTTCCCACAACCCACTTATACAGTATATCTTTTGACTATGGGGTTTAACCCTTATACTGTAATTCACTTCACGTGTAAAATCATACTACCATATTTCTTCATTATCGTTTTTCCGTCGTATTTTTGCGTTCCTGATTGGTCAATTTACGGTTTTCCCGAGGTCGTCCAAACAGACTATATAAGCAGTAGAGTTACTGACTCATTTTGGTTTGTCCTGATCGACACCAACAAGCGCGCGCTACTGTTGTATTCGGCTTTTGTCTGTAGAGCGTGTGGTGGCTAGCCATATCGAAGTCCGTGCCATGGGCCATTCATTGTGCCATTACGGGTCTAGGAGGCTCGATCAGCGTTGAATTGTGTCATACCCTGCGAGGTCACCGATATCGTGCCTCTGCTGTGTCTTGTGCTGTGTCGCGTATCCACTAGGCTGTGTGCTTTGCGTTCTGGGTGTGTGACGAATTATTGTCAGTACAATTTGTGTTACTCGGTTTCAGTGAACTGAGACATTTAGTGTCAAATGTGTGACCTGGTAAATAACAACCTCGTGACTTATCTACTTTTATCTATTATTGATTTCAGACCAGTATTCCATCGTTTGTTTGCTGAACAATATCGACCGCCATTTGCCTTCAGAAACCTATTAACATATTATTGGTCAAATGGATGAAATACACTTGCATCTACCGCTTCGAATGACCGGTTTTTACAGCCGCAGATTGTTATGGGATGCGTTTGAACACTACTGAAGCGGATGTTGGTCCAGAGATTGATTTTACGGTACGATCACTGTGTCCTCATGAGTCTGACGCTCTTTTACTGCTGATCTGAAGAATCTTTTCAGTCTTCCAATGACCACTGGAAAGAAAGGTCGGATCTAAGTTCCCATAGGCTTCTGATCTCTAAGCTTGACATTTAGGTCGCAAATACTTAACCACCAATCGGTGTGCACGTGCACTGGTTATGAAGCGAGCCTATGAACATCAAACTGAGCCGCAAATATATTGTAACACAAACCCAGATAGTTGAAAAACCAATGGTATTGCTTCAACAAGGATGAACAGATGCTGGACTACGCACACAGCGCAACGACTATGTTTTCCCTAGATCGACTTTAACTTCAATGCCCTTTACGAAGAAATAGTTAGAGCCAGAACTCGGTTGCAGCTAAGTGGGTGGATATTCTAATGCGAGGATTCCATACACAAACAACAAGACAGAGACCCACACTGCCCCAAACAGCGGAAGATCAAATGGGTTAGTCAATGCCTCCACTCTTGTGCAAGCCGCACCACAGATGAACAGCATTGTGAAGGGAAACAGAGCTGCGAAACCTGAAGATTATTGATAATTCGCACGAAGATGTGTGTGACCAAGGAAAAAAAACACATTTGAGATTTCTGAGTTGATCAATCACTGTCAACTTCTATTATTACACCAATGTCCCTAGTTGAGGGTAATTTGAAGTAGCTGGTTAAAAATGCTTCAGACGAAGCAGAGGTTCACTGACCTGAACTAAAGCGTATTGGAATATGAGTCGATTGGCCGTGATGTTGGCTAAAAGGCGCCCAACTGGTTCGATCAAATCATCCCGACGAGACTGACGGGCGAGTTGTCTCAGTCGAATGTAACATCGATGATACAATGTATTGCAATCACGCAAACCTGTGTTGAGGGGGAAAAGAAATAGTTTGGTGAAAAGCATTTCTTCTCTGGTCTCATGACAACACAATTAGTTGCTAGTGAAAGACCGCTTTGAAGGTGGTAGTTTAAAATCGGTATACAGTGGGGCTATGAAGATGAACACAGTAGGAAATCACGAAAGCTTTCGAAAACTACTTGATTACTTAATCATTAGTGAAAGAAATCCGTTTGTACGATGAATCAAGAAAATCAACATTTAATCAAACAAAGCTCGTCATTCAGATTTGAAAAGATGAATCCGTTTGCCGGATCAGATGCATTCACTAATTATTCCGAAAATTCCCGGGAATGAATGGGTGATCTGCCGCGTAGGTTGATACACTCAACATAACAGTTGGGACAACTGCCTGAACGAAAAGGAGAACTATAGTCTATCTGGGAACAATTCGTCGCCTAATATCAACGCTGCAAACGCCACCGTTAAATCGTGAAAACGGTATCTGAACTTAGAGTGTTGTTCCTGATATCAACTGGGTCAGCTTAGGTCGCCATATGAAAAAAACCATTGCCGTGCGGCATGTGACCGGTGAGCGTTCTATTATGTTGACGTCAAAAAAGGCAAATCCTGGAAGCTCAGCTGAGTGATTCTAAACGTATCAGACTTTTCAGTTTGGCATTTTAGGTTCGCTTGTTTGAGGTGGAAGACTGCTGAGTATATTTAAAAATACAAAGTGGTTTACAGTGCTTTCGTGGATATGCATCGGTAAGTGTGGTGTCAACATAGCGTGCTGAATCCATTTATCGCAAGCACAATTCACATCACAATTGCAGTCATACAACCACAAACAATTGTCTCTTGTGTGATCGTTAACGACGACCCGGGAATACCTAGTAGGCAGGAAGACGAGGGAAAAAGACAGAAAAAGTGCAAACTGTTCAATCATAATAAAGAAAAAAGATACTCACATTGACGAGCAGTCGCCGTGGATTTTAGCCGTCGATCCTTGCAGGATTTTTTCACTTGATCAAATACATATTCCAGGTAGTAGAGCACACGTCGATAAAGTACAATCTGTTCAACAATTCTACATCAGAAATAGATACAGAGAGCGCGGATGCATATAAGTTTTACTGCATATTTATACAGCATCGAGGAAGTAAGGAAAATTCTCCTAAACATTATCAACCATAGAACTATTTGGACCACGGAAACATTAATCTTGAATTGAGAAAGACACGCAGATTTCCCTACGGCGTTACTCTCTTTCCATCAACAGCGCTTTGTCCATGAAAAATTTCTCATTACAAATAACTTTCACCGTTTCTCGCCTCAATGCATGATAAGACCTGGAAAGCGAAACAAAGAATGTGATACAATCGAGGCTCATGGATTACATTTAGATGGC
The DNA here is from genome assembly GCA_948099385.1 of Fasciola hepatica. Classification (NCBI taxonomy): domain Eukaryota; kingdom Metazoa; phylum Platyhelminthes; class Trematoda; order Plagiorchiida; family Fasciolidae; genus Fasciola; species Fasciola hepatica. The sequence goes on along the minus strand of CANUEZ040000012.1, from coordinate 6,180,352 downwards.
AGACAGCAATTCACTGTCACTAGACTTTCCACTACCTTGCCTGAGCTATTCAGTTCAGATCAGTTCAAATAGTCATTACCCACGCACTGGGCAGAGCGCTTTTGACTACTATCTCTCAACGGGAGCCTCAATCGGAAATTATCAAAAAGAGCATGAAAAGACTAAGAGATCCAAAACTGTACCATCAATTTGATAAAGAAAGCGTGTCAATACAAAAGCGCCGGTTGGCCATATCCTTCAACGTACCCAACCACTGAGTGAGTGACTTGCTTGATCCCCACCCAAGAAGACCAACACGTCCTTTATGGCCTATCCCACTGGTGAGGCCTGGCCTACTGGGGGAACTTCTGTGGTTTTTCACTCACAATTTCCAAGTCACGATTGCAGGTTCTCTCTGATTAATATCCCTTCAAATAGGTGCTCATGAAACATAAAACGTTGTACTCTTCAATGTGCACTAATACCCCAAAAATCGCCCTTATTACTTACTTTAGTCAGAAATACTTGTCGAATCAACTCAGCTGCAAATATTTAGCGTCTTATGGTCAATACACTTTAAATGTCCTATTCCAGGAAAGGTGTATTCACAAATTTTGTGCCACACACTGATTCAACGGTCGATGCGGCATCCTTCACTTATGAGGCTTGGCTTCTGTTAAATTGTCACCGTTCAAGAATCAAGATGTAACTTTTCGGTAAATTCATTCTCTGGCTCAGAGTTACAGATATATGGTGGGAATACATGCTTTTGCACTAATGTTTACAATATCAAATAAGGATTGGTGAATCAATGTTGTAGGTGTTGTACGGTTCAGAAAAGAGGGACGTTTGTGTTCGTAATTGCGATAGTCTAGCGAACAAGCTACATTTGGGACGGGTTGGCTTCTTCCCACTGACACTACGCGCCCACTTCACTAGCTGGTCAATGATTTCTATAACTCTCAAAGACAAACGGATTGGCCTTTCCTACCCCGTATTACCATATTTATTTATCGGTTATTGTTCGGCAAGCTTTACAGACAAAAGAACGCGGCAGATGTCTCAAGAAATCAAGTAACACAAACCGGCATGGCTGAGGCTGATAAACAGAAGAACCGTGCCTGGTGTAATCGTAGTGCCCCTTGCCGACACACGACGAAGCATTCAGGATAATTTACAAAGTACTCGTAGGTCCATCGAAGGCCGTTCGTCAAATCCATTGGGAAACAGAAGTAGTGGTGGTAAGGCTTTGAAACCTATCGCTTTGTTTTCACAAATGATTTGCGAAATTACTTCAGCTACGTCAGGTGCAATCGCAATACAATGCATAAGAGCAAGGTAACCTAGACCGTGATAGGAAGCGGCCGGACTATATCAACCACGAAGAACGAACTTCCCTATTTTCCGCAAGGTACAACGCCTATGACATTGATACACCAATCTTGATTCGACATTGTAAACATTATTTCGAAAATATGCAATACTACCGTACACGTGTTAGTAGGGGAATGAAGTTGCCGAAAACGAGCTTGTTCGCTTTTGTGTCTTCTTTACAATGCAATGGGATTATTTAATAAACTAAACACTTCACTGGAGAACTAGCCTCAATGCCAAACCCACGCTCATTATTCCATCGTTCACCTTCCTATTCTACGTCGAAACCTAAAGACAGCAGAGCGGGAAACCACTAAAGGGAAAACGGCACTGTATAATGGCGAATAATAATAATAATAAATAGCCTCAAAGGCTCATTGCATTAATGGGGCTGACGGGTAACTTGGCCCTACCATGAATAGATCAGGCGTAGTAACCAATCTGGCGGCAGTGGATTGCTGTCTAACACTAACATGAATGGAGGTAGCAGGATTTGAACTTCTTAATTCAGGGATGACAAACGCTTACATCACTCAAACATTGCCTGATATCAACTTTAATCCAAAAACTCAAACTGGATCATCCAAGGTGGTGAGCGAAGCTATCCACGTACAGCACTGAATGGTGGTAGATAGGTTGCTTCTACATACATTGAAAATCATCTGTCAGGGATAAAGATGAATGTTTGACCAGAGCAGCGAATACCTCAAAATTGATCCCTTGGAGTTGCGTTCAGCTACCACTTACCTGAGATCAGCCGTCTGAAACATTATTGATGAGTTACCTAAGTTAATGGGTTGTTGTAAGAGATTTAAACTGTCCATATTCCGAGGGAAACATAAAACACTGCCTTAGGCGATCAGTTAATTTAGTTCGTGTTGGTTGTTGCAACTAAAATGAACAGAGAGGATTCCGGCTTAGCGCCGGATTACAAGCAAAACAGCACATGTCTAGTGTGACACAAGAAAAGACCAGCGCTAATCGATGTACACGCATCAACTGACAATATATGGTCCTGAAAGCGCACCTCTGAGCCTCGGAGAGGAACTTAAGACCTCCAGTGGATGTTGACGAATCTGTTTCTGTGTCCGACTGTGCAACGGGGGACTCGTTTTGGCTGTCCGGGTCGGTCGCGGCATTGAGGGATGCTTGAGTATTTTCTACGGGTGCAGGTGCAGCTACACAATCGGAGAGAACCGAGGCGCGACGTTCAGCAAGTTCGGTTAGCAGTTCGCACAACTCCAATACCATCGTGATGGTTTTAATAGCCTCGTTGTGTTGTGACTAATGAATAAACGAACAAGAATGAACGTCATGATCAAACATACAACACACAAGGTTTATCACGAGTATAAAATTAGTCAAACAGAAACGAACATGAAAGACCGTCTGAACTCACATCCATTAGCTGTTCGTCGGAGAACTCGGTAGCAGCCCAGACACCACCACAGAGAAGACCATTGGGAACGTTCGCGGCTTTGAGGAGAAACAATAAATGATTCATGAAGTCATTCATTGGCAAAAAATGAGTAACTAATTATTAAACAGCTTATAACAGTCAGGAAGAGCACGTTCGTCCTAAGTGTGACCTTACAGAAAATATCTGAGGAGCCATTATTGTAGGATATGGGCTCTTGAGTGTTTCATTTCGAAAAGGTACCTTGCGTGGCTAGCTAAGCGTCTGAAACATGTACATCAGAGTTCATACAGCAAAGCTCATTGGTTTTTGACCACGTTTTTGAGTGGACATACCGAGATAGATACCCATGAACAAGGAGCCATTTCAGTACCACAGGAATCCCACGACTATGGCGGTGAAACTTGGAGGGGAGAACACCACACGTTCGCAATGGGTGGGGCAAGGTCACGAGTTAGAGTGCCCTCTTCTGTCGAAGTTGACGAGCGTTGGTAAGGTTGGAATCGTGTACCTAAGACCGGTTAGTTTAACTTATTCTTTTGGGCTCAACCGAGTGGACGTATGGGGCTGCAGAAGTGCAGCTCGCGAGATCGACTTGATGGATGGTGGAATATATTAGGCGAGAGCGACAGGCGTCGCGGTCAGTAGAGGTATCAGAGTATTATGATTTTATTGAATAATTACGCCTGAATGCATTGGAAGGCTCATTGGACTGCGCCGAATAACCGACAAAATGACCTTGAGACTTGGAGGGCGGAAGCACATAAAGTCCCAGCGGTTGGGGCGTAACAACGAGGCGGGCGGGCAGAATTACCGTTCACCGCCAACTCATTCTCGTCCATATAATTTGCACACTAAGATCTTTGTTTGCTGTTTATACTCTGAGTGAATTCAAGTTTGACTTGTTAATGCTACAATATAGCAAGCAAAAGCGAAAACAGCAGTGCGAGGCAATTTGTTGAAAAACCTGAACTAACTTATTTCAATCGACCACTACCTATTATGACAATACTTCCGAACAAACTGGAGTGAAATTATACACCATGAAGCTGGAAAATCCGTCAACATTGTTGTTCCCTCACGACTACGGAAAGGCGACAACGATATTGATCTACCTTGACATATCTCAGTTAGATTCAGTTCGAAAAACGATTAAGCACCCACAGGATGCGGCGACTGTATTTGATGTCTGTCAGCAGGAATCTCAATCGAATTGGAGGAAGGGAACTATAGATAACCATGTCAAGTTGACAACGAAGGTGTGAATAAGAGAGAGCCGTCGATTGCGACACTTAGCAATATCCTCCAATATATCTAGCCACTGAGTGCTAGGGGTCTTTTGCCCAAGAAGCATAACATACCCTGTACAGTCAAGTCCATTGATTGGGCTTTTCATACCTTTATTCCATGTATGGTAACTCATTTTCCAAGCATCACCCGCCTCAGCGCACACCGAACGCCAAGGAATCCTATCCCGGGACACGCGTAACGCGTGCCCCAACCATCTTAGCCTGATGAGCCATAGTGTTTAGCTCAATTTGTTTCCAGTGAGTATTATTCCCCGTTAAACCTCAAAATGGGTGACGCGGAGTTGCTATCATATTCGAGATATGGTACGAAGAAATACGTGAACAAGTGTTGACAACCTTCGCGTATCCCTCACCCACAGTGGCTAAGTTTCTAAGACATGGAATAACAGGCCTACTTGCTGCGGTGTGCACTCGACTCTTGTCAGATAATTGCATGTAATGACGACGCTACACATGACCCAGGTCAGCAACAGCCAAACGAGCCTTATGCATTTGCAAAGACACTTTAACCGACATCCAACTTTCGGGGGTAACGTGAACTGTAGACACTGATTTTTGCTAGTCACAACTCTCATTTTTGGCATTTATTCAACACATTTTTACATCCATGATTCATGATAGACACAATCATAACCACGTCAGACGATCCACACACAGACCGCTAATCGATCGTACGTGTCCACATTGTGATTTCTACTTTCGCCCTATGGTGTTCGGTTCAAACGGTCACCAGCGCAGCCAAACCGTTTCACTCACACACACACGCACATTACAGACGACTGATTCACATCCTGCCCATGCCTTGACACACACGTACTCACTTTAGTCATCCTCCATTCCATACGGCATTGACTAATCAAATATTGGCCTTTCGTGACCTGTTCTGACTTCAAGTTTGCTTTGCGTTTCCGTTAACACGTGACTCTGACTCGCGTACATGCCTACATCTTTGGATCCCTGCTACCACGCTTGCACTGTATACACCTGACTGTTGACTAGTCTAAGTAACAAACGTCAACAAACCGACTCGGCATCGTGTCGTTCTCTCGATTTAAACGGTTGGACATATAGGTAATACTAATTCCGCCACAGATGCAGCAGTCTAGATAACAGAACTTATTTACTTGGTATGTAGGCTTTTCAGACACCAAAAAGTTTGGTGATGTACCAACACAGTTCCGCAACAGCGACTTCCACCTCGAAGGTGCAAAACGCATAATGAACATCGTCACGCAGTTGTTCATGCTGTCCAGAAAAGCTTGCCACTTACCTCGGTTTTCGCTTAGAAAGATAAAGTCATTCACGAGCTCAAAATGTGACACTTTTCCACTAAGATATAGTTGAAAACCACTATCCTCACATGTCAAAAGACGCTCTTTAGGACCATATCAATCACAAACTTAAACAGAACAGGAGGGAGGGGATAACCCTGACGTACACTACTTCCCGTAGTGAACTCAAGTGAAACACCGCCGTAAACCTGAACTCGGTCTCAGCTTTCCATGTACCGGGATGCAAATCAGACCTGTTCCTCACGCGGCTTTCACAGGAGGACTTATCACACTTCCCATTAACTAGACACGACCATCGACAGACACAAATTCTTTTTTTCTTAACCCATATCAAACCGAGGGGTTTTGTCAATGTTGGGCCAAAGCAGACAGAAGCAACCCCCTTCCCCTCCCCGTCTCACCCCCCCCCCCGCGTTCCGCCATCCTGAGCCGTTTATGATAGTTTATCTCTGTTAGAAACTTCGTCTCTGGCAGAAGTGAAACATTTGACAACTGCGAGTGGAATTCGGAGAAGGCAACTGAACTTACCGTATTCCAGAATGCCGCCACCGGAGTAGGGTCTTATGCGGATGGGATGTGCACCCGTGGCGAATTCTCCGGATACTGCAAAAGAGAGATTAAAAGCACACATTGAATGGACGCTGGCAGTGTAAACACAAAGAACCCAAACACTTTTTGAAAAAGGAATCTCGGAAAAATACACCGGAGTGAGGACGGGGTGGTGCTTCGGCAAACTAAAATCGATTAACGGAGCAGAACAGTGGTAAACCTCCTTGCTTTCTTCAATACAAATACTGTGAGCGAACTAAATTTCGCCCGTAATCTCTGAGTTAAAAAAGTTCCTTTCTTTAAAATAATTCACCAGGTCAGACTGAGCGCATAACATTTCAGTACACTTGCTCCCGAAAACCATCTACACCAGTGTATTTATTCCTGAATGAAAAGTTGGAAAACCCACTCCATTTTTATCGGACTCGCCAGTCATAAGTTCCACATGATTCAGTCTTACAGTATTGGTGATTTGAGACGTTGCTACGACACAAATCTTCGAATATCTCGTTATCGTTCAATAGGGATGACTGGATCTCTCTTCATGGACAGTCGAATAAATCTGTCCGTATAGGCCGCTAAAGCGAGTTTCGATAGAGGAAATAAGGTATTGTGTTCCAATTCACTCCGATTTCATATCTGACAATTGCAACCTCAAAACGATGAACTGTCTATTTTAGGCAGCGCTGTACCTCTTCAGAGGTTACTCGAAGTATAACTCAAACACTTTCAACTTGACTACTCGTCAGTAGGGGAAATCAGAATGCAAAATGAATTAACGTGCAGCAGGCTGCGCAAGGCATACCAGAACTTCAAATTTCATTCCGGCAGAGAGGCAAGGCCTGAGGAATGGAACTATTTGCAAACGTATTCACTGAATGGAAAGTGACCCGTTCCTACTAGGCATATGTCCAAAAGCAGTTAGGTTATCTCTGTTACCGCTATCTACTCCCCGAAGAGCAATAAGCTGCTAACGGAGAATACTGAAAATCGAATGACACCAAGTCTGCACGCCAATCCACCCGATTAGATTGTTGTGTAGCATAAAAACTTGATTTTCCCAGTGAATTTAGGCGTTATGATATCGTGATAAATTTAATCAAGTTAGGCATAGGACAAACCCCGAGAATAACTTCTTAGGTATGCTTTTAACAGCCGCATGTGCACAGCACCAAGAATAACAAATACAAATGGTGATAGGAATTAAGCGATTGGGGCGAGTAGCTATGTGGGAAAATATCCACAAACGATGGCTGCCAGCACAACTCATCCTACTGTGTACAGATAAAGTCACAAACCAGTTTAAGTGGAATGCGTTCGGACAGGTTGATACTGCAGCCGATATTTTCTTGGACATGATCAAAGCACTACTGAATGCGTCAATCAAAAAGACGTTTCTGTACAGAAGATAAGTAGATGATGTGTTCAGACTAGTAATTCAACTGGAAGAGGCTTTGGGGGTTGCCGGATGAATTCGACTCAATATCCGAACTTCAATTTCATACTCCAAATAGAAGAGAAAGGTTAGCTTGTCACCCTCAATGCTCTAACAATTCGAAAATTGAACGGATGTAGGTAACCATCCATTCTCCGTTAGAGAATATGATCCAGATAATTCCATCATTTCAACAGGCTTTGCCAGTCAAATACAAGAACACTGGTACGAATCCTGAAGTGGGAAACATTTACACCGAAGATCCCCCAGAAAACGACAAGGCACATAGTGAGCCACAATGCGTGAAAACATTTGTTTGGTGTTGCTTTTTTCTTTTTCACGTCTAGGCAGCCTACCCGGCAAAGATTCATAAATATCTTGCAGAGAAGCTACCACGTCGCTGCACTACATTTATGCTCGCTTATCTGTCACTTTTCTATACCCCCATTCAACGATAACGGCTTGGTCGAATCTACTTTTTATTACGCCTCGTTCATTCCATCATGAAATCTTCAAACGACTTTGAACGATATGTCCGTTGCGTGTTCCTTGATTATTATCCAGCCTTTAATTCTGTACTCTGATCTCGTCTACTCCAGAAGCTTGGAGCCTTCGATTGTCCCGGAAAACTTTTTTCTTGGCCATCGAACTATTTTCATAATTGAGTTCAGCAAACTAAGGTAGGGCAAAACATCTCAAAACTGCTTGTTAACAATTCCGGTGTACTCCAGGGTGCAGTGCTATCCCTTTTTCTATTTTCGACCAATATTAGCAATCTTCCAGTTTCTTCTCCATCTAACATATATAAATATGCTGGTGATGTTGTCCTTCGTAAAGCTATTCCAAATTACGCGGAATTCAGGAAATTTGATGGAAACCTACCTCGAATCGGATGTTTCTCTTCCCATTTGGGTCGAAAACTAAATCCATGTAAATGTCTTCAATGTATTTTGAGTTCTTCCGCTCATCTTTTTTTACTGATCTCGTTACACTGAATTCCAAATCCCCACTCAGAGCTAGTTTCGTCAAGTGTCTGAGTGTTAGCCTAGACACCAATTTACGACGGACATCTCACATTCAGCGCTGTATCGGCAAGTTGCGATGCTTTGCATTCTAATTAAGAGAACTCAGGCAGTTTCGTTCACCACCAACAATCGTCCCCAAAGTTGTTCTCCAATGTGTTTCTCCGGTCTTACTGTACTGTTCTTCCGTTATTCTTCCCTGCGTTTTGAAATAAAACCTCAAAGCATTTCGCCGCGGATTGGTAATTATCAGTCTTTTTTCATCCCGCGCATTTGACTGAACTAGTCACACTGAATCTTGACCAGTTTTAGTCCACAAAATATTACCGGATCCAACAAATGCATTACACTCAGACTCATCTCTTTCTCGTTCTCTCTCATCCACTAGATCTGAATTTCGATACCTTTCTTTCAGAGTTAACCCGTACAAGAACTCTATTGTCCTATCTGGTGCGGATACTGATCGACAAAGATGGGACTAAAACGGGGTTACTCTCTAAATTTGGTTGTTTTCTCTTCCTTTTTCAGTCTCGTATACCTTTAGCGCCCAAAGTTGTACATTTCGTTTATTTTACCCAAATGCTGTCAGAGCATTTTGGCTGAAATGTAAGCATATCGCTCGCAAAAGTCTGTCATAAAAATACAAACCCGCTTTGTTCAGAGGCATTTGACCTTTACCGTTAGATTGTCGTGCCTTTAGCCAATTACGCTCACTACACACATACATGCATAGATACATACATACATATACACACACACGCACGAACAAATTTAAGTACCTGTAGCACGTTTCGATTACTTGATGTTCCATAACTTTTAACCAATGGGAATACACAAAAGGAATTATTCTCGCAGTGTTTACTATAACAGCTGATTATTAGGATTCGATCAATTGATGGGGTAGACTAGAACACTCGATCACTAAATTAATATCACACAAACTGTATGTTGAGATGAAGACCGGTTATCTGAACCGTCTTTTGTCTACTATGCTCGCCGTTACGGAGTAGGAACGCACCGTGCCCCAGAGCGCTCGGATCGGCAATCCCTGTTGGGGTCACACGATTTGCTAAACGGATTTGATCGGATTTGTTTGAAGCACGAGTTGCGTTTGGTTCTGTTTGTTGAGGCCATTGGCCTGTCTCTCGACCACGTTTAACTGGATGACCACGAAAGGAAGCCGGATCAGTCGGTCCAACAGGCGTTGTAGATGGCCCACGAGTAGTAGTGCGCCCAGGAGGATCCGGATCTGTGACCGTAGTGAAAGACATCAGTATTACCTGATGATAAGTGGAATCAGCGAGCACATCATAGTATGATTTGTAAACCGCTGTCTAATGATCAATATCGGGAAGCTAGTGTGCCAACAGCGGATTGCGGTAGGATATTGAACATCGTATGACGCACAGTTTGTAGCATTGAGATAAGTACACACGTGCTTGGCTGCAGACACGCGAAATTCAAAATGTAATAACAGAAATGCGCTCATAAAATGGGCATAATATTAAGAACCGTGGAGAAACCACTCGCTTTTCGTCTGCTCGTGATCGCTTAGCTCGGCGGGAAGATTACGAACGTCGCATCACCAGACGATAAGATGACTTTCCCAAGGTTAGTGATGAAACATCCGCGGCAGAAACACCAATCTCAGCGATCAGGAACATGTGGAAACTGTTCACTTGAATTACGAGGAAACCCGATTGATGAAACCAGTGGAAATCACTGTATCTTATTTCAAAAGGAGAACATGCACCTGATGGACGTCTTAAAAATAATCCCGAAACATGTAGAAACGAAATTCCTGCAATTGATCTACGTCCTTGACGGCTTCCAGATCATCATTCTCAAGAACAACCAGCCCTAACTGTTACCGAATACGAAATCGAAAAGCAGTGATGGGAAGAGCATGAGCTAATTGGAGGGCAGAAGATAAAGAAACCATATTATGGCCACCGCATAAAATTGGCAGTTGAACTACGCAACTGATCGTTCCTAAGCTAAACGAATAGAATCGTCAACGTAGGACTGAAAAAATCTATTCTTTTATACTTGGAATTCCCACACCTACCTGGCTTCAACGCAGAATACATGACGTTGCAACTCTGGAGAGCACTTGATTGGCATGATTACAAATATGATGATATACACCAACGAGCTACAATTGTGGGTGTCACATCAGGCGCTTATTGATTATTATCACCAAGTTTTCGTGCACGGACTTACGCCGAAAAGCAAACAATCAAGACCAAGTTCGTAAATATATGAACGGGAAGAAAGAAAAACAAGTTCAAAATACACGCCATAGACGAAGAAATGAGAAAAGTCTTACATTCCGGTAGATCATTCGTCGTTGTCGCATATGGACGAGATGTTGCTGACTGAAAAGAAAAAGTACAGATTTATCTGTAAGAAATGGAGTTTATTCGTGCTTTGGTCAGTAACACAATTATGGAAATGGGTGGCCTGAGTAATATGACGTCCGTGGATCGCGAAAATCGGACAAAACCAAACATAGCAGATAAAATAGAAGATACGGAAGTTTCTTGGCACTTATAGTTGCATTGCCAGCGATGTCTTATGTGATGGAGGCCCCTAGGAATGTACGGAGAAAAAATACCAATAAGTGAACTACATTTCCAGAACCCCAATAAAAATTGAGGCTTCAATTCAATACGCTAAAGTTCCGCTCGTTGTCTTTTACACGGTTCAATCTGAAGATAATGAACAAAACTGTGAAAACTAACTGAATGGAAAATCTGCTAGAATTTCTGTTCCCAAGAGCTCACACACAAACACGGAGGATGGTACCTTGACCGACTAAACCTCCGACGAAATCCACCAACAAAATTGAAAATCAACCTATGCGAAAACGTTAACGAAACTGTGTGGCTGAAAAGGGATTACAATGCACGCTTACACATTAACAGGCATACATGTTTCTCACTGAGTGCGGACCTGATCAATGAGTAATTCACTTCCCACCTCGAAGCTGTTATCAATTGTTTCAATGTTCTTTTTTTATTACACACGAAGTGAATTACAGTAAAAGGGTAAACCCCATGATTCGAAATTATACTGTTAGAGGAGTCTCAAAAGAACTTTCACATCGAAACCAGTTTGTTGACTCCGCTTCTGAAAAGAGAAAGGTTGTAGGTGGGTGAAAAGACGGGGGAACGGAGGTTCTATAACAACCGCCCGGGGGAAGAAGTTGAACTCCGACGTAGAAAGACAAAGACCTAATAAGGGCGACTATCTGCGTGTGCATGCGATAAGCACTAAAAAGTAATGAGAATAGAAATAGTCGAGGCAAGATCGGAGGAACAAAACCCGAAATAATAGCGATAGAATAGGGTCGGTGAAGCGACTGACCGGTGATGGGCAAGAGATTGCGAATTGGATGGTAAAACTCGATCACCTACCAGAAAAATGGCTTTGCGTTGGACCCAGTCGAGAAAAGATTAAGAGAACGAAGCTCCACCCTACCCGTGATAGTAGTATTCAAGTATGGGACGAATTTGAGCTTTGTACAGTAAGATGAGGTGGGCTGGTTTGAAGAAACGTCTGGTGTGGAATAGAAAACCAATCTTGCGCGCAGCATGAGAAGCAAGCGAACATGTGTACGAAAAACAAGATAGAGAGGGGACGATCGGAAGACCCAGGAAAGAAATCCAGTTAGAGAAACTAAGGGGAACCGAATCAAAATTTCAGTGAGAAGCAAAGGAATGGTGTTTGAGAGAAATTGAGAGAAGAGATGTTTTAGAGGCATTGAAGAGAACATGATTTTGAGAACCCCAAGCGAAGATCTCTTCGGGGTCCGAACTGAGCGATGTTATAAGGGCACAACGGTCGTGGTCAATATTGGCAGTGACACGGTGGGAGGTGGGATACGAAAGAGAGTAGTGAACGGTGGCGTCATCATCAAAAGTGTGGATGGGGTTGGAAGTGATGGGTAAGAGATCATTAATGAAAAACAGAAAGAGGATGGGTGAAGGCACAGAACCCCGGGGAACACCAGCATCAGTGGGAAAAGGCTTTGATTGTGCCCCATCGACACGAACCGAGATAGTCCGGTTGCCGAAAAGACTCGGCGTCCACAAGGCGAGGGCTGAAAGAAACCCAAAAATGGGCATTTCAGACAGTAAACCTGTAGGCCAAACATGGTCGAAAACCTTCGATATGTCCAGTGAGACCAGGTGTGCTCCCTCGCGGTTATCGAGTGACAAGAAGTGCAAGGTCGTAGCTGGTAGATCACCTGTGGGACGACGAGGTCGGAACCCGTATTGACGATCGCTTAGCAATCCTTCACGTTCGAGGAACGGTTACAATTGGTCAGAAATTATAGTTTCCATGACTTTCGAAATGACAGAAGTTAGGGAAAAAGGATGGCAGTTGTTCGGGTCGGAGAAGTCTCCGTGTCTTGGAACAAGAAAAACCACAACTTTTTTCCATGGGGTAGGAAACATACTTGACTGAAGAGAAAAGCAAGAAAGATTGCGTAAAATTGATGATTACTGTGTGACACAGATTCACAGGACGATGAGTAGAATACCGTTCGAACCACGCAGCTCATTTTGGCAAAGTGAGTGCAGGTTCTGCAGGATGTAGATATCAAACAACGAAATGGAGGGAATCCTTGGGGCCTAGGTTACGCCGACAACATTGTACGCTTCTTCGAATGCACGGAACATGCACAACCTGCACTAGATAGACTTGGGAGAGCTGTAGCTCCATTCGGCATGTGGTTTGCACCTTCAAAGTGTAAGGTGATGATACAAGACGACGTCAACAATTCCGAGTTTGATGCTCGATGGGGAGGTGCTGGAAATTGTCGACCACTTCACCTACCTCGGGAGCAGCGTGACGACGGATGGATGCACGGTAGTAGAGGTGAGCACGCGGATATTCAAGGCTCGAACGGTGTACGCTGGACTGAAGCGCTTGTGGCGTCGATCTGATATTTCACTGAAGTTGAAAGGTCGTGTGTACTGTGTTGCGGTGTGTTCAGTTTTGTATAATTGCGAGACTCGGGGTCTGCGTGCGAGAGATGTTTGTCGCCTTGGGGTTTTCGACCATCGATGTTTGCGTAGTATCACTAGGATTGAATGGAATGACCGAGTGAGCAATGCTGAGGTGTGAAATCGAGTATTGGCTACCAGTTCAGAGAATGTTCTATCACGGCGTATCCATATTAGCAAAATTCTTTGCCTGGGGCACGTGTTACACGTGGCAAGCACGTCTACCATACCGTGCCCCGTTTTCCGTTCCTCCCAGAGAACGGAAGAAGCCACGTGGAGGTTAGCAGATGACGTGGCAGCTAGGAATGAGAAAATGTACAGCGAACTTGGGAAAAGTAGGCGTTTCGCGTCTTCGTAGTTGGGGCCCAAAAGATTCCTCAACTAGTTAGTTGGAGACACTGAAGGATACGGCAGCGAACCATGAACAGTGACGATCGTGTTGTCACTTTCTGTCGAATCAGAATGATTGGTCGATGTGCGTTTGTACAGTTAGACTGTGTATTCGTGTGTTGGCTATTAGGGCGTTGTTTCCTTTTCTCACCCCTGTAGGTCCATTCCCTATCCATCTTGTGTATTCATTCTTTCTGCTTCTACGTGCAACATGGTGAGAAAGGCAGTGGTCGGTGGGGCTTGTCCCCCTGCTTAAAGCAGTAAGATGACGATGATGATGATGATGATGAAGGTCTGGCGACTGACTGATGAATGTAGACACAGACGCCAGCTCTAGATGAAAATGAGGATTGGAACAAGTAGTTCAGAAACTGGAGATGGATAGTATCGGACGAGGGAGAGATTTACGTCTCAGTCAAGAATAGGACAAGAGGACAAGAAGATTGGAGAAATTGATGCACAGAATCAATACTATGGTTCACACGACGAATGTTGGCGAGAGCTAGGATTTTTTCTTGCGGTTGATGAGTAGAAACGAGCGATAGTTTTCTGTGAGTTGTGAATTTAATGAGTTTTTTTATGGAACTGGCAACCTAACCCAGGAACGTGGAGCGACGAAACGTACAAGTTTTCAATAGGAAAGGCACATATCTTGTGGGAAGTTGTCAAGCATCCTTAGAATAATCGCAAAATTTGTGATAGAATAAGGGGTAGAGTTACTTTATAATCACCTGCTATGAACTGATGCTTTGGTTCTTATTGCCAACTCCCAGTTTCATCTTCCGTTTTGTTAACCCCTACCCTCACACTTCAGCACTATGTCAATGGTTGCTGTCAGTTAGCATCTGACCGGCAGTGGTCAAATGGTCATCACAATGGACTCTTGACGTTTCTGTCGGGGGTTCGAATCGTCGAGCCGTAGATGGCCACCGTCAACTCGCAGCCTTTAACTGGCCGCGAATCCCCTCCCTGATATAGTGCACAACATAACAAACAATTCACTCAGCTATCCTCGCGCACTTGGTGTAAGACTCGAACGTCCGCAGTGACACTTTTCCCATTTGCATATAGACCGAGCAGACTCGCTTTCAATACTGCAGCTTCCCTGAATCTCATTATCAGTAAATCTCTGAATGACGAAGCAAATTCAGTCAGGTGCATTTTCTTTGATTAATCCTCCACCTTTGTGACAATTCCTTGGTCATGGCTCCTAACCAAAGTAAAATCCTTTGAATACTGGAAACAATTGTTCGCATGGCCATCGCATTAAACCACTGAGTGCAGCGCAACAAGTTCAACAAAAGTTCTTCGAAACCCTTTTTCAATCATCCCGGAGTGCTCCGACGCACTAACCTTCACCATACATTTCCCACTCACATCAGTGATCTGTCTACCGTCCGTTCTGCTTAGATTTTAAAGTACGCAGACGATGTTTGTGTTCAATGTCGAATTTAGGGGTAATTTACCAAATACTAAACTCTTACACTCAGTCTGGTCTCCCACTGAACCTATCTGCGTTTAGATTGTATCTTCACCCAATTATATTTAACTTTCTAAATAATGTGGTCATTATTAAGTTTCCTCTTCAGATCTGATTTTATGAAGTACCCAAGAATCACAAGGAGTAGCAACCTCAGGTGATCTTCCCATATTCCATTTTACTGGAAATCTGTGACGTTAATCTCTTCAAATTCGTAAGCTCACACACTTCAAGAGCCCACAACCAATGCTGTCTACTTATATCTAACAGTGTTCTACCTACCTTAGGAAATCTTTCTTCTGAAATATTCCTGTCTTCCGAAAGAACATTTAAAAGTTCTGTGGTTCTGTGGCCTATTCATAAATAGCCGTCTCCTTTTTCCCTAGCCGACGAACTGAACTTTACCTAACCCAGACTTCATGAATCGTGCATGAAGTTTGCCAACAACACATGCCTGGAAAATATGCACGCGTTGCGCGTAATTTGTCTCTTAACTGTTTTCCAAAATGAAGAGACTGCGACTTGGCAGAGAACCACGCAGGATGGCTTCCTTAAGTCGGAGATGCAATCATATCTGACAGGTACCTCTAGACCAGTAATCGGCCAGTATCTGGATCCAACCACTATCCCCCTGGAGAGGACACTGGCGAATAACCATGAAGAGAAACAGTTTGCCGCTCTAAAAACCTCCAGTGGATGGATGTGAGAGTGGAGTATCTGGGGTTTCTCTCCACGGTGAGAGAAGTCATCACATTTCACTAGGTAACTATCTCCCGCCTCAGCTGGACAACCCCCAGCCCACAGGATACTGCCCCTGTGTAGCTCTGAGTAATGAAGGCACACAAGCCATTCTACCACGACAATGTGCAGGCTCCTCTCCACTCACGGAATCTAAATGATGGATTTTGAGCGGCTGACTTTGACTGGAATGTTAAAAGTGAGCCTACAAAGTTCCTAAAAACACGAACACAAACCCAATCGGAAATAGCACGAATGAAACACAAACGCAGTACAGATATTTTTACACCGATTACCCAGTACATAGTACGGGGGCAAAACATGAAAAGGGTACTAGATTACAGAACACAGAAAAGAAATGGAACAGGGATAAGAACTCTAACTTTCACAACATCAACACCATTGGCTGTGATCTTCCGGCATGGTTCCCAACCAAGTGTGCTAAGGTTCTTGTGGTCCCCAATCATGCAGGCGTGAAAGCCAAACAGAGACGCGCCTCGACGTCAACGATTTTACCAACCAATGTCATATCACAGCTCGTCCTCTATGCTGACTCTACCAGTCCAACCCAGTTTTATCGAGCAAAACACTACGAGGAAATAAGTGGGGAGACATGTGCAGCACGTGCTCTAACCAACAAAGTCGGTGGAATGATAACAGTATGCTTACTGAATATGCTGCACTTCCGGTTCCGAGAACATGCTTATGGACAGATGGGTTGGTTATCCGATGTTGTGGCCACATTCGCAATATAAACACTGATAAGATACATAACCAAGAAGTCGTACGGAAGAGGTGAGTTGAATTTAAAAGCACCGTCGACTAAAAATTTAAACAACGCTTAGCATCCCCAACCTTCGATAGGAGACAGGCTCGCTATCACTGCTGACTTTCGTTTTATGCGGACGTTCATTTGTAATCTCTGTGACGTAGCTCCCGATTGCCCTTGATAATGCATAAGACAATTGAAGCCACGGCTTATGCCTATGATGTAGCAATCATGCGGGCAGGACATAAACAGGCCACGTGACCTCCATCCAGGAAGATTAACACGTTTTACGAAATCACAGCTCAACAGCGGTTACCAAGCTCCCAAGGTAATTAAAATTGTCGACCAACTCAAGCTGAGCACACGAAGAATGAAGGGAAGACACAGGGTTCTACCAATCTTGCGAAAGCACTTTGCACTTGGAAGGCGCAAAGTACGTACCATACCAAGATACTTCAATCGCCAAGCGGTCCAAAGCGTGTTGTATTGCCTGTGCACTATCACTCGGCAAGGTGGTATCACCAGCATATTCCAGGTCGGAAACTCTGTTCCGTGGGAGGAGTTCAACAAAGCATTCCGCAAAACATCCGCCATGGCAACAATGAAAGGATACGTGGGCATAGGGCAACCTTATTGTACTCTACTTGAGACGATCAAAAGGTGGCGAAACTTGGCCGTACGCCCCAACTCGACCTGAGTTGTGGCGATAAAACTCTTTGAGGACTGATACATACTACTCAGGTACTCCGTATCTCAACAGTTCAGTTTCAGTTTATTCAACCATTAACCTCGCACTTCTGTGCTCTGGTTTCGGTTGCTACCTTCCAGCATCGTCCAGTAAAGGGCAAAAAGAATAGAAGCACAGAGTGAAAAATATCCAAAAAGTCGAAGTACCAAGGGGAAATCAAGAGGACAAGGAAAGAGTCCGAATGCAACTACGCCACCGACCGCGACACTTAGCCATATCACTTAATGTCTCCAACCATTTAGTAGGCAGATTACGTGGACCTCAACTCGGAAGTCAAACACATCCTACTAGGCCGAGTTCACTGGTCGATCCAGACGACGTCCCTGAGAGTGAATCAGTGAGCCGTCGGATTCCTAATTAGCTCACTTACATCAGGCTTCCCTGGACCGGTATATCTAATCCAACGCAAAAGGTTGCGAGCATTGCCAATGGACGAAGCCTTTCCCATTTTCTTACACTTCCCAATCCACCACAAGTAATTCCACAGTGCAGTCCTATCGATGGAGTCGAAGGCCGCGCGAAAGTCCATTAACACGATGACTGTCGATCTCTCGAAAGTGTGACGGTGCTGTAGCATTTGTCGGAGGGTGAAGCTTTGATCGACACATCCACGACCGCCAGGAAACCCAGCATCTCCCTCGCGGGTCTGCTCTTTACGCGTTTGGTACAAACTGCGAAGTACGACAGACGCAAGCAGCTCCGACGCTACCGGCATGAGGCTTACACTTACGCTTATGGTTAGCGCAGTCAGTGTGCGAGCCTTTCTTAAAGATGGGAACAACAATCGATTCCCCCCACAAGGACGGAACCTGCTCAGAATTCCAAACTCTTGAGAACAAAACATGAAGTTCTCTAACGAGATGCATCTCCACCATCTTTAAATAGGGCTGGGGGAATGCCATCCGAGCCCAGCGATTCGTGACGTCCTACAGCCTGGATCTCCTCTCGGATCCCTGCCTCGGTAGGTGAATCTGTAGAAACGCACCACCGGACGCGTGCCGGAAGGGCTATAGGAGACGTCGACACCGAGGGCCAGCCAAATTGAGTCTGAAAGCGCTGCGCCCACTGATCGAGACGCCGTTTCTCATTGTGAATTTATAAACGGTCAGTTTCACAGATTGCTTCACTCACACCTAATAGCTTCCTATCGGTGACTCGAATGAAATACAACAGCCTGCGGGAGTTTCCCATCGCGGCAGCACGTCCCATCTCTGATGCGCAATGATACCACCAGATTTCGCGGTCCCTACGAAGATTCGCATTAAATGCTGCGTTATGCTCGTTTCCAGCCGGAATCAACTGGTGTGCGTCGAAAAGGGGCAGAGATTCATCAGAAACCCAGGGTTTCGTGGCACGACGAGACAGACCACAACCTACTGGACCAGCAGAATGCAAAGCATTCCTGATAAGCGACCAGGGCTGGTTCATGTTATCAGGTGAGGCCGCATCTAGCTTTCCAGCTGGCGCGTTTTGGAAGATGGATAGGCGAGATAAGTCGGAAAGCTTATCGCTACCTAACCGTCATTTAAGCATGCGTTTGGCGCACCCACCGAAGCACATAGACTGCTTAGTGCAAACTAATGCGTGGTGGGAATCAAGGGGGATGCTCCAGTACGGGCAACAATCTTGTATGCAACCCCGCCATTTGTGGCTTTTAGCGATGTTGTCAATCTGGATCCACTGTTGACCTGAAAAGGGTGGACGCCAAGTGTACCGGCGATTAGAATGTTTGAATTTCGTACTGGCGAGGAACAAGCGATGATCTGTACACAAAGCCAACAACGGTTCTTCATTCTCCGAGCGACAGGAGTCTAGCCCGAAAGGACCTCTTAGATGCGCCTCATTCGAGACAGCCAACCCACTCTAACATTCAGATTTCGTGCCAAAACCACGATATCGGTGTAATTATACACGTTTTACAAAGTTACATTGGGTTCTGGTTGTCTCGAACTACATTTCAGTCACGACAAGTTTCGATCATCTAGCTTAGTGATCTATTGAGAGTTCACTACACATCACCCGGTTGTAAGGAAAAAGCAATTTGATGGGCAGACTGATCGGACGGATTATCTGGGAGTAAAAAAACATCCTGTCATCGCTTTCTTCTTTGGTCTGTTGTATTTAATTACTTGCAATGTGTACGAAACCAGAGAAAAAGAAGCTAACAAAACAGAAGCCGATAGGTTAGGACCAAACTGAAATCTACATCGAAAACTAGATAAAGGCAAACCATGTATGTTCTCAATTCACGATAACAGGTGGGGTGATACCAGGAGATACCAAATAATTGCCAGAACATCGAAATTATCTCATTCAAGCATACAAAAATGGCAGAAAGTATTCTTATGCATTTCTCACCGGAAAGCTTGGAGGTCGGGCACCAACACGCATACCAGCGGTTGCATTATCGAAACCTCCGGGAATCGCATGACCTTTATGTGACGGGATAGCAGTACGACAGAGTGGAATGTAATCATCGCCTTTGTCACCAACCACTGTCACATCAGGCAAAGGAGGTGACTCCGTGCGTTGTAGTCGAGGATGGTTTGCTAAGTAGGCTGTGGGATTGGTCACTATTTGTCCGACATGGCTCAGTGGGTAATGCCTAACAAGTGACGATCATTGACAGAAAAAAAGAATTACGCAAGACTCAATATATTTGGAATAATCGTGAGCGAGAAATTAGATCACCACTGGGAGGAAATAATTCCAACAGGAATTGGATATGACAGAATAGAAGAATTTACATTCAAAGGAACGGAAATATAAGTTCCAGCAATGCAGATGAAAACAACCGCAGTAATGATATATATATATATATATATATATTATAGGTTTCGTCGAAACTGATGCATACACACGTACGATCAGCACATTCTGTGCTCGAACACGACAGCATTGATGAAGAACACCATAATTTTACATGTACCACAACTAGCAAGTAGTGTCGACGTTTTGGGGCAATAACCCTTGTGGTTTGCATCTACGTGGCGGATTAGTATGTTCAAAACGCAGACAAAACCATATTTTCGCCAGTACCAGTCAGTCGCAATCCTGAAGGAAAATGGAACACGATATTTTCTACACTGAATTAACCCTAACGTTATTCCGAACAATATTTATACACGGTATTGAACATTCGGTCCGCCTTTGTTCACAGTCTGGTCGGCATAGAGTCCATCATGCAGGTGATGCTTAATTCATTATCTTACGCGTCATCATATGTTGCACTTTTGACTCCAACGATAAGTGTGCAGGTAGCCCATTGACTACTCCCTGTAGGACAGATAAATTTTTACGAATGCGTTAGAATTTACGCTATTAGAGGGTAATTACATAAACTGTACATTGTAGTTGCACATACATTTACACGTATAACAGTGGATAGTGAACAGACAAATCATTCTGCATGACATTATAAACAAACCTCTCGCAAAACGAAGCATGAAGCACTATTGCGAAAAGCTAGTGTCTTCCCAGGTAACTTACTTCCGATGAATTCGGCGAATGTTTTAGCCATAACGCTGAACAGTTCCCAACATTCGGGGAGTTTCTAACTGAAGTCCACCAACAAACCTAAACGTGTTTCATTCCGATCCTAATAAACAATGTTGGTTGTTGTGATACATCAACATTCAGCGGGATACTTTTTCGGGAGAAATTCTTACAGATAATGATGTTTTTTGGCAGCCTTATACCTGTTCTGTTCTGTTCGGACAGCCGATAACCGCTTCAGAAAACGTTGCGCGTCGAAGAATCTCGTCGGGGTACATGCGCAACATATGTCCCGACTATCTTAGCTTGGTGACCTTTAGTGTTTCATCTAGTGATTTGGTTCGTGAACCGAAAACTCTACCGAACCTCAACACTGCTTATACAATGTCCCCCTCCCCCCAGATTCGAGCGATGCTACAAAGAGGTTGATGTTCAAATACCGACAGTCTTCGTATATCTTCCACCCGTAGTGGTCATGTTTCTGAATCCTACAGAAGCACGGGCCTGATGGCTGCAGCGTACACTCAGCCTTGTGATAGGTAAACGGATGTCGTGTCGACGCCACAGATGACTCAGGTTGGCTAATGCTAAACGAACCTTGTGTATATGCAGAGACACCTCATTCGATATCCGACCTCTGGGTGAAATGCAGCTCCACAGGTAAAGGAACTTGTTCACCAAGTTTATAGCCTCCCTAGACACTGAAAGGTTTGGCGTTGGACCAACCCAGTCCTGAAACAGCATCTTGCGTTTTTAAGGTACAAAACGCATACCGAAAAGCTTGCAACTTACCTGGATCTTCAATTAGAAGAACTATATCGTCAGCATACTCAAGGCCCGATACCTTTCTATCCGGGAAAAGTTCAATACCACTATCATCATCTGATAAAGGGCGGTCTCCAGGACCATATCAATCATAAAGTTAAAGAAAAAAGGAGAAAGGGGGTAACCCTGACGTACACCACTTCTCGTGGTGAAATCGAGTGAAAGAGCACCGTAAGCCCGAACTTGGCTTCGGTTATTAATGTAAAGGGAGTTTATGATGGAAATGAATTTCTTTGGTACACCCTCCAACAAGAGGTAGCGCCAGAGAACTGTGGGATCGACTGAATCAAAAACCGCTTTAAGATCGAGAAAAACGAGTATAGTGGGTGTATGCAAGATGTGCCTATGTTCTAAAATTTGTCGAAGAGTGAAGACGTGATCGACACAACCTCGATAGGGTCTGAACTCAGCTTGATTCTCGTGCGAGCACTGTTTGCGAGCGGTCGATAAGCGGTGGAGAATATTTCCACCGAACAGCTTAGATGCAACGCTAACCATACTTATTCCCCAGTGGTTTTCACAGGTACGACCACCGATACCAAACCGAGGAGTTTCGTCAACTCCGGTAAAAGTGCTGGGCCGCCGTCTTTGAAAATAGACTGAGGCAACCCATTCGGTCCGACGAGGATAAAGGCCAGTTAAACTGCTCCTTGAAATGCCCCACCAGACGAACTAGACAACACACCTAAGTTTGAATCAGTGAACTGTTTGCTTTTTTTATCAGTTCACTGAAGCCTGGCTTTCGGGTACCGATGTTTCTGATTAGACGGGAAAGGCCACATTTTTTGCCAATCGCCGCAGCCTTTTCCATCTCCCTGCTCTTCGCAATCCACCACTGTTCACGGTCGTTTCTCAAGCTCCCGGTCAGTTGGCGTCTCAAGTATCTCCGTGCCTCATCGTGTCTGGAATCCGGAGGAATCGATCTGCGCACATCTAACAGTGCAACTGAGGATGCAGATATCCATCGTTTCTGTGTGTGTCTAGTTGTTGGACCTTCGGTAGCATCAGTAGCCGCACGCAGAACTTGTTTCGTCTCTGTCCATCGCTCTTCTGGATCCTGGGCACTTGACTGCATCGATAATCTGGTGAGTAATTCTGCTTGAAAGGTAGATCGTTGGTTATCGTCCAGCAGCGGTTGCGGGGGACGGTTCGCTTTGGTGTTGTTTCGGCCACGGACGAGGCGCAAGCTGAAGTGCGCAGACAAGAGCGCGGTCAGTGTCTACCGGCATGGGCCAAAATGATCAAGTCTTGAAATGATCCGCGCCAACACACATCTGCGTTAAAGGTTTCAAGAGTTCTAGATAGGGCAGTCTGTTGCCTGTTGGCAAAGTGTGCGAACGTTGAAAGCAGCTAGGTGAAGACGATGCTCAAATCGGAGAATCGATTCTCTTTTTTCCTGTCTCTAATTTTCTACGCTTTCCGAGAGCTACAAGTTCACAGTCACGACTCATTGTGGCTTCTAGAATCCATTTAGAATTGGAACGTAAAAGATGAACGGCCGAAAGGTGATAAATGTTTCCCGATTAACGGCTGGAGATTTCTGGGCATATCACACTTCGCGTCTGCTCACACAGCAGAAGAGATTTTTCCTTGGGAACCCTAACCGGGGCCTTTGACTCAAAGGTCTCACCCATAAGGCAGCAGGGCGTTTACTCAGCACCGAGACCTGACCGAAGCACCCGTGAAAAAACTTCTTCTGGTCTGTCACGTGAGACCTGATTACTACATGCGTTTTGTCTTGTCTTCGCTGGTGCATTGTTGTCGATCCGCTCTTCGGATTCAGACCTCGGCTCCATGAACCCAATGGAACAAGCGGAACGTGGACGGGGCAGCATCATTTGGGTCGAAGGCTGATCAGCTTAGGCAGAAGATAGCTCCCCAATGAAGTGCGATGACTTCTCCCATCGTGGAGAGAAACCCCAGATATCCCACTGTCACGTCCATTCGCTGCGGGGTTTTTAAATCAGCAAACTGTTTCTCTTCATATTTATTCGCTGGAGTATCTTCTCCAGGAGGATAGTGGTTAGAACCAGATAATGCCCATCAACTGGTTAGGAGACTGGACTTCATCTGACCTCTACCTATTGACCTGTCAGGTATATTGGCATCTTTGGCTTAAGGAAGCCATCCTGCATAGCTCTTTGGGTCATGGAGACACGCAAGCCATCACACCGCGTTAAGGTACAGTTTCATCGTGATCATATACCGGACATTCGTATGAGAAACGAACCCATCGCCACGATGACAGTCCGCGTGATTTGAATCCTCCCATGAAACCAAAACGTGCATTCATCCTTTGGGCTTACAGCGCAGCCTTCGTATCATGTGATGTTAATGGCATTTGAAATTGAGAGCATCTAACGTTCACCAGGGAATGTGACAGGCTGAGAACATGTCTGCGCTGGATTCAGGGCCGGGATCTCCGGCACTATTCTTTGATAGTAATGCACATAAGACCGCCCCATTCATTCGATTTGCTAGGTCTTTTTCATATGAGATGTATACTTGGGGTGGTTTTTCTTATAATTAATGCTCCCATTCGTGTCAGAACACTGGATAAGATACGGCAAGAAAAGACTTGAGATTACAGGCCTCTTCAACTCAACTTCGATCCCCTTAAGAGAGGTGCTGGGAAAATTCACTTTTAGTGGATCTTTCCATCGCTATTGCAATAACAATGTAAGCGATTAACGAAGTGCGCTGAAATGATCTTGAAGACAATGCTAATGCTGATGCAAACCGGAATTTCGTTTTTCAGTAAGTTAGGCAGTCATCGTTAAAATACTCAATCACATAGGTTGTGAAATTGACAAACAATGAAATGATTTCTGTCAACCTCATAATGTGGGCACAACCATCGAAATATATTGAGAGAAAAACGGCTTCCACCAAATTATTCTGATAGGAAACCTATCTTAATATAACCTGAGATGATGTACGCGGTCCTACTGATCAGTTTAATTGTATTTCCACATCTTGTTAATTTTTAGCTTACTTTGCCCCGAGTTTTTGCAGTGACAACCAAGGTCACACACATTCAACTACCCCTAGCGCAGCAAAGAATCAACATACACAAGAGAAAACTTTGAATGAATTAAGATCATTACTCAATGGTCTGATAGACATTAATTATTTCATGAGGCTTGAACTATATACAGAATAAACTTTTTAATACATTTTAATCGACATTAGCTATATATATATATATATATATATATATATATATATATATATATATATATATATATATATATATATATATATATATATATATATATATATATATATATATATATATATATATATATATATATATATATATATATATTTGGTGGGCAAACATGCAAACATGTCCCAACCATAGGAGGTTGTGCAGAGTGATTACGTCGGTTAGACGGGGGTGGTTATCCGCAAGCAACAGACGAAGTCGAAACGCGCCATTGCTAGTCCGATGTTCCCACTAAACACGAGTAATGTTTCTTCAGACACCGGTAGTCCAAAACCGAAAGTCGCTGATTATCCTCAACATGGAGTGGCTAGTTTCCGCAAACGTCATGTAAAAGGCTACGAACCGCAGCGTTGTACACCCGTTCCTCAGTGGACGCATGGACGTGATGGCAGCGTCAAGCGTGGTGGGTTCATGTAAGCTGATTTAGTTCTCACTATCCGTTGTGATTTCCTCTTCAACACCACCCTCAGCCAAAACAGTTTCTGAGTTACTTGAAGGTATCAACTACTTTAAGCCGATAATCACACAAGGTGAATTCAAGCACAGGCACGTGCCAGTCTTTCAAAGCAATTTACACTTGAAAGGTGCAAAGTGTATGCCGTCTCTGGATGCCTCGATCTCCAAGACCACCGAGCATGTAGGATGGTCTGTGCAACGTCAAGAAGCAATGCGATGTTACCGGCATACTCCATGTTGACACCTCAATTACATGCGAGGAGTACAACTACACCGTTTAGTAGACTTAAAAAGGTCCCATGAAATCAAATTGGGAAGGTGTAGATGTAAGGTTAAATGGAAAAGCTTAAAACCAGTGATTTTAGGGACAACATCAATTGAACAAAGCAACGATTTTTTGCAAGTTATCTGGACAGTGAACTGGGTGTTCTTTGCACTTACTCTGTTCTTGGATATGGCAGAGCCCGACTGTAACGATCGATTTCTGAAAGTGAAAGATGTGACGCAAACTGGTCCATCATTATTTATTCGACGGTTCCCGAAATGAAGAATAAATAACAAACGATTAGTATTTGAAGTGGTACCAAACAGTATGAATGTAGTTCTCACATTGGCATAAAATTTATAGAGTGAATTAAACTGGCCTTAAGCAAACGTTGGAGTAAATCACTACGTAGTGCTAAGTGCGAGGGCGCGTGATAGTGCTGTATCACATGGATCTAATATCGATCATTACGCAAGACGATAACAGACGAGCATAGGTCTGAATCAGTCGAACCCCTGCAGTTTGCGCTGATGAAAATCGCGGAAGTAAACACAGCGAAGGTAATTCAACTCATAAACAAGTAAAAGAAACACGAGGAGAGGGACAATATTTGCGCTCTTCGGACCTGAAAGCAAACCGAAAGTTCCAACTGCCTGCACGAAACGACATGCACTCAAACGCTCTACAATCAATAGAGCCATGTGTTGTGTTGCACACAGTATTATTTCAACTGATTACCCGCAGAGTTCGAGGGCAAAAATCAACGAGAAGGTACGGATCTTGAACACAGCCTTTAGCTCACGTGTGACTCGTGAAGTATGACGAACATGATCCGACCCAAAAATGGAAGGCCAGTAATTGAACCTCAAACCAAGGAGTTCTAAATTCAGGACCATACAACAAATGAGTGGTCACTCGGAAGCGTTTCAGAAGACGTTTCGAGTCGAGGTGCCAGTAATGTATTTGCTAAACATCACAAGCAGTGAAATATCATGTGGCACTTATAGTTGGCGCGTTATTCATCCCTTAAAAGCCTATACAGGTACGGGCAAACGAATCCACCACTAAACGTTTGAACGCGCATCACTGCTTATAATGGTAGCGGGAGGTTTCTAATAACTAGTAGTCCACCGGTGCCCTCAAGACCGGAAAGTAGGAAAAAAACGGATCTGGGAAAACTGGATGCGATTTATCTTTGGTGAATTTGTATGGCCAGTCGTCCAGAAGTTGTTTTTCCGCGCTAAAATACGAAATAAACAACCTGAGAATACAGCGAACTTCAACATTACCTGCTTAACTCATTTCTTCACATATATTCCAGGCAGTTCTCACCACTATGGCTGATATAGCATCAGGCATGAAACATATTCTTGTCTTAAGTTCCGGTGAATTCACAGGACAGTTAATTAGGATTGAGCGGTACATATATATATATATATATATATATATATATATATATATATATATATATATATATATATATATATATATATATATATATATATATATATATATATATATATATATATATTGGACGCAAAACGCACCCGTGTCACCGGCATTGACTAAAACGAAGTCATCTACGTGATTTTCATCCGTTTCGAGTTCAGCTGAAGGACGCGTGGACATCATCGGAGGACGTGAATGACCCAAATGAGTTTGGTGAGCATTGGGTACTATGTTTTTCCACGCCACTGAACTTCCTCGACAAGGGACTGGAGGTGCGTTCACGTTGTAGCCTCCACGCACTGGTTCGGGAACAGTTGACCCATAGTTCATCCTTGTGGGGGGACTGGTTTCCAAAGGAAGCGTGGAGCTATCAAGCTCATCCTCAAAGTACTCATCCACAGTGGTCCGAGACATTTCATCGTCGACCTCATCAATATTGGGGTTGGAAGAAGGCTGATGTTGTGTATCTACGTACGCGGGAGACGCAGATGATGGGATGAAAGTTCGGCCAGCCAAGTGTGTGGGTGGATGAACCTGGAGGCAGAACGGTTTTTAAGAAAAACTAGTTTTTTGAAAGCATATTTATTATCAATTAGTATGATTATGTACGAAAGACAGTAAAAAGAAGCAACTGAATCAGTGGTTCCCAATCATGATTAAATCCCATGAACAAAAATCGAAAAAGCGAGTAGACATAAGAACCTCTGCTACTGATGTATCAGCAGCACTACATGGGATTTTTGACAACCTCAACCAAACAATACGTTCAACAGTAAGTGATTCGGTCCTGTTGTCGAAGCTTTTGATTACAGCTTCGGACTTCTTTTTTACCGCAAACAGTATAAACACATTAATAAACAAGCAAATAACGACAAGTACTGTACCACGCAATTCTAGAACACCGAAGCACAAAAAGGGTCAAGTAAAATTTCCGGTGTTTTACTTCAGCTGGTCAATAAACAGCCTCCGAGATCCGTTGTGCCACTGGATGTAAGACAATGTATGAATGAATCTATGCACAATTCCTGATAATGCCAGTTTGTTAAGAAGGGACTTTTACTTCAAAGTTCACCAATGACCGCGGAAATGCACATACAGACACAATGATTGCAGCTGACAACCACTGACACGGGAAATTTTACTAAGGTTGCCTTCACAGCTGTCGGACACGTGGAACAGGATCATTGCAGCTGCAGCCGACAAAGTGACAAAACCTACCTACACAGGACTTTTGCTCGGCCTAGCGCACTTTCGACGGTATTCTCCAGTTAAAAAATCTCAAAAAGTGTCAAATATGTGAGCGCTACTGCATAAAATTTGCCTGACAAATATGAGGAATGAGGACTCTCAAAGACTGGTCGCCATTATTACTCGCTTCCAACATCCAAAGTAGCACCCGCTGACTTGGTACTTCAACGACGGCAGGATAGCGCACCAGATCGGCTATATCTTGGTGATACCTCCGGGCTTCTTCGGTCGAGAATTGTCGAGCACATCGCGGTACCGAAACCGGGAATGCTGATGGCACTGACCACTTTCTCGTACGCGCCCGCCCTAAGATCCACCTCTCAGCCCGAAGGATGCCTCGCTTGCAGGGCAGAATGAATGTCTCTTCGTTAACAATTCGCAACAGTTCAAGCCTTGTCAAACGATACCGACTCAAGATGGGAATGGAGCCCCGTTGACGGTCGCCCAAATGCGCGACAGATTCCGCTACAACCATTTATACCGGACGCCGTTGAACTGGATAAGATAAAACAATGGATCTCTGAAGAAATCCTCAGCCGGTGCTGAAAGGCTAGGGAGCGGAGACTCCGCAGTTCACCAGATTTTCAGTCTTTGTCGGGAAGCTACGCACTCTGCGCGCAACGTTTTCTGAGGCGGGTAACAGTTGGAAAATAAGGGTGTTCAGCCCATAATATGGAGGAAAGGTTTAAAAAACCTAACCAGTGGACTTGGCCATGTAAGGCGTGTTAGACTTGCTGGGTGGGGTCCAAGAGACCCTCGCACTCGATGGTTGGGTACTTTGGGGAATACGACTAGATGCCGCGATCAGTGGCGTTCTTATATCCACAAACTTTCATTATCGACTGGATACCAATATTTGCAGCTCTTTTGTTACTCCTTTTATACTCCTGACCCTTCTCATTGTTTTTGATTGAGGTTGTTGTCAGTAGATAGAAAACAAAGCCACCGCACCCAGTGCATGATTAGTGGTTATCTGAACAGAATCGAAATGAACGCCGAGCAATACAAAATTGGACAAGACCAACCCAGCCCACCGGAAGTTGCTTTTACGATCGAGTATATGAGAAGCGGGAAATCCCGCAATGAAGACGGCACCCCATGCGAGATACTTAAGAACTGCCCACCAAGTGTGTTACGTTTTTGACTTCGCTATCCAGTCAAGTTTGAGAAACTGACATTTCTCCTGAAGGTTGGAGAAGCTCCATCTTACTCCACATACCAAGGGCGAAAAAACCATCAGCGCGAACCACAGAAGAATCAGTCTCATCGACAGAGCGGCTAAGCTTTTCTTCACAGCTCTCCTAAACCAATTTGTTGCCACAATTGACGCGCGACCACGCGCAAACCAATCTCGATTTCTCAGAGGAAGAGGATGTACTGACCAGATCCGCACGTTACAGCGAATCCTCCAACACCGCTACAAAATCCAACAACCAAACAGAACTTGCTTGATTGACTTTCGAAAAGCTTTTGGTTGTCATTCGAGAGTCACTCTGGAGCGTACTAGAAGCTGACTGGATGCTCGAAAAGTACACAAGACTGCTGAAGTCGTATTATTCGGTAACTCGAACGCAAAGTAAGCATATACGCGCCTATGGCGAAGAGTCTTGAGAGTTCTCACTCGACCTTGCCGTCTATCAAGATTTTCCTGTCACCAGTCCCGTTCAACTACGCCATGGACTCGGCAATACGATGTGCCCTTATCAGCTACCGAAGAACCCAACGAAGCCAGGAGACTTGGGTCGCAGATCTTGAATTCGCCAATAATAGCGTCGTTCTGGGGGACGAACCGGACAGCTTACAACTGGTTCTCAGTAGTATCAAACGCGAGGCGAGAGCGATCGGTCTAGAGATAAACACAACAAAAACCAAGATCTTTACGACTTCCTCGGATCCAATAGGCTACACCCAAGTTATCGACCAATTCTTGGGACTAGTGCGCGACTTCAGGTAACATGGGTCTTCCATAGAACCCAACGGCCAGACTAAAGATTAAATCAAACTTCGGATCGATTGCGCAAGGGCAGCACTCCTGCAAATTCTCAAATTAATGGTACTCACGTTACTTTATTTTACTGCGGCGGGCTCTTCGGAGAGAATAAGCTGGCTTCATGAATGCCTCAGATCGCGACTGTCCATGCCCGGTGGTTGGCTGCAACCGTAACATGGATAACAGAGCGTGTCATCTACACGTTCAAATCAACGGTCCCATAATTAAATAAACCTCTGCACAAAATTGCGCGTTTACCGTACCGCCATCAACCTTGTTCTCGCGTACGCGTGTGAAGATATGAAAAAGCTGGGAAGCTTTGACCACTGGTGACTTCGATGCACAACCAAAGTCAGATGGTATGATCGCGTCACAAACTACACTGTTTGACGACGTTGCTCGAACAAAGAAGTGCTGTTCTCTTTTCTCCAACGGTGATGTCTGTAATGATTCGACAGTGTCCCCCGTCGACTGAAAGCGGAACCCATAAACAGAAGCCTTCTACCGTTTGCTTGTCCAAACTAGGAGTGTCTTCTTGGTGGCCAGCTAAAGACGTGAGTCAACATAGTCATAGGCCTTTGGTAGGTCTTCCAACTTCGTGTGAGTCTCAAGAACTGGATTTCACCGCGTACCGAACTTGCCGCCGATCGCATCGCACAGAAAGCCGCCATCAGAAACATTCACGAAACCAACATAGCTTCACGCAGGAGTTAGTCGCACAAAATTAAGTTAAGACAAAGACTGAAACCAAACAGCATGGGGTGTATCATTTAATGTTTCCAAACGCTGAGCTGCAACGTCACGTAGACATCACCCTGGAAACTATACGCGCTTTGAACAGCCAAATTTAATCGTCAAGCATTTTATGTAACTGCAATAACATGGGATAACTGACTAATTTCATCACCATTCCGACCGTTATGTCTCAGTTAGAATCGACTATCTTTCGAAGTATTCTCTCGGGAGACATGCTAGGCCAAGGTCCCAACTAGTGCGGTTTATTCAAATTGACTGCTTGGAACAAAGCCTTAAATAAGCGTCGAGCAATTATTCGAAAACGCCGAGAATGTTCATATATCCCGTTACCAGCGGTCAGGCCCTGACCAGTACAGACAAAACAATAAATGTCACAACACACGCTCTTACCTTGACAAGCAGATGTACGAGCAAAACACTCGTTTTAAATTGACAAATTTAGAATTATAACTGGTCAACATCATATCTAGAAACTCCGCTGGCTATTCTGTTGAGCACCATTTGGAAAAATGAGTTCGTAAAAGGGATGAAAATCACTGCAAACTTTGATCACTGTACGCGTATGAACTAAACAATAGCAGTAGCAAACTTTTAATTTAAAGACTATAAAGAAAAATCGACTTTTCAGAAATTTTACAGAGTAGCACTGGCAGGAGGTTGAAGAATAAAATCAGAGCACCCCTAACAATATTGTTTATCAGGGCGTTTAATGGCTAAATAGGATAGACTACACGTGGTTCACATAACGTCTCGTGACGGTGAATCAATAGACAGAGACGACCAACTGCAGCAGTTCCGAAGACTGGAACATTCCGACTCAATGTTTAACTGACGAAAACTAAACACTCACAGTGGGCAAATCTGAAATCGAATCCTTAGTGAACACCGAATCAGTACTGGTATACGTCTACTGTAAATAAGCGTAATTCCCCTGTCGCATTATTTGTGAGTGTCAGGTTCGATGAAAATTCCTACAGATAGAATACATTCACATTTGATAAACTGCTATAATCTTTAATCGGTCCGTGAGGTTCAAAAGGTTAATAAAGGGTGAAAAAAGAAATGAGCATCACTACTTTATTCACTGTCGGGTTGCGCTGAGGAGTCTTGTCGCGTTTATTAGCCTGGTTTCGACTAGTCAGATAGTATGGTCCATCTCCGGTGCCTTGACCCAGCGTTCCAATCACCGTGTTGCCGCTTTCTGCACGAGATGGCAAGTCACGTCGTGCTCGATTTGGTGTGTTTGCGGCCACGCCCCCAGCAACTTTAGCACCGGCTAATAGAAAATTGGTCGAACAATATAGGAAACGGAATCAGAAGCAAAAAACGTTTGCTACCATATGTCAATAAAAAAGCGTCTAGCATGCTAAATCACCTGCAGTTAGGAACTGTTCCGTAAAACATTCCACAACACTGATTAGTATTAAACTGCAGAAACAAACATTGGAAGCGATGGTTAAGATTGATGCTCTATCCAATGCAAAAGCAAAACTACCCAACTGGTAACATAACAGCTCCTGTTCTGCAAAATGTTTTCATTGCCCAACACAATCAACGAAGGCAGTCTTCGAAAAAAGTCAAAAACCAAGGATAGAGGACAAACTTTTCGGCAATTGGTTTTGTCAGATAATGAAGTGTAAAGAAGCGAAAGGCATTGAAGCCTAATGCTGGAGGATGCACGCACACGTTCGATCAATACAATGCCCGCTGTCCCTTACCTAAAACATTTCTCACGCAGACAATAAGTGCAGACTGACCTTGTTTCTCACTGGTTGTTGTCTCTTCTGATGTCTGCTAACCCTGTTCCTTGTAGATTATATCACGGATTCGTACTCATTGAAATAAACCACCACTAGGATACCGCTTTCCGCTTGCTGTGTGGTCGCTCCAGTTGTTGGTCTCATGTACGTTCGTTAAGGCATAAAATATTTGGGAACTTTGCAAACAATTTAGTTACAGTGATAACATTCTATGAGAAATTCTTCAAAGAGAGAATACTACAGAATCTTACACAACGAGTAATTCAGTGCATTGATGTTGGATTGTTTACAACATAAGGTTAGGATCAGAAAGTATTTTTCTTATTTACACTGATCACATAGTACAGGTCCGAGTGGATGCGGCACTTAAACACTTGAGGGCAGGTTAGTGTAAACGTCACAAAATGACCAGAGGAACCATGAAATTACCGGGGTTAGTTAAATGTATGGCCAAATTGACGACAAAAAGTATATTATTCTTTATCACGGCATTTCGTATTGACCTGAGACATGTTGAAGACAACCAACAGTCAACTAATCACGAGATGGCAAAAGAACAGCATGCACCTACCTGATCGCACTGTGTGACGGAAGAGGAAGGTCAACGAATAAATTTCATACTGCGAAGTTAGTACCACAAGAGCGAACAAAAGGAGCATCACCACACGGACAGTAATGACCACAAACAAAGTCAGACAATGGGTGAAGGACGGTGCTAAGCAGCTCCGTTACCATTTGCTTTGCCGTTACATTTGATCCTGTGGTCTCAGTGTCAAAACGAACGGTGGTCTCGTGGTGCCATGTAAAACAAATATAAAGAATATGAAAGTTTCCTAGGGGTTGGGTTGCAACACTATCGCCACTGACTATGACTCTGACCTATATGCGACAAGCTTTCTTACCAAGCGTGCACTGCTGGTTCCGAAAAGGCGCTTACGGACTACGGAATTGCTTATCTGGTGTTGACAACATACTCGCGAGATACTCCGCAGACACTATTGGTCGCAGAAAGACAGTCGGTTAACACTGGTCGTCCGAACAGGTCGTCTTGAAGGAGTAAAACACGCCGTTCACCGCGGCATTCTGCATTTTACAAACGGCGGAAAATGTCCTCACGTGCGAAGAACAGCAATCGATTCCCCCCACAAGGACGGAACCTGCTCAGAATTCCAAACTCTTGAGAACAAAACATGAAGTTCTCTAACGAGATGCATCTCCACCATCTTTAAATAGGGCTGGGGGAATGCCATCCGAGCCCAGCGATTCGTGACGTCCTACAGCCTGGATCTCCTCTCGGATCCCTGCCTCGGTAGGTGAATCTGTAGAAACGCACCACCGGACGCGTGCCGGAAGGGCTATAGGAGACGTCGACACCGAGGGCCAGCCAAATTGAGTCTGAAAGCGTTGCGCCCACTGATCGAGACGCCGTTTCTCATTGTGAATTTATAAACGGTCAGTTTCACAGATTGCTTCACTCACACCTAATAGCTTCCTATCGGTGACTCGAATGAAATACAACAGCCTGCGGGAGTTTCCCATCGCGGCAGCACGTTCCATCTCTGATGCGCAATGATACCATCAGATTTCGCGGTCCCTACGAAGATTCGCATTAAATGCTGCGTTATGCTCGTTTCCAGCCGGAATCAACTGGTGTGCGTCGAAAAGGCACAAAGATGTCATCTACACGCTCCCTTATGGGAACTACGGTTGAAGCCAACCACCCAGCATGGGCACTCGTGATCAGAGATATTCATGAACCCGGCCTATTCTATCCAAAATATCAGCCGTAGTAAAATTAAAGGTAGGTCCCATAAGTGAGAACAAATTTCTAGTCTAACAACTAGTGAGCTGTGTGTTGTTTTAATTTAATGCATGTGTCTAACTTCAATATTAAATAAGTATGAAGCATGTCAAAATAAGCTTTTTGTAAGCAAAACAGTTCAAGAAAGTCGCAAACAGATAAGTGGAACGAATCTATTAGGAAAATGCTTTTTAGCTTAAAGCTCAAAATCACGGTAGATCGAATTAAACTGTCCAAGAACAACGACAAAGTCGGATAGAGCATGAGTTCTTGCTGATGATTCCTCCCTTTTCCTCAGAGTTTAAACGAAACACCAAACTCAACCGACAGGTATGATGTGTCAGAAAACGAACACTGCCGACATAGTTTCCGGCGGTGGTCAAACGGTCAGCATGGGGAACTTAAGACCCGTACGTCCCGGGTTTGAATAATGCCAGCACCGCCGATCTCTTTCTGCAATGGGCAGTCTTTAATTGGCCGCGACCCCGTAAACGAAGAATAAGTGGTAATACCGCTGGGAATTAGCAAAGACTCACTTTTTTCTCACTCCTTGATGAATGTTCATTTCCTGTTGTTACAATTCCAATTAACTCTGCGACATTTTTAAATGACAGCAACTGGTTCGACTTAAGTGCACTCATAGAACAACTGAAGAAACATCGTGGACGTCTGTTTATTTTGGATACCAAATAGTCATCAATTTTGGGACGAATATTCACGAAAAGTAAAACTCGATTTCCGGAGCATCGGATGACCTCACTCACAATACAAAAGTGAACGCCGATAAAGATTGCAATTCCGAATGTGAAGAGTATACACCTTTCAAGCATGTGCTCGTGCTAATCGTTTTTTGTGTGATGAGTTAGACGTAACAGTGGACAGGGGATAGAGGTCGGAACAAACGGAAGTTGGTTGGGAACTTTAAACGGCCATCGGTATCATTTGCGGTCGTTGATTTGCTTTGAATCAACCGATGTTGGCTACCTAGTTAATACAATCATCATGAAAAACCGTGATTATTGCCCCACTCTGAAACTTGTCTGGAAAACTGAGGGTCCACTATAACCATGAAAACAGCAAATGGACGACTGATTGGTTGATCGACCAATAGACTGATTGACTGATCGAAGAAACCGGATAAAAAGTCAACTGTCAAAAGATCAGTTTAGCTGGACAACCTAGGAGAAAGATCACCAAAATGTAACCTATTATTGTGTTGGAAAATCCGCGCGCTTCATACGACTTATTGAGGCGAACGACCTTTTTGACTGAACGAATTCTAGATACACATTGTGACAAACTGAAGAATTAGTGGGACAACAGAGTGAAAGGAATGAGATGGACTGGACGAATTTAGATTGGACAAGGGCAGGTGCAGAAAGATTGCCTTTATTCAGTTTTCAGTAAATAATTGAGAAACTAAGGGAACTCGGATTTTATTACGGGAGAAAAAACAAGCTGTTCAAAGTAATTAAAATGCTGGAAGTAAAATTTAGTGAGGTGCACTTTTTGAAAAAAGGTTTTGATATCTCAAGGGTGGTAAATTACTGCTTATAATGTAGGCCATTTGCATGATTGCCAATCAGGCAGCGTACAGGTAAACAATAAGACATCCAATGACTGAACGCTGAGAATTCTGTGAACAAAACTGTGTGCAAATTCAATAGTTGGATAAAAACCAGGCTCACCTGCCGGCTCGAAATGTGGTTGAAGGAGAAACTGGTGACTCAAAAAGCTCTCTGAAAAGAAAATAATCTAGCTGAGATATCGGACTTTCCAAAAGGCTTATTCAAAAGGTACTGATTCACATCTACTGAATTGTACTGAAGGAACAATTTTCCGACTGTCGTGCTTTAGAACTTCTCATGAACAAATCAAACAAGACGTGGAAACAAAATGTGCTTGAAGCTAATATGACTGTCTTTCGTGCAGCACTTTCACGGGAATTCACACCGAGTCCGAGTAATTTAGTAGCGGTACATTAGTTATCAGTGGCCTAATTAGGTATTCATTTCAATAGTTAAGTTTGTACGACCACTGAAACCGGTGAAACTACGTGAGCTGTTCGACACTCATTTAGGTATTGCCAGCCGTTAATTGCACAGTTCATTGTCCTGGTTCTAGTTTTTTTATAAATAAGCATTACCGGAATTGATACAGATCAAAAAATAAACGACAAATCTACAGCTAAGATACCAAAGAAAAGTACTAAGCGGTTGATTTAGAATGCAAGCACGCCAATGGCTACGTTCACAGGCCAAGTCATCTAGAGTCTGCAACCGTTCGCTACGCGAATCCCAAGATTGGGGACAGCAGGCAACACGGGCAAGTGTCAGTGGTCAGTGAAGTCCCCAATATCTGAACGTAAAGGTTGTGCTGGACTGGGCACGCACTACTGTTACGCATCGCTCCATAAACTGTATGCATCGCTCGCTGAATACAGTTCTTGGAGAACTGATAAGAGCGTCTACTTGATAAATGCGGGGAAAAATCACATTGACTGGGAAACATATACTAAACGTATCTTCACTCTAGCTTGACGCTGGTAGACGGTCTTGCCGTAGCTCGGGGTAGTACCGCTGGCTTTCCTATTGAAAACTTATGTGATTCGCCACTCCAAGTTTCTGGGTTAGGTTGCCAGTTACATAAAAAAACCGATTAAATTCACAACTCACAGAAAACCACCGCTTATTTCTACTCATCAACCACAAGAAAAAATCCTAGCTCTCGCCAACATTCGTCGTGTGAACCATAGTATTGATTCTGTGCATCAATTTCTTCAATCTTCTTGTCCTCTTGTCCTATTCTTGACTGAGACGTAAATCTCTCCCTCGTCCGATACTATCCATCTCCAGTTTCTGAACTACTTGTTCCAACCCTCATTTTCATCTAGAGCTGGCGTCTGTGTCTACATCCACCAGTCTGTCGCTAGCTCTGGTATCCCACACTTGGACTTTCCCAAACGCAAATCCCAGCTGATGTGACCGAAGCTCCGGTTCTTTTTTTACCAATTACTTTCATGCTGTTTACGGCCGTCCCAACAGTAGCAAACCCTCAATTTTTGATTTACTGTCTTCTGGCATTGAGAACTTGTTTGTACCAGACCCCAATTGCCAAGTTACTATTCTTGGTGACTTTATGCCCGCAATAAGAACTGGCTTTTATACTCTTCTGGCACTACGGCTGTGGAACGCGAAGCTGAAGCTTTCGTTTTGATCAACAATATAAGTCAACTCGTTGGCTTTCCCACACGCATTCCCGATCGGACTGGCGATCGTGAACATACCTTCGATCTCCTCACTTTATTTCCCTCCTCATTCTCTGACATTACCTCCCTTCACTTGGCTCATCGGACCACTACCGCATCTTCTTCTACACTACCTATACCCGCATACTTCCTATGTGCTTCCGTCTATTCCACACTTCTAAAAACCCGATGAACTATGTACTCCTGAGGGGTTTACCCGTTCAAGTTCCAGTTTATCGAACCATTACTCATGCACTTGTGAGCTCCGGTTTCGGATGCTACCTTCCAGCATCGTCCAGTAAAGGGCAAAAAGAATGGAAGCACAGAGTGAAAAATATCCAAAACAATCAAAGTATTAGGTGGAAATCAGGAAAACAAAGGAGGAGCCCGAATAAACCACGTTACTGGCCACAATACCTAGCCGTGTCGCTTAATCCTTCCAATCATCTGGTAAGCGGGTCACGTGGACCCCAACTCGGAAGTCTAACACATCTTACTAGGCCGAGTCCACTGATCAAGGTTTTCATACCTTTTCGCCATATCACCGACTGATCACCTCGACCTACCTTCCAACCACCACCTGCCACAGAAAACAGCGTACGCTGAGGAAGTCTATCGATGAGCATGCGTAACACATGTCCCAACCACCTTAACCTGTTTAGATTCAGTACTTGATTCACAGGCTGACCTCTGGTTCCCAACACCTTACACTAATCTCAGCATTCCCGATATGGTATTCTCACTATACTCAGGCAATGCTACGCAGACAAAGGTTCTCGAACACCGACAGTCTTCGCCTATCTTTTACCCTCAACCGCCATGTTTCGGAATCGTATAAAAGAATGGAACTAACCACCGCACTGCATACTCAGCCCTTAACAAACAATCGGGTGTCACGCCGGTGCCACAGATGACGGTGGTTGGTAAAAGCCAAACGCGCCTTCTCTATGCGCAATGGCATTTCATCCGTTATCTATCCACCTGGTGAGAAATAACTGCCCAGGTAACAAAATTTACCCACTTCAGATAGAGCTTCCCCGGCCAACACAAGATTTGGTGTTGAGCCAACCCAGTCCTGCAGTAGCATTTTACACTTTGAAGGTGAAAAACGCATCCAAAACAGTCCTAAACTGCTGTTAGGGCTATCTCAAAGAGCTTGCCACTATTCTCACACGAGGATAAGGCTATCTCAAGAATCAATTCAATTACAAAATTAAAGAGGAAGGGTAAAAGAAGGCAACTCTGACGAATACCACCTTCCGTGATGAACTCGGATGAAAGATTGCTGTGGGTACGAACTCGGCTTCCGCTGTCCGCATACAAGCATACGAAAAGAAAAATAAACTTCTCTGGCACACCCTTTAATGAGATGTAGCACCAGAGAACTATGCAGTCGACTGGATCGAATGCCGCTTTCAGATTAAAGAAGACAGATATTGTGGGTCTATGGAAGGTGTGGCACTGCCCTAAGATTTGTCGAAGAGTAAGGATTTGATCGATACAACCCCCATTGGGTCTCAAACCGACTTGATTCTAACGCGTACACTTTCCACGGGCGTTGCATAGTCGCTGAAGAACGATCCCGGAAAGCAGTTGGGATCCGACACTTACCAGGCTAATTCCCCTGTAGTTTTCACAAAAGGACTTGTTTCCTTTCTTGTAAATCAGCACAATCACTGATTCACATTATTCCCTGGTAATCTGCTCACTATTCCAAATTACTCGGAGGAGTTTGTTAACTCCAAAACCAAAACTTCTTCCCCATCCTTGGAAAAGGTGGAGAAAACCCATCCGGTCCAGCGGCTTTGTATGTTTTCAAACAACCTATCTTCCGCGTAACCTCCATTTCTGATTGAGGGGTGATATCTACCTGACAGGTATATTTGGAAGGTCGACCGTTGAAGTGGGCCAACTGGATTGTGCTCTGCCCAACGATCCAGACGACGTCTCTGGGAATGAATCAGTGAGTAGTCAAATGCCTCGATGAACTTACTTACACCGGATTTCCGTGGACCAATGCCTTCAATCAAACGGAAACGATTGAGAATATTGGATGCAGCCTTTTCCATTTCGCTATATTTTGTTCACGGTCATTTCTCAGGATCCTAGTCAGTTGGTATCTCAGGGATTTACGCACTTCATTGAATGTGACATCCGGAGGGACGGATCTGCGAGGATCAAACAGAGCCACTCATATGGAATATATCCATCGTCTGTGAGACCTACTTGAACCAAAGTCCCGTGTGGCATTCGAAGCTGCATACAAGGCTCCCTCGATCTGTTGCCAGCGTTCATCTGGGTCCTGGACATCCAGATGCATCGATAACCATGTAGACACTTCCGTCTGGATATCGTAGTGCTGGTTATCGTCCAGAAGCAACTGCGCAGGACGGGCGTCATTCATGCTGATGCGATCACGAACGAGACGTGAACAGAAGTGAGCACGTATCAAACCGTAATCTGAGTCAACAGGCGGAGATCGAAGTGCACGACAATCTTCAATTGATCCACGCCAGTGGTGACCAATAACAATATGGTCTATCTGAGTCCAACGTTGAGAAGACGTAGGAGGACGACACATCAGTCTGTGCCGCTTCTTATGGCAGAAGTTCGTACTTGCCACAGACAATCTGAAGTCAGAGCACAGCTGAATTAGACGATCGCCGTTATCGGTACGATCGCTTGGAATAGTAAATAGGCCCCAATGTGCCTTTTGGAATCTCCCAAACGGCCAACTTGCGCACTGAAATCCCCAGCAATGACCACCACGTCCACTGAACGTGCGCTTCGAAGCGGCTGAGATAAACCCTAGCAGAATTTGTCCTTGGTCGCAGAGGAACTGCGGTCAGTGGCGCATACTCAGGCAAGACGAACAAGCATCGGTGCATTAGTTTGTTGTTGTCATCATGCACAGAACCATCCAACCGAGCTGCACACAAACGATTGCTGACTCAAATTCCAGTCTAGCAGTTCACGCTCACCTCTCATGCTCAAAGCAATCCTAACGCCAGTCTGACCATGAGCACTAGACACCGTATTACCCGACACACACGAAGAGTGAAATGAGAGACTGAGGTTGTATCTGGGGTGCGAAGAGTGATCACAGAAGTGGGGCCTTGTACGCGCGTTTCGGAGACACAACATACATTCTAAGTGTCAAGACTTCTAACGAAGGCAGCCTGTTGCCCTATCGGGTATAATATTCGAACGTTCAGGGCAGCCAAGTGAAGTGAATATTTAGGCTTAAGTAGTGCATTTGATTTGTACCCAACTCCTGAACTACTGCTTTCTTCAGAGCCGCATTAACCCGTGGTGTTTTGTATCGATCTTGAATTAGGAAGAAAAAGTTGGTAAAACCGTGTTAACCGACGAATTAACTATGGAAGAATCATCGTGTGATTTTAAAAAAGGAACTCTCCGTTCATAAACACTCCATTCGATTCAAATGAGACTACAGCAGTTGATAAGGTTCTTTACAAGAATGATGCTGGAGGTTTCTGGGCGAATCATACTTCGCGGCTGCCCCTCACAGCAGAAGGAAACTTGTTTATCCATGTCTGCAATCACGCTGTGCGCTTGAAGAATTCAGCATTCGGACGTGATGACGCTGCGCTACTCCCCAATCTCGTAATCTCTGTACATGCCAGAAATAAATGCTCACTTTCCTTCTAGAAAGTCGAGGATCGTTTCATTCGGCACAAATCCGAATGTCTAGCTTGTTTTGTTAGCCGATTATTTAGGTCTCTTGTCAAATCTGTTTCCCGTGACTTTTGCCCCTCCAACTTCTCTCTCATTTCTAACTCTAACTCTGCTAGCCTGTGTACCCCATGAGGAAGCTGAGGCTTTTGCTTCCCGGTGCGCCCTCTGTTCCACATTTTCCAACTCTTATAATATTCTTTCTTCAACCCGTATCACTAGGGATCCTTTTATTTCCCTTATCACAATCAGAAAGGTCCGCCAGACCTTACAGTCACTCGGTCAAAATAAATTACCCGGTTTGGACGGTTTTCCACTCATCGTCCTGAGAATCTGTCCCACAGTAATCATCAATTTTACATAATCTTTCTTGCTTTTCTCTTCAGTCAAGTATGTTTCCTACCCCATGGAAAAAAGTTGCGGTTTTTCTTGTTCCAAGACACGGAGACTTCTCCGACCCGAACAACTGCCATCCTATTTCCCTAACTTCTGTCATTTCGAAAGTCATGGAAACTATAATTTCTGACCAATTGTAACCGTTCCTCGAACGTGAAGGATTGCTAAGCGATCGTCAATACGGGTTCCGACCTCGTCGTCCCACAGGTGATCTACCAGCTACGACCTTGCACTTCTTGTCACTCGATAACCGCGAGGGAGCACACCTGGTCTCACTGGACATATCGAAGGTTTTCGACCATGTTTGGCCTACAGGTTTACTGTCTGAAATGCCCATTTTTGGGTTTCTTTCAGCCCTCGCCTTGTGGACGCCGAGTCTTTTCGGCAACCGGACTATCTCGGTTCGTGTCGATGGGGCACAATCAAAGCCTTTTCCCACTGATGCTGGTGTTCCCCGGGGTTCTGTGCCTTCACCCA
The DNA here is from genome assembly GCA_948099385.1 of Fasciola hepatica. Lineage (NCBI taxonomy): Eukaryota > Metazoa > Platyhelminthes > Trematoda > Plagiorchiida > Fasciolidae > Fasciola > Fasciola hepatica. The sequence goes on along the minus strand of CANUEZ040000012.1, from coordinate 6,137,744 downwards.
TCCTCTTTCTGTTTTTCATTAATGATCTCTTACCCATCACTTCCAACCCCATCCACACTTTTGATGATGACGCCACCGTTCACTACTCTCTTTCGTATCCCACCTCCCACCGTGTCACTGCCAATATTGACCACGACCGTTGTGCCCTTATAACATCGCTCAGTTCGGACCCCGAAGAGATCTTCGCTTGGGGTTCTCAAAATCATGTTCTCTTCAATGCTTCTAAAACATCTCTTCTCTCAGTTTCTCTCAAACACCATCCCTTTGCTTCTCACTGAAATTTTGATTCGGTTCCCCCCTATCACGTGTAGGGTAGAGCTTCGTTCTCTTAATCTCTTCTCGACTGGGTCCAACGCAAAGCCATTTTTCTGGTAGGTGATCGAGTTTTAACATCCAATTCGCAATCTCTTGCCCATCACCGGGCAGTCGCTTCACCGACCCTATTCTATCGCTATTATTTCGGGTTTTGTTCCTCCGATCTTGCCTCGACTATTCCTATTCTCATTAATTTTCAACACCAATCCCAAGCACAGGCAGCTGTCGCTCGATCTCGGACCTCAACTTTTCAGCCTTCTTTCTTCCCCGGACGGTCAAATTATAGAAACCTCGTTCCCCTGTCTTTTCACCCACCTACAACCTTTCTCTTTGCCAAAGCGGAGTCATGGAACTGGTTTTGATGTGAATGTTTTCTACAGACTCTTCTTACAGTGTGTTTTTGAATTACGGGGTTTACCCTTTTACTGTAATTCACTTCGTGTGTAATAAAAAAGAACACTGAAACAATTGAGAACAGCTGCGAAGTGGGAAGAGACGTACTTGTGTTCGCACTTGACGTTCTGTTTGGATCTCTCATCAAACGCACAACTTGCCTTATGGCTGGATATGCTGAATGATAAAATTAGAACTTCAGCAATATGACAAAACACTGCGCAACTGTTTGTACGGAAATGATAAGCATATGACAAACTTGCCTAAATAGCTCGCCCCAAAGAATGCGGAGATGGAGGCAACAAATAAGAGACTTAAGACATGACCTGTCAAATCGCATCAAATGCGTTGACTCACCAAAATCGATACGATCACTGGGCTTCCGAACTAGCATTCGAAGCAATAAGTCACGAAGAAGTTGGCTTGTTGTGACGGGAATCCTGGAATCAGCCAAAGAAAACAGTAATGGGATATAATGTGTGTCAGTGTGGACACAATACGGAAAATTAAACCCTTTTGAAAGACTGAAAAAAAAACACGTCCACGGTGGTAACAGGAGGGTGGGAATATATTTTGACAATCTAATAACTTAAGAAATATCATAACAAATGCATTACTGACTACTCTATCCTGCATTTCTCTACGACCAAAATGACGAATATGTCCAAGTTTATTCTTTGTGATCATATGCACGTTATAACTGCTTACTTAAAATGAGGCAACAGCTATTGTAGTTTCCATTATTACTATTATTACAACTGTTTTTACAGCATGCGCGAATTTCGAAGCACGTACTTACAATAAGCTACACATTGCGTTCTGCAAACCACATTCCTTGTTTCATTACGACTGCTTCATGTTATATGAACATGAAGTGAAAAGCAAACAAACGTTCGTTGCTGTGAATACCCTGCGCAGCCTATCAAATGGGCCAAACAGAACTTTACATGGAATGAGACTCACTTTGGCTTGAGGCAGGGACTTGTCTCATATATGTTTTTCAATGCCTCCGGATTGCTAGCGTAGAACGGTGCCTTTCCGGTTAGACACTGATACACGATAATCCCCATACTCCATATATCGGCAACAGCGTCGTATTTTCGACACATAAGGACTTCAGGAGCCTAAGAATGAATCAGAACAAACCAACAAAATTGGGAAATCACGATTATTTAGGAAAGCCAAATATAGTAATGAGTTATAGCAGCGCGACTATCGATTTACAGGTCCTAATTCTCTAAAGCCATTCACTGCACTGAAAACACAAGCCATAAAACTGTCGGCAACATAATCAGCGAACGGACTAATCAACGCATTTAGAAACGCATTTCCCATTGCCCTACAGCTTACGTTATTAGATTCCTACTAACAACAGCAACATATGGAAAGATTCTTTGCTCCAAGATGTTTCATGTTGTCCATATCATTAAAACCCAGTTAATTTTCATTTCCTAAACGGAGTGTTCCTATTGGGTAGTGATACACGAGTACATTTTAAAAAAGCTTAAGCACAGGTAGGCTGGCGGATGAAATGTAAAGGTACGTAAAATACTCGTTACACCAAAAATATAACGGGAATCTGTGCATCAGAGTACCAGATCACTTAATGTTCCGTTGAATGTTTCTACATCTCACATAAATTGTCTTCTTGTGTACTTCTATCAATACGACCTACTACAGGGGATGCTGGAGTCGTCAGAACACAAAAACCGGACACAATTAAAGAAAATCAGCTGAATAGCGCATTCAGCATAAAAAAACAAGCTACGGTACATTGTATCTCGCTGATCAAAAAAGAGTAGTGCAAAACGGGTTATCGCAGTTCTGTGGTTCAGAACCAGCTTTTGTATGTCTGCGAAATCTGTTTCTGTGCCGACATTTCGTTAGTGCTTCTCAAACTCGACGGCAGAACCTGGTCATAAATGCTCTTAGGCGTACCGTATCGGATGCTTGAGATAAGTGACCCGACCAACCGTTCAAACTTACATACACTAGAGTACTTCCTTGTAGCCGTTTGAAGTTGCTGTTCCCCGTGGCCTAGGCAAACACGGAAAAATTAGGGCGAATCGACTGTTTCCGTTGTTTCTATTTTTTCGTGATTCATTTACTGCTTCTCTTCATTATTAACACGGCTAAAGAACCCAATTAATTGTGGTGATTGATACCAACAATAATTTGCTTTCATCACATCACACCCTACTGCATTGAACAGTACAGCAAGCCCCACCGATCACTGTCTTTCTCACCATGTTGCACGTAGAAGCAGAAAGAATGAATACACAAGATGGATAGGGAATGGACCTACAGGGGTGAGAAAAGGAAACAACGCCCTAATAGCCAACACACGAATACACAGTCTAACTGTACAAACGCACATCGACCAATCATTCTGATTCGACAGAAAGTGACAACACGATCGTCACTGTTCATGGTTCGCTGCCGTATCCTTCAGTGTCTCCAACTAACTAGTTGAGGAATCTTTTGGGCCCCAACTACGAAGACGCGAAACGCCTACTTTTCCCAAGTTCGCTGTACATTTTCTCATTCCTAGCTGCCACGTCATCTGCTAACCTCCACGTGGCTTCTTCCGTTCTCTGGGAGGAACGGAAAACGGGGCACGGTATGGTAGACGTGCTTGCCACGTGTAACACGTGCCCCAGGCAACGAAGTTTGCTAATATGGATACGCCGTGATAGAACATTCTCTGAACTAGTAGCCAATACTCGATTTCACACCTCAGCATTGCTCACTCGGTCATTCCATTCAATCCTAGTGATACTACGCAAACATCGATGGTCGAAAACCTCAAGGCGACAAACATCTCTCGCACGCAGACCCCGAGTCTCGCAATTATACAAAACTGAACGCACCGCAACACAGTACACACGACCTTTCAACTTCAGTGAAATATCAGATCGACGCCACAAGTGCTTCAGTCCAGCGTACACCGTTCGAGCCTTGAATATCCGCGTGCTCACCTCTACTAACGTGCATCCATCCGTCGTCACGTTGCTCCCGAGGTAGGTGAAGTGGTCGACAACTGACAGCACTTCCCCATCGAGCATCAAACTCGGAATTGTTGACGTCGTCTTGTAACATCACCTTACACTTTGAAGGTGCAAACCACATGCCGAATGGAGCTACAGCTCTCCCAAGTCTATCTAGTGCAGGTTGTGCATGTTCCGTGCATTCGAACAAGCTGACAACGTCGTCCGCGCAATCTAGGTCACATAGTTTTTCACTAGATCCTAGTTAGACGCCTACATCCTGAAGATTTTGCAACGCATTCACCGTTATTTCCTTCATGACGAATTTGAACAGGAATGGAGACATAGGACATCCTTGTCGAACACCGCTGGTCGTTTCGAACCGACCGGATAGTTCACCGTAAACACTTAGGCGGCCAGAATTATGAGAATACAATGATCCTAGTAGGTTCACGAACTTCTGATGCTTACTTTTCGCTGAAGAGCACTGAAAAGCGTTGTTCAGTCAATTGAATCGAAGGCGCCTTTCAAGTCTAAGAAAACCATTATTGTCGATCGACGGTGCGTGTGGCGCGTTTCAAGTAGTTGGCGAAGAGTGGAAAACTGATCGATGCATCCTCCACCTGGGCGGAATCCGGTCTGTTGTTCCCGAACATCCCTCTTGCGAGCTGGCGTCAAACGACAGCAAAATCAAGGCTAATACCTTGGTGAGTATCGGCATTAGGCTTAACCTACGGTGGTTACTACAGTCATTGCGAATTCCTTTCTTGAGGATGAGAACAATCAATAACTCACTCAATATTAACGGAATACGCTCCTCGTTCCAAACCCCTATCGGGACATTATGCGGTTCTTCGCCACTCCAAGTCTCAGGGTTCGGTGACCGGTTACCCCCAATAGTGCAGTAGGCCCTCGTGGCTATGCGGTATATACCACTTCCAATTGCAATCATGCGCGGGCATGTATTAAAGGAAAACGTCATGGAGCAAGGTAGCCGGTGATTTTATCAAAGCATTTCCACCCAGTTTGAGAAGAACTGGGGGAAATTCGTCAAAACCGGCCGCTTTCCCACGCTTTAGTAATCGTATACATGACTCCACTTCCATTCCCGATGGGGGCTCAAGTGATACCTCCCAAGGAGTCGCAATTGTTGACACAGGAGTAACTACACTAGCGCGCGGCCAACTAAACTGCTCCTTGAAGTATTCGGCCCAACGGTCCAACCTTTGCTCTTTGCCATGGATGGGTTCCGCATTTCTATCGCAAATCGTTTCACTGACCGGAAGTCGCTGTCCACCGGTGTCGCCAATAGGTTTTAACAGTCTTTGGCTGTTACCTGAAGCAGCTGCCACTTCCATTTCCTCACCACCACTCACCAGTTTTCGCGATTCTTCCTAAGGCTTTTCGTAACTTGCTTTGGTAGATTTCTCCGCATCTTATTCATCTCCTTCCAGTTCGAGAGCTAGCGCTTTTGCTCCACTATACTCAACGACTCTCGCGAAATCCACTGTCTTTGATGGACAGTGGATCTAGGACCACAGGCGAGACCTGCTGCCACGTGCATTGCCTGCTGGATATGGGCCCAATGCTCATCTACATTACTGTTCATCGTAGTTCCTAGCTCATGTGCTAATTTCCGTTCATAACTGGTGCGAACTTCTGGATCACACTTACGTTGCACGGCTAACCCGGTTTGCATATTGCGACGATTACCATGGAGCTGGAGAGATAATCGCGTTAAAACTAATGCATGGCACGACTCTACGTACGTGGACCAGTAAGATCAACAGTTCTGAACAGAACTGCGTCCCCGGTAGCTCACTGTGAGATGGTCAATCTGGCTTAGAGTACCTGTAGAATTAGAGCGCCATGTCACTGTGCGACGCGGGCTGTGTCGGAAATTGGTACTAGACAAGAACAATTGATTATTTGCACAAAACTGGAGAAGCCTATCCCCGTTATCGGTACGCTCAGCAGGTAAAGCACAACGGCCGTCTAAACAAGCTTCTGACACACTAAGTTTGCCAACTTGTGCATTAAAATCACCAGCTAGCACTACAATGTCGGAACCCTTTCTACTGCGAACGAGGGTGGTGAGTTCATCATAGAACTTATCTTTCTGCAAGTCTGAGCTGCAGTCCGTTGGGGCGTACGCCGAGATCACAAACAAATTTCGCTCAACACAACTATCCTTTCGAACGCCGACTGATCCCTGGAGCCTCACAGCACACAAACGACTGTTAACAGGGATCCAGTCTAAAATGACAGCCTCAGCCTTCTCAGTCAAGACTATTTCTACACCACGTTGGCCCGTAGCTCTAGCCTCTTCGTCTCCTGAGGTGCGCAGAAAATACCTCGATGAGATACCTGGAGCAGTTAGTTGAATCACACTGCTCCAATCCTGAATACGCGTTTCATTTACACGGAAGACATCAACCTTCAGACAGTTCATTGTGAGGGCTAGGCACGCCTGCTGACCGGCCTGCATGAGTGTATGCACATTGAAGAAGCCGAGCTTTGGAGGCTGATGAGGCTTGAAAAAAAGTCAGTTACAAAGTAGAGGATTATTCCCAACACTATTTGACAATCAGTCGCTACGAGTATCGGGCATGTTAGCAGTGGGAGCATTATGGGTGGATAGAGGGGGCAAGAAGACGTGGTTGGGGAAAGAAGACAAAGGTTGAATAGAAGAGATGGAACTCTGAGCAGTAGCCCACTTATCACTTCCCACCCCGCTCGATGAAATGGGCAGCGCGGTCTTGATTATCCTGCAGTATGGGATTCTTTCTATTCGTGCGGTTCATGGGAGATGCCGGACAAGTACTGTTCGAGTGTCCAGCGACAAAGCGGGAGCACGATTAGGGTTCTCAATCAAAGCCTTCGGTTCTAACGCGAACCTATCCGCAAGGCATCGGGATGGTTGAGTGGAAGCCCATTGGCTTGGAACATTTATTCTTCCACTGATTTTACCGACTGAGTTGCCAGCTCAAATCGACCCTTAACCTGGGGCACCAGGAGACTGGACTGTCTGGCCTCTACCCATTGACCTGTCAGGCATGACTGCACCTCCGCCTAAAGGAAGCCATCCTGTATAGTGCCTTGGGTCACAGGGGCACGCAGGCCATCACACCACGTCAAGGTGCAGTTTCGTCACATCTACGGTTACATGTGCATTACCTCTGCGCACGGCATGATTCGACTGCCATTTCGCCTGGTGTTTTCACTACTTCAGTGAGCACCGTCTGAGTTTGGACATTTCTACATTTATCAGGAGTGTTACTAGTCGTGAGCGTATTCTGAATCACTATATTTATCCTACCGTGAGAACAGTGAAATGGAACCTTTTCCGGATGAACAAGAATCAAACTCAGCACGAACTCCCGATATCGCGTTTTCAACTGAAAAGACATGTAACCCACAAGTTGATCTTGACCACCTGATTAGTAAAGTGGTAATGTTTGGAACGCTTACTTTACCTTCAGACTGCTGCGGGGCTGTATTGGCCTCAAACCAAAACTGATCGTGGCAAGGAAACCATCAGCCAGAGAAGATAGGCTTTTCACTCAACCAGCTATATTTCAAAAGATGGCCGGTTGTCGGACGGAGCAGCACTGCGCGAACAAGAAGCTATTTTGGCTTTTAACACTATTAGTCATCTCCAACGTCCGTGAGGCATCTGTTCTTCCGTCAAAAATAGAGCGTACGCTGTGACAGTTAGTCTACTGATTCTATACTAATTATGTGATGAATTTTGTGGGTGGGAAACACGAAAACTGTTGGTATTAAAATATCCACGATTCTGAAGAATTATTCGGATATGATTAGTTTAGTTTAGGCGCTTTTGATGTGGTACACTAGATAAAGCGTTGCTTCTGACAGTCAATGGAATAAACTGCATATGCTGATACAACTGTGAAGGATCTCCCAGGAGAGGTTGTCCCGAAATGTGATAAACGTTCGTTAGGCAGTTCACGGCTGGGAGGCTAATGAGAATAATCACTCAGTCCATGAGAATCCAGTGGAATGAAGAGCCTGGTCAATAAATTTGCTCGTGAAATGCGCGTTAGATTTTCCGATATCCATCAAATCCAGTTGTTAAACCCGGATAAGATCGAAACATTGTGCGAAATCAGGCGTCTTTCAACAAACTAGGTATTCCGTTCAGTTCAATTCAGCTCAATGAACCATCAAATTCTCAACTGTCCTCCGGTTTCGGATGCTACCTTCCAGCATCGTCCAGTAAAGGGCAAAAAGAATAGAAGCACAGAGTGAAAAATATCCAAAAAGTCGAAGTACCAAGGGGAAATCAAGACGACAAGGAAAGAGTCCGAATGCAACTACGCCACCGACCGCGACACCTAGCCATATCACTTAATTTCTTCAACCATTTAGTAGGCAGATTACGTGGACCTCAACTGGGAAGTCTAACACATCTTACTAGGCCGAGTCCACTGATCAAGGTTTTCATACCTTTTCGCCATATCACCGACTGATCACCTCGACCTACCTTCCAACCACCACCTGCCACAGAAAACAGCGTACGCTGAGGAAGTCTATCGATGAGCATGCGTAACACATGTCCCAACCACCTTAACCTGTTTAGATTCAGTACTTGATTCACAGGCTGACCTCTGGTTCCCAACACCTTACACTAATCTCAGCATTCCCGATATGGTATTCTCACTATACTCAGGCAATGCTACGCAGACATAGGTTCTCGAACACCGACAGTCTTCGCCTATCTTTTACCCTCAACCGCCATGTTTCGGAATCGTATAAAAGAATGGAACTAACCACCGCACTGCATACTCAACCCTTAACAAACAATCGGGTGTCACGCCGGTGCCACAGATGACGGTGGTTGGTAAAAGCCAAACGCGCCTTCTCTATGCGCAATGGCATTTCATCCGTTATCTATCCACCTGGTGAGAAGTAACTGCCCAGTTAACAAAATTTACCCACTTCAGATAGAGCTTCCCCGGCCAACACAAGATTTGGTGTTGAGCCAACCCAGTCCTGCAGTAGCATTTTACACTTTGAAGGTGAAAAACGCATCCAAAACATTCCTAAACTGTTGTTAAGCTATCTAAGAAAGCTTGCAATTTATGTGGATGGCCACTACAGGTGGGGGAGATACGAAGATTGTCGGTATTTGAAAACCAACGTCTTCGTAGCATCGCTCGAATCTGGGGGGAACAGTGCACAAGCAGCGTTGAGGTTCGGCAGTTTTCGGCTCACGAACCAAATCACTAGATGAAACACTAAAGGTCATCAGGCTAAGATGGTTGGGGCATGTGTTGCACATGTACCCTGACAAGATTCTCCGACGCCCAACGTTTTTTGAGGCGGGTAACAGTTGGAAAATAAGGGTGTTCAGCCCATAATATGGAGGAAAGGTTTAAAAAACCTAACCAGTGGACTTGGCCATGTAAGGCGTGTTAGACTTGCTGGGTGGGGTCCAAGAGACCCTCGCACTCGATGGTTGGGTACTTTGGGGAATACGACTAGATGCCGCGATCAGTGGCGTTCTTATATCCACAAACTTTCATTATCGACTGGATACCAATATTTGCAGCTCTTTTGTTACTCCTTTTATACTCCTGACCCCTCTCATTGTTTTTGATTGAGGTTGTTGCCAGTAGATAGAAAACAAAGCCACGCACCCCGTGCATGGTTAGTGGTTGTCTGAACTGAGCTGAGTCACAGTATATTGTACTGGTATGGCTACGAGTCGTTCGAACGAAATTGTATGATAACGCTTTTGCTTCTACACTCTGTCAATTAAGTTTTTTCGTAAAGCAGAAACTGATGCAGTTCATCCTTGCGGCAGAATTACCGGTTACTCGGAACGAAGTCAAAACCAGCACGTAATAAGGCAATAAACATCCTGCATTTGTTCTGCTACAGGGAGATAAAAACTAAGTTTTTGTTTGTCAGATACTCAAGCAGACTCTGCAACTTTTTTCAGACCATGGTAATGACTCCACTGGGCAGTAAACAAGCAAAATATCGTACTTCGAACATGAACCAGTGGTTTTTCAAACAAAAGTACCTGGAACCATTGGAAATGCCAGTCACTTGTTTGGTGAGTTATTTTACAAGTCAACTATTTCAATTAGTTCGTCGCAGCAGCACAGAATAGAAAGTTACCGCTTCATTTAAGGCCTTGTCCGTGGGTTAGCTGAACTTAGCTCGTCAAAAGAAACCAATAGCCTAGGAAAATTCCAGGTTTTTTCATTACATGTTTGCGCGCAAGTGTGGTGAGAGTATACTCCAAAGCCTTAAAGACCTACTGCACCGTTGGGGATAACCGGTAACCGGACCCTGAGGCTTGCAGTGATTGGAAACCACGAGGTCTTAATAGGTCAAGTAGGGTAACGAGCAGGACAACAGTGGAGTGCTGTCTACCACCAAGGTCGGTTCTGAAAAGGTTTCTTAAGACCATGATAAAGGTAAGAACTGATCCCTACAGATTGAACAAGTGCATTTTGCAGTAAAAAATCAGATGGTAACTTTTTATCACGGAAATTGATGGAAAACGAGGGTAGCTATTGCATACAGCAAATGGATTACGGTTTCAAAACCGAGTACACATATTTCATCACTAACCAGTGAATTGCACATCTTGTGTACTATCACTATTCAACATTGCAACAGTGACCGTTTGGGCACTAAACTTTTGGAAGATTCTCGAGGCTGGTCATAACAGAAGCTTTTGTTGTATTACGACTGAAGGGTCAAAGTACCAAACTAGGCGAACCTTTATTGAAGGTTTAGGACCCAAACAGACAGGGAGCAACAGATAGCAGAAATGAACCTCAGCAGCAGTCAGTAAAACGAATGGACTAGAAATGGAAAAGCGAAGTAGGTCTTTGGATTATGGGATTTATACCTTCTGTTGCAACTCATGTTTATCATCTAAATAAAAAGAATCGCCCATGAAAGCAAAACAGGGGTATAGAAAATGACGTGGAAACTAGTTATCTAACCCCACAATTGAGTCAAACAAGTTTGATGAGCAGTTGTCATAGATCACGACCCTTTGTATTGTACTAAACTCACCATATACATGGGTGATCCGCACATTGTTACGGCCATCATTCCGTCTTGTAGAAAACGAGCAAATCCAAAGTCAGCTAAAAATTGATCAGCCAATTAGGACAGCATGAGCAATGCAAAAATTAGAATATATAGCATAAAGAAATTATATTGGATGCTGCAGTGGTAAAATGTTATCCACAGAGAAGGAACAAATATGGAGTTGTAATAAGATACTTCCCGACTTAATGTGTCAGAACCGAGATCGGTTCGGAGTGTATTGAAAAGTCGATGCGCCATGTGAAATGTTATGGCAGAATTTTATTGTTTAATAACACAGCGTAGTCGAAATCGTTGGAAGGTTGTCGACGTTTCGGTCACCACGTGTAACCTTTTTCAAGACTGGTTTCACAACCAGTTGTGAAACCAGTCTTGAAAAAGGTTACACGTGGTGACCGAAACGTCGACAACCTTCCAACGATTTCGACTACGCTGTGTTATTAAACAATAAAATTCTGCCATAATATTTCTTGACTATCCTAAAAATGAAAGATCCGACGTAGTTTTTCTACAATGCAACAAAGCACGAGAACATAAAGTCACCGAGCATTGAGACAGGACGCAGAACAAAGGCATGTGAGCGAGCTTGGTAACCACAAAAGCCCTGACTTTATCCGTTATCCAAATTTCACAACAAAAAGCGAAGGATTCGATCTTCCATCAATTTTCAAATTTTTTCAAGGTATTCATCCTTGTCTATTAGGATTACACCCGAGCCCCTTAGTGATCTTAATACTGCGCCTTTGTTCTTCCGCAGCTCATTCGGTGATTACAATTCCATGGTGATCGATCTACGACCTTGCACTTTCCATCTGTGGTAGTAGCACCAACTGACCGAAAACGCCTTTAAATCGTCCCGATGTTCGTTCTAGGTGTTAGGTCCTGGGTTCGACACATTAGATCTTCGAATTGAACCACGAAATAAAAACGATTGTTACTAAAGACGGGGCATCAGAGGAACTAATCTCTGTTGACCACTAGCCCATTCATCAATTAAATTGTAACAAGGTCGTGTAGGATGTGAGTGTACCAGTTAGGGATTCATGAGATTTACACTATGAGTGATTGGAGACACTATACGACATGGTTAAATGGCACAGACAGTGTTGTCCTATCCCAGTTACGTTCTAGCTCGATCAGTGTTTTCACATTTTCACTCCATCACTCGTCCGATATTCTTTTATCTGTGTTATGTCGATTGATACTAATCAAAGCCAAAACACTGAAATGCCAGTTCAGCGTTCAATGAAGCCGAAGCTGAACCGTCGAAGCTACGTGATTCAATCACATTCCGCTACTGTGTATGAACGTTAGGCCCTGGGATACCAACTGTGCACCGAAGATTTGGTATAACAAGTTCATGATATCGGGGGAGGAAAAAATCCAGTTACAGTGAAAAATTGAACAAGCTTCATGAGAACGAGTTGATATTATCTGTTGGACCACAAAGAACTGTTTAACTTTTCAACTGGCAACCCAGTACTCAAGCGCACCCATGAGAGCTGTAAGTCTTTCAGCACAGATCAGTCGAAAATCGAAGTGATACCAAAAACGATGAACGAAGAGCTGTATCAGAGCCGAATAATGCAGAAGAAGAAAGTCCCTCGACCAGTGGTGGCCGAGTGGTTTACAGCGTTTGCTTATCATCTAGGATGTCACGGGTTCGAATTCCTGCCGTCACCGGTTAGTTTAGTGGTAGACAGTAATCCAGTCGTCCGGCTCGTTACCAAACTTGACCTAATGGGACCTCAAGTGGCTCTTCACCACTGCAAGTCTCAGGGTCTGGTTATCGGTTATCCTTAATAGTCCAGTGGGCCTTTGTGACTATGAAGCATACCCCTACCATTACACTCATACCCAAGCATACTTTTAAAAAATTTAAGCAGAACAGCAACCGCAACATTCGAACTTGTCGCCTAGCGTCTCCCGACATTTGATTGATTAATCTCGTGGACCCTAAACAAGAAGCTTGACACATTTCACACATCAACCTTTTTATACCATTACCTTACCTCATGGAACAGATATTTTCTCATACCTTTAAAATATCACCGCTGCAAAACGATACACATCGAAAGTCTACTCTAACTGTTAAGACTGGATGTTCTGTTTAAGGATCCCTAAGCCACTGCATAGGGGAACAGGATTTCTTGCCACCATACTCTAGAGCCAGCACCTCAAGACGGTCAAATATCTTAGGCGTGGGAAATGATCAACGTTTGTTCAGTGTTTTATGGAACTGATAGCCGACGAATTTCTCTTGGTGAGGCCAATTTGCGACAAGTTCGTTTACTCCGTGCACGCAAATAAGTGGAGCCGAATAAGTATACCTAATGACCACAAAGGTCTACAGCATTGCTAGAGACAACCGAAAACGACCCAAAGACTCCGTGTGGTGAAGCAAATGGTGTTACAGTGGGTTGGGAATAGCAATGAGCCGGGCGACAGCGAAGTACCGATTTTCACTAATGTGATCGGAGAGGTGGGGTTTGAGCCTCATATCTTAGAGACGATAGAGGCCTATAGCACTGAACCGACAGTTACACTGGACAGGCGACTTATTACGAAGATAAATGGCTCGAACGGCTGAGAACTGATAGTGATAATTTAGCCGAACGAGTGCTAATAGACTTATCAGTAGCAACGAGTGCTTCCTGGGTGTTTAGTAAACTTTCAAATGAACCAGAAGACCTATTTTTTGGTACTGAAAAGCGGGAAACCTGTTTCTAACTCGGCTTTAAAATATCTCCCATTGTTGTTATATTTTGTGAATTATTTGAGGCTGTGCTATACGACAACCAAAACTGAGAATGACTTTCATTTTATGGGGTGCACTGATGATTTTTTATACTTGGGAGAAAGAATCTCGTGAGGACTGTGCCAGTTACCGTGATGTAAGCCCCGTATCTATCCGTTTGATAATCCACCGTTACAAGGCATTTGGTGAGAGGACCATCTAAGAACAACAGAATGGATTTATTCCAGGTTGCGGTTTCACCAACCTCGCAATAAGTGAAGTGTTTCAACAACGACACGACTGCACTTGCCCTCTATCTCAAGCAAGCGTTAGACTCAGTAGAGCGGTCAGTGTTATCCCCCTACCTATTTGAAGTCGGTTAAACTACTGAAGCCATAGCACTCGCATATCAATGGTAAGGTAACGGCATACGAGGAACCGTTTAATTGATTTGAAACTATTAGCAGTTTTCATCGGTGGTGTTCTATTTCACCGTTTCTCTTCGCGACCGACGATATAGTGGGCAGTATCCTCGCCTCCAAATGCCTCAGTATGGTCGGGGGTGGGTGTCTCAGGCTTCGAGATGGCTACTCGTCCTGAACGCCTCTCGAAATGCTCCCAAGTGACCGTGTGTCTAACAGTCTCTGCTAAGGAAGTCCTATTCACTGCCTTCTCGTGGCAGAGGTGTTCCCACGGAAGCGAATGCCTGACGCTCTCCATCGGGCTGGCTGACTAATGGTCAGTCTAGAGGAGATGGCTAAATCCTGATTCCAAACCAGCCATGGGTAGCGTAAGAGGCGTACAACGGTATGCTCACTGCTATTTGTGGCGAAGAGGTGTACTGGGCACCCGGGATATTTGGCCTCATGAGAAGGGCGTACGAACAGAGCATTCAGTCACCGGCTCCCAGTGAGTTACGGACACCACGTTTCGTCCCGCTGCCTTGCGGGTTGGACTTTGAATAGCTAAAGGCTCCGAGTGTGGACCCCTATGACAACCACCTGCTTTGGCTTGGGCAACCTGGCAGTATTGGGCCCACAAACAAATCATGGAGTCGGATTATCTACCCCTTCCTCCCCGATGATACCATGTTTTGTTTGGCATACAGTCTGAAATCAAGCTGGCGTGTAATATATATATATATATATATATATATATATATATATATATATATATATATATATATATATATATATATATATATATATATATATATGGTAAAGATACATAGGCGAGACAGGTAAACAACTACGTACTCGCTTACACGAACACAAACTAGCATGACGACGCGCCGACCCACACACACAGATCTTTAACCACTACGCAGAGACAGGTCACGAGGTCAAAATCGATAGCGCAAGGGTGGTCACCCGAGCAGAGAAGAAGGGGGAGCGCCTGATCCTCGAAGCCCTCCATTCGATCAACTAGTTCAACCGACACGTCGAGGTTGATAAGCATTACGTCACCCTGGCAAAATCGATGGCGAAAGATCGGGAAACGGACAGACGAGCAACACACCAAAAACGTGCGGAACCAGCCGTCCCATTCACATACTCATTCACTCACGTTTGACAACGAGTCCTAGTTTGAATCGAAACGTCACAAAAAACGTTTTACAACTCAGTGTACGCCTTGACTTCTCTATTATGTAATATATATATATATATATATATATATATATCCTCGAATTGTTTGAAGATGTAGCTGTTAAGTGAAGACAAAGTGCGTGAACTGGAGTATGCCGACGACATTGTATTCTTACCCGCGGATCACATCTGGTGCGAACCTGAAAGGTTTACAGGCGCCGCGAATCCAGCTGTTATGCGCTTAGCACCTTCTGTGTAAAGTGCCGTTTCAAGACCGGGCGTCGGTCATTTTAGGGTTATCGCTAGGTGGTGACTTGGTGAAAGTGGGCCAGATGACAACTGGTAACACTGATAGTGACAACCAATGACAAATGAACACGCACGCATTCAAAGCTCAAACAACGCGACGGACTGAATTACACGGGAAGTTGATCAGAAGACACACTGAAATTCAAAATTCACTTTTATAGGCCGTTGTTCGATGAGTCCTTTAAATTTGCATGAGATATCCTGTAGAAAAAATTGTGACCGCCAATCTATCAACTCTGGCAGGAGCATTACTAACAGTGAGGTGACGCGTCTACTATTTTAATAACCACTGGAAAGTTTTGCCTGCTAGATCATGGTTTGCAAATGATAGGCAATTGTCTGATGCATTATGTGCTGTTCGCAATCATCATTATCGTACAGCGCTAAACAGCAGAGCAAGTACCACCGACCACTGTCTTTCTCACCATGTTGCACGTAGAAGCAGAAAGAATGAATACACAAGATGGATAGGGAATGGACCTACAGGGGTGAGAAAAGGAAACAACGCCCTAATAGCCAACACACGAATACACAGTCTAACTGTACAAACGCACATCGACCAATCATTCTGATTCGACAGAAAGTGACAACACGATCGTCACTGTTCATGGTTCGCTGCCGTATCCTTCAGTGTCTCCAACTAACTAGTTGAGGAATCTTTTGGGCCCCAACTACGAAGACGCGAAACGCCTACTTTTCCCAAGTTCGCTGTACATTTTCTCATTCCTAGCTGCCACGTCATCTGCTAACCTCCACGTGGCTTCTTCCGTTCTCTGGGAGGAACGGAAAACGGGGCACGGTATGGTAGACGTGCTTGCCACGTGTAACACGTGCCCCAGGCAACGAAGTTTGCTAATATGGATACGCCGTGATAGAACATTCTCTGAACTAGTAGCCAATACTCGATTTCACACCTCAGCATTGCTCACTCGGTCATTCCATTCAATCCTAGTGATACTACGCAAACATCGATGGTCGAAAACCTCAAGGCGACAAACATCTCTCGCACGCAGACCCCGAGTCTCGCAATTATACAAAACTGAACGCACCGCAACACAGTACACACGACCTTTCAACTTCAGTGAAATATCAGATCGACGCCACAAGTGCTTCAGTCCAGCGTACACCGTTCGAGCCTTGAATATCCGCGTGCTCACCTCTACTAACGTGCATCCATCCGTCGTCACGTTGCTCCCGAGGTAGGTGAAGTGGTCGACAACTGACAGCACTTCCCCATCGAGCATCAAACTCGGAATTGTTGACGTCGTCTTGTAACATCACCTTACACTTTGAAGGTGCAAACCACATGCCGAATGGAGCTACAGCTCTCCCAAGTCTATCTAGTGCAGGTTGTGCATGTTCCGTGCATTCGAACAAGCTGACAACGTCGTCCGCGCAATCTAGGTCACATAGTTTTTCACTAGATCCTAGTTAGACGCCTACATCCTGAAGATTTTGCAACGCATTCACCGTTATTTCCTTCATGACGAATTTGAACAGGAATGGAGACATAGGACATCCTTGTCGAACACCGCTGGTCGTTTCGAACCGACCGGATAGTTCACCGTAAACACTTAGGCGGCCAGAATTATGAGAATACAATGATCCTAGTAGGTTCACGAACTTCTGATGCTTACTTTTCGCTGAAGAGCACTGAAAAGCGTTGTTCAGTCAATTGAATCGAAGGCGCCTTTCAAGTCTAAGAAAACCATTATTGTCGATCGACGGTGCGTGTGGCGCGTTTCAAGTAGTTGGCGAAGAGTGGAAAACTGATCGATGCATCCTCCACCTGGGCGGAATCCGGTCTGTTGTTCCCGAACATCCCTCTTGCGAGCTGGCGTCAAACGACAGCAAAATCAAGGCTAATACCTTGGTGAGTATCGGCATTAGGCTTAACCTACGGTGGTTACTACAGTCATTGCGAATTCCTTTCTTGAGGATGAGAACAATCAATAACTCACTCAATATTAACGGAATACGCTCCTCGTTCCAAACCCCTATCGGGACATTATGCGGTTCTTCGCCACTCCAAGTCTCAGGGTTCGGTGACCGGTTACCCCCAATAGTGCAGTAGGCCCTCGTGGCTATGCGGTATATACCACTTCCAATTGCAATCATGCGCGGGCATGTATTAAAGGAAAACGTCATGGAGCAAGGTAGCCGGTGTTTTTATCAAAGCATTTCCACCCAGTTTGAGAAGAACTGGGGGAAATTCGTCAAAACCGGCCGCTTTCCCACGCTTTAGTAATCGTATACATGACTCCACTTCCATTCCCGATGGGGGCTCAAGTGATACCTCCCAAGGAGTCGCAATTGTTGACACAGGAGTAACTACACTAGCGCGCGGCCAACTAAACTGCTCCTTGAAGTATTCGGCCCAACGGTCCAACCTTTGCTCTTTGCCATGGATGGGTTCCGCATTTCTATCGCAAATCGTTTCACTGACCGGAAGTCGCTGTCCACCGGTGTCGCCAATAGGTTTTAACAGTCTTTGGCTGTTACCTGAAGCAGCTGCCACTTCCATTTCCTCACCACCACTCACCAGTTTTCGCGATTCTTCCTAAGGCTTTTCGTAACTTGCTTTGGTAGATTTCTCCGCATCTTATTCATCTCCTTCCAGTTCGAGAGCTAGCGCTTTTGCTCCACTATACTCAACGACTCTCGCGAAATCCACTGTCTTTGATGGACAGTGGATCTAGGACCACAGGCGAGACCTGCTGCCACGTGCATTGCCTGCTGGATATGGGCCCAATGCTCATCTACATTACTGTTCATCGTAGTTCCTAGCTCATGTGCTAATTTCCGTTCATAACTGGTGCGAACTTCTGGATCACACTTACGTTGCACGGCTAACCCGGTTTGCATATTGCGACGATTACCATGGAGCTGGAGAGATAATCGCGTTAAAACTAATGCATGGCACGACTCTACGTACGTGGACCAGTAAGATCAACAGTTCTGAACAGAACTGCGTCCCCGGTAGCTCACTGTGAGATGGTCAATCTGGCTTAGAGTACCTGTAGAATTAGAGCGCCATGTCACTGTGCGACGCGGGCTGTGTCGGAAATTGGTACTAGACAAGAACAATTGATTATCTGCACAAAACTGGAGAAGCCTATCCCCGTTATCGGTACGCTCAGCAGGTAAAGCACAACGGCCGTCTAAACAAGCTTCCGACACACTAAGTTTGCCAACTTGTGCATTAAAATCACCAGCTAGCACTACAATGTCGGAACCCTTTCTACTGCGAACGAGGGTGGTGAGTTCATCATAGAACTTATCTTTCTGCAAGTCTGAGCTGCAGTCCGTTGGGGCGTACGCCGAGATCACAAACAAATTTCGCTCAACACAACTATCCTTTCGAACGCCGACTGATCCCTGGAGCCTCACAGCACACAAACGACTGTTAACAGGGATCCAGTCTAAAATGACAGCCTCAGCCTTCTCAGTCAAGACTATTTCTACACCACGTTGGCCCGTAGCTCTAGCCTCTTCGTCTCCTGAGGTGCGCAGAAAATACCTCGATGAGATACCTGGAGCAGTTAGTTGAATCACACTGCTCCAATCCTGAATACGCGTTTCATTTACACGGAAGACATCAACCTTCAGACAGTTCATTGTGAGGGCTAGGCACGCCTGCTGACCGGCCTGCATGAGTGTACGCACGTTGAAGGAGCCGAGATTCAGAGGCCGACGGGGCTTGAGAAAATTTGAATTACCAGACAGAGGATTATTCCCGATACTATTTGACAGTGAATCGTTGCAAGTATTGACCGTGTTATCAGTGGGAGCATTATGGGTGGATAGAGGGGGCAAGAAGACGTGGTTGGGGAAAGAAGACAAAGGTTGAATAGAAGAGAGGGAACTCTGAGCAGTAGCACACTTATCACTACCCACCCCGCTCGATGCAATGGGCAGCGCGGTCCTGATTATCCTGCGCGACGACCGATGCAGTATGGAATTCTTTGTATTCGTGCAGTTCATTAAAACGTCTATACCTTGCTTTCCACACCAATATTAAGTGAAGTATGCTTCATTGCATATCACTGTGATGATTATAATGAATCAATGCCCCAACTTCCGGCGGTACTGTATTAACAACGTTCGCGGTATCCTTGTGTGACTTCCAATCTCGTCGTCAATAACGACTACGATTATAAATAAACACGCAATTTGTATTGCTTCATGTGCGCACCTTCGGACTCGTGATCTGCTAAAAGGTCGCGAGATAATCGCTTTACATTAGTTTGACCAGTTGTGGGTGCGTAACTCAGTTCTCAGTCATTACGTGAGCATGTCGTGTGGACCCGAGACAAACGGAAATGAAGAGCTAGTAAACCACTTGCGTCAAAAGTGCTGCTAATTTCGTAGTTCACCGGAAGGCCACGAATGTTTTATGGCGGAAAATGATAAATCATATTCGGACTCCTCAATCTGGAAGCTACCGCAAAGTCGTTAGGCATGTATTTCGTATTGATGGGACTAAGGAGCAACCTAACCGAGCCCTTTTGCGTCGGAGCTGAGCTGATACTCATCCACAAATGGCTTACAAAATCTGCAATCGCACTGTTATCACATTTTCTCGTGGACTTAAGACTCTAGGCTGTTAAAAATGGCTAACCGCTGGCATATCACTTAGTTCCTACTTTCGCTACTGGCTTTAATTCATATGCTTTTTTGATATTTTCGTCGTGAGTGTAGCTCAATGGAACTACACATGCACGCTTGTTACACACTGTATACCTAATAGAATATGACTAAATAATGTGAAGACGTGTGGGACCAGAGGTCATTTAAAAACAGACTAATGGCCACTTTTATCAAACCACCCACAGTATATCGGTTTGTATGTGAAAACTAATCCTAAGTTAGGGAATCAAAACTCCTCCACCAACGCAAAGTACCTGTCTCCCGACGTATGATTACAGGCACGGCAATGTGATTCAGGCTGTCAATCCTCTTAAAAATGGTTGAACGCCTAATGGCAGTCGCTTCACCTATTTTTCTGCACCAATAAAACACTGGGACTTACATGAATGAACGCGACAAGTTTTCCCGTAACGATTGTTATGAAATCAGGGTAAAGACTAGTCGACAACTTCGACCATCACGCTTTAGTATGAACTCAGAGAAACAACAAATGAAGGTGAAATACCGAAGTTGATGTACCAGTTATTGCTTGATGACACTTGGAAAAGGACTTGTTTACAAAAAACTTACCCAATTTAAAAGTCAAGAGATGTCCCGGTAAATTTGCTACCGGCTGACCACAGTCTCTGCAATGGCTCAGAAGAATATTCCCTGGCTTAAGGTCTCTGTGCATAAAACCTTTTTTGTTTATAGCGTCCATAGCCGATCCGATTTGCTGTAGGAAGTGGCGGATAGTATATTCGGGCAACGTTCCTTTGGCTAGCGCAAGAATGAACAAGGAAGTATTACCTTACCTTGCAAATACTCAGAAAGATCCCCTCCATTGCAGTACTCCATCACTAAGTATACACCGTTAGACGTCACCTGAACTTGTCAAGATTAATGCTAGCTGTACGTACACCATGGTCGTATAGCTCCACAATATGCTTATGTTTCAGATCCTGAAATTTCGAAAACACAAAGCCAAACTTACTTTTAGGACGCTTATTTCTTTGCTAAGTAATGTTTTGTTTTTTGGCATGTTTTGGTCTTTCTTCATTATCTTGATGGCCACCGGCTGATCCGGCTTCTATCAAACGAATAACTAATAGGTTGATAACTTACGTTTGTGACCCTGCCTTTATAGACAAACGCGAACGCACCACTTCCAAGAAGGTTGGAGTGGTTCGCATTGTATTCGTATGCTCCTAGCGAAATCATGTCAAGCAAATACAGAAGAGCCGTTCATGTAGCGCAGTTAGCGTAACTGTCGCCGTAGCGCAGTTCGGTTCAGTTCTCACAGGACGAAAGTGGTCAGAAGTAATCCTGTGTCCAAATCGTTGTGTTGTCGGCGAGTTTCCGGGCTCCTAACACTGATCTGAAAGGCAAAACCTGCGAGACAGCTTGGAATCAGGGGCTCATTAGTGATGTGTGTTACTGTTGTGTGCATGTATGTAGGGGAAGTTGCTCGTCAAATGATGCTGGCGAGGTAGAATCCCTATCTGGGGCCCAAGACCCACCGAAATACCATCTAGTCAACACGGAAACTCTGTACTTGTGGCTTTATTCAAAGAGCCAAACAAGAATTTTTGAATGGGGCACCTTGGCTACAGGCTTGCCGAAGTAACTTTTAAATGAACTTTTGCCGGTCGCTTTAGCCGCGGGGGCTGGTGGCACGTCCCACGGACCACAGATACGCAAAGAGAGACAATGTTCCTTAGCAGCCAGTCGTCGACCTCTACAGCCTGAGAGAGTGACAGTGCGACGAACCGGTGGACGCCAGCCTAAACAGGTGCCGGTCAAGAAGCAGGATGTCACTCAGGATAACTAATTATGGTAGTCTTGAAGTCTTGAAGGACTACACTGGTTCCAGGCTTTGAGCCCAATTGTCCCGGTTCTTGAGGAAATCTTTGATCTTCTGTCGGATTCACCGAGCTGAAACGAGGGTAAAAGGAAGCTGTGACCACGGAGAGAAGAGGCTGGACAGACGGAGAAGAAGCAATCGCTTTGGCCTGTTTCAAAAAGGTGGAACATCAAACACAGACCACCTCTTACACGTCTTACGTCAAGGGGATAGAGGTTGAGGAATGAGGGGCGGACGGGATAAGGTAGATGGGATAGACCCCTTACTGCCTTTGTGGAGGCCCGCTGAACTCTTTCTAGGATCTCACGGTCTCGGACAGGACCAGAGTGCACTATTTGACTACCGTACTCCAGCAGAGGTCGGATATACGTGCCCAAAATTATGGGGAAATCATCCTTAGATATGCGCGGGAAGGACCTTTGAATCATATTTGGGACTCGAAAGGCAGACTTGCTCGCAAGTTGTTGATGATGAGAGAAGGACAAGTTACAATCTAACCAGAAACCGAGCACCTTGTGTCGGTCAACCCTTGGCAGTGTGGTTGCTCCGGTAATGGAAAACGTGTGACCAGTCTCCCTGCCGAAAGACATGCTCACACATTTGTCATCATTAACTGGGAGTTGAGTAATCGCAATGAATTGAGCGAGCAGGACTTACTGAGACTGCTCCTTCCTCCCCCCTTACACACAGAACTACGGGAACGAAAGTAGCAAGAGGAACAGGGCTGCGAAATAGCATGTTGGTTGTATTGCAGAACTGGTTTGCACAAACATGTCAAGTCAGAGATGATAATTGGTAGGCTCGAAGGTGATGAGTCACAGGGAGCTGTTTTTTGACTTGTCAGCGGCGATCCTGATTGGTTGAGGCTCATTCACGTAGAAGGCTGCGGAGCTGTATCTGGCCTATCACGTGGGCGGCTGCTGAATCACCACTGCGTTCCTCCCCCGAGAGCCCTTCGCCAGTCGAGCTCGTCTGTCACGCTGATCATTGAAGCGAAACTGATGGCTGTGGCCCGGCAGCTCCAGCAGTGTTTTCAAGACGGGGAATAGATAGATCATTTTCATCAACGCGGTCACCTTCTGGACTCTCGGCCACCTTAGCCGCATGGTCCGTTACACTGTCGGTTGCCACTTTGAAATGGTTTTGGTTGAGAGGCGTCGAACCAAAGACGCATAACCCAGGTCAGTGGTCTCGGCCATAGATTGACCAAGTTGCCTTTTGATAATTTCACGAGTTGGCTGAAGCCCGGTGTCCCGGAAGTATGCGATATCTCTGGAATTAGGGCACATTGGCGACGACGGTAATCCTCTTCACTTGAGGAGAACGGCTGGACTCTCCTCGGTGGTTGTATGCACTGCGTTTCTGTACTGCAACGAGAAACCGTCGAGGATAGCCCCCAAACCTGGCAGCTTTCTCCGATTGGCTGATTTCACTGCACCTTCCACGGAAAGCGCCAAGGTTCCGCTGAGCCGTTGTAACACTGAAGTGGTGGCGCCGTTATCAGATGCCGACACCCGGTTCTATCAGGCCAGTATTTCAGCTCCGCCTCACGGGATCGCGATCCATTGTCGGTGACAATTACCCCAGGGGTTCTCTGTAGGCTGAAGCTTTTCCGTAACACCTAGATTACGAACAAGGTGGCCGACAAACTCGCCAAGAACACTTCCAGCCACTTATATTAGGAGTCAATTAGTACAAGGGCGTGATACCGGTTCAAGGGTGTGCCATGGAAGTCCGCACGAACCCTCTGCTATTGAACATAGTTTTCGCGCCATGGATTCCGGTTGTTTGGTCTCGACTGAACTTTGCGTAGACCCGCGTCGCCGTTCTTTGTCGTGGTGCAAATATCCGCCTCCGATTCCGACCACTAGCACATCTGTCGGGCCAGCCATTCTGTTTTGTCCACGCCTGGTTGGCCTTTGTGCAGTTCATCCGAAACCAACTTGCTCGGTGGAGGTGGGATGACAAGACGGTCACCTCGATAAGGGAAGCCGTCGGGTTGAATACTGAATTCTCCCGGCAGTACGAATAGCGGAAGGAACTTCCGCTTCACCTCCAGCTGCCATCCCCTCCCGATCGCCGACATCGCGGGCAAGTAGTATTTCTTGGTCTGCTTGTTTAATTGTCACCTCGACGCAGACGCAGCAGGTGAAATGAAATGGCTCTGGTCCGCCGCTACGTATTGCGTGTATGGAGGTATAAAAACCGCCTGTGGGATCGTTTTGCCAAGTCGACGCAGGATATCATAGTTAAAGTTTGCTAAACCAATGCTGACTGATGGCAGCCGTAGATTTAACGATGAATGTATCCGGATAATACGGGAATTGAAGGGCTTGGTGGTCGGTGACATTTGTGAACTTCACTCCGAATAGGTAGTCGTGTAGTCGGTGCACCACTCAGAAAATGGCCAAGGCTTCCCCCTGCTTCTGGGAATGGCCCTTCTCTGCAGTTCTGGGAAGACGAGAGATGCAGATGGTTGGATATCCATCTTGTTTCAGAACTGCCCACGTCGCGACTTCAGACAGGGCAGTGAACATCACAGTCTGCTTAGATGGTGCGAATTGGTCAACGATATCTTCGATAAGACCGCGTTCCACTGCCACACATCGGACAACTGAGCCAGAAGCAATGGTTGGACTCTTGCTGCGGAGTGTGCAATGAAAGTGGAACAGTATTTCAGGCTCCCAGGAATTGATCGTAAGAGCGCCTGATTTTTCGGTGAGTGCACGCCAATCCGGGGTTTGAAACGATCTTGATCGGGTCGATATCCGTTTGCTCTGACTGTGAAACCGAGGAAATCTAATTCGGCAACGCCGGATTTGCACTCAGGGGCTTTCATCGATACACATCTTTCCACAAACCTATTCATCAGCCCTTAAAATTGGTGGGCGTGTTCTTCTTTCGTGGATCCGAAAATAAACACATCATCTTGATATGCCATCACCCCGTAGATACCTTTGATCACCTCGTCTACTGCGGCCTAGAATAGCCCGGAGCACAAATGCAGGCCAAATGGCAAGAACTTGTGTCGGAAAATGCCCTATGGAGTGTTAAAGGTTGTTAGTGCTTTTGGCTCCAAGTGCAGCGGAATATGTAAGTAAGCATCAGCCAGATCGAGTTTCCAGAGATACTTGCCACCAAGCATGCTTTTCGCGGAGTCCTCGGGTTCCACCGTAGATGCTGCGCATTTCCGTGGACGGGGATTCTAGGTCATTCTGTGATCACCACAAATCCTGTGTGTCTGTCTGTCACCCTCCATGGCCAACACAATCGGAGTCGCTCAAGTGGATGAATTCAAAAGCGAAATGACACTGTTTTGCCCCATTTCGGTGAGTACCTTTAGAATATCCTGTCTTTGGCAGAGCAGCAAAGCTTGGCGTTCCAGGAATATTGGACAGCCTTCCATTCTCAAATTCGTGGGCTCAACCACCATGCCAACTTCATTGTTGGGGGGCTGTGCGATCAACTGCTAGAGAACAAGCTGATTCACCGGACTGTCGGACTTCGTTTTCAAGGTTGCTTCAAGTCGAACAGGGCCTACAAACCCATAACCGATGAACTGTCCAGAGAAATCAGGAATTATGCCAACGTATATTCGCTCACCAACCCAACCATCAATGTGGTCCCGCTCAGTAGTGAAAGTCGATGTCCAGTAATACCATGAATGCGCGCGGCGATGGGTTGCATGGGTACACTGGGCTGAATCAAGTAGCGCAATGATTTCCGAATAATGGACTCAAAGCTCCCGGTATCCACAATGAACTAATGCAGCAAGCCGCACTGGGACTGGAGTGATCTGTAGAGGAATTGGTTCGATTCACCCGAAGTCATCAGTGTCTATACTGGATTGTCATAATTTTTCGGATCCCCGAGGGCTGCTCTCATCACATTACAATTGGATTGACGGCACACCTCGCGATATATCCAAGTTTTTCTGTTGAATGGAATACCGCATTGAGAAAGCGCCAGGTGGAACGTAGGCGGAAGTTGACGCACGGGAAGCTATGATTCAGCCGTACTGGTTTGCAATGAGGAATCATTTTGTTTATTGACTTCGATTGAGGCGTTTGGCTTGAACGGGCTGGCTTACGGGGAGAGAAGTGTTGTTTTTGCACTATGGAATGTACAGCCGTAGTATCGGCCACGCCGTCCAGTTGTTCTCAGGTTGACTTGGCCTCACAGAACGTAAGGCTGTGATTCAGCAATAGCTTCTTTTGCAACCCCAGCTGATCACCGATATTACATTTCGCAGCCTGCGTCTGTAGTTCCAGGATGAATTCCCGGAAATTCACGTTGGGACCACGAACCAGCGGATGAAACTTGACACGTTCGATATCCCGGAAATCGGCCGGAACCAAGTAGCTCAGCAGTAAAGCCTTAAACTCGGATCTGCAGCAGAATTGTGAGGGCGGGTTGCAGAAAATGCTTCAAAGACACTGGAATTTCGTGTTTTGTGATATACTCGCTCACACACCATTTGCGTGCCTCCGTAAATGTTATGTCTCCACGGACTAACGTCTGTTTTTACGCGTCCAATGCGCTACCTTGCTATACTCCAACTTGGACCTGCATGACGTACGTGCTTGTCTCTCGCAAGCTGTAAACTTGATTTTCGTTTTCTGAGTCTGTATGATCGCCTAGTGGAGGTTCGTATATGTTTTGTGTTACTGCCCATTTAGTAATCCAGTATCGTAGAATTTACCGATCGATTGTGTTTTGATTTTGGGACTAATTCAAGCTATGATACATATTGCTAAAAGGTATACTGCAAGGCGCTCTTGGATATGCGTTTTCACCAACGAGTAAATTGCTAAGCCTCTAGAAGAAAATAAGAGTTCCGTCTGGTCCTCCTTCTTCGTGTTCTTGGGCATGCTGCATCATAACTAGAACCGTTCATTCATGCCTTTAGTTTCAGTTGCTTCAGCTTGCGGAGTTGCGTTGTTCAGTACTGGTCAGCTACATGACAAGGTTCTCATTGTAGTATTCAAAATGAACTGGACTGATAGGATGTACTGAAATAGCCCCACTGCTAACCACGCGGGCAAAAGTAGCAAGAGGAATAGGGCTGCGAAATAGCATGTTGGTTGTATTGCAGAACTGGTTTGCACAAACATGTCAAGCCAGAGATGATAATTGGTAAGCTCGAAGGTGATGAGTCACAGGGAGCTGTTGTTGGACTTGTCAGCGGCGATCCTGATTGGTTGAGGCTCATTCACGTAGAAGGCTGCGGAGCTGTATCTGGCCTATCACGTGGGCGGCTGCTGAATAGCCACATTAGTTCACCTCTGGTTTTTTCATATGCCTTACAGTATGGCTTCAGACGGGGCAGTCTGTCGGGTTAGGTCGTGACGGATAGCCATCGCACTCGCATTGTGGCTTTCGACTGAACCCTCTGAGCGAGGCCAATTTCTCTTCGGTGTCCTCGTGGACACTCCTGGATACTTGTCTCCACTGTGGCTACGCGAGCACGGATGTTGCCGTTTGCGGTCAGATATAGATTATCTACCATGATCACGCCAATATCTCTTTCCTATGTGCCTTGCTGCAGCTTGCCACCTCCTAGCGAGTGCTCGTTCACTCGATAAGCCCATAAGCATGACCATTCACTTGGCCGAATTAAACGGCAGGTTGTTGTAGAATGATTACTAAAACAAACAGTGAGGATAGATTTCGGTGTCTGTCTATGCGTTGCAGTCCAAACCTCTTGGCAGGTCTCCCCGTCTTCGGTGTACAATGGCGTATTTCACTGTGGTACAGGGAAGGATGTCAGTTGCGAAGACTGTGAACACTCAGAGTCCGAGCATGGACCTCTAAGTTGCTTCGCTGGGCTCTCCATGGCTTTCAGAAAGCGGTTTGTTCACCCTGACCTCGAATACTTGGCCATTCAGGCAGTCGGACACCCAGACGATCAGGGACTCAGAAAAACCCATTCTCGGTGGCTTTCCTCGAGGGAGGGAGTGGAAAACGCGATCATGGGCCTTAGACAAATCTAGAAGTACGACGTCTATTTGGAATTCTTGTCTAGTGCTCTGGTGTAGCAATCCATTTTTTCCATCAGGTTGGTTGGGCAAGATATAGGGCCTCGGAAGCCGTTCCGGACGTCATTTAGCACGCAACCCCCATCGATGGACGGGCAGATGAAACCATCGATCAAGCTTTCGCTGACCTTGGAAACTAGGGGCAGCAGCGCCACAGGGCATTAATTTTGCGGTACTGTTCTGTTCCCTGGTTTATAGATCGGTGACACTTACTTACCAGGTACCTTCCGAAACCTCTTGGAACGGTTAAAAGGGTTTGCGAGTGAGAGCTAATTGTTGCGCTCACTGCTTCAGTAGCAGCTACGGAACTTCATCCGGTCCTGGAGATCCTCGGGACCGTAAACTGTTGAGCCTACAGCCGACTCGTTTAGATGAGAGCATCAGGTTGGCTGCCTCTAGTGATTTTTCTCGTTTCGCCATGGCTTGGTCGTTGTTATTTGCTTTATCTGTCCATTCCAGAGCCCGATTAAGGGGTAACTGAGCCAGGATATTAGCAGCCTCCTCGTTTCTTTCCGTCAATTCTCCGTCCGCTTGCCGCACATATCTCATTTTAGGTCTAGCCTGCGTCACCGTAGATAAGCGGATGTATAGTATTTTGGGATCCGTAACCATCCTTCAAGGAAATGCCCGTGACTCTAAGAAGTTTCCTGCTTGCGTCGTACATTGCGGAGGTTTCGGACGTGGATGTACCCGGCGTAGACCCTCGAGCTATGGGTTAGTCTGTGCCTAACTCATGCCACTCCCCTCTTCAGCCTATTTGGCCTGCGGTGAGGCTCTACAGACGCGGACTTCAGGGTCCTGACTAGTGCCCGCTGCACTCACCTCCACAAAGCTTTCGTCAGAAGTCCTCTTGCGGTGTTCCAGTGTGCGTTAGCCAAGGGCTAGGCTTGTGGCCAACAGGCCAAGGCTAGAAATGGGGCCCATGGTAATGCAAATCACCTGCAGGTCAATCACGTGTCTTGTTGGCGGGCAACTACTCCAGAGCTGATGGTCTTGAGGTCCCTATCCATCGTGTGGGTTGCCTAATACGCCCGTGCCAGCCTTAGCTCTTTAGTGTGTCGAAGAAAGTTGAAAGTATGGACCCCCGACTGGCATTGCGGAAGATGGTAGCGGGGCCGGCCTCAAGCAAGTCGAATTCGCTCATAGCAAGAATCCGGCCCTGGTTCTGTGACCACACATACTGCTGTGTTTCAGTTTGTGGTGGCTGGTAGGTTCAGTGCAGCTACAAGGTCCGTAGATCACATCTAAGAGACTCCTCTTGGCGGTCAGACACATAATATCCTACATTTCCTCTGAAAACATTTGAAGTCTGATCGGAGAGCCCTTTTGCTTTCAGTCTCCGGCCATTGTAGAGAGCACAACATCCGCCTATATTTCTTATTCGTGCCCAAATGAGCCGCTGATATCTGGTGGTCTGTCTTTACCCCCGAGAAAGCTAAAACTACGCGCTTCACCAGTGGACTTTCTTTCTGTGGTTGTGGCCCGTTAAGCTTTCGCCAGCCATGCGGAAACGCACAATGACTTCTCCGACAACACTCGAAATCCTACCAACCAGAGTGCTTTCGACAAAGATCTCTACTTCACCGCCGACTTTGCAGGATGATGTTGGTTAGCCACTTTTGTTGGAGCTTGTCAGTTCCGCAAGTACTCATCTAAACGCCGTTTCCGTAACACTCTGGCCCGATTATTCGCTTGTTTTCATCGGTGAAGGTAGCTTACCGGAGGCTTACCGGGCGTTGAAGTCCAACTTTCGACCTCAATATCAACAAATCTTGCGAGAACAATACCGGCTTAGTGGGGTCATGGAAGGGGACTGGCACCACTGGACGATTGTTGGGGATCCTCTCCACCTCCACCAGCTTTCCACTGTATCTCTGAAATGTGCTTCATCGTAATTGGTGATCCTTTCAACTCCCGAAACGTTCCTATTTTCTTATCGTTCGGAGTAGCCTTGAAACCTCCTGCAGCGTTTGACATCCACTTCTTAAGGTAAAAGCCGCCACTTTTGATAATTTAAGTTCCATGAACTGGCTTCAGGCTGTGTCAATTTCGGTAAACGGCTCGAGATATCTTTCAGCACAGATATCGCTGTTTATGTGGCCTGCTGCTATTTGGCTGACCAACTCTCCGTACCTAACCGCCTTTTCCCGTAGGATAGAGTTGTCACCAAGGGGTGATCATATTGCTCAAGCAGATGAGAGGTTATCCTGAACTCTACCGCAGATTTGTTCATATCTTTCCGGTCCCATCACAGGAAGCATAGTGTATTTCTGTTCTCTAATGACACCTTCACCAGCAAAACCTTTCTCTCATATCTGCAGAAATCAGCATCCTACTTAGTCTGACCCACTCACAACCTCCGTAAGGGCGTTGTCCAATTTGGCCTCTGCAATAAAACAATTCAATGATGAGAGCGCAGTCTAAAACAACGAACTTTACGGATTTCTTAGAGTTGAAAACTGGATAGTGTGGCAAGCACCATATCCCTCTCCGACTTTGGAGGCGGTAATTGCATTTTCTGTGGCTAAGGATTTGGCTGCTAATCATCGCATCGAAGTACCTTTAGGAATCGTATCTAACCGGCCAGTCGTGCGTAATGAAACAACTCGGGCCAGGGCTACAACATTGGGAGAACGAAAACACCGGGCTAGAGGAGCAAGAATGTATTCTGTCCCATTCGGTTGGTATTAACTCGTTTATGTACCGAAGCAGATATGCGACTATTGGCAGACAACTTGCTGACCAGTTATAAGGCAACTTTGCCGCATTTGTACCATCTAACAACTATAGTCCGGCTTCACTTGATGAGCTGGATAGTAGGAATGAGGCTGTAAAGCTCTGGACCTCATATGAATACGGCTGAAACGAAGCAGTACCACTTCTAAAGGTGTTCAGCACGACCAAAGCTCTGCTTCGTAGAAGTAATCTGCAAATAAAGCATCTCTTGTTGTCTGCGCGGCTATCCTTCTGTACACTCCCTGGGTGGGTCAGTCTGAATGGCAGTTTCCCCCTCCTGCTTTTTTATGTCCGTCGTTAGCTGATCCTCTCGAGGTAACTCTAAACAACCGTCCCCGAGGTCGTGAAAGTCATGTTCGTAGAGGCGATACAACTGTCGTTATATGTCCTTATTTTTCCTAGGCCCAATTTTCCGAGCCACACGGACCCGTGGGTCCATAAAGTGTCAAAACCAATGTTGTACACATGGCAGAGGGAGCCCCGCTACGTCCTACTCCCAGGTACAGCGCACAATATGCTTCTGGGGCACTACAACCAGAGTGACTCAATTTATCATCTTTGCAGTTCAAGATTGGTGCGGTTTTATTGAGGCCATCTGGATCAAATCGATTTACTGACTCCTCAGCTGCAGATCATTCAGTGTGAATGCCTCGGTGGACCGGGTTTGCTTGTTGTCGTGCAGTCGTACGCTGCCCGCGGCTAAGACCCGAATCCCATCCACCATGCTCACTGCTAGTGACGTGGAATTCTCCCAAGTAGGCTTTTCCTCACAGAACGCCCCCTCATCGATGTTACGTCCGATCCGTTATCCACAGAGACTAGGGCTGTGGTCGGTAAGCTAGGAGTTGCCAGTCCCACAGTAACTACACATGAGCGAACTGGTTTGTGAGCAGACCGCGGCACAGTGCAGGTAAAGCTCGGCCTCAGATTTCGTTCCGATGATGCTGAGTCCACCTAGTGCGGCAATCGATAATATCCGCCCGGACACCTTTCTTTGAAGCACGTTGCTTCCACTCGACAAGCCGCTGCTCAATGTGAATTATTAGGCATATGGGACATACTCCTGCCGTGCTAGGCACTTCCAACGTTGAATAACTGCAGACTCGAGGGGCATTGGGGAATCCATCATTTCGTGTTTTGCGCCACAGGCCTTGCGGTCCGGAAAAGTAACACCGTCACACGAAGCGGTATGCTTGCTCGCCAGGGACGGACATTCTAGACGAGGACTAGCAGTAGTTCGTATTTGAATGACACTTTACCTGGCAAGTACGATGTTATCATGTACGAGCGACTGGGCAAGGCCGCACTCAGCTCTCCGTTCAAAAATCCGCCTGTTTGATGTTCGACAGATTTCTCATGACGGAAACGTTCATGCCCCTCAAGCAGAATGGACCGCCGCGAAGTCGAACTTCCTCGCACTGTCCAGATTACCAGCAATTCAAGACGCGAGATGCGGTCGAGACTATTGTCATAAACCATTTCGCGTTGCACAAAGGCCTAACTTCCAGTTCGCCAGCAATGCCAGACGCAAGAAGCTGCTTATATTTGTATTTTGAATCCTTCTTCCTCTTCCAGATTTCGCCTTTATTCCTTGAACTATCTTCCTGCCCGCTGGTGGCATGCAGATAACAAGACACTCATGAGGCTCGGGAAATTCAGGGCTTTACCGTCGTACCCATGTGCTACCTCATGACTTCAAGACTTCGAGAGTCGACTAAATCCGCTACCGGCTACTTTTGCCTGCCCGTTTAAATAACTGTTCAGGTTCTCAAGCGAGACTTCACGGCTTCCTCGGCCTATATACTCCGCTGGTTGGCCCCAAAGACTCCATGGTTCTGGTGGCAGACAACGAAATATTGTCTTTAATGCACGCGTAGCGCCAAGATCGGACCTGTAGGCCAAAAGGCCCAGGGCCGTGGTAGTTTTACATTTCTAACACGAGGTCGAACATGGCGCAGATGTCTCCCTACATTGGCCTGACCTCGTACATAACACTATCGATCAAATTTTGGGCCGCCCAAAAAGCTGATCAAAAAAATCTTCCAGAATCGTCCACGCTTTTGCGTAGCCCTGAGCTGGATGGAGCGTGAAACAATGGTCGATGGTATCTTTGGCCGGCCTTCGGAAAGTACGCGCAAGGTATAGGAGCCTTTGCCCCGGACCCGACACAGTGGCTCCCTTGCGGGTTCTGAGCTACTTGACAACCTTGCAATATTCTTCACTACATCTGCCAAAGTTGATCATCCCTATTCCAGGAGGGCCAAACGAAGTCTGAACCTGAACTGTTTGCCTGACAACGGGCGTGGAACGTTTCCTTTTTCAATGGCCTGGGTTGTTTTCTAAAATACATTTGAGGAACTTTGCCCCCACCACTCCTGAATTAGCTTTGCCTGCTCTCTGCTTTCCAGCAGCCAGTGGGTGCCGTTCTGATTCAAACATTCTTGGCTCAAGCACATCGCCATTCCTGAAATCGGTCAATACAAAAACCATAATTTATTTCGGAGAGGTCCAAAGCTCGCCGGATACGTGATCAAATGTTATAAGCAACAACCTTGGTGGATATTTCGTGACAGTGGGGGGGGGATTTTTATGACCAACGCAAGATAGATAGGCTTAAGAGAGATAGATTTGATATAAACATACGGTAAATGTACGATAAATGAGCTCAAGTGGACTAACTGATGAGGTCAGACGATTGCCCGGAAAATTTGAAAGTCGGGGTCATGTGGTAGAACCTGACTGATCCAAGTGCGGATGGCAAAACCCGGGAACTTTACATAAGAGAGACTAAAAGGGAGTTGGAAGAATGTGGTTACGAAAGAAAACGAAAAACAAATTGACTTTCACGGAAAAGAAATAGATATGAATGAAGCTTTGCTACACTTTGACAGGTAGTCAACGACGAGGTACAAAACTCAATGTGAAACAGGGGCTGAGGGAAGCAGGCTGCTGGAGGCGGGTCACTTAGCAAGAATTTTTCGAAGAGCCTTCACACGGTGGCTGTGAGACACATATTCACACGATGGAAGCATATCAGAAGAGGCAGCTGGATGGATGAAGGATGGCCGGTGAAAAACTAAAGAATCAGGGGGAATATACGCTCCAACTAAAAGAAGCAATGTGGAATACCAGCGGAGAAGTGCGGCCGGGAAGTAGAACAGTGGAACGCAAATGACACGGGAATAGCTGTGCCAGAAAAAGGCAGGTAGGGTTAGATCAGGTGGTTCAGAACTGCCCAGGAAAGTCATGGCGTGCCGTTTTCATTAAAACAGGTAGAGCATGATGGATCGACAGGAATGACAACGGCTGTGTAGACTGGTTCATTAATGACAAAATGTGGAGGTGGTGGAAGAAAACAGGTAAGAGTAGATCTATTAGTTTGTCCAGTGCAGGGGCATCGCGTGATGATGGTGGAAAATGAGAGGAGCTCCAAAAAATGGACTTGCATTATAAAGCAGCAGGAACTTGACGATGGAAGTGGTTGGAGAGCGTGCATAGTTACAAAGAGGTCAGAGTATTGTGACCATGGGCGGAGTAGGGAAACTGGGAAGTGAAACGGACTTTTGTGCAAGGATGTAGAAGTTGTAAAAGCAAACAACATAACAAAGAAACGAGTGCATGAGAGATATAGGAATTAAAGTAGGGGCAGGCCGTTTGGCTTGGAACTGTACGTGAACTTTAGAAAGAAACATTTTCTTTATGAGAGGTGAAAAGCGGAGAGGCAGATCAACCTGAAAGGCGCAGAAATGATGCCCGCACGAGAAAACGTGAAGTACGGGTCGCGACAGAACCGGTCGATCTATTCTCAGGAATACGAGAACTCGCGCTAAAAGGACCAACAGATGTAACCATGAATAAAGAATAAAATTTACTGATAGCTACCAAATTGACCTGTCACATTAGTTTCTGCTCAGGTCTGGCTCTCCTGGTTGCCGTCTAGACATATGGCCTATTCTCTACCCTAGTATTAGTCCTATATATTGTGTTGTATTGGCATGATTAAGAATCACTGAAAACGGGCTTGTTCGCCAACTTGTGTTTTTCAAATGTGCTCTGGGGGATTTTTCGGACTATAAGTCGATTTGTTCATTGTAAGGCACTTTTGAGCAATGCGCAGCTACTTTTGAATCCCGAATTCAAAACAGGACTTATTCGCTGTTCTTACATTACCGGAATATGAAAAGAACAAATTTTACGAACGTGTGGAAACCTCAAATATGAGAGCACGAGAACTGAAAAACGAGAGCTTAATTCACGATGTCGCTAGGCGGGCAAGTATGTCACGCGAGAACAGAACGGGCCTTGTTCAGAAGGTTATAGCGCGTTAGTGTGATCAAACAAGTGTTGGTGCACCAACATGGGGGTGGGAAAACGAGATGTGCGCATTTCACTAGGTGAAAAGTCCGCAGCATTGTGGTGATTTCGGGCGGCCTTACACATCCGGTGGGTACACTCCCGGTCGTTGTTCCAAACTCGAAAACCTATGCTGGTCCCGCCACCAACCTCCGCCATGCGTGTTTTCAGCTGTCCACTAAGTCTCCATCACCTGATGCCAACCATTAGTCTCGCTCAAATGACGCCACAAAATACCCATCGGGCACTCCCTGGGACCTGTCAAGCTTCAGTGCTCATCACTTATGTCATGCCCAACCTTCTGGGAGCCTGCCTTTGTCCAGCCACCTACTTCGCCTAATCGCCCCCACCCTCTGCCGACTTCTCCCGTAAGCTCAACCTAGTAGTAACCGGATGGGTTCTCCTCCATCTCCATCTGAGGCCGCCAACACTATGCATTTGAGTAACCATTCCTGCTGCACTTGTTCCGATAACCTCCTTATTTACATTTTCTCACCTCCACTTTCTCCTCCCCCTTCCGATAATGTGCAAAAGTACTAACCACACATCTCCTTTGCTACCTGATATCTCTTCGTGCCCGCCCACAATTGATCCTGTATTTTGGCCCCAGCACACCTCTGCTCTCTCCCCCAGCAGTTCTCCACCAGGCCCTGCCTTAATGTATTTTACTGCCACCATATGCTAGCCGCCACACGGAGATTGAACTTGTTTTCTGATTCTCTATACGCCCCATCCCTCCCCTACTTACCGGCCCCCAGAACCCTTTCACGAGCTTGTTGCGTTTTCGGCTCTTGGTCACTCGCTTCTCAACTCCAACCTTCAACTATACTCCAGCAACTTACCTGCGTTCTTACGTCAGTGGGCCCTCCTGTCTACCATGTAATAGGTTATTTCTGGCTGAGCGGGAGGCCTGTTTTATTGCAAGAACCAGTGCTGCTCTCAGAGTCAGTGCGGCCTACATTGTGACAAAAAATAGGTAAATCAGTGAAGGAGAAAAGCCACGCACACGTGACAAAGGATAGAAGGGAAGCGTAAGACAAAACTGAAGGTCTGGGTCAGGTGGTTCAGCAGACTAGAGCCACCTGAGGGAGGCAGAGAAGTCAGAATTCGAACGTCAACCAGATAAAAATACATGGATCATGCAGGAGGTCGAACAGAAACAGGGGATAAACTAAGAGAAACAGACCACTTTGAAGAAACTGGTCAAGAACCAGAATAAGCTGTTAAGGATGAGACTGGCGTGGGCTGTTCTGTACAAGGAAACGAGAAAATGCATGTGTATTGAAATCAGGTAAGTGGATTAACGGGATCATTGTTATTCATTGATGACCGGAAGATATGCTTCATTCGGAAATCAGCATTCAAGGAGAGAGATAGCAAAATTTCCATTATGAAAGTCTGCCAGTGAGTAAAGTCAACTTCAAGCTGCGGATTTTCGAAATGACAACAGTGAACGAGGACGGACAGGGCCAGCGAACTTGATGAGCTTAAAGTTGATATTGCGGCAGCCAATAAGTTCCAGAAAGATGGAGGTTGAATCTCTCAGAGAAAATGCGTGGGACCGGCTAGGTTATTTTTATTTTGAAGGTCGGTAACGAGATATTGCCGGACAGAGGAACTGCTGAGCGAGTTACTTTGTGCTGAAGAAAAACGGGAGGGATATGGTGTTTTACAAGGCAAGATGATGCAGAGCACCTTTTTTTTTCTTACGTACAACCAAACTAAAGGTTCCTAGCGGGATATCCCACCGTACTAACACCTTGGCTAATCCTCATCCCTGTTCGCCATATGCTACCTTTTACCTTCTTGTTATTATTACCACTCGGTTTCCAGTCGTACCCAGTTGCATTTTGCAGATGAGTCTGAGTGACCACACGAGAGGGGGAAGTACAGGGGTGGTGAACTCGTAAGCCCGCAAGACTGGCACTCCTCCTGGAGGAGGAGCTGATCGGCATCACCGGTACTTCATAGGCAACTGCTTCACCAAGATTCTACCAGAAACGGATCAAAACTATCGAGGACCGGGTGAATTCACCCCGGCACCCACCGGAGGAAGAAGCTGAAATAACTCTCAGGACGGATTCAAAACTACTTGCCTGACCGGACCAGGTCCAGGCAATCATATTCATTGTCAAAGGGAGCGAATATTCGTTGATCACTTGCGTATTAGCCGGAAGATTACTGCCTGTGTCGAACATGCAAGCTGTTCGCTGTCGAAAAGCCATTTTTATTTGCATCAATGGCATACTTCTGGAATGGTTTGAGGAACATGAATGGGTGCACGATTAACTGGTGCAGCTATATTGGAGCAGCGAAAAAATTGCAACACTGTGGCAAGCACGGAGGATCAAGTAAGACTAGAATGTCTGCAGGCAACCAACGTGCGTAAGTTATACGAAACCCATGGAGAAAGGGATTCAACTCGTGCGAGGCTCAGAATAAGTGAAAGAAGCTGAACTCTTGGTGACAGTCAGCAGAGCTGGTGAGAAAATTGGCACACTGGAATTAAAAATGTGAGGTGTGAGAAAAGTCAGAGCAAAATATTTGATATGTGGCAGACCAATGGCTGGAGCCGTTGAAGTGAGGACCGGGCCACCGCAGGTGGAATATATGACGAATAGGATAGAATATGAGGTGGATAGGTATGTTATTCTAGAAAGCCAGGATGTCCACCGAGTGGGTGACAAAAATATCTGTTGTAGTGACTGGAGGGTTAATAATTGTTGGAAAAGTAGCCAAGAAAGACGACGGTCGAACCTGAGTGGGGAAGCCTAGGGGGCACCCTGAGGTCTTGAAGCCTTGAGGTAGTACACGGGTACGCGGGCGAAGCCCAAATGGTCCCAGATCTTGTGATCATCTAGTTATCTGAACTTTGTTGGCGAGCTGGAAGATAGTTCACCGGACAAACGGATACAAACCTCACTTATGCGATCACAAGGATTCAAAAACTAGAACCGAATTGTGGCGTGCGAGAGAAGAGCAAGTGCGTCACGCAGGTTTAGAATGAGGATATGCCAGAGCAGCGCGCTGGGCGCGAGCAAACAAGCTATGGCCTGTAAAAACAAACAGTACATAAAACAAGTCAATAGTGTAAATAAGTGAGTGATGTTAAGGAAAATATGAAACTACAGTGGCTTTCGGGGGTATCTTCCACGACCGGTCTTTACAGAGGGTGAAAGCAAGTCGCACAGTCCGGCTGTTATTCGGAGCCAATTCAACATTTTTTGGGATCACACAGCATGGGCTCAATATTGGAGTGGTTTTTCTCTGAGACATGCTCCGTGATCCCGACTGAAACAAGTGCAGCAGTAGGGAGAATGAGTATGGGTGAGACCAGATGGCCAGATAAAGTTTGCTCCCACCAGCAAAACGTGGTTTGGAAAACAGGGAAAAATCGAAATCAAGGAGATAAACGTCGTATGTGATGTAATACAGCCAAACGATACGATGTCCAGGCGATTCTGAAGTTGGGATAGAAAAAAGCAGTATCAGTCTGGAGAGCGTGCCAGCTGGTTGGTGAACACCACACGCTTAACCCTATTGCTGCCTGCCCTAAGGACCGCATCAGTAAGCCTTTTCAAACCTACTACATCGCCAATCCACGAAGGTCGTGCGAAAACCTTATTAAGGCTCTTCCTACTCGCCGATTCCTTCACAGCGCCGTTGCCTCTTCTACTGGGTACCCTGCTACACACCTACTGATGCCCATTCCCACCACCTTAGCATTTGTCAATGGCCACTCATTTGACCCTGGTGAGCCTCTTACCCCGACGGCGAATTTTTCTACTATTCCTAGGAAAACTCTACCATTTATTCAGAAAATAGCATCCGTGAACCTCGGCCTTAACAGCTAACCCCGAAATTGTACTGGTCACCAAGTCCCGGCTCATGGAACTATTCTTACTGGACGCCTTTAGAGCTGTTGGGGACGGACTTTTTCCCAAATCCCGCAGGTGCAAGCCTCGTGGTTGTTTGGTCAATAAAAGTTACACCATCCGTACAGGAGTTGTTGGCCCTCCTCCTTCAAATCTTACATAAGACTTGGTGTGTTCAGCCACTTGCATCTCTGGCCGGAATCCCCCCTTCGCCGAGTCCATAACCCTTTCGGTCTGAACCTTTTGGATTGAACGTCTCTGTGAGTGATTTGTTGTCTCCCTTGGCCACTTTGCCGGTACTAAACTCGTTGAAGGCGATTCCAACCCTCTTCGAAACTGCTAGACCTCTTACGCTAGCCCTTGGGCCCCATCCAACATCCTTCCCCGTGTCCACCCCAAGGAGTGGACCTAAAGACATGCCTGGCCCATCAGGGGGAACAAAGTCTCAGACCTTGTCTTTCCCATCAGTTTACCTGCTATCATTGCCAAGTTTACTGGTCACTTCCCACGTAGCGACGGCCGTATTGCTTTGCGTGAAAGCAGACGTCTCCTTTTGTTCCTCTAAGCCTTTCATTGCCCCCTTTTCACACCGCCCCTGCAACTGGCACTCTGTGCCAATAGCAGTCTCCTCTTTTATTAGAAATGACTTTCTCCCTTCAACTCCCCATTGAACCCAGCCCCCTCTATCCAAATCTCACACACAATATAAATTTTGCTAGCTCAAGTCCCCAAGAAGGCCTCACACCCGTAGTTCCCGACTGCTCCTTCCAGAAAATAAGCTGGACAAGCTGCGACTTGCCGAAGCTAGATCGCGGGAATTCCCGGTTCTCCTGCGCACCAATCAGTTGAACTAGGAACTGCGACACAGGGCTGAGCCCTGTCAGGGACTTCAAGAGGCCAATGTTCTTCTATACCTAAAAAATTGGTTGTCTTACTGGCCTTCTTCGTAAAAGGTTCTACCCATGCCCCACCCAAATTCCTTGTTTGCGGCCCAGACATCACCGATACTCCGATGTCAATTTCTGCAGCCTTCGATGCTCACTTTACTTCGTCTTCCATTTCTTGTCCTGGCATCTCCCCGTTTTATACTCCTTCCGTCAGTTCGGCCTCAATCGCATCGATCCTGTTGATCCACGAGGACATCGGAAAATAAGCTTCCACATCAGAATGATCACCAGGATCGGGGCGCCTCGGCAGTCCTGACTGTAACAAACGTTTGAGCAGTGCGTAGCCAAATTCGCAACGGATCCCGAAATCAGAAGACGATTATCCGTGGTATTCTAAGACACTAGATTATTACATGAACAATGACATCAAAAAACTACAAACATCAATAATACGATCACAAGGACTCAACAACGAGAAACCGAATGGCAGCGTGTGAGCAAACAGCACATGCGTCACGCAGGCCCTGAACAAGGGTGTGCCAAAGTAGCGCTCTGGGCGCGAACAAACAATAATTGGTCCATAGAAACAACCAGTTCGTAAAGACAAGTCAATAGTGTGGGCAAATGAGTGATGTTAGGAAAAACACAGAATCGCAAGGGTAAAAGGGAGATTTTCCACGACCGGTAGTTACACCGCCCACCAAAATCCTCCTGGATCCTTAGCAGAGTCAAAGGTTTGGTATAAAGGTATTGATTGTTTCTACCTACCTAGGCCTTGCTGTCAGTGCGCGCGCCTAATGCTCGTCATCAAGGTTCTACTGCTGGTCGCACCTAACCCATTGGCTACTTAGACGTGAGGCTAGTCTACATCTTCCACAAGACCAAATGACCGATGGCGGGTGTGGAGGGAAACATAGATGCTGTCCCTGTAAAGAGCCGTCATGTCCTGGATGTATGTGCTTGAAAGACTGTGTGTGTATGTGTGTGTACGTGCCGGGGTGTACAGTGGAATCACAAGTATGACTACACATCAAAGGGGGACTTTCTGCAATGTCAACAAAAGACTGTGTGGCAAAAACGAGTAAAATGTAGGCATGTGTGCGTGACCTAGGCCCCGTTACTTCCACATGCAGTGTCGTGTCGTGTGGTGAGCTAAGTTTTGGACAATTAGC
Source organism: Fasciola hepatica (assembly GCA_948099385.1). Lineage (NCBI taxonomy): Eukaryota > Metazoa > Platyhelminthes > Trematoda > Plagiorchiida > Fasciolidae > Fasciola > Fasciola hepatica. The sequence continues at coordinate 6,096,765 of CANUEZ040000012.1, read as the reverse complement.
TCCATAGTGCATAGTAAATGCTGTATGAAATTAAACACAAATATACTTCAAAGGTGGTGTGGGGGGCTGTGTCCTACAGGAGAATACATGAGGGTTTGCTAAATGAATTCAACTTCATCTGGTATCAGCAGACATGGGTGTAGCTTGGTCGGTAGCGTCGGCCTCGCCCACCTCACTGTCACCTTCAAGTAGACATATTTTACTGATATCTCGCAATACATCTCCTTTGTTCGTTCTCACCACCACCGTGCACACGAGGCCATCGATTTCTGTACGACAATCCCTGATCACTCCAACCGGCCAATCGTCTTCATATAAGTGGCCCTCCACGAGGATGACCACATCGTCAAGTCTGAACGACCTCTGTTTGGAGATCCACTTTTGTCGAAGCTGCAGTGTCGGTAAGCACTCCCTCGTCCATCGTTTCCAAAAAGCCTGTGCTAAGTGGTTCACTTGTTTCCATCCAACAACGTACTTTCCACGCAGGGTTTTCGGTGTGGTTGCGCCCACGTTTGACCGAAGTATTGACAGGTCGTTGGGAATGAGTGCCGGTTCGCCTCCCGGGTCTGGGACGATCCGCACCAGGGGTCTATTTTTCAATATGCGTTCTACTTCTGTTAGTAAAGTAGTCAGCGTCTCGTCTTCGAGGGTTTGTTGTGAGGTCAGGGCTGTGAGTATTTTCCTAGCCGATCGTATCAGCCTTTCCCAAACGCCACCACGATGACTGGCATAAGGTGGATTGAAGTGCCATTCTATCCCCTTTTGCTACGGTCTGGGTTTGTACTTTGGCGTGGTCCAGGCGGTTCCACCATTTCTCTAACTCTTTATGAGTTCCAACGAAGTTCGAGCCATTGTCGGAGTGTATATTCTTGGGGACGCCCCGCCTCCCGATGAACCTTTGAAGGGCCACTAGGAATGAATCGGTTGTCATGTTATGCACTACTTCGAGGTGGAATGCTCTGGATTGTAGGCATGTTATCAGGCAGCCATACCTCTTTTGGGTGCTCCTCTGATGTCGTATGAGTAATGGGCCAAAGCAGTCGACGCCATTTTCCACGAACGGGCACCATCCCGGTTGGACCCTTACGGCTGGAAGGGGGGCCATCATTTGCTGGCTTGCCACCGCTCTCCGGCGACGACAAGTGATGCAGTTGCCCATGACTCGCTTGACCATCGCTGGTCTCTTTGTCACCCAAAATCGTCGACGTATATTGTTTAATAAGTGATTCAGGTCTGCGTGTCCCTTTTCCCGGTGTACATGATCTATCAGACATCTCGTTATATAGTAGTCACCGGGGATTATTATGGGGTATTTTGATTCGTACTCCAGGCTTGAATTCGTCAGCCGCCCTCCAACCCTCAGTAGTTCCTTGGCTCGCATGTGGCTTAGTGCTCGGATACTACCGTGTAACAGCCTGCTCCCTTTGGTGTTGTAATCTGTCCTGGCTAGCTCGCGGGCCTCGGACGGGAAAGCGTCTAGTTGCAGTAGGCGTAGAACGTCGAGTTCGGCTTAATTCAGCTCGCCCGGTAGTATCGTCCCCACGTTCAATGTGTTTCGTGGTCTTGTGCCTTTCATAATCAATAAGGGTGCTTTGTACCGTGTCCACCAGACCGCGGCTCTTAACATTTTTGTCCAGTTGGGGAATGGGCACAGTTTTTCTATTAGGCTTACGCTTCCCGTGAAGTTTATAGCAAGTATCAGTCTTTTAGTCTCGATACCACCATCATCAGCCTAGGGTATTAATAGCGCTGGCCACATCTCTTTAGTTGCCTTTAGGAAGTCCGGTCCCGTTGTCCACACCCGTAACCTCTCTAGTGTTTTCAGGCCCCTTGAGCAGAAGTCGGCCGGGTTACTGGCGGATTTTACATTGTGTCATTGATCGGTTTTAGTCGACTCGTGGATTGTAGTGAGTCTGTTGACCACGAAAGTGTTAAAACGAGTGGTAGTGTTGTTTATGTAATGAAGTACCGGGGCTTAGTCCGTCCAAAAGTTTGTTTCCCAGTCTATCCAGTCGAAGCATCACCTATTCAGCCTCGCGGCTTTCAGGGCCAGTACTGCTATCGTCAGTTCCAGCCTTGGAATCGACACCGTTTTCGGTGGAGCCACTCTCGCCTTTGCGAATAGTATCTGGCTGTGCCGCCCACCATTTTCGTCCACCCAGCAGCCGTGAGCAACTATCCCGCAGCTTATTTCTGATGCATCGGGAAATAAGTGGAGTTGGGCGTCGTTTGTGCACTTGATCCCTGTTAAGCATCTTTGTATTTGATCTCACCAAGTTGCTCCAGGCTGTGCAGCCAGTCGCGCCATCGCTTATCGTCGTCATCCTGGAGAGGTTCGTCCCAACCCGCCCCTCTTTGGCACAGCGATTGCAGCAAGCACTTTCCCGGTGACAGCCATGGTGAAACGAAACCTAGGGGGTCATAGAGGCTTGCGACTGATGATAGGATTCCTCTCCGTGTGACTGGTCGTTTGGGTAGGTCTAGAGTGAAAATGAATTCGTCCCCTCTGGGTTTCCGCTGAAGACCAAGCGTGCGCTCCGTTTGTGAAGAGGATCCCAAAGGCTCTCTCTTACACTCCATTTTCTCGGTCTTCGGTATAACATTGAGCACCTCTTGGCTGTTCGAAGTCCATTTAATGAGGTTGAATCCTCCGGAATTTAGAGTTGCGATCAGTTCGGTCATAAAAAGAATAGCAGTATTTGGACCGTCAAAGGATCACAGAAAATCGTCCACGTAGATGTGGTCCATTGCTCTTCCTAACAAGCTACGGGTGCCGCCGTAAAGCTTGAGGGTTTCTCGGTGGGCTAAATTAGCACGGAAGGGGGATGAAACCGTCCCAAAGGGGTGCACGGTCAGCCTGTACTTATCAGGTGCGTGATTTGTGTCGTTCTCAGGCGCCCAAAGAAGACGGAAGGCGCCCCTATCTTTAACGGGCATCTTCGCTGGTAGAAACATTTCGCGTATGTCCTCAGAGACGGCTACTCTTCCTAGCCGGAAACGACATAAAACCTCGACTAGTGGTGTTGTCCAGTCTGGGCCCTGTAGTATATGGTCGTTGAGTGACACACCCTGACATTTCGCGGCACAGTCGAAAACCACTCTGACCTTCCCCGGTTTCTTTGGGTTCACTTCCGGGTGATGAGGTAGGTACCACCTCAAATTTGCGCTCATAACCGCTGTATCTACTTTTTCTATTTAACCCAAGTCGATGTTATGTTGCTTGGCTCGCGTGTATTCTATCCTTAATTGTGGTTCCCAGAGCAGCCTGGTTTTGAGGAAGCCTAATCTTATCATAGCCATTTCTCGGCTGTTTGGCATGGGTTTCATGTTGAGTCTCCACGAGACAGGAACCTCGAAACGACCTTTTGCGTATTTGACGTTCTCGGCTACCACTTCCGAAGCCAACCTATCTTCTCGTGATGGGGCATCTCTGTCCATGGCCAGGTCGGCGAATTCGGTGTTATACAGCTGTTGGAATGCCTGTTCAATTTTCGTCGTTTCCACCGAGGTGCAGTTGATTTAGATTAGTTTGCCGCATCTTCCATCTGTACTGCCATATAAAGTCCAGCAGAATGCAGTGCGTTCTGCTTATGGTGCTTTGCGGCTTCCTATCCTTTGATCCAGGACCCAATGCGCTTCCGGTATATCACAGCCGATCAGCAGATCAATTTCGTTACTCTGCCACTCTTTGATCGTAATCCCGTCGAGATGCGGCCTCTGAGTCAGAATCGATTGCACTGACTGAGGTGCTCTCATCGGCAGATCCTTTATGGTGAATGCTTCTAGAGATTCTGCTCTATCATTGTTGACCAAGGAAACTAGTCGTAGGTGCGGTTTGGTCGGCTGGATGACTTTGGTGCCACTCACTGTGCTCACTGCTAATGAAGACTGATTCTCTCTGATCCCATATCTCTCTGCGAACTCCTTCCTTACTAAAGTGGTATCCGAGCCGCTATCTATGAAGGCCAACACTCAGGCCACTCCTGTTGGGGTCACTACTCCCACGGCAACTGGTTCTTTTGGCAGATCGTGACGTTGAACAAATAACGCTGGGTTTGGTACTCCTCTCGGGTAAGGTTACTCTCGCCTGGTGCAGCAACCGATGGTGTCTGCCCGTGCAGCCCTCGTAGCCACATCCGTTCCTTGTTCTAAAGGTTGCTGCCCGGTGCGTGGTGTTGAGACAAATAAAACGCGCTCCTGTAATCCTCACCATTCCCCACCGTTCGTCTATTGTGGCGTTCACGAACTTGGGGCATTCTGTTAGTCCATGGCTAGCACCACAGGGTCTGCTATTTGGTTGAGCCGTAGTATCGCGTGAAATGGCATGTGTATTGGTCCAAGGCTGGTATTTTGGATATTCTCGTGCAGGGGTTTGAGCTTGGCCAGTACTGGTCTTGTTTGCCCTGTTGCTGTCCCGGATGAGTCGGCCGAACCTGCTGTCAGCTATCTTGGTTTGCCTGTCCAAGTATTCGGTCAGGTCTTCGAAGTTAGCTTCCCTGTCGCTTAGGCTTATCCGCTCTGCTTATTCCGCCCACCGACCCCGTAGTTCGGGAGGAAGGTGACGGACTATGTTTTCCAAAGTGTGCAGGGCATATAGGTCCGCCCTGTAACCTAAGTGGTCGAGGGCTACTGAGTAGTTCCTCACATTAATCACCAGGTCAGCCATTGTGTAGACGTCGCCCTTGGTTCTCTTTGGGACTCTACCATCACGCCCTCTATTAGGTTACGGGCTACTTAGAACGGTTGACCAAAATGTCCCTTAGAATCTTCCTTGCTAATGTGTAGCCTTGTTCCGGGTCAAGCATGTTACACCCGTCGATAGCTTCTCTTGCTTGGCCTCGACGGCAGTGAGTAAGGTGGAGAAGCCTTTGCCCAGGGTCGGTCACCTTATTTTCGACGAACGTTTCGAACCGCTTGACAAACTTGCAGTATTGTTCAGCTCGCCCGTCGAAAACCGTTAGTTCCACTCTAGGCAAATCGATTGATGGTGGTTTGTAGTCGGCGACCGGCGTGGGGTTCCCTATCTTATTGCACCCTGATCTATCGGAAGTGTCGTGATCGTTGGTCTAGTGCTCTCGCTCTTTCTGTGTACACTTCTTCTCTGCTTCCTGTGCCTGTAGTCTAGCCGATAGTAACTGTTGTTCTACGTCGAGTATTCTCAGCCTATATAAGTCAACATCCTTACGATCCATATTGCTCTCATTACCACATGAACTAGCACTGACAGGACTAGGCGATCTAACATTAGCTAAAGAATCAAATGTAGCCAAAACCTCCCCAGAGACTTGCTATTTTACTTCCTGTTCGACTTCCAATGTTTTCGATACTGTCCTTGAATTTTTGCGTGTTTTTTTCTCGTTCCAAACTGATCCACTGAGTATTGTAACGAACGTTTGAGCAGTGCGTAGCCAAATTCGCAACGGATCCCGAAATCAGAAGACGATTATCCGTGGTATTCTAAGACACTAGATTATTACATGAACAATGACATCAAAAAAATACAAGCATCAATAATACGATCACAAGGACTCAACAACGAGAAACCGAATGGCAGCGTGTGAGCAAACAGCACATGCGTCACGCAGGCCCTGAACAAGGGTGTGCCAAAGTAGCGCTCTGGGCGCGAACAAACAATAATTGGTCCATAGAAACAACCAGTTCGTAAAGACAAGTCAATAGTGTGGGCAAATGAGTGATGTTAGGAAAAACACAGAATCGCAAGGGTAAAAGGGAGATTTTCCACGACCGGTTGTTACACTGACCTATCCTCGCTCTTCGCCAATCGATCTCAAACCTCGATGCACTGAAGCCTCCTACCATCCATGAGAAAACTTCCACTTCCATCCCCCACTCCAAAAAGGGGCTCACTGCATTACTCTGACAATAAATGCTCCATTATTCACACCTCATGTGAGATAAAATCGTGGAAAGAATAATTGCAGCGCACAGTGTTCACCATCTCTCGACCGAAAAATTTCTGAAACTTGTAAACGTAGACCTGTGAGCCCATGGTCTGGCTCGGCCAGCCGGATGGGCAGTTTTAACGACTTACGTTTTACCGACGACGCTGGCAACTCTGTAGTTGTCTAACAATTGGACAATCCTGAAGCTCTTCATCGTGGCCCGTACAAGCTAGCGATGTCCAAGGTTCTTTCCTTTGACCTAAGAGACCCTTTCCTCTCCCAGCCATCTCCGTACTTGTCCCAGGCCTCCACGATGGGTTCATTGACTGCGACTTATCTTCGGCCAAAAGCTTCACCGGCGGCATCATCCAAGGCAGTGTATGGTGTCCTTTACCGCTCCTTATCCTAATCAACGACATATTTGCCAGTGTTTGCCACAGAGCCAGTTCTTCTTTGGTGGCGACATAAAAACTGTTTACTAATTTCACCCTAACTACTTATCTACATCTCTGTGCAAAGTATGGGGCAACATGTCCTCCATCTGAGGTAGGTGCACCTCGGGGTTCAGGAAATTCTCTGCTAGAAGAAAGCTTCATCTGACCTTAGAGTTTCTCTGCACGGCCCGGAGAAAACGCGCTCGACTGCAATCTCACCCTATCTGTTCTAATGGCAAAGAAGTTGCGGTAGGCTTACTCTGCTCCTTTAACTCCTCGGAACAGACAACATTAGTAGCAGGTAAACGTGAGCGAGTCCTAGGCCTGATCTAACGGTGCTTCTTACCACCCGTCAGGCCTCTTTCCATTTATATCTGACATGTAAGGTTTTTGCTGGGGTACTGCCCAATAACCTGCGCCGGCTGGCCTCCTTTCTCCTAAATACCTCTGGAAGCTTACAGTGAACTTCCACGAAAACCTTATGGGTTCACCGAACCCCCAAACTTCCACCAATGCTGTGAGCTCCTACAAATCAAGCAAAATGAGTTTTCCCCTTGAGGCTCAAACGATCTTCCCTTTCAAATTCGTCCATAACTAAGTTTACACTTCAACCCTATCTCACCAGCTGCCCTGCTCCTATTCCCTTCGACACCATGCCATTTCCCTTCGTGTGTCCCCGTCCAATCACGATCTGAGATCCTGATCCTTTCTGGCTGACCATTTCAAGGTCCAAAACAAGCTGCCCCCCAGTATACTCGGGATCCCCTCACTGCAGGCATTTAAGGGTGGGCTTGTAATCTTCCTAACTGTTCCCAGTGCTAGGTTGTTGTCCAATGAATGCACTGCTTTTGATTTGGCCCCTGAAAGAGTTCCCACACTGGTCCCCCTTGCCCATGTCCATGAGCGCTAACACACCCAATGACTCCCCATTCAGTAAAGTACCAGCATACAACTGCAACTCACTTCTTAATACTGAATCGTTTTCATCTCCAGGTATATTTTATTAGTCGACGGTGCCCATTACTCTCCGTACTAAAGGCATCATTTGAGCACTACCACAGTGCTGGCAATGTTTGCATGTAGTGCTTTTTTCTCTTATCTCGTTGTTCTTTCGGCGAAGGATATATAACCACATCATTGCTTTGGCAAAGCCGATGTATCTTTACCGGTAGTACACTATCTCACCTTTGGCTGACATCAATTCTGGCCACGTCCAGCCGTAACAAACTTCACTTCTCCCCACTGAGTCTTTCTTGTCCTCAGTAGGAAGACTGCCTCAGAGCCCTTACGTTTGTCTTCGGCCGCCATTAACTTCGTCTAAGGGCTTACTTTTTCCGCCATCCCTGAATACTACTGAATCCCAAAATAGTTTCAATTCATTCAACTTTGTGGCTTCTTCTTTCCGATGCAACGACGTTTCCGAGGGTTCCACTTTTTTCCTTGACCCTCACCCCTGGCATATCTCATCCACTCACGAAAATCTTACTGCCTTGCTTCCTGCCAGAGGGCCCCAGGTATTCACTGCGTAGACGGCTGACAGGTTCTCCGTAGCCGTTGACAATTGACCTTCAGTTAGGATCCATCCACACTGCATTTCCTTTTCTGTCATTTTTCTCCAAATCCCGCCTTTACCGTCCTACTGCTCTCCTTTTTAAGCCGGCCACCATTTTCGTCCAAGAGCCCAGCCAACAATTCTTTATATGTCCACTACCAAACAGCCGGTCTTTTAAAAAAACATTTGCAGAAATCCTCCCTATTTATTGCCACGTACTTGTACTGTGTAGATTACACGATTCATTTGCACATGTCAACGACTTCATCTAAACAGCTGTTCAGATCTCGCACAGGAGTGACGTTAAACACTCATGACCTGACCCCTGACTGTCGTGATGATGTGTTTTGCCCAGAATTTGCCTGAAACTTGGTTCTCCTCCCTGAATATCTTTGGCTTAAAATATGTCTGTAACTTGCGTGCATATCTTGGTGGAATTTACGAACAAAACCCTTTTTGACTTTGGCGCCCAACACTCCGGCTATGCGTGCTAAGACGACGGTGAAATTACACGTTCTATTGGCTCCGCTTATTAGAATAATTCACAACCCGGCCACCTGATCTTGGGTGGATGATGTTGTCTGTTACGTTAACCTCTTCATGCGAATCATCCAACGTTTACTCACGCTTGACAGGAGGGTGAGCGGCGCAAGCGAATAAACCGCTTTATTCGGGGCACATCTGAGTTGCAGGGTGCCTGGAGCGATGTACGGGCAATATCAGACTGCCGATCTCTTTCCAAGTGTTCCCTTCCTGAAGCGCTCTCCCGGTTAGGCGCTGAGAGTAAAGCCAGTTTCACGCATTGACCTCGGAGAGCTGACTTCATACCCCCGTTTTTAACAATTCTGCGGGTGTTTACGAGCCTTTCCTGCAGAAGTTTCACCATTTTGATCGTCCGATACTCTAGCTGACGCAATAAAATGCCATTATAGCCATACGAAATCACCCCTCGACGGACGGTAACATTTCATGTTTCTGTCAGTTTTACATGTTCACTCCATAGCTCTCACCATCAGCAGCCACTCTACACCCATAATACCTACCTATAGCCTCCTTATAAAACCAGCGCACTTCCCCTTTGTCTTATGCGCTATCGAATAAATTGTTGATGCATTGAACTTATATATCCATCACTTCTGCCGGCTATCATGCCCAGTCCCACGTCCGAGCTAAGCTTCCGCCGTTTAGGTATCTATATTCATATTAATTTTCTTCGTTGGCCTGCACTCACAAACAGAAGTCTCCTGATTCGAAGCTTCTCAGGAGAATTGCAGCAGACTGTGGCTTGACTGGTAACTCCTCGCTCACATTGCACGGCACGACTGGTAGATGGTATGATGTTCACCAGTTCCGTTATCCAGCTTACGCTGAACATTGTTCTCCGGTTGTTGCCACATCCCAAGCATACTCGTCTTGTCTAAATTTTCCGTTCTTTTGATCATCAGTGGGGGGCGCCAATGAGTCTGCTCATAGTTGCCTTCTTCGAGAGCTTCTCTCACCGTCCTTCTTACAAGTTGCTCACACCCTCTCTCAAGTAAATGTGCAAAGGTGGTAGGTTTTCCCAAAAGTGTTTTCGCCGGCGGTCAACAATTTTATGTTAGTCACCATGCTACGTCTGCCACCGGGAAAGTTTCGTACGGCTGACTGCCCTTTGGACTTCACAGTTCAACCACCGACCTCAAGCTCCAGACCAACACTGCCCTCGAAAGCTTCAGAACCGAGTTTCGCTCTTGTTAGGGCTCATCGGCTGTGCATATCCTCCGTCTCCTCAGGGATTGAACCCGAATCTTTACGCATCAAAAGTGAGTGTCTTACCACGGCTCTATCCCGCTTCCGACCAGACCGATCGGAAACACTTATTTACGTTTCCTCAGTTGCCACTCCCAGAAGAAGCCAGAAAAGACCTACCTTTTTGAGTGGAGACACGGCACAGTCCCGCTAGTTCAGACGAGTCCCCATCACCAAACCAGATCTCCTCTATAGGATGCGCCAAGGAACTCTCATTTAAAAGTAGTTGTGTTCGATATCTTTGTCACACAACTATTTGCGGGCAGTATGTAGGGTTGCTGACACTTTGTTTGACTGACCGCCTTTCAGACTCTACATTTCGCCCACAGGCCTCACTTAGCCAGATCAAGCATGCACCCTGAAGGGCTAGATTCCTGTCCTAACTGTGTCGAACCACCTGGCCACGGGATGTCAAAACAATTCTTCTACTATACAAAACCCATATACTCTCTCACATGACAGCTGCCTACAGGCCTGGGAATCAAAATCGGTTAGGGACATGCAGCCACTGAAATCTGTTCAAAGTGGACTCAACAAGATGATTACTGGGCTGCCAAACAGGGCATACAGAGAATGCCTAAAGCGCTACACCTGTCCTCGCCAAACAAACTTCGTCAAGGAGAAGGATTAGTCCAGACGTTCAAGCAGCTCATAAAGAAGATCCCAACCCTTAGGGCCACGATCACGAAATAACAAAGCCCAAGGCCAGGAGGAGCGCTGGGATTAGCGCGCCTCAGGCTGCTTAGCAAACTCCTTGAAAACATTCTTCCCCGTGTGGCAGCAACCGGTAGCAGCCGGTAGCATCGCGATGTTCACACTGTGGCTTGAAGACTGTTGGCATGGGGTTCTCCAGGCTACGAATAGCCAGAAGAACATTCCTCATCCTATACGTTAGATAGCCCATCCCTTCTACCTTACTTTCTTACCTTCTGGGATGCAAAACCTCCGCTTCCTGGCCAATACAAGAAGCACAGTATCACGTCTTTATTTATTTATTCGGTTATGCCCAATGGGGATTTCTATAGAGTTAACTTGGCACCCAGTTTGACTGGTGAACCTGACTATCTAACGCAACTGTCGTTTCTTTAAGAGCGAACCTCCCTTCCCTCCTCTCCCTTACAGTTCGTCATTCGTAAGCCACAATATTTGAGTCACCTGAAAATCGAAACACAGTGCAAACCTTGCAGCCACGGAGTGCAAGAACATGAAGAAATGCCGACAGAAGCCGAAATTTCCTTGGCCTGATCTGAACTCAAAAAGGTAAATTAGTGTTTTGGATCAGTCTGGTCGGAAGCGGGATGGTAGGGTGCATATGCACCACTGATGAGTTCTAACAAGAGCCAGGCCGGGTTCTGGAGCTTTTGAGTGCAGATTTAGTCGGGCGGCGTGAGGTCTGTGGTTGAACTGTGGAGTCCGAAGGACAGCTGACCAAAGAAATATCATCACTTTCAAACACTAAAGACAATTAAATGTGGAACATACTGCTACAGAAATTGCTTAAGTTTATTTCGCAAGGCCGGGGGAGTCATAAGGGACACGAACAAGAGATTTTATCTGGGCCCCGGATGGGCAAGCATCGGGCACATGATGAGCAGTTCTATCGAGAACGATTGATAACACTACCGCTCTATATTTGTTTGCATATGTCAAGGCAGGGCTGCACAACTTTTGCTCGAATTGGCTGAGGTTGGGCGAAGGTTGGAGTGGCCCATCGCAGTGCTGGGTATCGTGCTTCGGGGTAACAGGACGACCGGCTTACTGATGCGGTAGATAACTACCATCATGAACCGAATCGTGCTTCGCTAGTAGTCAGGAAAAGAAAGTCGAGCAGCAGAGTTGTTCATGCGAACCTGCAAAGCAAAGAGTACAGAGCGAGGAACGATCAGGGGGGGGGGGGGGGGCTCAGGGGAAAGTGTGTTACTGGCGGTCGAACCAGGAACAGCCTGGTTTGGGGTGACAAAACAACGTTTGTATGGAGCGGTGATGGAGAAGGTGACTGCCAGAAATGAATGCAACTTCACCGCGTAGGCAACTCCACTGAATGGCCTCGGTCAGAGCTACCAGTTCAGACCTGGGCTGGGGTTGGACTTGCCAGAAGCAAAGAGACATATTTGCGAAAAAAGTCACCTCTTTCCCGACGGTTATTCAAATTTCCTTCAGTCGCTAATTACGCAGTTACACTAATCTCCAGTCTTTCCAGCCTAATCGTCCGTGGGTGTCTCTCTTCCACTTTTCGCTTAGCCGATTCTCCCTTTTTAGTTTCCTACTTCACTCGGAATTACTAAAGATCTATTTGTAATGATCTGAAAGCCGCACTATGGTCAATCTAAGGTTGTTCCACCAGGTACAGTAAAACGTCCTACCCAGATTTAGCCCTTTATAGCCCAGAGTTTGTCCATTTTTCTCAGTGTTAGCTCAGGATAGGGCTGAGCATTGTTCTACTAGGGATACACTGTAAATGATCAAGAGAAGCAAGTTGTGGCGGAGTCGGACTTTATAGGACCATTAGGTAAAACTATGCAAGCGATAGAATGAGGGGATATAGTGCTACCGATACAACACGATAACAAAGACTAAAAAGTTTGTTTTTTTAAACGGTCACCGAATTTGGCGGCGCCTCTTTCTCCTCCTTTGTACACCGTCTACAGGCCCCTGCATTCCTCCAGTACACACGTTGTCCCTCTCCTGCGTTTTTGCGTTCTGCGCTTTTACGCGCTGCCGAGTATGTTCGCGAACGTGTCATGAACCGAGGACCGGGAGCTTCGGGATCTATACGGGAGCACGTCCTGGCTTAACTTAGGAGAATCCTGAGGGGGTACCTCTTGATTGGACCCAAACTCGGTAGTGTCTTGAACAGTTGAACCAAATTCAGGTAGCTGAATTTCCGACTAACTTGGCGTTAGCTTAGGATTGGTGGTGAGAAACCTGAGCCGGTATTTTTGACAAATACTGTCCTTCAGGGATCGTTTCCGATGAAGCTTCTGCTCCTCATCCGTCAAAATGACTCAGGTAAATTACCGAGCCCCCGCGATTCACATTCGAAGATAATGCGAAGGTTGTCGAATAAGGGTAGCGCAAGTCACCACCCAAGCAGCGCGCCCAAAGCGCTTCTAACTGGGAAGGCGTTGGGATAACTTTGGGCCATCGATAGGCCACATGACTGAAAATGCTAGGCAGTGCTATCTGCACCCAGCTAGAGGGGTGCCAAAGCCGCAAAGCACAATGAAGTGCTTCTCCCGACGCGCGAAACAATCACAGAAAACGGGTACCACTTCCTTTTCTGATCCATCTTAACCGCTCGCTGCTTGGTTTGTTTGCTCGTCACCTATCTGTTTGATCCAAGACAACTAACTTGACACCGATAAAAAAACAGTATCTGTGAAAATTAGTAAGTTTATTATAACACTGGCATACTGGAAAACTTGTACAAATTTGCCATTCGAGGACTGTTTCTTTCGTAATGTTTGGATTTTTATCTTTTCTGTGGTACGTGGCCACCGGATTTGAAATATCAGGATGTAGAAAGGCGAGACAGTCGCAATTAAGGAAACACTGGGCAACAAAATATTTCCGCGTACAGATTTCAGAGATGTTTTGATTAAAAATGGATTTCAAAACAAAGAGTAATGTGCGAGAGTTCACGGACCAAAGCAACTGCAGTCAGTGAAATACTGATATATTAAATAAACTATGGAGAAGGCCACAGGAACATGCAGGGCTGTGATTTATGATAACTGCTGTAAAAGGTTATGGTCGCAGTGAATGATTGAAACCATTCCAAATAAACAGCTTCAGATTTATTTCAAATGAAATGATAGTTTACGTACTTGTGTGCTCGTCGCGCGTCTCCTTAACTTCTGGCAAAAATCACAGAAAACTTCATGTCTAACTAGGATAGGCACCGGTTATTTGGCTTTGCTTAGGATCGAACTAACAGCGTTTTGGGGCTCAGCTGGAGACGATAAATTTCACTAACTCGCCCTTGACAGCAACAATGAGTCTGTTTTTTGGGCTTTCGTTGAGAACTTCCAAACACGAAGCCGGTAATACCACGTGGATTACTCCTTGCCCTGTGGACATTGTTTGTTGTCACATTCAAAGACAAATACACAAACTAGAAAAGTGGAGTTAAAAAAAGCAGACGTAGATGATGGTATGCGAAATTGGAACAACGGCGTCATAAGAGTTATTGGAAAGCGACAAACATTTACAAATGGTTTTGTGAATGGGTGCAGCGAGTGTTTCCAATGGTACGCCATCCATGGACAGATGATCTGATGGCAAGCTACGTGAAAAGTTGCCCGAAAATTCAAAATTCTGAGAGGTACATTATTGATCGATGTAGAGATTTTGCCGGGCTTTTGTTGAGCCTGGTAATTTAATCTGGTTGCGTAGTGGATTGAAAAACACATACAGAACACAAGACGAATGCATATGGCACAAACGGGGATTAAAATGCCATCCGGAGCAACATAACCCTTAGTTCAAAATACACACTGTTGACTTCCCGAAGTTCTCGTTGTAGTTATTCCACTAGCGTGGTGGGCCTCTTGATGAACTACCTGAGCTTTCCCAAATTCGACTTATTGGAGAGCATATTCCCTCGGCTTATATGACCTCGTTCGTTGAGGAGGTCAAAGAGAAAAGATCATGGAATGCCAACTGCGTGCATTCCCACAGGGCCTCAGTACAGAGACCGCACGCCGGCGTGTGCGGAGGAAGTGTGTTGGAAGAAGCGCTTGCGGCTGCCGCGTGCGCAAAAAGTACAGTCAGGCAAGTGCCAGACAGGGTGTGATCGGCTGATCGTTATAAATTCACAAGAGAAACCAATAGGTGCATCTCACAACCGTGGTGTATGACATATTGTCCTTGGGTACCACGAAGCACGTGACAAGTGGTAGCTTAGGATGAGCAACATGTCATGAATTTGTCTTGTACTTAGGATAGAGGTTAATAAATCACCGGCCAAGGACAGTAAAAGAGAGTTGACGTTGATGTCGGTACTCACAATCTTTCAGGCTTTATTTATTGACTGGCTGGAAAGTAATAGAATAAGGCACAAATGCACTAATCTGTATAGGTGATGGACTTTGATGTGCTGCTTAGGGGGTAGATTCCCACTTAAAAACGTAAACTGCAGTTATGCTGCTGGTCCACCTCTTGGGTCTCTACTTCAACAGCGTAGACAACAGGAGTAACCGTATCCATTATGCACAAGGGTTAAAAAACTTGAAAACATTTGGTTTTTCTTAATATGCCTTCTGAGTGTAATTAAGTCCACGAATGCCTGCGCTCTCAAAATGTGACTTTTTCACAAATGAGGCATTTCTTCGCACTGAGGACCCATGAACCTATAAAAAGGTTACTGCAGTACCCTGACATAGACATAACAACGTCTTCTAATTCCCAGAATCTGAAGATGAATGACCGCTCTTGCATAGCGCCGATTACTCAATATCGCATGAATTTCACATAAAAACCACACTACAAGACGACTACCTAAACGTCCAGGGATTTCTAAAAATGTATACTTATATAAGCATATATTTAGATAGAATGCGATACTTTATGGAATAAAGTAGTATTATGCCGCACAGAATGTCAAGGAATCAGAACGCGGATTTGACACATGAAGTACCGTAGTATTTCGTGTATTGCCCACAAGTACGTACTATATCGATGTAAGTGAATATAACAGAAATGGTAAAAGTCACATTTATGGTCAGTCACGAATACCACATAGAATTATGTAAATGGAGGGATAACTATACACTGGAGTTAAAATATATGGTGAAAGTGAGCTTTAGTTATTTTTTTGAATGATGACTCATTTTTAATCTTAAAAAACCCAAACAACTTGTTCCATCGACAGAGAATACAGAAAACCAATATGACTCCGCCTGGTCATAAAGGCATTCAGCAGAACGAAATATGCGATTTTTGTTACGCGGATACATATTGATAAACATTGGGACACTTTTACTGTTGTAACCCTTGTAAAGTTTCACGAACTTCTGTGCAATCTTTGGGGGCACATGTTGTAGCGGCTTCGCAGACACCAAATTCAATAAAATACAATCGCGAGCTTAGAGCTTAGGCGCGCCTTGTTTAAGTCCACCGGTGTGAAAATAAGAACACGTTAAAAAAAAGAAGAACCTTCGTCACACTACGTCAAAACGGCAAGGCGCGCTCCAGCTCATCAGCTCTGGTGATTAGCTCGATCAGCCTCCCTTCTCCTGTACTTCATACAGGGCAATCAATACAAGTACAAAAACCATCAATCGCTGTCGTTCTGCGTCTTTATTCGCTGGACGGGAATTGAGTCCACAAGTCGTGCGTTCGACTAAAATGTTTCCAGTCATTGTCTGCCATTTTTGGCCCAACTTCCGCCCAACAGCTCTGGGTATTGTGCTACTTGGATAACTAGTGACATAAAGGAGGTGCTCAAGTAGGGAAACACATGGGATATACCGTTGAATGAAGGTAAAAGTCATCTACTAACTGTTTCCCTCCGGTAGAGGGGGGAAAAGGACCGCTCATGACTGACGCGGTGCAACACATGAAAGACAGCCGTTGTGGTGTCAGCAAACTTCAAATAAGTGGAGCCTAGAACTCACAAGGATCTTCTTAGACTAAGGTCAGCGATTTCCTGCAAACAGGCAGATGTGTTCTTACCACTCACTCTGCAGTAATGAGACCTAACTTCGAATACTGTGTACAGGATTGGACTAATTTCTTCAAAAAAGATACAGCCTGTCTCGAAAAAGTCCAGCTGTTAGTCACTACGGTGATAGAGGGTCAGGAAGGGAAGGCCCACAGCCAGAGACTGCAGAATATGGGACTGGTTTGTTTAGAGAGAGGAGACTAAAAGGGGACCTCAGTGAAGCCGTCAAAATTCTGAAAGTTTTAATGGGAATAAAAGCCGAATATATGCTTGCTATGGCTCTCGACGAACGGACAAGAGGGAACTACAAAAACTATGGAAGGCGCACTCAAGACTGAATGTGAGAGCCAGCCTTGTTTCCAACACATCAAAAACGTGCTTAAGACTTTAAAAAGGGGTTTTTTGGTTGTTGAGTGACCTCGATAATACCCCTTAAATATTGCGTACAACACTTGTCGACAGCATGCAACAGGACCTTTTTTATTTAGCTCCCCCTCTCCGGCTTTCCTTTGGCCTTCACACTATTATTAGTAAACATAAACGACTGATCAAAAGGCCCCCGCTGGGTCACAATAACATTGTTTTACTAACAGGCTGATAATACCAACGTAAATGACCTGATCATAATGGTTACAGCCAGCATCCCGAGAATACCTCACGTTTCATTTTGCTGCTCGATTCTACAGTGTCGAGTAATTAAAAAAACAAATTATAAGTGAAACAATATATAATAACTTTTACAAGCTTAAGCCACAGTCTCCGGGTCCTCCGATTCCAGGTGTGCTACAGTCCGAAAATCTACGGAGTTTACTTGACAATCCCGATTTGACCTAAAGCACTTTCGAGACCTTGTGTTATTCATCCCCATATGAACATGAAATCGGTACTCCGAATCCGAATGACTCCGGAAAACAGTGTGATTTAGTAGCGTCTGGAAAATAAAGTGAAAATAGGTATCACACTATAGGGGAAAGCTTTACTAACGTCATGAATATCATAGATTCATTGGTAATTGAAAGGAAGTACTTTGCATCACTCCAAATAACAGTTTGTTATCAAGCGCAATTTTGTTGTTTTCTCCTGAGGATCTGCACTGTTTCACGAAATTAGCATGTAGCTTTTTTAGCAACACGGCCCGGATAGTCTCATCAAATGTCCGCCCATCTACGAAGGACAGTAGTGTAAACTTAGAAAACGAGTAATTTCAAATACATGAACCTACCAAGCTTTTTCGTCTGTGTTTGCTGATCAACTGCTACTCGATCTTCACTAGATTATCAATAAATTCCAGTGGCAGATGAAAATCATCTTTGGCCATAAATCCAAGTGTGTCCACCGCTGAAAAGCGGATCTCTTTTCGTTGATTTGCGGCCAAAATTTTACAACATATTTCCCATACTTGAACAAGATCTACCACAGAGAACATTCTGATAACGACTATAGATTTACCATTCATACTTTTAATGTCGTATAGCATCTTCTGAAGCCGTTCTTCCATTATGTCATTTGTAGACCTCGGTGGACTGTAAAAGCAGGAACAAAACAGTCCCGCACGAAAGCAGTCCTTCGAGTTGGACATTCTCCTCATGTTTATTCTTCCTGAATTCAATAATGTTGATGGAATTTCTCCTCTGAACACAATGCTCATGAAAATATGCTTAAATACCTCAGTTCCGGTGTGGCAGGCGGAGTCGTATAAGGTTGAAATAGTGGTGGAACGGTTCACTTCTCAGAATTTTTTCGACAGTCCTCCATTTCAGTTAAGCTGCCCGATTCATTGGTGCTTGATTCGGTGGTCGAGAATCGATGTGGTCGTTTACTGCGAAATTTACCAGTCAAAACATGTTCTCATCACATTAGGCTACGCCAGCGCACATGGCCCTCTTGAAATTCCTGGGTTTCATCAGCGTTATTAGGAGAACCATTTCTCAGCTGTCTTGCTTTCTTTATATCGTCTGTAAAGTGAAATACAATAATTTCGAGACTTACAACACATGTAAAGGATATTGACTTCGTGCAAGGTGAAGTTGTCACCAGGGTCCTCATTATTTTGACAACGACCGACTACCTCGTCCTCTGAGGCCTGAGGCCAGCGCAAGTACATACCATTTACCACCCACTTTTATGGCACTACCTTCATGTCTCCCAGGCTTATGATTCTCACAATAAGGAACACCTAAGAGAGCAGAATTAGATTTGGAGTTTCTGTACGCTTGCCGTTACATAAGGTGATGACCGGAGATTTATAGCAGTCAGCACTAAGTAAGAAGATGGACAATTGCACAAAAATAATTTTATCTCCGTGGGGTATGCAATATAGGAATCACAATCCCAGTGTCATCAACTGGTACATAAATATTTTTACACTGTGAATCTGTAACATTTGCACAGAGCTTCTCCGGCAAAAGTTCACTTAAATGGAAAATGAATAGATGAGAAGATAATATTTCGTGAGTGAAAACATACGCTGGTTCTTTGAACCGCTGGTAAACGACGTCTGCTATTCTACCAGAATCCATTTGAACGTTCACAAAACGGTCTGCACCCTTTGTAGTGAGAAGGGTCCCATGCCATTTGACTTGATTGTTCCCTCGGGGTACGCGGAATCGATAAAAACCTACATCATTGGACTAATCTAGCGGCTGCATTCGTTCGCTTATGTTGAAAGCCGCAGAAATTAGTCTGAAAACCGGTATATGGGGTCTATCAGAACCCCTGAAGACTAACCACAATCTTGACATAAATAGCTCATAAACGAAGGCGGAAAATAGGCGTGCATTCCGAAACCGTTTGACATCTAATCCTAAGTGGGCCAATGTGTGAACATTGTGTGACAACTGCGACTGTGAATACAGATACTTAAGTTGATAAATAAATTTCTTTGACAGTTTATCTGCTAATAGGAAATATGCAGAGAAATAACCACTAGAACATATCTACAAAGCAACGGACAAGGGTAAAAGTTCAGATTTGGTAATCTACATAAAACGCGCTGCAAATGAACTGGTCCCATATAAAGTGCAAATAGTCGTAGTTCGGTAGAGTTCCGCCTTTCTAGATGACACAGCGGTCTACATTTTCGCGCAAAATCACATGGTGTCCATTTACCGCATACTGTAATTAGATGAGATGGGCGATCTGCATCACAAAGTCGTAATCCATAGTTTATGTCTTTCTTCAACAGTAACATGATCTTGCAAACAACACCTCAGAATACCAGATGCATAGGCTCACACGGGAATGCAGCTATCACATCAATAGACAATTCCTCAAAAGGTGAGCGAGTCAACCCGTGGTGTCCGGATGCACACGCTTGCGAAAAGAAGCTTCCGTGCGAACAGAACTGCAGAAATTGGAAAATGTCACACAACCCGCAACATAAACGCCTTTGCAAACACCTCTGTTACGTTCGCGGTACCCAGTACGTCCCTTGATCTGCTTTATAAAAGCTCTGGCAGGGGTATCACACAATACGGCATGCAGACTTGAGTCAACTTTAAATGGCCTTCCAGGAATGAAAATTCCATGACTTCTAACGGGCTTCAGTTCTGAGATCAAGTCCTTTGGGTGTTCCACCTCGTCCAGCAGTGTGCTGTCTCCATAGAAAACCCCAAGAAGGAGTACGTGACAGCAGAATTCACGATACTGAAAAGTATGGGCCATAGATGCTTTGTGGAGTCCTTGAAGCAACATATGCCATCGAAATTTAGTTGGATGGAGATGCAAATAAGGATCGGATCTATATGAACAGCTTCACGAAGTGTTGCCGCATGTAAGCTTAAACGTACATAGTAACCACCGAGAATGACTCGTGACTTGCAAGTGCGAGGCGTACCAAGAATCGTTGATAAATCTCGAGGTATTTAGCTAAAAAGTGAATTTAACATTCGTTACTCTCGTCACAAGTCCGTTGGCGAAATGTTGCATTTTCTGTACAACAGACGGATGTCATACAGTGTTTCCAGTGCTTATCCACGTGTTCGCATCACTCATACTCCTGAATTCCGAAGCAGCCATATGACTGCCAAACGAAGAAGTATTCACATGTTCCGCATTGTATAAGATATGAACATTATGTAGTTAACTAGGTCTTACCAGCCGGACTCAAGCAAACAGCCTTCTCGGCGAAATCCGATGTAGATGCTTCTCTTGTTGATCTGTCTGATGCTCAAAACTGTCAACGCATTCTTCGTTTCTTAGCGGATTTCGACGAACCCGGATGGGAAAATGTTCTCCCAGGCATAGTTAAGATAGTTGGATCCCTATAATTTGAGAAGAAAAGCTGATAATTTACTACGGTCTACGAAGTGTCACTTTGTTTCATGGTTTTAATTATTAATATGAAACTGAGTGGGTAGATCGTGGCCCTAGATCAAAATCTCACTACTCTAAGTAGTAGGGTGAAGAAGCGGTCCAAAATGAAGTGAATCTTATTGCAATAATTAAATTTAAAGTCTAATCTTAAACTTAGCAAAAAATGTCATCACCTCGGAACAGCAAGTACTCGCCAGAAACCTGTTGCACACTACAACAAATCGAAGTCAACCAATCTTCATAATGCTCTTGCTGTCGAAAGTTCTTTGTGCTCTGATGAATTCCTACCCATTGCACAAAATTAACTCGACCGTCTTGAACAATTTTAAGGCACTCATCTTCGAGAAAAACCGGTGATATTTAGGGGATGAATCAACCGCGGGGAAGTTGCTATTTTGTGCAGGTTGGGCATTTTATAGATTGGCAATCACCCTTGCTCGGAATCACCAACTGGACGCATCTATAGAGCTTCAGCTGAGATTCAAACCCATCGTAACAGAGTGTGAGTTGAACACATAATCACCAGTTTATCCGGGATAACCCGCGGCGGTTGGTGGGAAATGTACTCCACATGGAAAGATTAATTGAATTTCGACGCAGAAATTCATCTGCTCATATCAAGAAACTTCTTCAAACTGGTTGAGTTCAGGTCTCATGCCTTCTAACCTAGTTTTGTCTTGTACTCACCAAACTATTTGTTTGCTTTTCATGCTCCTTCATCACTAAATCCCACACCGACCATTACCCTTTGGCTTCCTCACACGCGTGACAATTTTAGTTCTGTCCTATCGCTTCACGCAAATTTTAGTCTTGTTTCTATGACGTGTCCATCGACTCCAATAGTTGTAGTCTAATTAGTGTTCTTATTTGTCGCTTACGTAACCATCTCCCCTGTTTTGGAATGATCCATTTCATAACTTTCTGGGTTACTTGACGAGACACAAAAGTTTGGAAGTAATTATCCTTTCCTCTCAGTCTGCCTTATCCGTGTGAATGACTGAACTTGGCCATCTCTCTATGATCTCTCTCTTTCTCGTAACCATGTTATTCCGCTTGTTCTTCACCCACTCTCTTCTGTCCGATGATTGGCCAAAAGGCCCCCATAAATAAGGACCTACTTTGTAAACGACTTGACTAGTTCCTGCACTGCCTTGTCGAACGTTTCCTGTCTATTGTTGCATGGGCTTCTTGAAGCCATTTGTGACTGTATTGATTCTGTGGTTGGTTTGCCCACAATATGAGGTATGCTATTGTTATTGTTTATTCACCGGCCCTCTAGAACAAGTGATCAAGTGAGCTTGTGTTTTCTGCTTTAGGACTCGGGTTTTATTTATCTGTGAGTCACTCAATTAAGGGACGACAATCCTGTACACTACATGATATAGCTCCCTGCTGTGTTTTTGTTACTTCTAGGAATATCACAAGGTTATTTGGTAACAATGCTGTTCGTAAACAGTGTTACATATGCACACGCACAGAAATACAAGCGTGAGAAAAAATAGCATTGTAAAGGCTTCCACGTGTTCGTAACGATAAGATAGAACCAAAGAGAAGCCATTATAATCAGTGCGAATTTTTGTTGCCGAAACAGTAACTTTCTGCCGTTTCTGAACTGAAGGTTGTCGTAACTCCTAAGTCGCATCGAAGAGCATTTGTGACGGGCTTCCCCATGAAAGACGTTTCGTCTTTATGCACACCCGACTGTTTCTGCACATGGAAAACCATCATATAGCTGACAATCCACCGAATGGTAATGTACATTCGAAAAGATCAGTCCCAGCAGTGTTCTCCTGGCAAACAACACAGAAACACTGTCAAACACAGACAGATGGCAGCTGCCCGATATTCTGACTTTCCCCACATCTAGAAACCAAAGAGCTTTTTACGTCACTTTTTAAGACAATGAGTGGACAAAAAAATAACCCATAAGTTGTGTCCTGCTGCTAGTTCCTGAGTTCCTGAGGTTACCAGTTATGACCAAATAGGAAAACTGAAAATTTTCTGTAATATTACAATCCAAAGGAAATTACTGCCAGATTGTAAAAAACCGGAGCATTTAAAATAGCTAAATTATCCAGCAAACCAATTTTTTTTCATCGGTGAACATGATGCGCAATGTCGGTAGGATTTTCTGCAAAAATCAGAAGGACGGTATCACGAGTACTCTATACTGAACAAATGAGTGCTTCATAGAGATTAGAATAGTTGCTTCGTTGCATTATTGGATCAATGCTTCATCCATCAGCACACCATTTGAAGTATGCCCACTTGTTAGGGCGAAATGCAATACCACCAGGTCGTTCTTCAAACATGTGATTCAGTTAGTAAAATACTATCTCGGATTTGGTTCATCAACCCTCCGCCTATCGTTCAATTGAAAACTAACCGTCAAAGCACTGGTTGTTTGCAGTTTTCCGGGAGTTATTGGAAGTGTTTCTCGTTTTCCCATTGGGCATCTATATTTGTCTTTTTGTTAAACGCGAATAGGATCTGGGTCAAGTAGCTTGTCAGTTGGATCCTGAGATTTATCCGAAAACGGTCTGTTTGGGTACCACTTGTCTCTGGGCATCAAATAATACAGATCGTAATTCCTACTACGAGAATAACATGGTAATGAACTCACAAATCAAAAAGAAATTGTCAACATCTATTAGATTTCTTACTGAAACCGATATCTGTCAGGGACTTGGTGCCATTCTGTCCCGAAAGTCTTACAAGGGCGAAGCTCATTGCCCACACAACGGCTGACTCCTTTGACGGACAACTTCTCTTTTGGGGTTCAAGTCCAACTTCAACATTTAGTTTCTGAGGTCAACCTATAGAGCTAGATTACTGTTTTTATTTAGTACGAGATTAGATCTGTAAAATGTTGTTACTTACAGCTCATGGCAAGTTCACAAAGGTGGTTCTCTGTTCCTTGGTATCAGAACGAAGGGGAACTTGTCCCAGATGAAACACTTATAGTTCCTAAAATGATATACAATCTACACCCTGTAAACTCCAGTCGGCAAGAAAATGGTGTGCTCAATGCAAACCCTTCTAAATTAATTCACCGAAGGAATCTGCGAGACCAGCTTCTCACTTTACCAGAGAATTCGGTCCCAACGGAACTATGAAGGATACTAAATTTCAAAAACAATGGTTTTTCGCTTACTACTTATTATTTTTCTTTGTGGAGGAGGTGATGTTTAGTTGGTCTAACCAAGTTTTACGGCCACTAGTATCAGCCCATATGAGACTGCCACCCGGTTCGAGTTGCAATGCCTCACCGTCGCCGCTGCTTTGCTCTTGTTCGATAGTCAATAACGTGGTTGGAGCGCTTTGCTACTTTGATAGATGCTAGTTTCAGGTTTGCGTTGAAGGGATAGATATCAGTGGGCCAATGACCAGCCGTCTTCTTCGTAGTCCTCGATGTATTTATAGGTACTATAAGTAAATTATGCACCATTTGGAGATCTGATGTCAATCTCAGGTGTGACTGAAGAAACTCTTTCAGTAACGTCCTTATAGCAAAAGAATAGCTGCTAAAATTATGCACTTAAAAGCTTCGATGCTGCCATCCGACACAGTCTTTGGAATATTGTGCGTTTTTTTTTTATCAGGAAACACAATTCTTCGCTTGGAACTACACTTCTTGTTCATACGAAACACTAACCACTGGCATGTACGACTTGCTTTGTTCCCTGATCATGACTAGCTAGTCTATACTCGTGACCAATCACCTTTCGAAGGAGAGGAAAGGGGCTTTCTTCTACGTAAGAAAATGACTGTTGTAAAAAAGAAAACCGTTTGGTTGGACAAATCCAAAAGTCTCATTAGTATACGTCAGCTCAGAAGCATGACAACTTGACCACCCCCAGTGCAATGAACATCGCAATCATTCGCATCGTTTTTAATTTATAGCTTGCAACGCAATCTACCTATTGGGATTACCAATTCCCCTACAAGGATAAGGTGGGGAATCCTCGACGGACGACTCGTGAACCTGGCAAAATTCATGCACGACTGGGAATGGTAACTCGCTGGGCAACTGATCACAATGGAGTGCTGGATAACCAGGCGTTCGGATAAGCCACTTCCTTCTTGTGACACCCGTTTTCATCTAGCGGCTTCAAGAACTAGTGTAACGAGTTCTATTCTCAGCGCGGGTCAACCACCTAATCCCAACCACATCTAGTCCATCATCGAACGCTATGGCCTTAAGGCTAGATAAAAATAACCTCTCTCTAGAGCCGAATCGGTAAAATCAATCTGATAAACCAACATGCAATTTTTTGTGCATTTTTTATCGCTTGTGTGTGTGTGTGCCTGTTGCTTCCCTTGATGGTTTCTGGTTTTCAGTAATTTAAATCAGTTTTTGGTGGATTAGCTGAGTATGCCTGAGCACTAGTTTGGAGCAGTATGCCATATACGGTCCGGCAGTGGTAAGTTGTTCTCAGCTATTACGGGGTTAAGGAGAGACGTACAACGTAATGAAATCACGTAAATAAACCACCATCAGCTGAAGCATGTGTAGGAATAGGAAAGGTGCGATAGCATTCATCGACTAGAAGATAGCTGCACTATGGTTTATTACATACCACTGATGGAAATTGAGCGTAATCATTAATCACTTGTTCCTCATCTTGTCAAATATTACTTTAAAAGTGTTGCTGTGTTGCCATAGCTGTGTAAAATAACAGCATTCAAATCTCCATTTAGATCCAAGACGTTCCTGTACAAAGCAGCGGTTCGCAAATTCGGCTGTCAATGAGGAAAGAGAATCTGCCCTATCGAGGTATTTGTTACCCACATATGTGAGTGAAAATGGAGATCACCATGTAGATTTCTTCAAGACAAGCAATGTAGAAGCTAACAAACTTTTTTACAGGTTCAAATTAATGAAATCAGTTAGCATCTCCATAAATTACAAGGCTTTTTCCATGCAAGTGGAAACGAACCTAGGAAAGAGTCTAAAAAATCGTTATCTGGAAGATCTAAAATATTGTTATTGGAGTAACAGTGGAGAATTGTCAAACGTCAGATGGCCTCGGACCAAGTAATACTTCATAGGCTACAATTCTAAATAGCGAAGAGAGATTTCTATCTGTGAGGACATGGGCCGGTACCATACCAATAGATATCCTGGTTGATTGGTGAACGGTACCATAGTTTGGGAAACTGCCAGCACCTGTTCGCCTGACCTGAGTAGAGGACAAGATTGGAGCCAACGAGGCAGGCTGACGGACTAATCAATTGCCATCTGTTATCCGGACCGAATCAACCAAACTGGATTTACAACCATTATAATTACTGAAAACAGATGGTTAGGAAAAACACAGACCAATAAGCTTGCCTCCCAGGATATGGCTATGACGACTACGTATGTAACGTAAATTGTCCTTTTGGTACTAATAAACCGGGATGGTTCGAAACCAGAAGAGTTTTCTTATTAGATTTTATGAGTGGCTACAGAACAGTATCTAACTACCTCAAACACCGTAACTTTTGAGAAAACGTTGTTCGGTGGATCCACTACAAAATACTACAAAATGTAAATGCAACTGAAAGGGATTTTTGATGGCAGGGTTTTCTTAAGTTTACACAATTTGCTACTGCACAATGTGTGACACAACTCCAATGTGATGCTTTTATTTCGCTTAACTTCGTGCGTTATTGTCCGTTTCCATTATCGCATTGGAGATGGGGAATACTTCATAAAAGGTCCCGGGGCGTAAAAGACTAACTCTAAAAGAGAGGGTTCTCGTGTCATTTCCCCCCCCCCCCCTTAAGTTCGGAAGACCATTAAATACTTTATGCACCCTTCGGCTAGATTTCACTTACAAAAACTTTTGAGACAACTAGGAAGACCATCACCTGAACAATAGTGCAACCAGCCCATACCGAAGCTTATCACAGCTTTATTTAAAAAAAGTAACAGAATAATTTTACAAGTATTATTGTTTACATGATAGTAGTTTTCACAAATTTCATGATTACGCTCCAGTTAGGGAAAGAAGAAAGTTATTACCAGCATCATTTCTCGCAATTTACAAGTGCGCATAGTTGGCTTGACCCGGATTGTTGCCTTCAGTCTTACTGGGAAGTCGTACTGCCCTTGGAGTATTGCATTTCTTCATGACCAAGATACCTGTCGGTGATGAAGAACAGTGTGGTGAAGACCATCAAACGAAATATACCAGAGAGGAATTCCACCAGTGAAACAGGGAAACAAACTACACATAAAAATGCTGACTTTAATCGGCGTGTATATTTTCCATCATTTACGTGTAGACCAAATTTCTCAACAGACAAGACATTATAACATGTTGTAGTCCTCAACATAATAAGGAAGAGACCGTCAGCAGCAGCAATAAAAGCAAAAACGAAGGTAGCAACAGTACTAACAGCAAAGTCCTTATCAAGAGAGCAAGACAGAGACATATATCACGAGATACTAATTTTTTTTGTTCACACCTCTAATTCACCTGTGTACACCAATCAGAGACTTACAAATTTGTGCTGATCACAAAAACCAACTGATATTATGTGCAAATTCTTAGCAGATTTCGTCAAAGTAACTATTTTGATTATTCGTGAAGGCCAACCTCCCCACCCCACCCCTAAACCGTATTTTCTCAGCTGCACAGCATTATTTGTTTCTCTCCTCCACTGTTTTGCCTCCTAGGAACTGTCTGGACAACCGCGAACTCATTCGGGGAGTGAATTCTGTCATGCGCACGTAACAAATTGCATTGAACCCGGCCGTGTGAACCAGAAACTGAAACGATGAATTATCGGGGACTTTACTGTGTTCAGGGAGGTCGACAACATCACCACCCATTCTCCCGGTCGATATCCGATGTTATTTGCTCTAAGAAATATGGAACCATATAGGCACGTTATCGACTCAAATACTGTTACGTCACACGCGTCCCACAGGTTGGCATTGAATGAACCTGCCTTGCTGAAATTG
The DNA here is from genome assembly GCA_948099385.1 of Fasciola hepatica. Lineage (NCBI taxonomy): Eukaryota > Metazoa > Platyhelminthes > Trematoda > Plagiorchiida > Fasciolidae > Fasciola > Fasciola hepatica. Next base: position 6,069,155 of record CANUEZ040000012.1, on the reverse strand, counting down.
AGTGGGATAGTTAAGTGTGCAAATAAATTACAATCGTAATAAATATATTTATCACGGAAATGATTATAGATACTATATGTGTGCAGTTCAATTACTTCTTGGCCCTCGATTTTGGTACTAACGCAACAGCTACTTTATGATTGCTGGAATGTTTTACAAATGTGACCAAGAGCAAATGAGGAAAATTCCCCAATTCGATATATATATATATATATATATATATATATATATATATATATCGAACACAGATTGGCGAACAAGCTCGTTTTAAATGATTCTTACTCATCTCATTTTATCACAATATACTACCACAAGATAAGTAGTGTTCAGTCATTTGTATACAAGAAAATGAATCGGAAACCTCAGACTTCGTCAAAACGGATCGAAGGCTCAAAACCAGAGAGTGAGTTCATGTTGAACCCTGAAAGTTTCCTGCATAAAATATCTGACTTAAAGCTAGACAAAACATTGCTTGAGGTGTTATTCTTGGAGCCCAAATTCAGCTGTCCAGGCAACCAGAGTAAACTACCTGATTTGGAGGTCGTTTTGAGAATCTCCACGCTGAACTGTCCGGTCTACCTCCATCATCGCAGTTAGAACCACAGAATCTCAAATCACACTTGGTGAATACGTGCTATCAATATGATACAGCTAATCCATCATCTACTGGACTATTAGGGACGGAACATATCAAAAGTCTAAAAGAATTACAAAAGATTGTTGATATTATAATGTTGAAACTGGACAAGGGTACAGTTTTAGTACTTCTCAAGAAACTAAAGTATATTACAAAAGTGGAGACAATTTTGAATGACGCCTCCGAATTGGTGCAGAGGGTAACAAGAAAGAATAGAACATGACAGATAGAGAAGTCTCTGGGCAATATCTCAAGTTCGTTTAAAGCAGAATGGCACACTAGAATAAGCTAATTTGAAAAGGATACTGTCTACAGGAACCGTCACTCACAGACTGTATGGATCACCTTAAACGCGTAAAAATACCGTCCTTTTATGACCTATGCTTGGCGTGTGCAGTTCGCCGTACCATGTAATGGCAAAAAAGATGACCACTCTGCAAGAACCGGTTTGGCAGGAAATGTTGAAGCAGTCTAAAAGACACATCTGATTTCATAAGCTGCGTGAAAGATGTGAATGTCCAAGAGCGACGGATGCTCTCTCTCTTTACCAATGTCCCAGCTGGTAAAACCAGTTCAAGAACCATTTTTACACCCTACCTCCCACATAAGTGTACCGGTATACCAAGGTAAACTCAAATTTCTGAGTAACCACAGGTCTGTCATTCTTACAAGCACCTATATCTCTCCTTCATGTCCCGCTGACGAGTTCGAGCAATTCTCCAACACGTTCGCACGATTCTCACGGAATATTTTGACGTTTGATTGTGCATAGCGTGAGGAGATTTCCACAGATTCGACGTTAGCTTCCGAAAAACTTTTGATTTAATAAACGTTGTGACCTTCAGAGTGGACTCAAAAATCGAATCTATTTTTCGTGAGTAACAAAAATCTGTTTCGCTTAAAGCGTAGCTCGCCTATTGGAACTTCTAATCTCACAATTGTTAAAGTTACTCCATAGATCTATAGCAAAACAAACCATAAAATGATCAAACAGCGCGGTGATCTTAAGAATAGTTGACGAAAATGTGACTCTGATCCTCTCGCGAGACTCAGAGAAATGGTTACAAAGTCTGCTTTAGGTATATTCTCGCAGTCAGATCCGTCAACTTACTGTGATCGCCTTAATAGCTACTTAAACTTCTACGGCGAATGTTGTCCACGGGAGACCGTTTACACTCGAAACGATCAGTTTTCTCCCTCCCAGCCTCGAACAACTACGCCGAAGGGAGGAAAGTGCATACAAATCTAAGGACTACGTATCTGTGAAAGCCTCTTGAGTAAAAATGAAGCAGAACTGAGTGGGCTCAATATTAAGCAAGAAAAACTATTGAGAAACGCTTTACACGTTCAAGCACCTGTACGGGATTTCATCTACCAATCGCGTGCCACAAGTGGATATGCAAGTTACCAGTCAAAGTTTTAATAAAGTAACTTGTCCGATTTCCAGCGAAGACGCGGAAGGAGCATTTTCACGGAACGAACCCAAATTTACTTTAGACTTCATGGAAGGTAGAAAAAAGATGGTCAAACTGAACTAGAAGGTATCTAATGCACCTGATGAAGTATTTCTCGCAGTACTAAAAGAATGTACGTCTACCTTTTCCTCGGTCTTATCTGGGTCTTCCAGTCAGAGCAGAAAATTCAGCCGTTAAATATGACTAATTTAGCGGACGCAAATTTCCGGTTCACAATGGAAACAGAGCCAAAATTACAGCACGCTTCTCAGACTTTCGGGTGAGTCATTGTTCGTAGGAAGGCGTCGTGGAAAGAGCAGTACGTCCACTTCCACAGTTTTATGCTTCTTAAGGTGAAAAGGAACCTAATTAATTTTCTTGCAGACAAAATAAAACGAATATGCTCGGAGGACACTATCGAGGGAGAATTCCGAACGGCGAGAAGGATTTTTATCCAGGGTAGTTACCCGAATCGTCTAGTTGATAAGACGATGCAGATGGAGGTGAAAATCCACAGAGAATCTGCAGAAGGGAGAAAGTCTCTCTCTCTCTCTCTCTCTCTCTCTCTATATATATATATATATATATATATATATATATATATATATATATAAACTATACCATCCGAAGGTGGCACGTTATCAGAGATAGCGCTCGAAAGAATGTCAGGTATCATCAGTCAGACATTTAGCTCAGCTAAACTTCGGATCTTGTTCCAACCCAGACCGGCAAAGTTTTGCAGCTGAAAGACAAAATACGCGATTCTTCAACCTTATTCCATGTGTACTCATTCATTTATTCCTACGGAAAGGTGTAAATCGGTGGCCAGATCAGGCATTTGTCTGAATGCTTTCGCCAGAACCACCCTTACTGGTTGAACTTTGGAGCAATAAAGTCGTTCAGTAATGTGATTATTTCATACGAAGTTCAGTCTAACCACACAGTAAAATTGTCCGAGGCTTTGCGTGCCTCGTAAGAGGTCTAAGGGTGGGCAGTCAAGACCAGTAAATTAAAGCAACCTGGTCACAACTGAAGCTGTACCCTTCCCCATCCACAAACCTGCTCGATGCCATAAAAAACGATTAGTGTGTGCCCTTAAGCTCCCCTGACACACCCCACACCCCATATATATATATATATATATATATATATATATATATATATATATATATATATATATATATATATATATATCCCAGTGCCTGTATCCTTTCTAGCTCGACAAACTCCACCAAGGCTTCTTATGGTTTGGTTAAAGCCCTCACCATCACCATCATTATCAACATCGGAATCATTATTAATAATGTAATCAATAATATTATTATTATGAGAATCATAATCATCATAATCATCATCAACATGGTCATGATCATGATCATAATCATCGTGATCATCATCATCGTCTTCATCGCTGCTGTCGTCATCATGATTGTTGCTTATTACACACCCTGAAGATCTTTTATTACCTACGGAGAAATGGGATTAGTTCTGCATGTTTATACAAACAGACTCGTTCTAGCTAGGGAAAAGATGAGAAAAGCAATAGAGGCTCAAAAATAACCAGGTTGTTGATTGGAAAACAGCTCACTCGGACCGCCAGTGTTCTCTTCCCTGCTGCTAATTCCGTTGCAATACATGTTTCCACTCTTACTGTTGTTTGCGTGTACAAAATCAGGGGGCTTCCCCGAGCAGTTACTTAGTCGCGAGACTTAAGCAAGAAAAGCACTACGTATTTTCATTCGGATTGTCATTTTGCCTCATACTCTCCGCAGGCAACCATGCTAAAGACCATAAGGATTCCCAGTCACACTCGCGATTGAACGTAAAGTGAATCATTATGAAATAATTACCAACCATAACCGTCAGCTTTCCTTAGCTCAGCAATGTAAAGTCTATAAATTGCCGTGTAATATTGGGATATTCAACAACTCTCAAGAGAATCACAAATATTACATGTTATTATATGGCCAACTTCCAGCGGTTTAATCAGCGTCACCAGAGGACTGTATCCTACAGTCCACTTAGATTTTTGGGAACATTTTATCTAAAGTTTAATCATACTGGAAACGTACATTCATTTCTAACCGGTTACAGAAGCATTGCTCAAATCAGAATATTTGTATTGTTAAGGAAATTCGTTCATTGCAAAAATCTTACCACGAAATAAGATCACACATTTCTCTTCGAAGACAAAGTTTCTGGGCCCATCTTTTATCATTTTTTTATGCTGCATGCACTAATCGGGGACGGGAATGACGCACTGCATTGGTTGTCATAGTTAACCCCAGTGACTAATTATTTCCAGTGCAGGTAGCATGCAGATGCCTGTGCATTCGTCATAGTGGTGTGATATGTCGTTCAATATGAAAGCTGAGCTTTCCATCGGAAACCTGTGATAGTATTACCAGTCAGTTCATCTGCTGGCAATTCCTAACCGGAATGAAACAGGTTTACATGATTTTCAACGTTGAGACGAACTTTGATAGAGGCGTATTGAATCAAGTGATACTTATTTTGTCCTCTAGAATAGTCATCAGAAATTCGTACTCAACCTGTCTACTTCAGGATTCAGACGCGGCGTGGATAGTTTTGAGTCACGTACTTTAATCGGCTGGTTCTCAAAAGTTTGCTGCTCGTAGACGATGTGTGACACTGTTCCCATTCATCAAATTCTCCCCAATTCGGATCGGACTTCGATGGTGGTTATCTGCTCAGTATTGGCTCAGTGGGACTGAAGACTGCTTGGTCATTGCAAGCAGAGATACGTTACAAAATTTATGGTATCTTTGCACTATCAAGAAAATCATATGATATCCGTACTTGCTTGGTTTCTAAACAATTTCGACTAACCGTTAGATGGAAGCCTTAGTAACCACTTGCTTCTATTCACATCAATACCATACTTATGTGAGTGTGATACGTCCACATATTATGACGGCTTCATAGAACAACTATCATTATATGTATGACGGAAAGCAGAACCCAAGTTCTAAAACGTCTCAGTGTTTTCAAACAAATTCCACGCTCAGGTTTGCAATTTCTATGGCAATTTATTAGCAGAAAATCAAATCCAAACAAAGTAATGCTTCGTGGGTTTGGCTTGCGCATAATATGTTGCCAAATACACACTAAATAAAATGTCATAGTTTGAAGGCGCATTTTCAGTATGTGCAACTAAATGTTGACGTTCTGAGGGTGAACAAAAGTGTTCTGCATGATAAAAGGAATAGGATTAACCTAAATGAGAGGAACGTCGAATATATGAAATTAAAAGAGTAGGTAATTTTCCTTCATCAGGCTGATCATTTTTACAAATTTGCTGGGTCCATTTGGTTCGAGAGAAAATATGCTTGTGGAAAAGATAGTCAAGGCTACAAGAAAATGTGCTAGTTTTCTCACGGATGCGTCGCAGCTCGAAGTTGTCTGACTAAACATTATTTCGGCTCACGGTAACCACCCGTCCGATAGCTCCAGAAAATCAATGACAGGCCGCACTTGATACATAAACTAGCCCCATTATTCTACGGTCACTCATAAAACGGCGAACTTGAAAACCAAATTCGTTCAAGGAAATCATTCTTCGGGCAGTATCGAAATCTAAGCGACTGATGAAAATCAGGGCATCACTACACAGCTGTTTAGTCATCTGTGAATGATTCAGCTCGGGTTATATAGTGTTAACGTGCGTGGAACTCGTAACCACGTGCTGCTGGTTCCACGGCCAAGTTAAGACAAGGTAAATAGACACTGCGTGATGAATCCTAACAGGGAAGGAACAGCTGTACAATGCTTCCATGGTTTTCTAGGGTGAGGTAAGCGTTCACACTCTGCATGATGAATAATATTGCGTAAATGAGCACCGTTGGTTACTTCTAACAAGGAAAAAGCTGCTTTAGTGTGAAACTGAGGTTTTCATCAGTGATTTGGACGTTGATGCAGCTTGCTGAGTCACTTCACACGCTACTCAAACCCACCGCTGAAGTTCATCAAACTAAAAACAACAACAACGACAACCACAATAGCAGCGACTTAAAAACAACAACGGAAGCCGTAGCAGCAACAACAACCACGGCAAAAGAAAAAATAATGAAGATAATAATAATAGTAATAATAATAATAATAATAGGCAAAATTGTGTTGGGATCTGAGATGCCTCTAATATCTGAATGCCGTGGAAATACCACCCGCTAAATGTAGTGTGGTTTTCGTTTCCTCTGATTCCACTTTTAGTGAGTGTTAGGGTATTGACAACACGTCACCATTTGTCCAGGATCGAGGACAAGAATGGTGCCAACAGAGTGGAGCGATGGACCAACCAGTGGCCATCTGTTGTCCGATCGACCGGAACCGAATCAACCAATCGGATACAACCAGACCAACTAGCCTTAGCAGCCGTTTATGAATAAAAGGTGGAACAATAATTTTTATTCCAGGTTTCAGTGATGATTGACATTAGTTATCTTATGCAAACTGTTTGTTATGTGCTAATAAAATGGGATTTCGAATGCAGAGAAGTGCTTTTGCTAAAGCTAGTGGACCGGTCCAGAACAGGGAGAATGTCTGTCTCATATACAGGAAGCTTTCAATCTTGCATTTTTAACGAGCGGTTATCTGAGAATTTGGATCGCACATGTCTTTAGATCTCTGCTTGGAAATGAAGTAAATACAACACAGAGTAATACGAGTGTGTTGCTGTTCAAGCAGCCCACAGTCTGGGATCTACACTTAGTCAGTGGGCACATGGAAGGAAGAATACCAAAAGTGAAGCTGACTGTAACCTAGTTAGACAGACAGACAAATACGACCTTCAATGGGCAAACCGGTCAAGCAGAACACATCAGGTCCGACCATATTCATAGTAAAGTAAGACACGATCTTCGTCGTAGACCGATCAACCACAACAGGAAAATCCCGGATGTAGCAATAAGAAACCAACTAACCTTTGGGTTTATTGCCCTGTTCAGAGCCGCACTGGGGAAGAATTCACAAGAAACGGACACATTTAAGAAATTACTGTAATTAGTGGTTGTAAATCACTTGTTAATTTTTACACAGAATAGTGACAAATCTGTATTATCAGAGTGACTATAAAACTAATTGATTTCGAGTATCTTAATATTAGCATAAATCATTTTTTATCACAGCCGTCAGAAATTCGTTTAAAAAAAAAATTTCCACGTACGTGAACATCTAGACACCATTCCAGATCAGTGGTAGTCGACGAGTTTAAGTAAGAGCGTGAGATAATTACCGTTGCTTGTCATCCTTGATTATAGGCAGGTGTACTGTTTAAATTAGTTCATTACGCCAGGATTTTCTCAAGTGGTACTAACTGAACACTGTCTAACCAAGTTCTAGTTAGAGTGAAACATTTTGATTAGTTCTTGATCAGTTGGCGAAAGTCTACGACGCAAGCTTTTTTGTAAACCTTATCATTGTATATATATATATATATATATATATATATATATATATATATATATATATAATATTATATTTTCGCCCAATTCTTACAGTAAGACGAACTAACTTCAGAGAGTTTCTATTCGGTGGACTGACCGACTGTCTGCTATTCCACTTGAAAGTGTCAGTTTCCGTCAAAAGAAAGAGCTCTCCTGGTCCGTAATTCTGTCCCTTCTATATTTGTTTTGTTGTTGATCACTTTTATCTATTTCCCCTTTATTATCTAATAGTGGCACGGTATCTCAAGTAGGAAGACGCGGCCAAGTATAGGCTGCCAATTGGAGAAATGACCGGCTGCAGCTTGTGGGTTAGAACCCAAGACCGAAGGATCGGAGTTCAATCGTGTTGACCCTTTGACCACGGTTATGGTAGAATAAAATTTATCTGAAGCATTTTGTCATTTTAATTGCGAAATCGAGAACGGATGGCACAAATTAAACTTTCTGCATGCAAACACATTCAAATACATTGGAATCTTTTGATTTCAGTCTATGAGGTTTAACAGTTTAGACGAATGTTGCTTACTCACTCTCACCAAAATACGGTTGACATTGTCTCGTCCAAAGCTTTTCGACCGTAATCGCGGGGCAAATGGTGCCTGAATGTAATTCCCATAGGGTGATTCTGACAATTGCAATCGATTTGGTTTTCGATAAAGCCTCAAATCATACATATCATCCTTTGCCCTCCAAACACCTTTTTGTACGTACTCTACTTTGGCAGGAGACTGAAGACTCGAAACGGCTTTAGTCATGTTTGGATTTGTAGCTTCTTTCGGGCCTGTACAACCGAAGGGAGAGAGGGTTCTGTTAAAATTCTCAATGAGGCGCAAACATGAAGCCTCAGTGAATAACGTCAATATGCTTATGCATGCCTTAGACCACAACCGTTTCTAACGTTAGCGATTGATGATATAGACATAAGTTAGGCAGGTTCTTCAACATATAAGAATACTAGTACTTGTAGTAGTAGTGGTAGTAGTATGGTGGGTTGTAGTATACAACTCATAAGTAGATGTACAATCGACAGGCATCGTGCCTTCTGGGTAAAGAACACGCTATGAATTTGGGAACCTGCTGAGGGGCATGAATGTTTCGGGACTGCAAATAAACGACCAAAGTCCTGGTGAGGAAGATCAATGGTTACTGTACTCAGGCACAAAGTCGATAGAGAGAAGAACTGTGCCCTCTCCCCGTGAAAATTCTAAAACTGGAGAAATTTCCAGTACTATCATCTGAATGATCATTGAGACGGTTATTGGTTTTTACTGTTTACCGCAGTCGATTTAGGGAAAATTTCAAGTCTACACCGGAGCAGTTCTACGCTCTTCTCAAGTAGGAGATAAATTTTAAACGGGGCCCGGAAGTGCCTCAGGCTTTCCGTCAAATCCAACGCACTGGGTCAAACAAACAGCTCACAACCCAACTCCTTGTCATTAGCGAGCCATTTACTGCCAGTACAGATGCCTGTGATGTAAGTATCGCGGAAGTGCTGAATAAGATGAGTAGTGGGGCACAATACGCAAGCAGGGTGCTCACTCCGTCCAGGAGAAAGCCCTCCGCAACCAAACAGAAATGTTTGGTGAAGGGAGACACACCGCTAACAAATGATAAACAGCACTTATACTGGCCAACCTGGAAGCATTTCCACTGAAACACTGCTGGTATACCCGTCGTCGTCTTTGTGCCCGAAAACATGCGCAACTCACTTATCAAAGCGCATCACGAACTGGCTCACACTCAAGGTACCGTCGAACATACAACTTACTTCAAAGAAGAGCATATTGGCCAAAAGTGTATACTGATGTCATGAACCAGGTCTCGACTTTCGAACAACGCCAGCTTTTCATATCGAACACATGGGTGTAAAACACAGTCAGTTGTAGTTTTGAAGACAGGCGAATTGTGGTCTACTGATCTGATGGTGCCTTTCCTAAAGTCCCCGCAACGCCATCAGTGCATAGTAGTTATGATTAAACACTCCACTCGTTAGACTGAAGCTGTCAGCCTTTCTGATCGACGCACCAATACCATCGGAACGGTGGTGATAGAAGATACTTTGGTCGATCTTAAGGTCCCGAAGACGATCAGTACCGACCAAGGCTCGTGTTTTGAAAGCGACGAATTTCAAAACAAGCCTGGAGAAACTGGGAATTCGAAGGATACGCACAAACCGATATCATCCCCAAGCCAGTGGTCTTGCAGAAGTGATCAACCACTCTATCAAAAAGTGGCAGGCAACAAAAAGCGGAGAATGGGAGAAGGTACTGCCTTTTTATTGCTATCACACTGCAATTCCAGGCAATCCAGCATGAAGTATTCTCCATTTTAACTGAGGTAGGACAAGATTGCCAGATTGCCCGTTGACCTTAAATTAGGCCTGCGGCCAGCCTACCAGATGGGAATCATTGAATTTCGCAATGCAAGAAAAGAAGAACATCAGAACCCGAAGGAAACCAAGGAGCCCGATAGGCAAGATTCCCGGATGCTTACTACACGTGAACCACAGTCGCTCGTGATGGGTAAAATACAAACGGCTTGTTGGTGGATTGGTTGTCGTCCTGGGTTGAAAAAGCTTCTGCCTGAAGTGAGAGGGCCGTATCCTACTTTGTAAACTTGCCAACAGGTCCATAAGATAGTTCATTATCAAGAAGAATGTTGTTTTAGTCGAAGTGACCTACAACGGTGGTATGAAGACCCACAACCACCACATCACTGGAGAAGTAGTCAATATGACAGCAACACCACGGCTAGTCAGCAAAGGGGAACAGTAGATGCGGAAAGGTCCAACACAATAGTGGTATCTCATGATAGAGGAAGGGGAAATGAAGGAACATTGTGACTTTTTCTTTGGCTCGGAAAAGTGTGTTGGGTTGTAGTATACAACATATGAGTAGATGCACAATCGAAAGGAATTATGCATTCCGGAGAAAGTCAAACTGTGATGAAACCACATAATTAGAGAAAAAGGTGCTAAAAATGAGCAGAGGAATATACACAATGTTGAAGCTCTCTTTACTGTATGGATTATGTACATTTGGTGCAAATAATTTCTCCAGGTGAGTCCTGTTTGTAATAGTGTGTCTTGAAGCTTGACTTTCAGTGGGAGAAACGTCATCTGGCATGTCATACAGACTATAACACCAGTAGTGCTACTAGTGCTTGTAGTAGTGGTGTCCGTTACAGTAGCAGTGGTAGCAGTACTATTAGTAGCAGTTGTGCTATCAGTAGCATTGATATGACCAGACTGTAAGCCGCTGCATTGGAGTCCGATTTATGTAAGTGTTAGCATCAGTTTATGGAATTACTGAACTTTGGAACGTGGAGTTGTCTTTTTGTGGTCCTTTTTTCAGTCTGATCACGTGCAATACATCGGCGGAAGATCAGTGGTCCTTTTATGTTACAGTAGTAATAGTAGCATTAGTAGTAGTAATAGTGGTACTAGTAGTATTAACAGTGGCTTTGGAAATCATGGTAGTAGTATATTGGTTGGCTTGAGTATGACTGTTTCATTATCATTTGGAACCGGTGATGTAAAGGTGTGTTATCCTGCAACGATTGTTCGAAGTAAACCGTGGGGAGTCAAACCAGATAGCTAGGTAGGGACACAGTCAAGTATCCTAGGTCCGTACCCCTTTTTTATTACATGCCTGCGCATGAGTGCACTGGAAGTGGTATACGCTATAAACACAAAGGCCAACTACGTTATTAGAGATAATTTGCAACCTGGTCGTGAGACTTGGAATGATGGAGAACCTCATACATTCCCAAACGGCCAGGTGTGACAGTGGATTACCTTCTACCGCCAAAGCGACTGGTGTCAGCACGGATTCGAAACTCTGACCTCCGGGGAGGTGTACAAACGCACTAGACCATTGGACCACCACCGGACCACCACCGGACTAAATGAGCATGTACTGTGATAATGATGATTCCTAAGCAGTCTGATTAAAAGGAGTTGTTTTCAAGGTTCTCAAAAGCGAACAGAGTGCCGTAATCGCTTGATGAATGATATCAAGAACAATTTTAGTTTTCTTTTGCTGAGACAGATAACCCAGCTGGATTAGAATTAAATAACATACATGTGAATATGAATTCAAAATGCATTGTACGAGTGAACTAGACAAAACTTTAAGCCAGAGATTATTATCAAAAAAAAACATTTCACGTAGGAATCTCCGGTGCTTTTTCGCACGCGAGAAAGGAGAAATTTTCATTTCAGTTCATAGTGTTCTATCACTTCATCAAAGGTGTGCAAGTTAGCAGCTTAGCTTTTGGCTTAGCCAAAAACTGTCGCCATCTGAGTCAAATCTTGAGTCGGTTTTGAGTAATTTTCAAAGTCTCGCAAAAAGAAATAAGCGCGGTTTCAGCTTTATTCCGGATAGGTGCATTCATTTGTATCCTGTCCACGACATTCATGTAGCTTGAAGTGTTTGGTACAAATGGGAAATTTCATTTCAGGGAAATGAATTGTTTTTTAGGCTATTTGGAATTTAGGTAAATTCATGAAATCACTGACATTGATGGTGTCACCTTAGTGAGTTTTCAACCCTTTGCAAACAAAATTCCGAGTCTGACGAATGAGAAGACCCTCCACTGAACACTTATGGCTTCTAAAACCCAAAGTTTTCGTGGTTACTTTTTGCACACCGAAGAAATAACTGATGCATAACTAGAGTCAAAAGATTGTTTCTCTCGAGGAACGCGAAAATTATTACTGCTTTCTAGCCAACCTACTGAAATATTGAAGTTGATAACTTTCTTGCTTATTCCTTGTTCTGATTAATGGAAAGCCTAATTCCGCATTTCCAACTGAATGTTTATCAGACCATACCATGGTAGCATGACAGATGGGTTTCATCAAATTGGGTGTGATTTTGAAAACTAGGAGCATTAAATGATGAATCCCACAAGCTGATATTGAAACTTACAACTTTGATAGAAAACAATATGCGTAATACAGTGTTAAAACTAGCTTATTTTTCATTAAGGGCGTTTTGTCTACTCCAAAACTCATACCGCTCAGAAGGAGATAGAAAACGTATGTAAAGATAAGATAACTTACCATTTTTATTAATATAATTGTCAAGCTGAGGATAGCAGAAGTCAGAAAATATTATTAGACCAGGTAGAACAGCGTTATTATTGTTATTATTATTATTATTATTATTATTATTATTGCTATTATTATCATTATTATTCACAAGTATCTTACTTTGCTTGATTATCAAACTTTGAAGTCTGAATCGCTCGTGTTTTTAACAGTACAATAAAGGATACAAAACCCGTCTAGCTGATATTTTCCTTTGTTCTGTCATTTTAAGTCAGGAACTTTGAATATCACATGGATAATTTTGCGCCAGTTTGATACTAAGATGCCTGAAAGATGGTAATTATCAAAGTGTTTTCGCGACACATCAGAAATGTGTTCTACTAGAAGTCACCAGATAGGTTTTACAATCTGGTGAATTCACCTCTCATTGGAACTTCTCACGAATGGAATACCTCATGGAACTCTGGTAAGGATTTAAAAAGGATTATTACACAAAACAGGATGCAGTCGACAGTGCGTCTTTTGGACTGTGGATGAACACAAATGGATCAATTGCAGGTTAGCGTTTCAAAATACCTCGATATTGGTGTGTTTCCCAAACCTTCAGTAACAAAAAAATCACAGTTTGATGAAATAGCATTTATTTCCATTTATTCATTGTTAAGGAATACTTAATGTAAATAGAATATTATTTAATTGGCGAAAGGACTATATTTATATTGACATTTGTTTTCAGCCCGTTTGAATATGATATTGGTAAGGACATGACATTGTATTTCGGAGTGTGCTGAAGAACCATGTGCCGTGTGATATGCTACGGGTAACTGTTTATTTCTCGGTAATGCATCGTTATCTAATCGAGTGCATCCGATTGTAAACAGATCTTAAGAAAGGTTACCCTCGATACGAGAAACGTTGACTATCTACCATCTTTTCCCACAACTCTGTGTTACCGAGCAACAAACACTAACCAAAGAAACACATAAAGTGTTTAACTTAGTGATGCACGGTAAAGCAGTTCTCGTATGAAGTAAAAGATTGAAATAATCTCCTACTTTTGATTGCTGTTAAATAATTGGCTTCAGTGGAGTCTTGAGCATCATTGTGATTCAAACCAACTCATCCAGTGCACATAAAGTCCACATAAAGTGCAGTTTAGCAATCCAAACCAAGCTTGCTCATGAGATCGAGTTTCACAATAACCACAATTCACCGTTGATCCAGAGAAGCTTTTGGAACACACATTTTCAACGTAATCCTACTCAGTACGAAAACAAGCATAAGTCTTTTAAACTGTCTCCAAATTGAGCGTCAAATAACTTATTGTGAATTCCTGAGAGATGAAAATGCGAGCTAAAAGTCTCGAGTCCAAAAGACCAGTGGCTGTAGAGGTCCGTGTTATAAGTAATTTTTATTCTATTACGGAATTCTCTGAACAGTTCCCAAGAGTACCACTTCGGTTCGAAACAATCATTTCTGTTGTTTCATAGTGAAAAACACCGACAAAAAAGTTTACCCGATGATCAAAATGCTGTTTTCGGTTGCGTTCCAAACTTGATGACCGCACTCGCCTGGGCTTTTGCGGTTGAATCAAATCCTTAAACCCGATGTCAGAGGTTCGTGATTGATTCGGCTCCTCATAAACTCGGATATCATACGCGTCTTCTGTTGCGCGTCGAACAAGTTTTTGCCTCCTCTCCTTTGGGCTAAAATTGGGCCTGGTTTTTGCACAAATGTGTTGCATAGGAACTGCTGCGGATTCGGGTTTTCCTGGTGAAAAATGTCACGGAAGGCTTTAGGCTGCTACCGTTTTAAATTTATAGAAAAGTTACCTCAGAATATATCATGTTGTTTTTACTGAAACCGATGACTGTGTCGAACAAATTCGATAAAAAGTTTGACACCACCGAAGCCTAAGCAAACCGTATGTGGATGGGAACCTAGAAAATCAATGTACAATATAGACAAAAATTTTTTATGCACCTTGAGGAGATCGAATTTCTAAACTTGCTGCTTAAAAGGTTGTCAGTAGGCAGAATGAAGTGAATACCACGGAGCAAATAATAGTCGGCTAGAAAAGTGTACGCGATAAGTGGATGATAGAGAGGCAAATTAGCGGACATGATCGATATTTATGTCAAATAAGGGCTTAAGGGTCCACAATGACCTTAAACGAAGAGTTCATATGTGATATGTTCCTTCTAAGTATATGGGGTACCAATGAAGATGGAGTGTGGTAAAGCTAGAGGTCCAGATGGGTTGCTGCCAAGGGGACAAACTGAATTTGCTCTCATTCGATCCTAGGCGTTATTGTGCAGTCAGCATTTTTCCGGGAAACGGCCCTATTTCGTACAACAGTGGCATCCATGATGCGAGAGCATGTTCATCTCCTAGAAGAAATATTGTTAAATCTACAACTCTGGAATTGTGTGTTCAATGACTTTTGTTGCACCGAAAGCCCCGAGTTAAGAACAGCTGGCCCGGTCAGCTAGACTACTTTGTCCACACAGTAAAAAATTGTCTAGTTAGAACATGCCAACGTTCTTCAAACCATCCATTATCTAGCTGACCTATCAAATGCGCCTTACACGTTATTCTCAATAAGATAGGAAATAGAGCATTAGGCCCGTACAGGGTGCCCTCTCAAATTCTGGGGTGATATTGCTCGGGTTCTCCTAGTGAGCCTATTTGACTGTTAACTAGCTACTTGGAGAATTCTTGATATTTAGGCTTGAACCATGAAATTAACTAGCAAACGGTCTCCGTTGGTACGCACGAGTGTTTTGGTAGAACTACTTTGAACTAGTCCTTTTGCATGAGGTAGCTAACATGACCATGGACGATGACGAAAAAAGGAATTTGCCTTTGATCCAATAACACTGATCACACTATGTTCAAAAACGCTTAAAGTTTGCTCCATTTTACCATATTCAGATTGATCAAATTCGTTAATTAGCCTGGTCAAATCAGTTTCTTTTTCTATGCTCTCCTAAAAAGGAATTCATTGAAGACATCTGTCGGTCGATTCATAACTGTTTCATTGGTTGGAGCAAAAATCTTTCACCCTGAGTAAGATTTTCAACAATTTTACGGAGAAATTATATTTCTACATTTATTGCGTCATTTCATATCACCAGTCGCCTGGGGGAGAGAGGTTTGACTTGGGACGCGAGCTTCCAGCTCCGAAGATTATCTTACAATACAGAATGGAAGCGACTAGATATTTGTGCGTGTATTTTCATTTTGATCTCCTCTTTGCTGTTGTGAAAAACCGCCCCGCCTCCTTCCAGACAAATGCTTCTCCGGTCTAATCAAATAACCGTACCACTTAGAAGAGCAATAAAGTTTCTTGACATGAAAGCTACTGTTTAGGTACTCTTTATTATCAAGTATTTTGGTAGAATCAAATGTCAATATCCTAGTTGGTCTACAAAAGTTTTCCTCATCTCGAATAATTCTTGACCCTTGAGAAATCGATAGATTAAACAGGAACGCTACTGATAGTGTATCTTATATAATTTGTTTTCGTCTTTACCGCCAAATTTCTCACGATTCCCTTCAGCTGGTCTAAGGACAAGAAAAACTATAAAACCATCTAGTGAGAGTTCACTTACGGCATTTTGGACTTGCATTTTCAGAAAGAAAGGGGTGCTCAAGCAGTTTTTCTGAAAAGTGAAGGAACATCAATCAGCATAAGAGCCTCTGCTACAATCTAACCACTGGTATACTCTGAAAAGACTAGTACCAAAAAAAGAACTCCGTCCGTCCTTTACGCTGATACGTGTATCCACTCCAAGCCAATCGAATTAAATTTTCTGGTTACAGTATGATATATAAGAATGTTTTTGGAAGATCTAATCTTGTCACTAGATATGCATACACGTGTGCTGTACATGACTAGTTTTCGAGAGACATTAATCATTTCTTTCGGTAGACAGTAGCGATTAACTCAACAGTGTTTTAGGTTAATGAAGAACAAAAAAGACAAAAGCAATGAGAAACTCAAATAAACTTGTGCTTGTTCTCCAACTCTTGAGACCCAAGTGTTAACGGATTGCCGCTTGTCTGGATATTAATAATCACTGTTAGCTTTCAAACTCTGTAGATTCCCTAGTCATGTGATAGCTGAATGCTACGTGACTCTTCTACCAAATCTTAGGCTACACCACTTTGGTCAACTCCTATCACGTGATCGCTTTGGTGGTTATCAAAAAAGTATCGATCACAGTGTCGGGGTTTCTTTCTCACACTGCCTGGTCAATTGCAATGAGTTCATCACATAGTTAAACCACATTTATGTGAAACCTCATACAACACTATGGGGTTTTTCACTACTGCGGAAACATTAGTTACTGATGATCTTTTTTCTGATTCGTGTAGTTTTTTAATAACTACGGTACTATTTTAGGGTAATAAATGGTATCTAGTACGACAACAGATTAGGTTCTGCATTATGCCCATGACTGACAACACCTGAATTAGGAAGAGTGCTCTAAAGACATCTCTTGGTTATTTTGGCTAAGCAAACTTCTGGCTATCATAATCTGATATTCAACCGTCTGGCTGCTATTAGTGAACTCTCTTTTGGTCACATCGATGATGAATACGTGGAGTATAGCTGCTACTAGAATGGCTGACTAAGAAGTTATCCGAGGGAGAAAACCCTTAAAACATTTCACGGCTTTCACGAAGAAACTTTTCAGTGCAGCAACAAACCGTAAACTATTCCTACTACAGGATTTTGTGAAAGGAAAAAGAAGTCCTGTAATGTTCACCTCTGATACGGAGTTCACCTTGCTCTTCCGAGTGGATGATGAGATAACATATTGTGCCTTTATTCGTTCTGTTAAATCTCCTAGTGAGCACATTACCAAGCTATAACAAAATCTTGCCCTAAACTGTTATTTAATTCTGAACTTTAGCAACTACCAAATACTTGGATAGCTTCTTATTATCATCATTGTACTTTCTGTGATTGGGAACCTCTTCTACGTCATGGAATGAAAAATTAGGGCTTCTTCTAAACATCATACTTCGAAGTCCATAGCGAGATTTGATACCTATGAGATAATAATGGCGTGACTTCCGTTCTGGATGGTTTTGTGATACAGAAACTGAAGAATGTCTTTGATTTCTAACTTCATCAGTTATCTGACCTCTTTGAGAACAAAGAAAAAAGGTTCATTATGGAGTTTTGCTGCTTAAATCTTTTTCAGTGTTTATCCTAAATGTTCAGCAAAATCGTGATGATGGACGATTTTTGGGTTCATTTTGAGATATTTTCTTATTCTTCAACGATATTTGATTGTCAGAGGTTAAACGCTATCAGAAACTGCTAACAGTGTAATGATGTTGCTAGATACGAACTCCTGTCGGGAAAAGCTTTGTGCCAACATCGGTGAAAACTTTTGTATCCGGGTTTAAGTTTACATAAATAAGTAAGTTGAAACCAGATGCCTTCTGACAAAAGTCATCCTTCAAGGTTTCAAGTGCTCTTATTCAAGATTATTTTTTCATTAAGTACTCATCGCAATGTGAATTACATCCATAGATTGGTCCTCTTGTGCGGCTCAGGAATAAGACCGTTAAAAATTGAGACACACGTATAGTGCCATGCTTGGGACGGATATACTTTCGTCATAGCACACCGAAATAGCAATACTGAAGTAAGGTGTAGGGCTTTTGAAAGCTACTTTTCTATCGTTGAACCCAGCATCTAATCGTATCAGTTTCAGTTGGACAGAACATAAGTTGCGCTGTCCGCTTATCGATGCATTCGTCGCATATTGTTCTTTGGGACAAATGTTTTTTGAATATACCAAAATATAATATGAAAAACCCCGACTGGCGAGCTCTGTAGTACAGAAGCTATCAGGCCCCAGGGTTGGTGTCCATCAGATCCGCAAGGCATAATTACGTGCCGCGGTCACTAAAGTAATCACATAAGAAACTCCCGCCTGGTTCACGTATCTTTTACTTGCAAAATTACAAACTGTTTATTCGATTTCCATTCTTCGTGGTTGACATAAGGAGCTGGTAATCAAAGTCCGTTCAGCAAGAAGAAAGTCGGACCACTCAATGAACCCAACTGAGCAAACAGGCATTCAGTGATCACTTTGGATTGTCGAAAATAAGTATACTGCTTTTTCTTGAGGTTTCTTGAGGTTAGCACCATCTAACCCACGTAGAGCTACCAGCGAACCACATTTGCGTTTTCTCAATGAACTCTCCGAATAGGAGTTTCCATTTATATTACTGAGAAAAAATTAGGTTGTTGTAAAGAAATATACTGCCGTTTCTATTGGACTCTATTAGGTTAGATAACAATATGAAACGCCCTGCTGTTGAAATGAATGATCTCTTTTGTACGTGGATCAAAGCAGTGCGACAGAAGCACGTGATCTCAGATAAAAATTGGTCTTGATAAAAGAGTCGTAAAAAGATTCTACTTGTTGTGGAGTTTATTTGCCGGAATAAGGATTAAAAATAAGGCAACAGCAGTGGTGTGAACGAGGGTAGCATCATCACAAACGCTCAGTAGGAGGATGACAACTGATTTAGTAAATCATACGGCCTACATTCAGTAAGAGGTTCCAAACGCGAGCATCAATGATTAGATAAATATAGCCCCCCCAATTTCTAGCTATATTTCTGAGAAGAATCTGTTTATCAGTGTATCGATCAGTCTATGTACCTAGATAATATCTATTAATTTATCTATCTATCAAAATAAACAAATATACCTATATAAATATCTAACAATCTATTATTCTATCTATCATTCCATTATATATATATATATATATATATATATATATATATATATATAACTATCTAAATATCTAGCTAATTCCATACCCATTTATCTACTTATTTATTTATCTATCTATCTATCTATCTATGTATCTATCTATCTATCTATCTATCTATCTATCTATCTATCTATCTATCTATCTATCTATCTATCTATCTATCTATCTATCTATCTATCTATCTATCTATCTATCTATCTATCTATCTATCTATCTATCTATCTATCTATCTATCTATCTATCTATCTATCTATCTTTCTATCTATCTATCTATCTATCTATCTATCTATCTATCTATCTATCTATCTATCTATCTATCTATCTATCTATCTATCTATCTATCTATCTATCTATCTATCTATCTATCTATCTATCTATCTATCTATCTATCTATCTATCTATCTATCTATCTATCTATCTATCTATCTATCTATCTATCTATCTTTCTATCTATCTATCTATCTATCTATCTATCTATCTATCTATCTATCTATCTATCTATCTATCTATCTATCTATCTATCTATCTATCTATCTATCTATCTATCTATCTATCTATCTATCTATCTATCTATCTATCTATCTATCTATCTATCTATCTATCTATCTATCTATCTATCTATCTATCTATCTATCTATCTATCTATCTATCTATCTATCTATCTATCTATCTATCTATCTATCTATCTATCTATCTATCTATCTATCTATCTATCTATCTATCTATCTATCTATCTATCTATCTATCTATCTATCTATCTATCTATCTATCTATCTATCTATCTATCTATCTATCTATCTATCTATCTATCTATCTATCTATCTATCTATCTATCTATCTATCTATCTATCTATCTATCTATCTATCTATCTATCTATCTATCTATCTATCTATCTATCTATCTATCTATCTATCTATCTATCTATCTATCTATCTATCTATCTATCTATCTATCTATCTATCTATCTATCCATCTATCTATCTATCTATCTATCTATCTATCTATCTATCTATCTATCTATCTATCTATCTATCTATCTATCTATCTATCTATCTATCTATCTATCTATCTATCTATCTATCTATCTATCTATCTATCTATCTATCTATCTATCTATCTATCTATCTATCTATCTATCTATCTATCTATCTATCTATCTATCTATCTATCTATCTATCTATCTATCTATCTATCTATCTATCTATCTTTCTATTTGTCTACCGATCTATCTATCTACTTATCTTCCTGTCTATCGATCTATCTATTTATCTATCTTTCTGTTTAGCCTTCTTTGTATTTATTTATTTATCTGCTTTTCTTCGTGTCTGTCTGTTTCTCCCTACAGGCTAATGCCGTTTACCCATTATCGTTCCTTTTTTTTTCCTTTGGCGCATAAACACATTGTAACAGGTATACTCCGTAAAGCTGGAGGGAAACACTCGTCAGTGCTTGGTAGAAAACTGTAACATTTAAACCGCATCAGGGATCAATAGGTCGAGAATTTTAACGAACCGAACAGCAGCAGATGTATACCCACCACCAATACGATTGAAGCTGTCGGAGTTCGAACATTTCTCAGCTCGAGGTGATATCTATTTACAATGCTTGATCGACCACCACCGGGTTCGTCGGGAGAAATTAGTATATAACAAAAAGCTAAAATAATAATTAGTTTTGACAGTTACTTCGCTAAAAACTGACTCAAGCTTAGTAACTGCTTAAGTAACAGAAGGAAAGTAGACAATATCCAAGTGTTTTGCTGTCAGTGCCAGATAAATTACATTGTCATGCAAGGAAAATTATTGTGACAATAATTTTCCTCAACCAAAATGTTGTCGTTAGAATAAGAAACGCGATTTTCTGAGATAACAAGACTTTATATCCTAACATTCCAGTGTTTCATAAGAGCAACTTTGCGTATTCGAAATAACTCAATATGACGGATATCGACTGAACTAGTACACAAATGGGACTCACGGAAATCCGGTCGTTCATCTGGATTGTAAGAAAGCATACTGCAGATTAGATTGCTCAGTCTCGGGTCGACACCACTCGGGATCCTGCGTTGAGACGAGATAAAACAACTGATCAAACATTTTTTCTGATGTGTAAATGATTTTCCATCTCCCTAAAGCTGCATCATACTGTTAGCCTTAAAAATGTGGCCGCCAACTGAAAACTTTCCAAAGTCTGCCGCTGGATCTGGAAGACACACAACAAGCACGTCTCCTGAGAGCCGACAGGTGAATAAACGTTAGTCTTGTGGGTGATGGAAATTAAGATGGATGTTTATCTCATTATATAATCGATTGCGAGGTGATAGGTATTCCAAATAACAGGAGTTTTCTGAGCATTCAGTTACAGGTCGCCGGATATGCTGTAGGTAGTTTGTGTGTGTGTGTGTGTGTGTGTGTGTGTGTGTGTGTGTGTGTTAAACTGTTTTTTGATTGGACTGACTAATTTTCAATGAGACCTACTCTGATTATGGGAGTCAGCGGTAAGGAGGTTAACCAAAACGTCGGCTAAATACAACTGCCCAAGAACTGACGATACGAGTGTCTGTTTTAAACGGGTGTTCATTTTGGTGCTGAAAAAATCGTATATTCACAAGTATTTAGATAGGCCTTTCTACAAGAGTCTCCTTTAGCTTAAGTACTGTCGGCCAATCTTCTCCTTTGCAAAGATGTGTCATTTGAAAAACCCTCAGAAGGTAAGCATTGTCATGCTCGGCATGATTTCCGTTCCAGTATCAGGTGACTCATCCATTTTCTGTCCCCATTAAAGGCAAGCCAGAAAACCTCAGTGTTTTACTTTCGGCTTCCATATGAAGGCAAATGGTTTTGGTCGCAACCGACTGAGTTATCTAACAAAATATGCGCAGCAAAATTGATGGTCAACTAGCTACACTGCGCAATTACCATCGATCAATGAAAAGTTAACTCTTTTATTTCTACAAGTGAACAGTAACAGAGCATATCTACTGGGTCCGGACGGTAGTTCAAACTAGGAATGTATTACCATATCCAATTCATTAGATTTTCCGATAGGCTTTCGGAAACTAGCTACGGTTAAGCACAGATCCCACCTAACCATGAAATTGGGCGTACAGAACTGGTTGCTCGCAGCACTACTAACTAATAAAGTCCGTTACTCTGGTAAGGGTCCAAAAAAATGAATTTAGTAGAAAGGATATGGAGAGCTTCCTCATTTGGAACAATTTCACTTTTTGGGATGCAGACCATCATATAATAAATTTTCATCAAGTAGAATGGTTTCACAGGCAAAGATTGAGGATACAGCGATGGAACCGTATGATAAAATTAACAACTTGAAAATTAGTCCTACAATCTATTCCTTACAGTGTTACAAAAATGACACCCGCGTGTCTCGGCTTCTTGTTAGGTCTCCAATGGTTGAGTCCGACCGAAGAACACCAGTTTATTCATTATGGCATAACGCGTTTACCACAACATTAGCTAAGGCTTTCGTGCTTAATAGGTGCAAGCGTCTCTTCGCTCAACCTATTCGGGTCGTGATCGATTCGCTGCAAGCGATCTACACCAGGTCACCTTCGTGCAGCTGCTTTTCAAACTTTATCCATCGAGTTTACTTGTTGTTTCTTCACTTTTTGTCAGCAATTTTATCAGACTTACTCGGGTTTTTTCCCGGGATTCTGCTGAAATATATTTGCCATGGCAAATAAACTCTTGGCAAAGAAGGGGACTTTTCCGGTCAAACACTCGTAAATGATAGTCCCGAGGCTCCACATGTCCGCTTTTGAGTCGTACGGTTTCATCAAGTGAACTTCCGGAGCCTGAAATTTTATACCAGGATGTGGAATTGCGATCAGTTTAACTGAATGATAACCAGTTTTTTCACAATTGAACCCAAGGTATAGCAAGCTAAGCATGAGACACAGCCTAACAGTCCATTTTTGCAACCGATCAGTGCTCCCGAGAACGTAAACCCTCTACTAATTGTGTTGGTCATGTGACTAATTTTCGAACTTCGGCTTGTGGATATGATCTGTTTCCACAGCATAAGCTAAAACCTAAGCCAGATATCCGTGAGTGGCCTTACCAGCCATCCAAGTCAGGTACGTATGCCAAAACGTCGATCTCTGATCCTTTTTTGAAAGGCAACTCTGTTCCGGCCAGAAATGACGGACTCTGACCAAACAGTTTCCATGGATAACTATGAAACACGGTAGCTCTCGGGTTCCTACCTCTTCAAATAGACTTCTACCCTTCAAAGCCTTCAGCTAGCAGAATGAGAAAATCTTTTGCGTTACAAACTGAAATAGGCCAGTTACACACCGGTATAAACAATTCATCTCAGGTCACTTGGCGGTATCGGTGCACGTGCATACTATATAGTCCTTAAAAACTCATTGGAAGCTGAAACAAGATTTAGGTGAATGACAAGTTATGGGAGCTAACAACAATGGAGAGAATAGATTTATGTTACCGAGGTAAGCGATGGGCAATTCGTGCTGTTTTTGAAGTTTGGCTTTATGGTTGAGAATGGTTATGATCTCGGTATCTGCCAGTCTCATTCGTAGCCTTGTGTATGAACTTGGGCTAGTTACTCGGACTGACACAATATTTACGCTGAACCAGACATGGCGTAACTGATAATCTAAATTTTCGGGTTTAGTCGATTACGTCATCATCGTGAGCTGATTATTAGTCGTCCTTTACGCGGCAGAACACAAAATACTGTGTCAACCTGAACTTGGCCTTCACGATCATTTACATTACAAACAGACACAAACTGTTGATATACGCCGAGGTACTGGTATTCAGCCATCTCCATGCATAATTGTGAAAACAGCAAGAATTACTAATTAGGTTAGCTTTGAATTGGTAAAATACTTCTATTTGGCAATTATTTCCTTTTCCAGTGGCAATTATTGCACGACTCAATATGTGTATTAGCCACTAGAAATTATGGGAACACGCAATTAACCTTTCAAAACGATCATCTTGGCTGCAGAGTGCACAATTAAGGATGCCCCAGAATACATTATGAATCTTAGTGCCGATGACTTCGATGTTCGAACAGACTGTTCATCATCTTTTGTAGCCACGATGGAATGTGTTCAGCTATTCTTTGAAGCAAACTGCCTCTTCCTTCTGCCTTTGTAGACGGCTGAGCATTCACTTCGAAACATTTTTCATTTGACACAAGGAGACAGTGGCTCTTTCGCCCACGGTTTTGGTATTCTTATAGTCTGGAATGACCGGATCGACTGTATAGTAAGTAAGTTTGATGACTGAAATGAAGCTCTAACCAATTAATTGACCTTCATCCTTACCTCATCTCATTTCATTGATCATTATTATCGTCACTATTTATTATTATTATTATTATTATTATTATTATCATTATTATTCTGGCTTGAGTAAGTTTTTAAGGTGCATTTTAGCTGTCGATGAAAAAGCGAAGAAAAAAGCTTCACAATCCAAAACCAGTTAACATTTCAGTTAAAACTTCGTTTTTTTGATAAAACACGAGCAAGGAAAGGAACTACAGAAATTCTGTACCGCGATCATTTTGGAGGAATAGTCTGAACACGGAACAGGTCGACCGGTGTGATTAGCTCAGAGGAAGGTAACGACCTAGTGGGTGCGGACAGTCTGCAGTTATCTTTTTTGCAAATGAAACATGTTATTATGTGCTTATTACATAATTTCGATAAGCAGTCTTTTAAGGTTATATCAGAAGCTTGACTAACGATGCCCTGACCTCTGCCAAGGTGATGCTGTCGATTTCAACAAAACAGGAAGGGTTATGGGGGAAAAGGAAAACATTATGGGAAATTTTAAGTAGAGTACGAAGGGAGAAATGACAGACAGTGGAAATTAACGAATCTGAAAGAACAATCTACGCAACATTATAATAGAAAATTCTATTTTTTAAGACTGGTGCGAGTTTTCTTGTGGAGTTACCCCGAGGTATTTCCTATAATTCACTCATGCGGGAGCAGTCTAGTAAGAAGTAGTGTTGCCCTCCATAAAAAGCAATCGCGAATTAGAAAAAAGGCACCGTTGACACTTGGCATTGTTCAACAGAAGACCGTACTGCTTAGAAATGGGTTGTACATGTGGAATACTTTCATGAAACTCAACTGAAAAGACGGGCTGGGTGATTTGCAGTTAACTCACTAATGCAACTAGTGAATAAGTATGGAGAAAGAACAGTTCCTTTAGGAATACCGACACGGCTTATTATTATATATTCGGAAACCTCTATTCCAAATTTGATACATTGTGTTGTACCCGAGAAGTGGTCTTCCAACCAGTTAAGCAAGTAATTGGGACTAGAAAACCGTTCCAGTTTTTTGAGAAGCTAGGACTGTGCTACACTGGTAACCGCTGATGTGTAATCGAGAGAGGCACACCTTACTGGCTCGCAAGAATCATCAAGGGACTTCTCGATGAAATGGATTATGCACTCCAATGCGTCAATGGTGGAACTCCTGGGTTTATACGCAAACTGGTATTCGTTAGTGGGACTTCTCACAATATTTTGAAGGCTCTGAAGTACACCACTTTTAACTAGCTTCAAAACCGACGGGGAAAGTGCAGTTGGGCGGGATTTCCTCCTTTTCATTTGGTAACTCAACCAATTTGATATGTCCATGATTGTGACAGGACATTAACAGTCAGGAATGGAGAATTCAGAGAGAGGTCATACTCATTGTTTGAGTACTGTCGAAGGTATACCATTCGGTCCAGAGGCTTTGGTTAACTTGTTGAACTTGAGGAGCTTGGAAACTTCAGTTCCTGAAGTAGTAGCCTAGTGAAAAACTGACAGAGGGCCCTTCGAACAACGAACTAACTAAGAATTCAGATGGTCAACATCCACGTTGTCAGGGGAGAGGCTTTTTCCAGAATAGAGATGGTGCTAGATTTCAGGAGTTGTTGAGAGAATATAAGGTCTAGGTGATTGATTTCTTTTTTGATCAACCTTGATAGACTTCTGGTGGATTGTGCGTTTTGTAGGCCAACCCATTCTTCCTGGGTAACTGTTTTAGATAGGCTGAGACCACTCTTCCTAGATAGAAGTAAACCTTTTCCGCCGGACAGCAAATGTTAAAGATGATAATTCCGTTCGCAAAATATACTGAAAGAAAAAGGTCAAAACTACATTGTAAGTAGAAGATGATGAGAAACAAATAACGGTTGGCCAGTGTAAGGTTTTCTTGAGATAAGTTCCGGTGAAAAAACGAATTGTTTTAGTTTGTGCTAGATGGGTAATCATGTTTCGAGTATATTTTTGGACCAAGGTGAAATATATCTTGATTAATGGTGCTAAGAAATGCGCCAAGTCTGAAGGCAAAGAGTTCTAGATGATTGGTTAGGTTACAGTCTAACTGTGAGCCACCGCGAATCGATGTAAGATAAATATCACTGAGATTAAAGGACGCGTGGTTAAAGTCTACTACAATGATATGAAGGTTATCACCAATCAACTGTACAGGGAAAGGTAGAAATGAATCACAGAAGGAGTTAACTTAGATTATTGAGCCTTGTGGAGCAACATAAACATTCGGGATAATATCCTGGTCAAAATTGGAAAATTTACGACGACGTGAGCTAGATACACAGTCAACTCCATTGAAACGGTTGGAAAAAATGACACTGAGCTTGCTACACCACGTGGAATTGATACATGTGACAACGCGACCACCGCTTTTTTCGTGGAATTCTATGTGTACTGACGGAAGCAAGATTAATTTTCCATTTTGGCCTCAGGATCGTCCACGTCAGCATTCAGCCAGGTTTCCCGAAGGCTGCTACTCAGGTATTCTGGAAGGCATGAGCTGATAAGCTTATAAGTTGGGTTCGGAACCCTGTTGAACAGGGAACCCATGGTGTTAAACACTGCTGGGAACCCTGATACAACCCAACGTTATGTGGCCAAGGCATGACTTCTATCCGGCTTGGCGTGACGCTAATTCATATGGCACGGTCTTTCGTTCGTGATTTATTCCAACCACATTCGCCTTGGACTTGCACTGGGGATGCCTGTTTGTATCACGCTCTGCTTCGGTCTTCTCTACCAACCACACGAAGCTAGCTCCATGTGTTGCTAATACCGATCAATTGCTTTTGTCCGATTGTCAAACTTACGCCTGCGCTTGCAGAATGTGGAGCCCGAATACTAGTTGTGCCGTGCATATGTACATTCGTTCTGCTTACTGAATTTTGGACACAACACGGCTGTTTTACTTTTCTTCACGTAATAGCTCCGATTCGCAATAATGTTATCTAGTAATAAGTGACCCTTAATTGAAAGTCTTATAAAGTACATAACGCGTTTGTGCAGGGACTGGGTCTGTTCTGAACTGTCCCAGTTTTGCATATACAACTGCATCTGAC
Organism: Fasciola hepatica; assembly: GCA_948099385.1. Taxonomy (NCBI): domain Eukaryota; kingdom Metazoa; phylum Platyhelminthes; class Trematoda; order Plagiorchiida; family Fasciolidae; genus Fasciola; species Fasciola hepatica. Next base: position 6,041,349 of record CANUEZ040000012.1, on the reverse strand, counting down.
CTCGTACATTTTGTACTTATTCGTCTTTCCAACACCAAAGGGGTACCGAAGCATGTACCACTAATATATGTCTGTCCCCTCACTACCTTCCCTGAGGAATTTAGGTCTTTCCAGGGTATTTTTCCATTTTATAGTCTGTACACTGAGAGAGCGAAACGAATTAAAAGTGTTCTGTGGAAATTCGTTTGCTGACCCTAGGTAGAAGTCAGTGGACTTTGTCCATCTACTGGACACTGAGAAGCAAGTCAGACTACCCACTCAGAACTGATACAGGCTTTGCCAATTCTGGGAAGTGGTGATATTGTTATCGTGGTCATGAACAAAAATGGCTTCCTTTTTCCCGAGTTGAAAATTCTCGTTTCTATGAGGTTACAGCGGTACTGGCAACTGCCAATCTCAAATCTTATGGTAATTTCCAAAATAAGAATAATTACGGCACTTTAGTAAATGATCCGCCGTAAAACCATGAATATTGGAACTCGTTCCAGGATCTCTCTGTGAGACTCGCACTATCCAGTGTGGTGCCATTTGATGCTTTGTTCACACCTATTTATAGCAGACCATCGAGATTTGACTACGAAAAAGTGAGTAATTTCAAAGTAATCCAAGCCGTAAAATTTCAGGGCTCAAACCTTTCGGAGGACACAGGCAAACAGCTATCCACTATTTTTCTCGAGTGTTTGGAAATCGTTTTCGGAAAGGCCTAACGGTTAAGCAATGGAACATATAAGACTCGATGTATTTTCTGAAAGAGTAATTTTATTCTCACTCAAATTTCGGTTTTCTAAACAGCGAGGAATATTGGGAATATCAGCTGATTGTTACTAATTATGTATATTTGGAACAATAGTACAAGAATCAGAGGTTACCTTATGGCATATCTTTCGGAACTTACCATATACACCGGAGACCCACACACAGTAGCTGCCATTTCGTTACGCTTTAACTCACGTGCCAGTCCGAAATCACCTGATTCGCATAAAAAAATCAATAAACATTGTCACAGATGACTTGAGCGTATTCACCTTAGAAGAACAGGGTTATGATATAAATGGTTGAAACACACGCACACACACACACACTCAACTATGGATGTAATGCCTAAGTCAGATCGATATTTGTTGCAAATTTGGTGTTATCCGTATAACTCCTGATCGGTTAGGGGTTTCCATGTCTACTTTTTTCGTATATTCCTGAAGTTAATGAAATTGGGTTTATTTGACTCTTAGTGTTTGATTGCTATTTTACTAGTGAACGGTTATCGCTGATACTGTGAAATCAGTCGTGAGAAAACAATACGGTTTACGCACCGCATGTGAGAATACTAATACTCAATAATGATAGGGATAATATTATTAACAATAACAATAATCATAAAGCACAACTAGCCAACAACCCAAAAAAATGTGCGGCCGAAGGAATACGATGAGAAAATCTTCCACAAAGCTTGAAGATGAATTTGCAAATTAAAAGTACGTGATTTACTTCCCCTGTTGAGACGGTACACCATTGGGCAGAGGAAAAGAAGATACCAAATATCAGACGATTCGGATAAGTTTGGTTCAGTAGAACTTTTTAACTGATGCTGCAAATTTCATTTGGAAAACAACAACCTCCAGTATTTTGGACAAACATTCCTATCGATTATGGTGTTTGAAACACTGCATTTGTTGACCGTCCATGCCAGTTAGATTATTGATAGTAATATTCACCGAAAATCCAAATGACGAACATCAAATCTGTTGACCGTAGCCACTTAGTCACGAACTTTTGAAAGCATCTTTTACTGAAACTCTGAAAGCGATTCTAACTGGAAATCTAAAACGTATGATATTGGGCGAAAAACCCCTGTCCATTTCATGGACTTATGAACGGCCTTTTGACATACTGATATGAAGCTATCGACTGCCTGGGTTGTTGTCTATTTCTCCCTCTCTTTCATGTCTGCACTTATCTACAGGGATATATTACCGTTAACATGCGCCCAAACAATACTAGATCGAGTACTTATTCCATATGGTTCAGAGCGGGGTTGTTCATCTGGTTGCAATGATCACATCTATTACAGCTAGGACGAATGAATGCAAAAGGTCAGTTAATTCACGTTATTTGAACACCTTATAATATGCACTTTTCTCCTTGCTCGTGTGAGTAACAAGCAGTGTACGACCTATGGGATAGAAGTGACAATGTGAACATGTTATTTTCTGTATTTTGTGACGTGTTTAGTTCTGTTAATCTGTCGTATTTCTATTCAAAAAAACTCACAGTTGTTACTCAAGTGGAATCATGCTGTGAGTGGTTGTCTATCGAGTGCGACGACCTGGATCTTGGTGTTTTTTGCATCGCATGCTTTAATTTTTTTTAAGTCACTGATATGCCTTCCGGCACAGTTTATTACATCGTACTCTCAAGCCATCTTGATAACAAGATGTACTAGTGTTTTACGAAGCCGGGAATAAATAAATTACAGCAGTCATCGGACTAGATTGCAATTAGGTTCTTTCCATTTGACCACCTTGTTAGCCCTGTTGTCGATCACAGCTGTTCTCCCTCTCTCTCTCTCTCTCTCTCTCTATCTATCTATCTATCTATCTATCTATCTCTCTCTCTGTCTGTCTCGTCGACTGATTTACTGACTACACGAGGCGGTTTATCAACACATTAAATTCTAATGGTGAATCACGAAAGAGCTTTATGGCTCCAACAGATTATCGTACTAGATCTGCTACAAGTCAGCCGATGATGAAGGCTCGTATTTAACATTGAACATTGTGAACACCATGTTTTTAAGACCCCATATTTCTTACTTGCTGTGACATGATGCACATCATCTAGGGAATATACTTCTTCAAACCGATTTAATGATGTGAACAGCGAAGTGAAAGGCACGGAGGACCGTGAAATGTCCTCATTGACGCGTGTGAGAGATTGGTAGATTAAATATTTTCTTTCGACTAGTTGCTTCAGTCATTCACGAATCATTAGTAAACACAGAAGTGCATAGGTAGCCTAGAAAGAAGAAGTATCCAGTGCATAGTATCTTTTGAAGTAACATCTGTCAAACTGGAGGAGTTCATGTATGCCTCAAGTAAGGTGCAACGAGGTAAGATGAAAAGTGGGTACAATTACGAACTGAACTGTGAATACAGGACAAGTATTGGCTTGGATGTGAGATTAAGGAGAAGGCTGTGTAAAATGGACTGAAATCCGGGCGTTCACCTCCGATGAATGTGGCAATCGGGCCATTGTAGACAGACTGTACCTTTACTCCGCACTTTTAGTAATAGTATACTTGTTCCTCTCGCTTCATTGAAACCACTGACTACTGTGGACTGAGTATGTTTATCGAATTTGGTCAGTGTCTCGTCAAAAGATTAGATTCATTCACGATACTGCCTAATAGATATTCTATGGTCGTATCTTCCAGCTTTCGAAAGTGTAAATGTAAGTTTACAGAGGAAGATTTGAAAATGAGTTCTGTAGAATGAAAAATGGTCTATTCTTGTGAGAATACTGGAGAAGATTAGTCACGAAAATTCCTAATGAAAATTAGGATTCAACTTGTTCTGTACTCCTTTTAACGGTTCAACTCTGACGAGATTTCACGTCTCAGGCTTCCCCTAACACGACGCTGGCTAAGATTATCGATACGTGATTCCGGCGAGTAGACTTGAAATTTTATACCATTGCATAGTAAAACTGTGAAATAAACATTGACAACAAGATCGCTTCGTGAATGGTTCATAAATGTATCAAGCTGCATCATATGTAAATGAACCATGTTATAAAGGTTGTGAACCGAAGATTCTCGGATAGAATCAGCTATACTAGCCTTCATGGTTATTCGAGTTGTCTTCTCAAACAACTTCGCTTTGGGTGAGCGAGTTTGGGACCTGTGAACGGTGTTAAGATTTCTAGGAGACTACATTTGATCCATAATATAATACACCGTAGAAAATCACCTTAAATTCAATAGAATCAGATAAATTTGCTCACAAAAGAATGAGCCATTCCAAGAATAAGACAAAAGAAAACTTACCTATTTTAAAAGTGATTTCTTCTATCGGTAAATCAGTGACTTGTTTGCTGCAATGCTTACAATGACTAAGCAAAATGTTTGCTGGTTTCAAATCTCGATGGACAACTTTCAGTTTGCTCATTTCATTCATCGCCCGGGCCACTTGATGCAAAATAAGTCGAATAGAATTAACCGATAAAGATCGTTTCACTAGTAAGCAGAGGCGAAATTCTTATTTGAATTTATTAAGTTTGGAACGAATACCTGCAAGATATTTGGATAAATCCCCTCCATTACACATTTCCATAATGATATATACACCGGTTCTTTTCTCATCAATGTAATAGGCATATAGTCTGACAATATTAGGGTGTCTGAGGGCCTAAAAGTGAATAAGAAGTATACAAGTTCCTAGTGCCAAATTGTCAAACATTTACCGTCAGCACAGATATTTCTCTCTTGAGTACGAAAGAAAGTGGCGTTTCCCGGGAGTTTTCAATAAACTTTATCGCAACCTGTTTTGATGGTTTCTATGAAGTCCACGGGTGAGACAAACTTTCTGACAGACTAACTTTGATGAAGCTTCCCTGGTAAACAGAACCAAACTGGCCGCGACCAAGGTGATTCCTGGGGTCGTATTGAAAATCACCAAGTTTTATCATGTTCTCAAATTCACCTTGTGGGAACTCTAACGACCCCGAATGTAACACCTCAGATTCCGGAATTCGCAGAGTTTCTGAAGTAAAATTTATATTCTTTTTCTATCGAAACGAGACTGGCACTCCTTCACACGGAGATAGATTTTGTGTTGAATAAATTTGTCCTGTTTTTCTGTCATCATGATTTTCTTTCCTGTATGTGTCTGTCTCACTAATCCACACGTTCAACGAAATACTTTAAGCAACATCACCCACGGAAAGCACAATTTCCAATCATATTTCAGCCAATCAGGAGACATGTGTAAGGTTTCTAATGGTATTTTCTACTTAAAATATTGTATTTTGTTTCTGTTATTTTTTCTGAATCATCTGGTCAAATGACTGGTATTTGTACGTAAAGGAGAAGAACAGACTTCATACACTTTCTTTGTTCTCGGATGTCAATCAACGGACATTTAGTATTAATTATAAGAGTGTGAGTAGTAGAAGATTAAATTTTAGTATAATATGGTGCATCACGCAGAGTGAACGGCCAGACCGTTGTCTATTCACTTAGACTCAGGAAAAAATAGCCTCCAACCGGAGAACTGGTTTTCTTTATGCAAAGAGAAGACAAGAAAATCCAACTTTTGCTAATGCTGATCAGATTTTTTTAATTTCAGCATAAATGTGGTCTAATTTTTGCAGATAATTGTTCCACCTTGACTATTTTCATAATTATTAGAATCGAGAATATCTTTTTACAGATATTAGTAGAAAATACTTGAAGACACGTTTTTACCACAACGGGATATATTTGATGAATATCTCACCTAGAAACGGTGTTCTTATTTACTATTGGATTGTTTGGAAACCGTTTAACCAGGAATACAGTTTTATTCCTCTTTCTGTTGCCTAAATTCCCCTTCCAGATAGGTCAGGTTGTCAAACGAGATTCATTACGCCATAGAACAATTCGGAATAAAAATTTGCCCCCTTTCCTAATGAATCTCAAGGTTGGTGTGGCTGACTGAAATAACCATAAGTAGCTTGAAATGCTTGATACCTATGATGGGAAATTGTGATACAGTGTATAACTTCAATTTATCCGAGCTAATTTATGCTCGGGAATGACTCGTACCCGGGCTAAGCTCAAGAGGAACAACCGGCGAGTATGTGTTCTGTCTGCTTCAACTGATATACTTTCGTTTGTGTCTGAAGTAGGGCTTGAATTTACTGGTAGAAAATGTTCTGACCCACTACAAAGCGATCTGAACTATCTGTCTGACTTCTGTGGTCTGATCTCATCCGATTGGTTGAGTCCCGGATAAGAAGCTAGAGCCCACCGAGCTCCCAAGCTCAGCACTGAACACATCACGTACAGGTTCTCAGTGAATGCGCAAGAACAAGTAATGAAAATTTTAACACGACCGAAAATTTACGAAGATGCTTTGTGAATAAGTTTGCATTTTGCATTTAAAAAACGATAACATTGTCGAACCTGGTTGGTCCTAGGCAGAAAACGTGACAAAAATTGTTTATCATAGACAAGATTGCTATTTTTGTGCAACCGTAATTAAGTTTTTGCTAAGTTGTTTATCCTTCGTCGCTTTCAATGGTTTTCAACGGGTTTTCCAATTTTAGTCAGTTAATCGTGCAGCTGTAGCTCGGGCTGGGTAGCAATGTAATTCGTGCGAGAATCATTTCATTTTAAGGAAAAACCATCTAGTTTAAAAGACTTATATACCTACTTCTACACCATCAGCCAAGTTCCTTCCCTAAAATTTACCGTTCGTGATACCCAGCTCCTCAGTGTTTGACGGTTTGACACAAACTATAAACAGTATGTATCTATAACATGCACCTGAGTTTCACAAAACCATGTAGGCAGAAATTTCACGGAAGAGCAGAACTCTTAGAATGACCGGTGCTCGGTGTTTCAAACTGGTGTTAATTTGCTAGATGTCAACTGTTTGCCATGATGTTCTGATCTCTGAGCTTGACTTTTAGATCGCAAACGTTGCATCACCCGTCGAGGTGACGTCGTTTGTGCGTGTACTAGTTATTCTTCCTCCACAAGTTTCTGAGAAGAAATGTACCACTCAGAAGTGTAAACCACAGACCGCCAACCAGTCATCCACGGGCATGGATGATAGCAAAACAAAATGATAAACGTATGGCATGCAAGCTGATTACAGACGCTCACAATCGTCTGAAAAAGTATAGAAATATAGCGACAGAGGTTAAACGCTTGTGTGAAAGAATAGTCGATAGTAAAACTGTTCAAGGAATTGAGGCTGCTATTGGACGACGAGTAAGCCTTTGCCAGAAGCGGAAGAGATCATCATTAGCTAAGATGCTAGAAAAGTTCACGACTGGCCCCGAAGAAACCGAACACACGACATGGGTCAATAATTTTTCATCTCGGCCACAGTCGACTGAAGAGCACAACATACTCATCAAGAAACTCAACTTCAACCTGGGAAACTCCACAGCGAAGGAATACCTTGCTGAAATGGAACATGCACTCAAGACCTCAAGGAACAGGGACTGACAATGTCACCTCGGCTGGTGATGAAACGTTTTGCGATCTAAATGCCGAGCTCAGCAATCAGAGCATCATGGCAACCAACAAGCTGAGCTACGACCAACACAAATATTTAAAACCGTTGAGATGGTAACTGTTTTTCTGTAGCATTGAGGATTATTGGAACGGGACTGAGTTCAGCCGAACGGATCGACCGACAGATGTGTCTGTTTACCGTGCCCTTCGACACACACACACACGCACACACACACACACACACACATACACACACACACACACAAACACTAGCGTAGGGATATTATCGCAATGAAAAAGGTTCCAAATCCGCTTTAAAACAAGAATGATCACTTTGGATTCCGTTGTGTTCCTATGAAAATGCAAAGATGGGAGTAGTGGGAGGGAGGGGAGGGGGGGGGGGGGGGTTGACCACGTGTGATTCGAATCTGAGGTGATGACAAATAGTTGGAGAGAATCACTTCTGGCATACGTTCGTCGATCGTGAACGTATTTAGGTGTGGAATGAGCTATGTAGGGGTGCTTTGTGTGAGTATTTGATGATGGGCTTTTGCTATTTTAACGGCAGTCTGAGGATAAGTACAGTAATTTCTGGGCTCGGACAGGACTGATATTTATTCCAGGCAGTTTTGTTCTTGGGGAAGCGAAAAAGCTGAGAATCAGTTTTGAAGATTTCTCTAAGAAATGCATAAATTATGAACAATATCTATGTGCTAAAGTGTGATTGGATGGCCATCAAAGTTGGTGTTGCGTAGTTAGGAAAGATAGGAGGGGAAATGTTGTTGTTTCGTGGTTGGGAAAGGGGGCCCGTGAAACAATGAACAAGGGTTTTGGGGATTATCCATTTCCGGTTTGAGCCAAAGGGTCAACGTACAGGTCACACTGAGCTCCAGGGTCGGTCTCGGATCGCGGCCAGGGTAGTTTGAGTGCCCTAACGAAACGTTTCTGAGAACAAAGCGATGGATTGAATAATCTGATTGCCACAGCCTCTGCCGTTGCTAGATGTTGTTTCCGAGCGGCCTTCGGCGCATTCGTAGGGACTTTGTAGACTATTTTGAACGCGTCGTCGTTTACGCGATGTCCAGTGTCCGCAAGGTGTGCCACAATCGCGCTGGTGGTGGATTTTCTGTCTCCCGTCGACAGCCAAGTTGGTTTGTGCTCTTTGATCCTTTGTGATAGTTGCCGTGTCGTTCTACCTATATAGCTTGCCGAACATGAGCAAACAAACGAATAGGTTAGCATGGATGAGGTGAGGACAGGTAATTTGTCTTTTAGGTTCGTCGAGATCACTGGTCGACTGGTGAAGTGGGCACGCAGTGTAGCGGCGGGAAAGGTGCGAGCGATTGCCTTTTCCAAGCGTCTTATTAGTAACTCGCTTTTGTCATCTCCTTTGAAAGGGAGATGAATGTATAAATCTTTCTTCTTCACGGTCACTAGCGCTTGTCTCGTTTCCCTTTCTGCTATGTTCTTTTGAATGAAACGCTCGGGGTATCCGTTATCCAATAGCGTTTGCTTCAAAATGTCTAATTCATCACTCACCGTCTCATTCGAGCAAATCATTCGCACACGGGCTGCGAGTGAGCGAATAAGGTTACACTTACGTCCGATAGGTACAAAGCTGGCCATCCAGTCACACTTTAGCACATAGACATTGTTCATAATTTATGCATTTCTAACCTATAAATGTAACTGTGTTAGCCACGAGGATGATGTTACCGAAAACGAGCTTGTTCGCTATTCGTGTTTTCTATATATAATGAAATGGGATTATTCAGTGAATTACGCAATCGCAAAGAAACACTGGTTATCAAGGAGCTGAATCGTTATTTGTGCTTCGAGACCAGACTTGCAGAAACGAAAGCGTCAATAGATTTCCTATGCAACTGTATTGATCGGAATGAATTTCCAAAGGCCTACTGGAAGACTTTGAGACGTGCTCGAATAAGACCAGATGCAATCATGCTGAAACGTCACGCGAGAAACCAACTAGACACCTTACGAATGAACATAACTCAGTTTGAACGAAACAGCGCGCAACATAGACACATTCTCGACCAACTAGATGAGGAACAAAGAACCAGATTCGAACAGTTTGCGAAGGACGTAATCGCAAAACGAGGCAGCAAGAAACTCGCTAAACTACAGGACACGCTAAACGAGACAAAACCAAGAAAAAACTTGCCGATAGATCCAGAACGGTATGTGCATAACTTTTCCCGTTTGATTTTGGACAAACCAACATTGGAAGCGTTATCACTAGGACTGAATTTCTGTTGCCCTACCTCTAAGAACGATCAGTTAGACGTGGAGGTACAGTTTGAAAACTTACATGCTCAAACCTACTCCTTGACATCGACATCACAGCAAGCGACTGATGATTTCAAAACTACCCTAGTTGACTGCTCGCATCAATATCGTCGAACCCAAAGGATCAGTAGAAGTATTCTTAATAATCAACACAGAGAGGCACTGAGAAAGTTAAGGAATAACAAGGACATCGTCATCTCGAAACCAGACAAAGGATCCGGGGTTGTCCTTATGGACCGTGGTGATTATATCGCTAAGATGAATGATGTACTGAAGGATCCGAGAAAGTTCAAGAAGCCAGAAGGAGAGAAAGACAAAATTAGAATAGTAGAAGAGCAACTAACCAAAGCTCTAAAGTCACTAATAGAGCTCAATGTTATCTCCCATACAACCCTAGAGCAGCTGAGACCAACTGGTACCACTATTCCTCGACTTTACGGGTTACCAAAGGTTCACAAATCAGGAATACCATTGAGACCGGTACTCGACATGAGTGCATCCCCGTATCACTCAGTTGCCCGATGGCTTGTAGATGCGCTTGAACCGGTTCGCCAAAAGATTGCCCGCTACAGCTTGAAAGACACCCCTCAATTCATAGAACTGATCAGCGAGCGACATGCTGAAGATCTAACGATGGCCTCTTTGGACGTGACATCTTTGTTTACCAACGTGCCCCTTCTAGAAACGATCAATTATTTGTGCGATTTCATCGTAGAAAATGATTTCAATATCGGTATTCCAGTAACCAATCTGAAGGAACTTCTGTTACGATGTACTTTCAATATCCAGTTTACCTTCAACGGAGAAATATACCGTCAGACCGATTGAGTAGCAATGGGGTCACCTCTAGGCCCTTTACTTGCGGATATATTCATGGCTAAGCTGGCAAACGAGAAACTTAGCGATACGATAGGAAGTCTGCCCATCTACTGTCGATACGTAGATGATATTTTTGTCCTAACTGACAGTCATACACGGCTGGAGTCATTGGTGGAGGAGTTCAACCAGGCTCATAATGCGGTTGACTTTACGTCGGAAGTAGAAGAAAGGAACACTTTCCACTTTCTAGATGTGTTTCTTTTAAGAGGTGGCGATGGTAAACTGCTCCGTCGTGTATATCACAAACCAACGTGGACAGGCCAGTACACCAATTTCGCCAGCTTTGTACCTATCGGACGTAAGTGTAACCTTATTCGCTCACTCGCAGCCCGTGTGCGAATGATTTGCTCGAATGAGACGGTGAGTGATGAATTAGACATTTTGAAGCAAACGCTATTGGATAACGGATACCCCGAGCGTTTCATTCAAAAGAACATAGCAGAAAGGGAAACGAGACAAGCGCTAGTGACCGTGAAGAAGAAAGATTTATACATTCATCTCCCTTTCAAAGGAGATGACAAAAGCGAGTTACTAATAAGACGCTTGGAAAAGGCAATCGCTCGCACCTTTCCCGCCGCTACACTGCGTGCCCACTTCACCAGTCGACCAGTGATCTCGACGAACCTAAAAGACAAATTACCTGTCCTCACCTCATCCATGCTAACCTATTCGTTTGTTTGCTCATGTTCGGCAAGCTATATAGGTAGAACGACACGGCAACTATCACAAAGGATCAAAGAGCACAAACCAACTTGGCTGTCGACGGGAGACAGAAAATCCACCACCAGCGCGATTGTGGCACACCTTGCGGACACTGGACATCGCGTAAACGACGACGCGTTCAAAATAGTCTACAAAGTCCCTACGAATGCGCCGAAGGCCGCTCGGAAACAACATCTAGCAACGGCAGAGGCTGTGGCAATCAGATTATTCAATCCATCGCTTTGTTCTCAGAAACGTTTCGTTAGGGCACTCAAACTACCCTGGCCGCGATCCGAGACCGACCCTGGAGCTCAGTGTGACCTGTACGTTGACCCTTTGGCTCAAACCGGAAATGGATAATCCCCAAAACCCTTGTTCATTGTTTCACGGGCCCCCTTTCCCAACCACGAAACAACAACATTTCCCCTCCTATCTTTCCTAACTACGCAACACCAACTTTGATGGCCATCCAATCACACTTTAGCACATAGACATTGTTCATAATTTATGCATTTCTAACCTATAAATGTAACTGTATTAGCCACGAGGATGATGTTACCGAAAACGAGCTTGTTCGCTATTCGTGTTTTCTATATATAATGAAATGGGATTATTCAGTGAATTTCTGTAAGTGATGGTAAAGTTCGAATAGCTATTGATGACTAAGAATTTCGTGCCTGAAAACAGTTCTCTTACGTTGACTATTTTCAGTGATCGAGTCTAATATGTATTTCTGAGCGTTTTAAGCTATTCTAGTTCGGAGCTTTCCGTTCGTCCCACCAAGGCTCTGTGACGAAAATCATAGTTTCTGAATCGGGAGGTAACTTGCTTAGGTTATTCCATTAGAGATGCACTGTATTAATATGCGGTGTTTTAATCCTATTTTGTATTCAGATGCGTTCTCCTTTCTTCTGCGAAAGCTCCACTCCTTCAGCTTAGATCGAGCCCCATAAAGTAAGGTTATAGTAAACAGCATAAAGTTTATTGAGTCATCTTAGCAGTACATCGGATGAGAAGGCTGAAACCATCGATGTAGCGTACGCTCTTTTTGTTGTTGCCGTCCGGCAGAAACAACAAACTTGAATATATTAAATAATAAAACTAAGAAAATCAGTTTCAAACTCTTGCTTGTATTCCTCTTCTCTTTCGAAGAAAACTCTGTGGTTATATTACCTGGGTAAATATCGTATGTCTTATCGCATCAATCATGGCGTTTACGGAGGTATCCGAGTCAATTATTGCTCCTTTAAGTCTGCATGTCACAGGTGATGAACCAAACTATTAGCTCTGCCGCATCTAACTGTGGATACTCAGACTTCTAAAAAAATTCAGTACATGTAGACTTTGTGGATAACATAACACTGCTATAGAGTGGGTCTGAATCGGAAGTAAATAACGAAATTCTGTAGATGAAGTCCTCATTCAAACCTGAAAGGAATGAACATTCAAACAAATGCCGCCAACACAGCCGAGAAATTCAAAGCAATGAGGTTTTGCTTCTTGTGTCTCAGTCATCTGTCTACTATTGTCCAGTCACTTTTGGATTTGCCTTTCAGGGGCATACTACTGTTGCAAATACGGCTACTCCGCTATTCTCAATCTCTCACACTCTGCACCTCTGTCCCCTGGGTTTGAAGTCTGTCTGTCAGTCTAAACCAGGGTTTTAAAGTATCTAATTCGACTGTATTTCTGGATTTTGTAAGTATTACATTCGCATTGACTGAAAAAGCGACAGCAATTTAGTTAATATTTAAAGGCACGAAAATAGGTGGTTTACCAACGTAGGGCGCAAGCGTGACAAGATCGGTCGGCAGTGGTCAAACTTTCATTATAATGAATTTAAGACTTTTCTGTTCAGGATCTGAATTCTGCAGCCATCATCGCTTTCTAACTGGCAGCCTGTATTAAGCTGCAACCCCCTTCCTGAAATTTTGTGCCACAATCATATTATAAGAATGAACAAAAGAAAAGAATAGAATAGAAAATCATGAGTGGGGAAACAGGCTCGAATGGACCTTGAGGTCAATGATCATGCAGTGGGCTGGAACGAACGAGCGCATGTTGCTGTTCGCGTACGTGCGCGCATGTCTGTGACCAGTGTCGGAACAATGGTATACAAGGGCTATTAACCATGTCGTATCACGAAGTTCCCTTGATAACCAATTCATACCCAGGTACATTTTTCAGTCTGGTTTATAATTGCAAATTAAAATATTTGAACTTTTGTGGCAATGTTAACCTTAATCTTCAGACTTGAACGTCAAGCGAGAATATAACAGTTAAATCGTGGCGGGTGCCAGATGACAGTATGGAAGGTTTGCCATCTTCGCACGCCATAATTCTCCCGTTATCAATGAAACTTCCTAATTTCTGGAAGTTATCCATCATGTCACATAAATGTTCGATTCGGCGAAGCAATTGTTTTTCAGTAATTCGTTTTCGAACCATTTGCAGATTACACAGGAAAAGTTAGACAAAATTTCAGGCAGATACACATGGAATAAAAGTCAATCATGACAGGATTTGTCGGTCAAGTTATCACTTTCATGTGATTGGTTTATCTGGCTTACGCAGTCTAGGTGACTAGATGATAGGTTCAGGCTGCCTTGGTCAATTTTGTGCCATGGAACTTGGAGTGCCCGGACCAAGGGCTTTTGGGCTCTAAGGTCGGGGTTCATCTTTCTTGTTCCAACTGCCCTGTCTATCGCTATAGTGAGCAGTTGAACACCCTTGCATTTTTGTTCAAAAGCATTTTCCGGGTTCAGCCGATATTCACTGTCAATCAGGTGCGCTAAAATTATGCAAATAATCGATTTAGTTTGTCCTTGACTTAACGATCGTGGATGATGCTCCTAATCAGAATTATTAGCTGTCTTACAGTTCGATCTATATAAAAAGTGTCGCAAGCACTCTCGTGAACTTAATAAACCAATCACATGACAAGGATAATTCGACAGAAGACCCCTTACCCGCGACTGATGTTTACTTCATGTCTTAATTACCTAATGTCCGAAGATTATCAATAGCAACATTTAAAAAGTCGAATTCGGTGAGAGAACTGTTTTCCAAGAATTTATTCTCAGTCCTTCCACGTATTATGTGGAAGGCACGGATATACATGAAATATACTATGGATAGCTTCCATTACACGAAGCAAATCGTCCACAAATCAATAGTACTGTTCGAAATTTAGTTCCTGCTAGCATAACGGGAAAGGCGCCGTCAAGTGTTGGACTCATTTTTGTCATAGATCTCGTGCAAAGACACAAAGCAATACTCATTACGGCTGGATGCGAATTGAACAAAAACTGCGGTTTCTCGACGTGAACCTAACGAGAATGGATGATGGTCGGATTAAAAAAATAACTTACCAAAAACGAGCAACTCCATTTCAACTATTTCTTTCGTGTCCGATAGAAGCGAAATTTACTGAAATCTCTAATCTGCATTGATAAGATAACAACTTCAAGTCAACGACGTCATCGAAGGAATCAAATGTCTCAGATGGTCGATTATACAACACCTATTTTTGTCCGCATTCCCCTCGTCGTTGAGTGTTGTTCACATTTTTTTCTCTTTATGTTCATTCTCTAGTCTATATGACCAATTGCTGCGATTGTAGTGTGCTTTATGTGGAAATGACATACAATACCACGTGTTACTACGGACGGTAAAAGTGGTGGCTTAGTGGCATGATTTCATACATGATCGAGAATAACACCATGACGAGAACAAGCTTTTTTATTTTTCAACATGGACGTTAACTACCGATGCTACGATGTATTCTTTCACGTGAGGTTTGAACTGATGAGGAAATGGTGCTTTACGCGAAAGTGTAATCTCTAATTAAGCCCCTGGAAAAGCTCGGAAATTAGGCACACAACCTACCTTGCTAATTCCTGCCAGAATCCTGGTGGATGAACTCTGTTATCGAATGCTTCCTTTTCACTCTTGGTAACGTAAAAGCAGTCTGTGCTTCCACTTATTTTTTCACGGACGTATATGCTGTCTAACTAAAGTCCTCAAAATAAGACAGCACAAAACCAGCCATTCATTAGTCGGTAGGTAAAGTGCCCTTTGTGAGGGACACACAAGAAAACCTCCGGGTGTATAACGCAACCAATTGGTTCACCTACCATTATTTGCAACGATTCCACAGTTCTGCCCTTCAAGCAACTGATTAATCCATGATATTCGCATTTTGCAAAAGCCATTCTTTTAACATTTGGTTCGATACTACTATAGTAGTACATCCGTAAGTACAAAAACATGCATGTTCTCGAAAATATCAGCACATTTACGCTCACCTCAATTGCACATTTAAGAAATTACTGCGGTGGCAGGGTGCATCTAAAACTGCATTATCAACTCGTGAAACCTCCCGTTGCCAGCGAATAATCCTATTATAAGTTGGAAAAATGCTCTAGTCATAGCTACGCACTGCACTAAACATTATCACTGGTATTTGCTGCTTTCGAGAACTCAGCGTATTTTTCACCCCGCGTCAACCAGTCAGTTTGCACTATGGTGAATATCGGTGAAACTGGGTTTTAACTGGCACAGTGACGGTGCAGCAACATACTTTGTGCTTGCGGATAGATTTTCGAATCTTTCCGACAGAGGTTCTCCTTTGCCACCATACACGGATTTTATTATCACCATAAATCATCCATTTCTACTGGTTGCAGACATATTCGGGAATACCGCACCAGGCCAGTGAGTTCAGACTGTAGCTTGGGACAGGTTTCATTTACTGAGGGTTGGAAATGATACAAATAATTGGTCTTGGTAACCGATACCTCAGTCAAATTAGAGTATTTATTAGATAAAACAGATTGGGGATACAGAGGACTCTTACTAACCTGAATGCCATAAATGGACTGCCCAGAACATCTTAACGTTTTACTGCAGTATTGAACACTTCTGGAACTTGGTTTGATATCAAAACATTCTTTAATTTTCAAACCTTTAGGCTAATCAGATTCGTCATATATTGGTTCACCTGGCAAAAAGCCTTGCCTTCATCAATCGTACCTATGAACCAAAGCTATGAAAAAGCCCGCCAACAATTTCCTTCGGTGCCCGTGGAAATGGCCCGATCCTCGTCAATTCCCTCTAAAAGAGTCTTATAGAAAATGGTTTGGCTTTATCTGAGCAATATTTAGATAGGTCTTGAACGTTTTATAATTACTTTGAGGAGAAAATAACAACAAGTGTACTGTTTTTCAGTAATTCCGGGCCTTCTGCTGGGTTTTACAGCCACTAAGGCTTTGTAACAGTTTGTATATGATAAAAAGCTCGCTGAATTCAGTTAATTCCAAACGGAGTGCTTATTTTGTCTTCATTCCTTTTGAGTTTTTCAGTTTATTTAGTCTTTACGGACTGTAGGGACATTCTGGTTCTCGGTGCTTTGTGTACCGTTAGTCTCGGTTTCATTCTCACTGTCAGGTTGGGAATGATCACAGCCAAGTAAGACTTGTAAAGTCCCGATTTCTTATTGCTTACTATTCAGATGTCGCATCAATTACCACACAAATTTTCTGTTGCTCCGTGGGTTTGGTTCTATTGATTTCTATAGTCTCTGGGTTGGAGATTCTGAAAATACTTAAGTACATGCACCTAAAGCAAATCTTACAGTGCTATTGTACATGAGAATTTTAATTTTCTATTTGGGCTACTGGCAACACTGAAGGTAGGTGGCTTTTCGATTTTTCTTACATCAGCCGGAAGTAATCAAATTTTCACATCGAAACGAAGAACAGAAACGTCGATGTTTATGAATCATGTCCTTGAAAGTGCACATGTTAAACCCACAGTGATTATTCTGCATCATGAGATGGTGACGTATTCCGACAGTTCTGATAGTGTTGTATTTGTGAACATGTGCTCAAATCTGTGCTTTGCAGGCAAGGCTTTTCCAGTTTCCAGTGAAACGGCTCGATATCTGATGCGCAAACTTTTCACCACATAAAAAACCCAGTTCGATGACAGAATTATTTTTTAGTGATTCTTTCTCAAGTCGTTTACGGGTTACATGAGGTACACTAGATAGGCATGAAGTAATTACAATCCAACTAGTACTGAGTGTGGTAAAAGTTTGTTCTACAGCCTCAAAAAAGGTATTTTTTGAGTTGACTGACCTCAGTAATATCATCTAAGTATCACTGAACAATATCATTTGTATGCCGTAGGGGAAATACTTGTCATTCGAAAGCCACGAGAACCATTTGCCATAAATTTCCGCTAGCTGCTGTATCAGTATTGGGAAACTCTGATCAAATTAAATGAGCACTCGCACTCTCACGGTTACAGTATTTCATTAGACCATTAAAAGGATGGATAACAACCAATAAATGGTCTAAAAATATTCCTCAAAACGTGGTTTATGGCCACATGGCTAAATAAATCCCTGGAAAATATCTAACATTACGTCTTACTATAGAAATTACCGATACCAGTATAACCAACTAGAAAACACAGCATAACAATATAAGAAAGCATATTATAGACTTCAGAAGACTAGTTTGCGTTTTTCGGCTCCTTCAATTTATAAACAATATAAATGACTCATAAATGAAAGTGGAAGATAGATGTACGTCTTTGAAGTATGTGATATCTGACCCCAGGTGAATTAATGTGTGAACAATGATCGGGAATTACCATTGTGCACAAAGATATCGAAAGTTCTAAACATATATCGCTGAAAAATTGTCTGATAGTGGAATTTACATATAAATGTAACCATCAGAAGATGTACAAAGTAACCGAAAGTTTTATGAGGTTTTAATACGTTTATTTACGCAGAGCACACTGCAAATAAACGGATAACGTGGTTTTAGTGATTGTAGAAGGCAGTCACATAAATCAGTGGCTGTTGAGAATTGTGAAGGAGGTTTTTCCTAGTGCCGATCAACTGATAAGGGAAGTTTTGGTGCAAACATCACGGGGGATCTCAAGGTGAATTCTTCGACAGCTATGCACACTGGAGGGGGTGGTTAGTCATACGATAGTTACGTGTTCACGCATAATCTATCACGTGTGGTTATTCGTTTTTTGTTTGTCAAGATTATGTGGTTCAACAGTTTCGTTTGAAGTTGTTGGA
Source organism: Fasciola hepatica (assembly GCA_948099385.1). Classification (NCBI taxonomy): domain Eukaryota; kingdom Metazoa; phylum Platyhelminthes; class Trematoda; order Plagiorchiida; family Fasciolidae; genus Fasciola; species Fasciola hepatica. Next base: position 6,023,137 of record CANUEZ040000012.1, on the reverse strand, counting down.
TTATCAGGAAGGGCGTAGTCAATGAGATGATGGTCACAATTTCGGTAGCACATTCAATATACTTTTCATTATCATTGTTCCTCTCATTACAGCAGTTCGACTGTTCTTATTCGTGAATTGTTGAATTGTGTTTTGTGAACAGTGTAACTTTTTGCCGGTATTAGTGTATTCGAGAGTTCATAAAATAACAGTAACACCGACGTTAGTTTGAGGGCAATCTTAGCTGATCAGTACGTAATGAAAAACCCTAGATTCTACTTCCTATATTATTTACTGGCACGAGTTACTGAATGTGATACGTCGGTGACAGCTAGGTTTATCTGTTTCGCGTTTACGGTAATTAGGGTTGTGTGGGTGGCCCAAACAGTCCCAAGCAGCTCTCCCAACGCGCTCCCTATTGGGTGTCCGCTGGGCCACTTTGGACTAACGTTGGGCTACATCATTAGAAACGTTGAGCGGCGCTAGCTGCACCCCATTGGGAGAGCGTAGGGCTAGCCCAACTTTCGGAGATATCACTAGAAATGAGTAACTTTTCTTTTCCTAGTACATCTTAACTGCCTGTTTCTTAGTCTATTTGCCCATTACGCATACTTTCGATCAAAACCACTAACTTGCCACTGAAAAAAAGCTGTGTTCTGGAAAATCAGATGGTTTATTATAAAAGTGGCGTCCTGAAAACTTCTTAAACAAAATATGCCGTTTTTGTAAAGCAGATATATTTTAATAAATATTATGGTGCTTGTATTATTATATTTCTTGTAAAATTCCACGAAGTTCTGTGCAATCTTTGGAGGCACATGATACGAGTCATTTTAGCCCGACTTCAGCCCAAAGTTTGCCCAACCGCGTTGGGTATTGTGCTGTTTGGGTTGGTCGACCACCCACGAGACCAAAATTAAAAAGGGCACTACGCGAAGTAAAATGTTTTTGACATCTAGTGTGGTCAACGTTTTCCATCACAGCCAAGACATGCGATCCACGTTTTTGGCACTTTTGAGAGTTACTGTTGCTAACCTATAAAGTCCAAAGGTTCTGCAGAATGATGTGGATGGTTCGCGCCTTTTGGCCATTCAGATGAAGGGATGTGAAATAACTCGGGCGCAGAGGTAAAAAAAACTGAACCGAACCGTAAAACAAATTTGATTCGCTTGGTGGAAGGAATACCAAAGTGACTACAAGATATATGGATAGATCTTGCGCAAGAGTTTACAGAGAAGGGTTCCGAAACCTCATTTATTGACTAGCTAGCTTTTTTGCTTAACAGCTGGCAATGTCATGCCATGCCTACGGCTAGGTGATCTCGAATGGGGCTAGAGGTTTTCATAAAACAGGGAACTTTCTTTTGCTCTTACGGCTGAATGCCAATAATACTGAATTAGGATGCAACACCAGGTTTCGTTGTGTATTGCACTGAAATAGCCATCAAGTAGGTGACTCCCAGAGTTCCTTAGATGCGTCCATTGCAGAAAGACGGAGTCTAGCTATTGCTCACAAATGGTCCTTCCGTTGTCTTAGGCCTAGCTACGTGATCAGTGTTTGCCGATCCAATGTGTTATGTAACGTAGCTGGGTATGGTCGAAAGCATAACACTTTACTTCGCGTCAACCTGCCGTCGCAACAGGCTGCTGAATCTATAGACTGTAGTTTGACCCCATTAGGTAGTAGGAGCTTACGTTTGAGACACGTACCACTGCGTACACAGGGAGAGTTAAGAGTAGTGGAGGCTTATACTTTTACCGATAATCGGCCCGATACAAGCTTTGTAAACGGAGAAGTAGCTGAATAACCCAGTCCTGCCGGTACGACGTGTAAAACTCAAGGGTTCGGACTTTGAATGATACAAAGCGATGTGTTTCCAAACCAGTAAGCTCCCGGGTATGCTCCGATTAAGACGGCTCGTTTATCTATGCAAATAATGCTATCACAGTTGACGAGGTTCCAGTAAGTGATGAAGTGTGCTGATTTTTCGTGTACTGCATTTGTTAAATAACTAATTTCATTCGTAATACTCAAGAACAAGTGTTTCTGCGTGGAGGGTCAAGCGCGTTTGATCCGAAACCACAAAAAACAGATAACTATGTAAGCTCAAAGCTCAGAAAGTTTATCATCAGGAACCCCAACTTATATAAGTCAAACAAAGAAATGGCTCATCCTAGCAATCAGTCTGCTCCTCCGAAAGAAAAGACACTGTCAGCATTCCTTAATCACCTCAAACTGGGATTGTTCGCCTCTCCAGGGCTGCTCATCTTGCAGGCCATTTTTAAAAACTATTGGTGTCCACAGAACGCCTCAGAATCACGCAGTTACCAAAGCAAGCCATTCTCCTCGGTACCATTGGAAATCTCGTCAAAACGTAACATGTAAAAACCACGTTTTCTCCGCGTGGGGTTACGCGTGTTCGATTTGAAATCACAGAAGCATAGAAAACGTCATAAGTTTATAGCTCGAAAAGAGCATCATGGGGGAACCAAACTTACATATGTTTAACACCAAGGAGGTTCAGCCTAGCCATTACGCATTCGATACTATTGAGCTTGAATTGTTCGATGGTATTCTTAATCCATTTCGATTCGAGGTTAGTTTACTTAACTAAACTGTCGGACAATATTCAACACTTGTCATGGCGGAAGTTGATCACAATCATGCACTCTCGCAGTACGACATTTTTGGAGATAAATGCTCCTGTGTGATCGCGAATTATTTCAAAAGATTCGAAAGCTGGTGTACTATTCGTGAGAAATTTTCGGAAGAACGCGAAATTGCCGTTTTCGTGGATATTATTAGAAAATGAGCATATTCTATTAGCAAGAACTTGTAGATCCCGCAGGGCCTGTTTTTTATGAAATATGAAGAAATCAAGAATCTTGTGCTCCGTCAAAACTAGCCAGTTAATTTTGTTCAAAAGACAACATTTCTTCAACTCCAATGGAAAAATTCGCAAGAAATTTGTGAGTTTATTCCTACACTTCAGACGCAAACTGTGCGATGATGTTTTGGAGATCAACTAGAAACACAAATTTGTGACAGTATGATTGCTAGCATCAATAATCAACGAGGTATTTGAGGTGACCGAGATGACTAGCACCTTTGGTCTGATGTACTGTCGTGCCCCTTGGGGCATCTTACATCTCCTTAGTCTCCATCGGCTACCCAACTGTTACTTGTGGCTCCGCGAAGCTAAGGCGTACATCAGCAACTACGCGTCAGCGAACCACTCGACAGGCGGGCCAAACCAGGTTAGAGGGCGGCCGAGGCCTAAAATCCACGGTGAGGTGGTGTTTATCATCTAACGTTGGGTGCTCTTGAATGTGCGAAAGAGGTCTGTTGTTTGATCGAATAGCAGACCATCATCTAAAAGGTGTGTGGACCTCTTGATCGGTCACCGGCTCCCAACACACAATCTTCTTGTTACCTGCCAGGTTGAACTTGGCTGTTCACGAGCTAGAAGTGCAACCTCGAATGAAAAACCAAGTGACTCTGGGGACGCCACTTTGTACGCTATCCCGAAGGCTCTTCATGGATTTTGCCGCTACAGTACACAATGATCACTCTGCGGCGTCCCCGGTAAACAGCACTCCTGTTGTTCTGTTCGCGGCCGATGTGTCAAATATACTGGCTGGGGATCTCAGTCAGCGCAGGCACGTTCACATGGCCTGTTGGTGCATGAGAATGCTTCTTGACGTCGGTAGTCAGGCCCTCACGACACGCAAGTTACACAACTACCAAATAGACATTGTAAGTCTCTTTGAAATTCGTCCTCTTAATTGTGGCACACGGAATAATAAGGTTCCTGGAATAAATGACTACCAACTTCATCACAGCGGATCTACTGACAGCTCCGATCTTCACACTGTCCCGATCGCTGTCAGTGACAGGACTAACAAAGAACTGCTTTCATGGAACCCGATATTCACTGAAATTGCTATAGCTCGTCTCCGAACATATCAGTTATTACAATCTACACCTCGACATTAACATCCGAAGAGACAGTGAAAGATGTGTTCTACGACAGGTTGCAGGAAGAGGTCAAAAATGTCCGAGTCGATAAATACTTCCTATTGTAAGGGGCTGGAACGCTCGCACTGGTCCTTCAAAGCAGACAACTAGACACATCCTAGGGAAATATGGCCTTAGACAACAACACGACAGTGGTGCTATCCTCGTCATTTTCGCTGACTACAACAGACTAACCGTCTCCAACACTCGCTTCTAACTTTCCGGGCAACACCTGCCGACGTAGTACTCAGACGACGATCACACTGCACACCAGATCGACTATATACTGGTACGATCTCGCTGGGCGTCCTCGATTGAAGCCTGCCGGTCTTACAGAAGTGCAGAGGCAAGAAGTAAGGATGACACCGACCACACCCTTGTCCGTGCGCACCTCAAGGTCTTCTTGGTTAATCTCAACAAATCCTATGCTCCGAGAAGGATTAACGTAGCTCCTCTGGGACAACTGACAAAACGACTAGCAGTATGAGGTTCTATCAAGGCTCATCTAACCGATCACTCAATCAGTGAAGATACATCGGTGAAACAACAGTGAGAGTCACTGAGATCGTCCGTCGGACAATCGGCGGTCGATGAACTGAGCACTATACGAAAATTACAGAAGGACTGGATATCCAGGAACGACCCTTCATCTATTCACAAAGGCTAGAGAAGCCCACGTGAGTGTCCTTCTTGGTTTTCAAGAGTTTCAACGAAAAACCACCTGCTCGTCACGAAAAGACCGAAGCAGCTAATGGTCCAAAATCTCGGACAATATGGAGGCGGTGGCTAACAGTCGTGACTTCTCAAAACCCATCCGTCTCATTCGAAATGCATCCGGCAAACGACAGACAGTAGAACCATTCGTTTGCGATTCTACCAGAATACTTATTCCGGAAGGACGGAAAAGGATGCAGAGGTGGATCGAGCACTTTGATAACCTATTGAATCATTCCACGAAGAGCGTGACAAGTCAAATCCCCACCAACCAAGGTGGAATCTACCACGTCAGTACCAGCCCTCCTTCCCTAGGGAACATTTCTGCCGTGACACACAGTCTGATGATAATGATAATGATAATGGTTTATTTCGGATAACCCGAGGCATGCTGTAACGCAAGATCAAACGGTACAATTGGACGTAGAGTCCGAATTCCAAGAGGTTGGTTAAGGTATGTGCACTCAATATTGAACAGGAGAAAGTATTTAAGTCACTCTCTGTGGCGGCGCCCGGCAAATTTGAACTCAAGGTCGGGTGGCCAACCCGGTCAAGTCATGGTCGAGCTGGTCGAAGGTAGCTGACTCTTCCTGAAACAGTACAAAAAGAAGTTCTATGCAACAAGAGAATCAAACAGAATTGACGAAAGTTTTGCTCACTTCGAGGGAAAAGAAGTTTCCGAGGGAGACATGAACCAGCTACAGCGCTCCGCGGAGTATGGCACGGCTTTGGATTGGAAATCAGACGATGAGAGGAATGAATTTGCAGACAAAGAACAATCAAAATCTTTCGAAGATTTTCCTTGAAACGTTGAGCGACCAAATATCGGCTGAGTCCGTTAAATACCCAATGAAGGACTCATTTGTAGAGAATGATTGCCTAGGTGTTGGTAAAAGAAGTGACCGGACGCAAGCATGTAATCGTTGCGCACATTGTTAACGTTCATGAGGGGGGAATGTGATGCACCAAAATAGAAATGGGTACTGGGCGACAAATCAGTTTGTGATGCGTAGCCATGATAGTAGCAGACACACGGTTTGCACAGATGAGTATTTAAATGGCAGGTAAGTATTTACGTTTGATTATCGTTATCTAAGGGCCGAAAATAAAGACCAGAGAGATGCAAGAATCAAAATTGTCTGGGAGGATTTACCAAGATAGAATACCGGATATGAAAAAGCACCAACAAACGCTGAATACAGTTGCGAAGTTGGGCGGCTGGATGTGGGTGGAGTCCGTGATAAACCATAAGAACTGAAAGGCCCAGGTGAACACTTTGTCGGACTAGTGTCACATAAATCATGCCTCCCGACACGTTAGCCAACTTCGGTTTGAAACGAGATCGGTCACCGAACGGAAATCCTTGTCTTTTGATCCCCTATCCGCTCCCTGTTGACCTACGGTTGCGAAACATGTCCATTACGTGTCGAGGACTCCAGGAAGCTAGAAGCTTTTGACCACCGATATCTGCGAATGATCCTTTAAGTGACCAGGCGCGATAGGATATCAGACGGCGAAGCTTGCACTGGTTTGGCCATATCCGGCTACACACGGAAACCGAGATCTCAAAACAATGTCTATCACCCATTCTGTGCCAAGGATCGCAATGCCGCTCTGAAGGAAAATTGAAATCATGAATCAGCACTGTCAGGTCGAACGTTGGGTGGATGGGACACTGGTCTGTTTACGTTGCTTGTCTTTGAAACCATAATGGGCTTTCCCTCTCTCTTCCTCTACCTCTGACAGCCGTTCATGTGCAGGCGCAATCCGCGACATCCAAGAAGCCGGCTTATTTTCGGTGATGAAATAACCTTTTTTGGAAAATCAGGTAGTTTTTTATGAAAATGGTATACTGAAATCTTCCTAAACAAAATATGCCATTTTTGTAACACAAATGTATCGTGGTACTTGTATTATTATATTTCTTTTATAATTCCACTAAGTTCTGTACAATATTTGTAGGTTCATGCTGCGAGTCATTTTCGCCCAACGTTAGCACAAATTCCGCTCAACCGCGTTGGGCATTGTGCTGCTTGCGTAGTCGTGTGCAAGCAGGGAAGTATACCGACTCTGTACCATTGAACTACTGGGCTTATGCAATGATTGAGATGGATGGCAGATTTAACTTATTACCTCATGACCAGAAACAATTTTGAATTTGAAGCCAAACAAATATTTGTGTAGACGAGTACCTGACCGGTAACCAGCCAATGCCTCCCTCTGAGTTTGAAAATAACCTCTTTTGGAAGCACCCAGTCTTTTTGAATTACACAACCGGATAACCGTCCTGCTACAGGACTGCACCACTTCCAGTAAGAGAGCCATCAGTAATAAAATTGGTGTTTTGATGATGAAAGTAAAAGCCTGAAAGTTCTGGCTTTACATAGCCTAAAATGGAAATCATCGTGTGATCACGTACAGAGGACCGGAGAAAATTGCCCGAGGGTAACAAAGGAAATGTCGGTTCCAGTGCGGTAGAAAACTAAGGAGTTAATCGGGAAAAATAATGCAAGGATCTAACTAAAGAACATAGTTTACTTAAGTTTTTCAGGAGTAACCACGTTAATAAAAGGAGCTAAGCTATTGGGATCCGGTATAAAACAATCTTTAACAATGAAATATTAAAGCCATTATGTGGATTTCGAGCTGAATACGCACTTGGATGGTTTGAGTTCAACACTGAATTAACAAAATGTCTGCAACAACGAGTGTGTTCTCTCATCATGAATTGCCTTTGTGGGACCACGAATCACTACATCGTTCGGATAGTATTCAACACCAACCAATCCTTTATTAACAAAATTATTGACAGATTGGAAAATGGCTGTTGAAACACCCTATCCGAATGGCAAAGTGTGACATGAATAGAAACGAAAAGTTGTATCAATTATAGGTAAGTCAAAAATAAAGATGAAGAGTAATTCGTAAATACGCATCTTTAGGAACTAGCGATGAGAAATAACGTAAGACATTGGATCGGGATAACGTATATCTTCAGCTCTCCTATGGTAAATGTAACTAGTTATTCAACAAAAATCCTCAGAGTTCCTCCGTCTAATTTTAAAAGGGTAACGAAGGATGTGAACGATTTCGATGAGCTGACAGGTTTGAGCGCATGATAGGAAACTAAACAATCCAAAGCTTTTTATACGCGTTCTCACAAGCTGTAAGACGAAACATAACACTATGCGAAAACAAGATCACAGTCTTCTTAAAGGTTCAAGAGAGAATTTTTCATACCACTGTTGTAGAGCAGTTGTAAGATAGGGGAGAAATAAAATAGTGTCTTTCCTGGACTTTAGCCCTAATACGAAGGGCTCTGAATGAGTAACAATGAATTGCCAGATGAATCCGTTAAGGAAAGGGTACTGGCACTCAAAATTAGTAACCTATGTCCGGTAATACCGGTACAATAGTGTCAGTAGTATCAAATTCCTAATGTAGAAAGGCTTTCCGCACCACAGTCTCCGGACTAAATGAAATAACATTACCAGAGTCAAGAATGAAATCATGCTGAATCTTAACACTGACTAAGAAAGAGCGCAACATATGTTTCTGTGTTGAGCACTCACGTCCAGGGAAAAACTTGGTGAACTATCCAAGAGCAAGCTGTCTACTGAGTGAGAATAGTGCGTCCAGGAATTCGGACAAACCGCTTCACTGTGGCCAGTTTTGTCTCATCTGAAAAGCTTAGTACCACAGAAATAATATGAAGGGCGAGAGGGTGGGTCTCCGTGCCAATCATATTGACCAAGTGTAGTCTTCGTTGTAAACACTTCATTCCAAGTCATCTGAGATTGGGATTGACGGGTTCACCTCTGCTGGAATTGGAGAAGAGTGACGGACCAACCTTTGGCTTGCTTGGAGCTGTGACTACGGAACATAATATTAGAAGTTAATTCAGTAAGTTTTTCACAGCTTAGTATTACTCACGGATTTCACGAATAGGCTTCAGAGCGTGATAAGGAAGCAGAAGCAGTTTTATTTACAACTATTGGTTATTTATTACTTTTAGTTTTAGGCGGCTGTGTCCTAAGGTGAAATGAGTCGGCTTCTTGGATGTCGCGGATTGCGCCTGCACATGAACGGCTGTCAGAGGTAGAGGAAGAGAGAGGGAAAGCCCATTATGGTTTCAAAGACAAGCAACGTAAACAGACCAGTGTCCCATCCACCCAACGTTCGACCTGACAGTGCTGATTCATGATTTCAATTTTCCTTCAGAGCGGCATTGCGATCCTTGGCACAGAATGGGTGATAGACATTGTTTTGAGATCTCGGTTTCCGTGTGTAGCCGGATATGGCCAAACCAGTGCAAGCTTCGCCGTCTGATATCCTATCGCGCCTGGTCACTTAAAGGATCATTCGCAGATATCGGTGGTCAAAAGCTTCTAGCTTCCTGGAGTCCTCGACACGTAATGGACATGTTTCGCAACCGTAGGTCAACAGGGAGCGGATAGGGGATCAAAAGACAAGGATTTCCGTTCGGTGACCGATCTCGTTTCAAACCGAAGTTGGCTAACGTGTCGGGAGGCATGATTTATGTGACACTAGTCCGACAAAGTGTTCACCTGGGCCTTTCAGTTCTTATGGTTTATCACGGACTCCACCCACATCCAGCCGCCCAACTTCGCAACTGTATTCAGCGTTTGTTGGTGCTTTTTCATATCCGGTATTCTATCTTGGTAAATCCTCCCAGACAATTTTGATTCTTGCATCTCTCTGGTCTTTATTTTCGGCCCTTAGATAACGATAATCAAACGTAAATACTTACCTGCCATTTAAATACTCATCTGTGCAAACCGTGTGTCTGCTACTATCATGGCTACGCATCACAAACTGATTTGTCGCCCAGTACCCATTTCTATTTTGGTGCATCACATTCCCCCCTCATGAACGTTAACAATGTGCGCAACGATTACATGCTTGCGTCCGGTCACTTCTTTTACCAACACCTAGGCAATCATTCTCTACAAATGAGTCCTTCATTGGGTATTTAACGGACTCAGCCGATATTTGGTCGCTCAACGTTTCAAGGAAAATCTTCGAAAGATTTTGATTGTTCTTTGTCTGCAAATTCATTCCTCTCATCGTCTGATTTCCAATCCAAAGCCGTGCCATACTCCGCGGAGCGCTGTAGCTGGTTCATGTCTCCCTCGGAAACTTCTTTTCCCTCGAAGTGAGCAAAACTTTCGTCAATTCTGTTTGATTCTCTTGTTGCATAGAACTTCTTTTTGTACTGTTTCAGGAAGAGTCAGCTACCTTCGACCAGCTCGACCATGACTTGACCGGGTTGGCCACCCGACCTTGAGTTCAAATTTGCCGGGCGCCGCCACAGAGAGTGACTTAAATACTTTCTCCTGTTCAATATTGAGTGCACATACCTTAACCAACCTCTTGGAATTCGGACTCTACGTCCAATTGTACCGTTTGATCTTGCGTTACAGCATGCCTCGGGTTATCCGAAATAAACCATTATCATTATCATTATCATCAGACTGTGTGTCACGGCAGAAATGTTCCCTAGGGAAGGAGGGCTGGTACTGACGTGGTAGATTCCACCTTGGTTGGTGGGGATTTGACTTGTCACGCTCTTCGTGGAATGATTCAATAGGTTATCAAAGTGCTCGATCCACCTCTGCATCCTTTTCCGTCCTTCCGGAATAAGTATTCTGGTAGAATCGCAAACGAATGGTTCTACTGTCTGTCGTTTGCCGGATGCATTTCGAATGAGACGGATGGGTTTTGAGAAGTCACGACTGTTAGCCACCGCCTCCATATTGTCCGAGATTTTGGACCATTAGCTGCTTCGGTCTTTTCGTGACGAGCAGGTGGTTTTTCGTTGAAACTCTTGAAAACCAAGAAGGACACTCACGTGGGCTTCTCTAGCCTTTGTGAATAGATGAAGGGTCGTTCCTGGATATCCAGTCCTTCTGTAATTTTCGTATAGTGCTCAGTTCATCGACCGCCGATTGTCCGACGGACGATCTCAGTGACTCTCACTGTTGTTTCACCGATGTATCTTCACTGATTGAGTGATCGGTTAGATGAGCCTTGATAGAACCTCATACTGCTAGTCGTTTTGTCAGTTGTCCCAGAGGAGCTACGTTAATCCTTCTCGGAGCATAGGATTTGTTGAGATTAACCAAGAAGACCTTGAGGTGCGCACGGACAAGGGTGTGGTCGGTGTCATCCTTACTTCTTGCCTCTGCACTTCTGTAAGACCGGCAGGCTTCAATCGAGGACGCCCAGCGAGATCGTACCAGTATATAGTCGATCTGGTGTGCAGTGTGATCGTCGTCTGAGTACTACGTCGGCAGGTGTTGCCCGGAAAGTTAGAAGCGAGTGTTGGAGACGGTTAGTCTGTTGTAGTCAGCGAAAATGACGAGGATAGCACCACTGTCGTGTTGTTGTCTAAGGCCATATTTCCCTAGGATGTGTCTAGTTGTCTGCTTTGAAGGACCAGTGCGAGCGTTCCAGCCCCTTACAATAGGAAGTATTTATCGACTCGGACATTTTTGACCTCTTCCTGCAACCTGTCGTAGAACACATCTTTCACTGTCTCTTCGGATGTTAATGTCGAGGTGTAGATTGTAATAACTGATATGTTCGGAGACGAGCTATAGCAATTTCAGTGAATATCGGGTTCCATGAAAGCAGTTCTTTGTTAGTCCTGTCACTGACAGCGATCGGGACAGTGTGAAGATCGGAGCTGTCAGTAGATCCGCTGTGATGAAGTTGGTAGTCATTTATTCCAGGAACCTTATTATTCCGTGTGCCACAATTAAGAGGACGAATTTCAAAGAGACTTACAATGTCTATTTGGTAGTTGTGTAACTTGCGTGTCGTGAGGGCCTGACTACCGACGTCAAGAAGCATTCTCATGCACCAACAGGCCATGTGAACGTGCCTGCGCTGACTGAGATCCCCAGCCAGTATATTTGACACATCGGCCGCGAACAGAACAACAGGAGTGCTGTTTACCGGGGACGCCGCAGAGTGATCATTGTGTACTGTAGCGGCAAAATCCATGAAGAGCCTTCGGGATAGCGTACAAAGTGGCGTCCCCAGAGTCACTTGGTTTTTCATTCGAGGTTGCACTTCTAGCTCGTGAACAGCCAAGTTCAACCTGGCAGGTAACAAGAAGATTGTGTGTTGGGAGCCGGTGACCGATCAAGAGGTCCACACACCTTTTAGATGATGGTCTGCTATTCGATCAAACAACAGACCTCTTTCGCACATTCAAGAGCACCCAACGTTAGATGATAAACACCACCTCACCGTGGATTTTAGGCCTCGGCCGCCCTCTAACCTGGTTTGGCCCGCCTGTCGAGTGGTTCGCTGACGCGTAGTTGCTGATGTACGCCTTAGCTTCGCGGAGCCACAAGTAACAGTTGGGTAGCCGATGGAGACTAAGGAGATGTAAGATGCCCCAAGGGGCACGACAGTACATCAGACCAAAGGTGCTAGTCATCTCGGTCACCTCAAATACCTCGTTGATTATTGATGCTAGCAATCATACTGTCACAAATTTGTGTTTCTAGTTGATCTCCAAAACATCATCGCACAGTTTGCGTCTGAAGTGTAGGAATAAACTCACAAATTTCTTGCGAATTTTTCCATTGGAGTTGAAGAAATGTTGTCTTTTGAACAAAATTAACTGGCTAGTTTTGACGGAGCACAAGATTCTTGATTTCTTCATATTTCATAAAAAACAGGCCCTGCGGGATCTACAAGTTCTTGCTAATAGAATATGCTCATTTTCTAATAATATCCACGAAAACGGCAATTTCGCGTTCTTCCGAAAATTTCTCACGAATAGTACACCAGCTTTCGAATCTTTTGAAATAATTCGCGATCACACAGGAGCATTTAACTCAAAAATGCTGTACTGCGAGAGTGCATGATTGTGATTAACTGCCGCCATGACAAGTGTTGAATATTGTTCAACCATTCATAACAAACAAAATAATCCCCGTGTGTTCAATCTTCCTCCTTATATTCAACTTTAAATGCATAACTCGACTTTGATATTTTTGCGACTTCTTCAGAGCCAAATATAAATTTTCTGATAATAATTTAATAAACGTACGCATAAAGGCTACATGGTATATCTGCAGGATCGTGACATGGGAGTTCAATGGCGTTATTCTGGAAAACTTTAAATGCACTGACTTTCACGTGTGTCTATCTCATCTGCAAATATTTCACTGGACGTATCAACTGAGTGGTAACTAAGTTGTTCAATATGGGATACATTTATACGTTATTCTTCTGCGGCGACAGCTAGAACAGTCTAACTTATGAGCTTCCGAATTGACGTGCTTAAATGTCCTCGAGCGTGAAAGTAGCCAACTTTTACTGGGAGATTCATTTCAAGATAAAAATTAATCGTCACCAAAAATAAGGCGTGCTAGTCTTTAATAACACGTCACAAATAATAAAACCACACATAGTAGTCGAAATGCTAAAAAATGCTTGGAAGAGTTACATCATTAAATTTTACGACTAGTTAAGGAATTGAACCAATTAGACAGACAGGATTTGACAAAAATTGTTGGTAACATAAAAAAGAAAAAAAATTATTGTAATCCAGGCTTAATCAAGACCGGGTGTGGATGGATCCTCGCATATTATTTCAGTGTTCATCTGGTCCTGCATAAGAGGATAATCCTTTATAACACAAGTAATCACACTAAAAGACCAAGGAAAGTACTTACGAACAGCATACGATGATAAAAAGGATATTATATTTTTCGAGTATTTAAATGACTCTGAAGTACGATTTGGAAAATGGTATGGAAGGCGAGAATGAATAAAACTAGAGGATCACTGTAGCTTTAGTTCTGGGCCGGGTTCGTAAGTTATTCGTCTCGTTAGCCGTATACGTTAGATTGGTTTGCCAAACGTGATTCTCTTATCACGGCACAAATTTGTATTCTGACCATATAATGTTCCGCCACTGACGTGAGTCCGCCCCATTCGCCTTTTTTCAGATTTTTCACCATTGCACTGATTACCCATTCACCACAAAGAGACTGGAATAGGCCCATAGTAGTCCTTTGGGAGCTAAGTTTTATTTTACTTCTTTAGTTCGACTTTTTTGTTAGCTTTATAGTGGCTAGAATCATGGAAATGCACTTTTACTTCTAGAAAATGCCCTTCCGTTAACGAGAATTGAAGCTGCTTTCTTGTCACTTGGTAATGTTCCAAAACAGCCAGAATAAAAACAAAACAGGTAAGAGAAGTTCGGAATTAACGTTAAGAGTGGGGATAAACCAGGTTATTCGATAGACGTTCGTTAAAACTCACAGCGTTCATGGTTTGGTAGTTTCAGATCATATTTTGTTTTAATACAGACCTTGGAGTCCATTCAACTTCTCACGTGAATCGCCTTGGCTGCTCGCTTAGAGCGCGTGATCGAGAAACATCTAAGGTTATCCTTTTCATCATCGTATGCTGTTCGTAAGTACTTTCCTTGGTCTTTTAGTGTGATTACTTGTGTTATAAAGGATTATCCTCCTATGCAGGACCAGATGAACACTGACATAATATGCGAGGATCCATCCACACCCGGTCTTGATTGAGCCTGGATTACAATAATTTTTTTCTTTTTTATGTTACCAACAATTTTTGTCAAATCCTGTCTGTCTAATTGGTTCAATTCCTTAACTAGTCGTAAAATTTAATGATGTAACTCTTCCAAGCATTTTTTAGCATTTCGACTACTATGTGTGGTTTTATTATTTGTGACGTGTTATTAAAGACTAGCACGCCTTATTTTTGGTGACGATTAATTTTTATCTTGAAATGAATCTCCCAGTAAAAGTTGGCTACTTTCACGCTCGAGGACATTTAAGCACGTCAATTCGGAAGCTCATAAGTTAGACTGTTCTAGCTGTCGCCGCAGAAGAATAACGTATAAATGTATCCCATATTGAACAACTTAGTTACCACTCAGTTGATACGTCCAGTGAAATATTTGCAGATGAGATAGACACACGTGAAAGTCAGTGCATTTAAAGTTTTCCAGAATAACGCCATTGAACTCCCATGTCACGATCCTGCAGATATACCATGTAGCCTTTATGCGTACGTTTATTAAATTATTATTAGAAAATTTATATTTGGCTCTGAAGAAGTCACAAAAATATCAAAGTCGAGTTATGCATTTAAAGTTGAATATAAGGGGGAAGTTTAAACGGAAGTTTTATTTCTCTCTTTTTCATGAAGTTTCGCTTATGAGAATTGCTGCCGCAAGTTTGGTGCAAGAAAATAATGAAGCTTTCAATAATTTATTAATATATCGATTCTGCTGGCCTGGTAATGACTATGACTTCTGTATAACCAAAACGGACAAGCGGTTTCGCTGTTTTACCAGCCTTCCAATCCAAAGGTGGACCCCACAAAATCAGTTGACATGATGGAAGACCGGTAGGGTTTGAGAAGGTTGGTTGGCGATCTAGACTATCGGACTGATCTTGAGAGGTTAGCTTGTTAGGGTCGAACCAGTTAGTCGGCGATGCCCATATAGGAGAGCGAACGGAAATAGATCTGGCCGTGAGCCATAGCCCAGAAATATCAGGTTTACTTAAACAAACACTAATCAAACTGTCAGTCCCCTACCTATTGTGAATGTTATTGGTGTGTGAAGTCACCGGTCAGTCTTAATTGATCCGTGAAGTGCTTTACAGCGTGACTTATGAAAGTAACTGAAAGAAGTTCGGCATTCCGCGGAGAAAATCGCTTGTGACCCAATTGTGCCATCAGATGATTTCATTTCGGTTCAGTTCAATTCACTTTTCACAGGACGGTCATGGCCACAGACAATCGAGCTTCCAGACTTCCTTCGGCGGTATGCACACCAGGTAGGCACCTGCCTAAGCACAGTTTACTTCTTGGAATCCCCGCTAAAAAAATAACGGAAAGGTAGGACCTCATCGTACGTCAACTGTGAGTCATTATGCCCAACGAGCTTTCACTGAGATTTGCGACTGATCCTGAACCGCTTCTGAAATCTGGTAACCTAGTGATCCCAGTCACTGCAGGATGAAAATGCTACTGGTAGCTAATTATCTGAGGCTGAATCTAGATGAGTCCCTGGGGGGCATCTGATTTTCATGTGCCATCAAGACTCTGGCTGGAAGAAACGATTTAATGATTTTGACTTTTCTTCCCCCGAATAGCCGCTACGTAGTTATGTGGATGCATTGATACAAGGCAAGTGACACTAGGTTGCCTCGGTTATTGAGGCAAATTCATTCTGATTTGCGGACGGGCCCGCGAACACTGCTTGAAACTCCACGCCGAACACCGAAGAAGGCTGTTTTCAGCGGAAAAACGACAGCCAAATCCAGACTCAGCTGCACCATACTGAATACTAAGGCTGCTGCAAATACATGTTCTTGACTTTTGCATTCAAAAAGAGTACCAGAGCTGAAGTACACAACAAAAGTAGGCCTTCTCAAAATACCTTAACACAAATCTCATCGGAACCTGCTGTCAATATGTTTTCTGTATGGCTATTCTTTTGTGTTTTATACCGTCGCACTGCTGGATGATACACCGTAGTTTATTGTGTTCGCAACCAAGAATCTGACTAAGATCACGGAAGATTGTAGGTGTTAACTGAGCGCCGCTGCCGGAAGAAATGGTAGCAAGCTCTCCGAATGAAGCAACCAAAGTGTCCACGAAACTTTGTGCCACTGATTCCGCAGAAATGTCTTCGGTGGGAACAGCGTGGGCGCAACTGGCAAAACAGACAGCACATATCAAAAGGAAAGTGAAGCCGAAGGGGGGAGAGGGCCAACTAGATCAACGTACGCGTGCTTAAAAAGACTGTCAGGCAAAGAGAACGTACTGATGTGACGATCGTATGGAGATGGACTTTAGAATGCTGGCATTGTAAGCACTGTTCTGCCCAAGTGTGAAGGTCCTTGCGCATGTTTGACCAAATGAAACGAACAGTAACAAGTTTCACAGAAGAATGAACACCAGGGTGTAAAACTGAGTGGAAGCGATCAAGAATGGCCCGAAGAAAGTCACGAGGGACAAACAGTCGAGGTTTATTTGTTGAAAAATTGTGCCAGTGTAAAACAAAGGACACCCAGTGGCTGTTAAACGTGGGCGGGAATAAAGCTGCTGAACCTCATTGAGGAATCATTGTGTAGCGGCAGTTTTCGCGAAATCGGGTGGAGAAGGCAATAAGTGACCGATATGTGCACGAGACAAAGCACCGGCTACAACTTTACCTGAACCAGATATTTGCCGTATATCCGTCGAGAACTGTGAAGTAAAGTCCAACTGCCTGATCTCCCTCGGCGAGTAACCACCTGTAGCGTTTCGGAATGCGTACATCAATGGCTTGTGGTCTCTAAGGATATAGGAAGGGCGATCTTTGAGAACATGCCAAAAGTGTTTACGACAGGATGGATAGCTAGAAGTTCCCTAATAGGGGCTTCAAAAACACACTTGGCTATATTGGTTAAAATACTACTGATTGTGAGTAAGAGGTAGCTTCTTCCGGGGGACAGAAGTGCTCGGCTTCGTCTTTACTAGCGATCAAAATATCTTCAAAGTAAGCGAACATGAAGTTCAGATCGCGGATAACTTGGTCGACGAATCACTGGAACGTTTGTGCCTCGTTTCTCAAACCAAACGGCATGCAAGCAGACGGAGTGGTATGATAATGACAACTTTTGATATATCCTCTGAGGCTATCAGAACTGAGTATTTGGCCTTGACCTGATCCACTTTGGAAAAAACCGTTTTGCCTGACAAGCTGCGAGCAAAATCATGGATGCAGGGAATTGGATTACGATCAGGAATCGTAGCGTTATTTAGTGCTCGATAGTCACCGCACAGCCTCCCACCACTGAGAGTTGATTTGGGGAGTTTATGTAGTGGTGAAACCCATGAAATGTTCGAAGGACGGATAAAGTCAAGGGCCAACATATGGTTAAACTCAGCTTTTGCCATCTTCAGCTTCTTCGGGGTGGGGCTTTAGGGGCCGGCCGTGGTAGGGGGTCCTTTTGTCGTGATATGACAAAGTACGCCATGGGTTGGTTCTGAGATTTCGCAGATGGGGCGAGTTATTTGAGGACATTTTGACAGTATTGACGCGTAAGTGTCCGATGTTTGCACAGCCGAGAGGATGCCGACTGAATTTGCGGTCGCAGGTTTGCCCTAAACAGACAACTTGTACGCAATATCACTCACTGTCCGGTTCTTCAAAACAACCTCCAGACCAAATAGTGTTAGAAAGTCGATGCCAAAAATGAGGTGACTAAAATCGGCGATCATGAAGATCCAAGAGAAGCATAGTTGGAGACCGAGGTCGACTGTGGGCAGCTTTTCACCGTCTGTGGGAGTGGTAGAGTTGTTTGCTGCCTGTGACGTTAAGGGCAATGGTTAGAGGTGGCGTTTTTTCACAAGGTGGGTTAACGCTGCTCTCTACACCGGTATCGACAGAAAACCTGGAGTCGGCTGATTTGTCGTACATGAAGAGCAGGCAACTTTCCGACCTGTCAGCTACAGCTGTCGCCGGTACTGGCTTGCTGAGCCGTTTCCCTGGGTCTGTGGTGGGTTTGCATGCGAGGCTTCGTGAGCGCACGGCCCATTGCACTTGCGCGCAACTTCTTCCAGCCGACGATGACATGAATATACGTGGTTTTCGTTTGGTCGGCTGAGTGCTTGGAAAGAGAAGTAGGCCTGCATCACTGTTGACCTCGCCTTCTCAAGTGGCTGATAGTGTCGATCTGAAGTCGCATCTCACGCAACTGCTGAATGAGAAAGTCGAGCCGATACGCGGTCCGAGACGTGGCTTCTACATGATTTACTGTCTGCTTGAAGAACCCTATTCTATTTTGTCCCCTAATTCGGCCAACTTTTCGGGCGTGGTGTCGGCATCTCTGGCCGAAAACATGGCCCCAGTGTTAGTCGGTAGTCGGTCTGCCCACAGCCGTCGAAGTAATTTTTCACTGACCCAAAGTTGTGCATCAAGAGAACGCATATAACGCAGGAGTTGCAGCGGAGTGCGATGACCTAGCTCTGCGCAAGCCAGCTGCTGTAGACCAGCTTCATCTGACACGGTCATTTGCTTTATTATGGCCGCCTTCATCCTGTCACGTGGGGAGTCGGCCGGCATCTGGTCTATAAGATTTATAACTTCGGAGACTATTTCAGTGGGAAGTTGTAGGAAAACGGTGGTCTGAGAAGTAATTTTGCGACAGTGGAAGTGATTCCCAAGCTGAACAAACCACACATGGGATTCGAACAGCAAAAAGCGGAAAGCTTTATGTAGATGCTGTTGGTGCTACACTGAAAGCTGGTATTGTCGTCCAGTCTTTTTCATCTTTTGAATGCGCATTTTTCTCGCTACCCGGAGTAGTTGATACGGGTTGATAACGAGTTAGCTGATATCAGTTGTATCACGGTGCGGATGAAAGCGTTGATAACCGCAGCCCTTGGCCCAGCAGAAATCTGCTTCTACAATAGTAATAATTATGATTGTAAAAATGCAATAAATAAGTGTTTACATACAAATTCTGTTCAAACTGGAGGGGGGGGGTTGAAATGTTTGTCTCCATTTCTAGCAACCATTCCAGTGGAGGCCCTGGAAAAATGTGAGTTGTTGATGGGAACACATGGTTGTAATAACCGTAATCAAAGGAACTGGCAGGACGTATTGAAGTTGCCCCCACCCAAAACTAGACCAACAAAAGTAGCAAGACCAAAGCTGCAAAATAGTACATTAGATGTATTGCAGAACGGGTTTGTATATATATGTTAAATCACAGAATATAATTAGTAGACTCGAAGATCGCCAATCAAAAGGAGCTTTGTCAGACTTGCCCGCTGCTATTCCGATTGGTTTAGGCTGATCCTCGTACGTGGCTACGAAGCCGTGCCGGGCGGTTTCACGTGTGGCTGCTGCTGATTCACCACAACGGCCCCTCAGGGTACTAAGCTGCTGCTTCAGCTCTCGGAGCCTCCGCGTTGAAAGAGTATCCCTGGACCAAAACCGTGTGCCGGTCTATTAGGCGAGTCAATCATTTGACGGGAAAGACCTATCATTTCTTCCGCTTGATGTTCCGCAGAGCATCTCCCGATGAAAGTGCAGGATGCATGAAACGGTTATGAAGTAATTTGCTCCAAAATAATGTTATTGTATCTACATGCTACATCTGTTTTCGGACTTGGTATATTGAACGTCAATAAAAACAAATCTGATCTTCATTCTGCTTGGTAAGTAGTGCTCGCCGTCGAAGTAAGCACTTACCGGAAACAACGGAATCCGTGGTGAACTTGTCAAATAAATGATCAAGCTCGTCTTGTACCACACACGCGGGCATGCCTGTCACATCCAGAACATGAACTAAACAATGTGTATCCCATTTAGCATTCTTTCTGTCGCGTTTTTTTGTCCTCACCTCCATCCTCGGAGGGCAAGTAACGTGGACGCTTCCTACAAATGATCAATAAATGTCACTGACGGAAGGTGACCTAGGGTACTTATTTCCTGGATAAATCCATGGTTATGGCGCCGTCACTGGATGGTCGCACATTATCCGGGTTTTAACGTTGTGCTTCCCATACCAAGTCAAGGGTAGCTGGACGAAGCTCAGTTCAGCCAGCTGAAGCTAACCTGCACGAGTTATAGCGTGATCTTAACACAACCTGGCATTTACTGAAACAGGCTCGTGGTTTCGTATCATCCGGTGAATGTTGTTGCCGATGAGGTGTGGTACACAGCCCTTTTTTGATCATATGGCATCGACGACATAGAGATGACGCACGCATCTTCATTGTTGTCATCTATGAGGACAACGACAGAAGAGTGTGAAGCTATCTGAAAAGAGGGATGGATCAGGTAAGCCTGTATATTAAACAGTGAATAGAAGAGAGAATTCAAGAGTTGATCAATCTTTTATTGGGTGACATATGGGAATGAAACACTAAAATACAATCCGACAACATAAGCTCAAAGCACACACAGTCCACCTCATAGTGAATGCAGATACAGAGTTGCTGGAAAAAGGTTTCGCAGTGAGAGTAATACACGTTTCTGATGGGAAAGGTAAGCCTAGGAAATCGCGCGCATTTTGTACTTGCAATATACATTCAGTAACTTCTTGCATCTACTTCCAGGATCCACTGAATTATTCACGGTTCCCTTTTTGCAGTAATAGCCTTGTTTGGGTGCCCAGCTAAAAACTTGTATTGCCTCATAAATAGCAGGGTTTTGCACCTCCGGAACTCCACACGAGGTTTGTTTGTTGATCGTTCCCTTGTTCCAGGGCGAAGTGCCTCGGAGAATCGCCGGTGTAACTGGCAGCTGACGTTTCTCCCTCCTTTTACGCTTCTTTTTACCTGACGTAAAAATGATTCTAAAGGAAGTGCACCTAAATCTTTTTATTTACCATGCGTGCGAACATCCGAAGAACGTATAAGTGAATGAACATTCATGGTGGTCTCTTGAACGCCTTGCATCTGGTCATGTGTCAACACGAAATGACCCAGCATTCGTTCTGCTACACTAACCGTACGTTCGTCGCTACCTGAAACTAGTATAATAACTGTCACTGATGGGGTGAGAAAGTGCTCATACTGAGAATCCGGAAGATCCGCTTAAGGGGCTGCAACTTTTAAGTGTGACAAAAACTGTCCAAAGTCTGTAGCTTTCCACGTTTTGTGTTCGTTTAAGCCGCGACATTTTCTCCGAAATTCACGGGGGTGTTTTGGCAGTAGTAGCAGGATATTACAGCCTAACCTTTGTATAGCCGTCTAGCTGGCATAACTTTGTCTCTCGGTCCACATTCGAAGGAGACGACGAACGAAACCTAAAAGAGAAGCAGTGCACGTGGTCTACGGGGACTGATTTTATCATATCACAGGTTAAACACCGAAAAGCTGACTTACTATCATCTGCGGATCTATCCTGTCTGTGTGCTAAATCTCTAATCCGTGGACTATCTGTATCAGAGGAAAAAAACCATCGTTGAAAAAAACTCCCCGTTGTGTGCACCTATCGCAACTCCAATATACGGAGTCGGTTTTCTTCTGGTAGAATTTTATTGTTAAACAACACAACGTAGTCGAAATCGTTGGTAGGTCGTCTACGTTTTGCTCACCACGGATAACCTTTTTCAAGACTCGTTTTACTATTTAATGAAACTGGGTTTTCTTCCTTCTGACGAGGGCCCGAGCGGGATCATCGCAAACGCCGGCAGCCAATCAAATTCGCTTGCCATCTTTAGCTCCAGCCTGTTTCACTCCGTGTCTAAGGCGGGGCCCGATTTCTGTCACCGTTGGTTGTGGAAAGTCATAGAAGTTTTCTTGTCGTATAGTTCCAGGGTAAACAAATAAAGAACGTTGACTGATTATTCCCAATGAGCACATTATGAGAAGACAGGTTGGCGAACAAGCTCGTTTTCAGTGATTCATACTCATGCCATTACATCACAATATATTACGACAAGTTGAGGAATTGGACCAATTAGAGAAACAGGAAGTCATAGAGATTATTGGTGACATAAAAAAGGAAGGGAAATAATTATAATCCAGGCTTAATCAAGACCGGATGTGGATTGTTCCTCGCATATTATGTCAGTTCTCATCTGATCTGTGGCCTGTTTCAGAGTGGAGGGAGGGCCAGGGCAGCTTAAGAGCACACACAAATTGTTTTTGAGCACACAGAGGGGGGTTGTGTAGGCGGATGCCGACAGCCTCCGCAGTGGCCAGGATGCGACATTTCGCTTGTCTTGATTGTCGACCCCGGATCTTATACAGAGCACGGAAAGCCTCGGACACGTTAACCGTATGATTGGATTCAGCTAGGTGTGAAACGACTGCGCTAGTGAGCGATTTAATTGCCCCAGTGTTCAACCATGCAGGGTGGTGTTCGCGGATACGTTCAGACAAACGTCTGGTCGTGCGGCCGATGTACATTGTCCCACAGGAACAAGTGAATGAGTACACGCAGAATGAGGCTGCAGAATCAGGTATTTTGTCTTTCAACCGTAAAGTCACTGCTGGTCTGGATTGGAACAACATCCGCAGATTAGCTGCGTAAAATGTTTTGCTGATGACGCCTGACAATCTTCTCTGGGCCTTCTCTGCCAACGCGTCGCCTTTGAAGGGCAAAGTTATGTATACTGGCTTCCTTTTCACCATGGACTCTCTTAGAGTTTTCCGCTCTATCTGCATCATTTTATCAACTAGGCGGTCCGGGTAGCTATTCTGCGTGAAAATCCTTCGCACGGTTCGGAATTCTTCCTCAGTTGTGTCCTCCGAACATATTCGTCTCGCTCTGTCTACGAGGCACCTAATTAGGTTCCTTTTCACCTTAAGAGGCACGAAGCTGTGGAAGTGGATGTATTGTCCATTCCACGTCGCCTTCCTGTGTACGGACCGACTGATTGAACCATCTTCACGACGATTCATCCGAACATCCAAGAAGCCTATCGCGCTGTTTGATTCTGTTTCCATTGTGAACTGTAAGCTGTCATGAGCTGAGTTAAACGAACTTAACAGTTGACCTATCTGATCTGAGGAATTGATCACACAAAAGATGTCATTTACATAGCGTCTGTATAAACAACATCTATGGATCGTTGATTCAAGTGGGCCATTTTCCAACTTTGCCATAAAGACGTCGGCAAGCAGTGGTCCGAGTGGGGAGCCCATTGCTACCCCGTCTTTTTGGCGGTAGATCTGACCGTTGAACTTGAACTGAATGTTGTATGTGCAGAAGAATAGCAGTCGTTTCAGTGCTTCCAAAGGGATGCCTATCTCAAATGCGTTGCTTTCGATATAGTCACATAAATAATCGATGGTCTCACCGATTGGAACGTTGGCAAAGAGTGAACTGACATCTAGAGACAGCATCCGTCGTTCTTTCACATTCAGGTCTTTTACACAACTTATGAATTCGAATGTATCTTTTAGGCTGTGTTTCGATATTCTCTGTCTAACCGGTTCCAGCAGAGTTGTCAACCATTTGGCCACTGCATGGTTCGGGGAATTGCACATGTCTAGGATAGGTCTTAGGGGGATTGCATTCTTATGAACCTTTGGCAATCCGTACAATCTGGGAATGATAGTCCCTGTAGGCCGAATCCGTTCGAAAGTAGAAGAGTCTATTATGTCATTTTGTTTCAGATGTCGTAAAATGTTTGATAGAGACTTCTCTATTTGTTGCGTTTTGTCCTTCTCCGTTGCCATTTTCGCGAATTTGCATGTGTCATTCAAAATGGTTTCCATTTTGGTGATATAGTCTGACTTATTCATGAGTACTATACCTGCACCCTTGTCCGGTTTCGATATAATGATGTCATTATTCTTTTGTAATTCCCTCAGACGCTTTATGTGTTCTGTCCTTAATAGCCCATTTGTTGATGCCTTAGCCGTATGATATTGGTAGCACGTATTCACTAAGGTAGATTTGAAATTCTGTAATTCCACCTGTGACGAAGGGAGTAAGCTGGACAACTGAGCGTAAAGATTCTCAAATTCCACCTCCAGGTCTAGTTGTTTACTTTGGTTGCTTGGGCAGCAGAATTTGGGTCCCAAGGATAACACCTCAAGCAACGTTTTGTCTAACTGGAAGTCAGATAAATTGTGCACAAAGCTCTCAGGGTTCGGTGGGAACTCACTCGCTGGTTTCGATCCTTTTATCCGTTTCGATAGTATTTCACGTTTCCGATTCACTTGCTTTTGGATAATTGACTGGACGTATTCGTCAAAGGATTGAATCTCTTCCAATGTTAACTGATCAAGAGCACGAGAAGATGACAAAAATGTCCGTTCTAAATCCACGATATGTTTACGCACAGTATCCTGCTCATTAAGCGCTTGGCGCCTAAGTGCTGCACTCGATATGAATATCCGGTTTCTTTTCAACACAGAAAAGTACTGCTTCGGAAATATGGACTCGTTAATACACTGTTCGAGAAACTGAACGTGAGCTCTCGCCAGTGCCAGTTTCGTACAGAACTTAATGTACTTGTTAAGTTCTTTTAGTACGTCCGGGTCTTTGGCCTGTTTCAGTTGACTGACTTGTCGTAATATATTGTGATGTAATGGCATGAGTATGAATCACTGAAAACGAGCTTGTTCGCCAATCTGTCTTCTCAAAATAAAGAACGGTGTGGGCTTCTCGGGTTATACCCGTCTACACAGGGCCGTCCATATTTATGAGTTGTAGGATGCGGGTGGGTGAGTTCCGTCAAAGTGCAGTTGAATGGTGACTTCCCGTGCGTTTTCCGAACTTAGGTTTTGAGTGAATTTTCCCAAAGCCGTCGGCAGTCCAAGACGTGTCCACCAGTAATCAGGTCCGCTTAGTTCTTCCGCGATAACAGAAACGGATTTATTTAATATTCTTTCAGTGACCCTTGTGTCATAACCAATGGAGATAGTCATGGACTGCCATCCTGGCGTCTGTAGTAGAAGTTATGAACAATTTTATATAACTTTCGGCTAAAAAATGAGATAAAAGGATTATTTTCTCCAAACAGTGAAAGACTTTGCAATGTAACGGTTCAGTGAAGCAAATGTTCAATGTTCTTCTCCTGTAGATGTTTTCATCTTGATCCAGTAAGCTGATGGGAACTGCTGCGGAAAGAACCAACCCTTTCTCTTTCAACAACAGACAATAGTTTTCCCGCCATCCTTGGGATAGAACCATCAGCATTTGGGGCTTGGCCGAGGACAATTAAATTTACTGATCCGTTCTCGACAGCAAAAGTGAGCCTGTGCTTTTGAACCGCTTTCCGTTGCTCACTTTCGAACCAGAAGACGATCAATATCGTTCCACGTCCAATGGAGGCCA
Source organism: Fasciola hepatica (assembly GCA_948099385.1). Lineage (NCBI taxonomy): Eukaryota > Metazoa > Platyhelminthes > Trematoda > Plagiorchiida > Fasciolidae > Fasciola > Fasciola hepatica. The sequence continues at coordinate 5,997,600 of CANUEZ040000012.1, read as the reverse complement.
TCCGTATTCACACACAAGGACATAAACGTGATCTAGAAAATGGAAGTTCAAAAACTCAAATGCAGGTGAACGTATGCAAATTTGGAACAACAGCGTCATAGGAGTTATTAGAAAGCTATACATATTTACAGGTGGTTGTGTGAATGGATGGAGTAGGTGTTTTCACTGGTACTACATCCGCGGACAGATGGTCTGATGGCAAACCGTGTGAAAAATTGCTCGGAACTCTCACACTCTAAGCAGTACACTATCGATCCATTTGCATTTTTTGCGGGGCGTTTGTTGAGGATGGTAATTTTATCTGGTTGCGTAGTGGAATAAAGACACACGAAACACAGGGTGAATGCGCATGACGCAAATGAAGAATAAAATACCATTCGGAGCAACACTACCTTAATTTCGGAGCACATATTGCTGACTCCGTATATTCTCCAGTATAGTTATTCCGCTAGTATTGCGGGTCTCTTGACGAACTACCTGAGCTTTCCAATATACGATTCACAGGAGAAGCCGACAGAGGCATCTCACCACCGTGGTGTAGAAAGCACTTCTTTTAGGTACCGCAAAATACATGGCAAGTGGTAGCTCAAAGCGTACTTCACGTCACGAATTTGCCCCGTGGTTAGCGTAAGGGTTATAAAATCATCGGACAAGGACTGCTAAGGTGCATTCACGACGATGTCGGTTTAGATCACAAATATCTTGTTTGCAATCTATGTTGACTTGTCATCCGAATAGACGCACCTTAGTTACGACCATATGTCATAATACAGTAAATTTTTCAGTGCGTAATGTGTGAGTGTCGCCTTGTAACAATAAAATAAGCACACCATTTAAGCATGGCATAATAAATAGGAAAAGATTAACGGCATGTACGGGACCCACATTTGAGGTGAATTACTAATAATCTCGGATGGAAAACACTGTTTCCTTGTTTTTCAAACGTAAAATGACTAGACTCATGATGGCAGGTCATTATTCAGAACAAGAGATGAAAGGACTGACCCCGTAAGGTTAAAGAATTGGAGTGTTTTACTTACCAGGTCTGGCTACTTAAACAGCAGTAGGTAGCAAAAAACGAAAATCCAATAAGCACAAAGAGTTTTACAGTCGGTACCAAAAATCTTCAAGGATACAAATAACTGGCTTGGAAATAATAAAATAATTCACAGGTACTCTAATTTTCGTAGATGACGGACAGCAATATGCTGGTTGAGTGAAGAAATCCGAGCAAAATATCCAAACTTCAATCATGCTGCCGGCCCAACTCTCATGGGTCTACTTCAGCAGTATAGGTGCCAGAAGAAACGGTGTTTTATGCATTAGGATTAAATAAATACCTGGAGACATTTGGTTTTCCTTAGCACACCTATCGACTGTTATTCTGTCCCCGAATGCCTGTGTCCTCATAACGTGACCCTTCCCCAAATGAAGCATTCCCTCGCACTGAGCGCCTTCTTGCGCCTCCAGTACACCTTCAACCTTGTTTCTAGACATAAGTTTTATTATTTCTAGAATGTGAAGATGAGTGACCGCCTTTACACAGCTATTGGTACTCGACATGGAATGAACATCTCAACAAAAACACCAACAAAAGGCTATCTCAATTTATAAGGATAAGTATGCGCGTATTTGTGTACAGCCAGATATGAACACATCAACTATCTCGACTACTTGGTTTGTCAATCTAGCAGAAACTCACGCACGACATGGGCTGTACCCGATTATGGGCATCAGAAAAGTAGTCTAGTTTAATACTGATGTTGGTAGTAAGTTCACATTTCTATATCACGCAACACATACGAATGTGCGAAGGCAAAAGACTCACAGGCACGTTAGCAACCATGGACAACAGTATATGAAGTTATCCAGCAAACCGGGACGGTGCAGTCACAAACGGTCCACTCAGTAAGGAGCCAAACGAAACTGTAGTGCAGCATGGTTGCAATAAACTTACTCAATCGAGAAAATTTATAGCTGACATGAACTGACAGCTCCAGTCACATGATAAGAAAATAATCTATACTCTGGATATTTAAAGTGGCTACCAATGTCAACACAAATAGTGGGGAACGATTGGGAAAACGATAGAAGGGACGTACTTACTTGAACGAATGAACCTGGCAATAGGTTTGTTCATACTGCAAGTGTGCTGTGTGGTCTAACGGTGTAGTACAGTGGCATCGGGGTTGTGGTCGGCAGATCAAGTTTCCGATGGACAGTTTTGTGCATGACAGAAACGTTCAACGAAGGCTTCTCGCAGCGCAAATGTACACCCGTGGGACACCAGCGTCACGAATATAAACGTGGTTTGTTCGTGCGACATACATCAGAAGACGTTAATACGATTTGTGCCAATGCGTTGGAAACTGAGAAATTAGGTCATCCATTCTTGAGGTCCATGATGAGCGTGCATGCTGCTAATGAGTGGGGCAAGTAAGAACGGCATTGGAACATAAATCACAGAATGTACCTTATACTGGTTTTGGGGTTGGGGAACCTCCCCAACAACTTTTCTAATCGATGGTTACATTTCGACTGACACGGCCGTCGAGGATCGTGTACATGAAGCTGTCGACAGTTCACGCCATGAGTCTCTTAGGACCAGGCTTGCTTTTTGGTGGTCTCGGGCACCATCTTATTATAACCTTCCGTAATGCAGCCGTTGACCCTGGAGTGCCATGTGGAACTATAAATATGGCAAATGCATGGTCATTTCTGCTTCGCTTTCTGAAAGATAGTGGTGGTCCAGAGCCAGAACTCTCCCGTTCGGTCGGCCTGCGCCTCCTGACTTCTTTGGCGCAGCCGCTTCCTGGCAGCACACGCCACGTATGGGATTGCTCCTGTATCTTGAGGCTGAGGTATCATTCTCGAAGGTCGCGGTCTTGGTACAGGATGCTTTTATAAATTCGAAGATGAACGTACATTCCATATATTTATTCGATTCGGTGTCCTGACGTCGTTTACATGAGCTCTCGTTTTGGTCTGATACTGATGGGAAGCCGGTCCTAATAAGATCAGTCCTAGCGGCCTTCCCACACTATAAGGGTCATTAGGGCTGTCCATTTGTTGTATTGGCACCGAGTGCGCCTTTGGAATGTAGGCATCCGTAAGTATATGAATGTCCGAGACGTCAAAGGCTGACAACTGGACTTCTTGCAGGTAGCCTCATCTTTCAAGACCTTGCTTCTGGTTCAATGGCCTAAGTTAAGGAACGTTTTACGCTGCTTGAGCTCGGTGGACTTGGGTAATTTCTCGACCGTCTAGCGGAGTAGTTGCAAGGGAAGTGATACTAGGTTGGATTACACAATCACGGCTGAGAGTCCCGTGTTTTAGGAGCTCCTTCTTTTCGTCGAGACCTAGCTTTATCTTGAGCATCTGGACTATAAGCTTTGTGTTTGATCCGCTCTCCGGCAGTCCTGTGTCTTAGATCCCCCTAGAGGATCTTGGATTTGGACTGGCTATTCACTAAAGGATATTTGACCACCTGCTGTATTTTTTCCTCCTAAAAAGTGACCGCCGGAAGCTATGCTGTCTCTCAAGAGGTCTTAGTCACGATTAGGTTCCGAAAGCTTTGGTCTATGCGGCATCGTGTGTTGATGGTCTTTACTGTCACTCAGGCCACATACCTCTCACGAACAGCAGTCTATCGCTACATGACTTGGCTTCAAGCACAAAGGTCATAGCATCAGTACCGTTACGGTATCGGACTTCTTCGTAACCTTCAGGTCTTGAGGGGAATCGCACTGGTCCACGTAAAGAGATTCGTTACCTGTAGGACAAACTTTGTTAAAGTCAGCACAATACTGGTGGCAGATGACTTAGACTCGGGTAACTAAAAGGTAACAACTCGATTTGTGAAGCATAAACAGCCACTGAGTTTTGAAATTCTGACTGCTAAGAAACACAAATTCACAGCGGATATGAGTGAAGAAGTCCATCCGAGATGGCATCACGCCCACATCGAAAAATAGCTCGTCAGTTCATCAAAGATAGGTTGAAGTTCCGACCTGAGAATGACGGACGCCCTGTCGAGCCACCTGGAGTGATGATCTGTCGAAATCCTTTGTTCGTTAGAGCTTAGCCTCTGGCGGGCACACAGATCAGTCTGATAGCCGAGCCCGTTCGCTGTGGCCGCTCCCACCTTCATGGGAGCCGCGAATTCTAACAAGGCTCTGGTTTCTGTTTGCTTCAGCATGGGGCTATCGCTTACCTCACCGATGTTTCTTCTGGCAATCATGCGGGGCCCACCGGTTAGCCTTCCAGGTTTATGGTGATCAGCTGATCACACCCCATCTATCGGTTGTTCGATTGCACTTGTCGCACACTTGGAGTGTACGAGTGCTACTTCCGAAAAACTTCCTCGGCACAAGCTAGAGTGCGGTCTCCGTACTCACGCCCGGTGAGAATACACGCGTTCGACACTCCACGGTCTTTTCTTGTAGAATTCCTCGACAGACGCGATCGTAGAAGCTGAGGAAGTGCATCCCCTACAACGGGTGAGCCGGTTCGGTTTATCGCTCTTGAATAATTCCAGGCAGTTGGACTAGCTAGGTAGAGTCCACGGTTGTGTCCCTCGTCGTCGCGAAATCAGTTAATGGTTTTATTCAGGCTCACATATGGATATCCAAATTGAAAACCTCCAACACTCTGTTTAGGGCCCATCCATATTTTTCCTATGTGGCTGATGTCATTTCTCCAGTCATTTATCGTTCCCGTTCCTTCATTTCCTTGAAAATCGGGGGTACTCAACATTTTAATCCGTTTACACAGCAAACACCTTCATAATGACGAGCACAAAGCATAAGCCTGATTATGAACAAGAGTGCCATGCAGGACACGAGAAAATCTCTGATTCCGTGCCTGAAGATCCAAAGGTTACCATGACAATTCTACGGTCTCGCTTCCGGGAGGCTGGCACATCTAGCCAAAGATTCAGATGCAACAGACTGCTCTCGGCAATCCTAAAATTGATCACACCGGTGAAGGATATTGTTATAAAACCGTACGATACACCTTAGGAAACTCGCTTTTAGTATTTGGCAATATCAAAAGAGAGAAGTACCCAGCTTCTCCTTTCTCTAATCTAACTAGGAGATATGATATTCTCACACTCTTTACGGAAAATGCTTCTCCTTATAGGTATGAAGCCCGTTGAAAATGCAGTTATTTGTAAACTTTGGATGCAACCGCCTCCACAGTGTGCTCAAATCGTAGTAGCTGTCGTATTACAAATCAAAAGTTTCGATAAGTGCTTAGAGAGTGCGGATAAGGTCCTCCAGCAAGCAAACGCCTTTGCTTTACAATCCAACGCGTTAGCCAACTTCACGGCTGCCCCTTTACGTGAGGCTACTAACTCTACATTGATTACCACTCTCCGCAACGCACCCAGCAGCAACTCTAATATTCGGACGTTGCGTCAAAAGGTTCGCTTTTTATTGCTGCTGGTTGAACAGCAAGGACGCGCCTCCAACATCCTTCGCAAGCAAAGCCCAACCATTCTCCGTTGCACGACCTGTGTCCCCAAGCCAAGTTCCCTTTCCGGCAAGCATTATTTCCACCACCCTTTCGTACCTCAAGCTGGCAAATGTTAAAAGCCCTGGAGTTTTCACTTCAGTCACGGGGTGGTGAAAGGCTGCACCGGCAATCCGCATCCTTGTTGCCCAAGTAACTTGGAAGACCAAGCTACCTGTATACCTCTTTTAATCGACACGTTAGCTTGGGTCAGCGTATAACCAGTTTCAAAACGGTTTGCCCTTCCCCATGCAGCCGTGGCCCAGAGAACCGCCAAAGGCACTTCCATCTCAATATAAAGCAGCCACTTCCACACCAGAGGTCTCAGTCTGCATCACCCTGTCACGTGGATTTTATGTCGCCTAGAGTCACCACTTTGCCCAGAGCTCAGATCTTTAGGAGGTCGTGGCTTATCATTCTAGTTCCGCGAGCGACATCTTGTAGGTCGAGCAGCATCATATTTCGTCTTTGGTTCCCTGACTCAAGCTCAGGAGCCAATAGCTCTCGGGTAGTTCCTACCTCCTAACCAGAATTCGGCACTCAGTGGAGTGAGTACCCCTCTTTCGTCCGCCCAAAAACGCCCCCAATCACCACCGACTTGACCAACAGCATCGCCAAGCAGGGACCCCCGATCTACTCTCAACCCACGGGTTGGCCCCAGTCAAGCCCCGTGTAGCCCGCTCCTAATTCCAACAGATGCTCAGTCCAAAGGCCATCCAGCCCTCCCTGTAGTCCATTAGCATCACCCCTGCACATGGCACGAAGGGGTTACTTGAAGACTCGGGTTCATATGGAGATAGTCGCCCACTCAATTCAGTGACTGCTTCCCGACTGAAATCCCATTCCGCACATCATGAACCTCACATTTGGATCATTCGGAGATGATCTTCCATCTAATAAATTCGGTGCGGGCAAGTGACCAAATGCCGGCAGCCGAGGCAGATATCCCTAGAATAGCGGCGACTACTCTTTTCAGTTTTTCCGAGTTTCTACGAATGCCGCTTGGACCTGGCACTGTTGCGCAAACTTCCCAACGTTTCACTGATACAGTGTCCAAGAGCCTTCACTTTGAGTCTTCTTATCTTGACAATATCTTGACTGGGAGCTCGTCCAGGACAGAACATCTAGCACCGATGCGCACTCTTTGCGACGGCCTGCCTCAGCCCGGAATCGCTGTCAACGAGAAAAGTGTGTGATAGGCGTCAGCATCATTGAATTTTTGATCCGCAAGGGTACTTCCACAGAGATCATGCTTTCGCAAGGTAAGGCGCAGGCCGTCCTAGAATACAGGAATCCACTTCATTCAAACAGCTAGGGCTTTTTGATGAGTTGGTCAACTTTTATCGGCCTTTTATTTAGCAGTGCACTCAGCTGACGGAACGTCAAACGGGTCCATTAGGAAGGCAGGGCAAGGCGGCTTTTTACCAGAAGCCGCTCGAGAAGCTTTCGCCAAGATAAAGCAGGCCATATGCGAAGTAGCCTAGTTATCATACCTCCAACCAACAGCTCTGGTTGCTTTTGCCAACTGCGCATCAGACAAAGTAGTAGGCGGGCTACTGCAACGATACTCATCCGAAACTGGACAACCCTTCGCATTTTTCTCCAAGAACTACCGCCGGCTGATGCAAGTGCATCACTTTCAACATTGAAGCCCTTGCTCTTCACCGGGGTTTCCGCCATTTTAGCTACATCCTAGGGGGCCGCAAATTGACGATGGACACTAGCCGTTATTCAATTATCCACGAGTGGCGTGCTGCCGCGGGCTGATACTCTCCCAAAGAGTCTAGATATCTGGATCACCTCACTCAGTACAGGAGTGGTGTACGTCGTGTCTCAGGTATTGATAATTCTGTCACTGATACGATATCTCGCATTCACGAACCGAACCTCAGCACCGCCGGTCCGATCAACCTCAAGCAGACAATCCTGAGGTAAAACAGCTCCACAGCACTTTACTGCTTCTGCTTCAGCCTATTCCTATTCACATGTCACATGCAGCGCATCGGGTCCAAAGACCACTCACAGCCATTTCTGCCGTCGGCTTTTAGGGGACGAATTTTCGGAAGCTTGCAAGATTTTTCCCATCCAGGTATAAAGGCCCGCACGAAACGCATCGGAAACCTCTTGGTTTGGCACAACAATAACCTTGACGTCATTGCATGCGCCAGTACCCGCACCCAGTGCCAACGATCAAAAGTGCGCAGATACACAAGAAGCCTACTAGCCCAACTCCCAGCTGTTGACTCACATTTCTGGCACGTACACGATGGCTTATCACGGCCGTTGCCCCATCAAGTGGTAGCATGTACCCTCCTGCTTGTGTACATCGTTTCACCAGATAACCTTTAGCCATACCTCAGCACAAGGCAGCTGACAAAGCAACCGCCCAAGCTTTCATAGAAAGCTGGTCTCTGGCATTTGGTTGTCCAGCCTTGGTTACCATAGACCATGGCTCGCATTTCGGGGGGCCTTCAGTAGACTTCTGCAACCTCTGGACACTCATCGCATCCATATCACAGCCCACCACCGGCCAGCAAATGGAATGGTTGAAGGTTTTCACCGACAAATGAAGGCAGATTCGGCAGCTTAGAAGAAAACCCATGCTGATGAGAATCGCTATCGCTGGAACCTTTGGGTTGCCGCTTCGCTCCTAAGGCCTATCTATAAACCACACCAGCTGAACTCATATTCGGTTGCGCTCTTCAGCTTCTTGGTGACAGGAAAGCGCCAAGGTTCACCGGCGCTTTTGACTTCACTGATTACCCCTCCAGGTTAGAGCACTCGATGTGTAGTTTGCATCTTGCCGCTGCTCACGAAGAAATTACGACGGTATACGTGCACCCAGAGCTCCACCTCTCTACCCACCTTTTTGTCAGGACGGAGGCACGCACTTATCTGCAACCTGACCAGTACGGACCCCACAGGGCACAACGTCGCCAAGTGGATACTTTCCTCCTCGACCACAACTGTAGCAGGGGTACGGTAACCGTGAACCGGCTTAAGCCAGTTATTCTGGTCTGACCCATTCCGTCTGATTCCTTTTTTATCGAATTCTTCAGGATCAGCGCCCACTTCCCCGAAGTCTCATTCTCCGACCATACCAACGCCGGAGATTCAGTTGGCCGACCGCCCTGAGGCAACCGTCGACGCAGAGCCGCTCCCAGTCACTTTCAACAGCAGACGGTTGATTAGGACGGCTGCCGGGCTAGCTGGTACAGCCTTTTCATTCCAAAGGAGAGGAAACTTGAAGAGGTCAGAAATGTTTTTCTGAGTTTTTGCTCCTTACCCGCAGTTTCTTCCACAAAGCTGCCCTCTACCATTTCCTTTCATGAACAAAACCCTGCTAGTTTTCTAATAATAAAAATAATAATATTGGTTTATTTCGGAAACGCCCGAAGCATGTCATGTGCATGATTTTGTTGATACAGGTGATGGAATGGACAGATATAATTCATGGAAATATGGAAACTCTCATGAAAATATTGGATAAAAATGCTCAGAAGGGGAATAAAGTATGATGAAAATAGGATAAACGTATGCACACCATAGAGATTGTGTGGAGTTTAAATGAGCTCAAGAGCGGATTTGAATGGACGCCCGGTGAGTTTGAAAGTCAAGGTCAGGTGGACTGAGTGACTGGTCCGGGTAATTGCATATGGAGGCCGACTTGTAAACATGAGAAAGGCTGGAAATCGGTATAGGGAACTGGAGTAGCGAGGAACGCTGGAGAAAAAATGAGGTGCACTGCAGTGGATTACATATCAATGAAGCATTGGCACTTTGCAGTGGATTGTCGGCGGTCAGGACACAAAACTCACCGTAAAACAGGCAGCGAGCAATGCAAGACGTAGAGGGATGATCAGATGATAAAAAACGATTTAGAAGGATTGGATACGGTAGATGTGAGGCACAGATGTAGAGTTGATGGATGCCTATGATGACGAACTTTGGGATGATAGCAAGAGAAATGGCCAGTGAGGAACTGCAAAATGCAGAGCGCGTGCACATAGATATATATGCTTAAGTTTATATATATATATATATGCAGATATATATATATATATATAGGTATGAGAGAAGCAGGAGCAATAACAATGGGGTCCTAGGAAGAAATTATCAGTCATTAGTAGGAGTAGGTAAGGTTAGATCAAATGGTTGTAGAATTAGCTTTGGAATATCGTGGTGGATTAACTTCATGGCAAGTGCACATGACAGCCCAAAGGAGAGAAAAGTAGAATGCGGAAGCACAGAATTGATGGGAACTGTAAGGAGCAGTTCATGGAACAGTGAACATGAGAGACAGGATCAAGGAAAACAGGTAAGAATGGGCCTAATTATTTGATCAATGCAGGTGCGAGGTGTAGTGACGGACCAGAGGAATAAGGTAGTGACAGGTCAAACGATTTGGAACTGTAAAAGAACACTGTGACGTAACGTTGCCATTACAATGGTGGAAGATGGAAAAGCAAACCACATTGGAAGGTACAGAAAAGTGCCTGTAGCTAGCAATAAACGGGTCAAGGGATGAAAGCAATGACCGGGGAGAAATCACCAATCAGATCATTTTACTGCAGATGAAACACGAGGGAGGCGGACAAGGAAGCGGGACGCTCCGAGATAAGTGGACCAGTAATAGAACAAAAAGGCCACAAACAATGAATGCCCAACGGAGTTGAGGCAATGGAGCTGGAGAGCTTTGTGCCGGCAGACAATTGAACGGGTGGATACTAACCAGGACACTGGAATCGTGGAGCCAAGTGGGGAAGATATGGTGGTGGTGATTAGATAATAAATACGACTGTAAAAGATGCGAAGTTTGAAGCGGCAAGTTCTAATATGCGGATTGGCCATGGGTGCGGGTGCGATCGGTGCATCATGGCATTGGGCATGCGGAGGGAGAACAAGGAGGGATTTAAGAGAACGACAGGTTTAAGGAAGCTATCAATGGGCGATCTGAGTAGAGGGTAACACCAAGAGCTTAAAGGAAAGAAGCCAGCAATAAGGGCAGGTGGGAAAAGAGATATTGGCGAGCGTCGACAGAGAAGAGTGGTTAGGACGATAGTGACTCAATGCAGTGAAAGTTGATGTAGAGAGGCGATAGGAGGAAGGACAAAACGAGTGGGTGTGCATACTGTGGTAGGGCGACAAAAATGGGAAGTGGAAACAGATGATAAGAGCTATAGGTGAACAAGCTGTGGCGGAAAAATGATGAGGATCATGCAATTTTCCACCGACAGCATTGGATTCGTTAGTCCGAGAAAAGTTAGAGCGTGCCATCCACAACCGCTGCTAGTGGATGGGACTGGCCGTGCGCTGGGCACCCAACCTGAAAAACGCTTCGGGAAGTGAACACAGGAGGTGTGATCCACCAACCAAATTGCGCCCGCACATCGTTGCAGACGACCTGCACGACCGATGTGCGCCGGCCATAGCGGTGGATCTGACCGCGCCCCGCACTGTTGGGAGTGGCACGAGTGTCCATGGATAATTTTACAGGGGACAAAACGACCGCGATGGAGGTGCATGAACCAAGGAAAATTGACCAAGACGTGAGACCATGGACAGGAGAGCCAACGGAAACAGCGCGTGGCAGACGGCCGTGTAGCAATATTACCCAGGTGCACCTGCCAGGGAGATGGTAGGTGCAGTGCCCGAAGTGGTTGGCCGTCACTGAGGATCACTGGAAAGGGAAAAGGGATGGAGAAGCGCAGTCTGGGTGTGCCCCAGCTGAGAATCAACGGATACTGAGGAAAAAAAGTGAATATGATGGATAATAATAATGGTATATTTCTCGACCATGGTCGAGACGCATGCGCAAGCGCATGATCATGGTGTACAACGTTACTCAAAACAATGAACTATACACGAATTTCAAGAAAGCGAGTGGAGTCGTCAGAAGCAAAACAATATAGCTAGAGATAGTTTGAGTCGACTGAAATTATAAAGGTTTGCGCGGCAAATACGGTTTGGTTTCGGATTCGACTGGTTGGTGGTGGTCCGTGAAAATACAAAATATATCGTGAAAATATAGCGCTAGGAATGCGTTATACGTCATAATAATGCAAGATGTGGGTAACTGAGGCCTATTGCTGGTTCTATGCACGGAGTAAGTTATGGACATGGAGAGGTTAAAGAAATGAATGGGAGTACAACCGTGAACTTTGGTGAATATGAAGAGAGCGGCTCTCCATGGAGATGAAGTTGGCCCGGAATGATGGATATTCCCGATTCTAATAGAGGGAGTTCATCATGAAACGAGGGGACATGAGGAAACTTTGTGGAAATGGACAGGCAACGTTGATGAATGTGGAGGAAACAGCAATCCATATATAAGGTGAGTTTAGGTTCGGGATCAATAACCCTTATCATTCAGAAAAAAAGGCAGCGCAACTTGAAGGCCTTTAACTGGTGAAGAGTCAATTTCAAGCTGGATACCGATCGAAAGAAAAATGAAATCTTGGAAGAGAAAACGGAGCGAAAAAATCTCCTTGTAGGCTTGCGCCTTATTGTTCTGTTATGCTGACAAATATATTGACTTATTGATTCTCAGTGATCTTCGGTATCATTGTTGGGAACCAAGGATGTGAGGGACAAGTGGACTCGCGTTCGGATAACGTATCGAATTTTAATGAGAAAAAATTCCTGTGTTGCGTATTCTGGCTCTGTTATTGGATTGTTTCACATGAGACCAAGGTGATGTGCAGCATCCCGTGGGTATGGTTCATCAGGCGGAGTAAGGGACGTGTCAATCAATCAATAGAAGGTTGCTTGCGAACTGTTATTTCTGAAGCCTCCAACAGTGACATCAATAGTAGAGGTGTTGCGTTAGGAGACGTCTATCAATCTGCTTGGAAGCATTTGGGGGTGTTTTAGGTCGTGTGGCCCGATTGCAAACCCGTTTGGTATAAAAGATGCCATTAAGGTCTCAGTCGGTACAGGTCAAAGTGTGGACATTGGTCACCGAAAGTGGTGCCCGAGAGAGTGGGCGACGACAAACCTGAAATAAATGGTGATAGCAGTCTGGACGTGGTTCCAGCTGTTGGTTATGATGATAAATAGCGACAATTAATAAAGAACTGGCTGGGTTTATGTGGACTGTCAGTGTTACATTTCGTACTTCGATCTGGGTTTTAAATAGAGAGCTTAAGTAACGTAGGGTTGCAAGGGGTTGATAGGTACTACTACAGGCTAGCAAAAATAGCGTAAACCCGGTGGTATGCTGCGTCTGCATTTCAGAGATTTAACTTAATTGTGAGCAGGCTGCGGTAGTGATTGTAGTTGGCAGGAGGCAGTGGTTACTGTTAGGTAGGGTTGTAAACCTAAGCGTGGCTTGGATGCTAGGACATCGAGAAGACCGCTTTCTAAAAAAGATGACGGAAGATAGAGGGGTATAGATGGAAAAGGTGACCGGTTTCCACTATGTTCTTATCTCTTTTTCCTTTTCCGGGCTTCATCGAGGTTGCCGTTATTCGTCAGGTACGTCGATACTCTGTACAGGTCAATGGGTTGAAGGTCAGGGCTGTGGTAGCAATTGTATTTGACGTCGACGTGCATGCTAGGTGCGCTTATGGTGGGTATGGGGTGGTTGAAACTTAGAGCGGGGGATGGGAAAGCGTATGTGGAGAGTCCAGTGCGCTGTCACCCCAGTCAGTCTCGAGCGTGAAGACCAAAGCTTGTCGAGCGAACAAGGGCGATGTGGGGTTTCCCCTTTCGCAGGATCAGGTCTGAGCTGATGGGATACTTTCCCATAGATGAAGGTTGCCCAATTCCTTCACAGCCCGATGTCAGTGGTATTTGGAGATCGAATCGATCCCACGAGGTCTTTTTCGTTTCCACTGTTCTCTTTTTTCAGTTTTATTATTATTATTATTATTATTTTTTTTTTTTGTTTCCTAACAGAGGGGTGGTTGAGCCCATATAGGAACTTTCCATAGCCCCTCCGCCCGATCGTAATTTTATGCGTATTTGTCTTTTTTCGCAACTGCTGGGGGTGGTCTGTTTTCCCCACGTTCCAACGACGCAATGGTATGGGTGCCGTTGACATCAGGGGTTTCGCTAGCATGGGCTGGGAAAATGCAGGATGGGATTATGCAACACACGGAGTAGGACAACGAACGTTGTAAAGCACAAGCTAGCATACGTGTGTCAGTCTCATACAGCGCCAGGCCATGCCTAAGACCATCAGAGTCCATTCCGGGCTAACTGGTGCAGATGAGTTTAGCTCTGCTGATGGGAAATGGTGTGGTGCACAAGAGAGAATATGATAGTAGTTGGTGCATGGTAGATACAGAGGCGAGACGAGAGGAAAAGCCACCAAGTAAGTACTAGCAGGTGGGCTTCTGGGATTATAGATTCTGGAATGAGGTGATTAAGAAAGGCGAATTGAGGCCGGGCATAAAACCCAGGTGAGTGGTGGTAGCAAAGATGAACGGGAGAGGAGTGAAAGGATCGAGTAAAGTGGTAGACGGCGGAACTCAGTGTCCTAGGGTCCAAAGCCACGTACTTATTTTCTGTGGAGACATCTAAGACTAAGAAACTTAGACTGGTTGGCAATAGAATAGGAACATTGTCTTAAATTAGGAGAACCGGCAAGCATTAAACTAGGTATAGTTATAAAAGTCAGCAAACGGTGGCTACAGTAGTATAGATTGTAAGCAATATAACGTAAAAGAGAATTGTTGCCCTGGCGTTTGTCATCGGGTGAGAAATGAAAGTTCTAGTGCAGTAATCCTAGTAATCAAACCCGTTTTCGTAGGCCACCTCTTCGGTGACGGTCAGGCCGGTAAGAAGGATCACATTGGGAACAGTCAAGAAGTGATCCAGCGAGCCTCTGAACTGGGAAATTGAGATACTTTCGCGGATGTTTAGCGGGAGTTTATTCCATAACTTTGAGTATTTTATAAGGAAAAAGTTAGATCTTAACGCTAGTTTTGATCTAGGAATAGAGAGCTGCAATGACCGATGGCGTAGAGCATAATTCGTGGAGGGAGTGAGACGAATGGGTTCGGTACACGAAAAGGCCGTACGGTGGTACAGCTTAAACAGGAAGCACAAATTGAGCTTCATGCGACGCAACCATAGAGGGTCAAGATTGAGTAGGATGCATCGATCCTTGTAACACAGACTGGAGGAAAAGCCTACTAATTGTTTGGTGAACTGACGTTGCACGGACTCCAGAGAAATGCGGTCGGATTTCGTCATGTTGGTGAAGATAATGGGACAGTATTCAAGGAGAGGCCTGGCGTGAGACTTGTAAGTGAGCAGTTTGCAATCATTTAGCCGAAAAGTTCTGGAGATGAGACCAGTGGTTCTTCTGGTTTTTGCAATCTGGAGTGGAACATACTCAGAAAACCTAAAACTACAAGAATAATGGAGACCAAGGTCTCGAACTAAAGGGCTGTACGAAATGGGTAGGTCGTGGATAAGCAGGGTTCCGGGGGTCACTTGACATCTGAATGTTGTGTAGCAGCTCTTCGAGGTCGAAAAGTCCATATTCCATGAATTGCACCAATCCCCGAGTCGCTTTAGGTCACTAGAGATATCATCCAGCATGATGTTGAGGTTTTGACGAGGAAACTCATAGACAATCTTAACGTCATCAGCAAAAAGGAATGGGGTACCATGGTGCAAGGTGGGAAATATGTCGTTTATGTAGATGAGAAATAGTAAAGGACCGAGTACACTGCCTTGTATAACTCCACTGGTGACTGGAGCAGGTTGTGAGAGACACCCATCAATGGAAACCACTTGTGAGCGGTCCGATAAATAAGATGTTAACCAAGATAAAAGCGAACCGGAAAAGCCATGAGCTTTGAGTTTGGTTAGTAACAAAGCGTGAGGGACGCGGTCGAAAGCCTTTGTCATATCAAGGTATATGATGATGATAGATTTAGCGTTGTCGGCGGCCGCCGTTATGAGGTTAAAAAAGTCGTACTGACAGGTGGTGCATGAACGTGATTTTAGGAAGCCATGCTGCCCACTATGGATGATGTTATGGGACAACAGGAAGTCGGACATCCGCTGTTTGATGAGGCGTTCCATCAACCTAGAAGCAATTGGAGTGTGGTTGATAGGGCGGTAATTTGAGGGGTCATGTATTGGTCCCTTCTTATGGATTGGGATGATGACCGCAGTCTTCCACTGTGAGGGAAATATGCCAAACTTGATGGATAGATTGTAGACCTTCAATAGTAAGGCTGCGACATCAGTTCCTCCAAGACGTAGAAGTGTCGGCGGAACACCATCATGGCCAAGGTGTGAGGACTTCCGGACACGGGTAATCTGGTTGGTCACCTCTTTTAAAGTAAATTCTAAATCAGACAGTGAGTGCTCGGTGACAGGGTCTATGCATGGGGATAAAGTACGAGGGTTCGTAGTCATGGATGCAGCAAAGTAGGAGTTAAACGCCTCGGCTATCGCTACAGGTGAGGTAATGTGGTCGTTATTTTCTAAGATTAGAGAGGGGATACTTACTGGTTTGCTCTGATTTCTATTCTTCATTAGGTATGCCAACTTTGAGGAAGTATCATGGCATTGCAAGGCAGATACTTCTTGTTTTTTGAGCATATCATCAGTCTTCATTCTGATTGCTACCGAGAGACGTTGGAGCTGCAAGAATGACGATAAGTCATTATTGGTTTGGTACACCTTCTGGAGCTTCAGGTACTTGTTTTGCATTCGGCTCAGGATTGAACTACGGACTCGGTTTGATGTGATACGAGTAGTAGTGATTTTGGACAGCAAGTATGATAGGTTAGAATATAGTAAATTAGCAGCCAGCTGAGGGTCGCTTTGCAGGAAAAAGTCGTCCCAGTCTAGCGATCGAAGCGTGCAGATAAGATTGACCCAGTTGACTGCTGAAGAGTAATGATTGGGTGGGTGGGATTTGTCAAAAGATTGCGGAACCACGAAGGTGCAGGACACCATTCTGTGGTCGCTTCCAGGAAAGAGGTCGAGCGTACAGGCTGAAACATCTGATAAACCAATAGTAAACAACAAATCAAGGATGTTGTTACCTCTGGTTGGGACTGTTACATGTTGGATCCAGCGCCCAATGTGGATGCATGACATAAAATCTAGTAAGTTGTTTGGGGCGGATAGAGTATTCCAACAAATGCTCGGTGCATTGAAGTCCCCCGCTATGAGTTTGGAGGAACAGGGCAGCAATGAAAGATAGTTGAAAGCGTCAATAATCTTGGTAAGATCCATAGCGTTGGAATCGGGTGGCCTATAGATGCAACCAATATGAAGATAGGAATTAAGTAAGGGAATTGTTAACCACGGTGAATCCTGAATGGCGTCCAGAGTTGTGTGTGACAGTGGAATGGCCAGCAGAGTGTTTTTGACATAAATTAGACAGCCTCCCCCACGACAAGGCCTATTCCTTCGGAACATCTGGTAGCCAACTAGACAGACTCGATCTGACGGGACGGAATCTGTTAGCCATGTTTCAGTTACAATGATAATATCAAAGTCAGAGTGCTCAGCGATGCTGCGGATGGCTTTAGTTTTGTGCAGTAATGAACGGGCATTTACAAGTATGACTGAGAGAGATGATACAGGCCTCGGTAGTGGTGGATATGGTGGGGGGTTCGGTAGTGGTGATGAGGGTGGTAATTCCAGTGAAGTATAGGGCAAGGATGGGGGGAGGACCTCAGTTGTTCCACGGATTGGATGAGTTGAAGCCTGGAGGGGGATAGTGTGAGGGGTGAGGGATGGGGAGGTGCTGTTTGGGAGAGTAGTTTGAATGCGGGGAATATTCTCGAAGGGGGCCGGCAGGAAAAAAGCGGCCATGGATGGATGGCAGTACTGGGCCAAGAGACGTGGATGGGTCTTGTGGGAGAGGGTAGCTAGGTGAAACCAGGAAATGGTTCCCAGGGAGTGACTGGGTAGCGGTAGAGGTATAGAGTAGTTGGTGTGGCGGATAGTAATGTAATGGAGCGGTGAATGGGGGGGGATAATGTGGGTACAAGTAGGGTGGAAATGAAAAAGCAGTTGGCCGAGATGGAAAACTAGGATTCCCAGCCGCATAAGGGGCTGGTAAAATTTCACGTGACTGAGTCATTACCTTATGGTTTGCATGTGCGTTACGTTGATGGGCCTTGTTCTTATGGTGACGAGGTGTTAACTTCTGTGGGTGAATCTGCACTGACGGGCTAATTAGCGGTGGTGGCCTAGGTGGTAACCAGACACATTCTGGTTGCAAATGGGTGCGTGCAGATGGTGGGCTCAGGGGCCTGGTTGAGTTATCAAAAATGCCAGAGGTAACAGGATGCATGGGTGTAGACGGAGGTGGGTTGCTGGTGCAGTGATTTTTAGGTATGGTTAAATAACCCGACATGGAGCTAGTAGAAGGAATGGGGTCATCTAGACTTGTGGAGTACATGAGCTCGCGGGTGGATGAGTTGGAGGAACCTTCATCAGTTTTGTGGACGTTGGGGCGCTTGTTCCAGTCTGGAGATTTGCTTGGGCTATTCTGGATATTGGGGCGTTTGCCAGGTGGCTCATTGGGTGAGGAAATTGGCGTACTGTCTAAATCTACGGTTGCATTGTAATCTGCAATGGATGGCAACATCGGGTGATTGCCAGTGATAGGTGCCCCAGAGTTTTGGGGTGGATTGTTGGTTGCGCTAACACCGGGGTTACTGTTCTGGGCGTGACTCTTGTGCACCTCTCTTTGCAGTGGGGTCTTGTCAGGAAATATCTTGGCGCACTTGAAGCCGGTTTTGGCTACGACTAACGCTTGCCGGCTGATAAAAATCTTGGCGACAACTTCATTTGTAAACTGGAACAGCAGTGGACAGGTGGTGCGTAGGGAGGTTTTGCGGAGTCTAATACAGTGGCACAGTTGTGAGTCAAGGTTGCAAGCGCTTAAGATCATATTTTTAGCAGCTGAGAGAGGTATTCGGTCTGGAATGTTAAACACAACCGCATTGTTTGCCTTTTTTATCCGTCTGGAGATTTCCGAGGCAATTGTGTCCACAAACTTCGTGGCCAGTAGTAGATTGGTTGGGGTATGGTGTGCGGCTGGATCAAGCAAGAATGCTATAGGCATCAGTTGACTGATAATTTGATCAGCGGAGTCAATGCGAGAGGAAAGACTGCTCAGATTTTTGCTCATTTCCGTAGTTTGTCTATTAGCATGTCCAAGTATATCTACCAGAGAGACTGAGCAGTTATTCAGTGAGTTTTGCAGTTTAGCAGTCTTGCGACGGCGGTTGCTGGCAGTGATTTTGGGTCGGTTGGGAGGAGATGTAGGCATATCTATGGTGGTGAGGATGTGGATGGCCAATCGGATGAGATGTGGCAATATGCGGGGGTAAGAGAGCTATACGGAAGCAAAGGATTAGGTGTAGAGTATGGCCAATATATGTGAGCCTTAGGTGGGGAAGAAAGTATTAGCCACGGGGGTCAATATCAGTGGAACTAATTATGTATCAGTTGTTCAGCTAAAAACTGCAAGCAGTTTCTGCGGATGGTGCTGTTTGAAAAGTTCCGGATGTATTACGCAAGTCAAGACGGCTTTAGTTTCTTTACTAAGGTGATTCCCTGAGTGGTGTCTTAGAGTCTGCTAGTGTGGTTTCACTGAGACTGATGTTTCGCTTAGCTCCGACCCTAAGAGCAGTTCAATGATCACTTTTGTGTGTATCTTTTACCACCGGGTGGTCCCAGGGACTAATGTTCAGAAAAAATCGCTTGATTTTTTCTGGGTCGGACAACAGACCTCAGAGCTATAGTTTTAGGGATTATCCTAGATAGCTTAATAAAAACTATACCGATAACAGCGGGAAAGCTACGCGGTGTAACGCATCAAGAGATGAATGCAGGTGAGAAATAGGGTTATCTTATGATGGCAGGAGGTAGGTTCGCTATGGATCAGTGAAGGCAATAGCCCCAGTTCGCGGCACTAGAGAGTGGGGAGGTGTCGGGCATGGGGTGTACCTAGTGGCCTGTGGCGCAGAGTTAGTAGAGTTACGGTGTGAGGCCTCTTTCAAAGGCCAGGTAGGCGGAGACGAGCTCACTGGTGAGCAATATAGCATTGGGGACTGTTAAGTATGACAAAAGTGCGCGCCTAAAAGCAAACATTGAGGAGGCACTGCCTACACTAAGGGGCAGCTTGTTCCAGATTTTGGAATTGGCTGACAGAAAGAATCGGGACTTCAGATAGAGATTAGAATGAAGGACAGTGAGAGAGAAGGCACGGTGTCGGATCGGGTGGGAGCAGGGCGCAGCGAATGAGATGGGATAAGAGGTGTAGGCCAGATTATGGATTAGCTCAAAGAGGAAAATCATCCGCCTTCCCCAGATACCATCACAAAAAGCTTACCGTATCAGAGGAACTCGCACAGCTCTCAAGCCGCCTGTTCGCCAACGACGTGAAAGCGGCTGCGCCTGGTAATTCATTAAATTTATCTTCCGCTGCGCACTCACAAGGTACCCAGGCTCCAGGTAGGTAAACTACCGCAAGGCAAACCGCGGCACCCCTTTACAAAGCCCATTCTGCAATAAGTCATTCACTGGGGTGAGCAGAGTGAAAATTCCACCGAAACCTTCGCCATAAGCACCGGACAATCCTGTGTTCCGCGATGAATCCACGAGATTTTCGGGTTGGAAAGACAGTCAAGAAGGCCCTTCTCATCCTCTCGCTTCGAATGCAAACCAACACCATCCCCGGCGTGTACCTGTGCGTCCCCTCTTTTGCTTTGTTAACTTTTCCCTCCTTGAGGAACCTATACCTTTGATTCACTTTCAGCACAAATAAAATTGTTTCAGTCGTTTTCTTTTTAATCAAAACTTCATTCATTTCGGGATAACTGCAAGCTTCTCCTCTGTTCTCTTGTTTTCTTTCTGTCAGATGGCCGGATGCAATTCACAGACGACTCAGCTGGGATCCAAAATGCATATGAGCTGCAATAAGTTTCCGCGAACAGCGTAAAAGTTACAAGTTAGGCGTTTATTCACTTTGCTGGAGTTATCTAGTGTTACATACTCATTCTGTAGCCTGACTCCCCGGTCGAAGCTCCTTTTGGGGGAGGTTCTTTGGGAGAGGGTCTTCAAAGTGATCAGCCAATTGCACTCCATCTATCAGTTGTTCAGCTGTACTTTTCGCGCTTGACAGAAGCGAGCGCTACTTCCGAAACGCTTCCTTGGCACAGGCTCGAGTGCGGTCTCCGTACCTAGGCTCGGTGAGAATACAATCGATCGGCACCCCACGGCTTTTTCTTCTTGAATTCCTCGGCAGATGCGGTAGTAGAAGCTGAGGGAGTGTACCTTCTTATAGAATACGTAGGTTTTCCTTATAAACTTCCTGCGGCTCAAGGATCATGCTCCCAGGTAAGGCTTCCGCTGGTTTCGTTTCACTGGCCGAAATCAGTTCATCCCGCAGGTGTGCTTGTTTGTTGTCATATCGGACCATCGTACACAGCATATTCCTAATTGATCCGGGGTAGTTCATAAGGTTACCGGCACGAACAAATTTCGGGTTCTCGTCTGATAATTGTGTGAGAGCAACGAGGGCTCAGACCAAAAACAGCAACTTTGGTCAGACAACAATTCAGAGGCTTAATCCTTGACTTCTTTCACGCTTCTGGCGGTCTTGGCCCCTAGTTCTCTTGGCTCACTTCTCCACCCAGCCAGTCAATGTTTGTGCTTTAGCCCTGCTGTAAAGGGTGACCCACCAGCTGACAGGGCTTTGCTGCAGCTTTTCGGGAGGCAGACAAATACTCTTCGAAAAATAGCATTTTCGAGGGACCTGACTTCAATTCAAACGAATAATGGTTACCGTCTAACTGTAGTAAGGGTCTCGATTACCTAAGCTGCCAATCTGATAGTAGCTACCGCGCGACATGGGTTGTACACGGCTGCGGGCAGCAAAAAAGAAAGTCAACTGAATGACCGTGTTGATAGTTTTGTAGTGGTTCTATGTAATGCAATAAATACAAATGTATGAACGTAAATAATAATAATCATAGTAATAATAATGATAATAATAATAACCGTTTATTGCGGGTCACCCGAAGGTAGGACGGACAAACAACATTTGTTAAAACGCAGAAGCGTGCATGGCAGAAGCGGTAAAGGTAGATTCAGAAAGGAGAATAAATTGAGATAAAGGCACCACGTGAATGTACACCAAAGAAAAATTAAGGGAGTTTTATGAACCCGATGGCTGATTCAAGTGGATGCCCGGTGAATTTTAGAATCAAGGTCAAATGGAGAACCTGAGGGGGCCACTTGGAGGCATCGGAAAGCCGACAGATATAAAAGAGAGCGGCTGGAAATCAGTATAAGAAACTGTGGTAGCAGGAGACGATGGAGAATAAATGAGATCCACTGCAGGCGACTAGATAACTGAGAAGCAATGCTACTATGCATTAGACGGGCGGCGGACAGGGCACTGAACTCACCTTAAAACAGGAAGCGAGCAATACGGGACCTAAAGGGTGGGCCAGATGAGAAAAATGATTTGGAAGGATCGGACAAGGTAGATGTAAGGCACAGATGCGAAAAGAATGGACACATCATGACGGTTAGCGGGATGGTAGCATGAGAAATGCCCGGTGAATAACTGCAGGATGAAAAGTGAATATATATATATATATATATATATATATATATATTCTGTAAAGTCCAGCCACCGGAACGTTCGAGCGACGAGTAGTGGATAGGAAGTCCACATCTGTGCAGTACTGGACTGCTTGGATTGGTAGGCTATCAACTCTGAGGGCTTTCTCTATATTCACGAAATCATCCTCTGGCAGTGAGTTCAGTAGCAGCTCCATTTTTCCCGAATTCCAAGTGGTAGTCCCATATACGGTCGAAATCGAAAGTGAGGTAGGGGATGCTCTCAGGCCTACCAGCTCGGCGAGGCCTTTTTGTGTTAAAGTCACATCGGACCCACTGTCGAGCAGAGCGTAGGCACCTACAGAGCCTAGGTGCGTCTATTCGTTCTGGTAGCACATACAAACTGACTCGACATTCTGGCCTAAGAGTAGCCGTACAATCATTAGTCCACTGCCCAGGCTTTTCTGCATTGTCCGCACCCAGCTGTTCGAGCTGCAGCCCTTGTGTTGTATCTCGCGTGACTCGATCGGTACATTGCTTATGTGCAGCATGCAGTGTAGAGCGGTTCCGTCTCTGACAGCCTGATGTTGAACATGGTTTGGAAGCAGGACAGTTGTTAGACAGATGTCCAAACTTGAGACACGAAAAACAAGCTTTGATTTCTTTAACCAAAGCTCAACGGCCGGGTATATCACGGGAAAGGAATCCCTGACATTCCTCAAGTGCGTGTATTCCATTACATAACAAGCGCCTATTAGCTGCGACCAACAAAGAACTACCCTGTTTTGGTGTGAACCGTGTCGCTTCTAGATGCGGGTTTTGTGCGTAATTCCTCCAACTGACCGCGAATAACCCTGGGCCTTGCTACAGGCAGCCAGCTTGCCAAACCTACTTTAAGCAATCCGTGCCTCATGGGATAGCAAGAGATGCGGATTTTGGAACCTGGGTTCATCACCTCCTCTCAAGTCATCATCAACGGTCCTTGCCCACAAATCCCGGAGACTCGCTGGTAGCACTCGAGTAATCCGTTCCATGGTCTGTAGTGAGTTGGGGTCTGACGTGCGATTCATCTGTGTGGGGGCAACTTCACAGTTGAGCATTTTCAACGACAACTTGGTCACGGCATCCGAATCTTCCACCAAAAGCTTCAAACCTTGCAGTAAGCCGTCAGTCAGTAAACGAGCCATTACGCTATCTTGTCCGTACAGATCCATCAAGATTTCCCCAGCTCAATTGTACGCCAGTTTTGGAGGCAACATAACACATTCGGCAATCGCATCCCTTGCTTGTCCCCTGTAGTAATGTATCGAACAAAGTAAGAGCTGGCCATCCCCTCAAACTCTCCCTTCGAAGTAATATTCAAACTGTCTCACAAACCTCCAGCTCTTTGACGAGCAGCCCAAAAATGAATCCAGTTTCACTCTGGGTAAATCCAAACAATAATCCACTGCAGGTTTCGCCGCTGAAACCAAGTTTGTTCTTCCTGATGCGTCGTTTTGCAAGTGGCAATCAGCTAAGTAGCGAGAAAGATGTTTACTGACCATTACTCCCCCCGTGATTTCATCTCCGTTGACTAGGCTTTCTTCTTTCTCAGTGAGTGTCAAACGCAGTTTTGCGATTTTCGTCTCATTCGTCACTTCGAGCAGCTTACGTTGCTTATCTAACCTTAATTGTTCTGCAACCTGCTTGTTCTTTAACTCAGCTAACAACAGACCCGCTCTAGCTCTATGGAAAACCGAGCTCACCCTAGAACAACCTGATATACTAGAGCCTGAGCGAGAAGCATAACAAACACCTACCGACAAAAGGGTTTGGTTCACCAGCAGGGTATTGTCCTTTGGCTCAGAATGGTTTGCCGAATTGCTGCCTACTTTCGAGTTTCAGCGGTTGCCAAAGATACTGAGTAATGTGAAGTCCAGCCACTGGAATGTTCAAGCGGCGCGTAGCAATAAATTACGACACAATTCAAAACAATTCGATTCCAAACGGCTACGGCACTATACACAACAAATTTAATAATTTTACAATAATACAACCCCAATAACTTTTCTTCTGGGATCTCACTCTCCAAATTGAACAACAAATCAACAACCGCAGCTGGATTACAGCAGAAGTTAAATACAGAAGATGAGATCACTAAATACAGTCACAACAAAGTTTAAGCTGGGCGACTCACGCTCGAGGCAACGGTGGAAGTCCGGTTTGGGACAAAGATTCAGATCAATAAACAAATAATCGGAATTCCGGCGAAGATAGTTCATACGAATGAGAAATATCGTTTGTAACGTGGATGCTAATGCATGGAACAGGGTATCCTGAACTCTTTCACACACACACACACACACACACACACACACACACACACACACACATATATATATATATATATATATATATAGGGGGAGCAGTGGCAATCAGCAGTGGGGTCTAGAAAGACTATACCAGTTGTTGGAAAAGGCGGATAGAGTTGGATCGAATGTTAAATATTCATTTACTGATATCCCGGGGAATGTTTTTCATGACAGATAAACCGGGTGGATCAATGGAGAGAGAGAGGGTGAAAATACTTGGGATCACAGATTTGGTGACCGCTGTAAACAACATTCCACAAAAGGGGAAAGGAAAAGGAAAGGATCGAAGAGAACGGGTAAAAATGGATCCAACAATCTGAATAATACAGGTGAGACATGTGGTGACGGTCAAGAATGGGAGAAGCTTTGATAAAGGGACTTAATTTACAAGCACTTCTATAGTGTTACTCTCCTCTGATCCTAAACCACAGAGCTCCATATCTTCGTTTCAGGAAGCCTGCAAATTGTGTAAAATAACACTATTTTGCATACTGAGCTCTCAGGTGCTATCGCTGTCAGTATTGCAATGCCGAAACTATCGGCCGAACAGACTGCGTCCTTAGCATTTGGTGGTGCCAGCTCCCGATCGAAAGTACTCGCAAAGTCAAAGGTCTCAAAACTCTTACTAAATCCGTCTTCCGTCAGCCTCATTAATATTTTTGTAGGTGCCAATAAAAGGGCCAAGGCAAAAGAACACATTATCCATAATCTGTGTGGCTGGATGTCTCCGACTGTTACAACCCTGTCCAAGTTAATTGCACCCATGTTCATCTCCTACCCCCAACAAATCCGCCAACGGAAGACCTAGTCACGGCTGGACATTTCATAGACCCCATTGCTTCAAAAATCAGGCCAAGGCTCAGCAACTAAAAAAAACGCTTTTTTATTTAATGCGCCTGACTGAAAGCCTGTTGACGAAGTTAAACATAGCCTTCTGAGTGCTATTGCTACGACACACCACCACTGCCAGTGCCTTTGGCTACGAGGGAGCATTCAGCGCAAAACGTGTCCATTGTTGTTCAAATTCCTTAAAGAGAAACCTGCCAAGCAATTCAGTAAGAACCAATCCACCATCACTTCGAGAACCCCGTTCAAGAACACTAAGAATGTTGCTGGCGTCGCCTAGATGGCCGATGTTCAGCCTACATCAAGTGCAGCTTTACTGAAACCCATAACGACCATCCTATCCTGGATGCAATACCGGTCTTTTTATGGGTTGACCTTCAGCTCGCTCACTCGCGCCTGTACATTGGCTGTGTGTGTAGACCTCCTAGTACGGCTGCTTCCAACTTCATACCCATCAATGGTGCATGAAACTACCTATCTGATGTACCCCTCAAAGCCAAGCTGATTGCTGGTGGCTTAACTGCATCGAATATCAACTGGGATACGCTCACCTCACCGCTATATTCATTTATTTTCCCCTCCTGCATCTAGTAGGACTCTGGACCCAACATGATTTCACCCCGACCAGTAAGAATAGCATACTAGGTTTAGTTTTCACCTTAGGACTGTCTACAGTGGAAACTAACATGCTCATCCACTTCCTCGGAGGTGACCACAGAGTGGTTTCGAGTAATTTCAGCGCCCTCATTTAAACCATCACACTTGGCAAGCTTGACTCTCCGTTTCCTCATGACGAATGTCAGTGACTCACCAAACCAGTTCGCTCCATAGAGTGGGGCGACTACTTTTTGACAGCGGCAAATCTGTTGTATTCCTAACCTCTTCACGGTTCAAGTCAAATCGCTACTTATCAAACCCCTGCACCCTGTCTGACGCCTCCACATTTTTGCAAATAAAATACAAAAGGGGCCCGGCATGGTGCAGAACTTCTCATGGCTTTCCCGTCTTTGTCCTCCTGGGGAGGATTTCTAATACTATTTGAGTCACCCCAAAAATCTCTACACTAAAAAGGAAGCTTCTGCCCTTCGCCGGCCGGATAAGGTACTCCGGATTTCACGTATAATCAGGAACAGAAACACACCCTCCAGTCCAGGTATTTCATACCTGCAGCCACCAGACGGCACACAGGTCATTAATCCCGCTGCGATCGCCGAGGCCTCCAACTCGGTCTTCTCTTCATCTATGACTACTGATTCTGGAAATGCTCTCGCCCCACTGACGCATCCACTCTGTCCGATGTAGAACTTACACTCAATGAAGTGTCTAGTTCACTCCGTAAAGTAAAGCCCTCATCCCGCCCCAGCTCTGATAAAATTCAACCGGCGCGGCTTTTATTTGGCGGGCCAGATTTTGTAATACTTATTTTGAATATCCTCAAGTTATCCCTAAAATTTGGAATTATTTCCATCACAGTGGAAAACATCCACCATTATCTTTTGCCACGAAAAGGGTCCTATCTTTGACCACTTGACTTATCGACCGAGCGACCACACACCGGTGGCGTCTAGACTATTTGAAAGCTTGGTTAAAACGCCTCCCTCTGACCTTTTATTGTCCAATAACTTGGTACCGAAAAGCCAAAACAGCTTTCATAAAACTGGGTCCTACACCACCCGTCGGTGTGACTTCCTCAACATGGTAACTTCAGCTGCAGACAGTAGAAAATGCCCGAGACCTTTGATCGCGTTTCTCACCCGCTGCTCCTGTCCAGACCCAAAGTCTCTGGACTTAAAACCCTATTCTCAACTAGTTCTCCTCCTATCTTTCCCACCGCAGCCAAGTTGTCTCGATCGACAACGATCTCTCACAACTCTCTCCCGTTAACAGTGGTGTCATTTTAGGAAGCTTGCTAGGGCCAATACTCCTTTTGGACAATAGTGACATCTCTGCAAAGCTTTATGGCACCCCACTCCTATTTGTGGAGGAACAAAAATTGTATGTGAGTTCTCGCCCCTGAACCTGAATGACGCAATTACCAATATACAGAACGATCTAGAACGTCTTGTATAAGGGCGTCATTCCTGGAATATTGAATTCTCTGTCCAGAAATGCTGCTTTATGACCCTTAGCTGTCACTTCCCTTAGAAATCTTTTATCTTACACAGCTCCCCTGCCACCCACAACCAACCAGCACAGGACCTTGCGTTGCAATACTCGTGCACCCCAAACTTCTCGGAACACTTCACTTTTCTAGCCGCCAGGGCAAACAAATCCTTGGGATTTCTAAGCAGATTTCCCGTCCTGCGCGATACAAAACTCCTATCGTATCTATCATATGCTCGGCCTTGCCTAGAGTACTGCTCTATCATCTTCACTGACACTCTCCAATCCGACGGAACAACTCAAGAGAATGTGCAACGCTCGTTCACGGAACATCTGCTTGGAAATTCCTCCACATTGAGTTATAAAGAGCGCTGTGCGGTCCTCCGCACTGAACCCCTTTGAATATGCCGTATGCAACTTAACCTTCGTTCCCTCCGTAGACCTCTCAGTCGCCTGGTTTTTTCTTCCCCTGACACTCCATTTGTCCAGTCACCTACATCCTACTCCCTTAGTCACAGAGATCTGCGTCTTTTTTGTTCCGGAAGATAGGCTATCCATGAGGTTTAATTTCTTTCTACTACAATATTCCAGACTCTGGAATAAACGCCCCATTAAAACTCGTCGTGCTTTTTCCCCAATCACTTCAAAACATCAGTAGCACATTACTCCACAGTCGATAATCTCCTGACGTTAAATGACACTATCATGTCTGAGACTCGTGCTTTCAAAGTAGGACCTGACTTCTAGCTAATCTTTAATCCTGGTTCTATAAGCTTTTCTTTTCCGAGAGACCTCTTACACCTTGGCAAGTCCTGAACCTCACAGTTGGCTCCTTATAGAAGCTTTCTCAATAAGCTCATCAGCTGCTACTAGTTGTCATCCGGCTGTAATCATCGTCCTTGCCGCACGGCCTGCAACTGTTCCGCGTACTTACAGTCTGCTCCGTGGCGTCCATAACGCGTTTGCGTATACCTGTTCACACTCAGGTTTGATGATTTCTGATATTTAGACTCACCACTAGTTTTTGCTAAGGCTCGGGTCGGTCTGATACTAGATCCTAAGCCCTAGCTTCTTTCGTTGTGCTGGCTAGGTCTCCTCTTGGTCATTCTATCCTGCATCCAGTTTCCACCAAGCATTGTTGTTACATCTCTCCCCAACTCCACAGCTGGCACCAATGAAAGAGTGCAGCCCATTCCTACTTTTACTTCAGAATTTACCCATTAGGGACCTTTTTGCCCACCCAGTCTCAGGAGCACCAACTGGGCACACTTTCTCGCTGGATATAAAAATTGGACCTTCCACACGGTGTGATGTTTGCAACTCACTCGATTGATCTCCGGCCGGATTTGACCTTCGGAACTCCCAAATCTGGCTATAGGAACTGTGATTACCCCTATGTACGCACTGCTACAACTCATCCTAATCCCAACGGCGCGAGATGCGGTCAGGCCCACCGCTTTTTTCTGGTGCGAATCGGGCGTGCTGGACGTCTTCAACGGTGTGTGGGGGCAACTAGGTTGGTGAATTGCAGCTCCTGTCACCAAAAACGGTTTTCACGTTAAGTGTCCAGAGCATGGTCAGTCCCACCCACCAGCCCCGCTTATGGATTACGGACCCCTTTGTCACGCTTGTACTGCTGCTGCAAACATTCATCTGCTCTGCCATCTTTAACGATTGTTCTTCCATCGAGCCCGCCCCCAATATTTGATCACAATAAACCTATTCAAGCCCGACAAAATTACCACTCGAGTTGTGGGCTTGATAGGGTGTAGCGTTCATTCCCATCCACCAACCCTCTCCTCTCCTGGGCACCTCATAATTGCATATATAATACCCGTCAATTTTGGCAAGCCCTTCCCCGCCTACATTATCTGCATCTCACTTATGTTTACCCCCCTTCCGTTCGGTAAACTTGCTAGTTTACTATGTCAGAACTCGAGGCCACTATCCACTTGCTGGCAATTTTACTGTCACTTTTCATTTCCTCACCATAAGTCTACAGATGTTGAACTTCTCAGAAGAATATTTCGTGGTCCTTTAGAAGTCAAACTTGTGGTTAGCAATTATGTGCCCTCTCCAACAGTCCAAATACTCGTTTTAATAGTGCCAACCGATCTCAGTATCCTGATCTCGATATGCCTCTTGACCCCTCCTCATTCGTACGCCCCAGATACATTTATCAAGTGGCTTTGCAGCTGTCATACCCCAAGGTACATGAAAAAACGGTCAACAAGTTTTATACCTGCCGTCCATCTGCCATGATATCACCATTTCGTGCCTTTTTTCCATGCAATCACTTTCAGCGCATCCAAGATTGGTTCGCTGCCCAATCACAACCTTCATGCTGATAAATCATTATCCATCCGTTTAATGCTCACCTGTCCTCCGTCGGCCATTCGTTCATCAATTTGACATTTCCTCGCTCCACGAGATATGCCACTCCTCTGATTTCTGTGAATCTTTTATCTAAAAATGGTGTATATGTACAATTTCCTAAGTAACTAGCATCCTTGATGTCCGTTGTTACACCAGAACCCTCTTAGTAACTTGTCATGCAGCTTCAGTTACATGCCATTATGATAGGACACGCCTATTGCAGTGTTCAGTGAAAATGACTACATACCGTTCATCTATTCCGTCACCTTCTCGGCGAACTACACATCTTTGTTATCGCTGTACCCTCCCGCACTTCATGTTGATTTATCTTCCATTTTCACATTGCTATTTCTCGACCACACAACCCGCGCAAACATTTCTCGTCCCGTCACATTTAGTTCTCTATCCTTACCATCAACAGCACTCGGTTGTCTCCCAAGCGCTCCGGAGTTCTTGCTCGTTCGCTATGCAACTGAGTTCACCGGTATGAGACCTCCAATTTCAACTCCCATGTCCGCCCGCTGTTCTTATTTCACTCCAAATCCTATTACCGATCAGGTCTTTCTGTCAAAACCACTGATTTTGCGGCTCCATTCTCTATCCCCCACCCAATTTTGGTTTCTGCACGCTATCCGCCCTTGCTGTCGCGCTTCAAATCGGTTCACAACCATTATTCCATCTCCTTTTTGTTACTCTGTAATAGGCCTTTATTAACGTGGATAGCCTGCCCGATACTTACCCGCTCTCTTTTAGCTATTTCTACCATCTTCACACTGAAAATCGCGCCCGCTTTCATTCTGGTCCGTTGTACACTGTTCTTCCGGTTGCCTACACTGGCTTCATACCATCAAGTCTTCCAATTTTTCATCTGTGCATTTTCCAGTACCTTTTTTTGTCAGCTTAGTACTCCCTGCGACTTTGTCGATCATATCTGGATTCCCGGGCATTTCGCTTCCATTCCTGCCGCACTTGATTACGTATCTTGACCACTAAGCCGACTTTGCTCGTCACTGAGCCATGTGGCTTACTGATATTCAAGTTTAATTTCTACTGCCTCCACTGCCGAAAGTATCGTTTTGTTCTGAATCCGATGTTTGATTCTCGTTTCTTTTACCAGGCTCACTGGTCCCGTAGCTGTCGCCCTACCGTGACCGTGATCTGCCTACGAAAGCAATCATCAGGTCATTTATCTTCCCTTTACCATATTATTGATTTTGCACGCCATCATCACCGCAGTCGCTGCATAACACAATTAGCGTTGACTAACTGCTATATTTCCATATCTTTCGTGTTACTTTGTTACTTACATATATCAGTGAAAGTAAACCACCGAACTCTTACCGGCTCACTGCTGGATATTTCTCCCATCATCGCTCTTGAAACCCCTCCCTCTGTCCACGGGATTTCTTGGTCTCTTTCCTTATGATTGACTATGTTGGCACCTAAACGTCAAATTCTACCACCTTGCTGGCCATCGATTCATGGCGTTCGATATCTGAAGATCCATTCTTGTACGTCTTTGGGTGTTCTATCCGCATATTTTCACACCCTGCCACTTGTAAACGAACCTCTGAATTCTTTTTTATGGACTTCTTATTTATTTCTCCTTTTCTCTTCGTTTTCTGACACAACTTTGATTAAGATGGAGTTTCTATCGTTGCGATTCTTCCCCATACTATTATTGCATATGCTTCTCCTTTTCAGCCGACTCCAAACAACCCAGCCAATTTGGTCCTTGACCTTGACCTTCAAATTCGCCGGGCACTATTACACTTTTAGTCCACCTCAAAGCTCGCTTGAGTACCGTGTGTACACTTACTGTGCTTTTTTGTATATTCCAATTCTGACACCAGTTGAATCATCTGAACATGCCTTCCAGAGTGCTCCGGGGGCATCCGAAATATGCCACAATTATTATTAATATTCGGCTGGAAGATGATGGCGGAGGAAGTTGTCGGGCAGCACATATCGAATATGGATACAAAATAGGGAAAGTTACGTTGGAGGTGAGGCTCTCTGTGGTGCAAAGGTGCAGCAGCTGTGACGGCAAGCAGTGTGGGGGAGAAACAAGTAAATCGGATACCAGAAAAATCGGCTGACGTTAAGTCAAACGGATTGAAACTGTAAGTGGAAACCATGATGAAACGATGATTTTGCTTTAGGTGGAACACAAAAACGCGGAACAGCCTGAAAGACACACAGAAAATGCCAATTGCGGGCGAAGTACGGAACAGGCGATGAGAGCATGAACCGAAGAGACAGGAGATTCGTGACGAGCCAGATAGTTTCACTGCAGGTGAAACACGAAGGTTTGAACACAAGGCATGAGAGATGAATGCTCTACGCAGTTAAAGCAATGGAACTGCCAAGCTAACTGCCTGCAGGCGGTTGTACAAGTGGATGAAGCCGAAGGATGCTAATCGGGGCGCTGCTTAATGGAAGCTTCAACAGAAGAATCGCGGAGTCAAGCAAGTAAGATACGGCGGTCGCGAAAATATAACAAACGTGATTAGAAAAAGACGCTAGGCTTGGGACGGCGAATTCTAACGTGGGAAGTGGTATTGGGTTCGAGCGGGTCTGGTGCATGGTGCCAATGGGCATGAGAACGGAGAATGATGAGGGATTTAAAAAAACCTTTGGCATTGAGGCATAAGAATGCGGTCGGTGAGCTTTATGAGCCTAGAATGACACCAGGAGAATAGAGACTAGGAGCCGGGAGTGACGACATAGGTGGAAAGCGAAATATTGGCTGGCTTCGGTAGAGTAAAGCGAGTAGGACGATAGTGACGTGCAATAGGAGGTGACACGGTAAGAGTCCATAGGAGCAAGGACAGAATAAGAAGTTGTGCATACAGGGGTAGAAGGACAAAAATGGATGCGTTAAGGGTGATGGCAAGAGCGGGATGTGGGCCCAAAGTGGCGGAAAGAAGACGGAGGATGCATGCCTTCTGCAACCGACAGCTTTGGAGGTGGGACGGCAAGGAGAGTTAGAGCACCCGATCCGCAATGGGTGCTAGTGGGTGAGGCTGACCGCGCGCTGCTCTCCCAACCTGAAAAACACCGCCAAGTGAACACCAGGTATGAACCATCAGCCAGACTGCACTCGCTCATCGTTGCAGACAGCCGGCACGCCCGACTTGCCCCAACCAAACAGGTAGATCTGACCGCGCCCCGCACCAGTGGGACTGGAGCGAGTAGTAATTGATGATTATGCAGAGGTCAAGGCAACCGCCATAGGGGTGCATGATCGGGGCTCATTTGGCCAGGTTGTGAAATCAGAGACGGCAAGTGATAGACGGCAGGTTAGCAAACCAAGGACAACAGTATATGAAGTTATCCAGCAAACCGGGACGGTGCAGTCACAAACGGTCCACTCAGTAAGGAGCCAAACGAAACTTTAGTGCAGCATGGTTGCAATAAACTTACTCAATCGAGAAAATTTATAGCTGACATGAACTGACAGCTCCAGTCACATGATAAGAAAATAATCTATACTCTGGATATTTAAAGTGGCTACCAATGTCAAAACATAAACAGTGAGGAACGATTGGGAAAACGATAGAAGGGACGTACTTACTTGAACGAATGAACCTGGCAATAGGTTTGTTCATACTGCAAATGTGCTGTGTGGTCTAACGGTGTAGTACAGTGGCATCGGGGTTGTGGTCGGCAGATCAAGTTTCCGATGGACAGTTTTGTGCATGACAGAAACGTTCAACGAAGGCTCCTCGCAGCGCAAATGTACACCCGTG
The DNA here is from genome assembly GCA_948099385.1 of Fasciola hepatica. Taxonomy (NCBI): domain Eukaryota; kingdom Metazoa; phylum Platyhelminthes; class Trematoda; order Plagiorchiida; family Fasciolidae; genus Fasciola; species Fasciola hepatica. The sequence goes on along the minus strand of CANUEZ040000012.1, from coordinate 5,964,095 downwards.
GGACACCAGCGTCACGAATATAAACGTGGTTTGTTCGTGCGACATACATCAGAAGACGTTATTACGATTTGTGCCAATGCGTTGGAAACTGAGAAATTAGGTCATCCATGCTTGAGGTCCATGATGAGCGTGCATGCTGCTAATGAGTGGGGCAAGTAAGAATGACACTGGAACTCAAACTACGTTATAACACAACGGCAATCAGAAAAGTGGTTATGTAACATTATGTGAAAGTTTAAATGAAATGGAGATGTGCACATCCGTTATATATCCGTGTAGTGAACCTTCCTACGTAGTATATTCTGCGGACAGCTCATCCTAACATTAGAGTTTCGATGAAACCAGCTTGGCACTGACTGGTCATAAAGGCTTTTAGCAAAAAATATTGCTGTTTTTATGAAGCAACTATAAATTAACGAATGAAGCAACATTTATTTATTGTTTTTCTTTCAAAGTCTCAAGACATTTTGTTCGACTTTTTCGCTGCGCGGTACGAGTCGTTTTGTATCATTCTTGGCCTAGCACTGGCCCGAACGCGTTGAGTGCTGCACTTCCTCGGTTAGCATCTGTAATCATGTCTTTTATGGGGATGATAGCCGCTTTTTGGGAGCTTATCCAGTTCTGGCACAAGGTTCTCCGCTGGACATAGGCAATCTCACAACCTAATCGTTCTCCGTAAGCACATTGTTTATGGTCACCTGAAGTGGCATGCAGTCAATACAGTTGTACTTCAAAGAACTCGTTCATATCCGGGACAAGGGCCCGTCTTAGAAGTTTCGTAGGACATACGGGTGACTTCTATCGATCATCCATAAACGTACGTAATCAGTTGAGAAAACTTTGATCAGTTTCCTTGATAAACCAGGACCTCACATTAGCTTCACTCTTTATATTCGAATACTTGCCTGAAGTCTTAATGTTAGAGCCAATCTGAGACGGTCCTAAATAGTCTCTTCGGCATTCCCTTTCTAACTGTTCTAATGCCTTTCCCCTTCGGCCCTGGTCGTTTGCTCATCTAGCCTCTGATCCCCTAAGTCAACAGGAGGGTAAATGTAACTAAAACGTCATCATTTCCCGTTGTTATTTTCATTTATATCCTCGGATTGGAATGGCATCCACATTATTGGCTAGTGAACCCAAACGGTAAATCTTTGAGAGTCAATCACGTTTTGGGTTTGAAACTCATTTGAAATGACTGTGCTTGCTTGAAATATCATTTCTGTTACTGGCAGTATTTAGGTGGGGTCACAACAAGAAAACTAAATGGAAATCCCCGGACAGGGAAGAGGAATCCTTGAAGCGGCAGTACTTAACTTGGAATGTCTGTGAGGATAGTTTTAGCGGTACCGGGTTTCCAGATAATGCTTAATTCTACAACCCTGTCAGCGGCATATCTTTTGTTTCTGTTCACAAAGGGGTCGAAGATATTGAACTTATGGGACGAGAATGAAGAACCGGGTTGTTAAATGCGGTTGGCTAGATGGGAAACACGGTTAATTATGATAAAGATGATAAAATCAATACTACTGGTATATTTTTCGACCCTTGTCAACAGCACGCATGGAAGCTTTATCAGAGTTTACAGTATTACTCGTTAGCATGGAAAATTCACACATTTCACACAGAGAGCCGCAGATTCTGGCAACAGAGGAATAAGGCTAGAGGGAGTTGTACTGAGGTAAAGTGACGAGGGAACACAGGGTGAATATGATATAGTTTCCAGTCGGTTACAACAATATTAAGGGTTCGGCAGGGCTTGAAACTGTTGAGACGAACATTGTGACGAGAAGCAGAAAATACAATATTTGCAAGGACGATGCAAAAAATGGTCAGTGATGAATACTAAAATTCACTCTCTGGGGTAGCTGGCAACGAAGTGAAGGAACAGGTAAGAATCGCATGGAGGTACGCAAGGAAGCACCAATGCTCATGGATTTGTCAAGGTGAACAGGGATAACACCCTGTAAAATGTTGAGATAATTTCCGTAGGAAGTATCAAGTATCACCTAGTGAAGGAAATCAGCAGCCGGTTGGAGAAGGAAAAAAATAACTTAAAATATTCCCCATTGGGCGAGCGGAATATAACGACCACGAAGAACAAAATAATGCAAAAAGAAGGGTCAAGATCTTATTATGTTTCTCCTAAGTTAGGCCCTGACCTGCTCCCTATTGAGTCAGTGGCCTTTAGTCCCCAGTTCTTGACACTATAGCAGTTACACCCGGCAGCAGGCAAGGGAGCGGGACTGAAAACACTGAGGCGGGATAGCATGTGTGTTTGGAGAACGCAACGGCGTGCTGACAGTATACATAGGCGGAGCTCGTGGAGCCACCGAATTCGGTAATCGTTTGGGCAAACTGACCTCAGGACCTCAGGATCTGTTGTTTGGGCTGAGGCCAATGTTTCCAGATCTACGCCCACTGGTATTGGGTCATCAGTATTGTGGTCGCTAGGGCGTGAGTCCGTATGTGATCATGCGCCCCAGAGATGTGCCGAATATCTGTGTAAGCTGCCATCATATTCTCAGTGGTGAACCTGGCGCGGCTGGTATCGATCAGAAGCTCACAGTACAGTGTACTCTATTGGTCTATCGTCTGTGGACACTGGGAGCGCTTGGCCCTCCGCTCAGCCGAAATTGTTAAGTACCACATAAATAGCCAGCAGTTCTCTGCTGAAAGTACTGTATCGGGATTCCGCAGGTTGGAAAAGCTTGAAGACGAAAGCTGTTGGTTGCCATAAGTTATCGATGAGTTGTTGCAACACCACTCCTACAGCCACGCCCGAAGAGTCTGCCCCTAACGCCAGAGGAGCAGAAGAATCGGGATATGAAAGGAGTGCCATGTTTGCGGTAGCTTCCTCAATCAAAATAAGTGCTGCCTGCGCAGTGTCGGGAAGTGTGAACTTCTGCCTACATCTATGTAAATGGTCTGTGAGCAGCTACACTACTTCGAAACAAAAGGGGACAAATCTGAAAATAACTCTACCGAGCCAAAAATCGGAGCACCTGTCGGTGAGAGTGAGGTACAGGATGGTCACGAATAGCCCCCACCTAGTCTGGCTGGGGCTGTATGCCCGAGGCTAAGATTTTGCGATCTAGGAGTGTGATATTGGTCTTACCTAGTTCGCACTGGGCAGGGTTTATCGCTGTACCGTGTTAGCTAAGGCTCTCGAAAGAGCGCGCAAGTGTGTCAAGTGCTCTTTATCTGATGAGGTTGAAGCCGAAATACCGTCTAAGTCCATGTGGACATATTTCAAACCTCTTGTCCCTTCGTGTATGAACCTATGAAAGGTTTGAGCCACAGTGCTGAGCCCAAAAGGCATGAGCGAAAACCCGAATGGTCCGAATGGATTTGTTACGGTGGCTTTGGGGACATTAGCCTTGGCTACCGGGATTTGGCGGCATACTCTCTCTAGGTCCATGTGCATGAAAACAGAACGACCGGACAGGGAAGGGGGTAGATCTTGAATATGTGGAGCTGGACACCCATCTGGGATGGAAGCTTGGTTGAAGGTCCCATATTCGCAGCAGGGAAGCCAGCTGCTATTGCATTTAGGAACCATGTGAGGATGCAAGGCCCAAGGGCTACCGAATGGGTGTATGGTGCCTAGTTCCAACTTGCTTCCGAGATAAACATGTGCTGTGCTGCTCTTGTCTGGTACTGAGCAACGGGGTCGGCTAACTTCTGGGGCTTCTGGTAACGATATGGTGGGTGACTTTGATGGTTACCATGGGAAGGGGTCTGGATTGACTGGGAATTGCTGGGTACGCAAAACGGAGCTCTGCGTACGGCTGTTCGGCCTGAGGTTCAGTGTATAGAGGCGTGATGTGATTCACGGATGAATACTAACGGGTTACGGAAGACAAATCTTTCAGTCGGTAATACTCCGACATGGAGTTTCAACCAAGAGGTCAAGATGGCCAACGAAGTCAATCCCTAGTACGATATAAAGGACATCAGCTACTATAAGCCTCCTGAGGAAGGTGAGACGTAGGCCTTAGACCAGCTTAAGTGACCTACGGCAGTAAGTATAGACAGGAGTGCCGTGGGAGGTGTGAAGTTTTGGGGCTGTTGGAATAATTGCTTCACCTGCTCCTTTTCAAATGACACCTGCTGCTGCACCGGTATCAATTGGGAACAGATCACTAGAAACTGAGTCTATACTTGCAACGGACGACTGCCATTACGGTTACCGACCGCGTTAGTCGTCGGAACGCCTCGGGATATTGGCCTCCCTGTTTGATATCTGGTAACGTTCAAACGGCCTGACAGCGCTGGTCCTTCCTCCCAGACCTTTTGCGATATCAACCTTGCCCCGATCAAGATGGACTAAGGGGGCGGTCCGTGGAAGGGCTTTTGAGGTGTTCAAATCAGTCGGGGTTATAATAAGATTTCGAGCCTCCACAATGAGAAGAGCTAGAGGAGGGCAAACGTCTGAAATCCCGCTTGAAAGCAAATATCAGTATGCCCTTGGAGAGTGTTCCTACATTGGGGGCAACGATGTGGTTGCTATTCGAATTTAGCATGGCAGCCACTTGTGGGCAGCACCTTTTGATAAAACCGTCCTCCAGGTTTCCCGCTTCTGTCGGGCTACCATGACCAGAATATTAGTTGGTAATCTCTGTACCCAGAACTCTTTGAGAACATTCCCCTCTAAAATTCGCTCCGCCAGCTGCTGCACTTCTCTCAGTAATGCAGAGGGCGTCTTACTATCTAATTTAATCCCTTGGCTCAGCCACTTCAGTCTCGACGGTTCTACCAACAAAAGAATAGAGATTACTGCTTCTTCCATGGCGTTGTGGGAACAGGAATTGAATACTGCATCTCGTATGTGGGTACCAACGTCACGAGGAAGACGACCAATGGCCCACAGGTAACTCGTACGCTGTTTTGTGATTCTGTGTCTCCACCTCCGCTTCTAACATATGAAACCAGATTTGGGGGCCATCAATAAATAACCCAGAAACTTCTGGGGATACTGTCAAAATGGACGGTTTATGGTCAAGTGTACAGTTGTCACCAGCCATGAGCACAATGGCTTGTCAAAGGATGTATAAAGGTCAACTAAGCAGACAAGAGACGACACTTTTGATACCGAAATATGAAAAAATACAAAAAGGGAATTGCAGCAGTGATGGAAATTGATCTAATGTGATAACACCACAAGTTGCTGCGCTACACCGGGCCTCTGTTTTCCCTAGGTTATGTTTGGTTTTCATGTTTATGAAGCTTATAACCGTCTATCATTTAGCTAGAAAGGCGTAAGAAAAATACCCAAAATTTTCTACGTAGCTTTACACTCTCGAAAAGTTCAACTTGCTGACCCATAATCTTTCCCCCTTCTTCACATTATCTACCGAACTACTTATGGAAGCTCCAAAGGGCCTCCGTGAACGTGCCAAGGTCCCGGGTGCTAATCAGGCAATACGTACCGTTAGGCTCAGAAAAACCAGAAACACTCAACCTCAGTCTGCACTCAGTCCATGCTCAGTACTTCTCGTTGATGTTTATGACGTAGTTAACAGGAAGATTAACGAAGTAGATCAAAGAGTAGCGGACCTGCATAACCAGATCCAGTCCATCGATGGTATTCTATTAAAGATATCCCCTTTGTCTAGCATAATGGAACCCACGCCTATTGCTAATCGCCAGAGCCTAGTCATAGTGGGCCGCTTCTTAGACTCAGTTGCGACGGAAGTTCATAAGCGTTTAGCCAACTCCAAAAACGCGATAGTTTTCAACATCCCTGATCGACTACCCCTGCCGTCAACCAAACTCGCCATCCTGAATGCCTGCAACATGGCACACCACAGGTGCTATTGCACTCGACTGCGCAAAAAATCACAACGCACCGACTGTCCTTTAAAGTTCCAATTCGCTGACGAAGTAACAGCTAGAGAATTCATAACTAGTTGGCAAATCATTGCCAATGCCACTCCATTCAAAAGAATCAGAATACTACCGGATAAAACGCCCCTCCAAAGAGAGGTTTTTCGATCACTAAAAAGTGCCTTAGCTTCACCAGCGCAACCTGTGGCTGAAATATCAGTCGCCGCGTCTTCTCGCTGCTTGTCGAGCCACCCCGCAACACAAAAGCCCTCAGTTGTCTGCACCACTCTGGTCGACCTAGACCTGACCCCATCTCCAGCACATCCCCCTAGTAAACGGCCCTGCCTTCTACCATCAACTTCCGCTTCTTCAAACGGCAACGATATCCATGCCAAACCCACTATTAGCCCAGGGCCACCAAAGTCCCGTGCATCCAAGCCTGCCGCTGCTAATGCCAACCTACTGCCCACCATCTCACCACCGAAAAAGCCTCCAGGGAAGTCTGTTGCCAACAGCCCGTCATGCTCTAACTCATGTCCCACCGTCTTGCGAACACAGATCGTTCATAAAAGACATGATCTACTATGTGGCCATTCGTCCCATCGGCAGACAGGACTCTGTGACCCCCCACAGCTTTTAGCTACTCCTGCTACTCCCGTATTCCCCCCGTAAGTCTTCTCAGAATCCCATTTAAAACCCCCACAAAGCACTCCAAGTACACCCCAAATAATTCATACTTGTTGGCAAGCAGGACGCAACCCTGCATCACCCCAAAGCAGCCAACCCCACCTCGTTGTATTAGCGTAGTGCCTCGGCTAATCAACAAGGTCCTCCCAACTCCACTCTACAATACAGGCGAAAACGGCCACCGAGTAGCGCATCATCATGCATCGGGATCAAACACACCATATTCTCCAAGTATCCCGAAACAGTTTTCCAATCATCTGGCTGAGCGCCAGCACCTCCCGTTGAACCTCCGAAACAAATTTCTCTCTCCTCCAATGATACAAATAAGTAACCCCCAGTCGAATTATAACCAATGGCCTCAATTGTCTATCTCCGCGCCCTTTCCTGAACACAGGATGGGCCAGCCCAACCGACTACAGTTATTTCGTCGGTCCTGGTCAAGCGGCAACTACCCGCCCCCTGCGTACCCCGTTGAACCCAGTCACCACTACTTTCTGCCATCTCACTTGCCGTTACCCATTACCTCAGCATCCAACCCCCCACCTGGCTACTTCAACCACCCCGGAAATCCCACCTCCCCAAATGACCAATCTTTTCTTGACGGCACGCCCCCAGCCCAGCTTCACCCCTTCTTCACAATGACGGTTCCCAACTTTTAACCCCTGTTTAGACTCCTTCACTTCTATACATGACAACCCTGTCGTAATGAGTCCACTTAATGATGTTTACCACCTCGGTAGTGCTAGCCATCAACACCCGCAGATGGTTGTTCCCACTCCACACCATGACGGTACAGTTACACTTAACTTGCTTCTCATTAACGCTCGCTCATTACAGAATAAAACCCATACTCTCCGTAATATAGTGCTGTCTTCCGACTTCGACATCATTGTCATAACCGAAACCTGGTTAAATGATTCTGTCCCATTGGACCAAATTTCTATTGCTGGTTATCAAACCTTCATGAAAAATCGTCGTCGTTGTGGAGGAGGCTGTCTAATCCACGTTAAAAACAGCTTGCCTAGCATTCCTCTCTCTGATCCAACACTGGACTCAATTCAGGACTCAATATGGGTAACGGTTCATCAGGCCAACTCTCCACTCCATATCGGCTGCGTTTATCGACCACCCAATTCAAACATCGCGGACCTCGCCCACGTAGTCAAAGCCTTTGACCACTTTGCACTATTACCCTCCTCGTCAAAAATCATTGCTGGCGATTTCAATGCACCTAATATCTGCTGGGACACCATGTCATCACCCCAATACTTCACGAGCTTCGTTTCGACCATACGCGCAGGACGCTGGGTCCAGCACGTAATGACACCAACCAGAGGTAACAGCATACTAGACCTGATATTTACCATTGGCCTATCGGACGTGATGACTACCGCCCTCAACCCTTTCCCAGGCAGTGACCATAGAATGGTATCTTGCAGATTCACAGCCGGACCCATAGACCCCATATGTAGCTCATCTCAACAGCCCCTGCACACGATCAACTGGATAAACCTCAAGCCTATGCTTCGATCCCTCAACTGGGATGACTACTTCCTACAGCACAACACTCAGCTCGCCAGTGATGTACTCTACCATAAGCTACATAGCTGCTTGTCAGCAATCACCACCATCGGGACCAACCGTTCTCAAGCCCGCGGCTCCTACCAAACAAGGCTGCAAAATAAACATGCAAAACTGCAGAAGATCTACAATAAAACCAAGGACTTCTCCATACTATTGCAACTTCACTCTCTCTCTGTCACCATCAGTCTTAGGACTAATGAACTGCCGAGAAAGCAGGAGCTTTCGGCCTTGAATTCCTTCGACAGATCGTACCGATTGTCCCAACTGCTGAAGAGCACAAATCAGAGAGAGCCTACAGGGATACCATATCTAATTTTGAGAAACAGCGCGCAGATTAAATCTGCAGCTGAAATCGCTGAGGCGCTCAATACCTTCTTTTCAGAATCCATGACCACTGACGCCACTGTAAACCGCCACCCGTACCCCTCATCACCGAACAAGTTCTCTCTGACATTGAATTCAGTTTGAACGATGTCACCCACCTGCTGCTGCGTGTTAGACCCTCCTCCCACCCTGGCTATGACGGCATCCCCCCAGCACTCTTTCATCTTGGTGGAACTGACATCGCTGCTATCTTTATGAATTTCTCCAACTTATCCCTTAAAAATGGCATTTTTCCATCCCAGTGGAAAACTTCAACCACTATTCCTATCCACAAAAAAGGTCCGGTGCATGACCCTTCAAATTATCCTCCTATCAACCATACCCCTTTGGCTGCCAGAATAATGGAGCGTTTGATTAAATAGCTGATGTCCGATTATCTCATTTCCCATGGTCTCATTCACAGCGGCCAACATGGCTTCCTAAAGTCACGTTCTTGTACCACAAGCCAGTTTGATTTCTTCAACCTAGTGACCACGGCAGCTGACGACGGAAAATCTATGATTATCATCTACCTCGATATGACCAAGGCACTTGACCGAGTTCCTCACTCCCGATTGTTAACAAAACTCCGGGCCTATGGTATCCATGATCCGCTTTTATCATGGATCATTTCTTACCTGTCGGATCGAACCCAGGTTGTATATGCTAATGGTCATCTATCGCAACCGGCGCCTGTCACTAGTGGAGTCATACAAGGAAGTGTACTTGGTCCGCTATTTTTCTTACTCTATATTAACGACATTTTTTCGATTGTGCAACATGGCACACCTTTCCTCTTCGCCGACGACATCAAAATCGTTTATGATTTCCGCCATCAAGATTTGAGCACAGCACTGTCTGAAATAGGTAGTGATCTTGAGAAACTTGATCAATGGTGCACTTCATGGCAAATGTGCTTCTCGACATCTAAAAGCTTCTACACAACCTACAGTTGTCAAGTCCCCCTCGGAACTCTGTCACTGAACCAAGTACCCATCGCCCCAAGCTCATCAGTGAAGGATCTTGGGCTTCGATACATTAACAATCTACAATTCTCGGAACATGTCTCATTTCAGACGGCCAGGGCCAGACAGATAATAGGCCCAGTTCTCAGATCATTTAAAATGAAACATAGTATCCTCCTTACATACCAATCCCATGCTAGACCCCACCTCGAATATTGCCCTATAATCTTTTCTGGAATGTCTAAATCGGACAGAATACGCCTGGAGATAGTCCAGCGCACCTTCACCAAGGAGCTAATGGGATATTCCTCTCCACTGAGCTATAAAGAGCGATGCATTCTATTAAAACTTGACCCCGTATGGCTTAGACATGTCAGGCTTAACTTGTGTTTTCTATACAGATTTATTCATTGCTCTGCGCTCACTTCTACCAACTCTATACAGTTTTCCCAACCCTCATCTTACCCTCTGCGCCACAGAGACTTCAGTCTGACCATCCCACATTCCAGGCTGGCAATCAGATCCAACTTCTTTCTCATTAAATATTCCAAGCTTTGGAATAAGCTGCCTCGGACCATTCGCAAATGTGCGTCAATAACCCAGTTCAGCCATGCCCTCAAATCACAACTTACCGTTAGTCATATGTTATCTTTGACTAACGCCAACATATCTGAGGATCGAGCCTATGAAGAAGGCATCGAACTTTAGAGCCCTAGCTTCAGTCTCTCCTCCCGCTCTCTGCTATCCGTCGAGCTGGCCTTCAAAAACGGGTTCAACTACTAGGATCACGGCACCATATTCCAAACCTACCATTTTCTGCCTACCGACAGACGATAGGTTTACCATTTATCATTATTTTTTACGTATAACCCACATTGCAGAAGGATAGATTTTGTCGTTTACAACTATAAATATCTAGATGCCTGCCGGTTCTTGCTACTCACCCACGTTCACCTACTATCACCTAACCCTTATACATCCCTGCCTCATCTAATTCACTAGTCGGTTTCCACAACCATGTCTAAACAATTACTGCCTCCCTCGCCATATAGTACTAGGGCAGCCATGTAAAACAACTCTTCTCTAGCTGAAGGTTTTAGCCAATGATGTTTTCCCCCAGCACCAACTTGTCCAGTGGTGCTGGATCCTCAGACATTAAGTCCCACTACCCACTAATTCACTCCTTGATTCTCTCTTATTTATCCTGGCTTCCGCTCCTCTCAGCTTCCTTGCCCGGGGATCGATTTGATCTATACATACTATTATAAATCCTTACATGACTTTTGACAGAACTTATGAGGAGAGCGTGATACTAACCAGAACCCTTGATAATCTAGGATGTGCCACATCATACACCATAGTTGCCATCACCTAGGCGTAAACCTACCAGGTTACAATGCCTAAACGTAGCAACTCTCATGCCTGAGGCCAGTGCATCAGAAGTCGTATTTGATTATATGAAATACCACTGGAAGCATGAAAAGTAGTCTTTAAACATTCCCAGTGCTGTCTTTACTTAGTCTTCGCCTTTGCCTCTAACGAAAGACGTAGCACCTATCGGACTCCTCAACCTCCATCTAGTGGTCACCATTAGTCACTCATAGCTCAACTTCCGTCCCTGTCACAGAACTCTAGCATCTTCCATGACTGGCCCATACAACATTTGATACTTAGCCAGCAAAACTGCAAACCATCTGTGGATCATCCCGACTAATCACGTTGTTAGTGCTGCAAGTCGTACCACATCATTGTGCAGACTGGCTTGTTGTTGAACATAAACCCCATTGAATAATCGCAGGCTGTGGTTGACTCTACCTCCCCCTGCATTTTTTGTCCCATGTAAACGGCATGAGGGTTCTGACTTCACGGATAAGGCGAGTGTTAGCGCGGCGCTTCTGCAAACATTCCTGGCCGTGATGGTCTCCCTGCGCAGAGTTGACCACCAATTAGATATGACCACCAAAAAGTAGAGATTGGCATAAAAAAGTGAGAAAAAATACCCCACTGTTTTGTCTTCCAGGCACACCAGCCTTGTCACTTGCAACTCATGTCTCCGAGTTGCAGTGTTGCTACGGATCGACTGGTGTGGTTGACCTATTCCCAACGCGGCTTGTCACATGCGGTGCATGTTTCGGCCGGGGTGTGGGAGCTGTGGTCGCCCACTAAAAGCAGCTCCGCCTTCTCTGACAGCCAGATACCTGAGTGTGATAAAACCATTAAAAAATAAAATAAAAACGTCTAAAAAAGTGTGGATCATTCTTGGAGCGCCACGTGCTGGATGCCAGTGGTTGTTTATCGTGCTACCTCCCTACCTGAAGCAGGCCCTTGTGCCGCCTACCATGAGCACCGAATGTAGGTCGTTAGAGTTTGCTTCCCTGACGAAAATTCGGACCCATCTCATTCCCATTTCTCACGGCTCTCCAAAACCAGTCCTCACATGGATGTTTTCTTGGTTCGCGATGCGATAACGACGAAAAGGACACCGCGATAACCATGCAATCATGTCTACGTCCGATTTCCTTGATCATACTCGAGCAAATCTCAGTACGATAGCACCATCGGGTAAGAGCATAGATGAACTCACGTTAACGTTCCAAGGCACGTGACCGATTGCCTCTAATGTATCACCTCTGTCACCCCAATAGTTTCATCTACTTTAAGGCTCCTCAGAAACTATCCAGTATAGAATAACCACTATGCTGGAAGAGACAGTAACAGCAAAGGGCTACGCTAACAGTGTGCCTGTCTCATTCGCTCACAGTCTGTTATTTCAAACCTATCTTGTCGCCTCGTTGCCAAACTGCTTTCTGCGTAAGCAAACGGTACTGGGGGTTATCATTTCTAACTGCTCTAAACCGTGAGACCCTAGGTCTTTCATTAGTATCCGAGCGATGCCGTGCCAACGTGCAAAATCATAAATCCATTGAGATGCATACACCGTTACCAAACTAGTGTACGCAACTCCGTTAGCCTGCAGCAGTATGGCACAAATCCACCGCGAGCCTATTTTTATTTAAAATGTGGAGAAGGTGCCACTGACTGCTCAAATGAAACTTCATCCATGCTTCACTCACACAGACCTAACCAGTCCATTATGTTTTGTCTTCATATATCATCAAAACCCACAGCTGGAACCACGTCCAGTCTGCAACCCCCTTTATTTCAAGTCTGTTGTCCCCACTATCGCAGTCACCAAACCGGATAACCAAGGACGCCACTTTGACTCGTACGGACAGAGACTCAAATAGAACCTACCATAGCAACTGGGACCGAAATCAAGCCACCCGACAGGAAATACTCCCAATTGCTTACCAGATCATTCAGCTTTTTATAAAGCAACCAACACACATTCCAGTTTATGCGCATCTTGCTAATTTACCACCACAATCAGCCGATTGACCGACACATACTTTGCCCTGCTAGACGAAACACACCCATATGATGTCGTACGTTACCAGAAACGACGCTGAATATCACTGAAGGCAAATGCGTCAACATATATATATATATTTGTCAGTGAAACGGCATATTTACTCTCAAGTCCATGCGGAGGTTTCACACTTTATTATCCCTTACCACAGTCCACCTTTCCTCCGAACCATAGCCGGTTGGAAATTGACTCTCCACTTCTCGAGGACCCTCCAGTTGAGCTTTCTTATTTCTGAATGGTACATGTTACTTATCCTGAATCTAAACTCAGCTTTTTATGGACTGCTGTTTCTCCCACATCCATCAGTGTTCACTTTCACGAAATTGGTCTCGGCACCGTTTTGACACTCATTCAATTTATTGAACTCCGGTAAATCCGACATTCAGGGTCTGCATCGTCTTCATGGATCGCTATCCTCTCCGCATGCATCGACTTTCCCGAGAACACTTCTTTACAATTTTTTTCTTTTTTTTTCTTCCTTCTCTTCTTGTTCAAAATTGACTCTATCTGTAGAACATCAGCAAGCCTCCGTTTCCCCAGCTTGCATCATTCTCGTTCATAAAGCGTCCTTGACACTGCGCTAACGGTTTTTCGATATCTCCACCACCCAGCCCGGATTCGAAACCGGTTTGAAACTGCCACGCAAACCATTAGTAAAATGATCCATTCAAACTGTTGTTGGCTATGTCTATCTATCGCTGATACTCTCGACTTTCACACTTTGAATTTGTGAATATTCCACTCTATTGAGTAAAGTGTCACACCATGATCATGCGCTAGCGCGTGCGTCTCGACCATGGCCGAGAAATATACCATTATCATTATCATCATCACCTTTTATTCATATACATAAACATATGCATATATGTATAGAATTACTGTGATTCCAGGACAGGCGAGTGCTCCTGGGGGAACGAATTTGTTAATCGGGCTGATCAATTTACGCTTTCCTTAATCTAATTCCGGACCTGCCCCCGTACAGAGTCTGTAGCCCCTGGTCCCAAGATGATGACACGATAGCAGTTATACTGGGCAGCACTTACAGGAGTGAAACCGTAAACTCTGAAGCGGAATAACGTGCTTTTGAGGAAGGCAACAGCTTGCTGACAGTGTACACAGGCGGAGCGCTTGGTGCCACCGAATTCTGTAATCCTTCTGACAAATTAATTTGCTAGTCTCTACAATTTTGTGCCACAGCGAAAACGATACTCCTTTGCAGCAGAACAGGTTACCCTGAAAAAAGCAGAATATTTTTTTTTTGAGTTTCCTTTAGCTTCCCCGTACCTGTGTTGTGCTTTTTAGGCGGGAGCTTGTTGTGGTTTATGTTCGTGTTATACTCAAGGAAAAGAGGTGGTGTGCTGGTTTAATAATAGTGATTTATTTCGGAGACGCCGGAGGTATGCCAGGTGCATGATCAACTGTTAACAAGTGATGGAATCAACGGACAAAACCCTTGAAAAAGTGGAAATTTACTTGAGAGAAGTTGGAAAAACGGGCTACCAATGGGGAGTCACGTGGGACGGAAGTAGACAAACGTATGTACACCAGAGAAAATGTACTAGAGTTAAATGGACCCATGGACGGATTCAAATGGACGCCCGGTGAGTTTGAAAATTCAAGGTCAGGTGGAGGTATAAACCAAACATCCGGGCGCGGGAAAATGCCACTCTTGGCGCATCTTTCAGACATGCGCGATAACTGATACTCATTTTGGTTAATTATACAACCAACGGTATTTACACTATCATAAATATAGAAGAAATGTTGAAGTTTTTGCTTTGAAAAACCCGAAAATCATTTTCAAAGTCTGAAAAACTCTTCTACGTGTCGCAGCTTAAGTGAGAAAATACCGCAGAACCATCAACCAGAGCCGCGCCCCAAGCACCAACAGCCATTGCGGCCAACGCCGGTGCTGACCTTGATCACGGAGCTTATATACCCTTGAGGCGCGCATTCAAACAAAAGTCGCACCATAACATTTCACGTCAGTCCCATTTTCTACGGGCACCAATTCACCTATTCCAGCTGTTCCACATATAACAGTCCCACAACTTCAGTCGGGCTATATTAAAGCCCGTATGTTTAGACACTATCGTCAGGTGGGGGATTCGGCTGGTCAGTATGGGGACATCTGAAGGCCGACTGATATACATGAGAAAGGCTAGAAATCAGCACAAGAAACTGTAATAGCTGGAGACGATGGAGAAAAAGTGAGATTTACTGCAAAGGATTAGGTAGCAACGAAGCATTGGTACTCTGAAATAGGTGGTCGGCGAACAGGGCACAAAACTCATTGTAAAACAGGGAGCGAGCAAAGTAAGACGTAAAAGGTGAATCAGGTAAAACAAATAGTTCATAGGAAATGGACGCAGTAGATGTGGGTTACAGATGCAGAAGGAATGGATGCATCTCATGGCGGTCAGCGGGAAGATAGCAAAGGAGATGGCCTGTGAGGAAGTACAGGATACAGAGCGAATGTATATATACATATATGCGGTCGTTCATATATATATATGCATATATATACATATAAGAGGAGCCGTATCAATAACAATGGAGTCCTAGAAAGAAATCATCAGTTATTAGGAGGGGCAGGTTAGGTTAGGTCGAATGTTTGTAGAGTTAACTTTGGAATATCGTGGCGAATTATCTTCATTACAGGTGAACTTGGCAAGTCAACAGAGAGAGTGGAGAATGTGGAAGCACAGAAAAGGCGACTACTGAGAAGCAGTTCAAAAGAGGGGTGATGAAGGAAAGTATCGAAGAGAACAGGTAAGAATGGATGAAATAACCTGATTTGTGCAGGTGGGACATGTGGTGTCGGTCAAGAATGGGAGAAGCATTGATAAATGGACTTACTTTATTCGGCAGGAAGATGGTGGCGATGGAGGTGGCTAAGTGGAGCGGAGCAATTGTGTATACAAAGTGGAGAAAGTTACCTGGGAGGTGAAACTGCCCGTGGTGCAAGATGCAGCAGCTGTGACGGCAAAGAGCGTTGGAGGGAAATGAGTAAAAGGGGTACCGGAGGGTAATGGCAGACCAAAAGGAATGAAGCCGTGAATGAGGACCATGACGAAACAGTGAGTTTACATTAGGTGGCAAGTGAAAAAGGAGAACGGTCCAAAAGGCACGTATAAAATGCTTGTGGCAAACAATAGACGAAACGGGAGATGGGAGCACGGGCCGAAAATGACAGGTGAGACATGACCAGTAAAATCATTTCATTGCAGGTGGAACACGGAAGAAGCAGAGAGGAAGCAAGCACCGGGACAGGCAAACCGGTGAACGAACATATCGCATGAACAATGGATGTGCGTCGGAGTCGGGGACATAGAAATTGGGAGCTGCGAGCATGCCGGCAATTGTACAAGTGGATGTAAATGGACGATACTAATCGGAGCACTGCCAAGTGGAAGGATCCACAGAGGAATTGCGGAGCCAGGCAAGGAAAATAGATTGTTAGTGACTGGATAATAAATTTGGCTGTGAGAGATGCAGAGTTTGGGACGGCAGTTCTAATATGAGAATTGGTCATGGGTGCGGGTGGGGCTGGTGTGTAATGGTATTAGGCATAAGAAGGGAGAATGAGGGAGGGTTTGACGGAACGGTAGGCAGTGAGGCGTAAGCGTGCGATCAATGAGCTTTATAGACCTAGGGTGATACCAAATGAATAGGTACTACAAGCCAGCAACGCCGACATTGGTGAAGAAATAAAATATTGGCGGTCGTCGGCAGAGTAAAGCGGTTAGGATGATAGTGATGTGCAGTGAGATGTGACACAGTGGGAATCGATGGGAGCAAGGACAGAATGGGTAGGCGTGCATACCATAGGAGAAAGAAAAAATGGATGTGGTAGGAGCGATAGGTTGGCGTACAGTGGCGAACAAGGATGGTTGGAGCATGCGGTCTGTAGCTGACAGCATCGGAGCTTGCGATCCGCAACCAATGCTAGTGGGTGCGACTGGCCGTGAGCTAGACACTCAGCCTGGAAAACACTTCGAGGTAAACACAAGGGGTGTGATCCACCAACCAAATTGCGCCCGCACATCGTTGCAGACCACCTGCAAGCCCTATGTGCGCCGGCCATAGCGGTGGATCTGACCGCGACCCGCACCGTTGGGAATGGCACCAATGTTTATTTGTGGTTATGCATGTGGGGCATAGTTTGACTGTGATAGTATGAGATATAAGTTTGGCGGTCGGATGGTCAGGTTGCAGGGGGTTCCAGAGGACGGAGCCAGCGGCTAGTAATCCACCAAACAGCGGCGTTATCTAGGCGCGTATACCAACGTAGAGGGTGAAATTCACGTAAAGAGAGAACTGGAAAAGGAGAGCAGGTTAAAAGAGCAGACAGAATGTGCCCCTGCTGTGGATCAACGGTTAATGGAGGCATATAAAAACCAGTAAAGGACGAGGCACAAGAGTGACAGAAATTACGGGTGTAGGTGGAAGCAAAGTGGTTGAAATTAGTGGCATTTCAGTTTGTTTAATTCATTTAGGAAGTGGACATAGGTGATCTAACGTTGAGAACTCAGTCAGATAAATGAAACTGTCTATCGTCCAGAACGGAAACTGAAAAGTGGGGAACGCTGTGGGTGAATACAAGATCTAAGATGTTGGCGTTCTTAGTAGGGGTTTTGAAGTGTTGCACCCAGCCCCCAGTGTGAGTGTGGGACACAAAGTCTATTAAGTTGGGAGGTGCCGTGAGGTTTCGCCAGTTAAAATGACCGGCTATGATTTTCGCTACCGAGGGTGGTAGTGAAAGGTAATCAAAGGCTTCGTTAAGGGAGTTAAGTCTGCAATAGTAGGTGAGGGCGGGCGATAGACACAACCAATGTGCATGACTTTAGTTTAGAACCGAATTGTGAGCCATAGAGAATCCGGAATTGAGTCGAGTGTGACGTCTGATGGGGACTACTGAAAGGGCATGCTGTGCGTACACAAGGCACCCACCTCCGCGTTTGTCGATCTTATTTACCCTAAAAACCTTGTTCCCTTCAAGCAATATTTCGCTTGTGCTGGTGTGTTCGGTGAGCCAGGTTTCAGTGATAACGGTCATGCCAGGAGTGGATGTTATGACATAATTTTCTAAGTAATGAAGCTTATTTAAGATGGACCGCGAGTTAAACAAGATGAATGACAACCCACTCATGTGGAAGTGAGTGTCAGGGTAAGTTAACATATGGGAGTTGTTGGTTGGAGGAAGTGCACGGTGGGGGGCGTGAGTTGGAACTATTACCGAAGGGGAGGAAAAGCGGGGGTTGGGTGCCTCCTCGATGGTTTCTGAATAATCAGCCGCGGACGAACCGGAAATAATCAATTTTGGGTTATTACGAAATGAAATAGAAGACCATAGACGAAGTAGTCCTGCTGCTTGTCCTGATTCGTTGGGATCGTTCGATGCTCCAGTGCAGTGACAGAATACAGGGTTATGGAAGGTACTGGATTTCTCGCGTGACAACCTTGGTATTGGTTGGTGTTGTGTGGTAAGAGCAGGCCTCAGAGGGTAATGACTAAAGGAGTTTGGGGTGGCTTTGCCGCCCGTCGATGCGGTATGCCCGGTTGCGGAAAGATAGGAATCGGCGGTTGGTAGGGGGGCATATGGAGGTTATTTTTGAAGAAGGTAGTGGTAATACGCAGTGTTGCGTAGTTGGCCTGCGGAGTTCGGTGTGATACTGAAGGTACGAACGACTGGTCAGGTGCCGGTATGGGGAAGCGGTTCATTAGGGCCAGAAGAGATAAAAGAGTGTGGGATTGTATGCCACAGGGTGGGGAAAATTTACTCGAAGGGGGTTTGTGGATGTATCCTGCGCGTAAAACGCCTGTGGTGGGGCGAAACGAAAATTTTGGTATGGTAAAGGAACTAACGGGATGAACGGTGGAGGCACGGAAATGTTAAGAAATGGTGAGCTAGGCAGATGCAGCTTTGAATAGTAGCTGTGAGCTGCCTTGCGGGCATCGTCCGTATAAATGCGCTAAGAGCTGGGGTTTCGCTGGGAGGAATTACGGTTTGAGAGACTATCTATTTTGGGAACAGAAACTGTAGGTCCCGGGATTAGTGACATCTTACTAGGGTATCTGTCCGCTTCTAATCTATGCGTGACCTTCGGGATTAGCCTGGTGATATAAGGCGGTGGTTGCCTAATGAACTAGATGTTGGGGTCTTCAGTAGGGATGGAGTGTGGGTTGCCGAATTCTGGATTTGTGGCCGTGTGTTACCGTTGGTATCGACACTGCATTGGGGGCTGAGTGTAGGTCGTTACCAACTTTCCGCCCATGGGTGATAAGTTAGATTGCAACAATGAGATTGTGTCCTCAGGTACTCTACTTCTTCGCAGCTTGTTTATGTGGGTCTGTCCTGAAGGCTTGCAGGTTTGATTCGAGCAAGAATGACCTGGCAATGTTATGGTGCGGTCCGGCTGATGGGTTTTAGTCGTGGCTATGTGGTGTGGATAAGAACTACCATAGGTTGATTTATGTGTCGCCTTGGGAGAGTGATTCAAAGTTGTAAAGTCAGGGAGGCTACGCGATTAAGGCAGCTGTTTCTGATGCACAGAGCTAAGCCGTCTGGCAGGACTCGGTGGATTCGAGTCCCAGGCATCCGCGACACTATTGACGAGCCTAGAGCGCTTAGAGACTGGTGGATTTTGAGAAGGCCCAGGCGTTGCGTCAGGGTCTACATCAGACAGTTGTTGGCTGATAGACGTTGGTTGCATAGAGTAGATTAGGGGAATGACGGGGTTAGGTGACTTTTGGGCGGATTCATGCCCTGGAAGTTTGCGAGAGTTCTACTTTCTCAGCACTTCTCTCTGTAGTGGCGTTCTGTTGGGTGCTATTCGAATGTTCTTGTATGGCGAATTAATAGCAATAACTGTTTATTTATGAATAAACTCACTGACCGTCAGTGAGTCCGGAAATTGGAAAAGTAGGGGGCTTTGGTGTCGTTGTGTTTGTTTGCGGAGTCTGTTGCTACGGTATATGTTAGCGGCCTTTAGCAAGGTACTACTGGCTATGTTGAGTGGGGCCTTTCGGGAATGTTAAATACAACGGCAGGATTCGAGTCTCGGGTTCGTTTTGAAACCTCTGCAGATGTGCTGTCAATAAAGTTACACGTGGCAACTAAGTTACAGTCCGTAGTTACCGTAGAGGGCTCGAGGAGTTGAGCCAGTGGTGTCAGAATTCCAGTGGCCCTGTCAAGAGCTTCAATCCACTATTCGAGTGAGCTAACGTGTTGTAAGAAACTGTCAATCTTGCTATTTGCGTCGTCATGGATGTTCGTTAATGAGACGGAGCATGGCGTAGTGATTGGGCGAGGTACAGCTACGCGTGGCAAAATCTTACTGGCCGGTCTGCTTCTTTTGGAATTGCGCTTAGTGACTGAAAGCTTTGGATAACCAACTAGTTTTATTGAAAATTTAGCGACTGCAAAAATCCTGGATACGGAACGGAGCTGAAATTCTATAGGAAGTCACCTAGGATATTTGCAAATAGGGCTGACCAGGTGGTTCCACTCTTTGGACGGACTAGGGTTAGAGTTTTAGCCAAGCAGGAAACGATAACTAGAAGGGTTGATTTAGCATACCATTGCGAAGTATTCTATAGATGGGCTCACAAAGGGTGATTTGTGGCAGGTATAGATCTAGGTTTCCTAGTAAAGGATTGTATTGATTTTTCGCGGTAATAAGTTATAGACCCACAAAGGTGTGTCACAGTTATTGCCACGGACAGTATGACGCTTCAGAGTAGATAACTATTACTACTAGGTGCTAGGTAAAAACAGGCCTTAACGATGGAAAAAGGAAAAAAGGAGACAACCTGATATACACGTCAAGTTGACCTTGACCTTGATCTGAGTGCTTCGGAATATCGTTAGATGGACTGTTTAGTCTCACTGGCCGACAGTGCTTCAGTACCAACCCCTGCTGAGACCAAAAATCCACGCCTGGCATGACAGCCGATTGGCGGTGTGAACCATTACACGAGACAAATCCCGCCAGCAGCTTTCTATCCCCAAAGCTTGATTACCCACACCGGTCCGATCAATGCTTTGTGTGTAAGGAGTGGGCGCATCTGGAGACAAATTGCATAGTTTTTTGTTTTTCACAGATAAAGGGACATGATTCTGCGGCCCATCTGAATTCTGAGTAGAGGTATTGGAGAGAAACAAAACGGGGGGGGGGGTCATCTAATCTGAACCGTTCGTTATTTTCGTTACGGTGTTTTGCACGGTGGTTGAAATGACCCCTACATAGGAAGTGTCGCAGGAGGAAGTCCTTAGTAAACTTCAGCGGAGCACATGCAGCTATATCAGGACTCCGAATGGGTAAAACCTGGAAACCAGATAGTATTCGCTGCAGCGAACCAGAGGCATGGTTGCAATCAAGCAGGGAAGGTGGTGGGCTCTCCGCGCGATATATAGCAGCCAAGCAACACGATCGGCCTGTGTTTCTGAAATTAGCGAAGGAAGGGTTGCGGTTTGAAAGTGCTTCCGCTAAGGGCTGGCTTGAGCAAAACAACCGGTAGAAGCATGGCGGTCGGAAACAAGGCACAGTGTCCGTTTTGACATGGCGAGGAGTGGGCGTTAAATACCGGTATTTTTGGGGACCAACTGCGCCCGCATACCAGGTCTACCTAAGGGTTATCGGTTCAGTATGGTCCCAGGAAATCTTGTCGTTCGCGGTTAACAAAGCCTTTGGGGGTACAACTGAAGTATTGGGGCGATCAAACACACAGAGAATCAACTGGCAGGCAGTAATAACCCAAATGTCAAGTTGGTATAATAGGTCTATAGGACATGTGACGCGTGCTGCCCTGGAGTATCTCAGGTCTTGTGTTGATGATTAGTATCGGGTCTTGGCACGAGAAAGGTGGCTGTTAGGCTGGGCCGTAAACTGGAAAAAAGCAAGATAAAAGGACATAAAGAAAGTCGCTTTTTGCGAGAAGGAGGAAAGTTAGATAAGTGTGACCGGGAAATAAGGGCCGTTTTGCCTGCATGCTTGAGTATTTTCTACATATGTAGTTTCGAGTTCATAAGTAGTGCTATTATGAGACTTATTGGTCTTTCGATATATCAGTTTTTCTACTAGATCAGTGGAATGAGATTCAGAGCAGCGAAGGCTTTCGTAAATGACGTCAACTTGCATGCCAGGCCTGCATGCGGTGGGAGGTGGATGAGCTTTTGCAGAGGGTCCAGCCGGATCCCACCTAGTCGGTCCGGTGAGTAAGAACCAAAATCACGTCAAGCTGGCATAGGCCAGGTGGGGTTCCCCTTTCTGCATGGTCACGTCTGAGCAGATGGGAGACACTCTCATAGCTGAAGGTTGCCCATTTCCTTTACAGTCCAATATTACTGATATTTGGAGCTCCAGCTGATCCCTTAGGCCTATTTCTATTGTTTCCCACTTTTTCAAATGGCGGGGCCGGTGAGTCCATATAGGAACTTTCCATCTGATATCTTCGCAACTGCTGCCGTTGGTCCGTTATTCCTAGTCTGGACAAAGCTACAGTGTAGTTGTTATTGACATCAGGGGTTTCGCTATCGAGGGCTGGAAGAATGGAGGGTGCAGCTGATCAAAAGCACGGGGTAACACAGAGAGTGTTGTGATGCAAACGCCTGCTTCCGTGTACCATTGTCGCATAGAGAATGATCATGCCGAAGACTACCGAAAGCTAGGCTGGTACGACTAGTGTGAGACAAGTTGGCCTCCCCAATGAGTAAGGGAATGAAACATACGGTCTGCATTGCCTTCATGTATCGCTATCCTCTTCGCATGCGTCGATTTTCCCCCTTTTCTTCTTGCTCAAAATTTACTCCATCTGCAGAACCTTAGTTGGCCTCCGGTTCCCTTGGCTTGCGTCATTCTTGTTCATTATGCCTCCATAGCACTGCGTTAACTATTTTTTCGATATCTCTACCGCGCACCACTGCCCAGCCCGGATTCGAAACTGGTTCAAAACTGCCGCGCAAACCATTATCAGAATGATCCATTCAAACTGTTGCTGTCTTTGTTTTTCCATCTCTGATACTCTCGACTTTCATACTTAGAATTTGTGAATATTTCAGCTTATTGAGTAACGTGTTACACCATGATCATGCGTTAGCGCGTGCGTCTCGACCATGGCCGAGAAAAATACCAATATTACAGTATTACAGACAGTAATGATCGAAGTAAGATAGTAGATTCAGAAACCAAGGCGACACAGACTAGTAGTCGTGTGGTTAGATGTGAAAGAAGGAAGCTGAGGCCGAAAAGTGACCACTGGAAAATGAGCGGGGTGAGTGATCTTGGCACTGGGTGGTTAAAAAGGGCTAAATACTGTTGGGTGGGAAAGCTGGGACGAGAACGGGAGCAAGAATGAATGAGAGGGGTCGAAAGCTCAAGAAGTAAAATAGTGGACGACTAAACTCCGTGTCCTGGGACTCAACGACACTTGTTTATTTCGTACCAGAGGAAACATCAAGGACTGAAAACCTTGAGCGAAAGAAAAATAGTCTTATACTGCTTGGGAAGTTGTCCAGTAATAGTTGTGGAGACCTGCCGGTGGGTTGGATAAGGCGGGATAGTGCGGGACAAACTGGTAGCGGGTGGGTGTTGGTGTTGTTTGGAGTCTCGGGATCCGGCAGCCATTTATCCAGTTTTAGTTACAAAGAGCAACAAACCATGCTGCTGCAACGCATACTATATACAGTGTATATGAAATAAAATAGGCGATGAAGCCTTTGTCGTTTAGTGGAGATAGTAATTTGAGGATGCGGGGCTATCATTCCAGTAACGTAACCCGTATTCAAATCCTAACCTGAGCTGGTTCTCTGTGAAACTTGGGCCGATAGGCCGGAGAACATAAGTGGCAGTCACGTAGAGTTCCAGTGGGCCTCTGAACTAAGGGAAAGAAGAGAAAAGCAGGGGGAGGAAAGCTAAGGTTCCTGAGTTCAATAACCTCTTCGTAGGCCTGATCCCCAAATATGCTGGGGTGGGTCACAGGCAAGAGATGGCTGACAGTAAATTCCGGTTTGAGGGCTTGGGTAGACTGGGCTATTGAAGCACGTTCGAGAATAGCCAGAAGTGACGTATTCAAAAACTTTGTGACTTGGAAAGAAGAAAATTGGATCCTATTGCAAGTCTCGACTGGGGAAAGCGGCCTGAAGTTCCCTATGGCGTAGAGGGTAAGACGGGTGTAGGAAAACAGTATAGAGTTGAAAGAATCAAAAGCACACCCATTAATGAGCCGATTTAGAAAAGGTGAGTGACGTCTAACGCGCTTAAGCCATAAGGGGCCTAGGTTTAGTGTGGTGTAGCGCTGTATTTAGCTCAGTGGAGAAGAGTATCTTGTCAGCCACTTGATAAATGCACTTCGGATTCTCCGAGCGCTTTTCCCATCCTAATAGGGCATTCCACAGAAAATACTAGAGCAGTATTCCGAATTGGTCCTCTCTTTGAATAATTCTTTTGGAAGAATTAAAGATTTAATTTTAAATTATCCGGAACAATGCATGTCATGTCTGGCTTTGGCTGCTCTGAATGAGACATGCTCCAAGAATTGCGGATTATCTGTGTACCAAAGCTCACATTCCCTCACTAATGAGCTCAGGGTAATGAGCGCTTGATTCAGTGCAGAAATCTTGGAGGGACTTGACGTTTACAGGTTAAGTAAAAGCTTAAAGCAGTCCAGAAGCACATCTGCCCAGGAAGGCACACTTCATCAAGTTTGTTGCGATCACTGTCAATGTTTGACTGCTCTAAGCTCAAATCTCAGTTACGTTATTCATAAACTATTTGGATATCACCAGCCTAAAGAGAGGGAGGGCCGCGCTGCACAACCGGAAAGTGGTCGTCAGTATAGAAGAAAAAATAGAGGACTAGGTACATTTCCTTGTATAGTTTCGCGGGAAAAAGGCACCTCTTGCAACAGGTGACCATAAGCTCAAACCAACTTGGTTCAGTCTGACAGGTGGGCAAGCCACAATAAGAGCGGACCGTGGGCACCACAGGCTCGAAGTTTCGCCGACAACCGAGGGTGAGAACTTGGTCGAGTGCCTCGGATATATCAAGGTAAGTGATGACCAGATATTTGTCATGGTCTGCAGCCGTATTCAGTAGGTCAAAGAAGTCAAATTGGCAAGTGGCACAAGAAAGTGATTTTAGGAAGTCACGTTGACCACTTTGGATGTTGTTATGGGACAGCGAAAAATCTTAATTCCGCGATTTATCAAAAGTTCCATTGTTCTGGCGGCGAGAGAGGTATGGGTAACAGGACAGTTAGTTGAATGACCACGCACTGGACCATTTAGGGACAATGCTTGACGTTTTTAATTGAGAAGCAAAAATATCTTACTTAAGGAACAATTTGAGGGGATTCATAAAGTTGGCGGCGAAGTGAGTTCCACTGAGCTGAAAAGGTGATGGGGGGTGTCGTTATATCCAGGGCGGGATGAGGGTCTAACTTGGAGCAGTAGATGGACGGCTCCGTTCAAACTGAAAACAAAGCTGGAGAGAAGGTGATCGACAAGGGAATTTGGGGACTGATCTGAGGTGGCTTCATTGGTCGTGGATTCCGGGAAGGTGTTGAGCTCTTCAGCTGATGCAGCCGGACAGCAAAATTGTGTATTGTTCCATAAAGTTAATTAGGTGTCCCAGGAGACTTGTCCTGAGCTCCGCTGCTTTAAAATTAGACCAATCCATTAAATTTGTCGAGGGAATTTTAAGCCAAAAGCTCTTGCTTATTCAGCAGTTCATTAGTCTGAAGGCTGATGATTGCAGAGCAAGAGTGTGGTTGCAGCAGCACGGAGAAAACTCCAATTTTGCTATATATCTGCTGTTTCGCACGTTGGATTCGGAGCTTTTTAAGATAAAAGCTAGTGGCTTGAGTATGGTAGGCGAAAATAGTACAGATTGCTGGGGAGCAACCATAAAGCTTATCATGGAGTACGTCCACAGCAAGCTGTTGGTTGTGCTGCGGGAAGTAGTCATCCCAGTTAAAGGAGTGAGGTGTGAGCTGGAGGTTCCTCCAGTTGATCGTGTGTCTGGCTGTTTGGGTGGGTAACTTTTGGAATCCCTGGGCCCAGCTGATTACTGCCTGGAAAGAGATCGAGGGCAGCATTTGGTACATTCTGTAGGATAGTAGTGAACATCACTTCAAGTATGTAATTTCCTCCGATTGATTTCCCTAGGTGGTGGACCCATCGTCCTGCACTTGTGGTAGAAACAAAATTCGTGAGGTACTCTGGTGATGACATGATTTGCCAGCAGATTTTGGGCGCACTGGGGCCGCAAGCAGTGAGTTTCGACAAAGAGGGTAACCGTGCCAAGTAGACGAAAGCGTTGACTACGTGGACAAACTCCGTGAAGTTCGAGTTGGTTGGTCAATAGACGCAACACATATGGAGTGATAATTTCGCCAGTGGGATCGCTACCTCAAGTGCGTCTGACTATCAGGACAAATGACGCACCGAAGCACTGGGAAAGTCGATCAATCCTCAGCTCAAATATCCAAGTGCACGCTAAAATGAGTTGCCTATTTTCCCTAGTACGTGATCCGTGCATAGATTTCAAGCCTGACGAGCTTCAGTCACATGGAAATAAAAACCGATTTTTGGCCTGTTGTATGTATAACATCCCGGATGAGGATGATTTCAACCTTGAATTTCCGTCCTGTGTCTTACAGGTGACTATCAAAAAGGCAATCAAGAAACAATCAGCGGGCTAAAAGAGGGTACTTTCAAGGGTATAACCTTGAAACAAGACATGGTATATAATATGCCGTTTTCTTTGAGGATTTATTGAAACACACTGTTTACAGAAACATCTTATTTTGAAAAGCGTGCATTATAATCGATAAACGTAGTCAGCCTAAGAAGAGGTCAACAGTAATCGTTATGTCGGATAGTCGCCGCTGTGGCTCTTGCTCGTTAATAGTATTCAAAATCGATTCGACTCGGATTTGCGAGGCTCGACCCATTACCGGGTCACTTGTTTCTTTCTGCCAATAGTTTGTATATGCCGAATAGAAAAGAGACGTCATTTATCCGTCCTTTCTGTGGGGGGTGATTGAAAATGAACTATCATTCATTATTGTACCGCTGAATAGGGAAACGAGCCGCCTTTTCCCTGGGGAGATTAATAATATTCGGAATATCTGCATCCAAGGTGGTCACGGAGATTGACCCTCCCCTTCTGTCCTACACACTCACCCACTAGATCACGAGAGTATTAGGCTGCGGGGCGTGGTTGCCATCGGCAAACAGTGATTCCCAGTCTACTGACAGTCATGGGCTGTTTCCAGAGACAGAAGTTTCGTTCAAAAGCCCCCTTCTCTTATTACAAGTAGATGGTCTGGACAGTGTAAGGTAGATTAGTCCAGCCGGAACATGTATATTCCGGAAACAAACGGCTGCAAGTCGAGAATTATTTCAACCAAAACCAGAGAAAATGCTGGCCAGAACTGTTTTGCTTCGAATAACAAGGCAAATTTGGGAATCTTTCCGTAAGTATAATAAAAACAAAAAGACACCGCGTGAATGCCAGAATTAGCTTCAGAACTAATCACTTATATTGGAAATTATTCTTAACAGAATAAAGTTATTTGCACTAAATAGCCTGTAATAACAGAAACGGGGTTATTTGATATTCTTTTCACCAAAACTGCGGATCATAAACGTCGTTTTATTTGCAGTGGCTATCCATTTTTTCACCTTTAATTTTAAATGAAAAGCAGTTATTAAATACCGGATGATTGACACAGCAGTTCTACCAACAGAATGAATCATTTTAACAGTAAGAAAAGAACTCACTATACCGATAGCTATCAGCTTTATCCGGCGTATTTACAAACCGTCAAGAACCATGAGATTTTAACACGCTGTTGCAAATATTCGCTGAGCACATCGGTGAAAAGGCAGTGCGCACCTCTTTTGAGCGGTATACAAGGGAATGATGGTTTAATTAGTTTAGTCACAAAGTGATCATTGCCGCCTGACATATGGGGACTACAATGAATTGCTTTATGTGAAGTAGTAGATACAGTATTCAATCAAGTGAAACTACGCTGCAATGACAGAACAGACACAGCTTTCTTGAGTATTTATGGCTTCTTATGCTTCTATTCGATAAAAGGGCTAGTTTGTTATTTTCCGACCTCAAAAAATTTTTGTTCATCGCAGACCATAAATAAATGAGAGTTTTTGATGAATGAGTGTTTATATGTAGCCAATCTAACAGCCGAGTACTGAACCGTATAGTTCAGTAACTAAGGAAACAGGGTGAAGAAACTTGCACACCACATCAAAATGGGGTTGAAAATGGGGCTATGTCTTTCAAGAAACCTTTCACGACGCTCGAATGTTTTGTCCAGCCTCCTCCACAGTCATGCTTTCATTGTGCCCATCCGCTACCAGGTGGACTTTACTTGTTTTTTTGTGTTTCTGTTTATTAGTTCGTAATTTTTAGGCCTAACTTATTGTATCTCAGGTAACAAAAGAAAGTTGTTCCAAACAGTTTGATAGTTGTTCAATATAAACTTTGTCATCGGAAATTATTTTCCAACTTCCGCTTGATTTTGTTCATACCCTACCGATGGGGTTGACCAGATTACCCTGCAAAGCTAACGAAAAGTTGTGTAATCTTGGATTCATCATTCATTACCATTTTGGTATGCTGCATCACGAAATAACTGATTGATTTTACCGTTTAACAAACGCCGTTGTCCTAGGTTCTCGTTTGTTCCCAAGCTTGGCGTCACCAGGGATGAAAATATTTCTAATAACTCCGTTTAATTTGAGGTTGTCAGCCCACGGTTAGCTAAAAGAATAATATATGCTCTCATTTCTTTATTACAGAAAGCTTCTTTTAATTAAAAAAGACGTGTTATTCTGTTGGCTGTGGTTCAGACAGTACTCATTGTGTCAGTTCAGACTACATTTCGATGAACCCAACTGCGGTCCGCAGGGTGCGACCCATTAAGAGCGACGGTAATCGGCATGAATTACGCAAAGTATGGTGAATTACCATTTCAACCAACAACACTTATTATGAGCAGAAATTTACAACTAATATTTAGTAGTTAAAAACTTCTACTTTAATGACGAATGACGCTCATTGTGTAAGCTTTAAGTTCCATTAGAGTGATATTGTTCCCCTTTAACATCCCTGTTCCGTTGAAGTTTTCTTATTTCTATGGATATGGTTCTACACTGTGAGATTTACCATTACCGTCCTTCATTTCTTGTTATTCTAACTTAGATCTAAACAACTATTCGTTAGTTTGAAATGAGTCCCCAGTGGACTGGTTTTATTTATTGATGAGCTGCGAAGTTCCCCAGGTTTACATTTTACTTGTTGATTTCATTGCTCACCTAAACTACCCACATTACTCCCTAGTGTGCATACATTAACCTCCCTTTCATAGCTCTAGTATTTCCTCTTGCCCCCCCCCCCTTTGTGTTACATATTTCTAAATTCTCCATGAATTTTAACGTCAGTTTTGTCACTTGCGAAATCGTGATCATGCGTAAGGCGTGCTTCGGGCGTCTCCAAAATAAGCTATCAATAATAATATTATAAACCAAACCGTTCTCTTAATTGAGAGAAAAATGCACGGCTTTGTAAATAAAGCCATAGAAACTGGAGTAATCTACTTAAAGTTCTTGAGACCAGAATGAGCTTGCCTAGAGCAGACTAATATAGTGGCCTCTGCAAGAGCTGTGCTGGAAAGGAACAATACTAAGGCCGGGTAAGAATAATAAAGAATTTTAACCCCACATACTTGTGAGGCTTGGCGTGTAATGAGGCTAAGTTATTGCCCCTTTCCAATAGACCCCTTGATCAATATTCATCGTGGTCCCGCGATATCTCTGGAAGCGCACGTCCTGAAACGCGAGTGCCTCAGTGACATCAATAACCCTTTACACACAGGCATAACTTGCATACACCGAATGCTGGTAGCTTTACCTGTGCGTCAAAACAACGAATACGACACACAGTGTGTGACTCAAATAAGCAAACGCTCCGCTGCAGTCTCAAAGCTTGAAACATTTACCAATCCTGGGCTGCCGAAGGCCCGATATTCGAAGTTTAACCGTGTAGATAATTGCAAAAGACGAACTTGCAAGTCGTTCATCGGTGGACGGTTGGTTCCCACGAGTCCAGTGAACAAATTCCTCGACTAGGAACGAAGTTGTCTCA
Source organism: Fasciola hepatica (assembly GCA_948099385.1). Lineage (NCBI taxonomy): Eukaryota > Metazoa > Platyhelminthes > Trematoda > Plagiorchiida > Fasciolidae > Fasciola > Fasciola hepatica. Next base: position 5,934,063 of record CANUEZ040000012.1, on the reverse strand, counting down.
TGCCTCCAACACGTGGTAGTTATACCGCCCACTACGGTGGGTGTGTGCAATATATACTATCATCACGGTATCCGGTATAACCATGTTACTCAACAGAAGGACTTGTTGCAGTTTCATCCCCTCTCGTGAGCCGTGGGACGGGAGGGGACGTATCAAACGTCCCCGGCAACAACATTCACCGGATGATACGAAACCACGAGCCTGTTCCAGTAAATGCCAGGTTGTGTTAAAATCGCGCCATAACCCGTGCAGGTTAGCTTCAGCTGGCTTAACTGAGCTTCGTCCAGCTACCCTTGACTTGGTATGGGAAGTACAACGTTAAAACCCGGATGATGTGCGACCATCCAGTGACGGCGCCATAACCATGGATTTATCCAGGAAATAAGTACCCTAGGTCACCTTTCGTCAGTGACATTTATTGATTATTTGTAGGAAGCGTCCACGTTACTTGCCCTCCGAGGATGGAGGTGAGGACAAAAAAAACGCGACAGAAAGAATGCTAAATGGAATACATATTGCTTAGTTCATGTTCTAGATGTGACAGGCATGCCCGCGTGTGTGGTACAAGACGAGCTTGATCATTTATTTGACAAGTTTACCACGGATTCCGTTGTTTCCGGTAAGTGCTTACTTCGACGGCAAGCACTACTTACCAAGCAGAATGAAGAGCAGATTTGTTTTCATTGACGTTCAATATACCAAGTCCGAAAACAGATGTAGCATGTAGGTACAATAACATTATTTTGGAGCAAATTACTTCATAACCGTTTTATGCATCCTGCACTTTCATCGGGAGATGCTCTGTGGAACATCAAGCGGAAGGAATGGTAGGTCTATCCCGTCAAATGATTGACTCGCCTAATGGATCGGCACACGGTTTTGGTCCAGGGATACTCTTTCAACGCGTAGGCTCCGAGAGCTGAAGCAGCAGCTTAGAACTCTGAGGGATCAAGTGTCACTAACAACAAATCACATGTTTCCAGTGGCTCCACTGGAGCAGTTACTAGAGGTGGGGATAAAAATTTCAAACCCTCAGGTCCGAACAGAATTGGTAGGTGGACAGTTATTTATCGCATTCTTACCGTCTTTATTATTACCATCGCAGAAGCAGATTTTTGCTGGCTAAAAAGCTATGATTATCGTCGCGTTCATCCGCGCCCTAATGACAGGGACAGCATCAAACCCGTTATCAACCTGTTTCAACTACTCCGGGGAGAGCGGAAAGTGCATTTTCAGAAGGTCAAAAATAGGGCATCTGACTTTGGGAATGCTACAAGGTACAACCTTGTGCGCAGCCGCAATATAAAACATTATTTCAGTAAGCCACCTTGAGGGTGAAGATGCGAAAACGTTGGTTCCTGGAAGGATGCAAGAAACTGCGAAGGATTACTGGAGGAGGTAAAACAACGGTCCTGATATAGCCTTGATGGAGCATTGCTCATTGACCTCTGTTTCAGCTCGCCGGGGACGAGTTGGCCTCGATATTGGCGAGCCGGCGGGCATGCTTGTTTGCATTGTATACAGCATGATAATAAAAATGAAAGTAATAATATTGAGCGCTTTATTAGCATTGGCATATGCGCCGTAGTATTCTAGCAGCTGATGGTTCCTTACTATGTCGAAGATAAGTGCAATTGGACGGTAGGGACGGCCCATTCCGAGAAGGGCAGTGGCCCCGGTCCTGGTAGTTTTACCTCTATTCAAATGACTACTGTTTTGAACCAATCTCGCCGTAAAGCAGGGGTAGTGGCTCCCAAAAATGCAAACATGAGATTGATCAATACGATGGATGGTAGGCGTACATAAGTGACACCAGCAAAAAACGTGATCGGCCTAGGGGACAGAAAATAGATGTTACAGAGAATCACTCCCGCGCTCGTCCCGTCGTACAGGTTGGTTGCAAAAAAGCGGGCAAAATCAGTGGTCAACAAGCAGACTTTGACAGCCCTTTGGATTTTCTCTCTGGCTAGAAAAAACAGGAACGGAATCGCGGTTATAGCCACCGTAGTGCTGGCTGGGTGGGCGGCCAAATTTGGAATTTTTAGGGCCAATTATTACGATGTACAACCACCTGCCCTGGAGGTGCTTGCAGCCAAACGTAAGGAGCTACTCTACGCGAGTAGTTTGACTTCAGTTCGATGAACATCGTGGACACAGTGTGAGTCTCTCTTCCTCTATTTCTATCGCACTTTATTCCTGTGCACTAGCGTTTTGTCAACGAACTTCCTTTTTGTATCATATCTCTGTGAAGTCGCCACACAATTGGTGAGCCAGACGTGATCCGCTGAGAACTCCCATTGAAATGCCTAGGCTTTCTAAATTCAGCTTTTTTATTCTCGGTGTATTTTTATTATGGATCCTACAGAAAAACCATACAATGAGAGGTATATGGCTAAATTTGCGGATTGTACAAGGTACCGAAAATATCCGCGTTGTCACATTTATTGCAGCCAAGTGCAATAGCACCTGTAATGTGCCTCGCTTAAAGCACTTCACGCGGCGAATTCGGTAGGCGGGAGAAGCAGTCAGTCAGGGGGTCGAAAACTCCACCTTTTTGCCCTCAAAATACACTTATGAATTTTAGATGCAACATTACCCAAGAGATGGCCCAACCTTGAGGCTAGCTTCGAGCAAACTTGGAGCTGGACCCAACCCAACCCTGCCTAACGGGGCAAGCTTGTGGCTTGCCCCAGGTTTACTTCGAGGGTTCGGGGGATGTGCTACTTGAATATAGGAGTCGGTTTCATTGCTCTAGATATTAAGGATATCTTCAGCAGAATATCGTCCACGAAATGGATATGATTATGCGAGTCTGCCGCTTTCTAATCTACTTCACTGTTCTTCCTATTTGATGCCCCAAGCACATCAAGGAGAGCTACTGAGAATGGTTTGACTGCATGCTTAGGCATAATGTCTCTGAATTTATGGGTCTGACTGTATGGTTTGTCTGGTTCGTGTCGGTAATTTGGCTCGCTTGAGGATGCTTGTGGAGATTCCGTGGGTAAGTAGTTATGTAACCTGCTGAAACTGGTTCAGCAAGTGGAACTTCTTGTGAGTGTGAAATCTCGTGGAAAACTTTGGATATTTTTTCCGAGTCTTTCTAGCCAGGTCGTGGGCTACTACGTGCTTTGTAAGCATGAAAATATGCAAATCTTAAAGAAGGCAGTGACACGATGAAGCTCACTTCCTAACCCGATTCGATTAGGATGGCACTGCGTGGAAGCCGGCTCACCAAATTCGTACAGGTTCTCCACCGCCAGCCTCTCGGATCACTCTTAGCTGCGATAAATGGAAAAAACAGTTTTCTCCGGCTAACTGGTAATGATAGAAGAGGGCAGCCATCCAGGCTTCTTTCCGATCTCACTAGCCTCGTGGTTACCATCTACTTATAAGTTCCAGCCAGTGGTTGATCTACCTGAGTGATAAACTTGAAGATAAAGGGAATTCAAAGTTGGCAAAAGACAACGAAAGGTGGCATTGATAAAAGTGTAGTCGATAGACATAGCAAATGGAAGGGGTGTTGACGACGATGCGAGAGGGAAAACGTGAGGAAGACTGATGAAGCGGCTGGTAAAAATGGTCGGCCGGTGAATTACAACAGCAAAATTAGTATTAAGAAAAAAGAGACGAACCTTAGGCTGACGGGTAGAGCGGCTGCCCAATGCTAGTTTCATAACACACTCCGTTCCAACTCCGTTTGGTGCACTCGGGTGACCAAACGATTGCTGAGGTTCAGCAGCTGTGAAATCTACCCTTTAGGATCAATGGAACCTTTGGGGATCTTTAAAGCTCCTGTTTGGCCACCTGTACACCACCTGTTCTCGGGCGAGAAAACGTCCACTGCCTCTGGTCCCTGCTCGTTAGCAAATCCTCGCAGGCCAAAGAATCACCTGATGGAGCATCGCTGGTCCCAGTCTACTGGTCTGACGTGCTTTACCTAGAAGTTCTTCCAAGCCCGGACACAGTACTTTATGTGCGGCCGATGGAGTGCCCTGAAAAACAACAAACAACCCCGGGTCATCTGGAGGCGGCAATCTTCTAAATCTAGTAAGATTCCTTTAAGGCCTTTTTGAGTGCCAAAGCAACATCGCTTTTCATGCCAGAAGGTGTCAGACTCAGTCACCCTGAGGTTCTTCACCGTTGTCATGTTGATTTCACTGCGCAAAATGGCCTTTCTAAGATAATTAACCGATTGAGCGTCCGCACTTTCTATTAGACAAATTTTCTTGCTGGCAGTTGGAGGTCATTTCCAGACCGCCTACCAGAGATGCACCAAGTTCAGACCCCGATGCATGGGGTCAGCTGCTATAGGGCCAACTGACTTCGCGCGGAATGAAAATACAAAACAAGGTATTTCCAGACCTGTGATCAAATCTCCCATGACTGGGATAAACAAAGTAGGTCCAAGGAAGAAACCCCTGGGTAAGCATTATAGCAATCGGTTCTCCTGGGATTTGCCATCCCCCAACTTGACTCAAAGATCCCGCCAGTGGTTAATCCGTGGATCTATTTGATAACCATCGGCAACAGGCTGAAGGCCTGCACCTCTGTCTACAGTTAAATGTGTCTGACTGAGTCAAATAGCACATAGGATTCAGGGCAACAAAAGTTTATTTCACCCCCCGATCTAACATTTGTTGGCCTCTAATGTAAAACACGCGAGGTTTAAAAGGCGGGACCTCTGACGGATAAATCCATGTTGGTTTGTGAGAGTCAACCTGTAGGCGGTCATGTGGCCAGAAAACTTGTCTCTCGGGACCCGCCGATTACCTTCAACAGTATCGCAGTTGAACTACAAGACCCATGGTTTAGAAATGTTGTCCTATCCTCCGCTCTGGGGATTGAGGTGATCGTCGTCCTGAGCCAATCTTGGCGCAAGCAACCTTCGTCGAAGTATGCTTTGAATGGCGTAGCCAGCAGCTCTATCAGAAGCTGAGCCCTCTCCATCCCGCTGGGCCATCATGACTGGATTCCCACGACGAACCTTCCCGAAGGGAGCTACTCTGTCATTTAGATGGATAAGACTATCCCTAGTGCGCCTGCACTACAGCTGTACAAAGCCTTTACCTTGTTCGTCGTCCCGTTTGATCGCAACCTCCCGTTGCTTCCACATTATCTGGTCTTCCAGGCAGTAGCTATTTCTTTCTCTGTTTGAAGGCTATTGTCTACCCAGAATAGGTATTAGGTGGCTTTGGTTAGGGTTTGTTTATCATAAATGGAAGGGGCTCGTGCTCTATAGGATGGTCAGGCTGTACAGGTTCTGCACAGATACAGAACTCGGCAGTGGTTTGTCGTGAAAGTGTAAAGCACGGTTATACGAAAGGTCACAGGAGTTGCCACCGATCAAGGTTAATCCAAAATGATTGTCAACATCAAAAAGGCTAAGAAAAGTATACAGGACTAGTTTATTGTTTTCCGCGCGGCACACAGACCGTTTTGGGATGGGTTCGTTATTCAGCTTTTGATGGTGGAGAATTACCCAGACCGTCATGATTCTTTTTAAAAAAAAAGAAAATAACAGCATTCCCTAGTTTAGCTTTCGGAGATTGCGTTACAATGTCAAAAGGGTTTTTTAAACCGACGGCGGGCTTCCTGTAAAAAACTGTGCACACTGGTAACGCACACCACAAAGTCTGTGTACTGCCAACAACAGCTAACCAATCGTTTACGGTGAGTCACACTTTCCGGAAGACTAACCGGTTGCTTCAAGAAATGTCATTTTGCTCGAATTTTGGGGATTCATTTTAGGTCAATTTAGCCTCAGTATACCAGCCGGGTTCAGAAAAGGCCTGGTCTGGGTTCGGGCCGGATTTGCAACGAGGGTCCGGCTGGGTTTCGACTGGGTGAACCCAGCAGTAAACCAGCCGGGCTTCTCTGGGCTAGGAAGGGGCTCCGGATGAGTTGTCAGGCACGCCGCGCATACCGCTGTGCTACGCTACTGCTTTACTGTATATATTTCTCATACATAATTAGTGTAAAGATGAATGACAATACATGCTGTGAAATAGCACAGTTTTATAAGATTATTTGTGATACATGTATCATGCATGCCAATATGGACAGCTAAAACAAACCGTTTTCATCAAGATGCGCTTGGTAAAGATAGCCTTTGAGAGAGAACATATTGCTGGATAGGAAATGCCCCTCTTGTTTAAACATCATTCTCTGGGAACACCGCAACGGATGTCCAATGCTGGATGAACTCAATGTTAATTGTAGTTTACCCAGTAATGTGAATCTTATACTAACGGCGAAGTTACATCACAAGTTAGGGAGAAAGATTTATCTCACCTGCAATGGGTAGATCCAGTTATATAATTATTACACCGAGGAGGAAATCAATTACTCCTAGGGAAACGAAAATCAACCACCGTGCGGAATAGATAGGCGCATTAGGAGTTGATATGCAAACTCAAAAGCCAGCAAAGAGCCAGGGAGGCGTATAAGGAACTTTCGGCACAAGAAGTCTGTAGTTGTCACCTGCTTTATTCAGGTACACACTTCCTTTTGATCACTGTACCCATTTCAGGCTATCACGTAACAAATAACTAAGTGTGTATATGAACCTGTACATCTCGCTTTTTACTGTTTCGAGGCTCACACATTCCACATATACGAAGGTTAGTATGAAAGATACCAGCTAGTTTCATTTTCCTCACATTTCGCAGCTCGTTAATCGCAATGTTCTTCCATCCAAGGTGGCTGATGGCACCATTTATAGGGCTTTCTATCGACTACTGATATCATTAGTTTACTGTTCTTCCATTCCAGGAGTGAACAGATTTAGAAAACGACACGACTGTGGATAGGTTACCTGTAAATATCAAACCAACCGTGTATCCTGAACTTTGTGTAAGTATACCAGACATCAGTTTCAAGGTCTTCAATTTTATTACGGAGTGGGACGTAAGCGCGGCCCAGGACCAGAATAAAACCGCAATGATAAGGTTGGGTCCAACCAAAAATGTGTTCAGCTGTCGTCCTCAGTGCCAAGCGGACTAACTGTCTCGTTATCCTGCAAAATGGTTGGCTCCTTGAACGTGCACGGGAGCCAGGGGGCTACGGATGAAGCCAGTATGACTGTGAATCCGTCTGAGAGATGGCAAGGCAAACTGGGGAAAAATAGCGACTGGGGCTATCCGCAGATGTTGGACCGTATTAACAAGAAACAACGACCTTCAGTGTTGTTGAAGTTGCTAGGAGACTAGAAGGAAATAAAAGCATGACGACCGACCATAACTTCCCACTCCTGTCGTTTGGCAAATCCACTGCAAACTTCCGAACGCGGTGCTAACAATCGGTTGGTAAAGCCCTCGCGAAACTTGCGAAACGGACGTGACTTCGCGGTTGGCTCCCAAGAGGGCTACTTTGAATTTCGAGTACGGTTGAAGGTTCTGACAGACTCACTTCCGGGTTTTCACTGGACGTGACTGTGGGCTGTGCGATTGATAACTCGGTCGATGCAAGTGACTGAGCGGCTTGAGCAGGTGGATGTTGGGTTGGCTGCTCGCGCTCTGTGGCAGCAGGTTTTAGGCCGTCAGTAGATGTGGTATCGTGTTGCCTATTGACATCTTTGACAGGTGATTTTGCCCTGCATTTCACTACCCGAAACTAGGCCAGTGTGTGGCGGTTGCAGTGGCGATAGGGCAACAACGAAGCGAAGAAATACTTGAGCAGCGGCTACTGACAAAGTCGAGGCATAACTTGTAGACCGTTTTTCGCACGGCGGACCGGTCTTCAACACTCGTATGTGCTGCGCAAGGTTCCGAGCATACTCACCTCAGTCAAACTCTAGGGTTGGTGAAGAGACTAAATACTCTCCGGGCAGACGAAGTGTACAGCCACGTACTAGTACGGCTGATGTCGCGTGCAGTTATTCATTGAAGGTGCTAAGCAGACTTGAGAGTGCCAATGGTAGCGCTCCACTGCAAAGTAAGTTACCTTTCACCTGGAAGACAGATTGTAGCTGTCACTGGAAATTCCCGGCCACACAGCCTGCTTGAGGGTGGTGGGCTGTCGTCCTAATGTGTTAGCGACCAAGCATAGCAAGAAGACTACCAAAGCGCTGTCAACGTGAGGACCACGATAGCTTATCACTTTTGCCGGGCAACCAAAATGACTAAACCAACGGGTCAGAAAATCTTTTGCTCTCTCTTTCGACATGAGACGGGTGATAGGAATGGCCTGCCGCCGGCGAGTAAAGAGATCCACACAGGTGAGCATGTAGACGTACCCGAGTGAGGCTGGTATTGGTCCTACGAGGTCGAAGTGCACATGATGGAAACTTGTTTCAGGTTCCGGGAACCTGGCTGAAGCCATCTAGGCTTGCCAGTGGGTTTTAACAAGCTGAGGCTGAAGACAATCACGAACCCACTGGTGGACATCATTTTTGACTTTTCGCCAAACAAAACTCCCGGGTTTCAGTCTCACCGAGGCAGTCACACTTGGACGAGCCAGGTCACGGAGTGTCAGGGAGGTAGAATAACGGTTAGAAGCAGGAACCAAAAGGCCTACGGTCGCTTTGGGACACACTGCACATGACGGCTCTCCGGAAGGTCGAGGTAGGTAATGTAGTTAAGCTCAGCGAACCGTTTTGCCGAAGTTGTTCTATGCCGCCGTCCGTAGTCTTGGCATGTGCCATTGCGCTTAAGCCAATGTTGGCTTTGTTGAGAGCTTCAATTGAGGTACGCGTGATAAAGCTTCAGAGACGGGAATGAGTACCCCAGAAGCATGTCGTGTGTTGACAGTGAACTTTGAGACTGAGTCCAAGTAGCGAATCTCGCGTAGTGGGTGTCGATCGGGGCAGATTTTAGTGCGTAAACCAAAGGCTTGTGATCTGTAAGCACCGTGAGAGAACGGCTTTCGAGTTCATGTCGAAAATGAAGCATTCCCAAGTAGATGGCTAATAGTTCCCTACCACATGGGCTGTACACGGATTCGGCGAATTTCAGGCACCTAGAGGAGAATGCTATAGGTCGCCAAGAGTCGTCCATAAACTGCGCATTACCTCTCTAACCGCTGCTTCAGAGCCATCCGCCTCTACCGAAATAGGAGCTAAAAGGTCGGGGTGAGAGAGGAGTGCTTTGTTGGCGACGGCAACTTTAACCGGTGCGAATGTGGCTTGTGTCGTGTCAGGAAAATCAAACTTCCGCTTGCATCTGCGCAACAGGTCAGTCAGGGGTTGCATTTTTTCCGCGCACTGAGGAAGGAACGAGCGGTAGTAATTCACCGGGCCGGCAAATTGATGTAAATGGCGAATAGACCGGGTTTCGAGATAGTCGCTAATAGCCCAAGCTTCATCTTACAGAGGGCGGATACCCGGGGATGAAGCCAAATGTCCTTTAAATGTGCTATCAGGCTGACCCAAATCACAATTTGTAATACTAGTTGCAAAGCCGTGCCGGATAAGGCATACGGAAAGTGCTCGAGAGTGCGCAGAGTTATCTTGTTCTGAAGAACTAGCCCCCAAAACATCATTCAGGTATACGCATGAGTTTCTGAACCCCGGGGTTGACTCGCGCATGAACCGTTGAAAGGTCAGGGATGAATTGCTGAACCCGAACGGCATGCTTAGTAACTTGAACAGCCCAAAAGGGGTTTTGGAGGCTGTCCTAGGGACATCAGCCTCCGTTACCGAGATTTCGTTGTACGCATGAACTAAGTCGGTACGGCTGAAGACGGAGCAACCTCAAAAGAACGAAGAAGGTTCCTTTATATAGGGAATTGATTATTTTTCCAGGAAGGTGACGTTTTAAAGTGCTCTATTTTCACCGCAGGATGGCCAATTGCCGCCAGACTTGGGGACCACGTGGAGGGGGGAAGCCCAAGGGCTACTGGAAGGGCGTACTATGCCGAGTTCTGGCATGTGTTTGAGCTCGGCCTTTGCAAGACGGAACTCGCCTGGTGCTAACCGACGCTGCCTGCTGAACTCTGAGGGCCCAATAATGACGACAGGGTGAGTAAAGCTGGTGGTCACTGCCGGGAGGGGCCCGGCCTGCCGAAACATGGCCGGGTAGGCGGCAACGAGTTCACCGAAGGGTTGGTGTGCCTGTGGTTGAACGTGAAGAGACGGTGTGAGTCACCCGTGACTTAAAACCAGCAGCATCAAGGAGGGTCTGACTATCCACCGGCCTGTGTCACCTTGAATTAACCACTAAGTCAAGTTGTTGCAAGAAGTCATCGCCCAGAATGAAGTACATGACATCGGCGCTTTAAACCTAAGCTCAAAGTGAGTGACTGCTTGCCATACTTTGGGATGGCCATGTCATTGGCAGCGCGTGGAGTTTGGGCCGGCGGTGTGCTAATGTCGCCCTTCGGTTTGGGGATGATTCTCAATTTGGAGCCAGTGTCTACAAAGAACAGGTTATTTGAAATGATGTCTTTAACTTTCAGCCAGCGACTGTTGGCCTGATACCCTGCTCCTCGAGTCGCCACCGCAGCCCGTTTGGTTAGGTTCCCTGATGGGCCCCGGGACAAGTACACCCTGGTTTGTATCGTTCGGCTCCCTCATCAAAGCCACCGAGGTGTTTTGATTACTCTTGTTTTGGAGGGCCATAACGCTCTCTTAGGGACTGACCGTGGCGTTTAGTCGAGCTTGCGTGGTATCGCTCGTGTGGCCCACATCTACTCACTGCTAGGCGTTACAGGCTCGAATCAGTTCCAGACAAACGGATGCAAGATCGTGAGATGTTGGTAAGGCAAGCATTGCTGTGGCGGAAGACCTGGTTATTCCAGAGGCGGTGGGGTTGCAACTTGACAAACGTCATAAGTTATTGCTACAGTTCCCTCTAGCGGGCATTTACTCGAGGTACGTAGTAAAACTGGACTTTTGTGTGGAAGATGCTGCAACCAAAGTTGCTTTAGGAGAAGGTCCTCGCCCACTCTGGGTCCTCTCAGGGGCTGCATCTCAAGCAGCAGTTCAACGGGCTTACCGCTTCCAAGCTCAACGCTCTGAAGTTGTTCCACGCATCAGCCCTGCCTTGGGGTCGAGCAGGCAATGTTGGCCTCCTTCGAAGCTTCATAGCTTCGGGAGATCATTGCGTCCTTCACTTGAATTGTGACCCCCGGCGCAAAAAGGCCTGATATCTATCTGAAATGGCCGGCCTCAGGGGTTATACAGCGCCTTTTGAATTCCAACCCGTTCGGAGCGAACCAGAGTTCCGGCTCAGCTGGCCTGAATTTCGGTATGTGCTGCATGCTCGCCCCAAATGTCAGGTTTGGGAAAGGTTTCCGTTCAGCAGATGTAGCGATTAATTTGTGGAATGATAAAACGATTTGGCAAACCGACCAAGAACGTCGACAAAAAAGGAAATGATAAAACCCTCGAAAACATACACAGAGGGGACCTTGAACGGTGGAAGCAAGGCAGCTCACGGGCACTGGAATCACGTCGGTATCACCAGTTGCAATGTCGCTAGACCCTTATTTGCGGTTCTCTTAGTAGACGAGTTCTCCGGTCTTTGTACTGCGTGGACCACGTGCGCGTTACTCCAATTCTTGGTACTGTACGAACGCTTTAACCGGAACGGTATTTTCCACAACCCGTGAGAACTAGTAGCCGATTGGGAGACAAAGTGGTTAGCATGCACTTGACAGCGTGCGCCAGACCTACGGTCATATGGCGACCTCGCCTGCCAGCCAGCATTCAGTTGAACAATAAACAGTTCGAAAGCAAAACGAAGATAACTGTATTCACAAGACAATCCAGTGCTTGACATCAGAGTTGATGTATCTTTCGGGTAAAGAGCGACCGTGGACAGAATTTTCCGAAGATTTTCAAGGAAGAATCAAAGTAACTTGGCGGGAATTCTTTGTTTAAAAAAGGCAAAACTCACTGAAAGCCCCCAAACAAACTTGCACTTCGAGCACTTATATATTATTGTAGTAAACAGGACAGTTATCTGGTGTGGATTGAGGGCCTCCTTTCCATCATTTCAGCCAAAATTTATACTGATCTTGGGTAGTGCAAATTACTTGGTTCTTGATATCTCTCCATCCATTCATAATGTAAGATAATGTATCGGCAAAGCTGAACCGATCATATATACTACGGCAAGTCCGTCGTTTTGGGGAAAACATTTTGCAATTTCGAGAGTTCCTGTTTCAGCCGGAATATTTTGATTGGTTTCGTTCGGTTAGCAGAACTATCATTATGCTTGATGATTTTAAGGCAAAAGTCTAATATACAGCAAAGCATGTACATCGCCGTTTGCTGTTCCGAAGGCAGATAGAATTGGTCCAAATTAAGGGTGCTTGTGAGCAATGGTAACTGGTCTCATTAGGCCTGATGGCATGATCTGGTATTGGAATATTTCTGGAGGCTTCCTGTGGGGCTGTAAGACCCACAGAAAATAGTAGGCCGTTAACTTCCAGAAAATTCATCTTCTGCTAGACTGGAGATCCGAGTTACGCCCGGGGCAAATAATAAATCCAGAATTTTATTCACCGATCGAGCATCGAGTAATATTTTAGGTAGAAGCTTAGGTTGGATTCTGCTGGATTGACCATTAAGACAGACTTCATTATAAATAAGACTGTAGTAAGGTTGCAGTGGGGAGAAGGGAAGTAGACTTGGTGTCGTAGACAGGTTTGGGTTGGAAGGTGAAAACAGCGGAACATTAAATACGTTGGCATTCGTCAAAATGTCTAGGAGATTTTCATTTCGGCAGATGAAAGTTGAAGACCATTACAAAGGTGGCATTTTATTAGGATAGGGAGACTGGATTGTGAAAAAATTACCATTTTATCTGTAAAAAATGATACAATCCTAGAGAGCAAGCACATGATGGCGTGTACAGTTGTCAAGTAGAAAGCATGAAGAAGCTGGATTATTGCCGACGAAATGGGGCTCTTGCAGGGAACGACAATAGACTTGATACTGGACGGAGAATTTAGACCGCTGAAACAGCCAGGGGAACTATTTGTTCTACAGACTTGCAAGGTGACTTTGGGGGAAAAATCGAGCCCTAGTGCGTGCCTTAGTTCGGCCGAGGATGGCCAGGGACCCGAGACATTCACTGTTTTTCTAACCGTCCTGAAAAGAGAACTGAAGGTTTTAACCCGTTGCTAACTGAAAGAATTTGCTCACACATTTTTGTCCATGAAATATAGAACGGGGGAGAGACTTTGCGTTCTGTTGTTGCGCATTTTGGTAAAACAAAACGAATGAAGCGAAATATCGCAAGCACCGAGGATTATATTCTCCACCATCAAATTTCTCTCAACTAACAGCTGTGGCAAATGCAGCAGCAAACACCTGCTACTAGACTTCGACCGCCTGGATAAGCTCCGGGTCAGTTAGGACTAACGGATGTCAGCACTGACGGCAGAGTTGCAGAGGGGCGAGCCGCCATATCCTACCGTCGGATTATGGCAGGTTTTCAAACGGTTTACTTAATAGTGGTTGCACTAAAGAAAACATTGCGTTTGAAAAAGAAGTTGCCAAACCATCATCGAGGCATAAAATTCCATGGAAATATGATCACCAATTGCGTAACATTTTCGTGAAACATTTGTTTGAGCGGATTATTGCCAGCCATGTCGCAGTCATCGCTGAAAGTAAGTCACGACGGTCGGTTGGGTCCACGTCCCGTGATTTGTATGACCCAGATACTGAACTTTATCACTGAGAGAGTTCTTTACGTTTCACGGTTAGCTGACTTTTTGAAACAATGCTATGTTTCATCCAACACCTCTCACAATGAAGTGACAGTGTGCAAGGTGAAGCCGTTTGGCGGCTCACACTAATCGTGTTACCAAAATGATTTCAAAACTGTTGTTTTTGGTAATCTAATATTGATGTTTTACAGAATAAGGAGCTGAAGTTTGTGGAAAGTTTGTTTTTGCGAATTTATACATCTGTGGAATAACCAAGAGGTATGTATGTGAGTCTTCTATGGTGTACATGGGAATGTGATGGGGGTTTAGTGGAGTCAGGGTCATGTATGATACTTGCTAGTCGATGACTGTCTCCTACGTTTACTAAAGATCTGTTAGACGCCAATGGGGGAGCTAAGAATACGGGTTCAGAATTAGTCAAGAAACCAAGTTCATCCGCGGATTACTGGGGGGTTCCTGCGTCTGTGGCAACAACGTCCAGGGTCGCAACGTGCAATGCGGATGCACTGAGTACACCAGCTTCTGCAATAGAATGGGTGTCGGTTATGCAGGTAAGTCGACCAAATTCGGTAAAGAGAACATTCACTGATAATGATAATGATAGCACAATTTGTATGAGCTCAAAGCCTGCCAGGATGCATGAACAGATGGTTCAAACGATGTTAGATTCAGTTTTGTTGGAAAGTCACGTGATAGGGACACCTAGAGTGAACAGAGGTAGCTGGAACGTTGGAGCACAGACATGTAATAGATAAAATTAGACTGCACCAGTGGTGAGTGAAATAGAAAAAACAAAAGTTTCAAAGGGCCTGCACTTGTTTTGATGGACTTTGAAAAACGATAAGACACTTCCGAGGACGAGATTCACGGGGCAGACACCGGCCAAGGAAGAGAAAGAACGAAAAATCCGTGGGCTAATGAAAGTTGCTCAGCCAGATAACTGGCAATGATTGGAGGAGGGCTACTGAAAAATAAACTCTATTCAAAGACGACAGCGGAGCCTTTGACGCTGGCTATGCTTCATCCCGTCTTCCATCTTCGGGAATAATTTACGCGTGGTCTATAACGCAGCTTTAATTTTTTCGACTCTTGTTGCCGTAGCATTCTTTGTTCCGGTAAGAAATGCCGGAGTACCCTGGATAATTTATGAATTTCATCAATTCCGCAATCGTGTCACGAATATTGATGGAGAAGCGAGTAGGAAACAGCATAAGATAGGTTCAAGTTAAAGTTTTTGGGATACTAAGGAAACGCTGAACCCGATGGAAATGGCCTCCTCGGTGGCATTTTCGAAAGTCCGTTCTCTCATTGAAGACTTCTGTAATTTGAGAGACCCTGTCCCGCTTCTGGAATATGAGCAACTCCGAGTGACATTGCCGCAAGACTCTTGGCTCAGTGACGGTACTGACGACGAAGCCATCCACCTCGATTGGTCGGCCCCGTTTAGTTCAGTTAATGCAGGACGGCTTCGAGGTCGCTTAGTTGTTGGCGAGTTCCCTTGGCTCCCAGCACTGCCCGTTGAATGTTTTGTCTGAAAGGCAGAATTTGCGGAGCAGTATCACCTTCAGTGCCAAAAGTTCATTGAAAACAGTGCCCGGGGCTGAGTACCTCACACCTCGCTCACACAGCTAGCCGTGGGAAGCTGTGTTACAACGGGAATCTAGAGTCTTCTTAAAGTTGATACATTGCTGCAACCAACGCCATCCTATGACAGTCTGTTCTACAAAGGTACAAACCTATTTGTAAAAGTTTGGCCTATACGTCCAGCCTTGAGTGTGTCCTCTCTAGCTGAAGACAGTGTCCTCTGGTGCCACACTCAGGGGCAGAAACGAACGAATCACCCGCGTCTATACTCGACGGGCCCATTGGCCTCGTAAGCTTCCATTAGGTCGCCTCGAACTCTACGCCGCTTCACAGAGAAGAGATTAGGATCCTCTAGACGCTGGACGTAAGATTTACCACTCCGGCTGGCGATCATTCTAGCTGCGAGTCGCAGCACTCCTTCCAAGCATCCCTTACCCTTGCAGTTTTAGGGAACCCATGCATGATAACACTACCTCAGAAGAGGTCGCACCAAAACCTTGTAAAACTGGATGAAGACTTCTGGCTGTTTGCATGTGATCGTATTGCGCACGCTTAATACAAAGATTTGGAGGGATGTTAAGGCGATCACTACGATAATGGCGCCCGGCAAGCTTCAGCCTCAAGGTCAACGTATCAGTCGGGCTAATGGTGGTTGGAGTCTGGAAAAATTGAACATTGTATACATAACTAGAACCGAAAACGGCCAAATTTAATATAAGTTCTAGCAAACTCAAAAGATATTTGTTGTGCTCTTCCGAAAAGAGTAGTTCTTCAAAGGGGAATTCAAAGAATCGTTTGCAGACTGCAGAGTATGAAATGCATATAAAAAGAATACCTGACGATGTAAAAGAAAGGATCTGCGGAGACAAAACATAACAAATCACCAGCTAATATGGCGCGAATTTTGATGGCGATTTGGCGACGAGTTGATCTACGATGAAAAAGAACGAAAAACCCGAAGGATAAAGAAAGGTTTCAAGAGCGGTGATAAAAGTGATAGCCAGAGGAAAGCCAGCAAGAGTTCAGCGAATTGTTTGCTTTGATGAAGTACGGTCACGAAATATCAGGAAGAACCTGGAATTATGGCGATAGCTCCATGCTAGTTGCGATAAACTACCATTGCACAGAGGGACACAGAGCAGAAGCAATAGTAAAGTATAAGGCGGATAAGTGCCTCGCTGACCGTTTTAATAGACGGATCGCACTTCATCGGTGAAGAGACACCTACAATAACAGTGGGTCTGATACGAAAAACACGAATAAGGCATCGGACTCAGAATAAAGTAAGGCCGTTGGAGAAGATGGCTGTAGAGATTGATGGTTGGGCACAGAACGATTTAGTCATATAGCGAAAGAGTGGCACCCCTGGAAGGATGAGGAGACAACCAAAGTGATGATGAATGGAGGGCCGCAGGAAGACAGGTACCGTAAGGCGAACTGGTTCCGTGTGCTGGGCTGTTCCAGAGATATCTGTATGAGAATAGAAGATAGGGTAATGAGAGTCGAGCAAAGTCAGAGCGATTGCAAAGGTGTATATCTCGCAGAAATTGTGAAAGAATAGGTGACAGGTAAGTGCACAGCGGTCGATGCTTATTGCATCATGTGTACCATGCAATAGTGACGGGTGAATAAAGCTGCAAGACGGGAAAACTGAAGTGTCACGACAACTAAGGCACAAAGTAATTCGAGCAACGGAGATAATCGTTGAATGTGGATGCTGGTTACTTAAGGAATTGTTTATATACCAAACCAGTCAAACAGATGGCACAACTTGGGGGAGGGAGAGGCCACCAAGGTGACGAGAGAAGGGCCGGCCTAAAGCAGGTGAGCATCTAGCAGTTTCTCCCTGTATAAAAGATGAATAGTAATGCGTCATCATGGAGGTAACTGGTGTGTGGTAAATCGATTTGGGATGAAATGGAGGGTGATTGCACTGGAGAATAACATGCGAAGGTGATGATGCTGTATGTGGACTGCAGGTGAACAATTTCTAATGAACTTTTCGACAGGCGTCTTGGGATAATAACAACGGCGGAGCTGCACGGTAAATGAGAAGTGCAAAAGTGGAACAGTCATGGGGTTCCGCAAGATCAGGATAGAGCGATGGAAGGGCAACTTGCATGTAAGCTGTTAGGATGACGTAGAGAGCAAATAATCAATATTCACACAGCTGATCACTGGAGGGCTGCGGAGTACGCTTCAGCGAGAAACATGTTTTGGCGACCGTTATGAGGAAACGAACGGCGACAATAAATGTGCCAATGGAGGAATTGTAACAGTGAGTTCTGATGTGAAAAATGGACAATTTTACGGAGAGACAAGAGAGTAATCTGAAGTGAAACGCAGAAAAATTGGGCACTGAGGTGCTTCCCAAGATTGATAAGTATTTTTGCAGGCTAGAATGATAACGTTTGCCGGGCTTGGAAATGTAGGTTATAGTGTCTCTATTAAGGGCAAGCTGGACGAAATTAAACAGTTTTTGAAGGAGACAGAGATAATGGCTTGTCGGCAGCAGCAGTGCGAGCTGAAGATTGATTAATATTGAACGTGTTCGGAGGAAAATCTCGAAGTATGTCACGAATAAACTGTGCAGATCGTTGATCGTACCTCAGAGTCGAACCGCTATCTCTTCTCCGCATCATGCTTATCCTGGTATTTTTGTAAAAATTATTGACTGAGTAATCTTGTTCCTCCAACCAGTTATGTTTCACCCCGTAAACTGCACATTACCCCTTAAGACCAGCGTATCATCATCATGCACCTCGAGAAAATCGTTCTACTCTCGGGGTTTTTCCCCTTCACATACTCCAGAAACTGGAATAAACTCCATTCGCACATTTGATTTCTTGGACAATATCCGCATTCGCGCCTTTTACAGATGAATTCCTTTCTATTCCACCTATTTTGCCGTTACTCATTGTTTTCATCACCGAACGCTAGGCTCACAAAAAGGGCCTTGCATTTTGAGTCGGAGCTTCACTTCTTCAAACGACCTTGCCTGCAGGATCATATGACACCTTTTTCCTCACTGCTGGCTTTTTTAGAATTATAATTCCTCTGCTCAATATCATTTTTAGAATAAGCTATTGACATTTTTAAGCATGATCCCGTCCACTAATTTTTCTTCCCTACTGACTTCCTGAGTCCAACTGATTTCACCTCGGAATAAATCTGTCCACATGAGTTCACGTTTTCAGGGAGACCACTGCAAAACTTCTCCCAAAATGACATTGAGCCCCCTTCTTTTTCTACGATTTATCACCGTTTCTTAGTTACTTCACGTGCACAGCCTTGAGACCAACTGCAAAGAAGGTGTAGACGTTGCTCCAGGTGCTAAACTTTGGTCCACCATTTTTTCTGTCCGCCAACTAGCAGCAAAGCCTGGTCATTAACTAAGCACTTCGTGATATTCTACACTCACTCTTCCACATCAACTCTCACAACATGGGCCTCCATCACTGTCAGCAAGTGCGGACTGAAAAATTTAGTCACAGTAATCTCACTTGACAAGACCCACTACTGAACTCAGCCTCCGGTTACGAAATCATACATTCAGCCTCCACACTACCCGCCAGCCAACTTCCTTCCAAGACTTCACGCGGGTTTTTTCTTTTGTGCTGATTGATTATTCTATGCGCATTCTTGTTCTCGTTACTGAATAGTTTTGCCCTTACCTATCCTAAGTTCACCATTTCATTCCTCCGTCTTACATACCACAGCCTCATCTTTTGTTTTTGTCCGTTTACCTATCGACCACCATTAAGGTTCATCAACTCCACCCTTTTCTGTAATGCTTTATTTCCTCATTCTGGTTTTTCTGGTCTAATCTCCATCTGATTACAGAAAACTCCAAACTCTACTCGCCACTGCCTTGTGCCATCACCCCCTCACCTGTTCATTTTACTCTTCTCCTACGTCAGGTCTCATCCCCTCGATCTTGATCCCTCGCTAACAGTTTACGTGCCTATTTGTGCCAGTACCTTTATTAAATTTGCCTCGATAAAGGATCTGTCTTTAGTCTCCAGGGCTTTTTTTCGTTTGTTATGATCGTTCCCGAACATCTTTCAAGCCTCCCTGCCGGCCACACACCAGTCTTAGCCTGAATATATCCTTGGTGTTTAAATGTTGACTTAGCAAGTTACTTCCCGTACAGTATTTCATAGCCCTTCACATGTTTATGTTGTCCATGTATTACCCTGAATCCTTCTCAAAATTGCAGTTCCTCCGATAATAATTGATCTTCAGCTGGGATAAACCAAGACTGCGTCTTTCTTTTACTTCCCGTCCATACTTTTAAGTTGCCGCTCTTAAAGTTGATGACGTTTTCTCCATCCCAGGTTTGACTGCTTCCATCTCGGCCGGAGCATCGCTCTGATGAATTTAACAATGTGCAATCGTTCCAGTCTCGACGGTTCATGGCGCAGTCAGTTCCATAGCATTAGCCGGCGCATATCGGGGGCGCAGGGCATTTGCAACGGCGTGCAGGCCCAACTAGGATGGCTGGTTGTACCTCACTCTTTCTCTCCTTGAAGTGTTTTCCACTTTGGGTGTCCAGTGCATCACAAGCCCCACTCACTAGTTCTACTTGGGGATTGCTTAATTCCTGTTTCCTGGCTACCCACTTCTTCACGTGCAACCCTCAGTACAGCTTACCTTGCTCTTATTGATTACTGAATTCGCTTTCGGTACACATACGTATCGCCATAATTACTTCTTCCATGCTCGGCAACATGTATTGTTTAAACTTTGTTTATCCTGTGTCTCACGCTCACAACTTCCATGTATCTTTCTCTGCCATCCGTATTCTCTCGCCCTCCTACATTCTTAGGCTTGTTGTTCATCACATCCTTCCAGATGCATTTCCTTCCCTTTCCCCAAAACTAAACACCTTGCTACCATTATCACAGCATTGACTGCCACTTTTTCTGCTGCCGTACACTGTTGCACTGTGGACCACCGCTGACTTCACTGGCTAGTGACCACCTATGTTTTTGCCTAGCTGTCGCACATTTACATAACTGAATGTATCCCAGCGGCTTCAGGTAAAACCGAGCATTCGTTTCACGATCTTTGTACCTTTTTGATTTTGTAAGGCCCCATGTCATTTCCGCTCTTGTTTAAGATAAATTAACTTGTTCACAGTAGTCTGTCCTCCGTTGGCACCCTCAGATCCACCGTAAATTCGAAGTGCTTGTGGTGATATTTACCTCTTTTCCATGTGCTCCTACATAACCACCTCTGTCAATATTTGCTGCGGCCATGTGCGGCCTCGTATGCAATCCCATTCCCAAAAATCCCTCCTTTTTACTTGGTTACAATATTCATTACCATATCTTACTATCGCCTTGCATTGCCGTGGTGCAAATCCCGGTTGACGTTCACCGCTTGAAAACCATCTCTATATTCTTCTAGCTTTCGATAATCTGACTGGCAAACATTAGCTCCCCTCAAAGGTTTGACTGATCGTTATTTTTGAGATATTACGTTGCATCAACCCAAACTCACGAAGCACCAGCCCCCTCTGTTTTTGCCTACCATGATTTGACCCTTTCAGCAGATTGTTACATAAACTCAGTGAGTGTCCCGTGAACGGAAAGAGTCACCGACCCGCCATAAATTTGTTTTCATGGGCTCTTTTGTGTGCATATTTTATTTGATACTATGAACTTTCCAAAAACGAAATTGCCCCTCCAGGAAGTTTGACCACACCCATTATTATTATCATTATCTGTTGTCCTCCAAAGAATAATCGCTACTCCAAACTTATTGTTCTCTCCATTCCATTCCCCTTCTGCAGCCTCTTCCTGGGTGCCCATTGAGGTTAAGTCAAATCGAATATTTGCTTCTTGCACCCTGGTGGATGAATATTCAGCACAATGTAGCTATACTGACAGAAGTTAAACGTGGAAAAAGCGGCAGATACAACAACATAAAAATGCAATTCATGAGATGATTTGGGAGCTAAGGTAATTATTGCTGTCTCAGTGGAGCATCGAGGTCTGCTGGGCTACATAATAATTGGCCGAGGTAGAGGATAAGGAAAAATCGGTAGGCAGTCTTGCTTGCGTAAATATTTTCACTCTTATTGCTGGTGAAGGGGGGGGGGAAGCTTGCAAGCTGAGGTCCCTGCGAAGCCGGTGTAGTGAGTCATTCAGAATTCTCTCGGTGAATCTTTTACCCGTTTCACGGTGATGGGTTAAATGGGGTCTGTGAGATTTTTACGACCAATACCACTGGCATAGAATAATTTCTCCAAAGACCATTTGCTGCGATGAAGTCTTTAGCATGTGAGCCAGAGAAGAAGACGAGGGGGGCATATCCTTTGAGGTAATATACAAGCAGGGATAAAATTTTGGGTGACTTGCAGACACAGCTTTCAGATGCAAAAGGTAGTTGGTTAGGCATCTCATTTTTGTGAAGGCGCAGGAATTATGTTCAGCACAACGAAGATTATGGTTGATCGTAATCTCAAGTTATTAAACCGGTGGTTGGCGACGAACGTAGAAATGTTCTACTTGAGCTTTCGGGCAGGATTCCAGGAATTCCGCATACCTAGAACCTTTGGGAAATGAAAACGTCTGAGCATTTGTGGGGATTCAAGCTTAAGTTATGGCCTTTGGACCAATGGACAATATCTAAGGGACCAGATTGGAGTTCATGTTTGGCTGATCCATCACCATGGGGTTACCCAAACACAACAATAATTGTATACTGTATAACAGAGGAGCGGTCAGTGATGAGCATGGAAGACTTGCGGGCGGAGAGTAGAAAAAAGGGGAGGATTGCAGTTCGCAGTACGCCTTGGTTTGAAACTGAGGTGAAAGAGGTTCATTTCCTGAATCTTATAAACTTCGGCCGATTGGAGAAACACCCACAGATAGGTACGGTGAGTGAGGGTTGTATCCCGTTAAATGAGAGTATGTCGAGAAGACTTCGTCTATCAACACTATGAAATGCATCGCTGTAATCCGGAAAGAAAGTACGCACAGCCCCTAACTCCTTGTCCAGCGACGACAAGACGTTGTGAGTAAAGGACACAGTAGCTTTAAAGGTAGGGCAGGGGCGGCGGCAGGCGAACCGGTTTGCCTCGTACTGTCAGACCAGTGGAAGATTCCCAGAGTGATAAATCCTCAAACACCTTTATTGGATGGAGGTGCAGGCATTCGGACGGAATTTTGCCTTTACTGTTTTGGGCAAAGTGTGATGGACGCCGATCTCCAGCAGTCGGGAATCTTCTCGAAATACAAACATTGAATAAACAATTTTGTCAAGACTTGTGTGAATATCTGCGCACGTGGCTTTCGTGAGGGTAATATTATTGGTACCTTTCTCGACCTTGATCGAGATGTACGCGAGGAAATATGATCAGAGTTTACTTCGCTTAGCAAGATGGAAAATTCACATATTTTAAAGAGGAAGTCGAGCACTACTGCAACAGAGGAGTAAGGCTGGACAGAGTTTAAATAGAGCAAAGTGACCACTGTATAAATGGTGATTATGACTCAATTTCGAGTCAGTAGGGGCAATAGTAGGGGCCCACCGGAAGTAATAATGCTGAGACCGACATTGTCTTGGGGAGCAGAAAACAGAATATACTCAAGGATGAGGCAAGGCAATGGTCAGTGAGTCATACTCAAGTTTCCTGAAAAAGGTAATTGCTGATGGAACAAAGAGACAGGTTAGAGTTTCATGGCGATGTTCGGAGGAATATCAGTTTCATAGGTTTATGGGTATGAAAGGAAATAGTTCCCCTCGAAAAGATGGGATAATTTTATTGAGAAGTATCAAGAATTATCCAATGTTGGGAGCCAGCATCTAGTAGAAGGAAGATGGAGTTCCACGTGGGGATAATCTGCAAGCGGATTACTTTGTCCACGAGGAACAAAATAAAGCAAGAACGAAGGGCGCAAACCCTTGAAATAGGTCAAGCCACTCTTATCAAGCGACAAATAAAGTATTTTCTTGAGTTGCCTGTGACTTTTTTGTGTTTGTGTTTGGCCTTCCGGGATAGGGTTGACTGCGGTTTGTGTTGGCCTTTTCATCATGGGAAGGAGGAGGACTTCATAGAATTTGGACCATTCGTTATATAACTGGGATCTTTTGCGCGGTGGATAAAATGGCTTCGACATCTCGGGGGTCTTATGGTACCACTGCTGGAAGATTATGGGGTCCATGCAGTGTGCTGAACATGGGGTTCTGACAACTATGGGGGTACTTTGTGGAAGATGAAGCTGGTAAATTTGTGGCAAAACAAGATGCCGGTACAACTGAAGAACAAGAAACACGATTGCTCGCTAAAGTCGCTGTTTAGATCCTCTACATTTACGTTTAGGGATGAGTACCTTGTGCTGATACTACCTAAATGTTTGAAGGACATCCGAAGTTCTCGACAATTATCGTTGGCTAGAAGCGCGCTATTGTATATGCGGTTAAACCTGCGGATTGCTGACTTCAGTGGCTAGGGAATGATTTTCATTGTGCGATAGGTCCTTTTATTGAAAGCACTTTTTTCTTTAGACAAAAGCTTTCAGGGACTGGATGGTAAAGTCGGTCACTGCTCACCTGTACGGTCTCCAGTGGAGAACACACATCGTAGCAAACATTCAAGTGGCCGGTAAGAAACGCACCAAACACCGTGGGATCTTGGTGGGTGACGAGGTCCAAGTTGGCCTTCTCAAGCGTAGCTTGAAGTCCTTATGAGTCTTTTGAATCACGTTGACGATTTTGCTTTCCCACTTACGACAGAGTGTGAAAATCCTGAGGTTACTGGAGGCATATACCGTTGCAGATAACAATATATCGGCCTGATCCCACGTCCCCACGGGAGATCTACGTGAAGTGCAAACCAGATCGGAGTTGCTTGTGAAACAAATCAAGGTGGGCACCAATCCTAGTGGGGATGTTTAAATTGTTTTTATAACTCAGTGGCTTCAAGAATCTCAATTGAGAACTGGTGAAATCACCCTAAACAAGGCACAAAATATTGTCAACGCATCTTAAATTTTAAAGACAAGATCTAGTAAGAATCCTCCAGAGGCCTACTAGGGCAAATGGCAGAAACTTAAAAATTCGCAACGACTATGAGGAGATATACGCTCATATGTTTATGTTTGCATAAAATAATGGAGGCACTGGTGTGGGAACATGAGTGCGTCAGTAGCACTTGGACAGACTTACCCCAACCACTCCTCTGAGTTTCTTGCGTAGCGAGAATAGATCGGCCCGGCAGCAGGATAACGTACATCTACACTGGATCTGCTGGGTGCCAGGTGTCGATCTGGTGTCACCTCTCAGGTGATGGAGGATTCACTGAGGGGGAGAGAAAGTGGAGTCTTGTATGCGATGTGCACTATAAGGCACATCAAACCAGGATCATGGTTGGTCCGGGGCTGCTCTAGAGTGGATAAGGATCCACTGAGGGTTGGAGCGTGATCCACATTTTGGTACCCGGAATTGCCGAAGCCGTCTGCGGAGGATAAATGAGGGGCAAGAAGTGCGGGGCCTATAAGATTGACAGACGAGTTTGCTCCTTCAGGACAACAAAGAAATAGGAACCGGCCGCCTTCGTGGAAGCTCAGGATTGCGAAAGCATTAACTATTCATAGAAGGCTGTGGGCTCATTACAAACTTCATTGCAAGCACTGCACGCATAGGTCTCCCAAAAGACAGCCAAAAAAGGGACAGGAGTCCTGCGACGAAAAGTAAATTAAGAGTATGGGACAAAACTAGCCAGCAGTGTGAAGAAAAAACCCAAAGACCTTCTTCGCTTATTCGCAGTCTGAGATAAGCAACACATGATAGCTTAGGTACCTGGTAGGACGAGGGCATTACTCTGTATCATAAAAACAAAGCGGAAACTTTACTTACTTTCTTTCGGAGTGTTTATCGTCAGTACCAGCGCTTCAGGAGCTTGCTGTAAGCGAAGACCAGGTGTTCCCCGAACTCAATTCTTTGTGCAAGCACAAAGCAACTGGACCGAATAATAACAATATCGATAATAATAATCCATCCGGCGATTGCTCAGCCTCTTCCCGGTATCTTTTCAGGGGCTATCACTCAGCCTCACTGAGCTCCTCTAAAGGAGGGTGAGCTGCCAGAGGATTTGCGCAAGGTCCTTGTTGTAGCTCAACTCAAGACAGGATCCAGGCAGATGGCGGAGAAATGTAGATCGGTCAGTCTGATATCAGTGTTTTGAAAGTGCTTGGAACGTATAATCAGCAAGCAGTTGTGCTAGCATCTGGTTAAAAACGACCCACTGATATCTGCACGTGGGTTTGTTGAAAACAGATCAAGCTCGACAAACCTACTGATGTTAGGCCGAAAAGCAAGAAGAATGGATGGAGGTACGACAGTGGCGGTTTATTATTTGGATTTCAGTAAGGCTTTCGACTCGGTGGGTCATCGCCAGCTGTACCATAAACTGCTAACCTTCGGGATGATCGGTAAGGCAAGAGATTGAGTGGAATACTTTCTAGGGAATCGCAGTTTCTGTGTAGTAGTGGGCAAATGTCTGTCTAGGCCGGAGAGAGTTACCAGAAGTGTGCCACAGGGTTCAGTAATTGGGCCTTTACTCTTCCTTCTGTATATGAATTACCCAGCGGAAGAATTGAGCAGCCCGTGTTTCATCTCTGAAGATGATATGAAGATAGGGGGGAGTGATTTAGCACAGGATATGAATGTGGTGCTCAGATGGAAACAGCGATGATATTTGCCACTGAATCTCGCCAAATATCAAGTTCCGATCAATAACATAAACGAAACGAGCAGTATTTTTTTTTAAAAAGTGTTTTGGAGGTAAGAGATTAAGGTGCGATAGCCAAACGGGACTTCAAGTCTTGAGGGCAGTGCCAGACATCTGCCAGTATGGCCGGAGGGGTATTATTGAGTGTGTGCAATACTATCACATGCAAACAGCCAGAAGTCTTCATCCAGTTTTACAAGGTTTTGGTGCGACCTCTTCTGAGGTAGTGTTATCATGCATGGGTTCCCTAAAACTGCAAGGGTAAGGGATGCTTGGAAGGAGTGCTGCGACTCGCAGCTAGAATGATCGCCAGCCGGAGTGGTAAATCTTACGTCCAGCGTCTAGAGGATCCTAATCTCTTCTCTGTGAAGCGGCGTAGAGTTCGAGGCGACCTAATGGAAGCTTACGAGGCCAATGGGCCCGTCGAGTATAGACGCGGGTGATTCGTTCGTTTCTGCCCCTGAGTGTGGCACCAGAGGACACTGTCTTCAGCTAGAGAGGACACACTCAAGGCTGGACGTATAGGCCAAACTTTTACAAATAGGTTTGTACCTTTGTAGAACAGACTGTCATAGGATGGCGTTGGTTGCAGCAATGTATCAACTTTAAGAAGACTCTAGATTCCCGTTGTAACACAGCTTCCCACGGCTAGCTGTGTGAGCGAGGTGTGAGGTACTCAGCCCCGGGCACTGTTTTCAATGAACTTTTGGCACTGAAGGTGATACTGCTCCGCAAATTCTGCCTTTCAGACAAAACATTCAACGGGCAGTGCTGGGAGCCAAGGGAACTCGCCAACAACTAAGCGACCTCGAAGCCGTCCTGCATTAACTGAACTAAACGGGGCCGACCAATCGAGGTGGATGGCTTCGTCGTCAGTACCGTCACTGAGCCAAGAGTCTTGCGGCAATGTCACTCGGAGTTGCTCATATTCCAGAAGCGGGACAGGGTCTCTCAAATTACAGAAGTCTTCAATGAGAGAACGGACTTTCGAAAATGCCACCGAGGAGGCCATTTCCATCGGGTTCAGCGTTTCCTTAGTATCCCAAAAACTTTAACTTGAACCTATCTTATGCTGTTTCCTACTCGCTTCTCCATCAATATTCGTGACACGATTGCGGAATTGATGAAATTCATAAATTATCCAGGGTACTCCGGCATTTCTTACCGGAACAAAGAATGCTACGGCAACAAGAGTCGAAAAAATTAAAGCTGCGTTATAGACCACGCGTAAATTATTCCCGAAGATGGAAGACGGGATGAAGCATAGCCAGCGTCAAAGGCTCCGCTGTCGTCTTTGAATAGAGTTTATTTTTCAGTAGCCCTCCTCCAATCATTGCCAGTTATCTGGCTGAGCAACTTTCATTAGCCCACGGATTTTTCGTTCTTTCTCTTCCTTGGCCGGTGTCTGCCCCGTGAATCTCGTCCTCGGAAGTGTCTTATCGTTTTTCAAAGTCCATCAAAACAAGTGCAGGCCCTTTGAAACTTTTGTTTTTTCTATTTCACTCACCACTGGTGCAGTCTAATTTTATCTATTACATGTCTGTGCTCCAACGTTCCAGCTACCTCTGTTCACTCTAGGTGTCCCTATCACGTGACTTTCCAACAAAACTGAATCTAACATCGTTTGAACCATCTGTTCATGCATCCTGGCAGGCTTTGAGCTCATACAAATTGTGCTATCATTATCATTATCAGTGAATGTTCTCTTTACCGAATTTGGTCGACTTACCTGCATAACCGACACCCATTCTATTGCAGAAGTTGGTGTACTCAGTGCATCCGCATTGCACGTTGCGACCCTGGACGTTGTTGCCACAGACGCAGGAACCCCCCAGTAATCCGCGGATGAACTTGGTTTCTTGACTAATTCTGAACCCGTATTCTTAGCTCCCCCATTGGCGTCTAACAGATCTTTAGTAAACGTAGGAGACAGTCATCGACTAGCAAGTATCATACATGACCCTGACTCCACTAAACCCCCATCACATTCCCATGTACACCATAGAAGACTCACATACATACCTCTTGGTTATTCCACAGATGTATAAATTCGCAAAAACAAACTTTCCACAAACTTCAGCTCCTTATTCTGTAAAACATCAATATTAGATTACCAAAAACAACAGTTTTGAAATCATTTTGGTAACACGATTAGTGTGAGCCGCCAAACGGCTTCACCTTGCACACTGTCACTTCATTGTGAGAGGTGTTGGATGAAACATAGCATTGTTTCAAAAAGTCAGCTAACCGTGAAACGTAAAGAACTCTCTCAGTGATAAAGTTCAGTATCTGGGTCATACAAATCACGGGACGTGGACCCAACCGACCGTCGTGACTTACTTTCAGCGATGACTGCGACATGGCTGGCAATAATCCGCTCAAACAAATGTTTCACGAAAATGTTACGCAATTGGTGATCATATTTCCATGGAATTTTATGCCTCGATGATGGTTTGGCAACTTCTTTTTCAAACGCAATGTTTTCTTTAGTGCAACCGCTACTAAGTAAACCGTTCGAAAACCCGTCAAAAGTGGACTCTACGGGTAATCCGTCTCCTTCAGCGGAATTGCCACATCCCAGTGCAAATTAGCTCGGCAGGTTACTTTTAGCCTTATCTGATTTTCATCAGTATCTTCGTATTTTAATGCTTTGAGCCACAACTTTCTGCGTAGAAATAAGTGGTTCTGATGGTTTATCTGTTTTAAATTCAGTGATGCTTTGATAAAGTGCAGCGCCATCTTTTGATCTTCAATTTTAAAACTTGACGTTTGACAGAGCCTTTACTCAAGTGAGAAGAAGAGTTTCTGGAGGCGGGTTATTTCTCTATGAAACTTGCTTCACTATAAACTGAGTGGCTCTTTGTTTCCAGCTGGATGCCACCCGGGCTCAGCCACAGGCACATAGCTAACCCTGGCCTTCCGCAAAATCTTGCCTCCGGAACCGAAACCCCCTGTCTGGTTTATGCCAACGATCTCAAAAGCTGCCTGTAAACCAAAACTTCCACCAACCGTGGCAAGCTGCAAGCGGATATGCAGCCTCTAAAGAGGTGGAGCGGCTTTTGGCCGCTCCCTGGCAGAGTTCATAGGTACGCTTAGCTCCAGCTAGTAGCCCGAGTTCTGAGGACACCATCTCTTCTCAAGGAGTAACTCTTCGAGTGTCCGTTAGTAGAAGAGAATTGGGAGTGGAGGTGGGGTTCACGCCTAAAACCCGGGATTTCACTGACGAGACGTGTATCAGCGAGCCGCCAATCGTCTCGACTTTTGGCTACGTGGACCAGTTAGGAGAGACGGTAAGAGTTACCGGGTCTCTTTCCGGATGAGTATAGAAGAGTGAAAGGTGACCTCATGAGCATCCGAAGGACACTCCTGGGCGAAAGGGGCACAGGGTTGCGGACGGAATTCCCTCACCGTGGCCCTTTGCCGGCAGGGGCATCTCATGACTCTCATAAAGCTGCTGCCGACCGGCCTACCTTCTTTCAAGGGGAAACTAAAATGTGGAATTCGTTTGCCGGCTGGTGTGGTGGGGGAGATATATTACTTACCGTGCAAAATGAAAACCTGTCGCAAAACCGAAGTAGTGTTGGCCTGAACTTCAGTCTCGGGGCCGCAGCCAAAAGTGGACAATGGTGAGGATTACCATTGAGGTCTCCCACTACCTCTTATTCCGAAAACTTAGAATTCGATTCTCGGGTAGATAAACGCCCCAAAGCGTGCAAATACTCATATAACACTTGGTTTGTTCGTGACATCGGTTTGTGAACGTTTCCGACCAGTTTATTTAGTAGCTATTTCCCAAAGATCACCAGAGAAATGATTCAGAGGAACTTGACGATCGGAGATAGGTTGACGAGTGAACTATGTCGAAAGGCAGGGACAACTGCCTACAAGTACTTGTGTAGGGTGAGTGTAAAAAGGTGGGTGTGTTTGCTAGTGCATGCATGTGCGCTGGCTTGCGTGCACACGACTGGGTGGATTTTTAGAATATACACCATATCTGCGGGTGTGTTAATACGGAGTCGAGAAATGTGCACACATTGTGGCAATCTTCACCCAAGTAAATGTTTCCGTAGGTCTGTGGTGACTTTTATTCGATCGACAAGCATACGGGCACTATATGGCGAAACAGAAATGCAAGCGAATAGAAATCCCAACTTTAGCTGCGCACACGATAATGCTATCGGCGTGCGACCACACGGGATGTTGGCTTTTACGTGCAATGAACAACGGATATTCACCACCTCCAAACCCGGAATCAACGAAATTCGACAAGTTTGATCTACCAAGATAAAGAAGGCCCTTGTTGATTGATGCAGCTTCTTCATTTTTTAAGGTAACTAATCCGCCCCAAGCTGTTTCTCTTCGTATTGCTTTGACTACGTTTTTTAACCTTGTTTTTCTTTTGGCCGCAAATATGGTATCCATACATTGTTCTCCTCTAGTGAGTTGCGATTTATTAACCCAGAATCTGAAAATTATTCTTGCTCTGGTTTTGGAATCCCTGAGACTTTGCTTCTCTTCGCTCGAACTGTGATTTTCTGACCTACAATGCCCAAGTGGAACCTTGAAAAGAAAACTCACTGGGAATGTTCAAGTGTAAAACAAGATCATTGTGATACAACATGAGTTACTTCGACTGGCCTCCGAGGATGATTAGGGTTATGCTGAATCTGTGGATTATGTCAGTGCCAGCCCAAGAGTTTTGGCTTCGAAGAGTTTGGTGCCTAATTTTGAAGAAAAAACGATAGAACAAAGGCATTATTTGTAGTTATCCAAGAAAAAATAAAACTTGGCAAACGGAGGAACCCACTTAGGTAGTCATCAGAAAAGTTGCGCAGGTCCTATCGTTACTTTATATTGATGATTTAGAAGCACACGATGCCTTGAGGCTGCCCAAAGCTTCTGGCACTCCAAATTTATAATTAAACTTTTTCAATGAGCATCTCGAACAATGTCATGAGATTATGAGACCGTAGGCATTTTCTCTGCCCTGCTATTGTGATAGAATCACCGGCTGAGGGCCAAAGGAGTGAGGCTAGCTTTTTGAAGTGCCTCAAAAAGGAGCTACTTCAGAAAAAGCAATAAAACTTGGATGTCATCAGTCCACGCAGCGGATTTTGGAACTGAGGTACCGGGTGGCCGATCACAGAATCTGCGGTGAACTGCATGGACTGCGAGGCAGCAACTTACCGTTTGCGAAAGCGGCAGTTACTTAGCTGAGTTCAGTGCCAATATATGGACCCAAAATGAATGAGTCCGTATAGGCTCTGCAGGTAGTGTTCATTAGGGTAGAGGACTTTGCCACAGTCAGATGGAACGTTCTGTACTGGACAAATCCCTATGTCGTGTTACACCACAGTAAAAGAAGGAAAGGGGAATTTTTGTAACATTAGAAAGCGTTGTCCAATAAAAGGGGAAGGCCGTGACAGCCCCTTTGTTGAGCCGAACTCAGAACTACGTAAAACGGATGGAGTGGGTTTCTGACTGCTGCAAACACAGCTGTTCTGCATTTCACTCCATCACATCCCCCTAATATCTCCAGATTAATTTGATTTTCTCTAACAACCGCAAACATTTACCCAGTTTTACTGCCCAGAGCAAGTTGCACGAAGAAGAAAACATGGTTACTGGAAAACTTTTCGCTGGGGCCGTTCTCTGAGTGCTTATCATTTGTAATCACTTTGTGGAGGTACACTGGTCTTTAAAGGCAAAATCTTTATCAGTTCTTTATAAAGCTGTCTTCATTACGTCTTTCATGCACAGAAGCTTCCTGATAGGTTCTCTTTTGTGTCTGTAATAGGCAAACTTCTTTGTTGATAAATTTTTGACACCCTGAATCGATTACTCATTTTCGAAGCCGATTTGTAACCAGAAACATATTCTTATTTGTCTCAAGAAAGTTGGTGTTGATTTTGTGTAATTCCCCTGTTCTTTCAAACTTTTCTTTTTGTTTGATATCTCCCTGCCACCTGAAGGCTTAAATTACTTCGATTTTTTCTGGGCAGCGTGTAACCAAATTGCTTCGACCCCTTGTTGTGCAGCATGCTGGATGCAGCTTCTCTAGGGGGGGGGGGGGGGGGGGGCTGCGAGTTTACCAACTGCAAACACAGAAAAAACTCAGTGGGCCGGAGCTCGGTAAGTGCACAAACAAGCATCGACGCTTGTATCGACGAACATGGGAGTGGCGACCTGTCTGATAAGGTTGCCCCTGAAATAATTGGTTTTCCATCTAGCATGTTTCACTTTATCTGTTGCAGTGAAAGGTTCCATTCTGGAGAGTCTACATTCTGATCGTAACTCTGACTGTGTAAGTAAATGTTCCAGAGTTGTGGCCAAACTCCAATTTTTCAGCGAAATTGGGAGGTTATTCGTCACAAGTTGAGGGACTGACCAATACAGTAGTATCGCAACCTAGAGTGGACGTAGACACCCCAGAAAGTTAACAGCAACAGGTTCTGACAGTGAGGTGTGGGTTGAGGCGATGAGAACTGTGACCCAAATTTGGACATTGGATGACGATTTTTCCCGAAAAATTTTGGTGGGCTGTGCTGAAAATCCACACTGAAAATCACACCAAACGCTGTACATGCTACGCAAATCGACTGTATTCGATGTTACTACGCCAGGTCCTTCCACATACAGTATTTTCGCACAATTATTTAGTGTATGAGTTTTTAATACGGCTTTAAACCGTTTTTGACTTTCGTGCTTGAGCCGTAGGAGTTTGGACCTCTGGCTTATCCTGTTGTTTTTATTTGGCTGCACATTTAAGGCTTGCATATCTTTGTACTCCCTGTGCTTTTTAATTTAAGGCGGTAGAAACCACGCATGGAGATTTTCTGGTTTTGGGATTCGTTTAAGTTGGCTGGTGTTAGCTCGGAATGGGATTTTTGTGACTTACTGATATAATGATAGGATAAAACGTGCCAGAGGCTAACTAACTGCAATCGAAAAGAACAGTTCGCTGTGCAAACCGCCTTTAGCTCAATCCCCTCGGACGGCCAAAGTGTGAGGTTCGGCGATCGGCTCGGTTGAAGCGCTTGGCACTTTTATAGGCCAAACTTGACTGCCAAGGCTCCAATCGGGTGCCGGCTAGCGAGACCAGATACTCAGCATCACATAATCCCAGGGATCCAAAAGTCCACAGCAGGCTGATTCCCTGAAAATATGACACTATTCTTCAGGTAGAGTATAAAGTGAGTGAACTATATCTCCAACAGTAGGCCTCAGTTGTTGTCCACCGAGTTTACAAACGTATACGTGACAGACAACCTGTCAGCAACAAAATTATTACGGACATGGAAACAATAGACGCAAAAATATCTGCCAGTATGAAATCTGCGCGAAAGAAACGTTTCGCGCAGTCAGTCAGGTCAAACGAATAGAATTTTTCAGCGAAGCCGTCGGAAAAGAATTTAGGATAGGTAAGGTCACAAACAGTCACTCCCGGATCTATCAACCTAAAAAAGCCTTCTCTTAGTCTGTTCGCCCATTGTCCATCCCTCGATCGAAACCAATAAATTAACACTGGTAATAAACCCTGTGAAAGTCAGAAGGCTTATTATAAAAAAGGTGTACTAAAGACTTGTGAAACAAAATACGCAGTTTTTGTACCGAAGATATATTTCATGAATACTGCCGTACTTTTATTATTATATTTCCTGTGAAATTTTGTCAACCTCTGTTTAACCTTCCATCGCACACTTTACAAGTCACTTTGGCCCAATGTTGGCCCATTTTTCGCCCAACCACTTTGGGTATTTTGCTCCTAAGGTTCACCCAGATAAAAAAGGGAACAGTGGCGTTTCAGATACGAACCGCAACGGTGCAAGAAAGTGGTCGTTCAGCCTAACTGGGTTGGTCATCAACAACAGCAGTGGAGAAGATGACGGGGTTGGGAATTTTCAGTTGAACACAACGTCACCCAGGCCATTGAAGCTCCTTCGAGCGACCCGGGCAGAATCAAGCCTGGTCCGGCCCAGGTTCCTCTTCTTTTCCTTTCCCCTGGTACATTGGAACTTCCTCTGCCACTGCTCTTTGCTGGCACCAGGCTCCTTCAGAATACAGTTGGGAGACCAGAGCTCATGTTAGCCCTATTTTTAGAAAAGCGAAAGTAGTCAGGCTTGGTACGCAAATAGTAGCCTGTCTTTAAGGGCTCATCCGATTCTGGCACAAGGTTCACCACTAGATATGGGTAGTCTTGTATCCCGAGTCATTCTCCGTAGTCACATTTTGTGGGGGCACGTGAAGCGACTTACAGTCAAGCAAAAATATAAATCAGAGAACTTGTCCATATCCAGGACAAGCCCCGTTTAAGAAGTCCTGTAGGACACTTGGATGACTCTCATTGCCAATACTTTGAGATATGTAACCAGTCAATCAGCCCCCTAATAAGCTATAAATCCAAGTTAGCTTCGGCTCTTTTAATAGACTAGTTGTCTGAGGTCTAAATCTTTATTTCAACCTGATGCCGTCCTACATTGGCTCATCGGCATTCCCTTTCTAACCGTTCTAGTAACTTTGTCAGTCGGCCCTGGTAGTTGGCTCGTCTAGCCTCTTATCAGTTAAATCAACAGAACGACAATTATATCTTGAAAACCATCAATAACGGCGGTTTTTCTCACTGTTAGCTTTGGACGGGAATCATATCCTGATAGGTCGCTCGCGCATCTGAAACAAGACTTCCAAAAGTAAGCCCGCATACACCTAGGCTAAGCAAGTCATCTACTCAGCCAGCTCCCACAAACAGTTTTATCACGTTTCTCCGTCGCCTCCCTTCACTGGGCGTACAACGGCCGACCTTTCTACTCCATCGCATCAGCTACTGTGTTTTCAGTCATTCCCGTACTCCAACTGTCCCTCGCAAATGTCTCTGAACCAGTCACTTTGGCGTCGCCCTTTATAGGATTCTTTTGTTTTGAAAGCCGCTTTAGTCTCATTAGGGGGGTCGGGACGTCATCACCTGACTACCGACGCTAAAATTTGCTGCGGAGTGGCACATCTGTTTTCAGCACTCTTGACGGTGGCCTTACGTGTAAAACACCACTCAGCATACCGCGGTCACTCCTCAGCAGAAGTGCACTGCTTGGTGTCAACTACAGTCTGCTCCGGTCACCAAGTAAAAAAGGAAAGGTTGGTCGAATTTTTCAATATTCTACCAGCTTAGACTGCTAGAACTGGCTGTTTTTCCTCATATAATAAGACATCTACAGGCTTGTTGCCGTTCTCCGATCGGAGGTGCCATGGCATTTAGCTGAGGAAAAGGGAGAATGTTGGAAACGGACAGGGAGACTTTGCAACATTCAGGGAATAGATTATTGACAGCTTGTTTTAGACAGGGCTGGAGTTCGACGAATTTCAGTATACATATTAGCCAGCCGCTCTCAGCACAACGTGAAGCGATATGTCGGGACGAACGACAAATACTTTTTGTTTTGCATTTGAATAGTAGGAGATTAGATTTGTGTATAATATGATTCATCATGCAGCTTGAACGCTCAACTCACCACTGAAAACCATGGAAACACTGTACAGCTGTTTCATCCTTGTTGGGAATCATCAGCAGTGCACATCCACCGAGCCCCTACTGGGACTCGAACCCGGGGTGAACGATTGTGAATCGAACACCTTAACCGCAAGGCTATCCGGGCTGGCTCTCAACGGTTTGTTGAACACCCACACTACATGATATAGCACCCTTCCGTCACTGGCTTTTGAACGGTAACATCCCGCTTCCCACACAGCGATGGACTCCTATGATGGATGACTTCTCTGTAGGGGCCTAAGTACAACGAAAGCATTCCGTTGTGAGCAGCCTACAGAGCTTAGTTACTATTTGCATTTGAGTAGTAGGAGATTAGATTTGTGTATAAAATGATTCATCATGCAGCTTGAACGCTCAACTCACCATTGAAAACCATGGAAACACTGTACAGCTGTTTCATCCTTGTTGTTTTGGCTACGAAGTAATAACGGTTTTATAGCGGCCAATTATAGGAGGATTTTGTTGTAATATTAGTAGATGATGACATTTCACCTTAAATTGGGTGGGTTTATATAAAAGGGGCAAGAATAATGTTTCATTCCGACGGTCATTGGCACCTGCACCTTATATTGACATGGTTTTTGAATCAAAAGCCCAAACAACATGGTTTTTGAGGTGATTTAGCTATGTCCTTACGGTTATATAGATCTGATTGTGAGTCAGGGGTGGGGAACACTATGGTAATCAAAAAGTTGTCCGTAAGGAGAGGTCAAGGATTATCATTAGAGATACTAATAGGATATCACGGGATAGCATGCAGTGAGACCCGATGGTACGTGAATGCCGAAATCGAAATGTGAGATTTTACCTGGTAATTGGCGAAGATGAGAAATACAAGTTACTTTTGTAAATATAGTTGCAAAAGAATGGAGTATGCGGTCCAGTGAGAACAAGATGGTTGAGCTGGTAGAAGTGCCATGAGAACGTCACACTTGGAAGTCCCTTTCAAACGTGCTGCCTATGAAATTGTGTTCATCTGTCTGGTTGATCGCATTAGAAAAAAAGAGAATGCGGTAATGCCCGTTTAAAGGTAGGGAGATTGGACATAATACATATCTCAATTGAGAGTCTACCCACACCTTGCCGTAACGGAAGAGGAGGAAATTACACCTGACTATTACGCACGGTGGTGATGCTGGTAATGGTGAAATACGATTTTGCAGCAAGTATTCACTGCGGACAACGAAATGTGGATGAATAGTAGAAACAATTGCCTTTGTGCAAGTTTATACAGCAGAATAACATTCAGCCTCGGTTGTCGTAGCCAGAGGGGCTCAAGTTCGAGTAGGTCACACCGTTCACAATAAGACAGCAGTGAGCATAGTCCAATCAGGGGTTTGATGAAGGAGCGCTGGAAGTTAACA
Organism: Fasciola hepatica; assembly: GCA_948099385.1. Taxonomy (NCBI): domain Eukaryota; kingdom Metazoa; phylum Platyhelminthes; class Trematoda; order Plagiorchiida; family Fasciolidae; genus Fasciola; species Fasciola hepatica. The sequence goes on along the minus strand of CANUEZ040000012.1, from coordinate 5,897,216 downwards.
ATTGCGGCAGAGGTGGTTTTTGTCATGTTAGAGCTAATGAGAGAGGGGGGTATTCGAGAAGTGGCCTGACATGAGAGCGGTCTATGGTGAAGTGGCCGTCTTTCAACTTCAGACAGAGGAGATCAGACCAGTGAGGTACCTTGCCTTGGCTATTTGATAGGCTGCCTGTTGGGAGAAGTTGAAAAAGACGGGTAACTCTGGACAAGGTCTCTTACTAGGGGGGAAATGGGGATTGGATAGCCTCTTATCCGGATGAATCCAGGGCTTATGGTAAATTTTTTGGTAAGAAGTGAACTTTTGGGAGCCGAGAACTGTACATGCCACGTGTGGCACCACTGATCACGGGAGGTTAGATCATCAGAAAAGGCAGCTAGTGTAGTGGGCAGGTTGCATAGGTTAAATGTATATATTATCTTGATATAGTATGCCAGTAGGCACGGAGTCTCATGGCGCACTGCGGCAAAGAAGTCATTCACATAAACGGATCGGTCAATAAACTGCATCGCGAATCCATACAAGCCTCAGGGTTGAGAATACAAAGACCCGAAGTGAGAGCCAAGTTCGTGGTGTGAGAAGAACGAGCAAATGAGTCACACAGGCCCAAACAAGATACCTGAGAATCACGCGTTGGATGCGAAAAACAAACTGGAGCACAGAAATATGGGTGGAACGCAAGACTCAAAGTATGCAATCCGGCACTTCTACGAGTCCAAGATATCACCGTGTTCGCGGAGGATTCCTGTAATCTGGCAGTTACATAGAGAATTGGGATAAAGGCGTAAACATTCGTCAGTTGAACACCATTTTTCTCGCCTTACAACCAGTGTGCATCAGTAACTCAGATATCCCTCTCACCAAGGAAGTAGCCTAAGAGTCAGCCGAGGAGGATGTAAGGCAGCCACTGGCATAAAAGTTGTTTTTTGCGGCTTGCAAGACCGACTGTAAAAGGGTAGACTGCTATCTGGTTTCCTCCGGAGCTTGTGTTTGGTCTCCTTGCTGCAACCGCCGGAACCTCAAGAATCTTGCTCTACTTTCAAGTGGATAAACACCTCTGCAACATCCGACGAAATGGCCACCTATTCCATGCGGAATGGCAAAGCTATGCCGAAAGGATGGGCTGTAGTATCGAGGTGCGGAAGAAGCACACCACTGGGTGACAATTCCTTATGTCTGGCTTCTCGATCAAGGATAATGCGCAACCCCTTCGGCTTCTTTGGGTTTGAAACAGCTCGTCATGATGAGTGACATTGAGGTAGATAGCCAAAACTCTGTTGTTGCAACGGCACACTTGTCCAATGTCCTTTGCTTATAGGTTTATTCTTTGTTTCTGTGCACTTTATCCACAGGTTTTGTAGTCTGTGTGGTGCTCTTTCAGGTGTGCAAACTCGTCTGTGCGGAAACTAACCTCCGCAGACTCGTCGCTACAGCCTTCCTTCATGCTAGATAAAACACGAGCTGTTCCCGTTTAAATCGTGACCCGGCTTCACAAATTTTATGATTTCTCTGTGCTCTGCTGAGGCGCTTTTGTCCCGTAGCCGCGAGTCCCTAAATTCCGCATCACATATTTTTCGAGGACGTTAACGGTCTCTGCAAAGCTCTTAGTGCCGTCGCACGTGTAAGATATGAAAAGTAACATTCCATCGCATTCGGGTTACTAACACCGTCAGAAGCCATAATGGCAGTCGTCTGTGGTATGCGAAGATTTTAACTCAAATAACCCGTTCCCAATTGGTGTGGCCGGAGCACTTACTACCATTCTGAAATGAGTGGGTGGTGCAACCCCACCATCACCACAACGAGGTCGGTTTCAGGTTGATTCCTATTGATTTTTCCGTCCTTTAGACCCAAAGCTGTGTTATTTCTATTGTGCATCACCTCTGAACTCGAAGAGGTGACCTACTGGCGTAAACAGCTGAGACAAGCCACAGTGCGCTCATTGTCACGAGTTACGGTTGTTTATTATCTTAGAATTCTACAGGCTCATTTGCATAAGGTATTCTACGCAATTTATCTGGCAAAATTCTCCCCGAGTTTCACCAAGACATTACCTAGGTAGCGTATCTACTTCCGATAGTGGCTTCTGGTCCAACCGCATGTTCGATAGGCCTGCTTTTTGAGTGAAAGTTGTAGAAATTTGTTGGATGTGATTAAATTGTATACGAAGAGAGTGGGAACGAAGTCCTCAGATTTGTGGGAAAATTCGGCCTAACTTACAAATATTCGGTTCGTAAACAGGTTTACCAACGTTACTTCTATTGTCCACCGCGGCTGGTTCCGTGGAGATGCTTCTGTAGCTGGTCGGTGATTAGCAGAAAATTTAAAGTTGAAGACCCCTTTAACTGTCAGAAATTACTCTGAAAATGAGCGGAATAAACTGTGTAGAGTAAAGAAATTCAAAATGAACCCATTGGAGCCTGAGAAAACGGGCCGAATGACGGCACTAGTGTCCCTAATACTGAGGAATAACTAGGTTGTGGAAGCCTTAGGCATGTCTTAACACGGGAGTACGCTGCTATAATTCTGAATCAATTTTCAGGAAAAGTGCTGCAGTTTATGAAAATTATGTTCTGTTGCTAACGTCACCAGCGATAAATTAACTAAACGAACATAGGAGTAGCTGTCTTCAATCTTCCAAAACTGTTTTGGAATTATTTAGGTGATTTTAGGAACGCACCCACGCGTGTGTACGAAGTATTTGATGCAGAAGCGAAGTACCGTTTGATTTTAGAGCTGTTCAGAATAAGTTTTGTCACTGCCATCTAACTGTGCAACTCACCAACATGCATGTCAGTTACCGCATACCCTCTTAAACTGACGGCAAAATTTTAACAGCCCTCAGCTGGACCGCAGAAAGCCACCATCTACACCTCACCTCCTGCAGCCCCGTTTCTCCAGCACTCTCGCCCAGCCTCTTCTGGCACATTTTCCAATGTTTCGGTCCCACCTCCTAGCCTAACTCTTCTAATTCCTGATAATCCAAAACAGTCTACTAAGCCACCGGTTACTCCCCCCGCTCTCATTTCACCCAGTCCGTCGGTCTCGTGTATAAAATACACGTCTCCGTATAACCTGTTATCGTCCGTGATCTTGGTACAGCATCCGCCAAATCCTGTATGAATATTATCTTTTCATAAAGCGCGTCAAAACTTCACTAGCCCATCATCCCTCAGGGCAACCATGTCTTCTAACCAAAGCCTAATAATACACCTTCCAACCCCCGTTTCTGTCTAGACCAATCCACTGCCGGACCGAGCACGAACCTCCCGTAAGTTCTTTGTATGTATGGGCTTTTTGGTTTGCCTCCGGCTGACAGATTGACCTCGTATTACCTTCGGTACATCAGTCTTTCGTTTTTTCCCGTCGTGCCATTCCGGTCCTCAGCTAGTGCACAAGTAAATCAAACCGCCGACATCAGCAGATCTAAGAACACCCTATCCCTCCCAACGAGCGAATCCTGCCCTGTAGCCCTCGTCGTTACGGCCAACCAAGTTTCCACTGGTTCAGACGACCTCGAAAGGAGTACTGTTGGACACGAATCAAGACTGAACCGATCGACGAAATCCACTTGAGGATTTTTCGGGCTAGCCTCCTTCAACCTGTAACCGCTACACCCCTTGTAAACTTATTTTCAGGACACTTTCTAGACTCTGTTAAGACCAAAATATAACTCCGCTTTGCCATTTTCAAGAATGCCGTGGTTTATGTTTCAGACCATTACCGAATTCACTAATCAAAAACAACGTACTCTCTTCGTGAAAATGTACAGTGGTTCGGTGTGGGTACCATTGCATTGGGCTGCACTAAAGCCTCAGAGTCACAGATGTCCCCTGGTATCCCTTTTCACCGAAGATTTTTCGGCTAGGGGGTTCATTGGCTACAAACCAAAAACTGCTGCCAGTTGGCCTTTTGGAAGTACCAGGATATTCCTCGATAGACCATCTTTTCAGCGGGTAATGGCTCAAGCACCTAAAAGCGAATCTTTCTTACCCATTCACAATGACCCCAGCGGCCCCGACGCAAAGACTACTCGGTGCACCGCTCGCAAGATGCCATCAGCGGATCCCTTACCCTATGAAGTCCACCTGGGAACGGTCGGCCTGGATTTGACTAACGCCCTTGGTCCCACTCCCACGCGAAGGCTGCTGCCCAGCAGTTCCCCCAGCAACAAGTGTTTCCGGTAGAACCTGCTCCTCCATCACACGCCCCAAACTGCACGGTACATCAGTATCAAAGTCACACTACTTGGTCTCAGCCTCGATTTCTCAACAAGGCTCTTGAATAACCACCAACCTCAGTCTTACTAATTCCCATCCGCCCTCCCAGCCCCTGGCACTTGACTTCATCCACGGTACCCATTCCAACGACAATGCAAACCACCCACCGGATGCAAGCTTAGACCAACATTGGTAAAGCGCCCCTCACAAGTTCTCTTATGAACCTTCTTTAGGCCTGCGTGTAACACCGCGGAGGTCTGCATTTGTTCAACTGATCATCTCACTCAAGGGCCTTCACTCCCCGTCAACATCTCCCAAAAGCGTATCATCGGCCCCGTAAAGGAGTTGATCAGCAGAGCTACCGTCCAGCTCCATCCAATGCCACAGGACCTACGAGTAAGGGTAGCAATGGTAAGTCACGAGGGTTGCAATTCGAACCAAGAATGGCCAATTCACATCCGTCTGAAAACCGGAACAGGATCGGTTCGTAGTTTATATAGTAATAAACTGAAAATCATAAAGGGTACAAATACATACAAATTCGAAGTATGTTGTCAGATGGAAGTACCAGGACAACCCACAGGTTCGACCTACTGTGGTTGAGGCATGAAAGTCAAATATTCCAAGACCAAAGTCCAATCTTATACAATTAAAAGAACTTGCAAAAGTGTCGCTTATGGGCGAGATTAGAAAATTATTGTCGAATATGGCCACATTCACAGAGCATTTGGAACATCTATAAGGATTTCCAAAACAGGCGTTTTACAATCAACAGAGCCGCATTCATGCCACCAACAGCTCTTATGCCCTTTCGGCTCTCCTGTCGTCCCCTCATTCTGGTCGAATGGGATGAACTAACCCTCAATTTCCCTTTCCATCCCATATCCTTTCTTGCCCCCTGACACTAACCCCAAGTCGCAGCCTTTGCAAGCCTCCAACTTTTCCCTGGCTCGCCTCCCTCAGTCTCCGCCTCATCATGAAGCACCACTTACGGATGATAACAACAATTCCAGGATCGTACCTGCTTCCCGCCTCCCCACTATTTTTATCCATCCCCTCCACTTAATGGCTCCCGTGCTCCCATGAGTCTGCAGCTCTTCTCAAATCTGACCAGTTCCTTTCCACCCACATCTCACGTCATCTCCCAGTAACTAGCCCACATTCCTCCATCCCTACGACCTCCTATAAGCCTTTACTGGTCCTGTCCCACAGGTAAGTTATCCTCAACCAGAAAGTATTTTTTTCCTGACCGGTGCCGTCCATCCCCAGGGCACTGATGTTACTCTCTCTATTGACCACGCGATGAACTTCGACAAACCCTTTTGATTTGTTGCACATAAAAATCATAGTCCGGCCATATCTCGCCCCTCCAGCCTGGTCGGTCAATGCCTGTTCAAGGCCCGGCTCTCTCAGTCGGGTTGACTGACAGAAAGTCAGTCTAGGGGAGGGGGCTCAAATCTGATTCCAAACCATCGACGAGTGAGGCAAGAGGCATACTCAAGGGAATCTGCGGCGGAGAGGTGCGCTGGGGACCCAGGATGTTTGGCTTCATCCGAAGGGTGTGTGATCTGAGCAATCAGTTACCGGCCTCCGGTGGGTTACGGGCCCCAGACATCGTCCGGCTACCTCGCTGTTGAGCTTTGGATGGATAAATGCTCCGATTGTGGGGCCCCAAGAAAACTGCCTGCTTTGTTCTGGGCAGCCCGGCAGTAATTCGTCCGCAGAAAAATCAGGAAACCACCGTTTTGCATTCTGCGTCGATGAAGTAGCTCACAAAACCGCCTTGCTAACCATCAGTCGCTCACACAACAGCCCACAAACTCACCCGTTTCCCTATCTTTTTCCCCCACCACTGATGCGAAATTGGGACACAGCCTGGGATACACTGATGGGTCCAGTCCTTCACTCCCGGAAGGTGCGCACCTTCTCCGACTAAGCTCTTCATTGATACTTGCGACGCACGATATGCGCACTCTGACGCGCATATGTCGACATTCTGGGTTAGCCTGGGCCTTGAAACACATTGGCATTGATATCTGCTGTCTGAAGCAGACCCGCTTTCAGGACCCTGGTCATTTAGTAAAAGTAACGCCGATCGGAAGGAATGCCACTTTCCGTTTGCTCTGTCCTGGAGACCCCGAAACTGTGGCCCCTGACCAAGCTGGAGCTGGGGTAGTACTGAATGGTAGAGCCGAGGCTAGTCTTCTAGAGTTGAGTTCAGTTAATAGCCGACTGTACGCAGTAGGGATCATGGATTATTGCAAAATAAGCAGAAAACGGGCCAATAGACGACGCCCGTTTGTGATTTCTGAGTATGCCCCAACAACAGACAACATTTTAGATGCCATGAAGGACAGGTTCTGCCAACACCTCCAGGTCCTCATAAGAAATGCGCAAGTGATAGACATCATCGTTTTGGCTGAAGAATCAAATTCCAGGGTAGGTAGTATCGCGCCCAGTGAGCATAATCCAGGGGGTCGTTTTGGCCCCAGTTGGTGAAGTAACAATAACGGAAACAATGGTTTATTTCGGAGAGGCACGAAGCATGCAGGAAACATGATCAAAATGTCACGGGTAAATACAAGGACAAACGTTTAGTGATTATGTAGAACAGTGTATGACTGACGAGGGCTAGATTACCTCAATAAAGATAAAGGCGAGATAAACGTACGCATACAAAAGAGTAGCTGAAGAAGTTTAAACGGGCCCGTTGGTGAAAATGAATTAGTTTCCAGCGAATCCAAAAGTCGAGATCGAGGGGTGGGGTCCGACTAGGCCAGGAGGAGGTAGCTGAAAGTTGACAGCTGTTCAGGAGAGAGGCCAAAATACAGCCGAAATGGATGTGTTAATGAAAGGCAGTAAAAAATGAGTTTATATGCATGGAGAAGGAATGGGTAAAAATGATGCGTTGCTTTGCTGCACTAAGCGGGTAGCAACGGGTCTGAGAACAAGAGCGAAAGGCCTTAAAAGATGGATCAGATACAGAGAGTGTTTTGGAGTGACTGGTATAAGGTGGCAATGAGGTACATATATTTTTATAATTGATGCATATGAACAGAGTCAGCTGGAGGACGCAAAGTAGATAGCCATCGAAGGCTGGTGGATGTGCAGCGAAGGTAAGCACAATATTAAATACGAAGCGTGGACTATTGACAGTATATGTTTCTTTGTGCTAGATGGAAATTGGTGGATCAGCGGAGAGAAAAGCCATTCTTGGGGATATAGATGATTTTGGCCATGGTGAACAGTTCGTGAAGGGCGAAAGATGGTGGAAACGATCGAGGGAAGCGGGTTAGAGTAAGTCACTTCACTGTTCAAAGCAAGTGCATCGTAAGGTGACGGTCGGGAATGAGAGAAGCAGTGGGAAATGGTAGTACGTTATAAAATAGCAAGATGACGATAGTGGAAATGGCTAGGGAATTTATCGAAAATATAGATCCTGAGTGGTCATAGTAGTAGAGACTAACAGCGGAGGAAGAGAACTGGGCAGCATTTCTGACCATGGCATATGAACACAGCAGTTATAACGGCGAACAACGCGAGAACCAAATGGATATATGGAAAATCAGAGGGGATGAGTAACGGCAAACCACCTGGAAACTGCTCGTGATACTCATGACCTAAAGATTTCTTTACAACCGAAGGAATGTGGAGGAACAGAGCAGTCGGAAAAGCACCGAAAAGTAGCATGTGGCGAAAAATATAAAACAGGAGGTGACAGAACGGGTCAAATTGAAACGGGTAATTGGCGACTAACCGCTGGTGAGGCACGACGTGAAGCGCGGATAAACAAAGGCTCCAGAGAAGGGAAACCTGACATAAAACAGAACCAAGAGAAAAGCATATGCGTAGAATGGATGAAAAGATGAAACCGAAGAGCTGCAGGCCTGCAGGCAGTTGCGTAAATGGAATGAACTGAAGACGACAATCAAAGATCTAGCTGATGGGGAGACCGAGAGGGATGCATATAGCCGATCTCAAAATAAATGGTTGCAAGAATCGATAATAAATGTGGTCGCGAGGAAAGCAAAGGTTAGACCACTGGCCCTAACATGGGAATCGGGCATGAAAGCGGGCGGGGCTGGTTATGAGAAACGATAGAAGTGACAAAACGGGAAAGTGTGCAAACGGGGGTATAACGATGAAGGTGGTAGTAGGAACAAAAACTTTAACTTTGCATGTGAAAAGAGAAAACAGGGAACGGTTAGAGCAATGAAAAGTTCGTTAAGTATGCTTACTGTGGTCAAACGGAGATGACGGAATCACGCGTTTCGCAAACGGTCATAGTGAACGCGGTTGGACTGTGAAAGTCATAGCGCAAAATCCACAGTCGTTGGCAGCGGATGGAGCTGACCTTGTTCTGGACACCAAACCAGAAAAATCACTCATTAACTGAACGCACGAAGTGTGATCCGTCAGACTAGTTGCCCCGTCGCCTTGTTGCGGACAGTTTGCAAGCCTGACGTGCGCCACCCGAGGAGGTTGATCGGACCGCGTTACGCACTTTTGGGATTGGCTTTAGTCGTCTTTGATGAGAACGCATGGGAGAAGTGGTTCAAAAATGAAGGTATAAAACCCGCGCTCAAACAGCGAGGTTACGAGGGGCTGCGGTGGGTGGAACTGGCAGGGCCGGCGGTTGTTAAACTGCCACACAGCAGTATTTTCCAGGCCCGCTTATAATGGGAGTGACCATCACGGTGCTACGGCAGTTGACCAACGTTTACGGCAAAATAGGCATAAGGGGAGCTGAGAAGCGAAAACAGATAGAGGAAGGCAGTCAAGGTGTGCGGCTGCTTCGGGTTGGCGGTTAGCGGAGGCAAATAAATACCAATGAAGGACAGAGCACAAGGAGAATACGGAAGAGGGGGGAATCAGAGGGTGGAAAAGTAATCGTATTTCATCTCCGTTTATTCAGTACGAAAAATTGCCGCTGCTGGTCAGAATTTTAGAATTCTGTCAGATAGATGGGACCATTTATGGTTGTTTATGTCCCCTAGTGGGAGGCAAAGGGTCTACAAAGGACTTAGAGATGTCAAGCCCGACCATATGTGTTTCTCCGTGATTGTCAGACGCAGCCAACCGGGAATGAGACGAGAGCCAGGATATCACGAGTGAAACGGAGGGGTCGGAATCCGTATTAATGACCACTCGGTAGTTCTCCGCGTTTGAGAAAAGTACGCAGTTGATCGGGGATGACAATTTCGAATACTTTCGAAATATCAGGTGTAAGGAAAATAGAATGATGGGTATTGGGGCCAGAGGGATCGCCGCGTTTCGAATTGAGAAAAATTACGGCGTGTCTCCTGGGGGTGAGAAAAGTAGAAAGTTAGAGAGGGAGATAGAAGAGACCACGCAAGAGAGGGGCCGATTCAGGGGCATAGGTTTTAGGGAAGATGGGTGGTAAACCGTCCGGACCTGGTGGCTTGCTTACTTCCAGAGCCAGCAGTGCTTGGCAGATCTTCCTAGCGCTAACATAAGGTTAAAAATGAGAGACATGGGGAAGATAAGGAACCAGATGAGTAAGATAAGTGGGTATGGTGGAGCTGGAGGCAATCTGGAATGCAAGAATCTCGGCTTTCTCGTGTTGTTCACAAACAAGATCAACAGAGGAAATACGTTTGGGAGGGAAATTAGAAGGGCAAGATTGCGGAAGACTGCCTGGGCAAGGGACGAAAATGTTCGACTACCTCTGTCAGATGAGAGTGGCTGTTTGGCGTTCCAGCAGACGGAGCATCCTTTGGCAGCCTTCGTGGTGGACGAGCATCTTTTCTTGGCGTGCATGGGTCGGCAATGAGAATCGTGAGTGGGCAAACGGCGCCAATGGCAAAATGTTGCAGGTCTCATGCGTGCAGCAAGATCATAAGCGCGGTTGAACCACATAGGGGATTTGGGTTTGCCGGGTATGGAAAAGCGAGGAATAGAATGCTGCATGCCTTGTTGAACAATGCCCTCGAAGTTGGATTCGGAAACCAAAACGTCTGAAGTTAGGTCGCAATTATCCCAAGGATAGGGTTCTGAAAATCGCAAAACCTTTCTCAGTTTTCTAAAATGCAAAACCAAAATGTGTGTCTTGGGGTAGTTCGAGGAATGGGTGCGTAAAATTGGTGAAGCTGGAAACAATAGAGCTGTCATTTGAGCCGGAGGGAAGAAGATCATAGGTGCGTGTGAACAGAAGAGGACCGGAAGTGACAATAAGATCAAGGGTGTGAGCACCATCGCCAGCTTGATCGAGGCTATGTGTGTGGAGGTCAACAAGTCGGCACAAGTTGTTGACGACTGCAAAATGTTCGGCTTCGAGCGTCAGAGCTGAAGTGTCCGGTGAGTGAATCAACCAATCACGATTGTGAACACTGAAATATCCTAAGATGGTGATAAGTCAAATGGGACCCATGGTTAAGAAGAGCTCAACGTTTGGAAACAATAAATCAAAAAAACAGGTGGCTGCTGTTGGGTGAACCGTAAGAACACAAAAGTAATTACTGCAATAAGAAAGCCGGAGTTTCAGCCACCTCAAATGAAATTCACAACACAAGAAACGGATTCTGGATGTGGGGACAAATGACTGGTAGACAGAGTCACAGATATCATCTATGGGTAAAAGAGCAGTGAAGCTCACACTTGAGAAACTGGACGGGGTTGGTGTCTGATGGGGGGGGGGAGATTCGGGTTTCGACCAAACATATTGCAAATGGAAAAGGAAATTGGAGAAGTTGGTGAACAGAATCGATATTGTGTTTCCTTCCGCTAATGTAAGTGAGAGTGATGGTTCCACGCTTGTTTTGCGAGTGGAAAGAGCAATAAGAGAGCAGTCGCGTGTGCCTTCACCCATTTTCACGATTTTTAGTTCGGGGAAAATCAACAATCAAGATCCTGAGTCTTGAAATCGTGGATCTCTTAAGACCAAAATAGATCAGGTTTGGTGGTGAGCCGGGCGACAAAAGGGCCGCCTGCTACCCCTTCGGGGCAGGTCTCTTAATATCTATCCCAGCGGAGCTAAATCGGTCCTCCGGTCACCCTTCTTCATTCTCGCCTTCCACAAGTTCTCGAATAAGGTACTCATCATCATCCTAGCATTGCAAACCGAGTCCCAATTTCAATAGGTGCTCATTCCAAGCCTTAACTCTACCAGCTCATTTCAGTTACCTAATACTTGCGCACCTGAAGATCCAGCAGAAGAGAGTGGCCGCAAATTAAGGGCCCGGCCGACTCCCCAGAAAATCTTGCACCAACAAACCCCGGAAACGATCAACCACAGACAGACTGTATTTTTGGGTATTCGCTGAGCTTGGCGCTTAGGTCGCAAACGTTTCATCACCGGTTGAGGTGACGTCATTGGTGCGCAGGTGAGGTTGCCCGTACTCCTCCCTAAGTATATGAAGCTTGCTAGGAATGTGACCTTGACATATCGGTTGACCTTGATCTTACGAAAGTCATAATCGTGGACACTTGGCCTTTTGACCTCTAGGTGCAAGTTTCTAAATTTAGTTATTCGGCTTTTGCTTTTTGTGACGCCGGCTGTATTCGGAAACTTGAACTTTGGGATGTTTGGCTTTGCGGTTTTTTGTCCTTTTTGCCTTTTGCGCATACATTGTGTTTGTTTTTGTGTTTCATTTGCTTTTTTGGGTTTTTATCTTTTGTGCTCTGTGATTTCTGTTATTTTTTTCACTTTCCGCTTCTTATGTGTTCCGCTACCGAGGACCCCGACATGCAATTTGGCCAAACAGTTATGAATTCGCCCGAGGCCACAGATAAATGGATCAAACTACTCCACATCTAAAGCTTAGCAGTTCCTGGATAAATTTAACGACGTCAAGACGGAAGAGGATAGAGCCATGCTTTACTTCGACGTCACAGTATCCTTCACTTCAACTGACTTGAACGTATCCAAGATTATACTGAAAGGGCTTCTTTAACAACACTACCCAGGTAATCCGCTAGAAGCACAAACAATTTGTGGACTAATGGACCTGTGCCTATACACGTGCCACAAATTTGACGAAGAAATCTACGGACAAATTAGAGGAACGTCAATTGGATCACCCATATGGGGATTTTTTGCAGAAGCTGTAATGCCAGCCCTTGAAAACATCGCACTACCAACGATCAAACCAAAACTTGTGGATGACACATTTGTCATTATCAAGCACTCAGATATTGAAAAGGCGAACATCATAATCAATATTATCTTTGAGGATATAAAATTCACTATGAAAATGGAAAAGGACAACCAACTAGCGTTTCTGGATGTATAGAAGACAGGAACTAGTTGCTACCAACTGGAAACATCTGCTTTGCGAAAACAAACACAAGCGTACCAGATATTGAGTTTCCACAGCAATCATCCAAACGACCAAAAGTCTTGCATGGAAACTGTGCTTACCAGAGCTAAAACAGGTGGCAGCACAGCGGAATTAAAACACAGGAATAAGACTATCTTTTCATGATGTTTCAGCAAAACGGATACCCAAGAAACTTTATACGAAGGACCGTATTCTAAACCAAGACAGATACTGGCCTAGGAGAAAAATCCAACAGAAGGATAGCAGGGCCGTACATCAAAAACGTATCCGAACTGACCGCAAGGTTTTTCCAACCACAAGGCATTACAGTTGCTTACAAGTCAACCAAAATCCTAAGAAGAAGAATATTAAGACCGAATGAGCAACTAAAAACCGACGGAAGGAGAAACGTTATATTTAAGGTGAATTGCGAAGGCTGTGTCCGATATTACATCGGTCAAACTGGGAGAAAGGTTGCCACAAGAGTGCGTGAACACAAACCAGCTACAGGAATACATGACCCGTTTTCCCTAACATCCGCTCATGAGGATCAAGAGGGACACACGTTCAAATGAGATGAAGTTCACATTCCGGACCAAGCAACCACGAGACAAGCAAGGGGGTTCCTGGGAGCCTGGCATTCTCCAACTAAGCCAATCAATAGGCACCTTGAACTGGATCGGACTTACCATCTCCTCATGCGCAAGAAGCCCAACCAACACAATAAGAAACTGCTGAACCTTGGTCCTACCGACCCGTAGTCAATAAACTCAGTTCTTTCTGTGCAAACTCCGGACAAAAACACACAAAAAAAAGAAGAAGCAGAAAGCAAAAAAAAGCAAAGCACAGGGCACAAAAGATAAAAACGCAAAAAAGCAAATGAAACACAAAAACAAACACAATGTATGCGCAAAAGGCAAAAAGGACAAAAAACCGCAAAGCCAAACATCCCAAAGTTCAAGTTTCCGAATACAGCCGGCGTCACAAAAAGCAAAAGCCGAATAACTAAATTTAGAAACTTGCACCTAGAGGTCAAAAGGCCAAGTGTCCACGATTATGACTTTCGTAAGATCAAGGTCGACCGATATGTCAAGGTCACATTCCTAGCAAGCTTCATATACTTAGGGAGGAGTACGGGCAACCTCACCTGCGCACCAATGACGTCACCTCAACCGGTGATGAAACGTTTGCGACCTAAGCGCCAAGCTCATCGAGCACCAAAGGATATAATCCTCCAATCTGAGCCACAAGCAACACCAATATTCAAAATCGTCGGCTGGAAACAGCCCCACCTCTTCGAAGAATTCTTGACACAATCGGCCATGACCATTGCGGTGCCTTGTGAATTGATTGCAACAGCCTCACTTTCCTACACTATGCTTCCTCCTCTCTCGTGAGTCCAACACTCCTAAGCTTCTTCCCTTTGTGCCTTTTATTCGTCTCCATTGACCTACGATCAACAGCCGGAGATAAATCAGATTGCGTTCTTCTGCTTGTTTTCTCTTGTCGGTTCTCCGCTCACGTGAATTTGAGCCTTCATTCCGGTCAGTTGCCTTAGCCCTGCGGTGTTCACTTCCATGACGGTTGAGCCTGGATAAAGCTGATCTGTGGTCGCCTAACAATCGCTATCCTCACTGGCTCTGTCGTCCAAAGATCTCCAGCCAACTGATCAGTGGGTCTTATATCATACACCCTTGCCAGTACTACGTTCTCTACGCATAATCATCAAGGAACATTTGTGCCAATACCGGCCGGACCCATCGCTTGGCAGGAGCACATCGGACATGCAGGCTGCCTTCAACTACTTGCAGGCGCTACTAGTCCGGTGGATCATACTCAGCGTGCCCACTTCACTTCAGGCTGAGTGTCCAGAGTGCGGTCAGTCCCATCCACCTGCACTTATTGCGGGCTTCAAGAGTTTGCTGTCGCCGCTCTGCCAGTTTCAATAAAACTGCTTTTGGGTCCCATGCCTGAATCCTTTTGGCTTTGCCAAGGTGGGCCTACCCAACGATCTTTCGATTACGCCGATCGCTTCCCACTTTTGCCTTGGTGTCCCTGTGCGCACTTCGACCCACTTTGTCTGTATTCTCACCGTCGTCGTTCTATCACTGTGCATACACCCGCCTATTTTGTCTATACTTCCATCGCTTCTGTTCATAATAGCTCTGGCTGCATGGAGTCACTATCGCCTTCTGCACTTGCTCCGCCTGTGCCCGGAAATATTCATTCTTTTCTGAGTGAGTCTCTTAATCATTCATATTCCATATCTGTAGCCACCATGTTTTGCCCACACAGCCCTATGATCACGCTGTTGTATCTTCACTGCTTATATCCTGGACATATCTCCCTTTGCCCTCCCCTCCAATGCCCCACGCCAGAACCCACCGGCCTTGTGCGCGTCATGCTCAACACCATACCTGAGCCCTTCGCACCCACCCTTCCACCTTCCGCGGTCGCGTTTATGGTCGATAAGTATCTCCACGATACAAAACTTGCTCTGCCCAGCCCACCGTACCCGAGCCTTTCATCAGCCGGTGTTTTCGTCGGAGTCCTTTGGCTCGCACTAACTATCAGCTTGCCAGTAGGCACAGAGCTCCCTACCTCTATAGTCTACAATTTTTTACGCACGTATTTCTCACGCTTTCTGTTCACTTGCATCCTTGCCTGTCCCGGCACTTCCTCCCCCCATCTTCTACCGTCATCCCATGACTCAGCAGTATAAATGGGTACAGTGAGCCAAGTGATCAGATTTCGCCTGTTGTTTCTTTTTCCCGAAAGTCTATTTCACTTCTACTCCAATACATTGCCCACCACATCCATCGCTGTTTCATTACTCTCCATGCTTTTCTGTTCCATTGCCCTTTCTCTCCCAATGCTTTTCACCTGCCATAAACAAAGCGATCGGTCGTGAACTTCAAGCCTAATTCTTAGCCATACGATCTACCCATACCTGCCTTTACTTATCATCCACGCACTCGGTTCCTTACGCAGTTTTCCACTGTGGTGGTCTTGTATTTGCTCCCCAGTTACACTCCCCTGGCGATAGTCTGCGCTTCATCGACTACTGCACACTGTATTTCATCCGTTTTCCCTTCTCCATCGTCTTGCTGCCTCCTTCACCATGAACGTCTACTTCGTGATATTTCTGGGCGCACCTCCATCTGAGTAATTCAATCAGTCCGCTCTTACCTATCTTTAAAAATTTCCCTTGTCTTCCCCTTCTTAAATTCTGTTTCCTACAGTGGTCATCATTCCTGTGCTCCCCAGCTAGTTTCACCCCTCTTCCTTCTTCGCTGATTCACCAAGCGCTGCCTTTAAAAAGAAAAAGATATATCACTATCATTTTGTGTTGTTCTAAACTATCCGATCCACCCGTACATGCCCTCCTTGACCAGCATTTTATTCCCCTCCTCCCCACATTGTCTGTCACCGCAACTTCAGTATTAAGCCCTTATTGTTCCACTCTCCAGGTAATGTTCTCTGCCGATAAACCACGTTACGTAGGTGCCGAGTGGTATATATTTGTCCTGCTTCAGCCAGTTTTTCTCCAACCTTGCCCTTCACCATCCTACAGTTGCCTCTCTCCCAAGGTGCATCCAATTACAGTACATCTGTATGGCACGGCTATCATATAGCAACTTCTCTAGGCTTTCTAGCCACATGACTTACCATACCCTACCTATCTCGTCCTTCTCCTCCGCCACATCGTGCTTTGTGCCCCGATACCGGTCTTCTTTCGCAGAGTGCTACTGCTTCATATCGCCTTGATTTTTATCCACTATCTTCCTAAGGGAAACAATTTAGTCGGCATCGTATGTTTTGACTCAAATAGTTTCAGCTTACTTTTGGTTTCCTTCGTATACAGCTCCCGGCTTCTAGCTGTACTAACTTCGCCCAGCCAGACTCCAAAATCAGAAACCTAACTGCGAATTTTCTGAGAATCTCATTTGAATGCTTCTGTGAATCCACTTATACTTCCTCCTCTAATCTCTGGTGGCAATGCACCATCCATGCGGTTATGAAAATCTATAATGTTCCCACCAAACAGCCATTTTACCTTCTCCTGGTGTTTCATTTGAATCCGGTAATGTGTCCAATTAAGCTCCGTCCTTTACTCTTTGTCGGACGCACATTTTTCAACACATCTGTCAAGTCTATACCGAAAATCACTTTTACGCTTTTCATACACATAAAATTTATTTGTAGTTTTTTGCCGGGCGACCAGTGGATATATTGTCGAAGAACACAAGCTTTAATTTGTGAAGTACCGCGCCACAAACTAGTTGTCGATTCCCAACCTTACGACGTTCTCTAGACTTCTCGCTAAATACTGGGGTGGGACAAATTCTCGATTGCGATCCTCGTATTGTCGTGCTGACCAGCTGGGCCGAGTGACTGAAAAAGACCTATGGAACTGGACCACGCGTTATTCAGGCCTAAGTTTGCAGCCCGAAGTCAACAACGAAATTGTCCACTTTACCACTAAATATCGGACCATACTGTCAATTGTAACATCTGGTGGTGTACCTATCGTGCTTTGACCTCACCCAGGCGTACCATTATTACTGTTTTTACTTTTACCAAATGTCTACCTCTAAAGGCGCCATTATTACTGCTCACGACGGCAATTCCCTCATGCTCAACTGTATTCAGCCCCGTTCTTTTCGAAGGATGCTTACGGCAGCAATTCTTCCAGCCCACAATGAAATCCAATTCCATCAATAAGCACAACTCATTTCTTGAAGCATAAAGCCAGGACTTGCCCGCCGATAGGCTTCTACTCACTTAAGTGCTTCTTATTCCCTCAAGAAACACTTTACTCTCCTCTGCACCAGATTGTTGGCCCAATACTCCTGTGTGCAATTGCTTTTTGCTCATCTAACCGGGCTCAGACAGTCCGGTCCCCCTTCCGCAGTGACTATGTACAGGGATCACCATACTGCCAAAGGCCCCTAGCTTCAGCTGTCCCCATCACCTGGCACTAGGAAAGCTCGAGCCGAGCTCGAGCCGAGCTGAGATTGAACGTGTGCTTGACTTGGTGATGGTGCACCCGTCCAGTAGCACTTAGACCCCTCTTCCTTTTACGGTTACTAAACACACCGGTCAGTTGCCCCTCTCTGGTGACCGCACGTCACATGATCAAGCTGCCACTCAAGATGAGTACCTCATCTCACACATCCAGGATCCAACTGAAACCGCGTCTGGTTTATCCGCTTTCAACCGCATCGACCTAGATATAGCTTGAAAACTACACTGCTGAAGGAGTACGAGCGGCACCAAGACAGCACAGGCAACAGCCTGTCTTTCAGTTTAGTGTCCATCCGCGTTTCAAAACGCCCCCACTTTCCAGACTTTGCTTTCCAGCTCTTTCCGACGAACTGAACCTTATGAAGTTACAGGATCGAGTAGGGCTCCAAAAGGTTAACTGGATAAAGGCTCAGCTCAGAGAACGCTGGAAGCTTGACAGTTGAACAAAGTGATAATCATAAACGCCACGGTTGGAAGTACCTTTGGGCATACCTACGCGAGTCAACCAACGCGAGCTATACTTCCTCCACAAATCCGAGAAATGAACCCACAGTCAAAGTGAGTATAATTCCGCGGTCCTGCTACGGCAACCAGTAAGTGACATGAAGGTAAATCTGCGCTGGTTTATTCACCGGACCCGAACGCGGCAGGGGGCACTACAAAGTCTCTTGCAGCTAAAGCCAAGCGCACAATCACGAATGAAGGTCTAACTGAGTAGGCCCCTAGGGAGAGTCTCCCGCGGTGCCCTCAAATATGGCAAACACAAAAAACAATTTATTTTGAGAGATTGCCGAATTTGGTGACTCACTTTGCTCCGTCACCATACTCCGTTCGCGCACTCATGCATTCTTCCAATGCACTTGCACTCTGATCAGGCTTTTTAAGTTCTTTTAGCTTCCCTGCTGCCGAATATTACCGTTGTAGTGTTCCCAACCGACCACAGAGAGTACTGGACAACATACGGCGGCAGGTCCTGACTAAACTAAGGAGATTTATAAAACGGGAGAGCTGAAACAGTCTAGCTTGTCCTCAATATACAGAGGAATAAAGGAGTTTGCACATGCTGACCCGGGATTTTGGCTGGTCCCGGTAGGAGCACAATTTTGAAAGTCCCCCTAACCATGCGGGCAATCAAATTTATTCGAAATTTGGGTCTCTTGCCACCAAATGAACTAGCGAACCTAGCCGGAAGCTCCGACGACTGTATGCTGCTTACAGCATACTTCATGCCCAGCTCGTCTGACTGAAATGACGCTTCCTTTTGGGTATAGAACGTATGTGGGCATATTTTCCTTAAGAGCAGTCTATTCTCTGGAACATTGGTGGACCATCTTCTTGTACTTCCAAGTCCAGAAAATTTACACGGGCAGAGTCAGAAGCTGTCGGTATCTCAAAGCCCTAAACTAGTACGTGGGTAAGAGTCTTGAGACCATATTTTTCGGACTGTTTGTTTATCCGGTTATCTTAACAGTTTCTGTGCGCTGGGAAACGGTTTGCTGGGTAATGGGACAGGGAGTGTTAGGAGGGACATGAGGACACCAGTCTTCATGGAAGCTCGCAGCTTGCATTCTCTCTAAACTGGAAGGTAGGTCAGTGGACTAAGGAAGATAATTTTGTTTAGCGGTATTTTGCCAGGTTTGCGTAGCGGGAAAGATTCCACCCCGGAAATTTTAACGGCCTTCTAGAAGCGAGTTGCTGAGCCAAGCACTACAGCTCTGGCTGGCCATTCAGTCTCGTTTTTGCAAGTTTGCTCTCCAAGACCCCTCCAAATTCAGGATTATATATCTGAGGCACGGTTGTCCGCAGGGACTAATAGACTCGTCGTCCAAAGCAAACTATGAGGCTTGTTTGCATCGTCACCTGCTGGAGGCTCCGGCTTTCTCCCCGATTATTCTGGATCAGAGCCTAATCCAACCTACCAATTTTTCCTGTCTTTGTGTTGCATATTTCACAGTCTCTATTGAGAGAAAAAACTATTTAACCGTTACCATAAATCAAAGAAATGAAAATAAACCGAATTTCATTTTGTTTTTTGATCATCCTGTCTCCAGTCATCTATGGTTTTCCAAAGTGACTGAAACAAAAACGAATGAATAAATAAGCAGATATGAAAATATACGCACGAAATTCAGAAAGGACATTTGCATTATCATAGCTCCTCACTTCCTAGCAGATAACTACTTCTTGCTGTGCTTGTCTGTCAACTCATATTGTGTAGTTACTCCCAGTCCCGTGTCCCATCAAAAAAGATAGATGCGAAATCCGGGAATATTCAGGCTCAGTCCTCGTAGTCGCGATACCTCAAGACTAATTCAGGACATCGGAGGAGGAGAAAAAGCTTGCTGCAGTAAGCTCTGAACATTTCCATTACCGATTCCTTTGAGTCGGTGGTGCTAGCAAAAAAGATGGAGAGGGTGCCGTGATAAAATAATAGGATATAATGAACGAGGAAATCGAGGAAAATACCAAAAACAAATATAAATGTCGCCGTGTGTGGTAGGGTAATACACCGAGCTGAAGTACGCGTTGCATGCTCCAGATGCTCTCTGCCTCCCAGTAATTTAAGCCAAATTGATGGGGTAGTCCCTCCTTTATTACCTCTGCTCTCAACTATGGAAAACGGAAAGTGCACGAAGCAAACACGGGAGTTTCTACACTCGGGTGGCGCCCACTTGACTGCTCGTTTCTGACAAGGACAGGGTCCGACGAGTTTAAGTTTGTATGTCAGCCGACTGTTTTTAACGCAACTTGTAGTGATACTTGGAGACAACACGTGGATGGCTGATATTTTTGGTGACTAAATATCAGAATCCCTGTAGGGGCCTACCATTGGAGGGCTCGGTCGAATTGGATAAATAAAGGATCGGTATTGGTCAAGGCTAAAGATAAATTGTCGCGGCAAGAGTGGGACAACTGAACGATGCATACATGAAGATTGAATCAATTGAAACCACTGGGCAGAGGTGAGGGAGTCTGAGAAGTCGTAAATCAGGAATGAAAGACAGGCAGAGTCAACAACGTGAAGGCCCGGCCAGCTACCGGCCTGTGAATCATACCCTATTATTATCGAGGATCATGGGAAGAATAATGAAAGTTAAGCTAACAGATCACCTCCTAAAAAATCACCTCATAAGTGAAGATCAGCAAATTGTATGACTTACCTTCTGAACCTTATTAAGATAGCCACCAACGATGGCAAGGCAGAGACCTCAGTCATTTTAGTCACGTCCAAAGCCTTCGATCGGAAGTCTCATATTCGGTTGTTATCAAAGGCCAAGCAATGTGGCATTGCTGACCCACTATATCTCTGGCTAGAATCGTACTTGTCCTAGCTCAGTCATTTGGTCAACTTTGATGGCACAATTCCCATACCTAGTCTTGTACCCAGCGGTGTGATTTAAGGTAGTGTACCGGGCCCGTTGTTATTCCCCATGTACATAAGTGGTATGTCTATCTTGGTTCGCCATGGAACCGCGTTTTCATTTGCGGATGATGAAAAGTAGCCGTACACTTTCGACCATAATTCATTGGGTAATAATACAGCGAAAATATCGGAGGACTTCCGGATGCTCATTCCACGGTGTACCTATTGGGGAATGAAGTTCTCGGAGGTCAAGAGCTGCGTCCTTACATACAAGTGTCGTGTCCCTCCCGGAGCGCTTTGTATAGGCAGTCTTCTGATCCTTACCAAATCGTCAACACTTGACTCGGGCATATGCAGCTTCTGTTCGGTCAACTTCTCGGAGCAAACAGACACTCAAATCGCTAAATCCCGCAGGTTAATAGGACTGGTCCACAAAACATTCCCTTTTCGCGAGAGTCAACTCTGTATCTACGCAACACACGTTGGACCATTGCTGGAGTGTAGTTCAATAGTCGGCTCTAGCATGCGCCAGAGTGACAGGAATACCACTGAAAACGTTCAGTGTACCTTTACTAAATAAATAGATGGTTTTTTTGCGCCATTTAAATTGTGTATTGCTTGGCCGTGGTCAATACACATGCCCAAGGCAAGATCAGCGAATACAGCAGTACATGTCAATGTGAGGTATTCACAATTTCTAAATTTATGAATCACACAGCAATGGAAACACACCATAAAGTCATGTAGTGTTTGAGTGAACTGAAGTGGTAATGGCTGAAGCAGGAATTGCAAATCGGTTTCGTATTCGGTGAGGGCGGTGTGGATAGCTGGACAAAAGTGGGTTTTGATGATGTGAATGATAATTGTAGGGTCACTAAAGAGTAACCGGGCGGAAGAGATGCCAAAGAACAAGATTAAAAGTAAATTACTCATGGGGCTATCAACTTGCAGTCAGAGATGTCAGCGAAAGATAGAACACTGATCCAACATTGGGTGACTAATTGTGGGGGAATCATGTGAAATAAATGCGAGTCAAAGGCGATAATAAAACGGACTTTTTGTGCAGGTGATTTCTGTGTCATATGGAAATTCACATGAAGGTGAAAAGCTTCACAAGGGTTTCAGTGATCATTTGAATAGCATGAATGGTGTATGGGAGTATAAAGAGCTTTGGAAGAATAGCCGTCCAAGAAACGGATTAGTGGAGACAAACGCTACTGGTGCGGCTAGGCAGAAGTTGGAAGGGTGTGAAGAAAACAAATATTTTTTTATATGTGACAAAAAGTTATTGGCGTAATTCTGGTTGGCTGCAGATGGCAGGTATTCTGTTTCATAAAGACCTTGGTTGCAGGTGACTGCAGGTAGAATGTTGAGGGTAGCAGGTAAAAAAGGCTGGTTTGATGAAGTGGACAGCGGCGAGGGCTGGGTTCCGGTCATTGGTTTCGTACTGCAACGCGGAAAGAATTAAACTGTTGGAATGGATTATTGGGGCTAGACCTTGAGCGTATGTGGGTTGATGGTTGGTGTCAGGAATCACCTCTGCCATCCGGTGAGACTTTCATGGGGGTTTGTTACTCCGTGTAAGGTGCCCCATATAACGTCGAGAGGAGGGGGTATAGGTCTAAACCATTGACCAAATCGTCCAGTCCTTACGGCAATCCGGGATTAACGTCGAGTTGGCCGGTGGCTACCCAAGTAACCAATTCGATCTGAAAGAGATCAGGAGTGCGGCAGTCTGGAGGTGTTCCAGCTGTGGGTTATGATTATCGTCTAGTCTCAAATATAAACAGCGCCGTGACATGCTACACCTCAAACCCTCTTTGGCTCCGACGGATAAAGTACAAATTTTCCATTTTCCACTCACTACTAAAATACAGGTTCTGCAAAGCCCTCCCTTTGGCACGAGACCCATTAGGCTCAAGGTATTTTTTACGATGCAGAATTCATTCGGTCATTGTGCCGTCCTCGAGAATAGGCCTACGGCCCAACTTCCGTGTTGTTGAATATTCACAAACGTGGAATAAGCTTCCACCAAGTGTCCGTGCAATAGGCCGATTACCGGGGTTCAAAAAGAAATTAAACAAATTGCTTGAAGTGCTGACACTCGTATCCAACGATGATCCGCACACTTCAGAGGGGCGAACGTACAAAGTTGGTTTCGGCTAGTGAAACGCAGGTCTGAATCACTTGCCAGGAGACCTACGCATCAAACAATTTGTCGTCTATTACTCATGTCTTATTGATCTTGCGTGTACAACCTTGTGGTTTTGCAAGGTCGGATTATCCACTAAGATGAAACCCACTCAAAATGGAAACTATAGCCCTAGATCTGCAGTTTCTTTCTGGCCCGTCCCATTTACTGGGTCCTCCATTGGAGGAAGCTGTCACAATTCTGACGCTTGAAGTGGCTCATCGAGGTAATTTGACCTCCAATTACGATATCAGGGGTGCTGATCCCACTGACTACCTATATACTATCTTCCAGCTAATTTGATTCCACTCCCTTGAGCAGATTTCCGTTTTTCATTCTACACAGTGGTTACTCCAAATCCAGCTTCAGCCCCATCTCTGAATCTCACAACCCTTACCTCTCCAACGTTCCACAGTTCGATTTATCCGTCTTACGTGCCCTAACCCTAGCATAATTGTAATTAGCATACTCATTGGCTATCATTTAAGTTCTTTTATTCCAACAATTCCCGTACTAATTTGATTTCTCAGTGTAGTTCCCTGGTTCAGTCCTCACCCAATTACCGACACTTTCAAGCTTCACCCCTTCAGAGTAACATCAGCTTCATTGACCTTTGTACGATGGCGCCAGCACAGTCAGTAAATCTATGCCCCTGTATATCCTTCTACCAACCTGGTCTCTATTCCACATTACTTCCCACACCATGGCATTAACTACTTCCTCGGCAAACATGGACAGGAAATCCAGTCCCAGTTCTGTCATGGGAAGTGGCTCATCAACTGAATTCAGTTATGTAGCCACTCGTTCTGTTCCCAATAAACCTTCCTACAGCTAATGTTGTTCCACATTTTCACGCAAAAACTCATTTTTCACTCTACAGAGTGTTACTCTGAGTCCAGTTTTAACTTCGTCTCTGAATCTTGTAGCTGTGAACTCTCCAAAGTTTCACCGTTCAATTTTTCCGCCTAACGTGCCATAGCCCCAGCGTAATCGTAATTAGCTTACTTAGAGACTATCACTTGGGTTCATTTATCCAATCATTTTCTGTAGTAACCTTCCGCTTAGATAACATTCACTTAATATGGCTTCCTTCATGCCAGCCCCATGTACTAGGCTCTTCGTCGGAGGAAACCTAACCACTATTCATATCCCCTATCTACATCATACTGAATTCCCTTTGTCCGGTCCAAACTGGGCTCATTTCCTCCTCTTAGTTCGGCCTGGCACGTCAAACCATTATCCCTTACCGGCGACGGCCACTATTATCAAACCATCCTTATCCTCCTCCATTGTCCTCGCCATTTTCGGCATCCCTGTCCTCTTCCATCCGCTAATAGCCCGCATCCCTTAAAAGTAATTTCAGTTACTAGATACTAGAGGTTTCTTTTTACCACTGACCGTTGGTCCCTAGCCGGAAACATCCCAGACTGCATTTTTCTATTTTTATTTTCCAGGCAACCACTGAAGAGTATGTTCCCTTCGACAGCTTAACGAAACTCCTGGCCCACATTTCCGGCTGAAAATTGGAGACCTGACCGTCCTTCCGTCACTACCTCATTGACCCTGCTCTCCAGGAGCCCTCGCAAACTGGTCACAAGCTCCTGGACTATTTGATCTCTACAGCTATGTGACAACGCCAATATCACTCGTGCAAACCCCGCCGAGAGGTGCGGTCAGATCCACCGCTTCGGCCGGCGCAAATCGGGCCTGCAAACCGTCCGCAACGATGTGCGGACGCAGACAGGATGGCGGATTGCACCTACTGTCAAAAAACGGTGTCCGGGTTGGGTGTCCACCGCATGGTCAGCCCCACCTACCAGCGCTGGTTGGGGGGGAAAAAACTATTGACGCATTAGAAATGCTGCAAATATGCCGCTATCTCCTCCAGTTATCACCAATTTTCCGTCGTACTCGTCTCCATATTCGCAATCTTACCTTATTTCTTCTTACGCCCGGCCAAAATTCACTCTCCTCAGAGCATGACTACCGCGCATTTAAAAAACCGTTACCATACTCGGCTTACCTTTCATGAACCTTTTTAACGAGGATTCGTGCCAAACCACTCACCTGCCCCATTCGCAAATTTATCCAAACCCCAAGATAAAGCTCGCCTCTTTTCAACACATTTACCGACAACTTTGAAAAAGGTCACACATAATGTTGTCATACACTTCGGTTCCGCAATGTCCAAACGGTATATTTCACTGAAGAATATTTGTTTCCAGAGCATCCCAACAGTCGATGATATCGAGGCAGTTCGCTCTCTCTCTCTCTATCGGTCCTACAGTTCCCCCACACACGGCTGTAGCATTGAAATATCCCCTACCTGCAAAGAATCATGCCCTCCATATGTATTCACATCCGAGAAACACCTGCACCGCAGCATTTTGATTTGTCACCACCGAGTGATCCACCTTTTATAGAGAGCATCAACAGATAGCATTTTACCTGTCAATTACTTAACCGCCCAGCTTTGCAACCGTATTTATCGGTCCTTAGACGTTTTTTCATATCCAGTATTCTATCTCGGTAAATCTTTCCAGAACATTTTGATCTGTGCTACCCACTGGTCATCATGTTTGGCCCTTAGATAACGCTAATCATCACGCAAATACCTGTCATTTAAATACCTATCTCCTTTGCAAACCGTGCCTCTGTCACCGTCGTGGCTATGCATCACATGTTGATCTGTCGTCCAGTTCCCATCTCCATTTTGGTGCATCATATTCCACCTTTCTGATAGCGAACAATCTGCTCAATGGTCACATGTTTACATCCGGCCGTTTCTTCCACCACCAACTGGACAGTCTCTGCAAACGAGTCCTTTGCTGGGTATTTAAATGACTCGGCCGACTTTTTGTCGCAAATCTTTGTAGGGGCAACCTTCGAAGGATTTTCATCTGCATTGTCCGCAACGCCACTCATTCAGAGTCTGATTTTTAACCCTAAACCATTGCGTACACTGTGGAGCGCTATGGCTGGTGCACATCTCCCTTGGAAACATCCTTTTCTTCAAGGTAAACAAAATTTCCGTCAATTATATTTGATCTTTTCGTTGCGCAGTACAGATTTTTGTATTATTTGAGTGAAAGCCTACCACGTCCGACCAGCTCCACCTGATCACGGCCGGATTAACCACCAGACCTTAAGTGAAAATTTGCCAGCAGCCACCATAAAGAGTAATTGAAATATATTATCCTGTACTGCACTGAGTACACGTAATTGAATCACCTTCCTGGTATTCGGGTTTGGCTTCCAAATACACCGTTTGATATCGCGATGCAGCATGCCTCGAGTCCATCCGTAATAAAGCAATATTAACACCATTATCATTATATTTATCAAGCGATCGTAAAATTGCGTTGGGAAACTTTCTAGAATCAACCTTCGTGAAACTGGTGGTATTATGTATTCTGAAGAACAACTCCGGCAGAACTGGCCTCAATCTCAATCGTGACATGGAAGATAAGGGCAGTAAGAACTGATGACTTCACACTTAGGCAGATAGGAATATTGCGACAACTCCGCCACGGATTTTGAAGCAAAACAAACGCCTATCGATGGTTCAGATTAGTGTTCAACAATTCTCTCGTAGGTTCTGTCAATAGTCGCGTATGGATTTAAGGATGTGATGTCACCTCGACTAGTGATGGAATTTTTGCGATCTAAACGCCAAGCTCAGCGACCAAAACATCATGGCAAAGGAGAGATAATTTCGCGTGCCAAATGATTTATGCAGCCTGGGTATAAACATGGCTGGGAAATCAATGGAATGGATGTCCGATGTTGGTTGATTCCACAAAATTGCATATTTATAGAGAAATACGTTTCGTCTTGGGAATATCCGCGATTCAGGGATCGTTATGTGATGCGCTCTATTCCCGGCTGGTAGGACGAGTTTGTACTGAATCGTACTTTACTGGAGGGCTGAGTTTGCTTTTAAAGCAAATCGAATAACAAAGGAGAAAACCAGTGAAGCTGTTGGCTTCCTCCTTAAATGATCTAAGTTCTATGTCAGCAGTATTCGTCAGGTTCCGGATTTGAGGACGTTCTCCATTCATCGCCTTCTCAGAACCATCAAAGGCAGCTTCCGCTACCTCAGCCTTGAACTAATTCCTGTTGTTTGAGTTTTCGTGAAGATAACTTTTGTCACAGGTTTCGGTGATCTCCTGAGGATGCCGAAGGCATGCCCAATGACCCCTGCTTCAACCTACACATTTCGTGCACATCCAGGTCAGCCCAGGGTTGTCCGGGTACAGTTCAAAAGCCTTGACAATAGGCTTACCGCATGTTTGATAAGATCAACGGTCATGGAGGTCACAGCGTATTTCACTTTCTGCTTCTTCGAGAACCCAGCGGCGCCACAAGAGAATTTTTGGGCCTTTCGTGGACTTTTGAATTTGCCTTCCGTTCATTTTCGATGTTCGTTGTCTCATGGGGTAGAGATTATCGCGAGCAGAGAGAAGTCAAGGTGCACTGAATTTTTCACGTTTAGTCAATATTTGAATACCGGTGGAATTCGGGCTGGGGAGGATTCCGTATTTGTAAGCTTGATTAGGCGGGAAATGCTCGGTCCAACTGCATGGTACTGTCACTGGTTGCCGAGAAACTCCTTGAGATTGCCTTCTTTCCACCTCTAACTCGTACCTCATCAGTGCATATTTTCAGCTGCGCTTCATCGCCTTTACTTGGTTTTGCTTCTCCCTCGACGTGTTTGATTGTTCTTTGATGATTCTTGCTTTTTCCAGCAGTCTGCCGTCCCAATTTTCACACGTTTGTTAGCAGCTCGATTATCGAGCAACATTTCATCAAAGTTCATCTCGTCAAATCGCTGCCAAGAACGAGAAACGTAAAACCCTGTACCACATAAGCTACGGGGGACAATATGCATTGTGAGAGCTTGCTGAGTCATTATGAAATACGTGGAAACTTCCGATGACAAAACAACTGAGACAGGGCCTAGTGGTCGCATCTGCCGGTCAGGTCAGTTTGCAGGACTTGCAGCTCCATCTCGGGAGTTGGCTCCGGTTTCTCGCTCCAGTAGAGTTTGCGGTGAATCCTTTCGGGCCTCGACGGTCTGTAATTCATTCTTCAGTGACTAGGTAGAGCGAACACGTGTAGGGTATCAGTTTCGCCGATCAGTTTCCTTGTCGGGAGAGGTGGCGGTCACACGAGTCCGTGTGTCTGCCATCCCTGTGCGTTGCCCCTCTTGTGACCTCGCAGGCCCATCCGGAAGTGCAGGTGGGTAGGAGTGGGAAACCTGGATGAAAGACACGGTTGTAATAATAGACAGGAAGGAAGGAGTAGAGAATCAAATCTTCAGTGAGGGCAGTAACACTCGTTGGAGCAATGTGTAGCCAAATTCACAACGGATCCCGAAATCAAAAGGCGATTATCCGTGATATTCTACGATACCAGATTATTGAATGAACAATGACACCAGAAAGATACAAACCTCAATAATGAGATTACAAAGACTTGACAATCGAGAAACCGAATTGCGGCGTGCGAGCAAGGAACACGTGCATCACGCAGGTCCAGAACAAGGATGTGACAAATCAGCGCTCTGGACGCGAACAAACAACAATTGGTCCATAAAAACAAACAGTTCGCAAAGACACGTCAATAGTGAAAGCGAGTGAGTGGCGTTAAGAAAAACACTGAACCGCAAAGGTCTTAGGGGATTTTCCACGACCGGTCGTTACACAGCCTACCAAAATCCTCCCGAATCCTTAGCAGAGTCAAAGGTTTGGTTTGAAGGTACTGATTCTTCTTGCCTATTTAGGCCCTGCTGTCGGTGCGCGCCCACAGAGCTTGTCGCCAACGTTCTACCCATGGTCGCACCTATTCCGTTGTCCACATAGACGCGAGGCTATTCTACATTCTCCTCAAGAGCAACTGACCGATGGCGGGCGTGACGGGAAACATGGATGCTGTCCTTGGAAAGGCCGTCCTGCCCTGGCTGTATGTGTTTGCGTGAGTGTGTGTGCTTGTATGATGTAATGGCCGCTACTTCCACATATGCGAAAGACATTTCAGTAACGTCAACAAAAACAGGTTGCGAACACCGTCACATGTTTGATAGGGGTTGCGGGACATAGCGTGCATCGGGTGTATGTGTATGTGCCTGGATGTACGATGGAATTGCATATATCACCACATATAGGAAAGAACCTTCTGTAACCTCAAAGAAAGACTGTGAGCACTGTAACGTGTTTGTCGGAGACCATGTGGTATGAGGAGTACAATGTTGGTGAGTGCGCGTCGGGGTGTATGATGGTTCGATACGTCAGTGTGTCGTGATTGCTTCCATATATGGGGTT
The DNA here is from genome assembly GCA_948099385.1 of Fasciola hepatica. NCBI lineage: Eukaryota > Metazoa > Platyhelminthes > Trematoda > Plagiorchiida > Fasciolidae > Fasciola > Fasciola hepatica. Next base: position 5,867,817 of record CANUEZ040000012.1, on the reverse strand, counting down.
TCTTCACGCACCTCAAAGACTAGTGCGGAATAGTTTACCGGACCTCAGCGTTATTAGCTCCTCCGCCCTCACTCTCGAGTAGGCCAGTACTGCGTATGTCACGAATTAGCACTCAGTTAGCTGTCTTTGCCTTCGCCGTTCTTATCAGCCCGTCAGGGCTGTCGACGGTTTCCATAACTACCCCCAAGGACCACGTGCTGAAATGTGCGCGTTCATCTGCGATCATCACCGCATCCCCAACCTTCAATGGTCTTGTTTTGACCGGCCACTTCTGTCGAGTCTGCAGAGCCGGTAGGTACTCCCTCAGCCAGCGCCCCCAGAAAACCTTGGCAAGATAATTCGCCTGCTTCCATCCGTGGAGATAGCTCCCGCGAAGGTTTACCGGCCCTTGGAAACCCTCTTTGGACCTTAGCGTCAATAAGTCGTTCGAAGTGAGCGCCAGGTGGGTGGGGTCGCCGTCCATTACTGGAACCAGGATGCGGTTGTTCAGAATTATCTCTACCCCAGTCATGGCGGTGTTAAGCGTCTCGTCGTCAGGCGGCTGCTGCTTCATGATTGACGGTAATATCAGTCTGGCGGACCGGATCATGCGTTCCCATACGCCGCCGCGGTGGCTGGCCTGCGGGGGGTTGAAATGCCATCGTATGCCATAGGCCACGGTTCGATCCTGCACTTCGTCCCTGTTTATGTTCTTGTGTCAACGCTGCAATTCCCGGTGAGCGCCCACAAAGTTCGATCCATTATCTGAGTATATATCGGCCGGTACGCCTCTTCGGTTGATAAATCTCTGCAAGGCCCGTAGGAAAGTATCGGTTGTCATCGAATGTGCGACTTCTAGGTGTACCGCGCGTGACTTCATGCACGTCATGATACATCCATATCGCTTTTCTAATCTTTTCCCGCACTTGATCCACAAGGGACCGGAGTAGTGTGGTGTGATTGACCTATTCTCAACGCGGCTTGTCACATGCGGTCTATGTTTCGGCCGGGGCGTGGGAGCTGTGGTCACCCGCCAAAAGCAGCTCTGCCTTCTCTGAGAGCCAGATATATGACTGTGATAAAACTAGAAAATAATAAAAACGTCTAAAAAGTGTGGATCACTTTTGGAGCTGCACGAGCTGGATGCCAATGGATGTGTATCGTGCTACCTCCCTAACTGAAGCAGGCCCAAGTGACGCCTACCGTGGGTACTGAATGTAGACCGTTAGAGTTCGCTGCCCCTTTCCCACTTCTCACGGCTCTCTAAACCAGTCCCCACATAGGTGTTTCCTGCTTTACAATATGCTTACGACGAGAAAGATATCACGGTAACCACGAAACCAACACTACATCGGACATCCTTGCTCAAGTATAATCTCAGTACACTAGCACCACCGAGTATGAACATAGACGAACTTACGGCTATGATTCACGGCACGAGACCAATTTTCTTTAGTGCCTCATCAACGAATTCATCATAGATTCTTCCACCTTAGGGCCCCTCAGGAAACATTTAATGTAGAATAACCACTATAACGGAGGAGACCGTAACAAATATAGTGCTATGCTAGCAGGGTACCAGTCCCATTAACTCACATTGTTCATTCAAACCCACCTAACCGCCTCGGTGCTGAACTACGGACTGCGCAAGCAAGCTAGATCGAGGCTTACCGTTTCTAGATCCTCTTAACCGTAAAGCTCTAGGTTTTTCTTAGTATCTCAACACTGTCACACCAACTTGCGAACAAGTAGTGCTTTAGAATGCCTACAAATGGCTCAAACGTTGGAGGTAACTCTACCATCCTGCAGCATTAAAGTTCAGTCCCCGGCTAGCCTACTCCACCAAGAACGTGGGCGAGTTGCTGGCAGCTCGGGAGCGCTTAGCTCGAAAACAAAGCCGTCCGTTTCCGCGTCCCATTGTATTCCTGAAGTGCGTTCAGTAGGGAGTGGAGAGCTGTCCGAATCTTTAACCCTTTGGGCCCTCTCGTGGAACGGAATGACTTTGAGTACTTCTGAAGCGTTCGACATCCGTTTCGTTAGATGGGAGCCGCCTTCTTCTGACAATCTTGTTAGGCCTCCGAACGGCGCTAGAGCTGATTCTGTATCATCGAATGATCCAAGGTAGTCGTCGACTTAGAAATTCCTGCGGATGTTATCTACCACCGACCGATGGGCCAAATCTCCATGCTTGTTCTCAGATTCCCGAAGGGCGCAGTTCGCACAGAACGGTGACGATGTGGCTCCGAAGGGGTGGACGGTCATCTGATAATTTATCAGTGCCTTATTCCCGTTGTTCTCTTCCCACTACTGAAGACGCCACGCATCTCGCTTTTGTACCGGTATTTTCACCTGGAGAAACATTTCCCTGATGTCGACGGACAGAGCCCCTCTACCCACTCAGAAACGGCACAAAACTTCGATTAGTGGCGTGGTCCAGTCAGGTCCTTGCAGTAGCCTATCGTTTAACGACTTGTCCTGGAACTTGGCCGCACAGTCAAAAACCACCCGCGGTTTTTCGGGTTTCTTGGGGTTGATAACCGGGCGGTGAGGTAGATACCAGATACCCTTTCGGCCGTCGGTGTTGGCAGGCACCTTTCCAACGTAGCCGAGTGCTTCGTTTCGTCTCAATAACTCTGCGTATCTTTCCCACAGATCCTGGTCTCGAATGAAGCGTACTTTTAGTCGTAGCAGACGTTGGAGAACATAGTTTCTGTTATCAGGCCACGGGTCAGCTGATGTGCGCCATGGGAGGGGAACCTCGATCGCAGCATTATAGCTCAGTCCCCGGCTGTCCTACTTTACCAAGAACGTGGAGTAGCAGCCACTGACCGTTTAAATGGAACTTCATCCCTACCCCATTCACATAAACCTAACCAGTCCATTACTGTTGTCGTCGTATATTACCCTAACCCACAGCTGCAACCACGTCCAGACTGCAATCCCTATTTATTTCAGGTTTGTCGCCTCCCACTATTTCAGCCGCCAAACTGGATAACCAAACATTCCACTTTGACTCGCACCGACGGGAACCTAAGTGGAACCTTTCATAGCATCTGGGACTGCAATCAAGCCCCCAACTGCCTATCGTATTAATTAGGGTTTAGGAACACAAAACCTCTCCTGCGGATATCAACATTACAGCCAACACAAGTAACAGTTCACGCGCAACCTGCTAATATACCAGTCGTCATTTAAATCCGTCATATCTCGCCACACTGGACTGATTGACCGACACATATCCTTCACCCCGCCAGACGAACCATACTCATAGAACGTTGTACATTACCAGTGATGATGCTGAACAACCTGAGGCTCAATGCGTCAATGTACATACATATATATTCGTCAGTAAAACAGCATAATAATGTTCATGTCGATGCGGAGATTTTCCACTTTAGTATCTGTTGAAACGGTCCACATTACCCTCGATCCATGTCCGGCTGGAAATTGATCCTCCTCCTTTCCAGGACCCTCCAGTTGTACTTTCGCATTTCTGAATGGTACAGGTTACTGATCTCGAAATTTAACTCACCTCCATATGGACTTCTGTTCTTTCCACGCTCACAAAGTTCCCAAATGTACATTCATAAAGTTGGTTTCATGTCTCCTTGTCTCATAACTCATTCCTTTTATTGAACCTCGGTGGAACCGGCATTCAGGGTCTGCATCAGCTCCATGGTTTGCTATTCTCTTAGCATGCATCGATTTCCTCGAGTGTACTTCCATACAATCTCTTTTTCTTCCTATTTAAAAATTCGCTGTTCGCAGATCCCCAGTAAACCGCCGTTTTTCATGGCTTGCATCATTCTCGTTGATACTGCACCTCTAGCAGTACGAATGAACGACCTACTCGGTATCCCCGCGGTGTGCCACCGCTCAGCGCGAAATCGAAACCGGTTCAAAGTTGGCGCGCAAACAATTATTAGAGTGATCTATATAAACCATCGCTGGCCATGTTTTTCTACCGCTAGCACTTTTGACTTTTATACCTGAAGTTTGTGAATATTTCATTTTACTGAGCAACGCCATACACCATGATCATGCGCCCGCGCGTGCGTCTCGACCATATCCGAGAAATACACCAATATTATTATTATTTAAGTTAAGAGTATCAGACATAGAAAAACTGTTATCGGCTTGGCAGCAGGGCTAGGAAGCAGAAGAGGAGTGTAGACGGAACGAGCGTGAGCAGAAGACCAACGACTACGACTTATCCGACAGTTCAGGACAAATTAAAATAGGAAACTCTGCGCCGGTAGTCGAATATATAACACTGATGCAACCAACGATCATTCTGCAGAGGGAATAACTGACAGTCTTCGACGAATGACCCGAAAACTACTGTAAGTTCATCAGGCAGTTCGAAACTTCTGTCGAAAACAATCTAACCAACCCCGGACAAAGAGTCCTCTGCCTGACTCATTCTTTTTGAGGCCGAGCAAGAGAAGCTATCGATGCGTGTACCATGCTGGGCCCTGATCAAGGCTACACTCGGACAAGGGGGATTTTGCGGGACCTGTTCAGCCAGCCATTCAAGATAGCCAGTAATCTAATAGAGGGTGTGAGAGTAAAAGCCAAATAAACCGAGGGCCACTCCCACATGATGGGCAACCTGGTGATCAAAACGCACTGTTCAATAGCCCTCGACCATTAAGGTTACAGGGCTGACCTAGGTGCAGTGCACACTTTGGAAGGCATAGTCCGTCACCTCTCTCCCGAACTACAGGGTCGGTGGGTGGAAAGGGTGGAAAGGGTGGAAAACATAAGCCGGAGCTACCGTGAGGCTAACTTTGAAGACGACCGAATACTTGGACAGGCAAACCAGGGTAGCCTACGGTATATTTGGCTGACTTTAACGGGACGGTAACCGGGGAAACAAATCTAACACCAGCCAGGCTCAAACCACTGCTCGAGAACGTGCGAAATATCAGCCTTGGATCAGTGCGCACGCCATTTCACGCGAAGCTTCAATGCATCCAAGTTGCGGGTACTGCGACACTAGCCATGGGCTACCAGAACTTTCCAAGTTCATCAACGCCACAATAGACGAAGGTTGGTGAATGTTGAGGACAACAGAAGTGTGCTTTACGTGCCTCAACACCAAGCACCCGGGGCAGCTTGCAGAACAAGTAACAGATATGGTCACGAGGGCCGCAAGGGCAGACACCATCGATTGTTATACCAGGCGAGAGAAACTACACCAGGAGTGAACTCCAAGCCCAGTGTTACTTGTTCAACGTCGCGGTCTGCCAGTAAACCGGTACTTTTGGGCGTAGTTGCCGTGGGAGTGGTGACACCGACTGGGGTCGTCAAAGCGCTGGCCTTCGTGGACAGTGGATCAGACACTACCCTGGTGAAGGAAGGGTTTGCCAACGAACATCGGCTCACTAAAAGCTCAAAGCCGTCGGAAGTGAGCATGGCGGGCGGAAAGCAAGTAATGACTGCTTGCCGGTAGCGGTTACAGCTCATCTCCTTAGACACTAACGAGTAAATAAAGACAAAGGGGGCATTTACACTAGCTGATCTCTCTACAAGAGCACCACGATCGGTGAACGCAATTTCAACTGGGTGCCCCACCTGCAAGATCTAACCATGGTGGAGTGAGAGGGCGACCAAGTGGACCCCCCCCCCTCGGCTGCGACGTGCCAGAGGCACATTGGGTACTTGACCAGAGAGTGGGCAACCGCCAGGCACCTTATGCCGTATGTACAGCTCTATAATGGGTATTATATGATCCAGTAGGGGACTTGGCTCCGTAAGTTACGTATCAGCCAAAACTGACCACATGGAGTATTAGTAGCAACGGCCGTATGAAAAGGAGTTTCACGACATTGGAGACGAAAGACTATCATTGTCTCGATAGGACCACTTGGCTCTACAGACAGTGCGGCAAGTAACCAGATGCCCTAAAAACAGTTCGACGTTCCAATTCATTGGCGCACATCAGCTGACCCTTGGGTTGATAACAGAAACTATGCTCTGCAAAGACCACTGCTACTGGAAGCACTTTTCATTAAAGACCAGGATCTGTGGGAAAGGTACGCAGAAGTAGCGAAGCGAATCGAAGATTTCGGTCAAGTTGGAAAGGTGCCTGCCAACACCGACGGCCGAAAGGGTATCTGGTATCTACCTCACCGCCCGGTTATCAACCCCAAGAAACCCGAAAAACCGCGGGTGGTTTTTGACTGTGCGGCCAAGTTCCAGGACAAGTCGTTAAACGATAGGCTACTGCAAGGACCTGACTGGACCACGCCACTAATCGAAGTTTTGTGCCGTTTCTGAGTGGGTAGAGGGGCTCTGTCCGTCGACATCAGGGAAATGTTTCTCCAGGTGAAAATACCGGTACAAAAGCGAGATGCGTGGCGTCTTCAGTAGTGGGAAGAGAACAACGGGAATAAGGCACTGATAAATTATCAGATGACCGTCCACCCCTTCGGAGCCACATCGTCACCGTTCTGTGCGAACTGCGCCCTTCGGGAATCTGAGAACAAGCATGGAGATTTGGCCCATCGGTCGGTGGTAGATAACATCCGCAGGAATTTCTAAGTCGACGACTACCTTGGATCATTCGATGATACATAATCAGCTCTAGCGCCGTTCGGAGGCCTAACAAGATTGTCAGAAGAAGGCGGCTCCCATCTAACGAAACGGATGTCGAACGCTTCAGAAGTACTCAAAGTCATTCCGTTCCACGAGAGGGCCCAAAGGGTTAGAGATTCGGACAGCTCTCCACTCCCTACTGAACGCACTTCAGGAATACAATGGGACGCGGAAACGGACGGCTTTGTTTTCGAGCTAAGCGCTCCCGAACTGCCAGCAACTCATCGTCGTGTACTGTCTGCTGTCTCTAGTTTGTTCGATCCGCTCGGTTTCGTCTCTCCTTGGCTGATACCCGTAAAGATCTTGCTGCAGCGGCTGTGTTGTAAGAAAGTTGATTGGTACCAGTCACTGGACCGAGAAGATCGGTTGGACTGAGAGGAATTTCTGAACACCTAAAAGAAATTAGGGCACTTAAGGATTCCACGATGTTTGGCTCCTGGCCATACAACGCGGTCGGGAGAACTACATGCTTCTTCCGATGCATCCGATTGCGGTTATGGGGCTGTGGTATACTGACGGTGGTGCACAGATGGACAATATACTACGAGGATCCTGTTCGCCAAAGCCCGCGTTGCTCCCCTGAAGTCGGTTTCGTTCCCTCTCCTCGAACTCAGCTCAACCGTGTTAGCAGTCAGGGCGGTACAAGCTTTGAAGAGATGTTTCGACCTCTACATTTGGTCGGCCAGCTTTTGGACGGACTCAACGATAATACTCTACTATATTAACAACGTCCGGAGCCGGTTTAGTACTTTCGTTGCTAACCGGCTCACGATTACCCACGATGAATCAGCCATGAACCAGTGGAAGCATGTCAGGTCTGGCGATAATCCAGCCGATCGGTGCTCCCTAGGTGTGACCATTTTCAGGCAGCTAGACAGGTGGACGAGAGGGCCAAACTTCCCGCACTTGCCCAAACAGGACTGGCCCGTATTCGAATTAAAACCCACCCTGGAGCTGAAACTCGAAATCAAAGTCATAATGATGACGGCCGCAGTCGTCGAAGCGATGTTCATTTTATCACGATTGCTCAGGTTTTCCTCTTGAGAGGAAGAGCGACCGCAAAACGCGTAATCCCAATTTGTTTACATTGTAGGAGACGCAAGGCCGCAGCGTGCGAACAACACACGGCTCCGCTGCCAGAATGTAGAGTGACTCCAGGTTGGTGGCCTTTCAGAATCACCGGGCTGGAATACTTCGGGCTTTCATGGATCAAGCATTATAGGAGGTTGGAGAACGATGCGGGTGCATCATGACGTGCATGGAGTCACGCGCAGTGCACTTAGAAGTTACGCATTCGATGACAGCCGACACTTGCTTCGGGCCTTGCAGCGCTTTATCAACCTGAGAGGCATACCAGCAGATATATTCCTCGACAATGGGTAGAACTTCCTGGGCGCCCATCGGGATCTGCAGCTTTGACAGAAAAACGTGAACGGGGAAGACCTGCAGAATCAAACCGCTGCCTATGGCACATGATGGCACTTCGACCCCCGCAGGCCAGTCATTTCGATGGAGTGTGAGAACCCCAGATACGGTCCCTCGGGTGAATAATGCCGTCAAGCATTGAGCAACAGCCGCCCGAAGACGAAACTTTGAGCACCGTCACGACCGAGGTCGAAAGAATTATGAACAACCAGCCACTGATTCCAGTAACCAACGGCGACCCCACCGATCTGGCGCACACCCCAAACGACCTATTGGCGTTGAGATCGAACAAGGGTTTCCAAGGACTGAAAAACCTTCGTGGGAGCTACCTCTATGGTAGAAAGCAGACAATCTATCTTGCCAAGGGTTTTGAAGGCGATGGCTGCGGGAGTGCCTACCGGCACCGAAAGCTCGACGGAAAGGGCCGATCAAAGCAAGACCATCCTAGGTTACTGATGTAATGATGATCGCCGAAGAACACGCTGATTTCAGCACTTGGCTTCTGCGAGTTTTCATGGAAACCACAAAATGCTCCGACGAAGTGATAAGTACTGTCAAGGTGTAGGCCGCCAACAGAATGCTAATCTTCAACGTACGGAGTATCAGCCTACTCGAGAGTGAAGACGGAGAAACCGACACCACAGAATCCCTGCATACTATTCCTCACTCATCTTTTAAGTAGTGGAAGACACCTCCCGTGTGTGGGGTATTTGCGACATACTGGCGTATTGAACTAGACCTTCACCCAGACACACGTAGAAGATACACGTTTGTGCTTCATAATCTCCATCAAAAGCTTTGCGGTGCTCACCGTTCTTTGTTGGCGTTATAGAAGGATTTTCCCGTATGTCTCAGTAGCTATAATGCTATCATGTCCTCAGACACGCACCAATCACCCACTTACACGATGCACATTTATGCCGCATGACCCCCATCAAACACGCCGTAGGGCTGATTGTTCCTCGTTTATCACTGGCATTATGGATGATATCCCCCGTAGGGGTTAGTTGTTACTATTTGCCCATATACCAGAGTGCTACCTCACCCACGACACCCACACACACACGCATTCACACAAGCACACGCAGCCGATGCACGATGGTTATCCCGAGGGTAGCACCTATGTACCTGCCTCACTCCCGCCACCGATCATTTTTTCTCATGGACGACGCGGAGTAACATCTCGTTGGTGTAGCCAGCTGACCAAGTGCGATTGTAAACAGAATGTTGACGGCAAAAGTATAAGTTACGTGCACTGACAGCAGGGTCTAAGTATGCAGGAAGAATCAATACCCATACTCCAAACCTTTACCTCTGCTAAGTTTCGGAAGGATTTTGGTGGGCGGTGTACCAACCGGTTGTGGGAAATCCCCACAGAAACACTGAAATTTCATGCTTCCTTGACGTCACTCATTTACACTATTGGCTTGTTTTTATGCGCTTTATGTTTTCATGAACCGAAGTTTGTTTGTTCACGTCCAGCGCGCTACTCTCTCGTTTCCAATTCTGAACTTGCGGGAAGCACGTGCTCCTTCCTCGCACGCTGCAATTTGCTTCTCGTTTTCCGAGTCCCTGTGATCGCATAAGTGAGGTTCGTGTCTGTTTTATGTCACTGTTCACTTGATGATCTCGTATCGTAGAGTTTCACGGAAAACCGCTCTCTGATTTCGGGATTCGTATCGAATTCGGCTACGTATTGCTCAAAGGCGTCCTACGCAGGGTTTTGCTTGGTATTTGCCGAATAATGTGGATGTTCCAAGTACTTAACTTGATGAGATGTCCCCACGCGTGTTTGCCTGCGTGGAATTGGTTGTCGCACGCGGTAAGAAGTGATGCTTGGGTGAGTCCCGCCTTGTCTTCTATGCTTGACCAAGAACAACACGTGCCAATTAAAGCTGGCCTCCACTTGAGGTCGGGCCAATTCGAGCATCCATAAGGTTAGGAAACAAAGCCGCCTGGCGGGCTAACCAGAATATTGTTGACCTGCAATATGAAGAGATAGATACAGTCTGAAAATGGCCTCAGCTGTGAACCATGATAGAGGGAGACGAAGGCATATCAATGGGTTGGCAGATTTATATAAAAGCTGTTAGAATAAAGCTACACAAAGATTGTGTCCATTTGATCACATACCAGTAATGATTTGAAATAAAACAATTAAACGTCACGTACCCGCACGTATGAAAGAGTAGATCAGCTGTTGTCGGTTGAACTATAACGAAATCATACTCTGTGATCATACAGTTTTCAGAAAACTGTGTTGGATATCTTGACTAACTAAGCCCCTGCTTTCTTCCAGTGGGCAGTAAATAACGGTCCGGTGTTTACTCCGGTGGCAAGAGGGTAGGGTCATCGGCGGGGCGATCTATATTCTCGACTGGAAGGGCATAGATATTTTATGCCTAGTGCAAGGTAATATTGGGAGGATAAAATTCAAGACCACCACGAAGGATACTCGCGTCCGTAAGTAATTTGGGCCCTCAGTTAAAAACGCATGGGGGTGGAAACCTGGCCAGCCCACGACTGTTTTCGGCCGCGCACTATTTTCCGTGGGTTAACTTGGTGAAGAATTGCTTGCCGGCGGTGATTTGCAAATTGGCATTTTCCGTTTTCCTTCGCGGCGTAATCGAGCTCCGGGAATTATCGTTCCGTGCACCGGCGAAAACTCGTTACCATAGCGGACTTCACGTGGTCGCCCCTTCAAAAGATGTACTGAGAAAGGACTGACGTAAAGAACTTAAGAGGGCTTAAACTGAGGAAAGCGGAGTCCGTTAACGTGTGGAGGAATTGTCTGGCATGATGTGGCCTCGCACAGAGTCGGGTAATAGTAATGAGGGCACAGCATATACGGATTTTGTGTGATGCTTCTGCAGGCACGGTGGGGTCAAGTTGGCCACAGAGAATTCTCCCATTATGGAGAGGGCCGCAGAGAGCAAAACCAATGATTACGACAGCAAAAAGTTTTCTATAACATATGGCGGCGGGAAAGCATGCTTATCCATTTCGGAGTACTGCCCATTCATCATTAGCCACTCCGATGTTTGGGCAAGACCCATGGTATACGCCACTACTTGGGTTAATCGCTTTATATCTCAGTAAAAAGTACCAGAATTTAGACGTCGTTCATTCTTCAGTAGTGTCCCGACTCTGATCTATGAATGAGAGAAAGTACACGAAGCAAACACGGGAGTTTCTACACTCGGGTGGCGCCCACTTGACTGCTCGTTTCTGACGAGGACGGGGTCCGACGAGTTTAAGTTTGTATGTCAGCCGACTGTTTTTAACGCAACTTGTAGTGATACTTGGAGACAACACGTGGATGGTTGATATTTTTGGTGACTAAATATCGGAATCCCTGTAGGGGCCTACCATTGGAGGGCTCGGCCGAATTGGATAAATAAAGGATCGGTATTGGGCAAGGCTAAAGATAAATTGTCGCGGCAAGAGTGAGACAACTGAACGATGCATACATGAAGATTGAATCAATTGAAACCATTGGGGAGAGGTGAGGGAGTCTGAGAAGTCGTAAATCAGGAATGTAGGAGAAGGAGACCGGAGACAAAACAAAAAGATGTACATCAGAACTTTCTAGAATCAACCTTCGTGAAACTGGTGGTATTATGTATTCTGAAGAACAACTCCGGCAGAACTGGCCTCAATCTCAATCGTGACATGGAAGATAAGGGCAGTAAGAACTGATGACTTCACACTTAGGCAGATAGGAATATTGCGACAACTCCGCCACGGATTTTGAAGCAAAACAAACGCCTATCGATGGTTCAGATTAGTGTTCAACAATTCTCTCGTAGGTTCTGTCAATAGTCGCGTATGGATTTAAGGATGTGATGTCACCTCGACTAGTGATGGAACTTTTGCGATCTAAACGCCAAGCTCAGCGACCAAAACATCATGGCAAAGGAGTGATAATTTCGCGTGCCAAATGATTTATGCAGCCTGGGTATAGACATGGCTGGGAAATCAATGGAATGGATGTCCGATGTTGGTTGATTCCACAAAATTGCATATTTATAGAGAAATACGTTTCGTCTTGGGAATATCCGCGATTCAGGGATCGTTATGTGATGCGCCCTATTCCCGGCTGGTAGGACGAGTTTGTACTGAATCGTACTTTACTGGAGGGCTGAGTTTGCTTTTAAAGCAAATCGAATAACAAAGGAGAAAACCAGTGAAGCTGTTGGCTTCCTCCTTAAATGATCTAAGTTCTATGTCAGCAGTATTCGTCAGGTTCCGGATTTGAGGACGTTCTCCATTCATCGCCTTCTCAGAACCATCAAAGGCAGCTTCCGCTACCTCAGTCTTGAACTAATTCCTGTTGTTTGAGTTTTCGTGAAGATAACTTTCGTCACAGGTTTCGGTGATCTCCTGAGGATGCCGAAGGCATGCCCAATGACCCCTGCTTCAACCTACACATTTCGTGCACATCCAGGTCAGCCCAGGGTTGTCCGGGTACAGTTCAAAAGCCTTGACAATAGGCTTACCGCATGTTTGATAAGATCAACGGTCATGGAGGTCACAGCGTATTTCACTTTCTGCTTCTTCGAGAACCCAGCGGCGCCACAAGAGAATTTTTGGGCCTTTCGTGGACTTTTGAATTTGCCTTCCGTTCATTTTCGATGTTCGTTGTCTCATGGGGTAGAGATTATCGCGAGCAGAGAGAAGTCAAGGTGCACTGAATTTTTCACGTTTAGTCAATATTTGAATACCGGTGGAATTCGGGCTGGGGAGGATTCCGTATTTGTAAGCTTGATTAGGCGGGAAATGCTCGGTCCAACTGCATGGTACTGTCACTGGTTGCCGAGAAACTCCTTGAGATTGCCTTCTTTCCACCTCTAACTCGTACCTCATCAGTGCATATTTTCAGCTGCGCTTCATCGCCTTTACTTGGTTTTGCTTCTCCCTCGACGTGTTTGATTGTTCTTTGATGATTCTTGCTTTTTCCAGCAGTCTGCCGTCCCAATTTTCACACGTTTGTTAGCAGCTCGATTATCGAGCAACATTTCATCAAAGTTCATCTCGTCAAATCGCTGCCAAGAACGAGAAACGTAAAACCCTGTACCACATAAGCTACGGGGGACAATATGCATTGTGAGAGCTTGCTGAGTCATTATGAAATACGTGGAAACTTCCGATGACAAAACAACTGAGACAGGGCCTAGTGGTCGCATCTGCCGGTCAGGTCAGTTTGCAGGACTTGCAGCTCCATCTCGGGAGTTGGCTCCGGTTTCTCGCTCCAGTAGAGTTTGCGGTGAATCCTTTCGGGCCTCGACGGTCTGTAATTCATTCTTCAGTGACTAGGTAGAGCGAACACGTGTAGGGTATCAGTTTCGCCGATCAGTTTCCTTGTCGGGAGAGGTGGCGGTCACACGAGTCCGTGTGTCTGCCATCCCTGTGCGTTGCCCCTCTTGTGACCTCGCAGGCCCATCCGGAAGTGCAGGTGGGTAGGAGTGGGAAACCTGGATGAAAGACACGGTTGTAATAATAGACAGGAAGGAAGGAGTAGAGAATCAAATCTTCAGTGAGGGCAGTAACACTCGTTGGAGCAATGTGTAGCCAAATTCACAACGGATCCCGAAATCAAAAGGCGATTATCCGTGGTATTCTACGATACCAGATTATTGAATGAACAATGACACCAGAAAGATACAAACCTCAATAATGAGATTACAAAGACTTGACAATCGAGAAACCGAATTGCGGCGTGCGAGCAAGGAACACGTGCATCACGCAGGTCCAGAACAAGGATGTGACAAATCAGCGCTCTGGACGCGAACAAACAACAATTGGTCCATAAAAACAAACAGTTCGCAAAGACACGTCAATAGTGAAAGCGAGTGAGTGGCGTTAAGAAAAACACTGAACCGCAAAGGTCTTAGGGGATTTTCCAAGACCGGTCATTACAAGGGCTGACTAGAGTGGCATTAGAGTGGGGAGGCCTGGAGGGTGTTGGTTTCGTTGTAGGAGAGGTACATAAAGGTAAAAGTGAAAGGAAAGCTGGTTGGGCAGAAGCAGTTTATCTGGCCCGTTCACTCGGGAACTAAGGAGGCCAACTTTTTGTTCAAAATGACTTTGAATCGCTCCGCGTTGGCTGCTTCTACATCAGTCGATTGAAGATGGCTCTAATCGTCTACCACACTTCATTAAACTGAGCTCGCTCGCATGCTGCAGCAAACACCTGGCCTTGCGAGCTCATACTTCGGCTCTCGGAGTACCCCAATTCATTCGAGATTTGCCACTGGAAAACTCGCAGCTGACAAACCGATAACGATTGTATATCGGCCGTGACGCTACTCAGAACTGTGGGTAGGCTGCCGCGCTTGAGTTCATGAGAAGTCTCTATGTCATCCGCATAAAAGGTTTCACGTCAACAGTGGTATCGCAGACGACACTTATCTTAAGCGAGAATAAAAGTTTTCCAAAACACTTCCCTCGATAACCCCACTGCTCAGCCGGATGGGCTCATTTTTAATAATGATAAGATTTTATTTCGGATAACTCCGAAGCACGCTGTAATACAAGAATAATCAGTAAACGTGAAAGCTGAATCGGAGCTCCAGGCATCTGATCATCAAAGCAGGTAGCCTGATGACACTTTTGCGGGTACCATTCAAACCGGTCGAGCAGGTGGTTTTTAGCTCCATACCCTCCAACCTTTACCAGCGGTTTCGGGTGCGGAAGTCCGTCGAAGGCTTTTGTCACATCAAGTTAGATGATGATTAGCGCTGTGCCCTTCGCAGCAGCCTTTTTTGCTAGATTAAGTGGATAAAACTGGTGGACTGAAAGCGAGCTTGACCTGAGGAACACGTACCGTCTGACACACATGAGATTTTGAACTAAAACATAGCCGTCGGGTTAGAGCTTGGCAAGACATTTTGGTATTCTCGAGGATGTTGACTTATAAATTAACGGGCAGTAACTGACAATCTGAGGCTCTGCACCTTTTTTATGCCTCTCTCAGTTTCGATATTTATGATTCTTTGGCGGTCGTGCAACGACAGAGACGCTAAATTCTTGGTCCAAATGAAGCCTGACGAACGACTTCATGCCCGACTCACCGAATGATATGCTTCACTCCTCCTGGAGAACATCTTGCAGTTTCGAAGAAGACTGCAGCTCGAATCGAAGCCGAACCCAAACCAAGAACACGAATGCCCTACAAATTCTACGGTACTTTCAGCGAATTTAAACCTATGTACACAACGACCATGTCTCTAACAGAGAACCTTAGCCACTTTCAGCAGAAAGGTAGACAAAAGCAGGAAGAAAATTCCGTACCAAGATAATAACTGACCAAAAGGCGAATGGTTAGTTCCCGTCCCGTAATTCAAGCAACTAAAATAAATTCCCCAGGCTTGATCAGGTCCAAAAGACAATTTCCCGAGTGTGGCAGCCAAAAACCAAAGCAAACGAGCTGGGCATCTACAGTCAACCGAAGTGAGGGAGAAAGTGAAACTGAACCGTATTAAAACAAAACCGTCTTTTGCAGTGAATCCTTACCCTATCAACTGTCGGCAAGGTTGTCTCGGTAAGAAAGCATGACCATGAAAGGAAAACGTAGCTACATCATGCGAAGGTTGATTGGTGACCACAAAACAGTATGAGCGTAAGTAAAGCTGTGGAAAGCAGACCAAAATTAGCCAAAAATGTACATGACGATAAGCAGTTGAGGAGTTTTGCGATCGAAACGGATGCCACAGGCATTTTTCTTAGTAATTAATTCTTTGCATCTTCAGATCCCATCGTTCTTCCGCCAGTGGAAGATTCACAATCTTAGAAGATACTAGTTGTTCCTGGTTACCATCCCACCAATTCGAGGGAATCCTGGTCTTTTTCATATTCACCGGCGTTTCCTTGGTTACCTCTGCACAATTCCTAACTCTCTGCCAGCCTCGTACCAACTTGCTTTGTTGAGTGAACCTTTAAGACCACTCTCTGATCACTTCCTGCATCATCTCAGCCCGCACTGTACTGTCTGCATTTTGAGTCAATTTTGGTTTCGTCAGTTTTATGTCAGCCGGTTCTTTGCCATTGCTCGTGATTAAATCAAGTCTGAATGTCGTTTACCGTGTAAACCGTTGTCAGTGTATGTCAACAAAACTCTGCTCAGCTTTGTTCCCTTATCTCCAAGTGTGCAGCCACAACTTTGAAAATTGTGACTCTTTTGTCTCGCCGAGTATCATTGCACACTCTCACCACGCCCCCATGAGTGCCTCTTGGATAAGGTCGAGAAGTGTACTATGTGTTATTAATTTTATTATTGCTGTTTGGAAGCTTGCAGCAGTGAGGCACCTGAGGGGGGATTTTTTCGCATACCGCCTGGTAAAACTAAGGGCCGCATTGCCGGTTGACGTGGCTTTCTCCAGCCCGACCGTGGGGTTCATAGCAAGATTAAATGTCTGCCAGCCTGACGCTTTCTTTTATAGTTTCTTTATTCAGGTCGTTATTCATCAATACTGGAGGCAGCCCCCTGTCTTCCTCAGTCGCTAGCCTTTGTCGGTGTGGCACCTATCTCTCTGACTGTTCCCCAATCCTTCCTCCACCGGCCCCTATCCCATTCCACATCTACCCACCCTACCGCTTTACCCAGGGCACCACTTGCACTCGCTGAACTCTCTGGGGAAGCTAAGCCACGAACAGGACTGAGTTGGTAACTGTGAGCCTGCTGCAATCTCTTGACAGCGGAAAGGGCCAAAACCCCATTTAGCCGACAAAGCAAACAAAATAATGATAAATTGAACAGAGTTTTGTCTCAATGAGATTCATTTTGATGCTTAATATTCCGAGAATATGAACCGTTTTACCCGGTTAGATCCTCAAGTCCCGGTGCCACCGTACAAGTCTGTCATGAGGCACCGCATGGAGCACTGCTTCCAAGCCTCGACATTGATATGCGATCAATCCAGGTCGAGTCACGTCAATAAAAGCCTCTGTGCATCTGGTGTAGGATGTTTTTCCGGCATATATATCACTTACAGAGAAATCCAAAAGAGTGTAGGAGCCTATTGCAAGTTGCGGAAAAGTGCTTGAGAGCAAAAAGAGCAGCATATGCAATCTTACTTTTGATGAGTAGGAATAACGAGATCGTTCAGTAATTGGTCATGGTCTACTGGTGGACCCGCAAGATAAGACATGAACTAACCCCTATATGTAGATATGCTTAGATGGAGCCTTTTCCCATTTCGACCGGATGGAGGAGAATGAGCAGGCTTTATTGAGCCGGGTGAAATTAGTGGTTTGCTTCGGGAAGTAACTCATTGTTGAACCCGCATTAGTATCAGAATTACTTCTAACAGAGATGTCATTGAGAACATCGTTATTAATGTTGCTACAAATGGAAGTCAATTTCAGAAATGCAGCGAGAAACTCAAAATCTTTCACTCCTAG
This sequence comes from Fasciola hepatica, assembly GCA_948099385.1. Lineage (NCBI taxonomy): Eukaryota > Metazoa > Platyhelminthes > Trematoda > Plagiorchiida > Fasciolidae > Fasciola > Fasciola hepatica. Next base: position 5,850,411 of record CANUEZ040000012.1, on the reverse strand, counting down.
ACTGGGAAGTGTGATGGGCGGGCAGTGAAACTAAAGAAAGAGAAGGCAGAAGGCTACTAGCATGAGTGCAAGAATGTAAGGTGCTCTAGGTTTTCGTGATTTAAAAAACAGAAAATAGAGCTCTCTGACCTTGGTGGAGCCCCTTTTGACATGACAGACCCAGCAAAGATATCACCTTAGGATAGCCCCTGGGTAACGGATGGAGGGAGCTTTTAGAGAGATGTTAGCTGTTAGCCGAGGGATATTTGGGTTTTTGAGTTTTGATAGGGCAATTCTCTCAAAGGGCTGAATAAAAAGTGGACGCTTTTTTAGACGATAGTGGAAAGATAATCGAAGGTACGCTGGTAGCCAAGTTAATTCGAAAGGTCTTGAGGGAAACTGAAACTTCCGTATTATCATGGAGACATCCAAGCATGACACCGGTGTATTTACGGCCAACGAGATTGTATGAAGCGGGAAGCCTAATATTATGAGAGGAGAAAAGAAGCGGGGACATCATGACACCCTGAAAATCACCAAGGTTACCTTGGAAAGATAAACAGTGCCCACTACCTTATGCGATTAAAAAAGTGCCAACGAAGGGTGTTCAGAGCACGGCTGTCGACCACAACATCATGTAAAATATTCAAGGCAGCACCGAAATGGTGACAGCCAAAAGCTTTTGCAAAGCCAGGAAACATTAGCCTGACGGTGCGGCCAACCTGATCAGTAGTAGGAGCAATTGAATAAACGACGTAGCCGTCTGCACAAGCAGGGGACAGCGCAGCTTTATAGGCAGATTTTGCCGGGTAAAGGGAGCGAGCTTGGAGGTTTATTAGGTGAAGGGGTGCATTTTCAAACATCTTCAGCAAAGTCAATTTGCAGACTGTCAGGCGATACTTGTTTGAACCCTTCTTAAGCACACATGCGATACGTACAGGTTGCCAGCGGTCGAACATGAACCCAGATCAATACAACGAACCGATAGGTGGGTTAAGAGGAATGTGATTTCCGGGGGGTAGATTTGGCAGCACTGGTGATAGAAAGTCGGGACAACCAGGCTCATGGAACTCGATCCGTCGTAAGTCTCTGAGGAAAGAGACGGGCTTGACGAAGTTTGATTCATGGTAATCATTGGGTGGAGTGGGAAGGAAAAATGCCCCTTCTTTACCGTTGACCTGGTGGTTCTAACCTTCCAGGTTTGGCTCCAGATTGGGCCTTGTATGGCACAATGGTTTTGTGGTTTTCCTTCTCTGACGGCAGTTCTTGCCACTCAGCCCTGTGCCTACATTTAGATTATTTGTATTTTGTACTACCGTCTTCATGACTGTTGATAGCATTTTACAGCATGATGCCGGCTCGATTTGTAAGCCCATCCTTCGGCTCTACGAAGCCTTTCCAAACGTAGGAAGGAAAGCCTATCGGGCTTCATATGATAAATTTTCGTGGAGCAATGCAAGTCATACCAAATATTTAGGTAGTCGGTTCAAAGAACAAGGACTCACCGTGTAAAGGAGAAGCAGAAAAATCGGTGGGGCCAACAAATGGCTTGATCGTATCGAGATTCTCAGGCACGCAAGCTCGTTAGCAGACGGTGCTTCATGATTGCGGGGATTTGGTCAAAGATTTTCCTACTCAATAATTTTTTGAATGAGGAAGTAAAGAACAGTGACCAGATGTGCTAACGAGCGCACGTTTGGAGACTGCAAGATATGTGGGGTGTTTATTAGTGATGAAGTTAAAATGGCATAGCCGTGGACTGGCTGATTCACAAGGTTTGAAAGCCCAGGGCGATTAAAAAGAACAAGCCCAGTCTATTGAAGTTACCCGCTATTCTGCAAAATGACAGATCAAGGTTGGTAGTAAGGTAGTCGAAGAAGCCGTCAATTAGCTGACCCATATCCTCAGGGGAAGCATCTGATACGACATATAAACTAACAAGAGGGTGGCAAGAGGGACTTAGAAATATGGTTTCAAACGAATCGCAGTGCTACTGGTCTGCGTTCGACTGAATTAGAATGAGCGGTGAGAACACTCTCACCACTTGCTACCGATTATTATGGTAATAAAACCTCCCCGAATTCTTGGGTTTGCGGGGCATTCTTCTCTGAAAAGTTCAGAGCCATCAACAAGATAACACCAGCGTCGGTCCATTTGTTCAACCACCTCTCCCAAAGACATAACACTCCAAAGTTTTTGGTTTATTTTCCAGAATGACGTGAGATACCTCATGAAATTCCCCGAAAAGAAAATAAAACCCTTACCAACATTGACGATATCGGCGTCTTGGCAACAGTAGAACGTTGAACAGCCGCTCCTCTGTCACGGTGACGTTTACTTGAGTTTAAACGTACCTGCCAAAACAGAGGTTTGACCTGATGTCTGGCTGATCTCGACAGAACAGCCGGCAAAAAAGTCTTGGAAGGTTTCAGCGTACATTTATCGCAACACTGCAAGCGTCAAGCATGTGTCATATTCGGACTGATTATAACAGTAAATTGCTTGTGTTTAGAGGGGACCCAAAGCCAAATCATGAGCAAATTGGGGTACTTTGAGAGCCGAAGTATGAGCTCGCAAGGCCAGGTGTTTGCTGCAGCATGCGAGCGAGCTCAGTTTAATGAAGTGTGGTAGACGATTAGAGCCATCTTCAATCGACTGATGTAGAAGCAGCCAACGCGGAGCGATTCAAAGTCATTTTGAACAAAAAGTTGGCCTCCTTAGTTCCCGAGTGAACGGGCCAGATAAACTGCTTCTGCCCAACCAGCTTTCCTTTCACTTTTACCTTTATGTACCTCTCCTACAACGAAACCAACACCCTCCAGGCCTCCCCACTCTAATGCCACTCTAGTCAGCCCTTGTAATGACCGGTCTTGGAAAATCCCCTAAGACCTTTGCGGTTCAGTGTTTTTCTTAACGCCACTCACTCGCTTTCACTATTGACGTGTCTTTGCGAACTGTTTGTTTTTATGGACCAATTGTTGTTTGTTCGCGTCCAGAGCGCTGATTTGTCACATCCTTGTTCTGGACCTGCGTGATGCACGTGTTCCTTGCTCGCACGCCGCAATTCGGTTTCTCGATTGTCAAGTCTTTGTAATCTCATTATTGAGGTTTGTATCTTTCTGGTGTCATTGTTCATTCAATAATCTGGTATCGTAGAATACCACGGATAATCGCCTTTTGATTTCGGGATCCGTTGTGAATTTGGCTACACATTGTTCAAACTTGTGTTACAATACTCAATTGAATACCTTGGAACGAGAAAAACACGCAAATTTTAACAAAAGGATCGAAGACATTGGAATCTGGACAGGAAGTAAAACGGCAAGTCACTGGGGAGGTTTTTGGTACCTTTGATTCCTTAGTAATGTTAGATCGCCTAGTCCTGTCAGTGCTAGTTCATGTGTTACTGAGGGCAATATGGACTGTAAGGATGTCGATCTATATAGGCTGAGGATATTAGACCTAGAACAACAACTGTCATCTGCTAGACTACAGGCCCACGAAGCAGAACAGAAGTGTAGACATAATGAATGTGAGCCAGAGACCAACGACTACGACACTTCCGATAGATAAGGGCACAACAAAATGGGAAACTTCACTCCGGTCACCCACTATAAAACACCAGCGATCGGTTTGCTAAGAGTAGAACTGACTGTTTTCAACGGGCGATCTAAACACTACTGCAAGTTTGTCAAGCAGTTCGAGAACTTCGTCGAAAATAAGATAACCGACCACGGGCAAAGGCTTTCTACCCGACTCACTACTGTCAAGGCCCAGCATGAGAAGCTATCGACGGGTGTACCAAGCTCGACCCGGAACAGGGCTACACACGAGCACGGAAGATTCTAAGGGACCCGTTTGGCCAACCGTTCAAAGTAGCCCGTAACCTAATAGAGGGCGTGATGGTAGAGGCAAAGAGAACCAAGGTCGACGTCTACACAGTGGCCGGCCTGGTGGTCAAGGTGCAGAACCACTCAATAGCCCTCGACCATTTGGGTTACAGGGTTGACTTAAATGCAATGTACTCTTGAAGGCATAGCCCGTCACCTCTCTCCCAAACTAGAGGGTGGTGGGCTGAAGGAGAAAAACGGATAAACCGAAGCGACCGGGAGGCTAACTTCGGAGACCTGACCGAATACTTGGACAGGCAAACCAAGATAGCCGACAGCAGATTTGTCCAACTTATCCGGGACAGCAACCGAGCAAACAAGCCCAGTACTAGCCAGGCTCAAACCACCGCTCAGGAACATGCGAATTATCAGCCTTGGACCAATGCACACGCCACTCCACGCGATGCCACGGCTCAACCAAGTTGCAGGTCCTGTGATGCTAGCCATGGACTACCAGAATGCCCCAAGTTCGGCAACGCCACAATAGTCGAACGGTGGGGAATGGCGAGGATGGCAGGAGCGTACTTTATTTTGTCTCACCATCACGCACAAAGAACAGATGTGGTTAGGAGGGCTGCACGGGCAGATACCATCGATTGCTGCACCAGGCGAGAGTAACTTTACCCGAGGCGAGTACCAAGCCCAGTGTTATTTGTTCAACGTTGCGGTCTGCCAGTGAACCGGTAAGTTTATGTGTAGTTGCCGTGGGAGTGGTGACCCCAACTGGGGTCGTTAAAGCGTTGGCTTTCGTCGACAGTGGATCTGACACTACCCTAGTGAACGAGCAGTTTGCCGACAAACACCGGCTCGCTAAAGGTTGGACGTCGTTAGCAGTGAGCACTGTGAGCGGAACACAAGTAATGACTGCCGGCCGGCTGAGAATGCAACTCATCTCTTTGGACGCTAAAGAGCTAATCGAGCCAACGGAGGCATTCATCTCAGCTGATCTCCCCATGCGAGCACCAAGGTCGGTCAACGCAATGTTGACTAGGTGGCCCCACCTGCAGGATGTCACCGTTGTAGACCGGGAAGACGACGAAGCGGATGTCCTCATCGGCTGCGACGTGCCATAAATGCACTGGGTACCCGACAAGAGAGTGGGCGACGGCTGGGCACCTTATGCCGTACGCACGGCTCTGGGGTGGATGCCATACGGTCCAGTAGGGGCACGTGGTTCCGTGCATTATTTATCCGCCGAAAAGGACTGCACTGAGTATCACCTGCAGCGGCTGTATAAAAAGGAGTTTCATGACATTGGAGACGAAAGACCATCGTTGTGTCAAGAAGACCACTTAGCGTTACAAACGGTGCGGTAAGGCACTACAGCCCTTAAAAACGGATAATAACGGTATATTTCTCGGCTATGGTCGAGACGCACGCGCGGGAGCATGATCATGGTGTATGGCGTTGCTCAGTAAAATGAAATATTCACAAACTTCAGGTATAAAAGTCAAAAGTGCTAGCGGTAGAAAAACATGGCCAGCGATGGTTTATATGGATCACTCTAATAATTGTTTGCGCGCCAACTTTGAACCGGTTTCGATTTCGCGCTGAGCGGTGGCACACCGCGGGGATACCGAGTAGGTCGTTCATTCGTACTGCTAGAGGTGCAGTATCAACGAGAATGATGCAAGCCATGAAAAACGGCGGTTTACTGGGGATCTGCGAACAGCGAATTTTTAAATAGGAAGAAAAAGAGATTGTATGGAAGTACACTCGAGGAAATCGATGCATGCTAAGAGAATAGCAAACCATGGAGCTGATGCAGACCCTGAATGCCGGTTCCACCGAGGTTCAATAAAAGGAATGAGTTATGAGACAAGGAGACATGAAACCAACTTTATGAATGTACATTTGGGAACTTTGTGAGCGTGGAAAGAACAGAAGTCCATATGGAGGTGAGTTAAATTTCGAGATCAGTAACCTGTACCATTCAGAAATGCGAAAGTACAACTGGAGGGTCCTGGAAAGGAGGAGGATCAATTTCCAGCCGGACATGGATCGAGGGTAATGTGGACCGTTTCAACAGATACTAAAGTGGAAAATCTCCGCATCGACATGAACATTATTATGCTGTTTTACTGACGAATATATATGTATGTACATTGACGCATTGAGCCTCAGGTTGTTCAGCATCATCACTGGTAATGTACAACGTTCTATGAGTATGGTTCGTCTGGCGGGGTGAAGGATATGTGTCGGTCAATCAGTCCAGTGTGGCGAGATATGACGGATTTAAATGACGACTGGTATATTAGCAGGTTGCGTGTGAACTGTTACTTGTGTTGGCTGTAATGTTGATATCCGCAGGAGAGGTTTTGTGTTCCTAAACCCTAATTAATACGATAGGGTTAAAGATTCGGACAGCTCTCCACTCCCTACTGAACGCACTTCAGGAATACAATGGGACGCGGAAACGGACGGCTTTGTTTTCGAGCTAAGCGCTCCCGAGCTGCCAGCAACTCGCCCACGTTCTTGGTGGAGTAGGCTAGCCGGGGACTGAACTTCAATGTTGCAGGATGGTAGAGTTACCTCCAACGTTTGAGCCATTTGTAGGCATTCTAAAGCACTACTTGTTCGCAAGTTGGTGTGACAGTGTTGAGATACTAAGAAAAACCTAGAGCTTTACGGTTAAGAGGATCTAGAAACGGTAAGCCTCGATCTAGCTTGCTTGCGCAGTCCGTAGTTCAGCACCGAGGCGGTTAGGTGGGTTTGAATGAACAATGTGAGTTAATGGGACTGGTACCCTGCTAGCATAGCACTATATTTGTTACGGTCTCCTCCGTTATAGTGGTTATTCTACATTAAATGTTTCCTGAGGGGCCCTAAGGTGGAAGAATCTATGATGAATTCGTTGATGAGGCACTAAAGAAAATTGGTCTCGTGCCGTGAATCATAGCCGTAAGTTCGTCTATGTTCATACTCGGTGGTGCTAGTGTACTGAGATTATACTTGAGCAAGGATGTCCGATGTAGTGTTGGTTTCGTGGTTACCGTGATATCTTTCTCGTCGTAAGCATATTGTAAAGCAGGAAACACCTATGTGGGGACTGGTTTAGAGAGCCGTGAGAAGTGGGAAAGGGGCGGCGCCAAATTTTCTTCAGGGCAGCGAACTCTAACGGTCTACATTCAGTACCCACGGTAGGCGTCACTTGGGCCTGCTTCAGTTAGGGAGGTAGCACGATACACATCCATTGGCATCCAGCTCGTGCAGCTCCAAAAGTGATCCACACTTTTTAGACGTTTTTATTATTTTCTAGTTTTATCACAGTCATATATCTGGCTCTCAGAGAAGGCAGAGCTGCTTTTAGCGGGTGACCACAGCTCCCACGCCCTGGCCGAAACATAGACCGCATGTGACAAGCCGCGTTGAGAATAGGTCAATCACACCAATCAATCCGTAGCAACACGGCAGCTTGGAGACATGGCTCACATGTGAAAAGGCTAGTATGCATGGAAGACAAAGCAGTGGGGTATTTTTTCTCCCCCTTTTATGCCAATCTCCTACTTTTTGAGGTTTGTGTCGTCTCATCGGTGGTCAGCTTTGTGCAGGGAGACAATCACAGCCAGGAATGCTCACAGATGTGCCGCGGTGATACTCGCCATATCCGTGAAGTCAGACCCCCAATGCGGTTCATATGGGACAGACAGTTCGGAGGGAGGTAGAGTCAACCACAGGCTGCGATTATTTAATGGGGTTCATGCATACTGAAGTGCCAGTTTGCACAGGGGTGGGGCACTACTCGCAGCCCTAACAGCGTGATGCCCTTATACCTGAGTATGGCATGGGCCGCTATGCTGGCTTGCCGCAAGAAAGGTATTTGATGGTAAAAAATTGAGATTGTTTTGCCTCCCCAGATCGTGTGAATGAACATCTGAGTTCCCTAATTGCTGCTGCGAGGAGGCCAACCCTATGCGGGTCTAACTGAGACTAGGTTGTTTAAAGCGGTTATTCGATTTTTAGTAACCTATTCCTACCTCAAATGCCTGAGCCCTTGAAATATAAGGATCGTACATCCTGGTCAGCATGCTCACCGTCAGTGCTATGCATATTTCCTGTTTGAAAGCCACCGATGTCTGTGATAATGCCTGAATTCGTTGTGGTAGCTTGTTCCACAATGAGGCCTACTTGTTGATGAAGAAGTTTGACCTAAGTGCTAGCTTTGGCAGAGAGACAGAAACCGAACTCATTATTACGTAAGGGATAATTAGAAAGGATTCCCACCTGCGGTGCTGAACTACATGATCTGTCCTTTAAGATATTGTGAAAGGATAGAAGGTTATTTCTTATGCGGCATTGCCATAAGGGATCGATTTTCAGCAGATCACAACGTTCCATGTAGCTGGGGGGCGAAGAAAAGCCTAGGAGCTGTTTCGTGAATGTCTGTTTTACGTTTTCAAAAGCCAATCGGTCTCTGTCGCATGTGGGAACAAATGAATGAGCCGTATTCCAGAAGAGGTCTGACATGGGACTTAAAAACATTTAGTTTACCTTCTGGCAAAATAAATGTTTGATGTATGAGCCCGATCGTACGGCGTTCTTTAGCCACCTGGATGGCTGCGTGTTCCCAAAATTCAAAGGTACATGAATAGTGTAGACCCGTACCTGAGAGTTATTGGGTATGAATTTGCCGCTTATACTTAATCTTCCAGTGGGGACGGGACATTTATACGTAATAATATTATTTTTTTCGGCGGAGAAACTCATTTTCCAATAATCACCCCAGGAGCTGAGAGCGAACAGTTCCCTTGTAATGTCATCTACGGTAGAGGCTAACGCCGCGGGCTAAAAAGAGTACTAGATTTTGATATCACCTGCGAACAGGAAGGGAACTCCCTGTTGGAAAATGGTAAATATATCGTTAACGTACATTAGGAACAGTAGTGGGCCGAGTACACTACCTTGTATCACACCACTATTTACGGGACGGGGTTCGGACAGATTTCCGCCTACACTTAAAACCTGGTCTCAGGCTGATAAATAGGATGCAAACCAAGCAAGCATCGGGTCCACGATTCCATATGTTTTGATCTTCTGTGGTAGCCGGAAGTGGGATACTCGGTCAAAAGCTTTGGTCATGTCCAAAAAGATCACGATAGCCGATTCACCAATATTGACAGCCTCTGTGACCAGGCTGGGGAAATCTGTCACGCATGTCACGCATGACCTGTTCTTCAGAAAACCATGCTGACCAGAGTTAAGTAGATTATGGTTAAGAAGGCGGCTGGCCAGCATTTCCTTGACCCATGATACCCTCAGTAATACATGAGCTAGCACTGACAGGACTAGGTGACCTGTCATTAACTAAAGAATCAAAAGTACCCACAACCTCCCAGGTGACTTGCCGTATTACTCCCTGCCAAGATTCCAATTGCTTCGATCCTTTACTTGGCATGTTGCGTATTTACTCCTTCTAAGTTGATCAGTTGAGTATCGTAGGACGCCTTTGAGCAACACGTAGCCGAATTCGATACGGATCCCGAAATCAGAAAGCGGTTTTTCGTGAAACTCTACGATACGAGATCATCAGGTGAACAGTGACATAAAACAGACACGAACCTCACTTATGCGATCACAGGGACTCGGAAAACGAGAAGCGAATTGCAGCGTGCGAGGGAGGAGCACGTGCTTCCCGCAAGTTCAGAATTGGAAACGAGAGAGTAGCGCGCTGGACGTGAACAAACAAACTTCGGTTCATGAAAACATAAAGCGCATAAAAACAAGCCAATAGTGTAAACGAGTGACGTCAAGGAAGCATGAAATTTCAATGTTTCTGAGGGGACTTCGCACAACCGGTCATTACACTCTGTCCGTGCCCTCTATCTATGTTGCAACATAGTCAACCCAACACAGCACTGCGAGGGCCTTCATATAGTAGCCAGTTACGAACCACTCTATCACCCCAGTAATATTCACGCACGTGGGTCCGATATAACTTTGATATGTCCACCCTGGAAATGTGACATAATGCCAAACTTCTTGCATTTTTACCTTCTAATATGCCAGCTGATAAGTTCCGCCCCACATCTGGCTGTTGCCCAAATTTCCTTCGTAAGCAGCCCATCGATCGTGGCCTCCGTGTCCTTAGGCAATACTCATAATAATTTAACCAGAGTGCAGTTTCCTCTTGGCTTAAGTCCCACCCCCATCATATTAGCAATTTTCACTTTGAGTTAGGTTTTGGGCTTTGAGATACTGTTGACTGCTCCTTTGAGTGAACGCAACTAAACATTCGGCTATTTTTGTCATCATTGCCCTTACATAATACACGTCACCCGAGCCTTTTTCTAACTTCCGACCCATCATACGGTTGCAATCTAATCTGAATCGAAAGGAGCTTGCATAGGCGGAAAGTCCGCTTTCAGAATCACACGGTGATTTTTGCAAAGCTAATTCATCGGTTAACACGGCTAACCTACAGAACGAGGGCACATGGTCCCAGGCATGCATTTCTTATATGAGTAGTATGGCGCTGTGTCTGGATGTCAAGACAAAGATTCCCCGGAAACACAGGACGGGTTTCGCGGTTATTGCCGCCCACCAGGTATGCGTACCGGGCACGCTTCTGTCCAATTGTCCTCAGAGCTCCATTCGGTTCAAATGAGCTACAGCTGTAAGCCAACTGTGGAGTGCTCAAGTACAGGCGAAGTTGGGCGGACGTTTACCCGGTAGGCATACATGATGAGGGGCCATAACCGCGCAACCGGTCGTGTTCTTCGAGGGGAGTTTGTTTTGTCCACCAGATACAGTGCCATACTATTCATATCAAAAATCCTACTCATCTTGTTCATGAATGGCCCAACTTCTATTTCTCTTGGTCATAGATAAAAAACCGTTTATTATTCAGTGCGGAAAAAGATACCGTTTTACTTTCTGAAACTAAGTCCAATTGTTTCATACTGTTATATTATTCTGGGTCTGTACTTTTGTTCTATCCGTATTCCCTATAGTTCATCCGAGGCTCAGTACTTTGTCTTCCCTGATCATGTCAACTAGAGCCTCTCGACCGCGATTTCGAACCCTTCTATTCTGTGCTACACAGCTCAAGTAAATACCAAAGCTATTTTTCCAATTTTCTGAACCCTGCTCCTGAGTTTCGTATACAGCGAAATCCTGCTCTCATTGAGCACGTCCCACTGCTTGCCTCTGAATGGGGTTGTAGAAATATACGATTACTGGTGACATTATCTGGCACTGCGCACCTCGGCTACAGAGAAGTCACCTAGGTTTATGAGTGCACTGAATAATCCCATAGCATTAGAGAAAAAAGGTATGATAGCGAACAAGCTCGTTTCCGGTAACTTCATCTTCCGGCTAATACAGCTATATATATATATATATATGATAGGATTGCGTATTTTCGGAAGAAAAGAGAGGGTATTTGCGGTATCGAATTAAGATTGGTCAATCAATATTGTAGGTGTTTTGCGGTTCGAAAAAAGGGTTGGAATTTGGTTGTTCGTGGTTGAGAAAACTGGGTGTAGAAAGTACATCTGGGGGGGGGGGTGGCTGCTTCCTGTCACGACTGAAAGGGCGCGGTAGAGGTCACCATGATTTTGTTTCCCTTTTCTGATCGCGGCCAGGGTAGTTGAAGCGATTTGACAAATGGCTTGCGTGAACGAAGCGATGGATTTAACAGCCTAATCGCTACTGTCTCCGTTGTTCCCAAAGTACCTTGGCGAACGATCTTCGAAGCATTCACAGGCGTTTTGTAAATTATCTTGGAGGCTTTGTTTTCTACCTGGTGCCCTGTCTCGTCGAGGTGCGCCACGATTGCACTGGTTATGGTTCTTCTAGTTCCTGTCCTCAGACAAGCTGGTTCCTGTTCCTTGATTCTTTGGGGCAGTTGCCGTGTCGTTTTGCCTACACAGCTTGGGGGACATAAGCAAACAAATGAATAGGTCAACATGGAGGAGGAAAAGATAGGCATTTTGTCTTGCCGAGTCAGGGCACTGGGTAGACAACGAAGCCTCCAAGATAATTTACAAAACGCCTGTGAATGCTTCGAAGATCGTTCGCCAAGGTACTTTGGGAACAACGGAGACAGTAGCGATTAGGCTGTTAAATCCATCGCTTCGTTCACGCAAGCCATTTGTCAAATCGCTTCAACTACCCTGGCCGCGATCAGAAAAGGGAAACAAAATCATGGTGACCTCTACCGCGCCCTTTCAGTCGTGACAGGAAGCAGCCACCCCCCCCCCAGATGTACTTTCTACACCCAGTTTTCTCAACCACGAACAACCAAATTCCAACCCTTTTTTCGAACCGCAAAACAACTACAATGTTCATTGACCAATCTTAATTTGATACCGCAAATACCCTCTCTTTTCTTCCGAAAATACGCAATCCTATCATATATATATATATATATATATATATATATATATATACGTAGCTGTATTAACCAAAGGATGAACTTACGGAATACGAGTTTGTTCGTTTGTGAGTTCTGCTCCAGCTGCTCCCAAGCAGCAAACCCGGCCGGGCTTCCGGCCGTTGTAGGCCGCTGTCGGGGAGGGCAACCTGGCTGTAAGCGGAATTGGGCTTGGCTCAGGCCGGACTTGCAACGGGGTCCCGGCCGGTTTCCTTTGGGGTTTTGACCGGGCGAACCCAGCCTTAAAGCGGCCTTGGACCGGCCGGGCTACGGATGGGTCCGCTCACAGGTTTGTCAGGTATGCTAATTTTCCCCACTATATCACGCCAAACGAGTACCAAGCTAGCGATTCCATTTTACCTCCAAACCAATGCCGCGATTAAGTCCAGTTCCATAGTGCATAAATGGAAAGGCGGTGAAAAGTAAAGTCCAATTTATTTCTACAAAAAGAATGATGCACATGTTGTTCCACATTTTAAAAATTGTCACCCGTATTTATGCCATTTTTCACAATTCTTCATTTTATTCTTTAAGAAGAATAAAACGAAATTTACTGCATCATATAACTAGTCAGTAGTTGGTTGGGAGCGGTACAAGATTGTGCTGCAAGGTACCTCACTTTTTAGATCAGTGGAGATTACGAACTGTGGTATGTAAAGGAATGAAGTTGGTTAGTATCGTTCACCCTAAACCTAGTTTACAGGAGTGTGCAAGCTGTGAAATAGTAAAAAAAGCTAGATGCGCCAATTCACATATACACAGAGTCATTTGTTATGTGAGAGTCGTTGTTAGATACGTACGTCCGATTCTGAACTTTAGTCAACTTTATTCGGTGTCTAGGCCGAGTTGGAGTGACGCTCTCTCCTCAGAAACCAAATCAAACTAGCTGAGGTTTATTAGCGGTACTGCAAACAATAATCAATCAAAGGGGTAAATGTACAAACCTCAAACGTGGCGTCCTCACGGGAATCACCATTTACTAACGTTTCGTACAGTTCAGAATGGATAACACGTTCTACGGCCAATTGGCCGAGGCACAAGTCACCAAGTACGTTAACGAAACGACCACAACTAACAATGACAAGAAAAAGAACGCGCATATAAGGGACATGAACGAACGGAAAGGCGACCAGGCGGAAATCGATCGATGGCTCTGACCAACCAGGGAGTAGGGCAGGGATTCGCTCAGGCGCGCAACTACACGATTAGTCACGGGTCGAACAAGTCACAATCTTGTGTGGGTGCGTGTGTGTATGCATCGGTACATGTGCGTGATCAGACATGCCTGCCGGGTGCAGCCGATCAGAATTCGGTGCCCAATCGAGCAGTCTAGTCCAGGTCTAGTCAATCGACCGGGTGATGGTTCAGTGTGTGTGTATGTGTGTGACGGACAGGCAACGCTTGAGAGCCATCAGGAATCGTGTGGACTGATAGCCGTGAAACCATGTGGTCAACGTCAAATGAATTGGGAATGTCACACCGGTCCGAACGTAGCACGGTTGGTGGTCATGAATGAGCTGGATTGAAACAGGCAAAACAGATTCAACAGTTGTAAATGGATAAAGTGATAACAAAGATGCATGTACTTGTGGAAAACGTGTGACAGTTGTAATACGTATACGGATTTCGCGCGCGAAACTTACCTACCACGCTTCCCCAGTTCTTCACGAGCTCTTGCTTTTGCAAATCAACGCATAATGCTCCTGTCTGCTGCGTGCGGTGATTGATTCTCGAGCCTCTTGGAGGAACTGTCTGTATCCACAGCGTAATAATTATGCAACTGAACTAATCTTTTATCAGTGAAGTAGATCTTCTTCCACATTTTGTGGTGCAACTTCGTCGTTAGCATTAGATGCATGTGACTGGGTAAATTACGATTTACATTGGGTTCATCCAGCGTTGGACATCAGTTGCGATGTTCCCAGAGAAAAGTATCCAAACAAGCAGGAGATTTCATGTCCAGCAGTATTATCCTTTGGATGCGATATCTTCCCCAATGACACGTCGATAGAAATGGCATGTTTTAGCTGTCCATATTGGCATACACGACACATGTATCAATACTAATCACAAAAAATCACGCCTTATCATGCTCTCACGCGTGCCCCCCGGCTGCTGTCGAGAAATATGCCGTAATCACTACTGTATAACGTATATCGTCGCTCATCTTTATACTTAATATATTTGAAATAATTATAGAGTGAAGTAGTATCAAAGCACAGTGGTATGCGTAGCATGCCTGGAAAATCCACGAGCGGACCCTTTCCGGAGCCCGTTCCTAGCCCAGCCGAAACCCGGCTGGCTCCCGGCCAGGCCCCAGTTGCGAACCCAGGTTAAGCCCAGCCCAGGCCCGGACTGAACCCGGCTGGTCAGTTGATGCAGCCTTAGCCTAAAACGAATCCTCATACCCTCTGCTCAGCTGGTGCACAGCTCTGCCTGCCTTGTTGGCCACCTGCAGACATAGTACCTAGCTTTTAAAGTCACTTTAGACGACCTTGCCCAAAGCCCTGACCTCACACTCCCCAGCCAGAGTTTCCGGGTTGTCCGGGTTCAAATGCCGCATTCCGCTGGCTTTCTCGGCAACCAGGCCTGAGCATTTGGCCAGGTCAAGAGGCAGGTCCCATGCTTCTGATGGCTGGTAGAAAGCACCTAGGTCCATCTGAAACTGGATAGATTCTGGACACCCGAGAAGCCTCACATGATTCGCGAACATGAAGCGGGGCAATTCGTTCACACATATCAGGAACAGTACGGGACCCAGTACCAACCCCTGAAGGACCCCAGTAACAGCTGTCGCCGCTGAGGACTTCGCGTCCTCAACTGTGGCGTGGAATTGACGGTCAGCTAGGTGAGCTTTTAGCCATTCCATTAGCCCTGCTGCCACGCCTACTTCCCCCGGGCTTATGCAGAAGCAACCCGCGGTCCACACTATCAAACTCCTTACGGAAGTCCAGACAGCATACTTCCACTTTCTCCCCTTGGTCCAACCCATTGGTAGCCCCGTCAAGGAAGCTTAGCAAGCTGCTGAGGCAAGACCTGCCCTTCCTTAATCGGCGATGCCCAATGAGGTTGAACTGTTTTCCTCCAGTTGACTTACCAAAGCATTTCGCATTATTTTTCCATAACCCCCAGTACTGCTGATAGCAGGCCACCAGGCCGGTAGTTTGCTACCTGGTCCCTTAAACCTGTCCTGTGATTTGGCACGAATTCCGCAGTTTACCATACAATCGGTAGCCCAGCCTTCCTGAGGGATTTGTTGAAAATTGTGCATAAAGCCCAGCCAGTGTCCAAGCCAAAGACCTGAGAATCGCCGGACGGATTCCTTCGGGTCCTAAGGCTTTCCCGTGTCGAGGACGTTCAAAACCAACAGTACACCTTCTGGGTCTATTTCCGTTTCCTCCATTGGGGCAGTCTCAGGCCACCCTAGGGTCAATGGCTGTCTTCTCTCATCAATCCTGTGGACCTCCTCGAGGTATTCTCGGGGGACTTCAGCCTTCTGTTCGTTATTCTCTGCCTGGTTTCCTCTTCCTACTTTCAAATATCTATCGGTGAACCGCATATTTGCGTTAGCCTGGAGGTGGTTAAGGAACACCTTTAGGTGTTTCTTGACCACCATAGCTAAGCCAATTTTCTATGTCTATCTTTTCCTCCTTCGTCGTTTACAAAGCTAATTACTTATTCTCCGGTATTCCGGCAACACTCTGAGCCCATTGGTTTCCTGTATCTCCTCCATACTCGTTGTTTCCTCCTCAGAGCTCGCGTTGTATTGCATCCCCAACAAGGCTGCCGTCCCCGGGCTCTGAGCATGGGGGCTTTTCTTCAGTCAGCCAAAGTGAGTTAATCTTATTGCCTAGCCGCACCTTATTCGCCGTGTCTTCAAGGTCCCAGGCTCAAGATGCTGTCATTGACAGGAACCTATTTAGTCCAGCCCCCTTAAGTTTCTTCGCCATTTGTCGGATGGTTTTGCCCTCTCGCCCAGTAAATGGAACATGATGGTCCCACCGAAGCGTTTGCCAAGCGAAGCCTCTATTCCCACGTCGCTTACTTCTGTGGCGAACTTGGTGATAACGAGGTCCAATAGCCCCGGAGTACGGCACTCTCTCCCCATCTATTGGCCTGGTGGCTGTGCTGCTTCTGGGTCATATTCTCAACTTGGTCAGGCGGGTATTGCGCAAAAGACCCGGCTGGTGACCAGGTGGAGAGCCAGTCAATCTCAAGGACACCGAATTCCCCGAGTGCCAGGGGTCAATCTGCTTTCCTGGTTGCAGCCACCAGATACTCTAGAAGATCTTTGCCCTCCTCAGAAACCGATGACGGACTACAGTAGACGCACTAGTGCCACCCATCGTGACTGAAATTTCATTTGCACTGTGACCGCGTGTATATTGGAAGTGGAATACTGCGTGCCTTCCTTTTGAGTTACGTGCTCCACTACTAGCACTAGCATCAATCCCCCGATTCGTTCATCTACTCTGTGCACACAAAAACCTGCCAGGCAAACCAGGCTCACTCTCTCCCCTCCTCTTAGCCACCACTCCGTGAAGGCTAAGCCCCGCATACCCCTGGATTCCGTTCCTTGCTCCCCCATGTATCCCCTATGCTGCAGGCGTTACACTGCGTCACTGAAATGCCCCGGTTGTCTAGCAGCTTACTGGGCTGTGATGTTTCATCTTTGCACTCGAGTTTTAAGCCTGAGAGCTTACTCCTATTTTCCGCCTCCTGGCTTCTCTGTTGTGCTGCGGAAGCGGTCCTGCTAGTCACCTTGTTCCAGGGGGTTTTAAAATCACGGGGCTCGTTTGGTTCCACGGGGCCCTATGCTTGGCTGTCAGTGTCGGGCACAGTATTGGGGGCGGTGGGCTTCTCGTCAACACCGGACTACTCTAACCATGCAGGGCCTTGCGGACAACCAACGGCGTCAGGCGCAACAAGAGTGAAACGGTACCTGGTGGGAATGCCGAAGCCGCTAACGGGGACGGAGTGGGCTTGTTAATATCTCGCCAGAGTATGGCACGTCCACGGTGACGACTGCTGTGTTGCATTTGGAGTTCCCATTGACCTGACCTCCCCCTTATGTCAAACCTATCCTCCCCCTGGCCACCACAGAAAGGTTCTTAGGTAGAGACCAAACCTCCCTAAGCAATTTAAATTGTTTAGTTACCGGGTTATTACTCCTTGGAATGCACTCCCAGAAGATAGTTTTCGCGAAACGAAACTACAAGAGAAAGTTGGACCTCTACCTTATTCTCCCCTAGTAAATCCTGGTCAGAAAACAAGGAGAAACTAGTGAAGTAGGTGTACTTCATGGCATTTCTATTCCGCTGTTTATCCGTAACTGTCATGCCCTCATTCGTGTTAAAGCACTGTCAGTAAAGAGACACTGCTTGGAGTTAGGTAAATTTTGTTTCCGTTGCGGATATTGTGAAAACAGATTTTAGAATGAAGTTGGACTCGGGGTGGGTGCACTTATTTTCTGAATACCTGTGAGACAGCGGATAGCACTTAGAAGAACTTCCAACCCGACTTCTCCCGTTTTCCTTCTTTCTTTATTATCAATATTATTAAAGTAATAACAATATTGCTGTTATTATTCTTTTTCCTCTCTTTCTTTGCTCTTCCACCCACACCCCCGAGGCTTCTTGGAACCATCACGTTTCCAGCTTTACAAGAGAGCTGACATTCTGGTATATAACTTGAGCTTGATGAGCGAACCTGCTGACTGCGGAGGCTTTACTCTATCGAAAAGTTGCTCTCGCTTCCCTCTCCGATGGTTACCCGCCATGTGCCAGGTTACATGAATTTCCATCCACGGACAGACAAGGATTCCAAGAAGCCAAAGCCCGGCGAGACCAGGGGGCTCACGGGTGCAATAAACTGGACTACCTTTGGCGTAGTCTGTCGGTCCTGTGCTCCGATGTGATTTGATTTGGAAGATTTTTCTAGAGAATCGGGAAAAATGGACTCAAAGCCTCGAAACCACATAGTGCTCCAAGACTTGTGGGTCACCGAACTTTTAGTACACCTATACCTCTAGCGCGTGAAATGAAGGGTTTTTGCCGTATGTCGCGGTAGTAGTTAGTTGTCAGATGTCAAGCTTCTCACCCCTTGAGGAGGTGTCTCACTCAATAAGGCAGGAGATTATTCGCTTTGAAAGCGTTCATCCCAGTATATATGCCATATATGACCTAGTTGATGCGATTGATGATAAAAACATCTCTGATTCTTTGCGTCAATTGGTCGTGTCAATTGAGGGTATTGTTTTGATTTTAGTTTTACATCCGCTCTAGATGCTTTCGTCAACAGTCAGGAGTGGACATTGAGCCACCGAGTTCCGGACATAAAATTGGTTGGTTTCTAATAAATTATATCGATACTTACATTTAAGGGGTTATTGGGTTCAATACAAAGTGGGAAGTCAGCTCTTGTTCATCGGTATTTGACTGGAACTTACCTGCACGAGGAATCTCCCGAAGGTGGGAGGTTTAAAAAAGAGATTTCTCTTGAGAATCACAGTCATTTGTTGCTAATTCGGGACGAGGGAGGTCCACCCGATCAACAATTCAGTCATTGGATTGATGGTGTGATATTCGTCTTCAGTCTAGAAAACTTCGAAAGCTACCAGCTGGTTTATGATTACTATGCTCGTTTGTCCACCTATAGAGATCTTACGAGCTTACCCATTTTACTTGTTGGTACTCAAGGTGAGGTATTATATAACGTTTTATTGTTGCAGATTCCAACGGTGAATCTTATATTCGTGTGATTGATGACACAAGAGCTCGAAAACTTGCAAACGACTTGCGCCGCTGTGCCTATTACGAGACGTGTGCAGCGTACGGGCTTAATGTTGAGAGAGTTTTTCAGGATGGTATGACCATTTTCACTTATGTCAAATTTCAGCTTGTCTCAAAATATTGCAAACGCGTAGTCTGGCATCTGGAAAGCCTTGTAGACCCATTACTCCTCAGTTTTCCAGTACCGTTCCTTCCCGTCCACATGGGATAATTTCGAACGAACCTGTTGTCGTCACAGGAACTCCCCAACCTCAACATGCGCTGTATCCCCAGAGTTATGTTCGCGGCACTACTTCTACCACTACTACAAAGCCTCCGGTAAGTGCTGCATATTGGCTGATGCAGAGCTTCTGTTGTTTACGAACAGTCTTGGTTCAGCTTTCTGTTGGTCTAGCGATATAGGGTTATCAACCTTAAAAAGCCAACGGAATGTGTCTTTGCATTGCTAGTGGACTGGTGTTCGATAATACCTTTTAATCCCAGCTAGTTGGATATGGGCTAGTGTTTGCACTCAGGCTATATGTCATAGATGCGTAGAAGTCTGTGATTATTTACGACTACGATAATTTACGACTTTTTAACGTGGCTCAATGATATCACTTATCGTTAAGCACATACTCTGAACCATGATTTCTATTAACATTTGCTATTGTGCAAGCGACCGTTTCAAGTCATATCTGTATTTCGGTCAATTAAAACAGAGGAAAATGATAATCTGTCGTTAATTAACCACCGTTGATTTCGCGATAGTGTGCAATTCTCATGGACGAAAAAACAGCGAAATCTCGTCTTCCGAGAGGAACTCATACGCCACAGATGTGCAGACTACCGAAATTACACAAAATGGGTGTCCCATTGCGACCCATCCTTTCCGTGATTAACTCGCCGCAACATTGCTCGGCCAAATGGTTGGCGGAATTATTCAAACCGGTCAAAAGTGCGATCATCCAGTACAACATTAAAGACAGCTTTGAAATGTGCCAACTGCAAAGAGGCAGAAATATCAAGAACCAGCGATTATTTACCATGGCGGTGAATTCTCTATTCACCAGTGTTCCACTGCATGAAACTATCGATATAATATGCCGGATAATAGATCAGTACAACCTCCGAGTCGGATTGCCATGCAGTGAACGGCTATGTACAGCAAATGTGAGATTCACATTCGTCGGTCAAAATTAGGAACAAATAAACGGCGTCGCAATGGGAAGTCCACTTGGATCCATTCTGACGGACATATTTGTTGCCGATCTCAAACAAAAGCTGGCAGACAAAATTAAAAATCTGAACCTCTACCGTCGTTACGTCGATGACATATTTGTCATCAGTGACACCGATCGGGACGAAGAGCGACTATTTAGAAAATTCAATGTAATTCATCCGAAGGTAGTATTGACATATGTAGAAAAAGAAAACGAAATTGACTTTTTGGACACTAGAATCACTCGTCGAATGGATGGATCAATCGGCATGTCTGTTTCCCGGGAAAATACATGGTCTGGACAGTATTTGAATTTCACCAGTTTTGTTCCCATGAGACAACGTTGGCCTAATCCAGACGTTATTCCATAGAGTGCGTGAAATTTGCACGGCCGGTGCACTGAACGACGAGGAAGCAGACATAAAGGAGACACTGCAAGTGAATGGTTACCAACTTCCACTGATCCGTAAATATTCTAAACCAAGTGCGGAAAAGGAGAAGGTGGTCGATGTGCCGAAAATGCGGGCTTTTCTAGAATTACCATTCAAAAGTGATGGCACTAGTCAGCTGATTAGTAAGCGCCTGAACCCTGCCGTCAGGCGCACTTATCACGCGGCTGAACCGATAATTGTTTTCAGAACCACCAGAATACCTACACCGCCGACTAAAGAACTACTGCCCGCCTGTGCCAAATCAAGCTGTATTTATCGTTTCAAGTGTGGATGCTCAGCTGTCTACATAGGCAGAACAGAGGCAGTTGCGTCATAAAATAGCCGAACACATACCGGTATGGTTGCAGAAAGCAATGAGTAGCAACTTCACAACATTGACGTTACCAAAGAAACAAAAATGCCCCAGGTCGTCGATCATGCAACACCTTTGGGCGGAGAAGCATTGCGTCATCCCATACGACGCATCTGAGGTCATATACTCAAGCAACAACTGACGATTGCCCAATTACGCAGAAGCACCAGCCATTCGCAATCTAAGACTTGAACTATGTAGGCAACGCTAATGGTTCATTTCCTCAGCTCTGCCTTGGTAACAAACATTCGTTAGTTGGTCGTAGTTTTGTCTCTTAATATTCGTTTTTCTTGACTATATAAACAATTGCCGCGACTGCAGTACGTACTTTGTGAAGATGCAGCGAAATGATCTTGGATACATTGTGCTAACCGATATTTTTGGCTTCTTTACTCAAATTTGTGTCGGGATACAAGTATTTTCAGAATCTGATAAGGCCAAATAACGAATGTTAGTTCAGTTCAGTTCAATTATTAACCTCGTCTATCTAGTACACGTTGATTATGTTCCGTAGATTCGAACAAGCAGACAACGTCGTCCGCGTAATCTAGGTCACCTAACTTTCCACTATTTCCTGGTTCGATACCCACATTCTGAAGATTTTGCAACGCATTCTCCATTATTTCGTCCATGACGAAATTGAACAGGAATGGAGACGTAGGATATCCCTGTCGAACACCACTGGTCGTTTCGAACCGACTGGATAGTTCACCGTAAACTCCAACGCGGCCAGAAGTATGAGAATACAATGATCTCAGTGGGTTCACGAACTTCTGGGGCATACCTTTTTGATGAAGAGTACTGAAAAGGACTGTTCGATCAACTGAATCGAAGGCGCCTTTCAAGTATAGGAAAACTATTATTGTCGGTCGACGGTGTGTGTGTGTGTGTGTGTGGCGCGTTTCAAGTAGTTGGTGAAGAGTAAAAAATTGGTCGATACATCCTCGACCTGGGCGGAATCCAGCCTGTTGTTCGCGGGCATTCCTCTCGCAAGCCGGTGTGAGACGACGCAAAAAAATCGAGGCTAATACCTTGATGACTATCGGCATTAAGCTTATCCCAAGATGGTTACTACAGTCATTGTATATTCTTTTCTTGAAGATGACTCGCTCCATATTAACGGAATACGCTCCTCCTTCGAAATGTCATGGAGAGAGGCGGTAAGTAATTTCACCAAAAAATTTCCACCCAGATTCAAAAGAACTGGAGGAAGTTCGTCGGAACCGGTCGCTTTCCCTCGCTTTAGTAATCGAATACATTCCACTCCCACTTCCGGTGGGGGCTCGAGTGATACCACACGAGGAATCGCAGTTGTTGGTGTCGGAGAAACTACCTTAGCGCGCGGCCAACTAAACTGCTCCTCGAAGTATTCGGCCCAACGATCCAGCCTTTGCTCTTTGCCGTGAATGGGTTCTCCATTTCTATCGCATATCGTTTCACTGACAGGGGTTCGCCGTCCACTGGTGTCACGAATAAGTTTGAACAGTCTTTGACTGTTACTTGAAGCAGCCGCTATTTCCATTTCTTCGGTTACCTTGATCCACCAGTTTTCGCGTTCCTTCTTGAGGCTTTTTGTAACTTGCTTTTGTAGCTTTCTCCGCATCTTATTCATCTCCTTACAGTTGGAGAGCTGACGCTTTTGCTCCATTATACTCAGCGACTCTTGCAAAATCCAGTGTCTTTGATGGACATCGGATCTAGGACCACAGGCAAAACCTGTTGCCACGTGCATTTCCTGCTGAATATGGGCCCAATGCTCATCTACATTACTGTTCGTCGAAGTTCCTAGTTCATGTGCTAATTTTTGTTCATAACTGGTGTGAACTTCTGCACCATACAAACGTTGCACGTCTAATCGGGTTTGCGGTTTGCTACGATGACCATGGAGCTGGAGAGATAATCGCATTAAAACTAATGCATGGTCCGACTCTACGTACGTGGACCAGTAAGATCAACAGTTCTGAATAGAACTGCGTCCCCGGTAGCTTACGGCGATATGGTCAATTTGACTCAAAGTACCTGTAGAATTAGAGCGCCATGTCGCTGTGCGACGCGGGCTGTGTCGGAAATTGGTGCTAGACAAGAACAATCGATTGTCTGCAAAAAACTGGAGACACTTATCCCTGTTATCTGTACGCTCAGCAGGTAAAGCACAACGCCCACCTAAACAGTCTTCGGACACACTAAGCTTGCCAACTTGTGCATTAAAGTGACCAGCTAACACTAGTGTCAGAACATTTGACCATGCGAACGAGAGTGGCGAGTTCATCAAAGAACTCATCTTTCTGCAAGTCTGAGCTGCAGTCTGTTGGGGCGTACGTCGAGATCACAAACAAATTTCACTCAATACAACTGTCCTTTCGAACGCCGACTGACCCCTGGAGTCTTACAGCACACAAACGACTGTTAACAGGGATCCAGTCTAAGAGGGCAGTCTCAGCCTTGTCAGTCAAGACTATTCCTATACCACTTCAACTCACAGCTCTAGCTGCTTCGTCTCTTGAGGTGCTCAGAAAATAACTCGACGAGATACCAGGAGCAGTTAATTGAATCACACTGCTCGAATCCTGGATACGTGTTTCACTTACGCAGTGGACATCAATCGCCAGAGAATCTATTATCAGCGCTGGGTACGCCTGCTGACCGGTCTGCATGAGAATAAGCACGTTGAAGAAGCCGAGGTTCAGAGGCTGACGAGGCTTGAGAAGATGTGAGTTGCATGATGGAGGATTATTCCTGACACTTTGACAATGAACCGTTGCAAGTGTCGGGCATGTTATCAGTGGGAGCATTATGGGTGGATAGAGGGGGCCAAGAGAGGTGGTTGGGGACAGAAGACAAAGGTTGGGTGTGTAGCTTCGCGGCGGATGTTGTGGTGGTCGAGTGGTTTAGAGCGTTGGCTTACTACCTCGGAGGTCCGATGTTCGAATTCTCGCCATCACCGGTTATTTTGTTGGTAGACAATAATCCACTGTCGTCCGGCTCGTTCCCACACCTGACCTATTAGGACCTTATGTGGTTTTTCGGCACTCCAAGTCTCGATCTGGTTGCCGGTTATCCCCAATGGTGCAGTGGGCCTTCGTGGTCGTGGGGTGATTTCCCTTTCCACTGCGTTCATGCGCAAGCATGTAACTAAAACAATCCGGTTAATTGTGGTGTCTCGCGTCCCCAGCCTTAGCGCAGCGGTTAGGTGTTTCTGGTGTGAGCCTAGTGCTATACCCAAATATACAAACGGATTTCAAGCACGGAACATATGAATCGGTTTATTCCGGAAAAATGTACATGATGGGGTCCGAAGTTCTATTAAACCCAACTCCAGACGAACAACGGTAAAAACGAGCTGATCACAAAACACAGTGGCCCCTATTGGTAAGGATCAAAACAACGCCCGGATGTGCTTTCAGTTACATTCTGGATGGTCTCCGGTTCTATGCTGTTCTATTCATCGAGGATGGACGATGTCAACGCGTGCTAACTGCCGAACACCATCCGCATAAACTCGCCTCGCTGACAGACCCCAGACATTTTCATTCGGGCCCAAGTCTAATTTATGAGTGAACCAGTAAACGGTTTTAATGCTCCGACACAGTAGCCACATTCTGGTAAGGATGAACATGTGTATTGCTACGTTATCTTGTTGAAATATCACGGTCCTTGGCCGATTTCTCGGAATCAGTGGGAGCAGAAACACACCCCATGTGACTTAGAGGGCGGCCGTCTGCTTCCCTTCTAGAACTACCAGCCGAGGTTTCCAGTCCTCAGGAATCGGGCGGACCACCGGAGGCTTAGCGGCTGACGCCCGGCTTGCTTTCTTTGAAGTCGCACCAATAGTGCGTAATTCCACCAAGGCTGTCAAAATTAAACTGTTTCTCATCGGCTTATATGGCATCATTCCATTCCATTCACTGCAATCCAAACAACCATTAAACATATACTAGGTACGGTAGCTTTATTCGCTGTCTCTCAACGGTAACCTTAGTCAGAAACAATTTAATAGTGCGAAGAGTAAGAAGAAGGCTACAAAATGTTATCAGGTCGACAAAGATGTTTGTGAATGAAAGAGTGCCACTGGATATCATACCGAGCCATATCCTCCAACGTATCTAATCATTGGGCGGGAATCTCTTGGATTCCATCCAGGAAGCCTGACACGCCCTACATGGCCCGGTCAGCTGGTTAGGCTTTTCAAGTCTTTCTTTTACGTCATGGACTGACTACTCTTACTGATCCTCTAGCCGCTACCCGCCTCAACAAACGCTGCGCGCCGACGAATCCTGTCACGGGATATGCACAACACATATCCCGACCATCTTAGCCTGATGACCTTTAGTGCTTCATCTAGTGATTTGGTTCGTGAACCTAAGACTACCGAACCTCGGCATAGTCTATACGGTGTTCCCACCAGATTCGAGCAATGCTACGAAGACATCGATGTTCAAATACCGACAATTTTCGTATTTCCTCCGCTCGCAGTGGCCATGTTTCTGAACCATACAGATGCACTGGCCTGACTGCTGCAGCATACACCCTTGATAGGTAAACGGATGTCATGTCGACACCACAGATGACTCAGGTTGGCAAAAACCGAACGAGCCTTCTGTGTACGCAAAGACAACTCATCCAATATCCGACCTTCGGGTGGAATGCAGCTGCCCAGATAACAGAACTTGTCTACTTGGTCCATAGTCTCCCCAGATTGGGTAAAGTTTGGTATCAGACCAGCAGTATCTTGCGCTTTGAAAGTGCAAAACGCACACCGAACATTGTAACGCAGTTGTCCAAGTTGCAAGAAAAGCTTGCAACTTGATCTTCATTTAGAATTACGATATCGTCCGCATATTCAATGCCTGACACTTTTCCATCCAGGAAAAGCTTAATACCTCTTTCTTTACCTGACGAGATCGCGGTCTCGAGGACCTTATTGGCCGAAAAGTTAAGGCGAAAGGGTGAAAGGGAGCAACCTTGACGTACACCACTTTTCGTGGTGAACTCAGATAAAAGATCACCGTGAGCCCGAACTCGGATTCTGTTGCTCATGTAGAGGGATTTTATGACAGAAATAAATTTCTCTGATACATTCTTCAACAAGCGGCAAAGCCAGAAAACTGCGGCCGAACGAGTTGAAGGCCACTTTAAGATTAAAAAAAAGAAATAGTGGACCTACGGAATGTGTGCCTATGCTCTAAAATTTGTCGAAGGGTGAAAATGACCGACACAACCTGGACCAAGTTTAAACCAAGCTCGATTCTTTCCCAATAACTGTGTTGTGAATGTGACGGCGGTAGATTAGAAGTAAAAAAGAGCAAAATCGAGGAGCGGTTATCAGCGCTTACGTGACTAATAATCGCATGATGGCTCAAATGTAAATAGAGAAATTCATTGATGTGTTTCAGAAAACACGTCATGATAATATGACTTCCACCCCGTCCGTAATCAAAGATGATCCGTTTGGTGTTTTGACAACACCACGGATTGTGTTAAAGTGACAGCGTCTGTGTATACTATGCTTCTCTGTTTCGCAGGTTTTAGAGTTTCACTGTTGTTGTGGTAGCAAACTCAAATGATCGGAAGTGGGTGCAGTTAATTCCTCGAGAGTGGTATCCTGTCCATTTCGTTTATTTCACTGGGGGTCTCTGGGCCATCCAGAGTAATGTGGTGATCCGTGGATGACAGCAGATCTTGTGGCTGTTCCGATCTGGCTTCCGTCGGTGACTCCGTCCCTTTGGGTGCTAGTCGCCGAATTGACACTGTTTCTTCTGTCATCTGCATGCATAATATGAACGTACTGTGAGTTGCACACGACCAGCTCCACGTCTACCAGGGGATCGTATTCTGAAGACTTATCGTGTCGTTTCAGAAAGACGGGGCCCGCGACAGTTAGCCAGGATGGCACTGATGTTCGGGTGGTTGAACGGCGAGCGTATCGAAACAGTCGTTCATGTGGGTTGCTGTTGGTCGCGATGCACAGGAATGATGGCAGCGAATGAAGGCAGTTCAATTGTACTGATTCCCAATGTGTGGGTGGAAGACCTGGGTTTTAGGGCCGTGCATATTGTTTTCCACATGGTGCCGTTGAGGCCTTCAATTTATACGTTAGATTGTGGGTTATAAGCTGTCCTGTGGCCTTCGGTTATTCTTTTATCAGCTAAAATATTCTTGAAATCTGTGGACATAAATGGTGCGCCGCGATCAGAATAGATGAATGCAAGAGTACCGAAAATGGAAAATAGTTGAAAGAAAATTTTTATAAGCGGTGGATGTAAACATGTTTGAGTAAAGAAATGCTGGGAGACGGGAATACTCATCCAAAATTGCTAATAGATACTGACTCCAAGCGTGTAAAGGTAAGAGGCCTTTAAAACCGATACCCAGTCTCTCAAAGGGTTGCGGGGCTTTCATTATTCGTTCTGGGGGATTGTTTAAGTTCAGAGCAGACCTGACAAGAAGAGTTAAGGCGTCAGAAATCCTCAACAGAAAATGGTAGGTTTTTTGATCAGACAAAATAGACCATCTTCGTGATACTTGGGTAACACAAAGAACCATGAAGTTGTCGCAGCTTCCCAGTGTCTGCGATCGTTACACAAGCGTTGCGAGAAAAGATGCCAGCCACTATGCCATTCTTACCGGATCACGCCTTGGTACGTGCTGGCTTCTGTTCACATCTCGTCCGTGGTCGCACCAACGTGAATGCCGCCTGTCGTTTGCAGTTTCTTCTAGACAGCGACCGACGATCTGCTTTTCAAGCGCAGCTGTCTACAAGGTTATCGAGGCAGCCGGACGTGCACAACCCAGATGAACACTGGCAACAGATCGAGGGAGCCTTGTATGCAGCTTCGAATGCCACCCAGGACTCTGGTTCGAGTAGGTCTCAAACGATGGATATCTTCGGCATAAGTTGCTCTGTTGGATGCTCGCGAATCCGTCCCTCTGAATGTCGCATTCAGTGAAGTGCGTAAGTCCCAGAAACGCCAACTGACTGGGAACCTGAAAAATGACCGCGAGTAATGGTGGATTGCGAAATGTGGGGAAATGAAGGAGGCTGAGTCCATTGGCAATCCTTGCCACCTTTTCCGTTTGATTAGAGCCACTGGTATACGGAAACGGTGTAACTGAGCTAATCAAGGAATCCCACGGCCCACTGATTCATTCCCAGGGACGTCTAGATCGTTAGGCGGAGCACTTTAAGGAACAATTCAGTTGGCCCACTTCAACAGTGGACCTTCCAAATATACCTGCCAGAGAAACGATGCAAGCAGATATCACTCCTCCATCAGAAATGGAGGTTGTGCGGGAGATAGATTACTTGTAAAGGTACAAAGCTCCTGAACGGATGGGTTGTCTCCATTTTTTTCAAGGATGGAGGCGAAGAATTGGTTTCCGACGTAACAAAAGTCCTCCGGATAATCTGGGATAGTGAGCGAATTCCCAGGGCATGGTGTGAATCGGTGATTGTGCCGACTTACGAGAAAGGTGACAGGTCCTCTTGTGAAAACCACAGGAATTAGCTTGGTAAGTATCGCGTCCGAACTGCTCACCGAGCTTATTCTCCACCGATTATCCAGCGCACGCGAAATGTGTGCGCGTGCGAATCAAGCGGGTTTCAGACCCGATCGGGGTTGTATCGACCACATCTTTACTCTTCGGCAAACTCTAGAGCACAGACACATCTTCCGTAGACCCACAATCTGTTTTCCTTGATCTGAAAGCTTATTTGTCTTTTCCAATACTTGCGTGCGAACCGCCGAAGCCTAGTTCGTGCTTACGGCGGTCGTTCACCCGAGTTGATCACGAAAAACCGTGTTCATCGGGGTTTCCCTCTTTCGCCCTTCTTCTTCAATTTTGTAATTGAATTAATTCTTGATATAACGCTATTTTCGTGTGAAAATAGCGGCATCGATCTTTGCTCAGGCAGTAAACTGTGTGACTTGGAATACGTGGACGATATAGTTCTTCTGAATGAAGATCCAGGTAAGCTGTGAGCTTTCTTAGATAGCCTAAACAACAGCGTAGCAATGTTTGGGATGTGTTTTGCACCTTCAAAGTGTAAGATGTTGCTGCAAGACTGGGTTGGCTCAATACCAAACCTCTTCTAAACAGGGGAAGCTCTAGCTGAAGTCGATAAATTTTGTTACGTGGGCGGAGTTACATCTCACCAGGTGTACATCGTCGTCGTCATCGTACAGCGTTAACAAGGGGCAAGCCCCACTGACCACTGCCTTTCTCACCATGTTGCACATTGAATTAGAAAGTATGAATATACATAATGGACAGGGAGTGGACCTAAACGGGAGGGAAAAGGAAAGAACGCCCTGAAAGCCAACACACGGAATACACAGTCTGTCTGTATAAGCGCACATTGATCAAGTCATTCTGATTCGACAGAGTGACAACACAATCGCCAATGTTCACGGTTCGTTGCCATATCCTTCAGGTGGACAGACATAAGATGAAGTGTCATCGCGTATACAGAAAGTGCGTTTGGCTTTTGCCAACCTCAGCCATTTGTGGCGTCGGCGTGACATCTGATTGTCTAATAAGGGTCAAGTTTACAATGCGGTGATTGAGTCCGTTCTTCTATAGGGTTCAGAAACATGGCCGTTAAGAGTAGATAGCCGAAGACTGTCGGTGTTCGAGCATCGATGTCTCCGTAGCTTTGCCCGAATACAGTGGGAACACCGTATCAGCAATGTTGAGGTTAGGCGTAAGGTGTTGGGAACCAGAGGTCAGTCTGTGGATCAAGTACTGAATCTAAACAGGTTAAGATGGCTTGGACATGTGTTACGCATGCCCACCGATAGGCTTCCTCGGCGTACGCTGTTCTCCGAGACAGGTAATCGTTGGAAGGTGGGTCGAGGTGGTCAGTCGATGACATGGCAAAAATGTATGAAATCCCTAACCAGTGGACTTGGCCACTTGGGACATGTTGGACTTCCAGGTTGGGGTCCACGCGACCCACCTACCAAATTGTTGGAGACATTGAGTGATATGGCCAAGTGTCGCGGCGAATATTGTAGTTGCATTCGAACTCTTGTCTTCGTAATTTCCACTTATTACTTTGATTTTTGGACCTGTTTCACTTGATACTTCTGTTCGTTTTTGCCGTTTACTGGACGATGCTGGGAGGTAGCAACCGAAACCAGAGTACAGAAGTGCGAGGTTATTGGTTTAATGAACTAAACTGAGACCTTCAGATGTAGTCGGCTTTCGTGACGGCGCCTTAAATGAAATGTTCACGAAAGCCACTGCAATACCCATAACTGCAATGTAGCTCTTGTGGTTCTCAAAGCTACTGATTTTGCTACTGTTTACCCTCATCGATAATCTTGCCTCAAACACGAATCGACAGACACCATGTGTAAACCTAATCGATAGATGCATGAGACCCTTACGACAAGGGGAAATCGCTGAAATCGTGACATGGATTCGGAATCTGCAACTCACTTTTCATCGGTGATCAATTTCCTTGGGCCAGTACTTGTCAGATCAACCTTAGGTGTAAGCACAACTGGGAGTTTTTATTCATCGTGATGTCCTGCATTTTAGCATTTAGATAAGCACCAAGTAGGTGATAGTTGTCGAGTGCATATCTGACCCATGTTTGATATCAACGGGTTCTTTGGATCAACGAGATTGCTTTGCTCTTATTTGTTTTCAAACCCCGGTCACGTTGTTCATTCTCTTTTAGCTGTACTTGAAGCAGATGTGCAAAACAGTCTGTTTTCGTGGGTGTTATTTAGTAAAGTGTTACATTTCGATGTTGCTCACTGAGAAATTGTTAAATTCCGTTTGAGTTTAGTAACAAAAAGCTTGAAAACAAAGCAACGATTAAATGTTTTAACGTTTTTTGTCTGCTTCACAACGCCTGATATGTCTCTTTCGAAACCGCATCTCACCTTCGCTTCAGCAGGTGTCTGTGGCTCTTACGAGCTCTTCGGTTTCCATCCCCGTCACTGCAAGTTCAGAACGCAATGGTCGATCAAATACAAACATCTCATCTACTGCTGTGGTTCGTCGAACCGACATGCACAGCAACGCCGGGTTTGAACCGGATACAGTTGAGGTAAGAATTTGTATGGATTTATTTTATTCCATTTGCCTCATGAATTCCACAAGTAACCAGTATACTTAAGTTGAGTTTCATACAATTCTTTTGGGTCAGGTGTTCCCTATTGTTTGTTTTTTCTCTCAAAATACTAATTGATTTTTGGGTGGTGTGAAGTGGCGTACCGTCTTGTAAATTATTGTGTGTATCATATCCAAATAGGTGATGTAAATTTTATGCCCATCTATACATCGCTCACAAAATACCAGAATAAACGCGCAGTATACATGTATTTCGGTGGTAGCGTTTCCTCCAAATCCGGTTATTGTCTTCATCAGCTATGAAGCTTTTTGGTACTGATTTGTATTCGATCTTGTTTTACTCATGAAATATATTGAATGTGACCAATTAGTTCACCTTTGGGTGGTCAGAATAGTTTCCTGCATCCGACCGGCGTTGGGAAATTGTGCTGCTGGTCAAGTTTGTCCTTGAATTCTGTTAGAAAGAATCGTTGGTGCTGACACTATTTCAATCCATACTGCGTTTTATTGACCCGTTTCAGTGCCATCATGTACGTGTTCCGTATGATCATTTGACATGATTATGACCCCGAGAAAAGCGAATGTAAGCTGGTACGAACCCCCGTAGAAATCTCGGTGTTGCCTACTAAGCTCAACTATTTTCACTTTACTTAGCTCTTAAGATAGCTGTCTGATTGTATCTGCATAAGTTATGAACACTGCAACTGTGTACTAATTTTCAGCCCTCCAACGACTACCATCCCAGTCAAACATTGTTGGCTGGAGGTTCTGTGCTGGCATGTTTTGCCACTGCTGGTGGAACCAATGGCACTCGCTTATTTCAGACGTTGAATGCGAAATCAATATCTGATATCGGTCCTATAGGGAGTGATGTAACTGCTGGTCGTTCAATGTCTGCGGATTCACCAGACGACTGGGCTACTCATCCCTTCTTTGTGGATGGCCAACTACCACATTCGTTTATCCGGCATCCAGATTGTCTGCCATCAGAGTACTCCGAGAGTGTTGTCCAGCCAGTCACACCACACACTTTGGAATATATTCCACCAATCCCTAAGCTTCCAAACTCGGTGTTGGCCGCAGGGGGTGATCTGGTAGATTTGACTTCGAGCTATCCGGTGGTATCAGAAACCCTGAAAACTTCAGATGAGTTCGATTCATTACGCCAAACGATTTTGGCAACTGACTTCCTATCGACCACCCTGGTCGCAGCTAGTAGTGTGTTTTCGGTCGCTTTAGAAAACGAAGTGATTGTGAGTTAATACACTGCGTCGGTGCATGTGGTACCCATACCATTCATCGCACGAAAATGATAACACACGCCTGATTATTCTTACCATGGCATTGCAGGGTTCTGATCATATCACCTGCCGTCCATCGATTGTTCATCCGAACGGACCGCTTGCCTTCTCGAACCACTGTTTGGCGCACTTGCATGATCTGCTTTGTGAATGACTGCTTCATCTGTCTCAAGCTAATAGCTTCATTACAGATTCACGGTGATCAACAGTTTTCGCGTCACATGATTTTGAAATTTATAAGCTTCCCATGAGATACAGTGCATTTTCGGTGTGCGTTTGTATTTGTTGCAGGAAGGAAAACCGGAAAGTAACGAGGCCATAACACCAAGTAGTACACCAACCCATTCGCGAAAGAACAGACGCAAATCTAATTTATTCGTGAGTTTACGTCTATTGATCAGTTTTGATAGATTCTATGTTCTGCTTATCAAGAATGTATGTTTTTTAAGTGGCGTCAACTCGGTGACGTATTGCTCACAAAACCTACCATATGAGTCTTTAAAACGGACCCATCATTTTTACACTTTGTGGTTTTGTGCTGTCACGTTGTCTATATTTTCCGATTTTCTATTTTTTCGGTCAGATCGAAGGTGTTTAGGGGCTGTTTGTCAATGGGTTTCATTTGTTTATCGAATTTACTCATGTACTACATAGATTGTGCACTGGTGCACTGCTGACATTGCGTACGAACACTCCAACTGATCAAAAACTGAACAGATTGAAACAGATTTCGATCAGTCGGGGAAAACCAAACGGAGCAAGCCGCACACCCCTAGGCGTGCAAAAGTTTCGCGCTTTTCGGTTAGCCGCACGAATCTAATGCGTCGAGTATAATCAAGTGATCACAATTACTAATTTTTCCACTCTGCCATCTTAGCACTGCCTCTGGCATTTTTTCACTGTCTTCCCTTCAAAACCTCTTTATAATGAAAATATAGCAAAAGAAAAATGAAGAGGAAAAGGAGCGCGACAAAAAAATCAATGGGATTGGCAGTGGACGAGCTATTCCCCTAAAGCAAGTGAGTCTATCAGTATTTTATGGTGACACTCCCGTCTATGCTCGATTTTCTGTTCCCTAAGAAGTTAGACCTACCAGTAAGGTAAAATTGTTTTTGTCTCTCTGTTTACATCAATGCATTGGTTTTTGTTATGAACGGCTCAGTCGAACTCTGGTAAATTAACGTGTAGTCTAGCAACAGAATGGATAAGATTAGTATGATTGAAAAGATGGAATGGACATGAGACACGCTTTACTTGTCCTAAATGTAAAAGAAAAATGCTTTATGGGGTGTTATGTAAAACGAGTAGAATGAGCGTATGGATTTTTTTATTTATACAAAATTCGCCTCGGCCAGAACATAGTGGTTTGTCATGTTGCTTTTATAGAGGGGGGGGGGGATAGTGGTGAGGAAGTTGAAGCCAACATTCCTGTGAAGTGTTCATTAATGTTGCTCGATTGCATGGACAGTATGCATGTGCTCGTTGCTGTTGACTAAGCATTTCCGAAAGATTGCTGTCTCTGGTTCCCCGAGGCGATACATCAGTGCTACTCATCGACAAATCTCTCAACGACTAACCACAGAATCAGTTAACAAGTGCAGACTTTAGTGATAATCTCTTGATACATCGTATCAATAATGCACACACAGACACACCGAAGTCCCATGAATCGAGCGTTGTGCAAAACGGAACAGTCGCTCGTGTGTAATGTTGTTTGTGACTGTGTGGAGTAGTAAATGAATCTGGTGGAATGAGTCAGGGAGGACCGATTCTCATCGCGAAATTGGAAGGTTTCTGGTTTTTAAAACCAGGGAGATGGCCTTCCGTGGAGCCCCATTCAAACATTTCACCTGGCCATTCGCTCAAGGATTATATGTCATCGTTTTGCTAACCGCCACTCCCTTATCTCATTGAGACTTCGACACGAAACATGATCCTCGATCGGAGTATGTGCAGGCGGGCATGCCGAACAAAACCAATAGCTGACGCGGTCACTTGATCTCCTTTGTTACCGATACATTTAAGCAAGCAAATGCCTAATTAAAACTAGAATGCTCATCGAAAACAGTTGAAAGGAAGCAATTATGACTTCAAAAGCAATTGACCTTTAAAGTCAATGCTCAGTCGCTCGAATGGTTGAATAGACTTGATTGAGCGACACTCGGGGGGTTTGCAAAACCGCGGTTTCATTTCTGCACATACAGGGCACCTGGAAGTCATGTTTTTAACTTCATCCACAGAATGAGGCACATTTCAATGCACACAGAGTGAGGCATGTGAATTATCCCCGGGTGACACAGGGAATCATGCAAGTATTTCAATTGGGTTCAGTTAAGGCTAGAAGCACAGGTGCTGCGTGAAAGTGTATCAGTTACATGATTATCTTTACCGGACCAGTAAATTGTCATAATGATAAGCTGATAGCTCAAGCCGCCACCTCTCAGTCTTGATTGCTTCCCGTCACATATGAAGGCAACGGGTCTTTGATCAGTAAATAACTTGAAATTGTTGCCCAGGAGATAATGGCACCATTTTCAGACGGCTTCGACAGTTTCACAGTCTTGTTTCTGGACAGCCGAGTAATGCTCTTTAAGGTGCGGGAGGAGAAATCCACCGGTCAGTTATTTCGGCTCAGCGAAGCTCTGGTCACTATCTGAAGCGTCTGTCTCGACGACTGGTTGAATATTATAACCCACCGTCACGACCATAGCACTCTCCAAGTCTAGCTCGAGACATTCAGATGCTTCTCATGCGTACACAGGAAGAGAAAATGTATTCTTAACGAGCGGGCTAATTTTATCGAAAACTGAAGGTATCCACTGAGAATGATAAGCAAACATGCCAACCACCCGCCGTTAGGACTCCAAGTCAGTGGGAGGTGGGACCTTGCGTAATGGTTTCACGCGATCAGCGTCGGACTTGATGGTACCCAGTGTTGCGAAATAGCCAAGTTATTTTGATTCCCTTTTTGACAATTGCAGTTTTTGATATATTTAGCGTTATTCCATATTTTGCTATGGTTTCAAAAAAACGTTCAAGATTGTGGTTATGATCATTCATGATCATGCCACACATGGTGACATCGACATGGGCGAAGGTATCCCTTAATTTCTCGGTTTCCTAAATGCTATCCACAGTGTGTTGAAAACAAAGTACACTATTGGTTACCCAGTGGTATGCGACGGAACTAGAAAGAGTTACCACCAGCCCTAAGATCGCATAGGGTTTTTCGTGTTCAGCATTGTATATCTGATAATATGCGCTGTGGAGATCAAGGGTACTGTAAACGGCGGAGCGGGAGATATTTTCTGCGATTTGGTCGATCTTTGGAAGCGGGTGAGCGTCCAGTTGCGTGAAACGATTCATTGTCTAGCTGTAATCGACAACCATTCTTATGATTGGGACTTTTAGAAATCAGAACTTGAGCCTTCCAGGGGGAGTTCGAAGGTTCAAGAATACCGTCATTTGGAACCTGCTTTACTTACAGTTTAATAAGGTTCTCATCTTCGATGGAGTGTCGGTGAGATTTTCTGGTTAGTTTACAGTCTGGCGACAAGTGGCGAATGATGGGCTGTTTGGCTTTTTGTATATGTAAATCCACATGGAACGTGCCATGTGTACCACCAAATCATACCTCCCTGGAGGAAGTCCGCGTATAGATTCCTCATCACCGAGAATTTAGCGTTGTTACGGGAAATGTCCCCATTCCAAATCGATACATTGTATTTGCGAGTAATATCGCAGGTCAGCGATGTCGGGACCATAGTGATTTCCGAATCACACGGCTGAACTGACCACTAATGAGTGTTGACGGTCAACTGGGACACAGCTTTCGGAACTCCCAATGTCTATCGCAGCGTTAAGTTCAATACCATTAACTGAAAGCTTGGTGGTCGCTCGAGACAAAAAAGGCGAGCAGCAGCTGTAGGAACGGGCGACGTTATGGGACTGAAAGCAGATGAGACTGGTGAAGGAACCGGTTTAGGCCCGCATATACGTTTGAAATGTCCTGTTTTCCCACAAGCTTTACGACTGGCTTCTCTAGCAAGGCATTTCTTACGGGGATTTTTACAATAGCCAAAAATAGCACGTTTCTTTGGATATAGCAGACGTAATCGGTTCAATTTCAGATTTCGGGCCCAGTAGAGTATTTACATGTTGTGTGTCAGTACACACCGCAGCGCACGGGATACCGTCTGCTCCGTTGTACTGTGACTTTTTGTGGGGCTTCTATAAACCTAACCATATTGTAAGCAGCTTGAAAATTCAGATCCCGTTGTTCTGGAACCCTCGCTGTTATGTTATTTAACTATAATCCAGTTATTGGGGCGTCTTTC
The DNA here is from genome assembly GCA_948099385.1 of Fasciola hepatica. Classification (NCBI taxonomy): domain Eukaryota; kingdom Metazoa; phylum Platyhelminthes; class Trematoda; order Plagiorchiida; family Fasciolidae; genus Fasciola; species Fasciola hepatica. Next base: position 5,813,651 of record CANUEZ040000012.1, on the reverse strand, counting down.
ATGGCGTCGCCACGATGCTTTCCAGCGGTCACCGAACAAAACTCGCAATATTTCGCTAGTATCTTAATGTTCTGCACGAATTATTCTTTATTTTGTGCACTCCTGTTTACGAGTAGTGAGAAGGTGCCGGGTAGAAATCACATTTTTGGGGCGCTCATACCAAGACACTTTCGAAAGTTTTACAATCAGATGCATGCTCATAAATAGATTGTGAAAGTTAATTAGCATGTCCAGATTATCCGAGTTACCTGGTTATACGCTTGGAAACGTTCCGAGAGTTCAGGTCCGTCAGATTTGTCAGGACCAAAATAGCGATTTATAATTTTTCAGACCAGTAAACTGATGTGTAGAATAGCAACAAAATCGGTAAAATCAGTATGATTGAAAAGACGGAATGGGCATGAAACGTTTACTCATCTATTAAATGGAGTACATCAGCTGAAATGCAAAAGGAAAACCGCTTATGAAATGCTACGTAGAACGAAATAAATAAACTTACCAAAATTTATCCAAAGTACTCCTCGAATAATTTTTGTTCTGTTTCGTTGAATTAGAAATCAGCGCATGTTTAGTGGCCCATGATTATCCTTACCGAACCCTTCGTCACCTGGGTTTCCGTTATTTGTTCATAAATTATGCCTATTGATGTACTATCCTTAAGTTTCCAGAGTTTTATGGGGTGCTCGGTAGGTTTGCATTCAATAGGGTTTTATTCTTCCTGCACGAGAACTGATTTATAATTTCACCGCACTACGAGTTTGTGAATCCTATCAAAACAAAATGTGAAGAATCTCGGCAAGAGGTTTGAGGGCGAATAGGCAGTTCCCTTGCCATAAATGCTTTTAAAGTTTTGTTTATTAGAGTACCCCTATATTACCCATGTATTTCATTTTCTTCGTCTGGTTTCAGCTTTTTAATTTTTACCACATGCTTGAGCATAAGTGCAGTAGAAGCGGTGTACCCCATAATCTCAAAGGCCCATTGCACTACCTGTTATAGCCGGCATCAAAACTCTGAGACTTGAAGTGGAAATCCACGTGAGGTCTCAGTATCTCAGATGTGGTAAGGATTACTGTTGACTACCTAAGTGACCGGTGGTGGTCGGACTCGGACTTCTGACCTACGAAGGGGTAGCCAAATGCTCTGAACCATCGGACCACCACCGGTGCAAGATATCGCATGCCGTGTTTCTAAAGGGTGTAGCCGTGTTAAAATAAGTTTTAAAAAGTTGGGAACGATCCCCAAACTTAAACATTCGCTTTGTAACATTGGACGTTTGAACACAGTTTGAAGAAAAATATATCACTGGGACCCTTACAACTTTCAAATCAGGTAATACAAATACACAAGGCCGCATTTTGACAACCACACTTCGCCACAGTCCCATTAATCACTCTCTCAGTAACTCACCATCTGCCGTTTGTAATTACCGATCACCGCTTTCCACGAAATCTGGTCACGGTAGTATGGTGCAGTACGGTTAATAGCAGCCAAGTGATTCACCCAGTGTTCACCCGATAATTAATGTTGGTCGAATCCGACCAACTGTATTCATGTGACTGAAGCACGTGCTGCGTCTCGGGGAGTTGGCTGATACATCACACGTTGATTACCATCTAGAGGTCAACAGGAGACGCGGAGGAAAGGTATGCAATAGTGCATGGCAAAATTAGGGTGCTTTTCTTTTTGGTTGTGATCCAACAGTCCAATTACCAGTTGGCTATAGACACTAAAAAGCACCACAGTGAGTTGTAATCAGTGGAGGTCCTATCAATTTCAGTCGTGCACCAGCTAGTCTAATTGTGACTAACGCAAGCAAATATCCAATGATGCGCAAACCACTATTCCAGTGATACACAGCAACTGTCCTGATTTTAATAACTGAACCAGCGTCGTCGGTTACTTCCCAATAGGGCTAACAGCGCACCGTTGAATGAGATCTAATGGGCTTTGAAATATATTCTCAATATGTTTGTTGACATGAGGTGTTTGGAACTTAGGTGCTGGAAAATCTCGCAATTTTTGCATCCAAGAGTTGAACGCCACTAGTCGTAATTAAACCGGCGACATTCTACTTACCGCAAGACTAGAGGAAGCGACTCGGCGGTCAGACCATGACTTGGCGTAGAGGTATCAGGAAGCCAGCCTTAGCACTGACTTCGGTTGACGCTTCCCGCCTTCCTAGTTGGGGCCCAAGAGATTAGGATTGTCGTTGGTCAGATACGTTGAGGGATATGGCTTGGAGTAGAAGTCTGTGGCGGGAATGCTGTACCGTCTGTCTGTTGAACTCTCGTGTCCCATGAACAAAAAATCGTCACTCACACAGACAAATTGGTAAAAAACGTCAACAAGTGTAGGGTCAAAAAGTAAAAATTTACAACGTATCAAAGCTCAGAAATCAACTCAAAGTGAGAAGCAATTCAGCGGAAAGGAGCTTTGGCTCAGCTTTATATTTCTGTTTCACCAAAAGCGATTTTTATTGAGATCCACTGTTTATATGATGATCTCAGACTTGCGGCAGACAGTTATTTGCTGTCGTGCGGTTGATTGCCACTTCCGATCTGTGATTCTCTACTCCAAGTCTCAGGATCTGCTTGATAATTATCCCTAATAGTGCAATGGGTCTTGGATGATATGGGGGTACGCCCGTTCCGCTACACTTACGCGCACGTGATACGAAATAAACTTACTTTACGATTATTTTGAAGCCGTGGTTTTCCCCAAATATATTATCATACATGGTAGGCGTAGATACGACCGAAGCAAATGCTGACATTTGCATAGATCACCAACAATCCTTTGATAGACCTTCGACTTACAATGTTTTATTTGACGTTCTCTGTACGAATTATTTATTTTCTATCAATCAGCACCAAACGAAAGCAAAGCTCACCGAGAGACTTGTTTTTTAGGGTTTCCTTTACAAGCGCACATGTAAACCACTGAGCAAGGAATGGAAGACCAAGAAATACGTTACTCTCACTGACGATGCCCGGTTAACGTATCATCCGAGTATTCATGTGAGTGATTATATGGCATCGCTTAGCCGCGTCCTCAACGGATTTACAACCATTCGTTTTGTGACAATACAAGAAACTGTTTGATTTGTTACACATTTTGCCAATTCCCTACTCAAAATCCTTTTGTTGCGGAATTTTCAGACCAAGTGTGATTTGTATTTTGTCTGTTCAGTTCTACAAGAAAATCAGTCTAATATTATGAAACCTCAGCGCCCCATGTTGAAGGAAGTTGATTGATGGTCTAAAGAACTCACAATACTGTTTCCTCAGAATTATCACCGAACGTTTAACCTAACTCTACGGTTACTTACTTCTCCTCGACTATCGACTGTCGGAGGATAAGTTGGCTCCACGGATTTCGCGGATCATCGCCGACCATGAGCAGCGGTTAGATACGAGCTCAGCACAAATCGTCAAACAGTTTTTCTTCCAGTATCGCAGGCCGTAGGTCGTATGTTGTCCGAAAGCTCCATGTCTTCCTCGACTGTGTTCAACCACGTTTTCAGTTCACCACAAAGGCGACAGTACCATTCCGTACATGGCGCAGGGCAGGGTGTTTGTCTTGACTGTTCTGTGTCTGGTTGCCGGAGTATGTGACAGAACCACTGCAGGCTGCGGCGTTGAAGGACAGAGATTTGGTCATTGTCGCAGCATCGCCTCCTTATATTGTCGTTTGGAAGCATTTCCTGCCAGTTTGTACGAAGAATTCGGCGCAGACATCAGTGGTTAAACACCTCCAGCCTCCTGGTACCTTCAGCTCGTAGTGGCAAAGTTTCACATCCGTATGTAAGCACGGATCGGATAGCGGCACAGAAGACCGAACCTTCGTTCAGAGGCTAATTTCGTTCCGTGACCACAGCACACGCCGAAGCTGAAGAAACGCATTCTGTGTACTGTCAATTCTTGACAGTGCTTCGTCTTTCGCCTGACCATTCGCAAGCAGAGTTGACCCCAGATATTTGAACGATGGTACGTACTCTATCGCTTGACCATTGATGGACAACTGCTTAGCTGACGGCCCAGAGCAAGTGCAAAAAGCCTCTGTTTTCGCTGAATTGACTTTGAGACTAACAGTCTTCGTGAAGTGATGGAGCCGGTGTAGTTCCCTCTCTTTTATTCGACCTTTGTCTTCTGTCCCTAACCACCCCTCTTTGCCCCATCTATCCACCCATAATGCTCCCACTGATAACACGGTCGATACTCGCAACGATTCACAGTCAAATAGTATCGGGAATAATCCTCTGTCTGGTAACTCATTTTCTCAAGCCCCGTCAGCCTCTGAATCTGGGGTCCTTCAACGTGCGTACACTCATGAAGGTCGGTCAGCAGGCGTGCCTAGCGCTCACAATAGATTCTCTCAAGATTGATGTCTGCTGCTTAAGCGAAACGCGTATACAGGATTCGAGCAGTGTAATTCAACTAACTGCTCCTGGTATCTCATCGAGTTATTTTCTGAGCACCTCAGGAGACGAAGTAGCTGGAACTGCGGGTCAACGTGGTGCAGGAATAGTCTTGACTGAGAAGGCTGAGGCTGCCCTTTTAGACTGGATTCCTGTTAACAGTCGTTTGTGTGCTGTGAGACTCCAAGGGTCAGTTGGCGTTCGAAAGGATAGTTGTGTTAAGCGCAATTTGTTTGTGATCTCGGCGTACGCCCCAACGGACTGTAGCTCAGACTTGCAGAAGGATGAGTCCTATGATGCCCTCGCCACTCTCGTTCGCAGCAGTAAAGGTTCCGACATTGTAGTGCTAACTGGTGACTTCAATGCACAAGTTGGCAAATTTAGTGTGTAAGAAGCCTGTTTAGGTGGGCGTTGTGCTTTACCTGCTGAGCGTACAGATAACAGGGATAAGCGTCTCCAGTTTTGTGCAGACAATCGATTGTTCTTGTCTAGCACCAATTTCCGACACAGCTCGCGTCGCACAGTGACATGGCGCTCTAACTCTACAGGTACTCTAAGCCAAATTGGTCATATCTCAGTAAGCTACTGATTGCGAAATTCTGTTCGGGACTGTAGATCTTACTGGTCCACGTACGTAGAGTCGGACCATGCATTAGTTTTAATGCGATTATCTCTCCAGCTCCATGGTCATCGTAGCAAACCGCAAACCCGATTAGACGTGCAACGTTTGTATGGTGCAGAAGTTCACACCAGTTATGAACAAAAATTAGCACATGAACTAGGAACTACGACGAACAGTAATGTAGATGAGCATTGGGCCCATATTCAGCAGGAAATGCACGTGGCAACAGGTTTTGCCTGTGGTCCTAGATCCGATGTCCATCAAAGACACTGGATTTTGCAAGAGTCGCTGAGTATAATGGAGCAAAAGCGTCAGCTCTCCAACTGTAAGGAGATGAATAAGATGCGGAGAAAGCTACAAAAGCAAGTTACAAAAAGCCTCAAGAAGGAACGCGAAAACTGGTGGATCAAGGTAACCGAAGAAATGGAAATAGCGGCTGCTTCAAGTAACAGTCAAAGACTGTTCAAACTTATTCGTGACACCAGTGGACGGCGAACCCCTGTCAGTGAAACGATATGCGATAGAAATGGAGAACCCATTCACGGCAAAGAGCAAAGGCTGGATCGTTGGGCCGAATACTTCGAGGAGCAGTTTAGTTGGCCGCGCGCTAAGGTAGTTTCTCCGACACCAACAACTGCGATTCCTCGTGTGGTATCACTCGAGCCCCCACCGGAAGTGGGAGTGGAATGTATTCGATTACTAAAGCGAGGGAAAGCGACCGGTTCCGACGAACTTCCTCCAGTTCTTTTGAATCTGGGTGGAAATTTTTTGGTGAAATTACTTACCGCCTCTCTCCATGACATTTCGAAGGAGGAGCGTATTCCGTTAATATGGAGCGAGTCATCTTCAAGAAAAGAATATACAATGACTGTAGTAACCATCTTGGGATAAGCTTAATGCCGATAGTCATCAAGGTATTAGCCTCGATTTTTTTGCGTCGTCTCACACCGGCTTGCGAGAGGAATGCCTGCGAACAACAGGCTGGATTCCGCCCAGGTCGAGGATGTATCGACCAATTTTTTACTCTTCACCAACTACTTGAAACGCGCCACACACACACACACACACCGTCGACCGACAATAATGTTTTTCTATACTTGAAAGGCGCCTTCGATTCAGTTGATCGAACAGTCCTTCTCAGTACTCTTCATCAAAAAGGTATGCCCCAGAAGTTCGTGAACCCACTGAGATCATTGTATTCTCATACTTCTGGCCGCGTTGGAGTTTACGGTGAACTATCCAGTCGGTTCGAAACGACCAGTGGTGTTCGACAGGGATATCCTACGTCTCCATTCCTGTTCAACCTCGTCATGGACGAAATAATGGAGAGTGCGCTGCAAAATCTTCAGGATATGGGCGTCGAACTAGGAAATAGTGGAAAGCTGTGTGACCTAGATTACGCGGACTACATTGTCTGCTTGTTCGAATCCACGGAACATGCTCAACGTGCACTAGATAGACTCTCAAAAGCTGTAGCTCCATTCGGCATGCGGTTTGCACCTTCAAAGTGTAAAGTGATGTTGCAAGACTGGACGTCAACGATTCCGAGGTTGATGCTCGATGGGGAGGTGCTGTCAGTTGTCGACCACTTCACCTACCTCGGTAGCTGCGTCACGACGGATGAGAGCACTGTAGTAGAGGTGAGCACGTGTATATCCAAAACCCTAGCGGCGTACTCTGGACTGAAGCACTCGTGGTAGATACCTGATATGTCACCGGAGTTGAAAGATCGTGTGTTTTGTGCCGCAGTGTGTTCGATTTTGTTGCTTAGTTGCGAGACTTGGAGTCTGCGTGTTGAAGATATTCGTCGTCTTGAGGTCTTCGACCACCGATATTTATGTAGTATCGCTAAAATCGGGTGGAGTAGCCGAGTGAACAATGCTGAGGTCAGAAATCGAGTATTGGGTACTAATTCGGAGAACGTTTTGTCACAGCGTATCCAATTTACAAGACTTCGTTGGTTAGAGCGTGTGTTACGTATGTCAAACACACGTCTACCATACCGTGTCCTATTCTCCGTTCCTCTTAAGGAGTGGAAGAGACCACATGGAAGTCAACAGATGACGTGACAGTGAGGAGTGAGGAAATGTACAGCGGACTTAGGGAAAAGTAGGCGCTTCACGTCTTCGTGGTTGGGGTCCAAAAGATCCATCAACCAGTTTGCTGGAGACACTGAAGGATATGGCAGCGAACCGCGAACAGTGGCAATCGTGTTGTCAATTTCTATTGAATCAGAATGACTGATCGATGTGCGTTTGTACAGTTAGACTGTGTATTCCGTGTGTTGGCTACTAGGACATTCTTTCCTTTTCCCACCCATGTAGGTCCACTCGTTGTCCATCTTGTATATTCATACTTTCTAATTCAATGTGCAACATGGTGAGAAAGGCCGTGGTCAGTGGGGCTTGCCCTACTGTTTAACGCTGTTCGATGATGCTGATGTTCAACATGTGAGTGATCCAAATCGCTGTTTTTTTGGTTCCCTTGTTTCCCAGGACTACATGGAGAATACTCATGGAAAAGAAATCGATTTGAGTCGCACGACAGTTAAAATTCCCGGTATCCCTTTTCGGCAAGTTGGCGGTCGGATTACAAGCAACGGTCTTTTGCGCAACCAGTTAAGCGATGCAAATGCAGGTAAACTCCAAATTCTCGTAGGCATCCCCGAACACTGGTGTTCCAGTCTTTTGCTTTTCTCCCAAAGCTTGCTAGTAGTCAGTCATCAACCATCCGTTTTCATCACGTAGTGAGTATATGTGCGTGTGATTGCCTAGAGAGTGGTTATTTTTCATTGACTTTTTTCACACTCATTCGCTTATTCCTAGGCAATTAATCACGCATTCAGAATCAACCACCACACTGAGTGCGTGCTGTTAGGACTGTACAGCATACCGAAAACATACCCTTAGTGAGTCACGGTTGCCACGTTTGATAATAGTGTACATAGTAGGAACCGCCTCTTTCTGTCTTATTTATAGTTTTTCTACTTTCAGATTTCAATCCACCGCGTTACAAAGCATGTATAGCACTTGAATGTGGTCACGGTACTAATTGACCGTTGATAAGCGCGCTGTATGTTCCTGGTAATTTTTCATTATGGTGCGCTAGGTGGGCTTGTTTATTTATTCCACTTTATCTCAGTCTAGTTGAAAGACGGTTTTTCTCATTTTATAAGCTGCATAGCTTACCGCATTGACCCTAGTGTCTGTCCATCGGTGCAGATCACGTAGACTTGGAATTTTTTTTACTGAGTACCGATTATCAAGTTTTTGGATATATTCAGTGTTTCTTCATCGGACGCAGAGTAAATTACACTGAAAGATATTAATCCTATGGTTGTAAAACATACTGTGAGAGGAGGTTGTGGGCAACGTTCACTTTGGTAAATCTACTTTTCGAAAAGAACAAGGTTATAGGACGCTTTATTCTGTGGGGTATAAGCTCAGTAAACCGTTGTGAGTCAGTCCGATCGTTGTTCGACTCACAATCGTTCACCCCGGTTTCAAGTCCCCGTGGGGGCTCGATGAATATGCACTGCTGATGCTTCCTAACAAGGATAAAATAGCTGTGGTTCAATGGTTTTTAACGGTCTGGACTTTCATACTGCACGACGAATCACTTCATATGAAAATACAGAACCTTGGGCGACATCAACATTAACGAAAAAGCCAGTGATTGTACTCCGTCCACATTGGTTTCGGAGTCAACCAAACTCCTACAGGTAATCCGGGATAGTGAGCGGATTCCCAGGACATGATGTGAATCGGTGATTGTGCCGACTTACGAGAAAGGTGACAGGTCCTCTTGTGAAAACCACAGGAATTAGCTTGGTAAGTATCGCGTCCGAACTGCTCACCGAGCTTATTCTCCACCGATTATCCAGCGCACGCGAAATGTGTGCGCGTGCGAATCAAGCGGGTTTCAGACCCGATCGGGGTTGTATCGACCACATCTTTACTCTTCGGCAAACTCTAGAGCACAGACACATCTTCCGTAGACCCACAATCTGTTTTCCTTGATCTGAAAGCTTATTTGTCTTTTCCAATACTTGCGTGCGAACCGCCGAAGCCTAGTTCGTGCTTACGGCGGTCGTTCACCCGAGTTGATCACGAAAAACCGTGTTCATCGGGGTTTCCCTCTTTCGCCCTTCTTCTTCAATTTTGTAATTGAATTAATTCTTGATATAACGCTATTTTCGTGTGAAAATAGCGGCATCGATCTTTGCTCAGGCAGTAAACTGTGTGACTTGGAATACGTGGACGATATAGTTCTTCTGAATGAAGATCCAGGTAAGCTGTGAGCTTTCTTAGATAGCCTAAACAACAGCGTAGCAATGTTTGGGATGTGTTTTGCACCTTCAAAGTGTAAGATGTTGCTGCAAGACTGGGTTGGCTCAATACCAAACCTCTTCTAAACAGGGGAAGCTCTAGCTGAAGTCGATAAATTTTGTTACGTGGGCGGAGTTACATCTCACCAGGTGTACATCGTCGTCGTCATCGTACAACGTTAACAAGGGGCAAGCCCCACTGACCACTGCCTTTCTCACCATGTTGCACATTGAATTAGAAAGTATGAATATACATAATGGACAGGGAGTGGACCTAAACGGGAGGGAAAAGGAAAGAACGCCCTGAAAGCCAACACACGGAATACACAGTCTGTCTGTATAAGCGCACATTGATCAAGTCATTCTGATTCGACAGAGTGACAACACAATCGCCAATGTTCACGGTTCGTTGCCATATCCTTCAGGTGGACAGACATAAGATGAAGTGTCATCGCGTATACAGAAAGTGCGTTTGGCTTTTGCCAACCTCAGCCATTTGTGGCGTCGGCGTGACATCTGATTGTCTAATAAGGGTCAAGTTTACAATGCGGTGATTGAGTCCGTTCTTCTATAGGGTTCAGAAACATGGCCGTTAAGAGTAGATAGCCGAAGACTGTCGGTGTTCGAGCATCGATGTCTCCGTAGCTTTGCCCGAATACAGTGGGAACACCGTATCAGCAATGTTGAGGTTAGGCGTAAGGTGTTGGGAACCAGAGGTCAGTCTGTGGATCAAGTACTGAATCTAAACAGGTTAAGATGGCTTGGACATGTGTTACGCATGCCCACCGATAGGCTTCCTCGGCGTACGCTGTTCTCCGAGACAGGTAATCGTTGGAAGGTGGGTCGAGGTGGTCAGTCGATGACATGGCAAAAATGTATGAAATCCCTAACCAGTGGACTTGGCCACTTGGGACATGTTGGACTTCCAGGTTGGGGTCCACGCGACCCACCTACCAAATTGTTGGAGACATTGAGTGATATGGCCAAGTGTCGCGGCGAATATTGTAGTTGCATTCGAACTCTTGTCTTCGTAATTTCCACTTATTACTTTGATTTTTGGACCTGTTTCACTTGATACTTCTGTTCGTTTTTGCCGTTTACTGGACGATGCTGGGAGGTAGCAACCGAAACCAGAGTACAGAAGTGCGAGGTTACTGGTTTAGTAAACCGAAACTGAAGCCCGTCCACTCGATCGGAGGTGGTTCCTTCACTGGGGAAACTCGTCCTCCACGAAACAAGGAATGGAGGTAACCCACAAGTAGACGATTTGGACAGTAAACGATTATGACGGACTGGTTGAAGAGCCTTCGTATTTCTGCTGCAACCAGATGTGTTTGATAATAGTTATTGGGTGGGACACCATAGCTAGAAGATCACCCGTGGATCGACAAGGCTTGAATCCGCAACAACTATCACTTAGCAGTCCTCCGCTTTTGAGGAACCGTCGCAGCTGGTTAGAAGTTACGGCTGTAGTCACGGAGCAGGAGGTATACCTGATTGGAGAGAAAATCAGGAAAGAGGACGCAAAATTTGTACTACCCAGGGCACACATTTTCAGGACACAGTGTGAAATATTGTCCGTACCAGGTGGTTTATTTTAGCCGAGTGGTTGTATGGCCTGATGTGCTTGTTTTGTTAGATGGGAAATAAAAAGATGGCTAGTGAGAATGGATGGAGGCGAACGAAGAAAAGTCGGGTAGATTGGAGTTAGAGGCAAACCGGGAAGCAAAACCCGGACTTTCTCATGAGGTTCGTAGACTGGAAAGCCAGGAGTTACAGATGAAGGGGAAATCGGAAGGGCAACAATTTCGGGAAACGGCTCTGGCAGGGGACCAAAATATTCGGGCATCAGTAACAGATAAAGCTAGGCGTAGGGCTTTGTAGCGGATGAAACGGTCCTTGACTTTTTGAATGAAAAGCAAGCATTCGTTTCTGGCCTACTCGATGAGGCCGTGAGATTGGGAACTGGGGGAACGTCGTCGTCATCTGAGTGCTGAGTTCCTCAAGCGTACAACACGACTGCACTGGTGGAAGTATATGAAAGTTTGTGAAAGTATGAAAATAAACGTACCATACCTTAGAGAACAGTCCCAGTGAGGTTTGAAAGGAAGTAAAAAAAAGAATCAGAATATGGGAGACCGGAAATTCACGAAAGACACCTCGGTCGACTGATTTGTAACGCAAAAAGGTGCGTTTGGTGTTGCGAGGAGAAATTGAGCGATGAAAGTTTGCAGATAATAAGACGATACAGTGGTTCGTTAGGCCAGGCGGAGAAAGGAAAGTAATATCAGAAAACTAAGGGAAAATAGGATCGAGAAGATTATCAAAAGTGTGGGCACGATCGGGGGTCCGTGTGGGAAAGTTAGAGAATTGTCTTAGGTTGTTGACTAAAGAAAAATCTTCGGCTTCGCACCCCACAGCTGGAGTGTCCTAAAAGTATAAAAACCAATTTTTATTGTGAACATTAACCCCACTGAGAGTGATAATAAAGCAGTCAGAGTCTGGTGCAAACCAGTTCTTAATGCCACAGTACAATAATAATGATGAGAAGAACGCAAACGGAGTTTCAGCCGAATCATCCGGAACTCAGGATGTAGTGGTAGACTGTTAGATATAGGAACACACACCAGCTTTGATTGAAAATGTGCCATGGGAAGGGCAGTTGAATTGAAGATAAGTGGTATCCGACGAGAGAAAAAGTAATCCGCGTCAGTCACGAGCAAGTCAAAGAGAGGAAATTGTAAGAAGTGATGTGAAGAATCAATATTTGGGTTGAAACCGCGAATGCTGCTAAGTGTTAGTATGCCGCCCAGGCCAGAAGGTTGTGCAATTTCAAGTGAGCACAGAACTTGTCGGATGTTTTTGGCGGTAATTTCCCTTAAAGGTTAGCTCAAAAAGGAGCGATGGAGAAGGTGCAGTACGAGTATGCTACAATGAAGTTGAACTCAATTATGGCTGCGAAATCGTCTGCTCTTTCCGACGAATAGGATGCACATGTTCCTGAAACGCTGAGACGAGATGAAGGGAGAATGGGCAAAAATACCGGAGACAGCTTTTGCAAGGGACCTGAAGGAATGGCTATCAGAGCGATATGCCGCTGATTTCTGAACTTAGTGGTCTAAAATTTTTTCTCGGCCTTAGACACTGTTACATACCATTTGTTGCGTACTTGCAAGTAACAGTGTTGCGAGCATTGGGTTTGATTGAGGCACCAGTACCCGAAAGTAGTTTTTCCTTCCGTGCTGCAGGAATATTTTCACAGACAAGCCATTCAGGGGAATTAAGTCTTCTTGGCTTGAAGTAGTAAACACCGAACAATATGCATGCCTGATATAGTTTTTACAGAGTTCCAAGGTACATGGGTCGGAATTGAAACAGCATTCCTACCAGGGATGGGACACCGAAAAATCACTCATCCAGCTCCAGTCTGCAAATTCGTAGAGCCAAAAGATGCGTTCATTTGGTGGGGGGTAGACAGGTGCAGTAGACACATGCGGAAACGATGGTTCGATATATCAATAGGAGAGCGAGAAACTGTGAATTAAAAAAAGGGATTAGTGTTAGGCGGAAGTTGGGAGGGAGCAGGCGAGGGCGATGGACTCATGTGCGAATCTAAGAGTGCAGCCGAGGGTGCAGATAGCCATCGTTTCTGTGTGTGACTACAAAGTTGACATAGCCAGTCTGTCTGAAGAACACCTGTCCAACTTCGGCACTCAACAAATAGAAGTCCCTACATCCTGCTGCATGTATCATACCGAACCGATGAACGATTCCGAGCTTCATGGAATTCCGATCGCATTGAACAGATGCTGGAGGTTTCTGGGCGAATCATACTTCGCGGCTGCCCACACGGCAGAAGGGGTTTTGCTTTGGGAACCTTAACCGACACTTTTGACTCAAAAGTCTGACCCACAAGGCAGTGGGACGTTAACGCAGTACGAGAACGTGACCGAAGCACCGGTGAAGGAACTTCTTCTGGTCTGTCACATGAGACCTGATTACTGCACACACTTTGTCTTGTCTTCGCTGATGCTTTTTTATCGATCCGTCTTTCGGATTCAGTCCCATACACCCAATGGAGCAAGCGGAACGTGGACGGGGCAGCATCCTTTGGGCCGGTGGCCGCCCAGATTAGGTGAAAAATAGCTACCCAATGAAGTGCGGTCACTTCTCCCACCGTGGAGTGAAACCCCAGGTAGTCCACTCCTACGTCCATCTAGTGGAGGTTTTTTGACCGGTGAACTGTTTCTCTCCCTGTTAATTCGGTGGAGTGTCCTCTCCAGGGGCATAGTAGTTGGAACCAGGTGTTTCCCATCAACTGGTTCTGATATTAGACTTCGTCTGGCCTCTACCCAATGACCTGTCAGGCATGATTGCATCTCCAGCTTAAGGAAGCCATCCTGCATAGCTCTTTAGGTCATGGGGGCAGGCAAGCCATCACACCACGTCGAGGTGCAGTCTCGTCCTGATGGAACGAAAGGGGTGAATACTCCTTGCACTATCGGGGATAACCAACGACCAGACCCTGAGGCTTCAGTGGGGAACCATAAGTGTGGTAACGAGCTTGACGACCGTGGATTGCTGTCGACCTCTAAAGTAACAGGCAGTGGCGGGGATCCAAACCTCTGACCTCCGAGGTGGTAGTAAAATAGAAAAGTTACTCCGGAATCGCCGTCAGCAGTCTTGATTTTTATATGGCAGGTAATTAAAAAGCAGCTGCGACAAATTGCGTACGCATGCACGGATATCGATGCTCCTGTCTGCTGTTTAAATTCCTAGAGCCATCCAGCCAAACAACCGACCCGCGACTAGTATCCAGTTTAGCGTTACATACTTAACCCTTGAGCTTAAGGGTACCCTAACACCAGCGTGATCATTTACACTGAATACCGATTCTTGCCATACGCGAAGAGTCTTAGTCTGTCTGTTATGTGTGCTCATTGATGTAAAACGGTCTCAGCGTAGAGGAGTTACTGTTTATCAGTCATAAGTTTAGTGTGCGGAAGATAGATCAGTTGGTACATTGAAATACAGGTCAGTTGAGCTCAACCGGCATTCACGACATGAAGTGAGTATTTCATTGTGCTGAAATATTAACTTTGTCTTGCGTGTTTCCATTTCAGTGGTTTTTGACAGCTTATTATTCTTTTTTGATGGGGTCCATCTACGGCATTTCATTATTCCAGACAAACGAAACCCAATCCCTGTCAGCACTGGTGCAACCGACAACACCGCAACTCTTAACGACAGCTCCACCTCAGGTATATAAATCGATTTTCAGCCACAAACCCTTTTAATTATATTCTACATCGCTTCCTGTTCAACCCAGTAGCTTATTGAACTTATTAGTTATAATATTAAAAAATTTAATCGCTTCATTCTGGTGCAAATTTGCTCCTCCCTACAAGGTGAAATAGATGCATTGGTAAGGTGTAATCGGATGGACCTCAGTCCGTCACATTTGGCTAAGTATCTGCTAGGTAATCCGGAGTGATTCTTTTGCAAACTTCAGTCGGGTTTTTTACGCGCTTCTAACGTACTCTGTTTTACCTAACACCATGCTCACCACTCTTTTCTCAGTACAGACTTATCACCTTGCACCGTTGCTGCCATTACCTTTGACGTTCTCTGGGTACTCTGTCATACTTTCGTTCTTTGATTCTGTACATTTTCACGACAGCATTTTGACAGTTTTGAAATTGTGTGGCCAGAGTTACCACTTTCCATCACTTCATGGCTATTTGTTTGATGTTGGAAACATCTTGAACACAGCCATGCCCATTTACGACTGCCCTTTAGCCAATATCTATCTGTCTACCGTGCTATTCAGTTTGATCATCAAGCAATCTCCTATCGGAATACTCTGATTTTAGTTGCTTTATTTCACCGTCACCTAAGCAGTAGTGATGGTAATAGAAGCACAGGCTTGTAAAACTGCGAGATTCTACATTGCGCACGTAACTGTAATCATTTCAGCCTAGTGTTGTCATATCATCATTCATCAAGATGCGATCGAGTAATTGTCATCTTTTGGTATGGCGGCTGCTTTATTCCCCCCCCCCCCCCGTTATAACCGTCTTGAAGCAGCAAAATAATAGAATTCTTGGAGCCTTCGTCTTGCTTGAGAAACATTCTACAGAGTTTTTCGCCAAATTCTTGTTGAGTTGGTGGTCTTATGTTAAGAAATCGAGAAACAGGCAAGTCAAGCTGACCGACGACTTCGATGAAGTCACCTGCTGTTCAACAAAGCTGGACGACGTTCCAAGATAGTTGATAGAGCGAGCCTCCTCTTGAACGCTTTGAAAGGGTTCGGTTTAAGATGAACTGCTGACCTATGCATTAGGTTTCTGAGGTAAACAATGTGTGCTTGTGTGGATCAACTCTGTAAATTTGGTTCTGCGTTTAGTACCCGACGGCGATCTGAAAACGTTCCCATTACCCGTGAACGTATAATGGTTTCAGTTGTGTTTGCTTTCATATTGGTCCGATCAAACGTAGACGGTCTGGTTATGGTCGAATTTTCAAACAGCCGTATCCCTTTTTATTATGGTGAAATGACTGAACGTAGACTCGAGCGGTGCGATTGTATTTCGTAAGTGCTAAGTTCCATCTCTCTCCAAGCTCGTTGTAATATCTTCAGCAAACAAAAGCTGTGATTTCTGAAGGAAACGAGCGGTGCAACTTCAAACCATATATATATATATATATATATATATATATATATATATATATATATATATATATATATATATATATATATATATATATATATATATGATGCTATGCGACCGAATTAGCATAGGCTGCGAATGATATTAGACCGCCAATATCAGATATAAAAAACAAACATCACGATGAATAGTTGAAAGAAACCTAGGGAACTGTTTCATGGGAGCTGTTTGTTGACCGATTGCAGTGGACACCAGCGATGTACTGGCTTGAACTCAAGCATAGTGCTAACAGAATAACAGTTCAACAGAGTATAGGGGGAATTAGTTAGATATGTTTTGTGTTGTAGTTTTTTGTTTCCACCGTAGATTTGATCATCTTCACGATCGTCCTGTTCGTCAACGCAGTTTATTGATTCTTCCAATAACTTTCTTAAATATCAACTGTTCTTCTGTGTGTTATTCGGAAAATCTTCAAGAGCTTCTTTTTGGGTACTGACCATATATTTTAAGCTGGTCCAAAATCAGTCGAATGCTGTGCGCTTGCGGTTTTCGCTCCGGTTTTTCGTCGAATAATAAAGGCAAGAACTTGCTGCGCAACTCTGGAGTTTATGTGCAAGCGCACATACAAACTAGCGCGTGTCTTTCTGTCATTTCTTTCGCATGTTCCGTCTACGTCTACTGTTCAGCAATACCCACCCCCTACACCCACATCCAGCCAGTCAGTCAATAGGACCCGACACAACATGTACAACAAATTTGGCGTGCTTTGCTTGTGCGTTCGCTAGAGGTGCATTAGCTCGAATCATGGGCAAAATGTGTCACGGATTTCATGAGGGAACGTGTGCACCACCCTCGTTATGGCTGGGTTCCACCAGGGCACGATAGCTGTGTCTCAGCAGTGCGGACTAAGCAATGGTCAACGGTGTCTTGTGTTACCTCGTGAATAGTAATTGATAATTGACTGAATGTGCCGCCAGTCGATTCACATTTTTTTGGTAACCGGAGACTCGTTTCATACGGTGTCACTTGAACCATAGTGGTGTTGCGTACTCAATTCCGACAAAACGTTCGGAGAATTGAAGAACTAACAGTTCCATTTCAAATTAAAGTATATGCTCACGATATTTGTTTTTTGGATCACATCATGTGTTGTTGATGTCCTTGATTTTAGATAATGACATCATCCCATGATATATAAGGAAAAAGCGCAGAAATTGTGAGTGCTTCCAAACAGAGCGTACACCGGGCAGCGTCACAATCTGAGTGTGTTCTACCGTAAAACCTTCAGGACTTAAATGAGCCTCTGCATTGGCAACTTATGGCTGTGATTTATTTATGCAGTATCGGTTAGCAGAAGACGGACTCCAAGTTACTGTGAATCCAGGGCTGTGACGGAAATTCGTACTTGAAACGAATAAACGGTGATCTGCACAGAGACGTAGCAAACAGGTACCGTTATCCGTGCGTGGAGAGCCTACGTCGTTTTTACCTAGCATACACCCGTCTTGGCCCAGGCGACCAACCTGAACACTGGTCTCCAGATAATGTCTTTTGCAGAAGGTCGTGCAGTTGTTGCTACTGCACAGTCTGTCCGAAAATTCGGGCTCATCTCAGTTCGGTTGAAATCCAGTTTATGCGACTGATACTACTCTCAATAGCCAAAATTATACAATAGACACTACTGTTTAACAAGAGAGAGAGAGTGTGTGTGAGTAAGTAGTATCCGTTAAGTAAGCCGGAATTGGACGTTATGTCTGCATTTCAACCGAATTTAGGTGATCCCGAATATTCCGGACAGACTGCACATTTTTTTTAAAAAAATACGTAAGTGGGAGCATAAGAAGCGAAAACAAACATGCTGGTGTCGCTACGCTCTTTATATACTGTGAACAAACCTTTCAGACGGATCGCATATAGTTTGTTATTTATTGCAGTCCAGTCATCGAAGCAAACAAGTGGATCGTTCACAGTAATTTCCACAAGCGTGAACGGATGCAGAAGCCGCGGCATCGTTACATGGATCCACATTAAAGGCTTGTCCCGAGTTAAATCGAATCGCGCCCATTTGATACTGGATGTGAATTTGGGCCAAGAAACACACATCTAGGTCTAGAGGTACTTTCTGGCCTATTAGCTTCACACTACTCATTCTAAAGGTTATAGATTTTATTAGCCCACGCGGACAGAGGAATCCCACTTCTGTGATCAATCTCCTCATCGATAGCACCCAGAAAAGCTCACGTTGTCAACAGCTGCATGCAAAAATGTTCGCAAAAAGTCTGGTGTCGTAAGATGATTCTGTCCGACTGTCAACATTTCAGTCAAATCTTGTGTAGAGTGATTGAGCAAGAGATGTTAAGGGCATGTATGAGGCATTTGGGCTGTATATTATCCGGTTGTCGAAATAAAAGTGGTGATTTATTGTTGAGGGCTCTACCTCAAAAGTTTCCCCGCAAGGCAGAGAGACGAAACCGGGAGATCGCATTCGTTAGAAGCCGGTGACCAGATAAATGATTCGGAAGCCATGGACAAAGGTTCTCCAGTGTACGTTTATGTTCTCGGCGATCGGTAGCACACTTCATACCTCTCTTCTGGAGAACTTTATGGGGAACGTGAAACAAGACAAACGGATGCGGCCGTCTACGAATTTTTGTCGAGTTGTGAGCACAAGATTGATTGTCAGGTAAAAAGCCAACCACGTCCTCGAGCATTGCGGTCAGTCGTTCGCGGTCGCGTATTTAGTGGGCTCATTACCCACCTTACCGAGTTTAACCAGATTGCCGTGGCTGGGACACGTTACGCATGCTTCCTTGGCGTATTCTGTCCGAGACAGGTAGTGGTTGGAAAATAGGTCTGAGTGATCAGTCTATGACATGGCAGAAAGACATGAGAACCTTGAACACTGATTTTAGCCAAGTTGGACGTGTGAGGCTCCCGGGCTGGTGTTCGTGAGGCCCGCGTGCCAGGTAGTTTGAGACAGTTAGTGATGTCTGGGTGTCGCAGCCAGTGGCGTAGTTGCATTCGGGCTCTTCCTTTGTCCTCGAGATTCCCGCTTTTTGTTTTGTTTCCGGTTCTTTCTCGCATTATATTTTTATTCATTTTGCCATCAATTGCGTGTCGCTCAAAGGTAGCAGCCAGAATCAGAGCACGAGTACGAGGTAATGGTTGAATCAGTTGAGTCTTACTTGCGTTTGATCAGCAGAGCGGCGGTCGTTCCCAATCCGCGACCTGAGGACGCGTCCGATAGCGTGCAGCTTCACTCCAGAAGGCAACGAAACAACGACCCAATAATCATCAGATGAATTAAAATCAACAATAGGACACCAGCTGGTTTGAGCGCATAGGCTTCCCTTCTGTACCGGCCCGTATCGAAAGCCTTCCGTTTATCATCGGCGAGTCCACTTTCCAACAAAGGTTCGCTCCAAGCACTAATGTATACGTGCTCGTCCATTCACCTCCATACATTTACTTTCACGCATGTAATTTACCTTTCCCTATGAACAGCATTCTGTTCGGTTGTCGACTTGATCGGTGGTTGTTATCGTTCTCCCCTGAAACCCATTTTAGGGTTGCATTCATCCGTTCTGCACAAACCCTTTCACTGACCACTAAATTGGCGTTTTAACATTCGGTTCCGGTTCTACTAACGTTACAGCGAACAGGTCATTCCCTTATGCCCAGTAAATCATCACAGCGTGAAGTTTGCTGTGTCCAGAAGCATTTAGGATCCCCAATCTCCGTTGTAGTTTTTCGCGTTTCATGGAACGTTTTCCTACTGTGACCTGATTTTCAGTAACTTGGTAATGCCCGGTATATGTGTGTGTGTGGTCTTGTAAATTCACTAACTGTGATCGAAGTTCCAAAGATTGTAATGGAATATTTCTGCACTTCCCGCTACGTTCGGCCATCAAATATGTTTGTCCACCTTTTGCGGCTCTTCTTTCTACATTTCACCATATCTCACCCTGAGCAATGCTTCCGTTCGTATTTCTATAAACGTTCCGGTCGCTTGTGCTCACTTACCGCTCCGCTTGCCCGGTAACTGGATGTGAACCGTCATCGGTACGTTTCGTAACAGGCAATGTGATTTAGCTCATTTTCCATTGTGCCTGTCTGTTGTGAAAACGCATCTATCGTGTTTAATCTGCTGCGCCATTCTGCACTTTTAAAATACCCTGTGTGTTGTAAGTGCGGGTAACCAGTGGCTGTTCGGTTTTACTCATTATTTTATCCATTTAGTTTGCTCTGTCGATGCTAGCTTAAATAACAAAGGTGTCTTGTTGTCGTACAACGTTGTTCGTACTCATATTTGATGTCTCACTTAGCTCAGTGACTAGAGGAGCGCCACGATGTGCCAGAAGTTTTTTTCCAAACGTGAATAAATAAAGAAAGAGGCGAACCTCATGGTTCGCGGAAATACCTTAAGAATGCTTTTGAATAGATGAATGTCCGGCATTGTGAGGTAGAAGTCTGAATTGGTTCTCCGCTCCTATGTTTCAGAATTTGATGAAATCAAAATCAGAAGGAACCACAAATAATATCAAGAAAAACCCAAAATGATAACATTAAGGGAAGGATGGTCAAGCTACCAACAGCCTGTGAGCCAGCGACTGATTGCCTTGTAGGAGGTTAACAAAATTTCATCTATGGTAAGAATAGAATAAAAATTTCGATGAACAGTAACAGTGTGGACGAAATTACGTAGTCCTAAAGCCATGCAGATGAACATGGTATTTTCGAAGATACAAGAAATAGACTTGATTAGGCGAAAGTGCAAGAGCCGCTAATAAATAGAAAGTAACGGCTTAGTACACTTTTAGGCGATGAACCGTCTCGATGAGGTGCTTCGTCTGGATAAAGTGAATCAGTAATACACCGAGGAAAACGATGTCTAGATGCACGGAAATAGGCGAGTTGGGTTTCTGTTGAGGCGCGAAAATCGCATTTCCGAGCTAGCTATTATTAGAGGGAAACGATTGTAGGGAAGAGCGCTTGGATGAGGTAACAAAAGACAGGCTGTATCACGTATGGAAGGGTTTCTTGTCTCATGCTGACTTGCACGAATCGATGGCGAAGTTCGCAAGTGAATTGCATTATCGGCGAAATGCTAGGTTCATCTGATTGCTAGAATGGTTAAAGCACTCGGTATCGCAGTTTGCCTGGTTTGGAAGAATGGCAAGTAAGAAAAGTCGTACGTTGTCTAATTCATTCAAGGACATCTAAAACCAAGGAGTGGAACTAACTATCCCCGTAAGCTTAATCGCTACATCAAAAGCTGCTCCCAAAGTTGGTTAATCGAGTCGGTTGGATGTAATGAGTTAAGACTGATTTGAGGTGTCCAGCACGATAAATTAATAACCGGAGAGTAAACAGTGACTCAACGAAGGCCAGAAAAACACGCAAACGGCGCATCAAAATGGCTAACTGACAACAACTTGTGCTGAGTACTCCCAGAGTTGGAGTGTCTCGTGTTTTTAAAAATCGCTTGTTATTTGGGCTTTAAACTATCCGAGAACAGGAATTTGATAGTCACAGTCAGTTAAAAACAAGTTTCTGATGTCAGGTCATAAATCAACGACTTGAACGTTGCAATGGACGGCAAGAAACAAATGGAAATCAGAATTTGAACTCCAATAACTTACTTGAAGCAGGAAAAAGTTGGATTGCTAACTCGACTTGTGGTAACTGTTTTCGGGAAGTCACAGGTGTATATACAGACTTTGAACTAAGTAAGAGGTAAACTATTTGGTATATTGGGTGTGAGTGGTTTCTGACAAGGAAGTTTCAGTTTCTGTTGAAAAGACGGGAACAATAAAGTGTATGCAAGGGATATCGCAATTTTAATCCCATATGTCCAAAGGCTAGATGCGCACCCTCGAACAAAAATGCCGGACTGGGCTGCTGAATCTCAAAGGTCCCGAACGGTACTGGGGACACCGCTTCGTATCACTGCATACCAGAATCTGAATTATCGTGAATTTACGTGTTCTCATGCTACGACATCCCCGATGAGCGACCCGCCTCGTATCCCAGCGGTCAAAGTGACAAGACAGCAAGCTGGTGCCTTCTACAGCTTGACGGATTGTGTAGCAACGTTCGGTATGCGTTTTGCACCTCCAAAGTGCAAGATGCTGTTGCAGGATTGGGTTGGGGCAACGCCAAACCTTTCATTGTCTGGGGAGACTATAAACGTGGTCGATAATTTATGTTATCTAGAGAGCTGCATCTCCCTGAGGTTGGATATGAACTAAAGTGTCTCTGCGTATACAGAAGGCTTGCGTGGCATTTGCCAACCTGAGTCTTCGGTGGTGTCGACGTGACATCCGTTTACCTATCAAGGGTCGAGTGTACGCTGCAGCAGTCAGGCCCGTGCTTCTGTATGGTTCAGAAATATGGCCACTGCGAGTGGAGGAAATACGAAAATGGTCAGTATTTGAACACCGATGTCTTCGTAGTATTGCTCGAATCTGGTGGGAACAACGTGTGACCAATGCTGAGGTTCGGCGGAAAGTCTTAGGTTCAAGGATCAAATCATTAGATGAAACACCTAAACTAACCAGGTTAAGATGGTTGGGACATGTGTTGTGCATGTCCCCCAGACAGAATTCCTCGGTGTGCTACGTTTGCTGAGACGGGTACCGGTTGGAATTTGAGTAAGCGTGGTCAGTCCATGACGTGGAAGAAAGGTATGAAAAGCCTAACTAGTGGATTTGACCATGTGGGGCGTG
This sequence comes from Fasciola hepatica, assembly GCA_948099385.1. NCBI lineage: Eukaryota > Metazoa > Platyhelminthes > Trematoda > Plagiorchiida > Fasciolidae > Fasciola > Fasciola hepatica. The sequence continues at coordinate 5,790,883 of CANUEZ040000012.1, read as the reverse complement.
TTAGACTTCGTTGGTGGGGTCCAAGAGACCCTCCCACTCAATGGTTAGATACGTTGGGGGATATGGCTAGATGTCGCGATCATTGGCGCTTTTGCATTCACAAACTTTCTTCATCGACTTGATTCCAATAATGTAGTTCTTTTCTTGCTCCTTTCATATTCTCTTTTCCTTCATTATTTCCTTTTGAGGTTGCCGCTAGGAGATAGCAACCGAAGCCACTGCACCCAGTGCATGGTTGGTGGTTATCTGAACAAAACAGAATTCTCTACTGTAGAAAACGGGCGCACATTGCCTGTCGGAATGTGGGGACGCTACTAGATGTAGGTAGCCAGATTCTTATGATGCGAACATTGCATGAATACCATGCAGACATAAATTGCGTTTCGGAAGTTCGACTACTCTGCTCCGGCACTCATTGTGTTAACATTCCGGGAGTGGATATAGTTTATGGGCTCTATCACAGTGGGCCTGATGATTACTCTGGACACCAAGGTGTCCCTTCAACCTGAGCAGAGAAGCTGACAGCACCCTGATTTCTTGGGGACCGATTTCCTCGAGGTTCGCCTTAGCACGCTCTTAAGGCCCCCCAGAATCCATCGATGATTGCTATGTATGCATCGACAAGTGCGGCTGAAAACACCAGAAAAGGTGACTTCTTTGGCAAATTACAAGGTTTATTTAATCGTGTTTCAAGCAGTAGTATACTCTTCATCGCCAGTGACTGGAACGCACGAACAGGCCTCTCTGATGAGTCCACTCGCTGTGAGCTTGGAAAGTTCCGATTTGACCAGCGTTACGAGAACGAAAACCGCCTAGTGAATCTGGCCGATGCTGACAGATTAGTCATCTGCAGCATTCGCTTCCAACACCCTAGGAGACATTTTTTAGCGTGTCACTCAAACGACGGTCACTCAATGCATCAAATAGATCAAGTTCTGGTGCGATCCCATTGGGCTTCACCAGTAGAGGACTGCCAAGCGTATCGCGGTGCAATAAAGTTGAACGCAAATGGTACAGACCATGTTCTTGTATGTGCGCGCTTCAATATCCATCTCTCTGCGCGCCTCAAAGTCTCACTACCGAGCCGAGTCAATGTCGCAGCCCTGGAAATACCAGAAAAGCCCAACGCTCTCTCCAATGCTATCGCAGCCCGACTGGTTACTGTAACTAGCGCGCAAACGAAGGAGTCCTCCGTGGAAGAACAGTGGAACGTGATCAAGTCGGTGGTCAAGGAGGTTGCTTGGAAAGAGCCAGGGGGAACCAGAAAAAGTCTGAGTGACTGGATCACAGAGGCCACCTTGCAGCTACCAGCCAAGTCCCGGAAAGCTCGAGTAGTCGGAAGCACTGAACACTGAAGGCTACAGCCAGGGACCTCGCGCTCGGCTAGAGCCAATCGTTAGAGATACTGGATGGAAGTGGCAGAGGAGATGGAGACCACTTCCGGTACCGTTGATTTCTGCAAATTATTTCCACTCATTTGGAGTGCTTCGAATGGGTGATGCGAGCCCGAATCAATTACGCGATGCAGAAAGCCAGATTATCCCCGAAAGAAGAAAAGTCGAATATCTGGTAGAGTATTTTGACCGGCTTCTCCACATACTGCTCCGATCCAAGTGGAAAGAAGAGACGTTTCCAACGGACTGGGGTGCCTCTGTTCTGTTACCCATTCCCTAGAAAGAAGTGACAAAATCGTGTGCGAGAACTACCGGAGGATCAGTTTATTTGACGTCGCTGCAAAGATTTTCTGCGTACTGCTATCCAATCGCCTCTTAGTTGCAAGACACTCGCACTCGACTGAACATGGGGGTTTCCGCTGTGGCAGAGGTTGCGTGGATCAAATCTTCACATTTCATCTAGCACTGAAACACCGATACAAGTTCCAGCAGCCAACCGTAGCCTGCTTCATTGATTTTCGGGTTACCTTTGACTCGGTAAATCGTGAATGCATTTGGGGTATACTAGAAGCTGACGGTATTCCTGTCAAACTCTCAAAGATCCCGAGGGTTTACCATACCTCCTCTTGCGCACGTATCCGAGTGTATGGCGAAGAATCTTCAGCATTCGTAATTAATTCCGGAATTAGACAGGGATGTGCAGTTCAACTATGCAGTCGACTGGACAATGAACAAAGCCTTGGCTGATTGACCCGGTGTCCAATTGAGTCTAACGGTCATCATCATCATCACCATCGTACAGCGTTAATGGAGGGGTAAGCCCCACTGACCACTGCCTTCTCACCATGATGCACGTGGGAATAGAAAGAATGAATATACAAGATGAACAGGGAGTGGACCTAAAAGGGAGGGAAAAGGAAACAACGCCCAGTCTGCCTGTACAAACGCACATCGATCAGTCATTCTGATTCCATAGAAAGTGACAACACGATTGCCACTGTTCACGGTTCGCTGCCATATCCTTCAGTGTCTCCAGCAAACTGGTTGATGGATCTTTTGGACCCCAACCACGAAGACGTGAAGCACCTACTTTTCCCAAGCTCATTGTACATTTTCTTATTCCCCGTTTCCACGTCATCTGCTGATCTCCACGTGGTTTCTTCCACTCCTTAAGAGGAACGGAGAATAGGACACGGTATGGTAGACGTGTGTTTGACATACGTAACACGTGCCCCGACCAACGAAGTCTACTAAGTTGGATACGCTGTGACAAAACGTTCCCCGAATTAGTACCCAATACTCGATTTCTGACCTCAGCATTGTTCACTCGGCTACTCCACCCGATTTTAGCGATACTACATAAATATCGGTGGTCGAAGACCTCAAGACGACGAATATCTTCAACACGCAGACTCCAAGTCTCGCAACTAAGCAACAAAATCGAACACACTGCGGCACAATACACACGATCTTTCAACTCCGGTGACATATCAGGTTTCTACCACGAGTGCTTCAGTCCAGAGTACGCCGCTAGGGTTTTGGATATACACGTGCTCACCTCTACTACAGTGCTCTCATCCGTCGTGACGCAGCTACCGAGGTAGGTGAAGTGGTCGACAACTGACAGCACCTCCCCATCGAGCATCAACCTCGGAATCGTTGACGTCCAGTCTTGCAACATCACTTTACACTTTGAAGGTGCAAACCGCATGCCGAATTGAGCTACAGCTTTTGAGAGTCTATCTAGTGCACGTTGAGCATGTTCCGTGGATTCGAACAAGCAGACAACGTCGTACGCGTAATCTAGGTCACACAGCTTTCCACTATTTCCTAGTTCGACGCCCATATCCTGAAGATTTTGCAGCGCACTCTCCATTATTTCGTCCATGACGAGGTTGAACAGGAATGGAGACGTAGGATATCCCTGTCGAACACCACTGGTCGTTTCGAACCGACTGGATAGTTCACCGTAAACTCCAACGCGGCCAGAAGTATGAGAATACAATGATCTCAGTGGGTTCACGAACTTCTGGGGCATACCTTTTTGATGAAGAGTACTGCGAAGGACTGTTCGATCAACTGAATCGAAGGCGCCTTTCAAGTATAGGAAAACCATTATTGTCGGTCGACGGTGTGTGTGTGTGTGTGTGGCGCGGTTCAAGTAGTTGGTGAAGAGTAAAAATCTGGTCGATACATCCTCGACCTGGGCGGAATCCAGCCTGCTGTTCGCGGGCATTCCTGTCGCAAGCGGGTGTAAGACGGCCCAGTAGAATTGAGGCTAATACTTTGGTGACAATCGGAATTAAGCTAATCCCACGATGATTGCTACAGTCATTGCGTATTCCCTTCTTGAAGTTGTGTTTAATCAATGACTCACCACATGACACCGCGATACGTTCCTCCTTCCCAACGTCGAGGAGCAAGGTGGTAAGTGATTTTATCAATGCACCACCACGGATTTTGAAAAGAATTGGAGGGTGTCCGTCGGACCCGGCTGCATTCCCTCGCTTTAGTGATCGAACGCACGACTCCTCTTTTACTTCCGATCGCAGTAAATGACATCGGACAAACTAAACTAGCGCGACCAGCTAAACTGCTCGTTGAAGTATTCGGGCCGACGGTCTAGCCTTTGCTCTCTGCTGTGAATACGCTCTCCATTTCTGTCGCATATCGTCCCACTGACCGAAGTTCGACGTCCGTCTAACGGTGCATATCTCGGACCTGAAGTTTGCAGACGACGTTGGCGTTCTAGGAGATTCTTTCACCACACTTCAGCTAGTTCTACACCGGCTCCATCACTTCACGAAGACTGTTAGTCTCAAAGTCAATTCAGCGAAAACAGAGGCTTTTTGCACTTGCTCTGGGCCGTCAGCTAAGCAGTTGTCCATCAATGGTCAAGCGACAGAGTACGTACCATCGTTCAAATATCTGGGATCAATTCTGCTTGCGAATGGTCAGGCGAAAGACGAAGCACTGTCAAGAATTGACAGTACACAGAATGCGTTTCTTCAGCTTCGGCGTGTGCTGCGGTCGGACAACATACGACCTACGGCCTGCGATACTGGAAGAAAAACTGTTTGACGATTTGTGCTGAGCTCGTATCTAACCACTGCTCATGGTCGGCGATGATCCGCGAAATCCGTGGAGCCAACTTATCCTCCGCCAGAAGATAGTCGTGTGAAAGTAATAAAAGGGTTACACGGGCGGTCCCGTTCGTATTCGATGTGCATGCAAGGTTTCAGGGTAAACTTGGTCAGTGATTCAGGTTTATTGTCAGGATCTAGTATTTGATTGAATAAATCGGCCATCTATGCTTGGAGTTGCGAATCCCACAATTCGAACGTATACGCGTGTCATTTTCAGCTGTGATATCTATTCAAAATTCTTTCGTTATCATTCTGTAGTCCAGAAATAAACTGAAGTACACTGTTATCAGTTTATGTTTAAAATTTTGCATTCCGATAGGGTTTTTTTGCAGCCCATTTGTGCTGTTTTCTGTCACTTATTCAATTTCCCATTCTTCCAACAGGGTCCTCATTTAAAGGTACGAAAGATTCAACCTCTGTGAAGAAGCGTCATCGTCGCGTCAAATCAAACCCGAAAACAAATTGTGCGGATGGTTACGGTGAGTTACAAAATGTGTTGCTTTCCACCATACCCATCTGAAAGCTTCCCCAGTTGTCGATTTATAATTGGTGTCGTGATGTATTTTGTTATCAACCAAGAGATGAGTGGTGTTCGCGAGTTATCCAGCGATGTAACACGCGAAATAAAGTGATACTGTTCATACGACTTCGTACCTTGAAGTATACGGCGATTGAGGTGTACCGCAGTCGGTAAATACGGCTTATAAGACCAAGCTCCTGCTGAGTTTCTGTGGTATTGTTTGGCCTATTCAGATCGTCGGGCTCAAATGTTCCTGTTTCCGTTGTAAAACAATGAGTAACGATTTTGCTGCTAGTAGACTGATACACACACTCCATATCCGTCTGCGAGTTCTAATACACCAGTCAGAACTCAATCCCAAGCCTATAGCCTTTTGTGGTTTTCCTCTCAACCATGTGCAGTTATTTCAGAGGTTTTAGTGGGTGTTGCAAAAGTTACAGATGCACACACAAACGTAAGTGGAGTTTGGCCGAGTACGCCCTTGTGCGAAACCTGTCCCAGCACTCATGGATTTCTTGGTCAGCTGGAACCCGTCCGCTACTATTCCCTTTATGCTTGCCTAGTGCATCATGGACACTCCTTCGAAATCAGTATTCCGAACTTTTTACGACTTTATTTGCTGTTATCATTACTACTTTACGTTGATGATGGTTGATGGTTGATTGGTGGTACAATGTTTTTCAGCATTTCAAACAATCAAACAGACTGCAAGATTAGAACGCTGGTCAGGATCGTGATTACACAATTTCCCTATTTAGCAGGAACACACCTGTCTACAAGCGAAGGCATTTCAATCCGCGGGAAATGGCCTTAGTCACATTACGAACGCAAGTGCAGGGGGGAAAGTTGTTTTCGAAAATTCATAATCATGCAGTCTGAGTATGATGAATTTGAAAGGCCAGTAATATTTCTACTCACTGGTAATGTGACATGACGGAGACGATTCTCTGAGATCTGTTAAGACTAACCCTAAGACTACTGGTAATTTTCAAACCACGATGGTACGGGATGTTGCAGTCTTTTAAGTGAGCCGTAAAATTCGACAAAAAAACAGCATGGATCGGAAATGTTTTTCGGTACATTTGCGTGAATGCAGTTGGAGAAACATACCCCATTGCCTCGGAGGTCCATTGCAGCCATGACCCCGGAACTTGCGTAGTGTACCACGTCCGCGAGGCAGCGAAAGTTGTTCGGCCAAATTGTGTACTGGTACTTCTAGGGTGAATCAGCTAACTGTGACGCATCTAACTCTTTTATTTGGGAATCAGAAATTCACAATGTTCATACAGTATTTCATATGCTGGGTTCTGCATCGAAACGCCAATGTATTTTACCCCAGTCACTGTCATGGGGATTAGATTGAGGGATTTCAATACCCCTCTCCAGATATCGGGAGCTACGTATAAAGTGTGGGGAGATTTGGAGCAGGTTGAGAGAAGACACCATCAGATGAAAAAGTGACGGCTATCAGAAAAATATCTGAATAATGCAAACTCGGATGAACAGTGCATTTCCTGTACCGAAGCATTCGTCTCCTACTGAGAAAGATGAGCATCATCATCGCGCAGCGGTAAACAGTAGGGCAAGCCCCACTGACCACTGCCTTTCTCACCATATTGCACATTGAATTAGAAAGTATGAATATACAAGATGGACAACGAGTGGACCTACATGGGTGGGAAAAGGAAAGAATGCCCTAGTAGCCAACACACGGAATACACAGTCTAACTGTACAAACGCACATCGATCAGTCATTCTGATTCAATAGAAATTGACAACACGATTGCCACTGTTCGCGGTTCGCTGCCATATCCTTCAGTGTCTCCAGCAAACTGGTTGATGGATCTTTTGGACCCCAACCACGAAGACGTGAAGCACCTACTTTTCCCAAGCTCATTGTACATTTTCTTATTCCCCGTTTCCACGTCATCTGCTGATCTCCACGTGGTTTCTTCCACTCCTTAAGAGGAACGGAGAATAGGACACGGTATGGTAGACGTGTGTTTGACATACGTAACACGTGCCCCGACCAACGAAGTCTACTAAGTTGGATACGCTGTGACAAAACGTTCCCCGAATTAGTACCCAATACTCGATTTCTGACCTCAGCATTGTTCACTCGGCTACTCCACCCGATTTTAGCGATACTACATAAATATCGGTGGTCGAAGACCTCAAGACGACGAATATCTTCAACACGCAGACTCCAAGTCTCGCAACTAAGCAACAAAATCGAACACACTGCGGCACAATACACACGATCTTTCAACTCCGGTGACATATCAGGTATCTACCACGAGTGCTTCAGTCCAGAGTACGCCGCTAGGGTTTTGGATATACACGTGCTCACCTCTACTACAGTGCTCTCATCCGTCGTGACGCAGCTACCGAGGTAGGTGAAGTGGTCGACAACTGACAGCACCTCCCCATCGAGCATCAACCTCGGAATCGTTGACGTCCAGTCTTGCAACATCACTTTACACTTTGAAGGTGCAAACCGCATGCCGAATTGAGCTACAGCTTTTGAGAGTCTATCTAGTGCACGTTGAGCATGTTCCGTGGATTCGAACAAGCAGACAACGTCGTACGCGTAATCTAGGTCACACAGCTTTCCACTATTTCCTAGTTCGACGCCCATATCCTGAAGATTTTGCAGCGCACTCTCCATTATTTCGTCCATGACGAGGTTGAACAGGAATGGAGACGTAGGATATCCCTGTCGAACACCACTGGTCGTTTCGAACCGACTGGATAGTTCACCGTAAACTCCAACGCGGCCAGAAGTATGAGAATACAATGATCTCAGTGGGTTCACGAACTTCTGGGGCATACCTTTTTGATGAAGAGTACTGAAAAGGACTGTTCGATCAACTGAATCGAAGGCGCCTTTCAAGTATAGGAAAACCATTATTGTCGGTCGACGGTGTGTGTGTGTGTGTGTGGCGCGGTTCAAGTAGTTGGTGAAGAGTAAAAATCTGGTCGATACATCCTCGACCTGGGCGGAATCCAGCCTGCTGTTCGCGGGCATTCCTGTCGCAAGCGGGTGTAAGACGGCCCAGTAGAATTGAGGCTAATACTTTGGTGACAATCGGAATTAAGCTAATCCCACGATGATTGCTACAGTCATTGCGTATTCCCTTCTTGAAGATGGGAACAATGAACGACTCGCTCCATTTTAACGGAATACGCTCCGCGTTCCAAATGTCACGGAGCAAGGTGGTAAGTGATTTTATCAACGCTTCACCACCCAGTTTGAAAAGAACTTGGAGAAGTTCGTCGGGACCTGCCGCTTTCCCTTGCTTTAGTGATCGAATACATAACTCTACTTCTACTTCCGATGGGGGCTGAAGTGATACGACCCAAAGAGTCACAATTGTTGATACAGGAGTAACTACAGTAACGTCGGCCGGCTGCACTGTTCCTTGAAGTATTCGGCCCAACGGTCAAGCCTTTGCTGTTTGCTATGAATGGGTTCTCCATTTCTATCCCAAATCGTTTCACTGACCTGAGCTCGCCGTCCACCGGTGTCACGAATAAGTTTGAACAGTCTTTGACTGTTACCTGAAGCAGCTGCTATTTCCATTTCTTCGGCTACCTTGACCCACCAATTTTCGCGATCATTGTTAAGGCTTTTCGTAACTTGTCTTTGCAACTTTCTCCGCATCTTATTCATCTCCTTACGGTTCGAAAGTTGAAGCTTTTGCTCCGTTATACTCAACGACTCTTGCGAGATCCAGTGTCTCTGATGGACAACGGATCTAGGACCACAGGCGAAACCTGCTGCAAAGTGCATCGCCTGTTTGATATGAGCCCAATGCTCATCTACATTACTGTTCTCCGTGGATCCTAGCTCATGTGCTAACTTCTGCTCGTAACGGGTGCGTACTTTTGAATCACACATTCGTTGCACGGCTAATCGGATTTGCGGTTTGCTACGATGACCATGGAGCTGGAGAGATAATCGCATTAAAACTAGTGCATGGTCCGACTCTACGTACGTGGACCAGTAAGATCAACAGTTCTGAACAGAACTGCGTCCCCGGTAGCTTACGGCGATATGGTCAATTTGACTCAAAGTACCTGTAGAATTAGAGCGCCCTGTCACTGTGCGACGCGAGCTGTGTCTGAAATCGGTGCTAGACAAGAACAATCGATTGTCTGCACAAAACTGGAGAAGCCTATCCCCTTTATCTGTACGCTCAGCAGGTAAAGCACGACGCCCACCTAAACAGGCTTCTGACACACTAAGTTTGCCAACTTGTGCATTGAAGTCACCAGCTAGCACTACAATGTCGGAACCTTTACTGCTGCGAACGAGAGTGGCGAGGGCATCATAGAACTGATCTTTCTGCAAGTCTGAGCTTCAGTCCGTTGGGGCGTACGCCGAGATCACAAACAAATTGCGCTTAACACAACTATCCTTTCGAACGCCAACTGACCCTTGGAGTCTCACAGCACACAAACGACTGTTAACAGGGATCCAGTCTAAAAGGGCAGCCTCAGCCTTCTCAGTCAAGACTATTCCTACACCACGTTGATCCACAGCTCTAGCTGCTTCGTCTCCTGAGATGCCCAGAAAATACCTCGATGAGATACCAGGAGCAGTTAGTTGAATTACACTGCTCAAATCCTGTATACGCGTTTCGCTTAAGCAGCAGACGTCAGTCTTGAGAGAATCTATTGTGAGCGCTAGGCACGCCTGCTGACCGGTCTGCGTGAGTGTACGCACGTTGAGGGAGCCGAGATTCAGAGGCTGACGAGGCTTGAGGAAAATGAGTTACCAGACAGAGGATTATTCCCGATACTATTTGACAGTGAATCATTGCGAGTATCGACCGTGTTATCAGTGGGAGCATTATGGGTGGATAGATGGGGCAAAGGGAGGTGGTTAAGGACAGAAGACAAAGGTTGAATAAAAGAGAGGGAACTCTGAGCAGTAGCCCACTTATCACTACCCACCCCGCTCGATGCAATGGGCAGCGCGGTCCTGATTAGCCTGCGCGATGACCGGTGCAGTATGGAATTCTTTCTATTCGTGCTGTTCATGGGAGCTGTTGGACGGGTACTGCTAGGGTGTCCAGCCACAATGCAGGAGAACGATTAGGGTTCTCATCCAAAGCCTTTAGTTCTAACAGGAACCTATCCGCAAGGCAGCGGGATGGCTTAGTGGAAGCCCATTTGCTTGGATCAGTTATTCTTCCACTGAATTCGTCGATTGAGTTGCCAGCTCAAATCAGCTCCCAACCCGGAGGACCAGGAGACTGGACTTTGTCTGACCTCTACCCATTGACCTGTCAAGTATGATTGCATCTCCGGCCCAAAAAAGCCATCCTGTATAGCTCTTTGGGTCATAGAGACGCTCAAGCCATCACACCACGTCAAGGTGCAGTCTCGTCGTGATGGTAAAGATGAACAGGAGGGTAAACAGTCGCATCTCCGATGTTGGTTGAGAATATGCACTACTGAAAGACCAGTACTGTTTTTGAGCAGTTGTGGTAATCATTTTACCGTCTTTAAGTACTGTTTGTGAAGCGACTAATTAGCGATTGAAGTAATTCCGTGGCTTAGTTGGAAGATTCTGTTTTTGGAGAAAAGAGCGAGTTGCATAGTTTAGTGCTCGCGTGTAGTATAGAATGGTACACCGCAGTGATTTGCACTATTCATTAGTTTTACTGTGTAGTAAAAAAACTCGCAACGGTATTGAGTGGCAGGTACATTCTTCGTGCTTCTGACCTCCCTCTGTGAACAACCTATCTATCAAGTTTTTGAAGACCAAGATATCTCTCGCTACCTTCGTCTTGCTTACTTTATACTATATTGCGTTTCTTTTTTACTTTCCCTCATAGAGTCCGAAGGTTATGAATTTCAGTTGATATCCATGGATCGTCAATGGCATTTTGAAGCCACTGGTCCGGAAGAACGGGACGAGTGGGTTATGTACATCGAGCGCGCCATCATGACGCGATTACAATTAAACGAATCCAACAAACGCACTCGAGCTGGTGGCGCTTGTTTGGGATCGGGCAATTCATTTGCTGGGAGCGCTTCGAATATGGTGTGTATTGGTAGCCGATCGACCGGCGACAATAACAGTTTGACCAGCGGTCGATCCGGAGCTGGGGATACCAGTGAGATGGCCGCGACCGAGCAATTAGTCCAAAGCATTCGTTCTGCCGCAGGCAACGATTTCTGCGCTGATTGTGGGGCACCAGGTGAGTTATCGTCTCTTGGTCCAAGTTTTTTTGTTTTCTTCAAATGCTGATGTATAAGTATTTATCGGGAAACGTGTTTCTACCATTGAACAGTATCCATACCTACATAGCATTTGCTTTAAATTCTCGCCAACCCAAGTCGTACGCGTCGTCGAAGCGGTGTCCTTTTGTAGATTAGGGTTTCGGTGTACTACTGTTAGGTCGGCTGTCCTATAGGTCTGAAAAGCCCATCCGCTTGCAAAGTGCGCAGTGGTCATCAGCCTTTGCACTCCGGCACCTTTGAAACATTGCTCGGACCTGGTCAAAATACCGAATTACCAATGCCAGGATTGTTGTATGACACAAGCTTTTAGAACCAAAACAACCCAACTAGTCTACGTCGTTTCAGAACATGCGCTTCACACGTTAGATATTTTCGCCTTGTTGGGTGCTAGTTAGATAATAAATGAAGGCGGTCAATGCATAAGAACATCGACTACATATATATATATATATATATATATATATATATATATATATATATATATATATATATATATATATATATATATATGACTTGACTGCGCAGGACATGTTATGCCTCTTGGGTGGCTTATTAGTTGTTGTATTCTGACTCAATTTTATCGTCATAGTTGGTCACGCAAAGGACATTAACACGCGACAAATTGGATTGATGCGAGGACATAATAACAAACAAACGGCTGTTTGATATCAGGCAAGGTTATGACAATACAGTACTTAATTTTCCTGAACTAATTTTGTGCAGTTGGGGTCCGCGGGGCGTAAAAAAGTAAATCTACGTGGTATCTGATACCACTATCCAATGCTTCTTTTTACTCTATACTTCGGTCTGTCAGCTTTCTTTCGGTTTCTGATACCGAAAAGTATGAATTTATTTAGTTGGGATTCGATTCTCACTGCGTTCTGTGTTTTTGTAGTCACATTCTGATACGAATAGTGTATAAGCCTTAGTTTTCAGCGTTCTCTGCGCTGCGCGCTTGACAGTTAACTGCTCCCCCGAACACTTTTCAGGTAACTCCACAGTTCACGTTCTCTGTGGTTTGCAAAGGTTTTCTTGATCACAAAGCAGGCTTCGAGTCAGTCGACCGCACAGTTCTCTGGCGCTGCCTCTTGCTGAAGGGTGTACCAGAGGAATTCATTTCCATTGGGAAAACACTACATTAATAGTCGAAGTCGAGGTTTGGGCTTGCGGTGATCTTTCACCCGAGTTCACCAGGAGAAATGGTGTGCGTCAGGGTTGCCACCTTTCTCCTTTTCTCTTTACGTTTGTGTTTGATATGGTCCTAGGGACCGCACTTTGTCAGGTGAAGATAGCAACAATGAACTTTCCCTGACTGGGAAGGTATCATACTTTGAGTATGCAGACAACATAGTTCTTCTAAGTGAAGATCCAGGTAAGTTTCAAGCTTTTCTAGTCAGATTGACAGATTGTGTAGCAACGTTCGGTATGCGTTTTGCACCTCCAAAGTGCAAGATGCTGTTGCAGGATTGGGTTGGGGCAACGCCAAACCTTTCATTGTCTGGGGAGACTATAAACGTGGTCGATAATTTATGTTATCTAGAGAGCTGCATCTCCCTGAGGTTGGATATGAACTAAAGTGTCTCTGCGTATACAGAAGGCTTGCGTGGCATTTGCCAACCTGAGTCTTCGGTGGTGTCGACATGACATCCGTTTACCTATCAAGGGTCGAGTGTACGCTGCAGCAGTCAGGCCCGTGCTTCTGTATGGTTCAGAAATATGGCCACTGCGAGTGGAGGAAATACGAAAATGGTCAGTATTTGAACACCGATGTCTTCGTAGTATTGCTCGAATCTGGTGGGAACAACGTGTGACCAATGCTGAGGTTCGGCGGAAAGTCTTAGGTTCAAGGATCAAATCATTAGATGAAACACCTAAACTAACCAGGTTAAGATGGTTGGGACATGTGTTGTGCATGTCCCCCAGACAGAATTCCTCGGTGTGCTACGTTTGCTGAGACGGGTACCGGTTGGAATTTGAGTAAGCGTGGTCAGTCCATGACGTGGAAGAAAGGTATGAAAAGCCTAACTAGTGGATTTGACCATGTGGGGCGTGTTAGACTTCGTTGGTGGGGTCCAAGAGACCCTCCCACTCAATGGTTAGATACGTTGGGGGATATGGCTAGATGTCGCGATCATTGGCGCTTTTGCATTCACAAACTTTCTTCATCGACTTGATTCCAATAATGTAGTTCTTTTCTTGCTCCTTTCATATTCTCTTTTCCTTCATTATTTCCTTTTGAGGTTGCCGCTAGGAGATAGCAACCGAAGCCACTGCACCCAGTGCATGGTTGGTGGTTGCCTGAACTAAACTGGTTGAACTGGTTCGCAAAGTTGCTCGGCTTTTGTGCAAGTTTCTTATCATTTTTTCGTGTATCTGATCGTTTTATTTCTAGCCATATCCTTTCCATTAAGTAACGACTTAATACAGTTTGTCTGTCAGCTCTTACGAAACGGTCCAATTTTCGGGGTCCGTTTGTACACTTTGAAGCTTTACATGCCTACTCATTTACTCGTACGAATTATGTTTATCAGTGGATATGTAAGCAAAGACGTGTGCAAAGCTGCTGAGACTTCGACCTTATTGTTAGACCGAAATCCGCCGTCGTGCAGCTCGTTGCCACAGACGACCTATTGGGACTTTATGTGATTTCTCATCTCAGGATCTAGTTGCCGGCTATCCCTGATGGAGCAGTGGGTCTTTGAGGCTGCACTCATGCGCAGACATGTAATAATGATTCTAATGATAATCTTGTTCTTGATTACATGGTCGTGCGTTTCCCTAAGTCGGAGGTAGTCGGTTGTTGTTTCAAGTACAGTCCGAGGCCGTTCATTGTTTTGACAGTGTTTATCCTAAATAGCTGTCATGTTTCAGTCTCTGTCTAGTCGCACAAATCACTGCGCAGGTTGGTGTTCGTGAGTGCTTGTGTATGCACGTGTTCGCGTTCTCTTCCATACACATGTGTGTTCGGCTCACGACAACCGATGTGTATATCCGTCGTTCGAAGCTAACACAAACCCGTGCATGTTTATCTATATGTGATTGGACCCCCTGTCTCTTGATTTTTGTATTTATGTTTGTGGGAATGTGATCCTCTGACGTCGTTTCCCTCGCGCTGTGCACCTTCGGTCGAACGTGTTTCGTGCGTGACTGTCAGCTGAATTGTCAGCCAAACCATCTATTGATCATCGAGATTTCTGTAATATCGAGTGCTAACAGAAACATTCACAGTACCGAAACCGCGTTATTTAATGTGCAAGTTGATAGTACTTAGTGAACACTAGGTACAGTGAAAAATATATATTATGCGGAGTGGTTGGTTTAAAGACACTAGGTATGCAGCTGTGATAATTCTTCAATTTCTGGAATAGAGTGAGCAACGACTTGTTGTGCTTTACAGAGGGAAATTTTTCTGATGCGGTTCGTCTAAGGAAATTTTCTGTGCGGGAACGAATGTAGAACAAACAAACCGCTGTTCCGCGTCAAACCGTACTTTATACTTTTGATGCGAGGTCAACTGGCGAAAACCACCCAGGTAACGTATCGTAGGATTCACCATGCTGGGTTTCAAGTCCTTTTTACGCTTCAAACATGTGCATTGTTGGACTTCTTAAAAAGACACGGTTCACTTCTCCCATGGTTTTGCACCAGGCAGTGACACATTGGCTTTGTACGAGGCATCAGTTTACAGAATGACCAGTTCTCGATTGTGACGTCAAAGCATTACTGTATTCCTGTGGTCCTCTTTACGAGCACCTTTCATTCATCTAATGCGTCGTTGATGAAGCTTATTTTCTTGCACCGAATGCAGAAGAACAAGGACACGACCATTTCATTTCTCAAATCATTTTACGTTTGTTAAAAAGAATAAGTTCAAGAACAGAGTAATATATAACAAATTAGGTTCATTTCTCCCTGACGACAAAATGAAACGTGTTGGTCAGTGAACAATGTAAATCTCACGCCACTGGAAGCAACAAACAACGAAAACACCCGTAAACTCAGCAGTGAAGAAATGAATGGTCCAACTGAACGTTTGTCAGCGGAAAAAAATGTGCCAGAACACATCTACCGGCAGTTTACAATTCCTTATAGGATGGCGGTCGATAAGTACTCGCCCAAATACCTGTCGTTTTCTGGTACTCCTTTTTTACTAGATGTTCTTCTGAAACCTGTGGACTGCATGTCCCAACTAGAAGTTCCGTCTTATTATGGTTGTGTCAACCAAACAAATCGTTTTCGTGTATTAAAGCCGAAGCCATGTCGGAGTGCATCGAAAAAGGATGTGCCATCTGATGTTATACGCAAGCATTTAGTATTCGGCTGTAAACAAGTCTTCAGAAAAGTTCACGACCATCACCGAAACGTTAATTGACTACCATTATCTCTGACAACGCGGTATTACCAAATACCAAACGTTCTCGTCGAACAAGTTTGACCTGTTTTATGAAAAAAGTACGATACGAATTTGGGTTTATCTCGTGTTTTCAGACTCACTCTACTTCCAAGTAGTAGCTTTACTTCACTTCAGGTGGAAACAGCGGTCTGTTTGAAATTTTGTTCCTTACACAAACTTGTCACTTCGATCGCTGTTTCTGATGTTGACCAATGACAAATGCCTCCACACTACAGGAAAATATCATTCCGCAGTGTGCTTAACGATGCTATTTGCTTGCTACCGGAGTCGTATTCGGCGGTTGTTTTTGGTGTATGCACACTGACCGCCACTGAGCAATCAGTATTGTGGGAAAGGACACATTAGGTCGTTAAAGCTTCTAACTTCGATCGCATTTATGTGATCATATCTATTGATCACGGAAAAATTGCAAACTAGTCTCACGTGCGTATCGTTTGTCGTTCAGATTTGCTCATCCGCATCAGGGTTGACATACGTGACCTTCAGGTTTATCTTTGCGAAGCGGCCTTTGGCGCAAACCTCTTCTCACACCATTTAAGTGATCTCGTCGTCTGGGTTATCATACCTATACGAGTTTTAACGTTTCCCTGTTTGTTAATTACAGTGGAGTTTCTGCAAGGAACTACGTTCACCTTAATCTATTTCTTTATTTGTTGGCATTTTTTCGCAGCAGTAAAGAACAGCTGTGTACTACTTCAACAACTGGGTATCTATTTACCCAGTAAGAATGTCACCGATGCCGTTCACAAATTAGATTTTTGTTTCTAGACTCATGACCAGGAAATTGTCATCCACTCCATTCAATATGGTTCTCCTATTCCTCAAACAGCTGTCGGTAAATCTTGTCATCCTTCCCGTTTACACACCATCATTCCTACTGTGTTCATTACAGACCCCGAATGGGCTAGTCTCAACTTGGGCACAATGGTGTGTATCAGTTGCAGTGGTATACACCGTCAACTAGGTACACACATCTCCCGAATACGCTCGCTCCACTTGGATGAATGGTCCCAGGAATCTGTTGCGGTCATGTGCGCAATCGGAAACACTTTGGCGAACTCGGTCTGGGAAGCTGCCGTACCGGTGAATGCCGGAAACCGAAAGTAAATTAAGTCAACTGAACCCGTTATCTACATTCAATTGTCTGTTGACGTGTTTCGTTCCTTATCTAAATGGGATCGAGGTCGAACACAAGTCTTGATACCGTACCAGTCCCGTTGGGTATTCCCATTTTCAAGCCGCACATAAGAACTAAACTTGATCAATGATGATCAGAGTTTTACCAGTTTTCATTAATTTTCAAAATTCTTGTTGAGATCCACACAGTCGTATTGTTTCCCACGAGACATTGTGCTTCTTTCATCCAATCCAAATGCTAAGTAACTTTCTAAGTGATATAATCTTCAGTCACTCTTTGAGCTTATCAAAATAATTTGAAAAGTGCGGAGTAGAAAATCATATTGGCTTTCATATATGACAACTTAAACATGACTAGCCTTGTCTATCGTCAACGGTTCTCCGTCACATCAAGTTCTTCGTCTTCGTCGTATTAGTCTACAGTCACCACAATTTTACCCATCACTTTGTTTTCCCATTCTTTGCCCAGAAAACCCGAACCAACCAGTACACGCGAGGAAAAAGAGGCTTGGATTCGTGCCAAATATGATCACCAAGAATTCCTCCCTCCGCTGCCTTATCCAGACGCTCCGCTACAACAACAATTGATCGATGCAATCGCGCGTCAAGATACTCGCCAAGTGGTTCTGTGTCTTGCTTTGGCCACACCAGATACGGTTAATGCGCCCTATTCGCGTCAAGATCCGCGTGCAGCGATTCATATAGCAGCAACTTTGGGTAATTTGGTCTACCTCCAATTACTGCTCTGGGTAAGCCTGTGACAGTTTGAACAGGTTGAGTTCAAAATGCGCTGTTATCTTGCGTGTTTGTGTGTGTGCGCGCTTCTTTGTGTGGTTGCACTCAAGCGAACTTAAACGAATGCGACCAACAGCATTCACATTTACAACCATTAGTATGTGGAAAAGCATATCCAAGAGGAATCGACCCTATAGCCTGGTTTGGCACTTCATGAATAGAAAAGGTCTCATTGTTCCTGAGGTCGATTTTCTGCTTCTTGACCAAGGTCGTTTGTCCCGTTGATCTGTTATCCACCTGTCCGTCGTCCCTAACCTGCACAACCTTAATTTTCTTCGAAATCGCCCTACGGTTATTTTACTTCAGTCAGTAGTTTCATGTATTCCTTCCACTTGTTTTTTCTCTTTATCAGCTGTTCTTGATGAAATTACATATTTTGCCGACAAAGAGAGACAGGGAGGATATCATGTCATTGAAGATCACCTTGGGTACATATCATTTGGTTGACACCACTGGGATGTTTAAATGTATTATGCAAATGCTGTGCGAGTCGAGCGCCCAGCATTTTGATCGAAGGGAGTCGAAACGGCTGTGATAGATGGTGGATGTTGAAGTAAGAGTGATTTAAAGTGAAAAGAACGCAAACGGTTTCGCTTTCATTGAAAAGCATGATATATTTGTTCCATGTGCGCTATATGTGATCGGGTTGAACGAGGAACAGAATTTAAGGAAAATATTTGTTCACTATATTCCTAAATGAACTACTTCAAAACGTATTGGAATCTAGTCAAGATGGCGGCGGACGAAGTTAGCCTGTGTCTTGAAAATGTTCCAGCATTTCATCCAGGTTTGTACCGATTGTTATTCCATGAACTCAGGTGCACCATTTTATTTCATTTTTCTAGTATAACGGTGATCCCTCGGTTACTGATCACGAAGGCCGGAATGCGTTTTACTATGCCCATTGTTCCCAAAAATATGATTGTGCTGAATTCCTGCTTCGCAGCGGATGTCCAAAGCAACTAGTTCCACCTAATACAACGGGACTGTCTGCCGGATCGTCCGCGCCCATCATTCGATCTGCTCACCCTTCTCCCGTATTGCCTCAGCAGCAACCAGTACTCTCCTCTCACCAGCTGGGATCCTCTCTGCAAGCGCAGCATTCAGTGACGATGGACTTGTTAGGGTCTTCTGCATTGCCGGATCCGTTTATGCAACATAGCTCAACTAATCCTGGTACTGGTGTTAATCAGCCCCACCATTTCTCCCACCTTCAGCAGCAGCAACAACAGCAGTCGTGTGCCCTCCTTAGTCTTCCCTCATCCTTGATCTCAGGCGTTCAGACCCAGGTGAATAATGCTTTCCTGGTTCCGCAAGTTCCACCTCAACAACCTCAGCCGTTTGCCAACGGTAAGTGCCCTAAACATTTCTTTCATTCTGATATTCTGCTAAAAGATGCTGCTTTGGTACTTGTCACTATCTTGTTAACGGAGGTATTTCTCAGAATTGTGTCTATTGAATCTATTCCGTGTGCCCTCATCGATGGTTTATTTACGTCTGAACCGTTCAGTTTCGTTTAATGGACACATAAGCTCGTTTTGACCGGTCTGCTATGTATTTTTCAAGTTGACGTTTCATTATTTGTGTTCCTCGTTTTGAGATGTGTATGAAAAGGACAAGTAGTTCTTTGTTGACATGCGTTAGCGCCAGAAGCGCATCTTGTGTTTGTGCTATCATTCCAGGTGGACCCACGTCGACTCTGTCAACGGGTATGGTGTGTGGCAACCCCACCGGTCTCGCTTACCATGGCTCCAGCAACATGAATCTACCTTCGAATAATGCTTCTTATGGTACATCAATGAATCAGGCCGTTGGGGCTACTTTGCCTCGGCGTCGAGCGCCTCCTTTGGCTCCGCCAATTCTTCAACCGTTTGCCAGACCAAACATGGGACCGTTACAAGCACAACCTCCGATCTCAACAGGGACGCACCGCCCGCACTCAGGCGCAGTTCTCCCGGATCGACCCAGCGGAAGCTCTGTACGACCAGCGGTCTCTAGCACCCACCACCCACTCCCCTCCCACTTGCCCCCTGTGCTTGCTCGCCCCGGGACAAGTGTCAATTCCAGCACGTCGGCGTCAAACAGTACTCATGCACTGGTCCAGAGTAACCAAGAGGTTGGTCTGTAATTCTAACTCCTCGAATACGTCTGGTTTGTAATGTGTTGTTCCCGTACCAACCGTGGTTCGATGCTTATATTCGCACGCATCATGCGGTTGCACATACTACGCACATAAGATTTGGATCTGAATGAACTACGCATTTTCTCCTACCCTTTTCTTTTCCAGTCCTTTTAACTCACTTTTCGTACCGCCTTCTCATCGCTGTTGCCTCGCCTTTCAAAACAAAAGTCCGTAATCTGTACTTTGATGGGGTAACACTAATAGCGTGCAATACTGTTTGGAGCCCTGCCTCCGTCCATGTTCCTTCTTCATTCAGGTTTGTATGGGCCGCCAGACTCCATGTCTCCCTGCAAATCCCTATCCATGCTATCCCGCACGTTCCCTGTCTTGTCGCTCACATTGGTTTATTTCAGCGTCAGTCTGCCGAGCTTAACCCTCACATTCGTGCTGTTTCCCATGCTGTATATTTCATCATTTGCACTTACAAAGCTGATCTTATCGCCTCGCGGATCTTCAATTCTGGTCCTCAGTTCACATTCGCTCGTTCGTGTTGGCACCGGTTCTTTTCACACAGCTCCTTCCACAGCCCCCGTTCACCCAATTTTCAACAACAACTTCGCGACTTTCTGATTCTCGCCTGGCGGATCACCATCTCTGTGTATGGGCAACCTGTTCCAATTGCAATTTACTTTTACTATTCATCAGACGATTTGTATATAGTATGATATTGTTTTTTTAATCTAAGCAGTTACTGCTGCCACTTATTAATATTAATAGTACTACTGTTCATAAATTGTTTCATCCCGTGCACTTGTATTGTCTGATGTTTTCGGTTGAGCTAGCTTCAAGGTTTGTCCATCGAGATTTCACAGATACACAGTGCTTTCCTTAAAGCCACCTGTTAGGTACTTCTAATACGTTATGACTCTCGGAAACCTGCGCAGTCTGTTTCGGCTTGCGACTCCGATTGCTCCAACCCGCTACGGAAAAATCAGAAGGCAAAACCGGACTGGCTAAAAATGTCCTTAACAGGAATTACTGTGTTGTATATAAAGCGAGAATCGAATATTTGTGAACTCGGGCGTCCAGTTTGATCCAAGCCCTGTGGGGCCGATTAGTTTGATAAAAATATTTTGCCGGATTGACTATTGATCCGTTGACCCAATTTGCGTCGGACTGTAGATGAATGCTCGATCAACAAAAAGGGTTATGTCATGAGTCGTCCGATAATTTACTGACTGTTGGTTGTTCAATCGTGCCTGACGCGCTTGAGTTGATTCATGGCTTGCCTAACGGAAGTTTTTTGTTTTGTTTTAACATCCTAACAACTTCACGGGCTTTTAGTTTCGTGGTACCATCGCTGTCCAATTTCCCGGCAATTTTGTGTGGGAAATATCAGTTAGAAATTTGGTGATAAGCTTCTACCAAACTGATCCAAGGAAATACAGTTTTGCCGTGAAACGATGTCGTGCAGGTAAAGTATTGGGTAGCAATCGAAATGAGCAACTGGGCCACGTGCACGATAGTTGTCTGGATATGTCTTCTCTAGAACCAGATGGTAAG
Source organism: Fasciola hepatica (assembly GCA_948099385.1). Classification (NCBI taxonomy): domain Eukaryota; kingdom Metazoa; phylum Platyhelminthes; class Trematoda; order Plagiorchiida; family Fasciolidae; genus Fasciola; species Fasciola hepatica. Next base: position 5,769,537 of record CANUEZ040000012.1, on the reverse strand, counting down.
TTGACACCCATGGACTGTGGTAATGACCGACAGTATCTTTGAGAAGCAAAGTGTCAAACTGGTAGCGGCTCTTCGGAAACACGAAAATCAAAATCTCCAAGTAATTTCTAGGAGCCAGTGAGTCTTGATCGCACTTGAAGTTTGCATGCTCCCAAGAAGCCCATCTGGATTCAGCATCGGGTGATCAGTTACCAGTAGCATTTGCGACCTTGCCGCAGAAGCAGCTCAGAATCAGACGCAAATCAGTCACAGGCAGTTTCTTCACGGAATGCCGAATTTGCTTAGGTGACTCATTGGTCACGCTGTAACACACGTCACGGATCAATTAAGACTGATCGGTGAGTCCACACACATTCACAACGCTAATTACATTCACACTAAGTAAGGGATTGACTGTTTGAGTGATATTTTCTTAAATGAACCTAAGATTTTCCGGCTATGGCCCATGGCCATATCTCGTTCCGCTCGCTCCGCAATCGTGACGCATCACCGACTCACTGGTTCGACTCTAACTAGTTAGCCTACCCAGATCTGTCCGTTCAATCGAACCGACAACTACACCTCAAACTCTACCGGACTTCGCTCTTGTCGGCTGAATTTGTGGTATCCACCGTTGGGATAGAAATGCTCGTGAAATTGCAAGAAAACTCACATTTTACGAAAAGCACTTCGTCCTGAGCCAGTCGGCGGGTTTGTTAGTGACTATGTAGTGGGCCACGCGATTGCTCACCGCTTCTCTTATTCATTCATGAGGAATTTGATCAAGGAGGACTGATTATGTGTGTATCTGTTCGAGAGAGTAGATTAAGCGAGATCTACAAGGAGTTGGGTATCCCCAGACATTTCTACGTTACAGTAATATATCGTGCAGCGAAGTCGCCGACTTATCGGATCGGTTGTTCCGTCATGGGAACGGGGTTCTCAATCTAGAAGAATGGTATATGGCCCAGGACGTGTCCTATTGGGTTCTGGAAGAAAAAATTCCCACATTCGAATGAATGGGAACGACTGGAGTCAGCCTGCAGACTCGAAGGCGTGTTATGGGTTATAGCAGTACAAAAATGGCACGGATCCGAGGAAAATTTCGAAATGGAAATTAAAGCACTAGTGTGTATACACGCGAAAACCGAACGTGTGCAAAAGAGACGTCGACGAAAACATGCTGCTTTTAGAATTCAACAAAACTCACGCAATCGGAGAAAGAGCACGGTCAAAATTGGGCTTCTGAGCAGATCGTAAAGAAACAAAATCCCAAATGGTGTGTGAGAAATTCCCATTTCTTTGGAACGACCGGGGCCAATGCTGGTTCGTTAGATGGCCGGAGGCCATCCCCATCTCTATCGTTACGGTCGAACCAGTGGCTTGCCGTCAACAGAACGATGGATGGCTTTCTACTGTCCTACCACTACTACCGATCGAGGATAACAGTTTTGAGTTCGATCTGTTCCCTTCACTAACACATGCTGGGCATGAATCGTAGTCACATGACCGCTTACTATAAGGCGTCGAGCGGTTTGGCCTGACTTTTCCATCGTCAACTCAAAGCGGTTTTTAAGGCGTGCAAAACCCGTAGTGGCTTCAGTCATTCCCAGAAAATAAACATTTAGTCTACGACCTCTGATGCTTGATTCCGACTGCACTGTTTGTCTTTAGTTGCGTATGTTGTACTGAACTGACCTTCGCGAGGTTTTCATCAACCTCGCCTTCGACGCGCCTCCCGTTCTCGCCGATAGTACGCGCTCGGTTCGCTTCACCGTTGCTTTCGTTTTCTTTCTGTTTATTGCTCGCATCGGTTCTCTTTCGGTGCAACGATACGTACAATACCCCACTGCAGTTGTCCACGCACTCAAGTCTTCTCAGTTCATTCGAACGAAGGGATTTGGTTGGAAGTTTGCTTCAAAACCGAACAGAAGACACGTTCTGAGGTCACTGGCTGAACGTCACCTTTAGGCCTTGGATTGGTACGAAATGTTACTACTCGGCATCGGGACTTCCCCAAAGACAGTCATCCAATGTTCTTCCACTGCCCGGGGAATTCTTCACTCTACGGAGTACAGGTTCACTTTCCGTCCCAACTTACAGTCGTCGTCTATCTACTTACGTGCAAAATCTAGCCGCGGCACAAATTAGATTACAGTGATGGTGGGTTTTTGTTCCGACCGAACTCAAAACTTGTGCGTGTGAATTAATTCTCGTCGGTTCGGTACGCATACCATTGCAACAACCTAACAAAGGTCCATTTCGTGTGACTTCCTGTCACGATGAGACGTTTGCGATTGATTAACACGGCTGTGTCGATACTGTTAGCATCGATTGTCTAAAAGCCGTATGCGTTGATAGCAACTGTCATCAACCGGCTCTAGTGTACCACCCGTTGACTTTGGATTCCGTGTTTTGCCTGCATTGCCCGTTGACAACATTTCCGTGTCATGCCAGGACTTGCATTCGTCGTTCTTTGCTACGACTTTGAATAAGGTCCTAGTCTCACGTCCGTAGCAGCAGCCCATTGACTCTGCTACATACTTTGGAGAATATTTAGGCTAGGTCAATGGAAACCCACAAAAGGTGAGCAGTGACCTCCCAGGCCAGTGCTGCCGGAGGTCGCTATCCCTCAAGACAGGGATACTCTTGATCCTCCTGTTGAGGACTGCAGCCCAAGCCAGGTTCAGAGTATACCCGAATAACGGCCAGTTGACGTAGGCGCGGCAATAATGGAAAAGATGAAGCTACAGAACCCCGACAGCCCCATGTGAACACTGAAAAATGTCAATCCACACGGCATAGCGCTCCCATCTCAAGTACTTCTCAATACACCATTAATATTTGACCGCATAGAGGGTGTCACTCATGCTCTCACCTTACCAGAAAGAATGAAGCAAGCACACCGAACCGAGCGCCATATCTTTAGGCTCAAATGTAGTGCTCAACGAAGAACAGGAATCTGCACCGTACAGTCACATTGCAAACGTCATGCTTCTTCATCATTTTTCGTCCCATTCATCACCATACTATCCATTATTATTTGTTTAAATGACAGCATGTAATTTAGTCGGAATGAAACTAACTAATTGCCTCATGGTGATGGTCTCCATCCCGTGGAGTATCTTAGTTACCTCGGGTCTTGTGCTGTGACAATGCCACACAGGCAACCCAATAGGGATTGACCTTTTCCGAAGAATGGAACATTGAGGATCCACCAGTTTTGCCGTCGGAAGGGGCATTAGGCTTCGTCACCAATGGCTGAATCCCATTGTAAGACATCAGCAGGCTTGAATTTCAATAAAGGGTGTGTGCCACACATTCTGTCCGAGCTGTGGTTTCTGATGAACGAATGCACCGCGTCTCCGACGGGTGACTAATATCTCGTGGTCACTGGAGCCCGACGGCGATGAAAGATCGATTCCACTTACGTCAGAGGTTCGCGGAGAGAACACTGGGTCAGCGATAGATGCCTGATCCCGCAGTATTCCTGGTCGGTTCTTGCACACGTTGATGCAGCAGTTTCATGGAGACTGTCCGCGACAATTGACGCCCAGTCAGTATGGGGTCTGTAAAGGCCCTAAGAACCAAACGATGGCCAGTCGTCTCTCATCGATGAGTAAATATCAGAATAATAATAATGGCATATTTCAAGGAAACCCGAGACATTTTTGAATTCATCATCACATGGCATGACGGGATGTTTAGGGTTTCTAGGTAGATATGTGTACAAGATTGGGTGTGTATGTTTAAATGGATGCTTGGCACAGTTGAACATCAAGGTCCCATGGTCACACTGACCACATAAAGTTTTGCGATCGAAAAGCGCTCTATTTAATAATAATCGGTTAGATGAAGAGGGTGGGCGAGAACTGATGTGTATTTCGTTAAGTCGTACTTCTCTAAGGTCAGTGATATAACTGGTGCTGGGATAATCTGAAGCTGAGCATTATTTCACAAACACGTTAGTTATCCAGTATAAACGCACTGAAGTCCTCCTACCCCCCCCCCCCCCCCCCCCCCAGTTACTCCGATAACTCTTCTGGGTAGCGAAAATAGCCAACAAAGTTGCTTTTCGGTGTGTAAAAAGCATACAAGCTACCAATACATAAATTTGTATTCTAATGCCTACATTCAAGACACCTCAGTAATCGCATCCGAATAATGCTTCCCAACGAGTTGTTAATGATCTTTGCTATCTGTGGCTTAAAGCACTGTTGAATGCTATGATATGTTTCTTTCACAAAGTATCTGTTGGTGGTTTCGACGAACGGAACCTTTGTTTCATACGCTGTATTACCGTTCCTGAAACCTGCTGAAGAAAAATTACAGCACACACCCGTGATGAGACACGCCAACGGCTTTTACTACCAATACATTGATTGCAGTTAAGAGCATGAGTGCTGTCTTTTTGAACGTTTCCCTTGATTGTCACACTCATCATAAATTCCTTTGCACTGAAATATCCATTTCACTTATTTCGAACATAAAAATGACAATTATGAACATCTACGCCCATAAATTGTCTGCGAGCCATCGACTAGCCAAGGCGGCTCCGCTTGCCTAATCAACCACGGCAGTCAATGCTAGTAACCTTGGTCAACCTCTTTATGTACAGCGTATTTGCAATTGAAAAAAATTGCCACAGAACCGAGGATATCAATCTTATTCCCGCATGTGATATTTAACCTCATTCAATCCTTTTCCTCCATTCGCGAGCATAACGCCAATCTGGCGAACATTAGGTTTGGACCACAAGGCACTGCAGTATCGATCAGGAACAACCGGAATCAGCTGAATAAACTGAATATGGGAATAGACAACAGAAAAAAGTAACTACGATAAGGAAGTCAGGTGATATCGAAGGACTATTTCGAAGGAAAGTGTCTAGACAAAGGTTTGGAGTCGAACTAGCAAAGGGTGTAGGGAAATGATGAAGATGACAAACACACATTTGAACCAAGAGGATCGTTGTCCTGGAAAACGGAGGAATGATTTTCTGAAGAATTCGCAAGATTATCAGAAAAGTTTGCGAGGAAAGAGATCAACTATCGGTAGTACGGATAACCAATTTCCAAAGGGAAGTTTGAGAAAAACCAACCAGTGATGAGTGGAATAAGTGCCCATTCGTAGAAACCTGATGGAGTAAAGTGACGAAAGCTGGCCGGTAAGTGAACCGGAAGTTCAGTTTAATTCGTGAATGACATGAGAGAAACGCAGGCTGACAACTACGTGGACAAGAGAACAGAGATCAGACGGAATCACAGAAAAGTAATCTGCTGTGAAACTGTTAGTAAGCGCCGATGACTGCATGACTGGAGATGGTGGAGGAAGTCCTGCTTGATGTAACAGAAGAACAATTAGGTGATATCAGGCATACTGAGCAATGGATGAAAGACCTCCTCGGTTTTTACGAATTTGGAAATGAAGGTGTATAAACAGTTGGACCTTTGTGGATTCCATGGCACAAATTACAACAGCTCAAGGAGACAGCATCTTCGGATTACTAAGTACAGATCTGAAACTTAGAAAGAAGTAGGGCGAAGTCTATCCCCGTGTTGAATACGGATAATTATCGACCTATCTTGAACTGCGCTGCACCGTGCGTGGAGATCGTATCTTTGGAAGAGAAGGAAATCGGCAGAAGTGGTAAAGGAAAACCCCGGAAAAAGTGTGTGACAGCTCGGTAGAGATTCGAGACAAAAAGAAGTGTTTTAACAAAAGGCTAGTGCACAGATATAGAAAAAAGGGTGACTCGCAGTATGACCGCAATGTTCAGCGAGTTGACATCAAACCTGCCACAAAAAATTGCTCCCCGAGTTTAGTGCGACATGGCTTTCGGTCAGGAGAATGTACGCCATCTGAATGGATCCTAATAATTCCACAGTTGGCTGCCGAGTAGTGGAAGGAGCACCAAAAATGCGCTTGGGATTGTATGGATTCGATCTTTATTGCCGCAGGGCTTTGGGATGCAAATTCAGTCTGATCATCGGATAACGGAAATCACCGTTCCGTTGGATCCAAGTTGTCTCGTTTATTTTGTTCTTTTTTCGTTCACATAGCTTATTTTTCCGCTTTCGTGTTGCTGTTTAGCCTTGTGGATATTTACTCATATTCTGTATCAGTTTTAGCTGTCTCTAGAGACAACAGCTGTTGTGTTGCATAAATTCCCGACGAACACAGAGTTCGTTTATAGCCATAAGTTAAAGTTGTGGTACCTGCAATCACCTAGACGATTGGGAAGGACAAAGATGGTCAGATTGAATGCGAAGGATCATGGGGGAAATAATAAATGCGAGGAGGATATGGAGGATGAAGTGGTATGATGTGGTGCTTGCAAACCGGGGTACCATAGGGCATGCATTAAAACTTCAAAGAAAGCTTAGGAGATTTATGTGAAACATACGGTTTTGCATGGAGCTCCAATCCACAGTAACTGAGATTAGTTCAGGCGTATTAAGGGTGGTCGGAGGTGTGAAAACTGCTAACAAAGACTCGAAAAGTATCTCGAAAACTAATGCGCAAGTCCGGGAGAAGAAAATGATGAGGAGGACCATCCACTGGAAGGCAAAGTTGAGGACGGATAGGTAAAAGCAGAGTGAACAAATGAGTGAAACTAAGGCAGACTGGAACCTAGCCGAGGACAAACACCGGTCCGTGGTACGAAACGCGGGGGTGACCGAATGTGATATACAAGAATGAATCCTTCTGTTTTGCTTTACTGTATTCTCTCTGTTATAATACACCCTTGTGCCGTACACGATTCTGCGCATACGAAATAATACGCTACCTTCCATTCGATCTTGGAATTCTTGATTCTCAGTATTTCTATGCCGGGTTCGGCCAATTCAATCTATTCGATATCACACGGAACCTGCATGCAATGAGTAGCTGCCACTAAACTTCGCCACGAAACTACAGAATCGAGGTAAATTATAAAAGAGCCCACTAAAAGACAGAAAGAAACTGTCAACAGATATAAAACCTGAAAAATACCAGTAGAATAACTACAGAAAGGATCAGAAATGTGATGATTCACGGAATTCCGGGACCACATTCGGCGGAGAACGGAGTGAGGACCAGGGCCATGATACCTCGTGTTGTAAACTGGATAAAACGCATTGGTTCGCTGACCAGGCCACGATAAAATAACCTGCGGTTAGGAAAATGGAGGGCAGAAATATCGAAAGGTGATAGAAGGCCAACACTCATTTTAGTGGAACTCAAAAGCACTAAGGCACAGGGACGGGGTGTTGGCTGCCTAAGAACAAATAAGGTGGTTCTCAACCTGCTCGGTCTTCTTTCAGTCGGATGACGTGACTGGCAGATATACCTTTCATGCAATTTTGAAAGTGGTACGGAGTCTATTTGTCCGAAATCTTCGAGGCTGACAATTAGTCCAGATATACAACCCACGGACGAAATTGTTACTTAGGATAGCTGGTGCTCTAATCTGGAAGATAAGGAAAATCGTGTTGAAATTAGAATACCAGAGGGCAGGGCAGAACAGTCCTTCGGAAAGCTTGTGAATATTGTTGAGGAAGATGAGGTCAGTGAGAAAAAATATGGGGACAGCTCTCAGGCTTAGGGATCAGGGGCTTGAAAACTGCCGGTAAATGACCTAAAAGGAAGACTGCTAATTCCCGGGCCCTTGTCGATTATATACACGATTGCTTGTGGCACTCGAAACAACTGGGATGAATTAACAGCCACAGTGGGCGATGCACAGATTGTTGCTACCAGCGCAATGTGGCTAGCACCGGAGGACGTTATTACTCATGCTTGTGAGGAGGGTTTTGTGCTGCATACGAAAGGTTGGGACAGTGGGAGATTAGGAAGAGGACTACTGCTGCTGGTTGGCAAGCGCTTGTGCCGGTAGGAAGCAATAGAAATAGGATTATCAAATGTGCAGAGTATAGACCGTATATTTAAAACGTGAACAAGTCCTGTGACATTCCTTTACGTTTACCGAAGCCCATCCTCTAACAGAGTGAAGGATACTGAACTGCTGGCATTAATTGATACAGTCAGCAGGGATAAAGCAATGCTCATCATGGAGTTTTCAAAGCCCCGAGAATAGTTTGTGGATTGAGAGATGCCCCACCCAGGTGTTTAGGAGGTGCACTTCTTCTGGACCTACAAGGAGAAGGGCACTTCCAAAACGTGTAGCAGAAAACGCGTTGGGGGAGCCACCAGAACTCAGCGGTACTTGACTTACTATTGACGAAGTGTGAAGGGGACTCGTGTTCAGTGGCCATCACAACACCAGTGGGAAAGAGGGATCTAACTGGTGGCTTGTGGAAGTGCGCCGCCGTTAGCTTTGCGGACTGAGGAGCTCGGAGCTAGTGGACGCCTCGGCGGAACCAAGTTGTTGGGTCATTCAAGGCGGCGGAGCAGAGAAATGGAACCGTATGAGGGAGAACCTTTAGGTACTTCAGGGTGCTTTCGTTTTGCTAGTGAGGATTAAACGAAATGGCTAGCCGCCATGGCGGAAGTCTAGGGTGCGGAAGGTGTAGCCTTAAAACACAAAGCCTGCTGCTGGTTTGGGTAGAGGGGAGCCGTGGGAAACTAACGGGACGTAGGACGGCTCGTAGAAAGGCCATAAGAACCCAACGGGGCACAGAAGTCAGTTAGAAGAAAGACTAGCGAGAGGGCGGAGGGAAGTAACTGAAAGGCATATTGTGACTATGCCCAGCCAAAGTCAACCCTACGGGTTGCAGCTGGTGGTGGCAAAGACTCGAGGGGCGGAAGCACCGAAACGGATGAAATAAAGACCAATATATTGCTTCACTATTTTGAGGGAGTGCATGGCAAAGATAGAAGAAGGAGCACACCTAGTCTCTCCCTATTCGGCGGGACAGGGATACGACCCGTTCAAATTGAAGAAGACGACATTAGACTTGAGCCAGAAAGAATAGAGCTAGGTAGGACAGCAGAACGAGATGCAATTTATTTAGACCTGTTGAAGCCATTAGTCAGCCTGCTGGCCGAACCTCTTTCACAGCTGTTCAACCGGTTTCTTCGGGATTGGAGGCTGGCGCAGGTGATGCGAGTCCACAAGAGTGAGGGCTGAAAGGGAGCTCCCAACTATAGACAGGTGAGCCTGACGTCAGTTGTGCTGAGGGCCCTGGAAGGGGATCTACGAAACCAAATGGTTGCCTTTTCCTTCCGGGAGTGGACTGACTGGCCTACACCTGCATGGCCTTGTGAAGAAGAGGTCATACCTGACAAACCTCGTATGCTTCTTGGATGGAGTTACGAGGAGATTTGATGATGGTGAGGAACTAGAGGTCTGTTACACGGGCTTCAAGAAAGCCTTCGACTCAGTATATCACGGGCCGCTAATGCACGGCCTTCTATTCTGTTGAGCACAGCAAGGGTCGGCGCTCGGGTCACTTCTGCTTCTGCCGTGTATAAACGATTTAGCTGATGAACTGGACTGCCCGCTATTCATGATTGCCGACGACTCTAAGGTAGTTGAAGATTCCATGGGAATTGCCCTGCAGGACGACCTCCTTGAGGGGTGTCGGTAGCACACAGAGAGTTCGTACTCGAGATCAACAACTGCATGCAACTTACCGATAGAACCTTTGAGGTCAACCTGAAGGAGCTTGAGGATAGAGATACCGGGGTGTGTTTGTAAAGGACGAATATTGTCGAAGACCTGGAGGTATTTACGACTGTGGAGTTCAAACCCCAGAGGTGATGCCTGTGAGCCGCTAGGAGGGGTAGCAATGCCTTCTCACTAATAATGAGAACCGTAACCTCACGTAAGCCATGAGTACTTTTGATGCTCACCCAACCCAAGTGGGGCCGCCTCTGAAGTGTCCCATTCAAGCTTGGCATTCTAATCCTATTAGGGAAGGGAGACTGCTTGGAGGCATGTAGCGGAGATTCACACGAATTTCTGCTGAGCTCCGCAGCTCGAACTATGAAGAGAGGCTTAGGGAATTCAAACTCTTTTCGGTGGATGGAAGGAGGTCAAGGTGGGATTGCTTTGAGGCGCTCAGGATTAGGAAGGGCTTCTCGGAATTGGGGTGGGGAGGCGTTTAGTTGCTCTCCGGAAACACAGACGAGAAGCTCATAGGGCAAAAGCTGAAGCCTGTGAAACGCCCGTGTATTACTGTAGTTAGACCAAGTTCCCTCACCCAATGGGTAGGAAATCAATGGAATGAACTTCCGTCCTCAGTGGTAGAAGCCTAGGCTGTCTTTGATTTCAAGAGAATGTTAGATACCCATTGGGACAGCTTGTTTGTAGATCTAGTTTGTAGTAGCAAGCCACCTAGTGACCCACGAATAACCGGACAGGTGGTTTGAAAATAAAGAAAAAGGTTTCACCGATAAATAATGGAGTTAGGCCTTGCAAAGACGCTCGAGTATAGACCGTGCTGAATTCCGACTCCTCTCGCTACCGTACAAGTTAGTTATAAACCGAGTTTGGTTGGTTATTCGGGCCCGATCGAGTCCGCCTTTCTTCCCTTCTGTTCTTCACACTCTTGTATGACTCTACTACGGACTGAAAGGCCTGAGGCTGTTCACACAGTGGAGCCAAGACGAAATGCGATGCCCGACCAAGTGGAAAGAGACTGGTAGAAAGAGAAACAAAAAGGGGCTGAATCCTACTCTCGATGCTCCCCCGAAAAGACTCACTACCGTGCTCAGGAGGGTAAACTCCTGATATTCAAGACCCATGCTGGGTCGTTGTTGGACCACTGCCTGCTGGTCTTTGCCCTGGCGCGAAAGGCTGAATCGTAAGTATAGGAAACGTGCCACGCTCCTTTACCAAATTACTACTCGGCCACTCCTCCAACCTTAAATACAGAGCTAGGAACGAACTGCTCCGGTCTGAATCTCTGCGGGTACTTCATGCCAAGCACGATCTTCCTTTTCTTCTCAGTCTTTTGCACCCAAAGGTTTGCTCATCTGATAACCCGTCTGGTTTCTCTAGTGATTCTCCTCATCCTCTCATACTCCTGTCTCTAGAAAAAAATAAGCTCATTCAAGCTCCGCGGCCTTGAAACAGTGCTCGGTTGAGCCTGTGACTTTGTAGGCCAGACGAGGGGAAGAACGGCTGTTTTGAAGCCTTGAAGTAGTACACGGGTTCGAAGCAGGAGCCCAAATGTTCCCGGTTCTTGAGGTATCTTCTTGTCTGTAGTAGTCTTTCCGCTCAAATCAGGAGGGATGGACAAGAGGGGACAACTACTAGACCAAAGAATTTCAGATATAAAGTTCCTGCTTCGAAAGTTGGAAGACTGTGCTTCTAATCTCACCCCCCTACTGTGCAACACTGAATTCATCGAACTTTCTATAGCACAAAACCCGACAGTGGATGCTGGCTTTGTTGACTCTGTTGTGCCCGATATTCTCATAAGAGTGAGAAACTCCCGTGATGCAGCCATGTTTAATGTCCCAGCTAGACTGCTCCTCGAGCATGTCAAGCACAAATTGTTGAATGCCTGTGGTATGGCCAACCTTCCCTGTCAAATATCAAGACTTCTTAAGCGCGTTCAACCCTTTAACTGTCCAATCCTTATGCAATTCGTGGATGATCCATCCACCAGAGCTGATTAGAATGCGTAAAACCAGAGCTTTTAATTTTCCCTATAAAAAATAGCCGAAGATAAAGCCCCTCTGCAAAGAGAAATTACTAGATCTCTCTCGACTTTCCACACGAGAATGACGCCTGACGATCCTCAGCCTTCGACACAGACAGCTTAACACTCCACCGCTTCTTCTCACATCCCTATCGCGTTATCTTCCCACGCAACTTCCACTTCTTCATAACCACCCACTTCCTCCTCATCTACTCCCGCCCTAGACTCTTTGAAACCTGATCTCATTACAGTTGATGTAGACATGTGCCTCTCTCTCCTCTTACCAGTCTTCCCACCATTCTCCCAAACCCCTCCTTCATCCAACTCTCCTCCTAAATCAAATTGCCTTAGCTCACTGAATCCGGTTTCGAACTTGGGAGGTATCTGTTGTTCCTATGTCTTGGTGGCCACCACAAACTCACCGCTTTAGCTGCCTGTCAATACTAGACTACGGTCATCACACGCCGTCCACTCTGCCTCCCGTCATACTCCTCACTTGACACTTTTTCTACTGCTTTTCAAACTAAAAGCTCCATATTTAGTGATTCACCAAACAAACTTTACCCCATAACGTACAGCTTATTCGACCCCCCTAAACCCCTGTTTCTCAAGTACTTCCAACCCTGTCCTCTGCACCCTTCTTTAGTCAATACTCAATTCCGACTGACCAGTATTTCTCAACTGCTCCTAATCACCCCTGCCTGCTGTCGAACCAACAAACTCAACAGGTTTTGCCCTTTGCTCCGACATTTCCCTCTTCGTTGATGCCCAGTTGTTCTACCCCTCATCAGTCCCTCTTACTGCACCAATAACTCCAGCTTGGCTGGAAGCCACTCCATGTGAACCCCCACTCGCCTCAACGTTTACATATTGCCCTTTGACCCTGATCTTCACTCCTCCCAACCGCGATAGCCTGCCTTCTTCCCTCTGATGTGCCTGTGCCACCTCCCACAAATTGCATATCTTCAGCCTCATCCAACTCTTGTTCTATTTCTAGCAAACTCCTGCACCTAAAAAACGATCTTGATAACGGACTCCTGGCTGTCTGAGAGCACTCTCAATGATCAAATATCTTCAGTAGGGTACAATCTTCTAAGGACCAACAGGCCCAGTCGGCATGGTGTTGAGTGCCTACCCTATATTAAGGAAATCTACAACACGACCCCTCTTCTATATACTACGCTCGATTCTGTTCCCGATTCTTTCTGGTTCACCATCAGCCTCCAAAGCACTGTTCTTCACATTGGCAGCTTGTATCGCTCTCCGAATTCCCCCGGTTCTTTGTTTCCACCTCTTATCAGATCTTTTGAATAACTCTAGTTCCTCCCTTCCGGAACCAAGCTTATTGCGGGTGACCTCAGTCTCCCTCAAATTTGTTGGCCCACTCTCTCGGCTCCTCCCAGCTTTGTGGCCCTCAGTACTAGTTTTCATCTTGGTGACTGGACACAACATGTTGTCGAACCTACTAGAAACGGAAACGTACTAGATCTGGTATTTACTCATAACATGCCTCTCATCGACGTGTCTGTAACACAAAATTTCCTCGGCAGTGACCATAAAATGCCTATCTGCCATCTGCCTCTAAGTCACCTTGCTAGTCCTGCACACTCCTCCAACAATATTTTCCCGTGCAAAAATTGGGCTTTGCTAGTCACGCTTATTCGCTAAAAAGACTGGAGTGATTATTATCTTACTCATGACCTTCAGACTGTTGCGGATATTTTCCACTCCTTTTCCGGCTGTCTGAACAAACGGTCTTATGCTTCCCAGGTCCCCTGTCTCGCCACTCCACAAGAAGCATCATACATTTCTCAAGCAACCATATAATTCCAAAGACTTTTCAGTTTTTATTCATTTAAATCGTCCTTCCGCACTTATTCAACGACAAGATAATACACGGCTTCGTGACCAAGAACCTAAAACATTGAGTCACCCAAATAAGTTGCAAGTTTTTTTCTATGAAACGCTGATAACAAGGCTGACTCCGGATTCCTGATTCTGAATAATAACTCGTCTGTCACCTCCCCACCTCGCACAGCCGAAGCTTCTAGTGCATTCTTTACCTCAGCCATGGCTCCAGCCACTGTCATTGCTCCTCCCCCATCTTCACCCATTACTGACTCTTTCTTTTCTGCCACATATTTTGATGCCAAGAGTATTAGTAAGGTATTATCAAGTAGCAAACCTTTCCCCCGATTAGGCCCCGATGGCCTACGGCAAGTTGCTCTTGTCAATGGCGGACTAGATCTCCATCTTTTGCTGCTTGATCTACTCACTCTTTTACTTAATGGTAGTATTGTGCCTGCCAATTGGAGGCGCTCGGTAATGGTTCCCATTCACAAAAAGGAGTCTTTGCACGAGGTTCTTAATTACCGCCCCATAAACCATATCCCCATTTTATCCAGAATAATGGGAGAAATAGATAAAGGTTATTTTGATAACTTCCTACTGAGCTTCAGCGTTGTTAATGACAATCAACATGGATTACTCTGTTCACGGTCCTGCATGACCTGTCAGTATGATTTTCTGAATCTTGTCAGTGACTCAGCAGAAAGTGTGAAATCTCTTGTTGTGCTTTATCTAGACTTATCTAGAGCATTCGATCTCGTGCCTCATCCCACATTTCAACAAAGCCACAACCATTTGGTATTATCGACCCACTACCTTCTTCATTCCCATCTTACGTATCTCATCTTTCACAGGTCGTTTTGATTAATGGACACACCCCTAGCCCCAGGCTTGTTTCTAGTGATGTTATTATGGGCGGCGGTCTAGGCCCCATTTTCCTCCCATAAACAAATGACACGTTCTCGACAATACTTAAAGGCGAGCCGTTTTTGTCTGCGGACGACATTAAGATAGTCTACACATATTTTCGCCTGGTAACCTCAGTACCATTTTTCCTAAAATCTCCGCTAAATTAGCCGCCCTTGATGAATGGCCCTCCACCTGGGCGATGAAATTCTCCGCCGAAAAGTTTACCTTCCTTATTTACTAATGCCGGAATCCTCCAGGTTCCTTATGCCTCGGAGCTTCACCCATCGACAGCCAGCTCTTAGCCAGGGACCTTGGCTTAAGTTATTCTTGCTCTCTCAACTTCTCCGAACAAGCTGTCTTCCAAACGGCGAAGGCTAAAGAGTGTCTCGGTCTTCCTTTCAGATCATTTTAGGTTATAGAGAGCATTCTTTACGTGTACAAAGTACATGCCAGGCCCCTTTTCGAATATTGTCCCTTAATCTTCTCTGGTAAGCGAAAGTCCGACAAGATTATTATTGAAGGTATTCAGAGATCTACAAAGCAGCTTATTGGTTGGTCGTCAAACTCAAACTACAGGGAACGACGGTTATATCTCAAAATCGAACTAATATGTCTTCGTCGCATCAGGTCTAACCTGGTATTTCTGTATAAACTATTGACTAAACAATCTTATTCCTCCAACCGGTTAAGCTTCTCCCCGGATTCTGGATATTTCCTCCATATTAGACAGTATACTATTACCACACCCTCTGCGAGGACAGTTCCACGCTCCAAGTTGTTTCTCTTCAAGTACTCCAGAATCTGAGGTAAGCCCCCTTCCAACATCAGATCTTCTCAGTCAAAGTTTACATTCCTGCATGCTATAGATTAATTCCTTCCTGTCCTAACTAGTTAGCGCTTATTCAACGTTCACATAACCGAAAGTGAAGCTTATGAGAAAAGCCTCGATTCTTAGGCCATTACCCTGTTTTTTCGAATCACCTTGCCTTCGAAGAGCATTTAATTTTTTTCCTTCTCAATATTGACCGTTTTGGAATTCTAGATGCTTTGCTTGACCGTCTTACTTTAGACTTCGCCAATGGCTTATTTAAAATATGACTGCATCCACCAATTGTTTTTTCGTTCCCACATATCGAATCCTGCCAACTTCGCTTTGAAGTAATTCCTCCCAGATGCACCAACATTTTTAGGAAGGCCACCGTACTACTTTCCACACATCGTCAATATGCCTAACCTGCTCCACGATTTATTGCCTTTATTAAGTTATATCACGTCCGCGGCCCTGAAACTAACCTCAATGAAATTATAAGAACTTCAACAGCAACTACAGATTGATCCACTATTTATTTATATGTATACACACATATACATTACCATCCCGCAATTATTAGAAAAAGCACCGTAAGTCCTTTTGCTTACGTTGTCTCTTTTCTACTTCAGGTACCATTGCATTTACTTCCATCACTCTCTCAGCGGTTTTGGACTAAAAAATTCAGTCTCATTCCTCTCACTTGACGTGGCTTATTACCTGAACTCAGCTTCCAGTTATAACGTATTCCACTCTGTCCCCGCCCTATCCCTCAGCTGAACTTCTTCCATAATTTCATGTAGAAGTTATTTTTCTCTTCTACTGATTGATTGCTCTAGGTCAAATCTTACCTCGCTACAGAACAGTACAGCTCTTACTTAAAAGTTTCCTTTCTCAGCATAACATTTCACGGCCTCATTTTTTTTTCTTAGGGACGCGCTGCTTCGATGGGCCCGTGGTTCACTTCCATTCACCTTTCCGTTAACCGCTGATCCTCAGCTGGATCAAACCCAGACTGCGTTTCTCTAACTCATTTCCCTTTCCAGTGATCTTCAACGCCGGCCAACCACCTCGGGCACCATTCTGACTATCTCCCTGGCTGGTGCACCTGGATAATAATGCTGTGTGGCCGTCTGTCAATGGCGGTTTCCTTTGGTTCAGTGGTCCAGGTTCACACAACCTGATTACTTGGTCCTGGGTTATATACCTTTATCGTGGTTGCTCTGCCCCCTGTGTAATCACTAATCATCACTCACGCCAATCCCGACGGTGCAAGACGCGGTCAGATCCACCGCCCTGGCCGGTGCACATCGGGCGTGCATGCCATCTGTAACAGTGGGCGAGCTCAATTGGGCTGGTGGATCACACCTCTTGTGTTCATTTCACGAAGTGTTTTTCAGGCTGGATGTCCAGCGCACGGTCAGCCCCGCCTACTAGCACCGGTTGCGGATTGCACGGTCTTACCCTCCTAGCCCCACCCCATCCATTCCTGTCGGTTGCAGATCGCATTTTCCTACCATTCTTCTTCCTCCACGGCTCGCTCATCTGTCGTTCTTGTCAGCACTCTTTTCAATTCCTTTTTGTGTCGTTCGACCCCTATATGCACACTTATCCATTCTGTCCTTGTTCCTATCTTTTTTCAACATGACAACCCTCACTGCATGATGTCACTCTCGCCCTATCCATTTTACTCCGTCCAAGCCCGCAATATTTCCTTCACCACCCATGTTACCCTTGCCGGCTTCTAGTCTCTATTCACTTGGTACCTCACTAACTACAGTTTTGTCATGTCCTCTTTTGTTCTTTCACCTTTTACCTCCCGTCATTACGCGCCAGACCCACCCGTACCCATGACCAATCACCATACAAAAACTCGTTTTTCTAGCCTTTGCATTTTTAGAGCCACACTTATTATCTTTTCACCACCACGATATCTCTCTTGCTTGTCTGCGCCACTCCTCTGCGGATCTTCCTCTTGGGCAGTGCGCCGACCAGCAACTTCTGACTCAATCTATTTGTGTTATCGCCTGCAGGCATTTGGCTCTCCAGCTCCATTCTCCCAACTCTGACTTGCACATATTTCTCGTACCACTGGTTCCATGGCAGGTTTACCTGTCGGGGTACATATTTTCTTTCTTTTCGGTCTTCTTTCTGCTTCGTCCGCAGTAAAATGATCCGATTGGTCATCTCTTACCTGTTTCTCTTCGGTCAATACTCTCATCCGTTTTGTATATTGCTCGCCACAGATATCTTTGGTGTGCCTTTCTGTCTGCGCTGCTTTTCCGCGTTCCACCTAACGTAAGGTCATCGTCGCGCCATTATTTTCACGTAGTCTCAAACCATATGATCTGCCATTACCTGGTCTTTCTGATCCTCCACTTTCTTATTTATCTCCTACTTTATTCACTGTCACAACTGCTGTATCTTCGAACCAAAGTTCGTCTTACCTCCAAATTACCGTTCGCCACTGATATTTTATACTACCCCGACCCCCCTGTAATTCCATTCGCCCTGCGTTCTCTGGCCATTTTCAAAGCCATCATCTTCTTGCTGCATAATAAATGTCCATCTATAAACACTCCACTCATTTTTTAGGCCGTCACCACATGTAAAATCTGCATTATTCAGATTGTTAGATTCACTCTTACCTGTCTCCTCCCATTCTTTCCTTCATATTCCCTCGGTTATCAACTTCTGCTCACAGCCACTACCTGTGCTTCAACAGCCGCCTCTCTCTCTCTCTCTCTGATGATCCGCCATATTCACCTGTGATAAACAAGTTCATCAGGATTTATCCAAGTTAAGTCTGTACCTGTTGATTTAACCCTAACTGTCTCTTCCAAGCATCGCTACTTCCGTGTTCTTTCACCTCAGTACTCTTTGCTCCTCCCCTTCTTACATAATTATTCACATACATACAGTAAGTAGTATGTAAACGTGTGGGCAAAGTTTCCCCGGAAGCATAAGACCGGTTTTACGACTATTGCTGCTCATCAGATATGCGCACCCGGTAGTCCACTTGCGGGGAAAGTTTGTTCACATGTTTACGAACTCTTTACTGTCAGCATGAACGCTTGCACGTGCAGCCTCTTTGTTCCCTCGGTTAGCAGTGACCCAGACACGAACAGCTAACAGACCCTTGTACCACCCAGCCCGTTTGTAACATTGGTTTTCGACCGGTTTTACTGTAAAGCAAATCGGTTTTCGGTAGGTTTGTTTCGTAGCCATTTTACACGGATCAACAACGAATTGATACGAGGGAAACTGACAGCCGAAGTAATGTGCAACGCTTGGTTGGCTTTTTATTTAAATAAATTGGTTTAATTCATCGAAATGTCCTGAAAATCTCCGTATAGATCGCGTTGTTTAATTCCTTCGAAATGGGTGAAACAAGGACAGTTATTTAAAAAATAATAAATTAGAAGATTGAAATGAGCATCGTGATACGTAATCTGAGTAAGTGAAAAAAATTAAGGAAGTATATCACATACTTCAAAAGATTCGCAAAAACCGCTCGAAAGCCAGCCAGAAACCGTTCCGAACCCGATCGGTTTTCGGCCGCTTTAGGATCGGTTTTTACTATTACGACGATCGGTTTTTGGGCGATTTCTAAGTGGTTTGCGACCGATTTTCTTGAAGGTTTATGGCTGGTTTTCGAGCGGTTTTTGCGAATCGTCCGAAATACATGATATGCTTCATAAATTTGTTTCACCAACTCAAATTACGTATCACGATGCTCATTTTAATCTTCTAATTTATTATTTTCCAAATAACTGTCCTTATTTCACCCATTTCGAAGGAATTAAGCAAAGCGATCTGTACGGAGATTTTCAGGACATTTCGATGAATTAAACCAATTTATTTAAATAAAAAGCCAACCAAGCGTTGCGCATTACTTCGGTTGTCAATTTCCTTCGTATCAATTCATTGTTGATCCGTTTAAAATGGCTACGAAACAAACCTACCGAAAACCGATCTGCGTTATAGAAAAAACCGATCGAAATCTGGCCGAAAACCGGTCGGTTTCGGAGTGGTTTTGAATCGGTTTTGCTTTAAAGGGAAGTCACAGTTGTGATTCTTTTGTGGACTCTTCAATGAAGAGTATCCACTCGCAATCGAGACGATCCAACTTAGAACCTTGTGGATATATATATATATATATATATATATATATAAATATATATATATATATATATATATATATATATATATATAAGCAAATGCACATATATAATTTCGTATATTTGCTGTGCATCCGCCAGTTCTTCGCCGGCCAGTTATCTTGTCACCTTTCAGCTCCCCCTGATGATATGCCTCTTTTTCTCCATATATTTGCCTCACAATCACAATGTTTCAATCCTTCCAAGCGATATTTACCTCTCTGATGACACATTGCACACCGCCAAATTCCGGTAGCATGCAGGTGACCGATGGGCAGAGAAATAACGGGAGTTTTAAAAAAGGGATTAGTGATGCCCTATTTTCATGGATATTTGGGCTTCTTGATTGCATTACAAACACAGTATCAATTGTTTTAACGAACGGGGTTCACCCGGTGGCAGCCATTCTGGTTTTGCTTTATTTGCCAAGGTTAAAGCTCCGCCACCTTCAGCTTTTGGTGCTGATGATCTGTGCTGGCTGTAAGGTGTTAGTGACATATCACATTAGCATTTAATAATTAGTAAATAATAAGCTGAATAGTAAAACTCGCAGTATTGTGCTATAAATGTACTCATAACATAGCGAGGTGTATTTTGTTGATGAAGTAAAATTTCACGTAGCTGTAGGTGATACCCAGGTAGTTTTGTGATATCCATAAAGCTTCCACGCGTTCGTATCGAACACCCTGACACTGTATGACATCTGCGGTGTGGTTTCCAATTACGGTATGTTGCCGTCCCAATACTCTTACGGTCATTACCATTTTATGTAAGTGTTTCCGCATTTGCCTCGCTAGTAATAGTGTTTGGATACCCATATTACATGCCTTCATTAAGTAAAACTTCTCTTTTTGAAACAGATGTCTTAAGTTCCTTCGGTACATTAACATGCAACCGAAGTAACCAACCTTTTGAGATGTACTTGGTTGTCATGTTTGATGCTGATGGCTCGGTAGCCATTGTTCACAGCAATTGGCTTACTGGTGGAAACTAAGTGCTTTGGCCAAAGTTCTCAACTTTTCAGGCTTACGAAGGCATGTTTTCTGAGGGTGGATGTTTGCTGGCATGTGAGTTTCATGCGATCTATCACACAGGTAACATTCCCAGTTATATGTATTCTTCTCAGATAATCTGGAAGTGGCAATGAAATTCGAAAGGAATTTCCTTTCTGAATCTGGTGTGTCAGCGTCAACGGATGATACCTTACCCATGACACCATTTTCACAATGGTACGCCATTCATCGCAGGTACAATAATATGCATCACCGCATTCTTCCAGACTGCTTTGAACGTATGCTGTCAAACCTAAGTGGCATTCGCAACGACATGGCGCTGATGATCGCCAACCTGGATAGCATCAATTGTCACCTGTATGCGACAAATACCATGGCCTATGAGCCTTCACAGGCAAACAATATCAACGATCTTATGAAACTGGAAGATCTTACAGTACTGGATAACTTAACGGGCACTGTAAGTGATAGAATAATTCTGCATCATAATATAAGTTTATTACACTCAAGCGCCAGGTATGCACCGAACTTGGGTCCAGTATCCGCCGAATGCTTTCGTCTTTGACCGGGGAGAATCTGGCTCTCACGCGCAATTGGACCGAAACAACTGGGAAATTTGCACTAGGGAGTTCTAAGTTTCCTACCTCCGTCACTGGTCAGTATATTGTAACGTAACTACTGTTTATTTACAGATGCAATGAAATCTACCACTCGTTTCCGGGAATCTTCTACGCTGGGGATGGAGCTCACCATGGAACGATGGTTTACTGACGACAGAGATCGCGGCTTAGGTCGCAAGAGCGCCAGGTAAGTTCATCGATTATGCAATCGTAGTCCCATGATAAGATTTTTCCATTTACACGGACGACCATAACAAATGTCATGCTAGACTTATCTTTAGTTAACTAAATACCGTTTCGGAGTCGGTGGTATATATATATATATAACTGCAGTCATATATATATATATATATATATATATATATATATATATATATATATATATATATATATATATATATATATATATATATATATATATACGTAATTATGCATATATATACATGCATACACACATATATGCATATATATTTTTTCGTTTCACCATTCTTCTTAATTCTATGATTCATACCTCTGTTTTCCTTTGCAGAGCTCGGCGCGAAACAACTTGATGGTAAGCAGTTTGTTCAATAAAATCAGACTGTAAATATACCCACTTCATATAATTTTATTTCATGCAATTTGTTAATTTTAAAATATCGACGACTCGATATTTTTGAATAAGTCTCATTTAGGCTGCGCTGGCTGTGGTAAAACGTTAGATCATGCCGTCCTTAAGTAAGCGTTGCTCTGGAAATGTATTGGAAGGGTGGAACATGAAGGTGCTTTTTGAATGCAGTAGTAGGCAGTTGTAAAATTGCGTTTGCTAAGTGTGTGGAGATAAGATTGTTCGCATAGGTAATTTGATCGATCAGTTGAGTAATTGCGCTCAGTTCGGACAAGCTGGAATTACATGATCGTTGGAGATGCGTGTGATTTCGAAAGCTGAGTTTAAATTTCAAAGTAGATCGAAATCGTACGCCGATTTCGGATTGGTTCCGGTATGCCCTTCCGGTTTTAATACCCATATAACATAAGTACTTGAAATCTAAATCATAGTTGCAGGGAGCTCATTGAGGCGCAAAATAGGCATAGACCTCGGGTCTAGCCTGAGGCGAATGCTCACCTTCTTAGTCGGGGAAAACCTTGTTCTCATTCGCAGCTGGACTCTAACACCCGGAAAGGTGGCTGTGGGCAGTCACAAATACACCAACGCCGTGAACAGTGCGCATATTCTTATATAAATGTCATTTGCCTATAGGCTACTGAACGGAAAGCATCCCTTGTAGCAAAATCGATCGGTTTTCGATTGCTTTTTACAATTACGCCGATCGGCTTTTGGTCGGTTTTTTTTAGTAGCCACTCCACACGGATCAACAATGAGTTGATACGGAGGAAATCGACGATCGAAATAATATACAATGCTTAGTTGGCGTTCTATTTGGATGTATTAGCTTAATTCGTCGGGATGCCCTGGAATACCTCGGTATAGACTGCTCCATTTTATTCCTTTGAAAAGTGGAAAACAACAGCATCTATTACCCAAACAGCACATTGCCCAACGCAACATGCCGGTAACAAGTGAGCAGAGAAATATTGGACAATTTATGAGAACAGCCACATAACTAGTCTTCAAATAGCCTTACGAGTTGTAATATGCGATTTCCATTCGTATTTGTGTCCGAGAATTGCGGTGCAATCGCGGGACCCTGTTTTAGCCAAATGAAGGGCAAATTTGAATCTCAAAGAGGCTCTACTTTGTCGCGAGTGTCACGTGCTTCCATCGATGAGTTTATGGTCCTTTTAGGCGGCTGTGGATGTTATAGTGTTCATTACTTGATGCAGTGATTGATAGGTTTGTGTTTTATGATCAGGCATTTAGGGATTCCATGTAGTAATTGGCAACCGGAGTGGTAACCACCGCTGGTCTTATAAGACCAGCGAAAAGTAATTATTTTTCGTCCACTCAAGTAAGCTGCTATGATGGATAAGCACTAACTGGGCATGAAGCGATGGTAAATGATGTTGCCCCTGTTGTAAAGTAAAAAGTGTTTACTTTAGGGGCCTTGCGAGGGGTTCCGGAATGCATCCAGTAGTCTTCCGGTGAAATGACGGACGATTCCGGCGTGTCATACGGCACATGAAGTATGGCTTAGGTTGTTTTGTTTTTCCACCGTTCTCTAGACTTGACCGTGAATCTTTGGATACATTTTCGGAAACTGCCTCATATTATTCGGTTGCAATGGTTGAAATAAATAAGCGGACGAGATATCGTATGAAGAAGAAAGAACTCAGGTCTGTGAAGTGTGCTGTTTGTGGAGAGGCCACGCTGTAGGAGCGCCGTGTGCGTAGCCCCAGGTTCGCTTTGCCAGGTGAGAGTAATTGTTAGTCTCGTCACTTTCATTCTGAGGACTTTGCTTATGGATGCAACCGCTGAAAGCGGCGCTATGCCTCCGAGGAACTTGCTGTCCGATCAACTGCATGAGGCATAATTGCGACAGGACACTATTCCGACGGCTTCCTCAACGCAGCCAGCAGTTACGAGTGGCTTAATCATTTGAATACAAGTGTTGACCCATTTGGAATCTCCCGTACAATCACCAATGTCTCCAGGGCCAGTTTTGGTCTTAGCTCACCCCTAACCAAGGTAAAGCAAATGCAGCTTTCCGTATCACGCCTCTACATAGTCCACCAAGATTGACAGACGAAGGGAACCGCGTAAGTATGGAGACATAAGCCGCATTTAACACTCTGAGGTTTAGTTCAGTTCAGCTCAGTTCACTTCAGTTCAGTTTTCACAGGATAGATAATGGCCACGGTCGATCCAGCTTCCAGAATTCCTTCGATAGTATGCACACTAGGTAGGCCCCCACCACTGCGCCAGAGGTTAGTGGTTTTATAGTTCAGGCTATGAGAAAATTTCGCATAGCTCGTCCAACCAATTGACCACCAGTCAGTCGGCTGGTCAAATGCGGGATTTCCTTTAAAGATGGCAGGGTGATTGGACTATCAACCCTACTTATGATATTCAGACTATATGGAGCGTATTCTCTCCTGCTTGAATGGTTTGCGGATCAACCATTCTTTGATAATAGGGAAAGGTGACAGTTTCATTAGCCTTGGTGAGGGAGAGGTGGCCTCCACCTATGAGCCGTTCTGGGCAAAGCGATGAAACCCAACAGAATAAGTTCGAAAAAAAAACCTGGAAACAAGCAGCAATTTCAACTGCGCCGTAAGCTGCACAATTAGTTGGGCCTACGAATAAAGTTGAATGCCCTACAGCGCCAGGTTAGCACCGACCTCGGGTCAACTGTGCAAATAATGTTGTCTTTGCTAGTTGGAGAAAATCAGGCGCTCCGGTGTAATTGGACCGGAATGCCCGGAAAATTATCTATCGGAAATTATCCGTTTCCCTACGCTGTGAATGGTAGCGCTGTTTCATCAACACCACAGTTAGTTTTACAGAAGCCATCAAAACGACCACTCGGTTTCAAGAGGCGCCATCTTTGGATACCGAGCACATTAAAAAAGGTGGGTTTCTGATGCCCGGGGTCGGGGTTTCGGTTGTCGGATTGCCAGATAGGCTGAAGTTCCCCCGTGAAACACATCTACAAAAAATCTTGTACTTCATTTGTGTACCACGATTTACTGATTTCACGTTTTTTCTTAAGTTGCAACGCATGCGGAGTCCATACATATACGCATATCATTGTTCACATTACCAAACTATTATTTCATTTGCATTTTTTATTCCAGATCTCGCCAGCACGCAACATAACATTGGGAGAATATGTACAATGCATAATGTCTCTCGCACTGCATAATGTCTCTCGCAGTCGCATAATGTCTCTCGCAGTTGATGTGCGATTAGGTTTTCGTTTCCCTCTCATTTTTAGCGGGGATTCGACGAAATACACTCGGCAGTGGTGGGTGCATAACTGGTGTGCATACCATCGAAGGAATTCTGGACGCTCGATTGGCCGTGGCCATTACCTGTCCTGTGCAGACTGAACTGAACTGAACTGAAGTGAACAACCCTTTCTTGTGCAATGACTTTCGTAGACATTTATCGCTGCAGTTACTTCCCCGTTTTGTACCCGTTGGTGCTTTTAATTAAATTTGTTTCCGATCGCGATGGAGCTTTTTAAGCACATGCTATACATGAGAGGTTAATGAAATACATGGACCATCAATGAAAGCGTTATTAATAAAACACGAAACTTAATGCGTTTAGCTAATGTAGCTTCCTGGTCAGCGATTGTAGGCTCCCTTGGATAACGGCTAACAAGGCGTTATTATCTCAGGAATTAGACTTGGAATCTAGAGATGCGTAGAGATGGAGTGTGGGTTAGAGCACGTCGATTTTTCTGCTGCCCACCGTTTACCGCAACAGTACCGGCACGGTACACACAAAGCCGCAACTCACTGCTGCCCCCGTATAAGAGATACCCGTAGTCCTAGAATAATACAAAGGTGTTAGTATGTAATGATGATGAGTAGGGTGATATTAGGGCTGTGATAGAGACAGGTGCACTCAGGAAACGGAGTTATGAGATGAAGTATTAGATAGCTAGTCGGGAGAGGAGAAGAAGATGGATATTAGGAATAGAAGAAGCACCCCAAGATGGATGGTAACAGTCTGCGATACCTCTGCCCAGGATGTATCCAGTTTGTGCTTGAAGGCAACGACCGAGGTTGCTGTCACTACTTGTGGAGGCAACTTTTTCACTTGTTTATGAAACGGTGGGAAAAGAAACACACCATTATCCTCTTACTTGCTCTTGGTTTGTCCAATTTAGTTCAGTTCAGTTCAGTTCAGTCTGCACAGGACAGGTAATGGCCACGGCCAATCGAGCGTCCAGAATTCCTTCGATGGTATGCACACCAGTTATGCACCCACCACTGCCGGGTGTATTTCGTCGAATCCCCGCTAAAAATGAAAGGGAAACGGAAAACCTCATCGCACATCAACTGCGTGAGACATTATGCATCGTGAGCGTTCACTGAGACAGTATGCAATGAGGGAAAAAGTCTGCTAAAACATACTCCAGAAGGACCACAGTGCTACCCGTCATCCATCTAGTTGATATACTCAAGGCTCACTACAAGGCAAGATCTCGTACCACTTGCGATCTAGGGCACCTTTGAAGGATTGGACTGTCTGCAGATCTACCATTTCACCAGGCAGACCGTTCCAACTGTTCACAACCCTATTGCTGAAGAATTGCGATCTAGCCATCAACCTAGATCGGACTTTTATCAACTTCTTTTGGTGTCCCCTTGTTCTGTAGTCTACGGCGACTTGGAATAGACTAGCTGGTCTAAGGCCAGAAAGGTCCTTCATTACCTTGAACTTTCCTATGAGATCCCCTCGACTTCTCCCTTCCAGCGACAAAAGATTCAGGTCACAGAGTCTCTGCTCGTTTACGCCCGTGTCCCCTGAGTGTAACATTGTGACAACGAGTCAGTAATGGTTTATCGGTCGTAGTGATTCCCTTATGCCTTTTAGCACTACCAGATCCCTTCTTAGCCTACAATGGTCCAGGAAGACTAGATTTAAGGCTTTCAGCCTTTCCTGTTACGATTTCCTTGGCATCCCATTTATCATTCGACAAACCTCCTTTAAAGGTCTTCCAACACCTTTGTGTCCTTAATAACGCTCGGTGCTCATGCTTGAAAAGGTCTCCAAGTGATGCTTGAGGTCACCTTTTATATAGGCAGAATTACTCTGGCCTCTCTAGACACCAATGTTCGTCCTAATTTAAAAAGCGCCCTGTTTCCCCTGAATGCTGCTGACGTGCACTGCTCGGCGGGTTTGAAGCTCTCGTGCACAAGTACACCTAGGTCTCTTGCCATAGCAACTGACTCAGTCGTTGCTGGGACGGACAGCCCTACGTGCCTGTCCTCGCTGCTTCCCTTGTCAGGCGGTAAGTATTTGCATTTGGCTGCATTCATTGGCAACTACCACTTCTCAGCCCACGCACTAATCCTGTTCAAGTCGGTTTGCAGTTGCCTTGAGGCTGGTTCACCTACTATCTTGATTTCACTTGGTAACAGAAACCGCGGGCAGTCCAGTGTGACTACCAGATTATTCACGTATACCAGGAACAACAGGGGTCTCAGCACGGAACCTTGTGGCACACCACTGCATACCTGAGCCAGTGTAGACCTGGTGTCCTCGATCTGTACGAAGAAGGCTGTGTTACTCAGGTAGCCTTTGATCCACCTTACAATCCGTAGGGCCAGTTCAAGTACCACGGTTTGCCCAGCAAGGAGAGGTGGTTAACCGAGTCAAGGGCTTTTTGGAAATCTATGTAGCACACCTTTACTCGTTCAATTTGATCCTATCTGCGAGTTAATTCGTCGAAAAGCGATAGCAGGTCAGTGAGACAGGACCTTCCTTTAACAAACCCATGTTCCTGCTTAGCAATCTGCCGGTGAGTCCATAGATGGTCTGTTAGTCACTCTCTGACCTGTCCTCCTAGTACTTCGGGGGCGATTGCTAGTAAGCTCAAGGGACGGTCCGCAAAGGCCACTATCCGTTTGCCTCTTTTGCAAATGAGAAGGACTTGCGCCAGTCTCCAATCGTCCGGTAGCTCCTCGATGTTTAGAGATACGTTGAACAGTTGCTTTGGTGGTTCAGCCAGTAAACTGGCTTGAACTTTTATAATGGATGGACGGACGCCATCCGGCCACGCAGCCTTATTGTTATTGAGGCTGCTCAGCGCCAGTTCAACCTCACTATTACTAATGACGACTTCATCCATGGTGATTGTCTGTTGGGTTACAATGGTCTCATGCTGGCTCCAGGTGTCTCACCCATGCACACGTTCAAAGCAGTTCTTCAGAGTCTGCGCTTTCTCGTAAGCGCTCGTTGACTGCACTCCGTCTTCGTTGACTATACACCTCACGGCGACCCTTGCTGTAGCCTTCGACTGGACACAGTTATACTAAGCCTTAGGACATGCCTTTACTCTACACCCTAGGGCCGCTTCATATCTTGTCTGGCTATCTCGCTGCACCCTAATGGTACGCTCACGGGCTCGCATATATTGCACCAATTTCTGGTGTCCACCTGTTGACCGACAACGACGCCACGCCTTTCGATTCGCCAGTTGCGCCTTGGTGGATCGGCTCGTCCACCACGGTGGTTTGCCCAGTCTTTTGACGCGTCTCATTGGGGCGAACTCGTCGGTCAACCTGGGGAGGTGGTCCCTAATGACGACCCACCCTCTTCCACTGTCTGATAATGATCGCCTCAGTCAGTTCTGCCTGCTGCCTCCCTGATCGCGGTGATGCCCAGACTCCTGCAGTTCCTTCGCATTTTATTTGGTATCCCCGAGGGAGCCTCATGAATTAGGAATCTGACGACCACATGGCCTCTCCTCCCAAGCGGGACGGTGAACTCCAGCCCACTTAGTTCCTCCGGGTGTCTGGTGTACACCAGATCAAGTACACTCGGAGTTTACCCCTTCCTTAACCTGATCGGCTCGCTGGGGTGCTGAAAGGGTGGGGTGCAGGCCATCAGCCCGATCAATTTCCAGCTACAGTGGGTGTCCGTCAAAGAACACAGGCTCTCCCAGTTTGTTTCGTGGGAGTTCTTATCCCCATTCTCAAAATCCGGGACGCCTGCGAGGCAAGCATGGCTAGATATCAAACGCCAAAAGGTCTGCTTCTGGATTAGCCTTTAGGCCGCGGTATATGCATATTACGTTCGTACGAGATCTCGGAGAGATCAGGAGGCGTAGTGAGGCTTGTATGTTTAAGTATGCAGGGCTTCTCCAGATTTCCGCTCAGGGTTTTCGTTTACTAACAGTAGCTTTCCTCCCCCTACACCGCCATCACCTCTGTCCGTCCTGTAGGCGCAGAATCCCTTGGTGGGTAGCAGCTCCGTGGCTGCACTTTGGTGCAACCACGTTTCCGGTATCGCAATGCTGTCGGCTCCAATTGTTTCAGCCCCGAGTTCTTTTCTTTTGTTTACCATGCTGCAAGCGTCGTGTACACTACGCTGAGTTCCCCTGTGGGGGGAACTGCTTCGCCCACCCGTCGGACATTACTAGTCCCTCTCCCTAGCTGGCTCTCTGACTCACCGCCCGATAGCCTTCCCCATTCTTGTCACTGGATTAAGGTGTTCGGGGAGGGAAGCCGGATTGATGCTTGTTTCTCTGTCCCTACTACGATATTCCTGGCTCCCCGTAGATGGGCCGGTCACTGAGGGTATTATTTTGGGGCAGCTGGGCTACTAACATTGGTCGCCAGCTAATCGAAGTTGTAGATGTGGTTCCTTTGTAGGTGAGATTCCCACCGGAAACGTTTCGGGGGCTTTTCCTTGAGTGATCGGGTTCCACAAGCACTACTTCATTTGTGTGCCCAATAATTTGGTCCGCTGCTGCTAATAACCTTTTTCGGAAACGTGGGTTTCCAAACTCAAGTAACACACGTTTGTGGCCTGGTTTTCTCTTGGATTTGCTGACCAATGACCCAGCCTAAAAACTTTCTTCAAAAGAGCATGCTCATGCACACCAACCTGTCTCGGGAGGTTTGTGTTCTGGTGTCTTAGTCTCTTGAATCTTTGTTTAGTTGACGAGCAGAACAGCTCAGGTATCCCCTTTATGACGACATTTCTCTGCCTACCGGTGGCGTTCTCTGCCGTGTGTTCAAACTTGGTCAGTTTTTGAGCCATAGTAGCTGTTTGATCCCTCAAGATTTTAATTCCCTGTGTTTATTGTTTACCGTATCTTGGAGTCCGGATATTTTGTCTACAAGGAACTGCTTCAAGTTTCCAAACCTTTCTTCCATTTTCGTCATTCGTGCTTTATCATCTGTGTACTGTGATCCATTCCGGATCACTAATTTCACAGCCTGTGGATATTTCTCGTTCAGTTGAGCCCCCGCTCAGCAGCGATTTACACGCGCTTACACAGAAAGTACAGATCCAATTTAAGCTGGAATGCTTCACGTACAGTTTGAGGTCACTAGCAGAAAGTTCACTAAATTTCCGATGGTACCACCGCCCGCATATTTCACGACCAATTCCTTTCTTTTTTACCTCTTTACTGCACTTTAGGATGCCACACATAGACATGGGCATTCTTGCTGAAGTATGACTTTCCATTCTGAGAGATTTTGGGAGTTAAAGTTCCAAGTTGAATGCTTACTACGCTTCAAGACAAGGGGGAAATTAGTCAGACCCTGGATATGCCCCAGTGATGAAAACAACAGGCAAGTTACACAACGGCTTATCTTGTAGGTACGATCACTGGTTGCAGAGTTCCGTTGGGCTAACCCTATTTCCAGTCTCGTAATATCCGTTCCCCTGAGCTCCCGCCTGAATTGCAGTTGGGAGCCCTATCACAAGGTTCTTCAGACCAATATTAGTCGGCCTTTCTCTTGATGTTTCTTTACGAAAATAACCTGTGCTCCACACAGCGTCGCCTCGAGGTGTAGCTCTTGACATGTAAATCCATTCCTGTGATCACTTGAGCTCCCCCCACTATTCCATGGTTTGCACACATTTGTTTCCCCCTCATCTTCCTTCTAAGTCCACGTACAGTGAATTTGCACGCTACCGTGGCAGTAAATCTAGGGGTAGAGACATCCACCCAACGTTTTTTCCTTTGTATGTCCATTCGTTTCCTTTATTCTTTTGGTTTATACTCATCCGGCTTAGCCTTTTTCCTTATCATTCGGTCAACAGTCTAAAGGGGTAGCTAGGCACTGGCCTGTATTACCAGTTGGGCCAACAAGTAGTCAGACCTGAAGGCAGAGGACAATCGGGCAGGCACCTGCACTGTGTAAGCCCTTGTCCATATTTTCATCCTGTATTTTCCAAAACGGCAACACCCTCGAGGTCCACTTCTCTCCAACCATGGCCTCTTCCGAATGCGGGGAAGACACTACCCCCGGGTGTTTCGAGTAACTTGTGCATAAGTGTAAAAATATGGCTGGCCGAGGAGTTTTGGAACGCTCTTTTGGGAGCTTAACCATTCTTCTAAAAAATCCTAACCTTAGGGTGTCTTACTTCAAGAACTTATCTGTCAAGCACCGGGCAGCGAAGAAAATGGTCTTCTTCGACCGCCGGGCTAGACACGACTCGGCGAACTGATGAGCCCCACCCCTCTGCCCACGGTCTATTCGCCAGATATGCCACGGGTTCACCCGCCCGCCCTTAAGTTGGACGATGGCTTTTCAGCTCAGTTTGTTTCAGTTTGCGCAAAACAAAGAATGGCCACGGCCAAATGAGCTTCCAGAATTGTCTTGGTGGCATGCACCCCAGTTATGCGTCCACTAATGCACAGTGTATTTTGTCGAATCCCCGCTAAAAAACAGAGGAAAACGGAAAACTCCATCGTACATCAACTGCGAGAGACAATATGCGTCGTGGGCGTTCACTCAGATACTGTGCAATGAAAGATGTCAGTCAAAATATACTCCAAACAGATCACAATGGCACCCGTCATCCATCCATTTACCATACTGAAGGCCCACTACGAGGAAATATACCTTACCACTTCCTACTCGGGAAACCCCGGGAGGACTGGACGGTCTGCAGATCTATCATTACAACAGACGAGTAGTTCCAACTGTCCATTACCCTATTGCTCAAGAAGGGCGACCTATTCATCAGCCCAGCTCGAGCTTTCGTCAGCTTCTAATAGTGTCCCATTGGTGTGGAATCTAAAGCCACTTTGATGGACTATCCGGCCTGAGGCCAAAAAGCCCTTCGGTATCTTGAGCGTTTCTATAAGATAATGACAATATTATTTATAATGGTTTATTTCGGGGACACCCGAGGCATGCTTGACTGCATGATCATAAGACGCAAGCGAGGTCACAAGAAGGTTCCTTGGATATTCATTTAGGAACGTGCTGCCCAAAAGTGTATAGGTTTTAGTGGTCGCATGAATGAATGCCCGGAAAATTTGAGCTTGAAGGCCGGGTGGACACAGCCCAGTATTGAGTGAAATGGGCTCCGCGGCCGAGACACATGAATAGATAAAGCGGGGATGAATTAAAAACACGCAATATTCCGGATAGCGTCGATGCAGCATCGCAGGGGCGAGTGAACTGACAACAATACACTCGTAAAAGCATCGACGGAAAGTTGAACGACTCTTGGTGATGACGGGCATGCACTTGAACCAATAGGTTAAATGTCCTGGGAAATAGCAGATATTAATATTGAGGGATTTGCGGCTTTCTCTGAGGAGGGGAATTGCGTAAATGAAACAGATCCTGATTGACCACTGAATTATTACTCACAACTCATCCAAAGGCTTTGGATGACGCCCTGATAAAAAGGTGTATGTAGATGTCCGAGCCTAGAAAGTTGATGGAGCAGAGTGACGAAAGTTGACAGGTGAGTGGAATACGATCCGAATGAGGGGTTCGTTTTAGGTTAATTAACGAACACAAGTTGACGACTAGGTAGACGGAGGAGTTCTCATAGGATGACCTTATGAGGTCGTATGGGGATGGTGCATAAATGATACTGTCAAACCATGAAGTCGATCGCTTAGCGGGATATGCCGGTAAGAGTTTGACATGGGGCATTTGGAAAACAACTGGAAGGTCAGTAAGTTGGCATACGTATAGTTCATTTGTAGCGAAGGTTTAGGGAAATTGCCTTCGTAGTGGTCTCTGGCATAAATGCCCAATCGTGGAAGACTGATGAAAATTGGCAGCAGGCAGTAGGTGGGTGGAATGGTGCTCAACTGTTGGTTCAACTGGGCTGACTCAAAAACTGACAGACGAGGAATACACGCTTCCATCGGAGTTCAGTTCAGTTCAGTTTAGTTCAGTTCAGTCTGCACAGGACAGGTAATGGCCACGGCCAATCGAGCTTCCGGAATTCCTTCGATGGTATGCACACCAGTTATGCAACCACCACTGCCGAGTGTACTTCGTCGAATCCCCGCTAAAAATGAGAGGGAAACGGAAAACCTCATCGAACATCAACTGCGAAAGAAATTATGCATCATGAGCGTTCACTGAGACTGTATTCAATGAGCAAAATAGTCCATTAACACATACTCCAGAAGGACCACAGTGCTCTCCATCATCCATCTAGTTGATATACTCAAGGCTCACTACAAGGCAAGATCTCGTACCACTTGCGATCTAGGGCACCTTTGAAGGATTGGATGGTCTGCAGATCTATCATTCCACCAGGCAGTCTGTTCCAACCGTTCACAACCCTATTGCTGAAGAATTGCGATCTAGCCATCAACCTAGATCGGAGAGGATAAGATGCAGCTCGACACAGATCTCACTTTGTCTGCGGTTGCTTTCAAACCTGTGTAGTTTATCCCACATGATCCTCAGGTTTGGTTTGCAGCCTTAGGTCTGCAATTTGAGGCACGTAGGATCATCGGCCAACGCCAACGACTTTCCTATGCCTTAGAGGCAATCCCGGGCGATGTTATCGCCTCAGTGAGGGATTTAGTATTAGAACCTCCTCAAGAGCAGCCGTGCGATCGGCTTAAGGAGGCCATACTGCAACATTTCCTTCCTTCTCGGGAGGAACGGTTACGTCAACTACTGGCACGGCATCCCATAGGGGATACGAAACCCAGCCGCCACATAGCTCACCTCCGGTCCTTGGCAGGGCCGGCCGATAAGGATTCGGAGATAGTTAAGGAACTGTGGTTGAACTCTTTACCCTTCCATGTTCAGACCACTGTAACTGCTTTCCTTGAGGACTCGTCCTTGGAAAGAGCAGCCGCCGTGGCTGGCAAGATTGTCGCACGCGTCGGCAGCGGGGTCAATCTCCTCATCGCCGCGACATCGCGCAATCCTCGGGCTATTGACCTGAATGAATCGCCGGAGAGGCATCGGCACTTTCGTTCCATCCAGCGCCGCCTGTCCTTCAAAGACGGAGTTAAAGTGCTTACCCCTCGCAGTAGCCCACGTAAGCAACGGCACGGACGGGCGCCCTTAACTGCCCACTTCCGCCGTGAATCCGCCTCACCTGCCTCTTCCAAACCAGACCACCATACCAGCGGATTTTGTTGTTTCCATCGTGTTTTCCGACCAGACACCCGTAGGTGAGAGCAGCCGTGTTCGTACCCAGCTGGAGACGCTCCTGCCGGCGAGTAGAAGCGGCCGTACTCGCCGGCAATCAGTCTCAAGTTGGCCGTTTATTTTACGTGCATGATTCGTGCACTAGCGCTAGTTTCCTAGTCGATACTGGGGCCCAAGTTTCTGTCTTGCCGGTTGGTAAAGACAAGCCACAAGCTTCTTTGCTTCAGCTGTCAGCGGCGAATGGCTCTTCCATTCCTACCTACGCATGAGACAGCTTGTGGTCAACCTGGGACCACGACGACGGTATCTGTGGACGTTTATTCTTTCGGATGTTCCCACAGGCATACTGGGAATCGATTTTCTGCAGCACTATGAATTATTTGTTGATTCACGTGGGCTGCAGCTTATCGATCCTTCGTCGGACACTCGAACAGATGCACATCGAATCACAGGATTGTCTTCTAACATTCCTCACGATTTTCAGTCTTTGTTTATTCAATTCCCCATATTGACTAAACCATTTGAACAGATAGAAACAGTAACCGATCGTGTGGCACACCACATTGTCACTAACGGACCACCAGTCACGGCACGACCTCGCCGACTGGCACCGGACAAATTGGCTTTCGCCAAACGTGAGTTTGACATTTTACTTTCTGAAGGTATTGTTTGGCCTTCTCACAGTCCATGGGCCTCACCTCTCCACATGGTTCTTGAGAAATATGGCGTTAGCTGGCGACCATTTGGCGACTATCGCGCACTAAATTCGGCTACCCGTTACGACAGTTATCCGATACCCCACATACACGACATCACGGCATCAATTCACAGCACGACTGTATTTTCTAGGATTGATTTGGTGTGAGCCTATCACCAGATCCCTGTCGCCGCTGAAGATGTCGAGAAAACCGCTATCACGACTCTTTTTGGTTTGTTTGAGTTCCTACGTATTCCTTTTGTTTTGCGAAATGCTGCTCAGACATTCCAGAGGTTTATCGATAGCATTACGCGAGACTCGGAGTTTGTTTACGTCTATATCGATGACTTGCTAATCGCATCGTCGAGCGTAGATGAACATTCCCAACACTTGACGCTACTATTTCAACGTCTGTTCGAACACCGAATAGTAGTCAATCCTGATAAATGTGAACTTGGCAAACCGGAACTCGTGTCCCTCGGCCACAAGATCACTCGTGAGGGTATTAAGCCTTGCGGGGATAAAGTGCGCGCTATTCTCGATTACGCCGTACCGTCATCAATCAAGGAGCTCAAGGCATTTTTGGGGTTAGTTAACTTTTATCGTCGTTTCATACCTCATGCTGCTGAACGTCTGCTTCTATTAACTGGCCTACTTCGTGGCAATCCACGTAAGCTGTCGCTTAAGGATGCCGCACCAGTAGTGCTCTCGGAGATTAAAGCGACATCAGCTCAGACCACGCTCCTAATGCACCCAGTTCCATCCGCTACGCTAAGCATATCGGTGGATGCGCCCGACTTTGTCATCAGAGCGGTCCTGCAACAGTCTGTTTCTGGGATATGGCAGCCATTGGAGTTTTTCTCTCGACGCCTCAATCCCACGGAAACCAAATATAGTGCTTTTGGTCGTGAACTGCTGGCTGCATATAATGTGTAACAGCCGGTCGTGGAAAATCCCCTTTTTTCCCTCGCGATTCAGTGTTTTTCCCAACATCACTCATTTGCCTACATTATTGACTTGTCTTTACGAACTGGTTGTTTTTCTGGACCAACTGTTGTTTGTTCGCGCCCAGAGCGCTACTTTGGCACATCCTTGTTCAGGACCTGCGTGACGCACGTGCTGTTTGCTCACACGCTGCTACTCGATTTCTCGTTGTTGAGTCCTCGTGGTCGTATTATTGAGGTTTGTATATTGTTTATGTCATTGTTCATGCAGTAATCTAGTATCGTCGAATATCGCGGGTAATCATCTTTTGATTTCGGGATCCGTTGCGAATTCGGCTACGCATTGCTCAAACGTTCGTTACAATACTCAACAGATCAATTCGGAACGAGGAAAAACACGCAAAATGCCAAGAAAAGGATCGAAAATGTTGGAATCCGGACAGGAAGTAACACGGCAAGTCTTTTAGGAGGTTTTGGGTACATTTGATTTTTTAGCTAATGTTAGATCGCCTAGTCCTGTCAGTGCTAGTTCATGTGGTAATGAGAGCAATATGGATCGTAAGGATGTCGACTTATATAGGCTGAGAATACTAGACGTAGAACAACAGTTACTATCGGCTAGACTACAGGCACAGGAAGCAGAGAAGAAGTGTACACAGAAAGAGCGAGAGCACTAGACCGACGACTACGACACTTCCGATAGATCAGGGTGCAATAAGATAGGGAACTTCACGCCGGTCTCCGACCACAAACCACTATCGATCGATCTGCCTAGAGTGGAACTAACGGTTTTCGACGGGCGATATGAACACTACTGCAAGTTTGTCAAGCAGTTCGAGACGTTCGTTGAAAATAAGGTAACCGATCCTGGGCAAGGGCTTCTCTACCTGACTTACTGCTGTCGAGGCCGAGCAAGAGAAGCTGTCGACAAGTGTACCGTGCTCGACCCGGAAAAAGGCTACACAAGAGCAAGGAAGATTCTAACGGACTTGTTTGGCTAACCGTTCAAAGTAGCCCGTAACCTAATAGAGGGCGTGATGGTAGAGGCAAAGAGAACAAAGGGCGACGTCTACACAGTGGCCGACCTGGTGATTAAGATGCAAGACTGCTTGACCTTGAACTTTTCTATGAGATCTCCTTGACTTCTCCTCCCTTCCAGCAATAAAATATTCAGGCCACTGAGTCTCTGCTCGTAAGTCTTACCCCTCTGCCCTTCAACCATTCGCTTGGCGAGACGTTGGACTTTCTCTCGTAGAAGGGTGACCAAGCCTGCACGCTACCTTCTAAGTGAGGTCCTATTATAGCCACGAAAATAGGTACGAATACCTCCGGCTTCCGGCAAGACAAAGCTGATAGCAGCCTAGAGAGCTCCCCACGAGCCTTATGCGCAGCAGCGTTGCATTGCTCCGACCATTTGAAGTCACTGTTCATGATGACCCCAAGGTCTTTACCCATACTGACTGCCTCTACGGTGAATAGCCCCTGATCATGAGCTACAGTTAGGCTCTGTCGGCCTTGACAACAAATGGCTTGTTTCAGCGTTCAGAGGTAAGTCCCATTTGTATGGCCAGTTCAGGACGGTACCTATTTCCCTGCCCAAGTCCGCCCTACCCTCAGATCCAACAATCTTCACATCATCCGCAAAACTAAAGCCAGGCAATTGAAGAGCGGATGTCAGGCCATTAATGAATAACAAGAATAGGACCGGGCCTAGGACGGATCCCTGGGGCATTCCACTGGTGGCGTTCACCAAACTGGAGCACCTGTCCTCCGCTTTGACGTAAAACGTCCTGTGAGGGAGGAAGACCTCCATCCACCTAAATACTGGCCCACCTTTGCCGAACGTCTCCAACTTGCATAGCAAAAGACAACAATTAACAGAGTCGAAAGCCTTGCTAAAGTCGAGGTAGCATACCTCAACCTCCTTACCTTCGTCCAGTCGTCGAGTTTCTTCATCTAAGAAGCACAGGAGATTGGCCAGACAAGATCTCTTGCAGGAATCCATGCTGCACCGGACTTAAGATGGAGTGCTCCAGCAAGTGCTGGCAGATGTGGGCATGGATGATCTTCTCAAGGACTTTACATGGGATGCTAGTTAGACTTACCGGCCTGTAGATCTGTACAGTCGACTTAGGCCAACTCTTATTTATTGCCACGTCTGCCGCTACTTTCCAGTCCTGAGGCAGCTTACTCTGGTCCAACGTGGACCTGTACAGCCTGCATACCGATGGAGCTATGATAACCGCCAACGGCTTGATGATAGCTGGATGAACGCCATCTGGGCCCGCTGACTTGTGGCTGGTTAATTACTGTAGGTACTTACGCACGCATTCCTCTGAGAGGTCTAGCTCTTTAAGCTGAGGAGAGGGATGAACCAGAGTCACATCTACCCGTACCCCACTATCCATTATATGTACACTACCAAAGTATGCCCCCAGGGCGTCTGCTTTGCCCTGGTCATCAGTGACAATACCATAGTCTCTAGTGGATAGCGGACCTACGGCATTTCTTGTTGAGCCCTTAGGCTTTACGTAGCTGTTGAATGTTTTCGGCTGCTGTCTTACAGACTGGGCCAATTTGAGCTCAAATTCCCGCTTGGAAGTTCTCAGAAGGCCCACAGTCTCGTTTCTCAGCTTCGTATAGCTGTTCCAGGCTAGCTGAATGCCGGAAGCTTTGTACTGGTTCCAGCAGTGGTTTCTACGTCTGATGGCCTCGGTTATTGCAGCCTTCCACCACACAGATTTTCCCTCCCCACTCCATCGTTAAAAGGTGCGAACTCTTCCTGTAGGGCAGTCAGAAATCCCGTTATGGTCCGCCAGCTCTCTTCAACAGTAGCCTCCTCTGTCGTGCCCCAGGTCAAGCCCATCGCCTTATTACGCAGCCTATCTATGTCCATACTACCGAAATTCCTAATCAGCCTTGAGGGTACCTTCGGTTGCCGCATGCATAGAACTATTTTGACACACACGGGGTCACTCTTTCCCAGCGGTGCGCAATAATGCAGTCCAGCCACATCGTTGGGGAAGTTCGTTATAGCTAGATCCAGCAAGGATGGAACGCATCCAGTCCTAATCTGGTATTCTCCCTAATATGCTGATGCAACGCATTATCATGCAGCCATCCCAAGTAGGTTTGTCCCGCCGATCCCGGCACTCAGACCTCAGCCACCCAGTCGAAGTGCGGGAGATTGAAGTCACCCACTATGAGGGTCTTTTGTGCGTCCTTAACTAGTTCAGTCAAAGTCCGAAGTACACAAACGTCCTCTTCATGGTTAGTGTTTGGTGCCTTGTAGACACAGACAACGTTAACCCTTCTGCCTGGAAGGATGATCGTAATGGCGCATAACTGGATATCGCGAGTGCACATCTTGGTCTGAGACTCAAGGTGGTTTGTGCCTGACCTAACGAGGATGGCTACTCCACCACCAAGGCGATCTTGTTCCCGATCCTGCCTATAGACTGCAAAACCGTTACTTATTAGGCCTGGCACATGGTCTTCTCCAGAAAGCCACGTTTCCGTGACGGCAACTATTGACGCTTTCTGCTGGTCAGCGGTTTTGGCGAGTTCCGCCCCTTTTGTTTCTAATACCACACGCGTTATTATATAACACCACCGCGTTTGCTCCGCCACCTAAGTGTCTTTTGTTATTCACTCCTGTCTGTTTCTCAGGCGCAACGCCTGAGATGATGACACGCTTTTTGCTTCGGATGTCCCCACTGGGGTGCATGAAGCCGGCTGGCTATCCAGAATTTCCAACGACTCCCAATCCATCTTTATAGGAGTTGCCACAACATCCAGACTGGCAGGGGTCGCACTGTCATCTATCTGCGGACAGTACTGCCGATTCTCGTCTTCCAGCGCGTCTTCAATTGCAACTATTTGCGACCCCGCACGTGGCTTCCTTACTATTGTCGGGGTCGGGGCTTGAGAGCCGAGTACGGCATTCCGCTGAACGTTTTGGTTTCTCCCCAGTACCCTGGCTGGTCGAGCAAGGTTACCTCCCAGGGCTAGACTACCAGGCCTTACCCTATGCTCGTCCGGCACAATCTGGTATCTGCCCTTGGTAATGTGAGCCACTGTTGCTGCCCTTGCCAGCAGTTTATCTCGAGTGGACTCATCAGTGAACTCCAGTAGAACTGGTCTCGCACGAAGTTTGCCTTTTTTCCCAGTGGTGACTTCTATGTCCCCACTCTGTGCACCCTTCTTAGAGTAGTAGGGTACGCAACACCCGTGATTCGTAGTATGTCGCGGACCCTCCTCCTGTCTGTGTCCCTCCTGGCTTTCGTTTTCCTTATAAAGGGTTCTTCCTGGTTCAGGATCAGGAGCCTGTGGCTTGAGACACTGCCCATCGACAAGATCTGCCTCTGCAGATCATTCACCTTGTTTTCCAATACCACAAGAGCAGGGTCATCCACCCTAGCTAACCCAGCCTTCGCGATATTACAGTCACCCTTCTTTTTGACTTGCATTGCCCTTCTCGGCTTCTGCTCAGTCCACTGGCCCTCGTCGGTCTGCTTCAAAGGAGTTGAAGCAACGACCGCCTGGCAAGCTCTCGGAACTGGTCCATTCACTTTGATGACTGTCCTCTCAGGTGTGGATACTAATTCCGCAAACGACTTGCTACAACCTGCTTGCGGTGGTTTGGGGCTTACTACTGAGGTACTACTTGGTGGGCACTGGTCCTGCCCTTGAGCCTGCAGTTTAAAGGCCAGACTGGCCGCCTCCTCGCAAGGGGCACAGACCCATTTAGCCCATGGGTTCTGCTTATAAAGGACATAGATGTTCTTTTGCTGTTCCTGAACACCTTGGGTGAGCCTACCTCTTGCACACCTCGCACTCTTTACCATTTACCACAAGTTTTCCGCACTTGGGTGCGAGACGCGGTTCAGAAACGCGTGTCATATCGAAAGCCACAAAAACGAGAGCGAAAACAACTCAGGCGCTCTTTACCCAAACACGAAATTCGCACTCTGACACTAGCAGGTAAAGCCCGCTAACACAGAAAAACAAAAAGAAAGACTAGAAGCGAGAAAGTATCGCCTCTAAAAAACACCGAACACTACTCGGCAATACTACAAGGAGAATAAAAATATTCTCCGGATAAAGTGCACCATAAGTGCAATTATGATGCGCTCAGTATTGTGAATTATACTGGGTTCATTCACAAAACTATACATTTGATATCTGACGGAATCAACTGGAAGTAGTACATTACCGGAACTTTCAAAAAGCGCAGATAATTGTGTGACTAGGTACGTTGAAGGAAGTCCAACCTGAGACACTTTGGGGGGGGGGACAAGAGGATAAATGGAAGCCTACATTATGGGTAGTTGATTTTCAGCTAAACGTGTAGAAAAAGCACTCAATGAATTGTGGTGCAGGTGGCCGACCATGATATATTGGTGGAACAGCAGCAGTGGTTCATAGATGAGTGAAATGTGATACAATTATGGATTTTTATGGGTTTGTTGATGAAAAGATTGGGAGCATCTAAAGTTGGCAACGAAGTGCATGCGAGGGGTGGACATATAGTGGATTGATAAGGTCGTATAAAAATAGTTCATATGAGTAGCTCTCACGAAGTGCAGATAATTGCGTAGCTGGATATGCTGAAGTCTGACTTGGAAAGCTGAGGAGGCAATCGAACTGTTTATGTTCTTGATCGTGGATGCTCCATTGCCAATGCAACTGTCATGAAACGCAAATGGCTGAATGAGAGCAGAGACAACGAAAGGATACAACAGAACATAGAGCTGGTGTCAAGCAGACGAAGCTTTGGAAGGAGGGATATTTCATGTTTTGTGGTATCGTTGTTAGGTGGGAAACGAAACCCTAAATGATGGTTTTGTTTAGATCAATGGAGTGGTGGCATACAGATTACCAAGTTGATGATTGATCTCTTTATAAGTATATCAGAAATTGTGACGTTTATAATAAACACATCAGAACAGTGAAACCGTTTCATGTTTCAGGGTATAGAATTTGGTAACTAGACGAGGTAGAATAAGGGTCAATATGGGATCAGTTCAGACCAACAAACGATAGTTCGATGGAGATAACTGTCAGTAGTAGCAGATAGTAGGGTACACTTCTGAGCCGAGCGAGTATGTGTGCATATGTTGATTTGAAACTTGACCGGGTGTATGGTAAACTTTGTTCAGCAACGTTTGAGGAAGCAGTGGTGGCAGTAATAAAGTGCAAGGGACGTCGTTTTTCAATCCGCAACTAAGACTAGTGGGTGAGGCTGTCCGTGCACTAGCCACTTAGCCTAAAATCCACTTCTGGTGACGGGAGTTACGATCCGCCAGCCTAATTGCGCCCGCAGGTGGTTGCGGACGGCCTGCAAGCCCGATGCTCGCCGGCCAAAGTTCCCTTTGATGTCTCCTCTTTTCCAACAAGAAAAGATTCATATCACAGAGTCTTTGCTCGTACGTCTTACCCCTTTGCCCTTCAACCATTTGCGCTGTGAGAGGATGGAAGGTTTCTGAACAGGCGGCATCCTTTTTGTAAAAGGGTGGCCAAGCTTGCACGCTACCTTCTAAGTGAAGTCATGCTACAACCACTTAGATATGTATGAATATTTCCGGCTGCCGCCAAGACGATATTGATCGCAGCCCAAGGAGTTCACTTTGAGCTTTTTGTGCAGCAGCTTTGCACTGGCTCTACCTCTTGAAGTCGCTGCTCGTGACGACCCTAGGTTCTTCAGCCCTAGACTGCTTCTATGGTGAATAGCCTTTGGTCGTGAGCGAGAGTTAAGCTTTCTGTTGCCCCTGACTACAAATGGCTTCTGTTGGCTTTCAGGGATAAGTCTCATCCGTATGCCCAGTCTAGGACTGTACTCATTTCCTTGCATAAGTCCACCCAACACTCAGATCCAAAAAACCCCACGTCCCCAGCAAAAATGAAGCTAGGCGATTGAAGGGCGGACTTTAGGTCGTTAATTAACAACAATAATAGGACAGGGCCTAGAACGGATCCCTGAGGTACACTTGTGACATTCGCCGCACTGTAGTACCTGTCCCC
Source organism: Fasciola hepatica (assembly GCA_948099385.1). Taxonomy (NCBI): domain Eukaryota; kingdom Metazoa; phylum Platyhelminthes; class Trematoda; order Plagiorchiida; family Fasciolidae; genus Fasciola; species Fasciola hepatica. The sequence continues at coordinate 5,726,940 of CANUEZ040000012.1, read as the reverse complement.
TACTTTAATGTAAAACTTCCTGTGGGAGAGGAAGTCCGCCAGCTATCTACATACTAGCCCTGCTATACCAAAAGTCTCCATCTTGCATAGCAAAAGACGATGATTAACGGAGTCGAAGGCTTTTCTAGGGCCAGGGTAGCATGTCTCATCTTGCTTACCTTCACCCAGTTGTCCAGCTACATCATCTAAGAAGCACGAGAGTTTGGTCAGACACGATCTATTTTTCAGGAATCCACGCTGGGCCGGACTTAGCATGGAGTACCCCAGTGAGCGCTGACAGATGTGGTCACGTATTTTCTTCCTAAGGAATTTGCATAGAATGCCAGTTAGGCTTACCAGCCTGCAGTTATGCGTAGCCGACTCAGGTCCGCCCTTGCGTTCCGCCAGGGCGGCCGCGCTTTTCCAGTCCTGAGGCAGCCTACCCTGATCCAAGGTGGACCGGTAAGCCTGCATATTGATGGAGCTATGATGTCCGCCAACGGCCTGATGACAGCTGGGTGGATGCCATCTGGCCCCACTGACCTGTGGTGTTTAACTCCCGTAGGTACTTAGACACTACTTCTCTCCGAGAGACTTAGCCCGTTCAACTGTGGAGGGGGATGCACCGGGGTGGATCCGAATCGTACCCCGCTATCTATCCCATGTACACCATCAAAGTATTCCACCAGGGCATCTACTTGCTTTGGTCATCAGTGACAATACCGTGGTCTCTAGTGAATGGCGGACCTACGACGTTCTTTGGTGAGCCTTTCGGCTGCACATAGCTACAGAATTTTTCGGCTGCTCCCTTACACTCTAGGCCAATCTGAGCTCGAATTCCCGCTTAGGAGTTCGCATTAGGCTCACAGCCTCTTTTCTAAAATTCGTATAGCTGTTCCAGTCTAACCGACTGCCAGCAGCTTTGCACTGATTCCACCTGCGATTTCCACTTTCGATGGCCCTGGCTATAGCAGCCTTTCAGCACATACGTTTGCCCTCCCAACTCCTTCGTATCAAGGGAGCGAACTCCTCCTGGAGGGCGGTCAGGAATCCCTTCATGACATGCCAGCTCTGCTCGACAGTAGCCCACTCCATCGTGTATCCCGTTAGCTCCATCGTTCGATTGCAAATTCTATCTACGTCCATAATACCGAAATTCCTAACCAGCCTTGAGAGTACTTTGGGTTGCCGCGTGCTTAAGGTCATTCTGACACACACGTGGTCACTCGTGCCCAGAGGTGCACAGTGTTGCAGTCTGAACACATCGTTGGGGGAGATTTATTATTGCTAGATCCAGAAGGGATGGAACCCATCCAGCCTTATACCTGGTATTTTCCTTAATGCGCTGGTTTTTCTCATTGGCATGCAACCACCATAAGTAGGTCTCCTCCCCTGATCCTGGCAAGCAGACTTCAACCGTCCGGTCAATGTGCTCGATGGGCTTTCTATTTCCGCTTGCCGAGCCCGCCATTTACCTCCGGCCTATGTCCCACATACGCATCTCATGACCAGCAACCTGGTTCTACTTGCAACTGCTCACATACCCCTGCCTGTGGTGATATCCTGACCTCCTTTTCTCATCCTGGCCTGCTGATCGATTTTAGTGTCCTCTGCCAGTGGGAAGAGAACATCCCTGTTGAATGACGGTAAATGCATTGTTTACGTACGTTAAGAAGTGTAGCTGGAAGAGTAAGCTACCTTGCACCACACCACCACGTCCATACGCACAGTTTTCCGTACCTGTAGCAGAGCGAGGTTTGGACGAAGTTTTGTTTATATTCACCACCTGATCTTGGGATGATGAATAGGATCAAAATCAAGCTATTGTCGAGTCTACGGTTCCATACCTCATGATCTTCCGCAGTAACCTGAAGTGGCATGCTTTGTCGAACGCTTCAGTCGCGTCTATTATGATCATGATCGCCGATTTTCCATTACCGACAGCCACCTTGACTAGGTTGAGAAAATCTGTCACTCTTGTCGCATATGATGTTTTTAGAAAACCGTACCGACCAGAGTCCGTTAGACTGTGGTTAGGGTGAGGTGTGAAACTCGCCTAAACACTCTCCACGACCAAGGTGAGGTTCATCGGTCGATAATTGACTGGATCTAGACGTGATCCTCGTTTGTGTACATGTGTATTGGTGGATGCCTTCTACTTGGAGGGGAAAATCGGTCACCTTAGTGACAGATTGAAGAAATTACTTACCAGTATTAGGATAGTCTATGACAGCTCCGCTAAAATTGGCTGGAGGTAAAGCATCCGGGCCTGGTTTACAGGATGGTCTTGATTTTCCACCAGGGCCAAAACCTCATTGGAGTGGAACACTATCGTTGAGGTTAGCGATGCCACCGAATTTAGAAAATTGGGGAATCTGGTGTCACCCGATCGTTGCACTGTTCACCAAAAGCCTTCCGATCCCAGAAGACTCAGGCCTTTGGGATAAAGTTACTGATTCTCTGTACCTATGCAGGCCCTGTTGTTAGTGCCCGTAACTACCCCTGCTCTCTTCCGGAATCTGCCCATAGAGGCACTCTCGCACTTGGTCTGGAAGCCAGGCCGACGAGATATTCCTCTGCCTTGTCCACAGGACCCGCTGCTTGGCAGCAGGGACATCCTGAGTTGTGTGGTGACTGCAAGTACTTGCGATACCTTCGAGAAATTATTCACGAATGTGCACGTGAGAGTGTGTGTGTTAGCGATGAAACCACATCGGTGACCATACACAGAAGCGTCTTCACCAGTTGCTATAACATAACGAGAAATCGTGAAGCAACATCAATGGTGCACTTCATGACAGATGTGTTTCTCGATATCCAAAAGCTTCTACACAACCTACAGATGTCTAGTCCCCCTCGGAACTCTGTCACTGAACCAAGTATCCATCGCCCCAAGCTCACCAGTGAAGGATCTTGGGATTCGATACACTAACAATCTACAATTCTCGGGACATGTCTCATTTAAGACGACCAGGGCCAGACAGATGATAGGCCTAGTTCTCAGATCACTTAAAATGAAACATAGTATTCTCCTTACATACCAATCCCATGCCAGACCCCACCTCAAATATTGCCCTATAATCTTCTCTGGAATGTCTTAATCGGATAGAATACGCCTGGCGAATGTCCAGCGCATCTTCACCAAAAAGCTCATAGGATATTCTTATCCACTGAGCTATAAAAAGCAATGCATTCTACTAAAATGTGACCCCGTATGGCTTGGACATGTCAGGCTTAACTTGTGTTTTCTATATAGACTCATTCATCGTTCTGCGTTCACTTCTACCAACTCTATACAGTTTTCCCTACCCTAATCTTACCCTCTGCTCCACAGAGACTTCAGTCTGACCATCCCACAGTCCAGGCTGGCAATAAGATCCAACTCCCTTCTCCTTAAATATTAAAGCTTTGGAATAAGCTACCCTTGGCTATTCGCATATGTGCGTCAATAACCCAGTTTAGCCAGTCCCTAAAATCACAACTTACCGTTAGTCATATGTTATTTTTGACTAACGCCAGCATATCTGAGGATCGAGCCTATGAAGAAGGCATTGAAATTTAGAACCCTAGCTTCCGTTTCCCCTCGCGCTCTCTGCTATCCGTCGAGCTCGCCTTCAAACACGGGTTCCGCCACTGGGATCACGGCACCATATACAAAACCTACCATTTCCTGTCTAACGACAGTCACTTTTTCAAGTATACCGCACATAACCCACATTGCAAAAGGATGCAGTTTTTGTCGTTTACAACTATAATTAGCTAGATGCCTGCCGGTTCTTGCTACTTACCCAAGTTCACCTACTATCACCTAACCCCCATACAACCCTGCCTTATCTAATTCACTAGTCGGTCTTCACAACTATGTCTAAGCAATTACTGCCTCCCTCACTATATAATACTAGGGCAGCCATATAAAACAACTTTCCTGTAGCTGAAGGTTTTTGGCCATTGATGTTTTCCCTTAGCACCAAAAGTTTCAGCGGTGCTGGATCCTAGAACACTAAGTCTCACCACCCACTACTTCACTCCTTGATCCTTCGACTCTTCTCTTATTTATTCTGGCTTCCGCTCCTCTCAGCTTCTTTGCCCGGCCGTAATTTGCTTTCCTTAATTATCCCGGTTGAGAATCTTTCATCCCATACATCCACCTTCCAATAGCTATCTGTTGGCCACAACTTCCTCCTTTTATATTTCCCAACATGAACGCTTATCTTTTTCGCCAAGATTTCTGAATCCATCACCTAACTTAGACTGTTATCCTCTATCCAGGTGTGCAATACCTTCTACTGACGCAGCCTAATTCAACCACACCAGAACAGCCTCTGGCAGTTTTAGTCATGGTCTAGCGCTGTACGAGACCAAAACATGTATGCAGACGCGTACATTACAACACTCGTTGTCCTACTGCACGTGTTTGCTTAGCCCTACTCCGTTCTTTCTCAGCCCATGCAAGCGAAACCCCTGATGTCAACGGCACCTTCACCATAGGATGTGGGGGAAACAGACCACCAACCACAGTTGCAAAAAATGACATATATGCGGAAAATTACAGTCGGGCGGAGGGGCTATGAAAAGTCCCTGTGTGGGCTCCACCACCCCTCTGTTAGAAAAAAAGTGGAGAACAAAAAAAACCTAGTGGGATCGATTTGATTTATATATACCAATAATATCGGGCTGTGAAAGAAATGGGAAAACTCCTATCATGGGTGTCTCCCATCAGCTCACACCCGACCTTACGAAGGGGAAAAACCCCACACTGCCCCTGTCCGCTTGACATGTTTTTGGTTCCTTAGCAGGAGACTGACTCGGGGGTGATAGAGAGCTGGTCTCTCCACATAAGCTTACCCACCCCACGCTCTAATTTTCAATCACCTCGCACACCCACATGCACGCGTGGCATGTTTGGTGACGTCGGCTACAAAACCACCGTCGCTCTGACATCTGATTGGTGTCAGAGTTCTCCCTTCCTTGCTTGCCAGCGCATGCTCTCCTAGGCAGCCACTCCCCCGTAGCCCAAATAAGGCCCCTCGGTAACCTCATGCTTTTGCACATCCTTCCAGTATTTTTAAGGCCACTAAGATGTCACCTCTTCTTCTTTCCAAGGAAAATAACCCTGATTGCTCCAACCTCTATTCTCTGCACAAGTTTCTGTGCCCTGCAAATTATCGCATGAATTGCCGTCGTGGCAACTTCAGAGCCTTGATATCCCTCACCAAATATGGTATCCATGCCTGGACAAAACTTCCTAGATGAGATCTCACAAAAGCCTTGTACAATGGCAACAAAGCCCTCGGTTTCCTGGAGCCGGCCGAGCTCTTAGGTGGTGCAGGGTTCTACACAAATTCTGATACTGAAGATTTGGCTTAAGGTCAGCGCTTACCCCGACCGTATATGCAGGGCTTCCGTGGTCTGGGCTAGTGCCTCCCGACTGCCCGGTGGCCCCATATATCGGGTGGGCCGTGGTCCTTCCTCTTTGATGAGATGTCAGCACTTGCCCAGATTAAGAGGCCGATCCCACGCCACCGACCACTGATATACCATGTCTAGATCACGCTGATCGGCCGCACCATCCGGTGCTCCTATCACCTTGAAGTCGTCCGCGAACGAGAAGCACGTGTTTTCCAACCCGTCTGCAAGGTCGTCAGTGTACTTCAGGAGAAAAAAGGTCACAGAATTGACCCTTGCAGAACACCACCGTGCAGTCTCTCATTGTCCGACAGGGAGCTCTCTACTCTCACTCGGAAAACCTTCTCCCTCAGGCCTCGCGCAATCCACTCCTGTGGTTTCGCCGCAGATTGAAAAGGTGCTACCTTTGCTTTCAGCAGCTTGTTGTTAATCGGATGAAATGCATCTCGAAACCCCAGCCGGCAGATTTCCACTTGTTACCCTTAATCCACTCGACCGTTTGCTTTATCCAAGAAACGTATTAAGTTGGAAAGACAAGAACACCTGTGCCAGAACCCACGCTGGTAGGCAGCCGCTAGGTTTTTTTCTCTCTAAATGGCCCACTATTCTGTCTCAGTATTCTTCTGAGAATTTTAAGCACCAGTGGCATCAAGTTATTCGGCCCGTAACTAATGCATATGTCTCTGTCTCCACCCTTATCAAAAAGTGTGATGACCGATACAAGCCAGTCTTTAGGTGGTACCCTCATGTCTAGTGATGCGTTGAGCAGCTCAGCCGGTGGTCCAGCCAAGATGGACCCTAGTGGTCTCAGTATTGCTTCATGGATGTCATCTGGCCCAGCTGCCTTGTATACGTCTAGCTGCTTCAAACTGTTCGACATCACTCCTGCGTTGATTTCTTTGTCCCGTATTTCCGAGACTTCCCTGCCCCTGGTTGCAGGTAGCCCTTGAGCTCCCTGGTTCTATCTATATAACTACTGTAAGAATTCCAACGGGTTCCCTGCTTTTTCCTGCCTGCTCATTGCCCGCAATCCCTGTGAGTTCCTGAACCCCCAAGGTTTTGCTCAGTGCTGCGTTAGACTTAAAATAGTAGTAGTAGGCTTTCAGATCGCTTTCGGTACACCGCCCAATAAACTCCTCGTGGTCGTTCCTGTACTGCTTCTGTATCTGAGATAGTCCAACTCTGCTGCTTTGAACTGAAGGAGACCCGGCAACCGCTGGTGCTTCAGTATTTCTCGAATGCTCTTTGCATCTTTTTTGGAGCCTTTTTTACTCGGCTCATCCGAAACGGTGGCAGTCCGTTCCGTTTGAATTTTCTGGGTGGTGAGACAGCCTCTGTTATCTCCAACAGTATACTCTTGGCCCGGCCCCATTGATTTTCTACATTGTAGTCGTCGCTCGCCATCTCTCAATCTATCCGGAGGCCTAGTTCTACCAGGCTATTCTCATCGATCTTTGAGACCAAATAAAATCACACCAGAGCACAAGACCAGCGGCCGGCACCAGTGTCTTCGGTTCTCAGTCTTCAAGACTAGATGCAGAGGAAAGCCTCCCGTATAAGCCTCTTCGCGACAGCTCTTCGGTGTGGTCTCAAGAAACAGAATCACACCACTTACCAGTCAGAAGGTCGTCATAGTTTCGCTTAAAGGTTGAATCATGCACATCTTCCGCCACTTCCACCGGGAGCTAGTTCCAAGTTTCGGCGACTCTTCGGGGCAGGCGGTATGTCAGCGGCGAACCAATAGATTCCAGCCTCAAGAGTGTCCGTGTGCCTCCTCGTAAGAAAAGGTTCACGTGGTTGAAAGAACGTCTGTAGCTCCGGAACTAGGCCACCTCAGATAAGATGACAAACATCAATGAAGTCTCCTAATACCTTCCGGTAGGTTTCTTGAAACAGCCTGGTTGCTTGTCCCGACCTGCGTGGCCAGTCCCAAGTAGACTCTCGATGAGACAAGTGGCAGCATTCTAGCCTTGTACAGTAATGACAGTCGAGGAGATTTATTTGGGTGTTGCAGAGCCTTCAGTTCCTGGTTGAGCAGCGTAGTTTCTTCGAGCCTTTGAATGGCAGAAGTGAGGCGAAAGAGTTGAATAAGAATTGCAAGAGCGTGCGTATTTTTATCAAGTTTTGGAGTTTGGCATACTTTGTTTACAGAGGGGTGATATAGGATTTCCCGTTGTTCCGTTGCTGGGGAAGGTAAGTAAGCCTCCCAAGACATCTGGAGAGCTGTATACAGAAAATGTCGGCGGCGTGTTGTGGATCACGAGAGAGAAAGACTCCCTCCAATCGGCTTGTCGAATGGTCGTAGGGAGAACCTTACGGTCAGGGAGAGGAGGGGCTTTGATGCGGTGTGATTTCATGGTAGGCTGTGAGTGAGCGGGAATGCGGCCGTTAACCGCATTGTGCTCGCTACCCGGAAAACTTTGGGAGATTGAGACAGCTATGTAAGGGACGCCATGGGTGAAAATGAGATCTAGAATGCTGTTTTCCTAGCAGGGGAGCGGGTATGCTGTACCCCCCTCCTACGGTAGTACTTGCTACAAATGGTAAAAGGTTGGTGGGCGCAGATAAAGGTGGCCAAGCTATCTTAGGTAGGTTAAAGTCACCAGTAACAACTTTACACCTGAGGGTGGTAAGGATAGGCATTCAGATGCATCAATTGGGTGTAGAAATCCAGAGAACGTTTGGCTTGGTGGACGGTAAACTCATCCAACATGAAGTTGAGAGCCGGAAGTGTGGACAGTTAGCCAAAGTGAGTCGGGAACAGCGTCGAGTAGAGGGTGATGAAGTATTGTTGTATTAAAGATCTGCTTGGTGGATGCCAAACAATCACCGCGGCGTCGAGGTTTCCGTTTTACTCTGAAGACATCGTAGCGGCCGCGGCCCCTTACTCCAACAGAGTTCTAACTTGTTTGGCGTATAACAACCCAAAGTCCTTTTAGGAGTTTCCCGAAAGGACGGCGAACTACCCCAAGAATATTCTATCCTGGGGCACACTGTATATGTATGATCTCTCATTTTAAGTTGTTCGACAGCAACACTCCGGGGTCACGCTCGCAGGCTGTTGTTCTCGGCAGAGTGTCAGGGAGTGTGTAGCCTGGGGTTGACATTAGTTGTCTTGTGCGCACGTGTGCAGGCTTTTCTAAGTCTACTGAAAGGCCCATGTATTGTACCAATACGTTAGCCTATCGAGACCTTCCCAGGGGGCATTTTTGTCCGTGTCAGAACGAGGCACTCGCCACATCTTCAGATCGACAGCACAGAGTAGGCACGGTGAATTCAGGTAGATCGGGGGATCGATGCTACAGACCAGGAACAACAGTGGACCGAGTATCGATTCTTGAGTAACACCTCTGGAAGCCGGGTACCACTTGAATGGGTGCCCAGAAAAATTAGCCGCCAATTTCCGCCCTTTCAGCAAGTCTTCCATCAAACATGGTAGTGGCCTAACTAGCCCCAACAGTTTGTGCTTCTAGAAAGGTCGTCGCCGAGGCTGCTGACAAAGGCATGCCCATGATCATTATACTGCTTGCTACGAAGGAGGCTTTCGGCCGGGTCTCACACGCTTGACCCCTGTCACGGGACAAATCATACGGCATCACGGACCCGTTACTCGGTTGGTTGGATTTGTATTTCCCCGACCGTCATCAGTTGATTCAGATAATCAGTCCGTCACCAAACCCAAACCTGCCGGCAGTGGTGTCATACAAGGCAGAGTTTTGAGCCCGCTACTCTTCCTCATACACATAAATGATGTTTTCAATGACGTTCGCCATAGCAGTCCCCACCTCTTCGTGGACGACGTCAAAGTATCGCATAGTATTGGTTCTAGACCGTTTAGTACAGTTGTCAGTGATATACGGCAAGATCTAACAGCTTTAGTTCTTAGTGCGTCAGTTCATTAATGAAATTTTCTGCGGAGAAAGGCAACATTCTTACCTCCAAGTGCAATGTCCCCCAGGTATGCTCAGTATTGACGGTCACCCAATTTCCATCAGCCCGTTAGTACGAGATTTATGTTTGCAGTATTCAGCCACCTTCACTCGCCCTGAGCATACTACCACTCAAATCGCGAAGGCTAAAAAGCTTATAGGCCTGCTTCATGGGACGTTCTGTCTTCCGGAAAGCAAACTTAGCATCTATAGGACCCACGTTAGACCCCTAATGGAATACCGTCCCATAAGCTACTCCAACACGCGCCAGTGGGACAGAGCGGCTATTGAAAAGGCTTATCGGCTAATTACAAAAGGGTTAATTGGCTTTTCCACTCAACTCAATTACAGCCAACGCTGTGAGCATTTGAAATTAGGTCCGCTGTGGCTTAGACGCATAAAGCTGAACCTCATATTCTTTCACGGTGTTGCTGTTAATCGAATCATCGTATCAGCACCGCATTTCAGAAACCCAGCGGACTCACAATGTTCTTTAAGACTGGGAGACAACACAGTTACTGTTCTTATTTCTAGAATTGCTCTTGGTTCCATGAAGCTTCATGGAACAAATTACCCCACGATATACGTTCTATAAGGCCATCTAGGGCGTTTAAGGCCCATATAAGCAAATACCTCACAGTACAAACAATAATCCACTTTAAAGATCTGTACGAGTGAAGAAAGAGCTTTTGAAGTTGGATTAGGTTTTTAATAGCCTCCGAACTCCCTTTTTTGAGCGCCATATTGTCTTTTGGGCCATAGCCGCGCTTGTTTCCTCTACGCGCGTTACTCGCCCATTCGTTTTGCTTCTCTTCCACATCTGGTCCCGCCATTTGCGCTTTTAATTCTCTCTCGGACAAGTCCGACAGGCACAGCCGTTGAACGTTCTCTGGAGCGCCACACCAACTGGACTAAAGCCCTAGTTATGACGGCATTTTCTTTTCTTTTTTCTTTCTCCATGTTGTAACTTCCCGCCCTTTTAGCTTTCCGGTTTCCTGCGGAATGGTTTCCTCCTTAGTTCGGTCATTCTGTTCCGCTGAATCTGGCAACAAGTAATTTTCCAGTTCCGCCCATCCTCTGGTCGTCTTTTCCATAGTCACAGCATAGCTATTATTACCTTGCTTGTTGACATTCATCTACTCGCTTTTCTTCTCCTCCTCACCAGACTTTGCCATATTACAACCTGATTTGTATACAGGTGCCTAGCACGTAAATGTACAATACTTACACTTTAGACGCCACCTGACTTCCACTCACTACTATACCTGAGGCTCGTGGCTTTGAGATAGTTCTCCACCATCAGTCTGCCCCTCATACAGCGCCTTATTTTTCTATGCTACACTCATCTGCGACTGACCGAAAAGTTGTTTTATCCGGATTTATAACCAAATTTCTAACCAAGCCATCTTCTCCCTTATTTATCAGTTTTTGGTTTACTGAATCCTATGATCTTTACGGCTCATCAGTTCCCAACTTCCGCGTGCAATTTTCGGCCGAAAATCGTTGACTCATCTGCCCTGATCACCCAATTGCCACTACACTAGCTGGTGGTCAACCTCTACAAAGCCAATGGTGACATCTTTCCAACAAATTCGTCGTGCCCGGGAAGTAATCCTGCATATCAAAATCGGTGGTGCCGTCACCAGACGGCTCGCCTATACACTGAAACCCGTCCGACTCTGTTACTGGCAGGAGCAAGCTGTTTAGTGACAGCCCCAAGAATGCTGCCATCATCCGGGCGTTTGTTCCATTCTCTGGCTTTTTAGCCCACATCCTGTGGCGGCAAAACCACCAAAGGTTATGGCATCCGGTCTGTGGTGGCCTCACAATAAGGGGCAACAGCCATCCCTATCAGCCTCGTACCCAATGGACCACGTGAGAAGAAAGGCGGGTCAAGGTGAAGTGGGAAGTTCACTGTGCGGCGTAAATTCGTTCTCCCTCTCCTCTATAAAAAAGACGAAAAAATACACTTCTGGTTGGGAAGGTCTTGGGCTAATGCCCTCTACCCCCTTCATTACAGATGTATTACTGATGACAGCCTAGACCCGAACTTATATATGGGAAACTCCACGCTTTCGAATTAACCTGCAAGTCCTTTTGCCTAGATCAGTGCGAGGCGACAGTGAAAGGACAAACACTGAAAATCCTTTCAAATATTCCACGTGCTTTGTAAATTCGACCATATTTAACATTACCTTGAAAAGCTCGCTCATACACCACCTTTTCGCGTTTGTTTATCCATGTGAGACATTTGAATTTGGCCTTGAACCGTTTCTGACTGTCGTGCTTGAGCCACGGGGCTTTGGACCTTTGGGTTTTACTGTGAAGTCTATTTGGCCGCATACTTGAGGTTTGTATTTATTTGCATCCTTTGAGAATTTCAATTTAGTACCGTGGAAACTACGAATCAATCTTGTTCTGGTCTTGGGATTCGTTTGAATTGACTACGCGTTGCTCGATTTGCGAGAATTGACCTGCAGAGAGCACGCCGTTCGAGCTCTCCACATATGCTTGCCGGCCACGCCTGACCCAGCTTGAACCCTTTTGGGTTCCCTGCAAAAACCTTACCCAGGTTGCCGATGTATGACGCAGTAGTCAATACACGATTGAAATAGTTATACTATGCGGCCTCTGCTCCGACGACACCCCGGCATTGATACGCCTACAGTTAACAGCTATGGGCAAAACCTCGCCTATATCGGTTGTCGGAACGAGGAATATAATCATTGTACTTTTAAAACTGACCATCCACAACTTCACTTTTTCTGTGTTTCCCTCGAGCCCAAGCACTAATAATGTTGTCCAAATTCAGCGATGACTTGTCTGCTACCATTTTGACTCAGTTACAAAACCAAAGTGCTTACTGACACTAACTCCCTCAAAAAACTGTTCTTCTTTTAATGATAGGTGCTCACCTTCACTTGATTCTCTTGTCGCAGGCCATAACGCAATGATCTCATCGCCCGTTTTCTTGCACTTCTTCGTTAACTCGAGTCTTATCGCGCAGATTACCATCCTTTAATAACCAACACTCACCGATCTGCGCATTCGATCATGGTATGTTAGGACCCCATTTCATTCAGCAGGCGTATGCTTCTGATTACTCACGACCCCACGGAAAAGCAGTACGTTCGCATCCACATAAAAAGGCATCACCTTAGCTCTGAGCATTTCATTATCTTTTCATAATTTCCGCCGCCCTCACCTACAACCGGGTGAACAACCAGGCTGCTGTCTTCCTTTTTCCCATTTCTATTTCCGACCCCACCCTCTACTGTTGTTTTACTTTTGGTCTTTAACTAGGTCCTTCTCTCTTTTACCACCTATCAGACTGGCCATTTTGCACTCTGGCTAAGCCTGCGCTTAATATCTCTATCATCAACCAACTTCCTTACAAAACTACCACAGTCTCCGCCCGTTAGTCCCTCATAGATCGGCCCACTGGCCGTCAAGCAACATTGTCAGTCTAATTTATGTTAAGCCGTTAATCAAAACCGCCAGATGGAACATTCTCCAGACTGCTGCATTCCTCATATCTTTCAGAACACACTGGTTATCTGGGTAGCCCATCAACCAAGTGGACATTACCCCTGAATTACCTTAGGGACTAAACGACTTGATCGATCGGATTGACCATGGTTAAACCCATACTCACACCCATTGACGCCTTATATGGAGCACCTTACATGGCCGACCAGTGATCACAATCCCATAACCAGGGTAACAATCCATCATGATAGTCTCACCGGACCGCCGGATGGATTCCTGACATCATTCATCACCCCATACCCTGTCAACATTCACCTCCCGTACTCCACACGAACAATTCAATTCGTTTTGAGTTTCAGTACCGAAAACGGTGACCAAAATCTGGCCCTCGCCGTTGTGTTCCGTACCTACTCTCCCCACTTCGTCAGCTCAGCCCTTTTTGCCTGCTACCCCCATCATGCACTACCTGTTATCAGCAGCATCCAATGTCTTCGTCAAACAAAATGCCAACCACTTGGTTATTCGTTCTTTTATCCCGTATGCAGAAAATCTCACCCTTACACTCTTTGAACTTCCGCTGTTCTTTCGGGTCTGGCCTCTCCCGGTCACCGCTGTATTCCTTCCTCTTTATCACCTGTGCATATTTGCTGGTTGCATCAGCCGCGTTTGTCTTCAATAGGGTGTTTTCTCGACGGCTTCTTTTTGAAATTCCCCGTTCCGCGTCAACTCACCTTTCATGCTCTTTAAAAGCACACTGCATTCCCGGTGAAGGTTTCGGCCTTCCGGTGAATTTCCATACAATATTCAATTTGCGTATACAAAATGGCCAATTTGATTATCCCATTTGACTCACTTGCATTTGTATCGCAGGCTCCTTCCACAATGAGTTATCCAATGTTGGATCAATCTTCTCCACACCCCGCAAGCATCTCCGACCGCACTTTGATAATCACATGTTGACTTTATTTTTAACCTTCTTTTGGTAACACTCTCACCCAGTTTCTAGATATTGTTTCTTCAAATGTCCAGTTGGAGCAACACCGCGTCTCTTTCTACACTCCTCGGCCCTTCTTTGAATCTATCTTCCACTCCCTTGCTCTCTCTCTCTCTATTTTCATCGACTGCACAACAAATTTCGTGGATTGCCGTGGTCCATTCTGGACTACTGGGTCCATCGCAGACAGTTATCGGCACCCATAAGGCAAGTTGTGTAGCACTCCTACCTCAACTCCCTGTTCATGTTGTGATGTCCCACACCAGTTGTTTTATGAGTTCTTGCAAACACTGCACTTTTACTCTCATTCAATATCGTTTTTGTCTGCATTCGCACGTCTAGCCGGCCAACCAAAACGTCCTCGCCCAGGGTTCGAAACTGATTTACAATCGCCGCGTTGACCTTCTCCGCTTTAGTTCACTTAAACACTGTCCAAGTTCACTGCTCCACTACTACATTTGTGTGTACCTTGAACTTCAAAATTGTGATTATCCCACATTGCTGTGCATTACTGTATTCTCTGAGCATGCTTTGTGCGTGTTTCTTGAACACGATTAAGAAATATACTATTATCCTATCTTATATTATCTTATCTTTACCATCGGCATCAGAGTTGCTTGTTTTCAGTCGTCCGGGAGATTCCCAGCCTTCAGTGAGGTGTTCAGTAACTTGGTCATTGAGCCCGCGAGAATTTTGGTCGGCTGCGTAATACCGGTGCCTAGATTTCATCCGGTCCGGGTGACTTATGTGGCCTAATAGGTCCAAGAACCGTCGCAACGTCATCCACTTCGATATCACCAAACGCAACTAAAGGCTGCGACACCGGCAAGCGAGGTGACTAAAGTTCATCACGTGTAAACACCGATGCATAGTGGCATCTCAGAGCATCTGCCTTAACTACATCGGAATCAGCCAGTCTCCCGTCTATCATAAGTGCAGGTAAGCTATCATGTTGCTCTTGTTTGCTTTTTCAGGTACGCCAGTAGCCGTTTTGGTGAAAGCACACATTGGGCTGCCAGTCTCTCTTGGAATCTGCATCGGTTAGCCACCTCCGCAGAGGAGCTTTAGGGTCATAGCTGTTTGTACGAGTCATATTCCGCCTCTGTTCCCCGATACTGTACTCAAGCTCGGTTTCTTCTGCGGAGTAGGCATAAGAACTCTTTGTCAAACCATGGGGGCCCTGAGCATGGGGCCGTCGATTGTGTGGCGGGGCAAAACTTCGTGCCAGTCGGCGGATCCCATCTCAGATAAGACACTAAGTCAGATTCACACTGCTTTGATCCTCATTCACACAAGTCATGTTTCGGCTTTTTCCTCTCATATCGCCATGGGGTATGCGCCAAACGTTCGGCTCACAATGGGGCGTCTGTGAGATTTGAGCCCCACTCCTCCAACGTGGCAGTCCAGTTTCTTGAATCCGCGAGCCCCCCCCCCCCCCCGTCTCGCTGGGCTTCGACTCCTCGGAATACCCTCGTGTTTATCGGCGGATGGAAGTTTGAGTCACGTGACACTCATCGGGTCGCCGTCAGAGATGGCAGCAAGAGCGACACTTCGATAGAACAGAGCCTCCTTAACCGGCACGTTCACTCGTCGTTCGAGAGTCCAGTCACTCGAACATCAGCTCTCTTGCAAGGAAGGAAAGCAGAGGGTCTAAGATGCAATCAGGAGGTGTGAGCGAAATATCAATGAATAATAATAATAACAGTGATAAAGAAAGAGGAAGAAGAAAGAAGTCAGGATGGAAGTTCCTTTGAGTGCTATCCGCTATCTCACGCGCGCTTCGGAAAGTGACGTGTCGATTTGCAGTCCAACTTTTTTAAAATCAGTGACAGTGTCTGCTGCAACAACATCCACAGCGAGTTTTTTCCGTTTGTCTGTTGCTGTGCATGAGAATAGCTGACCTCTGTTGTTCTTATTGGCCTTTGGCTAACAAGCTTCATCTCACGCTCTCCGAGGATTGAGTTTCATTTAATGATAATGATAATGATGATAATGGTTTGTTTCGGATAACCCCGAGGCATGCTGCAGCGCAAGATCAAACGGTAAAACTGGAAACAGAACCCGAATTCCAGGAGGGTGATTCGGCCATGCGCACTCGATATAGTACAGAAGGAAGTATTTAAGTTACTCTTTATGGTGGCCAAGCCGGCCGAGTCCAGGTGGAGCTGGTTGGAAGTAGTAGACATTTACTCAAGTATCACAGGAAGAGGGACTGAGCAACGAGAGGATCAGATGGACTTGACGGAAACTTTGTTCACCCTGAAGAAAAAGAAGTTTCCAAGGAAGAAGTGAACCAGCCACGGAGCTCCGCGGTATATGGAACGGCTTAGGATTGGAAATCAGACGATGGAAAGAGTAGAATTGCGGGCAAGGAGCAAGAAAAGTCCTTCAACGTTTATTCTGGTAACGTTCAGCGACCATATATCGGCCGGGTCAGCTAAATACCCAGTGAAGGACTCATCTGTGGAGAGATATTGCCTAAGCGATGGTCGAAGAAGTGGTCGAATGTAAACAGGTGATCGTTGAGCAGATTGTTTACTTCCAGAACAGTAGAATGTGATGCAGCGACATGGAAATGGAAACTAGGCGAAGGATCAATCTGTGATGCGTAGCCATGATGGTAGCAGAGACACGGTTTGCAAATTAGATGAGTATTCAAATGACAAATAAGTATTTACGTAATGATCAGCTTTATCTAAGGGCTGAACTTGATGACCAGAAAGTTGCAAGGATCACAACTGTCTGAGAGGATTTACCAAGATAGAATACCTGGTATGGAAAAACACCAAACAACCGATTAATACCAGACCAGCCCAGGCTAGGTTCAACTCAGTGCAATTCATTTTGCACAGAATTGATAGTGGTACGCACTTGAGTCAGCACTCACCACTGCAAACCTGATAAGTTCGTTCTGTCTACCCAGTTTGGTATAATCAAATCCAATCCAATGGAGTCACGAAAAGTGGACGGTGGCGTGCCAAAATTGTCCAGGCTCCTGCGCCGCGATCTGCTTTGACCACATGGTGCCTCCAAGCAGCCTAGATGAAGGGCATCAAATTCTGTAACAGATTCAAAGACGTTTCACTGGATGGTTTGCCGGCCTAGGGGACCTCGCCCACGAGCAGACACTCTAGGCATTGAGCTTGTTCTTGCTCGAGAGCAGAATGCGTGGAGATGACCTAGTAGAACCTTTGGAGACCCTGAACGGGTGTGTTCATCTCCAAGGTTTGACTACACCGCTGTTGACCCCCAGTGTTCTTACGGCCGCCGAAGGGCACCCATTGGAGCTGACAAAGGAGAGAGTTACAATTTGTCTGGGAGGAAAATCCCTCGCCGTTAGGGTTGTAGACTATTGGAGCCGGCTCTGACAAAGTTGATGGCCGCCAAAACGGTTGTGGATTTTAAGCATCGGCCGGACCGCTGCTGGAGCAGTGTATTTGCCGAAACCATTAGATGATTGGTCGACCTAACTATCATCCTTTTCCGCTCCTCCTTTCCTTATTACCATTGTTACTGTTGTAATTTCTCAGCCAACCTTCGTCTTCGGCCCTCTTGCTCTTCATTCTCACACCTTCGCCCTCAATCTTTATTACCCCTCCCATTCCCAGTTCCCTACTACCCTTCTGACAGCACTATCTCACGTCTTTCAAGACCTCTAACTTTCCACCTTCAAAACTTCCTTCCACGAGGCAGTTGGGACACTAGGTGGGACTCACGAGGGGACAGTGATCCCGTGAGGCTCCCAAGTTTGGAGTACAGAGGTGGAAGGTCCCCTCTTCCACTTGTCGTCACCAAATCGCCGAAGAAGACTCTGTTTCTTCCATTTATCCCGGCACATTGTGGTCAAAATAGATCGCGGCGCAGGAGCCTGGACAATTTTGGCACGCCACCGTCCACTTTTCGTGACTCCATTGGATTGGATTTGATTATACCAAACTGGGTAGACAGAACGAACTTATCAGGTTTGCAGTGGTGAGTGCTGACTCAAGTGCGTACCACTATCAATTCTGTGCAAAATGAATTGCACTGAGTTGAACCTAGCCTGGGCTGGTCTGGTATTAATCGGTTGTTTGGTGTTTTTCCATACCAGGTATTCTATCTTGGTAAATCCTCTCAGACAGTTGTGATCCTTGCAACTTTCTGGTCATCAAGTTCAGCCCTTAGATAAAGCTGATCATTACGTAAATACTTATTTGTCATTTGAATACTCATCTAATTTGCAAACCGTGTCTCTGCTACCATCATGGCTACGCATCACAGATTGATCCTTCGCCTAGTTTCCATTTCCATGTCGCTGCATCACATTCTACTGTTCTGGAAGTAAACAATCTGCTCAACGATCACCTGTTTACATTCGACCACTTCTTCGACCATCGCTTAGGCAATATCTCTCCACAGATGAGTCCTTCACTGGGTATTTAGCTGACCCGGCCGATATATGGTCGCTGAACGTTACCAGAATAAACGTTGAAGGACTTTTCTTGCTCCTTGCCCGCAATTCTACTCTTTCCATCGTCTGATTTCCAATCCTAAGCCGTTCCATATACCGCGGAGCTCCGTGGCTGGTTCACTTCTTCCTTGGAAACTTCTTTTTCTTCAGGGTGAACAAAGTTTCCGTCAAGTCCATCTGATCCTCTCGTTGCTCAGTCCCTCTTCCTGTGATACTTGAGTAAATGTCTACTACTTCCAACCAGCTCCACCTGGACTCGGCCGGCTTGGCCACCATAAAGAGTAACTTAAATACTTCCTTCTGCACTATATCGAGTGCGCATGGCCGAATCACCCTCCTGGAATTCGGGTTCTGTTTCCAGTTTTACCGTTTGATCTTGCGCTGCAGCATGCCTCGGGGTTATCCGAAACAAACCATTATCATCATTATCATTATCATTAAATGAAACTCAATCCTCGGAGAGCGTGAGATGAAGCTTGTTAGCCAAAGGCCAATAAGAACAACAGAGGTCAGCTATTCTCATGCACAGCAACAGACAAACGGAAAAAACTCGCTGTGGATGTTGTTGCAGCAGACACTGTCACTGATTTTAAAAAAGTTGGACTGCAAATCGACA
Organism: Fasciola hepatica; assembly: GCA_948099385.1. Taxonomy (NCBI): domain Eukaryota; kingdom Metazoa; phylum Platyhelminthes; class Trematoda; order Plagiorchiida; family Fasciolidae; genus Fasciola; species Fasciola hepatica. The sequence goes on along the minus strand of CANUEZ040000012.1, from coordinate 5,708,077 downwards.
CGTCACTTTCCGAAGCGCGCGTGAGATAGCGGATAGCACTCAAAGGAACTTCCATCCTGACTTCTTTCTTCTTCCTCTTTCTTTATCACTGTTATTATTATTATTCATTGATATTTCGCTCACACCTCCTGATTGCATCTTAGACCCTCTGCTTTCCTTCCTTGCAAGAGAGCTGATGTTCGAGTGACTGGACTCTCGAACGACGAGTGAACGTGCCGGTTAAGGAGGCTCTGTTCTATCGAAGTGTCGCTCTTGCTGCCATCTCTGACGGCGACCCGATGAGTGTCACGTGACTCAAACTTCCATCCGCCGATAAACACGAGGGTATTCCGAGGAGTCGAAGCCCAGCGAGACGGGGGGGGGGGGGGCTCGCGGATTCAAGAAACTGGACTGCCACGTTGGAGGAGTGGGGCTCAAATCTCACAGACGCCCCATTGTGAGCCGAACGTTTGGCGCATACCCCATGGCGATATGAGAGGAAAAAGCCGAAACATGACTTGTGTGAATGAGGATCAAAGCAGTGTGAATCTGACTTAGTGTCTTATCTGAGATGGGATCCGCCGACTGGCACGAAGTTTTGCCCCGCCACACAATCGACGGCCCCATGCTCAGGGCCCCCATGGTTTGACAAAGAGTTCTTATGCCTACTCCGCAGAAGAAACCGAGCTTGAGTACAGTATCGGGGAACAGAGGCGGAATATGACTCGTACAAACAGCTATGACCCTAAAGCTCCTCTGCGGAGGTGGCTAACCGATGCAGATTCCAAGAGAGACTGGCAGCCCAATGTGTGCTTTCACCAAAACGGCTACTGGCGTACCTGAAAAAGCAAACAAGAGCAACATGATAGCTTACCTGCACTTATGATAGACGGGAGACTGGCTGATTCCGATGTAGTTAAGGCAGATGCTCTGAGATGCCACTATGCATCGGTGTTTACACGTGATGAACTTTAGTCACCTCGCTTGCCGGTGTCGCAGCCTTTAGTTGCGTTTGGTGATATCGAAGTGGATGACGTTGCGACGGTTCTTGGACCTATTAGGCCACATAAGTCACCCGGACCGGATGAAATCTAGGCACCGGTATTACGCAGCCGACCAAAATTCTCGCGGGCTCAATGACCAAGTTACTGAACACCTCACTGAAGGCTGGGAATCTCCCGGACGACTGAAAACAAGCAACTCTGATGCCGATGGTAAAGATAAGATAATATAAGATAGGATAATAGTATATTTCTTAATCGTGTTCAAGAAACACGCACAAAGCATGCTCAGAGAATACAGTAATGCACAGCAATGTGGGATAATCACAATTTTGAAGTTCAAGGTACACACAAATGTAGTAGTGGAGCAGTGAACTTGGACAGTGTTTAAGTGAACTAAAGCGGAGAAGGTCAACGCGGCGATTGTAAATCAGTTTCGAACCCTGGGCGAGGACGTTTTGGTTGGCCGGCTAGACGTGCGAATGCAGACAAAAACGATATTGAATGAGAGTAAAAGTGCAGTGTTTGCAAGAACTCATAAAACAACTGGTGTGGGACATCACAACATGAACAGGGAGTTGAGGTAGGAGTGCTACACAACTTGCCTTATGGGTGCCGATAACTGTCTGCGATGGACCCAGTAGTCCAGAATGGACCACGGCAATCCACGAAATTTGTTGTGCAGTCGATGAAAATAGAGAGAGAGAGAGCAAGGGAGTGGAAGATAGATTCAAAGAAGGGCCGAGGAGTGTAGAAAGAGACGCGGTGTTGCTCCAACTGGACATTTGAAGAAACAATATCTAGAAACTGGGTGAGAGTGTTACCAAAAGAAGGTTAAAAATAAAGTCAACATGTGATTATCAAAGTGCGGTCAGAGATGCTTGCGGGGTGTGGAGAAGATTGATCCAACATTGGATAACTCATTGTGGAAGGAGCCTGCGATACAAATGCAAGTGAGTCAAATGGGATAATTAAATTGGCCATTTTGTATACGCAAATTGAATATTGTATGGAAATTCACCGGAAGGCCGAAACCTTCACCGGGAATGCAGTGTGCTTTTAAAGAGCATGAAAGGTGAGTTGACGCGGAACGGGGAATTTCAAAAAGAAGCCGTCGAGAAAACACCCTATTGAAGACAAACGCGGCTGATGCAACCAGCAAATATGCACAGGTGATAAAGAGGAAGGAATACAGCGGTGACCGGGAGAGGCCAGACCCGAAAGAACAGCGGAAGTTCAAAGAGTGTAAGGGTGAGATTTTCTGCATACGGGATAAAAGAACGAATAACCAAGTGGTTGGCATTTTGTTTGACGAAGACATTGGATGCTGCTGATAACAGGTAGTGCATGATGGGGGTAGCAGGCAAAAAGGGCTGAGCTGACGAAGTGGGGAGAGTAGGTACGGAACACAACGGCGAGGGCCAGATTTTGGTCACCGTTTTCGGTACTGAAACTCAAAACGAATTGAATTGTTCGTGTGGAGTACGGGAGGTGAATGTTGACAGGGTATGGGGTGATGAATGATGTCAGGAATCCATCCGGCGGTCCGGTGAGACTATCATGATGGATTGTTACCCTGGTTATGGGATTGTGATCACTGGTCGGCCATGTAAGGTGCTCCATATAAGGCGTCAATGGGTGTGAGTATGGGTTTAACCATGGTCAATCCGATCGATCAAGTCGTTTAGTCCCTAAGGTAATTCAGGGGTAATGTCCACTTGGTTGATGGGCTACCCAGATAACCAGTGTGTTCTGAAAGATATGAGGAATGCAGCAGTCTGGAGAATGTTCCATCTGGCGGTTTTGATTAACGGCTTAACATAAATTAGACTGACAATGTTGCTTGACGGCCAGTGGGCCGATCTATGAGGGACTAACGGGCGGAGACTGTGGTAGTTTTGTAAGGAAGTTGGTTGATGATAGAGATATTAAGCGCAGGCTTAGCCAGAGTGCAAAATGGCCAGTCTGATAGGTGGTAAAAGAGAGAAGGACCTAGTTAAAGACCAAAAGTAAAACAACAGTAGAGGGTGGGGTCGGAAATAGAAATGGGAAAAAGGAAGACAGCAGCCTGGTTGTTCACCCGGTTGTAGGTGAGGGCGGCGGAAATTATGAAAAGATAATGAAATGCTCAGAGCTAAGGTGATGCCTTTTTATGTGGATGCGAACGTACTGCTTTTCCGTGGGGTCGTGAGTAATCAGAAGCATACGCCTGCTGAATGAAATGGGGTCCTAACATACCATGATCGAATGCGCAGATCGGTGAGTGTTGGTTATTAAAGGATGGTAATCTGCGCGATAAGACTCGAGTTAACGAAGAAGTGCAAGAAAACGGGCGATGAGATCATTGCGTTATGGCCTGCGACAAGAGAATCAAGTGAAGGTGAGCACCTATCATTAAAAGAAGAACAGTTTTTTTGAGGGAGTTAGTGTCAGTAAGCACTTTGGTTGTGTAACTGAGTCAAAATGGTAGCAGACAAGTCATCGCTGAATTTGGACAACATTATTAGTGCTTGGGCTCGAGGGAAACACAGAAAAAGTGAAGTTGTGGATGGTCAGTTTTAAAAGTACAATGATTATATTCCTCGTTCCGACAACCGATATAGGCGAGGTTTTGCCCATAGCTGTTAACTGTAGGCGTATCAATGCCGGGGTGTCGTCGGAGCAGAGGCCGCATAGTATAACTATTTCAATCGTGTATTGACTACTGCGTCATACATCGGCAACCTGGGTAAGGTTTTTGCAGGGAATCCAAAAGGGTTCAAGCTGGGTCAGGCGTGGCCGGCAAGCATATGTGGAGAGCTCGAACGGCGTGCTCTCTGCAGGTCAATTCTCGCAAATCGAGCAACGCGTAGTCAATTCAAACGAATCCCAAGACCAGAACAAGATTGATTCGTAGTTTCCACGGTACTAAATTGAAATTCTCAAAGGATGCAAATAAATACAAACCTCAAGTATGCGGCCAAATAGACTTCACAGTAAAACCCAAAGGTCCAAAGCCCCGTGGCTCAAGCACGACAGTCAGAAACGGTTCAAGGCCAAATTCAAATGTCTCACATGGATAAACAAACGCGAAAAGGTGGTGTATGAGCGAGCTTTTCAAGGTAATGTTAAATATGGTCGAATTTACAAAGCACGTGGAATATTTGAAAGGATTTTCAGTGTTTGTCCTTTCACTGTCGCCTCGCACTGATCTAGGCAAAAGGACTTGCAGGTTAATTCGAAAGCGTGGAGTTTCCCATATATAAGTTCGGGTCTAGGCTGTCATCAGTAATACATCTGTAATGAAGGGGGTAGAGGGTATTAGCCCAAGACCTTCCCAACCGGAAGTTTATTTTTTCGTCTTTTTTATAGAGGAGAGGGAGAACGAATTTACGCCGCACAGTGAACTTCCCACTTCACCTTGACCCGCCTTTCTTCTCACGTGGTCCATTGGGTACGAGGCTGATAGGGATGGCTGTTGCCCCTTATTGTGAGGCCACCACAGACGGGATGCCACAACCGCCGTCAAGTACAGGAGCCGATTACGGGTCTAAGAGATTGGGTCCAAGCAATAACTTGTGTCATAAATCTTGAGAGTTCACGGGTGTCACTGCGTCCGTGATTGCTTTGTGTCTCGTGTGCCGACTTTGCTTGTGTCTCGTTCCCCGTGCTGTGAGCTTATGTGGCCTCGTGCCCCGTGTTCCCTCGTACAGCTACACCGGCAAGCAGTTCGGCGTGCCTCTTGGAATACAATTTTCTGTTTGGAAGTGATCCAAATGTGAAAAGCCCTAGGCCCCGGCGGGATTCGAACCCACGCACGGTCACCTCCCTCGCTTTGGTACCGCGAGTGCTTTGCCAGCTGAGCTAAGAGGTCACGCCGAAGGACCTTCAACCTCGGATCACGCAGTACACCCGCCCAATTCACAGTAGCACATGGCATCCATCACAGTAAACGAGCTTTTAATTCGTCTGACTTCAACAGGATTTCCCTTTATACCTTCTGGACTTCACCAGTTCAGTGCACTGGGCAGGGTGATGAACATGCTTGGATAGGAATCCCGCCTAGGCCAAGGACTTTTCACATTTGGATCACCTCCAAACATTGTCAAAATCTGCCAAACATCAATACAATTTTCTGTGGCTTGTGTCAATCTGTGGACTATCAATTAACCACGATGCCGTCAAAGAAAGCCAAAACTGTTGCATACATGTGTCTAATTTGTTCAAAGACCGTTCGCTCTCGCGATAAACCCTTGCGGTGTGATGGGCGTGATGGGTGGATACACTTGGAATGCTCCAAAATGAGAAATAATCCCGACGATGCTTTCGATAAACGTAATTTGAAGTTGCTCAAGGTGCTGTGCATCAACTGCACAGAGCTACAGAGCCCTGTGTGACCAGCAAAACAATCAGCAAGGAAGGTGCCTGTCGTCCTTGTTGATGCGGAACCATCTTTATCTTCATCTTTATCCTCATCATCATCAAAAATGCCATCAACGTCATCAACACCAGTGCCAGCAGCTGCGATGTCATCATCACCATCGTCGCTACTACCGACGCCGTCATCGCTGATGGCTGAGAAGACGTTCGCTGAGGTCGTGGCTACGAATTTCGTATTAGGCCCTTCGGCCTCCACTGAAGCCCATGGGACTGGGGTCGATGTTGTTTAGGATCACTCGTATGTTCATCCAACAGCCGGCCAGCGGACACAATGCGAGCCAAGTGCAGCAGTGGATATGCCCATTTGCTCCCCCAAAGCCCCGCCGGAGCGCGTTTCCGCCACCCTCAATGAATCCAAACGCGTAAGTCCGCCACCAGAGGACCTGAGCAGCCCGTGTCCCAACGGGCACTCCTGTAAATGCAGGACATTCCCAGATAGGGCTCAGTGTTTTCTGCTGGCAAACCTGTCGGCAGCTACGATCGCTGAGTTCTGAGGCAGATTGGGCCATGGTCTCTCTGTGCTGCGGTCCTACCTGTCACGGACTTTCACGAGCGAGGAGGAAGCGGTGGCTAATAGCGTTCGGGTAACGACGGTCTTCCGCCTTGGCGAGCAGCAGACGTCTGGTGATTAACCACGACCCATCAAGGTAGTCCTGAGTACCGCTGACTCAGCCCGAGCGATTCTGCATCCAGCCCAAAAGGTAAAAGGCGGATCGGTGCATATTCTACGCGGCCTCCCTCCAGGGCAGCGGCAGCGGCTAAATTGGCTACCGTGGAGCTACAAGAACCTCGGTCAAAGGGCAAAATGACCCCATTATTCGAAATTTTCGGGTCTGGAAGTTGAGGCCACTTCAGCTTTGGACACCCCTGGTCCTATAGCAATACTTGTAGGCCCATCGTTCAAGTTGTAAGTTCACAATGTGTTTTCGGAGGTTTTAGTTCAATGACACGACACAGTTCCGGACAGGTTATCAAAACGCTGTCCAACTCTCGCGGCCCGCTGAACAAACGTGATGAGCTGGAGTCGCTGGTGGCTCAAGATCCCTCCCCCACAGTTGTTGCCCCAAACGGAAAGCGGGTGTACGGTGACATCTCTAATTCTAAGGTGTCACTACTATGATACTGAATTTCTGGGCGTATAGGAGCGGAGCGAGACAAAGGGGTGATGTTGTCCTCTATATTAAGTCCGACATACCTGACTACCAGCCACAGTTTCTCTGATCCCGGGGGGTTCTGAGAAAGCTTGTGGTTCAGGGTTCGGTTAACACCTAGTGACTATGTAACAGTGGGACGTGTGCACAGGTCACCCGGCGTAGACTCTACGTTCGTTTGTGACGAACTCCGGCGGTGGGGCCATGACGGGCACTAATTTATCCTTGGGGACTTCAAAGTGCCGCAAATAGACCGGAATGAGGGCTGTTATCGACCGTCCGCAGATACCTCCACACGTACTTCCCTCACAGTCCTTGAGGACTCGACTCTATACAGGCGTGTACGAGAGTGGACACGGCTTTAGGGTCCTCAGTCATCCATCCTGGATTTTTTGATATCCCTAAGACAGTCTGACGTCAAGGAAATTCGATACCTCCAGCCAATCTGTTCCAGCGATCACTCCGTCCTCTCAGTTCATTGGAGGCGTGATATTTCTTATTTTGGTAAACCACACACGAGGCGCGACACGTGGCGAATAAACTTTGGTGAAGTGCAAGCAGCAGCATCATCAGTGGTGTGGACTGCTGCAGCGCCGGTTAGTGTAGAATCCTCCTGTTCCACAGTGCGGGAAGGGGTCATTGGGCTGCCGCGTACGTTAGCGCCTCCCGTTCGTCCTCACAGGAATAGTGAGGGTCCTCCGTGGTTTGATCGTGAGCTACGTAGTGCTATCTGTAGGAGGAACCATGCACGGCGAGTTCGTCTATGAAATCGGAAGAGGGAAATTGTTCTGAAAGTACGCCTGCTAAAGTCTCCGTTACTGAACCCGAATGGGTTTAAGCATACTTGAGACATAGAACCCGCGTTGACACGATTGTCCCGCCTTTAGTCTACCGAAAAACGGGCGCGCAAAAAGCAGAGATCCTTGAGGGTCATTACTCATCTGTGAACGCGGCAGAGTCAACACTCACACCATTACTGCCTTGTACGAATGTTTCCCTCATGCTCTGGCCATTCCATCCAGATGAGGTCGCTAAAGAACTAAAGAAGCTGAGAGCTCACTCGTCACCTGGACCAGGCGGCGTCCATCCGGCAGTATTGCTTGCGCTGGCCAACGAACTTGCATCACCTCTGGCCGATCTGTTCAAACTGTCGCTACCCACGGGTACTTTGTCTGGCGGATGAAGGACCGCAATAATCCGTCCACTCTACAAGGGAGGATCTCGGAGGGTACCCAAAAACTATCTCCCGATGAGCCCAACCTGCATTTTGGGAAAGGTGATGGAGCGGTTTTTATCGGCGCGAATCCGAGGGCACCTTGAGTCACGCAAGTATTCGTGCCCCACTCAGCATGGCTTCCGTTCAAGGAGGTCGTATATCTCTAGTTTGCTGCTGGCACAAGATTGGCGGGAAGAGTCCATGGTGGGCGGCTGAAACACGGATGCGGTCTTCGCCGATATCAGCAAGGCCCTTGACGAAGCACCTCACGATCGACTGCTGGAAAAACTGAGGACATTGGTTCTCTAGAGTCCGATACTCGACTGGGTGGCGGATTTCCTGAAAGGGGGGACGACTTCAGTCAGAGTAACCCAGTCGAAGTCAAGTTGGCGTGCCACAACAGGTGGGATCTATCAGAGATTGGTTCTTGGACCGGTAATGTTCCTGGCCCACATCAATGACTTGCCACCAGTCTTCGAGTCACCTCGCTTTGTTTACGCAGATGACATAAGACTTTGGCGGGTCTTGAAGTCAGATGTGGGCAGAGGTCATGATATCGTCGTCCCTCAAGACTCGAACTCATACGGATAAGGTCAGTGCCCCTTCCAGAACAATTATTAGTGCCACACATCAACCATTTGGTCCGCTGTTTCCCGAAGATTTTCACTTTTTGCTTGCTTCCTATGTTCGTGGGACTCGAATACGGAAGTGCTGCAATTTAACCCTGCACTACAGGCGAGGTGGTGAAACTGGGAAAAGTGTGACGCTTCTCGCCGAGACTAATTAGTGGCTTAGGTGGGACCAGATATGAGGATTGTCTGAGGCTTCTCGATTTCTTCCTCTAGTACTATCGACGTGTTCCTGGTGACACAGTGAGTTTGAGGAAGATCCTCCGTGGTGAAATGGGTCCGGAATTGCAAGCGGGCATTACTCTTCCGGTGAAAGGCCGGGTGCAAGACCATTCCGTAAGGTAGCTGGAGCTTCCTTCGAATGGCCTTCCACTGGTTTACCGTCTTCTTCACGAAGGGCGGAAAGCCCTACCGGCGTCAGTGGCGGTGGAGGAGGGAAGCGCTTTGTTCAAACAGCAACTCGACATACTTTTGAGGGCATCGTGGAGGAAAGCTTTTTCAGCGTGATCCTACAGAGTGAATGTGAAGAGGCTCACACGAGATGTTTCCCTCCGTCTTCTGCCAAGAAGATTGCCTCAGAGCAAAGCCGACGCCCTGGGGGCATACTTTGGTAGTGTACATATAATGGATAGTGGGGTACGGGTAGATCTGGCTCTGATGCATCCTACTCCTCAGCTAAACGAGCTAGACCTCTCAGAGGAATGCGTACGTAAGTACCTACAGTAATTAACCAGCCACAAGTCAGCGGGCCCAGATGGCGTTCATCCAGCTATCATCAAGCCGTTGGCGGTTATCATAGCTCCATCGGTATGCAGGCTGTACAGGTCCACGTTGGACCAGAGTAAGCTGCCTCAGGACTGGAAAGTCGCGGCAGTCGTGGCAACAAATAAGAGTTGGCCTAAGTCGACTGTACAGATCTACAGGCCGGTAAGTCTAACTAGCATCCCATGTAAAGTCCTTGAGAAGATCATCCAAGCCCACATCTGCCAGCACTCGCTGGAGCACTCCATCGTAAGTCCGGTGCAGCATGGATTCCTGCAAGAGATCTTGTCTGACCAGTCTCCTGTGCTTCTTAGATGAAGAAACTCGACGACTGGACGAAGGTAAGGAGGTTGAGGTGTGCTACCTCGATTTTAGCAAGGCTTTCGACTCTGTCAATCGTCGTCTTTTGCTATGCAAGATGGAGACGTTCGGCATAGGTGGGCCAGTATTTAGGTGGCTGGAGGTCTTCCTCCCTCACAGGACGTTTTACGTCAAAGTGGAGGACAGGTGTTCCAGTTTGGTGAACGCCACCAGTGGAATGCCCCAGGGATCCGTCCTAGGCCCGGTCCTATTCTTGTTATTCATTAATGGCCTGACATCCGCTCTTCAATTGCCTGGCTTTAGTTTTGCGGATGATGTGAAGATTGTTGGATCTGAGGGTAGGGCGGACTTGGGCAGGGAAATAGGTACCGTCCTGAACTGGGCATACAAATGGGACTTACCTCTGAACGATGAAACAAGCCATTTGTTGTCAAGGCCGACAGAGAGCCTAACTGTAGCTCACGATCAAGGGCTGTTCAACGTAAAGGCAGTCAGTAAGGGTAAAGAGTTTGGGGTCATCATGAACAGCGACCTATAGAATGCGTTCGAGAGTGGCTGGTGAACGTGTCTCCTATTGGGTCTAGCAGCTGAATACCAACGTTATCCCCGCTATCGAACGAATTAGTAATTGGTTATCTTGAAATAATAGCATAAGCATTTTCCAGGAATTTTCGGTTCAAACCAACCCAAACTCAACCTTAGCGGCTTTGTCTATAAAGCACACACTGATTCTTGGCTGGATCATATCATTTAAGCACCTAACCGTACCTCGCTGTGAGTTGTTACCTCTCCGACCTTATAGAGTATTCAGTGCTTGGTTGGGCGTTTCTACGGTGAGGCTAAGTCTAGATACTCAGAAGAATTCCATAGTTTTTTTTCTGACACCAGAAATCTAACGAAACTTCTGCTGAAGCTATCACTGATATTTCGGCCAACTTTGAAATCCGAGCCCCCCAGCCCTCAGTCACTCTCCTTACACACAGCTGCACATCAAGCTTGATTAATACGAGCAGCTATATTTATTGACGGAGTGACTTGGTGATCTGTCCTTATACTTTTCTTCCTGAAGTGTATACATTTCTGCTGCTATAGAAGCTCAGTAAAACGCACCCATACACGGGTTAGGTATAACCTCCAGGCCCTCTTCAACTACGGCTGTCCCTGTTTTAGACCCAAAAGAATGTCTAAGTCTGTATTCAAAGGTCATTTTCTGCCTGGTCCAAAACGAACCATTCGGGCCTCCAGAGCGAAAAGAAACACAAACCCGGACATGACGGCAGCTGTCAATCCATGTTCTGTATCACTGATCGATATATACAGCGGAGCCAAAAATAAAGTCAATGATTTGGAACAGAAGATAAACGATTTATATGATAAATGGCAATCGATTGAGTGTGTACTATCAAAGATTTCCCAATTGACAATCATTGCTGAACCAACAGATCAAGCTGACCCCAAAATCTTTTCCAAAGCCGGTCGTTATATAGATGCAATAGCCTCGGAAACTCACAGGAGGATAAAAAACGCTAACAATGCTATAGTGTTAAACGTCCCGGAAAAACTGTCAACACAGTCTGTTAAAGCCACAATACTGAATGCATGCAACATGGCTCATCACATGTGCCATTGCACTAGGCTACGGAAAAGGTCACCACGATACCCCTGCCCTTTGCTGTTTCAATTTTCTAACCAATTAACAGCCGCTGAGTTCATCAGCAACTGTCAAAGAATTGCCGCAGCTACATCATTTAAAAACATCAGAATACACACCGATAAATCTCCTCTACAAAGAGAGATGTTCCGCATGCAGAGAGGCAAACCAGCGCCTCCCACTGGCTCTGACCAAACGTTACCCGTAGATGCATCACCACATACCCCAATGAACAGGACTTTAGCCAGAACACCTACTACGCCTGTGGCCCCTTCGGCATCCGTGGACCTCCGCCAGTCTTGTCCCCAGGATCTCACGCAAGTTTCGTGCAACTCAACCCAGAGTGCAGCACAGTCTTCTTCCGACAAGCTGAAAAGGCCATCACAAAACGTTCATGTAAAGCCCATCAGGCAAAGGTTAAATGTGGCGAAAACCCAGGGTAGCAAATCTGCAGTGAGAAATGCATCGGCATTGCCATCGGTGTACATGACGCCAGCAGAAACCATAGACTTAGACATATCGCCGCATGTGTCACCGACCCATCCACCAGGAAAACGTCGGCACCTTGCCTCCCCACCTACCACGTCCGCTAGAATAAATAGCAAAAATCGACCTCATCAAACCTATCATTCCACATTTTCAGGGTCTTCCACAAATCTACCCAGAAGTTCTCCATCCCAGTTTAGCCACAAGACAACTGATCTACCAGTGACATCATCTCTACAGCCTAGTACGTCCACCTAGAGGCCTCATAATATGACTGCGACAATACTGCCGCCGCCGCTGCATACACCTAGATCTATGATGACCAAGTTCGGTAAGCACTGCTCAACAGGCATGCAACCAACTAACCCCATCAGCCACTATCAACAGCTGCCACCCCTCCCTCAAGTCAGCTACCAGGTCATCACCCCACTTCACGATCCTCCCTATTCAGATACCGGCTGTGGAGTTCAGGCGGGCATCGGGCCCTACAGCCACGACACAGTCGCCCCGCCTCAGCTCCCTCTGACTAACAAACCTGTAAGCCCTATGAGCCTACAAGCTTCTTCCACGTTAGAGGCCCTATCGAATCCATTAACGCCAAACCGTCCTCAGATAATGTATGGCATGCCCCCATCATTCCTTAGACCCTCTCTCCAATGGACAAATCCTCTAAATCCCTATGATAATATCGCACCAAATAATGGCCATTGTTTCCTTAGGCACATTCCACCACCGTCTGTGTCCTACCTTTGACAATGCCATGTGTCAAAGTTGCCGGCTGCCCATTCGCTAACCCTACCTTCGTGTAAAAATCTGTATTTCAAACCGGAGCTGTTAACGGACTACACTGTTATGCAGTCTCGTATCTTCAACCCTCCTCGGACAAATGGAGATTGTCGTTATATCAGACACTTCAGAGATCCCGCACTTCTTAAGGGGTTTGTCTACATCGGATCCTAGCACCGCCCGACACCATAGCGTAACCAGCCCTCCGTTTTCCAACATCGCGCCATACTACGCAACAGCTCATAGACTAAACCTCCCAATTCACGGCGCTGATTTGCCACCTGCATATGGACATGCTAGCCAGACCAGGAATCTAGACTGTTCCGCACCACACAATCTACTTGACCAACCGAACTACCCAAAACTAAATACCAATAACAGTATCTCTTTGGTTCTTTTTAATAGCCGATCCATAATAAACAAAATTCGGCACTTACGATATCTGGCCACTAGTTCTAATTATGATATAATCTTGATCACTGAAACTTGGTTAACCAATTACACTCCAACAGACCAGATTTCTCTTGTAGGCTACAATGTCTTCAGAGTAAATAGGGAAACTCGACGCGGTGGAGGCTGTTTGGCATTTGTCAAGCAAACCTTTAATACAACGGCGCTTCATCATCCTCTACTCGACTCTATTCCCGATTCACTTTGGCTAACTGTCCACATTCCTGGCTCTCAACTTCATGTTGGATGTGTTTACCGCCCACCAAGCAAAAATTTCTCCGGACTCTCATATCTAATTGATGCGTTTGAATACCTATCCTTACTGCCCTCAAGTATAAAAGTTATTGCTGGTGACTTTAACCTGCCCAAGATAGCTTGGCCATCTTTATCTGCACCTGCAAACCTTTTACCATTTGTAACAAGTATTACTGTAGGAGGGTGGGTACAGCATATCCGCTCTCCTACGAGAAAAAACAGCACTTTAGATCTCATTTTCACCCATGGCGTCCCTCATATATTTGTCTCAATCTCCCGAAGCTTGCCCGGTAGCGATCACAATCTGGTTAACTGCCGCATTCCCACTCACCCACAGCCTAACCTGAAATCACACTGCATCAAACCCTCTCCTCTCCCTGACTGGAAGGTTCTCCCTGCTACAATTCGACAAGCTGATTGGAGTGAGTTTTTTCTCTCGCGTGACCCACAAAACGCCACTGATATTTTCTATGCACAGTTCTTCAGATGTCTTAATAGGATTACCTACCTCCCCCAGCAAAGGAATAATAGGAAATCCCATATCACTTCGCTGCAAACAAAGTATGCCAAGCTCCAAAAAAATCATGAAAATACACACGACTTTGCAATTCTTATTCAACTTTTTCGCCTCACTTCTACTATCCAAAAGCTTGAAGAAACTACACTACGTAACCAGGAAACAAAAGCTCTGCGACACCAAAATAGATCTCTTCGACTGTCATTATTGTACAGGACCAGAACCTCTCATAATCATGGAAATATCCCGCACACTGTTTCAATGGACAGTGTATCCGCCTCTACTCCCCTTTCTATTGCAGAGGCCTTCAACTCATTCTTCGCCTCAACTATGGCCCCTATTATTATTGTTGACCCTCCGCCTCTTCCCCTAGTTACCGCTTCAACTCTGTCCACAGTGGAATTTGACGCCTCAATTATCTCCCAATTATTAACCACTTTCAAGCCATCATCTTACCCAGGACCTGACGGCTTACCGCCCACTGCAATAGTTAAATGCGGACCTGACTTACCTTACCTACTACTGAATGTATTTACTCTATCAATGAACTCCAGTCTGGTGCCTGCAAACTGGAAATGCTCAGTCATAATCCCGCATCACAAGAAAGGTCCACTGCATGAGGTAACAAACTACCGTCCCATTAACCATACACCTGTCCTATCTCGGCTAATGGAAAAAATCGTAAAAGAACAGATCGTCAAGCACCTCTTTCAATTGGACGTTATTAATCCTCGACAACACGGCTTCCTTCAATCAAGATCTTGCGCAACCTGCCAGCTCGATTTTTTAAATCTCATCACTGAAATGGCAGACAGTGGAATGGCCCTTATAGTACTTTACTTGGATATGTCAAAGGCATTTGACCGCGTGCCACACCCACATCTTCTGGCCAAAATCCGATCATTTGGCATTACTGACCCTTTACTATCTTGGATTAATTCTTACCTGTCTAATCGCTCTCAGGTTGTCTCGATAAACGGACACTGTTCCAAGCCTAAACCAGTTACAAGCGGTGTTATACAGGGTAGCGTCCTTGGCCCTCTGTTGTTCCTCATGTATATAAACGACATATTCCTCTCAGTGAGCCATGGCACCCCATTTCTTTTTGCTGATGACATTAAAATTGTATACTCATTCAAGCCTGAATGCATCGCCTCGGCTATCGTAAACATCTCTAAAGACATATCTGCACTCCATAGATGGTGTTCAACTTGGCAGATGAATTTTTCCGCCGACAAATGTGAGGTTCTTACATATAAATGCAAGCTACCTCCAGGATCCTTAACCGTTTGTGGTTCAACCATTGCTAACAAGCAAATAGTTCGGGACCTTGGCTTGAACTATTCCTGCACATTTAATTTCTCGGAATATTCGGCCCTCCAAGTCGCTAAGGCCAGAAAGTGTCTAGGGCTAATATTTCGCTCCTTCCACCTTCGAGACTGCATTCTTTTCCTTTATAAATCTCATGCCAGGCCTTTATTAGAATACTGCCCACTGATCTTTTCTAGTATGCGGAAATCAGACAGAATTGGTATCGAGTCAGTTCAACGTAGTTTTACCAAGCGACTGATTGGATGGAGCTCAGCCCTCACTTATAAAGAACGCTGCTTATTTTTTAAACTAGACCCTTTATGGCTTCGCCGTATGAAACTGAACCTTATCTTTTTGTATAACATCCTTCACAGTCGGACATATACTTCTAATCCACTGCACTTTGCGCCCGTTTCTAGCTATCCACTACGTTCTAGAATTCTTACCCTTTCAACCCCTATTACCAACACCAGCTTACGTTCACATTTCTTCATCATAGTGTACTCTAACTTATGGAATAAATTACCGTTAGAAATACGCAGTTCTACTTCCAGCCATCGGTTTAGAAGTGCGTTGGGTAAATTCCTCACGGTTACCCAAACCTTACAGCTCCTAAATGTAGACATGTCCGATGACCAAGCCTATGAGAAGGGTCTAGACTTTTGAATCGCGCAAACACCGGCGGTCTATGACAGATGAAATTAAATAACCATTCTTAGTTTTTCCGCCTTCTGCAATCGAAAAACTAGTCTCAGAGAGTCACTGTCTATTATTGTTGCCTTTTTGTATCGATTCTCATTTATCCTCAGCTGGGAGCATCCCAGACTGCGCTCCTCTACTTTTTCTCTATTTCCAGACCTTCATTCGTGCGTACCTTTCTCTCGATGACTCTTAATACTCTGGAGACCACACCGGTCACTAACCCGGCCTACGCATCTACCTGACCGTTGGCTATTCATACGCTACCCGAATGACGCTTTCCTGGTTACGTTCCGGGATCCCCTGGTGCCTGGTTGCCTGATCGCGGACTTCCTGATGCCCACGGCCGTTTGGCCCCACCAAGAAAACTCATGTCAATCACAACGGTGCGAGGCGCGGTCAGATCCACCGCTTTGGCCGGCGCACATCGGGCGTGCAGGCCAACTGCAATGATACGCGGGCGCAACTAGGCCGGCGGATCGCACCTCCTGTCACCAGAATTGGTTTTCAGGTTGGGTGTCCAGCGCACGGCCAGCCTCACCCACTAGTGCCAACTGCGGATTGAAAAACAACATCCCCTGCATATTACTGCTGCCACCCATTGCCTCCTCTAACGTTCCTGAACAAGGTATACCATACCGGCATTTATATCCATCGACTTACCTTTTATTTGTCTGAGCTGATGCCATGTTTACCCTCATTCTATTATATCCAGTTACCGGATTCTGTACCCCAAAACATGAAACGGTTTCACTGTTCAGATCTTTATTATGAATATGACAATTCCTGATATACTCTTGAAGAGACCATTCATCCAATTGGTAATTTGTATGTCACAACTACATTTATCTAAACAAAACCATCATTTGAAGATTCGTCTCTCACCTGCCAACAATTCCACACAAAACGAAATGGTCCTCCTTCCAGCGCTTCATCGGCGTGACACCACCTTTATGTTCAGTGTATCCTTCCGTTGCACCTTTTCTCATTCAGCCATTTGCATTTCATGACAGTTGCATTGGCAATGAAGTATTCACAATCCAGGACAAAAATAGTTTGACACTGAGAAGCTATTTCTCCAAACATTTGCTGGCAATGAACTATACGTATGCCAGTTTACTGACCTTCCAGTTGTTTCCCAAATACCCAATGTCAGACTCTTACCAGCGCATCCAGTTAAGCAATTCTTTACATGTTTTGACAGTATCGTTTATGCACCACCCCCTTGAGACTTCATAAGATCATCGTATATCAACTGCTGTTGTCAAATGGTGTTCACCAATTAACCTGAAACGAACCCTTTATTCGAATCGTGTTTCACTCATCTGTCAACTTTCGTCACTCTGCTCCAGTGAAATTTCCAGGCTCGGGCAGCTACATCCACCTCTTTATGAGGGCGTTCTCCACAACCTCTTGATGAATAGCAAATACCAATTCCGTGGTTACACGGACTGTTTTATATACGCATTCCCCCTCCTCGAAAGACACCACAAATCCTTAGGTATTATATTTCTGCTATTTTCCGGGTCATCTGGACTACTGGTTCAAGTGCATGTCCTTCATCACCCAAAATTCTCCAATTTTTCGTTGGTGATTTTTCGAAAGTTTTCTTTGTCAGTGTACTCATCCTTGCGACTTTACATCGACGCTATCCAAAATACTGCGCATTTTTACTTCATCACCGCTTTACTTCATCACGTATCTCGACGGCGGAGCCTTTTTCGCTCAATTCGCAAGTGTACGTCCACCCGACCTTCAAACTCAAATTTACCGGGCAATCGTTCGTGCGACCACTAAAACCTGTACACTTTTAGGCTGCATTTACCCAAATGAATATCCAAGGAACCATTTTGTGACCTCACCTGTATCATATGATCATGCAATCGAGCATGCTTCGGGTGTCTCCGAAATAAACCATTATTATTATTATTATTAATAATAGAGAAGACGCGAGTCGGTTTACAGGTGCAAGGTGTACTCTATATATCGTGGCACCGAAACAGTACCGATACGAGAGATACACCTAACGGAAGACGAACGAAAAGCGACGGCTGTGCAGAAAGCGACCCGCGAGCATGCACAATGGGCGAGCGACCGAAAGTGAAAGTGATTTAAAACGAGGTCGACGGAAACCTCGGAAGAGTCGGTCCAGTAAAACGTACGCAACCGGAGAACGCTATCAGGTAGATGTCAAACGTCAGAAAAGATCGTAGGGAAAAAAGATCCAAAATGGTGCCCAGAAAACAGTCATTTTCTCAAAACGATCTAGGTCACTACAGCACGGAAAGCTTTCGAAAAATGTCAGGGAGGAGAAGGCATACAAACAATGTTCGTGCGCCGAATGCGTGCAAAATACGTGAATGTAGCCGTGCTGTAGGATGCTGACGGGCAAAATCCGTGGTATGCAGGAGCCGTAGGATGATGGTTGAACGTAAACCAGATTTGTTGCCAGTGATATCGGTTGCGTGAATCGTCATCCAGATGTGCCGCACCAATAACGTCCAGCGTCGGGTAACTGTTAACCAATATGATATCCGGAAGCCAAGTCGGTAAGTTCGTAAATGGCAAGGAACGAGAGCGACAGGGCCGATCCAGAATGCAAACGTTGGTGCCAAAATTCTCCAGATTTCGTGGGACCAGCAAAGCGCACCATATGGCTAGGTTCCATGAAACGAAAAGAAACGAAAAACTGGTGTAGCAACCGCAATGGACTTGACTAGAATACAGTAATAACTAATGAGGTATGTTAAATCGTGTTGAAACGATAAACACGAAAGTTATTACTGCGAAGTGCAATGGTTAAGATCGTGTTTGACCGAGTCGTGAAAAAGTGCTGGGCGAACAATCTTCCGACCGGAACGTGAGGCGGGAGCCTCATTCACGGACGGGTGCGTAGGCATGCTCTGCTGACTTGAAAGTGAGACAGTATTCTCATTCAAGGACGTAGCAGGGCCAACGGACTGCTGACTTGAACGTGAGACAATAGCCTCATTCGAAGTCGTAGCAGGCAACGCTAACTGCAGACCTTGACGTGACACGGAAGTGTCGTCAACAGGTAGTGCAGGGTTAACATCGAATCTTATGTCAGCGGGCGACACGCTATCATCAACGTACGCGGCTTTGAGACGATCGATGCTAAAGGAATCGACGTGATCGTGTTGATCAACCTTAAAGGTCTTATCGTGACGAGAAATCACGCGAAGTGGACCTTCGTAAGGCTGTTGTAATGGTTTCCGTACCGAACCAAAACGAATGAATGCATGCGACTAAGTTTCGAGTTCTGTCGGAACAAAAACCTGTCGTCGCTGCATTCGAGTCTGCGCCGGAGAAAGAGTTCGCACGTACGTAAACCAACGGTGAACGTAAGTCTGTACGGCAAGCGAGTCTGTACTTCGTGGTGTAAAGAATTCCCCAGGCAGTCGAAAAGTCTTGCCGTAGACAAGTTCCGCGGCGGAACATTGGATATCTGCCTTTATGCAAGTCCTGATACCAAGCAGAACTGGCGGTAACGTTTCGTACCAGTCGGGGCTCTCGTGTGCTCTAAGGGCCGCTTTGAGTTGGCGATGAAAACGTTCGACTAAACCATTCGATGCCGGATGGTACGCGGTC
Source organism: Fasciola hepatica (assembly GCA_948099385.1). Classification (NCBI taxonomy): domain Eukaryota; kingdom Metazoa; phylum Platyhelminthes; class Trematoda; order Plagiorchiida; family Fasciolidae; genus Fasciola; species Fasciola hepatica. The sequence goes on along the minus strand of CANUEZ040000012.1, from coordinate 5,688,835 downwards.
GTGCGAATGCGTTCCGTACCCAGCATTTGAATTACTGAAGAGAATATTTTGGACTCAAATTGTTGCCCTCGATCGGTAGTGATTGTGTAAGGACAACCTTATGAAGCTGTCCATCGTTCTATCATATACCGAGTCACTGATTCGGCCGTGACGATGGAGATGGGAATAGCCTCGGGCAACCTCGTTATTCTATAGATGCACGTTAATGAGTTGGTATACCCGTGTGATGGGGTCAATGGACCCACAATGTCTACGTGGATATCATCGAAGCGAGCATCAGGGGCAGCAAAAGTACCGATAGACAAAGCTACTTGCCTATGGACTTTATATCGCTGACACTGTAGACACCTTTTTGCCCATATACGAACATCTTTTTTCATGGACGACCAAACGTATCGTGCAGCTACTAATCGGAGACTGGCTGCCATGCCTGGATGTGAGAGTCCATGAAGGGTATCGAACACGAGCCGTCGATATGCAGAGGGTACGAATGGTCGAGGTATGCCAGTAGACATGTCGCAGAGTATAGTCCCAGCGCTGGTGGCCAGAGGTACGGACTGACACTGTAGCGACGATGACTGAGCAGCTTCCATCCATGAGTTAACCTGTGCCTGTGCTGCAGCCATAGCAGGGATGTCTGAAACCGGAGATTTAATAGCGTCAGCGAAATACGCGACAAAGCATCTGCAAAGCAGTTCGACTCACCCTTAACGCGTCCTAGGTCAGTCGCAGACTCAAAAATATAGTCTAAATGTCCGACTTCTCGTGGGAAGTAAAGGTAAGACATAGTGTGCAATGCATATATCAAAGGCTTGTGGTCGGTAAAGAGGATGAAATATGGACCCTCGACTGTATGGCGGAAATGCTTAACGGCATTATGTAACGAACATTTGAGCAATGCGTAGCCAAATTCGCAACGGATCCCGAAATCAAACGACGATTATCGGTAATATTCTACGATACTAGATTATTAAAATAAACAATGACATAAACAATATACAAACCTCAATAATACGATCACAAGGACTCAACAACGAGAAACCAAATAGCAGCGTGTGAGCAGACAGCACGTGCGTCACGCAGGTCCTGAACAAGGATGTGCCAAAGTAGCGCTCTGGGCGCGAACAAACAACAATTGGTCCAGAAAAACAACCAGTTCGTAAAGACAAGTCAATAGTGTATGGAAATGAGTGATGTTGGGAAAAACACTGAATCGCGAGGGAAAAAGGGGATTTTCCACGACCGGCTGTTACACCGCCCACCAAAATCCTCCTGGATCCTTAGCAGAGTCAAAGGTTCGGTATAAAGGTACTGATTTTTCCTACCTGCCTAGGCCCTGCTGTCAGTGCGCGCGTCTAATGCTCGTCGTCAACGTTCTACTACTGGTCGCACCTAATCCATTGGATACATAGAAGTGAGGCTAGTCTACATCTTCCACAAGACCAAAGGACCGATGGCGGGCGTGAATGGTCACATAGACGTTGTCCTCGTAAGGGGCCGTCCGGTCCTGGATGTACGTGCTTGAGTGTGTGTGTGTGTGTGCGTGTGTGTGTGTGTGCCGGGGTTACAATGAAATCACAGGTATGACTACACATCAAAGGAGGACTTTCTGCAATGTCAACAAAAGACCGCGTGGCAAGAAAACGAGTAAATGTGTCATGTGTGTGTGACCTGAGCTCCGTTACTTCCATATATGCAAGGGGCATTCGGTAGCGTCAACATAAGGCAAACAAAGAACACTGTCACATGTTTGATGGGGTTACGTAATGTAGAGTGCGTCGTGCATGCGTGTATGTACCGGTAGTATAATGGAATCGCACTCATCACCACATATCGGAAAGAACCTTCTGTAATGTCAACGAAAGGACCGCGAGCACCTTAACGTGTTTGACGGAGATTGTGTGGTATATATGGTGTTTCTTTATCCACCTCGATTACTGGTGTGAAAAAGGTTTACTAGGCCTCAGGGTTATCAGCTCCTCCGTCTTCGCTCTCGAGTAGGTTAATACTGCGTATGTCACGAATGAGCACTCCGTTAGCTGTCTTCACCTTCACCGTTCTTATCATTCCGTCAGTGCTTTTGATGGTTTCCGTAACTACTCCCAAAGACCAAGTGCTGAAATGTGCCCGTTCGTCGGCGATCATAACCACGTCCCCAACTTTGAATGGTCTTGTTTTGGCCAGCCACTTCTGTCGAGTCTGCAAAGCCGGTAGCTACTCCCGTAGCCATCGCCTCCAGAAGACCTTGGCCAGATAGTTCGCTTGCTTCCACCCGTGGAGGTAGCTCCCACGAAGGTTTACCGGCCCTTGGAAACCCTCGTTCGACCTTAGCGTCAATAAGTCGTTTGGGGTGAGCGCCAGGTGGGTGGGGTCGCCGTTCAATACTGGAACCAGAGGGCGGTTGTTCAGGATTCTCTCCACCTCAGTCATGACGGTGTTCAGCTTCTCGTCGTCGGGCGGCTGCTGCTCCATGATTGACAGCAATATCCGTCTGGCGGACCGGATCATGCGTTCCCATATGCCGCCTCGGTGACTGGCCTGTGGGGGGTTGAAATGCCATCGTATGCCGTAGGCCACGGTTCGATTCTGCAGTTCGTCCCTGTTTATGTTCTTGTGCCAACGCTGCAATTCCCGTTGAGCGCCCACAAAGTTCGATCCATTATCTGAGTATATATCGGCCGGTACGCCTCTTCGGTTGATAAATCTCTGCAAGGCCCGTAGAAACGAATCGGTCGTCATTGAATGTGCGACTTCTATGTGTACCGCACGTGATTTCATGCACGTCATGATACATCCGTATCGCTTTTCTAATCTTTTCCCGCACTTGATCCACAAGGGCCCGAAATAGTCCAACCCGGTGTCACTGAACGGCCACCAGCCCGTAGTCACCCTGCATTCTGGTAGTGGGGCCATGAGTTGTTTGCCTGCTGCGGCATTGCGTCTCCTGCATTGCACACACCGTCGGATTACGCGTTTTACAGTCTCTCGTACTCTCAACAACCAAAGACGCTTTCGGATGACGCTCGTCACGTGACTTTCCCCGGCATGTCCCTCCATGGCGTGGACGTGTTGAATCATTAGCTCTACTACAGGTTGTCTGGCAGGCAGCAGTATAGGATACTTTGTGTCGAAGTTCAGGTGGGCGTTGGTCAGCCTACCATCCACCCGCAGCAGTCCGTTGATGAGTTTGGGGTTTAAACGCTTCAGCTCGCCTCTTGGAGATGGCATGTCTTCATTGGTTGGCCCCACTTCTTCCGCCCTCTTGAGTTCTCGGGCGAAAGCCTCGCGTTGTATCATTCTGAAAATATCGTACTCTGCCGCTTGTAGCTCATCGGGACCTATCGGGCCGACCGGTATCCGACCTGAGGGCCGTAGCCCTTTCATGACTAGTAAATTTCTCTTGAACCTGGTTAACCAAACTAGCGAACGAAGCGTCTTCATCCAGGAGGAAAACCTGACCAGTCGCGATAGAATGGACGACGCTTCGACGACGTTGGTTGCTATCACTACGCCTTTGATCTCCAGTTCCAATTCCGCAGGGGGTTTTAATTCGAACACGGGCCAGTCCTGTTTAGGCAATTGCAGGAAGTTTGGCCCTCTCGTCCACGTGTCCAGTTGCCTGAAGTTGGTCGCACCTCGGGAGCACAGGTCAGCTGGATTATCACCAGACCTGACATGACTCCACTGGTGCGTGGCTGATTCATCGTGGATAATCGTGAGCCGGTTAGCAACGAAAGTACTAAACCGGCTCCGGACGTTGCTAATGTAGTAAAGTACTATCGTTGAATCCGTCCAGAAGCTCACCGACCAAATGTAGAGATCGAAACATCTCTTCACAGCTTGCACCACCCTGACTGTCAACACGGCTGCGCTGAGTTCAAGGCGTGGGATTGAGACCGACTTCAGTGGAGCAACGCGGGCTTTGGCGAACAGGATCCTCGTGGTATACTGTCCATCTCCTGCGCACCATCGTCCGTACACCACAGCTCCATAACCGACTTCGGATGCATCGGAAAAAGCATGTAGTTCTCCAGTCCGTGTCGTATGGCCAGGGGTCAAACATCGTGGGATTCTTATGTCCCCTAATTTCTTCAAGGTGTTCAGAAATTCTTCACAGTCCAACCGGTCCCCTCGGTCCAGTGACTGGTCCCAATCAACTTTCTTACGGCACAGCCGCTGCAGCAAGATCTTTGCGGGTAGCAGCCATGGTGAGACGAAACCGAGCGGGTCGAACAAACTTGACACAGCAGACAGTATGCCACGACGGGTTATTGGCAGCTCGGGAACGTTTAGCTCGAAACAAAGTCGTCCGTTTCCGCGTCCCATTGTGTTCTTAAGTGTGTCCTATAGGGAGTGGAGAGCCGTCCAAATCTCTTACCCTTTCGGCCTTCTCGTGGTACAGAATGACCTCGAGCACTTCCGGAGCGTTCGACATCCATTTAGTTAGATGGAAGCCGCCCTCTTCCAGCAATCTCGTCAGACCTCTGAACTGCTCTAGAGCTGATTCCACATCATTGAATGACCCAAGGTAGTCGTCGACGTAGAAGTTCCTGCTGATGCTTTCTACCACCGTCCGATGTACTTGATCGCCATGTTTGTTCGCTGATTCTCGGAGGGCGTAGTTGGCACAAAATGGTGACGATATGGCTCCGAAGGGGTGGACGGTCATCCTATAATTCACCACTGCGTTGTCCCGGTCGCTCTCTTCCCACCACAGGAAACGCAAAGCATCTCGTTCTCCTACCGGAATCTTCACCTGATGGAACATTTCCCTGATGTCAGCAGACAAAGCCACTTTACACACTCTGAAACGGCACAAAACATCGATCAGTGGTGTGGTCCAGTCAGGCCCCTGTAGTAGGCGATCGTTTAACGACTTGCCCTGAAACTTGGCCGCACAGTCGAAAACCACCCGCAGTTTATTGAGTTTCTTGGGGTTGATAACCGGGTGGTGAGGCAGATACCAGATACCCCTTTTGCTGTCGGTGTTGACAGGCACCTTTTCAACGTAACCGAAGGCCTCGTTTCGCTTCATCAAATCCGCGTATCGTTCCCACATATTCTGGTCTCGAATGAAGCGTTCTTTTAGTCGTAGTAATCGTTGGAGAACATAATTTCTGTTGTCAGTCCACGGGTCGACCGGTGTGCGCCATGGGAGGGGAACCTCGAACTGTTTTTTGAGGCCTCTAGCGCCTTGCCGCACCGTTTGTAGAGCGAAGTGGTCCTCTTGAGACAACGTCGGTCTTTCGTCTCCAATGTCATGAAACTCCTTTTCATACAGCCGTTACAGATGATACTCTATGCGGTCCGTTTCGGCGGATAAGTAATTCACGGAACCACGTACCCCTACTGGACCGTATAACATCCATCCCAGAGCCGTGCGTACGGCATAAGGTGCCTGGCGGTCGCCCACTCTTTGGTCAAGCACCCAATGCGCCTCTGGCACGTCGCATCCGATGAGGAAATCCAATTCATCATCTTCCCAGTCTACAACGGTTATATCCTGCAGGTGGGGCCACCGAGTCAAGATTGCGTTCACCGACCTTGGTGCTCGCATGGGGAGATCCGCTAACGTGAATGCCTCAGTTGGTTCAATTTCCTCGTTAGTGTCTAGAGAAATGAGTTGCAGCCTTATTCTACCGGTAGTCATTACCTGTGTTCCGCCCACCGTGCTCACTGCTAACGACGTCGCACCTTTAGCGAGTTGGTGTTTGTCGGCAAACCGCTCTTTCACTAAAGTGGTGTCGGATCCACTATCAACGAAAGCCAACGCCTTGACTGTCCCAGTCGGAGTCACTACTCCCACGGCCACTACGCCTAAACGTACCGGTTTACTGGCAGATTGTGAAGTTGAACAAATAACAATGGGTTTGTTACTCGTCTCGGGTAATGTTACTGTCGCCTGATGCAGCGGTCGATGGTATCTGCCCGTGCAGCCCTCGTAACCACATCGATTCATTGTCCTACAGGCTGCTGCCCGGTGCGTGGTGTTGAGACAGATAAAACATGCTCCTGCCATCCTCGCCATTCCCCACCGTTCGTCTATTGTGGCGTTACCGAACTTGGGGCATTCTGGTAGGCCATGGCTAGTACCACAGGACCTGTAATTTGGTTTCGCCGTAGCATCTCGTGAAATGACGTGTGTGTTGGCCCAAGGCTGGTACTTTGTATGCTCTCGTACAGGGGTTTGGACTTGGCTAGTACCGGGCTTGTTTGCTCGGTTGCTGTCCTGGACGAGTCGGCTGAATCTGCTGTCAGCTATCTTCGTTTGCCTGTCTAAGTTCTCAGTCAGGTCTTCGAAGTTAGCTTCCCTGTCGCTTCGGCTTATCCGTTCAGCTTCTTCCGCCCACCGACCCTGTAGTTCGGGAGAGAGGTGACGGACTATGCCTTCCAAAGTGTGCATGGCGTCTAGGTCAGCCCTGTAACCTAAATGGTCGAGGGCTATTGAGCAGTCTTGCATCTTGATCACCAGGTCGGCCATGGTGTGGACGTCGCCCTTGGTTCTGTTTGCCCCTGCCATCACGCCCTCTATTAGGTTACGGGCTACTTTGAAAGGTTGGCCAAACAAGTCCCTTAGAATCTTTCTTGCCCTTGTGTAGCCTTGTTCTGGATCGAGCATGGTGCACCCGTCGATAGCTTCTCTTGCTCGGCCTCGGCAGTAGTGAGTCAGGTAGAGAAGCCTTTGCCCAGGGTCGGTTACCTTATTTTCAACGAACGTCTCGAACTGCTTGACAAACTTGCAGTAGTGTTCATATCGCCCGTCGAAAACCGTTAACTCCACTCTAGGCAGATCGATCGATGGTGGTTTGTAGTCGGCGACCGGCGTGGGGTTCCCTATCTTATTGCACCCTAACCTATCGGAAGTGTCGAAGTCACTGGTCTCATGCTCTCGCTGTTTCTGTGTACACTTCTCTGCTTCATGCGCCTGTAGTCTAGCCGAAAGTAACTGTTGTTCTAGTTCTAGTATTCTCAGCTTATATAAATCGACATCCTAACGATCAATATTGTTCTCAATAACACATGAACTAGCACTGACAGGACTAGGCGATCTAGCATTAACTAAAGAATCATATGTACCCAAAACCTCCCCCAGAGACTTGCCGTATTACTTCCTGTCCGGATTCCAATATTTTCGATCCTTTTCTTGGCATTTTGCGTGATTTTTCCTCGTTCCAAAATTGATCTATTGAGTATTGTTACGAACGTTTGAGCAATGCGTAGCCGAATTTGCAACGGATCCCGAAATCAAAAGACGATTATCGGTGATATTCTACGATACTAGATTATTAAAATAAACAATGACATAAACAATATGCAAACCTCAATAATACGATCACAAGGACTCAACAACGAGAAACCGAATAGCAGCGTGTGAGCAGACAGCACGTGCGTCACGCAGGTCCTGAACAAGGATGTGCCAGAGTAGCGCTCTGGGCGCGAACAAACAACAATTGGTCCAGAAAAACAACCAGTTCGTAAAGACAAGTCAATAGTGTATGGAAATGAGTGATGTTGGGAAAAACACTGAATCGCGAGGGAAAAAAGGGGATTTTCCACGACCGGCTGTTACACATTATATGCAGCCAGCAGTTCACGACCAAAAGCACTATATTTGGTTTCCGTGGGATTGAGGCGTCGAGAGAAAAACTCCAATGGCTGCCATATCCCAGAAACAGACTGTTGCAGGACCGCTCTGATGACAAAGTCGGACGCATCCACCGCTATGCTTAGCGTAGCGGATGGAACTGGGTGCATTAGGAGCGTGGTCTGAGCTGATGTCGCTTTAATCTCCGAGAGCACTACCGGTGCGGCATCCTCAAGCGACAGCTTTCGTGGATTGCCACGAAGTAGGCCAGTTAATAGAAGCAGACGTTCAGCAGCATGAGGTATGAAACGACGATAAAAGTTAACTAACCCCAAAAATGCCTTGAGCTCCTTGATTGATGACGGTACGGCGTAATCGAGAATAGCGCGCACTTTATCCCCGCAAGGCTTAATACCCTCACGAGTGATCTTGTGGCCGAGGGACACGAGTTCCGGTTTGCCAAGTTCACATTTATCAGGATTGACTGCTATTCGGTGTTCGAACAGACGTTGAAATAGTAGCGTCAAGTGTTGGAAATGTTCATGTACGCTCGACGATGCGATTAGCAAGTCATCGATATAGACGTAAACAAACTCCGAGTCTCGCGTAATGCTATCGATAAACCTCTGGAATGTCTGAGCAGCATTTCGCAAACAAAAAGGAATACGTAGGAACTCAAACAAACCAAAAGGAGTCGTGATAGCGGTTTTCTCGACATCTTCAGCGGCGACAGGGATCTGGTGATAGGCTCACACCAAATCGATCCTAGAAAATACAGCCGTGCTGTGAATTGATGCCGTGATGTCGTATATGTGAGGTATCGGATAACTGTCGTAACGGGTGTTACGAACGTTTGAGCAATGCGTAGCCAAATTCGCAACGGATCCCGAAATCAGAAGGCGATTATCGGTGATAATTCTACGATACTAGATTAATAAAATAGACAATGACATAAACAATATGCAAACCTCAATAATACGATCACAAGGACTCAACAACGAGAAACCGAATAGCAGCGTGTGAGCAGACAGCACGTGCGTCACGCAGGTCCTGAACAAGGATGTGCCAAAGTAGCGCTCTGGGCGCGAACAAACAACAATTGGTCCAGAAAAACAACCAGTTCGTAAAGACAAGTCAATAGTGTATGGAAATGAGTGATGTTGGGAAAAACACTGAATCGCGAGGGAAAAAAGGGGATTTTCCACGACCGGCTGTTACAACGGGTAACCGAATTTAGTACGCGATGGTCGCCAAATGGTCGCCAGCTAACGCCGTCTTTCTCAAGAACCATGTGGAGAGGTGAGGCCCATGGACTGTGAGAAGGCCAAACAATACCTTCAGAAAGTAAAATGTCAAACTCACGTTTGGCGAAAGCCAATTTGTCCGGTGCCAGTCGGCGAGGTCGTGCCGTGACTGGTGGTCCGTTAGTGACAATGTGGTGTGCCACACGATCGGTTACTGTTTCTATCTGTTCAAATGGTTTAGTCAATATGGGGAATTGAATAAACAAAGACTGAAAATCGTGAGGAATGTTAGAAGACAATCCTGTGATTCGATGTGCATCTGTTCGAGTGTCCGACGAAGGATCGATAAGCTGCAGCCCACGTGAATCAACAAATAATTCATAGTGCTGCAGAAAATCGATTCCCAGTATGCCTGTGGGAACATCCGCAAGAATAAACGTCCACAGATACCGTCGTCGTGGTCCCAGGTTGACCACAAGCTGTCTCATGCGTAGGTAGGAATGGAAGAGCCATTCGCCGCTGACAGCTGAAGCAAAGAAGCTTGTGGCTTGTCTTTACCAACCGGCAAGACAGAAACTTGGGCCCCAGTATCGACTAGGAAACTAGCGCTAGTGCACGAATCATGCACGTAAAATAAACGGCCAACTTGAGACTGATTGCCGGCGAGTACGGCCGCTTCTACTCGCCGGCAGGAGCGTCTCCAGCTGGGTACGAACACGGCTGCTCTCACCTACGGGTGTCTGGTCGGAAAACACGATGGAAACAACAAAATCCGCTGGTATGGTGGTCTGGTTTGGAAGAGGCAGGTGAGGCGGATTCACGGCGGAAGTGGGCAGTTAAGGGCGCCCGTCCGTGCCGTTGCTTACGTGGGCTACTGCGAGGGGTAAGCACTTTAACTCCGTCTTTGAAGGACAGGCGGCGCTGGATGGAACGAAAGTGCCGATGCCTCTCCGGCGATTCATTCAGGTCAATAGCCCGAGGATTGCGCGATGTCGCGGCGATGAGGAGATTGACCCCGCTGCCGACGCGTGCGACAATCTTGCCAGCCACGGCGGCTGCTCTTTCCAAGGACGAGTCCTCAAGGAGAGCAGTTACAGTGGTCTGAACATGGAAGGGTAAAGAGTTCAACCACAGTTCCTTAACTATCTCCGAATCTTTATCGGCCGGCCCTGCCAAGGACCGGAGGTGAGCTAGGTGGCGGCTGGGTTTCGTATCCCCTATGGGATGCCGTGCAAGTAGTTGACGTAACCGTTCCTCCCGAGAAGGAAGGAAATGTTGCAGTATGACCTCCTTAAGCCGATCGTGCGGCTGCTCTTGAGGAGGTTCTAATACTAAATCCCTCACTGAGGCGATAACATCGCCCGGGATTGCCTCTAAGGCATAGGAAAGTCGTTGGCGTTGGCCGATGATCCTACGTGCCTCAAATTGCAGACCTAAGGCTGCAAAGCAAACCTGAGGATCATGTGGGATAAACTACACAGGTTTGAAAGCAACCGCAGACAAAGTGAGACCTGTGACGAGCTGCATCTTATCCTCTGAGATGGTAACGTTGCGATAATATATCGTAAAAAATATATGTCGTGCAACAAAAGGAAGACGTGAAACAGCGAAAAGTCACAGACTCACCGGGCGGGCTAACAATCCAGGAAGGTTCTGGAGGTTTCTGGCCCACCAATATGGAAGACTTTTGAGAGCGGCAGGTGAACGTGTCTCCTATTGGGTCTAGCAGCTGAATACCAACGTTATCCCCGCTATCGAACGAATAGAGAAGACGCGAGTCGGTTTACAGGTGCAAGGTGTACTCTATATATCGTGGCACCGAAACAGTACCGATACGAGAGATACACCTAACGGAAGACGAACGAAAAGCGACGGCTATGCAGAAAGCGAACCGCGAGCATGCACAATGGGCGAGCGACCGAAAGTGAAAGTGATTTAAAACGAGGTCGACGGAAACCTCGGAAGAATCGGTCCAGTAAAACTTACGCAACCGGAGAACGCTATCAGGTAGATGTCAAACGTCAGAAAAGATCGTAGGGAAAAAAGATCCAAAATGGTGCCCATAAAACAGTCATTTTCTGAAAACGATCGAGGTCACTACGTAATTCAAATGGTCGAAGCAGTGCAACGCTGCTGCGCAAAAGGCTCGTGGGGAGCTCTTTAGACTGCGATCAGCTTTGTCTTGCCGGCAGCCAGTGGCATTCGTACCTATTTACACGGCTACAATATGACCTCACTTAGAAGGTAGCGTGCGGACTTGGTCATCCTCCTACGAAAAGGACGCCGCCTTCCTAGAGAAAGTCCAACGTCTCGCCACGCGAATGGTTGAAGGGCAGAGGGGTAAGACTTACGAGCAGAGACTCAGTGGTCTGAATCTTTTCTCGCTGGAAGGGAGAAGTCTAGGGTGTCTCATAGAAACGTTCGAGGTAAAGATGGGCTTTTCCGGCCTCAGACCAGATAGTCTATTTCAAGTGGCTTTAGATTCCAGAACAAGGGGACATGAAAAGAAGTTGATAAAAGTCCGATCTAAGTTGATGGCTAGATCGCACTTCTTCAGCAACAGGGTAGTGAACAGTTGGAACGGACTGCCTGGTGGAATGATAGATCTGCAGACCGTCGAATCCTTCAAAGGTGCCCTAGATCGCAAGTGGTACGAGACATTTCCTGGTAGTGAGCCTTGAGTATATCAACTAGATGGATGACGGAGAGCACTGTGGTCCTTCTGGAGTATGTGTTAATGGACTTTTTCGCTCATTGAATACAGTCTCAGTGAACGCTCACTATGCATAATGTCTCTCGCAGTTGATGTGCGATGAGGTTTTCCGTTTCCCTCTCATTGTTAGCGGGGATTCGACGAAGTACACTCGGCAGTGGTGGGTGCATAACTGGTGTGCACACCATCGAAGGAATTCTGGAAGCTCGATTGGCCGTGGCCATTACCTGTCATGTGCAAACTGAACTGTACTGAACCTTTTCCCTCATTGCATACTGTCTCAGTGAACGCTCACGATGCATAATGTCTCTCGCAGTTGATGTGCGATGAGGTTTTCCGTTTCCCTCTCATTTTTAGCGGGGATTCGACGAAATACACTCGGCAGTGGTGGGTGCATAACTGGTGTGCATACCATCGAAGGAATTCTGGACGCTCGATTGGCCGTGGCCATTACCTGTCCTGTGCAGACTGAACTGAACTGAACTGAACTGAACTGAACTGAACTGAAATCTGACCTTGGAGCGTCACAGTTGCATCTCGAGGTGTCAGATTCGCTATGACATTTTTCAAGGGCCTGTTGAAAAAAATAAAGAACGTGGATGAGCCTAAGAAAAAGTGCCCACTTGTTGGAGTTCCGAGTGACGTGAATCCAGATGATCACTGGGAAATAATCAGTGAACTCGGTGATGGAGCGTTTGGGAAAGTTTTCAAGGTAACTATACGGGTATTTCCCTTATCATAACCGGTGGCCTCAAGGCAGTGAAGAAAAACACAAATGTTCTAGCTGCTCTGAAGACAGTGGAGTTTGATTCAGATGTGGAGCTGGAAGACTTCATGGTGGAAATTGAAATTTTGATGAATTTCAAGCACCCAAATATTTTGTCCTTGTTGGAAGTTTACATTTACGCTAGCAAACTTTGGGTAGGCTTACTGGCATCAGAATAACAGCGTTCAGATGTACCTAGAACTTTGCGGTGGAGGCGCCTTGGATTCTATCATGAACACCTTGGATAAACCCCTCAACGAGCATCAGATTCGTTTCGTATCGCACGAGGTTCTCAATGGGCTTTGCTTTTTACACGAGAATTTAATAATACATCGAGATATGAAAGCCGGGAACATACTTTTGACTTCATCTGGTGAGGTTAAACTGGGTGAGTTTATTTACGAACACTTTTTGCTTTTGTTGCCTCCCATTTTGCCCCTCTCCTTTTCTATATTATCTCGGCCGGGCGCGGTACGAAACGATGTGCTGCAACTCGAATCTCACTTCAGTGAAAATGGGCTCAGGTTGGACAGTGTAACCAGGGCCCACTGGGTCTAGACCGGGCAAGATGGGCTGCGGAAAAAGGCACTCACGAGGATTAACGGGTCCGGTAACAGTAGTTTCCGAGTGGCCCGGGTTCTGTCGTCAGGTTGACTGCTCATTGCTGGACAAGAATCCTCGGAATTTGCTATCTATCCTTTATTTCTGGTGCCAATTTTGATACGATCTAGCACCCAGGTTTGTCTGGGACTTCTGCGTTTCATGTTGCGTTTGTAGAAATCGACAGAGGAAACAGGGCTAGGAGAGATAGTGAGGACCCCGCTTTCTGGTACGCAAAGCGACAAATCCAATGTTATAAACTGGGATTCTACCCATTTCTGACCCCATCCACGAGTGGGGCGATACCCAAACGCACATGTAGTGATTGTCGTCGGTTCCCCGGTCCGCTAACAGGTATCTCGTTAGCCATTGCCTCACAGTTTACCCAGGATGTATTCCATGCAAACAACTCAGATCCCCTTTGCGTACAATCCACCTGCGGACGCCTTTCAGAAAGGGGAGATAAAAAAGGGTCCCACTTGCATCACATCGCGCAACTTGTCTTCTACTACACGATTGGCTCTTTACCATCAAGTTGGGGACCGGTGACATGTTAGAATGCTGTACGTTGTTGACGTGTGTGCGGGCGTGTATGAGTAGCTGGTCGTCAAATGCTGCTGGGGAGGCAGAAATCCCGTGCCTGGTGACGCATGGTTTTTTTATTAGACCGGGTCTACGAGAGATGAAATTGACAGTTCCTCGTTTTTTCGTCCAGTTCGTCGGCTTACGCGGCATTCATCACTTTCATATTTAATTGCTTCATTTTATGTGATGTTGCTTATTGTTCTTGGCGTTGCAGCACATTGAAAGCTAACCGTAACAACAGAAGTAGTGTAGATAGTGTAGGGCGCAAAACTGGCGTTCTGGTTAGTTCTTGTGCAGAAAAGAAGCCCATGGTGAGTGAACAAGGTAGTTCGGGGTAAAAAGTATTTGATAACCATAGTGAGGTTAGTGAAAGGTATGAGAGAGATAATAAGCACAAGGTAAACGCCTAGTTTTACGTGTCCCGTTCAACTAGTCCGCGCCCGAGCTTACGGGCGTAAATATTCCCGTTGTTACTGCCTCGAAGCCGTCCCATTCCCGATTTTAGGCGGGCGAGGAATGGAACTGCATGCATAGACACCATCCAACAGTATCTAATGACATCTGGCCTTTGGCTGTCAGTGTGGCATTCAGTGCCAAAGCCTTTTTGTTTTTCCCACTTTTTGCATCAAAGCTGTTTATTTCATTGTTTTCGTTCACTTAATTCCATTTTCATGTAATATGTGAACTAGATTAAAATACGCCTAAGCGCATTTCGGCGAAAGGCGTCATTTTACCTTTTGTCATGTTGGATTTTAAATCTTGGTGATTTGCTTTACAGGTTTAGATATTGTCCTCACAAAACACTCGTACAAACAAAGCGTCGGCTTGCCACCGCCCCTTATATTGTGGAATGTCCAGAATTATTCGATGATAACGGCCTAGTGACATCACGAGAAATCCCAGGATTCCTTGTGAGCCCATCCAGTAGTCTTACCGGCAAGCAATAATCCTCTTTCGTCCGGCTCGTTACCACACCTGACTCATTGAGAGTTCATGTGGTTCTCCACTCGAAATCTGTGAATGTCGGTTATCCCTACTAGTGCGGTTGATATTTGAGGCTATGGGGTGTACCCCTTGCGCTGCACTCATACGCAAGCACGTAGTGAAAGATACTCTTAACTGTATTTGCTAAGATGTCCTTGCAAAGAGCATGACGTTTAAATGTAAAAACTTTTGTCGTCTCGAAGCAGGACCAAAGTTCGTCTAAATTGTACTAACTGATCTTTCATGCGTGTTTTCAGCACTGGCCCGAGAAAGTCTTGGGTAATGGAGGTACGTAAAACATGCTTCACGTCGGGGTCCAAGTTCATTGACCAATTGTTCAAATCGTGCACGGGGGACAAGAATGAACCAGCTGGGAATAACTTGCTAGGCTAACTGATTACTTACCAAACAAACCCCAAATAAGCCTTCGTTTTATTCGGGGCCTACTAATACTCTTCCAAGGAATATCTGACATTTGCGAGTCTGCGTAACTCAATCATTTTGTTAAGAAACCCAGCTGGTGTTTGCAATTTTTGTGGTCTTTAGCGTATCTAGTTCTATGGTCAACGTAAAAACTGGTGAATAAATCGTACAAGTTAATTATTTGATCATGTTTCTGTTCTCTCAGATAAAGCTGGGTTTCTATCGGGTATGCAGCGGTCTAAAAGCGACCTTCTTCAGTCTGCAAACAGTTTAGCGGAAGCGGTGGATATTCAGTGTCCTGTGCATCTTTGTGCTTCAGTCTACGTTTCTTTAGTTGATTCCTCCGAGATAGATCATAGGATTAGGTGTAAGAGAAGCTGCCGCTGTGATTAGTTACATTGCACCTTAGTTTTGTTCTTTATTCCAGACTTATACGTGAATGCATTACCAATGATAACCGGCAGCCACGACCTTGGGACTTCGAGTTTCGAATTCCAAAAATTCCCGATAGGCCTGGTTACGCACAGTGTTGAAAAAGCCGTCTGTGCCCATGAGGTGGTCGGTGGTGGTCGAGTGATTTAGTGTTTACCTACCACCTCGGACTTCAGAGGTTCGAATCCAGTTACCACCGGTTGCTTTGGTTTTAGACAGTAGCCCACTGTCATCCGGCTCTATACCACATCTGACCTATTGGGATTTTATGTGGTTCTCCACTCCAGGTCTTAGTGTGTGGATGCTAGTTATCCCTACTAGTGCAGTAGGTCTTTAAGACCATGAGGTATACCCCTCCTGCTGCACCCATGCGCAGGCATGTGATAAAATAATACGACTGGCTTGGGAAATTGTTTTATATACAACTGCATGTTTCCCACAGGTGAAGTATAGCAACTTTCGTCAGATACCTTTGGTGGTTGCACATACCATTCGTGTTGCACAATTTTACCACCGGACCTCGTGGTTCCGAGGCAGACTCCCTTACAGTTATAGTGTTTCCCTCTACCGGTTGACGGTCGAGGTTAACTGTCCCGTGTCTAAGAACACGCAGAGACCGATCGAAACCCAAGGTTTCATGTCGCACTTTGCTTGTTCACTACTTATCCATCAACCTAAATGTAACGTTCTTGATCAACAGCTGGTGCCGCTTGAAACTCCAGTTTCAGTTTATTCAACCAATAACCTTGCATTTCTGTGCTCTGGTTTCGGTTGCTCCTTTCCAGCATCGTCCAGTGAAGGGCAAAATAGGGGAAAAAGATTCAAGTAAAAATAAACGTAATCAGTGCAAATCAAGAGGACAAAGAAAGAGCCCGAATGTAACTACGTCACTGGCCACTACACCTAGCCATATCATTTATTGTCTACAGCCATCTGGTAGGTGGGTCGTGTGGAAACCAACCTCAAAGTCTAACACGTCCTACTCGGCCAAGTACACCGGTCAAGGTTTTCATACCTTTTCTCCATGTCATCGACTGACCACTCTCCGACCTATCTTCCAATCACAAATTGCCTCAGAGAACAGCATATGCCGAGGAAATCTATCGATGGACATGCGTAACACATGTCTCAACCACCTTGACCTGTTTAGATTCAGTACTTGATCCACAGACTGACCTCTGGTTCCTAACACCTTACGTCTAATCTCAGCATTGCTGATACGGTGTTCCCACCATATTCGGGTAATGCTACGGAGACATCGATGCTCGAACACCGACTATCTTCGTCTATCTTCTACTCTTAATGACCATGTTTCTGAGCCCTATAGAAGAACGGACCTAACCCCCGCATTGTACACTCGACCCTTAAGAGACATTCGGATGTCACGCAGACGCCACAAGTGGCTGAGGTTGTCAAAAACCAAGCGCGCCTTCTGTACATGCGATAACACTTCATCTGATATCTGGCCACCTGGTTAAATGTAACTACCCAGGTAACAAAACTTATCGACTTCAACTAGAGCGTTCCCTGCCGCGAAGAGGTTTTGTGTAGTGCCAATCCAGTCCTGCAGTAGCATTTTACACTTTGAAGGTGCAAAACGCGTCCCAAACATTGCCACACGGTTGTTTAGGCTGTCTAACAGAGCTTGCAGCTTATCTGGATCTTCACTGAGAAGAACAATATCGTCCGCGGATTCCAAGTTAGACAGCTTACCGCCTGAGCACAGATCGATGCCGCTATTCTCACACGAAGATAGGGCTACCTCAAGAATCAGAACTACGGAATTGAAGAGGAAGGACGAAAGAGGGCAACCCTGACAAACGCCACTTCCTGTGATGAAATCGGATGAAAGACTGCCGTAAACACGAACTCGGCTTCGGCTGTTTGCGTACAAGCATTGGAACAGAAAAATAAACTTCTCTGGCACACCCTTCAATGAGAGGCAGCGCCAGAGATCTGTGAGGTCGACTGAGTCGAACGCCGCTTCCAGATCAAGAAAGACGGAGATTTTGGACCCACGAAAAGTGTGTCTGTGCTCTAAGGTTTGCCGAAAATAAATGTGACCAATGCAACCCCGACTGAGTCTGAAACCGGCTTGATTCTCACGCTTCACATTTCTCAGGCGCTGGATAATTGGTAGAGAATAAGCCCGAGGAGCAGTTTAGACGCAATACTTACCAAGATAATTCCTCTGGGATTTTCACAAGAGAATCTGTCACCTTTCTTGTAAATCGGCACAGTCATTGATTCAGACTATTCCCTGGGAATCCGCTCATTATCCCAGATTACTCGGAGGATTTTTGTTAACTCGGAAACCAGAGTTTGCTCCTTATCCTTGAAAAATGTGGAGACAACCCACCCGGTCCAGCTACTTTGTAACTTTTCAAGTAACATATCTCCCGCATAATCTGCATTTCTGATGGAGGAGTGATATCTACCGGCATCGTTTCTCTGACAGATATATTCGTAATGTCTACCGTGGAAGTAGGCCAACTGAATTGTTCTTTAAATTGCTCTGCCCAATGATCCAGACAACATCCGCGAGAGTGAATCAGTGAACCATTAGATTTCTTGATTAACTCACTTACTCCGGAGTTCCGTGGACCGGTAACTATAATCAAACGGAAAAGGTTGCGAGCATTACCAATAGACGCAGCCTTTTCCATTTCCTACATTTCGCAATCCACCACTACTCACGGTCATTTCTCAGTTTACCAGTCAGTTTGCGTCTCAGGGAATTACGCACTTCATTGAATGTGTCATCCGAAGGGACGGATTTGCGAGCATCCAACAGAGCACCTGATGCCAGGGATATCCGTCGTTTGTGAGGTCTGCTTGAACCAGAGTACTGAGTGGCATTCGAAGCGGGATACAAGTCTTCCTTGATCTGTTGCCAGCGTTCATCTGGTCCTGGACATCCAGATGCATCGATAACCTTGTAGACAGCTCCGTCTGGAAATCATATTGGTGATTATCGTTCAGAAACAACTAGTTGGACGGATGGCATTTACGTTGATGTGATCACGGACGAGACGCGAACAGAAGCGGGCACGTACCTGTGCGTGATCTGAGTCCACAGACGTAGACCAAAATGAACGACAATATTCAGTTGATCCACGCCAGCGGTGACCAGTGGCAATATGGTGAATCAGAGTCTAACGTTGCGAATACAGGAGGACGCCGTGTGAGTCCATGCCGCTTCTTGAGGCAGAAGTTTGTACTTGCCAGAAACAATCTGTGGTCAGAACTCAGCTGAATGAGACAATCGTCGTTATCGGTACAATCGGCTGGGATAGCAAATGGGCCTCCGGTGTGCCTTTCGGAATCTCCCAAACGGCCAGCTAAGGCATTGAAATCCCCAGCAATGACCACCACATTCGTTGAACGCACGCCCCGGAGCAGCTGAGACGAATCCTGGTAGAATTTGTCCTTGGTCTGAGAGGAACTGCAGTCATTGGGCGCATGCACAGACACGACTAACAATCATTGGCGCTTCAGTCTGTTGCTGTTGGCGTGCACAGAACTATCCAACCGAACCGCACACAAGTAGTTGCTGACTGGAATCCAGTCTAGCAGTGCACGCACAGCTCTCATGCTCAAAGCAATCCCAACAACAGCTTGACCACGAGCACAAAACACTGAATCACCCGACGCACGAAGAGTGAAGCGAGAGATTGACGTTGTATTTGGGGTGCGTAGAATGATCGCAGAAGTGCAGTCTTGTATGCGTGTTTCGGAGACAACATACATCTATTTTAAGTGTCAAGTTTTACCTAGGGCAGCATGCTGTCCTCTTCGACATGATAGGCGAACGTTGAAGACAGCCAAATGAAGTGGGCATTTAGGCTTAAGGTGTGCATTCGATTTATGCTCGACTCCTGAACTACTGCTTTCATCAGAGCCGCAATTACCCGTGGCGTTTTGCATCGATCCTTAATTAAAGGAGGGAAAATTGGTAAGGCCCTTTTACAGGAAAGATACTGTAAGTTTCTAGGCGAATCACACTTCGCGGCTGCCCACACCGCAGAACGGGTTTTTCTTTGGGAACTCTAACCGGAGCTTTTGACTCGGAAATATGACCCAGAAGGCAGTGGGGCGTTAACGCAGCATGGGAACATGACTGAAGCACCTGTGAAGGAACTTCTTCTGGTCCTTTATTTGAGATCTGATTGTTGCACACATTTGTCTTGTCTTCGCTGGTGCTTTGTTATCAATCGGCTTTTCAGATCCAATCTTCAGCCCCATGCACCCAGTGGAGCAAGCCGAACGTGGACGGGGTAGCATTCTTTGGGCCGGGGGCTGTCCATCTTAGGCGAGCGATAGCTACCCAATGAAGTGCGATCACTTCTCCCGTAGTGAAAAGAAACCCCAGGTACTCCATTCCTATGTCCTAGTGGAGGTTTCTAGACCGGTAAAGTGTTCCTCTCCGTGTTTATTCACTGGAGTGTTCTTTCCAGGGGCATAGTGGTTGGGACCAGATGTTTCCCATCAGCTGGCCATGAGACTGGACTTTGTCTGGCCTCTACCCATAGACCTGTCAGGCATAATTGTATCTCGGGTTTAAGGAAGCCATCCTGCATAGCTCTTTGGATTATGGAGGCACGCAAACCATCTCACCAGCCCAAGGTGTAGTCTTGACGTGTGTGTGTGTTTGTGTTTGTGTGTGTGCGTGCGTGTGTGCGTGCGTGACTGCTGTCGTTGGCTATACGTACACGACCGATGGGAGTATACAAAAAGAATTCCTCTCGCAATTTGTCTTCTGAATTGTTTATTTAAATTTCTTCAGCTGTTGAGTGTTCATATTTCCATGGTTTTTTCACGTTTTTCTATGGTACTAGAGTGTTTCGTCGTAACTTACATGTCAGAAAACTAATATATAGGGGTGAATTCGTTAACTTTCCACTCATGCTAGTTCCTAGTAGTAGAAATGGAAATAATGGTGCGTAACTTCCCGTGTATCAACCACTGTTTCAGTCTCAGAAATTATAACATTTACTTACATTTTTTTTGTGTGTAGATGCGGTAGTCACTTACAATTAGGAAACACTAGTCGGGATCGCTCAGACTGTTTCTTTCTGGGTTATTGCATTCAAAGAGTGAGTTAGTCAAAGGAACGGAATTTTTTTGCACGTCAAAAGTGTTTCTTGTAGGGAAGATATTGCAATCTCGGGGGACTGCTGTAGTGGGAGATTTAATTTACATCTAGTAAGATCCATTGTGCAGTATCGACGCTCAAACCAATAGTGAAACCCGTGGAAGCTCTCACTGGTCAGTTGTTTCGTTTGGCTTGTTGTTTATTATCATCAGCTGCAGTGCATATACGCCGAGCCCCCGCTGGGACCCCACCCACGGGGTGAACGGTTGTGAGTCGAACACCTAACTGCCAGTTAGCCTTTAACAGTTTGTTTTACATCAAACCTACATGATGTGCCCATCGATCACTATCGGTTGAACTCGACCCCGAAATGGCTCGGTGGACGTGCACTACTGATGAGTGCTAGCAAGCCATATAGAACAGTTGTGCAACACTTCAATGGTTTTCAATAATGAGTCAAGCGTTGATACTCTGCACGATGAATCATGTGACTTATTTCATCCAAATGAAATGATGAAAAATCCAAATTACTTTTTAAACTTTCTGGGGAACCTAACTAAAAACAGCCGTTTGTTGGCAAGGATGTTATGTAATGACATCTAGAAAAGTTGAAAAAGAGAAGTTCATCCCCAGGAATCAAACCTATGCTCCCCACTGTCCGGCTCTAGATCCGCACCTTTTCACCCGCTCTAGATGTGGTGACACGATCGACCGTTGATCGCGTCTGGCCGTATACCAGTGGAACTCGCTTCACGTTCACCACTCACGCTACCCGTTTTTCCACACCGATAATTTTTGTCTCTAGTCGCATGTCTCCGGTGAATGTTCGGCTCCCTTAGCCCTGACTGCTTTCTCTATTTCTGAGATCACTCGCAATCTGATCATTGACGTGTGGGTTTAGTTGTATTTGTGTGTATTTGCTGTTTTTACACGTTGTGGTCTACTTTAAACGCGTCTCATCTCCCTCTCACCACCATACCAAAGATGTTTATGCTGGATTCTTATCCTCGATCTTATTGTTTTACTCCGGTCTTCGTGATGTTTCACCATTATTCGTCGATCTCGAACACTTCCTACGCCGTGGACTCCTCAATAAAATTGATTGCATTTGCGGTATAGCGTCCTATAGTTGCTCAGCCTTTGATTGTCGTGGGACTTGCCCCAGTAAAATCTGTGTTTCGCCTGACGCCGTAGCGATTGTCTCGAAGTTCTGTCGTTCGCTTGCGCATCGTAATCAGGTTGTCCACAGCTTGAAGTACGTTGATATCATTTATTGATCGAGTTTCTTTCAGTACACGTAGTAAAGTGAACTTCTTTTTCGATTGGGTTAGTTCAACACCAAACAGTTCAGTATCTGGAGAAATTATAGACCTGGTAAATAGGTTGTGTTATCTGGGCAGCTGCATCTCACCGAGAGTCCGGCTATCGGATGAGATGTCTTTGCGCGTATAGAAGGCTCGTTTGGCATTTACCAACGGGAAACATTTGTGGCGTCGACATGACATTCATTTATCTACCAAGGGTCTAGTGTATGCTGCAGCAATCAGGCCAGGTCTTGTGTATGGTTCAGAAACATGGGCACTGCGGGTGAAGGATATACGAAGATTGTCGGTATTTGAAAACCGATGTCTTCGTAGCATTTCTGGAATTTGGTGGGAACACCGTATAAGGAATGCTAAGGTTCGGTGGAGTGCTAGGTTCACGAACCAAATCGTTTGATGAAACACTTAAACTCATCAGGGTAAGATGGTTGGGACAAGTGTAGCACATGTTTCCCATACAGGATTCCTTGGCGCGCAATGTTTTCTGAGGTGGGTTACGGTCGAAATATGAGTGAGGGTGGCCAGTCCATGACATGGGAGGAAGGTATGAAAAACCTAACCAGTGGACTTGGCCATGTAGGTGCGGTCTGTGGGACTCTCCCACTGGATGGTTAAATACTTGAGAGGAAATGGCTAGATGTTGCGATCAGTGGTAGTTTTCTTATTGCTCCTTTCATATTCTTTTTTTATTCATGGTTTCCTATTGAGGTTGTTGCTGGTAGATAGTAACCGAATTCACCGCACCGAGTGCATGGTTAGTGGTTATCTGAACTGGTCTGATGCTGGACTTGCTCCCTGACACCGCAGTTTTTGCTCACAGATTTTTTTACGGAAAATAAGAAAGACGATGATGAGCAAAACTGCGGAAATCGCTGGGTTACTATATCATGACTGAGCATCATCTTTCGATGTCGGCGTTTGAATTGACTTAGACTCAGAGGATTCTGGCGATGAACCACAGTTGTACGATAAAGACTAAGTGAGTCAGTTTCAATAAAGAGCAATGTGCAGATGAGGATACCATAATAATTTCGTCACAAAATGCGTCTGTAGTAATCGCGCTAAAGTTACATTTGACAGCAGGAGACTTTAAAGAAAATGATGAGGAGTCTAGTTATTTTCACGACAGTCATTCGGGAAAACATACGAATCTAAAGTCTCATTCTGGGGTGGTCTGTAGAGAATAATGAAGGTGTGAGTGGAAGGATCTGAGTTTCTTAATTTACAGTTTTTTTTGCACGCAAGTGAAACCAAACAATTAGCAGCCGCGAGCTTATTCACACTCATGTATTTGATGGAGGCGAGGTAACGATGCAGTGTTTTCTGATGAACTCAACGACCAATCTCGTCCCATGAATTGAGGTCTATATCAAAATGTCTAGATCGAAACACTCGATACTTTTGTGGTTATGCTTTGAGAACGAATGCCTATCAACGGCCGCGGAGTAAGAACCTCGCGTGATGATAAGGCTATAGTCCACTTATTCCCTGTGTATGTGACCAAAAATGAATTCAGTATTCAGACTGTCGTAAGCGAATAATGATCACGGGAAGTGGAAAACTAATCCACAGTACAGACATCAAAGGTGAAAATCTATGGTTTGTAGGATCTTTTTATGGTCGTCGTTGTAGTGCGGATAAAAGTTGGGTCACCGCTTTTGCCTGAGACGCTACTGCTAGTACTAGTGAGCGATATTTCTACGGGATACTGGAAAGTGCTGAGAAATTAAGGTTGGTGGCAAATCGGAAAAACGAATTCCGTATAATCTAATTATACACGTATCAGTTTGCGAGAAATCTAAGAGAACTCTGCGTTGAAATCTAAAATCATTTCGGGTGTTGTTATCGTGCAGACTAGAATTAAAAAATGACTATCACGAAATCGCCGGAATTTTTACTAGAGAATACGTCAATGGCCTTCGGATATGCAAATGCAACCTGAAAAGCTAAGGTTCCATGGTTCACGGTGTCTTTTTGGAGTTCCTGTTCTCCAATATCTTTGTGATGGTTGGTCGTCCCATTGAAGCTAAACCCCGTGCTGCGTAAGCTCTATCTGCTCTAGCCTTAAAGGTCCCCATCTACCTTTTTTCGACCACTTATCGGACAGCTTCTTAGGTCCACAGGTGTCAGATATAGTCCATAAATAGGGGATCTCCCACTTAAAAACTTACAAGTCATTCCATATACTCTTGTTTTTTTTACTTATCACTTTTTCACAGTCTGTTATCAAGTTATCTTCAGACTGTCTTCTGCTCACACAGAAAGCTAGCTTTCAACTGGGCCATAATTGGTCATTATCACTATCGTGATTTGCGCGCTGTTGCTGCCTGATAGAGCGTTCCATAAGGACACCTTTGAGAGGCTGGTCTTTCATTGCAGAGGTGATATCCCTTCAGAGTTATCCGAAATTGAATTCCTATATGTTGAGTACAAAGTAGTTGTAATCGAGGCTTGACGCAGTGAAGCAGCAGGATAAGTGTATTTATTGATTATGTTGCTCTGTAGTTGTTGGACATGGTCATATCCTTTCTAAAAGTGATATCTCCGTAGTGTTGCCGCCACGTAATCGAATCAGCGAACCTACGATAGCGAATTTCGTAGTTGCGCATTAGGATTATCAAACTAATCCGTCCGACTGACTACTGCATAGTACAATCCTGTGCAAATTAAAGGTCACCATTTTCGATACCACAACGCTGCTTGGGATCGAACAAAAAGAACGGTTTCTGACAGATAACATTTGAACTGATGTCACAGGGTTAGAAGGTGTTTATTTCGTCTTAGCTCCTATTTATGCCCAAATTGGCCACTGTAGTGGTGAGTTATTATGGTTCAGTCTGTCACGCGAACGATAGCAGCTATGGATAACTTGAGTTTGGCTCTGAATTCTCCTCGTTTCCCACTTGATACCCGGTACTTTCCGTCTTTTCTGTTCTTGTATCTCCATTGAAGTGTAGACCTGATCGCTGTGGAAATCGTTATGATGAAAGCGCCGATAGGTGGTGGCTGTGCTTTGTTTCGCGTGTTAACCACAGTTTTGAGTATCAGGTAAAATATTTTTTCTTTACTCTGGGTTCCGAGCTGTACTGTCGGATCGAAGGAGCCGTACGATCATTAGTACTAGCTGCAGCGTACTGTTATATCGAACAACTTACTACCCCCCCCCCAGTTAGACTATTTTTGCTTATCCACAATTTCTGTTTTTTTTGCAGCTGATTTTGGCGTCTCTGCTCGCCTGGCCAGTGAAAAACAGAAACGGGATACGTTTATTGGCACAGCATACTGGATGGCCCCGGAGGTGATAGCCTGTGAATCATTTAAAGAAAGCCCATACAATTGGAAGGCTGATGTGTGGTCTTTCGGTAGGATTTTTAAGCAGACTGTGAAACCAGTTATCAGTTCTTTTTTAGTTGTAACGAACAAATGAAAATTATGATGCCCAGTCTTAAAATTCCCATAGCGTGTGACAGAGATTTCCTGAGTCTGTTTAGGCATAATTTAAGTTATGGGCTACGCAACCAATTTGCGTGGCTTCCTGTTCGGTAGTTATCCCATGACTCCACGTTTTGTAATTGAACACTGGAGGAATTGGTTTAGGTTTGATATCTGTTGTTGTTTTTCAGCTGTGTTGTAAATTCCAGTGGGGTACAGGCTGCAAAATCGACCACACTCAACTTCCTTCTTCGGTATTTGCGTTGCTGTTGTTCAGTCCAGCCATGCAGGTATGTTTCAAAACATGCCGAACGCATAAGTTATTGTGCTATCACAAAAACAACAGTGATCAAAGGGGACTAACCAGTGATTTTTGTGATGGTATTTGTTCGCTGCAGTAAGTTCTACTGGCCGAACCAAAATACAGAACCACGTTGCATTAGGTAAAGAAATAAACATTTATTCAGTCAAGCATTATCTCAAATACGGGCCACTTAAACACGACAGAAATGAGGCTTCAGTGTTTTTTTCTTTTCGGAAACCATTTGATTGCATCGTGACTGTGCTAAACGGCAATATTGGGTTACATGTTGGCGGTATATCTGGTTAATATCTCCATTTAAGGCAACAATGAGATAGTGACTGACTGAATGCTGACATTTTATTTATTCGCCGTACAGTGATTGTGGAGTATTTCGAGAAGAGGGTCTACTAGGGGTGGAATCGGCTGACGACGACAGCAGCGAGACTTAAACACGGAATTCCAAATTCCGTGGGTATTATTTGTACCCTTTGGTCGACTGCGGTGGATTTTTTTAGTCTTTCTTTGTGCTTATTTCACCTTTTTCACCTCATCCAAGGTCCATGACGTGAATGGAGACGCAACAGCGTGGCTAGTATCATCTTACTGACTTTGTTAGTAGTAATACATGGAGACCTTCACAGTCGATTATGTGAACCTACTGGTGTTCTCTCCATATCATCTATTCCTCTTTGCGTCACTTCCAACACACTGTAAAAATACAGTTCTGAAAACGGTTAGATTTTTCGAAATAATGTAGTGGTTGAGTCACATCGGTTGGTGTTCATCACTTCACTTCACCTTCATGATTCATCTGGCTTTACCATTTGTTTGTCGCGCTCCAAATTATACATACTTTTGTCATTTTCGAAGGTATCACTGTAATCGAACTCGCTGAGATGCGACCGCCACACAACGAAATCAATCCAACACGCGTCCTGCTGAAAATCACAAAATCTGAGCCTCCCAAGTTGAGGAAAACGTTTCTGTGGTGAGTATATGCTTGGCATCTATTCGCAATACGATTGAACCACTAGCCACATATCGTGCTTTTTAAAAGTGTGGTCAGTGAAATACACCAGTGTGATTCAGGTTATGGTTAGACTATCATGTCATTACATATTGTTTGCAGTGGGATTAGCTGATCCACGTATTGCTTGTAATTGAGCTAATTGGAGGCCTTCCTCGTTTAACATCACGAGCTTAAGACGTGAATTATTCCTGCTGTACTCAGGCATGAGGTTCACGCTATTTTTCCGATCACTTATACGGTACTTGATCGGCATAGCAGCGCTGTCATCTCATTCTTTATGTAACTGTATTCTTCTGGAGCCCGACCATAGCATAAATGAGCACCGAAATCGTTTTCGCCGTGTCTCTGTCACCTTCCACACACGCCCCACTTCATTGTAGTATGCACCCACGCGCCCAGCCCCACACACAACCAATCATTCAGCCGTGCTGTTGAACACCAGCACTGGTTACCTAACTGGTCCCGAACAGGCCCTGAAGTGATATCTTAATTCAGGGTTGTTAGTTTGAGACTACATTGAATAAATTTACACAAACGCATGACTGAATTTGAATCCTTTCTAGTTTTTGCGGGTACCTTTCGCTAAATCTCGGACTAGGGTTCCTGTTTCTCCCAACAACTGATCGTTTCACTATCTATCGCGATGAAATCAGAGAGCAGACCAATACAATATACCATTTGTGTCTTTAGTAGAACAGAACAGTCTACTTGCTTTCAGAATTTAGCAACGAAGCAACGGGTCACAACTACATGATAAACCGTCAGAAATCACAGTTGTCTTGCTGGGTGACAAACAAGATTTTCTAACCATTAAATGACGGTTCACTCTTCGATTGAAGCACGAACAAAGTGCACTGCTTCCAGCTTAATCCAGAGTGTGCGGCATCAATCACGAGGATAAAAGATAAATTCCACCCAACTGGTAATTTTAGTCGCTGAGAAATTACCATCTTCGTGCAAATAGTCGGACGGTTAGCGCATATATTCAGGATTGGATATAGTTTTCGTGGTTGATCAAGCTGATTCCTTACGCAGGTTGTTTGTGCTGCGTTTATCTTCTTCCTGGCATGCTTCTGTATACATATGCGGGTGATGTGTCCAAATTAGACATTCACGCATGCTGCACGGAAAATTGACCAACATCTTCCTCATGCACTGGCACACGCTTGCTGATGTTTAGTCATGCTTTTTTCGGTTGACTGATCGATTACTCGGTGTATCGATTAACGTCGCTTGACTTGATACGAATGCACGCTGGCACATGCATGTAACTCAGCTCACTGACAGTACTTTCGTAATTTGCAATTTTCTGCGGCTTGCTTACCGGCTACGGCCGGGCTTCATGTTCACGTTCATAAAAAATAAATGGAGTGCTACGATCGCGTGTTCTACTGTTAACTACGAACACAACGGGGGGGGGGCGTCCAAGGTTGGTAGTGCACAATGCATTTAAGACTCAAAACGTGCGCGGTCAAGTCATGAACAGAATAAAAAATAAAATGCAAAAGATCTACTTCGTGAATCGAAAATATTCTAACAGCTTTCGAGACAAATGTAAACCATCCACTTTGCGATTTGATTAAATAATTAGGCTTGGAATATTTAGTTCTGTTACTACGTCATAACACTGCTTTGGCACTGCTCGACAAAAAAAAAATAGAATGTGGGCAAACAGAGAAAGACTTCGATTGTTTTGTTGCTCCATCCTGCGGACGTTTTTCTCCATTTTTGGTCATCGTTTTGCTCAGTCGTAAAACAAGTTGGATGGAATGATGAAATTTTGTACCTTCAATTCGACCGCAGAGATCCATATCGTTTTGCAAGTTATGATTTAGTTTCACTATTAGAGGCTGATCACGTACACGTCTCTCCTGACCGGCGGTGGTCGAACGGTCAACGCACTGGACTTCAAACCCCTTAGTGCCTGGTTCGAATCCTGCCGTTCCCGATCACTTTCGCTGCTTGGCAGCTTCTAATTGGCCGCGACCTCCATCCCGAAATATTGTTAGGTTGTTACGAAGTAGAAACGAAGTAAAACGATTACTAAAAAAATATTAATAAACGATGACAGCCTTCGTTTATCGCGGTTGTGTGATTCGAGAGATGTTTGTAGATTGGGGGAAATTCTACAGGTAAGTTTACTTTATGGTTCAGACATAATAACGATCCGGGTGTCGGTGGGGGATTCGAACATCTGACATCCAAGGTCGCAGATGTTTCAAACAAGTCGACCGCTATCAAGCTAAACCAAGCATGAATGATAAGTTTTATCTCCACGGTAAGCAGACACTGTGAAGATGGTAACATTGTGTTTTTCAGTTGCTATTAGCTTGTGATTCATCGCAATAATTGGATAAGTTCCTGAAAAAATCAGCTCGAATCTTTGCTTGCTTGAATAAATATGAAACGTTACGATTTCCATACAGTGCATTGACCTTGCCACAAGAGGTGAACGATGTTCTCAACTAAGCTCAAAACTACTAGATTAAATCTCTCTACTGAGTGGTTGAGTGTTTCCTGTTTCAACTTGCATGATGCTATTTTGAAGGTATGTCCTATTTACCTTTTACCAAAAATGGAAACCCCTTGGTATCGTCTCTACAGGGATAACTGTCTGCCACTAAGGCTTCAAAATTTGCCAGTCATTACGATTACGGTTCCATATCTCCGTAAGTTCATTCATTCATTCATTCATTCTCTCTCTGTTTCCCACCGAAGGTCATCTGAGATGCAAGACTTTCTCACTCGGTGCTTACAAAAGGATCCATCTTTGCGGCCGGAGTGCAAAGAATTATTAGTGGTACGCAAACTTAACCCTTTCGTTCGCGAGTCCATTACGTGCTCTTAATTCACTTTTCGGTTACAGTTTTGCTTGAAATCAGAAGCTTATTGTTGTATTTTTGTAATAACTCCGAAAATCGCAACCTTTTAATGATTAGACGGACCAAGAATCACCTTGGCTCGTATTAGCACAACAACTGCTTCTTGGAAGAGAATATCTAGTCGGTAATAGAAGCGCAATCATCAAAGCTGGACTACCAACCAACTTCAAGGAAAACAGTTTAATGTACCGACGGGCAGCCGAGTCGTGTTGTTCAAAAATCACTGAACTCGGCTGCTTGTATGACTTTTGCTAGAGCGGAACTGGCCGAACTTCGGAATCGATGGACGGCTAGGGCAACCAATCGATCGGGGAGAAGCAACATGTATTTTACCAACCTATCACGGCGCGATGAGATAGAAATTCAAATTAACCAGTAAATTATTAATTCGAGTAACTCTAAAAGTGAGATATTTTAGGGGAAAATAATATCAATGTCGTAATCTGCGCCTCAGTATTGGGGAAACTGAACTGTCTCCTCAACACCATTTTGTACTCCCTGCTTACGCGAGAGTACGGAAGGAAAAATACAACCCTATGCCGAGAGAATTCAACTCACTTTTATGATTAGCCGAAGGCGAGTTCGGACTTACGGTGCCCTCTCACCCGAGTTCAACACGAAAAGCGGTGTACGTCAGGGTTGCCCCCTTTCTTCTCTTCTCTTTAACTTCGTGATTAATATGGTCTTGAGGACCGCACTTTTGTCAACTGAGGACAGTGGTGTTGGGCTTTTCCCAAGTGGATAGATGTCAGACTTCGTATATACGAACGACATTGTTCCTCCTAGTGAATATCCAGGTAAAATGCAAGCTATTCTGAACAGCTTGAATAACTGTAGCAATGTTCGGAATAGTTCTGCACCCTCAACGTGCAAAATGCTGTTGTAGGATTGGGTTGGTCTGATATCAAACATAAACCTAGAAGATAAGTTATGTTATCTGGGCAGCTGCATCTCACCGAGAGTCCGGCTATCGGATGAGATGTCTTTGCGCGTATAGAAGGCTCGTTTGGCATTTACCAACGGGAAACATTTGTGGCGTCGACATGACATTCATTTATCTACCAAGGGTCTAGTGTATGCTGCAGCAATCAGGCCAGGTCTTGTGTATGGTTCAGAAACATGGGCACTGCGGGTGGAGAATATACGAAGATTGTCGGTATTTGAAAACCGATGTCTTCGTAGCATTTCTGGAATTTGGTGGGAACACCGTATAAGGAATGCTAAGGTTCGGTGGAGTGCTAGGTTCACGAACCAAATCGTTTGATGAAACACTTAAACTCATCAGGGTAAGATGGTTGGGACAAGTGTAGCACATGTTTCCCATACAGGATTCCTTGGCGCGCAATGTTTTCTGAGGTGGGTAACGGTCGAAATATGAGTGAGGGTGGCCAGTCCATGACATGGGAGGAAGGTATGAAAAACCTAACCAGTGGACTTGGCCATGTTGGGTGTGTTAGACGTCGTAGGTGCGGTCTGTGGGACTCTCCCACTGGATGGTTAAATACTTGAGAGGAAATGGCTAGATGTTGCGATCAGTGGTAGTTTTCTTATTGCTCCTTTCATATTCTTTTTTTATTCAAGGTTTCCTATTGAGGTTGTTGCTGGTAGATAGTAACCGAATTCACCGCACCGAGTTCATGGTTAGTGGTTATCTGAACTGGTCTGATTTGAACATGGAGAGCCGAAAATCACAGTTCCGATTACCTGGAGTGGGGATCCACACAAATCTTGGAGATGTCAGTCATGGTAACAAGTTGAGCAGCGGCGCATTTTGATCCGCCAAACAAACGAGATGTTGTCTCCTGATGGTTAAAACGAAACGAGAAGATATGTTCAGTTTCGAATGTTAGTCGATGACATACACGGCCCTTTTTGTCCGTGATCACTCTGACGGGTGAATCGCATGTTGTTGCACTGGGCCTCAGATACTAGACAGTTGTAATAAGGCTGATTGATTGGACGATTCCCACCCAATGAATGGCACTACGGTAACCGAGCTTACTACCTTATCTGACCGTCACCGCAACCTCAGGCTCATGATCTGTCTTCCTCGATCTGAAAATGCTATTCGAATCCGCCGACCGCACGATTATCTGGCGCTGCCTCCCATCGAAGGGTATGCCAGAAAAATGTATTCCCCTCCTCCGATCTTTGTATGCAAACAGCCAAAGCCGAATTCGTGCTTACGGCGATCTTTCACTCAAGATGACCACGGAATGTGGTGTTAATCACGGTTGTTCTCTATTGCCATTCCTCTTTGATTTTGTAATCGAAATGATTCTTGAGATAACTCTCCATTTGATACTAATTCGGAGAACGTTTTGTCACAGCGTATCCAACTTACAAGACTTCGTTGGTTGGGGCACGTGTTACGTATGGTAAGCACACGTCTGTCATACCGTATCCTACTCTCCGTTCCTCCTAGGGAGTGGAAGAGACCACGTGGAGGTCAACAGATGACATGGCAGCGAGGAATGAGTAAATGTACAGCAGACTTGGGGAAAGTAGGTGCTTCACGTCTTCGTGGTTGGGGTCTAAAAGACCCGTCTACCAGTTGGCTGGAGACACTGAAGGATATGGCTGAGAACCGTAAACAGTGGTGATCGTGTTGTCACTTTCTATTGAATCAGAATGACTGATCGATGTGCGTTTGTACAGTTAGACTGTGTATTCCGTGTGTTGGCTATTAGGGCAGTCTTTCCTTTTCCCACCCATGTAGGTCCACTCGTTGTCCATCTTGTATATGCATACTTTCTAATTCAATGTGCAATATGGTGAGAAAGGCAGTGGTCAGTGGGGCTTGCCCTACTGTTTAACGCTGTACGATGATGATGATAATAATAATAATAGCGGAATCAATCTGTAGTAAGGTGATGCAATGTCTGATTTAGAGTACATGGATGTTATTGTTTATCTGAGTAGAGATTCAGGTAAGTCGCAAGTTTCGGTAGATAGCCTCATCATCACGAACATCGTACAGCGTTAAACAGCAGAGCGAGCACCAGTGACCACTGCCTTCCTCACCATATTGCACATGGAAATAGAGAGTGGACCTACAGGGTAGGAAGAGGAAAGAATGCAGTCAAATGGCTAGGATCCAGAAGAGAGATGGACAGAGATCGAGCGGGTTTTATTTGAGGCTGCTAATACTGCTCAAGGTCCAACAATCAAACACACAGAATCGATAGATATCTGCATTCTCAAGTGTAGTGTTAGATGCTCGCAGATAAATTTCTCCGGATTCCAGATATGATGACGCACAAAGTTGCCTCAAACGCCAACCGATTCGTAGCCTGAGAAACAACCGTGAGCAGTAGTGGATAGCAAGCTGCTGAGAGTAAGAAAAATCTGTGGCGTTTGGCAACAACCGCAACATTTCCCGTCTGACTAGAAATCCCGGTCCATGAATGCAGGTGTTAGCTAACTGATTAATGAGACGAACAGCTGACTGAATCAAACTCAAGAACATTGTCTAGTTTGTTGGGTACAGCATTTTGAGAGGCTTTTATCCGAGACAGGTTTACTAAGTAGCACGATGGTTAGAGCTCCGGCCCTAGATACCGATCCTCCGACAGAAGCGGAGACTCTCCGCGGGATAAGCTTTCTTGAATGACAAAGTTGCTTGACTGAATGGTTTACCTCCATCAATTTTCAAAAGTGCTAGCTCAGTATTATCACTAGGTTCGACAAAACTCCTCAGTTTGATATGTGAGAAGGAACGAGTTTCAAGATTTGGCGTGAATCAGTGATTGCACCGATTTGCACGGGTAACAGGTAACACGGTTTACAGGTCCTCCTGTGAAAACCACATGGAAATAAGCTTGGTTAGCACCGCGTCTAAACTTCATGCTAGTATTATTCTCCACCGTTCATGAACAGTGTTCACGCAATAATCAAGCTCGGTTTCAACCTAGTCGAGGGTTTGTTGACCACATTTTCACCCTTCGAAAATTTCAGAACACAGGCACATCTTCATCGTACAGCGTCAAACAGTAGGGCAAGCCCCACTGACCACTGCCTTTCTCACCATATTGCACGTTGAATTAGAAAGTACGCATATACATGATGGACAACGAGTGGACCTACATTGGGTGGGAAAAGGAAAGAATGCCCTAATAGCCAACACACGGAATACACAGTCTAACTGTACAAACGCACATCGATCAGTCATTCTGATTCAATAGAAAGTGACAACACGATCACCACTGTTCACGGTTCTCAGCCATATCCTTCAGTGTCTCCAGCCAACTGGTAGACGGATCTTTTATACCCCAACCACGAAGACGTGAAGCACCTACTTTCCCCAAGTCTGCTGTACATTTTCTCATTCCCCGCTGCCTCGGCCTCAATTAATGTCTGCGTTGTTTCTTCCACTCTCGAGGAGGAACGGAAAACAGGTCACGGTATGGTAGATTGTTAGTTCCTCCCATCGAGCATCGAGCTCGGAACCGTTGTCATCCAGTCTTGCAATATCGCTTTACACTTTGAAGGTGCAAAGCGCATGCGAAATGGAGCTACAGCTCTTCCAAATCTATCTACTGCACGTTGCGCGTGTTCTATGCATTCGAACAGGCATATAAGGTAGTTGGTTTGGGGACAGGAGACTAAGGTTGAATGAACGAGAGGGAACTCGGCACAGTAGTCCATTTATCACTGCCCACCTCTCGCTCGATGCAATCGGTAGCGTGGTCTTGATTATCCTGCGCGACGACCGATGCTGTGTGGAATTCTCTGTAGTCGTGCAGTTCATAAGAGACGTTGGACGGGTACTGCTAAGGTGTCCAGCCACAAAGCAGGAGAACGATTAGGGTTCTCATCCAAAGCCTTCAGTTCTAACAAGAACCTATCCGGAAAACAGCGGGGTGACTGAGTGGACGCCCATTTCCTTGGAACATTTATTCTTCCAATGATTTCACCGGCTGAGTTACCACCTCAAATCGACCCCCAACCTGGAGGACCGGGAGACTGGACCTCGTGTGGCCTCTACCTATTGACCTGTCAGGTATGATTGTATCTCCGGTTTAAGGAAGCCATCCTGTATAGATCTTTGGGTCATAGAGGCACGCAAGCCATCACACCACGTCAAGGTGCAGTCTCTTCGTGATGGTTAGATAGCCTTAACAACGGCGTAGCAATATTTGGGATGCGTTTTGCACCCTACAAAGTTTAGGATGGTACTGCAAAAATCAGTCGACTCTACCGCAAGACTTGTCCTGACAGGGGAATCCCTACTGAAGTTTTGTTACCTAGGTAGTTGGTCACCGGGCGAGACATTCTGCTAATTGCAGGAGATTGGAACGTCCGCACGGGACTAGCAGACGAGTATACTCAACATGTGCTGGGGAAATCTGGCCTCGGGGTGCGATGGGAAAATGGCGACCTCCTGGTCACGTTTGCAGACCTCAATCGACTAGTCGTCACCAATACCCGCTTCCAGCATCTGAAAAGACACCTGCTGACCTGGTATTCCAACGACGATAGGACAGCGCACCAAATCGACTAAATCTTAGCGCACTCTCGTTGGGCATCATCTGTCGAGAACTGTCGGGCATACCAGGGCGGCGTAACGGGAAACGCCAACGGCACGGACCACACATTGGTACGCGCTCGTCTTAAGCTTCACCTTTCAGTACGGCAAAAATCTCGACCTCACTACGGAATAGCTACTTCCGAGCTAGCAATCCAGGACAACGTTCAAGCCCTGTCAAGTGCAATCTCGTCCGGACCAACTGCGATCGACGAGGACAATAGCGTGTGTGGATAGTGGACGAGGCTAGAAGTATCGATCGCCGGCGCCTCCCTTGAACAGCAAGGCAAGACAAAGTGGCGTAGGAAAGATTGGATTTCTGTAGAAACTGTTAACCGTTGCGCTAAGGCTAAGGACACGAGACTCCGCAATTCCCCCAATTACCATAACCTTCTCCACGAAGCTACACGCTCAGCGAGGAGCGACCGTAAACGATATTGGTCTGAAATTGCAGGCCGGATGGAGGCAGCAGCCGCTGTAGGGGACTTTGGGAAGTTTCTCCGACTCACGCTCCTC
Organism: Fasciola hepatica; assembly: GCA_948099385.1. Lineage (NCBI taxonomy): Eukaryota > Metazoa > Platyhelminthes > Trematoda > Plagiorchiida > Fasciolidae > Fasciola > Fasciola hepatica. The sequence continues at coordinate 5,653,395 of CANUEZ040000012.1, read as the reverse complement.
TTCAGGGAAGACGCAACCTGCTCCTCCTACGATACGTGACGATAGAGACCACCTCATATCGGGTTGCAACCAGAAGCTTCAAAGAGGGGTTGAACACTTCAGCCAGCTGCTCAATCGTCCTTTTCTCCAGTCCATCTGTATAACGACAGCAAGCGACATAAAACAATATGTGATCGACCTCGATCCTTTCAACGAATCGGAAATCGCCTCCGCAGCTCAAACCATGAAAAACAAGAAGTCACCGATGAAGGATGGCATACCACCTCAGATCTTCAAATCCAGTTTGCCAATTCTGATGGACCCACTAAGCACGCTGTTCCGTCGTATCTGGGTCACCGAAAGTTTCCCCAAAGACTGGTCAACCTCTATCCTACTCCCTATACCAAAAAGGGAGACAAGACTGTCTGCGCGAACTACTGGGGTATCAGCCTCGTTGATATAGCGGCTAGATTGTTTGCGACCATTCTGCCTAATCCCTTTGTTGCTGTTCGGGATGTGCGAACACGCGCCAACCAGTGGGGTTTTCGTCGAGGAAGAGGCTGTATTTACTAGATCTTCACGCTACGCCGAATCCTTGAACACCGCTGTAAATTCCAACAACCTGCCACGACGTACTTCATTGACTTTTGGGCAGCATTTGACTCCATTGACAGGTAATCACTCGTGAGCGTATTGCAAAACGACGGACTGTCGGAGAAGTACATCAGATTGATAAGATCATACTACTCAGCAACACAGATGCGCATCCGCTCCTACGTCGAAGAGTCTCAAGAGTCCCCAATCGACGCCGGCGTCCACCAAGGATGCCCTCTATCGCCAGTCCTATTTAACTACGCTATCGACTGGGTAATGCGTCGCGCCCTCAACAACTTTCGAGGAATACAACTTGGCCATGACTCTTGGGTTACAGACCTCGAATTCGCCGGCGACATTGTCATTTTAGAAGAGGATTCTGGAACACCGCCGCCGGTTCTTGACCGTGTTGTATGTAAAGCTATGGCTGTTGGTCTGGAGATAAACACTACAAAAACAAAATTCTTCACAACTTCGCAAGGCTCAAAACACTCTATACGCGTCAGTGGCGAAAATCTGGAACGGGAACACCACTTCAAGTACCTCGGTTCTACTATCTAGCCAAACGGTCAGGTCAGGGACGAGGTTAAGCTTCGTGTAGACTGTTCAAGAAGAGCGTTCTTACAACTCCGCGAATCACTGTGGTCTCGCAGCGAAATAAGCCTCTATACGAAGCTGTGCATCTACGGAACTGCCGTCCACCCACTTCTCACTTACGCCTGCGAAACTTGGCCGTTGAGAGTAGATGACATAAAAAGACTGGAAAGCTTCGACCACTGGTGCCTCCGCTACATGACCAAAATCAAGTGGTATGATCGCATCACAAACTCCTCCGTGCGTCAACACTGTACGAACACAGAACGACTTTCTTCTTTCTTCCGACGGTGTCGCCTACAGTGGTTTGGTCATGTCCTACGACGACCCGAAACGGAGCTCAAAAAGAGGAGCCTACTACCATCACCCAGCCCAAATTGGAAATGTCGCCTTGGTGGCCAACTGAAGACATGGGTCAGCACTGTTAGGGCAGATATGAATCGCCTAGACCTCCAGTCGGTCTTCGGAGCACGCGGCTGGGGCAGCAACTGGATTTTTCGGTGGGCAGACCTTGCCGCAGACCGGAATGCGTGGACAGCTACCGCGAAGCGGACTTATGCTCTCGCAGGAGATAGTCACATAAAAGTAAAAGTAAGCAGGTCACCAGTTGGTTGGATATCGGATGAAGTTTCGTGGTGCACGGAGAAGGTGCCTTCACCTTTTGTCAGTTTAAACCGCATGTGGCGCCGGCGTGGAATTTGATTGTCTATCAGCGATCGAGTGTTTATTGCGGCAGTTAGGACAGCCTTCTTGTAGGACTGAAAAATGTCTGTTCCTGGTAGAAGATACGCTAAGACTGTCGGCGTTTGACCATTAGGGTCTTCGTAGTAATTCTCGAATTTGGCAGGAAGACCGTATCAGCAATGCTAGGATTAAGCGTAGCGTTTTGGGAATCAGTGGCCAGTTTCTGGAACAACCACTGCATCTAAGCAGGTTAAGGTAGTCCGGACGTGTTATGCTTACCCATCGGTGTACTTTGTTATTCGAGGCCGGTAGTGGTTGGAAGGTAGGTCAAAGTGGTCAGTTCATGATATAGCAACATATATGAAAACCTTGACCTGTGGACTTGGCCACGTAGGACGTGTTAGGCTTCCGGGTTGGGGTCCACGGGATCCTTCTGCTAAATAGTTAGATACATGAAGCGGTAGGTGCCGCGGTCAGTGGCGCACTTGCGTTGAAATTCACTCTTCGTCTTCATGATTCTCAATTATAACTTTGTTTTCTGCTTGCTTGTTCTGTATATTTCTGTTCTTTTTTGTTCTTGCTTTGGTGATGCTATGAAGTATCAACTAAAGCCGAGACACAGAAGTTCGAGGTTAACGGTTAAAGTAACTGGACTAATTGTGAGTTAACCTCCCATTGTATTCACTCGGTATTACGGAATGAACCTTTGGAAGTGATATTGTTCCTCGAAGACAGCCTCTCTGTAAATGAATAACGTTGGTGAATGTATTTCGGCATTCGGCCTAAACAGACATTGGAGGCACAAGTAATAAAAAGCCACAAACTGTATTTGCTGTGCGTTGTGAGTAGCTGGGTTTCCCAGGTGTATGCGAAGACAATTCGATTCGTTACTTAATGCTAGGCATGTCTCATTATGGCACGACAATGATTCACGCAGTTGCACAAAAGCTTTCCGCGCACGCTAATAACACCGCGTTGGATTTCGTACTTAGTCCACCGAGACCTATTACGATATGCCAGGAAAGAAGAATCTTTGACGTCTTTAATGGGACTTGTATTAAGACACACATAGCAATACTATCAGTAAGTAGAATGTTGGTGATTTAAAATGGTATCGTTACATGAGGGATGTGCTGATCTAGTTTTCACACCTAATATCTTGTGACTCTGAGTTCGACGCAACGCATGTAGTGTGACCTGAAATCGCACAGAAAAAAGGCGGTTGTAAGTAACCAGACACATCAGTTACCTTACGGCGATCACTTTCGATTTCCCTTTACACTGCTCTCATTCCTCTAAAAGCGTCGTCCCCGGCGCCCTCGCGCTACCTGCTTCACTGGGTATTTCTCATTCGATCGCCACCTCAAGTGGGTCCACCATGGTCTCTTCATGATTCCCTTCAGATTCGCTGGTTGGTGTATGCCGTTTAAGTTGAATGAAATGCTCCTTAAACGACAGATGAGACCCTCTGATGTCTCGGATGACACGGTTTACCCCGGACAGCGTTCGTTCGACCACATAAGGTCCTCAACATTCCTTATGTAGTTCAGCCGGTGTTCCAGGGTCTGGTTGGGTCTCATGAAGCCACTCTTGATAGCCAACTCGTAAGTGGGCTTCAGACTAATTTTTGTTGTAATAATCTTTTCGGTACTTATGAGCTGCTTCGAGTTGAGTGCGAGTCATTTGATTTGCTTCCCTAAGGATCTCGACCACTTTAGAAATGTAGTCCTTGACAAACAGCAGTTGACGGTTGATGGCGGGTAGGTGATTGTTATTTGGCAATCTTATTTCCTTACCGGTCCATAGGAAGTGTGATATCTGTCCAGTGAATTGGTGGACCATGCTATTACAGGCGAGGAGGCAGGGTAGCACTGCCCGATCGCATTCGTTGGGATTGGAGTAGCAAAGGTCTTTAATACACCTTTTACAGAACAATTTGTTCTTTCCACTTGGCCTTGGCCTTAGGAGTGATAGGCCGTCCTTCTGGTCTTGCCTATGCCCAACGCTCTACATAGCTCCTTCAGCAATGCACTTTCGAAGTTTGACCCTTGATCCCAGTGGTTGTCCATACACGCCCCATTCATGTATCCATCCATCCAGGGTTGCATCCGCTACCGGCACGGAATCCACTTGTAATGAGATGGCTTCGCACCGCTTTGTGAAATAATCTGACAGTGCGAGGATGTATCGGTGGTTCTTCAGAGTGTTAGGTAGAGAGCCCATCATATCCACGCAGACTAGTTCAGCGATCATGGTTTGCAGTTGGGCCCGGCGACCGTGAGGTGGGTTTTTGAAGCTGCCTCAGAATTCACACATATTACAGAGGTTAACGACGTTTCTGTGTGAGTGTAGCCATCAGAACCGTTGTCTTGTGGCTGCCTCCTATTTAGTGATACCGGCGTGGCCGAGTTCCATACACGTCTTACAGTACCTTCACCTAGGGAGTCACCGTCTGTGAGGAGTAGTTTGGACCATAATATACAAACAGTACTCTTTCATCTCCAGCTGATCCAATATCGCCCATAGACAGCGAGCCTCGTAACTCTTTCATGCCATCTCGCTGCTTTTTGGTCGGTCACCTGAGCGTGATCGATCGTAAATCAAAGCTGTTTTGGGTCGTTTGCTTGGACTGCTTGCCATCGTCCGTATTCCGCCTGTTGCAGCCTTACTGTTGCTACGTGTTGAATGATATGATGTACAGTCTCCATGGTGTCGTGCTTGTCATCTTGATAATGCATCAGCATTAGCGTGAATCTTTCTGGGTCGTTGTTGATACTCAAAATCGTAATCTTGTGAAGCTTCTTGCCACCGGGCAGTCTTACCTGAAATAGCACAGAAAAGAGACGGTTGTCGTCAACCGAACAAATCAGTTACCTTACGGCGATCACTTTCGGTTTCCCCTTACACTATCTGTTCGAATGTGTAGGACAATTCCTTATGATGTGGGTGAAGCATTTCTGTGGCTTTACTTTAGACAAAAGCACCTCAGCTTTCAACGTGCTTACTTTTAGGCTGATGATCTTTGTATCAACGCGACGAAGCAACAATAGCGTGCGATCGGATATACATCCCAGAACTAAGGTAACGTCTAAAAATTCATAGGCTCACTATACGCGCGCTAAGGAGAAGGATGTTATGTGATCTGACTGTATCAAGGCGTCTTCATTTTCGATCGGCAAACCAAACCGACTATGCCCGATAGATTCCCCATCAATGAATACACCGTGTCTTTGGAGGGAATGCATCGTAATGGGACCAGTTGCTGGTTTTACTATCACGTAATTTTTTTTGTTGGAACGATGATTATCCGATTGACTCAACTAAGTATAGAAGTTGAGCCCGTCGACATAACTGAAACCTCCTCTCAGGGTCGCCTAGTCTCACTTAATTTTCGACACTAAGCAGTGGATGCAAAACAGTTTTTATTGAAGTCTATGAAAAATCCAGGAACTACTTTCAAGATTTGGAGTTCTGGTAACATTTCCCTTGCTGGTTCTCTTGGTATTCGGTCTATAAGATTATGTTCCCTCCGGCTGGCTCTCGTACAAAAACACTTCTTGCTATCTAGTAAGCTTTGAAGCGTCTTTTCGTTTTGTGCCTGTACTTTCTGCGAGGCGAAATGGTGACATTGGATAGGAACTCCGCTATTTGGCAACATTGATAGTTGTGACCAGATTTGTATAATCGACCGGTAACATGCAGTGGATTGCTTTTCAAGGTATAGATTCATTCGTTTCTAATATGAAACAATTCGTCTCTGCGACCAATATTCAGTTTCGATACTTGGGTTAGATCAAATTGCTCTTTTCTCCTTTCTACGTGTCTCTTTTTTACTGCAGTTTCTCTATAGTTTATATGTCTGAGAAGTTTTCTATTTACAGAGACGCAGCGAGGCTTACTGTTCTCTCTTCCGTCTTTTAACCAGCAACCGTTTGTGCGGGACGTCTGTGAGGATGATCGTAAACACATACGACTTCTCTTGTGTGAGCTCAAAGCAGATGTGATTGACACGGTGGAAGATGATGTGGATCCGGCAGATATGGTAATTGCGCCTTTTTATCGTTTGATCATGTTTCCCATATTCTACCAACAATCAGATCACGGTTTTCTCGTTTCACACACACACACACACACACACACACACACACACACACAATTTTGTGACATTCAGATGGAAATTCGGCTGAGAGCTTATTAGTGTCGCTTCAACAGAAACTGATCTTACTCAGTTCATTGAACCAGTAACCTCGCATTACACTGCTCTGGTTTTCACCATCATCATCGTACAGCGTTAAACAGTAGGGCAAGCCCCACTGACCACGGCCTTTCTCACCATATTGCACGTTGAATTAGAAAGTACGCATATACATGATGGACAACGAGTGGACCTACATTGGGTGGGAAAAGGAAAGAATGCCCTAATAGCCAACACACGGAATACACAGTCTAACTGTACAAACGCACATCGATCAGTCATTCTGATTCAATAGAAAGTGACAACACGATCACCACTGTTCACGGTTCACAGCCATATCCTTCAGTGTCTCCAGCCAACTGGTAGACGGATCTTTTATACCCCAACCACGAAGACGTGAAGCACCTACTTTCCCTAAGTCTGCTGTACATTTCCTCATTCTCCGCTGCCATGTCATCTGTTGCTTGTCATCTCACTAAATCACCCAATCAGGAATGAAGTAAATAAAAGTAAGTGTGAAAAAGCAACTAAAAAGTTATGTTAAAGTCATAAAACTGAGAAAAAGTTAAAATACTTTTGCAATACCGCGGCGCTTCACGATACCGCCCTGTATCTCCAGGCGTCCTGTAGGCGGGGCTAACAGACGGTAATGGGAGCCGGACACGTGCTGCTTGGTCAAACTCATCGGTCAGGACTTCCATACTCTTCCAGCACGTCGTACAGTCACCATTTCGATCCATCATCCGACCGCCGTATGACTTGAAGAATAATGCACGCCGAGGGAGTCTATTTGTGGGCATGCGTAACTTATGCAGCCTAAGCACAACCCAGATGTTGACTTATGATATTAACACAACATTTAACCTCAGCACTGCTGATACGGTGTTCTCATATTTAAGCAATACTGTGAGGACAGTTATGCTAAAACACCGATATTCTCTCTCTCTCTCTCTCTCTCTCTCTCTCTCTCTCTCTCTCTCTCTCTCCTCTCCTCTCCTCTCCTCTCCTCTCCTCTCCTCTCCTCTCCTCTCCTCTCCTCTCCTGTCCCGCTGTGTCTTCTACCCGTAACGGCTACATTTCTCAGCCTTATAGGAAGACCGACTAATTCGGCTTCGTAATTTCTGTATGCGCCTGGTCATCTGTAAAATATTCGCCGCTGATTTAGGGATCCGTTTACCGCGCAGGCAACTACGCGTCATTCGTTTCATGAATGCCCGTGTGTCATCACATGACGACCTTTATCAACACCAATCCTTGTAATCGTTTCTCCCGACTATTTTTTTAAGAGATCAGTTAGATTTGTGCTCATTGGGCTGTTCGCTTTTATGAAACAATATCATAAAAGTGTAACTTCGCGGTCACGAAACTTGTTGACTGTTCAGCTCTCTCTTGATACGTTCCTTCCGTTATCATCTTAGTTGAGTCTTGATGCTATGGACTCCACGTTGTTTCATTTTAGTGTGGATAAAACTGCAAAACTGTTGTATCCACATGTCTGTGTAATCATTATGCCTATGTTTCGTTACGATGTTGAGTTCAACAAACGGGTGTCTCTGTTTTTATGAGCGCTTGCCGAGTACCTCTTGTCATAAGTTGATAAAATTTTATGTGAGTTGGTCTTATATTAGGCGATCCCCGTTTCTTTTCTGCAGGTGTGTGCATAATGCTTGAGAGGCACTGAAATTCTGTGATTCTATGTTTACTTGGGGAAAAGTGATTAGACCTGTAGCGCTTGGCATCAATCTTAAATTAGGGGGGATCGTGTGTACACTGCGATGGTTCCATTCGTTCTTTGAGACGGCCCAGAAACATGGCTGCTAAGGGTAGAAGTTAAGGGCAAAGGCTGTCGGCGTTTGGGCATCGATTTATCCGTAACATTGATCGAATATGGTGGGAACGCCGTATCAGCAGTGCTGAGCTTAGGCGTAGGGTGTTGGGAACCAGTGGCCATTCATCGGAATGAGCGGTGAATCTAAGTTGCTTAAGGTGATTGGGACATGCGTTCACATGCCCACCGATAGACTTCCTCGGCATACGCTGTTCTCCGAGACAGGTAGTGGTTGAAAGGTAGGTCGTAGGTTGACATGGGAGAAAGGTATGAAAACGCTGACCAGTGGACTTGACCAAGTAGGACTTGTGGGGCTCCCAGGTTGGGGTCCACGAGACCCGCCTACTAGATGGTTGGAAACATTGTGCTATGGCTAGGTGTCGCGACCAGTAGTGTAATTACATTCGAACTTCTCTAGCTTACTTCTTACTTTCCGCTGGGATCTTTCACCTTATACTTCTATTCTGTTTGCCCTTGAGTCGACGATGCTGGAGGACAGCAACCGAAAGCAGTGCATAGAAGAATGAAGTTGATGGTTGAATAAACTGAACGGAACTGAAGAGAATCAGACTAAATGTAATAAAATCAACGAAAAAGTTCTGTATGTGAATTATTGCGAATTGTGCATAAGAACTCAGTAGTCTCATCGTGAGAAGGGAATGAACGTTTCTTCCGGCTACTTTTCAGGTGAATGAGGTGTGTGATATTCCGGTGATAATGGGCAAGAGTAGCACATTTAATTTTTTTTGAATTCTCTTTTCACTTTTTTATTTATTCTATGACAATTTACAACAACTTAGGAAAGTTCAGTTCAGTTCAGACAACCACTAACGATGCACTCGGTTCCTTGGTTTTAGTTGTCATTTTTTCACGACCGCCTTAGTAGGAAACAATGAGAAAAGACGGGAATATTTAAGGAGCAAAAGGAGAACTACAAATAATAATATCAAGTCCATGAAGAAAGTTTGCCGATACAAAAGCAACACTGCTCGCAGAATCTAGCCATTTCCTCTCAAGTATTTAACCATCCAGTGGGAGAGTCCCACAGACCGCACCTACGACGTCTAACACACCCCACATGGCCAAGTCCACTGATTAGGTTTTTCATACCTTCCTATCATTTGAGATAAGAAAACGAGTATAGTGGGTCTATGGAAGACGTGCTGAATAGAGCTGTAGCTCCATTCGGCATTCGCTTTGCACCTTCAAAGTGCAAGGTTATGTTACAAGGCTAGACGTCAACGATTCCGAGCTTGATGCTCGATGGGGAGGTGCTGTCAGTTGTCGACCGGTCCACTTACTTGGGCAGCAGTGTGACGACGGATGGGAGCACAGTAATAGAGGTGAGCACGCGTATACCCAAGGCTCGAGAGGTGTACGCTGGACTGAAGCACTTGTGGCGTGGATCTGATATTTCACTGAAGTTGAAAGGTCGTGTATACTGTGCCGCAGTTCGTTCAGTTTTGTTTTATGGTTGCGAAACTTGGAGTCTGTGTGCTGAAGATATTCGTCGTCTTGAGGTCTTCTACCAACGATATTTACGCAGTATCGCTAAGATCGGGTGGAGTAGCCGAGTGAGGAATGATGAGGTCAGAAATCGAGTATTGGGTACTGATTCGGAGAACGTTTTGTCACAGCGTATCCAACTTACAAGACTTCGTTGGTTGGGGCACGTGTTACGTATGGTAAGCACACGTCTGTCATACCGTATCCTACTCTCCGTTCCTCCTAGGGAGTGGAAGAGACCACGTGGAGTCCAACAGATGACATGGCAGCGAGGAATGAGTAAATGTACAGCAGACTTGGGGAAAGTAGGTGCTTCACGTCTTCGTGGTTGGGGTCTAAAAGATCCGTCTACCAGTTGGCTGGAGACACTGAAGGATATGGCTGCGAACCGTGAACAGTGGTGATCGTGTTGTCACTTTCTATTGAATCAGAATGACTGATCGATGTGCGTTTGTACAGTTAGACTGTGTATTCTGTGTGTTGGCTATTAGGGCATTCTTTCCTTTTCCCACCCAATGTAGGTCCACTCGTTGTCCATCATGTATATGCGTACTTTCTAATTCAACGTGCAATATGGTGAGAAAGGCAGTGGTCAGTGGGGCTTGCCCTACTGTTTGACGCTGTACGATGAAGATGTGCCTGTGTTCTGAAATTTTCGAAGGGTGAAAATGTGGTCAACAAACCCTCGACTAGGTTGAAACCGAGCTTGATTATTGCGTGAACACTGTTCATGAACGGTGGAGAATAATACTAGCATGAAGTTTAGACGCGGTGCTAACCAAGCTTATTTCCATGTGGTTTTCACAGGAGGACCTGTAAACCGTGTTACCTGTTACCCGTGCAAATCGGTGCAATCACTGATTCACGCCAAATCTTGAAACTCGTTCCTTCTCACATATCAAACTGAGGAGTTTTGTCGAACCTAGTGATAATACTGAGCTAGCACTTTTGAAAATTGATGGAGGTAAACCATTCAGTCAAGCAACTTTGTCATTCAAGAAAGCTTATCCCGCGGAGAGTCTCCGCTTCTGTCGGAGGATCGGTATCTAGGGCCGGAGCTCTAACCATCGTGCTACTTAGTAAACCTGTCTCGGATAAAAGCCTCTCAAAATGCTGTACCCAACAAACTAGACAATGTTCTTGAGTTTGATTCAGTCAGCTGTTCGTCTCATTAATCAGTTAGCTAACACCTGCATTCATGGACCGGGATTTCTAATCAGACGGGAAATGTTGCGGTTGTTGCCAAACGCCACAGATTTTTCTTACTCTCAGCAGCTTGCTATCCACTACTGCTCACGGTTGTTTCTCAGGCTACGAATCGGTTGGCGTTTGAGGCAACTTTGTGCGTCATCATATCTGGAATCCGGAGAAATTTATCTGCGAGCGTCTAACACTACACTTGAGAATGCAGATATCTATCGATTCTGTGTGTTTGATTGTTGGACCTTAAGCAGTATTAGCAGCCTCAAAACCCGCTCGATCTCTGTCCATCTCTCTTCTGGATCCTAGGCATTTGCCTGCATCGATAACCTTGTGCATAATTCTGTTTGGAAAACTGATCGATGATTATCGTCCAGTAGCAGCTGCACGGAGCAGTCGACCTTAGTGTTATTTCGGCCGCCGACGAGATATAGGCTGAAACGCTAACGGACAAGAGCGTGATCACTGTCTACAGACGTAGACCAGAATGATCGACAATCCTGAATTGAGCCGTATCGATGATAACGGATAGCAATATGGTCAATGTGAGTCCAACACCGTGAAGGCGCAGGAGAATGCTTTTTGTGCGAGAACTTTGTACTCGCTAGGAACAGTCCATGGTCGGAACACAGCTGAATGAGTCGGTCACAGTTATCGTTTCTATCGGCTGGAACTCCCTTTGGCCTCCTATATGCTCTCCCGTTTCGTTTAGGCTTCTAACCTAAGCATCGAAATCAAGGGTAACAACCATTATGTCCGGAAAGCAAACGCTGCGGAGCAGTTGAGATGATTTTCGGTGGAATCTGTATTTAACCTCAAAAGAGCTAAAATCAGTTGAGGCATACACAAAAGCGACAAACTATCATCGACACTTCAGTCTAGTGTTGTTGACATTAACAGAACTATTCAACGGAACCGCACAAAGATGACTTGGTTGGGATCCAGCCAAGCAGTGCGTGCTCAGCTTTCTTGCTCAAAGCGATACCAACGCCAGCCTCACCACAAGCACTCGACACCGAATCACTCGACATGTATGCGAACTTTGAAAGCAAAAAAGTGAAGAGAATACTTAGGTCGGTAGATGGATTCGCTATTTTCCCCTGTCTCTAACTTGCTACCCCTTCGGATGGCCAGAAATTCACAGTCACGACTCATTGGGGCTACTCGTACGCATTTGGAATTGGAATGCAAAAGATGAACAGCAGAGAAATAAGAAATGTATCCCGATTGACCACTAGAGATTTCTGGGCTCATCATACAGAGCGGCTGCCCACACCGCAGAAGGGGTTTTTCTTTGGGAACGCTAACCGCAATCTTTGACTCGAAAGTCTCACCCATTAGGCAGTGAGTCTTTAACCCAGCATGGGAAAGTGACCGAAGAACCCTTGAAGGAACTTCTGGTGTTTCACGTGAGACGTGATTGTTGCACACATTTTGTCTTGTCTTCGCCGGTGCTTTGTTATTGATCAGCTTTTCAGTGGCAGTCTTCAACCCCATGCACCCAATGGAACAAACAGAACGTGAACGGGGCAGCAGTCTTTGGGCTGGTGGATGCCCAACTTAGGCGGATGATAGCTGCCCAATAGAGTGCGATCACTTCTCCCATCGTGGAGAGAAACCTCAGGTACTCCATTCCTACGTCCATCTAGTGGAAGATTTTAGACAGGTAAAGTGTTTCTCTCCGTATTTATTCAATGGAGTGTTCTTTCCAGGGGCATAGTGGTTGGGACCAGATTTTTCCCATCAGCTGGCTATGAGACTGGACTTTGTCTGGCCTCTACCCATAGGTCGCAATCGTTTCACCAACAATCACATTGACAACGTCAATCCGCAGTTGTCACCTCCACGTTTGCGATTTGAATGCCAAGCTCAGCGATCCGTAGCTTATAAAAATCACCAACTTAGGCTACGGACACTGTTATCCAGAGTCATAGGTAGTTCGGCTTAACTTGACTTTATACGAGTTAGCGGTGTGCATCAGTGTTCTTTTGAAGCCGGTTTGGTTTGGGCTTTCATTAATCCGCGTTGAAAAATCGGATACTATAATGGACTAGTTATGGATGCAGTTGTCTAGCTGCTGGACTGCGCCCGTCTCATACACCCCTCATTTTTACCCATTATGTTCAGGCTGAAGTTGAACAGGACGAAGAAGTGTTGGTGTTGCCCGATTCAACTAAGATCACCATGCCGCTGGAAGTGGTGGACGATGAAGACGAGGGATTTGAGGCTGAAGATGACAGTAAAGAAGAGCCGATGATTAGCAAAGATGACGGCAGAGACAGTGGTATGGAAGTGGATTTAAAGCCCACTGTTGCTACCTTGAAAGATGAAGAAAAAGTATGTTATACATATATGTTTATGATGTATTCATATAAATGTATGACTTCGTATTCATGCGCAGTCGTTTCTCTGTGCACGCATACCAAAAATAACCACCTAGAGTCCTGGCATTTTGTTTCCGAATGTGTTATAAGGATTACGTCGAATCGTGCTCCATTAGGTAACGTTGGCAATCATGTGTTGGATATATATATATATATATATATATATATATATATATATATATATAACACTGTACGATGATGATGATAATGAATGCTGGTGCGGCACAACCATTGAAACTCAATTAATGTTCCACAAGAATTTTCCATCACCCGGCTCGTTGAAACGTACTAAGACCTTATATGGTTCTCCGTTCTAAATCTCAGGATTATGGTTGGCGGTTACCAAGAATAAGGCGGTTGATCTTTCAGACCATCGGTCCCTTTCACTGCACCTACGCATAAGCACAAAGTAAAACCATCTCCAAGCAAAAACATTTTTATAAGAAATTAGGGTGCTGCCAAATCGTCACATTCCCACCTTACTGAAATGATTAACGGTCTTGCCATCACAAACCGCCTATATGCGCTCACTGCGCTTAAAATTGTCTTAGTCAGCGTGCCCAGCTTGCTGTGGATAAAAGGGCGTCCGGACAAAAGCGCTCACTTGGCACGATTCTTCTTTCTCAACGACTTCATATTGTGTAAAATACGCACATGGGATGCCCTTACAAATACCAAATTCATTAGCTGTCGATAATTTGAATATGTTATTGCCAAGTTGTTTTATTTTCATTGCTGTGCAGTGAGACTCCAGGGCTCAGTCGGCGTTCGAAAGGATAGCTGTGTTAAGCGCAATTTGTTTATAATCTCGGCACACGCTCGAATAGACTACAGCTCTGACACACGGAAGGATGAGTTCTATGATGAACTCAACACTCTTTTGCAAGAGCTAAGGCTTTGACATTGTAGTGCTAGAAGGTGATTTTAATGCACAAGTTTGCAAACCTGGTGCACCAGAAGCTTGTTTAGGTGGTTGCTGCGCTTTACCCGCTCAGCGTACAAATAACGGGGATAGGCTTCTCCAGTTTTGTGCAGACAATCAGTTATTCCCGTCTAGCACCAATTTCCGACACAGCTCGCGTCGCACGGCGTCATGGCGTTCTAACGCTACAGGTACCGTGAGCCAGGTCAGTCATATCACAGTAAGCTACCGATGGCGCAGTACCACCCAGAACTGGAGATCCTACCGGTCCACGCACGTAGAGTCATACCATTCATTAGTTTTAATGCGGTTTGCACTCCAGCTCCATGATCATCGACGCAAATCGCAAACCCCAGTGAGCCGCACAACGTTTGTTTGATCCAGAAGTTCACACCACTTATGAACAAAAGTTAGCACATGAGCTAGGATCTACGACGAACAGTAATGTAGATGAGCATTAGGCCCATATCAAACAGGCGATGCACGTGGCAGCATGTTTCGCTTGTGGTCCTAGATCCGATGTCCATCAAAGACTGGATTTTCCAAGCGTTGCTGTGTCAAACGGATGAAAAACGTCGGCTGTCCAACTATAGAACGTGAATAAGGTACGAAGACATCGACCCTGCTGTTTCACGCTGTACGGTGTTTTTTACTACGCAGAGTGAGTTAGAGCATAAAGGCTAAACTCCATAATCAGATGACATACTGTAAAAGTGGGTTGTGGGGAGATTCACGTTAGAACCAGTTTATTGATGCTGCTTTTGAAGAGAGAAAGGTTATAAGTGGGTGGGAAAACAGAAAGATGGAGAGTGTTCCAGAACTTAGCGGTCCGGGGAAAGAAAGAAGATTGAAAGATAGAAGTGCGGAATCTAATGACAGAAACTTGACAAGGATGGCTAGTTGCCTGGGTACGTGATTGTCGGGAAAAAGTTTTGGTAAGAGGAACTGCCGAAGCAAGCTCAAAACAACAAAATACAGAATGGTGCCAGTAGAAGAGAGACAACGAAACAACAGCCCGACGATGGGCTAGTAACTGCAGATTGAAGGGTAAAGAAGGTCGTCGGTCAATCGGATGACCCTACGTTAAACCCGATCAAGAAAAGAAAGAGAGGTAGTCGAAGCTCCACCCCACACGTAAGTGCCGTATTCAAATGCGGGGCCGATTTGAGCTTTGTACAGCAGAAGAAGATGCGCTGGTTTGAAGAAGCGTCTGGCGCGAAAAAGAAAACCAACTTTGCGCGCAGCACGAGGGGCGAGCTGAGATATGAACGCGGACCAACACAGAGAGGAAGTTGTGGATAAGCCGAGAAGAGAGATAGAATCTGTGGAGTGAAGTGCAGTTGAATCAAAGGATATATGAGAGGAGAATAAATGATGTTTCAAAAAAATTGAAAGAAGTTTTGGAAGCATTAAATGCATCACGATTGTGGTCATGGTCGATGTTGGTGTTGGCATGGCGGGGAGGGCAATAAGGAAGGGAGGAATTAAGGGTGGCATCATCGGCAAAGGAATGGGTTGGGTTGGAAGTAGTGGATGAAAGATCAATAATGAATAAAAGAAGTAGGGTGAGCGCAAGTACTGAACCTGGGAGAACACCGGAATTCACAGGAAGTGGCTGGGACAAAACCCCATCAGCTCCGACGGAAATGGTTCGCTTACTGAGGAAACTGGATGTCCACGATACGAAAGCGGAAAAGAACCCAAACGAGGTCAGTTTCGCCGTAAGATCTTCGTGCCAAACTCGGTCAAAAGTCGTAGAGATGTCGAATGAGACCATATGTGCTTCTCCGTGATTGTCGAGTGCAGCCAACTAGGAGTGTGAGACGAGAGCCACTAGATCACCGGTGAAACGACGAGGTCGGAATCCGTATTGACGATAGCTCGGTAGTCCTTCGCGTTCGAGAAACGTATGCAGTTGGTCGGAGATGACAGTTTCGAATACTTTCGAAATACTAAGTGTGATGGAAATGAGACGATATTTATTTCGGTCAGAAAAATCACCGCGTTTGGGAATAGGAAAAATCACGGCGTGTTTCCAGGGTGTCGGAAAAGTAGAAAGTTGGAGAGAGAGGCAGGAAAGACGACGTAAGAGAGGGGTCAATTCAGGGGCACAGGTTTTATGGACGATGGGTGGTATACCGTTCGAACCGAGTGGTTTGCATACTTCCAGAGAACGCAGAGCTTGGCGGATCTTCCTAGTGCTAATATGAGGTTGAAAATGGGGGACATGGAAGAGAAGGAACCGGAGTAGCGGGATAAGTGGGTAAGGTGGAGTTGGAGGCAATCTGGGATGCAAAAACCTCGGCTTTCTCGTGTTGTTCACCAACAAGATCACCAGAGAAATTACCTATGGGAGGGAAATTGGAAGAGCAAACTTGCGGGAGACTGCTTTAGCAAGAAACCAAAATGTTCGGCTACCTTTGTCAATGAGAGTAAGCGTTTGGCTTTCCAGCGGACGAAGCGTTCTTTGGCTCTCTGTGGTTGACGAGCACCTGTTCCTGGCTTGCACGAAGTGGCGGTGGGAGTCGGGATTGGGCAAACGGCACCATCGGCAAAATGATGCACGCTTCAAGCGCACAGCACGATCACATGCGTAGTTGAGCCACTCGGGGTATTCGGGTTTTCAGGGTTTGGAAACGCGAGGAATACTAGGTTGCATACTTTGAAGAACAATGTCAGTGAAGTAAGAAACGAAAACGTGTGAAGTAAAGCAGCATTCATTCCAAGGATAGGAGGCTAGGAAATCGCGAAAACCATCCCAGTTGGTTGGACTGTAGCTCTAAACTGTGTCTTGAGGTAGATGGAGGATCGGGGTGAGTAAAATTGATGGGACAGGAAATAATGCAGTGGTCAGATGAGCCAAGTGGAGGAAGAGCAGAGATGCCTGATGAAAGAGGAGAAACAGAAGTGAGAATAAGATCAAGGGTATGGGCGCGAACGCCAGCTCGATCGAGAATACGTGTGGGGCGGTCAGTAAGTTGGCACAGGTTGTTGACCATGGCGAAATGTTCGGCTTCGCACCCCAGAGCTGAAGTGTCCGGTGAGTGATTCAACCAATCTCCTAGGATGGTGATACGGCAATTGGGACCCGTAACAAACAAGTGCTCAATGTTCGGAGACAAAGCTCGATGGGTAGCTACTGTTGGGTGAACGGTAAAAGCACAAAATTAGTGAATAAAATAAGGAAGTCGGAGTTTCATCCAAGTCAACTGAAATTTACAACTTGAAAAGTCGGAGATTCTGGATTCTGGATGTGGCGACTGACTGGCGAACAAAGACACAGACGTCAGCTTTGGGTGAAAGTGAGGAGTGACAGGTATAGTTCGGAAATCGGAGGTGGGTAAGGTCTGATGAGGGCGTGATTTGGGTTTCGGTCAAAAATAGGGCAAGTGGAGAGGAAGATTGGAGAAATTGGTGGTGATGTTGATGATGGTGATGATGACGATATATTTTCACTCAGCATTTGCATTTGATCTGTGCGTCACCATCTTTCGCCTGTTCCAATATCACCCAACGCACCAGTGAGTCAGTACTCACTAGAATAGTCTGGCACAGTACTTGGTGTCGAGACCCGCCGTTCTAGATTATAGTAGGAACGTACCCTAAGCTATTTATTGCTTGTTCCTTCTGATTTCAAGTTTTATGTAGTTTGTTGGTATAGCTGCTTTCCCTGAATTGATTCACTTCTTGATCTCATAGCTCCATGACACTCTTCAATAATATCAGATTTACCTCGGAAACACAATCCATATTTTTTGTACTATCGATATGGCAACACTTCCTTTGAATTGTGAAAAGGTAGAAATGAATCGAATACAGCCTCTCCTCACAGTTTTACAAATCGAAGCATTATTTGTCATTGTCGTTATGGCCACGGACCGTTTTCTTGATTGTTGACCTGAAGTTAATCGTGGACAGCCGTATTTTGTTTCTCTCTCTAATCGCTAAATCTGGAATGCTGAAGCACGATGCTTTTGCATACTAATACCCACGAGGTATCTTCTCTCTTTGGTCCTAATTATTTATGCATGCCTAACTCTAGTCACGTGTAAAGTAAATTGCAAATTGCTTGTTTTCGTACATGCACACGCGTCATCTCTTGGTCGCGTGAATCCAGTGTTTGCACATTCGTTCCGCTCTTCAGCGCCAAGTATGGAAAAGTTGTACTTTATGTTTACCTTTCTCGTTGTCTAATTTCTCGTCAGTCACTCTCTTCAGAAAGTTCAGCCTTCGAGTGTTGTTTTTGTCTAAGGTTATTTTTGACTTCCCCATCTCGATGATGGTACTGCATACGCGATATATATTTCGAATTTAGATGAATTTTTCATCTCGTGATGCGGACGATGAACAGTGGATATCAGCTATCTTTCATTTTTTCCACAATCCGAAGAATTGAGATTGTGCAATGGAAGTGGAAGTATATTTTCCCATTATCTCCAGTTTCTGAAACTGTTCCATCAAACGTTTCCAGTACCCACCTGTATACGTTCGGACAGTATTCCGTCCTTTTAGCTGCACGTAGTGTCACGTACTTCCTAGTCGTTCTTTTCACTTCCTCACTAGGTTTGATCAAACGTCAAATATTAGTTGCCGCTAGAAATATTCGTACATATTTGCCGACCTCATTATTTGCTGCAGATGGTAATCTGTTATGTCGTGAATTGAGCGAATAATATATTCACCTTTCTATTCGATAACTTCTTCAAGTTATATGTCTCAATTCGTTGAAACTGAAAAACGCAAACTGTACTTGGTGTTGACACCACTCGTGCACTGAGCACCGTAGGCGAACAACACAACCTCCCAGGGCAAAGGCACTACACCAGGCGCAATAACACGGGTCGGACCTTCTAGACCAGTAGTTGCACAACGGAATGACTCTCAGCGGGGCAACATCTCAGTCGAGGCTAGTTCACCGACTAACTAGTGAGAGAACCTGCACATTACACAAAATGCAATCGCTCCTATGTACTGGAATAACTTTAACACGGCAAACAAACTGTCAGCTTCAGCGCTTATATTGGTTATCTTGGACGACTTTCCCAAAATATGGAAATCGATCGGGCATATATATATATATATATATACATATATATATATATATATATATATATATATATTTCACCGGCTTGAGAACAAGCATGGTGCCAACACAACAACAACAGAGAAAAATTATATAGTCGAGGGGCAGGAGACAAAGTCATCATAGAGATTACAATAAGTAGAAGCAAATTTTCTTTCATTATTTTAATCGTACACGTTTTGTAGATTTTTTTGTCCGTTTTTCAATTTTTTATGGGGAACGGGATATCAGCAGGCAGGCCACACAGCATTCGCACCACTGGATTCGGTTCTGAGCCATATCTCTCAGCGTCTCTAACCGACGGCAATCTTCATCTCTTGGGCCCCAACCAAGAAGATAGGAAGCACCAACCGGAGCCGATGCTGATGCTAGCTTTTTCATGCCTCTATATTAAATCATACCCTGACCGTCGCGTCGCTTCTTCTAGCCTTGCCTGGTACGTGCGAAAAGAGCATGGAAAGGTAAACGATGGACAGGCATACGCAAAACGTGTCTGAGCCATCGGAAGTGGTGTAGAGCGGTTACCTCTGCCAGGGGGCGACTATCAGCACCGAACACGACGCCGAGCCTCATGATTGCTCACCCGATGTTCCCGCCAGGCACGAGCAATTATTCGGAGACACCGGTGGTCGAAAACAGAAAGCACGATCAAACATAAATGAAAAATATAATTAAAAAATTCTAACGATGTCAAGTTGGAAAATTTCGAACAGATCTGGAAAAACCCAATGTATCAAAAGGAGTTATCGTTTTACCCGACAGCAACGCAGTTTCGTGCAACAAAAATCTTGCTAACTACAGCAGTTTCTGACTAAGTAGATGAACCTTTCTCTGTCTGAGAGTCTCCTGGACAGAACCAGTTCCACTCAGTTCAGTTCTGTTATTTCAACCATGGACCTGGCACTTCTGTACTCTGATTTTGGTTGCTATCTCGGTGCAGCGACTGATCTCTAGTTTCGAGAAGTCTACACTTAACCTGGGCATTACCGGTACGCTGTCCCCTCCCCCCCTCACCGCCCCACGTTGGAGTGAGTAATGCTTCGAAGTTATTGATGTTCAAACACCGATGGACTTGGCGTATCTCCTAGCTTTATTGGTCGTGTTCACGAACCATGTAGCAGGACTGACTTAACTGCCGCAGTATACACTCGATTTTTTATGGGCAATCGGATATCATGCCGGTTCCATAGGTGGCTAAAATTAGCAAAGCCAAACGTGCCTTCTGTGTGTGCGATAACACATTCAAAATTCTACCACCTGGTGAGTTGTAACTGTTCAAGAAACAGTACTTATCTAATTCAGCCAGTGATTCCTTTGTCGGATAAAGGTTCGGTGTAGAACCTATCCAGTCTTGCAGAGTTATTTTTCACTCCGAAGTTGCATGTTACCATCACAACGAGACTGGACCTTGACGTGGTGTGATGGCTTGCGCGCTTCTATGACCCAAAGAGCTATACAGGATGGTTTCTTTAAGCCGGAGATGCAGTCATACCTGACAGGTCCATGAGTAGAGGCCAGACAAAATCCAGTCTCCTGGTCCTCCAGGTTGGAGGTCGATTTGAGCTGGCAACTCAATCGGAAAAACCAGTGGAAGAATAATTGATCCAAGCAAATGGGCTTCCACTAAGCCATCCCGCTGCCTTGCGGATAGCTTCTTGTTAGAACTAAAGGCTTTGGATGAGGACCCTAATCGTTCTCCTGCTTTGTGGCTGGACACCCTAGCAGTACCCGTCCAACATCTCCCATGAACTGCACTACTAGAAAGAATTCCATACTGCATCTATCGTCGCTCCCACTGTTAACACGGCCGATATTCGCAACGATTCACTGCCAAATAGTGTTGGGAATAATCCTCTGTCTGGTAACTCACATTTTCTCAGGCCTCGTCAGCCTCTGAATCTGGGGTCCTACAACGTGCGTACACTCATGCATGCCGGTCAGCAGGTGTGCCTAGCCCTCACAATGACCTCTCTGAAGATTGTGTGCTGCTTAAGCGAAACGCGTATCCAGGATTCGGGCAGTGTGATTCAACTAACTGCTCCTGGTATCTCATCGAGGTATTTTCTGCGCACTTCAGGAGACGAAGTAGCTCGAGCTGCAGGTCAACGTGGTGTAGGAATAATCTTGACTGAGAAGGCTGAGACTGCCCTTTTAGACTGGTTTCCTGTTAACAGTCGTTTGTGTGCTGTGACACTCCAGGGGTCAGTTGGCGTTCGAAAGGATAGTTGTGTTGAGCGCAATTTGTTCGTGATCTCGGCGTACGCCCCAACGGACTGCAGCTCAGACTTGCAGAAAGATGAGTTCTATGATGCCCTCGCCACTCTCGTTCGCAGCAGTAAAGGTTCTGACATTGTAGTGCTAGCTGCTGACTTCAATGCACAAGTTGGCAAATTTGGTGTGTAAGAAGCCTGTTTAGGTGGGCGTTGTGCTTTACCTGCTGAGCGTATAGATAACGAGGATAGGCTTCTCCAGTTTTGTGCAGACAATCGATTGTTCTTGTCTAGCACAAGTTTCCGACACAGCTCGTGTCGCACAGCGACATGGCGCTCTAACTCTACAGGTACTTCGAGCCGAATTGACCATATCGCCGTAAGCTACCGGTGGCGCAGTTCTGTTGAGAACTGTAGATCTTACTGGTCCACGTACGTAGAGTCGGACCATGCATTAGTTTTAATGCGATTATCTCTCCAGCTCCATGGTCATCGTCACAAACCGCAGACCCGATTAGCCGTGCAACGTTTGTGTGATCCAGAAGTTTGCACCCGTTATGAGCAGAACTTACCATATGAGCTAGGATCTACGACGAACAGTAATGTAGATGAGCATTGGGCTCATATCAAACAGGCGATGCGCGTTGCAGTGAGTTTTGCCTGTCGTTTTAGATCCGTTGTCCATCAAAGACACTGGATTTCGCAAGAGTCGTTGAGTCTAATGGAACAAAAGCGTCAGCTTTCGAACCGTAAGGAGATGAATAAGATGCGGAGAAAGCTGCAAAGACAAGTTACGAAAAGCCTTAAGAAGGATCGCGAAGATTTGTGGGTGAAGGTACCCAAAGGAATGGAAAAAGCAGCTGCCTTAGGTAACAGTCAAAGACTGTTTAAACTTATTCGTGACACCGGGTGACAGCGCACCCAGGTCAGTGAAACGATTTGAAATATAAATGGAGAACCCATCCATAACAAACAGCAAAGGCTTGACCGTTGGGCCGAATACTTCAAGGAACAGTTCAGCCGGCCGACGTTACTGTAGTTACTCCTGTATCAACAATTGTGACTCTTTGGGTGGTATCACTTGAGCCTCCATCGGAAGTAGAAGTGGAATCATGCATTCGATTATTGAAGCTAGAGAAAGTGGCAGGTCCCGACGAACTTTCCCCAGTTCTTTTCAAACTGGGTGGAGATGCTTTGATGAAATCACTTACCGTGTTGCTCCGTGACATTTGGAACGAGGAGCATATTCCGTTAACATGGAGTGAGTCATTGATTGTTCCCATCTTCAAGAAGGGAATACGGAATGACTATTGTAACCATCGTGGAATTAGTTTAATTCTGATAGTCACCAAAGTATTAGCCTCAATTCTACTGCACCGTCTTACACCTGCTCGCGAGAAGAACATCCGCGAACAACAGGCTGGATTCCGTCCAGGTCGAGGATGCATCGACCAGATTTTTACTCTTCGCCGACTACTTGAAACGGGTAACACGCACCGCCGACCGACAATAATGATTTTCATAGACTTCAAAGGCGCCTTCGATTCAGTTGATCGAGCAGCGCTTTTCAGTGCTCTTCATCGAAAAGGTATGCTCCAAAAGTTCGTGAACCTACAGAGATCATTGTGTTCTCATACTTCCGGCCGCGTTAGAGCTTATGGTGAACTATCCGATCGGTTCGAAACGACCGGCGGCGTTCGACGAGGAGATCCCATGTCTGCATTCCTGTTCAACTTCGTCACGGACGAAATAATGGAGAATGCCTTGCAAAATCCTCAGGATGTAGGGGTCGAACTAGGAAATAGTTGAAAGCTATGTGACCTAGATTACGCGGACGACGTTGTCTGCTTGTTCGAACGCACGGAACATGCTCTTTGTGCACTAGATATACTCTCAAGAGCTGTAACTCCATTTGGCATTCGCTTTGCACCTTCAAAGTGCAAGGTTATGTTACAAGGCTAGACGTCAACGATTCTGAGCTTGATGCTCGATGGGGAGGTGCTGTCAGTTGTCGACCGGTTCACTTATTCGGGCAGCAGTGTGACGACGGATGGGAGCACAGTAATAGAGGTGAGCACGCGTATATCCAAGGCTCGAGAGGTGTACGCTGGACTGAAGCACTTGTGGCGTGGATCTGATATTTCACTGAAGTTGAAAGGTCGTGTATACTGTGCCGCAGTTCGTTCAGTTTTGTTTTATGGTTGCGAAACTTGGAGTCTGTGTGCTGAAGATATTCGTCGTCTTGAGGTCTTCTACCAACGATGTTTACGCAGTATCGCTAAGATCGGGTGGAATAGCCGAGTGAGGAATGATGAGGTCAGAAATCGAGTATTGGGTACTGATTCGGAGAACGTTTTGTCACAGCGTATCCAACTTACAAGACTTCGTTGGTTGGGGCACGTGTTACGTATGGTAAGCACACGTCTGTCATACCGTATCCTACTCTCCGTTCCTCTTAGGGAGTGGAAGAGACCACGTGGAGGTCAACAGATGACATGGCAGCGAGGAATGAGTAAATGTACAGCAGACTTAGGGAAAGTAGGTGCTTCACGTCTTCGTGGTTGGGGTCTAAAAGATCCGTCTACCAGTTGGCTGGAGACACTGAAGGATATGGCTGCGAACCGTGAACAGTGGTGATCGTGTTGTCACTTTCTATTGAATCAGAATGACTGATCGATGTGCGTTTGTACAGTTAAACCGTGTATTCCGTGTGTTGGCTATTAGGGCATTCTTTCCTTTTCCCACCCAATGTAGGTCCACTCGTTGTCCATCTTGTATATTCATACTTTCTAATTCAATGTGCAACATGGTGAGAAAGGCAGTGGTCAGTGGGGCTTGCCCTACTGTTTAACGCTGTACGATGATTATGATGATGCATGCTTATCGTCCTCATTCTTCTGTGGTTGTATCAAGAAAACCTTTCACCTTCCCTAGAAATTGACACTGGCAGTTGTTCACGCCATCCACTGGAAATTTATTCATTTTCTCAAACCGCGCGGTGTAGCTTTTTTGTCCTTTTCCCAGAAACGTGATTGAAACACCCAGTCCGGTCCAGCTGCCTTGTCACTTTTTGGATAACTTATCCCCCGGTCGGAGGAGGGATATCTGCCTGCGTTGATTGTTTTGCATACATTATTGAAAGGTTCACTGTGGAAATATTTTGGTCAACCGAATTGCTCTTCGTAATTCTCCGCCCAACGTTCCAGACGGTGTTCCTGTTTCCAGTTTCCTCAGACGTACAGCTTTGTTTTTAGTATTTATTAGCACTTTTAGTTTTGGACATCAGTGACTCTAACCGCGCTAGTGAATAGCTTCCCTTTTTTCATTCCATGCTTGTGTATGAGTGCAGTGGAACGGGTATATACCCCTTAGCCCCGAAGGCCCATTGCACTATCAGGTATAACCGGCAACCAGACCCTGAGACTTGGAGTGGAGAACCACGTTAGGCCCCGATAGGTCAGATGTGGTAAGGATTCGGACGACAGAGAAATGCTGTCTACCACCAAAGTAACCGGCGGTGGCGGGGATTCGAACCTAGGACCTCCGATGTGGTAATCAAATGGTCTAACCCACTCGACCACCACCGGTCACCTTAGTTTGATCCACGCACCATTTAACCTGTGTAACAACACACAATGACCAGTAAATGCTGATCTGAAATATCTTTAGCAGCGATGGGATATTTCATCAAAATGAATGATATCAATTATGGCGCTGCACTACTATCCGATTGGCTCTACCACTGTGGTTTACAACTCGTTCTCAGCTTGAGTTTGTCCATGGTCGAAGTTTTCAGAAACAAGCTGTTGATGTAAATAAAACTGATAAACCACAACGAGCTGAAACGTCATTTTAACCTTGGTCTTTTAAGTCCTCGCATATTTCCGCAGGCAACATTTCATAACTGCTTCCTTTTTTGTGAAAGATTTGCCCGTCAAACCTAGCAAGCTGGAAATTTAGTCAACTCATTTTAACACTAGCAATACTGCAATGCTTGGTGATGGTTACAGTTTCATTACTGATCAAGAAACCTTTAAGTCAATCCCAAATGATCACTGATTAATTGTCATGCGGTGTCCACTGTCCTTCGATTCCCGACTGAAGTTGTTCTATTCCCGGGATGTATGCTGCTGAATTAGGAGTGGTAAGTTCATCCAGTACCGCAATACACGTCGCGTTGTTTTTCGTTATTTCACGTAGGCAACAGTTACGGTTGTCAAGACAACATTTCTCGTTGTACCTTAGTACGAGAAGCAATAATGTAGCCGAAGGAGGAGTTCTCGATGATCCATTCAGTTCATTTTGCGCAACCGATTACCCCGCATGTTGATATTCTTGTTCTGTGCATCTTGTCATCATTTCTGCATTGGAAATGATGCTAATAGCAGCACAGAAGAAATTTGGGTAAAAAGGTTGGAGTGAGAAACCTCGGGAGTTATTTTTCTGTCGGGCCATATAAAGATCATAAACCGATGGTTCACTTCATTTCATTCAACCAATAACCGCGTACTTCAGTGCTCTCGTTTTTGGTTGCTACCTCGCAGCATCATTCAGTTAGGAGCAGAATGACTAGAAGCACAAAGTAATGTCGAAAACAAAGTAATCGCCAGAAATCACGAAGAAAAAGTCAGAGATCGCATGCAACTACACCACTGGTCGCGACACCTAGCCATAGCACAATGTTTCCAACCATCTAGTAGGCGGGTCTCGTGGACCCCAACCTGGGAGCCCCACAAGTCCTACTTGGTCAAGTCCACTGGTCAGCGTTTTCATACCTTTCTCCCATGTCAACCTACGACCTACCTTTCAACCACTACCTGTCTCGGAGAACAGCGTATGCCGAGGAAGTCTATCGGTGAGCATGCGTAACACAAGTCCCAGCCATCTTGGCCTGTTTAGATTTAGTACTTGTTCCAAAGTATCTCACCGCTGGTTCCCAATACCCTCAACATTGCTGGTCCGGTGCTCCCACCATATTCGACCATTGCTGCACAGACATCTATGATCCAATACCGACAATCTTCGACCCTATTTTCTACCCTTAGCAGCCGTGTTTCTGGGCCGTATAAAAAGATGAATCTAACCACCACACTGTACACTCAACCCTTAAGAGACAATCGGATGTCACGCCGGCGCCACAGATGACTGCGACTGACAAAAGCCAAACGCGCCTTCTCTGTGTGGGACGACACCTCATCCTTTATCTGAGATGTGTGACTGCGTAGGTAACAGAACTTCAGTAAGGGCTTCCCCTACCAGAACAAGTCTTGCCGTAGAGTAAACTCAATTTCGCAGTACCATACTAAACTTTGTGGGTCAAAAATGCATCCCAAACGTTTCTACGCTGTTGTTTAGGCCATCAAGAAAAAATTGCAACTTACCTGGATCTCAACTCAGAAGAACAAAATCATTCATGTACTCCAAATGAGACATTTTATCATCTCAGCGCAGATTGATGCCGCTATTATCAAATTAAGAGTTATCTCAAGAACCATTTCAATTACAAAATAAAGATCAATGACAATAGAGAACAACCGTGACAAACACCACGTTCCGTGGTCATCTCAAGTGAGAGGTCGCATGAATTCGGCTTTGGCTGTTTGCAAACGAAGATCGGAGAAAAGAAATAAATTTCTCTCGCACACTCTTCCGTGGGAGGCAGCGCTAGATAATCGTGCGGTCGGCTGAGTCGAATACCATTTTCAGATCGAAGAAGACAGAGATTGTGGGCCCACGAACGGTGTGCCTGTATCCTAAAATTTGTTTAGGGTAAGGATGTGGTTGATACAACTTCGGCCGGATCTGAAACCGGCTTGATTCTTATGCGTTCACCTTTTGCCAGTGCTCGATAATCGGTGAAGAATAATGCTGGAGTGCAGTTTGGATATGATACTCACCAAACTAATTCCTCCGTGATTCTCATAAGAGGACCGGTAAGGACACATTTTTCGCCTCCTCATTGCCGTTTCATTAGTGCAGTAGAAGGAGTGTACTGCGTGACCTTTAGGGTCCACTGCACTATCTGTGATAGCCGGCAACCTGAGCCTAAAACTTGGAGTGGAGAACCACATTTGGTGCCAGTCGGTGAGGTTCGGTAGCAAGGAAGAGCCCATTATCTGTCACAAACCCCACGGAGTCCATACGGAATTCTTCCAGCGGAATTTTTCGGTTAATGTTCTATCCCACCATTTCGAATATTTCAATGATCGGTTAGAAAATATCTATGTAACTAAATACTGATAATCCATTTGTGACCACGACACTAAAATACTTAGTTGTAAAATAATTTAATTTCAGAAACAGTGTTTGTCCTTTTCTTGTTTTACACCAATATCATTGTAGAAGTTTTTTGTTGTTGTGAAAACCGCGTGTCAATTACACGTTGTGAAGGCTAGCTTCGAAGAAGAATAGTAAATAGTAGAGGATTCACTTGATTTCGGCAGCATTTCGTGAGTAGTGAACAAGTGCAAATGTCGTACTGTTTTTCAATTGATACAGTATTTCATTTTTTCTCGGCTGCTTTTGTCCTTTTTCATCGATTGCTTTGTCCGTTCGTGTTTTGTGCTCATGATATGCCTTTTCCCTTTCGGTCCTCTGATCCTGTCTCACAGCATCCTCGAATACAGCAACCCGTTATCCTGCCTGATGTCCCACATAATGACCCTGTTCTTTTGACCGAAGTTAAATGGTCTGCACCATCTCCCAGATCGTGCACTACAAATCCAGTTAATCCGATCGCATTCATAGCTCCGCTTAAGCGCTCCATCTCTTGTAAACTAAGCGATTCACCAAAGCCAGTCGTAGCAAAACCTATTAGTCTAACCAAACAGTCAAATCTGAAACGCCGGGTAACCATAGCGCATGCACCGTCATCAGCAACTGGTCGTTTGTTCGTGTTTGCGGTCACCGGCCCCTGTAGGGGCAGCGCCGACCACGGTGCCACTGCCAGCGCCAACAACGCGGAAAATTCCACTTTTGTGCCACGACAATCTAGTTGTCGCCTCACGTCTACACAGTCACCTGTTGTCATTCATTTGAACCGATCAAAAACTATTCGAGCTTATTACCAGCCCGAGAGTAACCCAGTGCGTTGTCGAACAGAGCTGATCGTGCCGTTCTCACCGTCCATGACACCTCGGGTCAGCCAACTGCGTCGTCGCCTCGGGTATCAGGCAATCGAAGGCGCATACTCGCCCCAAGTGGTTTGTTCAGTTAAATGTGCGGTCACAGTTTAGCTTTAAGATTAACCATGACGGGACATAATTCTCCTTTGTCACATCCGTCTGCACCGCGTTGATTCGCTTGGCCTCCCGTAGAAATGCACCATATTCATTACTTCGTTTTCTATTGTTGACAAAATGTCTGAACCCGAAACAGACTTGCATCGTTTCTACTACTCATTCGCTGCTCATGATTAATAAATCAATGAACTAGATGCACCCAGTATGTTTCCATATACTCGCTTATTATTATGCACGCATGACCGTGCATGTTTTGACTATGAGGATTTTGGCTTTCTTTCTTTCCCATGATTCGTAATTTACAGCGCCAGCTAATAAGTGGATTTGTTGCTGAAATTGCTGCCCAGACTATTGAGGAGGTCGTTAGTTCAGAAACACGACAGCCATCTGCACCTTCTTGTGTGTTCGAGGTGATGCGAGATTTGAGCCAAGAATTAAAACATGATGATTCTGTTGTACGGAGCGAGCACACCTTTTACGACGGCGAATCGTACCGGCCGAAATCGAGAAATGTAAGTTCTATGATTTCATGTCGTCGTCTCTTCTTCCGTCAACGGGAGCATTGTGAACAGAGATATTTCGTTCTTTGTGAATCCTTTGTTACTTCCTGTAGGATGGCATGGTGAGTCCATAAACAAGCATCAGGTATGAGAAAAAACTGAAAACACGAATAAGTTTTTTAGACATCTTCGGTTATTTACAAATAGAGGGCAACTTAACTGACAACGTGTGTGTGTGTGTGTGTGTGTCGGTTTTGCGAAAAACGGATGCGATATATTCGGCAACTTAGGGAAACGTGTGAATCATCACTGACATTTTTACGGTGGGGAACTAAAGAGATGGTCGTGTGTGTAAGGATCAGGTGAGGCACCCCGATTCCCATGGCTGTGACAACATCAGTGATTGCAGTAGTTCGTACTATTTCCATGGTGGCTCCACCGTTGCGTGACCAGGTCCTCGCGTCGTGTGTGCTTAACGTCAGAATGTGTGTACAGCCATTGAATTGCCTCCTGGATAGTCATTGAACAATCTAACTGGACCTGAAACACAGAGAGCTCGTTTAACCAAATCTCGATCGAAATACGTGTGCCAACTGCGCTGCTTCAACCACTAGATTGCACTGCCCCACCACACAATCCTAACCAGAACTACGAAGAAATAATTCTTATTGTGGAGAAATGCAGAACGCTAAAACCATATCTAGAAAATAATAGAGAGAAACATGCAAGAATTTTTCTCATTTACTAGCTCTTCTGTGGTTTGTTTAATCTTGCTGCTCTTCTGCATCCTTCGCTGCCATGTTTCGTCGTGTTGTCCCGTTTTATCTGATCGCAGGTGTCTTTGGTACGTCTTGAAACCGGGATGTCAATAGTGTTCAGTGCGCAGGTCATCGTTTCTTTACAGGCCATTCGATCGGAAGTATTAATTACTCTGCTCGTGTGTCTCGAACGTCGTGAGAATTTTCCTCTTCTGTTAGTCTACACCATTATATGCTTTGTTTTGGTAGTATTGGTGTTCTTTGCTGCGAAATGTCTTTTTCATAGTCCATTTTTGAAGTATCAGATCGCGTTTTACGGTACATACTGTTGTGAACTAGAACGATGTCAGGACGGTCCGATTGAGAAGAATCAAGAACATAAGAATTGGGCTTTATTCAATAAACAATTGAGGTATACAATCTGAAGTGCAAAAAGATGAGGACAAACCAATCAGATAATTATACAACATATACTCAACGGACTTCACTACAAATCATGGTGTAATGAGGGCTCTTGACTGCTGTATGGTTCCTGATAGTGTTAACATAATAAGGGCCAGCAATGAGTGAATGGGCTTTCTGTCTCGAACCATCGAATCATTCTAACTCCCCGTCCCCCATAAATCATCACTTCCATATCTGTTGCCGCGTGGCCAGACTGAAGAGCATCACCAACATCCTGTGTCCGATGAACGCTTCCCCGCTCGGTCCGGTGATTCCTCCGTGAACACCGTGCCCACCTATCCCACCACATCATCTGGCGGATCAAGTGTCTTAGCGAAATCGACATCGATCGGACGCGACAGTGCTGTGACTAGTCAGCCTAGAATAACTGGCGTGAGTTCCAATTAATCGCTGGTGTTTTGCAAAGATTTCCAGTCCGTAACTTTGGCACATGGTATCATCCTTTGCTTACTACATTTTCCCGTATGTCAAAAACTCAAAATAACACTTACGCAACATTCATACCACCATTACGACACCTAGTTGGCAATGAGGAAAGTAATCTCGTGTACTCATATGACTCGGTGTCGCCTCAGTTGTCAGATGAAATGAGAATCAGAGTTAGTTCAACAGATAGGCAGTCAAATTACAAGCTAGTTCACTGTGGTGGATGCCATGTACTACTGTAATTTGGGCGGGTATACTGTGTGATCCATATGCAGAAAGTTGAAGGTCCTCCGGCGTGGCTTCGTAGCTCAGCTGGTAAAGCACTCGCGGTACTAAAGCAAGGGTGGTGACCATGCGTGGGTTCGTATCCCGCCGAGCCCAAAGCATTTTCACATTTGGATCACCTCGAAACAAGATAGTGAACCGTTGGTGCGGGTGAAGTCTATAACGGGTAAATAAATGAGTCAAACATTCCAGTCATATTTGTATCATGTAGCATGTCCTCAACCGGTTAAATAAATATTCCAATGCTCGAAAGGGTCCTTGTCTTTGCCCAAAAAAGCATAGTGATGATAAAGTTAGTTATAACCAATCTAGAAACGAGTCTGTTTCCTGTGTGATTCTCTGCCTTGTGTTCTATCACTTGTATTTGCAATTACTGGTATTGATATCCACGGGGCTGTTTTGAAATGCCTGGTAGCTCCGAAAATGCATACTCCTGGAATTCCAAAGAGTGATTTATGATCAGACATCTCTATACTCCAGTCTCACCGTGACGATCGTCTCCGCATACCATTGTACACAGAATAACCGATCGATTCATTGAGCAATCTAGTTGTTTCCTGGTTTTTCATGTGAAAAGGTTGCCATGTAGCTGGCGTTGTTTTCAGTCACTCATTAATATAGCAGTTTCACACTTACACACACGATAATTGCATATTTTCCCGATATCTCAGAAACGAGCTGTGGTAATGAGTCGCATCCGATGTGGATTGGTATGCTGAGAATGTGAATAGAGCTTAGTCACCGCAGAATCACGTCCCAAGGTGAAAAGCTCTTACCCCGTAGTCACATCTATGGTTACACGAAAATGATAAATCTGCTCGACTGACCTCGAACTAGCTTGTTGTTTCCAGGATGAATTGATTTCACGGTCAGATAGAATTTCACCACAGACCACAAACAGGATGAACCAGGGCGGCCATGTGTGACTTCTGTTCATCAGACAGAAATGGAAGTGGCCAGAAAGCCAGTGATCCAATCGCCTCGTTCCCAGTCGACGAGTTTAACGATTCCGATCGGTGATTTAGCTCCTCCCATCTCCGATTCGAGGGACTTTTTGCTTGATTGTACATTATGCGTTTGCATATTTACAATGGGAACGCCACAAGGCTCACTGCACTGTTTTGGAGAGCGGATATTTTTTGACTCTAGGACCGAAAATCGTAAACCACATAAGATAAGATATTGCTGCGAGTCGGGCGACAACCAATGACGACCTATGATCGAAGGTGGTCAATTGATAGCGGAATTCGAATCCTGTTATTGATCCATAATTGAATTAATTGTATTATCATTGACCGTTATCTTTAGTTTGAAATGGAACATGATTGTGCGTGCTCAGGCGCAAAATCGGAGCTTCAGGGCTTCTCCTGTGCATCTTTTCAACCTGATAATTATTTTCCGGAAATGGCGTTCCTCCGTTTTCCCTGATTCACTTCTGATTTTTATATTGGTTACTCGCTGTGTCCGTGTCCTAATAATAACGCTCATAACGGCGCAGCAATTTCAGAGTCATGGCCTGCATGGTAGGCTGCTAACAACTGCTACCTTGGGAAAAACAATTCTGTTTCACTAAAAAAGAGAAGAACCGAGTTTAGATTAGTGCTGTCGCCTACACTTCGCTTTTCAGCTTATCCCCGCTATACCTTTTTTGTCTACTTTCGTTTTCAGTTGAGTCGAAAAAACAGTGCTTACCGGACACTCACCCGCACAAGGCGGTTTGTCATCGATGGCAAAGAGATCACAACCACATCCAAACGCATTATCCGGGTCAATGATGATAACCGGAAACAACGTGAAGAAGAACTGTGAGTTCCCATATCAAAACTCAATTTTTAATCTTGACTATTTGAAACCTGTGGCCACGCAGTTCCGAACAGCGATTGGAAAAGGTCTTCTGCAAGCGATTGAATGTAGAATTACCAGCCGACACGTTCTTGTTCCAGAGTAATAATGCTCGGGGATTTCGCTTCTCATTCGCTCCTAACATCTGTTCGTGCACTACTTTTGGTCACAGGCTTGTGTTCGGGTTTGTTGTACCTGGAGTTACTGTACTTGAAACAAATTATCCTAGTGATTCACCAGGAATCGGTATTTCTGTTAAATTCAGTTGGCACGAAATCTTTTTGATTGTGTTTCGGAGTGATTCATCTTAATCTGTCACCTGTGAGACGTGTTGGGTGTACTGCACAACTGCTCCATGGATTCCGATGTTCAGAACATCTCGGAGGTTAGATGTTCAGATCCGGTCACTTCGCTGATCAACATTATGACGACACTGCACCTTGGCGTGGTGTAATCGCTTGCGTGCCCCCATGATCCAAAGAGCTATGCGGAATGGCTTCCTTAAGCCGGAGATGCAGTCATGCGTGACAGGTCAATTGGTAGAGGCAAGACGAAGTCCAGTCTCTGAACCAGTTGTTGAGCAACATCTGGTCCTAACCACTATGCCCCTGGAAAGAACACTCCATTGAATAAATACGGAGAGAAACACTTTACCTGTCAAAAATCTTCCACTAGATGGACGTAGGAATGGAGTACCTGGGGTTTCTCTCCACGATGGGAGAAGTGATCGCACTCTATTGGGCAGCTATCATCCGCCTAAGTTGGGCATCCACCAGTCCAAAGACTGCTGCCCCGTTCACGTTACGCCTGTTCCATTGGGTGCATGGAGCTGAGGACTGAATCTGAAAAGCCGATTGATAACAAAGCATCAGCGAAGACAAGACAAAATGTGTGCAACAATCGGGAGAAGTACCTTCAAGGGTTCTTCGGTCACTTTCCCATGCTGGGTTAAAGACTCACTGCCTAATGGGTGAGACTTTCGAGTCAAAGATTGCGGTTAGCGTTCCCAAAGAAAAACCCCTTCTGCGGTGTGGGCAGCCGCTCTGTATGATGAGCCCAGAAATCTCTAGTGGTCAATCGGGATACATTTCTTATTTCTCTGCTGTTCATCTTTTGCATTCCAATTCCAAATGCGTACGAGTAGCCCCAATGAGTCGTGACTGTGAACTTCTGGCCATCCGAAGGGGTAGCAAGTTAGAGACAGGGGAAAATAGCGAATCCATCTACCGACCTAAGTATTCTCTCCACTTTTTTGCTTTCAAAGTTCGCACACTTTACCAAACGCGGTAACAGGATACCCCAACTAGGACTCTTGAAGCCTTTGACTTAGACGTGTGTTGTGTCTCCGAAACATGTATACAAGACCCAACTTCAGTGTTAACATTTCTCTCTACAGCGACAAACTCGGCTTTTTCTTTCACTTTTCGCATGTCGGGTGATTCGGTGTCTGGTGCTGTTGTTCAGGCTGGAGTCATTCTGAGCGTGAAGGCTAAGCATGCACTGCTTGACTGGATCCCAGTCAACGGTCGTCTTTGTGCAGTTCGGTTGAATGGTTCTGTTAATGTCAACAACACTAGACTGAAGCGCCGATGCCTGTTTGTCGCTTCTGTGTATCTCTGTATCTCCTGAGGCCAAAGACGAATTCTACCAGGATCTGTCTCAACTGCTACGCAGCGTGCAGTCTACAGACATCATGGTTGTTACTGATGATTTCGATGCTCAAGTCGGAATCCTAGACGAGACGGAGTGGTATTGCGTTCCAGCCGATCGAGTCATTCAACTATGTTCCGACCAGGAATATTCCTAGTGAGTACAAATTTCTCCCACAAGAAGCGACACCGGCTAACCTGGCGTTCTCCTGCGTCTTCACAGCGTTTGAATCTCATCGACTATATCGCTGTCGGTCACCGCTGGTGTGGATCAATTCGAGACTGACGATCAATTTGGTCCACATCTGTAGACACTAATCCTGCTCATGTCCGCGCGCTTCAGCTGACGCGTCGTCGGTGGCAAAAGCAACGCCAAAGCAAACCGTTCCCCGCAGCTTTTACTGGGCGATAACCAACGATCTGCTTTCCGAACAGAATTATCCACCAGGTTATCGATGCAGTCAAGTGCCCAGGATCCAGAGGAAAGATGGGCAGAGATCAAACGGACTCTACATACGGCTGTTGATGCTACCCAAGGTTCAACAACTAGACACACACAGAAACGATGGATGCCTGCATCCTTAGTTGTACTGTTAGATGTGTACAGATTGATTTATCCGGACTCCAGAAATGATGAGGCACGGAGATGTCTTAAACACCAACTGATTTGAAGCCTGAGAAATGATCGTGAGCAGTGCTGGATTGCGAAGTGTGGGGAGATGGAAAAAGCTGCGGCGATTGGCAACAGCCGCAACCTTTTCCGTCTGATTAGACGAAGCGGTCCACGTAAACCAGGCGTTAGCGTATTGACCAAAGAGGCGAACGGTTCGCTGAATCAAACTCAGGAGCATCGTCTAATTCACTGGGCGAATGATTTGGAGAAGCAGTTTAATTGGCCTTTGTCCTCTTTAGGTTTGGTCACCAGCGCAACGGGTACAGCTCTTATTGTAGATACCAGTCCTCCGTCAGAAGCGGAGGTTCTTCGTGAGATAAACTATCTTGAGTGATGTAAGGCTGCCGGACCGGATGGGTTGCCCCAGTCTATATTCAAAGACGGTGGCTCACCTCTCTTACTGAAGTTGGCAAAACCCCTCGGTTTGATATGGAAGAAGGAACAAGTTCCAAAGAGTTGGTGTGAATCGGTGATCGTACCGACCTTCAGGAAAGGCGACAGGTCTTTCTGTGAAAACCACAGGGGAATAAGTCTGGTTATCATCACATCCAAACTGTTCGCTGGTATTATTCTGCACTGCTTATCTAACTCTCGCGAACAGTGCTCGTGTGAGAATCAAGCTTGGTTTAGATCTGGTCGAGGTTGTATTGATTATATCTCCACTCTCCGACAAATTTCAGAACATAGACACGCCTTCCGTAGGCCCACTATTTCCATTTTTCTTGATCTTAAAGCGGCCTTCAACTCACTTGACTTCACAGTTCTGTGGCGCTGCGTCTTGTTGAAGGGTGTACCAGAGAAATCGGTTTCCATCGTATAATCCCTTTTATATTGATAGCCGAAGTCGAGTCCGGGCTTACGGTGATTTTTCACCCGAGTTCACCACGAGAAGTAGTGTATGTCAGGGTTGCCCCTTCTCTCCTTTTCTCTTTAAGTTTGTGACTGATATGATCCTAGGGCCCGCACTTTTGTCAAGTGAGGATAGCGGCGTTGACCTTTTTCCGGCTGGGCAGGTGTCAGACTTTGTATATACGGTTGACTTAGTTCTTCTAAGTGAAGATCCTGGTGAGTTGCAAGCAAGCAATCGAAGCCATTGCACTCAGTGCATAGTTGATGGTTGTCTGAACGGAGCAGGTGATCAACAGAAATCCGCTGTCGTCCGCCGGCTGGTTACCAAACTACACTCCAGGGTATGATTTCTGGGGCTCCTTGATAGTGCAGTGGGCTTTTGAGGCTATGTAGTACACGCCTTCCACTGCACTTATGCTCAAGCATGTAATAAAACAACGATTCTGGTCTGTGTCAACTTCACTTATTAAGTAATACGATTGCGTATGTACAGTGTTAGTGTATATGCGGATCAGTAATGTAACTGGTTCGTAGTGGTATCAGCGATGGAGGGAGGGGGTAAGGGTCGCTGTGGCTCGGGAAATCAAACATAGTAGGATATTAGCATTGGATCGAGGTCAATACGCTCGCTTCCGATTCTGACCATCTTTTGTCCCGCATCCTGTTTATGAGTCATGAATGTGGCCTATAATCAAACGTCGTCGTAACGGTTACACATGCTCTCACATTCCGTTCTTAATGGAAATTTTTTTACCTATGATTCTAGGCATCTCTTACAAAATTAGTACACTCAGTTTCCATTTCTCCAATGACTTGTTACTTACGTTCGAGGTTAGGTATATGTTTTCCCCACCTTTGGTTGTCTATCGCTCTCCAGTCCATTTCACAGATATTAGGCCTCAGCGAAACAACGCCTTGTTTGCAACTGTTTCTTAACGTCCGTTTGTAAGATTGCATTTGCCATCGTAATTCCCTGACCAACCGGTGAATGTCTTTTATGTATCACCGTCATCAGCAACAAACGTAAGGCTGAACTTCGCGCGTTCCGAATGCTACAGAAACAAGAAACGCGCCAAACTCGTGAACTAACCATGATGGCCAGTCAACGTCAAGAACTACTGGAGACCAAATTAAGCGCTGAATTCATGGTATGTCCGTGTCTGTTTTATGAGTTCCGTATTTTTGCAGAGGAAAGTTGTGTAGATGAATTGCATCGAGGGTTCGTAAAGAGCTCCGTAATTGCATGGTTTTTGGAGAGGATGTTAGTCTGGGTTACTGTTGTTTAGCAAATTATCTCAGATGATTCGTACGTCTGATTCTTTCTATTCACATTTAAATTTGAAAGATCCTAATGAGAAACGAAATCAACGGATCTTGAGGGGGAACCCGTAGCGTGGTGATGAAAGGATGAAATTGGTTCCGGGATGCACACGTAACTAGTGCTTTGGACTGCTGAAAAACAGTTGAGCAGTGACGTGAGTTACTTGAAGATTGAAGGCAAGCCAGTAAGAGTCCATATGAGCCGGTTCGAGCATGAATACACTGCCTAACTCAGATGGATAGAGATGATCTTGTTTCCATGATCTGTATTCGACATCGCGGCAATCGTCGATTGTACTTGACCGCTCAAGGCATTATTCTGTTAAAACCTTTACGTTTTCCGGATATATAATAACGATCATTGCTCTCTTTGAATCGTGCTTCAAGAATGACGCTGTGTTTCTGGGAGTGGAACATGACCCTTAGGAGACTGCCGAAGCGAGTGGGTAATAGTGACAGGTTTGACACCAAGACGTCACTGTAATGATCATTCAACCAAGACCGGTCATACGCTTGGTTCCTGTACGAACAGGGTGCAGATTTGAAGATCACGTGCAGAGTGCATCTGCTGATTGGGTTGAGTTTTTTACTTGTTCATGTTTTCCTGTTCGTAATGAATGGAAAGAATAAAATATATAAACGCTTTCATCTAGATAACAGGAAGTGTTCAAGAATCAATTATCGAAATCAATCCCCATCCCGAACTGTGGTTTTGCTGACAGTTAAATACCCAACCCGTGTAATTGAGAGTTCAGTTGTACTACAGTCTGTGATCACGCGATTGAAATTCGGGTTATTCTCATCGATCATTTTCCTGCTTGAACCATATAGGCACTTCAGCGGAACTATGAACAAGAGCTGGAACTTGTTTCTAAAAATTATCGAGCTCAAATGGAACGGTTAGAAAAGGATCACGAAGCGGAAATGAAAAAACTACGATTAGACCACGTGAGTTTCTCCTTCGAAATCGATTTAACCCGTTGAACAGACGAGCCACCACTACTCTTGAACTAAACAACGGAAATGAGCATTTACATCATTTTCTTCCTGGCTGCGATCTCTTCGAGTAGGCGAACAAGGTCAGCGATACAGTTGTTCCTGTTAAGAAGATTCCGATTGTTGCTCTGATAGACGAGTAAAAATGGGGTATGCAACGGAGGTAGCACTTAGTATCGATTAAAACTTAGTCATTGGCATCCAGTTGCTTGCAACTAATGAAGTCAGCGAGGCCATTGAGTTAGAATACGAACGCTTAGAGTGATGAAGATGATAGGACTAGCAGTCCAATGGATACGACGAGTTTGACACGGTTCTGAGCAATACAAACAGGGAAAACATCAGTTTCTTCTTTCACCCATCCGTTGCTTTTCCACTCATTCTTAGCAACTCACATTGTCATTTTGCCTGATTGTCTAGGTCAAAGAAGTCCAGCAGTTTAAAAATCAACTTCTTTCCGAGATCGAGACCTACAGTCGTGCCGAGCGCAAGGCAGCCAAGCGCGAGTTGCAGGCTGATCGAGAAGTAAGCACGTTTGGTCCATCCTCATGGTCAGTCAGATCAAGCCCATCGTATAACACCCAGTCAGCTGAAAAATCGGATGGCTTGAATATCACCAAACGACTCACAGTGTTCAGAGAAAATCAAGACACCCAGTTGAGTGATCGTATCACTCGATTGATTGAAAACTACCAACGCAGATTGGGCAGTTTGCGCGCGGAAGAATTGGTGGAAAAACAAGCAGTGAGAATGAGTAAGAGTTCCTCGCCGCACCTGTGCGTGATTTTTTGTATTTTCATTGTTACCTGATCGTTTTTTTTTGGAAATTTCTATTTGGACTGCATTGAGGCCCTTTGAAATACTTTATTTATCCCTACTACTTTGTATTGGTGATATATACTAACGTCCTGTTCTCTACCACACCATACCTACTGGGAGCTTACGTGGTTCTCCGCCCCAATTCTCACAGTCAGGTTGCTGGTTATCTCTGATAGTGCAATGAGCATTTGAGGCTATTGGTCGCACCCCATCCACTGCACTCATGCTCGAACATATAACAGAAAAGTCAGTGACACTGTGTCACTGGCGCCCGACGATTATCAATCCTACTTCTCGGTTTTTCTTTTGCGTATGGCTAAACTGTATTAGTTTCATTTCAGTTCTGCATCATTCATTCTACACTGATTACAGTGTGGTTGGGGTTAATAAACGGATTACCATAGAACCATCCAACTCTCACCATTCCTTGTCCCGTAATTAAGTGCGCCACGTCGACCAAGCAGTAAACGTCTATCGGTTTCTTGCATTTCGCCATTATGCACTTCTGTCTCCGTTCATTCCCTGTGATTCCCGTTATTGCGATCTTCACATTTCTTCCACACTTAACCAATTGCACTGTAGGCGTCAACCCAATAGCCAAAAGAGGTACTGTAAGAAGCGGGTTTGGGGGGCATGCATGCCAAAACCAGCTCGTTGATATTAATTTTGTAGGAAGCCAGATTGTATGTGGGTGGGAATACAGAAAGGCGTAGTGTTCTGCATTTTGGTAGCACGGTAAAAAATCTAAGTTGTAATATAGAGGTTTCAGTTTCAGTTTATTCAGCCATCAATCTCGCACTTTTGTGCTCTGGTTTCGGTTGCTACCCTCCAGCATCGTCCAGTAAAAGGCAAGGAGAATAACCGCATAAAGTGAAAAAGATAAAAAAACAAAGTAATAAGTGGAAATCAAGAGGACAAAAATGAGGCTAAATGCAACGGCACCATTGGCTGCAACACCTAGCCACATCACCTAACGTCTCCAGCCATTTGGTAGGTGGATCACGTGGACACCGACCGGGTCGTTCAACACGTCCTACTTTGTCAAGTTCACTGGTCAAGGTTTTCATACCTTTTTGCCATGTCATCGACTGACTACCTCAATCTATCTTCCAATCACAACCTGCCTCAGAGAACAGCGTATGCCGAGGAAGTCTATCGATGGACATGCGTAACACATGTCTCAACCACCTTGACCTGTTTAGATTCAGTACTTGGTCCACAGACTGACCTCTGGTTCCTAACACCTTACGTCTAGTCTCAACATTGCTAATGCGGTGTTCCCACCATACTCGGGCGATGCACTGTAGAAGTACGATGTATAGTAAGAGAAATTTGATAAGGATGACTGGTCGGCCGTATACGAGAATGGTGTATCAGGGTTAAAGAAAGAGAATCATATTGTAAGACGATTTTTGCCTTCATGTTTGACTTTATCGAACCTTTCAATCATTGTCAAGCTCTTGAACATCCGCCAAGTCTTACTTCACGTAGGTTCACATCCCAAAATCTCAATCGGTTTCATTGACTCAGTAGTCTC
Organism: Fasciola hepatica; assembly: GCA_948099385.1. Lineage (NCBI taxonomy): Eukaryota > Metazoa > Platyhelminthes > Trematoda > Plagiorchiida > Fasciolidae > Fasciola > Fasciola hepatica. The sequence continues at coordinate 5,612,856 of CANUEZ040000012.1, read as the reverse complement.
ACCTGTTAATCAGTGCGGAAGTTCGTCTAGTCCGAATCCGTGACCATGAGCCCCGACCAACTGTAGTTGAGATTCTGTAGTAGAATCTATGGTTAGGTAAATGCAGCGGGAGACGAAAAATTGCGAGTAAAACGCATAACAATAATCCAGTTACCAGTGCTGCTCCAACTGGCTTCATTGTGATGGTAATGATCTATTTGATAACCAATGCAGCATGCAATTTTCTGTTGTTTCTGGTGGTAATCGAATCACGCAGATGTGTTGCTACACCGAGAGAGTGATCACGGTTCTCAGCTGAAGCTTTTGTTGTGGCGGTTACTTATTTGTGAGGCAACACTTGCGATTGGATGAAAAGCCACATACATGAGACAAAATTGGATTCGCTTGGGTGCTGATTCAAGCTACTCGTTCCATTTTGACACTGTGCTTCGTTTAACTCCTTCGTCTCCACTTTTCCAACTGTAATTCACTAAAGCTACCATCCACCAGTAACATTCGAGTCAAAAACGTTTAGTTAGGAAGTTTATTGATGACCACTCATCCTCCCTTTTATATTAATACCTCACCGAATTCGCAAGTCCTAAAGGAATTTGAGATGATAAATCAAACTTGATTGCTGCTTGCCTCCATCGGAACGGTGTCCTTCTCCATTGGGTGATAAAAAAACTAGTTCATTAAGTTTTCTTACGGGGCCATGGCGCTTGTTTTTAGCTCCTCCTTCAGTATCTAGCCAGTATATGAGGTTTAACATTCAGTTAATTCAAGTCTATCTCACTTGATATACATTCCCTTACTCCAGTTTTTGGTACAGATATCCATTCTGTGTCGTTTTGCTTCCCTTAGATTTTGAACAAGAAAAGGGGAAGATGGATCAACGACACATGCGACTGAGGCACCAGTTAGCTCGAAATCGACTGCAAGACTTTTTCACCATCAAACGCCAAAAATTGGCCGGTCTGCTTGATCTGGAGTCCAACGAACTACGGCAAGTAAGCCAGTGATCTGATTTTGTTCTGTATGACTGTTATCGACAAAATCAATCCATGATTACTGTAAGATGACCATTTCGAGGTGAATCCATGTTTTATTCGAGACTGATCTATATGCATTCCCCATTACATTTCACTAACGTTTATTGCGTTACTATGCTTCAATGAAGGACAAGATAATGTGAACCGGAATACATTTCGCCGCACAACAGTGATCTCGTTGATTCCGTTGATGGTGGTGGTGGTTGATAATGACTCATAATTTGCTTATTCGGTTTCTTCTGAAACCTTCAATTGGGGTTCAAATGACCAAAGACGGTGCTGAGAATCTCAGTTTTATATATCGCTTATCAATATTCTCTAGCAAGCTAGATCTACCTTTGTGCGGATTGTAGCTGTTATGTCGGACAGCTGATTGTGCATTCGCACAACGTCCAGATTGTGTCCAACCCCGTTCTTCGTGAAATTCAACAACGCTTGTCGCTTCGGGTTTCGACAACAGCAAATCAAAGCACCACTGAAAAAATCATATCAGTTAATCTAAGCGCTGTCAAGCATTGGAACCGGTTTTTCCATATTTTTAGATATGCTGTCCAGCGTGTAGGCTAGGCTGATTTAGTTTGCTAATAGCCTCTGAAAGACCTGTACTCGCATTAGCTATTGATTTTTGAAGTCATCATTTAGTGGTGGTATGACAGTCAACTTACTGTGTGCACATGTGCTGAGAGATCCCCTGTACGTCAGTTATTTTTCTGGTTAGACTGCTGTAAAAGCACATCCCGGTTCTTTCATGCTCACTGTCAAGTCGTCTCAGTTCAGTATTCCGACGTTTGTGGCTTGGCACGCATTCTGTTGGCTGTTTTTTTTTTTAGATGATCACTCGTTCTTCTAGGTATCACCTTTATCAAAATATCCCTGAAGAGTTTGGGGAATATGGTACAAAATGGTGCATCCAGTACTGTGGATGCGCCTCCATTAGCCTACACGTGCTGTCGAAATTCCCTCGATATTGTGTTTTTTCGAAATAATATTCAAACAAAAACGTTGCACCCTAGTGAAAACGTTCATACTACTTGGAGAAAATGCAGTAATTCCTTCCTTCAACACCAAGAATACATTCTCAACCACACTCGACACGGGGGCACAAGGACGAAATTGTGAAAATCGAGTCTTTGAAGGGTTCATGGTTTCGCTACGGTGAATGTTTATAACAGACGCATAGCTCTATGTCCATAATATGCAGAACCGCGCGCGCGCACTATTGTGTAAGATATTCTTCAAAAAGCATTTATTATTATTTAGAACCTGACGAATTCTGTATTGTTCCGTATACATTTGACAACGCTCTTCCAACAAGTTTGACCATGATTTACTGCAGTGCATATCAACCAGCGTGATGAGTTTCGCTGGCTTAAAGTATCCGGCACCAGTCTGTGGGAATTTTCCGTTATGAGATCGTGCAAAGTAAACCGATGTCCCAAAACGATTCACGATGTGACTTGATTTTTTTCGCGATGCAGCACGCGTTTATTCATGTTGAGCACATAATTCCTGTTCACGATCGACCGAAAGATGATAGGACTTACTTTTCTCCGCCTTTGCTTGCACTGGCCTATCGGAAAAATATCATTGAAATTATCTATCGCTCTCTGGATGTTGCTTCCTGTCATAATGCTGATAACATCACTAACCAAGTCAAATGTGTTGGGTTTTTTAACGACCACATCTTTGTGTTTTCATTCAGCGAAGCATTCCGTGCTATATTTATCACGTGCCCGATGAATTCGCTGGATGCTAAGCCTAACTTCTGAACCAAAGTAGTGGGCTTTTTCGGTTTTTGGTAAACCTTTCTCCGAAGTAGCAAAAACAAAGCGGAAATTTACCGCATTACCGTCATGTGATCTTGAGGTTTAGGTTGTTTATTCAAAATAAATCGGGTGTTTTCTTCTAGTCAGCCTGCTATTCATCGCGAGTTTGTTACTGAGTCACGAGATAATATAGTATTCTGCGAATGTATGAGCGCTGTTGTTTGCTTTTTTCAGTTAGACTGAGATATGCTTCTACTTAAGCAGTGTTTCTGGCGGGATGAGTATTTATTTTCCAGTGACAAAACCAGCTATGATGAATTTGGCGTTCATAATTTTGTTGTTTATTCATATTCGGCATTTTACTAATTTTGAACTTCTAATTGTAGAATGAGAACAAAAGTCTCTCTGGAAATGACAATCTATATATTAGAAACCAGCAGTATGCGGTTCATCGGGACCACTCATTGGACAGGCCGTTTCACAAAATCACTATCGGCCACTGCGCCCCAAAATCACTTAATAAACACGGCTAGGTCTTACCAGCGGGTACGCTAAATAGTAGCATACAAGGACCAATGTTTCTCCACGGGTTGTAGCTTGTGTTCGACCCGCAAAACACAAAAAAGATATATGAGCCCAATGCTCTGTAGGTGCATCAACGGGATCCTAGATTTACATTAATCGAACACTAATTTAGCAGACAACAACCTGCTCACTACAAATCTCCAGTCTGATTTATTGTGATGCCAAGGTCATAGATTTTCAACTACGCACTCATCGCCACATAACACAGTTTACCCATATCAAGATCAATAAAAATTTCATATTTCAGTCCTGCGTTGTGGTATACTATGAGAACTTAAGGAAACAGAAGTTCAGTTCGAATTTCGCCAGTCTGTATGCTTAACTGAAGTAAACCTGCGAAGCAGCGAAACCTGAACACTTTTGGTGGTTGAAAGCCTCGACGTCATCAGGCTTACAACTACACGACCTATCGGGTGCAGGGGACCAAGCACACTCCATAATCAACGGTCGATTGCACTGTCCAGATAGCACGCAAGTAGCATATTGAAGTCTGTTCAATGAGATTGGATAAATGCAAATTGAACTTGATAGCGATGTCACAGTAAGCTACCAGAGCACAGGACACAACAACACAGAACACCTGTGTCCTCACAGAAGTAGCAATATACTTGATTCATAAGACGATACACAATAATACTTGACTGAGCTTCATAAACCCTTGTCGGCTCAATAGAAAGACCAGCAACTGGATAAGAACTCGGAAACAGAGCGCGTAATTCGACCAGGTCAGTTGGCCTACTAGCTACGGAATAGGCGAATACAATCATACGCATTTTGCTGACCGAATAAAACAAACTAAATGAGCTTTAAGTTTTGATGCTCATATAGTGTTCATGGATGACCTAGCAGGAATGCCTAAACGGACCATTCAGAGGCCGAAAAATGTGGTATAACGGTAATCCCGCTAATTAGGAAATTTTACAGCAGCTGGGAATGTTTTTCAAATTTAGTCGAAAATATGCATTTTTTTTAGGAAACTGTATGTGGTAAACACAAATCTGTCTTTTTTGTATTTCACATAGAGCCAATACAATACTCGTACGAGGCTGATTACTTCACTGTTTCTACAAATCCCGTACGTGTACCGTATTGGCCTGATATGAAGTACCGAAAAGACAGATCTGTGTTTGCCACATACCGTTTTCTGAGAAAAACTTGACTATGGGAATATATCACGATTTAAAAATACGAATTTTGGATTACTCAAGTTTTTTATCAGAAATAATTTTCTATATAAAATCTACGACAGTGCTTTCCCCAAACACTGTCAGGGAAAACCGGCAGCCCTGATTTGGATGGAAAGTGAAGAGCCAGTAGAATAATTGCGTGTAGCTACAACCTCACCTCACGTTTCCATCAATTCCAGCTGTTCGATTCAGAGTTGAGTATTCCTCGGTACTACTGAACCTATGCATAAATGTGTGTTCACGTAAACCCTAGAGCTCACAGAATTAACCGGCGGTAGTGGTCTAGTTCATCCCAAGCGATTTCAATCAAACGATTGCTGTCAGTCTGGTAAGCATGCGTTCGACGGTTCAGCGGTTCAAGAGAACGCTTGTTCTTCATAGACGTGTTTTTGTCTTATAGGTGACAATTCGGGTTTGGAATTACACACATGCTATCAAAGCCAACATCGTTAGCTGTTTTCCCCCAATTATTGTCATAGTTTTACAACTCCAGTTCCGTCTGGCAATTATCTCGAATCTTGAGACAAAACCTGGCCGGCTCTCGAATGGATACCGCACAATCATTGGTGGTGATGCCTTGGGATGGTGTTAGCCGGAAGTTTTTCGGTTTATAAGAACTTGGAATTCTTGAGCACGCTTTGTTTAAGTGAACGGTTTTCAGAGGTGTGGTTTGAACCCCCGTTACGTCTTATTGGCGAGGTACGTTTGAACTACTTGATCGCTGCTCAGTACACCAGAGTTGATCGAATCACAAATCAACGTCCAGCTCTCCAGTAAAGCTGCCCGAGGTAGAGTGAACTGATATAAAATCTGTTTTACATTAGCGATGCTCACCGAACACGTCCGCTCAGAGACGTAATAATTGTACGTGATGAAGGGTACAACCTGATCGTAAGTCGATCGGTGGCGAGGTTGGAGGTTCGAATCCCCGTCGTCCCGGCTTCTTTGGTGGTAGACAGTAACCCACTGTGGTCCGGATCGTTACCACATCTGACTTATTGGGACCTTATGTGGTTGTCCACCCACTCCAATTCTCGGTATGGTTGGCGGTTATCCCTGATAATGCAGTGGGCCTTTGGGACTATGAGGTATATTACTTCTCCCATTGCACTTATATGCAAGCAAGGAATAGGAAAAAAATAAAACACCAGTGCATGCCTTGTGTATAGTTGTACAGTGGCTGGGTTACTTACTCGTTTGGTATAACTGTTTCAATTAATTTTCTGCATTCGAACTCTTTAGAAATTAGCGTGCCGCAAGGCTCACCTAATGCAGACCTCCTAACAAAGTAGAGAATGTGACCACTGTTGTTGGTTAGATAGATATTCTTCAGGATTGAGTGTATTATCCATCCAGAGATAATGATATCCAAAAACAGTAAATGGTTCCCAGATCGACAACTAGGAGTTCGTTGTCGATCCGATACACGCGTTCGGATTGTGCGGAAACCAAAGTCCACTGGAACAAACATTGTTCTATAAATGTAGCGTTGTTATGACACAAATGACACTGGTCACGGTGTTAGATGTGACAAACCACCGATTGCATGCGCCCGATCGATAAACGTGATCGTTTTGACTGTACCCCAATGTATTCATTCACTTTCTAGTCTAAACAGTTTCAAATAATAGTCATAACCAGTACATCCTATTACCGTCATGTATTCACCTGATTAAACACCGAATGCTTCCTGACAGATCGTGTTCAGTTCGATTCTTTTAGCCAGTAATCTCGCACTCCTTTGCCGTGGTTTCAGTTGCTACCTTGCACCATCGTGTAGTCCAAAACAAGGCAGGCAGAAGCCTGAAGAGCAAACGAGTAGAAAAGAAAGTTGAAAATGGAAATCGTACAGCCGAGAAATGAACTTGAATGCAACTGCGCTATCCTCCGCAAAACCTAGCTTTGTCATTTGATGTATCCAACCATTGGCGGATCTCGTTTACACCAACCCGTAAACGTACCCGTCCTACACGGCGAAGTCCACTTGTGAAGATTCTCATGCCTTTTTACCATATATATATATATATATATATATATATATATATATATATATATATAAAATGTATATATATATATATATATATATATATATATATATATATATATATATATATATATATTCACCTATAACCCGGTACAGTGTACAGAGTACAGAGGCGTGGTGCCACGTCCCACCCTCCATCTAGTACCGGGATCGGAGAACAACATACACCGAATGGCATGCGCAACACATGCCTCAACCACTCTAGTTTGTTCGGATTCTGTGCTTGTTCTACTGACTGTATTTTGGGTCCCAAAACCCTACGCTGATATAGTGTATCCGCCATACTCGATCAACACTACTAAGACATCGATGTTCGAAGACATTATGAAAGTAGTATCTCGGAAGCACACGACCGGTTTCTCAGTTATCACCGTTCACCAAGTATGAAGTCCGGCACTCTTCTGCCCATTTACTCTTATATACTCCGTATGTGTTCGCTCACAACAATCCCCTTCTTCTGATGTAAAAATTGGATTGTTGTAAAGAAATACCTTTCAGTTTGCCCGTTGAGGAATATCTATGTCGCTTAAGGTTGAGTTAATTGAGTGCACTGAGGCAAGGATCTTAGAACACCCGATGCCTTCCACCATCCTTGATTTTGCATTAGCGACGTCCAAATGCCTTCGAGTCAGGAATCATCGCATTCAATCGTGCACCAGTTTATTATTATTATTACGCTGGCTTGAGCACGTTTTTCACGGTGCTTTTCCACCGTCGAGAAAAAAAGGAAAATTCTACCCTTTGAAGTGCAGAACTTCACATTTTCGAGTGGGTGATGGTTCATAGAAAACTTCGTCCATTTTTGTTAGGACAAGAGTACGGAACGGAACCACGGGATTTCTGTACAGTGATTGTCTTGAAGGAAGTAATTCAAACAGGTGTGATTCGCTGAGCGAGAGGTCGTTATGCAGTGCGTTTGAGTAATCGTCCATGATCTTTTCTACAAATAAAATACATATCGTTGTGAGCTTTTTGCATGTATGATTTCAGACTGTGCCAAACAAAACATGGTACAATCGGGGAGGAAAGGTTAGATAATCCGAGTCCATTATTTGTTTGTGGGCGCCATACTGCCAGGTTGTCCGAGCCAAAGCAATGGTTCGCTTAGGGGTCCACAACCGAAGCCTTCAGTTATCTAATGCCTAACCCGCAAGAAAACGGGACAAAACGTGGGGTCCGTAACCCACTGGGGGCCGGTGACTGAATGTTCAGTTCACTCTCCCTCCGGATGAGACCAAACATCCTCTTCGCCACAGATGCCGGTGAGCATACCGTTGTACGCCTCATGCGCCATCCATGGTTGGTTTGGGATCAGGGTTTAGCCATCTCCCCTAGACTGACTATTTGTCAGCCAACCTGGCGGAGAGAGCCGGTTATTCGCTTTTGTCCTCTCACTTTAGTGGGATCACCTCTGCCACGAGAAGGCAGTGAGTAGGACTTCCATAGCAGAGACTGTTAGACGCACGGTCACTTGGGAGTATTTCAAGAGGCGTTCATGACGTGCAGCCACCTCGGAGCCTCAGACATCCTCCCCCGACCATACTGAGGCATTTGGAGCCTCCTTGTAAAGGGGGCCTATTTGAAATTGCAAAGACACATTAGTTTGATTTTTCTGTGACGGGTTTTGTCCATTGTTTTTACGTGTATAAGAGTATCAGCTATCGGATAATTCACAAAATAACTCTCAAAAATATAAATCTCAGAAATAGAAGGAAGAGCCTGAACATGGATAGATGTTTTTCTAGACTCAGAAATTAGGGCTGTAACTCCCTATCCATAATCCAGATTAAAAATATTCCCAGGTACTTTTACTTCCTGATTCGTCTTTGTGACATGCTTGCTCATGAATGCAGTGGAAGCGGTATGTACTTTATAGTCACGAAGGCCCAATGCACTGTTAGGGTTAACCGGCAATCAGACTCTGAGACTTGGAATGGATAATCAGATAAGGTTCTTGTAGGTCCGGTGTGGTAACCAGCCCGACGATAGCGAGTTGTTATCTATTACCAGATACGGACGCGGCTAGCATCAGGTGACATGAATGCTGCATTGAACGTCCAACAATGCCTGTCATCTTGGTGATTTGTTCGTCTTGCGAGCTGGCGCTTATCAACTGATGGATTGTGGAAGAGTCGCAAAAAGTCATTTGTAGTAAAACGTTCGCCCGAGAAAGTATCCCACCGCATACGAAGATGTCACACCGACCAATATTATTGGTTTGGATCAGTATAAAACATGACTAACCTCAGTGGTGGACTTCAGTTATTAGCACCTCGATTGGTGAGACAATCCTCACAGGTACGACTCAAAAATTCCCTGAATTTAACGAAAATGTGTCATCTGGTTAGGTTACAGTTTTTCAGATTAACACTCCATACTATATTCCAAAACAGGCACGTAAATATATTCGCGTCGAATGATTTGTCTGTTCATAATGCAGTTTTAAGCTGGTAAAAGTATGCGCAACTTCCCAGTCCGGTTCATGTCATCACCCCTAGAAGATTTGACTGTAACTGGGAGAAGACAAAAAAACGCTTTATGCACCTCCGGGGATGGATATTCAGCTTTCATATAACCAAATAGCATTCTCAAAGTGAGGGGAAAACAGTCGTTGGAAAAATATTGGGTTCTGATAAGTAACTAATTCAGTTGATCTTTTAGTTGCGATATTACAGTTTCCGGGTTGCTTAGAAACCTTACTAGGAACTGAATGACAGAACTGCCGTGAACTATGCTGCGTACTTGAAGATGTATATAATCGGACTGTTTGGCATAGGAGGGAACGCATTTAATTATGTGTTCGTGACTAGGGCGAGTGAAATCAGTATTCCTATGGAAAGCCTTTAGCAAGTTTTACTGTGTTGAAAAGTGGTGAATAGATTTAAGTGTTTTCTGGGTATTCCACTACAACTAGATAAGAACTTGAAGGATCTAGAGATTACTTTGGAGTCTTCCGACAACAGATCTGGAAGGATGACAGGAGAGCCATCAACCCAGTGAAGTAGAATACATGGAAAAAGAAAGCGTTTGATGAGGTGCATCGGTACAGTGTGGAAATCGAGGCGCGATACATGAAAAGACAAACGTCTGATCTTTGTTAAGCAGTAGCTTACGTACCGTGACCAGGTAACGTTTCGGTCCAATATCACACCGGAGTACTTTACTAGATCTTCGTGATTCAGTTGTTCTCCATTAATTGATACTGGGGTGCAAAAGTCAGCAAAATCGGGGTACTTATCGCCGCTCATAAGGAAGAATAGAATGTTTCCATATTTGGGGGGATTAATAGCCAAATTATGTATAGAGGACCATTCAGAAAGTTAGACAGTGCCACCTTGAATGGTCAAAAAAGAAGAGTTACGGAAATAAAGCCGGTCAAGAATGACATCGTTAACGTGTTTGATAAAGGGACTGTTGTTGTGGATGGGGATGGAAGATACATAGGTTGAAAAAAGAAACGGTGATTGTATGGCACCCCAAGGTACACCAAGGGTAGAAGTAACAACGAAAAAACTGGTGTCATGGTATCGGGTGAACTGTTGGTGGTTACGTAAATAATCACTCAGCAGAGAAACAAGGTGAGGCCCGACACCTGAATTGGAGAGAAAAGAGAGAAGCTCATTCCTGTCAACACAATTAAAGGCGTCACTGTGGTCTAAGGAGCAAATCGTAACTGTGGTGAGAGAATGTAATGTACCAGGGTGACCAAGGGTGGACCGTGAAGATCGATAAGCAAAGTGGTGGGGAATCTGAAACATTTAGGGAGAACTAGGTTTTCGAAACTGCTGAGGAGCAAGCAAGGGGACGGAATTTGGAAGAATCCTTCTTAAGAGCAGGGATGATGGCCGCTACCTTCCAACACTCGGGAATTTTTCTGTCTTTCAGGCACTGAATGAGCAGTTCGGAGAAAATAAGTGAGAGAGTGGTCGCACACTCCTTGAGGACTATAAGGCTGAGGTCATCTGATTCAGAAGATTCTATAGAATCTAGAAGAATTAGTCCCTCGTAAACATCGGGGATGGAAGTACAAAAATTAGGCATGGTTCAAGGGTCATATTCTTAAAATATGGAAGCTTCCATACTGAATGGTAGATTTAGAGCTTCAATATCCACAGCAGCAGACTTGTGTACGGATGAAGCTGCACATAAATCTTTTAGTTGCCACCATATCTCAGTGATTTTTTACGTTCCAAGAGGTTGCATGTATGTGGAACTCATTCTGGATAGCTCAGTCTTGATTGACCTTGTCGAGCTCCTAACCTTTGTGTAATCCCTGCTTTTAAAAGCATATTCTTTCCGCGACGAAGTCGTTTTTGGTAAGGGAATGAGAAACGATCGGGGCGAATGTAAGGAGTCTCGATGGAACAGTAAGAGTTAAACCAAAAATTAAGATAACTGATAAGATGATCCCACGACACAGCAATGTCAGCGTCTGAGAATACAGAAAAGTCGGTTTGACTAATCCTTCAGTTTAACATCATCACGTTCTGGAAAACACGTCTGCCTTTTGCGAACGTTGTGGTCGTGGCATTACGTGAAGCGTTGGTGGTTGGTGTGGCTATGAATATTACGGAAAACCTTGATTGCAGCGCGAGCCAAGAGGTGAACAACATGATTTGTGAAAAAGTTTCGGACCTAATACTCAGAAAATGTGCAGGAGAGTATCCATTCTAGATGGAAAACTGACAAATATTTACAAGACCGAATGGATGAAAAGAATTAATGTCAAAACGACTGAAATCACCAACAGCTATGCACAAAGAAATATTTGCGTAGTCCACTAGAATCTATGAAATGGCATCAACAAATTCTTGGTAGCCATCGAAGTAGGAATATTTACAAGCATAATAAAGTGCAAAACTGCCCCAGTGTTTAGGTTTGTATTCATTGATGGAGAAACCAATGTACACGGTTGAATACATAAATACGAGATTGACGTTTTTGCACCAATGATTGTTGGCATATGTGATAACACCGCCATCTCGCTTCCGTTGTAAAACAGGGCGATCCGCACGATTGAAAACATTTTCTCTGTCCTAAAGAGAAAAAGGTAACGGGCTACTTTGTAGATGATCATCGGAGTCAAACATGGAAAATGTGATGGAGCACAGGTTATAAGCTTATTTCGTAACTATCGCAGTGGACCCTATGCCAAAGAGATTGGAAAATAAAGACAGATCTATTGATAATGGTGTATATGGACGTTGTTCCTATTATTGTTTGGGTTTCTTCAGTGTTAACAAATCTTGCTTCATATTCCGTCGTGGGTACGGCCTACTGTTATTGGAAAGATTTAGAGCCGACTCCATTCTCGACTACCGCCTGGTTAACTTTGTAAACTTAAAGTGCTTGAGATCCTCTGCTAAATAATTTTTCATTTTCCCGCCGGGGTCAACGACTTTTAACATTTGGATCACTTCAAAACATTGTCAGTATTTTCCAGACATCAATAAATTTCAGGTTTGTCAGTGTTCGAGAACTGGGAGAAGAACCCCAGAGTCATCATCCACATTGACATCCAGGAGGCTTTTCTTCTGATGACAGAGTAGTTTGATTCCCTGCCACCCATGTTTAGTTTTCGGCCAGTACAGAAACTGTTTATCAAAGAACTAGTTTTTGTCGGTGATTTCTTTCATGAGTCGATGAACCTCAGGTATTTTTCGCGTTTTGTACGCCAATTCACACTTTTTTTGGAACCTTTTTCTTACAATGAGACTTCTCTTTCAGAGTGGAAGTTAAGCATTTCCATACTAAAAATGTGGTGTGTAACTTCGGTCTCAGAATATGCTAAAGGAAAACGATTAAAGCTGGACGGTAACCAGAATGTGGCATGAAACAAAGAATGGTTAGTGTAAGATTTTCCTTAGAGAATTTCATATGATTAAAAGTGAGCCGTTTGGTCTTTGTGTAGGATAAGTGATTATATTTAAAGTATATCTCCCGACGAAGATGTAAGTTGCTGTGATCACTGATGCTCAGGTGTGCATTCAGTCTGGGGGGAAAAAGTTTCAGATGATTTATCAGGATACAATCCAACTGCGAGTCACCGGAGGTCGGAGTGAAACAGGTATTTTCCCGATTAGAAGATGAGAGTGGGTTCGTCGATGTATGGCAGAAGTCTCCTACGATGATATGCAAAGGAGAGAGAGATAGGAATGAACCATGGAAGAAGTTAATGAAGTTTTATGAGCTGTGAGATGCAATGTAAGCATTCGTGGTAATGATATGACCAAAACGGAAAAATCTGGGACGACGTGAGACAGGTTTACGGTCTATCTCATGAAAATCGCACTAAACTTACCTCTGCACTTGGAATTGATGTAGGTGACAATGCCATCACCTCTTTTCTTCGTGTGGTTCTGTCTGTCTTGATGAAGCCTGAAGATGTTTCAGTTTTCACTGTAGATTTCTTGGAGGCATACCACACGTTTTTGAAAACATGAGCCATAAGCTAAGCTTGTTACACGGAGAACGCACAATGTTAAGGACTGTAATGTACTCCGAGGATGTGCGACCAACGGCTGTCTGCTTTCCAGCTCTTTTGCGCTTACTCACGGAACGGCTCTGATGAATGATGTCATTAGGTAGTGGGTCAACCGTGAGTGTACGACATTCATCTTTTATTGACAACGTAAATTGTTTTCAGCACTTCCGGTAGGACAACGTGGTAGTAGGTGACTGTGAGAATCGAAAATAATTGCACCGGATACGCTCACCATCATTGCCGACAGTTCGTCGTGTGACGCAAAATAACGAAGTTCATATTCAGTGCGTGTTTTCTCGTACTAGTTTGAATTGACGCAGGTGAACTTACGTGAATAGTTTCGTTGGATAAGGCCCTTCGGAAAAAAAACATTTGTCCTTCTTTCACCAACCGCTTTCTTCCTATTCTGTTGAACCTGTGTGGCTTATACGTTTTCCATGTCGCAGTATTGGTTTTCATGTTCTAATCTTTTAGTCTGCATTGAACTAGTTTTAGTTTATTTCAATTTGAATCTACTAGTTTGAGCTGCTCCTAGTGTGACATGTGAACGTTCCCACAGAGTTATTTGGTTGCAAAATTGCCTTGAGAAAGGTTATCCTCGGTAGCCGAAACGTTGACCAACTACATCTTTCAACAACGCCGCGTCATTACCATTATAACTTTCACAGTGGCTCCAAGTCAAGTTTTTAAACAGCCGTTCTCTTACAACTTATCTTCTTTCTCCCGTTTTCGTTTGTATATCTTTCACAACAAAGACCGTCGATCGAGAACGTGAACAGTTGGCCACCGTGCATGCTATCGAACGCAAGAATCATGCAAAAAGTGCTAAAATTCAGTCGAAAAAGAAAATTGCGGAATTCCAACGTCGTCTACGAGGTGAACAGACCGTACTGTCACCTCAATTTCGAGAACGTTTGCGTGAGGTAAGCTTTGGCTTATAGCGTCTCTGTAACCCGCATTCGTTGTTGAGTGTAGTACCTATGAACTGTTCTTGATAATGGTAAGAGGCAGGTGATTTTGTGTTAATTTCATAGAACAGCCGATAAACACCTTGGGTTCAGTGGCTATAGTTGTTATCTCGCACCGGCAATCTCAATCGACAATAATGAAAATTAAGAGTATGATAAGAGTTCAAATAGAACTTCAAATGGCATTAAATTGACAAGAGCGCTACTGATCGCGACAGCGGGCCATTTGTTGCAAAATATCTAACCACTGTGTATGAGGTGGACCCCACTCAGAAGGCCTAATGCCCCAAGTGACCAAGTCTTCTCCTTAGGCTTTTCATATCTTTCTTCCGTGTCATGGACTGACCACCCTTACTCATATCCCAACCGTTACCCGCCTCAGCAAACGTTGCGCTCCAAAGAATCCTGTATCGAAGACATGCGCAACACATGTCCCAACCATCTTAGCCTGGCGAGCTTAAGTATTTCATTTAATGATTTGGTTCGTGAACCTAAGACTCTCTGTCGAACTTCAGCATTTCTTTTACAGTGTTCCCATCAGATTCGAACAGTGCTGCGAAGACATCGGTTTTCAAATACCGACAATCTTCGTAAATCCTCCACCTGCAGTGCCCATGTTTCTGAACTATACAGAAGACCTAACCTGATTGCTGCAGCATACACTAGACCGTTTATAGATGAACGGATGCCATGTTGGCGCCACAGATGACTCAGGTTCGCAGATGCCAAACGAGGCTTCCTTAAAGGCAAAGTCACTCCATCCGATATCCAACCTACGGGTGAGATGCAACCGCCCAGTTAACAAACTTATCTGTTTGGTCTATAGTCTCCGATATACCGAAAGGTCTGGTGTTGGACCAACACAGCCTTTCAACATTATCTTGCACTTAGATGATGAAAAACGCATAGCGCTACGCAGTTACTCATAAAAGCCTACAGCCTACCTGGATCTCAACTTAGAAGAACCGTTTTTTTTCATATTCAAGGTCTGACACCTTTCCACTCGGGAAAAGTTCAATACCACTGTCCTCACCCATTATGCCGCCCGTACCTTAACAGAAAGTTGGTTTTGGCTTTCTCTTGCTGAACAGAATGTTACGCTGTTTGGTGTGTTGGCCTGAATTACGATTTCTTCGTGCGCGACTTTGCATTTACCGTAATCGTCCATTACCGCGGAAATCCTTTGGTGTATTGGCTGTGGCATCGTTCTCATTAGAAATATTTTCACTGAGTTCACGATTCATATCAATCACTCACAGGGCTCTTTTATTCGCTAGTGTCTCCCTGTCGGTGATTCAGTCATTGGTCAGCCCATGTACGCACTGAGTACAAAGTTCAAGAAAAAGCGGATGTTCACATGGCTTGCTTTCAGAGTTATACCCGTTCATAGACTCTATCAAGTAGCACAGCCTAACTCGTGTGAGAGGATTAGCGCAGCGTTTGGCATTGAATTTGTATCTTCCACTAACCCGGGTGTTTATTGTGCCTTTGAAAGCACTATCTGAAGGATTTTCGTCCGGAATGGGGAAGGATTTGAAGATAGTTCACAGAACACGTTCGTTTTTTGTCAGTAGAAGGAGTGCGGTGGAGAACACATACTACTCATTGAGTAAATAGGAACAACTACGGAGTTACACTGAGGGCAACTACATCAGACCGGCTAACAGCAATCAGTTGGAGCGAGCTGTACGAATCACATTGCATTCTCCTATCGGATTACGGCTGCCTTCAAATAGACTGGACAGCCGTGATACAAAAACGCATTGTCGCTACGGTTGATTGATTGTGTCGATGTACGAATGAGTAGTTTCCAATAGACAGCCTATTTACCCGGCACGACTTGTGGACTATTACGCTAGAAGTAGCCGTGTTTTTTGTAATGGAATTGGAAGGACCAACCCTGATACTTGTGGCGGAATGTGCGTGACCTGGACAAAGCGGGTGTGGTATCCGGTCACAGGACAATTATACTATCTATCGTGTGGCTGCGTTGCCTTATCACTGGGCCAAACGTTTTTGGCCCAACCACTCCGTCGTGTTGTTATGGTGTTCTGTAATACAGTATTGTCAACTTACCGGCGGTGGTGGTAGGATTCGAACCCCAGCTTAAGGGTCTGACGTCTACAATGATAAGCGTTTGACCACCGCTGGTCATTCTGTATTGTTGGATCTAGTGGTGTGTTGGCTATTCACTCATCACTTATGTCTCTTCTTTTGTCTTCAATCTTTCTCTGCTTTTCAGTACGAAGATACAGTTCGAACACAGATGTTAGAGGAGGGATTTCAACTAGAACAGCGACAACGCTGCCAACAGACTCTGTTGGAACGCAGTATTTCATCTCGTCTGCGTGAACTAGATCAAAATCAAGTGCAGAAACGAAACGAGTTGTTAGAGTTAGAAGTGGAACGTTTGCATGAATTGGACGAAAAACACGATCAAGAATTGCGTGCCTACATGGATTCGCTTCCTCGCAATCAAGCAGTGAGTATTGTTACTTTCGGCACCCATATTATCTGGTCGCTAACTTCTTTCCTCTACTTTTGATCATGCAGTTGTTCTTATTCCTCATAGGTAATGAAATATAGTGCGTAATCACTAATCCAGACGCTCCTTTCTAAGTGTTGTTGCCCGTTAACAATAGCCAGCCGGGTACTGGGAGTCCACTGTTCTTCAAATTAAGTCATTTCTCCGTCGGCGTACCCGGTTGTTTCGTCCAGCGGTACTTATGGTCCAGCATCTTATGGCTAATTAGTCTAGTGGGCTTCATCCGACAATAAGTTGCATGAATATTTTCCATCGATGCTTCTCAAGTTTTTCACCATCTATCGTATGGTTTTGTTTGTTTTTGCGTATGAGATTCTGATAACAAATTCACAGGGATAAAGCGTTTGGTTCCACAATAGAGCGGGCAGTTCAAGGCATTTAAAATCCATTCGTCGCTACGATCTAGTGTACCATCCATCATTAGGTGGCAATGATCAAGACATTCTGACTATGAAGCTTGTTTTCAGCGCTTTTTCGTTATATCAGTACCTTACATATTGTATCAAGAGTCATCTAGGTTTATTTTCATATCATAGGTTAGGTTTTCACACGCCGAATGGTAGTTTTCGGATAATTTCAAGTATACGTTATTTGGGGTGTATCCCTATAGACCCTCCGCCTGAACGATGGGAAAGAAACTGTGCAGTCCCGTTACATGCCGTATGTTTATTTTGATGACAACTTTAAACCAAATAAAACCAACTTGTGTTTTCTAATTGTGTTCAGGGAGTTATCGGTGACAATGCATACCTACCGTGGTGCCGCTAGGATACCGGCGGAAGGGACGTCAAACTGGTTTTTTTTTGTTCTGTCCAAATTATGAAGATAGAAGCTGCAGACTGGGTGGAAATAAACATGCAGTGGAGTTCGTTATCGTGAGCAGCTCCAAACAGCACATCTCAACAGGGAAAGTATAGAATAAGTATGCACTATGCAACAGAGTACACTCCGTATCAGAACATTCCGGTCGGGATCTCACGAAGTTATCCACTCCAAGCTTCTCAGGGTCATGGTTACCGATTTTCCCTGAAAGTGCAATGAACTTCTGTAATTTGGACACGAGTATGCTCGCTCCACTCCAACCGCGCGTAATCTTGGAAATAAAAAGCAGGCTTTCATTTTGGTTTTGATGAAACCTGGAGTCAATATTCATTTAAATGATACTGTTAAAGAATTATCACTTTTTTTACTTTTACGCGACTGTTTCCTGCAAGGTAGTCGCTAGTGAGTGGTCATCATCTCATCGATGCGTCCACAATCGGTGTTCGAGGAGAATCTGATGTCTTTCCATAGGTCATCAGAGCAAAAAAAACGGGCATTCTGGATTTGATTTATACATAGTTGGTGGCTACAGGCGATGTCGTTCAGCGACATTCAGCATTGTATACACATATGACATCCGGCGAGAAACTACAAGTTCCTGCGTACGAAATTGGTCAGAGCACACTTCCATAAGCTGTTCCCTGCTCCTGTAACAGTCGGTCGGAATGGTAAATGAATCGAACGAGTACTTTTCTAGGTCTCGCTAACGTCTAGAATTGACCCCACGTCATAACATCAACTAGCACTGGTTCCTTATCAAGAATGCTTTACATCACGCTGAATCTCTGCGATATCTGATTACCGGGAATTACATTGGAGATGGAGCATCCTACCACCTGGGATGTTCTCGCAAGTTGTTCTTTCTCAGTTGAGTCACCGGTAGGTGACCGCTAGGTGTTAATGAAACCATCTGGGAAACCGAAGGTTCGCTACTTTATAACTAACGAAAGCCGAGTTAAGCACTTAAACACACTTCATCTGGCCTTCAGCGTCAGCTTCTTCCATAACTATAGCGGCACATGTCCCGTGGTCTGTTTAAACAGATGCACCTACTGAGGCGGAGATTCACGAGGAAATATAAATTCTAGAACGTCAAAAAGCCGGTCTCCAGTACTCTTCATTCAGCTCCGTTTGAACATGACGGAATAAAGCTTGTTAGTGAAGTTCAAATCTTTGTTCTACAGCGTTCGGTATTCTGAACAGGTCACTTCCTTTCCAAGGGAATCAATATTTTACCCCATTTTCAAGGAATGCCTGCTCAGTGACTCAGCCAACCAGAAAGGTATGAGCCTGATCGATGTTTCTAAGTTACCGTGAGGATCAGGTTTATGTGCTACGACGACCTCGAGGACCATGCCGTTGAGAGCGCAAAGCACTCCTTCATGGTCGCCTGTATCAGACAGACCGAGGGGGATTAGCCACACAAAAGCAACGCAACGTTGTCGGAGGGTGTGGCGGGCTTTTCGCATGACAGCGAACTACGTAAGAAGTATACAAGCCCTTAGACAGCAACGTGACGTGCGCGAATGTGATCCGCCACTACATGAGGCCCTTGCCCGCTTTCTCGGTCGCGCTGAACGGGGTCCAGATCACTGAGACACATTGGGCATTCTCATCTGGTAGGCCGCTATCCAAAAGACGTATGGACCGCTCGTTCGGTCACGGGCCGCCAACACAGACTTTTTGTTGACCACAGGTAGCACTTGCTTGTGCACGGGCTAGAGTTGTTACCTCGATCAAAAAGCTGAGTGACGCTGGGGCGTCACTTCGCACCTAATTCTCAAGTTTCTTCATAAACAGTTCTACACACACCTCATGGACGGGTGCCGTTTGGGACATCGATGTAACCGGCTCATACTCTCACAGGTGCTAGCCGGATAATAGTGAAGGTGTAAGCCTCATCCAAATAGCGTCGAGTGTGCTAACGTCTATCACTTCGTAGATTATTCTTTACGCGAGAAGAGCTACTCTTAAGGCAAGGTGAGTTCAACATCGATTGGATCTTTGCTGTCACATGGCTACTGGAGCACCAGAAACCAACGCTCTTCGTGTTCCCGAGTATCCGCATGGCCTCGACTCTGTCGGCAGAACCGCACAATGGAGCTACCTGTTGAAAAACGAAGTAGCCGAGCATTGTGTCGATTCCCAAGTAGTTGTATCGTCACACCTCAGGTTGGGCTAAATCCTACAGCCGGCTTTCGCCGATTTCTCCTGTCCCCTGTGGAGTACGACAAGGTTTCCGGTTTTTTCAACCTTGCCACGGAGGATATTCTACGAAATGCCTCGTTTTGTCTACCAAACGGTGGAGCGGGACATGTTCCAGGAAACGAAATTTTCGACTTCAGATGTGCCAATTATATCGTTTTGCTGAGTCATAAAGCACATCCAATTTAGCACGCTCTGATCCACTTAGCGATCGAGGTATTCAGGTACGATATGCACTTTGCGCCTACCAAACGGGGAAGCTACTGGCAAGACTGGCATGAACATGCACTTGTAATCATTCTTTTTGGTCGTGGCCAGTTTAAAGTAGTCGATAGATGGGGTTTTCCATGAGTTTGATTACGGCCAGAGATCGTGCTGGGAAGGAGATCACATCAAGTATCGTCTAGCCAGAGCAGCTTCCACCAGTGTAGGATTTCAGCGCTACCACCATGACATCCGACTTTCTCTTTAGAAACTGATGTACAAAACCGATGTTGTAAAACTTGATTTCCGCTCGGAGGATGGTCGGTGGCTTTCTGTGTTCGACTACCGATGTTTTCGAAGCTTTGGTTGCGTTTAGTCAGAACATCGAGTGAGCAATGACGATATTCGTCATCGTACTTATAGGTTCCCTCTGGCTGAAGTGGCCGCCCTACACCTCTGATAAACCGGGTATATTTTACCTATATCTATCCAGCATCATCCATAAAGGTGATATGTTCTTCTAAATAAACGCTCTTGAAAAAGCCGTGGTCCACACAATACCTTCCGGCAATTTTATTTTCGTAACCGCCGTGTGTGATTTATGGTTTCTGAAAAAGTACCTCCGATGACAAAAATTACTCTTCAAATTTCTTCCATATTGCAATAACGTTTTCAGCTTCTTTCATTGTTTTCTTTATTCTGCAAATCCTTCTCGTTTTCTTGCGGTGTACAGCTATCATCTTTGTGGATGTCCGAATGTGCATGAATATATTCTGAAACAATTGTGAATGAGCACAATGTAGATTTTTTCCTTCACATTGGCTATTCGTGGAGTTATGATTTCAATCGAAATTTCTTTCGAAGCCTCAAAAGTGACTTTACACGTACGGGCATACTCATCTTTCAGCCCGACTTTTAAGATATTTTGGTGGGTAATTAGTTGTCGAGAGCTGAATTTATTTCCCTATTTTACGCCACTCTTTGACGATTTTGGAAGTTCTGTGTACCACAGACTTCCCTGTCGCTGTGCAAATTCTAAGCAAGTAAATAAATTGACCTTGAAATAAGTTTGAGTGGTCACCGTGCATGCGATGAAACCAGATCAGTCGCCGGCAGGTTCAGTAATACTGTAAGCAGTGAAAGAATGGAATATTTTTGTGTAAATTTTTTTTTGCATATTTGTACGCTGCTATACTTCCTCAGCGAATGTGAATGCTTGTTTTCTTATAGAAAACGTAGCTCCTAGTTGTATTTTTACTGAAAGCTGATTCACAACAGGGGTTGTTGTCGGTAACCTGTAGGCATGGATTTCAACGTCCATAAAACATACATGATTGAGCACACTGAATGCCTCGTCGATTGAACTGTTAAGAGGATTGTGTGATTGCAAACAGCAAAAAAGCACTGAACTTATTTCCTCAGCATGAGTGCATTGAGAAAATTGATTATCGAAGTGTTTTTTGGTAATATTCACAATTATAATCAGTGAAGAAGCCCCGAGGAGTTTACTGAATCACAACTATGTTAAGTGTTGATATGAGTTATATGTAAGTAAACCGAAATTTTAGGGATCGCTCAATTTAACCCATTTAATACAGGAATACCTCTGGGATCAATAATAAACAGATCTTGATCTTCTATACATTCCGCTGCATCAAACGTCGTAATTTTTCCCGTTTGGTTACAAACTGGGCATGCTAGATCCGTCTCTCCGAATCCAGTTGACGTATTCTATTTTTGTTTGATTTGGTTATTTTTTTCTCTAACGGATTCAACCCTCAGGTTCTTCACCTGAAAAGAGATCAACGGGTGACGCATCTATAGATCATGGATGATATAGCCGACCCGTGTGCGTTCTCATTTGACACCGTGTATAGCGCAGTTTGTTTCCAACGAATTCAACAATTTATTTTATAAATCATACGGAAAATTTCGCCTCACGGTCTCTTCAGTTCTATCTACTTTTCTGCTAACTTAAGCATCAATTCGAAAAGGTTCAGAAAGCACTCTTGCATCTTCCCTCCAAGCACCTGATACGATCCTGGTCACACTGGTATTCCTGCCCTGCGTTTTCCGTTTGTTCCCATAGACAACTACTGTGGATTTGGTACTTATTCTACTTTTTGAAAATTCACATCCTCACGTTGATTTTTTGTTTATTGTGCTCGATTGTTCCACTATTTCATCAAACCTTTTTCGAATGTGATATCTATAAAAATGAACTATGCACTCGCAAGAACACGACAGGTGGTCAAAACTAGTAAAACATCTCGGAGACTAAATCATTGTCATCCACGTGACTAATTCAGTAGATTTGGAAAAGTCCGACGAAACCCACTTTACTTTTGTGCAACTTTTTCCTAAGAAAGAATGAGCCGGCCTCATGAATGTCGCGGATTGCGCCTGACCACAAACAGTGGCCAGAAGCGAGGATGATTGTGTGCTGTAGTGGCGAAATCCATAAGAATAGTGTACAAAATGGCGTCCCCGGCGTCACTCGGCTTTTTGTTCGAAGTTGCACTTCTAGTCCATGCACAACCAAGTGCTACCTGTCAGGCAACGGAAAGATCATGTGTTCGGAGCCAGTGACCAATCGAGCGATTTATTCGCCTTTTGGATGGTGGTCTACCAATCCGGGACACCCAACGCATCCACTGTGCATAGTTCCGGTGGCTTTCTAGGGGCTCGTTCGCCAATCGGTATAAGTGACCATGACCCAGGGGTCCATGCGATCCTGTTGGTTGTACAGTTTCCATTTTGACCGTTGAATCAAACAGTAGACCTCGTTTGCCCACTCAGGAGCAACTTTCTATGCATGCTGAACACCGTCTTACCGAGGTTTTTAGACCTGGGCTACCCTCCAACCTGGTTTGGCCCACCTGTCGAGCGGTTTGCAGGGTTGTGGCTGCTGATGCATGCTTCAGCTTCGTGGAGCCACGGGTGAGAGTTGGGTAACCGATGGAGACCAATGATATGGAGGATGCCTGAAGGGTCATTACAGACCACCAACTCAGATGTGCCACTCCTCTCAGTCACCCACACACCCCTTCCGGTGGAATACTACAAATCTGATGCAAAGTAGAGCAAAGCTCATTTGGTGTGCAACTGGAATGTCAGATTGGTCTCAGTGTTTTCACTTTCGCGTCCCCTTCTATATCTGGTTTACATAAGGTGGAAATAATGCAAACAAACTGAACTCTCGTGTTGCCAGCATCTGAAATTGGCATACTCCTTCTTCACATGATTTTTCGATGCGGTCCTTTGTTGAACTGCCGTACCTTGAATCAGTTCAGCTGATTTGAAGCTGAATGCACTAACAGCGGGATCCGGCTGAGTAGCGACCGGATAAAGCGGAGGGTCAATACTAAGTAAACACCAGTTATGATAACATGTAATACGGCTATTGAGGATAGTTACAGTGCGCGTCAACCTCAAGATGCGTGTTGTTCTTCATCATGAGGTTTGTCGTTCAAACCAGGGATGCATATCATTGCCTGTCCATCATCGCAATGCTCTGTGTGTTAACTCCGATCATTGAGTGTTATTGCAGTTCCCAAACGTTTCATCCATCATTCACATGTTTTGTAACCTCGTTGTCGAGCCCATTTGTAATTTCAGGTCTTTAAAAGCACTAGGCAATGAATTGTGCCCTGTGTTTTGCTTCAGACCTTTTATCGGATTGTGCTTCGCCTAACCGTCAGTTAAGCATGATTTTTTCTTCGCTCTCGCATTTCTAGCTGCTTCGAAAACAATTTTCGGAGGAACGTGCCACAAATACACAGTCCAACGGTGGCTCCTGTTTTTCTGATACATCCCGTGGCTTGGGCAATAACACACATGGAAATCGACAAACGATGTCATTCCATACTGCTGTCAGCGACAGGAGTTCCAAGACCCGTCAAGGTAGTTCGGCCCTTAAAATCCACTCGGTGTCCATGTCTCCTGTCATGCATCGCAGACGTTCCAACAAGTAGCCTGACTCGATCGGATCTCGTGACGCTTTGTATCCTGCTTCACTTTCTTCTAACTGCGCCCGGGTCCGCGTGACCGTAGCTCAAATCGCAACGGTGCTGGTATGGGCTTCTACACACCATAATTCGCTCACATTGGCAAGAAAGCATTTTTTGCTCATCACTGTGCTTCTGCTCATTTATCTGATTTTCCCGCCTTATCTACCACGGTTTCGTCGATTTTGCAGAACATATGCCCATTCATTCCTTCCTGACCTGGTTCTGTCCATTACTGAATTCCTTGATTGTTTTGAATTCGGATAAGCGCACCGCATGGATAATTTTATGCACCAACGCTGCCTTGTATGTATACACGTCCGTCGCTAGGCACTAAAAGTCAAATAATTGCTCTTTCTCTTCCTCAACTTATGTCCTCCACAATACGCCACTTGGTTCTCATATGATTTCTCACATCTTCCTCAAGACGTATTTTTTGTAAATCTCGTTATTTCGAATTTTTTATCAAAAACAAACTGACCGCTAGCCTTCGCGCAGTAACGGGAACTCTATTGTACTGTTTTAGAACCTACATAAAGTCGACTTTCGTTTTGCTGGTCAAAGTTGACTGACTGCATGAGACAATCAAGAGCTTCTTCTTTAGCGTGTTTCCCACTTGATGGCACAGTATCGGTGCAAGTGAGCAAAATCTTCGTAGTCCGTTCACTTCAGGGTCCCTGTTTAGACACAGCTTTAGCGCCCCTGATCAAAAGCGTCACGGCACCGTTTGAGGCCGTGTCTTGTTGACCCCAACTAGCTGGTTCTATTCCCGTGGTCTTGAAGCCAGTGGTAAGTGATCAACTGAATAATTCAAAACACTGCTTTCAGTGTGTAGCACTGGGAACATTAAAATATAAAGGCCGATCAAAAAACAAAAGTGACAATATCAACGAGAAATAGTGTGATTTTACTTGTCAAAGGGTGAGTAGGAGCACGTTTGATTCATCAAACAGATGAATGGTTGAGCTGACGGTCAAAAACCCAACATAAAGGCCAACTAAAGTTGGATGGTGAGTGGGCTGAACCAAATTATGTTGACTGCATTGAGTCCTCTTATTCCTGTTTGCGGCTACCAAAGCCGCACTCGTTCGTCCTTAACTATGACGACTGATTTTTGTGCGATCAAAAAATCCCTGGCAAGTTCTCGGAAGTGATTGACCTAAAATCATGACGGCTGGTATCAGGCGCAGAACCCTATACCCAGATAAGCTCAGTGCAATGGTATTAGTTCCAAGTAGTATGATGAAACCGAGAACTTAGCGAAACTGAGACATCACCGTACACTGCTTTTGCCATCATGGTTATATCACGACGAGACTGCACCTTGGCGTGGTTTAATCGCTTGCGTACCTCCATGGTCCAAAGAGCTATGCAGGATGGCTTCCTTAAGCCGGAGATGCAATCATGCGTGACAGGTCAATTGGTAGAGGCAAGACGAAGTCCAGTCTCTGAACCAGTTGTTGAGCAACATCTGGTCCTAACCACTATGCCCCTGGAAAGAACACTCCATTGAATAAATACGGAGAGAAACACGTTACCTGTCAAAAATCTTCCACTAGATGGACGTAGGAATGGAGTACCTGGGGTTTCTCTCCACGATGGGAGAAGTGATCGCACTCTATTGGGCAGCAATCATCCGCCTAAGTTGGGCATCCACCAGTCCAAAGGCTGCTGCCCCGTTCACGTTCTGCTTGTTCCATGGGGTTGAAGACTGCCATTGAAAAGCTGATCAATAACAAAGCACCGGCGAAGACAAGACAAAATGTGTGCAACAATCACGTCTCACGTGAAACACCAGAAGTTCCTTCAAGGGTTCTTCGGTCACTTTCCCGCGCTGGGTTACCGTAACACTGCCTTGTGGGTTCGAGATTCTAGTTAGGGCTCCCAAAGAAAAACCTCTTCTGCGGTATGGGCAGCCGCGAAGTGTGACTCGCCCAGAAACCCACAGCATCTTTCCTGTAAAGGGCCTCGCCAATTTCCCCTCCTTCAATTTAAGATCGATGCAAAACGCTACAAGTAACTGCGGCTTTGATGAAAACAGGCGTTCAAGAGTTGAGTATAAATCGAATGCACTCCTTAAGCCTAAATGTTCACTTCACTTGGCTGCCTACAACTTCCGCACACTATGTCAGATAACGCAACCGGCTGCCTCCGCTAAAACTTCCCGAATAGATGTATGCAGTATCTCCGAAACACGCATACAAGGCCCCACTTCTGTGATCACTCTTCGCACCCCAGATACAACGTCAATTTCTTGCTTTACCCTTCGCGCGTCGGGTGATCCAGTATCTAATGCTCGTGGCCACGCGGACGTTGGGCACTGCTAGACTGGATCCCAGTTACCAGTCGTTTTTGTGCGGTTCGGTTGGACGGTACTGTACATCCCAACAGCAACAGACTGAAGCGCCAATGATTGTTTCTCGTGACTGTGTATGCGCCCACTGACTGAAGTTCCTCTGAGGACAGGGACAAAACCTACTAGGATTCGTCTCAGCTGCTTCGGGGCGTGCGTTCCACAGACGTGGTAGTCATTGCTGGGGATTTCAATGCCCAAGTTGGCCGTTTGGGAGATTCCGAAAGGCACACCGGAGGCCCATTCGCTATCACAGCCGACTGTACCGATAACGATGATCGTCTCATCCAGCTCTGCTCTGACCACAGATTGTTTATGGGAGGTACTTCCGCTATGAGAAGCGGAGACGGCGAATTTCAGCTATAATAAGCGGCATAGACGGAAATGGCATCTTCCTATGTCTTCACAACGTTAGACTCTGATTCACCATATTGTCACTGTTCACCCCTGGCGTGGATCAATTGAAGATTGTCGTTCATTCTGGCCTACGCTTGTGGACCCAGATCACGCCTTGGTACGTGCTCTGTTGGATGCTCACAAATCCGTCTCTCCGGATGCCACATTCAATGAAGTGCGTAAATCTCTGAGGCGCAAGCTGAGAAATGACCGTGAGTAGTGGTGGATTGCGAAATGTAGGAAAATGGAAGAGGTGGCGTCTATTGGTAATGCTGGCAACCTTTTCCGTTTGATTATAGCTACCGGTCCACGGAACTCCGGGGTAAGTGTGTTAATCAAGAAATCTAACAGTTCACTGCCTCACTCTCGCGGACGACGTCTAGATCGTTGGGCAGAGCAATTTAAAGAACAATTCAGTTAGCCCACTTCTACAGAAAAACGACGCCGGTAAATATCACTCCTCCATCAGAAATGTAGATTATGCGGGAGATAGGTTACTTGAAAAGTTACAAAGTAGCTGGACCGGGTGGGTTGTCTCCACATTTTTCAAGGATAAGGAGCAAGCTCTGGTTTCCGAGTTAACAAAAGTCCTCCGGGTTATCTGGGATAGTGAGCGGATTCCCAGGGAATAGTCTGAATCAATGACTGTGCCGATTTACAAGAAAGGTGACAGATTCTCTTGTGAAAATCCCGGAGGAATTATCTTGGTAAGTATTGCGTCTAAACTGCTCCTCGGGCTTATTCTTCACCAATTATCCAGCGCCTGCGAAATGTGTACGCGTGAGAATCAAACCGGTTTCAGACTCGGTCGGGGTTGCATTGGTCACATTTATTTTCGGCAAACCTTAGAGCACAGACACATTTTCCGTGGGCCTGCAATCTCCGTCTTTCTTGATTTGAAAGAGGCGTTCGACTCAGTCGACCTCACAGATCTCTGGCGCTGCCTCTCATTGAAGGGTGTGCCAGAGAAGTTTATTTTTCTTTTCCAATACTTGTACGCAAACAGCCGAAGCCGAGTTCGTGTTTACGGCAGTCTTTCATCCGACTTCATCACAGGAAGTGGCGTTTGTCAGGGTTGCCCTCTTTCGCCCTTCTTCAATTCCGTAGTTCTGATTCTTGAGGTAGCCCTATCTTCGTGTGAGAATAGCGGCATCGATCTGTGCTCAGGCGGTAAGCTGTCTAACTTGGAATCCGCGGACGATATTGTTCTTCTGAGGTAAGTTACAAGGTTTGTTAGACAGCCCAAACAACTGTGTGGCAATGTTTGGGACGCGTTTTGCACCTTCAGAGTGTAAAATGCTACTGCAGGACTGGGCTGGCGCTCCACAGTACCTTGTCCTGACAGGGAAGTAGTTTTGTTACCTGGGTAGCTACATCTCACTAGGTGGTCGTATATCGAATGAAGCGTCATTGCGGATATAGAAGGCGCGTTTCACTTTTTAGCAACCTTATCCGTTTGTGTCGTCAATATGACATCCAGTTGTCTTTCACGGGTCGAGTGTAGAATGCGGCGGTTGGTTCTGTTTTTCCATGCGGCTCATAAACACGACGGTTGTGAGTAGATGATAGACGAAGACTTTCGGTGTTCGAGCATCGATGTCTCCGTAGCATTGTCCGAATATGGTGTGAACACGGTGCTAGTAGTGTTGAGGTTATAAGGAAGGTGCTGGGAGCCAGAGGCCAGTCTCTGAATCTGAATAGGTTAATGTGGTTGGGACATGTGTTACGCGTGTCCACCGATAGACTTCTTCGGCGTACGCTGTTCTCTGAGGCTGGTAATGGTGGGAAAGTAGGTCGAGATGATCAGTTGATGACATGGCAAGAAGGTATGAGGACGTTGACCAAGTAGGTCGTGTAGGATTTCGAGATTGCGGTTCGAGCGACCCGCTTACGAAATGGCTGGAGACATAAAGTGAAATGGCAAGGTGTTTCAGCCAGTGGTTAAGTTACATTCGGACTCTATCCTTGTATTCGTGATTTTCGCTGCAAACGTTATGTTTGGATCTTATTCACTTCACCGTTCTATCTGTCCTTTAATCGACGATGCTGTAAGGTAGCAGCGGAAGCCCAAGCAAGGAATTGTGGGGCTAATAGCTGAATAAATTGAATTTCAACTGAAATAGACATGTTGTATAGATTATTTCCACAGGAGCGTACTTGATTTTTGTGATGTGTGTTAAATTTTCGTATAACCTACCTTCTGTTACCTTAAACCCGTTTATAGACAGTATCCCACCCACATATTATGTCCTTACGATAGGGTTGCCCTATTTTTTGATCAAATTGCCAGACTACTCAGTAGTGGGCTGTTGTTTAACCATGCATGGGGCCCGCATAGGTCAGTCGGTTATCTTCGCGGACTTTGGACAGTACGGACTCCGGTTCGATTTCCGCCATCATCGGTCACTTCCCCATTTGGCAACCTTTGAACGGCCTTTGCTCTCTTCCCGAATTGTTGTTAATAAACAGAAAAGAGGCAAAAAGCTTATTTTATCACTTATTCAGGACGAGTCATTGCTTTGTTCTGTGAGCCGTCTGTGGACATCCTCAACCGTTCGGCCAACATATTAATAGATCGGTGTGGAAGCCCTGATCGATAATCTGGCGAATATCTGTATATTACGTCAGTGATTTCGGTTCCTATCGCGGGCAGCAAAACCCAACCAATAATGGCTAAGATTCAGTAGTCGAGCGGGACCGCGTCATGCCACAGATAGTCGCACTTACTCAGATCATTGACAAAAGTAAACAAAATGCTTGCATCTCGCGACTTGTCTTCTCTCTGTCCTAATGAACTGGATAAAGGGGACCCATTATTTCAAAATTTATTCTGATTTGTTTAGTGGTCATTTATCGCAGTGAACGACGGTTTATTCTAATCGTGAATGTAACCTGTTTTTACTACTGGTTCATTCATGAACGTCAACCCTAAGGATCCTACTTAATCTTGACGTTTTGTGTACTCAGTCAATAATTCGTAGTTCCATGGTAAATTATTAATTTCTCTGTGCGGGGCGCAAATTGGATCACCTCGGTCCGCTCTGAAATCGCAGGCCTAGATATCGTTATTTTGTTACCTCAAGAATCATGATTTAATTTTAAACATAATATGTATCACGGTATGCTTACTCTGTCAAGTTTGGGCCATATTCACTGCATGCAGTTATCCCAATGTTTCGTGACCTAATGGGGCGAGCATAGGAGATATTTCAGAATCTATGGGTCTAGGCGCAGTTATCAATCTGTAGCTCCCTTCGAAACACAAAAGGTATCGTTTGTACTGCTTGTTTCACATGAATAACCAATTTCTCGCCCCATTTCGTTGCATTCCTCCGCAGGAATATAGTTCAGTGCTGTTTTTACTCACGCAGCACATCGCCATCTTCTTTTTTACAGCTTCCACTAATCATGAGTAGCATGCTTAGATTGGTTGACATAACGGTCGATTTCCATTGTATTCGTTGCACGAACCGTAAATAAATTCCTGACTGGACTTTTGATTCGCCCAATAAAGTCATTTTAAATTACAGGTGATTAGCAGATATGCATTTTTTTGTACTTCCGGTATTGCAAAGGTCCTGTGTCATAGTCGATTGACCCTGGAGCCACAATTCCAGAGCTTCGCGCTATTTTTAAAGATTTATGCTGAACAAATTAGATTCGAATTAAGTACCATCATATCATTTGATCTAACTTGAAATTGTTCCAAGTGTGTTCAGTCTTTCACGATCTCTCTTCCATTCTGGCCCATCAGTGGTGAGCATTGATCCTCTACCGAAAAAGAAATTCATCAAGTGCCTTAGAGTCATATCGAAATCGAGCTTCATTGGTCCTCCCGTATACTCTCTCATCACCATACCGAAGGTACTTTCGTTCGAAATCTAGAGGCCCAGTTACACAAGCTGTCATTTTTACGCATATCTCCGAAGTCTTCCCCTCCGTCTGGACCCTTATCCCCAGTAATTATAGACTAGACTAGACTAGACGCTAACTTATTATTACCAACCGTGCTTCTTCAATTCCCCTAAATAATTTACTCGCCTAATTGTCAGAATTTTATCTCTGGAGAAAAGTGAGCATCCTCTGAAAAGTCGTTTATGGTCGTTTTCCGGCCAAATGTATGGGTTTTGAATCGTACCATTGCATAAAAAAGCACCAGCATCTTCTCAGTTTGTGATTACCTCTGCTCAACTACTGTTATGTTCTACGTATGAGGACTCAGTTTTTTCTGTCCGCATTGTCTTCAATCCCAGACCTGTACACCGTAGTTGGTTTGTCGTTATTTCGATCAGTCGAGACAAAAATAGGTTGTTCCCAGTTCCGTTGAGTCGATTTACGGTTTTCGGAAGGTGGCGTACCTCGTGAGGATTTGATTTTTTTGGACTCTTATTGTAGGGTTAAGGGATTCCCACGTAAAAAACCTCTTTTCTGCTCAGTTGTAAATTCTATCTTCCCTTTGCGCGCACCATCGCAAGTTCAAATGCAGATTCCGACTGTGTTGTTCGAGATTGTCGTAGCAGTTTTTGTGAATGAATTAACACTGCCGGGAAAGACCATCAGTTGCAAAACAAGACCACTAAGTATCCACAATTCCACTTCTCGATCGAACTGGATTGTGTGCACCTTATATAATGATCAGCCGATCACACCCCATCTGTCACTTGTTTGACTGTACGTTTCGCGCACGCGGCAACCGCTAGCGCTACTTCCGACACACTTCCTCGACTCGCGCCAGCGTGCGGTCTCTGTACGAAGGCCACGTGAGAATACACGCGGCTGGCGCTCCACGGTCTTTCTTCGTTAGCCTCCTCGACGAACGCGATCGTAAGAGCTGAGGGTGTATGC
This sequence comes from Fasciola hepatica, assembly GCA_948099385.1. Classification (NCBI taxonomy): domain Eukaryota; kingdom Metazoa; phylum Platyhelminthes; class Trematoda; order Plagiorchiida; family Fasciolidae; genus Fasciola; species Fasciola hepatica. Next base: position 5,581,414 of record CANUEZ040000012.1, on the reverse strand, counting down.
CCTCCAATCACTTCGTGCTCATCCATTATTGGAAGACACACTCCCTCAGCTCATGCAATCGTGTTCGTCGAGGAAGTTAATGGGGAAAGACCGTGGAGCGCCAACCGCGTGTATTCTCACGGGGCCTGTGTACAGAGACCGCAGGCTGGCGTGTGCCGAGGAAATGTGTCGGAAGTAGCGCTAGCGGTTGCCGCGTGCGCGAAACGTACAGTCAAACAAGTGACAGATGGAGTATGGTCGGCTGATCCCTATACTTGGCTCGGCCAACTCCACTTGTAGATACTTAGGTTTTCCCGGGACCGCAGTATGTTATCAATGCGTGAAGTGAGTATATCAAGCAAAGATGGTGAGCATAGGGGGAAAGAAAGGCGGAGTATGTGTCGCACAATTGGAAACTCATGACCCGAAAAAAATGACTAAATGATGAAAGAAAAAGCGAATGAGACGATTGATTATAATCCAAAATAACTTGAGCATGAAAAACACCGTAATACCGGTTTGTTATGGTCGATTCAGCCACCCGAAGGCGAATGTAATTCAAGTCAACGAAGACAAGTAACCAATAAAGCGAAGGCTCTGTGGTGTCCAACAGCATTGGAACAGTCTCGAAACCAGCAGAATTTTGTTGCTTACGAGTTAGATGCCGATTTTACTTCTTCGCACTTCCAAAACAACCTCAGGTGTTAGTCCTGATGACCTACCGTCATCACTTTTGGGACATGGTGCTGTTGTGCTGACCGACATATTTACCTGTCTTAGAAAAATTGTTGTGCTAATTTTTTATTCCCGACTGCTGGAGATCAGCCACTATTGTTCCTATACCCAAATCTTGTAATTCTGTTGTCATGGCTAAACGGTTTCGTCCCATTGCTCTAACTCCATCTGGTCCTAAACTTACAGAGCGTGCTATTCTTAAGAGTTTGAATTTTTCTATAAGCTCTCCCCATAACCCCTTACAGTTTGCTTATAAAACGAACATGTTCACCGTGGATGCTGTCGCTTCCTCAATCCACCATACAACCAAACCCTTGAATGGGTCAGCGAAGACTATGAGATGCGCTTTTCTAGTCTACTCATTCTTTTCGATTCTATTTCGCGGTCTCTCCTTCGTAGACCGAAGCTTTCGGCTGTGCCACACCTTTATTAACACTGTTGTCTGATAATTTTACCGAAAGAACGCAGTGCACACGGTTAGATTTTAAAACATCCTAATCCTTGGTAAACAATTCAGGAATGTTTCAGGGAGCTGTCGTTTACCCCGATTTGTTTTCCACCACATTAGTGATCTTTCGCTCAGTGCTGCTGCAGATTTACTTAGGTATGCCGATGATGTGGTCCTTCGTAAGGCTGTTTTTGTAACCCATGACTTTATTGACTTTTCCAGTAATCTGTCCCATATTTATGATTTCTCCGCCCGATTCGGTTTAACTTTAAATTTGTCCAAATGCTTTAAATGCATATTTACCCTTCGTCGATCGGCTTATCCCTGCGATCCATCTGTCATTTCCAGAGAACCACTAGCTAGAGTGGGTCCTGTCAAATACTTAGGAATCACTATCGGTGCGAATTTGAAGTGGTCATCTCACATTTCAAACTGTATGAAGAAACTACACCGGCCGCCTTACCAGGCCCGAAATCTTAGGCATTTTAGTGTTAAACGGAGTGCTATTTTTCTTTTCGTTTATCATTGTTTTTCCTGTTCTACTTTGCTGTTCCCTTGTTATTTTTGCTAGTCTACTGAGGATTTTAAAATTCCTCGTCGAAGTCTATCTATTACCAGTCGGAGATCTTTCATACCCCCAACTAAACTATTTGCTAAGTTGTGCGAACTACACCTTGCCGCATGTGGAACGTTCGCTCACAAAATATTTACAGGCAGCGCTCATCGTTTACACAGTGGCCTATCCAAATGTAACTCTCCCGCTTCTACACGTTCCTCCCTTCGATCCATACCCTCTCGCACTACCATCCACAAAAACTCTAATGTTCCATATCTGCCCGGGATCCTCACAAACCGGGCACGAGTATCGGCAGAATAACTTGGCAATTTTGGTATGCAATCGTTCTTTTTTTCATCCGATCTATTCGATGAGGTGCAAAGAGTAGACCATTTTTGACTGAAATGCGGACGTCTGTCTACGCACAAGTCTGGTCAAACACAAATACGAATAGCTTAACTGTTTGGTGATGAATTTTGAAGTGATCCAACTATTAATAGTCATGGGGTTCAACGACTTCTAACATTTGGATCGTTTCGAGAAATGCATGCAGTGTAATGGGAACCATGATTATCCGACAAAACCCGTTAGATGATAGGGTGCAGGGCCCGGGGTGCCTCCGTAGCTCAGTGGATAGAGCACTGGTCGGGAGTTCGATCCTTCCTGGGGGACAATGGTGGAGAGATAGGCGTAGGGGTTGCCGAGCTTCTCGTGCGGTTTCGGCGCTAAAACCCATCAGTTCACTTGGCTACCCAACGGCCGTCGAGTGGATCCCTGGTTTACTCATTGGGTGTGTTCTGCTCTGCATCTCTGTTCTCTGCATGCAGTTGCGGCATTTCCCGTATTAAGTGAGCAGAATACCCTAGGTTAGGCGGCCTTGCCCCATTTTTTGTGGGACTTCCTCGGAGCTTTGCGTCAACGGTTCGGTATCATCATCGTACAGCGTTAAATAGTAGGGCAAGCCCCACTGACCACTGCCTTTCTCACCATGTTGCACGTTGAATAAAAAAGTATGAATATACACGATGGACAACGAGTGGACCTACATGGGTGGGAAAAGGAAAGAATGCCCTAGTAGCCAACACACGGAATACACAGTCTAACTGTACAAACACACATCGATCAATCATTCTGATTCGATAGAAAGTGACAACACGATCGCCATTGCTCGCGGTTCGCAGCCATGTCCTTCAGTGTCTCCAGCCAACTGGTAGACGGATCTTTTGGACCCCAACCACGAAGACGTGAGGCACATACTTTCCCTAAGTCTGCTGTACATTTTCTCATTCCTCGCTGCCACGTCATCTGGTGACCTCCACGTGGTCTCTTCCACTCCCTAGGAGGGGCGCAGAATAGGACACGGTATGGTAGACGTGTGTTTGACATACGTAACACGTGTCCCAACCAACGAAGTCAACTAAGTTGGATACGCTGTGACAAAACGTTCTCCGAATCAGTACCCAATACTCGCTTTCTCACCTCATCGTTGCTTACTCGGCTATTCCACCCAATCATAGCGATACTACGTAAACATCGATGGTCGAAAACCTCAAGACGACGAATATCTTCAGCACACAGACTCCAAGTTTCGCAACCATACAACAAAACTGAACGCACTGCAGCACAGTATACACGGCCTTTCAAATTCAGTGAAATATCAGGTCGGCGCCACAAGTGCTTCAGTCCAGCGTACGCCGCTCGAGCCTTGGATATCCGCGTACTCACCTCCACTACTGTGCTCCCATCCGTCGTCACGCAGCTACCGAGGAAGGTGAAGTGGTCGACAACTGACAGCACCTCCCCATCGAGCATCAAGCTCGGAATTGTTGACGTCCAGTCTTGTAACATCACCTTGCACTTTGAAGGTGCAAAGCGCATGCCGAATGGAGCTACAGCTCTTGCGAGATTATCTAGTGCACGCTGAGCATGTTCCGTGCATTCGAACAAGCAGACAACGTCGTCTGCGTAATCTAGGTCACATAGCTTTTCACTATTTCCTAGTTCGACGCCTACATCCTGAAGATTTTGCAGCTCACTCTCCATTATTTCGTCCATGACGAAGTTGAACAGGAATGGAGACAAAGGGCATCCCTGTCGAACACCACTGGTCGTTTCGAGCCGACCGGATAGTTCACCGTAGACTCTAACGCGGCCAGAAGTATGAGAATACAACGATCTCATTAGGTTCACGAACTTCTGAGGCATACCTTTTCGATGAAGAACACTGAAAAGCGATGTTCGATCAACTGAATCGAAGGCGCCTTTCAAGTCTAAGAAAATCATTATTGTCGGTCGGCGGTGCGTGTGACGCGTTTCAAGTAGTCGGCGACAAGTAAAAATCTGGTCGATGCATCCTCGACCTGGGCGGAATCCAGCCTGCTGTTCGCGGACATTCCTCTCGCGAGCCGGTGTAAGACGATGCATCAAAATCGAAGCTAATACTTTGGTGACTATCGGGATTAAGCTAATCCCACGATGATTACTGCAGTCATTGCGTATTCCCTTCTTGAAGATGGGAACAATCAATGACTCATTCCATATTAACGGAATACGCTCCTCGTTCCAAATGTCACGGAGCAACACGGTAAGTGATTTTATCAACGCCTCACCACCCAGTTTGAAAAGAACTGGAGGAAGTGCATCGGGACCTGCCGCTTCCCCTCGCTTTAGTAATCGAATGCATGACTCTACTTCTACTTCTGATGGGAGCTCAAGTGATACCACCCAAGGAGTCACAGTTGTTGACACGGGAGTAACTACACTAGCGTGCGGACAGCTAAACTGTTCCTTGAAGTACTCGGCCCATCGGTCAAGCCTTTGCTGTTTGCTGTGGATGGGTTCTCCATTTCTATCCCAAATCGTTTCACTGACCTGAGTTCGCCGTCCACCGGTGTCACGAATAAGTTTGAACAGTCTTTGACTGTTACCTGAAGCAGCTGCTATTTCCATTTCTTCGGCTACCTTGACCCACCAACTTTCGCCATCCTTCTTAAGGCTTTTCGTAACTTGTCTTTGCAGCTTTCTCCGCATCTTATTCATTTCCTTACGGTTCGAAAGCTGACGCTTTTGCTCCATTATACTCAGCGACTCTTGCGAGATCCAGTGTCTTTGATGGACAACGGATCGAGGACCACAGGCGAAACCTGCTGCAACGTGCATCGCCTGTTTGATATGAGCCCAATGCTCATCTACATTACAGTTCTCCGTGGATAGTAGCTCATGTGCTAACTTCTGCTAATACCGGGTGCGGACTTCTGTATCACACAAACGTTGCACGGCTAATCGGGTTTGCGGTTTGCAACGATGACCATACAGCTGGAGAGATAATCGCATTAAAACTAATGCATGGTCCGACTCTACGTACGCGGACCAGTAAGATCCACAGTTCTGAACAGAACTGCGCCACCGGTAGCTTACGGCGATATGGTCAATTTGACTCAAAGTACCTGTAGAGTTAGAGCGCCATGTCGCTGTGCGACGCGAGCTGTGTCGGAAATTTGTGCTAGACAGGAACAATCGATTGTCTGCACAAAACTGGAGAAGCCTATCCCCGTTATCTGTACACTCAGTGGGTTAAGCACAACGCCCACCTAAACAGGCTTCTGACACACTAAATTTGCCAACTTGTGCATTGAAGTCACCAGCTAGCACTACAATGTCGGAACCTTTACTGCCGCGAACGAGAGTGGCGAGGGCATCATAGAACTCATCTTTCTGCAAGTCTGAGCTGCAGTCCGTTGGGGCGTACGCCGAGATCACAAACAAATTGCGTTTAACACAACTATCCTTTCGAACGCCAACTGACCCTTGGAGTCTCACAGCACATAAACGACTGTTAACCGGAATCCAGTCTAAAAGGGCAGCCTCAGCCTTTTCAGTCAAGACGATTCCTACACCACGTTGACCAACAGCTCTAGCTGCTTCGTCTCCTGAGGTGCGCAAAAAATACCTCGATGAGATACCAGGAGCAGTTAATTGAATTACACTGCTCGAATCCTGGATACGCGTTTCGCTTAAGCAGCAGACATCAATCTTGAGAGAATCTATTGTGAGGGCTACGCACGCCTGCTGACCGGCCTGCATGAGTGTACGCACGTTGAAGGAGCCGAGATTAAGAGGCTGACGGGGCTTGAGAAAATGTGAGTTGCCAGACAGAGGATTATTCCCGATACTGTTTGACAGTGAATCGTTGCGAGTATCGACCGTGTTATCAGTGGGAGCATTATGGGTGGATGGATGGGGCAAAAAGGGGTGGTTAGGGACAGAAGACAAAGGTTGAATAAAAGAGAGGGAACTCTGAGCAGTAGCACACTTATCACTACCCACCCTGCTCGATGCAATAGGCAGCGCGGTCCTGATTAGCCTGCGCGACGATAGATGCAGTATGGAATTCTTTGTAGTCGTGCAGTTCATGGGAGATATTGGACGGGTACTGCTAGGGTGTCCAGCCACAAAGCAGGAGAACGATTAGGGTCCTCATCCAAAGCCTTTAGTTCTAACAAGAACCTATCCGCAGGGCAGCGGGATAGCTTAGTGGAAGCCCATTTGCTGGGATCAATTATTCTTCCACTGGTTTTTCCGACTGAGTTGCCAGCTCAAATCGACCCCCAACCTGGAGGACCAGGAGACTGGATTTTTTCTGGCCTCTACCCATTGACCTGTCAGGTATGATTGCATCTCCGGCTTAAGGAAGCCATCCTGTATAGCTCTTTGGGTCATAGAAGCGCGCAAGCCATCACACCACGTCAAGGTGCAGTCTCGTCGTGATGGTAGTCTCGTCGATACCATTTTCCAAAACATGCTTGCTCATGATTACAGTGGAAGTGGTATACCCCTAATTGAAGAAGGCCCGCTACACTGTTAGGGATAACCGGCAACCAAATCCCGAGACTTGGAGTGGAGAACCACATAAGGTCCCAATAAGTCAGGTGTGGTACCGATCCGGAAGACGGTGGATTACTGTCAAGGAGCAAAACATCTGACCGGATTGAAGCAAATATCGAGTAGTTTGAATAGTGCCATGGTCACACTAGAACAACTATCGCTCTTAACTCAAGGCATGTAAGAGCAAGGTTAGTAATCGCTGAAAACAACTATTCACTCTCCAGGTATCGGTTAATTGGCGAAACCAGAAACTTCGGCGCACCTTATCATTGTCACACCCCAGCCATCACACGTGGAGTCGGTCAAGACGTCGCTTGACTACTTTTTGTATTGCCGACCAGTGCTCACCTGAACTGGGATCACGAGAATAAGACAGCTGCTATGTGAAATCCACCGGAACAGTGACTGCGTTGTTCGCAACTGTAGTTATAATAATGATTATGCTATTATAACATACTTTTCATTATGCAGTTGAGATAATAGATTCAATCGCACATACTGCACAGCATGGGGGAAGGACATGAGCATGTGCTCATCGCAGCAGACTCGCTACCTCCTCCCTCGTTGCCCACCTCTCCTGAGCACCAGTTCAATCAGCCTGGGATTGATTGGAATTAACATTTCAGTCGATCCCAGGCTGATAACTGAGGTGGTTAATTGCTGTCGGCCGACCTAAATTTCGAACCACACTTGTGATCGTTGTGATGATGGGGAAGAGCAGAAGAGTGAACTACTCAAAATTCTCTTAGGTATTCATGGATGCAAAGGTGTCAAAGAGACGGTCATGAACTCTTTCGTCTTTCCGTTGTGATTCAATGTAATTAGTAGAATGAGATTCTTATTTTATTTGTATCAATTTTGTGGATTCCTTTCAGTCAAAAGCGTCAGCTCATTACAACCATCACTTCCGAGTTACAAAGGAACATAAAACAAGATAAGAAAAGTTCGTAGGACACGGCCTAACACATGAATAGTGGATTTATACATCAGTAATGGAGCACAATCCAGTCATCTCTTTCTCTTCGTTCATTAAGAAGCGAGACAAGAGAATTCCTTTAAAGATTTACGCAAGAGGGAAGAATTGAAAAGTACCTTTTGTGAGAGTAGCAAGACGACAAGTTTGAATACAACGACTGCACACAGTCCCATATAATCTTGAGGACAAACTTTATGCGCGGTTCTACGTCCGTTGATACTTCTGGAGAATAATTCCTTGTCAGGGATCGAGGTAACGGTTCCTTATCATTCACTTTTTTTATTCAACCGTTGTCTTCTGTCCCTAACCACCCCTCTTTGCCCCATCCATCCACCCATAATGCTCCCACTGATAACACGGTCGATACTCGCAACGATTCACTGTCAAACAGTATCGGGAATAATCCTCTGTCTGGTAACTCACATTTTCTCAAGCCCCGTCAGCCTCTGAATCTGGGGTCCTTTAACGTGCGTACACTCATGCAGGCCGGTCAGCAGGCGTGCGTAGCCCTCACAATAGATTCTCTCAAGATTGATGTCTGCTGCTTAAGCGAAACGCGTATCCAGGATTCGAGCAGTGTAATTCAATTAACTGCTCCTGGTATCTCATCGAGGTATTTTTTGCGCACCTCAGGAGACGAAGCAGCTAGAGCTGTTGGTCAACGTGGTGTAGGAATCGTCTTGACTGAAAAGGCTGAGGCTGCCCTTTTAGACTGGATTCCGGTTAACAGTCGTTTATGTGCTGTGAGACTCCAAGGGTCAGTTGGCGTTCGAAAGGATAGTTGTGTTAAACGCAATTTGTTTGTGATCTCGGCGTACGCCCCAACGGACTGCAGCTCAGACTTGCAGAAAGATGAGTTCTATGATGCCCTCGCCACTCTCGTTCGCGGCAGTAAAGGTTCCGACATTGTAGTGCTAGCTGGTGACTTCAATGCACAAGTTGGCAAATTTAGTGTGTCAGAAGCCTGTTTAGGTGGGCGTTGTGCTTAACCCACTGAGTGTACAGATAACGGGGATAGGCTTCTCCAGTTTTGTGCAGACAATCGATTGTTCCTGTCTAGCACAAATTTCCGACACAGCTCGCGTCGCACAGCGACATGGCGCTCTAACTCTACAGGTACTTTGAGTCAAATTGACCATATCGCCGTAAGCTACCGGTGGCGCAGTTCTGTTCAGAACTGTGGATCTTACTGGTCCGCGTACGTAGAGTCGGACCATGCATTAGTTTTAATGCGATTATCTCTCCAGCTGTATGGTCATCGTTGCAAACCGCAAACCCGATTAGCCGTGCAACGTTTGTGTGATACAGAAGTCCGCACCCGGTATTAGCAGAAGTTAGCACATGAGCTACTATCCACGGAGAACTGTAATGTAGATGAGCATTGGGCTCATATCAAACAGGCGATGCACGTTGCAGCAGGTTTCGCCTGTGGTCCTCGATCCGTTGTCCATCAAAGACACTGGATCTCGCAAGAGTCGCTGAGTATAATGGAGCAAAAGCGTCAGCTTTCGAACCGTAAGGAAATGAATAAGATGCGGAGAAAGCTGCAAAGACAAGTTACGAAAAGCCTTAAGAAGGATGGCGAAAGTTGGTGGGTCAAGGTAGCCGAATAAATGGAAATAGCAGCTGCTTCAGGTAACAGTCAAAGACTGTTCAAACTTATTCGTGACACCGGTGGACGGCGAACTCAGGTCAGTGAAACGATTTGGGATAGAAATGGAGAACCCATCCACAGCAAACAGCAAAGGCTTGACCGATGGGCCGAGTACTTCAAGGAACAGTTTAGCTGTCCGCACGCTAGTGTAGTTACTCCCGTGTCAACAACTGTGACTCCTTGGGTGGTATCACTTGAGCTCCCATCAGAAGTAGAAGTAGAGTCATGCATTCGATTACTAAAGCGAGGGGAAGCGGCAGGTCCCGATGCACTTCCTCCAGTTCTTTTCAAACTGGGTGGTGAGGCGTTGATAAAATCACTTACCGTGTTGCTCCGTGACATTTGGAACGAGGAGCGTATTCCGTTAATATGGAATGAGTCATTGATTGTTCCCATCTTCAAGAAGGGAATACGCAATGACTGCAGTAATCATCGTGGGATTAGCTTAATCCCGATAGTCACCAAAGTATTAGCTTCGATTTTGATGCATCGTCTTACACCGGCTCGCGAGAGGAATGTCCGCGAACAGCAGGCTGGATTCCGCCCAGGTCGAGGATGCATCGACCAGATTTTTACTTGTCGCCGACTACTTGAAACGCGTCACACGCACCGCCGACCGACAATAATGATTTTCTTAGACTTGAAAGGCGCCTTCGATTCAGTTGATCGAACATCGCTTTTCAGTGTTCTTCATCGAAAAGGTATGCCTCAGAAGTTCGTGAACCTAATGAGATCGTTGTATTCTCATACTTCTGGCCGCGTTAGAGTCTACGGTGAACTATCCGGTCGGCTCGAAACGACCAGTGGTGTTCGACAGGGATGCCCTTTGTCTCCATTCCTGTTCAACTTCGTCATGGACGAAATAATGGAGAGTGAGCTGCAAAATCTTCAGGATGTAGGCGTCGAACTAGGAAATAGTGAAAAGCTATGTGACCTAGATTACGCAGACGACGTTGTCTGCTTGTTCGAATGCACGGAACATGCTCAGCGTGCACTAGATAATCTCGCAAGAGCTGTAGCTCCATTCGGCATGCGCTTTGCACCTTCAAAGTGCAAGGTGATGTTACAAGACTGGACGTCAACAATTCCGAGCTTGATGCTCGATGGGGAGGTGCTGTCAGTTGTCGACCACTTCACCTTCCTCGGTAGCTGCGTGACGACGGATGGGAGCACAGTAGTGGAGGTGAGTACGCGGATATCCAAGGCTCGAGCGGCGTACGCTGGACTGAAGCACTTGTGGCGCCGACCTGATATTTCACTGAATTTGAAAGGCCGTGTATACTGTGCTGCAGTGCGTTCAGTTTTGTTGTATGGTTGCGAAACTTGGAGTCTGTGTGCTGAAGATATTCGTCGTCTTGAGGTTTTCGACCATCGATGTTTACGTAGTATCGCTATGATTGGGTGGAATAGCCGAGTAAGCAACGATGAGGTGAGAAAGCGAGTATTGGGTACTGATTCGGAGAACGTTTTGTCACAGCGTATCCAACTTAGTTGACTTCGTTGGTTGGGACACGTGTTACGTATGTCAAACACACGTCTACCATACCGTGTCCTATTCTGCGCCCCTCCTAGGGAGTGGAAGAGACCACGTGGAGGTCACCAGATGACGTGGCAGCGAGGAATGAGAAAATGTACAGCAGACTTAGGGAAAGTATGTGCCTCACGTCTTCGTGGTTGGGGTCCAAAAGATCCGTCTACCAGTTGGCTGGAGACACTGAAGGACATGGCTGCGAACCGCGAGCAATGGCGATCGTGTTGTCACTTTCTATCGAATCAGAATGATTGATCGATGTGTGTTTGTACAGTTAGACTGTGTATTCCGTGTGTTGGCTACTAGGGCATTCTTTCCTTTTCCCACCCATGTAGGTCCACTCGTTGTCCATCTTGTATACATACTTGCATACTTTCCGATTCAACGTGCAATATGGTGAGAAAGGCAGTGGTCAGTGGGGCTTGCCCTACTGTTTAACGCTGTACGATGATGATCATTCCCCCACGCCGTAGGACTTTGAGATATCGTTTCCGAATTCCATAAAATAACAAAGGGGAAGAAACCAATAAAGAAACAGAGTAGATAAAAGTATTGTTTTTCATATTTTCACCTCATTTTAAGCTACAAACGACCGTCATTTTATTAACGACAATCATAATTACGGTACCAGTAAAAGCACAGAAGCTTACGTTCTTCGACCATTCATGCGGGTCCAATAAGTTGGGCGTGAGGAACTGACCGCTACTGTTCAGTCTAGGGTCAGTCAGCTGTGCTGCTTGGGGCACAGCATACGTTATTTTGCCACGCACATCTGACCAAATATCTTCAGTGAATGTTGTGCGCGGGCTGTTCCTGTCGATGTCACAAGGCAACGCGCTGGTATTTAACACAGTCACTCGATGGGGCGATCAGGTAGGCTTGTCGCGCACGAGAGGTCAGCCCAGGAAGTGGGTTGTCAGTGTTCCTCTTAGAAGCGACCCAAGCAACAAAATACAGACCAATGGAACTCAAATAGACTAAGTGGAACAATTAGGGGTCTTCTGAATCATTTATGGGGCGTACAAAATGTTTATAACACATATCACAGCCCTAAACGCGTTTACGGTTCCATTGTTGTGAGCGTTTTCTGTAAATCAGCCTCAGAGAATCAACACCACCATCATTTAGAAAAGCTTATTGTGGTTCAGTTCTTGCTTATGAAGCCCGGTAACTGAGGATACGAACGCATCTATTGCGCTAATTACTTCAGCGGACCCCGATTAACAGGTAGACTATTAATGCGGGTTTTCCCCCTTTTTCAGTTGCGTTCGCAACCAGAATACACCGCTGATAGAACCCTTGATGATAATGAAAACAGTAAAAGCGTCCTCACTGGCTTGCGAGTCATAACACGTATTGCCGTATACGTACGTGAACTTAGTAGCCATTTTGTGACAAGCTGAAATATCAATGATTCGGTTCAGTCGTGTGATTATTGAAACTAGGTAAAACAGCGCTCTTTTATAATCGGCACAACATGTAGCATCCGTAACGAGTTTCAGAAGCTTGGCCTTTTAGTGTTGGACAAGCACGTGTCAAGGATGCATCTGCAGTGGGCGAGTCATGATCGCCATGTCAAATTCAGTTCAGTTGGGTCGTCCTACGTGTGGTTTGCAGAATGTGCGACGTGCGACTGAACTGTTTCCCGCAATTGTGCAACAGAGAAAGGTATTAGTTACGTGCGTAGAACTCATTAGCCGTCATTTTTGTCCAACCCCAAATCAACTAATCACAGGCAGAAATCGGAGTACGGGAGAAAAACGCATGATAAAAGTATGTTTTGACTTCAGTTGTGTTGCCTAAGAGCATTAGCGTGAGAATATAGCCGATTGCATCATAAGGTGATCCAGTAGGTGACCACAGCATGTTACCATCTCTCGTTTGTTTTGTCCTTATATGAAGGACGCATGACCGCTTGGGAGTATGTTTGAATAATTTCTGATAACAAGATGTCTCATGATTCGAGGTTAGCGAAACACACCGAAATAATTCTTTGCTCCTACTCGGTAGTCACGACTATCATTCTTTTGGAACTGGAACTGAAACTCAACGCATCACTGAATCATTTAGTTTAGACCGGGATTATAGTCGATAGTATGGATTTCATGAGCGGAATCTAGAAGTAATCATTCATATCAGCTAGTACTAAATGAATGAAACTCGTTTCATAAGTAACCCGTCCGGCGAACGTTACCGATGCTCAAACACGTGCTCCACCACGAGGACGCCACAGATTCTCGAGGAACCAAACAAGACCCCCCCCCCCAAAAAAAAAAAGAACGGTCATTACATTGTGAAATAAGTTTATTTACTTTTCGGCATTGCCCTGTGAATTCGAATTTCTTTTGTTCTTAATTCCTGAAAATAGCAAACGAGGTTAAGATTGGATGGAACATCAGTTTACTTACCTTCATTCGGCTCCACAGCAGGACGCTTTCGGACGTTGGCTTGGCTTGACTTCAGAATTTGTCGACGCCACAAAGGCTTGTTATCCGCAAACAATCCCAGATTTAGTCTATTGTATATAAAATGACCAAACTGGTGCGACCGCAAGCGCTGATGTGCAGAGACAAGTTGTTCAGCCACCTTCTCCTTTAAAAGAAGCGGTTCGGCATCCGCGTCTGTTGCCAACCAAATGGCCTCTAGGATGTGGCTTCCAAAGCGGTCACAAGCGAGTGTGGTGAAAAGGGGCTGAACAGCAAATAAAGTGGTCGTAAATGAATTACTTCAACACACATCCTAACGTCATCTACAAATCCACAGCGGACAACGGTAAAATCCAGACCAACGGAATGGTCATCAACGTGAGTGAAAAACGTCGTTCCCCAAGACAGTGGTTCTTACCTATCAATGAAGCCCCCTCCCCGCGTGTACATTATGGCACCTTCAGTTATCTGATATCAGATTACGTGTCCCATATTACAGGATGTATCCATATACAACACAATGTGACAGTGCCGATGCGGTCGAAATATCCATACACAAAAAAATTGTTGGTCTGTGTGTACCTTATACTTGCTTACTTGATCCGTTGCTCGTGTTCACCGTGAGCCTGGTCATTTAGTTTTATCGATAATCGCGTAGACAGTTCTGCCTGGTACTGTAGGTAAATACCAAAAAGCAGCTAAGCGGGATGGGTGGTTTTAGCACTGGTGCGACCATACGCGAAACGTCAACAAAAGCGAGCACATACCAAGGCGTGATCTGAGTCCTCGGGTGCACTGACCAAGGCCAGTGGTGACCAGTGACAATACAGTTCATTTGAGCCCAACACCGCGAAGGCAAGGGAGGATACCAGGTGAGTCTAAGCAGCATTTGTGACAGAGGTTTTTACTTTCCAGAAGCAGCCTATGGCCGGTGATGGTCGAGTGGTTTAAAGTGTTTGATTACTACCTCGGAGGTCAGAGGTTCGAATCCTCACCATCACCGGCTACTTTGGTAGTAGACAGTAGTCGATTGTCGTCCGGCTCGGTACCCCACCTGACCTACTGATACTTTATGTGGTTCTCCACTCCAAGTCTCGGGGTCTCGTTGCCGGTTATAAGTTACACTCTGATGGGCCTTTGTCGTTATAGAGTGTATACCACTTCCACTGCACTAATGCGTAAGCATGCAATAAAAAAATGAACTAAGCAATCACTGCTATCGGTCCCATCGGTTGAGGTAGAAAACTGTATCCCTCTCCCACTGAAACGGTCGACTATAAGATTACTATCACCAGCGATGATCACTACTTCCCCTGAAGAAACAGTCCGAATCAGTTGAAACAAATCCCGGTCTGGTCTCAAAGAAAATAATCAAAAAGTGCATACACAAATACCACGAACAAGTGTCGACGCTTCAGTCTGTTGCCGCTGACATGTACATAACAGTCGAACCAAGCTGCATACAAACGACTGCTGATCGCAAACCAGTTCAACGGTTTGAATTCTGGTCTCATGCTTAACGCGATCCCGACCCAAGTCTATCTACGAACACCAGCCAACTGAAAAACGAAGCGAGATAACCAAGCTCTTTCTGGTTGGCGAAGTGAGGTTTAATATTGGAGTTTCGAATACGAAGCCTATAGTTATGTTCGAACATTCAAGAACTCCAAGGACAGGGGGGTCAACCTGACAATATGAGGGTGGTAAAACTAGATAAATGAAAAAAAACTGGACTGGGACGCACAAGTTTATGTATTTGTATTTGTATGGTAGATTTATGCAAGCAATATGCCGACACAGCCATTAGATGCAGATGCAAAAAGTAAGCAAGATGTCACAAATGGAAAAATATCTACATCCACAATTAAAGGCTTTTTCAGAAAGTGTTGAAGGCAACTGTCCACATCAAAAAGGTTTTACACAGGGGATTCCAACCAGCGCCACTGATATTTATTAGCATACTGATTTGCTAAGGACGACCGTGAAAATCTCTTTATCGGCCTTTATGAATCGAAGAATCCTGTCTCAACGCTAAAAATGCCTTTTTTTCTTGCGATATCTGAAGCAATTTTTCTATGGTTGTTAATGACGTTTTGTAACTTCAGACTGGCTTGGTCGACATTTTCGTTTGGAAGCTTTGACAAGATCTGTTCCAGTGCAGGGATAAGTTCTTGTTTTACCAGCGGTTTCTTGTGAAAACTGCATTTCAGACCTTTTTGTATCAGACAGATCTCTGAGATTAATAACAGTAAAACTACTACAAAGACGAACAGACCGGGGACATTTAACGGTTTGCTAAAAATTCACAAACCGGATATACCTGTTCGCCCCATTGTGGGTTGCACACTTCGCGGGATCTACACAATAGCAAAATAGCTTGGTGCCCTATTAAAGCCTTATCAAAAACCGGTGGTAAGTTACATTCATGGTGCTTTTGATTTTATTCTCATTGTACGAAACATTGAACTATAAAGTTACGAAACTGCAGTGAGTTTTGACGTGGTCTCTTTAAACACCAGTGTTCTAATAGAAGCAGCCTAGACACTTTACCCTTTATTGATTTATGACTTTTTTAGAATAAAGTTACTCATTATTTGCCGAGATTGCACGCTGGACTGAAGCACCTGTGGCGCCGACCTATTTCGCTGCACTTGAAAGGTTGTGCGTACTGTACCACGGTGCATTCAGTTTTGTTGTACAGTTGCGAGAATTGGGGTCCGTGTGTGGAAGATATTCATCATTTTGAGGTTTCCGACTATCGATGTTTGCGTAGCATCGCGAAGATTAGGCGGAATGACCAAGTGAAAAATTCTGAGGTCAGAAATTGAGTACTGGGTACTAGTTCAGAGGATGTTCTATCACAGCGTATCCAGCTTAGTAGACTTCGTTGGTTGGGGCGTGTTACGTATGGCGAACACACGTCTACCGTATCGTGCCCTGTTTTGCTTTCCTCCAGGGGAGTGGAAGAAGCCATTCGGAGGTCAACAGATGACGTGAAAGAGAGGAGTCAGAAAATCTACGGCAAACTTAGGGAAAGTAGGTGCCTCAAGTCTTCGTGGTTGGAGTCCAAAAGACCCCCCAACCAGCTGGCTGGAGACACTGAAGAATATCGCTGTCCTGTTCTGTTCGGTTCAGACAACCATCAACCATGCACTGGGTGTAGTGGCTTCGATTGCTATCTCTTAGCAGCAATCTCAAAGAGAGATAATGAAAGAGAATAGAGTATGAAAGGAGTAAGAGAAGAACTACATTATTGGAATCGAGTCGATGGGGAAAATTTGTGAATGCAGGAGCGCCACTGATCACTGCATCTAGCCATATCCCCCAACGTATCTAACCATTGAGTGGAAGGGTCTATTGGACCCCACCAACAAAGTCTACCACGCCCTACATGACCAAGTCCACTAGTTACATTTTTCATACCTTTCTTCCGATTCATGGACTGACCACTTTTACTCATCTTCCAACCGGTGCCCGACTCAGCAAACACAGCGCGCCGAGGAATCCTGTCTGGGGGACATGCGCAACACATGTCCCAACCATCTTAGCCTGGTGAGTTCAATTGTTTCATCTGATGATTTGATCCTTGAACCTAAGACTTTCCGCCGAATCTCAGCATTGGTCACACGGTGTTCCCACCAAATTCCAGAAATGCTACAAAGACATCGGTGTTCAAATACCAACAATCTTCGTATATCCTCCACCTTCAGTAGCCATGTTTCTGAACCATACAGAAGACCTGGCCAGACGGATGCAGCATACGCTTGGCCTTTGATAGATAAACGGATGTCGTGTCGACGCAGCAGATGACTTAGAGTGGCGGATTTCAAACGAGCCTTTTGTATACGCAAGGACATAGCCGATATCCGGACTCTCGGTGAAATGCAGCTCCCCAGATAACATAACTTGTCTATCAGGTCTATAGTCTCCCCAGACATTGAAAGGTTTGGCGTTGGACCAACCCAGTCCTGCAACAGCATCTTGCACATTGAAGGTGCAAAACGCACACGGAACATTGCTACGCAATCCGTCAAGCTGTCTAGAAATGCTTGCAACTCACCAGGATTTTCACTTAGAAGAACTAAGTCAACTGTATATACAAAGTCTGACACCTGCCCAGCCGGAAAAAGTTCAACGCCGCTATCCCCACTTGACAAAAGTGCGGGCCCTAGGATCATATCAGTCACAAACTTAAAGAGAAAAGGAGAGAAGGGGCAACCCTGACATACACTACTTCTCGTGGTGAACTCGGGTGAAAAATCACCGTAAGCCCGGACTCGACTTCGGCTATCAATATAAAAGGGATTATACGATGGAAACCAATTTCTCTGGTACACCCTTCAACAAGACGCAGCGCCACAGAACTGTGAAGTCAAGTGAGTTGAAGACCGCTTTAAGATCAAGAAAAATGGAGATAGTGGGCCTACGGAAGGCGTGTCTATGTTCTGAAATTTGTCGGAGAGTGGAGATATAATCAATACAACCTCGACCAGATCTAAACCAAGCTTGATTCTCACACGAGCACTGTTCGCGAGAGTTAGATAAGCAGTGCAGAATAATACTAGCGAACAGTTTGGATGTGATGATAACCAGACTTATTCCCCTGTGATTTTCACAGAAAGACCTGTCGCCTTTCCTGAAGGTCGGTACGATCACCGATTCACACCAACTCTTTGGAACTTGTTCCCTCTTCCATATCAAACCGAGGGGTTTTGCCAACTTCAGTAAGAGAGGTGAGCCACCGTCTTTGAAAATAGGCTGAGGCAACCCATCCGGTCCGGCAGCCTTACATCGTTTAAGATAGTTTATCTCACGAAGAACCTCCGCTCCTGACGGAGGACTGGTATCTACAACAAGAGCTGTACCCGTTGCGCTGGTGACCAAACTTAAAGAGGACAAAGGCCAATTAAAATGCTTCTCGAAATCATCCGCCCAGTGAATTAGACGATGCTCCTGAGTTTGATTCAGTGAGCCGTTCGCCTCTTCGGTCAATTCGCTAACGCCTGGTTTACGTGGACCGCTTCGTCTAATCAGACGGAAAAGGTTGCGGCTGTTGCCAATCGCCGCAGCTTTTTCCATCTCCCCACACTTCGCAATCCAGCACTGCTCACGATCATTTCTCAGGCTTCGAATCAGTTGGTGTTTAAGACATCTCCGTGCCTCATCATTTCTGGAGTCCGGATAAATCGATCTGTGCACATCTAACAGTACAACTGAGGATGCAGACATCCATCGTTTCTGTGTGTGTCTAGTTGTTGGACCTTGGGTAGCATCAGCAGCTGCACGTAGAGCCTGTTTGATCTCTGTCCATTTCTCCTCTGGATCCTGGGCATTTGACTGTGTCGATAAACTGGTGAATAAATTTGTTCGGAAAGCAGATCGTTGGTTCTCGTTCAGTAGCAGCTGCGCGCGGACAAAACCGTGACCGGTGTCTACAAAAATGGACCAAAATGATCGACAATCTTGAATTGAGCAGCACCAGCGGTAACCGACAGCAATATGGTCGATGTGATTCCAACGCTGTGAGGGCGCAGGAGGACGCCAGGTTAGCTTCTTGTGGGAGAAATTTATACTCACTAAGAATATCCTTGGTCGGAACATAGTTGAATGAGCCGATCACCGTTATCAGTTCGATCGGCTGGAACGCAATATCGGCCTCCCATATTCTCTCCGTTTAGGCTTCCGACCTGAGCATTGAAATCATCAGCAACAACCATGATGTTCGTGGAGTGCACACTGCGGAGCAGTTGAAACAAATCCTGGTAGAATTCGTCTCTGGCCTCAGGAGAGATACAATCAGTTGGGGCATACACAGAAACGACAAACAGGCATCGGCGCTTCAGTCTAGTGCTGTTGACATGCACAGAACCATTCAACCGAACTGCACAAAAAGCGGTGCATGCAGAGCCTTCACGCTCAGAGCGATGCCAACGCCAGCCTGAACATGAGTACCAGACACCGAATCACCCGACACGCAGTGAAACAAGCCGAGCTTGTATTTGGGGAGCGAAGTCTTAAAACTGAAGTTGGGTCATGCACGCGTGTTTCGGAGACACAACTCATATCTACGTTAAGGGTTTCAAGATTCTTACCTAGGGCAGCCTGTTGCCCCGTTTGGTAAGGTGTGCGGACGTTGGAAGCAGCAAAGTGAAAAGGATGCTTAGGTTGGAGAATGGATTCTCTTTCTTCCCCTGTCCTTAGTTTGTTATCTTTCCGAGAGCTACAAGTTTACAGTCACGACTCAATGTGGCTACTCTCGCGCATTTCCAATTGGAACACAAAGGATGAAGAGCAGCGAGATTGGGGATGTTTCTCGATTGATCGCTGGAGATTTCTGGGCACATCATACACAGCGGCCGCCCACACTGCAGAAGTTTTACTTTGGGAAACCTAACCAGAATCTTTGACTCAAAAGTCTCACCCACAAGGCAATGGGGTGTTAACCCAACACGGGAACGTGATCGAAGCACCTGTGAAGGAACTTCTTCTGGCCTGTCACGTGAGACCTGATTACTGCACACGCTTTGTCTTGTCTTTGCTGGTGCTTTGTTATCAATCGGCCTTTCAGATTCATGCACCCAATGGAACAGGCGTAACGTGGACGGGGCAGCATTCTTTGAGCTGGGGGCTGTCCATCTCAGGCGGGCGATAGCTGCCCAATGAAGTGCGATCACTTCTCCCATCGTGGAGAGAAACCCCAGGTACTCCATTCCTACGTCCATCTAGTGGAAGATTTTTGACAGGTAAAGTGTTTCTCTCCGTATTTATTCAATGGAGTGTTCTTTCCAGGGGCATAGTGGTTAGGACCAGATGTCGCTCAACAACTGGTTCAGAGACTGGACTTCGTCTTGCTTCGACCCATTGACCTGTCACGCATGATTGCATCTCCAGCTTAAGGAAGCCATCCTGCATAGCTCTTTGGATCATGGAGGCACGCAAGCGATTACATCACTCCAAGGTGCAGTGTCGTCGTAATGTTGATCAGCGGTGCGGTTTCATTGTGATGGGAAGCCTATGGCAGCAAACCGTGAATAGTGACGTTCGTGTTGTCACTTTCTATTGAATCAGAATGATACATCGATGTGCCTTCGTACAGTTAGACTATGTATTCCGTATGCTGGCTGTTAGGGCGTTCTTTCCTTTCCCCTCCCGTGTAAGTCCACTACCTGGCCACCTTGTATATTCATTACTTTTATTTCTACGTGCAGCATGTTGAGAAAGGCAGTGGTCAGTGGGGCTTGCCCTGCTGTTTAGAGCTGTATGATGATGACGATGATGATATTATTATTACTATTAGTGTCGCATTCTATTTAACTCCTACGTACTTAACGTGTACACAAGCTAAACAGGCAAACTAATGGCGTTGCCATGAGACCTTTCGTATTTCTAATCATTCCCAACCTCTTTCTACATGCAACTGAATACAAAGCCCTAACCTCTCTCAACAATTCCCACGTGTATGTGAGATACGCAGATGACACTTTTATTATCTTGAAACATTATGTCCCGTTTATCCAATCAATAAGAATGGAAGGAAGACATATTGCGAGATGCAAGCATTTCGTTTACTCTTGTCGGCCGCATACTTGAAACACCAGTTTATATATGAAACGTTCAGCGAAGCTATGTTGATCACGAGCGAAAACCCCCTTTTTGCACAGAAACAATCATTGCAAACTATCTGCTTTTCTCAGCATTAGCCACAAAACCCTACACGAATTTCTGTATCCTTTGTGAAAAACATTATTCTCATTTTTCTACTGTGTATCCCATGTATCGAGTCATGTTTAAACTGATACATTTCACATACGCGATAGACAAGAGTGAACGAAATGCTTGCATCTCGTAGTGTCTCCTTTCCGCTCTCATTAACTTTTTAATATCAAATCCAAGCACAAAGATGACTATCTCCACTGGCGGGCACCATAGACTGACCGTAAGCCTAGGCGCTCTACATCCTTCCCGACAGTGATGACCCAAGTTTTGAGCTGGCCACGGCGACAGCGCCATCCAGAGCAGGGTTCAGGAAGAAGTGTTTGTTTGGTTAGTTCTGTCTCGGGACGCCGCAGGAAATGACCCAGCCACCGCAGTCGACCACCCTGGAGGAAGTCAGAGAGTTTGTCAATTTCGCAGCATCGTTTCCGAGCTTCGTCGTTGGATACTCTGTAGGGCCAATTTGTCTTTGAAATAAGTCGCAGGCACCAGTGATCAAACACCTCCAACTTTCTAGTGTCCTCAGCTCTCAAGAGCCAGGTTTCGCAGCCGTAGCTGAGTAAGAGGCGCATAGTGGCACGGTAGATACGCACCTTGGTCCGAAGGCTGATTTCACTGCGGGTCCACAACGCTCGTCGTAGTTGGAGAAATGCTTTCCTGGTGTTGTCTATCCGGAGTATTACTTCACCCTTCACCTGACCGTTCGGAAGCAGTGTAGAGCCTAGATACTTGAATGATGGAACATTCGATTAGTTGGTCATTGATGAATAGCTGTTGAGCTGTTGGCCCTGGGAAAGTTGACATACTTTTGGTTTCCGTAGTGTCTACTTCTAGCCCGATGGACTTTGAGAAGAAATCGATTCGGTCGAGAACTGTTTGGAGCGTGACGGGAGACTCCGCTAGCAAAACAACGTCATACGCGAACTCTAAGTCCGAGACGTACATTTCCTGACTCAATTGGATACCGGGGTAGTCAGTCAGTGCCTGTCTCATTGTCCAGTCGATCGCGTAGTTGAACAACATCGGCGAAACAGGGCAGTCCTGACGGACGCCCGTAGTGAGTGTGAACTCAGATGACTCTTCACCATACATACGGACCCGCGCTCTAGTGGACGAATAGTATCCTCTCAGAAGCCTCGCGAGTTTAGCGGGCATCCCGTCGGACTCCACTATCGCCCAGAGACACTCCCGGTTAAGTGAATCAAAGGCGACCCGAAAGTCGATGAAACAGGCTACCGTTGACTGTTGGAACTTGTAGCGGTGCTCCAGTGTTTGACGTGGTGTGAAAATTTGTTCTACGCAGCCCCTACCATGGCGGAAACCCCCTTGGTTCGGTCGTGTGCTGCGGTCTCTCGCAATTGAGAAGCGGTTGAGCGGCAGCACGCAGAAAATCTTCGCAGCCACGTTGATCAGGCTGATCCCCTCATAGTTGTCACACGGATTTGTCCCCTTTCTTTGAGACATATAGCAGAACGGACGTGGCACAATCAGTCGGAAAGACTTATTCTTGCCATATGGAGCCAAACAGGGTGTGCATTCTGTTGATCAATGGCAATAGGCAGCACTTGCAGACTTCAGTTGAATTGCCATCTTCTCCAGCAGCTTTTTTGTTCTTTAGCTGATTCATGGCTGTGGCGATTTTAGTTATGCTCGGTGGATCGCAATTGACAACGTACGGCTCTGACAGAACTGGGAGTTGTATGGCCGTCGTGTGAACTGATGGTCGGTGGAGTAGTCCATCGAATTGCTCTGCCCATCACTCTATTTTTTTCTGCTCAGGTATGAGCAGACCGGCTGTGTCGCGTAAGAGTGACTCCTGCTTGCATCGCCTACCCGACACGTTGCAAATGAGGCGGAATAGCTTGCCAAAGTCACCGATCCCTGCTGCAATCTCCATTTTTTCAGCTACTCTTATCCATTATCGCTTACGATCAGCCCTAGCGGAGCGCGAGACCTCGCGTTGCAACTTGCGGCGTTCGCCACTTCCTGATATCCGGGCTTCGTGTGCTTTAGCCGACAGTTGGAGTGTGCCTTCAAAGATCCAGTCTTTTAGACGCCTTTCAGCTTTCCCTAGTTCTTTCTAACCGTCGATTTGATTATCATCCACTGTTCTTCTACTGCAGTTGGATCTGGCGATACGTTGTTTGCCATGGGTAATCGGGTGGCGATTGCGCTCAACAGCGCTTGGTATTTCTCTGACATTTCCAGGGCCGCGAACTTTATGCGGGTCGGTGGGAAGGCCTTAGGGCGTGCGGATGGATAGATTCTGAGGCGCGCACGAACAAGAACGTGATCTGTGTCGTTTGCGTTTCCCGTCACTGCGCCGCGGTACGCTCGACAGTTTTCTACAGACGAAGCCCAACGAGGCCTCGATAGGATACGATCGATTTCATGCGAAGTGCGACCGTCGTTGGAGTACTATGTCAGTAAGTCCCTTGCAGGGTGCTGGAAATGTGTGCTGCAAACGACCATTCTGTTAGAGTCGCCCAAACTGACCAGGCGGTCACCATTCTCACAGCGTTGACCAAGGCCAGATTTTCCCAGGACGCGCCGCGTTGACGAGTCCGGTGGACCTGTGCGAGCGTTCCAGTCTCCGGCGATGAACAGAATGCCACTTCTCTGGACCCGACTGATTACCTCTTGGAGGCTGCCGTAGAATTCATCCTTTGTTTCGCTGTCCGCCGCGTTGGTCGGGGCATAGACCGCAATCACCGTTAAGTTCTGCGGGGATCCTTTGAAACGTGCCAAAGCAAGTCATGCTGAAATCGACTCCCAAGCGATTATTGCGTTGTTGGCTTTGTTGTTAATAGCGAATGCGACGCCGTGGCGCACAGAGTTGTCCGTCGGGTCACTGTGATAAATCCAGTAAGTTGCCTCTTCTCCTGGGACTTTCACTCACCGAGTACTGGAGTTAGGTATACGGAGACAGGCTATGTCGATGTTGTAGTTGTGTAGTGTCCTCATTGTGTCAGGCTTTGGCTGCCCACGTTTAATGATGTCCGTGTATTCCAACAAGCTATATAAGCTTACTTCTTACAGTTGGGTATTCCAGCTTGTTGTCTTGACACCTCGACCGCTGAAGCACGAGGTGCGTCGCTTGCCGGGGACGCCGTAGCATGATCGGCGTGCATGTTTACAAAACTATTCATAGAGATTCACGGGAATATGGTACGGGGCGATGTCCCCAGCAACGCTCGAGACTGTTGTACTACTCGGTCGTCAAGTCCGGAGTAGGAAGTAAACTGGTGGTACCTCATCCGGCCTTTTGTTCGAGGATACACCTCTAACCTTTGCACACCCAAGTGCAGACTGCAAGGCAGCAGGGTTGTCCCATATAAGCTGGTGGCCTGTTGTGCGGCTCATTCGCCTCTTCCGGAATACCGGGTCGGGTAGGTTGGACAGGTTCCCTTTGTAGCCGTTGAATCAGATCTCGTCCGCCCATTCAGATGTATCTGTCCTCGAGTGCCGAACACCATATTGACGAGGTTTTTAGACGTCGGTTACCCTCAACCTGGTTTAGCCCGCCTGTCGAGCGGTTTACCGGGGTGTGGCCGCTGATGCATAGTTCAACTTCGTGGAGCCACAGGTTGGAGCTGGGTGAATGATGGAGACCAAGGAGATGGAGGATGCCCCAAGGGACACGACAGTCGACCAACTCAGAGGTGCTACTCTTCTCAGACACCCCAAACATGAAAGAAAAAAACGGTTGGCCTCCATCGGGAACCCGAATCGATCTGGGATTTCACGGGCAATCAGAAAAGGTCTTGGAGATAATCATATTCGGGCCCTTGTTCGCATTAAGAAAACCTTGAAACGCCACTTCATCCAGTTCACTTAAAAGACCAAAACCGTATTCACAAAATGGGCTGTTAATAATGCCCCGCTGAATATCCTGGGCAAACTAGCAGACAGTTAAAGACTAGAATCGCAGAACACATAAGGAAAGATTAAGAACAATTAAAAAAACCTTACTAAAACTTCCGCGAGTCAGCGAACAAACTTTATGCCATGGCCGAAACTTTGGCAGTCCGCGCCCACCCTGTGTGTATTAATCAGAATGACCAAGCAGGAATATCAACCGTCCGGACAGCTATAAGACCACTGAAAAACAAACACCCAGGTGGTAGCAATTTTAATTTGATCTCAAACGACCCCGCGACAAACGACGCCGATAATGGGAATGGATGCAACTGGCGCCCAATCCCTCCAACCACTGCGCGCATAAACACACACTAGCAGACATACTGTATTTAACCGGCTGTGGAGCACCGAAACGTTGATCTATGACCACTACTTTAGAATCCCTTGATTGTGAAACCTGTCTTGAAAAGGACTACCTGCGGTAACCGAAACCCAGGCTAATTATAATTTCTATCGGCAACGCTATTTTTGACACTAAAACATTCAAAAAACAACAAATGGCGCATCGATTCTTTGGTACACGCCTAACCTCTCGTTCGGTCTTGATATACTCCAAATGAGAATGAGCTGTTGACTTCAACGAGCTTTGATCTACCGCAGGAATGTAACCGAAACCTTTTCTGGCCTAGTACTCCAGACCTCGGTGCACGGGTATCTTGCTTGTTGATTTTTGTTTTACGTTTTTAGGGATAAAAATTCTTGATCCGCTTTTCAGGTTCAGTCCTTTGCACCATACACCATGACGTCGACGGGGTAGCATGCTTTGGGCTGAGACTGTCCAGCTTCAGTAGGTAGATGTTGTCCAGTGAAGTGCTATCATTTCTCTCACGGTCAAAAGAAAATCCAGGCATCTCTTCCCTACGTCTACCTAACGAGAGACCGCGCCACTCCCGGAAGGAGCCTACGAATGAGGAACTAACTAGTGGTTGGATGGTATCATTTGACACGAGCTACATTGCTCTCGAGTACTTAGCCCACTCTAACCGTTTCTGAGTTGGACACTGCAGTAAAAAAACAGCCGAATCGCGTGGGGCAATCTGAACACGAACCAGTCAGATCGAGTTGCTTTCTATAATAGCACTGTTCATCCTAAATGTGTTGCATTGACACTTGGTTTCTAATCCGTTTTTGACAGAATGAGAGAATGGCGTTGATTGTGGATGACGACACCGGATATCATGTGGCACAAATCATAAGTTAAGTAACACGAGTACACAGTAATACTGATAGCGCCATGAGAAAACGAGTCGAAAAATCAGGGAGTTTCCGTATGGTCAATAGTGACAGTGATTTTATTGGTCGCCCAGAATAATATTTTGCCGGCAAAGTTCACCGCTAACCTAAACTTTTGTCAGACGATATCACCACTACCCGGGAAGCTGAGTGATTTGTTTTCAAACAGAACAGTCAGGCTGCCAATTTGCCGGACATGCTTCACAAGTCTATGTGGTATTACGGCTCATAGCTTCATGTATGTAAATAAAGAACGAACCTGAAATATGGATATCAAATGGGACTTCTGTCTAAAGGAGACTCCTACGGAGTGAAGAAGAGCTTCCAACACTCGGGACAACATAGGATGTTGAGCCCAGATATGCAGCTGATCAGCCGATTGGGCACAAATACTGGCTGCCAGTCTGTTTGGCTTCGCCACGGTGTACTTCAGCAGGGTTTGTGACAGTAGACAACCAGGCATGCAGACTGTTTTGGTGAGTTCATCCAAATCGCTCAAATTTTGATCCATATCTGAGGCAGCCTCAAAAGGCAAATCTGTAACACGCGTCATAGTCAGGATAGACCAGATTAATTTATCTTCCACAGCACCATGTTTCGGTTTGGAGGCCGGGAATCCAAAAGCCGGAAACAAAATCTTGAAAATAATTCGGATAAAACGGAAAACGCAACGGGGAGAGTTACTCACAACGGATTAGCGAATGTCACATACCATAAAGTGCTGTGTGACAACTGAATAAGTAAATTTAGAAAAAGTCTGACAGACCAAAGATTCCCACTGTAAAGGACAAGCTAAAGGTCGGTATATTGGTGTTCGATTAAATGTGGGAACCCAAGGAGACACTTGTTAAGCTGGGCCCATTAGGTTTCCTGTGATTTTGTGATTTCAGATAGAACACGAGCAACCCTACCTGCACAACTTCTGAAGGCATCTCGCTGTACGAAAACCGGTGAAAATTATTGAAAGTGACGTTTATTATTATCGGTAGAAAGAGCAAACCACTGTGGTTTCACAATGAACTACGAGCCTATTAGGCGGGCTATTCGCTCCGGCCTCATTGAGGCTCAGGAAACCTGTTCATCTGGGGGTGTGCGATATGAAACAGGCTGAGGCCCCAACCACTGGCGTACTGATGCACTCAATGTAAAACTACAAGGTCGTATCTCGGATGTCACCGTCAGGTAACGATTTTAAAGCACAGAGAAGTTATCCTTATGCTCAAGACAATATCCTCTGCTATGCTTCATCACGTCTTTTGGTGACCTGAAACCTACCGACGAAGCCTAGTTTCGTCTTGTCTGGAATGAAACTGCCGTTTTCATGGTCACTTCACAATATGGACTAGCATAGTTAAAGCTCGCCGCCAGAAAAAACTGTGCTGCAGTGTGTATTGATCTTGACACTGGTAGTAACGCGTGAGCACCCACTATCGGTAATTCCAAAACAGCCGACTCGTCCTCACAACATGATTTGCGCTAAAGTAAAAAATTACACAAAACAAGCATTTCACACGCACGTATGAAGTATATATTCTGATGTTCGTAATATGAACACAGGTCTTCAATGAAAACAACAGTCGAAATAATCTGCCTGTTAAGCTTTTGCTATCGCTAGCCAGACGTGTAACTGTGTGGCGAGGAGAACGTAGGTGCATTGGGTGATTTGAGAAAGAGCCGGAAGTCACTTGCACGTTGTGTATTACCAGCAAACGACTAACTACCTATGCATGTTAATGGAGCTTAAACGTTAGGAAATCCTTAGTTCCATACAGATCCATCTATTTCACACCAGTCTCGTATACATCCTTAGTATCCTATGGTCACCATGAAATGTGTGGTTCTATACAGGCAAACTTGAACACCACTGCTGTCTGAGAAGCTAAAAATACGAGTCACATTTGACAATTCAATTCACTCCACTTCTTCTACGGCATTTTTGGCCTCCAATTTTCTTCATCCTTACCATGATTCACCACGAATCTGGAATCACCTCATACGACTCAAAAAAATTCATGTATCTATTCTGCGCGAGATGTTCCTTTACCTCACTCTAACTTCTTATAATTGCCTAAATACTCCCCATTTTCGACTAATGCAGCCATACTTGGAGCAGCACTCTCTCTTCACCCTTCATCTTATGCGTCTAACCCAACGCAAAGGCATTCGTCACACTGTCGGTCAATCCCTTATTCCAAATTTCAGTATCTTCCGTATCGTCGGGTAGCTGCCTTGTCGACAGTTACCATAGCAGATTCTGTTTTCTCGGACTGCCTTTTGTGATGTTTTCTATGGTTTTCCCCTGCAAACCCATAACGTTGCCGTCATCAGAACACCCTGAAAACTTGTTATTCAAATAGAAGTAGTGTTTGTATCACGCAATTACTTGCGAGTAATGTGTGGGATTGATAGATCTTTGTTTAGCTGACTGTCCTCTGGACTGTATATGGGCGTACATGAATGACACGACCGTTTTCTACCTTATTGCCGCTCATCAGGTATCAGTACCCGGGATTCTCCTGCTCAGTCATCCCCACACTTGTACGCTCCATGGTGCGTTTTCCTGCTGCAATCCCATTTGAATCATTATAAATGCGAATGGACGAAAAGCTCACTTTAAAAATCATAGGACTCAGGAACGCATTACCTTCTTACAACCTACTGCTTCTCAAGCGGAGGATCAGTAAGCTGTTTATTCTGGGAATGACCTCCTACCTTTATCGTACAGTAAGTCCATGGGACCAAGGGATTCGTCTCTTGCACTCTGTCAAGTTAACGTGTTGTGCATTACCGGATATTCGCTTGCGATATTTGCGTCCGACTTGCCCTGACGCGACAGCTCAGCTGGGAAAGCAACTACTTGGTAAACGAAAGATAGCCAGCCCGCGGTATGGACTTTTTGATATGAGAAATGCAATTGAATTTTCCGCCTTCTATGAGACTAAGAAAGGACATAATGTCATGGCAGTTCGTTGGCAAAGTAAAACAATCGCTCCCGAATCAACTTGTACCTCCTCAAAGTCATTCTCCGACTCGTTACTGGTTCTAATTTAGTAGGTGTGCTTGCACAGCACGCATGACTGTTGTGTAAGGATATATACATAAGTGTATTTAGGCTTGCATCACTCAGGCACAGATTGTGGCAACGAAACGAAGCTCGGCGAGTTCGCAAAACTGAAAATGCAGCTGTTCTCTACTATTTCGCATCTCGTGTTTCTACAGCACCAGTGAGTTCATCGTAGACCTGATGAGACTGGATACATGCGACTAGACGTAAACACAGGTAGCTGATCACCGTAAGCATCTGCCTAATGGCTGCGCAAGCGAGCAATCGGACTAAAATTGACTAACACGAGGAAAACAAGATAAACAAGGAGAGACAAATGCGTGCATGTACTATTCAAGCGAAACCAATGGGTGAGACTGTTGTGGGCGTGATTCCATGGTTATCAAGACGATAATCAGAAAAACAAGATTTACTGAACTTACATGTAGGAACATTTTCTGCATTTCAGAAAACTCTGGTCTTCCACACAATACTGCCAAGTCGTTGATCAGTGCGTGCTGTTTTATTTTCAAAGTAGAACTTAGACGCGAGAAAGAATCTAAATCTTCGTTGCTGTGATTCAGAGCCGAAAGCAACTCATGCAGATCATTTGGTTTCTTGATTCTTTTTAAAACAGCACGCAAAGCGTGACTGGCGGTAGTATGAGCGGTCATTAGGCAGACCGGAGCTAAGAGGTCAGTCTTTTTCACACTGCTTTCCAGCACATGAGAGGTAAGGAATCGTGCGAATGTCTTTCCCGGCATGAGGCGAATAACCACATCTGTGAAATAGACAAGCGTAGGATGAACGAATCCATCTGGAAGACTGGAAGTCAAAAAAATTGAAATTGAATGACGCTGAGCCAGGCTAAAATGTTCCTTAAGTCGGTTAGGATTTTAACCAACTCACTAGAACATTGTGTACGAAACAGGTCGTTCTAACCAACTAAAAGGCTTGCTATAGAGTGATAACTAACTGGTTTATGACATGGAAAGAATCAAGATCAGACACACTGTGGAAGTCAGAAATAAAGTCAGTGAAGCGGCTGAAGACAAAACAGTTCCCCGTTGAGCGCTACTTACAAAAGACTCCTGGGGAAACTGGACTTCCTCAATTTGAGTTGCAGTCATTTTCGTTTTACATGTACACATTAAAAACATGAAATGTGTCTCCCGTGAAGTAGAAATGCTTTATGCATCCGGATTTGATCGATATTCACGAAGTAAAAAGAAACACAGGGCTGCAAGAAAATAGAGGTTAGAGCACCTACTGAAAGGAGGTTCTCGTCATGCTTTTATTCCATACTTGCACATAAACGCAGTGAAAAATGCAAAGCCTATGGCCTCACAGATGCACCGCACTATCGGGGATCGCCGCAAATCATAACCGAGACTTGAAATGGAGAGCTAATCATGCTAACCATGCACCAGGTGTAGCGGCTTTGGTTGCTTTATCTGAGTGGAAAGAACTCAAGACAATGTGCTACTCAGTACAACTGCTGCGGATAAGCTAAACTGTTCCTCGAAATGCTTAGCACAACTAAACCAACGACGCTCCTGAGTCTCAATCAGTGAGCCGCTCGTCTTCTTGATCAGTTTGCTAACGCCTGAATTTCATGGATCGGTATTTCTGCTCAGGCGGAAAATATCACGGCCAGTGCCGATCCGCGCAGCCTCTTTATCTCCTAACAATTCGCAATTCATCACTGCTCACGACCATGTCTCAGGCCCCGAATCACTTGGTTTCTACATCTCAGTAAATCCATCGTTTCCGAGTCTGTTTCTGGGCAGCATTACCAGCCTTTAGCGGACCTCACAGACCTCGACCCACTGTTTGCCCGCATCCCGCGCATCTGAGTGCATCGATAACCTGAAAAACAGATTTGTGGTAGCAGTTGCGGGTTACGGTTGACTTTGGCGCTATTTTATCCACCCTCAAGACGTGGGGGAAAAACACGCAAGGATAAATGTCGTCACAGTCCACATGCGTCGAACAGAATGAGCGACAGTCCTGAATCGATTCGCGCCAGCGGTAACGGATGGCAATATGGCCGAACTGAGTCCAACGATGTGAAGATCTAGGAGGGCGCCGGTTGAGTAAGTGCTAAGAAGTCCTTGTTCAGAAAATAGCTGAATGGGTCGATCCCCAACGGTGAGAATGGCAAATCAGCCTCGTATATGCCTCTCCGTCTCATTCTGGCTTCTAGCTTGGGCTCTCGCATCAAACAACCGCTGCAAAGCAGCTGCGATAAATCGCAGATGAATTCGTCTTTAGCCTCAGGAGAATTGTGGTGGGTGAGGGAATATACAGACAAGACCATCACGGCAAGAATGCACCTTGGCGTGGTGCATTCGCTTGCGTGCTTCCATAATCCAAAGAGCTATGCAGGATGGTTTCCTTAAGCCGGAGATGCAATCATGCTTGATAGGTCAATGGATGGAGGCCAGATGAAGTCCAGTCACAGAACTAATTGATGGGCAACATTCGGTTCTAACTACTATGCCCGTGAAGAGGACACTCCATTGAGTAAACACGGAGAAACACTTTACCGGTCTGTCATGTTTACTTACTATTCTCTACCTACCTTAGTTTTATTACTGTTGTTCTATTAAATCTCTTTGTTGTTTTCAGATCGCACCGTTCAGTTGTATGTCAAATAAAGCCTGAATTCCAGGCATCAGTCTTCTGCTTGCCTCAACCATTCGGATTTCGTAACCATACACGTATCAATTTATTTTACATAAATACCGTCTCAAAATGGAGCGCTGTCTACGTCCTGAACGATTCGACGCAGATCCAAACTCGACTACTTCTTCAAAAATTTGGCGTCACTGGCTCTGTACGTTCGATAGATTTCTCGCCAAAGTTGGTGTAGACGATTCCGAGAAGCTTGACTCCCTATACAAATATGTCTCTTCGACCATATACGATTGTGTGGCTGAATGTACTGCATACAACGATGCCACTGAAGTCCTTGAAAAACTGTTTATCAAGCCGCCCAATGAGGTCTTTACACGCTACTTATTCGCAACATGCAAACAGGAAACGGGGCAGGATTTCAACCAGTTCTACCAAAAGTTTAAATCCTTAGCTAAGGATCGTAACTTCCGGACCGTGACAGCCGAGCAAAACCAAAACGATGCTATTCGAGACGCTTTCATAAGCGGGATGCAGTCAAACATTGTCCGACAGCGACTCCTTGAAAATAAATCTCTGGATTTGCAAACTGCCTTAGGATTAGCCCGATCGCTCGAAATGGCCCCACAACAACCCAGCGCCTTTCAGATACCATCAATATCGTATACGGCTTCGGCGTCAACACCCACTGAATCAACCGATAATAGTCCCTCTCTGACCACAAGGAAGGTAGCAACTTACTCATGGGAACAACATCAGCGACGTTAAAAACCAAGTGTTATTTCTGTGGAAATGACAAACATCCTCGATTCAAACGCCCTGCTAAGGATGTAGTTTGCAGCAACTGTGGAAAGAAAGGACACTTCAAACATGTCTGCCGGTCACCTCGGTTGTTTGGTGCATTGGACCTGTGAAGCGCATATCGCCAAATCTCCATAGAAAAACAAGACAGGCCATACACTGCTTTTGAAGCCTGTGGGAATTTATATCAATTCTGCCGGATACCGTTCGGAGTGATGAATGATGCTGCTTGTTTTCAGCGTGCTACCGACAAAACTATTCGCGAAGAAAACTTGAAAGGAACGTTCGCCTACATCGATAATATAACTGTGTGTGGCACAAACAAAGATGATCACGATAAGAATCTTACTAGCTTTCTTAATGTTGTGGAAAAATACGGACTTACTCTGCACGAAGAAAAGAGTATCATCGGTACGAAAAAACTCAAACTCTTGGGTTATGAAGTTTCACATGGTCTGATGAAGCCCGATTCTGGAAGATTACGACCCCTTCAGGAACTCCCTCCTCCAAAGGATCTAAAATCTCAGCGACCAGCTGTAGGTTTATTTTCATACTATTCTCAATGGGTACCACGCTAATCGGATAAGATTCATCCACTGGTCCATGACCACGTATTTCCCTTACCAGAGGATGTCAGAGTGTCATTTGAAACACTCAAGAGCGAGCTCGAACGTGTCGTCACCACTGTCGATCCCGAGGTGCCATTGATCGTTGAAACAGATGCCTCGGATATAGCTATCTCAGCCACACTGTCACAAAATCACAGGCCCGTAGCATTCTTTTCCCGGACTCTGTCTCAAAGCGAAAAGCATCATTCATCGGTAGAAAAAGAGGCAAACGCTATTGTGTGGGCTATCCGGAAGTGGAGACATTATTTGCTGAATACACATTTCCGAATGATCACGGATCAAAAGTCGGTCGCATTTATGTTCGACTCCCGACACCATGGGAAGATCGAAAATGATAAGATTCAGAGGTGGCAAACAGAATTATCGTGCTACAGTTTCGACGTCATTTTTCGCCCCGGTCATGAGAATGTCGTGGCCGACACACCGTCTCGCAGCTTCTGCTCCGCGTCTACGTCACTCGCGTCACTCAAAGAATTACACAACTCACTCTGCTACCCGGGTGTTGTCCGCATGCTTCATTTCGTCAGGACGAAGAATCTACCGTACTCAGTCGACGATGTGAAATCTGTCACCGGTGGTTGTACACTTTCTGTCAAATGGAAACCACAGTTTTGCAAGTTACCTACCGGAAATCTGATCAAAGCCACCTCGCCGTTTGAAAGACTAAACATCGATTTTAAGGGGCCGCTTCCCTCAATATCCAAAAATCGGTACCTATTAACTAACATAGACGAGTACTCCATGTTCCCGTTTGCTTATGCTTGCTCAGACCTGTCGACCGCCACAATCATCCGTTGCCTTTCCCATTTGTTTTCGATTTTCGGTATGCCGTCCTACATCCATTCAGACAGGGGCTCTTCTGTCATGTCTGAAGAACTAAAGAACTTCCTTCACCGCAAGGGTATCGTAACCAGAAGAACAACGGCGTACAATCCTCAGTCAAACGGACAAGTCGAGAGACTCAATGGGACCATCTGGAGAACCAGTTCTTGCAGCCCAGTCAAGAGGACTACCATGCACCCAGTGGGAGGATGTTCTTCCCGACGCACTCCATTCCATCAGGTCACTACTGTGCACTGCAACAAATGAAACACCACATGAACGATTATTCACTTATCACCGTAAATCAACATCAGGGGTCTCAATACCCACCTGGTTGAATAGTCCAGGATCGACCTTGACGCGTCGTTCTGTAAGGTCAACAAAATACGGCCCCTTGGTCGATGAAGTTGAAATGACTGAATGCAACCCGAAATACGCTCATGTTCGTTTCCCCGACGGACGGGAAGACACTGTCTCTATACATCATTTGGCACGTAAAAGCCAAGCATCAGAATCACCGAAGACCGTGGAATTTGCCGAAAATCAATCTCCGACTCTAAATGATGACTATCAGCCTTCACCATTTGATGCACAAGAGTCTACGGACACACACCAATATCAGAGTCATTCATTACCGAATCCAATACACACCCCTTAGTAAAAGCACAGCAGCGTGTCTATCCCCATAACCTAAGAAATAGGGAAGCATGAAACATCTCCGACACAAAAGTTCTCAACCGAAATAGTTCGCGGAGGTGAATGTCATGTTTATTCACTATCTTCTACCTACCTTAGTTTTATTACTGTTGTTCTATTGAATTTCTTTGTTGTTTTCAGATCAAACCGTTCAGTTGTACGTCAAATAAAGCCTAAATCCTAGACCTCTGTCTTCTGCTTGCCTCAACCATTCGGATTTCGTAACCATACATGTATCACTGTCTAAAATCTTCCACTAGATGGACGCAGCAATGGAGTACTTGGGGTTTCTCTCCACTGTGGGAGGGGTGGTCGCGCTCCATTGGGCAGTTATCACCCGCCTAAACTTGGCAGCCCCTAGGACAAAGAATGCTGCCCCGTCTACGTTACGCTTGCTCTATTGTTTGGCTCAACACCAAACCTTGTGTTAACAGGAGAAACTCTAGCTGAATTGGATAGATTGTTATCTGGGTAATTACATCTCATCAGATGGACATATATTGGATCAAGTGTCATCGCGTATATACAAGGGGCGTTTGGCTTTTGCCAACCTCCGTCATCTGTGGCATCGGCGTGACATCCGCTTGATTGTTAGGGGTAGATTGTAGGGCACCTTGCCGACACAAGGCACCAGGTGGACAACGAAACCTTCAAAATAACTTACAAAGTACCTGTGAGTTCTTCGAAGACAGTTCGTCAAATCAATTTGGGAACAGCCGAGGCAGTAGAGATGAGGCTGTTAAATCCATCGCTCTGTTCACACAAGCGATCTATCGAATCACTTCAGCTACCCTGGCTGCGATCGAAAAATGGGATACAAAATCAAGGTGATATCGACCGTGACCTTTCAGTCGTGAGAGGAAGCTGCCAACCCACCCCAGAGGTACTTTCTACACTGGATTTTCCCAACCACGAAAAACCAACTTCCCACCTTGTTCCGAACCGCATAACACCTACAACATTGATTAACCAATCCTAATTTGATACTGTAAACACTCTCTCTTTTCTTCCGAAAATATGCATTTCTATCATACACATACTTAACTGCATTAGCCAGAGGATGAAGTTACCGAAAATGAGCTTGTTCGCCATCGCGCCTTTTTCTATGGTGCACTGGTTTTCACAGGAGTACCTCTCGCCCTTCTTGTAAATCGGTACGATCACCGATTCACGCCAATAAATATCTTCTTTTTACGTCAACCAAAGTACGATGAAAACAAATTTATTGCAATTATTCGGTAGGGAAGTTAAAACCATTTGAGTTTCAATAGTAAAAAACTTACACTTGGTTTTTAGAAAATAAGAACAGCTGGGCATTTTTCACAATAGTTTCAAGACTGCTCTTGAAAATCGAGTGAGCTCGGGATGAAATGATTATTAATAGTAGTTGAACAAACGGAGATAGTAGTTCATTTCGCGCATAATCTGGCTAAATAATTGTTATAAATTTCATCAACAAACCATGTAAGTCACTGGCCATCAGAAAACGCTGTGCCAGACTGTTAAGTGTCTCGGAATAGTTTTGATCAAAAGGCGTACACAGTGTTATATTTTCCACGTCAAATGTATCTGTATTGAACATAATCAGCTTAATTGCCTTCGTAATCGAATCTAACAAACTTGTCAGTGGGTCTTTTTCCACCTGAACGCCAGCCATTAACTGGAGGTAGTGTCTGAGTGTATGTTGTGCATGCAAATGGTTGAGATAGCGATCGAAATTGGACTTCATATGATCCAAGAAGGTGCGTGCAAAATCTTGAACTAGTGGTTCATTGCAAAATGGTTCACTTTGACACCGCTTCCATGTTTTTTGAAGAATGTGACGACAGAATTTACTGGTGACGGCACCATCCCAGTTTTTAGACAGGCATTTCAATAGGACGATCAATCCGTCTGTATCCGCTTCCTGAAGCATTTTTTCCAAACTGCGACATACTTTTGGACTAACAGCTACCTTCCAACCATCTTTCTGAAAAGCCAAAAGTGTCTGAAATATGAAAGAGGCTTGGTCTGGATTAAGCCGGCTAAGAGAGGACACCTACCTCGCTCATCTGTCGAAGTAATTGTATCCAAGAGATGTGCACGATCTGCGTAGTATTTACAAGTTTCGCGATCGATTATGACCCTGGGCATGATCCGAGGTTGAGTGTGCAGAAGAAAAACCTGGAGAGAGAGAGAGAGAGATACGAACAATGAAGCGTTGAAAAACAATATGTAACGAAGTTGGCAGCACTATATTATTTTTGCTGTCATTTTACAACAACTTCATAATGTGTGTGAGACAGATGTGTCCCGTTTAAAGCTTTCAAAAACGTTAAACGGCCAGCGGCGCAGATCCTAACTGAGAATTTCGTGATATTTAGGTGACGAAGTTGACCGTTGGTCCACCGCCGCTCAAGGTGCCAGACAGCTCTGCTATCGCCCAGCTCATTACCACGCCTGATCTTCTGAGGCCTTGTGGTTCGGCACGTTAAGTCTCAGGATCGTGGTTGCCGGTTTCCCTCACATTACGAATCATGAAAATACACAATCACACGCGTACTCGCTCTCTTCCTCGCCCTGCTCACTTGGAAAACGGGTATTAAATCACCACCCTCACTAACATTCGCGGAATGAACCAAACAACCGACTTTGTCCGCCAATTTCTCGAATGTTCCTCTCCTCGTGCCCTATTTTCGACCGAAACCCAAATCGCCCTCTCACCAGACCCCACCCACCTCCGATTTCCGAACTATACCTGTCACTCCTCACTTTCACCCAAAGCTGACGTCTGTGCCTCTGTTCGCCAGTCAGTCGCCACATCCAGAATCCAGAATCTCGGACTTTTTTTCAAGTTGTAAATTTCAGTTGACTTGGATGAAACTCCGACTTCCTTATTTTAATCACTAATTTTGTGCTTTTACCGTTCACCCAACAGTAGCTACCCATCGAGCTTTGATTTATTGTCTCCGAACATTGAGCACTTGTTTGTTACGGGTCCCAATTGCCGTATCACCATTCTAGGAGATTGGTTGAATCACTCACCGGACACTTCAGCTCTGGGGTGCGAAGCCGAACATTTCGCCATGGTCAACAACCTGTGCCAACTTACTGACCTCCCCACACGTATTCTCGATCGAGCTGGCGTTCGTGCCCATACCCTTGATCTTATTCTCACTTCTGTTTCTCCTCTTTCATCAGGCATCTCTGCTCTTCCTCCACTTGGCTCATCTGACCACTGCATTATTTCCTGTCCCATCAATTTTACTCACCCCGATCCTCCATCTACCTCGAGACACAGTTTAGAGCTACAGTTCAACCAACTGGGATGGTTTTCGCGATTTCCTAGCCTCCTATCCTTGGAGTGATTGCTGATTCACTTCCGACAACTTCCTTTCTGTTTCTTATTACACTGACATTGTTCTTCAAATTATGCAACCTAGTATTCCTCACGTTTCCAAACCCGGAAAACCCGAATACCCCGAGTAGTTCAACTACGCATGCGATCGTGCTGAATACTTGAAGCGTGCAACAATTCGCTGCCGGCGCCGTTCGCCTACTTCCGGCTCCCACCGCCGAGCCCAGTCTCAGAACTAGTTGACGGGCAACATCCGGTTCTAACTACTATGCCTCTAGAGAGGACACTCCATTGAATAAATACGGAGAGAAACACTTTACCTGTCTAAAATCTTCCACTAGATGGACGTAGGAATGGAGTACCTGGGGTTTCTCTCCACGATGGGAGAAGTGATCGCACTTCATTGGGCAGCTATCGCCCGCCTGAGATGGACAGCCCCCAGCTCAAAGAATGCTGCCCCGTCCACGTTACGCCTGTTCCATTGGGTGCATGAATCTGAAAGGCCGATTGATAACAAAGCACCAGCAAAGACAAGACAAAGCGTGTGCAGTAATCAGGTCTCACGTGACAGGCCAGAAGAAGTTCCTTCACAGGTGCTTCGATCACGTTCCCGTGCTGGGTTAACACCCCATTGCCTTATGGGTCAGACTTTTGAGTCAAAAACTCCGGTTAGGGTTCCCAATGAAGAGCCCCTTCTGCGGTGTGGGGAGCCGCGAAGTTTGATTCGTCCAGAAATCTACAGCATCTTTC
This sequence comes from Fasciola hepatica, assembly GCA_948099385.1. Classification (NCBI taxonomy): domain Eukaryota; kingdom Metazoa; phylum Platyhelminthes; class Trematoda; order Plagiorchiida; family Fasciolidae; genus Fasciola; species Fasciola hepatica. Next base: position 5,542,643 of record CANUEZ040000012.1, on the reverse strand, counting down.
CTGTAAAGGGCCTTACCAATTTTTCCTCTTTTGATTTAACATCGATGTAAACCGCCACGGAAAATGGTGGCTCTGATGGAAGTAGTAGTTCAGGAATCGAGTACAAATCGAATGCACTTCTTAAGCCTAAATGTTCACTTCACTTGGCTGCCTTCAACATCCGCACATTATGTTAGATAGGACAACAGGCTGTCCTCACTAAAACTCGACACATTGTCATTGAAACACGCATACAAAACCCAACTTCGCGGTCAACATTTTTCACCCCAGATACAACCTGTCTCTCGCTTCTCTCTTCGCGTGTCGGGTGATCCGGTTTCTAGTGCTCGTGGTCAGGCCGGCGTTGGGATTAATTTGAGCACGAAAGCTTGGCGTACACTGCTGGACTGGATTCCAGCTAACAGTCATCTGTATGCAGTTCGATTGGGCGGTTCTGTTCGTGTCAACATCAACAAATTGAAGCGTCTATGCTTGTTCGTCGTGTCTGTGTACACCCCCACTGACTGCACTTCCTCTGAGAACAAAAGCAAATTCTACCAGGATTCGTCTCAACCGCTTCGAAGGGCACTTTTACCGAACATGCTGGACATTACTGGAGATTTCCATGTCAAGTTGGTCGTTTGGGAGATTGCGAAAGGTACACTGAAGGCCCATTTTCTATCTTAGCCGATCACAGTGACAATGGTGATCGTCCCATCCAGCTGTGCTCCGACCACAGATTGTTTCTGGCAATTACGAAGTTCTGCCATAATGAGCGGCACAGACTCACATGGCCTCCTTCTACGACTTCATAATGCTGGACACAAATTGACCATATTGTCGTTGGTCACCGCTGGCGTGGATGAACTGAAGATTGTCGTTCGTTTTGGTCTACGCCTGTGGACTTAGATCATGCCTTGGTACGTGCTCGCTTCTGTTTACGTCTCGTCCGCGGTCATCATCATCATCATCATCATCGTACAGCGTTAAACAGTAGGGCAAGCTCCACTGACCACTGCCTTTCTCGCCGTTTTGCACGCTGAATTAGAAAGTATGCATATACAAGATGGACAACGGGTGGACCTACACGGGTGGGAAAAGGAAAGGGTGCCCTAGTAGCCAACACACGGAATACATAGTCTAACTGTACAAACACACATCGATCAGTCATTCTGACTCGACAGAAAGTGACAACACTGTTCACATTTCGCTGCCATATCCTTCAGTGTCTCCAGCCAACTGGTAGACGGATCTTTTGGACCCCAACCACGAAGACGTGAAGTACCTACTTTCCCTAAGTCTGCTGTACATTTTCTCATTCCTCGCTGCCACGTCATCTGGTGACCTCCACGTGGTCTCTTCCACTCCCTAGGAGGAACGGAGAATAGGAAACGGTAGGGTAGACGTGTGTTTGCCATACGTAACACGTGTCTCAACCAACGAAGTCAACTAAGTTGGATACGCTGTGACAAAACGTTCGCCGAATCAGTACCCAATACTCGCTTTCTCACCTCATCGTTGCTTACTCGGCTATTCCACCCAATCATACCGATACTACGTAAACATCGATGGTCGAAAACCTCAAGACGACGAATATCTTCAGCACACAGACTCCAAGTTTCGCAACCATACAACAAAACTGAACGCACTGCAGCACAGTATACACGGCCTTTCAACTTCAGTGAAATATCAGGTCGGCGCCACAAGTGCTTCAGTCCAGCGTACGCCGCTCGAGCCTTGGATATCCGCGTACTCACCTCTACTACTGTGCTCCCATCCGTCGTCACGCAGCTACCGAGGTAGGTGAAGTGGTCGACCACTGACAGCACCTCCCCATCGAGCATCAAGCTCTGAATCGTTGACGTCAAGTCTTGTAACATCACTTCACACTTTGAAGGTGCAAAGCGAATGCCAAATGGAGCTACAGCTCCTGAGAGTCTATCTAGTGCACGCTGAGCATGTTCCGTGCATTCGAACAAGCAGATAACGTCGTCCGCGTAATCTAGGTCACATGGCTTTCTACTATTTTCTAGTTCGACACCTACATCCTGAGGATTTTGCAAGGCATTCTCCATTATTTCGTCCATGACGAAGTTGAACAGGAATGGAGACATGGGACATCCCTGTCGAGCACCACTGGTCGTTTCGAGCCGACCGGATAGTTCACCGTAAACCCTAACGCGGCCAGAAGTATGAGAATACAACGATCTCATTAGGTTCACGAACTTCTGGGGCATACCTTTTCGACAAAGAACACTGAAAAACGATGTTCGATCAACTGAATCGAAGGCGCCTTTCAGGTCTATGAAAATCATTATTGTCGGTCGGCGGTGCGTGTGACGCGTTTCAAGTAGTCGGCGACAAGTAAAAATCTGGTCGATGCATCCTCGACCTAGGCGGAATCCAGCCTGCTGCTCGCGGACATTCCTCTCGCGAGCCGGTGTAAGACGATGCATCAAAATCGAAGCTAATACTTTGGTGACTATCGGGATTAAGCTAATCCAACGATGATTACTGCAGTCATTGCGTATTCCCCTCTTGAAGATGTGAACAATCAATGACTCGCTCCATATTAACGGAATACGCTCCGCCTTCCAAATGTCACGGAGCAACACGGTAAGTGATTTTATCAACGCCTCACCACCCAGTTTGAAAAGAACTGGAGGAAGTTCGTCAGGTTCTGCCGCTTTTCCTAGCTTTAGTGATCGAATGCATTACTCTACTTCTACTTCTGATGGGGGCTCAAGTGATACCACCCAAGGAGTCACAGTTGTTGACACGGGAGTAACTACACTAGCGTGCGGACAGCTAAACTGTTCCTTGAAGTACTCGGCCCATCGGTCAAGCCTTTGCTGTTTGCTATGGATGGGTTCTCCATTTCTATCCCCAATCGTTTCACTGACCTGAGTTCGCCGTCCACCGGTGTCACGAATAAGTTCGAACAGTCTTTGACTGTTACCTGAAGCAGCTGCCACTTCCATTTCTTCGACTACCTTGACCCACCAACTTTCGCCATCCTTCTTAAGGCTTTTCGTAACTTGTCTTTGCAGCTTTCTCCGCATCTTATTCATCCCCTTACAGTTTCAGAGGTGACACTTTTGCTCCATTATACTCAGCGACTCTTGCGAGATCCAGTGTCTTTGATGGGCAACGGATCGAGGACCACAGGCGAAACCTGCTGCAACGTGCATCGCCTGTTTGATATGAGCCCAATGCTCATCTACATTACAGTTCTCCGTGGATCCTAGCTCATGTGCTAACTTCTGCTAATACCGGGTGCGTACTTCTGGATCACACAAACGTTGCACGGCTAATCGGGTTTGCGGTTTGCAACGATGACCATACAGCTGGAGAGATAATCGCATTAAAACTAATGCATGGTCCGACTCTACGTACGCGGACCAGTAAGATCCACAGTTCTGAACAGAACTGCGCCACCGGTAGCTTACGGCGATATGGTCAATTTGACTCAAAGTACCTGTAGAGTTAGAGCGCCATGTTGCTGTGCGACACGAGCTGTGTCGGAAATTTGTGCTAGACAAGAACAATCGATTGTCTGCACAAAACTGGAGAAGCCTATCCCCGTTATCTGTACACTCAGTGGGTTAAGCACAACGCCCACCTAAACAGGCTTCTGACACACTAAATTTGCCAACTTGTGCATTGAAGTCACCAGCTAGCACTACAATATTGAAACCTTTACTGCTGCGAACGAGAGTGGCGAGGGCATCATAGAACTCATCTTTCTGCAAGTCTGAGCTGCAGTCCGTTGGGTCGTACGTCGAGATCACAAACAAATTGTGTTTAACACAACTATCCTTTCGAACGCAGACTGACCCTTGGAGTCTCACAGCACATAAACGACTGTTAACAGGAAACCAGTCTAATAGGGCATCCTCAGCCTTGTCAGTCAAGACAATTCCTACACCACGTTGACCAACAGCTCTAGCTGCTTCGTCTCCTGAGGTGTGCAGAATATACCTCGATGAGATACCAGGAGCAGTTAGCTGAATTACATTGCTCGAATCCTGGATACGCGTTTCGCTTAAGCAGCAAACATCAATCTTCAGAGAGGTCATTGTGAGGGCTAGGCACACCTGCTGACCGGCATGCATGAGTGTACGCACGTTGAAGGACCCCAGATTCAGAGGCTGACGGGGCTTGAGAAAATGTGAGTTACCAGACAGAGGATTATTCCCGATACTATTTGACAGTGAATCGTTGCGAGTATCGACCGTGTTATCAGTGGGAGTATTATGGGTGGATAGATGAGGCAAAGAGGGATGGTTAGGGACAGAAGACAAAGGTTGAATAACAGAGGGAACTCTGAGCAGTAGCACACTTATCACTACCCACCCCGCTCGATGCAATGGGCAGCGCGGTCCTGATTAGCCTGCGCGACGATAGATGCAGTATGGAATTCTTTCTATTCGTGCAGTTCATGGGAGATGTTGGACGGGTACTGCTAGGGTGTCCAGCCACAAAGCAGGAGAACGATTAGGGTCCTCACCCAAAGCCTTTAGTTCTGGCAAGAACCTATCCGCAAGGCAGCGGGATAGCTTAGTGGAAGCCCATTTGCTTGGATCAATTATTCTTCCACTGGTTTTTCCGATTGAGTTGCCAGCTCAAATCGACCCCCAACCTGGAGGACCAGGAGACTGGATTTTTTCTGGCCTCTACCCATTGACCTGTCAGGTATGATTGCATCTCTGGATTAAGGAAGCCATCTTGTATAGCTCTTTGGGTCATAGAGGCGCGCAAGCCATCACGCCACGTCGAGGTGCAGTCTCTAATATACACTAACCACTCTCTCCCTACCCATAGTGTTCTCCCTCTCATGGTTTGTGGGAAACAATGTCGTGGTGATCGTGATGGTATATTGCAGAGTACCACTGTAACGAACAGGTGGTCCAAGAGTGTTGGGAAGGTCTAACCAACCTTACAAGTATACGAGACAGGATATGACCGCCAGTTCGTATAATTAAGGTCATGTCGTACAACAGTCACTCGCAGTGATAACTGCTCTCGTGATCCGTGTGCGGGAGGGGATGAAAAAGAATAACGACACCCTTAAACTGTCACGTTCCCTGATCTCTTCCGCTCCTGGACTAGTTTGCGAATAAGGACGAAACCGCAGTAAGGTTGTCACTTGAAGAACACGACAATGACGGCTGTGCGGTAGTGGGTACACGGCACGGCCAAGAATCACAAGGGAAAGCCAGGATTTACGGCAAGTTCATACTTCTAGACTAATTCTCTGCCAATTCGAAAGCTTGAAGACGAACATAATGACAAACGGGTCGAACAAACGGACTTGGACGATTAACTTGATGTACATTTCTGTAATATACAATCGTAAAAATGACCAAAACGCCTTTTTACGGTCTTTTTATTTGTTCATCGGTGAGATGGGTTGCAGGAGAATGAACTAGATTAACAAGGTAAATGAGATCTCACAAAAGCCTCGTACAATGGCAATCAGACCATCGGTTTCCTAAAGCTGACCGCCCTCCTTAGCTGGTGCAGGGTTCTGTGTGCTTTCTGTATTACTTTCTGACACTGGCTACTTGGCTTAAGGTCAGCGCTTACCATCGCCCCTAGATCCCGGGCTTCTACGGTCTGTGCTAGCGCCTCCCGATTGTCTGGTGACCTCATATATCGGGTGGGCCGTGATCCTTTCTCCTTGATGAGATGTTGGCCTTCGCTCAGATTGAGGGGAAGATCCCACACCACTGACCACCAAGTACAGCGTTAAACAGCAGGGCAAGCCCCACTGACCACTGCCTTCCTCGCCATGTTGCACGTTGAATTAGAAAGTATGAATATACAAGATGGACAGGGAGTGGACCTAGACTGGTATAGCTTGTTAAGGTCACGCTGAACCGCCGCATCATTTGGCGCTCCTACCACCATGGAGTCATCCGCGAACGAGAAGTACGAGTTTTCCAACCCGTCCGCCAGATCGTCAGTGCACATCAAGAACAACAGGGGTCCCAGGGCTGACCCTTGCGAAACGCCACCATGCAGATTCCCATTGCCCGACAAACAGTCTTCTACTCTCACTCGGAAAACTCTCTCCTTTAGGCTTTGTACAATCCACTACTGCATTTTCGCCGTAAGTTGAAACTATTCCACCTTTGCTTCGAGCAACCTGTGGTTAACCGGATAAAATGCCTTTTGGAAATCCTGACAGCAGACTTCCACCCGTTTCCCTTGATCCACTCGACTGGTTACCTCATACAAGAAACTCATTAGGTTGGAGAGACAAGAGCGCCGGTGCCAGAACCCATGCTGGTTGGCAGTCACCAGCTTGTTCTTCTCTAAATGCCTCACTATTCTACCTCGTAGTATTCTCTCGAGAGTTTTAAGCACCACTGACGTCCATTTAATCGGCCTGTAACCGGTACATGCGTCTGTCTACATCTTTATAAACGGGTGTGATGACCGATACAAGCTAGTCTTTAAGTAGCACACTCGTATCTAGTGGTGTTGAACAGCTTAGCTAATGGTCCGTAGAGTGGCTCTCCGCTCTAGCCTGTGCCCAACTTTCACGAGCCAGTAGGTTGGACAGACAAGATCGGTCCTTTCGGAAACCATGGTGCTGGTGGTTGAGAAGCTGGTGCCTATTTATGTATTCATGCAGCTGTTTGGAGACTAGTCGTTCCATGGTCTTTTCGATCACATACGTAAGGCTAACTGGACGGTGGTTTTCAGCGTCCGCCTTTTTGCCGCCCTTGAATATCGGGATCACAACGATATTTCCCATTCGGATGGCGGTTTGCCGTGTTCCATCGAGCTGTTAAACAGCCTCGTGATTGAGGGCGCAATGATTTCCCGAAGGACTAGTGGACAGATCCCATCCAGACCAGGCGATGTTTGTGGCCGAAGCCCTTGCCCAGCATTTAGAACATCCACCACCACAAACGATCGCAATGTCACGGTAATTGCATTCTGTGCACGGCACATGACCAACGTACACTAGATAGACTCCCAAGAGCTCGAACTCCACTAGCCATGCGCTTTGCACCTTCAAAGTGTAAAGTGATATTGTAAGACTGGACGCCAACGATTCCCAGTTCGACTCTCGACCGCTTCAGTTTCCTCGACAGCAGTGTGACGGCGGATGGAGTACGACTGTAGAAGTGAGCACGCGTATATCCAATGCTCGAGCGGCGTACGCTGGACTAGAGCACTTGCGGCGCCGACCTATTTCGCTGTACTTGAAAGGTTATGTGTACCGTACCACGGCGCATTCAGCTTTGTATAGTTGCGAGAATTGGGGTCCGTGTGTGGAAGATATTCATCAGTTTGAGGTTTCCACGGAGCTGCTACCCACCAAGGGATACTGTGCCTACAGGACGGACAGAGATGATGGCAGTGTAGGGGGAGGAACGCTACTGCTAGTAAACGAAAACTTTGACCGGAAATCTAAAGAAGCCCTGAATACCCCAAATATACAAGCTTCACCATGCCGCCTACTATCTCCGGGTTCTTTTATGGGTATAGCATGCGTATACCGTAGCCCAAATGCTAATTCAGAAGAAGACCTTTTATTGTTCGACTATCTAGCCACGATTGCCTCGTAGGCATCCCGGATTTTGATAATGGGGGATTTCAACTTCCCAGAAACAAACTGGGAGAGCCTGTCTTCTTTGACTGACACCCATTGTAGTCGGAAATTAATTGAGCTGGTGGACTGCATACCACTCTCTCAGCACGTCAACCAGCCGACCAGGTTGAGGGAATGGCAAACTCCGAGTGTACTTGATCTGGTGCTCACTAGACACCCAGAGGAAGTAAGTGGACTAGAGTTCACCGCCCCGCTTGGAAGGAGCGACCATGTGGTCATCAGATTCCTGATCCAAGGGGCTCTCCCCGGGGTGCCAAATAAAATGCGAAGGAACTTCAGGAGTCTGGACGTCATCGCGACCACGGAGGCAGCAGGCAGAACTGACTGAGGCGATCATTATCAGACAGTGGAAGAGGGTGGGTCGTCATCAGGGACCACCTCCCCAGGTTGACCGACGAGTTCGCCCCAATGAGATGCATCAAAAGACTGGGCAAACCACCGTGGTGGACGAGCCAATCCACCAAGGCGCAACTGGCGAAGCGAAAAGCATGGCGTCTTTATCGGTCAACAGGTGGACACCAGAGATTGGTGCAATATATGCGAGCCCGTGAGCGTGCCATTAGGGTGCAGCGAGATAGCCAGACAAGATATGAAGCGGCCCTAGCGTGTAGAGTAAAGGCATGTCCTAAGGCTTAATATAACTATGTCCAGTCTAAGGCTACAGCAAGAGTCGCCGTGAGGTGTATAGTCAACGAAGACGGAGTGCAGTCAACGAGCGCTTACGAGAAAGCGCAGACTCTGAAGAACTGCTTTGAACGTGTGCATAGACGAGACACTGGGAGACAGCATGAGACAACCGTAACCCAACAGACGATCATCATGGATGAAGTCGTCATTAGTAATAGTGAGGTTGAACTGGTGCTCAGCAGTCTCAATGGCAATAATGCTGCGGAGCCGGATGGTGTTCATCCCGCCACTTAAAAGCCCTAGCCAGTGTACTGGCTGAACCGCTAGCATAGCTGTTCAGCGTATCTTTAGACACCGGGGAGCTACCGGACGACTGGAGACCGGCACAGGTTGTCCTCATTTACAAAGGAGGCAAACGGGAGGTGGCCTCTAACTACCGTCCCGTAAGCTTACTACCAATAGCCCTCAAAGTACTGGAGGGACGGGTCAGAGGGCGACTAACAGAAAACCTGCGGACTCACCAGCTGATTGCTAATCAGCAACATGGGTTTGTTAAAGGAGGGTCCTGTCTCACTGACCTGCTATCGCTTTTCGACAGGGTAACTCGCAGATTAGACCAAGGGGAACCAGTAGAGGTATGATACTTAGACTTCCAAAAAGCCTTCGATTCAGTATATCACCGCTTCTTGCTGGGCAAACGCACTTGGAATGGCCCCACAGATTGCGAGGTGGATCGAGGGTTACTTAAGTAACAGAGCCTTCTTCGTACAGGTCGAGGACACCAGGTCTACACTGGCCCAGGTATGCAGTGGTGTGCCACAAGGTTCCGTGCTGGGACCCGTGTTGTTCCTGGTAAACGTGAATAATCTGGTAGTCACACTAGACTTCCCGGGATTCCTGTCCGCAGATGACATCAAAATCGCAAGTGAACTAATCTGCAAACCGACTTAAACAGGACTGGTGCGTGGGCTGTGAAGTGGTAGTTGCCAATGAATGCAGCCAAATGCAAACACTTACTGCCTGACAGGGGAAGCAGCGAAGACAGATACGTAGGGCTGTCCGTCCCAGCCACGACTGAGTCCGTTGCTATCGCAAGAGACCTAGGTGTGCTTGTGCACGGGAGCTTCAAACCCGCCGAGCAGTGCACGTCAGCAGCGGTCAGAGCAAACAGGGCGCTTTTCAAATTAGGACGAACATTGGTGTCTAGAGAGGCCAGAGTAATTCTGCCTATATAAAAGGTGACCTCAAGCATCACTTGAAGACTTTTTCAAGCATGAGCGCCGAGCGTAATGAAGGACACAAAGGTGTTGGAAGACGTTTAAAGGTTTGTCGAATGATAAATGGGATGCTAGGGAAGTCGTATCAGGAAAGGCTGAAAGTCCTAAATCTGATCTTCCTGGACCATCGTAGGTTAAGGGGGGATCTGGTAGGGAATCACTACGACCGATAAACCATTACTGACTCGTTGTCACAATGTTGCACTCAGGGGACACGGGCGTAAACTGGACAAACCAAGAGCAAGTAAGAGCACAAGGGCATGTTTCTTTTCCCACCGCGTCATAAACAAGTGAAATAAGTTGCCTCCACACGTAGTGACGGCAAACTCGGTCGTTGCCTTTATGCACAAACTAGATGCGTGCTGGACATAGGTATTTCCAGACTGTTACTAGCCCTCCTAGGAAGCTTTCTTTTTTATTTTTATTATCCGTCCTTTCTCCCTCCCGACCAACTATATTATACTTCATCTCGTCACTCTGGTGTTTCCTAACTGCATCTATCTCTATCACAGCCTTCATATCACCCTACTCGCCAAAATCCCATATTAACACCCCTATATTATACGATGACTCAAAGTATGTCTCACATGGAGACGGCAGTGAGTTGTGGCGCCGAACCTACATTAGTGTGACATAGCTGCTTCCGAGGGCAAGCCTGTTTCTTTTCCTTCCCGTCAGCTAGTTCAGTTCAGTTCAGTTCAGTTTGCCCAGGACAGGTAATGGCCACGGCCAATCGAGTTTCCAGAATCCCTCCGACGGTATGCACACCAGTTATGCATCCACTACTGCCGAGTGTATTTCGTCGAATCCCCGCTAAAAACGAGGGGGAAACAGAAAACATCATCGAACATCAACTGCGAGAGACATTATGCATGGCGAGCGTTCACTGAGACAGCATGCAATGAGCGATAACATCGATTGAAACAAAAACTCAGATGGATCACAGATCTCCATATCATCCATCTATTTGACACACTCAACGATCTTCACAAGGAAATATCCCGTACCACTTGCTATCTAGGGCACCTTTGAAGGACTGGATGGTCTGCAGATCTATCATTCCACCAGGCAGTCCGTTCCAACTGTTCACTACCCTGTTGCTGAAGAAGTGCGATCTAGTCATCAACCTAGCTCGGGCTTTTATCAGCTTCTTTTCATATCCCCTTGTTCTGGAATCTAAAGCCACTTGAAATAGACTATCTGGTCTAAGGCCAGAAAAGCCCTTCATTATCTTGAACGTTTCTATGAGACCCCCTCGACTTCTCCTTTCCAACGAGAAAAGATTCAGACCACTGAGTCTCTGCTCGTACGTCTTACCCCTCTGCCCTTCAACCATTCGCGTGGCGAGACGTTGGACTTTCTCTAGGAAGGCGGCGTCTTTTTCGTAGAAGGGTGACCAAGCCTGCACGCTACCTTCTAAGTGAGCTCACTTAGGTAGTACGACCTAGGTCGTACTATAGCCATGTAAATAGGTACGGATGCCACCGGCTGCCGGCAAGACAAAGCTGATCGCAGTCCAAAGAGCTCCCTACGAGCCTTCTGTGCAGCAGCGTTGCATTGCTCTGACCATTTGAAGTCACTGTTCATGATGACCCCAAAGTCTTTAACCCTACTGATTGCTTCTATGGTAAACAGCTACTACAAATACCGAATTGTATTGGATACCTGGAAGTCCCAGCACGGCGGGAACTCCTTGGGCTCGCAGTGCAAGGAACTGGACGTTTACCGGCTCAAGCCGCAGGTCCTGTGACCTGACCTGAACTTACTGAAATTGCCGCAGCCCAACGACACACGCCGCTGGCGTAGCGCAGAATGCGTCTGGCTAGTCCAGTTCAGTTCAATTCAGTTCAGTTTGCACAGGACTTGGTGTGGCTAGAGCCAATCGTGTGTCCAGATAGTTGTGTTGTCGGCGCTTTTCCGTAGCTCCCAACACTGTGTGATTTTCTTTTTCTGAAAGGCAGAAACTTTGTGCAGTATCAGCCCGGGCAGAGTAAGGAGGAAACAATAAGTAAATTGCATCTGACCCTAAAAGCTGCTTAACATAACTCGGGGTATACTGCCACCCAACATAGGTCTACTGCTTTCTTAAAAGCCTTCACGGTTGTGGTATTTATGACCTCTTCCGGGAGCTTATTCCAATAGGGTACCACTCTATTTGAGAAGTACTTCGCCCTAATTTGGAGCCTTGAATGCTTTCTTTGTAATCTAAGGCCATGCCCCCTTGTACCTCTCTCGGGGATTAGAGATAAAAGGTCTTTTCGTCTTATTCCTGACAGTCCTTTTTATTACCTTGAAGGTTTCTATCAAATCCCCGCGAATGCGCTGTCTTTCCATCGAGAACAGGTCTAAGGCACGGAGACGCTCTGTGTAGTTAAACCCCCTCTGCCCAGCCACCATTCTAGTGGCTAGCCCTTGTACTTTCTCCAGACAGTCGATATCTTTCTGGTAGAACGGTGCCCAGGCCTGAACGCAGTACTCCATATGCGGCCTAACTATGGCCTGATGTATCGGAACGAAAATCTCCGGATCTCTACACGACATAATGGATCTAACTCGAAAGAGTTCTCTCCTGGCCGTATTGGCTGCTGAGGTGCTCTGCTTTGACGGCTTAAAGCTGTTGTCCATTATAACGCCCAAGTCTTTGACCTGCGAGACCACTTGCAACGAACCCACACCATTGTCACTAGCCCCTGTATTTGTGGTCAAGCATTGACACTTGGTGAGGTTTAGTGGAAGGTCCCATTTGCGTGCCCAGTTTTGTACTGCTAACACGTCAAGTTCTATATCTACTCCAGCTATCTTGACGTTATCGGCAAACATAAAGGTGGGGTTTGTAAGCCCACGTGCTAGGTCGTTGATGAAGATGAGGAAGAGCAGAGGGCCGAGCACAGAGCCCTATGGCACCCCACTTGTTACACCTTCCGGTTTTGAAACCCGACTCCCCATCTTAACACTAAGGGTTCGCCCTGCTAAGAAACTACTTATCCATTGTCTTGCCTTTCCATTAGTTCCCATAGACTGCAGTTTGACGTCCAGAAATCTGTGGTTCACAGAATCAAACGCCTTGTTGAAGTCCAAGTAGCAGACCACAATCGATTGCCCTTCGTCCAGACGCTTGGTTACCTCATCGAGGAACAGCAGGAGATTCGTCAGACAGGATCACCCTGCCACAAACCCATGCTGCGCATTTGATATGAGATTGTGTTGAACCAAATGCCTAGAGATCTGTTTCCTGACTATTCGCTCCAGGCCCTTGCACAGTACTGAAGTCAAGCTAACCGGCCGGTAATTTTCGGCCTTTTGCCGGGGTCCACTCTTGTAAATGCCTACCACTGTTGCTCTCCTCCAGTCTCCCGGCACAATTCCCTCTCTAAGTAACGTTTCATACAGCTTCGTCACCGAAGCCCTCAGGACCTCGGCCAGAGGCTGGACGATTGCTGGATGAATCCCGTCTGGACCTGCTGCTTTATTTCTATTCAACGTTTGCAACTCCGCGTACACTTCTTCTCCTACAGTAAGTTCGGGTGTTGGAGGCGCCTGTGGGCCCTCCATTCTTTCCTTCAAACTATTTTCTGGTCGATATACGCTCTTGAAGAATGCCAAGAGCATGTCAGCCCTGTCTTCGTTGTTTAGAGCTAGTCGTCCCTGTGCTCCTTCCAAAGTTGCCGCGCCCTCTCTCATGCGTTTGTGAGATTGCACGTAGGCGTAGAATCGCTTTGGGTTTGTGCGGACCGACGCAGCTAACCAATGCTCGAAGGCATATTTCTCCACTCTCCGGATCTCTCGAGCTCTGTTTCTAGCCATCTTATAGCTATTCAATGCCCCCTGAGTTCTATACAGCTTGTACGCCGCCCATCGTTGCCTACGAATAACTATAGCCTTGCGGGCTTTTGACTTCCACCATGGGGGTAGATTTCTACTTCTAGCCACCCTCAGGGATGCAAATTCCTCTGTAAGTTCGAGTAGCCCCATCTTGATGGCCTCCTGAAGTTCCTCTACGGAGGCGTTTGTGTGTCTCGGTGTCCACTGAATTTCCTCCGCCGCCCCCTTCAGTTCACCTATGTTGATTCTCCCATAGCGCCGACGTAACACGATTTCCTTCGGCGCCTTGCTTAGTCTTAGTGTGACCCTTAGGACTACATGATCACTTTTTCGAAGTGGCTCTTCCCACTTAATTTCCTTAACGTCCTGATGGTGCCGCGTTATGATTATGTCAAGGAGAGACGGGTGCTGTCCACCTCTGTGTCTAGTGGCCTGTGTCACATGCTGTAACAGCCGGTCGTGGAAAATCCCCCTTTTTCCCTCGCGATTCTGTGTTTTTCCCAACATCACTCATTTCCATACACTATTGACTTGTCTTTACGAACTGGTTGTTTTTCTGGACCAATTGTTGTTTGTTCGCGCCCAGAGCGCTACTTTGGCACATCCTTGTTCAGGACCTGCGTGACGCACGTGCTGTCTGCTCACACGCTGCTATTCGGTTTCTCGTTGCTGAGTCCTCGTGATCGTATTATTGAGGTTTGTATATTGTTTATGTCATTGTTTATTGTAATAATCTAGTATCGTAGAATATCACGGATAATCGTCTTCTGATTTCGGGATCCGTTGCGAATTTGGCTACGCATTGCTCAAACGTTCGTAACACATGCTGCGTAAGTGCATGTAACTGGACCCACTGCAGAAACTTGTCGCCCGTTGATCCCCTTGGTGCGATCCCGCTTTCCCGGTTAATTTCGGGCAGGTTGAGATCCCCTAATAAGATGAACTCCTTTGTCTATGCCAGAACCACGTCCAGCATTTGCAAGAGCTCAACGTCTTCCTCGTCTGTGGCTAGCGGTGCCCTGTAGATACAGATAATGCATACTGTTCGCGCCTCGATCATGATAAAGCAGGATCTGACCTGTACGTTACCGGAGACTAAGCTGAACGGAGTCTCCCAATGGCCTATGTCGGTCAGTATTAGAAGTGCCACTCCGCCCCCCTGCCTTCCATCTGTTCTATCCTGTCTGTAGGCAGCGCATCCCTGGAAGCGCATGTCAGTATATGGCTTTATCCAAGTTTCCGTCAACGCAACGACATCAGACTCTGAGATCCTAGCCGTCAACTCCTCTCTTTTTCGCGGGGGACTGCAGGTGTTGGTGTACCATATCGACGGTTCCCTGGTCCTCGTTACTGACTTCATTGCTAATTCTGGGGCTAGGATACCCTCAGTTCAGTTGTTTTGAAGTCTTGAAGTACTACACGGGTTCGAGGCCTCGAGCCTATTTGCTGAGGTTCTAGAGGAAATCTTTGATCTTCTGTCGGATTCACCGAGCTGCTTCGAGAATAAAAAGAAGCGGAAGGAGGGGCGGCGGTGGCAACAAGAACAAAATACACAACATCATGCAGTGTCTCACCGCGGACAGTGCCTTAAGCGGAATGCGGGTGCGACATTCATGAACATGTAGCGGAATGGAAGTGCAAAAAAAGACATTTATTTCACTGTTTTGTGGACCAGGAATTACTGGGAGAGACCCAGGTAGAGGTCTAACCTTTTCTTGGAGATAGTTTCTTTCTGCGAGAGGACAATATCTTCCGGAAGTGCGTCCCACAGAGTAACTACCCTATAGCTAAAAAAGTTAATTCTCAGCGAAGTACGTGGTCTTGGTTTAAAAATCCTTCTGCTGCGACCACGGAGAGAAGAGGCTGGACAGACAATGAAGAAGCAATCGTATTCACCTGTTTCAAAAAGGTGAAACATCGAAAACAGTTCATCTCTTACGCGCCCTAAGTCAAGGGGATAGAGATTGAGGAGTGAGAGGCGGACAGGATAAGGTAGGTGGGACAGACTCCATGCTGTTTTGGTGGAGGCCCGCTGAACTCTTTCTAGGATCTCACTGTATTGGACAAGGCCAGAGTGCACTATCTGACTACCGTACTCCAGCAGGGGTCTGATATACGTGCCGAAAATTATGGAGAAATCATCCCTAGAGATGCGCGGAAAAGACCTCCGAGTCATATTTAGGACTTGTTCTCAGGTTAGTGATGATGAGAAAAGAACAAGTTACAATCTGACCAGAAACCGAGCACTTTGTGTCGTTCAACCCTAGGCAGTGTGATTGCTTAGTTAATGGAAAACGTGTGACCAGTCTCTCTGCCGAAAGACATGCTCACGCATTTGTCATCATTACCTGGGAGGTTCGAACCCTCGGACCAGCATTTCGTTTCATCAACTGCAATTTACAGGTTTTCAACGCTTGAACTCCACAGGGTTACATCGTCTGCGTACATGGCAATGTTTGCAGGAAGGGCTGTCGGAAGATCGTTTATGCAGATCAAGAAAAGGAGAGGACCTAAGATCGACCCTTGGGGGACCCCAGTTGTTACTGGGTGGGGGTTGAGACAAAACTTCCTCCACCTTAACCAAAAAGGTGCGGTCGGTAAGCAAACTGCCTAAGATGTCCAATATAGGGCCTGTAATCCCGTATATTTGCAGTTTATAAAGAAGAGGGGCATGGTGGACCTTGTCGACGGCCTTAGCAAAATGGACGAATACGGCGTGTGAGAGCTGGCCATCATCGTAGGCTTTCGTCAGACTATCCATGACAGTAAGCATATTGGTGATGCATGATCTGCCAGGAAGGAACCCATGTTGGGACGGGGAAAGGATCCTATTTCTATGCAGCTGGGAAAGAACCGCACTCCTAAGAATTCCCTCAAACATTTTGCTAGTGAGACTTATGGGCCTGTAACTAGTAGCAAGGTGTCTACTACCCTTCTTATAGATGGGTGCGATCACTGCTTTTTTCCAGCTACTCGGGAAAACTCCATCGTGAACACATCGCTGAAAGAGAGCGGCATAAGTAGCAGCTAATGTGTCCGCGGCTTCCTTGAGAATGCAGGGATGGATTAAGTCAGGACCCATGGAGCCGTGTTGGTTGATCCGTCGGAAACCTTGTGCGAATGCACCAATGGGAATAATGACGCGGTTAAGGGTAGTGGCCAGATATATCAGGTGCATGGTGGGGTGGGATGATATGGTTAGGGAGCTAAAAATTGTACGGAAGTAGGAGCTGAATGCCTCGGCTACTTGGTTGGGGGAAGTGACTGGGGATCCGGCGCTATCTTTGAGAGCTAGTGATGTCGGAACTGTGCCCTTTAGACGCCGCATGCACTGGAATAAAAATGCCTCGTTGGTCCGTGCTCGATCAAGTACAGATCGTTGGACTGCATTTTGCTAGAACCTTATCTTGTCTTTGCATATGTTCCGTATGATCCTGAAATCTTCTGCATCGCGCGCAAGGCCTGTGGCTTTATATCTAGCAAAGGGGCATGCGTGTTTGTCTAGAATGCGCTTAATGGGGCAAGGGAGGGGTCGCTTACCGGTCTGTGGTCGACGAACTCTGGGGACAAATAGCCTATCATCTAAGGAGATTAACTCTCCGAGATTCTCGGCCATTTCATCAGCAGACTTACCTAGATTAGCTGCATTTAGCCGGGAGCGAATATAAGCACAGACTTGGTCAAAATTGGTCCTTTTGGAGGATCTCAAAATTATGGTTTCTAAGGGAAGAGGAGGCTATTTGAAGATATGATCGAACCCAATGAGAAGGTGATCACTTTTGCCGAGGGGCGGCTAGTAATGCACCACGTCTATTTAGAACCGATCATTGATGACTAGGCCTAGTAGGGAAGGGGCATGTCCAGTGCGATATCTAGTTGGATTTTTTACTTTTTGCATCCACAAACGTTTTGATTACGAGATCCAGGAGGGGTTTACCAAAGGTGACCTCCAAGGCATCAGCTCTTTGCCAGTCGATACTGGGTGGGTTGAAGTCGCCAGTGACTGACAGATGGGTGAAGTCTGTGTAGCTTTTCAGGGGGCCCAATAAGTCTTTGAGACTTAGGCTATCGGTTGAATTGCTTGCGGGAGGACGATATGCTACACAAGCAGTAGGGTATCTGTCCTACAGAGGGTAAACACAACCCACAAACAATCAATACATGGAAATGTAGGGTTGTCAGTATAGTGGGAGGAGGTATACAATTATCGTAGTATATGGTAACCCCGCCGGCACGACGTCTGCTCGAGTTCTGCCCTACTGTGGAGTATCCCGGATTAGATATTTCGGCATCAAGTATATCGGGGGTGAGCCAGGTTTCTGTGAGGTCTATAATCTGAGGCTCTTTATCCATTGCAAGCTGCCGAAGCTCCGGGATCTTATGCAGCACACTCAGGCAATTGCTGTAAAAACACCTGAGCACATGTTCAACGGTTGTTGCAGAATCGCCAGAGACTACTGATTTTGGGTTTCAGGAGTGGGAAAGATGGAGTGTTGGGGGTGGAAAGGAGGTCCCGGGGGAGTTGGAAGCTGAAGATATTGGGGGGCTAGAGAGTAACCAGAGTGTTGGGGGGGTGGCGGTAGGTTTTGATGTCTATTAACCTGGGAGGTCTCACAAAAGGCAGACAGTCTGCATCCTTCATTCTCTGAAAAGGGTGGGCTGCTTTTTGTGGTTTACCTTTGTGCACTGCGTGATTTACAGCTCTGAGTTTTCTTGTTATTTATCCTGTTTTGCATGACCACATCAGGTATCTTTTCTTTTGCACTGACCTCCTCACTGCAGCTATCAGCAGAAACTGGTTGCAGGTTTGTGTCTGGGATCAGTTATGGGTGAGGCTCTTCCGGTAATACAGTCTTATTACGAATGCTGGGGTCTGGGATACATTTTGTAGGCGCCAGAAGTTTAGTAGCACTAGATTAGAAGTATCCTCAGTTAAGTCAAGAACCGCTCCCGTATATAGTCTATAGCTCCTGGTCCTCGGTTTTTGACACGATAGCGAATATACTCGGCAGCGCGCAAAGCAGAATTCAGAAACCTGGAGCGGGTCAACGTGTGTATTGGAGGAGCGAAACGGCGTGCAGACGAAGTACACAGGCGGAGCAAGTGGCGCCACCAAAAACGGTAATTGTTTAAATAAACAAATTTGTTAGTCTTCGTCAGCGAGTGCTTTATTGGTAGCACTACACTAGGTCTACTACTGGGGACACTTTCCGCGACGGGAGGTGGAATGAGTAGGGAAGCAGCGGATGGTGGGCATGCAGCTCTATCCTCAAGGCGAGTTACCTGGACGACTGGCGTCGCTCTGAGCTTGGGATCGGTTTTTGTGGGGTCGCTGGCTTGGCCTTCTCACTGCGGAGCCTTAGGTGAAGTGGCTTGTCAATGGATAATCCCTTGAGCCCTTTTATTTCCTCCTTGGGCTTTGCGGCCTAGTAAACGATTCGTTTGGCTGCCTCCGTGGAGCTCATTTCAATTAGAATGCCGTGTACGCGGTTGGCCCGTTTGGTTACCAACCGAGTGGACCGACCTTTAAGTGGGAAAGGGAGCTTAAGGCGGTTGAACACCTGGGCATAGGTGTCATGAGGGTGATCCGAGTTTAGAAAGCGACCCCAAAGGATGAATCGCTTGGAGCATTTCTCCGTGTCTTGCAAAATCTCGACAGCATCAAGAAGTTGCTACTCAGAAACTCTACGCACCTGATCGGCTGCCTGGGACACCGGGAGGGATTTGATAACCAAGCTACTCAGGCCGGTCAACTTATCCTTAAAGATGCGGACAGTGGCCCTTAGATCAGCTCTCTCTGCAGCCTGACTTTGGACCGCACATTTTAGTGCATCCGTTGCCAACGCATTATGAAGGACCGTCTCGTCCGGATTGAGGAATAAGACATTGGCCACAGAAGTGGAATCACATTGCCTCATGGGGAAAGTAGCCTCGTCTGAGGGAGTGGTTATATCAATGTTGAGGGCATTGACATTATTCAGAATTCAGTCAGTACAGATAAAGATCGACTTAAATGGGAGAGAGACGAGCGGTGTGTTTTAAAACTTTCAAAAACGGCTTCACTCACCGAGGTAAACGACCGCACCGGTGGTATCACGCAGTCCCGTTCTTCTCAGTTTGCTCAGGGCAGGTTACGGTCACGGCCAATCAAGCGCCCAGAATTCCTTCGACGTTATGCACACCAGTTATGTATCCACCACTGCCGAGTGCATAGTTTGCTAAATTCCTACTAAAAATGCCACTGTGCATTCAGTTTTGTTGTATAGTTGCGAGAATTGGAGTCTGTGTGTGGAAGACATTTGTCATTTTGAGGTTTCCGACCATCGATACTTGCGTGGTATCGCTAGGATTGGGTGGAATAACCGAGTGAAAAATTCTGAGGTCAAAAATCGAGTGTTGGGTACTAGTTCAGAGGATGTTCTATCACAGCGTATCCAGCTTAGTAGACTTCGTTGGTTGGGGCGTGTTACGTATGGCGAACACACGTCTACCGTACCGTGCCCTGTTTTCCATTCCTCTTAAGGGGTGGAAGAAGCCACGTGAAGTCAACAGATGAAGTGGCAATGAGGAATGAGAAAATGTACAGCGAACTTAGGGAAAGTAGGTGCCTCAAGTCTTTGTGGTTGGGGTCCAGAAGATCCCTCAACTAGTTGGCTGGAAACACTGAAGGATATTGCAGCGAAATGTGAACAGTGGCGATCGTGTTATCACTTTCTACCAAATCAGAATGATCGATCAGTGTGCATTTGCACAGTTAGATTCTGCATTCCGTATTTTGGCTATTAGGGCGTTCTTTCCTTTCCCTTTCACCACCTGTCCATCTTGTATATCCATATTTTCTAATTCTACGTGCAACATGGAGAGAAAGGCAGTGTTCAGTGGGGCTTGTTCTGTCTAGTAACGCTGTACTATTGTGACGATGATGGCATTCAATGGAGACTGAGGTGAAGAAGACCTCTCCGTGACGTAAATATCAGCATAATGTTGCGCCAAAAGTGCTCTCTAATCGCAATCGGAGTCCGCGATGTCTCTATCATGTAACAGTGTTGGGATGCTTGGATGAGCCTTAGTACTCCCTCTCAGGTACGCAAACAGCCTTTTCGGTGCCGAAGCGGAATCGGCCGAAAGTCGCCCTACGTACCTGCGTCTCTTCGTAGTGTTCAGCGCCGAACAAGTTTCGGATTTGTTTGTAACTGTCGTATCCCGTGCCGGAAGATTGAAAATGCTGCCGAGCTCGGCTTTGTTGTTGCCAGTGACTTCTTGTTCCTTTTCAAACCATGGTGGTCCCTTTGCATGAATTCGTCACCTATGTGGAGATGGAAACAAACTCACCTATGCAGTTATTTTGAACTTAAGGGAACTCCAGACTGCCTATCTTGTCACTATGTTAGGGCATGGTAGGGCAGCGGCAACCTCTTTCATTTCAACAAGGGGTATGCATCGCACGTCCAGTCCGCACTGTGGTTCCTGGTGAAAGAATGCCACGCGTCTCCAATAGATGACTAGCATCGCGTGGTCACTGGAGCCCAACGGCTGCAGAAGATCGAATACTTTTATGTCAGGAGTTCGCGGGGTGAACACCAGGTCAAGGATGGATACGTGATCCGCCTGATTCCTGGTCGTTTCTTGCACATGTTGATATAGGGTGAGGCCACATACTGTTTTATGCGGACAACAGGAGAACCCGTCCGCGGAAGTCTTGCAGCTGTTCGATACCCAGTCAATGAGGAAAGTTAAAGTCACCAAGAACCAGACCATTGCCGTCTGTCGCCCATCGATTTACGGGATCCAGAATACCTTGCATTTCCGCCGCCGGCCTAAGACAGATGACCCCAAGCATCATGCAGCCACTGTTGGAGAGTTGTACTCCGCACCACAACAACTCTCCGTGCCAATATAGGTCCACGTAGGTACCAAGTAGGTGTATTGATACCCCATTTTGCACGCACATGGCAACATCTCCGCTTCTGGTACAAATCCGATCTACACGGAGCGGCACATACCCGGGTAGTGAGACCTCCGAGTCTCGAATATCATCTGTTAGCCATGTTTCCGTAAGTGCAATGATGGACGGGGTTCAGGCCAGTACTAGGGCACCCAGTTCGTCCCGTTTGTTCAATAACTCACATACACCGGTCAGCAACAGCTTGACGGATGCTGCCCGGTTGTCCCCTACCCGAAAATCTTCCACAGCTGCGCGTTAAGAGAGTTCGCCGGCAGTAGTGGTAACCAGCTCATATGTATACGGATGAGATCATAATCTCCTGTGCACCACAGAGAAATCCCGAATGCAAATGCCTGTTTTGCCACTTTCCCTTCTCTTCCGAATCTCTGCACAGGCTTCATTCATCTTTTTACGATTCTCAGGAGAAGGGTCTTGGTGGAGACAGACTGACTCTCCCTTCAGACAGCAGGATCGACCCAGAACATTATTCGCCTGTTCTTCAGAAAAATCAACATTGGGGGGCGAACAGTTGTTTTCAATTATTCCCAATCCTGTCCCTACACACCATACAGGTGACATTTATGCATTTGATTGGCCGTTGGCTGGGATGAAGGTCATTTCTACAAAAGTGTGTGGTGATGGGGGGGGGGGTGGTGCGGTGTTTGTCAGATGGTGTTTGGTGATGCTGAATGGACCACCGTTAGTGGGTTTTCAGAGGTCGTTTCTCAATTCGGATGCTGCATCTTTTGCCGAGGCAAATGAAGTGTCTGAACTAATCGCTTTCACGCTCACAGATCCGGGCTTAGCAGAGGTATGACGATCGCTTCAGCCGTTGCCAAGGTCCTCAGTCGGACTGTCTTTGATCGGTTGGGGGGGAACACGATACACAAAGCTGAATGACTCATTCGGGTCGATCCTTTGACCACACACGATTAGATGGCTAAGAATAGAACCGTTGCTTGTGCACGTCTCTCCATGACTCAGCCACTTCGGAGGATGCTCTCTGATGCGTTAAGACAGGCGCCTGACCGTGCGACATATGTAAGATGCTCCGCATGCGCTCTTGAACAAATAGGTAATCATGGATGAGGTCAGCTCAGGTAACCGGCCTGTCACTTGTATTTGGATCATTGGCGAAGTGCAAAAGACATAATTAAGTTTTGCAGCTGGGAATGTTGAGTTCACAATTGCTCCAAGTGATCTTGTTAATCGTTTTGTGTGCATATCTCCTTTCAATGATCTTCTCGCGACAAGTTTCTTCTTCAGGACGCAAGAAAATCGTTTTGCGGTGCAGTTGGTTCAGTATTCTTCAAGATAAACTTCTCTGAATACTCGTTCTCCCGCAGTACTTGTTTTGTGAGTTCTAGTTCGTCTTCCAGAGTATCCCGTGTGCATATGACATGGGCCTTGAAGGCTAGACATCGGACCAGGTTCTTTTATAGCGCAATGGCACAAAGTTGTGAAAGTTTGCGTATTGGCCGTTGCATGTTTTCTTCCTGTAGACTCGTCTTTCGATGGTTCCATTTTCCCGTCTGACGATCAACACATCGAGGGAGGCTATTTTGTCTTCGGCTTCTGTTTCCATTGTGAAGTCAAGAGGGCTATAAGAAAGCCTGAATTATCCCAGAACAGCTGAAGCAATACGATCGCCGTCCACTACACAGAAAGTATCATCCATGTATGGAATTTAATAATCCAAAATTTCTATTGTCCTCTCAAGCTTCCCGCTTTCTAATTTCGCCATAAACATGTCCACTAGCACAGGACCTAGTGGGGAACCCATGGCGATTCCGCCTTGCTGGCCGTATAAGCATTCGTTAAACAGAAACTGATTATTGAGAGCGCAACGCAGTAGCAGTTCCTTCAATCTTTCAGCTGGAATGCCTATATGTGTGTTGGATGTTCGAATGTATTCACATAGAAAGCCCACGGTTTCTAGTAATGGAACTTTTGTAAATAAGGACACTACGTCAAGCTGCATCATGGCTTTCTTGTGTAAGTTTACATTCGGTTTGACAGACACAAACCGAAAACTATCCCGTAGACTACCTTTAGCGAGTCTTATGCGAATGGGTCCCAAGAGTTCTACCAGCCATCGTGCTATTGCATGGTACGGAGAATTCATCGTCGATACAATCGGCTGGACTGGAATACCATCTTTGTGGGTTTTCGGAAGTCAGCAGAGTCGTGAGTGGCCGATCCATTTTGCTTCAGTTGTTCGCATGTAGCATTGTTCACACAGCGTTCAGCTCTCAGTCGTCGTAGACATTCAGCTAGTTCGACCTTTACCTTTCCGGTTTCTTCCTTTCCTTTGTGACAGCCATAAAATTTTGTCCGGTATTGCACCAATCTGGAACGTTTTACAATGTGTCCACTTACATCCACGAGGACAATGCTGGAACATTTATCTGGTCTCCATAATACTATAATAATAATAATAATAATTGTATATTTCGGATGCGCCCGAAGCATGCTAGAATGCATGATCAGATGATTATAGTGATGCCGGAATGACAATTCACAAAAGGGTACAACAAGTGCATGCAGAGTATCAGAGAGAGTGTTACAGTGAACTAAAACTGTAGTAATGCCCGGCAAATTTGAAGGTCAAGGTCGAATGATGTCAGTTGGTCTGGAGTACATGCATAAGTGGTATATGAAATAATTACCACTAGTGGAAATCCGAACATATTGAAAGGAAATGTTTTTGGTGCGCTACAGAATATGAGGGGCATATGGATAGAAATCTCGTCGAAGCGTTCGGTGAATTATTCCCTTTACTACATGCATGTCAAGAAGTATTAACATGGAAATATTTCAGTCTGCAAAGATGGTAGTATATAAAGTGGTGGCTGTATACTGGAGGAATCATATATGTTGCAAACAATTGCGTATTTCTTGGGAGGGATACTACCAGAGTGATGGTGGCAGGGAACGGCCGGAGTAAAACAGGTGAGCGTGCGGCAAGTTGTTAACTTTATGTAGAGTTGGTATGAAATGTCAAAGCGGAAGTGGAAGACTAATCAATATTGACCGTGTGGTTACATCCATTATACAGGTGTTCAGTTCTGCGAGAGGAAAGGTAAAGTAATCCACAGATAAGTGTACGTCAATAGATGAATGCTGTGTGGTATGTACCATGCAAAAATGACAGATCAATAAAACTGCACAGGTATATCGCGGGAAGCGGCCGTGGATCAACGAATATAGAAATAAAATGTATCGGCCGGTGCAGATAGTGGTGTGATTTAGAGGCTGCATACGGGGTCAGTTTCGGTAATATAACACGAATGCAACATCTGGAAAATCAAAGGTCTCGATAACGGTGATGGTATAGTAAGTAGACGGTGAGTGTCACATTTCTAATGACCAATTTGACAGGTGTAACAAATGATGGGAGCGGAGCGGCGATGCAGCATGGGAAGTGTATCGAAGACGTTCAGTCGTGGAGGAAACGCAGTGATCTACAGAGCCCGAACACTCAATGCAACAGCATTGCGGATGCGATGGGATGGACCGATGAAGAGTGCAGGTAGCTACTAATTACTTCGCTGCCCACTGGAGGACTACTGAAAGATATGTCAGCGCCGGACGTTTTTTTTTTGGTGACCGATGAAGCAATGAACAGTGACAATAAAGGTGCCAGTGTTTGAACAGTATTAGCGGGTTCTAACAAGGAACGGGCATAATGACATATGGGATTAAAATGAGTTGTATGAATGCAGTGAGATCGAGTAGTCCAGGTTCAAGAAGTCCGATGGCGGGAATCTTGGGGAAATCGATCGTGAGACGGGCGAAAATGAAGTTGTGTGTAAATCTCGTTTGTCCTGTCCAGAAAGAGAGGGTCCAAGTTATTCCTGGGAAGTGGAAGGCGACAATCGTCCTTAGGGTGCAGGTTCTGAAAACAAAACGGAGAGGGCTGCAGTCTGGCAATTCTACCAGCTGTGGGCTAGGGGAGAAAGACAGAACACCAATATCATGCCAGTAACAGAAATGGGTGGTCGCGACGTTGAGGTCTTGTTTTTTGGATTAAACAACATACGGAAAGCGGAGAAGACCGGTACTAGCGACTAATTCTTGTGAGGCTTAGTGAGAGTTACCAAAAAAGCAAGGAAGCGAGAATAGGCGACACTGGGGGCAAATACTTATGTGTAGTTCGACGAATGGTTTATGGAAGACCACATCGATTGTGGCGATTCGTTCATCAGAACGAGGCCTGGAATCTTGTGTTGAAATAGGGTCTCAATGAGTAAGTAGTTGAAGCGTGGATGATACTGGTACCTTGAGGACAATATTATATATGCTGCTATGTATTTTCTAGCATTATAAATGCTCTTATACCTGGCGGCAGCTGATAAAAAAAAGAAGAACCTAACCGACTATGGTAAAATCTGACAGCATGAAAAAAGAATCACCGGAGTAACGGTGGCCAGTAGGGGTCGTGGTCAGAAGCGTTGAAAATAGGAAGTGGCTAGACAAACACGTGGAGTGTGCTGTTGACAGTCATGGAGTATAGGTTGGACTGCTTTTATTTGCTAACTATAATACAGAATGCTCCTTACCATCCGTTGGTAATAACTGTCTACTGAACAAAGTTGTTAAGCTTTTGGTTAGTATCCCAGGCCCAGTTCGTAGGCTCGGGTAATAGACATGTAGGGATCATGCATACGGATCAGTTTTTGGACAGTTAGATGTTTATTTATTTCTTTTTTGAATAATAAAGAGGCCGAAGACATTGACCTAAGTTGAGGTGGGAGTTTGTTCCAGAGGGAAGAATATTTAACAATAAAGAAGTTTGACCGCATCGCAGTCCTGGATACTGGAATCAAGACCATAGAGTCCCTATGTCGTAAAGAATAGTTGGAGGGAGTTTTGACCTGGGGGGCTGAATTGCAAGATGTACGTTTTACAATATTGCAAAAGAAAGACAGGTTCATTCGTAGACGGCGCAGCCATAGGGGCTCTAGGTGCAATATTTCACATCTTTCCATATAATTTAAAGGCGAGGAATATCCTAGTAGTTGTTTGGTGAAACTACGTTGTACATTCTCAATTGCAAATCTGTCAATCTGCCGCATGTTAGAAAAGACGACAGTGCAATATTCCAGAAGTGGTCTGACATGAGTTTTAAAAATGCTTAGCTTGCTCTCTGTAAGACTGAAGGTTCTATTAATCAGACCAATTAGCCGTCTAGCTTTAGCAACCTGCACGGCCGAATGTTCGGAGAAATTAAATGTACAAGAATATTGCAATCCCAAGTCCCTTACTTCCGGACTGTTGGGGATGAACTGATCATTAATTTTAAACATTCCCGCGGGAACCTGACACTTATACATAAGGATACAGCTTTTGACAGCGGAGAATTTCATCAACCATTGGTTGCTCCATGAGTCTAGCGATAGTAAATCGCTCGTTATGCTAGCAATGGTAGAAGCTAAGGCGTCAGGTTCAAAGGAGTACATACTTTTTATGTCATCTGCAAAAAGGAACGCAGCCCCGTGTGTGATGACGTTGAAAATGTCATTAACATATATAAGAAAAAGTAAGGGACCTAGTACACTACCCTGAATAACTCCACTAGTAACTGGTCGAGGTGATGATAAACTGCCATAACGTCCACCACCTGCTTTCGGGATGTTAGATATGATGAAAACCAACTCAGGATCGGGTCAACAATTCCGTAGGTTTTCATCTTCGCCATGAGCCTATTGTGGGATACTCGATCGAAAGCTTTAGTCATGTCAAGGAGGATTACAATCACTGATTTACCACTGTTAGTGGCCGTAGTTATTAGGTTAAGGAAGTCACACATACGGGTGGCACAGGATCTTTTTTGAAGAAAACCGTGCTGTCCAGTGTTAATGAGGTTATTGTTTAGTAAATGAGTTGTCAGCTTATTTTTTATCAGTCTTTCCATAATTCGGGAAACTATAGGGGTGTGGTTCACTGGTCGATAGTTGGTTAGGTCCTGGCGTGAACCTTTCTTAGGAATTGGGATAATAACTGATGTTTTCCAATGGGAGGGGAAAACGCTACTGCTCATAGATAAATTAAAAACCTTTGATAGCAAGAATGGGATATCAGTGCCACCTAGACTAAAAGTAGCCGGTGGTACGGCATCTGGCCCGGGGTGGTATGACCTCCTAATTTTAGTTAGCTGTACTGTTAAGTCGTTCGGGTGAAATGTAACCGCTGAGAACTGTGCAGATGTCAGCGGCTCAACGTAGTATAGGCATGGGGAGTCATCGGTCGTTAGAGACGAAGCAAAATGGGCACTGAATGCCTCGGAGATCTCTTGGGAGTTCGTTATATAATTGTTGTGATATATAACGGGTGAGATAGGAGAACTGCACTGGCTGTTTCTCAGCTTCATCAGATTAAATAAAGCTTCGGACCTCTTGGGGTGACTCAGCGCCCTTAATTCCTGATTTTTACTGCGGGACATTTCAATCAATTTCACAGAATTAGATAACTACACCCCTGTTCCTACGCGGCTCCTTCAGCGCATCCAGGTGTTTCCATCTGATGCTCATGTCTTCTTCGGTGATATGCTGGCGAGAACTTGAGTCGGCGGTGAGTCCGGTAGGGGCTGAAGCTTCGTCACGGCATGGTTGCAACATGCGACTATTTTAATCTCGTTTTCATATAGTTCCTCATATTTATCTGCAGGAACTTTGACGCAATATATGTGCGTTCATCCGTTACGTCCACCACAAAGCAGGGCTTTTGTCCTAGGACGCACAGTTTTCTTACATATTGAACAATCGTGAACTATAGCAGGATCCGTTTCACGCATCGTGTTGTGATGTTCCATAGAGAGAGAAAGAGAATGAGTGAACTGCGCTACGTCGTGACGCGACGCCGCGTGCAGCTCAGGCATTTTTCGTAAAGAAACATCACGAGAAATTCCGACTAATATTGGTCTGGAGAACATTGTGATAAGGCTCCCAACTGCCATTCAAGCTGGAACTCGTGAGAACTGCCTCCAGTCGTCCGGTAGCTCCCCGGTGTCTAAAGATACGCTGAACAGCTATGCTAGCGGTTCAGCCAGTACACTGGCTAGGGCTTTTAAGTGGCGGGATGAACACCATCCGGCTCCGCAGCATTATTGCCATTGAGACTGCTGAGCACCAGTTCAACCTCACTATTACTAATGACGACTTCATCCATGATGATCGTCTGTTGGGTTACGGTTGTCTCATGCTGTCTCCCAGTGTCTCGTCTATGCACACGTTCAGAGCAGTTCTTCAGAGTCTGCGCTTTCTCGTAAGCGCTCGTTGACTGTACTCCGTCTTCGTTGACTATACACCTCACGGCGACTCTTGCTGTAGCCTTAGACTGGACATAGTTATATTAAGCCTTAGGACATGCCTTTACTCTACACGCTAGGGCCGCTTCATATCTTGTCTGGCTATCTCGCTGCACCCTAATGGCACGCTCACGGGCTCGCATATATTGCACCAATCTCTGGTGTCCACCTGTTGACCGATAAAGACGCCATGCTTTTCGCTTCGCCAGTTGCGCCTTGGTGGATTGGCTCGTCCACCACGGTGGTTTGCCCAGTCTTTTGATGCATCTCACTGGGGCGAACTCGTCGGTCAACCTGGGGAGGTGGTCCCTGATGACGACCCACCCCCTTCCACTGTCTGATAATGATCGCCTCAGTCAGTTCTGCCTGCTGCCTCCGTGGTCGCGATGACGTCCAGACTTCTGAAGTTCCTTCGCATTTTATTTGGCACCCCGAGGAGGGCCCCTTGGATCAGGAATCTGATGACCACATGGTAGCTCCTTCCAAGCGGGGCGGTGAACTCTAGTCCACTTACTTCCTCTGGGTGTCTAGTGAGCACCAGATCAAGTACACTCGGAGTTTGCCATTCCCTCAACCTGGCTGGCTTGTTGACGTGCTGAGAGAGTGGTATGCAGTCCACCAGCTCAATAAATTTCCAACTACAATGGGTGTCAGTCAAAGAAGACAGGCTCTCCCAGTTTGTTTCTGGGAAGTTGAAATCCCCCATTATCAAAATCCGGGATGCCTACGAGGCAATCGTGGCTAGATAGTCAAACAATAAAAGGTCTTCTTCTGAATTAGCATTTGGGCTACGGTATACGCATGCTATACCCATAAGAGAACCCGGAGATAGTAGGCGGCATGGTGAAGCTAGTATATTTGGGGTATTCAGGGCTTCTTTAGATTTCCGGTCAAAGTTTTCGTTTACTTACAGTAGCGTTCCTCCCCCTACACTGCCATCATCTCTGTCCGTCCTGTAGGCGCAGTATCCCTTGGTGGGTAGCAGCTCCGTGGCTGCACTTTGGTGCAACCACGTCTCCGTTATCGCAATGCAGTCGGCTCCAATGGTTTCAGCCTCGAGTTACTTTCTTTTGTTTACTATGCTGCAAGCCTTGGTGTACGGTAATCTGAGTTCTCCCGTGGGAGGTACTGTTTCGCCCACCCGTCGGACATTACTAATGTCTCTCGCTAGCTAGCTCTCTGACTCACCGCCCAATGGCCTTCCCCATTTTTGTCACTGGATTAGGGTATTCGGGGAGGAAAGCCGGACTGATGCTTGTTCCGCTGTCCCTACTGCGGTATTCCTGGCTCGCTTTAGAGGGACCAGTCACTGGGAGTGCTGTTTGGGGCAGATGGTGGGCTACTACCTTTGGTCTCGAGCTCATCGGAGGAGTAGATGTGGTTCCCTTGTAGGTGAGGTCCCCACCGGAAGCGTCTCTGGGGTTTTTCCGCGAGTGGTCGGGTTCCATAAGCATTACACCTTTTTGTGTGCCTAACAATTTGGTCCGCTGCTGCTAAGAACCATTTTCGGAAACGTGGGTTACCAAACTCCACTAACACATGTTTGGAACCTGGTTTTCTCTTGGGTTTGCTGACCAGAGGCCTAGCCCAAAAACTCCCTTCAAAAGGGCATGCTCATGCACACCAACCTATCTCAGGTTTTTGACCTGGTGCCTTAGCTCTCTAAATCGTCGTCTAAGTAACGAAGAACAGCTCAGGTATCCTCTTTATGACGACATTTCTCTGCCTACCGGTGGCAATTTCTGCCGTGTGCTCAAACTTTGGCAGCTTTTGCGCCATAGTAGCTGTTTGATCCCTCAAGTTTTTTAATTCCCTGTGTCTATTACTTACCGTATTTTGGAGTCCGGATATTTTGTCCACAAGGGACTGCTTCAAGTTTCCAAACCTCTCTTCCATTTTCGTCCTTCGCGCGTTAGTATCTGTGTACTGTAATCCATTCCGGATCACCAATTTCACAGCCTGTGGATAATTCTCGTTCCGTTGAGCCCCCGCTCAGCAGCGATTTACACGCGCTTACACAGACAGTACAGATCCATTTTAAGCTGGAATGTTTCACGTACAGTTTGAGGTCACTAGCAGAAAGTTCACTAAATTTCCAATGGTACCACTGCTCGCATATGCCACAACCAATTCCGTTCTTTTTTACCACTTTCGGCACTTTAGGATGCCGCACATAGACATAGGCATTCCCGCTGAAGTATGACTTTTCATTCTGAGAGTTTTTGGGAGTTAAAGTTCTAAGTCGAATGCTTACTACGCTTCAAGAGGGGAAGGAAATTAGTCAGACTCTGGATATGCCCCAGCGATGAAAACAACGGACAAGTTACACAACGGCTTATCTTGTAGGTACGATCACTAGTTGCAGAGTTCCGTTGGGCTAACCCTATTTCCAATCTGGTAATATCTGTTCTCCCGAGTTCCCGCCTGAATTGCAGTTGGGAGCCTTATCACAATGTTCTCCAGACCAATATTAGTCGGCACTTCTCGTGATGTTTCTTTACGAAAAATGCCTGAGCTGCACGCGGCGTCGCGTCACGACGTAGCGCAGTTCACTCATTCTCTTTCTCTCTCTATGGAACATCACAACACGATGCGTGAAACGGATCCTGCTATAGTTCACGATTGTTCAATATGTAAGAAAACTGTGCGTCCTAGGACAAAAGCCCTGCTTTGTGGTGGACGTAACGGATGAACGCACATATATTGCGTCAAAGTTCCTGCAGATAAATATGAGGAACTATATGAAAACGAGATTAAAATAGTCGCATGTTGCAACCATGCCGTGACGAAGCTTCAGCCCCTACCGGACTCACCGCCGACTCAAGTTCTTGCCAGCATGTCGCCGACGGAGGCATGTGCATCTGATTCAAACCCTTCGCTATCCTACGCCTCGGTCGCTGCCACAACGTTTGTGGCTACTGGCCATCTGAACGAAAAAAGAGCACCAAAGATGGTCCTGCAAGACAGCAGACTATGTTTTATGTCAACCACCGGCTGTCGAACCACCAAGGCCAGAGGACCTCTTGGTGGACGCTCGAGAGGATACAAGCAAATGGAAGGAGGTTATATCAATGCCAAAATACGTTCCGCCACCCCGTGAACAATGCTTTCTGGCACTCAGTATCCCGGAGGCTACTGCCAGAGCTGACTAGATCACGATCTGATGCAGTTCAGAATGATCTTGAATAAACTGTTCACAGGAGATGAAGCAAGAGTGAGAGACGGCCGAAGTCAGAGATGCACCGCGAAGGTTTAAGAGTTCGAATAACAGCCGACAATTTTCATTGTTGGTGTTCACTGAGGCAGCATGCAATGAGCGCTAACATCGATTGAAACAAAAACTCAGATGGATCACAGATCTCCATATCATCCATCTATTTGACACACTCAACGATCTTCACAAGGAAATATCCCGTACCACTTGCTATCTAGGGCACCTTTGAAGGACTGGACGGTCTGCAGATCTATCATTCCACCAGGCAGTCCGTTCCAGCTGTTCACTACCCTGTTGCCGAAGAAGTGCGATCTAGTCATCAACCTAGCTCGGGCTTTTATCAGCTTCTTTTCATATCCCCTTGTTCTGGAATCTAAAGCCACTTGAAATAGACTATCTGGTCTAAGGCCAGAAAAGCCCTTCATTATCTTGAACGTTTCTATGAGACCCCCTCGACTTCTCCTTTCCAACGAGAAAAGATTCAGACCACTGAGTCTCTGCTCGTACGTCTTACCCCTCTGCCCTTCAACCATTCGCGTGGCGAGACGTTGGACTTTCTCTAGGAAGGCGGCGTCCTTCTTTGTGAGCTCACTTAGGTAGTACGACCTAGGTCGTACTACAGCCATGTAAATAGGTACGGATGCCACCGGCTGCCGGCAAGACAAAGCTGATCGCAGTCCAAAGAGCTCCCTACGAGCCTTTTGTGCAGCACCATTGCATTGCTCTGACCATTTGAAGTCACTGTTCATGATGACCCTAAAGTCTATAACCCTATTGACCGATTCTATGGTGAACAGCCCTTGGTCATGAGTGAGAGTTAGGCTTTCTGTTGTCCTTGACGACAGATGGCTTTTTCTGGCATTCAGGTGTAGGCCTTAGCTGTATGCCCGGTCCAGAACGGTACCTATTTCCCTGTTCAAGTCCAACCTACCACAAGATCCGAAACGTTTTACATCATCGGTATAAATAAAGCTAGGCGACTGAAGAGCGAATACCAGGTCGTTATTCAGTAACAAGAGTAGGCTGGGGCCTGGGACAGATCGCTGAGGCACACCACCGGTGACACTCACCAAACCGGAGCACCTGCCCCCCACTCTGACGTAAAACGTCCTGAGGGAGAGGAAGTCCGCCAGCCACCTGCTTACTGGCCCTGCTATACCGGAAGTCTTCATCTTGCATAGCAAAAAACAATGATTATAGGAGTCGGACGGCTTGCTAAAGTTCAGGTGGCGCACCTCAACTTACTCACCTTCGTCCACTCGTCGAGTCACTCCATCAAAGAAGCACAAGCGATTGATCAGAAATGATCTAGCTTTCAAGAATCCACGCTGGGCCGGACTCAGCATGGAGTGCTCCTGCAGGTGGTGACAGATTTGTGCGCGGATGGTCTCCTCAAGGAATTTACATAGAATGCTAGTCAGGTTTACCTGCCGGTAGTTATGCATAGCCCACTTAGGTCCACTCTTATGTATTTCCACAACAGCCGCAATTTTCCAGTCCTGAATTAGCTTACCCTGGTCCAACTCAGACCTGCACAGGCTGCATATCGATGGAGCTATGGTATCCGCCGACGGATCGATGATAGCTGGGTGGATGCCACCTGGGCTAGCTGACACGTGGCCGTTTAATTCCTATAGGTACTTACGCACGCTTTCCTCTGAGAGATTCAGCTGGTTTAACTGTGGAGCAGGATGCACCACAGCCAGATCGGCTGGTACCTAACTATCTATCCTACGCACATTATCAAATTATTCCCCCAAGGCGTCTGGTTCGCCATGGTCATCAGTGACATTGCCCTGGTCCCTGGTGAATAGTGGACCTACGGCATTCTTCGTTGGGCCTTTCAACTGTGCATAGCTATATAATTTTTTCGGTTGTCGTCTCCTGCACTGGGCCAATCTGAGCTCAAATTCCAGCCTGGAAGTTCTCAGAAGGCTCACAGTCTCACTTGTAAGCTTGTATAGCGGTTTCAGTCTAGCCGAATACCGGAAGCTTTGTACCGGTTCCAGCTGCGGTTTCTACGTTTGATGGCCTTGGCTATTGCAGCCCTCCACCACATGGATTAACCGTCCCCACTCCTCCGTTTCAAGAGTGCGAACTATTCCTGTAGGGTAGTCAGGGATCCCTTTATGGCATGCAAGCGCTCCTCGACAGTAGTCCACTCTATCGTGACCCAGGTCAAACCCGTCGCCCTATTACGAAGCCTCTGCGTGTCCATACTGCCGCAACGTCTAACCAGCCTTGAGGGTACTTTGCGTTGCCGCTTGCGTAGGGCGATTCTGACACACACACACCTGGACACTCCTGCCCAGCGGTGCACAGTAACGCGGACTAGACACATAGTAGGGGAGAACTGTTATTGCTAGATCCAGCAGGGGTGGAATGCATCCAGTCCTGTATCTGGTATTTTCCCTAATATGCTGGTGCAAAGCATTGGCATGCAGTCATTCTAGGCAGGTTTGCTCCTCCGGTCCCGGCATGCAGACCTCATCCGTCCAATCGATGTAAGGATGATAGAAGTCACCCACTATGATGGTCTTTGTACGTCCTTAACCACTTCAGTCAAAGTCCACAGTAAGCAAACATTCTCCAGTTCAGTTCACTTTGAACAGGACAGATAATGGCCAAGGCCAATCGAGCGTCCAGAACTTCTTCAATGGTAAGCACACTAAGTAAGCTTCCACCACTGTGCATTTTATTTTTTCGAATCCCCGCCAAGAGTAGAAGAGAGAAGTAAAGCCTCTTTGAGCATTAACTGAGAGAGTGATTGTGCATCGTGAGCCTTCACTAACTCACTGGGCAGCAAATGATGACGTTCCATAATGAAACATATCACAGCCGTCTGCCTCGTAAAACGCTCAAAAGTCACCGGCAAAAATGACCTCATTCCACCAACAATCTAGAGCCCCCTCAAATGCCTGGACGGTCCACATTTCTAAAACCTCTTCCGGCGGCCTATTCCAAGAGTTGACCACCCCATTGCTGAAGAAGTGAGATCAAGCTGTCAGCCAAGATCAAACTTTCGCCGGCTTCTTCCCGTGACCTCTTGTTCTGGAATCTGTTGCCATATGGAATAGACCCTCCGGTCTAAGCACAGAAAAGCCTTTAATTATCTGGAATGTCTCCGTGAGATCCTCTCGTGGTCTCCTTTTTTCCAAAGAGAAAAGTCTGAATTCCCGGAGTCCCTGCTCATACGTCTCTCCCTCCGACATTCAGCCATGCGCATTGCAAGACGATGTACCGTCTTCAAACAGGTGGCGTCTTTTTGTAGAAGGGTGACCACGTTTGAACACAGTTTTCTAAAAGAGATCCAACGGTAGACATGTATACTGGGCCCCTAATTCACGCGTCAAGATAGCGCCCATAGCGATGAATTGGGAGTGTTCGGCAGTCCTGGGTGACCAGCAGAACCCATACACCGCGGTGGTGGACACCACTGCAAAAACTTGCCACCAAGTTGGGCGTAGCGCCCTAGGCCCAGCCAACATCAGCCAACAGGAAACCCGTAGGTGCCGAAACAAACGCGGTGGTGCTACACGCCAACCCATGTGTTATTAGAGACAAATAGGTGGAGCTCTCCAGGGTCGCAGAAGAGCAAAATGCGTCCATCGTTGCCGTTACGGAAACATGGTTCTCTAAGGATGACCACGTACCGGCAATAATACAAAACAGGTCTGCCGTCTATGCAGGATAGGGAGCTTGGCTGTGTAACGGGACGAGTGGCCTTCCTCATTGGGGCGGGCACAAGCCATCTGGAATCTCAGACCATAGTTTTTACCCGAAATATGCAACTGTGCACGGTTACGTTCACACTCCCGAACAGAAGAGTAAATGTGGTCTGTGTGTATAGGGCATCAGGTACAAACCGATATGAGTATATTCGGCTTCTCCACGTACCTACAATGATAGTTAAAGAAGCTAATAAGACTCTCATAGTTGGAGACTCCAACCTACCTCACATGGCCTGGGTAGCCGAGGCATGTACTCCGGGAACCCAAGAGGAGAGATATCTAAAATGGAGGCATTCGAATTCTCTGGTGCAACACATGAGGGAAAACGCCAGGTACAGGACTGGTTGTATGCCATCCTTGTTGGATCTCGTGATAACGAACCATGGGAAAGATGTAGCGGAACTCTAGATTCACTCTCCTTTGGGCAAGAGCGACCATGTGGTGGCAAAATCACTCTTTGCACGCGTCAACCCAAAGTACCCTCGAGGTTGGTCAGAAGCTTGGCAAGTATGGACATTCCTAAGCTTCAAAATAAAGCGGTCGACCCATCATGAGGAACAGCTGACGACGCTACTCCGGAGGAACGCCGGCACATGATTAATGGACCTCTACTTACCCCACAAAATGAGCCTGCTCCTTTAAAGAGTAGGAGGGGTGAGCAAGCCCGTGTGGTGGAGGGTTGCAATGAACTGTCTATTTCGGAGTATGAACTGTAGTTGGGCTCTCTTCAAGGCTTTGGGGTGTCTCCATGCTTGGATCCAATATACCAGGCCCAGAAATGAGACCACGGACCTCTTGCGATCTGCTAAGCGAACGTGTGAAATGAAGTTCGCCCAGTGAGTAAAAAGCATCCAAAGAAGAGCTATCTCCACGTGCAGTCTAAGGGTTCTTTGAAAAACGCAGTGGGACAACTGACGACTCATGATCATGGAGTGGCAATAGACAACCAAAGCAAGACTGATGCTCTGTGTGGGTACTTTGGTAATGCGCACAGAATAGGTGATGGTTTGTGGATATGTTTTGGGGGGACGACTCTTACAACCGGCATAACAGGCTTAAACCTTACGGAAGTCGTGCGCAAATACTTGGAAGGGTTACGTATCCATAAGTCTGCTGGGCCAGATGGTATCCACCTTGCTATCATTAAGCCGTTGGCCGATATCCTACCCCACCCAGCGTGTGTTATGTAGGGCCACCCCGGATCATGGAAGGTTGCAACAGGACTGGAAAAACGCAGTAGTGTTAGCCTTGCATAGGGAAGGCCCGGCTGTGAAATGGGAAACTACAGACCTGTTAGCTTAACCTGCATTCTGTGCAGTATTAGAGGAGATCATCCGGGAGCGCGTCTGCGAGCACTTACTAGGGAATTCTATGCTTTGCCCAGATCAGCATGGATTTCTAAAAACAGGTCGTGCTTGACTATTCTCTTGAGCTTCCTAGATGAAGTCATTCAAAGGGTGGACGGAGGTCCACGGGTAGAAGTATGTTACCTTGACTTTAACAAGGCATTTGACCCGGTTGACTGCGGGCTTCCACTAATCAAGGTAAGACCAGTTGGTATAAATGGGCAAATTCGGGGAAGGTTAAGGGACTTCCTTACCAGTAGAAAGTTCTGAGTTATAATAGATGAAAATAACTCTAAATTAGAAAACGTCACCAGCAGAGTTCCGCAGGGTTTCGTACTAGGCCCGCTTCTGTTTCTTCTGTTTAATAATGATTTAGTGTCAGTCCTATGGCCACCAAGCTTCTTCATTGCAGATGATGTAAAGTTAGTGAGAGCTCAGAGAGAGAGGAGCTGAGCGGAGACGTACTTGCCGTTCTCAACTGAGCACAGAAGTGGGACTTACACCGCAACGATGGGAAGAGCCACTTGCTGTCACTGGCAGCGATAAGCCTGATGGTTGCATACCACCAAGGCCCTTTTAATATGTGGGCAGTAAACAGGGTGAAGGACCAAGGAATTTTGGTGAATTCTGACCTTAAGTGTTCGGATCAGTTTGCAGCAGCTGCAAAAAGGTACGCGGTGAGCAATTCAGGTTGAGGTCAGCGTTTTCTTGCAGATAACCAAGGGTTTTCTTTCCAGTATACATGTTTACCGTTGGATCTCTTTTAGAAAACTGTGTTCAAACGTGGTCACCCTTCTACAAAAAGACGCCACCTGTTTGAAGACGGTACATCGTCTTGCAATGCGCATGGCTGAATGTCGGAGGGAGAGACGTATGAGCAGGGACTCCGGGAATTCAGACTTTTCTCTTTGGAAAAAAGGAGACCACGAGAGGATCTCACGGAGACATTCCAGATAATTAAAGGCTTTTCTGTGCTTAGACCGGAGGGTCTATTCCATATGGCAACAGATTCCAGAACAAGAGGTCACGGGAAGAAGCCGGCGAAAGTTTGATCTTGGCTGACAGCTTGATCTCACTTCTTCAGCAATGGGGTGGTCAACTCTTGGAATAGGCCGCCGGAAGAGGTTTTAAAAATGTGGACCGTCCAGGCATTTGAGGGGGCTCTAGATTGTTGGTGGAATGAGGTCATTTTTGCCGGTGACTTTTGAGCGTTTTACGAGGCAGACGGCTGTGATATGTTTCATTATGGAACGTCATCATTTGCTGCCCAGTGAGTTAGTGAAGGCTCACGATGCACAATCACTCTCTCAGTTAATGCTCAAAGAGGCTTTACTTCTCTCTTCTACTCTTGGCGGGGATTCGAAAAAATAAAATGCACAGTGGTGGAAGCTTACTTAGTGTGCTTACCATTGAAGAAGTTCTGGACGCTCGATTGGCCTTGGCCATTATCTGTCCTGTTCAAAGTGAACTGAACTGGAGAATGTTTGCTTACTGTGGACTTTGACTGAAGTGGTTAAGGACGTACAAAGACCATCATAGTGGGTGACTTCTATCATCCTTACATCGATTGGACGGATGAGGTCTGCATGCCGGGACCGGAGGAGCAAACCTGCCTAGAATGACTGCATGCCAATGCTTTGCACCAGCATATTAGGGAAAATACCAGATACAGGACTGGATGCATTCCACCCCTGCTGGATCTAGCAATAACAGTTCTCCCCTACTATGTGTCTAGTCCGCGTTACTGTGCACCGCTGGGCAGGAGTGTCCAGGTGTGTGTGTGTCAGAATCGCCCTACGCAAGCGGCAACGCAAAGTACCCTCAAGGCTGGTTAGACGTTGCGGCAGTATGGACACGCAGAGGCTTCGTAATAGGGCGACGGGTTTGACCTGGGTCACGATAGAGTGGACTACTGTCGAGGAGCGCTTGCATGCCATAAAGGGATCCCTGACTACCCTACAGGAATAGTTCGCACTCTTGAAACGGAGGAGTGGGGACGGTTAATCCATGTGGTGGAGGGCTGCAATAGCCAAGGCCATCAAACGTAGAAACCGCAGCTGGAACCGGTACAAAGCTTCCGGTATTCGGCTAGACTGAAACCGCTATACAAGCTTACAAGTGAGACTGTGAGCCTTCTGAGAACTTCCAGGCTGGAATTTGAGCTCAGATTGGCCCAGTGCAGGAGACGACAACCGAAAAAATTATATAGCTATGCACAGTTGAAAGGCCCAACGAAGAATGCCGTAGGTCCACTATTCACCAGGGACCAGGGCAATGTCACTGATGACCATGGCGAACCAGACGCCTTGGGGGAATAATTTGATAATGTGCGTAGGATAGATAGTTAGGTACCAGCCGATCTGGCTGTGGTGCATCCTGCTCCACAGTTAAACCAGCTGAATCTCTCAGAGGAAAGCGTGCGTAAGTACCTATAGGAATTAAACGGCCACGTGTCAGCTAGCCCAGGTGGCATCCACCCAGCTATCATCGATCCGTCGGCGGATACCATAGCTCCATCGATATGCAGCCTGTGCAGGTCTGAGTTGGACCAGGGTAAGCTAATTCAGGACTGGAAAATTGCGGCTGTTGTGGAAATACATAAGAGTGGACCTAAGTGGGCTATGCATAACTACCGGCAGGTAAACCTGACTAGCATTCTATGTAAATTCCTTGAGGAGACCATCCGCGCACAAATCTGTCACCACCTGCAGGAGCACTCCATGCTGAGTCCGGCCCAGCGTGGATTCTTGAAAGCTAGATCATTTCTGATCAATCGCTTGTGCTTCTTTGATGGAGTGACTCGACGAGTGGACGAAGGTGAGTAAGTTGAGGTGCGCCACCTGAACTTTAGCAAGCCGTCCGACTCCTATAATCATTGTTTTTTGCTATGCAAGATGAAGACTTCCGGTATAGCAGGGCCAGTAAGCAGGTGGCTGGCGGACTTCCTCTCCCTCAGGACGTTTTACGTCAGAGTGGGGGGCAGGTGCTCCGGTTTGGTGAGTGTCACCGGTGGTGTGCCTCAGCGATCTGTCCCAGGCCCCAGCCTACTCTTGTTACTGAATAACGACCTGGTATTCGCTCTTCAGTCGCCTAGCTTTATTTATACCGATGATGTAAAACGTTTCGGATCTTGTGGTAGGTTGGACTTGAACAGGGAAATAGGTACCGTTCTGGACCGGGCATACAGCTAAGGCCTACACCTGAATGCCAGAAAAAGCCATCTGTCGTCAAGGACAACAGAAAGCCTAACTCTCACTCATGACCAAGGGCTGTTCACCATAGAATCGGTCAATAGGGTTATAGACTTTAGGGTCATCATGAACAGTGACTTCAAATGGTCAGAGCAATGCAACGCTGCTGCACAGAAGGCTCGTAGGGAGCTCTTTGGACTGCGATCAGCTTTGTCTTGCCGGCAGCCGGTGGCATCCGTACCTATTTACATGGCTGTAGTACGACCTAGGTCGTACTACCTAAGTGAGCTCACAAAGAAGGACGCCGCCTTCCTAGAGAAAGTCCAACGTCTCGCCACGCGAATGGTTGAAGGGCAGAGGGGTAAGACGTACGAGCAGAGACTCAGTGGTCTGAATCTTTTCTCGTTGGAAAGGAGAAGTCGAGGGGGTCTCATAGAAACGTTCAAGATAATGAAGGGCTTTTCTGGCCTTAGACCAGATAGTCTATTTCAAGTGGCTTTAGATTCCAGAACAAGGGGATATGAAAAGAAGCTGATAAAAGCCCGAGCTAGGTTGATGACTAGATCGCACTTCTTCGGCAACAGGGTAGTGAACAGCTGGAACGGACTGCCTGGTGGAATGATAGATCTGCAGACCGTCCAGTCCTTCAAAGGTGCCCTAGATAGCAAGTGGTACGGGATATTTCCTTGTGAAGATCGTTGAGTGTGTCAAATAGATGGATGATATGGAGATCTGTGATCCATCTGAGTTTTTGTTTCAATCGATGTTAGCGCTCATTGCATGCTGCCTCAGTGAACACCAACAATGAAAATTGTCGGCTGTTATTCGAACTCTTAAACCTTCGCGGTGCATCTCTGACTTCGGCCGTCTCTCACTCTTGCTTCATCTTCTGTGAACAGTTTATTCAAGATCATTCTGAACTGCATCAGATCGTGATCTAGTCAGCTCTGGCAGTAGCCTCCGGGATACTGAGTGCCAGAAAGCATTGTTCACGGGGTGGCGGAACGTATTTTGGCATTGATATAACCTCCTTCCATTTGCTTGTATCCTCTCGAGCGTCCACCAAGAGGTCCTCTGGCCTTGGTGGTTCGACAGCCGGTGGTTGACATAAAACATAGTCTGCTGTCTTGCAGGACCATCTTTGGTGCTCTTTTTTCGTTCAGATGGCCAGTAGCCACAAACGTTGTGGCAGCGACCGAGGCGTAGGATAGCGAAGGGTTTGAATCAGATGCACATGCCTCCGTCGGCGACATGCTGGCAAGAACTTGAGTCGGCGGTGAGTCCGGTAGGGGCTGAAGCTTCGTCACGGCATGGTTGCAACATGCGACTATTTTAATCTCGTTTTCATATAGTTCCTCATATTTATCTGCAGGAACTTTGACGCAATATATGTGCGTTCATCCGTTACGTCCACCACAAAGCAGGGCTTTTGTCCTAGGACGCACAGTTTTCTTACATATTGAACAATCGTGAACTATAGCAGGATCCGTTTCACGCATCGTGTTGTGATGTTCCATAGAGAGAGAAAGAGAATGAGTGAACTGCGCTACGTCGTGACGCGACGCCGCGTGCAGCTCAGGCATTTTTCGTAAAGAAACATCACGAGAAATGCCGACTAATATTGGTCTGGAGAACATTGTGATAAGGCTCCCAACTGCAATTCAGGCGGGAACTCGGGAGAACAGATATTACCAGATTGGAAATAGGGTTAGCCCAACGGAACTCTGCAACTAGTGATCGTACCTACAAGATAAGCCGTTGTGTAACTTGTCCGTTGTTTTCATCGCTGGGGCATATCCAGAGTCTGACTAATTTCCTTCCCCTCTTGAAGCGTAGTAAGCATTCGACTTAGAACTTTAACTCCCAAAAACTCTCAGAATGAAAAGTCATACTTCAGCGGGAATGCCTATGTCTATGTGCGGCATCCTAAAGTGCCGAAAGTGGTAAAAAAGAACGGAATTGGTTGTGGCATATGCGAGCAGTGGTACCATTGGAAATTTAGTGAACTTTCTGCTAGTGACCTCAAACTGTACGTGAAACATTCCAGCTTAAAATGGATCTGTACTGTCTGTGTAAGCGCGTGTAAATCGCTGCTGAGCGGGGGCTCAACGGAACGAGAATTATCCACAGGCTGTGAAATTGGTGATCCGGAATGGATTACAGTACACAGATACTAACGCGCGAAGGACGAAAATGGAAGAGAGGTTTGGAAACTTGAAGCAGTCCCTTGTGGACAAAATATCCGGACTCCAAAATACGGTAAGTAATAGACACAGGGAATTAAAAAACTTGAGGGATCAAACAGCTACTATGGCGCAAAAGCTGCCAAAGTTTGAGCACACGGCAGAAATTGCCACCGGTAGGCAGAGAAATGTCGTCATAAAGAGGATACCTGAGCTGTTCTTCGTTACTTAGACAACGATTTAGAGAGCTAAGGCACCAGGTCAAAAACCTGAGATAGGTTGGTGTGCATGAGCATGCCCTTTTGAAGGGAGTTTTTGGGCTAGGCCTCTGGTCAGCAAACCCAAGAGAAAACCAGGTTCCAAACATGTGTTAGTGGAGTTTGGTAACCCACGTTTCCGAAAATGGTTCTTAGCAGCAGCGGACCAAATTGTTAGGCACACAAAAAGGTGTAATGCTTATGGAACCCGACCACTCGCGGAAAAACCCCAGAGACGCTTCCGGTGGGGACCTCACCTACAAGGGAACCACATCTACTCCTCCGATGAGCTCGAGACCAAAGGTAGTAGCCCACCATCTGCCCCAAACAGCACTCCCAGTGACTGGTCCCTCTAAAGCGAGCCAGGAATACCGCAGTAGGGACAGCGGAACAAGCATCAGTCCGGCTTTCCTCCCCGAATACCCTAATCCAGTGACAAAAATGGGGAAGGCCATTGGGCGGTGAGTCAGAGAGCTAGCTAGCGAGAGACATTAGTAATGTCCGACGGGTGGGCGAAACAGTACCTCCCACGGGAGAACTCAGATTACCGTACACCAAGGCTTGCAGCATAGTAAACAAAAGAAAGTAACTCGAGGCTGAAACCATTGGAGCCGACTGCATTGCGATAACGGAGACGTGGTTGCACCAAAGTGCAGCCACGGAGCTGCTACCCACCAAGGGATACTGCGCCTACAGGACGGACAGAGATGATGGCAGTGTAGGGGGAGGAACGCTACTGTAAGTAAACGAAAACTTTGACCGGAAATCTAAAGAAGCCCTGAATACCCCAAATATACTAGCTTCACCATGCCGCCTACTATCTCCGGGTTCTCTTATGGGTATAGCATGCGTATACCGTAGCCCAAATGCTAATTCAGAAGAAGACCTTTTATTGTTTGACTATCTAGCCACGATTGCCTCGTAGGCATCCCGGATTTTGATAATGGGGGATTTCAACTTCCCAGAAACAAACTGGGAGAGCCTGTCTTCTTTGACTGACACCCATTGTAGTTGGAAATTTATTGAGCTGGTGGACTGCATACCACTCTCTCAGCACGTCAACAAGCCAGCCAGGTTGAGAGAATGGCAAACTCCGAGTGTACTTGATCTGGTGCTCACTAGACACCCAGAGGAAGTAAGTGGACTAGAGTTCACCGCCCCGCTTGGAAGGAGCTACCATGTGGTCATCAGATTCCTGATCCAAGGGGCCCTCCTCGGGGTGCCAAATAAAATGCGAAGGAACTTCAGAAGTCTGGACGTCATCGCGACCACGGAGGCAGCAGGCAGAACTGACTGAGGCGATCATTATCAGACAGTGGAAGGGGGTGGGTCGTCATCAGGGACCACCTCCCCAGGTTGACCGACGAGTTCGCCCCAATGAGATGCGTCAAAAGACTGGGCAAACCACCGTGG
The DNA here is from genome assembly GCA_948099385.1 of Fasciola hepatica. NCBI lineage: Eukaryota > Metazoa > Platyhelminthes > Trematoda > Plagiorchiida > Fasciolidae > Fasciola > Fasciola hepatica. The sequence goes on along the minus strand of CANUEZ040000012.1, from coordinate 5,498,719 downwards.
TGGACGAGCCAATCCACCAAGGCGCAACTGGCGAAGCGAAAAGCATGGCGTCTCTATCGGTCAACAGGTGGACACCAGAGATTGGTGCAATATATGCGAGCCCGTGAGCGTGCCATTAGGGTGCAGCGAGATAGCCAGACAAGATATGAAGCGGCCCTAGCGTGTAGAGTAAAGGCATGTCCTAAGGCTTAATATAACTATGTCCAGTCTAAGGCTACAGCAAGAGTCGCCGTGAGGTGTATAGTCAACGAAGACGGAGTACAGTCAACGAGCGCTTACGAGAAAGCGCAGACTCTGAAGAACTGCTCTGAACGTGTGCATAGACGAGACACTGGGAGACAGCATGAGACAACCGTAACCCAACAGACGATCATCATGGATGAAGTCGTCATTAGTAATAGTGAGGTTGAACTGGTGCTCAGCAGTCTCAATGGCAATAATGCTGCGGAGCCGGATGGTGTTCATCCCGCCACTTAAAAGCCCTAGCCAGTGTACTGGCTGAACCGCTAGCATAGCTGTTCAGCGTATCTTTAGACACCGGGGAGCTACCGGACGACTGGAGGCAGTTCTCACGAGTTCCAGCTTGAATGGCAGTTGGGAGCCTTATCACAATGTTCTCCAGACCAATATTAGTCGGAATTTCTCGTGATGTTTCTTTACGAAAAATGCCTGAGCTGCACGCGGCGTCGCGTCACGACGTAGCGCAGTTCACTCATTCTCTTTCTCTCTCTATGGAACATCACAACACGATGCGTGAAACGGATCCTGCTATAGTTCACGATTGTTCAATATGTAAGAAAACTGTGCGTCCTAGGACAAAAGCCCTGCTTTGTGGTGGACGTAACGGATGAACGCACATATATTGCGTCAAAGTTCCTGCAGATAAATATGAGGAACTATATGAAAACGAGATTAAAATAGTCGCATGTTGCAACCATGCCGTGACGAAGCTTCAGCCCCTACCGGACTCACCGCCGACTCAAGTTCTCGCCAGCATATCACCGAAGAAGACATGAGCATCAGATGGAAACACCTGGATGCGCTGAAGGAGCCGCGTAGGAACAGGGGTGTAGTATTATGGAGACCAGATAAATGTTCCAGCATTGTCCTCGTGGATGTAAGTGGACACATTGTAAAGCGTTCCAGATTGGTGCAATACCGGACAAAATTTTATGGCTGTCACAAAGGAAAGGAAGAAACCGGAAAGGTAAAGGTCGAACTAGCTGAATGTCTACGACGACTGAGAGCTGAACTCTCTGTGAACAATGCTACATGCGAACAACTGAAGCAAAATGGATCGGCCACTCACGACTCTGCTGACTTCCGAAAACCCACAAAGTTGGTATTCCAGTCCAGCCGATTGTATCGACGATGAATTCTCCGTACCATGCAATAGCACGATGGCTGGTAGAACTCTTGGGACCCATTCGCATAAGACTCGCTAAAGGTAGTCTACGGGATAGTTTTCGGTTTGTGTCTGTCAAACCGAATGTAAACTTACACAAGAAAGCCATGATGCAGCTTGACGTAGTGTCCTTATTTACAAAAGTTCCATTACTAGAAACCGTGGGCTTTCTATGTGAATACATTCGAACATCCAACACACATATAGGCATTCCAGCTGAAAGATTGAAGGAACTGCTACTGCGTTGCGCTCTCAATAATCAGTTTCTGTTTAACGAATGCTTATACGGCCAGCAAGGCGGAATCGCCATGGGTTCCCCACTAGGTCCTGTGCTAGTGGACATGTTTATGGCGAAATTAGAAAGCGGGAAGCTTGAGAGGACAATAGAAATTTTGGATTATTAAATTCCATACATGGATGATACTTTCTGTGTAGTGGACGGCGATCGTATTGCTTCAGCTGTTCTGGGATAATTCAGGCTTTCTTATAGCCCTCTTGACTTCACAATGGAAACAGAAGCCGAAGACAAAATAGCCTCCCTCGATGTGTTGATCGTCAGACGGGAAAATGGAACCATCGAAAGACGAGTCTACAGGAAGAAAACATGCAACGGCCAATACGCAAACTTTCACAGCTTTGTGCCATTGCGCTATAAAAGAACCTGGTCCGATGTCTAGCCTTCAGGGCCCATGTCATATGCACACGGGATACTCTGGAAGACGAACTAGAACTCACAAAACAAGTACTGCGGGAGAACGAGTAATCAGAGAAGTTTATCTTGAAGAATACTGAACCAACTGCACCGCAAAACGATTTTCTTGCGTCCTGAAGAAGAAACTTGTCGCGAGAAGATCATTGAAAGGAGATATGCACACAAAACGATTAACAAGATCACTTGGAGCAATTGTGAACTCAACATTCCCAGCTGCAAAACTTAATTATGTCTTTTGCACTTCGCCAATGATCCAAATACAAGTGACAGGCCGGTTACCTGAGCTGACCTCATCCATGATTACCTATTTGTTCAAGAGCGCATGCGGAGCATCTTACATATGTCGCACGGTCAGGCGCCTGTCTTAACGCATCAGAGAGCATCCTCCGAAGTGGCTGAGTCATGGAGAGACGTGCACAAGCAACGGTTCTATTCTTAGCCATCTAATCGTGTGTGGTCAAAGGATCGACCCGAATGAGTCATTCAGCTTTGTGTATCGTGTTCCCCCCCAACCGATCAAAGACAGTCCGACTGAGGACCTTGGCAACGGCTGAAGCGATCGTCATACCTCTGCTAAGCCCGGATCTGTGAGCGTGAAAGCGATTAGTTCAGACACTTCATTTGCCTCGGCAAAAGATGCAGCATCCGAATTGAGAAACGACCTCTGAAAACCCACTAACGGTGGTCCATTCAGCATCACCAAACACCATCTGACAAACACCGCACCACCCCCCCCCCCCATCACCACACACTTTTGTAGAAATGACCTTCATCCTAGCCAACGGCCAATCAAATGCATAAATGTCACCTGTATGGTGTGTAGGGACAGGATTGGGAATAATTGAAAACAACTGTTCGCCCCCCAATGTTGATTTTTCTGAAGAACAGGCGAATAATGTTCTGGGTCGATCCTGCTGTCTGAAGGGAGAGTCAGTCTGTCTCCACCAAGACCCTTCTCCTGAGAATCGTAAAAAGATGAATGAAGCCTGTGCAGAGATTCGGAAGAGAAGGGAAAGTGGCAAAACAGGCATTTGCATTCGGGATTTCTCTGTGGTGCACAGGAGATTATGATCTCATCCGTATACATATGAGCTGGTTACCACTACTGCCGGCGAACTCTCTTAACGCGCAGCTGTGGAAGATTTTCGGGTAGGGGACAACCGGGCAGCATCCGTCAAGCTGTTGCTGACCGGTGTATGTGAGTTATTGAACAAACGGGACGAACTGGGTGCCCTAGTACTGGCCTGAACCCCGTCCATCATTGCACTTACGGAAACATGGCTAACAGATGATATTCGAGACTCGGAGGTCTCACTACCCGGGTATGTGCCGCTCCGTGTAGATCGGATTTGTACCAGAAGCGGAGATATTGCCATGTGCGTGCAAAATGGGGTATCAATACACCTACTTGGTACCTACGTGGACCTATATTGGCACGGAGAGTTGTTGTGGTGCGGAGTACAACTCTCCAACAGTGGCTGCATGATGCTTGGGGTCATCTGTCTTAGGCCGGCGGCGGAAATGCAAGGTATTCTGGATCCCGTAAATCGATGGGCGACAGACGGCAATGGTCTGGTTCTTGGTGACTTTAACTTTCCTCATTGACTGGGTATCGAACAGCTGCAAGACTTCCGCGGACGGGTTCTCCTGTTGTCCGCATAAAACAGTATGTGGCCTCACCCTATATCAACATGTGCAAGAAACGACCAGGAATCAGGCGGATCACGTATCCATCCTTGACCTGGTGTTCACCCCGCGAACTCCTGACATAAAAGTATTCGATCTTCTGCAGCCGTTGGGCTCCAGTGACCACGCGATGCTAGTCATCTATTGGAGACGCGTGGCATTCTTTCACCAGGAACCACAGTGCGGACTGGACGTGCGATGCATACCCCTTGTTGAAATGAAAGAGGTTGCCGCTGCCCTACCATGCCCTAACATAGTGACAAGATAGGCAGTCTGGAGTTCCCTTAAGTTCAAAATAACTGCATAGGTGAGTTTGTTTCCATCTCCACATAGGTGACGAATTCATGCAAAGGGACCACCATGGTTTGAAAAGGAACAAGAAGTCACTGGCAACAACAAAGCCGAGCTCGGCAGCATTTTCAATCTTCCGGCACGGGATACGACAGTTACAAACAAATCCGAAACTTGTTCGGCGCTGAACACTACGAAGAGACGCAGGTACGTAGGGCGACTTTCGGCCGATTCCGCTTCGGCACCGAAAAGGCTGTTTGCGTACCTGAGAGGGAGTACTAAGGCTCATCCAAGCATCCCAACACTGTTACATGATAGAGACATCGCGGACTCCGATTGCGATTAGAGAGCACTTTTGGCGCAACATTATGCTGATATTTACGTCACGGAGAGGTCTTCTTCACCTCAGTCTCCATTGAATGCCATCATCGTCACAATAGTACAGCGTTACTAGACAGAACAAGCCCCACTGAACACTGCCTTTCTCTCCATGTTGCACGTAGAATTAGAAAATATGGATATACAAGATGGACAGGTGGTGAAAGGGAAAGGAAAGAACGCCCTAATAGCCAAAATACGGAATGCAGAATCTAACTGTGCAAATGCACACTGATCGATCATTCTGATTTGGTAGAAAGTGATAACACGATCGCCACTGTTCACATTTCGCTGCAATATCCTTCAGTGTTTCCAGCCAACTAGTTGAGGGATCTTCTGGACCCCAACCACAAAGACTTGAGGCACCTACTTTCCCTAAGTTCGCTGTACATTTTCTCATTCCTCATTGCCACTTCATCTGTTGACTTCACGTGGCTTCTTCCACCCCTTAAGAGGAATGGAAAACAGGGCACGGTACGGTAGACGTGTGTTCGCCATACGTAACACGCCCCAACCAACGAAGTCTACTAAGCTGGATACGCTGTGATAGAACATCCTCTGAACTAGTACCCAACACTCGATTTTTGACCTCAGAATTTTTCACTCGGTTATTCCACCCAATCCTAGCGATACCACGCAAGTATCGATGGTCGGAAACCTCAAAATGACAAATGTCTTCCACACACAGACTCCAATTCTCGCAACTATACAACAAAACTGAATGCACAGTGGCATTTTTAGTAGGAATTTAGCAAACTATGCACTCGGCAGTGGTGGATACATAACTGGTGTGCATAACGTCGAAGGAATTCTGGGCGCTTGATTGGCCGTGACCGTAACCTGCCCTGAGCAAACTGAGAAGAACGGGACTGCGTGATACCACCGGTGCGGTCGTTTACCTCGGTGAGTGAAGCCGTTTTTGAAAGTTTTAAAACACACCGCTCGTCTCTCTCCCATTTAAGTCGATCTTTATCTGTACTGACTGAATTCTGAATAATGTCAATGCCCTCAACATTGATATAACCACTCCCTCAGACGAGGCTACTTTCCCCATGAGGCAATGTGATTCCACTTCTGTGGCCAATGTCTTATTCCTCAATCCGGACGAGACGGTCCTTCATAATGCGTTGGCAACGGATGCACTAAAATGTGCGGTCCAAAGTCAGGCTGCAGAGAGAGCTGATCTAAGGGCCACTGTCCGCATCTTTAAGGATGAGTTGACCGGCCTGAGTAGCTTGGTTATCAAATCCCTCCCGGTGTCCCAGGCAGCCGATCAGGTGCGTAGAGTTTCTGAGTAGCAACTTCTTGATGCTTTCGAGATTTTGCAAGACACGGAGAAATGCTCCAAGCGATTCATCCTTTGGGGTCGCTTTCTAAACTCGGATCACCCTCATGACACCTATGCCCAGGTGTTCAACCGCCTTAAGCTCCCTTTCCCACTTAAAGGTCGGTCCACTCGGTTGGTAACCAAACGGGCCAACCGCGTACACGGCATTCTAATTGAAATGAGCTCCACGGAGGCAGCCAAACGAATCGTTTACTAGGCCGCAAAGCCCAAGGAGGAAATAAAAGGGCTCAAGGGATTATCCATTGACAAGCCACTTCACCTAAGGCTCCGCAGTGAGAAGGCCAAGCCAGCGACCCCACAAAAACCGATCCCAAGCTCAGAGCGACGCCAGTCGTCCAGGTAACTCGCCTTGAGGATAGAGCTGCATGCCCACCATCCGCTGCTTCCCTACTCATTCCACCTCCCGTCGCGGAAAGTGTCCCCAGTAGTAGACCTAGTGTAGTGCTACCAATAAAGCACTCGCTGACGAAGACTAACAAATTTGTTTATTTAAACAATTACCGTTTTTGGTGGCGCCACTTGCTCCGCCTGTGTACTTCGTCTGCACGCCGTTTCGCTCCTCCAATACACACGTTGACCCGCTCCAGGTTTCTGAATTCTGCTTTGCGCGCTGCCGAGTATATTCGCTATCGTGTCACAAACCGAGGAACAGGGGCTATATACTAAGCGCACTCTCTAAAACCAAACCAGTGTCTTTACTTAGATAGGCCGGCACCTACCGCAGTCTCGAGCAAGCAGTGTTGGGAGCTACGGAAAAGAGTCCACCACGCAATTATCTGGACATACGATTGGCTATAGCCACACAAGTTCCTGTGCGAAACGAAATGAATTGAAATCGAAAAAGACACTGTCAACTTTGTAAGTCCCACGTCGTTTGAATCTTTGAAGTGGTCTGCACTGAACCATGTTTTGAAGTGTACTGCGTAATAACAAGTGTTTTCGAGCAATGCCGTACTTACCAGGGCAACTCCGAGGTACGCTTTTATCCGGAGAATCTTTTTGTTTTGTTCTCTCCCAAAATTCTTTGGAGTTTTCAGTGTTATACGTACCAAGGTATACTAGTGTGTTTATAAACCTTAAGCTTTTTGGTAACCAGTACCGTTTTTCTTTGGTCGGTGTCTTGCTATTATTGTGCGCATGTTATGACGCGTGAGATGTGTTTGTGTCTGACTGCCGGATATGGGAAGCGAGTAGACGAAGGTATCAAGTTCGATGTTTGAACTGGGTTGGCCCACGAGGGCTGTTCTTGGATCATCCAGGACGTGTATCCTCTTTACTGTAAGAACAGCTGGGTAGAATGGATGCGTGGTCCCTGCATTGAGGCTGCAAGGCTAGCCCATCTAAGAAAGTATAAACGGGATGAGCTCCAAGATCTAACTGAATACTGCAGAGGCTCTGAGTGCAAGTCGCCGCTGCGGGGTTAGTCAGTAAGGTCATATGCAGAAGTCCTAGGAACTCCTGAGAGAACAGTCCTCGAGATAAAAACGGCCGGGTAGGCGGTTGCCTCACATGGGATACGTCCACCTGTGTGGCATACTACTACCAATGAGTCGGCGACGTAGAAACCTAAGAAGATATAAGGTAAGAAGAGGAAAAATACGAAAATGGCAGCGAACAGCATCTCAAAGGCAGATGATTCCGGATATCGTAATTCGGAATTCCCGTTGATGGTCCTGCAGAGGCACATCCGGTCGCTGGGACGGACACCAAGCCGTAGGCTAATGATACCGAATCAGGAGGAACCATTTTTCTGGGAATCGGAAGCAAGAAGGGATATAGACATGAGACGGGTGTATGACATACTGATACTTGCAGGTGTACCGTGTCCTGTGTCTCTCAAAAGAGTTCACAGAGTGGGGATGTAGAAGTCTCCACTGACGAAAACTGTGAAGAATGTAGCACGACCAATACTGGCCAAATTTGTGGAAGAACACTGCAGAGATATGTTGCTGGCCAAGGCTGCACCGATAGCCCATACCACTAAGGACAGGTATCAAGTCACACCTGACGAGCAAAGAGTAACACCAGGTGGTTTGTCCGTAGGTGGAAACGTGGCTAAACCCGTGGGGGCGCTAAAGAAAGGTTCCAGGGGACAGCAGAATGCCTCATTCAGCGGTGGGTTACTTCACCGACGGCTACAAGTAAGCCACATAAGCCGCCAGGGTTTGTGGTAACTGAGGAGGTACTAGAAGATGAAATTTGGCGGTGCTGTCTAGTGGGCGCCCCTAATACAGCCTGTCTCAATAGGGTAGAGAAAAAGTGATATTAAAAGAACCGGGTAGGAGGTAAAAGGTAAGCCATGTACCATTTTGGTCGCCCTCGTTTGAATCGGCCCCAAAATGCCCTGACCCCTGACGAGGCCAGTGTGTAATATCTGGCGGCCGTATTCTAAGAGAGGTCGAATAAAGGTTCCACGTGAAAGACGAGGTACTCTTAGGAGGTGACCGGAAAAGTTCGTCTAGTGGGGCTTATAACCAGGAAGGCAGTTTTACCAGCCTTCTCTTGGTGGGAGGAGAACAACGGATGACTGCGCAGCCAGCGGCGTGATTCAAGGTAGTGCAATGGGCCCGTTGTTGTTCCTCGTGTACATAAATGATATATTTACCGTGGTTCGCCACGGAACTCCGTTTTTATTAGCCGATGATGTAAAGTTGTTGTACGCCTTCGACTACAATTCATTGGGTATTACTACAGCGAAAATATCGGAGGGCTTACGGACGCTCAATTCATGGTGAACCGGTTGGGTAATGAAGTTCTCGGCGGACAAAAGCTGCATTCTTACATACGAGTATCATGTCCCTCCCGAAACGTTTAGTACAGGTGGTCATCTTGTCCCCAACAAATCATCAGCACGCGGCCTGGGCGTGCACTACTCTAGTTCGGTAAACGTCCCGGAGCAAATAGACACTCAAATTGCTAGGTCTCGCAGGTTAATAGGATTTGTCTACAAAACATTTCGTTTGCGTGAAAGCAAACTCATTGTCCATACAACTAACGTTAGGCCACTGCTAGAGTGTAGTTCAATAGTTGGCTCCAACATGCGCCAGATTGATAGGATCGCCATTGAAAATGTTCACCCCACCTTTAATGAACAAATAGTTGGCTATTCGTCTAGTCTCAACTATAAACAGCGCTGTGACATGCTACACCACAAACCTCTTTGGCTCCGACGAACAAAGTACAACTTGCTCTTCTTCCAATCACTAGTGGAATAAAGGTCCCGCAAAGCCTCCCCTGTGGTACGGGACCCATTAGACTGAAGGTATTCTTTACGAAACAGCAGTCATTTGGTCATCGTGCCGTCTTCGAGAACCAGCCTACGGACCAAAACGTCTTTACTGTCAAATATCCCTAAATGTGGAATAAACTCCCACCAAGTGTCTGTGCAACAGGCCACTCACCGAGATTTAAAGGGAAATTAAACAAATTGCTCGATGCACTGACACTCCTATCCAACTTTGATCCGTACACTTCATAGGGTCGAGAAGACGAAGTTGGTTTGGGTTACCGACACCCGGGTCTGAATCCCGGGCCAGTAGACCTACGTGCCACACAAGTTGCAGCATATCACTCACGCCTTATTATTCTTTCGCGGAAAACCTTGTGCTTTGGAAAGTCGAACCATCCACCAACTAGTTCTAATTTCTATATAATAGAGGCTTCTCTTCACCATTGACAGTTGATCCCCTGCTGGGAGCACCCAAGACTGCTTTTTTCTATTTTTATCTTTCCAGACAATCACAGATGTGTATCTTCCCTTTCGACGGCTCGGCATAATACCTGGCCCACACTTCCCGCTGAAAATTTAATACCTGACCGTCGTTTCTTCACTACCACATTGACTCTGCTCTCCAGGACCCCTCGCAACCTGGTCGCAAGCTCCTGGACTATTCGATTTCTACAGCAATGTGACAACGCCAATATCACTCAAACGAAGCCTGCCGGTGCGGGGCGCGGTCAGATCCACCGCTTTGGCCGGCGCACGTCGGGCGTGCAGGACGTCTGCAACAATGTGCGGGCGCAATTAGGACGGCGGATGGCACCTCCTGTCATCAAAAGTGGTTCCCAGTTTGGGTGTCCAGCGCACGGTCAGCCCAACCCGCCAGCACTAGTTGCGTCAAAAAAAACACCATTTGTACACCCGAAATGCTGCAAACATGGAGCTATCTCCCCCAGTTATCGACTATTTTTCATCGTACTCGTCTCAACCTTCGGCACCTTAACTCACCGTTTCTTACGCCTGGCAAAATCTACTTTCCTTAGCTTATAGTTATCGCGGGGTTAAATGAATTTACCGTACTCGGCTTACCGTTTATGATCCCTTTTCCCAAGGATTCCCGCCAGGCCGCCGGCTCGTCCCATTCGCAAAATTAACCAACCCCCAAGATAAAGCCCACCCTTTTTATCAAATTTACCGATATGTTGGAAAAAGGTCGCATTTAATGTTGTCATACACTTTCGTCCCATAAAGTCCAAACAGTATATTTCACTGAGGAATATTTGTCCTCAGAGCATCCCAACAGTCGACGATATTGAGACAGTTCGCTCTCCCTCTATCAGTCCTTCTGTTCGCCCGCACGACTGCAGCATTGCAATATCCTCACCTTGCACAGATTCATGCCCTCCCCATATATTCACATCTGAGAGACATCTGTATCGCAGCCTTTTTCGTATTTTGCCATCACATGATCCAGCTTTTACAAAGAATATCAATAGAGTATTTCACCGGTCAACTATTTAACCCCCCACCTTCACAAAAGCATTCATCGGTTGTTTGGTGCTTTTCCACATCTGGTATTCCATCTTGGTAAATCCTCTCAGATAATTTTGATTCTTGCATCTCTCTGGTCACCATGTTCAGCCCTTAGATAACGATAATCAAGCGTAAATACTTACCTGTCATTCAAATACTCATCTGTGCAAACAGTGTATCTGCGAATGTCATGAACACGCATCACAAATTGATTTGTCGCTCAGTTCCCATTTCCATTTTGGTGCATCACATTCTACGTTTCTGAAAGTAAACAATCTGCTCGTCGATTACATGCCTGCATCCGGCCACTTCTTTCACCATCACCCAGGCATCCTCTCTCTGAAAATGAGTCCTTCACTGGGTATAAAACTGACTCAGCCGATATTCGGTCGCTGAGCTTTACAAGGGTAATCTTCGAAAGATTTTGCCAGTTTTTCTTCTGCGAACTCACTGCTTTCATCGTCTGATTTCCAATCCAAAGCTGTGCCATACTCCGCGGAGCGCTATAGCTGGCTTACGTCTCCCTTGGAACCTTCTTCTTCCTTGAGGTGAACAAAACTCCCGTCAATTCCGTTTGATTATCTCGTTGCACAGTCCCTCTTTTTCTAACATTGCAGTAAGAGTCCACTATCTCCAACCAGCTCCATCCTGACTTCGCCAGGTTGGCCACCCGGCCCTGAGTTCAAATATGCCGGGAGCCGCCTTAAAGAATAACTTAAATACTTTCTCCTGTACAATATCGAGTGCACATACCTGAATCATCCTCCTGGAATTTGGACTCTACTTCCAATTGTACCGTTTGATCTTGCGTTACAGCATGCGTCAGAGCTATCCGAAATAAACCATGATCATTATCATTATCACTTGCCACTTGTGGTGAGTCCCGCACAAGATCCGGGCCCAAGCTTGGACACAATATTCTGGAAGTGGCATAACCAATGTTGGGTAGAAAGGCCACAGCATAAAAACTTCCCTGGAAGCTGCGGAGCGCAATAGTTGATGGAGCTGCCGATGCGCCTTGGCCGAGGCAACGAGACACTTTAGCGATTGCTGGCAACTATCGATCATCAGGACTCCAAGGTCAGTGATGGCTTTACCCTTCGTCATTTCTCGTGAGTTTTGTAAACCTGGTTATATTGACTCTCCACTGACTTCCTGGTTAAGATGCCTAAACCGCCCCATATTGAGCAGTAGCTGCCACTGAGGGTTCCAGGAGGGAACCCCATTTAAGTCCTTTTGAAATGGGGCATTTCTGGGTTCACCCACCAGCTTTGGATCATCCGCGAAGAGGCAGCCTGGGTTTTATACACTCTCTGATAGGTGGTTGATACAGATCGAAAACAGAAGGGGACCCAACACTGACAGCTAAGAGATCTCGCTAGTAGCCGTAGTCTTTGAGAACTTGCTCCCTTCTTCCCTACTATGGCACGTTCGGTCCTTAAGATGTGCTCGGGCCCATTCCAGCACCCGCCACGCTATACCCAGCGCTCCAATCTTGCGCAATGGGGGCGGGTGGTTTACAGATTTAAGGGCCTTTTGGATGTCCAAATGGCAGACCTCGACTCGTTCACCCCTGTATAACCTGGCCCTTTCCAGTCCATAAAGAGAGCAAGTTGGACAAGCATGAACTTATACTTCCCCTTATGTTCGGCTGCAAGGAGGACAGGGAACAGAAAAATCGAACTCATTTGGAAGAAAAGAATAAAACTAACCACCAAGCGACATAAAAGGATTGGGCAACCAAAAGAGATTGTGCCCAGAGACGGAGTCACGAAAGTTATATTGATCTGATCAATAGAAGGAATCGACCCAATAACCTGGTGAAAGCCTGAAGCTGCAACTGTCAAGCCGACACCTTCTGCGTCCATCTCCACTATAGGAAAACCCGGCTCGGGAGCAAAGGAGCGGCCATTCCAGCAATTCATCTCAAAGCAAATAGCCAAAGCAAGCGAGGATATTGACGGCTAGCCTCAAGAGGGGACAAATGACCAGTGACAATAGAGAGGGGTTAGCTATTGTGCCGGCCATTTTGCGCTATTGTACTCTTTGTGTCTGCCGTCAAAAGCTTTCGTCCAAATCTAGTGGAATTCTTTCTTATGCTCCTAATTTATCTGTAGTTCCCTGTCCAAATTAGCAGATGTGTCCTGCCATAATATTTGCAGCAGTCGAACGGCATCTAAGAAATCATAGATTCACGCAAGTTAGGCAACAAAAATCACCAGCATGGCTTCCAAAAGCTGCAGAGCCCGGGGTCAGGGAAGAGTTTCTTTGCGGTCAGAGGCGATGTTCTTTGAACGTACGGGAAAGCTTATGCTGCAACACTTGTGCATTTTGGTTACACTGAGAATGTGGCAAATTACCAAAAAGTCTTGACTCTTTATAAGAGTCACGAAGACTTGATCTAGGCATGCTCAGGAGTATAGAAAGGAGCAGAAATGTGTATCACACTAGCGCTTGGAAACCCGGGCATTAGGACTCCAGAAAAGCCCCTCCTGCATGGATATGCATGAGGAAGGAGCTAGCTTCCTTACTCAGGATGGCACAACTGAGGATTCGTCACTGGTGGTGACAGGCAAGGCAGCCTACATGCACCGTGTAAGGAGAGGAGAAAGTCTACCGAGAAAGGAGTCATGTAAACTTCTTCAAGATCGGGTTGAACTAAAGGTGTAAATCTTGTCTGATTTGGCTCAGTGTCGGGCTACCCCAATGGAAACACTTCGAGCTCAGACAGCTTCTGCGAGAGTGTTATAAGGATGATACAGGCAAGCACAGAAATAGCGCAGAGGCTTAGTGGCAAAATAGCTGTCAGGAGTTTGAGCGATCCGATTTTCGGGGGACACGAGAAGGCTAACCGGCATCCGCCACAAAGGGTTACTGACATACTACTACAATCTGGGGCAAAATGGCATGCCCCAGTTGGGACGGTATGGAGTCGGAAAAGGTGGAGACTAAATGCTGGAGGGCAATCACCGGGGGCCTACCCTGGTGGAGTTCCGGAACCCCAAATTTAGAGATGCATTCCTCGCGGAGGCAAACAGAATCAATATGAATCCAAAGGAGAGATCAGAACGGAACGGGATAACTCAGCACCCGAAAGGTCACAACAGGTTCACCAGAAACAGAAGTGTTTTCGTCAGCCCGTCCGGTGCAGGAGAAGGCCCCCTTTTCGTCGTCTCCTAAAGTGCTCCACAAACCGACAGTCTTACAAAAGACTAGGACAGCTAGAAGTGATCTGGTGTTGGAAAATGACCCATGGAACGTAGTGGTAGGTAAGGTTGTTGGTGGATCATATATTCGAAGCCCAAGAGAAGTGAAAACGTCAAAAGCACTTGAATGCAGAGTCCGAGTGTGAAATAAATGCATCGGTGCCCAGGGACCGCAAGAAAAAGTGAGGAATAGCCGTGACGCAATGTAATGCTTCCAGCATCAGCAGTAACTGCGGGGAGACTCGCTACTGGGTCCGTGGGAGTGGACTGCTCAGCTATCACCGAAACGTGGCTGCCAAAGAGCAATAGATTAAGCCCAACTCTCACGGAGGGGTTGAGTGTGCACGGAGTTGACCATGAGGGCCGTGAAATAGGGGGGGATTGCTGTTCTCAGCAGCCCAAAATAATTCAAAATGAAGGTATTTGGTGTGTTACACCCAGTATACAGGCGGTGCCAACACAAATAAAAGTTCGAAGTGAGCGGATGGCGCTAGTGTGTATATAGGAGCCTGTTCTGCGACGCGGATGAAGGTAGGCGTCTGACAGAGTACCTAGCGCTAGGGCACAAAAAGCAGAAAGGTGTTTGGTTCCGGAGGGCTTGACCGCATTCGAGACGGACTGGGAAAAAAATTGGGCTCCGGTTGGATCTTTCAGCCAGAGGTTGCTTGACTAATTCGAAGACAAGGCACTAGTAAGGCGCATTCAGCAGAACTCTAGATTGAGAGATTTGGATCTGGGTTTATCCAAATTTCGTGCTGAAGTAGACGAAACCTTTGTTGGTGCTCCCATAGGAAAACGCGGACACGGGACCCTTAAGTTCAGGTTCCTCAGTCAAAGGGAGATTCGGTCAGATGAGTGGAGCAGTAACTTCAGGCAACCGGAAAAGGACACCTGGTAGCGATGGTAGAGTTGTCAGTTTGGGATACCAAAGTCAAAGTGGAAGAAAAGGGGGAGATGTCAGAGGCAAATAGCTACATGTGACGGACGAAGTAGCTTTGCTGCCTGAGTTCGGAGAATGGGCTCATCACCCTGGCGGAAAAAAGTATGACACAGGTGTTGAAGCTCAGGCCTCAAGCAAAGCGAAGATTTCAGGAACCTGATGGAGGCTGATTTTTCACCCATTACAAACGAATAAGCCAACAGGTGGCGGACCAAAAGAGGTCCGAGAAACTGCCACACGCATTGGGCGTAGCTAGGCTAGCAAAGACCACTGGAGAGCGTTCTAAAACTACATCCAGCCGACTGCGGCCATGAGGGGAGCATTAGGTGGGTTGAGGATAAGGAATGGAGAGGACAGCGAGCAAAAGGCAGATGTATTTAGGAAATACCTCGGGGAGGTCCACAGGATGGGCCAAGGTGGCCGTCAACCGCCTCTTGAGGAGTTCATGCCTCGGCAGATGTGGGAGCTTGAAATAGCACGGATTAAGTTCTACTGACTTTAGAAGCACTTAATCGGTGGAATTACTGAGGACCGGACCGCAATAACCACGCAATCCTGGAGCAGCTCGCCAAGAACCTAACAAGCCACTTGGTCGAGTTTTTCTACAAACCCCTTTGAGGGATATATTGATATCTGGACAGGAGGTAATACGGCAAGTCACTGGGGAGGTTTTGGGTACATTTGATTCTTAAGTTAGCGTCAGATCGCTTAGTCCTGTCAGTGCTAGTTCATGTGTTACTGAGGGCAATATGGGTTGTAAGGATGTTGATCTATATAGATTGAGAATATTAAATGTAGAACGACAGTTGTTATCGGCTAGACAACAGGCCCAGGATCCAGAAAAGAAGTGTATACTGAAAGAGCGTGAACATGAGACCAGCTACTACGACGCTTCTGATAGATCAGGTTGCAATAAAATAGGGAGCCCTACGCCGGTAGCCGACTATAAAACACCACCGATCGATTTTCCAAGAGTAGAACTAACGGTTTTCGACGGGCGATCTGAACACTACTGCAAATTAGTCAAGCAGTTCGAGACGTTCGTTGAAAATAAGGTAACCGACCCCGGGAAAAGGCTTCTCTACCTGACTCACTACTGTCGAGGCCGAGCAAGAGAAGCTATCGACGGGTGTACCATGCCCGACCCGGAACAAGGCTACACCCGAGCTAGGAAGATTCTAAGGGACCTGTTCGGTCAACCGTTCAAAGTGGCCCGTAACTTAATAGAGGGCGTGATGGTGGAGTCAAAAAGAACCAAGGGCGATGTCTACGTAATAGCCGACCTGGTGATCAAGATGCAGAACTGCTCAATAGCCCTTGACCATTCAGGTTACAAGGCCGACCTAGATGTCTTGCACACTTTGGAAAACATAGTCTGTCACCTCTTCCCCGAACTACAAGGTCGTTGGGCGGAAGAAGCGGAACGGATAAGCCGAAGCAACAGGGATGCTAACTTCGAAGACCTGACCGAATACTTGGACAGGCAAACCAAGATAGCCGACAGCAGGTTTGGTCGACTTATCCGGGACAGTAACTAAGCAAACAAGCCCGGCACTAGCCAGGCTCAAACCCCTGCAAGGGAACATCCAAAATACCAACCTTGGACCAATGCGAACGCCATTTCACGCGATGCCACGGCGCAACCTAATTGCAGGTCCTGTGATGCTAGCCATGGACTACCGGAATGCCCCAAGTTCAGCAACGCCACAGTAGACGAACGGTGGGGAATGGCGAGGATGGCAGGAGCATGTTTTATTTGTCTCACCACCACGCCCCGGGCGGCATTTTGTGGGACAAGGAACCGATGTGGTTACGAGGGCTGCACGGGCAGACACCAACGATTGTTGCACCAGGCGAGAGTAACTTTACCCGAGGCGAGTACCAAGCCAAGTGTTATTTGTCCAACGTCGCGTTCTGCCAGTAGACCGTGGGAGTAGTGACCCCAGCTTGGGTGGTCAAAGCGTTGGCTTTCATCGACAGTGGATCTGACACTACCCTAGTGAAACAGCGGTTTGCCGACAAACACCGGCTCGCTAAAGGTGCGACGTCGTTAGCAATGAGCACGGTGGACGGAACACAAGTAATGACTGCCGGCAGGTTGAGGTTGCATCTCATCTCTTTGGACACTAACGAGCAAATCGAACCAAAGCAGGCATTCACGTTAGCTGATCTCCCCATGCGAGTACCAAGGTCGGTCAACGCAATCTTGACTAGGTGGCCCCACCTGCAGGATGTAACCGTTGTGGACCGGGAAGATGATGAAGTGGAATTCCTTATCGGCTGCAACGTGCCAGAGGCGCATTGGGTGCTTGACCAGAGAGCGGGCGACCGTCAGTCACCTTATGTCGTACGCGCGGCTCTGGGATTGATGTTATACGGTCCAGTAGGGGTACGTGGTTCCGTGAATTATTTATCCGCCGGAACGGACCGCATAGAGTACCATCTGCAGCGGCTGTATGAAAAGGAGTTTCATGACATTGGAGACGAAAGATCATCGTTGTCTCAAGAGGATCACTTCGCTCTACAAACGGTGTGGCAATGCATTAGAGGCCTCAAAAAACAGTTCGAGGTCCTCCTCCAATGGCGCACATCCGCCAACCCGTAGACTGCAACAGAAATTATGTTCGTTAACGATTACTACGACCGAAAGAACGCCTCGTTCGAGACCAGAATCTGTGGGAACGGTATGCGTAATTAATGAAGCGAAACAAAGCCCACGGTTAAGTTGAAAAGGTGCCTGCCAACACCGACGGCAAAAAGGGTATCTGGTATCTGCCTCGCCACCCGGTCATCAACCCCAAGAAACCCAATAAACTGCGGGTGGTTTTCAACTGTGCGGCCAGGTTCCATGGCAAGTCGTTAAACGATCGCTTACTACAAGGGCCTGACCGGACCACATCACCGATCAAAGTAGCCTTGTCTGCCGACATCAGGGGAATGTTTCATCAGGTGAAAATTCTGGTAGGAGAACGAGATGCTTTGCATTTCATGTGGTTGGAAGAGAGCGACCGGGATAACGCAGTGGTGAATTATCGGATGACCGTCCACCCCTTCTGATCCGTATCGTTACCATTCTGTGCGAACTACGCCCTCCGAGAATCGGTGAACAAACATGGCGATCTAGTCCATCGGACGGTGATTGATAGCGTAAGCAGGAACTCCTACGTCGACGACTACCTTGGGTCATTCGATGATGTGAAATCAGCTCTAGAGCAGTTCAGGGGTCTGACGAGATTGCTGGAAGAGGACGGCTTCCAACTTACAAAATGGATGTTGAACGCTTCAGAATTGCTAAAGGTCACTCTGTATCACGAAAAGGCCGAAAGGGTAAGAGATTTGAACGGCTTTCCACTTCCTATAGCACACACTGTAGGAATACAATGGGACGCGGAAACGGACGACTTTGTTTTTGAGCTAGACGTTCTCGAGCTGCCAATAGCCCGTCATGGCATACTATCTGCTGCCTCTAGTTTGTTCGACCCGCTCGGTTTCGTCTCACCATGGCTGCTACCCGGAAAGATCTTGCTGCGGCGGCTGTGCCGTAAGAAAGTTGATTGGGACCAGTCACTGGACCGAGAGGACCGTTTGGACTGGGAAGAATTTTTGAACACCTTGAAGAAATTAGGGGACATAAGGATTCCACGATGTTTGACTCACGGCCATACGACGCGAACTGGAGAACTTCATGCCTTTTCCGATGCATTCGAATTCGGTTATGGGGCTGTGGTGTACGGACGATGGTGCACAGATGGACAATATACTACAGGGATCCCGCGTTGCTCCACTGAA
This sequence comes from Fasciola hepatica, assembly GCA_948099385.1. Taxonomy (NCBI): domain Eukaryota; kingdom Metazoa; phylum Platyhelminthes; class Trematoda; order Plagiorchiida; family Fasciolidae; genus Fasciola; species Fasciola hepatica. The sequence continues at coordinate 5,480,211 of CANUEZ040000012.1, read as the reverse complement.
GTCGGCCTCGATCCCACGCCTTGAACTCAGCGCAGCCGTGTTGGCAGTCAGGGTGGGGCAAGCGGTGAAGAGATGTTTTGACTTCTATATTTGGTCGGCTGGCTTTTGAGCGGACTTAACGATAGTACTTTACCACGCTAACAAAGTCCGGAGCCGGTTTAGTACTTTCGTTGCTAACCGATTCATGATTATTCACGATGAATCGGCCACGAACCAGTGGAATCGTGTCAGGTCTGGTGATAATCCAGCCGACCTGTGCTCCCGAGGTGCGACCAACTTCCGGCAACTAGACAGGTGGACGAGAGGGCCAAACTTTCTGCAATTGCCTGAACAGGACTGGCCCGTGTTCGTATTTAAACCCCATACTGAAGTAGAACTGGAGATCAAGGGCAAAGTGATAGCGGCCAACGTCATTGAAGTGACATCCATTCTATCGCGATTGCCCAGGTTTTCTTCCTGGATGAAGACTCTTAGTGCGTTAGTCTGGTTAGCCATGTTCGAGAGAAATTTACTAGTCATGAAAGGGCTACGCCCTTGAGGCCGGATACGGGTCTGCCCGATAAGTCCCGATGAGTTGCAAGCTGCAGAATACGACATTTTCAGAATGACACAACGGGAGGCTTCCGCCCGAGAGCCCCAGAGGGCGGAAGAAGTGGGACCAATCAACAAAGAAATATCATCTCCAAGAGGCGAATTGAAGCGTTTAAACCCCAAACTCATTGATGGACTGCTGCGGGTGGATAATAGGCTGGCCAACGTCCACCTGAGCTTCGACACAAAGTATCCTATACTGCTGCCGGCAAGATAACCCGTAGTAGAGCTAATGATCCAACACGTCCAGGCCGTGGAAGGACATGTCGGGGAAAGTCACGTGACGAGCGTTACCCGAAAGCGCCTTTGGTTGCTGAGAGGACGAAAGACTGTAAAACGCGTAATCCGACGTTGTGTGCAATATAGGAGACGCAGAGCCACGAAGGGCAAACAACACATGGCCCCGCTACCAGAATGCAGGCTGACTGCGAGATGGTAGCCGTTCAACGACACCGGGTTGGACTATTTCGGGCCCTTGTGGATCAAGTGCGGGAAAAGATTAGAAAAGCGATACGGATGTATCATGACGTGCATGAAGTCACGTGCGGTACACCTAGAAGTCGCACATTCGATGGCGACCGATTCTTTCCTACGGGCTTTGCAGAGATTCATCAACCGAAGAGGCGTATCGACCGATATATACTCAGATAATGGGCCTAACTTTGTGAGCTCTCACCGAGAATTGCAGCATTGGCGCAAAAGTATGAACAGGGACGAACTGCAGGATCAAACCGTGGCCTACGGCATACGATGGCATTTCAACCCCCCACAGGCCAGCCACCGCGGCGGCGTATGGGAACGCATGATCCAGTCTGCCAGACGGATATTGCTGTCAATCATGGAGCAACAGCCGCCCGACGACGAGACGCTGAACGCCGTCACGATTGAGGTAGAGAGACTTCTGAATAACCGCCCCCTGGTTCCATTAATGAACTGCGACCCCACCCACCTGGCGCTCACCCCGAAAGACTTATTGACCATAAGGTCGAAAGAGGGTTTCCAAGGGCCGGTAAACCTTCGTGAGATCCACCTTCACGGATGGAAACAGGCGAATTATCTTGCCAAGGTTTTCTGGAGTCGCTGGCTGAGGGAGTACCTACCGGCTCTGCAGACTCGACAGAAGTGGCTGGTGAAAACAAGACCATTCAGGGTTGGGGATGTGGTGGTGATCGCAGACGAACGCGCACATTTCAGCACCTGCTCCTTGGAAGTAGTCATGGAAACCATCGAAAGCACTGACGGAATGATAAGAACGGTGAAGTTTAAGACAGCTAACAGAGTGCTCATTCGTGACATACGCAGTATTAGCCTACTTGAGCGAAGGCCGATAAGCTGATAATGCCGAAGCCCAGTAAACTATTTCGCACTAGTCATTGAGGTGGGTAGAGAAACACCATATATGGAAGCAAGCCCGACACACTGACGTATCGAACCATCATACACCCCGACGCACGCTCACCTACATTGTACTCGTTATACCACATGGTCTCTGTCAAACACGTCACAGTGCTCACAGTCTTTCGTTGACGTTACAGAAGGTTGTTTCCGGTACGTGTTGATGGATGCGATTCCACTGTACATCCAGACACATACACACATACCCGAAGCACGCTATGTCCCGGAACTCCTATCAAACATGTGACGGTGTTCGCAATTTGCTTTTGTTGACGTTACTGAAATGTCTTTTGCATATGTGGAGGTAGCGGCGATTACATCACACACACACACTCACGCAAGCACACACGCAAGTCCAAAATGGCGAAGGCGACCAGTGAGGTACCGCCGGTATCATTGCTGGGAGCAGTACTTTTTCTAGTACTTGTAAAAATCCTACCGACTGTCCTCAGGTCACTATGTTTTGTTCGCGGACGATGTGAAAATTTAAGAATCTCTTGAATTCACTCATACGGAAAGACCCAAATGCTATCCTTAACTGGACAGAGGCTCAGGACCTACTCTTGAGCCCAGGGAAATGTATACTTCTGCTGTCAGAGCGGTCCAAAGGAACCTGTCCACTGAACCCTGACAACCCAGAACCAATGGCTCAGAAGACAGAGATCCAGGACTTGGATATGACTACACCAAGCGACTTCAAGACGTCGACGCAGTGTTTCTCAGCGGCCAACGAGGCGCCACACTTACGATCCAATTGCGAAAGACGTTGACTTTACGGAGCTTCGGAGTTATGCTACCTGGAGTGCGTAATTCAGGCAAGGGCTCCTCAGTTAGGTAGGGACAGCCATGCGCCAGAGAGGGTCCAAAGGCAATTCGCAGGAACAATCTCTGGTCTTAGGGGACTGGAGTACGGGGATGGATCGGTGTCGCTAGGTTTGTTCTTGCTGAAGCTCAGACGCGCGAGGGGAGATCTGGTGGAAACTCTGAAGGAAGTAAAATGGTTGTCAAGAACAAATAAGCCATCGTTCGTTCGTGACGGAAACCCCACTATCCAAGGGCAAGATCTGAAGCTTGTTAAGCCAAGGGCCAACAAGAATATCAGAGCCCATTTCGTCTCATGCAGAACAGTGAACCACTAGAGCAAACCATCTGCGGAAACGGTGGTAGCAGATACTCTCATCGTTCACAAAAAGAAGTTGAACCTCGCTTGGACACAAGTATTTCCGAGGCGCCAGTGAGATGGAGGTCAGCACTCAGAAAAACCTCTATCCCGGCTTCTTTTCTTCCATTCTTCGACTTCTTCCTGATAATAGTATTAATATTATGTGTACTATTGTCTTCCACTTATTCATTTATTTTTCCTTATTGGTGTTTCATCCACCCCTCCGGATAGCTCCTAACCCACAAACCCATCCATTTTTACAAAAGTGTTGACCATCGGGCCACTAACGTTTGCATGAAGAGCAAACATGCCGGTCGCGGAGGCTTCACTGCATCGAAAAGTTACGCTTGTTATCCTTTCCGAAGGTGTTCCAACGAATATCACGTCACTGGAACTTCCATCTACCGACAGACAAGATTATGAGAAGTCGAGGCCCGGTTAGATGCGGGGGCCCACAGGCGCAAGAAACTGGACTACCATCGGCTTTTGCCACCAGTCCCGAGCTCCGATTCGATTTATTTGGTATTTTTGACAAACCCGTGTTTTCCGTTGGAAATTGCTCTTTTTCAATCAGGTGACCCGCTATGTCATTTCTAATCAGTCTTCCATTATCTTATTGGCGCCTTTGGTTAGTGAGGTATGCCCGGGTCAATTCCAACACCTAGGGCGCTACACCAAGCGCTTTCATTTTGCGACACAGAAGCCGGTGTTTCGCAGAGCCCAAAGCCTATTTGGCAGCTCAAAAAAGCGGATCTCGGCTGGTTCGCTCCTGCTTAAACTGGCCGTTAACTTGTCCGGGAAAAGGAGCAGTTAAGACAAATAAGACACACTTGACAATCCCTTGTCATCTGTTGGAAATTATCGTATATTCAGCCAGGTGACTAGCTATGCGGTCTCCAATCACTCCTTTTATCATTTTGAGACGGACAGGTGGCGAACTGACCGGTCTATAGTTTAGTGTCTCTTTCCTCAACCCTCATTTGTTTATTGGGGCAACTTCGGTTGTCACTCATCCCGCAGGTCACTGTGCGCTGTCCGACGACCTACTGTAAAACTGAGCTAGAGGGGCTGCTACTACCTGGGCAGGGGGACATAGAATAGCAGCATGGGTGGCACCTGGGCCCATTGCCTTCTTAACGTTAAGACCGCTCAAGGCTTTTGTTCTTCGGCAGAAACAAGGACTGACCCCATCGTCTGTGGTGCAGTATGAGGATAGTATGTCGGGTTTGGTTTATTTTTCCGCTGGTGCACTCTCTCAAGTCTCTGTTTCGGTATCTCGGCCTTGCCGCTAGTATCAGTGGCGGGGTCACCATTCTCAATAATAAAGGAATCCACACCTACTCGCATGACTGTTTTTGATTGCGTATAGTTGCAGCAGTCTGTCCGGCATCACATGGAACTTCTAGCCGGGGTGATCTAATCAGATGGGCCTGCAATGCTTTTGGACCCTGATGGTTGCTTCTCGAGATATTTTGAGCCGAAGTGGTCCTCATGCCCTCCTTTCTGCTGGTACTGGCTCCAAGCCTTGTCTCTAGCTCTGAGCCCTAGTAGCCTTGTTGTTATCCTCCAAGGTGCCCCTCCCCACTTGTGAAGTCCGCTACCTGTGAGAAAGAGCACTCTGAGCGTCATAGATTTGTTCCTTAATGCCAACCATTCTTCTTCCACCCTTTCACAAAGGCGGTCATACATAGGTGCCCGAGGCCGCAGTGAGTAGGCCCCGCACGTCAAAATTTCAGCAGAGCTTTTTAAGATAGTGAGGTGCTGTAGCCTCCATGGTCAGGTGGTAAGAACTGATAACCCCACGGTGGCTTTTTCTTAAATGTGCTGAAACACACAATCCCTCATTCTCACCGAAGCTTTTGGTGATTACCAGGTCCAATGGCCCTGGAATTTTTCCTTCTCTCCACCTGGTTGGAGGTAGGACATGTTGGACGAGAGCCCACTCCTGTACGAAGTCCGGCAGCCTGACGTGGGAAGCGTAACCCGCAGCCCACAGATTCACCCAGTCTACCTAGGAGTCACTGAAGTCCCCGGGGACCGTGAACTTACCTGATCCAGTTACGGCTTGGTGAACGCAGCTCATGAAGGATAGAACCCCCGGTGGGTTGGCGTAGGAGCTGCTGCACACTCGAAGCACGTACCTCAACTTGAAGCAGTCTCAAACTACGAAATACCTCCTGTGTATTCTATGTTGTGGTGCCTTCCCTCGCTATCTGCTATATCGTAACCTGTGATATTATCTTGTTACACTCAACATGCCCTCCATCCACCCTATCAGCTCGATGGATGCAGTAGCCAGAAGGGAAGAGGGTTCCAATTTCGTTCCTCGATTTTCGTCGTTTCGAAGACCGCCGTGCGATCAATGCTGACATTCTCTGCCGCCACTTCGTGTAACTCTTTTTCAGCGCTGCATACCTTAGTTTAAGCCACAGCCAGGTTGCCCAGCCTTCGTGCACCGTCTGTGAGCTGGTAGGAGTGGGACCCGGAGCTTAATTCCGAACGTCGACCCCGCTTTCGGTGACGAGGGACGAGATCCTGTTTTGTCTGCGATCTGTCCCTCCCGACTACTAATGAAGGGCTTTGTTGCGTTTTGAAGCATCCTTTAGAGATAGGGGCACGATGCTGATTCGAGGAGGGGATTCTCCACTTATCAGTGTCAATACGAGGTAGACGACTTTTCTCAGGGTCGACTCTGCTCCCACTGATAAACTTATCAAATGGCCGAGTTATCTGTCTCCAATATGAACTTCCATCAGGTGGTGGCCCCAACTAGTTCTGTGGAAGCCAAGAAGGCATCCCCTTCCCTAGGGTTTGGAAACTCGATGGGTGCCGGCCTGGGGGATCGTTGGTCACCCCCTATGTGGCCCCACTTATTCGGCCTGAAGACTCTTCAATGCAGGTTTCCCTGGGAGGCCCACTAGCCCCGGTAGGCTTGACATTATATTTTGGCTTTTCGCCAGGGCTATTTCCGCGATCCTTAGCAACTCGCCAAAGGTGACTTTTACTGCGTCCTACTTTTCTCTAAAGGCCTCCAAGCCATCCACTTGCTTATCAACATCTTTGTGCATCCGAGGCACTTCCCTCCGAAAGTGTTTATGCAACTTGTTACCTCCAAAAGTGCTTTTATGTAGCCGGGTTTTGGGGTCCATTCCATGAAAGTATCAACGCCTAAGGAGTCAGAGCATTTAGTGGCCGCCAGTCCGCCCGACCCTTTGACCGCTGGATGTTTACCCTTCGCGGATATTAGAGCAAATCCAGCGGGCCCATTTGAGACATTGGCTTTTATATAAATTGAACTCTTTCAGGGACAATCGACTACCCTTCCGGTGCTACCAGGTGTGACAGGCCTCACATCCTATTACTTCCCCCACGGCGCGAAATCATTCGGTATTCTCACAGACGGAATTAGCTTTCGTCTGCTCAAGGGCACTGGTGTTCATACGCTTTATTCTCCGACTCATTCTGCCAGCGAAGGCAAAATCCTACACGGTGAGCAGGGTGAACTCAGGCATTTTGCTTAGGGACCACTGTAAAAGGGTTCAGGTGAAGAATGTACAGATAAAATAGCAAACTAAGTGGCAAGGATTATTACCAAGGGATGTGAGAGACTCAACCGTCAGTTTCTTCATCAAGTATTTCCGCAGACACTTCGAGCAGAACCAAATCTCCGTTTTCCGTAGGATTTATTAACCCTGTTCTCGGAGAACTTGAATGGCTTCGAAAATCAGTTTCCTCCTGGGCCAGACAGGTAGATTGTGAATTTAGGCGTGAAAAGACTGTGAATTTCTATCGACGCCAGCAACCTATTGCCCCTTTCCATACGTTTGTGGCATCAGCTTGGTCTTGAAGTCTTGAAGTACTATACGGGTTCGAGGCTTTGAGCCCAATTGTCCCGGTTCTCAAGGAAATCTTTGATCTTCTGTCGGACAAATAGGACACACTTGACAATCCCTTGTCATCTGTTGGAAATTATCGTATATTCAGCCAGGTGACTAGCTATGCGGTCTCCAATCACTCCTTTTATCATTTTGAGACGGACAGGTGGCGAACTGACCGGTCTATAGTTTAGTGTCTCTTTCCTCAACCCTCATTTGTTTATTGGGGCAACTTCGGTTGTCACTCATCCCGCAGGTCACTGTGCGCTGTCCGACGACCTACTGTAAAACTGAGCTAGAGGGGCTGCTACTACCTGGGCAGGGGGACATAGAATAGCAGCATGGGTGGCACCTGGGCCCATTGCCTTCTTAACGTTAAGACCGCTCAAGGCTTTTGTTCTTCGGCAGAAACAAGGACTGACCCCATCGTCTGTGGTGCAGTATGAGGATAGTATGTCGGGTTTGGTTTATTTTTCCGCTGGTGCACTCTCTCAAGTCTCTGTTTCGGTATCTCGGCCTTGCCGCTAGTATCAGTGGCGGGGTCACCATTCTCAATAATAAAGGAATCCACACCTACTCGCATGACTGTTTTTGATTGCGTATAGTTGCAGCAGTCTGTCCGGCATCACATGGAACTTCTAGCCGGGGTGATCTAATCAGATGGGCCTGCAATGCTTTTGGACCCTGATGGTTGCTTCTCGAGTTATTTTGATGCGTAGGAACCTCTCGTGGCCTCCTGTTTCCTGGTAAGGACGCCATATTTCGTGTTTTCGGCCGTGAGCTTGAGCTGCCCTGCTGGTCCCTCTCCGTGGATTCTGCAAGCTGGTGCAAAACGCTCTGTGAGAAACAAAAGATTTTTATCTTATACCGTCCATTCTTCCTCCACACTTTCATAGTTTTCGGCTCGTGTTAGTGCTTTGGATGCAATGCGTAGGTCCTGCACGTCGAGAACTTTAATGCTTCTTTTAAATTTGTAGGTCATTCTGTCCTTCAGTACATGGAAACTGCAATGGATGTCTCCATAGTCACCTCTTCCCAAAGGTGCTGGAACCTGTTTGCCATCAGTGGCACCGGTGTGTTTTTGGTGGTTACCGGTTCCAGTAGCCCAGGAGCCTGTTTTTCCTTCCATATACATTGCGGTACACCAAGTAATTTTGCTAGCTTTTTTCATATGGATTTCGTTCAGCTTCCTCGGGCAATTTTCAACGGTTACGGTTTTCTAAGGCTTCTCAATTACTGAGAAAATTTTACAGAAGTTTTCTCAGCGGTAAGTTCTAATCTGTCTCCAGCTAGCCCTTACTGTTCTGCTTCAATCACAGAGTCTTCTTGGTACCTCGAAATAGTACGCCCAGTAAGGAAGTCTTCCACTAATACTCCATCCTCTCGTACTCCGGTTGCCAGGAAATACAAGCTCTTTCAAACTCCCGCAGCCTTAATACAGTGCTCGATCAACCTCTGTGATTTTGTAGGCTTGACCACAGAAAGATTAGCTGCTTGAGACCGAAGCATTCCAGATATTATTTTCATGCTTTTAGAGTTGGAAGACTCCATGTCAAAGCCCGCCCCCCCACTGTGCATCACTGAATGCATCGAACTTTCTATAGCACAGAACCTGATGGCAGTTGACCGGTAAATGGACTCCGTTCCGTCCGAGGTTCCCACAGGAGCAAGAAACTCCCGAAATGCCGTCGTGTTTAATGCCCCAGAGTGACTAACGCTTGTGACTAACGCACAAATTGTTGAATTCTTATGGTATGGCCAACCTTTCTTGTCAAATATCAAGACTGCGTAAGCGCTTTCAGCGCTTTAACTGTCCAGTTCTTATGCAATTCGTAGATGATCTGTCCACCAGAGTTGGTTGAATTGCGTAAAACCGGAGCTTCTAATTCCGCTTATAACAAAAATAAAAAAGCCGAAGATAAAGCCCCTCTTCAATCAGAATTTACTAGATCTCCCTCAACTTTCCACAAAAGGATGACTCCTGACGATCCCCAGCCGTCAACACAGAGGGCTGGACACTCCACCTCTTTTTTCTCAAGTCACTTTCGCTTTATGTTCTCACGTACCCTCAGCTTCTTCGCAATCAGCGGCTGGCCCCCATCCACTTCCGCCGTGGACTCTTTGAAGCGTGGTTCCGTTTCTGCTGGTCTGGACATGCCTGTTTCTCCCCCCTACTGCCACTCAGTAAAAAAGGCGACTACTGTTTCGCTCTTCCACTTCATCGCCCGTTGTGCACACCGCCAACTCTAATTCGCTCTCTGTTTCCTCCGATGATAAATTGCTCGCCACCCAGAGGACTAGGTCTACCAGTCTTCTCACCCTTCTCAAAAACCCCCACTTTATCCAACTCCCTCCCCCCAAACCAACTCGCCCCAGCTAATGGAATCCGATTTAGACCTTGGGAAGTTTCTCTTGCCCCTATGCTTTGGTGGCCTCTACAAATACACCACTTTCGCTGCATGCCAGTGGTGGAATACGGCCTCCACACGCCGTGCAAAGTCTAGCCACCGGAGCTTTCGAGCGACGCTTAGAAACCAATTTCGACAATTCAAATCAAATACGATTTCAGATAGCTACCGTATTATGTACAAGAAATTATTGAATTTTACAACAATCATACCTCAATAGTGTTCCTTTTGGGCTCTTAAGCTCCAAAACGAACAACAAATCAACAACTACAGCTGAATTACAATAAAAGGTTAGATACGGAAGATGACACTAACGGTTACATTCACAACGAAGTTCAAGCTGAGCGACTCACGCTCGAGGCAACGATGGGAGTCCGGCTTGGGACAAAGATTCAGAGCAATAAAACAAGCTATCGGAATTTCGGCAAAAATAGTTCATACGAATGAAAAATATCGTATGTAACATGGAAGTTATTGCATGGAACAGGGTATCCTGAAATCTTTAAGCGCCGTCCACTCCGCCTCACGTCGTACTCCCTACCTGACACCATTCCTACTGCTCTTAATACTAAATGCTCCATATTTTGGTGTACCACCTAACGCACCTTAACTCTCCCACAACTTGCAGCCTATTATACCCCTCTACTCCCCTGTTTCTCAAACACATCAAAAATTGCTCTCTGCGCTCCCTTTTAGACAATACTCAATCAGGACTAGCCAGTATTTTTCAACTGCTCCTAATCACCCCCGCCTGCAGCCGACCCAAAAATTCCACAGGTTTTTCCTTTGCTCCAAAACTCCCCTCTTCGTTGGTGGCCAGTTGTTCTACCCCTCAGCAGTCCCTCTTGTTGCACCGTTACCTCCAGCTCTGCTGAAAGCCCTTCCAAGTAAACCCCCACTAGCCTCAGCATTCCAATTTGACCCTGCTCTTCACTCTTCTGAACCACGACGGCTTGCCTTCTTCGAACTCACGCCTCCCCCCTGAGGTGCCTGTACCATCTCCCAAAAAAATAGCCAATCTTTGGCCTTATCCAAATCTTGTTCCACTGCTGGCAAACTCCCGCACCTAAAACATTTTTGACCGCATATAATTGCGACAGTATCTTGGTAACGGAATCCTGGCTGTCTGAGAGCACTCTCAATGATCAAATATCTTCGGTAGGGTAAAATCTTCTAAGGACCAACAGGCCGAGACGGCATGGTGTTGAGTGTTTACCCCATATCGAGGAAAGCTACTACACGACCCCTCTTCTACATACTGCGCTCGATTCTGTTCCCGATTCTCTCTGGTTCACCACCAGCCTTCATAACACTGTTCTTCACATGGGCTGCTTCTGCCGCTCTCCAAATTCCCCCAGTTATTTGTTTCCACCTCTTATTAGATCTTTCGAATAACTCTACTTCCTCCCTTCCAGAACCAAGCTTATTGCGGGTGACGTTAATCTCCCCCAAGTTTGTTGGCCCACTCTCTCGGCTCTCCCCAGTTTTATGGCCCCAGTACTAGTTTTCATCTTGGTGACTGGACACAATGTTGTCGAACCTATCAGAAACGGGAACATGCCAGACCTGGTATCTACTCGTAACATGCCTCTCGTCGACGTGTCAGTAACACAAAATTTCCTCGGCAGTGACCATGAAATGCTTATCTGCCAGCTGCCTCTAAGTGACCCTGCCAATCCCGCACACCCCTCAAACAACATTTTCCCATGCAGATATTGGGCTTTGCTAGTCACGCTTATTCGCCAAAAGGACTGGAGTGATTACTGTCTTGCCCATGACCTTCAGACTGTTGCGGATATTTTCCACTCCCTTTTTCCGGCTGTCCGAACAAAAGGTCCCATACTTCCCAGGTTGCACCTAAAAAAGCTCCCCTGTATGGCCACTGCACAAGGAGCATCATAAACCTCTCAAGCAACCGTATAATTCCGACGACTTTTAAATTGTATTCATTTAAGCCGTCTCTCTGCACCTATTCAATGACAAGATAATACACGGCTTCGTGACCAAGAACCTAAGACATTAAGTCACCCAAATAAGTTGCAAGTTTTTTTCTATGAAACGCTGATAACAAGGCTGACTTCCGATTCCTGAATCTGAATGATAACTCGTCTGTCACCTCCCCACTTTGCACAGCCGAAGCTTCTAGTGCATTCTTTGCCCCAGTCATGGCTCCAGCCACTGTCATTGCCCCTCCCCCATCTTCACCCATTACTAACTCTTTCTTTTCTACCATACATTTTGGTGCCAAGAGTATTACTGAGGTATTATCAGATAGCAAACCCTTCTCCCGATTAGGCCCCGGTGCCTATAATCAGTTGCCGTTGCCAATGGCGGGACGGCCTCCCTCCCCGTTTTGCCGCTTATCCACTTTTCGTACTTCAATTAATGGTAGCACCATACCTACTAATTAAACGCGCTCGGTAATTGTTCTCATTCGCAAAAAGGAATCTTTACATGAGGTGTCTATTTATAGCCTCATGAACGGTACAACATTTTATCCAGAATATTGGAAGAAATAGGTAAAGGTCGCATTATTAACCCCTTATTAGGCCTCAAACTCATTATTGATAATCAAAGTAAACTTCCCAGTTCACAGCCGTGCTCGACTCATCAGTGTGATTTTCTGAATCTTCACTAAATCAGTTGAAATTGGGAAACCGTTTGTTGTTTTTTATCTAGACTTACCTGAGGTATTTGATAATGTACCTCACAGCCACCTTTTAAGAGTCATGATCTTTTTGCACTACTGATTCACTAATTTCCTGGTTTTCACATTGTTTACCTCACTGTTCACATGTTTTTTCCATCACCGGGTACGCCCCTAGCCCTAGGCCTGTTACTAGCGGTGTTATTCAGGGCAGTGTTTCAGGTCCCCGTTTCCTGTTATACATTGATGGTACGTTTCCGACAATGCTGAACGGCACGCCGTTCCTGTTTGCGTACTACATTGGGATAGTCTACACTGTTTCACCTGGTAATCGCAATATTACCATCCATAAAATCTCCGCTGATTTAGCCGCTCTCGGTGAATGGTGCTCAACCTGGGCGATGAAATCCTTCGCTGAGAAGTAAATTTTTCTCATTCACAAACGCCAGATTCCCCCAAGTTTCTTATGCATCTGCTGTTGGCCCATCGACTGCCAACCTTTAGTTATAGGCTTTGGCTTAATCTATTCTTGCTTTGTCAACTTCTCCGAACATGTTTGCTTCCAAACAGCGAAGGCTGAAGCGTCTCGGTCTTCTGTCTAGATCCGTTCAGCTTAGGGGGGGCATTCTTTACATATACAAAGTACGTGCCGCGCCCCTTCTTGAAAGTTGCCCGATTATCTTATCCATTGTGTGAAAGTCCAACAAGATTATTATCCAATGTATTCAGAGAAGATTCACAAAGCAGCTCATTGGTTGGTCGTCAAACTTAAACTACAGGGAACGATGTTTATGTCTCACAATAGAACCATTATGGCTTCTCCGCATCACGCTGAGACTGGCTTCCCTGGATAAACTATTGACTGAGCAATCTTATTCCTCCAGCTAGTCACGATATGCTCCAGATACTGAATACTTACTTCCTAATAGACAGTATACTAATAACACACATCCTGCGAGGACGGTTCTACGCTAAAAGTTCCTTCCCTTTTCGTACTGCAGCATCTGAAGTAAATTCCATTTACGCATCAAATCTTCTCAGCCAAAGTTTGCAATCGTGCATGCTGATGACTAATTCCCTTCTTTCCCAACTCTTTAGCGCCCTCTCAGTGTGAACATGAACGAGGGTGAGTCTTACGAAAAAGACCTCAACTTTTAGGCCATCACTTTGTTTTCTGGAACAACCTTACCTTCCAAGATAATTTCATCCTTTTCCTTCTCAGTGATGACCGTTTTTCCTAAGACTCCTCCATCGACCTCTTTGAAACATGCCTGCTTCCACTAATTGTTCTTCTAGTCGACTTACCGGATTCTGCCAATCTCACTTTGAAATAAGTCCTTTCGGATGCGTTCAGGTTTTTAGGAAGGCCACCGTAATACGCCTCATACACTATCAGTACGCTTCACCTGCTCCACGATTTGTTACCGTTATTTAGTTTTATCACGTCTTCGGCCCTGAAACCAACCCCAACGAAACTATAGAAACTGCATCAGTAACTACACATTGGCCCACCACATACATAAACATCACCGTCCGGTAATTATTAGCAAAACATGGTGAGTAACCCAGGTCTCCTCGGTATCATTTTGCTTACGTTGCCTCTTTTTCCGCATCTGGTCCCACTGCCTGTGCTTCTTTCAATACCTCAGAGATTATGACCTGGAAATTTCAGTCTCATCTCTCTTACTTGGGTTGGCTCATTATTCGAACTCTACATCGAGTTATGACGTCACCCATTCTTCCCCAGCTTGATCCTCCAGCTAAGCTTCATCCATCACTTCATGCAGAGATTATTTTTCTCTCCCACTGGTTGAATACTGTGGGCGAAATATTAAACTCCTTACTGAATCTTACAACTCTTACTTATCCATGCCTTTTGTTAGTCTTACGTTCCATGACCTCACTTTCTCTCAGGACCCGCTGCATCGATGAACTCTAGCTTCACTTTTGTCCCTTTTTCCGTAAACCGTTGACCCCCAGCTGGGAGTGCCCAAACTGCGTTTCTCTATCTCACTTCCCTTTCCAGGAATCCTCAATACTAGTCAACCTCCCCGGGCACTCTACTGAAAACCTCATTGGCTGGTGCACGTGGATGATAGTGCTCTATGGCCGTCCGTAGATCTCTGTTTTCGTTCTCTCTGTTGTCCAAGTTCTCACAACCTGGCCAATTGATACAAGATCATATACTCTTGTCGTGGTTGCTCTGCCCTCTGTAAAATCATCAACAGCCACTCACGCTAACCCCAACGGAACGGGGCGCTCTCAGATCCACCTCTCTGGCTGGCTCATAGCGGGCGTGCAGACCGTCTGCAACGACTTGCGGACGCAATCAGGCTGGCTGATCACACCTCCTGCTTTCATTCCATGAAGTGTTTTTCAGGCTGTGTGTCCAGCGTACGGCCAGCCGACCCACCAGCACCGGGCATGGATTGCACGCTGTAGCTCTCCTCGCCCAACCGCATTCATTCCTGTCGGTTGCAGATCGTATGCTTCTACCACTCTTCTTTCGGCACTGTTTGTTCATCTATCGTTCTTGCTAGCAATCTCAACACTTCCCCCCTGTGTCGTTCTGCCTCTGTATGCTCACTTAACGATTCTGTTATTCTCCTTATCCCTCCTCACTACAACAAGCCTCACTGCAAGATGTCACCCTTGTTCTATACGTTTCACTCTGCCCAAGTCCACCCATGTCGCCTCAGCCGGCTCATAATTTCTGCCAACTTTGTATCTCCAAGCAATCATAAAGCTCATTATTGGCATACTTTACTAGCTACCTTTCTGTCGTATACTTTTTTGTCCTTCCGTATAATTCCGCTTGTCTTTAGGCACCAGACCCACCTGCTTCCATGACAAGTCCCCATATAAAAACTGGCTGTTCCCACCTTTGAATCTTTTACGGCCACATTTATGTTCTTCCCACCACCACCATATTTCCCTTGCTTGGCCCCGCAACTCTTCTGTGGACCTTCCTCTCAGCCAGTTGCCCGATTATCAGCTTCTGGCTCAATCCATTTGTGCAATCGCCTGCAGGCACGTAGTTCCCTAGTTCCATTCTCCCAGCTTCATCGCTGACGTATATCTCGTGCCTTCTGTTCCATCGCAGGTTTGCCTATCTAGGTACTTATTTTCGTCTGTTTTTCTTCTCGGTCTTTACCCTGTGTCATCCGCAGTAGAACGATCCGATTGGCCATATCTTACCTGGTTTTCCTCGCTCAGCACTCTCAGCTGCCTCGTATATTGCTCGCCACAGGCATCCTCAGTTTGCCCTTCAGGCTGCCTTACTTTCTCTCGTTCCACCTATTGTAAAGTCATCGTAAAGTCAGCATCTTCACCCAAAGCTCCTCTCTATGTGCTCCGCCATTACCTATTCTTTCTGATCCTCCAACTCCTTATTTTTCTCCAGTGTCGTTTGCTGGTACAACTGCCACATCTTTCACCAGAGTTCTTCAGGCCTCCAAGTTACGCTTCTCGACTGGCCTTTTACACTTCTCCAACCACCCTGTTCCTCCATTAGCTCTGCCTACTCCTGTCAGTCTCACAGCTCTTCTTGCAGCATAACAATTTCACTCATTCACCACCGCCGCCACATGTCAAACCTGCAATAACCAGATTGTCAGTTTCCCTCGTCTATTTTTTGAGCCCTCCCTACATATTCCCCCGTTTATCAACTTCTGCTCATAGCCATCACTTCTGTACTTCTGAGGTTATTTCCCTTTCTCTGTTGGCCTCTGATGTTCACCCACCACAGAAAAATTCATCGTAGTTTAGCCACTTTAATTCCCTACCATCTGAAGCAACCCTATTCATCTCTTCCAAGCACTGCTACTTCCGTTTTCCATCCTTTCTCTGCCATTTGCCTCCGCTCCTCTAATATGCGTATATATATTTACATATGTATACATACGTGTATCATTATATTTCCTCTGCCTCCTCCGTTTCTCTGTCGGCTAGATCTCTTGCCACCATCCCGCCACCCCTGAAGATATGCTTTCATTTTGTATATATGTGTCACATTTCCCTTATCTCGATCCATCCAAACCATTCTTGCGATCTAACCCACTCTTTACGTCTTGCTTTGCCTGCTCCCTGTTTTCAAATAGACAATTTCCATTTATTGCAACGCGGCATACTTCATGGCTACCCAACCCCTTGCCATAAAACTCATTTTTATTCTTCCTTTCTTCCCTCCTTTTTATTTTATTCTTCATCGTTTCTCGTTACCAAAGCTTTCATGCTGACTTTCGGTCCTCCTCAAGTAAAAACCCAGGTTCCAATCTCCTCTACCTGGCTCGGCCAGTATCTCCGTTTGGCCTTGACTTCCAAGTTCACGGCCATGTACTCAGACCCATCCTTGGGCTTACTTAGGCTCCCTCCATTATTCCTTGTTGAGCGTACATTGACCTCCCCCTCATCTCCCTTATAATTCTACCTATCTCTCGTTCGTCGTGCATATTTCTAAATTTTTCACGAATTTTAGCCGTTCAACTTATAGCTTATAAACATTTTGATCATGCTTGGGGCATGCTTCGATAGTTTCAGAAATAAACTATTATCATTCTTATTACCCTTTCGGCTGTAGGACATGCCGGACAGGCGCCTCTTTCAGTACAAAGTCTAACAGTCTGACAGGGGAGTCATCCCCAGCTGCCTAAAGTTTCAGCTAATCTATCTCAAAGGTGTTGCAATCCCCGGGGGCTAAGAGTTCGTTCGCTACGACCTGAAGAAGGTAGCTCAGCGAGACTAGATCCTCCGATGGGGTGGCAGGAGGGCTAAGTTAAGCACAAGCAGCTCGTACTGCAGCTCAGTTCAGCTTCAAGTCGCAGAAGACAGCCTGCATATTTGGTGATGTGGTACTTTTCCCGGCTACGTGATTTGCTGCTTCGGGGATTATTATCACGGAACCTCTACCGTCCCTTCCATTCAACCTCTCAGTTAGGTGAAAGCACCAGCCAAGTGGGAAGAGGACTCCAGCTTCACTCCGTGCTCTTAGCCAGATTTCGGAGACTGATATGCGATCGGCATTGACAGCCTTTGCCGCCAAATTGTGTCAATTATTTCCAAAGCTGCCGGCATTGGAGCAAGCAGAGCCTAGCTTTCTCAGCATTCAAACTTTGTTTGTGACCTGTTCGGGAAGGCACTTGAAACCTAGTTCCAAGAGCTGTGCGGTTTTGACGACGAGGGATGAGGTTCTGTTTTGCCCTCCACCTGTCCCTCCTGACTAGCAATGAAGGGCTTTGCTGGTTTCCCAAAGCCTTTGTTAGGGACAGGGGTACTATACAGATGTGATTGAGAGACTCTACATCTTCCTTTGCTAATGCTAAACTGCTGGCTTTTAACGTCGTCAACTTTATTGTCACCGGTTAACTTGCCAAAATCTGAGTTATCGGGCTTCAATACAAACTCTCCTGGGGTGGTGGCCCTAACCAGTTCCATTAAAGCTAAGAAGGCACCCCTTTCCCTGGAAATTCGATGAGCACCGACCTAGGTGGTCACTGGCCACCCTGGGTATGCATCCATTTACCCAGAGTGAAAACTCTCTTTGGTAAAGTTGACCCTGGAGTCTAGCTTTTCTTAGTAGGTTTGACACGTGGTGCCAAGCATCTCTGCCCATCTATCTGGTTGCCTCACAGACAGGCTAAGAGAAGCCTTTGACTACGACATTGCCGTTATTACACAAGGCTAATACCGTGAACTTAGTAACTTGCCTGGGGTGAGTATGACAGTGTTCAACTTGTCCTCAACATCCTCCAAGTCTTCTTGCTTGTCACATTTTTGGCTCATCTGGGAAATTTCCTTCTCGAGGTTTCCATGCAACTTAGTACTACCTACACTACTTGGTATGGAGCTGGGTTTTGGAGTTCTTTCATTGGACGTATCCATCCCTAAAAAGCCGGAGCATTTTGTGACCGCCAGTCTGCCTGACACTTTGGCTGCTGGATATTTACCCTCCTCGGATGTCAAGACAAATCCAGCTGGCCCATTAAGGACACTGGTGTTCATGTGAACTCACCACTTTGAGGGAAAATCGGCTACAGTTACGGTGATATCACTTGTGATAGACATCACATCTTATTCCTCCCTCTACCGTATTGGAGCATTTGGTATTCCCATCAATGGAATTAGGTTGAATCCACCTAACAGAAATTGTGTTCGTGCTTTTTGGTCTCTGGCTCATTTCAGCAGCGAGTGGGAAAATCCTAGACAGCGAAAAATGAGAGATTTTCGATAAATTTGGTAACAGACTGTTGTAAAGGGGCCAAGTAAAGAACGCGCTGCCAGTGTAGCAACTCAGATGGTGAGGAGTACCAACAACGGTTGCTAAAGACTCACCAGCCTCCTTCACGTCACGGATGGCTGCAGGCCCTTCGGGAAGAACCAAATTTTCTCCGTGTTTCGCGTGCTTAAACGGCAATTTTTCCGCACACGTTGAAAGGCTTGGACCTTCTCTTTCCTGTTGGTTCACACAGGCGAATTTATAATAATAGGATAAAGTTCTGGCGACGTCAGCAGCCTTTTTGTTCCTGTCCCTACGCATTTGATGCCAGATCAGTCGGCATGCAGGATCATGCCACAGTGTAAAGCTTGCGTGAAATCTTCCAAAAAATGTCTGGAATTAGTGAACTGGTTCGAGGCTGAGGCCCAATTGTTCTCGGTTCTTGAGGTATCCGCTTGTCTGTAGTAGTCTTTCTGCTAAAATTGACGGAGCTGCACAACCGAGGACGATTATCAGGGGCATATGCTGCGGATGGTGGCATAGACAGTAATAAAGGGTCACCAGTAACGTGGCATGGGTGCTTAGCTTAGTAGCAAGCAGGATCGGGTAACATAAAACACTAAAACGAAGGGACAGCATCTAGACAAAAGGTCGACTTATGGACAAAGAAAAGATTTTTATTTTGACTTTCATTTTTGCTTATACGTTTATTTTTTTTTGGGGGGGGGGGAGCACAGCAAGGTTAGCAGTGTGAATGTAATTTGAGGAATAGCGGACGCAAAATGGAATGTTAAAAAGGTTCAAGGGGGGGGGACGTTAGCCCAAGGAGTTTTCCAATCGCCTTTTGAAAGCTCTTTGCCCGGAGCGTCAATAACCCCTTGCAGTAAGTTGCTCTAAAGCGAGATTTTTCTGCAAATAAAGAAGTTCTCACAGAAGTTTTGCGCGGGTGAGGCTTGAATACTTTCCTAGAGTGCCCCTATAGATATCCAGGCCCGAGCGCGTAAAATGTGACCTGCGAGCCCTGTAGTGAAAAATTTGCATAAAAAAAGATCTCCCCTAAATCTGCTAGTTTTATAGGGACAGTTTTAGATCGGCTATCCGCTTTGGATAGGGGGTGCTCAAAAACCCGTGAACTAATTTCGTGATCTTTCCTAGTACACATTCAAAGACATATCGGTCTCTTACCAGGCCACAGTATACCATCTGATTGCCAGGTTGCAGAAGAGGTCCAACGTAAGTCCCACAGATGACCTGACCGTCCTCCATCACACTGGGGAAGTCTCATCCCACAACGTAGAGGAAGTAAAAGGTGGACCGGTTGCTTAGTTACCAATAATAATAATACTAATAATAATAATGGTACCTTTCCCGACCATGGTAGAGAGGCACTTGTAAGAACATTATCACAGGCTACAGAATCACTCAGTGGAATGAAAAATTCGCGAATTTCAAGGGAAAGTAGCAAAATATAGTAACGGAGAACAAGGCTGGCGAGAGTTTAAGTAAAGTAGAGTGACCACGGAAAGAACGGTAAGTGTTATTCATTTTCGACATAATAAGAGCAATAGTAAGGAATCAGCCGGATGCAAGGATGCTGAAACAAACATTGTATTAGGACTCAAACACAATAAACACAATGAGGATGCAAGGAAACGGTCAATGGTGCATGCTCAGGGCCTTAACTTAAAGTAAGGTAGACTTCAGCGCGTTTATCTTAAAACAAGGGATTTTTTTTAACTGGTAAATAGTCTATCTGAAACGATACATCCGTACTTCGAGAGCGAAATAATACAACAGGAACACAGAGACTTACGTCATTCCAAGAAAATCGAGATTCTTACAAAACTGATGAAATCGGTTAACCCCAAAGCAACTTCACCTACCCCTTCTATCTCTGATAACAAAACATACCACGACAAACCACTGGACATAGCAAAAGCTCTTGACACGTTTTTTGATTCTTCCTTAACTAGTGATACAGCACCATTTTTCTACAATCCACCAGTACCACCATTTGAGCCACTTTCTTCGGTAACATTGCCGCCCTTCGAAATCGAACCTATAATTTCCAATATCAAAATGTCCCTCCACCCCGGATCGGACTGGTTACCGTCGGCCATCTTGAACTTGGGCGGCCCAAATATCCCAATTCTTTTATCAAATTGATTCAATTTGTCTATGGGGTTTATTTGGTACCCTGTGAAGTGGAAAACTTCGGTAATTATTCCAATTCACAAGGAGGGAACACGTGAGGACCGGCCAACTACCGGCCTACGAATCATACCTCAATAGTATCGGGGGTTGTGGAAAGAATAATAAAAGTTAAGCTAACATATCACTTCTACAAGTAAGCTACATAAGCCGCCAGGGTTTGTGGTAACTGAGGAGGTACTAGAGGATGAAATTTGGCGGTGCTGTCTAGTGGGCGCCCCTAATACAGCCTGTCTCAATAGGGTAGAGAAAAAGTGATATTAAAAGAACCGGGTAGGAGGTAAAAGGTAAGCCATGTACCATTTTGGTCGCCCTCGTTTGAATCGGCCCCAAAATGCCCTGACCCCTGACGAGGCCAGTGTGTAATATCTGGCGGCCGTATTCTAAGAGAGGTCGAATAAAGGTTCCACGTGAAAGACGAGGTACTCTTAGGAGGTGACCGGAAAAGTTCGTCTAGTGGGGCTTATAACCAGGAAGGCAGTTTTACCAGCCTTCTCTTGGTGGGAGGAGAACAACGGATGACTGCGCAGCCAGCGGCGTGATTCAAGGTAGTGCAATGGGCCCGTTGTTGTTCCTCGTGTACATAAATGATATATTTACCGTGGTTCGCCACGGAACTCCGTTTTTATTAGCCGATGATGTAAAGTTGTTGTACGCCTTCGACTACAATTCATTGGGTATTACTACAGCGAAAATATCGGAGGGCTTACGGACGCTCAATTCATGGTGAACCGGTTGGGTAATGAAGTTCTCGGCGGACAAAAGCTGCATTCTTACATACGAGTATCATGTCCCTCCCGAAACGTTTAGTACAGGTGGTCATCTTGTCCCCAACAAATCATCAGCACGCGGCCTGGGCGTGCACTACTCTAGTTCGGTAAACGTCCCGGAGCAAATAGACACTCAAATTGCTAGGTCTCGCAGGTTAATAGGATTTGTCTACAAAACATTTCGTTTGCGTGAAAGCAAACTCATTGTCCATACAACTAACGTTAGGCCACTGCTAGAGTGTAGTTCAATAGTTGGCTCCAACATGCGCCAGATTGATAGGATCGCCATTGAAAATGTTCACCCCACCTTTAATGAACAAATAGTTGGCTATTCGTCTAGTCTCAACTATAAACAGCGCTGTGACATGCTACACCACAAACCTCTTTGGCTCCGACGAACAAAGTACAACTTGCTCTTCTTCCAATCACTAGTGGAATAAAGGTCCCGCAAAGCCTCCCCTGTGGTACGGGACCCATTAGACTGAAGGTATTCTTTACGAAACAGCAGTCATTTGGTCATCGTGCCGTCTTCGAGAACCAGCCTACGGACCAAAACGTCTTTACTGTCAAATATCCCTAAATGTGGAATAAACTCCCACCAAGTGTCTGTGCAACAGGCCACTCACCGAGATTTAAAGGGAAATTAAACAAATTGCTCGATGCACTGACACTCCTATCCAACTTTGATCCGTACACTTCATAGGGTCGAGAAGACGAAGTTGGTTTGGGTTACCGACACCCGGGTCTGAATCCCGGGCCAGTAGACCTACGTGCCACACAAGTTGCAGCATATCACTCACGCCTTATTATTCTTTCGCGAAAAGCCTTGTGCTTTGGAAAGCCAAATCATCCACCAAGATGGAACCCGCTCAAAATGGCAACTATAGCCCCAAATCCACAGCTTCTTTCTTGCCCGTCCCATTTACGCGGTTCTCCGTTCGAGGAAGCCAAGTCGCAATGCTTATATTTAGAGCCGCTCATCCCGGTGAATTAACCTCCAATTTTGACGTCGCGGATGCTCATCCCCCTAAATACTCACATACTGTCCTCAAGTTAATTAGATTCCTCGTCTTCACAGGGGCTTTTGCTTTATATTCCACAGAGTGTTGACTCCAAATCCAGTCTCAACCTCATCTCCGAACCTCGTAGACCTCACCACTCCGAAGTTCCACGGTTCAGTTTACCCATCTTACGTGCCATAACCCAGCATAATTGTAATTATTTTACTTATTGATTATAACTCAGGTACGTTGATTCCATCATTCTTTGTAATAATTTGATTTCTCAGTAGTGTTTCGTGGATAAATCCTAGCCCAATTACTGACACCTGCGCGTAATATTCATTCAGTGTATCATCAACTTCTCTATCCTCTAAACCAAGGTGCTGTCAGGGTCATGGACTCTATGCCCCTTAATATCCTTCTACTAACCCGGCCCCTGTTCCTAGTTACGTCTACACTGATCGCTTGCAACACTTCCTCCGCAAACATGGACAGAAAATCCAGCCCCAGTTCTCTTGCGGGAAGTGGCTCGGTAACTGATTTAGGCCCTAATTTATGCTGTGACTCATCCTGTTCCCTATACATTTTCCTGCAACTAAGGTCGTTACACGACTTCGCGCAGGGTTTCTTTGTTGTTCCCCAAAGTGTTAATTCTTGAGGTCCGCTAAGTAAGCCTTCAGAATCGGACACAGCCTGAGGTTAATCTGGCTAAACTAGAAACGGTAAAGCCGAACCCCATGGCCAATCTCTCAAGGAACCATGTAATTCATGATCCAGAGTCACCTGCAGTTACCAACCCCCGAGCGTAGTTCTCAGCAGCTTCGAAGTAGCTGGATAGAGGATGTGTCGACCCAAACAGGAGCAATATTTTCCCTCTCAGAAAAGTGAGAAAGCTTTACTGAAACTGCGCTTTAAGACACATGGTGTGAGCCTACTAGGACACTCTACCCTGTTCACGCCATGCCATCAGATACCACATCCATTCCCCATCATCCCTCCCCACCAGTATCACCGATAACGGTAGCCCGTTGGAGCCCGAGAAGCACTCTGTTCACTTTCTGAATTCAAGGAAGATGATCCGCCTTCCAGAGTCGCAAACCGGGAAAAACCTAATGAAGCAGCCGTCACGAGGACCGGAACTGTCGCAAGACGTCTGACGCACTAGCACTACCAAAGCACGTCTCTATAAAGCAGTACCTTCCAATTTCTCTACCAAATTCTCTCCTAAATGTGCGTCAAGATGTCTGGCCAACAACTGTTGAGTATCTACAACAAGATCCTAGAGCTTAGACGACAAGTGGAAGTCAAGACCCTCCACGTAATGGGTACCACGAAAACCCGACTCTCCCAAAACAACTCAGACTGAGAAACAGACACAAACGGATGCTCAGCGGTCCGAAAGGACTGGCCAGGGCCGAGCTGGTGGTGTTTTGCTCCACCTGAACGAGGTGCTACCCCAGCATTCATTGTATAAACAAGTGCTGAAAATCCTTCCTGACGTTCTACTTGCTTTGTGATTTTGGCTATTTATCTTATCAATATTAATGGGTTATTTCGGGGCCACCCTAAGCATGCCTGATTGCATGACCATATGATATAAATGAGGTCTCGAAAAGGGTACTTGGATATTCAATTAGGTAAATGCAGCGCAACATTGTATAGGTTTTAGTGGTCGCATGAACGAATGCCCGGTAAATGTGAGTTCGAAGGTCAGGTGGACACACCGCCGAGTAGTGAGTGAATTGGGCTCCGTGATGGAGATACGTAATGAAGTAAAGCAATATTTCGGATCTCTTCAATGTCAAGTCTCAAGGCTGAGTAAGCTGATAAAAACGTTCGATAAATCATCGAGGAAATACTGAAAAAGTCTTGGTGATGACGGACATGCACTTGAACCAGTAGCTCAAATGACTCGAGATAATAGCAGAAATATGGCACCGAAGTAGTTGTGTTGTTCTCAGAGGAGGGGAATAGCGTAAACGAAACAGAGTCCGACTTACCCCGGACCTACTATTCATGAAGAGGTCCGGAGGACGCACTGCTTAACGAGTTGTACGTAGATGCCCGGGCCTGGAAAGCTGATGGAGCAAGGTGACGAAAATTGACAGGTGACTGAAATGCGTTTCGAAAAAAGGTTTCGTCTTAGGTTAATAAGTGAACACAGTTTGACAACAGGATGGGCAGATAAGTTGATATACGATGATCTTATGAGGTCATATGGGGGTGTTGCATGACCAATACTGTCAAAACATGTAGACGATCGCTCAACGGGACATGCTGGTAAGAGTCTTACCTGGGGCATTCAGGCAACAACCGGAAGGTCAATTACTTAGCATACGTATAGTTCATTTCCAGCAAAGGTGTAGAGACATTGCCTTCGAAGTGATCTTCATCATGGATGCCAAATTGTGCAAGACTGATGAAAAAAGGTGATGGATAATAGATGGGTGAAATGGTGTTCAGCTATTGGTTTACTGGAGGTGACTTCAAGACCGACAGATGAGGAATACAAATTTACAACGAGGTGGGCACATTAGCGGGTGGGTACTTTTGAAACCCGACGGAATCAACTGAACGTAGTACACCAGTGAAAACTTCAAAAAGAGCAGATACTCGTGTGGCCGGGTCCGTTGAGGAAAGTCCAACGTGAGACTTCGGGGAGAGGGAGGCAAACAAACTAACGGCAGTCTTAATTATAGGCAGTTGATTTGCAACTAAAAATGTAGAAAAAGCATTCTTTAGATTGTGGTGCAGGTGGCCGACCATGATAACTTGGTGGAACAGCGCCAGTTGTTCATAGATGAGTGAAATGTGAAACAACTATGGATTTGTCTGGTTCGTTGGTGAAAAGCTTGGGAGCATCCAAAGTTGGTAACGAAGTGGATGCGGGAGGTTAACGGTTAGAGGACTGATACAGTAGTATAAAAACATTTCAAATAAAAAGCCCCCAGGGAGTGCAGATGAGTGCATGGCTGGATATGCTGAAGTCTGACTTGAGAAGCTGAAGTGGCAATCGAACTATTTGTGTTCTGCATTGTGGGTGCTCTATTGTCAAAGCAACTGTGGTGAAGTGTAAATAGCTGGATGAGAGCAGATGCAACGGAAGGATACAGTAGAACAGAGAGCTGGTGTCACAGAGTTAGGGCGCTGGTGGGGGGGAACATTTCGTGTTTTGTGGCATCGTTGGCAGGTGAGAACCGAACCTCTAAATAATGGATCTGTTTAGATAAATGGAGTTTTGACATACAAAGTACCTAATGGATGACTGGTCTCTTCAGTAGTATGTCAAGAAATGTGATGTTCGTAACGAAGATATCTGAAAATTAAAAACGCTTCATGTTTCGGGGCACAGAATCCGGTAACTGGACAAGACAGAATGAGGGCACACATGGGATCAGTTCAGACAGATAGAAGGCAAGTCGATGGAGGTAAAAGTCAGTGGTAGCAAATAGTAGGGTAAATTTCTGATTCGAGTGGGTGTGTGTGCATACGATGATTTGGAACCTGACCGGGAGTATGGTAAATCTTGTGCAGAAACGTTGAAAGGAGCAACTGGTGGCAGCAAAGCGATGCAGGGGACGTAGTTTTTCAATCCGCAACTGGTGCTAGTGGGTGAGGCTGGCCTCGCGCTGGACACCTAGCCGGAAAACCACTTCTGGTGACAGGATGTGCGATCCGCCAGCCTGGTTGCTCCCGCACATCGTTGCAGACGGCCTGCAGGTCCGAGGAGCTTCGGCCAAAGCGGTGGATCTCACCGTGCTCCGCACCCCTGTGATTTACATGAGTTTCCTTGGTGGGTCCAATCGGCCGTATGTATCAGGCAGTCCGCTACCGGGCGTCAGGGTATCCCGGAACGTAACCAAGGGATCATCAGCTGGATAGCGTACGATTAGCCGACGGTCAGGTTGATGCATAGATCAGGTTAGTGACCGGCGTGGTCTCCACAGTTATAAAAGTCATCTAGAGAAGGGTACGCGCAACTGAAAGTCTGGAAATAGAGAAAAGGTGGAGGAGAGCAGTCTGGGATGCTCCTAGCTGGGGATAAACGGCGATCGATAAAAGGAGGCAACAGTAATAGACTATGACTCTTAGGGATTAGCTTTTTGATTGCGGGAGGCATTAAAACTAAGAAGGATGTGAAGGATGTTGTACACAAGTATAAGGTTCAGTTTCATAAGGCGAAGCCATTAAGGGTTTGGTTTAAAAATAGGCAGCGATCCTAATATGGGAGGTGTGAGCTTCATCAAATCAGTTGTTTATTAAGACTAGGTTGAATTGATTTGATGTCAATTCTTTCTGATTTTCGCGTACTAGAAAAAATCAGTGGGCAGTACTCTGATGAAGGCTTGGCATGAAATCTATAGAGGAAGAGGATGCAGTCTCGAAGTCCGGAGGAGTGAAATATTGGCCCTAGGCACTTTCTGGTTTTAACTACTTGGAAAGCCGAATATTCCGAAAAATTAGACTTGCAGGAATAGCTTAGGCCAGTGTCCCGAACGACTTGTTTGCTAGCACCTGTTAAACTAAGAGCGTCTAAATATCCTGGGGGTACCTCAAATTTGCCAGCGGAAAAATTCACCTGCGAATTTGAGCTCCATCTGTCGAGTGTCAATATGTTCCCAGCGATTTTTAAGAAAGCCGAGGTGAGACAATCAGGCCTGAACGGGTAGTCAATTTCATGTCATCAGCAAGAAGATAAAGGGTGCCATGGCTCACTGAGAGGAACATGTTTCTTATGCACATGCGGAACAGCAGGGGGACAAAGATGCCACCCTTTATAACACCGCTTGTAACCTGTTTAGGCCTGGAACAGTGCCCATTTATTGAGACAACTTGAGAGCGATTAGGCAGGTAGGAATTGATCCAGGATAGTAAACGGTCAGTAATGTCAAAGGATCGGATTTCGGCCAGAGGATGTGGGTGCGGCAGGCGGCCAAATGACTTTGACATATCCAAGTAGAGAACTATAAGGGTCATTCCATTGTCCGCCATTTCAGCAATGAGATTGAAACCTCAAGTTGGCAGGCTGCGCAAGACCTTGGCCGAAGAAGCCATGTTGCTGAGGATTAACATTGTCCAATTGAAAGAGGCACTTCATGATGTGTTCTTCTGCGATTTTCTCCATTGGCCGAGAGAGGATGGGTGTGTGGTTAATGGGACAGCTGCTTGCTACCTCATGCAATGGGCCTTTCTTGTGGTGCGGGATTATTACTGAGCAGTTCCAGTTAGTTGGTGCCAGACCAGATTTTATTGGAAGGTTAAAAAGATTGAGGAGTAAGTAAGGTAAGTCAGGTCCGCATTTAGCTATTGCAGTGCGCGGTAAACCGTCAGATCCTTGATGAGACGACGGAGTGAACGTGGTCAGTAACTGGGAGATAACTGAGGCATCAAATTTCACTATGGACGGAGTTTGAGTGGTAACTGGGGGAAGGGGGCGGAGGGTCAACAATGGTAATGGGAGACGTAGTAGAGGGAAAGAATGAGTTGAAGGCCCCGGCAATAGAAAATGTAGTAGAGGAGGATACATTGTCCGTTGAAATCTTGTGAGGGATATCTCTATGAGTATGAGAGGTTCTGGCCTTGTACAGTAATGACAGTCGAAGAGATCAGTTTGTGTGTTGCAGAGCCTTCAGTTTTTGGTTAAGCAGTGAAGCTTCTTTAAGCCTTTGAATAGCAGAAGTTAGATGAAGAAGTTGAATAAGAAATGTAAAGTAGTGCATAGTTTGATGAAATTTTTAACCTTGGCGTACTTTGTTTGCCGAAGGGTGACATAGGATTTTCTGTTATTCCTTTACCGGGGGAGCTAGGTTTTCCTCTCAAGACATCTAGAGAACTGTGAATAGAAAATATCAGTGGCGTGTTGTGGATCACGAAAAAGAAAAAGCTCACTTCAGTCGGCTTGTTGAATGGTCTTGAGGAGAACATTCCAGCCAGGGAGAGAAGAGGGTTTGATGCGTCGTGATTTCAGAATAGGCCGTGGGTGTGTAAGAGCTTGGCAGTTAACCTCGTTGCCATTGCTACTGGGAAAACTTCTGGGGATTGGGACAAATATCTGAGGGAGGATAAGAGTGACAATGAGATCTAAACTGCTGTTTTCCCTAGTAGGAGAACGGATTTACTGTACCCGCCCCCTTACAGTAATGCTTGTTACAAATGGTAAGAGGTTAGTGAATGCAGATAAAGATGGTCATGCTATCTTAGGCAGGTTAAAGTTACCAGAGATAACCTCTGCACTCGAGGGCAGCAAGGGTGGGTATACAAATGCATCAGTAAGATGTGGAAGTCCGGAGAAACTTTCGCTTGGTGGACTGTAAACACATCCACCATGAAGTTGAGAGCCAGGAAAGTGGGCAGTTGGCCAAAGTGAGTCTGGAGTAGAGCCGGTTAGAGGGTGATAATGCTTTGTTGCATCAAGGGTCTGCGTGACAAATGCCAAACAGCCTCTAACGCGTCGGGCTTCCCTATTCAATCTGAAGACGTTGTAGCCTAAAAGGGAAATCTGGTCCGTTGGAGTGTCATCGGGTATCCATGTTTCAGTAATCAAGATTACATCATAATTAGAACTAGTGTCCAGATATTGTAGGTGCCGAATTCTGTTTATGATGGATCGGCTAATAAAATGAACCAACGAGATACCGTTATCGGTATTTCGTTTTGAGAAATTCGGTCGGTCAGGTAGGTTGTGTAAGATAGCATTGTCTATATTCGTTGTCTGACTAGAAGGTCCATATGCGGGTGGCAAATCAGCACCGAAAGCTGGGGGGTTTGGTCTGCGAGCTGCTCCGTATTATGGTGCGCTGTGAGAAAACGAAGGGCTAGTGACGCTGTGGTGTCTGGCAGTGCTAGGGTTCGACGCAGATGAACCCTTCAAGAAGTGGGGGATAGTTTGAGTGTCTGGGTTGTTGACATTTCCGTTTTTCCATGGAAGGTTAAAGGTGCGAAACTCCATAAAAGTATAGTCCGTTAACAGCCCCGGTTTGGGATACAGATTTTCACACGAAAGTAGGGATAATGAATGGGCAACGGGCAACTTTGACATGTAGCATTGTCAAAGGTGGAACAGAGACGGTGGTGAAATGTGCCCAAGGAAACAATGGCCATTATTTGGTGCTCCATTATCACAGGGATTTAGAGGATTTGTCCACAGGGGACTGGGCCTAATGAATGGTGGGGCACGCTATATATGTTCTGGGGTTGGTTTGGTTTTAGTGGATTCGATAGGGCCTCCAACATGAAAGGGGGTTATGGGCTCGTAGGGGTTACAGACTTGTTGGTCAGAGGGAGCTAAGGTGAGGTGCCTGTGTTGTGGCCGTACAGCCAGGTGCCCACCTGAACCTCACAGCCGGCTTTTGAATAAGGAGGTTTGTGAAGTGAGGTTATGACCTGATAGCTGGCTTGGGGTAGAGGCAGTTGCCGCTGATGGTAGCTAGGGGGGTTGGTTGGTTGCATGCCCGTTGAGCAGTGCTTACCGGGCTTGGTCGCCACAGTTCCAGGTATACGCAGCGTGTCTGCATTGTCGCAGTCATATCATGAGGCCTCCAGTTTGACGTACTAGGCTGTAGAAATGATGTCACTGGTAGACCAGTTGTCTTGTGACTAAACGGAGATGGAGAGCCGATAGGTTGATTTGTGGAAGACCCTGAAAATGTGGGATTGCGGGCTTGATGAGGTTGGGATTTTGCTATTTATTCTAGCCGACGTATTACTTAGGGAGGCAAGGTGCCGAATTTCTCCTGGTGATTGGGTTGGGGAAATTACTTTGAAAAGCTCGTTCATAGGCCACACTTTTGCACGTTTTTTATTCATGTGAGAAGTGGTCAATGTGACCATCCGGGCCACTTCAACTTCTTAGACGCAGTTAGCGATGGATGCAGGCAGGCAATAATCACTGGACTAGAGCCTACAGCTGGGTGACGACAAATGCGTCAATATGTCCTTCATTGACTCTAGGGATTATCCATTTCAAACCAAAGGAACAATGCCAATGAGAATATAGACCAACATCGCGCAATAGGTTTTGGGCTGGCCAGCAATCATTTTTTCTCATCACGGGAAGCGAAGATAAGCAGCGATTTCTTTCTAGTTCTTATCGCTAAAAACAAGACTTACACCAGATATCTAAAGAAAATGCTCGGATTCTTTACGGCACCATCATTCGCTCCATCGTGGAATACGAGAGCCTGACTGCATACATGATTTTGTTCCGTGAGTGTACCTTTGAAAATCGGGGTCAGAGAGATAACACTGATTTTGTGCACGGCTGACCAATCTTTCTTACCCTTCAAGAATGACTGCTCGGAATCTCTATCTCCTGAGTGTGAGGTTTAATTCAGGAGACGTTTTCTCGCCTTTTCAACCCTTTGTTTCCGAGCTAATGGATCGGTCCTCCAAGCTATCATACCTAAACACCTTTACAGGACATAATTAGAAGCCATTTAAAAAATCGTCCACGGGCGTTCGCACGGCAAAGGTTTTCGCGTCAATGGTGATTCCTGTTTGAAATAGACTCTCATGACAGAAAGTGGACGCTTAAACAAAAAGGGCCTCAATTTGAAGCTAGACATACATAAAGGACACCCGCTCACTCCATCCCCAAGCTTAAAAAGAATAGTGCTGTCGAGGTGTTGCCAAAGTTTGCTTACACTGCTGCAAACTCCTGCAAGATAGCCTATTTGCACGTCTCCAAACTGGTCACGGATCTTCAAAATGCATTTGTTTTGAATCCATTCGAAACTGTCTGCATCCGCTGTCTGCTGGGTATACCTTATTATGGCAAGTGGACGTGGGCGCTACTTTAGTGGGTGAAGGATGGGACGTGGTAGTATACGCCTGACGTCGTTTCCTATTCTTACTCCGGACACGAACTGACTAGCTGCGCCGGAGATGCTTCGTTCAATGAGTTGGTCAGCTTGCTTACGTAAACATCCCAGAAAATGGGCTTCATCTGGGATGCAAGGTACTCGGCAAGCTAGAGAGAATCGATCCTTTCAAAAGACCGTACCATCCAGGGTGACGAACTGCACGATGACCACTGGATGGCAATGACGGAGCTGAGAACCTCGCGATCACTCTTATTCAACGAGCAGAGGTAAAAGTTTGCGTCCACTTGGTGCTGCTTGTTTGTTATGACAAGACCAAAAAGTGAAGCTTTTTGCCCGTGGCGAAACATGGTTGAACTTGAGCAGCTTGGCACCAGGACATCTGAGAGAGCATTTCTGGTAGCTGGGAACCTAACATCGAGTCTGTGGAGTGACAATTGAGCCAGTTTATTGAGCGCTGAACTCGCCCATTATCAATAAGCAGGCAAATCTGTGGATATTATTTAGCTCCTGTGTCTGTTCTATAGGTGCTGTTGGTTCCTCCCGTTAGCACCGTGGTAGTCGGTATATTACGCCCAATAATGTTGTTTATTTACTACTTGGCGTTAGCTTCACCAGAAGGCAGTTGATGGGAGGGATCGGCGTTAAAGTGATTTTGAGTGTTATTCAATTCTCGCACAACGAGCAATGCATAGCCAATTCGAAAGAATCCCAAACCCCGAACAAGGCTGACTCTTACTTTCTACGGTACTGAGTTGAAATTCACAAAAGTTGCGAATTTAAACAAAAAGCAAGTATGCGGCTAAATGGACTCCACAGTAAAACCATAGGGTTCAAAGTCCCGTGGCTCAAGCACCACACGCAGAAGTGGTTCAAGGCCAAATTCAAAATCCTCACATGAATAAACAAACGTACATACGTGTGGTGCATGGACAAGCATTTTATCGTGTTGTTCAATATAGTCAAATTTACAAAGCAAGTAGAACGTTTGGGAGGATATTCATCAATTTTTATTTACAATGAATGCCTGAGTAGCACCTCGTTTAGGTAGAGCAAAACGCCACCAGACTTACTTCATTAAGTATCTCCATCACGGAGCCCAATTCACTCACTACTCGGCGGTGTGTCCACCTGACCTTCGAACTCACATTTACCGGGCATTCGTTCATGCGACCACTAAAACCTATACAATGTTGCGCTGCATTTACCTAATTGAATATACAAGTACCCTTTTCGAGACCTCATTTATATCATATGGTCATGCAATCAGGCATGCTTAGGGTGGCCCCGAAATAACCCATTAATATTGATAAGATAAATAGCCAAAATCACAAAGCAAGTAGAACGTCAGGAAGGATTTTCAGCACTTGTTTATACAATGAATGCTGGGGTAGCACCTCGTTCAGGTGGAGCAAAACACCACCAGCTCGGCCCTGGCCAGTCCTTTCGGACCGCTGAGCATCCGTTTGTGTCTGTTTCTCAGTCTGAGTTGTTTTGGGAGAGTCGGGTTTTCGTGGTACCCATTACGTGGAGGGTCTTGACTTCCACTTGTCGTCTAAGCTCTAGGATCTTGTTGTAGATACTCAACAGTTGTTGGCCAGACATCTTGACGCACATTTAGGAGAGAATTTGGTAGAGAAATTGGAAGGTACTGCTTTATAGAGACGTGCTTTGGTAGTGCTAGTGCGTCAGACGTCTTGCGACAGTTCCGGTCCTCGTGACGGCTGCTTCATTAGGTTTTTCCCGGTTTGCGACTCTGGAAGGCGGATCATCTTCCTTGAATTCAGAAAGTGAACAGAGTGCTTCTCGGGCTCCAACGGGCTACCGTTATCGGTGATACTGGTGGGGAGGGATGATGGGGAATGGATGTGGTATCTGATGGCATGGCGTGAACAGGGTAGAGTGTCCTAGTAGGCTCACACCATGTGTCTTAAAGCGCAGTTTCAGTAAAGCTTTCTCACTTTTCTGAGAGGGAAAATATTGCTCCTGTTTGGGTCGACACATCCTCTATCCAGCTACTTCGAAGCTGCTGAGAACTACGCTCGGGGGTTGGTAACTGCAGGTGACTCTGGATCATGAATTACATGGTTCCTTGAGAGATTGGCCATGGGGTTCGGCTTTACCGTTTCTAGTTTAGTCAGATTAACCTCAGAAAATGTCCAGAGCTTGTGGTCTATTAACGCAACCGGGTTCTAAGTGTTTTCTTAGCGGACCTCCAGAATCTGTCACACTTGGAGGAAACTGCTTTTGGAGACCACTCTGACTAACTGTCCGTGATTTCCGGTTTTCACCTATTGCACGAGGCCGCTGGTGACTTGGGCCTCAATGTTCTACTCTGTCATTAAGCCCTACGTCCTCTGGTCGGTTTCGGATGATAGCCAGGAGCCTCCAGCGGAGTTAAGTACCCCGGGGTTGCCACGGCTCCGGGGAGCGAGTTGGTGGGCGTGCTTCTATAGTTTTTAATAAAGATGGAAGGAGACATCTCGTGCAAGCCTCCCCACATTGACTCCGTAGGTTCCCTCTCAGGAGGATTTACTCCGCATTGCCTCCAGATGTGTCGCGACGCCGTTTGAACCGAGCGTCGTCCTTCACTTTCACAGCCGATGCCGTTCTGGCTCACCAAACTTCAGTCGCTCTCGCTGAGTGTCGACATCCTGATGGCGTGCTGTTGACGTAATCTTCTGCCCACTTTGGAGACTGGGGAATCTCCCGTTCGGTCATCCAACTGAGTGGTTTTGCTTGTACCTTCGGACCCGTACCTCCACGCACAGCTTTCCTCAGACCGGTTGGGTCACCTCGATTTCGCCGATGAACCTGGGAGCTTGGTTCAAGAAACTCCGGACCGTATGCATACCTGGTTCCACGTAAGTCACTGACTAGATTCCTCTCAAAGCGCCGCAGCTTTTGTTGCTCCAAAGCCTAAATGATAGATCACCGCAGGTTTGGTACATCCTTACTAGTGTCTCGGACGAACATTAGCGGCCTTAGTTGATTGGAAAGCCCCGGCGCTCAACGGACCGAATGATCGACATATGGCACTAAGAGTACCTCCGGAAGAACCACAAATCTTATCCATCTGAGGCCAATTTTTCAGGGGTGACAACGGCTTAACCCAAACGTCTTGTTTGCACGACGATCTTAAAAGTATTTCTATCCTCATGCCATACACTGCATGGGATAGTCTCCTTCCGGCAGGTGTGTGTGCTCATTTGGACATTCTGATTTTTAGGGTTCAGGCGTCAGGCTAACTTAGTAAAGCATACGGTTCCCTTTGTAGAAGCCCCCCGTTCCTACCTGAATTCACGACAGGCCACAACTGTATGTTACCCGCATAGACAAGGCACGATATCTGGAAGATCAAAGATCAGTGGCGGACTTAGGCTAGAAACAGAGCCGGTTCAAGAACCGATCTCCGAGCGACTGGTTTTTTTTTCGCAGCATACCAAATTGAATTCAGCTGGGTTACTCTGACCGAAAGTGTCTCCCTTTAAGAATATCCACCGGACCGTAAAGAATGGATCTCCGGAGTTTCTTCGACAGCCTATGGTGAGTTACTTTTTCGGAGGCCTCAATGAAACCAAAGCTGACCGCATCCGTTTTGCAGCCGCCCCCCTTGGCACTGTCCCCTATTCGCTATCCAACAGAAGGTTTAAAATGCGCGATCTCCTTAGACAGAAGTCAATCCGGGCTGTGCACAGACAAACTAATGATCCAAGGTGCCTCCACATTTGCACCTACACTGGCAGTTCCATAAATTTTCAAACAGTGAATGTGAGGCCCACAGGGCAACTGCTGCTGGGTACCCTCCGCGAACCCACTTTGTACGACGGACATACAGTAGCGGCCTCCCATCCGCTAGGCAAACTTCCAGTACTGAATGACAGGCTGAAAAGACCGGTCAAAAATGATGCGAGTTTGTTGGCCAATGCACGCCATATGGTCGGATGAATACCATCTGCTCTGAGCTGCCGGTGAATTTTCAGTGTCGTAAGTCCCTTGACGACCTCATCCGAAAGCAAGGGCCGCAAACCGACGGCATTCTCCCTATGTGGCAGTGACTACAATGGGGTTGACTTCGCCAGATACACAGATGAGCGGTGAAGCACAAAATCCTGTGCTTTAAAACTGTCTGTCCAAGCGAGTGTTCCTTGTTAGGCCCCCGGTTGCCTACTTGTCTACACGAGGTTGTTACGTCTCAAATATGCATGAAGCCTTTGGTTACAACAATGGATTCCTCAGCAAGTATAAATTCGAAACAACTTTTCTCCTCCTTTTTCATCAAAGAACCCATGTTTCGATGGCTTCTTACTCCCGTTACTCTTCTCCAATAAATCGGTAACTTTGCCACTCACGGTTCCTGCTGCGGCAATCACTTCGTAGCTCGCGAACTAACAGCGAAGGACTCCCCGTGCCATGGAGGGAGAAGGAGTCAAAAACACGAATTCATCCGTCCAGAGCTGCCTCCTTGTACCGTGGACCAGGAGGGATCTACCTTAACAGCAGAAGCAGTACCCCGCACCAATGGTGATGCAGCTGCTGGCCATTCATCAAAGCTCATACGTCACATGTTGTGCCCCTTATGTTTCGACACAGTGGACTGAAGAAGTCTTACACTGAATCGGAACGAAGAAATGGAGACTGAAACCGATTGAAGGAAGGTACCTAACTTCCTTCCCAACTGCTCCTAATCACTCCTGTCTGATATCGACCCGCCAAACCCCACAGGTTTTTTCTTTTGCCCAGACATCTCCCCATCGGTTTATGCCCAGTTTTTCTACCATCCAGCACTCCCTCTCACTGCAACATTTACTCCAGCTTGGCTGGAAGCCACCCCATCTGAACCTCCACTAGCCCACCATCAACATATTCCCCTTTGACCCTGAGATCCACTCCTTCTAATCGAGAAAGCCTGCCTCCTTCCAACTTACACTACCCCCTGATGTGCTTATACCACCTCCCTCAAATGGAACATCTTTAGCCTTATTCAACTCGCATTCCATTCTTGGCAAACTTCTGCACCTAAAAACATCGCCCTCTCAAATTATTACGACGTTATCTTAATAACGGAATCCTGGCTGTCTGAGAGCACTCCCAGTAATCAAATATCTTTGATAGGGTGCAGTCTTCCAAGAACCAACAGACCGAACCTGCATGGTAGTGGGTGTTTAGCCTACATCAGGGAAACCTACACCACGACCCCTCTTTTACATACGGCGCTTGATTCTATTCCCCATTCTCTTCAGTTCACCATCAACCTCCAAAGCACTGTTCCTCACGTTGGCTGCGAGTATCGCTAGCCGAAGTCCCTCAGTTCCTTGGTTCCGTCTCTCAATAGGTATTTCGAATACCTCTATTTCCTTCCCTCTGGAACTAAGCTTATTGCGGGTGACTTCGATCTCCCTCAAGTTTGTTGACCTACCCTCTCGGCTGCCCCCAATCTTATGGACTCAATTACTAGTATTCATCTTGGTGGCTGGACACAACATGTTGTCAAACCTACCAGAAACGGGAACATACTAGATCTGGTATTCACTCGTAACATATCTCTCATCGACGTGTCCGTAACACAAGATTTCCCCGGCAGTGACCATAAAATGGTTATCTGCCATCTGCTCCTTACTGGCCCATTTAATCCCGCACACTCCTCCAACAATACATTCATATGCAAACATTGGGCCTTGCTAGTCACGCTTATTCGCCAGAAAGACTGAGGTGAGTATTTCCTTACCCATGATCCTCAGCTTGTTGCGGATATTTTCTACTACTTTTTTTCCGACTGCCTGAAAACATGGTCTAATACTGCCCAGACTGTACCTAAAAAGAAATCCCCTGTCTCGCCACTCCATAAGAAGTCTCATAAACTTCTCAAACAACTACATGGTTCCAACCAATTTTCAACTTTTACTTGTCTACACCGCCTCTCCGCGCTTATTCAACAACAAGATAATATGCAACTTCGGGGCCAAGAAGCTGAGGCATTGAGTCATCCCGGCAAGTCGCAACTTCTTTCTATGCTGCACAAGTCTAGGAACGCTGATATTAGGCCGACTTTGAACTTCTGATTCTGGATAATTACTCATTTATCAACTTCCCACCTTGTATAGCCGGAGCCTTCAATGCATTCTTCGCTTCATCCGTGGCTCCAGCTACTGCCATTGCCCCTCTTTCATCGCCGCCACTTACTGACTCTGTCCGCTCTGCGATACCGTTCGATGTTAGAAGTATTTCTAAACTGCCATCCAATAGCAAACCCTC
This sequence comes from Fasciola hepatica, assembly GCA_948099385.1. Classification (NCBI taxonomy): domain Eukaryota; kingdom Metazoa; phylum Platyhelminthes; class Trematoda; order Plagiorchiida; family Fasciolidae; genus Fasciola; species Fasciola hepatica. The sequence continues at coordinate 5,442,863 of CANUEZ040000012.1, read as the reverse complement.
CCCTCGATTAGGCCCCGATGGCTTAACACCAATTGCTCTTGTCGATGGCGGACCGGATCTCCCCCTGTTGCTGCTTGACCTTTTCACTCTTTCACTTAATGATAACACCGTGCCTGCTAATTGGAAGCGCCCGGTAATCGTTCTCATTCATAAAAAGGGACCCTCACATGAGGTATCCAATTATCGCCCTATAAACCATACCCCCATCCTATCCAGAATAATGGAAAAAATGAAAATCACATGAATAACTACTTATTAGGCTTCACCCTCATTATTCTTAACCAACATGGATTCCTCTGTTCACGGTCCTGCATGACTTGTCAGTATGATATCCTGAATCTCGTCACCGAATCCGCTGAAATTGGGAAACCATTTTTTGTTCTTTATCTTGACTTATCTAAAGCATTTCATCGTGCACCTCACCCCCGCCTTTTACCAAAGCTACGATCATTTGGCATTGTCGATCCACTTCTTTCTTGGTTCTCATCTTACTTATCCCGTCGTTCACAGGTTGTCTTGATTAACGGGCACACCTCTTACCCTAAGCCTGTTACTAGTGTTGTTATTCAGGGCAGTGTTTTAGGCCCCCTGCTTTTCCTCCTATTTATAAACGATGTTTCCAACAATACTTAATGGCACGCCGTTTTGGTTCGCGGACGACATTAAGATAGCCTACACTTTTTCGCCTGGCACCCTCACAACTACTATCCCTAACATTTCCGCTGATTTAGCCGCTCTGGATGAATGTTGCTCAACCTGGGTGATGAACGTCTCCGCCAATAAGTGTATTTTTCTTACTTACAAATTCCAGGTTCCTCCTGGTTCCTTATGCACGGGCGGCTCACCCATTGACGGCCAGCCCTTAGTAGGAGACCTTGGCTTAAGTTATTCTTGCTCTTTCAATTTCTCGGAACATGCTGCCTTCCAAACGACGAAGGCTAAATGTGTCTTGGTCTTCTGTTCAGATCCTTCCAGCTTAGGGAGAGCACTTTTTACGTGTAAAGAGTACAATCCAGGCCCCATCTCAAACGTTATCCCTTAATCTTCACTAGTACGAAACCCTCGGACAGGATTATTATCGGATGTATTCAGAGAAGATTCAAAAAGCAGCTTATTGGTTGGTCGTCAAACTTAAACTACAGGGAACGATGATCATCTCTCAAAATCGAACCATTGTGGCTTCGTCGTATCAAGCTAAACTTGGTATTTCCGTATAAGCTGTTGACTAGGCAATCTTATTCCTCCAACCGGTTGTGCTTCTCTCCGGGTACTGGATATCCCCTCCGTAATAGACAGAATACTATTACCACACCCTCCACGAGGACTGTTCTAAGCTCTAAGTTCTTCCTCTTCACGCACTCCAAAATATGGAATAAACTTCCTTCGCACATCAGATCTTCTCAGTCAAAGTATGCATTCGTGCATGTTATTGATAAATTTCTTTCTCTCTCAACCTTTTTGCGCTTATTCAACGTGCACATAACCGAACGTCAAGCTTACGAAAAAGGCCTGGACTTTTAAGCCGTTGTTCTGATTTTCGCTTTACCATACATTTCCAAATAACTTCACCGCTTTTGAATTCTGAATGCTCTGTTTGACCGCTTCTTCTTAGACTTCGCCATCGACCTATTTAAAGCATATCCGCGTCCACTCATTGTTTTTCCATACTAACTTATCGGATACTGCCAATTTCACCTTGAAATAATTTTTTCAGATGCGTTCGCATTTATAGAGAGGCCACTGTAATACTCATCACAGATTGTCAATATGCCTCATCCGCTCCAAGAAGTTTTACCGTTATTTAGTTATATCACGTCGGCTGCCCTGGAACCAACCCCAACAAAGCTATAGAAACTGCATCAGTAACTACTGCCCGGTCCGTTATATATATATATATATGTGCGTGTATATATGTATATGTACATATATATATTTATATATATATACATATATATATATATATACTGATCACTGTCCTGGAATCATTGACACATGCATGCTAAGTAACCGAACGCCCTTTGATATCTCTTAACTAACAATGCCTCTTTTCCACACCAGGTCCCACCACGTATACTTCCATCATCATCTCTGCGATTTTCAACTGGGAAACCCAGTCCCGCTTATCTCACTTAGCGTGGCTCACCAACTGAACTAAACGCCAAGTTTTGACGCCACCAATTCTGCCCTCACCCTTTCCTCCATCTAAGTTCCTTCCGTAATTTCATGCAGAACTTAGTCTTTTCTTCTGCGGAATGACTATTCTAGGTGAAGTAATAACCTCTCCATTGACGATTTAGCCTCTACTTATGCGTTTCCTTTTTTAGTCTAGCTTTCCATGGCCTCAATTTGTCTTAGGGATCCGATGCATTTACGAGTCCCTGCTTCACTCTTGTTCTTCTTTCCGTTAGCCGTTGACACTCAGCTGGGCTATACCCAAACTGCGTTTCTCTATCTCACTTCGCTTTCCAGTGACCCTCAATGCCGGTCAACCACCTCGGGCACTTCAGCAACCATTTTTCCTGGCTGGTGTTCCTGGATGGTAATGCTGTATGGCCGTCTGTCAATCGGTGTTTCCGTTGGCTGTATTTTCGAAGTTCCCAAAACCTATCCAGTTGGTCCTGGGCCAGATGCCCTTATCGTGGTTTCCCAGCCCTCTGTACAACCATCAATGAATGCTCACACCATCTCAACGGTGCCGGGCGCGGTCAGGTTCCCCACTTTGGCGGGCGCACATCGGGCGTGCAGGCCTGCAACGATGTGCGTGTGCAATTAGGCTGGCAGCCCACTCCTTCTGTTTTCACTTCACGAAGTGTTTTCCAGGTTAAGTGTTCAGCGCACGGTCAGCCCCACTCACTGGCACCGGTTGCGGATTGCACACTCCAACTCTCCCCGCCCCACCGCACTTATCACTGTCCGCTGCTGACCGCATGCTCCTTCCATTCTTCCGCCACGTTTCGCCCATCTATCGTTCTTGTCAGCACTATTATCACTTCCCTTCCGTGTTGCCCTACCTCTGTATGCACACCCATCGATTCTGTTTTCGTTCCTATCGTGTTTCATAATGACAACTTTCACTGCATGATGTCACCGTCATCCTATCCATTTTACTCTGCCCAAGCCCGAAATATGTTATTTTCCACCCATTTCCCCTGTCGGCTCCTAATCAGTATTCAGTTGGTACCTCCATATGCTTATAAAGCTCATTGATCGCATACCTCACTAGCTACTATATTGCGATATCCCTTTTTATCCATTTTATACCGCCTACCATAACGCACCAGACACATCAGTAACCAATACCAATCACCACATAGGAACTCGCCTTTCCAACCTCTGCATTTTTTTACTACCAAGTTTATTAACTTTTTTACCACCTCCATGTTTTTCACTTCTGAATCCGCAATTCTTCCGGGGATCTTCTTCTTAAACAGCGAGCTGATCAGCAATTTCTGGCCCAGTCCAATGATGCAATGGCCTGTAAGTACACAACTCTTCAGTTCCAGTCACCCAACACCAATGCACAACCATTTTTCGTGCATTTTTGTCCTATCACAGGCCTTCCCGTCCGGAATCGTTTCTTCTCCTCGGTCTTCATCCTGTGTCATCTGCAGTTAAAAGATCTGATTCATCATTCTTCACCTGGTTTTCTTTGGTCAACACTCTTGTCTGCCTCGTATTTTGCTCGCCACAGACATCTTCATTGTGCCTTTCAGGCTGCACAGCTCTTCCGCGTTGCACTCAGTGTAATATCATCGTAACGTCGTCATTCCCACCTACAGTTTTAAACCATGCGATCTGCCATCACCCGATCTTTCTGATACTCCACTTCCTTATTTGTCTTTCATGTTATTCGCTGTTACAACTGATGCATCTTCGCAACACAGCTCTTCTAACCTCCAAGTCACCCTTCCCCAGTGATCCTTTACACCTCTCCAACCACCCCGTACTTCCATTTGCTCTGCGTTCTCCAGCCATTTTTGCGGTCATCTTCTTGCATAATGTATATCTATTTATTATCGCTTCAACCATGTTTGGCCGTCACCACATGCCACACCTGCAATAATCAGACTATTAGATCCCCCTTACTTGTCTTCATCGATCCTTCCCCTCATATTCCCTCGTTTATCAACTTCTGCTCACAGCCATCACTTCTAGGCTTCCAAAGTTGGTTCTCTTTTGCTGTTGATCTCCCATGTTCATCGGACATAAACAAATTCATCGGGGTTTATCCAAGTTAATTCCGCACCACTTGACCCAAACCTACCTGTCTCCTCCAACCACTGCTACCTCCATATCCCGTCTCTTCACTGCTGTTTGCTTCTGCTCTGATACATATGTATGTATATACCTATATATATTTTTGTATCCATATATGTTCTCCACCTTCTCCAGTTCTTAGCTGGCCAGTTATTTTGCCACCATGCCATCGCCCCTCATGATATGCGTTTACTTTGTCCATAACTGTGCCTCACATTTACCGTATCTAGCTCCTTCCGCGACATTGATGCCATTTGACCCACTCTTTACGCCTTGCATTGCCAGCCCCCTGTTTTTAAGTTGACACCTTCCGTTTATTGTAATGAAGCATAGTTCATGGCTACCTAGTCCCCAGTTATACAACTCAATTTTTGTTCTTTACTCTTCTTCTTTCTTCCTTTTTTCTTCATCGTTTCTCGTAACGATAGATTCTCATGCCAATTTTCAGTCCTCCTGTAAAACTCCCAGGCCCCGTTCTCCCCCACTTGGCTCAGGCGGCTGCTCCATCTGACCTTGACCCTCAGATTCACCGGACTCATATTTTAATCTATCTTCGTGTTCACTTAAACTCCGTACATTGCTCCTTGGTATGCATGCATTTGTCTCCCTCTCATATATCCCCTTTTTTCCTACTCCCCTTTGTGTTACGTCTTTCTAAATTTTTCATGAGTTTTTCCTGTCAGTTTTTTCGCTTATAAAATTTCGATCATGAGTAAGGCACGCTGTGGGCGTCTCCGAAACAAACTATTATTATTATTATTAAGTCTGATTTTCTCAGAGATATCACAAGATCCAGGATGCGTGATTGAGGGCTCTGAAATCGTGTCGACTCCAGTACGCCCTGGTGTATGGTCAAGTCCTCATGGACAGTGTGGAGGGCAGTGTGAATAGACCTGTGAAAAGGCAGTACCAACCGTCGTCTCGGTCGATTTTCGGCTGACTGAAATCGCCTAGGTTAATACAATCTTTGTCTTGACTCCACCGCTGGAGTCTTTCTAAAATAACCGTGGGTCCTGTTCCCGCGGACAGATAAACAAGTCTTATTGGTGCATATCTGGCGGGTGTTAATCCGACCCCATACCACATGATTTTTCGGAACCCCACGAGACCAGGAAAACTAATTAACCGGCAGGCAGGCATGTCAGACCGATTATGAAGGTCAACGAGACCACTTTCTCTCCCACGGTTCCTATCCACCGGAAAAAGGGCATTCGGTCATTGACAAATTAGAATCAAGAATTCCTCCATACAGTCACTCTTCTGTTAAGGCAACAACCAGAGAAAGTTTCGTGCCTTCAGTGGCTCCTAGTTCATCTGGCTAGTTCAACAGGCTACAATTGCTGGAATGCAGTATAGTCGACAGCCCGGAAATGTGTTATGTCATTGGACTAGTACCTTTTGAAACCCTGAACTTACAACTGAGCCTGTGGGCACAAGCTTGTTTTAGATGGAACCAGGGACCTCCAATTCGGGTGCAGACCAGACTTCCAAACCCAAACGTCCTGAATAACAAAGTCAGTTTCACCCTTCGACCGACGTCCACGTGGCTCACGCGTAGCCAATTTTTCTTTCGTCCGCCTTACTAGAGAGAGGCCACGAAAAATAAGTAACAATCCACTTTTAGCTCGTGAACTCTACGCAAAACCTTTCAGGTTGCACAGATGGCAATCAGGATGACCTTGAGGGGCATTATATGGTCGGCAGTGGTCCGCCGCTTTCAAGATGGATGGCCGCAGTTACTGAAACTCTACTAGCCTACGCTTTATACTCGCTTTTGGGAATCCGTGAGGAGTAGGGCCGCGGCATCGAGAGATCATTGTCTAGTTTCAGTTACCATTTACAAAACAACTAACCCCCCAATTTCGTGTGATGCTTTCGGTTGCTACCTTCCGGCCTTCTCGAGTCCAGCGCAAAGGTAATCGACCATCAGGCAAAGTCTCGCTCCAGCGCGGACTCGACAGCAGAGATGGTAGGTTTTCGCTCCGACAGAGCTCGAAACTTGTTTGCATGTATTCATTAGTGTCGATTAGGTAAGCAAGCCATTACAACAGACTTATGAAGATCCACTTCACGTAATTTGTAGTCATGATAAGACTTTTTAGTTTTGTGGACACAGTCGCATCGACACTGCTTACATCAGTCGTCTCAAAGCCGCGTACGTTAGTGACGGCCCATCGCTCGCAGGCACAAGATCCCATGTTAGCCTTGATTTACCCGTTGACGACGATTCCGTGTCCAGTCACGGCTTGCACTTAACGTTGCCCCGCTGAGAGACCATAGTTGCACGTTTGGAACAGCACCTAGTTGGTACTGCTACGGCTTCGAGTGAAACAGTCGTTCCACGTTAAAATCAGCAGCGCACAACCATAAACCCGTCGTTGGCTGATGCTCCCGTCTCACTTTCTTGTCGGAAGAATCTTTCCTCAGCAAGCTTTACTTTCTTCAGTTTCGGCACGGTTGACCATATAATATTATTTATCCCTGTAAAATGGCCACGAAAGTTTTAGGGGTTCAGACGTTTTCCGCCCTTTCTCGTGCCATGATGTCTCAGCGTACGGTAAGATTATATGCTACCACTATATTCGGAGACATTTGGAGCGCAGGTTCACGTTCTGAATCGGCTCTTCCACTGCAGCTCCTTCAAGCTGATGAATTTACTGCTGTGCTATCTGAATTTAACAGAGATTACCGTTTGCCGACGCTGAAAATTTACTGGTGTGGCGTATACGGTTACATTCATGCAAACCAAACCGTCGGAAGCGAATCTGGCTCACGCTTGACCGTCACTCTACCAGTATTGCACGCCAAGGAGCGTACGATTCACTTAAAAAGAGAAAAAAGGCGCAACTGAAGAACGCCTCACGATAAAATATTTTGTATGCTACCAAACACGACACACTTCAAAAACCATAAAATGAAGTTGGAGAGCAGTTTGAATGATGAATATCATCTCGAGTAACAATTTGCTGTTTTCCCGACAAAAAATTGCATTCATTTTCCTAGAAGCCATTGTCGACTCGTCGCTTCAATCCGACCATTCTGATTGGTTGCGCACTCTTACCCAAATCGACTTTTCCGAGCCCTTAGTCGATCCCGATTTTAGATCACTTTTACTCTTGGTTTGTCGCCGACCGCACACGCACTCGGCTCACCCTCCGCTTCATCGTAGCTTTCGTTGGCATTTCGTGTATTTCTTGCATCGGTGCCGTTTCGGTATCACAATATATGGAACACACTCTCGCATCTGTCCACCAATTTGAGTTTTCTCTATTCGTTCTATAGACGAATTTCTTTATTAATTCACTGGGAAGCCGGATAGACACGTTCATAAGGCGCACTTCAGCGTCTTCTAAACACCCTCTCTTCTTGTTTCGCCACTACCCGACAGTGTTTTACTTTTCTATTTGACTTTTGCTACCACCCGCTACCTGTCATCCCCCACCTTATTTCCCTTGTTCCCAACCTACCCCTAATAACAGTTTGTCTAAACGCCACCCGCATTTGTTTCACTCTTTGAGGGGGGGCTTAACTTGTAACCGTGGCACTGCTACACTCTCCTGAAAGCGTATTGAGACCAAACCCCGTCAAGGTGGCGTACGGCACGTGCGGTCAAAAAATCTTGCTGTTTGACTTTCGGTAGGTTTTCCATGACAGAATCGTTTGTGCTACTCAGGCTGAACGGACTGACGGAAAGCCGAACCCTCCTTCACTCTTCAACGATCTACTTTGCGGATTATCAACGGCGCAAGACGCAAGCTGCAGTCAAGATTGGTACGGCGAACTCTTTCGCATTTTCCAGTGGTCTACCTTCCAGTTCACCAGCAATATCAAATACAAGACACTGCCAAGATTGGTATTCGGAACCCTTACCCTCGTTCTAATTGCCTCATTACCCATCAAAGTATCTTCCAGCTCAATTGCGACATTCGGATAACAAGATCATCACGAGACTCGGTAAAATCTGGGCTTCAGCCTCTTCCAGTATACGAATTCAATATTCCAAGACTTTGAGATACGCAGAGCAAACGAAGGAAGCACAACGCAAACACGTCATTGCCGGGTAGGTTTCACCTTGACGCTCACTGTTGTGACAATGAGAACTGCTTTATTGGCTCGAGCCTCAAATCCCATGACCTGATCTGATCTGACCTGAAGTCCCGCAACCAAAATGATTTGAGTGGAACTGCCTGACACCAGTGGCGCGGTTTTGTTGCAAAGCTTTGGTATAGTCCGTCATTCTTATTCTCTGTGATGTGAGCATTGGTACCAGCTCGCAAGCTCACCGGACTTTGGCTTATCGGGTTGTCACTCTTCCTACACTTTTGCAGATAGTGTGCGTGCAAGCCTCACGGAACAGCGCTGCTTCTAGCTCAGCTAGCTGCCCTGCCTGTCTGTGTCTGGGTTGCCTGAGAGGCACACATCCGACGCCACTAGATTCCATGTCATGCTGGATCTCCAGTTACAACTCCCAACCAAGCTCACGAGGCATTCAGCTCCATTTCCTGTACAGGTTTGGCTCCGTACCCACTCATTCACACTCTCCAGGATGCACCAAATATTTTCCGTAACTATTTCGATTCATACGGCTGTTCCCGTTTGCGCAGTTTCGTATTGATTCCGTCGGCTCAACCAAGACAGCTCCAAGCGAGGTTTATGGACTGTCTTCCAAAAATCTAACATTTCTGAAACAGCAAGACTCACCGAGCATGGCTCAGTAAAACGGTAACGAGAGAGCCCGCGAATCGATGAAAGCCTTAACGATAACAAAAACGACGGCGGTTTGACAAATACGCACCAAAAATTACTGCATTCTGCGTCTTGCGCCGTTGATAATCCGCAAAGTAGATCGTTGAAGAGTGAAGGAGGGTTCGGCTTTCCGTCAGTCCGTTCAGCCTGAGTAGCACAAACGATTCTGTCATGGAAAACCTACCGAAAGTCAAACAGCAAGATTTTTTGACCGCACGTGCCGTACGCCACCTTGACGGGGTTTGGTCTCAATACGCTTTCAGGAGAGTGTAGCAGTGCCACGGTTACAAGTTAAGCCCCCCCTCAAAGAGTGAAACAAATGCGGGTGGCGTTTAGACAAACTGTTATTAGGGGTAGGTTGGGAACAAGGGAAATAAGGTGGGGGATGACAGGTAGCGGGTGGTAGCAAAAGTCAAATAGAAAAGTAAAACACTGTCGGGTAGTGGCGAAACAAGAAGAGAGGGTGTTTAGAAGACGCTGAAGTGCGCCTTATGAACGTGTCTATCCGGCTTCCCAGTGAATTAATAAAGAAATTCGTCTATAGAACGAATAGAGAAAACTCAAATTGGTGGACAGATGCGAGAGTGTGTTCCATATATTGTGATACCGAAACGGCACCGATGCAAGAAATACACGAAATGCCAACGAAAGCTACGATGAAGCGGAGGGTGAGCCGAGTGCGTGTGCGGTCGGCGACAAACCAAGAGTAAAAGTGATCTAAAATCGGGATCGACTAAGGGCTCGGAAAAGTCGATTTGGGTAAGAGTGCGCAACCAATCAGAATGGTCGGATTGACACGAGGCGTCACAAAATAGCTTCAAAGAAACGAATCCAAAATTTCTTCCTGATGCTCTCCATATACTCGAACTACAGAGATCACGACTGTCGCTCCATGCTTTTTCCCATGAACGGCAATAAGGTTTTGCTGTCACATCCTTCAGGTTTTTGTCCGATTTACGTGCTTACGAAGGGATTCTATGGTATGGCTCTATGCGATGATATTTTTCAATTGTTCATGGAAGCAGCCGCTTATTTTGCAGTTGGTAATAAAGCTAGGGAAAGTTTGAATAAATTGATGAATAAATAGACCACGGTTATTATTCGGTTCCTGGTCAGTGCACCCGGTACATAGAAAATGTTACACTCAAAGCATCTAGAAAGTTAGCTCCTCCTCTTTGGCTGTGGGCCAACCTTATATAACATGAAATGATCCACTGATTTTGCAATAACATTTGGCCGCGGAAATGTTGCATTATGCACTACGCACTTACGTATGTGGAATAATATTTGTATTGTGTCGAAGATATGTATGCTCTTTTGAATGTTTCGTAATAACAAATTTTATGCTGCACCAGTATGAGGTTGAAAACGTAAAGATAGTTTGTACAAGTAATTATCAATTTTGGTCTCAGTCCTACGTCCATCATTTTGTGGTCTTGGTAAAACATGGGTCTATTGTTTTTTCAGCTGAATAGAGGAACTTTTATCTCCTGATGGTTATTTCGTATACGACTGCATACCCCAAGATGCTTTCTATTTTATTAGATGAGTATCCTTAGTTTTAATTTTTTGAACGGATCTAAAATAACCACTGGAATCGAAAGTGTTTTCTCCTCTACTGCAGGTTCATTCGTGGTCCGAACTCCATGATAGGTCATCAGTCTCAGACAAAAATGGTATACGACCTTTCTGGGAGCCATGGGTTCCACCGAAACACTTACTATAATGCATTCCACGTAAGATGAGTTACTTACGTAACGGTATTTTGGCTGCCTTTTGCTTATCAGGATCTTTGTGGGCATGGAGTTGAGCGTACACGCTTTAACTTCGAAAGATTGGTAGGTAATGGTCCTTTACAGACTATATAATGAATCGAAAATATTTATGCCTTATACTGAAAAATAAACGCATACATATATGTACATAAATTTGTGTATTGCGGACCTAATAATAGTCTCTTCCTACTACGAGCCTTTCTCACAGTTCCTTTGCAGTTCTGCTGCGTTATTGTATTTTCAGAGGCTGTTAGCTGACGCTTAATTGCCAAGCGCTTTTATAGTGCAGCTGCGAGCTAGCGGTTTAGGCATGCTCTTTTTCAACGGGCATTTGCAGTTAGGTGTGCAACGTTTATGGTATACGAACCCTACAAAATCGTTCAATACCGCTGTCGGCTTTAGCATAGTGTGTAGGTAGTTTAAAGTCCGACCTGGAGCTACCTTGGTTTACAGTCACGATAATGATCTTACGGTCATGCGCAATTTTACCTCAAATCACTTCCCCTTGTGTAAAACAGATGGGCTCTTCTGGAAGACCCACGAGACTGTCATCAGTCATCCATACAGGGACGAATGAAACTTTGGAAGGTCTCATGTATGTTTAAAAATCAAATCAATTTCCAGGCCGATATAATTTGTAGTCTGCCAACGGCCGTATTTCGTGACGCAACCCTGTATTGTTTTCACTCAGACCTGTTGCACTCCTCAACATCAAACAAACAGCTGCTCCACGTAGTTACCCTTTTCTTCGTCCTTATCCATCACTCAACCACAATCCTCATGTCGCAGCAACCCCCGGAAGATGCACCAAAAGTCCATAAGTCCTTACCACCACTACTTCCCCCGACCCCTTCACCGACTTACCTACCACTTCCAGGATCCGGCCATTTGAACTGGAACCCCCGACCGTTCTTAAGGTTTCGCCCATCTTGGAAGCCCAGCAGTGCATCTGGTCATGGGCACAAATTCTTCATCGGAAAAGCCATTAAAATGGGCCGAGCTTCGACTGCCTATCGTAAGCTACTTCTCATCCGACCATCCTTCACCACCTGATAGCAATGAAACCACGTCTTTATCTTCTGGGAATCTAACTGAGAACACCTTGTCGCTCTTACTACTTAACATCCGCTCTTTCCTCCCAAAGTTGCCCTTACTTAGAAAGCTGGCATTAGACCTACACCCTGATACTTTGCTAGTCACCTAAACGCGACTGACGGATCACACCCTAATAAACCACGTATCCGTACCCGGTTACCAAGCCGCCGCCAACAGTAGATCTGACCAACGCGGGGGCGGCTGCATCATTTATGACAAACACATGTTCTAGGTGAGTAGGCTTCATCGTCCTAGTCTCGCCAACATTCCAGACTCGGTCCCGCTCACTATCAAAGAAGATCAAGAACTACTTCCCATTGGATGTCTCTACCGCCCTCCGAACCAGGACAAGCACAAAATGACAGCAACAATAGACGCTTTCACATATGTTTCTGGCCTCCCCGTAACCGCCAAAATCTTAGCTGTTGATTTCAGTGTGCTTGAAATACGCTGGCAATCCTTGACATCTCCCCGAAGACTCCATGATTTCCTTCCGTGTATCCATGCTAGTAACTGGATACATCATGTTTTATCCCCCACTCGAGGGAGAAGTACATTACATCTTATCTTCGCTATCGGTGTCAACAATTTAGGTACCCAAATCTTAATCCGCCTCACCGGTAGTGACCATAAGATAATATCCTCCGTTTTCATTGCACCCTGGCCTTACACCGATAAGTCAGCAGCAAAACACCTTCCGATCACCAATAAACAATACCATGGAGCTTGCTGGAATAGTCTTCCCTCTTTTATCCGTTCCCAAAACTGGGACGAATCCTTTTTATCTAACGACCCGGAGGTAGCGTTTGCACAAATAGATTCTAATCTTCATTGTTGCCTCGACAAAATAACTCCAGCCTCAGGACCAATCATGCGCAAACGGCTGAACTCTCTTGATCGTCTTAATGGTAATCTAGCTAAACTCCAACGAAGTTTTTACTAAAACTAGGGACTTCTCGTGGTATCTCCAAATAATGCACATATCCCATACGACTAGGTTGCGTTTGGATTCTTCCAAGAAAAACAGGAACCAGGTGCCCTTAGTCACTCAAACAAGGTGGAAGCACCAGCTAGGCTGATGAGGGTCAGAAACTAGCAATACCGTCAGGCCATTCCATAGCTGAACTAAAGCAATACTTACTTGGATGAACCTATATTGGTTGCGGAGGCTTTCAGCACCTTTTTTGCCTCCTCTTTGCTGACCGATGAAGCCATATCCGTACCCTTTCTAGATCCAAGGACATCGGTAACTTCCTCAACGGTAGTGTTCTACTCCAATGAGGCCTCAACCCTGGTAGCAAAAACAGGACCATCCTAAAGACCAAATCCGGACATATTACAGTCGGCCATTTTCAGTCGAGGGGGCGAAGACGTTCCAATGTTGCTGACAAACGTTCAATTTGTCACCAAGGTGCAATGTTTTACCTTTCCAATAGAAAATTTCCACTGCCATACCTATGGCCAAAAAAGGATCTCGTCTACATCCAGTTAACTACCGGCCAGTAAAGCACACCGCGGTTGCACCCAAAACGGTGGGGAGAGGGATTAAGGAGAAGTTGACTAGTCACCTTCTTAACCACAATCCAGTCGACGCTGGTGAGCATCGTTTTCTGAAATACAGATCTTGTGTGACATGCATGAGAAGTTTCCTCAACCTAGTCACAGAAGCTGTCAATGTTAGTATGTCGGCGACCGTGATCTTGTTGAACATGACCAATGCTTCCGACCGAGTATCCCACTTCCGCATACTGCAGAAAATCAAAACCTATGCAATCGGGGACCAGATGCTCGCCTAATTTCCGTTCTATTTATCAGCCCGAGACCAGACTGTAAAACAGGCGAAACTCCGTCCAAACCCTGTCCCGCAACTAGTGGTGTGATACAAGTTAGTGTACTCGGCCCGCTACTGTTCTTGATGTACGTAAACAATATGTTTAAAATTTTCCAACGGGAAATTCCCCTTTGTGTTCGCGAATTATGACAAGACTGTGGCCGCTTTTGAGCCCACGGCTTTAGCCTCTACCGAAGGTGACTTTGCAAGGGAACTGCTCGCTCTTAGCTCCTGGAGTGATGATTGGAAAATGTAGTTCTCCACCGAAAAAGTAATGTTCTTACGTAAAATGTCGTCACCACTAAAGTATTTGGTATAAACGGCGAAGTCATACCCAGTAACTCTCAGGTACGTGACTTGAGTCTGCCCCACTCATGTACGTTTTACCTTTTAGAACACGCAGCCAACCAGGTGGCTAAAGCACGCCGTAGGATCGGGCTCATACAATAAACCTTCATTTTGCAGGAAAGTAGACTGAATATTTTTAAGTCCCATGTCAGACCACTTCTGGATTGCGGCTCAACCATTTGTTCAAAAATGCGACAGAGACCGCATAGCGCTTGAGAATGTAAAACGGGCATTCACGACACTGCGCCTAGGTTTTTCCTTGCCCTCAAATTACATGGAACGTTATGATCTGCTGAAAATTGATCCCTCATGGCTACGCCGCCCAAGAAACAACCTATTCTTTCATAAAATCCTAAAAAACAGATTATGTAGTTCAGCATGGTAGGTGAGAACCCTTTCTTATTATTTCTCACGTAACAATGAGTTCTTGGTTTCTGCTACTTTGCCCAGGCTTGCACTTAAATCAAACTTCTTCATTCACAAGTACGATTCAATTTGGAACAAACTACCACAACGAATTACGGTATTACCACCAAAATCGGTGGCTTTCAAGTAAGAAATATGCATAGCCCCAACCATGGACAGGCTGATCAGGATGTACAATCCTTATATTTCAAGGGCTCAGGCTGTTGAGATGGGAATAGGGAACTGGACAATCTGATGACCGATTTGAGCGTCCTAGTTTCAGTTAGACCCGCATTGGGCTGGCTGCCCTCCGACGGCAATTAGGGAACTCAGATGTTCATTCCCACTATCTGGGACAGTAGAACAATCTCAATACTTTACCATCAAATATCTTTTTCGGGGCAAGCCAACATAGCGGCCCACGGCATATTCAAGTATAAGGGCATCACGTTGTTAGGGCCGCAGTTAGTGCACCACCCTTGTGCAAACGGTTGGTTTGGTGAACATGAACCAAATCAAATAATCACAGGCTGTGGTTGACTCTACCTCCCCCCGAACTGCCTGTCCCATATAAACCGCCTTGGGGTTCTGACTTCACGGATATGGCGAGTGTTACCGCGGCAAACCTGTGAACATTCCTGGCTGTGATTGCCTCCCTGCACAGCGTTGACCACCAATGAGACGAAAAGAACATTAAAAAGTAAGAGATGAGCCTAAAAAGGGAGAAAAAATGCCCCATTGTTTAGTCTCCCGGGCAAACCAGTCTCGTCAGAGGTGCCTCATGTCTTTGGGCTGCAGGGTTGCTATGGATTGGCTGGTGTGATTGACCCATTTCCAACGCGGCTTGTCACATGCGGTCGATGTTTCCGTCGCGGCCCGGGAGCTGTGGTCACCCGCCAAAACAGCTCTGCCTCCTCTAACAGCCAGATATATGACTGTGACAAGACTAAAAAAATAAAATGGTCAAAAGTGAGGATCACCCTTGGTGTGGCACGAGCTGGATGCCAATGGATGTATATCGCGCTACCACCCTACCTGAAGCAGGCCCTAGTGCCGCCTACCATGGGCGCTGGGGTAGACTGTGAGAGTTTGCTTCACTGACGACAATTTGGCCCCGTACCGTCCCGACCTCTCTCGTTTTGCCGAACCAGTACCGCTGTGCAATATGCTAGAGACGACAAAGAAATCACGGTAACCGTGCAATCACCACTAAATAAGATACCCTTGCCCATAACAAGGTGTACTCTCAGCAAGCTATCACCATCGAGTAGGAGCATAGACGAACTTACGGCTACGTTTCTCGGTACGAGACCGATTTCCTCTAATGCATCATCACCGGCCCTATAATAGTTTCTTCTACTATAAGGATCCTCAGAAACCACTCAATATAGGATAGCCACTAAACAAGAAAAAACCGTAAAAACATAGTGCTGTCAGCAGCGCACCGGTCCCATTCTCATACATACTGTTCTTTTAAACTTACTTTAACGCCTCGGGGCTGAAATGCAGTCTGCGTAAGCAAACGGTATTTAGGGTTACTGTTTTTACTCCCGCTCAACAGTAAGGTCTTACATTTTCATTAGTATCGCAGCACTGCCAAGCCAACTTGCGAACCGGTAATCCTTTGGAATGCATACACAATTGCCCAATCAATGTAGGCAACTTTTCTAGCCTGTGGCACTGTAGCTCAATCCCCCGCGAGCCTACTTTACCCAGGACGTCGAGTGGCCGTCACTGGCCGCCCAAATGAAACTTTATCCGTAACGTAGAGTAGAGTCCACTGACCGCTCAAATGAAACTCTATCCTTGCCCCATTCACATAAACCTAACCAGTTCTTTATTATTGTCGCCATATATTACAATAACCCACAGCTGGAACCACCTCCAGACTACAATCCCCATTTGTTTCAGGTTTGACTTCTCCCACTACCTTAGTCGCTACACGGGATGACCAAGGATGCCACTTTGACTCGTACCAACAAGGACCCAAGCGGAAACTTTCACAGCAACCCGGACTGCAATACCCCCAAATGCTTATCAGATCGATTAGCATTTTCTAAGGCATGGTCTCTCCCGCCGATATCACTATTGCAGCCGAAACAAATAACAGTTCGCGCGCAACCTGCTAATACCCGGTTCATCAGTGAAGTCAATCATGTCTCGCCACACCGGGCTGTTTGATGGACACATATCCTTCATCCCGCAAAATGAACCATACCCATAGGATGTTGTGCATTACCAGGAATGAAGCTGAATAAAGCTGAGCCTGAATGCGTCAATATCAGTACATATATCGCTATATTTTTGTCATAAAAACAGCATAAAGATGCTCAAGTCAATGCGGAGATTTTCCAACTTAATATACGGTGCATCAGCCCATTTCCCCTCCAAACCGTGGCCGGCTGAAAATCGACTTTCCGCTTTTCCAGGACCCTCCAGTTGCGCTCTCCCATTTCCGAATGGTACAGGTTACTGATCTTGAAATCAAGCCCAACTTCTAACTGACCGTTTTTTTCTCACATTCATCAAAATTCCCAAAAGCATTCACATAATTGGTTTTTCGTCTCCCTATTCCTTAACTCATTCCCATTTTGAACCCTGGTGGGCAGGTCATTCAGGGTGTGCATCAGCTTCAGGGTTTGCTATCCGCTTCGCATGCGTCCATTTTCCAGAGTGTACTTCCATACAATTCCCCCCCCCCTTAAGAACTTACGCTGTTCGCAGAAACTCAAACAGCGGCCGATTTCCTAGGCCTGCGCCACTTTCGTTTATGTTCCATTTTTAGCATCATGTAATAACGTTCCTTTTGGTATCTTCACGGTGCACCACAGCGCAGCTCGAAATCGAAACCAGTTCAAAGTTGCCTCCAAACCATTATTAGAGTGATCCATATAAACTGTCGCTGGCTATGTTTCTCTACCGCCGACATTTTTTACTTCTATACCCAGAATTTGTGAATATTTTATCATGCTGAGTACAGCTGCACACCATGGTCATGCGCTTGTGAGTGAGTCTCGACCATGGCCGAGAAATATACTATTATTATTAGTACTATATTTATTGTTAATTTTATTATTATCGTTATTTTTCTCATAAAATTACACATGGATGTACGCCCTAATCTGGTATGAGGTACGGTGGTACAACTCCTTTAGGACCGACACATGCTTCTTAGACGCATCATTCCCTAACGGACAGTGCCATAATGCAGACCTAGCAGAAGAATCGGAGGCCGCTCTGAGGTCTAGAAGCACGATGATTATAGGTCTTTGGAAGGCGTAACGGTGCTCTAATTGCTGTCGGACGGTGAAGGTTTGAGCGACGCGTCTAACACCGGCCCAAAGTTCAGCCCATCCCTCGAGAGTTTCGCTCATCACACCTGTTGAACAACTTGTGAAGAATGACAGACACTAGCAGCTTAGACACTGCCGGGATTTGGCTTATACCCCTACGGTTGGCGCGGCCACTGCGCAAGCCCTTTCTGAAGATGGGGACAACGATCCATTCTCTTAAGAAGAGAGAACTTTTTCGATTGCCAGACCCTGGAGAACAAAACCTAAATTCCTCCAGAAAGATCCATTCCACCATCTTTAAATAAGGCTGGAGAGGGGCCTTCGAGGTCTGGCGCCTTGTGAGTTCTTAGTGCTTGGATTTCCTTGCTGATCTCGGCCTCGGAAGGTGGAGCTGTCGAAACAGGCCACGGGACGGCTGACATAACATTTGTAGGAAAGGCCGACTCTGGAGGCCAGCCAAACTGTGCCTTAAAGTGCTCCACTCAGCCTAAAAGACGTCGCCGCAGACTGGACAGACGAACCGCTAGCTCCGCAGCTGGTTCCGCCTACACCAGAAAGCATTCTACCGGGGTCATACGTAAGTTGAAAAAGCTTCCGTGGTCTTTCTACAGCTGCTGTGTGTTCCATCTCGATGTGCTTTGGGACCACCGGGTTTCGCGGTCCCTAGGAATACTTGCATTCGGTTCACGCCTCTTCGTGCTCCGTGCTGCATTAAGCTCACTACTAGCCGGGATGGACTGGTCTGCATTGAGGAAGGGGGACTTACCGGAAATACAGGGGTAACAATACGACGAGTCAGGCCAGATATCAATTCCTTAGCGGAGTACGAAGCATACCAAATAAACGGAGAGTGCTGATAGATATTATCAGGTGGAGCCGGTCTCGACCTATGAGCTGGGACTTTTCGGAAAGCTGAAATGCAGGACGGATCAGACAGCATATTGCAATCTCACCACTGCTGTACCGTACGATTACCACGCCTGCCGGAGCACACAAAGAGCTTAAGGCAAACTCAGGCGTGGCTGGCTTCAAAGGGGGTGTTCCAGTGCCAACGGCAGCCTCGCGTGTGGCCTCAAAATTGGTAGCTGATTGCGTCGTGGTCTACACGGGCCCATCGCTGACTCAAAGAAGGCAGACGCCTAGTGGCGTGCCGGGGATTAGAATGTCTGAAGCTCGTCCTGGCAAGAAACAGGCAGTGACGGGATTGAAGAGCCAAAAACAGTCCCCTGTTTTCCGAATGACAGGAATCGAGGCCAAAGGGCCTCCTAAATGCGCATCCTGTAGAGCGCCTTTGAGCGATAAGTTGCTAAATATTCAAAGAACCCCGAAATCGGAAAGCGGTTATCCGTGAAATTTGACGATACTAAATTATCAAATGAATAATGTCACGAAACAGATGCAAACCTCAATTATGTGTTCACAACGAATGAGAAAACGAGAAACAATTTGCGGTGTGCAAGAAAGGAGCACATGCGTCACGCAGGCTCAGACAAAGGGCACGACAGAGCAGCGCAATGGAAGCGAACAAAATAATCCTTGGCTCTAAAAAACATGCAGTGAATAAAAAGAAGCCGATAAGGTAAACGAGTGGGTAGTTTTAAGGAAACATGAAATTTCAATTTTTTTTGGGGTGTGTGTGTGTGTAGAGCAGTTCAGGAAACCCCGTTCCATGCATTAGCATCCACATTACAAACGACATTTATCATTCGTATGAACTGTCTTTGCTGAAATTTCGATTGTTTGTTTTATTTCTCTAAATCTTTGTCACTAACCGGACTCCTACCGTTGCCTCGAGCGAGAGTCGCTCAGCTTGAATTTCGTTGTGACCGTATTTGGTAGTCTCATCTTCTGTATCCAACCTTTTGCTGCAACCCAGCTGCGGTTGTTGATTTGTTGTCCAATGTGGAGCGAAAGAGCCCAGAAGGAACACTATTGAGGTTTGATAATTGTAAAATTAATTAATTTGTTGTATATAGTACCGTAGCTATTTGAAATCGACTTTGTTTTGAATTGTGTCGAAATTGGCTGCTACGCGTCGCTTGAAAGTTCCGGTGGCTGGACTTTACAGTACTCAATATCCTTGGCAATTGCTAAGACATGAAATTATGCAGCAAATCGGCAGACCGTTCAGAATCAAAATACAATACCCTGTAGGTGAACCAAACTCCTTTGCCCGTAGGTGTTGGTCATGTTTCTTGCTCAGGCTTTAGTATATCAGGTTGTTCTAGTGTTAGCTTGGTTTCCCATAGAGCTAGAGCTGATCTGTTGTTAGCTGAGTTGAAGGAGAAGCAGCCGGCAGAATAGTTAGAGTCAGATAAGCAACGTAAGTTGCTCCAAGTAAGAAAGGAGACGAAAATGGCGAAACTGCGTTTGGATCCGCTGAGGAAGAAAAGCTAGTCAACAGAGATGAAGTCAGGGGTGCAGTAATTGTCAGTGAACATCTTTCTCTTTACCCAGGTGATTGCCACGTGCAGAACGATGCACTACGAACAACAAGCTTGGTTCCAGTGGCGGAACCTGCAGTGAATTATCGTTTGGACTTACCCAGGGTGGAACTGGAGTCATTTGCGTGCTGCTCGTCAACGTACTGGGGGTTTGTGAAACAGTTTGAGTATTACGTCGAAGGTAGAGTTTGAGACGATAGCCAGCGCCTACTTTATTTGATGCATTACTGCAAGGGACAAGCGAGGGATACGATTGCCGAATGTGTTATGTTGCCTCCAGCACTGGCATACAAAAGGGCTAGGGAAATCTTAAAGGATCTGTATGGACAAGATCATGTAGTAGCTCGTCCACTGAGTGACGGCTTACTGCAAGGTTTGAAGCCTCTGGTGGAAGATTCGGATGCCCTGACCAAATTGTCACCAAAAATGCTGAAATGTGAAGTTGCCCTCACGCAGAGGAATTGCATGTCAGACCTCAACTCATTGCAGGCTATGGAACGTATCACTCGAGTGCCACCAACGCGTCTCCAGGATTTGTGGGCTAGGACCGTTGATGATATTTTGGGAAGAGGAGAGGAACTGAGGTTCCGAGATCTGCAGCACCTAGTGTCCCGTGAGGCACGGTCTGCTCGAAGTAAGTTTGGCAAACCGGCTGCCAGTAGCAAGGCTCAGGAGTATTCGCGGTCATCCGGTTGGAGGAATTATGCACAAAACCCGCATCCAGAAGCGACACGGTTCATGCCAAATCAGGGTGGCACTCTGTTGGGCGCAGCTAATAGGTGCTCGGTATGTAGTGGAAAACACGCACTTGAGGAATGTCGGCGATTCCTGTCTCGTGATATACCCGGTCGTTGGGCATTGATCGAAGAAATCAAGGCTCGTTTTTTGTGTCTCAAGTGTGGACATCTGTCTAGCAACTGTTCTGTTTTCAAACCCTGCTCAACATCAGGTTGTCCGAAACGGCACCACCCTCTACTGTACGTTGTACAGAAGCAGCGTACCGATCGAGTCACTCAAGATACAACACAAGGGCTGCAGCTAGATAAGTTGGGTACGGACAATGCAAAAAGGCCGGGGCAGTGGATCAATAATTGTGCGGCTACTCTTAGACCAGAATGTCGAGTCAGTTTAGGTGTACTACCAGTGCGAGTAACCGACCCGGGAGGCTCTGTGGAGACCTACGCTCTGCTGGACAGCGGGTCTGTTGTGACTCTAATACAAAAAGACATTATGGAGCTGGTGAGCCTGAAGGCATTCCCGACCTCACTTTCGATTTCGACCGTAAATGGGACTACCACTTGGAACTCGGGAATAACGGAGCTGCGACTAAACTCATTGTCAGAGAATGATTTCGTGAATGTGAAGAGAGCCTTTTGTGTTGATAGGCTACCAATCCAAGCAGTCCTGTACTGCACAGATGCGGACATTCCATCCTGGCTTCACCTACATTGCGTCCAAAGACAGAATCTGTAAGATTCGTGAGTGCGAATCCTGATGTGTGCCGACGTCCCAGAAGCACATTGGGCATCAGAGCAAAGATGCGGCAAGAGAAAACAACCCTATGCTGCGCGGATGATTTTAGGATGGATTGTTCTTGGTCCGATAAACCAGGAACCAGGCTTTGTGAGGACAGTAAACCACATTGAGAGGAGAATCGACCCCTTTAGCAGAACAGATCGATCGACTACACAACGCCGATTTCTGCGATGGGTGTGCATCGGCAAATTCTCCTTAATTAAAAGACAAACAGGCCGTTGATATGGTTTCCAATGCCACAACCCGGTTGAAGGGACACTATGAAGTTGCACTTCCGTGGAGGAATCCTGAAGTGAGAGTTTCAAATAATTATATTGCGGCCAAAGACGGATTGAACGGCTTGAGGGAAAGGTTTGCGCGTGACCCTGAATTCTTTGACAAATAATCTACAATAGTAGAGGGTTAGGATAGCAAGGGCCACGCCCAGTTAGTGCCCGATGTACAGCTAAAAATTGGTTTCGAGCCAAAGTGGTACTTACCACATCAAGCAGCTACAAACCCTAAAAAGCCTGGCAAGTTGAGGGTGGTGTTTGACTGTGCGGCTGCATTCCAGGGGGGCTCCTTGAATGATTACTTGCCACAGGGACCGGATACGACAGCAAGGTTAGTTAGAGTGTTGCTTCGTTTTCGAAAGGAATCTGTCGCGTTGGCTGCGGATATTGAAGAAATGTTCATGCAGGTTTGAGTGCCGACGAGAGACAAAGGAGCACTGAGGTTCCTCTGGTGGAAAAGTGGTCGATCAGGTGGTAATCTTGTTGAATATCAAGTGAATGCCCACCCATTTGGTGCCACTTCCTCCCCCTTTTGTGCAAATTTCGAGTTACGTCGCACGGTAGACGATTGGGGAGGACAGTATGAGGGTTACCTCTCCAGGGCCGTGTATAACAACTTCTATGTAGACGGCTGTCTTGTTTCTTTGCCCACACCGGAGAATGCAAGAGTTTTGCTATCCAGATGAGTGAGTTACTATCACGAGGTGGATTCCGGCTTCATAAGTGGGTGTGTAATCGTTAGGAGATGCTGGATATTTTACCAAAGTCTGAGCTGGCCCATCCCACTCAAGAAATAGATGATTGCGTGCCTGTGCCGGAGGGGACGTTAGGGTTAGAATGGAAAGCAATAGAAGACGCGTTCCAGGTTTTTTTCGCAACACGCGAAAAACCTCGAACAAGGCGTGGCTTGTTGTCTATGGTATCATCCGTGTTCGGCCCACTAGGGTTGGTTTCACCTTTCATTCTGCCAGGAAGGTGTTATCGCAATCACTGTGATGCTTGAAGCTTGGTTGGGACGACCCAATTGGAGAAGAACCCCTTCGATGCCGGAATGAGTGGTTAAGAATTATGGAACGACTATGCGCATTCAAAAATCAGCTTTCTGTTTTTAGCGGTGACTCACTGAACGAAGGTGTACAGCTTCATGTATTTTGTGACGCCTCTGAAGTTGGCTGTGGGGTGGTGGCGTATTCCAGAATGGTTTCAAGGGACACAGCCCTCTACTGTGCCCTACTGTTCTCTAAGTCAAGGGTAGCTCCTCTGAAGATTTTAACGATCCCTCAATTGGATTAAGCCGCAGCAAGACTAGCCGTTTGAGTCTCTCGGAATCTTATGGAAGAAACTGGAATCAAGTTCGGTAAGACCTACTACCGGACGGACTCTGCTACAGTTTTGCACCACATAAACAACACTGAAACAAGATTTGGTACGTACGTTGCCAACCGTTTGGCTGAAATCCATCAGTGATCGGAACCCTGGCAGTGGCGTCATGTCAGATCGGAGGGTAACCCTGCAGACTTGGCATCAAAAGGCACAACATCACCAAGTGATATCAGCTGCTGGTTCGAAGGTCCTAAATTCTTGATGAATGATGAAACTTCATGGCTGACCAGTCCTACGGTTGCTGCAGCACCACCAAACGTTGAGTTGAGGCAGCCTTCGAGTACAGTTCTCACAGTGTTGCAGGATGCATGGACGGACGCACTTCTAGCTAGGCACTCCAGTTGGTTTCACTTGCTGAAGTCGGTAGTGTGGTTAACCCGTTTTAAAATGTACATTGCAGTCATGAAAGGTGGACGCACGGATCTAAGGTTGAGAACTGGGCCGTTGAAGTTTCACGACATTTCTGAAGCGGAGAGAAGTGTTATTCTGACTGAACAAGCTAAGGCCTTTGGCGAAGAGCTAAAATGGCTAAGAGACAGGAGCAATAACCTATGCACTAACAAATCTCCGATGAGCAGGACTCTATTAAAACTCGATCGAATTTTGGTAAATAGAATTATTTGTGTTGGAGGACGACTGAACTACTTGGGTCAGCTTCAGGGTGTGAAACATCCGGTGATAATACCCAAGACTCACCCGAATACAGACTCGATAATCCGATGGTATCACGCGATGGATGGACACGCAGGACCTTCCCAGTTATTTGCGGAACTTTGCAAACAATTTTGGATTGTACAGGGGGAGCTGTCGTTAAGCGAGCACTTGGAGGATGTTGGAAATGCCGGAAATCGTTGGCGGTCGTAGGCAAACAGATGACGGCTCCCCTACCAGCCATTAGAGTCCAACAAGGTTGGTTTCCTTTCAGATACGTCAGAATAGATTACTTTGGCACATTTGCGGTTAACCATGGGCCCATCATGGAAAAACGATATGGATGCATCACCTGTCTACAGATGCGTGCGGTACATATTGAAGTTTCTTATTCTCTAAGCACGGATTCATTCATTATGACATTGCTGCGTTTTATGTCGAGGAGAGGGGCACCGTCCGAGAATTTTAGTGAAAATGGTACAACTTTGTTGGGGTTCAAAGGGAATTGAAGAACCTAATGGGAAACTGGTCTAGTGATAAGATTGCGGATAGATTATTGCAACGGGGCGTGCAGTGGCATTTCAATCCCCCACATGCTAGTCACCGTGGTGACATATGGGAGATCATGGTGCGCTCGGTTAGAAGAGTACTTCTTTCAATTTGTGACGAGCAGCCGATGACTGACGAAATATTGTTGACATTCCTTACGGAAAGTGAGCGGATAGTAAACGGACGACCGCTAGTGCCTTTGACCTCTGACTGTCGTGATCTGCCAGTACTCACGCCCAATGACCTACTTATCCTGAGGGCGAACCCACGAGATATCCGATGGATTCGTTGCGCAATAGACTGGTTCGTCAGTGGAGGCAGGCAAACTACCTAACATCTGTGTTTTGGAAGAGATGAATCAGGGAATATCTCCCACTATTACAACAGCGGCAGAAGTGGATAACTCGAGAACGCAACTTTAGATCGGGTGATGAAGTGCTACTAGTTTCGGAGGCTTTGCCGCGTAGCCGGTGGCCGATAGGAGTCATCAAAAGCATCTCAGTTTCGGACGATGGTTCGGTGCGAACGGCAACAGTGCGAACTAGTGAAGGATTAGTGCTCCGTGACATTAGAAAGATTTGTCTTATTGAGGGCGAACCGGACACTGGTGGTGTAAGTTCAGAGGCCAAATCTTCTCAGGTGGGAGGCTGGTCTTTGGATCTGCCGAATCGGGAGGGACCACTGAGAGTTGATCCACTTGTCCGACTGGGAGCTGCTCTTGACGGTGATAAGTTTCAGGTATTAAGGAACCGTAGGGCGAGCGGATGCATGAGGCCGACCACACCTAGCGGTGCACGGGAAAAATCCAGGTCGGATTTTGGGGGCCGGTGTAAAGGAGTTCAGGAAACCTCGTTCCATGCATTAGCATCCATATTACAAACGACATTTATCATTCGTATGAACTGTCTTTGCTGAAATTTCGATTGTTTGTTTTATTTCTCTAAATCTTTGTCACTAACCGGACTCCTACCGTTGCCTCGAGCGAGAGTCGCTCAGCTTGAATTTCGTTGTGACCGTATTTGGTAGTCTCATCTTCTGTATCCAACCTTTTGCTGCAACCCAGCTGCAGTTGTTGATTTGTTGTCCAATGTGGAGCGAAAGAGCCCAGAAGGAACACTATTGAGGTTTGATAATTGTAAAATTAATTAATTTGTTGTATATAGTACCGTAGCTATTTGAAATCGACTTTGTTTTGAATTGTGTCGAAATTGGCTGCTACACGTCGCTTGAAAGTTCCGGTGGCTGGACTTTACAGGGTTATAACGACCGGTCGGTACACCACCCACTTAAATCCTCCCAAATCGTAGGGGAGTCAAAGGATTGGAATAAGAGTACTGGTTCTTCCTACCCTACTAGGCCCTGCTGTCATTGCGCGTACCTAATACCTTGCCTTCAACATTCTACGCACAATGGCACTTGATCCGATGGCCACGCCGACGTGATGTTATTCTGCATCGTCCATGAGGACGGCTGATAGATGGCGGGAGTGAAGGGGAGACATAAATGCTGTCCTTGGGAGAGCCGTCATGCATCGGCTGCTTGTGCTTGTGTGAGTGTGTGGGAGTGTGTGTTTCTCAGGTGATGAAGGTCATGAAGCAATCAAGTGTATCATGTGTGGGATTGGGGTGTGTTTGGGTTTTGATAAAATAACACTTACTACCACGTATGGGGAAAGCCTTCTGTAACGTCACCGGAAAACAATGAGCACAGCAACGTGTTCTATGGAGGTCATGAAGTATAGACGTGTCACGCAAGTGTGCGTGTGTCACAGTGTGTAATAGTTCAATATGTCAGTGTGTCCTAAATGCCTCCACAACAGGATGATCATAAAAATACTTCAAAGACGAATGAGAAATAGTCCACTGGATTTCTGTATTATCGGCTTCTCCGTCTTTAATCTCGAGGAGGCTGATACTCCATACGTCGTGGATTAGCTTCCCGTTGGCAGTCTTCACCTTCACAGTTCTTGTCACTTCGTCAGAGCTTTCGATGGTTTCCACAACCGCGCTCAAATGTCAGGTGCTGAAATTCGCTTGTTCGTCCGCGATCACCTCTACATCCCCGGCCTTGAATGGTCTTGCTTTGATCAGCCACTTCAGTCAGACTTGCAGAGCCAATAGGTAATCCCACAGCCATCGCCCCCAAAAAACATTTGCAAGGTAGTTTGCCTGCTTCCATCTTTGGAGGTAGCTCCCACGAAGTTTTGTCGGTCCTAGGAAGCCGTCGTTCGACCTTAACGTCAATAGGTCGTTTGAGGTGAGCGCCAGATGGGTGGGGTCGCTGCTGGTTACTGGGACCAGGGGACGGTTTTCCCGAATTGTTTCGACCTCAGTCATGGCGGTGCTCAACGTTTCGTCGTCGGGCGGCTGTTGCTAAATGATCAACAGCAATGTTCGCCTAGTGGATCGGATCAGGCGTTCCCACAAGCTACCGCGATGACTTGTCTACGGGGGATTGAAGTGCCATCGTACCGCGCGTGACTTCATGCATGTCATGATACACCCGTATTGCTTTTCCAACCTCTGCCAAAACTTGATCCAGAAGGGTCCGAAATAGTCCAACCCGGTGTTGCTGAACGGCCACCAATCCGGAGTCTCTCTACGTTCTGGTAGCGGCGTCATGTGCTGTTTGCCCGCTGCATCATTGCGTCCTCTAAAATGTATACAACAGCGGATTACGCGTTTTACAATCGCTCTTTCTCTCAGCAACCAAGGGCGCTTTCGGATGACGTTCGTCAAGTGACTTTCCCCGGTATGTTCCTCCATGGCGCGGATGTGTTGAATCATTAGCTCTATCACGGGCTGTCGGGCCGGTAATAGTATGGGATATTTCGTGTCAAAGCTCAGGTGGGAGTTGGTCAGCCTACCATCTACCCGTGGTAGTCCATTACCGAGTTTGGGGATTAAACGCTTAAAGTCGCTTCTCTGAAATGCAAGTCTTTTGTCCATTGGTCCCGCTTCTTCCGCCCTCTGGAGTTCTCGGGTGAAAGCCTCCCGCTGAATTATCCTGAATAAATCGTTTTCTGCGGCTTATAATTCATCAGGTTTTATCAGACCCACTCGTATTTGGCTGGAGCGGCGGATCTATTTCGTGACTAGCAAATGTCTTTCGCACCTGGCCGACCAAACTAATGAAAGAAGCGTATTCATCCAGGGAGAAAACCTGACCAATTTTGACAAAATGAATGACGCTTTGACGACTGAGGGCGTCATCACGCATTTGATCTCCAGTTCCAGTCCTAGGGGGGTTTTAGTTCATACATGGGCCAGTCCTATTTAAGCATTCGCAGGAATTTCGGTCCCCCCGTCCACGTGTAGAGTTTCTGCAAGTTGGTCGCACCTCGGGAACACAGATCGGCTGGATTATCGCCAGACCTGACATGTTTCCACTGGTTCATGGCCGTTTCGTCGCGGATGATCGTGAGCCGGTTAGCAGCGAAGGTACCAAACCGGCTACTGACGTTGTTAATGTAGTGCGGTACTGTCGTCGAGTCGGCCCCAAAACTAGCCGACCAAATAAAGAAGTCTGGAAATCTGTTTACCGCTTGTACCGCCCTGACTGCTAACACGCTTGCACTGAGTTCCAGGCGCGGGATTGAAGTCGACTTCAATGGGGCAACGCGGGCTTTGGGCGAACAGGATCCTCGTAGCCTACTTTCCATCTACCGTGCACCATCGTCCGTATACCACGGCTCCGTACCCAACTTCGGATATGCCAGAGAAGGCGTGTAGTTCCCCCGTCTGTGTGGTATTACTAGGGGGCAAACATCGTGGAATCCGTGTTTCCTAGTTCCTTCAAAGTGTTTGGAAGTTCCTCCCAGTCCGGCCGGTCTTCTCGGTCCAGTGGCTGCTGCCAATCGACTTTCTTACGGCAGAGCACCGCAGCAGGATCTTCCCGGATAGCAGCCAGGAAAGGACGAAACCAAGCTTATCGAACAAATTAGGGACGGCAGATAGTATACCACGACGAGTAACTGGCAGCTCGGGAAAGTTTAGCTGGAAAAAGACGTCGTCCGTTTCCGCGTTTCATTGTATTTTTGGAGTGCTTTCTGTAGGGAGCGGAGAGCCGATCAAATTTCTGACCCTTTCGGCCCTATCGTGGTACGGAATGACTTAGAGCTCTTCTGGAGCTTTTGACATCCATTTCGTTAGAAGGAAGCCACTCTCTCTAGCCATCTTTTCAGGCCTCTGAATGGCACTAGGCTCGAGTCCACATCATTGAGTTACTCAACATAGTCATCGATGTAGAAGTTTCTGCTGAAGCTATCTACTACGGACCGGCAGATCAAACCTCCATGTTTGTTACTGGTTTCGAAGGGCGCATTTCGCAAAAATGATGGTGATATCGCGCCGAAGGAGAGAAGGTTATCCATTAATTTAATAATAATAATAATAATATTTAATAATAATAATAACGGTTTATTTCGGAGACGCCCGAGGCATGCCAGGTGCATGATCAACTTTTTGCAAGTGATGCAATGGACAGTCAAAACTCCTGAAAATACAGAAATTCACAAGAAAGAATTAGGATAAAAGAGGCTCAGAGGGGGGATTAAAGTTGGAATAAATCACGTACTGTGCATGCATACCAAGGAAAATGTAGTGAGGTAAAATGAACCCGCAGGCGGATTCTAACGGGCGCTTGATGACGTTGAAAGTCGAGGCCAGGTAGAGAGCCTTACTGATCGGATGAGCACATCTGAATGCTGAATGTTCTACTTGAGAAAAGCTAGAAATCGGCATATAGTACTGCGATAGCGAGAGACGATGGAGAGAAAAGTTAGATGCGCCGCAAAGGATTAGATAGCAATGAAGCACTGATACTCTGCAACAGATAGTCGTCAAACAGGGCACAAAACTCACTGTAAAACAGGGAGCGAGCAATGTAAGAGTGAACGGTGAATTAGATGAAAACATGGTCCATGACGATTGGATGCAGTAGATATGAGGCACGGATGTAGAAGGAATGGACGCATATCATGATGGTCAGTGGGATGTTAGCAAGAGAAATGTCCTGTAAAGACCTGCAGGATACAGATCGAATGCATATATATTCATATATACCCATGCTTATATAAATATACATGTATATATATCTACATATAAAAGGAGAAGAAGCAATGAGGATGAAGTCCTAGAAAGAAATTATCAGTTATTAGAAGCGGCGGACAAGTTTAGATCGGATGATCGTAGAATTACATTTGGAATATCGTGATGAATTATCTTCATGATAGGTGAAACAAGTGGATCAAAAGGGAGAGAGGAGAATGCGGAAGCACGGAGAAGATGACGGGTGAGGAGCAGTTTAGGAAAAGAGGGAAGATGAAGGAAAATAACAAGGAGAACAGGTAAGAATGGATCTAGTGATAAGATTGATGTGAGTGAGACATGTGGTGAAAACCAAGAATGGGAGAAGCATTATTAAATGAGCTTTCATTATTCAGCGGGAAGACGATGGCGATGGAGATGGTTAAGCAGCACAGAGCGATCGTGCACACAAAGTGGATTAAGTGGCCTGGGAGGTGAAACTGTCCGTGGCGCGAAGATGCAGCAGCCGTGACGGAGAAGAGCGTAGGAAAGAGATAAGCAATAGGGGTACCAGGGGGCTCGGGTAATGGCAAACCAAACGGACTGAAACTGCGAGTTGAAACCATGAAGATACAATGATATGACATTAGGTGGCAAGTGAAAAAGCAGCAAACTCTGAAAAACGCGCAGAAAATGCCTGCGGCGGTCAATGAACGAAGCGGGAGATGTGGGTATGGGCTGAAAATGACAGGTGAGACATAACCAGTAAGATCGTCTTATTGCAGGTGAAACAGCAAAAAGGCTCAGAAGAAAGAAGCATCAGGACAGGTAAACCGGTGGACTTACATAACACACGAAGGATGGACGCGCGTCGGAGTTCACGACATGGAATTTTGGAGCTACGTGTCCGCTGGCGATTGTGAAACTGGAAGCAAACAGACGATTCTAATCGAAGCACTGCCAAATGGAAGGATTCACCGAGGAATCGCGGGGTCAGAGAAGGAAAATAGAGTGGTGGTGATTGGATACTAAATGTGGCTGTAAGAGATGCACAGTCTGGAAAGGCAGTTCTAATATGGAATAGGTCAAGGGCGAGGGTGGGACTGGTGGGTAATGGTATTGGGCTTGGGAAAGGGGAACAAGGGAGGTTTGACAGAACTGTATGCAGTGAGGCGAAGGAATGCAATCAGTGAACTCTATGGGCATAAAGTGATACCAAGTGAACAGATACTACAAGCTGGAAAAGCTTACATGAGTGGAGAAAAAAGTATTTCTGTATTAGGCAAAGTAAAATGGGTAAGATGATGGCGAAATGCAATGAGAGGTGGCACAGTAAGAGTCGATAGGAGCAAGAACAAAATGGGTTGGTGTGCATACCATGGAAGGACGACAAACTAAAAGTGATAAGAGTGACGATAACAATAATGGATGGGAATACAGGATGGTTGGAGCGTGTGATCTGCAAATGACAGCTTTGGAGAGAGCGATCCGCAACCGGTGCTAGTGGGTGGGATCGGCCGTAAGCTAGACACATCCAACTTGAAAACAACTTCGAAGTGAACACATGATGTGTGATCCACTAGCCTAATTGCGTTCATACATCGTTGCAGACGAACTGCAAGCCCGATGTGCGCCGGCCAAAGCGGTGGACCTGCCCGCGTTTCGCACCGCTGTGAATGACGCTTACTTTCATTGGTGGTTGTGCATGTGGGGCGTAGTTCAACTACGAAAGTTTGAGATATAAGATCCGCGATCAGATGGCCGGGTCGCGTGGGGGTTTCAGAGGACGGAGCCAGCAGTAAGTAATCAACCAAACAGCGGCGTTATCCAGACACGCGTACCAAAGTTGAAAGTGAAATGCACTTGAGGTGAGAACTGGAAAAGGAAAGCAGATAAAATAGAGCAGTCGGGGTATGCCCCTGCTGTAGATTAAAGGGTAATGGAGGTTTATAAAAACCAGTAAACAACGAGGTATAAGAGTGACAAAGATGACGGGAGAAGGTGGAAACAGAGTGGATGAAAATAAGGGCTCTTACGTTCCGTTTCTTCATTACGGGAATGGTCACAGATAGTCAAACATTGAGAACTACGTCAGATAGATGAAACTGTCAATCGTTGATTGTGTCCTCTACTGGAGGGAGTAGGGTCGGCGAAGTAGTTGATTTTAGAAGTCGAGGCCCCCTCTCGTAAGCTATATCTTCTGCCATGTTCATATGAGATAACTGGAGTGCACGGGTGACGCTGAGATATGGGATGAGTGCCAGTAGAAGTTTGAACTTGGTTTGTGATGCTCGAAGTGTGATGGGCAACTTGTACCAGATTTTGGAGCCTACAAGAAGGAAAGAACTTGACTGTACGGCCGATTTAGCTATACCGGGAGGGACAGTAAATGGCCTGTGCAGAAGTGAGTAAGACGCTTCACGGGAGAAGCTTACTGGTTTGAATTGAAAAGACCGGTTATGGAGCAGGTTTTACAAAAAGACTAAGTTTGTCTTAAGCGGCGGAGCCAGGGTGGGTCAAGATTCAGATTTTGGCATCGTCCTCTATAGCCTGAAGACGTGGGCCAACCGAGTAGACGTTTGGTAAAACTCTTAAGTATGCTTTCATTCGCAACTCTGTCAAGTTTTGTCATGTTAGAAAATATTATTAAGCAGTATCCAAGCAAAGGCTTGGAATGGAATTTGTAGATGTTGGTGATACTGGCCCGG
This sequence comes from Fasciola hepatica, assembly GCA_948099385.1. Classification (NCBI taxonomy): domain Eukaryota; kingdom Metazoa; phylum Platyhelminthes; class Trematoda; order Plagiorchiida; family Fasciolidae; genus Fasciola; species Fasciola hepatica. The sequence continues at coordinate 5,410,543 of CANUEZ040000012.1, read as the reverse complement.
GGACGAAAGGAGCGGATGTGAGGGGCCAAACTTCTTCTAGCCTTGGCCGCTTGGATGGCGGTGTGCTCAGAAAGGTTTAGGGAGCAGGAATATTTGAGGCTCAGGTCGCGGATTGTAGGTCGACTGGCTATTAGGGACCCACCAAGATTTACGGTTCCAAGGAGCAACTGGACATTGTAGGTTAGAACCTCACACTTATAAGTGGAAAAGCTCATCATCCAGGAGTGGCACCGGCTGTCGAGTGCAAAGAGGTCATTAGAAATGTTGCATAGAGTAAGGGTAACATCATTAGAATTGAAAGAGTAGACTATTTGTGAATCATTTGCAAGCAAGAATGGCGCGCCATGGTGTACTGGATTCAGTGAGTCGATAATGTACATTAAAAATAGGAAAGAACCCAGTGCACTGCCCTGTATAAACCACTTTTGGCAGATTTCGGTTTGGAAGTAAGTCCATTTGCGAGGACCACTTGCAAACGATGAGTAAGATAAGACTGTTGCCGAGAAGGCAGTGGGCCAGCAATGCCGAATAAACGCAATTTGGCAATGAGATATTGGTGTGGAACACGGTTGAAGGCATTCGACAGATCCAGGTACAAAATTACTAATGCCTTCCCGCTATCAATAGCCTTGGTGACCAGGTTGAGGAAGTCAGACTGACATGTGGTGCATGATTGAGATTCTAGAAACCCGTGCTGTCTACCGCTAAGAAGGTTTGAAGCGAGAAGATGGGTAGTGATGCCATCTTTGACAATCGTTTCCATTATTCTGGAGATTATGGGGGAATGGTTGATGGGATGGTAATTAGCGAGTTCGTGGATAGGTCCTCTTTTGTTTCGTGGACTGATGACTGAATGCTTCCAGTTTGACGGTACCAAACTGGAATCGAAGAACAAAGTAGATATATTTAGTAATAGGGGTGGGATTTCCGATCCACCGGTAATGATTGCAGCTGGGGTTAACCCACCTCGTCCAGGATTCGCAGATGCCTTATAGAGTGAACTGAGAATGGAAATGATGTTCACCTCTAATGTTAGGGTAGATATTTAAGAGCTGGTAATAGTAAGGGGATTCGAGGGGGGCTATATCTGAGGCAGGGGCCATGGAATTGGCGAAGTAGTGGTTAAAGGCCTCAGCGATACCAGAAGGGGAGGAAGCTAAAGTTTTCTTCGGCAACACAAAGTACTGGATAGTAGTATTTCTTGCCGAATTCCTATATTTATGTAGGAGTGAGAGTTTAAATGTTTTATTGAAACGCCTCAGGGCTTTGGCTTCTTTGTAGTGGAGCTGGTTCTCCTTTAGGTCCCGAATAATATTAGTCAGACGTGCTAGTCTCACGAGAAGGGAGAAGTCGTGGTTTCGGAGGTGAAGTCTTTGCATCTTAAGGTACTTTCGTTGGAGGGAGGCAAGTTTGGGCTTCCTAAGGGAGGAGTTTTATGCTGTTGGACTGAGCTTCAAAAGGCAGTTTCCCATGTTAAGGTATAAGTTATCAGCCGCTTGTTGGGGGTCAACTGTTAGAAAAAAATTCTCCCATCTTGGTGACGGATGAGATTCGGCAGAGTGTTCCAATTTAGATGGAGGGACTTGTTGACTGGGGTCAGATGGTCTGATAGACAAGGATGGGAAGGAAGATTACCAGCTACCGCCTTACAGTCGCCACCCGGAAATGTATGCACAACGGAAACCGAAAAGTTGGAAACGCCGTGAGTGAATTTAAGATCCAGGATTTTGGCGTTTCTAGTAGGAGTTTTACCGTGTTGCACCCATCCTCCAATGTGATTATGGGAGACAAAGCCTATTAATCTGGGAAACGCTGTGAGGTTTCTCCAGGATATTTTAGACCAGTGAAAATCACGGATTATGATTTTTGCTTCTGAAGTTAGCAGTGAAGGTAATAAAAGGCTTCAAATAAAGGAGGTAAGTCTGCAATAGTAGACGGGGGCTGGCGGTAGACACAAACAATGTGCATAACTACAGTTAAGAATCGAATCTTGAGCCACACAGAATCCGGAATTGGGTAAAGTGTGGCATGTCTAATAAGGGATTACTGAAAGAGCGTGCTGTACGCACACTGGGCATCCACCGCCGTGTCTGTCAATCCTATTTGCTCTAAAAACCTTGTACCCTCCAAGCATAATTTCACTTATGGGAGTGTGTTCGGTGAGCCAGGTTCCAGCAATAAAGACGACATAGTGTTTCAAGTGATGAAGCTTATTAAGGACTGATCGGGAGTTGAATAAGAAGGATGACCCGTTCATGTAGAGGTTAATATCTGGGTTGGGTGACATAGGGGATTTGTTGGACGTAGAAAGTACACGGAGAGGGCGTGAGTTGGGGCTACCACCAAAAAGGAAGAAAAGCGAGCACTGGACTCCTCCGCGATGGTTTCAGGAGATTTGGCCGCGGACGAACCGGAAATAATTAATTTCGGGGTACTACGAAGCTAAAGGAGAGTTCTTTGACCAAGTAGTCTTGCTACTGGTCTTGATTGACTAGGGTAGTCCGATGCCCCAGCGCGGTGACAGAATACGGGGTTATGGAAGATATTGGCCCTCCCACGTGGCAACCTATGCATTGGTTGGAGTTGTGTGGTAACAGCAGGCCTCAGAAGGTAGGGACTGGGGGAGTGTGGAGTGGCTCCGCCACCTGTCGATGCGGCTTGCCCGGGCGGGGAACGATAGGAATCGGCTGTTGGTAGGGGGGTATATGGGGGTTATTTGGGAAGGGGGTGGTGGTAACACGCAATGTTGCGCAGTCGGCTTGCGGAGTTCGGTATGCTATTGCAGGTGTGAACGACTGACAAGGTGCTGGTAGTGGAAAGTGGTTCATTAGGGCTAGAAGTAAGGAGTGAGTTTGGGATTGTATGCCACTGGGTGGGTAAAATCTCCTCAAATGGGGTTCGTGGATGTACCTCACGGGTGAAAAAAGACTGCAGTGGGATGGGTAGTGCTGGGACAAAGCGAAAATTTTGGTACGGTAATGGAACAAACACGATGAACGGTGAAGGCTCGGAAAGGTCAGGAAATGATGAGCTAGGCAGACGCAGCGTTGAATAGTAGCTGTGAGGTGGTTCGCGAGTATTCTTTGTATAAATGCGCTTAGAGCTGGAATTTCGCTGGGAGGAATTACGGTATGAGAAACCATCTATTTCAGGAACAGAAGTTCTAGGCCCCGGCATCAGTGACGTTCTCCTTGGGTATCTTTTCGCTTCTAATCTTTGCAGGACCTTCTTAGTCTAGCCTGGTGATGTAAGGCGGTCGTTGTCCAGTGAACTAGACGTTGAGGCCTTTAGTAGGGATGGAGGGTGGGTTTCCAAATCCTGGATTTGTGGCCATGGGTTTCCATTGGTACCGACACTCTGCATTGGGAGCTGAGTACAGATAGTTACCAACTTTCGACCCACGAATGATAAGTCAGATCGCAACGAGGGTATTGTGTCCTTAGGTACGCTTCTCCTTGGCAGTTTGTTTGCAGGAGTATGACCTGAGCTGTGACAGGTTCGATTGGAACAAGAATGACCTGGAAGTGGTATGGTATGGTCCAGCCGATGGGCTTGAGTCGCGGCCGACTAGTGCGGCTAAGAACGACCATACGCTGGTTTATTTGTCGCCTTGGGAGAGTGGTGCAAGGTTGTTAGGCTAAGGAGGTTTCGCGGTTCAGGAAGCTGTTTCTGATGCACAGAGCTAAGCTGTCTGGTAGGACTCGTGGATTCGAGTCCCAGGCATCTGCGGCATTATTGCCGAGTCTACGGCGCTCGGAGACTGGTGGACTTGAAGGTATAGACATTGCATCAAGGTCTACATCAGACAGTCGCCGGCTGATAGGAGTTGGTTGCTTAGAGTAGGTTAGAAGAATGCAGGGGTAGGTGCCTTTTTGGCGGATTTCTGCCCTGGATCGTTGAGAGAAATCAAATTTCCAGAACTTCTCGTTGTAGTGGTGTTTTGTCAGATGCTATTCAATTGTTTTTGTATGGCGAGTTTATAGCAATAACTGTTTGTTTATGAATAAACTCACTGGATGTCAGTGAGTCCGGAAATTGGCAAATTGGGACATTGGTGTCGTTGTGTTTGTTTTCGTATTCTGTTGCTACGGAGTATCACAAGTTTCATGTCGGGGGCCTTCGGCAAGGTACTGCTGACTATGTTGGGTAGGGCCCTGTTGAGAATAATAAGTATAATGGCGTGATTCGAATTTTGTATCCACTTCGAAACATCTGAAGGTATGATGTCAATAAAGTTACACGTGGCAATTAAGTTAAAGTCCATGGCTACCATAGAGGACTCGAGGAGCTGGGCCAGTGGTGTCAGAATTCTTGTGGCTCTGTCGAGAGCTTAAATTCGCTATTCGAGTGAGCTGACGTGTTGTAAGAGTCTGTCAATCTTGCTGTGCGCATCACCGTGGGTGTTCCGTGTTGAAAGGGAGCACAGCGTAGCTACCGGGAGATGTACGGCTGCTCTTGGCGAAACTCTACTAAACAGTCCGCTTCTTTTGGAATTGCTCATTGTGACTGTAGGCCTTGAATAGCCAACTATTTTGGCTGATTATTTAGCGACTGTGAAAAGCCTAGATACCAACCAGAGCTGAAATTCTATAGGAAGTCAACTGGGATGGTTACAAAAATCGTTGACTAAGAGGTTTCACTGCATGGACTAAGGGAGATTGGAGTTTTGGCCAAGGAGGAAACCATAACTAAAAGAAGTGATTTAGCAAACAATCGCTAAGTACTTCATGGATGGGCTCACAGGAGGTGATTTGTCGTAGCTATAGACCTATATTTCCTAGTAAAGGGTTGTGTTGCTTTTCCGCGGTAATAAATTACGCATGCATAGTGGTGCGTCGTAGTTGTTGCCGCGGACAATTTGAAGCTGCAGAGTGAAGAACTATTACTACTAGGAGCTACGTAAAACCAAGCCTGAAAGATAGAAAAAAGAAAAAACGGGACGACCTGATGTACACGTCAGGTTGACCTTGAACTAGTCGTCCCAAATCCACTTCCTTAGGTGGAAGCCGCCCTCCTCTAGCAATCTTGATAAGCCTCTGAACTGCTCCAGGGCCGAGTCTGCATCATCGAATGACCCAAGATTGTCGTCGACCTAGAAGTTTCTGCTAACACTATCTACCACCGACCGGTAGTCCAAATCTCCATGCTTGTTCGCTGAGTCTCGAAAAAGCGTAGTCCGCACAATACGGTGATGGCATGGCTTCAGAGGTGTGAGAGGTCATCCTATAATTTATCACTGCTTTGTCCCGGTCGTACCCTTCTCATCACAGGAGAGGCAACGCATCTCGTTCTTCTACGGGTATTTTTATCCGGTCAAACGTTTCCCTGATGTCGGCGGACAAGGCCACTCTACCCACTCTGAAACGGCGAAAAATGTCGATCGGTGGCGTGGTCCACTCAGGCCCTTGTGGTGGGCGATCATTTACCGACTTGCCCTGGAACTTGGCTTCACAGTCGAACACCACCTGCAGTTCTTCGGGTTTCCTGGTGTTGATAATCGGGTGGCGAGTTAGAAACCAGCTACCCTTCCGGCCGTCGGCGGTAGCAGGCACCGTTTCAACGTAGCCGAGGGCTTTGTTTCGCTTCATTACTTATGCACATTGCTCCCACAGATCCTGGCCTCGAAGGAAGCGTTCTTTCAGTCGTAGTAGTCTTTGCAGCGCATAGTTTCTGCTATCAAGCGAAGGGTTAGCTTGTGCGCGCCATGGGAGTGGAACCTCGAACTGTTTTGGGGCCTCGAGTTACTTGCCGCACTGTTTGCAGAGCGAAGTGGTCCTCTTGAGACAACGATAGTCTTTCGTCCCTTATTTCGTGAAACTCCTTTACACGCAGACGCTGCAACTGATACTCTGTGCGGTCCTTTTCGGCCGATATGCAATTTACTGGGCCACATCCCCCTACTGGACTATATAATATTTATTCCAGTTCTGTGCGTTTGGCATAAGGTGCCCGGTGGTTACCCACTCTCTGGCTAGGTACCCAATGTGCCTCTGGCATGTCACAGCCGATGAGTGGGCCTCTTTCGTCGTCCTCCTAGTCTATGGCGGTTGAATACTTCGGGTGGAGCCACCCAGCCAAAATTGCATTCACGTACCGTGGTGCCCGCATAGGGAGATCGGCTAACGTAAACCCCTCCGGTGACTCGATTTGCTCGTTGGTGTCTAAGGAGACGAGCAGCGACAGCAACCGGCAAGCAGTCATTACTTGTGTTCCGCCCACCATGCTCACTGCTAACGACATCGCATTTTTAGTGAGCCAGTAATTGTCGGCAAACCGCTCATTCACCAAGTTTTTGTCCGATCCACTGTTCACGAAGGCCAATGCCTTGACCACACCAGTTGGGTCAGCACTGCTACCGCCGTTTGCTCCCAAACCCACTGGTTTACCGGCAGATCAAGACGTTGAACAAATTACACTGGGCTTGCTGTTCGTCGCTGGCGTAGCTCCTCTCGCCTGGTGTAACCATCGGTGGTGTCTGCCCGCACAAACCTCGTGACCACAACTGGTCCTCATTCGACAAGCTACCACCCGGTGCCCGGTGTTCGGGCATATAAAGCGCGCTCCTGTCGTCCGCGCTGTTCCCCAACGTTCGTCTATTGAGGCGTTGATCAACTTGGGGCATTCCAGTGGCCCATGGCTGGCGTCACAGTACCTGCAAATTGGATGCGCTATAGCCTCGAGTGAAGTGGCGTGTGCATTGGTCCAAGGCTGATATTTCGGGTGTTCCCGGGCAGTCGTTTAAGCCTGGCTAGTACTAGGTTTGTTTACTCGGTTGCTGTCCCGGATGGGTCGGCCAGATCTACTTCCGGCCATCTTGGTTTGCCTGCCCAAGTATTCGGTCACGTCTTCGAAGTTAGCCTCACCGTCGCCTCGGCTTATACGTTCCTTCTCTTCCGCCCACCGACCCGGTAGTTTGGAGTGAGTTGTCGGACTGTGCCCTCCAAGGTAAGCATTGCATCGAGGTCCGCTCTGTTACTTCAATAGCCGAGGGCTGTTGAACAGGTCTTTATTTTGATCACCAGGTTGACCATTGTATAGACGTCGCCCTCGGTTCTTTTGGCATCTATCATCACGCCCTCTATTAGTATACGGGCTGCCTTGAAAGGCTGGCAGAACAGGTCCGTCAAAATCTTCCTTGCTCGTTTGTAGCCTTGTTCCGGGTCGAGCATGGTACGCCCATTGATAGCTTCTCTTGCTCGGCCCCGACAGTAATGAGTCAGGTGGAGCAGCCTTTGCCTGGGGTCGGTTATCTTGTTTTCGACGAAAGTTTCAAACTGCCAGATCGGCCTTCGAGAACCGTCAGTTCTACTCTCGGCAGATGAATCGTTGGTGAAGTTGGTGTTTTATATTCGACGACCGGAGCAGAGTTCTCTACCTCAATTTGTGCTGATATGTCAGATAGGTCGTAGTCGTTGGCCTTCTGCTCGCGCTCGTTCTGTCTACAATTCTCTTCTGCTTCCTGGGCCTGTTGCCTAGCCAATAACAGTTGCTGTTCTATGTCCAGTATACTTAACTCAAATAAATCAACATTCTTGCAATCCGTATTACCTTCAGTAATACACGAGACAGCGTTGACAAAACTAGGTGACCTAGCATTACCTATAGAATCAAAAGTACCAAAAACCTCCTCAGTGGCTTGCCGTATTGCTTCCTGTCCAGATTCCAACTGCTAAGATTCTTTTCTTTGCATGTTGCGTATTTTCTCGTTCCAAGTTCATCAATCAAGTATTGTAATATGCCTTTGAGCCAAAGGCAGCCAAATTCAAAACGGACCCCGAAATCAGAAAGGGATTATCCGTGTAATTCTATGATAATAGATTACCAAATGAACAGTGACACGAAACAGATAAAAACTTCAATTACGCGATAAAAGTGACTTGGAAAACGAGAACTAAATTGTGGCTTGCGAGAAAGGAGCACGTTCGTCACCAGGTCCAGAAAACGTGCATGACAGAGCAGCGCAATGGAAGCGAACAAACAATCCTTGGTTCTAAAAAAATAATGTATAAAAAGAAGCCGATAGTGTAAACGAGTGTGTGATGTTAAGGAAACATGAAATTGCAGTGCTTTGGGGGGACTTAAAACGAACGGTCGGTAAACCTTGTTTTAAGACAATTTACCAGTTCAGACATTCATGCCTCTAGCTAAAATCGAGATATTATCCCGTTTTGCCTAATGTAGGATGTCGTGTAACATTTTGGTAGACTACATCATTGATTGCACAGAACCTGCATTCTGTAAAGGCGCAAAATTAGGCGACAAACAAATTGCTTCTATTGGGACGGCGTCTGCTTACTTTGCACGAACCGTCAGGTTTCAATGCCCTCAATCCTCCGCCAACAATTACCCTGGGCTCGCACATCAAATGTGGTATGTTTAAAAATACTCCCAAGGCAAAGAAAAGCATCAGCCGGGCGAAGCTGGTCCGGTGAGACCTCGGCTTCAGACGAAGGAGAGCGCGAAAAAATAGGAACATGACTTATTTCAGAGACTACTGAAAGGAGGGCCAACTGCAGTCCCCGAAGATCACGAAAACATTTGATTAGAGGGGTGAGGCAGTGCATGTGCACAGTGCGAAAGCATCAGCTCGAGCATACTTTTACGGGCGCAACGAGCTTTCAGTGAGGCATTCAGCGGTTACATTGTCTTTGACGTCGCGGGCTTTAGTACTACCCGGTCATCCGGTCCTTAGTTAGCTTTTTCATTCGGAGGTGCATTTTCAGCCCTTTTACAACCGAGAGCGCCGCAGGGTTGATCCGGATGAGCCGTTGACCAAATGTATAGTTCATTTTACTCTTCACAGAGCCTCCAAAAACAGTGGTCTGGGAGCTCAGGTAATACGTCCTTGGGATGGGTCCAAACATACTGAGTGCTCAGCGCTCCCCTCCACCACGGAAGCCGGCGAGCATACTGCCGTATGCCTCATACGCCATTCGTGGTTGGTTTGGAATCAGAGCCAGACTAACTACCAGTAAGCCAACCCGGTGGATAGAGCTGGGTTTTCGTGAGAAGACAGGTAAGAATTCTATGAGGATGCACAGGGGAACATTATGTTTTGCAGACCAGTGAACATGGAAAGGAGTAGTGCCCCGCAAACGGGAGGACTAATGCCTACGATAAGTGAAAAACATCGTCCATTGATAGGAATCCGCCGCTGATGGAAGAAAGAAATAATTAGAAAGCGTAATTTCATGTCCACATAGAGCAAAATGATGCAAAAGAGAGGGATGAAAGCTTTTGCTTAGGAAAAAGCCCGACAGAGCTGAAAAACGAACAATTTATGGTTTCATCGATTCTCCTGTAGCTTTTCGGCGTCCCTATTGGAAGCTTTAGGCGGCAGCCTGCCGTGATTTTGTTCTAGTATCCACCATTCTAAGACTTTTTCATAAGAAAGAGGGCGTACCATTTAGACAATTTGTTATTTATTCCGGTGCTCCGACATAGCTGTTAAGATGTCTTCGACATCGAATGGGTCTTGTTTCAAGAAGTTTTTAGTTAACTTAAGCGAAACATGGGGCAACATCAGGACCGCGTGTGGGTGATACCTGGCAACCAGATTGTATTTGTGGCAGCCAGCAACCAGGGTGGCTTTGAACTTGTAGAGAATGAGACATGCTTCCTTCGCGATAAGTTACAGCCGGGTTACACCTTGACTGCATGATAGTGACATTGAGAATAAAGAAACACCACAGTCCGAAAGTTTTTCTTGACGAGGGTCAACTTAGGCGAGATAGCAGACAAAATAGAGGGGCAGAAGAGGAGGCACGTGGAAGTAGCCATAAGGAAGAGGGGAGCGACGGAAATGCTGGTGAGAGTGACGGAAATAAGATGCCACAGGTGTCTTCACCAGCTTACAGGGCCGTGTTACTGAAGCCGTTTGAAGTAGACTTTTTAGCGGCTAAATGGATGTTGAGTCCGAGATGTTGTAAGCCAGTGTTCATGGGGACTAAAAGCATTTGAACTATCGGCCTCGTTATTGGTCACCAATTCTACAGGATCCCAGGAGTTATTATCATTATTGGTCAGTAGAGCCGTGAGGGTAAACTGGGGATAGATGGTTCAAGGGCTAGACGAGGAAGCAATTGGGATGCACCAACTGCTCAAATGGCAAATTTTTATAGCTCATCTAATGGATATGTGACAGGTGCTACCATAGAATATTCACATTTCTGATGCGGCAGGTTGGAGGCGAGTCTCGTTTCGCGGAGGACCGCTCCCACTTTGGGTCGTTAACTAGGCAGGGGGCTGAATGACGGGAGAGAAAACGCCTTTTTACAAAGATGAGGAAAAAAATAGTTGAGCGTGGATGGAAAATGCAAACGGTCATTTCTAAGTTTTCCCATGTATAAATTAATCCGTTGAAATAGGTATTTGTTGTAAGATGCATGGGCCTGTTCAGCAGTGGGGTAAATGTTGGACCTACGGTGTCTTTTGTATCTGACGTCAACGTATATGTTTAGCTTGCATGCGAGGGCACAAAGTGGTTGAAAATTAGGGCGGAAGGTGGATAGGCATACGTGGAGAGTCCATTTCTGCAATACCCCAGTCAGTCTCGTTCGTCAAAAGCAAAAGCATGTTGGGCGAACGAGGGCTGCTTGGGGTTTTCTCTTTCCCAGGATCGGGTTTGGGCAGATGGGAGGCATGCCCATGATCAAAGTTTGTCTATTTCATTGAAGGCCCTTTTAGTGAAATTTGGAGATCAGGATGATCCCGGTAGGTATTTCGTATCGTATTGTACTGTACTGTAGTGTGTTACGTTGCTTGCCTTCCATTTTTACCGAACAGAGGGATGGTCGAACCAGTGAAGGGACCTTTCATGATCCCTCCGCCCGGCAGCCATATTCCACATACTGTCTATTTTCCCAACTGCTGGGGTAGTCTGTTGTCCCCACATCCAAAAAAGGCTATTGTGTGGGTGCCCAGTCTGGGACAGATGGTGTGAGTGGGGTTTGATGCAATAATGGGAGATGGAAGGGTACTTACGGAGGCAAAAATTATCCACAGTTAAGTGATAGGTTCGGAAATCAGGGTGAAGCGGATCGTAACGGTTATTCCGACTGTGAGTAACGAGTAGCCAATTCAAAACGAATCCCAAAGCCAGAACAAGCTTGGTTCGTAGTTTCTACGGCACTGGATTAACAAATTATACGCATACATAAAGGTGTACAAACCTCAACTGTACGGCCACAACTTCTAGCAACGAGGACCAGGGTTCAACAGAGGTCAATGTCAGGTACCACCTTCACGGCAGTCCGGGTTCGAATCAAAATTATGCCACTTTATGTGAGCGAAATATAAAACAATGTTGGAGTATAGTAGTTGACTCATGTTGTGCTTGTTCAAGGATCAATGAGATAAAGAACGTGGTCCCAAAAATACATGTGTGGCAATGGCCAGGGAGGATTTTCACACATGCACGTTACACAGACGAGTAGTTCTGTGAGAAAATGTGGGCGAGGAAAAAGAGGCAGCAAGTAGATATTGGATGGCCCGCGCTTGAACTAAGGGCCTTCGAATAGGGATAGTTAGGAAAAGCGAATCAGGGCTGGGCAAGAAAGCTTAGTGGGATGGAAACTCTAATGAATGGGAAGGGAGTTAAAAAATCCAGAAGTGAATTAGCCAACGAAGGAACTCAGTGTCCTAGAATCCAACATCACTAGTTTAATTGATGCTGAAGAGAAACATTGAAGGCTGAGAGCTGGGGACCAAAAGATGATTGTTTTATGCAGCTGACCTAATATTATATGAGGAGGAGCCAGTAATTGTCTAGCCGTATTAGTGGAGACCAATAGATGAACTGGATAAAAAGGAGTCATGTGGCGACGAGCTGGCAGCAGAAAAATGCGGGATTTGTTTAGAGTTGCGAAAACCGGTAGAGGTTTACCCATTTATAGTCACAAAAGGCTCCCAACTTTGAGCTACTCTGATGTAGAATAAAGGAAAAGTGTGATAGGAAATAGCCGGCCTAACGATTGCGATTAGGCGGGTAATGATAAATTCAGGTAATTGTTCCATAATCTTAGCAGCTGGGCCCGTGTTCAAATGCCAGCTCTCCGGCGACTCTCGAGCCGGTAAGGCGGATCACATTAGAAATAACCATGAGGTGTTTCACTGAGCATCCGGGCTGGGGGATGAGAGAGGATGGGGGGGGGGAAGCCCAACACCGGGATCCCAAAATTCCTTGCGTTCCTTCTAGGCTCTATACTCATATATGATGGTATTGGTCAAAGAAAACAGAGGGCTGACATTAGGTTGTGATTTTAAGGTATGCCGATACTGGTTTATTGAGGAACACCTACGAATGGCCAGGGCTTGCTAATCCCAAAACTTTGAGCATCTGATAAGAACTTGAATCTTACTGTAAACCCTGACTGTGGGAAGACGAGTCTTAGGTCTGTGGCACAAAGATTAGGATAAGAGCGGGAAAATTGTAGAGATTTTGTGGAAGAGAACTCGGAGAGATGAATAAGCCTATACAGAAACAGTAAAATACACTTACCTTGCCTGAGCAAAATGTTGTCCAGGTTCAATAAGGTGCACAGCTCTTTGTAGGCCAGTAGGGACTTAGATCCATTTAGATTTTTCTTAAACGCACTCTGGACTTTCCCAAGGCATACTCTATCCAAATAGAGCGTTCCAGAAATAATACCGGGGCAGTATTCGAGATGAGGTTTTGTAATGGATTGATATGTAAACAAAGTACCTTTTTATTTTAAGTGATATGGGAACAAGACCTATCATCCTTTCCGGCCCTGGTTGCCTCAAATAAGATATTTTCAGAGAATGGCGGATCACTGGTGCGTCGGATCCCAGTACTCCTCACTGGATAGTTCGAGGCCATGGGCGGCTGATTCAGTGACAGGGTTCCGCGAAGGGTATGTCATCTGCAGGTTGTGCAGACGACTTTGGAATTCGGGAAGTGCACCTTCTAGGAGGTGCATCGTTGATCAAGCCTTTTAGGTTTATCGTCTGTGTTAGACGGCGATGTGCTCAAACCTTGATGGTGGAACTAAGTTACGGCTTTCCTGTCATCGGAGAAGGGGAGTGAGGAGTTGCGCTGCACAGCCGGAAAAAAGCTCTCAGTATAGTAAGGAAAAGCTGCGGACCAAGTACGCTTCCTTGCATAACTCTACTGGTGACAGGCACCGGTTGCGATAGGTGACTACTGACACGTACTACACGGGTTCAGTCCGACGGGTAAGAAGTTATCCACAGCAAAAGAAGGCCATGAATATTATGGGCTGGAACTATTGTTAACATCTGAGAGTTAGGAACCCGGTTGAATTCATTGGTCGTATAGAGGCAAGAGATTAGCACCGACTGGCCGGTGTGAACTGTCGTGGTCAGTGAATTGAAGAAACTAAATTGACATGTGGTAACAGAACGTGAGTTTAGGAAGATAAGTTGACCCCTGTGGATGGAGCTATGGAAGGAGGAAAACGGAAGTGCTCTGTTCATTCGGACTTTCCCTCATTTTGGCAGCTGGAGGGGTTTGGGTAGTAGACGATAATTTAGAGCACGTTGCAGTAGGCTTATTTTGCGGATTGGGATGATGACTGAACTTTAACTTTAGTTTCAGGGATACATAGAAGAGACTAATAAGGGTAGCAGCTTTGTCAGTTCCACCGAGATAAGAATTGATAGAGGGATGCCGTCATAGCCAGGGCTGGAGGAGGGTCCAACCTGGAGCAGTAGAATGGCCGTGATTTTCAAAGTGATTTCAATGTCAGGGGAAACGAGATCGATGAATAGGGGTATTTGGGCTGACTTTTAGTGGGATCTGTTATCATGGATTCTGAGGAAAAGGTGCTGGACTCCTCAGCGATAGCGACTTGAGATTGAATTTGCCTGCTCTTTCCTAAAAGTAAATGCGATGTCATTGAAGAATCGTTCTCATTCCTGCTCTTTAGGAATCAGGCTAATTGGTAATATCTGTTGCGGGAATTCAGGGCGATATCTTGTTTTTTCGGCTATTAATTGATCCGAGAATTGAAGGCTATAGAGAGTTGATGTAGTTACATCAATAGCAAGATATTTCTGACTTTGTTAGAAATATGTGGTTTCGTACTTTTATTTCGCAGCCTCTTATGTTTAGACTAGCGGATTTAGAAGTGGTTCTTTCTAATAGTTGTGGCTGATGACATCAGCCAGATAGTTTATCATAGATTACGTCAGTAGCCGGTTGAGGGTCTAGCTGCAGAAAATAGTCTGTAACGACCAAAACGCTCAAGTCCTGGTCCGGGTGAGGCCTGACCAACGATTCAATTATTGATTCACCGACTAGTAAGCTTCACTCGTTCTGGATAGCACCTTGGAGCCTCAAAGCAACGCGTAGCCCAAATCGATGCAGAACCCAAATCAAGGACACGAGTGCTCTGCAAATTCTACGGTACTATTAGCGAACAAAAATATAAGTACAAACATGATCATACCTTTGACAGTGAGCCTTAGTCACTATCCAGCCAAATAGGTAATCAAAAATAGGACAAATTCTGTAAAAAGAGGAATAGTTGGCCAAAAAGAGTAAATAATAAATACCTGTCCTGAAGTCCAAACAAATAGAACAAGTTCTCCACGCCTAATCAGGCCCAAATAACAACTTCCTGAGCGTGGCAGCCAAAAATCAACGTAAACGAGCTGAACGTCCACAGTCAGTCGACGTGAGAGAGAAAGTGAAACCGAGGAGTAATAAAACAAACTGTGTGAAATCAGTGCATCTCACTACCGTACCAATTGTCCTCAAAGTATTCCCGATAGGAAAGCACAACCATAAAAAGAAAAAGTAAGTGCACCAAGCGTAGAATAATTGTCGACCATAAAACAGTGTCAGCATGAAGTGGGCTGGAGAAGGCGGTCCGAAATCGGTCATAGAGTACAGGAATGTGAGCAGAAGAGGAATTTTTCAATCAACATGAACGTTACACCGGCCGCCAAAATTTCTCCCGGTCGTTCACGGCAGTTTCAGACAGTAATCGGTTCTGGCTCCCCCTTCCTACTTACGCTCCCGAGACACCGGAGTTCACAGGACTTACAGCAGTACGCCTGCTACCTCCCTTCCCTTGGGGTATACAAGGACATACAGCAGTACGCCTGCATACTCCCTAGCCTACGACCCCGGCTTCTAGTCGGCACCTTCTAACAAGCAAATGTTTCTTACATCTCTCCGTTGCTTTCCTTCGCTAGTGCGGACCACGGCCATCCGTACGAGTCCATCTGCATCAACTTCTACGTCCTCAATTATCCCCATGGGCCACTTGTCTCTCGCAAAGGTCTCTGAAGCAACAAGCATGATGTCCCTCTTTCTAAGATTTCTATGTTTTGAAAGCCATTTCTGTCTGGCTGGCAGAGTCGGGACACATTCTCTCACCCATCGGCGCCAAAAGTTATTCGCAAAGTGGCTGACCTGCTTCCAACGTCTACAATAGTCTTCTTTCATATTAGCATTATCTAATATACCGGAATCGCCCCTCAGCAGTAGTAGACTGCTCGGAGTCAGAGCCAATCTGCCCTGGTCATCGGACAAAAGTGGGACTATCGGTCGATTATTCAATATCCTCTCGACTTCAACAAAGCAAGTATGTAACGTCTCCTCACTCATTATCTGTTCCTTAGAAAGCACTGATAGCAACCTGCGTACCGAACGGAACATTCTTTCCCATATGCCCCCTCGGTGGCTCGATGCAAGGGGGTTGAAGTGCCAACTTATGCCTTGACTGGCTAGGTGATCGTTAATGCGCCGTCTATCCCAACGCTTCACCTTGCTTTTGAGCTCGGTAACTGCACCCACGAAATTTGGCCCGTTGTCGTTATAGATTTCTGTTGGTGTTCCACGTCTACCAACAAAACGGACGAGTGACATAATGAACGAGTCAGTGCTTAAACTAGCTGTCATTTCCAAATGAGTAGCTCGAGTTTGCAGACAAGTGATTAGACGGCCCTATCTTTTTTCCGACCCTCGGCCCCTACGAACAAGTATTGGACCAAAGTAATCTATTCCGACCGAACTGAAGCAATATCGCCCTCTTTCCACCCGACAGGGAGGAAGAGGGGCCATCAACTGCTGGCCGGTGACAGCGGCCAGCCTACGACAAGTGAAACATCGTCGTATTACCCGTTTGACCGCGCCGATTCCATTGACAATCCAGTATCTCTCGCGGATTGCCGCAAGCACTTGCGCTGTGCCACTATGTCCTTCTCTACTATGGTGGTGACGGATGGTGAGTTCTGTCACCGGGTGTCTGTTCGGCAAAATAACTGGGTGTTTAAAGGCACTTGGATATTCAGCATAATTTAGTCGTCCACCAACACACAAAAAAGATTTCCCAATACAATCGTGCATAGCTTTTTTAGGGAACCCAAGGCCCCCCTTGCATAGCTCATCTGTAAGTGGTTCTCGCTGTAAAAACTCTCCAAATGGATCCCTCTGAATAATTGTTATCACTCTGAACCTAACCCTCTCTATGTCTTCGGCCGACAGGCTGCCCACGTTCAGCAAATCCTTACTCCTTGAGAACACAACCTGAATATAGGAAGTAAACCGAATGAGCCAAGCAACAGCCCTTAAGAGCTTGGACCAATCAGAATATCGAGAAAACATGAGGGTGACGTCAGTGTGCAGGTTGGCCGTGTTCACCAAAGCCGGCCCTTTCTTAGTCTCCGCACCATCCGGTGGGACAGACAATACAAGTTCTGGTGGATTATAGTCGTTCAAGGGCGAGGGTCCTCTCAACCATATCCTCAGTTCCTCTTCGATTTAAATTCCTCTTGAGGCTAGATCAGCAATATTATCTTCCGATCGCACGTGCCGCCATTGGGAAACGTTAGTATACTGATGAATAATTGCTAATCGGTTAGCGACGAAGGTACTGTAACGCGTGCCGGTGTTCTCTATGTAGTACCTGACGATCATCGAGTCTGTCCAAAAATACACTCCGTCAAAACAATCTGGCAAGCTCAGTTTTAACATCTCGCTTAATCCAACACCTAAGACGGCTGCCGCCAACTCAAGCCTCGGGATAGTAACGGTTTTGATAGGTGCTACTCGCGATTTGCTACATAGAAGCACATAGTATGGGGCTCCGTCCGTGGGAATTTGCCTCGCGTATGCCACTGCACCGTATCCGGTTTCTGAAGCATCGCAGAATATATGCAACTCAGTGCATCCTATTCCTTTTTGGGTCTCTTTAATTATGCTCCTCGGTACTCTTATTTTACCGACGTGGTTCATAAATGATACCCATTTATTCCACAATACCGTATCTGCTGGACTGAGTGGGCTATCCCAACCTAATTTCTTCCTCCATAACCTCTGCAACAACTGCTTAGCCGGTTATGTTGGCTAAGCCCATGCTTGAGGTCAATCCAGTTCAACTTGGACAAGGACCGTTGGGTTGGGCTACTCTTGAGATCTATGGGTTGGGCTGTGAATCTGCAGAACACCGTTCTGTGGTCACTGGGTAGGAAGAGATCGAGGGCAGCAAATGTCACGTTCGATGAGCCATCCATGAATACCAGGCTCAGTTCTCATTTTCCCCTGGTTGGTGTCTCTAAGTGCTGTACCCAGAGCCTTACAAGCATGTTCGAAAAAAAGTTCCTAAAATACTGCTATGATAGCACGGTGTTGTAGCGGATGTCGGGCTCATCAAAGTCGCCAGAAACGAGTTTCAACGAAGAACATGGCGGTGCAAAGTGTTCAGCAGCCCTGAAAACCTGAGCAAGATCCATGACGTTTGAGCTGAGTGGCCGATAAAAGCAGCCAGTAATGAGAGCAGAGTTGAATCGCCACCCGCACTGAGTCCTGGATTTCATCCGGTGATAGACCATAAAAGGGGACTGTAGGCGCGTTTTTCTACTGTGGGCTAGGCGGCCCCCACCCCTTACTAGAGAGGAGAACTATTAGATCTGAAGGTTTCTTACCTGCAGTAGAAAGTTTGTCAGATGGACCACAGTCAGTTAGCTAGGTCTTGTTACCGGCAGTGATATTGAAGTCAGACGACGGTACACTATTACGGGGGGTATGTGTTTTGTTCAATAGTGATCGGACATTATTGTGGAGCAAAGTTAGTTCAGCCGCATTGCAGTGGCATAGGATAAATACTGCCACTGGAGGGTGCTAGAAGCTAATGGTACCGAGAAAGCAGGTATCAGTAAATGGACATATGAGGTTGTGGTTCTCTTGCACGATAGTGGCGGAGCCCGAAACTGGCTCGGCAATGAGGATTTGGCAATAAGAAGAAAGGGTTGCTGTTGGGCAGGTGAAGCTGGGCTGGGGAGAGGGTGCTGGCGGTCACGAAATAAGTGATCTTTTGTGAGGGTGAAGCTTCCAGGGCAAGTAAACTTACTGGCTGGAGGAATAGATGTTGGAGAAAAACTCAAGGGCAGGTAAAGTGATCAAAAGTAGTGGTGAATGGGTTCAACCGGGTATATAGCTGGTGGGTGGCTACTGCCAGACCAAGATGTATGAAACTACTAGTTGTTTGGACTGGAATATCCTGCTGTAAGGAAAAGCTTGGAGTTCAACAATCGAAACCAGTGATTGTCGTCGTGCTAGAGGTTAGTTATGTGTACAATTATAAAGGGGATAAACTGTTCACAGAGCTTTGGCAGGACGTGCTGGTCCTCGGCCGTGTGGTTGGAATGCTTTTTCAACTTACCTGAAGGCGTGATATGTTTGGTCTCGATGCGCAATGGTGCACTACTTTGTGGCTGCTGTCGCCGGCATTTCGAAACGCATTTGAGAGGACCTTGCCTACCAGTAGGCTTGCCACACCGGTTAAGTGAAGCGGACTTGGTCGCTGTGGGACTGTAAAGAGGGCCATCCTGCTCACCGAAAGGCATGGGTCATCTGGGGATACTTGAAGCGCTTTATGGAAGTTCTTGATGGGACTACGAGAAGACCTATGGGGAGACTATGGGAGCAGCTGGAGCTGTGATAAGCTTTGGGGGACTTGAAGTTCTGTCATTTGGTGGACCTCTTGACCACATATTAGATCATGATATTTAGGGACAACTTATGCCCCCAGTATTGTGCGGTGTGTGGTTTCACAGAGCGAGCTTTTGGCAGTGGACTCCTTTGAAAATTTTTCGACGCTGCGACAGGGGGCTTTGGGTTGGCATAAAACCCAGCAGGTCTGAAAACGTAACTGTGATGGCGCCGGGCTGAAAGAGGTCTGGATATGGATGTCGTTTCCATCAGCAGGGGCGGGGGTTGATGGTGGAGGGTGTAAAGAACAGATGCTGAAAACAATTCCAAATATTCTACGTGCTTTGTGAATTTGACTATATTTAACGTTACCTTAAAAAGCTCGCTCATATACCACAATTTTTCACGTTTGTTCATCCATGTGAGACATTTGAATTTGGCCTTGAACCGTTTCTGACCGTCGTGCTTGAGCCACAAGGCTTTGAACCTATGGCTTTTACAGTGAAGTCCATTTGGCCGCATACTTGGGGTTGGTACATACTTGTACCCTTTGTGAATGTCAATTTAGTACCGTAGAAACCACGAATCAATCTTGTTCTGATTTTTGGATTCGTTTGAATTGGCTACGCGTTGCTTGAGTTGCGAGAATCGACTTACAGAGGGCACGGCTGTTTGACATGAGGATGAGCTTGAGAAAAGTAGGTAGTCAGGTCCAAGTCAAATAGTATGAACGAAGCAACCGAGAATTTCTGTCTAGGGAGATTGCTCAGTGGGCCGAGAGGCTGCTAATCGACTGGAATCTCTAGTGCAGGTTGCCTTGGAGAAGCTGACGTACTTTGTGCGATCGGAACACGTCCCCTTGCGGGGGCCTTCTACCCCCTAATATTCGGATCATTTTACGCTGAGTGGCGCTGGGCCCTATTTTTCCATCAACTAAAATTTCCCTGGTCTTATTCCATTAGGGGAGTAAAAATGTGAAAGAGGGCCATATCTCTGTGACTGTTTGCATATTTGAAAGCAATAGCGCCTGTGCTGTGCCAAGTTGCAAGCTTTCAGCATGGGAAATTTGGTTCACGGCAAGGCCCACCGTCGGGAATACCGAAGATTATAGGGTTTGTGTTATTAATAATATAATAATATTGGTTTATTTCGGAAAAGCCCACAGCATGCCATGTGCTTGATCTTGTTGATACAGGTGATGGAATTGACAGATATAATTCATGGAAATATGGAAACTTTCATGAAAATATTGGATAAACGGGTCAGAAGAGGGAATAAATTAGGATGAAAATAGGATAAATGTATGCACACCATGGAGATTGCGTGGAGTTTAAATAGGCCCAAGAGCGGATTTGAATGGGCTTGAATGGACGCCCGATGGGGTCCAGTCTAAGCTGCGTCCAAGAAGCTGCTGCAACATTTGGTCTACTTGATAATGATAATGATAATGATAATGGTTTATTTCGGATAACCCGAGGCATGCTGTAACGCAAGATCAAACGGTACAATTGGGCGTAGAGCCCGAATTCCAAGAGGTTGGTTAAGGTATGTGCACTCAATATTGTACAGGAGAAAGTATTTGAGTCACTCTCTGTGGCGGCGCCCGGCAAATTTGAACTCAAGGTCGGGTGGCCAACCCGGTCAAGTCAGGGTCGAGCTGGTCGAAGGTAGCTGACTCTTCCTGAAACATAACAAAAAGAAGTGCTATGCAACAAGAGAATCAAACAGAATTGACGAAAGTTTTGTTCACTTCGAGAGAAAAGAAGTTTCCGAGGGAGACATGAACCAGCTACAGCGCCCTGCGGAGTATGGCACGGCTTTGGATTGGAAATCAAACGATGAGAGGAATGAACTTGCAGACAAAGAACAATCAAAATCTTTTGAAGATTTTCCTTGAAACGTTCAGCGACCAAATACCGGCTGAGTCCGTTAAATACCCAATGAAGGACTCATTTGTAGAGAGTGATTGCCTAGGTGATGGTAAAAGAAGTGACCGGACGCAAGCATGTAATCGTTGCGCACATTGTTAACGTTCATGAGGGGGGAATGTGATGCACCAGAATAGAAATGGGTACTCGGCGACAAATCAGTTTGTGATGCGTAGCCATGATATTAGCAGACACACGATTTGCACAGATGAGTATTTAAATGGCAGGTAAGTATTTACGTTTGATTATCGTTATCTAAGGGCCGAAAATAAAGACCAGAGAGATGCAAGAATCAAAATTGTCTGGGAGGATTTACTAAGATAGAATACCGGATATGAAAAAGCACCAACAAACGCTGAATACAGTTGCGAAGTTGGGCGGCTGGATGTGGGTGGAGTCCGTGATAAACCAAACGGACATCACATCTGGCGAGGTTGCTGGAGTGATGGTGGAAGAAGTGGCAGGATGTAAACATGTAATCGTTGCGCACATTGCTTACTTTCATAAAGGTGAAATGTGATGCACCAAAATAGAAATGGGTACTGGACGAGTATTTAAATGGCAGGTAAGTATTTACGTTTGATAATCGTTATCTAAGGGCCGAACATGATGACCGGAGAGATGCAAGAATCAAAGTTGTCTGGGAGGATTTACCAAGATAGAATACCGGACATTGTGGTACGGAAGTGTATGGCAACAATAAATGTGACTTTTGCAAATATATTGATAACTTATAAAATAAAAGCGAGTTTTATCTCGGGGATTGCTTAAGTTTGCTAATAGGACAAGCGGGCAGTTTGGCACGAATCATCGGGAAAAAAGGATCATGAACGGTAAGCCGAGTACGGAAACGGTCTTTTAACTTCACTGACCTTTCTGTTGATTGCGTCATGAGCAGCAACAACAGCGATCGCCCATGGATTGACTGCAGATTGAGGTTAACTGCTGCCAGCCTCTCTGGGTCTGATAGTCTTGGCTGCCTGACTCATACTCGGAACGTCAGCTAGTCTATGAATGATCTTTGGAAATTCAATCCATAGTTCCGAATGTTGGTCTGAAGGAAGGGGAAAGATGGTATATCATTAAGTAGGATCTTTTGGGAGTGTAAAGCATGGCTGGAAAAGCTTTTCTTAGTCAGTCTGACTGGGTCACACGCTATGTGACTTACGACATAAGACCCTTTCTAACTGACGCGATTCTAGTTTCATTCACCAGCTTTAGGTCATCCGCAAACTGGTAGCCTGGGCTTCGTATATAATTCATTATCCTTCAACCTAGGTCATAGGAAAAGGGGGCCAAGTGTTGACCTTCGTGAGACCACACTAGTAACCGTAACCCTCGTGGACCTGCTCCGATCCACTCTTACTCAACTCTGTTGGTTTGTTAGGTGTGTTCTGGTCAATTCCAACACCTAGGGCGCTACACCAAGCGCTTTCATTTTGCGCAACAGAAGCCGGTGGTTCACAGAGCCCAAAGCCTATTTGGCCGCTCAAAATAGCGGATCTCGGCTGGTTCGCTCCTGCTTAAACTGAACGTTACCTTGTCCGGGAAAGGAAGCAGTTAAGACAAATAAGACACACTTGACAATCCCTTGTCATCTGTTGGAAATTATCGTATATTCAGCCAGGTGACTAGCTATGCGGTCTCCAATCACTCCTTCTATTATTTTGAGACGGACAGGTGGCGAACTGACCGGTCTATAGTTTCGTGTCTCTTTCCTCAACCCTCATTTTTTTATTGGGGCAACTTCGGTTGTCACTCATCCCGCAGGTCACTGTGCGCTGTCCGACGACCTACCGTAAAACTGAGCTAGAGGGGCCGCTACTACATGGGCAGGGGGACATAGAATAGCAGCATGGGTGGCACCTGGGCCCATTGCCTTCTTAACGTTAAGACCGCTCAAGGCTTTTGTTCTTCAGCAGAAACAAGGACTGACCCCATCGTCTGTGGTGCAGTATGAGGATAGTATGTCGGGTTTGGTTTATTTTTCCGCTGGTGCACTCTCTCAAGTCTCTGTTTCGGTATCTCGGCCTTGCCGCTAGTATCAGTGGCGGGGTCACCATTCTCAATAATAAAGGAATCCACACCTACTCGCATGACTGTTTTTGATTGCGTATAGTTGCAGCAGTCTGTCCGGCATCACATGGAACTTCTAGCCGGGGTGATCTAATCAGATGGGCCTGCAATGCTTTTGGACCCTGATGGTTGCTTCTCGAGATATTTTGAGCCGAAGTGGTCCTCATGCCCTCCTTTCTGCTGGTACTGGCTCCAAGCCTTGTCTCTAGCTCTGAGCCCTAGTAGCCTTGTTGTTATCCTCCAAGGTGCCCCTCCCCACTTGTGAAGTCCGCTACCTGTGAGAAAGAGCACTCTGAGCGTCATAGATTTGTTCCTTAATGCCAACCATTCTTCTTCCACCCTTTCACAAAGGCGGTCATACATAGGTGCCCGAGGCCGCAGTGAGTAGGCCCCGCACGTCAAAATTTCAGCAGAGCTTTTTAAGATAGTGAGGTGCTGTAGCCTCCATGGTCAGGTGGTAAGAACTGATAACCCCACGGTGGCTTTTTCTTAAATGTGCTGAAACCCACAACCCCTCATTCTCACCGAAGCTTTTGGTGATTACCAGGTCCAATGGCCCTGGAATTTTTCCTTCTCTCCACCTGGATGGAGGTAGGACATGTTGGACGAGGGCCTACTCCTGTACGAAGTCCGGCAGCCTGACATGGGAAGCGTAACCCGCAGCCCACAGATTCACCCAGTCTACCTTGGGCTCACGGAAGTCTCCGGGGACCGTGAACTTACCTGATCCAGTTACGGCTTGGTGAACGAAGCTCATGAAGGATAGAACCCCCGGTGGGTTGGCGTAGGAGCTACTGCACACTCGAAGCACGTACCTCAACTTGAAGCAGTCTCAAACTACGAAATACCTCCTGTGTATTCTATGTTGTGGTGCCTTCCCTCGCTATCTGCTATATCGTAACCTGTGATATTATCTTGTTACACTCAACATGCCCTCCATCCACCCTATCAGCTCGATGAATGCAGTAGCCAGAAGGGAAGAGGGTTCCAATTTCGTTCCTCGATTTTCGTCGTTTCGAAGACCGCCGTGCGATCAATGCTGATATCCTCTGCCGCCACTTCGTGTATTTCTTTTTCAGCGCTGCATACCTTAGTTTAAGCCACAGCCAGGTTGCTCAGCCTTCGTGCACCGTCTGTGAGCTGGTAGGAGTGGGACCCGGAACTTACTTCCGAACGTCGACCCCGCTTTCAGTGACGAGGGACGAGATCCTGTTTTGTCTGCGATCTGTCCCTCCCGACTACTAATGAAGGGTTTTGTTGCGTTTTGAAGCATCCTTTAGAGATAGGGGCACGATGCTGATTCGAGGAGGGGATTCTCCACTTATCAGTGCCAATACGAGGTAGACGACTTTTCTCAGGGTCGACTCTGCTCCCACTGATAAACTTATCAAATGGCCGAGTTATCTGTCTCCAATATGAACTTCCATCAGGTGGTGGCCCCAACTAGTTCTGTGGAAGCCAAGAAGGCATCCCCTTCCCTAGGGTTTGGAAACTCGATGGGTGCCGGCCTGGGGGATCGTTGGTCACCCCCTATGTGGCCCCACTTATTCGGCCTGAAGACTCTTCAATGCAGGTTTCCCTGGGAGGCCCACTAGCCCCGGTAGGCTTGACATTATATTTTGGCTTTTCGCCAGGGCTATTTCCGCGATCCTTAGCAACTCGCCAAAGGTGACTTTTACTGCGTCCTACTTTTCTCTAAAGGCCTCCAAGCCATCCACTTGCTTATCAACATCTTTGTGCATCCGAGGCACTTCCCTCCGAAAGTGTTTATGCAACTTGTTACCTCCAAAAGTGCTTTTATGTAGCCGGGTTTTGGGGTCCATTCCATGAAAGTATCAACGCCTAAGGAGTCAGAGCATTTAGTGGCCGCCAGTCCGCCCGACCCTTTGACCGCTGGATGTTTACCCTTCGCGGATATTAGAGCAAATCCAGCGGGCCCATTTGAGACATTGGCTTTTATATAAATTGAACTCTTTCAGGGACAATCGACTACCCTTCCGGTGCTACCAGGTGTGACGGGCCTCACATCCTATTACTTCCCCCACGTCGCGAAATCATTCGGTATTCTCACAGACGGAATTAGCTTTCGTCTGCTCAAGGGCACTGGTGTTCATACGCTTTATTCTCCGACTCATTCTGCCAGCGAAGGCAAAATCCTACACGGTGAGCGGGATGAACTGAGGCATTTTTGCTTAGGAACCACTGTAAAAGGGTTCAGGTGAAGAATGTACAGATAAAATAGCAAACTAAGTGGCAAGGATTATTACCAAGGGATGTGAGAGACTCAACCGTCAGTTTCTCCATCAAGTATTTCCGCAGACCATTCGAGCAGAACCAAATCTCCGTTTTCCGTAGGATTTATTAACCCTGTTCTCGGAAAACTTGAATGACTTCGAAAATCAGTTTCCTGCTGGGCCAGACAGGTAGACTGTGAATTTCTACCGATGCCAGCAATCTATTGCCCCTTTCCATACGTTTGTGGCATCAGCTTGGTCTTGAAGTCTTGAAGTACTATGCGGGTTCGAGGCTTTGAGCCCAATTGTCCCGGTTCTCAAGGAAATCTTTGATCTTCTGTCGCACTCACGAGCTGAAGCGAGAGTAAAAAAAGCGGGGGGGGGGGACGGCAGCAAAAACGAAAACACATAACATTAGGCAGTGTCTCATTGTGGACGGTGTCTTAAGCGGAGTGGGGGTGCGACATTCATGTACATATATGCAAATAAAGGCAACTTTTTCGCTTTTTTTGACAAGGAATAATTGGGAGAGACCCAAGTGGAAATCTAGCTTCTTCTTCAATATGGTTTTGTTCTGCAAGAGAACAATATCTTCCAGAAGTGCATTCCACAGAGTAAAAACCGTATAGCTAAAAAAAGTTGATCTCTAGTGAGGTGCTTGGCCCCTGTTTGAAAACATTCCTACTGTGACCACGGAGAGAAGAGGCTGAACAGACGGATAAGAAGCAATCGCCTTGACCCGAATCAAATAAGTGTAACATCAAAAACAGTTCACCTCTGAAGAGTCTCAAGTCAAGGGGACAGAGGTTGAGGAGTGAGAGGCGGACGGGCTAAGGTAGGTGGGACAGACCCCTTACTGCATTGGCGGAGGCCCGCTGAACTCTTTCTAGGATCTCACGGTCTCGGATAAAACTAGAGTGCACTACCTGACTACCGTACTCCAGCAGGGGTCTGATATACGTGCCGAAAGTTATGGAGAAATCATCCCTAGAGATGCGCGGAAAAGACCTCCGAGTCATATTTAGGACTTGTTCTCAGGTTGGTGATGATGAGAAAAGAACAAGTCACAATCTAACCAGAAACCGAGCACTTTGTGTCGGTCAACCCCAGGTAGTGTGATTGCTCCGTTAATGGAAAACGTGCGACCAGTCTCTCTGCCGAAAGACATGCTCACGCATTTGTCATCATTACCTGGGAGGTTCGAACCCTCGGACCAGCATTTCGTTTCATCAACTGCAATTTGCAGGTTTTCAACGCCTGAACTCCAGAGGGTTACATCGTCTGCGTACATGGCAATGTTCGCAGGAAGGGCTGTCGGAAGATCGTTTATGCAGATCAAGAAAAGGAGAGCACCTAAGATCGACCCTTGGGGGACCCCAGTAGTTACTGGGTGGGGGTTGAGACAAAACTTCCCCCACCTTAACCAAAAAGGTGCGGTCGGTAAGGAAACTGCCTAAGATGTCCAATATAGGGCCTGTAATCCCGTATATTTGCAGTTTATGAAGAAGAGGGGCATGGTGGACCTTGTCGACGGCCTTAGCAAAATGGACGAATACGGAGTGTGAGAGCTGGCCATCATCGTAGGCTTTCGTCAGACTATCCATGACAGTAAGCATATTGGTGATGCATGATCTGCCAGGAAGGAACCCATGTTGGGACGGGGAAAGGATCCTATTTCTATGCAGATGGGAAAGAACCGCACTCCTAAAAATTCCCTCAAACATTTTGCTGGCGATGCTAGTGAGACTTATGGGCCTGTAACTAGCAGCAAGGTGTCTACTACCCTTCTTATAGATGGGTGCGATCACTGCTTTTTCCAGCTACTCGGGAAAACTCCATCGTGAACACATCGCTGAAAGAGAGCGGCATAAGTAGCAGCTAATGTGTCCGCGGCTTCCTTGAGAATGCAGGGATGGATTAAGTCAGGACCCATGGAGCCGTGTTGGTTGATCCGTCGGAAACCTTGTGCGAATGCACCAATGGGAATAATGACGCGGTTAAGGGTAGTGGCCAGATATATCAGGTGCATGGTGGGGTGGGATGATATGGTTAGGGAGCTAAAAATTGTACGGAAGTAGGAGCTGAATGCCTCGGCTACTTGGTTGGGGGAAGTGACTGGGGATCCGGCGCTATCTTTGAGAGCTAGTGATGTCGGAACTGTGCCCTTTAGACGCCGCATGCACTGGAATAAAAATGCCTCGTTGGTCCGTGCTCGATCAAGTACAGATCGTTGGACTGCATTTTGCTAGAACCTTATCTTGTCTTTGCATATGTTCCGTATGATCCTGAAATCTTCTGCATCGCGCGCAAGGCCTGTGGCTTTATATCTAGCAAAGGGGCATGCGTGTTTGTCTAGAATGCGCTTAATGGGGCAAGGGAGGGGTCGCTTACCGGTCTGTGGTCGACGAACTCTGGGGACAAATAGCCTATCATCTAAGGAGATTAACTCTCCAAGATTCTCGGCCATTTCATCAGCAGACTTACCTAGATTAGCTGCATTTAGCCGGGAGCGAATATAAGCACAGACTTGGTCAAAATTGGTCCTTTTGGAGGATCTCAAAATTTTGGTTTCTAAGGGAAGAGGAGGCTATTTGAAGATATGATCGAACCCAATGAGAAGGTGATCACTTTTGCCAAGGGGCGGCTAGTAATGCACCACGTCTATTTAGAACCGATCATTGATGACTAGGCCTAGTAGGGAAGGGGCATGTCCTGTGCGATATCTAGTTAGATTTTTTACTTTTTGCATCCACAAACGTTTTGAGTACGAGATCCAGGAGGGGTTTACCAAAGGTGACCTCCAAGGCATCAGCTCTTTGCCAGTCGATACTGGGTGGGTTGAAGTCACCAGTGACTGACAGATGGGTGAAGTCTGTGTAGCTTTTCAGGGGGCCTAATAAGTCTATGAGACTTAGGCTATCGGTTGAATTGCATGCGGGAGGACGATATGCTACACAAGCAGTAGGGTATCTGTCCTACAGAAGGTAAACACAACCCACAAACAATCAATACATGGAAATGTAGGGGTTGTCAGTATAGTGGGAGGAGGGATAGAATTATCGTAGTATATTATAACCCCGCGGGCACGACGTCTGCTCGAGTCCTGCCCTACTGTGGAGTATCCCGGATTAGATATTTCGGCATCAAGTATATCGGGGGTGAGCCAGGTTTCCGTGAGGTCTATAATCTGAGGCTCTTTATCCACTGCAAGCTGCCGAAGCTCCGGGATCTTATTCAGCACACTCAGGCAATTGCTGTAAAAACACCTGAGCACATGTTCAGGAGTTGCTGCAAAATTGCCAGAGACTACTGATTTTGGGTTTGAGGAGTGGGAAAGATGGAGTGTTGGGGGTGGAAAGGAGAACCCGGGGGAGTTGAAAGCTGAAGATATTGGGGGGCTAGAGAGCAATCAGACTGTTGAGGGGACCGGTAGGTTCTGATGTCTAGTAACCTGGGAGGTATCATACCAGGCGAACAGCTACATCCTTCGGTCTCCGGAAAGGGTGGGCTGGTTTTTGTGGTTTGCCTTCCTGCGTACTGCTTGATGCCCTGTTCTGAGTTTTCTTGTTGGTGAGCTTTTTTTGCATGAGAGTACCAGACATATTTCCTGGTGCGTAAACCTCCTCACTGCAGCTTTCCACAGAAACAGGTTGCAGGTTTGTGTCTGCTCTCAAAGATGGGTGAGTCCCGTCCGTTGGTATAGTCTTATTGGCTACGGTGGGGTCTGGGATACTTTTCGTAGGCGTCAGATGTTTGGTGGCACTAGGCCTACTACTGGGAGTACTCTCCGCGACTGGAGATGGTGTGAAAAGGGACGCGATGGATGGTGGGCATGCAGCTCGATCCTCAAGGCGAGTTACCTGGACGACTGGCGGCGCTCTGAGCTTAGGATCGGCTTTTTGTGGAATTGTTGGATTTATCTTCTCACCGCGGAGCCTCGGATGAAGTGGCTCATTAATGGATACTCACTTGAGCCCTTTTATTTCCTCCTCGAGCTTTGCGGCCGAGGAAACAATTTGTTTGGCTGCATCCGTGAAGCCCATTTCAATGAGAATACCGCTTACCCGGTCGGTGCGTTTGGTTACCAACCAAGTGGACCGACCTTTAAGTGGGAAAGGGAGCTTAAGGCGGTTGAACACCTGGGCATAGGTGCCATGAGGTTGATCCGAGTTTAGAAAGCGATCCCAAAGGATGGATCGCTTGGAGCATTACTCCGTGTCTTGCAAAATCTCGACAGCATCAAGAAGTTGCTGCTCAGAAACTCTACGCACCTGATCGGCTGCCTGGGACACCGGGAGGGATTTGATAACCAAGCTCTTCAGGCCGGTCAACTCATCCTTAAAGATGCGGACAGTGGCCTTTAGATCAGCTCTCTCTGCAGCCTGACTTTGGACTGCACATTTTAGTGCATCCGTTGCCAACGCATTATGAAGGACCGTCTCGTCCGGATTGAGGAATAAGACATTGGCCACAGAAGTGGAATCACGTTGCCTCATGGGGAAAGTA
The DNA here is from genome assembly GCA_948099385.1 of Fasciola hepatica. NCBI lineage: Eukaryota > Metazoa > Platyhelminthes > Trematoda > Plagiorchiida > Fasciolidae > Fasciola > Fasciola hepatica. Next base: position 5,380,877 of record CANUEZ040000012.1, on the reverse strand, counting down.
ACCTCCTCTGAATAAGCGGCTATATCAACGGTGGTGGCACTGACATTATTCAGGATCTGATCAGCACACATGAAGATCGACTTAAATGAAGAAGGGACGAGCTGTGTGTTCGAAAAATTTCAAAAACAGCTATACTCACCGAGGGAGACGACCGCACCGCTGGTGTACCGCAGTCAGTTCGACTGAAGGATCACCTCATTACGTAGCGCAGCATTCATTCGGATCCGCGAGATGCTCGAATGTCCAGGCTCTTGCAATGGTTAGCTCCTTTGATCCTCCGGTGCCCTGACAATTGGAAGAGACGGGTCTCCTTCAGTTCTCGACTACAATCAGGTAGGGTTCAGGTTTGACCTCGAACCCTTTTACGTTCAATAAATCTTCAGGTCGTGATCGCTGGCCAATATCCTCACTCTCATTTCCCTCGAGGTTGGAGATAACATGGAAAGGGACATTTTGTAGTAGGAAAGTGTACCACGAGAAGTTGAAATGAAAGGACCTGGTCAGTTGTCTAACGAGATCAGTGGTAAAGGCCTTCGGTCATATTTATCCAAATGCAGTTACCTACGCGTTATCTAGTCCCCCTCTGAACTCAGCTTCTCCCGATTATCACATCCCTTTGGGCTTATTCCAGTCACTGACGGCCCTAACTGCAAGAGACTAACTTCTGGTTCGAATCAGAGTTCCCTATTTTTCGGTTCCCAGTGCGGGCCTTCTCAGGCAATTATTCGCTCGCAGCCCAAATAGGGCCTCTCCGTGACAGCTTACTCCCGTGGACCCATTTAGTATTTCGAAGGCCACTTCTAAGGGATGCCTCTCCTTCGTTCTAAAGAAAATCATCTGAGTCGCCCCAACCTCTCCCCGTGGCAGAGACGTCTGCATTCTGCGAACCATTGCGTAAATCGCCTTTGCGGCTGTTCCAGTGCTTTGATGTCCCCCACAGGACACAGCTTCTAAGCTCCGACTAGTCTTCTAGATGAGATCCCGCGGACAACTTTCTCAGTGGCAACAAGACTAGCCGTTTCCTAGAGCTGACCGCCCTCCCTAGCAAAGACAGGACTCAGCATTTTTCTGCGTCAATTCCGAATGCCGGAGAGTTGCTCAAGGTCAGCTCTCACCATCACCCGCGGATACAAAGCTTCCGTGGTCTGAGCTGATGCTTCCCGTTTGTCCTATGGACCCATATATCGGACGGGCCTTGGTTCTCTTTTTTTGGCGAAATGACAACGTCTGCTCACACCGAGAGAAGAATATCACAGCACTGACCATTATTTTAACCTATCGATGTCACTCTAAACAGCCGCATCATCTGATGCTCTTACCACCTTGGAGCTGTCCGCAAATGGAAAACACGTGCTTTCCAGCCCGCTTACAAGGTAGATCGAGAAAGTCGGGAACAACGGGGGCCCAAGGTAAGCCCCTGCAGAACACCATCAAGCGACCCTTTACTGACCGACAAGCAGCCCTCTACCCTGTCCTTTACGCTTTGTACAACCCAATTCAGTATTTTTGCCAAAAGCCGGAAAGAGACCGTCGTTGATTGAGGCCATACTTGATTGGCCAGGCCAAGGACTTCCTGGAAATTAGGGTAACAGATCTTCACTATTTCCGCTAAGGCTCTTGAATAACTACTTCAAACAGGGAACTTTTTGAGTTGGAGAGAAGCCTGGGCCAGAACCTTTACTGATTGATAATCACTAGTTTTTATCCCGATGGCTTCCTATTCTATCTCGTAGTATCCTTCCTAGAGTTTCACGCACAGCTGCTGTCAGGTCAACCGGCCAGTAGCTGGTAGGTACGCCTCTGTCTCCACCTTTATGAATTGCCGCGACAATCAACACAGGCCAGTCTTTAGATATTCACTCTCCGTTATTGATGCTTTGAGCCGCCTAGCCAGTAGTTCCGCTGAGATGGCCTTTATTGGCTTTAGTATTGCTGGGTGGATATCTCCCGGCCTCGCCATTTCGGAGGCTTCTAGTTGTGACTTGCAGTTCAGTATTTTCCAGTTTTGCTTTCTTCGCCCTGCACTTTCGGAGACTTCACAGCCCCTAGACCTAGGTAGCCCTTGATTACCTTGGTCCTTTCCATATACCTAATGAAGTAGTTCTAACGGGTCCGCTGGTTTTTCGTGCCCGCTTTTTGCCCGCACAACCTACACGTCCACAAAAATCTCACTGCTTTACTCAGTGCTGAATGAAACTGAAAGTGATTGTAGTACAGAATGGGGTTTCACTTTGCTGTCTGCGCAGTACGCTTCTCGCGGTAGATTTCGTACTGTTTTTGAGTCCGGATTAAACCGTTCCTCGCCTCTTTAAACTCTAGAATAACCTGCTAGCCGCTTTAGATACCGTACTTCTTGAATGCTTCTCGTTTCTGCTTCAGAGACTTTCTTTATCGGCCTGTCCACCGCTTTGGTCAACCGTTTCGTATGACCCTTCTGCGTGTTATCGCGACCTCTGTTATTTCCCGCAGTTTGCTTTTATTCTAGCTTTACGGGAGTTTTACTTTGCGTTAGTAGCTCGCCTTCCAACATATCCGGAGGCCCAGTCCTACCGAGCAACACTTGTCTACTTTTCAGAAACTATTTCTAAGCTTATCAGGCTCACCTATTCTATGATCTAGCTCAAGTTGGGTTGCACCAAGATGGCTCTTACCTGTGGTTTTCCCTGCCCCTGTGTGTCCTATATGATTTCGGGCTGTTTTCAATATCAGATTACGAACTGGTGGTGGCTGATCCAACTCCTTCTTGCCAACTGGTTTACGAGCCGTACAAGAGACTTCAGTATAGAAGGAGGACAATTCTGTCCCCGAACGTACCTCCTGGAACAGCTTCTGAGGTCCGGCATATGTAAGGATCGTTGAAGTCAACCGTAACGAGTCACTTCCGTTTAGCCTTAACTTCCCTTGTGATGAACCGAAGCAGACAATTTTTTCTGACAGTTGTTGCTTCTAGGCTGCAACAGGCGCTAATAAGTGAAGCTTTTGGTCCACCTGTGGCTGCTACTACGTCTACCGCTGGTATACTTTTCGTGACAGTCCAACTGCTCTCGGACCCTTCTTACTGTTTTACTATGAGAAACAGTATATCACACCATATTCAGCCATCCTACCAGTCCAGCATCAAGGCTGGGTAGGAGCTCGGATCAGTCCAGTGTCGCTTCCGGTTGCTCTTAGCCTCTTTTCGATGGAAGCAACCACTTTTACTCCTATTATTTTGGCCTCGATCCGGGGTTATTTTTTGCCCGTGATTGCAGCTCCGGCGTAGGCCACGAACAATGCAAAACACTCTTCTAACTTTCCGCTTTCTAGGGAAGGCCGCGGCGGGCATTCATGTCTTGATGCCGAGCACCGGGACCTTTTTTCGTATAATGGCCCGATTTTTGGAGCTGCCCTCGATTGCCACCCCTTCTAATTCCTGAAGGGCTTAGCACATCACCGTCCCTCCATTGTGGGCTTTCGTGGAGGCAGCAAGCAACAAACAAAGACGTCAGTTACAATACACAGAAGATGGACCCTGTTGTTATCTCTCAACCACTTAGTGAACGAGCCCCAAACCCATTGCTGGAGACAACCTGGCTCCACCGACGATTCATTTTGCACAGCGTCTTGAGCAACTAAGGCCAATATTGTGCCCAGTCAGTTGTACTTTTGTACATTTTCTGTATCTTCCAACACCGCTTTTTTGAGGCGGGAGCAAGAAACCCGCCTACCCACATTTCGAAGCATTTATGGGTTTTTCAGTGCCTGGTACATCGAAATGTCTTTCATTTTTCCTAGTTGAAGTGGTTTTTCGAAATGTCGAGTGACTCGCAAGAGTAAGGCCCTTTGGACAGTAGTGGTGCGTGAGCTATCTGCGGAATGACGAAAGGGAGGACACCTTGTGGGCCTAGTCTGAGTTTTGCACCAATATCACCAACACCTGCATCAAAGAAAAAACAAGATGGCATCTTCCATTCCGGCTGGTAAACGGCCTTTCAACAAAAGAACACTGACCCCAGCTTTCAGTAGTCCTCCAACATACACCACAGTAATGCTGTATTCCCAGGGACCGCATGTCGGGCAGACCATTCAAAAGCCATCCGAAACGGTTCTGCTGTGTGTGCCAAGTATGCCCCACACTGGGGTAACGCTCTTTCGACAACGGTGTCAAGTAAGTGGTCTCCAAAACTACAAAAGCCGGAGAAACTCCCTCAGCCAAGTTTAAGCGAGTGCAACAACCGACTTTAACGCAAAATAAGTGAGCGATAAATTGGTACCCTTCAGTCTGGCCGCTACAGTCGCAAAGGACAAACTCCCCTGGCGGTAATAACCTCATGCAAGCGGGAGCGAGGGGCTCGTCGGATCTGAAAAACGCAGGTGAAAGAAAACTCAATGGTTCCAAAGTGCAGTTACAGATCAGGTTAGGTTACAAGACTTGCAGACTTGGTCAGTTTACCCCCAGATTCTTACGCTCAGGTGTCCTTGAAGTACCGGCTGTCGCTTTGGATGGACAGGCCTACATCCGAAATTAGCTGCCATGATAATTTCAGATAAGCCTCTCTGTGGATGAACAAATAAAACGAAGCAGCATACTCTATTTTATTGTTTGTGTGACAGGGGAGCTAGTGTACTGAGTCCTTGGCAGGAACAAACGGATGGGAGTAGGGAGTGATACTTTGCAAACGAGACAAGAGGACGCTGAGTTGGCTAGCCATAGCCCAGGAAAACTTCATCATGGCTGTCTTCCAGCCGCATTCTAAACATGAAAAATCTTCTGGATGCTACATTTTGGGGTGACACTTTGTTCCCATGGTTCATTCAAAGGTTAAAAAGTATTCTCGAAGGCTCCTAAAGACCCTGGGTTTTGCCAGTTTGTGTTTGTGTCTCTGGAGGTTGGGTTTTTTCCTGGGACCAGTAACTGGTCGTCGGTTTTGCACAACCCGGTAAGCTGTTCTATCCTGTCGCTCAGGTCCCCCCTTACAAGGCTCCTCTTCAGCGAGATAAAGCCGACCGCCCCGACTGTTTCGCAGTAATTTTTATTTTGATGCCAAGTGATCATCTCAGTTAACCGTCACTGGAGGGGTTCCCAAAGACCGCCTGTTGCTGACCAGTGTCGAAGAGCAACCCCAAACGCATTATGTGAAAAGAGGGCATACATGCATTTTGTAGATTGACAGAGGTATTTTGGCATCTTGATTCCTGAAGGTCCTACACTGCTACAACACTGGCCTGTTGCCTTGGGCTGATGCCTCAAAGCATTGTTTGGTAGGCTTGAAATTTTCTGGCACTTGGGCACCAAGACTTCCGATGGCTTCAACTGTGTCGACTATCTTACATAGGCCATCATCGAAAATCCAAGTCTCTCTTGATCCCCCCCCCGTTGGAGCAAGGGTTTGGGCTCACCACTGTTTTCAAGAAGCTCCTGTGTTTCGGTGCACTCTCGTTTTGTAACCCATTCCCCTGTAACTAGTTTGATGACGGTGGCCCCACAATCTTAAGATTATCCGCGAACTGGAAACCAGGACTCTTCAGAATGTCCAACAGGTCATTCATGTGGTCGGCGAACAAAAAGGGCCTTAGCAGTGACCCCTGCCGCGCGCCAGAGTGTGCACTTACTGCGCTGGACGTCGCATTTATAATCCAAAACCAAAAGGTATGCTGTAAATAAGTTAAGCTTCCTATATGCAATTTTTTTATCCCGAATTTCGTGAACCAGCTCTCTAGGGATAACCGAGTCAAAGATCTCATGGTAATCCGGGTACCACACTCAAACCCGATCACTCGTGCCAAGTTTGCCGGTCACCTTGTTCAGAAATGGGGAAGACGTCGGATACGATGTCATCTTTACAAATCTGCGCCGCTCTCGCCTCAGTTGTCCTGCGATGTTCAACGTAACTGTTTATAATACCCCTGACAATCCACTCCGGTACCTTGAAAGTCACCTAGATTGAGCTAACTATTCTGTAGTAGAATGTAGTTTTCTTCTTCACTGAGCGTCATTTACCCCGAAAGAAGTGTGACCTAAGCTAATGACCTGCTGATAAGGTGAGCTAGAGTCAAGGGCGCCCTGTGTGCAGGCAGACGTACGGCTGCGGGGTGAACCCCGTCTGGCCTGACCGCCTTATGGCACGTTACCCGATTCATAGTCTGTTTCATACCAAAGGGTTTTACGAACCTTTCTCTTACTGAGGGAACATGATAGAATTCAAGTGGTAGTAGAGGGTCGCAGCCTTCTGCAAAGTGTTTTGGGCTGGAAAATCCTCCAAGCTTCGCGGCTTTTATCTTGGCTTTGGTAGCAAATTTACCACGCTCATCCAAAACACTTCACACAGTCAGCGTAATTGAGCTTTAGGTCATTCACAATTGCGGTAGGCCTCCAAGGCATTTCCAATAAGCTTTCTTACTTACCCCTTTGTGTAGATGACAGGAATCATGCATTATTAGGGCATTTCAGCGGGCCCTAAGAAACTGCAAAGTTCATAATATGTATAATAGCTTATTCCGGAGACTCCCAAGGCATGCCTCACGCATGATCAAAATTTTACAAGCGACGAAACTGACAGGCAAAATTCATGAAAAATTTAGAAAGACGTAACACAAAGGGGGGTAAGAAGAAAAAGGGGAGATATGAGAGGGAGACAAATGTATGCATACCAAGGAGCAATGTACGGAGTTTAAGTGAACACGAAGATAGATTAAAATATGAGTCCGGTGAATCTGAGGGTCAAGGTCAGATGGAGCAGCCGCCTGAGCCAAGTGGGGGAGAACGGGGCCTGGGAGTTTTACAGGAGGACTGAAAATTGGCATGAGAATCTATCGTTACGAGAAACGATGAAGAAAAAAGGAAGAAAGAAGAAGAGTAAAGAACAAAAATTGAGTTGTATAACTGGGGACTAGGTAGCCATGAACTATGCTTCATTACAATAAACGGAAGGTGTCAACTTAAAAACAGGGGGCTGGCAATGCAAGGCGTAAAGAGTGGGTCAAATGGCATCAATGTCGCGGAAGGAGCTAGATACGGTAAATGTGAGGCACAGTTATGGACAAAGTAAACGCATATCATGAGGGGCGATGGCATGGTGGCAAAATAACTGGCCAGCTAAGAACTGGAGAAGGTGGAGAACATATATGGATACAAAAATATATATAGGTATATATATACATATGTATCAGAGCAGAAGCGAACAGCAGTGAAGAGACGGGATATGGAGGTAGCAGTGGTTGGAGGAGACAGGTAGGTTTGGGTCAAGTGGTGCGGAATTAACTTGGATAAACCCCGATGAATTTGTTTATGTCCGATGAACATGGGAGATCAACAGCAAAAGAGAACCAACTTTGGAAGCCTAGAAGTGATAGCTGTGAGCAGAAGTTGATAAACGAGGGAATATGAAGGGAAGGATCGATGAAGACAAGTAAGGGGGATCTAATAGTCTGATTATTGCAGGTGTGGCATGTGGTGACGGCCAAACATGGTTGAAGCGATAATAAATAGATATACATTATGCAAGAAGATGACCGCAAAAATGGCTGGAGAACGCAGAGCAAATGGAAGTACGGGGTGGTTGGAGAGGTGTAAAGGATCACTGGGGAAGGGTGACTTGGAGGTTAGAAGAGCTGTGTTGCGAAGATGCATCAGTTGTAACAGCGAATAACATGGAAGACAAATAAGGAAGTGGAGTATCAGAAAGATCGGATGATGGCAGATCGCATGGTTTAAAACTGTAGGTGGGAATGACGACGTTACGATGATATTACACTGAGTGCAACGCGGAAGAGCTGTGCAGCCTGAAAGGCACAATGAAGATGTCTGTGGCGAGCAAAATACGAGGCAGACAAGAGTGTTGACCAAAGAAAACCAGGTGAAGAATGATGAATCAGATCTTTTAACTGCAGATGACACAGGATGAAGACCGAGGAGAAGAAACGATTCCGGACGGGAAGGCCTGTGATAGGACAAAAATGCACGAAAAATGGTTGTGCATTGGTGTTGGGTGACTGGAACTGAAGAGTTGTGTACTTACAGGCCATTGCATCATTGGACTGGGCCAGAAATTGCTGATCAGCTCGCTGTTTAAGAAGAAGATCCCCGGAAGAATTGCGGATTCAGAAGTGAAAAACATGGAGGTGGTAAAAAAGTTAATAAACTTGGTAGTAAAAAAATGCAGAGGTTGGAAAGGCGAGTTCCTATGTGGTGATTGGTATTGGTTACTGATGTGTCTGGTGCGTTATGGTAGGCGGTATAAAATGGATAAAAAGGGATATCGCAATATAGTAGCTAGTGAGGTATGCGATCAATGAGCTTTATAAGCATATGGAGGTACCAACTGAATACTGATTAGGAGCCGACAGGGGAAATGGGTGGAAAATAACATATTTCGGGCTTGGGCAGAGTAAAATGGATAGGATGACGGTGACATCATGCAGTGAAAGTTGTCATTATGAAACACGATAGGAACGAAAACAGAATCGATGGGTGTGCATACAGAGGTAGGGCAACACGGAAGGGAAGTGATAATAGTGCTGACAAGAACGATAGATGGGCGAAACGTGGCGGAAGAATGGAAGGAGCATGCGGCCAGCAGCGGACAGTGATAAGTGCGGTGGGGCGGGGAGAGTTGGAGTGTGCAATCCGCAACCGGGGCCAGTGAGTGGGGCTGACCGTGCGCTGAACACTTAACCTGGAAAACACTTCGTGAAGTGAAAACAGAAGGAGTGGTCTGCCAGCCTAATTGCACACGCACATCGTTGCAGGCCTGCACGCCCGATGTGCGCCCGCCAAAGTGGGGAACCTGACCGCGCCCGGCACCGTTGAGATGGTGTGAGCATTCATTGATGGTTGTACAGAGGGCTGGGAAACCACGATAAGGGCATCTGGCCCAGGACCAACTGGATAGGTTTTGGGAACTTCGAAAATACAGCCAACGGAAACACCGATTGACAGACGGCCATACAGCATTACCATCCAGGAACACCAGCCAGGAAAAATGGTTGCTGAAGTGCCCGAGGTGGTTGACCGGCATTGGGGGTCACTGGAAAGCGAAGTGAGATAGAGAAACGCAGTTTGGGTATAGCCCAGCTGAGGGTCAACGGCTAACGGAAAGAAGAACAAGAGTGAAGCAGGGACTCGTAAATGCAGCGGATCCCTAAGACAAATTGAGGCCATGGAAAGCTAGACTAAAAAAGGAAACGCATAAGTAGAGGCTAAAACGTCAATGGAGAGGTTATTACTTCACCTAGAATAGTCATTCCGCAGAAGAAAAGACTAAGTTCTGCATGAAATTACGGAAGGAACTTAGATGGAGGAAAGGGTGAGGGCAGAATTGGTGGCGTCAAAACTTGGCGTTTAGTTCAGTTGGTGAGCCACGCTAAGTGAGATAAGCGGGACTGGGTTTCCCAGTTGAAAATCGCAGAGATGATGATGGAAGTATACGTGGTGGGACCTGGTGTGGAAAAGAGGCATTGTTAGTTAAGAGATATCAAAGGGCGTTCGGTTACTTAGCATGCATGTGTCAATGATTCCAGGACAGTGATCAGTATATATATATATATATATGTATATATATATAAATATATATATGTACATATACATATATACACGCACATATATATATATATATATATAACGGACCGGGCAGTAGTTACTGATGCAGTTTCTATAGCTTTGTTGGGGTTGGTTCCAGGGCAGCCGACGTGATATAACTAAATAACGGTAAAACTTCTTGGAGCGGATGAGGCATATTGACAATCTGTGATGAGTATTACAGTGGCCTCTCTATAAATGCGAACGCATCTGAAAAAATTATTTCAAGGTGAAATTGGCAGTATCCGATAAGTTAGTATGGAAAAACAATGAGTGGACGCGGATATGCTTTAAATAGGTCGATGGCGAAGTCTAAGAAGAAGCGGTCAAACAGAGCATTCAGAATTCAAAAGCGGTGAAGTTATTTGGAAATGTATGGTAAAGCGAAAATCAGAACAACGGCTTAAAAGTCCAGGCCTTTCTCGTAAGCTTGACGTTCGGTTATGTGCACGTTGAATAAGCGCAAAAAGGTTGAGAGAGAAAGAAATTTATCAATAACATGCACGAATGCATACTTTGACTGAGAAGATCTGATGTGCGAAGGAAGTTTATTCCATATTTTGGAGTGCGTGAAGAGGAAGAACTTAGAGCTTAGAACAGTCCTCGTGGAGGGTGTGGTAATAGTATTCTGTCTATTACGGAGGGGATATCCAGTACCCGGAGAGAAGCACAACCGGTTGGAGGAATAAGATTGCCTAGTCAACAGCTTATACGGAAATACCAAGTTTAGCTTGATACGACGAAGCCACAATGGTTCGATTTTGAGAGATAAGCATCGTTCCCTGTAGTTTAAGTTTGACGACCAACCAATAAGCTGCTTTTTGAATCTTCTCTGAATACATCCGATAATAATCCTGTCCGAGGGTTTCGTACTAGTGAAGATTAAGGGATAATGTTTGGGATGGGGCCTGGATTGTACTCTTTACACGTAAAAAGTGCTCTCCCTAAGCTGGAAGGATCTGAACAGAAGACCAAGACACATTTGGCCTTCGTCGTTTGGAAGGCAGCATGTTCCGAGAAATTGAAAGAGCAAGAATAACTTAAGCCAAGGTCTCCTACTAAGGGCTGGCCGTCAATGGGTGAGCCGCCCGTGCATAAGGAACCAGGAGGAACCTGGAATTTGTAAGTAAGAAAAATACACTTATTGGCGGAGACGTTCATCACCCAGGTTGAGCAACATTCATCCAGAGCGGCTAAATCAGCGGAAATGTTAGGGATAGTAGTTGTGAGGGTGCCAGGCGAAAAAGTGTAGGCTATCTTAATGTCGTCCGCGAACCAAAACGGCGTGCCATTAAGTATTGTTGGAAACATCGTTTATAAATAGGAGGAAAAGCAGGGGGCCTAAAACACTGCCCTGAATAACAACGCTAGTAACAGGCTTAGGGTAAGAGGTGTGCCCGTTAATCAAGACAACCTGTGAACGACGGGATAAGTAAGATGAGAACCAAGAAAGAAGTGGATCGACAATGCCAAATGATCGTAGCTTTGGTAAAAGGCGGGGGTGAGGTGCACGATGAAATGCTTTAGATAAGTCAAGATAAAGAACAAAAAATGGTTTCCCAATTTCAGCGGATTCGGTGACGAGATTCAGGATATCATACTGACAAGTCATGCAGGACCGTGAACAGAGGAATCCATGTTGGTTAAGAATAATGAGGGTGAAGCCTAATAAGTAGTTATTCATGTGATTTTCATTTTTTCCATTATTCTGGATAGGATGGGGGTATGGTTTATAGGGCGATAATTGGATACCTCATGTGAGGGTCCCTTTTTATGAATGAGAACGATTACCGGGCGCTTCCAATTAGCAGGCACGGTGTTATCATTAAGTGAAAGAGTGAAAAGGTCAAGCAGCAACAGGGGGAGATCCAGTCCGCCATCGACAAGAGCAATTGGTGGTAAGCCATCGGGGCCTAATCGAGGGGAGGGTTTGCTATTGGATGGCAGTTTAGAAATACTTCTAACATCGAACGGTATCGCAGAGCGGACAGAGTCAGTAAGTGGCGGCGATGAAAGAGGGGCAATGGCAGTAGCTGGAGCCACGGATGAAGCGAAGAATGCATTGAAGGCTCCGGCTATACAAGGTGGGAAGTTGATAAATGAGTAATTATCCAGAATCAGAAGTTCAAAGTCGGCCTAATATCAGCGTTCCTAGACTTGTGCAGCATAGAAAGAAGTTGCGACTTGCCGGGATGACTCAATGCCTCAGCTTCTTGGCCCCGAAGTTGCATATTATCTTGTTGTTGAATAAGCGCGGAGAGGCGGTGTAGACAAGTAAAAGTTGAAAATTGGTTGGAACCATGTAGTTGTTTGAGAAGTTTATGAGACTTCTTATGGAGTGGCGAGACAGGGGATTTCTTTTTAGGTACAGTCTGGGCAGTATTAGACCATGTTTTCAGGCAGTCGGAAAAAAAGTAGTAGAAAATATCCGCAACAAGCTGAGGATCATGGGTAAGGAAATACTCACCTCAGTCTTTCTGGCGAATAAGCGTGACTAGCAAGGCCCAATGTTTGCATATGAATGTATTGTTGGAGGAGTGTGCGGGATTAAATGGGCCAGTAAGGAGCAGATGGCAGATAACCATTTTATGGTCACTGCCGGGGAAATCTTGTGTTACGGACACGTCGATGAGAGATATGTTACGAGTGAATACCAGATCTAGTATGTTCCCGTTTCTGGTAGGTTTGACAACATGTTGTGTCCAGCCACCAAGATGAATACTAGTAATTGAGTCCATAAGATTGGGAGCAGCCGAAAAAGTAAGCCAACAAACTTGAGGGAGATTGAAGTCACCAGCAATAAGCCTGGTTCCAGAAGGAAAAAAGGGAGGTATTAGAAAGACCTAATGAGAAGTGGAAGCAAGGAACTGGGGGAATTCGGCAGGGGATGCACGTAGCCAATACGAAGAACAGTGCTTTGGAGATTGATACTGAACCATAGAGAACCGGGAATAGAATCGAGCTCCGTAATGTGACTTCACGGTGTGGAAGCATCTCCAGGCATCTTGTTTGGTAGTCTGAGCATTTCGGCCCCGTTGACTCGTCAAGGTGACCGGCCTCCCCTTCCTAACCGCCTTTGTCACAGTCATACTAAATAAAGGATCACCATCTGCTTACTTCGATGTTCTACCAGCCTGGCTTCCGACTGCATCCAGCAACCCCATTCGTGCTGATACAGTTTTGTGGTCGACGCCCGGTCTACACTCGATACCGCTGATTTTTCCTTCCATGTACTTGCATTCTCATCGAGGTAACCACCGATATTTGTTACGGTAAGGATTCACTTTGACTTGGGACAGTTTTGTTTTACCGCGTTTCGGTTTCGTTTTCTTGCTCACGTTGGTGGTTTCAAGACTTTCGTTTCGTTGGCGTTGACTCTTGGCCGGCAAGCAGGAAAAATAGTTTTCAAGCCACATAAGGGCTCGGAACGTTCTTGGACAACATGAGAGGTACATATTGCTCACTGCCGCTTGGTAAACTTTGAATTTTGTAAGAACTATTTCCCCATGTTTAACTTTTTATGGGCTGTGTAGCGACTGACTCTCAATGACAAAAATATGACCGTTCTTACCGTGGCAGTGAATTTGGAACTGTAACGTAGAAATTGAAGAGCAAAGGTGAATTTATTGAGTTCAACAACAATTACGGCTACAGGTAGCGTTGGGAATTAAGTCTGCAATCAAGTGCATTTCAAGCATGGTACAACAGCACTAAATGGCGAAGCAGATGTTTGAAGTAATTCACTCAAAAGCTGTTTACAAATTACATAAGAGACATCAGGCTAGACTCGTGCTAATAGACATGTAGTAAACACCAGCCACGGGTGGGGCTTTGCTAACAGTCAGTTAGTCCTTGTCATTAGATCGGTTAAACTAACTTACGCCCTGTGGGTGATAGGCCGACAGATTCATTCGGCCTCGATCGATCCTAGGCCATGGAAGTTGAAGTGCCCGTACCAAAAGCGTTTGAGCGCAAAAGTCACGGGTAAGCCTCCTCGTTCCGATTGCCTCGGCCATCGCCAGCCTGCGCAACTGCAACCCCTTGCATTTTTTCTGAAGAGGGGCACGATAAACAACTTCGAAAGCCGTTTTTGAATTCACCAGATGTTCGGTGCTAACAAGGTGTGCTAATATTGCACTGTTTATTGGTTCAGTCTCTCCTTGGCCTAAACAGCGTGGGTGATGCTCCTTGATCCGAGTGGATGGCTGTCGTGCCATTCGACTTACGTACGATGCGTCACAGACACTTCTGAGGGAGTACACGACCAGTGATGAGATCAGCATTGGCAGTTTATCCTTGTTTTGAATATGGGTCAGAGGAGCACCTCGAAACACACAACGTACGGTGGCAGCATTGAACGTGTTTTGAATCTCTCTTCCCAGCCGTCGGTTTACGGTTTCACCCACCGTATCAACTTTAAATGATAAACTATTAAACGGTTCTTTCTTTTTCATGGTTCCCTCGGTGATTTAAGGAATTCACGAAGAATCCCACAGAACACATTGAGAACAAAACAGCGTGGTGCAACCGCTCGAACATTCTTCGCTGTGATCAGTTTCACATGCAAAGACACACACGTGCACAGACAGATTTGGATGATAATACCCTTTGTTGGTTTGAGTCATTTTTAAGGAATTCTTTGAATGATGTTTCTTTCAACAAACCGATCCGAATAACTATTCTCAAGTAGAATCCTTCTAATGTGCGTCAGCTCGTTCTTCAGGTTCTCCCTAGAACACACATTCCTCGCTCGGGAAACTAAACATTTCACCAAGTTTCGCTTTTGTTGGATACTACGAAAACTAATAAAATTGACATACTTGCAGCCGCATGTTTGTTTCCGGTCTGCCTTCTGCTGGATCCGACCATCTTCCATTCCATATGGGTCATGTATTGACCTCGACAGTTTTGAGAAAATGACTGTTTTCTAGACGCCAGTTTGGATTTATTTTCTCTACGATCCTTTCTGACGTTTGACATCAACCTCATAGTGTTCTCCGGTTGCGAACGTTTTGCTGGACCGGCTTTTCCGAGGCTTCCACCGACCTCATTTTAAATCACTTTCACTTTCGGTCGTTCGTCGATGGTACACGCTCGCAGTTCGCTTTCTGCACAGCCGTTGCGTTTTGTTTCGCTTTCCGTCCGGTGTATCCCTCGTATCGGTACTGTTTCGGTGCCACGATATATAGAATATGCCTTGCATCTATAAACCGACTTGCGTCTTTTTCTATTCGTCCGATAGAAAGGATAACGTTGGTGTTCTGCTACTAGACCCAATAGGAGACAATTTCACCAGCCGCTCTCGAACGTCTTCTATACTGGTGAGACCGAAACCTCCAGGACCTTCCTGGACTATTCGCCAGCCCGGTGAGTCTGTGATTTTTTTCTGTTTCACGTCCTCTACTGTTGCACGATATGCATTTATTGAGATTATTATGGCAACTTGACCATGTCAGAGGATAAGATGCAGCTCGACACGGACCTCACTTTGTCTGCGATTCCTTTTAAGCCCGGGTCTAGCAGCTGGAAGTGATGCACACCGAATCACGGAATTGTTTTCTAACACTCCTCACGACTTTTACTCTTTATTTATTTAATCTCCCATTTTGACTAAACCATTTGAAGAGATAGAGACAGTGACAGATCGGGTGGCACATCACATTGTCACTAAAGGATCACCAGTCACGGCACGACCTCGCGGAACGTGAGTTTGACACTTTACTTTTTAAAGGTATTGTTCATCCTTTTCACAGTCCATGGGCCTCACCTCTGCACATTGTTCTTAAGAAATATGGCACTAGCTGGCGACCATGTGGTGACTATCGCGCACCTAATTCGGTTACCCGTTACGATAGTTATCCCACACCCCACATACACAACATCACGGCATCACTTCACAGCACGATTGTATTTTCTAAGATCGATTTAGTGCGAGCCTATCACCAGATCCCAGTCGCCGCTGAAGATGTCGAGAAAACCGCTGTCACGACTCATTTTGGTCTGCTTGAGTTCTTACGTATGCCTTTTGGTTTGTGAAATGCTGCTCAAACATTCTAGAGGTTTATTGATAGCATTACGCGAGACTTGGAATTTGTTCACGTCTATATCGATGACTTGCTAATCGCATCGTCGAGCGCAGATGAACATTTCCAACATTTGACGCCACTATTTCAACGTTTGTCCGAACATCGAATAGTAGTCAATCCTGATAAATGTGAACTTGGCTAACCAGAACTTGTGTTCTTCGGCCACGAGATCACTCGAGAGGGTATTAAGCCTTGCGAGGATAAGGTGCGCGCTATTCTGGATTACGCCGTTCCGTCCTCAATCAAGGAGCTCAAGGCATTTTTGGAGTTAGTTAACTTTTATCGTCGTTTCATACCCCATGCTGTTGAACGTTTTCTTCCATTACCTGGCCTACTTCGAGGCAATCCACGTAAGTTGTCGCTTACTGATGCCGCACGAGTAGTGTTCTCGGAGGTCCAAGCGACATCAGCTCAGACCACGCTCCTAATGCACCCAGTTCCATCCGCTACGCTAAGCATAGCGGTGGATGCACCCGACTTTGCCACCAGAGCGGTCCTGCAGCAGTCTGTTTCTGGGATATGGCAGCCATTAGAGTTCTTCTCTCGACGCCTCAATCCCACGGAAACCAAATATAGTGCCTTTGGTCGCGAGCTGCTGGCTGCATATAATGCCGTTAAGCACTTCCGCCATGCAGTCGGGGGTCGATATTTCATCCTCTATACCGACCATAAACCTTTGACTTATGCATTGCATACTAAGTCTGACCGATACTCCCCACGAGAGTTCAGACACTTAGACTATATTTCTCAGTTCACGACTGACCTACGACACAATAAAGGTGAGTTGAACTGCTTTGCAGATGCTTTGTCGCGTATTTCGCTAAACGCTATTAAATCTCCGGTTTTAGACATCCCTGCTATGGCTGCAGCACAGGCACAGGTTAACACATGGATGGAAGCTGCTCATTCATCGTCGCTAGAGTGTCAGTCCGTACCTCTGGCCACCAGCGCTGGGACTATACTCTGCGATATGTCTACTGGCCTACCTCGACCACTCGTACCCTCTACATATCGGCGTCTCGTGTTCGATATCCTACATGGACTCTCACATCCAGGCATCGCAGCCAGTCTCCGATTACTAGCTGCACGATACGTCTGGTCGTCCATGAAAAAAGATGTTCGTATGTGGGCAAAAAGGTGTCTACAATGTCAGCGATCTAAAGTCCATAGGCAAGCAGCTTCGCCTATCGGTACTTTTACTGCGCCTGATGCTTGCTTCGATCATATCCACGTAGACATTGTGGGTCCATCGACCCCATCACACGGGTATACCTACTTATTAACGTGCATCGATAGCATAACGAGGTTTCCCGAGGCTATTCCCATCTCTGTCGTCACGGCCGAATCAGTGGCTCGGCATATGATAGAACGATGGACGGCTTCATAAGGTTGTCCTTCCAAAATCCCTACCGATCGAGTACAACAATTTGAGTCCGAAATATTCTCTTCAATAACTCACATGCTGGGTACGGAACGCATTCACACGATCGCGTACCGTCCGGCATCGAATGAATTAGTCGAACGTTTTCATCGCCAACTCAAAGCGGCTCCTAGAGCACACGAGAGCCCCGATTAGTACGAGACGTCACCGCTAGTTTTGCTTGGTATCAGGACTTGCATAAAGGTAGATATCCGATGTTCCGCCGCAGAACTTGTCTACGGCACGACATTGCGACTGCCTGGGGAATTCTTTACACCACGGAGTACAGGCTCGCTTGCTGTACAGACTTACGTTCACCGTTTGTCTACGTACATGCAAACTCTCGCTCCGGCGCGGACTCGAATGCAGCGACGACAGGTTTTTGTTCCGACCGAACTCGAAACTTGTTCGCATGTATTCATTCGTGTTGGTTCGGTACGGAAACCATTACAACAGCCTTACAAGGGTCCATTTCGAGTGATTTCTCGTCACTATAAGACCTGCGACTTCGAATGAGGCCATCGTCTCACGTTCAAGTCAGCAGTCCGTTGACCCTGGTACGTCCTCGAATGAGAATATTGTCTCATGTTCAAGTTTGCTGAGCACGCCTACGCACCCTTCCGTGAATGAGGCTCCCGTCTCACGTTCCGGTCGGAAGATCGTTTGCCCAGCACGATTTTGCGACTAGGTCAAACACGATCTTAACCACTGCACTTTGCAGTAATAACTTTCGTATTTATCGTTTCGACACGATTTAACATACCTCATTAGTTATTACTGTATTCTAGTCAAGTCCATTGCGGCTGCTAATGCAGTTTTTCGTTTCTTTTCATTTCATGGAACCTCGCCATGTGGTACGCTTCGCTGGCCCACGAAATCTGGAGAATTTTGGCACCAACGTTTGCATTCTGGATCGGCCCTGTCGCTCTCGTTCCTTGCCATTGACGAACCCACCGATTTGTCTTCCGGATATCATAATGGTTACCGGTTACCCGACGCTGGATGTTATTGGTGTGGCAGACCTGGATGACGATTCAAGTAACTGATGTCATTGGCAACGAATCCGGTTTAAGCCCAACCGTCATCCCACGGTTCCTGCATACCACGGATTTTTCCCGTCAGCGTCCTACAGCACGCTACATTCACGTATTTTGCACGCATTCACGCGCACGAATACCGTTTGTATGTCTTTTCCTCCTTGACAATTTTTGAAAGCTTTCCGTGCTTTCTAGCAGGGAGCTGCTGTAGTGACTTCGACCGTTTTGAGAAAATGACTGTTTTCTAGACGCCAGTTTGGATTTATTTTCTCTAGGATCCTTTCTGACGTTTGACATCAACCTCATAGTGTTCTCCGGTTGCGAACGTTTTGCTGGACCGGCTTTTCCGAGGCTTCCACCGACCTCATTTTAAATCACTTTCACTTTCGGTCGTTCGTCGATGGTACACGCTCGCAGTTCGCTTTCTGCACAGTCGGTGATTTAAGGAATTCACGAAGAATCCCACAGAACACATTGAGAACAAAACAGCGTGGTGCAACCGCTCGAACATTCTTCGCTGTGATCAGTTTCACATGCAAAGACACACACGTGCACAGACAGATTTGGATGATAATACCCTTTGTTGGTTTGAGTCATTTTTAAGGAATTCTTTGAATGATGTTTCTTTCAACAAACCGATCCGAATAACTATTCTCAAGTAGAATCCTTCTAATGTGCGTCAGCTCGTTCTTCAGGTTCTCCCTAGAACACACATTCCTCGCTCGGGAAACTAAACATTTCACCAAGTTTCGCTTTTGTTGGATACTACGAAAACTAATAAAATTGACATACTTGCAGCCGCATGTTTGTTTCCGGTCTGCCTTCTGCTGGATCCGACCATCTTCCATTCCATATGGGTCATGTATTGACCTCGACAGTTTTGAGAAAATGACTGTTTTCTAGACGCCAGTTTGGATTTATTTTCTCTACGATCCTTTCTGACGTTTGACATCAACCTCATAGTGTTCTCCGGTTGCGAACGTTTTGCTGGACCGGCTTTTCCGAGGCTTCCACCGACCTCATTTTAAATCACTTTCACTTTCGGTCGTTCGTCGATGGTACACGCTCGCAGTTCGCTTTCTGCACAGCCGTTGCGTTTTGTTTCGCTTTCCGTCCGGTGTATCCCTCGTATCGGTACTGTTTCGGTGCCACGATATATAGAATATGCCTTGCATCTATAAACCGACTTGCGTCTTTTTCTATTCGTCCGATAGAAAGGATAACGTTGGTGTTCTGCTACTAGACCCAATAGGAGACAATTTCACCAGCCGCTCTCGAAAGTCTTCTATAGTCACATAGAAGAATGGTAGTTGACTGTTAACTTCGCGTTCGATTGTAAATCTCAATGCTCCGTGTGCGCTGGTAAATTCTGTCTGCACTGAATCTAGCTTAAGAGTAGCGTCAGCTTCACAGAGTGTCATCCACGCATTGATGATATTGTTTAAAACTGGTAATTGTGGACTTCGGCTTGGTTTGCTCTAATTTTGTCAGTAACGCGTAGGTAGATGGCGATCCCACAGCCACACCATTTCGTTGTATGTAAAAAGTTCCACGAAATAGGAGCCGAACATCAAATGTGAAACGAATTAAGTGCTTTTGCAAACATTCCAGTTGTAGACAAATGATCATGTTGTTTTCTTTTATGTGATTCACGACAAAATTGATGAATTCCATTACTGAAACATTTGTGAATAGACACTCGGTCCTTGAGCAGAACATTATTTTCTCCCCCTTACTGGCACCATTTATTCGTTCTTTGGAATCATATATAATACTTTGGGGTTATACACTGCCGCTTTTCGTTTTGTTGGCTCACGTAGCTTGAATAACCAACTACCCAGAGTGCGGTAAAGTGAATTTGCAATTGGTAGTATAGGAGGAATCGATGTTGCGGGTTTATTAGTCTTAGGAAGTCCGTAAAACCTGAGGATGGTGGACCCTGTGGGCCTTATTCGCTCACACTTTCGGTTGGTGACAAAAACCGACATCCCTCATTTCTTCCAAAGCAGTGGTTATGTGGCGCCCAGATTGCTGAGTGGGACCTTTCTTGCATGAGGAGGGGCCTCCGGTCTAAAGCAGCCAAGCTAATAATAAAGTTACCGTGCCTTCAGATGACCGTCTCGGCATCCCAAGCCGGGATGCTTTATGGTTTTGCCAAGCCGCTGGTCACCTTCTTCAGTGATGCAATTTCAACCACGAGCATTCACTGCGTTTCAGAGTTCGGAGGTTTCTTCCCTCGTGACATTTTAAACTACACAAAGCTAATAACAATATTATTATTACCGACAATAACAACAGAAATTATGGTTTATTTTGGAGACACATGAAGCGTGCTTGGCTGCATGATCGTGTGGTACGCGCGAGATCACAAAAAAGATCCTTCGATGTTCAGTTGGGCGCAAGCAGCGCAAATCCTTGTGGAGGTTATGACGGTTACATGAATGAATGCCCGGAAAAAAGTGAATTTGAATGCCAGATGGAAGCATCGAACGGCACTGAGTGATGTGGGTTTCGTGGTCAGGATGCGTACCCAAGTAAAGCAGGAAGGGAAGTAAAACGAGCAGGAATCCGGATGGTATCGATGTAAAGTCGCAGGAGAGGGTATGCTGACGGAGACATTTTCGAAAATGCACTGACAAAATGTTGGAAAAATTATTGGTGATGACAGATGGGCACTTGGACCAATAGCTCAGATGGCCCGGAGAATGGCAGAAATATAATACCGAAGGATTTGCGAGGTTTTCTCCGAAAAGAGGGAGTGCGTACATGAAACAGAAAGTCCGATTTATCGCAGTCTGAATACTTGCTTTCCAGCAAGAGGTTGTGGAAGACTCACTCATAAAGGGATATGCGTAGAAGCCCGAACCTGGAGGTTTGGTGGAGCAGAGCGACAAAAGTTGATAGGTGAGTGAAATACCATTCAAATAAAGGGGTTGTTTGGACTTAAATGGTGAACACAATTTGATAAAATGTGGACAAAGGAGTTTATATACGGCGATCTTATGAAGTCATATAGGGATGGTACAAAAAGTGCAGACTATCGCATAAAGAGATATGCTGATAAGAGTATGACACTGGGCACCGGAGATACAGCTCAATGGTCAACAACCAGGCACACGTGTTGCTCATATCCAGCTAGGAAATGAAGGAGTAATCTTCATAGTGTTACTCCGCGTAGAAGCCCCAGTCGTGTAAAACCGATACGAAAATGTGGCACTAAATGAAAAGTGAACGAAGTGGTGTTCAACCGTCGGTCTGTCTGGGGTGATTGCGAGGGTGATATTTGAGGAGTACAAATTTATAGCGAAGTGGGCACAATAGTGGTATATATTTGAATGTCGGAAGGAAGCAGCTTTAAGTAATGCCCGTCCGAAATGGACAAAAGTGGAAGATGATTGAGTGACTAGATGCTTTGAGGAAAGCCAACCTGAGACCTTGGGAAGACAAACAGAATAACGGCAACCTAGATCATGAGTAGTTGACCTCCAGCTAAAGCTGTGGAAAAAGCATCTGGTTGGACTGTGGCTCACGTGTCCTACCGTTGTTATTTGGTAGAACAGCTACAGAGGTCAACAGGTGAGTAAAATGCGATACAATTACGAATATGTTCGGGTTCATTGGCAAATAGCCTGGAAGCATCAAGAGTTAGTAACAAAGTGGATGCGGGAGATGAAAATATAATAGACTGATAGAGTCATACGTGAGCAGTTCATATAAAAAGCTGTCAAGACGTGCAGGTGACCTCATAGTTAGATATTCTGAAGAAAGTCTGACGTGGGACACTGAGGAAGTAGTCAAACGATCGGCATCCTATATTTTGGCTAGTTATTAACAAAAGTCGTTGTCAGGAAACGTAAGCGAATGACCGGAGATGCAGCAAAAATAACAGTAGAACAGAGGTTAGTATCACGCGGATGAAACGCTGGGAGTAAAACCACTTTATGTTTTGTGATATTTTTGGCAGGTGAGAGAATCGATTCATAACTCATGGTTTTATTTAGAGTGATGACATACAGGTTGTCCAGTGAACGAACAAACCCCTTAAGAGTTTAGCTGGAATTGTGATGTTCACAATAAAGGTATCTCAAAATGTAACCGTTTCATGTTTTGGGGTACAGAATCCGGTAACTAGACAAAGGAGAATGAAGATAAAATGGTTTCGAGTAAGACAGATAGAATGCAGGCCGTTGGAGATAAGCCTCAGCAGTAGCATTTGGAAGAGTAATTTCTGAGCCGAGCGAAAGTGCTTGCATATACCGAATTGGAAGGTGGGCAGGCGTATTCAGGAAAGTTTGAGGAGACAACGAGTGGCAGTAATTAAACGTAGGGGATGTTGCTTTTTGATCCGCTATCGACGCTGGTGGATGAGGCTGGCCGTGCGCTGGACACCCAACCTGAAAGCCATTTCTGTTGACAGGAGGTGCTGTCATCCAGCCTGCTTGAGATTGCATATCATTGCAGACGACCTGCATGCCGGATGTGCTCCGGTTAGAGCGGTGGATATGACCGTGCTCCGCATTGCTGGGGCTGATGTGGGTTTTTGTTGAGGCCAAATAGCCGTAAATATCAGGTAGTCCATGATCAGGTGACCAGGCGTCAGGGGATCCCGGAACGTAACCAGAAAAGCATTATTTGGGTATCGTGCAAGTAGCCGATGGACGAATAGGAGTATATCCAGGTTGGTGACTAAAGTGGCCTCCAGAGTACTGAAAGTCATTGAGATAAGGATACGCAAGAATGAAGGTTCGAAAATAAAGAAAATGTAGAGAAAAGCAGTCTGGGATGCCCGCATCTGAGGATAAACGGGAATCGATACAGGAAGAAACATTAACAGAATGGTTCTCTGGGGCTAGTTTTTACTGCAGAAGTCAGATATGGACTGAGAATGTTTACTCATTTTAATCTGTCATAGACTTCCGGTGTTAGCTCGATTCAAGAGTCTTGACATTTCCGATAGGCTTGGTCATCGGGAGCATTTGAATTGATGAGCAGTAACTTTTGGATAACCGTGAAGAACTTATCCAGTACATTTCTAATCCGATGACCGGGAGCGGAACTACGTACCACCAAAGTTAGTTAATTCTATAAGTTAGAGCAAACTGTGATGGAGTGTGAACGTTAGCTAGTATTGGTAATGGGATTTGAAAGGTTAAACTCCAGAAAGTCTTAGATAGGTAGAAACAGACGCTAAATGCAATGGATTAGTAAATGTCTAGAAAGATAATTTTCAGTCCCTTACGGCGAGGCCACAAAGGGTCCAGCCTAAAAGGTAAGCGTCTTTCTTTATATGTGAAAGGTGAGCCCCATCCAATCAGCCGCTGGGTAAAACGTTGTTATATTTATACGATACCAATTCTGTTTAATTTGCGCATGCTAGGAAAACTAACCAGCAGTATTCTAGTGAAAACCTGGAGTGGGTTTTATAGACGGAGAGAAAGCAGTCTCGAAAATGGAATGAGTGAAACTTCGGGCCTAAACACTTTCTGGCCTTAGAAGCTTGAAGGGCCGAATATATGGAGAAGACAAACATGCAGGAACAGTTTAAACCGTGTTTCCGAACACCTTGGTTGCTAGCAATGGATGGATTACAAATGGCTGGAGACCCTGGGGGTGGGTTGCATTTATGTGTAAGCAACCCATACTTGTCAGCAGAAAATTCATCCGCCAAGTTGAGCACTGTCTTTCCAGTGCAGATATGTCTTCATAGATGCTTAAGATAGCTGGGATGAGACTGTCAGGCTTGAATGAGTGGATAATTGGTATGTCAGCAGCAACACGAAATGCGATGCCATGACTCACTGGGAGTAATAAGTCGTTTAAGTACATGAGGAACGGCAGAGGGCCAAGGACGCTACTCTTTATAACATTGCTTGTAACAGGTTTAGATCTGGAAAAGCGTACATTTATTGGGGCAGCCTGAAAGGGATTAGACAGGTAAGAAGTGATCCAGGGTAGAAGGTGTTAGTGATGCCAAAGGATCAGATTTCGGTCATAAAATGAGGGCATGGCATGCCGTCAAATTCTTTTGACGTATACAAGTAAAGTACCATAAGAGCCACTTCACAGTCTGCCTTCCCAGCGATGAGACTCAAAAAATCAAGCTGGCATATGCGCAAAATCCTGATTAAAAACCGTATTGTTGACAATTGTTAACGTTGAACTTGAAGAGGAACTCCGCAGTGTTCTTGTACGATTTTTTCCATTAACCAAGGGAGAATACGTGTATGGTTAGTACGGCGGTAGTTTGTTCCCACCTGCGGTGAGCTTCTCCTTTGGTGCGGGATTACGGCTGAGCATCTCCAGTTGATTAGCACCAGATTAGTGTTCACTGGTAAAGTGAACCGACTGAGTGGCAAGTAACGTAATTCGGTTTGAGATTTTACCGTTGCAGCAGGCAGCAAACCTTCAGGTCCTGGGTAAGGTGATGGCCAAAAGATGGTTAATAATTGGTAGATAACTAAAGCGTCTAGCTCTGCTGTGGAAATGGTTGAAGTGAAAAATGGCGGAAGGGCGGGAGGGTACACATTGTTGCTAGGGGCCACAGTAGAGGCAAAGAATATTTTTGAGGCCTTAGCAATAATTTGGAGAGTACGGACAAATACCTTGTCCGTGGAAACTGTGTGCGAGATATCTCTTTGATTGAAAGAAGTTATGACTATCTGCTGCTACGACAGCCGGAGATCCATTTGGGTGCAGCAAAGCCCTCGGTTCATGGCCACGCAGAGTAGTTTTTTCAAGCCTTTGAATAGTAGATGTGAAGATAAGTTCAACAAGAATAGCAAAGTCATGTGCAGCTTTATAATTATTTTGAGTTTTAGCATACTGTGTTTACAGAGAGGTGATACGGGGTTTCCTGATGCTCCGTTTCCGAAAGAGGCATGTAATCTTCTCGAGACATTCGGAGGCCTATGCATAGAAAATATCGGTAG
Organism: Fasciola hepatica; assembly: GCA_948099385.1. NCBI lineage: Eukaryota > Metazoa > Platyhelminthes > Trematoda > Plagiorchiida > Fasciolidae > Fasciola > Fasciola hepatica. Next base: position 5,355,849 of record CANUEZ040000012.1, on the reverse strand, counting down.
CGTGGGATGAATCATCAGAGAGGAAAAACCCACTTCAGTCTGCTTGCCGAAAAGTCGTAGGGAGATGCTTACATTTGGGAACAGGAGAGGTTTTGATTCCGTGTGATGTCAGGTTAGGCTGTGACAGAGTAACGATGCGGCCGTTAACTGTGTTGTGGTCGTTAGAGATGAGGCTTTGGATGGATGAGGCAACTATGTAAAACGTGCAATGTGTGAAAACAAAATCTAAAATGTTGTTTCCCCAGTAGGGGAGAGAACAAGCTGTATTTATCCTTCTACGTTACCACTTGTTACAGATGGTTAAAGGTTTGTTGGTGCAGATATAGATGGCCGAGCTGTTTAAGGTTGCTTAAATTCATCGGCCATAATTTTTACTCTTGAGGTAGTTAGGACTGGCACTCGAAAGCATCATTTTTGTGGGGAAGTTCGGATAAATGTCCGCCTGGTGGACCGTAAGCACATCCTTTATGAAGCTGAGAGCCGGGAAGGTGGACAGTAGGCCACAGCGAGTCGGGAATGGAGTCAAGTACGGAGCTAGAAGGTGTTGTCGCAGTAAATGTTTGGTAGACTAAAGCCAAGGAACCTCCACCATGCCGGGGCTTCCAATTTACCCTGATGACATTGTGACTCACGAGAGAAATTAGGTCCCATGAAGAGTAGTGGGTCAGCCCCTTTCCAGCAATCACGATAATAATGATGGTATATTTCTTGACCGTGTTCAAGACACATGCACGAGGAACGATCAGAGAATTCAGCGATACAGGGCAATGTGAAGTATTCACGGTTTTGGAATCTAAGATTCGACAAGATGGCAAAAATTAAGTAATAAATCTGGGCAGTGTTTGAGTGAAGTGAAAAATGGATGGGCACTGCTGCATTTAGAAACCTCTTCAAAATTCGGGAAAAGAACACTGCTGATAAGGAGCCACACGTAAAAACTCAGATAAAAGCAATGCCGAAAAGCCCCCAAAGTGCCGTTTTTGCAAGAGCCAGTGAAACAACAGGAGTCGGACATCAGTGATATTGGTCTACTTCGCAGACATCCAGAGCTTGATCTGCCGCATGATCACAAAGTGCAGGTGATTTCACAATAATAGTAATATTATTAATAATAATCGTTTATTTTGGAAACTCCTGATGCATACCGGACGCCTGACCAGCGTTTTACAAGTGACAAAGTAGACAGACGAGTTTTGCGAACAACTCAGTAGGATTGGTACAATTAAAAGGGAGATGGAAGATAGATAGATGTGCGCACACCAGAGAATAACAAAGGGCTTTTATGTAAACGCAAGGATGGAATCAAATGGTTTTCCCGGTGAGCCTGAAAGCCAGGGACAAATGGAGGACCGGGCTGGTCCAAGAGGAGGTGAATGGAGCCTAAAAGTTTTGCATGAGGAAGACCACAACCCCGAATGAAAAACTGAGGTAACAAGAGACGATGACTAAATAAAGAAAAAAATGAGTTGCATGCTGAGGGATCAAGTAGCCTTAAAATATAACACGTTGCAACCAAAGGAGGGCATCAATTTAAAAATGGGGAGCGAGTAATGCAAGATGTAACCAGTGGGCCAGATGACAACAAGGGTTTGAAAGTATAGAGATAAGGTAAGTTTGAGGCATGGATGTAGACAAAATGGATGGGTATCATAACGGTCAGCAGGACGGCGGCAGAAGAAATCGAGGATACAGAAGATATAAACAAATATGTGCATGCGTGTACATTTGTATATATAGATAAGCATATACATGTATAGGAGAAGGCGCAAAGAGCAATGATGTGACAGAATACGTAAGTGGCGGAGCCTGGAATAGACAGGTATGGCTAGAACAATTGGTGCAGAATTACCGTGGATGGATTCTGATGAAGTATTTTGTGTTAGCGAGCATGTAGTATCAACAGAGAGAGAGAGAAATGACTTAGGAAGCTCAGAAGCGATGGCTGTAAGCATCAGTTGGTAAACGAAGTAGCATTGTAAGGTAGGTTAGATCTTACTTTGCGGGTTCCTTAGTAAACGCGTGCTTCGGTCCTTTGTACTGCTTGGACCACCTGCACGTTATTCTAACGCTCGGCACTGTACGAATATGTTAACCAGAACAGTATTCTCCACGACCCCTGAGAACGAGAAGGCGATTGGGAGAGATAGTGATTGGCATGTATTTGGAAGCTTGCGTGAGAGTGTGCGCAAGAGCAACGGTCAAATGGCAACCGCGCCTGGCAGTCAGTGTCCAGTTAAACAATAAACGTGGTAAATGTATGAACGAAGATGGCAGCCGCTACAGGGGCCTCCTCCTAGAAGGCCGACGGAGTTGGGCTTCGATAGTGATGGTAGACCAGAATTATTGGTTGTCCAGGAACTCCTCGTAGCTTGCCCGTTATATTGTTGGTGACGTCGAACGACTGGTGATGAGTTTAACGGTGCCTGCACTCTCGAGGTCCGATGTGCGTAGGTCCAGCTGTTTTTTAGCGCCCACAGGTCTCATATGCACGCGAGCCGGAAGATGCCGCGTCAGGTCCAAAAGGGCGTCCAGTGGTCGTCTCCAGTACCAATTTGACCAGTCGTTCCGTTGTCCAGTGAGTGGTTGACTCCTTGAACGGGAGTCAGCGAGGCTACGGATGAATACAATGTGACTGTGTAGATCCGTCTGAGAGAGGGCAGGGTAAACTGGAACAAAATGGCGTCTGAGGAAGCCGGCGGATATTGGACCGTAATAACGACACACGAACGATGTTCGGTGTAGTTGTAGTCGCTAGGAGACCAGAAAAAAAATGAAATCATAAATACCGACTGTAATTTCTCGGGCCTGTTGAGTGGTAAATCCATGTTGAACTTCCCAACATTCGGTAGTAAAAATCGTCACGAAATCGGCGAAGTGGACGCGATTTCGTAGCTGACGACCGCAATGGCTACTTCGCTTTGCGGTTACAGTTGTAGAATCTGATGGACTAGCTGCTGAGTCCTCAATAAGCGAATTTGGGGGTGGTTCGAGTAATAACTCGCCCGATGCGGGTGATTGAACGGCTTGAGTAGGTGTATATTGGCCGAGCGGCTCACACTCCATGACGGCAGGCTTGAGACGGTCGATAGATACGGTGTAGTGTCGTCCGCTGATATCTATGACAAATGTTTTGCCCTACATTTTATCACCCGAAACGGGCCAGTGTATGGCGCTCGTAGTGGTGATCGAACGCCATCGACGCGAAGGAATACGTGAGTAGCGGTTCCTAACGCAGTTGGGACATAACTTGTAGAACGTTGTTCACGCGGCAGACTGGCCTTGAGCACTCGCATGTGCTGCGTGAGGCGCTGAGCATAGTCACCATAATCAAAAGTCACGGTTGGTGAGGGGGCTACCAACTCTCCAGGCAGACGAAGTGTACAGCCATATACTGGTACAGCCGGTGTTGTGTGTAATTCCTCCTTAACGGTACTACGCAGGCTTAAGAGTTCTAATGGTAGTGTTTCACTCCATAGGGGATTACTGTTTGCTCGAAGGGCGGCTTTTAATTGCCGGTGGAAACGCTCAACCATACCATTGGCCTGAGGGTGGTAAGCTGTCGTTTTAACGTGTTGGCAACTGAGCGTAGCGAGTAGGCTGCCGAAAGCGCCGTCAAAATGTGGACCACGATCGGTGGTCACTATTGCTGGGCAACAGGAGTGACTAACCCAACCGGTCAGAAAAGCTTTCGCGGCCTCTTCCGACGTTGGACAAGGGATAGGAATGGCCTGCGGCCAGCGAGTAAAAAGATCCACGCATGTGAGTATGTAAATGTGCCCAAGCGAAGGTGGAGGTGGTCCTACGAGGTCGACATACACATGATGAAAACGCGTTTTGAGTTCTGGGAACCTGGTTAACGCCGCCTTAGTGTGCCTATGGGTCTAAACACGTTGACACTGCAGACAAGCACGAGCCCATTGACGGACATCTCGTTTGACATTGTGCCAAACAAAACGCTCAGTTATCAGTTTCACCGAGGCGGTCACTTCCGGATGAGCCAGATTGTGGAGTGTCAGGAACGTAGGATACCGGTAGGCAGCAGGAACTGCCGGTCTAGGGCGAGCTTGCGACACAGCGCACGCGTTGGTATTCTGGGAAGCTGGGATGGGTACTGTGGTTAAACTCAAAGAACCGTTTTGTCGAAGTTGTTCGATGTCAGAGTCCATAGTTTGAGCCTGTGCCATTGCGTCCAAGTTGATTTTAGGCGTCGGTGTCAGACGTAGTTGATGTGCGCTTGATAAGGCGTCGGAGACAGGATTAAGTACCCCAGGGGCGTGTCGTATGTCCACAGTAAACTGAGACAAAATCTAGGTGGCGAACCTCGCGTGGTGAGTATCGGTCGGAAGCTGACTTTAGTGCGTAAAACCAAAGGCGTGTGGTCCGTAAACGCCGTTACCGAACGGCCTTTAAGTGCACGTCAAAAATGACGGATTCCCAAGTAGATGGCTAATAACTCCCTACCGAATGTGCTGTACCCAGATTACGCGGGTTGAAGGCGCTTGGAGAAAGCTAAAGGTTGCCAAGAGTCGTCTATGAACTGTTGCAGTACTGCTCGAACAGCTGTGTCCGTGGCATCCATCACTACCGAAATAGGAGCCAAAGGGTCGTGGTGGGTAAATAGTGCTGTGTTGGCGACAGCATCTTTGACCAAGGCAAACACGAACTTCCGCTTACCTCCGCGCAACAGGTCGGTGAGGGGTTGCATCATTTCCGCACAGTGAGGAATAAATTGGCGGTAGAAATTCACCAGGCCGGCGAACTGACGCAACTGGCGGAAAGATTGGGGTTCAGGGTAGTCACGAACAGCGGAAACTTTATCTGACAGAGGGCGGATACCCGAGGATGAAATAGAATGTCCTATGAAGGTGATATCAGCCTGGCCTCATTCGCATTTCGCGATATTGATCGTAACGCCGTGCTGGCTAAGGCGTCCGAAAAGTGCCCGTAAGTGTGTGCCATGCTCTTGCACTGAAGAACTCGCCACCAAAATATCATCCAGGTATACGTGAACATTTTCCAAACCACGAGTTGCCTCGTGCATGAACCGTTGAAAGGTCTGGGCTGCACTGCTGAGTCCAAACGGCATTTGCAGAAACTCGAACAGCCCGAAAGGCGTAGTGACGGCAGTTTTAGGGATATCGGCCTCTGCTACCGGGATCTGGTTGTACTCACGAACTAAATCGATGCGGCTGAAGACGGAGCAACCTGATAAAGACGAAGTAAGTTCCTGTATATGGGTAGTCTGGTATCGGTCAGGGACGGTAACTTTGTTAAGCCTCTGTAGGTGCCTCTGTTGCGGAGCTGCCCTTGGGTGGAAGGATGGGTAGGTTGAGCAGCAGAAGGGGAGATCCGGGACACCATTGACGAAAGCGACTGGCAGTAGGCAGCCGGAGCCTAATAGAGGGGAGGGTTTGCAAGTGAATAATAGCTCTGTTTACTCCTATCGCCGAAGGGAATGGTGGTAAAACAGAGTCAGTAATGGTTAAAGATCGGGGAGGGGCAACGACCGTAGCTGGAGCCGTAGCTGATGCACAGAATGCTTTGGGAGGATTCTAGGTAAACCACCTGGATAAACATATTACAGAGGAGTGAGGAGGTTTCGGTGATCGCAAGGAGAAGTGCCCGGTAAAATAGAATTTGAAGGCCAGGTGGTCGCGTCACTCTGTCAGGAGCCAAATCGGCATCGTGGTCGAGCTGCCTAACCAAATACAGCGGAAATGGGAGCGAAATTTACGGGAATTTGGATATGATCGACAAAAAGTCACAAGGGAGAGCCTGCAGACCAACATGACTTGTGACAAAAGCTCAAACGAAAAACTGAAAAAATTACTGGGGATGACGAGTACCCACCTGAACCACTAGTTCTAAGGACCCGTGAAAAAGCAGAAACCTTATTCCGAAAGAGTCGCAAAGCTTTTCCTGGGAGGAGGCAAAGAGCGGATGAAACAGAAAGTCGGATTTACCACAACCGCAGCACTTCATATCCAGCTAGAGTTTGCGGAGACAACACAGAGTGGAGTGTGGAGTAGAATCCCAGTCATCGGAATTCGGTGGAGCAGAGTGATAAGAGTTTGCAGGTGGGCTAAACGGGATCCAAGTGAATGGGCCTTCTAGATCAACAGTAGTTACGGTGTATTTCGGATGGGCCCGACACTTGCTGCCATGCAAGTATAAGTGGCACAACTGAAGACAGTATCAGAGATTACATTGGGCTAGAATAGGTGCACGCAGAGGTCTATAGGAAAATATTGGAATGGACTGAAATGATAATCACCCGGCAAATGGAATGCTCATTGTCAGGTGGTTGCGTCTGCCGTTTTTGAGTAAGGTCGGCTGGAAGCCTGCAGAACATATGCAAGCCGTATGATAAACAACTACCACTGGTGGAAATTCAAACACATGCGGAGAATGTGTCGTTCATCTTCAAAAAAGAGGGGTTTATCGACTGGGAGATGAAGAGTTACCTACAGACTGCAGAATATCAAAGACATACAGGTAGAAATCTCTTCGACGTACTAGAGAAAAGCTTGCGGCAAGTTATTCACTTTATAGGAAGTAGGTTGAGAAGCTTCAACTTGGAAATATGTCAGCCTGCAGAGACAGTGGTATGAGGTTGTGCCTGGATAATGGCGGACTCCGATATATAGCAAACAACTGGCGCACCTAGAGGAAGTGGGACTACCAGAGTGATTGTGAGAGGAAGCAGCCGGAGAAATCGGGCAAGCCGGTATCTAACTGGTAAGTTTATATAGGGTTGGGTAAGAAACTTCAAGGCGGAAATGAGAGATAAATAAATATTGACTGCTTGGCTACGGCGACTACACAGGTGTTTTGTTTTTCAAGAGAGGTGGTGGAGAAGTTCATGGGTAATTGTACGTTAACGGATGAAAGCTGTTCGATGCGTACCACGTCAAAATGATAGATGAATAAAGCTGCCCACGTATACCGTGGAAGGCAACAATGAACCAAAGGCTATAGAATAAAATACATCAACGGTTGTGGGTAGTGGGGGAATTAGGAGGCTGGATACGGGGTCAGTTTCGTTATTTTAACACCCGAATGCCACATCTGGAGGGGGAGAGGAGCCGCCAGGTTGAGGATGTAAAAAAGTGATAATATAGTAGGTGTACCATTTCTAACGACCATTTTGGCAGGCTTGACAAACGACGGAGACGGAGTTACGAGGCTGCATTAGAAATATATCGGAGGCTTTTAAACATGGAGGAAAGTGGTGATCTGTGAAATCAGAATAACTCAATGTAACGGCCTCTGGAGGCGATTGGATGGGCTGATAAGGAGCGCAGATAAACCACAATCACTTCACTGATCATTGGGACTACGGAGAGATATGTCGACACTGTGCGTTTTTTTCTGACTGGTAAGGGAATTACCAGGGTCAATAAATGTGTCGATGATGGAATAGAATCGGCCAGTTCTAACTTCGGAACGGATATGATTACGAAAGGGGCAGAAGAATAGACACACGTGCAACTCAGAGAAGGTGATAAATTAAGCAGCTGCCAAGATCGGTGAACATTAGCATAAGTAACCGTCGTGTGCAGAGAGCAGGATCGATAGCAGGTAGGGGTGTAAGATGTTTACCGTTGCGTACAAAGATAGGGATAAGTTGAGCCGGGCATGAGGAGGGAAGGATATACGGTCAATAAAGAGAGCAAGCTCGAAAGGAGGCCGAAGATAACTCGAGAAAAATGGAACAAATAATTGCAGGAGCAGTGCAAGCATAAAGGTGGAACTTTGTAATCCACAGGAGGTCCTGGTGGATGGGACTGACCGTGCTCCAGACACCAGACTTGAAAATCACTTCTGGAGACAGTAGGAGCTACCCACCAATCTGTTTGCCCCCACAGGTCGTTGCAGAAGTCCTGTACGCCCTATGTGCACCGGCCAAAGCGGCGGATATGGCTCCATTCAGCACAGCTGGGATGAAAATGAGTTGTATGAATGCAGGGGAATCAAGTAGTCTATGTTCCAGTAGCCGGGTTATGGAAATCCCGCGGGAAGCGGTGGAGTGGGGAAAGAAAATCAAATAGTGCGTAAACTTCAGTTGTTCTATTCAGCGACAGATATTCCAAGGTGTTCATGGATGGAGCAGGCTATACACGTCCTCAGAGGGGTTGGTTTTTGAAGCAAAATAGGAAAGGCTGCTGTCTGGCAGTTCTACCAGTCATGGGTTTGAGGAGAGACACAGATTACCAACATCATATCAGAGAATTAGCAGTGAAAGAAATGGGTGGAAGTAACGCTGGGGTCCGGTTTTTTCGATAAAAGGACTTACGGAAAGTAAAATGGAACAGTGCTTGCGACAACCTATCATGAGGCTTAGTGAGAATCACCAGTAAGACAAGGAGGCGATAATGGGCGGTACCTGGGGCGAATACTTGTGTGCAGTTCCATGAGCGATGGATGGGTGACTATATGGACTATGGTGGTTTTTTCATCAAAACAGGGCCTAAAATCTCGACAGCTGAAAAGGGGTTCCAACGAGTAAATGGTTAAAAGAGTCCGGTAACTTGAGAACACTACTATAGATGCAGCTACATATTTTCTAGCATTACCGATGTTCTTATACTTGATAGCGGCTGACAAAACAGGATCCTGCCTACTACGTTATGAGCAGACAGCATGAGTCGATGAATCAACAGGAGGACAGTGGCCAGTAGGGGGTCGTGGTCGGGGGCGTAGAAAATCAGTGAATAACCAAACCCATGGAAATTGTCACTAACAATCAAAGAAAACGGACTTGGCTCAATACAATACAGAATGAATCCACATGCTCCTTAGCATCGGTCGTTATCAACTGTCTGCTGGACAAAAGTTGTTAAATTTCTCTTTAGTATCCCAGGCCACTTTCGTAGAGATCATGCATGGGAAGAGTTGCTGTGCTGCCGGATGTCTATTTATTCCCTTTTTGAGTGACAAAGAGGCTGAAGATAGCGACCTACTTTGGCTTAAGAGCTTGCGTTAAAGGGAAGAATATTTACCAGTAAAGAATTTAGACAGCATGCCAGCCCTAGACACTGGAATCAGGACCGAACAGTCCCTATAACGTAAAGAATATCTGTAGGGAGTGATAACCCGGGGGCTGTACGATATACGTTTTAAAATATTGCAAAATTAAGGCAGGTTCATTCGTAGGGGGCTTAGCCATAGGAGCTCTAGGTTCAACATTTCACGCCTTCAGGGGCAGTGAATATCCCAGTAACTGTTTAGCAAATCTACGTCGTACCTTCTCAATTGCTAATCTGTCAATCTGCCGCATGTTAGAAAAGACCAGAGTGGAATATTCCAAAAATGGTCCAGTATGAGTTAAAAAAGTGCTTGGCTTTCTCACCGAAAGATCTAAGGTCCTAACAATCAAACTAATTAGCTGTCTAGCTTTAGCAACTTGCACGGCCGAATGTTCAGAGAAGTTAAATGTACACGAATATAGTAATACCAATCCCATTAGCTTTGCTGATGATGTAAAGCTGTTGTACACCTTCGACCATAATTCACTGGATAATACTATAGCAAAAATATCGGAGGACTTACGGATGCTCAATTCGTGGCGTACCGATTGTATATGAAGTTCTCGGCGGATAAAAGCCGCATTCTTACATAAAAGTGTCATTTCCCTCCTGAAAATTTTAGTACAGGTGGTCATCTTGTCCCCAACAAATCATCAGCACGCGGCCTGGGCGTGCACTACTCTAGTTCGGTAAACTTCCCGGAGCAAGTAGACACTCAAATTGCTAGGTCTTGCAGGTAAATAGGATTTGTCTACAAAACATTTCGTTTGCGCCACTGGCCACTAGAGTGTGGTTCAATAGTTGGCTCTAACATGCGCCAGATGGACAGCATCGCCATCGAAAATGTTCAACCCACATTTACTAAACAAATAGTTGGCTATTCGTCTAGTCTTAACTAAAAACGGCGCTGTGACCTGCTACACCTCGAACCTCTTTCGCTCCGACGGATTAGGAACAACTTACCCTTTTTCCACTCAGTATTAAAATACAAATTCTGCAAAGCCTCCCTTGTGGTGCGAGACCCATTAGGCTGAGGGCATTCGTTACGACACTGCAAGGATTCTGTCATTGTGCCGTCTTCGAGGATCGGCCTACGGTCCAATTTCTTTACTGATAAATATTCACAAATGTGGAAGAAACTTCCACCGAAGGTCCGTGCCATAGGCTACTTGCCGAGATTTAAAGTGGAATTAAACAAACGACTTGATGTCTTGACACTCGTATCGAACACTGATCCACTCACTTCGGAGGAGCGACTGCACAAAGTTGGTTTGAGTTTCTAACACGCGGATCTGAGTCAGGGGCCAGGAGGCCTACGTACCACACAAGTTGCCCTATGTATCACTGAACTTTTACTAATCTTTCGTGTACAACCTTTGTTTTGAAAAGTCGAACCATCCATCAAGTAGTTCTAATTTCTAGATAATAGAGGCTTCTCTTCACCATTGACAGTTGATCCCCTGCTGGGAGCACCCAAGACTGCTTTTTTCTATTTTTATCTTTCCAGACAATCACAGATGTGTATAATCCCTTTCGATGGCTCGGCATAATACTTGGCCCACACTTCCCGCTAAAAATTTAATACCTGACCGTCGTTTCTTCACTACCACATTGACCCTGCTCTCCAGGACCCCTCGCAACCTGGTCGCAAGCTCCTGGACTATTCGATTTCTACAGCAATGTGACAACGCCAATATCACTCAAGCGAAGCCTGCCGGCGGATGGCACCTCCTGTCATCAAAAGTGGTTCCCAGTTTGGGTGTCCAGCGCACGGTCGGCCCAACCCGCCAGCACTGGTTGCGTCAAAAAAACACCATTTGTACACCCGAAACGCTGCAAACATGGAGCCATCTCCCCCAGTTATCGACTATTTTTCATCGTACTCGTTTCAACCTTCGGCACCTTAACTCACCGTTTCTTACGCCTGGCAAAATCTACTTTTCTTAGCACATAGTTATCGCAGGGTTAAATGAATTTACCGTACTCGGCTTATCGTTTATGATCCCTTTTCCCGAGGATTCCTGTCAGGCTGCCGGCTCGTCCCATTCGCAAAATTAACCAACCCCCAAGATAGAGCCCGCACTTTTTATCAAATTTACCGATATGTTGGAAAAAGGTCGCATTTAATGTTGCCATACACTTTCGTCCCATAAAGTCCAAACAGTATATTTCACTGAGGAATATTTGTCCTCAGAGCATCCCAACAGTCGACGATATTGAGACAGTTCGCTCTCCCTCTTTCAGTTCCTCTGTTCGCCCACACGACTGTAGCGTTGCAATGTCCTCACCTTGCAAAGATTCATGCCTTCCCCAGACTTTCACATCTGAGCGACAACTGTATCGCAGCTTTTTGATCTTTCGCCATCACATGATCCACCTTTTACAAAGAATATCAACAGATAGTATTTAACCTGTCATCTACTTCACCGCTCAACTTTGCAAGCGTGTTTATCAGTTGTTTGGTGCTCTTTCATATTTGGTATTCTATCCTGGTAAGTATTCTCAGTCAATTTTGATCCCTTCAACTCTCTTGTCATCATTTTCAGCCCTTAGATCACGATAACTATTACGTAAACACTTGTCATTTTAATACTCATCTCCTTTACAAACCCTGTATCTGCCACTATCATGGCTACACATCACAAACTGATCTGTCGCCCAGCGTAGTGAACCCCAGATATATAAACTACCCGCCTTAATCGGGATACCTTATTTTCCTTCTACATTTCAGAAGTGAATACACTGAACGAACCAAGAGACGTGGGCTACTGTCAGGACCAAATCCCCCATGATCATGAATGAACACCCACATTGTGAAAACGAACCCTGGACTTTTGCTCACCTGTTTCCTTTTCCTTCTACCCCTTGGAACCCTCGCGCTGTACATTTTGCTCCCTGGCTTGTGGAACAGGTTAACTGGCCAATATACTTCATCTGCCGACTGTGCTTCCACTGTGTGTTCCTTGCTGTGCAGATTCATCGGTACTGTGTGTGTGCGTGTGGTGTCGCCTGGTGACAAGCGGATAACTAGTTGGCTGAGTGACTTACCGGCACTGTTATCCATTTCAGACGGTTAACGCCCTGGACTGTCGTGTCGCTTGGATCCTCCCTCTGTCGGACTTGCTGGTAAAGTGAGTGTCATTTTTGTGCTCCTTAAGCATCAGGATACTACACCAGTTCCCATTTTCAACGTTGGTGCATCACTTTCCACCCTTCTGAAAGTAAACGAACTGCTCAACGATTACATGCTTACTTCTGGCCACTTCTTCCACCATCATCTAGGTAATCTCTCTCTACATATGGATCCTTCACTAGGTATTTAACTGACTCAGTCGATACTCGGTCGCTAAACCTTACAAAGGTAGTCTTTGAAAGACTTTCCTTGTTCTTTGTCCTCAAATTCATTCCTTTCATCGTCTTATTACCAATCCCAATCCGTTCCATACTCCGCGGAGTTCTGTAGCTGGTTTACGTCTCCCTTGAAACTTCTTTTTCCCCAAACCGAACGAAACTTTCGTCAATCCTATTTAATTCTTTCGTTGCGCAGTCCCTTTTTGTAATATCTGAGTAAGAGTCTACCACTTTCGACCAGCTCCACCCTGACTCGTCCGGCTTGGCCACCAACCCTTAAGTTCAGATTTGCCAGGCGCCACCATAAAGAGTAACTCAAAAACGTTCTCCCGTACTGTATATAGTGCACATACCTGAACCATTCTTTTGGAATTCGGACTCTGTTTCCAACTGTGCCGTTTGATCTTGCGTTGCAGCATGCCTCGGTGTTATCCGAAATAAACCATTATCATTATCATTATCATTCCGGATTTTTGGGGATGAAATGGCCACTGTTTTAAAAGTTCCTGCGTGAACTTAACACTTATACATAAGGATATAACTTCAGGCAGCGAAGTTCATCAACCGTCAATCGCTCCGTGAATCTTAAGACGGTAAATCGACTGTTATATCAGCAACGGCAGGATCTTATTGGCCTGGTTCGATGGAGTACATAATTTCAGTGTCGTCTGCAAAAAGGAATGCAGCGCTGTGTGTGATGTTAAAAATGCCATTACCACACATAACAAGTAAGGGACCTAGTACGCCTCCTGGAAAAGCTTCAAATGATACTGGTCAATGTGACGATAAACGACCGTTGACGTCTATTTCCTGTTTTCGGGATGTTAGATATGACGAAAACCAATTCAGAATCGGGTCAACACTTCCGTAGGTTTTACTTTAGCCAGCAGCCTACTGTGGTTACTCGATCAAAAGCCTTGTCGCTAATTCAGCATGGTCGGTGGCCATAGTTATCAAGTCAAAGAAATCCTTCATAGTAGTGGCACACAATCTTTTTTAAAGAAAGCCTTGCTAGCCAGAATAATTGAGGCTACCTTTCAGTAGATGAGTTTTTAGTTTATTTTTATTCAATCTTCCCGGTAATCGGGAAATTATAGGTGTGTGGTTCCCTGGTCGACAGTTGGTTAGGTCCTGTTGTGAACCCTCCTTAGGAATTGAGATAATAACTGGTGTTTTGCCATGGGAGAGAGAGGTGCCACTATTCACAGATAAATCAAAACTTTTTGACAGCAAGAACGGGACATCAGTTTCGCCTAATCTGAAAGTAGCCGGTGGTACTGAATCTGTCCCGGAGAGGTGTGATTATAGAATTTTAGTAAGCTATGCTGTTAAGTCGTCTAGGTGAAATAACATAGCTGAGGACCGTTCAGATGTCAGCGGCTCAAGGTGATATAGACAGGGAAAGTTAGTTTTATAATAGTTGTTATATATACCAGTTGAGACAGAAGAATGGTTCTGCCTTTTCCTTAGTTTCATCAGCCTTGATAAGGCTACCGTTTTTTTGGGTCGATTGAAAGTCCTTAGTTCCCGCTTTTCTATTAGGGGATAGTCCAGTCAGTTAAGTTGAATGAGATGAACAGTTCATTTGTAGGAACAAAAATCACTCGACCTAAGAAATTCGCTCTGCAGTATAGAAAGCTGCTTTTTTGTTCGACAAATGCCGTTACGTTTATGGCCTCCAGGTAGTCCTTGGGTTGGGGTGATTACTTCAAGACAAGCCTTCGGCGAAGAGTAAAGCTGATCCACCATAACAAGCTATTCGTCAGATAAGAAGAAAGTACTCCAGCTCTGAGGGATAATACCTGAGAGTAAGTGATTCCAGCCAGATTGGTGGAACAGTCTTTTGGCTTCTGGTTTGTAGACGGTTTTTGAGGGCACTGAAAAGTCACCCCTTACCGGTAAGTGGTCACATCCCGGGATGCTGTTCACGACCGGTATTTGTACGCAAGATAATCCCACCGTGGGAGTGAGATCAAGCATGCTACTGCCTCTGGTTGGGCACATCAGTTGTTGAGTCCACCCTCCTAGTAAGATGCTGGTGAAGAAGTCTATTAGGTGATGGGGTTAACCTAAAGCGGACCGACGGGTGCCTGGTGCGGTAAAGTCACCAGCCACCAGTTTGGGGCCGGGTACGTCAGCAACAAATTTTAACGCTCCTATTGATGGGCAAGAAGTCGTTTCAGTTGGCATGAGGGGGTGGTAAATGCCTTTAATAGTGAGGCCAGGAAGCCCAGTAGTGATCTGTAGCTAAAATGAATACGGCAAGTTAGCCATTATGGGGTGCTGATACACCTTCGCTCTAGTGCCTTGTCCTATACATATAAGACAGTCTCCCCCAGATGGGTTACCCTGTTTTTCTTGAAGGCTTGGTGCCCGGTGATAGCGGTATCCCCGTTTGTGGTGACGTCTTTCAGCCAGTCTTCGGTAATTAAGATGAGGTGGTAGTCAGAAGTGAACGGTAATATACGCGGCATTCGCGTCTTGTTCGCTAATGAGAGTGCATTGAGCATAAACAGTGGGAGCTGCTTAGTGAAGTCTGGGTTGACCTTAGGATCTTCTTAGGACTCTGGAATAATGTTCGCTGAGGGGGATGGGCTAAAGCACACAGAGCTTCTTGAGATACAGCAGTGGGTTATGTGGAGCAGGAACATGACGCACGATGGATGGTGAAATAATCCGAGTAGGCTCATCTGGCGAGGGAGTCAGCCTGGTTGCTAGGTTTGACAGTGTATGGCCAGTACTGATTTGGGGCAGTTAGATTGGAAGGAGATCGGTGGCTGGTAGGAATAAATAATGCGTTGCGAAAAGTAGAACGTAGCCGATGACAGCCTTGCCACTGGTAGACACTGGTGGCTGGGACAGAAATATAAGGAGAAAGGGATAAATAGCTATTTAGTGGGAGAGAAAAAGGAAGTTTATTGGTATCAAGTACCTTGGCACCTGCCTTCATACCGAAGGTAACACAGGTGCCCTCTTCATATCAATGCGTTGATGGGCTATAACCTGCAAGGGAAAAGCGAACTGGAACCGAGATAAAGAGGTGCTGACCAGATCAGAGAATGGAAGGTGGCTGGTGCTGTTGTAGGTGGACTGCACTAGGGAGAGGATTCAGGAAAGGTGGGATGTGTGAACGATAGAAGCTGGCGATTAACTTGGAAAAATATTACTTAGGTTGCGATAGAGGTTACGTAAAACACCATAGTAATCGTTTGGCATAGAGGGTAACATAACTGGAAAGGCACCGGGGCAATTGTATCGGTTTGAAGAAAGAGACAACCAGAGTGTGAAAAAAGCATGACTGGGTGGTGCGTACGACGTAGCCCGTAGACGGCGGTTTTGGGTGAGAAAAAAGGTCTTGAATAACATTCTTTCGTCCATTGTTGCACTCCGCATTTTTTCGCTCGGCGTACCTAGCAGTGAGGATTGAGGCTTGGCGAGTGACTTAGAACTGGTCGTTGCGTCGACGATGTGCATTCTATCCGGTACTGATTGTTTTCGCTGGTCTGTGAGATGGCCTAGGCACATCTATTTTGTTCAAAGTAGACTGTGAAGTAGCTATTGAAACCCACCAACGAGAGGGGCTAGAAGAATGTTGGATACCTTCACCGACGGATTTAGGGTTTCTGGGAATGTTTGGTAAGCTGGTTGGGCAAATCACACCATGGTCGGTCGTGGCCAGTGTTCCGGCCGTAGGTGGCGGCGGATTCCAGTTAGCAAGTCCAAGAAGGGAAAGCTTGCCGGGACTGAACCGCATGCTTCTTGGTTTCTTAGGCGTTAGTTGACGAGGGGATGCTGAAATAGATATATCTAAGTTGACTTCAAACATACGGGATCGACGTTATCTTAAGTAGATCTATTGACCAGATACGGTAGGTGCCGAAGATTGTTTACGACTGATCGACTCTCAAGGAAAATCAACGAGATACCGTTATCAGTATTTCGTGCACGGGAATTTGGTTGCCCACATAGGTTGTGTAGTCTGGAGTTTTTAAATTCGTGGTCTGACTTGAGGATTCAGTCGCGGGTGGCAAATCAGCATCGAGAAATAGAGGTTTTGATCCGTAAGCTGTTTGATAGCGTGGTCCGCTACGGAGACGAAAAGGTTTGGCGATGCTATAGTGTCGGGCTGTACTAAAATACGATGTAGGTGGATGCCCTTGGATGTGAGCAACAGTTGGAGTGTCTGGGTTTTTAACATTTCTACTTGTCTAAAATGGGTCAAGGATGCAGGATTCTCATAGCGCTGTAGCCCTCCAGCGGCCGTGGTTCGTGATACAGACTTCCACAGGAAGGCGTAGTTTGGGATTTTGTGGGCGGAAGCATTGAATTGCTTCAGTTGGGTAGGGGAGTCCAAAGGAATCTTCGGTATGTGCAAGGTGGATACAACGATATGAGCCTCAAAGCCGGAAATGTGAGCGGTAAGCAAAGTGCTTCCGGGACTGAGTCAAGCAAAGGGAGCTGAAGTACAGCCACAGTACTGTTCTGCTTGGCAAATGTTAAATAATCGCCGCCAAGCCGAGTCTTCCTATTCATACTAATGACATTACAACTTATGAGGCCAACCTGGTCTCCTAAGAAGCAGTCATTTAACCATTTTTCAGAAACGAAACTTCTTTCTAACTGGAACTCGTGGCCAGACATTGTTAGTGATATTTTGTTTGTGAAAGGGCCGACCACTAAGGAGAATCTTCGACATTACGTCACAGGCATTGTGTTGGAACTTCAAGTGTTTAAGTGAATTGTTCGGCGGGATGCAGTTTAGATTCTTGATCAGATGCGAGGATCTGTGCAAAGGTGGTGAACTGGTATCGAGAAATGGAAGGTCTAATTAAAGATCTATACGAGAGTAAGGTGGGCAATGGAGAAAGGAAGGGCTAATGACGTGGCGCTACTCGGCTATGCTAAAATGCGATAAGGTTTGATCTCTAAGGGGGGTGGGGTGTTTATGTCCACAGGGTTGTAACAGACTTTTGAGCAATGCGTGGCCAAATTCACAACGGATCCCGAAATCAAAAGGCCATTATCCGTGACATTCTACGATACTAGATTAGTGAATGAGCAATGACACCAAAACGATGCAAACCTCAATAATGAGATCACAAGGACTCAACAAACGAGAAACCGAATTGCAGCGTGCGAGCAAGGAGCACGTGCGTCACCCAGGTCCAGAACAAGGATATGACAAGGTAGCGCTCTGGATGCGAACAAGCAACAATTGGTCCACAAAAACAAACAGCTCGTAAAGACACTTCAATAGTGTAAGCAAGTGAGTGATGTTAGGAAAAACATTGAATTGCAAATGTTTTAGGGAGATTTTCCACCACCGGTCGTTACACCGCCCACCAAAATCCTACCGAATCCTCAGCAGAGTCAAAAGTTTGGCATAAAGGTACTGATTCTTCCTACCTACCTAGGCCCTGCTGTCAGTGCGCGCGCCTGATGCTTGTCGTCAACGTTCTACTAATGGTCGCGCCTAATCCGTTGGCCACATAGACTCGAGGCTATTCTACTTCTTCCACGAGAGCAACTAACCAATGGCGGGCGCGGAGGGGAAACAGAGATGCTCTCCTTGGAAAGGCCGTCCTGCCCTGGCCGTATGTGCTTGCGTGAGTGTGTGTGTGTGATGTAATCGCCGCTATCTCCACATATGCAAAAGACATTTCAGTAACGTCAACAAAAGCAAATTGCGAACACCGTCACGTTTGATAGGAGTTGCGGGACATAGCATGCTTCGGGTATGTGCGTATGTGTCTGGATGTATAATGGAATCCTATGTACCACCACGTATCAAAAAAAGACTTTCTGCAAAGTCAACGAAAGACTGTGAGCACAGTAACGTGTTTGACAGGGACCGTGTGCCATAAACGGGTAGAAAGTAGGCGTGTGCTTGCGTGACCTAAGCTCCTCGACTTCCACAAATGCAAAAGGCATTCGGTAAGGTCAACAAAAAAACGACGAAAACTGTCACATGTTTTATAGGGGTCGCGGGACATAGCGTGCTTCGGGCATGTGTGTATGTGTCTGGATGTACAGTGGAATCGCATCCATCAACACGTACCGGAAACAACCTTCTGTAACGTCACCGAAAGACTGTGAGCACTGTGACGTGTTTGACGGAGACCATGTGGTATAACGAGTACAATGTAGGTGAGCGTGCGTCGGGGTGTATGATGGTTCGATACGTCAGTGTGTCGGGCTTGCTTCCATATATGGTGTTTCTCTACCCACCTCAATGACTAGTGCGAAACAGTCTACCGGGCCTTGGCATAATCAGCTTATCGGCCTTCGCTCAAGCAGGTTAATACTGCAGATGTCACGAATGAGCACTCCGTTAGCTGTCTTAAACTTCACCGTTCTTATCATTCCGTCAGTGCTTTTGATGGTTTCCATGACTACTTCCAAGGAGCAGGTGCTGAAATGTGCGCGTTTGTCTGCGATCACCACCACATCTCCAACCCTAAATGGTCTTGTTTTCACCAGCCACTTCTGTCGAGTCTGCAGAGCCGGTAGGTATTCCCTCAGCCAGCGACTCCAGAAAACCATGGCAAGATAATTCGCCTGTTTCCATCCGTGAAGGTAGCTCCCACGAAGGTTTACCGGCCCTTGGAAACCCTCTTTCGACCTTAACGTCAATAAGTCGTTCGGGGTGAGCGCCAGGTGGGTGGGGTCGCAGTTCATTAATGAAACCAGGGGGCGGTTATTCAGAAGTCTCTCTACCTCAATCATGACGGCGTTCAGCGTCTCGTCGTCGGGCGGCTGTTGCTCCATGATTGACAGCAATATCCGTCTGGCAGACTGGATCATGCGTTCCCTTACGCCGCCGCGGTGGCTGGCCTGTGGGGGGTTGAAATGCCATCGTATGCCGTAGGCCACGGTTTGATCCTGCAGCTCGTCCCTGTTCATACTTTTGCGCCAATGCTGCAATTCTCGGTGAGAGCTCACAAAGTTAGGCCCATTATCTGAGTATATATCGGTCGATACGCCTCTTCGGTTGATGAATCTCTGCAAAGCCCGTAGGAAAGAATCGGTCGTCATCGAATGTGCGACTTCTAGGTGTACCGCACGTGACTTCATGCACGTCATGATACATCCGTATCGCTTTTCTAATCTTTTCCCGCATTTGATCCACAAGGGCCCGAAATAGTCCAACCCGGTGTCGCTGAACGGCCACCATCTCGCAGTCAGCCTGCATTCTGGTAGCGGGGCCATGTGTTGTTTGCCCTTCGTGGCTCTGCGTCTCCCACATTGCACACAACGTCGGATTACGCGTTTTACAGTCTTTCGTCCTCTCAGCAACCAAAGGCGCTTTCGGGTAACGCTCGTCACGTGACTTTCCCCGGCATGTCCCTCCCCGGCATGTCCCTCCACGGCCTGGACGTGTTGGATCATTAGCTCTACTACAGGTTATCTTGCCGGCAGCAGTATAGGATACTTTGTGTCGAAGCTCAGGTGAACGTTGGACAGCCTATTATCCACCCGCAGCAGTCCATCAATGAGTTTGGGGTTTAAACGCTTCAATTCGCCTCTTGGAGATGATATTTCTTTGTTGATTGGTCCCACTTCTTCCGCCCTCTGGGGCTCTCGGGCGGGAGCCTCCCGTTGTGTCATTCTGAAAATGTCGTATTCTGCAGCTTGCAACTCATCGGGACTTATCGGGCAGACCCGTATCCGGCCTCAAGGGCGCAGCCCTTTCATGACTAGTAAATTTCTCTTGAACCTGGCTAACCAGACTAACGCACTATGAGCCTTCATCCAGGAAGAAAACCTGGGCAATCGCGATAGAATGGATGTCGCTTCAATGACGTTGGCCGCTATCACTGCGCCCTTGATCTTCAGTTCTACTTTAGTATGGGGTTTAAATACGAACACGGGCCAGTCCTGTTTGGGCAATTGCAGGAAGTTTGGCCCTCTCGTCCACCCGTCTAGTTGCCGGAAGTTGGTCGCACCTCGGGAGCACAGGTCGGCTGGATTATCATCAGACCTGACACGATTCCACTGGTTCGTGGCCGATTCATCGTGAATAATCATGAATCGGTTAGCAACGAAAGTACTAAACCGGCTCCGGACGTTGTTGATATAGTAAAGTACTATCGTTGAATCCGTCCAGAAGCTCACCGACCAAATGTAGAGATCGAAACATCTCTTCACACCTCGCACCGCCCTGACTGCCAACACGGCTGCGCTGAGTTCAAGGCGTGGGATCGAGGCCGACTTCAGTGGAGCAACGCGGGCTTTAGCGAACAGGATCCCTGTAGTATATTGTCCATCTGTGCACCATCGTCCGTACACCACAGCCCCATAACCGAATTCGAATGCATCGGAAAAGGCATGAAGTTCTCCAGTTCGCGTCGTATGGCCGTGAGTCAAACATCGTGGAATCCTTATGTCCCCTAATTTCTTCAAGGTGTTCAAAAATTCTTCCCAGTCCAAACGGTCCTCTCGGTCCAGTGACTGGTCCCAATCAACTTTCTTACGGTACAGCCGCTGCAGCAAGATCTTTCCGGGTAGCAGCCATGGTGAGACGAAACCGAGCGGGTCGAACAAACTGGAGGCAGCAGATAGTATGCCATGACGGGCTATTGGCAGCTCGGGAACGTCTAGCTCAAAAACAAAGTCGTCCGTTTCCGCGTCCCATTGTATTCCTACAGTGTGTGCTATAGGAAGTGGAAAGCCGTTCAAATCTCTTACCCTTTCGGCCTTTTCGTGATACAGAGTGACCTTTAGCAATTCTGAAGCGTTCAACATCCATTTTGTAAGTTGGAAGCCGTCCTCTTCCAGCAATCTCGTCAGACCCCTGAACTGCTCTAGAGCTGATTTCACATCATCGAATGACCCAAGGTAGTCGTCGACGTAGGAGTTCCTGCTTACGCTATCAATCACCGTCCGATGGACTAGATCGCCATGTTTGTTCACCGATTCTCGGAGGGCGTAGTTCGCACAGAATGGTAACGATACGGATCCGAAGGGGTGGACGGTCATCCGATAATTCACCACTGCGTTATCCCGGTCGCTCTCTTCCAACCACATGAAATGCAAAGCATCTCGTTCTCCTACCAGAATTTTCACCTAATGAAACATTCCCCTGATGTCGGCAGACAATGCTACTGTACTCAATCTAAAATGGCACAAAACTTCGATCGGTGATGTGGTCCAGTCAGGCCCCTGTGGTTTAACGACTTGCTCTGGAACTTGGCCGCACAGTCGAAAACCACCCGCAGTTTATTGGGTTTCTTGGGGTTGATGACCGGGTGGTGAGGCAGATACCAGATACCCTTTTTGCCGTCGGTGTTGGCAGGCACCTTTTCAACGTAACCGAGGGCTTTGTTTTGCTTCTTTAGTTACGCGTATCGTTCCCACAGATTCTGGTCTCGAACGAGGCGTTCTTTCGGTCGTAGTAATCGTTGGAGAATATAATTTCTGTTGTGAGTCCACGAGTCGACCGGTGTGCGCCATGGGAGGGGAACCTCGAACTGTTTTTTGAGGCCTCTAGTGCCTTGTCGCACCGTTTGTAGAGCGAAGTGATCCTCTTGAGACAACGTCGGTCTTTCGTCTCCAATGTCATGAAACTCCTTTTCATACAGCCGTTGCAGATGATACTCTATGCGGTCCGTTTTGGCGGATAAGTAATTCACGGAACCACGTACCCCTACTGGACCGTATAACATCAATTTCAGAGCCGTGCGTATGACATAAGGTGACTGACGGTGGTCCGCTCTCTGGTCAAGCACCCAATGCGCCTCTGGCACGTTGCAGCCGATAAGAAAATCCACTTCATCATCTTCCCGGTCCACAACGGTTACATCCTGCAGGTGGGGCCACCTAGTCAAGATTGCGTTGACCGACCTTGGTACTCGCATGGGGAGATCAGCTAACGTGAATGCCTGCTTTGGTTCGATTTGCTCTTTAGTGTCCAAAGAGATTAGATGCAACCTCAACCTGCCGGCAGTCATTACTTGTGTTCCGTCCACCGTGCTCATTGCTAACGACGTCGCACCTTTAGCGAGCCGGTGTTTGTCGGCAAACCGCTGTTTCACTAGGGTAGTGTCAGATCCACTGTCGATGAAAGCCAACGCTTTGACCACCCCAGCTGGGGTCACTACTCCCACGGAAACTACGTCTAAAAGTACCGGTCTACTGGCGGAACGCGACGTTGGACAAATAACACTTGGCTTGGTACTCGCCTCGGGTAAAGTTACTCTCGCCTGGTGCAACAATCGATGGTGTCTGCCCGTGCAGCCCTCGTAACCACATCGGTTCCTTGTCCCACAAAATGCCGCCCGGGGCGTGGTGGTGAGACAAATAAAACATGCTCCTGCCATCCTCGCCATTCCCCACCGTTCGTCTACTGTGGCGTTGCTGAACTTGGGGCATTCCGGTAGTCCATGGCTAGCATCACAGGACCTGCAATTAGGTTGCGCCGTGGCATCGCGTGAAATGGCGTTCGCATTGGTCCAAGGTTGGTATTTTGGATGTTCCCTTGCAGGGGTTTGAGCCTGGCTAGTGCCGGGCTTGTTTGCTTAGTTACTGTCCCGGATAAGTCGACCAAACCTGCTGTCGGCTATCTTGGTTTGCCTGTCCAAGTATTCGGTCAGGTCTTCGAAGTTAGCATCCCTGTTGCTTCGGCTTATCCGTTCCGCTTCTTCCGCCCAACGACCTTGTAGTTCGGGGAAGAGGTGACAGACTATGTTTTCCAAAGTGTGCAAGACATCTAGGTCGGCCTTGTAACCTGAATGGTCAAGGGCTATTGAGCAGTTCTGCATCTTGATCACCAGGTCGGCTATTACGTAGACATCGCCCTTGGTTCTTTTTGACTCCACCATCACGCCCTCTATTAAGTTACGGGCCACTTTGAACGGTTGACCGAACAGGTCCCTTAGAATCTTCCTAGCTCGGGTGTAGCCTTGTTCCGGGTCGGGCATGGTACATCCGTCGATAGCTTCTCTTGCTCGGCCTCGACAGTAGTGAGTCAGGTAGAGAAGCATTTTCCCGGGGTCGGTTACCTTATTTTCAACGAACGTCTCGAACTGCTTGACTAATTTGCAGTAGTGTTCAGATCGCCCGTCGAAAACCGTTAGTTCTACTCTTGGCAAATCGATCGGTGGTGTTTTATAGTCGGCTACCGGCGTAGGGCTCCCTATTTTATTGCAACCTGATCTATCAGAAGCGTCGTAGTAGCTGTAACGAACGTTTGAGCAATGTGTAGCCAAATTCGCAACGGATCCCGAAATCAAAAGGCCATTATCCGTGATATTCTACGATACTAGATTATTACATGAACAATGACATAAAAATTATACAAACCTCAATAATACGATCACAAGGACTCAACAAACGAGAAACCAAATTGCAGCGTGTGAGCAAACAGCACGTGCGTCACGCAGGTCCTGAACAAGGATGTGTCATAGTAGGGCTCTGGGCGCGAACAAACAACAATTGGACCAGAAAAACAACCAGTTCGTAAAGACAAGTCAATAGTGTAGGCAAATGAGTGATGTTAGGAAAAACACAGAATCGCGAGGGAAAGAAGGGGGATTTTCCACGACCGGCTGTTACAGTAGCTGGTCTCATGTTCACGCTCTTTCAGTATACACTTCTTTGCTGCTTCCTGGGCCTGTTGTCTAGCCGATAACAACTGTCGTTCTAGGTTTAATATTCTCAGTTTATATAGATCAACATCCTTAAAACCGATATTGCCCCAGTAACACATGAACTAGCACTGACAGGACTGGGCGATCTAACGCTAACTAAAGAATCAAATGTACCCAAAACCTCCCCAGAGACTTGCCGTATTACTTCCTGTCCAGAGTCTAATATTTTCGTTCCTTTTCTTGGCATTTTGCGTGTTTTTCCTCGTTCCAAATTGATCTATTAGGTACTGTAACAGACTTTTGAGCAATGCGTGGCCAAATTCACAACGGATCCCGAAATCAAAAGGCCATTATCCGTGATATTCTACGATACTAGATTAGTGAATGAGCAATGACACCAAAACGATGCAAACCTCAATAATGAGATCACAAAGACTCAACAAACGAGAAACCGAATTGCAGCGTGCGAGCAAGGAGCACGTGCGTCACTCAGGTCCAGAACAAGGATATGACAAGGTAGCGCTCTGGATGCGAACAAGCAACAATTGTTCCACAAAAACAAACAGCTCGTAAAGACACTTCAATAGTGTAAGCAAGTGAGTGATGTTAGGAAAAACATTGAATAGCAAATGTTTTAGGGAGATTTTCCACCACCGGTCGTTACAAGGTGTACAACTGGGGTTTGCCTGGTATGAAAGGTCACAGAAGGGTTTCTGATGAGACAGGGGAGCCCAGCTGCATCAGTGATTTGGTAATCTGTAGCCTGGTGAGGAAAGTGGAAGCAACAGATAAAGGGGAATAACAGGTAAGGGCACGAGTTAGGGTGTGGTGATTGCTGTTTTATATGGCCGGCGGGAAGAAGTAGACTGTACTTAGAAAAGCGAAAAAGGCGAGGAAATGTCGGAGTTTCACAGGTAGATGGGAGGTTATGTTGGGCACTGAGATAATTGTACTGCAGGGGGCCGGTAAGAACAGTTTCAGGAAAGAAAGGAAAAGCCATTTGGGGCAAGGGAAGTCCAGGTGTTGGAAGAATATGTGAGACTAGTACGAACAGTCGAATAAAAGGAGGGAGAGCTTGTTGGTATTCATTTGTAAAGTGAGTCCGGATGAATCTTCTGTTGGCTGCATCAGGGTACTGCAATGAAGTCATAAGGGTGGGTAGCCGAGAGAAGCGGATTCCTGGGGTGGACTAACCTTAATATTAGGCGTCGCCATGCCTGTATAAACAATGGCTGGATGCGGTGTTCCACGATGTGCTAACGTCGACCTATCAGGGTGGAAGTCAGCAGGCAGCCCATTAGGTACTGGGCAAGCCAGTAAAACAGGTTAGGCTTGAATAAAGTTCCTTTGTGATTTAAGTAAAGGCTGCTCTGTACGGTTGGTAGGCTGGCTACCTCAAACAGAGGCGCATTGTTTACGGTCTTTTGGTATTATAAGCTTGAATAGTGGAAGCTCCAGAGGTGTGGTAGAATTTAGAGACCTGTCGGGGATAAAATATCCGCCTCATCCTTTTGGACTTGGTCGGTTAAGGTGAGCTTGCAAGTTGGGTAGGCTGGTTTCCATTACCGAAAACACGTTGTTAGCAGCTTTTTCAACTTTCAGGGTTGAATATCGAAAGTTCTAAAGATGTAAGGGAACTTAAGTTCATACCGAAGGCAGGATCTATGCGGGGTTTGTCCTAGATGGAAGAAAGGGCGAAGAGGAGTATGGCGAGTCCAGTTCAAAATTGAGTGGCCAAGGCTGGTAGTTTTAGAATTGCAACCCTCCCAAAACTGTACCATCATCAACCGGTTTCGGCAATTTACAATCTATTTGCTCCATTGCACCAATCGGTTTTCGAGCGACCTCTTAGTGGCTCGTGACAGGCTTCTAAACGATTTCTGGGCGGTTTTGGGGCGATTTTTAACAACCACGTGAAATGAGTGATAGGCCTTCTAATTTTTATCCTTTTTATCAAACTCGTCCTTTTAAATGTCCTTTATTTCGTCAACCATGGAAGCCTTGCGATTATCATCAGTTTACCCACTCCATTTTGTGTGCAATAAAATGATCCATGACTTGATATTAAGCAGCATTCTTAAGTACTCAAATGGACATCCCGAAATGAAATACTCTATAAAATTTATTCGCTATGTTGCCACCCATACTAATTCGTCATCTAAAGGCCAAGTGTTCTCGAAGACTCTAGTGGCCGAACGGTCCAAGCGGTGAAACTTCAGAGACCGCTAGAACTACATCATTGAGCCTGAAAAATCTTACCCGAGTTATCGGTTTCTACCGCTGTTTTAAAGATGGGAGATGTCCCTTGGTCCATCTCTTTCAAAACCTATAAAGGGCACATTGATTTTCGCCACTGCAGAATCCTCCAATCTCCCGGCAGATCAGCCGGGATATCCAGCAAATTCGTTCTGGGATAGGAGCTGTGGTAGATCAAGACAGTCCGAGGTGGGGGGTACGAGAGGGTGTCTTTCAACTACCTGCTTGTATTCCGAGAAGCATGTCAGTCATCGGTCATTCGTCACAAACAAGGAGAAGGCTTCCCCCAACAGAACCTTCTACGATCCTCCTTATGCCGTCAATGTGACTAGCATGAGAAGTTTTAGGGGCCACGGTAAACTAAGTTGCAGCAACGCACCAGCAATCTCTCGACTAAACAAGCTTTTTATTGAATTCTTCGATTCCTTCTGTGTTCCAACATAAGTTTTATCATAATCTCTAAAAATCTCTGACGGTGCTCCTCTCCTTGACAAGAAAAGCAGTTTTGCGGTTTTAAACGAACATATGCTCAGAGAAAAGAAAGTCCTTCGGCGCGCTGCAGGTGTCTGCATGGATATTCCATTTAATAACATTCTACATGGCTTACCTAGCAAATCTCCCCTGATTTTTGCCACAATAAGATCCATCTAGCGTTTTTTCATCCCACTCCCTACAACCTAGCTCCTACATTATTCTCGCTATGCATCCACCGGTGCACCTTCTGAAGTTTCCGTCCCACTGTGCTTCCATTTATTTTGTTTCCCCCGCAAGAGCGCACTCTCTTTCCACCCGGTCCATCGACCACATATCTACAGTGTACCTCCCCACACAACCTGCTGCTGTGATCCAAGCAACAGTTAAGTACCTACCGTATCCTGTGTGGGTTGCACCTATTCATACAACACAGCAAAATTTCCACTATCTCACTATTCCTCATCGTTCCATGTCTTCTAATCCCAACTATATATATGATGGGTTGTATAGCTCACTTTCCATACCGCATGGTTGCATAGGTCTCACCTAGACCTTTGCGCATATAGCACCCAGGTACTCTCCTGGCCTGCTAGGATCTTTGGCTTGTCTCTGTCTAGTTGACCGAATTCCTGCTACCTCCGTACCTTCGTCATACATTTTTACTTACCATGCCATCCCGGTCCCCAACCAGTGCTCGGAAGACCCGTATCGTTAAAGCTGGCAAATCCAAACACACCCAACCCCTCCCAAAAACCAAGCCGTGCTCTGTCGCCCCCGTTACCGCCGAGGGTGAGGCTTCCAATAGTCCTAATGGCCTTAAGCAGAGTTTCGTCAAACTTAGAAACAAGGTCGAGCTGATTGACGAAATCCTTTCAAAAGTTTCACCTCTGGTCACTCTCCTTGATCCTGTGGCCCCTTCATCGCCCAAGAACTTGGTTTCGGTGGGACACCTCCTCGACTCCGTGTTTACTTAAATATACCACCGCATTACCAACTCCAAGAAAGCAGTGGTTTTAATGTTCCAGACAGCTTACCACTTTCCCCAGCGAAACACAACATACCTAGTTCGTGCAATATGGCTCAACATGGATGCCATAGCAGGGGGCTACGTAAAAAGCCCCAGTGACATAGTTGCCCCACGCTATTCAACTTCATGGACGACCTAACAGCTAGAGAGTCCGTAAGCAACAAGTCAACAATTGCTGCCCCTTCGCCGTATAAGGACATTAGGATATTCTATGAAAAATCCCTCTCCAACGGGAAATACTTCGCTCGCTGAGAAGCAACTCTGCCTTGCCCATACAGGCTGACCCCACTGTAACCGACATGAGGTTACCCAATGCCCCTCTGCCAAGAAGTCAAAGGCGAGCCCAGCGCCTCACCCTGCCTGCCTGCAAACTGTCGACTTAGATATGTCTAACTCCCCACCCCCGGTTCCGCTTCCACACAAAAGCCCTTTTCGGCCATCTCCCCCAGTTGCCTCCACCTCCGGTAGCTCTCGCTCTCCGACCACAGGCCTCAAGCGGCACTCCACTTCGGTAATAAACCCGCGCTCCCCCATCATAGCCTCAAAGCCAAGACAAGACCCCGGTACAACCATCAGCCCTCGCCGTACTAATTCCCATCCGTCCTCCGAGCCGTTGCAAGTGTTGTCAACCACGGCTCTCGCTCTAACGTCTCTGGCAACTACCCACCAGCTGCTAGCTCAGCCGCGCTACTTAGTTGTTATCCCCATAAATGCTGCTCCAATCCCTCATGAGCCTACCTGGTTCTCCTACCATGTCCGCACTTGCTCACCAAATCACCCCACCCATTAGCCCCCACTCTCAGTCGACATCTACCTACAGCGTACTCTCGGACCCTCCGGGAGGAAACCAGTTGGGCCACCATCCAGATTCGTCTAAAGCCATCGTCCCTTAAAGTAGGAGTGACCTTCAAGGCCTTGCCGGTGTCACTCATCCTTCCATCGCCTCGCACCCCCTTCCACTGTTTTTCCCTCTTTCTGACCGAGTGGGTCCAACCAATCCTCTCCCCGTTGCTACCCTATATCCCTCCCTGCCCCCAAGACACCAACCCTCCATACTATAGCCCCAGCATGCCCCTCTGCTCCCTCCCACCAACCCTCGTCTAACTCTGAAATGCCACGTACTTACTCTAGCAGATACTCCAGGTTCGTACCTGTATCCCGCTCCCTCGCCCCACCTCCCCACTTACAGACCCCCATGCCCCTCATGAGCCTCCAAACCTTACCGAATTTCGCCTCTCCCCTCCCGCCCCCATCCCGCACTACTTTCCAGTTACTCTCCCACATACCTCCACTCCCACGCCGACCTACCAGCCTTATGCTGACTATGCCCAGCAGGTGGGTCACCTGAAGTCAAGATCTCGTTTTTTTCCTGACTGGTGCCCTCTGCACCGGTGGCCATATTGCTAGTCGCCCTATGGACCATATTGATAAACGCTCACAGACCTACATCACTGATAGCTCCCCACTGGGTGTCCTGCCCTTTGATACCTTACATCCTGCACTCACTCCTGTCCACCCCGCCTCGACAGATATTCTTAACCTCCCAATTTGCCATATCGAGCCCCCTCCCTGTACCACGTGACAACCCTCCGGCCCACATCAGCTGTGTGTTGCACACCCACCGCATTGATCACTACCAGCGATGGGCGGCGCCTCATGCTAATGCTTTGCCTACTTTCCGTCCCCCATCCAACATTGCCCACCCGCCCTGCTCTACTGACGCTCTATCCCCACTGAGACCCAAGTCCTATCGCCGCAGCGATCCCAATGGTCTTGCACCTGGCATCCACGCTTTGCGCACACCGACACTGGACTCCTTCCTACTAGTTCTTATTAAAGCTTGCTCAATAATTAGATAAATATCGCAACTGCGATCCCTGACATTCACCTCAAAAGCTGACATTATACTAGTAACTGAACCCTGGCTGCCAGCTGATGCCTCGCTTGACCTTGTTCGTATAGGTGGGTATCAATGCTTGCCGAGTACCCGCCAGTCCAGGTGTGGAGGGTGCTGTTTAGCCTTTGCCAAATGCACTATCCACGCGAGTGTTATTGACCACCCCTTTCTTCTCCCTATTAGGGATTCGTTACGGCTATCTATTCAAGCCTCCAGCCAGAACCTCCTTCTTGGCTGCGTCTATGTCCCCCGGAGTCTGGAGCCTGCAAAAATTGACTCTGCCGTGTACGTCTCTAGTGCTGCGCTTGACTATCCTGCCAGTGCAAGAATTATTGCGGCTGGCTTCAACCTTCCATCAATCAGCCGGTCCTCTTATACTAGCCCCCCCCGCCCTCTCTACCTTCCCTCCCAGTGTCCGTCTTGATGGAAGGACCCAACGTGTCTCCTGCCCTACTAGGGGGAACAACATTTTGGACCTAGTATTCTCCTCTGGTGTTCCTGATATGACCACTCAGATTACTGATAACTTCCCGGGTAGTGACCACCGCCTTGTCAGGTGCAAGTTCAGCTGCTTCAGCTGTTCCCATCCGATGCAATCCCCTGCCCCCGTTCAGACTTCCTACCGTCCCTGTAACTGGCCACTAGTGCTAGTGATAATCCGTTCCCTTAATTGGGACACATTTTTTCTTTCCTCCAACCCCCTCACTGTTGTGAACTCTCTCTACTCCAACCTCCTACACTGTTTAAGTACCGTCAACCCGTGCGCCGATCCACGCCCTAAGTCCAGCATTCCACGGCTGCCACTTTTAGAGCGCAAGCTGGCTAAGCTGTAACTTACCTTAGCTATATCACGTGACTTTACAATTCTTCTGCGCATAAACCAGCTACAACTGAAGCTGCGCCACATGGCCGATTCGCATCTGAGAAGGCAAGGGGCCATCGCCCTTTCACACCCCAACGAGACTGGCTACCTGTCCAACCTGCTTAGTAACAGGCCCAATCACTCCACTCATGCTTCGCCCAAGTTCCTCATCTGTGGCTCATCTACCGCTAATACTCCAGCATCTATTTCTGAGGCCTTCAGTGAGCATTTCTCTTCCTCCCTTATAAACTGTCCTGGTATTCTTCCTCCTAAAATCCATCCCTGCCCCTCTGCCCCTCTTTCACTGATTCTCTTCACCCATCTCGAAATCGAAAAATCAGTTTCCTCTAATAAACCTCCCCCGAAGCCGGGCCCAGCTGATCTCCCACCGGACCTCCTCCGTTTCGGTGGTCCTGACCTCCCTTCATTGTTACTTAATGTATACACCACCTCCATGCTTCACAGTTTTGTCCCACCTCAATGGAAATCCTTTGTTGTAATTCCGCGCTTCAAAAAAGGCGCACTACACGACCCAGACAACTGTCGGCCCAATAACCACACCCCAGTAGTCTACAAAATCATGGAAAGAATTATCAAAAAACATTGTGCAGTACCTCTTATCCAACAACCTGCTGAACCCTGGCCAGTATGGTTTCTTGAAATCCCGTTCCTGCTCTTCCTGCCAGCTTGACTTTCTCAATGTCCTATCGTCTGCAGCAGAGGCCGGCAACTCTGTAATCGTCCCGTACCTCGACATGTCTAAGGCTTTGACCGTGTTCTCCATATGCACCTGTTAGTCAAAATCTGGTCTCTTGGTATTACTGACCCTCTCCTCTCCTGGCTATCCTCGTATCTCCCTCACAGATCACAAGCTGTGCTCGTTGACGGCCACTTATCTTCCGCCAAAACCACTACTAGCGGCGTCGTCCAAAGCAGTGTCTTGGGCCCGTTACTATTCCTTATCTATATCAAAGACTTTTTCTACTCTATTCACAACGGTGCCTCTTTCCTCGTTGCCGACGGTTTAAAAATGCTGTACTCCTTCCCCCCTAATGACCTATCCGTGGTCCTGCGCAACATATCGCTTGAATTACGCTCTCTCCAAACTTGGTGCACCTAGTGGTTCATGAAATTCTCTGCGGAGAAGAGCTTCCTCCTACCTTACAAAAGCACTGTACCACCCGGCCAAATTTGTCTGGACGGCCTGCCCATCCCCATACGCCCCATGGTTACCGATCTTGGCGAATGCTGTTCTTGTTCCTTTAACTTCTCAGAACAGGCATCGTTCCAAATCGCTAAAGCTAAGCAAACCCTAGGCCTGATCCATCGGTGTTTCTTAATACCAGCCATCCGCCTATCCATGTATCTCTCACATGTGGAAACGCTCCTAAAATATTGTCCCATAACCTCCAGGCTCTGGCCACTTTCCTCTATTGCATCTCTTGGGAACGTTCAGAGCACTTTCACCAAAACGCTGTTAGGCTTATCCATAGCCCTAACATACCGCCAGAGCTGTGAGCTCCCACAGATTGAGCCTCTATGGATTCGTCGCATGAGGCTGAACCTGGTTTTCCTCTTTAAGCTAATCCATAACCAGGCCTACACCTCTTATCCCATCTCACTCGCTGCGCCCTGCTCCTACCCGGTCCGATATCGTGCCTTCTCTTTCCCTGTCCTTCATTCTAATCTCAGTCTGAAGTCCCGATTCTTTCTGTCGGCGTATTCCAAAATCTGGAATAAGCTGCCCCTTAGTGTAGGCAGTGCCTCCTCAATGTTTGTTTTTAGGCGCGCACTTTTGTCATACTTAACAGTCCCCAATGCTATATTGCTCACCAATGGGCTCATCTCCACCAACCTGGCCTTCGAAAGAGGCCTCACACTGTAACTCTACTGCCTCTGCGTCACAGGCCGCTAGGCACACCCCATGCCCGACACTTCCCCTCTTTCTAGAGCCGCGAACTAAGGCCATTGCTTTCCTTGATCCATAGCAAACTTACCTCCTGCCTTCATAAGATAACCCTGTTGCTCACTCAGGTTCATCTGTTATCCATCATTTTCTTTTTTGTCTCCTTAGTATCCATTGCTCCTTAGCTGGGCACACCAAGACTGCGCTTTTCTATCTCTTTTCCTTTTCCAGTGACCCTCGATGACGGTAGACCACTTCGGGCACTGTACTTACCATCTCCCTGGCAGGTGCACCTGGATAATATTGCTACGCGTTCGTCTACCACTCGCTGTTTGCGTTAGCCCTCCTGTCCATGGTCTCACGTCTTGGCCAATTGATCCCGGATCACGCACCCTTGTCGCTGTAGCTATGCCCCCTGTACAATTATCAATGACCACACGAGCCACTCCCAACAGTGCGGGGCGTGGTCAGATCCACTGCTATGGC
Source organism: Fasciola hepatica (assembly GCA_948099385.1). Taxonomy (NCBI): domain Eukaryota; kingdom Metazoa; phylum Platyhelminthes; class Trematoda; order Plagiorchiida; family Fasciolidae; genus Fasciola; species Fasciola hepatica. The sequence continues at coordinate 5,322,973 of CANUEZ040000012.1, read as the reverse complement.
CGGCGCACATCGGGCGTGCAGGCCGTCTGCAACGACGTGCGAGGCAATTAGACTGGTGGATCACACCTCTTGTGTTCACTTCACGGAGTGTTTTCAGGTTGGGTGTCCAGGGCACGGCCAGTCCCATCCACTAGCATTGGTTGTGGATCGCAAGCTCTACCTTTTCTCGGACTGCCGAATCCAATACTGTTGTTTCAAAACTGCATGCTCTCCATCCTTTTTCCGCCACAATTTGTTCACCTATAGCTCTTATCCGTTATCACTTTCCATTTTTTTCGCTCCACCAAGGTATGCTCACCTACCCGTTCTGTCCTTCCTCCTATCGCCTCCTTCTACACCAACTTTCACTGCATTGAGTCACTATCGTTCTAACCAATCTTCTATGCCGACGCTCGCCAATATCCCTTTTTCCACCTGCCGTCAATGCTGGCTTCTATTCTATATGCACTTGGTATTACCCTTTGCTTAAAATTCCCATTGACAGCACTATTATACCCACCCGTCTATCGTGTTGCTAAATCCCTCCTCGTTCTCCCCCCTCATGCCCAATGCTATTATGCACCAGTCACTCCCGCACCCACGACCGACCCGCATTTTAAAACTTGCTGCTTCAAACTTTGCTTTTTCACAGTCGCTTTTATTATCTAATCGCCACCACCATACTTTTCTTTTTTGGCTCCGCGATTCTCCTGCGGTTCTTTCCACTAGGCAGTGTCCCGATCAGCATCCACCTGCTTAATTCACCTGTTCAATCGTCTGCCGTCACACAACTCTCCAGCTCTATTCCCCCAACTCTGTCACGCATTAATTTCTTGGGCCTTTTATCCTATTACTGGTTCACTTATCCTGAGGCTTCCTGCTTCCTTCTTTGCCCCCTTCGCGTCTCATATGAAGTAAAATGGTCTCATTTGTCATGTCCTACTTGTGCCTTCTCGGTCACTGCTTTCGTCCCTTGATTCTTTTATTGCTTGCCACAGGCATTCTTCTGTGTGCCTCTCGGTGTGGCCTGCTTTTCCATGTTTCACCGACTGTAAAGTCAACTTTACTTCATGATGTTCTTTTACAATTCCAAATTGTTTGATGTGTCACTACCCGATTCTTCTGGTCCATCACCACGTGTCGCATCTGCAATAATCAAACAATCAGACCCGTTTTTACCTGTTCTCTTCAATCCTATCCTTCATCTTCCCTCGTTTACGATCTACTCTTTACTGCCGGCACCACTTTTGTGCCCCCTCGGTTTTCGCTATCTGTTGATCCACTATGTTATCCCGTCAAGAAAAAACTTCGTCTGAATTTTCGCAATTCAATCCTACACATTTTGATCTCATCCCATCTCCCTCTTCTGAACACTGATACCTTTTTCTCTTAGTACTTCATTGCTCTTTGCTCCTGTTCCTCGCATATCTATTTGTGTACTCAAAGACATATATATATACACATACGTATGTATATATACATATATATATATATATACACGCGCACTGCGTCCTGCACTTTTTGACGGCCACTTCTCATGCTATCATCCCGCTGACCCTGGTGACACGCATCCACTCTTTTTACATCTGCACCTCATACTTACCATGTCAAATTCCTACCGATCATTCTCGCCATCTGAACCACACTTTGCTTATTCCACTGTCTGCTACCTGTTCTACCATGAGTTTTGTGCCCTGTCCGCTGACCATCTACTGCAGTGTAGCACAGCCTAATTACTATATAATCACCAGCAATGGGTCCTTCTTTTTCCTCCACCGTCCCTTGCTACCGGCCCTTCCCATATAAATTTCCAGCCCCTTTCATGCACGCCTGACAGTTTTCCGACGTCCACAACTGGGCCACAGGCATTTCATGTGTGCCTTTTAGCTTGGTCTGCCCTTCCATGCTCCACCGATTGTAAGCACAAAGTTACGTCAAGATGTTTTGTTTACGGTTCCAAATTGTTTGATGTGTTACTACCCGATTCTTCTGGTCCATCACTACATGTGGCACCTGCAATAATCAAATAATTAGACCCATTTTTACATCTTCTCTTCAATCCTATCCTTCATCTTCACTCTTCCATAAACTGCTTCACCCAGTCACCACTAATTCTGTGCTTCCGCATTCCTTTTTTCTCTCTTTTGGGCCGCCATGTGCAGCTGTCATGAAGATAATTCACCACGATATTCCAAAGTTAATTCTACAACCATCTGATCTAATCTCACCTGCTCCTCCCAATGACTGGTAATTTCTTTCTAGCACCCCATCGTTATTGCTCCTGCTCCTCTTATATCTATGCATATATAGACGTATATATATATGTATAATATAAATATATACATACTTTCATATGCATTTATATTTGCATGCGCTCTGCATGTTACAGTTCCTCACCGGCCACTTCTCTTGCAATCATCCCGCCGACCGTCATAATATGCATCCATCAATCCTACGGCTGTGCCTCGCATCCACCGTATCCAATCTTTCTAAATCGTTTTTGTCATCTGATCCACCCTCTACGTCTCGTATTGCCCGCTCTCTGTTTTGCGATGAGTTTTGTGCTCTGTCCGCCGGCCATCCACCGCAGAGTATTAAAGCTTCATTGAAACCTAACCCACTGCAGAGTACCTCACCTTTTTCTCCGTCATTCTCGCTACAGCAGTTTCTTATACCCATTTCTAGCCTTTCTCATATATATCAGTCGGCCTCCAGAGGTCTCCGCCCGGACCAGTCATACTCCTCATCTGGCCCTGACTTTCACACTCACCGGGCATCCATTCAAGTTCGCCCTTGAGTTTATTTATACTCCTTACAATCTCTATGGTGTGCATACACTTATCCTATTTTCACCCCACTTTATTCCGCCTTCCGAGCCTTTTTATCCTACATTTTCATTCGAATTTCCACATTTTCATGAACTATATCTGTCAATTCCATCACCTGTATCAACAAGATCATGCAACTGGCATGCTTCGGATGTCTCCAAAATAAACCAATATTACTGTTATTATTATTACTAAAATAACCTGCTTCAACATATTTGAAGGGAAACCAAACTTGGTTTATCTACTATCGCCGAGTGCCCTCAAAATTCTCGGTATCCTCCAAGTTCAAGTTTGACTGCAGCCCCACTTTTTGAATTCCAACATATTATGCAAGGTGCTGAGAATGTCTGAGGTGGTCCTGCGCCTCCTTCAGCTGTGTGATGCCATCGAACTGGTGCATCCATATTTGGGTAAGTCTTGGATAGCATCCCAGGATGTTTCACGCCCTAAAGCTGACTGGGATAGTTCCCTCATCCTTTGGAAGAACTCAACTCATCCAATAAAGCCAAATCGGGTCTCAAAAGTACCCCGTTCATCCAAGATATAGTAACGAATACGAAGTCTTTCCTACCTGGTAGCAGTTTACCTGATTCATCACAGGCCCTTGCTTGCACAGTGAGCATAATACTATTCCGATTGGCGACTTCAAATATCTCTAAGGAATGAGCAGCTAATCCCAGTTTGAGTGGCCACCTCTTATAACCGGAATACATGTACATATATATTTGAGGACGGGTTATATACGCTGCCGACCCTAGAATGCGAAGCCAGCCCAGGTGCCTAGCTGGTAAAGAGTTCGTCCAAGTATCCTGCGCCGTAGTAAAAGTAGTATTCACGGGAAGCTTTGACCTTACGCTCCGTGGCTTTGTAGAGTTTTTAGAATTAGTTGAGGATGCGGTTTCATCATTCATTGAGAAAAGAGGGCCTCCCAGACAACAAATAAAAGCACTAGGTGATGTTGAAGCCGAGCCTGCAGAGTTAGCTCCCGATCTGACGAGAATTCACTGCCAATATGTGAACCTTTCGTGGACTTCAATCAATCAATTTACGAAGTACGTACTAAATCTCGTTTTAGCATTGCTTGTGCTGTGCATAAATATAGCAGAACCAGTCCAGTGCCAAGTCTCATCAAATCTAACTGGAAATTCTTCTACATGTATACAAGAGACCTCGCCGGCTGGTATGGCCGTGGACAAATCCAACCGAGGAATCATTGGGGTTCTCAAGGGAGCTGCATTTGATCTAAATAACCTTGGGGTACGGCAGGGGGTGTGCCCTTTAAAATCATTCTCAGATATGCTAGCCCTCCAGAGCCAACCTCAGAATAGCCACAAGACACGTATAGCCATGCAACCCTGTTTAACGGGTCACCTCTTAAAACACAACATAGAATCCTTAACGTGCAAAGATTTCCACACTCCTAGTGAAGTATAGAGAGATCAGCGTCTTTTCTCGAGAGTTACATGCAATCGATCTGAAACAAGGGAAATGGGAAGCTTCGTGAGCGCAAAGGTACCGTAAGTGCGTCATAGGGATCCCACACATACGTTAGTCGAACACCTATATGGATAGTGACAGCCTGCTAAATAGACTGAGCCACTCACTCCTGCCGCGTAAAGGTTTTTCTCCAACTGGGTCGTCCCAACCGAGCTTTAAGCGGCGCAGTGGTTGCGACAACACCTTATCTGGCAGACAGAAGCTAGACCCAAACGCCGAGGGCATTTCAGGTAATCATTCACGCCATGCTTGAGGGCTGCGCATCCCAAATGGAAACCGGAATGGTTCTCCCTCGGCCTTCCGCTGCGGTTTCAACGCCTTCTCCCGCGCAGGTGAGCAATTATCGTTTGCGAAAGTGGGATACGCCAGCCCAAAATTAGGCAAAATATCCAGCGGCTCTTTACACTGCACTCCCAACTACGAAGTCGAAGGCCACCAGGTAATAGTAATTCATGGGCTGCCTTTCTCAGATTAGGCAAGGCACGAGGCAGTCGTCTACACAGATGATATCCTACTCGACCCTGGAAGAGTGGTCCTCATACCATCCTTCCCAATCATCCGCCTCGCAGCTGGCAAGAAATTCACAAAAAACTGCGAAAGAGTCCCCGGATCGGTAGGCTTTCATTTGATATCCCACAGGATTATCATCCACTAAAAAGACAGCAATGCCCCTTTGTCCCTTGCGGACACTCATAGCTCTATGAAAATTTATTTTGTCCTCGTCCAACACGACAGATTTCCCTCGAAACTGAAGCAACACTCCAACTGGACTTGCATTGGTGTCCAGTAAATTTAGCAGTTGATCTTTCAAAGAGCTTCCTCCAAAGGCAGCCGCTTGATCAAACGCTGCCCGGGATACGGTTGATATTGTAGGGTTTGTTACTGCGTGATACGGCAAGTATCACCTAGGCTGAAAATCCTATCTCACTTATACATCAGGCACAAACCGGACGTTGACTTGCACACACATCCATCTATTAATATGGAGTACTTGCCGAAGAATTCAGAATCACGCGAAAAGGTTTTCTCAGTCCGTTCCATCTCGGCTTACTATATGACTACCTGGAATGTCGACCACGGGGTTACTTCACGAAAGTGAAACTTCATAGCGCCTATCCAACAAGGTAATGTCATTGGCAACTATATAAGCATGTTTATCGTCCAACAACGAAGGGTTTGCTATGCATCCTCCTAGAAGAACTCGGGACTGTTTGGTCGACTGATTTGTTATTGTATAGGATCGATTTCGATTTCACTGTGGTTTGCCGCCCTAACGAAAGGTGGTTCTTGACTTATCGGTCCAGGCACAATCCAGCCCAAGGGAGTCTGAATGACCTGGTGTTGCTTCTGTTTACCGCAAACTAGCCATAATGCTCAATGTTATTCTTGAGCACCGGCACCCATTAGCACTCGCACCGTCAAATCTTCCATATTCTTTCTTTCGAAGCTAAGCAGGTTATGCCAGGAGAAAACATCCGCGTCTGAGTGGTATCGAACCGCTTGAAATGCTAGCCCATCAGCAGAGCAAGCTCGTTCTTTGTTCGGAAAATCACTTCCTAGCGGCGGATTCTGGAGCACCTTTGTTATTCTCGAAATCCAATTGGTAGTCCCATTGGCGGTCGAAATCGAAAGTGAGGTGGGGGGTGCCTCCCAGCCTGCTGGCTCCAGAAAGTCATTTTGTTTTAACTTTACATCAGACATGCTATCTTGTAGGGCGTGAACCTCCACAGATACTCCCTTTTCACCAACTCGCACTGGCTGCACACCTAAATTGAGGCTACACTAACCTAAGAGTGGCCGCAGAGTTACTCTTCCACTAACCAGGTTTTCTTGCTTCATCCACATTCATTTTGTCTAACCGCAGCCCCGGGATAAATGTACGCGTAATACGATCAAGTAGCAATCTCTGTGTGCCATTCCTCACAGAGCGATGTAGCTTATGCTAGCCTGACAAGAAACATAATGGGTAAATGGGACAGTCTTTTGACAGATGTCCGCATTTAAGGCACGAAAAACAGGCCTTCACTACTTTGAGAAGTGCCCCATGGTCGGGTACATCTCGAAGTGAAGGGCGCTGACATTTCTGGAGCACATGCATTCTTTAACAAACCAAGCACATGTCGGCAGCAACTAACAGCGAAGTGACCCACTTTGGCGTGAACAGCGTCGCCTCTGTGTACGGATTTTGCAAGTAATAGACCGCGAAGGCCCGTGAGTCTCGATTTGAGCATTCAGTTTACCAAACCTATTTCAAGCAACCAGCGCCTCACGTGACACCAGGTATCGCGGAAATTGGAACCCGGGTCCATCTCCTTCCCTCAAATGTCATCAAAGGTCCTAGTCCACAAATTCCGAAGGCGCTTGGGCGGCAATCCAGTAATCTGTTCCATGGTTTGCAGTGGGTTGAGGTCTGACATGCACTTCATCCATGTCAGCGCTACTTCACAGGTGAGCTTTTCCAAAGGCCATTTGATCAGAAAATCTGAAGCCTCCGCGGGAGGCTTCAAACCTTGAAGCAAGCCATCAGTTAGTGAACGAGCCACTACGTGATCTAGTCCATACAAATCGCTTGGGGCTTCTCCAGCCCCATTTTGTGCTAGTTTTGGAGGACGCACAACATTGTGACATTTTGCCTTTTGCTTGCCCCTGCGGTGACACATTAGATGAAGCAAGCGCCGGCATTTTTTCCGAACTCTGCCACCCTCATACCAAACAATCGTTGATTCTAGCCTGCTAAATGTCACACCAAGAGGACTGCTGAATAATACTGAGAAAAAAGTCACAGCGGCTTATGTGTCAGCTCTGTTTCAGTTCCGTGAGGGAAGCATTTCCATGGTATTTACCAGAAAAAGAGAGGCTATCACTAAAGTCACCCCACCCACAAGAGTAAAAATGGTAGCCGACAAGACCTCAATACAGAGGGATGCCCTTAGGCCGCCAGTCTCGCATCGTTACAATATTACGATCCAGCATCACCCAACCCCCTTCAACAGCCCGCCACAGATGACACATTTGCATTACCCCCAATGGCCAGAGCACCACCCGTGGACGCATCCATAGGTCCAGGAGTAGGCCCCGACTTATCCCATCCACCACCAGCTCTCCAGCGCCTATCTAAGTGGTTCCACATTGCAACTGAGTCTCCACCATTATCTATAGGACATGCCAGCAGTCAGGCTGTACCACCATCCCTCAAGGACAGCTGCCGCTCAGATACCGGCTTGTCTTCCGCAAAATCCAGGAACGTGACCGCTCCCACCTCGCCACTCCGTGCCAACCAATCAGCAATAACATCGTCTCCAAAGACACTGAGCACAGCTTCGTCCCCCATTTCCATTGCTCCCAATAGTCTAGATCATCGCAGCATCCACATGACGTCCCCAATTTGAGTCAAAAACCGACCTGGAACCTCACCTGAATACCCACCGAGGTTTGTTGAGCCCCCTGTCAGTAGCCAGCACATGCTACTGAGTAAACGGGTTGCCCCCAGCTGCAATCATTACCGGTGGATCGGACCTTCCACTTTTACTACTGAACCTATTCACCTTGTCACTCAAATTTAGTTTGATACCGTCGAACTGGAAGCGTTCAGTCATCATTCCACGACATAAAAATGACCTGTCCACGAACTTGCTAATTACCGCTCCACCAACCATACCCCTATCATTTCCAGAATAATGTAAACGATTATCAAAGATGGCATTACCACCCATCTTCTCGCTTCTAACCTTCTTAGCGATAGGCAGCACGGGTTCCTCAAATCGCGATCATGCATCACATGTCAGTTTTACTTCCTCAACCTAGTCACTAAGGCTGTTAATAGCGGGCAGGCATTAGTGGTTGTCTACCTAGATCTGTCGAAGGCTTTCGATCGTGTTCCACACCTGCATCTTACCTCCAAATTGCGTTCATTCGCATTGGTGACCCGCTGCTTTCTTGGCTGAAATCTTATCTTGCTCATCGTTCGCAAGTGGTCCTCACCAAAGGACATACTTCCAAACCGAAACCTGTTACAAGTGGCGTTATACAGGGAAGCGTACTGGGTCCTCTCCCATTTCTGATGTACATTAACGACGCATTGAATCTAGTGCACCATGGCACGCCATTCTTGTTTGCAGACGATATAAAAATAGTTTACTCTTTCAATTCCAATGGTGCTACCCATACTGTTTGCAACATTTCCGCTGACCTCGCTGCACTTGACCGCTGGAGCCCTACCTGGAGGATGAGCTTTTCCACTGATAAGTGCGAGGTCCTAACCTAAAAGTGCCAATTGCCCCCTGGATCTTTAACTCTTGGTGGGTCCCCAATAGCCAGTCGACCTGCTATCCGCGATTTGGGCCTCAACTATTCCTGCTCCCTCAACTTTTCTGAGCACGCTGTCATCCAAGCGGCCAAGGCTAGAAGAAGTGTGGCCCTTCACTTCTGCTCCTTTCGTCTCCGGGACAGCATCATCAGCATCTACAAATCACACGTCAGGCCTTTGCTTGAATACTGCCCAATAATATTTTCTAACATGACGAAATTTGACAGAATTGCGATTGAAAGCATACAAAGGCGTTTCACCAAACAACTACTTGGTTGGTCCACGTCTTAAAGCTATAGAGAACGATGCCAAAATCTGAATCTTGACCCACTCTGGCTCCGCCGCTTAAGACTAAACTTAGTCTTTTTGTATAACCTGCTCCATAACCGGTCTTTTTCCTTTGACCCAGTAAGCTTCTCCCGTGAAACCCCCTACTCACTTCGGCACAGGCCTTTTACTGTCCCTTCTAATATAACTAAGTCGGCCATACGGCCACGTCTTTCCTTCTTGTCTACTCCAAAGTCTGGAACAAGTTGCCCATCAGCCTTCAAGCTTCACAAACCAAGTCCCAATTTCAGTCGGCACTCATCCCATATCTCAGCGTCGCCCGTGCATTACAGTTATCTAATATGTGCTTGGCAGAAGAAATAGCTTACGAGAGGGGCCTCGACTTCTAAGACCAACCCCTTCTCCGAACCTGCTCCCTTCAATTAAGGACACAATCAACGATAGACAGTTTCATCTATCTGGCTGAGTTCTCAATTTTAGACTACCTATGGCCATTTCTTTAATGAACCAAACAAATGGAAACGCCACTAATTTCAACCACTTTTCTTCCACCAAACCCCGTGGTTTCTGTCACTCTTGTGCCTCGTCCTTCACTGGTTTTTATATGCCTCCATTAACCGTTGATCCGCAGCATAGGCACACCCTGATTGCTGCTTTTTATCTGGTCTCCTTTTCCACGTAACCCCCCTTCCTCCTTAGCCCTTTTTCAACTCCTGTCATGGTAAATTTCCACATTTCCATCACTTGTAAACAGCTGATTATGTACTTGGCAGGCCTCGGACGTCTCCGAAATAAACCGTTATTATTATTCATTATTACATTATCATAACCCACAGCTGGAAACACGTCCAGACTGCAGTCCCCCTTTATTTCAGGTTCGTTGTCTTCCACTATCTCAGTCGCAAAACTGGCTAACCAAGGATGCCACTTTGACTTGTACGGACAGAGACTCAAGTGGAACCTTCCATAGCAATTGGGACCGAAATCAAACCACACAACAGGAAATACTCCTAATTGCTTATCAGATCGTTCAACGTTTTCAAACACAACCAACACGAGTTCCAGTTCACGCGCATGCCGATAATATACAGCCACACTCGACCGATCGACCGACACATACATTGTCCTGCCAGACGAACCTTACGCACTCGATGCCGTACGTTACCAGAAACGATGCTGAATAACACTGAATGCAAATGTGTCAACACATACATATATATTTGTCAGTGAAATAGCATAATAACTCTGAAGTCCGTGCGGAGATTTCCCACTTTATCATCCGTTACCACTGTTTATCTTTTCTACGACCCGTAGCCGGCTGGAAATTGACTATCCACTTCTTGGAGACCCTCCAGTTGCGCTTTCTTATTTCAGAATGGTACATGTTACTGGTCCTGAATCTAAACTCACCTTTTTATGGTCTGCTGTTTCTCCCACATCCACCAGTGTTCATTCTCACAAAACTGGTCTCATACCCCCCCCCGCTTCAAAACTCATTTCGTTTATTGAACTCCGGTAAATCCGTCATTCAGGGTTTGCATTGTCTTCATGATCGCTATCCTCTTCACATGCGTTGATTTTCCCGAACATACTTCTTTACAATTTTCCCCCTTTTCCTCTTGCTCAAAAATTTACTCCATCTGCATAACCCTGGTGGGCCTCCGGTTTCCTTGGCTTGCATCATTCTTGTTCATAATGCGTCCTTGGCAATGCGTTAATGATTTTTCGATATCTCCACCGCGAACCAGTGCCCAGGCCGGATTCGAAACCGGTTCAAAAGTGCCGCGCGAACCATTATCAGAATGATCCATTCAAACTGTTGCTGGCTCTGTTTTTTCCATCTCTGATACTCTCGACTTTCATATTCTGAATTTGTGAATATTCCATCTTATTGAGTAACGTGTTACACCATAATCATGCGCTAGCGCGTGCATCTCGACCATGGCCGAGAAATATACCAGTATTATTGAACATCTAGAGACCCATGTGGCCAACCCCAAAGTGGTGCAACCAACTGCTCATATGTCACCACCACCCTGTCTACCGAAGCACCTCTATATCGCGAACTTTCCCTTATGCATTCCACCACCATCTCTGGCACCACCATTTGAACCTTCTCAACTTCCAGTATACCACTTACAACGTTCGTTTTACCCACTCAGTGTCTCACCAGGTCCAAGTCAGTTACCAGACCTTACTCCAAGCTTCTCATCCCACTGCTGCCCTTCTCTTTATCCCAGCTGTTTACCTACCCCGACCAAACCACAGCAGTATACCACCAACCACCCTTTCGAATCGGGCTCTCGCCTTACTCAACCGAAAGGAGGTACATCCCACGGCTACTTAGTGCCGACACATAATACCCATTTTTCCTTTTATCTGCCCTGGGCGAAACATGGCCCTATACCATGGCTTTATCCCAGTTGAATCACCCCTACCTTCCCTCCATTGATGGTATAACCACCAATCCACCAACTCGTATTTCATCCAAAAATCGAGGCCCCTGCTCTGTGACTGCAGACGATATTTCTAACTTCCATCCAATTCACACTGGTTCTTCGCTTCAGAGTCCTTCACTCATCCTTAACGAAGCTCCCCAAGCCTTTTTAGTTGGCCCCACGGCGGCCGGCCACTCCACATGTTCCCAGTCACATTTAGAGATCACCACCTTCTGTCATACTACCTGGCCTACCGGCTCTCTCCCAACCTTTGCCGGCCATTCTTATATAGACCCAACTTCCCGGCACTGGTCCTCAACCCACATACACAGCAATCTACCTAGGACTTTCTCATCCACCTCGTCTGTACCAGGATTATCCCCTCCAGCCTCAACGTTCGCAAACCTACCCCTTGCGCCATCACCAGAAAACACTACATGCACGTCCGTTTTCTTCACCAACATTCGCTCACTACCAGTAAAATTCACCTTTTGCTTGCCAGGGTCCTCTTTTCTGACTACAACGTCATCCCCATCATGGAAATTTGGCTCAACAAAAAGGCTTTCAAACTGGACATCGTCATATCTGGTCACTAGGGTTTCAGCTGTTCTATAATACGTCGTCAAGGAGGGGGTTGCCTAATATACTGCAAAGCATCCTTCCCTGTTTCTCTGATGAAACACCCAGTCGTTGACGCCTTTGATGACTCAGTCTGGGCAGCAGTTAAACTGCAGTCACAAGAATCCTTGTTTGGATGCATTTATCGTTCGCCCGAACCAACCCCGGACAGTATTGTACCTGTTTTTGATGCCTTCTAATTTCCATCCGCCTACCCCATCGATCACAAATCGATCGCAGGTGACTTCAATGCTCCGGGAGTGTGTAGTCTGTCACACTCTGGCCCAGGATGTCATCAGGATTTTGTCACCTGTACGCCCCTTAGTGGCTGGACTCAACACGGTCAGTCACCTACTAGAGGGAATAACAATCTAGATGTTGTTTTCTCAAGGGCTTATTAAGGTGATCACCTCTTTGGGAGAAAGCTAGCCGAGATGCAACCACAGGGCTATCTCGTGCGCTGTCTCCTTACCAAAAATCGTCGTCTCCCCCAAACAGTCTGCCAGACCATATCACTTAGCTCACTAAACCAGGCTTCCACCCATAATCAGATTCCAAGTTTGGGGTACATCGTTTCTTTCTCCCGATCCTCAGGTGGTAGCAGGCAAGCTATATTTTTTTCAATATGTATTTAAACACTATCAACCCAGCTGTGCCAGCCCTGACGAACTCTAGAACAAACAGACTCTCGCAGGTGAAATCCAAACTCTCCAAACTTCGGCAACCTGCACTCAAAACCCAGGAGCTATCGGTATATATCCAGAAGGAACCGCTGTCAATAGCAATCAAATCACAAACTAATATCAAGCTTACTCAGCAAGAGTCAAAAGCTCTTTGCCATCCCAAGAAGATAAAAATCCTGGGTAAGCTGATGAAAGTAAAAGACCCCTAACCCCGCAAGATTATACCCTTCATCACTGTCAACAACTCCTGTCTGGGTTAACCGAAAGAAATAGCCGAAGCTTTCAACACATTTTTTGCTTCAGACCTAAAGCTCAGCTTACCCACTCCTGGAGCAACTTCAGCGTGCTTACCCAGTGAGGACCTGACCGCAGTTTCCTTTCATCCCGATGGTATTTCTCCAATTCGTGTTTATGAAACCATCTTACCCTCCAGGTCCGGACGGTATTCCACGGGCTGCTTTTGCTCTAAAGGATCGAGGCATCCCAATCCTTCTATCGAATTTTTTCAACTCACTTATGAAATTTAGCTTGTTCCCTACTCATTGAAAACCTCTACAATTATCCCCTCGCACAAAAAAGGCTCGGTTAGTGTTCTCGAAAATTATCGCCTTATTGATCACTCACCGATTATATCCCGAATCAAAAAGAAACTCAATAAATAAGATAATGTCCCACCCTTTACCAAATAACCTGCTCGAAGCGCGTCAAAAAGGTTTCCTGGAGAACCGTTCGTTCCCTACTTGTAAAGTTAACATCCTGAGCACACTCACGGAGGCGGCTGACAAAGGCATGTCCATGATTATTATCCTTCTGGACATGAAGAAAGCTTTGGACCGAGTCTCACACACGGCTCCCATCACGGGCAAAATCTTATGACATCATAGACCCGGGGCTTGGTTGGTTGGCTTCTTATTTCTCCGATTGCCACCAGCTGATTCACATAAATGGGTCAGTCTCCAAACCCAAATCTGTAGCCAGTGGTGTCTACAAGGCGGCGTTTTGGGCCCATTACTCTTCCTCATATACACAAATGATGTTTCCAAAGTCGTTCGCCATGGCTGTCTCCACCTCTTCGTGGAAGACATCAAAATCTTGTATACTTTTGATTCCAAAACGTTTAGTTCAGTTACTGGTGATAGGCTGCAAGATCTAACAGCTCTTAGGTCTTGGTGCACTAGTTCATAAATGAAATTTTCCTCGGAGAAAAGCAATGTTCTTACCTTCAAGTGCAGTGTCCCCGCAGGTATACTTAGTACTGACGATCATCCAATTTCCATCATCCCGTTAGTCCCAGATTTAGGCTTGCATTATTCGGCCACTTCCGTTTCCTCAGAACCCACAACTACTCAAACTCCGAAGGCCAGAAGGCTATAAGCCTGCTTCATAGAACGTTCCGCCTTCCGGAAAACAAATCCAATACCTATAAGACCCACGTTAGACCACTCTTGAAATACACTTCCATGATCTACTTCAACAAGCGCCAGTGAGATAGAGTAGCTATTGAAAAGTCTGACGGCTAATCCGAAAAGAGTTAATCAGTTTCTCCACTCAACTCAATTGCAGCCGGGGCTGTTAACATCTGAAACTAGATCCGCTTTGGCTAAGATGCATAAAACTGAACCTCATATCCTTCCTTGGCATTGCTGTGAACTGAATCATGGTATCAGCACCGCATTTCTGAATCTAAACGGATCCACAGCATTCCTTAACACTGGGTGGCAACACCGTTACCTTTCCCACTTCTAGGGTTGCTTTTAGATCAGACTTTTTTGGTCAAGTGTGCGGCTTTGTGAAACAAGCTATTCCACAATACAAGTTTTATAAGACCCTCTAAGATGGTAATGACCCACATAAGCAAATACCTCATTGTGCGAACTACAGTCCAACTTAAAGATCAGTACACAAATGGAGAATGGGCCTCTGAAGTTGGACTAGGTTTCTAACAGCATTCGAACTCCCTTGTTTGAGCACCTCATTGTATTTAAGCCATGGCCGCAGCGCTCTTGCTTTCTCTGCCCTCTCGTTACTCACTCACTCAATTTGCTTCTCCTCCAAGTCTGATGCTGCCATTTACGATTTTATTCTTCTTCAGCCAAAATCCTACAAGCGCCGTCTTGGAACATTCCCTGGGGCACTTCACTAACTGAACTCAACTCCCAGTTATGAGAGCACTTTCTTTTCCATGCTCTAACTTCCAGCCTCTTCTAATCCACATTTTCTTATGCAATGGTTTTGTCTTTACCCTGGCAATTCTGTTCTACCTTCATCTGTTTTGCTGAGTCTGCCAATCATTATTTTCCAGCACCGCATATCCTATCGTGGCTTTTACCATAGCCATGGCATGACCGTTAGTTCCTTGTCTCTTGATACTCATGTACTCACTTTTCTCCTCCCTCTCATTAGACCTTGCCATATCACACTTTAATTCGCTTGAGTATTCCTAGCCCGCAATTAAAAAACAGTTTAAAGCTGGGTTGGAAAAATGCCTATCCGGTAAGCGTAACTTCAATTTTGACCCACTACTTTGCCTGAGGATTCTGGGTTTAAAATAGTTCTTCGCCACCGACCTGTTCTTCATACAAGGTTTTATTCCTCTACACAACACATCCGCAGCTGATCGAGTTGTTTCATCGTAACCCATAACCAAATTTCTGCCGAAACAATCGTATACTTCATTTGCCAATTATCGGCATACTGAATCCTGAGATGCTTACAGTTCTTCAGTTCTCATTTTCAGTGTGTGACTTTAGGCCGAAGCTCACTGATTTATCCGTGCCATTCACCCAGTACTTCAGCAACAGCTGGCCGCTAACTACTGCGAAGACAGTGATGATACTCTCCCACCAACGCTGACGTTCCCATAAAGTTACCAAGCGCACCATAATCGGCGATCCAGTCACCAGATGGCCCGCGTATATACTGGAGCCTGTCAGACTCTGGCAGTGGCAGAAGCAAGTGTTCAAGTGACACCCCTATGAGCGTTACCATTATCTGAGATTTTGTTCCATCTCCTACCCTTCGTTCTCACAGCTTGCGGCACCAAAACCACCGAAGGTGTTGGCATCTAGTCTGTGTAAATCTCAGTCCCGGACCCAATGGGCCACGTGTAAAGAAAGGCCGGTCAAGGAGCAATGGATAGTTCACCCTACGGTGTAACTTTGCTCCCACATTCCTCTGCAAATAATAAAACAAAAAATAAAACAAAAAACCCTCGGATAGGGAGGTCTTGGGCTTATGATTTCTGCCCACTTCAATACAGAGGAATCCGTGATAACAACTTACACCCGACCCTGCATGTGAGAAACTCCAAGCTTTTGAGGTAGCCTTTAGCTCTATTTGTTCGAATCAGTGCGGGGTGATAGCACGCCGCTCGAGCTCTCCACATATGCTTGCTGACCCCGTCCTTCCCAGTTTCAAACCTTTTGAGTTCCCTGCAACACCACTGACCAGCTTGCTGCCGTCTAATGCAGTGGTCAGTACACCATTGAAATAGTTATACTATGCGGCCTTTGCTCCGACGACACCCTGGTACTGATACGCCGACGGTTCACAGCTTTTGGCCAGACCTCGCCAGTGTTGGTTCCCGGAATGAGGAACGCAATCATCGCACCTCTATAGTTTACTATCCACAACTTCACTTTTTATATGTTGCCCTCGAGCTAACGCACTAATGGTGATATCCGAGGCCAGCGATGATGTGTCTGCTACTTTGTTGACTCAATTACCCAACCAAAATGTCTACTGATACTATCTTCCTTAACATACTGCTTTTCCTTCAAAGGTGGGTGCTCACTTTCACTTAATTCTGCTGTTTCAGGCTAGAACTCAGCCGTCTCATCGTGCTTTTCTTGCACTTTTTTCGTATACTCGAGTCTTACCACGCATATTACTATTCTTCGATAATCAAGATTCACTGATCTGCTCATACGATCGTGGTAAGTAAAGACTCCATTCTCCTCGGAATCCGTATGCTTCTGATTTCTCGTGATCCCACGGAATACCAGCACTTTTGCATCCACATGAATAGGCCTTGCCTAAACCGCGGGTATTTTCTCTCCTTTTTGCTGCGTTTTCCGTCCTCGTCCACAGCTGCTGCAACGACCAGACCGCTGTCTTCCTTTTCCTTTAGTCCTCTTTCTGATCCCACCCTCCTCTGTTGTTTTATTCTCGGTTCTCAAATGGACCCCCCCTCCGCATCCACCGCCTACCAAATTAATTATTTTCCACTCCGGCTAGGTCTGCGCTTGATATCTCCCCATATCTCTACCACCACCCAACTACCCCATAAAAATTCCAGTCTCCGTCCGCTACTCCCCCATAGATCGGTCCACTGGCCGTCAGGTAACAAAATGATCGTTGTCTGGTTTCTAATAAAGCGACAATCACAACCCATAGCCGAAACGTTCTCCAGACTGCCGCACTCCTGGCCTCTCCCAGATCATACTGGTTACCCGGATAGACGTCGGCCAACTCGACGTTACCACCAGATTACCATACGGACCAAACGAATTGATCAATCGGATTGACGATGGTTTAAACCTATACCCACGCCTGCTGACGCTATATGGGGCGCCTTACATGGCTGACCCGCGGCCTAAGTTCTAAAACCAGAGTAATAGTACCTCATGAAAGTCTCACTGGATCCTAGAGTGGATTCATGACGCCAGTCAGCATCCCACACCCGCTCAACATCTGCTGCCCCTACTCCATGCAAACAGCTCAATTCATTCTGTGTTGCAATAGGAAATCTATGACCGGAATCTATCCCTCGCAGCTGCGCTCCCAACCTACTCTCCCAGTTTCTTTCAGCCTAGCTCCTGTTGCCTACCACCCTCACCACTCGCCACCCGCCGTCACCTGTAACCAAGGTCTCTATGGACCAAATACCAACCACCTGTAGCCAATCAGAAGTTGGTTACTTTTTTTGTCACGTGAGCAGAATATCTTTTCTTTACATTCTTTTAACTTCTGCTGTCTGTTCGGGTCAGGCTTTCTCCCAGTCACCGTTATTCCCCTTGCTCCGCTCTTTTTCATCTTTGCACATTTGTTTGGTCTCATCCGTGGCTTTTGTCTCCAATAGTCTGTTTCCTCGACGGCTCCCCTTTAGAAGTCCGTTTTGCTTCCATACTTCATTCATTTTCCTAAAATATACGCCGCTTTCCCCGTGAAGTTTTTGCCTCCATGTAAATTTTTGTATGGCATTGAAATTATCATTATAAAAAGGCCCACTTTTTTGTCTTATTCGACCCCCTTGCGTTCATATCGCAGGCTCCCTCCACAATTAGTTACCCAATGTTGGATCAATCTTTTATATTCCGCTGGCATCTCTGGCCGCAACCTGATATCTCCATGCGGACTTTACTTTTAATCGTGTCATTTGGTAAACCTCTCAACCGGTTCCGTCTCTGGACGCCCCGACCGGTAGCAGCTAATATTCGGCACCCGTAAGGCACACTGTATATTGTTCCTGCCTCAACTCAAAGCCCATTTTGTGATGTCTGACGCCCGTCGCCTTACTGGTTCTTGCAAACACTGCACTTTTACTATTCTCCAGTATCGCTCACATCAGTATTCCCAAGTTAGTCCAGCTATACAAAACACCCTCCCCAAATTCGAAACTGGTTTCCAATTCCCGCGCTATTCCTCTCCAATTTAGTTCACCCAGACACCACTGAGCCCTATTGTTTTATTCCTGCTATTGTATGATTCCTAAATTTCAAAAACGTGAGTACTCCATATTGCTATGTACTGCTGCATTTTCTGAAAATGCCCAGAGCGCCTGTCTTGACCACCGTCAAGAAATATGCCATGAAGAATTATGATGTTCATGGTATCATATTCAAACTGTTTCACAAACATCCTGTAGGTATGGAGACGCCAGAAAATTATTCCAGTCACAACTTGGACAAATCTAAATTTTGATCCACTGCAGATTTTGTTACTGTAATCCCGGGCATTATTTGTGAAGCTTCGACCTGTACGTAGGAATTACCCCGATAACGAGATAAATGTTCTTTGTCCAATACTTCATAACAAAACTTCGTCTCTGGTGTCAGGGCTTTCCTACCTCGCTGCCGGTGCCAAACATGATTTCGCCGTTTTCGCCTCTAAGCTCACCTCGACAAACTTACGTTGCCTATCTCAATCTAAAAGATAAGCCCAAATGGTGACTGGTCAGCTCTGGCACCGTGAATAACCAAAATTCCGTGGAATAACACTATATACCGGGGTCTGAAGGAGAAACTTGAAAAAAACTACTGACAAAAGTGTATGGCCCACCAGCAGGGCATTTCCCACTGATTTGGAACAGCCGATTTGCCGCGCAATTTTACTTCTCAACAGTTGCCAAGGCTAACGAGTACTGTGTGGTCCTGTCGACTGAACTTTAGATCGACTCCTTGTGACCATTTTCGATAGAATTCAAAACAAGGTCAACACTCAGTAACTGCGGTACTCTATACAACAAATTAAGCGGTAACCAAATCTTAGCAATGTTCCTTCTGCGCTTTCGCTCTCCAAAGATGAACAATGAATAGACAGCTGCAGGCAAACCACACCAAAATGTTGGAAATAAAAAATAGGATTACCGAATGTGGTCAGTACAAAGCTTGAGGTCAGCGGCCGACTCCCGAGGCAAATCTGGGTTCCGATTTTCGACAACCGCTCGGGTAAATCAGCTTGATGAAACAAACAATCGGAACTCCGATACAGACAGTTCATATAAATGAACTTACTTCTTCCGTGGTAAAATATGCTATCGGACGGGACAGAGCCTCTTGAAATCCTTCGTGCTTGCCGTTGGCCCTACCACCGAGGAGGCAGACACCACATCAGCCAGCTGTGCGTTCCATGGGTTATAAAATCTGCACACCAAAAACATATTGTTTGATGATTTTGGTTTGATGAATTTTAGCTCCTGGTTTCTGATCCTGGAGCCCCGCTCCAAAACTAACAACAGCTTCCCTGGGATGGTTGGTCTACTCCTTTCTTGAGGGCTTCTGATATACTTTCCTGTTTCTTCTGTGTTCCACAGAGAATAGTTTCATTTGCACTAGCCTTCTAAAATAATATTTGTGCCTGGGTCCCGCTTACATCACAATGGAATACCATTGAACTTTCCCAAGAGCAACAGTTTCCCGCACAAGAGCTGAGGCCCACGCTCAGACACAGTGTTACTGGTGTAGTCCAAAGGCTGCCTCGTAGATAGACAACAACATGAAAGCATCTCCAGGGGCTACGATATGCCACAGCCAGTGAAGAGCCCGTGGCCTCCATTTGTGCCGGTAAGGTGACTGGTAGCAATCACTGGTCCGGACCCCAAGGTTAGTGACTTTCGTTAAGTCCCGCATTTCAGTGAATTTTATAGATCAAAGTATTAGGGTTTGCCATCGGTGTCGTGTGTGACGCGCCTACACATCCTTTGAGCTGCAGTTGCCAATAAATGGTTCCAGGGTGAGCCTCATTCCAATTTTCTTGGGCAGGAGAAATTCTGGTTTCCATGACCAGCTATAGATAATCCACAACCGACTGACCCACATTTTTATGCCCTCCATTAGATAAATGGCTTAGGTCAGGGCAGAAGGGATACCAGGATTGACACCCGTAGCAACCGCAGCCCTCGTGTCTAGCCCCTACTCATCCCCGAGTAATACTTTCGGCCTGTGAGATACTTCCGGGTCCGTTCCAGAGCCTGAGTTGCCGAACACAGAGCCTCCAATTTGCGTAACAGCAGGAAGCAGTTCACGGAGCCAGATAGCTTTTTCAGGTCCAAACTGCAGACCTCGACTTGTTTCCCCAGTCTGGCCTGCCCACTGCATCGTCCGAGAAGGACAGCAGGTTGACAAACGCACCACCCACTTCCAAGAAGGGCGTGTAGTTCTTTGGAAACTGTCCTTTATTCAGCTAGGCAGCTAGCCATGCGATCTCCAGTTCCCCCATTATTTTCGGGGGGAAGGGTGAAAATCCGACCAGTCGACTGTTCTGCACCTCATCGTTAAACCCACCCGTATCTACCGGGACCAATTTACCCCTAGTGGGTCCCAAGGTTTTTGTGCACCGTCGAGCTGCCTAACGCAAGACCGGACGAGAGAGACCACAAACACTTAGCAGAGATAATAATAATAAATATAATAATAATAATACTAATATGATTGGTAAATTTCTCGACCTTGGTCGAGAGGCACCCATAAGAGCATGATCAGAGTTTACAGCATACCTCAGGAAGACAAGTAAGACTACAGCTCGAATGCCATGTGGACCAACTTCTCTGCGCGTGTTAAGATTCACGGAGGCTTCCTACATTTCACCAAGGAAAGCGAGTATTTACGGCATAGCCTGAGGTCTGTTGAGGGGTTTCTACGTTAGGTTTTACTTGTAGTCCAGCTGGTGCACTGTCTCGAATTGCCTGCGCAGTATATCGACTTTTGCACTGCTTGGTTGCATGGTTACCATTTCCGTCCCCAAAGCAACCCAGAAACACGCGCATAGCCTTTTTGATTGCGCAGATGACAAACGTCCGGGCACCACTTGGTATTTCTGTCTGGGGTACCTCGTGAACTAGCCCTGAACTGCTTTCGGCCCCTCATGGTCGCTTCTCGAGTCATCCTGAAAAGTAGATGTCCCTTGTGGCCTCCTTTCTGACAGAACGGACGTCTCGCAGTGCTAGCTCTTCCGGCCCACCACGGAGAGCTTCTCCTTCCGTGGATTCTGTCAGAAGACGCAGAACACTTCGTGGGCAGCCATTTTCTCTTCTACGCTTTTACTGGAGATCCAAGTCAGAGCCTGCGCTGCAAGGACTTGGCTCGATGTACAAAGATGGTTGCAGCATCTTCTAAGTGTGTGGGGTACCGTGCCCTTCAAGACCAGGTATTTACAGGGGACCACTCAACAGTCGCTTCCGCCTAAAGACTTCGATTCCATTGGGCCCTCAATTTCATCGGGGTGTTTGGTGGTTACAACGTTCAGTGACCCTGGCAACTGCTCCTCCTCACACCTTGTTGGTGATAGGGCATGCTGGACTGTTACCTCCTCCAACGGTAAGTGTAGTGGCGTGGCTGAGCGATCTCATCCAGCTGCCCAAAGATTCCCCCAGAAAACGTCGTGGTAGCTGAAATCCCCGAAGATTATGAATGCATTCACTCCCACTACGGCTTGATGAAGGCAGATCAGCCAGGCCAGATTTTCCCGCGGGATGGCAGGAGGGCTTAAGGAAACACACAAAAGGCAACTCTGCTCGAAGCACTCTCAATTTACAGAATACCGTCTGTATTATTGGTGTTGTGGCACCTTCTCCGGCTGTCCGCTTTATCGTGTTCCGTGATGTTATCTTGTTACACCCAACATGCCCTCCATCCACCCTGTCAGCTCGATGGATGCAGTAGCCGGAAGGGAAGAGGGTTCCAATTTCGTTCCTCGATTTTCGTCGTTTCAAAGACCGCCGTGCGATCAGTGCCGACATTCTCTGCCGCCACTTCGTGTATCTCTTTTTCAGCGCTGCATACCTTAGTTTAAGCCACAGCCAGGTTGCTCAGCCTTCGTGCACCGTCTGTGAGCTGGTAGGAGTGGGACCCGGAGCTTAATTCCGAACGTCGACCCCGCTTTCGGTGACGAGGGACGAGATCCTGTTTTGTCTGCGATCTGTCCCTCCCGACTACTAATGAAGGGCTTTGTTGCGTTTTGAAGCATCCTTTATAGATAGGGGCACGATGCTGATTCGAGGAGGGGATTCTCCACTTATCAGTGCCAATACGAGGTAGACGACTTTTCTCAGGGTCGACTCTGCTCCCACTGATAAACTTATCAAATGGCCGAGTTATCTGTCTCCAATATGAACTTCCATCAGGTGGTGGCCCCAACTAGTTCTGTGGCAGCCAAGAAGGCATCCCCTTCCCTAGGGTTTGGAATTTCGATGGGTGCCGGCCTGGGGGATCGTTGGTCACCCCCTGTGTGGCCCCACTTATCCGGCCTGAAGACTTCAGTGCAGGTTGCCCTGGGAGGCCCAATATTCCTGGTGGGCTTCGTATGGGATATCGGAGATATCTTTCCCTCTGTCTGGCTGTTTCACCGACAGGCTCAGGGATGCCTTTCACCATTACGCTTTGACTTATACCCAGAGCTATTTCCGTGACATTTAGCAACTCGCCAAAGCTGATTGTTACCGCGCTCTACCTGTTTCTAACAGTATCCATGTCTGCTTCATAAAGGAAAAATTTTGGCAAATTTAAAATACATCCTTTCCAAGGTTTTCACGCAACCTATCACCGCCGAAGCTACTTGGTACGGATCTGGGTCCTGGGGTTCTCTCAGTGGCTTCGCCCATGTATGAGGAGCCGGAGCGGTCCGTGACTTCCAGTCACACTGCAACTTTGATGGCTGGACTTTTACCTTTCCGAATTACAAGGCGCCTTCGGCAGGCCCCCTTATAACATTGATATTCAGCTTATAAGTTGAATATATTGAGGGAGAGTTGATCACACCTAATGTGGTATCAGCCGCAGTAAGCCTGACACTCGATTCATTCCTCCGCTGCCCAAGTGCGTGTGGCACTCCCACCGATGTAACCAGCATTTTTAGCGCCACTGATGTTTGTATTTCGGTCTCTGGCCTATTTCATCCGAGGGTAAAAAAAGCTCAGACTATGACCAAACAGAGTTTTGATAGTGGAGTACTGTGGAGTGGTTGGGTAAAGAAACCGTCGCTTGTGTAGCACCACCAACGGGGAATATAAATACGGCGGTGTGAGACCCACCAGCCACTTTTTCATTACTGGCCACTGAGAACCCTTTCAGTAGAACTAAATTCTTCTCGCTTTTCGAAGATTCCAACAAGCAGGTGGCCGCACAAGTTGAAATGAAATGGATCTTCTAATTCCTGTCGATCCATGTGCGATAGCATTTGATAACTGGAAGGAAAACAGCTCATGCCATCAGATGTTTATTTCTATTTTTGCGCATCTGCTAGCGGATCAATCGTCAAGCAGGATTGCAACTCACTCTCATTTTGTGAGGCGTCATCCTGAATCCTGAAACAACATGCGTGTACAGATATGAAGTGATACTAAGAAGGGTGATGTGGAGACTTCCAAAAAAGGAGGATAGATAGAGAAATCAACAAATCGGAGAAATTAAGTATTAGATGATGAAAGCCGAGGGAAAATAAAAGTAAGAGCAGCAGCAACTTGGGCAATTTGTTTATAATTCGGTGGGAAAAGAAACAGGCCTTTATTCTCTTACTCAGCCTTATTTTATCTTGTTTTTCTCTCGTCACCTGAACTTAGGTTTTCTGACAATAAATCCGTAATGTGGACCGGTTGTGGCAGTTTGCTTATATGACTAATGAATGTCAGGTCTCCTCCAACCTGCAAAAGTCAAGGGAGAACATGTTTGGTGCAATTAGTCACTTCCGGCACGACTTTCCTAGCATCCCGCTAATAATTCGAGTGGAACTCATTTGTAAGCTTAATAAATTTTTCCCATTTGCGGGGCTTGGTTCCATTACACGTAAGTAAGTTGGCAAGTGAGTCCTTACAGACATTTTATACACAGAACTAGCCTACCTCGGCAGGGGCCATTGTTCTTTATAAGCTAAACGTCGATTTATTTGTCGTAACCTCCACAAACTTACTTCGCTCAGCGTAAGCAGAAGCATCAAAAGTGACGCAACAGTCACCCCAGGGATAGGAGGCCACAAAATCCCCAAGACCATTTCATTTGGCTGCCTCGCAACACAGGAAGGTAGGCCCGGAGCGGAAGGTAGGAACTGAGTGAGAAAGGGTATTTGGGAAGATGCTAAGACCGTAGTCAAAAGTGCCAGGGAGGTAAAGTCAGAAAATAATGAAGGAAAGGAGGTGAAAAGCAGATAACTGGTATTTGCAAAATCGCAAGCCCGATCGGGAATGCGAGCGATGAAGTCATTCCGCCGATTTGGGCCGCTGACCATTACGATGACATTTTGAGCGGGAAACACGAGTCAGTTTAGGTTTTATATTCGGGAGCTGGTGAAGAAAGGACAAAATGTGGAGCCGCTGAAGGATGCTCTATTGTAGAATGTGGTGAATGCAATGAATACAGGGACCATGCAAAGATTGAATGATGGCCGCATACTTGGGTTCATTAAATGAAGGAAGCAGGCAGACAGAAAACGTTCACCTCCGTCGAGTAGGGGAGTCGACAGAGTCCATAAAAATAAGCGAAGCAACCGGCAGCGGATATAACAACATGAACAGTAAGGCCGAGGCATGAATATATAACAGATGGGTGCGAGAATCCGGATGAATAATTTCTCCGAAAGACAAAGGGTCACATCTGAGGACAAAACGGCCATGGCTCTATCAGCGTGCAGTTGATGATGTGAGCGGCAGTCAAAACAGACCATCCCCACTTAAGCCTTCGGAACCAATCTCTGGGCTAGAGGATGGAGGTTTAAACACCCAGTGTTGGAGCCGCTAGGTAATCAGTGAAGAATTTGCAAGTGAGTCGGATAATTTTTCTACGGTTGTTTTTCGATAGGTGACTCCCAGGCCCACGTGGGTAATGAGGCTCCATGTGATAGTGAACATGGGAACAAATACTTTACAAGAATGAAATAAACTGTGGAAGAGTAATTAATGGTTATTAGATGTTCATCTAGGAATTTCAAAATGGGGTCTTTGAAGAAACAGTCAACTGGACTCAGAAAGCTGAGCACATACACCCGAGCCAATATGTAGGAATGATCTGGAGGAATGAAATCTGAGCAGGCCCAATACTTTTGCATTGTTTGGCAAAAAACCAGAACCCAGGTGGCAACGTTAATTACGTAAAAGTGAGAATGAACTTTTCTATCCGTGAAGTAGGTGAGTACGCAGCAAGCGCGCGGTCAACAACCAGTGATTAGCATTTTATTTTGCACTGCCATTGTTTGCTACCAACGTTGTGTCGTGAACTGAGGCCTAAGCAGAACAAGGCTGTGGGGCTCAGCAGTCGCGATCGACCGTTCATATATTTGAGCAAAATGAGGAGGAGGTTTAGGGTGGCAGGCTCAAATGGACGAAGACGTCTTCGGCTGAGAACAGCAGGTTGAGAATGCCATGGCCACGACTGAATTCCGATGCAGTTCTTCAGTACTGCAACAAGACGGGCAGAACCGTTTGGATGGTGTATGAGAAGTGTTTGTTGCGGCTGAGCACGATGTCTTTTGACATCCGGAATCCGCCAAAAGGTCAACTGAAACCACTGCGACGACTTCTGTACCAGGTAGCAGGATTGTGGTCGTGACAGACAGCTATGTGGTGCGCTCCAATATAGCATCGACCAGCTTGCGTAAGAGCTGAAGCCGTGGCCGTCCAGCATGGGAAGTGACCCTGCCCGATCAACCAACATGGTAAATCTACGCGGTGGCCAGTGAGTAATGCCTAGTCGGCCAACAGCAACAGAAGTAACCGGCAAGATCTGAGAGAGATGAGAGGTGTGTAGATGATGCTCCAGCTGGGGGTTGTATTTAGCCTTTTAATGGAACTCAACCGTAAAACAATTTTACTAACTACGGCCAAAGGGCGGAGCCAGGAAGGATCACCGGGCGGAGATAGCAAGATAGTTTAGCAAGGTAGCTGATTGTTGGTGAAGTTTAGGGGAGTTAATTTTAGTCACAGGCTAAATAATTGTCACGGTTGCAGCAGAGTGGGTTTGAGCTGATTATAATGAAAATACGTAGGTTGATAAGGTAAGAGAGAAGCAGGGCCCCTTCAACAGGTCCAAATAAGAATTATTGGGGCCAAAAACAAAATCTTGAGTAGGATTGGATAAGTACGTATTAGCGAAGATGACGAAGAAAAAAATAAAAGGTGTTTACAGCAGGGCCGGTGTTGAACTTGCCAAGAAAGCCTATTTATACTGAACGCCAAGAGAGTCATAAGGGGTTGGAGGTAAAGAGAAACCAGTTTGGACGAGGTATTCTGCCTTCTTATGATGGACATTTCGTGAAAACCTCAGATATTCAACGTGGAGGGGCATTATCCAGTATTCCATGAGAATCATTTCCACCAGGAATTTCGGTAAACACGTTGCTCAGTTACTGATTGCAATTCCAGTAAGGCTCCCGGTAATTCGGGGTGACTCAGATGGTAGAACATAGGGATTCCGACAATTTATGAAATTTGGAACGGTAGAAGCTTGGAGGACGTTTGCTGTTTTCTGTATTCCTCATTCCATATCTAGATATCGACTAGTAGACCAGGTTGAACAGTGGTGATCAGGATATATCTGTCTACAGCAGTACGTGGGGAGTCGCAATTAGGCCAGGTTACCTATCATGGTATGCTTATATAAGACACTGGTATGAGATAAAGCCAGTTCATTTTACGAGCACCAGAGCCTTTCAGAACGGTACCTTGGCAACTGGGGTCTGAAGCACACATTTTTCAACGACGAAAGGCGATAAATCAGAAAATGGGGAATGGCTAGTGTTTCGGAAGCGACCAGTGGCTCGGAAGTAACGGTTGAAAGAAGGGGAACGGAGCTTAAGCTATATCAGCTAGAATTCAGGGTTTCCGAAGTCAGTGTAGCATGCGGGAAGTAGTGACCGACTGGCGGAGGTAAGAGCACACCAGCTTTAGGTGAAAACAGAGAATGAAAAAGTGGTTTGGAAACTGGAGATATGTAGAATCTGATTAGGGAAAGATTTACATCTCAATCAAGAATAGGACGGGCGGACAAGAAGATTGGAGAAAATGATGCACAAAATCAATAGTGTGATTTAAAGGGCGAAAGTCTGTGAGAGCAAAAATTTTTTCCTTGCTCTGTTTTCTGAGTAGACATGAGTGAAGACTTTCTAAGACTTGTAAATTTCATGAGATTTTTAGTGAAGCCGACAACCTCACCCTTAAGCCTGGAGTGGTGATTCACAGAAGGCTTCAGTAGGACAAGGGATGATGCGGCTTCGGGTGACGGCAGGACGGTCTACTGGTTGCCTTACAGCAGCTTCCAAATCTAGCATAACATATATCTTACATGTACGCAGGGTTACGCCCCCCCCTCCCCAGTATGTTTTGTTCTTCTTACAGAGGACAATGCCTTGGTTGCCATAGCAGCTGCCAGTGTACATTACTCAGAGAGTTGGAAGTTGTCATACGCGAGAAGGTCCAAGTCATTTGCAACAGTAGAGGACTTAATCACTGCTGGGGCAGGAAGTCCTACGTATCAGTCTTAGAGGCTTCCCTGGCCAGACAGCAAGCTTATGCATCTGAAAGCATTAGGCAGAAGTTCTCGCTTTTCCATTTATGCGTCACTTCAATGCTTGGACCGACCCGCGCTAACCCGTAATATGATAACGCGTGGCAAGCGAAGATAAGAGAAAAATCACGATTTCAATATAGATAGTTACGTGTTCAGTCCGTGAATTATTCGAAAAACGGTCAGTAAATTTTGGGCAGAACAAATCTCAATCCAGAAAGAGAGAAACAGAAAATCCGGAATTTTTCTCCTAGGACAGAAACTCGAACTCAGTAATATATGAAGCTCTGTAACCCGTGGTGACTGTAAGTCGCATATGAGCTGAACTTTCAAAGACCCAAAGGTGCACCATCAACCTACTTCAATGAAGCCGCCCGTAGCCTTCTTACATTTGAACATCCCATACCGTTACGACTCACTTTTCCCTCCGTGGCTTACCTGCGCTTATGATGAACGGTAGCAGAAGCAGTGGCAGGCACATGAGGAGTTTCCTGACCAGCAGCCACTGTGGTAATCCAAAGTACTAAAAAGATGAGTCAGAAGCGGGTTCTTGAGTGACTTTTGCGGCCATTGTTTCCATGTTAAATGTGGGGGCCTAAGGGTGACCCTACATAGAATTTACTGCAAGTACACTGGGTTTTGTTAGATCTCCCAAAACTGCCGGAACCTTCTGCTTGCGGGGCTTGTTTAAGGGTGTACATTCGCCGAATTGAGCAGAAACCCCACTCAACTTAGAGAGCACACCATCACTCAGGGAGGTAGGACACCTCAAGAACCAAGGCCCTTTACGTTACGTTCGAATTACATTTTCCAGCCAAAATTGGTTTTCCGGTGGGTTATGAGGTCCAAAACCTCTGAGGTAGCTTCTTTCAGCCATTTACGTCCTAGGGGCTAAAGCCTGAGCACATCGAATTTACGGCTTACTTTATTCTATATCAGGCCTATTATCAGACCCAAGGTAGGCTTCCGGACAAAGAAGCTTAAAAATATCAGAAAGAAAGATGCCACGGCTTTGCCATCACCATGTGCTCCAGTAGACACCTTTCTAAAAGACCAATATATTAGCTTGGGTAACAGGGTTCCGGAACTCGAAACAGAAGGGCACCTTCAATGAGTCGTCGGCAAAACTCGAAACCGAGGGTTATGCCGCCTCCGGAGAGGGTGGATATGTAGTGGTGGGGACAGCTGAACTAGTTATGAGGGAAGGGAAACAAAGTGAACGGGAGATGAAGTTTCACAGAGTTAACCAACTCAGGATGATTGGAATGCCTGGCCATGTTGCCGCAAATCACGGTCTCATGCTTGACAAAGAGGAGGGTCCCCATGGGTTTCGGAGTTAGGGGCCTGGGCCGTTTGATGTGGAGTTCGCGAATCCCAGGCACCGGAACAGTATTTTAGCAGCTGCAAGCCAGATTAGGATTCCTACAAAAAATGCAGCTGTTTTTCAATCCGGTAGCTCGTCTCCGCAGACCAAAGAACGGCCGACGGCTCCACCTAATTACCAAAATGTCCCCCAACACACCTTATACCCATTCAGCCCTAGTCACAACAAATGGGCTGCCACTGTTACCTTGAGCTCATCTAGGAAAATCTTCCAATCGAAAAACGAAACTGTGACGAGGAAGCCATTACAAAACACGGGTAGTCCCGCAATATCTAGCGTGCCACATCTTATTCTGGGGTAGACGGTGCCTCGTAAGTGCTCAAGAAAACAGAAAAGTCACTCGGACTTGAGTTCCAAGCTGCTGGGACCAACAAGGTTGCGCCAAGTTAAAAGCCCTTACTTCTAGATCTTTCCATCACAAAGTAGCAGCACTAGCTGGAAACACCTACCACTCCTGCGCAGTGGGGAATGGTAGTCACAAAATCCCCAGCTTTGGCTTTGTTATCCAGTGATTATCCCCCATTTCGTCATTCGGGATAGTAAGATCTAAAATATCTACTTTTTCCAGCTTGCGGACTGTCCTACATTCCAACCGAAGCCCATTTACCTGGATTGCAAAGTAGATACCCCAAACCAGGTAAATAAATGGAGCATCTCCAGAACAGACCCTCTTTGTTATAACAATATTATTAAAGGTGTATTTCTCGACCTCGGCCGAGAAGCACGCATAGGAGCATGATCAAGCTGTATATTTTCACTCAGCAAAACAAAAAATTACAAGTTTCAAAGGGAGGAATCAGACACCTTAGCGAAAACAGAACAAAGCTGGGCCGGGTTTATATGAACTACCGTGAAAGACTGAACTGAAGCTAAACTGAACTGAGTGGTTCACGCGGTAAAAACTAGCCAGTTTTGGCTTCATTAACGGTAATGGCGAGGAGTTAGCAGGGAGTGTAGCAGCCAGAACGAGAGTTATCCCAGGATACAGATGATATTCAGGGATGATGCAAAAGCGGTGAAGGATGCTTTTTCAAGTTTGTTGAACGAGGCAAATAGGGGATCTCTGCAAGATGGTACTCAAGAGAACATTTATGAATATGAGAGGAGCCAGGACACTGTGAGCAAGGTGAGGAGGTCTCCAGGGATAGTGGGTATCATCCAGAGATGTGAATCCGCGGCTGGCGAAGAAAGGAGTCAGTCCAAAAATGTTCAAAATGAACTACAAGGTAGAATGTCGTCAAAGAAGGACAAAATATTGAGACAGAGAAGATGGTAAGGGTGCTTGCCTGGACTAGGCCTATTTACGCCTGAAATATATTACTTTATCGAGTCCCCTGGGGGTTTTCTGTACCCAAAATAAGCGCTTTATGCGAGGGTGGCCTACAACAGAGGGAGTGCGCTCTTTATTGAGATAGGATCAGCCTCATGTTTGTTGGTCACTCGGAGTTGTCAAAGTGGGGTCCCGGCCAGGTATAATATATCAGCAGGTGACTGCCATAGGTGCTGCATATTACCTTGTACTTATGGTCCTTTATCGGAGTAAGGGATGTGTTGTCAAGGCAAATGAATTGTCATTCGCTGGGAGAAGTAAGCAGCAAAAACTGGCCAGCCACGTCGGTTGAAAACCATCGACATTGGTTACTGGTGCAGTGATAGTTGGCGTGTTGTCTGACGTAGTATAGGCTCGCATTGGGACATCAGTGGGGGAAGAACTGTCAGCAACTCCAATCAGTCCAACGGAAAGCTGTCGGAAGAGTTTAGTGCCTTTCGGTAAGATTGTTATCAATTTAGTCAGAAGATGAAGGGGTCCAGTAAAGGCTCGGCCGACACTAGTCAGACTGTTCTCCTTGGCCATAAAATATGAACAGGGACACGGCAGGATCTGAAATAGACAGAGAAAGCTCGGCGGTCTGGGGGGCTTTCCGGCAGGGTATTGTGGTAAACATCTAACGGTCCACTAGCAAAGATGGGATAGGATGACAATGAGGAGGGAGCTTGGTTGGCATGAGTACGTGGAAAGCTAGTACGCTATTACCCAACTTAGGCACAAAAGTAGGAACCAATGGCATAATTGGCGAACTGGGGGCGCAGCCGTGGGGTATTTACTAGTCTAATGTTGCTGACTGGTGCCCGGTGTTTATTCTCAGGAGGTCGCTAGTGAGTTGGTCTGTAACCTCAGAGTAGGTTAGGTACTAGGACGCGTAAAAGTTGCATTTTTACGAAAATAAGAAAAGATGGTTGGGTAGGGGTGGAAAACATAAACTTTTTTCCCTATGTTCAATTTTCGTGCACATTATTGGGGCCAGTGTTGGCCATCTGTTGCCTAGACATTCTACCTAGTTCGATGGGCTAATGGTCGAGGCTACGGTAGTCATTTTAGTTGACGGAAGGCAACTAGGATGGCCAGGAACCCAGGTAGAGGTTTGCATATCTGGTTTGAGGGATATATGACACGTGCATCAGTGTGATACTTACAGGTCTGATGCTGCTGGCTGGTGTCGGGTGTTGGTCGTTGTTAGGTGTGGTTGTAAGCTTAATCTCGGTTCGGGTGCCAGGACATTGAGAAGTCCGCATCTCAACGAAGATGACGAAAGATGGCGAAGCCGAATGGGAAAGATGAAAGGTTTTTCTGCGTTCTTTTCGCATTCTTCGTGGTTCATATAGGCAAGTGTCTGTCGTCAAGTGCGACTTGATGTCCGGATCAATGGTTTAAAAGTCTGGGCTATTGAGGCGATCATATCTGACGTCGGCATACATGCTAGGTGTGCTCATGAAGGGTAAAGGGTGGTCAGTCTCGTGCGTGAAAGCCAAAAGCCTTTGAAGCGGACATGAGCGACGTGGGGTCTCCCCTTTCACAGGATCAGGCCTGAGCTGATGGGAGACGTGCTCATGAATGCAGGTTACCAATTTCCTTCAAAGCTCGATATCGGTGGTATCTGGAGATCAAGTCGATCCCACGGGGTCCGTTTTGACTTCCGCTTTTTTTCTTTCAGTTTCTTTCCTAGTAGAGGGGTGGTTGAGCCCTTACCTGGAATTTCCGTAGCCCCTCCTTCCCTCCGCAAATTTATATCATTTGTTTTTTTCACAGCTCTTGAGGGTGGTTTGTTATCCCCACATCCGAACTAAGCTATGGCACGGGTACAGTTGACATCAGGGTTTTCGCTAGCCCTGGCCGGAAAGACGCAGGGTGGACCAAGCAAGCACTCGAAGCCAGAAGACGAGTGTTTAAAACACGTGCCAGCATATGTGTATCGGTCCCACACACCTCAGGCCATGCCCCAGTCTATCAGGGGCCAGTGCAAGATAGCTGGTATGAATGAGGTTGCCTATACTGATGGGAAGCAGTATGATGCTTAGGAGGGAGGATGGCAGTAGGTGGTGCCTGGTGGATTCAGAAACAAGATGAGAGAACAGTCCAACAGGTAGTCATTAGAAGGCGGGCATTAAGGCCAAGAGATTCCCAAGTGGGATAATCAATGAAAGCGAGATGGGGCCGGGCACAAAACCCGAATGGGTGGTGGTAGCCAGATTGAATGGTGAGGGAGTAAAAAGGTCAGTTAACGTGGTGGACAGCAGAACCTTGTGTCCCAAGATCCAAAACCACAAATTTATTTGCTGTGGAGAGGCACCAAAGGCTACAAAGCTTGAGGTAGTTGGCGGTAGGAGAACATGAATATCGTCTACGGTTGGAAGAACCGGCAGGCATTGGACTAGGTATAGTTACAAAAGCCAGTAAACTGTACCTATTCTAGTATAGATTAGGTGCAGTATAATGTAATAGAAAATTTTCGACCTGGCTTCTGTCATTGGGCAAGTAATGAAGTTTCCGGGGTGTGATGACATAATCCGTTTTCGTAGGCCACCTCTTCGCTGACACTCTGGCCGGTAAGAAGGATCACATTGGTAATAGCAAGTATGTGGTCCAGCAAGTGACTAAACTGAGATAGAGAGACACTCGCGGATGTTTACCCGGAGATTCTTCCATAATTTTTGGTAGTTTATAAAGAAAATTAGATCTCTACGCTAATTCTGAACTTAGGACAAAGAGCTGCAGTGAGCATTGGCGTAAGGCGCAATTCGCGGAGAGGGCGAGGAGAATGGGTTCGGCATATGAGAAGGCCATGCGGTGGTATAGTTTAGGCAGAAGGCATAACCTGGGCTCCATGCGACGCAGTCATAGAGGGACAACGCCGAGTAGGATTAATCGAGCCTTGGAGTGCATGTCAGAGGAAAACCCCACTAATTTTTTCGTGAGTGGGCGCTGCACGAACTCCAGATAAATGTTATCAGACTTCGTCATATTAGTGAAGATAACAGGACAGTATTCATGGAGGGGCTTGGCGTGGGACTTGAAGATGAGCAGCTTGCTTTCATTTAACCTAAAGCTTCAACAAAAAGAAGACTAAGGCCTTGAACTAACGAACGGTGCAAAATTGGTGGGTCGTGGATAAGCAAGGTTTCATGACCTTTTGACACCCGAAGGCTGTGCAGCAGCTCTTAGAGGTTGAGAAGTTCATACTCCAAGAAACACACCAGCCTCTGAGTCGCTTTAGGTCACTAGAAATTTCATCCAGCATAGTGTTAAGTTTTTGATGAGGAAACTCACAGATAATTGTAATATCATTAGGGGAAAGGAATGGGGTGCCATGGTGCAGAAAGGGGAAACATGTTATTTGTATAGACTAGGGAAAGCAAGAGACTGATTACACTTCCTTGTATAACCCTACTAGTACCAGGAGCAGGTTGTGAGAAACTTCCGTCGGTGGGAATCGCCTTTGGGCGGTTCGACAGATACGACGTTGGCCCCGATGAAACGGGGACCGGTAAAGCCGTGAGCTTTGATTTTGGTTAGTAATGAAGAGTGCGGGGCGCGGTCAAAAGCCTTGATCATACCGAGGTTTACAATAATTATAAGTTTATTGTTGTCGGCCGCATCTGTTGTGAGAACAAAAAAATCGCACTTGCAAGTGATGCATGAGCTTGACTTAAGGTGGCCGAGCCGCCCAATGTGGATGACTGTGAGGCACTAGGAAGTCAGATATCCGATGTTTGATGGGGGCTCCGTTAACCTAGAAACAACTGAAGTGTGTTTCATGAGGCGGTATTTTGTCGGGTCATGTATTGGCCCCTTCCCATGAATTTGGACGATGACCGCAGTCTTCCACTCTGAGATGAATGAACAAAACTGATGGATAGATTGCAGACCATCAATAGCTGGGCTGCGACATCAGTTCCTCCAAGAAGTAGAAGTGTTGGTGGAACACCATCATGGCTACCGTGTGGGGAATTCCGGACTCGGATAAGCTGGTTGGTCACCTCGCTTAAAGTTATAAATAAGATCATATGAGCTCGGTGACAGGGTCTATGCATGGGGGTGAAGTTAAGGGGGTCGTAGCCATAGAGGCATCAAAGTAGGGATTAAGTCCCTCAGCTATCTCCACAGGCTAGGGGACGCGCTCGTTTTTTCTAAAATCAGAGGGGGATACCAGCGGACTTGAGCTGATTTTCTTTGCTCAGTGGGAGTGCCAACTTTGAGATAATATCATGGCATTGCAGGGCAGGTACTTCTTGTTTTCTGAGTATATCGTCAGTCCTCATTCTCACTGCTGCCAAGGGATGTTGGAGATGCAAGGATGACGATTAGTAAATTTCGATGTATTAAACTTCTAAAGATTTTGGTAGCTGTTTTGCATCGAAGAGTACAGATAAGATTATCCCAGATGACTGTTGAAGAGAGAGGATTGCGTGGGTGGAACTTTTCAAAATCTTGCGAAACGGAGAAGGTGCAGGGCACCATTCTGTGATCACTTCCCAAAAGGAGATGGAGCTTTTTACGTGAAACATTTGATAAACCAATAGTGAGTAATAGATTAAGGATGTAGTTTTCTCGGGTTGGGACAGTTAATTGTCGGATCCAACGCCCTATGTGGATGCATGACGTGAAGTCCCGTGAATTGTTTGAAGCGGATAAAGTATTCCGACTACTGCTCGGATCTTTGAGGTACCCAACAAGGAGTTCAGAGGAAAGGGGCAGCAAAGGAAGATAGTTGAATTCGTCAACAATCTTGGTAAAGCCCAAAGCTTTGGCATCGGGTGGCTCGCGGATGCAACTAACAGAAAGGTAGGAGTTAGGTGACGGAATAGCTAACAGCATAGAGTCCTGAACGTCGTTCAAAATTGTGTGGAAGATTGAAGAAGTCGGAAGGGCGTCTTTGACATAGATTAAACAGCACGGTTTACTAGGAAGCCTGTTCCTTTGAAACACCTGATAACCAACCAAAAGGGTCCGATTTGAAGAGAGGGAATCCGTTGGCCGAGTTTCAGTCACGGCATTTATACCAGGGTCAGAAGCATGAGCAAAGCTGCGGATGATTCTAGTTTCGTCCAATACTGACTGGAGCATTTACATGCACGGAGGAAAGGGACAATTCTGATTTCCGTGATGGCGTTAGTGGCGAAGATGATGGGGGGCCTGGTAGTGATGATGAGGGTGATAACTACAGTGATGAATAGGGCGAGGATGGTAGGGTGACTTCAGTTGTTCCAAAGAGTTGATGAGATGAGGCCTGGGGCATAGAGTAAGGAGAGAGAGATGGGAAGGTGCTGGCTGAAAGAATGGTTAGAATGCGATGAATATTCTAGGGGGTCCGGCAGGAAAAACTACCACGGTTGGGCAGTAGTATCGGATAAGAAGACGTGGGTGAGTTCCGTGTTAGGGGGTAATTATTTGAGGCACGGAGATTGTTCCCACGGTGAGACTGGGTGACGGTTGGGTGATAGAAAGGTTGATGTGGCGGAGAGAAATGCAACGGAGCCGTCAATGGAGAAAGAGAGAGTGAACCGAGGTGGGGTGGAAATAAAAAGGCAGTTAGCCCAGAGAAAAATACAGGAGCAAGGGGTGCACAAGAGGCCGGTAAAAGGTCGCTCCGTTGTGCCATTTTCCCACTGTTGGCATGTGCTTTACATGATGGGTCATGTTTTTTGGGGGAAGAAATGTTAATTTCTGACGGTGGGTCTGTGCTGGGGGGCTGGTCAGCGTTGGTGGTCCGGGCGATGACCAGGTACATCCCGATGGAAAACAGGGGTGCTGTGGGTGGGTTCAGAGGCTTGGCTGCGTCACCAAGAGCGCGGGGGTACCGGGATGCTTAGGTTTGGACGGAGGCATGGAGAAGGTGCAACGGGTTAAAAGTATTGTCGAATAATCGGACTTGGAGCTGGTAGAAGGAACGGGGTCATCTGGAACTGTGGGGTAACATGCCGTCGCAGGTGGATCAGTCCAAAGCGACTTTACCAGTTTTGTGGTTGCTGGGTGGCTTGATCAAATCCAGGGAGTTTTTGGGATATTCTAAATGTTGGGACGTTTTCCAGATGGTTCAGTTGGCGAGGAAACCGGGGCACTGTTTGAATCTACAGTTGCATTGCGATATGTGGTGGATAGCGAAGTCGGATTATTGCCAGTGGTGTGTGCATCAGAGTTTTGGGGTGGATTGTTGGTTAAACTTTCACCAGGGCTATTGTTCTGGGGCTGCTTTTGTGAACCTCTCTTGCAATGGGGTTTTGTGAGGAAATATCTTTGCACAATTGGAGCTGGTTTTGGCTACGACTAAAGGCGTCCGGCTAATAGAAGCCTTGGCGACAGCTTAACTTGTAAGCTGGAGCAGCAGTAGACAGGTGGTGCGCTGGAAAGTTTTGCGGTTATCCGACGTTGTTTGGAGTTTAATGGTCTTGCGAAGGTGGCTGTTGACAGTAGTTTTTGGTCGACTGGTTGGAGTTGGAGGCATGCTCTTGGTTGGGAAGACCCTGGTGGCCAATCGGACAAGTTGTTGGAATATGCTGGGGTAGGACAGCAATACGGAAGTAGGGGATAAGTGCCGGGTAAAGCCAGTGTATATATACCTAAGGGGGGTGCTCGTCACGGGAGGTCAATGTCGGTGAAATTAATTTTTTTTAATGGTTGGCAAGCTAAAAACGGCAAGCAGTTTCTGCGGATGGTGCTGTTGGGGTACTTACTGACGAATCAGGTAGGTCATTAAGAGAGCTGAATAGTCGGGATACACTATAGCTTAGACCGCTGGTATATAGCGTACGTTACGGAGACGGTTTCCAAAGCGGCACTTTGGAATCTATAATCCCGATGACTCATAATGATGTTTCATTTTTCTCCTACCCTGAGAGACTGTTCAGAGGTAACTTTTAAGGATCTCTTCTATCACCGGGCCGCCTCAAGGAATAATGTTCAGATAAAAAGTCGCTGAATTTTCCTGAGTTGTGAAAGTCTTCTAGGGGGTTTAATTCTTAGGATCTCCCTGGGTAGCTTAATAAAAGTTATGCTTGACGTATTTCGCAGGTCCAAAACAAGGCTGAATGGCCAAGATGTATTTTAGCTTGGAAGGCTTGAGTCACGTTATGGAGATGATTTCCGACGCGGTATCTTGAAATCTACCGATGTTGTCTGGTTGTGACTGATGTTCCGTTTTGCCCTCACCCTGAAAGCAGTTCGAAGATCACTTCCGCAAGTATCTTTTATCACCGGGTGGCCCGAAAGAACAGTGTCCAGAAAAAATCGCTTGATTTTTCTGGGTTGCTAAACTCTCCCGAGAGCTGTGTTTTTGGGGATTATCCCAGATAGCCTAATAAAACTTAACCGATAACAGCGAGAAAATAACGCCTTGCGCCTAGAGTAAAAATAAGAAATGTCACCAGATGTATACTGCCACGTCTCGTCTTTCGCCTACTGGAGCAGGTTGCACATCAGTATGACATCATAAAGTCCATTTAGCCGACAGCAGATGCGGGAAAATTCAAATTGATTCGAAAACGGTGCAACTAAAAGTCCGTAAAATCCTCACTGGGGTGCAGACGGGTTTCTTCGATTGGGCCCATACTGACAAATCCATTCTATTCGAGCGTATTCACTACGCAGAAGATTAAACCCTGTGCACCAGCCTTCCACCTTCCTGGCGGCAATCCAGCTACCTCCCTCGAGCGAGTGAATGGTATTCTGCGGATTGACTCCACTCTAATTTCGACTGCTAGTCAAGGTTGACCTGCCCCACTCTTCTTCCAAAAGCCTTGGATCAAGACCCAGACAGCATCCACTTCTTGGTCCGGGATGTTGAATTACAACTCAAACACTTCAAGCCGTATTGCTCAAAGGGGCCAAGAAGAAGCACATTCCATGATGCTAAAAGAATGATCGGATGTCTTATATCCCACCTGCTCCATCCCGATTTGGAGCAGATTGCACTTCGGCGCTTTCCTAGGCCCTCGAAAGAAAGCCATATTCTATCCTATTTTCAAAGGGGGCTACCTACCGTTCCCATCTAACTACAAGCCAATAGGTCTAACTGGCGCTCTTAGCAAGAATTTGTGGAGCATCACCCAGTGAGCAATAATACGCCGCTTGCGGACGAATAGCTTAATTTCCACTTTCCAGTAAGGATTTTTCCCGGGCAGATCACGCAACACCTACACTCTGACCCTCATGGAAATTGTAAGGCGGGCCTACCACTAAGGCAACACCCCCCATGCCATCTTCATAGGTTTTACGGAAGCCTTCGACAGAATGCCACACACTCCTTCACCACATCGTCTGGAGGTAACCGTATCACCAGTGAACTATTTTGCTTACTTGGGTGCCGTCGGAACATTTAAGACGCCGCCTGGGTTGTACAGCGGAGTAAAATGCCATGCCCGAGAATAGTGCCTTGAAGAACACCAGAAGTGTTTACTAAAAGACTGGACAAACTTGTACCAACTTTGGTACATTAGGTTCTGTTGGAAACGTAGTTGTTCAGCATTGGGGGAGAAGGAGAGCAAACGAAAGATTGCGGGAACTGAGGAAGTAGAAAACGGGAACGTGAACCAGAAGCGCAGGAATAGTCGAGGAAAGTTCAACAAACACATTTCATATAACTTTTTGAGCTCTTTCAGATTTACTGGTAAATGGAAGCAACTGCTTACACGTCGGATCAGTTGGGTTTTTGTGAAAACTGGTTAGTGTCATCAGGAACAAAAAAGAAGATTGCCATCGGTTAAGAGTATGGTGATCGGTCAAACTCTGTGCTGGAGAGAAGTTGAAGAAACGAAAAAATCTTGACAAAATTTACAAAGCTGAGTATTCTGAAAAAGATGCCACCACCACGAGTTCCCAGGGGGGGGAATAGCGCCAAAACTATAAAATTCAGAGATCAGAGAATTCCTCCCTTTGGGCATCGGACTTACTCGGAATATGAGGATTGTGCAGGATAGGCGCCTGAATCTACAGCAGAATCTGGGGAAAAACGTCCTGTGTTTGAGAAAAACACGGAACATGCTGAGGTATAGTATCCGAAGAAGGATGAACAAAGGCGTCATCAGGACTGTAGGGACCTGAATTTCATTTTATTGACCGTGCTCAATTTGTTCACTGAGGCCAGATTATGCATCAGGAAGGTTTGCTACTCAGGACACAGAAGAGCTAGTGGGAAAACATAATACTCAGCTGTTTCTGCCCTCGTTTGACAGGGGTAGCATGGAGCTTTACTGATATTGGTGGTGGATTAGATCTGGCCCCAAATAGCAACACCGTTTGAGCCGAGGAAACATTTGGTTACCGCGGAAATATAAATAGAAGTATGAATGAAAATGAGGGCCTTAGGTGCTGAGAGCAAACGTTCACACATAGGTGCCAATGCCCTAAAACATCAATTTTCTGCTAAGGTACGGTCTTAGCTGAATACGTATTGGAAGGTGAGGTTTTGTGGCCTTTACTGTGGAAGACGAAGGCAGTCTTAGCCCGCATATCACAAGATCTCCAGGATCGAAAACAACAATGATCGGTACTGTAAAGCCAATAAAGCACACGTAAGTTTCCGACCTGGTGAAGCAAACAATCACAGGGGCGAACTTGTAGACTACGACGTCGGGCAAGCTAGGTGCCTAAAGTGTAGCAGCCACTGGGGTACTCCACTCGAGGCGAGACACAAACTGGAGGGGAGAAAGGCGACGCCGACCAATGGGGAGACTGTGGTGAAGTACAACAATGCGTGCAGCAATTGGAACTAATGGGCGGAACTGACCGCTAGAGCCGATCACGGTAATAATGAAATTGTCGTATTTTCAGGGACCTGGCCCTCCCAAAGAGACCATATCCCACAGGGCATGCAAGACCGCTACCTCTTTCACTGACAAGACAGGGCAAATGGAGCTACAGGTGATGGAGTAGCTCTCCCCATCAAGACAAGTCTGATGCAGGCACTCAAATGTGGGCCGTCAACGTAAAGTAGCGAACGGGGAGGACAACTGTTGCACGGGTATATGAAACCCAGAACTCAACCTAGAAAGAGAACAAAAGATAGATAGATGCACT
The DNA here is from genome assembly GCA_948099385.1 of Fasciola hepatica. NCBI lineage: Eukaryota > Metazoa > Platyhelminthes > Trematoda > Plagiorchiida > Fasciolidae > Fasciola > Fasciola hepatica. The sequence goes on along the minus strand of CANUEZ040000012.1, from coordinate 5,282,396 downwards.
TTGGCAGCCCCAGGCATCAAAGGGCGCACTTTTAATAGATGGGACTAACATGGTAGGAGTGTACGGGACAACAGGAAGCTGTACACCAGATAGAGTAGCGGCAGGCCCCTTTGTCCGGATGCATCACAGGACTAAGGTTCAGCACGTTAGAGGGGACACAAGTACGGATCGGGGCAGCAGCCTTCACTCGATGACTTAGTGATGACCACGCACAAAAATGGCATAAACAGGTGAAAGACGCTTTGAGCAATATGCAGCCAAATTCGTACGAAGTCCGAAACCAAAACACGCCTGGTTCACTAATTCTAAGATACTGGATTATTGAATGAGCAATAGCATAGGCATACGCAAACCTCAAACGTGTGGTCATACAAACTGAAAAAATCGAGAACCAAGTTCACGACATGCGAGAGACAAGCACGCGCGCCACACAGGTCCAAGATGGAATATGACGAAGTAGCGCGTTGGACGCGAATAAACAAAGGTTGGTTCATGGAAACGTAAATTGTACAGACCACGCAAATAATGTAAGTGAGTGATTTAGTGAAATCACGATATTACAGCGCTTTTGAAGGATTTTCTACAACCGATCTACTCACCGCTACCGAAATCCTCTCCACCCTGTCACATTCAGAGGTTGGGAATAGAGGCGCTGATTAGCCCAACCTTCCTGGGCCCTGCTCTCGGTGTGAGTGTTTACTACAGCTGACGTCCAAAATGTACGCCCATACTCACCGTTGCAAGTGTTCCGGTGGCTGGGCGGAAAAGAGGTTCCTCTGCTTTGTCCGCAAGAGCCGCTGCTCGGCGACAGGCGCGAAGGGAGATGTGTAGATTCCAAACAAGTGTGCAGTATTCGAGGGAGCAGTTGTGAATGAATACATGTGCGTGAATGTGTGAATAAACCGCAATGGTGATCCCATACGTAATCGTCTTCATGGACGCCAATGAAGAAACGAAAGATGGTGAAGCAATGTCCTGGCTTGATGGAAGTATGGGGCAAAGCCGTGCATCATGCTGGTGCGTGTGAGTGCGGGTGAGAGTGTATTTGGATAAGCGATGAGATCATGACCATTACCACACACGGAAACGTTTTCAACAGTGTCAATGACAAAACGCGTAATGGTGAACTCATTATGGTTTTTGGAGCAAAAGATACGCATCTCGCTAAAACCTAGACAAAGCACGTTCTTTAATCAGTTGTTGTATACCTTGGGAGTCTAACCTCTGACTTGATGGGCTATGCCATCGTCGTGAGACAGTGAGCCACTACTGTACAAGGAAACAACACAAAAACTCGTGAGACAATGTCGAGCCTTGGTAGAAGTAATGGGAGAACAGTCCTGCATGCTTTTATGTGTGTGAGTATGAGCACAAATGGGCGTGTGTGTGGATAAACCACAACCATGACCGGTGGAACTCTCTCGTGTGTGCCACAAAATAGCTGGGCGCCCAGGGGATTATAATGGTCCATTGGAATTTGATGGCAAACGTTCTACTCACTCAGAGCATGTTCGCTACCCAGTGTAAACGTTTGAGCATATGGGCAGGGAATTATTACAATACAAGTGTGTGTTACCATGCAGTCGGGTGAGTATGTTACTTCTACCGAAACTTGCACTTCAGTGTTGTCGGGAGATGGACTCAGTGGAGTCGACTGGTCCACCTTCACCCTCCCCCCCCCCAGGAGACTGATACTGCACACTTCGCGAGTCAACACTCCCTTGGCCGTCCCAGCCTTCACCGTTCTTATCAGCTCGTCGAAACTGCTAATGACCTCCTGACGACACCCAAGGGCAACGTGCTAAGATGAGCATGCTCATCGGAGGTCATGACCAAATAGCCAACTTTGGATGGTCTATTTTTGGCGAGCCCTTTTTCTCGGGTCTGTGGGATCGGTGGTTATTCCCGCCGTCATCTCTTCCCAAACTTCCTGGCCAAATAATTCGCCTGTTTCCATCCGTGTAGGTAGCTATCACGTAGGCTGTTAGGCCCTTGGAGTTCAGCTTTCGGCCTTAAAGTCAGCAGGTGGTCTGGGGTGAGTGCCAGATGAGTGGGGTAGCTGGCAGATACTTCAGCTAGAGGACGATTAATCAAGATCCCTTCCACCTATATCACCAAGGCGCTCAGAGTCTTGTCGTCTGGCGGTTGTTGTTCCGTTGACAGTGGTAATATCCCTCTGGGGGACCCGATCAGGCTTCCCCATTTGCCACGCTGGCTACTGGCCTGCCGGGGGTTGGGAAGCCATCGGAAGCTATATGCCCCGGTTTGTTTCTGTGGCTCGCCTCTTTTAATTTTTCGCAGTCAACTTTGCGATGCTCATTTAGCGCCTACAAAATTCGTCCCGTTTTCGAAGTGGATGTCTGATGGTACTCCTCTTCTGTTGGTAAAGCGCCGTAGGGCCCGGAGAAGTCAGTGGTTGTCGAGTGCGCGACCTCCAAGTGTAGCCCACAGGACTTCATACAAGTCATGATGCACCCGTATGGCTTTGCCAGCTCTTCCCGCACTTGGTCCACAAAGATCCAAAATAGCCATTCCAGGTATCACTGACCGGCCGCCACCCCGAAGTCACCCTACTTTCCGGCAGAGTAGACATGTGCTGTTTGCCCCTGACAGCAGTAGGTCTCCTACAGTATACACAATGTCGAAATACTAGCTTCACAGCTGCTCTTCCTCTCAGTATCCAAAATCGCTTCCGGATGACGCTCGTTACGTGGTTTTCCCCGGCGTGTTCACCTACAGCAAGTACGTGTTGAATCATCAAGTCCATCAAGGGTTGCTGAGCCGGCAATGATATAGGATGTTTCACGTCAAAACTTAGGTGAGAGTCCTCCATCCATCGACAAGTTTTGGACTCAGGGGCTTCAAGTTGCACTTTGGAAATGTACTTCAGTCGCTTGGTCCCCTCCCCCCGGGATTCTCGAACTCTTGGGAGAAGACTTCCAGTTATATCACCTTGAGTGGATCTTGATCTGCGAACTGCGGCTAATCCGGATTTATTAGACCCACAGGTACGCGGCTGAAGCAGTGGACCATTTTTGGGTCAGCAAATGTCTCGTTAACCTAAATAAAAATACCAGCGATCCAGGCTTCTTTATCCGAGAGGAAAGTCCACCAAACCGGCCCTATATAGGAGTCGTTTCGGCTGATTTTACCGCCGTCGCCGCTCCTTTGATCTCCATTTCTGACTCAGGAGGTGGCTCTAGTTCATAAACGGGCCAGTCCTGTTTGGGCAAGTGCAGGATTTTCGGCTCTCCAGTCCACGTATCTAACTGCCGAAAGTTGGTCGAGCCTTGGGAAAGCAAACTGGCTGAGTCGTCGGTGGACTTAACATGCTTCCACCGGTTTACCGTAGTTTCTTCGTCTACGATTGTTGGCTGAATAGCGATGGAAGTACTGAAACGGCCCCTGATGTTATTGATGCAGTACTGCATTATTGTCGAGTCCGTCCCAAACCTAGCTGACCAGTTGCTTGAGTCGGAGTGCCTCTTTATCGCCCGTACTGCCTTTACGGCTAGAGCGGCTGCACTGAGTTCCAGAAGCAGGATCGAAATCGATTTCACCGGGGTAAAGCGAGCTTTAGCAAACAGAATCCTCGTGGTGTATTTTCCATCCCTCAGGCGCTACCGTCCGTAAACTGCGGCCCCGTACCCAACTTCGGAAGCACCAGAGAAGGCGAGCAACTCTCTCATCTGCGTAGCATGATCAGAGGGTAAGCACCGGAGAATCAGTAAGCCCCTTAGTTTCTTTAAAGTGGCCAGGAACTCTTCCCATTCTAGCCAACCTTGAACGAGTAGCTGGCCTTGGTTCGCTTTCTTTCAACAAAGCAGTTTCAGCGGGGTCTTTTCAGGCGGCGACCGGGGCGAAACAAAGCCGGGTTAACAGATCATGCTGGAGACGGCGGACAGTATGCCACGACGGGTGAGTGGTTGGTCGGGGACCCTCAGCTCAAAAACGAATTCATCCGTTTTCGCATTCCAGTGTGTTCCTAGAGTGCTTTTAGTTGAAAGTGGTGACCGGCTCATACGTCGGACCCTTTCTGCTTTCTCGTGGTGCGGAATAGCTTCAAGTACCTCGATACCCACTTCGTGAAATGGAAGCTGCCCTTCTCTGTCAGTTCTCTTGGGCAACTCAACTGCGTTACTGCCGAGTCAACGTCATCGAACGACCGAAGGTAGTCGTCGACGTCGGCATTTCTGCTGACGCTTTCCACTAGCGGCCGGTGAACCAGGGCTTCATAATTGTTCGCGGTTTCTCGTAGGGTGTAGTTCGCACGAAAAGGTGGCGATATCGTTTCGAAGGGATGGGCTGCCCTTCTGTAATTTATCGCTGATTTGTCCAAGTTGTTCGCGTCCCGCCAAAAGAATCGCAATGCATCTCCTTCTTCCACTGGTATTTTTACCTAAAGAAACGTCTCTCTGATATCAGTATACAAGGCAGCTCTACCTACCCTGGAACTGCCCAAGATCTCAGTCCACGGGACCCTCTAGCAAACGATCATTCAACGATCAGCCTTGCAACTTGGATGCACGATCTAAAACCTCCCTCGGTTTCTCGGTGTCTTGCGGTGGAGAACCGGGTGATGAGCCAAGTACCATATCCATTCTCGGATGTCGGTGGTTGCAGACACCTCTTCCAAGTATCCAGGCGCTTCGTTTTGCATTATAACCTCTGAGTACCGCTTCCAGAGATCCTCATTCCGACCAAAACGGTCCTTCAAGCGCAGTAGTCTTGGAGGGAGTAAGTTCCGCTGTCATCCAAAATGTCGGCTTGTGTAAGCCACGGGGAAGGTAACTCGAGTTGGTTTTTGGGGCCTTTGATTCCTTGTCGTACCCCTTGCTGTGCGAGATGTTCTTCTCGAGATAATAATAGTTCATCGTCTTCAATGTCATTAAGCCCCATCTTGGACAGAAGCAGCAACTATTGCTCGATGTAGTCAGTTTCTGATGGTACATTATTTGTAGAGCCACTTCCCTCGGCTGGACCGTATAGTATACATTTAGCGTTGTTCGTACAGAACGGGGCCTCCGGCTGTCGCCTACCTTCTGATTTAGCACCCGATGTGTTTCTGACACGCTGCCGCCGATGGGAAGATCTACTTCGTCATTCCCAAGTCTGCGACGGGGACATCTTTCAAGTTGGGCCATTTAGATGAGATTGCATTCGCCGATGTTGAGGCTCTCATGGGGAGATTAGGCAACGTGAAAGTCTCTGCTGATTCGATTTGCTCATTGGTATCTGGGGCTGTGAGTTGCAATCTCAGCCGACCCGCAGTTATTACCTGAGTTCCACCAGCCGAAATCACCGCAAACGGTGTCGTGCTTTTCTCGAGCCGGTGTCTATCGACAATCCGCTCCGGCACCAAGGCGGAGTTCGATCAGCTGTTGACAAAGGCAAAAGTTTTGACCAACCCATTCAAGTCACCAACCCTAGAGCGGCTACCTCCAGAAGCACTGCTTTGTTGGCAGACCGTGGTATTGAGCAGATCACACTGGGCTTTGTGTTCCCATCTGGAGTGGCCTATTTTACCTGGTGTAGCAGTCGATGGTGTCTGCCTGGAAAACCCTCTTGAACACATTTGGCTCTTGTTCGCCGAGCTGCCACCCAGAATGTGGTGTTAAGGCAAGTAAAACGCTCACCTGTCGTCCCCGCCATTCCCCAACTTTCCCGTACTGTGGCTTCGGTGAATTTCGGACGGCAAAAGGGCCTTGCATCTTGGATGGGCTAAAGTCCCATGTGGAGTAGATTGACAGTTTGTCCAAGAATTTTGTTTTGTGTGTTTTTGTGCAGTATTGTAGGCCTGACTGGTGCCAGGACTGTTCGCTCTGTTGCTGTCACGGATGAGTTTACAGAATCTGCTGTCGGGCACTCCGGCTGGCCTCGCAGAAAATTCGGTCAGGTCAACGAAGCTGGCCTTACGGTCACCACGATTTACGCACATAGCTTCCTCAGCCCAGCCACCCCGTACCGCGAACGAGAGGCAGCGAACCTTTCCCTCCAAAGTGTGTCTTGCGTTGAGATCCCTCCTGTAATCGAAGTGGTCGAGGGCCATCTAACAATTCTGCAGTGCATTGACGAGAGCGGCTATTGCGTAGACGTCGCTCTTTGTTCACTTGGCCTCTGGCATTGCACCTTCAATTAGATTGCGAGCAAACTTGAACGGCTAGCCAAACAGCCTTCTCAAAATCTTCCTCTTCCGTGCTTGGTCTTGGCCTGGGTCAAGCACGGCAAACCCGTCAGTAGTTTTTCCGGCTCTTCCTCGACAGTTGCTAGTCAGGCAAAGTGTCCCTTGTCCCGGGTCGGTTACCTCATCCTCGAGGAAATTTTCGAGTTGCTTGATAAACTTGCAATACTGTTCGGGTTGTCCGTCAAAGACGGTCAGCTCTACCCCCGGTAAATAGATAGCTGTCTGCATCGGGTTTGAGTGCTTGACGGCAGGTGCAGGACTTCCCATTCCTATTTGCACTGGTCAGAAGAAGGGGTCGTTGTCACTAGTTCTATGCGCGAGCTGGCTCCATCTACACTTTTCTTCGGCCTTCTGAGCCTGTGGCCTAGTCGATAACAACTGCTGTTCCACATGTAATATCCCAAACCTGAATAAATCAAAATTATCGCTATCGATAACATCCTAATTAACACATGAGCCGGCAGTGACGGGGCTAGTTGATCTGACATTGTATATAGAATCAACTATACCCAAGCCCTCCTCAGCGACTTGCCAATTACCTCCGATTGGCTTTGTTCCTTTTCTGGGCATACAGTATGCTTCATCGTAAGAAACTGACCAATTTTAGTAATGACGCGCTTTGAGCAATACGCAGCCAAATTCGTACGAAGTCCGAAACCAAAACACGCCTGGTTCACTAATTCTAAGATACTGGATTATTGAATGAGCAATAGCATAGGCATACGCAAACCTCAAACGTGTGGTCATACAAACTGAAAAAATCGAGAACCAAGTTCACGACATGCGAGAGACAAGCACGCGCGCCACACAGGTCCAAGATGGAATATGACGAAGTAGCGCGTTGGACGCGAATAAACAAAGGTTGGTTCATGGAAACGTAAATTGTACAGACCACGCAAATAGTGTAAGTGAGTGATTTACTGAAATCACGATATTACAGTGTCTTTGATGGATTTTTTATAACCGATCTTTACAATGTGTTGGATATGCTGCCACATTTGAGCAAAAGTGATCATGACTCCATCAACTATTTCCTCTGTCTAAGGCATGCGGAAGCTGTTGGAACATTACGTGGAAACTTGGCTGGGCTAAACTTAATTGAACTGGGAACCAAGGCTGCAATACAGGACTGGGGGTTAGATGATGAGGGGGCTAGATGAGAGAAAATGTGGAAGTGGTCAACCTTCTGGAGCTACAGGACATTTTTGCTCGGTTTCCGGGGGGCAAATTAGGGGCAAGCCACTTTGATGGACACCAACGGTTCGGCGAGTGGGCAAAACAGGGTGCTAAAGCTGGCAGATCTTCAGGGCCGCTGGTAGCGAAAGAGCCTGGTTACAGCACGCAGAGGATAGAAATTCAGCCGCGTTAATCCAGCGAGGGGCAAAGAGAACCTCAACGGGCACTGGCCAAAGAGGTCAAACAAAACCTTGAATGTTACTATAGACGCCTTCAGTCAAAGGCCCTGCCAAGGAATGGAGTAGGACCTCCGATCTTGAGGGATAGGGTAAAACACACGATGACGGTCAAAGCAAATCCTGTGCTTCTAGCCTATAGTTTGGCGTGTACATAGACGTGATAGGGGACAATAAACATCAGTCGAAAAAGAGAATGGTTGCTTCCACCTCTTCTAACGAGCAAAGAACTGAATGAGAGAAAGAGGAGTTACTGAAAGAACTCAAAGTAGGCCGGTGGGACCCGATGGCACACACCAAGCCATCGTACAGTCACTCACTGCTACGGTCAGTTGAAACACCTGCCCTCCATACTGTCCCACACGTAATCAGGCGGTATTTGCTTTGGCTTGGAAGCTAGTGACGGCTGTGGCCATCCACGAGGGAGGGATGCTTTAAGAAGAGGAGAATTACAGTCCTGTGAAAGCATTTGGAGCTACCGGTGAAGGGGCACATAAGCAAACACTTGATGAACCACAAGTTATTCCGTAAGGCACAGCTTGGATTTCGGAAAGACAACCCTTGTCTTCTGAAACTTATAACGTATTTGAACGAAGCCACTGCCTGGCTGGATACGGGAAAATGGTCGAATTTCCTTAATTAGACTTCACCAGGGCTTAAACTGAGCCTACCATCACCTACTGACGGGCAGATTAAAGACGTTTGTGAAGAAATGGCAGATACAGAGCGGGTATCAGCCTTCCTTACCAGCAGGACGGTCCACGTCGGCGTAGGAACCTGCCGATCAAAAGCAGCGGAGGAGCTAGCGGAGTACCCCAAAGGTCAGCTTCGGACCCGCTGCTTTTTCTTCTCCACATAAAAGCTTTGGCAAAAAGATTTATCTCCTCCAAGTTCAATTTTTCAGAGGATGTAAATTTTGTGGGATCAGAGGATCGTGATGATTTAACAAGAGGCCTGAAGCAGGAAGTCAGCTGGGCAGACTAATGAACTATGCCCTGAGATGAAAGCAAACGTCATCTAACCATCAGGGCTCTGGTGGGAGTGACGGTCACGGTGGAAAAATGACTGCTCAAAGTTGAGGAGAGGCAATCAACAAGGGACTTTGGCGTCAAAATGACCACAGATTTAATTGCGCCGAACAGAGTGGATAGGCTGCTCACAAGGCAAGAGACGAGCTCTTTTGGCAGCGCTTGACACTGTCCAGCAATGTAGTGGAAGAGTTCAAACATGAACAAAGCACTGGTGAAGCCGCTTTTTGAAACCTCGTGTACTGGCTTCGCTGCCTTTTTTGAAAAACGATGCGGCTTGTCTAGAAAAAGTTTCAGCGACTAGCCACCCGGACGGTTGAAGGACAAAGATGGAATTCATATGATGAGATACCGTGGGATAGGGGATTCTACTAACTTAAGCAAGGAAGGCTTACAGACCTCACTGATAGTTTGGAAATCCTGGAGGGTTTGCGGGGCATAAGTGCTGAGGATAGATTTCAACAGACCACTGAATAGAAATGTGTAGCAATGGCACAAAACTGTGAAAGCCACGCTCTGGCCCTAATGGCAGAGCGAACTTGTTCAGCAACGGAGTAGTGGGAATGTGCAGATGACGAACTGAAGTAGTCCTTCGCGTACAGGGTGTAGAGCATTTTGAAAGGATCCTGAGTGGGACTTGGTATGGGTCATTCAGAGAAGTAGAATTATTATTGTTGTTATTATTATTAATAATAAGGTATATTTCTTGACCGCGTTCAAGACACTTGCACAGGGCTTGATCAGAGAATACAGCAGTATATAACATTGTGAAGTATCCAAAAGTTTGAAAATTAAAAATCACACCTTAACGGGACTAAAACAATAAGGCTCAGCAGTGTTTAGGTGAACTAAAGCGGAGATGGTTAACGTGGGAATTGTAAACCGGTTTTGAATTTGGGGAGGGCTTCATGAGTGGCTGGACGAAAGTGGTAATGCTGATATAAGCGAAACTGGAGAGTTTTATAAGTGTGGTGATCACAAGAACCAGTAAAGCAACAGGCTTCGGACATCACTGCACGGACAGGGAGCTGAGGCAGAAGCAATATACAAAATGACTCATGGATGCCGAAGACTGGATTCGACCACTCGGGGCGTCCAGAGATAAGGACGCGAGGGTGCAGCAACTGGATATTTGGGCGGCGGAGTTACCAAAAGACACGGTTAAAAGTGAAGTCCGCATGTGAATAAAAAAGTGCAGTCAGAAATGCTATTGGAATATAGAAGATTGGTCCAACAATGAGTAACCAGTTGTGGAGAGAGCCCGTGACATAAATGCATGTGAGCCGAATGTGATAATCAGATGGACCTTTTGTATGGGTAATTTCAGTGTCAAATGGAAATCCACATAAAGGCAAAACCTTCAAGAGGAAAGCGGTGCATTTTGAAGAGCATGAACGGTATATGGAGGCCGAACGGACTTTCAAAGTGTAGCCGGCGGGGAAACAGACTATCGGAGACAAACGCTACGAATGCGACCAAACAAAAGTTGGAAGAGTGTAAAGATAAGGTATTCTGTACACGCGATAAGAGAATTATTAACCAAGTTCTGGTTGGCTACAGATGACTGCTATTTTGTTTCATAAAGACCTTGGTTGCAGGTGACGGCGGGTGGCGAATGGTGAGGGTAGTAGGCAAAAAGGGGCTAGGTTGACTGACTGGGCACAGTAGGCTGGGAATGGAGTGGCGAGGGATAGATTCCGGTCATAGATTTCCTATTGCAACACAGAATGAATTGAGCTGTTTGCATGGAGTAGGGGCAGCAGATGTTGATCGGGTGTGGGATGCTGACTGGCGTCATGAATCCACTCTAGGACCCAGTGAGACTTTCATGAGGTACTGTTACTCTGGTTTTAGAACTTAGGCCGCGGGTCAGCCATGTAAGGCGCCCCATATAGCGTCGGCAGGCGTGGGTATAGGCTTAAACCATCGTCAATCCGATTGATCAACTCGTTTGGTCCGTATGGTAATCTGGTGGTAACGTCGAGTTGGCCGACGTCTATCCGGGTAACCAGTATGATCTGGGAGAGGCCAGGAGTGCGGCAGTCTGGAGAACGTTTCGGCTATGGGTTGTGATTGTCGCTTTATTAGAAACCAGACAACGATCATTTTGTTACCTGACGGCCAGTGGACCGATCTATGGGGGAGTAGCGGACGGAGACTGGAATTTTTATGGGGTAGTTGGGTGGTGGTAGAGATATGGGGAGATATCAAGCGCAGACCTAGCCGGAGTGGAAAATAATTAATTTGGTAGGCGGTGGATGCGGAGGGGGGGTCCATTTGAGAACCGAGAATAAAACAACAGAGGAGGGTGGGATCAGAAAGAGGACTAAAGGAAAAGGAAGACAGCGGTCTGGTCGTTGCAGCAGTTGTGGACGAGGACGGAAAACGCAGCAAAAAGGAGAGAAAATACCCGCGGTTTAGGCAAGGCCTATTCATGTGGATGCAAAAGTGCTGGTATTCCGTGGGATCACGAGAAATCAGAAGCATACGGATTCCGAGGAGAATGGAGTCTTTACTTACCACGATCATATGAGCAGATCAGTGAATCTTGATTATCGAAGAATAGTAATATGCGTGGTAAGACTCGAGTATACGAAAAAAGTGCAAGAAAAGCACGATGAGACGGCTGAGTTCTAGCCTGAGACAGCAGAATTAAGTGAAAGTGAGCACCCACCTTTGAAGGAAAAGCAGTATGTTAAGGAAGATAGTATCAGTAGACATTCTGGTTGGGTAATTGAGTCAACAAAGTAGCAGACACATCATCGCTGGCCTCGGATATCACCATTAGTGCGTTAGCTCGAGGGCAACATATAAAAAGTGAAGTTGTGGATAGTAAACTATAGAGGTGCGATGATTGCGTTCCTCATTCCGGGAACCAACACGGGCGAGGTCTGGCCAAAAGCTGTGAACCGTCGGCGTATCAGTACCAGGGTGTCGTCGGAGCAAAGGCCGCATAGTATAACTATTCCAATGGTGTACTGACTACTGCATTAGACGGCAGCAAGCTGGTCAGTGGTGTTGCAGGGAACTCAAAAGGTTTGAAACTGGGAAGGACGGGGTCAGCAAGCATATGTGGAGAGCTCGAGCGGCGTGCTATCACCCCGCACTGATTCGAACAAATAGAGCTAAAGGCTACCTCAAAAGCTTGGAGTTTCTCACATGCAGGGTCGGGTGTAAGTTGTTATCACGGATTCCTCTGTATTGAAGTGGGCAGAAATCATAAGCCCAAGGCCTCCCTAGCCGAGAGTTTTTTGTTTTATTTTTTGTTTTATTATTTGCAGAGGAATGTGGGAGCAAAGTTACACCGTGGGGTGAACTATCCATTTCTCCTTGACCGGCCTTTCCTTACACGTGACCCACTGGGCCTGAGAGTGATGGGGACGGCTGTTTCCCCTTACTGTGAGATTTCCCCAGACTAGATGCCAACAACCTCGGGGGTGTTTCCGCCGCAAGCCTTGAGAAGGGAGGATAGGGGATGGAACAGACACCCAGATAATGGCAACATTCGTAGGGCTTGTAAAACACAGTTGAGCAATGCGTAGCCAAAATTGTAACGGATTCCGAAATGAGGAGGCAATTATTCGTGAAATTCTACGACACTAGTTATTAAAAGAACAATGACACGAACCAGATATGAACCTCATTTATGCGAGCACAAGGACTCAAAAACGAGAACCGAATTGCGGCTTGCGAGAGAGCAGCGCGTGGGTCACGCAGGTCCGAAACAAGGATATGACAAAGCAGCGCTCCGAAGTCGAACAAACAAAGGTTGGTACATAAAAACATACAGTGCACAGAAACAAGTCAATGGTGTAAATGAATGAGCGACGTTAAGAAAAACATGGTACCGCAGTGGTTTTGGGGAATTTTCCAAGGCCGGTCGTTACTCCACCCACCAAAATCCTCCCGAAACTTAGCAGAGTCAAAGGTTTGGCCTAAAGGTACCGATTCTTCCAGCCTATCTAGTCCCTGCCCTCAATGGGCGTACTTAATACCTTGCCTTCAACATTCTGCTCATGATCGCACCTGATCCGGTGGCCACACGGACGCGATGTTACTCTGCATCGTCCATGAAAACGGCCGATCGATGGCGGGCGCGAAGGAGCAACATAGGTGCTGTCCTCGGGAGAGCCGTCGTGCATCGGATGCGTGTGCTTGTGTGAGTGTGTGTGCGTGTGTTTGTTTTGGGCAAGGTACCACCCCGTTATATGGGCAAACAGTAACGACCAACAACTACGAAAGGTATCTCCATAATGCAAGTGATAAGCGAGGAACAATCAGCCCTGCGGTGTGTTGTAATTGAGGTCATGAAGCAGCAAAGTGTATCATAAAGTGCGCACCTTCCAGGGTGTAGGAGGTTCAATAGGTCAGTATGTCGTAAATGCCCCTGTGACGGTTATTCCGGTAGTGAGTAGCGCGTGGCCAATTCAAAACGAATCCCAAAGCCAGAACAAGATTGATTCGTAGTTTCTACGGTACTGGATTAACAAGTTGTACGCTTACAAATATGTACAAACCTCAACTGTACGGCCACAACGTCTAGGAATGAGGGCCGGAATTCAACAAATGCCAATCTCAGGTATTACAGTCACGGCAGTCCAAGTTCGAAATAAAATTATGCTACTTCACGTGAGCAAAATATAAACAAATGTTGAAGTGTAGTGTTCGGTGCATGCTGTCCTTGTTTGAGGGTCAATAAAACAAAGAACGCAGCCTCAACAATACTAGTATGTTAAAACAGCTAGGGAGGATTTCCACGCATGTAAGGTACACCGCCTACCAAATCCTCCCATGAAACGGTCAACATCCATGGAGTAAATAGGGGTACCGATTCACCCTAACCTACCTAGACCCTAAAGTCAATGCATACGTAGGTCGCTGTTGGCTTCATCTATCGTTGGCCAGTCGTGGACAAGCTTGTCGGTTTTATTGAGGTTATGCCCCATCTCCCCATGTCTTAGAGTTTCGTCTGAGGATTGTACGACATCATCCGTGTACAAAAAAGTCTTACCATGGAATCGGGATGCGTAGACAGGTTACGGGATGTAGAGGAAGAAGGCTTCCCGAGTAAGAGTAGAGCACGTGATAAAATGGAGACTGAGAATTTTCGAAAGAGAACCGAGATGGCTGCGGGTTACCGAAAAATCAGGGGCTCAACGTGCAATGTTATCACATTAAAAGTATGCTTGACTCACAACCTACATCCACTTGAACAAAGGTTGAATAATAATACAAATCGGAGGTACCGGAAATAGAGTTGTCACTAAAAACGGCCAACAAGAGCTTGTTCAAGAGTTTCCGCTACCTCATAAACAATTTGGTGCCGTGTGCTAAACTAAGGTCTGTACAACTAACTTCGTTGTGAATCGTAAACATTGTATGAAATTTGGGACAAATACACTTCAAAGACATTGTGGAGGGTTGGGGCCTACGGCAGAAAGCATGAGGGATAAATAAATGAATTCATCTTCACTTGGCATCAGCGAACTTGGTTTTACCTTGATCTGTAGAGTCGATGTCGCCCTCACCATTGTCACCTTCAAGCAAACATATCTTACGGATATCACGCAATACGTCTCCTTTGTTCGTTCTCACCACCACCGTGAGTACGAGGCCATCTACTTCTGTACGGCAGTCCTTGATCACTCCAACCGGTCAATCGTCTCTACTTAAGTGGCTCTCCACGAGGATGACCACATCGCCACTTCTGAACGACCTCTGTTCGGGGATCCACTTTTGCCGAAGCTACAGTGTCGGTAAGTACTCCCTCGTCCATCGTTTCCAGAAAGCCTGTGCCAGGTGGTTCACTGGCTTCCATCCAACGATATACCTTCCGCGCAGGGTTTTCGGTGTGGTTGCTCCTACGTTCAACAGCAATAATAACAGGTCGTTCGGAGTGAGAGCAGGTTCGCCTTCCGGTTCTGGGACGATCGGCGCCAGGGGCCTGTTGTTCAATGTTCGTTCTACTTCTGTTAGTAAGTTAGTTGGCGTCTCGTCATCGAGGGTTTGTTGTGAGGTCAGGGCTGTGAGTATTTTCCTAGTCGATCGTATCAGCCTTTCCCAAATGCCACCACCATGACTGGCATAAGGTGGGTTGAAGTGCCACTCTATCCCCTTTGCTACGGTCTTGTTTTGTATTTTGGCGTGGTCCAGGCGGCTCCACATTCTCTCTAACTCCTTATGAGCTCCAACAAAGTTCCATCCATTGTCTGGGTATCCGTTCTTGGGGAGGCTCCGCCTCGCGATGAACCTTTGCAAGGCCATCAGAAATGAATCGGTGGTCATATTATGCACTACTTCGAGATGGACTGCTCTGGATCATAAACATGTTATCAGGCAGCCATACCTCTTTTGGGTGCTCCTTTGCTGTCGTACAAGTAACGGGCCAAAGCAATCGACGCAAATTTCCACGAACGGGCACCATCCCGATTGAACTCTCAAGGCTGGAAGGGGGGCGTCACTTGTTGGCTTGCTACCGCACTCAGGCGACGACAAGTGATGCAGTTGTCTATGACTCGCTTGACCGTCGCTGGTCCCTTTGTCACCCAAAATCGTCGACGTATATGGTTCAATAAGTGGTTTAAACCTGTTTGTCTCTCTTATCGATGTACAGGTCAATCAGGCATCTCGTTATACGGTGGTCACCAGGAGCTGTTATCGGGTATTTTGTTCCGTATTTTAGATCTGAATTCGTCAGCCACCCTCCAACTCTTAGTAGTCCGTTGGTTTACATAGGGTTTAGCCTTCGGATACTGCTGTACAACAGCCTGCTTCCTTCGGTGTTATCATCTATCCTGGCTGGCTCGCGGGCCCCGAACGGGAAAGCGTCTAGTTGTAGTAAGGGTAGAACTTCGAATTTGGCTTGGTTCAGCTCGCCTGGTAGTATCGTCCTCACACTTAATGTGTTTTGTGGTCGTGCGCCCTTCCTAATCAATAGGAGTATTTTGTATCGTGTCTACCAGACCACGGCTCTTAGCATTTTTCTATCCAGTCGGCGAAGCTGCACAGTTTTTCTATTAGGCTTACGCTTCCCGTGGAGTTTGTAGCCAGTATCGGTTTTTTGATCTCGAGATCGCCATCATCAGGTTTAGGTATTATTAGCCTTGGCCACGCCTCTCTAGATGCAGTTAGGAAGCCCGGTCCCATTGTCCACATCCTTAGTCTTTCTAGAGTATTTAGACCTCCTGTGCGGAGGTCGGCAGGGTTACTGGCGGATTGTACAAAGTGCCGTTGTTCGGTCTTAGTCGACTCTTGGATTATAGTGAGTCTGTTGGCCACAAAAGTGTTAAAGCAAGTGGTAATGTTGTTTATGTAATGCAGCATCGTGGCTGATCCCGTCCAAAAGCTTGGTTCCCAGTTTATCCGATAGGAGCATCTTCTAATCAGTGTCGCAGCTTTCACGGCCAGTACTGCTGCCGCCAGTTCCAGCTTCGGAATGGACACCGTTTTCAGTGGAGCCACTCTCGCCTTTGACTGTGCCGCCCATCATTTTCGTCTGCCCAGCGCCGTAAGCCAATATCCCGTGGCCTGTTTCTGGTGCATCAGGGAACAAGTGCGGTTGGTCAACGTTTGTACACTTGATCCCTGTCAAGCGTCTTCGTATCGCGATCTCACCCAGCTGATCTAGGCTGTGCTACCAGTCGCACCATCGCTTGCCGTCGTCATCCTGGAAAGGTCTGTCCCAACCAGTCTCTCTCTGGCACAGCGATTGCAGCAAGCACTTTCCCGGTAACCCATAGAGAAACGGGACCTAGAGGATCATAGGGGCTTGAGGCTGATGATAGGGTTCCTCTTTGTGTGGCTGGTGGTTTGGGTAGGCCCAGAGTGAATGTGAATTCGTCATCTTTGGGTTTCCATCGAAGATCGAGCGTGAGCTCCATTTGTGAAGAGGATCCCAAAAGCTCGCTCGAGCACTACAATTTCTCGGACTTTGGGATAACATTGAGCACCTCCTGGCAGTTTGAAGTCCGCTTAGTGAGGTTGAATCCCCCGGCCTTTAGAGTGGCGTTCAGTTCAGTCATATATAGAATAGCAGTATTTGGGTCGTCAATGGAACACAGAAAATCGTCCTCGTAGAAGTAGTTTGCTGCTCTTCCTAAAAGAGGGCTGGTGCCGCCGAAAAGCTTGACGTTCTCTGGCAGGGCAAAATTAGAACAGAAGGGGGATGATACCATCGCAAAGGGTGGTGCACGATTTGCGTCGCTTTCGGGCCACCAGAGAGGACGAAAGGCGTCCCTATCTTCGACGGGCACCTTTACTTGTAGAAACAATTCAAGTAGGTCCGCAGAGATAGCCACTTTTCCTGGCCAAAAACGACATAAAACCTCAACCAGTGGTATTGTCCAGTCTGGGCCCTGTAGTATATGGTCGTTGAGTGACACATCCTGACATTTCGCGGCTCAGTCAAAGACCGCTCTGACCTTCTCCGGTTGCTTTGGGTTCGCGACCGGATGACGAGGTAGGTGCCACATCAAATTTGCGCCGATTACCTCCGTATCCACTCTTTCCATGTAACCCAAGTCTATAATATGTTGCATGGCCTGCATGTATTCCATCCTTAGTTGTGGTTCTCGAATTAGCCTGGTTTTAAGGAAGCATAATCTTTTCAAAGCCATTTCTTGGCTGTTTGGCATAGGTTTCATGTTGGGTCTCCACGGGACAGGAACCTAGAAATGATCTATTACATACTTAGCGTTCTCGGCTAGCATTTCCAGAGCCGACCTAGCTGCTGGTGATGGGGCATCTCTGTCAATGGCCAGGTTGGAAAATTCGGTGTTGGACAGCTGTTGGAATGCCTGTTCAATGTTCGTCGTTTCCACCGAAGTGCAGTTGATTTGGATTGGTTTGCCGCATTTTCTATCTGTACTACCATATAAAGTCCAGCCGAATACAGTGCTTACTGCACAGGGTGCTTTGCAGCATTCTATTCTTTGATCTGGGACCCAATGCGCTTCAGAAACACCACGACTGATCAGCAGATCAATTTCGTTATTCTGCCATTCCCCGATCGAATCCCCGTCGAAGTGCTGCCACTGAGTCAGAACCGATTGTACTGACTGAGGGGCTCTCATCGGCAGATCTATGGTGAACGCTTCTAGACTTTCTGCTCTATTGTTGTTGACAAAGGAAACGAGTTGTAGGTGCAATTTGGTCGATTGCATGAGCTGGGTGCCACTCACTGTGCTCACCGCTAATGAATATTAATTCCCTCTGATCCCACTTCTCTGCGAACTCTTTCCTTACCACAGTGGTATCCGAGCCACTATCTACGGAAGCCAACGCTCTTACAACCCTAACTGGGGTTTCTACACCAACTGCTATTACTCCAAGGCGAATGGGCTTGCTAATGGAGCGAGACACTGAGCAGACCACACTAAGCTTCGGGGTTTCTTCGGCATTGGATTTCTTGGGTTTGTGAGGTAGGCAATGGTGTTTCCCATGGCATCAATCCTGAATACAACTGGGTTTCGTTCGGCACACCGCTGCTCGGTGTGAATCCTTGAGACAAACAAAGCACGCGCCCAATCTCTTAGCTATTTCCCATCGCTCGTCGACGTCCACGTTGCGGAAGCGAGGGCATTTCACTAGGCGCTGAAGCGCCCCACAAACCTCACACACCAGCAAGTTTTCACCTTCGCGGGATAGTGCTTGCGTGTTTTCCCATGGTTGGCCTCTACTGGGTTCCCCAGTCCGGCTTTGCTTCGTCGCAATCCTAGGTAACTTGCTCGTCTTGCGCAGAAGTTGACCGAAACGACTGTTTGCTATTCGAGCATGACGGTCTATAAACTGCATCAGATCTCCAAACGTGGTTTCTCGCCCAAATCTACTGATCCCCTCGGCTTCTTCGGCCCATCTACTCTGTAGTTCCATGGGTAAACTGCGCACTATGGTCTCCAGTGTGTGCAATGCGTTCAGGTCCCATCAGCAATCTAGGCGATCCAAAGGGGCGCTGTAGTTCTGCATTTTTATCACCAGATTAACTAGAGAGCCCGACTCGCCTTTGGAATGTTTTGCCTCTGATAGTACACCATCGATCAAATTACGGGTGACCTTAAATGATCGTTCAAACAGGTCTTTCAAGATTTCGCGTGCCCGAGAGTAACTCTTTTCAGGATCCAGCGTCGAGCACCCCTCGATTGCCTCCCCAGCTCTTCTACGGCAGCAATGTAGCAGATACAGGAATCTCTGTCCTGGATAAGATACTCTTCTTTCTACGAAGTTCTCATATAGCTCGAAGAACTTGCAGTACTATTCTGCGCTCTCGTCGAGGGAGGACAGTTCCATCCTTGTTTAGTCAAAAGAGTGTGCTACACTGGTACAAGTCGGCTTCAATCATTCCACGGAACTGCTAGGCTGAGTGGCCGCATGCTCCGTGGTCTCCAAGATCCCCTCTCGCTCCAGCCTCAGGAGTTGTTCTTTCTTGGCTGATTCGGCTTCTTCCCTAGCCTGCCTAGGCTGGGTTTCTAACTCTGCTATTCTCAGTCTATAGATGTCATCATTTTTAAATTCTGTACCATTGGCTGAGGTACGTAAAATTGTACCGACTGGACTAGCAGACTTAGCAATAGCAAAGGGATCAGTATCGCTTAAAATACCCAAGGGACTTGCTGGTTTACTTCCTGTCCAGCTTCGGTTTGCCTTTGTCCTCTTCTTGACATATCTGATTGATTTTTTCGTAGAGATTCCAAGGCGAGTACTGTAACGGTTATTCCGGTGGTGAGTAGCGCGTGGCCAATTCAAAACGAATCCCAAAGCCAGAACAAGATTGATTCGTAGTTTCTACGGTACTGGATTAACAAGTTGTACGCTTACAAATATGTACAAACCTCAACTGTACGGCCACAACGTCTAGGAATGAGGGCCGGAATTCAACAAATGCCAATCTCAGGTATTACAGTCACGGCAGTCCAAGTTCGAAATAAAATTATGCTACTTCACGTGAGCAAAATACAAACAAATGTTGAAGTGTAGTGTTCGGTGCATGCTGTCCTTGTTTGAGGGTCAATAAAATAAAGAACGCAGCCTCAACAATACTAGTATGTTAAAACAGCTAGGGAGGATTTCCACGCGTGTACGTTACACCCCCACACATGGGGGTTCCTTTAACCACTTCGAAGACGGGTGAGGAACAGTCTACTGAGATTCCGTGTTATCAGCTTCTGCGTCCTCACTCTCGAGGAGGCTGATGCTCCATACGTCGTGGATTAGCATCCCGTTGGCGGTCTTCACCTTCACAGTTCTTGTCACTTCGTCAAAGCTTTCGATGGTTTCCATAACCGCGCCCAAAGTTCAGGTGCTGAAATTCGCTTGTTCGTCCGCGATCACCACTGTATCCCCAACCTTGAATGGTCTTGCTTTGATCAGCCACTTCAGTCAGACTTGCAGAGCCAATAGGTAATCCCACAGCCATCGCCTCCAAAAAACCTTTGCAAGGTAGTTTGCCTGCTTCCATCCTTGGAGGTAGCTCCCACGAAGTTTTGTCGGTCCCAGGAAGCCCTCGTTCGACCTTAACGTCAATAGGTCGTTTGAGGTGAGCGCCAGATGGGTGGGGTTGCTGCTGGTTACTGGGACCAGGGGACGGTTTTCCCGAATTGTTTCGACCTCAGTCATGGCGGTGCTCAACGTTTCGTCGTCGGGCAGCTGTTGCTAAATGATCAACAGCAATGTTTGCCTAGTGGATCGGATCAGGCGTTCCCACACGCTACCGCGATGACTGGTCTACGGGGGATTGAAGTGCCATCGTACCGCGCGTGACTTCATGCATGTCATGATACACCCGTATTGCTTTTCCAACCTCTCCCAAAACTTGATCCACAAGGGTCCGAAATAGTCCAACCCGGTGTTGCTGAACGGCCACCAATCCGGAGTCTCTCTACGTTCTGGTAGCGGTGTCATGTGCTGTTTGCCCGCTGCATCATTGCGTCCCCTAAAATGTACACAACGCCGGATTACGCGTTTTACAATCGCTCTTCCTCTCAGCAACCAAGGGCGCTTTCGGATGACGTTCGTCAAGTGACTTTCCCCGGTATGTTCCTCCATGGCGTGGATGTGTTGAATCATGAGCTTTATCACGGGCTGTCGGGCCGGTAATAGTATGGGATATTTCGTGTCAAAGCTCAGGTGGGAGTTGGTCAGCCTACCATCTACCCGTGGTAGTCCATTACCGAGTTTGGGGATTAAACGCTTAAAGTCGCTTCTCTGAAATGCAAGTCTTTTGTCCATTGGTCCCGCTTCCTCCGCCCTCTGGAGTTCTCGGGTGAAAGCCTCCCGCTGAATTATCCTGAATAAATCGTTTTCTGCGGCTTATAATTCATCAGGTTTTATCAGACCCACTCGTATTTGGCTGGAGCGGCGGATCTATTTCGTGACTAGCGAATGTCTTTCGCACCTGGCCGACCAAACTAATGAAAGAAGCGTATTCATCCAGGGAGAAAACCCGACCAATTTTGACAAAATGAATGACGCTTTGATGACTGAGGCCGTCATCGCGCATTTGATCTCCAGTTCCAGTCCTAGGGGGGTTTTAGTTCATACATGGGCCAGTCCTATTTAAGCATTCGCAGGAATTTCGGTCCCCCCGTCCACGTGTAGAGTTTCTGCAAGTTGGTCGCACCTCGGGAACACAGATCGGCTGGATTATCGCCAGATCTGACATGTTTCCACTGGTTCATGGCCGTTTCGTCGCGGATGATCGTGAGCCGGTTAGCAGCGAAGGTACCAAACCGGCTACTGACGTTGTTAATGTAGTGCGGTACTGTCGTCGAGTCGGCCCCAAAACTAGCCGACCAAATAAAGAAGTCTGGAAATCTCTTTACCGCTTGTACCGCCCTGACTGCTAACACGCTTGCACTGAGCTCCAGGCGCGGGATTGAAATCGACTTCAGTGGGGCAACGCGGGCTTTTGACGAGCAGGATCCACGTAGCCTACTTTCCATCTACCGTGCACCATCGTCCGTATACCACGGCTCCGCACCCAACTTCGGATATGCCAGAGAAGGCGTGTAGTTCTCCCGTCCGTGTTGCATGACCAGGAGGCAACATTAGTGGAACCCGTGCGTCTCCTAATTTCTTTGAGTTGTTCAGAAATTCTTCCCAGTCCGGCCGGTCTTCTCGGTCCAGTGGCTGCTCCCAATAGACTTTCTTACGGCAGAGCACTGCAGCAGGATCTTCCGGGGTAACATCCAGGGAGAGACGAAACCGAGCGGATCGCACAAACCAGAGGCAGCAGATAGTATGCCACGACAGGTTACTGGCAGATCGGGAAAGTTTAGCTCGAAAACGAAGTCGTCCGTTTCCGCGTCCCATTGTGTTCCTAAAGTGCGTTCAGTAGGGAGTGGAGAGTCGTCCATATCTCTAATCTTTTCGGTCCTCCCGTGGAACGCGATGACTACGAGCACCCCTGGCGGGTTCAACATCCATTTCGTTAGATGGAAGCCGCCCTCCTCTAGCAATCTTTTTAGGCCTCTGAACTGCGCTGGGGCCGAGTCTGCATCATCGAATGACCCAAGATTGTCATCGACCTAGAAGTTTCTGCTAACACTATCTACCACCGACCGGTAGACCAAATCTCCATGCTTGTTCGCTGATTCGCGAAGGGTGTAGTTCGCACAAAACGATGATGGCATGGCTTCACATGTGCGGAAGATCATCCTATAATTTATCACTGCTTTGTCCCGTTCGTACCCTTTTCATCACAGGAGAGGCAACGCATCTTGTTCTTCTACGGGTATTTTCATCCGGTCAAACGTTTCCCTGATGTCGGCGGACAAGGCCACTCTACCCACTCTGAAACGGCGAAAAATGTCGATCAGTGGCGTGGTCCACTCAGGCCCTTGTAGTGGGCGATCATTTACCGACTTGCCCTGGAACTTGGCTGCACAGTCGAACACCACCTGCAGTTCTTCGGGTTTCCTGGTGTTGATAATCGGGTGGCGAGTTAGAAACCAGCTACCCTTCCGGCCGTCGGCGGTAGCAGGCACCGTTTCAACGTAGCCGAGGGCTTCGTTTCGCTTCATTACTTATGCACATTGTTCCCACAGATCCTGGCCTTGAAGAAAGCGTTCTTCCAGTCGTGGTAGTCTTTGCAGCGCATAGTTTCTGCTATCAAGCGAAGGGTCAGCTGGTGCGCGCCATGGGAGTGGAACCTCGAACTGTTTTAGGGCCTCTAGTCACTTGCCGCACTGCTTGCAGAGCGAGGTGGTCCTCTTGAGACAACGATAGTCTTTCGTCCCTTATTTCGTGAAACTCCTTTACACGCAGACGCTGCAACTTATACTCTGTGCGGTCCTTTTCGGCCGATATGCAATTTACTGGGCCACATCCCCCTACTGGACCATATAATATTTATTCCAGTTCTGTGCGTTTGGCATAAGGTGCCCGGTGGTTACCCACTCTCTGGCTAGGTACCCAATGTGCCTCTGGCATGTCACAGCCGATGAGTGGGCCTCTTTCGTCGTCCTCCTAGTCTATGGCGGTTGAATACTTTGGGTGGAGCCACCTAGCCAAAATTGCATTCACGGACCGTGGTGCCCGCATAGGGAGATCGGCTAACGTAAACCCCTCCGGTGACTCGATTTTCTCGTTGGTGTCTAAGGAGACGAGCAGCAACATCAACCGGCAAGCAGTCATTACTTGTGTTCCGCCCACCATGCTCACTGCTAACGACATCGTATTTTTAGAGAGCCAGTGTTTGTCGGCAAACCGCTCATTCACCAAGTTTTTGTTCGATCCACTGTTCACGAAGGCCAATGCCTTGACCACCCCAGTTGGGTCAGCACTGCTACCGCCGTTTGCTCCCAAACCCACGGGTTTACCGGCAGATCACGACGTTTAACAAATTACACTGGGCTTGCTGTTCGTCGCTGGCGTAGCTCCTCTCGCCTGGTGTAACCATCGGTGGTGTCTGCCCGCACAAACCTCGTGACCACAACTGGTCCTTATTCGACAAGCTTCCACCCGGTGCCTGGTGTTCGGGCATATAAAGCACACTCCTGTCGTCCGCGCTGTTCCCCAACGTTCGTCTATTGAAGCGTTCATCAACTTGGGGCATTCCAGTGGCCCATGGCTGGCGTCACAGTACCTGCAACTTGGATGCGCTATAGCCTCGAGTGAAGTGGCGTGTGCATTGGTCCAAGGCTGATATTTCGGGTGTTCCCGAGCAGTCGTTTGAGCCTGGCTAGTACTAGGTTTGTTTACTCGGTTGCTGTCCCGGATGGGTCGGCCAGATCTACTGCCGGCCATCTTGGTTTGCCTACCCAAGTATTCGGTCACGTCTTCGAAGTTAGCCTCACCGTCGCCTCGGCTTATACGTTCCTTCTCTTCCGCCCACCGACCCGGTAGTTTGGAGTGAGGTGGCGGACTGTGCCCTCCAAGGTAAGCATTGCATCGAGGTCCGCTCTGTAACTTCAATAGTCGAGGGCTGTTGAACAGGTCTGCATTTTGATCACCAGGTTGACCATTGTATAGACGTCGCCCTCGGTTCTTTTGGCATCTATCATCACGCCCCCTATTAGATTACGGGCTGCCTTGAATGGCTGGCAGAACAGGTCCGTCAAAATCTTCCTTGCTCGTTTGTAGCCTTGTTCCGGGTCGAGCATGGTACGCCCATCGATAGCTTCTCTTGCTCGGCCCCGACAGTAATGAGTCAGGTGGAGCAGCCTTTGCCTGGGGTCGGTTATCTTGTTTTCGACGAAAGTTTCAAACTGCCAGATCGACCTTCAAAAACCGTCAGTTCTACTCTCGGCAGATCAATCGTTGGTGAATTTGGTGTTTTATATTCGACGACCGGGGCAGAGTTCTCTATCTTAATTTTTCCTGATCTGTCAGATCCACCGCTTTGGCCGGCGCACATCGGGCGTGCAGGACGTCTGCAACGACGTGCGGGTGCAGCTAAGATGGCGGATCGCACCTCCTGTCGCCAAAAATGGTTTCTAGCTGGGTGTCCAGCGCACGTTCAGCCCCACCCACCAGCACCGGTTGCGGCAAAAAAAAACATTTATTCACCCGAAATGCTGCAAATATGGAACTATCTCCTCCAGTTATCGCCTATTTTTTATCGTACTTGTCTCCATCTTCGCCACCTTAACATACCGCTTCTTACGCCCGAAAAACCCCACCTTCCCTAGAACATAATTATCGCGGAGTTAAAAGACCGTTTCCGTACTCGGCTTACCGTTCATGATTCTTTTTCCCGAGGATTCGTGCCAAACCACCCGCTTGTCCCATTCGCAAACTTAACCAATCCCCGAGATTAAACTCGCTCTTATTTTATCACAGTTATCGATATATTTGCAAGAGTCACATTTAATGTTGCCATACTCTTCCGTCCCACAGAGTCCAAACAGTATATTTCACAGAGCATCCCATCAGTCGGCTGTATTGTGATAGTTCGCTCTCTCTATCAGCCCTTCTGTTCGCCCATATGGCTGTAGCATAGCAATATCCTCACCTTGCAAAGATTCATGCCTTTCCCATATACTGACATCTGTATCGCAGCTTTTTGATCTTTCGCCATCACAGGATCCATTTCTTACAAAGACTACTAGCAGATAGCATTTCGCCTGTTAACTACTTCACCGTCCAACTTCGCAACTGTATTCATCGGTTGTTTGAAGCTTCTTCATATCCGGTATTCTATCTTTGTAAATCCTCTCAGACAATTTTGATTCTTGCATCTCTCTGGTCTTCATGTTCAGCACTTAGACTACGATAATCGAAAGTAAATACTTACCTGTCATTTAAATACTCAGCTGTGCAAACCGTGTATCTGCGACTATCACGGCTACGCATCACAAACTGATTGGTCGCCCAGTTCCCATTTCTGTTTTGGGGCGTCACATTCCGTCTTTATGAAAGTGAACAATGTGCGCAACGATTTAACGGACTCAGCCGATATTTGGTCGCTGAAAGTTACAAGGAAAATTTTCGAAACATTTTGATTGTTCTTTATCTGCAAATTCATTCCTATCATCGTCTGATTTCAATCCAGGGCAGTTCTATAGTCCTCGGAGCGCTATAGCTGGTTCATGTCTCACTTGGAAACTTCTTTTTTCTCAAGGTCAACAAAACTTTCGTCAATTCTGTTTGATTCTCTCGTCGCATAGCCCCTCTTTTTGCACTATTTCAGGGAGAGTCTGCTACCTTCGACCAGCTCCACCCTGACTTGGCCGAGCTGGCCACTCGACCTTGAGCTCAAATTTGCCGGGCGCCGCTTTAAAGAGTAACTTAAACAATTTCTTTTGTACGATATCGGGTGCATATACCTGAATCATCCTCTTGGAATTCGGACTCTACGTCCAATTGTACCTTTTGATCTTGCGTTACAGCATGCCTCGGGTTATCCGAAATAAACCATTATTATTATTATTATTAGATAGGTCGTAGTCGTTGGACTTCTGCTCGCGCTCGTTCTGTCTACAATTCTCTTCTGCTTCCTGGGCCTGTTGCCTAGCCAATAACAGTTGCTGTTCTATGTCCAGTATACTTAGCTCAAATAGATCAACATTCTTGCAATCCATATTACCTTCAGTAATACACGAGACAGCGTTGACAAAATTGGTGACCTAGCATTACCTATAGAATCAAAAGTACCAAAAACCTCCCCAGTGGCTTGCCGTATTGCTTCCTGTCCAGATTCCAACTGCTAAGATTCTTTTCTTAGCCAGCTTGGCAAAGCATCCCGAAATCAGGACGCGGTTATCCGTGAAATTCTGCAATACTAGATTACCAATTGAACAATGACATGAAACAGATACGAACCTTAATTATGCGATCACAATGACTCAGAAAACGAGAACCAAATTGCGGCGTGCGGGAAAGGGGGCACGTGCGTCACGGAGGTACAGCAAAAGATATGACAGGGCAGCGCGCCGGAAGCGAACAAACAAGCTTTGGTACGTAGAAACATACAGTGCATAAAAACAGACCAATCGTGTAAATAAGTCAATGGTGTTAAGGAAAGATGAAGTAGCAGCGTTTTGAGGGGATTTTCCAAGACCGGTCGGTACCGTGGGCACGGAGGAGTTGTTAGTGAACGAGATAAATCGAGGTCTACATGTAGACCTGTGGACGCGTCCACCGGTGGTGCGATGGTCCCTGGGGTTGGTACGACTGTCAGCTGTGGCGTGCTGTTGAAGGGGGTTAAGCGGAGCTGGATCGGAAGATTGTAGTGATGCAGGGTTGGTGATTACCGACCTGAGGACGCCCCTCTGTGATGGGGTCTTGTCGGGAATAACGGAGTGGCTTTGGCGATAGTCTCTCTCATTCTGATGAATCTCATGGCAATGTTTTCCTCAATTAACTGAAAAAGAAGCGCACAAATGTCGCTGTGGTTTTTTTCTTAGTCTTAGGCAGCAGCACTCGTGGTGTGACATATCGCAGGCTAGAAGCAAAGATCGTCTAATCGAGGAAAGAGGAGTACGATCTGGAACGTTAAACACTACAGCATTTCTGGACCTTTTGATTCTTTGGAAGACTTCGTAAGCAAGTGAGTCCAGGAAGCGGTAGGCCGATAGCAAACTTAGGGCGTTCGGGTGTTTTGAGGGATCTGCGATAAGTGCAAGCCGTGACAACGAGGTCAGGCACCATCCATCTTACGTAACCGTCTTTCAAAGGACGTTAGGTTTTGTTCTAGTGCCCTCAGTTTCACACTAGCGTCACTGCATATATAAACCAGTGGTACCGAGCAGAGTACCAAAGCTGCGGGTAGCCGGGAGCGTTTATGGCTCGTGGGTTGGGGACGGTTGGTCACTAAGTGGTGAGGGCGGACAGGAGTCACTTCAGGCATGCTTTGGGAAGGACATTTTATAGGAGTACAGTCAGGCGCATTGATAATGGAAAACACTCAACCACCCAGAAATGGCAGGTCGGAAGCTATTTTAACAACGATTTGTAGATACTATGGTTGCCTGGGAGCTTATTATTCAGAAAAAATCTCCGAATTATTCCCTACTGTATGGATACTTTTAGAAGATATTTTTTCTATTAAAACCCTGCATAGCTCAGTCGAAACTAGAATGAAAACAGCAAGCAGACCGACGTGGTGTAATGCAGGTCCAGCCCTGAGGATTAGGGTGGAATTGTAATTTACTCAAGGCTTTTCAGTTGCTCTGTGTCCACACCAACTGTCCGGGGCATTGGGTGTGATAGAATACGCGCGCCATGTTTGCCTGTCGCCTGGATAGTGCTTCGACTTCTTTCTTTTACAGCCAAACCAAAAGAGCGAACCAATTCATGTAACAAAAATGGAAGGAACTAGTAAAATCGCTGTAGTGGATGCCGGTCTCTATGCACGCCACTGAAAGAATCCTGAAGGCTCGATCGGCCCCGGCCGATATCATTCACATGCAACCTCATCTGGCTACTGAAGGTATAGAGGACTTTCGAGGGCAGATATTCAACGTGTCTCCTATTCGATCTGGCAGCAAAACACCAACGTTATCCGCTCTATCAGACGAATAGGGAAAAACGCAAGTCGGTTTACAGATGCAAAGGTGTATTCTATACATCGTGGCACCAGAACAGCACTGATACGAGAGCTACACCGAACGGAAAGCGAAAAGAAACGCAACGGCTGTGCAGAAAGCGAACTGCGAGCGTGTACAATCGGCGAACGACAGAAACTGAAAGTGATTTAAAACGAGATCGACGGAAACCTCGGAAAAGTCAGTTCAGTAAAAAGTACGCAACCGGAGAACACAATGAGGTCGATGTCAAGCATCAGAAAAAGTCGCAGAGAAGAATGATCCAAAATGGTGTCCAGAAAGCAGTCTTTTTCTCCAAACAACCTAGGTCACCACAGCAGCTCCCCGCTGGAAAGCACGGAAAGCTTTCGAAAATTGTCAAGGAGGAAAAGACATACAAACGGTATTCGTGCGCGTGAATGCGTGCAAAATACGTGAATGTAGCCGTGCTGTAGGATGCTGACGGGCGAAATCCGTGGTATGCAGGAACCGTAGGATGACGGTTGGGCTTAAACCGGATTCGTTGCCAATGACATCAGTTACTTGAATCGTCATCCAGGTGTGCCACACCAATAACATCCAGCGTCGGGTAACCGTTAACCAATATGATATCCGGAAGACAAATCGGTGGGTTCGTCAATGGCAAGGAACGAGAGCGACAGGGCCGATCCAGAATGCAAACGTTGGTGCCAAAATTCTCCAGATTTCGTGGGACAGCGAAGCGTACCACATGGCGAGGTTCCATGAAACGAAAAGAAACGAAAAACTGCATTAGCAGCCGCAATGGACTTGACTAGAATACAGTAATAACTAATACGGTATGTTAAATCGTGTCGAAACGATAAATACGAAAGTTATTACTGCAAAGTGCAATGGTTAAGATCGTGTTTGACCTAGTCGCAAAATCGTGCTGGGCAAACGATCTTCCGACCGGAACGTGAGACGGGAGCCTCATTCACGGACGGGTGCGTAGGCGTGCTCCGCAAACTTGAACGTGAGACAGTATTCTCATTCGAGGACGTATCAGGGTCAACGGACTGCTGACTTGAACGCGAGACGATAGCCTCATTCGAAGTTGCAGGTCTTATAGTGACGAGAAATCACTCGAAATGGACCCTTGTAAGGCTGTTGTAATGGTTTCCGTACCGAACCAACACGAATGAATACATGCGAACAAGTTTCGAGTTCGGTCGGAACAAAAACCTGTCGTCGCTGCATTCGAGTCCGCGCCGGAGCGAGAGTTTGCATGTACGTAGACAAACGGTGAACGTAAGTCTGTACAGCAAGCGAGCCTGTACTCCGTGGTGTAAAGAATTCCCCAGGCAGTCGCAATGTCGTGCCGTAGACAAGTTCTGCGGCGGAACATTGGATATCTACCTTTATGCAAGTCCTGATACCAAGCAGAACTAGCGGTGACGTCTCGTACCAATCGGGGCTCTCGTGTGCTCTAGGAGCCGCTTTGAGTTGGCGATGAAAACGTTCGACTAATTCATTCGATGCCGGACGGTACGCGATCGTGTGAATGCGTTCCGTACCCAGCATGTGAGTTATTGAAGAGAATACTTCGGACTCAAATTGTTGTCCTCGATCGGTAGTGATTGTGGAAGGACAACCTTATGAAGCTGTCCATCGTTCTATCATATGCCGAGCCACTGATTCGGCCGTGACGACAGAGATGGGAATAGCCTCGGGCAACCTCGTTATGCTATCGATGCACGTTAATAAGTAGGTATACCCGAGTGATGGGGTCAAGGGACCCACAATGTCTACGCGGATATGATCGAAGCGAGCATCAGGCGCAGCAAAAGTGCCGATAGGCGAAGCTACTTGCCTATGGACTTTAGATCGCTGGCATTGTAGACACCTTTTTGCCCACATACGAACATCTTTTTTCATGGATGACCAGACGTATCGTGCAGCTAGTAATCGGAGACTGGCTGCGATGCCCGGATGTGAGAGTCCATGTAGGATATCGAACACGAGACGCCGATATGTAGAGGGTACGAGTGGTCGAGGTAGGCCAGTAGACGCATCGCAGAGTATAGTCCCAGCGCTGGTGGCCAGTGTAACGAACGTTTGAGCAATGCGTAGCCAAATTCGCAACGGATCCCGAAATCAGAAGACGATTATCCGTGATATTCTACGATATTAGATTATTAAAATAAACAATGACATAAACAATATACAAACCTCAATAATACGATCACAAAGACTCAACAACGAGGAACCGAATAGCAGCGTGTGAGCAGACAGCACGTGCGTCACGCAGGTCCTGAACAAGGATGTGCCAAAGTAGCGCTCTGGGCGCGAACAAACAACAATTGGTCCAGAAAAACAACCAGTTCGTAAAGACAAGTCAATAGTGTATGGAAATGAGTGATGTTGGGAAAAAACACAGAATCGCGAGGGAAAAAGGGGGATTTTCCACGACCGGCTGTTACACCGCCCACCAAAATCCTCCTGGATCCTTAGCAGAGTCAAAGGTTCGGTATAAAGGTACTGATTCTTCCTACCTGCCTAGGCCCTGCTGTCAGTGCACGCGTCTAATGCTCGTCGTCAACGTTCTACTACTGGTCGCACCTAATCCGTTGGATACATAGACGTGAGGCTAGTCTACATCTTCCACAAGACCAAATGACCGATGGCGGGCGTGAAGGGTCACATAGACGTTGTCCTCATAAGGAGCCGTCTGGTCCTGGATGTGCGTGCTTGAGTGTGTGTGTGTGGATGCGTGTGTGTGTGCCGGGGGTACAATGAAATCACAGGTATGACTACACATCAAAGGAGGACTTTCTGCAATGTCAACAAAAGACCGCGTGGTAAGAAAACGAGTAAAATGTAGCATGTGTGTGTGACCTGAGCTCCTCTACTTCCACGTATGCAAGGGGCATTCGGTAGCGTCAACAAAAAGCAAAACAACGAACACTGTCACATGTAGAGTGCGTCGTGCATGTGTGTATTTGTCGGGATGTACGATGGAATCGCACTCATCACCACATATCGGAAAGAACCTTCTGTAATGTCAACGAAAAGACCGCGAGCACCTTAACGTGTTTGACGGAGACCGTGTGGTATATATGGTGTTTCTTTATCCACCTCGATTACTGGTGTGAAAAAGGTTTACTGGGCCTCGGGGTTATCAGCTTCTCCGTCTTCGCTCTCGAGTAGGTTAATACTGCGTATGTCACGAATTAGCACTCCGTTAGCTGTCTTCACCTTCACCGTTCTTATCATTCCGTCAGTTCCTTTGACGGTTTCCGTAACTACTCCCAAAGACCAAGCGCTGAAATGTGCGCGTTCGTCGGCGATCATAACCACGTCCCCAACTTTGAATGGTCTTGTTTTGGCCAGCCACTTTTGTCGAGTCTGCAAAGCCGGTAGGTACTCCCGCAGCCATCGCCTCCAGAAGACCTTGGCCAGATAGTTCGCTTGCTTCCACCCGTGGAGGTAGCTCCCACGAAGGTCTACCGGCCCTTGGAAACCCTCGTTCGACCTTAACGTCAATAAGTCGTTTGGGGTGAGCGTCAGATGTGTGGGGTCGCCGTTCAATACTGGATCCAAAGACGGTTGTTCAGAAGTCTCTCCACCTCAGGCATGACGGTTTTCAGCTTCTCGCCGTCGGGCGGCTGCTGCTCCATGATTGACAGCAATATCCGTCTGGCAGACCGGATCATGCGTTCCCATACGCCGCCTCGGTGACTGGCCTGTGGGGGGTTGAAATGTCATCGTATGCCGTAGGCCACGGTTCGATCCTGCAGTCCGTCCCTGTTCATGTTCTTGTGCCAACGCTGCAATTCCCGGTGAGCGCCCACAAAGTTCGATCCATTATCTGAGTATATATCGGCCGGCACGCCTCTTCGGTTGATAAATCTTTGCAAGGCCCGTAGAAACGAATCGGCCGTCATCGAATGTGCGACTTCTAGGTGTACCGCACGTGACTTCATGCACGTCATGATACATCCGTATCGCTTTTCTAATCTTTTCCCGCACTTGATCCACAAGGGCCCGAAATAGTCCAACCTGGTGTCACTGAAGGGCCACCAGCCCGTAGTCACCCTGCATTCTGGGAGTGGGGCCATGAGTTGTTTGCCTGTTGTGGCACTGCGTCTCCTGCATTGCACACACCGTCGGATTACGCGTTTTACAGTCTCTCGTCCTCTCAACAACCAAAGGCGCTTTCGGATGACGCTCGTCATGTGACTTTCCCCGGCATGTCCCTCCACGGCGTGGACGTGTTGAATCATTAGCTCTACTACAGGTTGTCTCGCAGGCAGCAGTATAGGATACTTTTTGTCGAAGTTCAGGTGGGCGTTGGTCAGCCTACCATCCACCCGTAGCAGTCCGTTGATGAGTTTGGGGTTTAAACGCTTCAGCTCGCTTCTTGGAGATGGTATTTCTTTATTGGTCGGCCCCACTTCTTCCGCCCTCTTGAGTTCTCGGGCGAAAGCCTCGCGTTGTATCATTCTGAAAATATCGTACTCTGCCGCTTGTAGCTCATCGGGACCTATCGGGCCGACCGGTATCCGACCTGAGGGCCGTAGCCCTTTCATGACTAGTAAATTTATCTTGAACCTGGTTAACCAAACTAGCGAACGAAGCGTCTTCATCCAGGAAGAAAACCTGACCAGTCGCGATAGAATGGATGACGCTTCGACGACGTTGGTTGCTATCACTACGCCTTTGATCTCCAGTTCCACTTCCGTAGGGGTTTTTAATTCGAACACGGGCCAGTCCTGTTTGGGCAATTGCAGGAAGTTTGGCCCTCTCGTCCACGTGTCCAGTTGCCTGAAGTTGTTTGCACCTCGGGAGCACAGGTCGGCCGGATTATCGCCAGACCTGACATGACTCCACTGGTGCGTGGCTGATTCATCGTGGATAATCGTGAGCCGGTTAGCAACGAAAGTACTAAACCGGCTCTGGACGTTGTTGATATAGTAAAGTACTATCGTTGAATCCGTCCAGAAGCTCACCGACCAAATGTAGAGATCGAAACATCTCTTCACAGCTTGCACCACCCTGACTGCCAACACGGCTGCGCTGAGTTCAAGGCATGGGATTGAGACTGACTTCAGTGGAGCAACGCGGGCTTTGGCGAACAGGATCCTCGTGGTATATTGTCCATCTCCTGCGCACCATCGTCCGTACGCCACAGCTCCATAACCGACTTCGGATGCATCGGAAGAGGCATGTAGTTCTCCAGTCCGTGTCGTATGGCCAGGAGTCAAACATCGTGGGATTCTTATGTCACCTAATTTCTTCAAGGTGTTCAAAAATTCTTCCCAGTCCAGCCGGTCCCCTTGGTCCAGTGACTGGTCCCAATCAACCTTCTCACGGCACAGCCGCTGCAGCAAGATCTTTCCGGGTAGCAGCCATGGAGAGACGAAACCGAGCGGGTCGAACAGACTTGAGACGGCAGATAGTATGCCACGACGGGTTATTGGCAGCTCGGGAATGTTTAGTTCGAAAAAAAATCGTCCGTTTCCGCGTCCCATTGTATCCCTAAGGTGCGCTCGATAGGAAGTGGAGAGCCGTCCAAATCTCTTACCCTTTCGGCCTTCTCGTGGTACAGAATGACCTCGAGCACTTCTGGAGCGTTCGACATCCATTTAGTTAGATGGAAGCCGCCCTCTTCCAGCAATCTCGTCAGACCCCTGAACTGCTCTAGAGCTGATTCCACATCATCGAATGACCCAAGGTAGTCGTCGACGTAGAAGTTCCTGCTGACGCTTTCTACCACCGTCCGATGTACTAGATCGCCATGTTTGTTCGCTGATTCTCGGAGGGCGTAGTTTGCACAAAATGGTGACGATATGGCTCCGAAGGGGTGGACGGTCATCCTATAGTTCAACACTGCGTTGTCCCGGTCGCTCCCTTCCCACCACAGGAAACGCAAAGCATCTCGTTCTCCTACCGGAATCTTCACCTGATGGAACATTTCCCTAATGTCGGCAGACAAAGCCACTTTACCCACTCTGAAACGGCACAAAACATCAATCAGTGGTGTGGTCCAGTCAGGCCCCTGTAGTAGGCGATCGTTTAACGACTTGCCCTGGAACTTGGCCGCACAGTCGAAAACCACCCGCAGTTTATTGGGTTTCTTGGGGTTGATAACCGGATGGTGAGGCAGATACCAGATACCCCTTTTGCTGTCGGTGTTAACAGGCACCTTTTCAACGTAACCGAGGGTCTCGTTTCGCTTCATCAAATCCGCGTATCGTTCCCACAGATTCTGGTCTCGATAAAGCATTCTTTTAGTCGTAGTAATCGTTGGAGAACATAATTTCTGTTGTCAGTCCACGAGTCGACCGGTGTGCGCCATGGGAGGGGAACCTCGAACTGTTTTTTGAGGCCTCTAGTGCCTTGCCGCACTGTTTGTAGAGCGAAGTGATCCTCTTGAGACAACGTCGGTCTTTCGTCTCCAATGTCATGAAACTCCTTTTCATACAGCCGTTGCAGATGATACTCTATGCGGTCCGTTTCGGCGGATAAGTAATTCACGGAACCACGTACACCTACTGGACCGTATAACATCCATCCCAGTGCCGTGCGTACGGCATAAGGTGCCTGGCGGTCGCCCACTCTCTGGTCAAGCACCCAATGCGCCTCTGGCACGTCGCAGCCGAAGAGGAGATCCATTTCATCATCTTCCCAGTCTACAACGGTTACATCCTGCAGGTGGGGCCACCTAGTCAAGATTGCGTTGACCGACCTTGGTACTCGCATGGGGAGATCCGCAAACGTGAATGCCTCCGTTGGTTCAATTTCCTCGGTAATGTCTAGAGAGATGAGTTGCAGCCTTAATCTACCGGCAGTCATTACCTGTGTTCCGCCCACCGTGCTCACTACCAACGACGTCGCACCGTTAGCCAGTTGGTGTTTGTCGGAAAACCGCTCTTTCGCTAGAGTAGTGTCGGATCCGCTATCGACGAAAGCCAACGCTTTGACCACCCCAGTCGGGGTCACCACTCCCACGGCCACTACGCCTAAACGTACCGGTTTACTGGCAGATCGTGACGTTGAACAAATCACGCTGGGCTTGGCACTCGCCTCGGATATGGTTACTCTAGCCTGATGCAGCAGCCGATGGTGTCTGCCCGTGCAGCCCTCGTAACCACATCGATTCCTTGTCCTACAGGCTTCTGCCCGGTGCGTGGTGTTGAGACAGATAAAACATGCTCCTGCCATCCTCGCCATTCCCCACCGTTCGTCTATTGTGGCGTTGCCGAACTTGGGGCATTCTGGGAGGCCATGGCTAGTACCACAGGATCTGCAATTTGGTTTCGCCGTAGCATCTTGTGAAATGACGTGTGTGGTGGTCCAAGGCTGGTACTTTGGATGTCCCCGTACAGGGGTTCGGACTTGGCTAGTACTGGGCTTGTTTGCTCGGTTGCTGTCCCGGATGAGTCGGCCGAATCTGCTGTCAGCTATCTTCGTTTGCCTGTCCAAGTGTTCGGTCAGGTCTTCGAAGTTGGCTTCTCTGTCGCTTCGGCTTATCCGTTCTGCTTCTTCCGCCCACCGACCCTGTAGTTCGGGAGAGAGGTGACGGACTATGCCTTCCAAAGTGTGCATGGCGTCTAGGTCAGCCCTGTAACCTAAATGGTCGAGGGCTATTGAGCAGTTCTGCATCTTAATCACCAGGTCGGCCATGGTGTGGACGTCGCCCTTGGTTCTCTTTGCCTCTACCATCACGCCCCCTATTAGGTTACGGGCTACTTTGAAAGGTTGGCCAAACAAGTCCCTTAGAATCTTCCTTGCCCTTGTGTAGCCTTGTTCTGGGTCGAGCATGGTGCACCCGTCGATAGCTTCTCTTGCTCGGCCTCGGCAGTAGTGAGTAACGTAGAGAAGCCTTTGCCCAGGGTCGGTTACCTTATTTTCAACGAACGTCTCGAACTGCTTGACAAACTTGCAGTATTGCTCAGCTCGCCCGTCGAAAACCGTTAGCTCCACTCTAGGCAGATCGATCGATGGTGGTTTGTAGTCGGCGACCGGCGTGGGGTTCCCTACCTTATTGCACCCGAATCTATCGGAAGTGTCGAAGTCACTGGTCTCATGCTCTCGCTGTGTACACTTCTCTGCTTCCTGCGCCTGTAGCCCAGCCGATAGTAACTGTTGCTCTAGTTCTAGTATTCTCAGCTTATATAAATCGACATCTTTACGATCAATATTGTTCTCAATAACACATGAACTGGCACTGACAGGACTAGGCGATCTAGCATTAACTAAAGAATCATATGTACCCAAAACCTCCCCAGATACTTGCCGTATTACTTCCTGTCCGGATTCGACTGCTTTTGATCCTTTTCTTGGCATTTTGCGTGTTTTTCCCCGTTCCAAATTGATCTATCGAGTATTGTAACGAACGTTTGAGCAATGCGTAGCCAAATTCGCAACGGATCCCGAAATCAAAAGACGATTATCCGTGATATTCTACGATATTAGATTATTACAATAAACAATGACATGAACAATATACAAACCTCAATAATACGATCACAAGGACTCAACAACGAGAAACCGAATAGCAGCGTGTGAGCAGACAGCACGTGCGTCACGCAGGTCCTGAACAAGGATGTGCCAAAGTAGCGCTCTGGGCGCGAACAAACAACAATTGGTCCAGAAAAACAACCAGTTCGTAAAGATAAGTCAATAGTGTATAGAAATGAGTGATGTTGGGAAAAACACAGAATCGCGAGGGAAAGAAGGGGGATTTTTCACGACCGGCTGTTACAGCCAGAGGTACGGACTGACACTGTAGCGACGATGACTGAGCAGCTTCCATCCATGGGTTAACCTGTGCCTGTGCTGCAGCCCTAGCAGGGATGTCTAAAACCGGAGATTTAATAGCGTTAAGCGAAATACGCGACAAAGCATCTGCAAAGCAGTTCAACTCACCTTTAATGTGTCGTAGGTCAGTCGTGAACTGAGAAATATAGTCTAAGTGTCTGAACTCTCGTGGGGAGTATCGGTCAGACTTAGTATGCAATGCATAAGTCAAAGGTTTATGGTCGGTATAGAGGATGAAATATCGACCCCCGACTGCATGGCGGAAGTGCTTAACGGCATTATATGCAGCCAGCAGCTCGCGACCAAAGGCACTATATTTGGTTTCCGTGGGATTGAGGCGTCGAGAGAAGAACTCTAATGGCTGCCATATCCCAGAAACAGACTGCTGCAGGACCGCTCTGGTGGCAAAGTCGGGTGCATCCACCGCTATGCTTAGCGTAGCGGATGGAACTGGGTGCATTAGGAGCGTGGTCTGAGCTGATGTCGCTTGGACCTCCGAGAACACTACTCGTGCGGCATCAGTAAGCGACAACTTACGTGGATTGCCTCGAAGTAGGCCAGGTAATGGAAGAAAACGTTCAACAGCATGGGGTATGAAACGACGATAAAAGTCAACTGACCCCAAAAATGCCTTGAGCTCCTTGATTGAAGACGGAACGGCGTAATCTAGAATAGCGCGCACCTTATCCCCGCAAGGCTTAATACCCTCTCGAGTGATCTCGTGGCCGAAGAACACAAGTTCTGGTTAGCCAAGTTCACATTTATCAGGATTGGCTACTATTCGATGTTCGGACAAACGTTGAAATAGTGGCGTCAAATGTTGGAAATTTTCATCTGCACTCGACAATGCGATTAGCAAGTCATCGATATAGACGTGAACAAATTCCAAGTCTCGCGTAATGCTATCGATAAACCTCTGGAATGTTTGAGCAGCATTTCGCAAACCAAAAGGCATACGTAGGAACTCAAGCAGACCAAAAGGAGTCGTGACAGCGGTTTTCTCGACATCTTCAGCGGCGACTGGGATGTGGTGATAGGCTCGCACTAAATCGATCTTAGAAAATACAATCGTGCTGTGAAGTGATGCCGTGATGTTGTGTATGTGGGGTGTGGGATAACTATCGTAACGGGTAACCGAATTAGGTGCGCGATAGTCACCACATGGTCACCAGCTAGTGCCATATTTCTTAAGAACCATGTGCAGAGGTGAGGCCCATGGACTGTGAGAAGGACGAACAATACCTTTAAAAACTAAAGTGTCGAACTCACGTTCGGCGAAAGCCAATTTGTCCGGTGCCGGCCGGCGAGGTCGTGCCGTGACTGGTGATCCTTTAGTGACAATGTGGTGTGCCACCCGATCCGTCACTGTCTCTATCTCTTCAAATGGTTTAGTCAAAATGGGAGATTAAATAAATAAAGAGTAAAAGTCGTGAGGGATGTTAGAAAACAATCCTGTGATTCGGTGTGCATCTGTTCGAGCTGCAAGACCCTTAAATTTAGTGTCCGACGAAGGATCGATAAGCTGCAGTCTACGTGAATCAACAGGTAATTCATAGTGCTGCAAAAAATCGATTCCCAGTATGCCTGTGGGAACATCCGCAAGGATGAACGTCCACAGATACCGTAGTCATGTTCGCGGGTTGACCACAAGCTGTCTCATGCCGTTGGAAGGAATGGAAGAACCATTCGCCGCTGACAGCCGAAGCAAAGAAGCTCGTGGCTTGTCTTCACCAACCGGCACGACAGAAACTTGGGCCCCAGTATCGACTAGGAACCTAGAGTTAGTGCACGAATCATGCACGTAAAATAAACGGCCAACTTGAGACTGATTGCCGGCGAGTACGGTCGCTTCTACTCGCCGGCAGGAGCGTCTCCAGCTGCTGCTCTCACCTACGGGTGGCTGGTCGAAAAACACGATGGAACCAACAAAATCCGCTGGTGTGGTGGTCTGGTTTGGGAGAGGCAGGTGAGGCGGATTCGCGGCGGAAGTGGGCATTGAAGGGCGCCCGTCCGTGCCGTTGCTTACGTGGGCTACTGCGAGGGGTAAGCACTTTAACTCCGTCTTTGAAGGACAGGCGGAGCTGGATGGACCGAAAGTGCCGATGCCTCTACGGCGATTCATTCAGGTCAATAGCCCGAGGATTGCGCGATGTCGCGGCGATGAGGAGATTGACCCCGCTGCCGACGCGTGCAACAATCTTGCCAGCCACGGCGGCTGCTCTTTCCAAGGACGAGTCCTCGAGGGGAGCAGTTACGGTAGTCTGAAAATGAAAGGGTAAAGAGTCCAACCACAGTTCCCTGACTATCTCCGAATCCTTATCGGCGGGCCCTGCAAGGGACCGAAGGCCAGCTAGGTGGCGGCTGGGATTTTAGCCCCTATGTGGTACCGGGCAAGTGGCTGGCGTAACCGTTCCTCCCGAGAAGGAAGGAAATGCTGCAGTATGGCCACCTTAAGCCGATCGTACGGCTGCTCTTGAGGAGGACTTAATACTAAATCCCTCACCGGGGCGATAACATGGCCCGGGATTGCCTCTAAGGCATAGGAAGATAGTTGGCGCTGGCTGATAATTCTTCGTGCCTCAAGCTGCAGCCCTAAGGCTGCAAACCAAACCTCAGAATCATGTGGGATAAAAGCCACTGGTTTAAAAGCAACAGTAGACAAAATGAGGTCAGCGTCGCGCTACATCTTATCCTCTGACACGGTTACGTTGCCATAATATATAGTAAAAAGATATGTATCGTGCAACAAAAAGTGGACGTGAAACAGCAAAAATACCACAGACTCACGAAGCGGGCGAATAATCCAGGAAGATTCTGGAAGTTCCGGGCTCATCAGTATAGAAGGCGTTCAAGAATGGCTAGTGAACGTGTCTGCTATTCGGTCTGGCAGAAAAACACCAACGTTATCCGCTCTATCAGACGAATAGGGAAAAACGCAAGTCGGTTTACAGATGCAAAGGTGTATTCTATACATCGTGGCACCAGAACAGCACTGATACGAGAGCTACACCGAACGGAAAGCGAAAAGAAACGCAACGGCTGTGCAGAAAGCGAACTGCGAGCGTGTACAATCGGCGAACGACAGAAACTGAAAGTGATTTAAAACGAGATCGACGGAAACCTCGGAAAAGTCAGTTCAGTAAAAAGTACGCAACCGGAGAACACAATGAGGTCGATGTCAAGCATCAGAAAAAGTCGCAGAGAAGAATGATCCAAAATGGTGTCCAGAAAGCAGCCATTTTCCCAGAACGATCGAGGTCACTACAAAGGTTTTATTGAATCACCGAACTCTACGGCAGATCAGAGCGCGGGTGTCGAGTTCGAAAATTGCTGATGGCGGGTTTTGATCAGGGTGGAGTCTATTATTCTGACAGCTTATTCAACCAAACATCGGACCAAGATACATTGGCTAGTCTTCAGCATGCAAAAAAAAAATTCAAGGACTTTATACGCCAGTATAATGATGGTGGATTTGTTTTCAAATATCGGTATGTGCTGTATCTCTTTGATATTTGTGTTATAGGGATCAGCTGAAGAAGAATTACAGTCTGAAGAAAGAATATATCCTTGTTTCTGTTAAAGACATGAATAATTTCGATTCATCACTCACCCAGGAACTTATAAATCGTCCCACGGAATATTTAGCCATGGTATGCTCTTCTAGTTGCCCTTTATTGTTCAGCTGGAAGAAGCAGTCACAGAGGTTGCATCCGAGCTCGTTAGAACTACTGAAGCAGATCCCCAGCGAGAGACTGCTCAAGTTTTCCTTGAATGGGATGCGTTGTCAGTAAGCCTCAGGGAAGTGCGTTCAGAACAGGTTTCGAAGCTTGTCAAGATTTCTGGAATTGTGATAAATGCTTCCAGTGTCCGCGCCAAGGTATGACGGTTTTCAAATATCAATAATTGTTAATGTTCAGGCTACACGATTAACCCTCCAGTGTCGTGGTTGCAGGCAGTTCCTTCCTAATCTTCCTGTTAAACCTGGTCTGGATGGATACACTCTACCCCGTAAGTGTCCTACTGCGCAAACTGGTGGCGGTATTGGAGCCAGATGTCCCATTGATCCTTTCTTTATCGTCCCTGACAAGTGCCGTTGTGTGGATTATCAGACGGTCAAGCTTCAAGAGTCCCCGGAGAGTGTGCCACAGGGAGAATTGCCGAGGCACATTACTTTGTATTGTGATCGGTAAGTTATGTTGTCGAGATCGCGCACGAATGCCTGCTATATGGACATGAATCAGTTTACTATTGATGACAGACTAACCCTAATTTCTAAGTGTCAGGCACAAAAGAACACTTCCCTTTCGCCTTCTTCAAAGGTCGCGTACGGCTCAGTAATCAATTTCTCTCATCTGGGCAGTCACGGGTCAGCTGATAAACTCGGTGTCGCATAGCGGTCTAATGCGAGCTGTTTTAGAATTAAACGAGGAAAAAAGGCTTACTAATAATTCTTTTCGCCTAAGATTGAGCCGTGGCTCAGACTGGAAGCCAGTGGCGTAAGTGCTGTGCCACTCCCTTACGAGACTTGAGTCCCACGTGATCCGCCTACCAAACGGTTGGAGACAAAGTGATATAGCTAGGTGTCGCGGTCAGTGACGTTGTTGCATTCGGACTTCTTCCTTGTCCTCTTGATTTCCTTTTGATCCTTTGACTCTTTGAATCTTTATCACTATGATCCTATTCTTTTCACCCTTCACTTCACGATGCTGAAAGGGAGCAGCCGAAACCAGAGCACAGGTGAGAAATTAATGATTGAATAAACTGAAACTGAAACAAAACCAGACAGTTACAAAAATGCGCCGAGGGGGATCTTGCTTTCATTTACTACCCCCTCGCTACTCGTTTCTGTATTTACGGTGTTCAGATCATACCTTTTTTTATTACATGCTTTCGCATGAGTGCAGTAGAAGGGGCATTTACCCCATAGCCACGAGGGCCCACTGCACTATTGGGTATAACCGGCAACCAGACCCTGAGACTTCAAGTGGCGGGAACCACATAAGGTCCCAATAGGTCAGATATGGTAACCATCTGGACAACAGTGGATCACTGTCTACCACCATTTGACACCGGAGTCGATGTATTAGTTAATACACCAAATTCTGTAGTTTATGTTGCTGCTTAATCAAAAACTAGAGATGGTAAAGTGGCTGAGTAAGCCAAAACTGCAGCACAAGTTGTTGATAAATATGCGTGTATACCAGGCCGCCATTGGTAAAGACATCGGAATACCGGCCATTGCTTTCCACCACCAAATTGTCGGAAGAACCATCAGGAAGCGTAGCGAACCCTACGCGTCAAAACTCAGCTGACAGTTTTCTTAGCCCTCATGTTGCAGCCTGGTCACCTCACTCATCTTCAGACTACTACCCGTCGAAATTCGGTCAAATTGGTTTTACCTCATCTGTTGCTGGTTGTTTCACTCAGTTGCTGATCTGCCGTGGGCGAACGCTTGCTAACTTTTCCGTAGCTTGCGTTTTCTTGGTTATAAGTTGATTGTTCTGTCGTTCAATTGCCTGCACATTTCGACTGGATTTCTTCAGTTGATAGCCCTTTTCAGCCAAAAACTACTATTTTTTGGATGTCGCTATTGGCGTCGACGTAACTAAATATCAAATAATTAATCGAATTCAATTTTTGCCTTTCATTCGTTTCCAAATCACCTTGATCAGTTTCATATACGTTTTTTTCTTGGGCAGGGAAGATTTATCAAATGTGAATGAATAAAGATTTGTGATATCCACGCGGTCACAAGTAGTTTTCAAGACAATCATTATCAATATACATATTTGCGGCCATCCTCCGATGTGTAAATTCGGTCAACTAAGGATGTATCTGTTCTAGTTTGTTACCATTCACGATGCCTCGAGCTTGAGTAATAAGGCACTGACATGTGGTAGGACTTATGCTTTTATAAGACTAACTGTCTGAAGTGTATGTACTACATACATTTACATGTATACACTATATATATATATATATATATATATATATATATATATATATATATATATATATATATATATATATTCAGCCAGTAGGCACACTCTGCCACATTGTTATTTCATTGAGGCATTTCCTGCGCACTAGGAGACGAAACAGCCAGAGCTACGAGTCAGCGTGGTGATTGAATAGTTTTGGCTAACAAAGTTGAAGCTGCTCTTTTAGGCTGGATACCGGTTGAGAGTCGTTTGTGCTGTAAGACTTCAGGGGTCAGTTGACATTCAAAAGGATAGCTGTGTCAAGTGCCGTTTGTTTGTAACCTCAGCATACGCTCCAACAGACTGCAGTTATGACACGCAGAAGGATGTGTTCTAAGGTGGGCTGACCACTCGTTTGCAGGAGCGAAGGCTCTGACATCGCAGTGCTAGCTAATGATTTTAATTTTTCTCCAATACATGCCTACGCATAAGTGCAGGGTAAGGGGTATGTGCCCCAAAGCCACGAAGGTCCACTGCACTCTTAGGGATAACCGGCAACCAGACCGTAAGGCCTGGAGCGGAGAACCACAGGGTACTAATAGGTCAGATGTGGTAACGAGCCGGACGATAGCGGATTGCTGTCTACCACCAAGGTAACCGCTCGGGACTGGGATGCAAACCTTTGACCTCCGAGGTGGCAAGTAAATGCTCTAAACCACTTGACCACAAGCGGTCATGCATAAATTGGGAAACTTAGTGCATCGGAAGCTCGTTTAGCTGGTCATTGTGCCCTACTCGATCAGGGTACAGATAACGGATAGGCCTTTTTAGTTCTATGCAGACAAACGGTTATCCCTGTCCAGTACGTGTTTCGGATACAGCTCGCGTCGCACAGCGACATGATACCCCAACCCTGCATATACTCTGATTCAGATTGATCATCGCAGTAAGCTACCAGTGACGCGGTTGTCGAAAACTGTTCACTTCACTTGGCCACTTTCAACGTCCGCACACTGTCGTAAAACAACAGGCTGCCCCCACTAGAACCCTTGAGACTTTCAAGATAGATGTATGCTGTCTCCGAAACACACATACAAGACCCCACTTCTGTGATCACTTTGCACCCCAGATACAACCTCAGCCTCTCGCTTCTCTCCGCGTATAGAGTGATTCGGTTTCGAGTACTCGTGGTTAGGCTAGCGGACGGTTTTGCTCTTCTGAGTCAAGATCCAGATAAGTTGCAACCTTTCTTAGATAGCTTAAACAACAGCGTAACAATGTTTGGGATGCGTTTTGCACCTTCAAAGTGTAAAATGCTGCTTCAGGAATGGGTTGGCGCTACACCAAATCCTGTGTTGGCAGAGTAAGCTCTAGCTGAAGTAGAGGAGTTTTGTTACTTGGGCAGTTACATTTCATCAGGTGGACAGACATCGGATGAGGTGTCATCGCGTATACAGAAGGCGCGTTTGGCTTTTTCCAGCCTCAGCCGTTTTTGGCGTTTGCGTGACATCCGGTTGTCTGTCAAGAGTTGAGTGTACAATGTGGCGGTTAGGTCCGTTCTTCTATAGGGCTCAGAAACATGGCCATTAAGGGTAGAATTTGGACGAATACTGTCGGTGTTTGAGCATCGTTGTCTCCGTAGCATTGCTCGAATTCGGTGAGAACACCGTATCAGCAATGCTGAGATTTGACGTAGGGTGTTGGAAACTAGAGGTCAGTCTGTGGATC
Source organism: Fasciola hepatica (assembly GCA_948099385.1). Lineage (NCBI taxonomy): Eukaryota > Metazoa > Platyhelminthes > Trematoda > Plagiorchiida > Fasciolidae > Fasciola > Fasciola hepatica. The sequence continues at coordinate 5,237,879 of CANUEZ040000012.1, read as the reverse complement.
AAGTACTGGATCCAAACGAGTAAAGGTGTTTGGGACATGTGTTACGCATGCCCACCGATAGGCTTCGTCGGCGTACGCTGTTCTCTGAGGCAGGTAGTGTTTGGAAGGTAGGTCGAGGTGGTCAGTCGATGTCATGGCAAAAGGAAATGAAAACCTTGACGGTGTTATTGATTTCTGATTATTAAAGAAATAAACCGTTGGTCAGTTACAAGCTTAACAACTGTCTCCACTTCCGTACGGCCTCAACAATGGCGTATGTCTGTCTTTCAATCGCCGAATGATGTCCTTCTGTCGGAGTCAGCGCTCTGGAGAAAAATGAAACCGGGTACCCACCTTGGTTGAGCGTGGTAGCGATGACGATGTCGGAAACATCAGTTTCTAAAACATGTAGTGGGTCTAAACGAACAGTGGTTAGACTTGCCCTTGCTAGATCCTTTTCCCACCCATGTAGATCCAGTCCCTGTCCATCTTGTATGAAAACCTTGACTAGTGGACTTGGCCGAGTAGGACGTGTGAGACTTCCAGGTTGGGATCCACTTCATTCGCCTGTCAAATGGTTAGAGACATTAAGTGATATGGCGGCGTGTCGCAACCAGTGACGTAGTTGCATTCGAAATCCTTCCGTGACTTCGTGTTATTTTTTTATTTTTTGGATCTTTTTAACTTTATGCTTCTGCTCTTCTTGCCTTTTACTGGACGATGCTGGAAGGTGGCACTCGAAACCAGGACACAAGTACGAGGTTAGTGGTTGTATGAGCTAAAGCTGTAGATCCTACCGGTTCATGTACGTAGAGACCATGCATTAGTTTTAATGCGATTAACGATCCAGCTCCATGGTCATCGACACCAACCGCAAACCCGGTTAACCGTACAACGTCCGTCTGATCCAAAAGTTCACACGAGTTATGAAAAGAAAGTATCGCGTGAGCTAGAGTCTACGACGGACAGTAATGTAGATGAGCACTGGACTCATTTCAAACGGGCGATGCACGTGACAGCAGGTTTCGCCTGTAGTCCCAGATCCGATGTCCATTAAAAAAACACTGAATCTCTTAAAATTGGTTGAGTCTAATAGAGCAGCAACGCCTGCTCTTGAACTGTAGGGAGATGAACAAGATACTAAGAAGCCCACAAAAGCAAGTCACCAGTAGCCTCAGGAATAATGGCGAAAATTAGTGAGTCAAGTTAGCTGCGGAAGTGGAAGTAGCAACTGCTTCAGGTAACAGTCAGAGACTGTACAAGCTCATTGGCAACACCGGTAGATGGCGAGCACTGGTCGGCGAAACGATATTCGATAGAAATGGAAAGCTTATTCGTGGGAGACAGCAAAGACTCGACTGTTGAGCGGAATGAACAGTTCGAGCCGATGGGATTCAATGACTGCCTTTTCCGTGGGTGTTGGTGTTCCTCAGGCTCCTGTACTTCCACCCACCATCTTTTTGCTTTTCACGAGTGATATCTTATCCACCTCATCCACCTTTTGCCAACGACACCACCGTTCACTTCTCCGTTTCGTATCGTGCCTCCCGTCACGTCACCGCCAACATCGACCGTGACCGTTGTGCTCTTGTAACATCGCTTAGTTCGGATCTTGGGACTCTGAAAATCGTGTTCTCATCAATGCTTCTAGAAAATCACTTCCCTCAATATATCTTGAACCATTACTTTCCTCCTCACTTAAATTTTGCTTCGGTTCCCCTTAGTTCCTCCAACTCGATGCCTTTCTTGGGTCTTTCGATCGTCTCCTCTCTATCATGGTCTTCGTATATATGTTCGCTTTCTTCTCGTGCTGCGCGCAGAATCGGTTTCCTATTCCGCGTTAGACGTTTCTTCAAACCATCCCACTTCCTCTTACTGTACGAATCTCACATTTGTCCTACACTTCAATATTGGTGTCCTATGTAGATGGAGTTTCGTCTTTTCTCGACCGGGTCCAACGTAAATTCATTCGTCTGGCAGAGGACTCAGTTTAAACATCCGATTTGCAGCCACTTGCTCACCACCGGGCAGTTGCTTCATTGTCCCTATTCCACCACTATTATTTTTAGGTTTGTTCCTTCGAGCTTGCCGCGGCTGTTCCTACTCCTGTTACTTTTCAACGCCAAACCCGAGCACAGGCAGCTAGTTACCCTTATCAGGTTTCTGTCGCTCGATCTTGGACCTCGACCATTCAGTTCATTTTTCCCCCGGACGGTCAACTTATGAAACATCCTTCCCCTCTCTGTCTCTCCACTCACCTACAGCCTTTCTCTTTTCAAAAGCGGAATTGAGAGTGATTTCGACGTGAATGTTCCCTTCAAACTCTTGCAGTATGTTTTCGAACTGTGGGGTTTACCCTTTTTTATTGCAGTTCACTCCGTGTGTATTTACAAAGCTTATCGCGCGCTAATGTGGTTGCTCCGACATCAGCGACTGTGATTCCTTGGTTAGTATCACTTGACTCCTCATCAGAAATCGGAGTGGCATCGAGCATCCCATTCCCAAAGGATAAAAGGGCGATTCCGAGTTTGATGCTCGATGGGGAGGTGCTGACAGTTGTCGACCGCTTTAGTTACCTCGGCAGCAGCTTGACGACGAATGGGAGTAGTAGAGGTGAACATGTGCATATCCAATGCTCGAGCGGCGTACGCTGGACTGAAGCACTTTTGGCGGCGACCTAATATTTCACTGAAGTTGAAAGGTCGTGTGTACTGTACGATGGTGCGTTCAGTTTTGTCGTATGGTTGCGAGACTGGGGTGTGCGTGCAGAAGACATTCGCCATCTTGAGCTTTTCGACCATCGATGTTTGCGTAGTATCGCTTAGATTGAATGGAATGATCGAACAAGCAATGCTGAGGTCAGAAATCGAGTATTGAATACTAGTTCAGAGAATGTTCTATCACAGCGTATTCAGATTAGTGGGTTTCGTTAGTTGGGGCACGTGTTACGTATGTCGAACACGTCTACCGTACCGTGCCCTATTCTCCGTTCCTCCTCGGGAGTGGAAGAAATCACGTGAAGGTCAACAGATAATGTGGCAACGAGGAATGATAAAATGTACAGCAAATCTAGGAAAGGTAGGTATCTCACGCCTTTTTGGTTGGCGTGCAAAAGATCTCTCAACCAGTTAGCTGGAGACACTGAAGGATATGGCTGCGAACCGTGGATAGTGATGATCGTGTTGTCACTATTTGTCGAATTAGAATGATTGTTCAATGTGCGTTTGCAGTTTTTTTTATTACATGCTTGTGCATGAGTGCAGTGGGAGGAGTATATAATTTGTATCCACTGTAACGTCAGTCACCGATTACGTACGTACTGAATGCAAATGACTTCAGGACACCGATTAAGAATGTAACGCTTTATTTAACTAGTAAGAAGCGTACATGGGCTGAAAAGCAAAAAAAACAGCAACGTAATTACAACGCATAATATGAAACGAGAGGAGAGTTTGCGTTGCACTCACCCCCACCAAAGAAAAACAACCCGTTTTAGTATATAGGGATGGGGCCACGATAAGGAGAGGAAAATGACCTACTCAGGATTCTCTGTTGCGTAAATTTTACGGGTGAGTTCTCTGTTGTCGAGTGCGAATGTCTGAAACTGTGTCGGGAATAGGAGTGTTGGGCGTGGGTGGGTTTATGGGTGCATCTTTAGTATCATGTTCCCTCGCATCATTTATGGAGTGCGGTTTTGTTTGTGGTGTACCAGGGGGAAATTCCGATATCTCAGTCAGTTCCGATTCTGGCAGTAGAAAATCGCCTGTCGGAGCCAATCGTCGTACAGAAACATTTTCTTCCTTGCCACTAGGCAGTTTAACGAGGGCGTGTTGGGGATAACAACTGACTAGCTCGACTTCTTCAACCATGTGATCAAACTTAGAGGATCGATCCATCCGTTTGAGAAATACAGGGCCTGGAACTGTAAGCCATGTTGGCAATGAAGTACCGTTAGTTGATCGCCGGGAATAGCTAAACAGCCTCTCATGCGGAGTGCAATTCGTTGCTGTACACAGCAGTGAACGGATAGAATGCAAGGCATCTAGGAGAACGGTCTCCCATTGCGAGATTGGTGGACCTTTGGTTTTTAAAGCGAGTGATTGCTTTCCAAAGCGTGCCGTTCAGGCGTTCCACCTGTCCATTCCCTTGGGGATTAGATGCAGTGGTATGACTGAGAGCCACGCCCTTATTTTGCAGGAACTCAGACAACTCAGTCGACATGAAACTCGTTCCTCGACTAGAGTGTATGTATGCCGGCATGCCGAATATGGTGAAAAGTTGGCATAGGCGGTCGATAACGGTAGATGAGTGCATATCCACACAACCAAACGCGAAGGGAAAACGCGAGTATTCATAAACGATAGTCAGCATATATCGATTACGAGTAGTCGAAGGCAGAGGAACTTTGATGTCAGTGCTCATTCTTTCGAACAGTTGTGTTGCCTTGATAAGACGACCAATGGGAGGTTTATAGAATCGTGGCTTTATTTCCGCACAAACGCTGCATCGCGAGATCATGCTGTTAATCTCTTCGATCGAATAGGGCAAATCGTACAAAGTGGGCCATTCGGGAAACTCCGGGGTGGCACAGCGAATCGTGCAGTTCTCTTAACTTGGCCGCACCAAAAAGAGTAGCACATGTTGCGAGATAGCGTATCAGCGACTGCATTGTCTTTTCCGGGCCTGTAAATTATGTCATAACAATACGCGGATAGTTCGAGTCTCCATCGTTGAATCTTAGCATTTTTGATCTTGCTTTATTGTCTTTCGTCGTACGTAAAGGCCACAGGCCGCTGGCCAGTGATGTTTAGAGTGGCGTCCTAGGGGATAATGTCGCCACTTACGGAGGGCCTCGACAATCGCACATGCTTCTTTTTCGATAGCAGAGTGATTCCTTTCGCTGGCTGTTAGGGTACGAGAGAGGAAGGCTACAGGGCGATTATTCTGGCCCAGTGAGGTGGCTATTGCGACGTCTGAAGCATCCGTTTCAACCACTAACGGGGCACTTTGCTCTACTGTTACAACCATAGCGCTTTCTGTTGTCTTTTTGAGGAGTTCGAAGGCACGTTTCACATTTTCTGACAGAGGAAAAGTTGTGTTTTTCAAAAGTGGGTTGATCTTATCAGAGAACGATGGTATCCACTGCGAATAATAAGGAAACATGTCTATGACACGACGCAGGGACTTCATATCGTTCGGTGGTGGGATCTCGCGCAAGGGTTTCATCCGGTCAGGATCAGGTCTTACCTCTCCTTGCGGTATCAGGTAACACAAAAGTTGGATTTTGTTTGTGGCAGTCACAGTTTTGACTGTATTGAATGTTATGCCGTATTTCGCGGCGGCCTTCAGGATACGCTCAAGGCTTCGATCGTAGTCTTCCTTGGTCACGCCGCATACTATCACGTTATCTATGTAGGTAAATGTATGTATAACACCTTCAGCCTTCAATATTTCGTCAATGGTGCGTTGAAAGCAGGCAACTCCGTTGGTAACCCCAAACGGTATACGCCTAAATTGATAGAGAGCACCACATGCTTCAAATGTAGTATATGGCCTCTCGTGCTGCGCGATAGAAATGTGATGATATGCATTCTTTAGATCCAGGGTGCTGCATATTGAATAACGAAATATAGCCTCAACCATTTTGTCGATTCGAGGTAGCAGATAGGCATCTAATTAAGCGAAACGATTGATAGTTTGGCTGTAATCCACAACCGTTCTTTTCTTGTGGGTCGCGTTCTTAGTTACAAGAACTTGCGCTCTCCAAGATGAGTTGGACGGTTCGATGTTGTCATCATTCAGGAAACGCTGGACCTTAGCCCGTATGAAGTATTCGTCCTCAGCAGAACGTCTGCCAGACTTTGTAGAGATGGGTCTGCCATCAGGCGATAGGTGGGCAAACAAAGGAGGAGGCTGTACCTTGGCAGCATCCAGACCGCACAGGAAAAACGTACCGTGTTTGTCGCCGAATGGTATTTCCACCTTGTCATGTAAACCTAGAAAATCATGGCCAAGTAGATTATCAGCGCAGAGGTTACTCATGACAGTCTGAAATTGTCATACGGAACGTTTTGGTAGCGGATATTTGTCAAGCAATATTTTGTAATGACACAGGGCAGACGTAGAGGCCATTGTTATTCGAGAGTTGCATGGTCGGACTTCCCACCGATGGGAGTCTACAACAGACTGCGAAGTGTAACTGTCATAACTGCCAGTGTCTATGAGTGCTTGAAGTTCAACATTATTCACGTAGACTCGAGTGGTCGCGCGAGACGGACAAGGAGGTGCGGCAGCCGTCAAAACAGAGGACATTAATGGATGGACAGCCGAGGTAAAGGATGAGTCAATCGGTTTCGAACGACATACACGCTCGAAATGATCTGTTTTCGCACAGGCCTTGTAAATGGCATCTTTGGCAGGGCACTTAATACGAGGATGCTTAGAATAACCACAAAAATAGAAGTTATCTTTGTTAACAGCGGACACAATTGGTTCGGTTTCGATCGTTTGATTGAGTGGATTTGTCGCTGGTGGAGAGCACCTTGGAGTAGAAGTAGAACAGGTGTGGTGGGTGTATATACTACTTGTAAAGTAGTTGATTGCTGAAAGCGGAACTATCGTCATTCGTGGATTACCAACGCCGCTACGCCCAAGTGACCGAACGCAAGAAGGTGAACAACAACAGGCAAACCACACGACTGCTCCTCCGTTGGATGATGACTGTTTTCAAGTGAACAGGACAGCCACTTGGCAAATGAAGGTGTTTGTAACGTTTGTTTTGTTTTGTCAATGTCCGAACACGTTAGTGGCAATAAACAACCTATTACCCAGGCACGTCTTGTGGATTATAACACAGGGAGCATTCTCAGTTTCATAGGACTGAGATTGTTTCTGAGCAACCTCTAATGATCTAGCCATATCATAGGCCGTTTGAAAATCTAGGGTAGACCGTTCTAGTAGTCTTGTTCGAATGGAGTTGGGTTGAAGACCGGTAATGAACGCATCACGCATGGCATCGTCACGATATTCTTCAGCAGATACAGGACGAAAGTCACAGTCCTTTGCGAGTGTTTTGATGTTCTGGACGAACTGGTCTATGCTCTGCCCAATCTCTTGTTTTCATGTAGCGAGGAGGTAACGGGCAAAAACCACATTCCTGGGGCGGATGTAAAGGGACTGGAGGGTTGAAATGGCACTGTCAAAAATCTGACATTCCAAAACATGCTCGTAAACGTGTGGAGAAAGAAAATTAACGAGAATGTCAAGTTTGTCGGTTTCTTCGGGTTTCACTCGTTTCAGAAACGCATTGAATGTCCGCAACCAGTATGTCCACTGTTTGGATGCATCGAGAGCGTTCACGTCAGTGTCAAATTTATCCGAGCGCAGATAACGGTCCATTTGTTTGTTTGTTTGTTTTACTAGTTGAGTAAATTGTAACGTCAGTCACCGGGTTACGTACGTACTGAATGCAAATGACTTCGGGACACCGATTTAGAATGTAACACTTTGTTTAACTAGTAAGAAGCGTACATGGGCTGAAACGCAAAAAACAGCAACGTAATTACAACGCATAAAATGAAACGAGAGGAGAGTTTGCATGGCAGCCACGAAGGCCCACTTTACTATCAAGTATAACCGGCAACTTGACCCTGAGACTTGGAGTGGCGAATAACCACATAAAGTCCCAATAGATCAGATGTGGTGACGATCCGGACGACAGTGAAATGCTGTGCCTTTTGTTGGCCATTAGGACGTTCTCTGCTTTCCCTTCCCTTGTAGGTCCACTCCCTGTCCAACTTATACATATTCATACTATTTAATTCAACGTGCAACATGGTGAGAAAAACAGTGGTCAGTGGGGCTTGCCCTGCTGTTCAATGCTATACGATGATGATGATTTGGGTTGTCTCATCTCAAGGAGTGTATACCAGGAGTTAAACGTAAATGCTAATAGTCCATTTGGTATTCACTGAAAACGCAACTGATTTGTCTATTTTCTCGACAGGTATCTGTGCGAACAGATAGTTCCCGGTAATCGTGTCACCGTTGTTGGCATTTACTGCATTCGTGCGTCTTTACCCGCTAAGGTAAGCACATTTTACAAACACGGTGGCCTGGCGAGCGCGTTCTTTGAATAGAGCCGTTTATTTTCGTGAGAACTAAATTTCTGAGTGTGAAACTGTTAAACTTAAATCTCGGAAGGCCTATTTGAATCTCAACGGTGATACCCCGTCATGTTTTGTGGTGCTTGACCGAAGCTAGCTTGAATCTTTTCGTCCCCATGCAGTCCCATTCTGTTGCAGGTGAACGTGGCAACATGGCGATACGGCATCCGTTCGTGCGTGTTCTGGGTCTGAGCATTGACAACGATGGTCCCGGACGCAGCTCACTTGGTTCACATTGCATGATCACATCAAACTCTTCATCGGCTTTTACTGAGGCCGAGGAAGAGGAACTGATCGCTTTGGCTAATTCTCCGGGTATCTACGATCGGTTGGCTCGTAGTATCGCTCCGTCCATTTATGGCAGCATTGATATTAAGAAAGCAATTGCATGCCTCATGTTCGGCGGCTCTCGTAAACGGTCAGTTCTTACTACTTTTCGTTCGTCTAAATGTATACCATCCATTCATGAGTAATCATTGTCCTAGGGTTTTCGTTACCGTCACTCGAAGGACCGATATATTCACTCGAACCCAAATCTTACCAAGAATCAGCAGCGCCTTAGCCATCGTAGTAAAAGTAGCTGAGCGACGGTAAAGGTGGTTGACTTATCTAGAGAATACGTTGGAGTTGTTTTTTGAGTGGAGATTATTTGAAACAAAAATCGAAGAGTGAATGAGATACAACGAATTTAACATCAAAATGCTGTATTTCCAAACGGCACGTAAGGTTTGCTCGTACTCATCCGTAGTGGTAATTTAGTTGCTTTCACAACTTCAATACATTCTTAGTTTTTCTCGAAACAGATGCTCTCTGCAAAGTCAACCGAAGGATCAAACAGAAAAGCGGTTTTGATCCGGAATTTCTTTTTGAAAACACTGCATCTATCAAAAGACGGTGGAAGTGAAATGATAGTGAATTGTCACAGTTGGGGAACACAATCTGGCGAACAAGCTCGTTTCCAGCGATTCATAATCATGCCATTACATCACAATATGTTACGACAAGTCAAAGTGTTGAACCAATTAGATAAGTGGGAAGTGGTAAAAATTATTAATGGGAAAAGGGGATGGGGAAGGAGAAAACAATTGTGATCCGGGCTTAAGTCACTTGAGCCCCCATCGGAAGTAGAAGTAGAATCATGTATTCGATCACTGAAACGAGGGAAAGTGGCAGGTCCCGACGAACTTTCCCCAGTTCTTTTCAAACTGGGTGGGAATGTTTTGATAAAAATACTTACCGTCTTGCTCCATGATATTTGAAACGCGGAGCGTATTCCCTTAATATGGAGTGAGTCATTGATTGTTCCCATCTTCAAGAAAGGAATACGCAATGACTAGTAATCATCGTGGGATTAGCTTAATCCCGATAATCACCAGAGTATTAGCCTCAATTCTACTGCACCGTCTTACACCGGCTCGCGAGAGGATTGCCCGCGAACAGCAGGCTGGATTCCGACCAAATCGAGGATGCATCGACCAGATTTTTTATTCTTCGCCGACTACTTGAAACGCGTCACACGCACCGCCGACCGACAATAATGATTTTCCTAGACTTGAAAGGTGCTTTCGATTCAGTTGATCGAACAGCGCTTTTCAGTACTCTTCATGGAAAAGGTATGCCCCAGAAGTTCGTGAACCTACTGAGATCATTGTATTCTCATACTTCTGACCGCGTTAGAGCTTATGGTGAACTATCCGGTCGGTTCGAAATGACCAGCGTTGTTCGACAGGGATGTCCCATGTCTCCATTCGTGTTCAACTTCGTCATGGATGAAATAATGGAGAGTGCGCTGCAAAATCTTCAGGATGTGGCCGTCGAACTAGGAAATAGTGGAAAGCTGTGTGATCTAGATTACGCGGACGACGTTGTCTGCTTGTTCGAGTCCACAGAACATGTTCAGCGTGCACCAGATAGACTCTCAAGAGCTGTAGCTCCATTCGGCATGCTCTTTGCACCTTCAAAGTGTAAAGTGATGTTACAAGACTTGACGTCAACGATTCCGAGTTGGATGCTCGATGGGGAGGTGCTGTCAGTTGTCGACCACTTCACCTACCTCGGTAGCAGCGTGACGACGGATGGGAGCACAGTATTAGAGGCGATTACTCGGATATCCAAGGCTCGAGCGGCGTACACTGGACTGAAGCACTTGTGGCGTCGATCTGATATTTCACTGAAGTTGAAAGGTCGTGTATACTGTGCTGCAGTGCGTTTAGTTTTGTTGTATGGTTGCGAAACTTGGAGTCTGCGTGCTGAAGATATTCGTCGTCTTGAGGTTTTCGACCACCGATGTTTACGTAGTATCGCTAAGATCGGGTGGATTAGCCGAGTAGGTAATGCTGAGGTCAGAAATCGAGTATTGGTTACTAATTCGGAGAACGTTTTGTCACAGGGTGTCCAGCTTAGTAGAAGTCGTTGGTTGGGGCACGTGTTACGTATGTCAAACACACGTCTGCCGTATCGCGTCCTATTCTCCGTTCCTCCTAGGGAAAAAACCACGTGGAGGTCAACAGATGACGTGGCAGCGAGGAATGAGAAAATGTACAGCAAACGTAGGAAAAGTAGGTGTTTCACGTCTTCGTGGTTGGGGTCCAAAAGATCCGTCAACCAGTTGGCTGGAGACACTGTAGGATATGGCAGTGAACTGTGAACAGTGGCGATCGTGTTGTCACTTTCTGTCAAATCAGAATGATTGACCAATTTGTGTTTGTACAGTCAGACTGTGAATTCCGTGTGTTGTCTACTGGGGCATTGTTTCCCTTCCCTACCTCTGTAGGTCTACTCCCTATACAGGAATGTTCTGTTTTTGTTTTAAAGATCATTTTGTTCGTCCATGTAAATACGCTGTCATCTAACGTGATGTGCGATCGTCTTATGGTTTACGTTAACGAGCTTGTTCGATAGGAGTTGCAGACGGAGATCGATTGTTCAGGTCGTCCGTAGGAATTAGCAGAGTAGAACTGCAACGGGACACAAATGGTGTCTTCGATTTACAGTTAAAATGAAAGGGCACGGTCATATCACAAACTCCGCTGTAAAACAACGCTGCCCAAACATAAGTGTTGTCTTTTCTTCGAAGATACCGCCTCCAGTGTCTTCCGTCCAAGCGAAACTCAAACAGAAGCCTACCGTCATCTTGATCAAACTGGGAGTCTTGTTTTGGTGGCCAGCTAAAGATGTGGGTCAACGCAGTCTAACCGGATGTAGAACACCTAAGCTTCCATCGGTCTTCGGATTTCGTGTCTGGCGCAAGAACTGGATTTTACCGTGTACCGACCTTGCCGCCGATCGCAACGCGTGTGTAGCTGCTATCAGAGACACTCAAGAAGCCGACTCATCTCACACATAAAGCAAAGTAAGTGACACTGTCTTTTGCCATTCGAGAGGCCGAGGCGAACGTATTGAGTGCTGCAGCTGGGAAGCTACACCTCTTCCACCAAGGGGGTGTATTTCGAAGACCGAGTCGCTCTCTTTAATAGGACAGGCTGCGGATTTGACATCCAGGGAGGGAGTGAGATTCCACTTGTAAACTTGCTATGAAAATTGAAACGGTGATCATGGAGTGTCTCATTGGCTGCGGTGCTCAACACCGTTGTTACGGTAGGTAGTGAGTCTTTAAAATCAATGGTGGTTCTTTCAGACGGCTGACTGGTTTCTACTAGTTTTTCGAATATTTGTTTGATGAAACGGAATTTACGCTGCGCATAAATTCCACACTGATTGGCGGCTGCTGGAACTTCGTCAAAAGAGAATGGTAAATTTTTAGAACGGATATCGTGTAACATGCGCGTGATGCCAGGATGACAGTGTATTGCGTAAATCTTGTAGATCAATACGCGATACAGCCGAAACACAACTGTTCCGGGAGAACGTACCGGCTGCTTTGTCGTGGACTCCTGGCGGATATTGGAAGTCATGATGATAATACGAAACATTAAGAACGAGACGCTGGAGAACGAACAGTTGTTTTCAATGAAACTCTCACCACAACACGCACACAATAGAGACACCCCTCTCCACCAACCTCCTTTTTCCTAAATCCACGGCAATGACCTTTACTCCGGCCGATGGCTAAAGCATTCCAGTGTTACCTCACCCATATGAATTTTAAGAGCACGTATAGGATTCATTGAATTCAATTGTTCGCTCTCCAGCGTCTTGTTCTTAATGTGACCATGACTGTTCTGGTCACTTTTGTTCTCGTTGAATGTTATACCCCGTCTCTGCAATATCAGGGAAGTTCCACACGTTATAATCATGTTCCCTAAAGTCGGCCAAACACGCCGACGTATGCATCTCGTTGGGGACTCATCACTAATGGTGTCAACAATGGCGCCCTGAAGGTGGGCCACTCCATTCGTTAGTCCAAGCGAGACGCGACAAAATGGGTGTAACTTCCCACAAGCTTCGAAGTCTGTGTACGGTTTTTCTCCTCGCGTATGTGAGTTTGGTGCTAAGACACTCTGAGAGTCCAATTTGCCGAAAACGACATATTGGGACGAATCTGCGAGTTTGTCTATCCTAGGCAGACATTAAGCATCGAGGCACTTAAACCGGGTAGTGGTCTGGCTGTAATCGACCACTATGCGTTCCTTCTTTTTTACTACACGCTTGCGCATGAGTGTAGTGTAAGGAGTATATACCCCATAGCCACGAGGAAACACTGCACTATTGGAGGTAACCGGTAACCGAACCCGGAAACTTGGAGTGGCGAAGAACCACATAAGGTCCCATTAGGTCAGGTGTGGTAACGATCCGGACGAAAGTGGATTACTGTCTACCACCAAGATTACTGTCTAGTCTATCTAGGATGACTGTGACATTTCCCTTGTCAGCTTTTGTGATATCGATGGCAGAATCCTGTTTTAGGTTTGCCAATGCCTTGCATCTTTCGTTTCTGGCAACTAAAACTTGGGCTCACCAGGGACACGTTGGGGCTTCAGTGATACTATTATCTACCAGTCGATCAATTTCGCTTTTTGATAAATTTCAAGTTTGTGCAGTGACGGTGAGACTGTTGCACTGGGTTTTCAATCAGGAGCCAAATTGTTGTGAGGTAGAAAGTCGACTTTAGCAGCAGTACTCATACGACTACAGAAAGGTGGTTGATCTCGTCTAGGGAAATACATTTCGATGCTGAATCGAAAAATCAGGGCTGAGGATGGAATAAGTGGATAAATCATCTAAGGGGGTAGAGAGAGTTTAACTAATTTGTATCAAAGGGAGAATATATATGTCTGCAGGTAACACAAGGCACGGGTTGAAGCCGTGGAAATAGTACTCATGAGGGGCTGTACGAACCGATGGTGTTTTGCGGCGTTGCTACTGGATAACTCCTACAACTCCCGGTGTTGTTGATTGTCTTTAGTAAAACTCTTGATTAGAACCCGTACCGTAGGTTTAGCTAAGTCGGTGAAATGTGTGCCAACAAAAGGTGAAGTAACAGGTTTCAATGAGAACACGGTGCGTTTGGGTGCGTTTGGGATTGGACCGGAAAACCTGGCAAATACCTTTTTTGCAAGGGTTACAAATGACTTCCCGGTTCGGACATTTTGAACGCGGGTGTCTTTTTTACCGCAAGAAAACAATTGGTAGTTGTTGTGATCCAGTTGATGGGTAGCATCTGGTTCTAATCACTATGCCCCTGAAAAGGACAGTTCAGCGATTAATCAGAGAAACAATTTACCGGTCTAAGAACTTCCCCTAGATGAATGTAGGAATGGAGTACCTGGGGTTTCTCTCGACGGTGGGAGAAGTGATCGCACTTCATTGGGTAGCTATCGCCCGCCTAAACTGGGCAGCCCCCAGTCCAAAGGATGCTGCCCCGTCCACGTTCCGCTTGCTTCATTAGGTGTATGGGGCTGAAATCTGATTCCGAAAGGCGGATCGATAACAATGCACCAGTGAAGACAAGGCAGAATGTTTGTAACAATCAGATCTCACGTGACAGACCAGAAGAAGTTCCTCTACTGGTTCTTCGGTCAAGCTCCTGTGTTAGGTTACCACCCCACTGCTTTGTGGATGAGACTTTTGAGTCCAAGACTCCGGTAAGGGTTCCCAAAGAATAACCGCTTCTGGGGTGTGGGCAGCCGCGAAGTATGATTTGCATGGAAACATCCAGCATCCGTCCTGCAAATCGCCTTGCCAATTTTCCTCCCTTTATTTAAGGTCGATGCAAAACGCTACGGGTTGTTGCGGTGGTTCAGGAGTTTGACACACTTTTGAAGCCTACATGTTCACTTCACTTGGCTGCATTCAGAGTCCGCGTACCATGTCAGATAAGACAGCAGGCTGCTCTCACTGAAGTTCTTGGAACTTTCAAAATAGATGTGTGCTAGGTCTCCGAAACACGTGTAAAACCCCACTTCTGTGTTGTGAATCCTTAGGTCCCCAGCCATGCAAGCATGAGAAACCGACATAGGCAAGTTTCGACGTCGATATTGAGAGGCCAGTGCCACTTCATGGCTTGGCCTCCACGTCGTCGTTTCAGCGAATGGTGAGCATGACAGAATTCGATGGGATAGCATATGCCCAACCTAACGAAGCCGATGGAGTGATACTGTTGCACATATCGGGTACTCTGCGCGCCCTGTTCTTTAGGTGCGCATTCGAACCGTGCAGTTGCTTATTCGTTGTTGCCACCAAGCTCCAGGATACTCAGGTATCTATAGTCGAACACGGCCAGCCGGTCGACATCGGCCGCCGGAGCAGGCCAGGTCTCGTAAGCGCATAGCAGCATACTACCTACGTACAGCAGCGTTGTACGCTCTTTCTTTGAGCCGGAGAGAGATGTTACACCGTCTCCACAGGTAACACGAGTTGCAAAGTGGCGCTTGAGTTTCCGCTATTTGGTTGCCCACTTCGTCTTCAATCCGCCGATCAGCAGTTATCCAACTCAAGTAGATGAACTTTTCGACAGTTTCTAACTTATCAGTATTTGACTACACGCTCCGTGCTTATTAATAACCAATGATAATACTCTACTTTTGAATCATATCGTTCCATTACAGGTTACCAGATGGGTTATGTCGTCGTGGCGACATCAACATGCTGCTGCTGGGAGACCCGGGAACAGCTAAATCCCAGTTATTAAAGTTCGTTGAGCGTTGCGCTCCTGTTGGCATTTATACCTCCGGAAAAGGTAGTTCTGCTGCCGGTTTAACAGCTTCCGTTAATCGGGACCCATCAACGGTAAGCTCTACTCCTTGCTTGCTTATTTTGTTAATCAATTGAATACGTTTTTTTTCGAGTTTATCTTGTTTTCTCGTGTTACAGCGAGGCTTCGTGATCGAAGGTGGTGCTATGGTTCTCGCCGACGGTGGTGTCGTTTGTATCGATGAGTTCGATAAAATGCGCGAAGATGATCGAGTGGCAATACACGAAGCAATGGAACAGCAAACTATTTCCATCGCAAAGGTGAGTGTTTATCCCACTGGAGATCCTGTCGTAAATGGAAGATACTCGCTAAAGACATTTAGTAGCAAGCAACCAACGGAGTGAGCCGTCTTCTTTCGCAGGGTTGTCTCTAATAAATGCTTTAGTGATTAATGTAGCCCCGATAACCTTTACTAGGATAGCAGCCCAGCTCTCAGTTGACGGAAAAAGATCGATCTTCCATTTGGACTTAATGAAACAAAGAGCCTCGAGAAATTTTCGGTGAGATGAACAAGGTAGTGTGGAAAAATTCCCACGGGAGATATTGCAGCATGCGCATCGTTGCAGCATTTCATTCTTTGTTTTCTAGTCATAGTACGGATGTAAGTGGATCATCATGCACTACAGAAACTGAAAATTTTGGCGATATTTTGAGCCCCGAGTAGTACACAGAGAAGTTGTCATATCACTGTGGCTTGCGTAAAACAATAATTTCATGTTCTCAAGGAGCGAGTTATTAACTGGCTGAAACCGACCAAAGCTGGTCACTGAATCTTCAGGTGCTAATACTCAGCCTTGGCTTGGTGCTTGCAAGTTACATCCAAAGTAATTGCCTAAATGTTTTTTGAATGCCAGAATGCAAGACAGATTCGGTGCCGAATTGTGGTTTCTGTATTTCATGGTTAAAAGCATGCAGTCTGGGCGCATAGCCCATAACCATTAGTCTACTCACAGGTCATGCCTTTTTATGAAGCCTGAATTTAAAGTGGAAAATCGCAACGTCTTGCACTTTATTCCTAGGCTGGTATTACGACGACCTTGAATAGTCGTTGTTCGGTTTTGGCGGCTGCCAATAGTGTCTACGGCCGCTGGGATGAAACCAAAGGTGGAGAGAATATTGATTTCATGCCCACCATACTCTCACGTTTCGACATGATTTTCTTAGTGCGGGACGTTCACGATGCACATCGTGACACAACACTTGCGATGCATGTTATGCGCGTCCATCTTCATGGAAAGTGAGTTCCACTAAATCAACCTTATAACCCATTTATATGAAATGTTCCGTTTCTGGAATATGCTCTTGTGCGCAACCTTATTTGGTTACTACCCATCATCATCGTATAGCGTTGAACAGCAGGGCAAGCCCTACTGATCACTGCCTTTCTCACAATGTTGCACGTTGAATTGAAAAGTATGAATATGCACGAGTTGGACTGAAGGGAAAAGCAAAGAACGTCCCAATGGCCAACAAACGGTGGATACAGTCTAACTGTGCAAACGCATATTGAACAATCATTCTAATTCGACAAATAGTGACAACACGATCATCACTATCCACGGTTCGCAGCCATATCCTTCAGTGTCTCCAGCTAACTGGTTGAGAGATCTTTTGCACGCCAACCAAAAAGGCGTGAGATACCTACCTTTCCTAGATTTGCTGTACATTTTATCATTCCTCGTTGCCACATTATCTGTTGACCTTCACGTGATTTCTTCCACTCCCGAGGAGGAACGGAGAATAGGGCACGGTACGGTAGACGTGTTCGACATACGTAACACGTGCCCCAACTAACGAAACCCACTAATCTGAATACGCTGTGATAGAACATTCTCTGAACTAGTATTCAATACTCGATTTCTGACCTCAGCATTGCTTGTTCGATCATTCCATTCAATCTAAGCGATACTACGCAAACATCGATGGTCGAAAAGCTCAAGATGGCGAATGTCTTCTGCACGCACACCCCAGTCTCGCAACCATACGACAAAACTGAACGCACCATCGTACAGTACACACGACCTTTCAACTTCAGTGAAATATTAGGTCGCCGCCAAAAGTGCTTCAGTCCAGCGTACGCCGCTCGAGCATTGGATATGCACATGTTCACCTCTACTACTCCCATTCGTCGTCAAGCTGCTGCCGAGGTAACTAAAGCGGTCGACAACTGTCAGCACCTCCCCATCGAGCATCAAACTCGGAATCGCCGACATCCAGTCTTGCGACATGACTTTACACTTTGGAGGTGCAAAGCGCATGCCGAACGGAGCTACAGCTTTTGCGAGTCTATCTAGTGCACGTTGCGCGTGTTCCGTGCATCCGAGCATGCAGACAACGTCGTCTGCGTAATCTAGGTCACAAAGTTTTTCACTGTTTCCTTGTTCGACGCCCACATCCTGATGACTTCGTGATGCATTCTCCATTATTTCGTCCATGACGAAGTTGAACAGGAATGGAGACATGAGACATCGTTGTCGAACACTACTGATCGTTTCGAACCGACTGAATAGTTCACCGTAAACCCTGACGCGGTCAAAAGTATGAGAATACAATGATCCCAGTAGGTTCACGAACTTTTACCGCCTGCCTTTCCGATGAAGAGCACTAGAGAGCTGTTCGATCAATTGGTTCGAAGGCGTTTTTCAAGTCAAGGAAAATCATCATTTTCGGTCGGCAGTGCGTGTGACACGTTTCAAGTAGTTGGCGAAGAGTACAACTTTGGTCCGTGCATCCTCGACCTGGTCGGGATCCGGCCTGCTGTTTGGACGACGTAGCAAAATCGAGGCTGACAACTTGGTGACTATCGGAATTAAGCTGATCCCGCGATGGTTACTACAGTCATTGCGTGTTCCTTTCTTGAACATGAGTACAATCAATGACTCGCCCTTTAATAACTGAATACGCTCCCCGTACCAAATGTCACCACCTCCCATTTGGAAAAGAACTCGGGGACGTTCGTCGGGACCGGCCATTTTCCCTCGTTTTAATAATCGAATGCATGACTCCACTTCCAGTCCTGATGAAGGGTTAAGTGATACTCCCAAAGGAATCGCATCTGTTCACACAAGAGTAACCACACTAGCGCGCGGCCAGCTAAACTAATCCTTGAAGTATTCGACCCAATGGTCAATCTTTTGCTCTTTAACATGAATAGGTTCTCCATATTTTTGTAGCATATCGTTTCACAGTCTTTGACTGGTACCTGAAGCAGTTGCCATTTATATTCCTTCGGCTACCTTGACCCACCAATTTTCGTGATCCTTCTTAAGGCATTTTGTGACTTACCTTTGTAGATTTCTTCGTATCTCAATCATTTCGTTACAGTTCGAGAGTTGACGTTTGTGCTCCATTAGACTCAGCAAACCTTGAGAGACTCAGTGTTTGTTTTAATGGATATCGGATCTAGGACCACGGGCGAAACCTGCTGTCACGTGCATTGCATTTTGAAGTGGGCTCAATGCTCATCTACATCACTGTTCGAAGCAGATCCGAGCTCATATGCTGAATTCTCTTCATACCTCGTGTGAACTTCTGGATTAGACAAATGTTGTACGGCTAACCGGGTTTGCGGTTGGCACCGATGACCATGGAGCTGGAGTGATGATCGCATTAAAACTAATGCATGGTCCGACTCTACCTACGTAGACCAATAAGATCTACAGTTGTGAGAACTGGGCCACCGGTAACTTACTGCGATTTGATCGATGTGGTTAAGACTACCTGTATAGTTAGAGTGGCATGTCACCGTGCGACGCGAGCTGTGTCGGGAATTGGTGCTAGACTAGAACAATCGATTGTCTGTACAAAACTGGAGAAGCCTATCCCCTTTATCTGTACGCCCAGCAGGTAAAGCACAACGCCCACCTAAACAGGCTTCTGACACACTAAGTTTTCCAACTTGTGCAATAAAATCACCAGGTAGCACTACAATGTCAGAACCTTTACTGCTGCGAACGAGAATGGCGAGTTCACCATAGAACCCATCCTTCTGCCTGTCAGAACTGCAGTTCGTGTGGGCGTACGCCGAGATCACAAACAAATTGCGCTCAACACAACTATCCTTTCGAACGCCGACTGATCCCTCGAGTCTTACAGCACATATACGACTATTAACAGGGATCCAGTCCAAATGAGCAGCTTCATCCTTGTCAGTCAAGACTGTTCCTACATCACGTTGTTCCGCGGCTCTAGCTACTTCGTCTCCTGAAGTGCGCAGAAAATACCTCGATGAGATACCAGGAGCAGTCAGTTGAATCACACTGCTCAAATCCTGGATACGCGTTCAACTTACGTCATCAATCTTCAGAGCGTCTATTGTAATGGCTAGGCACGTCTGCTGACCAGTCTAATTGAATGTACGCACGTTAAAGGAGCCGAGATTTAGAGGCGGACGAGGCTTGAGAAAATGTACTTTACGGGACTGAGGATTACCAACAATACTATTTGACAATGAACCGTTGCGAGTATCGACCGTGTTATCAGTGTGAACATTATGGGTGGATAGAGAAGGCAAAGAGAGGTGATTGGGAACAGAAGACAAAGGTTGAATAAAAGAGAGGGAACTCTGCTTACTTTCCGCGTTGAGGATGCCCGTTGTTTTTCCGTGTTCGACAGGCAACGTCTCCGAACATCGAGTGAGTCATGACAAGGTGCGCCGTCGCGTGTTTGGCACGAGTAATCTCTTAAGGATATGATCGCTCTACACTGCCTCCGGTGGCTCTGACGTGTTTTGCGTATGCCTGCCTATTGACTGCCTTCCCGTGGTCTACTCACACGCGCTGAGCAAGGCTAGGAGAAGCGACGCGGGGGTCAGGCTGTGATTTAGCGTAGAGGTATGAAAAAGCTAGCATCAACATTGGTTTTGGTTGGTGCTTCCGCCTCCTTGGTCGGGACCTAAAGGAAGGGGATTTTCGTTGGTTAGAGACGTTGAGGGACGTGGCTGAAAATAGAAGTTAGTGACGCAAAGGCTGCGCGGTTTGTTTGTTGAATACCGGTGCCCCGTAATCACAAAATGTCATTCCGACAAAAAAAATGACAGAAAAAAACATCAAAAGATGTGTGATGAAGAGCAAACAAGGCAGCATTTTGTTGTTTTGCTAACTGTCTCTTTTGCTGTTCCCCTCTGCGTTGGAATCATGCTTGGTCGCAAGCCGGCATATATAGATATTAGCCGAGTGATGCGGTTTGCGGAACGCTGTTTATAGGCAGAAGATGTAACGTTAATAACTTGGTCTCTATGATGACCGAGAAATACAATGTTTACGAAAAACAAGTGGGTTTATCAGTGTGTCATTGATGTTATCTTACCCCAACTGTCTCCTTTAAAACCGCCAACCTAATAACTACGAAGTTACATAGAATTTGTGAAAGGGTTTGAAATAAAAATCAGGACGATTTATTTGTGCCACCTTGTCGTATTGGTATAAATCGCTATGTGGTCGTCGGTGTTTTTAGTACGCCGTCTGTCTTCCCTAAGGCGGGAACCGCAACCACACAACAGGACCATAACATGCTGAACATTAGTATTTTGGTGATTACGCGCACTTCCGAAAAATCAGCCTTCATTTTGTTTGGAAAGCCGCGTGTTGTTGTGGATAACAATAAGGGGACAATCACCTCATCACCGGTTGGGCGGAACTTCAAAAAGAGCCCAACTCGCTTGTTTTTCGATTTGCTGAGTGTTCTGGTCAGTAAGCCCGTCTAAAAGGACCATTACTATTATGGGTCTTTACATGAACGACACTTAGAATCGACCTTTACAGGAATTGGCGGCTCTTCCCCATTTGTCGCCTTTAAATCATCTGACTTCACGCAAAAAGTTTGAAACCTTTTGGGCCGGCCTTTGTAGCTCAGCTGGTGGAACAGACGCGATAATGTAGTATGGGTGACATCTCGCCGGAGCCAACAAATTTTCGCATTTGGATCAACTCAGTGTTTGTCATAATCCGCGCGCTTCTTCCATTTACGTGCGAGAATTGTAATCTGAACTGTGCAATATGCTTCGCTCGTCGCTTCTGTCGTATGTCGTAGTCAGCCAAGCCAACTTAGTTGTATTCGGCGAGACCGCAAGTTGTCAGGTGACAAACCAATCTCTGGTCTACTAACCACCTTGCTGTTGATTCTACGGATTAACTTCGAAGAAAATGGTGGTAAAAATCTACTCGGAGAACATCTTTCGTTCCTACATCCCAAGTCTAGCGACTGCGGAACAAAACTAATCAAACGACAGTCTAGTAGACATGAAACGTCAGTTTCAGTGGAGAGTGGGGCCGATAATCGAGTCCAAGATGTGCCCGTTAACACGCGGTGGGTATGCGAAGATTCACACCGATTGTGATCGAGAGCTTTAGTGCGTTTGCTTACCACATCGAGGGCCGGAGTTTCTAATCTCGCCACCGCGGGTTACTGTGTTGGTATGCAGTAATCTCTTGTCGTCCGTCTCGTTACGACACCTGCCCTATTGGTACGTTATGTTCTCCACTCCAAGTCTCATGGTCTGGTTACTGGTTATCCCTAATAGTGCAGTGGACCTTCGCGGCTATGAGGTATACCTCATCCACTGCACTCGTGCGCAAGGATGTGGTGAAATAGAATAGTAAGCAAAATTAAAGAATTGACCATGTCATGCTCGTCTAACATAAACTTAGTATTACTTACATAGGTTGGGTTTGTTATATCCACTGGCTACCAAAGAAAACGTACTTTTGTGCATTTTTGAAAAATTGCTGTTTTGCTCTACCCGCATTTCGTTTCTATAGAGTTTATTTATTTTTCTGTTAAGTGATCCCGTGGTTGGCACCAATCAAGAGTCAGATACTGACGAGATCCCTCTCAGCACCTTGCGACGTTTCATCGCTTACGCGCGCGAACGATGTGGCCCACGGCTCTCCGAGTTGGCCTCTGAGAAGTTAGCTAATCAATATGTACTCATGCGCTCGGGATCATCGAGACAAGAACAAGAGACCGGTAAACGTAATGCTATTCCCATCACTGTCAGGTGAGTGACTGGCAGTTTGAGAGATGCAACAATTCCTTCACGGTTTTCGATATCACTTCGGTGCATAACAAAGCGCACTTGTAATTTACCAAGTTTCACTTGTGAACGGTGATAGTTTTTTTGTGCGAACAGTACCTCGATTGCAGAACTGTTGGCAGTTAGTCCGTACAAAGCCTAGTAAAGTTAATGATTTTAGCGGTCATACCGCATGATGAATCACTATGTAAAAGTGACACTGCGCAACAGCTTTCTATATGGTAGAAAGCCGGTTGGTAGACGTTCATACTTTCATTGACTCCGATTTCATAAGTGCACTCTTTCCTTGTAATATAAGCCACTCACTTTATTCTCTATGTTCCAGACAACTGGAAGCCATAGTGCGCATTTCTGAAGCCCAAGCCAAGATGCGTTTAGCTGCTTTCGCGACAGAAGCAGATGTGGAAGAGGCATTGAGACTTTTCCAAGTATCTACTTTGGAAGCTTCCATGTCCGGAAGTTTGGAGGGCGCAGAGGGTTTCACAAGCCAGGAAGAGCATGATCTAATTCTACGAGTAGAGAAACAACTAAAGCGTCGATTTGTTATCGGAAGTCAGGTGTCGGAACATGCGATCCTTCAAGACTTCACACGACAAGTAAGCGTGATTTCGCATTGCATATGTATAATACACGATACAGCATTATTCTGTGAAATAAAATAACGAGACAACGTTTTTTTATTGCACGTAAAGTGACTTACAGTGTGAGGGGAAAACCCCCATAACCAGAAGACTCTAAGATGAGGTTATGGGGAGCATTCACACAAAGGCTAGCTTATTGATCTCGCTTTTAAGGAGATAGAGGGTGCAAGTGGTTAGGAAGACAGAAGGAGGCAGAGTGTTCCGCGGTTTTACTATCCGGAAGAAAAAGAATATTGGAGGACAAAAGTGCGACATTTGGTGACATAAACTTGATTGGGATGACTAGTTGCCTGCATACGTGATATTCGGGAAAAAGATGTAGGAAGAGGAACCACCAAAGGAAGCTCTGAAGAACAGAATCCAAAGTAGTATCAGCAGAAGAAGGACAGCGAAGCGACAGCCGGACAATGGGCTAGTGACTGCAGCTTCAAGGTTAGAGAAGGGTCGTCGATCAGCCGAGTAGCTTTCTGTTGAACCCGATCAAGAAAAGAAAGCAACGTGCACGAAGCCCCACCCCAAACGTGACTGCGGTATGCAGATGTAAGGTGGATTTGAGCTTTGTGCGGTAGATGAAGATGAGCTGGCGTAAAATAGAAAACCAACCCTGCACGCAGCAGGAAAAACGAGCTGAGGTATGAAAGCGGTCAAACATAGAGAGGAAGTTATAGATAGGCCAAGACGAGAGATGAAATCTGTGGAATGCGGTGTAGTTGAATCGGAGGATAAATGTGGAGTGAATGAATAGTGTTTCAAAGAAATCGAAAGAAGAGACGTTTTGAAAGCACTTGATGCAGTGATTGTGGGAGCCCAGAAGGATCTGTTTGAGGTCAAGGTCTAAAGATACACTAACTGCACTACGGTCGCTGTTGGTGTTGGCACGGTGGGAAGTGCGGTAAGTAAGAGAAAAATGGGGAGTAGCGTCATCGAGAAATGGATGGGTTAGGTCGGAAGTAGTGGATAGAAGAATAATAATAAAAGAAAAGTTAGGCGCAAGTATTGAATCCTAGGAAACACCATTATTCCCAGGAAATTGCTGGGACCTAACCACATCATTTTGGATAAAGATGGTTCGCCTAATGAGAAAACAATGTCCACAATACGAGAGTTGAAAGCCCGAATGTGGACAGTTTCACCGGAAGACCGTGCCAGATTTGGTCAAAGGCTTTTGTGATGTCGTTCGAGACCGTGTATGTTTCTTTTACGACCGAATTGCCCGAAGTGGAACCAAAAGACAAACTGGCACCGGAATGCATAGGTATCTTAGCATAAAAAACACGACATTTAAATAGGCATTGAATATGTAACGGAACGCATATGCACACAGGTACTGATCCATGAGCCGTATAATTGGTGGGCCTAAAGTTGCCAAATATTGTCATGTGATGTGGAAGCAGATTATGCGCGCGACACACGTACTGCGCTAATCAATATCCAGGGTCGCACTAGGATGAGTCATGCGCATATCCGTGTGTGCGGGAATGCATGGATGCTGATTGGAGTGTACACAGTTTCTCCGTGATTTTCGAATTCGGTCGACCAGGTTTACGTATATTTTTTACATCCGCCTGATTTCAGTCTGTGTGCCAAACGAAACATGGTTCAATCGGGAAGGGACGGGCAGATGAAGTTTGGTTCCATGAGTTTTTGCAGGCGCAATGTTTCCAGGTTACGCAGGCCAAACAGGTGGTATTCTTGGAGGTCCACAACCGGAGCCTTTAGTTATCCAAAGCTTAACCCACAGAGCAGCGAGACGAAGCGTGGGGCCCGCAACCTACCGGAGCCGATGACTGATTGCTCAGTTCATGCACATTTCGAATGAAGCTGAACATCCTGGGTTCCCAGTACCCTTCCGCCACAGATGCCAGTGAGCACAGTGCTGTATGCTTTGTACGCCGTTTGTGGTTGGTTTAGATTCATTATTTAGCCGTCTCCCGTAGAGCGGATATCATTCAACCCGGTGGAGAGCACTGAGCGTTCGCCTTTGTCCTCACACTGGTGGAAACAACTCCGCTGCGGGAAGGCAGTGTGCAAGGCTTTCTCAACAGAGGCTGTTTGAGATACGCCGTCATTTGGGAGTATTTCTAGAGGCGTTCAGGGCGAGTAGCAATCTCGGAGCCTGAGATACTCACCCTCGACCGTGCAGTCATTTGGAGGCAGCCGGCCAGAAGTGAAACGAGTGTCAGCAGAGTATCCGTGGAGCATTGAGGTCTCAGTCCGTATTGGCGATCGCACGGCAGTCCTTCGCGTTCGAGAAACACACGCAGCTGGTGGGAAATGACAGTTACGAATACTTTCGAAATGTTAAATGTGCGGGAAATGGAACGATGGTTATTTGGGTCTCAAAGATCACTGCGTTTTGGGGTTGAAGAAATCACGGCGTGTTTGGAGGGGGTCGGGAAAGTGGAAAGTCGAGCAGGGAGAGTGACGACAAGAGGAGCACACGTGGTATGTCGTCCGGAGTGGCTGGTTCGCACACGTTCAGAGAACGTAGCGCTTGGCAAAACTTTTCAGTGCTATATGAAGTGGAAAATGGGGGACAAAGTGAAGTCAAGAAAAAGAGTGTTTTCAGTAGTATAGTAAGAAACCGGAGGAGTAGGGTCAGAGGATAAGATGTAATTGAAGGCTAACCGGGAAGCAGAATCCTCAGCTCTCTCGTATAGTTCACAAACGAAATCACTAGAGAATTTACGGATAAACGGAAGGTTAGGAGGGGAAAAGTCGCGAGAGCTGTTTTGGCAAGGAACCAAAATGTCCGTCTACCGGTGGCGGATGAAAGTAGACCTTCGACTTTTCAGCGGACGAAACGTTCTTTGGCTCTGTGTATGTTTGAGGAGTATCTTTTAGCTCGTACGAAGTGTTGGTGGGGGTTGGGAGTAGACGAGCGGTGAAATACTGAACGCTTCAAGCGTACAACACGATCCCGTGCGTGGTTGAACCACTCAGGGTATTCGGGCTTGCCGGGTTCGGGAAAGTGTGGAATAGATTCATACCTTGAAGAATAATGTCAATGAAGTTAGAAATGAAAGCGGTCACGTTCGAACTAAAACAGCAGTCTTTCCAAGGATAGGAAGTGGAAACTGTCCCAGTTGGCTAGGCTGTGGCACCAGAGTGTGTCTCGAGGTGGATGGGGTGCGTAGGGTTGGTGGAGCAGGAAACAAAGCAGTGGTCCGATGAGCCAGATAAGGAGCAAAAGTAAGAGTAAGATCACGGGTATGAGCACGGTCGCCGGCTCGATCGGCGGTACATGTAAGGAGGTCTGCTTGTTGCCACAGGTTTCTTATCATGGCGAAGTGTTCGGCTTTGCGTCTAAGTGTCAGTTGAGTGAATTAACCAATCCCAATTATGCAGACCCTAAAATGTTGATATACGACAGTTAGCATCCGTCACAAACGTGCGCAATGTTGCAATATATAAAGTGAAAGATGGGTGAATTGCTACCGATGACTGAACGGCAAACAAGACAGAAGTAGTGATTTAAGGAAGGAAGTCGGCGCTTCAGCCCCATCAACTGAAAATGACAAGATTTCGTGGTGTGGACCCGTAAGCAAAGTATCTGAGCCACTGAAGGCGATGCAGTGCAATGAACTACGTTAGCAGGAGGACAGATATCTATTGTTAACAGCAGGTCCGAATGACACCTCGCTGACAGGCAACCAAAGGTAGCCGCCGAGCTCCTTCGGAGTAAACTGTTTAGTTCCCTGCAAAATCTAGGGTACTGTTTGAATTACACTATAAGCATCATTTAGAGTCTTGACGTAATTCCGTATTTACATATGAAACAATCAACGTCTACTTTGTTCGGTTTAACACCAGTGCCATTTGCTCCGTTAGGTATCCTTCTGGTACATTTCCTATCATAGCGTGATGATTTATACACGTCATCTTGTTTTCTTATTGCAGGGTTTCGCTGAACGCGCCGTTTCCAAAGTGTTGCACTACATGATTCGCCGCGGAGAAATCCAGTACCGCATGCAGCGGCGTATTCTTTATCGTATCAAATGAACTATTATGCGAATGTTTGCCGTCTTCCTCTGCTTCCGCTTAAAGATTAGATTTTCCGTCTACTTTTGATATTACATGTAATTTTCCCAAATGGATTTTTGATGCATAATTGAAGGTCTTAGCTAAGTGCAGTGGTTGGAATTGTGGCAGCGTTGCTTGCTAGAAATCGTTCCTTAATTCACCAAAACATTTTTCCCGTAGTACCATAGAAATTTGCATTTGCCAGAATCCGTTTTGCGTAAATTCAGAGATAAATTGGTTCAGACGACACGGCGGAAATTAGTCGTGTACGCAATAGTTTCTCAGAAAAAGTTTTTACAAATCTTATCAGGTTTGAATGGGCCACCGATGGCTTATACTAGAACAAAATGTAACGCGATTTCAGATCGTGTGCAACATCGAGGTTTTGCTTCTTCGGATGCCCAGTCACTGCTATCTTCTCGTGGGTAAGTTACCTAATATCCGCAGTTGAAGAAAGTTACATTGCAGATATCAAAGGTCATGGCCCGCAACCATTGCGGTACATTATTCATCTTTAGAGACAGAAGTGAGATCGCACATGACTTACAATCCCTATGATGACCTTTATCACGGCTGAGTTGGGGACGGTTGTTCGTTCGCTTCTGTAAGACAACCTGTGCACTGATTTGACTGCATGACTGAGGCAGGTTAACCTAGGGCCGGGCTAGTAGAGTGGGAAGGGTCGATTGTGTGCAATTCGGTAGCCCTGGTTCACTGTGACAAACACTCAATGGACTCCGTGAGCAAAGTTTGAGAAAACAATAATATTTCGATGGTTCATTCGTTGATTTTGAGGTTCACCGTTGCGGATTTACGGGAGGAAGTGATGGCTGGGTTGGGTGTAATGGGGTGTGCGTGTTTGTGGGTTCATGTATGGTCGTGTGCGCGAGCTACAACACACGGACAGCGCGAGTGTGTGACCAAGGAAACAGCGCGATGCCTAAACGTGAATGAGTGTGGTGACCTAATATCGAACAATGCGACTGCATTGCTAACGTGGATCGAGTCGTTAGATGATTGGTGAACACAAGAAAAGTGTGTTGTGGTGTGCGACTCGCTAATAATTATGGGGTTTCAGCATATTTATCAATACTGGTTTTGGGTGTGACAGTTAGAGGAAGACGCACTGTCTCTCTTGGAGCGGCGGAATGAATGCATGGTATCACACCAGTATAAACGTAACTAGAATTTGTGCTTCCAGGTCGTGCCAAGTGTAAAACGGCACGATAACCACTGTTGGTTGTGATTAACACAATGAACTCCGTCACTGAAGGTTGAAACACGAGAACAATGGTAGCCTGGGGTTTTTATCAGTTTCCGGAATTACCGCTTCGGATTGGCATGGGGAAATGACAGCTCCGGTGGGCGAGATTGAGATGGCAATGATGTCCATTCCTACTGATAGGTGCACCTGTTAACTGCTTGTGTAGCTCCTAGTTTGTGAATAGGTGTTAGCGAAATAACCGCCGGTTAGTTTCTCCATTTGGCAGCCTATAATTGGTCGTGACCCCCTTCTTGAAATATTGTACCTTTATCACAAAATAAAAGGAAGTAAATAAAATAGGACAAAAAGATAAAGGTAGTACCGTTGATGATCAAAAATGATAACGAACTGCGGACCGGTTGTTTCACACCTGATCTGCAGCCATGTTTTCCATTCGATTCACTATCAAAGCAGCTTTGTCTCGGGCTGATCGAGCAGTGTATAGGCAAGAATATCAATACATTGAGATAATCGGGTGTCGGTAGTAGCTTGTTCGACATTGTCTTTCAACTCCAAACGTATTCCATGTGCTTCTATGTCCCGTACTATTACCGACGTGGTCAAATTAAAGAGATAAATGACGCCAGTCAAATGCAGACGACTACAAGGTTCACTAGAACCGCCTGCTTCTAACAGCAGCAGATTACCACTTTTCAACTTCCTCAAATAACACCAGACTGTGGTGTTATTCCAAGATTGGTCACGCAAAGCTAGGTGCTACTCAGCCAGGAAACTGATTAATTTAGAGCGGGCGATATCACTGGATCGTGATATAACTTTAATGAACCTTTGCGAAATGAAAGAACGTTTTCCTTAGAAAGCCGGCAAAAGTATTGGAGCAACAGTGAAGCCAGATAAGATTTGTCCAAGATTTTCCAGTCACCCGATACGCTTTACCAAAACGATCGGAGAACTGCTCAGTTATGAGGTCACACGAACTATTTCCAAATTCACACTATACACGCAGGTGATCATGCACATAATAACTTCAGGTACTATGTATTCCGCCAGAACAAACTGAAGTGACTTCCACTCGTCTCAGTCTGACAGCTCGATAGTCTTTTGAATGCAATTATTCCAATCACCAGATCAAGCACTATAGAGATTTAATCCGCAGTCTGGTTTGTGGTTGCTTTGGAAAATTAATAGTATACCACTTGTTAGAGACTGTTAAACGCCACTAAGTGATCGGTCCGCAGCATGGAAGGAAGGTATTGAAAGCCGAACCAGTACAATTGGTCATTTAGGGCATATCGGGCTTCCACGGTGGGTTACACAACCACGAGACCCATCCTACCAGTGATCATATGCAGGAAGATATGACCATGTGACATGAGAAGTGACACTTGTAGCTGCACATCTTACCAGCCAAAATGATATCATTATTCATAGTCCCCCCCCCGCCCTGATTTTCAGTCCCGATAATCGTTTCCATATTCAAGTCAGGCTGTTGCTGAGAAGCAGGAATCAGTGAACTGTTACTGGTTGTTACAAGGGAATATGATCCGTTGAATGCTCGCAAGTTGGGCAGACCAATGTGAATATACACGAGTGAACCAAGAAAAGGTTAGCGACTAATACTGCGACAATGGGTGATATACTGTCGAGTGAATATTACGTAAATTATTTTATTCGGATTTTCCTTACATGCGCCTCGAAATTGAACAACAAGACCAGTTTATTACCAATAGGCGCGTCCATATTGCTTGATATATCACCAATAGCGCGGTGGGAGTACGTTGGCAGCTTTGTGCGATCGATCCGCTCTAAAATGAGGCATTTTAATTAGCAAATCTCCATGTTAGACCTCATCTGAAGTTGACAATCCAGTGCGTTTTTCGCCGGATGTCAAAGTCTAACTGTTTCGTCTTCTTCGGTAGCATATATAGAAATTCGACCCTCCAGGGGTGGATCCACCTCCACTGAACACACTGTACATAACCGTCGTTGTGTGTGCAAATAACACTGGAAAGCGGCACTAAAAATGCAGCTTGCTTGAGCAGATCCGTCAAGGATTTTTGCGTATCTTACCTGAGTGAGTCTAATACTAAGAGCTGTCTTGGTGTGAATAAACCATCAAAGTTGCACGTCATGTTACCAAGAGTCACTCACGTGCGATCAAATCGCAAAAAGCAACCTCTGCAATCAGAATCTCGTCAAATCTCGCGTTCATCTTCCGCAACCTATAACTGGACACAAAGCACGATGGGATTAGCTACGGGTCCCAAGCTCACGCCTGGCATGTCAGAGCTCTTTCAGACAACAGAATCAAATTTTGAGAACTGTGTACGCAGCAAAATGAAGAACGCCGTGACCGCGTAGCAAATATCGCTTTCCTAACCACACAGACTAAAGCATTTCCTCATTCAGGTTTCTAACGATGAATAATGTATCGCAATGGTTGCGGGCCATGACCTTTGATATCTGCAATGTAACTTTCTTCAACTGCGGATATTAGGTAACTTACACACGAGAAGACAGCAGTGACTGGGCATCCGAAGAAGCAAAACCTCGATGTTGCACACGATCTGAAATCGCGTTACATTTTGTTCTAGTATAAACCATCTGTGGCCCATTCAAACCTGATAAGATTTGTAAAAACTTTTTCTGAGAAACTATTGCGTACACGACTAATTTCCGCCGTGTCGTCTGAACCAATTTATCTCTGAATTTACGCAAAACGGATTCTGGAAGGTGTCGTCACATGATAAGAAAAAAATATCACCACGTCTTTCGAAAAATGGGGTCGATGCATCACCTTCTGTGTGAGCACGGTGCATGATGGGAGTTCA
Organism: Fasciola hepatica; assembly: GCA_948099385.1. Classification (NCBI taxonomy): domain Eukaryota; kingdom Metazoa; phylum Platyhelminthes; class Trematoda; order Plagiorchiida; family Fasciolidae; genus Fasciola; species Fasciola hepatica. Next base: position 5,206,829 of record CANUEZ040000012.1, on the reverse strand, counting down.
GCAATGGCCACCCACTACAACAAAACATGGTTCAGATCTGGATCATTCTCTCATACTAGTGGGACCGAGGATATATTCATCATCAACCAAAGAAACACGCGTAGTGCCAAAACACTATCTTCTGAGCCAATAATATGTCCCTCTTCATAGATCTCTCACAACTATCGCTTTATGGTCCTCTTTTATTTATTAGTCACTCCTTGTCGCACTATTCCCTTTACCAGCACTCTGACGGCAACTTGTTACCTCAGTTGCACTGCAGAAACTATTTTGTGTCCAATGGCAGATTAGACTCACTCCGTCAAACGTGTATACTTAGGCTGAATTACACTACAAATTCGCTGAAGATCGTGTCGCAAACTATCAACCACTTTTTTTGGACATTTTGGACCACGTATATTCCGTCAAGTTTCTTCTAAATTTGATGAGAAACGTCGTGCGGTAAACCACTTGAAATGTTAACACAATGTGCAAATGACTGGAACGTGTAGATTTTAGATGGCGAATTACAACTAAATAATGAAAGAAAATAAATCGGTCAATAATTTATTCATTGAAGTCTAAAAAAGGCTTCAAAAAGAGTAGTGTGTTGGATAGAAACAGAGTGGTAGAATGATACTTCGAAGAAATTCTGTCGTTGAAGGTAGTTTGGACGTTGTGAATAGACCGCGTTGTGGCGACGGTCATCGTCATTCTTGCTTTTAACACGTTTATTGTTTAACTGAAGGCTGACTGCCAAACGCGGTGGCCACTTAACCGCTGCTCTTGCGCACACTCTCAAACACACGCTGATCAGTCTCTCCCATTCGCTTTCGCGTTCTCACGGGTCACGCAGAATATCGTCCTGATTAACGTATTCATAAAGCGCCGGGTAACGTGCAGGTGGTCCACGTCGTACGAAGGACCGAAGAACGCGTTTATTAGGGATACTGAGGCAATGTTTAGCGACCATACTACGTGTTAGTGACTCACAACTGTTAAAGCGGTCAGATTAATAACCTGCGATAGACGGCAGGCTACCATCTGAATCTAATGTATTTGGGAATTTGTTTCTCTTTGCTCATTTGAATTCATCATGACAGTCCCGACTACCAATACTGGCGGCTTTACGTATCCTTAAGAATGAAAAACAAAATAGTGTACGACACTGACATCAACTGGGACACTCAAGTGACGATAGTCAAGCTGACCAGACCAGTTTTTCTTATCTCAGAGGATATTCGATGCAATAGGAGTCCATAAACTCACGAGTCCAGAGTATTAGATTACACGTATATCTTCCAGGTAGTGAACATGCACCCACATTATGAATGCCCCTCTAGCATAATCCAAGATATTTCCACGTAACAAAAGTTGATTGCACAAACATGTTAGCACTGAGGAAGAAATGAGAGCGAATTCAGTTTGCACTCTTGGCGAAAATCCGTCTGCACCACAGATATTATCACACCTCGCCTTCATTAGTAAACCATATACTTAGGGGGAACATATAACCTATGAACTCTTTGTTTAGGGTTGATTTGGAGCCTAATGCCATTATTCGACGTTAAATACCGAAGTCCGCTAGTTTGTTTCTCCATCATCCAAGTTTCTCGCCGAGTTTTTAACTGACTTGATTATTTATTCTGTGAATATTCCTTCAATTTGCCCGCTAACAAGATTGTGAGTAACGAGTTGCGAAATCCGACCTCCCCAGGGAGTATACACATTTTCTGTCCACACCTTGGACGGAGTGAGTCTAATCTGCCATTGGACACAAAATAGTTTCTGCAGTGCAACTGAGGTAACAAGTTGCCGTCAGAGTGCTGGTAAAGGGAATAGTGCGACAAGGAGTGACTAATAAATAAAAGAGGACCATAAAGCGATAGTTGTGAGAGATCTATGAAGAGGGACACATTATTGGCTCAGAAGATAGTGTTTTGGCACTACGCGTGTTTCTTTGGTTGATGATGAATATATCCTCGGTCCCACTAGTATGAGAGAATGATCCAGATCTGAACCATGTTTTGTTGTAGTGGGTGGCCATTGCTGAACTCCCATCCTGCACCGTGCTCACACAGAAGGTGATGCATCGACCCCATTTTTCGAAAGACGTGGTGATATTTTTTTCTTATCATGTGACGAAGTAAATTACGATAGATCGAGATTATCACCGCCGTGTATGATCAAGCAATCATCGTTTTACGTGATGGTAGGAATATCGACTTGGAGATGACTGAGTTTGTATGTGTAAATTCATGTCCAAATATTACTCTAGAGAAACAACCAGTTAGCACCAAGCTCTAAGCAGTTAGTATGTTGTTCGATGCCACAGGACTATGCTTTGTTTGTCTGCGTGCTGTAAGGGTAAATGGTTTCGCCATTCGGAAAACACATTTTGACTGCTCTGCTTGCGGACGGTTGAACGTTTAGCTTGGTTAGCTAGTATCGCGTCCGGTGTAGCTCCCAAACATAAACGTGAACGACGTAGTTTCAATACAAACAGTCCTTCACCTATTCCACCGACTTTTACCGTCTTTTGGCACGCGTCGGAACTTTTGGCCTGTTGCCCGTTCCATAGACCATTCTCGGGATATATTTAGCACCTGGTATCCGGAGTACTAAAGACGAGGCAGAATGAAAGCACTCCCTTGTGTGCCCCAACAATCTCGTCCACGTAAGTGAAGCAGTCAAACTAGTCAACTTTTGGGCCACGGCACACACTCACGTTTAAGCACATTTGATTTCCTGGTCTTACACAATCATACTTTCCGGTGCACGAAACTCCTCCAAGGACTGGGTTCACCCGGATATTCCCAAGGCTATCTCATCGCTGTCTGTGTGCTGTAGTCAGCTCACACATACACACGCACAGCCATGCACCCGGCCGCAAATACATTCATCATAGCTATCCCAAATGGTATGTTGTGGTGTCTTTGCATGTAGTATAGCGTACACGCGGCTAAACATGGGGGGATAGCCAGGTGAACTCAGTCCTCGGAACAGTTTCGTCCACCGGGAATGGTGAGTGTGTATGACCAGGAAAGCAAATGTGTCTAAACTTTACTACGATTACCATGATGATCGATTTAGTTATGCGAAGATCAAATAAAGGTGAATTTTTGCATGTGCGTTCAATTTGCGCTGCCCAATGCATCACTGTCAAAAACGTACACTTGGCGGTTAACGCTGCTCAATGTGCTGTCATTCGTAGCGTCTGTCGACACCGTGCGTGCATTGTGCTTTCTTCACTTGGTTTGGTCTATCTGCAAGATGGTTGAGGAGAAAATTACGACCTAAAAGTGCATTGGTCTGGGTCGTGTCCGGACATTTGGTCGAATGGACATTTGATCGCCAGACTTTTGTATGATTGAACTACGCTGTGTTCATTTAAGTCTGTCAAATATCACACCCTTAGAAAGTGGATTAGGTGTAGCCCGTCCCCTTGGTCATTCTCGAGGTTCATAGTTAATACCTGGTAATCCAGAGTTATGAAGTTATCCATTGATCACGAATCGGTAAGCTTGCGCTGTGTTGTTATGCGAATGCATCACAGTCAAATTCTTTTGACCGTTATGACCTCATAACAGCTTCAGATCGGAATTCCTAGAGTCGAAGGGTTGAAACTGAGGTCAGCTGAAATGGTTTTGCAGTCTACTACGGCAGCGCCCGGTAAATCTGGAATTCAAGTCTATGTCCTTTTTGAGGTGATAGACACTTGATCCACTTGACTACCTCAGTATATGAATGAAATGACTCACCTTAACGACTATATGCGGCAGGCAAAACAAGATTCATCACTAGCCTTGTATTTACCAATCAGGTACTACTTCTGAGAGGTTGAGATTGGTTTGGGCGATAATGGGACATTATACAGACTGTGACATTTTGTAAGTACTACATATAAAGGTTGGAAACCAATGAAGAAAGGTTTAGGACTGGATTTCTGCTACCTTCAGAGAGTGTGGCATTTAAAAGACCAAGGTAAATATAGCGTAATTCAATCATCTAAATATCTGGCAACCGATTGTCCATTCCACCAAATGTCCAGCGATTAAATGTCTGGTGACGGAAAGCACGGGAGCCGGTCTGAATTGCACACGACTCATGTGCACCTGTATCACGGTTGAGCTGAGTACGGCTGCCCTGACTGATAAACTAAGCTTTCTGACCTCATCATTACCTACTCGGCTAATCCACCCGATCTTAGCGATACTACGTAAACATCGGTGGTCGAAAACCTCAAGACGACGAATATCTTCAGCACGCAGACTCCAAGTTTCGCAACCATACAACAAAACTAAACGCACTGCAGCACAGTATACACGACCTTTCAACTTCAGTGAAATATCAGATCGACGCCACAAGTGCTTCAGTCCAGTGTACGCCGCTCGAGCCTTGGATATCCGAGTAATCGCCTCTAGTACTGTGCTCCCATCCGTCGTCAAGCTGCTACCGAGGTAGGTGAAGTGGTCGACAACTGACAGCACCTCCCCATCGAGCATCCAACTCGGAATCGTTGACGTCAAGTCTTGTAACATCACTTTACACTTTGAAGGTGCAAAGAGCATGCCGAATGGAGCTACAGCTCTTGAGAGTCTATCTGGTGCACGCTGAACATGTTCTGTGGACTCGAACAAGCAGACAACGTCGTCCGCGTAATCTAGATCACACAGCTTTCCACTATTTCCTAGTTCGACGGCCACATCCTGAAGATTTTGCAGCGCACTCTCCATTATTTCATCCATGACGAAGTTGAACACGAATGGAGACATGGGACATCCCTGTCGAACAACGCTGGTCATTTCGAACCGACCGGATAGTTCACCATAAGCTCTAACGCGGTCAGAAGTATGAGAATACAATGATCTCAGTAGGTTCACGAACTTCTGGGGCATACCTTTTCCATGAAGAGTACTGAAAAGCGCTGCTCGATCAACTGAATCGAAAGCGCCTTTCAAGTCTAAGAACATCATTGTTGTCGGTCGGCGGTGCGTGTGACGCTTTTCAAGTAGTCGGCGAAGAGTAAAAATCTGGTCAATGTATCCTCGACCTGCGCGTTCCAAATGTTACGGAGCAAGATGGTAAGTGATTTTATCAAGGCATTTCTACTTGTTTGAAAAGAACTGGGGGAAGTTCGTCGGGACTTGCCGCTTTCCTCCGCCGTAGTAATCGAATACATGACTCTGCTCTTCCGAAACCCCCCAAGGAGCCGCAGTTGTTGACACGGGAGTAACTACACTAACGTGCGGCCAGCTAAACTGTTCCTTGAAGTGTTCGGCCCAACGGTCAAGCCTTTGCTGTTTGCTATGGATTACAAGCCACTGCATGTTGCGTTAGCCTAGGCCGGTGGCCGGTGGAGATAGTTTGCTTCTATGGAGCACCGCAAACCGACAGGAAAGGTAGCTGAACTATTTCAGCTTCTACATCATCATCGTCATCATACAGCGTTAAACAGTAGAGCAAGCCAAACTAATCACTTCCTTTCTCATCTTGTTGCACGTTGAGTTAATAAGTATGAATATCCAAGATGGAAAGGGGATTGACCTACACGGGAGGGAGGAGGAAACAACCCCTAGTAGCCAACACATGGAATACACAGTCTAACTGTACAGACGCACATCGATATACGATGTATTTTGTCGTTCTTGATCTTCTCCCTCTCTCTCTCGAATCGAACGTAAATGCAACCGACCGTTGATCAGTGAAAAGCTTGAACTGATTGCCGAGAAAATAATGGTTCCATTTTCTGACGGCCTTTATCGCGGCATATGCTTCTTTCTCGATTGGAGAATGATGGCGTTCGTTTAGCGATAGAGTTCTAGAGAAAAATGCAACAGGTCATCTGTTTTGATTGAGCGTTGCGGCGATAGTGATATCAGAAGCATCAAATTCTAAAGTTAGTAGAAAGTGTGGATTCACTGTGGCAACAGCAGCCTGGACTAAATCCGACTTCAGTTTTTCGAATGCTTTGAATAAAACCGACAGTAATGGAAATATTCGATTGGCGATGAGAGGATGAATTTTGTCGGAAAGTGTGAAATCCAGTGAGAGTAGTAAGCGAACATTCCAACCACTCGTTGTTGCTCTTGAGGTTGGTGGGTGGCGCCATTTCCGTAAGGGGCCTGAAGCGGCCTGGGTCCGGCTTGATTATTCCAAAAGAGACTTCATAACCGAGTAACTGCACTTTGTTCCTAGTAAACATGCATTTGTTTTGGTTCAATATTAACCCGTATTTTTCTGCAACAGTGAGAAATTGTTTCAAATTTTTATCGTACTCTTCGGTGTCTCTATCGCAAACCGTTATGTTATCAACGTAAGCAAAAGTCCCCTCAAGGCCTTGATCTCGGATAATTGTATCAATGATACACTAAAAACAGGCAGCCCCATTAGTGACACTAAACGGAATTCGTCGGAATTGATACAAGTTACCACTTGCCTCAGATGCAGTATAGATTTTCTCGTTTTTGCAAATTGGGAACTATTGGTACGCGCTCTCCAAATCAAACGTGCTTTATAATTTATTCTTAGATATTTTCCCTATCATGTCGTCTATTCGAGGCATTGAATAAGCGTCCAAACTGGTAAAGCGATTTATCATCTGGCTATAGTCAATAACCATGCGGTTTTTATGTCTTTCATTGGTTGTAACTAATGCTCGAGCTCGCCATGGAGATCGTGAAGGTTCAATTACATTCTCTTGTAACAAACTTTGAATTTCAGCTCGAATAAAATTTTCATCCTCCACAGAATGTCTTCTGGATTGGGTGACGATTGGTCTGTTGCTGTCCGACAAGTGTTCAAAAAGAGGAGGAGATTGGATTATAGAAGCTGCAAGGCCACATAAACAGAATGCAGGTTTCAGTCCTTCGAACGATATTTGGACACTTATACAGTCTTAAATGATCATGACTAAGTAGGACATCGGCGCACAAATCGGTTAAGAAAGATAGACGGATTCGTGGATAAAAGTTGTTTGGTGCCTGTGAGACACGTAACAATGACCACGGGTATTGCTTCTGACGCGAGTGGATGCCAGTACAACTTCACTAATGGAATTTTCAACCGACCATTTACTACTATTGACAATGGATTCTGAGACATAGCTTTCAGAGCTGCTCGTGTCGATCAGAGCTTTTAGTGGTAATCCATTGACAAAGACATCAGTGACTGCTTTTGACAAGCACTTGGAAGCGGGAGCAGTGGTAATGGATGAGAGGGTAGATGTTATCGATGACGCTGAGTATTTTGCCTTTCCGTTGGATCGACAGACCCTTTGATAATTCCCCTCTTGCCATAAGATTTGCAGGTGACGTCCCGTGCTGGACACGAGTGCCTGGGGTGCCAATTTGAACCACAAAAGAAACATTCGTTTAGCTGAAGCCACAGTGGCTTCCTCTTCTAAAGTGTCACAATCCTTACGGGATGACCCAGTAGTTGTGGAAGCACCACATGGTTCTGGGACAGTTGTTGAATGATAGGACTGGGCTTGCTTTTGGACCAATTCTGAGGCCTTCGCTTGTTCATGAGTGGATTTGAGATCGCGAATTTTATTTCCCAGAAGACGCTGACGAATAGAGTTAGACTGCATTCCAGTAATGAAGGCCTCTCGTACAGCGTTATCGAGGTGTTGTTCTGCTGTCGCCGTTTAAAAGTTGCAATCCTTGGCCAGAAGTCGAAGTCTTTGCCAAAACTGATCAAAGTTTTCACCAATTTCTTGTTTACAAGTAGCTAACAGATGACGAGCAAAGACTTCTCCTTTATGATTTTGGAAAATCCACTTGCATTCTTCACATCGAAAAGTCGGACTCTGCGAGCCGGAATCGAACCGGCGTACAAAGACTAAAGTGTTGTGATAGCTGAATCACAATCAGGACAATCCGAAATGAATTTATACACCGACGGCGAGATATAGTTTATTAACGTCTTGAGTTTATCTGGATTATGCACTGAAATTGAATCGATAAAATTGTTGAATGTACAGATTCAGTGAGTCCAGTCGTCCGCAGCATTCGATGAGTTCGGATCTTCGGAAAACCGGCCGGGTCGAAGAAAACGGTCCATTAACCTTCAGATAAATAAATTATAATGAGATTCAATACGATTGAACGGTTGCAACAGAGAAGACAATACGAGAAATCGAGAAAGAACGATGCCAGGTGATTTGGGTTTTATTCATCTGAAAATCTTCCATGTGCTAAAATGTAAAAGAAACGTACGTAAGAAAATTTACCAAACACAAATTTTATGCTAATAATATTCATCGAGTTACAGAATACATAAGACAAGTTTGCTCCGTTGGCAAGACAGCGTCAACGGTTCCGAGTATGACGCTCGACAAAGATGTACTAGCAATTGTCGACCGCTTCACTTACCTCGGTAGCAGCGTGACGACGGATGGGAGCTCTGTAGTAGAAGTGAGCACGCGTACATCCAAGGCTCGAGCGGCGTACGCTGGATTGAAGAACTTGTGGCACCGGTCTGATATTTCACTGAAGTTGAAAGGTCGTGTATACTGTGCCGCAGTGCGTTTAGTTTTGTTGTATGGTTGCGAAATTTGGAGTCTGCATGCTGAAGATATTCGTCGTCTTGAGGTTTTCGACCATCGATGTTTGCGTAGTATCTCTAAGATTGGATGAAATGACCGAGTGCACAATGCTTAGGTCAGAAATCGAGTATTGGGTACTAGTTCAGAGAATGTTCTATCACAACGTATCCAGATTAGTGGGTTTCGTTGGTTGAGGCACGTGTTACACATAGCAAACACGTCTACCGTACCGTGTCCTGGTTTCCGTTCCTCCTAAGGAGTGGAAGAAGTCACGTGGAGGTCCACAGATGTGGTAAGGCGGAATGAGGAAATGTACAGAGAACTCGGGAAGAGTAGGTGCCTCACGTCTGCGTGGTGTTGGTGTTGGTGGTGGTGGTGGGGGTCCGAAAGATCTGTCAACCAGTTGGCTGGAGACACTGAAGGATATGGCAGTGAACCGTGAACAGTGGCGATCGTGTTGTCACTTTCTGTCAAATCAGAATGATTGACCAATTTGTGTTTGTACAGTCAGACTGTGAATTCCGTGTGTTGTCTACTGGGGCATTGTTTCCCTTCCCTACCTCTGTAGGTCCACTCCCTATATATCCTGTACACTCAAGGCCCTGGAGCGAGAATCTAAGTGGGAGTATGGAGAGAAACTCGTTAAAAATGTGAAATGAGATCCTCAGAAGTTCTTCGCTTATATACAGTCCAAGAAAACGACATTTCTGTGCGTAGGTATTTCGGTAATGCCCGTCGGAGGAATTGCCTTCGATGACGAAGACAAGGCGAAAACCTTAGTCACGTTTCTTAAGTGTGTCGTCAGACCCACGTGCTTACTGCGGCGGACTCAGATACTAGGAGTACGCGGGTGCTTCTGGAGCTTACTGTAGGTTAGGTCGATTTACCCCAGGAACCTAAATCGCTGTGCAAGCACAAACACAGCCGGACCGGATGCTACCCATCCGGCGATTGTTCAGTCTCTTTCCGATATCCTGTCAGGGTTTGTTGCCCAGCTATGCTGAGCGTCGCTATGGGAAGGTGAGGTGCCCGAGGACTGGCGCAAGGCCATTGTTGTAGCAATACATAAGACAGGATCCAGTCAGAAGGCGGAGAATTATAGACCGGTCAGCCTAACATCATCAGTGTTGCATGAGTGCTTGGAACGTATAACCAGGAAGCGATTTGGCCTTCATCTGATTAGCAACAAACTACTGACATCTACCCAACATGGATTTGTTAGAAAAGAACGTGTTTGGCAAACCTACAGATGTTCTTAGAGGAGATCACTCGACGAATGGATTTGAGTAAGATTTTCGACCCTGTAAGACATCACCTGCTGGGCAATAAATTGCAGTCTTCTGGGGTAATCGGGAAGGCAGGGTATTGGATAGCACACTTTCTTGGGAATTATAGTTTCTGTGTAAAAGTGGGCGGTTATGTATCGGGGTTGGAGCAGGTTACCGGTGGTATGCCACAGGGTTCAGTACTGGGACCTTTACTCTTCCTCCTGTACATAAATGACCTAGTGAAACAATTGAGCAACCCGTGTTTCATCTTTGCGGATGAAGTGAAGATAGCGAGGAGCAATTTAGTACAGAATTCAGGTGCTGTTCACAGAAAGGCGGATCGATGGGATTTACCCTTGATTCTCGATAAGTGCCAGGTTGTGTCTACCAACGTAGACGAAACGAGCATTTTTTTCGTTTCGAAGTGTCGGAGGTAAAAGACCCAGGTATGAAAGTTACGTAGATATTTAGGCTTTCAAGACAAAGCCAGAGGGCTGCAAATATGGCAAAAGTAGTAAAAACTATGGTTTGTAGTACTGTCACGTGCAAAAACAAGTCTTTGTTTCATTTTACAGGGTTTTAATGCGACTTTCTCCAGAGTATTGTGTGCAAGCATGGGCTCCTCATTATCGTAAACATACAGGCTGCCTAGAAAGTGTGCAGTGACTAGCAACTAGAATGATCACCGGTTGGAGAGGAAAATCTTGTGCCTGCCTCCTAGATCTTAATCTCTTCTCTTTGACACATCGTGGAAGCCGAGATGACTTAACAGAAACGTTCAAGATTATAAAAACTTTGTCGGGTATAGACATACATGACTTATTCGTTTCTGCTGCTAAGTGCGGCACCAGGGGACATAATCTCAGGCTACAAAATGCACATTCAAGGCTAGACATACGAGCTAAGTTTTTCCACAAATGGGGTTGTACCTCTGTGTAATGGACTGTCAGAGGATGGTGTTAGGTGCAGCAATGAGCCAGCTTTCAGGAACGCCTTAGATTCACGCTGGAACATAGTGTTTCCAGCGTTAGCTCTATGAACGAGGGGTGAAATAATGCACCATTGGTATTTTTGTCAATAAATGTATGTCTGTGAAGGCGGGACTTCCCCTGCAAGCTCTGTCTATCAGACCGAATATTAAGTTCGCAATGCTGGTCCCTAGGGTGTTTTAAACAGGACTATTTTGGGACCTTTTGGGGACTCTTTTATGACTAATTCGTGACTTGTTGGGGACTACTGTACTGTCTGGGTGGGGACGTTTGGTATAGCGGGGTCAGTACGTAGATGGTTGACGGATATCCTTTCCTGCAGGATGTTTTGTGTCAAAGTAGGCGACGGGTGCTCTAGCTTGGTGAACATCACCAATGGCATACCTTAAGGATCCGTCATAGGCAGATACTATTCCTATTCTTTATTGAAAACCTGGTACCTGTCCTCCAATCGCCTAGTTTTATTTTCGCGGATGACTGGGAAGTTGTAGGGTTTGAGGAGAGGGGCGATCTAGGCAGGGATATGGGAACCGTCCTAGACTGGGCACAACAGTGGGACTTACCTCTCAACGTTGGGAAGAGCCACCTGTTGTCAAGGTCAACGAAAAGGCTAACCGTCGTCCCTAACCAGGGGCCTGTTTACCATAGAAGCAGTTAGTAGGGTTAAAGACCTCGGGGTCATCGTGAACAGTGATTTTATATGGTCGTACCAGCGCAGTGCTGCTGCACAAAGAGCACGTGGTGAGTTCTTTAGACAGGTCAGTCTTGTCGTGCCGGAAGCCAGAGGTATCCATACCAATGCACGTGGTTATATATATATATATATATATATATATATATATATATATATATATATATATATATATATATATATATATAATATTACAGACCCGCCTGATTTCAGACTGTGTCAAACAAAAACGTGGTACAGTCTGTGAGCAAGAGGTGGATAGTCCGAGTCCATATTTTGTTTGTGGGCCCAGTTCTCTCAGGTTGCTCAAGTCAAAGGTTGTATGCGAACAGCCGAAGCCGAGTTCATGACGACGGCGATCTTCCACTCGAGTTCATCACTGGAAGTGTTGTTCGTCAGGGTTGCCCCCTTTCACCCTTCTTCTTTAGTTCTGTAATTGAATTGCTTTTTGAGATAGCCCTATCTTCGTGTGATAGTAGTGGTATCGATCTTTGCTCAGGCAGTAAACTATCTGACTTGGAATACGCGGACGATATTGTCGTTTTGAGTGAAGATCCAGGTAAGTTGCAAGTTTTCTCAGGCAGCCTAAACAACGGTGTAGCAATGCTCGGAGTTCGTTCTTCACCTTCAAAGTGTAAAATGCTGCTTCAGGAATGGGTTGGCAGAACACCAAATCTCATGTTAGCAGGGTAAGCTCTAGCTGAAGTAGAGAAGTCTTGTTACTTGAGAAGTTACATTTCATCAGGTGGGCAGATATCGGATGAAGTGCCATCGCGTATACAGAAGGCGCGTTTGGCTTTTGCCAGCCTCAGCCGTTTTTGGCGGTTGCGTGACATCCGGCTGTCTGTCAAGAGTCAAGTGTACACTGTAGTGGTTAGGTCTGTTCTATACGGCTTAGAAGCATGCCCGTTAAGGATTGAAGATAGACGAACATCAATGTCTCGGTAGCATTGCCCGAATATGGTGGGAACACCGTATCAGCAATGCTGAGGGTGTTGGGAACCAGAGGTCAGTCTGTGGATCAAGTACTGGATCCAAACGAGTAAAGGTGTTTGGGACATATGTTACGCATGCCTACCGATAGGCTTCGTCGGCGTACGCTGTTTTCCGAGGCATGTAGTGGTTGGAAGGTGGGTCGAGGTGGTTAGTCTACGACATGGCAAAAGGAAATGAAAACCTTGACGGTGTTATTGATTTCTGATTATTAAAGAAATAAACCGTTGGTCAGTTACAAGCTTAACAACTGTCTCCACTTTCGTCTGGACTCAACAATGGCATATGTCTGTCTTTCAATCGCCGAATGATGTCCTTCTGTCGGAGTCAGCGCTCTGGAGAAAAATGAAACCGGGTACCCATCTTGGTTGAGCGTGGCAGCGATGACGATGTCGGAAACATCAGTTTCTAAAACATGTAGTGGGTCTAAACGAACAGTGGTTAGACTTGCCCTTGCTAGATCCTTTTCCCACCCATGTAGATCCAGTCCCTGTCCATCTTGTATATTCATACTTTCTAATTCAGCGTGCAACATGGTGAGAAAGGCAGAGTGGTAAGTGGGGCTTGCCCTACTGTTTAACGCTGTACGATGATGATGATGATGGGGATTTCGGATAATGGAAACATCTGGTTATGTACAAATGGGTTAGTTTTACCAGAAAAGTTGGAAATTCAGGGTGAATAGTAAGCAAAGAGGTCCACAACTCGTCGTTGTGATTTGGTCTTTTAGTGGTTGTAACTCCAGTAAGGGTTTTAATCGATCGGGATCCGGTTTGATGCTGAATTTAGAGATGTGAAAGGCAAGTAGCTTGATTTCTTCAGCTTCAAATGGGCTTTTAGTTTCGGTAAAGTTAGATCATATTTCTTGGCTACATACAGGAATCTCCGGAGATTCAAATCGTGCTCACTAGCAGTGTTCCCACAAGTCGTTTTGTTTTCAACGTATGCGAAAGTATCTTAAAATTTCTCGGTGGAAACGAGTTAATCAATCGCCCTCTGAAAACACGATACTTCTTTGATTACTCCAAAGTGGGTGCGACGAAGTTGATGTAATCGTCCGCAAGCTTCGAAAGCAGTGAATGGCTTTTCTTCATTGAGAATAAGTATTTGATGGTAAATACTTTTGAGAATGAACGTATTAGATGGGTCATATCGAGGCTACCTTCTCAGTCATCTTATCTATTTTTGCTAACTGATAGTTATCCAGGTTCGTGGATCTATTTATGGTTTGGCTGTAATCCGCCACCATCCTCCGTTTATGGTTTCCATTATAGACAACCAACACCCGGGCTCGGCAGATGGGTTTAGAGAATTTATTGACACCGTCGGAAAGAAGTCGCTGCATTTCTTCGCGTGTAAACAGTTCACCTTCTCGGTTGTCGTCGTGACCCGGTAGCTTGTAGGTCTGCAGTCGGAGGATAGATTTTGAAGGGGTGGTGTAGCTATGACAGAAGCCGATTTCAACACGCAAACAATAAGCCGGTGTTTCTGGCCATCAAACGATATTTTGACACTTTTGTGAATTCCAAGGAAGTCATGTCCGAGCAGTATGCCTGTGCACAAGTTACGTAGGACGGATAGTTTAAACCGATCGTAGGTGAGATTTTTGAGCTTGATTAATACATGACAGTGCCTTCTCGTGGTGCGCTGGAAGGCACTGGAAGCCATTGTTATTGTTTCTTGAGGAGGATGTATGGTCCAATGGTTGGCACGTACCAAACTTTCCGATACGTAGCTGGTTAAGTTCCCTGTGTGTGTAAGAGCACGGCAAGGAATACTGTTTACTTCAAGGTAATCGTAGATTCGCAAAAACATTTCGGCGCAGCTGCAGTGGTGATAGAAGAGAGAGATGGACAGACTGCAGAAGAGATATTGTCCTGAGAATTTCTCGACAGACGAACCTGTAAATCCCCCTTTTTCCACAAGTCTTGCATATGGCATTTCTTACCGAGCATTTCAATCTTGGATATTTTGTCGTAACCATGGAAAAAGCATTTAGCGCGAACTTCAGCAAGAAAGTTATCGTCTGTGGCTTTGAACATGGCGTATAGAGGCAGAGCATTATGCGTAGCCGCAGTTTGAGGTGAATTTAACGAATATTGATCAGACATCGATTGTTGTTCGAATAGAGCGAATAAAGCGCGAAAAGGCAGATGACGGGCAGGTATTTGCAAAGCACGACCAAACCACCGGAGACAGTGTAGACCGATCACTTCATTAAGAGAGCAACTATCCTTGTCTAACACACAATGGCGTACCTCGTTATTACTCACTCGATGTTCTCACCAGAGGCGAGCAATGCTTCGGCGATATCAGTTGTAAAACACGGAAAGACACCGAGCATTCTCAACGCGATGTGGTCGGGTCTCGCAACCATAGAGTAAAACACTACGAATCGCGACGACGTACATTCGTCCCTTAAGATAGATAGCCGGATGTCGCTGAGAAGTCACAGGTGTCACAGGTTTGCAAAAGTTGCTCTGGCTTTCGCTAATCGTGAATTGATCACCCAAACACCATATCCAGCTGCTATCAAGCTCCAAAGATACTTAAAGTTGTCGACTAACAGGCCCAGGCTCCTGCCAATCTTGTAAAAGCACTTTGCACTTAGAAGGCGAAAAGTGCATTTCATATATAGGCACCTCAATCGCCAAGCGGTTCAAAGCATGTTGTATTACCTGTACATTGTCACTCAGCGAGGTGATATAATCGGCATATTCCACGTCGATAAAGGGGAGTGAAAGCTGGCCGTAGGCCCTAGTCCGACCTGAGTTGCGACGATACGACATTTTGAGGATTGATACATGCTTCTCAGGTACTTCACTTCTCAACAAACAATTCCATAGTGTATTCCTATCGACAGAGTCGAAGGCTACGCGAATGTTCAAGAACACGACGATTGTTGGTCTTTGGAAAGTTTGACGGTGCTTTAGCACTAGTGGGAGGGTGAAGATTTGATCAATAGACCCACCACCGGTACGAAATCCAGCTTGCTCCTCGCGAGTCTGCTCTTCACGCGTTTGGCACAACCTGCGAATTATGACAGATGCAAGCAGCTTCGACGCTATTGAAATAAGGCTTACACCCCCACATGGACGAAAAATGCTCGGAATTCCAAACTTTTGAAAACAAAACATGAAGTTCACTAACGAGCTGCACTCCACTATCTTTAAAAACGGCTGGGGGTGGTCATCAGAGCCCGGCGCTTTGTGACGTCCCAAGGCCTGAATTTGCTTCCGAATCTCCGCCTCGGTAGGTGGATCGTCGAAATGCACCACTGGACGTGTGCCGGAAGAATTGTAGGAGAGGCTGACACCGAGGGCCAGCTAAACTGTCAGAGGGTGCTCCGCCCAGGGTTCGAGACGTCCTTGCTTGTGCATTGAGGAACCGCCAGCTTAACAAATTGTTTCACTCATACCTGGTGGCTTTCTACCGGTCATTCGAATGAGATAGCACAGCTTGCTGGAACTTCCCATGACGGCAGCACTTTCCATCTCTGATGCACGTTTCAACCACCAGATTTCGCGAACTCTGCAAAGACTCGCGTTAGGTGCAGATCTCTTTGCGGGTCGTGCTTCGTTATACTCACTTCCAACCGGGATCAACTGACGTGCGTCGAGAAGGCGCAGAAATCCAGGGTCTCGGCACGACGAGATAGACCACAAATTACTAGGCCAGCGGAATGCAAATCATTCTTGATAAGCGACCAGTGCTGGTTTATATTATCCGGTGTGGCAACATCTAGCATTTCAGCTAGGGTGTTCTGGAAGGCGGATAGGCGAGATGGATTGGGAGGTTTATCGCAGTCGAACCGTCATTGCAGTTTGCGTTTCGAGCGCCTACCGAAGCACATGGGCAGCTTAGTACAGACAAATGCGTGGTCGGAATCGAGGGGCGAGGTATTCCAGTACAAGCGGCAGTCTTGTATAGAGCCTCATCATTTTTGGCTTATGGCGATGTGGTCGATCGGGGTCTACTGTTGACCCGAAGAGAGTGGACGCCAAGTGGAGTACCGGCGATTAGAACGTCTGAAATTCGTACTGTCGAGAAGCAGATGATAGTCTGAGCATAGAGCCAACAACTAATCCCTGTTTTTATGATTTGCAGAGATCTAGCCCAAAAGGGCCTCGTAGATGTGCCTTGTTCCATGAAAGCTGACCAGCTCTAGCATTCAAATCTGCCAAAAGCATGGTATCGGTCCGGCTTGTTTTATGCAAGAGATGGAGCTCTTGGCAAAAGTTATCTTTGATTGCATCTGGGCTGCAATCGGTGGGTGCATACGCCGAGACTAAAAACAGACTGCATCCATCGGAACAGCGACTGCTCACTTTGCACGAACCCCTGAGTCTCACTGCACATAAACGATTTGTAGTGAACTAGAATCACGTCACAAAGTTCCGAATGAGAAAAGTCAAAGACCTAAGAATAAACTTTATTCAACAAATAACTGCGGTATGCAATCTGGAGGGTAAAAGAGGAGCGTAAGGATAATAAAACAATCAACTGATTATACAACATTCTCCCCAGCTGTTTAATTCTAAACCGCAAGTGTTCGAAGATAATTATACTTCCCGATTGCTTAAGCTGTATGGGTGCGTTCTTTGCGGTTGTTGAAGAAGAGATGTTCTCCGTTCCTCCTCAGGAGTGGAAAAAACCACGTGGAGGTCAACAGATGACGTGGCAGCGAGGAATGAGAAAATGTACAGCAAACTTAGGAAAAGTAGGTGCTTCACGTCTTCGTGGTTGGGGTCCAAAACACCCGTCAACCAGTTGGCTGGAGACACTGAAGGATATGGCAGTGAACCGTGAACAGTGGCGATCGTGTTGTCACTTTCTGTCAAATCAGAATGATTGACCAATTTGTGTTTGTACAGTTAGACTGTGTATTCCGTGTGTTGTCTACTGGGGCATTGTTTCCCTTCGCTATCTCTGTAGGTCTACTCCGTATGCATCTTGTACATTCATTCTTTTTATTTCTACATGCAATATGGCGAGAAAGGCAGTGATCAGTTGGACTCACTGTGCTGTTTAACATTAAAAAATGATGATGGTGCGTAGTTTTCAGGATTATTTGCTTCGATCTCGTCAATATTCGGACATGGTAGAAAGTAACCTACACTGTCGTCCGACTCTTTATCACACCTGACCTATTTCACCTCCAACTTTCAGGGTCTGGTAGCCAGTTATCCTTAATGGTGCAGTGAACCTTCGTGGCTATGGCGTACATACCACTTCCACGGCACTCATGCACAAGTATGTAATAAAAAATGAAATGTTCTCGGCATGTAGGGTCGTGATCAGTGGCACACATTGGTTCACACGTTCTATCATTCTGGCCACTGATCATCATCTTCACTACTCACCTATCGGTGTGAATTTACTTTCCTGTCGGATTTTACTAACACTGCATTAAAAAATAACTACAACCGATATAAAGTCACTGATGGCCCATATTGGATCGGTTTGAAAACCTTATGCGCCAGGTTTATTTTCGTCTGTTTTTTCATCAGTTTTTCTCATTTTGTGTTCTCTGTTATTGGTCGTTTGTACTGTGCGACTGATGGACATTGTAAGTGTAAAAACCATTGTACTGTTGTCCTGTGTTTATGTGGTATGTTGGCACTTGAAGTACTTTGGTTCTATTTTACGCAGTCTCCGACCAACCTTCTTTCGTTATTTTTGTGATTTGATTCACAAAGATGACCACTGCTAGTATGGATATTTTTTTGTTTTGTTGTCCAGCTGGCGATTCTATCAGTCACTTTTTCTGCAGATATTAGCTACAAACATAACACTTTCATTTTCTGACGTTTCAGCATTGTTGATTTAAAAACTTTCCTCGCGTTTTTCCACTTGAACTGCTTTCTGTAATACAATGGTCAAAAATTGTATCATGAAACATCACGCGCTTTCCATAATTATGGTGTCAATGATACAACTCATATTTGTATCCATCACTGTGTTTGGTCACAGTGTGATTAGTAAATGTAATAGAACTGCGGAATTGGAGGCTGGCGCTATCATTCTTGCGAAACCGTCTATTGACGCCGGTGCCGAATTTCTGGATAAAGTTTTGGTCCGTTCACTGCGTGATTGTTACACAGCCTGTTGTAAGCTTACTAAATGCAACATCGGTGTCTTCAAGTCAAAGGTAAGATTTACTTTTTTATTGATCTACCTACAGCCTCCGGCCTATTGCTTTTTGTTCAATTGCACACCTACTTCACGATGTTCTTACACGTCACAAGTGGACTATTATGTCATCACTCTCACGACTGTTCATTCGCCAAGTGCGGACCGCGAACAAAGCTCGAATCCTAATAATTTACTAGATCCTTTTCAGAGCCCGACAATTGGATTAGATGAAATTTGCAGTGAGCAGCATCCTTGTTCAACAGACCACAGCTTCTGCTCCAAAGGATTGTGTGTTTGCCGTAACGGTTGGGTAAGAAATGGAGTTTCGTGTGGTGAGTGACATTCATCTGGATTTGTGAAATTTACACTCATTTTCTGTCTGTTTTCATCCCTTCATGAGAGTCTATCTTTCTTTTACTCGACTCGGGTTATCCTCGCCGTCACCGCAAGTTCAACTTCTGTACCGCTTTGGAATCATCGATACTTGTCCGACTTCTGAAGTTGATCTACCTTGGGTCAGGTGAATGCTCGCATTCTTGACCAACTGAGGTTACCACGTGTTATTACCGTTCGCCTCCCACCAGATCGAAGTCCCACCTTAACGTGGTTTGATGGGCTTATATGTCTTGACCATTCAGCCAGCTTTTCGATATAGCTTCTTTGAGTCGCGCTGTAATATGCGACCATGCGATTTGTGCAGAACTATGCGATCGATAGAGACGTACGAGAGATTGAATATATATATATATATATATATATATATATATATATATATATATATATATATATATATATATATATATATATATATATATATATATATACACCGAGCATCCTCAACGCAGAGGGGCCAGGTCTTACAACCGTAAAGAAGAACACTACGAACTGTGGCACTGTACACCATTTTCTTGAGGGAAACCGGATGTCATGGCGGTGCCACAGATGGCACAGGTTCGCGAAGGCTGCTCTGGCTCTCGGAATTTGCGACATGATCTCCTCCTTAACCCCCCCCCCCCCCACCAGCTGTGATCAGGCTCCCGAGGTACTTGAAGCTGTTGACTACCTCTGGCCGATCACCATTAAACGTGAGTGCAGGCACAGGCTCCTGCCAGTCTTGAAGGAGTACTTTGCACTTTGAAGGCGCAAAGCACATACCATATCGGGACACTTCAATCACCAAACGGTCCAATGCACGCTGAATTGTCTGTGCACTGTCGCTCCGCAAAACAATATCATGGGCATACTCTAAGTCAAAGACTCTGCTCCCCGGGAGGAGCTCAACCCCACCGTTTGGAAAACCAGACAAAGCGTTCTGTAGGACATTCTCTACAGGTAAGTTGAAAAGAAACGGGAATATAGGGCAGCCTTGTCGTACTCCACTGGAGACGGCAAAGGGTGGTGAAAGCTGGCTATGAGCCCTAGTCCGACCTGAGTTATGACGATACAACTCTATATGGACCGATACATACGTCCCAGATACACCATTCCTCAACAGAGTCAAAGGCCGCGCGAATGTCTAGAAACACAACGAGCATAGGTCTTTGGAAGGCGTAGTAGTGCTCTAACAGCTGTCGGACGGTGAAGATTTGATCGATGCATCCACGACTGGCTCGAACCCCAGCGTGTTCCTCGTGAGTTTGCTCATCACACGTGTTGAACAACTTGCGAAGAATGACAGACACTAGCAGCTTAGACGCTATCGGGATTAGACTTATACCCCTATGGTTGGCGCGGCCACTGCGCGAGCTCTTCTTGAAGATGAGGACAGCGATCGATTCCTCCACAAAGAGGGAACGTTTTTGGATTGCCAGACCTTGGAGAACAAAACCTGAAGTTCTCCAGCAAGCTCCATTCCATCAACATTTAAATAGAGCTGAGGAGAGGCCATCGCAGTTGGGCGCTTTGTGACGTCTTAGGGCTTGGATTTCCTCGCTGATCTCGGCCTCAGAAAGTGGGTCTGTCGAAACAGGCCACGGGACGTGTGCCGGAACAGTTATGGAATAGGCTGACTCTGGAGGCCAGCTAAACTGTGCCTTAAAATGCTCTGCTCAGCATACAAGACGTCGCTGCAGACTGTGGATAGGCGAACCGTCAGCTTCGCTGATGGTTTCGCTCACACCCAATGGTTTCCTACCGGGGACTCAGATGAGATGAAACAGCTTCCGAGAACTTGCCACAGCGGCTGCATGTTCCATTTCCGATGCTTTTTGAGACCACCAGGTTTCGCAGTCCCTACACAGACTTGCGTTAAGTTCACGTCTCGTTGTACGCCGTGCTGCATTATGCTCACTACATGCCGGGATGGGCTGACGTGCAGCAAGAAGATATAGAGACTCAACGAAAATCCAGGATGTAACGGTACGACGGGTCAGGCCACAACTGGCTGTGCCAGCAGAATACAAAGCACTCTTTATAAGCGGTCAGTGCTGGTTGATTTTATTTGGTGGAGCTGGTCTTAACTTTTCATCTGGAACGTTTCGGAAAGTTGAAAGGCAAGACGGATCAGACAGCATATCGCAGTCTAACCGCCACTGCATCGTACGTTTGGCACGCCCACCGAAGCACGTGAAGACCAACTCGTGGTCGGAGTCAAGGAGAGTTTTCCAGTACGATCGCAGTCTTGCATGCAGCCCCACCAGTGGTAGTTAATTGCGACGTGGTCTAACTGGGGCCATTGCTGACTCGAAGAGGGCGGACGCCATGTGGCGTACCGGCTATTGGAACGTCTGAAGTTTGTCCTCGCGAGAAACAGGCGGTGATCTTAACACCGAGCCAACAACCGTCTCCTGTTTTCTGAACGACAGGAATCGAGGCCAAAAGGGTCTCCCAAGTGCGCCTCGTTCGAAGACAGCCGACCGACTCTAGTATTCATGTCTCCAGCTAAAATCACGATATTACCCCGTTTTGCTTTATGTAGGATGTCGTGTAACTTTTGGTAGAAGACATCTTTGATTGCATCGGAGCTGCGTTCTGTAGGGGCATAAGCTGAGACGACGAACAAATTGCTTCTATTGGGATGGCGTTTAATTACTTTGCACGAACCTCTAAATCTCACTGCGCACAACCGACTGTCAACTGGGGTCCGGTCAAGTAGCACAGCTCCAGTCCTCTCACTGAGAGTTACACTTGCATCAGCAAGCCCGGCAACTGCAGCCTCAGGGTCCCCAGACAAGCGCAGGTGAAACTTTGCAGAAGGACCGGATGGGAGCATCAATCGAACGACCGAGCTGGGTCTTGAATGCGAGTCTCTTGGATACAACACACGTCGGTGACAAGGGTCTCCAGCGTACGAGTTAAACACGTCTGTTGTCCTATGTGCATCAGCGTTGCATATAAAGTGTGGCCGGTTTAAAAGAACCCCTAGGTCGAAGAAGAACATCAGCTGGTAGAAGTGGATCCGGCGAGACTTGGGTATCAGACGAAGAAGGACGCGAGAGAACAGGAACAGGACTTCCCTCAGAGACACAACCGCAAGTACGGCCGACTGAAGTTCCCGAAGGATGTGAAAATGTGAGTGTTCAGGGGTGAGGTGTGGAATTAGAGATATCAGCGTGTGTGCACAGTGTGAGAGCATCAGCGCGAGCATATGTTTGAAACTTTTTTCACCTCGAGGCGTGTCCTTCTCCGGGCTGAGAGTTGGGTCTTGAGATGGACACGTGCGAATGTGTGGTCGGCGCCATTAACATTTCCAGTTTCGCCGCTCGATTATTCTTGGTCGGAGAGGCCCAGAGACGGTGGCAGTCACAGAGGCAGTAAACGGGTTCTTCGACAGACTGTAAGATAAGCTGTCTTGAAACGTAATATTCTGGTACTTGCGGCGGACTGAAACGCCCAAACTGATCCCTCCCCCTGCCAGTATTTCTCGGGAATGTAAGGTCTTGGACAGGATTGTCAAACGTTTCGTTAGCTTTTTCCAATCTGCAACAGACTAACCGCCACCAACATCGACTTTCAAAACCTTAGGATGCTTTCACTAACGTGGTACTCTACTGACCTTCACACAGCGCATCAGGTCTCCCGGAAGTGGTGAAAATCGAACACGGGTTGTTATTGTTAAAAGTTTACGGTGATAACCGCTGGTCATCTTTGATTGCAAATTACCGCTCCTACCGAGGTGCGGAGACACTTAACAAGGACGGCACTTACCACACCCTCTTCCGTGCACGTTTCAAGATCCCACCCACTTGGGCCATAAACTGTGCCCCGAAGTGAATTAATGCAGCAGTGTTGGGATTACCGAGAAAGCCCCAAGCGCTCTCCGACGCTGTCCTCTATCTAGCTACCACATACTCAGGCGCAGGAAGTATCAGTTGCACATCAATAGATTTCACTGAGGCCGTATTTGCAACAGTCTTCCTTAGACGAGCTGGGGTTATGTGACAATGACAAAAGCATAGGGTCTCAGAGGCGAGTCGCCAGTTATCCTCCTCGCCTAAATGGTTATCCACACTTCCGGCACATCGACGAGAAGCCATCCGACCGCAACAACTGCTATTATGTGTTCAATATGTGCATCCATGCCTACGATATGGCGCTCCCTATGAGCTGACTGACTGTCTTCCCTTCTGTTTATATGAGATGCCATGATTGATTGTTCATGTCTACTCACAAGGTCACTCCCGACTGATTGGTTGATCTATCCATAAAACCCCTGTAATTCTTGTCTGGCTCAGATCACATGCATGCCTGTTTACGTAAGCTCCGAAAGCTTCGCGTCCTGTTTTCTGATACATCAATGAAGACTTTGACTAGCTACGGTGACTTTTCAAAGCTCTTTCGCTAAATCCGTACTGCATCCGTCATGCGACAATTGTTAGATCCCTCCTTTGTGATGCCACCGGGGACTACTCAGTCCTGGGCAAGGTTATAAGATACGGCGGTGAACCGAACACTGAGTGTTTACTGAACCGCCCCGCGGCGAGCTCTGTGAGTCAAACCACAGCAAAACAGAGCCAACGCTACGACATTAGTAGCATCATACCAAGCCGATTTAATACACAAACCGAAAAACCGAGAGGCCTTTGAAGAAGACAACATTACACCGAAGGGCCGGTTGTCAACCCTTTGTTTCACGTTATTCCCACGTGACTAGCCACCCATCCGTCACTTGTCTTGGGCGGTAGCAACCCATCAGCCGCATACCGATGAATTTAAACAGTTTAAGTAATGGCAAGACGCGTGTGTTACTCACAGTCACGCTGTGAGGATAGTGGTGGTTGATGCGTGGCCAATACGCAGCCTGCTCTTCTTTGCAGACTCACGCCGTCACAGTGAATCATGGAATGCGTAAGCAAAGCCTGTCCGGCATCGAGGTCAAAGTTTGAAACATTGAAGGCACGAACGACAGCAGAGCGGGTCGATAGAATGGGAGATGAATCTCGTCAAGTGGTGTTCAGCCTCAACACCAGCCAAATAGACGGCTCCAGTCGGGCCAATACATTTTGTGCACTGACTAGGTTCAGGGACCAACACTGTATATAAACGTCGTGTTTTACGCTAATAAAACGAGTTAGTTTGAAGCCAGAGGATTGTTTTCATTAGGGCTGGTGGTACGGATCAAAACACGCGTGCCTCGGGTTTGAGTGTTGGTAGGGTGAATGAACTGGGGCACGGTGTATGTACACTTTTGTTGATGCTTCCTAAAAAAGCAGATGAAACAGCTGTATTGTGTTGCCATCGTTTTTACGGGTGAGTTGAGCATTGATTGCACATGATGAATCATTTCATATTGGTAGTTGTCTGTTTTTTGTCGTTTTTGTCCGTGTCTCACTGATAACATCATCCGATCTTCTCAAATTTCAGTCCCATTTGAGTGTCCGTCACCAGAATTGCAGTTTCGATGTAATGATTCCACCACGTGTGTGGCAATTTATGATCGGTGCAACGGAGTGATTGAATGTCCTGACGGTTCAGATGAAAGCAATTGTCCTGTTGGTGAGCCGACTAGTTTGTATGGAATAGAAAAATCTCGCTATCTTTTCACTACACACTACGAAGTCTGTCATTGTGTTTGGATTAGGTGGACAATACTAGTTTCCCACTTTCTCTACCCAGATCACGTTCTATTTTGTTGATATCTCATGCTTGGTCAGCGGTACATATATGATGAATAATCCCTCGACATATGCACTTCGGTTTCGTTTGGTATATTCGAAGACAAATGGTCTTACCAGTATTAGTTTGACACGCACATACACACCGCATCAAGGTACTGTGTATGATTTCCTTATCGTTTATTTAATTACCACACTAATATTATGATGATGTGGGAGTAGTATAGGCCAAGAACAAAGAAACCTTGTTTCGGTGGTCAGACAACAGGCCTTCGCTCGTCCAGAATCAGCGGAAAAGTTGAACTTAACAAAGCAGACCAATAATTTGGCAGGCAGACAGTACGTCATCGCTTGTCCAGAATCGAGGACAAGATTGGGGGCAGCGAAGTTGAGTGGTGAACCAATCAGTGACCAACTGTTGCCTGAACTGACTAGCCAAATCAGCCAATTGGGCTACAACCAGACCCCCCCCCCAGTTAGAACGGTCCCTCGTCAATAACAATTGAGCCAATAAGTTTGCAAACAAGGATTTGGTTATTGTCACCGCATTTCTAAAAATAAAGGGTCTTTTTCGTACCATCAAACCGAGATGATCCGAAGACGGAATAGTCCTCTCACTAGAATGAGTTAAAGTTCAAAACAGGGGGGGTCTATAATTTCACAGCATGGATTAACATTCAGGTGTCATTGAAATTCGAAATGGAAAACACTCCTTGTAATGTTTTCTAGGAAGTTGAAATTTCGTGACCTTGGTTACCATGATGCAGCCGCCTAAAGCTTGAACTACTCACTCTAATAAACGGTCGAATATGAATAATTTCTAAAACCCTGAAGATCAAGTTCACCACGGATGGTTTCGGTCACCGAAAAATAAATGCCGATCCTATCAGGAGCAGTTCCCCTGCTAGCGCAAGTGGTGCATATTCGCCACTTATGTACCATTACTTGACATTGGTTAAGTTGTGTGATCAAGGTGCACGCGTACCGATACCTAGCAACTCGCGCGCAACTAGGACGAACCAATGAACGTGACCTAGTTAGTGCGGCGCGCGTAATGCGTAACGACTGAATGTCTACCCCTTTGACCAAAGAACGACGTGGGAATGAGCCAATTACACAGCTGGTAAGCAGGAATAATTAATCGTGGCATCTGCGCCAACCTACGTTCCGTTGACATTCGGACCACGCAAATAAACGGTGCTTAAACATCCACATTATTAAATGTATCCAATTACGGCGATTCCGCCAACATATCCGAATCCCCTCAAGTTACTTGAACTAATACCTAACCACAGCTAGCGGAGACTCCACAAACTACCGGACAACAAGAAATATGTTCAAGTTTGAAATAAGTACAGGCGACTGTGCAACGAAAACAGCAGTTACAGTGAATTCTTCCAGAACTATCCTACGTGGTTATCATGCCTATTTAATGTCTCTGATGAAACTGGTGCCAGAAAGCTGACAATCGCTGATAAGATGCAAATATCAGTTTCATCATAGTTTGCACTTATCAAAAGCCACATGAACCTAGTTAGAGTAAGCGCCATTAGGCAGTCCATAAGACGGATATAATGCATTGGGACGGACCATCGCATTTGAATATTTTTCTTGAGTCGGACTTCCACGGCATCCGTACAACCAGTGATCATAGGCAGACAGGAAGATACGATAACATATCATGACAAGTGGGGCATTTGTATTCACATAACCTAATCATCGTATTGCTGCGATTATTTTTACTTCTCTTCCTACTTTGCAATACTATTGATAACTTTCATTTCTTAGTTAGACTGCTGTTGAAAAGTAGCTACCAGAATAGCCACAATCCAACCGCCGTTATTGGTTATTCCAATTTAACCGGATTCATTGAAGTCTTTCACATTCAGGAGACCAAAGCGAATATACGAGCCTAAACCCCAAACGGGTGAACGATAAACTCTGTCCAAATAGATGACATACCACCGGTCTAATACTGCATAAGTTGCCATTCGACTCCGATTTTCTATGCAAGGCCAAACTAAATTGACCAACATGGCCCGTTCATTCATAATGAACGATTTAATGTCCGCTTAATTACCACTAAAGGCTCACTCGAATTGCGCGGACAGCTATATCCGATCACTTAGGGGTTAAAAAAGTACCTTCGAATGTTTAATTTGCAAAATCTGGTGCCACTCACCGATTTCTTAAGCTGACAGTACGGCACAATTTTTCTCGCGGGAATAAGTAGATTGTCGAAATCTAACTACTGCCACTGTTTTCAGCAGCAATATTAGAAATTTGAAGCTCCAGGGCTGTAACAGTATTCAAGATGCACACTGTGCAGCTCAAGGACAGCACCTACCCCAATGGACGTAGCATCAGTAATGACGCAGAGACGGGACTAGGGACGGAGTATGGCTTCAACCAAAAATCTTTTTTCTATTAGAGGAATTACATTTTTCAGCACCTGTTCATACCGGCTATTTCATTTCCTCTGCTTTGGACATTCTAATGCGAAAAGTGGTTGACAACCGTAGCAAAATTTGGAATAAACCTTGAGTAATATTTCATGCATCCCAAAATTGAATGCAGTTCAGTGACGGGGCATTTGACAACGGCTCGATGCGCTGTGCATTAGGTATATTACCTCTGGATATACTGAGACCCAAGTAGTCCGACTGATTTGGCTTCGATATTTTTTTCTATTACACCCGGAGTGAACTGCAGTAAAATAAAGGGTAAACTTCACAGTTCGAAAACATATTGTAAGAGGAGTTTCAAGGGAACACTCACGTCGAAATCACTCTCAATTCCGCTTTTGAAAAGAGAAAGGCTGTAGGTGGGTGGAGAGACAGAGAGGGGAAGGATGTTTCACAAGTTGACCGTCCGGGGGGGAAATGAACTGAATGGTCGAGATCCAAGATCGAGCGACAGAAACCTGATAAGGGTAACTAGCTGCCTGTGCTCGGGTTTGGCGTTGAAAAGTAACAGGAATAGGAACAGCCGCGGCAAGCTCGAAGGAACAAACCCAAAAATAATAGTGGTGGAATAGGGACAATGAAGCAACTGCCCGGTGGTGAGCAAGTGGCTGCAAATCGGATGTTTAAACTGAGTCCTCTGCCAGACGAATGAATTTACGTTGGACCCGGTCGAGAAAAGACGAAACTCTATCTACATAGGACACCAATATTGAAGTGTAGGACAAATGTGAGATTCGTACAGTAAGAGAAAGTGGGATGGTTTGAAGAAACGTCTAACGCGGAATAGGAAACCGATTCTGCGCGCAGCACGAGAAGAAAGCGAACATATATACAAAGACCATGATAGAGAGGAGACGATCGAAAGACCCAAGAAAGGCATCGAGTTGGAGGAACTAAGGGGAACCGAAGCAAAATTTAAGTGGGGAGAAAAGTAATGGTTCAAGATATATTGAGGGAAGTGATTTTCTAGAAGCATTGATGAGAACACGATTTTCAGAGTCCCAAGATCCGAACTAAGCGATGTTACAAGAGCACAACGGTCACGGTCGATGTTGGCGGTGACGTGACGGGAGGCACGATACGAAACGGAGAAGTGAACGGTGGTGTCGTTGGCAAAAGGTGGATGAGGTGGATAAGATATCACTCGTGAAAAGCAGAAAGATGGTGGGTGGAAGTACAGGAGCTTGAGGAACAGCAGCACTCACGGAAAAGGCAGTCATTGAATCCCATCGATTCGAACGGGATTATCCGTTAACTGAGAAAACTGTATATCCACAAGAAAATGGATGGTAGGAACCCAGCGGTGAACAGCTGTAGTGATTCAGTCGCTGTCACACGAGATACGGCCAGATACGGCTTCCTAGCTACGCACGCGAATGAGCCTCGATCAATGAAGATCGACGAGGACAAGTATGATAAAAGCTGCCGGTGATTCGTTAACTTCAGTCTACCAATTATTTTCGCTGGCTCAACCTATTTGTACTAACCAGTTCTGCAATACAATTAACCTGCTATTTCGCGTAGTTCTGGGTGGGAGCAATTTCAATAGGTCGTTTCAGTTCAGTTCGCTGTGATTACAGCAATCTAGACAGTAAACACTTGTGCCAGACACGATCAAAAGCCTTCGATATGTCCAGTGAGACCAGATGTATTTCTCCATAGTTGTCGAGTGCGAGAGCATAGCAGATAGATAACCAGTAGAACGACTAGTTCGAAACCCGTACCGAAGATCGTATAGCAGTCCCTCACGCCCGAGGAACAGTCGCAACTAGTCGGAAAATATGGTCTTCATGATTTTCGAAATGATAGAAATTAGGGAAATGGGACGGTAGTTGTTCAGGTCGGAGAAGTTGTCGTGTTTAAAAAAGAAAAACATAGGCTTCTTCCCATGGGGCGGGAACCGTACCAGCCTGGAGAGAAAGGCAAAAATAGATTCCAATTTGGTGTCAACTGTGTGGTCCACTTTTTAGAACGATTGATGGAATTCCGTTTGAGCGACTATAAGGTCTGGCGAACCCTTCTGGTTGTGATTAGAGGAATAAAAGAGCGTCTAGTAAGAGTGGTTGTAGGTGGAATAATGGAAAAGTTGGTTAAAGTAGAACTAGAGGCAAACCGGGAAGCAAAAACCTCGGCTTTCTCATGCGGTTCATAGACTAGAGCCGGAGGAGTTGGAGATGGGAGAAAAATGGGAGGGCAAAATTTATAGGAAACCGCCTCGGCGAGAGACCAAAATGATCGGCTACCAGGAGCGGAAGAACCTCGACGTTCGGGTTTTTGACGGCTGATACAACCCGTGGCTTTCTGAATGGAAAGTGAGCATTAGTTCCTGGTTTGCACGAAGAGACTAAGAGACTGGGAAGTAGCGGAGCGCACAGCGCGATTACACGCGTGAGTAAATGTGGTGGTTCAGCGGCCATCACAAGCGATACGGCCAGTTACAGCTTCCTGGTCACACAAACTGTGATTCAAACCAGTCAAGATCACAGAGGACATAAAAAGCAAAAGCTCACTCACTGATCAATTTCTAATCTACCAATTATTTTCTTTGATTTACCATGTTTATACAAACCTGTTCCGCAATACGGTTAACTTACTTTTCCGCAGCCATCGTGTTCTTGGTACTTTGGTTTGCACAGCTACGGGCGAGAGCGAGTTCAACACGTCCTACCAGTTCAGGTATGCGAGTATTACAGTGAACCACCCAGGAGAACGCAGTTTGCCGGGTTTGGAAAAGTGTGGAATAAAAATAGCCATGCCCTGGAGGACAGTTTCAGGAAAGTTTGAAGCGAAGTTAGGAGGATCAGAAGTGAAACAACAGTCGCCCCAGGGATAAGAGGCCGGAAAGTGGTGAAAGCCATCTTAGTTCGCTGAATTGTAAAGCCAATAGGTGCGTCTGGAATTGCACATATGAACTGGCCGAGAAGAGATTGTGGAGGAGATGGGACAGTGGTCTGATGAGCCAAGTGGAGGAAAGGATGTATTAGAGAATAAAGAGGTGAAGGAAGTGAGAAAATCGAGGATGTGCACGATCACCAGTCTGATTGGGAATGCGTGTAGGGAAATCATCCAGTTAATTTTGGGTTGTTGACCAATGCGAAAGGTTCGGCTTCGCGCCCCACAGCCGTGGAGTCACAAGTGAAAAAGTCAGTTCTTATTGTGGACATCAAAGTCATCAACAA
Organism: Fasciola hepatica; assembly: GCA_948099385.1. Taxonomy (NCBI): domain Eukaryota; kingdom Metazoa; phylum Platyhelminthes; class Trematoda; order Plagiorchiida; family Fasciolidae; genus Fasciola; species Fasciola hepatica. Next base: position 5,176,529 of record CANUEZ040000012.1, on the reverse strand, counting down.
CGGTAACTTGACAATTGGGGCCTGATGCCAACAAGTTATCAATACCAGAAGACAATAAATCATAAACTGAGGGGCCGCTAGTGTTGGGAGAGCGATAAACGGTACAGAAGTAACGGTTAAAGGAAGAGAACTGGAGAATCAGTCACATCAACTGGAACTCCCGTTTAGCAAAGTCCAAGTGTGGGACACGGGAGGCAGAGACCAACTGGTGGATGTAAGTACAGACGCAAGCTTTAGACAAAAATGAGGAGCAGAAAAGTAGTTCGAAAACTTGAGATGGGTAGTATTCGATGACGTAGTAGTTTGCATCTCTTCTCTCCTTTATTATTTTCTTTTGAGATTGCCGCTACGAGATAGCAACCAAAGCCCAGTGCATGGTTTATGGTTGTCTGTTTTTTGTTGTGAATGCTGAGTAAACATGAACGATGATTTTCTGAGTTGTGAATTTCATGAATTTTTCGTGAAACCGACAACCTTACCTTGGGACTTGGAATGACGAACCACAAAATGCTCGGGTAGGAAAGGCGGTGGTGTTGTAAAAGTCCGTATACCACTTTGTGTGTAAGTACATCCGTCAACCAATACACGAATTACATTAGTGTTTACTGAATGAGAGTGCATTGTCAAAGATACCTAGAGATCACGAATAGCATTTAAGCTCAGTGTACAATTGCTCTCGAATTTGACAAATGTCCATCCTCTGCGTCACCCAGTACATTTAGTTCGCACATCCGAAGAAGTTCAAGTTGATGTCTCGTGACACCATGCACATTGGTATCTTTATCACGTAATTGCTTGCCAGTAGCGTGTGGGATTGATGAATCTGATTGGTTGACCATCCTTTGGACTCCACGGTTCACGTACAAACCTCATGTCGTTCGGCCAACCTGCATTCGGAAGCACCAGACTCGACTTTCGCTCTTGTTAGAGCTCATCAGTGGTGTATATCCTCCGCCACACCCAGGGTTTGAACCCAGGCCCTTCATCTCGAACGCGTGTGTTACCACTGCGCCACCCCGCTCCCGTCCGAGCTGATCTGAATCACCAAATAAGCTTATTCAGATGTCGTCCTCTATGACAGCCAGAAACGCCCGACAGCTTCAAATGGAGACACGGAACCTGACCAGTTAACTTCAAGCGAATGCCTCCCACCAAATCAGGTCTTCTCCACAGGATGGGGCCAACGTACCCACATTTTTAAACCTGCTTCGCACTTGGTATATATATCAAGCAATTGCGTGATATATATATATATATATATATATATATATATATATATATATATATATATATATATATCACGCAATTGCTTGATATATATTCAAAGTTGAGAAGCGTAGCCGAAACGAGGAACTGCTAGCGTTGTGTGAAGACACGCTGATCGAGACCGAAAACCACCCTCGGTGTGCAAATGGTCTATCTTCTTTGGCATTGGCCACACAAGAGTTCCCGTCTTATTTTTCTCATTTTTACACTGTGCCACAACATTTATCACTTGATATTTATTACGTACGCCATCGAAGAGAGTGAACCAAATGCTTGCACCTCGCAATATGTACAGCAGATATAGGAAAAGTAGGTGCTTCACGTCTTCGTGGTTGGGGTCCAAAAGATCCGTCAACCAGTTGGCTGGAGACACTGAAGGATATGGCTGCGAACCGCGAACAGTGGCGATCGTGTTGTCACATTCTGTCGAATTAGAATGACTGATCGATGTACGTTTGTACAGTTAGACTGTGTATTCCGTGTGTTGGCTGTTAGGGCATTTTTTCCTTTTCCCACCCATGTAGGTCCACTCCCTGTCCATCTTGTATATTCATACTTTCTAATTAAACGTGCAGCATGGTGAGAAAGGCAGTGGTCGGTGGGGCTTGCCCTACTGTTTAACGCTGTACGATGATGATGATGACCTCGCACTATGTATCGTGTTAGAAGTATTGCCTTTTTCACTAGGACACTCAAGAAAGAACTTAAAGAGAAACTTGCCAAGACAGTAAGAATCACGTACCCCGCCTACTTCGTTAGCAAGAAGCCTACTGAACTTCCACTACGATTGAAGGGGACGGTAAGCCGGGGAACCAAAGGGCATACGGAATCGCGAAACAGTGAGTGGGCAAAGTGGCGTACAGCAAATACACGTCCACCGCACCCTGACCTGTTTTACACTGATTTTGAGGAGTGGAACAAACCACATGGCGATCAGCAGATGACGTGGCAGCAGGGAATGAAAAAATATACAACGAGGTCAATAAAAGTGTTTCACTTCTTCATGGCTCGGTTGGCTGAAGACACTGAACGATATGACAGCAAACTGCGAACAGTGGCGACCGTGTTGTCACTATCTGGCGAACTAAAGATTGACCAATGTGCGTTTACACCATCAGACGGTGTATTCCGTGGGAAGCCTCTTACGAAGTTCGTTTCCATTACCACCTCTGTCATCATTATCGTCGTACAGCGACAAACAGTACAACGAGCCCCGAATATTGCTGCCTTTCTCACCATGTTGCATGTAGAAATAGAAAGAATGAATATTCAAGACGGATAAGGAGTGGACCCACAGAGGTAGCGAAGGGAAACAATGCCCTAGTAGACAACACATGGAATATACAGTCTGACTGTACAAACACAAATTGGTCAATCATTCTGATTTGACAGAAATTAACACGATCGTCACTGTTCACAGTTTGCTGCCGTACCCTTCAGTGTCTCCGCCCAACTGGTTGGGGGATCTTTTGGACCCCCCGCCACCGCCCCCACGCAGACGTGAGGCGCCTACTCTTTCCAAGTTCACTGTATATCTCCTCATTCGGGAAGTTCCGCACATTGGAGCAGGCAGACACGGTCGTATGCGTAATCTACGTCACAAAGCTTTTCACTATTGCCTAGTCTCACACCTACAGCCTGAAGACTGTACAAGGCATTCTCCATTATCTCGTCCATGACGAAGTTAAACAGAAATGGCGAAGTAGGACATCCTTGTCGAACACCGCTGGTCGTTTCGAATGGACTGGATAATTCACCGTGAACCATCACGCGACCAGAAGTATGAGAGCACAGCGACCTCAGTAGATTTACGAACTTCTGTGGTACACCTTTTCGGCGGACAGCATTGAATAGCGCCATTCCGTCAACTGAATCGAAGACGCCTTTCAAGCTAAAGGAAACCATTATTGTTGGTCAAAGGTGTGTGGCACGTTTCTAGAAATCGGTAAAGAGTAAAAATGTGGTCAACGCATCCTCGATCTGGGTGGAATCCGGTTCTTTGTTCGCGGGTGTTCCTTTCGCGAGCCGGTATCAGACGACGCAGCAAGGTCGAGGCTAATACCCTGGTGACTATCGGAATTAGGCTGCTAACACGATGATTACTATAATCATTCTTCATTCTCCTCTTGAAGATGAATACAATCACTGACTCGCACCATACTAACGCAATGACCCTGTCCCAGACGCTACGGATCAAAGTAGTAAGGGATTTTATCAACGAACCACCTCCCACTTCGCAAAGAACTGGGGGAAGTTCGTCGGGACCGGCCATTTTCCCTTGTTTTAAGGATCGAATGCATGACTCCACTTCCAGTCCTGATGATGGGTTAAGTGATACTCCCAAAGGAATCGCATCTGTTCACACAAGAGTAACCACACTGGCGCGCGGCCAGCTAAACTAATCCTCGAAGTATTCGGCCCAACGGTCAAGCTTTTGCTCTTTACCATGAGTAGGTTCTCCATTTTTGACGCATATCATTTCACTGACCGGAGTTGGCCATCCACCAGTGTCGCAAATAAGTTCGAACAGTCTTTGACTGGTACCTGAAGCAGCTGCCACTTACATTCCTTCGGCTACCTTGACCCACCAATTTTCGTGATCCTTCTTAAGGCATTTTGTGATTTACCTTTGTAGATTTCTTCGTATCTCAATCATTTCGTTACAGTTCGAGAGTTGACGTTTGTGCTCCATTAGACTCAGCAAACCTTGGGAGACTCAGTGTTTGTTTTAATGGATATCGGATCTAGGACTACAGGCGAAACCTGCTGTCACGTGCATTGCATGTTGAAGTGGGCTCAATGCTCATCTACATCACTGTTCGAAGCAGATCCGAGCTCATATGCTGAATACTCTTCATACCTCGTATGAACTTCTAGATCGGACAAATGTTGTACGGCTAACCGGGTTTGCGGTTGGCATCGATGACCATGGAGCTGGAGCGATAATCGCATTAAAACTAGTGCATGGTCCGACTCTGCGTACGTGGACCAGTAATGTAACAAGGACGACAACACACGACAGGATACTTGTATTTCACCGGCCAAACAAGTCAAGTCATGGAACACATACAGTCGTTTATATAGGCCTTTTTCCAGACTGCGCGGCACCAAGATTGCTATTGCCGCTGCTTGAGCGCTTCGGCTGCGTTCTGTCCAGTTGCCTGTGGCTGATGGCTTGATTCTCTTGACCGTCATTTCCCTTCGGTTGGTCCGACTGTCTCAGTCGACGGCTCGACCAGCAGCCCTTTACCTGAGCTATCTTGCTGGTTGCCGGAGATTCCGCTGCTTCCTCTCTGGTCGTCTGTATGCCTCTTTTTGCCTGCTTCAGGACGCCTCCGACATATTCGCCACCTGTTCTTTTGTCTGTGGCCCTCGTTTGGTTCGTTCGTTCGCCTTGATGTTCACGCCGTTCCCTCGCCCCAGCATTCCCTGTTACAGTAAGATCTACAGTTGTGAGAACTGGGCCACCGGTAATTTACTGCGATTTGATCGATGTGGCTAAGAGTACCTGTAGAGTTAGAGCGCTGTAACCGTGCGACGCGAGCTGTGTCGGAAATTTGTACTAAGCAGGAATAACCGATTGTCCGGCCGAAGCTGCACAAGCCTATCCCCGTTATCTGTACGCTCAGCGAGTAAGGTACAACGCCCACCTAGATAAGCTTCTGACGCACTAAGTTTTCCAACTTGTGCAATAAAATCACCAGCTAGCACTACGATGCCAGAACCTTTGCTCCTGCAAACGAGTGGCGAGTTCACCATAGAACCCATCCTTCTGCCTGTCAGAACTGCAGTTTGTTGGGGCGTACGCCGAGATCACAAACAAATTGCGCTTAACACAACTATCCTTCCGAACGCCAACTGACCCCTGGAGTCTTACAGCACATATACGACTATTAGCAGGGATCCAGTCTAAAAGGGCAGCCTCAGCCTTCTCAGTCAAGACTATCCCTACATCACGTTGTTTCGCAGCTCTAGCTACTTCGTCTCCTGAGGTGCGCAGAAAATACCTCGATGAGATACCAGGAGCAGTTAGTTGAATCACACTGCTCGAATCCTGGATATGCGTTCCACTTACGCAGTAGACATCAATCTTCAGAGAATCTATGGAGCGCCAGGCACGTCTGTTGACCAGCCTGATTGAATGTACGCACATTAAAGGAGCCGAAATTCGTAGACTGACGAGGCTGGAGAAAATGTGAGCTACTAGATAGAGGGTTCTCTACGACCTTATCGGACAATGAATCGTTGCGAGTACTGGGTGTTTTATCAGTGGGAGAATTATGGGTGGATAGAGAGGTGGTTGGGGTCAGAAGACTAAGGTTGAGTAGAAGAGAAGGAACTATCAGTAGTAGCTCACTTATCACCACCCACCCCCCCACCCCCTTCCCCCGCTTGATGCAATGGGCAGCACCGTCCTGATTACCCTGCTCGGTGACCGATGCAGTCTGGAATTCTTTGTATTACTGCCATACTTAGGAGATGTTCGACCGGTACTGCTACGGTGTCCAATCACAGAGCAGCGGAACGATTAGGGTTCTCAACCAAAGCCCTTTGTTCTAACAAGAACCTGTGCGCAAGACAGCGAGGCAGTTGGGTGGACGCCCATTTGCTCGGATTAATTATTGTTTCAGTGTTTTACCGACAGAGTTGCCAGCTCAGATCGACCCCCAACGTGGAGGACCAGGAGACTGGACTTCGTCTGGCCTCTATCTATTGACCTGTCAGGGATGGCTGTATCTCCGGCTTAAAAAGGCTATCCTGTGTGTGATTCTACACACGAGAAATGCAGGAGTAACAAACCGTTACCGGAGGGAACTAAAGCAATCGACAAAAACGAACCAACTGAAGTACCAGACACGCAGTCTTTTGCTGTGTTCCGTGTACTCACGGTTGTCTCCATTCACATAGGACTCGCCGTTTGTCACCTTGTAAAACATGTTTGGATTGTATCAGGCACAGGTTACATATTTAATCTCTATATTTCTACATGCAACTTGGTGAGAAGGGCAGTGGTCAGTGGGGCTAGCCCTGCTGTTTAACCTGTACGACGATTATGATGACGCAAAGATGCCGCATTATCTCGAGTATTGTTACTTCGTACTCTGATATGGCTATTTATAACAGCAGGCTACAGATCGACAAATTGACAAGCGTGGGAACCTTGTTGATGCACTTAGCGGCTTTCGGCCCGTGGAAATTTGCAGATAGTTGCCCCGGGGTATGGTGATCAGAATATGCCCGCATCATCATATCCGTTTGGGGTTAGACATTTCAGTTATAAAAACCGTTCATTGGCGGAATTCCAAACGGAACTTGATATCTCTCAGATCTCTTCCAGCTGTGCTATTTGAATAAATGTGAGGCAACGAATGAGACTAGGCTGATAACCCCGATCACTTGGTGATTTGAACAGTTTGGACTTCTGAAATCAGCAATGCGATTTGTCGTTGTAATGCAAAATGCTGCTTAAACATCAACACCGTTGACTTGGGTTCCAGTAGGGGTATTTTGAAACAAATGATGAACTTTCAGATAGTGCATATTACTTGGAAGAACAATGCCGCTCAACGTCATGTATGGTTCAATGAGGTTTACGACATTTCATTAGAAAGAGTCAAAATACACATTCACAAATGATTACTATCGAGGTGCGGCAAAATCAAAACACGTTATCCATCGAATCAATTGAACACGATATCTAAAACACGAGGACATTTTGAACTACATCGAGCACAGCGATCAGCAACAAAAAGTTACTGAGAATTGAAGACAAGACAAGCGTAAATATACGAGACGATGTCACATGGAATGGGTCACAGTCGAGTGGAATGGTAAATGCATTGGAATGTAAATGCGAACAAAATGGCATACAGGGAACGAAAGAAAATTTCTCATCAAATGAGATCAAAAATAAACGAAGTGTAAGAAGTATAAGCGAATGGGAGAAAAATGAACGATCACAACACCAAACCGTTTTGAACCAGTTTATCTTCATCATCGTCCGGATCGGTCTCCACGGCCACATAACCTCCAGGATCGCGAAACGACTTCGTCCGCTTCGAATTGCGTCGGATTCCAGACATGCTACCAGGAACGGGTAGTTTGCGTCGATCCCCAAAAAGTACGGATACATTGTTCGGACGCCGACGAGCCGAGAGACCATGCGCATGTCGGCGCCGCCGACATTCGAAGACTAAAAGAGCGATAAAACAGCATACGAGTCCCAGACTGAATGCAAGGATCAGAGCGGCGGTGTGACCCTCACTCTGGTTGCGCTCCAACAAGGACAACACCTCGTCCGGATGGCTTGCGGAATTTGCAGTTGGAGAAGCTGTGGACGATGTACCTAAAAGGAATCATACAGGTAAGGTATCCTATATGAATTAAAAATCGGATGTCCCACGCAAGGCGTGGATATGAGTACGGAAATAATTATCCCGAGAAAAGTTCAGATCAACACGCGGAACAAAGACAGCGCGAGATTCAGCGCACTTAGTAATGAGAATCATTAGAAAGACGAATGAATCCAATCTAAATACGTTATGATGCAAAAAGAAGTTGAGTGACAGAGCATGGAAAAATATGCAATAAAAGCAGACTGAAATAGTGTGGCACAATAGATCGAACAGCGCAACCACCAGCATAACAGGACTGACTGAAAATAAATGACTTCGCACTCGAACCGTATTCCTCAATGTCTAGTACCAACAACAAATCGTCGCTTGGGCCTCAACTGGGGAGCGTCAACTGAAGCCAGTGTCGGCGCCAACATGCCGGTATCTCTGCACCACGTAGAAGACTGACGTCCATGTCATTTCTTCGGGCCCTGGCCAACATCAGCTCGAAAATTCACCGAGCGTCCTCAGTGCGGATCGGCCAGGTTTCTCAACCGCAGTGTTCTAAAATCGTCGTTTCAAGGAAAGTCGGATGCCGCAACTGATGGGTTACCGAAACCCGGTTTAGCATTTTTTAACTGTAATGTGTTCCTATCTCCCCCACCGCCTCCATCTGTATTGCAAATCCCAAAGTAAAGTTGTACACCAGTTCCAACGGAGCACCACAAAATACGATCGCAGGCCGAAAATCAAGCCAACCTTGCAAAAATCACTTTACACGTTGTGACATAGAAATCAGAATGGTTGAAGCATGCTTGTATCTGCCCAGACAAACAAGTTAAGTCGGTAAAACATGCAGTCTGTCCAAAAATTCGGGATCACCTCAACTTGGTCAAAATCTTGACATACAGTCGAATTCCAGTTTATTTAACCGACACTATTCTTAGTAGCCAAATATATATAGTAGACACTATTGTTTAGCGAGGGAGAATGTTATCAGTAGTATAAACCGGAATTCAACCGAATTGAGGAGATCCCGAATTTTTCGGACATTGTACAACCGTTTATGATTCCTTTCCCAGACCGCGATTTAACAACATCGATCCTCTGGCTGCCTGAGTATTTCGGCTCTGTTCTGGCCGGGTGCCTGCCACTATCAGTTTGATTATTTTGCTTGCCATTTCTGTTCGGTTAGTCCCATAGATCCGGTTGACGGCTAAATCGGCGGCCCCTCACATGGACTGCCTTGCTGATTGCTTGACATCCCGCTCGGTTTCATCTACAAGTACGCATGCCTCTTTCTGTCTGTGAACGGATGCTTTCGGCATATTCACCGCCTCTTCTGTGTGCTGTGGCTTTCATCTCGTTATCTTCCTACAGCATTTCCTGCTAGAATATGAATACAGACACATGCGCACTAGAATCCAATGTTTCAACCACTGACCTGTTCGAAACAAATTATGTAGTTTGAGGACCATCAACTAGCAAGGCGTTGTAACCCACATACTTCAAGTGGAAAACCCTCTTGCATGAGAGAAATCCAACTTCACTGTCGTTCATACCAAGCACGACACACCTTAGCACATTCCCCATGGACATTTCCAAGAGAAGCGGGGATGAGATATCCCAAATGCACTCAACTGCAGACCACAAAGGTGGTGCAAACTGCCTTAGGATGTGACGGTAGTACTTCGAAGATCCAAACACCGTATCAGATACTTTATTCCTCAGCAAATCATTCCACAGAATGGTCCTATCAACGTAGTTAAACGCCGCGTGAATATTTAGAAACACGAATGTATTCGGTTTCTGTAAAGCATGACGATGTTCAAGCTGCTATCGGAGCCAGACGAATCTGCGAATAGTGCGAAATCTAGCTTGCCATTCACGAATGCGGTGCGATCTATGGGGATCGAAAAACACCAACAGCTCGGGTGCTATTTGGATTAAGCTAATACTCCTTTGGCCGGCGCGGTCAAAGCGTGAGCCATCCCTGTAGATGCGGACAATAATAGATTCGCCCATCATGAGTCGACTTGCTCTGAACTGCACCAGAATTTGCGATTCTTACGCAGACTTGAGTAGAATTTGTTCCACGGCGTGTTTCACTGTGCACATTTTTAGCCGCATGGAAGAACTGGTTTCGTCAGTTCATTGTTTAACTGGCACTGCACTACGCATATCAGACATCCACCGAAGCACACGGAGAGCTCAATGCACACTAAAGCGTGATCTCAGTCAGCGCAGGCAGTTCAGTACGACAGCTGACACTGGGAGGATGACAGGTACAATGGAACGAAATCAGTGGAGAGAATTTAGATTGTAACTAGCTTTTGCGCGAGAGCACGGGCAACCAAATCTGTTTCGATTTCTTGCCTTCAACTGAGGTTCAGTTTTAAAAAGATGATGACCTAAGAGACAACCCACACAAAGCAAATCACGACTATCCCCCAAAAGCTACCGTTTACCTGTTTTTGCCTCTGAATGCTCACTAATCTCCTGTGAAGATGCGGCAGCATGGGCTTTTTCCGCTAAAAAGCAAAAAAAAAGAAACAGAGGAGGGTTATACGACATGAACTGTACAATTTATCTGCAAAGAAATTACGAATGGCAACGTCAAATATACGACAAAACAAACAACAGGTCGACGACAAAAGTTTTGTTCACCTCTCGACCAGTTCTCCTTTTACAGACAAAAAAGAGAGTAGCCACGGATTTCACCTCCCACTGTGTGTACCAATTCACTTACACATGCGGAGCAAGTTACGTAGATCAAACCACAAGAAGACTGTCTGAACACATAAGGGAGTATTTTCTGAGTTGGTTGGACAAATGATTGGTGAGGAGCAGGCAAAGAGCAATAAACGCTTATTAAACAGAATCGGATCATTCGACCAATGTTAGGGAGGCTTTCCGTCTTATCTACATTGTCAAGAGAAGATTAGCAAGAAATATCAAAGACCGGATCTTAGCCACCGCCGAAGAGATACCGAACCCGGTAATCAGTCCACACTATGCGCACAGAAACAATATCTTACTCTACTCTGGCCATCAACGCAAGGAAAATGAAGAAATCACGTATTTCATACAACCAACATGAAAATTACCAACGCACGATATCCCTCGTGACACGGATAGCACCATAACTATGGGGATAAGAAATTGTCATTTGTTGTCACCATGATTACCATTTGCCGAGCCATTGCAATAGTGGCTGCGTATCACCGGATATTCACTTGTGTAATTCTCACTCGACTGACTACACCGCGGTAGCACAACTACCCAGTAAGCAAGCAGGTCGCTGGTTCGATTCCGGCTCGAGGCGTCGGACTTTTGAAGGTGAAAAATAAAAAAATGGGCTTTCCATTACCTATGATTCAGGACCCTCGGGCCACAAGTAAATTCTACGAGGATTATCTATTTCCCCGTTGTTTACTCTGCTATCTTAATTTCAACAGCAATAAAATGTACTACATGCAGCCAGTTGTGGAACACCGAAAACAAGATTGCTCACCACTATATTTTCTGGTGTCTCAACCGGGTATTTTCAATTCCCAAGTTGGAAGAGCACTATTTCGAACGTCAGATGGAGGACTGTAGGGAGTAACTTAACTGCTTCTAAACAATCCACAAGCCAAGTATCACAGTCAGGATAACGCTATGAAAGGTCCTCCACTGAAAACAAGGAAACTTCGAGTCAGATAAAACTGGTGAATCACATGAATTCCACTCATCCGATACCCCGTATGGACTTTCAGTAGGCTCATCACGGACAAACGCACCTCCATGTTATGATTAGGCACCGGTATTTTCGAACTGGTGACTACAGATTCTCCCTGGAATATCACATCAGAATTTCAAAGCTACCTGAGGATAGGATGCGTTTAAACAACAAAACCAGAGCGAAAATAGTTAAATTCTTCCAGAAACGTGACGTATAGTGGGTTCGGCCAATCGACTGCGGATGCACATACACATACAAAACTACACACTTAACGACAATTTCCATGTAGCTCGCTCCAGCTGCTTGACCGGATTCATTTTCTCGTCGGATGTTAATCTCACACGGCCGATTTGTGTACAACCCGTCCAAAAAATCCGGGATCACCTCAATTAGGCCGAAATGCTGACTCATGGTCGAATTCCAGTTTATACTACCGATACTACTTTCTCTTCCTAAACGAGTGTCTATTGCATATTTTTGGCTATTGAGAATAGTATCAGTTGTAAAAACTGGAATCCGGCTGTACTTCAAGATTTCGACCAAGCTGAGGTGATCCCGAGTTTCTTAGACAGACTGCACATGAGAGAAATTTACCTAACAGTCTTTTTTGATTTGCTCGTTCGAAGTCACTTTGAGATTTACATGTTTTAGCTTTTTGCGAAGTAAATAACGAATTTTTCCTCAAGAATTGAGAGTGGGATAGGATTTCAACTAATATTAGGGGTAAAGTTTTAACAACTGATTGCTGGAAGTGCTACCTTATCAACATGTTGAGAAATAACGGATAAAATGAAATACGTCGCCGGTAAGAAAGGAAACCACCCATTAAGCGGTTATAAAAAAATTTTTATTGCATGCTTGCGCGGGCCAACTGCACTGTGTGGGATAGCCGACAATCAAACCCTGAGAACTGCAGTGGAGAACCACATAAGGTCCCAGCAGGTTAAGTGTGGTAACGAACCGGAAAACAGCGGATAACCGTCCATCACGAAGCCAATAACACGCGTTGGTTCCTAATACCATACATCACAGATCACAAAGACTGTGCCAGCAGCAAAACTAAAGATTGCAGTACAGTTTTCGTAGAATACACAATGTCACTTACACAAAGATTTCTTTCTACCTGGCGCAGCGTGTCCAGTTCGATGCGACCTATCCGACTGGTCCCATACCGCTGCAGAGCTCGCATCTGGAAATACACTCGGATCTACCAGCTCCTCGCGTACCATAACTCTTGGATAAGAGCGAAGAGCTGCGTCCGTTGGCAAGCTGTCATACGTATCTGATCGTGGCGACATTGATGAACCAAAATAATCAGAACTAGTCCATGGCTTATGTGTTTTTCGACGGAAAATATCACGGTCATAGCGAGAATGTGAATCTCGGTTATATACTGACAGACGGCGGTCAACTGGTGTGTGCGAAGCTGAGTAGTGGGGATAGTAATCGGAGAACTGATCAAATCCTGGTGCTTCCCAGTCTGTATCCGACAAATACCAGTCGGTGCCCGTAGAAACAGGAGTTAAGACTGATCGTCGATTTGGATAGTTCTCTCGTTCGGTCAATTTGGATCGCTGATGAATTGGCAATGGATGTACTCCGTGAAAATGACCGGGACGCAATTGATAATGCGACGAAGACATATAAGGGAGATTGAGTAGATCGTCGGTATCTACCATGCGTTGAGATACAGACGCATCCGTTTGATCTTGATCGCGTTCACGTGATGACGCATTCAACAAGAATGATAATCGACTAGACTTCGTGTTTAGCACAGAAGAGGAATCCAACTGAGATCGATTTCCGTTTAAGCCACTGCGACCTCTAGATACCAGATCTACACAAATGAAAGTAATTAAATCAATATTATTGTACTGATATCACAAGTTGTCAAAGGTTATTACGGAACCACTGTGACTCTTCTGGTTGATTCCGTAGATAAATAAATAGTGAAAGACTGTGCTCTGATAAGAAATATGAATACCTTAGAATTGACTATCATGCGGTTGGCTAGAAGCAGAACAATAAATATATCAAATTTCCATGCGGGACTGATATACAGGTACCGTCGACATTAGAATGAAATCGTAGTTTTTAGAATTATTCTATCTCCTACATAAAACGCCGCACCTGGACACACTTTTTATGTAGTGTATCTATCATTTAGAGACTGTTAAATACAAACGCGTTTCGCGTTCTTTCTTCGCCAAGAAGAATACAGCATAACGAATATCATAAATTCGCCATTTCATGTACGGCATCGACCCACAAATATGTGAGAATGCGACTCACAAATGTGAAAATAAAGAGTTTTCGCTTGCACGCAAGCCTCTGTCGCAATTTGTTTTACTACATGCTTGCACATGAGTGCAGTGGAAGGGATATATGTCCCATAGCCGCGAAGGCCCACAGCACTATTAGGGATAACCGGCAACCAGACCATGTGGCTTGGAGTGGAGAACTACATAAGGTACCAATAGGGCAGGTATAGTAACGATCCGGAAGACACTGGGTTACCGTCTACCGCCAAATGGATGCTTGATGTGTCTATCGTTAACCGCGGAGCAATACGCTGATGTGTCAGTAGCCTCAGAGAATTAATTCAGTTGTTTTTCAGGCACAGTTTACTAACCAAGCTATGGTACCGCTAGCTTTCTTGTGCTTCTTTATGTGCATTATCTTCGCCTCCGCGATCCAATGTGAAGAAAGTGTGTTAAAGTATTTCTACAACACTAAAAATAAATCATCCGTGATAATCAAATCAAGATTGCTACAGGACAATTGATTCGAATGAACCCTTAAAGTTTTCATGATTTTGCTACCGTCAAAGCACATAGCAAATGAGATTTGTCCACAGCAACACGATGAGGATACTTATGATCCGGCAGCAAAGTAGTTTTCCTTAAACTAATCTGACAGACTGAAGACATTTATTTTTCGAGCGCGATAAATTCTGCATTTTTCAGAATAACGAGTAATCTTCCAAGACAAGATTGATTACGACTTACTGCAGCTCACATCAACCAGCAATTTACAACCTCCAACTGGAATGAGTTTTTTTTGTGAATTTATCGTCATGACTCCCGTTTTTGTGAGCCGAGATTCATTATAGGGCAGCGAAAAAGAATCGACAGCTGTTGTGTCTGGCATGTACAGTCGTGCTCACACGTACACGATCTACATCCCGTGCAACCATGGTCACACACCCGCAATCGTGCAAATACGTACGCAGTTGACGTTTGTCTTGTTTCATCCAATCAGACTGCGCCACGTGTTGCACGACCTTGCGCAACCTAATCCGATTGTACAATTGCCTTGCACTTTCGATTGCATACACCGCTGACTCACGCGCCTCCGTACGTGTTGGCGTTTTCACGTGTTTGCCTGTAGCTGCGTTTGCCGTACGGCACTACAGCCTACACGTTCAGCCACACAGGCGTGCCTTTCTTCTGATTACTGAATTCCGGGACACAACAATCTCTAAAACTAATGACGATTCAATTTGAATGCCTCCGCGACTGCAACAAGTAAACAACTTTTTCGGGCGTGTAATGCCGGCTTTTACCCAGCCGATAGCACAGGTAGCTCAGTTTGTCTCATCCTTCTACGCAATGGATTACAGGAATCCACCCGGAAATCTCGCTGGATATATTTAACGATCTCTTGGGCGTTTATTTCTGTATCACAACGCATAAAAAATCATTAACCAAGTCAAACTTGTCGACTTTCTGTACACATATATTTGTGACACCACGTTTCACATGAATAGCACGGGGAAAAACGCTTATTTATCTACGGAAAGATTTTAAGCACAAGTTTACGTCGCGATACCACAACTTCGTATTTTTCTTGTTTACTGGGGAAGTGAGATTTTTGGGTTCTGAACTTCATTTCTCCATCATCGCGAAAGCAATTAGATGTTTAACGGACGACGCCCATATGGCATTCACCTCAAATAAACTAGCAGTTCCTTCTTCACTAGCCCATCATCAACCGGGAAAATGCTATTGAACCGCACGATAATACAGTATTCACCAAATGCGGTTGTATTGTTTTTGCTTCTTTGTCCAAAGCAAAAATATAATCGATGCTTTAGTGAAAAGACCCTTTCACTAGACACCGACACAGAATCCCCAACTCACCGGAACTTTCCAATACTCGGTGTCCGACAAATCGTAAGTTTAATCGTTAGTTTGCGTTCATAATTAATTTGAATCAGAACAGCCTTTGTGGACACCCCTCAGTAATGCTGAGGCTAGGACGCCAAGGAGCCTAAGGACGTCAAGTCGTGTGTTCATAAGCTATATTATTTTATAATCGCGTTTCGTTAGCAACTATGAGGCCCGGACCGATATGTGTGGCACAGTAGCCATCGTCAGTATCCAGTAAGTCTGTTCACCCTATTTCATTTTGGAGATTTCACACACAAACAAGGACATATTGACTTGGAATTTTCCAATGGTCCCGTATATCGCTGTTGCGACGATATCAATCTGCTCCAAAAGGCTGTATTCCAGCTGTAAAGGACAGTGGAGTCCCTCAGCTTGAACAGTTATGATCCTCAAAGGGGTTTTCCAATGGAAACTCCGGTCCAAGTCACCGATTTATATCAACACTTAGATGACGTCAAAGTCCGAAATCAGCTGGTAAGTTGTTTCAATTGAAAATAAATATTGCAGAATAACATCATGCGATCAACCAGTGGAGAAAACTACCACAAGTTCGTACGTAACTTGATGCGTTCACTGATCAGTCCCTATCTCGCGGACGCCATGAACTATTCCGGTGCTCATGGAAAATACGCGTTCCGTAAATCCGCACTGAATAGCTTCACTACTGATATAACTAATCTTTCAAGGAACATTTTATGTTTAGACTACGTCCAACAAAGAATATCATTCACTGATGTAAAACGAGACATGGCTGTTATGTCCATTTGTGGCTGGTTGCACGACACCGCCACAAACCATCGAAGACAGGAACTCCAGCGGGTAAAATAAATTACCAAACATTATTATTCTCATTTTCTTTAGACCGCTGACGAAGCTGCAAGACAACTTGGCCTTGTGGACATGAAGGAATTCTAATACAGCTTCCTTGTCCATCGATGTGTTTCAACTGATTTACATTGTGTTCCAATTCCATTTCAATGTGGGAATATCAGTCGATTATTTAAAATAAATTCACATTAATCGGAAGTTGTACCAGTCTATTGTACACATACAGCGTAGTTTTTGATGTAGTGCATGTGACTGTTTTTCTAATTTAAAAAATCACTGCCGTGTAATTAGGGAAATAATTCCACCCAAGATGTACGTAGGCTTATGGTTAAGTACAGCGGGAGGTGGAAGGAATCGCCGTAATTGGATACATTTAATAATGTGGATGTTTAAGCACCGTTTATTTGCGTGGTCCGAATGTCAACGGAACGTAGGTTGGCGCAGATGCCACGATTAATTCGTCCTGCTTACCAGCTGTGTAATTGGCTCATTCCTACGTCGTTCTTTGGTCAAGGGGGTAGACATTCAGTCGTTACGCATTACGCGCGCCGCACTAACTGGGTCACGTTCATTGGTTTGTCCTAGTTGCGCGCGAGTTGCTAGGTCTCGGTACGCGTGCACCTTGATCACACAACTTAACCAATGTCAAGTAATGGTACATAAGTGGCGAATATGCACCACTTGCGCTAGCAGGGGAACTGCTCCTGATAGGATCGGCATTTATTTTTCGGTGACCGAAACCATCCGTGGTGAACTTAATCTTCAGCGTTTTAGAAATTATTCATATCCGACCGTTTATTAGAGTGAGTAGTTCAAGCTTTAGGCGGCTGCATCATGGTAACCAAGGTCACGAAATTTCAACTTCCTAGAAAACATTACAAGGAGTGTTTTCTCTTTCGAATTTCAATGACACCTGAATGTTAATCCATGCTGTGAAATTATAGACCCCCCCCTGTTTTGAACTTTAACTCATTCTAGTGAGAGGACTATTCCGTCTTCGGATCATCTCGGTTTGATGGTACGAAAAAGACCCTTTATTTTTAGAAATGCGGTGACAATAACCAAACCCTTGTGTGCAAACTTATTGGCTCAATTGTTATCGACGAGGGACCGTTCTAACTGGGGGGGGGTCTGGTTGTAGCCCAATTGGCTGATTTGGCTAGTCAGTTCAGGCAACAGTTGGTCACTGATTGGTTCACCACTCAACTTCGCTGCCCCCAATCTTGTCATCGATTCTGGGCAAGCGATGACGTATTGTCTGCCTGCCAAATTATTGGTCTGCTTTGTTAAGTTCAACTTTTCCGCTGATTCTGGACGAGCGAAGGCCTGTTGTCTGACCACCGAAACAAGGTTTCTTTGTTCTTGGCCTATACTACTCCCACATCATCATAATATTAGTGTGGTAATTAAATAAATGATAAGGAAATCATACACAGCACCTTGATGCGGTGTGTATGTGCGTGTCAAACTAACACTGGTAAGACCATTTGTCTTCGAATATACCAAACGAAACCGAAGTGCATATGTCGAGGGATTATTCAGCATATATGTACCGCTGACCAAGCATGAGATATCAACAAAATAGAACGTGATCTGGGTAGAGAAAGTGGGAAACTAGTATTGTCCACCTAATCCAAACACAATGACAGACTTCGTAGTGTGTAGTGAAAAGATAGCGAGATTTTTCTATTCCATACAAACTAGTCGGCTCACCAACAGGACAATTGCTTTCATCTGAACCGTCAGGACATTCAATCACTCCGTTGCACCGATCATAAATTGCCACACACGTGGTGGAATCATTACATCGAAACTGCAATTCTGGTGACGGACACTCAAATGGGACTGAAATTTGAGAAGATCGGATGATGTTATCAGTGAGACACGGACAAAAACGACAAAAAACAGACAACTACCAATATGAAATGATTCATCATGTGCAATCAATGCTCAACTCACCCGTAAAAACGATGGCAACACAATACAGCTGTTTCATCTGCTTTTTTAGGAAGCATCAACAAAAGTGTACATACACCGTGCCCCAGTTCATTCACCCTACCAACACTCAAACCCAAGGCACGCGTGTTTTGATCCGTACCACCAGCCCTAATGAAAACAATCCTCTGGCTTCAAACTAACTCGTTTTATTAGCGTAAAACACGACGTTTATATACAGTGTTGGTCCCTGTACTCAGTCAGTGCACAAAACGTATTGGCCCGACTAGAGCCGGCGGTCAAACCGTCTATTTAGGTGGTGTTGAGGCTAAACACCATTCTATCGACCCGCTCTGCTGTCGTTCGTGCCTTCAATGTTTCAAACTTTGACCTCGATGCCGGACAGGCTTTGCTTGCGCATTCCATGATTCACTGTGACGGCGTGAGTCTGCAAAGAAGAGCAGGCTGCGTATTGGCCACGCATCAACCACCACTATCCTCACAGCGTGACTGTGAGTAACACACGCGTCTTGCCATTACTTAAACTGTTTAAATTCATCGGTATGCGGCTGATGGGTTGCTACCGCCCAAGACAAGTGACGGATGGGTGGCTAGTCACGTGGGGATAACGTGAAACAAAGGGTTGACAACCGGCCCTTCGGTGTAATGTTGTCTTCTTCAAAGGCCTCTCGATTTTTCGGTTTGTGTATTAAATCGGCTTGGTATGATGCTACTAATGTCGTAGCGTTGGCTCTGTTTTGCTGTGGTTTGACTCACAGAGCTCGCCGCGGGGCGGTTCAGTAAACACTCAGTGTTCGGTTCACCGCCGTATCTTATAAACTTGCCCAGGACTGAGTAGTCCCCGGTGGCATCACAAAGGAGGGATCTACCAATTGTCGCATGACGGATGCAGTACGGATTTAGCGAAATAGCTTTGAAAAGTCACCGTAGCTAGCCAAAGTCTTCATTGATGTATCAGAAAACAGGACGCGAAGCTTTCGGAGCTTACGTAAACAGGCATGCATGTGATCTGAGCCAGACAAGAATTACAGGGGTATTATGGATAGATCAACCAATCAGTCGGGAGTGACCTTGTGAGTAGACATGAACAATCAATCATGGCATCTTATATAAGCAGAAGGGAAGACAGTCAGACAGATCACAGGGAGCACCATATCGTAGGCATGGATACACATATTGAACACATAATAGCAGTTGTTGCGGTCGGATGGCTTCTCGTCGATGTGCCGGAAGTGTGGATAACCATTTAGGCGAGGAGGATAACTGGCGACTCGCCTCTGAGACCCTATGCTTTTGTCATTGTCACATAACCCCAGCTCGTCTAAGGAAAACTGTTGCAAATACGGCCTCAGTGAAATCTATTGATGTGCAACTGATACTTCCTGCACCTGAGTATGTGGTAGCTAGATAGAGGACAGCGTCGGAGAGCGCTTGGGGCTTTCTCGGTAATCCCAACACTGCTGCATTAATTCACTTCGGGGCACAGTTTTTGGCCCAAGTGGGTGGGATCTTGAAACGTGCACGGAAGAGGTTGTGGTAAGTGCCGTCCTTGTTAAGTGTCTCCGCACCTCGGTAGGAGCGGTAATTTGCAATCAAAGATGACCAGCGGTTATCACCGTAAACTTTTAACAATAACAACCCGTGTTCGATTTTCACCACTTCCGGGAGACCTGATGCGCTGTGTGAAGGTCAGTAGAGTACCACGTTAGTGAAAGCATCCTAAGGTTTTGAAAGCCGATGTTGGTGGCGGTTAGTCTGTTGCAGATTGGAAAAAGCTAACGAAACGTTTGACAATCCTGTCCAAGACCTTACATTCCCGAGAAATACTGGCAGGGGAGGGACCAGTTCGGGCGTTTCAGTCCGCCGCAAGTACCAGAATATTACGTTTCAACACAACTTATCTTACAGTCTGTCAAAGAACCCGTTTACTGCCTCTGTGACTGCCACCGTCTCTGGGCCTCTCCGACCAAGAATAATCGAGCGGCGAAACTGGAAATGTTAATGGCGCCGACCACACATTCGCACGTGTCCATCTCAAGACCCAACTCTCAGCCCGGAGAAGGACACGCCTCGAGGTGAAAAAAGTTTCAAACATATGCTCGCGCTGATGCTCTCACACTGTGCACACACGCTGATATCTCTAATTCCACACCTCACCCCTGAACACTCACATTTTCACATCCTTCGGGAACTTCAGTCGGCCGTACTTGCGGTTGTGTCTCTGAGGGAAGTCCTGTTCCTGTTCTCTCGCGTCCTTCTTCGTCTGATACCCAAGTCTCGCCGGATCCACTTCTACCAGCTGATGTTCTTCTTCGACCTAGGGGTTCTTTTAAACCGACCACACTTTATATGCAACGCTGATGCACATAGGACAACAGACGTGTTTAACTCGTACGCTGGAGATCCTTGTCACCGACGTGTGTTGTATCCAAGAGACTCGCATTCAAGACCCAGCTCGGTCGTTCGATTGATGCTCCCATCCGGTCCTTCTGCAAAGTTTCACCTGCGCTTGTCTGGGGACCCTGAGGCTGCAGTTGCCGGGCTTGCTGATGCAGGTGTAACTCTCAGTGAGAGGACTGGAGCTGTGCTACTTGACTGGACCCCAGTTGACAGTCGGTTGTGCGCAGTGAGATTTAGAGGTTCGTGCAAAGTAATTAAACGCCATCCCAATAGAAGCAATTTGTTCGTCGTCTCAGCTTATGCCCCTACAGAACGCAGCTCCGATGCAATCAAAGATGTCTTCTATCAAAAGTTACACGACATCCTACATAAAGCAAAACGGGGTAATATCGTGATTTTAGCTGGAGACATGAATACTAGAGTCGGTCGGCTGTCTTCGAACGAGGCGCACTTGGGAGACCCTTTTGGCCTCGATTCCTGTCGTTCAGAAAACAAGAGACGGTTGTTGGCTCGGTGTTAAGATCACCGCCTGTTTCTCGCGAGGACAAACTTCAGACGTTCCAATGGCCGGTACGCCACATGGCGTCCGCCCTCTTCGAGTCAGCAATGGCCCCAGTTAGACCACGTCGCAATTAACTACCACTGGTGGGGCTGCATGCAAGACTGTGATCGTACTGGAAAACTCTCCTTGACTCCGACCACGAGTTGGTCTTCACTAAGCTCTTCACGTGCTTCGGTGGGCGTGCCAAACGTACGATGCAGTGGCGGTTAGACTGCGATATGCTGTCTGATCCGTCTTGCCTTTCAACTTTCCGAAACGTTCCAGATGAAAAGTTAAGACCAGCTCCACCAAATAAAATCAACCAGCACTTACCGCTTATAAAGAGTGCTTCGTATTCTGCTGGCACAGCCAGTTGTGGCCTGACCACTCGTACCGTTACATCCTGGATTTTCGTTGAGTCTCTATATCTTCTTGCTGCACATCAGCACATCCCGGCATGTAGTGAGCATAATGCAGCACGGCGTACAACGAGACGTGAACTTAACGCAAGTCTGTGTAGGGACTGCGAAACCTGGTGGTCTCAAAAAGCATCGGAAATGGAACATGCAGCCGCTGTGGCAAGTTCTCGGAAGCTGTTTCATCTCACCTGAGTCCCCGGTAGGAAACCATTGGGTGTGAGCGAAACCATCAGCGAAGCTGACGGTTCGCCTATCCACAGTCTGCAGCGACGTCTTGTATGCTGAGCAGAGCATTTTAAGGCACAGTTTAGCTGGCCTCCAGAGTCAGCCTATTCCATAACTGTTCCGGCACACGTCCCGTGGCCTGTTTCGACAGACCCACTTTCTGAGGCCGAGATCAGCGAGGAAATCCAAGCCCTAAGACGTCACAAAGCGCCCGACTGCGATGGCCTCTCCTCAGCTCTATTTAAATGTTGATGGAATGGAGCTTGTTGGAGAACTTCAGGTTTTGTTCTCCAAGGTCTGGCAATCCAAAAATGTTCCCTCTTTGTGGAGGAATCGATCGCTGTCCTCATCTTCAAGAAGAGCTCGCGCAGTGGCCGCGCCAACCATAGGGGTATAAGTCTAATCCCGATAGCGTCTAAGCTGCTAGTGTCTGTCATTCTTCGCAAGTTGTTCAACACGTGTGATGAGCAAACTCACGAGGAACACGCTGGGGTTCGAGCCAGTCGTGGATGCATCGATCAAATCTTCACCGTCCGACAGCTGTTAGAGCACTACTACGCCTTCCAAAGACCTATGCTCGTTGTGTTTCTAGACATTCGCGCGACCTTTGACTCTGTCCATAGGTCTGCATTGCGGCACTGTCTGTTGAGGAATGGTGTATCTGGGACGTATGTGTCGGTCCATATAGAGTTGTATCGTCATAACTCAGGTCGGATTAGGGCTCATAGCCAGCTTTCACCACCCTTTGCCGTCTCCAGTGGAGTACGAAAAGGCTGCTCTATATCCCCGTTTATTTTCAACTTATCTATAGAGGATGTCCTACAGAACGCTTTGTCTGGTTTTTCAGACGGTGGGGTTGAGCTCCTCCCGGGGAGCAGAGTCTTTGACTTAGAGTATGCCCATGATATTGCCTTGCGGAGCGACAGTGCACAGGCAATTCAGCGTGCATTGGACCGTTTGGTGATTGAAGTGTCCCGATATGGTATGTGCTTTGCGCCTTCAAAGTGCAAAGTACTCCTTCAAGACTGGCAGGAGCCTGTGCCTGCACTCACGTTTAATGGTGATCGGCTAGAGGTAATCAACAGCTTCAAGTACCTCGGGAGCCTGATCACAGCTGGTGGGGGGGGGGGTTAAGGAGGAGATCATGTCGCAAATTCCGAGAGCCAGAGCAGCCTTCGCGAACCTGTGCCATCTGTGGCACCGCCACGACATCCGGTTTCCCTCAAGAAAATGGTGTACAGTGCCACAGTTCGTAGTGTTCTTCTTTACGGTTGTAAGACCTGGCCCCTCTGCGTGGAGGATGCTCGATGTGTTTCCGTATTTGACCCCCGGTATCGCCGAAGCATTGCTTGTCTGGTGCGAACATCAGGTGAGCAATCACGAGGTTCGGCGTCGTGTGTTCGGTGCTGATAGTCGCCCTCTGAACGAGATAATGGCTCTTCACCGCCTCCGACGCCTCGGATGTTTTGCGTATGTCTGTCTATCGTTTATCTTTTCGTGCTCTTTTTGCAAGCACTAGGCGAGACTGGAAGAAACGGCTTGGCGGTCAGGTTATGACTTGGCGCAGGAGCATGAAGAAGTTGGCTTCGGCTTTGACTTCGGTTGGTGCATCCCGCCTTCCTGGTTGAAGCCCAACAGATGAGGATTGCCGTTGGTTAAAGACGCTGAGAGATATGGCTCAGAACGGAATCCAGTGGCGCGAATTCTCTGTGGTCTGTCTGTTAACTTCCCGTTCCCCATAAACAATTGAAAGACAGACAAAAAAATCTTTAAAACGTGTGCTGTGAAAATACTTGAAAACAAATTTGCTTTCACTTGTTGTAATCTTCATGTTGACTCTTAAACCCCCGTCTCTCGACTTTGTAGATTCTTTCTGTTGTTGCTGCGTTGGCACCAGGCTTATCCTCAATTCGATATATATATATATATATATATATATATATATATATATATATATATATATATATATATATATATATATATTCATCATCATCAATTGCTTCAATAGCTGCGCGCAAAACGTTCCGTGTTAGACGCGCCTTTGCCCCTAATCATCCATTGAACAAGGGTCGAATTCGTTTCACACATAAATATGACAATCAAGTGTAAGCTGGAGCATTGTGTTTCTTAACCGGGTCTTTTATATAACATTAAATCTGCAGCCACTGGCCCACCATGTCACTCGCTTTGTCTTTCCTCTGTTGCCGTTACTACTTCGCTCTACTCAGCTTGCCTCATGTGGTTCCCTTGACTCTGATCTTTCCTCTGACACATCATACAGAGGCGGAGAGTAACCAAAATCGGATTTCTGTCCCAAAGTGATGGATCTCTATCCTTCAGTCTTTTCTACTTATTAGAACAGTCAAGCTTTAGAGTACTTTTCGACTTTCGATCTTTCCACTTACTTGTGCTATTTCTCTCATCAAAAGTAGTATAAATAAACTGGTTCTCTCGTGATTGTTCCTCCAAGTTTCCCTTTTATAGTATATTTCCGGACCTTACGGTTCATTCCCATCTGTCGCAATTCCCTTAGTGTAGTAAAACTTGGCTCCCGTTTGTAAACCGGATGACAAAGTCACGGTGCTGACAAAACTTGAACTGGATAAATTTTACTGATCCCAGACAAAACAAAATACCAGAGAAGAGGGAAGTGATGCAGAGCATCCTTTTCTCAACATTCTCATCATGAGGTAACTGAACCGAAACACAGAAAACTGTTTGCCAAAAGCTGAAAACAATAAACCACGCACTCAAATATGGGAAACAATCCAGCATTTCATCGAGGGTTACGTGTGCATCTTTTTGACAGAGACGACACGCAAACACAAAATGCCAAGGAAAACACACACAATTCAGAATGTTCAGGCTGGTCACAGCTTAGTACCGTTTTAAGAGTTCCAACAACTTATTGGTGATCACAAGAATTTAAACAGTTCCGTCAGAAATATTGTGGTATAGATGATCTGAGGCTGCCAAACGCATCTTATAGCCGTCGGTCAATAAAGCTTCACACGAACTGTCCGACACTAAGGTACACCTCATTCAACTGTAAAACCCGCGTGGAACATTCAAAACCATCGAGTGTGGTGCAGGACAGCCAAGGCCTGGGGTGCGGCAAATAATACATAGATGACAAAAGGAAACAACTGGTCAAATGCACGGACACAAACTAGTCTTACGACACACCGACCCAAATCAGCCAATTTTAAATCACTGTGCACAAACAGATTGCGAAAACGAGATTGAAAGCGCGAGAGTGGTCGTCTGATCCTCGAGGCGCAACACTCGACCAAATGATTCAATCGACACGTTGAAAGCGATAAGCCTTAGTAAGACCTGCACAAGTGCCATTTACCTACACGTTGAACTGATTCTGTATGAGTCTAAAACCTAATTTAAACTTTGTACAATTCAGCGTAAACCCTGACGGTTTTCACGAAACATAAACGCAACTTGTGTGCACGTATACAGGAACGACGAACTGGTCAATGGTCTGGCGATATCAGGCATTATATATATATATATATATATATATATATATATATATATATATATATATATGAACTCAATATTTCGTACGTCTCTATCGATCGCATAGTTCTGCACAAATCGCATGGTCGCATATTACAGCGCGACTCAAAGAAGCTATATCGAAAAGCTGGCTGAATCGTCAAGACATATAAGCCCATCAAACCACGTTAAGGTGGGACTTCGATCTGGTGGGAGGCGAACGGTAATAACACGTGGTAACCTCAGTTGGTCAAGAATGCGAGCATTCACCTGACCAAAGGTAGATCAACTTCAGAAATCGGACAAGTATCGATGATTCCAAAGCCGTACAGAAGTTGAACTTGCGGTGACGGCGAGGATAACCCGAGTCGAGTAAAAGAAAGATAGACTCTCATGAAGGGATGAAAACAGACAGAAAATGAGTGTAAATTTCACAAATCCAGATGAATGTCACTCACCACACGAAACTCCATTTCTTACCCAACCGTTACGGCAAACACACAATCCTTTGGAGCAGAAGCTGTGGTCTGTTGAACAAGGATGCTGCTCACTGCAAATTTCATCTAATCCAATTGTCGGGCTCTGAAAAGGATCTAGCAAATTATTAGGATTCGAGCTTTGTTCGCGGTCCGCACTTGGCGAATGAACAGTCGTGAGAGTGATGACATAATAGTCCACTTGTGACGTGTAAGAACATCGTGAAGTAGGTGTGCAATTGAACAAAAAGCAATAGGCCGGAGGCTGTAGGTAGATCAATAAAAAAGTAAATCTTACCTTTGACTTGAAGACACCGATGTTGCAGTTAGTAAGCTTACAACAGGCTGTGTAACAATCACGCAGTGAACGGACCAAAACTTTATCCAGAAATTCGGCACCGGCGTCAATAGACGGTTTCGCAAGAATGATAGCGCCAGCCTCCAATTCCGCAGTTCTATTACATTTACTAATCACACTGTGACCAAACACAGTGATGGATACAAATATGAGTTGTATCAATGACACCATAATTATGGAAAGCGCGTGATGTTTCATGATACAATTTTTGACCATTGTATTACAGAAAGCAGTTCAAGTGGAAAAACGCGAGGAAAGTTTTTAAATCAACAATGCTGAAACGTCAGAAAATGAAAGTGTTATGTTTGTAGCTAATATCTGCAGAAAAAGTGACTGATAGAATCGCCAGCTGGACAACAAAACAAAAAAATATCCATACTAGCAGTGGTCATCTTTGTGAATCAAATCACAAAAATAACGAAAGAAGGTTGGTCGGAGACTGCGTAAAATAGAACCAAAGTACTTCAAGTGCCAACATACCACATAAACACAGGACAACAGTACAATGGTTTTTACACTTACAATGTCCATCAGTCGCACAGTACAAACGACCAATAACAGAGAACACAAAATGAGAAAAACTGATGAAAAAACAGACGAAAATAAACCTGGCGCATAAGGTTTTCAAACCGATCCAATATGGGCCATCAGTGACTTTATATCGGTTGTAGTTATTTTTTAATGCAGTGTTAGTAAAATCCGACAGGAAAGTAAATTCACACCGATAGGTGAGTAGTGAAGATGATGATCAGTGGCCAGAATGATAGAACGTGTGAACCAATGTGTGCCACTGATCACGACCCTACATGCCGAGAACATTTCATTTTTTATTACATACTTGTGCATGAGTGCCGTGGAAGGGGTATGTACGCCATAGCCACGAAGGTTCACTGCACCATTAAGGATAACTGGCTACCAGACCCGGAAAGTTGGAGGTGAAATAGGTCAGGTGTGATAAAGAGCCGGGCGACAGTGTAGGTTACTTTCTACCATGTCCGAATATTGACGAGATCGAAGAAAATATTCCTGAAAACTACGCACCATCATCATTTTTTAATGTTAAACAGCACGGTGAGTCCAACTGATCACTGCCTTTCTCACCATATTGCATTTAGAAATAAAAAGAATGAATGTACAAGATGCATAGGGAGTAGACCTACAGAGATAGAGAAGGGAAACAATGCCCTAGTAGACAACACACGGAATACACAGTCTAACTGTACAAACACAAATTGGTCAATCATTCTGATTTGACAGAAAGTGACAACACGATCGCCACTGTTCACGGTTCACTGCCATATCCTTCAGTGTCTCCAGCCAACTGGTTGACGGATCTTTTGGACCCCAACCACGAAGACGTGAAGCACCTACTTTTCCTAAGTTTGCTGTACATTTTCTCATTCCTCGCTGCCACGTCATCTGTTGACCTCCACGTGGTTTTTTCCACTCCTGAGGAGGAACGGAGAACATCTCTTCTTCAACAACAGCAAAGAACGCACCCATACAGCTTAAGCAATCGGGAAGTATAATTATCTTCGAACACTTGCGGTTTAGAATTAAACAGCTGGGGAGAATGTTGTATAATCAGTTGATTGTTTTATTATCCTTACGCTCCTCTTTTACCCTCCAGATTGTATACCGCAGTTATTTGTTGAATAAAATTTATTCTTAGGTCTTTGACTTTTCTCATTCGGAACTTTGTGACGTGATTCTAGTTCACTACAAATCGTTTATGTGCAGTGAGACTCAGGGGTTCGTGCAAAGTGAGCAGTCGTTCTTCCGATAGATGCAGTCTGTTTTTAGTCTCGGCGTATGCACCCACCGATTACAGCCCAGATGCAATCAAAGATAACTTTTGCCATGAGCTCCATCTCTTGCATAAAACAAGCCGGACCGATAACATGCTTTTGGCAGATTTGAATGCTACAGCTGGTCAGCTTTCATGGAACAAGGCACATCTACGAGGCCCTTTTGGGCTAGATCTCTGACAATCATAAAACAGGGATTAGTTGTTGGCTCTATGCTCAGACTATCATCTGCTTCTCGACAGTACGAATTTTAGACGTTCTAATCGCCGGTACTCCACTTGGCGTCCACTCTCTTCGGGTCAACAGTAGACCCGGAACGACCACATGGCCATAAGCCAAAAATGATGAGGTTCTATACAAGACTGCCGCTTGTACTGGAATACCTCGCCCCTCGATTCCGACCACGCATTTGTCTGTACTAAGCTGCCCATGTGCTTCGGTAGGCGCTCGAAACGCAAACTGCAATGACGGTTCGACTGCGATATACCTCCCAATCCATCTCGCCTATCCGCCTTCCAGAACACCCTAGCTGAAATGCTAGATGTTGCCACACCGGATAATATAAACCAGCACTGGTCGCTTATCAAGAATGATTTGCATTCCGCTGGCCTAGTAATTTGTGGTCTATCTTGTCGTGCCGAGATCCTGGATTTCTGCGCCTTCTCGACGCACGTCAGTTGATCCCGGTTGGAAGTGAGTATAACGAAGCACGACCCGCAAAGAGATCCGCACCTAACGCGAGTCTTTGCAGAGTTCGCGAAATCTGGTGGTTGAAACGTGCATCAGAGATGGAAAGTGCTGCCGCCATGGGAAGTTCCTGAAAGCTGTGCTATCTCATTCGAGTGACCGGTAGGAAGCCACCAGGTATGAGTGAAACAATTTGTTAAGCTGGCGGTTCCTCAATGCACAAGCCAGGACGTCTCGAACCCTGGGCGGAGCACCCTCTGACAGTTTAGCTGGCCCTCGGTGTCAGCCTCTCCTACAATTCTTCCGGCACACGTCCAGTGGTGCATTTCGACGATCCACCTACCGAGGCGGAGATTCGGAAGCAAATTCAGGCCTTGGGACGTCACAAAGCGCCGGGCTCTGATGACCACCCCCAGCCGTTTTTAAAGATAGTGGAGTGCAGCTCGTTTGTGAACTTCATGTTTTGTTTTCAAAAGTTTGGAATTCCGAGCATTTTTCGTCCACGTGGGGGTGTAAGCCTTATTTCAATAGCGTCGAAGCTGCTTGCGTCTGTCATAATTCGCAGGTTGTGCCAAACGCGTGAAGAGCAGACTCGCGAGGAGCAAGCTGGATTTCGTACCGGTGGTGGGTCTATTGATCAAATCTTCACCCTCCCACTAGTGCTAAAGCACCGTCAAACTTTCCAAAGACCAACAATCGTCGTGTACCTGAACATTCGCGTAGCCTTCGACTCTGTCGATAGGAATACACTATGGAATTGTTTGTTGAGAAGTGAAGTACCTGAGATGCATGTATCAATCCTCAAAATGTCGTATCGTCGCAACTCAGGTCGGACTAGGGCCTACGGCCAGCTTTCACACCCCTTTATCGACGTGGAATATGCCGATTATATCGCCTCGCTGAGTGACAATGTACAGGTAATACAACATGCTTTTAACCGCTTGGCGATTGAGGTGCCTATATATGAAATGCACTTTTCGCCTTCTAAGTGCAAAGTGCTTTTACAAGATTGGCAGGAGCCTGGGCCTGTTAGTCGACAACTTTAAGTATCTTTGGAGCTTGATAGCAGCTGGATATGGTGTTTGGGTGATCAATTCACGATTAGCGAAAGCCAGAGCAACTTTCGCAAACCTGTGACACCTGTGACTTCTCAGCGACATCCGGCTCTCTATCTTAAGGGACGAATGTACGTCGTCGCGATTTGTAGTGTTTTACTCTATGGTTGCGAGACCCGACCACATCGCGTTGAGAATGCTCGGTGTCTTTCCGTGTTTTACAACTGATATCGCCGAAGCATTGCTCGCCTCTGGTGAGAACATCGAGTGAGTAATAACGAAGTACGCCATTGTGTGTTAGACAAGGATAGTTGCTCTCTTAATGAAGTGATCGGTCTACACTGTCTCCGGTGGTTTGGTCGTGCTTTGCAAATACCTGCCCGTCATCTGCCTTTTCGCGCTTTATTCGCTCTATTCGAACAACAGTCGATGTCTGATCAATATTCGTTAAATTCACCTCAAACTGCGGCTACGCATAATGCTCTGCCTCTATACGCCATGTTCAAAGCCACAGACGATAACTTTCTTGCTGAAGTTCGCGCTAAATGCTTTTTCCATGGTTACGACAAAATATCCAAGATTGAAATGCTCGGTAAGAAATGCCATATGCAAGACTTGTGGAAAAAGGGGGATTTACAGGTTCGTCTGTCGAGAAATTCTCAGGACAGTATCTCTTCTGCAGTCTGTCCATCTCTCTCTTCTATCACCACTGCAGCTGCGCCGAAATGTTTTTGCGAATCTACGATTACCTTGAAGTAAACAGTATTCCTTGCCGTGCTCTTACACACACAGGGAACTTAACCAGCTACGTATCGGAAAGTTTGGTACGTGCCAACCATTGGACCATACATCCTCCTCAAGAAACAATAACAATGGCTTCCAGTGCCTTCCAGCGCACCACGAGAAGGCACTGTCATGTATTAATCAAGCTCAAAAATCTCACCTACGATCGGTTTAAACTATCCGTCCTACGTAACTTGTGCACAGGCATACTGCTCGGACATGACTTCCTTGGAATTCACAAAAGTGTCAAAATATCGTTTGATGGCCAGAAACACCGGCTTATTGTTTGCGTGTTGAAATCGGCTTCTGTCATAGCTACACCACCCCTTCAAAATCTATCCTCCGACTGCAGACCTACAAGCTACCGGGTCACGACGACAACCGAGAAGGTGAACTGTTTACACGCGAAGAAATGCAGCGACTTCTTTCCGACGGTGTCAATAAATTCTCTAAACCCATCTGCCGAGCCCGGGTGTTGGTTGTCTATAATGGAAACCATAAACGGAGGATGGTGGCGGATTACAGCCAAACCATAAATAGATCCACGAACCTGGATAACTATCAGTTAGCAAAAATAGATAAGATGACTGAGAAGGTAGCCTCGATATGACCCATCTAATACGTTCATTCTCAAAAGTATTTACCATCAAATACTTATTCTCAATGAAGAAAAGCCATTCACTGCTTTCGAAGCTTGCGGACGATTACATCAACTTCGTCGCACCCACTTTGGAGTAATCAAAGAAGTATCGTGTTTTCAGAGGGCGATTGATTAACTCGTTTCCACCGAGAAATTTTAAGATACTTTCGCATACGTTGAAAACAAAACGACTTGTGGGAACACTGCTAGTGAGCATGATTTGAATCTCCGGAGATTCCTGGATGTAGCCAAGAAATATGATCTAACTTTACCGAAACTAAAAGCTCATTTGAAGCTGAAGAAATCAAGCTACTTGCCTTTCAGATCTCGAAATTCAGCATCAAACCGGATCCCGATCGATTAAAACCCTTACTGGAGTTACAACCACTAAAAGACCAAATCACAACGACGAGTTGTGGACCTCTTTGCTTACTATTCACCCTGAATTTCCAACTTTTCTGGTAAAACTAACCCATTTGTACATAACCAGATGTTTCCATTATCCGAAATCCCCATCATCATCATCATCGTACAGCGTTAAATAGTAGGGCAAGCCCCACTTACCACTGCCTTTCTCACCATGTTGCACGCTGAATTAGAAAGTATGAATATACAAGATGGACAGGGACTGGATCTACATGGGTGGGAAAAGGATCTAGCAAAGGCAAGTCTAACCACTGTTCGTTTAGACCCACTACATGTTTTAGAAACTGATGTTTCCGACATCGTCATCGCTGCCACGCTCAACCAAGATGGGTACCCGGTTTCATTTTTCTCCAGAGCGCTGACTCCGACAGAAGGACATCATTCGGCGATTGAAAGACAGACATATGCCATTGTTGAGTCCAGACGAAAGTGGAGACAGTTGTTAAGCTTATAACTGACCAACGGTTTATTTCTTTAATATTCAGAAACCAATAACACCGTCAAGGTTTTCATAACCTTTTGCCATGTCGTAGACTAACCACCTCGACCTACCTTCCAACCACTACGTGCCTCGGAAAACAGCGTACGCCGACGAAGCTTATCGGTGGGCATGCGTAACATATGTCCCAAACACCTTAACTCGTTTGGATCCAGTACTTGATCCACAAACTGACCTCTGGTTCCGAACACCCTCAGCATTGCTGATACGGTGTTCCCACCATATTCGGGCAATGCTACGGAGACATCATCATCATCATCATCATCGTACAGCGTTAAACAGTAGGGCAAGCCCCACTGACCACTGCCTTTCTCACCATGTTGCACGTTGAATTAGAAAGTATGAATATACAAGATGGACAGGGACTGGACCTACACGGGTGGGAAAAGGAAAGAATGCCCTAGTAGCCAACACACGGAATACACAGTCTAACTGTACAAACGTACACCGATCAAACATTCTGATTCGATAGAAAGTGACAACACGATCGCCACTGTTCGCGGTTCGCAGCCATATCCTTCAGTGTCTCCAGCCAACTGGTAGACGGATCTTTTGGACCCCAACCACGAAGACGTGAAGCACCTACTTTTCCTAAGTCTGCTGTACATTTTCTCATTCCTCGTTGCCACGTCATCTGTTGACCTCCACGTGGTCTCTTCCACTCCCTAGGAGGAACGGAGAATAGGACACGGTACGGTAGACGTGTGTTTGCCATACGCAACACGTGTCCCAACCAACGAAGTCTACTAAGTTGGATACGCTGTGACAAAACGTTCTCTGAATTAGTACCCAATACTCGCTTTCTTACCTCATCGTTGCTTACTCGGCTATTCCACCCAATCCTAGCGATACTACGTAAACATCGATGGTCGAAAACCTCAAGACGACGAATATCTTCAGCACGCAGACTCCAAGTTTCGCAACCGTACAACAAAACTGAACGCACAGTGGCACAGTATACACGACCTTTCAACTTCAGTGAAATATCAGGTCGGCGCCACAAGTGCTTCAGTCCAGCGTACGCCACTCGAGCTTTGGATATCCGCGTACTCACCTCTACTACTGTGCTCCCATCCGTCGTCACGCAGCTACCGAGGTAGGTGAAGTGGTCGACAACTGACAGCACCTCCCCATCGAGCATCAAGCTCGGAATTGTTGACGTCCAGTCTTGTAACATCACCTTGCACTTTGAAGGTGCAAAGCGCATGCCGAATGGGGCTACAGCCCTTGCGAGATTATCTAGTGCACGTTGAGCATGTTCCGTGGATTCGAACAAGCAGACAACGTCGTCTGCGTAATCTAAGTCACATAGCTTTTCACTATCTCCTAGTTCGACCCCTACATCCTGAAGATTTTGCAGCCCACTCTCCATTATTTCGTCCATGACGAAGTTGAACAGGAATGGAGACAAAGGGCATCCCTGCCGAACACCACTGGTCGTTTCGAACCGACCGGATAGTTCGCCGTAAACTCTAACGCGGCCAGAAGTATGAGAATACAATGATCTCAGTAGGTTCACGAACTTCTGGGGCATACCTTTTCGATGAAGAGTACTGAAAAGCGATGTTCGATCAACTGAATCGAAGGCGCCTTTCAGGTCTAAGAAAAGCATTATTGTTGGTCGGCGGTGCGTGTGACGCGTTTCAAGAAGTCGGCGAAGAGTAAAAATCTGGTCGATGCATCCTCGACCTGGGCGGAATCCAGCCTGCTGTTCGCGGACATTCCTCTCGCGAGCCGGTGTAAGACGGTGCAGCAAAATCGAAGCTAATACTTTGGTGACTATCGGGATTAAGCTAATCCCACGATAATTACTGCAGTCATTGCGTATTCCCTTCTTGAAGATGGGAACAATCAATGACTCGCTCCATATTAACGGAATACGCTCCTCCTTCCAAATGTCACGGAGCAAGGCGGTTAGTGATTTTATCAACGCCTCACCACCCAGTTTGAAAAGAACTGGGGGAAGTTCGTCGGGACCTGCCGCTTTCCCCCGCCTTAGTAATCGAATACATGACTCTACTTCTACTTCTGATGGGGGCTCAAGTGATACCACCCAAGGAGTCACAGTTGTTGACACGGGAGTAATTACACTAGCGTGCGGCCAGCTAAACTGTTCCTTGAAGTACTCGGCCCATCGGTCAAGCCTTTGCTGTTTGTTATGGATGGGTTCTCCATTCCTATTGCAAATCGCTTCACTGACCTGAGTTCGCCGTCCACTGGTGTCACGAATAAGTTTGAACAGTCTTTGACTGTTACCTGAAGCAGCTGCCACTTCCATTTCTTCGGCTACATTGACCCACCAATTTTCGCGATCCTTCTTAAGGCTTCGTGTAACTTGTCTTTGCAGCTTTCTCCGCATCTTATTCATCTCCTTACGGTTCGAAAGCTGACGCTTTTGCTCCATTATACTCAGCGACTCTTGCGAGATCCAGTGTCTTTGATGGACAACGGATCCAGGACCACAGGCAAAACCTGCTGCAACGTGCATCGCCTGTTTGATATGAGACCAATGCTCATCTACATTACTGTTCTCCGTGGATCCTAGCTCATGTGCTAACTTCTGCTCATAACGGGTGCAAACGTCTGGATCACACAAACGTTGCACGGCTAATCGGGTTTGCGGTTTGCGACGATGGCCATGGAGCTGGAGAGATAATCGCATTAAAACTAAGGCATGGTCCGACTTTACGTACGTGGACCAGTAGGATCTACAGTTCTGAACAGAACTGCGCCACCGGTAGCTTACGGCGATATGGTCAATTTGACTAAAAGTACCTGTAGAGTTAGAGCGCCATGTCGCTGTGCGACGCGAGCTGTGTCGGAAATTTGTGCTAGACAAGAACAATCGATTGTCTGCACAAAATTGGAGAAGCCTATCCCCGTTATCTGTGCGCTCAGCGGGTAAAGCACAACGCCCACCTAAACAGGCTTCTGACACACTGAGTTTGCCAACTTGTGCATTGAAGTCACCAGCTAGCACTACAATGTCGGAACCTTTACTGCTGCGAACGAGAGTGGCGAGGGCATCATAGAACTCATCTTTCTGCAAGTCTGAGCTGCACTCCGTTGGGGCGTACGCCGAGATCACGAACAAATTGCGTTTAACACAACTATCCTTTCGAACGCCGACTGACCCTTGGAGTCTCACAGCACATAAACGACTGTTAACAGGGATCCAGTCTAATAGGGCAGCCTCAGCCTTGTCAGTCAAGACAATTCCTACACCACGTTGACCCACAGCCCTAGCTGCTTCGTCTCCTGAGGTGCGCAGAATATACCTCGATGAGATACCTGGAGCAGTTAGCTGAATTACATTGCTCGAATCCTGGATACGCGTTTCGCTTAAGCAGCAAACATCAATCTTCAGAGAGTTCATTGTGAGGGCTAGGCACGCCTGCTGACCGACCTGCATCAGTGTACGCACGTTGAAGGAGCCGAGATTCAGAGGCTGACGGGGCTTGAGAAAATGTGAGTTACCAGTCAGAGGATTATTCCCGACACTATTTGACAGTGAATCGTTGCGAGTATCGACCGTGTTATCAATGGGAGCATTATGGGTGGATAGATGGGGCAAAGAGGGATGGTTAGGGACAGAAGACAAAGGTTGAATAACAGAAAGGGAACTCTGAGCAGTAGCACACTTATCACTACCCACCCCGCTCGATGCAATGGGCAGCGCGGTCCTGATTAGCCTGCGCGACGACCGATGCAGTATGGAATTCTTTTTAGTCGTGCAGTTCATGGGAGATGTTGGACGGGTACTGCTAGGGTGTCCAGCCACAAAGCAGGAGAACGATTAGGGTCCTCATCCAAAGCCTTTAGTTCTGACAAGAACCTATCCACAAGGCAGCGGGATTGCTTAGTGGAAGCCCATTTGCTTGGATCAATTATTCTTCCACTGGTTTTTCCGACTGAGTTGCCAGCTCAAATCAACCCCCAACCTGGAGGACCAGGAGACTGGACTTCGTCTGACCTCTACCCATTGACCTGTCAGGTATGATTGCATCTCCGGCTTAAGGAAGCCATCCTGTATAGCTCTTTGGGTCATAGAGGCGCGCAAGCCATCACACCACGTCAAGGTGCAGTCTCGTCGTGATGGGACGGAGACATCGATGTTCGTCTATCTTCAATCCTTAACGGGCATGCTTCTAAGCCGTATAGAACAGACCTAACCACTACAGTGTACACTTGACTCTTGACAGACAGCCGGATGTCACGCAACCGCCAAAAACGGCTGAGGCTGGCAAAAGCCAAACGCGCCTTCTGTATACGCGATGGCACTTCATCCGATATCTGCCCACCTGATGAAATGTAACTTCTCAAGTAACAAGACTTCTCTACTTCAGCTAGAGCTTACCCTGCTAACATGAGATTTGGTGTTCTGCCAACCCATTCCTGAAGCAGCATTTTACACTTTGAAGGTGAAGAACGAACTCCGAGCATTGCTACACCGTTGTTTAGGCTGCCTGAGAAAACTTGCAACTTACCTGGATCTTCACTCAAAACGACAATATCGTCCGCGTATTCCAAGTCAGATAGTTTACTGCCTGAGCAAAGATCGATACCACTACTATCACACGAAGATAGGGCTATCTCAAAAAGCAATTCAATTACAGAACTAAAGAAGAAGGGTGAAAGGGGGCAACCCTGACGAACAACACTTCCAGTGATGAACTCGAGTGGAAGATCGCCGTCGTCATGAACTCGGCTTCGGCTGTTCGCATACAACCTTTGACTTGAGCAACCTGAGAGAACTGGGCCCACAAACAAAATATGGACTCGGACTATCCACCTCTTGCTCACAGACTGTACCACGTTTTTGTTTGACACAGTCTGAAATCAGGCGGGTCTGTAATATTATATATATATATATATATATATATATATATATATATATATATATATATATATATATATATATATATATATATATATAACCACGTGCATTGGTATGGATACCTCTGGCTTCCGGCACGACAAGACTGACCTGTCTAAAGAACTCACCACGTGCTCTTTGTGCAGCAGCACTGCGCTGGTACGACCATATAAAATCACTGTTCACGATGACCCCGAGGTCTTTAACCCTACTAACTGCTTCTATGGTAAACAGGCCCCTGGTTAGGGACGACGGTTAGCCTTTTCGTTGACCTTGACAACAGATGGCTCTTCTCAACGTTGAGAGGTAAGTCCCACTGTTGTGCCCAGTCTAGGACGGTTCCCTCTCTGTTATTCAACCTTTGTCTTCTGTCCCTAACCATCCCTCTTTGCCCCATCTATCCACCCATAATGCTCCCATTGATAACACGGTCGATACTCGCAACGATTCACTGTCAAATACTGTCGGGAATAATCCTCTGTCTGGTAACTCACATTTTCTCAAACCTCGTCAGCCTCTGAATCTCGGCTCCTTCAACGTGCGTACACTCATGCAGGCCGGTCAGCAGGCGTGCCTAGCCCTCACAATGAACTCTCTGAAGATTGATGTTTGCTGCTTAAGCGAAACGCGTATCCAGGACTCGAGCAATGTAATTCAGCTAACTGCTCCTGGTATCTCATCGAGGTATATTCTGCGCACCTCAGGAGACGAAGCAGCTAGAGCTGTGGGTCAACGTGGTGTAGGAATTGTCTTGACTGACAAGGCTGAGGCTGCCCTATTAGACTGGATCCCTGTTAACAGTCGTTTATGTGCTGTGAGACTCCAAGGGTCAGTCGGCGTTCGAAAGGATAGTTGTGTTAAACGCAATTTGTTCGTGATCTCGGCGTACGCCCCAACGGAGTGCAGCTCAGACTTGCAGAAAGATGAGTTCTATGATGCCCTCGCCACTCTCGTTCGCAGCAGTAAAGGTTCCGACATTGTAGTGCTAGCTGGTGACTTCAATGCACAAGTTGGCAAACTCAGTGTGTCAGAAGCCTGTTTAGGTGGGCGTTGTGCTTTACCCGCTGAGCGCACAGATAACGGGGATAGGCTTCTCCAATTTTGTGCAGACAATCGATTGTTCTTGTCTAGCACAAATTTCCGACACAGCTCGCGTCGCACAGCGACATGGCGCTCTAACTCTACAGGTACTTTTAGTCAAATTGACCATATCGCCGTAAGCTACCGGTGGCGCAGTTCTGTTCAGAACTGTAGATCCTACTGGTCCACGTACGTAAAGTCGGACCATGCCTTAGTTTTAATGCGATTATCTCTCCAGCTCCATGGCCATCGTCGCAAACCGCAAACCCGATTAGCCGTGCAACGTTTGTGTGATCCAGACGTTTGCACCCGTTATGAGCAGAAGTTAGCACATGAGCTAGGATCCACGGAGAACAGTAATGTAGATGAGCATTGGTCTCATATCAAACAGGCGATGCACGTTGCAGCAGGTTTTGCCTGTGGTCCTGGATCCGTTGTCCATCAAAGACACTGGATCTCGCAAGAGTCGCTGAGTATAATGGAGCAAAAGCGTCAGCTTTCGAACCGTAAGGAGATGAATAAGATGCGGAGAAAGCTGCAGAGACAAGTAACGCGAAGCCTTAAGAAGGATCGCGAAAATTGGTGGGTCAATGTAGCCGAAGAAATGGAAATGGCAGCTGCTTCAGGTAACAGTCAAAGACTGTTCAAACTTATTCGTGACACCAGTGGACGGCGAACTCAGGTCAGTGAAGCGATTTGCAGTAGGAATGGAGAACCCATCCATAACAAACAGCAAAGGCTTGACCGATGGGCCGAGTACTTCAAGGAACAGTTTAGCTGGCCGCATGCTAGTGTAGTTACTCCCGTGTCAACAACTGTGACTTCTTGGGTGGTATCACTTGAGCCCCCATCAGAAGTAGAAGTAGAGTCATGTATTCGATTACTAAGGCGGGGGAAAGCGGCAGGTCCCGACGAACTTCCTCCAGTTCTTTTCAAACTGGGTGGTGAGGCATTGATAAAATCACTAACCGCCTTGCTCCGTGACATTTGGAACGCGGAGCGTATTCCGTTAATATGGAGCGAGTCATTGATTGTTCCCATCTTCAAGAAGGGAATACGCAATGACTGCAGTAATCATCGTGGGATTAGCTTAATCCCGATAGTCGCCAAAGTATTAGCTTCGATTCTGCTGCACCGTCTTACACCGGCTCGCGAGAGGAATGTCCGCGAACAGCAGGCAGGATTCCGCCCAGGTCGAGGATGCATCGACCAGATTTTTACTCTTCGCCGACTACTTGAAACGCGTCACACGCACCGCCGACCAACAATAATGCTTTTCTTAGACCTGAAAGGCGCCTTCGATTCAGTTGATCGAACATCGCTTTTCAGTACTCTTCATCGAAAAGGTATGCCCCAGAAGTTCGTGAACCTACTGAGATCATTGTATTCTCATACTTTTGGCCGCGTAAGGGTTTACGGTGAACTATCCGGTCGGTTCGAAACGACCAGTGGTGTTCGGCAGGGATGCCCTTTGTCTCCATTCCTTTTTAACTTCGTCATGGACGAAATAATGGAGAGTGCGCTGCAAAATCTTCAGGATGTAGGCGTCGAATTAGGAGATAGTGAAAAGCTATGTGACCTGGATTACGCAGACGACGTTGTCTGCTTGTTCGAATCCACGGAACATGCTCAACGTGCACTAGATAATCTCGCAAGAGCTGCAGCTCCATTCGGCATGCGTTTTGCACCTTCAAAGTGCAAGATGATGTTACAAGACTGGACGTCAACAATTCCGAGCTTGATGCTCGATGGGGAGGTGCTGGCAGTTGTCGATCACTTCACCTACCTCGGTAGCTGCGTGACGACGGATGGGAGCACAGTAGTAGAGGTGAGTACGCGGATATCCAAAGCTCGAGCGGCGTACGCTGGACTGAAGCACTTGTGGCGCCGATCCGATATTTCACTGAAGTTGAAAGGTCGTGTATACTGTGCCACTGTGCGTTCAGTTTTGTTGTATGGTTGCGAAACTTGGAGTCTGCGTGCTGAAGATATTCGTCGTCTTGAGGTTTTCGACCATCGATGTTTACGTAGTATCGCTAGGATTGGGTGGAATAGCCGAGTAAGCAACGATGAGGTAAGAAAGCGAGTATTGGGTACTAATTCAGAGAACGTTTTGTCACAGCGTATCCAACTTAGTAGACTTCGTTGGTTGGGACACGTGTTACGTATGGCAAACACACGTCTACCGTACCGTGTCCTATTCTCCGCCCCTCCCAGGGAGTGGAAGAGACCACGTGGAGGTCAACAGATGACGTGGCAGCGAGGAATGAGAAAATGTACGGTAGACTTAGGGAAAGTAGGTGCTTCACGTCTTCGTGGTTGGGGTCCAAAAGATCCGTCCACCAGTTGGCTGGAGACACTGAAGGATATGGCTGCGAACCGCGAACAGTGGAGATCGTGTTGTCACTTTCTATCGAATCAGAATGTTTGATCGGTGTACGTTTGTACAGTTAGACTGTGTATTCCGTGTGTTGGCTACTAGGGCATTCTTTTCTTTTCCCACCCATATAGGTCCACTCCCTGTCCATCTTGTGTATTCATACTTTTTAATTCAACGTGCAACATGGTGAGAAAGGCAGTGGTCAGTAGGGCTTGCCCTACTGTTTAACGCTGTACGATGATGATGATGATGGAGGACGGTTCCCATATCCCTGCCTAGATCGCCCCTCTCCTCGAACCCTACAACTTCCCAGTCATCCGCGAAAATAAAACTAGGCGATTGGAGGACAGGTACCAGGTTTTCAATAAAGAATAGGAATAGTATCTGCCTATGACGGATCCTTAGGGTACGCCATTGGTGATGTTCACTAAGCTAGAGCACCCGTCTCCTACTTTGACACAAAACATCCTGCAGGAAAGGATATCCGTCAACCATCTACGTACTGACCCCGCTATACCAAACGTCCCCACCCAGACAGTACAGTAGTCCCCAACAAGTCACAAATTAGTCATAAAAGAGTCCCCAAAAGGTCCCAAAATAGTCCTGTTTAAAACACCCTAGGGACCAGCATTGCGAACTTAATATTCGGTCTGATAGACAGAGCTTGCAGGGGAAGTCCCGCCTTCACAGACATACATTTATTGACAAAAATACCAATGGTGCATTATCTCACCCCTCGTTCATAGAGCTAGCGCTGGAAACACTATGTTCCAGCGTGAATCTAAGGCGTTCCTGAAAGCTGGCTCATTGCTGCACCTAACATCATCCTATGACAGTCCATTACACAGAGGTACAACCCCATTTGTGGAAAAACTTAGCTCGTATGTCTAGCCTTGAGTGTGCATTTTGTAGCCTTAGGTTATGTCCCCTGGTGCGGCACTTAGCAGCAGAAACGAATAAGTCATGTATGTCTATACCCGACAAAGTTTTTATAATCTTGAACGTTTCTGTTAAGTCATCTCGGCTTCCACGATGTGTCAAAGAGAAGAGATTAAGATCTAGGAGGCAGGCACAAGATTTTCCTCTCCAACCGGTGATCATTCTAGTTGCTAGTCATTGCACACTTTCTAGGCAGCCTGTATGTTTACGATAATAAGGAGCCCATGCTTGCACACAATACTCTGGAGGAAGTCGCATTAAAACCCTATAAAATGAAACAAAGACTTGTTTTTGCACGTGACAGTACTACAAACCATAGTTTTTACTACTTTTGCCATGTTTGCAGCCCTCTGGCTTTGTCTTGAAGGCCTAAATATCTACGTAACTTTCATACCTGGGTCTTTTACCTCCGACACTTCGAAACGAAAAAAATGCTTGTTTCGTCTACGTTGGTAGATACAACCTGGCACTTATCGAGAATCAAGGGTAAATCCCATCGATCCGCCTTTCTGTGAACAGCACCTGAATTCTGTACTAAATTGCTCCTCGCTATCTTCACTTCATCCGCAAAGATGAAACGCGGGTTGCTCAATTGTTTCACTAGGTCATTTATGTACAGGAGGAAGAGTAAAGGTCCCAGTACTGAACCCTGTGGCATACCACCGGTAACCTGCTCCAACCCCGATACATAACCGCCCACTTTTACACAGAAACTATAATTCCCAAGAAAGTGTGCTATCCAATACCCTGCCTTCCCGATTACCCCAGAAGACTGCAATTTATAGCCCAGCAGGTGATGTCTTACAGGGTCGAAAATCTTACTCAAATCCATTCGTCGAGTGATCTCTTCTAAGAACATCTGTAGGTTTGCCAAACACGTTCTTTTCTAACAAATCCATGTTGGGCAGGTGTCAGTAGTTTGTTGCTAATCAGATGAAGGCCAAATCGCTTCCTGGTTATACGTTCCAAGCACTCATACAACACTGATGATGTTAGGCTGACCGGTCTATAATTCTCCGCCTTCTGACTGGATCCTGTCTTATGTATTGCTACAACAATGGCCTTACGCCAGTCCTCGGGCACCTCACCTTCCCATAGCGACGCTCAGCATAGCTGGGCAACAAACCCTGACAGGATATCGGAAAGAGACTGAACAATCGCCGGATGGGTAGCATCCGGTCCGGCTGTGTTTGTGCTTGCACAGCGATTTAGGTTCCTGGGGTAAATCGACCTAACCTACAGTAAGCTCCAGAAGCACCCGCGTACTCCTAGTATCTGAGTCCGCCGCAGTAAGCATGTGGGTCTGACGACACACTTAAGAAACGCAACTAAGGTTTCCGCCTTGTCTTCGTCATCGAAGGCAATTCCTCCGACGGGCATTACCGAAATACCTACGCACAGAAATGTCGTTTTCTTGGACTGTATATAAGCGAAGAACTTCTGAGGATCTCATTTCACATTTTTAACGAGTTTCTCTCCATACCCCCACTTAGATTCTCGCTCCAGGGCCTTGAGTGTACAGGATATATAGGGAGTGGACCTACAGAGGTAGAGAAGGGAAACAATGCCCTAGTAGACAACACACGGAATACACAATCTAACTGTACAAACACAAATTGGTCAATCATTCTGATTTGACAGAAAGTGACAACACGATCGCCACTGTTCACGGTTCACTGCCATATCCTTCAATGTCTCCAGCCAACTGGTTGACGGACCTTTTGGACCCCCACCACCACCACGCAGACGTGAGGCACCTACTCTTCACGAGTTCTCTGTACATTTCCTCATTCCGCCTTACCCCATCTGTTGACCTCCACGTGACTTCTTCCACTCCTTAAGAGGAACGGAAACCAGGACACGGTACGGTAAACGTGTTTGCTATGTGTAACACGTGCCTCAACCAACGAAACCCACTAATCTGGATACGTTGTGATAGAACATTCTCTGAACTAGTACCCAATACTCGATTTCTGACCTAAGCATTGTGTACTCGGTCACTTCATTCAATCTTAGAGATACTACGCAAACATCGATGGTCGAAAACCTCAAGACGACGAATATCTTCAGCATGGAGACTCTGTCTCACAACCATACAACAAAACTAAACGCACTGCGGCACAGTATACACGACCTTTCAACTTCAGTGAAATATCAGACCGGTGCCACAAGTTCTTCAATCCAGCGTACGCCGCTCGAGCGTGCTCAGTTCTACTACAGAGCTCCCATCCGTCGTCACGCTGCTACCGAGGTAAGTGAAGCGGTCGACAATTGCTAGTACATCTTTGTCGAGCATCATACTCGGAACCGTTGACGCTGTCTTGCCAACGGAGCAAGCTTGTCTTGTTATGTATTCTGTAACTCGATATTATTAGCATGAACTTTGTGTTTGATAAATTTTCTTACGCACGTTTCTTTTACATTTTAGCGCATGGAAGATTTTCAGATGAATAAAACCCAAATCACCTGCCATCGTTCTTTCTCGATTTCTCGTATTGTCTTCTCTGTTGCAACCGTTCAATCGTATTGAATCTCATTATAATTTATTTATCTGAAGGTTAATGGACC
This sequence comes from Fasciola hepatica, assembly GCA_948099385.1. Classification (NCBI taxonomy): domain Eukaryota; kingdom Metazoa; phylum Platyhelminthes; class Trematoda; order Plagiorchiida; family Fasciolidae; genus Fasciola; species Fasciola hepatica. The sequence continues at coordinate 5,132,578 of CANUEZ040000012.1, read as the reverse complement.
GTTTTCTTCGACCCGGCCGGTTTTCCGAAGATCCGAACTCATCGAATGCTGCGGACGACTGGACTCACTGAATCTGTACATTCAACAATTTTATCGATTCAATTTCAGTGCATAATCCAGATAAACTCAAGACGTTAATAAACTATATCTCGCCGTCGGTGTATAAATTCATTTCGGATTGTCCTGATTGTGATTCAGCTATCACAACACTTTAGTCTTTGTACGCCGGTTCGATTCCGGCTCGCAGAGTCCGACTTTTCGATGTGAAGAATGCAAGTGGATTTTCCAAAAACATAAAAGAGAAGTCTTTGCTCGTCATCTGTTAGCTACTTGTAAACAAGAAATTGGTAAAAACTTTGATCAGTTTTGGCAAAGACTTCGACTTCTGGCCAAGGATTGCAACTTTTAATCGGCGACAGCAGAACAACACCTCGATAACGCTGTACGGGAGGCATTCATTACTGGAATGCAGTCTAACTCTATTCGTCAGCGTCTTCTGGGAAATAAAATTCGCGATCTCAAATCCACTCATGAACAAGCGAAGGCCTCAGAATTGGTCCAAAAGCAAGCCCAGTCCTATCATTCAACAACTGTCCCAGAACCATGTGGTGCTTCCACAACTACTGGGTCATCCCGTAAGGATTGTGACACTTTAGAAGAGGAAGCCACTGTGGCTTCAGCTAAACGAATGTTTCTTTTGTGGTTCAAATTGGCACCCCAGGCACTCGTGTCCAGCACGGGACGTCACCTGCAAATCTTATAGCAAGAGGGGGAATTATCAAAGGGTCTGTCGACCCAACGGAAAGGCAAAATACTCAGCGTCATTGATAACATCTACCCTCTCATCCATTACCACTGCTCCCGCTTCCAAGTGCTTGTCAAAAGCAGTCACTGATGTATTTGCCAATGGATTATCACTAAAAGCTCTGATCGACATGAGGAGCTCTGAAAGCTATGTCTCAGAATCCATTGTCAATAGTAATAAATGGTCGGTTGAAAATTCCATTAGTGAAGTTGTACTAGCATCCACTCGCGTCAGAAGCAACACCCGTGGTCATTGTTACGTGTCTCACAGGCACCAAACAACTTTTATCCACGAATCCGTCTATCTTTCTGAACAATTACCGAATTTGATGGCGTCACGTGCTCCGCCTGTGTACACCGTCAGCACGAGGTTGCGTTCTCTAATGCACACGTTATCCCGCTCCAGCGTTTCCAGTGTTGCTTCTTTACGCGCTGCCGAGTATCATCATTATCGTGTCACGAACCAAGGACCAAGGGCTATAGACTATACGGGAGTAGGTCCTGACATTACTTAAAAGAAACCTGAAATCGAGCGTCCATTCGATCGGCAGAGGATCGTGAGATATCACAGGAGGGTCTCCATGCTCCGTAATCATCACCATCATAGTACAGCAGTAAACAGTAGGGCAAGCCCCACTGACCACTGCCTTTCTCCCCATTTTGCACGCTGAATTAGAAAGTATGAATATACAAGATGGACAGGGTGTGGACCTACATGGGTGGGAAAAGGAAAGAATGCCCTAGTAGCCAACACACGGAATGCACAGTCTAACTGTACAAACGCGCATCCATCAGTCATTCTGATTCGATAGAAAGTGACAACACGATCGCCACTGTTCGCGGTTCACTGCCGTATCCTTCAGTGTCTCCAGCCAGCTGGTAGACGAATCTTTTGGACCCCAATCACGAAGACGTGAAGCACCTACTTTTCCTAAGTGTGCTGTACATTTTCGATGAAGGGTACTGAAAAGCGCTGCTCGATCAACTGAATCGAAAGCGCCTTTCGAGTCTAAGAAAATCATTATTGTCGGTCGGCGGTGCGTGTGACGCGTTTCAAGTAGTCGGCGAAGAGTAGAAATCTGGTCAATGCATCCTCGACCTAGTCGGAATCCAGCCTGCTGTTCGCGGGCATTACTCTCGCGAGTGGGTGTAAGACGGTGCAGTAGAACTGAGGCTAATACTTTGGTGATTATCGGAATTAAGCTAATCCCACGATGATTACCACAGTAATTGCGTGTTCCCTTCTTGAAGATGGGAACAATCAATGACCCGATCCATATTACCGGAATACGCTCCGCGCTCCAAATGTTACGGAGCAAGGCGGTTAGTGATTTTATCAAAACATCCCCACCCAGTTTGAAAAGAACTGGGGGAAGTTCGTCGGGACCTGCCGCTTTCCCTAGCTTTAGTGATCGAATGCATTACTCTACTTTCACTTCCGATGGAAGCTCAAGTGATACCACCCAAGGAGTCGCAGTTGTTGATACAGGAGTAACTACACTAGCGTGCGGCCAGCTAAACTGTTCCTTGAAGTGTTCGGCCCAACGGTCAAGCCTTTGCTGTTCGCCACCAATGGGTTCTCCATTCCTATCGCAAATCGTTTCACTGACCTGGATGCGCCGTCCACCTGAGTCACGAATAAGTTGAAACAGTCTCTGACTGTTACCTGAAGCAGCTGCTATTTCCATTTCTTCGGCTACCTTGACCCACCAATTTTCGCGATCCTTCTTAAGGCTTTTCGTAACTTGACTTTGCAGCTTTCTCCGCATCTTATTCATCTCCTTACGGTTCGAGAGCTCACGCTTTTGCTCCATTATACTCATCCACTCTTGCGAAATCCAGTGTCCTTAATGGACAACGGATCTAGGACCACAGGCAAAAGCTGCTGCAAAGTGCATCGCCTGTTTGATATGAGCCCAATGCTCATCTACACTAATGTTCGTCGTAGATCCTAGCTCATGTGCTAACTTCTGCTCGTAACGGGTGCGTACTTCTGGATCACACAAATGTTGCACGGCTAATCGGGTTTGCGGTTTGCGACGATGACCATGGAGCTGGAGAGATAATCGCATTAAAACTAATGCATGGTCCGACTCTACCTACGTGGACCAGTAAGATCTACAGTTCTGAACAGAACTGCGCCACCGGTAGCTTACGGCGATATGATCAATTTGACTCAAAGTACCTGTAGAGTTAGAGTGCCATGTCGCTGTGCGACGCGAGCTGTGTCGGAAATTAGTGCTAGACAAGAACAATCGATTGTCTGCACAAAACTGGAGAAGCCTGTCTCCGTTATCTGTACGCTCAGCGGGTAAAGCACAACGCCCACCTTAACAAGCATCTGACGCACTAAGTTTCCCAACTTGTGCATTGAAGTCACCAGCTAGCACTACAATGTCAGAACCTTTACTGCTGCGAACGAGGGTGGCGAGTGCATCATAGAACTAATCTTTCTGCAAGTCTGAGCTCCAGTCCGTTGGGGCGTACGCCGAGATCACAAACAAATTGCGCTTAACACAACTATCCTTTCGAACGCCAACTGACCCTTTGAGTCTTACAGCACATAAACGACTGTTAACAGGGATCCAGTCTAAAAGTGCAGCCTCAGCCTTCTCAGTCAAGACTATTCCTACACCACGTTGACCCGCAGCTCTAGCTACTTCGTCTCCTGAAGTGCGCAGAAAATACCTCGATGAGATACCAGGAGCAGTTAGTTGAATTGCACTGCTCGAATCCTGTACATGCGTTTCACTTAAGCAGCAGACATCAATCTTCAGAGAATCTATGGTGAGCGCTAGGCACGCCTTCTGACCGACCTGCACGAGTGTACGCACGTTGAAAGAGCCGAGATTCAGAGGATGACGAGACTTGAGAAAATGTGAGTTACCAGACAGAAAATCATTCACGATAATATTTGACAGTGAATCGTTGCGAGTATCGACCGTGTTATCGGTGGGAGTATTATGGGTGGATAGACGGAGGGCAAAGAGGGGTGGTTAGGGACAGAAGACAAAGGTTGAGTAAGAGGGAACTCTGAGCAGTAGCCCACTTATCACTACCCACCCTGCTCGATGCAATAGGCAGCGCGGTCCTGATTAGCCTGCGCGACGACCGATGCAGTATGGAATTCTTTCTATTCGTGCAGTTCATGGGAGACGTTGGACGGGTACTGCTAGGGTGTCCAGCCACGAAGTAGGAGAACGATTAGGGTCCTCATCCAAAGCCTTTAGTTCTAACAAGAACCTATCCGCAAGGCAGCGGGATGGCTTAGTGGAAGCCAATTTGCTTGGATCAATTATTCTTCCACTGATTTTGCCGACTGAGTTGCCAGCTCAAATCAACCCCCAACCTGGAGGACCAGGAGACTGGACTTTGTCTGACCTTTACCCATTGACCTGTCAGGTATGATTGAATCTCCGGCTTAAAGAAGCCATCCTGTATAGCTCTTTGGGTCATAGAGGCGCGCAAGCCATCACACCACGTCAAGGTGCAGTCTCGTCCAGCCAATTGGTCGACCACCTGGGGTCTACCCACAAACGTGGACCAATGCGCGTGCATGAGGATTGGTAGCCCCAATGATACTTCCGACTCCTGCCTTGGGAGTGCCGTACTCCGTCACACACAGGAGGAGAAACACCTCGGAGTTGTCACCAACAATCCTTAGACACGAGCACACGCTGAGAGAGCCTGCGCCTCAGCGTGGAGGACACTCTGTCCGACTTGCCTTTCGTTTAGGCCCCTACCCCTGGACACCTTTCGATATCTGTATGCCTTGCATGTAAGTCCTCGCCTGGAATATGGCGGTCCAGTTGTTTATTCATGCTCGGCGGCGGAAGTAGCCAAACTGGGGCGGGCGCAACACGCTGCCACACGCCTCATGGCCGGACTACGTGGGTTCAGCTATGAGGAACGCCTGGAAGCCGCCAGGTCGTTTCCCATTGCCTAAAGACATCTTTGAAGTGACCCCATCTATGCCAGGCAAATCATCCGTGGTGATTTGAGCCCGGACCGGCAGTCGGAATTCCCACTCAGGAATAATGACCGTGCCGGAGGGCACGTACTGATGCTCCGTAAAATGCACTCCACCGGCTTGCCGGCCACCTATCGATTATCGCGAAGAGCGACCCATCTGTGTAACGCTCTACCGGCCGAAGTGGTGGAAGAGGAGAACGAGACACTGTTCAACAGGGAATTGGACCATACCCTGGTGGATTATTGGCACAACACCAGCAGCTAGCCGAGTCAACACAGTACTATGCGATGGGGTCCATACGGAACGACTTTTCCCTTCCCTTTATCTGAGGAGCCATTGGGGAACAGCGACCATGGAGTCTTTTGTGCGATGTTCACTGTGAGGCACATCAAACCAGGACCTAGGTTGGTCCGGAACTACGCTAGAGTGGATGAGGATCAACTGAGGGTAAGGGCACGAAGCATATGTTGGTACCCGGAAGTCCCGGAGCCATCTGCGGAGGATAGATGGAGGGCAATAAGAGCTGGGCTAAAAATCTTGACAGACGAGTTCGCTCCGTTAACACAACGAAGAAATAAAAACCGGCCGCCTTGGTGGAGGCCCAGGATTGCGAGAGCATTAACTGTTTGTGCAAGGCTATGGGCTCACTACAAACTTCATAGCACGCACTACGCATGGGCCACTTAGAAGACAGCCAGAAACAGGGCACAAGCCCTGCAACGAGAATCAAAGTACGAGTATGAGAAGAAACTAGCCAGCAATGTGAAGGCTGACCCAAAGAAGTTCTTCGCTTATGTGTCATCCAAGAAACGACGCGTGAGAGCGTGGATACCTTGGAGGTGTCCGACGGAAGCATTGCTCTTGATGATAAAGACAAGGCAGAAACCTTACTTGAGTTCTTTAAGAGCGTGTATCGTCAGGACCAGATGCTCAGTGCGGCGAGATCAGTGCTTTAAGAGCTTACCGTAAGTGAGGACCAGATACTCCATGAACTCAAATCTCTGTGCAAGCACAAAGTAGCCGGACCGGATACCGCCCATCCGGCGATTGTTCAGCCTTTTCCCGATATCATCAGGGGCTATTACCCAGCTGTACTAAGAGTCTCTAAGGGAGAGTGAGGTGTCAGAGGATTCGCGTAAGGCCATTGTCGTAGCAATACATAAGACAGGATCCAGGCAGAAGGCGGAGAACTATAGACCGGTCAGCCTAACATCAGTGTTGTGTAAGCGCTTGGACTGTAAGTTGCAGACCTTTGGAATAAGCGGGAAAGCAAGAGATTGGATAGCACACTTTCTAGGGAATCATAGCTTTTGTGTCAAGGTGGGCCGTTATGTATCGGGGTCGGAGCAGGTTACCGGTGGTATTCCACAGGGTTCAGTACTGGGGCCTTTGCTCTTCCTCTTATGCATGAATGACCTAGCGGAAGAATTGAGCGGGGAGCGATTTAGCAGGGGATATGAATTCGGTGCTCAGATGGGCAGAACGATGGCTTTTATCGCTGAATCTCGCCAAATGTCAAGTCCTGGCCACTAACACAGACGAAACGAGCATTATTCCGTTTCAAAGAGTATCGAAAGTGAAAGACCTAGGTGAGATAGTCACACAGGACTTCAAGCCTTCAAGGCAGTGCCAGGGAGCTGCCAATATGGCCAGATGAATATTAACTAGGGTATGCAACACTATCACATGCAAAAAGCCAGGTGCCTTCATCTCATTTCACAAGATTTTCGTGCGGCCTCTTCTGGAATATTGTGTGCAGGCATGAGCTTCCTATTATCGCAAGGATAAGGAGCGCTTGGAGGGGGTGCAGCGACTTGCAACTAGAATGATCACCGGTCAGAGGGGGAAACCTTACGCCCAGCGTCTAGAGAATTCTAATCTCTTCTCGTTAAAGCGGTGTAGAGGCCGAGATGACTTAACAGAGGCGCTCAAGATTATAAAGAGTCTGTCGGATATAGACATGGGTGGTTTGTTCGTTTTTGCCCCTGAGTGCGGCACCCGGGGACACAGTCTTAAGCTACAGAGGGCATACTCAAGGCCGGACATACGGGCCAAATTTTTTACAAATAGGGTTGTACCTATGTGGAATAGACCGTCAGAGGGTGTGTAAGATGCAGCAACGTACTAACTTTCAAGAAGACCCTAGATTCCCGCTGGAACACAGCATTCCCAGCGCTGGCTGTGTGAACGAGGGGTGAGGTTATGAACCCCTGGTATTTTCGTCAATAAACTTATGTCTGTGAAGGTGTTACTGCCTCGCAAATTCTGCCTGTCAGGCCAAACATTCAACGCGCAATGTTGTGAGCCAAGGAAACTCACCGACAACGCAACAATCTGGACACTCGATTGGTCTCGGCAACTTGCGCCCTGTGAAAACTGAGCTGAACTGAACTGAAGACGGAAGACACAATTCCCTCAGAGGTATGCGCAGAGATCGGCACCAACTACTGCGAGTTCGTTAATTCCTTCCAGTTCTGTTTCACGAAGGGGTTCGTTTCCTCAGTTTGGCTGAGAAAGAAAGGAGTAGAAGCACTCATCTCACCAGCCAGGCGAAAGACAACCATGACGTTAGCTTCCCATCACATTTATTGCATCAGATCTTAGGCACGGACACAGGACAACTGAAAATCCTTGAACAAATCACAATTTCTCCCTAACCCTGATTATTCTATTTCTGTAAATAACTCGTCCCACTTCACATCCAGCATCCTCTTAAAATGCCCAACTAACTATAGTTAGTTGGAATATATTCCCTCAGTTATCGTATTCCACATTCCCCCAGACACCTCCTTTACCACAAAGTGAATAGTGAACTACAAGGCAACACGCCATAGCTTACCCCTTAATTTTATATATCATCAGCAGAAAGTAGCGACCACCACTTGTAGCTCGAACCCCGAAAACTCGAGCGGGTGGTGGTGGTGGCGGTGGCGAATGGATCTCAAGTGCTGGTGTACTGCAGCTGGCGTAGTGCCTTGGTTGTTGTGCAATCAATATTAGTGTAACAGTCACCCTAAGGCGAAAAGACGAACTTCAGCAATGTAAGGATTTATCTAAAATATGTGGCACACTGTCATAAATGTAAAAATACAAATATAAACACATTACGAATCAGTCCTCTTGGATTGTTGCACTGTCTTCCAGATTGTTGGTTTTGTAGGTACCTGTATATTTCCGACTTTTTCCATGATTTTCAACTTCCCTTGGTGCGACACTCCTTTGTTGTACCGACGTTTTAATGTACAACACACACGCCTTTTGGTAGTCATCACCGCGCAATACGAAAAGGCTGCAAATAAATCTCCCATTCTGGCACGGTCTCATCTTCTGGTTTAGAGTGTCTTGGAATTATATCGGCCGGAACTAACTGTGTGAAACAAAACATTTTAGAAGCTTCCACGGCGTCTCTTGGCACTTAGCTCAATACCATCCTGTTCTGTTCAACGGATGGGTATCAGACCGAACTGAACTGAAGACATTGGCGGATATTGGCTCTTCGGCGCACATTTCCTGATCACAAGAACACTGAACAACTGTGAATTTGTGTCACACCTTTTGTTTCATTTTAATTCCTAATGTAGTGTAACGGCCAGAGTGGAGGCCGCCATCTTGTTGTTCGTTTAATGTAAGTGTTGGTGCCGTTGATACACTTACTGAGCCTCGGCTCATGGAGTTTTTCTCTTTTGTGCTTTTGCAGATCAACCACGCTCACCCCCCGGCGGAAGATCACTGCTGCTTGCGCGTTACAAATTTGGTGCCGCGACCCGGGACCGGAGGTTATGGGAGGCCTTGGTGATTGACCTGAAAATGGCCGTACAGATAGTTGTGCTCTGTGAAGTGTGACACGGTCTTAATGTGGCCCAGTAGAGGTCTTTTGAATTGGCCTGCACGGAGTAATAAAGCGGAAGGCCCGATTGGTTGTATAGTTTTGAGGTACTGCGTAATCGGCAGTGAACCTGTAAAATGGCCTGCCCGAGGCGTGGTCCCAGGGAACTGAGTACTCCTGTGGTGTGATAGCGGAGTAAGTAACACTGTGGACAGTGTTCTTTCGTTGAGGGGGAGCAGTGTAACGGCCAGAGTGGAGGCCGCCATCTTGTTGTTCGTTTAATGTAAGTGTTGGTGCCGTTGATACACTTACTGAGCCTCGGCTCATGGAGTTTTTCTCTTTTGTGCTTTTGCAGATCAACCACGCTCACCCCCCGGCGGAAGATCACTGCTGCTTGCGCGTTACAGTACATACCCTTTTGGCCTTTTTATTACAGCACGCTCCTCCGCCCATCTTAGTATTCTAGTGTCGTCTTAGACATTGTTGACATTCATTTAGTGTACCTCTAGCTCTAACCGTACTGGTGGCACTGCGCCTTGGCCCTCGGTCGTCGAAATCCCACTGGTTGGGTTGATTCCCTGGGCTACCTGCTCGAAGGGCTTCAGCTTACTGAAATGAACAACGAATGATGGGTTACTACCATTCGGCGACGCGTTCCGAATTACACAGGTTGCATCTGACACAACCCTTTCAACACGAAAGGGTCACTTCCAGCTCCCGGAAAATTTAGTTGGTGTCCCTCCGGTGGGTACTGTCGTACGAAGCCACACGAGATCACCAACTTGTAATGGGGGGCCAAACGCCTTTCTGTCATAATACTCTTTTTGCCGCCTCTGTGCTATCCGAAGATGGGCTCGAGCAAGGTCTTCACTACTTCTTATTATGTCCCGCAGTTTGCTGACGTATTCCACTACCGTAGTTTTTTGGTTGCTAATTGTGCGTAGTCGCAAATCTGACGGAAGCCGAATTTCTCTTCCTGTCCTAAGGAAGCTTGGATTCTGGTTTGTTGACGCATGCACCGAACCGCTATACGCTAGCAAGCAGAAGTGTATTTTCGTGTCCCAATCAGTACCGTGCTCGACGAAGGCTTTGAGAAGGTTAATAAGTGTCCCATTAGTACGCTCAACTAATTCATTCCCTTGTGGGTGGTAGGAGGTAGTGCGCGTTTTGAAATTCATACCCTTATGCGGGTGTAGTTGGCTCGGTGCACCCCACTGGCAAATCCGTGCTTAAGGATCGCACCTGCAACGGTTTTGGCATCTCCGACGTTCAACGGTATCGCTTCGCACCATTTAGTAAAATAGTCGACGAGCACCAACAAGTATTTATTTCCATGTTGCGTAAGTGGTAGGGGTCCGAGTAAATCCATACCGACTATTTCATTGGGAAACCCCGCTACTATGGGTTGTAACGGAGCACACGGTGCCGTTCTGGGATTCTTAAAGCGGCCACAACGTTCGCACGTTCTTCATAAATCCAATACATCCTTTCGTTGGTAAGGCCACCAAAACCGAGTCCTTGTCGCATGCCCTAGTTTGTTGACACCCGCATGGCCCAGCTCAGTGTGCAATGTCGTAAGGACCTTTTGTACCACGGACTGAGGGACGGTGACTTTCGTTGGACAATTGGGATCAAACTGGAAAACTAAAACGTTATCCACAATGCTCAAGTGATCCCAGAGGCTCCAGAGATGCTTGGTTTACAAACCACTCCCCGCCATCTCACGCTGACTAGGCTTCTCACTTCCTGCCTTCAATTTTGCGTAGATGAGGCTTGTGTCGCTATAGCTGGACTGGATCGAGCCCCACTGTTCCGCCATATCCTCCTGTAGACTGATCTCTGCCACGTAACCGACGGGGCAGGACGGGCAATCTCCGTGGTTTCGGATTGGCCTCCTCGATAGTGCGTCTGCATTCGAATGTCGGCTACCTGCACGGTGTTCAATCACGAAATCAAACTCCTGCAACTGCTCCTGCCACCGGGCTGTCTGTCCCTGGGGGTCTTTAAAGTTTTGTAGCCACAGAAGGGCCTGATGGTCTGTACGAATTCGAAATCGTCGACCGACTAAGTACTGTCTAAACTGTTTTACGAATGGGATCAGGGCTAGCATTTCTTTTCGTGTCGTACGGTAGTTTTTCTCTCGTTTACATAACGTTTTACTGCCATAGGCGATGACGTGCTCTAATCCATCTCTCCCGATCTGTGATAACACACCTCCAATGGCCCCGTCACTCGCGTCTGTATCTAGGATATACTCACTAGATCCTTCCGCCAGATCGGGCAGTGCTAGCTCGGGTGCCGCGCGAAGAGCCGAACGTAAGTATTTGAAGGACTGCTCACATCGCTCGTCCCAATTAAAGCCGTCGTCTTTGCGCAGGATAGCATTCAATGGTGCCGCCCGTTCTGAAAAACCTTTGATGAAGCGACGGTAATACGAAGCCAATCCTAGGAAACTCCTCAATTCGTTCACGTTGTTAGGCGTTGGCCAATTTAAGACTTGTTCGACTTTTTCTGGGTCAGTTCTTATCCCTTGGTCCGAAACAATGTGGCCCAAGAAATTCACTTCTTTGGACAAAAATTTTCTCATGGATGGCTTTAGCTTAGGTCTCGCGTCTCTAATTCTTCCCAGAACTAGCTCCAGGTTTTCTAAATGTTCCTCTTTCGTTCTCCCATGAATCAGTACATCATCGATGTATAAAATGCACCTCGAAGGAATCAGCCCCTCCAAAATGTGATTCATTAAGTGTTGGAACGTAGCAGGTGCATCGGTTAGCCCAAAAGGCGTAGTCTAAAACTCATAAAGCCCTGATGGAATCGCGAACGCTGACTTCTCCCGGTCTTCCGCTGCAAGTTCAACCTGCCAATACCCAGACGCCAAGTCTGGGGTGCTGAAGTACCGGCTACCTCCTAAGGCTTCGAACAAGTATTCCATGACAGGCAGTGGGAATGAATCCCTTTTGGTGATGGCATTGAGTTTCCTTTAGTCAACGTACAGACGTAGTTTTCCATCTGTCTTCTTAACTAACACCACTGGAGACGACCAAGTTGAGTGGGATGGTTGAATAACGTCGTTTTTCAGCATTTCCTCGATTATATGCTGTACCCCCGCCTGATAATGAATTGGAATCCGTCTGGGGGCTATTTTCATGGGTTTTGCATCTCCCGTGTCAATTCGGTGTTTAACTAAATCCGTCCGGCCCAATATCTCGTCTCCCCATAGGAACGTATCGGAGAATTTCTCAGGGAGATTCAACAACGGTTTATAACTTTTGGCTGTGTCATTATCATCTAGGTGCGCGGCGAACCTTGTAACGTGGTCCTTCGTTGCCGGTATCGTTGCACAGCTGTGTATGCTGACCCCTTTCCGGCCGAGGGCTTCACTGTTTCCGTTCCTCAGGTATAACCTCTTCTGTAGAATGTCGATCACGCAACCGAAATGCACTAGAACATCTTTTCCAATGATCACGTCGTAGGGGATCCCCCCGACTACTATTAGGGGCTGCTTCTTAACGACGCCGCCCAGTTCCAACTTCAGAGTGATGATCCTTCTGACGTCTAACTTCTCCCCGTTCACTGCCGTTAAGACTATACTGCACGAGCCTGACTCAAAGCTTCCGACTATTGCCATCAGTTTTGCACTGATTAAACTACACATGGCCCCCGTATCAACCAGCCCACACAAAACGGTTCCATTAACCTTCACCAGATAGAAATTTAGTGCAAGCGGAACATACTGAAACAGCAGGAACGATGGACCTACCCTGTTTCCGAGTTTGTGTCCTCTTTCCGAACAAGGGTAGACCACTTTCGACTGGCTGTGAGTACGAAGTACCGGGAGAGCTGTTGTGGGGACCCGCGTACCACCGGTTGGAGCTGAAGCCTTGGATCTTGTTATAAGACGGTCGACGTGCTCCAGCGTGCTTCCTTCGATACCAGCTTCGTCTCCAATTAGGGTGATTACGGCCTGGATGTTGAGTCCTCGGTCGCCACTTACGTGAAATGCAGCACTCGTCTCCAGCTGGCACCCCCGCGACTGCCCGCTCAACTCGCTCCTCTGCTTCCCCTGCAGACAATGCCCGTGCCAGATTCTCGAATTCCCCCCACAACAGCGCCCTATTCACAGCTGGGTTCGAGACGCCGTCAATTAACTGTTCTAGCACCCGGCATTCCCGCTCTTCCTTGGTCTCGTCGGGATAAGCCCGCTGACTCAGCAATTGCAGCAAGCCACCGAAGGATCGTACGTCTTCATCCGATCGCTGCCTTCTCCCGTGGAACTCCTGCCGATATTGTGAAGGGTACCCGGGGGCGTCCAAAAGTCTCCGAATCTGCTTGAAGGCAGAATCCAAGTCACCACTGTTAAAAAGTCTGCTTCAATGACGATGTCACAGGCCTCTCCATCCAGCAGCCCCATGATAATATCTTCTTGTCTCTCCTCAGCGAACCATCGAAGGTATCGCCGCACTTGGCTCTCCCATCGATTATAGTTTCCATTAAGGTGAAATTTCTCAGGCGCTCCCGGGGTGGGAATCTGCTGAGTTTTGATTATTCTGCACTTAGTCAACGCACGTGAAAGTTCTTGGAGAGATGGACTTGCAAGCTGGTCCTTGGGTGGCGAGCGAGCTGTCCCCTCTTCTCGATTATCCGATTCGGCTTGCTTTTTCGGCATCCTCGATCCCGGGTCGCGGCACCAAGTTTGTAACTGTCAGCCAAAGGCGAAAAGACGAACTATAGCAATGAAAGGATTTATCTAAAATATGTAGCACACTGTCATAAATGTAAAAATACAAATATATACACATTACGAATCAGTCCTCTTGGATTGTTGCACTGTCTTCCAGGTTGGCGGTTTCCCCACCTTCCAGTTTTCCTTCCGTTTGTGGTTAATACGACTAACTGAAACGGAGGAGAAAATCTAATACTTCAGTTCGCCATACTCGTGCGACCTTCCCGAAGTTTCGATTACATTAGTAAATGAATACCCCAAAGTGAATTGGGCTCCGAGTTGCATGCGTAATTCCTCCTCCGTGGCCACTCGCGCACAAAAGGGCACTCGATGACGCTCATGAAGCTGCAACCGACTGGACTCCCGTTTGGTCTACCGTCTTTCCAAGAGAGCTATCAAACTGTGGAACCCAGTGCCAGCTGACTTGGTGGAAGAGGGCAACTACGACATTTTCAAAAGGGAACTGGATGCAAATCTGCTGGAGCTTTGGCGCCAATCACTGTCGTGAGGCTACAGCCAAGAGTAGATGGTGACGGGGCTCATACGGGAGGTGCCCCATTGCCCCTAATGCCGGAAGCTTAAAACTTGAACTAGTTTTCTTGGCCAGCCTCCTCAAGGGTGTGTTTTATATTGTGTAAAAATCCCATGTTATTTTTATTGTCACGAACATTTGCTTACATGTTCTACTGCGACCACCGTCATAGTGAGTCTTGCCCATTATTGATTACCTTATTGGAACCTGGTTGGTTCTCAGGCCATATATGATGTTGGCGGGCGGACACACTCAGCTAGTCGGTCGTCGTGTACGGTGATGTATGCTGGTGAGGCTGGGTCCGGTCTCCTTGCTGCCTTTCCGCGTTTAGCACTGAGTTTCCGTGAAGTTCATAGGGTGTCTCAGTTTCTTGCGGAACGAGTGGACTTGGCAACAAGCATATTGATTTACATATAGAGTTCCCGATGCCCTTTAGAGCTAAGAAACAAGGCACAGTGTTCTGACGGTTTTCCGTAGAATTACCGGACTTGGTGCTGCTTTCACCGACGCCGGGAAAGTGATCGATCAGCGAGGTAGGTTGCGTCTTTGCCCGTGACTAACTCTAGCTGTATCAAGCATCCCATTTTGGAATGTGCTTTTACCAAGCCGCATCATTTAGGTGCAGCCTATTCTGTTACGAAGGGCAGTACGACAATAGCTGCGTGGTGCGGCTAACGAAATTAAGAGGCGAGACAAGTATCGCCAGTATATTTCAACCACCATTGGCGATTGGTCGGCACCGGGGAAAATAGGAAACCACAAAACACGGCTTATTCGTTTGTACAGTTTTTTCATTCTATTTTAATAATAAATATCACCAAGAAATTCAGTCAACCTTGCGTTTAGTTTCGATTCGGGAAGGCCGTTGCCATTATTATCGAAATTGGAACTGTCGAGCGATAGGGTGGTGGGACGGTGCGCCTCAGGAAGCCCTATTTGGTTAGTCGATGAATATGGGAAACCCTGTCCGCGGAGGCGATCGTGCCTAGGGCCTGCTTGTTAAGCACAGCAGGGGCGATACAGTTCGTGATGGCTAAGTATGTGCTTTTCCTGCCCTTCTGGCATTCCGTAACTCCAATGCGGTGTTTTGTCGTTGGAGACATGGGACTGTGCGCTTCGAGCACGTGGCTACAGCAAGCGCCACTCCCAACGCACTTCCTCGGCACATGCCAGCATTCTGTCTCTGTACTCAGGCCCTAAGAGAATACACGCGGCTGGCAATTCTGTCTCGTTGACTTCCTTGGCGAACGCGGTGGCAGAAGCTGAGGGACTATGCCCTCTAATAATGTCGGTGGATGCGTATTCATGTACTCGCTATGACACATTGAGAATAACAGATATTCCTATTAGCTATATAGAATGGGAGTGTAGAGGCTATGTTTGACCTGAGGAAAACATGGTTGCCTTAAAAGCGTTGTTGGGCCGAATGTTGTTTGCGTAAATGCATACTGTTAGGTGACATCACTAGTAATCACGTGGAGACTGAAAACGGACATTAAACGTTTGTCGCCTTCCCGTTCTGCCGTCTATGGTTTGCTTAGAGATGCCACAAAAGTATCAGATTCCTAATCGCAACCACTGATCGTAGAAACTGTAAGGAAGAAGTGTTATCTGTTCAGTGCCCTCACCGTTTGCATTGGTTGGGACCGCTATTTGCGCGGCTGTCGTCATACGCTCGTATGGCTCTCCCAGCATATCTACTCCGAATCTCTTGTTTCTCATAAGGTTTTTCAGAGGTTCTGGGGATCAGCTATAGGCTAGGGCACGCAGAACACGCTGGAAATGTGTGGCATGCCGCTTGTAACTGTCTTTTCCTTTTTCAGAGGGATCCGTCCTGCTAGCACTTCCCACTGGTCTTGAAGAAAACAGATGTACCCGTTGACGCTGTGCAAGTAACGCCGGTTGGCGATTTACCGGCAGTCAAAAGCAGTGAGTTTCTCTAATGAGAAACTGTAAGGGCCCTCGTAGCACCCCTCCGTTTGTAACATCGGTTTTTGGTCGGCTTGTCTAGTAGCCATTTTACACGGATAAACAATGAATTGATCCGAAGGAAATCGACGAATTGGAGTCTTAGTTAAATATACTAGGGTACTTCATCGAAATGCCCTCGAATACCTCGGTATAGATTGCAGTGCTCATTATTCTGGTGGTCTGTTTCCTTCGTATCAGTTGGTTGTTGGTTCATGTAAAATAGCTGCTAAGCAAATCGATTGGCGTAATAGGGAAAACAGCTCGAAAACCGGCCAAAAACCGTCGGTTTCGGAGCGGTTTGGCTGCAAGGGCGTAATACCTTCATTGTCAACTTAGTGGTTCATTGCGTCTTTCGCATCGAATTCAGTTGCGACCGTAGGACCATTGGCAGCATTTTCAGGCCGACTTGCCTACATACTCTTACTTTGTTGGAAATAAAAGAAACATTACTGCGTTTTATTACTGGGTACATCAATGGGTCTAAATCGCAGCTTGATAACTCGTCTTGATGACGAACGCTACTATGTTTTGTAGTAGTTCTGTATTGGATTATATATACATATAACGTGTATACGTGCGCAAACATATGTGCCCCATGGGGCATACTTGGGGTGTGCTACTTGGGATAGGTCTTACCTAGACCTGTGCGCATATAGCACCCTCGTACACCCAAGATCTGAATGGACCTTTGGCTTGTCTCTGTCTAGTTGACCGGATTCCTGCTACCTTCTTACCTTCGTCATACATTTTTACTTACCATGCCATCCCGGTCCCCAACCAGTGCTCGGAAGATCCGTATCGCTAAAGCTGGCAAATCCAAACACACACAACCCCTCCCAAGAACCAGGCCGTGCTCTGTCGCCCTCGCTAACGTCGACGGTGAAGATTCCAATGGTCCAAATGGCCTCAAGCAGGGTTTCAACGATTTTAGAAACAAGGTCGAGCCGATCGATGAAATCTTTTCAAAGGTTTCACCCCTGGTCACTCTCCTTGATCCCGTGGCCCCTACATAGCCCAAGAACTTGGTTCCGGTGGGACACCTCCTCGACTCTGTGTCTACTGAAATATACCACCGCATTACCAACTCCAAGAAAGCAGTGGTTTTAATGTTCCAGACAGCTTACCGTTTTCCTTAGTGAAGCACAGTATGCTCAGTTCGTGCAGTATGGCTCACTATATATGCCACTGAAGGAGGCCAAGTAGAAAATCCCGGCGACATAGTTGCCTCCTGCTATTCAACTTCATGGAAGACCTAACAGCTGGAGTGTCCATTAGCAACAAGCCGACAATTTCTGCCATTTAGCAGCATAAGGCCATCAAGGTATTTCCCGGTAAAACCCCTCTCCAACGGGAAATACTTCGCTCGCTGAGAAGCAACTGTGCCTTGCCCATGCGGGCTGACCCCACTGAAAACCACATGAAGGTTACCAAGTGCTCCGCTGGCAAGAAGTCACAGGCAAGCCCAGCGCCTCACCCTGCCTTCCTTCAAACTGTCGACCTAGATATGTCTAACTCCATACCCCCGGTTCCGCTTCCACGCAAAAGCCCTTTTCTACCATCTCCCCCAGTAGCCTCTACCTCCGGTAGCTCTGCCCCCCGACCACAGGTCCCAAGCGGCACGCCACTTCAGTAATAAACCAGCTCTCCCCCATCATAGCCTCAAAGCCAAGACAGGACCTTGGTACAACCATCAGCTCTCGCCGTACTAATTCCCATCCGTCCCGTGAGCCTTTGACAAGTGTCACCAACCATCTTTCTCGCTCTAACGACTCCACCGACTACCCACCAGCTGCTAGCTCAGCCGCGACACTTCGTTGTTATCCTAATAAGTGCCGCTCCAATCCTTCCATGAGCCTACCTGATACTCCTACCGGGTCCGCACGTGCTCGACTAGTCACTCCATCCATTAGCCCCCACTCTCAATCGGCATTTACTTATAGCGTACTGTCGGACCCTCCAGGTGGAAACCAGTTGAGCCACCATCTAGATTTGTCCAAAGCCATCGTCCCTATAAGTGGGAGTGAACTTCAGAGCCACGCCCGCGCCACTCACCCTTCCGCTGCCTCACACCCACTTCCACTGCCTCAAGCTCCCTCTGATCGAATGGGTTCAACCAATCCTCCATCTCCGTATCTACCCTATATCCCTCCCTGCCCCCAAACACCAACCCTCCATACCATAGCCTCAGTAAGCCCCCGCTGCTCCCCTCTACCCCCCATCCACCAACCCCGTCTGATCCCGAAGTGCCACTTACATACCTTGGCAGATAATCCAGGTTCGTCCCTGTTCCCCGCTTCCTCGCCCAAACTATCCGACCTCCCAAGCCCCTCGTGAGCCTCCAGACCTTTCCAAATTTCGCCCCCAGCCCACACGACCTCCCAGTTACTCTCTTACATACCTGCACCTCCAAGCCAACCTACCGGCCTTATACTGATTATGCCCAGCATGTAGGTTACCTGCAGTCAAGGACTCATTTTATTATTGACCGGTGCCCTCCACACCCCTGGCTATATCGCTAGTCGTCCTATGGACCATATCGATAAAATTTCACAGACCTACGTAACTGATCGCTCCTCCCTGGATGTCGTGTCCTTTAGTACCTTACACCCTGAACTCACTCCTGTCGAACCCGCTCCGGCAGATATTCTAAATCCCTCACTTTGCCATACGGTGCCCCATCTCCCTGTACCACTTGACACCCCTCCGGCCCACATCAGCTGTGTGTTGCACACCCACCGTATTGACCACACACAGCGATCGGTGGTGCCTCGTACTAACGCTTTACCTACTTTCTGTCCCCCATCCAACATGGCCCGCCCTCCCACCTCTATTGACCCTCTGTCCCAACTGAGACCCAACTCCTATCGCCGCAGTGATCCCAATAGTCTTGCATCTGGTGTCAGTGCTTTCCGCACACTGACACGGAAATCCTTCCTACTAGTTCTTATTAACGCTCGCTCAATAATTAGAAAAATATCGCAACTGCGATCCCTGACATTTACCTCAAACGCTGACATTATACTAGTAACTGAATCCTGGCTGTCAGGTGATGCCTCGCCTGACCTTGTTTGCATGGGTGGGTATCAATGCTTGTCAAATACCCGCCAGTCCAGGAGTGGAGGGCGTAACGTACGTGCGTGGAAATCCTCCCCAGCCGTCGTCATATACTAGTACTGTTGAGACTATGCTCCTTATCTTATTGACCCTGGAACAAGTACAGGAGGCGTCAAACACTACACTTCAACATTTGTTTATTTTGCACACGTGAAGCGGCATGATTTTGATTCGTACTTGGACTGCCGTGACGGTGATACCTGACATTGACATTTTGTTGAACTCTGGTCCTCGTTGTTAGACGTTGTGGCCGTACAGTTGAGGTTTGTGCATATTTATATACGTATAACTTGTTAATCCAGTACAGTAGAAACTACGAATCAATCTTGTTCTTGTTTTGGGATTCGTTTTGAATTGGCTACGCGTTGCTCACAGTCGGAATAACCGGTACAGAAGGGGCTGTTTCGCTTTTGTCAGATGCACTATCCATGCTAGATTTATTGACCACCACTCTCCTATTGAAGATTCGTTATGGCTATCTATTTAAGCCTCCGGCCAGAACCTCCTTCTTGGCTGCGTATACGTCCCCCCGGGTCTGATGCCTGCAAAAATTGACTCCGCCGTGGATGTCTTTATTGCTGCGCTCGACTATCCTGCCAATGCAAGAATTATTGCGGCTGGCTTCAACCTTCCATCAATCTGCCTGTCTTCTTATACTAGCCCTCCCGTCCTCTCTACCTTCCTTTCCTGTGTCCCCCTTGGTGGATGAACCTAACACGTCTCCTGCCCTACAAGGGGGAACAACAACGGGTATTCTCCACTGATGTTCCCGATATGACCACCCAGATTACTGATCACCTTCCGGGTAGTGACCGCCCTATTGTCAGGTGCAAGTTCAGCTTCTTCAGCTGCTCTCATCCGACGCAAACCTCTGTCTCCGTTCCGACTTCCTACCATTCCTGTCACTGGCCCCTAGTGCCAATGATAATCCGTCCCCTTAACTGGGACACATTTTTTCTTTCCTCTGATCCCCTCGCTGTTGTGAACTCTCTCTACTCCAGCCTCCCACACCGCTTAAGTACCGCTAACCCATGTGCCGATCCATTCTTCAAGTCCAGTAGCTCATGCCTGTCACTTTTGGGGCGTAGGCTGGCTAAGCTGAAAATTACCTTCGCTAGGTCACGCGAATTTGCAATTCTTCTGCGCATAAACCAGCTACGTCTGAAGCTGCGTCGCATGGCCGATCGCATCTGAGAAGGCAACAGCCCATCACCCTATCACACTCCAACGAAACTGGTTACCTGTCCAACCTGCTTAGTAAAAAGTCCAATCACTCCACTCATGCCTCGCCCAAGTTCCTCATCTGTGGCTCATCTACCGCTAACACTCCAGCATCTATTTCTGAGGCCTTCAATGAGCACTTTTATTCCTCCCACATAAACTGTCCCGGTATTTCCCCTCCTAAAATCCATCCCTGCACGTCTGCCTCCTTTTCATCGATTCGCTTCACCCATCTAGAAATCGAAAAATCAGTTTCCTCTATTAAAACTTCCCCGAACCCGGGCCCAGCTGATCTCCCACCGGACCTCCTCCGTTTCGGTGGTCTTGACCTCACTTCATTGTTACTTAATGCATACACCACCTCCATGCCTCACAGTTTCGTCCCACCTCAATGAAACTCCTTTGTTATAATTCCGCACTTCAAAAAAGGTGCACTACACGACCCAGACAACTGTTGGCCTATTACCCACACCCCAGCAGTTTGCGAAATCATGGAGAGAATTTTCAAAAATCATTGTTCAGTGCCTCTTATCCAACAACCTGCTGAACCCTGGCCAGTATGGTTTCTTGAACTCCCGTTCCTGCTCTTCCTGCTAGCTAAACTTCTTCAGCTTCCTATAGTCTGCTGCCGACGCCGGCAACTTTGTATTCGTCCTGTACCACGACATATATAAGTCTTTTTACCTTGTTCCCCATATGCATCTGTTAGTCAAAATCCGGTCTCTTGGTATTACTGACCCTTTCCTCTCCTGGCTATCCTCGTATCTCCCTCACAGATCACAAGCTGTGCTAGTTGACGGCCACTTATCTTCCGCCAAAACCACTACTAGCGGCGCTGTCCAAAGCAGTGTCTTGGGCCCATTACTATTCCTTATCTATATCAAAGATTTTTTCTACTCTATTCACAACGGTGCCTCTTTCCTCGTTGCCGACGGTTTAAAAATACTGTACTCCTTCCCCCTAATGACCTATCCGTGGTCCTGTTCAACATATCGCTTGACTTGCGCTCTCTCCAAACTTGGTGCACCTAGTGGTTCATGAAATTCTCTGCGGAGAAAAGCTTCCTCCTACCTTAAAAGTGCACTGTACCACCCGGCCAAATTTGTCTGGACGGCCTGCCCATCCCCATACACCCCATGTTTACCGATCTTGGCGAATGCTGTTCTTGTTCCTTTAACTTCTCAGAACAGGCATCTTTCCAAATCGCTAAAGCTGCGCGAGCCCTAGGCCTGATAAATCGGTGTTTCTTAATGCCGGCCAGTCGCCTCTCCATGTAGTTCTCACATGTGAGCCTGCTCCCAGAATATTGTCCAATTACCTCCAGCCCCTGACCACGTTCCTCTACTGTATCGCTTGAGAACGTTCAGCTCACTTTCTCCAAAACGCTGTTAGGCGTATCCACAGCCCTAACATACCGTCAGAGCTTTGAGCTCCCACATATTGAACCTCTATGGATTTGTCGCATAAGGCCCAACCTGGTTTTCAGTTTTAAGCTTATCCATAACCAGGCCCACGCCTCCTATCATATCTCACTCGCTGCGCCCTACTCCTACCCCGTCCGACATCGTGCCTTCTCTCTCCCTGTCCCTCAATCTAATCTCAGTCTGAAGTCCCGATTTTTCTCTCATCCTATTACAAAATCGGGAATAAGCTTCCCCTTAGCTTAAGCAGTGCCTCCTCACAGTTCACTTTCAGGGGCGCACCTGTGTTATACTTGACAGTTCTCAATGCTATTTTGCTTACCAATGAGCTCGCCTCCACCGATCTGGCCTTCGGAAGAGGCCTCACACTGTAACCCTATTACCTCTGAGCCACAGGCCAACAGATAAACTCCATGCCGGACACTTCTCCTCTCTCTAGTGCCCCCGAAACACGGCCACTGCCATCCCTGATCCGCAGTGAACTTACCGCCTGCCTTCATAAGATAACCCTGTTGATCATCCATGTTCATCTGTTATCCAGCTTATTTTTTTTTTTCTCTCCTCAGCATCTGTTGCTCCTCAGCTGGGGCACACCCAGACTGCGTTTCTCTATCCCTTTTCCCTTTCCAGTAATTCCCGATTACGGTAAACCATTTCGAGCACTGAACTGACAATCGCCCTGGCAGGTGCACCTGGATAATATTGCCACACAGTCGTCTGCCACTCGCCGTTCCCGTTGGCTCTCCTGTCCATGGTCTCACGTCTTGGCCAATTGATCCTGGATGACGCACCCCTGTCGCGGTGGCCTTACCCCCTGTACAGTTATCAATGACCACTCGTGCCACCCCAAAAAGTGCGGGGCGCATATCGGGCGTGCAGGCAGTATGCAACGATGTGCGACCGGTGGATCACACCTCCCGTGTTCACTTCACGAAATGTTTTTCAGGTTGGGTGCCCAGGGCACGGCCAGTCCCACCCAATAGCACCGGTTGTGGATCGCACGTTCTAACGTTCCTTGGACTACCAAATCCAATACTGTTGGTTGAAAATTGCATACTCCTCATCCTTCTTCCGCCACGGTACGGTCACATACAGATCTTATCATCTGTTACCATTTTCCATTTTTTCGCTCTACCAAGGTATTCACACCTACCCACTCTGTCCTTCCTTTTATTGCCTCTCGCCAAATCACCTCTCGTTGCGTGGGGTCACTATCGTCCTAACCATTCTTTTCTGCAGACGCTCCCCAATACTTCCTTTTTCACCCGCCGTTATTGCCGGCTTCTATCCACTATTCACTTGGCGTCACCTCATGTTCATAAAGCCCATCGATAGCATTCTTATATCCCACTGCCTGTAGTGTTGTTAAATCCCTCCTCGTTCTCCCTCCTCATGCCCAGTGCTATTACGCACCAGTCACACCCGCACCCATGACCGATCCGCATAATACAACTTGCCGCTCCAAACTTCTCATCTTTTACAGTCGCACTTGTTATCTAGTCACAACCACCATATTTTCCTCTCTTGGCTCCGCGATTCCTCTGTGGTTCTTACCATTAGGCAGTGTCCCGATTAGCATCCTCCTGCCTAACCCTTCTGTTTATTTGACTGCTGGCACGCAGCTCTCCATTTGCTTTGCCCCAACTCCGTTCAGCATTAACTTCTCGGGCCTTTTGTTTTATTTCTGGTTTATCTACCCCGGTGCTTCCTGCTTCTTTCTTCTCTGTGTCCTTCATGCTTTGTCCGCAGTAAAGTGATCTGATTAGTCATGTTTTACGTGTGTCTCTTCAGTCATTGTTTTCATTTCCTGTTCTCTATACTGCCCTCCACAGGAATTCTTTGTGCGCCTATCAGTCTGGTCTCCTTTTCCATGTTCCACCGATTGTAACGACAACGTTAAGTCATGATTTTCTTTTACAGTTCCAAATTGTTCGATCTGTTACTACCCGATTCCTCTGGTCCTTCACCACATGTAGCACCTGCATTGGTCAAATAATTAGACCCATTCTTACCTGTTCTCTTAGATCCTATCCTTAACCTTCCCCGTTTATGACCTGCTCTTCGTGGCCTGCTTCAGTTTTGTGCTTCTTCAGTCTTCTCTGTCTGTTGATCCACCATGTTATCCCGTCAAGGAAAATTCGTCTGAATTTTCCCGAGTCAATTCTACACATTTCGATTCAACCCTATCTGCCTCTTCCAATCACCGATACTCATTTTCTCCTGGCGCTCTACTGCTCCTTGCTTCCGCTCCTCGCATATATATATATATACATTCGATTAGTATAGTGCGCTTTTTGCCGGCCATTTCTCATGCTACCATCCCGCTGACCCTTATGATATGCATCTACTCTTTTACTTCTGCGCCTCACGTTTACCATATCCAATCCCCACAGATCATTCTTGTCACCTGTATCACCCTTCACTTCTTCCATTTTCGCTACCCGTTCTACGATGAGTTTTGTGTCCCGTCAGCTGACCATCTACGGCAGTGTGGCGAGGCCTAATTGCTATCTAATCCCTGGCAATGGATCCCCTTTTTTTCTCCACCGTCTCCCGCTACCACCGTTTCTTATATCGATTTCTAGCTCATTCCATGTATGCCTGTCGGTTTTCAGATATCCCCAATTGGACCGCAGGCATCTCTTGTGCGCCTTTCAGTCAGGTCAGCTTTTCCGTGTTCCACCATCTGCGAAGAAAACGTTACGTCATGATGTTCTTTCACAGTTTCAAATTGTTTGATCTGTCACCACCCGATTCTTCTGGTCCGTCACCACATGTCGCACCTGCATTGATCTAATAACTAGACTCATTCTTACCTGTTCTCTAAGATCCTATCTTTCACTTTCTCTTTTCTGTGAAGGGCCCTTCACACTCGTCATCTCTTCTGTGATTCCACTTTCCTTTTTTCTCTCTCTGTTGGGTCGCCATGTCTACCTGTCATGAAGATAATTCACCACGACATTTCAAAGTTAATTCTACAACAATTTGATCCTATCTTACCTGCCCTTTTTAGTGGCTGATTATTTCTTTCTAGATCCCCGTTGTTATTGCTGCTGCTCCCCTTATACGTATACATATACATATATGTATATATATATATATACTTGCGCGTAAATATATATGTGCATTCGCTCTGCATCATGCAGTTCCTCACTGGCCATTTCTCTTGCTATCATCCCGCCGACCGTCGTGATATGCTCCCATCTCTCCTACGTCTGTGTCTCATTTCCACCGTATCCGATTCACCCTCTACTTCTTGTATTGCTCGCTTCCTGTTTTACGGTGTTTTGTGCCCTGTCTGCAGAGTACTAATGCCTCATTGATATCTAATCCATTGCAGTGCATCTCACTTTTCTTTTTCTATCGTCCCCCGCTACTGCAGTTTCTTATACTGATTCCTAGCCTTTCTGATGTTTATCAGCCAGCCTTCAGATGTCTTCACCCCGACCAGTCATACTCCCCATTTGGCAGTGGCTTTTAATCTCAACGGGCGTCAGTTTAAACCTGCCCTTGGGTTCTTCCAAACCACCTACATTTTCTATGGCGGGCGTCCACTTATCATCCCATTTTATTCCCCCTTCTGAGCCTTTTTATCCCACTTTTTCATACAAATTTCCACATTCCCATGAATTATATATATGTATATTCCATCACCTCTATAAACACTGTCATGCACCCGGCATGCTTCGGGCATCTCCGAAATAAACCAATATCATTACTATATTATATTATTATTTTTGCCTGAAAGCCCCTCTTCTTGTGGCATCCACCATCCCTTGTGAATGTTTAGTCCATACAAGAATCACCATTGAAGTGAGAAAAACGATGCTACGAGAAGGTTCGCGGGCGATTCTTGAACCTTTTCTTAGTATGTCCTCTAAGAGCTTCCGGGTATGATTGCTTGAAGAATCAGTCGTTTGACCGGGGAGAGAAAGGTGGAAAATGAAGAAAATATTTCTTCCAATATGCCTCGAGTAGAAGATAGAGTGCCGGGTGCAGTCGGTCTTAAAGGCTGGTCAGCCTCTGCACAGCTTATGTGGCATTTCTCTGAACCCGAGTGAGATAGTTACTCTCGCGAAAGAGTCCGGTGTTTGCATTTTGGCTGCCGCTTTGTAATGCAGGGCCGGAGTAGGTGCAATTAGGAATTCGAAAATCTTTGACTGTACGGGGTAATTTCCTCCTAATAAGCTTTAAAATTCTGAGGGAAGCTAAGCTAGTCTTTACTTACTGTGACGAAAAAGGGATATTGTTGTTCAGCCGAAAACCCTATTTCTGTTGTTGGTTCACCATTTGATTGGCGAAGTTCCGTTAGTTTGATAGGATAGGCCCATGAAACCACGGAAGGACATACTGAAGTATTTACCGGTATTTATCTGTAGGCTTCAGTCCAACGATCAGAGCTTGGTTACATCCACTACCAACTGCCTTTTCCTTTCTTGAAGCGCCCCACATGGTCACATCATCAACGCACATGGCGACGTTGGAATTCACTGTTTCTGGTAGATCGTTAACTTTGGTTAGGAACAGTAATGGGCCCAGTACGAAGGCCTGGGAGACTCATATATTGACTAGGGAAAGAGAGGGATTCAAGGAGTCTGCCCGACCAGTGGAGGTGTCATCGGGCGGGAAGATCTTGAGTAAGCAGAAGGGTTCACTGGTGATAACGTGCAGTTCCAGCTCACGCTGTAAAGAAAGCCTTTTGCGAAATCTGTGAGGGTGGAGTGGGAGTTTTTATCTTAGCCGTAGGCAAACGTCATTGACCACGTCAGTTAGCATGTTGGTGATGCATGATCGGCCTGGCAGAAATTCGTGTGGAGAAGGAAAATTAAATTTTTCTTCCTAAAGTAGGGCAACCTTGCGTGTTTGATGATGCTCCGAACTACCCTGTTGGGGATACCAATTAGACTTATCGGCCCGCAGCTAGATGGGAGGTGCCGGTTACCCTTTCCTAAAATAAAAGTGATTATGGCTTCCTTCCGTGAGCTTGGGAAAGTGCCGCATTCTAGACAACTTTGGAAATAGGGCAAAGTATGTGGGAGATAGGATGCTCACTCATTGTCTTAGCACGTTGGGGTGAATTTCGTCCAGGCCCATTGAACCCTGTGGCTTGGCAAGTTTGAGCAGTGGCTTAAAGTCCCACATCGAGAAGTGGATGCTGTCCAGCTCTTGATCTACAGCTTTTGGAAGAGTGGGGTAGGTCAGCTTTGACAAGCAGTCGAAAGCAGAGCGGAGGTCATTTGCTGAAGTTTCGGGCACTTGCTCGGAAGAAGTAGCTGAGGTGCCATCAGCAAGGTTGCGGGATAGAACCTGGTTTGCGACATGCTTCTAAACAATGCGTAGCCGAATTCGAACCAATCCCAAAATCAAAACGGGATGGATCCGTAAATTCTACGATACTGGATTAGTAAGTGAACGATAACATAAGACTTATACGAACCTCAGCTGTGCGGCCACACAGACTCAGAAAACGAGAACCAAGCTCGCGCTGCGCGAGAGACAAGCGTGTGCTTTACTCAGATCCAGGATGGGACATGACAAGGTGGCAGTTTGGACGCGAACAAGCAAAGGCCGGCCCACGAAGCATGAAGTGTATGAAAGACGCAAGTAATGTATGTGCTCGAGTGATGTCAAAAAAACAAAATTGCTGTCTTCGGAGGATTTTCTACAACGGATCGTTACACCGCCCAACAAAATCCTACCGAATCCCGGCAAAGTCAAAGGTTTGGAATAAGAGTATTGTTTCTTTTTACCGACTTGGGCCCCGCTACCAAGGCGCGTAACTGATATTGTTGACAACAGCGCTTTACACACGTACTCATGGTCGCACCTGATCTGATGGTCGGGCAACGCGATTTTCCTCTGCATTGTCCATGAGAACAGCTGCTCGACTGCGGGCTTAAGCGGAGGCGTGCAGATTCCGAGAATCATAGCTGCCTTCAAGAGAGCCATCGTGAAAAAATCCGTGCGGGATTCCGTGCATACATGTGTATGTGTGAAAGTTGCAAACGAACGTTTAAGCGGGTGTACGAGCAGGACATAACTAATAAGAGGTATGGGAATGTCTTTACCAACTTCAATGGCAATGATGTGTGAGTAAGTCATAAATACAACCACACACGGGAAACGTGTTTAACAAGGCGAATGAAAAACGAGTAACTGTGAACACTGTGACAAATGTTGTTGGAAACTATGGAGCAGAAACGTGTTTCATGCACGTGTGGACGATTGAGAGTGCGATTGTATTTGGGGGTGAGTGTGGGATCTTGGAGCAGTGAATGAATCGCAACAATTATCCCAAGTCTGGATAAACAGGACAACGCAAAATTTGAAGTACGAATCGCCATTATTATTTACACAATCCAGGCTTGCATGTATAAGTTTGTGTATATATTGATACAAAAGCATGATAATGAATAACTGCAATATGGACAATCATCACAACCGCCATAGCTCGATTGAAGATGGGGTTTTTTGTAGTCTTTAGGAGGCCGTGCGGCCAGGCTTACAAAACGTCTCGGTACAGGTTCACTAGGTTCTTCAACGTGTATGACAGTTGGGGCAACATCAGCAACAGCAGGAACTTCAGGAACTCGGTGATGAATTTGATCAACATGTATCCGTTGCTCCGACCAACTATCCGTATCGAAGATTCGTACCATGCAATTACCAAGCCGACCCGACACCATTCCAGACACGGGTCGTAATCCATTCCCTCCTTGGTGGGATACTTCAGCAGATTTAGTTTATCCAACGCAACAAATAACGAAAATCCTCCGAATATTCTACGTGATTTGCCAATTTGACTATATTCGACATCACTTTGAAAAGCTCGTCCATATGCCGAACTTTTGCACGTTTGTTTATTTGTGCTAGACATTTGAATTTGGCCCCAGACCGTTTCTGATTTTCGTGCTTGAGCCACGGCTTTTTGAAATTTTTGGTTCTGCCGTTGAGTCTGTTTGGCCGCATACTGGAGAGTTGTATATATTTGCACCTTTTTTGAATTCCAATTTGGTACCGTTGGAACTATGGATCAATATTGTTCCTGGTTTTGGGACTCTTTTGAATTGGCTACGGCTTTCTCGATTTGATATAATTGACTTACATCCTCTGCAGCTGCTGGTAAACACGGCGCACTGTTATTGCATTTTCCCGATCCTGCGAAGCACTGTCTTTTGCATATTCCTACACCCCGGGCACACTTTTCCCGCTTCTTTCCTGCCCCTGGCCTTCATCACTCTACGCACCTACCGGAAGGAATCAGTCGATCTTCTCTTGCCAGTTTCTACAAGTCGTTCCCACCACCTACCCGCATATTCTGTTTGATTCTACTGTTGCCATACTCACGCATTGTTTTCCGTCGATGAACTACGATCTCCCTGTTAGGAACGAACATTTCCTGATTCATGTGTCAGAGTGAGAACCAGTTAACCTATCCTAATCTGCTTTATCTGGTCTTTCAAGGTCAGTTTATCAACTAGTCTACCACTGGCGCATAAGGATCCGCTTATTTTGAAGTGTCGGTCTTGCTCTTTTTGCTCCTTCCCCGGACTTCCTCATCTAGTTCCGTTTTTGCTCTTGCCTACTCTCACGATATGTCCACTTTAACCACAGCTGTTCTGGTCAGCTAACAATTTCCTTCGACCAAATAATCCTAATGTTTTTTCTGGCCAATACGCCAACTGATTTTTACGTTTCCTCGGTGACCCATCTCTTATTTTCTACCCTCTTCTCACTTACCTACAGCGTCACATTACCCCTAAATAACACTTTCTAACACTCAAAGAAAAACAATATTTCTCCATTCTACTTGTTTTTCTAGGTGATCATTTACCGCTGGGTACACAGCAAGTGCGACTGGCATACTAAGGTCAAGGTCATGGTGACGCGAAATCAGGTTTTCTCAGGTTTGTTTTGCTTTTTAGCGCTAAGATCTATGATTTGGCTGTTACCATTACTTATTGCCATTCAGACTGATTTACTGATTGTTGCAATAACTGCGGCACACCAACCTATTGAAATCAGTTAATATCACGAATCAGTACAATAGAACTTTTTAGCGATTCGTGGTTTCCAAGTAACTTAATCAATTGTTCAAAACCCACCCTAAGTATTCTCTCTTTATCCGGCCTCTCAAAGGTTATTAGTCACTTTTTTCTCTCACCTTTTTGATACCCCGAAATTTGCCACCTTCCGATAACTCGCCCATTGAGTCAGCTGTCACTACTTTTCACCCCGCGATATTGCGTCGAATTAACTACCAATCACTCCAACAGCTTAGCTATGCGTTCCATTACTGCCCACCGACCCAAAATCACTGCTAGCTTTCGCCGTTGTAAGACCCCTCATCTTCAAAGCACGCTCAAAAGTCGTTCAGTATCGCTCGTTGATATACTTGGAGATGCTACCAAAGCAACCACCGAAATAAGCAAAACCATGAATAGTTTTTTTTCTCGGCTTGACGCTGTTGACCAAACCATCGGTCAACTAGGTCCATTAGCGTTCCTGCTTGACCCATGTCTACACCACACTCAGGCAAACCTAATCTTAGCCCCAAAGTTCATCGATACCGTTGCCTCTGAAATATTTAGATGCATCAAAAAAGCCAACAATGTGGTAGTACTCAACATTCCGGATAAGTTACCTCTCTCAACTGCCAAGAACTTAATCTTAAAGGCTTGCTACTTAGATTCGCAACCTTGCTACTGCGTCAGACCCCGCGAAACTTCACCGCAAAATACATGCCTACTCCTGTTTCAGTTTAATACTGAAGTTGCTGCCAAGAAATTTATTAGCCAACAGTCTTTTGTCGTCGCCATTACAGGTTTCAAGTGGGCTAAAATACTTCCCGATAAAGCCCCTCTACAAAGGGAGGTTCACAAAAGCCATGCGAAAAACCATAATCCCGGTAAACATTTAGCCAGTAGTCCCTCTCAGGTGGTCGATTTACCAAGCATCGGCCACCAT
Source organism: Fasciola hepatica (assembly GCA_948099385.1). Classification (NCBI taxonomy): domain Eukaryota; kingdom Metazoa; phylum Platyhelminthes; class Trematoda; order Plagiorchiida; family Fasciolidae; genus Fasciola; species Fasciola hepatica. Next base: position 5,102,026 of record CANUEZ040000012.1, on the reverse strand, counting down.
GCGAAGACCTCTTCTGTGGTTAGTCGCTAAATAGTTGTCGACCTAGATAGTTCATCAGTCTCGACTCCATCGGAGCCGCGTCGCAAACGTCAAAACTTGCAGAACAGTCTCAATGAAACGGTCCAAATTAATGTGCCTCCTGACGTCCGCAAAACTGATAAAAGTCCACGTGACTCAAAGACTAGTAACAAATTACCATACAAAACCACGATTGACATGATTCCTTTGACTAGCTCAAGAAGTGTCTGGTCGAACCTACAAACTACTCCCACAGAATATAGTTCGAAAAAACGAACGCCGACCCTTCCAGGAGTCCGAAATCCAAAACCGGATCGGGAAAAAAGTCCAATACCTGAAGTAAAATCAGTAATCCCTCGACTGTTGACGTCAGAACTAGCCATTCCTTGCATACCACAGAAAGGAGCGAGACTAGATGCATTTGCACCGGTGCCCGTAACGAATTCAAAAATAAATATAGTAGCTTTATCGGCAAAATCAGCCATCTCAACTAGTGGACCCGGACCTCGCTCTCCGAACCCAATCAGTCTTTTGCCTCCAGGTAGAGTGAACCATAAAAAACACTTCTTCCAACGACGAAAAAGGAAGTCTCAGCAAGACTGTCCAGACCGTTATGCCAGTACCTTATTCAAATGCCGTTCCGGTTGACTACTTACGGGCTGCCCAACCGCATGCATCCTGCCCTTCAATTACAAATAGTCGCGAGCTTTCGGACTTGAAGCCACCCCATCTAAATTTGCCGGTTTTTCCGTTTCCTCGGAATGTCTCGCCTGCCCCCATACCATATCTCTCCCCACACCATCCCACGGTCCGCCAGTGGCTACAATTTCTCCAAACCTGGCAGCCACCTTAAGGGATCATACGTTCAATGTACGTCACGGCCACGATAATGAGAGTTTCACAATTGCACTTTTCAATGCTCGCTTCCTTGTAAGTAAACTTAAATCCGTCCGCTCCTTTGCACTGCAATCTCACCCGGATGTAACCCTCGTAACTGAAATCTGGCTTACTGATAAAACCCCCCTCCGACACCTCTCCATACCCGGTTATAATGTATTTTCCACGAACAGATATGAGGGACGTGGTGGCGGGTGTCTTGTTCATAGTAAGAGCAGTCTTGGAACTCACCTAATCCAACTTCCTGTCCTTGCTAAGGCCCAAGACTCTGTTTGGGTCTCTATATCCCTGCTTCAGGGGCAGCTCGTCATTGGTTGTGTTTACTGTTCGCCGGGCTACAATATGGGCAACGTAAAAGCAATCACCGATGCTTTCTGTCACGTAGCTGAAATCCCGATAGCTGCTAAAATCATAGCGAGGGACTTCAACCTCCCTGGCAGTTTTTGGACAACCCTGAATTCCTCTCCGAAGTTATGCAATTTTATCTCATTTATCCGTGCTGGCGGATGGACACAACACATAAAATCACCAACCAGAGGGAACAGTATTCTTGACCTCATCTTTGCTTAAGGCCTCCGAAATATGAAGGCAAATGTCCTTAGCCACCTTCCTGGTTGCGACCATAGGGCCATAACATGTGAATTCTCCTTTCAGCCGCATCACCAGGAAAGTCCTCAAAATCGAAAATCTTTCCGAAATGCAAATTGGGATACTTCACCCACCATCCTGCGTAATCAGACATGGGATGAATTCTTGCTAGCATCTGATCCCCAGCTTGCGTCGGATGTGATGTACTCTAACTCATTCTGTTCTCTCAACATCATATATCCCGAGATAACCGAATTCAGTGGGAGAAAAGCCTATCGACAACAAAAGTTGCAACGTAAGTTCGAGAAGTTGCAGCTTGCCTACGAAAGGACCAACGACCTTTCTATCTTACTCTGCCTCAGCCACCTCTCACGCCAGCTACTAAGCGAAAATGATAACAAGCTGGAGGAGCAAGAAATGTACGCTCTCAACAAGCCGAATAATAAAGCCCACCTCTCTGGCCTTATTAAAACTCGAAACCCCCGCTGTACAACCAAAATACCGTTTTTGCTCCTATCAGAGAACATTTATATTAGCTCGCCTCAGTTAATCGCTGAGGCATTCAATAGTTTCTTCGCTTCTACCTTTATAACAGACCACAATAGTCCAACCCAGGATCTCACCTCTTTGACTGCCGATACCTTGTCAACCATAGTTTCTCAGCCAACGGAGTCAGAAAGCTGTTAAATACCACCCGGCCTCTGGCTCGCCCTGGACCGATGGTATCCAACCAGCCATGTTTCTTCTTGGCGGCCCGGACATTGTGACGCTTTTGATGAACTTATTTAATCTCTCCATGTCACAAAGCGTCTTACCATCCCAGTGGAAAACTTCCGTTATCATTCCCCTCCATAAGAAGGGTGCTTTACATGACCCTGCTAATTACCGCCCCATAAACCACACTCCCGTCATATCTAGGATAATGGAAAGAGTAGTTAAAGATGAGATTGCCAAATTTATTCTCACCCGCGGGTTATTAAATAAAAACCAACACGGCTTCTTAAAGTCTGGGTTGTGTCTGACCTGCCAACTTGATTTCCCTGATCTAATCACAACGTCAGCTGACTCCGGAATGGCACTTTTCGTTATCTTCCTTGATATGATGAAAGCATTTGACCACGTGCGTCACGCCCAGCTGCTAACCAAGGTAAAATCTTACGGCATAACAGACCCGCTCTTTTCTTGGTTGTCATCCTATCCTAGCATGAGATCGCAAGCAGTAAACACTGAGGGTTACTTTTCATCACCCCGGCCAGTCACAAGTGGTGTTATACAGGGCAGTGTGTTAGGCCAACTTTTATTTCTTCTCTACATTAACGACCTATTCAGAGTAATACGCCATGGCACTGCGTTCCTATTCGCCGATGATATCAAGATTGTATATTCATTTGAACCCCATACCTAGACCTATACCCTCATCAAAATAGCTGACGACCTGAACGCTCTTGACATATGGTGCAACACTCGGAAAATGAGTTTCCCCGCTGCTAAGAGTGCCGTTCTCACATATAAAAGTCAAATTCCTCCTGGGTCCCTCGCCTTGAACGGCTCGTTCATTCCTACTACTCCGCTAATACGAGGTCTCGGTCTTCAATATTCTTGCACGTTTACCTTTCAAGAACAATCCACTTACCAGGTGGCTAAGACTAAGAGAACGATAGCCCTTATCTGCAGAACCTTTAGAATGCGCGACAGCCAGCTTCTGATCTTCAAATCCCACGCCAGACCACAGCTCGAGTACTGCCCTCTGGTATACACTCACATGCGCAAATCTGACAGACTTGCGATCGGAAGAGTTCAGCGATCCTTCACCAAGCACTTACTCGGCTCATCATCTCCCTTGAATTATGAAGAGAGATGTGAGCTACTAAGGCTTGAACCCCAATGGCTACGACGTATGAAACTCAATCTTTATCTTCCATCCAACCTCCTACATTCTAGAGCGCATACGTCCATCACTGATCTATGTTTCGTTTAGGACTCACCCTACCCTCTTTGTAACCGAAATCATACTACTGAAGTCCCATACTCCAGGACAAAACCAAGAGAAAGGTTCTTCACCACCGTTCATTCCCGCATTTGGAACAGACGGCCTGGAGACATTCGGGCCTGCCAGACACTAGACCGTTTCAAAATTGTCCCTACAAAATATTTAGATGTCGCCAAAGTACTACAATTAACCCATACGTGCACCACGTCGGAACAAGCTTATGAGGGTAACCTAGAGTTTTGAAAACATTAAGAAAGCACGACCCGGTTAACATCCTTTGTAACGTCGACATCACCTACCCCATATGCCTTCTCCATCGCCAGCATATTAGTACCCCTTAGAATGACTTACATCACTGACGCTGCTCTTGTTAGATTCCCCCCAATTCACGCGCTCCAACGTCTCCCATCTATTTCCATCACACTTAATTCGCTTTACTTAGTCCGAACTGACCCCATTCCCCTCCTTTATTTTGCCCTAACGTCCCAACACTTAATCCAATTCCGGCGACCACCATTTATCTCTAAATCATCATTCTTATTCCTAGTTTTGGTCATAATTTTCGTATTCTCATTCACTTCCAGTGGCTGACAGTCCTCATTCTTCCCCAAAGTAGTATGTGTCTATACTAATAAATTTCTCTTTTCACCATTGACAGTTGATCCTCAGCCGGGAGCATCCCAGACTGCGTCTCTCCACTCTTATGCTTCCAGACACCAACCGGCGCGCATCTCCCTTTTGATGTATAGTATAGTATAGTATAGTATATTTCTTGAACGTGGTCAATACACATGCACAAGGCAAGATCAGAGTATACAGCAGTACATGTCGATGTGAGGTATTCACAAATTCTAAATTTATAAATCACACAGCAACCGAAATACACCAGAAAATTCATGTAGTATTTGAGTGAACCAAAGTGGTAATGGTTGAAGCGGGAATTCCGAATCGGTTTCGAAATCGCCGGGGACGGTGTGGATAGCTGGGCAGTCGTGAAATTGCTGATATAAGCGACAATTGGACGGTCACTAACGAGTAACTTGGCGGAGGAGATACCGAAGAACATTGTTAAAAGTAAAGCAAGCATGGGGTTTTCAACCTGCAGTCAGAGGTACCAGCGGAATATTGGACACTGATCCAGCATTGGGTAACTAATTGTGGAGGAGGCATGTGAAATAAAGGCAAATGAGTCAAAGGCGATAATAAAACGGACCTTTTGTGCAGGTGATTACAGTGTCATATGGAAATTCACATGAAGGCGAAAAGCTTCGCAGGGATTTCAGTGAACTTTTGAAGAGCACGAATGGTGTATGGACGCATAACGGACTTTTAAAGAAAAGCCGTCAATGAAACGGATTAGTAGAGACAAACGTCAATGGTTCGGCTAGGCAAAAGTTGGAAGAGTGTCAATTTTTTTGTATGTGATGGAAAATTGTTAACCAAATTATTATGTTGGCTGCAGATGGCTGGTATTCTGCTCCATAAAGACCTTGGTCGCATGTGGTGGCAGGTGGAATGTTGAGGGTAACAGGTAAAAAAGGACTGGTTTAACGGAGTGGACGGCGGCGGGGGCTGGGTTCCGGTCATTGATTTTGTACTGCAACGCGGAAAGAATTGAACAGTTGGGTTGGATTATTGGGATAGACGTTGAGCGGACGTGTTGATGGTTGGTTTCAGGAGTCACTGCGAACCGGTGAGACTTTCATGAGGTTTTGTTAATTCGTGTACGGTACCCTATGTAACGTCAGCAGGCGAGAGTATAGGTTTAGACCATTGACCAAAACGTCCAGTCCATACGGTAATCCGGGATAAACTTCAATTTGGCCGATGGTTACCCAAGTAACCAATGCAATCTGAAAGAGATCAGGAGTGCGGCAGTCTGGAGAGTGTTCCAGCTGTGGGTTATGAATACCGTTTTGATGGAAACAGGAAGATGAACATTTTGTTATACGAACAATTAGCTATCGTTTGGCTAGTGGACCGGTCTATTAGGGATCCCTAGACGGAGACCGGTGGCTTTCTAGGGTAGTTGGGTGATAGTAGAGATTTAGGGCGATATCAGGCAGGTGGTGGATGAGGAGAGGGTGTTTCCCTTTGGGAACCAGGGATAAAACAATAGTAGAGGTTATGGTCTGGAAGAAGAATGAGAAAATAGGAAGATAACAACCTGGTCAGTTCAGCTGTGGTCGAGGACGGCAGACAGTGAAAAGGAAGAAAAACACTGGGTGTTAAGGAGAGAACTTTTCATGTGGGAGCAAACGTGCTAGTATTCCGTAGGGTCAAGAGAAATCAGAGGTTTGCGGATTCCGGTAGGAATGGGGTCTTAACTTACCATGAGCATATGCGCAGAGAAGTGAAGCCTAATTACTAGGGGATGGTAATCCGTGTAACAAGGCTGCAGTGTACGAGAAAGGCGCAAGAAAAACCGGATGGGACGGCCGTGTTTTAACCTGAGACAGGAATTAAGTGAAAGCGAGCACCTATCGCTAAAGGACGGAACGGTTTTATTTATATGTATGCAAGTTATGTCGTAAAGTTGCACAGTCTAGTTAGAAAGGAGGAGAAGAATGAGTGGAGCATACCCAAGGTATATATATATATATATCGCTGTTCCCGTGGGTGCGATCATCAAACGGGTTATGCAAAAGCGGTCGGAATCAAAAGAAATGAGATAAAGACGCAGTCTGGGTATAGCCCAGCCTAGGATCAATGGTTAACGGAAAGAAGAACAAAAGTTAAGCACGGGCTCATCGGTGCAGCGGATCCCTAAGGCAGATTGAGGCCATGAAACGCGAGACTAAAAGGGTAACGCTTAAGTGTGGCTAAATCTTTCAATGAGAAATTTAGTATTTCGCCTAGAGTGGTCATCGAGCAGGAGCAAAGACTGTTCTGCATAAAATTACAGAAGAAACTCAGCTGGGGAATAGGGTGGGAGCAGAAATGGTGACGTCATAACTGGGCGTTGAGTTCAGTTAGCGAGCCACGCCAAGTAAGATAAATCGGACTGGATTTTCCAGTTCGAAATCGCAGAGGTGGTGAGGGAATTATATGTGGTGGGATCTTATGCGGAAAGGAGGCATAGTAAGCTGAGAGATATCGAGGAGCGTTGAGTTACTCAACACGCTTGTGTCAATAATTATAGGACAGTAGTGAGTATATATATACATGTACATGCATATACCTGGCGTATATATATACATATATATATATATATTGCATGTACAAATATTATATATATATATATATATAAAGCCGACCAGGGGTTGGTTACTGATGCAGTTTTTATAGCGTTGTTGATGTTGGTCTCAGGGCCGAAGACGCGATAACATCAGCGAAATATCTGGCCCACACTTTCGGCTGAAAATCTGATGCCCGCCCATCATTCCGACGTTAACTCGTTGACCCTGCTCTCCAGGATCCCCCGCAATCACCTAGACTACTCCATCTCTACGTCTATATGATCTGGACCAAAATCACCTGTGCAAATACCGCCGGTGCGGGGCGCGGACAGACCCCCGCTCTGGCCAGTGCACATCGGGCGTGCAGGACGTCTGCAACGATATGCGGGCGCAACTAGGTGGATCGCACCTCCTGCCTCCAGAAATGGTTTTCAGGTTGGGTGTCCAGCACACGGTCAGCCCCACCCACTAGCACCGGTTGCGGATTGAAAAAAAGGAATACCGTTCATATATTCAAAATGTTGCTGTCTCCTCCAGCCAACATTGACTCTCCATCGTGCTAGCTTCAAATTTGCCATCATAAACTAAAGCGTTTTTCGTCCGGCAAAATTTGCTTTCTTTGGTACATAATTATCGCATACTTAAAAACCCATCAACACTTCTGGCTCATTATTCCCGGTCCACTTCCCGCGGTTTCATGCTAAACTATTCACCAGTCTTATTTGCAAACTTAACCACCCTCTAAGATAAAGCCCACCCCTTTTTGCTACTTTTACCGATATACTCGGGAAATAACGCATTTATTGCTGTCACTGAATTCCGTACCACAATCTTTAGACGGTATATGACACTACGAAATTTATCTCTAGAGATTCCCAATTATCGACGACTCTGTGTTTGTTTGCTTTCTCTGCCAGCTCCGCCGTTTGCCCACTTAGGGCTGTTGCATTGTAATGTCCTCATCTTGCAAGGTATCGTGTCCCACTTTTGCACATCTGATAAGCTCTTGTGCCGCAGAGCTCTGTTCTGTTGCCACAAAGCGGTCCACCTTTTGTATCAAACATAAACTGATAGTCTTCTGTCCATCACTTCATCGTTTTTTCCAGCTGCGTCCATCCTATTGTTGTAGTTGAGCACCACGCAACGTTTTCCCGATAATTCCTAGTTCCTGCTGATGCATTACATTCCTTTTTTTGAAGGCAAAACAATCCACTCAAAGTCCATATGTTTCATCCGGTCACTTCTTTCACCATCAATTTGACACCCACAGTCCAGTGTACTTTCCTTTTTCTTACAACTGACTCAACCGATATACGGTCACTGAATACCAAAATTGTTATCCTCGACCGGTTTTCTTGTTCTTTATGTGTTATGCCACAATGTTTTATCGTCTAATTTTACATCGCAACTCTTCTCATACATTGCAAAGCTCTATTGCTTGAATACGTCTCCTTCACAAATGTTTCTTTTTCACGATATCCACGTATCCGTCAATCTAGTTTGGATCCCCGAAAGGACAGTCTTCCTTCTGTAGGATATGTGTGATTTTGTACCATTCCCCACACACCCCACACTTTGGCAGAATAACCACACTCACCTCCAGCCGGACCGACCGCTTGACCTTGAGTTTAAATTCACCGGGCTGTATCGCAACAGCTGACTTGAATGCCTTCTCTTATATTCAATCGCGTTCGCGTAATTGTACAGTCCTGCTGTTACTTTCATTCAGCTTTCAACTGTACTGTTTGGTCTTGCACTGCAGCATGCTTCGCGGTTATCCGAAATAAGCTATTATTATTATTACTCGCAAGGAACAGGCTGAGTTTCGTCCCTGTTGAGGATGCGTCGATCAAATCTTCACCCTCCGGCAACTGTTACAGCCCCATTACGCCTTCCAGAGGACAGCGATGGTAGTTTTCCTGGACATTCGCGCTGCCTCCGGCTCCGTCGATACACCTGCACTAGGACACTGTTCGTTAAGTAACGGTGTACCTGAGAAGTACTTGTCAGTCCCCGAAGAGTTATATTGTCATGCCTTAGGTCGGACGGGGGCTTATGGCCAATTTTCTTCGCCCTTTGCTGTCTCCAGCAAAGTACGACAAAGCTGCCCATTATCCTTTTACCTTTAAGCTTTGTTATGGAAGGTATCTTACAGAAAGCTCGGTTTGGTCTTCTAAAGGTGAGGTTGAACACCTCCAGGGAATAGTTTTTGATTAAAGTTGCGCCGAATATATTGCCTTGCTCAAAGATGGCGTGCAGATAATTCAACAGGCATTGAATTGTTCGGCGATTGAGGTGTCCCGATATGACAAGTACTGTGCTCCTTCAAAGTGCGAAGTATTTGCTTGGGACCGCCAGGAGCCTGCGCTTGCGTCCACTCTTAGCAGTGATCAGTTAGAGGTAGCCAATAGATTAAGTAGCCAGGGAGCTTGATCGTGGCTGGTGAAGGTGCTGAAAAGGAGATCATATCACGGAATGCGAGAGCCGGGACAGCTTCCGCGAACCTCCGCCATCTGTAGCTTTGCCAAGACCTCTGGCTTTCTCCCTAGAGGAGGGTACTCAGTACCACAAATTTGCAGCTTTCTTCTTTGCGGCTACGAGACCTGGCCCTAGGCTTTGAGGATGCCCGGCGGCCTTTAGTATTCGACCGCCGATGTCTCGAAAGTACTGGTCGGGCCTGATGGGAACGTCGTGTGATCAATCACGAGGTTCGTCGTTTTGTGTTTTTTGATGATATTCGCACCGCACCGCCCCCGGAGGCTCTGACGCGTTTTGCGTATCCTGCACGTCGTTAACCTTTTCGCGCTGTTCTTGCAAATGCTGGCCAAGGCTGGAAGAAACGACGTAGTGGCCAGGTTATGGCATGGCGCAGAGGCATAAAGCGGTTAGCTTCGGCATTGACTTAGGTGGGTGCCACCAGCCTTCCCGGAAGGAGCCAAAGAGATGCGGATTTCCCTCGGCTGGAGGTGCTGAGGGATATGGCTCAGAGCCGGATTTCGTGGCTTGAAAGATGTACGGCCCGTGTGTTGGCCTCTCTTTCCTCATGAATAACTGTAAAAGGGACAAAATTCTACAAAGGGTGTAAGGTGAAAATACTAAAACATTGTTGCTTTTACTTGTTGCGATCTTTACCCCTAGTCTTTATCCCCCGCCCCTTGACCTAGTAACTTTCCTCTGTTGCTGCTGCGTTGGCACAAAGCTTGTTCGCACTCTAGTGTAATATATAAATATCCTTGTTTATCCAGTCGTTTGTTTGTCCGATTTATTTATCATCCCACTCCCATAGCCATAGCCAGCCGATTGTGACAAATCTGACCGCTTTTCGTTGAGGCTTATAGTTGTGAGGCGATAGTGCCGTTTACATCACCTTCTCAACTTAAACTCCCACCTATACTCTTTTGGTGTTCTAACACCTAGTCGTGTAGATATCGTATGGTATTGTATCTAAGCGTACCTGGGCCAACGAAATAAACCAATATTACTGTAGGCACCGGAAGATGTTGGTCCTACCGATGAGGTCATTCCCATATGGGGGTGAACATGCTTCGCTCCTGACCTTGGCGGCCGGATCGCATGTTTTACGCACTAGTAATTTTAAGTTATCGGAGCATTTCCTTCTGTACAGAAATCCCATCAGGGAATATCTGAATGCGTTTGTAGGTGGAAGAAGCAGTCTCTATTGACTATTATTCATAAACTTTCCAGTTGTTAAGCTGTCCGTCTACTGGAATAGCGGAAGTGCTTAGGACGACGGGACATTTTGCTTGCCCGATGCAGTGGCATCTATAAAGAAACATTTGTTTCGTTGATTGTGGTACGTTTGAGTATCAACAGGGGTGGACAGTTAGGGATGGTGAAAACCACATCATTCCTGGAATTGCTATGGCGGCCGTGGGTTTCCTTCTTGACTAAATCAGGAAGGTTCCTTGCTGACGCTAATCTATGTGAGAGTGTGGTTGTCCCTGAGTCATTGGTGGCTACCAGAAAAGAAGATCTCATAGAAGTTTCACCGATCGACTAGAGCCCATTGTTAATATAAATAATACCCTTTCCATTTCAGTGATTTCTCTAGGAGTCGGGTTAAACATATCACCGGGGGCGGCAGAGCAGTATTCGGGTGCGTGAAAGGAATGCGACCCCATCCAAGAGCAAATCCAATTTTATCATCCGGATGTTCAGAACAGCAGCTAGCCATCGAGGTCTCAAGATACTAAGGAGTATGGTCTGAGTACCGACTCCGTATTCTAAGGTGGTTCAACTAGCAGCAGACGGGTCAAGGTGGATTGTATAGACAGGATCGGAGTGGGGCGGAAAGGATGTGGTGTGAGGTCGGCAACAGTAAGGGATGGCGGGCACCTTGAATTTATTCAGTAAAGGGACCACGCGTGGAGAAGGATTGTGTTCGAAATGAAGGTTAGATGAGCCATGGGAAACGGGGCAACTTTAACATTTGGATGGCCTGTGACGGACACAGTGCTATCATAAAGGTCCCAACCATTAGCGGCATAAGTATAAGTGGGATCACTCTACAGGAAAAAATCTTCAAAGTATAAGTTAAACAAAGGTAAAGCGGATTACGGAAAGTTATTTATATGTAAACATATATATGCTTCAAAAAGACAACATTGGAGAGCGAACAATTGTTTTCAATGATTCCTAATCTTGCTCTTACACATCATATAGGTGACAGTTATGCATTTGATTGGCCGTTGGCTGGGTTGAAGGACATTTTTACAGTAGTGTGGGGGGAGGGGGAGATGGTGTGGTGTTTGTCAGTTAGTGTGTGGTGATGCTGAATCGACCACTGTTAGTGGGTTTTCAGAGGTCGTTTCTCGTTTCGGATGCTCCGTCTTTGGCCAAGGCAACTGAAGTGCCTGAACCAGTCGCTTTTGCGCGCACAGATCCGGGCTTAGTAGACGTATGGCGATCGCTTCAGCCGTGGCCAGGGTCCGCAGTCGGGCTGCCTTTGATCGGTTGGGGGGAACACGATACACAACACTGAATGAGTCATTCGGGTCAATCCTATGACCACTATCGATTAGATGACTAAGAATAGAACTGTTGATTGTGCCCGTCTTCCCGTGACTCAGCCACCTCGGGTGATGCTCCTTGATGCGTTGAGACAGGCGCCTGGCCGTGCGACCTATGTAAGATGCGCCACATGCGCACTTGAACGAATAGATAATCATGGATGAGGTCAGCTCAGGTATACAACGATAATTGTGCTAGGCCGGATTCTATACCCCCATGGGGGACTTATCCGCAAGTGAGGTGAACATATGTGTGAGCAGTTATTATAGCGGGATCGAGATGAGATTAGCTAAAAGCTGGTTAAGTGAGGAGATGGAAATAATCATCATCGATAAGGGGATAGTACCAGGGTAGGTCAGAGACTGTTGAGGGAGCACCCGTAGGTACATATTGCGAAATACTAGGGGAATGGGATATCGGGAATAGAAGAAAAGACTGCTAGTTGGGCGGAAACTAGATAATCATCAAGAAAGTTATACTAAAATAGTTCGTTCAAGATATATTTAGGTATATTTGTGGATAATAGTTTTTGAGGCGTTGCACAATAACAAATCACGATAACAAACAACTATCTCACCTGAATGGGTCTCAGTTTTTTACTCTAATGGAACATTATCTCGAGCTGGGTATCAATGTAAACTTCAATGGGCGCAGTATTTTAAATTACTGATAGATGGGGCAAACAAAAGAGACGATGTGATTTCAATGTCTAGTTGATGCTCACCCCAAGATCTATCACACAAAGACAATATGTTTATGATGATGCATAACCTAGCTAAAACCTATTACGACAGTCAGCTTTCACACTCTATGTTCATCAGTATTTCTTAGGCACTTGACAAGGCCCCACTCTCCCTACTCTTTAGAAGATGCAAACAGGGTGTTATGGGCCTTAAGCCTGACGTTATACGTCACTCTTGTAGCCACTGCGCTTTGGCATTTTATACGGGTAATGTTTTATCTCAGCCCTCCTCACCGACAACTGACGTCCCAAAAGGATGCGTTTTGGGTTCCCTTCTATTCCTAATCCTATTAAATGGTCTTCCAACAACCCTTCCGGCGAATATTGCCAAGCACGCCGACGACCTGACCCTCTGGACTTCAAGCTCTCAGGGCTTGTAAATTGAAATCGATAAAACGAAGCCCTGGTCCGAGGATTGGAACCTCACAGTTATTGTTGACAAACGCGTGAGCGTGTCGTTTGGCAGAGCGGCTGCTCAGAAGCCCTTCTTTAATGGATTAGCTACACCACAAGGACTTGATCATTACAAGGCTCTTGGTTTCTAGCTAGATAGTGAATTATATTCTTTGGTCGCCGAGAGCCTTTCAGTGAATTCTGCCTTCGAGTCTTGCATATGATTCAGAGGTCCTCGCCACACATCTCAGGGAGATTATTCCGCAAGTTTCGGCAAAAGTTCCCGTGGCCTGTCGGATTACCGTGGCTAGAAAGTGAATTTCGGTCTCCTTCGAGGTCGTCAGATCTTGGAAGAGGTACTGGTAGCTTCCTCCAAGGCAGGATGGGGCCCTTTCCATCTACTCCATGGCTTCATCTTTCCCCTTCTGGACGACTTCTCTGATAACAGAAAACACGTAAAAGGCGATCAGTTTCCGTTTCTTCCACTGTCTGAATCCTGCCAAAATGACAGTTATTTCCCCGTCTTCCCATCTATTCTTCTTTGCGGTCACAGCAGATAGGTTTTTGAATCAAGACAAAAGGTCTCTCTACAAAACTAAATTTTATCTACAATATTTTTATTTCAAGAAGCACCCTTCCGGAAGATAGCGTTTTCCATGGAACAAGCCTTCTCATAGAAAGAGTGGGACCTTCATTTAAGTCTTCTTCAGCTTATCCTTGTCCGAAAATATACAAAAGTTTATAGTTGCTTTTATTGCACCTCCACTTCACATTGTCTGTGACTGTCGCACTCCCATCCAGGGCACTGCACGCGGTGAGATACTGCATGATGTCATGTATATCTTGTTTTTTGGATGAATCCTTCTCCCCAACCCCCTGTTTCCCATTGCCCTCGTTTTGGCTCCGAGACCCAGAAAGGCTAACAAATAGTCATCTCGAACTGGAGCAACTGGGCTCAAAGCCACGAACCCGTGTTATACATCAAGAACTCAGGGCTTACTGGAAGTTTGGTTTCACTGCTTCCGTTTCATTCTTACGGTCAGCCTAAAATCGAGCAAGGCCAAGCATTACTGACAGGTTATCATTTATTATTTTCTTGTATTTGGATATCAAACTAATCACTTTAACGACATTGTTTTTCTTCGGATTCGATCTTGTTGAATTTCCTCACCTCCACGCTTGAGGGATTCAAAAACACCTTCTAACGTGCGCATGAGGGCAGTTCTTTTGAGCACACAGATGATATTTGACTACAGCATCGTCGGTTCTTCTCCAGTTGCTGGGCGACTTGGATATGTCGTCCGGTCGTTGCCTTCCACTTGATATTGTCCTCGGCCCTAATTTAGATCCGTTGCGGAGATTCACCTATGCTCGTACATCCGCGGCCCTGAACTTCCTCCTTTCAAGCCGCTTTTGTTTTTGGCTGTGTGTTTATCAGCCCTCCTAATATTCCGTCGCTGAAAACGGAATTGGATGCTGGGGATAGTTTTTATTGCCCGTCAGCGGCTGAACTGGCTGGTGCGCAGCCCTCTAGTAAGTCTCCTGCTTCTTTCGTTCATAATAACGGATCGGGCATCCTTGTGAATTGAAAAGTGCCCAGCCAAATGTGAAAGCTGTTAAATATTTGCATTGGACCGCTGAAGCGAAACGGGAGCAAGTAATGCCCTCAGTCTGCAGGATAGTAGGCGGGCTATCATCACACGGACATTAGGCTAGTGGCTACGCCTGTAGTAAATTATCCATCATGGATACTAACATTTCCAGGGCCAGTAGAAGGAATTTGACCCTCTGAATTAGGAATATAGGCTAAGCCGGATTCTTTTAAGGATGAAACTTCCCAAATGTTAACTCATTAGGTTCAACTGTTCACCTTCACTGTTAGTTCCTTCCTCGGGACAGTTTGAGAGTCAGTTCTCCATTTCAGTCAAAGACCAGGGTCAGCTTTCAAATTATTTTTTTCAGTATTCTCAGGGGAAAGCGACGGAAGTCTTTCGAATTTATATGCTTCATTCCTGCGGTGGATGTCATGTTTTGAATAAGAGCTTCATATCGTGGGGTGTACGTACGACGAAATAACCACTGCAAGATAGGTTACCGAAGATCCGGAGGCGGCATCATCTTATGCCAAAAGTTGGTTAGTGGCGCATTGGCTTTGGAACAATTAAAATATTGAGCTTTATCAATTCTAGTTGCCTCACTCAGGTGGTTTTTAGTAAGCTCCTCCCGCTTTCGGAAGTTGATTGGTTAAGAGGGGCTGATGAGATCCACTAGACAGACAGCAAGCCTGTATTTCGAGACGTCAGTTTGTAGGTGTTACTGGACGTCTGAATGGCAATAGATATAGTTCACTATTTCGTGAACGGACAACAGCGCTTGGAGCTTGCAATACAAATGTATTGAATCACGAAAAATTTGCTGTACCTGCAAATGCTATCGGTATCCAGAGTAATGAGGTCTTCATGCATTTCGCGGGTACGAGGCTCAAGCCTAAACACCCTGGGATCCCTTGTTTATCTTTTTGTTGTTAGGGCCCAAAAGTTGAAGAAACTAGACAACAGGAAATGGCAAACGACCATAATAACAGGATGTCACTGAGTAGAAAACGGGGAACATGTTCGTATGCCCTCGTTAATGTTTGGATTTTCACTCGCTCTTTTACCCAGATACGTTGAAAAATTTGGTGAATAGGCGGAGAAATGAAAACCAAAGAATATAGCTTCTCATAATTCCATTTTCGTTGTTTTATTTTTCATTTCATTTTTTCCAGTTATTGTTTGGGCTGGTAATCGGGAGGGAAAATACATCCCAAGTTAGTGGTTAATGAGAAAGTTGTAGACATGGTAAGGTGGAAGTTCCGGTGCGGGCCAGGACTTAATCCCAATTGATGAGTAAATTGAACCCAAAGGACTGTTTTACTAACGCTCTTCTTGTTTCTTGTGGATGGTTGTTTCACGGCGACACTATCCAGCAAGTGAAGAAATAATAACAATATTAACGGTATATTTCTTGACCGTGATCTAGGGGCACGCATGAAAACATCGTCGCAGTTTAAAATAACTTTCAATGAGGTGAAAACTTCACAAATTTTATAGAGGACGTTGCATGTTTCAGGTGGAGTAAAGTGACAAAGAAATTTACGACAAATAGGATTCCTTTTTGAGTCCAAGATGGGCATAGTAAGCTTGAGATCGGAAGTGAAGTTGTTGAGACGGAGGTTGTCCTAGGACGCGGAAAATACCGTATTCACAAGAATGATGCAAAAAAGACCCATGAAACATACTCAGGTTCTTTTAAAAACGTAGCTAGTGACTAATCAGGGAGGCAAGTGGGATTTGTTTGAAGGTACGCAAAGTGACACCAACATTCATAGGTTTATGAATATGGAAAGAAGTAGTACCTCCCTAAAAAGTGAGCTAAGTTCCATGAAAAACATCGAGTGTCATTTAGTGCCGAGGATTTGCAGCTAATAGAAGAAAGATAACGTTCTGAGACTTAGAAGAGTGATAAGAGAGCAGAATGCAGTGACCGCGAGGAACAAAATAATGCAAGAAGGTAGGGTGAGGACCTTTGCAACATGTCAGGTTGCGCAGATAAAATGTAAAATATATTATTTTGTTGGGTTTTCTTCGGCTCTCCTGATATTGTGGTAGGTGCCCCAGGTGCGGGTGTGCTTCGGTTTGGGTTCGCACTTTCATTATGTGGGGGAGGAGGACGTCATCGAATCTGGACCTTTCGTTTTTTAATTAGGTGCCCCTGTGCGGTGGTTAAGAAGACAGTGACATCGGAAGATACTAATAGTGAGGAGTTTCCGGAAAATCTCAGCGGAGCATATACAGCAATGTCAGGACTTTGGGTATGTGGAACCTGGTAACCAGGCCGTATTCGCGGCAGCCTGCTATAGATAGTTTGTGCCATGTATTACGGCCAATCTACACAAACCAGGTGGTTCTAAACGGAAAAAGGTAGGGTTGCACTCCAAAAGTTGCCCCAGCTGAGGGTGGACGTGAGCGAGGCAAAAGATAGAATTATTGAGTTCGGAAGTGAGGCACGGTGGTTGTAGTGACATCAGAAGTTTTAGATATTGTAAGTCGATGTAAGGACTAACTGCGCTTGCACTAACAGGCCTAGTAATTGATCACTGGTTCGATGAGACCCCAGGAAATATCACCACTCAGGATTAACAAAGCCATGGGGGCACACTAAGAATGTTGGGCCTTAGGTTTATACTGGGAAGCAACTAGGAAACACTAAGAACACAAATGGCAAGTTCGTATAAAAGGCAAGTAGGATATATGGCGCATATCACCTTGAGTTATTTGCAGGTCTTATGCTGCAGGTTGTCGTCGGACCTTGGGGCCAGGAAGGATTCTGTTGGCCTGGGCTGTAAAACAGAGTTCGGAATGGATGCAAAGAAACACAAGGTAAACGAAAATACGGAACATCCTCCCTGTTTTCCTGTATATGCTCACCCGTATACGTATATATATATAGTATCTTTATATTCTCCTACAATGAGATGTGTCTGTTGTCTGATGCATCAACTTGCTGTCCAGAGCAGTAAGACAATAGTCAGAACTACAGTGGCTTTTGTGGCTGACGTCAACGCACACGCCAGATGTGCATGGGGGAGGGTATGGAATGATTGAAAAATGGAGCCAGAGATGGATTAGCAGACGCGGAGAGTCCAGTTTGCCGTCACCCAGTAAGTCTCGTGCGTAAGAACTAACAGCGCTGAGCTAACAAGAGCGGAGTGAGGATCCTTCTTTTCGCAGGTTCAGTTCTGAGCTGATGGGAGAAATACCTATGAGTAAGAGTGGCTCATTCCCTCCACAGACTTATGTTAGTGAAATTTGGGGACCAAACTAATCCCGGTAGGTGTCTTGTTTGTTTCCCGCTTTAGTCCTGAAAGGGGGGCCGAAGGGCCTGTGTAGGAACCTTCCATAGCCCCACCCTCGCGCGACGGTGGTTTTCCGCGTGTTTGTCTTTTTTATCAAATGCTGGAGTGGTCTGTTTTCCCCACGTCCGGACATGGCTGTGAGGTAGGTTCCCTTGACGTCAGGGGTTTTGCTAGCATAGGGTGAAAACATGTAGATGGGGCCAAGCAAACACATCGGGTAGGAAAACGAGTGTTGTAAAGCACGTGCCTGCGTACATTTGCCAGCCTATTACAGCGACTTGCCGTGCCTAAGATGACCAGAGGCCTTTCTATTGCGACCAGTGTGAGTGGGTTTGACGGCACTGACGGGAGGCTGAACGGCACTTACGGAGGAAGAGTAGTAACCAGAGTTGGGTGATAGATTCAGAAATCATGGTGACACAAGACAGTGGTCGTGTGTTAAATCGTGAGACGGAGAAACTTAGGCCAACAAGTGGCTATTGAACGGTGGGCTTATGGAATGAGAGATTTTGGAGCGGGATAGCTCGAAGTATGTCTGGGCAGCAAGGATGACGGAATGGAAGCCTGAATAATAATAATAATAATAATAATAATAATAATAATAATAATAATAATAATGGTTTATTTCGGATAACCCGAGGCATGCTGTAACGCAAGATCAAAAGGTACAATTGGACCTAGAGTCCGAATTACAAGAGGATGATTCAGGTTTATGCACCCGATATTGTACAAAAGAAATTATTTAAGTTACTCTTTAAAGCGGCGCTCGGCAAATTTGAACTCAAGGTCGGGTGGCCGGCTCGGACAAGTCACGGTGGAGCTGGTCGGAGGTAGTAAACTCTTCCTGAAATAGTGCAAAAAGAGGGCTATGCAACGAGAGAATCAAACAGAATTGACGAAAGTTTTGTTCATCTTGAGGAAAAAGAAGTTTCCAAGTGAGACATGAACCAGCTATAGCGCTCCGAGGAGTATGGAACGGCTTTGGATTGAAATTAGACGATAAAAGGAATAAATTTGCAGATAAAGAACAATCAAAATGTTTCGAAGATTTTCCTTGTAACTTTCAGCGACCAAATATCGGCTGAGTCCGTTAAATCGTTGCGCACATTGTTCACTTTCATAAAGACGGAATGTGACGCCCCAAAACAGAAATGGGAACTGGGCGACCAATCAGTTTGTGATGCGTAGCCGTGATAGTCGCAGATACACGGTTTGCACAGATGAGTATTTAAATGACAGGTAAGTATTTACTTTCGATTATCGTAGTCTAAGTGCTGAACATGAAGACCAGAGAGATGCAAGAATCAAAATTGTCTGAGAGGATTTACCAAGATAGAATACCGGATATGAAAAAGCTTCAAACAACCGATGAATACAGTTGTGAAGTTACGCGGTGGAGTAGTTAACAGGCGAAATGCTATCTGCTGGTATTATTTGTAAGAAATGGATCCTGTGATGGCGAAAGATCAAAAAGCCGCGATACAGATGTCAGTTTATGGGAAAGGCATGAATATTTGCAAGGTGAGGATATTGCTATGCTACAGCCATATGGGCGAACAGAAGGACTGATAGAGAGAGCGAACTATCACCATATAGCCGATTGATGGGATGCTCTGTGAAATATACCGATTGGGCTTTGTGGGACGGAAGAGTATGGCAACATTAAACGTGACTTTTGCAAACACATCGATAACTGTGATAAAATAAGAGCGAGTTTAATCTCGGGGATTGGTTAAGTTTGCGAATGGGACAAGCGGGTGGTTTGGCACGAATCCTCAGGCAAAGGAATCATGAACGGTAAGCCGAGTACGGAAACGGTCTTTTAACTCCGCGATAATTATGTTCTAGGGAAGGTGGGGTTTTTCGGGCGTAAGAAGCGGTATGTTAAGGTGACGGAGATGGAGACAAGTACGATAAAAAATAAGCGATAACTGGGGGAGATAGTTCCATATTTGCAGCATTTCGGGTGAATAAATGTTTTTTTCCGCAACCGGTGCTGGTGGGTGGGGCTGAACGTGCGCTGGACACCCAGTCAGAAACCATTTTTGGTGACATGAGGTGCGATCCGCCCTCCTAGCTTCACCCGCACATCGTTGCAGACGTCCTGCACGCCCGATGTGCGCCGGCCAAAGCGGTGGGTCTGACCGCGCCCAGCCCTGACGGGCTCCGCTGGAATGATATTGGCGTTGTCACATAGAGATCGAACAGTCCAGAAGCTTGCGACTATGTTGCGAGGAGTCCCGTGGAGCAGGGTCTATGTGGTAGTGACGAAATGAGGAGCAGGTATCGAATTTTCAGCGGTAAATGTGGGCCAGGTATTATGCCGAGCCATCGAAGGGAAGGCACCATCAGTGGTTGTCTGGAAAGGAGAAACTTAGGCCAACAAGTGGCTATTGAACGGTGGGCTTATGGAATGAGAGATTCTGGAGCGGGATAGCTCGAAGTATGTCTGGGCAGGAAAGATGACGGAATAGAAGCCTGAATGAACGAGGGAGGGTCGAAAAATGGATAAGTAAAGTAGTGGAAGAAGGGGTTTAATGTCCAAGGATCCAACATCACTTAGGTACTCCATGCCAGAGAAAAACCTCAAGGGATAGAAGCCTTGGGCCAAAGGGCAACCTTTTCATTTTGCTGCTCTAGTATCATATAGGGAGCGAGGTAGAAATTGTCCAGTCGTATTAGTAAAAACCGACTGGGGAATTGGATAAGGTGGGGCCACTTGGCGATTGGCTAGCAGTAGGTGAATGTAGGTGTTGTTTAGAGTTGCGGGAAGCGGAGGACATTTTAATAGTTATAGCAACGAAGGGCAAAAGCTGTATCCAATCTCGACCCGGATTATACGCAGTATGTGTGAAGGGAAACTTTCAGCCTAGTTCATGTCATTAGGCGGCAAGTAGCAGTTTTAGAATACGGTGCCATATTCCTATCAATGGCATCCGTTTTCAGTGACAATCTCCAGTTGGCCTTCGGTTATAATTATGCCCGCAAAGATGATCACGTGAGCAGCAGCTACTGAGTGTTCCAGTGGGCCTGTAAACTGAGACGTAGGAGGAAACAGGAGGAGCGATGGAAACTGGGGTTCCCAATTCTGACGCCTTCTTCGAGGGCTCGATCCTCGGGTAAGCTGGAATTGGCAGAAGAAGAAAGGTTACTGACAATAATTTGCGATTTCAGGATATGGCTAAACTGGGCTATTGATGCACATCTACGAACGGCCAGAGGTAGCTTAATTCGAAGCTTTAATTGTTCGGTTGGAACTTGGATCTTGTCGCAAGCCTCAACCGTGGGCTGGCAAGCCAAAAATTCCTGTGGCGTGGAAAGTAAAATAAATGTGGATAAAACCATTCAGATTTGGTGGAAGCGAACGGAAAGTGATGAATAAGTCTATATAGAAAACAAAAAAGTTTAGCCTGACTTGTTAAAGCCACGAGGGGTCCTGGTTCAGAAGGATGCAGTGCTCTTTATAGCTCAATAGCCCATCAGCTTCTTGGTAAGGGTGCGCCCGGGCTTTCTCAAGGCGTACGCAAACCTTTTAAGGCATTCCGATAAAAACGGTGCGGCAGTAGACAAAATGGGACCTTTCCTGGGATCGACAATTATGGAGAATACCATGTTTCAACTAAGATGATCTGGGAGCAAGGCTTATTATCTGTTTGGCCACGGCTGTCCGGAATGAGATATCTTCCACGAATTGCAAACACCTGGTGTGTCTAGGCCTGATATCCCTCACCGGTGAGCCCGGAACCGTGGGCGCTTGATTAGATGGCAGAGTTCCGCGGGGGACTTGACAACTATGGGATGTGTAGAAGCTCTTAGAAGTCGAGAAGCACACCTGGCATGAAGTGCACCTTTGATCATCTTCCTCAAGACTTTTATCTGGCAGACAGCGCTGCTCTCAGAGCTCGATGACGGAACTCATAGACGATTTCGATATCATCGACTAAGAGGAAAGAAGGGATGTGCTTCACAAGCGGAAAAAAGTCGTCAATATAGAGTAACAAAAATGAGGAGCAAGTACATTTCTTCGTGTAACCCCGCTTGTGACAGGCACTGGTCGCGATAAATGACCATTAGCCCATACAACCTGGGTTCGGCCCGACAGGAAAGAAGTGATCCACCGTAAAAGCGGGTCATGGATACCGTAGGCTCGGAGTTTTAATAACAACCGGGAGTGAGGAACTCGGCCGAAAGCCTTAGCCATATCGGGGTAAATGACTATCATGGAACTGCTGCTATCAGCCGCAGTGGTCAGTGGGGTGAAGAAGCCAAATTGGAATGTGACACAAGAAAGGGATTTTGGAAAGCCGTTTTAACCGCTGTGGATGAAGTTATGGGACAGAAAAAATCAGACATCCGCTGTTCAGTCAAACGTTTCATCATTCTGGAAGCCAGAGGGGCGTGGTTATTATGACAGTAATCTGAGGGACCATGCACCGGACCATTTTACGGATGGGGACAACGGTTGACGTTTTCCATTGAGATAGAAGAAAGCGGCGAATGAGGGATAAGTTGTAGAGGTTCATAAGGATAGCATCAGCATCAGCCCCACTGAGATGAAGAAGTGATAGAAGGGTGCTGTCATGGCAAGGGTGGGAGGATGGTCTAACTCGGGGCAGTAAGTGGGCCACGTCGTCCAAGCTGAATTCAAAGTCAGCGAGAAGTTAATCGGTGTGGAGGGAAAAGAGGGGATTTGGGGTGACGTCGGTGGTCTTCGGTTCTGAGAGGAAGTTATTGAGTGCCTCAGCGATTGCAGCTGGAGTGTAAATTTGCGTATCTCTTCCCAAAATTGAGTAGGTTATCCTAGAAGATTTGCTCTTATTTCCATCCCTTAGCAATCAGGCCGATCAGTAAGATCTGTCGTGAGAATTCAAGGCTGAAAGCTGTTGATTTTCTAGCTTTCCACTAGTGCGGAGACTGATGACTGCGGAGAGGCGGTTTGGTTGCCACTATACTGAGAAATCTCTGGTTTCATCACAAATCTCCTGCAGTCTTGCATAACTGTTTTGCAACCCTTTAGGATAAGAGCTGCTGGCTTGAGAGTGATTGGTTCTAATAGCGGCAATTGCTGACAAGCAACTTTTCAGTTTATCACAGAGTACATCAGTACCAAACTGAGGGTCCAGCTGCGGGAAATGGCCATTTAAGTTTAAGGAGCGCAGCATGGGCTCGAGGTTTATCCGGTTGGTCTTTTGTGGGTGCCTTTGGGTTAGGCTACATTCAAGGTCTGTGTGTCCGGCTTGAACCTGCAAAGTTCCATTCTATTCGATGGCAGTAGTTATCACATTCAGTGGACCAACTGTGAGTACTAGATCGTGTACGCCATCTCCTCTGGTTTGTGTCATCAAGTGCTGGATCCAGCACCCTGCGCGTATGGCCGAAACGCAGTTCTCGGAGTACTGTGGTAATCTCATGTTGTCCCAGCAGATAATAAGCGCACTGAAAACGCCAGCCACGAGGTTTGACGATGATGATAATCAAGAGCTTTGATTACTTAGACGAGATCCGTAGTGTTTGAGTTGGGTGGCCGATAGGCGCAGCCAGTATAAAGTGAATATTTGGCCAGTAAAACCATTGCCCATATTGAGTCCTGGATTGCTTCGAATAATGGTTGAGAACAAGGAATGGCAGGCGAAGTGATTCTGACATGTATTACTCAGCCTTCTCCGAGGCGACGGCGATTCCTTTTGGAGCTGTTGAAAAGAGTGATAGGAATTAGGTTGGAGGGGACAGGGTCAGTTAGCCAGGTTTTGGTAATCGCAGTGATGTCGAGGTCCGATGGTAATAAAATTTTATGGAGATTATGGGTGTTATTTAATAGTGGGAGAGCACTATTGAGGAGCAAGGTAAGTGCAGCCGAATCTTTGTAGCTTGAGGCGGGAGGTCATCTGTTGATGCAATGAGCCAATGTTACCAAAATGGTAAGTATCAGTAAGCGGACACGCACTGCTAGGTTTTCATGAATGAAAGCTTTGGAGTCCAAATAGAAGCTAGCAGTGGGGAGTCTCAACTGAGAAAAAAGGGCTGTTGGTGGGCAAATGAGGCTAGTTTGGGGGTTCCGTCAAGAAGAAAGTGGTCGTTTTGTGGAGGTGAGATTCTTGGGATGAGTGGAATATTCAGGTGGGGGATCGGATGTTGAGGTACAGGGTAAAGACCGGTGAGATGGTCTAAAGTAGCGTTGACTGGGTTCAACCGGACACATGGCAGACGGGTAGTTATCACTCTGCCAGGGCCGATGAAATAACCGTAGCTGACTGGGCTGGCATATCCTGTGTTCGGAAAAAAGCGCGAGGCTCATCAACGAGACCCCGGGTTACCATTCAGCTAGTGGCTATTTGATTGTGCCACCGGAAGAGAAGGATAAGGGTGACAAGGGTTTTGCAGGGGGCACGGCACTCTGTCGGACGGTTGGAAAACTGTTTTTGCAGGACTTAAAGAATACGGTACGCTCGGTCTAAATGCACGATTATGCATTACTTGGTGGCCATTCTTGCTTGTGTCGTGTGGGACTACAAACGTGCCGGGATGGGACTAACAGGTTTTGTTACTGTACCCGATTGAGAGTTTCTAAGCTAGAAGGTAAACAGAACTCACTTAAGTGGCAGAGAGCGAGAGACAGGTAAGAAACTTTCTGTAGGTATATTTCGTGTGTTCAAAGAAAGGAGCCTCATTTGAATCAAACGTGCTAGGTGGTACCTGCATTGTAAGCCATGCAACATCTCTGTGGCCACTTTTTGGTCCCATGTCAGTAGGTTTTAATCGTTGATAAGGCCATGGGGTGAAACCTCACTGTCATATTCTTTATATGACTAAAGTTCGCTCCAAAGAAGACGGAGTTCCCCTGGTCAGATGTCAGGGGAAGGAGGCCACATCTTATCAGTGATTCGGTAACTGGATCCTTCGTATTTTCCTTGGTTGGAGAAAAGATAAAGCCCGTAGGAAAGTTAGAATCCATGAACTTTGGGACTTTGCCTCAGCCGCAGTCCAGTGCTGTCACACTGAGTCTGGATGTATTTGTACGCTTCCGACTTTTTCCATGATCACCAAGGTCCCCTGGTGCTACACTATTTTGTTGTACGGAAGTTTTCATAGAAAGCAACCAAGTACACCCATTTCGAACATCACCTCCGCGCAGTGCAAAAGGTCACCGAAAATCTTTCCTCCTGGAACAGTCTCATCTTCTGACTTCGAATGCTTTTAAATTATATCAGACAGACCTAACTGTGAGAAATAAACTCCCTTAAAAGCTTTCACTGCGTCGCCTGGCATCCATCACAACGCTGTCCTGATTGGCTCGACTAGCTGTCGTCAGACTGGACTGAGCCGGAAATATTTGCAGACACTGGTTCTTTAGCGCTCACATCTCGACTACAAGAACGGCGGACAACTGTGGGTTTGTATCGAACCCTTCGTTTCATTTTCACCTTATGAGGCACACACATGTTTGCCTTTTTCCCCAACACTCTCCTCCTCCTATCTCAGTTTGCTTGTGCCACCTTAGATAATGCCGACATGAAGTAAGTATACCATATAAACTTATCAGTGCACTACAAAATTTGATCGTGTTGCCGCGTCTTCAGTTTACAATACGAGATGGAGGGCCCCGGGTGGGTTACAAGTATGAATAAATAAATGTTACAAGATGCTGCTATCTAAGGCTCTTCAATGAAAAACGGAGATGGAAAGGAGCAGTATTGCTCACCTTTAACCGCAAAAAAGAGATCTGTAAGTAGACTTTGGATAACTGAATTTTGCTGGGCGGAAATGCCGTACCCGCTAATCTTCAGCAAGAAGAGATCCTGGAAAGCCATCAATTTCTCCGACTAAGCCTGCAAAGATGGCGTGAGATATTTATTCATCACAAAGCGCTCGTTTTGAACTTTTTACGACGGTCAACATGCTTGTGATACAAGGTCCGCGTGAAAAGAAACCCTGCTAGGAAGGTTCATATCTTTAAACGTGACCAAGAACGGCAAACTTGTGGGTGCCTTCGAGTAACACGCGGGTTACCTTGTTGAATATATGGCCCAAAAATTACCAGAAGTTGATGGCACCTTTTCTAGAGATGCAAGTTATTGGTTCTTTATTCATATCTTGGAAAACACGTTGTTGCCTAGAAAATCGCAAAATGGCACAGTATACGGAACGGCCATGGCCTCAGCTGTTCCTGTGGGTATTCGTGGACGGATAGTACGTGGAACCACATGAGTATAAGTAACTTGAAGCCCTCCGCGAATATGTTAGTCGAAGGGGAACCTGTGTTCTATAATGGGAAGATCTGAAGAGTTTTGGATAAATGGACGCTAAAAAAGAGAACAGAATTTCATGAGGAAGTCGAAATGAGACCTAAATTCTTCTGCACCTTGTACTGTAGACTCGGTTCGAGGGGCATCTCGTAGGCCCTGGCTAGAGGACGGGGCAAGAACTGACGGGTAGGCCCACCACACTAGCAAACAGTAGGCTCACTCCTTCATACTCGAGAGGGGAAACCTCCCTACTGGCTAAGGGACATTTTTATTTTCAAGTTCCTGCACTTAATCCTGCGTACCTTCATGGATTTTGCCTGGTAGACATTGCCTCCCTGCCAATAAATTGCATTCATTGAATTCATATTTGTAAAACCCTCTGTCACAAACAAATTTGACTGGACCACAGCTGTCCTGCCGACCAAGAACTCGGGTTGAACATGCCCTGAGATCTGGTGAAAGATTCGTTTAAGCCAGTGTACGCAAATACCTATGGTTTTATTCATATTTTCTGTAATTTCCTTACATTACTAATCTAAAGTTTCTCATTTTGTGATGTTTCTCGTACATAACGATCATGTGTTAGTGCGTGCGACTTGGCACATCCCAGAATTTTACTTTTATTTACATTTAATAACAGTATTTCACGGTCCCATATATGCGGATATCCCTCCCGCTTTACAGTTTTCTGCCTTGATTATTAGACCTGTAAACCTGGTAAACGCAAGCAGTAGTGCAAACTCTTCTACAAGCTAATATATGCCTCTGAGATTTGAGCTGTTCTTCCCGTCAGAGTTGTGCTTAGTTTGTGCCAAATATGGTCACCATAGCCGAGACTGTTCGATTAGCTTGATGATATCACCAGTTTTCAGTTCCCATTTGGTGTGACTGCAATATGTGGGAGATCCTCGAGTAAGCCATGATAATTTGGATACGTGGAGGTGTCGGATTATTTACATTCTTTGTGTATTTCGTACCGCTTATATTTTGTGCAACAACCTTTGTTTACTCGCGCCCAGCTCCTGATTTTGTCACATCTCGTTTGAACTTGTTAGACTCACGTGCTCTTTTTTCTCACACAGTGAACTGGGCTGTCTTTTTGAGTCTGTATGGATCATTCTTAAGGTTTGTACACAAATGCCATGTTGTGAATTTCATAATCCAGTATCGTATGTTTTGCTAATCTATCTTGGTTTGCCTCGGGATTCGTGTGAACTTGCTACGCATTGCTCGAATTGCCTTACAGCTGGTATCCTGAACCTGGCCTCTGGTGCCTCTTAATTTGTTTGTAATGAGTTTGTCCCTGCCAACCCTGTTCACCCCAGGGGCAATAAAATAGTCCAGATATAAATGCTGGACAAAAGCGTTTTAGGCCCTGATTGCGCTCACATGTGCTATCAAAGCGTTGCTGGATTCTGTTATGTAAGCTGGGGCCTGCAAATGACTCTGAGTAAGAGGCTTTTACTAAAGGATAAGATATTCCTGACCGGCAAGCAGTCCATAAAAAGAATGTAGGTGAATATAGGATTCAATCTGGGGTAGGGGTATAAGGAAATAGGCCACGCTATCAGGTTATACTGTCACCGAGTCGAAGCGGGAAAGATGTGGACTCTAATAGATATTTCTTCGTCATGGTCGTCTGACGTGAGCCGAGTATCGGTGGCAGCAACAGCTTGAGGTCTCCCATCGTTCGTCAACTCTTGTCGCTCCAACACGGTTTTGGACGCTGTCAAGATCAGTAGAGAGGCAGTTGATAGACCCCGCACGAAAAAATGAACATTCAAAACATCCTGGAGATGTTGGGGATAGGATCTTTGAAATCTTCTGTATGTAGAATATTTTGGTGAAGCCGGAAACAAGTAGAAAGTTTAAGGGAACAACGGGCTGCGCGGAATTCCCTTGGGGGAAATCCTTTAGGCAGGTGTTGAGAAAGAGTTGCTTTCACATTACTCTATGCGATGGACCTGGTGGTTGTGAGACCATGTGATGTAAAGGTGGGGAAAACTGCCTTTATCCTGTAAGAGCCCTGAAGTGTACCAATCCAAGTTTATCCATACCTTGGCAGCTTGTTTGCAGCTTTTCGGGTTGGTTTATCCTGGGGGCTCGGTGAAAGGTTCGGAAGATCAGAATCATCCGGTGAACCCAGCCATTCTTGTCTTATCCTCCAGGAGATAGAATACTTCGTCTTTTCCTTATCAGCACTCCCATGTCTTTTCATGTGACCTGTACCACGGCTGTTCATGGGGTCGTCAAGCTCACGGGCGGCACCAAGATAGCTGTTGTTCAGACGGGTACATGATCTGGATGACGTGGCTTTCAAACCAGATGCAGCTTCCCTAAGGAGACCTTCCACTTTCTCGGGTTCAGTTATTCATTTGAGGTCGGCCGACGCTGGACGCACGACTCGTGTTGGCCCAGGCTTTACATCTTTCATGGTGTCCAATACCAATCCTGGCTTTCCAGCTCAGGGTTTACTGTGTACTCATCCATCTACGGAGAATCTATCTGAGCAGTCTGAATGGAGCAGGCGCTGGCTGTAAGATAGAAACTAACAACGATTTCCAGAAAAGATCTGTTACATTTAGAGGTGAGCCAAGAGCACTCTGCTAGGTTCGGAACCCTAGACCAGGAGAAAGCACCATGTTGTTGCCCATCTCTTTGCATGAGGGCAGTCTAAGCGAAATGGCCCTAAATAGTGAAGCACTTGAAATGGGAGTCCTGACCTTGTCTCGTCAGCCGTAATTAGAATGGGCTTCTCTGAGATCTTGGTGGAGTTTTGGACGCTTCATTCCCCCGGAAACAACGGAACATCCTCACCTCTCTGTTTTTCAGTTTAGTCTACCGAGTCTTAAAGGTGCTTTTGATACCATGAACCTTAGATTCTTGTTCCACAGCTATCCCTGGAGGACGATCCTGGGCTGGAGTAGAAGTTTTGCACGACAGTTTTGAGTACACTGAGGCAACACGTCCTCGTTGCATAAGAGTGTTATCCTGGTCAGTCACTTCGGAAGGCGTCTCAAGCTGCTTTTACTTGGAGAAAGAGGTAACATGGCCGGAGAAATAAGTCGAAGCCAAAGGTACAACGGAAAACACCGATACGTTGCCGGTGAACCGTTTAAAAAACAGAGTGGATGATCGGAACCCACCGGCGCGGCGAAAATTTCCCAGTTTAATCTTTAAGATTCGTTAGTGGTTACATTCAGATCAAGCTAAGTGTCACTGCTTTCAGGGTCCAGGGAGCTGTTGGGAGGTAAAATCACTGTCTCATGAAGATGTTTCAAGTTTTTGTCGAGGTCAAAGGTTCATTCTTCTCGTCTGGGTTCAGGCTATCTAGCTGAAAGGGGTTGATCCAGGAATTCGTGTGAAGAGGAAGACTGTAATCACAAAAATAATCCTTTGTTGCACAGCCCGAATAACGTTTTCTGTATCCCTGCATCGTGTCATCTCTTCCCGCTGGGTTACAGAGTTTGTCTGGGAATCGTTGCAGATGTTATTAAAGGGCCCAACGGCACCTTCATATTTCTTCACCCCTTGTATACTTGCACTCATTTTGGTCTAGCCCTAGAGTCTGACTGGTATAAATTATGAGCACATCGATAATCCCTTGTATGGTTGTGCCTAAGCTGAATCACAAGATGTTTTACAACCGGGAGTCTCCCTGGTATCACGCCACGTCTTTCAACAGAGAGCCTCCCAGTTTTCTGCTGGATCACTGTACACAACAAAGGTTTATTTTCAGGATACGCAGGGGAAAACGAATAACAACTTGAGTGTCATTTACTAATGGATACTCGCTCTGGGAATGCAGATTTTTGCCGAGTTTCTTCTATGTAAGGGCCAGCAAGGGATTTTCTCCCTGTACCCCCGCCCGTTCCGGATTTCACTTTGTGCCACAATTCTGTCCGACCGACGGATATCGTACAGACACAGCCGTCCGTTACTCATTCGATTGTTTGATATGTTGAGTGGCTTGCTTGAGTCAAACCAACCGACAGCTATTCCTGGGCCGGGTTTGCTTGTTCCACTGTAGGTCCTGTCCGATGTTCACGGGTTACTCGCTGGATGACCATTTCCGGGCGGAGTTTGCGTTCAAATTTTCCAAGGACGGAGCAGTATTTGAGGACCGCAAGCCCACTTGATGGAGATAACTCAACATGTCCTGACCACCATATTGCTGTTATTATCAACAGTTCTGTCCGTTGGACTTCATCTGCAGAAACAAAATCCAATCTTGTTTGTTCACTAAAAGCTTCATACACTGTTTTCCAGGAAGATCGAATAATATTTGTGGTGTCAACGGATGCCTTTCTGTGTCACCAATCTACTTATTTTTGCCCAATTTTTGATCCCGTGTGGCTCCGTTACTTTGCCCTCCTCGTCAGCGTTCACTTGTATGTGTGGCTTACTTTCTTTTTACAAGTAGCTGGTGCACCCCACTTCTGGACAACCCTTGTTTTACTTTCCGGGCGATGAGGTCCGAACCTTTTTTAGTTGGTTGTAAACTTTTGCGCAAGTGGCTCACTGTAATCATATATATAAGAGCATTTTTTACAAATTTAATCACTTAAATGTGATTGTTTCTATTAACTGCCGTTATCTCGCTCATTTATCTTACTTTGCGTGCCCTTATACACTCAGGTTCTCAGCGTACCCAATGAGAGGAGTTTTTCACTTTTTTATCCATCCACTTTTGGATGAATCAGAACTAGTCAACGTTGCCATGTTCACTGGTTGTTACTTTATTTTCCCCAGCCTCTGAACACATTGTAAACTTTCATTTTAGAGTTATACATAGTAATGCACATCAATACTGGTGGATTGCTTACCGAAAAAAGTGTTGTTTTCGAAATCGGACCTGACAGAAGACCAAGTCACCGCGATTTAGCCGAAAGTTGGTGTTTAGGATAAAAGATCTGAAATCATTTAGAATAGCCCAGTCGGAAGTGGGGTTCAGAGCTACCTGAAGATGTAGCTTAACATAAAGTCTGCATATACCAGGGGAGTGATCGGTGTAGAGTGATCTCGCATCGTTTTGTCGTTACTTGGGTTGCAGACAGGTGCTCTCAGCAAAGAACCATTTTCTAAAGGCATTTATTTGATGGGGATAGGGTTAACAGATATTCCAAAATCGGCCCTCAGAATGCCAGCTAGATTAGATGTTTTTTTAGGTCACAGGGTTTTAGAACGGAGAAAGGGACTTGGTGGTGACCCTTTCATCATGCCAAGACTTCACTTCGTTCATCTCTCAAAAACAAAAACTGTGCAACGCTGAATAAATTAAAAACATCTCGGTGATGTTTGGTAAGCACCCTCGCAGTCCCAGTTTTTGTATTCTTTCCGGTTTTACAGAAGACGGATTGTGTACGAGCCTTGCCAGATGAAGGACTGTAGACCAGTTGTAAACCTTAGTTCCTGCATAAACATGGAAGCATTAGGAATGTTTGGAAGAAGCGGATGTCTCCCCCACTAGGTTCCCGTGGGGAAGATGATCAGAGACACTGAGAAAGTTCTTGGCAGCTGTCGAGAGCTTTGCTGCACAGGAATGTGGTAAAGAGAAGGGGAATTCGGTCGGAGTATACCACTGGCCGATGACAAAATCTTCGAAGACCTAGAAACCAAATCAATTCTCTCAACAAGGGGCCAGGAATGTGCCAGGTGAAGCTTGTTGCCAGTAAGGTAAGACAGTTCTAAAGACAACGTTATTTGTGAGATAATTGTGTATGGAATGGAACGTTAGGTGTACAACAAAATGGGAGTCCGGTTTTTAAAACGTGACCAGCATTTGGGCCCATTAGAGTCACGGAATCATGATGTCTCAACGCCGCTCCATTCACTGTGACAAAGGTGCAAAAGTTTTGCAAATTTGGCCGTTATCCACTGTTCGAAGGAAAAAAACACAGTGTTAATGTAACTGTTTCCCAAACACCAAACTGACTAAAATGCGATTGCGAGCTTAGAGCTTAGGCGCGCCTTGTTTACGAATAGGTATTTTTACTTAGATTTACTTGAGAATGACAACCGCTCCCCAGGAGCGGCCGATTCCGGTGTTAGGCCCTCCTCTAGCTATAGGCAACCTTCCTCTTCGAATCTCTCGTCTCAGTCACATAAAGCGGCTTATAATCAGGGCGAAAGTACTTAAAAGTACTTTCACCCATCCAGATCCCATCTAACCAGTGCAGTGTTATA
The DNA here is from genome assembly GCA_948099385.1 of Fasciola hepatica. NCBI lineage: Eukaryota > Metazoa > Platyhelminthes > Trematoda > Plagiorchiida > Fasciolidae > Fasciola > Fasciola hepatica. The sequence continues at coordinate 5,069,862 of CANUEZ040000012.1, read as the reverse complement.
ATCTTCGGTCGGACACATCAGCCTATCTTAGGAACCCTGTAGGACATTTGGGTGATCCTCACCAGTGATCCATTAAGATACGCAACTGGCTTAGCAAACGTTGATTAGGCTTTCAATACATCAGGAACTCGGTTTAGCCTCGGTTCCCTCAATCGACTGGCTGCTTGGAGTTTGATTTGTCTAAGTGCACCTGGTACCGGAAAAGTCGATCGCATCGAAAAAATCTTACTTCACGCCACGCAGGCGGCGAGGCACTCTCCAGCTCATCATCGCTGGCCATTAGCTCGTTCAGCCTCCCATCTCCTTTCATTTATACGGGGTAGTCAATACAATCACTAAAACCCATCAATTGCTATCGTTCTGCGTTTCCATTCGCTGGACCGGAACCGAGTCCGCAAATCGTGCGCGCGACTAAGTTACCACACTTAGCTGGGCTAGTCCTCAAATGAGGATTACGTGGCTAATCTGAAGTTTGAGTGATGTTGACTCAGGCAGCAGGGAAAGTTAAATCGCAAGCATACGGCTTGCTAAGTATGAAATCTTCCGCATGCTTGACGATAAGATTGTTTTCGTGCCCTGAAAAAGTAGGTAATAAAAATGAAGACAGGGCGGTTCATAAGGGAATGCCACTGACAGAAGTAACGAAAGAAGCCGTTGTGATACCATAACGAATGAAATGCTGGTGATGTTAAAGGCAATCTTCCTACAAAGAAACGAGTGAGGTCGTTATGCCAGAGAGGGAAAGAAAAAGCGGCTTGTTCCTATCGGTGCAGCTGAGCACAGTTCTTTTGTGCAGGAAGCATATTCTGATAGTTCCCGATATTCATCTCCTTCAGAGACTACGAAAGCTAAAGGTCTCATTGCTCTTTTGAGCGATTTGCTAGGCTCGCAAAGTTAAAAGTAGCTAATTTGCTTTAAAACGTACCACCAGCTATATTTCTCAACAATTTCCGTGTGTTGCGGGGACATTTATTGGCTGGAAGGCTAGGCGTGTAGGCTGGAAAGAGACAGTATAATTTAGTCTTGATTGGTTTTTCTGGAATCCTGACGGCTGAGGGGTCATCGTGCTTGAAGGCGTATTCCCTTTGGCAGCGGAGCCTTTTGAGACAAAGTATGACAGGAAGTTACAGTGCAGGGAAACGTTTCGACCGGGCAGCAAAGGCCAAGGCAAAAATTCAAATATCCGGTGGGAAGAGCCCGGGGAGGTCAGGCGATCCTTTTCTAGGGATGTAAAAGCTTCTGTCAGAGCGGCAAATTCCAGAGGCTTTAAAATGTTTTCAGGCACAGCTTTTCCTCAGTCTAGGCAATCACAGCCTCGTGTGGAGTTTGTGGTCGGCATGAAAGAGGATCTTGGACTGGGTCCCATTTATGCGTAGTCATAGAAGCCTGGTGGATGGCAACTCAAAGCGGGAAAAGATATGAGCTGTTAACCCAGAGGACGCCCAGAAATCACCCAGATTTGCTGGAAATGAAGCAGTGTTCATCAGACGAAAGTGATAAAGAAGGCTCACATCAATGCAGTTAGAACCATCAGCGACCATATATAGCGAAACAACAGCGCAGTTTACCCAAATCTGTGGAACAGCCAAGGAGTTATATGTTGTGTATTGTGAAATACTTAAGAGAAGCATACATTTACCATCATAACTGAGCAAAAGCTGCTCAAAACAAGGGTTTTCATTCCCAGGAGTAACAGCTAACGAAATATTTTGAGTATGTAAAAACTATTCTCACTTGTTAACACCAACCGCAGTTGGTGTACGCAATAACTCCAACAACTCGCTTGAGATTTGATTTAGGGCAATCTACGCGGTAACCGGTGAATATATCAAATGCAACTACCTCTCCAATATCACTGTGGATCCAGGCATCTTGGGAAAGGATTGCTCCGAGCTAAGGGTATTCCCTCGTCCCATCAAGGCCCTGCATCACTGAAGTTTCCTGAGCAAGAGTTTTGCGGAATTAGGTGTTAGTATAGTGGCACAACAATCGTATGGTAATCAAGGTGGAAAATAGGAAACCGGATTATTCCCTTGTGGTTGCGAGATATATATTCCTAACAAAGAGTAACACTGCGGCTAGATGGAAAGAATCAGCCCCAGAAGAGGCTGAGGGCACTAAGTTGGGCTGGATAATGGGAGGTCTGTAATGATCAAGCCCAAATAAACGTAGTCCGGGTGAAGCCTGCCCAACGACCCAGAACAAACCTCACTCATTCGCCATAGAACCTTTTAGCCTCAGAGCTATATGAGGCCCAGATTCACGTGGGGCCCAAAGCAAAACAAGATTTCTCTGCAAATTCTAAAACTGCTACGTGTGGATTGGAACTCACGTAGACAACTTCCATACCTTCTAAATTTAGCCCCAGTCATTATCCACTGAACGGGTAGTCGAAATAAGGACAAAACCAGAACAGAAGAGCAAATAACAAGAGAGAATAGATGGAAGGTGCCCGCCCTGAGGTCTATGTAATGGAAACTTAATTTTTGAGCCTGATCATACTCAGCTAACAATGTTTCGTGCGTTGCTGCCAAAGATCAACTTAAACTGAGTGAACGTCTACAATCCGTCAGTGCGAGAGAAAAAAAGCAACCGAGCTGAATAAAATGAACTGTCCTGGTTTGATGGGTCTCGGTGTCGAGGAAATGCCCACAAAGTTATCTCTACATAAAAGTTCAAAATTACAGGATAAAAGAAAGTGCCCATGGCGGAAACTGCAACAGGACCGTAACTCAACGACGGAAGAAGTAATGCAGAGATAACTATTCTCAAGTCCTTAAGAAAGTAGACATCGGTTAAAGGGTGAGGGATATTCATTCTTCCTGGATTTGATAAGGTCCTTAAAATCGCAGCCACCAAGTGTATAACTGCGTCTTGTCCTTTACACCGTTTGCAAGTGTTGAGAGCAATTTACAAAAAGTCGGTGATAAGACTTTCAACGGAGGTGTTCGCTTTCGAACCTTACTGTCTATGGAGAGCAAAGGGGCCATCGAAACTCTGGAGTAGTGGTTACGGCTCGAGAACAGGCATCCCAATCTTGTTTTGCCCTGGAAGAACAATAATCTAATTGAATCCGCTGCACTTCGTCTTTTCAGGTTATCTGAAGATAGCTTTCTTGGGGACCCCGAATTTTAAGTTTAACTTAAGTCCCTCAGCGAGCACAACATTGAACGAGGACATGCTGTGCAATTGCCAGAGAAGGCCCTGGCGGATAGGCTTGTGGATTGGCGCCTGCCGCGGCATGAAGAGGTAAATCGTAGAAAACATGAAGTTTTTCGGGAAGTCGTTCACTATGTTGCAGTGCAATCTAGATGTTTTGTCGCATTTGAGACAATTCGTTCTCTATATCAGCCCTTCTGTTCGCCCACCTGGCCGCAGCATTGCAATATCCTAACCTTGCAAAGATTCATGCCCTCCCCATATGTTCACATCTGAGTGTCATCTTTATCGCAGCGCTTTCATCTTTCGCCATCACATGGTCCACCTTTTACAAAGAATATCAACAGATAGTAATTTAACCGTCAAGATAGAATACCGAATATGACAAACCATCAAACAACCGATAAATATGTTCGTGAAGTTGGGCGGTGAAGTAGTTGGCTCCACTCCACAATAGACTCACTTCTCACTTAGCCCTGAAAACCCAACCGCTGCAGCCAACGGCAATACCGGCCTGGGGATCGTCTTAAGAGGCGCCACACACAAGATGCTAAATGCAACAACACATCTAGATTGCAGACTGCTGGATACACCCTTAAGGTAGGACGTGGCTCCATCGCCAAATTACGATGCATCACAAATAAGTTTAACGGGTTTCTGTACCTTCATTCCACTGCTTCATGGCCGCTCGCACTAGCCGGCCACCATAACAGCTGAGCAGCTGACAGACATTCAATTTACCGCTATACACAGGGGAACTACTGGCAGACTGGAGACGGGAGAGGGTGGTTCTATTCGCAGAGGGGCAAACGGCAGCTGGCTAGACACTACCGCCCCTAAAACTCACCTCAAGAAGGAGGTGTCAGAGGTCGACGGGCCGAGCAGTGACCGAGCCACTGATTGACCGCCAACCAGCAACACCATTTCTCACAGTAAGGATCCTGTCCAACCAACCTGCTATCATTTTTTCTGCGTGGTAACCGCAGGGTTAAACCGGAGGGATGATTGGAGGTATTATTCAAACTTGTGAATTGCTTCGACTCGGTGAACTACCCTTTCTTTCTTGGCGAACTGAAGGCTTGCAGGAGACAGTTCGAGGGTCCCCTGAGTAATGCGGCCTCTAGTGTATGGATCGCGGGGAAGAGGTCCATTTTGGCCCAAGTATGCAGTAGCAAGCCACAAAGCTGCCTGCCTAGACCACAGTTGTCATAGTATAGGCAAATAATCTGGTGGTCATACTAGACTGTCAGGGGTTCTCATTTGGAGATAACATAAAATTAGTAGGACAGCGGTCCCCGAATCAACTGCAGGTCGGCCTAAATAGAGTAGGTTTACGAACAAATAGTGGAAGCCACTAACAAGAGAAGGAAAAAACAAACACTTGCTGTCGGGCAGGAAAACCTGCCAGGTCTGGTACACAGGACCGTCAATCTCCGCACGGATTTAGTCCGCTGGAGAATTGAGTGACCTTGCGCATGAGAGCTCCAAATACCCCGAGTAGCGTACGTATGCAGCGGCGGAGACAGACAGAAGACGACTTAGTCTATGAAGGACAACTGTGTCTAAGGAAGCTGGGGTAGTTCAGCACATCCCGACGGTGTCTGTTGGCCTTGGGGCTTTTTGTACTGAAGTGGGCGACAAACCGATTGGAAGATAATAAATTATTGGAGGAAGTTTGAAGAGGGTCCAGCATTATGATTGGCAGATTTGCGAGGGGACGTAAAGCGGGAAGAAAGCGATAAACTTATTTTCCCTAATCACTGTAGGCTGAGGGGAGACCAGGTAGAATAGAAGACTATACGGAGGACCACCTGGTAGACTATTACCGACTCGTTTCCTCAAAGTTGCCTTCAGGAAGTGTGATCATAAATTGGATAAGAAGAGGGCAAAAGGGGCATAAGAGCTAGTTTCTCTTCTCACCAAACCACACAAAAGGAAAAATTACTCGCACGTGTAAGGACAGTGAATTTGGTCGCTGTTGTCAGGTATAAACTGAATATATACTAGGAAGAGGTACTCCCATGTGTGACCAACCAGTCTACGAAGCAGTTTTTGCACTATTCACTCTCTATAATCCCGTGGCATTCCGTTGCATCACGCCACTTTTACACTCTATACTGTGAAGCCGTCGACTTACTCTCCGCATTTGGCAGTCACTCAACTTTCCTTTGCGTACAGCCCATAAAGTGAAGCTTCTGCATCGTTTACTGTAATTCGTATTTTTTCCACGGAAGGCAATTTCCGCAAGCTCCAAATCTTTTTGGCATATTAGTCATTTTTCTGTTCAGTATCACTGGTACCGGCAACTTTCGCAGACAGCTCAGTTCAACGAGCACAGGCATCCAGTCATTGTTGTCCAACTCATATATTCATGTATGACGTCTCAGGAATTCATGGTTATCGTCCTTTTCCCCATTTTCACGATCAGATATATACCTGTCTTGCGCTGCTATGAATTCGAGACTGGTTCAAATATGCCACCAAAGCCAATATCTTTTTCCTCGATTTAGACCAAAATCAACTGGGTCATACCATCACTTAGATCTGAAGTTGTTCTTGTGCTCCACCCAAGTTTCCCGTCATTTTATAAGGCTCGGTAATTTTGTCCAAACTTACTATGCGTCTACGAGTGCATCTCGACCACAACCGAGAAAGGACCCGCTATAATATTCTAGCCGGTATTTGTATACACAGTATACAATGATATTTTTCAATTTTCCATGTCTTTTTTCGTGAAGTGCTTGAAAATTTCTACGGTGAGATTTCCTGTACATACGGTTTACTAGCCGGAGCAAAATTTGAGAAATACGCCACTATTGTCAGCACTTCACGCTTTTATTTTCACACCCACACATCACCCTACTTCTGGTCATCATACGCTTGCGTATTGACGTTATTCGACTTCTCGGTGCTGTGTCTCATGTGGGGGGGGGGGGGGGGCGGGGAGCTGTGGCACTGAACCTCTATTGCTCTGAGACTGTTCTTCTCCAGGACTAAACTGTCTATTTTGTTCCTTTCCGCCACGACAGAAGCGAAGAATACTAAGGTGCACTGGATAATCGGAAATGGTAACACGGCAGGGTCTCTTGCACTTGGCTTTGCACAAAACTGGGCATTTATTTGCTCGATCCGCAGGCACTGTGAACTGACCCGACACCACCGCGGCATCTTACAAATTTGATCTCCCCCATATTAATCACTTATTTTTGCCTTTCCCCGGTGTCCACGCCAAGTGGTTTATCCCAACCGATTTTCCGTCGGCCCGAAACCTGAAACAGTTGCTTCTTGGTTAAAACGAACAGACATTCCCAACTTGGAGGATCACAGGTTGTGGTCAGTTGAGTCAACAACTCTCTTTCTGTTGCCAACTAATCCTTGATATTTACACGGCTTTCAAAGAAATTTAGATCAACACTCCGAACCGAACCCAAAGTTCCCACAGCCGGAAACCAGTGTGCATCGATGACATCTGTAGCGCCATGCAGTTCATCAACCGAAGTGGCGTTTAAATACTCTGGCTGCTCACTCAGCCACCTGATTTGATCATATCCACCAAGATCTTATAGACGACGCAGGCCCTCGGGTTAACATAGTGCCTCTGCCTACGGTTAACGGAGAAAGAACACCCGATAACGTAACAACGTTTTGAAACCGTCTGTGATACAGTCAACGACGGCTAATGTCCAAATAACGCAGCCTTCCTATTCTAAGCGATTCCTGCGAGAAGTAGTGCCGAAACCGTTTCAGAAGTATGCATCGATATCCAAAACTAATGTGACTTGAAAGTCACCTTACAACCACCAGAGAAACTGAAGCAGTCCTTGGTTTCCCTCAGCAAAATTACTTGCAATAATACATCTTCATTATGGGCATATAAGGCCACAGGATACTATAAAAAACCACAAAAGCACATCTGCCAAGCTCGGAGTTAAATTGGAATGCCGAAGTAAGTTTACATCTAGCAACTCCTCTCAAAGCACTGCAACATAGTGAACGACTTCCCGAAAAACTTCATGTTTTCTACGATTTACCTCTTCATGCCGCGGCAGGCGCCAATCCACAAGCCTATCCGCCAGGGCCTTCTCTGGCAATTGCACAGCATGTCCTCGTTCAATGTTGTGCTCGCTGAGGGACTTAAGTTAAACTTAAAATTCGGGGTCCCCAAGAAAGCTATCTTCAGATAACCTGAAAAGACGAAGTGCAGCGGATTCAATTAGATTATTGTTCTTCCAGGGCAAAACAAGATTGGGATGCCTGTTCTCGAGCCGTAACCACTACTCCAGAGTTTCGATGGCCCCTTTGCTCTCCATAGACAGTAAGGTTCGAAAGCGAACACCTCCGTTGAAAGTCTTATCACCGACTTTTTGTAAATTGCTCTCAACACTTGCAAACGGTGTAAAGGACAAGACGCAGTTATACACTTGGTGGCTGCGATTTTAAGGACCTTATCAAATCCAGGAAGAATGAATATCCCTCACCCTTTAACCGATGTCTACTTTCTTAAGGACTTGAGAATAGTTATCTCTGCATTACTTCTTCCGTCGTTGAGTTACGGTCCTGTTGCAGTTTCCGCCATGGGCACTTTCTTTTATCCTGTAATTTTGAACTTTTATGTAGAGATAACTTTGTGGGCATTTCCTCGACACCGAGACCCATCAAACCAGGACAGTTCATTTTATTCAGCTCGGTTGCTTTTTTTCTCTCGCACTGACGGATTGTAGACGTTCACTCAGTTTAAGTTGATCTTTGGCAGCAACGCACGAAACATTGTTAGCTGAGTATGATCAGGCTCAAAAATTAAGTTTCCATTACATAGACCTCAGGGCGGGCACCTTCCATCTATTCTCTCTTGTTATTTGCTCTTCTGTTCTGGTTTTGTCCTTATTTCGACTACCCGTTCAGTGGATAATGACTGGGGCTAAATTTAGAAGGTATGGAAGTTGTCTACGTGAGTTCCAATCCACACGTAGCAGTTTTAGAATTTGCAGAGAAATCTTGTTTTGCTTTGGGCCCCACGTGAATCTGGGCCTCATATAGCTCTGAGGCTAAAAGGTTCTATGGCGAATGAGTGAGGTTTGTTCTGGGTCGTTGGGCAGGCTTCACCCGGACTACGTTTATTTGGGCTTGATCATTACAGACCTCCCATTATCCAGCCCAACTTAGTGCCCTCAGCCTCTTCTGGGGCTGATTCTTTCCATCTAGCCGCAGTGTTACTCTTTGTTAGGAATATATATCTCGCAACCACAAGGGAATAATCCGGTTTCCTATTTTCCACCTTGATTACCATACGATTGTTGTGCCACTATACTAACACCTAATTCCGCAAAACTCTTGCTCAGGAAACTTCAGTGATGCAGGGCCTTGATGGGACGAGGGAATACCCTTAGCTCGGAGCAATCCTTTCCCAAGATGCCTGGATCCACAGTGATATTGGAGAGGTAGTTGCATTTGATATATTCACCGGTTACCGCGTAGATTGCCCTAAATCAAATCTCAAGCGAGTTGTTGGAGTTATTGCGTACACCAACTGCGGTTGGTGTTAACAAGTGAGAATAGTTTTTACATACTCAAAATATTTCGTTAGCTGTTACTCCTGGGAATGAAAACCCTTGTTTTGAGCAGCTTTTGCTCAGTTATGATGGTAAATGTATGCTTCTCTTAAGTATTTCACAATACACAACATATAACTCCTTGGCTGTTCCACAGATTTGGGTAAACTGCGCTGTTGTTTCGCTATATATGGTCGCTGATGGTTCTAACTGCATTGATGTGAGCCTTCTTTATCACTTTCGTCTGATGAACACTGCTTCATTTCCAGCAAATCTGGGTGATTTCTGGGCGTCCTCTGGGTTAACAGCTCATATCTTTTCCCGCTTTGAGTTGCCATCCACCAGGCTTCTATGACTACGCATAAATGGGACCCAGTCCAAGATCCTCTTTCATGCCGACCACAAACTCCACACGAGGCTGTGATTGCCTAGACTGAGGAAAAGCTGTGCCTGAAAACATTTTAAAGCCTCTGGAATTTGCCGCTCTGACAGAAGCTTTTACATCCCTAGAAAAGGATCGCCTGACCTCCCCGGGCTCTTCCCACCGGATATTTGAATTTTTGCCTTGGCCTTTGCTGCCCGGTCGAAACGTTTCCCTGCACTGTAACTTCCTGTCATACTTTGTCTCAAAAGGCTCCGCTGCCAAAGGGAATACGCCTTCAAGCACGATGACCCCTCAGCCGTCAGGATTCCAGAAAAACCAATCAAGACTAAATTATACTGTCTCTTTCCAGCCTACACGCCTAGCCTTCCAGCCAATAAATGTCCCCGCAACACACGGAAATTGTTGAGAAATATAGCTGGTGGTACGTTTTAAAGCAAATTAGCTACTTTTAACTTTGCGAGCCTAGCAAATCGCTCAAAAGAGCAATGAGACCTTTAGCTTTCGTAGTCTCTGAAGGAGATGAATATCGGGAACTATCAGAATATGCTTCCTGCACAAAAGAACTGTGCTCAGCTGCACCGATAGGAACAAGCCGCTTTTTCTTTCCCTCTCTGGCATAACGACCTCACTCGTTTCTTTGTAGGAAGATTGCCTTTAACATCACCAGCATTTCATTCGTTATGGTATCACAACGGCTTCTTTCGTTACTTCTGTCAGTGGCATTCCCTTATGAACCGCCCTGTCTTCGTTTTTATTACCTACTTTTTCAGGGCACGAAAACAATCTTATCGTCAAGCATGCGGAAGATTTCATACTTAGCAAGCCGTATGCTTGCGATTTAACTTTCCCTGCTGCCTGAGTCAACATCACTCAAACTTCAGATTAGCCACGTAATCCTCATTTGAGGACTAGCCCAGCTAAGTGTGGTAACTTAGTCGCGCGCACGATTTGCGGACTCGGTTCCGGTCCAGCGAATGGAAACGCAGAACGATAGCAATTGATGGGTTTTAGTGATTGTATTGACTACCCCGTATAAATGAAAGGAGATGGGAGGCTGAACGAGCTAATGGCCAGCGATGATGAGCTGGAGAGTGCCTCGCCGCCTGCGTAGCGTGAAGTAAGATTTTTTCGATGCGATCGACTTTTCCGGTACCAGGTGCACTTAGACAAATCAAACTCCAAGCAGCCAGTCGATTGAGGGAACCGAGGCTAAACCGAGTTCCTGATGTATTGAAAAGCCTAATCAACGTTTGCTAAGCCAGTTGCGTATCTTAATGGATCACTGGTGAGGATCACCCAAATGTCCTACAGGGTTCCTAAGATAGGCTGATGTGTCCGACCGAAGATTATAACACTGCACTGGTTAGATGGGATCTGGATGGGTGAAAGTACTTTTAAGTACTTTCGCCCTGATTATAAGCCGCTTTATGTGACTGAGACGAGAGATTCGAAGAGGAAGGTTGCCTATAGCTAGAGGAGGGCCTAACACCGGAATCGGCCGCTCCTGGGGAGCGGTTGTCATTCCCAAGTAAATCTAAGTAAAAATACCTATTCGTAAACAAGGCGCGCCTAAGCTCTAAGCTCGCAATCGCATTTTAGACAGTTTGGTGTCTGCCAAGCCGCTGCAGCATTCCCCCTCTAGAAGGACGACCGCGTTGGAGAACGTCGATTCAGGAGAGAGCAGTGAGTTGCGTCAAATCCAGCTGAATACTTCCAGCTGGTAAAATTGTGTATAGCACCTCTAAGATGATCTGGGGACCGTTGGGCCATATGTAGCCGCACAGAACGTTGCTCACGCATGAACTGGTGGGTTATGTTATCCCCTCTCTCTCTCTATCTAGAAACCTTAGGTGGGGACAGGGACGTGCAAAATCATCTACAAGGCAAGTAAACAACAACAACAACAACAAATGGTAATGTCCATTTTTTGTGGTGTGCCAGATCCTTCCTGGGTGAAAAAGACTGACCCTGGAAGAGATCGGAAAAACTATATACAGTAAACAATCAAAAAAAGAACATCTATGTAAGGACAATAAAGTCAACGAATCTAGCAGGCAAGCAAACACGCCTACCGGACCTGGTGGAGCTTTATGAGGGGTCGACCTGTGACCCACGCATGTTGGAACTAGACGCTGTTTGAGTCGGGCAAACATCCCTGCTTTGGCCATCGGCGGGCAACGGCGTAGGCTGGATTTCCGGGTCCACGAAAGCTGGCTCGAGGCTGTGGATGCTGACGGTTTCTTGACGGCCATTCTCGAAAGTGGCAGATTCGAACTGAGCTCCTCGATCGGTGGTTACTGTGGTAGGACAACCAAAACGGGAAATCCAGTGTTCCATGAAAGCACGGGTGACAGCTTCACTGAATATATCCGGAATGGGTATGTCTTCGGGCCAACGAGTGAAACGATCAATACAAGTGAGTAGATGGGCCACACCTCGGGATGGTGGCAAGGGTCCCACAATGTCGACAAGAACTGAGCGAAACGAGCGTCTGGACTCTCAAACAATCCGACCGGACTGGTAGTATGTCGTCGAATTTTGGCTCGCTGACAAGCAACGCAGTTACGCCCCCACTGACGAACGTCGTGATCTATATTTGGCCAAACTAATCGGGCACTGACCAGTTTGCATGTGGCCTTGATCTCCGGATGGGATAGACCATGCAACAAATCGAAAACAGGACGGCGATGTGAAGGTGGTACGACTGGCCTTGCGCGGTCCAGAATGGTGTCGCGGAGGATAGTTCCAGATGACAGAAGATGCGAAGCCCGCACTCGGAGACTTGTATCGTGAATGGTCTGTTGAAACTCAGGATCTTGTTGGCTTCGTGCAATGTCCTGGAGATTGATACCAGGAACAGCGGGCGACCCGAGATTGTGGATCCTGCAAAGAGTATCTGCAGCCACATTAGCTTAACCGGGGATATGACGAATGTCAGTAGAACATTGCGATATGAAATCCAGCTGGCGAATTTCTCGTGGGGAATGAAGATCCGATGCTTTGCGAAAAGCGTACAGTAGGGGCTAATGATCCGTAAAAATGATAAACTCCCGTCCTTTCAGGGCGTGGCGAAAGTGGCGGATGGCGGTGTAAACGGCAAGTAACTCACGACCAAAAGCGCTGCATTTGGATTCCGCGGAAGACAGGCTGCGTGCGTGAAAGGCCAGCTGCTCCCAAGCGCCGTCCATAGCCTGCTGGAGGAAGCACCCAAGTGCGACATCGGAAGCATCAACAGCGGTACTGACGGGAGCTTGTGGATCCGGATGACGAAGAAGAACCGCAGGCGCCAAAGCCTGTTTGAGCTGAGAAAAGGCCTCCTGGGCCTGATCGGTTCAGATGAGATTTCGTTGTTTGCCCCGCAAAAGGTCGGTGAGCGGTTGCATCAGGGTGGCGCAGTGTGGAACGAACCGGCAGTAATCATTGACGAAGTCGTTTGGACGTTTGAGGTGTTTGAAGGACTGTGGTAGTGGAAATTCAGCAATATCACTGACCTTGGTTTCAGCCGGAGGAATGCTGCGGGCGTCGATGGTGTGACCGAGGAAGGGCAATGACGGCTCTCCTAATTCGGTCTTGGCGGCATTGATGGTAACACTGTGCTCCGTCATCCGCTGGAAGAGCTGCCGAAAATGCAGGTGATGTAAGCCGACGCCGGGGATAGTGACAAGAATATCATCGATATGAGGGTGTACGAAGGGTAGCCCGCGGGTAACGCCGTCCATAAAACCCTGAAACCCTCGTGACGCGTTGCACAAGCCCAATGGTATAAGGAGAAACTCGAAGAGAGCAAACGGAGTGGTAACGGTGGTTTTTGCAACCACCTCGTCAGCGACCGGAATTTTATGATAGGCCCGGATGAGGTTGATTTGGCTGAAGTTATTGGATCCAGCCGGAGCAGAAGTGATGTCATGAATGTGAGGCACAGGATGTCGATCTGGCGTTGTGACCTGATTGAGGTGACGGTGGTAGCCAAACGGATGCCAGTTGCCTGAAGTTTCCTTCAGCACCATATGCAATGGAGAGGTCCATGGGCTTTTCGAATGACGGATGATGCCTAGGTTTATCGTTTGCTGGAATTCATGACGAGCAACGGCCAGTTTGTCTGGGGCTAGGCGAAGAGGACGGGCAAATACAGGAGGTCCCGCGGTGTGCATTACTGTGAGGTTCCCGCATTCACCGGCTCGGTTCTGGGCAAAACATTGAAGGCCTCCATTTCTTCCGCAGCTCACATCAAGAAAAGTGAATTCTGGAGATATGCTGTTCGTTTATTATGATTTATTGAACGGAGGGGCAGTCAGACCCACTTGGGAACTCTCCATTTCTCCTCCGTGCCTCATGTCTTCACACGCTTGCGCATGGTTCGCGAAACTCCTGGGATTGGTCTGTTCTGCTGCATTTCGGAAGCATCCCTGACCTCACTTCCGTCGTTACCAAGGGTGTTCCGATTTTGAGCACAAGGATTGGTAAAAGAGGATATGATAACACAAGGAAAGGACGCACGCCATACCGCTTGTACCTGTTTACCGCTGTACCAGTCTTCCAGACACTGGCAAAACAAATGCATTTCTACCAAGAGGATCTATAGCTGGTTTCGAAAGATCAATTAAAACAAGCAAAATAGGCAAAAGAAGAAGGAAATATTTATAGGATAATGCGAAGATAGGGAGTAGGGTCCACATTCATCGTCCGTAGATCAGACGAGTTCTTAGCGTCAGTCCGCTGCGAGCTCCAGCATAGGTGACAGCAGGCCCTTGTGTGTGTGGCGCCGGGCTGATAAAGAGGCGAATCACAAGAAATTTGAAAGCTCTCAATGACTGGGAGCAGATTGAATGTAGCCTATGCTGCAAAGATAAAAATATCAGGAGTCCTAGGATATCGAGGTCAGAGACTAGAGGAAAAGGCCAGGAAACTCGGGCCGACTCCGGAGCTTTGGATGAACATTATTCAGTTCAACAACCGGATAAATTACTGGAGGCAAAGAACACGAAGAAAGGACAGACGGTATGCAGCGGGTGTATTGAAGAATATTTGGGGGGGGGGGTACGATCCGATAAAGAGATGTGCGGGCCTTACTATAACCGCTAATTTTTCCGCCCTGGGCTGGGTCTGGAGTCAGTCGGTCAAAAACCTTACCAGGATGGTTAAGTTCAAGAAGTCAGACCATAAAACACTGGATAGATGTGAGGGGGAACGGATGGTGAGATGGCAGAAAATTAGTAGCCACGGGCTATACTAGTACGGTGGGGAAATTTGGTTGAGGATTTGGCTCTTGAATCCCAGAAATGGAACTCGAGTCAAGAGACGACTTCGACGACCAGACTTCAGCGGGTATGAATGATTAGTTTAGGAATAAAATCGGTGAATTCCAGAAAACAACTTCTGAAGAACAATTTCGCAAGCAAGCTGATATGCGTAGCAAAAACCTGACATCGTGTGGTGTGATCCCTGATAAAATGGAGACTACAGGGCGACGGAAAACCCACGGGCGCTGTCGTACCTGCTTGTTGGCCGACGACTTTCCTCGTCATTCTTAGAAGATAAATGGATGACGTGCCCTTCCGGGCGCCTGTGCGATGTGGAAGGTGATGCGAGTACCATAATCTAACTAGGGCATCGGAACACTCTGGACGGGGTGGACCGCGAGCCGCAAGCGACGACCGAATTGCAGTCTCGTCCGCACGAAGGGCACCAAATTGGGTAGCCATATCAGTCACAGTTCTACCCGTGGCGGTTGTGGACGGACAAACGTGCCGACTAACCTGTGTGGAGGAGGCTTCTGCAAAACTGTCCGTCGCCTAAGCCAGCTTGTCCAATTGCACTGGATCCACGAGAAGCGCCAGAAAGCACTGAGCTTGTTCAGATAGCTAGTGGCCACATACAACGCAGAAGCTGTGGAGGTTTCTGGTTACCAAATGAAATGTCACTGAGAGGTTGATAAAGACTGGTTGATTCGAGAAGGTCGGTGTGTTCCAGGATGGCATGAAGTAGCATAACAAACGGTCTGGCTTCGGGTAGATTGGTGACGGCGTCCTCGACAACTTCAACGAAATTTAAGGTAAGTTCGGCGCATACTGCTGGGAGATGAATCTGGGAGCAGCAGGTTGTGCTTCCAGGCGGGCGAGCCAAAGGAAAGGCTAGCCCAGGAATAAACGGCCATGTCCTCACCAAAAAGCAATAGAAAAAGTTCCAGCCACCTCAAGATTGCGTATAATTAAACTGGATTCATTCATAATGAAAACCGTACCACAAAATAAACATTTATCGTCAGAATGAAACCGCAACCGCAAGAAAGTGTTGATAGGTGTATGCACAACCAAAAATGAACACTGTGGCGACTGTGGCAGGATTCGGAACAGACTCGTCAATTTAGATGAGTGGGCAGCCTGTAAGTATACAATTCCTATCCAACGATTAGATTGAGAAAGGTGGCGGGCGTTGATGGATTCTGCAGATATACTGGTCATCCTGTCGAGTTGGCAGTAGCTAGGAGGGTAAATGAGCTTACAATCAGAGCTAGCGAGCCAGAATGCTCCAAGTTTCTGCAATTGTTCGGACAGAAATGACGGTGAAACAAAGCATATCACACCCAAAGTGCTTGTCTTAATTTTGTGAGGATGGAAATCACGAACATATTCGACGTCGTTTGCAGAATGCAGGTGAAGGACTGTTGAGTTGCAGGAAATTATACTGGTAAATATTAATGAAAGCAGCGGATCTAGAACACTACTTTGTATAACGCTGCTAGCGATAGGAACTGGTTGTGGCTCATGGCCTTCTATGGGGACTATCTGGGATCGGCCTGGTTGATGTGAAGTGAGTCCTGCATGCATCGATCCGGATACCATGTACACACAAAGTTTAGATGACAAGCTGGGGTGCCGAACCCGGTCGAAACCTCTCCCCATTTCAGGGAAAGTTATGACCCACGGCTTGATTTATTCTGTTACATCGGTAACAAGACTGATAAAGTCAGGTTGCCAGGTGGTGCAAGAACGCGCTTGGAGGAGGCCAGGCTGACTAGTATGGATAAGATTCAGTTTCAGCGGATGGTTGACCAGTAGCCCTTTGCCAGCCTCTCCATCATTTTCAATATAAAATGGGGGTGATTTACTGGGTGACAGTTATTGGGGTCATAAAAAATTTCCTTTGTATGGTGATAAATGGTTTCGAAGGTCTTCCATTGTGCAGAAAAGAGGCAGTACCCAGGAAAGAGTTTGAATGTGCTACTCAGCAATACTGTCATGCCATTTTCACCTCGGCGTAGGAGTGTGGATGGGATGCCGCCAGGTCCGGGATGTTATGAGGGGTTGATTCGAGATAAAAAGTTAGTAGTATCGTGAATATCAAGTTCTAGGGGAGGTACAGCATGAATATGTGGTGGTATGAAGCCCGGCACGTCAGCAGGCGGATCAAATTCCGCAAAAGCCGAGAATGAGGAAAAACGTTTCAGCGATTGCGACAACGGATAATATATAAAGTCTCCTTACTGTTAGATACGGTACTCTTGAGGGAAGCCATTCTGTTCTAATTCTCAGTAAAAGAAGCAGTTCGGCAAATTTTTCATGGCCTCTTAAGGTTTGGCATCCTTATTTCCAGCGATATTATTACAGGGTCATGGAATACTCTGCGACGGATCATTCTGACAAGAGGTATTATGGTATTTTAAATGAGTATGTGAATTTTTAGGGGTTTGCTTCCCATCTTTCCCAGGGCTGATTCACATTATTTTCTCTGTGCTAAAGTTTCAGTCGGGGTAAGCTTGGGATTAGTATGGAATTGGTCAGATGCAAGTCTTGGATCATATCACGAAGAAACTTTCGCAATGTTTCTCGCGCAGCGCAGCGACTTGTTTGGTCAGGTCAATTGATAGCATCGGCTTTCTGGACTTGGGGAGGTCTCGGTTTGGCTGAGAGATGGACCACCTGCAGGATACTATCTTGCGGCCGCTAGGAATATAACTCAAACCTTGTGCAATCATCGGATTTCCCCAAAGTGAAGGATGAGTCCTTTGCGGTGTTTTTTTCTGGTAGCAGAGTTTTCAACTTAGGCCCAAAAGCCAATTCGATGCGGGAAAAAACTATTCGACTGTCTGGTTCTGAGTAGGTTTGCCAGCAGGTGATAGGGACGCTTGAGTCACTAGAGAACAACTTGCGGCCCGATGGAACTTGCGCGTCATAGGTAAAAGCGTCGGCTGGAAGAAGAAAACCGGTTACAGAGGCATTTAGGGGCTGATAGATGCGACATTTTGAATGGAAGGGTGGCACAGTAGAATGCTCACCAAACGGAGTCCGTTATGGTACCACGTATGTGGGAAGAGAGGAGGGGAGTGAGGAATTCGAGGTCATTGTAGATTGGGCAACCTCCGCCACAAAACTTTTTTACCTGTTAAAATACCTGGTAGCAGGGAAGCGGAACATGGTCAGTTCGAGTAAAAGCAGCCCATGATTCAATGATGGTTACCATATCAAGACGCGCAGATCGATCAGTACCCCGGAAAGAAATCAATTCGCTCTGGAGATGAAGCGAGCGTTAAAAAAGCTTATGAATAAATAGTTGGCCTCTCTAAGCAGCAGACTGCCCTTCCGAGGTGGGCAAGCTACGTCTCGTAAAACATTCCTGGCATCGTTGGTTGGAGGACACGTTGTGCACAGAGTTGCCGGTGGTACCAGGGTGACCCTGCTAGCTTCTTTGTTGCGGTTGCTGGAGGTAGCTGAATAAGAAGGACAGGGTGAACTTTGTTGGCGGGCAACTTGCATGCCAAAAATGGACGGGTTAGATGGGGAACCCGGAAAACTCAAGTAGCCGTTGCAACGAAGTAGAGACGGCTGCTCAGGCGAAAAGCTAAGAGGCTCAGTGCTATGGGCGACTGGAGGGATGATAGTGATACTTGTTGGGTGAGACGGCTAACAGGCCGTCTGGAAAAAACGGGTGACTGCACATGGGTGGGGAACAGGTAGTCTCGTTGTAACACGCAGTAAGCAAAGTAAGCATGGAGATCCTACCCCGGGGGGTGGGAAGTCGAAGGAATAGGTAGGTTCAGAGGACGCAGGGCGATGGTTGTGTAAAGTATATGGGTTGAATTCTGGGAGGCACATGGGGAGGGGGTGCAGACTCATGGAGGGATGTTTGACGGATGCTGGATTTTGAACCTATGGCTGCTGGTTTCTCCTAAGTGCTTGCCAATTTTTACAAAGGGGGGCACAAAAATATAGGGCCGGGCGAATTCAATCAATTGTAATTTTTGAGAGCCACAATTTCAATAGGAAATAGACGAGGTCCGCCGACCCTTTGAACAGGTATTGTGTGGAAAGCGTAGGTTGCATGGGAGGTTATTTTACGATAGATGTAATATGTATCGGAGTATACTGATCAACTGGTGAGCAAGCTTGACGTCGAGGTGGGTAATTAGGATACTTTTTTCTGGGTAGTTTGGCTGATATATCCAAACAAGAGGGAAGGAATGATTTCGTTCGCGAAGGGGGAGGCCTTCTGCCTGCAGTAGGTTTGGGGTAGGCTTTCCTTAGATCGGTGTAGGCTAACGATACCTTGAAATATCTTGGCGTAGTTCACTCAGGAGATGCTTAAGGTGTGCCTTTTAGGTCTACATCCTGAGGTATGTTTACACTGGACGGCTGGGGAGATGTGGCGCTAATGTTGTCAGTGCTATTGTGAGGTACCATGTTGGATCCTATCGACTGCGGAGCCTGGGTCACGTCTACTGTCGGGGTCCAGTTTCCTGTTTTGTACGTACGACGGTAAGCTGCGCGGTAAACGTCCGACCGAACGGGGGCCCTGTCAACCGTTAGTTTCTTCCTCTAGGATGAGAAACTGCCGCTTCATCGCTTTTGCACGCCCTTCAGCTGCGCGGCAAAGAGGCCAGTAGGGACCTGTTCAAGGAATGAACGACTGTTTTGTGGCGACGCCCTGCGCATCCTAGAAGCCGGAAGTGGAAGAGGGACGACGCCACAAACAGCAAGAGAGGTCTTATTGGCTGTATCTACGGGGATTCTGTCGGGGACTTTGGAAGCCTCAGCATTACAGGATTTATGCTGTCTCCCTCAGAAAACTTGGATGCAGTAGATTCAATGAGCTGCTTAGAAAAAGCTACCCTGTATGGTTTAGGTGAATCTCCAGACTTAGTGACGCAATCGAGAATAGCTAGCTTTGAGATGGAGTTCTGACTGGTGGCATCTGACAGCTTTTGCTCGGTGAGACTAATTATTTTACTTCCTTCGTCAACAATATCCTGTGGCGGTTCGGTTCAACTACTCATTTCTAAGGTGTGTTTGAAAAGTCCTTTGTTCGTTGCCCGCAAGATGGCGATGGTGGAGATTTTCAGAGTTCTATTTTCCAGGGGGGGAGGTATGGCGATGGGATACTGTGAGTATTTTGCAGGTCAGAAAGGTGACCGAAAAGCAGAAGTGTAATTTGAAGTGAACGCTTGTGGCCGCTTCAAAGGGACAGTATCAACCGCAGTTTGTTGGAGTACTCAGGAATCAGCTGGTACTTTCTGATTAGGGCAGACGCTCTTCTCCTAATAGGCAGTCTGGAAGTTACTTTTGTGAGGAATTTTCGACAGGATTTACGGCCACTAGAACATCGTCGAATTTTTCCGGGGCATGAGATGCCTCTAGAGGATGTATTTATTCGATTCGCCGTAGATAGCCCAGTAAAAACCACAAGGATGAGGGTCTTCAGAAGAAGTGGTGTTGAGCAGCCACTTTGATAACCCCCTGACGGCTCGCGAAACAAAGAGGACAGTTCGGATTTGATTACCGGTGTAATGTGCTTATAAATAGCTTTCATTCTCCGATTGATAAAGGTAAGCTTACTGCTCCCCAAAGTTGCTTCAGAACGAAGTTATCCATAGTCCAGTGGGCAAGGGTTAGTGTTTTCCAGCAGAGGTTGTTTGTGTCCGGCCTGCTAAATACTGAACGGCAAAAAACTGCTCGGGCAAAATGCTCAGTAAATGCTCCAACATTATCCTACACCAAGTTTAATCTGCCACCAAAGTTATTCCCGGCAGCCTTCTGAATGCACCAGTTGACCTCAAGCCATCTCCATGCACCGTCAGATAGCTATTAACAGACAGAAGCACTCGGTTATCACGTAAAGCCTGTGGCCATGATTAGGCGTTGGATACCCGGCAGTCTGTAGAGAACCGGCGGTGCACACGGCGGAAATTTGACGCCGGAGTACCGGATATTTGCAATTACAGTTATAATATGCAGCAATGACATCAGTCACTCACTGTCCTCCTCCAACACAACCCATTTTTCTCCGATAGAGGCAGTGATATTTGACAACAATGCCAAAAACTACTACGCGGGTAAGCAATTCGTTTACTTGCTACTTAGCTGTTCAGTGAACTGGTAACTTAGAAACACAAGCAAGCCCTTCCATGGAAATAGCGAAAGATGAATTTGAATGCTTCCAAGTGGGTAGGGGCTTACGAACCGTTCGACGAAGCTCGCCCGAATCATAATGAGTACGATGATTGTGGTTTGAGAACCAGAGAACATGAGGTGTTCTAGGAAGATGCCCTGCCGCTCGTGCTCATCAAAGTATATAGCACCTGCTTCATTAAAATTGAAGAATCTATGTGATCGGTGAATGGAAGTAAACCTGCCAAGTTTGAACAAAAGGCATCTTTGGCTTCATCCAAAAATGTTACTTTCAAAACCGTTTATGAAATTCGTGTGCAACTAAGGACTCTAAAGAATACAGTATAGCGAGCAAGTCTTCGTCATTCCGTAGAGGCCACATTACTCAACTTCAAGTAGGAAATACCCAAAATACAAGAATAACTTGGAAGTCATTTACGTCCCGGCCAGCATTGACACAGCTTCTCTAGGGTCCCCCGTGTCTATCCAACTTAACCCTCGCTTTCATATACTGAAGTTAAGTCGAACCTGAGGGTCACTACAGGAAGCCCTTGTTGTAAGATTTTCAGGGCACTTGGTGGATGAGAACAAAACTCCAGGGCCCCAATCCTGGAGCCCTCGGGAGTGATCAAACCCGTGACCACTTCAAAAGGGGGCTTCCTGAGTGAAGATCGTTCTCTGTGAGGGTCACACAATCATCCTCTAGGCAAAACGAGGCTGGCACTGGGGCTCGCTCAGGCTCCATCTCGGGCCCAACGCTGCTTATATTTCCAAAAATGTTCATTTACCACAGAAAGTCTCCCTATTTAAAACACTCCGGTGAACATAAACTCCCGTAAGTGATAGAGACAAGCATGGCAGCCTGCTTCTGGTTGTCTCGACGCACACAATATCCATGACAAATCCCTTCGGCGCAAACTCCACAGCAAAGCGACCCGAAAATCGGAACACCGATCGAGCGATATTCAAAAATCTTTCATTCTACCGGGGCGGTGTCCGGATACTCAGTGCGTTAGTATAAAATAGTACAAATGCCCACTTGATTGTATTTCGTCTCAGGCTGATGTGAGAACAAAATCCAACAGGTAACCAAAGTTCAAGCCCAACCGAGCCATAGACATTCAGTACCAATTGAACAGCACGTTCATAATCTGGGCAAACCGGAGGTAAAATTTGTCGATCTGGACCAGGTTAGAACAGCCAGTGAATAAGTGGAACAAATGAGGAGCAAATAAAGGTGCCCAGTGGCCGTATTACAGACCAATTTAATTCCAAGATCATTTAGACCCACATTCGCTCTCCTCGTCCTTCCCGTCAGTGTCCAATTTTGCGCGCAGATACATAATGGTAAGTCGTCGCAGAATGTGGTTTGCGCTCCCCATAGATCGGCTCCGCGGCTAACGACATGTGAGCATTCTCAGGGTTGACCAGAGTCTTTGTCACTGAAAACCCGGAATCACACCTACAATTCATGTGCCAAAGCATGGCACATGATAGGTGCCATTCGACGCTCATCCGGGAATTTATCTTACGCTAATATGAGATTGTTGTATACTATCCATGTTCATCCAAGATCGGAGGCTGGTAAAGCTACTGCCTTCCTATGAGAGGCTACTTAGTTTCAAAGCTGTATACGGTACGGCGATGGGCGTCGGGCTCATTATTGGACCAAGAAGGCCAGTTAAGATGCACGGCTGCAGGTAATCGGATGGTCGCCACAGATGTATCTAAGAGCGTAAGTCAATTCTTGCGAATCAAGCAACGAACAGCCAATTCAAACGAATTTCAAAACCAGAACGAGATTTATCCGTAGTTCCTACGGCACCAAATTAAAATTCACAACAGGTATAGACATGTGGAAATCTCGGGTATGCAGCCGAATAGACTCAACAGTAAAACCCAAAAATTCAACTCCCCGTGGCCTAAGCACGACAGTCAGAAACGGCCCGAGCCAAGTTCAGATGTCTCACACGAATAAACAAACTAGCAAAAGTGTGGCGAAAGGACGGGCTTTCAGACTATTGTCAAATATGGTCAAGTTTATAAACCACGTAAAACTTTTGGAAAGATTTTCAGTATTTGTTCTTTACAAAGAGTGACAGGAGATCTGACCTGCTTTTGGTGCGTAGTCCGAGGTGTTGCGGCGCCTGGACCACAAAAGGACCTTTTTTCCGGTCAAGAGTGGTAATGTTTCTTCCGTTGACCACCAAGGTGCTGCAGTCGACTGGACCACCGCTGGTCCGCTATCTGTCCAAAAGATTGACTTGGCTCCGGAATTCATCGCCAACTGTCTTCGAGGAGGAGAAACACAGCATGCGTTTCAACATCAAGCCGGGCGCTTATCCGAGGATCACAGTTTGGAAAGTTTGACGACGACGATCACACTTGAAGTATTCTACTGCCCTGTTACTGGAGATTGAATTGAGCCAAATCAAGTCTCCCGGCAGCGAAAAGTGAACGACTGGAAAGATCTCCCATAGGAAGTCGTATGGGTCACCAAAATCACTGAGTGTGAGTCGCAAGAACCTTCATTCGAAAAACGCGTTGCCTGATCAAGTAAACCTCAAATTCCCAGCAATTCTGACTCGCAAATTCTGTGGTACTGAACTATGAAAGTATAAAGCTCACATCACATGAGAACCTCAAATGTGTCTCCGAACGACTCAGATCGAGGGCCAACAACAAGCTTGCGCAAGTGATGTCAGGACAACCAAAACTAAGTTCAGACATACTGGGATGTCTCATAAACAAGCAGGTGTATGTTGCAGGCATACGAGTTTCACAATGAATAAAGTCATGTTATATCAAAAAACTGCCGCTCTAATGAATGACTATAAAAAACATCAAGTATACTGCGTGCACGCGCCACCCGCAAGAGTTATGAAACCAGGTGTTTGATGATGAGCCAAAGCTATTGACTGAATGGCACTAATTGAACGAACGAGTGTTCCTTAGGTCTTGTGAATAATGCAGATGCCTTTCTCACTCACCTCTTACCAAATTCTTTGCACATCCCTACTGTCATGTATCTCTCCATCCTGTTTTAGTTCTTACATGCCCCTATCCTTTTGTTAGTTTTTTCTATCATTCAGGGTATACTCTGGCTTAAGTTTTGTACCCGAAAATGCTTCAAGTATCCGCGACTACCTAATTTACTCAATTTTATTTTTCACCCCTCCTTTTTCGTCCTCTCCGTGTTCTTGGCCATCTTACTGTGCCTCAAGCTTGTCCATAACAGAAGTGCCACTCCTTTCCTCCAAAGACAAACAATAGAGTGAGCTCTTATGGTGCCTCACCGTCGCCAGAAGCGGCCCGCAAAGTAGGAGAGGAAGCAGTGAGTAAAAATGGAGGACGGCCTATATCTCATTTGAGCAGATCCCGGGGATACGCGCAGCTAACTTGTGAGTGAAACTTTACGTTTGCACTCGGCCTCGCAAATCCTAGAGAAATGGAATAATCAACCCGTTGAAGTGGCATCAGGGCCGAAAATATGGGAAGTGGTCGAAGCTATGGCAGTTTAGTAGGACGCAAAGCGACACCCATCAGGCCACAAAAAACCACAGTTTGGTGTACCTTCAGGACACTTTACTGCCCTGCCCAAAGCATCCGTTGCAGAAGGGCTAAATGAATTCCATCGTCCAGTCTATGAAAATAAAAACGAAGAGCGCTGATACAATTGTCACCGGCAGCCTCACTTCTGTAGATTTAGGGGCTATATAGATGGTTTTGAAGAATGGGGCAGAGACTCATGTATGGAAAAATAACGTGGTGATGAACAGTCAGCGTGGTTTCCTCAGAAATCTTCCGTTAGAAGAACAAGTTGATATAACCTTAGGAAGTAACTTAGAGTGCGGACAAGAAGCACGACGTGGAGGTATGCTACCTAGAATTTCACAGGGCACTTGGCTCCTGAGGCCACAGCTTCTTATTTACACAGTACGAAGTATTTGGACTACCATCAAAGGAGACGGGGTGGGTCCGAAACGCTATAACGATGAGGTTTTGGTGGCAAAGTAGAAGAGAGTGTCTCGTGGGTGATTATTCAGCATAGCTGCGTGCTCTAGGGATCAATGCAGTGGCCCCTCCTATTCCCCAAATTTATCAGCCAACTTGCCACGGGGTTGGAAAACCCATTCTCTGCCTTTGCGAATGATGCAAATTTGACTGCATCATTATCAGCTGACTCCATACAACCGTACCTGCGTAGGGTGTATCGTTGGCCCACAGGGTAGGACTTCCTGCCAAATGTGAGCAAGTGTCAGCAATAACTGGAAGACAAGGGGCCGATAACAGTGAGGCAGCTGGGGTCGCTGGAGCAGCAGGTTATGGTTCCTCGTATGAATAAGGTTACAGACTTTGGGGTCGTGATCATATATGAGTTCAAATCAAGCCAACAGTGTGGGTGTACCGACCAAAACGCTCAAGTCCTGGTCTAGATGAAGCCTGACCAACGATTCAGTTATCGATTCACCGACTAATAAGCTTCGCTCGTTCTGGATAGCACCTTAGAGCCTCAAAGCAACGCGTAGCACAAATGGATGCAGAACCCAAATCAAGAACACGATTGCTCTGCAAATTCTACGGTACTATTAGCGAACAAAAATATAAGTACAAACACGATCATACCTTTGACAGTGAGCCTCAGTCACTATCCAGCCAAAAAGATAGTCAAAAATAGGACAAAATTCTGTAAAAAGGGGAACAGTTGGCCAAAAAGAGTAAATAATAAATACCTGTCCTGAAGTCCAAATAAACAGAACAAGTTCTCCACGCCTAATCAGGCCCAAAGAACAATTTCCTGAGCGTGGCAGCCAGAAATCAGTGTAAACGAGCTGAACGTCTACGGTCAGTCGACGTGAGCGAGAAAGTGAAACTGAGGAGTAATAAAACAAAATTGTGTTGAATCAGTGCATCTCACTACCGTACCCATTGTCCTCAAAGTATTCCCAATAGGAAAGCACAACCATAAAAAGAAAAAGTAAGTGCACCAAGCGTAGAATAATTGTCGACCATAAAACAGTGTCAGCATGAAGTGGGCTAGAGAAGGCGGTCCAAAATCGGTCACAGAGTATAGGAATGTGAGCAGCAGAGGAATTTTTCAATCAACATAGAGGCTACAGTGGGATGGAGCCACTGGAGCATTCCGGCAGCTCAAGTTAGTGCATCGACCAGGAAGTCCGAGGTTACCCTACTGCTCTACAAGTTATTCATCCTCCCCCACCTACAACATTGCTGTCAGGCATGGAGGCCATACATGACGAAGGACAATATAGCCTTGGAGCGAGTTCGGCATCTTTTCATCAGGTGACTGGCGTGTCTAAGTGTGCTCAGCTAGGACTGGCTTCCAGAGCGGTTGAAGCCGCTCGCTTGGGAGCGTAAAAGGTGCAGTTGTCACTTGGTCGAAACCTTTGAAAAAAGGAAGGTCTTTGCTGATGTAGGCCGTGGCCCCATTCAAAAGTCATGGGATGCGTTGCGCAGGCCAATAGGCGTGAGAAAATCTCGAAGGGACAAAAGAGGGCACTGTGGGCTATTCTCGGGTTATTCTTTCCACCCGCCGGAAGTTGGTGATAGCCTCGGACAAGGTCGAGCTTGCCGAGGCTAGTGAATCCAGCCATGATAGAGGCGTTGTCAAAGGTGAGTGTAGCAGGACAAAGTTCCGATGTTTTACCCTGATTGGGGCAACAATAACTACCACACAGACTCGGGTAGTTTGGAGTTTTCTTCGGCAACATGCGGAATGGAAAGGGCCTCGGGATGCTAGACCAAGGTCCGTCTTGTACCGGAATTCAGGTACAGCAGTGGAAAGTTTTACCGAGGCAAGAGGACAAAGACGAGCTGAAGCAGGGTGTAACAGCCGGTCGTGGAAAATCCCCCTTTTTCCCTCACGATTCAGTGTTTTTTCCCAACATCACTCATTTCCATACACTATTGACTTGTCTTTACGAACTGGTTGTTTTTCTGGACCAATTGTTGTTTGTTCGCGCCCAGAGCGCTATTTTGGCACATCCTTTTTCAGGACCTGCGTGACGCATGTGCTGTTTGCTCACACGCTGCTATTCGGTTTCTCGTTGTTGAGACTTTGTGATCGTATTATTGAGGTTTGTATATTGTTTACGTCATTGTTTATTTTAATAATCTAGTATCGTAGAATTATCACGGATAATCGCCTTCTGATTTCGGGATCCGTTGCGAATTTGGCTACGCATTGCTCAAACGTTCGTAACAATACTCAATAGATCTATTTGGAACGAGGAAAATTCACGCAAAATGCCAAGGAAAGGATCAAAGGCAGTCGAACCCGGACAGGAAGTAATACGGCAAGTCTCTGGGGAGGTTTTGGGTACTTATGATTCTTTAGCTAATGCTAGATCGCCTAGTCCTGTCAGTGCTAGCTCATGTGTTATTGAAAGCAATATTGATCGTAAGGACGTTGATTTATATAAGCTGAGAATAATAGAACTAGAGCAACAGTTACTTTCGGCTAGACTACAGGCGCATGAAGCAGAGAAGTGTACACAGAAACAGCGAGAGTATAGGACCAGTGACTTCGACACTTCCGATAGGTTAGAGTGCAATAAGGTAGGGAACCCCACGCAGGTCGCCGACTACAAACCACCATCGATCGATCTGCCTAGAGTGGAGTTAACGGTTTTCGACGGGCGAGCTGAGCAATATTGCAAGTTTGTCAAACAGTTCGAGACGTTCGTTGAAAACAAGGTAAACGACCCTGGGCAAAGGCTTCTTTACCTTACTCACTACTGCCGAGGCCGAGCGCGAGAAGCTATCGACGGATGCACCATGCTCGATCCAGAACAAGGCTACACAAGGGCAAGAAAGATTCTGAGGGACTTGTTTGGCCAACCTTTCAAAGTAGCCCGTAACCTAATAGAGGGCGTGATGGCAGAGGCAAAGAAAACCAAGGGCGACGTCTACACCATGGCCGACCTGGTGATCAAGATGCAGAACTGCTCAATAGCCCTCGACCATTTAGGTTACAGAGCTGACCTAGACGCCATGCACACTTTGGAAGGCATAGTCCGTCACCTCTCTCCCGAACTACAGGGTCGGTGGGCGGAAGAAGCTGAACGGATGAGCCGAGGCGACAGAGAAGCCAACTTCGAAGACCTGACTGAATACTTAGACAGGCAAACGAAGATAGCTGACAGCAGATTCGGCCGACTCATCCGGGACAGCAACCGAGCAAACAAGCCCGGTACTAGCCAAGTCCAAACCCCTGTACGGGAACATCCAAAGTACCAGCCTTGGACCAACACACACGTCATTTCACGAGATGCTACGGCGAAACCAAATTGCAGATCCTGTGGTACTAGCCATGGCCTACCAGAATGCCCCAAGTTCGGCAATGCCACAATAGACGAACGGTGGGGAATGGCGAGGATGGCAGGAGCATGTTTCATCTGTCTCAACACCACGCACCGGGCAGCAGCCTGTAGAACAAGGAATCGATGTGGTTACGAGGGCTGCACGGGCAGACACCATCGGCTGCTGCATCAGGCGAGAATAACCATATCCGAGGCGAGTGCCAAGCCCAGCGTGATTTGCTCAACTTCACGATCTGCCAGTAAACCGGTACGTTTAGGCGTAGTGGCCGTGGGAGTAGTGACTCCGACTGGGATAGTCAAGGCGTTGGCTTTCGTTGATAGTGGATCCGACACCACTTTAGTGAAAGAGCGGTTTGCTGACAAATACCAACTGGCTAAAGGTGCGACGTCGTTAGCAGTGAGCACGGTGGGCGGAACACAGGTAATGACTGCCGGTAGATTAAGGCTGCAACTCATCTCTCTAGACACTAACGAGGAAATTGAACCAACGGAGGCATTCACGTTAGCGGATCTCCCCATGCGAGCACCAAGGTCGGTGAACGCAATCTTGACTCGATGGCCCCACCTGCAGGATGTAACCGTTGTAGACTGGGAAGATGATGAGGTGGATCTCCTCATCGGATGCGACGTGCCAGAGGCGCATTGGGTGCTTGACCAAAGAGTGGGCGACCGCCAGGCACCTTATGCCGTACGCACGGCTCTGGGATGGATGTTATACGGTCCAGTAGGGGTACGCGGTTCCGTGAATTACTTATCCGCCGAAACGGACCGCATAGAGTATCATCTGCAACGGCTTTATGAAAAGGAGTTTCATGACATTGGGGACGAAAGACCGACGTTGTCTCAAGAGGATCACTTCGCTCTACAAACGGTGCGACAAGGCTCTAGAGGCCTCAAAAAACAGTTCGAGGTTCCCCTCCCATGGCGCACACCGGTCGACCCGTGGACTGACAACAGAAATTATGTTCTCCAACGATTACTACGACTAAAAGAACGCTTCATTCGAGACCAGAATCTGTGGGAACGATACGCGGATTTGATGAAGCGAAACGAGGACCTCGGTTACGTTGAAAGGGTGCCTGTTAACACCGACAGCAAAAGGGCTATCTGTTATCTGCCTCACCATCCGGTTATCAACCCCAAGAAACCCAATAAACTGCGCGTGGTTTTCGACTGTGCGGCCAAGTTCCAGGGCAAGTCGTTAAACGATCGCCTACTACAGGGGCCTGACTGGACCACACCACTGATCGATGTTCTGTGCCGTTTCAGAGTGGGTAAAGTGGCTTTGTCCGCTGACATTAGGGAAATGTTCCATCAGGTGAAGATTCCGGTAGGAGAACGAGATGCTTTGCGTTTCCTGTGGTGGGAAGGGAGCGACCGGGACAATGCAGTGGTGAATTATAGAATGACCGTCCACCCCTTCGGAGCCATATCGTCACCATTTTGTGCCAACTACGCCCTCCGAGAATCAGCGAACAAACATGGCGATCTGGTACATCGGACGGTGGTAGAAAGCGTCAGCAGGAACTTCTACGTCGACGACTACCTTGGGTCATTCGATGATGTGGAATCAGCTCTAGAGCAGTCCAGGGGTCTGACGAGATTGCTGGAAGAGGGTGGCTTCCATCTAACTAAATGGATGTCGAACGCTTCGGAAGTGCTGAAGGTCATCCCGTATCACGAAAAGGTCGAAAGGGTAAGAGATTTGGACGGCTCTCCACTTCCTATCGAGCGCACCTTAGGAATACAATGGGACGCGGAAACGGACGATTTTGTTTTCGAACTGAACGTTCCCGAGCTGCCAATAACCCGTCGTGGCATACTATCTGCCGTCTCAAGTTTGTTCGACCCGCTCGGTTTCGTCTCACCATGGCTGCTACCCGGAAAGATCTTGCTGCAGCGGCTGTGCCGTAAGAAAGTTGATTGGGACCAGTCACTGGACCGAGGGGACCGGCTGGACTGGGAGGAATTTTTGAACACCTTGAAGAAATTAGGGGACATAAGAATACCACGATGTTTGACCCCTGGCCATACGACACGGACTGGAGAACTACATGCCTCTTCCGATGCATCCGAAGTCGGTTATGGAGCTGTGGCGTACGGACGATGGTGCGCAGGAGATGGACAATATACCACGAGGATCCTGTTCGCCAAAGCCCGCGTTGCTCCACTGAAGTCAGTCTCAATCCCACGCCTTGAACTCAGCGCAGCCGTGTTGGCAGTCAGGGTGGTGCAAGCTGTGAAGAGATGTTTCGATCTCTACATTTGGTCGGTGAGCTTCTGGACGGATTCAACGATAGTACTTTACTATATCAACAACGTCCAGAGCCGGTTTAGTACTTTCGTTGCTAACCGGCTCACGATTATCCACGATGAATCAGCCACGCACCAGTGGAGTCATGTCAGGTCTGGCGATAATCCGGCCGACCTGTGCTCCCGAGGTGCAAACAACTTCAAGCAACTGGACACGTGGACGAGAGGGCCAAACTTCCTGCAATTGCCCAAACAGGACTGGCCCGTGTTCGAATTGAAACCCCTACGGAAGTGGAACTGGAGATCAAAGGCGTAGTGATAGCAACCAACGTCGTCCAAGCGCCATCCATTCTATCGCGACTGGTCAGGTTTTCTTCCTGGATGAAGACGCTTCGTTCGCTAGTTTGGTTAACCAGGTTCAAGATAAATTTACTAGTCATGAAAGGGCTACGGCCCTCAGGTCGGATACCGGTCGGCCCGATAGGTCCCGATGAGCTACAAGCGGCAGAGTACGATATTTTCAGAATGATACAACGCGAGGCTTTCGCCCGAGAACTCAAGAGAGCGGAAGAAGTGGGGCCGACCAATAAAGACATACCATCTCCAAGAAGCGAGCTGAAGCGTTTAAACCCCAAACTCATCAACGGACTGCTGCGGGTGGATGGTAGGCTGACCAACGCCCACCTGAACTTCGACACAAAGTATCCTATACTGCTGCCTGCGAGACAACCTGTAGTAAAGCTAATGATTCAACACGTCCACGCCATTGAGGGACATGCCGGGGAAAGTCACGTGACGAGCGTCATCCGAAAGCGTCTTTGGTTGTTGAGAGGACGAGAGACTGTAAAACGCGTGATCCGACGGTGTGTGCAATGCAGGAGACGCAATGCCACAGCAGGCAAACAACTCATGGCCCCGCTACCAGAATGCAGGGTACCTACGGGCTGGTGGCCGTTCAGTGACACCGGGTTGGACTATTTCGGGCCCTTGTGGATCAAGTGCGGGAAAAGATTAGAAAAGCGATACGGATGTATCATGACGTGCATGAAATCACGTGCGGTACACCTAGAAGTCGCACATTCGATGACGACCGATTCGTTTCTACGGGCCTTGCAAAGATTTATCAACCGAAGAGGCGTACCGGCCGATATATACTCAGATAATGGATCGAACTTTGTGGGCGCTCAACGGGAATTGCAGCGTTGGCACAAGAACATAAACAGGGACGAACTGCAGAACCGAACCGTGGCCTACGGCATACGCTGGCATTTCAACCCCCCACAGGCCAGTCACCGAGGCGGCATATGGGAACGCATGATCCGGTCCGCCAGACGGATATTGCTGTCAATCATGGAGCAGCAGCCGCCCGACGACGAGACCCTGAACACCGTCATGACTGAGGTGGAGCGAATCCTGAACAACCGCCCCCTGGTTCCAGTATTGAACGGCGACCCCACCCACCTGGCGCTCACCCCAAACGACTTATTGACGCTAAGGTCGAACGAGGGTTTCCAAGGGCCGGTAAACCTTCGTGGGAGCTACCTCCACGGGTGGAAGCAAGCGAACTATCTGGCCAAGGTCTTCTGGAGGCGATGGCTACGGGAGTACCTACCGGCTTTGCAGACTCGACAGAAGTGGATGGCCAAAACAAGACCATTCAAAGTTGGGGACGTGGTTATGATCGCCGACGAACGCGCACATTTCAGCGCTTGGTCTTTGGGAGTAGTTACGGAAACCATCAAAAGCACCGACGAAATGATAAGAACGGTGAAGGTGAAGACAGCTAACGGAGTGCTCATTCGTGACATACGCAGTATTAACCTACTCGAGAGCGAAGACGGAGGAGCTGATAACCCTGTGGCCTAGTAAACCTTTTTCACACCAGTAATCGAGGTGGATAAAGAAACACCATATATACCACACAATCTCCGTCAAACACGTTAAGGTGCTCGCGGTCCCTTCGTTGACATTACAGAAGGTTCTTTCCGATATGTGGTGATGAGTGCGATTCCATTATACATCCCGATACATACACACATGCACGACGCACTCTACATCCCGTAAACCCATCATACATGTGACAGTGTTCTTTGTTCGCCTTTTGTTGACGCTACCGAATGCCCCTTGCACATGTGGAAGTAGTGGAGCTCAGGTCACACATGCATGCTACATTTACTCGTTTTCTTGCCACGCGGTCTTTTGTTGACATTGCAGAAAGTCCTCCTTTGATGTGTAGTCATAACTGTGATTTCATTGTAACCCCGGCACACACACACGCACGCACACACACACACACACACACACTCAAGCGCGTACATCCAGGACCGGACGGCCCCGTACGAGGACAACGTCTATGTGACCATTCACGCCCGCCATCGGTCATTTGGTCTTGTGGAAGATGTAGACTAGCCTCACGTCTATGTAGCCAATGGGTTAGGTGCGACCAGTAGTAGAACGTCGACGACGAGCATTAGACGCACGCACTGACAGCAGGGCCTAGGCAGGTAGGAAGAATCAGTACCTTTATACCGAACCTTTGACTCTGCTAAGGATCCAGGAGGATTTTGGTGGGCGGTGTAACAGCCGGTCGTGGAAAATCCCCCTTTTTCCCTCGCGATTCAGTGTTTTTTCCCAACATCACTCATTTCCATACACTATTGACTTGTCTTTACGAACTGGTTGTTTTTCTGGACCAATTGTTGTTTGTTCGCGCCCAGAGCGCTATTTTGGCACATCCTTGTTCAGGACCTGCGTGACGCACGTGCTGTTTGCTCACACGCTGCTATTCGGTTTCTCGTTGTTGAGACTTTGTGATCGTATTATTGAGGTTTGTATATTGTTTACGTCATTGTTTATTTTAATAATCTAGTATCGTAGAATTATCACGGATAATCGCCTTCTGATTTCGGGATCCGTTGCGAATTTGGCTACGCATTGCTCAAACGTTCGTAACACAGGGTTCCCGCAGTGCTGATGTGATGTGCGACCGACAAATGCACAGCAGACAAGTAGTTTGCAGGCATAGTGAGGAACAGAAACTAGGTCAAGATGTCGGTTAAGACTCATTCGTGTTTTGAACCACCTGTGAAGTTCGAACTGTGCTGATGAGGCACACAGCCCCAATCACAGCAGCTTATGAGAAACCGGACGCAACAAGAAATCAGAATAACGAAAAAATCGACACCTGGCATAGGTTGGGGGGCATCTGGAAATAGAGGTCCACTGAAGAAGTCGACGTTAGCCCTTAGAAAGCGGCCTTCCCGATGTCCTAGCGTCCAAGCCACGCTTAGGTTTACAACCCTGCCTAACAGTAACCACAGCCCCCTGCCAACTACAATCACTACTGAAGCCTGGACTCTAAGCCCACTGACATGGATAACATACGGTAGCATATTGGTAACACTACAGAGGCAACAGATGACCAACTCCTGCCTCACTTAAGTCTACAAAAAATGAACACGGAGAACCGTTCATATTTTCCATTCCCCACTGACTATCTCTCCTCAATCTTATAACAAATATGGTATTCATGCATCCACCACGTCATGAGATTTTCCTTCTCACTTTTAAGTTTAGTCTCAGTAGGTTGGCACTACCGAGTAGGAGCACAGATGAACTCAAGTCCACGTTTCTCTGCATGATAACAACTTTCCCTAACACATCACCACCGATGCCCTAGTGGTTCTTTCGAAATCTTACTTAATTGCTCTTCACAACCTCTAATTGCGTGCAAGCCATTTACCCTTTGAAATGCAGACGCAGCAGCCCACCCGCTTTAAGCTATCTTGCTAGCCTGTAGTAGTACTTATCAACCCCCTGCAACCCGACGTTACTTAAGCTCTCGAATAAAAACCCAGATCGGAGTATAAAATGTGCCACTGAGGGCTCACATAAAGCCAACCAGCTCATTACTAACTGTCGCTATTTATAATAATAACTAACAGCTGGAACCACGTCCAGACTGCTAACATCATTTATTTCAGGTTTGACGTCGCCCACTCCCGGGCTCCACTTTCTGTGACCAATGCCCACACTTTGACCTGTACCGACAGAAACCTAAATGGCACCTTTTATACGGAACGGGATTGCAATCGAGCCACACGACCTGATCACTCCCAACTGCTTACCAATAGATTGATAGGCGTCTTCTGGAGCAACACCTCCACTACTGATGTCACTGCTGGAGTCTTCACAAATAACAGTTCACAAGCTACCTTCTACTGATTGATTGACACGTCCCTTACCCCGCCTGATGAACCATACCCACGGGATGCTGCACGTCACCTTGGTATCACGTGAAACAATCCAATAATGGAGCCAGAATACGCAACACAGGAATCTTTTTCTCATTAAAATTTGATACGCCATCCGAACGCGAGTCCACTTATCCCCCCATCCGTGGTTCCCAATTATGACTCCGAATATCACTGAGAATCAATAAGTCAATATATTTTTGTCAGCTTAACAGAACAATAAGGCGCCAGCCTGCGCGGAGGTTTTTCACTCACTTTTCTCTTGCAAAATTTCATTTTACTTTCGATTGGCATCCCGCTTGAAATTGACTCCTCGCCAATCCAAGGCCTTCAAGTTGCGCTCCCTTTTTTCTGAATGATACGGGTTATTGGTCCTGATCCTAAACTAACCTTTTATATGGATTGCTGTTTCCTCCACACTCATCGTTTCCTAGGCTACTCCCACAAAGTTTGCCCATGTCTCCCCGTTTCATGACGCACTCCGTTTCTTATAACCGGGAATATCCATCATCGTCTTCATACAGAGCCGTTCTCTTCATACTCAACAAAGTTCACGAGTGTACTCCCATTTCTTTCATCTCTCCATGTTCATAACTTATTCCGTGCACAGAACCCCAATAGGCCTCCGTTATCCACAGCTTGCAGTACTTTGGTTTATAATGCATCCTTAGCGATATATTTTCACGACATATTTTTGTATTTCCACGGGCCACCACCAACCGACTTGAATTCGAAACCGGACCGTTTCGCCGCGCGAACCATTATCACCTCGGTCGATTCAAACTATCTGTAGCTACATTGTTTTGCTTTTCACGTTTTCGACTCGCCTTCCTGAAATTACTGTATAGTTCATTGTTCTGAGTAACGTTGTACACCATGATCATGCGCTTGCGAGTGCGTCTAGACCACGATCGAGAAATATATTATCATATCATATCATATACTTAAAACCGGAAGTGGCTTTCCGAGAGCTGTTGGCAGTCTGAGGCTCTAAGGTGCCAAGATGTAACCACTCCGAAGAGGTGGCGAGAAGGACGCTGACCCGTGCTCCAGTGTTGGTTACAAAGTGACGCCGTGTGGTGTGATCCCTGATAAAATGGAGACTACAGGGCGACGGAAAACCCACGGGCGCTGTCGTACCTGCTTGTTGGCCGACGACTTTCCTCGTCATTCTTAGAAGATAAATGGATGACGTGCCCTTCCGGGCGCCTGTGCGATGTGGAAGGTGATGCGAGTACCATAATCTAACTAGGGCATCGGAACACTCTGGACGGGGTGGACCGCGAGCCGCAAGCGACGACCGAATTGCAGTCTCGTCCGCACGAAGGGCACCAAATTGGGTAGCCATATCAGTCACAGTTCTACCCGTGGCGGTTGTGGACGGACAAACGTGCCGACTAACCTGTGTGGAGGAGGCTTCTGCAAAACTGTCCGTCGCCTAAGCCAGCTTGTCCAATTGCACTGGATCCACGAGAAGCGCCAGAAAGCACTGAGCTTGTTCAGATAGCTAGTGGCCACATACAACGCAGAAGCTGTGGAGGTTTCTGGTTACCAAATGAAATGTCACTGAGAGGTTGATAAAGACTGGTTGATTCGAGAAGGTCGGTGTGTTCCAGGATGGCATGAAGTAGCATAACAAACGGTCTGGCTTCGGGTAGATTGGTGACGGCGTCCTCGACAACTTCAACGAAATTTAAGGTAAGTTCGGCGCATACTGCTGGGAGATGAATCTGGGAGCAGCAGGTTGTGCTTCCAGGCGGGCGAGCCAAAGGAAAGGCTAGCCCAGGAATAAACGGCCATGTCCTCACCAAAAAGCAATAGAAAAAGTTCCAGCCACCTCAAGATTGCGTATAATTAAACTGGATTCATTCATAATGAAAACCGTACCACAAAATAAACATTTATCGTCAGAATGAAACCGCAACCGCAAGAAAGTGTTGATAGGTGTATGCACAACCAAAAATGAACACTGTGGCGACTGTGGCAGGATTCGGAACAGACTCGTCAATTTAGATGAGTGGGCAACCTGTAAGTATACAATTCCTATCCAACGATTAGATTGAGAAAGGTGGCGGGCGTTGATGGATTCTGCAGATATACTGGTCATCCTGTCGAGTTGGCAGTAGCTAGGAGGGTAAATGAGCTAACAATCAGAGCTAGCGAGCCAAAATGCTCCAAGTTCCTGGGACCGTTTGGATAGAATTGGCGGCGAGACACAGCAGGGCGGCTCCAGGTGGGCTTCACTAGGCAGGCTTCAAACAGCCTGTCGATAGAAGGGATTGAAAAAGACCTGAAAAGGGCCTCTCATTCGTAGTTGTGGACAGGTGCTC
This sequence comes from Fasciola hepatica, assembly GCA_948099385.1. Lineage (NCBI taxonomy): Eukaryota > Metazoa > Platyhelminthes > Trematoda > Plagiorchiida > Fasciolidae > Fasciola > Fasciola hepatica. The sequence continues at coordinate 5,033,209 of CANUEZ040000012.1, read as the reverse complement.
TGTAGCACAATCACACCCAACCGTAAGCAGCTTCAGGTGTCCATGAGAGATGACGATTCAAGTTGGGACCTAAAGTTGTCTATAGCTAGCGAACGGCCTGTTGCCGAGGCTGGATGACCTTCCGAGGAGCGGCTATCGATCCATTAGTGGACCTCCCTGCAGAGGCACGACAACAAACAAGAAGCACGTAAGCACTGGGCTTGCAGATGCACTCTGATTGAGTTTGGTTTCAGCGAACAGTCGTTAAATGTAATTGTTCCAATTTTTTAATCCACCTCTCCTTCTCCTGTGACGGACAGCTTAACTGTATTTCACGAAATGATAAGTTGATGGGCCGCTAATCGGTAAGTATCACCTTCTGACCTCCTTCCATGTATCAGCATTATAAAGGCTGACGTTGGACCAAGTGCGACTTGGAGGTCTCCAAAATAAATCATGAGTTTAGAACGTCCGTATGTCTCTGCTATTATTTTGGAAAAAGTATCGGAATTCTCAAAGGTTATGGTCATTAAAGTGGCCAGTGGGTGAAACGGGGTTCCGGCATTTGGTTGTACAAAGCCTAATTTACTTGTGTAAATTTGACCGCACAAACAATTTTTCGTAATATTTTTAGCTCCTGAATACATGGAAGAAAAGGAATTTAACTTTTTCTCCCACAAAATTGATTTTGACAGAAAATGTTTAGTTCCCCGAATATTATCATCTCATTAGTGGTAGTTTGATCCTTCTGAATTGAAAGTGGTTCGGCTGCGCCGCGGCGCTTTCTTTGGTTGCGCTTGAAGATGGCGACCTCTCCGTCCGCCGGAGGCGTGCAGTGGAGAAAAGGGGAATTTGTGTCTGTGGAGGTTGTGGAATCGTCAGCAGATCTTATGTCTGTTAAGTTTATGGCCAACGGAAAGCTATACCGCGGGATTCTCCTTCAGGAAGAACCAAGGTAATTGGTGGAGTGTGTTCTGTGTGCGTGCACAATTGGTCCCGTTTCGAGGTATGCTCCGCGGGTACAGTTATGTTTAGGAATGCGTATAAACTACTGGTTATCGGTTTCAGGTCAAAGCCACATCTAACCGAATTTAGATTGTTACTGATCAGCACCACTTCGAGGTGGTACACAAGGGTGCAGTTTCTCTAAATAGAACTCCGCCTCTTTGTTTTAGTTGCTGCATCTAAATATCATCCCGTCAGTAGTAAAATGACTCCAAGCTCAGGGGACAGTGGAACTTGTAAGCCTCGCGTTGGGTTCGTACGTACGTACACATATATCCATTGGTAATAAGTAGTTTGCAAACGTGGGCAGAATTTCTCCGGAAACACGACTGGTTTCGCAGGTACCGTTCATCAAGTATGCCCACCCGGTGCTTCTTTGCGCACTCATGTTCCTACATGTGCACTCCGTCATTATATCTTCACTAGGATCTAAATAGAATCTTCTGGCGTGCGACTGGTTATTCTTCATCGAAGACTGTTTAGTACTCCGGATACCAGGTGTTAATTAGATCACAAGAACAACCTAGGGAACGAGCAACAAGCCAGAAGTCCCGACGGCTGCGGAAAGACGGTAAAAGTCAGTGAAGTAGGTAAAGGACGGTTTGTATTGAAACAGCGTCGATCACGTTTATGTTTTAGAGCGACACACGCGATACTAGCCAAAAGAGCTGAAGGTTCAGCCTTCCGCGAGTGGAACAGTCAACCGTGTTTTTCAGTTGGCAGAAGCCATTTTTCCTTACAGCAGGCGGGCAAACAATGAATAGCCCTATGGCATCAAACAACATACAAACTGCCTAAAACAGAGTGCTGATTAGTTACATTTGTCTATGGTACTTTCTGGTCACGAATTTACGCATTGAAACCCAGTCATCTCCAGTGCGCTTCAACACCCCCCCCCCAGAAAGGAACCGTCGAAGTGGCCCTTCAATCTGATTGACGGTGTACAACACCCAGGTCTCCACGAACCTTTAAGGGGACAATGTTACGATACCAGAATCCGCGGGTGCCGCCGGTGGAGGTTTGCGGAAATGCGCATGGGCCTAGCGGTCATCTACAAAGCCTTCACCTAGGTGTCACAGAAAAAATCATACCGCACGAAATGATCCAACACGTATTTTCGGCGGCTCCTCCATCCATCTTGTCCGTACATGCAGTGGAAGAGCAAAATGAAACAAATGAGCAAACGGCGAATGAGTTGGTCGGTGCAATACGCAAATTTTGAGATGCACGAAATGTCTTGTTATTTCGTTTTCAAAATGGTTTTATGAAAAGTCAAAGGGTGAAAGCAGCGTTAAGTGGGGTTAAAGAAATACTGTCCGCGAGACACTTTGGTCAATGTACGTGACGATCAGACCGCGTTGTTCACTGCAGCTCCACGGTATCGGAGTGTGCTGTTTGAAGCGCAGGGGTAGCATCTATGATGGGCGACGGAAATATTGAAGTACTATCGTCAAGCTGCGCAACCTTAAAACGGTCGGTAGATATGGTTTCATGTTTGGCGTTTCGATCAATGAGGCAAACTCAATCGCGTCGCTGCAACGCCTTAAATGGACCTTCGTAAGGCCGCTTTAAAGATGTTCTGACGCTGTCTACGCGTATGAAGATGTAGGCGCAAGTGAACAGTAGTGGAATTTGGGCCGGTCAGGACTGCGCATCTGTGCGGCCAATTGTCGGGCATATGAAGCACAATCGTCGTCACTCGCGTGACCCATAGCAAGAGTAATTCCCCGGTAATCGAAGAGTTTGACTAAAAGCTAATTCCACAGCTAACGTGTTGATAACAGGTTTATAAGTTGAACGCAAACCCAAGAGAACGACCGGAAGCATTCGTACCCAATTAGCGCTGTCAGCAGTGGTGAGCGAAGCTTTAAGCTGTCAATGGGAATGCTCAACCATACCGTTGGCTGCTGGGTGATATGCCGTCGTACGAGAACGGTGTCAGCCTAACTATATATATATATATATATATATATATATATATATATATATATATATATATATATATATATATATATATATATATAAAGGTCGGAATCTGAATTATCGGTTGCCCAGCAATCCTTCACGATCAAGAAGTAGACGTGGTTGAGGATTCGTCTCCAGAATTTTTGAAAAAACAGGATTTGAAACAGGGTGATATTAATGGTCGAGGGATTCATTCAATCTAATAATAATCGTACGAGGGACTAATGTCGAGAAGAAGGGCGGATTGAAGTGAAAAGATTAAACACGGCCACAATCATCAGCCTCGTTCTGTAACGCGTGGAGAAGTCAGCAAGTTGGATGAAGTTGTGAACCGAAGCGAAAGCTTAGGAAACGTGTGTAGGCTGTAAAAGACAATCCTGATTGTCGCCAAGACTGGTGATTTGGTAGTGGTGGGGCCGTAAATTAGTAATCAGTGCTCAAAGATAAGATCAAAACTTAAGGGTTTGCCGCTGGAGGTGGGGGTGAGGGGTAGTGAATGGTACATATGGTAGTTGAAAGAAAGGAACCTGAGCTTCAACCACATCCGGTGGAACTTTCGGTTGAAAAAGTACAATTATGGGTTACTGAAATTAGTGACGGATTACTTGTTGTAGGCAAAGACACGGGTTTGGGTAAAAAATGGGAAGTGGGAAAAGTACTTGGGAAGTTGAGGTGAATGGTGTCCGAGAAATGGAAGATTTGCGTGAGTCGAAATAAGTAAGGAAAGAAGACTAGATTAAATGGGACGCAGCATCAATGTTGTGATTCATACTGCATTTCGGTGAGCGCTAATGACAGCACATGCAAGCGACTTACTACGTGCTCGGTAAATTCCATGGTTGCGTATTGTGAGACCTGTAGTCTAACCCCGAGGTTTAATGTGGCGAACTGTATTACGAGAGATGGTAGAACCATGTGCATGGGGCTAACGCCGTATAGCGGTGGAAAACAAGGGTGACGTATGGTCAGACAGGTCAGCAGTACTCGAAGAATGCAGAATAAGAGCTTCATTCAACAAAACCTGACGCATGAGAGCTGAAGATAAAACAAAGAATGACAGTGTGAAAGTATTTTTTTCTATGGTACGTTCTGTCCCAGACGGTTTCATTCAGCTCAGAAAAATATAAATGAGGTGATGCTTTTCTGTTCTCTTGCTGAGTGCAAAGAGACGGCGGATCTGGAATCTAGGACAGTGTTAGTTGGTCATTGTCAGTAAGTGGAATCTGCTCATTTTCAACAAGCTCCTCGTCTTCGGGGGAAGGGGGGATATTAAATCTGACCCTCCGTTGTCAGGATCCGAAGTGGGACTAAGTTTTGCTTCCCGTCAAGGAAATAAGTAGCTGCGTACTGAGGATTGGACTCCAACTTCTAATAATGGGTCGAATTTTGTTTGCTTCACGTTAAGACGGAGAAGTTCGGGACCCGGTTTAGCAAGTCAGTTGGATGGCGATATCCCTGAAGTTGACTATTGATTAAAGGATAACAGTCGCTCGTGAGGAGTGACAATAGTCGCAGTTTATCATAGAGAGCGAACCGGGTAAAGGTCGTCTAATAGCACATTTTCCCAAAGGGAGTAAGAATTGAAGTTCAGGGCGGGAGTATTTGCTTTCCAGTTGATCCCGTCCATACTTTCTGCCTGCCCGTTACCTCGAGACTTATAGCTGGTGGTTCTACCTTTACCACTGCGGAACTCGCAGTTCCTGGGACACAAAGAACGAACGTCGGCCAGTGTGGTTGTAAAGCGCCATTACGGAGATTTCAAAAGTGAAAAACGGTGCAATATGGTAGCGGAGGCCATATTGCTATATGCAAAAGGGAACCGAGAACAAATAAAGTAAAGCATTCTGGTAAATCTGGAGTAGTGCAGCGAGTCATTAAGGTCCAAAATTTTGAGCGCACTCAACAATGTTGTGCAGCAGATGTGGGCTAACGCGTCGATAACCGGGTCGTCCTTTCCTTGTCGATGTACCACGGCACCGCCGTTGTTGGATCTTTTAATTCTTTTTTCCGCTTTTGTGATTAAGCTGGAATATGAACAAAATAGATCTCTAGTCAGTGATGGTTGTTGAACGTGCATCGAGATTAATGGTGTCACTTGCGAGCTGATTCAGTGATGGTATATGCCTATTTTTCAACGGCTGAAGGCTGCTGTTCGCTGGGAGCAGGTATTCGGGAGAGAAGGGTAATCGGCCTCTCCGTATTAACAGCGACTCACAATCTTTCTGTCTTCAAATGCAAGATCAACAAAGTGAACCCCACTTGAATGTCCCCGCACACGCCCCCTTTACAGCACGTCTTTTGACTGTAGGGTTTGCTCCCTTTTACTGTAAATCACTTTATGTTTAATGATAAGAAAAATTGTGCGCAACCTTCGCAGTGATAGAAACATCAAGGAAGTCAGTTTCCAAGATTGGGGGAACGGTCTCGTCGATGGGGACAGCAACAAACTGTTAGATTTTCTTTTTGTGTTCCTGAACGACTAGCAAACTTCCAGTGAAAGAGGGAAACGACGGTTAAGAGTTTGTGAGTAAATCTTATCGGAGAAAGGGAAGATCAACGGTGGGTAGTATGTGAATAGTCCTACAGTCCGCTCCTAAGACTTCAGGTTTGCGGGTGCTGGCAGATTGCTTGAGAGCTGCGGTCGATCTGAATCGGGTCTTCTGGGTGACCGCAAACCCAAACAGTCTTGTTATTCCTAAACAAATTACACTCTTTGGCTTTTTGAATGGCAAACGGCACTTTTGAACGACCTCTTAGAATTTTCTTAGATTCGCATTGCATTGTTCAGTTATTCCACAAAGCGTTATGCTGTCAACATGAGCGAAGGTCAATTTTACTGGAATTGACAAAACTCCTCGGTTTGCTATGGGAGAAGGAACAAGTTCCAAAGAGTTGGTGTGAATCGTCGATCGTGCCGATTTATAAGAAAGGCGGCGGGTCCTCCTGTGAAAACCACATGAAATAAGTTTGGTTAGCATCGCATCCAAACCACTCGCTGGTTTTTTTCTCCACCGCTTATCTAACGTTCGTAAGCAGTGCTCGCGCGAGAATCAAGCTGGGTTTAGACCTGGTCGAGGTTGTTTTGATCACATCTTCATTCTTCAACAAATTTTGGGACATAAACACACCTTCCGTAAGCCCAATATCTCTGTTTCTCTTCGTCTTAAAGCGGCCTTCGACTCAGTCAACCGCACAGTTCTCTGGCACTGCCTCTTGTTGAAGGGTGTACTAGAGAAATTCATTTTCATCGTGAAATCCCTTTATATTAATAGCCGAAGTCGGGTTCGGGCTTACGGTGATCTTTCACGTGAGTTCACCACGAGAAGTGGTGTGCGTCATGGTTGCTTTATCTCCTTTTCTCTTTAACTGTGTGATTGATATGGTCCTAGAGCTTGCATTTTTGTCATGTGAGAATAGCGGCATGGATTGTGTGGCAATGCTCGGTATGCGTTTTGCACCTTCAAAGTGCAAGATGCTGTCGCAGGACTGGGTTGATCCAACGCCAAACCTTTCAGTGTCTGGGGAGACTATAAACGTGGTAGACCAGTTCTCTTATCTGGGGAGCTGCATCTCACACGGAGGTCGAATATCGGATGAGGTGTCTCTGCAAATACAGATGGCTCGTTTGGCATTTGCCAACCTGAGTCATCTGTGGCTTCGACATGACATCCGTTAGCCTATCAAGGGTCGAGTGTATGCTGCAGCAGTCAGGCCCGTGCTTCTGCATGGTTCGGAGACGTGGCTACTGCTGGTGGAGGACATACGAAGATTGCCAGTATTTGAACACCGATGTTTTCGTAGTACTGCTCGAATCTGGCGGGAACACCGTGTGAGCATGCTGAGGTTCGGCGGAAAGTCTTAGGATCAAATCATTAAATGCAACACTTAAGCTGACCATGCTAAGATGGTTGGGACATGTTACGTATGTCCCTGACAGGATCCCTCGGCGTGCCATGTTTGCCGAGGCGGGTACCGGTCGGAAGATGAGTAAAGGTGGTCAGTCCATGACGGAAGAAAGGTATGAAAAGCCTAACTAATGGACTTGGCCATGTAGGGCATGTTAGGCTTCGTTGGTGGGGTCCAAGAGATCCTCCCACTCAATGGTTAGATACGTTGGGGGATATGGTTAGATGCCGCGATCAGTGGCGCTCTTGCATTCACAAACTTTCTTCATCGACCTAATTCCAGCAACGTAGTTCTCTTACTCCTTTCACACTCTTTTCTATTTCATTATTTTCTTCTGAGGTTTCCGCTAGGAGATAACAACCAAAGCCACCGCACCCAGTGCATGGTTAATAGTTATATAAGCAGAACAAAACATCTTATCAATGATTTTTTGAGAACAAGCGACTTCATTACTTATTCGAACGGCATGCGGCAGAACCGATGTTAGATAACCACAAGCTTCGAAATCTTAATTTTCGGTAGCTTGCATCGGTAGGCACTTCAAATACAAGGTGGGATGCACAGAGTAGTGTGGAATTTTGTGTAATTTATCCTAAGGGGAGGGTAGACGTCCGGGTATGTGCCGACGCTGGGATATAGCTCTCAGAATTCCCCGTATCCAAAAGTTCCTTTAGTGTGATGCCGTCAATGAAGACTTCGGCGACCATTTGCGAAATACTACTGGGCGCTACTCGGACGGCCAACAACCATACACAAGCTGTGTATCTGGGAGCGGCACTGGTAATGTCTTTTCTTGCAACACCCTTTGCAAACAGCCTCTTGATCGGGCCATACAGACTGGCTATGTTCAATAAACTCTCGAAAGTAATACGTATTGCTCTACATTGCAACTGAAGTGGAAAAAGCACTCTCAGTGGGGACCCTGTCCTTCTGTGTAGGCTCCGAATCATTGGTTGTGGATGCATTATAGAGGTTTTCCGGCTGACAGTTGCGAATGACGGTGGGCCATTCCTAGATGTTGCGCCTGTTCGTAGGCAGTACATACGTCGAGTGAAACATTCTCTAACAAGCGAGGTATTGTTTGGGAACGATGTTCAGTTGTGAAAGTATCTCGAAGAGTCACTTCTTAGGTTTCCTCCGCGGTTACGGATTTGAGGTTATAATCTTGGACCAGTAGTTGGTATTGCTTCTCATTCTGTTGTCAGCATGTTGCCTATACGCGACGAGCAAAAATCCCATTCTTTTTGATGTAAAGGTTTCTGAGCGTATCGACGGCTGACTCACAGCTGCGACATTCTGTGATATAGTCATAGACATTAAAGGGTGCATAATTAGCGAGCGTTCGTGGTTTATCAAGCTGAAGAACTATGCTGTCCAGAGAGTAACTGAATGTGTCAAACCAGAGTTCACTCTTTGGTTGCGCTTAAACTGTAGGGTCGTCATCAAAGTGTTCTGGAGGTAGTATTCGACAAATTGTTTGTTACATAAGTTGTGGTACCCAACAGGTCAGCAGTAGGAGGAAAAAGCAGCAGCAGTAGCAACCGAAACCAGAGCACAGAAGTGCGAGGTTAATGGTTGAATAAACTGAAACTAAACTGAACTATCAATTCAGTAATAATGAAATATGGTAGACCATTGAGTGTCCTCGACGAGTAGCAACCGTCGAATGGAGTCACGATAAACGTGGCTTCCGAATCCGATTCAGATGCTTCAGATCTCGGTTGCTAGGTTTGTCCGATCTGCAGTACTGAACATAAAATATATTCAAGATCCAATCAAATTGTCCAACATAAATTGTGCAGTTTTGTTTCATAGTTATTCGTACCACAAACCAGGATATCCAGTAGTCGAATTTCCTGAAGCGTTACACCTCACGCCAGATCCACTGGTCAAGGTTCTTGTCATCTTGATTGACCACGTCGACCTACGATCATGCAACCATCTGGTTGTGACCTCGAATGATTGAGCAACGAACTAAGAAGATGAATCCGAAAGAAGGCTTTAATATTTCAAAAATGTGAGTACATGTGCCGGGAAGAGAAAAACGGAAACCGTTAGCATTAAAAAGCGAGAGAATAACAGACTGACGTCAAACCAATTCATGACATTTTCCCCCACTGGATGAATTTTTGGTGTATCACGACTTCGTCAATTATACGATCTTGTTTGCGTTTAGGCTTCCAGAAGTTGCTGCTATTTTATGACGGATCGGGAATCCGAGATGATAGAGAACCTTCGTCTTCGATTCCAGATGAATGATGTGGGGAGTCGGACGTGTGCTCAAATGGTTCTGCGGCTGGAAAGATATATTTATCTGTCTGCCCTTGATGTGAGACATCGGAGACGACCGGTTTGGGGACAAGGCACCTCAGTGACTGTGTCTTCGCTGCCATTTGAGGGACGAATGCGAACGTTTTGTGGGTTGCAGCTAAGACGCTCTACCTCTCCCACCAAGGGGTCGTATTTCGAAGTCCGAGTCATTCTCTTTAATAGGACAGGGCCAGATTTGACAACCACGTAGGGAGGGAGATTCTGCTAGTAGACTTGCGATGGAAATTAAGAAGGCGCTCGTGAGGTGTCTCATTGGTTGCGGTGCACAACAAAGAGCGAACTGAATGCAAGGCATCCAAGAGTACGGATTCCCAGTGACAAATGTCTAATTGTTGTCATTTCAATGCTAGTGTGAAGGCTTTCCATAGGGTCCCATTCAACCGCTCCACCTTACCATTTCCGCGTGGATTGCACGGAATGGTGCGGCTGGCTGCCACTCCGTCGTGGAAGAATGTCTGAACTTCAGAGGACATGAAATCAGTGCCACAGTCGGAGTAGACATAGGCGGACATCCCAAATAGGGAGAACAGTTGCGTAAGGTAGTGGATAATTGTGGAAGAGGCTACGTCTGAACAAGCAAAAGTGAAAGGAAGTCGTAAATATTCGTCGATCATCGTCAGAAAGTTATGGGAGGTGGATGGTAGGGGGCCTTTAAGGTCCATACTGATTCTTTCAAATGGCTAAGTACATTTCATTAATTTGCCGAACTGTTGTTTAGCAAAACGAGGTTTTAGTTCTGCACAAATTTCACACCAATTGAGAACTGCTGGAACTTCGTCAACAGAGAACGGCGAATTTTTAGAACGGACAAGATGTAGCGTGCGTATGATACTAGAATGACGGCGTATTGTGTGAGTGTTTTAGATCAACGCGCGATGTGACGGAAACACTACTGTCTCGAGAGAACGTATCGCCCGCTTTGTTGTGGACTCCAGGACAATATTGAATGTCAGTGATAACAATGAAGCTCCAGATTTCACCGCTGAATTCTATCATTCTTTACTTTATCCTTATGCAGCCGGTCGTACATAAAGGCGACTGAGCCGTTGATCAGTGACGAGAGTAAATTGATTTCCCAGCTAATAATGCCTTCATGTTCTCAGAGCTTCTACGATGGCACGGGCTTCTTTTTCAATCGCTGAGTACTTATGTTCGCTTAGAGACTGTGCATGAAAAGGAAGCAACATGACGTCAATTTGATTCAGCGTAGCCGTAGTGGCGATATCTGATGCTTCCGTTTCGACAGTCAGGGGGTGACTGTAGTAAATGTTGTGCACAGCAGCTCTTCCCAGTTCGTCTTTAAGATTTCGGAAAACCATCATCACATTATCAAGAGCTGGAAATATACGATTGTGCACAAGGGAGTGAATCTTATCAGGGAAGTGTGAGATCCATTTAGCATGATACGCTAGCATTCACACTATTCCTTTCTATGAGCAACGAGACTGCACCTTGTCGTGGTGTGGTGGCTTGCGTACCTCTATGACCCAAAGAGCTATACAGGATGGCTTCTTTAAGCCGGAGATGCAATCATATCTGACAGGTCAATAGGTAGAGGCCAGACAATCCAGTCTCCTGGTCCTCCAGATGTGGGGTCGATTTGAGCTGACAACTCAGTCGGCAAAATCAGTGAAAGAGTAATTAATCGAAGCAAATGGGCTACCACTCAGCCATCCCCCTGCCTTGCAGACAGGTTGTTGTTAAAACTAAAGGCTTTAGTTGAGAACCCTAGTCGTTCTGCTTTGTGGCTGGGCACGGTAGCAGTACCGGTCCAACATCTCCCATGAACAGCACTACTAGAAAGAATTCCATACCTCATCGGTCATCGAGCAGTATAATGAGGACCGCGCTACCCATTGCATCGAGCGGGGTGGGTTACTGCTCAGAGTTCCCTCTCGTTTATTCAACCTTTGTCTTTTGTCCCCCACCACCTCTCTTTGCTTTCTCTATCCACCCATAATGCTCCCGCAACGATTCATTGTCTAACAATGTGAAAAATCCTCTGTCTTGTAACTCACATTTTCCCAAGCCACGTCAGCCTGTGAATCTCGGCCCCTTTAACATGCGTACACTCATACAGGCCGGTCAGTAGGCGTGTCTGGCGCTCACCATAGATTCTCTGAAGATTGACGTCTGCTGCTTAAGTGAAACGCGTGTACAGGATTCGAGCAGTATAATTCAACTAACTGCTCTTGGTATCTCATCGAGGTATTTCCTGTGCACTTCAGGGGACGAAGTAGCTGGAGCTGCGGGTCAACATGGTGTAGGAAGTCTTGACTGCGAAGACTGAGGCTGCACTTTTAGACTGGATCCCTGTTAACAGTCGTTTATATGCTGTGAGACTCCAGGGGTCAGTTGGCGTTCGAAAGGATAGTTGTGTTAAGCGCAATTTGTTTGTGATCTCGACGTACGACCCAACGGACTGCAGCTCAGGCTTGCAGAAAGATTAGTCCTATGATGCACTCGCCACCTTCGTTCGCAGCAGTAAAAGTTCCGACATTGTAGTGCTAGCTGGTCACTTTAATGCACAAGTTGGGAAACTTAGTGCGTCAGATACTTGTTAAGGTGGGCGTTGTGCTTTGCCCGCTGAGCGTACAGATAACGGGGATAGGCTTCTCCAGTTTTGTGCAGACAATCGATTGTTCTTGTCTAGCACCAATTTCTGACACAGTTCGCGTCGCACAGCGACATGGCTCTCTAACTCTACAGGTACTTTGAGTCAAATTGATCATATCGCCGTAAGCTACCGGTGGCGCAGTTCTGTTCAGAACTGTAGATCTTACTGGTCCACGTAGGTAGAGTCGGACCATGCATTAATTTTAATGCGATTATCTCTCCAGCTCCATGGTCATCGTCGCAGACTGCAAACCCGATTAGCCGTGCAGCGTTTGTGTGATCCAGAAGTACGCACCCGTTACGAGCAGAAGTTAGCACATGCGCTAGGATCTACGACGAACATTAGTGTAGATGAGCATTGGGCTCATATCAAACAGGCGATGCACTTTGCAGCAGCTTTTGCCTGTGGTCCTAGATCCGTTGTCCATTAAGGACACTGGATTTCGCAAGAGTGGATGAGTATAATGGAGCAAAAGCGTGAGCTCTCGAACCGTAAGGAGATGAATAAGATGCGGAGAAAGCTGCAAAGTCAAGTTACGAAAAGCCTTAAGAAGGATCGCGAAAATTGGTGGGTCAAGGTAGTCGAATAAATGGAAATAGCAGCTGCTTTAGGTAACAGTCAGAGACTGTTTCAACTTATTCGTGACTCAGGTGGACGGCGCATCCAGGTCAGTGAAACGATTTGCGATAGGAATGGAGAACCCATTGGTGGCGAACAGCAAAGGCTTGACCGTTGGGCCGAACACTTCAAGGAACAGTTTAGCTGGCCGCACGCTGGTGTAGTTACTCCTGTATCAACAACTGCGACTCCTTGGGTGGTATCACTTGAGCTTCCATCGGAAGTGAAAGTAGAGTAATGCATTCGATCACTAAAGCTAGGGAAAGCGGCAGGTCCCGACGAACTTCCCCCAGTTCTTTTCAAACTGGGTGGGAATGTTTTGATAAAATCACTTACCATCTTGCTCCGTAACATTTGGAGCGCGGAGCGTATTCCGGTAATATGGATCGGGTCATTGATTGTTCCCATCTTCAAGAAGGGGATACGCAATGACTGTAGTAACAATCGTGAGATTAGCTTAATTCAGATAATCACCAAAGCATTAGTCTCGATTTTGCTGCATCGTATCACACCGGATCGCGAGAGGACCGCCCGCGAACAGCAGGCTGGATTCCGCCCAGGTCGAGTATGCATCGACCAAATTTTTACTTTACGCCGACTACGTGAAACGCGTCACACGCACCGCCGACCGACAATAATGATTTTCTTAGACTTGAAAGGCGCTTTCGATTCAGTTGATCGAGCAGCGCTTTTCAATACTCTTCATGGAAAAGGTATGCCCCAGAAGTTCGTGAACCTACTGAGATCATTGTATTCTCATACTTCTGGCTGCGTTAGAGTTTACGGTGAACTATCCGGTCGGTTCGAAACGACCAGTGGTGTTCGACAGGGATGTCCCATGTCTCCATTCCTGTTCAACTTCGTCATGGACGAAATAATGGAGAGTGCGCTGCAAAATCTTCAGAATGTAGGTGTCGAACTAGGAAATAGTGGAAGACTATGTGACCTAGATTACGCGGACGACATTGTCTGCTTGTTCGAATCCACGGAACGTGCTCAATGTGCTCTAGACAGACTTTCAAGAGCTGTAACTCCATTCGGCATGCGCTTTGCACCTTAAAAATGTAAAGTGATGTTGCAAGACTGGACGTCAACGATTCCGAGCTCGATGCTCGATGGGGAGATGCTGTCAGTTGTCGACCGTTTCACTTACCTCGGTAGCAGTGTGACGACGGATGGGAGCACAATAGTATAGGTGAGCACGCGTATATCCAAGGCTCGAGCGGCGTACACTGGACTGAAGCACTTGTGGCGTCGATCTGATATTTCACTGAAGTTGGAAGGTCGTGTATACTGTGCCGCAGTTCGTTCAGTTTTGTTGTATGGTTGCGAAACTTGGAGTCTCCGTGCTGAAGATATTCGTCGTCTTGAGGTTTTCGACCATCGATGTTTACGTAGTATCGCTATGATTGGGTGGAATAGCCGAGTAAGCAACGATGAGGTGAGAAAGCGAGTATTGGGTACTAATTCAGAGAACGTTCTGTCACAGCGTATCCGGCTTAGTAGACTTCGTTGGTTGGGGCATGTGTTACGTATGTCAAACACACGTCTGCCGTATCGCGTCCTATTCTCCGTTCCTCCTAGGGAGTGGAAGAGACCACATGGAGGTCAACAGATGACTTGGCAGTAAGGAATGGGAAAATGTACAGCGAACTTAGGAAAAGTAGGTGCTTCACGTCTTCGTGGTTGGGGTCCAAAAGATCGGTCTACCAGTTGGCTGGAGGCACTGAAGGATATGGCTGCGAACAGTGGCGATCGTGTTGTCACTTTCTGTCTTACCAGAATGACTGATCGGTGTACGTTTGTACAGTTAGACTGTGTATTCCGTGTGTTGGCTACTAGGGCATTCTTTCCTTTTCCCACCCGTGTAGGTCCAGTCCCTGCCCATCTTGTATATTCATACTTTCTAATTCAGCATGCAAGATGGTGGGAAAGGCAGTGGTCAGTAGGGCTTGCCCTACTGTTTACCGCTGTACGATGATAATGATGAGAAAGGCAGTGATTAGTGGGGCTTGCCCTACTGTTTAACGCTGTACGATGACGATTCATTTTGTACACCCTTGTTATGTAGTCCAAGTCTCTAACCTAATTTCACTCTTACGTGATTATCTCCTGCTGGAGAATAAGTCGGTTCCATGAACATCGCGGATCATGGCTGTCTGTGCACTGTGGCCGGAAACGAGTTCGGCGCAAATGATGATTCAGTGTTTCTGTTGGCGAGCACCGTAAGCTGGCCGTAGACCAAGGCTTTCTCCATCTTCCATAGTAATGATCCAAGTTGTAAGCTGACCGCTGTCGATAGTGTCATTCAGGGCAGTGATAAGGGCGGAGGGTTTGTTTTGCTAGATCTATCTCAGGTTGCATAGGATATAACCCAGCCATCCCAGTGGGGCGGCATTCAGGGAAGACGGTGAGTTCATCGATTTCGCAGTTGCGTCTCCCAACTTTGACGTTGGATGTTTTGTCGCATCAATTTAATTTTAAGATACGCCGCGGGCACCAGTGATCGAACACCTCTAGTACGGGAAGCATAGCGGCACGACTGATGCGTATCTTAGTTCAAAGTTTGATTTCACTGTGGGTACAAAACACCCGTTATAGCTGGAGAAATGTTTCCCTGGAGTTGTCGATTAGCGTTACCAATTTTGGTGGTAGACAGTAATCCACTGTCGCCCGGTTCGTTGCCACACCGGGCCTACTGAGACCTTATGTGGTTCTCCTCTCAGTCTCAGGGTTTGGATGCCGTTTATCCCTTATAATGCAGCGAGTCTTTTCTGACTATGGGGTATACCGCCTCCACTGCACTTATGCGCAAGCATGTGATGAGATGCTTTATCCTCCATCTGGCCGTTTGGAAGCAATTTAAAGCTTAAGTACTTCGTTGCTGAAAGACATTCAGTCAGTTGGCTATTGATGGGCATCTGTTGAGCTGACGACCTTAGACAAGTTGACATAACTTTGGTTTTTGCTGTTTACTTCTAGCCCGATAGACTTCGCGAAAAAGTTGGTTCGGTCAAGAATTGGTTGAAGTGTGGCACGGGAGTTTCTTGGTATGGCAATGGCATCCGTGAACTCCAGTACTGAGATGTACATCTGACTCATCTGGGTGCCAGGGTAGTCGGTC
Source organism: Fasciola hepatica (assembly GCA_948099385.1). Lineage (NCBI taxonomy): Eukaryota > Metazoa > Platyhelminthes > Trematoda > Plagiorchiida > Fasciolidae > Fasciola > Fasciola hepatica. Next base: position 5,017,664 of record CANUEZ040000012.1, on the reverse strand, counting down.
AGTGCCTGGCTCATTGCCCAATCGATGACGTAGTTGTACAGCACAAATAAGTATGAGTAGCCCTTTCCGACTCCGGTAGTGAGTGTAAATTCTCAGGATTCATCGAATCATGCACGTAGCGCCGATTCGATGCGTTGCGAATGAGGCGGAATAGCTTTTCGAAGTCATCAATACATGATGCGATCTCCATTTTACAGCAAATTCTATCCAATGCCGCTTTCAATCAGCCCTAGCAGAGCGTGAGACCTCCCGTTGCAGTCTGCGGCGTTCGCTACTTACAGATAGCCGAGCTGCATGTGCTTTGGCTGATAGGTAAAGTTGACTCATCCGAGAGATCTGTGCGACCGTCCCAATCTCCGGCCATGAATACAATCCACGTCTCTAAACCTGGTTGATTAACTCTTAAAAATCGTCGCATAATTATGTTTTGTTTTGTTATCCGCATTGGTTTAGGCGTAGAGCGCAATCACTGTCAGGTTCTGAGGAGAGCTCTTGAAGCATGCTTAAGTGAGTTTTGCAAAGATTGGCTCCCAAGCCACCATCGCGTCGTTGGCCCTATGACTAAGGGCGAATGCGACACCGTGGAGCCCGGAGTTGTCCGGCTGACCTCCAGTAAGGTGTCTCCTCGCCTGAGACCTTTACATTACCGAATTCCTGAGTTAGATAGCCAAACTTTTGAGGTGCAAGCTCGCTTGCTTATCTTTCAAAAGAATCTCTAACCAGGTATTCGGCTCGATATTTATCAGCTTACGTAACTCCGTATTGTGTGTTCAAGATACTTGTGCATCTGATTTCATTGTCCATTTAGTTTTGGTAGTAATTATCTCAGCTATTGTTCGTACTCTTGTTTTGCCTATGTAGCTGGAAAGATTAACTTCTTGCATCTCGTTTTGCCATGCCTGAGAGACACCAATAACGAGTCGCATGCACATAAAAACAGATTGTCGGATGGCCTAAATTCAGAAAGTGTTTTTTTCGAAAGGCGTTTTTCTCGTTCATAATATATTTAACCCTTTGTATTCATTCTCTTCCTCATAGTCATTATGGCGTGAATCCAGAAAGAATTCGCGGAGCTCCATTTTGGCCACCTCTCAATTCCACAGGAATTAGTCTTAAAACAATTCCTTGTTCCACCGAACGATATTCGTACAAGTTTGAGGGTCAACCGTCCGCTCTGACTGTGTTCCAGCCAGAAGTGATCAAACGGAGCAATAGAAACCAACCTGCACCACAGTTATCGCGTATTCTCAGACCAAGGCGATTTGTTTGCCGCAAGTGCAAGAAAGCTTACCATGTAGAGGAAGAAAACGGCATCGAGATGTCCTCTACTGCACTGTCCCTTCAGATCGAGCGATCCAGTCAGGATGGTGTTACAGCCAGTTCAGACAACGAGGCAACTCAAGTTCCTTCCCCTAATTCTGCTATTTCAAAGGTTTTGCGCGGCAGCCGATCTAAATGGGCTCTTACCGATGACAGTAGTCAGATGCAGTCAATTCGTCGGGTAGCTCCTTCCATCATTCCTAAGTTAAACGACGACTATGGGCTTAGTGGACGTGAGTCAGAAGCTGATAGCAATTCTGATGAGGCAGTCGTTGTCCGTCAGAAAAAGATGGGCTCTATAGAACGAACGTCTACACATGATGAGCCTTCAATGCCGGCAATGAAGTCCACAATTCCTACAAAACGTAAAGCTGAATCTGTATCTAAGACCAATCGTTCCAAAAAGGTCAGGAAAGGCACCCTATATCAACCTTCTTTATCTAATATAACCAGCACAGTCAAAGCATGTGATTCCATCGAACGAACTGCAACCGATGCTGCTGACGAGGATGTTTCACTGACCTTGGTTAGCGACTCAGTTACTGCGGACCTAAAGCCACAATTGCCAGCACAATGCACGGAGAATTCTCTAGCCGTCCACAAACCGGATAATGCTATAGTTCGCAAAAACCGAATCAAGGCCCAGTACGTATCTGTCGCCACTCCATTCAGATTCCCTCCTAGCCGGTCTTCCAAGCCAAATCTGTTCGTGAATAATCCGTTTGGAACCGGGATCAAGGAAAAGTCTACGACCCCAAAGCGCACTCGAAATACTGAATCTAGTCCAAAAAAGAGTAAATCTGACACCGGTGTAGGCTCACCAATCACTTCACGCAAGACAGACATGTCTTCATTGTGTGATCCTTGCGGGTCCAAAAAAACAGAATCCAGCTCAGTACGGTCACGAACGCGTGGGCGTTCCACTCAGTCAATGCAGTCTAGCACAACCGTAAATCCCACATCCCCTAAAGGCTCTATGGGGTCATCTAGTTCTCTTCCTCCAAGTTCGTCTGAACACAACACCGCTTCAGTCGGTGACGTAGTTTATGGGCTTTGTTCAACAGAATCCATCACTCTGACGGTTAAGTGTGATGCTAATGTAGATACGGCCTTCTCAACGAATCCATGTTTACAGTCAAAAATGAATCCTCCAAATGCCTTATTGCTACAGGCTTCTAGTCACATTTCCACGCAGTCATCAGAATCCGTCGACGGTGGGAACTGCCGCAGTAGATCCATGGATTATGAGAAACCCAAAAACCGTTGGATTCGCGAAGCTCGAGCTCGTCGATCTCAGGAAGAGCGTGCTCCCGGGTTAACTGTAACAAACCCCAGTATAACCACTGCTTCCCTTCCATCATCTTCCTCCTCCGACGCGGCGATATCTTCCTCCAACGGACTGTCATCACCGACACTATCTCGCCTTCGAATGAGGTCCGGTGATGTTGGTCTGGGTAGCTTATCTCCGTCAGCAAACGTTTCGCCCAAGGCTCCGTCTGTCACAAAGAAACGAAACAGCGTTGCTTTGGGTTTGAATGAAGATGGTAGCAATATGCTGTCTGATGAGGTGACAGTAAAACCTCTTGCTGCCCCAACTACATGCTCACCTCGGGGGGCACCAGGAAACTCCGACGCTTCAAGTGTCAGTCTCCCTGTACTTAAAATTAAAATCAATCGTCAGCGTCAACCTTCTTGTTCTTCGTCAAGCAATGCTCAATACGAAGTTGTCGAATTACAAGTTCACGACCTCGAACAAACTGCTGTGTGTAAAGGTCATTCCCAGGACCTAGTTGGCACCACATCGTGCGCGGCCGCCGATATGGATACAGATAAAACGGAATCAAAACCAGCTGCATTTTATAACGGAAGTCCAGCAACCGGTGATGCTTCACCCACCCTTTCTGCTAATTCACTCCACAAAGATATTTGCTCTACCAAAGCCCCAGGACTGGGGCGTTTGGTCAAACGATGTAAGTTACCCGATGGTGTCGTGTTTCGCGTTGGTGATCTTGTTTGGAGCAAACTTTCGGGTTGGCCATATTGGCCAGCTCAAATAACCAGCATACACCAGTCTGTTGTAGATGAGCAGGAAATTAATCCTGATGTAATACAGCAGTCGGATACAAAATCGATTGTCTACACTGCCTGCTTGCATTGGTTTGCCTGGCATCAGGTGTCTTACATGACCTGTGATAAGTTGTACCATTTCATGCAACACTACAGACGTTTTGATAATAAAAGGAAACGAGGTGTTTTTCGACAAGCTGTAAATGAAGCATGTCAGGCCGCCGATGAAAAACGGAATGAAATTTCGAGTTCTAGTGACGCTGATTCTGGTCTGGAAAATGAAAACGTCGACATCCATCCTCACAATATAACGTGGGGTCTTCACGTATCTCCGCGCTCCCTAGAACTTTCGAGTGGTCCCGTTAAATTGGGACAAGAACTGACCACTGTTGCTTTGGCGACATCATCTACCACCGATAATTTACCTCCGAAAGAAGCGTCTCCACCTAGCGAAGTTACAACGACGACAACTGTTGCAGACGTCAGTCAGTTGGTTGGCTCATCGATTCCTGTTTACAGTTCTCAAGCAAAACAGCATCAGTCCTCTGGGCCCGTTCGCCGTGGCACATCTCGCGGTCGAGTTCGTGGCATTCGAGGCAGACGTAGGGGCCAGTCTGTATCTAGTGGCTTGGGTCAAACAAGTTTCCGCAATCCACCTTCCTTTTTATCCCCACCTCAAAATGATACGAAAACACCATATGATCAGTTTGATGAGATGGATGCAGTTCAGGCTCCGGTGCCCTTTCGCCGTAAAAATACCTTGAGCACACGGGGGCGTGGTACATTTTCCAAGACAGGGGTGGTCGCTGATCCTGTTTTGGAGGATTCAACGAACAAAGACAACCCACTACAAACTGTGTCCGCACCACCTGCATCCACAGGTTCCTTGAAGATAAAGTTGTCCACCGCTCACTTGCGGTTGCCTGTTGGAAAAAAGCGCCGTTCCGCAAAACCAAAAGTTTCCAGGAGGCGAACAAAGTCAATACCAGAAGTTGGGAATGCAGTTGCATCCATTGAGTCCAGCGCTCTCTCAGCACAAAGCGTATCATCTGTAGTCTCATCGAATTCAGATCAAGCTGGACCCAATCCCAACCAGCTACCCACAACCATCCTACCAAATTATGAGGAACCATCACAAGCGATCCTTTCCCAGTTCCCGCATGTATTTCCCGATCTTCGGCCCGGAACGCTTTCCGATGCGGTTGAAATTCCCACCTTCTCAGAGGATGAATCTGAGGAAGAAAATACCGGACGCCTCATAATTGATCCCGAAGTAGTCGCAGCTGTCAACGTGTCCAACACGCTCCCGACGGTTGTCCATCAGACATCAGTATCTTGTGGTAGGTCAGAAGATGCCATGCTAGAAGAAGCTTTGTATAGTGGTTCTTGTTTTCATTCCTTACCGGAATCCACGGCTGCAACGCGAACAAATTTAGATCCGTTGTTTGCGCATGCTATTCCTAACCTGATGGATCCCGATCGATGTCGACCACCCGAAACAGTGTTTGGATTCAAACCCTCCCATTGCTCGTCCGGCCCAGCATCAGTTAATTCCGCGCCACTGTACCACCATACGAACTTTGCAGCACGTTCGACGAGTGAAACCACGGTGTCTTCGATGCTTCCTTTCTCCGGTTCAGCAAGCAATGATTTACCTTCCCTGCCCCGGTCCCATACCTTGGATCTGTTCAATCCTACATCAAATTCAAGAGCTTCCTATTTCCGGCCTTCTAGTCACATGGGCGCCGCTCCAGTCACAACTCCGAATGCTGTGCCTTATGTAACGTCAAACTTTCCAACCAGGTGAAATAGACGGAGTAAGTCAATGCTTGTTTTATCGGTCAGTCTATGAGTGAGTAGCTCCCTTTTCTGCTAACTGCTCTCAGTTAGAATGTGGTTTGAAAAATTGTTTCGCGAAATTGCTGTTCATGTTCGTGTTCACTGATATAATGTTAGCTGGTCTTGATAAGGAGGATCTGTCGGTTCATATTCACGGGATAAGCGCTGCACGGCATCAGAGTCACCTTGCGTTTTGTACAATCTATTGTTGCAGTTCTAACGATCGTCCATTTTGTTATTCATATTCGAGCTTGTACTGAGATGGCCAATAAAGGAAGATACAGCACTGAGTAAACTGAGCCCTTGCGTATATGATGTTACGTTGTATGGCATTGTTGTGATTTATTTTTTCGAATTACTGCAGTGCGTATGTAACGTCAAACAACGATTACGTTCACAATGAATGCAAGATTTCGGAACCCCGATCCAGAATATAACGCTCTACTCAACTAGTTTGAAGCGTATATGAGCTGAAACACAAAAACAGGAACGTAGATACAACGTATCAGATAAGGCTATAGGATGGGGAGTGAAATAACACGCCAGTGTATTATACTGTGTCTTGTTCCATTTCACTGGGCTCATAGGGTTTTTGATGTTCGCTAAATAATGCAGTAAGATAGCAGCATTCAGCTTGCAGTTTTCTCATAGAATTTGAGAAGATGCGTACTCAGAATTACGTGGTCCCTTTAGTCAGTTGTGCAAGTGATAGTAGGGTGATTTAGGGCGTTTGTTTACCACCTCGGAGTTCAGAGGTTCGAATACCGCCACCGCCGGTCACTTTGGTGATAGACGATAATGCACTGTCATTCGGCTCGTTACCACAAATGACCTGTTGTAACCCTATGTGGCTTTCCACTACAAGTCTCCGCCAGGTTATCGATTATCCGTATTACTGTAATGAGCCTTTGGCAGACCTCTTCAGCTACGAATATCCATAAACGTAATAAAAATAAAAATGTTTTCCTGTTGATTCGCATGCAATTTACTTATCCAGGGTCTCAGTTGCTGTCGCAGCAGGCTGCTCGCAATTGTCTGTCTTCCATACCTGAACTCGATTTAAGCGGGAAGCTCTGTACCACAAAAACTCACCTTACTGATTGAAAACTTTCACTTCGAAACTCAGCAATAATGAAACATGGTAGGATTTAAACAGTGCTGAAATGGTTGAAATATGAGCTGTTTACCACCTATCAGTATTAGTTCCTGTCTGCTTGATGCCCAGCTCAAAATTTCTTCCTTCCTTTACATATACGCCTTCGGTAATTTCTACACCCGTGTTCCATTTTAACCTAATCAACCCAGGGATCAGTGCAGCCCGCTGTTGGTTAAACCGATCATGCAAGCTATGTGTCTGCACTGGCCTGTCCAATAGGATATTCTGACCTTTTGAAACAAGATTTCAAAATCATGCAGCGCTCCCTAATGGTAGTTAGTCGTGTTTTCGTAATTTCTATTTAGTGAGTGGAAGAGAGAGTAGTGGCTGGGTTCAGCTTTAATCTAGGCGCGTAAGTTTCAGTTCCTGTGGTCGGTTATTCCCTGTGAGCATTAAGAAGTTGTTTTATATTGTTGTGTAACCTAGTTGTGATTTTCGTATTTGGGGAACGTTCTTGAATAGAATAAGCACGCGCCTACAAAAGCCACACAAATGCGTAAACATATTTATTTGAATTCCTCGCACATCAGGCGATACCAAGGTCTCAGTGACGGGTTCTCTTTGGAATTTTTTGCATGTTAATCAGAGCTCCCGAGATTTTGCATAATGTAACTATATTTCAATTGTTCTATGTTCACCTATCCACCGGGTAATTGGGCATCTTTCTGGATGATCCTACAACTTGAAGTGTAGCGATGGACGAACGATAATTGTGGCCCCATATGTTATTTCAACGAAATGACCTCTGAATCCATTTATTATGAGGAGTTTGTATCCAATCTCTGTGGTTACCCCCAGCTTTACCAGTGGATAAACAAGGTTTATTTTAATTACTCAGTCGCTTGTTTCGTGTTCATCGTGGATATTCTCGGAGGCTTGCTTCATTCTCTTGTGACGAATACCACGAAAGACTAGTGATGCAATAGTTCGTGATCTTCATCCAATACTGTAGACTAGGGCGAGCTTCGACTGATATAGTTTCTTGTGATATTTGGTCGTTTTGAGGTGACTTACGTTATCCACAGAAGGTTTTTCCATACGGCCGTCGTCAGCGTACCTATTTCTGTCAGTATATATTTATCGGAAATCGTCGAGAAGTATGGATCGAACTGTCATCTCTCATTCGAGCATCAACATCGTCGGTCATATTTGGGGTAGACAGCACTCCATTGTCACTCAGCTTGCCGCTATCGCCAACCTGTTAGGGCCCCATTTGGTTGTCCACCTAATACCTCGTATCGCACGTGATGGCCAGAGTTGCATTTTTATTCTCCCCTCTACACCTCTTCCACCTGATAATCATCTCTTTTGTACCAGTGGTGAGCAACTCGATGTTCTGCGAACTACGCCCCATTATTTCAAGCTGCACGGTTAATATTGTGGCTACTTGAAAGCTACTGGTGTATCCCTCTTACAGTAGGACAAGCGTCATTGTCGAAGTCATTTTGAACTGTTCCCTCGTGGATAACGAATCACCGGTAAATGTTTTAGACTGGTTATTCAAGTAATTGATGAGACGTAGGAAAGTTACAAGTTTACTTATGAATTAGGAGTCTATAACTTAACAATTCTTTAGATGCTTATTCTCGGAATAATGATTTCATTGTCAAAATCGATGTTGTAGGTATTGTGCGTTTCGGAAAAGAAGGAAGTTTGTTGTTCATGGTTGGGATAGTCCGACGACCAAAGTACATTTGGGACGGATTGACTGATTTCTGTCACAACCGAAAGGTCACGGTCGAGATCACCTTGATTTTGTCCACCACTTTCCGATCGCGGCTAGGGTAACCGAAGTGATCTCACGAATCGCTTGTGTGAACAAAGCGATAAGTTTAACAGTCTAATAGCTACTGCTTCCGCCGTTCCCGAGTGGATTCGACAAAGGGTCTTTTACGAATTCGCTGGTACTTCGTACTTTATATTGCTCAATACAGCTTGAACGACACACTTCAGTTCATAGAAATAATGGAGGAACAAAATGAAACGGGACTTAAAATGGCCTCGCTGGATGTGACTTCATTATTTACAAACGTTCCACCGTTAGAAACAATCGAATATTAGTGCAGTTGTGCAACGGAAAACGAAATAAATATTGGTATTGCGGTAACAAATCTAAGATATCTACTACAACAATGTATTCTAGATGTCCATTTTTGCTTTAACCGAGAGCTTTACCGACAAACTGACAGAATTGCGATGTGCTCCCACCTGGGATCTCTACTCACTGACTTTTTCTGCCAAACTCAGATAGGATACTCCGGGAAGCCATAAAGGGACTACCTAGTTACCGCCGATACGTGGGCGACAGTTTTACTTTGATTGACAAGCATGTACGCCTAGATAAACTAGTGGGTAAGTTCAATCAGGCTCATTGTGACTAGTTTAACATGCGAAGTGGAATTAGGGGGGAACTTTCATTTCGTGGATGTATGCCTTTCGAAAAAGGAAGATGGGAGGCTTGTTCGCCACATATATCGTGAGCCAACATGGACAAGCCAGTACATATTTTGTCACTTTCGTGCCTCAAACAGACAAAACCTGGTCCGGTCCCTAGCGTCTCGTACACGAAAGATCTGTTCCGAGGAAACAGTGGGTGAGGAATTAGACTACATGTGACAAACACCATTAGACAACAGATGCCTTGAAGGTTTCATTAAAAAAACATTTTGGAAATAAGATCATTGATGATGACTGTCAGAAAGAAAGAACTGCATTTGCAATTCGCCTTCAAAGGAGACGTTAAAAGTGAACTATTAGTTCGGTGCCTAAGCAGTGCGATCACCCGTACATTGCCCGCGGTCACTTCACTAGCCGGCCAGTGATCTCTGTGAATCTTAAAGACAAACTGCTTGCCTTTCCTCCTCTAGGTTAATCTATTCAACTGTTTACTCATGTTCGGCAAGCTGTGTTGGCAAAACGACCCTTCGGTTGTCTCGAAGAATCAAGGAACACAAACCGGCTGGGTTGGGGACAGGAACTAGAAGAACCGTGACTAGTGCAATCGTGATGTAGCTTGCCGACCCAGGGCACCAAGTGGACGGCGGAGCTTTCAAGGTAATTTACAAAGTACCCTTGAAATCGTAAAAGACCCTTCGTCGAATCCACTCGGGAACGGCGGAAGCAGTAGCTATTAGACTGTTAAACTTATCGCTTTGTTCACACAAGCGATTCGTGAGATCACTTCGGTTACCCTAGCCGCGATCGGAAAGTGGTGGACAAAATCAAGGTGATCTCGACCGTGACCTTTTGGTTTGTGACAGAAATCAGTCAATCCGTCCCAAATGTACTTTGGTCGCCGGACTATCCCAACCATGAACAACAAACTTCCTTCTTTTCCGAAACGCACAGCACTTACAGCAATGATTACCCAAACGTTTTTGACGTTGTGCACTATCCCGGAAATATGCATTCCTACCACACGTGTAACTGTAATAGCCAGAGGATTTTTACGGAAAACGGGTTAATCCGTTACCGTGTCTTTTTTCCCCACAATGAATTAGGATTATTCATTCAGTTTTACGGGTCTTATTTAATTAAACGATGTCGATTTGTACTGTTGTCGTATGTTGTGTGTATACGCGTCTCGACTTGGGCCTCTTTCAAACGGTTGCAGCCATGCCACTTTGCATAGGATTGTTAGCCGTCCGTTTTTTTAGAGTGAATTCAAATCCCATTGGTTAAACCCATTTTGTAGATTATCAATTATTTCAGTATTGAGTACCAACTTCTCAGTCGTGGTTCCTTTTGTGCTGATTTCCTATGCATACACATTCGACATAATGCAACTTATGACTTGTCTACAAATATGTATTTCCTCCCCGAACTCCTCCTCTCCCCACAGCCATTAATCGTTCGCCAGGCCATTGTTAATAGATCGATTTGCTTTCCGCTGCTCCCTGAACTCATATGCCTGTGTATATCAAATTGATCTTATCATCGCTTTCACCTTACCCATGTGATCAAAAGTTAAACCATCGGCGGCGACCAGCAACCAGCTCCTCTATCCTCAAGTTGGTCCTTGCTTTGCGGATCGAGAGTGGATCCGCCGAGGTAAATCATGGGGTCAAAAATACACCTATTTGGAAACAGTGAGAACTTGATTTCCTCATTAATTGGTTCATTTTTCCATTTATTCTTACAACACGCCCTGATGCATCCCTTTTTCAAACCAGTTGTACAAATTATCCCCCATATAAAACTGATTTTTACATTGTTCCGGAGTTGTTCACCACTTAGTTTTCCCTTCATTCCCCGTAAATGTTCATGTAATAGTCTGTTCGTTTTCCCTTTCTCAAAGTTAAGCCGTTCTAAACCGGCATCGTGTATATGATCCATCCTGTCGAACTACTCACCCCTGTGAATAATACTTTTTTTCAGTCACGCCTCATCCCAGCGCGATGAACAAACTTATCCAGTAAGTAGTGAACTTAAGTGATGACCGTCTGTCAGTATCACTTTCTAGAAAAGTTTGCTAAATTGTTGACTTTCGGTCCTGTTTCCTGTGCGCGCGCCTCTCAATCCATGCGAGTCTTGTGAAATTTCCTACTCAGCTCATCCCCTGTCTTCAATTGAGCGCTGTGCGACGTTGACTTGCTTATTATTATTCTTATTATCCTCATTACCAGTATTACATTATTGATTTTCTTTATGGTTTGTCTCGTGAACAGCTGTTGGGGTATGTGTTGATGTTTCATGAGAAGCAGACAATTCACTGAAATCTCATTTAGTGTCTGTTAAATGTAGCCAGGTCTTAACAACTGTGTTGTGCTGCACGATATATTGTCTCAGTTGGTTGACTTTTCGCATTGAAATGCAGGTATTGATACTTTTTCCTTGTGGGCTCAAGTTTCGGTTTAAAGAGCTACTAACTCTGAACTATGGTGCAGCAATTGCAGCTAGTGCCTCAGTGCTCGTTACTTTGAATTCCAGGATAGCGTTTGACTTGTATCGGAAGATGCAAATGAGAACTCCCTCCAAAAGGAGAATTTTTTCCCCGTTGAGAATGATTTTCAGACTACACGGAGATAGTTGTAAGAAATAAATCGAACTGCCACTCTTGTTGGTTTCCGCAACTGGCTTCTAGCTACAACCTACAAGCGCCTTGAGTAATAATCATTGTTCATAAAATTTCTTTCTTAAGGATGTGTACTACCTATGCGGTCACGATCCCAACTGTCGACTCCAAAGTTTGTAAGCAAGAAACGCGTTGGAAGTTGTCATCTTCCCAACCGTTTTTTTTGTAAGGTTCTAGGCAATTTTAGTGGTTTGATATATTGCGTTTTGCTGTTATCCGGGCATGGGGTTGAAATTTTCTCTGGTTGTTTTATATTCGCACTTGTCCGTATAGTATAAATGCAATTGGGAAAACCAAAAAAATACGAAGTTGGTGAGGTTGCAAACGAGAGTTCTGCTCGAGAATTGTGTTCAGTGATTTCTCTCAGATTGCTTACCAAGTTCTGAAACGCGAACCGGAAGCAATGTGTGCGATGGGCTTGTTTGATCTTATTTCACTCAAGTATTGCTGCAATCATTTAACCACGGCAGGCGCGACTGCTTGACGAGGCACAGCTGTGACACGTTGGTTTAGAAAACGGGAAAGTCGATTTCTGATGGCAGGGGACGTGTCGGTCCTTCATTTTACTAAATCTCGCTAAGCTACTCCTTACGTAATTTTCGCAAAATCTTAATTATGAGACGGTACAGTCATCCATACGGTTCTCTCATGCAAAATCTGATAGTACAGGCTGTATCCAAGATACGGACATTGGTTCTGTGGTGGGTTGATTTTTCTTGACATCATGCAGATCTTGTATCTGGTGAACGCAGTATGATTGTTTCTTAAAACCTAATTTGCTTGGTTTGTGCTCCGCATTTTCTGATTATCCAAGTGGTTGTCCCAGTGCTGTATGAAGACATGGAAGCATGACTAGATTTGATAAGATTACGTGTAGACCACCCATTAGGGTTTTCTGACTAACAGTACACCAACCGTAAGCGGATACGAGGCGCCGAAACAGGCCGGTCACGACGAGATGCTGGATCGGTCCGATCGATGAATGTGTTTTGAATTTCAGTTGGTGTATGGATGTGTGGCTCAGCACGCTGGACTAATAAGACCGGCTGCCGTTGTCAAAACGCAATGCCGGAATGCGGTGAATTTGACGCGGAACTTGTGAAGGGTATTCTGAAGTTGGACCCGGAATTGACTCCTGAATCCACAAGAGTTCGGCCGGCAAATGTGCTCCAGCCTCAATTAGTATCACGTCAATGTCTCATGCATCCATGCCACCCCGATTTAACACCTTACTTCACCTTTGTTTGCGACCCGCGAATCACCTGTACTTGTGGGTTCGGGTCACGCGTTTACAAACCATACAAGTCAATCACGAGATGCTAGAACGGGAAGTTTGAGAAACATATGGACGCCGCTCGTACGTACACTTGGATGAGCGCAGATGCAATACTATTTTGTCTTACGGATTTCTATTTTGGATTGCAAGACTTAAGTCTTCATTTGTGTTTGTTAATTTTCCTAATCCTTCGGTGAGAAGCTTCTATTTTTTGATAAATTGGTTTTCACTTGTTTCATGTTCACTCTGTTGATTACTCAATCAACGACTTGCCTGGTTTTGTCGTGTGGGCGTCTCCGTTACCTATATTTCTCTGGCTTTGAAATGTTTATGGTAAGTCGGATTGCACACTCGGTTGTATGATTTATTTGAGAAATCTGCATTGCGGCGGCGCTGATAGCCAGGCGCCGTTGGTTTGAGTTATGTCAGCTAATAACTTCGCTCATAGTTAGTTGCTATCTAACTGAATAACGATTTCGTATCTGCACAGAACTACTCCTATACTTTTCAAATAGGCGACTGAGCATTATTAATCACGTGACGTTACGACTTCAAACATTTAGTCCTACTTATGAAACACTATCTGCGAAATAACACCAAGTGTTGCCTGATCAATCGTTGACCATCCCACAGATCCCAGCTTATGCATCAACAGTTGCAATATAAGTTTGAAACAGCGCCAGGCTCGTGGATTAAACGTGTATTCTGCCACGCGACCTCCATTGTGATAATTCGGAGGTTCTTTCGGATTCACGAGAGGATTTCAGCCGTTAGGCTCACCATGGCAACTGTCATCGTTGTTGGGTCGAGTGCGGATTATTGAGCAATGCTGTTGGTCATCATGAACTGACGCTTATTGGCGGGCTTCGTTGTTTCGATTATTGTTATCTCTGAGGTATCGCTCACGTTTTGTGGGAAGGAGTGGGCAATACTGTCTTTTTATCTTTAGTTAATTCTTATATATCACGTCGAAATAATTTTTGATGCATGCTGGTGCACGAATGCAGTGAAAGGGATGTACTTCCATTAGCCTCAGTGGCCCACCGCACTGTTATAGGTAACGGACAGCTTGATCCTGAGATTTGGAATGGAGAACCACACGAGGCGCCAATACACCAGGTGTGGTAACTAGCCGGGCGACAGTGGAATACTTTCTACTATGGAGTTTGTCTCATGGGACTGAGTGTCTGTTACCCACTTTGGTCGACTAGGTCATAAGTTTTCTTGTTTAAAGCATTTCGTCACGCCCTGGGGGCTATCATTCAAACTAGGATATGTAGAATCGCACCCTCCATGCGGATTCATGAATTAACTAATCTTCACAGATCTCTCTGATTACGCACCGCTCAAAAGATGTTCGCCAATTTTGATGTATTTTCTTAATGACCCCCACTGTTTCTCCCACGCATCATTTTGGTACAAAAGGAAAAGAAAGCATTGAAGAACGTGGAACAAAGTTGCAGTCTTTAACGAACGTTCAATCTGAAATTTGAATAACTATTCTCAGCCGATCCCGTCTATTCGGATTTACCTATCAGGCTAGGCACCGATTTTATGATTACTATCTTACTGAATTGGTCATGGTATTTGGGTGCTTTTCGGCCGTAGAATATGAAAAAGAAGCAAGAAGCGGAACTACGGGATTTCTGTGCATTGATTGTGTAGAAGGAAGAAATCGGGACGTGGAACAGGTAAATGTGTAGAAGTGGCTAAGCGAGAGGTAGCACTGCAGCGGATGTGAAGAGTCAGTGGTGATCTTTTCTTGCAAGAAAAAAACTGGTGATGCGCAAGCCCCTGCAAAGAGTGATGTAATCCTTTTTAATTGGATCGGAGAGGTAACAGAACAATACAGATTTCCAGTAAATGTACAGTGGTATACGGGGGAATATCGTAGTTTGCGAATTTGAAGGTATTATCCAGGCGGTTTTTCAGCAGCAATTCGACTATGCCGAGCTCAGTGCAAGTTCTCTTAGCGTACCGCTTGCAACAGCAGTAGAGTTGATGGTGACGGTATCTTCTATGAAACAATCAAAGTGGGGAAATACATCTCGGACGTTTGGCGTTGTTTAACAGAAGAGTAGGTTAATTTTAAAGTTTCGTATGTGTGAGAGAGTTCCAGTTAACTCGTGTTAATCAGACTGCTGGGCACATAACGGACCAGAACAACGTCATCGACCTACTCGAATAGAGGAGATGAGTGGGTGTGGATTGAATCGCTAATGAAGGTGGTAATTAAACATGGTACAAAAGCACCACACTGAAGAACGACACAGCTCAGGCGATGTTTAGAAACTTCTTCCGACTTCGGTACATTTTGTTCTCCCCGGAAAGTAGTTCTTGAACTGGTTAAGTGAGTGAATGGAGCAGATGAACGATTATGGTTATTTTAAGAAGTGTAGTTAGTAGGCTGTTGGGAGCTGTATTGGTATTCGATTAATGTAAATATGGGTTCGCAATTATACACTCGCTGGGCGTTGAGCTCATGGTATTTTCTCTGTTTTTGCTGTTCCGAATCGAACAAGAGCAACCTCTCGGCAGAAGAGCGCTGATCTTTACATACTACACTTTGGCGGCCCTGCCAGTGGGACCGAGTAAATTGGGAAACCTTGTTAATTGAGTGATTTTGAGGCGTAATGGCCGGTAGCGATTTTGTGAAGTGGCTTGCCTGATGAACCGAAGACTCTAGTATTGTGTGTGATGAGAGTGTAAATAACACTGCGGACAATATTCTTTCGTCGGGGGAGCAGTGTACTGAGCAGGATACCAGAAGCTACCCTGTTGGAGAGATTTTCATCTTCACAATGGTAGGATGTTGAAAAACCGGGGGAGAAGAGCCTACAAGTAACGAATAGAGCATTTAGATGGTCTGTATCCATATCGTAAGGGGATGGTTTTCTTCTGATCACAGATAAGTTTAATTCTCTGCCATCTATGGTGCACAAAATTCTATTAGAATGCCCCCATATTTTTGTGATTTCTGGTGAACGATGTACGTGGGAACGTTGAATCTGGTATACATATGTCTCGTCCCGATACTGTATTGTAGTAGGATACGGATTTGATCTTCGACTTGGGTGATCAAATGCAAAGATCCTTGTTGCTTAAAACAAGAAAAATCGATCAGATACACAACAAGACTTCGGATTGTCCCAGTTGCGAAGTTGTGCCATTCAGCGAGGATACTAGGTCTCAGTTCGTGAATGGCGTTTAAGACTGGTTCGTTTTCAAAGACTCGCCTTGCCAGCGAATTTCAAACGTTTCAACTCGGGACTGTGAGCACGCCGATCGATGATCTTGGTATTTCGGCACAATGGCCATATTTTACTGATTGTGTGTATGGTGGCGTTGCGCTGGTTAAGCATGGACCTCTTCCGGGATTGTAGGGAGTGAGAAGTCATTCAAACTTCTGATGTAGCAGTCAGCTGTCTGCTTTCCTTGAAGAACTGCCAGCTGTGATTTGCCGTCTACAAAAATAGCATCCCAGACCACCATGGAGCCCCCACCGAAGGCTCAACGGCCAAAGTCAAGCCTGCTCTTTCGCGTGTCATGCCAGTAGTTTGTCAGTCCGTCGGGGCCTTCCAAGCGGACTTGTTTCATCATCAAATATTATATTATTCCATTCAGCTTCCCACCCGAAGTGGCTTCTAACTCACTCGACTAGATGTGAAATATGACATCCACAGTGCTGCTGTCACCTTCCTACATCACGTTTTGCTCGTAGCGCTTGCCGTACACGGCGAACAGTAGTACTCAATCATACGGACCTCTGTGACTTTGATGCACTTGTTATTTGGTTGGGTGCAACACGTAAAAGTTGTCTCTTGACCTATTTAGAGATTTCGCTTCGTATTCCACGTTTCTTAGATGTATGACTGTTTGGGTCGTTCAAAAAGTTCCAGAAAAGTTTCCTTGATCTGTGAATTCTTTTGGCAGTTTTGTTCATACTAATTCCTGAGTCTCTGTAGGCAAGTATTTGTACATATTCCAACGCAGATAGCAGTCGTCCGTAAAGCATTCGTTTTTTCGTAAGAGAAAGACTAAAACTCAATGAACTGGATGGGCCTCGTTCCCAAAACAACCATAGTATGATTTATGCTCAAAGACATACTGCAGCGGGGAACGCTGTGGCAATAGAACAAGGCGAATATCAAACCAGTCGATAGCCGCAGACCAAAGAAGGAGTGATTACTACATCGGAAGCGTCCCGCAACAGATGGAAAGAGGCATGTGGAACTCGGTGGGATCTGAAGCAATCAGCAAGATAGCTCAGGTGAGTAGCTGTAGTTTAAGCCGTCAACCGGGTCGATGGGACCAACCGAGCGGAGCAGACATACTCAGGTAGCCAGAGGATCGGCGTTGCTACATTGTGGTCTGCGAAAGGAACTGTATAAGCGGTCGTATCTGTTTTACGGACTGAACTTGTTTGACTGCTCAAATACAGGTGTTCCTCACTCGTCTTATCGTCTTCGTTACATTTTCGCGGAGCATCGCTGAAGACCGGTTGTGTGACTCATTCTACTCATTAAATGAGCTATGGTGTGCACCCTTTCGACAATGAATATGGAGTATGCTGAAAGCACTTCTCACTCCTCGTGCGTATTTTTCCTGGAAAAATCAAACCCATATACGATCACAACAGTAATAGCTCAATACATGCGTACCATGTTTCACCATCTCAAGCATGTGCGTTCATGAGAAATCGCAAAAAAATGGGGTATGCTAAAAGCATCTCGTGCTCTTTTAATTTTCCGACAGTGCGGAAACTGTTGAGAGATGCAGTCCACCCGTCCGATTTCTTTCTTGATCTAGTTAGCAGTCGATGAGCCTCGGGTGTGACGTATTTGGCATGTTAATTTCTTCAGCCTGCGTAATCGTTTTGGGTAGGGGCAGAACGCCTTCGGTTGAATTCATGTTTTCACTACTGAATCAATTAACAGTAGCCAAATGGTAAGCAACCGCTATGGGATAGGGGAAATCCGACGCCATATGCGTGAACGGAAGATCTAACGCACAAGTGCTTATTATTTTTGGCTACTTTAACCAATGATTTACCACAAAACTTTGTTAAGTCTGTTTGGTTGCATATTCCATGACCATCTTTCGAAATTGGACATCATTGCAAGTTCAGCGTTATTACAGGAGTCTCATTCACTTGGTCGTCCACCTAGGTTATTGGCATGACACTGACAATTTTTAGGAATCTATCCCAGACACTCCATTTTCCAGCCAGTCGTTCAGATTTCTAATCGATAACTATCGCGTTCCTCAAGCTGCAACGCTTTCGCTCTTTTTCTACACCTGAGCTAGGAACCTCCCGTCGCGTTTCACTCAGTTCTTCTCGTTCAGTTGCATCCGAACCTCGACTCCCCTCATCCGACATTCGTCCAGTGGCTTTTGTTTTTCAAGGCCGCAAGGCTACTATTGATATAGAACTCGATTCTGCTTGTTCGCTCACTATTGTACCTTCTAGCTTTTATGGCACTTGTGTGATCTCTCATTGCGTCCATCCGCTTACAAATTTGACAGTTATACTAACTCTACGGTTAACACTCTTGGTTGTGCTATTTTTACCCTCCAAGTGACTGGTAGCTTTTTTGTGTAGCATTTCGTGTTTCCCGCACCTGTCCTTTATTGAACCGAAACACCATGGTTGCATTCCCTTTCTGTATCTCGTACGTATAATATATCAGTCAATGCACACACAACACAGTTACACTATCCAATATTGTTCGGTCCATCAATCGGGTGTATTCCTGATACTTCCAACAGAATTCCGTCAAAATCGATTGCAGTACCATTTGATATCGGGTAACCGCGACCCATGTCCTTGCGAAAAAGCGGACCGTATCTACTGTTTTGCAAGAAATGGTAGAAAATGACTAAACTGAACTCATCGATGGTTCAGGATGGGTACATCTCATGGTTACAGTCTTGAAGAGGGATGACTCTGTTCGAATTTGCATTGACTTACAAGCAATCAAAAATCAAACAACCGTGGGCGAGTCTGGCCTGCCGCCCCCGAGGAACTTTTTCGTTCATCTGACCGGTGCTCGCTTCTTTTCTAAACTGGACCCGCGAAAAGCGTTTTTCCATGTGCCTTTAACCCATGATTCCCTACCGCTAACTGCTTTCCTCACAATGGACGGTTTGTTCCAGTACAAGGTACTATCGACGGGTCTCAGCTCCGCTTCAGCTGCATGGTAGAATTTTATGATGCATTTATTAACTAAGCTGCTTGGTCAGATAGTCTATATGGATGATGTGTGTTTGTTCATACGACCGAAGAGCATGATGAGCGTCTTCATGCAGTCCAACAGCGTTTGAGTGACGTGAACTTGCGTTTGAACACAGAAAAGTCTTAGTTTCGCTTGAGTTCCGTTCAGTTCCTGGGCCACGTCATCACCAACGGAGCACAGAAAACATAAGGGCAATTACTGACGTGCCGCGTCCACAAAATGCCACTGAGGTCAAGCATTTCCCGGTAGCGTGTTCCTACTACTTGCTTTACTTAAAATTCTTTGCCACTCTAGCAGTGCCTCTAAGGCTGTTAACGAAAGCGAACACGGAATTCATCTGGGATCCATCGCAAGAAAGTGCATTCAACGAAATCAGGCGTGTCTACGCTAGTGATGGTCATCCCCGATAAAAAGAGTCCAACCTTTGTTACCGCTGACGCTTCCAACACTGGTTTGGGTGCAAATATTATCTCAAGTATAGGACGGTAAGGAGGAAGTCATTGTCCACGCCTTTCGGGAACTTATTAAATCAAGGCTGGATATTTTCTCAAGGAAAAGGAGGCCTTAGCATGTGTTTGGACCCGTGGAAAGGGAAAGTTATTTCAATTCGGTCGACCGTTCACTTTTCGAACTGATCATTCAGCCTTAAGGACTCTGCTTAGTCGTGGAAATACTGGTCTTAGGCCATTACGCATTCACCAATGGTAAACCGGATTAGTGAAATACAACCTTCGGACAGTCCCTGGGACCGGACGTGAAAACCAAGTCGCGGATGGACATTTTCGTCATCCTCTCGACGAAACAGAGCAACGTGAGGACACAAGAACAGCTATTAGTATCTGCCCTGGAATTGAAGAACCTTCCGCTGTCACAAGAGAGGACCTACAGAAGGCTACTGCAGAAGACGAAACACTTCAGTGTATTTAAGAGTTTCTTCCAAGTGAATGGCCTCATCAGGGTAAAGTGACCGGCCCAATTCGCCAGTTTTATGTCTTGCGCCACATGCTGTCACTAGTAGATGGATGCTTCATGCGTGGTACGAAATTCGTGGCTGCCCAGAGTATCGTTTCGAAAGTTATGCCGTGTGCCCACGAAGGTCATCCTGGTATCGTCCGTATCAAACAGAAGGCCGAATGGTGGTGCCTGGAATGTCAAAGCCCTTAGGAAAATTTGTCCGTGACTGTGAGCCGTGTCAACTATCGGATAAGAGTTCAAAACGGGGTTGACTCACCAACGCAGCCCACAGTCTACCCCATGATGCCGTGGTCGAAAATTGCTATCGATATTATCGGTCAAAAGAATTGTCTATTTACCGCTTGTTTTTACAATAAATGGTACGAGGTACATTGTATGGGGAGGTGATGACGGCGAGTATCATACGCTGGTTATGGCGCGTGTTTTCTCGATTCGGACTGCCAGAGAAAATAGTTACCGATAACGACCCTCAGTTCACAAACCGAAAGTTTCAATCTACCCTGGAAATTAATGCAGTATGTCATCTCCGAACAACTCCGTGCGATCCAGCGGCAAACGGTATAGTGGAGCGCTTCAACAGAACGCTGAAGGTATTTATTCAGGCAATCAGTTTTCCGGGTAAAAGTTGGGAGAATGCGGTTCTAGAAGCCTTATTTACGTACCAGACGACATGCTATCGAACAACAGATAAGACACCGGTAGGACTCATGTTTGGACGTCATATTCGGACAAAGCCGAATGCTGCGTATTCATTAGCACAAACCAGCGACCCAGACCGAATTGAACGTTGACGTCGATATCAGGCTACTTATAGGAAATCAGCTGCACCCAGCCGGCCAGGGACCTTCGTCCGTCTCAAAATGTCAGGTAAAACTAACGGAGCCTATACAAATTGAACGTGTGTACGAGCCGGGCAACTATCAACCGGCAGATAAACGTAGGGCAAATGCTCGAAGGTTATTTACAAGTGGCCGGCAACAATAGTGTGAGCCTATAGCTGTGTGCTGTGGCATTACACCCGAACAACAGCCGCGGCGTTCGTCACGACGAATAGTGCCACCCGAAAGATTCAGACGCAGCACATCATCTCGTTCAGAAGGGAGATGATGTGGGACGCCTTAACAGTTTACGATCACTAGTCGCTTCCCAATTCAACGTCCCACGTTAGCTTACTCCTGCATAGTTCCTTAGTATACTTACTACAATACAATCCTGTTCTATTGCTGATCTGTTTACCTCTGAATACAACACTCCTGAACTGCAATTAGGTATGCTAATGTGATAAATATCAGTCATGCTGGATCAACCGAAAGGGGATTTTGTGGCGGCTCGATTGAGATGCGAGACAAAAAGGAAGTATGTTAACAAGACGCTAGTGTACAGAAACACGTGCAGTAGAAGTAAAAAAGATTGGCTCACAATATGTCCACGATGTTCGGCGAGTTGACACCAAACCGGCCACATAAAAATTGCTCTTCAAGTTTAGTTCAACGTAGCTTTCGGTCAGGAGGTTGTACGCCATGAGAATGGATCCTAATAATTCCGCAGTTGGCTGCCGAGTAGTGGAAGGCACACTAAAAATGCGTTTGGGGATTGTATGAGTTCGGTCTTTATTGCCACAGGACACAGAACGCTCACAAGCAACGCGGAGAGAACAATCCGCGGTAACCACTTGCGGGTGGGTTGAAAATGTATCTTTGTTAATTTAATAAAACAATGAAACGTGTACAATACAGTGAGAAGATGGTGGAATATGCAGAATGCACAAGGTACCACAATTTAATATTCTACCTGACAATCTTCAAGAATATGTGATTCATTCTGAACTTAGTGATATTTCCCGCAAGCCATTCTAGTATTCTGACCGTATTTTTATTTCAACTTCCCCGAATGGTCAGTTTGCTCCACGCGCCATTCAGTTATACAGAATTAAATCTATTAAGTCCCGCGGAGTGACGATAAACAATGATCTCGTATTATCGATTCTGTCCGAATTGGGTTGTCTAATTTTTCAAACTTGTTAGCTCAGGTAATTCCGTGTTAGAGCTACGTTTATGTGATTTCGAATGGATTGAATGGGCTTAACCCCGCACAGAACTACCGAGAAACAAAAACTCCAACACTGAATAGAATTTAATGTAATATTTCGTATGCGCGGTATCACATACTGTACAAGTATGCGTTATGACAGAGAGAACACAATAAAGCAAAACAGAGAGTCAATCTTCAATATCACAGTTTATATCTTCATTCCATTTCACCAAACTTCACATTTTCTTCGTAATATTTTCCGTATTAGAAAAGCATGAGTTCAATTTCACTTCCAGGTTTTCATAGACTGGTCACCTCGACCGACCTTCCAACCACTACCTGCCTCGGAAAAGTGCGAATCTCGAGGATTCCTGTCGTTGAGCATGCGTAGAACATGCCTTAACCTGTTTAGATTCAGTGCTTGTTCCAGTGAAGTACCATTGGTTCCCAACAACCTACGTCTAACCTCAGCACTGCTGACACGGTTTTGCCACGATATTCGGGAAATGCTAAGGAGACGTTGATGTTCAAACACCGACTGTCTTCGTCCATCTTCTACTCTTAACGGCCATGTTTCTGAGAGGCGTAGGAGAACGGACCTAACCACCGCAATGTACACTCAACACTTAGACAATCGGATGTCACGTTGACGCCACAGTTGACTAAGGTTAGCATAAGCCAATCGTGCCTTTTGTATACGTGACGACACTTCATCCAATATCTGCTCACCTGATGAAATGTAACCGCCCAAGCAACAAAACTCATCTGCTTCATCTAAAGCTTTCCCTGCCAACAACAGATTTGTTGCTCAGCCAACCCAGTCACGAAGCAGCATTTTACACTTGGAAGATACAAAGCACATCCCAAACATTGCTACGATTTTGCTTAGGCTATCTAAGAAGGCTTGCAACTTACCTGGATCTTCGCTCAGAAGAACAGTATCGTCCACATATTCCAAGTCAGACTGTTTACTACCCGAACAAAGATCGATACCGCTGTTTTCACCTGGCGTGAGGATAGGGCTATCTCAAGAATCATTTCAACTAAAGAACTGAAGAGAGCAACCTGGAGAACATGTGGAATTACGTACGATTCAGTTAAAGTAACAGCGACCTAACCACAAGATAAAATGACTCAGTTACGTTTATTCTGGCAGGATACCGTGTTTTCATTCATGTGCCCCAAGGGAAACAGTAAGCTGTTCTCAAACAATCATCCTCTTCCATTTACGGTAAATGGCCCAAGACTCCTCCAATAGTAGCGAGCTGAACCCTACTGTTCGTATCACTCCTGTTTACGCCGCGCACCGTTCACTCGACAACCCTGCTTGATTTAGCGATTCAATCGATACTGGACCATTTTACATGTTCATGTTCAGTCGTAAGTGGTCTTCTAATAATACTCACATTGACGTTGCAGACCGCACTAGAGTTATTGGGGTCCCGTTCGAACGACGTTCCGTCGCCTGACCGAAAGGTGCAACGAACTATTTCGGATAAACGACTGTGTGGCCGATTTGATATCAGTTTCCTGAGCACTGTTGAGAAATAGCGAGCTGCTTTGTCTCGTTATCGCAGCGATTCATTGACGAGGTTCTTCGTGGTCTCGAATTCCTGTTCATTTAAACTTACGATCTCTGAGGGACGTTTTCGGGGGCTGTCATCCAACGGCATTTCAATCAATGCGGCGAAGTATTTCTGGCTTTCCAATATTCTGAGACACAGAACGCACAACCACGGAATTGCACCATTGCCAGATAAAATTAGGGCGATTTCCGACTACGCGCTTCCGGAATCCAGTTATTGTGAATTGAAACTATTGCCCCCGTTTCAATCCCAACCCTGCAAATATCTTCTAATCATTTACTGAACTCGTCTAAGGTAATCAAAAAAGATCACTTTCACGTAGGAAGCAGTTGACAATATGAAGTCTATCCTGTCACATGTCACATCTCTGGTGAACTTGAGATCCGATGATGAATTCATTCCCAGACAATCGTCGGCGCCGTCGCACTAAAAGTTGGCAATAAGGGCCCAGAGCCCTGGTGTTTTTTCTCTTGGAAATCACAGCCTGCTCAGGCTCGGCACAACGCCCTTGGGAGAGAGTTACTAGCCATTTACCTTCCCGTAAATCACCTCCAAACTGTGCTAAAAGGCTGCCCTTTCGTCATCCCCACGGATCGCAAACGATTGGTTGACGTATTCCATAACATCACGGATCGTTACTCACCAAGGAAAATAAGACATATGGAATAGATTTCTCAATTTTCAACGGACATTTGTTAAACTTCGGGGTCCGATAACGTTGTTACTGATGCGCTGCCTTGCGCACATGTTATTCAGTTGTCCTCCTCCCTGCTCAACTTGGTGAGCATGGCAGTCGCATAACAGTCAGACAAGGAATTTCTGGAGTTATATTCCCACTCACGTTCGAAACTTTTACATTATCCTTTGTTACACAACGACTACAATATTTTACTACGTTTCCACCATCTAACCCCGACCTTATATTCCTCCTCAGTTTTGACGAACTATTTTCGAACATTTTCATCCTGTTCCACGACCCACTATTCTCCCGGTTGTGAAATTAGTTGTCGATTGTTTTGTTTAGCAAAACATGGTCGTAATTGGACGAAACGCTTTCATCTTGTCTGCTTTGCAATGTCCATTGTTATGCTATAACCCCAGTCGGCACGTTTGCATTGTTCGCTGGTCGTTTTAAGCACGTTCATGTTGACTTATTTGACCCTCCCCCACCTTCCAGTGGCTTTACATACATTATCACCAGTGTCAATCGTTTTGCATGTTGATCGCGGATGCTATTCCCATCGAAGTTATTTTTACTGAAACAGCCCCTCAGACGTATGTGGAGACTCGGAGTTGCTTCGCTCGGGGTACCTGCCGCTATCACGTCAGACAACGGATCCCAGTTTGCATCTGTTGCATTCGAAATTGGTGGGAGCATAAAGCATGTAATAAATCCGTTTCTCGGTCGTACGCAAGCAATCAAGTGAGCAGGTACCGCAACTGACCAGGCAGTCAGTAAACTAATTCCGATGACAGTCCATTTCAGCCAGATTCCAGCTTTTTCTACTGGAAACATTATCAGTAGTCAAAAGTCAGGTACCCGCGATGAATTAAGGGACAAATTGGGAGTGTACTGGCGATTGAACAGCAAATGAAATCACTGCGTACTACGTTTTTCTCCCACGAACTTCCTCCAAGAAGATAAACAAAGGTACCCGAATTTCCATACTGTCGTGGGGCTTACGGCTTATGAGTTTGTTTGCTACTTTAATTCAGTGCATTGAATACAGGAGCCAACTGACGAGTCAAATAACAGCTTAATACCTCGTTCACAACGAATTGAATTCTTTTGTCGCCGACTGCTGTACCAAAATCTACGATTGTCATCTTCTTCCACTAACCTTTGATTTTACTTGGTTTCTCCTCTTCGATTCGATAGGCCTTCTCTACGGAGCGTATGACTTTCTAGTCAACTAGATGACAATGTGAGGATGAATGATGCGGAATCAGAGCAATAGATTTCGTCACTTCGTTTTGCATCGCTCTAGAAGATGAAACCAGAACTTCGGTGTGTTACCGAAAATACCACAGTGTCGTTCTATGTGAACCGTTTCTCCAACCGACCTTGTTATCATTCCCGCAATTTTTGACATTAAACCAGTTCTTCCGTGGTATCCTTTATGAGTAAGTGCTGTAGTACTCAACAGTCGACCCAAGTATTTCAACATGGGAGTGGCGGAGCACATTTTTCCCCCTAAAATGAAGAAACAACCTTGAATTTCTAAATAACTCAGTCAGATCTGTTAGGTGCATATTTAATGACCATTTTAAACTTCACTCCAAGATGAATGATACTACACAAACCTCATTCTTTCGATTGCTGACTTAGTTTATTGGCGTCACACACGAACCACTGTACGGGACATAGTCCAAAAACTAGGTCTCCCGGTAGGTCCTCCAGATTCCTGATTTTCAACCTCCGCGCTCTTAAAACTGCTGTGTTTTCGCTCCTTTCCTCACACTTACGTGAGCAATCTCTCGTATGGCTCCTCCGGAACTTTATTGAAGTATGGTAACGTCGCAAACATTTGCCGTGCTGCATTAACCAAAAAGGAATGAAAAACCTATATGATAATCTTTAAAACGTTGTGGGTTATTATGAACAAAGTGATCTTCCCCCAACCCTTCGAGGTGTTCTGAGTACGTCTCCACCCCATCTCACTCAGCCTTCCCGAATGATGAGTATACTCCATGTAGTATTCAACTACACAGAGTTCAATTTCCTAAGTGCCTCGGAGTGACGCTAAGCGCTAATATTCTCATGTTGTCAATTGTGTGCGCGAGCTGCGCTGACTCATCTTTCAAGTGCGATAGTTCAGGTAATCCAGCATGACAATTATCAACACATTGTCTTTCGTGACACCGATAGTACTGTAATCATGAGGACACGGAATTTTCGTTTGTTGTCACCACGATTACCAAGTTTCTTGTTCATTGTTCTTTAATCTGAAACTAACTGCCTATAAAACGCGCCGGGTGTTTTCAGTTAATTCTGCGTTGAATCTACATTCGCATTTCCCTCTGGTTCTCGACGCACTTTACAAAACCTACTCTGTATCGTCCTGGTAGTTGCACGCCAAATACACGTCACGTGAGACGTATAAAAACGTGCGCGACTATGACAAACCATAGACAACGGGCTCAGCTTCATCAGTTATCGAAGTGGAATCCCCTTGTTGTTGGGACCACGGAGAAGACAGGCCTTGGTTGAAAGCTCAGGTAATCCATCATGACAGTTATCAACACACATTGTCTTTCGTGACACCGATAGTAATGTAATTATGAGGACACGGAATCGTCATTTGTTGTCATCATGACCACCTTCTGTTGTTATTGCTTCTATTATCCTTATTTCAATACGTATGAAACGTGCTTTATTTAGCCAATAATGAAACACCGAGAAAAATCTTGTTCTCTCCTGAGTGTTTTATTGTCTCAACCCAGTATTTTCAATTAATTCTGAGTTAAAACCATCATTTACTCCTTCCTTTGTTTCTAGATGCACTGTAGTTATCAGGTTGAAGGCAGCTATCTTCTTGTTTGAGTAACGTGTGTAGGATCCTGTGATGTACTAAATGCGCTTTGGCTCATGGGATTTTTTTGTGTCTTGCGGGTTACACACTTGCAACCCCCATGGAAGACGCTTGTCTCGCATATTACAGCATTGTACCAGATTTACTTAGTTTCTTCGTAATATTTTTCATGTTACCAATACAGGAATCAAATTATTCACGTAGTCAGTCGTATGTGCAATCTGATTTTTTCCTTGCTTTATTGTCACAATTAATCTCGATCACTTCCTTCTTGCCTAATTATTCCAGTCCCTTATTTGTCGTATTATTTTGTGTTTTAGTGACATGAGTATGAGTCACAGAAAACGAGCTTGTTCGCCAACCACTCGTATATCATCCAAACCGCGTCTTTTTAACTGAACAAGAAGATATGTGGTTTGCACAATAATGTCTGTGAAAAACTTGGTGACTTCGCTTGGAGTTACATATGGTTCACTCGACTTAACAACGGCTTAACCTTAAGTCAAATGGATATAGCTACACTCATCGCGTCTTGATGCTATTTTTTTCGTCTGGCCTTAGAGAAACAATTTGGCGGTCTAAAGTCATCACCTCCATCCAGAAACCTAAGTGGTCTGGAACGTATCCAACGTGCCACACCCCACACCGCATCGTTAATCCGACAACCGCGCTAGCATTAGTCGTACAGTCGAGGTAATCGATACAGGACTGCTCCACACGTCTTCTGGCGATACGCACTCGCCATGTGTTGACATGTGAGCTGCGTTCAGTCCGCTGTCCTAGATTATCTCACTTGTCTGTGTTGTAGTCAACGCACAGTGGATGCGCACGTACGGCGTCACTACTGTTGTGGTGTTTGCTGAAATCGCGATGCAATCTCAGGGGCTTCACATTAGTGACAGACCTGGCTTACGTGGTGCTTGAACAAACCACCGAAGTTCAACTGGGCTTGGCCGTTTTAATAGGTTGACATCAGGATCATCCGACACGAATCTAGTCCAGGTGACTGATTGTGGTGGGAAATGGCTGACTACAGTGTCACGTGATAAATCGAGCCCGTGATGGTCCACAGACCATTATTAGATGTGAATCGTAGCCGTTAGCCCGCACTACCGAATTTAGGGAGAAAGCGAAAAAGTAACGTGTGGGTGTATATGAGCATGCATACGCCGACTACAACACACGGGCCGGTGAGATTCTAAGGGTAGCCGACTGTTTTTCGTCTTCGGTTGATACAGTATGATAAACAGTTACGAGGTTAGCATAGTAAATAACAGTTCCGGGGAGGCTGGAGTTTGATAACTTACATATGGGGCTTGACCAGTCAAGGAGTCTGGCCTATAACACCAGTAAAGATGCCACGAAATTGCAATATCCGTATTATCCGAACTGATAGGACGTACTGAAATCGTTCCCAACCGGAACTAAGCGAACCAAAGTAGCAAGAAGACCAAGGCTGCGGAATAGCACTTTGACCGTAACGTGGAACTGGATGGTATAAATTTACTCAATCAAAGAAAAATTGGTGGGCGAGATGCTTTCTTATCACAGTGAGATTTTACTGTACCCGTTCGCTCTGTGTGAAATGTACATTCGATAGTACTTCTGGTCGCGATTACACTAATGTGTTCAACTGCGTAATGAAACAAAGGTTGCCAAATACATTAGGTGGAGATGGTAGCCCGTCATCTACTGGAGGTCATTAATCTGACCACCTTAGCAGTCGCAAATAGGTAACACATTTGTGGTCACAACGTGTTAACTTCGTTAAACGGTGCATTAGGTAAACGCGATTCTTGGATTAAACTCCATTCACGCTCAGCCGGTCACTTTCGCAATGCTATATGCCACAGATGTGGTAACCTACGCTATATCCGAACCGCGTGTATGCAATCATTCAAATGCCATTCACAATAAAGACCTGATCCCTCTAACGATTTTCTAACGTTGCTCTTTTGGTGGTGGATACGGGTCATCGACACAACCTGCCCCTTTCTCATTAGTGGTACAGTTCATCATGATTTCAGTATGGACACCGGCAGTGTCGAATCTTTAAGGGACA
This sequence comes from Fasciola hepatica, assembly GCA_948099385.1. Taxonomy (NCBI): domain Eukaryota; kingdom Metazoa; phylum Platyhelminthes; class Trematoda; order Plagiorchiida; family Fasciolidae; genus Fasciola; species Fasciola hepatica. The sequence continues at coordinate 4,988,509 of CANUEZ040000012.1, read as the reverse complement.
TTCCCGTTTCACGTCCTGCTATCCCTATTTTTCAATTGTCACTGATACCGTTTTAAGGGGAATAACTGGATATATTGGATGTAGTGTGTTTTTAAGTCGTGAAACATTTTTTAGAGGCTTGCACAAGTCCATTTTAACCACATTCTGCACCGGACTACTTTCATGATTGTGAGTAAGCAAATTACCGAAAAATCCACTTGGAATGTGAGCGTCGGCCTGGTTGCACAGGCCATATATTTGCATGCTGACAAAACTCTCGTCAGTAAAATTTTCGCTGAAACCGAGATTATCGACCGGTAGATATCAATGTGTAATCGACTCTTATGAAGTCCACAAGTTTATGAAGCCGGTGGTCCAGATTGCTTTCCGACATTCCTATTGCATGCGATAACAAGTTAATGTTATTAATACCAATTCCTTTTTGAATATATCGGACAAATAAATAGTTAGATCTGTTGCACTTGTGACAGAATGAAAATTACGATCCGTATGGTGCATACAAAATTCCTTGAAGGCACTTGAAACCTTATTGCAAAAGATCCCTGATGTGAACCATAACGAGTACTATCACTCAAACAGAGAGTCAGACACCGCAACCTCTCTAACGCCACAATTTTTTCTCTTACTCGTCGGAAACCGTGTAGTGCCATGATGTTTCTAATGCTAAGGGGATGAGTTCAGCTTTATCAAGCTGTCAAACAGAGATGGGTGATGCTTACCTTTGTTCATTTTAGTGGTATACCTAGTAACTGCAATCATCATGTGCATGATTATTTGCACGTATAGTGCAGCATCCAGCATAACTCGCGTCATCTCCGCATTACCACTAGAACGCCAAGGGAGTCCAACGGGGATACTGGCTCGTAGTAAAAATTCAATAACTTGATTTTCATAGCAATTTGTTGAAGCTGTGTGACTTTTCCGGATGATAAGTTTCACCCGTTTCCTTCAAGTTTTTTTCAAGTGATGTTTCATAGGTGCATTCCATTCCCCTGATATCTTTGGTATATTTGAAAAGATCTCTTCATTGGCTTTCGAATTTGGCCCCGTTAGTTAGTGTGGACATTGACGCAAAGTGTCAGTACGGACATGTCGCTATTCTGTCGAGGTTTTTTCCTTCGTCTCTCCCGTGTGGCAGCTTTTCTCTTATTGTAAAGTAGCATATCAGGGAAATTAGAAAGTCTTGGTCATGTCGGCAATTTTTATCGGACTTTGTTATTCCCTTAACATTTTTGCCGGCCTTCTAGTGAAAAATGTTGTCATTTTGGAAAGGTCCCCTGAAGTTCTATCGTTCACCTTAAATTAATCGGTTTCCTAACAGAGGAGCACTTCGCTTCATGCGACAAACCGTGTAACAATACCACAGTTTGACCTAACTCGACAAAACCGGATAAAGTTGCAATCAACTTGTGGTAAAAGCAAGCAATTCTAGTGAACCACGTAGTCACCTAGATCTCTGAATAACAATAATTCGTTCTTTTATCCGACCATATCGGTAGCGGTATAGTGCATAAAAATACACGGAATACGTTTGAAAGTGACACAGACAGGAAGTTAGAAGACATTGTCGAGCAATATACTGCCCGCACCTATTTATCTCAATAAATGATTCCTAAAGACTGGCATTCCTGGCAATGCACCACTAAATCAGTCAGAAAGCTGCTTCAATAACGAAATGAATTGGGAGCGAAACCGTAGATCAGGCGCAAGACAAGTGGTCCACATTTTGTTATCACACGAGAATGCTGGACGATGGCCGAAGCCGAAGGACACCCTACGGACTTAATCTTCGTGGACTTTAGCAAAGCTTTTGACTAAGTACAACATGACCGTCTACTACGTAAGCTTAAGGCTCTTGGTGTTGTAGATTCCTTGATTCTGCGGATAGAGGACTTTCCAAAAGGTAGAACCTTTGCAGTATGAGTAGCACAGTCACTGTCAACTTGGCAAGTGGGAACTAGTAGTGTTACGCAAGGATCAGTTCTGGGTCCGCTCCTCTTCCTGGCCTATATCAATGATCTACCACCAGTTTTTCAATCGCCGTGTCTCATCTACGCAGACGACCTTAAGATCTGGTGCACGATTACATCAAATGCAGACGAGCTCGTTCTTCAGGAAGACATCAAACCCTTGAGAGATGGTCAGATCTGTGGTCACTGCCAGTCAACACGGACAAGTGTGCGCATATGCGAGTAGGAGCACCGTCCAGCAGTGGGATGTACAATATACACGGGGCACCCCTTCGGCGTTCTGTCTGCGAAAAAGATCTGGGAGTGATGGTGACCTCGTCACTAAAAACGAAGCACAACACTGATAGAGTTTGTTCGTCAGCGTGGAGTATCTTTGGGCCGATTACTCGATCATTCGGCCATCTCTCACTCAACGCCTTCAAGGTACTGCAACCCATGTGCGTCCCAGGTTGGAATACGGGGGGGGGGGGGGGGAAGGGGGGCAGCGGTCTTCCCTTGTACGTTGGCAGAAGTGGCAAAGTTGGAAAGAGTACAGAGAGGCGCAACCCGCCTTATCGGAGGGCTACGTAGGGTCATCTACGAAGAGCGGCTGAAGATCACAGGGCTGTTTCTAGTGGTCTATCGGAGAGTCCGGGGAGACCTGATCTTCACCAGGCGTATCATCAGAGGCGACTTTGGCCCAGAACTACGTGCAGAGCTCCCTTCGCGGACATGGCCGTACGAGGGGACACCCGTTAACTCTAAAGAAACTGCAGTCGGTGGGCCTCCCACTGGTGTACCGTCTATCTTGGAGGGTGACCAATCTATGGAACTCGCTGCCAGCCGAAGTGGTGGAAGAACCTAACGACACATTGTTCAAGCGACTTCTGGATGTATTTCTAAAGAGGTGGTGGGAGACACATATGAGTCTACATCACTGAGCTGTGGTGAGGAGGCATACGCGGGAGAGATACCCTCTGCCTCTATTATGAAGAATGAATGAATGAATTTTGATCATCCACTGTACTACAATCCAAATTGAAATGACTAGCTAGTTCATGAGTACGTATTCACAAACACGGAGCAACAAAAGGTGCATCTACGTGTTCGCTATAACCCCCTCAGTTAGTCGTCCGAAACACGGGAAGGAAGATCAAAGTAAGCGAATTAAGTTTTAGCTGTCATGATATGCACTCGTTTATCATCCCGTAATAGCAACCACCCTCATTAGATAAAGATGTATTGGGTAAACCACCATCCTCAGCCAGATATGATCTAATCACACGATCAGCGCGAACGCACACCACCGCTATTTCAATCAATCTACCACTTTCGCATGCCAGTTGTTATCGGTACTTCTCGGAAACGACAAATCTCCAACAGACTACCGCTATTTTTGCACTTTTCGACCTTCATTTTGTCCTGCCAGGATGTCATGTGTCCATTCCGCTGCCCTAATAGGACTGGTACGTCGATCTGTAACTGTCACTCAAACCATCAATGGTAGATGTTCTAAGACCTATTCTCCATGTCTGGCGATCAAAAAGACCACAGAATAGACAGATCTTGAATGAAAGCTGGGTGACCCAGTGAGCGCATCTCTGTGCATGCGTACATGAGCACAAGCTAGAAACAAAATAAAATGCAGTGAGGCTGGTTAGTGGTCGCAAATGATGCTTGCGTCAACAATGCACTGATGTGCATACCCACTTTGAGTTGTATTCGCTTGATGGACGCACCACTGTCAAATCACATGCGCGCCACGCACGTTCAGATAAGACATATTTCTGCTTCTTTCAGGACAGGACGCCTCAGTCTATATAAATCATGCAAACAACCTCTCTGCTGTTTCTATATTGTGCACGCACACAGGTACGCTTACTCAGTCACCCGGCTTTCAACCAAGGCCTGTCTGCTCCGTGGTCCCAACAACAAGGGGACTCCACTTCGATAACTGATGGAGCTGAGCCCTTTGTCTATGGTTTGTCATAGTCGCGCACGTTTTTATACGTCTCACGTGACGTGTATTTGGCGTGCAACTACCAGGACGATACAGAGTAGGTTTTGTAAAGTGCGTCGAGAACCAGAGGGAAATGCGAATGTAGATTCAACGCAGAATTAACTGAAAACACCCGGCGCGTTTTATAGGCAGTTAGATTCAGATTAAAGAACAATGAACAAGAAACTTGGTAATCGTGGTGACAACAAACGAAAATTCCGTGTCCTCATGATTACAGTACTATCGGTGTCACGAAAGACAATGTGTTGATAATTGTCATGCTGGATTACCTGAACTATCGCACTTGAAAGATGAGTCAGCGCAGCTCGCGCACACAATTGACAACATGAGAATATTAGCGCTTAGCGTCACTCCGAGGCACTTAGGAAATTGAACTCTGTGTAGTTGAATACTACATGGAGTATACTCATCATTCGGGAAGGCTGAGTGAGATGGGGTGGAGACGTACTCAGAACACCTCGAAGGGTTGGGGGAAGATCACTTTGTTCATAATAACCCACAACGTTTTAAAGATTATCATATAGGTTTTTCATTCCTTTTTGGTGATACAGCATGGCAAATACTTGTGACATTACCATACCACGTTTCAATTACTGAGAAGCTATAATGGAGGTCGCTTACATAATGGGTAGCTCTGAACACCGTTTTTTTGTCCTGGAAAACGATTAGGGGTCTTCCTGGAGTGCGAACTGACTACCAGATTTTGAGGAACTGAACAAAATTTATCACCAGGAAATTTCAACGAACTGCTACGAAAACCAATTTAATCAAATTTTTACAATCAGCCATTGTCCCCTCGGGCTCTTTCGGCGTCCTGGTGCCAATTAAAAAGCAACACGAAATATGTCAAAAGTTACACCGTACGCGCAAATAATCGTGCACTCAGTGATTGCAGTTCTTGTGCATCGTACCGGAACAAACTTTATTGTTTTTCCAAAGCAGTTACTCTAAGGAAGTTGGAAGGGAGAACCATTGCCTGTGTAGTGATTATCACCCATCTCTGTTTGACTACTTGGTGAGGCCTTTTGTATTTAATTATTGCAGTCAAACACAATATGCCCACTCAACCCGTGGTCGGATTGGTGGTGTTGATTTGGCTAATTACTAAAAGACCGATCTAATCGGAACACCAGCTGTGTCCAGTACTCAGTAGTCGAACAAAAATATGTATGAAAGAAAGTATATTCAAGTACGCCGTACGATAAGCAACGATGTGTTGTATTGCAGTTGGTTAACTGATCTCTGGTTGGGAGTGGGATATCGCTTATCGCTGAAGTATGTAGCGTGTTTTCTTGCTCACATAACTGAATTCATCGGCTTATTATTTAACGCGTCATGACATATTTACGGTTCCCGATGAGTGATAGGGAAAAATTATGGCGTTAAAGAGGCTACAACATCCGATTCGCTGTTTGTGTGGTAATACTCATTATGGTTCACATCAGAGGTCTTTTGAAATAAGATTTACATGCCTTCAGGGTATTTCATATGTCGCACATGGACCGTGTTTTGCATTCTTTCACAAGCTCTACAGATTCAAGTTTTTAATTGTTTGATACATTCAGACGGAATTGGTATTAATAACATCAAATTGTTGCCGCATACAATGCGACTGTCGGAAAGCAATCTGGACCACTAGCTTCATAACATTCAAACTAAACTAGATCCTTACAGAGTACCGAGGAATCGACCACGTGCTGATATTTGCCCGTCAATAATCTCGGTTTCACGGAAGCTTTTACGGGCGAGACTTTTTTCCGGGTTGCAAAATATACAGTCTAAGCAATCAGGTTGGCCTCTCTGAGCGGAAGAGGACTTCTGGATGATTTGCCTACTGAGAATCATAAAAGCAGCCCGGTGCAGAAAGCAGTTCAGGTGGGCTGGGACACATTTCCGTTTTTTTTTCACGGCTTTAAAACGCTGTACATTACCGGCTCGTCTAATGCTTCTCCTAATGATGAAACTAGACATTCCTTTGTCTGCGCCTTCTTCGTCACTGAAACTGAACCTTCATTTGAGCTGAGGTGCATTAAAGACTTTACCATTTCTGTTTCGCTTCTATCGCAGAAACACTTGTCTTAAATGTTCATGAATATTGTTCCCAGTTCCACATATGCTGATTCTGACTCTTAAATGCCTACTGAACCTGCGTTAGGACTTTCTGAACGCTCGACCACCTAACTGCTCAAAGACTAGAAAAACCCAAGGCTTCATCCACACTGCGGTGACCAGGATGATTGTTCCTATACTAATTATTCATTATCATGCTTTTGCACCAGTACATGCGACCTTGAATTGTGACTGGTGGTGGGAATAGAAAGCAAATACTGCAACGGGCGGTCAGGCTATGTAGGTCTTTAGGAATAGTGACTAATCGTTCTCCGGTTCTGAAGATAACCAGTATAGTCTTTCGATCTAGACCTACACTGCTTTCTGCTACAGTGAGTGGCCGGTGCTGAACCGCGTCCATCACCATGCGCACATAGACACTCATGAAATGAAATCTCTGTAGTGATGCATTGGCCCTAATTTGACAAATACATGGCGATTATTATGTTCTCATTGTGTGACCTATGCATAACGTAAATTTCGATAGATCAAGGTTATCACCATCGTATATGATTAAGCAATCATCGCTGTGCATCGAAGCGAGCATACACACGGTGAATAACGGTGTGGGACTTTTAGACGCGAAAAAAGCCAGTGGATTTTCCATTATAAGACATTCGATTTGCGTTTATCCTGACATGACGCTGCTTTCATTCTGCTGTCCCAAGAGGACTACTCTCGTTTACTAACCGTCATCTCCAGACTATTAATAGCCCATCCTTTTTCGGACTAGGATTCCACGAATTCAGGCACATAGAGTCCATGGTGGACACTGGACCTAGCAAAGGGCAAGTGAAGGCACGTAATGGATACTAGTCACTTCACCGGTTAGCGTCCGTCACCGCCGTCCAGAAGCCTATTTTCGTGTGAGTAATGCCCATGACGGTGATTTGAATCACCTGATCGGATATGATTAACCAGCCGTGTGACCCACACACACAAGGTGCGTGTTTGTGTTGAGAGAGATTCGAGATTTTCGTTCGTCACTGCTCGCTAACCGTTTCCTTTATCTTGGCATACCCCGTAGATGATAACCATTTGCCTGTATCATACCAACGACCGTTGTAACTGAAGGATCTACGTCGTTGACTGGAATCAACCAATGAACAAGCGAGCATATGTTGCGTCTGTGTGTCCATGTCGCACATGTGAGGTTTAGAGATGGTGCACTCATCAACGTGAATTCAACTCAACTTATGTCAATGGATTGTTCTACGTTTGCCGCTATGGATATTAAAGTTAGTCAGACCTTACCAAGCACGTTCGCTAGTCCATCCTGCTACGCGCGGACCACCGGTCCGTTATAGCAGTGCTCCGTTCCGTCACGTCGATCACCAGAGCAATGTTCCCCCCAACCCAAGATAAGGAGAACATTCTCGGTGAGGAGGGCACGGGAAACGGTCAATGGCCACTGAGCTTGACAGCACGAGTTCAGCTAAACAATAATGTGCGTTAAACAAATGAGCAAGGTCGGATGTCACTACAGATAGCTTTCATTCGCGCGCCTTGTCTGTCTCCTCTGCGGACCGGCTGAATGAGTAAGGCGTTCAACCCGACAATCGCAATTACCTAATGTACCGTTCAACGAAGTTAACACGTCGTGACCACAAACGTGTTAACTTTTTGCGACTGCTAAGGTGGTCAGACTAATGACCTCCGGTGGATGACGGGCTACCATTTTTATTCCGTCTCACTAACTCTAGCGGGAAAACTTTTCTACCTGCGAACTATCTCGTTTACCTTGTGAAAAACAAGGAATTTATATGTTGTTGTCTCATGTGCCCACTCGTTGCACACAATGCATTAGTTCGACTGGTGTGAACGACCACGCCTTGAGGCTTAAGCAACGTTGACTAGATTCATCTCTCACTTATCGATCTACTCCGCCGAACGGCTGTCTCGTCAGCCCGAGATACCGTTGTATCAAGCTCTGGGCTTGTAGCGAAAGTCATCTCTGTTTATTTGTTTAACACACATTATAATTTATCTGAACCCTCGCTGCCAAGTACGGTGGCCATTTGACCGTTGCACGTGCACGCCACACGCACGCTCTAGCAATACATGCTGATCACTTTCTCTATCTATCGTGTTCTCCAGCTCATGGATCGTGGGAGGCAAGGCTCTGGTTATGGTTTCTGCGTTATGGGAAGCAGCACAGTGACATACGAATGGTCCGCGCATGACAGGAAGGACTGGCAAACGCGCGTAGCAAAAAAAGGCATGGTAAGATGTACTCGACCTAATAGGCTTGGTACCGCACCAGTGCTGACTGATAACGTGACTTGGCCGTCCACCATCGCTGAATTAGGACATTCGTTCACACAACCTTCACCTAATGTATTTGGTGACCCTTGTTTTGTTATACAATTAGCATAATCCCGAGAATAAATGCTAACGACTTAACATTTCTTACAGAGCGAAAAACGAAGTAAATAGGGTATGACGTGTAATAATATCCAATGGAGCACTTAACTGAAGATGGTAAAGCTGACCGTGTCAGTGGTTGTTGTCTCAAAGGACGTTCGACGCAATAGGGGTCTTTGAACACACAAGTCGAGAGTATTAGATTGCACGATATATTCCGGAATATTTCTGTGGTGATTCAGCGGACATCGCACGTGATACGGCCCCGTACAGTTTCGTAGCTGCATACGCTGAGGAGCACCAACCAATCAAGATCGCCGAGGACGGGTACAGCAAAATCTCCGTGACAAGACGGCTTCTCGTCCACCGATTATTTTTTTTGACTGAACAAATTTATACCATCCGGTTTTACGGTACAGTCAAAGTGCTATTCTGCAGCCTTGGTTTTTTTGCTATTTTGGTTTGCGCAGTTCCGGGTGGGAACGATTTCAGTACGTCCTATCAGTTCGGGTAATACGGATATTACAATTTTGCAGCGTCTTTAAGTGTTATAGGCCAGACGCCGTGGCTGGCAAACAGGCCCTTTTTCAAAATCTGCTCGTTCAGAAGTCAGCAAAATCAAGCAAGTGTACCAACAATGCTTATTTGCATAGCAGCGGCCCAGCCCGCATGAGGACTGTCATAATCCGTTCGGACGATACAACCATACGATTTATATGCCTGTATTCATCTTGCTACGTTCGGTCTGTGCGACGTTATCACGTCCATTATCGCTCCATTACTGCTCATACTTGTTTCGCGCCACCAGATACTCACTTAGTGGATAAGTAGCATGTGTGCCTCACAACGCTAATGCGTACTTATAAACCCAACAGCGCTTAGTCCGCTTGTCAGGGTTTTTATACCTGTTGAATATCAGATATACTTATCACTATTTCTTCAATTCTCTACTCATGCATGGGTGCAGGGTACACTCACAACTCCGAGGCTGTCCTGTGTCATCAAAAAGAACCGGCGTGCGTCGCCGAATAACTTTGACTAAAGAGCCCCATAAAGTCCTAATGGGCCAGACGTGGTAACGAGTCGAGTGAAATAAGTCCGCGACCTATGGCCGAAGTTCATCGATGCCAACGTTTCAATATCAAAGGTGAACCGATGGTCTATTACCACCGGTATTCAGCGGCGGAATTTTACTCGAGGGTTGCATAATCGATGAAACCATCAGGCACACGGGTGACTAGGCCCTACCAACCTGTCAAGTGACGTGTGTTATTACGCTGATGTTCATCATCGTGGTATAGCGTTAAACAGTAGGGCAAGCCCCGCTGATCACTGCCTTTCTCACCATGTTCCACGTGGAAATGGGAAGAATGGATATATAAGATGGACAGGGAGTGAATATACAGGAGTGGAAAAAGGAAAGAATGCCCTGGTAGCCAACACACGGATACACAGTTCAACTGTACAAAAACACATCGACCAACTATTCTGATTCGATAGAAAGTGACAACACGATCACCACTGTTCACGGTTCGCTGCCATATTCTTCAGTGTTCCCAGACAACTGGCTGATGGATCGTTTGGACCACAACCACGAAGACTTGAGGCTTTTGCTTTTCCTAAGTTCCCTGTAAATTTTCTCATTCATCCTTGCCAGGTCATCTGTTGACCTCCACGTGGCTTCTTCCACCCCCGAGGACGAACGGAAAACAGGGCCCGGTACGGTAAACGTGTTTTCCACACGTGACACATGCTCCAACCAGCGAAGCACACTAAGCTGGACACGCTGTGACGGATTATTCTCTGAACTGCTACCCAATACTCGATTTCTGACCTCGGCATTTCTTATTCGGTCATTTCATCCGATCTTAGCCATACTACGCAAACACTGATGGTCAAAAACCTCAAGACGACCAATATTTTCGCTCGCAGACTCCACGTCTCGCAACGATGAAACAAAACTAAACGCGCCGCGGTACAGTACGCACGACCTTTCAACTTAGCCAAATATCATTTCGGTGCCACAAGTGCTTCAGTCCAAAGTACGCTGCTCAGGCGTTGGATATACGAGTGCTCATCTCTCATTCCGTGCCCCATCAGTAGTCACACAACTGCCGAAGTAACTGAAGTAGTCAACAATTGCCAGCACCTCCCCATTGAACAATAAGCTCGGAATCGTTGAAGTGCATTCTTGCAACATCGCTTTACACTTTGAAGGTGCAAAGCGCACGCCGAATGGAACTACAACTCTTGCGAGTCTACCTAGTCCACGTTGCGCGTGTTTCGTGCATTCGAAAAAACAAACAAGATCGTTTGGGTAATTCAGGTCACACAGCTTTTCGACGCCCACATCCTGAAGATTTTGCAAATCATTCTCCGTCATTTCGTCCACGATGAAGTTGAACAGGAATGGAGAAATTAAACATCCTTGCCGAACACCCCTGGTCGCTTCGAATGGACTGGATAGTTCACCGTATGTCCTTATGCGGCCGGAAGTATGAGAGTAAAATGGCCTCATTCATGAACTTTTGAGGCATACCTTTTCCATGAAGAGTACTAAATAGCGCTGTTCGACCACCCGGATTGAAGATGCCTTTCAAGTCCAGAAAAACCATTACTGTAGGTCGACGGTGTGTGTGTGCGACGCATCTCAAGTAATTGACGAAGAGTAAGGATCTGGTCGATGCATCCTAGACCTGAGCGTAATCCAGCCTGTTGTTCGCGGGCGGTCCTCTCGCGAGCCGGGTCAGATGGCATAGCAAAGCCAAGGCTAATACCTTGGTGACTGCAGGAATCAGGCCAATCCCACGCAGGTTATTGCAGTCATTGCGTATTCCCTTCTTGAACATGAGTACGACAGATGAATCCATCAACACATCACCCATTTCGAAAATAACTTGGGGGAGTCCGTCTGGAGCAGCCGCCTTCCCCCCCCCACTGGAGTAATTGAATGCTTGAATCCACCTCCACTTCTGATGGAGGCTCAAGTGACACTCCGCAAGAAATCGCAGTTGTTGACACAGGGTAACTACACCAGCGCGCGGCAAGCTAAACTGCTCCTTGAAGTATTCGACCTAATGGTTGAGCCTCTGCCCTTCGTCGGTAACAGGCTTCCCATTTCTACCGCATATTGTTTCGCTGACCGAGGTTCGCAATCCATTGGTGTCACGAATAAGTTTTAACAATCTTTGACGGTTATCTGAAGCAGCTTGTACTTTCATTTCTTCGGCTAAATCGACCCACCAATTTTCGCGATCACTTCTTAGGGCTTTTTGCGACTTACTTTTGTGTACGTCTTCGTGACTTATTCATCTCCTCACAGTTAGGGAGCTGACGCTATTGTGAACTCCATCAGATCTAGGACCACAGGCGAAACCTGCTGCCACGTACATCGCCTGCTGGATATTGGCCCAATGCTCATCTGCACTACTATTCGTCGTATATCTTAGCTCATGCGATAACTTATGCTCATAGCTGGTGTGAACTTCTGAATCAGACAAACGTTGTACGGCTAACCGGGTTTGCGGTTTGCGACGACGGCCATGGAGCTGGAGATATTCGCGTTAAAACTAATGAGTAGTTCGACTCTACGTACGTGGACCAGTAAGATCTACAGTTCTGAACAGCACTGCGCCACCAGTAGCTCACGGCGATATCGTCGATCTGTCTCAAAAGACCCGTAGCGTTAGAGCACCACGTCGCCGTGCGACGCGAGCTGTGTCAGAAATTCGTACTGGACAGAAATAATGGACTCTGCACAGAACTGGAGAAGCCTATCCCCGTTATCTGTACGCTCAGCGGGTAAAACAACGCCCGCCTTAACAAGCATCTGACGCACTAAGTTTCCCAACTTGTGCAATAGTCACGTGCTAGCACTACAATGTCAAAACATTTGGTCCAGCGAACCAGTAACAAGCTCATCGTAGAACTCATCTTTATACGTGTCGGAGCTAGTCTGTTGGGGCGTATGCCGAGATCACAAACAAACTGCGCTTAACAGAGCTATCTTTTCGAACGCCAGCTGACTCCCGGAGTCATACAGCACAAACGACTAGTAACCGGGATCCAGTCTAAAAGGCCAGCCCCAACCTTCCAAGCAAAGACTATTCCTACACTACGTTGACCAGCAGCTCCAGCTACTTCGTCCCCTGAAGTGCACAGGAAATACCTCAATTAGATACCAGGAACAGCTAGTTAAATCACACTGCTCGAATCCTGGATACGCGTTTCACTTAAGCAGCAGACGTCAATCTTCAGAGAATCCATGGTGAGCGCCAGACACGCCTACTGACCGGCCTGCATGAGAGCACGCACGTTAAAGGAGCCAAGATTCACAGGCTGACGTGGCTTGAAAAAATGTGAGTTACAAGATAGAGGATTTTTCACACTGTTTGACGGTGAACCGTTGCGACTTTCGAGCATGTTATCAGCGGGAGCATTATGGGTGGATAGAGGTGGTCGGGGACAGAAGACAAAGGTTGAATAAACGAGGGGGAACCCTGAGCAGTAGCCCTCTTATCACTACCCACCCCGCTCGATGCAATGGGCAGCGCGGTCCTCATTATCCTGCTCGATGACCGATGAGGTATGGAATTCTTTCTAGTAGTGCAGTTCACGGGAGATGTTGGACCGGTACTGCCACCGTGCCCAGTCACAAAGCAGGACAATTAGGGTTCTCAAGTAAAGTCTTTAGTTTTAACAACAACCGGTCTGCAAAGCAGCGGGATGGCTGAGTGGAAGCCCATTTGCTCCGACTAATTATTCTCCTACTTATTTCACTGAGTGATTGGCCAGCTTAAATCGAACCTGGAGGACCGGGAGATTGGACCTCGCCTGGCCTCTACACATTGACCTATCAGACGTGATTGCATCTCCGGCTTAAGGAAGCCATCCCGCACAGCTCTTTGAGCCAGAGATACGCATCTCATCACACCACGTCAAGGTGCGGTTTCGTGATGGTCCACTGACGTTCGGATATACGCTAAAAAACAATCAGATTTCCTTTTCCACACAGCTACCACTCAAAGAGGACGCTTGATTGTTCGAAGACGATAGGATTCGGTGGGAAACCGGATTAGTGATGCCAAGATTGGATCTGCTGTCCGACACATGGGAGACAAGACAGACTTCGTCATGTTTAGTTCGAACAACCATTAACCATGCACTGGGTGCAGCAGTCTCAGCTGCTATCTTTTAGCGGAAGCCCTAATCGGAAGTAATTTAAAAAAATGAAGAGAGAACTACAGGTAATGCCATCGAACCGCCAAAGAAAGTCGATGACCACAAGAGAACCACTGATCGCAACACAGCCATATCTTCCAATGCACTAGGCTACTGCATGGAGGTTTCCTCGTCCCACCCAAGAAGCCTAACGCCCTACATAGTCAAGTGCATTCGTGAATTTTTATACCTTTTTCATCTTCCTGGACTGGCCACCCATACTCACCTTCCAAACATTGCCCGCTCCGGTAAACACTGCATGCCACGGAATCCTGTCAGGGGACATGCGCAACAAATGTTGCAATAACCTTTGCCTCATGATTGCAAGTTTCATCCTATGATTCGGTTCGTACACTTAAGACACTCCGCCGAACCTCAGAATTGCTGATACGGTGTTCCCACGAGATTCAGGCAATGGTTCGAATATGTCAGCGTTCAAATACCGACAATCCTTGTATATCCTCCATCCTTGATAACCATATTTTCAAACCATACAAGAGCGCTGGTCTGACTACTGTAGCGTACACTCGACCACAGCTGATTCCGGTTGTTAAATTCCAAACGAGCCTTGTGTACACGCAAAAATAGGTCGTCCAGTACCTGACCTCTGGCTGAAATACAACTGCCTGTATAACAGGATTTATCTCCGTAGTCTAATCTCTCCAGACACCATAAGGTTTGGTGTTGTATCACCGCAGTCCTGCAACAGCATCTTGCACTGTGAGGTTGCAGAACGCATGCTGGGCATTGTTGCGCAACTGTTGTTCAGAAAAGCTTAAAAGTTATCTGGATCTTCAATTAGAAGAGCTATATCCTTTGCACATCCAGGGTTCAACGCTGTTTTACCCGGGTAAAGTTTAATACCACTATCCTCGCATGACAAAACGGACAGTCGCTAGGGCCATATCAACCAAAGTTAGCAGGGAGATGGGGGCAACTCTGGCGTATACCATTTTGTGGTAAGCTCGGGTGGAAAATCATCGTAAGCTCCAACTTGGCTTCGGGTATTTGCGTGCAGGGACTAAATGATAGAAGTGAATTTCTCTAGTTAATCCCTCAACGAGAGCCACCACCAGAGAACCAAACTGTCGACTGAGGCGAAGGTTGTTTTCAAATCAAGAGAAACAGGTTGTGGGCCTATGGAAGGCGTGCCTATGTTCTAAAATTTATCGAAGAGTGTATATCAAATCAGCACAATCTCGACTAGATCTAAACCTCGTATGATTCTCGTGCGATGGTTATATAAGCGGTGGAGAATGATACCAACAAGCTGTTTAGACGCGATGCTAACCAGACACATTCCCATGTAGTTCTCACAGGAGGAACTGTCGACATTTTTACTTACACATCGGTATGATTACCGGCTGACTCTAACCTTCTTCAACAATACCAAACCGACAATGCTGAAATAGACGGAGGTAATCTATCCGGTCCAGCAGCCCCGTCATCTTAAGCAGCTTATCTCACCGAGAACCTCCGCTCCTGAGGGAAGACTGGCATTCACATCCAGAGCAAACTACTGTGCTAGTTAGCACGCGTGCTGTGGATAAAGGGCAGTTGAGCTGTTTCGCAACATGCTCCGCTCAACGATTTAGGCACTTCTGAATCCGAATCAGCAAGCCCTTTGTCAACTCCTTAAAGCCTTGCTTTTGTGGATCGGTATTTCTAATTATACGGGAAAGGTTGCGAATAGTGCCGATCACTGCAGCTTCTTCTATCCCTTACACTTTGCGATGCACCACTGTTTACTGCCGATTCCCAGGATCCGAATCAGTTGGCATCTACAGCACCCCCGTTCCTCATCAGATCTGGAGGAGTCGATCTACAAGCATCTAAAAACTCGATTGAGGGCGCAGATATCCACCGTTAGCATCCATGCTGCATTACGTGCCTCAAGTGGGGCCTCCTTGATCTCGATCGTTCGCTCTTCTGAATCCTGGGCATTTGACTACGGCGATAACTTGGTGAATATTTGTTTGGTGAATAAATGGATGCTTATCGTCCAGTTGCAGCCGTGGTGATGTTTCGAGTTGGTTCGTCCGCCGACACAACGAGGGCTAAGGCGCGCACGAAAAAGAGCGCGATCAGCTCCCACAGACATGGACCAAAGTGATCCACTTTAGCGATAACCAACAGCAATGTGGTCGACCTGAGTCCAGCGTTGTGAAGATGCCAGAGGATCCCTAAGTGAGTTGGCGCCATCTTTTGTGCGAGAAACTTGCACTCGCCAGAAATAGTCTGTGGTAAGAACACAGTTGGATGAGTCGACCATCGTTTTCCGTTCGATAGACTGGAATGCCAAATTGACCTCTTATATGCCTCTTCGTCTCGTTTAGGCTTCCACTTTGTTGTGTAGGAATTCAGTCTACTTTGACGGGAACACATGATTCAGCCACCCAAGGGTTAAACGCGAGAGGATACTCCAATTCGCTCCCTTCACTTGCGATTTATTTCTCGTTTTCATTTGATTACCTCGTTTTTTCATTGGATTTCTTCCGAAAGGATAGATGAAAATCACTACATTGATTGTGCACCTGGAGTTCCTTTAATGAACACGAACCAAAGTGAGCAATCGGGATTCGCCGTTCGATGATTCCAGAAGCGATGCTAATTTTTTTGTGCAATTTAAAATTTAACGTGCAAATCCATATCAATGAAACAGAAAGCACCCATATGGTATCAACGGGGAATGCGACTGATATGCTTCTCGGGTGATTATCATACTAGCCGTGAACTACGTAGTCCAGGTAGTACGTCAAATACTGGTATAAAACTAACCTACACCCAAAGCGCCCACATTGGCTTCACGCAATGTCACAGTTTTGACGTCTGAATGTTACCATTATTCTGTATTGGAGCTTTCATCCCGAGCTGCAAAGCTCGAAAATCATTGTAGGAATCAAAAACACGCCGCTTTCGGAAATATGTACTTTAAACGTGCAACATTTGCTCAATACGGTTGCTAATGCTCTCATGCGAACACAATTTAGGATGTTTTAGATGCAAACATAAGGATGAGCGAAAAATTATGAAACCACATCGTCCAGAAAAACCTAAATAGAAAGAATAAACAGTTAGTTTGCTGAGCCCTGAACGAGAGCTGATACAGCTCACAAGGAAAGTAGCGTACAGTTGATCGATCGTGTAGAGCATTTTTCGTGGTGATTCGCATCACTCTCGAGAACAAAAAATTACTGCGATCTAATTACTTTATTCGGGTACAACAAACAATGAAATGCAACTGTTTGACAACTGCTACTCGGCAGTAGTCGGTGCGGAACCAGCACTGTCACCTGACTGTTTCTTGACTCCTGAAACAATGTCATCGATGCGCAGCAAAAGAATGGCCGTCTGAAAATCAGATCAACATGTACTATGCGCTTACCTCGACGGCAGTCTTCAAAGTTTGGGCCTTGACAACTAATGGATCCCAGATATCAAGTTCCTTCATATCAATGAGTTTCCCAGTGGTCCCATCAACACCTAGTGTCCAGTATTTCGCAGGATCAACGGCATGTTTTGCGCGAAGTTCCGTGATGAGTCGTAGAACATTGGCACCACAGTTATTAGCTAGAGTTCTTGGAATGACTTCAAGTGCTTGAGCCATTGCCAAATACGCCATCTGTTGTACTCCGGATACGGTGGACTTCGCTTTCTCTGTTAAAACCCGACCGAGAGCCATCTCAATGGCACCACCCCCGGGAACCAAACGCTGCTCCAACATAACATTGCGCGCAACATTCATGGCATCTTGGAGATTTCGCTCTACTTCGTTTAATACATCCTTACTGGCACCCCTCAGAAGTATGGTGCAAGCTTTTGGATTCTATGGAAGAGTAATCACGATACATGAATTACCTTGCACTTCGTGATAAAAGTAAAATATTCATCACCAATGGTTTTCACCTCAAACAAGCCCGCGCCCAAACCAATATCATCCTCCTTGATTTCTTCTGGTCTGCTAACAATAGTGGCTCCAGTCGCCCTTGCTATGCGGAAGTTATCAGTTTTGCGCAAGCGCCTGACCACTGAAATCCCGGCTTTAGAGAGGAAATGCTGTGCCAAATCGCTGACACCCTTTTCCGTAATAACGACATTTGGCCTGTGTTTGATTATGTTGTCGCATACTTCTTTGATGTAATTCTCTTCTATTTCCAAAGCTTTGCTAAGAAATCGTTTTATATATCAAGATACGGGCTTACGTAAAGTCCTTATCAGTAGTGATCTCAATAGACGTTTGACTTTCACCTTTTTTGTATTCCAAACTGCAGTCAAGCAAAAGAATTCGAGGGTTCTCGATGCGCCTGGACATTCTCGGGTGAACGACGTCCTTGTTAAACATGACGCCATCCATAACAACGGAATCTTCAATGGACCCTCCAGGGATCTGTAATGAAGAGTGAGCTACTTCTGTTGTCACCATACCTTTTCGATTTTTGCATAGCGTTTGATATCGATTTCTTTATGACCATCAACCTCAACAGCAACAGTCTTCACCGCGTCTAGAGCGATCTGACAGGCAAGCTCGGCCCTGAAGTATTTCACAAGTAACTGGGATTAATTTGGTCAAACCATTGATTGATGAACTTCGTCCCAACGCAGCTCTTTATGATTTTGAACATTTCGTCACGGTTAGACGCATCCACCGGGACACTACGAGGCATTACTCGAAGAGCAGAATGTACCTCAAGTTCTCTCGAAGCGCGGTCAGCATATCGTCAAGGCCCTTGCGGAAAGCAGATATGATTTTCGTAGGATGAATTTGCTTCTCTAAACACGGCGCAGCTACGGCAAGCATCTCACCACCTGAACATTACGATTACGAAAAGGAACTTGCCAAGGATAATGACCGAAGTGGTACCGTCGCCAACTTCTTCGTCCTGAGTCCTGGCGATTTCGATCATTGACTTTGCAGCAGGGTGTTCTACAGTTATCTAAGCAAAAATCAAAATACCATGACACCCACTTCTCTCAAAATTGCATTTCCGTCGTTCGTCATCACAATACCACCCATTGGATCCATCAGCATCTTCAACATAGCCCTGGGACCCAGGCATGTTCGAATCACGTCAGCGACCATTTTTCCGGCTTCAATGTTAGCTAGCTGAACAGATTTTCCTTTTTCACCTCTAGCATTCCTATCTGCACGTAAAATACTCGATTAAACTCCAGCTACAAAGACTTACTCAGCACGAGGACGGGAGCACCCGCAGGCATGGTGACGCAGCGCAGAAAGTCGAAATGCGCGCTAGTTCAGTTCAGTTCAGTTCAGTTCAGTTTGCACAGGACTTGGTGTGGCTAGAGCCAATCGTGTGTCCAGATAGTTGTGTTGTCGGCGCGTTCCCGTAGCTCCCAAGACTGCGTGATTTTCTTTTTCTGAAAGGCAGAAATTTTTTTCAGTATCAGCCCTGGCAGAGTAAAGTGGAAACAATAAGTAAATTGCATCTGACCCTAAAAGCTGCTTAACATAACTCGGGGTATACTGCCACCCAACATAGGTCTACTGCTTTCTTAAAGGCCTTCACTGTTGTGGTATTTATGACCTCTTCCGGGAGCTTATTCCAATAGGGTACCACTCTATTTGAGAAGTACTTCGCCCTAATTTGGAGCCTCGAATGTTTCCTTTGTAATCTAAGGCTATGCCCCCTTGTGCCTCTCTCGGGGATCAGCGAAAAAAGGTCTTCTCGACTTATTCCTGACAGTCCTTTCATTACCTTGAAGGTTTCTGTCAAATCCCCGCGAATGCGCCGTCTTTCTATCGAGAATAGGTCTAGGGCACGGAGACGCTCTGTGTAGTTAAACCCCCTTTGCCCAGCCACCATTCTAGTGGCTAGCCCTTGCACTTTCTCCAGACAGTCGATATCTTTCTGGTAGTACGGTGCCCAGCCCTGAACGCAGTACTCCATATGCGGCCTAACTATGGCCTGATATATCGGAACGAATATCTCCGGATCTCTACGCGACATAATGGATCTAACTCGAAAGAGTTCTCTCCTGGCCATATTGGCTGCTGAAGTGCACTGCTTTGACGGCTTAAAGCTGTTGTCCATTATAACTCCTTAGTCTTTTGCCTGCGAGACCACTTGCAACGAACCCACACCATTCTCACTAGCCCCTGTATTTGTGGCCAGGCATTGACACTTGGTGAAGTTTAGTGGAAGGTCCCATTTGCGTGACCAGTTTTGTACTGCTAACACGTCAAGTTCTATATCTACTCCAGCTATATTGACGTCATCGGCAAACATAAAGGTGGGGTTCGTAAGCCCACGTGCTAGGTCGTCGATGAAGATGAGGAAGAGCAGAGGGCCGAGCACCGAGCCCTGTGGCACCCCACTTGTTACACCTTCCGGCTTTGAAACATGACTCCCCACCTTAACACTAAAGGTTCGCCCTGCTAGGAAACTACTTATCCATTGTCTTGCCTTTCCAACAATTCCGATGGACTGCAGTTTGACGTCCAGAAATCTGTGGTTCACGGAATCAAACGCCTTGCTGAAGTCCAAGTAACAGACCGCAATCGGTTGCCCTTCGTCCAGACGCTTGGTTACCTCATCGAGGAACAGCAGGAGATTCGTCAGACAGGATCGCCCTGCCACAAAACCATGCTGAGCATTTGATATGAGGTTGTGTTGAACCAAATGCCTAGAGATCTGTTTCCTGACTATTCGCTCCAGGCACTTACACAGTACTGAAGTCAAGCTAACCGTAGTTGGCGACCGCGACGGCTAATTCACGTTGCGGGTACGGTGGAAGAATCTAATGGACTAGCTGCCGGGTCCTCACTAGGCGTAATTGGGGGTGGTTCGAGTGGTAACTCGCTCGATGCAGGTGACTGAGCGGCTCGAGTAGGTGTGAATTGGCCGAGCGGCTCGCACTCCATGACGGCAGGCTTGAGACGATCGATAGATACGGTGTCGTGTCGTCCGCTGATATCTATGACAAATGTCTTTGCCCTACGTTTTATCACCCGAAACGGGCCAGTGTATGGCGCTTGTAGTGGTGATCCAACGCCATCAACGCGAAGGAATACGTGAGTAGCGGTTCCTAACGCAGTTGGGACATAACTCGTAGCCTGTTGTTCACGCGGCGGACTGGCCTTGAGCACTCGCATGTGCTGCGTAAGACGCTGAGCATAGTCGCCGTAGTCGAAAGTCACGGTTGGTGAGAGGGCTACCAACTCTCCAGGCAGACGAAGTGTACAGCCATATACTAGTACGGCCGGTGTTGTGTGTAACTCCTCCTTAACGGTACTACGCAGGCTTAAGAGTGCTAATGGTAGTGTTTCACTCCAAAGGGGGTTACCGTTTGCTCGAAGGGTAGCTTTTAGTTGCCGGTGGAAACGCTCAACCGTACCATTGGCCTGAGGGTGGTAAGCTGTCGTCTTGGCGTGTTGGCAACCGAGCGTAGTGAGTAGGCTGTCGAAAGCGCCGTCAAAGTGTGGACCATGATTGGTGGTCACTATTTCCGGGCAACCGAAATGACTAACCCAACCGGTCAGAAAATCTTTCGCGGCCTCTTCCGACGTGGGGCGAGGGATAGGAATGGCCTTCGGCCAGCGAGTAAAACAATCCACGCATGTGAGTTTGTAAACGTACCCAAGCGAAGGTGGGAGTGGTCCTACGAGGTCGACGTGCACATGATGAAAACGTGTTTCAGGTTCTGGGAACCTGGCTAACGCCGCCTTAGTGTGCCTATGGGTCTTAACACGTTGACACTGCAGACAAGCACGAACCCATTGACGGACATCTCGTTTGACATTGTGCCAAACAAAACGCTCTTTTATCAGTTTCACCGAGGCAGTCACACCCGGATGAGCCAGATTATGGAGTGTCAGGAACGTAGGATAACGGTGGGCAGCAGGAACTACTGGCCTAGGGCGACCTTGCGACACATCGCACACGATGGTATTCTGGGAAGTTGGGATAGGCACTGTGGTTAAACTCAAAGGACCGTTTTGTCGAAGTTTTTCTATGTCAGGGTTCATAGTTTGAGCCTGTGCCATTGCGTCCAAGTTGATTTTAGGCGTTTGTGACAGACTTAGTTGATATACGCGCGATAAGGCGTCTGCGACGGGATTAAGTACCCCAGGGACGTGTCGTATGTCCACAGTAAACTGTGAGACAAAGTCTAAGTGGCGAATCTCGCGTGGTGAGTATCGATCCGAAGCTGACTTTAGTGCATAAACCAAAGGCTTGTGGTCTGTAAACACCGTGAACGAACGGCCTTCGAGTGCGTGTCGAAAATGACGAATTCCCAAGTAGATGGCTAATAACTCTCTACCGAACGTGCTGTACCTAGATTCGGCGGGTTGTAGGCGCTTGGAGAAGAATGCTAAAAGTTGCCAAGAGTCATCTACGAACTGTTGCAGTACTGCTGCAACCGCTGTGTCCGAGGCATCCGTCACTACCGAAATAGGAGCCAAAGGGTCGGGGTGTGTAAGGAGTGCTGTGTTGGCGACAGCATCTTTGACCAAGGCAAATGCGGCTTGTGCCGCGTTGGGAAACACGAACTTTCGCTTACCTCCGCGCAACAGGTCGGTGAGGGGTTGCATCATTTCCGCACAGTGAGGAATAAATCGGCGGTAGAAATTCACCAGGCCGGCAAACTGACGCAACTGGCGAAAAGATTAGGGTTCAGGGTAGTCGCGAATGGCGGAAACTTTATCTGACAGAGGGCGGATACCCGAGGATGAAATAGAATGTCCTATGAAGGTGATATCAGCCCGGCCTAATTCACATTTCGAGATATTGCTCGTAACGCCGTGCTGGCTAAGACGTTCGAAAAGTGCTCGTAAGTGTGTAGCGTGCTCTTGCTCTCAAGAACTCACCACCAAAATATCATCCAGGTATAAGTGGACATTTTCCAAACCACGAGTTGCCTCGTGCATGAACCGTTGAAAGGTCTGGGCTGCATTGCTGAGTCCAAACGGCATTCTCAGAAACTCGAACAGCCCGAAAGGCGTAGTGACGGCAGTTTTAGGGATATTGGCCTCTGCTACCGGGATCTGGTTGTACGCACGAACTAAATCGATACGGCTGAAGACGGAGCAACCTGATAAAGACGAAGTAAGGTCCTGTATATGGGGAATCGGGTATCGGTCAGGGACGGTGACTCTGTTAAGCGCTCTGTAATCACCACAGGGTCGCCAGTCGCCGCTAGACTTAGGGACCATATGAAGGGGGGAAGCCCAAGGGCTACTAGAAGGGCGTATTATACCCAATTCTAGCATATGTTCGAATTCAGCCTGTGCAACACGAAGCTTTTCTGGTGCTAACCGACGCGGCCTACTGAACACTGGGGGTCCCTCAGTATCGATATGGTGAGTGACACTGGTCGTCACTGCTGGGAGAGGCCCGGCCTGCCGAAACATGGCCGGGTAGGCGGCGATGAGTTCGTCATAAGGTTGGTGTGCCGGTGGTCGAAAGTGAAAAAACGTGACGTGATTCATCCGCGAATTATAACCCGCAACAACGAGAGAGGTCTGACGATTCACCACTCTGCAGAGCCGTGCATCAACTAGCAAGTCAAAGTGTTGCAGGTAGTCAGTGCCTAGAATTGGGTACGGGACGTCGGCGATGATGAATACCCAACGAAAATTACGCTTTGAACCTAAGTTTAAGGTGGGCGGCCGCTGGCCAAACGTTGGGGTGGCCGTGCCATTGGCAGCGCGTACTGTTTGGGTATACGGTGTGCTATTATCGCCTTTCGCTCGGGGGAGGATGCTCACTTCGTCACCGGTATCTACAAGGAATAGGATGGTTGAAGTGGTGACCCTTACGTTCAAAAGACGACTGTTGGTCTGATACCCGGCTTCGTGGGTCTCCACCACGGGCCGGGGGTTTAGTTCCCTGATGAGCACCGGGAAACGTACACTCTCGTTCGCATCGTTTGGCTCCCTCACCGAAGCGACTATTGTATTTACAATACCTGCCTTTTGAAGAGGCGAAACGTCGTCGCAATGACGAACTATGGCGCCTAGGTGAGCGTGCGCGGTGCCGCTCATGTTACCCACTTCTTACTACCAGGCGTTGCAGGCTTGCGTCAACTCTAGACAAAACTGACGCGAGGTCGTTAGATATTGGCAGGGCAGGCACTGTTGTGACGTAGGATCTGGTTACTCCAGCTACAGCGGGGTTGTATCGTGACATAATGTCATCAGCTATTGCTGCAGTTTCCTCCAGTGAACACTTGAGCGTGGCACTTAGTAAAACTGGGATGTTGTGCGGCAAACGCTGCAGCCAAAGTTCCCTTAAGAGCGGGTCCTAGACTACCGTCGGTTCTCTCAAGCGCTGCATCTCACGCAGTAGTTCGGAGGGCTTCCCACTTCGAAGCTCAACGTTTTGAAGTTGTTGCATACGTTGGTCCTTCGTTGGGGTCGTGCGGGCAATGGCGGCCTCCCTGAAAGCCTCATAGCTTCGGGAAGTGATTATTACTTCCCTTACTTGCATTGTGACCTCTGGCGGGAGGCGGCCTTCTACCCACCTGAAACGGCTGGCGTCACTGGTTATACGGCAGTTTTCGAATTCTAACTCGACTAGCGTGAACCAGAGTTCTGGATCAGCATGCGTGAATGCCGGTATGTGCAGCGTGATCTCCCCAACGGTGGGATCTGAGCAGGGTTTCCTTTCAGCAGACATAGCGATTACTTTATGGAATACAGACGGGAAAAGAAATCAACGACCAATGGGGCATTACAGTCTTCGCGAAAAAAAAATCACGACGAATTAGACACACAAAATATGTATGGACGAAAAAAAAACTATTTGGTAAACCAACCAAAAAAAATCAAGATACGGAAACAATGAAACACACAAAAACGTACGCAGACGGGACCTTGAACGGTAGAAAACAAGGAAACTCATGTGACCTGGGGATCACGTCGGGCTCACCAACTTGTAAGGTTGGTTATACCTTAATTTGCGGTTTCCTTAGTAAACGCGTGCTTCGGTCCTTTGTGCTGCGTGGACCACCTGCACGTTACTCTAATGCTCGGCACTGTACGAATATGTTAACCAGAACAGTATTCTCCGCGCCCCGTGAGAACGAGAAGGCGATTGGGAGAGATAGTGGTTAGCGTATATTTCAGGAGTGTGCGTGAGAGCGTGCGCAAGAGCAACGGTCAAATGGCATCCGCGCTTAGCAGTCAGCGTTCAGTTAAACAATGAACGTGGTAAAAGTATGAACGAAGATGGCAACCGCTACAACACAACCGTGAAGGCTTATAAGAAAGCAGTAGACTTATGTTGGGTGGCATTTCACCCCGAGTTATGTTAAGCAACTTTTAGGGTCAGATGCAATTTACTTATTGTTTCCACCTTACTCTGCCAGGGCTGATACTGAAAAAAATTTCTGCCTTTCAGAAAAAGAAAATCACACAGTGTTGGGAGCTACGGAAACGCGCCGACAACACAACTATCTGGACACACGATTGGCTCTAGCCACACCAAGTCCTGTGCAAACTGAACTGAACTGAACTGAACTAAGAGGGAAACGGAAAACCTCATCGCACATCAACTGCGAGAGACATTACGTATCGTGAGCGTTCACTGAGACAGTACGCATTGGGGGGAAAAAGTCTGTTAAAACATACTCCAGAAGGACCACAGTGCTACGCGTCATCCATCTAGTTGATATACTCAAGGCTCACTACAAAGAAAGATCTCGTACCACTTGCGATCTAGGGCACCTTTGAATGATTGGACTGTCCGCAGATCTACCATTCCACCAGGCAGACCGTTCCAGCTGTTCATAACCCTGTTGCTAAAGAAGTGCGATCTAGCCATCAACCTAGATCGGGCTTTTATCAACTTCTTTTCATGTCCCCTTGTTCTGGAGTCTACGGCCACTTGGAATAGACTATCTGGTCTAAGGCCAGAAAAGCCCTTCATTACCTTGAACGTTTCTATGAGATCCCCTCGACGTCTCCTCCTTTCTAACGATAAGAGTCTCTGGTCGTAAGTCTTACTCCTCTGCCCTTCAACCATTCGTGTGGCGAGCCGTTGGACTTTCTCGAGGCAGGCGGCGTCCTTTTTGTAGAAGGGTGACCAAGCCTGCACGCTACCTTCTAAGTGAGGTCGTACTATAGCCATGTAAATAGGTACGAATACCTCAGGCTTCCGGCAAGACGAAGCTGATCGCAGCCTAAAGAATTCCCCGCGAGCCTTCTGTGCAGCAGCGTTGCACTGCTCCGACCATTTGAAGTCACGTTCATGATGATCCCAAGGTCTTTATCCCTACTGACTGCCTCTACGGTGAACAGCCCTCGATCATGAGCGACAGTTAGGCTCTCCGTTGCCCTTGACAACAAATGGCCTTTTTGAGCGTTCAGAGGTAAGTCCCATTTGTATGCCCAGTTCAGTACGGTACCTATTTCCTTGCCCAAGTCCGCCCTACCCTTAGATCCAACGATCTTCACATCATCCGCAAAAATAAAGCTGGGCGACTGAAGAGTGGATGCTAGGTCATTAATAGATAACAAGAATAGGACCGGGCCTAAGACGGATCCCTGAGGTACACCACTGGCGAAATTCACCAAACTGGAGCACCTGTCCCCCACTTTGACGTAAAATGTCCTGCGGGAGAGGAAGTCCTCCAGCCACCTATATACTGGCCCACCTATACCGAAAGTCTCCATATTGCATAGCAAAAGACGATGATTAACGGAGTCGAAGGCCCTGCTAAAGTCGAGGTAGCATACTTCAACCTGTTTACCTTGATCCATTCGTCGAATTACTTCATCTAAGAAGCACAGGAGATTGGTCAGGCAAGATCACTTTTTCAGGAATCCATGCTGGGCCGGACTTGGCATGGAGTGCTGCAGTAAGTGCTGGCAGATATGGGCACGGATGATCTTCTCCAGGACTTTACAGAGAATGCTAGTTAGGCTTACCGACCTGTAGTTCTGCACATCCGACTTAGGCCCACTCTTATGTATTGCCACGACTGCCGCGACTTTCCAGTCCTGAGGCAGCTTTCCCTGGTCCAACGTGGATCTATACAATCTGCATACCGATGGAGCTATGATATCCGCCAACGGCTTGATGATAGCTGGATGAATGCCATCTGGGCCCGCTGACTTGTGGCTGTTTACCTCCTGTAGGTACTTACGCACGCATTCCTCTGAGAGATCTCGCTCGTTTAACTGAGGAGGATGCACCAGAGCTAGATCTACTCGTACTCCACTATCTATCCTATGTACATTACCAAAGTATTCCCCCAGGGCATCTGCTTTGCCCTGGTCATCAGTGACAATACCACAGTCTCTAGTGGATAGCGGACCTACGGCATTTCTTGTTGAGCCTTTAGACTGTACATAGCTGTAGAACTTCTTCGGCTGTCATCTTACAGACTGGGCCAATTTGAGCTCAAATTCCCGCTTGGAAGTTCTCAAAAGGCTTACAGTCTCGTTTCTCAGCTTTGTATGGCTGTTCCAGGCTAGCTGACTGCCGGAAGCTTTGTGCTGGTTCCAGCGACGGTTTCAGCGTCTGATGGCCTTGACTATTGCAGCCTTCCACCACATGGGTTTGCCCTCCCACTCCTTCGTTTTAAGGGTGCGAACTCTTCCTGTAGGTCAGTCAGGGATCCCTTTATGGTCTGTCAGCGCTCCTCGACAGTAGCCTCCTCCGTCGTGTCCCAGGTCAAACCCACCGCCCTATTGAGAAGCCTATCTATGTCCATACTACCGAAAAGTCTAACCAGCCTTGAAGGTACCCTGGGTTGCCGCATGCATAGGACTATTATGCCACACACGTGGTCACTCCCAGCGGTGCACAATAATGCAGTCCAGCCACATCGTTGAGGAAGTTCGTTATAGCTAGATCCAGCAAGGATGGAACGCATTCAGTCCTATATCTGGTATTCCCCCTAATATGCTGATGCAGCGCATTATCATGCAGCCATTCTAAGTAGGTTTGCTCCTCCGATCCCGGCACGCAGACCTCAGCTACCCAGTCGATGTGCGGGAGATTGAAGTCACCCACTATGAGGGTCTTTTGTGCATCCTCAACTAGTTCAGTCAAAGTCCGTAGCAAACAAACGTCCTGTTCGTGGTTAGTTTGGAACTGAACTGCGGTACACCAGCGGTGCGGTCGTCTCCCTCGGTGAGTGTAGCTGTTTTTGAAATTTTTAGAACACACAGCTCGTCCTCCTCCATTTAAGTTTATCTTTATCTGTGCTGACTGGATCCTGAATAATGTCAATGCCCCCACCATTGATATAACCGCTTGCTCAGATGAGGCTACTTTCCCCATGAGGCAGTGCGATTCCCCCTCCGTGGCCAATGCCTCACTCCTCAATCCGGACGAAACGGTCCTTCATAATGCGCTGGCAACGGATGCACTAAAATGTGCAGTCCAAAGTCAGGCTGCAGAGATAGCCGAGCTAAGGGCCACCATCCGCACCCTTAAGGATGAGGTGTCCAGCCTGAGGAGTTTGGCAATCAAATCCCTCCCGGTGTCCCAGGCAGCCGATCAAGTTTGTAGAGTTTCTGAGCAGCAAATTCTTGACGCCGCAAAGATTTTACAAGATACCGAGATTTGCTCCAAGCGAGTCATCCTTTGGGGCCGCTTCCTCAGTTCAGATCACCCTCACGACACCTACGCCCAGGTGTTTAACCGCCTTAAGCTCCCTCTCCCACTTAAAGATCGGTCCACTTGGTTGGTAACCAAACGCACCAACCGGGTTCACGGTATTCTCATTGTAATGGGTTCCACAGATGCAGCCAAACGAATTGTTTCCTTGGCCGCAAAGCTCAAGGAAGAAATTAAAGGGCTCAAGGGCGTATCCATTGATAAGCCACTTCATCTGAGGCTCCACAGTGAGAAGGCTAAGCCAAAAATTCCACAAAAAGCTGATCCTAAGCTCAGAGTGCTGCCAGTTGTCCAGGTAACTCGCCTTGAGGACCGAGCTGCATGCCCACCATCCCTCGCTTCCCTACTGACACCATTTCCCGTCGCCGAAAGTACTCCCAGTAGTAGGCCTAGTGCCACTAAACATCTGTCGCCTACGAAAAGCATCCCAGGCCCCATCATAGCCAACAAGACTGTTTCAACGGACGAGACTCACTCATCCTTGAACCCAGACATGAACCTGCAACCTGTTTCTACTGAAAGAAGCAGTGAGGAGGTTAAAGCACCAGATAATATATCTGGTGCTGTCATGAAAAATAAGCTCACCAACAAGAGAACTCAGAATAGGGCATCAAGCAGTGCGCAGAAGGGCAAACCACAAAATGCAGCCCACCCTTTTCGGAGACCGAAGGATGTAGGCCGTCCACCTGGATTGATACCCCCCAGGTTACTAGACATCAAAACCTACCGGTCCCCCCAGCAGTCTGCTTACCCTCTAGCCCCCCAATATCTTCAGCCCCCGACTCTCCCAGGACCTCCTTTCCATCCTCAAATCCCCCTCTTTCCCCCTCCTCAAACCCAAAACCAGCTGCCTCTGGCGATTCTGCAACAACTCCTGAGCATGTGCTCAAGTGTTTTTACAGCAATTGCCTGAGTGTGTTGAATAAGATCCCGGAGCTTCGGCAGCTTGCAGTAGATAAGGAGCCTCAGATCATAGCCCTCACAGAAACCTGGCTCACCCCTGACATACTTGATGCCGAAATAGCCATTCCGGGATACTTCACAGTAAGGCGGGACTCCAGTAGAGGTCGTGCCGGCGGGGTCATCATATACTACGATAATTCGATCCCTCCTCCCACATTACTGACAACACCAACCTTTTCATGTATTGATTGTCTGTGGGCCGTGTTTAACCTCTCTAGGACAGATACCCTATTGCTTGGTGTTGTCTACCGCCCTCACGCATGCAATTCAACTGACAGCATAGGTCTCATAGACTTATTAGGCTCCCTGAAAAGCTATACAGACTTCACCCATCTGTTAGTCACTGGTGACTTCAACTCTCCCAGTACAAACTGGCAAAGAGCTGATGCCCCGGATATCACTTTCGGTAAACCCCTCCTTGATCTCGTACTGAAAAACTCATGTGTGCAGAACGTAAGAGATCCGACTAGATATCGCACAGGCCACGCCCCGTCCCTACTAGACCTGGTCATCACCAATGATCGGTTCCTAATAGATGTGGTGCATTACTTGCCGCCCCTCGGCAAAAGTGATCACATTCTCATTGGATTCGATTATATCGTGAAATGGCCTCCTCTTCCGTCAGAAACTAAAATTTTGAGATCCTTCAAAAGGACCAACTTTGACCAAGTCTGTGCATTTTTTCGCTCCCAGCTAAATTTAACTAACTCAGGTAACTCTGCGGATGAAATGGCAGAGAATCTCAGAGAGTTAATGTCCTTAGCTGATAGGCATTTTGTCCCCAGAATTCGTCGCCCACAGACCGCTAAGCGACCCCTCCCTCGCCCCATTAGGCGCATTCTAGACGAACGCGCACGCCTCTTTGCTAGATATAAAGCCACAGGCCTTGCCTGTGATGCAGAAGACTTCAGGATCATAAGGAACATATGCAAAGACAAGATTAGGTCCTATCAGAATGCAGTCCAGCGATCTGTACTTGATCGAGCACGGACCAATAAGGCATTTTTCTTTCAGTACATGCGCCGTCTAAGGGGCACAGCTCCGACGCCATTAGCTCTCAAAGATAGTGCCGGATCTCCAATCACTTCCCCTAGCCAAGTAGCCGAGGCATTCAGCTCCTACTTCCGTACAATTTTTAGCTCCTTTCCCATATCATCCCACCCTACTATGCACCCGTTATCTCTGACCACTACCCTTAACCGCGTAACTATTCCCATTGGTGCAGTCGCTCAAGGTTTCCGACGGCTCAACCAATATTGCTCTATGGGTCCTAACCTAATCCACCCCCGTATCCTCAAGGAAGCCGCGGATACATTAGTTGCTCCTTATGCCTCGCTTTTTCAGCGATGTGTTGACGATGGAGTTTTCCCCCATAACTGGAAAAAAGCAGTGATCGCACCCATCTATAAGAAGGGTAGTAGACACCTTGCTTCTAGTTACAGACCCATAAGCCTCACTAGCATCCCTAGCAAAATTTTTGAGGGAATTCTTAAGAGTGAGATTCTTTCCCATCTTCATAGAAATAAGATCCTCTCCCCGTCCCAACATGGGTTTCTTCCTGGCAGGTCATGCATCACCAATATGCTTACTGTCATGGATAGTCTAACGAAAGCCTATGATGATGGCCAGCTCTCACACGCTGTATTCATCGATTTTGCTAAGGCCTTCGATAAGGTCCCACATGCCCCTCTTCTTTATAAGCTGCAGACGTACGGAGTCACAGGCTCAATGTTGGCCATCCTACGTAGCTTCCTTACCGACCGCACCTTTGTGGTTAAAGTCGGGAACGTTTTGTCTCACCCCTCCCCAGTAACAGCTGGGGTCCCCCAAGGGTCGGTCTTAGGTCCTCTTCTTTTCCTGATCTATATAAACGATCTACCGACAGCCCTTCCTGCGAACATTGCCATGTACGCAGATGATGTAACCCTCTGGAGTTCAAGCGTTGAAGACCTGCAAATTGCAGTTTATGAAACAAAACGCTGGTCCGAGGATTGGAACCTCCCAGTTAATGATGACAAATGCGTGAGCATGTCTTTCGGCAGAGAGACTGGTCACACGTTTTCCATTAATGGAGCAGCCACTCTGCCAAGGGTTGACCGACACAAGGTGCTCGGTTTCTGGTTAGATTGTAACTTATCCTTCTCTCATCATCACGAACTTGCGAGCAAGTCTGCCTTTCGAGTCCTAAAAATGATTCGAAGGTCCTTCCCGCGCATATTTAAGGATGATTTCCCCATAATTTTCGGCACTTATATCCGACCTCTGCTGGAGTACGGTAGTCAGATAGTGCACTCTGGTATTGTCCGAGACCGTGAGATCCTAGAAAGGGTTCAGCGGGCCTCCACCAAGGCAGTAAGTGGTCTATCCCATCTACCTTATCCCGTCCGCCTCTCACTCCTCAACCTCTATCCCCTTGACGTAAGACGCGTAAGAGGTGATCTGTTTTTGATGTTTCACCTTTTTGAAACAGGTCAAAGCGATTGCTTCTTCTCCGTCTGTCCAGCCTCCTCTCTCCGTGGTCACAGCAGAAAAGTTTTCAAACCGAGACCACGCACTTCACTAAGGATTAACTTTTTTAGCTATAGGGTTATTACCATGTGGAATGCACTTCCGGAAGATATTGTTCTCTCGCAGAACAAAACTATCTTCAAGAAAAAGCTAGACCTCTACCTGGGTCTCTCCCAATAATTCCCTCTGTCAAAAAACAAACAAACAAAATAGTTGTCTTTTATCGCATATGTGTTCATGAATGCCGCACCCCCACTCAGCTTAAGGCACTGTCCACAGTGTGACACTGAATGAGGTTATATGTATCTTGTTTTCGGTGCCACCCCCGTCCCCCCCGCTTCTTTTTACTCTCGTTTCAGCTCGGTGAATCCGACAGAAGATCAAAGATTTCCTAAAGAACCGGGACAATTGGGCTCAAAGCCTCGAACCCGTGTAGTACTTCAAGATTTCAAGACTTCAAGTGCTTGGTGCCCTGTAGACACAGAAGACGTAAACCCTTTTGCCTGGAAGGATGATCGTAACGGCGCATAGCTGGATATTGCGAGTGCACATCTTGGTCTGAGACTCAAGGTGGTTTGCACTTGACCTAACGAGGATGGCTACTCCACCACCAAGGCGATCCTGTTCTCGATCCTGCCTGTAGACTGCAAAACCGTTACTTATTAGGCCTGGCACATGGTCTTCTTCAGAAAGCCACGTTTCCGTGACGGCAACTACTGACCCTTTCTGCTCGTCAGCGGTTTTGGCGAGTTCCGCCCATTTGTTTCTAATACCACACGCGTTAGTATATAACACCGCCGCGTTTGCCCCGTCTCTTGAGTGGCTCTTGTTATTCACTCCTGACTGTTTCTCAGGCGCAACGCCTGAGATGATGCCACGATTTTGCTTCGGATGTCCCCACTGGGTGCATGAAGCCGGCTGATGGTTCAGAATTTCCGACGACCCCCAATCCATCTCTATAGGAGTTGCCACAACATCCAGACTGGCAGGGGTGGCGCTGTCACCTATCTTCGGACAGTACTGCCAATTCTATTCTTCCAGCGCATCTTGAATTACAGCTATTTGCAACCCAGCACGTGGCGTCTTTACTATTGTCGGGGTCGGGGCCTGAGAGCCGAGTACGGCATTCCGCTGAACTTTTAGGTTTATCACCAGCGCCCTGGCTGGTAGTCCAGTTCAGGTCAGGTCAGTTCACAGGACTTGCGGATTGAGCCAGCAAACGTCCAGTTTCTTGCACTGCGAACCCAAGGAGATCCCGCCGTGCTGCGACCTCCAGTTTGCACAGGACAGGTGAGAGCCACGGCCAATCGAGCGTCTAGAATTCCTTCGACAGTATGCACACCAGTTATGCACCCACCACTGCCGGGTGTATTTCGTCGAATCCCCGCAAAATATGAGTGGAAACGGAAAACCTCATCGCACATCAACTGCAAGAGACATTACGTATCGTGAGCTTTCGTTGAAACAGTAAGCAATGGGCTAAAGCGTCGATTGGGGCATTCGAAAAGTGCTCGTAAGAGCGCGGCGTGCTCTTGCTCTCAAGAACTCACCACCAAAATATCATCCAGGTATAAGTGGACATTTTCCAAACCACGAGTTGCCTCGTGCATGAACCGTTGAAAGGTCTGGGCTGCATTGCTGAGTCCAAACGGCATTCTCAGAAACTCGAACAGCCCGAAAGGCGTAGTGACGGCAGTTTTAGGGATATCGGCCTCTGCTACCGGGATCTGGTTGTACGCACGAACTAAATCGATACGGCTGAAGACGGAGCAACCTGATAAAGACGAAGTAAGGTCCTGTATATGGGGAATCGGGTATCGGTCAGGGACGGTGACTCTGTTAAGCGCTCTGTAATCACCACAGGGTCGCCAGTCGCCGCTAGACTTAGGGACCATATGAAGGGGGGAAGCCCAAGGGCTACTAGAAGGGCGTATTATACCCAATTCTAGCATATGTTCGAATTCAGCCTGTGCAACACGAAGCTTTTCTGGTGCTAACCGACGCGGCCTACTGAACACTGGGGGTCCCTCAGTATCGATATGGTGAGTGACACTGGTCGTCACTGCTGGGAGAGGCCCGGCCTGCCGAAACATGGCCGGGTAGGCGGCGATGAGTTCGTCATAAGGTTGGTGTGCCGGTGGTCGAAAGTGAAAAAACGTGACGTGATTCATCCGCGAATTATAACCCGCAACAACGAGAGAGGTCTGACGATTCACCACTCTGCAGAGCCGTGCATCAACTAGCAAGTCAAAGTGTTGCAGGTAGTCAGTGCCTAGAATTGGGTACGGGACGTCGGCGATGATGAATACCCAACGAAAATTACGCTTTGAACCTAAGTTTAAGGTGGGCGGCCGCTGGCCAAACGTTGGGGTGGCCGTGCCATTGGCAGCGCGTACTGTTTGGGTATACGGTGTGCTATTATCGCCTTTCGCTCGGGGGAGGATGCTCACTTCGTCACCGGTATCTACAAGGAATAGGATGGTTGAAGTGGTGACCCTTACGTTCAAAAGACGACTGTTGGTCTGATACCCGGCTTCGTGGGTCTCCACCACGGGCCGGGGGTTTAGTTCCCTGATGAGCACCGGGAAACGTACACTCTCGTTCGCATCGTTTGGCTCCCTCACCGAAGCGACTATTGTATTTACAATACCTGCCTTTTGAAGAGGCGAAACGTCGTCGCAATGACGAACTATGGCGCCTAGGTGAGCGTGCGCGGTGCCGCTCATGTTACCCACTTCTTACTACCAGGCGTTGCAGGCTTGCGTCAACTCTAGACAAAACTGACGCGAGGTCGTTAGATATTGGCAGGGCAGGCACTGTTGTGACGTAGGATCTGGTTACTCCAGCTACAGCGGGGTTGTATCGTGACATAATGTCATCAGCTATTGCTGCAGTTTCCTCCAGTGAACACTTGAGCGTGGCACTTAGTAAAACTGGGATGTTGTGCGGCAAACGCTGCAGCCAAAGTTCCCTTAAGAGCGGGTCCTAGACTACCGTCGGTTCTCTCAAGCGCTGCATCTCACGCAGTAGTTCGGAGGGCTTCCCACTTCGAAGCTCAACGTTTTGAAGTTGTTGCATACGTTGGTCCTTCGTTGGGGTCGTGCGGGCAATGGCGGCCTCCCTGAAAGCCTCATAGCTTCGGGAAGTGATTATTACTTCCCTTACTTGCATTGTGACCTCTGGCGGGAGGCGGCCTTCTACCCACCTGAAACGGCTGGCGTCACTGGTTATACGGCAGTTTTCGAATTCTAACTCGACTAGCGTGAACCAGAGTTCTGGATCAGCATGCGTGAATGCCGGTATGTGCAGCGTGATCGCCCCAACGGTGGGATCTGAGCAGGGTTTCCTTTCAGCAGACATAGCGATTACCTTATCGAATACAGACGGGAAAATAAACCATCGACCAACGTGTCAATATAATCTTCGAAAGGAAAAAATTCACGGCGAACTAGTCCCCAAAAATAATTGTGGACAAGAAAAGTTATTTGGTAAACCTATCAAAATATCAACAGATAGGAAAATAATAAAACACAAAAAATTACGCGGACGGGACCTTGAACGGTAGAAAACAAGGAAACTCACGTGACCTGGGGATCACGTCGGGCTCACCAATTGTAAGGTTGATTAGACCTTACTTCACGGTTTCCTTAGTAAACGCGTGCTTCGGTCCTTTGTGCTGCGTGGACCACCTGAACGTTACCCTAATGTGCGGCACTGCACGAATATGTTAACCAGAACGGTATTCTCCACCACCCGTTAGAACGAGAAGGAGAATGGAGGAGATAGTTGTGAGCTTGCATTTGGAAGCTTTCGCGAGAGCGTGCGCAAGAGCAACGGTCAAATGGCAACCGGGCTTGGCAGTCAGCGTTCAGTTAAACAACAAACGTGGTAAAAGTATGAACGAAAGTGGCCACGGCTACAGGGGCCTCCTCCTAGAAGTCTGACGGAGTTGGGCTTCGATCGTGGCGGTAGGCCGGAAGTATTGGTTGTCTAGGAACTCCTTGTAGCTTGCCCGTCATACTGTTGGTGACGTTGAACGAGTGCTGATGCGTTTTCCTGCGCCTGAACTCTCGAGGTCCAATGTGCTTGGGTCCAACTGTATTTTAGCTCCCACGGGTCTCATTCGCATATGAGCCGGATGATCCCGAGTCAGGTCCATCCAAAAGGGCGTCCAGTTGTCGTCTTCAGTACCACGCTGACCTATCGTCCCGTTGTCCAGTGAGTGGTTGGCTCCTTGAACATGCACAGGAGTCAGCGAGGCTACGAATGGAGCCAATGTGACTGTGTAAACCCATCTGAGAAAGGTCGAGGTAAACTGAAACAAAATAGCGCCTGAAGGCGCCGGCGGATGTTGGACCGTAATAGAAACACACGAACGATGTTCGGTGTTGTTGTTGTCGCTAGGAGACCAGAAGAAAATGAAATCATAACTATGGATTGTAATTTCTCGGGCCTGTTGGTTGGTAAATCCATGGTGAACTTCCAAACCTATTGCTAACAGTCTGCTGTAAAAATCGCCGCGAAATCGGCAAAGTGGACGGGATTTCGTAGTTGGCGACCGCGACGGCTAATTCACGTTGCGGGTACGGTGGAAGAATCTAATGGACTAGCTGCCGGGTCCTCACTAGGCGTAATTGGGGGTGACTCGAGCAATCAATTGCCCGATACGGGTGACTGAACGGCTTGGGTGGGTGTAAGCTGGCCGGGCGGCTCGGACTCCATGACGGCAGGCTTGAGGCGGTCGATAGATACAGTGTCGTGTCGTCCGCTGATGACTATGACAAACGTTTTTGCCCTACGTTTTATCACTCGAAACGGGCCAGTGTATGGCGCTCGTAGTGGTGATCTAACGCCATCGGCGCGAAGGAATACATGAGTAGCCGTTCCTGGCGCAGTTGGGACATAACTTGTGGAATGTTGTTAGCGCGGAGGACTGGCCTTGAGCACTGGCACGTGCTGCGTAAGGCGAGGAGCATAGTCGCCGTCGTCGAAAGTCACAGTTGGTGACGAATGGTACAGCCATGTACCAGTGCGGCCGGTGTTGTATGTCACTCCTCCTTAACGGTACTACGCAGGCTTAAGAGTGCTAACGGTAGTGTTCCACTCCAAAGGGGGTTAACGTTTTCTCGAAGGGTAGCTTTTAGTTGCCGGTGGAAACGCTCAACCATACCATTGGCCTGAGGGTGGTAAGCTGTCGTCTTAGCGTGTTGGCAACCGAGCGTAGTGAGTAGGCTGCTAAAAGTGTCGTCAAAATGTGGACCACGATCGATAGTCACTATTGCCGAGGAACCAAAATGACTAACCCAATCGGTCAGAAGAGCTTTCGCGGCCTCTTTCGACGTCAGACGAGGGATAGGAATGGTCTGCGGCCGGCGAGTAAAACTATCTACGCATGTGAGTATGTAAATGTGCTCAAGCGAAGGTGGGAGTGGTCCTACGAGGTCAACGTGCACATGATGAAAACGTGTTTCATGTTCTGGGAACCTAGCTGAAGCCGTCCTAGTGTGCCCATGAGTCTTAACACGTTGACACTGCAGACAAGCACGAACCCATTGACGGGCATCTCGTTTGACACTGCGCTAAAAAACGCTCTTTTATCAGTTTCACCGAAGCAGTCACACCCGGATGAGCCAGATTATGGAGTGTCAGGAACGTAGGATAACGTGGGCAGCAGAAATCACCGGCCTAGGGTGACCTTGCGACACATCGCACACGATGGTATTGTGGGAAGTTGGGATAGGTACTGTGGTTAAGCTCAAAGAACCGTCTTGTCGAAGTCGCTCGATGATAGGGCCCATAGTTTGGGCCTGTGCCATTGCGTCCAAGTTGATGTTGGGCTTCTGTGAAAGACTTAGATGATGTACTCGCGGTAAGGCGTCTGCGACGGGATTGAGTACCCCAGGGACGTACCGCGTGTCCACAGTAAACTGCGAGGCAAAGTCTAAGAGGCGAATCTCGCGCGGTGAGTATCGATCGGAAGCTGACTTTAGTGCATAAACCGGAGGCTTGTGGTCTGTAAACACCGTGAACGAACGGTCTTTGAGTGCATGTCGAAAATGACGGATTCCCCACTAGATGGCTAATAACTCTCTACCATATGTGTTGTACCTAGATTCGGCGGGTTGTGGGCGCCTGGAGAAGAACGCTAAAGGTTGCCAAGAATCGTCTATATGGCGGCTTGAGTAATATAGTGCCATGAAGCTGATAGTTCTTAACAATATGTAAATATTAGCTTTATTAAAGCCTGGCGAGTGCTAGGCAAATAAAATAACAAAATTCAACCCGTTGTCCGATTGATGAGTTCAACATTGCTGAGTAAACATACACCACTTTGCAAACGCTACATCGGCCTTGATGGTGTAAGCGCCGTTAAGTGGGTAATTCGTATGATGGGTGGAAGATGTTGAGAGCCACACCATTGCACGGACATCTTTTTCTGTGTCGGGCTTCCACGAGATCCATATAACTAGACGTCATAGGCAGGCAGTCAGGTACGACTACATATCATGACCAGTGATAAATCTTATTTCTTTGTTCGGTTGCTGCTGAGAAGTAGCAACCGGAACAGCCACAATCCAATAACTACTAGTGGTTATTCCAACTTAGCTAGATTAATCGAAGTCTTTCACATGCGGGAGATCAAATTGAATTCACGAGATTAAACTACAAGCGGGCAAGCGACAAACACCATCCCAGTGGATGACATACCGTTGACCAGATATTACATAAGTTGCTATTCGACTCGAGTTTTTACGCAAGGCCATACTAAAGTGACCAACATGGTCTGTGTATTCACAATTAACGAGTTCGTTTTTTCAGCGAGAACAAATACATTTATTCCTTGGTAATAAAAGTCACATTGGTGGTGTTATGAATACACTGAGTGAGTAAACGGGAGGAAGAATGGAAAAGGAATTTTGGGGAACAAAGGTAATATTAAATGCAATGCGTAAAGAGATTTATGAGACAAGCAGAGAGTTGTTTGTCAGTACTCCATCACCTGACTTTAATTTGTTGCGGAGCCTCTTTCCATTATAATTTTTACTGTGACCGGAGATGTCCAATACTGACGACAACTCACGGTGAAAAAACGATCGTGTTCAGCCCAGTACAGGAGTCAGTAAATTGAGTAGGCTGTCGATGGGGATAATACAGATACAGCTGTCATGGATGCCTACGTGAAGAAAGGGTAAAGGCAGGATGAGATATGCAAATCGGAGAACAGAAAAAAATGGTGAAGATCATCCGATTTTACGGAGACGCTGTCCAGCATTGAGGCATAGATATTGAGTGAAATAAAGAGATGGACAAGTATGTGAAATTATGGCCCGGAAACGTTCCGCACTAAAACACGTTTGCAAAAGCTCTTCTGGATATAAATACACATGCCAGTGTTACAATTTGTGTGAGAGGATAACGGTCTCGAAAGAGTGTATGCGAAAAATTTGTCGGGGCCGATCAGTTCGTTGATTTGTCTGTCATAGAAATTCCTCACGAGGGAAAGCATGAGAAGACGATCAGCCGTCCGGCTAATTAACGGAACTGATCCGGAGACCGGCGGATAGTGGGCGATAAAATCGGACAGTGAGAAGTAGGATGACACAGAGTAGGAGGAAAGTGAACAGGTTCTAAGACTACTTAAGCATGAGGCAGTCTGAGGAATACAATGCCAAATTGGGGAGGACGGAGATGAAAAATGTGTGGCTAATCAAATAACGGTCTAGTACGTAGGCGCTATAAGAGAAACGGAAGGGGTCGGGGGCGTGTGCGCTTGCACTACTATATTCACAGCTTTTGCTCCCATTCGGAGAGGGAAACAAAGCCAAAGCTGAAAGATGGGGGCACTGGAACAAGAGCTAAGCTTGGAGTGGAAACGAGTTGCATGTGTAAAGGAAATGAGTTATGAGTGAGAAAAGTGACGGCAGAGTTGTGTCGGCTTTGGAGCCATGGGACATGAAATGAGATGATTAGTGAATGTCTCTTGGCGAGAGTGGAGTGCGGATGCCTGATGACCTGGACGAATAAAGGCATCGTACATACACACAAATGAACGTGCCGATGACCTTTTCGCTAGGCTTCCAGTATGAACCTTAGCCACAGTTGAGCAAACAAGGTACGAATGGTTGTCAACAGACGGATCTCAAAGCGAAGTCTGTTTTTGGTTCTTGATTGGAACAAATGACAATTGTGGTTCATGACTGACCATCTAGCTTTGTACGGGGTGTACGCTTGGAACGACCTGTCCTCCCGGAGGAGATAAGTTTTGCACAGGTATGACTGTTCGGACTCGCATGCTGTGGATTGAGGATGGTTCGATGCAAGGGCAAACCAGGTGTCTGAAGCACACCAGAAGCGCCACCACTGGCAACGCCGCTGATACGTCCTAAACCAGACGGCTCGAGTAAGCTGAAGGGTGAAGCACCGACCGGGTGAATGCCCAAAACATAAGGCTGTGGATTTACAGGGTTGGGAAGTAGGCTATTCACACAACTGAGTGCCGGGTGTTGTGCTTGGGGAATGCCATACGAGGCGGGAAGCGAAACTCGAGGTGCCATACCGTGTGATTGTTGTTGCTTTTGAAAATATCCGCTTTCTTCTTGTTTCTCCGCGATGTCCTTTAGAAGTTGAGTGAGGTCCAATTTCTGAAGGATGACTAATCGAAGCAATGAATTCAGTGTGCGTCTTTCGTTCTCGGCAAAAGTTAACTTCTGTTGCATTTCATCGATTTGTGCAGCATATCCCTCACATCGCTGCGAATACATGGCTCGCAAGGATGCTTTTTTGGTCGATTCCTCTTTCAACACTGCCAATTCGTCGCGCAACGATTGCATTGTGCCCGTGATCAAGAGCTTCTCTTTCTCATACTTTTGTTTCACATTAGCCAAGGCAGTCTCCGCCGTGGTTTTATTAGTCCGAAGCATACTGCGCATAGTAGGCACTTGTTCCCGTTTGACTTGATTCGACGCTTTCAAAGCACGCATTTCTTGTTGCGCTTACTACAAATCCATGCTAATTTGGCCCGTTGACTTTTTCACCACCTGCGGGTACTTCTCCGAGAAGCAACATAGCAAATAACGTGGATGACTTACCATTGACAGCTGAAAATCAACCGCGTTGCCCAGTGCTTCACTACTCGGTGAGTAGGCCGGAGCCAAACACCTCAATAGACGATCTTCCTCGTCATCTGTGTTTACATCAGAAGCAACTGAAAAGTCCGGAGATTCTTTATTATTCAGTCGAAGTGGAATCTGCGGACTTTCGGCCAATTCTGTGACCTGTTTTGCGGGATTCCCTTTCATTGCCGAGCACACCAGAGCGCAAGAGTCCAGATGGATATTTAGCGCGCGAGATATATCCTTGGAAAAGGCACGCAGTCTATCGTCCGTTGAGCGAGAACTCTCCTGGTTGCTGGATAAATGATTTTTCCAATTCTTTATTTCTTCCGAACGTTGTTCCAAATCTTGTTGAAGTCTTATCAATTCTTGTTTTAATCCTTCTTCCGTAGCCAATTCTGGACGACTGTTTAGCTTCTCACGCTCACGATACCTCCACAGATCACGCTGCATGCCAGTAATCTAGCGTAATGCCACAGAGTAGCGATTCTCGGTGAGCAGTAAAGCCGTTCGAAGTCGTTTATAGGTAGCTTGGTCCCGAATGGAGTTTTCATTCTTATCATTTTCATCTAACTGCAGCAACACGGAAAGAGTGAACTCGGCCATGATGTCCTTTGCACTAAGTCCTCCTGGAACTACTAAATCCGATGCGGATGGTTCGTCTTCAGCTTCTTCACGCTCAAACTCCTCCTTAGCTTCCGACCTGATGGACATGATTGCATCCAGCTGGGCTAAAAGTCCGTTGATTCGTTCCTGTTTATTTGACACTTCACTGTTGGCCAACTCCAGTGAGCATTGCATCTCTTCTAGCAATCTGTTCAGTTCATTCTCATTTGCCTCCAGTCGAGAAAGTTCGGTCTGATACTTGGTCATTTCGGTGACTCTTAGCTCGGTAAACAGATCATCCGGAGTTGAAAGAGCTTGTTCTCCATCACCATTCTTGACAACTGCAATAGATTGTGACAGACGAGAATCTTCTTGCACATGTTTGTTATCAGAACCAAGCCTTTTCTTTAAAACGGCATCCATCTTTTCTAATACTTGAATTGAATTCTCTCTGCCATCGCGATTTGTGAGGCTCAGATTTACAGATCTCTTGAGGTCGTGACGGAGGGCCGAAAAATGATACATGGACTCAGAAGTAATTCAGCCATGGAGCTCCTTCCTCGTGTTGTGAAGCTGGTCCCGTTCAATTTAAAGTGATTCCAAAGATTCCTTCAGCGACTTTTCTGTCATCCTCTTAAGGCGAGTGATTTCTCCCAGCTGAGAATGGATAATTTCATTGTCATCTTGGAGTCTCTTAAATTCATGTCAAAGGCTTTCGAATTCGACCTGACTGGTTTTGAGTGCAAGAATGGTCTTTTGTAGACCGAGGTTTTTAGCATCCAAGTCATCAAACCCATTTAAAAGCTGGCCTTTCTTAACATTAGTTTCTTTGGGCTCTGTTTCCAGACGTTGGTTCACTTGCCCTAGTTCTTTGCACTTAGCCATCTGGTCGGCTTATTTTTGATGCAGACCGTCATAGTCTGTCTTCTGCCTGTCCAACTTAACTTTGACGTCCTTCAGTTCAACTTCAAGATCTTGTACCTGAGCAACCAGATGTTGGTCCTTGTTAGAATACTTCGACAGCATATCTTGCTCCTCCTCAAATCCAGCAAGACTGAAAAGGCGCTGTATTTCATTTTGCTCGTGCAGTTTCCGCTTCGATAGTTTTAATTCGCGGTTAACTTCTTCAGGGCGTTTTTCTAGCTCCTCGACCTGATTCTGGAGCTGATGTTTTTCTTCCAAACGTTTGAGGTCATATAGTGCAGCCCCGTACTTCTGAAGTGCTTCTTTGAGGGCATTTTGAAGCTATCGATTTTCCTCCTGCAGCGACTGGATGCTGGACCCCGCCATCGAACCCAATTTCGGGGAAAAGCTGCAGCGGAGCGAAAGATTCAGAAATTTGGAGCTCCAGAGCTGTGACCGTTCCAAAAGAACACCGCACATTCAATCGACGGCATCAAGCAAGGCCGCCCGGAGCGCGGTGAAACGCGATTGGATTTAATGGTCCAATCACAAGCAAGGTGCGTGCATGTGAGTATTCGCGGTAGAAAACAGGCACGGATTAACAGGCAATCAATGAATTATACTAAAGTTATTCCGTTACCGCTGTCGTGTACGTAGGAGGACACACTCCTTCAGCCTCTACAATCGCGTTCGTCCAGGTCAACGAGGAAAGACCGTGCACAGCCAACCGCGAGTATTCTCACTGGGCCTGAGCACAGAGACCGCACGCTGGCTTGTGCCAAGGACGTCTGTGTGAAGCGGCGCTAGGGGTCGTTGCGTGCGCTTAATGTACAGTCACATGAGTGGCAGGCGGGGGATGATTGGATGATCACTGTATGTATAGCTTCAAGTCATGCACTTAGACCGAGAATCTCGCACGCACAGGCACACTGCGCGGACAATCTAGATCCTTCGTAATCATGGACACACGCCTGCAGTTGTGCACACATGTACATAGTTTTACATGGTTATCGCTATTCGTGCTTCGTCCTGGAAGGCACTGGCCAGTCAGGTCGTATCTCGTGTTGAACGACCTTGCGCAGTCTGATCCAACTGCACAGCTGGCTAACATCATCTTCAAAAAGGGTTGAGGGAAGGCCGTTGGAGGCCGACTCCTTGTGGCGTCCTAAGGCCTGGATTTCCGCCCACATCTCCGCCTCGGTAGGTGGAACTGTCAGAAGGCACCACTGGACAGATTCCCATGGACTGGATTTATTCGATGATTGTGCCGATATACAAGATGCTCTTGTGAAAACCACAGGGGAATTAGCTTGGTACATATCGCATCCAAACTGCCCACCGAGCTCATTCTCCACCGATTGTCTAGCGCCCGTGAAACATGTACGCGTGAGAATCAAGCCGGTTTCAGACCTGTTGGGCTTTCTGTCGACCACACTTTCATTTTTCGACAAATCTTGGAGCACAGACTCATCTTCCGTAGGCCAACAATCTTTTTTCCTAATTTGAAAGTGGCTTTTGATTCAGTCGACCGTACAGTTCTCTGGCGCTGGCTCGCATCGATGTGTATGCCAGTGTAGTGTGTTTCTCTTTACCAATGCTTGCATGCGAACAGCCGAAGCCGAGTTCGTGTCTGTGGCGATTTTTCATCTCAATTCATCACAGGAAGTGGTGTTCGTCAGAGTTGACCTTTTTCGCTCTTCCCTTTCAATTTCGTAATTGAAGTGATTCTCGAGATAGCCCTATCCTCGTGTGAGAATAGCGGCATCGATCTTTGCTCAGACAGTAAACTGTCTGACTTGGAATATGTGGACG
This sequence comes from Fasciola hepatica, assembly GCA_948099385.1. Taxonomy (NCBI): domain Eukaryota; kingdom Metazoa; phylum Platyhelminthes; class Trematoda; order Plagiorchiida; family Fasciolidae; genus Fasciola; species Fasciola hepatica. The sequence continues at coordinate 4,944,354 of CANUEZ040000012.1, read as the reverse complement.
ATACTGTTCTTCTGAATGAAGATTCAGGTAAGTTGCAAGCTTCGTAAGATGGCCTAAGCTACATCGTAGCAATGTTTGAGATGTGTTTTGCACCTTCAAAGTGTAAAATGCTGCTTCAGGACTGGGTTGGCTGAACGCCAAATCTTGTGTTGGCAGGGGAAGTTTTAGATGAAGTAGATGAGTTTTGTTGCTTGGGCAATTACATATCACCTAGTGGACAGATATCGGATGAACTGTCATCACGTGTACAGGGGGCACGATCGGCTCTTGCTAACTCCAGCCATTTGTGGCGTCAGAATGGCATCCGGTTGCCTGTCACTGAGGAGGTTAGGTCCGTTCTTTCATACGGTTCAGAAACATGGCCGTTGTTTTGTTTTGTCCCACTAGTTATAGTGAGAAAACTGTTCTGCCTTGGAACAATCTCGTTTCATTGGTACGGAATAAATTGTTTATATCAGATACGCGTTGGTCACAACCGAAACCGCGCATAAAAGCTTATCGATCTACTGACAGACCTAAACGGCCCCTTCTGGCTGGTTTACCCAGTTGTTCCCGGATTGGTTGATTCAACACTGGCCAGTTTAGAGGAATGTAAACCGCTGACTGGCTCTGCTCTTGTCGGCGATTCTCGCCAGCCGATAACGTGGTGTCTGCTTCACTGAACCAGGCCGTATATTAGCAACGTGCTGGGCCCATTCCGTCACAGCTGTTAAGGGTAGAAGGTGGACGAAGACTGGCGGTATTTGAACATCAACGTCTCCTTAGCATTTCCCGAATGTCGTGGCAAAACCGTATCAGCAATGCTGAGGTTAGTCGTAGGTTGTTGGGAACCAATGGCACTTCACTGGAACAAGCACTGAATCTGAACAGGTTAAGGTGGTTGAGACATGTGTTACCCATGCTAAACGACAGGAATTCTCGAGATTCGCACTTTTCCGAGGCAGGTAGTGGGTGGAAGGTCGGTCGAGGTGGTCAGTCCATGACACTGCAAAAAGGTACGAAAGCCTTGACCAGTGGACTTGGCCAAGTAGGATGTTTTAGCCTTACGTGTTCGTGCCCACGCGACCCGCTTACCAGATGGTTGGTGGCCAGGTGTCGCGGCCAGTGATTACATTCGGACTCTGTCTTCGTGATTTGCACTTAATCTGATTCTCGGATCTTTTTCACTTGATGCTTCTATGCTTTTTGCCTTTTACTGGACGACGCTGGAAGGTAGGAACCGAAACGAGAGATCAGAAGTGCGAGGTTAAAGGTTGAATAAATTGAATTGAACTGAAAGCCGCACGTGACTGGTTTGAAATCAGGGTTTTACAGTCTCCCTTAGACTGACTACCAGTCGGCCAACCCGGCGGAGTGCGCCAGGCGTTCGCTTTCCTCTTTTTACCTTAGTGAAGATGCCTCCGCCACGTGAAGGCAGTGAGTGGGACTTTCTCAGCAAAGGATGAGTAGGACACGAGGTCATTTGGAAGCGTTTTGAAAAGCGTTTAGGTTGAGTAGCCACCTCGGAGCCTGTCTACCCACCCGCGACCGTACTAAGACACGACGATGAGTCCCGTACCAATTGACTTTGTTTCACAGAATATGTTAAGCACAAGATCCAAGCGACGGCTGTCATTTGGTAGAACTGACTGCTGAATTGGGGAACGCTTTTGGGCCTACAACGTTTTCCTTCACATTTTTGAAGCTCTTTCTTCGGCCTACATCTGTGCTTACCGCCTTTCGTTGCAGGACACTCACAATATCAACTGACCTACTGCAAGTTATCGAAGAGTCTAAAGTAGGGGAATATAATAACGCATTGCTTTATGCTAATAAATCGAGATGGTTCGGAGTCAGTGGCTTGTTCTCGGGGACTAATATGGCAAATCTCAATGCAGCTAATCGAGTTTCCTGGCTTGTACCCATTGTCGCAGTTTGCACAGGTTAGCCATTGGATAAACAGGCTGCTACCCTGATGAGTGTGACAGAAATTTGTACCATGCAGCTGCACTCGTGGTGGACGATTGCACAAACAATATATGGTACGGCTTGGTAGATCTGACCCATATCGGATTCGAACCCCTCCACTAGTGCCGCGTGTGATCTGCTACCTGAACTAAGAGTCAAGCCAAACGGCTTCAAACTTTCCGCAAATGGATCACAGAATCCAACCAGCTAAAATTCTGTAAGCACATGGTATTCGCCACAGTGAACTAACGCGAAATTTGAATGTCTACAGCAAGATCGATCACGGACTACTGGTTTAATATACGGGGGTGTTTGGTGATGAAGTGTGGTTCGACAGATTTGAGAAATGTCAAAATGACTCAACGGTAACATTAGGATCAATCCGACATAGAATGTGCAAACTCAGTCGAACACTTCTGTAGTGTTGCAGTGAACCTATCTAACGATCGCTGGCAAAGAACTCACGGACAATGTTTTCTGAGTCTTTTTTCATGGGTACACTGTGTTGCTTGTATTATTCTGCAATGCACCACGCACTTTCCTCAATGCACCTTACAGTACTAACATCTAAGTTGAATTTTATCATTCACTGGTTAAAACATTTATCTAGTGACTGGGACTCGATATGCTTAGCGTTAACGACGTAAGGCGCATGAAAACGTGATCATAGAAGCACGAATAGTTCACATAGTCCGATTAAATGTTTCAGAACGGTAAAGGCACGTTGCATATTAACTGGAACACTTTCTTCGCTCAGAAAGAAATGCATACATAAACATTAGGCTTCACGACTTTTTCTTTAAATTGGGTGGCCCAGATATCCCAATTCTTTTATCGAATTTATTCAATTTGTCTATGCGCTTTAGTTGGTATCCTACACAGTGAAAAACGTCGGTTATTATTCCAATTCATAAGAAGGGAACACGGGAGGACCCGGCCAACTACCGGCCTGTGAATCATACCCCAGTAGTATCGAGGATTATGGAAAGATTAATAAAACTTAAACTAACAGATCACCTCCTTAAAAACCACCTTATAAGTGAAGGTCAGCACGGTTTCCTAAAACATCGATCCTGTGCAACCTGTATGACTGACTTTCTGAACCTTATTACGATAGCTGCCAATGATGGTAAGGCAGTGATCTCAGTCTTTTTAGACATGTCTAAGGCCTTCGACCGGGTGTCTCACATTCGTTTGTTGTCAAAGGCTAAGACATTCGGCATTGTTGACCCACTATATGCCTGGCTAGAATCGTACTTGTCCTCGCGCAGTCAAGTGGTAAACGTTGATGGCACAACTTCCACACCCAGCCCTGTAACCAGCGGTGTGATCCAAGGTAGTGTACTGGGCCCGTTGCTGTTTCTCATGTACATAAATGACATACTTACCGTGGTTCGTCATGGAACTCCTTTTTTATTCGCTGATGATGTAAAGTTGTTTTACACCTTCGACCATAATTCATTAGGTAATACTATAGCAAAAATATCTGAGGACCTGCGGATGCTCAATTCGTGGTGTACCGATTGTCTAATGAAGTTCTCGGCGGACAAAAGCTGCATTCTTACATACAAGTGTCATGTCCCTCCCGAAACGTTTAGTATAGGTGGTCACCTGATCCCCAACAAATCATCAGTACGCGACCTGGGCATATACTACTCCTGTTCGTTCAACTTCTCGGAGCAAACAGACACTCAAATTGCTAGGTCTCGCAGGTTAATAGGACTTGTCCACAAAACATTCCGTTTGCGTGAAAGTAAACTCAGTGTCTATACAACACACGTTAGACCATTGCTAGAGTATAGTTCAATAGTTGGCTCCAACATGCGCCAGACTGATAGGATCGCCATAGAAAATGTCCAGCGCACCTTTACTAAACAAATAGTTGGATATTCGTCTAGTCTCAACTATAAACAACGCTGTGACCTGCTACACCTCGAACCCCTTTGGCTCCGACGGATAAAGAACAACTTGTCTTTTTTCCACTCACTATTAAAATATAGATCCTGCAAAGCCTCCCCTGTGGTACGAGACCCATTAAGCCTAAGGTATTCGTTACGACACAGCAGTCATTCGGTCACTGTGCCGTCCTCGAGAACCAGCCTACGGTCCAATTTCTTTATTTTTAAACATTCACAAATGTGGAACAAACTTCCACCAAATGTCCGTGCAATAAGCCACTTGCCGAGATTCAAAGAGGAATTAAACAAACGGCTTGATGTCCTGACACTCGTATCAAACAATGATCCATACACTTCGGAGGAGCGAGCGTACGAAGTTGGTTTGGGTTACTGACACGCGGGTCTGAGTCGGGGGCCACAAGACCTACGTACCACACAAGTCGCCGTAAATACCACTCAAGTTTCATTAATCTTTCGCGTAAAACCTTGTGTTTAGCAAAGTCGAACCATCCCTCAAGTAGTTCCAATTTCTAGATACTAGATGTTTTTCTTTACTACTGACCGCTGATCCTCAGCTGGGAGCACCCCAGACTGCGTTTTTCTATTTTTACTTTTCCAGACAACCGCTGATGATGGCTTCCCTTCGATGGCTTGGCATAATACCTGGCCCACATTTCCCGCTGAAAACTCGATACCTGCTCGTCATTTCGTCACTACCACACAGGCCATGCTCTCCAGGACCCCTCGCAACCTCCTGGATTATTCGATCTCTATGTGACAACGCCAATATCACTCAAGCGAAGCCCGCCGGCGCGGGCCGCGGTCAGATCCACCACTTTGGCCGACGCACATCGGGAGTGCAGGACGTCTGCAACGATGTGCGGACGCAGATAGGATTGCGGATGGCACCTGTCAACAAAAACGGTTTTCAGGTTGGGTGTCCCGCGCACGGTCAGCCCCACCCACCAGCACCGGTCGCAGCAAAAAATCATTCACCCGAAATGCTACAAATATGGAACTACCTCCCCAGTTACCGCTTATTTTTCATCGAACTTGTCTCCATCTTCGCAATCTTAACTTACCGCTTCTTACGCCCAGAAAAATCTACTTTCCCTAGCATATAATCATCGCGGGGTTAAAAGACCGTTTCCGTACTCGGCTTACCGTTCATTATCCTTTTTTTCCCGATGATTCTTGCCAAACTGCCCGCTTGTCCTATTAGCAAACTTAACCAATCCCCGAGATAAAACTCGCTTCTATTTTATAAGTTATCAATATATTTGCAAAATTCACATTTATTGTTGCCATACACTTCCGTACCACAATGTCCGGTATTCTATCTTGGTAAATCCTCCCAGACAATTTTCATTCTTGCATCTCTCTGGTCTTTATTTTCGGCCCTTAGATAACGATTATCAAACGTAAATACTTACCTGCCATTTAAGTACTCGCCCAGTACCCATTTCTATTTTGGTGCATCCAATTTCACCTTTATGAAAGTAAGCAATATGCGCAACGATTACATGTTTACATCCTGCCACTTCTTCCACCATCACTCCAGCGACCTCGCCAGATGTGATGTCCGTTTGGTTTATCAAGGACTCCATCCACATCCAGCCGCCCAACTTCCCAACTGTATTCAGCGTTTGTTGGTGCTTTTTCATATTCGGTATTCTATCTTGGTAAATCCTCCCAGACAATTTTCATTCTTGCATCTCTCTGGTCTTTATTTTTGGCCCTTAGATAACGATTATCAAACGTAAATACTTACCTGCCATTTAAATACTCGCCCAATACCCATTTCTATTTTGGTGCATCACATTCCCCCCTCATGAACGTTAACAATGTGCGCAACGATTACACGCTTGCGTCCGGTCACTTCTTTTACCATCACCTAGGCAATAACTCTCTACAAATGAGTCCTTCATTGGGTATTTAACGGACTCAGCCGATATTTGGTCGCTGAACGTTTCAAGGAAAATCTTCGAAAGATTTTGATTGTTCTCTGTCTGCAAATTCATTCCTATCATCGTCTGATTTCCAATCCAAAGCCGTGCCATAATCCGCGGAGCGCTGTAGCTGGTTCATGTCTCCCTCGGAAACTTCTTTTCCCTCGAAGTGAACAAAACTTTCGTCAATTCTGTTTGATTCTCTTGTTGCATAGCACTTCGTTTTGTACTGTTTCAGGAAGAGTCAGCTACCTTCGAACATCTCGACCCTGACTTGACCGGGTTGGCTACCCGACCTTGAGTTCAAATTTGCCGGGCGTCGCCACAGAGAGTGACTTGAATACTTTCTCCTGTACAATATTGAGTGCACATACCTTAACCAACCTCTTGGAATTCGGACTCTACGTCTAATTGTACCGTTTGATCTTGCGTTACAGCATGCCTCGGGTTATCCGAAATAAACCATTATCATTATCATCATTATCATTGTCAAGTTATCGAAGAGTCTAAAGTAGGGGAGTATAATAACGCACTGCTTTATGCTAATAAATCGAGATGGTTCGGAGTCAGTGGCTTGTTCTCGGGGACTAATATGGCAAATCTCAATGCAGCTAATCGAGTTTCCTGGCTTGTACCCATTGCCGCAGTTTGCACAGGTTAGCTATTGGATAAACAGGCTGCTACCCTGATGAGTGTGACAGAAATTTGTACCATGCAGCTGCACTCGTGGTGGACGATTGCACAAACAATATATGGTACGGCTTGGTAGATCTGACCCATATCGGATTCGAACCCCTCCACTAGTGCCGCGTGTGATCTGCTACCTGAACTAAGAGTCAAGCCAAACGGCTTCAAACTTTCCGCAAATGGATCACAGAATCCAACCAGCTAAAATTCTGTAAGCACATGGTATTCGCCACAGTGAACTAACGCGAAATTTGAATGTCTACAGCAAGATCGATCACGGACTACTGGTTTAATATACGGGGGTGTTTGGTGATGAAGTGTGGTTCGACAGATTTGAGAAATGTCAAAATGACTCAACGGTAACATTAGGATCAATCCGACATAGAATGTGCAAACTCAGTCGAACACTTCTGTAGTGTTGCAGTGAACCTATCTAACGATCGCTGGCAAAGAACTCACGGACAATGTTTTCTGAGTCTTTTTTCATGGGTACACTGTGTTGCTTGTATTATTCTGCAATGCACCACGCACTTTCCTCAATGCACCTTACAGTACTAACATCTAAGTTGAATTTTATCATTCACTGGTTAAAACATTTATCTAGTGACTGGGACTCGATATGCTTAGCGTTAACGACGTAAGGCGCATGAAAACGTGATCATAGAAGCACGAATAGTTCACATAGTCCGATTAAATGTTTCAGAACGGTAAAGGCACGTTGCATATTAACTGGAACACTTTCTTCGCTCAGAAAGAAATGCATACATAAACATTAGGCTTCACGACATTTTCTGGGAAGTCCACGGATTGTAGATGGGTCGTAGGTACCTACTGTCGGCTAGTTGCTCCATTTAGAAAACTGTTCACCCCACGTTACTCAGATAACTCGCTTATAAGCTAATTTCAAACGAGCATTACCCATGAGTCAGGTGAGATTTTTTTCATCGCCGTCTTTGTCAGAAACCAAACCAGTGTTAATTAAATACAAGGGCGCCGTTGGCCGTGACGTCTAACTATTTCATAAGTATTTGTTTACTGAGTCTGTGGATCTGTTGGAACCCAGAAGCCTTATAAACCCAACAGCGCTTAGTCCGCTTGTCAGGGTTTGTATACCTGTTGAATATCAGATATACTTATCACTATTTCTTCAATTCTCTACTCATGCATGGGTGCAGGGTACACTCACAACTCCGAGGCTGTCCTGTGTCATCAAAAAGAACCGGCGTGCGTCGCCGAATAACTTTGACTAAAGAGCCCCATAAAGTCCTAATGGGCCAGACGTGGTAACGAGTCGAGTGAAATAAGTCCGCGACCTATGGCCGAAGTTCATCGATGCCAACGTTTCAATATCAAAGGTGAACCGATGGTCTATTACCACCGGTATTCAGCGGCGGAATTTTACTCGAGGGTTGCATAATCGATGAAACCATCAGGCACACGGGTGACTAGGCCCTACCAACCTGTCAAGTGACGTGTGTTATTACGCTGATGTTCATCATCGTGGTATAGCGTTAAACAGTAGGGCAAGCCCCGCTGATCACTGCCTTTCTCACCATGTTCCACGTGGAAATGGGAAGAATGGATATATAAGATGGACAGGGAGTGAATATACAGGAGTGGAAAAAGGAAAGAATGCCCTGGTAGCCAACACACGGATACACAGTTCAACTGTACAAAAACACATCGACCAACTATTCTGATTCGATAGAAAGTGACAACACGATCACCACTGTTCACGGTTCGCTGCCATATTCTTCAGTGTTCCCAGACAACTGGCTGATGGATCGTTTGGACCACAACCACGAAGACTTGAGGCTTTTGCTTTTCCTAAGTTCCCTGTAAATTTTCTCATTCATCCTTGCCAGGTCATCTGTTGACCTCCACGTGGCTTCTTCCACCCCCGAGGACGAACGGAAAACAGGGCCCGGCACGGTAAACGTGTTTTCCACACGTGACACATGCTCCAACCAGCGAAGCACACTAAGCTGGACACGCTGTGACGGATTATTCTCTGAACTGCTACCCAATACTCGATTTCTGACCTCGGCATTTCTTATTCGGTCATTTCATCCGATCTTAGCCATACTACGCAAACACTGATGGTCAAAAACCTCAAGACGACCAATATTTTCGCTCGCAGACTCCACGTCTCGCAACGATGAAACAAAACTAAACGCGCCGCGGTACAGTACGCACGACCTTTCAACTTAGCCAAATATCATTTCGGTGCCACAAGTGCTTCAGTCCAAAGTACGCTGCTCAGGCGTTGGATATACGAGTGCTCATCTCTCATTCCGTGCCCCATCAGTAGTCACACAACTGCCGAAGTAACTGAAGTAGTCAACAATTGCCAGCACCTCCCCATTGAACAATAAGCTCGGAATCGTTGAAGTGCATTCTTGCAACATCGCTTTACACTTTGAAGGTGCAAAGCGCACGCCGAATGGAACTACAACTCTTGCGAGTCTACCTAGTCCACATTGCGCGTGTTTCGTGCATTCGAAAAAACAAACAAGATCGTTTGGGTAATTCAGGTCACACAGCTTTTCGACGCCCACATCCTGAAGAGTTTGCAAATCATTCTCCGTCATTTCGTCCACGATGAAGTTGAACAGGAATGGAGAAATTAAACATCCTTGCCGAACACCCCTGGTCGCTTCGAATGGACTGGATAGTTCACCGTATGTTCTTATGCGGCCGGAAGTATGAGAGTAAAATGGCCTCATTCATGAACTTTTGAGGCATACCTTTTCCATGAAGAGTACTAAATAGCGCTGTTAGACCACCCGGATTGAAGATGCCTTTCAAGTCCAGAAAAACCATTACTGTAGGTCGACGGTGTGTGTGTGCGACGCATCTTAAGTAATAATTTGTTACACCTGTCAAATTGGTCATTAGAAATGTGACACTCACCGTCTACTTACTATACCATCACCGTTATCGAGACCTTTGATCTTCCAGATGTTGCATTCGTGTTATATTACCGAAACTGACCCCGTATCCAGCCTCTAAATCACACCACTATCTGCACCGGCTGATACATTTTATTTCTATATTCGTTGATCCACGGCCGCTTCCCGCGATATACCTGGGCAGTTTTATTGATCTGTCATTTTTGCATGGTACATACCACACAGCATTCATCTACTGACGTACACTTATCCGTGGATTACTTTACCTTTCCTCTCGCAGAACTGAACACCTGTATAATGGATGTAACCACACGGTCAATATTGATTAGTCTTCCACTTCCGCTTTGACATTTCATACCAACCCTACATAAAGTTAACAACTTGCCGCACGCTCACCTGTTTTCCTCCGGCCGTTCCCTGCCACCATCACTCTGGTAGTATCTCTCCCAAGAAATACGCAGTTGTTTGCAACATATATGATTCCTCCAGTATACAGCCACCACTTTATATACTACCATCTTTGCAGACTGAAATATTTCCATGTTAATACTTCTTGACATACCTGTAGTAAAGTGAATAATTCACCGAACGCTTCGACGAGATTTCTATCCATATGCCTCTCATATTCTGTAGCGCACCAAATACATTTCCTTTGAATATGTTCGAATTTCCACTAGTGGTAATTATTTAATATATTACTTATGCATGTACTCCAGACCAACTGACATCATTCGACCTTGACCTTCAAATTTGCCGGGCATTACTACAGTTTTAGTTCACTGTAACACTCTCTCTGATACTCTGCATGCACTTGTTGTACCCTTTTGTGAATTGTCATTCCGGCATCACTATAATCATCTGATCATGCATTCTAGCATGCTTCGGGAGCATCCGAAATATACAATTATTATTATTATAATTGACGAAGAGTAAGGATCTGGTCGATGCATCCTAGACCTGAGCGTAATCCAGCCTGTTGTTCGCGGGCGGTCCTCTCGCGAGCCGGGTCAGATGGCATAGCAAAGCCAAGGCTAATACCTTGGTGACTGCAGGAATCAGGCCAATCCCACGCAGGTTATTGCAGTCATTGCGTATTCCCTTTTTGAACATGAGTACGACAGATGAATCCATCAACACATCACCCATTTCGAAAATAACTTGGGGGAGTCCGTCTGGAGCAGCCGCCTTCCCCCCCACTGGAGTAATTGAATGCTTGAATCCACCTCCACTTCTGATGGAGGCTCAAGTGACACTCCGCAAGAAATCGCAGTTGTTGACACAGGGTAACTACACCAGCGCGCGGCAAGCTAAACTGCTCCTTGAAGTATTCGACCTAATGGTTGAGCCTCTGCCCTTCGTCGGTAACAGGCTTCCCATTTCTACCGCATATTGTTTCGCTGACCGAGGTTCGCAATCCATTGGTGTCACGAATAAGTTTTAACAATCTTTGACGGTTATCTGAAGCAGCTTGTACTTTCATTTCTTCGGCTAAATCGACCCACCAATTTTCGCGATCACTTCTTAGGGCTTTTTGCGACTTACTTTTGTGTACGTCTTCGTGACTTATTCATCTCCTCACAGTTAGGGAGCTGACGCTATTGTGAACTCCATCAGATCTAGGACCACAGGCGAAACCTGCTGCCACGTACATCGCCTGCTGGATATTGGCCCAATGCTCATCTGCACTACTATTCGTCGTATATCTTAGCTCATGCGATAACTTATGCTCATAGCTGGTGTGAACTTCTGAATCAGACAAACGTTGTACGGCTAACCGGGTTTGCGGTTTGCGACGACGGCCATGGAGCTGGAGATATTCGCGTTAAAACTAATGAGTAGTTCGACTCTACGTACGTGGACCAGTAAGATCTACAGTTCTGAACAGCACTGCGCCACCAGTAACTCACGGCGATATCGTCGATCTGTCTCAAAAGACCCGTAGCGTTAGAGCACCACGTCGCCGTGCGACGCGAGCTGTGTCAGAAATTCGTACTGGACAGAAATAATGGACTCTGCACAGAACTGGAGAAGCCTATCCCCGTTATCTGTACGCTCAGCGGGTAAAACAACGCCCGCCTTAACAAGCATCTGACGCACTAAGTTTCCCAACTTGTGCAATAGTCACGTGCTAGCACTACAATGTCAAAACATTTGGTCCAGCGAACCAGTAACAAGCTCATCGTAGAACTCATCTTTATACGTGTCGGAGCTAGTCTGTTGGGGCGTATGCCGAGATCACAAACAAACTGCGCTTAACAGAGCTATCTTTTCGAACGCCAGCTGACTCCCGGAGTCATACAGCACAAACGACTAGTAACCGGGATCCAGTCTAAAAGGCCAGCCCCAACCTTCCAAGCAAAGACTATTCCTACACTACGTTGACCAGCAGCTCCAGCTACTTCGTCCCCTGAAGTGCACAGGAAATACCTCAATTAGATACCAGGAACAGCTAGTTAAATCACACTGCTCGAATCCTGGATACGCGTTTCACTTAAGCAGCAGACGTCAATCTTCAGAGAATCCATGGTGAGCGCCAGACACGCCTACTGACCGGCCTGCATGAGAGCACGCACGTTAAAGGAGCCAAGATTCACAGGCTGACGTGGCTTGAAAAAATGTGAATTACAAGATAGAGGATTTTTCACACTGTTTGACGGTGAACCGTTGCGACTTTCGAGCATGTTATCAGCGGGAGCATTATGGGTGGATAGAGGTGGTCGGGGACAGAAGACAAAGGTTGAATAAACGAGGGGGAACCCTGAGCAGTAGCCCTCTTATCACTACCCACCCCGCTCGATGCAATGGGCAGCGCGGTCCTCATTATCCTGCTCGATGACCGATGAGGTATGGAATTCTTTCTAGTAGTGCAGTTCACGGGAGATGTTGGACCGGTACTGCCACCGTGCCCAGTCACAAAGCAGGACAATTAGGGTTCTCAAGTAAAGTCTTTAGTTTTAACAACAACCGGTCTGCAAAGCAGCGGGATGGCTGAGTGGAAGCCCATTTGCTCCGACTAATTATTCTCCTACTTATTTCACTGAGTGATTGGCCAGCTTAAATCGAACCTGGAGGACCGGGAGATTGGACCTCGCCTGGCCTCTACACATTGACCTATCAGACGTGATTGCATCTCCGGCTTAAGGAAGCCATCCCGCACAGCTCTTTGAGCCAGAGATACGCATCTCATCACACCACGTCAAGGTGCGGTTTCGTGATGGTCCACTGACGTTCGGATATACGCTAAAAAACAATCAGATTTCCTTTTCCACACAGCTACCACTCAAAGAGGACGCTTGATTGTTCGAAGACGATAGGATTCGGTGGGAAACCGGATTAGTGATGCCAAGATTGGATCTGCTGTCCGACACATGGGAGACAAGACAGACTTCGTCATGTTTAGTTCGAACAACCATTAACCATGCACTGGGTGCAGCAGTCTCAGCTGCTATCTTTTAGCGGAAGCCCTAATCGGAAGTCATTTAAAAAAATGAAGAGAGAACTACAGGTAATGCCATCGAACCGCCAAAGAAAGTCGATGACCACAAGAGAACCACTGATCGCAACACAGCCATATCTTCCAATGCACTAGGCTACTGCATGGAGGTTTCCTCGTCCCACCCAAGAAGCCTAACGCCCTACATAGTCAAGTGCATTCGTGAATTTTTATACCTTTTTCATCTTCCTGGACTGGCCACCCATACTCACCTTCCAAACATTGCCCGCTCCGGTAAACACTGCATGCCACGGAATCCTGTCAGGGGACATGCGCAACAAATGTTGCAATAACCTTTGCCTCATGATTGCAAGTTTCATCCTATGATTCGGTTCGTACACTTAAGACACTCCGCCGAACCTCAGAATTGCTGATACGGTGTTCCCACGAGATTCAGGCAATGGTTCGAATATGTCAGCGTTCAAATACCGACAATCCTTGTATATCCTCCATCCTTGATAACCATATTTTCAAACCATACAAGAGCGCTGGTCTGACTACTGTAGCGTACACTCGACCACAGCTGATTCCGGTTGTTAAATTCCAAACGAGCCTTGTGTACACGCAAAAATAGGTCGTCCAGTACCTGACCTCTGGCTGAAATACAACTGCCTGTATAACAGGATTTATCTCCGTAGTCTAATCTCTCCAGACACCATAAGGTTTGGTGTTGTATCACCGCAGTCCTGCAACAGCATCTTGCACTGTGAGGTTGCAGAACGCATGCTGGGCATTGTTGCGCAACTGTTGTTCAGAAAAGCTTAAAAGTTATCTGGATCTTCAATTAGAAGAGCTATATCCTTTGCACATCCAGGGTTCAACGCTGTTTTACCCGGGTAAAGTTTAATACCACTATCCTTGCATGACAAAACGGACAGTCGCTAGGGCCATATCAACCAAAGTTAGCAGGGAGATGGGGGCAACTCTGGCGTATACCATTTTGTGGTAAGCTCGGGTGGAAAATCATCGTAAGCTCCAACTTGGCTTCGGGTATTTGCGTGCAGGGACTAAATGATAGAAGTGAATTTCTCTAGTTAATCCCTCAACGAGAGCCACCACCAGAGAACCAAACTGTCGACTGAGGCGAAGGTTGTTTTCAAATCAAGAGAAACAGGTTGTGGGCCTATGGAAGGCGTGCCTATGTTCTAAAATTTATCGAAGAGTGTATATCAAATCAGCACAATCTCGACTAGATCTAAACCTCGTATGATTCTCGTGCGATGGTTATATAAGCGGTGGAGAATGATACCAACAAGCTGTTTAGACGCGATGCTAACCAGACACATTCCCATGTAGTTCTCACAGGAGGAACTGTCGACATTTTTACTTACACATCGGTATGATTACCGGCTGACTCTAACCTTCTTCAACAATACCAAACCGACAATGCTGAAATAGACGGAGGTAATCTATCCGGTCCAGCAGCCCCGTCATCTTAAGCAGCTTATCTCACCGAGAACCTCCGCTCCTGAGGGAAGACTGGCATTCACATCCAGAGCAAACTACTGTGCTAGTTAGCACGCGTGCTGTGGATAAAGGGCAGTTGAGCTGTTTCGCAACATGCTCCGCTCAACGATTTAGGCACTTCTGAATCCGAATCAGCAAGCCCTTTGTCAACTCCTTAAAGCCTTGCTTTTGTGGATCGGTATTTCTAATTATACGGGAAAGGTTGCGAATAGTGCCGATCACTGCAGCTTCTTCTATCCCTTACACTTTGCGATGCACCACTGTTTACTGCCGATTCCCAGGATCCGAATCAGTTGGCATCTACAGCACCCCCGTTCCTCATCAGATCTGGAGGAGTCGATCTACAAGCATCTAAAAACTCGATTGAGGGCGCAGATATCCACCGTTAGCATCCATGCTGCATTACGTGCCTCAAGTGGGGCCTCCTTGATCTCGATCGTTCGCTCTTCTGAATCCTGGGCATTTGACTACGGCGATAACTTGGTGAATATTTGTTTGGTGAATAAATGGATGCTTATCGTCCAGTTGCAGCCGTGGTGATGTTTCGAGTTGGTTCGTCCGCCGACACAACGAGGGCTAAGGCGCGCACGAAAAAGAGCGCGATCAGCTCCCACAGACATGGACCAAAGTGATCCACTTTAGCGATAACCAACAGCAATGTGGTCGACCTGAGTCCAGCGTTGTGAAGATGCCAGAGGATCCCTAAGTGAGTTGGCGCCATCTTTTGTGCGAGAAACTTGCACTCGCCAGAAATAGTCTGTGGTAAGAACACAGTTGGATGAGTCGACCATCGTTTTCCGTTCGATAGACTGGAATGCCAAATTGACCTCTTATATGCCTCTTCGTCTCGTTTAGGCTTCCACTTTGTTGTGTAGGAATTCAGTCTACTTTGACGGGAACACATGATTCAGCCACCCAAGGGTTAAACGCGAGAGGATACTCCAATTCGCTCCCTTCACTTGCGATTTATTTCTCGTTTTCATTTGATTACCTCGTTTTTTCATTGGATTTCTTCCGAAAGGATAGATGAAAATCACTACATTGATTGTGCACCTGGAGTTCCTTTAATGAACACGAACCAAAGTGAGCAATCGGGATTCGCCGTTCGATGATTCCAGAAGCGATGCTAATTTTTTTGTGCAATTTAAAATTTAACGTGCAAATCCATATCAATGAAACAGAAAGCACCCATATGGTATCAACGGGGAATGCGACTGATATGCTTCTCGGGTGATTATCATACTAGCCGTGAACTACGTAGTCCAGGTAGTACGTCAAATACTGGTATAAAACTAACCTACACCCAAAGCGCCCACATTGGCTTCACGCAATGTCACAGTTTTGACGTCTGAATGTTACCATTATTCTGTATTGGAGCTTTCATCCCGAGCTGCAAAGCTCGAAAATCATTGTAGGAATCAAAAACACGCCGCTTTCGGAAATATGTACTTTAAACGTGCAACATTTGCTCAATACGGTTGCTAATGCTCTCATGCGAACACAATTTAGGATGTTTTAGATGCAAACATAAGGATGAGCGAAAAATTATGAAACCACATCGTCCAGAAAAACCTAAATAGAAAGAATAAACAGTTAGTTTGCTGAGCCCTGAACGAGAGCTGATACAGCTCACAAGGAAAGTAGCGTACAGTTGATCGATCGTGTAGAGCATTTTTCGTGGTGATTCGCATCACTCTCGAGAACAAAAAATTACTGCGATCTAATTACTTTATTCGGGTACAACAAACAATGAAATGCAACTGTTTGACAACTGCTACTCGGCAGTAGTCGGTGCGGAACCAGCACTGTCACCTGACTGTTTCTTGACTCCTGAAACAATGTCATCGATGCGCAGCAAAAGAATGGCCGTCTGAAAATCAGATCAACATGTACTATGCGCTTACCTCGACGGCAGTCTTCAAAGTTTGGGCCTTGACAACTAATGGATCCCAGATATCAAGTTCCTTCATATCAATGAGTTTCCCAGTGGTCCCATCAACACCTAGTGTCCAGTATTTCGCAGGATCAACGGCATGTTTTGCGCGAAGTTCCGTGATGAGTCGTAGAACATTGGCACCACAGTTATTAGCTAGAGTTCTTGGAATGACTTCAAGTGCTTGAGCCATTGCCAAATACGCCATCTGTTGTACTCCGGATACGGTGGACTTCGCTTTCTCTGTTAAAACCCGACCGAGAGCCATCTCAATGGCACCACCCCCGGGAACCAAACGCTGCTCCAACATAACATTGCGCGCAACATTCATGGCATCTTGGAGATTTCGCTCTACTTCGTTTAATACATCCTTACTGGCACCCCTCAGAAGTATGGTGCAAGCTTTTGGATTCTATGGAAGAGTAATCACGATACATGAATTACCTTGCACTTCGTGATAAAAGTAAAATATTCATCACCAATGGTTTTCACCTCAAACAAGCCCGCGCCCAAACCAATATCATCCTCCTTGATTTCTTCTGGTCTGCTAACAATAGTGGCTCCAGTCGCCCTTGCTATGCGGAAGTTATCAGTTTTGCGCAAGCGCCTGACCACTGAAATCCCGGCTTTAGAGAGGAAATGCTGTGCCAAATCGCTGACACCCTTTTCCGTAATAACGACATTTGGCCTGTGTTTGATTATGTTGTCGCATACTTCTTTGATGTAATTCTCTTCTATTTCCAAAGCTTTGCTAAGAAATCGTTTTATATATCAAGATACGGGCTTACGTAAAGTCCTTATCAGTAGTGATCTCAATAGACGTTTGACTTTCACCTTTTTTGTATTCCAAACTGCAGTCAAGCAAAAGAATTCGAGGGTTCTCGATGCGCCTGGACATTCTCGGGTGAACGACGTCCTTGTTAAACATGACGCCATCCATAACAACGGAATCTTCAATGGACCCTCCAGGGATCTGTAATGAAGAGTGAGCTACTTCTGTTGTCACCATACCTTTTCGATTTTTGCATAGCGTTTGATATCGATTTCTTTATGACCATCAACCTCAACAGCAACAGTCTTCACCGCGTCTAGAGCGATCTGACAGGCAAGCTCGGCCCTGAAGTATTTCACAAGTAACTGGGATTAATTTGGTCAAACCATTGATTGATGAACTTCGTCCCAACGCAGCTCTTTATGATTTTGAACATTTCGTCACGGTTAGACGCATCCACCGGGACACTACGAGGCATTACTCGAAGAGCAGAATGTACCTCAAGTTCTCTCGAAGCGCGGTCAGCATATCGTCAAGGCCCTTGCGGAAAGCAGATATGATTTTCGTAGGATGAATTTGCTTCTCTAAACACGGCGCAGCTACGGCAAGCATCTCACCACCTGAACATTACGATTACGAAAAGGAACTTGCCAAGGATAATGACCGAAGTGGTACCGTCGCCAACTTCTTCGTCCTGAGTCCTGGCGATTTCGATCATTGACTTTGCAGCAGGGTGTTCTACAGTTATCTAAGCAAAAATCAAAATACCATGACACCCACTTCTCTCAAAATTGCATTTCCGTCGTTCGTCATCACAATACCACCCATTGGATCCATCAGCATCTTCAACATAGCCCTGGGACCCAGGCATGTTCGAATCACGTCAGCGACCATTTTTCCGGCTTCAATGTTAGCTAGCTGAACAGATTTTCCTTTTTCACCTCTAGCATTCCTATCTGCACGTAAAATACTCGATTAAACTCCAGCTACAAAGACTTACTCAGCACGAGGACGGGAGCACCCGCAGGCATGGTGACGCAGCGCAGAAAGTCGAAATGCGCGCTAGTTCAGTTCAGTTCAGTTCAGTTCAGTTTGCACAGGACTTGGTGTGGCTAGAGCCAATCGTGTGTCCAGATAGTTGTGTTGTCGGCGCGTTCCCGTAGCTCCCAAGACTGCGTGATTTTCTTTTTCTGAAAGGCAGAAATTTTGTACAGTATCAGCCCTGGCAGAGTAAAGTGGAAACAATAAGTAAATTGCATCTGACCCTAAAAGCTGCTTAACATAACTCGGGGTATACTGCCACCCAACATAGGTCTACTGCTTTCTTAAAGGCCTTCACTGTTGTGGTATTTATGACCTCTTCCGGGAGCTTATTCCAATAGGGTACCACTCTATTTGAGAAGTACTTCGCCCTAATTTGGAGCCTCGAATGTTTCCTTTGTAATCTAAGGCTATGCCCCCTTGTGCCTCTCTCGGGGATCAGCGAAAAAAGGTCTTCTCGACTTATTCCTGACAGTCCTTTCATTACCTTGAAGGTTTCTGTCAAATCCCCGCGAATGCGCCGTCTTTCTATCGAGAATAGGTCTAGGGCACGGAGACGCTCTGTGTAGTTAAACCCCCTTTGCCCAGCCACCATTCTAGTGGCTAGCCCTTGCACTTTCTCCAGACAGTCGATATCTTTCTGGTAGTACGGTGCCCAGCCCTGAACGCAGTACTCCATATGCGGCCTAACTATGGCCTGATATATCGGAACGAATATCTCCGGATCTCTACACGACATAATGGATCTAACTCGAAAGAGTTCTCTCCTGGCCATATTGGCTGCTGAAGTGCACTGCTTTGACGGCTTAAAGCTGTTGTCCATTATAACTCCTTAGTCTTTTGCCTGCGAGACCACTTGCAACGAACCCACACCATTCTCACTAGCCCCTGTATTTGTGGCCAGGCATTGACACTTGGTGAAGTTTAGTGGAAGGTCCCATTTGCGTGACCAGTTTTGTACTGCTAACACGTCAAGTTCTATATCTACTCCAGCTATATTGACGTCATCGGCAAACATAAAGGTGGGGTTCGTAAGCCCACGTGCTAGGTCGTCGATGAAGATGAGGAAGAGCAGAGGGCCGAGCACCGAGCCCTGTGGTCAGGTCAGGTCACAGGACTTGCGGATTGAGCCAGCAAACGTCCAGTTTCTTGCACTGCGAACCCAAGGAGATCCCGCCGTGCTGCGACCTCCAGTTTGCACAGGACAGGTGAAGGCCACGGCCAATCGAGCGTCTAGAAGTCCTTCGACGGTATGCACACCAGTTATGCACCCACCACTGCCGGGTGTATTTCGTCGAATCCCCGCAAAATATGAGATGGAAACGGGAAATCTCATCGCACATCAACTGCTAGAGACATTACGTATCGTAAGCTTTCATTGAAATGGTATGCAATGAGCTAAAACGTCGATTTCAACAAACTGCAGAAACACCACCGTGCTCCCCGTCATCCATGTAGTTAACATACTCAAGGCTCACTATAAGGAAATATCTCATGTCAGTCGCGATCAAGGCACCTTTGAAGGACTGGACGGTCCGCAGATCTATCTTTCCACCAGGAAGACCGTTCCAACTGTTCACTACCCTGTTGCTGAAGAATTGCTATCTAGCCACCAACCTAACTCGGGCTTTTGTCAGCTTCTTTTCATGTCCCCTTGTTCTGAAATCTGCGGCCACTTGGAATAGACTATCTCGTCTAGGGCCAGAAAAGCCCTTCATTACCTTGAACGTTTCTATGAGACCTATTCGACGTCTCCTCCTTTCCAACTAGAAAAGATTCGGGTCACAGAGTCTCTGCTCGTAAGTCTTACCCCTCTGCCCTTCAACCATTCGCGTGGCGAGCCGTTGGACTTTCTCTAGGCAGGTAGCGTCCTTCTTGTCGAAGGGTGACCAAGCCTGCACGCTACCTTCTGAGGGAGGTCATATTGCAGCCATGAAAATAGTAACGAATATTCCAGCCTGCCGGCAAGACAATGCTGATCGCTGTCTAAAGAGCTCCTCATGAGCCTTTTGTGCAGCAGCGTTGCACTGCTCCGACCATTTGAAGTCACTTTCTTGATGACCTTAAGATTTCTAACTTCACTGACTGCTTTTATGGCAAACAGCCCTTGATCATGAGTGACAGTTAGGCCCTCTTTTGCCTTTGCCAACAAATGGTTTTTTGAGCGTTCAGAGATAAGTCCCACTTGTATGCCCAGTCTAGGACGGTGCTTATATCCCAGCCTAAGTCCACCCTACTCTCAGATTCAACGATCTTTATATCATCAGCAAAAATAAAGCTGGACGATTGAAGAGGTGATACCAGGTCGTTATTAAACTACAAGAATGGGACCCTGCCTGGGACGGATTCCTGAGGGACACTACTGGTGACATTCATCAAACTGGAGCACCTGTTTTAGGACATCTTTAAGCAACACGTAGTCAAATTCACAACAGTTCCCGAAATCAGAGAGTGATTATCCGTAAAATTCCAAATACAAGATTGTCAAATGAACAGTGATTTAAAACAGATGCAAACCTCAGCTATGCGATCAGAGGGACTCAGAAAACGAGAAAAAATTGCGGCATGCGAAAAAGAAGCACGTACTTCGTGCAGGTTCAGAATAAGTATATGACAGAGCAGCTCGCTGGACACGAACAAACAAACCTCGGTTTGTGAAAACATACGGCGCATAAAAACAAGGCAGCAGTGTAGATAAGTGAGTGATGTCAGGGAAACATGAAACTGCAGTGTTTTTGGGGGGATTTTCCAAGACCGGTCGTTACACCGCCCACCAAAATCCTCCCGAATCTTATCAGAGTCAAGGGTTTTGATTAAGGGTACTGTTCTTCCTACCTACCTGGAACCCGCCGTCAGTGCGCTCACCTAATACCTTGTCGTGAGCTTTCTACTCAAGATCAAACTTGGTCCGGCGGCAAAACCGACGCGATGTTACTCTACATCTTCCACGAAAACGGCCGATCGATGGCGGGCTCGAAGGAGCAACACAGGTGCCGTCCTCGGGAAAGCCATCGTGCCTCGGCTGCGCGTACTTTTGTGAGTTTGTGTGGGTGTGGGTGTCATGGGTGGGGTAGCACTCTAGTATGTGGGCAAGTGGTAACGAATTCCACCCACAGGAGGCATCTTCCAAATAGCCAGTGATAAACGAGGGACAATCAACCCTGAAGCGTGTTTTGATGGAGGTCATGAAGTATGAACGTGTATTATGTAAGTATGTATGCATCAAGGTGTATGGTAGTTCAATACGTCAGTATGTCAGAAATGCCCCCGCTCATGGAAGGTTTCCTTAACCACTTCAGAGACGAATGAGGAATAGTATGCTGGGTTTCTGTGTTATCGGATTCTCCGTTTTCACTCTCGAGGGTGTTAATGCTGCGTACGTAGTGGATTGGCTTTCCATTGGCGGTCTTCACCTCCACAGTTCTTATCATTTCGTCAGAGCTTTTGATGGTTTCCATAACCACGCCCAAAGGCCAGGTGCTGGAATGTGCGTGTTCGTCTGCTATCTTCACTATATCCCCAACCTTGAATGGTCTTGCTTTGATCAGCCACTTCTGTTGGACTTGCAGGGCCGGTAGGTACCCCCGCAGCCATGGCCTCCAAAAACTTGGCAAGATGGTTCACCTGCTTCCATCCAAGGAGGTGGCTCCCACGAAGGTTCATCGGTCCTTGGAAACCTTCGTTAGACCTTAAAGTCACCAAGTCGTTCGGGGTGAGCGCCAGATGGATGGAGTCACCGTCCGTTACCGTAACCGGTGGACGGTTGTTCACACTTCTCTCGGCCGCAGTCATGGCTGCGCTCAAAGTTTCGTCGTCACGCGGCTGTTGCTCAATAATCGACGGCAGTATTCGCTTGGTGGACCGGATCAGGCTTTCCCACACCCCACGGCGATGAGTTGCCTGCGGGGGACTGAAGTGCTATTGTATGCCACAGGCCACGGTTCGATTCCGCAGTTCGTCCCCGTTGATGTTTTTGCGCCAAAGCTGCAGTTCGCGGCGAGCGCCCACGAAGTTAAACCCATTGTCGGAGTATGTACCTGCCGGTATACCTCTTCGGTTGATGAAGCGCTGCAAGGCCCGGAGGAAAGAGATGGTTTTCATGGAATAAGCAAATTCTAAGTGCACCACGCGTGACTTCATGCACGTCATGATACACCCGTATCGTTTTTCCAACCTCTTTCCACACTTGATCCACAAGGGCCCGAAATAGTCCAGTCTGGTGTCTCTGAGCGGTAACAAACCCGGAGTCACTCTATGTTCTAGCAGCAGGGCCTTGTGTTGTTTGCCCGCTGCGGCTTTGCGTTTCCTACAAAGTGCACAACGTCGGATTACTCGTTTTACAGTCGTTCTTCCTCCCGGCAACCAAAGACGCTTTCGGATGACACTTGTTTCTCTACGACATGGATGCGTTGGATCATTAGCTCTGTCGCAGGTTGTCGAGCCGATAGCACTATGAGGTATTTTGCATCGAAGCTCAGGTAGGATTTGGTCAGCCTACCATCTACCCGTAGTAATAAATAATGGGTTTGGGGTTTAAATGCTTCAAGTCACTTCTCGGAGATGATATTCTTTTGTCGACTGGTCCCGCTTCCTCGGCCCTCTCGAGTTCTCGGTTGAAAGCCTCCCGTTGTATCATGTTGAATATATCGTGTTCTGCAGATCGTGATTCATCGGGGCTTACCGGACCCACTCGTATCCGGCTGGAGAGGTGGATCCTTTTCCTAAATAGAAAGTGTCTTGAACCTGGCCAACCAAACTTATGAATGGAATGTCTTCATCCGGGAGGAAAACCTGAGCAATCGTGCTAGAATGGATGTCGCTTCGACGACTGTGGCCGTCATCACTACGCCTCTGATCTCCAGTTCCAATTCCAGAAGGGTTTTAGTCCATACGCGGGCCAGTCCCGTTTAGGCATTCGCAGGAATTTCTTTCCTCCCGTCCACATGTCGGGTTGTCGGAAGCTGGCCGCTCTTCGGAAGCACAGATCGGCCGGGTTAACGAAATACCTGACATGCTTCCACTGGTTCACGGCCGATCCGTCGTAAATGATCGTGAGTCGGTTAGCAACGAAAGCACTGAACCGGCTCCTGACGTTGTTAATGTAGTGTGGTACTATCGTCGAGTCCGTCCAGAAACTAGCTGACCAAGTGTGGCAGTCGTAACATTTCCTCACTGCTTGTACCGCCCTGGCTGCCAGCACGGCTGCGCTGAGTTCAAGGTGCGGGATTGAAACCGACTTCAGTGGGGCAACTCAGGCTTTGGTGAACAGGATCCTCGTGGCATACTGTCCATCTCCTGTGCACCATCGTCTGTACACCACAGCTCTATAACCGACTTCGGATGCATCGGAAAAGACATGTAGCCTTCCTGTCCGTATCGCATGACCAGGAGTCAAACATCGTGGAACCCGTATGTCTCCTAGTTTCTTTAATGTGTTCAGAAACTCTTCCCAGTCCAACCGGTCCCCTCGGTCCAGGGACTGGTCTCAATCGACTCTCTTACGGCACAGCGGCTGCAGCAGGATCTTTCCGGGTAGCAGCCATAGTGAGACGAAACTGAGCGGATCGAACAAACTAGAGAGAGCAGATAGTATACCACGACGAGTTACTGGCAGCTCGGGAACGTTTAGCTGGAAAACAAAGTCGTCCGTTTCCGCGTCCCATTGTATTCCTAAAGTGCTTTCGGTAGGGACTGCAGAACCTTCCAAATCTAACTTTTTCAACCCTCTCGTGGTACGGAATGACCTCGAGCACTTCTGAAGTGTTCGACATCCATTTTGTTGGATGGAAGCCGCCCTCTTCTAGCAAACTTGTCAGGCCTCTGAACTGCACTAGGGTCGATTCTATATCATGGAATGACCCAAGATAGTCATCGACGTACAAATTTCTGCTGAGTCTATCTACCACCGACCAGTGGACCAGATCTCCACGTTTGTTCGCAGCTTCCCGAAGGGCGTAGTTTGCACAGAACGGTGACGAAATGGCTCCGAAGGGGTGGACGGTGATCCTATAATTTACCACGGCGTTATCTTGGTTGTTATCTTCCCACCACAGAAAACTCAAAGCATCTCGTTCTCCTACCGGCACCTTCCCCTGGTGAAACACTTCCCTGATATCGGCGGACAAAGCCACTCTACCCACTCTGGAACGGCACAAAACGTCGATCAGTGGTGTGGTCTAGTCAGGCCCTTGTAGTAGTAGATAGTTTAACGACTTGCCCTGGAACTTGGCTGCACAGTCAAAAACCACCCGCAAGTTTTCGGGTTCCCCGGGGTTGATAGCCGGGTGGTGAAGCAGATACCAGGTATCCTTCCAGCCGGCGGTGGTTTTAGGCCCCTTTTCAACGTGGCCGAGAGCTTCGTTTCGTTTTATTACTTCTGCATATCTTTTCAATAGATCCTGGTTTCGAACGAAGCTTTCTTTCAGTCGTAGTAGCTTTTGCGGTCCACAGTTTCTGTTATAAACCCAAGGGTCAGCTAGTATAAGCCATGTGGGGAACCTCTAATTGTTTTTTCAGGGCATCTAGTTCCTTGCCGCACTGTTTGCAGAGCGGAGTGGTCCTCTTGAGGCAACTATAGTCTTTCGTCTCCAATGTCGTGAAGCTCTTCCGCATACAGCCACAGCAATTGATACTCTGTGCGGCCCGTTTCGGCTGATAAGTAACTTACGAAGCCACGTCTCCTTAAGGGACCATATAATATCCTTCCCAGAGCCGTGCGTACGGCATAAGGTGCCTGGCGGTTGCCCGCTCTCTGGCCAAGTACCCAATGTGCCTCTGGCACGTCGCAGCTAATGAGGAGATCCGCTTCATCAGCTTCCCAGTCTACGACGGTTACATCTAACAGGTGGGGCCACCTAGTTAAAATGGAGTCCACCGACCATGGTGCTCGCATGGGGAGATCAGCTAATTTAGATGCCTACGTTGATTCGATTTGCTCGTTAGTGTCTAGAGAGATGAGTTGCAACCTCAACCGGCCGGCAGTCACTACTTGTAGTTCACACACCGTGCTCACTGCTGACGACGTCGTACTTTTAGTGAGCCGGTGTTTGTCGGCGAACCGCGCCATCACTAGGGTAGTGTCCGATCCACTGTCGACGAAGGCCAATGCATTGACCAACCCAGTTGGGGTCACCACTTCCGCGGCAACTACTCCTAAACGTACTGCTTTACTGGCAGACCGCGACGTTGAACAAATTACACTGGGCTTCTCTCGCCTGACGTAAAAATCGGTGGAGTCTGCCCGGACAACCTTCGTGACCACATCTGGTCCTTTTTTGACAAGCTGCCGCCCGGTATGTGCTGTTCAGGCATATGAGGCACGCTCCTGCCGTCTTCGCCATTCCCCAACATTTGCCTGCTGTGGCGTTGACGAACTTCGAGCATTCTAGTAGTCCATAGCTAGCGCCACACGACCCGCAACTTGGATGCGCTATAGCCTCGCGGGAAATGGTGTGTGCCTTGGTCCAAGGCTAATATTTCGGAAGTTCCCGTGCGGTGGTTTGAGCCTGGCTAGTGCTAGATTTGTTTTCTCGGTTTCTGTCCCGGATGAGTCAGCCAAATCTACTGTCGGCTATCTTGGTTTGCCTGTCCAAGTATTCGTTCATGTCCTCAAAGTTAGCCTCACGGTGACCCCGGCCTATACGTCCCGCATCTTCCGCCCACCGACCCTGTAGTTCGGGAGAGAGGCGACGGACTATGCTCTCAATGGTATGCATTGCATCGAAGTCAGCCCTGTAACCTAAATGGTCGAGGGCCCCCGGTTCTTTTGGCCTCTACCATCAAGCCCTCTGTTAGATTACTGGCTACTTTGAATGGCTGGCCGAACAGGTCCCTAAAAATCTTCCTTGCTGGTGTGCAGCTCTGTTCCGGGTCCAGCATGGCACATACATTGACAGCTTCTCCTGCCCGGCATCGACACTAATGAGTCAGGTAGAGAAGCTTTTGCTCGGGGTAGGTTATCTTGTTTCCGACGAAAGTTTTGAACTGCCTGATGAACTTGCAGTAGTGTTCAGATCGCCCGTCGAAAACTTTCAGTTCTACTCTTTGCAGATCGGTGGTTCGTTGCGTTGATGTTTTATATTCGACAACCGGCGCAGAGTTTCCTATTTTACTTTAACCTGATCTGTCGGATGGGTCATAGTCTATGGCCCTTAGCCCACAATCTTTCTGTCTACATTTCTCTTCTGCTTTCTGGGCTTGTGGCCTAGCTGATAACGGTTGTTGTTCTAGGTCTAATATCTTTAGCTTAAATAGGTCGACATTCTTGTAATCCATATCACCCTCAGTAATACGTGAGCTAGCACCGACAGAACTAGGCGACCCAGCATTAACTAAGGAATCAGAAGTACCCAAAACCTCGCCAGTGGCTTGCCGTCCAGATTCCAAATGCTTGGATTCTTTTCTTGGCGTGTTGCGTGTTTTCTCATTCCAGCTTGATCAGTTGAGCATTGTAAGACACCGTTGATCAATGCGTAGCCAAATTTGCAACGGATCCCGAGATCAGAACACGCTTATCCGTGAAATTCTAAGAGGAGAGGAAGTCCGCCAGCCACCTATACACTGGCCAACTTATACCGAACGTCTTCATCTTGCATAGTAAACGACTATGATTAACGAAGTCGAGCGCCTTGCTAAAGTCCAGGCAGCATACCTCAAATTCCTTGCCTTCGTCCAGTCGTCGAGTTACTTCATCTAAGAAGCGCAAGAGATTGGTCAGACAAGATCACTTTTTCAGGGATCCGTGATGGGCCAGACTCAGCATGGAGTGTTCCTGTAAGTGCTGACAGATATGGGCACGGATGATCTTCTCAAGGACTTTACATGGGATACCAGTTAGGGTTACCGGCCTGTAGTTCTACACAGCCGACTAAAGTCTACTCTTGTGCATTGCCACGAAGGCGGCGACTTTCCAGTCCTGAGGCAGATTACTCTTATCTAACATGGACCTGTACAGCCTGCATACCGATGGAGCCATATCTTCCAATGGCTTGATGGTAGCTGGGTGATGCCACCTGGGCCCGCTGACTTGTGGCTGTTTAATTCCTGTAGGTACTTACGTGGGCCTTCATGTGAGAGATTTAGCTGGTTTACCTCGGGAGCAGGATGCACTAGAGCCATATCTGCTAGTACCTCACTATCTACCCTATGCCAGCTACCAAATTATTCCCCCAGGGCGTCAGCTTTTCCCTGGCCATCAGTGGCAATACCGTGGTCCCTAGTGGACAGTGGAACCGCGGCGTTCTTTGTTGAGCCTTTAGACTGCACGGAGACAGGTAACTTTTTGGCTACTGTCTTAAGCACTGGGTCAATCAGAGCTCAAATTATCATGTAGAAGTTTGCGAAAGGCTCACAATCTCGTTTCTCAGCTTTGTATGGCTGTTCCAGGCTAGCTGACTGCCGGAAGCTTTGCGCTAGTTCCACCTGCCGTTTCTACGTCTGATGGCATTGGCTGTTGCAGATTTCCACCACATGGGTTTCTTCTTCCCACTCCTTAGTTTTAAGGGTGAAAAATCCCCATGTTAGGCAATCAGGGATCTCTTTATGGTCTGCCAACGTTCCTCTACAGCAGCCCCCTCTGTCGTGTCTGAGGTCAAACCCATCGCCTCATTACGAACCGTATCTATGTCCGAACTACCGAAAAGGCTAACCAGCCGTGAGGGTAACTTGAGTTGCCGCATGCATTGCACGATTTTGACACACACGTGGTCACTGTTGCCCAGCGGTGCACAATAATGCAGTCCAGACACATCGTCGGGGGTTGTTACTGCTAGAACCTGCAAGGATGGAAAGCATCCAGTCCTATATCTGGTATTTTCCTTAATATGTTGGTGCAACGCATTGGCATGCAGCCATTCTAAGTAGATTTTCTCCTCCGACCCAGGCACGCAGACCTCAGCCGTCCAGGCGATGTGCGGAAGGTTGGAGCCACCCAATATGAGGGTCTTTTGTGCGTCCTCAACTAGTTCAGTCAAAGTCCGCAGTAAACAGACGTCCCCTTCGAGGTTTGTACTTGGCCTGAGATTCAAGGTGGTTTGTACCTGACCTAACGAGGATGGCCACTCCTCCACCGGGGCGATGATGTTTTCTATTCTGCCTACAGACTGCAAAACCGTTACTTATAGGGCCTGGCACTTGGCCTTCTTCAGAAAGCCAAGTTTCCGTGACGGCAACTATTGACGCTTTCTGCTGGTCAGCGGCTTTGGCGAGTTCCGCCAATTTGTTTCTTATCCTACACGAGTTGGTACATACCACCACCCCTCTTGCCCCGTCACTTAGGTGTCTCTTACTATTTGCTCCTGTCTGGTTCTCAGGCGCAAAGCCTGAGATGATGACGAGGTTTTTGCTTCGGTTGTCCCCACTGGTGTGCATGACGCCGGCCGACAATCCAGAACTTCCGATGACTCCCAGTCCATCTCTACAGGAGCTGCCACAACGTCCAGATCGGCAGAGGTCACACTGTCATCCACCCGCGGACAGTACTTCCAATTTTTGTCTTCCAGCTTGTCTTCAATTACAACTATTTTCGACCCCGCCTGCGGCTCCTTTACTACTGTCAGGGCCGGGTTCCGAAAGCCGAGTACGGCTTTCTGCTGGACTTGCTGGTTTCTTACCAGCGTCCTGTTTGGTCGAGCCGGGTTACCCTTCGGAGCTAGACCACCAAGATTTAGCCATTACTCTTCTGGCACGATTTGATACCTGCCCTTGGTGGTGTGAGCCACTACTGCTACCCTCTCCAGCAGTTTATCCCGAGTGGCCTCATCAGCGCACTTTAATAGCATTGGTCTCGCACGATGTTCGCCCTTGTTCCCATATGATGACTTCCATGTCCCCACTCTGCGAACCCTTTTTAGTGAAGTAATTACCGAACACCTGAAATTTGCAGTGTCATAGACCCTCCTCTTATCTATGTCCTGTCTGGCGTTCGATTCTCTTAATAAAGGTCCTTCCAGATTCATGACCAAGAGCCTTCGCCTTGAGACCCTGCATATCGACCAGGTCTGCCTTTGCGGATCCTTCGCTTTTTTTCTAACACCAGAGCGCAGGGCCGTCCACCCTAGCTGGCCTATACTTCGATATATTACAGTCGCTCTTCTTTTCGGGCTGCCTTGTCCTTGTAGGCTTCTGCTCAGTCCACTGGCTCTCCTCCGTCTGCTTCGAGGGAGTTGAGGCAACGACTGCACGGTAAGCTCTCGGAACTGGCCAACTCGATCTGATGACCGTCATCCCAGGTGTGGCTACTACTTCCGCAAGCGACTTACTGCGACCTCGTTGCGGTGGTTTGGGGCTTATGACTGAGGTACTATTTGGTGGGCGTTGGTCCTGTCCTTGGTCCTGCAGCTTAAATGCTAAACTGGCCTCCTATTTACAAGGAGCACAGACCCACTGAGCCCATGGGCTCTGTTTATAAAGGACATAGACGTCCTTTGCAATTCCCGAACACCTTGGGTGAGCCCACCTCTTGCACACCTTGCACTCTATACCATTTATCACACATTTTCCTCCTCAGAAACGAGTGGCATACCGAAAAGCACAAAACGAAGGGGAAAGCAGCTCAAGTAATATTTAACCAAACACAAAATAAAAACTGTGGCACTGGCTAGTACAGCTCTTTAACACAGAAGAACAAAAAACTCCAACCGAGGTAAGATCGCTTCACAGAAACGCTGAATACCGCTCGGTAATATTACAGGTAAAATGGCTATCCTCACCATCTAGGCTAGAGTCAACCATGGATTTAGCGCTTCGCCGCACTTGCCTGAATTTGTTTGCGCTGAATAGGATCTCCCACGCTGTGCACCACCAATGCACTTTGTCGGGGTCTTCTTGAGCTATTTCCCTAGTATCTTCCATTGTCTTAAAGTCATGGGAAAACACGAAGCCTGGGCTGTCAAGCTCACGTGATAAGTCGTTTACACACAACGGAAGCAAGAGGGCCCGTGCACCGATCCTTGAAGGACTCCACTGATAAGCCCACCTTTATTGGACATGTGTCCCTCTACCTCTGCGTAGAGTCTCCTTTCCCTGATAGCTGAGGCCATTCAGTCACCAATCGCTGGATGAATTCCGAAGGCTCGAAGTCCTTGCTCTAGTAGCCTGTGACTTACTAAATTGGAGGACTTCCCGAGGTCAAAGTAACTGAACCCTTCCTTCTTGCCAGCTCCATATCTCCCCGCAACTTCATCGAGGAAGCACACGAGGTTGATCGCGCATGGTCTATTCCTCATAAAGCCATGTTGGTATGCGCTGGTCATTTCATTCCCAGATAAGAAGGCAAACAATCGGTTTCGTGGGATCCTTTCGAAAGCCCTCAGCACCGCGGACTTCAGGCTCATCTGTCTACTCCTCCTCTACTCCAACCCATGTGGGTTAGCTCCACTTGTGAGAGCTGTCGCTCACACAAAGGCTGCTCGAATAGTTGGGACAAAGGCTCGGCCGGCAGTCTGGCTGATAGCCTCAGCAGAGCTAGACACAACTCTTCAGGACCTGCTGCTCTACCTAGCTTTAGCCCATCTGGCTCCCGTCTAACATCTTCCCCGATTTGGACTGGTGACATTCCTTTCCCGCCGAATGGGGGGAGATTAGATGTGTTACCGCCTCTTTCATCGACACGCACTCCCTCATTATAGCGAAGCAACACGCTGGCCTCCCATTCATTCTTTTCGGTGTCCCCTGCCCCCCTCGGAGTCACTGACGGTACCAACCTTAACCCTTAGGGTGGACTCTGATTGGTCGTGGGTAAAATACGCTTTCAGGTTACTTTTCACCCCTCTCCCTGGTATATCTTATTACTGGTGCCCACTCTTCCGCTAAGTTCACATAAGGTTCTTGCCAGCCGTCACATGATCAAGTAGTTTCTTGTGGTTTATCCTATCCCTAAACACACACTAAGCTCTGTGCATTCCAGCCCGTGATTTCCGCGCCCCAGGCTTCCACCATGGCGGAAAGCCATTTTTTCATCCAAACTACAGGGACAAATGCCCTAACAAGCTCCTCGATTTTCCCATGATAAGGCTTCACTTCTCTTCCACGTTGCCGTTAATGCTTTCCCAAAGTAACTCCGCCGCTTCAACCGCTTGCTCTGGGGTCTTTGGTCCGCCAAGCTAGCAGCACTATTAGCCCGGCAGTGCGCTTTCAAGCTCCACCAGCTTGGTGTTCCTAACCCAGAGGTCACCACTTCCCAGTGGAGCTGTGATGACCTCCGGACCTGGGTCCCCACCGTAATTCGTCATTAATAAATCGATTGTCAAGTAATTCTAGTTTATTCTCCAAGGCTTTCCATGCTGCTTGTGTTCGACGAGCGCTTCTACATGTGGGAACTGCAGAGATGTGTCCTTGAGAAATCCCGTTAGTGCATCCCCCAATTACCTGTCTGTTTCTGGGGCAACAGAGTCCCAATGATGAGCACTGCTTCATCCATGCTGCTTGTATCAGCTACCGCCAGCAGGTCGTTGTCCTCTATTATGGTATAGGATGAGGTTCGGCAAACCCAGAGAAGGGTCGTCGGGTCTCTTTGAGTTCTAGCTATACAGCTTATAAACTGCGCTCTTGGTAATTCCATGTCTTCCCCCTTTATCCGACACAGCCGCTCGGCAACCAGAAACAGCACTCCTCCTAATATGCCATCGTCCCCTCTTGTGCCTTAAGAAGCCCTTCAAGCAGGCTTGAGCAATGGCGTCTTCCGGTGTTAGCCATGTTTAGGTGAAAGCAACCATCTGTGCATCGCTCATAGTTGTTGCAAATGCCACGAATGTTTGTGTACATAATCAGCAAGCTCACGAAATCTGGCGGTCCTTTTTCCTGGGGCATTTACTGGGATTCCTCCAGCTCCCGAACCCTAGGGTCGAGGACCGCCCCTCTTTCTCGTTTCACCAACCTCATCTTCTTCGTCAGTGCTCACAAGATCTACGGATGAATACCATGCGCTTGCCCCCGGTATCCTGCTTTCAACAAGATTTCCTTTATCCCCCAGATCAGAGAACCTGATGTCCTCCGTGCTCCTCTCGTCCATGGGTACCGTTGCTTGGCTAATTGCTAACTTCAGAGATTTGAGACCAGCAGGCTCTGTTCTCTTTCAAGTCTGTATGAGTAAAATACTTGCCGGTCGCATCATTCGGGTCGACGAAGGCCAGACGGGTTGATAGCCTCCGCATTTATTCCGAGGCAGCCAACGTCCTGCTTCTAAGTCCTAAGGATTTTGTAGTCCCCTGAGGTGGGTATCGGCCTTCAGTCGCATTCCAGTATTTCCGCCCTCCTTTATGACAACAGCAGGTTTCTGATTACCCTAGCATGGTCAGACAGACAGATGCATCTTAACCCCTTTTCCAACACGGAATGTCACTGCCTTGGTCCTCATGCCTTTCTCCTTTATACATGGCCTCGGAGCCCCGAGAATCACCACATTTCTATACTATTCCGTAGTTTTTCCAATTTTTTCCAGGTTTCCTACTTGTCAACAGAATTTCGTCCGATCTTCACGTAGGCCCCTTAATAACTTGTCCTGGGTCTAGTTTCGTGGCGATTTTTAGGAACAACCCCTCACTGCCTAGAGGTTGAGTCATCTCAGTGTCTCGTAGGAGAGACTGGTTTTTGTCGCTGGTCGGTTTCCTATTCTGCTCTAGCTTAGCTCTTTTGTTCACTTAGGCTTCACTCGGTCCTTCTTAAGCTTTGTCCTCGAATCTATGGCCTTCCTCGTCGTTTTCTTTCCCTGGACTTGCTCATTCGTTTTAGGGAAGCATGGTTACCGGTGTAAACAAGTCCAACCTTCCTTGATGGGCCTAGACCAATCTTAATTGTTGTGGATTGGTAATCCACGCAGAGGCACTTTAGGCTAGGGTTTCACATAGACCTCACATGCTTCCTTGACAAGTTTCTTGCAAGCCCTATGCTAACACCGCTCCAGAGCATCAAAACATATACCTTTATCCTCTACATCCCTCTAACAGTTCTGGTTTCAGCATGACGCCTCACTCTCTATTTGGCCGCATTCGTTATTCCTAGTCGTTTTCAGATGGCAGACAACAGCATTTCAGCTTATGGAGACAAATGAGTTATGAATTTGCCACCAGTAGTGGAGGGTTATGCGGCACAAGAAGAGCAAATAAACACTGATAGAGAATATAAGCGAAAAATAGCGAAGCCAAACAGCTACACTAAAGTGGAAAAAATAATTTATGCGGGCAAAACGAGCGAAATGAGTAAGACAACCTGAGTTTTAGGCACGGGGATTTGCTTTGTTTCCATGGTCCGGTTGAACTTCCGGGCGGTTCACTTTGCTAGCTCTCAAAGGTCGGTTCGTTGAGAAATATAATCAGTATACTTTTACAGGATGCAACAAAGGAAGCTGGGTTATTATTCGTTTTTCGTTGGTTTATAAAGCCTCTTGCGCCGATCAGATCCCTCGATTTGCAGTGTGCCAAACAAGGGTCACTTCCGGACAAATCAGGAAACGCCACTGATGTGGCGAATTAAAAACGTATCCAGCATATCTTTCTTCTTTCGAGAAACTTTTACTCGCCTACCGACAGGCAATGTTTCCCACTCCGAGTTCCAGATGGCGAAAGCTCCTGTCTGAGGGATGAATATATAGTATTATCTGAATCAGCCTCTTCCTCATCGTCTTTGGTTTCCTCGTCCTGTCCTTCTTTCTTGCTCTTATTGGTTTTCTCTTCCTCACCATCACGTTCGCTGGGTTTTCTCGGATAAACCCTATTACTTCTTATCTGACAATTTCCGCAGTGCATTAGATACGATTTCTTTGTTACGCGCAATAGTACCTCTCTTTTCGCCCATGAATTTTCTGAGGGTTTCATTGGTTGAATCCAGATTGTCACCTGGCTTGAGCGGATGTAGTGGTTGACAGCCCCGATCGTAAAATCTTTTTTGCATCAACCTTTGCTTTTTTACTTTTAGTATGACCACTGAAGAAGCTACGATACCTGAGCCAAAATGGACCAGCACAAGCTGATAAGACCGTGGCCCTCCGTCTCCCAAATAAGCTTCTCATCGGGCTTGTTCCTACCATCGCAGAAGGCATATTCTGAAGCTCAAACAGAGCGCTAAACGGATGGCTGCCCTCAGACTTGCATTTATTGAGTACCTTTCTCGCCAGTCCGACGGTTCTATCAGCTCTACCGTTGCACTGACTGTGGTAAGAACGGGTGACTCGATGGCTAAAATGTTATACCTTCGAAAGTTGCTGGAATTCCGTATTGTTAAACTAAGGGCCACCATCGATAATCACTAGAATTGAGATTTCATGTCGTGCATAATTGGCTCACAGTTTGTCGAAGATTTCGGCAGTTATTTGTTTTGTTTTGAGAAGTTCGACTTCGAAGAACTCACTGGGGGTAATCATAACTCGCTGGGTAGCTGTCCTTCCCACTGTAAAGATATCCAATGTCACAAATTTCCAAAACCGGTCAGGTATTGGGCGCATCGCTATCGGTCCTCTCGTCTGTCGTTGACCAAAATGTCTGCAAGGTTGCAATTTGCCGTCATCTGTTTATTCTCTATTGCCATACCCGGCCAGTAGTGTTTCTCCGGCTCGGCGATACGTCCGCTAATACCCGCATGTAAACAGTTTAACCGACGCGCACCATCTTTCCAAAAAGCCTTTGACCCCACCAAACGCTCATCTTGAAAAATCAGCTCACCCGTTGCAAAGAATTCATCCAGAAATTTGAAATGAGGTAGCACTTCTGCCAGTAGGGTTATCTTATCTTCCGGCCAACCTCTAGTGGAAGCTCTCTCCAGAACTTGTAGACAAGGATCTGCCATCGTGGCGTTCTGGATTTGGGATGATTCAGATTCCGTAACCGCCAACGCAAAGCTCACCGTTTATTATTTCTACGTTTGTCTTCCGCATTCGGTAGCATGGGCAGTGAGAGTGTATCAGCTACAAACATCTCTCTTCCTTGCTGATAATGCCCGTCGTAGTCATGGTTTGAAGAAGTAATAACGTCGCTCACAGACTTCTTTGTGCTTGCTGTAGCGGCTTATCCACAATCATGATCAGTGGTTAGTGATACAGATGAATGTGCTTAGGTCGCCCGAAAGTGTGATCGGTGAGCTCTTCTAGAGAGCACAGGATTACCAGCAGTTGCTTTTCGATTTGCCCATATTTCTATTTACAACTTGTTAACGTCCTGCTACGATAATCAAGAGGGTTCCCACTGTGTAGCAGAACGGCTCCCAAACCATGCTGACTTCTATCATATTGTACGCATAAAGATGAGGTATGATCAAAATATTCTAGGACCGGGGCCTTCCTGATAAGCCGCTTCATGCGATCAAACGCCAATTGCTGTTCGTCTGCCAACATCCACTTTCCTCTCTCCTGATAAGTAGCGAATTGGTCTCATCAATTCCGCTAGCTCCGGTAGGAGTCTGCTGACGTAGTTGATCATCCAGTCAAGACGTAGGACGCCATTCGTATCGGTTGTTGTGGGCATGCCTACTATCGCGCTTACCCTTTACAGGTCCGGTTTGATCCCTGCCTTTATGATGATTTCGCCGTGGAGCTTGACTGCTGTTTGACAAAATGCCTACTTGTTTCTTTTTAGTTTGAATCCGTCACGAACACATTGTTGCAGAAAAGAATCGAACCTTTTTCTGTTTTTATCAACTGGAACATCATCTGCTACGCAAAGGACCATATGTAAGTCGTTTACCGCTTGCGGAATCTTCCTCTGAAATATTTCGCTCGATACCTTCAGGCCGAAAGATATTTGCTTCCACCGGTACCAGCCATACGAAGTGCTAAACATAGCCAAATAGCTCGAGGTTTCAACTAACAGTAAATGCCAAAACGATGAGGCTAGATTAACTTTCGTAAAGCGGCGTGTGTTTGATAACTCAGGACGAATGTTGTCAGAAGCCGGAGACGTAAGGTGCTCTCACCTGAGTGCTTTGTTTAGCGATTTGGGATCGATGCAAATGCGAAGTTCGACAGATGCTTCCACCACCGTCACAATTGGACTCACCCAATCTGTCTGTTTATCAACTTTATCCACGATATCTTTCGATAAGAAAATGTCCAACTCGCACTCAAATCGTTCTGTAACTGCATACAGAACGGCCTGGTGATAGTGTCACAGGTTTTGCGGATTCATATACGTTTATTGTTGCCACTCCCGAGAGCTTTTCCAATTCATCATCGAAAAAGACGTAATTTTTCCAGTGATATTCGACATAATCGGATACGTGGTGAGTGAGTGAATCAAAGTGGAATGACACCAAACCGAAACTTCCGATAGGTTCACATTTGAGAGTGTGAACATAACCCTGGACGACAACAATAAAGCTTACAAATGATAACTGGGATTGATGACTTTCAGCTTTGCCCCACCCCATGGCTGAACCTTGTCATCTTTCCAAATAATGAGCCTTCAGCATCATATCGGTGTAATACCGGACAGGGCTTTCATAGAAGTGATGTTCATCGATGGTCCCGTGTCCAGCTGGCAGTTCATCTCTTCTCCGTCCAGCTCTATCTTGGAAAGGACGCCTCTTCGCTTTGCTGGTACTGGCACTCCATTCACTTTGTCTGTGTTGTGGTGGTTCTGTTTTCAGTCCACTGTTGTCTTGAGAAAACATTTTGATGCTGAAAGGTTGAGCTTCTTGCAGCTATCACGAGTTTTCCCCAGGCGCAACTGTTGTCTCTTCTCACAGCGAGTGTTCCTTCACCAAGCTGGCTGTGCACCTTTAGCACCTTGGGTATCTCTGATATTATTTTATACAAACCACGCGAGTCTGATGCATTCATCGTCTCCATTCGTTGCTTGGCTGCTTTTCACCTCGGCAGGCTTCGGAGCACTGTTGTGGTGGCGATTCTGGAATCTTCAATGACATTTTAATCACCTTGGGGTTGCGTAGTCACATCACTATTCAATCCCGCACAAACCCCTCCTCCAGGCAGGTGCAAAAATTGCATGATCGCGGCAGTGTTCTTAACTACGTCAAAAAGGTCAAATTAATCGTCAGGCTTCTGTTTTCTTTTGTCCAAAACAAAACGCCCCTTTTCACGTTGCCCTCATCAAGACAATACTGCTCGGGTTTAAGCATGGCCTTCACCTAGCCTCCACCGTCCCGCTGGATTCATATGGAAAGCCAGTGACGATGCGAAGCGCTGGGAGTCCAATGGCGTGAAGAAATGACGCAAGCTGCATGGCCTTTGATCTGTACTCCATTGCCAGCAGCTTCCGGAGGTGGTCAAACTGCCTCCACCAGGGCTTTTGGTTGTCAGCCAACCGACTGGTGTATTCTGCCAACAAGAGCCCTGGCCAATGGACCTGCAGACCATTGTGCCTTCGTGTCTCCGACATCAACATTTTTACATCAGTCACCGCTGCCACCATGGCAAAAGTCAGTCCTTTGGGAAATACTGTCAGTATATTTTTACAGCATGCAACAAAGGAAGCTGGGTTCTTATTCGTTTTTCGTTGGTTTATAAAGCCTTTTGCGCCAACTGAATCGCTCGATCTGCAATGTGCCAAAAAAGGGCCACTTCCTGACAAATCAGGAAACGCCACTGATTTAGTGAATTAAAACGCATCCAAAGCACCATTGCTACCGCGTTTTTCCTAGACTAAAATGAGATCTATGCTCAGCGTCATTTTACGGCGTCAGCTCAAGTTCGGTCCCATTCAGTTCAGTTTGCACAGGACAGGTAATCTCCAAGGCCTATCGAGAGTTCAGAGTTCTTCAGACGGTATACACACTAGTTACGCGATCACCACTGCTCATTGCATTTCGCTGAACAAATACGGTTTAGTTCAGTTCAGCTGGCACGGAACTGGTAGCGGCCGAGACCAATTGGGCGTCCAAATTTCCTCCGGCGGTGTGCTCCGGAGCCAGCATCCAGAACTGCAGATATCGTAAGTTTTCTGTCTGCTCATTTCGGTAGAGCTTCTCACCGACCCCGCTCTGCCGAAAAGAAAAAATAGAAACATATCGCCTTCCGGGCTAAAAGCAACCGTTATGTGAGCTTCCCCCCGTAAACAGCAAGTCTAGCTTTAGTCTGCAGAATACCTGGTACGCTTCATCTCAGTATTCTCCCTCAGCTACAAGAATTTATTTCTGGGAAAATCTCCCATTTACTATCCAGCATTTTTTCGAAGATTCTGAATTCTTCAAACTTACCAGCTCCTCGAACATCCAGTTCCACCATCCAGCTGTCCGCTGCAGAATTTCGCTCTAGCATGTAGAGCTGAGCGTGCCTTTCATACTTTTATGCCTTTCAATTTTTTCTGTGATTCAAAAGACATGGAAAGCAACTCCCCGGCTTTTATTCTCAGTAAAACTTCCAGAACCTTAAAGACTTATTTGAGGTCCCCTCCAAGTCTTTGCCTTTCTAAATAAATTGGTCCCACATCCTGCAGACTCTGGCTCTAGGCCATTCCTCGCGTAACTTCCTACAAGATAGGCTGCACCCTTTTGGGGATACTTGCCCAAGCCTGTACACAGTGTGCGAAGATTTGTCCCTTTACTGCTTCCTAAAAGGGCAGGAACTCATCTGTTTTTATGCAAAAGAGGGTCGACTTGAGTCTGAAGGGCTACATGCGAGCTCCGTGGGCAGCCAGCTTGTTGTCCCTTATCCGGCTGAAGTCAACTCTCACGGAGAAGCCTAAGTCTTTCATCCGTTTCACCGTAGCAGTCATGGAAGGTCTATCTCCCCCCGTTATGTTTAAATCCATGGACGACTTTTGCTTCCAGATACCGGTATATCCCATGAGTTTGCCCACCTCGGCACCTCCTCTATGTCACGAGAAGTAACTCCTGCCTTCCTGAATCGACAGCCTCGACTTAGCCTGCAAGTGGGAAACACGGGGGTTTCGGTGCTTTTGCTAAGTAAGTTATACGGAAGAGAAATGGAAACCCACTCCGTGCTTCAAACAGCAGCTTGCTTTCCTCCAAAAGCTTGCAGTCGTGTTCTCCTAACAGTTTCCGCAAGCATCTGAAAAGATGCCTATTAGGTTTTCAGGCCTGTAGTTTTGTTCCGGTGAGTGCAGTCCATTTTTAGGGGCAACTGCTACTGCCCCTGCCTCATCGTCGGTTGGCAGTTTACCTTAGATCACAGTGGTACTAAACAGCCGACTGACGTTTACGCCTATTTCAGTGGTTAGTGGGTTTATGATGACCTGGGTCATGTCATCTGGCCCCGCTGGATTGTGCTACGTTCATCCCTCTGGCTTTGTTCTCATAGCCTTCGCAGTTGTAGACACGTGTGACACGTTAGGCTATTCCATTCGGTCTTCGGATGCCCCCTGCTACCCCCGTTCCCCTAACGCCCTTGAAATATTCACCAAGCTTCTCCTACTTGCCGTGAACTTCACGGGCTTTCCTTTCATAGCTTAAAACTGGTGTTTCGAATCCCTTTCCAGAAGCATTTTTTGATTTAGCAAACCCAAAATATATCGGTTTTGCTTGACTACTCTTTCAAGTGCTAGCTCAGAAGTTCTTGTTAGGCCTCCTCGTATCGTGACCGCTAAGTTTCGGTACCTCGTGAACTGCAGCCTTTAATTCTGCGCACGGAACTAGATTGTCTGACAATTGCTGTTCCCGGTCTTAAACAAACGATGGATTTACGGGCTAATTCCCGATTCCTGTCTAACGAAAGCCGAGACTGTTTTGTGATGTGGTACTGTCAATGCCGCAAATGATTGATTTGGCAAATTGTGCAAACCTCGAACTGCGATAAATTTAGCGGTTGACGTTATCCAAAGGCACTGGAATGTAATGCGTCCACAGAAACAAAATTAAGTAAAAAATTAGTTCACAATGTACCAGGGGACCATAAGACAGCCGCTGCTGTTTCCGAGTTCCACAAGGCCACCATTTGATGTCCATGCAGGAAGCAATGGAAATAATGATTGCACACAAGAGGGTCACTCGCCGGCACCAAGAGACTGGCTAACTGCCTATGGGAAACAATCAGTTGGGAGAACAGCAGGGCTTGCAAGCTTTATGAAGCGGAGCCCAACTCTCGCCTGGTTGGGATTGAAGCCTACCTGCGTGAGTGCATGAGTGCGGACCAAAATG
The DNA here is from genome assembly GCA_948099385.1 of Fasciola hepatica. Classification (NCBI taxonomy): domain Eukaryota; kingdom Metazoa; phylum Platyhelminthes; class Trematoda; order Plagiorchiida; family Fasciolidae; genus Fasciola; species Fasciola hepatica. Next base: position 4,904,217 of record CANUEZ040000012.1, on the reverse strand, counting down.
GGGAGCCAATCGATGAAAGAAATCGGGACCCATACAAATTGGTCTGAGTCAAAATAGGAGCTTAGTGCGTATGTTGGCCTGACAAAAGGGTAGTAGTCAAAGGATGCGCAGAACGAACTTGGTCGAATATCTGTCCCCAGATAGTAAGCGAGATATCCTTCCCTCAGTCGGGTAAGCTGCATGGTCTATACGATCGATATGAACCCGTCCGTGCGTGAAACCCACCACTAGAGAGACAAAAGCCAGTGCCAAAGGGACCCGAAGCTTCTCGTGCTGGCTGAAAAACAGACGAATTGAGATGGGAACATGATGCTAAAAAACCACCTACCTCAGCCAAGATCCCTCAGCACCAACTGCTTTGCACTTCCTTCCGGACAGAGTTTTGAACCTCTCCCTGTCACCGAATAGGCTCGGTCTTTTGCCCGTTTCCCTGCAAAAAAGCAAAATCTTCCTGCAGTCACCTAAGAAGTTCTTGCTTAATCTCGGGTCACTTTTCCTGTACCACAGCATTTTCATCACCCATGCCCCGATCCAGTTTAGCCGCTCCGATATTTGATTCCTCAGCACTCTGCTTTCCGAGGCTCCTGCTCTGTTCCCCTGTCACTCTCGAAAGCTTCGGGTGGGGCGTAAACTAGCTAAACACGGGGTCACCCCTGTCCACATGTGGGTGGATACCTAGCTCGTCCACAATGCTTTCATATTTTGTTACCACCAGGTTTGGAAGGAATGGCTACCCGCTCTGTCCGGTGTTTTCCCTTGTGAACTGAAATAAACTTATTGCACGGAGCCATTCGATGAAGTTTTCCTCCAACCTACCGTGACTATGACTCCCTGTGTGCCCTTCCATCCCTGAAAAGCTAAAATCCTTGGCAATCAGTGTCGCTTTTGTTTCTGCCCCTAACTTTTCTGGTGCCCGTGCGAGTTGTGTGTTCCCTCAGCTTCCGAGTTGCATGCACTTGCACACGCATTTGCCGTTTTCTCCACGGGCTTTCTTACAATAATATCATGGCCTAATGTTCACGGTACATGGCCTGACTTCCGATTTCATGTGAACCAAAATCTCTACAAAGAGGAGGGCTTCTCCGCCGCCCACGGTATCTCCGCGTCTGTGTTGCCGATAGACCTGGTGGCGGTTTTCAGCTTCCTGTGGAATGTGGTCATTTTCAGGCGACTTAGTCCTTCGCATTGCAATCGCCTCGGCGCTCAGGCCTTGAAGCTTTTCCTTTGGTTCCAACCACTAGTTCTTAATATCACAGGCATCGGTGTATAACACCAGGGCAGCCTTTCCGGACCGAACATCCCCGAGTAGTGTGAAGGCTGCTGGTAGCCATAATGGCACTCGAAAACCGTGGGCTTGTGGGCCCGTTGAGGCATTTGTCGAGCTTGTGTACCCATGAAATCCCTCTTTTCTGTGTTTTGTAGATCAAGCACAAGCAGTTGCAGCGGAGGGAAACCAATTCTTGCACACCACATCCGCCCTGTTTTAGTTTGTGTCCCGCCTCTGGCGAAGCACTTGGTTGACAGCTAAGATTTTCGATTCCAGTGTACCAGATGTCTTGGTGTAAGGGTTTACTTGTTTGACCGTTTGGTTTACTAGATGGACCTCTTGTGTACAGCTGGTTAGAGTGACCCTTCCTTTTCCCCCTATCATCTAATTAAGTGACATCATAGCTAGGGGCTTAGGATCTTTCAAGTCCTTCAGTAGACGGCCTCCCTATGACTAGCCTTCAATTAGATCTTTAAATGCAACCGCTTCGTCGGAGTGCGGTCTTTGGGACAATACCACTTACAACCGTTTTAGTATTGCCTAGACACCTTATTTCACTACCGGCTTGCTTTTGTTCCTTAGTGCATCCTTAGCCCAACTGGACCCTTACCCTCTCCGATGAGACATTTTGTAAGATGCAGAATCCCCCCGTGCCCGATAAAAGAGGTGACCTGCTCGAGCCAGAGGCTGGTCCTTAATGGTGTAGTCCAAAACTTCTACGAAATCGGTCTGACTGGGGGCTTTTATTGCTCTTGTCCCGGTTGATCCCTAGGTCCCACCCTGTAAACCCTTCTGAGTCTTGTCACACGGTTAGTTTTCACTGTCTTGAGGATGTCCCCGAACCCTCCCTGGCTTAACTGATTTCGGTTCAGTTCGGCGACTTGATGGCAAGATGCCTAAACTTTTAGGTTTTTGCACTAACAAGCTCCTTGTATCCCTGGTGCTTCAATAATTAGAAGAGTCGAGTCTCCTCCTATATTCGGCTGCTTTCCGGGAAGGTTCTTGTTAGAACTCTAATTTTCGTTTGATTGACTGTCCTCTTGGACTCCACGTTTCACGCGCAAACCTCAGGTCATCCGACCAACCTGCACTCGGAAGCACCACACTCGAGTTTCGCTCTTGTTAGAGCTCATCAGTGGTGCATATCCTCCGCCACACCCAGGGTTTGAACCCGGGCCCTCCCATCTCGAAGGCGTGTGTGTTACCACTGCGCCACCCCGCTCCCGTTCGAGCTGATCCTAATCACCAAGTTAAGCTTGTATAGATGTCGACCTCTATGACAGCCAGAAATGCCCGAACTCTAATTCCTTTCCTCCTCAGCAGCTTTTCAGGTGACAACCGCTAGTCTCACACTCAATGTCATCCTCCCGATAAAAGGGTAAACAAAATCGAGGTGGTTGGTGGTAGATAAAGGCCATACTAGGAATGGAGTTGAAAGGAGCAGTCAACTGTCCAACGAAATAGGTGGTAAGGCTTTCGGCTATCTTCCTCACGATACCGTCCTCCACACTTCATTTGGGCTCCCTTTGAACTCAGCCACCTTGCCTGCCATCATCATGGAATCTGGTCGGCATGGTTCCGTAAAAACAGATCACGCAAAGTGCGTAAAACAGATTTCCCCGACCTGGTCACGGACGCTGTCAATAATGGTAGATCGGCGATCGCGATCCCTTTGGACATGAAAAAGGCTTTCAACGGAGAAGCCAAACCTAGGTGTTTCTAGAAGATCAAAACATGGGATGGTAGAAATGGTGATCGCTTGGTTTTCGTCATACCTGCCAACTTATGATCAGATAGTGAATATAGGGGAAGCCCTGCCCAAGCCTAAACCTGTGACCTGTGGAATGATACAAGGTAGGTTGCTGGGCCCACTAATTTCATTAATGTACACAAGTGATATATTTAACGTAGTCCAACGGGGAGTTTCCTTCCTGTTTGCGGAATGTAGTGAAATCTTTTACATCTTTCTGTTCACAGCTTGAGGTTCTATGGTAAATGACTTTTCAAGGGAACCGCTTTTCTTCAGTTCCTGGAGTATTGATAGGGAGATGGGATTCCCCGGTGAGGAAAGTAACATTCTCATGTGTGTTCCATGAGCCTACAGAAGTACTTAGAATTAAAGATCGATTCGCAAGCAGTAAAGCTCAGGTACACGACCTGGGTCTATAATATTCGTGTGTGTTTGACTTTTCGGAACACGCGGCCATCAAAGGTGATGAAGCTTGTCGTAAGACTAGGATCATACATCACACCATCCTGATACCAGAAAGTAAACCAAGAATTTTAAGCCCCATGTCAGACCCTTTCCGGAACACTGCTCAACCATTTGCTGTTGCATGGGGCAGAGACCGATCAGCATGAAAAAGTAAAACACGTCTTTACCAAGTGGCTCCTGGCATAAGAACTAACATCCTCTTCTTTGAAACCTCCTGTTAAGTAGACCATGCAGGTCAGCACAGCAAGCAAGAACTTCTTCTGTGTATTCCCTACCAAACCACGAGTTCCCCGATTTCTTCCCTTTGTTGAAACCTGTACTGACATAAAACATCATCAGTAAGTATGCTTCAGTGTGAAACGAATGGCTAAAACGAGTTTGCTTATCCTCACCAACCTACATGATGTTCCAGCGAGAAATAAACACCACCACAAAGGTGAACGCATCAATCGCGATGTTGAATCATTCTTTTTCAAAAGCTCAGGACGTCGAGGTAGGAATCTGGTACTGCTAAGGAAAAAAACTTGTCCACCCCATTCCCCCGGACAACAACCCCGATGTTACAAGCTCAGCACGCACCCGCTGTTCCCCCTGCTCTCCTCCAGCAGTCTCCACCTAATCCCAAGATACCAATTACGTGCATCAGCAGATATCCCGGGATCGCGCCCGTATCCCAATCCCCCGCTCCACTTACCCACCCTCCCCGCTTACCGGCCCCAAGCCCCTCATTGGCGTCCAAACCGTTCCAAATCTTACCACTCTCATTCCACCCCCACCTCACACTACCTCCCAGTTACCCACCCACATATCTCCACCTCCGCGCCTGCCGAACAGCCTAATATCGACTTTGTCCAAAAGAAGGGTTATCCGCAGTCATGAATCCACTTTTTTCCTGACCGGCTCCTCCACATCCCTGGCCACATTGCCAATCGCCTTATGGACCATGTAGATAACCTATCTCGGAACACTGACACTGACCGCTCTCCCTGTTACGAACGTTTGAGCAATGCGTAGCCAAATTCGCAACGGATCCCGAAATCAGAAGGCGATTATCCGTGATAATTCTACGATACTAGATTATTAAAATAAACAATGACATAAACAATATACAAACCTCAACAATACGATCACAAAGTCTCAACAACGAGAAACCGAATAGCAGCGTGTGAGCAGACAGCACGTGCGTCACGCAGGTCCTGAACAATGATGTGCCAAAATAGCGCTCTGGGCGCGAACAAACAACAATTGGTCCAGAAAAACAATCAGTTCGTAAAGACAGGTCAATAGTGTATGGAAATGAGTGATGTTGGGAAAAAACACTGAATCGCGAGGGAAAAAGGGGGATTTTCCACGACCGGCTGTTACACCGCCCACCAAAATCCTCCTGGATCCTTAGCAGAGTCAAAGGTTCGGTATAAAGGTACTGATTCTTCCTACCCGCCTAGGCCCTGCTGTCAGTGCGCGCGTCTAATGCTCTTCGTCGACGTTCTACTACTGGTCGCACCTAACCCATTGGCTACATAAAAGTGAGGCTAGTCTACATCTTCCACGAGACCAAATGACCGATGGCGGGCGTGAAAGGTCACATAGACGTTGTCCTCGTAAAGGGCCATCCGGTCCTGGATGTACGTGCTTGCGTGTGTGTGTGTGTGCGTGTGTGTGTGTGCCGGGGTTACAATGAAATCACAGGTATGACTACACATCAAAGGAGGACTTTCTGCAATGTCAACAAAAGACCGCGTGGCAAGAAAAACGAGTAAATGTAGCATGTATGTGTGACCTGAGCTCCGCTACTTCCACATATGCAAGGGGCATTCGGTAGCGTCAACAAAAAGCAAACAAAGAACACTGTCACATGTATGATGGGTTAACGGGATGTAGAGTGCGTCGTGCATGCGTGTTTGACGGAGATTGTGTGGTAAATATGGTGTTTCTTTATCCACCGCGATTACTGGTGTGAAAAAGGTTTACTAGGCCACAGGGTTATCAGCTCCTCCGTCTTCGCTCTCGAGTAGGTTAATACTGCGTATGTCACGAATGAGCACTCCGTTAGCTGTCTTCACCTTCACCGTTCTTATCATTTCGTCAGTGCTTTTGATGGTTTCCGTAACTACTCCCAAAGACCAAGCGCTGAAATGTGCGCGTTTGTCGGCGATCATAACCACGTCCCCAACTTTGAATGGTCTTGTTTTGGCCAGCCACTTCTGTCGAGTCTGCAAAGCCGGTAGGTACTCCCGTAGCCATCGCCTCCAGAAGACCTTGGCCAGATAGTTCGCTTGCTTCCACCCGTGGAGGTAGCTCCCACGAAGGTTTACCGGCCCTTGGAAACCCTCGTTCGACCTTAACGTCAATAAGTCGTTCGGGGTGAGCGCCAGGTGGGTGGGGTCGCCGTTCAATACTGGAACCAGGGGGCGGTTGTTCAGGATTCGCTCCACCTCAGTCATGACGGTGTTCAGCGTCTCGTCGTCGGGCGGCTGCTGCTCCATGATTGACAGGAATATCCGTCTGGCGGACCGGATCATGCGTTCCCATATGCCGCCTCGGTGACTGGCCTGTGGGGGGTTGAAATGCCATCGTATGCCGTAGGCCACGGTTCGATTCTGCAGTTCGTCCCTGTTTATGTTCTTGTGCCAAAGCTGCAATTTCCGGAGAGCGCCCACAAAGTTCGATCCATTATCTGAGTATATATCGGCCGGTACGCCTCTTCGGTTGATAAATCTTTGCAAGGCCCGTAGAAACGAATCGGTCGTCATCGAATGTGCGACTTCTAGGTGTACCTCGCGTGATTTCATGCACGTCATGATACATCCGTATCGCTTTTCTAATCTTTTCCCGCACTTGATCCACAAGGGCCCAAAATAGTCCAACCCGGTGTCACTGAACGACCACTAGCACGTAGTCACCCTGCATTCTGGTAGTGGTGCCATGAGGTGTTTGCCCACCGTGGCATTGCGTCTCCTGCATTGCACACACCGTCGGATTACGCGTTTTACAGTCTCTCGTCCTCGCAACAACCAAAGACGCTTTCGGATGACGCTCGTCACGTGACTTTCCCCGGCATGTCCCTCCATGGCGTGGACGTGTTGAATCATTAGCTCTACTACAGGTTGTCTCGCAGGCAGCAGTATAGGATACTTTGTGTCGAAGTTCAGGTGGGCGTTGGTCAGCCTACCATCCACCCGCAGCAGTCCGTTGATGAGTTTGGGGTTTAAACGCTTCAGATCGCCTCTTGGAGATGGCATTTCTTCATTGGTCGGCCCCACTTCTTCCGCCCTCTTGAGTTCTTGGGCGAAAGCCTCGCGTTGTATCATTCTGAAAATATCGTACTCTGCCGCTTGTAGCTCATCGGGACCTATCGGACCGACCCGTATCCGGCCTGAGGAGCGTAGCCCTTTCATGACTAGTAAATTTCTCTTGAACCTGGTTAACCAAACTAGCGAACGAAGCGTCTTCATCCAGGAAGAAAACCTGACCAGTCGCGATAGAACGGACGACGCTTCGACGACGTTGGTTGCTATCACTACGCCTTTGATCTCCAGTTCCAATTCCGTAGGGGGTTTTAATTCGAACACGGGCCAGTCCTGTTTGGGCAATTGCAGGAAGTTTGGCCCTCTCGTCCACGTGTCCAGTTGCCTGAAGTTGTTCGCACCTCGGGAGCACAGGTCGGCCGGATTATCGCTGGACCTGACATGACTCCACTGGTGCGTGGCTGATTCATCGTGGATAATCGTGAGCCGGTTAGCAACGAAGGTACTAAACCGGCTTCGTACGTTGTTAATGTAGTAAAGTACTATCGTTGAATCCGTCCAGAAGCTCACCGACCAAATGTAGAGATCGAAACATCTCTTCACAGCTTGCACCACCCTGACTGCCAACACGGCTGCGCTGAGTTCAAGGCGTGGGATTGAGACCGACTTCAGTGGGGCAACGCGGGCTTTGGCGAACAGGATCCTCGTGGTATATTGTCCATCTCCTGCGCACCATCGTCCGTACACCACAGCTCCATACCCGACTTCGGATGCATCGGAAAAAGCATGTAGTTCTCCAGTCCGTGTCGTATGGCCAGGAGTCAAACATCGTGGGATTCTTATGTCCCCTAATTTTTTCAAGGTGTTCAAAAATTCTTCCCAGTCCAGCCGGTCCCCTCGGTCCAGTGACTGGTCCCAATCAACTTTCTTACGGCACAGCCGCTGCAGCAAGATCTTTCCGGGTAGCAGCCATGGTGAGACGAAACCGAGCGGGTCGAACAAACTTGAGACGGCAGATAGTATGCCACGACGGGTTATTGGCAGCTCGGGAACGTTCAGTTCAAAAACAAAATCGTCCGTTTCCGCGTCCCATTGTATCCCTAAAGTGCGCTCGGTAGGAAGCGGAGAGCCGTCCAAATCTCTTACCCTTTCGGCCTTTTCGTGATACGGGATGACCTTCAGCACTTCTGAAGTGTTCGACATCCATTTAGTTAGATGGAAGCCGCCCTCTTCCAGCAATCTCGTCAGACCCCTGAACTGCTCTAGAGCTGATTCCACATCATCGAATGACCCAAGGTAGTCGTCGACGTAGAAGTTCCTGCTGACGCTTTCTACCACCGTCCGATGTACTAGATCGCCATGCTTGTTCGCTGATTCTCGGAGGGCGTAGTTTGCACAAAATGGTGACGATATGGCTCCGAAGGGGTGGACGGTCATCCTATAATTCACCACTGTGTTGTCCCGGTCGCTCCCTTCCCACCACAGGAGAGGCAACGCATCTCATTCCCCTACCGGAATCTTCACCTGATGGAACATTTCCCTAATGTCAGCAGACAAAGCCACTTTACCCACTCTAAAACGGCACAGAACATCGATCAGTGGTGTGGTCCAGTCAGGCCCCTGTAGTAGGCGATCGTTTAACGACTTGCCCTGGAACTTGGCCGCGCAGTCGAAAACCACCCGCAGTTTATTGGGTTCCTTGGGGTTGATAACCGGATGGTGAGGCAGATACCAGATACCCCTTTTGCTGTCGGTGTTGGCAGGCACTTTTTCAACGTAACCGAGGGCCTCGTTTCGCTTCATCAAATCCGCGTATCGTTCCCACAGATTCTGGTCTCGAATGAAGCGTTCCTTTAGTCGTAGTAATCGTTGGAGAACATAATTCCTGTTGTCATTCCACGGGTCGACCGGTGTGCGCCATGGGAGGAGAACCTCGAACTGTTTTTCGAGGCCTCTAGTGCCTTGCCGCACCGTTTGTAGGGCGAAGTGATCCTCTTGAGACAACGTCGGTCTTTCGTCTCCAATGTCATGAAACTCCTTTTCATAAAGCCGTTGCAGATGATACTCTATGCGGTCCGTTTCGGCGGATAAGTAATTGACGGAACCGCGCACCCCTACTGGACCGTAAAACATCCATCCCAGAGCCGTGCGTACGGCATAAGGTGCCTGGCGGTCGCCCACTCTTTGGTCAAGCACCCAATGCGCCTCTGGCACGTCGCATCCGATGAGGAGATCCACCTCATCATCTTCCCAGTCTACAACGGTTATATCCTGCAGGTGGGGCCACCGAGTCAAGATTGCGTTCACCGACCTTGGTGCTCGCATGGGGAGATCCGCTAACGTGAATGCCTCCGTTGGTTCAATTTCCTCGTTAGTGTCTAGAGAGATGAGTTGCAGCCTTAATCTACCGGCAGTCATTACCTGTGTTCCGCCCACCGTGCTCACTGCTAACGACGTCGCACCTTTAGCCAGTTGGTGTTTGTCGGCAAACCGCTCTTTCACTAAAGTGGTGTCGGATCCACTATCAACGAAAGCCAACGCCTTGACTATCCCAGTCGGAGTCACTACTCCCACGGCCACTACGCCTAAACGTACCGGTTTACTGGCAGATTGTGAAGTTGAACAAATCACGCTGGGCTTGGCACTCTCCTCGGATATGGTTACTCTCGCCTGATGCAGCAGCCGATGGTGTCTGCCCGTGCAGCCCTCGTGACCACATCGATTCCTTGTTCTACAGGCTGCTGCCCGGTGCGTGGTGTTGAGACAGATGAAACATGCTCCTGCCATCCTCGCCATTCCCCACCGTTCGTCTATTGTGGCGTTGCCGAACTTGGGGCACTCTGGTAGGCCATGGCTAGTACCACAGGATCTGCAATTTGGTTTCGCCGTAGCATCTCGTGAAATGACGTGGGTGTTGGTCCAAGGCTGGTACTTTGGATATTCTCGTACAGGGGTTTGGACTTGGATAGTACCGGGCTTGTTTGCTCGGTTGCTGTCCCGGATGAGTCGGCCGAATCTGCTGTCAGCTATCTTCGTCTGCCTGTCTAAGTATTCAGTCAGGTCTTCGAAGTTGGCTTCCCTGTCGCCTCGGCTTATCCGTTCAGCTTCTTCCGCCCACCGACCCTGTAGTTCGGGAGAGAGGTGACGGACTATGCCTTCCAAAGTGTGCATGGCGTCTAGGTCAGCCCTGTAACCTAAATGGTCGAGGGCTATTGAGCAGTTCTGCATCTTGATCACCAGGTCGGCCATGGTGTAGACGTCGCCCTTGGTTCTCTTTGCCTCTGCCATCACGCCCTCTATTAGGTTACGGGCTACTTTGAAAGGTTGGCCAAACAAGTCCGTCAGAATCTTTCTTGCCCTTGTGTAGCCTTGTTCTGGATCGAGCATGGTGCACCCGTCGATAGCTTCTCTTGCTCGGCCTCGGCAGTAGTGAGTAAGGTAAAGAAGCCTTTGCCCAGGGTCGTTTACCTTGTTTTCAACGAACGTCTCGAACTATTTGACAAACTTGCAGTATTGCTCAGCTCGTCCGTCGAAAACCGTTAACTCCACTCTAGGCAGATCGATCGATGGTGGTTTGTATTCGGCGACCGGCGTGGGGTTCCCTACCTTATTGCACTCTAACCTATCGGAAGTGTCGAAGTCACTGGTCTCATGCTCTCGCTGTTTCTGTGTACACTTCTCTGCTTCATGCGCCTGTAGTCTAGCCGAAAGTAACTGTTGCTCTAGTTCTAGTATTCTCAGCTTATATAAATCGACATCCTTACGATCAATATTGCTTTCAATAACACATGAGCTAGCACTGACAGGACTAGGCGATCTAGCATTAACTAAAGAATCATATGTACCCAAAACCTCCCCAGAGACTTGCCGCATTACTTCCTGTCCGGGTTCGACTGCTTTTGATCCTTTTCTTGGCATTTTGCGTGATTTTTCCTCGTTCCAAATAGATCTATTGAGTATTGTTACGAACGTTTGAGCAATCCGTAGCCAAATTCGCAACGGATCCCGAAATCAGAAGGCGATTATCCGTGATAATTCTACGATACTAGATTATTAAAATAAACAATGACATAAACAATATACAAACCTCAACAATACGATCACAAAGTCTCAACAACGAGAAACCGAATAGCAGCGTGTGAGCAGACAGCACGTGCGTCACGCAGGTCCTGAACAATGATGTGCCAAAATAGCGCTCTGGGCGCGAACAAACAACAATTGGTCCAGAAAAACAATCAGTTCGTAAAGACAGGTCAATAGTGTATGGAAATGAGTGATGTTGGGAAAAAACACTGAATCGCGAGGGAAAAAGGGGGATTTTCCACGACCGGCTGTTACACTCCCCCCCCCCCCGACCCCGTGCCCATTACCACCTTGCACTCTGTAATGCCCTCTGTCCACCTCGTTTTGGCCGTCATTCTAAACCTCTCACTTTGCTATATCTTGCCCCTTCCCCTTGTACTACTTGACCACCCTTCGGCCCACATCAATAGTCTCTTGCACACTCATTGTATTGATCACCCACAGCGATCGGCGGGGCCTCATGCTAACGCTTTACCTATTCATTGCACCCATCCAACATCGTCCACCGTTCCACTTCTCATGAAGCTTTATTCCCGCTAAGACCCGATTCCCATGGTCACAGCTATCCCAACAGTCACGCACCTGGCATCAATGCATTGAGCACTCCGACACCGAACTCTTCTTTACTAGTTCTCATTACCGCTCGGTCGGTTACTGGAAAAATATTGCATCTGCGATCCCTGGCGCCTATCTCAAACCCTGACATCAAACTGGTAACTGAATCCCCAATCTTAGGCCTCGCTTCGTCCCGTCAGCCTGCTCCAAAACCTGGAATAACCTCCCACTCAGTTTACGCGGTGCCTCTCCGCTGTGCGCTTTTAGGCGCGCAATCATGATATACTCAATTGTTCCAATGCCATATTGCTCACCGATGAGCGCCTCTCAACCGATCCGGCCCTTGCAAGAGGCCCGCACTGTAACTTTATAGCCGCTGCGCCACAAGCAAATACCTACATACCATGCCCAACCCTTCTCTACCCCTCCAAACCCGGAACTCTGATCGCTGCCATCCCTGATCCGAAGTGGATTTGTATCCTGATTTGGTTGCGACAACCCTACCCTTAATCAAAATTTGTCCTTGCATCCATCCTAATACCGTCCGCCTCTGTCTATCCTGCACCGTTAAATTGTTCTTATTACTGCTCCCCACCACCAAACACGATAGGTTGCAGCTATTCGCACTTCTTACTACCTCACACTTTGTCTTAGAGACCCACTGCATCGATGAGCTCAGGCTTCATCTTTTTTCTCTCTCCGTCAACTGTTGGTCCTCGGCTAGGGCATACCCAGACTGTGTTTTTCTATCTCGTTTTCTTTTCCAGCAATCCTCGATGATAGTCAACCACTTCGGGCACTGTACTGACTGCCTCCCTGGCAGGTGTATCAGGAACACCGTCATGACTGAGGTAGAGAGACTTCTGAAGAACCGTCCCTTGGTTCCAGTAATGAACGGCGACCCCACCAACCTGGCGCTCACCCCGAACGACTTATTGGCGTTAAGGTCGAACGAGGGTTTCCAAGGGCCGGTAAACCAATTCGGGCACTGCACTGACCGCCTCCCTGGCAAGTGTACCAGGATAATTGCGCCATACGGCCGTCTGCCGTTCGCTGTTCCCGTTGGCTCTGCTGTCCGAGGCCTCGCAACCTGCCAACAGTCCTGGTTCACACACCCTTATCGTGGTTGCTCTACCGTTGTGCAATCATTAACGTTCGCCCGTGCCATTCCAAACGGCGCGGGGCGCGGTCAGATCCCCCGCTGTGGCCGGCGCACATCGGGCGTGCAGGCCGTCCGTAACGATGTGCGAGTGCAACTAGGCTGGTGGACCATAACGCCTGTGTCCACTTCAAAGTGTTTTTCGGGTGGGGTGCGCAGCACACGGCCAGCCCCACCCACTGGCTCCGGTTGCGGATTGCATGCTCCAACTCTCCTCGTTCTACCGCATTCACCCCCGTTGGTTGCAGATCGCATACCTCACCATCCTCGTTCCGTCATGGCAAGCCCACCTATCGTTCTTATTATCTCTCTTATCATCTCCGGTTTTCATCGTTTTAACACTATATGCACACCTACTCATTTTGTCTTTGCTCCCGTCGTTTCTCACTACGACACCTCTCACTGCACGATGCCACTTTTGTCCTATCTACTTTACTCTGCCCATGCCCACCATTACTTCTCTTTCCACCCATGTCGTCATCGCCGACTCCTAGCCTCTATTCCCTTGGCACTACCCTATGCTCATCAACCTCGTTGATCGCATTCTTATACTTCAATGCCCAACGTTTTTCCAAATCCCTCATTTTACCCCCTTCTCATGCCCCATGCCATCACGCAACGGTCCCGCCCGCACCGATGGCCGGTCTCCATATTAGAACGCGCCGTTCCGAAATTCGCATTCCTCACAGCCACATTTATTATCCAATCAGCACCATTATATTTTCTTTGCCTAATTCGCGATTTTTCTGTAAATCTTTCCATTAGGCAGTGTCCCAATCAGCATCTTCTGGCTCAATTCACTCGTACAACTGCTTGCAAGCACTCAGCTTTTCAGTTCCACTGCCCCAACGCCGACGCGCATATACTTCTCGTGCCTTCTGTTCCACCACAGGTCTGCCTCTCCTGGGGCTTCCTCCTTCTCGGCCTTCTTTGTTTTTACCCGTAGTAAAACGGTCTGGTCGGTCATGTCTTATCGGTTTTCGGCCAGTTCTTCCGCCTCCTATTTGGAATGTTGCCCGCCGCACGTATCTTCCGCGTGCTTGACGGATTACCCTGCTTTTCCCGGTTCCACCCGATGTGAAGATAACGTTATGCCATGATTTTCACTTACATTTCCAAACCACATGATCTGACATTACCTGATCTTTCTGGTCCTCTACTTACTTATTTCTCTCCTACGTTGGTTTCTTTTGCAACAGCTGAATCTTTGCACTACAGTCCACCTCATACCCTAGTCACTTTTCTCCGCTAATATTCTACACTACTCCGACCAATCCGTTTCCAAACCACCATGAGTTCCCTGGCCATCTCCACTGCCATCACCTTCCCGCCGAATACCGTACGTTCATTGAATAAAGCTTCTCTCATTTTCCACCGTCACCACATGTCACTCCTGCATCAAGCAAATTATTGGACCCACTATCTCCTGTTCTCTTCGATCCTCTCCTCCATATCCCCTCATTTTTGAACCGCTCTTTACAGCCGTCATCACTTCTGTTCTTCCAAAGTCGTTTCTCTCTCCCTCTGTTGATCCATCATTTTCACCTGTCATAAACAAAATTATTCATGGTTCACCTAAGTTAATTCTATTTCACCTGATCTAACCTCACCCACCTCTTCTAATTACCGCTATTTCCGTATTTCATCACTCCACTGCCCTTCCTCCTGTTCCTCCCACTATATATATATATGTTCTGTGCATCCTCCTGTTCTTCGCCGGTCATCTCCTTTGCTACCACCCCTCTGCCCTCGTGATATGCGTCAGTTCTGTCAGTATATGTGCTTCAGAACCACCGCGTATCATCCCTTCTTCTTGGTTACCGTAAGTAGGTGAAGCAGGCCCCCCTTTTCATCCTGGAGTTGCAGCCACTTCTCCTCGATCGCGATCACGCCATCACCAGGGCTCCTGACCCTAAACTCATCCACCTATTATCCAGGCTGGCTGCGCCCCTGTGCGCCATGCGAGGCTCCTCTGGTCTTAAATGCCTCTTCTAGTAACCCGGAGCCCTAATGCTCTCGGAACTTAGTTTCTATCAACCTGCCAGTTTTTGGTGTTTGGTTCATATTGGGGCGGGTTTTACCCGGTGCGCAGCCTCTGGTGTCCGTTCCATGCTTTCCCGCAGTAGATGTCCCGACTTGGGTGCTAGTCCTAGTAGAAAACCCGGCCCCTACGCTACCCCGTTTTACTTCAGAACTCACCTCCTGAAACGTGTCAGGCAGCACTACTCTGAACACTGTGGGCAACAACAGGTGAGGGGCACTGACTATCGATGAGTCTAGCTTGGCTGCTTTGAAATACTATAGGCTCATCGGGCTCGGTCTGCTGGTCCCTATGTGCTTGTCTGTATTTCCTGAGCCATCTGGTTAGACAACAACTGAAATTTGTTCGGTAGTCCTGATATGATGGGCTGCCACCAGGAAGTGGTTTATACGTTTACGGTTCATAAACTTCACCACCGCCGGTCTCAGTCATTTCGCCCCCTCAAATCCAGGTTCAGTCCACTGTCCCGGGCAGAGGTAAGTTTATCAAGCCCAACTTTCTTGCTCGTTCTCTCCTCCCCATTACTTCTTCAAGGTTTCTGGGACGTCTTTCGCTACCACTTTCCTGTCTTTTCCAATTTGACACAGAAGGCCCTTGAAAGAAGTGTTAAGACGGCCCGTTCTCAATTGTTCAGAGGCCTACAGAACCAATCACGATTCACCTTATCACAAATCCCGGAGTAAGTCGACCTGAGAATCAAAACAGCGATTGATCTATAGCGAAAGAATTGTCCATAAAACAGGTGCAATATCCAAGTAATCTAAGTTTAAGTACAAAAGCGATACGAATGCTCACTTGACTGTTTTTCATCTCAGGCCTGAGCAGGTACAAGTCCAAAGAGTAACCAAAGGTACGGCTTAACCCGGCCGTAGAAGTTGAGTAATGATTGAGCAGCATCTTTGCAGTGTGAACGAAACACAAGCAAAATACTGAACTCGACCAGGTTAGAAAAACATATAAATGATCAAAACAAGGGAACAGTTGGCAAAGGTGGAGGATACCACTTTAGAGGTCTTTCTAAAGAACTTTATTCCTCACAGGTACCTGATGCAAATGTACGCTAGAGTGAGCATGCAAATCGGGTCATTGACATTATCGGAGGGCACACTTCCTCAGCCTTTACGACCGCGTTCGTCTAGGAATCAACAAGAACGGACGGTGGATTGCCAACCGCGCCTATTCCCACAGGGTCTGAGTACAGAGACCGCAAGCTGACGTGTGTCGAGGAGGTGCCTAAGGTAGTGCTCGCTGTTTCCGTGTGCTCGAAAGTACACTTAAGCAGGTGCTGGAGTGAGTGAGATCTGCTGAACATTGTAACATTATTACCATAACTTACACTTACTGGTCCCTTGCCAGCCAGCTAGGGCCGGGTTTTGCGCTTACTTTCGCAGAAAGAAAAGGAATGCCATCATCGGATGTTTTACTACTGACGGCCTAAATAACAACATCACTCGGAAAAATGTAATTTGGTAACAGCGAGTTATCCACCAAGTCACTTATTTAGAGATGAATCAGAGCGGGAACCAAAACGTACCTTTTGGGGAACCCCGAAGTTTACCTCCAAAGGTTCGGAAATGCCTTTTTCTACCCCCGCCCAGGGTTTCTATCAATCGGGAGTTTGGACACGTTTTTGCATTTACCTTTCGATTTCAAATGTTCTGAGTTCGTGCAGCGGTATGTGGTGATTAACTGCTTCAGTTCATTTTGCCCAAATAAATTCGGTTTTTAGGACTTGATGGCAGCCTGTTAGATCATAATATTTCGTGCGCTGGTAAGCTTCTTGCTTTGCTGGCTATTCGACTTCATAAAGGATGTTTTCTACTTTGTAGGCTTTTCTGATGGGGGCGGGCTGGATAATATCAGGTCAAACCTCCTACCTCAGTGATGCGTTCTGAAATGGCACTCAGCTGTGCCCAGACAGTCGCCCTATGGGAAAGGGTTGCAAAAGGACGAAAGAAGGAAGACAAGACTGGTGGAAAGGGCTGTAACATGTGATAAAAACATACTGCCTCCCAAGCTTTGTCCAGCCCAGTAAGGATCACTGGGTAGGTAATATGATGTACAACTTTGTCCCATGTCTTGCTCTTAGGGATCTTTCCATCAACCCATGTTGCTACAAAGGAAGGGTCAGAGTCTTCTTCGATTAGTCGGTTGGGTTAAATGGAACAGAGAGGGCTTCCGCCACTGTTCCGCAGCCTATCTGGTTTCATTGAATCCCAGTCTCCTGCTGAAATCAAGCTAGCACCCCATTTACTTCGAGATAAATGAGCGAATAAGGGCGAGGCTAAGGTGACCGAAGATGGGAGGCAGTAGGATATCAGCAGGAGGCTATAAGAAGGAGGACAGAGTGGGAAAATGATTTAGGAACCTAGGAATAAAAAGGAAAACAGGAGCACGAATTCGGCTGTGCTGGGGGGGGGCTCCAACAGCACCACTGACAATAACATCGAAAAGATCGTGATATAATAATAGATGTGTTTTCCGGTGAGTACAGAGTAGCAACCACATAATATTAGCATATTTCTCGGCCGTGATCGAGATGCTGGTGCAAGTGCATGAACATGGTGTTAAACGTTACTTTATGGTAGAATATTTTCGCAGATTTTAACAATAAGATTCAGAAGTGTCGGCGATGGAGAAATATTTGCGGCCACATTTTAAACGGATCACTCTAACAACGGTATGCACAGCGGTTTTAAACCAGTTTCGAGTTGGATCTGAGCGAAGGTGTTGCGAACCAAACATACTGGCTCTAAGGGACGCCACTTGTGGCGCATCTTTCAGGCGTGCTCGATAATCGATACTCATTTTGGCGACTTATATAGCCAAGCTTAACCATACTACCACAAATAAAGAATACATTCTAAGTTTCCCTTTGAAAAATCCGAAAATCACTTTTGAGTTCTGCAAATCTCCTATATATGTTTTTAATCAAGCGAGAAAATGTTTTAGGACCATCAACCACAGATTCACCTGCGGCACTGACAGCAATCGCGGTCAGCCACGGTGACAACCTTGATCACAACGCTCACATACGCTTGTGGCTTGCGCTCAAACAGAAGTCGTACTACCACATTTCACATGAATCTCATTCTCTAGGGGCACTGATCCATCAGTTTCAACAGTTTTACACATTATTGTACCACAACTTCATTCGAGATATACCTAGGCCCTTATCCTGTGACACTATCGGGCGGTGGTGCACCTTGGGGATACCGAGAAGATTGTTTATACATAGTGCCAAGGAAGCATTATAAACGAGAATGATGCAAACCATAAAAAACCAGGGGCTCGCTGGGTGTCTGCGAACAGAGTTAATTCCGAACAAGAAGAAACGGAAGAGAAAATTAAATGGGAGAACACTCGGGGAAATCAATGCATGCGGAGAGAATGAAAATCTGTGAGGTTGGTGAGAACCCTGAATGACAGATCTATCGGGGTTCAATAAACGGGATGAGTTACAAAACAGGGAGACATGAAGCCAGTTTTGTGAATGTGCTCTTGGGAACATTGGTGCGTGAGGTAAAGACAACAGTCCGTAGAAAGTGAGTTTGATTTCAGGATCAGTAACCTGTGCCATTCACAAATGACAAAGCGCAACGGGAGGGTCTTGGAAAAGTGGAGGATCAATTTCCAGCCGGGTGCGGCTCAAGGGTAAAGTGAACTGTTACTAGGGAAGCTAAAGTGGGAAATCTCCACATGGATTCGGGCTTTATTACGCTGTTTCACTGACAAATGTATATATATTTTTAAATTGACGCATTGGGCCTCAGCTTTAGTTAGCGCCATTACTGGTAATGTGCAACGTTCTATGGGTATAATTCACCTGGCAGGGTAGAAGGTGTGTCGATCAATCAGTCGGGTATGGCGAGATATGACGGAATAATCTGATGGCTGGTACTGACCGGTATTTTAGTAGGTTGCGCACGAACTGTTATTTGTGCTGGCTGCAATGGTGATATCGTCAGGAGGGGCTTTGTGTTAGAAAGCGCTGATCGACCTCTTAAGCATCCGGGGGTATTTTCTGTCGGGTGGCATGATGGCAGTCCCAGCTGCTATGAAAGGTTCCACTTGGGTCCCTATCGATATGAGACAAGGTGGCATCCTTGTCTATCCAGTGTGGCGTCTGAGATAGTGAGAGACGACGAACCTAAAATAAATGGGAATAACAATTCTGACGTGGCTCCAGCTGTGGGCTATGTTAATAGATGACGACAATGATAGTGAATTGGTTAGGCCTATGTGAATGGGGCAGGGACGAAGTTCCATTTAGGCATTCAGGTGCACCTTCCTCATGTTCTGGGTAAAGTAGGCTATCAAAGGACTGCACCGTACAGCTACAGCCTAGCAAAGTCACATACACCGGTTGGGCAAGTTTGTAAGCATTTCAGAGGAATAGTGCTTTTCTTGTATGTGAGGCAGCGCTCGGATTCCAATAAAAGCCTAAGGCTTTACGGTTGAGGGAATTAAAAATGGTAACTCTCGTTGACTTTTGCTCACGCAGAATGCAGTTCAGCACCGAGGCGGTACGATGGGTTTGAAACAAAATTGTTTGAGTGAACGGGACTGGTGACCTGCCGTCGTAGCACTATATTTGTTGCTGTCTCTCCCGGTATGGTGACCATTCTATACTGAGTAGATTCTGGGAAGCCTTGAAGCAGAAGATACAATTAGGATGTCGGTGGTGATGTATAAGAGGAAACTGGTCCCGTGCCGGTAAAAGTAGACTTAAGCTGGTCTACGCTCCTACTCGATGGTGCTAGCCTACTTGGATTGTACTCGAGTGTGAGCAAGAAAATCTGATGTATTGGTGTTTGCAAGGGTACCGTGGTATCTTTGTCGTCGTTAGGAAATTGGAAAGCAAGACAACACCAATGTAAGGACTGGTTCGGAAAGCCGTTAAAGGTGCGAGCTGGATGGGCCCGAGTTTTCGCCAGGGAGGCGAACTCTAAAGGTGTATATGAGGAGCTCATGGTGGGTGGCACTAGGGTCTGGTTCAGGTAGGGAGGTAGAACGATACACATCCATTGGCCTCCAGCTCGAGCCGCCTCTAGGGTAATCTACACGTTTTAGACGCTTTTCAATTACTTTTTCACAGTTTTATTACAGTCAGATATCTGGCTGTCGGAGAAGGCGGAGCTGATACTGGTGAGTGACCACAGTTTCCACGCCCCGGCCAAAACATGTATGACATGTAACAGGCCACTATAGGAATAGTTCATCCACACCAGTAAAACAGTTGCAAAACAGCAGCCCGGAGACATGGTCACATGTGGCAAGGTTGGTATGCCAGTGGGATATTTAGTCTCTTTTTATGCCAAACTCCTAGTTTTTGATGTTCACGTCGCCTCACTGGTGCTCAGCTCTGTGCAGGAGGACAATCACAGTCAGGAATATCCACGGATGAGCCGCGTTACCACTCAACATGTCCGTGAATTCCGAACTCTAGGATGTTTTACATGGGATAGAAAATGCAGGGGGAGATAGAGTCAATTACAGCCTGCGAGTATTCGATGAATTTCACATTTGCCGGAACGCCAGTTTGCACGAGGAAGATGCACTCTTTGCAGCACCAACAAAGTGATAAAAAGCGGCTGAACATGGTGGATGTGGTTAATAGCTCAAGTTGATTTGGATCGGACATCTAGGTTTATGGGCCCCAGTATCTGATGCCTTGTGCCTGAGTATGCCATAGGCCGCTGTGCAGTCTTGCCCCGAAAAACATTTGACGGCAAAGAACTGAGATTGCTTTGCAGTCCCAGATCTTGAGAATGAACCACTGAGTTCCCTAATTGCTGCCGGAAGAAGACTAACCATATAAGGTTCTAAATGAGACTGGGATGTTTTAATCGGCTATTCGATTTATTGGTACCCTATTCCTATCTTAAAGGCCTCAGCCCTCGAAATATAAGGATTTCACGTCACAGACAGCGGGTTCACCGTTAGGGTGAAGCTTATTTCTTGTCTAAAAGCCACCGATTTCGGTGGTAGCTTGCTTCAAATTGAAGCGCACTTGCAGATGAAGAAATCTGACCTAATTGCCAGCTTGGAAAAAGGGACAAAAACCAAGAACTCACCGTTAGGTAAGGAATAATTAGACAGGATTCGCACCTGTGGTGCTGAAATGCATAATCTGCTTTTTAGGATAAAGTCAAAGAATAGAAGGTTAACTTTTAGGCGGCGCAGCCACTAGGGATCGATTTCCAGCAGACTAAAACGTTACATGTAGATTAAAGGCGATGAAAAACCTAGGAGCTGTTTCGCGATTGCCGTTGCACATTCTTGAATGCTATTCGGTCTCTCTGTCGCGTGGTGGGGCAAATAATTGGGCTGTATTGCAGAAGGGGTCTGACATGAGACTCAAAAATGTCTAGTTTACTTTCTGGCAAAATAAGGCTTTTGATGTATGAGCCAGATCGTACAGTCTGTGTCAGCCACTTGGATGGCTGCATGTTGCGATAAGTCAAAAGTACATGAATAGAGTAGCCCTAAGTCGCGTACCTGAGAATTACTGGTGTAGAATGACCGTTTATTCTAAGTACTTCAGTGGGAACATGATACTTTTACATACGAATGTTACTTTTTGCTGCGGAGAAACTCAAGTTCCAATTATTGCTACGGGAACTGAGAGGGAGCAGTTTCCTTGTAATGTCAACTATGGTAGAGGCTAACGCCGCGGGCTCAAGAGTATGCACGATTTTGATATCATCTGCGGACAGGGAGGGAAATCTCCTTTGGAGAACAATAAATATATATCTTTTACGTTCATTACAAACAAAAGTGAGCCGGACACACTAACTTGTATCACACCACTAGTTTCGGGAATGAGTTTGGACGAATTTTCTTCTATACTTACTACCTTGTCTCGGGCTGATAAATAAGATGAAAACCAAGCAATCATCGAATCCACGACTCCATATGTTTTGATCTTCTGTTGTAACCTGACAAGGGATACTCGGGCAAACGCCTTGGTCATGTCCAAAATGATAGCGTTCGCCGATTTACCAATATTGATGGCCTCTGTGACCAGGTTGAGGAAATCTGTCAAGCATGTCACACATGATCTGTTTTTCAGAAAATCATGCTGACCAGCGTCGATTAGGCTACGGTTAAGAAGGCGGCATATCAGCCTTTCTTTGCTCACTCTCGGCACGATTCTGGACACGACTGGGGTGTGTGGTTCAATGGTCGATAGTTGACTGGATCTAGATGAGATTATTTTTCGTGCATAAGTATGATAGTGGAAGTCTTCTATTGAGAAGGGAAGACACTGCACCTTGGTGACAAATTTAATATGTTCGTCAGCAACATTGGAACGTCTACTCCGCCTCGACTGAAAAGGGCTGGCTGTAATGCTTCCGGACTTTGCCTGTAGGACGGCCGTGTTTTTGCTACCGGGGCTGAAACCGCATCGGCGTGAAACTCTTTCATTGAGAAGGTTATCGATGCCAAGCGTGGCGTCATCGTTCGTTAAAGAAGTGGCAAAGAAACGCCGAAAGCCTCCACAATCTATATAGGGTCATCCAAGCAAGTGTTGTTACAGTTTAAATGTGGGATGGCTTGGTTAGATTGCTTTTTTTGATCCTTATCATCCTGGACAGTGCTTTTAGCTTGTTTTGGTGGCTTAAGTCATCTAATTCCCGTTTTTTCAGGAGAACCCAAACGCAATTTAATCGTATGGGATGTACGTATTAATGAGAGATAAAACTAGAAGTCCTTCGTTTTACTGAAACTTCGTTGGAGTTTGGCTGGGTTACCGTTAAGACGATCTAGAGAGTTTGGCTGGTTGCACATTATGGATCCTGAGGCTGAAATGATTTTGTCGGGGCGGCAATGAAGATAAGAATACCGTTGGGCAACGGCTACCTGTAGGTCATTAGATAAAATAATACGTCCCAGCTTTGGGAACAGATAAAAGAGGGTAGACTACTCCAGTAAGCTGTGGTATTGCTTATTGGTGATCGGAAGGTGTGTTTCTGCTGACTTATTGATGTGAGGCCTGGGTGCAGTGAAGACACAGGATACTATCTTATGGTCACTACCGGTGAAGCGAATTAAGACTCAGGTATCTGAATTCTTGATACCAACAGTGAAGATAGGGTCTAATGTATTTCTCTTTTGCGCAAGAAATAAACATGTTGCGCCCAGTTACCAACACGGATACATAAAAGGAAATCATGGAGTTTTGGAAGAAAAGTCAAGGATTGCCATTATATTTCGGGCACATTGAAATCACCAGCTAAAATTTTGGCGGATACAGGGTGGCCAGAGACATAGATGAATGCGTCTAATATTGCCGTCAGCTCGTGCACATCCTTGTTTGAAGGAAGGTAGAGGCATCCTATAAGAAGTAGTTGTTGATCTTTGATAATGAGCCAGACCGAGTCCCGAATGTTGTCAAGAATAGGCCGTTGGAACCTACTCACAGAGGATATATGTCTGGTATAAATGATGCAGCCTACTCCGCGTTGGTCAGATCTGCTGTTGGTGGTGGCCTGATAGCCAGGTATGGAAACGTGGTTTAATGAGGTTTGACCCGGTAGCCGCGTCTTAGTGACTAGTAAGATATCAGGGTGCAAGTCCAATGCCGGCACCCTGAGTAAGGGCAATGTTGGGAAGAGAGGGCCGACGCTAAGTAGTAGGACCGAGAAGGTATTTTTGGTTAGGTTCTCGATGGACAGATCGTGGTTTCATTGTGGTTAGGCTATGAAGGATTGTCGGACGAGGGGTGGCTTACTATGGACAGCTGAGGCCCTACCCAATTTAATGGTCCTTCGGATGAAGTATTTGCGTTCCTGACCAGAAGTGCTCCTGAGCATTCACGTTGGGTTTAACCTGAGGAACGGTTAAGGGGTTCTATCTGAAATGGTTGAATCCTGGAGGGGGTGGATGAGGCGCGGAAGTGGCTGGGGGTAGATAGTGGTGGTAAGGACTCAAGGACTTTTGGTGCGTTTTCCGGGAGCTTGATGTGATATGAGGATTGTGTTTGAGTAAGAGATAAGGGCGAAAAAACGGAAGCGGTCCGAGGGCGGGGTAGAAGTTCAAGCCTGTGACAAGGTTGTGGATTGCTCTGGAGTAGTCCACGGAGGGAGGAGATGGGGGGCCAGGGATATTAGGTGGAGAGGGTTGAACCTGGTGGTGATATCGGTCCTGGAGGACCACCGGAGGGGTGAAATCGAATGCCCCGTTTGGACAGATACAGGGCACGGAAGCGAAAGCATGTTGGGCCAGAGGTGGGAAGAAGGGCCTGCCCGGCACCTTATTTGGTATGGCTGCAACCTGTATTGTCCGCGGAGACACACTTGGCAATGCTTGTGTCTTTAGGATGGTGCCTTAAGTAGGTCCAGAGCCTGCATGTTTGGGTGCGAGTTCTTGGGTGGATTGGTACGGATACTGCCAGGGGACCACAGGCGTTCGACTACTGCTTTCCTGTTTGACTTCAGATTGCGTGGCAAGGGAGCCCTGGCAGTGAGGCCTAACCTTATCAGCAGGTACTTGATGACGGACCGGAGTGGGTCTCGCGTCTGCACATTTTGATGGCTCGGTGAGTTTCGTGGAAGAATTGGGAGATCTAGTAAAGGTAGGAGGGACAGGATGATGGGCCCAGATGGGTTAGGCAGGAGGAGTGGAGGTAGCCTTCTTCCTACACATCCGCTTACTTGGTGGAAGTATGGTCGGTAATGGAGAGGTTCCTAATGCTCGACCTACAGTGCCGCTGTTAGGAGCAGAGGTGTTGGGTAAGCTGCCGGTTGGGATGGAAGCCGCCACCAGAGGTACCTGTCGTTAGCTGGATGTTGCCTGGGCTTCCGACAGGGGTGAGCTCTCTGGGTGGACAGGGACATGAATTGGTGCGGGGCCTGCCGGGTTGAGGGATGATGATTGCTTGGCTGAGGCTGGCCTCTGTTGAGAACCGGCTCGTGGGTTAATAGTGAGAGATACTGTTTGGATGGTTGTCGTTGACGCTTCCTTTTGAAGAAGAGTCTTGTCGGCTGTGATCCTGACCAATTTATGTGCTGTGTTGAGGAAAGGCAATAATTGCTTTTTGATAACTTTTTTTGCTGTCTGATAGCGAAGAAAGTGGAAAAGGATAAGACATGTGTGGCGTGGAGGACGCTTGTTTAGCCTCGTGCACGTGCCTGAATGGTGCTTCATGTTGTTTGCCCTGAGCATGGTGGATTTCAATCGTGAAACCATGGTCCTGTTCGGGAGACTGAAGGCTATATCATTTTCGCTATTTGAGATGCTCATGGAAATCTCGGTAAAAACAGATTCAAGAAAGTCAATAGCAGATTTAGGCTACTGTTGCGTATAGTTTCCCGCGAGGTCTATCAGGCACAGTAGCTGAGCAAGCTTGTCGATATTGTCATCCATGGTTGTGACTCTTGTTGATACGTTCTTGAAGTCTTGATAAATATGGGCATCGAAGGTGGAATCCTTCGCGAGGTCCATCAGTGACATGGAGCATTGTTTCAGTTGTGTCAGCAGCCCCTTAACTCTAACCTTGGGGTGAAGGCCTTCAGTGACAGGTACAAGAAAAATATTGGGAAAAGCCTTGTAGTTTGTGTAACGATTTGGGATATTATCTCATAGAATAGCTAACTAAATTCCCAGGAACCTAAAAAAAAGCCATTGATAATGAAGGAAGCTCCGCAACAGTGCAGCCCAGTAGGTGCGAGGTCATGAGCAAGACCTAGTAAAAGGGGGTTCAGAAGTGGTACTAATATTTGGTCTATTGAAGCGGTGTTAAAAGCTTCCTGCTGAAAATGACTAAGGCGATGAGCGCTTTTCACTAGAGTCGCTTGGCCATAGTGATGTGAAAGACATGGATAGATAGTGGAATTCAACTAACCAGCATGCCGTAAAAGGCCATGCAGTAAACGTAACAATGATAATAATGGTAATAATATTGGTTTATTTCGGAGAAGCCCAAATTATATTGGCTCGTGATAAAATTTTCATAAGCGGCCAGATT
Organism: Fasciola hepatica; assembly: GCA_948099385.1. Taxonomy (NCBI): domain Eukaryota; kingdom Metazoa; phylum Platyhelminthes; class Trematoda; order Plagiorchiida; family Fasciolidae; genus Fasciola; species Fasciola hepatica. The sequence continues at coordinate 4,878,677 of CANUEZ040000012.1, read as the reverse complement.
GAAAGACAAAATTGGTGAAAATGTAGAAATATGCGTGACAAAAGTAGGACATGTAGACTCAGAAGGGAGATGGAAGGGAAATGAATGCATGATAATTGTATTTACACCAAAGAATAGTGAAGAGAGTTTAAATGAACCTAAGAGTGAATTCAAGCGGATGCCCGGTGAACTTGAGTGTCAAGGCCAAATGGAGAACCTTGCTGATCCTAGTGGAAACAAATGAAAGCTAACCGGTTTACATGGGGCATGAAACCGGTACAGGAAGGGGTGGGGCGGGAGACCACAGAGGAAAATGCGAGATGCCTCGCAAGGGATTAGTTAGCAACGGAGCAGTGGTACACTGCAATAAGTGGTTGATTTACAGGGCACGAAACTCATCGTACATAAGGCAGCTGTCAATGCAAGACCTAATGGGTGGGTCAAATGATGACAATGAGCCGAACGGGTTGACATGATAAAGATCTGAAGCACAGATATTGACAGAACTGACGCATATCACGAGGGCAGAGGGGTGGTAGCAAAGGAGATGACCGGCGAAGAACAGGAGGATGCACAGAACATATATATATATAGTGGGAGGAACAGGAGGAAGGGCAGTGGAGTGATGAAATACGGAAATAGCGGTAATTAGAAGAGGTGGGTGAGGTTAGATCAGGTGAAATAGAATTAACTTAGGTGAACCATGAATAATTTTGTTTATGACAGGTGAAAATGATGGATCAACAGAGGGAGAGAGAAACGACTTTGGAAGAACAGAAGTGATGACGGCTGTAAAGAGCGGTTCAAAAATGAGGGGATATGGAGGAGAGGATCGAAGAGAACAGGAGATAGTGGGTCCAATAATTTGCTTGATGCAGGAGTGACATGTGGTGACGGTGGAAAATGAGAGAAGCTTTATTCAATGAACGTACGGTATTCGGCGGGAAGGTGATGGCAGTGGAGATGGCCAGGGAACTCATGGTGGTTTGGAAACGGATTGGTCGGAGTAGTGTAGAATATTAGCGGAGAAAAGTGACTAGGGTATGAGGTGGACTGTAGTGCAAAGATTCAGCTGTTGCAAAAGAAACCAACGTAGGAGAGAAATAAGTAAGTAGAGGACCAGAAAGATCAGGTAATGTCAGATCATGTGGTTTGGAAATGTAAGTGAAAATCATGGCATAACGTTATCTTCACATCGGGTGGAACCGGGAAAAGCAGGGTAATCCGTCAAGCACGCGGAAGATACGTGCGGCGGGCAACATTCCAAATAGGAGGCGGAAGAACTGGCCGAAAACCGATAAGACATGACCGACCAGACCGTTTTACTACGGGTAAAAACAAAGAAGGCCGAGAAGGAGGAAGCCCCAGGAGAGGCAGACCTGTGGTGGAACAGAAGGCACGAGAAGTGTATGCGCGTCGGCGTCGGGGCAGTGGAACTGAAAAGCTGAGTGCTTGCAAGCAGTTGTACGAGTGAATTGAGCCAGAAGATGCTGATCGGGACACTGCCTAATGGAAAGATTTACAGAAAAATCGCGAATTAGGCAAAGAAAATATAATGGTGCTGATTGGATAATAAATGTGGCTGTGAGAAATGCGAATTTCGGAACGGCGCGTTCTAATATGGAGACCGGCCATCGGTGCGGGCGGGACCGTTGCGTGATGGCATGGGGCATGAGAAGGGGGTAAAATGAGGGATTTGGAAAAACGTTGGGCATGGAAGTATAAGAATGCGATCAACGAGGTTGATGAGCATAGGGTAGTGCCAAGGGAATAGAGGCTAGGAGTCGGCGATGACGACATGGGTGGAAAGAGAAGTAATGGTGGGCATGGGCAGAGTAAAGTAGATAGGACAAAAGTGGCATCGTGCAGTGAGAGGTGTCGTAGTGAGAAACGACGGGAGCAAAGACAAAATGAGTAGGTGTGCATATAGTGTTAAAACGATGAAAACCGGAGATGATAAGAGAGATAATAAGAACGATAGGTGGGCTTGCCATGACGGAACGAGGATGGTGAGGTATGCGATCTGCAACCAACGGGGGTGAATGCGGTAGAACGAGGAGAGTTGGAGCATGCAATCCGCAACCGGAGCCAGTGGGTGGGGCTGGCCGTGTGCTGCGCACCCCACCCGAAAAACACTTTGAAGTGGACACAGGCGTTATGGTCCACCAGCCTAGTTGCACTCGCACATCGTTACGGACGGCCTGCACGCCCGATGTGCGCCGGCCACAGCGGGGGATCTGACCGCGCCCCGCGCCGTTTGGAATGGCACGGGCGAACGTTAATGATTGCACAACGGTAGAGCAACCACGATAAGGGTGTGTGAACCAGGACTGTTGGCAGGTTGCGAGGCCTCGGACAGCAGAGCCAACGGGAACAGCGAACGGCAGACGGCCGTATGGCGCAATTATCCTGGTACACTTGCCAGGGAGGCGGTCAGTGCAGTGCCCGAATTGGTTTACCGGCCCTTGGAAACCCTCGTTCGACCTTAACGCCAATAAGTCGTTCGGGGTGAGCGCCAGGTTGGTGGGGTCGCCGTTCATTACTGGAACCAAGGGACGGTTCTTCAGAAGTCTCTCTACCTCAGTCATGACGGTGTTCCTGATACACCTGCCAGGGAGGCAGTCAGTACAGTGCCCGAAGTGGTTGACTATCATCGAGGATTGCTGGAAAAGAAAACGAGATAGAAAAACACAGTCTGGGTATGCCCTAGCCGAGGACCAACAGTTGACGGAGAGAGAAAAAAGATGAAGCCTGAGCTCATCGATGCAGTGGGTCTCTAAGACAAAGTGTGAGGTAGTAAGAAGTGCGAATAGCTGCAACCTATCGTGTTTGGTGGTGGGGAGCAGTAATAAGAACAATTTAACGGTGCAGGATAGACAGAGGCGGACGGAATTAGGATGGATGCAAGGACAAATTTTGATTAAGGGTAGGGTTGTCGCAACCAAATCAGGATACAAATCCACTTCGGATCAGGGATGGCAGCGATCAGAGTTCCGGGTTTGGAGGGGTAGAGAAGGGTTGGGCATGGTATGTAGGTATTTGCCTGTGGCGCAGCGGCTGTAACGAAAGTTTGAGCAATGCGTAGCCATATTCGCAACGGATCTCGAAATCAAAAGCCGATTTTCCGCGATATTCTACGATACTAGATTATTACATGAACAATGACAAACCTCAATAATACGATCACAAGGACTCAACAGCGAGAAGCCGAATAGCAGCGTCTGAGCAAACGGCACGTGCGTCACGCAGGTCCTGAACAAGTATGTGCCAAAGTAGCGCTCTAGGTGCGAAAAAATAACAGTTGGTCCAAAGAAACAACCAGTTCGTAAAGACAAGTCAATAGTGTAGGCAAAAGAGTGATGTTAGGAAAAACACTGAATCGCGAGGGAAAAAGGGGGATTTTCCCCGACCGGCTGTTACACCGCCCACTGAAATCCTCCTGGATCCTTAGCAGAGTCAAAGGTTTGGTATAAAGGTACTTATTCTTTCTACCTGCCTGGGCCCTGCTGTCAGTGCGCGCGCCTAATGCTCGTCGTCAACGTTCTACTACTGGTCGCACCTAACCCATTGGCTACATAGACGTGAGGCTAGTCTACATCTTCCACAAGACTAAATGACCAATGGCGGGCGTGAAGGGGCCACATAGATGCTGTCCTTGTAAAGGGCCATCCTGTCCTGGATATATGTGCTTCAGTGAGTGTGTGTGAGTGTGTGTGTGCCGGGGTTTACAATGAAATCACGTATCGCTACACTTCAAAGGAGGACTTTCTGCAATGTCAACACAAGACCGTGTGGCAGGAAAACGAGTAAAATGTAGCATGTGTGTGTGACCTAAGCTCCGCTACTTCCGCATATGCAAGGGGCGTTCGGTAACGTCAACAAAAAACAAACAGCGAACACTGTCACATGTTCGATGGGGTTGCGGGATGTAGAGTGCGTCGTGCATGTGTGTATTTGTCGGGATGTACAACGGGATCGCATTCATCACCACATATCGGAAAGAACCTTCCGTAATGTCAACGAAAGACTGCGAGCACTGTAACGTGTTTTACGGAGACCGTGTGGTATATATGGTGTTGTTTTATCCACCTCGGTGACTAGTGTGAAAAGGTCTACTGGGCCTCGGGGTCATCAGCTCCTCCGCCTTCGCTCTCGAGTAGGTTAATACTGCGTATGTCACGAATGAGCACTCCGTTAGCTGTCTTCACCTTCACCGTTCTTATCATTCCGTCAGTGCTTTCGATGGTTCCCGTAACTACTCCCAAAGACCAAGTGCTGAAATGTGCGCGTTTGTCGGCGATCATAACCACATCCCCAACTTTGAATGGCCTTGTTTTCACCAGCCACTTCTGTCGAGTCTGCAGAGCAGGTAGATACTCCCGCAGCCATCGCCTCCAGAAGACCTTGGCAAGATAGTTCACCTTCTTCCATCCGTGGAGGTATCTCCCGCGAAGGTTTACCGGCCCTTGGAAACCCTCGTTCGACCTTAACGCCAATGAGTCGTTCGGGGTGAGCGCCAGGTTGGTGGGGTCGCCGTTCATTACTGGAACCAAGGGACGGTTCTTCAGAAGTCTCTCTACCTCAGTCATGTCAGTGTTCAGCGTCTCGTCGTCGGGCGGCTGCTGCTCCATGACTGACAGCAATATCCGTCTGGAGGACCGGATCAGGTGTTCCCATACACCGCCTCGGTGGCTGGCCTGCGGGAGGATTGAAATGCCGTCGTGTGCCGTAGGCCAAGGTTCGATCCTGCAGTTCGTCCCTGTTTATGTTCTTGTGCCAAAGCTGCAATTTCCGGGGAGCGCCCACAAAGTTCGACCTATTATCTGAGTATATATCGGCCGGTACGCCTCTTCGGTTGATAAATCTTTGCAAGGCCCGCAGGGAAGAATCGGTCGTCATCAAACGTGCGACTTCTAGGTGTACCTCGCGTGACTTCATGCACGTCATGATACATCCATGTCGCTTTTCTAATCTTTTCCCGCACTTGATCCACAAGGGCCCAAAATAGTCCAACCCGGTGTCACTGAACGACCACTAGCACGTAGTCACCCTGCATTCTGGTAGTGGTGCCATGAGGTGTTTGCCCACCGTGGCATTGCGTCTCCTACATAGCACACACCGTCGGATTACGCGTTTTACAGTCTCTCGTCCTCTCAACAACCAGAGGCGCTTTGGGATGAAGCTCGTAACGTGACTTTCCCGGGCATGTCCTCCCACGGCTTGGACGTGTTGAATCATTAGCTCTACTACAGGTGGTCTCGCAGGCAGCAGTATAGGATACTTTGTGTCGAAGCTCAGGTAGGCGTTGGTCAGCCTACCATCCACCCGCAGCAGTCCATCAATGAGTTTGGGGTTTAAACGTTCCAGCTCGCCTCTTGGATATGGTATGTCTTTTTGGTCGGCCCCACTTCTTCCGCCCTCTTGAGTTCTCGAAAGAAAAGCCTCGAGTTGTATCATTCGGAAAATACCGTATTCTGCCGATTGTAGCTCATCGGGACTTATCGGGCCGACCCGTATCCGGCCTGAGGGCCGTAGCCCTTTCATGACTAGTACATTTCTCTTGAACCTGGTTAACCAAACAAGCGAACGAAGCGTCTTCATCCAGGAAGAAAACCTGACCAATCACGATAGAGTGGATTTCGCTTTGACGACGTTGGCCGCTATCACTACGCCTTTGATTTCCAGTTCCGATTCCGTAAGGGGTTTTAATTCGAACACGGGCCAGTCCTGTTTGGGCAAGTGCAGGAAGTTTGGCCCTCTCGTCCACGTGTCTAGTTGCCTGAAGTTGGTCGCACCTCGGGAGCACAGGTCGGCCGGATTATCGCTGGACCTGACATGATTTTACTAGTTCGTGGCTGATTCATCGTGGATAATCGTGAGCCGGTTAGCAACGAAAGTACTAAACCGGCTCCGGACTTTGTTAACGTGGTAAAGTACTATCGCTGAGTCCATCCAAAGGCTAACCGACCAAATATAGAGGTCAAAACATCTCTTCACCGCTTGCACCGCCCTGACTGCCAACACGGCTGCACTGAGTTCAAGGCGTGGGATCGAGACCGACTTCAGTGAAGCAACGCGGGCTTTAGCGAACAGGATCCTTGTAGTATATTGTCCATCTCCTGCGCACCATCGTCCGTACACCACAGCTCCATAACCGACTTCGGATGCATCGGAAAAAGCATGTACTTCTTAAGTGCGCGTCGTATGGCCAGGAGTCAAACATCGTGGGATTCTTATGTCCCCTAATTTTTTCAAGGTGCTCAAAACTTTTTCCCAGTCCAACCGGTCCCCTCGGTCCAGTGACTGGTCCCAGTCAAATTTTTTATGGCACAGCCGCTGCAGCAGGATCTTCCCGGGTAGCAGCCATGGTGAGACGAAACCGAGCGGGTCGAACAAACTTGAGACAGCAGATAGTATGCCACGACGGGTTATTGGCAGCTCGGGAACGTTCAGTTCAAAAACAAAATCGTCCGTTTCCGCGTCCCATTGTATCCCTAAAGTGCGCTCGGTAGGAAGCGGAGAGCCGTCCAAATCTCTTACCCTTTCGGCCTTTTCGTGATACGGGATGACCTTCAGCACTTCTGAAGTGTTCGACATCCATTTAGTTAGATGGAAGCCGCCCTCTTCCAGCAATCTCGTCAGACCCCTGAACTGCTCTAGAGCTGATTCCACATCATCGAATGACCCAAGGTAGTCGTCGACGTAGAAGTTCCTGCTGACGCTTTCTACCACCGTCCAATGGACTAGATCGCCATGTTTGTTCACTGACTCTCGGAGGGCGTAGTTCGCACATGGTGAGATGAGACCATCAAGCATGTTAATACATGCGGTGATGGAGGGGCTGGCAATTCACGCACAATGTGGGGACATCCGCAGGGCGATACAAATTTAATGGTGACATAAGTGGTGCTACATCACGGGTGACCGGTGTTATCGGGTCTTATGTCCCTTTGTTGAATATGGTGTGAACTTCGAGTCGGATCAACTTGAGATGGGTGGACTTGTTTTCCTATAGACTCTGCAGGGACAAAGCCTCATTTTAAAGGTCAGCGGCAAATTTCTGATATTATAATAATACATTGGAGTTATGAGCTGAATAACAGGTGCTTTGAGGGAGAATTCGTGACGGGAGTTAAATTATGCTGCTTTAAGCCGACAAATTTGTGAAGACCGGGTAGGCACGGTGCAGGCTCCCAGAAGTAGTTGTGATTTGTAGACGGGCCACGGTGTAAGGCACTATACTGCTTGGCGGTGTCCTATGAGTTGCACAGTTATACACCTTGAGAAAGAAAGTCTAAGGCGTTAGCCCTACGCCAATCAATTCTGAGTAAGTTGGAATGACCCTCAAAAAACAGATGAGCGATATCCCCACAGATTTTCGGGAGGTTTTGTTTTTGGGACAAGCTCATGCGGGAAGACGATGAACTGCGCCCAGAAGCAGGGTACCTGTACTGAGGATTGTGAAGGTAGCCCACAGACTATCAGTATGAGAGATGATAGGGGTTTTGTCATGATAGGAGGACGGACAAAGCTATCGTAGTATAAGATGTCCCCAACATTGCTGGAGACCTGCCTATTTATCGAGTATACCAGGAGGATGTTCCAGCAACATGTCTGGGATGAGCAAGGCTTCCGCAGGGGCCAAAACTTTAGGCTCCTTATCAAGAGCTCTCTGGCTCATCTCCGGAATCTTACCCAGAAAACTCTGGCAAACGCCGTGAAATCGCTTGAGCCTATTCTCAAGAGCTGTTCGGGACTGCTACAAATACCGATTTTGGGGCTCTATAATAGGAAAGCTGGACTAACTGGGGCCAGACAAAAGGCTCTAGGACAGCCAATAACTAATAGTATTGGAGGCTAGTGCAAAAACAAGGCATGGAGACGATCTACGTTTTAGCCTTTACTGTTTTTGGCGGTAGTACATCGCGAGGACTATGAAAATCACACATATTCGGAAAATAAATGGGTTGCTTTTCTTGCTTTCTCTGTGTGAGTTATGAGTTCTCATATCATTCAGCCGGTCTTTTGCGATTGCGACAGTTATCATTTCTGGTGCGTCGACCCCTTCATGGTAGCATTCTGCAGAAGGCTGAAAGTTGGTTTCAAGCTCGGGGGTGGAAAACCTAATACATGCTTTGGGTTGTTTGCTACTTTCAGGGTCTAGAAACCTTTCGCAGGCAGCAAACATTCCTTTACATTGGATCAAATACTAAGCGTACTTCTGGCCACTGGAAATACAATAACCTAAGTTATATCGGACGTGAAGCTTTTCACATGGTCCTCAACCAGTTTTCTGAACAAATGACAATTCATCGGGTTAAGGATTGTCTTTGGACGGGGTTGCTTTCTTGTTTTGTTTTACAAAAGTACTAAGTACATTTTCGATATGGATTCACTCTGGGCTTCCCTTAAACCCTTCGGCTTTAAGGCGAGGATAAAAATTGTTTGGCCGACATTGCGGACCTCACCTCAATGAGCAGCCGTGTACAACCTCAGTTTGTTTGGACTCCGGCAATGAGATGCAGCCCAAGAGGATTAAGCAACTAAAAATTAAATCAAACTATTTCTTGAGTCTCAGTAGGAACCTGGGTCCTTGAACGAAGTCGCAACAAAGCTGGACAGACTAGAAGAAGTGGAAGCTTTTATCCGCACTTCAGTAATGCCCGTAATTCAGTCATTCACACCAATGCCGTTGGAAAGTAGCACTAAGTGCCAGCCACTGCCCACTAACTAGCGATCTCGAGACCTATAAGGCTGAGGGACAACCACAGTGCAGAAGAGCTGGCTCCCTGACCGAAGGGATGTTTTTCCAGAATACGAGAGGCAGACTCTGAACCAGTTAGTGTGATAAGCGGAGGTCCCCAGTGAACAGTTCCAGGGCCACTTTCATCAACCTACCGTGTAAGTGACTCAGTACATGCAACCTTGGAAACAGCTGTTACAAGCCGGCAGCAAAGACTGACAAACTTGGGTGTAATGCTCACACGGAAACTGGCTCAGGGATGGTTAGAAATTCGGAATGTTTTATCCCACTGAATGCTGCTTCCACCCGGCTCATAAGGGAAGTATAATAGGGGGATGTGACGTAATTTTCGCAGTCTCTTGCACTATCAAGCAGGTGCCTGAGGGGGGAACACGATAATACCAAAACCTTCCGGGACCTCTGTCTCGATTAGGTTCTGGTCCAATCGGGAATTTGTGTAGTCTTTCTGACGTAGAAGGACCAGCACTGCTGACTCATATTAGTTGACTCGCACTAGGTTGGGGCGAATTTACTTAACTTCGGGAATGCGTTTTACCCGATACGGACTGGGAAACACTATGGGCTGCGAGAGGTAGAACTTCGGGAGGGTACTGTAATGAGACCCGGAAGAGAACATTTTTCTGTGCTTAGTTCTTGCAACACGGAGGTAAAGATCGACCACGGCGTAGATAAAGCTACCGATGACGAAGCGTGCCACTGATGAAGAATAAACGCAGGCCACGTTGCCTCCGGACAGGATTGACCACGGGGTAATGGGTTGCACGAGTATCGCCATGAACGATACAATGCCTTCAAAGGTGAGAAGAAAATTGCGAAACCTTTCCTACAGGTTGCTCAATAAGTTCTATTACAATATGTATCAGTAGAAATCTAGCTATCTCTACTGGAGCAGTTGTCAAAAGCCAAATTTCAGACGACGGTCATGTTATGATGAGGAAATCCAATGGAGTGTACCCACGGCGAGATTATCAATGATACCACTGCCTACTAATTTTCTGCAAGCAATTCTTCCAGAAGGCTAAACAAGCCTATCGAGGTGTACCTGCAGTCGTTGGGTTTGTGCGTCTGTCTGCCACTTTATTCGGTCCTTTGCGAGTCGCAACGAACACTAAAACCAACTGAAGTGTCAAATGATAATATAATGCCTCACCCACGATTGGGTTCCACCCACGCAAACAGGTGAACCGGACACCGTCATTGTCATCCTTTTCCTCTTACCCCTGGCTTTGTTTGGTATTTCCTCTTTTATCCAATGAATATACCCTGAGAGGTATATGAATTTCTAATCATTTAGTTACCACAGCGAAGCAGAATGATGTAGAATGAGAGCAATAAAGTACATTTTTCTTGTTTGCGTTTTATCAAACAGTAGGTCAGAATGGTAGAAGTTTGACAAAATTGTCACCTTCCCGTTCTATGTGAACCCTTTTTTCCAGCTAACCTAACCGTAATTTCTGCTAATTTCAAAGCTGGATCAGTCGTCCCGGGGTGCCCTTTGCAACAGCTGACAGAGGTGTTTCAACAATGAACCGTTAGCAGTGTACTTCTAATGAAAATGATAGCACGTAGGCAAGCCGTTTTTATGCCAGCCAAATGAAATATTGTTGTTCCCTGTCTGGATCACTATGGACGCATGTGAGGAAATAAGCCCGGAAAACCTCTAAGTCGCGCAATTGAAGACTATTCTTAAGTCGCAACTGATCACACTGGTGAGGGTATTGAACCCATCATTCTTTCGCAGCCGACGCGGTAATTATCATTTCCTCTGTGCTCTGCTGCACGTCAGCACTCTGTGCACCTTGTGACCTTGAAGCTCATCAGTATCAAAGCTCCGGTAAAGAACACATCACTTTTGACTTTGTTTTTCATCGGCTGTCGCTGCACTCTACCCATCTTATTAACTTCGGCTCGGGGTATATATTGACCCTTGTGGTGCGGTCGTCCTACCTGCTGCTCGCTCGTGCATTCTATTTTGTATCTAACAGAAGCACCATTCGTTTGGTAGCTGACGAATTTCATTAGTTTGATACACCGCTTACTTTAAGGAACGCCTCCAACGTACCGGAGTTGACCGAAGGTCAGCCTGGTACTTTATAGATAAATTCCTTGACCTTCCAGCAGCTGTTCCTCTGCCCTTTATCCCACTTCTAAATTACCAACCTCCAGTCTGGCCCCTCCAGAAGTACCACTAATCAGCTGGCGTCATAAATTGTCTTCGTGCCGTATCAACCAAAAAGTTGTTTAGTTGCTCATTTGGCAGTCTCCAAAAAATTGTGAAATGTTTTGATTACAGTAGTGCCCTCCCCAACAATTTTGAGCTTTCTAAATGAATCACATCAACCCGTCCATCTACAATGGATGACCAATATAATCCGTGCGCTATTCTACTGCCCAGAGTCGAGCGTGCCAATTGCCTCGGGGTGCCGTTTGGCACCGTATCTCTCATGCGGTAAGTTGTACGTGCAAAAGACATTGATTTATTGCGGTTATTCAGAAAGTCCAAAATCAGCAAGACCAGATACGGATTTGCAGCTAACCATGCTGAGAAGTTGTAACCAATCAGAGTTACTGGGGACAAGTAAGGATAAATCTCGTTGCGATTGGTCAACTTGGAATATGCCAATAGTTGCACTTGATTTAGCATATACACCCCTGGTTTCTTTAACGCAGCTAATCCGCTATTCCGCGGTTTTGAAATTCTTGATATCCCGGTTAGCTTAGCTCTTGATGGAAGTGGTTTCAATGAGCCCTATTAGTTTTGTTGCTGAGAACACTGTCTTTGGCCGCTCGGAAAATTCTGCCTGGCAGTTGGCAAAAAGCTCTTTTATGAAATCGATGATACAGTACCTGCGTACACAAAGTTGTTGTTCTCTGGAATTTCCACTAAAATTTTAATTTTGTTTTTTCCGGTTTTATTATTGATGATACTTCCGTAAATTTTATTACCCTTAGTATATGCCGTTTTAACCATTTATGGAGCATGGAAACTTTTCTTTCCTCCACAGAGTGTCCTGATGTTTCATCCAGGTGGCTTTGACGAAATGTGCATTGAATCTGCAGAAGCATATTCTGTTATTTCTCAAGGCGTTGCCAAGTTAACAATGTATATGCCTGGTACAACTTCCAGTTTTATTATGGCACAACCTTGCTGATTTCAAAAAGCATACAATCACTCGTCGATCTGACAAAGCCTTGGCTATCATCTGTCCATTCGAGTATTGTCTTGTCAGGCTGACCTTTGAACAGGCACGCACTGAAAAACTAGGCTTGAAACAATGGTTACGCTTATGTTACGAAGTTTCGGGAGAATCAGGAGCAGCACGGCAGGTGTGCAAGAATCGATCGTAAGTGTTTTTAAATTCGAACGGGCTCAATTCTCAAAAATATGAACCATGTGTATTTGGTTGGCATCAGTTGGTTTGCAATGCAAAACCACTGAAATCTAATCCCGCAGCACCAACTTTGCACTTGTCGAGTCCCATCCATAAGATTCCTTTCAGCCCAAAAAGCATACCGAAGGGCAAGGTCTAGTCGCGCTTGGCCGTAGGTCCCCCAGTTGGTAGACCCTGCTCCGCACCAATAAACATCCAGAATGACTTTAGTGACACATTATATAGCCCCTCACAACACGGGTTGGAGCTAGACAGAGTTACGTGACTTGTGATGCCGCTGGTACGACAGCTTCAGCCAATTAAAAGAGCCGTGAACTGTAATCTAGTCGGCGTGTTACGTTGTTGTGGGTATATCCTCTGAAGTTTCAGGGCAAGAAAGAAATGCAAATCACGTCATTGCATTTACCACTCTCGATGGCACTTCACTCGCCATAGAAAGCAATACGTTGCTAAATGTTGCCGACACAAAATGCGTGTTATGCCGTAGAACTGAGTTATGTCGACGAAAAAAACGGAGTCAATCTGTTGCTTTTTCGGTTTTCGGACCTGCCAACAGCGAGTTAATTTATTCAAAAACCGAACACAGTTGTCATTGGCTCACCTCATAAAAAGTCGCAATAACTTTTAACAAAAGGCTGCTACACAGAGGAAGGCTGAAAAGGCCGGGCTCCTTTAAACGCCGAGGACCAGCATTTGCAAAATGTCACAAGCACACCGCATTCCCCCAAGCCACTGAATATAGCCGACTTCTGGTAACCAATGACTGCGGGATGCGCGCTTTAATGCAACACTTAGGCCTTCCCCAACCAGCCGGCTCCAGAAGGCTTTAGGTCGATTGGTGGCGGTATATATGCTAGGGACTTGAACCCACCAAGTGTTGTCAGCCTACCATGCCTTACTCGTCATAAACTGCCAATAAAGTCCCGTAGCTTGCCTTACCTAGTAACCCTGCCCAATTCTCTAATGACAGCTCAAACAAACGTGCTCGTTCTAACCATCCATCGTTAGTCACAACCGAACCTCGTCCGCTGGATGGCATGATGCAAGAGCCGTCTGGCTTTCTGTAGGTAAGGTGGCCTACGTTCTCCTTCGGTCAAGGTAGTGCTTCCGCGAATAAAAGTACAGGTACCATTTGAATGCACACTCGTGGGCCATAATAATTTTTTCTGTACCCGTTAAATTTGTTTAAGCTTTATTTATGGCAGTGATCCTTCTTAAGAGTTACGCTTGGCGAATTGCCTATAGGTCCAACTGTTTCTTCCATGCGCACCACGGTGGGTAAATTACTGGAGTTGAAGTGATCGCCCGGCTTCACCAAGACTTTACCCTGAGACGCGTTCACTATTCCACATACTCTTGCAGGTCCTACCGACAGTGGTCTGGGGGTGTTCTGCCTTTCCCCCTGACACCCGTCACGTAGCCCTGCAACCCCAGCGCGAAGGGTAAATGCATTGCTTTATGATGAACTGCGCGGTCCCCTTGTCAACCGTCTTTGATTACGAGTTTCAGTACCTTTCGAATAGGCAAACTTCTTTATCTTTCCAGGGCTATGCCATTAGGATTTGGCAGTCACTACAGTGCAAGTGCAAGTTGCCGATTCACACCTTCCATGGCTACCATTTGGGATTCTACTGATATCTTCATGCCCACGAAGTACTGCAATTCCTCCACCACAGGGGTCATCGTAACAGGCGCTTTAGACATGGGACCTCTGTCACTGTTCTGAGTGGGTTCCCTATATTTTACAGTTGAAGATCCGTTTTACCGGCCATGTGTTCAGTCCCTCCTACCTTCGCCTGTTATCCCTCTTACTTACCTTCTTACCAAAATGGAATTTGGAAACACTAACAACCTTGCTAGAGGCGAATTCATGGCCGCTCCGCAGCGCATAATGCTGTGGTTGGTCCCACAGACTCAATGCATCACGCGGCTTTACTCGCATATGAAAATTAACCACACAATATTTCTCATAAATGCACATTCTGAACTTGAATTCGCCACCTAGTACCTCACATTTGACAGCACCTTTCATTCAGCACGCCTGAGCACGGCTGTTTGTGTCAAGCATTTTCTTGGCCATGACCCAGCCCAGAACTATGTCTTGATAAGCACTACCCGTCTGAGGAAATATTAAGTTTCGTTTTCAAAATGGCGCCTGGGCACGCGCTTGAAATTTGATGACAAAGTCTGCTAATAGGTTAAAACTTCTTCGGTATGATCAGCTTTATCTGAATATCTCTCAGAAACTGTGCTACAAAAGCTTGAAGATGTTGCATAACCGGTGCGTAAATCAAAATTTTGGATCAAGTAGGCAGATGATGCTTCCGTCCGATCAAAAAGCTAAGATGCTGGAAAGGCATGCACCCTACTCAGCAATATCTTCCAGGATATCAAATTTACTACGTAAATAGAAAAGAACAGCCAACTAGTGTTCCTGGAGGTATTGGTAAAACGAAACTCCGGAGTCCAAAAACGGAACTGTTTATTAGGCCTCAACCTTAATAATGACAACCAAAATGGATTCCTCCGTTCACGGTCCTGCATGACTTGTCAGTCTGGTTGTCCGAATCTCGTCACCGACTCCGCTGAAAGTGGGAAATCTTTCGTTGTTCTTTGTCTTGAATTTTCTAAGGCACTTGATCGTGTACCTCACCACACATTACAACAAGGCTACGATTATTTGGCATTGTCGATCCACCAATTTCTTGGTTCTCATCTTATCGTTCACAGGTTGTCTTAATTACCAGGCACAACTCTAATCCTGATCCTGCTACTAGCGGTGTTATTCAGGGCGGTGTTTTATGCTCCCTTCTTTTCCTCTTATGTATAAATGATAAGATTCTGAAAATAGCTGACGGCACGCCGTTCTTGTTCATCGACTACAATAGGATAGTCTACACTTTTTCGCCTGGCAACCTCAGTACTACCATCCCTGAAACCTCCGCTGATTTAGCCGCTCTTGATGAATGATGCTCAACCTGGGCGATGAAATTCCCCGCCGATAAGTGCATTTTTCTTACTTAAAAAGTCCAGGTTCCTCCTGGTTATTTATGCATCGGCGGTTCACCCATCGACAGCCATCCCTTAGTAAGAGACCTCGGCTTAAGTTATTCTTGCTCTTCTAACTTCTCCGAACAAGCTGTCTTCCAAACAGCGAAAGCTAAGAGATGTCTATTCTTCTGTTCGCTTCCTTTCACCTTAGGGAGAGCATTCTTTACATGTACAAATTACAGGCCAAGTCCCTTTTCGAATATTTCCCTCAATCATCTCTACCATGCAAAACTCCGACAGGATCATTATCGAATGTACTCAGAGAAGATTCACCAAGCAGCTTATTTGTTATTCGGTAAAGGTAAACCACAGGGAACGATGTTTATCTCTCAAAATCGAACCATTGTGGCTTCGTCGCATGAAGCTGAATCTGGTATTTCTGTATAATCTATTCACTAGGCAATCTTATTCGTCCAACCAGTTGTGCTTCTCACCAGGTACTGAATATTCACTCCGTAATAGACAGCATACTAATACCACGCCCCCTGTGTAAGTCGAATCTCGCGAATCGAGCAACGCGTAGCCAATTCAAACGAATCCCAAAACCAGAACAAGATTGATTCGTAGTTTCTACGGTACTAAATTGAAATGCACAAAGGATACAAATATATACGAACCTCAAGTATGCGGCCAAATAGACTTCACAGTAAAACCCAAAGGTCCAAAGCCCCGTGGCTCAAGCACGACAGTCAGAAACGGTTCAAGGCCAAATTCAAATGTCTCACATGGATAAACAAACGTGAAAATGTGTGGTGTATGAGCGAGCTTTCCAAGATAATGTTAAATATAGTCAAATTCACAAAGCACGTTGAACATTCAGAAGGATTTTCAGTATTCGTTCGTTACACCGCCGGCCAAAATCCTTCCGCGAAAATGGTTGTCTAAGGTTCAGGAAGGGGTTATGATTCTCACCCTATCTACCTTTAACTTATTGTCAGTGCCTGTGGATACTAACTTCCTGTGTTATCTGAAACAGGTTTTTGCCGTAGTCATCATCGCACAATCCATAAGGAATCAATTCCAAATCCCGCTGCACAACTTGAGATTGACATATTCATCAGGAGACCGGCGCATATAGTCAGAAGCACGATGAAGATGAAGGCTTCGCAGAGTGAAGTGTTTCGCCGCACGAAATAAGTCTAAGCATCACAAGCAGTAACCCATTGCAGCAACTGGTTAGACTAATTTTGTTTACAAGCATGAGCGCAGAAGTTGAACGCAGGTGCAACGCCTAATGAGATATCGCTTAAAATTGACAGGTCACGAACCAGTGGAATTACATAAAAATAACGCACCAAATCTTCCGAAAGAAATGAAAACCGGTTTCTGATTATTAATAAATTTCGAAAACAAGTGTAAGGCGGACAGTATCGAAATACACATGAACACGGAGATTGATCGAATACTGGCATCTATCAGAGTATTTCAAAGTTTTTCTGTGCACAAAATATGTGACAATCAATATTGTATAAAATGTAAATAAATGTTCTGCTTTAAAGATAATAATAGTTTCACAATGTGCTCGCAGCTAGTATGCCTCACCCGAACTGTTCAAGTGAAATACTGGTGAATTTCTCCTCTTCGCCTATGTGCACGCCAGATAGAAACTGGAACTAAGTACATTTGCAACCTTTCAGAAAAAATGGGTCCAGTTGATTAGTTGTAGGGCATGAAATGCAATAAAGTGCTGAGTAACTCGGAGCGAGGCGATCTGCGAGCTACTTTGTCTTTTGTATGTGGTTTCGAGCTCGAATCATCAACATTTTCCTCGCTGTTTCCTGCTACGAGTGGATTAACTCTCTGATGTCTCGAACACGTTCTTCGTTTCTTCCGTTTCCTGTAATGTAACACAACTGTAGGATCTGTCCAATAGGCAAGGCTCAGTTCGGCGGTGGTGCAGTTCTCTTTTAGCATTCGTGCTACCTTAAAACCCAATACCAGTGCAGTCGTTTTGAGCTCGTTTAGGGATACTGACTTCAGCTCAGCAATTTTTGTTTTGGCAAAGGGTACTTTGTTTCGCCGCCGGCCATGCAGTTCCACCCAGGTACCGTACACTGTCACTGGGTCGGCAAATTTCAAGCTGCTTTGGGTGACCTGCTTGTGTCCTTTTTTGAGATATTTCAAAAGCCTCCGGGCAACTTCTCCTTTTCTCAATAAGTGACTTGACGGTGGTCTCTCGGGTATAGCAACTTCATGTTGCCCACTGTGAAGTCCCGTCTTTGAATTCGCCATCGAAAGCACCGACTGATCGTTCGAGTGAACTTCGCTTTCCTGAGATGGACCGTTGGATTCAATATCGAAAGGCTGATCGTGTTCTACAGAGGCACTTCTCTCAGCAACATTTGAGCAATTTATTGATGCCGATTGTTGAAGTTCGCTCGTCAGGGGTCCGAGAAGTGTCCAGCCTAGTATCGTTCGCGTAGCGAATGGTTCTTTTCGATTGCTTATGCTCTGTTCAAGCACCCAGTGAGCCTCTGGTACATTGCATCCAATTAGTATGTCGACGTGGGGGCTAGACACTTCTTCAAACTCTATGTCCCTGAGATGAGACCATCTCTTGGCGATCGATCTAACAGAGTCGACTGGTCTCATTGGCAAGCTGTCTATTGCAAAAGCTTCCGGAATTTCTACGGTCCCCTCATCAGATAAAGACGTTAACTGCAGGGTCAGCCTCTTAGAATTGCTAACATGACCCCCTGCAATCGTGCTGATAGTGAGCGAGGTAGGCTCGCCTACTAGTTCACAGCTTTCTACAAGCTCGCGAGTAATCAGCGAGGTATCCGACCCCGTGTCCAAAAATGCATTGACCCTCCTCAGTCCTTTAGGTGTCACGATACCGACAGGTACGATGCCTAATCTTGCCGGTTTGAAATCATCATGTCCCGTTGAACAGACAATTTTGGGTTCATCTGGATGAATAGGTCTATTGTTGAGAAGGCCATGCAGTAACGAGTGATGATTACCCAAGCATCCGTCTTGGTTGCATTTCACTCTTAAGCTGCATTCAGAGGCTCGATGAGAGTTGTTCAAACACATAAAGCATGAGCCAATCCTTTTTACTGCGCACCACCGATCGGGCACACTCATCCCATGAAAGGTCGGACAATCTAGTAACCGATGCAGGGAGTTGCATAGCTTGCATTCAGCTGACCTCTCGGGTTCTTGACTTATCATGTGCATGTTAGCCAAAGACTGGGTTTGGTTACAGTCCTTCTCCACAATTTGAGATGTTGGTTCCCTTCGCGCCAGTCTGCAACTTTCGCGTACGATTTGTCCAAATCGACTGTTGGCGATACGGGATTGACGACCTATGAACTCCGTCAAATCGTTGAACGTAGATTCCCGCCCAAGCATATTTATTTTTTCAGCTTCCTCTGCCCATCGGCTCTGTAACTCAATAGACAGACATCGGACAATGCATTCCTGTTTGTGCAATGCATTCAGATCAGACTGGTATCCTAAGTGCTCCAGTGCTATACTGCAATTCTGCATTTTTATCACCAAACTCGACAGTGATTCAGCCTTGCCCTCAGTCCTTTTCGCCTCCAATAAAACACTACCAATTAGGCTTCTAGCCACCTTGAATGGTTGTCCAAACAAATCTTTCAGGATTCTGCTCGCCCTGATGTACCCCATCGGTGGATCAAGCATCGCGCAGCCTTCGATAGCACTTTTGGCTCTCCCATGACAGTAATGTAATAAATACAAAAACCTTTGACCAGGATCTGCAACTTTGCACTCAACAAAATTTTCGAATTGTTTCATGAATATACAGTATTGCTCGGGGTGCCCGTCGAAGTGGGACAGCTCCACTCTCGGCAGGTCAAGAGCCAAAACCTCGGTAGTTTCAGGCTGTCTCAAGGGTTTATATTCGTCGATCACAGTGCCTTTTCGATGTTGACATTGTGAACTACATGGACTCTTTGTTGGCTCTCTGAGACCAGTTCCTCGTGTAAGGGGCTCTGCTTCCTTTCTGGCTAACCGCAACTCGTTTTCTAATTCTATTACTCTCATTCTATAAGTACTAATATCGTCAAACGCATCGCGGTTAGAGATATATGACCCGGCACTGACAGAGCTAGTAAACTTAGCATTATCTAGAGAATCAATAACACCCGAACCATCCCCAGAGACTTGCCGAGTTATTTCCTGTTGTCTCAAAAGGTCCTTGCTTCCTCGTCTGGGCATTTCCAATGGGTTTTCTTGTCCAGGTTCCACTTGAGTACTGTAAGTCGAATCTCGCGAATCGAGCAACGCGTAGCCAATTCAAACGAATCCCAAAACCAGAACAAGATTGATTCGTAGTTTCTACGGTACTAAATTGAAATGCACAAAGGATACAAATATATACGAACCTCAAGTATGCGGCCAAATAGACTTCACAGTAAAACCCAAAGGTCCAAAGCCCCGTGGCTCAAACACGACAGTCAGAAACGGTTCAAGGCCAAATTCAAATGTCTCACATGGATAAACAAACGTGAAAATGTGTGGTGTATGAGCGAGCTTTCCAAGATAATGTTAAATATAGTCAAATTTACAAAGCACGTTGAACATTTAAAAGGATTTTCAGTATTCGTTCGTTACACCCTGCGAGGACGGTTCTACGCTCTGAGTTCTTTCTTTTCACGTATTCCAGAATTTGGAATAAACTTCCTTTGCACATCAAACTTTCTCAGTCAAAGTACGCATTTGTGAGTGCTATGGATAAATTCCTTTCTGTCCCAACATTTTTGCGCTTATTCAACGTTCACATAACCGAAAGTGAAGCTTTTAAGAACGGCCTTGAATTTTAAGCCATTGCTCTGCTTTCTCGCTCTACCTCACCTTCCCGAATAACTTCACCGCTTTTGAATTCGGAATGCTCTGCTTGACCGCCTCACCTTAGACTTCGCCATCGATCTATTAAAAGCATGTCAGCGTCCTCTAATTATTTTTCCAAACCAGCTCATAGGATCCGGCTAATTTCATTTTGAAATAGGCCCTTGCAGGTGCGTTTGCATTTATAGAGGCCATCCTAATACTCCTCACAGATTGTCAATATGCCTCATCTGCTGAGCGATTTAGCACCTTTATTTAGTTTTATCACGTCCGTGGCCCGAAAACCAACCTCAGCAACGCTGTAGAAGTTGTATCAGCAGCTACCTCCTGGTCCGCTATACATAAAAATATATATACTCATTATTATCATGTGATTATTAGCACAAGCCCGGTTAGTAACCTAACGTTCCTCGATATCTCTTGGATTAGGTTGCCTCTTTTCCACTCCAGGTCCCACCGCATATACTTCCATCACCACTGCGATTTTGAACTGGGAAATCCGGCCTCATTTATCCCACTTGGTGTCGGTCACTAACCGAACTCAACATCCAGTTACGAAGTTACCAATTCTGTCCCCACCCTACGCCCCAGCCGAGTTTCTTTCATAATTTCATGCAAAACTTAGTCTTTCCTTCTGCTAAATTACTACTCTAGGTGAAATAATAACCTTCCCATTGATTTTTTAGCCTTTACTTATGCCCTTCCGTTTTCGGTCTCACTTTCCATGGCCTCAATTTTTCTTAGGGAGCCGCTGCATCGACGAGCTAGTGCTTTATTTTTGTTCTTCTTTCCGTTAGCCGTTGATTCTAAGCTAGGCCATACCCACACTGCGTTCTATAATCTCATTTCCCCTTCCAGTGATCCTCGAAGCCGATCAACCACCTTGGGCACTACACTGACCACCTCCCTGGCTGGCGCACCTAAATGATAGTGCTGTAAGGCCGTCTGTTGATAGCTGTTTCCTTCGGTTCTGTTGTCCAAGTTCCCACAGCCTGTCCAGACGGTCCTGGACCATATACCATTATCATGTTTGCTCAGCCCTCTGTACTACAATCAATGAACACTCAAGCCAGTCCCAACTGTGCCGGGCGCTGTCAGATCCACCGCTTTGGCCGGCGCACATCGGGCGTGTAGGCCGTCTGCAACGATGTGCGAGCGCAATTAGGCTGGTGGATCACTCTTCGTGTGTTCACTTCACGAAGGTTTTTCAGGTTGGGCGTCCACCGCACGGTCAGCCTCCCCCACTAGCACCGGTTTCGGATGGTACACTTTAACTCTCCTCGCCCTACCGCACTTATCACTGTCCGTTGCGGACCGCATGCTTCTACCATTTTTTCGCCACGATTCGCTCATCTACTGTTCTTGTCAGCGCTCTTATCACTTCCTTTCCGTGTCGTTCGATCTCAGTATGCACACCCATCCATTCTGTTTTTGTTCTTACAAACTTTCACAAAGACAGTCCTCACTGCTTGATGTCACCGTCACCCTATCGACTTTACACTGCCCAAGCCCGAAATATGTTCCTTTCCACCCATTTCGCCCCTGTCGGCTCCTAAGCAGTATTCACTTGGTACCTCAGTATACTTATAAAGCTCATTGATCGCACACCTCACAAGCTACTATATTGCGATATCTTTTTTTGTCCACCTTGTACCTCCCACCACTGCGCACCAGACACATCCGTAACCATGACCAATCACCATGCAAAAACTCGGCGTTCTAACCTTTGCAATTTTTCAAGACCAGGTCCCACCACATATGCTTCCCTCACCACCTCTGCGATTTCGAACTGGAAAATCCAGTCTGACTCATCTCACTTAGCGTGACTCACTAACTGAACTCAACACCCAGTTATGACGCTACCATTTCTGCCCCCACCCTATCCCCCAGCTAAGGTTCTTCTGTAATTTCATGCAGAACTTAGTCTTTACTCCTGCTCAATGACCACTCTAGGCGAAATACTAACTTTCCCATTGAAAGTTTTAGCCACACTTAGGCGTTTCTTTTTAGTCTCACGTTTCACAGCCTCAATGTGCCTTAGGGATCCGCTGCACCGATGAGCCCGTGCCTAACTTTCGTTCTTCTTTCCGTTAACCGTTGATCCTCAGCTGGGCTACACCCAGACTGCGTCTCTAGCTCACTTTCCTTGCCAGTCTTTTGCGTCCAACCGCTTTCGCATGACCCGTCTGATGATCGCACCTACGTATACAGCAATATATATTTATATACATATACATATATATATATATATGTACATATACCTTGCGTATGCTCCACTCACTTTTGCCCCCCTTCCTAACTAGATTGTGCAACTTTACAACATAATTTGCATATATATAAATACAACCGTTTCGTCCTTTAGCGATGGGTGCTCGCTCTCACTTAATTCCTGGCTCAGGCTAGAACTCAGCCGTCCCGTCTTTTTTGCGCCTTTCTCGTACACTGAAGCCTTGCCGCACGGATTACCATTCCTTAGTAACTGGGCTTCACTACTCTGCGCATATTCTCACGGTAAGGTAAGACCCCATTCCAACCGGAATCCGTATGCCTTTGATTTCTCCTGACCCTGCGGAATACCAGCACGTGTGCTTCCACATGAAAAGTCCTCTCCTTAACTCCCAGTGTTTTTCTCCCTTTTTACTGTTTGCCGTCCTCGACCACAGCTGGTGAACTGACCAGACTGTTATCTTCCTATTTTCTCATTCTTCTTCCAGATCATACCTTCTAATATTGTTTTATCCCTGATTACCAAAGGGAAACACCCTCTCCTCATCCACCGCCTACCTGATATCGCCCTAAATCTCTACTATCAACCAACTACCCTAGAAGGCTACCAGTCTCCGTCTAGGGATCCCTAATAGACCGGTCCATTAACCAAACGATAACTAATTGTTTGGATAACAAAATGTTCATTTTCTTACTTCCATAAAAACGATAATCATAACCCAGAGCTGGAACACTCTCCAGACTGCCGCACTCCTGATCTCTTTCAGATTGCATTGGTTACTTGGGTAGCCGTCGGCCAATTCGACGTTTGTTCCGGATTACCGTAAGGACTGGACGATTTGATCAATGGTTCAAACCTATACTCTTGCCTGCTGACGTTACATGGGGCACCGTACACGGATTAACAAAATCTCATGAAAGTCTCACCGGTTCGCAGTGACTCCTGAAACCAACCATCAACACATCCGCTCAACGTCTATTCCCAAATAATCCAACCCAACAGTTCAATTCTTCCCGCGTTGCAGTACGAAACCAATGACCGGAACCCAGCCCTTTTTTACCTGCTTCCCTCAACATTCTACCTGCCACCATCTGCAACCAAGGTCTTTACGGAACAGAATACCAGCCATCTGCAGCCAACCATAATTTGGTTAACAATTTTCTATCACATCCAAAAAAATTTACACTCTTCCAACTTCTGCCTAGCCGAACCATTGACGTTTGTCTCCAGTAATCCGTTTCGCTGACGGCTTTTCTTTAAAAGTCCGTTTTACGTCCATACACCATTCATGCTCTTCAAAAAATCACTGAAGTCCCTGCAAAGCTTTTCGCCTTCATTTGAATTCCAATATGACACTGTAATAACCTGCACAAAAGGTCCGTTTTATTATCACCTTTGACTCACTTGCCTTTATTCCACATGTTTCCTCAACAATTAGCTACCCAATGCTGGATCAGTTTCCAATATTCCGCTGGTATCTCTGACTGCACGTTGAAAGCCCCATGCTTGCTTTACCTCTAACAATGTTCTTTGGCATTTCCTTCGCCCGATTACTCGTTAGTGACCGTCCAATTGTCGCTTATATCAGCAATCCCACTACTGCCCAGCTATCCACACAGCCCCTAGTGATTTCGAAACCGATTCGGAATTCCCGCCTCAACCATTAACACTTTTGTTCACTCAAACACTACATGACTTTTCTGGTGCATTTCGGTTGCTGTGTGATTTATAAATTTAGAATTTGTGAATACCTCACATTAACATGTACTGCTGTACACTCTGATCTTGCCTTGTGCATGTGTATTGACCACGGTCAAGAAATATACTATACTATACTATACTATATTTTTACCACCTCCCCACTCTCCATGTCTGAGTCCGTAATTCTTCCGTGGATCGTCCTCACAGGCAGTGAACCGGTTAGCAAATTCTGGCCTAATCCACTGGTGCAATGGCTGCAAGCAAGCATCCCTCCAGTTCCATTCTCCCAACTCCGAAGCACGACCATCTTTCGTGCATT
This sequence comes from Fasciola hepatica, assembly GCA_948099385.1. Lineage (NCBI taxonomy): Eukaryota > Metazoa > Platyhelminthes > Trematoda > Plagiorchiida > Fasciolidae > Fasciola > Fasciola hepatica. The sequence continues at coordinate 4,854,426 of CANUEZ040000012.1, read as the reverse complement.
TTCGTTCCATCACAGGCCTTCCCGTCCGGGTTCTTTTCTTCTTCTCGGTCTTTGTTCTGTGTCACCTGCAGTGGAAAGATCTGATTCATCATCTCTTACCCGCTTTTCTTTGGTCAACACTCTCGTCTGCTTCGTACATTGCTGTCCACAGGCATCTTCATTGTGCCTTTCAGGCTGCACTGCTTTTCCGCGTTCCACTCAGTGTTATGTCATCTTAATGTCATCATTCTCACCTACAGTTTCAGACCATGTGATCTGCCATTATCTGATCTTTCTGATCCCCCACTTCCTTATTTCTGTTTCATGTTATTCGCTGCTAAAACTGATGCATCCTCTCACCACGGTTCTTCCAACCTCCAAGTTACCCTTTCCCAGTGAACTTTTACACCTCTCCAACCACCCCGTACTCCCATTTGCCCTGCTTTTTCCAGCCATTTCTTATTCTCGCATAACTTACGTCCATTTAATGAAGCATCTCTCATGTTTGGCCGTCACCACTTGTCACACCCGCAATAATCAGACTGGTAGCTTCACCCCTACCTGCGTTCTTTTATCCTTTCCTTCATATTCCCTCGTTTATCAACTTCCGCCCACATCCATCAATTATGTGCTTCTAAAGTTGGTTTTCTTTCGCTGTTGATCCCCTATGTTTACCTGTCATAAACAAGCTCATCAAGGTTTACCTAAGTTAATTATTTACCATTTGACCCAACCCTACCTGTCTCGTCCAAGCACCGCTACTTGCCTGTCCCGTTTCTTCACTGCTATTTGCTCCTACTCTGATATATATATATATATATATATATATGTATCCATGTATTCCCTCTGCCTCCTCCAGTTTTTACCGGCCAGTTCTCTTGCCACCACGCCACCGCCCTTCGTGATATACATCCATTTTTCTGTATCTGTGCCTCACACCTACCGTACCTCGAATATGCTGCGGCGTTGAGGCCGTTGGACTCACTCTTTACCTCTGGCACTGCCAGCTCCCTGTTTTCAAATTGACACCGTCCGTTTATTACAATAACGCATAGTTCATAGCCATCAGTCCGCAGCCGTAAAACCCAAAGTTTGTTCTCCCTTTCTTCTGTTCTATTGTTCTTCATCGTTTCTCGTAACGATAATTTGTCAAGCGGATTTTCAGTCTTCCTCATGCAAAACTCCCAGGTTCCTTTCTCCCCCGCTTGGCTCAGCCATGATTTGCATATGACTTTGACTTCCAAATTCACCGGGACCATATTTGAACCCATTTTCAGGTTCACCTATGTTTCTTACATTACCCCTAATTTGCACACCTTTATCTCCGTCCCATCACACCTATAAAAATTCTCACCCTCCTTAGTGTTGCGTATTTTATTCACTTAATGAATTTTGTCTGTTGGTTTTGTCGCTTGTAAAAAATTGATCACGCATGGAGCATGATTTGAGCGTCTCCAAAATAAACTATTTCTATTATTATTATTGAAAAAAACACATTTTGACCGTATATTGAGCTTGCACAGCAATCACTCGGAGAACCACAGTAGACACTGCACAAGAACTCTGTTCACCAGAGCTCAAACGCATTGCAGCACTACAGAACTGAAAAAAACCAGGCGGCCATCTTTTCGTGATGTTTTAACGAAGGCATGCGAAGGAACTTAATACGAAGAACCATATTTGGAACCGAAACGGAAACCAACCAAGGACTGTGATTCAACTGTGGGACGGCAATGCTGTACGTCAAACACATCCAAAATGTCCAGAAGGTCCACCAACGATAAAGCATCACAGTTTCTTATCGATCAACCAAAATCCTTAGGAGAATCATGTCGAGGCCAAAAGGGCAGCCTAAACCCGAAAAGAAAAACACGGTATACAGAGTGAACCGCAACGACTGTGACAAATACTGCGTTGGTCAAACTAGGAGGATGCTTGCAATACAAATACGTGAATACAAACAGCATCAAGAAGACACAATCCACTCTCCTTAGCCCGTTCGCGAGGATCAGGAATGACGTATCTTCAGCTTGTACAAAGTTGGTACATTGAGGCTAGCAACAACGGGACGCGCATTTCAGTTTCTTGAAGCCCAGAGTTCTTCAAAAACCCAATAAATAAGCAGGTCCAGTTGGGCCGAGTTCACGGCTTCTTGATCCGCAGGACGTTTGTCAACCCAGGAAATGGAAACCAACTTTTCTGAACCTCTGCTCTACTAGCCAACGGTCATGAAACTCAATTCTTCTCGTAAACACAATAACCAAACTGTCCCAATGACGACTCGACGAGGAGAGCATGCAACAACAAAGTAAATAAGCAACGAACAACAACAAAATAACAAAAGAAAGAACAAAGCGGTTACACAAATGTACATTTGTTTATTTTCCAAATATTTCTGTATAGCAAAAGGTCAGCGGTCGGGTTGCCACAATTAGTAGTTTGTTTTAAGAGGTAAAAGGTGAAGCTTCTACAATTGGTACCCTTCTAAGATCGATGTCGTCTGAGAGGCCAAGGTCACTTGGGAGGTGAAAGTCAAATCCCGGGTAGACTATATATATATATGCAAGGCACCTTTACCATCGGACTGAAGATGTCACCACGATGATGATGGAAAGCTTGCGACCTAAACCCCAGGCTCAGCCACCACCAAACGATATGATACGTTTTCTGTTTATACTTCATTAGCTTAGAGCCTCGCAAGGTTCGGATCAACCTTGTTTTTCCTCATGATGCGTTCACTTGTTTGCGCGCTGTTATAAATGGAAATAACAGCTTACGACCAGAGTGATACGATGTCTTGCAGCCGTCGCTTTTTGCTTTCCACGGCCACCGCATTGCAAAATCAGTGTCACAGTGACAGTGACGACAGCGTGTTGTTACGATGGTTGGGCTTAAATATTAAATGTTGAACGGGTCCTACCGCCGGCGGTAGCTGCAGATAAGCCCACCTGTTCAGACGGACACACTCAGAATGGCTCCATTTATCTCAGCTGACTCCACCCTGATGTCCTATCTTGTTTTTCTGGCTTATTTTAGCTGAATGCGGATAAGATCCCCGCTGAGATATTCTCCGTTTCACGTCACAGCGGTCGGGCCTGGGGAGGCCACAGGACTCGAGGCCTTGGCCAATAGGTCCGTCCGGATCTTCGTGCCAGTGACCGTAGGGAGGATTTTTCTCCCCGGGCTGACACACGAGTGTTTCCTTTCGTTTTGCTCAAATTTACTTAGTTTTTTGCTTTTTCCCGATTGCACCAGACCAGAGCATATTCCCGGCGGCCAAGTCCAGTAGTACTCCGGTTCATTACGAATACGAGTCCCCGGGTCTCACTGTGCTTCAAATTGCCGGGATTCTTTGTCCTTTGGTGGCAGGAAAAGCACGACACGTATCGAGGTCGCCACCACAGGCAGTGGTAAAGAACAACAATTTGAAAGGGTGAACCCAAAACTTTCAGCAGCCTCACTGTGGATGCAAACGTCAAGACATTTAGCAGTCACCTCCGGTGAAAAAGGTAGAAGATATTGGGAGAAAAATAAGCATTTGCGAGTTTTAAAATAAAAGATTGGAGTCATGTATAGACTCTGTCTGGTGTCCCATGGGCAGTCCGAGAAGGTGTGTGTCAAGGCTGCGTCTGGCACTTTCTTAAAGACCGCCACAGTGTTTTCTTATATCACTTCTGTGAGAAGTTAACCCCCATTCTCAATCATCCTACAAGCAGGCGGCTGGTTTCTGATGGTCTCGTTGGCCTTGGGTTTATTGTTTTTGTGGTACTTCCTACATGATGGACCGCCTCAGGATTATTGTAAGCCCATCCACACTCATCAGTCGCGCTATTCCGTTAAAAGTCTTGTGGAAATCCAGTGTTTCTTCGACAAACTGCCCCCGTTCCATTCAAACCCAAAACCAAACGCCAGCACCTTGAACCCCCACTCATTTAGCCTTTATGGATTTGCCGTTCGAGGCTCAAATCAGTGTTCCCTTTTAAAAAAATCTGTCACAAATCCTGCGATTCCAACCACACTTATTTCATCACCTTAAGGTTGTTTTTGGCGTGGCTCTTTTTACTCCCGACCTCACCGTTTCATATCGATTCAATGTTTCGCTTTTCCATGCCTATCTGTTTCATAATCAAGGGCAAACTGCCCGCCGGTATACGGAACCTCTCTTTATCGTACTCTTTTAGGCGTGCCGTTCGTGCCTTTACGGTCTTTACCGCTATGCCCTGAACCAACGAATGCGCCTCTATTCATTCAGCCTCCGAAAACGTCTCACACCGTGATGCTCTCGCTCATCTTTACACGTAACATGGTACCCAACGATTCTCCGTCCGTGATGTATGAGGATGCTTCTGTAGCTGAGTCGTTGCACTGAAATATTTTCAAATCCAAATCACTCGCTTTTACCAGTCATCCATGCCCATCCCTCCTTACCATGGACATCAGTAGCACACTGTGTTAATGATGGTAGTGGTTTGGCTTGGTGCCAATGTTTTTCGACTTGCTACTTTTTCGGCAATATTTACCGCACCATGCTATTTCTCGCATAGTTCAGACGTATCCAAGCCAACCTTGAACTTTTCCCCCTGATTGACGCTGCTTCTAGTGGAACCAAGATATGGCTGGATTCACTCACCATCCTTGGAGCATTTTGTTCTGAGTCCTGCTAAAGCTCTGACGCTTTTCCCTTGTTCTCCGCTCACCACGTACTTCGTCCGATCACTTACCCTTGTCGTCTCCTCTGCCCATGACCAAATCCTGAAATAGCCCCAAGTTCCCCCTTCCGCGTCTTGGCCAACCCTCTCAGCGCGATGCTCTCCAGGTTATGCTTTGTTCTTTGATCTTCTCCTGTTGTATGGATCTCTCATTTGCACAGTCCTGAGCGACTTGCTTCCTCCCAAACAAAACCCGGGATCAAAAATTCACACGGTGTAACGTACTCGTGTGGAAATCCTCCCTAGCCGTTGTCACATGCTTGCATGGTGAGACTATGCTCTTTATCTTTTTTGACTCTCGAAAAAGTACAGCATGCATCATTCACTGCACTTCAACGTTTGTTCATATTATGCTCACGTTCCTTGGCATATGTTCTGATTCAAACTTGGACTGCTGTGACGGTGGCACCCGACATTGACCTCTTGTTGACCTCTGGTCCTCGTTGCTGGACATTGTAGCCGTACAGCTGAGGTTTATATATATATATTTATATATATATATGCGTGTAACTTGTTAATCCAGTACCGTAGCATCAGCGAATCAACCTTGTTCTGACTTTGGCATTCGTCAACTAGGCTACGCGTCACTCACGAACGGAATGACCGTTACAGTACTGAGCTCGGAATCTTCGCAAGGACATCAATCAGAAGTGCCAAGAGGAGGACAAAGGCAGACCGAAGCTGGACAGGAAGTAACCCGGCAATTCTCTGGGGTATATTTTGGTGATACTGATTCAGTAGATACTGCTTAGTCTGCTAGTCCCCTCAGTGCAATTTCATGCACTTCATCCATTGATGTGGTATTTAATTGTGAGGATATCTATAGAATGAAAACAGCTGAACAAGAAACTCAGCTTAGGCAGGCTAGGGAAGATGTTGAATCGGCCAGGAACGAAAAACCCTGAGCACTAGAGCAAGAGGTGGCCTCGGAAATCACAAAGCATGCTATCATTCAGCCCAGCCATTCCGCGGAACGATTAAAACAGACTTATGCTAGCGAAAAACACGCGACTGATTCAGAAAATGTGGAATTGTTCCCGCTCGACGGGAGCCCATAAAATACCGCAAATTCAATAAACAAAACGAGAATTTTGCAGAAAGGAGAGCAACCGATCCAGGGCAGAGAATCTTGTATCTGCTACTTTGCTGTCGTGTAAGAACCAGGGAAACGATCGACGGGTGCTCGATGCTGTATCCCGAGTAGGGTTATTCTTGGGCACGTGAAACCTTGGAAGACCTGTTTGGACAACCTTATAAGGTCGCTCGGAACTTCATCGATTGTGTACTGTCGGAAGCAAGACGTTCCATAGGCAAGTCGGGTTCTCTAGTCAGTCGGGCGATAAAAATGCAGAACTGCGACATCGCCCTGAATCACCTAGATTATCGATCGGACCTGATCGCACTGCACACGATGAAGACCATATTGTGCAGTTTACCCGCAGAACTACAGAGTAGATGGGCTGAGGGCGCCGGGGAGATCGGCAGATTTGGGCGGGAAACTGCGCTCGGAGAAGTGACGCAGTTTATAGACCGTCATGCTCGAATAGCAAACAGTCGTTTCGGTCAACTTGTGCGCGATACAAGCAAGCTATCTAGGATTGCGAGAAAGCAAATCTGAACCAGGGAACCAAGTAGAGGTCGACCGTGGGAAAACACGCAAGCACTATCCCGCGAAGATGAAACTTTGCCTGGGTGTAAAGTCTGTTGGGCGTTTCATCGCCTAGTAAAATGCCCTTGTTTCCGCAACATAGACGTCAACGAACGATGGAAAATGGCTAAGAGATTAGGCGCGTGCTTTGTTTGTCTCAAGGATTCACACCGAGCAGCGGTGTGCCGAATGAAACCCAGTTGTAGTCAGGGTGAATGCCATCGGAATCACCATTACCTACAGCACAAACCCAAGAAATTGAGTGCCAAAGAAAGCTGGAAGCCAAGTGTGGTCTGCTCAGTGTCTCGCTCTACTGACAAGCCTTTTTGCCTGGATGTAATTGCACTCGAATTAGAAACCCCAGTTACGGTTATAAGAGCGTTGGCCTTTGTAGATAGTGGCTCGGCTACCACTCTGGTGGTGAGGAGTTTGCAGAGAGATATGGGATCAAGAGAACTCAATCTTCATTAGCAGTGAGCACAGTGAGTCACACCCAACTCATCCAATCTACCAAGCTGCACCTACAACTCGTCTCCTTGGTCGACGACAACAGAGCAGACAGCCTAGAAGCATTCACCGTAAAAGATCTGCTGATGAGAGCACCTCAGTCAGTGCGATCGATTCTGACTCAGTGGCCGCATCTCGACGGGGTTGCCGTCGAGGAGTGGCAGAATAACAAAGTCGATCCGCTGATCGGCAGTGATGCGTCGGAAGCGCACTGGGTCCTGAATCAAGGAGTAGGAAGCCTCAAAGCACCTTGTGCAGTATGCACTACATTTGGCTGGACTTCATATGATACTAAAGATGGGAGATGTGGCGAACAAATTCAGGTTATGCTTTGTCCTTCGATCCTCTGTTGTTTTATAGGTCTCACAATTGGACAGGTCTGTGTGACTTATGATGCCTTCAACACTGGCATTTAATAGGGCTAGAGAAATCCTAGCGAATCTGTATGGACAAGATCACGTAGTGGCTCGTTCACTGATCGACTGCTTACTGCAGGTTTTGACACCTCTGGAGGAAGATTCGGAAGCCCTGGCCAAGTCGTCGTTAAATATGCTCAACCGTGAAGTTGTTTTCACGCAGATGAATCGCATTTCAGACCTCAACCCACTGCAGACCACGGAGCGGATTACTCGAGTGCTGTCAACAAGCCTCCAGGATTTGTGGTCAAGGACGGTTATTGATATCCCGAGGAGAGGAGAAGAACTCAGGTTCCCATATCTGTAGCTCTTAGTGACCCGTGATCAGCGGTTTGGTCGAAGTACGTTTGGTAAACTGGCTACGGGTAGCAAGGCTTAGAGGTATTCGCTATCATCCAATTGGAGGAACTTCGCACAAAACCGGCATTCAAAAGCAACACTGGTCATGCCAAAATAGAACAGCACTTTGTTGGTCGCAGCTAATAGGTGCCCGGTGTGTAATGGAATGCACTCACTTGGGGAATGTCAGCTCTTCCTGTCTCATGATTTACCAGGTCTTTAGACATATGTTAAAGAAATTAAGGCTTGTTTTCCGTGTCTCAATAGTGTACATCTATCTAGCAGCTGTCCCGTTTCCGAACCATATTCAACGTCAGGCAGTCAGAAATGGCATCATCGTCTACTGCATGGTGCACAGAAGCAGCTTACCGATCGAGTCATGCACCTTTCAACACAAGAGCTGAAGCTGGATAAGCTGGGTACGGAAAATGCAAAAAGGCCTGGGCAGTGGACCAATAATTGTGCGGCTACTGTTGAGCCAGAATGCCGTGTCAGTTTAGGTGTGCTACCAGTACGAGTAGACGGATCGGGGGGGCTCTGTGAAGACCTACTTTGGGCTGGACAGCGGGGTTCGATGTGACTTTATTACAAAAAGATCTAAGGGAGCTGGTGGGCCTGAAGGCATCCTGACCCCACTTTCGATTTCCACCGCAAATGGAACTGCCACCTGGAATTCAGGAAAAACGGAACTGTGACTGAACTCATTTTCAGAGAATGATTTCGTGAATATAGAGAGAGCTTTCTGTGTTGATAAGCTACCACTCCAAGCAGTCCTGTACTGCACAGATGCGGAAGTTCTATCCTGGTCTCCCCTACACTGCCTTCAAAGGCAGAATGTGAAAGATTCGAGAGTGCAAATCTTGATGGGAGCCAAAGCCTTAGAAGCACATTGGGCATTAGAGCAAAGACGTGGTAAAAGAAAACAACCTAATGCCCTGCGGGCGACTTTAGAATGGGTTGTTCTTGGCCCAGTAAACCAGGAACAACACTCTGTGAAGGAGGTAAACTACAGTGAGATGAGAACCGACCCTCTAGAAGAACCGATCGATCGACTATGCAGCACCGATTTCTGTGATGGGGATGCATCAAAAAAACCCTTCTCATTAGAAGACAAACAGGCTGTTTATATGGATTCGAACGCCGTGGCCTTGTAGAAAGGACACTGTGAAGTTACACTTTCATGGGGGGTCCCGTGGTGAGACTTCCAAATAATTATATCGTGTCCAAAGGGAGATTGAACGGCTTGAGGAAAACGTTCGCTCCTGACCTTGAATTCTTTGGTAAATGCTCTACAATAATAAAGGAACATTTGTTCTTTGGCCATGTTCATTTAGTGCCTGATGTACTGCAAAATTGGGTTTTGAGCCCAAGTGGTACTTAACACTTCACGCAGTTACAAACTGTGAATTGCCTAGCAAGGTTAGGGTGGTTAACGACTGTGCGGCTGCAATTCTGGGACTCTCCTTGAGTGGCTACTCTCTACAAGGACAGGAAATGACAGCAAGCCTAGTTGGAGTGCAGCTCCGTTCTCGAAATCAATCTGTCCCATGGGCTGGGGACTTGAACAAATGTTTATGCAGTTTCGAGAGCCAGCAAGAGACGAAGAAATCTGGGGTTCCTTTTGTGGAAAAAATGGTCAACAAGGTGGTAATCTTGTTCAACATCAAGTGAATGCTCACCCATTTGGTGCCACTTCCTCCCCATTTTGTGCCAATTTAGCGTTACATCGTGCGGCAGATGGTTGAAGAGAACAATATGAGGATTATGCATCCCTGGCCGTGCATGCTGACTTCTATGTAAAAGATTGTCTTGTTTCTTTGCCCACACCGGAGAAAGCAAAGGTTTTTGCCATCCAGAAGAATGAATTACCATCAAGAGGTGGGTTCCGGCCCCATAAGCGAGTGTGTAGTCGCTAGGAGGTACTGGATATTTTACCAAACCTGAACTGGCCCATCCCAATTTGGAAATAGATGATTGCGCCCCTGCACCGGGGAGGACTTTGGGATTGGAGTGAGACGCGATAGGAGACAAGTACCAGTTTTTATTTACTATACGCGAAAAACCTCAAAAGAGGTTTGGCTTGTTTTCCATAGTGGCAGCAGTGTTCGACCCACTGGGGTTAGTTCCGCCTTTCATTCTGCCAGGCAGGGTGTTGTTGCAATCAGTGTGCCGATTGAAGCGTGGTTGGGACGACCCAGTTGGAAGGGAACCCCTACGATCCTGGAACGAGTGGCTGCAGATTATGGAACAACTTCGCACATTGAAAGCTCAGCATTGAGTTCTTAGAGGTGACTCAGTGAAGGAAGGTGCACAGCTTCACGTGTTTTGTGAAGCTTCTTAGGTTGTCTATGGAGTGATGGCGTAGTCCAGAATGGTTTCGGAGGCCATGGCCCCCTATTGCACTCTGCTGTTCTCCAAATCAAGGGTGGCTCCTCTAAAGACCGTAACATTTTCTCGATTGGAGTAAGCCGCAGCAAGACTGGTCTTTAGAGCCTCTCGGATTCTTATAGAAGGAAATGGAGTCAAATTAGATAAGGCCTAACACTGAACAAAATCCGCTCAAGTTTTGCACTAAACAAACAACACTATAACAAGATTTAGTACGTACTTTGCAAACCGATTGGCTGAAACCTATCACTGGTCTAAACTGTTGCAGTGGAGTCATGTCAGATAGGAGGCTAACCCTGAAGACTTGCCATCAAGCGGCACAATATCACCGAATGACGTCAGCCGCTGGTTCGAAGTTCCTGACTTCTTAATGAACGATGAAACCTTATGGCCGACCGTTGGTACCGTTGCTGCAACACCGCCGAAGGTGGAGTTGAGGCGGTCTTTAAGTGCAATTCTCACAATGTTGCAGGATACATGGACGGACGCGCTTCTTAATGGGTACGCCAGTCGGTTTTACTTGCTGAAGTCGGTATCATGGCCAACCCCGTTTTAGCATATACCTGGCAGCCATGAGAAGCCGTCGCACAGATCCAGGATTGAAAACTGGGCCGTTAAAGTTACACGATATTGGTAAGGCGGAGGAAAATGTTATTCTGATTGTACTAGCTAAGGTCTATGGTGAAGAGTTAAAATGGTTACGAGACATGAACAATAAACTTGGCGAAAAAATTCTCCGGTGATCAGGACTCTGGTGGAACTCGATCCAATTTTAATAAATCGAATTATTTGTGCTGGAGGACGAATAAACTACTCCAATCAGATTCAAGACACGAAACATCCGGTGATACTACTTTAGGTTTACGCGATTAAGAACTCCATAATCCGATGGTATCACCCAGTGGAAGGACAAGCAGGACCATCTCAGTCACTCCAAGCACTTTGCAAAGATTATGGATTGTACGGGGAGGAGCTTCCGTCAAGCATGTACTTGAACGATGTCGGAAAAGCCGGAAGCATTTGACAGTTTTAGGCAAACAGTTGATGGCTCCTATGCCAGCCATTAGAGTCTGACAAGGATGGTTCTTCTTCAGGTATGTCGGAATAGATTATTTTGGTCCCTTTTGCAGATAAACGGGCGCAGCCTGAAGAAAGGACACAGATGCATGTTCACCTGCCTCGAGATGCATGCGATACGTATTGAAGTTTCTTATTCTCTAAGCTCAGGTTTATTCGTTATTACACTACCGCGTTTCGTGTCGAGGAGAGGGGCACCATCCGAGATTCCTAGTGGTAATGTGCAAACTTGGTCGGGCGTCGGACGGAACTGAAGAACCTAATGGGAAACTTGCATGGTGATACGAATGCCGATGAATTGTTGCGGCGTGGCGTGCACGGACACTCCAATCCTCCCCATACCGGCCACCGTGGCGGCATATGGGGGATGGTGGTGCGCTCGTTTAGGAAGCACTCCTTTCAGCTTGTGATGAACAGCCGATAACTGACGAAATATTGTTGACATTTCTCACGGAAAATGGGTGGATAGCAAGCGGAAGACCGCTAGTATCTGTAACCTCGGACTACTTTGATCTGCCAGTACTCACGCCAAATGACCTGCTTATTCTGAAGACGAACCCACGAGATTTTCCGGTGAATAAGTTGCAACATAGAATGGTTCGTCAGTGGAGGTAGGCAAGCTACCTAACATCTATGTTTTGGAAGAGATGAATCAGAGAATGTCTTTCACCATTACAACAGCGACAGAAATGGACAACTCGAGAACGCAACTTTAGATCGGGTGATGTAGTGCTACTAGTTTCGGAGGCTCCGTCGCGTGACCACTGGCCAGTCGGAGTTATCAAAAGCATCCCAGCTTCGGACGATGGCTTGATTCAAACGGTAACAGTGCGAACTAATGGAAGGTTGGTGTTCCGTGACATTAGAAGGATTTGTACCATTGAAGTAAAACCGGACACTAGTTGTGTAAGTTCAAAAGCCAACCCTCCTCAGGTGAACGTGGGTCTACGGATCTCCGAGCCGAGAGGGACCACTTAGAGTTGATCCACTTGTCCAACCGGAAACAGCTAATGACTGTGATCAGATTTAGGTATTGAGGAACCATAGAGGGAGCCATGAGGTGGGACAGACCACGCCTAGCGGTGCACAAAATAATCCGGGTCATATTTTCGGGGCCGATGTAAATAAGTTCAAAAAACTCTGTCCCATTCAACAGCGTCCACGGTACAAACAAAATTTTCTTTTTGTACGAATTATTTTTGCCGGAATTCCGACTGTTCGTCTTATTGCTCTCATCGTTGACTCAAGCTTGAGTCGCAAAGCTTTAACTTTATTGTGACTGTATTCGGTAATCTCATCATGTGTATCTAAACTTTTGCTGTGATTCAGATGCACTTGCTGACTCGCTGATAAATTTGAGGCGCAAGGGTCTATAAGGAGCACTTTCGAGGTCCAGTCATTGTAAAAATACACAAGTCGTTGTATGAAGTGTCGTAGTTATTTGGAATCTGCTTTCTTTTGCATTGTGTCTAAATTGGTTGCTACACGTCGCTGGAACTTTCCAGTGGCTGAAGTATACAGCCCTGAACCAACGAATGCGCCCCTATTCATTCAGCCTCCGAAAACGTCTCACACCGTGATGCTCTCACTCATCTTTACACGTAACATGGTACCCAACGATTCTCCGTCCGTGATGTATGAGGACGCTTCTGTAGCTGAGTCGTTGCACTGAAATATTTTCAAATCCAAATCACTCGCTTTTACCAGTCATCCATGCCCATCCCTCCTTACCATGGACATCAGTAGCACACTGTGTTAATGATGGTAGTGGTTTAGCTTGGTGCCGATGTTTTTCGACTTGCTACTTTTTCGGCAATATTTACCGCACCATGCTATTTCTCGCATAGTTCAGACGTATTCAAGCCAACCTTGAACTTTTCCCCCTGATTGACGCTGCTTCTAGTGGAACCAAGATATGGCTGGATTCACTCACCATCCTTGGAGCATTTTGTTCTGAGTCCTGCTAAAGCTCTGACGCTTTTCCCTTGTTCTCCGCTCACCACGTACTTCGTCCGATCACTTACCCTTGTCGTCTCCTCTGCCCATGACCAAATCCTGAAATAGCCCCAAGTTCCCCCTTCCGCGTCTTGGCCAACCCTCTCAGCGCGATGCTCTCCAGGTTATGCTTTGTTCTTTGATCTTCTCCTGTTGTATGGATCTCTCATTTGCACAGTCCTGAGCGACTTGCTTCCTCCCAAACAAAACCCGGGATTCAAAAGGCTGATGGCTTCTTGATTTGCTGTGACCATCTGCTCTAGTAGTAACACCAGGTTTGGCTTCCTCAAGCCGGAGAGGCAAGCTTTTATGTCGGGTCTGTGGATGGATTCCAGACGAATCCTAACTTTTGAACCAGTTTTCAGGCAGCGTCCGGTTCTAGCTGCTAAGCTCCTGGGTGGACATACCAGCGGGCAAACACAGAGAGAATCAGCTCACGTATCTAAATCTTCCACCAGGTCTGCTCAGATGCGGAGTTCCTGGGAACTCTCTCTAAGGCCAAAACATTCGTGGCCCTTGATCAAGCAGTTATCGCGTGCCTAAACTAGACAACCTCCGGTTCTAATGACGATCCCCGTTTACGTCCTGCTTGCTCCATTGAAGGTATAGAGATGGAGACTGAATCTGTAAAGTGGTTCAATAATAAGGCACCAGCAAATACAAAACGGCGTGCTTGTAACAATCCGGCCCCGAGTGACAAACCAGAAGCTGCCCCTTCACAGGTTCCTGGTTCAACCTCCCGCGCTGGGTTAGTACTCCACTACCCTGCAGGTCGTTCTTGAGTAAGGGGCTCCGGTAAGGTTTCCAGAAAACCCTTCTCTGCCGTGTAGACAGCCACAAAGTACGATTCGCCCGGAAACCTCCAGCATCATTGTTGTAAAGAGCTTCCCCAAATAACCACCTTTTAAGTTAAGATAAATGCAAAACTAAATGGGTCATTAGGGCTTTGAGGAAAGGGATGGAATAGGAGTCCACACACTACGTCAGATGTGGCAACAGGCCTCCCTCAATAAAACTCCTAACACTTTTAAAGGTGACGTATGTTGCCTCTCCAAAACACTCATACAAGATCTTACTCCTGTGATTACGCCTCGCACCCTAGATAAAACCTCAGTCTCTCGCCTCACTCTTCGCCTGTCTGATGATATGGTTTTTAGTGGAACTGCTTGCGCGTAAGAGCTAGGCGTGCACTGCTGGACTGGTGCCCAGTCAGTAGCAGTTTGTCTGCAATTCCGTGGGATGGTTTTGTGCATGTTAAAGGAAACAAAAAAGAGCCTCAGTGATTGTCCATTATGTCCGTGTGTGCGCCTACTGAAGGCGGTTCCCTTGGGGGCAGAAAATATCGGCCTTGTATGCCACTTCTAATGCCACATAAGACTCTATTTGAGGTGGACCCCGAAAACAATAGATTTCTTTGACATCAGCTGCTCTACCGGATGGCCACTGATTCACCCATCCAGGTGCCGCATTCAATGAAGTGCGTAAACCCCTGAGAAACGGACTAGCTTGCGGCCTGAGAATCGACCGAGAGCGGTGATGAATCGCGGAGTGTGGGGAAATGAAAAAGGCAGCGTCCAATCGCAATAACCACAACCATTTCCTTTCGATCGGAGGTACCGGGTCACCGGAGCCGCGAGTAAGCGAACTATTCAAAGAATCCGAGGGATCACTGATTCGCTCTCCTGGACGTCACTTGGCTTGTAAGGTAGGGCACTTGAAGGAACAACTCAGCTGACCCTCTTCAACAGTGAACCTTCCTTAAATACCTGCCAGATGAATGATGCAGATATATGTCGTTCCTCCATCACAAATGGAGGTAACGCGGGGGTTGGGGTACTTGAAAATGTACAAAGCCGCTGGACTGAATGAGTTGTCTTCATTATTTTCCGGGGATTAGGGCGAAGCCTTGGGTTTGGAGTTACCGGAACTCATTCGAGTGGCCTAGGTTGATGGGCAGCTTCCCAGGGACTGGAGTGAATGGAAGGTTGCGCCTATTTACAGGGAACTTGATAGATTCTGTGGTGAAAACCACAGAGGAATTAGCTTGGTAAGTGTCGCGTCTAAATTGCTCACCGGTCTTATTCTCCACCGATTATCCAGTGCCCGAGAAATTAGGACGAGTTAAGATCAAGCTGGTTTCAGACCTGGTCGGAGTTGTGTCGACCACATTTTTACTCTTCGACGAACCTTAGAGACCAGGCACATCTTCCGCGGGCCTACAATCTTTGTGCTTTTGAGTTGAAGTTGGAGTTCGATTCAGTCCACCGTACAGACCTCTGGCGCTGCTTTTCGTTGGAGAGGGTACCAGAGAAAATTTACGCCTCTTCAGTGCTCGCATTCGAAAAGCCGAATTCGAGTTCATGCCTAAGGCGATCCTTCATCCGAGTTCGCCAAAGAGAATGGCGTTCGTCAGGATTGCCTGAGAAAGCCCAATCCTCATGCCAAATGAGAGTAGTGGCATCGACGTTCGTTCGAGCAGTAAACACTTTACCTTGGAATACGCAGACTATATTATTCTTCTGACCGAAGACCCAGAAACGTTTCACTCTCCCCTAAACAGCCTAAGCAACAGCGAATAAATGTTTGGGTTGCGCTATACTCCTTCAGAGCTTCAGATGCCTTCGTAAGGCTGGTTTGACGTTGCTCAGTATCTTTTTTTGGTGGGGGCGGCTCTAGCTGAAGTTACTTGGCTTTGGTACCCGGACAGCTATGTTTTATTTGATGGACAAACATTGGGGGTAGAGCCATTGTGTGCACAGATTGCACCTACGGCTTTTGCTGGCCCCCGTAACCTATGGGGTCGGCTTGACTTTCGGGTGCCTGTTGGGGGCCCTGAGAGCAAAGTAGAGGTTAGGTCCGTTTTATGTACGGCCCAGATACATGTCCGTTAAGGGTAGAAGGGAAGCGAAGATTGTCGGTGTTCGAGCATCGATATCTGCGTAGCACTGCCCGAAATTTTTTATCTTAGTACATGCTTGCGCGTGAGTGCAGTGGAAGGGGCAGTTGCTTAATAGCCACAAATTGCAGCTGCTCTACTGAGGATGACCAGCAGTCAGATCCAGAGGCTTGAAGTGGCGAAGAACCATCTTAAGTCCAAATAGGCCAGGTATGGTAACGACCAGGACGACAGGAAATCACTGTTTACGACCAAAATTGTGGGAAGCCGTGTAATCAATGTTGAGGTAAGCCAAAGGGTGTTGGAAGCCGATGGTTAGACGCTGGAACAAGTAATGAATCGAAACGGATTAAGGTGGTTGCTACATGTGTTACATATGCCCACCTATAGGTCTCCTAAATGTATGCTTGTCTCCGAGGCAGACAGTGATTGGAAGGCAGGCCAAGGTGATAAGTCCATGACAAAAAGGTATGGAAATCTTGATCAGTGGTCTTGGTAAAGCAGGACTTGTTAGACTTCTAGTTTGGGGCTTAGGCGATCCATATACCAAATGGCTGGAAGCATTGGGTGATATGACTAGGTGTCGCGCCAGTGGAGCAGTTGCATTTGGACCGTTTGTTTATCTTCTTTACTTAATTTTTCATTTGACTTTCGGGTCTTCTTCACTTCAGGCTTTTATTCTTTCTGCCCCCTGGCGGACAATGCCGGAACTTAGCGGCCGCAACCAGGGCAGGGAAATGCAAGGCTGGGGTTGTACAAACTGAACTGAACCGTGGTGACTTCGTCCGTTGTCCTTTCATCTGAAGCTTCCGCTCCAAACTAAATTTGCACCGATGGCTGAGTGCCAAACGGACTAAAAGATTACAGCATGCCAACCGAAAAAAGCTCCAATGGGTCAACCGTGCAAACCACTTTGCTGGCTGCGAAGATAGAAAACGAATAATAAACCACGTCCATTTGCTAGTCGCTAGGTGCCTAGAAATTATGCACATCCAATTTTTATTGGCTTGGTCTGCTTTGCTCGATGCTCTATTACTCTCTTTCTTCCAGGACGGACGGAGGAGACGATTTTACCACGACGAGCGAGAAAGATGAATTTTATTATTTTCGGGTAACTTTGAAACTCATGCCCGGTGAACTGAAGCCCCTTGACAATAAACGTTCCATCCACCGGCTCAAGTCGAGAAAGCATGTGCCGTAAACGCCAAATGATGTACCACGGTGTAATCTTCCGGCATAAATGTACCTCTAGCCGTTTGCTATGGAAACAAGTAGCAACTCAACGGTTTTTTGAGGAAGAGGGGTGCAACTAAAGAGAACCATAATACCGACTGACATTTTCGTGCGAAGTTTCTTGGGATAGATTGTGGGCCTTACTGTGAGTGCACCTGTTCACAACTCTTATCCGAGAGCTGGCTTGGCTCACATTTACGGGCAATACGTTCTAAGGGCTTCTAAATTTCAGGCCACTGGGGCCGTCATATGGCCTTGCAGTTGGCACGGACAACGCCGGGATGACCCACGTGAGATACCGCGTAACTTTTTGAAAGTCAATTTAGTGAGTCAAGAACTTCTTGACCCAATTGAGGCACCGGCCAAGTAGATGCGGTTCGCGGCGCAAGACTTGAAGCTGGCAAGTTGAGTGGGCCATTTTACCCCTGTGTGGCCAGCCTTTTGGGGGAATTCTCTAGTGCTCTTGAGTGCTATATCACGGAAGTGAGAGAGGTGAAGTATTCGACCTAGCGGAGTGCGGGATGAGATTGACAGAACTGAAGAGGAGTGGATCAGACGGCAATAGCGGTGGGGGCATTTGGTGGGAGGATGCTCGCAAAGACGGCCATGGGAGAAATGTATACACAGTGGGAGAGTGGTTGCCATGGTGGAGGCTTATGAAAAGTCGGGCTTCAGATGAAAATCTAGGTGGAAAGCAAATTGTCGGCGGAGGACAGGACCTGACCGAGAGAAACTACTGACAAGCCCGAGCATGAAAACTTCGGGAAAGAACAGTACTTGAAGGGAACAATAGGAAAAAGGCTGGAAAGGACAGGCTAGGTAAGATCAATCTTGTTTTTTTATAAAATATAACTCCTCTTCTATCACTTAAAACGTAGAACTTGGTGATCAGCGGTAAAATTGGTAGTCGGCAGTGGATCTTTATTCAAAAGAAGGCAACTCCGGATGCGCAGGTGAAATGAAAGCCGAAATTACCAGCTTGTGATAGATGGTGAAGGAGGCGGACGGGAAGAACATCCAGGAGCACATCAAATGTCTTTCTTATTGTTAGGTAGTATATGTGGTTGCTGCCGGCAGGAAGGGAACGGAGGAGACGGACTAGGTAACCTCGGATGTGTTTGTGATGCCTAGCATAATATGGATGACGGATTAGGCGGGCTTCAGGTGGGCGGATAAATGAGCGGAAGAAGAGAGCGGAGATTCACCAGTCAAATCAGAGGCTAATGGAATGCTTTGAAGTCATTCCACAGCAAAGAATTCAGGTTTCAAAGCTGAGTTTGATACTAACCGCCAATGAGAAAATAGGTGGTTTGGTCTCGAAAAAGATGAGTTCTGAAGCGGGATTGGGATAGATGGCGGTTCGGTCTTTCAGATGTACTGACGTAGGTTTCCAGAATTTAGCCGGTGAAGGATACTCTTAGGAAGAAAGAGAAAGGGACATGAAGCTAAACTACATCCAGGCAATATGGGAATGGATTGGTAGGTGATGGCGGGAGCCTTTCAGTAGAACGACGAAAGAAATAGAAAGACTGGTCGTGCCCGGGACAGGGACGGTATTATTGAGGCAATATTGATATCGTGACGCTAAAGCCAGAGTAAAGGAAACCATAAGATCGCTTCCGTAACGGGGAGGTTTGCTTGCGGTGATGGAAGGGGTAAAGTGGAGAGGCATAATATGCAGTTCTTGCTATTAGATAGGACGAAATGTGCTGGACACCCAGCCTGAAAAAGTTTATTAAACGGGCATGAGCAGTGTTTCTTGTCAGCTCAGTGGGCTAGCACTGTACTGGATCTGACTGCGCCTAGCACCGCTGGAATGATTCAAGGGAAAGTTGATAGTTTTACTTGATGAGTATAAAGCAGCGAGTGAAACAGTGCGGTCCAGGATCTAGGAGATTCACTTCAAAGGGACATAGACAGCAGAGCTGATGAGGATACAGGCTAAGTGGTCGACTGATTACCGATCGAGGGCCAGCCTCGCAAACCAGGGTGGAGACCGGAGCAGAACTAAGAATTCTAGGGTCAAACGGGAAGTCAGAAACGCATCGAAGGTGGATTAGGAACAGGTAGCGGGAAACAAAACGCGGTCCAGGGCGCCCTGGCTGAAACAAAACCAGTCAACAGCAAAAAAGAGCCACGAACCTAGAAACACCTAAGGAATCAGTATCACCAAAATATACCCCAGAGAATTGCCGGGTTACTTCCTGTCCAGCTTCGGTCTGCCTTTGTCCTCCTCTTGGCACTTCTGATTGATGTCCTTGCAAAGATTCTGAGCTCAGTACTGTAACGGTCATTCCGTTCGTGAGTGACGCGTAGCCTAATTGACGAATGCCAAAGTCAGAACAAGGTTGATTCGCTGATGCTACGGTACTGGATTAACAAGTTACACGCATATATATATATATATATAAATATATATATATATATAAACCTCAGCTGTACGGCTACAATGTCCAGCAACGAGGACCAGAGGTCAACAAGAGGTCAATGTCGGGTGCCACCGTCACAGCAGTCCAAGTTTGAATCAGAACATATGCCAAGGAACGTGAGCATATTATGAACAAACGTTGAAGTGCAGTGAATGATGCATGCTGTACTTTTTCGAGAGTCAAAAAAGATAAAGAGCATAGTCTCACCATGCAAGCATGTGACAACGGCTAGGGAGGATTTCCACACGAGTACGTTACACCGTGTGAATTTTTGATCCCGGGTTTTGTTTGGGAGGAAGCAAGTCGCTCAGGACTGTGCAAATGAGAGATCCATACAACAGGAGAAGATCAAAGAACAAAGCATAACCTGGAGAGCATCGCGCTGAGAGGGTTGGCCAAGACGCGGAAGGGGGAACTTGGGGCTATTTCAGGATTTGGTCATGGGCAGAGGAGACGACAAGGGTAAGTGATCGGACGAAGTACGTGGTGAGCGGAGAACAAGGGAAAAGCGTCAGAGCTTTAGCAGGACTCAGAACAAAATGCTCCAAGGATGGTGAGTGAATCCAGCCATATCTTGGTTCCACTAGAAGCAGCGTCAATCAGGGGGAAAAGTTCAAGGTTGGCTTGGATACGTCTGAACTATGCGAGAAATAGCATGGTGCGGTAAATATTGCCGAAAAAGTAGCAAGTCGAAAAACATCGGCACCAAGCCAAACCACTACCATCATTAACACAGTGTGCTACTGATGTCCATGGTAAGGAGGGATGGGCATGGATGACTGGTAAAAGCGAGTGATTTGGATTTGAAAATATTTCAGTGCAACGACTCAGCTACAGAAGCATCCTCATACATCACGGACGGAGAATCGTTGGGTACCATGTTACGTGTAAAGATGAGCGAGAGCATCACGGTGTGAGACGTTTTCGGAGGCTGAATGAATAGAGGCGCATTCGTTGGTTCAGGGCATAGCGGTAAAGACCGTAAAGGCACGAACGGCACGCCTAAAAGAGTACGATAAAGAGAGGTTCCGTATACCGGCGGGCAGTTTGCCCTTGATTATGAAACAGATAGGCATGGAAAAGCGAAACATTGAATCGATATGAAACGGTGAGGTCGGGAGTAAAAAGAGCCACGCCAAAAACAACCTTAAGGTGATGAAATAAGTGTGGTTGGAATCGCAGGATTTGTGACAGATTTTTTTAAAAGGGAACACTGATTTGAGCCTCGAACGGCAAATCCATAAAGGCTAAATGAGTGGGGGTTCAAGGTGCTGGCGTTTGGTTTTGGGTTTGAATGGAACGGGGGCAGTTTGTCGAAGAAACACTGGATTTCCACAAGACTTTTAACGGAATAGCGCGACTGATGAGTGTGGATGGGCTTACAATAATCCTGAGGCGGTCCATCATGTAGGAAGTACCACAAAAACAATAAACCCAAGGCCAACGAGACCATCAGAAACCAGCCGCCTGCTTGTAGGATGATTGAGAATGGGGGTTAACTTCTCACAGAAGTGATATAAGAAAACACTGTGGCGGTCTTTAAGAAAGTGCCAGACGCAGCCTTGACACACACCTTCTCGGACTGCCCATGGGACACCAGACAGAGTCTATACATGACTCCAATCTTTTATTTTAAAACTCGCAAATGCTTATTTTTCTCCCAATATCTTCTACCTTTTTCACCGGAGGTGACTGCTAAATGTCTTGACGTTTGCATCCACAGTGAGGCTGCTGAAAGTTTTGGGTTCACCCTTTCAAATTGTTGTTCTTTACCACTGCCTGTGGTGGCGACCTCGATACGTGTCGTGCTTTTCCTGCCACCAAAGGACAAAGAATCCCGGCAATTTGAAGCACAGTGAGACCCGGGGACTCGTATTCGTAATGAACCGGAGTACTACTGGACTTGGCCGCCGGGAATATGCTCTGGTCTGGTGCAATCGGGAAAAAGCAAAAAACTAAGTAAATTTGAGCAAAACGAAAGGAAACACTCGTGTGTCAGCCCGGGGAGAAAAATCCTCCCTACGGTCACTGGCACGAAGATCCGGACGGACCTATTGGCCAAGGCCTCGAGTCCTGTGGCCTCCCCAGGCCCGACCGCTGTGACGTGAAACGGAGAATATCTCAGCGGGGATCTTATCCGCATTCAGCTAAAATAAGCCAGAAAAACAAGATAGGACATCAGGGTGGAGTCAGCTGAGATAAATGGAGCCATTCTGAGTGTGTCCGTCTGAACAGGTGAGCTTATCTGCAGCTACCGCCGGCGGTAGGACCCGTTCAACATTTAATATTTAAGCCCAACCATCGTAACAACACGCTGTCGTCACTGTCACTGTGACACTGATTTTGCAATGCGGTGGCCGTGGAAAGCAAAAAGCGACGGCTGCAAGACATCGTATCACTCTGGTCGTAAGCTGTTATTTCCATTTATAACAGCGCGCAAACAAGTGAACGCATCATGAGGAAAAACAAGGTTGATCCGAACCTTGCGAGGCTCTAAGCTAATGAAGTATAAACAGAAAACGTATCATATCGTTTGGTGGTGGCTGAGCCTGGGGTTTAGGTCGCAAGCTTTCCATCATCATCGTGGTGACATCTTCAGTCCGATGGTAAAGGTGCCTTGCATATATATATATAGTCTACCCGGGATTTGACTTTCACCTCCCAAGTGACCTTGGCCTCTCAGACGACATCGATCTTAGAAGGGTACCAATTGTAGAAGCTTCATCTTTTACCTCTTAAAACAAGCTACTAATTGTGGCAACCCGACCGCTGACCTTTTGCTATACAGAAATATTTGGAAAATAAACAAATGTACATTTGTGTAACCGCTTTGTTCTTTCTTTTGTTATTTTGTTGTTGTTCGTTGCTTATTTACTTTGTTGTTGCATGCTCTCCTCGTCGAGTCGTCATTGGGACAGTTTGGTTATTGTGTTTACGAGAAGAATTGAGTTTCATGACCGTTGGCTAGTAGAGCAGAGGTTCAGAAAAGTTGGTTTCCATTTCCTGGGTTGACAAACTTCCTGCGGATCAGGAAGCCGTGAACTCGGCCCAACTGGACCTGCTTATTTATTGGGTTTTTGAAGAACTCTGGGCTTCAAGAAACTGAAATGCGCGTCCCGTTGTTGCTAGCCTCAATGTACCAACTTTGTACAAGCTGAAGATACGTCATTCCTGATCCTCGCGAACGGGCTAAGGAGAGTGGATTGTGTCTTCTTGATGCTGTTTGTATTCACGTATTTGTATTGCAAGCATCCTCCTAGTTTGACCAACGCAGTATTTGTCACAGTCGTTGCGGTTCACTCTGTATACCGTGTTTTTCTTTTCGGGTTTAGGCTGCCCTTTTGGCCTCGACATGATTCTCCTAAGGATTTTGGTTGATCGATAAGAAACTGTGATGCTTTATCGTTGGTGGACCTTCTGGACATTTTGGATGTGTTTGACGTACAGCATTGCCGTCCCACAGTTGAATCACAGTCCTTGGTTGGTTTCCGTTTCGGTTCCAAATATGGTTCTTCGTATTAAGTTCCTTCGCATGCCTTCGTTAAAACATCACGAAAAGATGTCCGCCTGGTTTTTTTTCAGTTCTGTAGTGCTGCAATGCGTTTGAGCTCTGGTGAACAGAGTTCTTGTGCAGTGTCTACTGTGGTTCTCCGAGTGATTGCTGTGCAAGCTCAATATACGGTCAACATATGTTTGTTTTCACTAAACAATTTTCCCTACTTGGACTCCGGCGGTCCGTTTCACCAATACCCCCAGCAACGATAGTCGGCTATCCTTTCCTATTTGCATGGGAGATGGTCGTCTCCGGTGGCCCACCAAAGAGGCCTTACTCCATTCCTACCACCTACTCAACCAACTGTTCCTGAAGTGGTCGGTTCGAACCCGCTCCACGATCTTGGTGATAATTTTTTATCTCGAGCTTATGAATAACCCTCTTTTACTGCATCATCAATCAGCTGCCTCACGAACTACCACTTTGTTTCTGCCCGTCACACATCCACATTTTTGTCCTCTCATCCCCAGCTAGCAAAACTGAAGTGTCGGTTAATTTCTATCAGAACGTCAATGATTACTTTCCTCTGGAACATCCTCCGGACTGCCAAACTCCCGATCGTCTCCGGGCCTTGCTGGATACTTGGGTAGCCATCGGTCCACAGGGTTTTACTCCTTGATTACGGCATAGTTTTGAGGTTTGGCTGATTTGACGGGGCCACTTGACCTCTGGTCAGCCGTGACTCAAACTTATCCCGGCGCTTGCGGATTCTACATTGGAGCCCCTTAAACCACTCGCCACAGTGATCACAGTACTACTTTTTGGCATAAAAACTACTATAGTTTCACTGAGCCGTTTGGCGGATTCCCGATACCAAACCACGTTTTTCACTGCCTCAATAGTTACCTCCCATACACCATCCCACTCGGTTCTATACATACTGCGCTGTATCAGTGAAACACTGGAAAGAAACCCAGTTATCGCCGTTCGATTCTTAGCCTGCTATCCTCACTTGGCCAACAAAAGCCATTTTAGTCCATTTCCGCCTGCCACCATATACGTTTTACTCATTTCGCTCACCTGTGTTAAAGGTCGTCCGCTACTGATGAGCCCCCCTTCTGCGTTATCCAGCTCGGGCCCCGTTCGGGACAAACTTCAGCAGCAAACAACAGCCGTGTGAAGCAAAACAAACTGCTCGGTATTGGCTGCGAATTTGCCGTTTTTCTCCCCCTTTTGTGTGTAAGGACGTTCATTCTTGAATCTACGTAATATCCGATGTAACTTCGAGTCTGGCTTCCTGCAAACCACTGTAGTACTTTGTCGCGTACCCAGAATTCACGCTTTCCCATCATTCCTACGTATTCGCTTGGAAGCCTGTGCTCAATTTGCCGACTTGGATTCATCGTTTCTTCAGCAACCTTTTTTTGAAATCCCTAGTAAATAATCCAACTGTCATTCGTGAAGCTTCAACAGGTGAATACATTCCTTGTGGATCATTCTTAATCTTGTTTGCTTTTACCTGAGAATTCATTCCTTCCAAACCGCCTTGGGTCTCACTTATCCACGGAAGATCTCCATATCTAAGTTATCAGTTGCACTTGCAAGCACTTCTAAGGTTCCTTAACGACTCCACCATTCGGTATTTGAACCAAAGTCCTTTGGCTCAGCGACTTGTCCAAATGATATATGCTAAGATTAGCCGTCTGAAAGCCATCACTGACTGCATCTCGATGAACCCTTGCGAGTTATTTTCTGAAAAATGAATTGTAATCATTCAGAGGAATTATTCCTTTGGTTTTCAACATTGATCCTTAAGATATCCGGTGGGTGCACCCAAGCGCTTCCTTCTATACTCGCCAGTTTTTGTTTCATCCGTCCTCCATTTCTCTATTATCAACTTCTCGTTTTCGTTCCAGAAGATTGTAGATCACTTCCCTAAGTTTGCCATTGAACCATTTTGGGCCAGCGGACCTGTTACAGTCAAATTTCATTATCATACCTGGGGTCGCTGTTCGTCATTTAGCCTCGGCCTCCCTGTCCACGTTTTACTGCCCACCGCTAGCGGGGTTACTGATCCCTGCTGGCTTCGCCGACTCCTTTACTCAACAAATGCAACTTTTTCCAGTCCGCTTTTCCCATCCTTTTACTGAACCCCAGCTAGGGACCATCCATCACTGTTGGCGTCGTTCCTATGTACATTGTATCTTAAGCACTCTATGACAACGCCTTTATCAACAGGTTTACACTTTGTGAATTCCTCACCCTTTTTTGAACCTGAAACTAAAAATGCACCGCATTCTTCGCGTAAACCGGTATAGTTTTACTTCTTTCAAACCGTGCTCAGCCTTGGTATGCCAGTACTGAAGTACGCAACAATTACTCTTGAAATTTTTGAATTCTTTATCTTACATAGTTATTTTGTACACTATGATTACTCTTTTAGGCCAGGATACAAGTGTTCAAAAGTGGTGAATGACTTGCGCTATAAGATTAGCAAGCAATAACAGATGAATTGCTTGGTCCATGAAGTAGGAAACAGGCAATGGCCATCGTGGAGGATTTTATTAACATGCTTTTTACCACAGGATAAAATAAATAAGGGCTCAATGGAGGCCAGAGAGTTATGGAAGTCTTCAGAACGATGGAAGTACACCTCAAAAATGTGCTTACAAGCTTCCCCTCGGCAGGAGCTTGGGGGTCATCTACACCAGGAATATGCCTTCTGTCCGGGCGATTTTGGTGGCCCTAGAATTATAAAGTTACCTACCAGCTTCTAGGACAAACGGGCGAAGTATATACCGCACGGAAGAGAAATGAGGAATTTTGATAATGTCTGAATCCGCACATCTGCTGCTCTCCATCCTGCTTTTGACCTACTTTTGGGCTTTCCATGTCTTACCTTAGATTGAGAAAATAAAAACTGCCCACTTAGGTACATCTATTGCCCATCTGGGGCTGACCGACAGTTTATCAATGCTGTCACCCATGATTTCAAATTTGCCATCGACCGCCCCCTTTCGTCTCCAAAATTATGGCAGGGGACTATGATGTTTACAGATCTGCTAGTCTTCAACTACCGACCCATCCCGTTTACTGAACTTCATTTCTTCAGTACGGCTGATAATATGGTCTCAAAATATCAGGTCTCCTACAGAGGGCAACAGCATCAATGATCCAGTTTTTACTCGTAGTCCCAATTCATCTAGGACAAAAGAGCTACGCCACTTCCCAGGATGTGGCTATAAAATTGTACTATGCATTATGCAGTGCTCCCCCAGTAAAAAACCGCTCGCAGAACACTTCGCACCATTTTGAAACACAAAATCGAGATAGTTCCTTCAGTTGCCCTCTATCAAAACTGTGATGCTTTTTGCTGACCAACTCCCCACGATGTACGGCTGATTTTATGTATTCCCTTCTTCTAGGATGTTCTTCCAAAATTCGCTCCAACCCACATCCATCGATATGAACCAATACGTGGACAAAGGAAAGCAGAACTCAAGATAGCATCTCAGAGGAACAGGTGTTTGAGGTTTACGGGGATTTTCTGCATTTGCTTGTCTAAAATCACACTCTGGAGGTTCTCCACTTTACCGAAGAACGACTTGCCTGGCAGAAAGGCCTCGTCTTCCATCATATTCTGAAGACCGAAAGCTTGTTGCGGTCGGTAATTCCACGACCTATGCATGATCGCTCAACGGCTCCAGGCTCATAGTTTACACTTATAAACCTGGGCGTCCCTCTGAATCTGTGCTAGGGGTCACTATTGCCCAGCTTGCCTCCGCTCTTGCATCACAGTTTTCTTCCCTTCCCCATCCTGCGTCACGTATCTGACTCCACAGTGTCCACCATCTCGCCTGACGCCAGCGGTGTCCAAGGACAGACATCATGGTCAGGTCGCCATTCCGATATGTGCCCTGCGGACTACCTCAGCTCTGACCTGTTCCAGAGGACCAGATCTTTGTTTTTTATCTCTGAAGGCCTGCAGTTTGTCCATAAGCGACAGTTTTGTGCTCAAACGGTGGAAAGTCTTTAATATAACATCCCTTTTTAGGGAAGCATTTCTACGTGATCCTAGTAGCTACGACTCTATCAGTCACTCTCCAGTCATGTGGAAGATCGTGTAGCAGATCGTCAAATAGCAAATTCTCAATCATCTGCGGAACAAAATCTTTCTGAGTTCTTCCTAACGTGGCTGTCTCCGGAAAGCCTGAGTTTCTCAGCACCGCTACTATGGGTACGGACAAAAGTAATGCAGTCGATACCCTTCTTCTGGTTGCGGTAAGGTTTTAGTACAGAGTTCCGTATGACCAATTACCGACTAAAAATCACTCTGTTGATATTACAGACCCTCTTCTATCCCGGTTATCTTCGTAGTTGTCACCTTGCTGTTAGGTGATGCTCGATAACAAACACCCGCCAACAAATCGAGGACAGAACAGCAAGTGAAAGTAAATCAGGAAAATATAGAATTTACGCAGAAGCATCCGAGTAGGTTCTGATAGATCAAACTTTACCAATCGAGAGCACTGCGAAGTGCCTCATATGAAGTGCCCGAATTTTAATGCTTGTCCCAAAAGGAAGAAAGGTCATGTTTCCACAAGTAGCTGCCTCCTAAAGTCAGCATCATTCTAAAGGTCAGCGTTGACTAAAGTAACCAGCCCCATATATATATATATATATATATGTATGTACAAAGGTCGATAGCCGTGGGGATCCTTACCTGAACACTGACGGTAGGTCATAAGGGTAGCTATTCTAGCAATGGTCAGCCAATTCATAAGAACCCCCTAAACGGAACAAGAATGAATAATAATTCTTTCGGTTCTGAGTTGAGAAATCACGAAGGTACAAATACATATGATTCTCAAGTATGCGGCTTTATAGACTTAGCAGTAATACCCAAAGGTTCAATCTCCAGTGGTTCAAGGACAACCGTTGGAAAAGGTGCGGGGCTAAACTCAAATGTTTCACACAAGGGAAATACTCGTGAAAGTGACATGCGTGGTCCAGCTTAGCAAATTATTGTCGAATATGATTACGTTCGCAAAGCACGCAGAATATTTGGAAGTATTTTAAATATAAATCTTCCACGCTGACGGTCACCACGGCTGGTGGTGAAGCTTTCGCAGTTTAGGTGCCCAGCTCAGTAATCAGAAGCCGTTTCTATGCCTTCCCGAATGTGATTCCGATAGCTCCTGGAGATGATTTAT
Organism: Fasciola hepatica; assembly: GCA_948099385.1. Classification (NCBI taxonomy): domain Eukaryota; kingdom Metazoa; phylum Platyhelminthes; class Trematoda; order Plagiorchiida; family Fasciolidae; genus Fasciola; species Fasciola hepatica. Next base: position 4,826,104 of record CANUEZ040000012.1, on the reverse strand, counting down.
GTCAATGGAAGGTGCTTTGTTCTTTTTCCAGGGTTTCAACTCTTTTGGTTCCTGGGTGCCGCTTGATGGGCCCGCGACCTCCTTCGTTCCTACACTCTGCACCCCACTGTTCTCGTGTTTCTTCACAGTGCTCGTCTCTTTGCTGCCCATAATCCGTCTTCATCCCATGGGCAAAACTCGCAAGTTTTTGGCTTCCGCTTTTGGTTGCAACCACATGAATGCCTAAATCTTTCGTGGTTCCCTTCTCTAAAATACTTAATGGAACCTACGAATATATCTTCTCACTGATTGCGCAGCATTAAGAGTTACTTAGGAGATAGATGCAGATCTGTGGTGATCTTCATTACAAAGCTTTTACTGTCATGTGGGTCGGTCAGTTTTATCATACTTTCCATGGGCTCCGGTGCGGAAAATGGACCTGACCTTGTGGAATTCCCACTTGGGCTCACCCCTCGGACCCCTGCCAAGAGGAACATGGTGCAGAAGGCACAAATTAGAGCTAGCGGCCTATCTGCCCCACAAAGGACAATCTGCTTGGGTTATTTCCCCACATCTAACTTGGTATAAAGAATGGCATTTGTCGCACTGAATGCTTTCCTCCAATGAGTCATTTGGGAGTATTGCTTTCTCACAGTTACTCTCAGACAACTTCTCATGCAATGTAATTTAAAAATTTGGCTTGATATGGTGTTTGTTTAAGATATTGCCCCGACAGAATACTACATTCAATTTTCCTTCGGATACCGAATTTTGATCAGCCACTGATTTCTCCGGGTCAAAGCTTCTGTTGATTTGCGTTGGAGAATGTTTGTCTATATCGGAATCAGTCCATTTGCTTAATCGGAGGCCAACAGCTGGCTGCTGCTACAGGGTGTACTGGGCACCCAGAATGGTAAGCCTCCCCCGAAGGAAGCATGACCTAAACACTCAGTCACCTGTCCTAGTCAATCTTAGGCCACGAGCTTCGTCTCCCAATCTTCTGGGTTAAGCTTTCGGTAACTTAAGTCTTTCGCAGCGGATTGCTGAGAAAACCACTAGCTTAGGACCAAGCGAGGCAGAGGTACTCAGCCCGCAAACTCAATCACTAAAGCTGACACGAGTTTTCTTTCTTCTCAAGCTCTCACCCGCTCTTCTGTCGTCGCAAGACTGCATTTTTATCCACGGCAACACTCAAAACCTAAACTTTCCCTTCTCACGTCCACAAAGCCGATTCACTGCTGTGAACTCACTCCTCTACGGCGCCGGTAGTGACCAGACTTCCTTTGGAATCGTATTCCAAAAGACCGTTAAAAAATACCACTTTACAGGCACGTTTTCATTCAACCTCATGTACGATTCAAATTGGCCAGCTTCAACGTACTTACGCTTAAGCAAGTCAGGCAACAGGCGAGTACGTATTACACTGGAATCAACTTCGATCCATGTCTGCTGCCTTTTAGAGAAAAGACTTCTTTGCGCAAGCTCCACCATGGGACTAACGTCTCCATTTAGCTCCAAAAAGAAATTCCTACCACTGCTGTCTGGAAATCCGGATGTCAAGGCGGCCGGCCAGGCCGATACTGGGACAGTTATGAGCCGCAGAGCAGAAGCTCTCTTGTCAGACTCGACTTTCGCCAAAAGCCGGCTGTGGACTGTCTAGCAGCAAGGTTTCCACGGAGTTGCTAAACACTGAGATCGCACACGAGGTTTATTAGTGGTTTTCGTCTGTGCCGTGGCAGAGAGTTATCCGGAGGCAGGAGGAGATGAACTCTGCCAGCAGCTTTATTTGATCCTGAGCACAGCATGTCGGGAAGATATCGCGGTCCATGCCGAAATCTAAATGCCCGTGGGCCGCCAGGCAGCGAGTGAAGGTCACCGAGAAGATCAGTTTGGCCTCGACTCCAGGCGCTTGGTCAACTAAGACGGATAGCTGGGGGTGTGCTGATCGTCAACTATTTTACGAGGCACAAAACTTCGCGACTCCAAACGACCTACAGTTACCTGGCTTTCCCCTTCTCAACGCAGGTTTGGTCTCAAGTCGATCAGGCAGTGGGCTGGCTACTGCTGGTATGGAAGCTTTCTTGATTGCCCTTCTTGCTGGTCAATCTTCCTTGACTTCTCTCACACGTTATTCCGCCCCGCGATAAGGTTGCGATTTTGGGGGCCCAAGGAATTCGAACCAAGCCCTCCCAAACATCAAGGAACCGAAAGGTCTCTTGGTGCTGTAGGCCTCCCGGAATATGCTGGCCTGGATATCTGGATCCACCTCTGCACCTAATATAGACTACCATCGAACGCGGTACTGTTTACCGGCACGGTCGGCTGTGGTAAGGTTTTCTGCACAAAGAGCAGTCGGATTTGTTCACTCTTGGCATTTTGCCTGCCAGCAGTCTTCACATCTCTGCCGACGTTAGACACAACGCTCTCGTTGTGACCGCATGGATCAAGTCTTACCCCTTGGCTTCTCTTTTGAACACCGTCATGTTTACCATAGGCCAGCTACCACTGTGTTCCTGGTCATCGATGATGGCCTTGGCTCTATCGATAAGACGGCCCTCTGGGCTTGTTGGCTGAGAAACAACTTGCTCGAGAAATACGGTTCTAACCTCTTGGATCTCAACCGGAAGACCTCAGGCAGGATAAGTTTCTATGGACCGCTATCCCGGTTCTTTTTCGTCTCGACCAGGCTTTCGGCAGCAAAGTCGTATTTCTCCGTTGCTCTTAAATTCTGATGTGAACTACTAGCTTCATCCAGATCCGTACGATGTTGTAAACAATGAGTTGAAACTTCCAGATGGCACCAGAACTGTTGGCCTACCCCACACCCTATACGTTCCCCTGATGAGATACTGCCCCATGTGGTACAAGCTGTCTCAGTTTACCGGACCACCAAATTTACCGATGGTGGCACGAAATCCGACCCATTAAAGAGCATAAAGCCATGTCGAGAATGGCAAGGAGGTTTTCCAAAACCCAATATTCTAGAGAAAAGTTTAAAATTGTTAGAAGCATTATTACTCGAGAGTTTGCGTTTCTGCTTGCGGTGAATCGCCGATAGAATCTTGCAAAATTTACCGGAGGCCCTTCTTGCTTTCGTCAACTCAAGCCATTTGTGGTGTCCTCGTGTAATCGGGCTCCTCCTAAGTGGTATATTCAATAATGCTGCTGCTTGCTACACATCTACATACAGACGCGGAGTCTGGCCGGCTGTAGAAAGTTTGTACGATGAGGCCGCGTTGGGCCATCGACATCCATCAGCATTTGCCGTGGCCAGTTGCTCATGATAAGCTAGCGGCAGGCAAAACCACTTCCTGCCTAAACCTTCCATGCCCTTAACCAATAGGGATGGCGGGCCGATCAGTCAACAAATGTTTGCTTCCCGCCTGGATCCAGACTAATGGATGCCAGCAAAAGTGACCGGAATCCAGTCTCCAGGCACATTGCATTTCCGTAGCCTGGCTTCGCAGGGACGAATGACCAGATATAAATAGGAGCTCACCGTTGGGAATCTCGGGTACTCCAGCCATTCAAGCCACTGTGTAAGTAATAACAGCCGGAATAAATGCGATCCATTGAAAAAGCTTCCGGCTTCTTCTTCCTTGCCTATTTATAGGTAAGGTTGCCACGTGTCACACTTGCGATATTCAGATTGTCAGATTCATCCTAACCTGCTTTCTTCGATCCTTTCCTTCGTACCCACCCTTTTTACCGACTTCTGCTCACGGCCACCACTTCTGCGCTTCCAAATTCGTTTCTCTTCTTCCGCCGCTCCCTGTGTTCATCCGTCATAAACAAGTTCGACAGGATTCATCCAGTTTAGTTCCGTATCATTGGAAATAACCCTACCTGTCTCTTCCGGGCACTGCTGCTTCCGAGTTCAACCACTTCACTGCTTTTTGCTCCTTCTCTTCTTATATACATATATATACACGTGTATATATACAAATTTTTATGTCTGCATATTTTCTCTACGTCCTTCGGTCCCTTGCCGACCAAATCCCTAGCCATCTCCGAGCCGCCTCTTCTGATACGCGTCCATTTTTCTATATCTTGGCCTCACATTTACCGCGTCTCCACCTTCTCAAACTATCGTAGCCATCTACCCACTCTTTACCTCCTTCATTGCTCGCTCCTTGTTTTCAAACTAAAACCCTCCGTTTATAACGGCAATGTGGCATACTTCATGGCTCCCTCGTCCCTTGCCATATAACACACATTTCCTTCTTCCTTCCTCTCTTTTTCCTTTTTTCTCCATCGTTCCTCGTTACCATATTATTTCATGCCCAGTTTCAGTCCGTTTCTTGCAAAAATCCTAGGTCCCAATCCTTTCCACAAGGCCCAGCTATTCCCTCCGTTTGACCTTGATTTTAAAGTTAACCGGGTACATACTTGAATCCATCCCTCGGTTCACCTAAACTACCTCAATTATTCCTTTGTATGCATACATTTATCTTACTCTCTCTAGGCCTACTTGCCCTTCGCATGTCACGCATATTTCTAAATTCTTCACGAACGTCGTCTGTCCGATTTGTCGCCTGTCAAAATCTTATCATGCTCAAGGCATGCGTCGGCGGCTCTGAAAAATTATCATTATTATAAATAAAGAATTCGAAGCGGGGAAGGTCGGATACATGCTGGGGCCTTATTTTGGTACTGGTCAGTAGAGCGTGCCGATGACCTTTAAGGACCACGGATGCAGATCAAAGGGGAGCATTGTCCAAGGGCAAAACCGGATTCGGCGAGCTGAGAGGAGTTGATTTAAGGGAGGTAGTTTCATGGAGGTGGTTTAAGATTGGAGTGGAAGGAATGGAAAACGTGTTCATCTGGACAACAAATAGCTTATCGTTGGATGGAACAGAGGAAGAAATGGAGTTGTGGAATGTACAGCAGACGATGCTGTGATAGGTTGATGTAGAATTTGTCGTCTTTTGCTACGCTCAAGTAAAGGACGAGACCAGGGCTTGTTCAAATCAACAGCTGTGGGCTCAAATTCGAAGGAGTCCGGGAGAGGAGAGTTGATGAAGGAGCAGCGGTGGCATGATAAGATAAGAGGGTGAAAGCTTGTGAAGTGGCGGCGGATTGATCACCCGTCTATGTTGAAGGCCCGGAATTACTGGGCATCATGTTCTTGGGAAAAATCTGGAGAGTTCCATTGTTTTTCCTTGAACGGGTTTACCTTCAGTTATCTGCGTGTACTTATAGTGGGAATCATAGGCTGTATTTCTGTCTTTTAGTGAATTGCTGCGTGTGATTTGCTTGCGAACAGCACAAGTATTGGATAAATATTGAGCAGAACAAGCCTAAGCAGTTCTAATATTTTGCGAGAATAATGCGCCTCACCCCATGAATTGAACAATGTATCCTTGGCATATGTGAGGGGTATTTGGTTTTGAATAATAAAAAGGATTGCTGTACGAGAGTTGTTTATGACTTCAGAACTTTAAATGCAACAGTCGACGAAAAGACTAGACGCTACTAAGCTGTGGGGGTTGGAAGTTTCAGCGCATTCAGCAATGCACCAGAGGAGGGGGGCTTAGACATATCATCATCCAACTTGACAAGCTTAGTTTTTATCTAGTATGCTTTGGTTTTAAAGCCTTTCCACTTCGGTCCTGAGGTCTGTGAAGTCAGAGAGGTCAACAGAACACTTCCATTGCCGCGAATGTTTGGACAAGCCTATCTTCCCTGGCAGTCTGAGTATGACAGACGAGGACACTATTTGGGAGCTTCTGCACCGTCAGCGGATCTTTTCTATATCAAGAAGGCGTCCGGAGTAAAAATAGGGCAGTGGAGGCTTGCCAAATCTAGGTTAGAAAGCTGGTAAATCAGATAACAAGAAAGCTACGGTGTAGCGCAGATAGTCCAGCCATACAGCACCGCGGCTTCTGCGAGGGCGTGCGTTGGCCAAAAGCCGCCTTGGTCCCGGAAGTGAAATCGATCGCCCTAGCTTGAGACATAATTGGGTCGGCTAAAATTGAGACGACAGTCGTCTATGAATGTGTAAAAGGGCAGTAGTAACTCCGAATTCTTAAGAGAAGTCGTGATTATGTAATCTTCCTAAGTGCAGGAGATGAGAGGATGCTGCTCTCCATGCCTAGTTGGCCTATATAATGCCCAAAGTAATCAGGGAACCCGACGGAGTACACGCACTTTCTGGGTTTTACCTGGAGTTTGCATTGCTGGTACTACTGTGAAAGCTGGCGCAGATGGAAGGAGTATCAGCTGGGAGGGTGTTTGCGGGAAAAATGCCGTAAGCTGGGCCAAAAGCAAAGGGTTTACCCAAGGGCTCTTCATCTACAAAACTGCAGAATTTTGACCTAAGCGGGTCGAAACTCGTGGTAGTGGAGCCCCTGGGTATGTTTTCTTTGTTTATGGGAGCTTGATGATACGCCTCCTGTAGATCGATCTGGGAAAGGTTTGCTTTCCCCAGACAGATTTGGTGCGAAGCCATTTATGTATGAGATGGAGTACTTGTCGGAAACAGTAGCGTTGTTGAGGTCACCTTAGTTTCCGTAGGGTCTCCCATCACCCGAAGACTTCGATACTATATGCAACGACGAAGAAGGTCGAGTGATGCCAAGATCCATCACGTATTATACTTAAGGGGGTGTGTGCAACGCGGGGTTTTTCGACCATGAATCGGCAGGTTGGAAATTGATAGGCTAGCCTCTGGTGGCGATGTGTTGCCACGGCATAATACACAGAGTGGGCGAACTTGCATGACTATCTGGAGGGGAAAAGACTCCTTCAAAAGCCAGCTAGTGGGTACTTTGTGGTCATTAGTGTGACGGTCAAGGAGTTGGAGAGTTTATCAAAGTCCAGTGATGCCAGGCTTGGTGTTTTCGCTGTATAAAATAAGAGCTTTCTTCCCAAGTAAATAGAAGAGGGCTTTTGGCGAACGGAAACTTAAAACAACGGTCCTTGAATCTGACTGGATATTTAACGCGTCCACCACAGCCTCTGGTGACAAGAGGTAGTTGATGTGCTCGTGAAGCTAAGGAAAGTGGTGTGATGTCAGGTGAGCTGGCGAGTCGTGGATTGTCAGCAACTAATTTTGGTGGCTTGTCTAGAAGAGGATACAGTATCGGTCTGCCGGAGGCGGAGGTATGTCAAATGTGAGTTTTATACTGTCACCTGGGACAGTTTTCAATTTGCCGATTTTTAGAGCAAAAATGCTGGACTGCATCGCTGAAAACTTTGGCACCAAAACGAATGGTGAAGATCATAAATTACTGATCACAAAAAATTTTAGATGGTGAACTGGTGGATTTTTGGAGTAGATCGTGGCAAAGCCGACTGCTGAAGAGTACGGCTCAACCAAACCAGTTTGTAATCCCCGATGGGATGAGTTCTGATTGTCAATTAATGATTGACTTAAGGACGTCAGTCGAAAGTAGAATCAAAATGGTGGCATGATTCGGAATTAAGCATTACGCTGTGTAACACACGTTTGAGCAGTGCGTAGCCAAATTCGCAGCGGATCTCGAAATCAAGAGGCGATTATCCGTGATATTCTACGATACTAGATTAACGAATGAACAATGACACCAAAAAGGTACAAACCTCAACGATGAGATCATAAGGACTCAACAAGCGAGAAACCGAATTGCGGCGTGCGAACAAGGAGCACGTGCGTCACGCAGATCCAGAACAAGGATATGACAAAGTAGCGCTCTGGGCGCGAACAAACAACAATTGGTCCATAAAAACAAACAGTTCGTAAAGACACGTCAGTGGTGTAGGCAATTGCATAATGTTAGGAAAAACATGGCAATGCAACGGTTCTAGTGGATTTTCCACTACCGGTCGTTACGCGCAGTACCTGAAATTTATGGCTATATAACGAAGCAACATTTCACACAATCCAATTTAATCGTGATCTTTCTCAGGCGGGCCGTGCACGGAACTTTCACGACCAACGTGACAGCTCAACCGAGCTCTACCGTAAACGCGGAGCAAGATTTATTTGAAGTACGTGATAGCCAACTGGCATATACAAACAATATTGCTGAAAGAAAGAGGCAGACGCTTGGAATACCACACAAAGGCGGGTAAACTGTAGAATTTTTAGCAAAAGTCCCAGCCGTAACAGATGAGACACATGGTCGTTAAGCTTTTGAACAACGGTCGGTGGTTTAAGACTGTTAATAGGGCCGGGTTGAGCATTTGACGCCAATTTTTCGCTTCGTTCCACCTTCCGGTCAGCTGATCTACACCGAATGCATTTCCATACAGTAAACTCGACTCCCGGTTTTGCCGAGCAAATCTTTTGGGATCAACCTCAACCGGCGGTGTATCTAATTCGGCCCTTCAATTTACCCTGCACTGTACACCTATGAGGTCACTTGTTCAGTTCTGTATGTGTGCGTGACTCGTTAACTCTGACCGTGCTTACTGGAAGCATCTCGTTCTTTTGCGAGAAATAAACCAATAATATCATCATTACCGTACCCACCTGGGAAGCGAATGGTGGCAAGGAAAATCAGTTCAGTCGTTGTCTCGTGGAATCCTTTTACCGATGGTCCCAGGCTCAACGTAACGGGTGGCGGACTATCGCTTTAGCAATTCAGGTTTAGCTGCGTCCTCAGTGCCGCCTTCAGCAGACAAAGTAGGTCTTTGGCCGTGCCGGGGGAGCATGCGACTTCTAAGCCTAAGCGTCTCCTGTGGAAAGTCAGTCCATAATGCGAAAATAAGGTCTCTGATAGTGACTGTAGTAGAAGGCACACAAGCATTGGATGAGGAATCACAAGCTGTCACAACCGAAGCTGGGGTGGTTGGTGGCGATATAAGCAAAAGAGCAAAGGTACTAAAAAAGGAACGAATAGCCCGTCCCATTTAAGTGGTTCAAATCACGGTCCATGCCTCTCCGTCATTGATAGTGACTTTGGAGGCTCAACAAGGGCTGGGTGAACACGCAGAGATGGCGTGGCCTGAAATACGTAAAACAAATGCAACAAGTCTTTTGCAACTGCACACCACAAATAAAGTTGGCTCAGGCTTGAACTCGATGACCGTTTTCATCCTAGATGAATTCGACTCTCCCTGTTGGAAAATACTTCCTACCCTTGGAGTGAGAAATGTGAAATGATCTGAGCATTCCCTTCACATCTAATTGCTACCATGTTAGTTGGCGCACACTGGTCGCCTGTGCAATTAGTCCATCCATTTTGGCTCATTATTCCCTTTCTGCTCTCCATAAGATTTATGTCTGACTAATCATTTAATTTGTTCGTGATTACACCACCCCCCAAAGCATAAACCGCATCTGCTTCCGATATATTAGCTCATGTGCACCGTTGCTGTTGCTGTCCATTTTCTTATCACAAAAACACTAGAAGTAGTTCGGTGGAATAACCTTTCGCAATCCTTCAGCCGTCAGTGAAGTAACTGTTGACTGCCTGCGATCCTTATCAGTCCACTGCCCTTCTGCCGTGCTCTCCCGTAGCTTTATTCTGATCTTACGGAGCATCACACCTTCATCGTAGACGTATACTTCAGGTGTATTTGTCCCACACTTTCAATCCTCTGTAACTGTTGCATGATGGGTGTACAATTACCCTCCGCATTCTTCACTACCACCTCCGTATACTAGTCGGCTCTGCAATATACATAGCTGCGCACCTCAGGTTGTCTTCTTCCAAGTTACCCTTTGCATGCTGGAACATCACCACCCACCTCCCACGAAGTGAGTAATTTTCTGACCAGTAGCCATTTCTCCTCCGGCAACCCCCTTTATCGTCACTTTGGCAGATGGCTCTCCATCTTCAGACGTTCCACTTGCCTGCTAGTTTACCTCTGTCTGCGTAAAACAGCCGACCCCTATCACTTTCTCCCTCGACTTGAGTATTTCACTTTGTACCCGCCGCTCTAACCACTTCTTCCGCATAAGATTCTCAGGAGCTTTATTCTATCTCGGTGATGCCTTTTGAAGTTCCACCCATAAACTGGTCGCTAAAAATGTGCATTATTCTTCCATTTGCTCCGCCGCCACCGTGTGCAATTGACTCTGTGACCACTGTAGCTCCGCATCTCAAATCGACCAATTGCCATTACTGCCTGGTATATCGCGGTCTCCTCGGTATGCTTTGATTATTGCTTCTAGCCTTCCCTCCGGCAGTTTTTTTTGGAGCTCTCTAGTAGTATACCCTTCCATCTTCAGGAGTATTACCCGTGTGATGCACCTCCGATTTTGTCTAGCTGTACACACTAAAACTATTCGGCCTTGTCGACTGGTCCTCTTTGCCTTAAACCTACATTAAAGCCTCATCTCTGGTCTTTGCTCTAGACCAGTCTTGTGCAGCCGTGCTGCTGGCCGTTGTCACATGATCACTGCACCGAAGTTTAGCACCACGGAATTGTTTGTTAACGGATGTACACTTACTCTCACTGTGCCCTATATGCTCCGCCACCACTACCACTTCGCTTTCAGTCTACATAATTACCTTGGTTAAGACTTCATGACCGATTTGTCACCACATTCCTGTCCACTTGTTGGCACTCCACGCCCGTATTATCCCACAGTAATCCATTCACGGATCGAAAACCTTTCTTTGGGGACTTTTGTGGACTCCGCTCTGGCACTCCTCCCCACCGGATGTGTTAGCCGTCTTCCATGCGGCCAATACCATCGGCACGGCCATTTGTATGATATCCCATTTTTGAGCTACCTATTCGTACTTCTTTCTCTAATTTCGGCCTGTCATGGACCCTCCCCTCTCCCATCAGGTGGCAGTCTTGTTTCTATCAAGAATGATGTAATTAAAATATTTTTCTTGATTATTTAATATTGCCTTGTTACCGAGTCCAGTTCCGATATCTTCTATGCATATATCCTACTTTTCTGAGTGACCTCACATACTCATACCAGTCTTGATCAACTTATTCTGAGTTTTGGACCTGTCGGGGGTTGTCGAATTCAATATTTTTCACCTTCGCTTATCCATTATCCTCACCCCTTCAATTGGTAATATTAGCATCTCATTGATGCGATGATTTAAAGTGACTATACCACTAGCTCATGAACTAGAGCACATCCCGGGATTTTCCAAAATATACAACTATCACTTTTATCATCGTCATGAGACAATGACAATCTACTGGTTCTGCATCAGCCTGCCCATTCAGGGCTAGCCTCAAGCGGTACTCATGCTTCAAAAAGAAAGCCGGGATGCCGAATATGTCCAAAAATCCGGAGTTCTTGGGGTAGCATCAAAATCAGCTGCAGATACCGGGAATGTTGGCATCAGCGGTAACCCTCAGAGGATCCTTTGACGTGCGCATCCGAGTAGGTCTTACGTAAACTATGAGAAGAGGTAAGTTCGTTACATGACGATTACATGGAATGACCCAAGATAGTCATCCACGTAGGAATTTCTGCTGACTCTATTTACCACCGACCAGTGGACCAGATCTCCACGTTTGTTCGCAGCTTCCCGAGGGGCGTAGTTCGCACAGAACGGTGACGATATGGCTCCGAGGGGGTGGACGGTCATCCTACAATTCACCACTGCGTTGTCCCGGTCGCTCCCTTCCCACCACAGGAAACGTAACGCATCTGGTTCTCCTATCGGAATCTTCACCTGATGAAACATTTCCCTGATGTCGGCTGGCAAAGCCACTTTACCCACTCTGAAACGGCACAAAACGTCGATCAGCGGTGTGGTCCAGTCAGGTCCTTGCAGTAAGCGATCGTTTAATGACTAGCCCCTGAACTCGGCCGCACAGTCGAAAACCACCCGCAGTTTTTCGGGTTTCTTGGGGTTGACACCGGGGTGGTGAGGTGGATACCAGATACCCCCTTTGCCGTCAGTGTTGGAAGGCACCTTTCCAACGTAGCCGAGTGCTTCGTTTCACCTCAATAATTCCGCGCATCTTTCCCACAGATTCTGGTCTCGAATGAAGCGTTCTTTCAGTCGTAGCAGACGTTGGAGAGCATAGTTTCGGTTATCGGTCCACGGGTCAGCAGATGTGTGCCATGGGGGGGAATCTCGAGCTGTTTTTAAGGCCTCTAGTGCTTTGCCGCACCGTTTGTAAAGCTAAGTGATCCTCTCGAGTCATCGGTGGTCTTTCGTCTCCAATGTCATGAAACTCCTTTTCATACAGCCGCTGCAGGTGATACTCTATGCGGTCCGTTTCGGCGGATAAGTAATTCACGGAACCACGTACCCCTACTGGACCATATAACATCCATCCCAGAGCCGTTCGTACGGCATAAGGTGCCTGGTGGTCGCCCAGTCTATGGCCAAGTACCCAATGTGCCTCTGGCACGTCGCAGCCGATGAGGAGATCCACTTCATCATCTTCCCAGTCTACAACGGTTACATCCTGCAGGTGGGGCCATCTAGTCAAAATTGCGTTCACCGACCTTGGTGCTCGCATGGGGAGATCCGCTGACGTGAATGCCTCCGTTGATTCAATTTCCTCGTTAGTGTCCATAGAGATGAGATGCAGCCTCAATCTACCGGCTGTCACTACCTGTGTTCCGCCCACCATGCTCACTGCCAACGACGTCGCACCTTTAGTGAGTCGATGTTTGTCGGCAAACCGCTCTTTCACTAGAGTAGTGTCGGATCCACTATTGACGAAAGCCAACGCTTTGACCATCCCAGTTGGGGTCACTACTCTCTCGGCAACTACAGATAAACGTACCGGTTTACTGGCAGATCGTGACGTTGAACAAATAACATTGGGCTTGGTACTCGCCTCGGGTAAAGTTACTCTCGCCTGGTGCAGCAATCGATGGTGTCTGCCCGTTCAGCCCTCGTAACCACATCGGTTCCTTGTCCTACAAGCTGCTGCCCGGTGCCTGGTGTTGAGACAAACAAAACACGCTCCTGCCACCCTCGCCATTCCCCACCGTTCGTCTATTGTGGCGTTGCCGAACTTAGGGCATTCTGGTAGTCCATGGCTAGTACCAGAGGATCTGCAATTGGGTTGCGCAATAGCACCGCGTGAAATGGCGTGCGCATTAGTCCAAGGCTGATATTTCGGCTGTTCCCGAGCAGTGGTTTGAGCCTGGCTAGCACTGGGCTTGTTTGCCCGGTTGCTGTCCCGGATGAGTCGGCCGAACCTGCTGTCAGCTATCTTGGTTTGCCTGTCAAAGTATTCGGTCAGGGCTTTCGAAGTTAGCTTCCCTGTCGCTTCGGCTAATCCGTTCTGCTTCTTCCGCCCACCGACCCTGTAGTTCGAGAGAGAGGTGACGGACTATGCCTTCCAAGCTGTGCATTGCATCTAGGTCAGCCCTGTAACCTAAATGACAGAGGGCTATCGAGCAGTTCTGCATCTTGACCACCAGGTCGGCCATTGTGTAGACGTCGCACTTGGCTCTCCTTGCCTCTGCCATCAAGCCCTCCATTAGGTTACGGGCCACTTTGAACGGTTAGCCAAACAAGTCCCTTAGAATCTTCTTTGCTCGGGTGTAGCCTTGTTCCGGGTCGAGCATGGTACGCCCGTCGATAGCTTCTCCTGCTGGGCCTCGGCAGTAGTGAGTAAGGTAGAGAAACCTTTGCCCGGGGTAGGTTATCTTATTTTTGACGAACGTCTCGAACTGCTTGACAAACTTGCAGTATTGCTCAGCTCGCCCGTCAAAAACCGCTAGTTCTACTCTTGGCAAATCGGTGATTGGTGTCTTATGGTCGGCGACCGGTTTGAAGTTTCCTTTTTTGTTATGCCCTGATCTATCGGAAGTGTCATAGTCGTTGGTCTCATGTTCAAGCTCTTTATGCCTCCCCTTCTGTTCTGCTTCGTGGGCTTGTTGTATAGCCAAAAACATTTGTTGTTCTAGATCTAATATCCCCAGCCTATATAGATCAACATCCCCACAATCCATATTGCCCTCAGTAACACATGAACTAGGCGATCTGACATTACCTAAAGAATCAAATGTACCCAAAACCCTCCGGTGACTTGCTGTATTACTTCCTGTCCAGACTCCAATGTCTTCGATCCTTTTCTTGGCATTTTGCGTGTTTTTCCTCGTTCCAAACTGATCTATTGAGTATAGTAACACAAGTATAAGCAATGCGTAGCCAAATTCGCAACGGATCTCGAAATCAAAAGGCGACTATCCGTGATATTCTACGATACTAGATTAACGAATGAACAATGACACCAAAAAGGTACAAACCTCAACGATGAGATCATAAGGACTCAACAAGCGAGAAACCGAATTGCGGCGTGCGAACAAGGAGCACGTGCGTCACGCAGATCCAGAACAAGGATATGACAAAGTAGCGCTCTGGGCGCGAACAAACAACAATTGGTCCATAAAAACAAACAGTTCGTAAAGACACGTCAGTGGTGTAGGCAATTGCATAATGTTAAGAAAAACACTGAACCGCAAAGGTTTTATGGGATTTTCCACGACCGGTCGTTACACTCCGGGCTCATCCAAAATATACAATTATTATTGTGCTATTGTTATTATTATTATTACCGCCTACAGCTTTGGAAAAGCGGGGCAAGTACCGGCACAGAGACTGCCAAGGGCGACTACATAGCGGCCACCGAAACCCGGCTATATACGGGGAACGGAACATGAGTCTCTTTCCCTCCGGCTGCTGCATTCACCCAGCTGAAAGGGTGGAGGAAAGGGGGGGTGAAGTTGTCATGTTTCTGTTCCCAGACACAATGTAGCAGGTAGCCGGGGATAGCACACGACACCAAATATGCGGGCCGTCTTCTGTGAATTAGAACTACTCCAAGCTGAAATGTGTGGCTTCTGTGCACCGGAACCCCTCTTCCACCCCATCAGGGATCCAGCCCTGCTAAGCTACTTTCACCTAGCCGCAGCTAGGGCAGTCGAGCTGAGTCCTCGAGATTTTAACGCCCCCGAGATAGGCTGGGTGAATCTCTGGGCCGGGTTTGGTGATTTCTCCTTCAGACCATTAGACGACGTATTGGAGGATGCTCTTGTCCAGCTGGTCATAGGACCAACCAAGGGAGTGAATGACGGAGGCCCGGGATGCTAGACCTGGGAGTCACCAAACACACCAGTGAGACTGAGGGCCTGCAGATATTAGCACCCTTAGGAAGAAGTGACCATTGCGTGACCCACCACAACTACCTGGCTGCGAAGGATAAAGCATCTCACAGACCTGAAGGAGGCCGTAAAAACCTTCATATATGGGCTCCAGTCATTGTAGATCACACATGGGCATGAGACCCCCATTTACGAAGGTGTGGAGGAAGAATGAGCAGCATTCATGAACAATCACATTTCTCTCAAACAGCGCACAGCGGAAGCTCGCAGAATCCACAACAGAGGGGAGCACCGTGGTGGGCCAGTACAGCAAGTAGGGTTACAGGCTAAAAACACAGGGCTTGGTGCCAGTACCAGCAAACAGAGGGTTAAAGGAGATACCCACGTTTCGGAGAGACTTGAGAAGTAGCCGTCAGGAACCAAAAGCAATACAGGGTGTCCTCTGAGATCAACTAAGCCTAACGCTACTATATACCATCAATAGTATCCACGCGCAGTTGTGGGTTCCGTTAAGTACAGAAAAGGTGACCATGCACTTGGCAATAGCGCCGAGGCCGAGATACCACGAACCTGGAAATAGAGTATCAGCGAGACAATGGACTGAGCCCGGCATGCCGGCCCCTCTTTAGACCATAGGTAATAAAGTCAATCCTCGTTTCTGCCGGCGAAGCAGAAAAACTCGGGGAGTCTTAAAGTAGAGAGGGAACCCGGTCCTGAAGGCACTCGTGTCGCGGTTCTGCGTCTTTTTGCCCAGGTGATAACTGAAATCCTTGCTCGGTTATATACTGGGTTGTTTAAGAATACACGGTTGCTTGAGGACGGGTTGACGGCCGAAGATTTTCTAATACACAGAGGAGGGTTAAAAGCAGAGGTACGAAACCTTTAGCCGAACAGTCTGCTACGTGTTCCTTCAAGAATGGCGGAGGGCTGATAGAGGACCACTTGGCTAGTCATCTGGCTGAAAATAGAATAAGCTTCAAAGAACAACAAGAGTTTGTCGAGAGCGGGTCAAGCTTATCCGATATGTCTCTTTCCTGGACGCGGAAAGAGCTAGGTTAGACGAAGGTTACCGAGCCGGTGTCTGACATTCGGACATCCGAAGGGCTGTTGACTCCGTAAGCCACCAGCTCCTACCGCGCAAAAAGGAATCCCAGGGTATAGCTCTCCAGGCGCTGGAAGGAAACCGTGCATATCTCAAAAACCAAAAGCTTTATGTAGAGAAGGATGGACGCAAGCCGATAAGGTCTACGGCTGACAATGAGGTCACGCAGGGATCAATCCTGGGTCCCCTTTTGTTGTCCATCTCTATCAGCGACCTGTTGAATGATATACTAAACTGAGGCTATCTGTTTGCGGATGACACAGATCTGGTGGATGAATCGGAACCGAGTCATCCCAAGAGGACTTGCATAGAGTTCAAGCCTGGAACACGTCGTGGAGATAATCTATCAATACAGGGGAGGGTCGCCACCCAGTCCATGACTTTGGCGGAGAACCAAAATACCTAGACCCACAAAGCCTACAAGCAATAGGGAAGGCTGCTAAGTGAGGGACCTTGAAGTCCTGATGGACGACTGCTAGCAGCAGTCTCCACAGCGTCCGGCTGCCATTGCTGAGTCTAAAGGGGCGCTTTACCAATTATTGCCCACCGTAGCTCTTACTGAAGGTTTCGTTTTGTTTCCTTTCTACACAACACTAGCTAGACCATACCTAGAATATCGTGCCTAAGCATGGGCCCGGCAATTTTGCGGGATATCACTAACCCTGAGAAAGCTTGAAGAAAATTCACGGAAAAGCTCCGGGGCTCAGGCACGAAAAGTAACCAAGGAGGGTGAGGACGGCAAAACTACACTCAAAGAAACGCAAAAGACTCAGAGCGGACCCAATATTAGCCTTCATACAAATCAGATGACTGGTCACCTCAACGAAGCCGTCGTTGGTACTGACACAGGATTCCGAACTCGGGGGACACGCTGTTAATCCATGAAATGCAATGCCGGCTGAGGTGCCATCTTCCAAGTAGGTTGAAAGCCTTAAAGTCAGGTTGGACCTTTGCCGGCTGGATATTCTCCCTTACAGCATCCGAACCTACATCATTCAGAAGCAATACTGGACACCCCACCCTTCGCTCTTCTACCACCACTTCGAGTCAGTATTGTTCATATCTCAGACTCCCTCCACTACCCCTTCTCAACCACCTCCCAGCTCATCCTCCGTGTTCCCCAAGGTGCCCCTGAAAATACTTCGCCAAAGCATTGCCCTTATTTGTACCACTGTTGGGGAGAAGGGGGAGTTGGACTTTGAGAAGGACCCACTACTTAACGGTGGGACTGCTACACTTTCCGAGAGCGGATTGAGTTCGGAACTTGTTTCACCAAGGGCCATCAAGGGAGGCCCAAAGCGACCACGGGGGTTATAGCCCGGCGGGATTCAGCTCGACGCTAACTGGTGCAAGAACTTGAACTGTCTTGCTGGTCCCAGCATCAAGTTCTGTGACGTGACTTGACCCGATCTTGACGTTGAGTTGCAAAGTGGTTTGACTTTTTGAAACGTTCCGCTCTATCATTGTTTGTTTGCCCTGATAGCGAAGTGTGAACAATTATTTCACAAAAACTAGGCACTGCGGCATCCACTAAAGTAAGCTGTTTATTCTGGAAATAATTTACGCTGAAGGAGTTCATTCTTGGTAAAGCAGTATCTTTTTGACAAAGCGTTTCACTTGTTTTGTGATGTATAATTGTGTTTATTCACACAGTACTCACCAGGCTGTTTGAGGCATTTCTAAGAGGGCTGCCGTGCCAGAGCACTTGGGTAGAACCAGTGGTGTAGCCTGACAAGACAGGATTCGAGCAAAAGGTGGAGAATCATAGACGGGTCAGCCTGACATCGCCGCTGAGCACGTGCTTGGAAATCATAACAAGAGAGCAGACTTGCTGACTCCTGCACAGCATGGGTTTGTTTAAATATCGTGTATGATAAACTAATGATGTTTTCGACGA
Organism: Fasciola hepatica; assembly: GCA_948099385.1. NCBI lineage: Eukaryota > Metazoa > Platyhelminthes > Trematoda > Plagiorchiida > Fasciolidae > Fasciola > Fasciola hepatica. Next base: position 4,808,146 of record CANUEZ040000012.1, on the reverse strand, counting down.
GACTGTGGGACGAATGGAGGAAGGTACGACAGTGGAGATTTATTATTTGGGTTTCAGTCAGGCCTATAACTCTGTGAGTCATCACCTGCTGGACTATAAGTTGCAAACCTTCGGAATAACCGGGATAGCAAACGACTGGATAGCACACTGTCTAAGGAATCGTAGCTTCTGTGTCAATGTGGGCGATTATCTATCAAGGCTGGAAAAGGTTACCAATGGTATGCAAAGGGCTTGAATACATTAGATATGAGGCACAGATTCAGAAGGAATAGATGCGTACCATAACGGTCAGCGGGATGATAGTAAGAGAAATGGCCGGCGAATAACTGCAGGATGCAAAGCAAATGCACACGTACATATATGTGCGTGTATATATGCATACATTTATATATGTATGTATACATATAAGAGCAGCAGGAGAAATAACAATGGGGTCCTGGAAATAAGTTTTCAGTCACTGGGAGGAGCAGACAAGGTTGGATCAAATGGTTGCAGAATTACCTTTGGAATATCGTGGTGAAATATCTTCATGACAGGTGAACACGGCGGCTGAATAGAGATAAAGAAAAAAGGAAAACGAAAGCGCAGAAAAGATGATGACAGTGAAGAGCAGATCATAAAAGAAGGAAGATGAGGGATAGAATCAAGCAGAACAGGTGAGAATAGGTCTAATCATTTGATCAATGCAGGTGCGACATAGGGTGAAGGACCAGAAGAATCGTGTAGTGACATATCAAACGATCTGTATCTCTTAGTGAACATCATGGCGTAACTTTGTTTTTACAATCGGTGGAACATGGAAAAGCAGGCCAAACTAAAAGGCATACAAAAAATGCCTGTGGCAAGCAGTATACGGACCAGGAGTTGGGGGCATTGACCCAAGAGACACAGGTGAGGCATGACCAACCAGATCATTTTACTGTAGATGAAACACGAAGGAGGCAAAAAAGAAAGAAGCAGAAAGCACTAGGAAGTCGCTGTTCTTTTCTCTGAATAATTCACAGGATAAGCTTCATTAAGCACCTCGAAATGTATAAGAAAACCCATCTCTCTCTGTCCTTTGTTGACATAGAGAATCACAACACTGTGGGCGCAGGTCCTTCAGTTTGCACGGAACGGGAGTGAGCGAGACCAATCGAGCATCCATGTCGTCGTGTTTTCAGTGATTTTCCCTGGGTCCAAACACTACTCACTTGATGTTTTTCTTTGAAAGGCAGAATTTGCAGGGCAGTATCACCTTCACAGATATAAGTTTATTGGGGAAAATACCAGAGGCTCACTACCTCACCGCTCGTGCACACAGCCACCTATGAGAATGCAGTGTTCCGTCAGGAACCTTGGATCTTCTTGAAAGTTGGTACATAGCTGCATCCAAGGGCCCCCTCTTTCAGTCTTCTCCACAAAGGTACAACACTTTTTTAAAGAATTCAGCTCGTACGTCCAGCCCTGAGTGTGATCTCTGCAGCTTAAGACTGCCTCCCCCGGTACCGCACTCAGGGTCAGAAACGAACAAATCACCCTTGTCTGTGCGTGACAGATCCCTTGTACCCTTAAAAGCTTCCATTTTGTCAACTCGGCCCTTACGCCACTATTTAAAAGAGATTAATCTCCCCTATACGCCGGGTGTAACACTTCCCCCTCCTGCCAATAATCATTCTGGTCGCAAGTCACTGCTTCCCCATTAAACACCCCTTATGGTTGCGATAATATGGAGCCCATGCCTGCAAACAATACCCCAGAAAAGGCTGCACCAAAACCTCGCGAAACGGGATGCAATCTTTCGGTATTTGCATGTGATAGTATTGCACATCCTATTTAATACCCCTCTGGCCATATTGGCAGCTCTCTGGCACGGCCTTGGACGCTCATAGTCCGGAGCGAATATCACAACTAAGTCTTTAACCTCAGACACTCTTGGAAACGGAATACTAGTGGTTTTGTCTTTGCTGGTGGTCAAGATCCGGCATTTGGCGAGATTCAGCGGTATACTCCATCTTTTTGCCTATCTGAGTATCGCATTTATATTTTGTGCCAGATGGCTCCCCGCTACCTTCACATTGTCTGCAAGAATGAAGTACGGGTTGCTCAGTTACTTCGCCAAGTCTCTTGCATGTGAGATGAGGAGCAAAGGCCCCAGTGCTGAACCCTGATGCATACCACTGATAACCTTCTCCAACCTCGATGGATAATCGCCCACATTGACACAGAAGCTACGATTCCTTAGACAGTGTGCTATCCGGTCGTTTGCTATATCGGTTATTCCGAAGGTTTGCAACTTATAGTCCAGCAGGTGATGACTCACAGAGTTATAGGCCAGACTGAAACCCAAATAATAAATCTCCACTGTCGTACCTTCGTCCATTCGCCCCGCGGTCTCGTCAAATATTTCACTTGCTCGGGTGTAGCCCTCTTCAGGATCCAGCATCGAACATCAGTAGATAGCTCTCCTGGTTCTTCCACGACAGTAATGTAGCAGCTATAAAAACCTCTGTTCTGGATCAGGTACTCTCCTTTCTACGAAGTTCTCGTATCATTTATTGAATCTGCAGTACTGGTTTTTTTCTTCCACCAAACGGAAATAATTCCGCTTTTGGTAAGTAAATCGCGTGTATTTTTCTGGCACAAGTCGATTTCAATAGTTCCGTGGTATGGCTAGGCTGAATGACGGCAGGCTCCATGATTTCTAAGACCATCTCTGGCTCCAGCCCTGGCGGACTCAGCTTCTTTCCCAACCTTGCGAAGCTGATTTTCTAATTCTACTGTTCTCATTCTATATTTATCATCACGTTCAAATTCTATATAGTTGGCTGAAATAAACGAAGTTTCACTGACGGAGCTGGAGGACCTAGCATATCTTAATATTCAGGATCACCTAAAAATACTCCAGGAACCTGCAGGGTTACTTCATCTCCAGCTTTGGTTTGCCTTTGTCCTCTTCTTGGCACTTCTGGTTGATTTTCTCGGAATATTCCAAGTTGAGTATTTTAACGGTTATTCCCATCGTGAGTAACACGTAGCCTGGTCAAGGACTCCCGAATTCAGAACAAGATTTATTCGCCTATTCTAAGGTACTGAATTAACGGATTATGCGCACGGATATTATTTACAAGCCTCAAGTTAACTGCAGCAACTTTTAGCACCAAAGATCAGATTTTGGCAAAGGTCATTGTCAAACGCGACCTTCAAGACAATCCGAGTTCAAATCCCAAATATGCCACGGCACATAAGCAAAATATAAACAAACAGTTAAGGGCAGTGGTCGGGGAGAGCTGTACTTCTTCGGGAGCCAGTAAGATTAATAGCGTAGTCTCAACAACACAAGTATGTGACAACAACTGAGGAGGACCTCCACACATTTGCGCTACAAGCAGTATCAATTACGAGCAGTGACAGTAGGGCCCAATTAGGTAGTGAAAATCAGTACCCTTATTCCAAACCTTTGACTCCGTTAGCACTATGAAGGAATATGGTAAGCGGCGTAACCAGCGGTCGTAAAAAGTCCCTCAAACACTGCAATTTTGTGTCTTCTTGATACCACTGGCTCTCGTTCACTAGCTGCGTGTTTTTCGTACAACTAATTTTTTCATGGACCAAACTTTGTTCCTTCACGTTCGATGAGCTACTCTGTCATATCCCATCTTGGGCCTGCGTGACGCATGTGCTAGTCTCTTGCACACCGCAAACTTGGTTCCCATTTTTCTGAATCTGTATGACTGCATGATTGAGGTACGTATGATTTGTGTTATTGTTCATTTACTAAGGAAGTATGGCAGAATTTGTGGATCAGTCGTGTTCTGGTTTTGCGATTAGTTCGAACTCGGCTACTCACTGCCCAAAAGCGTGTGACCCAGATATAATAATAATAATAATAATGGTTTATTTCGGAGACGCCCGAGACATGCCAGGTTCATGATCAACTGTTTACAAGTGATGGAATAGACGGACAAAACCCTTGAAAAAATATAAATTTACATGACAGGAGTTGAAAAAACGGGCTAAGAATGGGGAGTAACGTGGGATGAAAGTAGGCTAGTGTATGCACACCAAAGGAAATGTACTAGGTTCAAATGGACCCAAGGACGGATTCAAGTAGACGCCCGGTGAGTTTGAAAAGTCAAGGTCAGGTGGGGAATTTGGCTGGTCAGTATAGGGACATCTGAAGGCTGACTGATATATATGAGAAAGGCCAGAAACCAGCATAAGAAACTGTAATAGCGGGAGACGATGAGGAAAAAGTGAGATTCATTGCAGGGATTAGGTAGCAAAGAAGCATTGGTTTTCTACAATAGATGGTCGGCGAACAGGGTACAAAACTGATTGTAAAGCAGTGAGCGAGCAAAGTAAAAGTGAATCAGGTAAAAAATAGTAGTTCATAGGAATTGGACACAGTAAATGTGGGTTATAGATGTAGGAGGAATGGATGCATATCATGGCGGTCAGCGGGATGATAGCAAGAGAGATGACCTGTAAAGAAGCACAGGATACAGAGCGAATGCATATATACATATGTGCGGTTGTTTATATATATATATATACGTATAAGAGAAGCCGGATCAATAACAATGGAGTCCTAGAAAGAAATTATCTGCTATCAAGATGGGCAAGTTAAGTTAAGTCGAATGTTTGTGGAATTAACTTTGGAATATCGTGGTGAATTATCTTCATGACCGGCGGATCAACAGAGAGGGTGGAGAGTGCGGAAGCACAGAAAAGACGACGACTGAGAAACAGTTCAAAAAAGGGAAGATGAAGGAAGGTATTGAAGAGAACAGGTAAGAATGGACCAAATAATCTAATTTATACAGGTGAGACATGTGGTGTCGGTCAAGAATGAGAGAAGCATTATTAAATGAGCTTACAATATTTATCAGGAAGATGGTGGCGATGGAGATGGCTAGGGAGCGCAGAGCGATTTTGCATACAAAGTGGAGAAAGTGACCTGGGAGGTGAAACCGCCCGTAGTGCAAGATGCAGCAGCTGTGACGGCAAACAGCGTGGGAGAGGAATGAGGAAAAGGGGTACCAGAGGGCAATGCAGATCAAACGGACTGAAGCCGTGAATGGGAACCATGACGAAACAGTAAGTTTACATTAGGTGGCAAATGAAAAAGCAGAACGGTCCAAAAGGAACGCATAAAATGCCTGTGGCGAACAATAGACGAAACAGGAGATGGGAGCACGAGCCGAAAAAGACAGGTGAGACATAGCCAGTAACATCATTTCATTGCAGGTGGAACACGAAAAAGGCAGAGAGGAAAGAAGCACCGGGACAGGTAAACCGGTGGACGAACATATCGCATGAACAGTGGGTGTGCGTCGGAGTCGGAGACATAGAAATGGGGAGCTGCGTGCATGCTGGGAATTGTACAAGAGGATGTAAATGGACGATACTAGTCGGAGCACTGCCAAGTGGAAGGATCCGCAGAGGAATCGCGGAGCCAGGCAAGGAAAATAGATTGTTAGTGACTGGATAATAAATGTGGCTGTGAGAGATGCAGAGTTTGGAACGGCAGTTCTAATATGAGAATTGGTCATGGGTGCGAATGGGGCTGGTGTGTAGTGGTATTGGGCGTAAGAAGGGAGAACTAGGGAGGGTTTGACGGAACGGTAGGCAGTGAGGCGTAAGCATGCGATCAATGAGCTTCATAGTCCTAGGTTGATACCAAGTGAATAGGTGCTACAAACCGGCGACGCCGACATGGGTCAAGAAATAAAGTATTGGCGGTCGTCGGCAGGGTAAATTGGTTAGAACGATAGTGATGAGCAACGAGAGGTAACACAGTGAGAGTCGATGGGAGCAAGGACAGGATGGGTAGGTGTGCATACCATATAAGAACGAAAAAAATGGATGTGATAGGAGCGATAGGTGGGCATACGGTGGCAAAAAAGGATGGTTGGAGCATGCGGTCTGCAGCTGACAGCATTAGAGTGTGCGATCCGCGACCGGTGCTAGTGGGTGGGACTGGCCGTGCGCTGGACACCCAACCTGAAAAACACCTCAAGGTGAACACAGGGTGTGTGATCCACCAACCAAATTGCGCTCGCACTTCGTTGCAGACGACCTGCACGCCCGATGTGCGCCGGCCAAGGAGGTGGATCTGACCGTGCCCCGCACCGTTCGGAATGGCACTAATGTTCACTGATGGTTATGCATGTGGGGAGTAGTTCAACTATGAAAGTATGAGATATAAGTTCGGCGGTTGGATGGTCAGGTTGCGAGGGGTTCCAGAGGATGAAACCAGCTGTTAATAATCCACCAAACAGCGGCGTTATCCAGGCGCGTATATCAATGTTGAGGGTGAAATGCACGTAAGGAGAGAACTGGAAAATTAGAGCAGATAAAAAAGAGCAGTCAGGGTGTGCCCCTACTGTGGATCAACGGTTAATGGAGGCATATAAAAACCAACAAAGTACAAGGCATAAAGTAACAGAGACTACGAGAGAAGGCGAAAGCCAAGTGGTTGAAATTAGTGGCATTTCGATTTGTTTGATTCCCTAAGGAAATGGCCATAGGTAGTCTAACGTTCAGAACTCAGTCAGATAGATCAAACTGTCTATCGTTGATAGTGTCCTTAATTGAAGGGAGCAGGGTCGGAGAAGGGGTTGGTCTTAGAAGTCGAGGCTCCTCTCGTAAGCTATTTCTTCTGCCATGCACATATTAGATAACTGTAGTGCACGGGTGACGCTGAGATATGGGATGAGTGCCGACAGAAATTGGGATTTGGTTTGTGAAGCTTGAAGGGTAATGGGCAACTTGTTCCACACTTTGGAGTAGACAATAAGGAAAAAACGTGACCGTATGGCCGACTTAGCTATACTGGAAGGGACAGTAAAAGGCCTGTGCCGAAGTGAGTAGGGGGTTTCACGGGAGAAGCTTACTGGGTCAAAGGAAAAAGACCAGTTTTGGGGCAGGTTATGCAAGAAGACTAAGTTTAGTCTTAAGCGGCGATGCCAGAGTGGGTCAAGATTCAGATTTTGACATTATTCTCAATAATTTAAAGACGTGGATCAACCGAGTATTTGTTTGGTGAGACGCCTTTGTATGCTTTCAGTCGCAACTCTGTCGAATTTCATCATGTTAGAAAATATTATTGGGCAGTATTCAAGCAAAGGCCTGATGTGAGATTTGTAGATGCTGATGATGCTGCCCCGGAGACGAAAGGAGCGGAAGAGCAGGGCCACACTTCTAGCCCTGGCCGCTTGGATGGCGGCGTGCTCAGAAAGGTTGAGGGAGCAGGAATAGTTGATGCCAAAACCGCGGATGGCAGGTCGACTGGCCATTGGGGACCCACCAAGAATTAAGGATCCAGGGGTCGATTGGAACCTGTAGGTTAGGACCTCGCACTTATCAGTGGAAAAGCTCGTCCTCCTGTTGTGGCACCAGCGGTCAAGTGCAGCGAGGTCAGCGGAAATGTTACGAAGGGTGGGGATAGCATAATTAGAATTGAAAGAGTAGAGTATTTTTATATCGTCTGCAAACAAGAATGGAGTGCCATGGTGTACCAGATCCAATGAGTCATTAATGTACATCAGAAATTGGAGAGGTCCCAGTACACCGCCCGGTATAACGCCACTCGTAACAGGGTTCGATTTAGAAGTATGTTCATTGGTGTGGACCACTTGCGAACGATGAGCGAGATAAGATTTCAGCCAAGAAAGCAGCGGGTCAGCAATGCCGAATGAACGCAATTTAGAGATAAGATGCGGATGTGGATCACGGTCGAAAGCCTTCGATAGATCTAGGTAGACAATTACCAATGCCTGCTCGCTATCAACAGCCTTGGTGACTAGGTTGAGGAAGTCAAACTGACATGTGGTGCATGATCGCGATTTGAGAAACCAATGCTGTCTATTGCTAAGAAGGTTTGAAGCGAGAAGATGGGTAGTATTGAGATCTTTGGTAATCGTTTCCATTATTCTGGAAATGACAGGGGTACCGTTGATGGGACGGTAATTAGCGAGTTCTTGGACAGGTCCATTTTTGTGTCGTGGAATAATGACTGAACGCTTTCAGTTCGACGGTACAAAACTAAATTTGGGTGACGAGGTGAATAAGTTCAGTAATAGAATTGGAAGGTCCGATGCACCGCTAATGATTGCAGCTGGGAGCAACCCGTCTGGTCCAGGACGCGAAGATGCTTTATAGCGTGAAATGAGTCTAGAAATAACGTTTACTTCAAAGTTTAGGGTAGATAGGGAAGAGCTGGTAATAGCCAGAGGATTTGGGGTCTGTATCTGTGGCACGGGCCGTGGAATTGGCGAAGTAATGATTGAAGGCCTCAGCGATATCAGAAGGGGAGGTGGCCGAAGTTTTATCCGGTAACGCAACGTATTGGATCATAGTTTCTTTTGCTGAATTCCTAGATCTCTGTAGGAGCGAGAGTTTCAATGCCTTATTGGGGTGCCTCGGGGCTTTGGCTTCTCCGTAGCGGGGTTGGTTTTCCTTTAGGTCCCGGATAATATCAGTAAGACGTGTTAGTCTCATGAGAAGAGAGAAGTCTTGGTTTCGGAGGTAAAGTCTTTGCATCTTATTTTACTTTCTTTGGAGAGAGGCAAGTTTGGACCTCCTAAGGGAGGAGGTTTGGGATATTGAGCTAAGTTTCAGGAGGCAGTTTCCCATGTTAATGTAAAAGTGATCAGCCGCTTGTTAGGGGTCAACCGTTAGAAAAAAATGCTCCAATCTTGGTTACGGATGAGATTGGGCAGAGGGTTCCAATTTAAACGGAGGGAATTGTTGACTGGGATCAGATAGTCTGATGAATAAGGATGGAGTGATAGATTACCAGCCACTATCTTATGGTCGCTACCCGGAAATTTATTCAGAACGGAAACCGAAAAGTGGGAAACGCTGTGGGTGAATATAAGATCTAGGATGTTGGCTTTTCTAGTAGGGGTTTTAATGTGTTGCTTCCAGCCCCCAATATGAGTATGGGACACAAAGTCTATTAAGTTGGGAGGTGCCGTGAGGTTTCGCCAGGATATTTAAGGCCATTTAAAATTACTGGCTATGATTTTCGCTGCCGAAGGTAGTAGTGAAATGTAATCAAAGGCTTCAATTAAGGGAGTTAAGTCTGCAATAGTAGATGAGGGCGGGCGATAGACACAACCAATGTGCATGACTACAGTTGAAAACCGAATTGTGAGCCAAAGAGAATTCGGAATTGAGTCGAGTGCGGCATGTCTGATGGGGACTACCGAAAGGGCATGCTGTACGTACACAAGGCACCCACCTCCGCGTCTGTCGATCATATTTACCCTAAAAACTTTGTACCCTTCAAGCATAATTTCGCTTGTGCTGGTGTGTTCGGTGAGCCAGGTTTCAGTAATAAGGATGATGTCAGGACTGGATGTTTTGACATAGTATTTTACGTGATGAAGCTTATTTAAGATGGACCGCGAGTTAAATTAGACGAATGATAACCCACTGATGTGGAAGTGAGTGCCAGGGTTAGGTAACGTATGGGAGTTGTTGGTCGGAGGAAATGCACGGTGAAGGGCGTGAGTTGGAGCTATTACCGAGCTACTACCCCACCTACACGTCTCACACTCCTGCCTGTATCCCGTCTTGTGTCGATACAACAGTGGCCTTGCACAAGCCCTCTAGCATATCAGCTCCATTAACGATGCATGTAAGTCAATTCTCGCAAATCGAGCAGCGCGTAGCCATTTCGAATGAACCCCAAAACCAGAACGAGGTTGATTCGTATTTTCTACGGTACCAAACTGAAATTCACAAAAGGTACAGATATGTGCAAACCACAGGTATGCTGCCAAATAGACTCTACAGTGAAACCCAAAAGCTCAACGTCTCGTAGCTCAAGCATGACGGTTAGAAAAGGTTCAAGGCCGAATTCAAATGTCTCACGCGCGTAAACAAAGGTGCAAATGTGTGGTGTATGGAGGTGATTCTCAAATTCATAAGGCATGTAGAACGTCTGGAAGAATTTTCAGTATTTTTTCTTTGCAATGCTTCCTACAGCCGGGCAATAGCCTCCGAAAGGATTTCGGAAAGAGGCTTAACAATGGCTGGATGGATGGTCTCCTGTTCGGCTGTTTTATACTTGCACAAAGAAGCGTTCGTGGAGCATCTCGTCCTGAACTACAGTAAGTTCTTGAAGCTCTGACTTACTTCCAGACCCTGAGTCCGCCACAGTAAGCATCTGATCCCAAAGATACACACTTAAAGAAGGCAAGTAAGGTTTCCGCCCTGCCTTATTGATCCAGAGGAATGCTTCCGTCGGACACTTCCGATGTATCTACACACTCATGTGTTGTTTTCTTAGAAAACACATAAGCAAAGACGTTCTTTGGATCTGCCCTCACACTGTTGGAGATATTTCTGTTGTACTCGTAATTTGCCTCTTGTTGCAGGGCTTGGGCCCCGTTTCTGGCCGTCCCTTAGGTGGCCCATTTGTGGTGCGGACTTTGAGGTTTCTCATGAGCCCATAAGCTTCTACAATCAGGTAACTCTGTCTCCATCTTTGGCCTCTACCAAAGCGGCCGGCTCCTACTTCCCTGCTGATTCAACTGAGCAAACTTCTGTTGGTTATTGTGGCCCTCCATCTATCCTCCACGGACGGCTCCGGGACTCATGGGTACCAACATATGCCCCGTGCACTTACCCCCAGTTGATGCTTTTCCACCCTAGCGTAGTTTCGAACCAGCCCAGATCCTGGTTTGTTGTGCCTTACGGTGAACGTCGCATGTTCGACTTCATGATCGCTCTTCCCAAGTGGCTGATCTATCACCGAAGAGGTACCTTCAAGTCAATGCGTGGTTACCAGCAGATCCAGCGTAGTTGAACATTGATCATCTCGGGAGCGCGCTTCCTCTCTTACGTGTTGCGTGAGGGTGTGGTTGATAAGCCATATCATCGGAACATTTCCGGTGGTTCCGCTGGGGGCCCATTCATCGTCCCATTTAACTATGCGATAAAGCGCTGTGGCCTATCAACACCATCTGTAGTGATTGGAATAGTTCGGAGAGTTCTTCATCTGCTTGTGGTGCTCTATGGGCACGGAATATCTCTACCGGCCATCGGCCTGGGTGAAAGCAACATTCAGTGGCTTTTATGTTGGGTGGTACTAGTGTGAGCGGCACATCCCACCGACTCTAATCAGCTCTCACTGAAAGAAGTACCTCTAAAACATAGCCTACCGTCTATTCCGTCTTTTCCGAGGGCGGTGGGACCACGACGGTGCATGGCACCCTGGTTTTTTTCTATGCAATGTGCCTGTGATAGCTGCATTCACCGATCCATTCGTTTTGGCTAGTAATTCCCCTCATCTAACTCCTCAGCTGCATGCATTTGCATACCGTACGGCGATGCCTTCTGCTAAGTCATCTGCTTTGTTTACACCCTTTTGGGCAGCTGCACCCTCGGGCTTAATTCCCGAAGAGAAACCCCGAGTTTCGCACCAGCAGTCACTTTGCCCGTATTTTCTAGAACGCTCAAAACAACACCTTACGAAGTAATTGTCATTCTTGCAAAGGAAACACCCCAGACCTCCCCAGTCTCATCACTTGGCCTCCTGTTGCTCCCCGAGGGCGTCAGGGACCTACTCCTGCTCAACAGTTAGTGCTCGCGCAGCGACTGTTTTCCGGACTTCATCCCTTTTAGTGACACTCCTTCTGACCTGAGTTGGCGCGGCCGCCATTTTTGTTTCCACTTCGGTCAAACACCCTCCCTTGAGGATGCGCAGTCGCTGAGCGTCCACCCGCTTCATACCCTCTCCGTGGACTTTTCTGTCTACTGCCCCATTCGCCTCGCTTTTTTAGCCGGAGCGCTAACCATTTGCTGTCCAGCTTGGGTACTTCTGACGAGTACGGCTTTAGGCGTACATCTTTTAAGCGTGTCGTCAGCTCCAGCTATCATGAGAACCGGTTGTTTCAGTTCTCGTTCTATTGGATGCGGCGGATTTTGTACCAGTCCACCTTTGAGCTGAATGGAGTGTCCGGTGTGATCCCCGTGTATCTCCATATGGCGTGCTCAACTCTTGGTGCCCGGATTAGCGGTAGCACCCTGCTCTGTATGCTCGAAAAGACGATAAGTATTTTCGCCTAGTTCCATTTTTGCAGGTGTTGTGCTAGTTGTTGGACCCGAAGGTAGGATCATTCCAGGCAGGGAAATACGAATCCCCCTGGACTGGGCATACAAGTAGGACTTACGGCTGAGGGCTGGGAGAAACCACCTTCTGTCAAGGTCAACAGAAAGCCTAACTGTCGCTCATGACCAGGGGCTGTTCACCATAGGGGGTGTCAGTAGCGTTGAAGACCTCGGGATCATCACGAGTAATGATTTTAAATGGTTGGACTAGCGTAACGCTGCTGCACATAAGGCACTTGGTGAGCTTCTCAGACCGCGATCAGCACTGGCATGCCGCCAGCCGGAAGTGCTCGTATCTATTTACTTGGCTATAGTTCGACCCCACTTAGAAGGTAGAGTGCAGGATTGCGCACCCTTCTATAAAAGAAGGCCGCCTGCTTAGAGGAGGTTCAGCGGCTCGCAAAGCAAATGAATGAGGAGCAGAAGGGTAAGATATAAACACCGAGACCCGGTGATCTGAATATTTTCTCGTTAGAAAGGAGGAGACTTCAAGGAGTTCTCAAAAACACGCTCAGGGTAGTGAAGGGTTTTTCCGGCCGTAGGCCGTAGTCTGTTCCAAGCGACTTCAGATCCCGGAACAAGGAGGCAAGAAAATAAGCTGACGAAAGCACAAGCTAGGTTGACGACTAGATTGCACCTCTTTGGGAACAGGGTACGGAACAGTTGGAACTGTCTGCCCGGTCGAGTGGTAGACCTGCGGACAGTCCAATCCTTCAAAGGTGCCCTGGAATGCAAGTTGTACGAGATATTCCCTGGTATTGTGCTTTGCGTATGTTCACTAGAAGGATGACGGATAGTGCTAAGGTCCCTCTGGGGTGTGTTGTTTTTAACGTTTTTGCTCATTGCACACTGTCTCAGTGAATGTTCATGACGCATAATATCTCGCGCAGTTGACGTGCAGTGAGATTTTCATTTTTTCTCTCATTTTTATCGGGGATTCAAAATAAGTACAGTGTGCAGCGGTGGGTGCATAACTGGTGTGCGTATCACCAGAAGAGTTATCGAAGCTCGGTCGGCCGCGGCCATTGCCTGTCCTGTGCAACCTGAAGTGAACGGAACTGAATTAACCTGACCTAACCTAAAAGACTTCAAAGATCCGGGGGTAAAAAGGTGGACGGGAACCACTCCGGTGGGGTCGTCCGGGGAAAAGCTAGCAGCCCCACTGCACGGCGAAACTCGTCCAACGTAAGAGTCAAGAGATCAGTTGGAGGCCGGGGCAAGTCGCATCGAAGCTGGACCTCGTGATAACAAACTACCCAAACGATGTTTAGAATATGATAATGCGAGCTGCACTAGGCAAAAGGGAACATGTTTTTACACTATGTACGACCTTGTAGATATATCGGTTCCGGTGAAAATAAGGATAAAGCTTTCCAAGATAAGTAAAGATGGTCTCCTGACTAGAGCTTCACCGCTATATTTTGAAGTGCAGTCGGGAGAATGCACTGTCCGAGAGCAGCGGAATAAAGTAAGAGGTAACATCCTGAGGTAAACAGACTGTGTAGCCCCAGCCCAGAGAGTCCGCTGGGTGGGAGTACCACCGTGGTTGAGCAGTCGGGCAAGGAAGGCAAACCGCGGAAAGCAAGCAACACAGTATTCGGGAGTTGGAAAACGGGCTGCCCGCGCTCATATTTAGTTTAAGAGGGGCTACGAAAAGACACTGAATGGAAACACGAAAACGAACTCGAAGGCACACTACGTATGCGTGTAGTCGAAGTGTGGCCTGCCGAGGGAAGTATGGGGAGTCACGTAGAAACAGGGACGCGCCGCATACTCATACCAATAAAAAGCAGATCACCTCCGTAAATCGTTCCAAAACGTATACACGGATGACCAAGGGTTAACACGTCCAGGGGCCCGTTACCTGGCAACGGCTGCGAAGGAAGACTACACGATGGGGGAAGATGAGGTCATATGCAGTATCAAGCAGACGGTGAAGACCAAGCCAGCGGACCGCGATGGCATTCATCCGGCGGTCCTGAAACCACTGGCACCAGCAGCGGTACGACCGCAGACAAAATATATATATAGCTGTTAGCTCTACAACTTCGTTGGGGTAGTTTTTAGTTTAGTGGGTTCTAAGCGGCTCCAAATGGAGTAAATAGTAAATTGTTAACCGGCTTTAGATGCGGAGCTCCAACAGAAACATTTGTTTTCTTCAAGACCGGTGGGATGAGCTTGCAAAATGGATCCCTCCGAGGCAGGTAAGGACAGTTACAAGTGGCACGTCCTACAACTTCGAAGTGTGCTGCGTGTCCACGCCCAAAAATATCCTCCCAGAACCCTTGAAAGACCATGCGAGAAACAAGAGATTAGGAGTAGATATGCTGCGCGGGAGCCGCACGAGCGTGTGGCGACAACCACGCAAGTAGTGGTCCCCACCTCTGCAAACGGCCATGGCATTTAACAGATACTACTTCATCCCCATAGTTATTACGATCACTAGTTCTGGACAAGGATCTGATTGTTTTGTGGCTTCTCTAAACAAACCATAGACCGCAGAACGGAAAGGCGAAACCCTTTTTGTGTCCGTTTACGTTCTCTAGGTGATTAGTTGTGATGTTATCTAAGAATATGCTTTCAAGCAAACAACAATCGGCCCAACAACGTTTTAAGGTAATCGCGTTTTCCTCAAGTCAGACGTAGTCTCTACATTCCCGTTCTCTGTGGCTATTAGGAACATCCGATATTCTCAGGGTTTCATAGCTAGCACACGAATACACCTCCACCGACTAGTAAGTAATCCGTCCCACCGGTGCACGCCGTGAACCCAGTTACACCCACGTCTCGTGTCTTCAAGAACAAAACGGTGCATGAAAGGTATAGTACGTACTCCAGATTGCCAACAAAGGGCACGAAAATCATGATTAACCGTCACGAACTACATCACCCCTGCTGTGCTTAACAAGCAGGCCCTCAACATGACCGCCTCTGAGGGCAGGGTTTTCCATGTTCATGGACCAACCAAATGAGGCTTTCGAAGGCGCACGGTCACACCAACCTATCGCTCGACGATTCCGATTTCCATAGAAGTGACGATGGCCCTCGCGAATCAAAACCAAACCCCTGGCAGATTGACATTTTGGTAATATTTATTAGGAAAATAAAATGAAAACTGTGCATCCAAATAAGTGAAGTCTAGCGGTTTCGTATTTTCTCCGGTGCAAACTAATCACATTTAGTTGAAATATACTGGCGATATCTGCCTCGCCTCTCGATTTCGTTAGTCTTACTGTCGCACAGCCTTTCGTAACACAATAGACTGCGCCTGAATGCGGCCGCGTGGCGAGAGCACAATCCAAAATCGGATACCTGATGCAGTCAGAGTTAGTCACGGGAAAAGACGCAACCTAATTTGCTGGTCGGTCACCCTTCCGGCGACTGCAAACGCAACATCTAGCCCTTTAATTCTACGGATAACCGCCAGAACATTGTGCCTTGTTTCTTAGCTCCAACGTGTACCAGGAACTGAATAGGCAAAATAACGTGCATGTTGCCTGGTGCACTCGTTCGGCAAAAAGATTGAGATACCTTTTGAAATTCACGGAAATCCCGTGCCGAAAGCGCGAGGACAGCAGCGGAACAGCACCTCACGGTACCAGCGCTCAACAGCGTACACAACGATCGACTGGTCAACAGAGTCCGAGCACCAGCATTATACTTGGCCTGCCAGGGCTGACTCTGCGCAAAACGTCTGCCTTTCAGAAAAAGAAACTCACGCAGTGCTGGGAGCTACAGAAACTTGCCGGCAATGCAATTATCTAGTCACGATTAGCTCCAGCCAAACCAAGTCCCGTGCAAACCGAACCAGTGAGTGTCGAGCGGCTTGAATTCGCGGTACCCCCGCCCTTAAACTGCGTTCTCGAATGATTTTGTCAATTAACTTAGTTTAATTCACATTACTGAGCATATCAGAATTGGATTAAAGGTGCCTTTTATCCGGGGAATGTTTATATTCTCCTTCTAATATTGACGAGTAGTGTTCGTTGTTTTTTGGAAGCGACACTTTCTCGCTTGGAGTTTTACTTTCTGATTTTGTGTTAGCGGAATTTACCTGCACGTGCAAGAGTGCCTATTTTGTGTTTGGTTAAAGAGCACTTGAGCTGTTTTCGCCTTCGTTTTGTGGTTTTTGGTATGACACGCGTTTCTGACTCCTGTCTCGCACCTAAGTGCGGAAAACGTGTGGTAACTGGTATACAGTGCGAGGTGTGCAAGAGGTGGGCTCACCCAATGTGTTCGGGAGTAGCAAAGGACGTCTTTGTCCTTTATAAACAGAACCCATGGGCTCGGTTGGTCTGTGCTCCTTGTAAAGAGGAGGCCAGTTTGGCATTTAAGCTGCAGGACCAAGGACAGGACCAACGCCCACCAAATAGTAACTCAGCCATAAGCCCCAAACCACCGCAACCAGGTCGCAGTAAGTCGCTTGCGGAAGTAGAAGCCACACCTGGGATGACGGTCATCAGATCGAGTGGGCCAGTTCCAAGAGCTTACCGTGCAGTCGTTGCCTCAACTCCCTCGAAGCAGACGGAGGAGAGCCAGTGGACTGAGAAGAAGCCTACAAGGACAAAGCAGCCCTAAAAGAAGAGCGACTGTAATATATCGAAGTATAGGCCAGCTAGGGTGGACGGCCCTGTGCTTCTGGTTTGGGGAACAAGGTGAAGGTTCTGCAAGGGCAAATCTGCTAGACAGGCAGGGTCTCAAGACGAAGGCTCCTGGTCATGAATCAGGAAGGACCTTTATTAAGAGAATCGAACGACAGACAGGACATAGATAAGAGGAGGTTCTGTGACGCTGCAAATTTCAGGTGTTAGGTAACTACTACACTAAAAAGGGTTCGCAGAGTGGGGACATGGAAGTCATCGTATGGGAACAAGGGCGACCATCGTGCGAGACCAATACTGTTAAAGTGCGCTGGTGAGGCCACTCGGGATAAACTGCTGGTGAGGGTAGCAGTAGTGGCTCACACCACCAAGGGTAGGTATCAAATCGTGCCAGAAGAGAAACGGGTAAAGCTTGGTGGTTTAGCTCCGGGGGTAACCTGGCTCGACCAGCCAGCGAGCTGGTGAGAAACAAACAGGTTCAGCAGAATGCAGTACTCCGCTCTCAGGCCCCGACCTCGCAGTAATAAAGAAGTCGCGTGCGGGGCCGGGAATAGTTGTAATTGAAGACGCGCTGGAAGACGAGAATTGGCAGTACTGACAGAAGGTGGAAGGCAGCTCGACCCCTGTTAGTCTGGATGCTGTGGCATCTCCTATGGAGATGGATTGGGAGTCGTCGGAAGTTCTGGATCGTCATCTGGCGACATGCACTCCAGCGGGGACAACCGAAGCAAAAACTTGTCATCATCTCAGGCGTTGCGCCTTGGAACCAGACAGGGGGGGGGTAATAAGAGAAACCTAAATGGTGGGGCAAAAGCAGTGGTGTTGTACACTAACGCGTACAGTATAAGAAACAAATGGACGGAACTCGCTGAAACCGCTGGGGAGCACAAAGCGTTAGTAGCTGCCCTCGTGGAAACGTGGCTTCCCGAAGAACACCATGTGCCAGGCCTATTAAGTAACGGTTTTGCAGTCTATAGGCAGGATTGAGAACATGATTGCCCCGGTGGAGGAGTGCCCATCCTCGTTAGGTCAGGCACAAACCAACTTGAGTCTCGGACCAAGATGTGCACTCACGATGTCCAGTTATGCGCCGTTACGATCAGCTTCCAGGCAGAAGGGTTACCGTTGTCTGTGTTTACAGGGCGCCAAGTGTAACAGCCGGTCATGGAAAATCCCCCTTTTCCCTCGCGATTCAGTGTTTTTCCTAACATCACTCATTTGCCCACACCATTGACTTGTCTTTACAAACTGGTTGTTTCTATGGACCAATTGTTGTTTGTTCGCACCCAGAGCGCTACTTTGGCCCATCCTTGTTCAGGACCTGCGTGACGCACGTGCTGTTTGCTCACACGCTGTTATTTGGTTTCTCGTTGCTGAGTCCTTGTGATCGTATTATTGAGGTTTGTATATTTTTTATGTCATTGTTCATGTAATAGTAGTAGTAAAAGTAATAGTAGTAGTATCGTGGAATATCACGGATAATCGTCTTTTGATTTCGGGATCCGTGGCGAATTCGGCTACGCATTGCTCATAGGTGTGTTACAATACTCAGTAGATCAATTTGGAACGAGGAAATCCACGCAAAATGCCAAGAAAAGGATCGAAAATATTGGAATCCGGACAGGAAGTAACACGGCAAGTCTCTGAGGGGGTTTTGGGTACATTTGATTCTTCAGTTAATGCTTCATCACCTAGTCCTGTCAGTGCTATTTCACGTGCTAATGAGAACAATACTGATCGTAAGGATATTGATCTATATAGGCTGGGGATATTAGATCTAGAACAACAAATGTTATCGGCTATACAACAAGCCCACGAAGCAGAACAGAAGGGTAGGCATAAAGAGCTTGAACATGAGACCAACGACTATGACACTTCCGATAGATCAGGGCATAACAAAAAAGGAAACTTCAAACCGGTCGCCGACCATAAGACACCAATCACCGATTTGCCAAGAGTAGAACTAGCGGTTTTTGACGGGCGAGCTGAGCAATACTGCAAGTTTGTCAAGCAGTTCGAGACGTTCGTCAAAAATAAGATAACCTACCCCGGGCAAAGGTTTCTCTACCTTACTCACTGCTGCCGAGGCCCAGCAGGAGGAGCTATCGACGGGCGTACCATGCTCGACCCGGAACAAGGCTACACCCGAGCAAAGAAGATTCTAAGGGACTTGTTTGGCTAACCGTTCAAAGTGGCCCGTAACCTAATGGAGGGCTTGATGGCAGAGGCAAGGAGAGCCAAGTGCGACGTCTACACAATGGCCGACCTGGTGATCAAGATGCAGAACTGCTCGATAGCCCTCTATCATTTAGGTTACAGGGCTGACCTAGATGCAATGCACAGCTTGGAAGGCATAGTCCGTCACCTCTCTCTCGAACTACAGGGTCGGTGGGCGGAAGAAGCAGAACGGATTAGCCGAAGCGACAGGGAAGCTAACTTCGAAAGCCCTGACCGAATACTTTGACAGGCAAACCAAGATAGCTGACAGCAGGTTCGGCCGACTCATCCGGGACAGCAACCGGGCAAACAAGCCCAGTGCTAGCCAGGCTCAAACCACTGCTCGGGAACAGCCGAAATATCAGCCTTGGACTAATGCGCACGCCATTTCACGCGGTGCTATTGCGCAACCCAATTGCAGATCCTCTGGTACTAGCCATGGACTACCAGAATGCCCTAAGTTCGGCAACGCCACAATAGACGAACGGTGGGGAATGGCGAGGGTGGCAGGAGCGTGTTTTGTTTGTCTCAACACCAGGCACCGGGCAGCAGCTTGTAGGACAAGGAACCGATGTGGTTACGAGGGCTGAACGGGCAGACACCATCGATTGCTGCACCAGGCGAGAGTAACTTTACCCGAGGCGAGTACCAAGCCCAATGTTATTTGTTCAACGTCACGATCTGCCAGTAAACCGGTACGTTTATCTGTAGTTGCCGAGAGAGTAGTGACCCCAACTGGGATGGTCAAAGCGTTGGCTTTCGTCAATAGTGGATCCGACACTACTCTAGTGAAAGAGCGGTTTGCCGACAAACATCGACTCACTAAAGGTGCGACGTCGTTGGCAGTGAGCACGGTGGGCGGAACACAGGTAGTGACAGCCGGTAGATTGAGGCTGCATCTCATCTCTATGGACACTAACGAGGAAATTGAATCAACGGAGGCATTCACGTCAGCGGATCTCCCCATGCGAGCACCAAGGTCGGTGAACGCAATTTTGACTAGATGGCCCCACCTGCAGGATGTAATCGTTGTAGACTGGGAAGATGATGAAGTGGATCTCCTCATCGGCTGCGACGTGCCAGAGGCACATTGGGTACTTGGCCATAGACTGGGTGACCACCAGGCACCTTATGCCGTACGAACGGCTCTGGGATGGATGTTATATGGTCCAGTAGGGGTACGTGGTTCCGTGAATTACTTATCCGCCGAAACGGACCGCATAGAATATCACCTGCAGCGGCTGTATGAAAAGGAGTTTCATGACATTGGAGACGAAAGACCACCGATGACTCGAGAGGATCACTTAGCTTTACAAACGGTGCGGCAAAGCACTAGAGGCCTTAAAAACAGCTCGAGATTCCCCCCCCCCCCCATGGCACACATCTGCTGACCCGTGGACCGATAACCGAAACTATGCTCTCCAACGTCTGCTACGACTGAAAGAACGCTTCATTCGAGACCAGAATCTGTGGGAAAGATGCGCGGAATTATTGAGGTGAAACGAAGCACTCGGCTACGTTGGAAAGGTGCCTTCCAACACTGACGGCAAAGGGGGTATCTGGTATCCACCTCACCACCCCGGTGTCAACCCCAAGAAACCCGAAAAACTGCGGGTGGTTTTCGACTGTGCGGCCAAGTTCCAGGGCTAGTTGTTAAGCGATCGCTTACTGCAAGGACCTGACTGGACCACACCGCTGATCGACGTTTTGTGCCGTTTCAGAGTGGGTAAAGTGGCTTTGCCAGCCGACATCAGGGAAATGTTTCATCAGGTGAAGATTCCGATAGGAGAACCAGATGCATTACGTTTCCTGTGGTGGGAAGGGAGCGACCGGGACAACGCAGTGGTGAATTGTAGGATGACCGTCCACCCCTTCGGAGTCATATCGTCACCATTTTGTGCGAAGTACGCCCTCCGAGAATCAGCGAACAAACATGGCGATCTAGCCCATTGGACGGTAGTAGATAGCGTCAGCAGGAACTTCTACGTCGACGACTACCTTGGGTCATTCGATGATGTTGAATCAGCTCTAGAGCAGTTCAGGGGTCTGACGAGATTGCTGGAAGAGGGCGGCTTCCATCTAACTAAATGGATGTCGAACGCTTCAGAAGTGCTGAAGGTCATCCCGTATCACGAAAAGGCCGAAAGGGTAAGAGATTTGGACGGCTCTCCACTTCCTCTCGAGCGCACCTTAGGGATACAATGGGACGCGGAAACGGACGACTTTGTTTTCAAGCTAAAAGTTCCCGAGCTGCCAATAACCCGTCGTGGCATACTATCTGCTGTCTCAAGTTTGTTCGACCCGCTCGGTTTCGTCTCACCATGGCTGCTACCCTGAAAGATCCTGCTGCAGCGGCTGTGTCATAAAATATTTGATTGGGACCAGTCACTGGACCGAGGGGACCGGTTGGACTGGGAAGAATTTTTTAACACCTTGAAGAAATTAGGGGACATAAGGATCCCACGATGTTTGACTCCTGGCCATACGACGCGGACTGGAGAACTACATGTTTTTCCGATGCATCCGAAGTCGGTTATGGAGCTGTGGTGTACGGACGATGGTGCGCAGGAGATGGACAATATACTACGAGGATCCTGTTCGCCAAAGCCCGCGTTGCTCCACTGAAGTCGGTCTCGATCCCACGCCTTGAACTCAGCGTAGCCGTGTTGGCAGTCAGGGCGGTACAAGCGGTGAAGAGATGTTTCGATCTCTACATTTGGTCGGTTAGATTCTGGACGAATTCAACGATAGTACTTTACTACAATAACAAAGTCCGGAGCCGGTTTAGTACTTTCGTTGCTAACCGGCTCACGATTATCCACGATGAATCAGCCACGAACCAGTGGAATCATGTCAGGTCCAGCGATAATCCGGCCGACCTGTGCTCTCGAGGTGCGACCAACTTCAGGCAACTAGACACTTGGACGAGAGGGCCAAACTTCCTGCACTTGCCCAAACAGGACTGGCCCGTGTTCGGCCCGATAAGTCCCGATGAGCTGCAAGCGCTAGAATACGATATTTTCCTAATAATACAACGCGAGGCTTTCGCCCGAGAACTAAAGAGGGCGGAAGAATTGGGACCGACCAATAAAGACATACCATCTCCGAGAGGCGAGCTGAAGCGTTTAAACCCAAAACTCATTGATGGACTGCTGCGGGTGGATGGTAGGCTGACCAACGCCCACCTGAGCTTCGACACAAAGTATCCTATACTGCTGCCTGCGAGACCACCTGTAGTAGAGCTAATGATCCAACACGTCCACGCCGTGGAGGAACATGCCGGGGAAAGTCACGTTACGAGCTTCATCCGAAAGCGCCTCTGGTTGTTGAGAGGACGAGAGACTGTAAAACGCGTAATTTGACGTTGTGTGCAATGTAGGAGACACAATGCCACGGTGGGCAAACACCTCATGGCCCGACTACCATATTGCAGAGTGACTACGGGCTGGTGGCCGTTCATTGACACCGGGTTGGACTATTTTGGGCCCTTGTGGATCAAGTACGGGAAAAGATTAGAAAAGCGATATGGATGTATCATGACGTGCATGAAGTCACGCGCGGTATAATAATAATAATAATAATAATAATAATAATAATAATAATAATATTGGTATATTTTTCGGCCATGGTCGAGACGCACGCGCTAACGCATGATCATGGTGTAACACGTTACTCAATAAGATGAAATATTCACAAAATTCTAAGTATGAAAGTCGAGAGTATCAGAGATGGAAAAACGGACAGCAACCGTTTGAATGGATCATTCTGATTATGGTTTGCGCGGCAGTTTTGAACCAGTTTCGAATCCGGGCTAGGCAGTGGTGCGCGGTGGAGATGTCGAAGAAGTTGGTAACGCAGTCCTAAGAAGGCATTATGAACAAGAATGATGCAAGCCAAGGAAAGCGGAGGCCAACTAAGGTTCTGCCGATGGAGTAAACTTTGAACAAGGAGGAAAGGGGGGAAAATCGACGCATGCGAAGAGGATAGCCATCCATGGAGACAATGCAGACCCTGAATGACGGATTTACCGGAGTTCGAAAAACGGAATGAGTTTTGAATCAAGGGGACATGAGGCCAATTTCATGAAAGTGAACTGGTGGATGTGGGAGAAACAGCAGTCCATAAGAAGGTTAGTTTAGATTCAAGACCAATAACATGTACTATTCAGAAATAAGAAGGCGCAACTGGAGGGTTCTCGAGAAGTGGAGAGTCAATTTCCAGCCGGCTACGGTTCGGAGGAAGGATAACCTGTGGTAACGGATAATAAGGTGGGAAAATCTCCGCATGGACTTCAGCGTCATTATGCTGTTTCACTGACAAATATATATGTATGTATTGACGCATTTGCCTTCAGTGTTATTCAGCGTCATTTCTGGTAATGTACGGCTTCGAATGCGTAAGTTTCTTCTGGCAGGGCACAGTATGTGTCGGTCAATCAGCCGAGTGTGGCTGTATATTAGCGGCATGCGCGTGAACTGGAATTCGTGTTGGTTGCGTTAGAAAACGCTGAACGATCTGATAAGCAATTAGGGGTATCTCCTGTTGTGTGGTTTTATTTCAGTCTCAGTTGCTATGGTAGGTTCCACTTGAGTCTGTCCGTGCGAGTCAAAGCGGCATCCTTGGTTAGCCAATTTGGCGACTGAGATGGTGAGAGACAACCAACCTGAAATAAAGGGAGATTGCAGTCTGGACGTGGTTCCAGCTGTGGGTTATGATAATATATGAAGACAATAAACAATGGATTGGTTAGGTCTATGTAAGTGGGGCATGGGTAAAATAGACTCGCAGTGGATTTGAGCTATACTACTGCAGGCCGACGAAGTTGCGTACACTGGCTTGGTAACTGTGTATGCATTTCAACTGATTTGTGATTTGCTCGTGAGCATGGCATCGCTGGGATACTAATAAAAGACCTAGGGCTTCACGGTTAAGAGTGGTTAGTAATGATAACCCTCGATACCGTTTGCTTACGCAGAACGTAGTTTGGCAACGAGGCGATAAGATAGGTTTGAAATGACAGACTGGGCGAGTAGGACTAACATACTGTTTGCGTGGCGCTACGCTGTTACTGTCTCGGTATAGTGGTTATTCTATACTGAGTAGTTTCTGAGGAGTCAAAGTAGAAGTAACTATTGGGGTGACAGTAGGGATAGATTAGAGGCAATTGGTCACTTGTCTTGGAACATTGACGCGATTTCATCTATGCTCTTCCTCGATAGTGCTATCGTACTGAGATTAAGCTCCAATGTGAGCAAGGAAATCTGATGCGGATATGATTGCATGGTTACCGTGGTATCTTTTTCGCTGTTATCGTACTGCAAAGCAGGACTACACCGATGTGAGGACTGGTTTGAGGAACCGTGAGAGGTGGGTCCGAATTTTCGTCAGGGAAGCAAACTCTAACGGTCTACATTCGGTGCCCATGGTAGGCGGCACAAGGGCCAGCTTCAGGTAGGGAGGTAGCACGATACACAACTACTGGCATCCAGCACGTGGCGATCCAAGAATGATCCACACTTTTTTAGACGTTCTTATTCTTTTTTTAATGGTTTTATCGCAGTCAGGTATCTGACTGTCAGAGAAGGCGGAGCTGCTTTTGGTGGGCGACCACAGCTCCCACGCCCCGGCCGGAACATGGACCGCATGTAGCAAGCCGTGTTGGGAATAGGTCAACCACATCAGTCAATCCGTAGCGGCACTACAACCCAGAGACATGGGTCACATGTGACAAGGCTGGTGTCCCTGGAAGACAAAACAGTGGGGTATTTTTTTCTCACTTTTTTGTGCCAATCTCTATTTTTTGGTGTTCATGTCTTATTGGTGGTCAACTCTACGCAGGGAGACCATCACGGCCAGGAATGTTTTGCAGAAGTGCCGCGCTAACACTCGCCTTATCCGTGAAGTCAGAACACCCAGGCCGTTTACATGGGACAAAAAATGCAGGGGGAGTTAAGGTCAACCACAGCCTGCGATTATTCGATGGGGTTTATGTTCAACACAACGCCAGTCTGCACAAAGATGGGGTACAACTTGCAGCACTAACAACGTGATTCGTCGGTACGATCCACAGATGGTTAGTAGTTTTGCTGGCTTAGTATCAAATGTTGTATAGGCCAATCGTGGAGGATGCTAGAGTTCTGTGATAGGGACAGAATTTGAGCTGTGAATGTCTAATGGTGACTACCGGATGAAGGTTGAGGAGTGTGACAGGTGCTGCCTCTTGGGTTGGAGACAGAGGCAAAAACCTAATAATAATCAGCATTGGAAATGTTCAAAGACTATCTTTCATGCTTCCAGTGGTATTTCATACAATCAAATACGACTTCTGAAGCACTGGCCTCAGTCATGAGAGTAATTATGTTTAGGCATTGTAAAATGGTAGGTTTACGCTTAGGTGATGGCAATTACGTCGTATGGTGTGGCACATCCTAGATTATCAAGGGTTTGGGTTAGTATCCAACGCTTTCCTAATAAGCTCTGTCAAAAGACATATAAGGATTCGTAAGAGCTATCAGATTTGGATGTCCAGAGCTACGTGTAGTCTAGACTTAAACATATTTAAGGGAATCTACGGAACGTACATTAGCTGGGAGTTTATTCCACAGAGTTGCATATTTCGGGAGGAAGAAGTTTTGCCTTGAGGATTTCCGAGAAGTAGGGATCGTGATACGGGGTTCCCTTTTACGCAGCTGATGTGTCGAGTTTATACTGAACTGAACTTGGCTGGAGGATACAGCTTCTTTGTGGAGCAAAGTAAACAAAAATGTGAGGTTGAGTTTTATTCTCCTAAGCCATAGGGGATCAAGCCGCAGGAGTGTACACCGCTGTCTGTAGGTCAGGGTCGCAGAAGGCCCAAACAGTTTTTTGGTAAATCGACGCTGTACATTCTCAATGTCGATAATGTCACTTTTATGCATATTTGAGAAAACAAGTGTTCAGTACTCTAGGGTTGGGTGAATATGAGTTTTGTATATCTCTAACTTACTGTTCGTGATAAGAAAATTTCTCTGCAACAAGCCAAGGGACTTATTTGCCCGTGCAGTTATGTAGGAAGTGTGTTCAGAGAAATTGAAAGTGTAAGAATATTGCAGTCCAAGTTCCCTAATTGTTGGGGAATATGGGAGTGAGACACCGCCAATCTTAAGCGCATCATAAGGAATATTGCAGTTTAGCGAGAGATAACTGCTTTTGTTCACTGAAAATTCCATTTTCCGGCGATCACACCAGGAGGATAAGGACTGTACGTCGACCATGATGTTATTCAGTGCTACAGGTAGGTTTCCTCGTTCGAATTCATAGACTATCTTCATATCATCGGCAAACAAGAAAATTTCGCCATAAGTGATGACATTGCAAATATCGTTTATATATAGTAAGAACAGCAGTGGTCCTAGAACACTACCTTGGATAACCCCGCCGTTTACTGGGTGAGGGTCTGATATCTGACCGTTGATGCAGGTAACTTGGTTACGGTCTTGTAGATAAGATTTAAACCAACTGAGTAGGGGGTTTTCAAAACCGTATCCCCTAATCTTGTTGAGTACCTGCAGATGTGGCACTCTGTCGAAGGCTTTTGTCATATCGAGATAGATGATGACGAGTGCTCTGTCTTTGTCGGCAGCTGTTGTTACCAAATTTAGAAAGTCAAATTGGCAGGTTGAACACGACCGTGATTTGAGAAATCCGTGCTGTCTTGGGCTGATGAGCTTATGTGCAGAAAGGTAGTCGGTCAGGTAGTGTTTTACGACTTTTTCTAGCAGCCTCGAGATCATTGGCGCATGATTAATCGGGCGGTAATTGGCAATGTCATGCACTGCGCCTTCTTGTGCCTGGGGATAATAATGGATTTCTTCCATTGGCTGGGGAAGGTCCCGGTTTGAAGAGATAAATTGTATAGGTTTAGTAATAGTAGGGGAATATCCGGGCCGCCTAGGGCGAATATTGCTGACGGTAGGCCGTCAGGACCGGGGTAGTAGGTCGGTTTGAAGGTGTGAATGTATCTATTTATATCCGTAGTGGTAACCGTGATAGAACTGAGTGAGGAGTTTGTGACAGACGGGGTGACAAACTGGGTACACGATGGACTGAGAGACAAGGTGGTTGTGAAGAAAGTATTAAACGTGTCAGCTATCTTTCGAGGTGAGGTTATGAGGTTATCCAAATGGATGATCTGTTTTATGCATCGAGTTGATTGTGGGGCACGAGCCCTGTGTAGCCGGGCTAGCTCTTGAGCTTTGTTTGGGTGGCGTAACGCTTTGGTTTCTTGCCTTAGTTGTAGGTCACGGGCCTTGCGGTGGATTTCGTGATAGAGGCGTTCCAGTCTGAAGACTGTAGAAAAGTCCCTATTTCGTTGGTACTGCCGTCGAATCTCGTCGTGTTTCCACTTTAGCCTGGCTATATGGTAACCTGCTGGCCCGGATGGATTGTAGGGGCGTGATATGTTTTCGATGCATGAGTGTAAACTTGAGTAGAGGAGGTCAGCGGCGAACCGGGGATTTGCTGTTAAGAAGAACTCGTCCCAGTTTCTGGAGCGAACTTGAGAGGGAATATGGTCCCATTTAAAGTGACGGAAGGAGGGACCGTTACATGGTAGGCTAACAGTACGTGGCTTGACTTGAAATCTGCAACTGACGATTTTATGGTCGCTGCCTGTGTAGTCGTTTAGTACGGAGGCAGAGATGTTCGTGAGACCCAGGGTAAATATCAGATCAAGGATGTTATTCTTTCTGGTAGGTTGTTTTACATGTTGGGCCCACTGGCCCAGGCGAATGCATGAGGCAAATTGCAAATACTTGTAGAGGGCAGAAAAGGAGGACCAGTTTACGCCCGGGGCATTGAGGTCGCCTGCTATTAATTTACCTCCAAATGGCAGGTCACCGATGTAATTAAATGCAATAATGATGGGGTTAAATGTGGAAGTGTCGTTTCTGGGGTTCAACTTATACAACCTAAAGCCATGGTCATCTGAGATAAAGAAATTGTAAACCACATAGAATCTCCAACATTTGCTAGCACGGTATTTTCCAGTAGGGTAGCAGATAGGCTGCTCTTGGCATACCCCATGCAACCTCCACCGCGGAGGTAGATTCGTTGAGTCCTGAAGGTTTGATAATCGATCAGTGATATTTGGTCAGAAGGTATGTGCTCGGTGAGCCAAGTCTCGGTGATCAGGATAATGTCGAAGTAGCGGACGACAGCCAGTCTTTTTATAGCGGAAAGCTTGTTCAAGATGGAACGGGAGTTGAATGGTGCTATGAAAAGCATTCTGTGGGAGGCTTCGAGTCGTCAGTGGATTTGGTAGCCAGAGTGTGCGTGGCAGGGCGGTGATCAATGGGCGGGTCACCCATGCGGGAAGACTGGACGTGAGTAACTGCTTCCATTTGGACCGCTCTATCCTTTGTACATTGGGCCGAACACTCATGATGTTCTGTAGAGATCAACACTGGATGCTGAGGTGCTACTGTAACTCGGGCTAATAGATTTGGAGAGGGGTATGGTGACTCTAGGTGAGACCTTTGGGGCAAAACAGGTATGAATCGGGGGAGAGTTAGTAAGGATGCCAGAGGGTCAGCAAGGGGGCGGGGAGCAGTAGAGGAAGGGCAGCCATGGTTTTGATGGAGGCCTTGTGAGGAGAAGGACGAGAGGCAGGGTAAGTGGGATTTTAATGGAATAGGTATGATGTTTTGGATAGAGTTTGTTGAGGTGGGAGGCATCTCACAAGGCTCCATGGAAAGAGTGTGAGGGGGTGGAGTAGTAGCGAAAGGGCTGTTGATGAAAGGGGCCTTGGTGTGAAGGGTCAGTTGGCATAGCGTGCAGTGGTGTCGGAGTAGAAAACGGCGATGTTGGGTGGTAGGGGAGCAGAGGATGTTGAAGCTGCGGAGGGTTTAGATGGGGCACACCATGAGGCGGAAAATGGTCGGGCGCGGGCCACATGTTGTGGTACCGGTTGGCAACGATGCTGGTAACTCGTCCTGCATGGTTCGAGTTTGGAGGTGGTACATTAAGTGGAAAATTTGTGATATGGTACTGCATCTGCGGACGTGAAGACGGCGGGGTCTGTGTTTATGGGTGTGGGATGTAGCAGTGGGGTACGCGGATCTCCGGGGGACCAAATAAATGCGCTGGTGGACTAGCGCTAGGGTGAGCGACGAGATTTCGTGTGTATGGCCGAGGTGGGGGTCGTGAATGGGTAGTATGCCGGTTAGATGGAGTGCGAGAGGTCTTATGTTGACTGTCGATTAAAGATGGGAGCGTGACAATGTCAGTGCAGACGAGGTTTTGGCCTCTGGGAGCAACAGGTGACGAGGGTGACGTTGTGGCCGAAGCGCTGGGAGACAACGTTGCAGCTGGCTGGTCGGTGCAGGGTGGCGTGTTTGAAGCTGGCGGTTTATTTGCTCGTTTGGCAGACAGACCAGAGCGTGGATGGCTGCTTGCAGAGAGAGGGGTTGTATTGCTCGGCTGTGGGTAGACAGTGGTGGAGACTGGAGTGCAACATGGAGCCTTTTCGGTGGACGTTTAGGTGTTGGAGGTGAACGGGACGAATCTAGGTCCACATTTTGCGCTGGTGCACTGGTTAGCGGGAGTGGTAACGAGTTGTTTACGGTGGGAAGTTTCTCAGGGGAGCTTTGTGGCACTGGGTCAGACGGTGGTGGGAGTACTTGGATGCTGGCATTCGATCTAAGGACCTCCCTCTGCAGAGGGGCTTTGTCTGGAGCAATTTTTATATTTTTAAATGAAGTGGACTTTGCGATGGACTCTCTCTTTCTAACGAATTCCACGGCAGTGCTCTCTTCTAGAAGTCGCACATTCGATGACGACCGATTCTTCCCTGCGGGCCTTGCAAAGATTTATCAACCGAAGAGGCGTACCGGCCGATATATACTCAGATAATAGGTCGAACTTTGTGGGCGCTCCTCGGAAATTGCAGCTTTGGCACAAGAAAATAAACAAGGACGAACCGCAGGATCGAACCGTGGCCTACGGCATACGATGGCATTTCAACCTCCCACAGGCCAGCCACCGAGGCGGCGTATGGGAACGCATGACCCGGTCCGCCAGACGGATATTGCTGTCAATCATGGAGCAGCAGCCGCCCGACGGCGAGAAGCTGAAAACCGTCATGACTGAGGTGGAGAGACTTCTGAACAACCGTCCTTTGGCTCCAGTAATGAACGGCGACCCCACCAACCTGGCGCTCACTCCGAACGACTTTTTGGCGGTAAGGTCGAACGAGGGTTTCCAAGGGCCGGTAAACCTTCGCGGGAGCTACCTCCACGGATGGAAGCAGGCGAACTATCTTGCCAAGGTCTTCTGGAGGCGATGGCTGCGGGAGTATCTACCTGCTCTGCAGACTCGACAGAAGTGGCTGGTGAAAACAAGGCCATTCAAAGTTGGGGATGTGGTTATGATCGCCGACAAACGCGCACATTTCAGCACTTGGTCTTTGGGAGTAGTTACGGGAACCATCGAAAGCACTGACGGAATGATAAGAACAGTGAAGGTGAAGACAGCTAACGGAGTGCTCATTCGTGACATACGCAGTATTAACCTACTCGAGAGCGAAGGCGGAGGAGCTGATGACCCCGAGGCCCAGTAGACCTTTTCACACTAGTCGCCGAGGTGGATAAAACAACACCATATATACCACACGGTCTCCGTAAAACACGTTACAGTGCTCGCAGTCTTTCGTTGACATTACGGAAGGTTCTTTCCGATATGTGGTGATGAATGCGATCCCGTTGTACATCCCGACAAATACACACATGCACGACGCACTCTACATCCCGCAACCCCATCGAACATGTGACAGTGTTCGCTGTTTGTTTTTTGTTGACGTTACCGAACGCCCCTTGCATATGCGGAAGTAGCGGAGCTTAGGTCACACACACATGCTACATTTTACTCGTTTTCCTGCCACACGGTCTTGTGTTGACATTGCAGAAAGTCCTCCTTTGAAGTGTAGCGATACGTGATTTCATTGTAAACCCCGGCACACACACACACTCACACACACTCACTCAAGCACATATATCCAGGACAGGATGGCCCTTTACAAGGACAGCATCTATGTGGCCCCTTCACGCCCGCCATTGGTCATTTAGTCTTGTGGAAGATGTAGACTAGCCTCACGTCTATGCAGCCAATGGGTTAGGTGCGACCAGTAGTAGAACGTTGACGACGAGCATTAGGCGCGCGCACTGACAGCAGGGCCTAGGCAGGTAGAAAGAATCAGTACCTTTATACCGAACCTTTGATTCCGCTAAGGATCCAGGAGGATTTCAGTGGGCGGTGTAACAGCCGGTCGGGGAAAATCCCCCTTTTTCCTCGCGATTCAGTGTTTTTCCTAACATCACTCATTTGCCTACACTATTGACTTGCCTTTACAAACTGGTTGTTTCTATGGGCCAATTGTTGTTTGTTCGCACCCAGAGTGCTACTTTGGCCCATCCTTGTTCAGGACCTGCGTGACGCACGTGCTGTTTGCTCACGCGCTGTTATTCGGTTTCTCGTTGCTGAGTCCTTGTGATCGTATTATTGAGGTTTGTATATTTTTTGTCATTGCTCATGTAATAATCTAGTATCGTGGAATATCACGGATAATCGTCTTTTGATTTCGGGATCCGTTGCGAATTTGGCTATCCATTGCTCAAACGTCCATTACACCAAGTACAAACAGCGAAGAGGATGCTTGTTTATTGCGGACTTTGACTGAACTAGTTAAGGACGCACAAAAGACCCTCATGGTGAGTGACTTCAATCTTCCGCACGTCGACTGGACGGCTGAGGTCTGCGTGCCGGGATAGGAGGAGCAATCCTACTTAGAATGGCTGCATGCCAATGCTTTGCACCAGCTTATCAGGGAAAACACCAGATATAGGACTGGACGCTTTCCACCCTCGCTGGACCTATCAATAACGTACATCCTCACCGATGTGTCTTTTCTGCAGTACTGGGCACCGCTGGGCAACAGTGACCACGTGTGTGTCAAAATCGTCCAATGCATGTGGTAACCCAAGTTAACCTCAAGGCTGGTCAGACATTTCGGTAGGTTGCACATAGATAGGGTTCGTAATGAAGCGATGGGTTTGACCTCAGACACGACAGAGGGGGCTGCTGTCGAGGAGGGCTGGAAGGCCATAAAGGGATCCCTGATAGCCCTACAGGAAGATTAGGCAACTTTGAAACGATGGAGTTGGGCAAGGAAACCCAGGTTATGGAAGGCTGCAATAGCCGGGGCCATCAGACGTAGAAAACGCCGCTGGAACCAGTTCAAAGCTTTCGGCAGTCAGCTAGCCTGGAACAGCCATACAAAGCTGAGAAACGAGACTGCAAGCCTTTTGAGAACTTCCAGGCGGGTATTTGAGCTCAAATTGGCCCAGTCTGTAAGTTAACAGCCGAAAAAATTCAGCAGATATGTACAGTCTAAAGAACAAGAAATGCCGTAGGTCCGCTATCCACTAGAGACTGTGGTATTGTCACTGATGACCAGGGCAAAGCAGATGCCCTGGGGGAATACTTTGGTAATGTACATAGAATGGATAGTGGGGTACGAGTAGATCTGGCTTGGGTACATCCTTCTCCTCAGTTAAACGAGCTGAACCTCTCAGAGGAGAACGTAAGTACCTACATGAGTTAAACAGCCACAAGTCAGCGGGCCCAGATGGCATTCATCCAACTATCATCAAGCCGTTGGCGGATATCATAGCTCCATCGGTATGCAGGCTGTACAGGTCCATGTTAGATCAGGATAAGCTGCCTCAAAACCGGAAAGTCGCCGTCTTCGTGGCAATACACAAGAGTGGGCCTAAGTCGGCTGTGCAGACTTACAGGCTGGTAACCCTAACTGGAATCCCATGTAAAGTCCTTGAGAAGATCATCCGTGCCCACATCTGTCAGCACTTACGGGAACACTCCATGCTAAGTCCGGCGCAGCACGGATTCCTGAAGAAGAGATCTTGTCTGACCAATCTCCTGTGCTTCTTAGATGAAGTAACTCGACGACTTGACGAAGGCAAGGAAGTTGTGGTATGCTACCTCGACTTCAGCAAGGCGTTCGACTCCGTTAATCATCGTCTTTTGCTATGCAAGATGAAGACGTTCGGTATAGATGGGCCAGTGTATAGGTGGCTGGAGGATCTCCTCTCCCACAGGACATTTTACGTCAAAGTGGGGGACAGGTGCTCCAGTTCGGTGAACGTCACCAGTGGTGTACCTCAGGGATCCGTCCTAGGCCCGGTCCTATTCTTGTTATTTATTATTGACCTAGCATCCACTCTTCAATCGCCCAGCTTTATTTTTGCGGATGATGTGAAGATTGTTGGATCTAAGGGTAGGGCGGACTTGGGCAGGGAAATAGGTACCGTCCTGAACTGGGCATACAAATGGGACTTACCTCTAAACGCTCAAAAAAGCCATTTGTTGTCAAGGGCAACAGAGAGCCTAACTGTCGCTCATGATCGAGGGCTGTTCACCGTAGAGGCAGCCAGCAGGGTTAAAGACCTGGGGATCATCATGAAAAGTGACTTCAAATGGTCGGAGTAGTGCAACGCTGCTGCGCATAACGCTTGTGGGGAGCTCTTTAGGCTGCGATCAGTTTTGTCTTGCCGGAAGCCGGAGGTATTCGTACCTATTTATATGGCTATAGTACGACCTCACTTAGAAGGCAGCGTGCAGGCTTGGTCACCCTACTACAAAAAGGACGCCGCCTGCCTCGAGAAAGTCCAACGGCTCGCCACGCGAATGGTTGAAGGGCAGAGAAGTGAGACTTACGAGCAGAGACTCTGTGACCTGAATCTTTTCTCGTTGGAGAGGAGGAGACGTCGAGGGGATCTCATAGAAACGTTCAAGGTAATGAAGTACTTTTCTGGCCTTAGACCAGATAGTCTATTCCAAGTGGCCGTAGACTCCGGAGCAAGGGGACATAAAAAGAAGTTGATAAAAGCCCGATCTAGGTTGATGGCTAGATCGCACTTCTTCATCAACAGCGTTGTGAACAGTTGGAACGGTCTGCCTGGCGGAATGGTAGATCTGCGGACAGTCCAATCCTTCAAAGGTGCCCTAGATCGCAAGTGGTACGAGATTTTTCCTTGTAGTGAGCCTTGAGTATATCAACTAGATGGATGACGGGTTTTAACAGACTTTTTCCCTGATTGCATACTGTCTCAGTGAACTCTCACGATGCATAATGTCTCTCGCAGTTGATGTGCGATGAGGTATTCCGTTTCCCTCTCAGTTTTAGCGGGGATTCGATCAAATACACTCGGCAGTGGTGGGTGCATAACTGGTGTGCATACCATCGAAGGAATTCTGGACGCTCGATTGGCCGTGGCCATTACCTGTCCTGTGCAGACTGAACTGAACTGAATTGAACTGCAGTACACCAGCCTTTGAGATCTATTCACCACTGCCGTTGACAGCCCGATTAGTGTGGGATCCTGGTGATGCGCTTACTGAGCCTTTGTGCTCATGGAGTTTTCTTTGCTTGTATTTTGCAGAGCAGAACATGAGCAACTCCACGGAAGACACTGACCCTTGCCTTTGTAGCAAAATCGCTCGGAAACCGATCAGTTTCTGGCCCGGTTTCCCAGCGGTTTTTACTATTATGCTAGTCGGTTTCCGGTCGGTTTGTTTAGTAGCCATTTTACACGGAACAACAATGACTGGATTCGAGGGAAATCGACCACCGGTCTAATGTGCAATGCTTAGTTGGCGTTTTATTCTAATATATTGGTTTAAATTACTGAAGTGCCCTGCAATACCTCTATATAGATCGCTCTCTTTTATTACCTCAATAAGGGGAAAAGGACAAATAATGGGGAAATTGTAAAATAGGAGATGGGGACGAGTATCGTAATGCGTAATTTGGGAAACGTGACAGAAACTAACGAAGCCTATCACGTACTTCAAACGGTTGGCACAAACCACTCGGCAACCGTTCAGAAACCGGTCAGAAACAACTGGAAAAACCAATCGGCGTAATAGTGAAAACCAGCCAAAAACCGATCGGTTTCGGAGTGGAATCGGACCGGTTTCCGAGCGGTTTGTGCCAATCGTTTGAAATACGTGATGTAATTCGTCAATTTCTGTCACTTTTTCCAAATTACGTATTGCGATGCTCATTCCCATCTCTCAATTTATGGTGTTCTCATTATTTTTCCTTATTTTACCCATTTCGAGGGAATAAAATAGATCACCCTGTTACCGAGGTACTTCAGGGCATTCCAGTAATGTAAACCAATATATTTAAATAGAACGCCAACTAAGCATTGCACTTTACTCCGGTCGTCGATATCCTTCGTATCAATTCATTGATGATTCGTGTAAAATGGCTACTAAACAAACCGACCGGAAATCGATGTTACGAACGGGCCGGGTGCTACAAGGGATATTAGTGTTTTAATTAATGCAAGTGTAGGATCCTGTTGATGCACTTACTGAGCCTTTGTACTCATGGAGTTTTCTGTTTTTTTATTTTGCAGATCGAACACGAGCAACCCCCACGGAAGACACTGATCCTTGCATAATACGGAAGTTGTTCCGGTTATGTTGTGTGTTCCGCGCACCCGCGTTAAATTAAAGGCAGTATACCAGTCAATAGGTTTCCTAATATGTCTTGGATATTTCATAATATACTTGAGTCATAATAGAAAAGCGGATGGATTTGTGTGTGCCTTTGCTGGTAATTTCTATCTGCTTGTTCACTCGGCTCACAGCTGTATGTGCCGCCTTGGGTTTATACGTTGACGTCCAGTTTCTTCGTGGTTACTGGAAAACTTGGTCATATATCTTACAGAGGTTCTTTTGGTTGGGTGTGTGTGGTGCTGCAATAAGCCTGACTACAGCTGTTGCACACACCGCTCATTATTTCTTCATCAGAAGTAAGTTTGTTTTTGAACTGATCAGCCTCTGGAGGTTTTGATTTCAGATATTCAGTTCTGATTTGGCTAATATTGTCATCTCACTGGTGTGCAATACTTTCTTGGTCTTCGAGAGTCTATCACCGTTTGTGCTCAGACGCTTATACCCTGTCGAAAGGGCACATTTGACTAGTGGGAATTATTGAAAACCGGCACCTGACGAGCGCGTGCCATATTTCTAATTCTCTGAGACATTATACAAAGCAAAACTTCCATCTAAACTTTGAGATGTGTTGTTTGTATCAAAGGAGATATATGTAACTATTTTCACTTTTCCCTTACGTGTAAATATATAGCTCAAAGTCAGTCGTAAACGTAATGCTTGTTTACCATTCTAGGCTAATGGAAGAAATTGCCCAAAGGCGTGGAAGATAAATACTACCACAGACAGCCTGTGTAGCAAAACCTTCTCGAAACCGGTCGGGTGCGGACTGGTTTTCGAGCGTCTCCAGAGAGGTTTACGAACGGGATAATTAAGCCAAAGCACCGGCTTTCGATTAGTTTGCTTTGCAGTGCCTGATTGGTTTGCCATCGATCTCGCAGTAGTTTGGACCGCTTATATGAAGCTCGGGGTGTTCTCTATTAAGTTCTTGTTTTTTACAAGTTATGTTTTCCCTTCTCTACCAAACAGTGACTTCTTTAGAATTATCTCTGTTTTGATTATTTGACGGTGCACCCGTAATTTAACATTCTGTGATTTTGAAACGGGGAGTTTCTTGAAAACGTTCACTTAAAAACGTACCGGTGCATGTACGACACCTTCGACTTTCAGAATTTCTTCAAGGATACGTTGGAAACAGGTAACTCCATTGAAAACCCCAAACGATGTACGCCCTAATTGTTAAAGCACCACATGGTCCAAACGAAGTACATGGCTTCTCATGCTTTGCTACAGGAACCTGAAGATGCGCCGTCTTCAAATCCGGTGTACTGTGTATTGCACGATGAGATAAGGTTTCGACCATTTTTTCGACTCAGTGTTGTGGATACGCATCCAACCGAGTGAAGCGATCCATCGTTTCACTACAATCCACGACCGTTCTTTTATGGGTCACCATCATTCAGGAGGCGCTGGATTTCAGCCCGCATGTAGCGTTCACCCTCCACAGAATGTCTGCGAAACTTTAGCTATGGGTTTACGATCGGGTGGTAAGTGAGCAAATAAAGGAGGAGACTGTATCTTCGCGACATCCAGGCCCCACAGCAAAAACGTACCACGTTCACCGCTGAACGATACTTCTACCTTGCCAGGTAACCCAGGAAAATCATGGTCAAGTAAAACATCAGCGCAAAAGTTACTCATGACAAAGTTTGAAATTGTAATACGAAACGTTCTGAGAGCGGATGTTTGCCATGCAGCATTTTGTTTTAGCACACGACAGAGACGTAGACGCCATAGGTATTCGAAAGTGGCATGGTCGAAGTTTCCAGCGGTGGGGGTCTACAGCAGGTTGCGAAATGTAACTGCCAGAACTACCGATGTCTGTAAGTGATAGTAAAAGTTGTTAACCCCGACGGTAATCGAACCAACGCGTAGAAGCCATCCTCAGTACCGCGTGAGTTCCACCATCTGAACTATACGACCGCGCCAAAGGGCTTTGAACTTCCTTCAGATGGATTACACATTTTCCCAGACCATATTCCGTAAACATTTGCATCTGCCACAACAAACTAGCTTGTGATTTGACTGCCTACGACGGGATTTCCTTTTGAATCCACCAGAATCTACTAGCTGAATACATGGACATGTTTGGTTATGAATTGCCGTTTTGACGGATTTGAGAGATTTTAAATTGATTCAATAGTAACACTAGGATCGAATCGATATAGAATTTGCAAACGTAGCCGAGCGTCTTTTTAGCCAATTAATGAACCGATCCATCAATTTTCAACGAGGAACTCACGGGTAAAACTCCTTGAGATATTTTTGGTGCTTGCACTCTGTTGTTTGCATTATTCTGTTTATCCCATATTGCCTAATATGCACAATGTAGCGCGTCGAAGTTGATTTCGATTGTTCACGGGTAAAGACGATTTCCTCATACTGATTGGAAATCGACGACATTAGCTCTGAAGATCTAAATCGCGGGAAAAGGTGATTCTAATAGCAGAAATAGTTCGTGTTGTCCGGAAAGACATTTATGAACACTTTCTTCATTTGAAAAGAAATGCATAGGGAATTATCAGGCTTCATAGTTTTCTCTGAGAATTTCATCCGTTGGAAATCGGTCTTAAGGTATCTACGGTCGGCTACTTCTTTGCTATTTCATTTCCAGTTAGAAAACCGGTGACCGAGAGACGACTTGCTCATCAGTTCAGTTCAGTTCGAACAACCATTAGCCGTGCATAACGGTTTTGATATCTATCTCAGCAGGAACCTCAGTCGAAAATCCAAAACCGGAGTATGAAAAGGTGAGAATAACTGCAAATAATGGCGTTAAGTCAGTATGTACAACAGTTCCACTGATCGTGACTCTTAACCACATCTTCCAAGGTGTCTGACCACTTAGACCCCACCCACGAAGTCTGAGACGCCTTATATGGCCAAGCCCACTGGCCCGGCCTTTATACTTCACTTAGTTGTGATGGAATGAGTACCTTGCCCATCTTCCAGCCAATATCTGCCCCAGCGAATACTGCACGCAGAGGAATCTTAGACGAAGACATACTTTTTTGTTTTTATATGGCTAGCTCCTGCGAGAAGACGAGCCGGCTTCAATCATGTGCCAAACGGCACCTGTCCATGGGCGACGATCGGATGCAAAACTTGAGGGCAGGGAAATCCAGTTTGCTCCCAGTTGCGAACGCCGTTGACAGAATGGAGTCCTAATCGCTCTGCGCCCGACATGACGGTCCTGACCCATGTTTTCAGCCGACTTCCAAGGTGACAGCGCCACCCTGGACTCGGAACAGGGGAGATACTGTTTTGGGATCTCTATGTCTGGACGTCAAAGGACATGCCCACCGCAATTGTCAGCGTTGAAGGGACACTGGCAGCTTTTCAGTATTGAAGCATCGTTTTCTAATTGCGTTCTTTAAAATCATGTCGTGCCAAGCCACTTTCAAGATATGTTGCAGACATCATTGATCAAATATTTCCAGCTTCTTCATGTCCTCGACCCGTAATGGCCACGTTTCGTAGCCGTAGATCAGTATTAGACAGATAGCGACCCGATAGACGCAGATTTTGGTCCGGAGACTGATTTCGTTGAGCGCCCACAGTGCATCGCAAAGCTGGAGAAACGCATTCCTGGTACTGTCAGTGCGCAACGCGACTTCGTCTTTGGCTTGATCATTTGCGAGTATCATGAAGCCCAGATATTTAAAAGCCGGGATGTGCTCGATTTGTTAGCCGTTTATATATATGGGCATGTCGGCAGAATGAGGTGTGTAGCGCAGGTCGGAAAGACCTTGGTCTGCGACATATTAATCTCTAGTCCCATGGATGTTGATGTATTCTACGCGATTCAGAATCGGCTGTAAGGCAGTCGGGCTGTCTCTAAGGCTGACGGTGTCGTCTGCGAATTCCAAATCAGCAAGGAAAGCATCGGTGCCCAGCTGAATGCCCGGGTAATCGGCGAGAGCCTGGCGCACTACGCAATCGATGGTGTGGTTGGAAGCACTGGTGACAAGGGACAGTCTTGTCTAACACCATCATCATCATCATCGTACAGCGTTAAGCAGTAGGGCAAGCCCCACTGACCACTGCCTCTCTCACCATGTTGCACGCTGAATTAGAAAGTATGAATATACAAGATGAACAGGGACTGGACCTACATGAGTGGGAAAAGAAAAGAATGCCCTAGTGGCCAACAAACGGAATTAAGAGAGAGAGATCATTGGATACCCCCCCCCATAAATGCGTATTCTCGCACGCGTACTTGTGTAGTACGACCTAATGGGAATGACAAGCTTCTGGGTCATTTTGTCTGCTTGTAATATAATCGATAGAGATCCTCTGTCAACGGAGTCAAGGGCGGCCCGGAAACCAATCGGTTGCTGAGACTTATGTTTTGATGTTCCGCGGAGAGTGAGTATTTGCTCAATGCACCATCTACGATGACAGGAGTCTCATTAATTGAGGCGTGTGCGCGCCCCACATCGCTGAGAAGCGATTCAGCAAAAGCACGGGGACTATTTTGTCGGCCACGTCGATTGAGCTGATGCCACGGTGGTTTGCGCACAGTCTTGTCGCCCATCTCTGGAAGAGGGGGTAATATCGAAGTTCTCCAGTTCGTTGGAAATTGTTCTTTTCCCCATGTTGAACTAGATAGAGTGTGCAGTGACTCGACTAGTGTCGAAGGGCATGGTATATATATATATATATATATATATATATATATATATATATATATCCAGTGCGATGCGGTATTCTCCAAGGGCTTTACGGTTCTCCAGCTTGTGTATCACATCGGCGATACCATCTCGGCTTGGTAGGTTGCTCCTAACGTCGTAGCGTTTGCTCTGGATTGCTGGGATTTAACTCTCAGAGCTTGCCACGGGACGGTTCAGTAAACATTCGAAATGCTCGGTTCGTCTTTGCATCCTTTTAGCCTGCACAGGTGTGAGCAGCCCGGCAGCGTCGCGAAGGATGGGTTCTGCCGCGTTAATCCGCTTTGGGGCATAGCTTCTGCGGCGTTTGGCTTGGTTGATCTTGAAGCGTGCACGGACAAGCATGTGGTCGGTGCGATTATTGTTGCCAGTCTCCGCGCCTCGGAAGGCCCGGGAATCTTCAGTTGAAGGCGACCAGTGCAATCTTAATAGAATGTGGTCGATCTGGTGCGCTGTGGCCAATATTCGTGTGCCACGTTAGCAAGTGCTCTCTGGGATGTTGGGAGCATGTGTTGGTGACGGTTAGGCTGTTGAAGTCTGCAAAGCTGATGAGGCGTTCACCGTTGCCGTACTACTGTCCGAGACCATATTTTCCCAAAATGTGTCCAGTTGCCTAGGTGAAGGCACCAGTGCGGGCGTTCCAGTCCCCGCAACAAGGAGAATGTCAAGTTTCGTGACGCTATTGACCACCTCTTGTAGTCTGTCGTAGAACGCGTTCTTTGCCGCTTCTTCGGCTGCAACCGTCGGGGTAGAGACCACGACAACCGAGATGGTAAAGGGTAAGGCACGAAAACAAGCTAAGGCGATTAGCTGCCGGCAGCTGTCGCGACGCCGTACACACGGGAATTTTCCGTGGGCCCACTGTGCTAGAGATGATTTGTGTCGCCCGCTTCAGAAACCTTTAAAACACCGGGTGCAAGAATTCAGGCTGTAGCTCCATTCGGTATGCGGTTTGCACCTTCAAAGTGTGAAGTGATGTTACAAGACTGAACGTCAACGATTCCGAGCTTGATGCTCGATGGGGAGGTGCTGACAATTGTCGACCGGTTCACTTACCTGGGCAGCAGTGTGACGACGGATGGGAGCACAGTAGTAGAGGTGAGCGCGCGTATATCGAAGGCTCGAGGGGCGTACTCTTGACTGAAACACTTGTGGCGTCGATCTGATATTTCACTGAAATTGAAAGGTCGTGTGTACTGCGCCGCAATGCGTTCAGTTTTGTTGTATGGTTGCGAGACTTGGGGTCTGCGTGTGGAAGATATTCGTCATCTTTAGGTTTTCGACCATCGATGTTTGCGTAGTATCGGCGAGATTGGATGGAATGACCGAGTGAGCAATGCTGAGTTCAGAAAGCGAGTATTGGGTACTAATTCGGTGAACGTTCTTTTACAGCGTATCCAGCTTGGGAGACTTCGTTAATTGGGGCATGTGTTACGTTTGGCAAATACACGTCTACCGTACCGTGTCCTATTCTCCATTCCTCCTCTGGAGTGAAAGAAACCACATGGAGGTCAACAGATGACTTGACAGTGAGGAATGAGAAAATGTACAACGAACTTAGGGTAAGTAGTTGCCTCACGTCTTCGTGGTTGGGATCCAAAAGATGCGTCTGCCAGCTGGCTGGAGAGTGTGAAGAATATGGCAGCGAACCGTAAACAGTGGTGATCGTGTTGTCACTTCCTATCAAATCAGAATGACTGATCGATGTGCGTTTGTAGAGTTAGACTGTATTCCATGTGTTGGCTACTAGGGCATTCTTTCCTTTTCCCACCTGTGTAGGTCCGCTCCCTGTTGATCTTGTATAATCATACTTTCTAGTTCAACGTGCGAGATGATGAGAAAGACAGTGGTCAGTGGGGCTTGCCCTACGCTGTACGACGATGATGATGATAATGTGCAAGGATTCAGCAGACGAACTTCAGAGGAACGTGCGATTTCGGTGCGGTAGTTGTGCTGCGCTCGTGGGGTGATGGCTTGTTTTCCGATGTCCAAGAGTGTTCTCACATTCGAATCGACGATTTGGATGTGATTTCGCGTTTTAAGGTCCCCAGCTGTCGCGTTGCTTACCGGGGACACCATAACATGAGTGGCTCTTCGTTCGACCTACCAACACTAGCCCGTGCACAACCAAGTGCTACCTGTCGGGCAACAGGTGACCGAAGGAGCTGCTCATACTTCTTTTGAATGGCAGTCCGCTAGTCAAGGATGCCCGACGAGTTCTAGTAAATCTTACCCCACTCAGGACTGCTGAATAAGAGGCATTGGTCTTATTTGGTGGCAGGCCACATTCGTACACGTCGCGTTGCTGTCCATGGGCTTCTGCGACTTCTGTGTGGAGAGTTCACTGCTGGTGATAAACTCACCACGCGCTCTAACAACGCCGCATTGCTTTTGTCTGCCTACTCGCTCCCAACCTGTCTGATGTGGCTGACCCCGAAAAAGCGCCTTGCGCTTCAGTCAGCACAGCCCTCAGGGTCATCGTAGCACGCGAACCCGAACACCACGACAAGGTAGCAATATCGATCAGGATACGAGGACATTCCCAAGCTCCTCACCCTGATGAGCTTTAGTGTCTCATCTAGTAGTTTGTTTTGTGTATATAATACCAGGTGCCTATCGACAACATTGCCGATACGATGGCCCCACGAGATTCGAGCAGTATTACGGAGATATCGGCGCTCAAATGTGGGCAATCCTCATCTGCTCTCCACTCGTAGTGATCGAGTTTCTGAACTATACAGAAGAACTGGATTGAGTGCTGCAACGTACACTAAACCATTTTGAGATAAATGGATGACCGAGGTTGGAAAAAGCCAATCACGCCTTCTGTATACGCGTTGAAACTTCATCCGATACCCGATCTTTTAGTGAAATGCAGCTGTCTACTTTACTTGGTCTATAGTCACCAAAATAACGAAAAGTTTGGTGTTAAACCAGCGCAGTCTTGCTACTACGTCTTGCACTTCGCGGACAGGAAATGCACGCCTAATATTGCTAGACAGTTCTTCGGACTGCACAGAAAAGACAGATGACATTTACCCATCATACAAAAGGGAGATAATGTTGCGCGCAGTGCAAATCGGCGAATCGTTTCGCTGGTTTGCTCTGCACGTCAAAGGCGTATATTGTCATGAACGAATCAAACTGCAGCAATTTGATGTATATGCGCAGCTCGCGAGAGTAGACGAAAACGTCTCTCGCACAGCTGCTTGTGGCGAGACTCAACCTCGTTCACTTGTTTAACACATTATTACTTAATTGAACGCTTGCTGACAAGCGCGGCGGCCATTCGACCACTGCAAGTGCACGCTATACGCACGCTCTCACGATATACGCTGATCTATCTCAGTCGATAATGTTCTCAATAGTTGTGGGAAACACTGCTCTGGTGATCGTGGTGACGTAGTACGGAACACCGCAGCGACGGAAAGGTGTAGTGCTACCGACACACGATTACAAAGACTAAAAAAATTGTTTATCTGAACAGTTGCCGAATTCGGTGGCGCCACTTGCTTCGCCTGTGTCCACCGTCTGCACGTCGTTGCATTCCTCTAGTACATACGTCGTCCCGCTCCCGCGTTTTGAGTTCTGCTCTTTTTCGCACTGCCGAGTATATTCGTTAACGTGTCACGAACCAAGGACCAGGGGCTATAGACTCTATACGAGAGCAGGTCCTGACTTAACTTAGGAGAATCCTAAAAAGGTGATCAGCGCATTGTAGTAAGGACTAACGAGCGCGTATGATAAGGAAGCAGTATGGCAAGGTTTAGCTTTCTTGCTCTTTCGGTTTTGTGCACGCGTGCCACGGGGATGAATAAACAGACGCTGGTCTCTACCAAAAGACACACACTTGTTCGCTTACGATTAATATGATTCCGAATAAGATACATTATCAAGTAGACAATCATAGAGGCAAGGAGGAGTAGACTGTTGAGAACATAAAAATAAACATCACTGTATGACAGGTTTGGGTACGAAATTATAATTACCAAAACCTGTTTGTGTGAAGAATGTATGAGAGAATATTTTTGTACCACATATTTCTTGCTAGATGTAATTAGCAACATTCTACACGGATAGTCGCGTGACACGTTTGCCGATAGACAGTCGGTAGACCCATTGTTCGATTGATTAATGGTTTCTTAGAGATATTAGATCTAGTGGCCTCTTATAAATACAACATGGGCCTAGTTGTTTTTCTTCACTGTATTGAGTCATTCAGTGAACGAGGTGAAATAAATTGCAGACAAAGTACTTTTGTCCATTGAATTCACTTTGCCCTAACAACTTCGTCGTACATAATACAGGTAATGTGAAAAGTCAGTTCATCAGGAGAAGCAATCAGCTCATTGTTACAGCGTTTAACAAGGAAATCTCGATCGTTACTAAATATTTGCCGGCTTATAATGTCTTTTCACCAAACAGATTGCTCGATTTCGAATGTGCGAAACAAAAGCCCCCCGCTGACCAATCAGGAAATGCCATCGTTGTGGTGAACAAAAGCATATCCAACACATGTCACAGGCTCGAAAAATTTGGGAATTGGAGCCCGAATGTCTGGTGTTCAAAACAGATGCCCGCAGCGCAACATACCTAAGGATGGAGATAAGACCGCATTGATGTGAACTTTCTGATAGCTTAAGAGTACTGATGCCGATTCATTAAGCCTTACTATCGGCACTATTTTATACT
Source organism: Fasciola hepatica (assembly GCA_948099385.1). Taxonomy (NCBI): domain Eukaryota; kingdom Metazoa; phylum Platyhelminthes; class Trematoda; order Plagiorchiida; family Fasciolidae; genus Fasciola; species Fasciola hepatica. The sequence goes on along the minus strand of CANUEZ040000012.1, from coordinate 4,763,283 downwards.
GCCGTTACATATTTTGGCAAGCCGAATTTCACCGAAAGATAATTGACGTCGCCAGCTGCACTTGACGCCCTCATATTTCTTTTCTCAAGACTTGGTGCACTTACTACGAATGAACAAACTCCATATTCCTAGTCTGTTTGTGATGCACAGTTTACATCGTTCGTTAGGCACAATGAAACCTTCCAAAATGAATGCACTTGACAAACGAATGTGCAGATTAGTCTCAATGTTCATGGTAAAAGCACAACGCTTGAACAAAACCATCTCGATTCATTGTTAGAAAATAAAAGCACTTATACGGAATACCCAGAGGATTTTGCAAATCTTAGGAATGAACGCGAAGTTGACTGTGTATATACGACCTGTCCATCGAGATTTCGCTATGATTAGCTGTCACTCCAAGACTTTTGTCCGACTGCATTCCCTAATTCGCTTGAAAACATTCGTTTGTCTGTTTATCTGCGCTGTTTTACTTTAGCCTCTGAGTGCATGGTACTACTCAGCTCCTGCTCCTGGTTCGACAGTCACATCCTTGACGAATTTTCGGCTGATCAACGCCTACGCGTTCGTCCGCTTTTCACGACAGGTTGGGGTAACCATTATAGCCAAGTTGAATCGGTTCACATTACGACGTGATCTACGAAATTCAAGTTAAGCCACGCGTCAGTCCGGACATGCAGTCTCCGTCTTCTCGTTCGGTCGGCACACGTTAATATCGAATAAACAAGATTGATTTTGAGAAGTGACTTTGTTGAGTTTTGTATTGCTCAATGATGCCTACCATGGAATACAATTACTTCAGCTTCCTTGACAGAGATTCAGGTTACGCTGAATCTCAAAACCAGTCTCTGCTGCGGTTCCAGACGGCTTGTCTTCCACACTTCTCAGATTTGGGGCAAGTCTACTATCCGGAACAATGACTTCCCTCATCGATAAATCTGTTGATGCCGGTGCTATTCCTGCCCCTGGAAACCGGTGACAACGGTACCTGTTCCCAAACATCCTACTTTTGAAATTTTATCGGAACGTTTTCGCCTTATTACCATTGCACGCGCTCAAGTTGACCGGGCGCACTTTCCTTAGCCGGCTGCGATCCTCGTTTGTTGTTCCCAATGACCGTTATCGGTTTACACATAAACCCAACAAGTGCACTCTGGATGCAATTGCTTCCGTTTGCCACTTCATCCCAGAGAACTTGAACAGTTCTATAGTGACCTCGATCGTTCCGAGAAAATGACTGTTTTCTGGACACCATTTTGGATCTATTTTCTCTACGATCTTTTCCGGCGTTTGACATCGATTTCATAGTGTTGTCCGGTTGCGTACGTTTTACTGGACTGACTTTTCCGAGGTTCACGCCGACCTCGTTTTGAATCACTTTCGCTTTCGGTCGTTCGCCGATTGTACGCGCTCGCGGTTCGCTTTCTGCAAAGCCGTTGCGTTTCGTTTTCCGTTCGGTGTATCTCTCGTATCGGTACTGTTTCGGTGCCACGATATATAGAATACACCTTGCATCTATAAACCGATTTGCGTCTTCTCTATTTGTCCGATAGAGAGGATAACGTCGGTATTCCGCTGCTAGACCCAATAAGAGACACATTCACCAGCCGCTCTAGAACGTCTTCTACAGTTCTATGAAATCAGTTCATCATTTCTTTTTCGACCATTCCTCTGCTTTTGATTCGGTTCTTCATCCTCTAATTCCTCAAAGGCTGGAGTCCCCTGGCTGCCCCACTTCTCTACTTTCAGAGGCAAAAGACCACTTTTCCAACAGAACTCAAAATACTAAAGTTGGTACAAGTTTATCAAGTCTCTTAGTGGACAACTTTGGTGTTCTTCAGGGTGCCGCCCTTTCCCTCTATCTTTTTACCCCGTATATTAGCAACTTATTCACTGCACCACCTGCGCGACAATTAATGTAGGCCGATAACGCGGTGCTGTCAGTCCATTTCTAACCAACGAGATGTTACCTATTTCTCCTACAAATTGTGGAATATTCAGAATTCTTCCTCCTATCCTAACCCATATATCAACAATTTCAAACGTTTTGACCGTACCGTCTCCCTTTCTCGTTTCTGTTACCTTAATAAGCAATCGGTCATCTACACTGTACCCGTTTCCAGAGCTGGCCGGATCAAATACTCAGGTGTTACAATCAGCATCAATTTGTAATGGTCCTCTTACATTCTTGATTGTGCAAAAAACTACGTAGGTTGTCTTTTTAAATTTGTAGGTTAGTGCAGTTCGGTGCCACACCAACTATTGTTTTTCCTTTTGTTCATCAATGCATTCCCTCAAACTTACTCCACTGCACTCCTATAATCCTTCCTGGTTTAGGAAAGACTTTATCACAATACACGTCGGCTTGGCTATTATCAGTCGTGTCTCGTAGATTCGCACAGACTCTTATCCACACATTGTAACTTGAGAAAAATTCGCCATAAAGATACATGCGCGCACCACAACCGCTGTACCTTGACTTATCTGCACACTGTTCACATCCCTCTACACGAACTGCATTCGAACTTGTCCCTCCCGTATACATACCTATCGCAACACCACAGTGTCTTATTTAGCGCGTGCTCCGGTTGCAAGATGAAAATCACTGAGGAACTTTGGACGAACCTCAGTGACTGAATGTTTTTATTTCTGCAATATTTATTTGCTCATTTCAAGGTGACAATAATCCGTCTCCCTTATTTTTAGCTGAAATGTGGGTCTTTTTAACTTACTGAAGTCCTCCACACAACACAATACAAGAAACACGGTCTGTTCCGGTAGACAGCCAAGGTTCAATCTAAGCTAATAATAATAATAACCAACAGCAATAAATCAAATTTACAAGGCACTTGGTCAAAGTTCTGGTTGCACAAGTGCCTGTGATAATTACGAAAACGTTTCTGAGGGTTCAGAAATCCGACTGTCCTGTATGGTCATGCCAGTTCAACGCAATCCCAATAAGACGACCACAGATTCTTTGCCATAAAAAAGCAACCGAGTAAGACTAGAAATTTCCAGTGAGAAAATCGTTTTCTTATTGCAAGGATTCGGAGCAAATTAAAAACAGCCATTTCAATTAAAAAAGGAACGTTCCTGCAAATGAGAGTTGAGGAGTGTAAGGTAGTGAATGGAACAGCAAGGTTGTATGAAACGATATGAAAACAAAAGTAAATAGATCTAAAATTAGTGAACGAATTCGGTCGGGGCAACTCCCCAACCATCATAAGGAAGCTGTGAATGCGGTCATGAACTTATCGTGTGTAGTATTTCGTTCAAGCGTGATCGAGCGGCGCTTGGGATCATCGAGAAGATGTAGACGCCTAAGACGGAGTAATTTCGGTGACAAGAAATTGCACATGAATTGGCAGACACATGTGATCGGGCGGAATGATTGCACGTATGAGATGACCCGGCAGACACCAATACATGTGCCTCAGCCATGGATAAATCTTGGTTTTTGAAATGAAGGGCAGAACCGGTAGATCAAAACAAAAAAGCTAAGCGAGTAGCAAGGCAGATGAGCAAACAGAACTAGAGCTGCTCAGTTGGTGGATTCCTACGGTCGAATGAAAGGCATAAGGAACAATCAGTCTGTCTTGTTCGGAAATGACAACGGAATTTTGTTTCATAAAAGCGGCTCACATCGGTGGTAACTGAGACAGGAGACGCTTAAAATCATTTCAAGAAATACTGAATTGATATCAGTTGTTGGGAATGGGCTATCCGTTCCGGCTGAGTCATGTTTTATGAGACACTGGGCTTCCTCAGTGAAATCCATTTTGTGGATTCGGTTGTTTTTCACGATCCTTCAGTTCAATGGCTTGTTGTAAGCTCCAAATGGCCAGAGGGCGCATGTAACCAGTGCAACGGAATCGGCCGTCCACCATGTATGCCTCTGGAGTTTGGTACTGCAAACCGAACCGGTTGTAAACGGTGTTATAGGCGGCACCAGCGATGGGGAAACCCTCTTCGGCCATGTCCTATGATTTGAAACATGTGTAATAAGATTTCCGCTATTATTCGAGGTCAGCCATGTGCGGCATCAGCAAGATAGTACATAAACCAAAACCAGTCACGCCGGTTCGAACACAAAACGTTGATATTGGGAAAAACCTGCGATGAAATGAGATGACAGGCGGCTTCGTTTTCGACCGGTTCATCACCACGCATGACGATTGTCATTATGATTATTGAGAACAACGCGCTGAAGGTGCGAAGAACTGCTTTCAACGAATCTTATATGTGCCCTTACAATTCATATAGGTGAGACGACAGTGGAATGCGTTGGTCATTAGTCAAATTCGCTCTTCAGCGTGTTGTTCTTAATCTGACTATGACCACGGAACTAATCACATCACGGACATGTCTCTTCTACTGAAATCGGGTACGAGCACAGAATAAAGAAGACTAATAAAATAGCGAAAAGCGAGACTCAACACAGTGAACTTGGAGTTAAATAATTTTTTTAATATGACAATTGCGACCGGTTAGTGAGGCGTCTCTCTTGCAGCTATAACTGTTGTCCTAGTCACGGATTCTCGTGAAAGATCACAACTGAACGGTAATAATATTCAAAGAAACTTTCTCCAAACACACACTGTGAGGCTAATGCGGACAGAAAATCCAACAACAGATCACACAGACACGATCTGCCGTCAGGTAAATCTTAGTCGAAACATGAAAAAGTAACATCGCTAAACTCTGTGAAGCTAGACACAGGGGGTGGATGTTACTGTCCAAAACCTGAACAATTCCAGCACAATACAGTCCGGTTGTTTATGTTATGCTTTCATTTCAGGGCATTAGTTGGGTAGTCTATTTCACAACGACACAAATGTAACCGAGCGATGTTGCGCGCTTGATTTAACGGCTTACATCGACTATTCGATTCCGTGCTTTTCGCTGCAGAATTGCCCAAATGACTAACTCACTAGATTAGAGCAGTACTGGGGTGCGAATGGGAAACAGACACTGACAAACCCCGCGCAACAGCGTCTAAACCGTTTAGGAGAGTGATATTCGGTCTTTATCGCCTCTGAGATACGAGGTTCGGATCCTTCCAGTGCCGGTCACAAGAGTGTTAAACAATAATCAGCTTTCTCCTGCCCCTAACCGCGTCTGATCTGCCAACAACTACTGAGGCCCTCCAACACGTCTCAGGTTCATGGCTGTCGGTTGATTCTCATTGATGGTGCAACGGACCTTTGAGGTCATGGGACACCCATGCGCAACCATAGAATAAAGCAAAATCACCCAACATCTGAAGGACAGATAGATATCGTCTGAATTTTGACAATAATGAACGTCAACAAGAGCTGAACACGCATTTAATATTACGAAGCATTTTATTCAGCATACCGCTGTACTTATGCACCCAAACGCAAATGCCCACCGCGAGGCGGAGACAGGACACGTCATCAGGAGTCCATTAGAAACCAAACACAATTCATTCGCAGCACGAATCTGACGGGTTGCACGTTACACGCGTTTTGCTCCGAATTGTTCTGACTGACAGTGTATATTTGCCAGGGATCGGTCAGTCGCCTGAAGCACGCCAACGTGTGATGCAAGTCGCCTACTAATGAACGCCAGCGTGTGAGCTAATCTTGGCGCATCGTCTGGGATATCTCTGAATGAGTGTTAATCGTTGGCGGTACTACTGTTGCTAAGTCATTTACTTTGGAGTGGTTTACAAAACACCGTACCATATCCCATCGATTGGTTTACAACAGATTCTAAGATCATATGAAACGGCAAACTGAGCGAACGGAAACAACCGTTTCCTGAGGGGAGTTCACATAAGCTAGAAATTGACTTACGCTGTTGACAGGCAGGAAAGTTGAATTCTGTCGAAATGAAAAGCATCCGGAGACCCTAAACTTGATAGTTCGTGTCCTGTGGGTAGACAGATGGATTACCTATCGCACATTTTCGCTCACTCCAAATCGCCTTTTGTATGTACTGTTTCCCTCTTCGGTGTTTGATTTATACTGCCCACTGAAGCAGCAAACACAGAAACACAAACCCAACAACTGTCTGAACGAAACCCGTACAGATGAACAAGTCACAATTAAGCAAATTAGAGCAACTCACGAGAGAATACTTAAATATCAGCTCGTCAAATAGATGAGCTGTTTGTGAAACTTCGTGGAGGATGAATCTTCATGAAAGATCTCGTGTTACGGAGTTTTGAAAAACATGTGTGTGAAAATTTAAAATCTCTCATCACGAAATCTACGAGCTTGGATTGTTCAACAGAGACGAATCGTATAAAAGGTTGTATGATAAACTAAGGAAAATAGTATGCGACCTTACCTCAGCTATCATTGTGGAGGCGAGTGCGTAATTCACTCCAACCCAAAATTCCTCGGCCTGGCAACAAGATAAATCCTGCTTGCAGCCTGGCAATGTACCATTGATAGCCCCGAAAGTGCCGTTGTGAATCCAGCTGCAATTTGATGCTTTGATCGTTTTTAGAGTTTCGATTACGTGTTTCCTAGGCAGAATCTGCAAATTTAAAGAGAAGGTACCAAAAAGTTGGGACGTGTGAAGCAAATACAACAGGTGTATTTTTGTTTGAGACTCATGCAGAGCCCATAAGGCCGAAATTTAGTAGTAGTAGTCATGGGTTCGAGAATTTGATTATCGCTGTAATAAATTAACTTGGCCCCATTGAAAGCTCCTAATAAGCCATCTCTGGCTGCTTTGGCCGTTAGAAAATGACTCACGGCAGGCAGTAATATTCCGCTCTTTCCCTGAGACGTCGAGGCATCTGCATTAGATGATACTTGTGAGACAATCGCTGTGACTGCTGTGGCGGAATATGAGTGGGGCGACTGGATCGCAAAAGGAACTTGACTGTGCGATTCATTGAGCTAACGTCCCATTGCTCTCTGGGTTAAACCTCCCAGTTGGTTCCCCCAAAATGGGAAACATTAGTTCTATTTCTCGTCTTCTGTCATCAGAACTTGTGAGCCAGAGATACGGCTAGGCTCCTCATGACAGAATTCCCTTCTTCATTGATATATATATATATATATATATATATATATATATATATATATATATATATATTTATATATGGCTAGTAAAGGATATGAAATGTTGGGTTTTTTTCACCTTACACTTCTTGAAGCTCTACTTTGTCTGAGTGACATTTTGTGACTATGGGAAATAAGAGTTCAACAGACAACATTCCTTGGGCCCCAACCAAGAAGGTGGAAAGCACCAATCGAAGCCGACGCTGATTCTAGCTTCTTTATGCGTCTACGCCAGGTCATCGCGTCGCTTCTTTCAGCCTTGCCCAGAACGTGGGAATAGAGCAAGGAAAAAAAGACGACGAAAAAGCACTTACAAAACATGACGGAGCCACTGGAGGCGTTGTAGAGCGATCACGTCATTAAGGGTGCGACTATCCGTGCCCAAAGCACGACGGTGCACCCTGCCAATGCCAAGCGGACGCGAGCATTTCCAACGGGAATTAGTCAGGTCTCGCAACCGTAGAGTTAAACAGTACGAACCACGGCGACACACCCGTCCCTTAAGAGAAAGCTGGATGTCAGGGCGAAGCAACAAGTACCGAAAGTTTGTAAAAGCTCTTCTAGCTCTCCCAATTCGTGAACTGATCACCCCGACATCACATACAACCGTTAAAAAGCTCCCAAGGTACTTAAAACTGTCAACTACTTCAAGGGTGAGTGTAAGCATCCACTTTGCCAACTTTGCAAAGTAGTTTGCGTTTGGAAGGCGCAAAGTGCATACAATGTCTAGACACCTCAATCACCGATCGGTTCAGAGTGTTGAGCCGCCTGTAATTTGTCACTCAGCAAGGCGACATCATCGACATGTTCCAAGTCGAAAATTCTGTTCCCATGGAGGAGCTCAACTGCATCGTTTGGAAGACCAGATAGGGCACTCCGTAGAACATCGTCTATGACAAAGACAAAGGGAAATGTGGATAGAAAACGACCTTGTCACACTTCACCGGAAACGACAAAAAAGGGACGAAGGCTGGTAGCAGGCTCTAACCCGACATGAGGAGTGATGATTCAATTCTTTGAGGAGACATGCTTCTCGGGTACTTCATTTCTCAACAAACAGTTCCATAGTGCAGTCTTGTCGACAGAGTTATAGGCCGCACCAATGTCTAGGCACACGACGATCGCTGGTCTTTGGGAGGTATGAAGGCACCCAGCAACTGTCGGAAGGTGAATATGGGATCCATACACCTACGATTGGTACGAACGCAGCTTGTTGCTCGTGAATAAACTCTCCACGCATTTAAGGAAGCCTGTGAAGTAAGAACGTAGGAGTGGAATATCTGGGGTTTCTCTCGACTGCGACAGAAGTCATTCCACTTCATTGGGCAGCTGTCGCCCACCTAAGCTGGGCAGCACCCGGCCCAAAGGATGCTGCCCCGTCCACGTTACGCTTGTTCCACTGGGTGCATGCGGCTGAGGACTGAATCCGAAAAGCAGATCGGAAGCAAAGCGCCAGAGTAAACAAGACAAAATGAGTGCAACAATTAGGTATCACTTGACAGATCAGAAGTTCCTTCACTGGTGCTTCGGTCACCTTCCCGTGTTGAGTTAACGTCCCAATGCCTTGCGGGTCAGAATTTTGAATCGAAAGCTCCGGATAGAGTTTCCACAGAAAAATCCATTCTGCGAAGTATGAGTCACCCAGAAACCTCCAGCATCTTTTTTGTAACGGGCCCTATCAACTTTTCCTCCGTTAATTCAAGACCGATACAAAACGCCACGGATTATTGTGGCTCTGAAGAAAACAACAGTTCAGGAATCGGGTATAAATCGAAAGTGCTCCTTAAGCCTAAATGTTCACCTCACTTGGCTGCCTTCAACGTCCGCACACTGTATCAAATAGAACAGGCTTCCCTTGCTAAACCTCTTGAGACATTCGAAATAGATGTATGCTGTGTCTTTGAAACACGCATACAAGACCCAACTCTTGTGATCACTCTTAGCACTCCAGATACAACCTCAGTCTCTCGCTTCACTCTTCGCGTGTTGAGTGATTCGGTGTCTAGAGCTCGTGATCAGGCCGATGTCGGGGTTGTTTTGAGCATAAAAGACGAGCGCGCGCTGCTGGACTGGATTCCAGTCAGCAGTCGTTTGTGTGCAGTTCGGTTGGACGGTTCTGTTCATGTCAACGACAACAAACTGAGGCGTCGATGCTTGTTCGTCATGTGTGTGTGTATGCGCCGACTGACTAGTTCTCCTGAGACCAAGGAAGAATTCTATCAGGATTTTTCTCAGCTGCTTCGAAGCGCACGTTCAACAGTCATGGTGGTCATTGCTGGGGATTTCAACGCTCAATTTGGTCGTTTGGGAGATTGCGAAAGGCACATTGGAGGCCCATTTGCTATCTCAGCAGATCGTACCGATAACGGCGATCGTCTCATTCAGCTGTGTTTTGACCACAGATTGCTTCTGGCAAGTACGAACTCCTATCATAAGAAGCGGCATAGATTCACATGGCATCCTTTTTCGTCTTCACAACGTTGGACTCAGACTGACCATATTGTGATTGGTCACCGATGACGTGGATAAATTGAAGATTGTCGTTCATTTTGGTCGACGCTTATGGATTCAGATCACGACCTGATACGTGCTCGCTTCCGTCTACGTCTCGTCCATGGTCGCACCAACGTAAATGCCATTCGTAAGGCTCAGCTGCTTCTGGATGACAACCGACGATATAATTTCCAGACGGAGCTTTCTGCGCAGTTATCGATGCAGCCAGATGTGCACGACCCAGACGAACGCTGGCCACACATCAAGGAAGCCTTGTATGCCGCGTATAATGCCACACAAGACTCTAATTCAAGTGGGCCCCACAAACAATGGATGTCTTCGACATCAGTTGCTCTGTTGGATGTTCGCAGATCCGACCTTCAGCATGCCATATTCAATGAAGTGCGTAAATCCCTGAGGTGCCAACTGATTAGGAGGTTGAAAAATGACTGTGATCAGTGGTGGATTGCGAAATGTATGGAAATAGAGAAGGCTGCGTCCACTGGCAATAATCGCAAATATTCCCTTTTGGTTAGAGGTACCGGTCCATGGAAGCCTGATGTACGTGAGTTAATCAAGGAGTCCAACGGTTCACTGATGCATTTCCAGGGACGTGGTCTGGATCGTTGGGCGGAGCACTTCAAGGAACAATCCAATTGGCCCATTTCAACAGTGGACCTTCCAAATATACCCACAAGAGAAACAATGCAGGTGGATATCCGTCTTCCATCAGAGATGGAAATTATGCGGGAGATAGGTTACTTGAAAAGGTACAAAGCCGCTGGACCGGATGGGTTGTCTCCATCTTTTTTCAAGGATGGAAGTGAAGCCCTGGTTTCTGAGCTAACAAAACACCTCCGGGTAATTTGGGATAGTGAATAGATTCCTAGGGAATGGTACCAAATCTAAACAGATTAACGTGGCTGGGACACGCTACGCATGCCTACCGACAGACTTCTTCAGCGTAAGCTATTCTCGGAGGCAGGTAATGGTTGGAAGGTAGGTCGAGGTAATCAGTCCATGATATAGCAAAGGAGTATAAAAACCTTGACTGGTGAAATTGGCCACGTAAGGCGTGTTAGACTTCTGGGTTGGGGTCCACGTGATCCGCGTACCAAATGGTTAGAGACATTAGGCGATATGTTTAGGTGTCGCGGCCAGTGGCGTAGTTGCATTCGGACTCTTTCTTTGTCCTCTCGATTTTCGCTTATTTCTTCGAATTTTTTGGGTCTTTTGATGCTTCTATTCTTTCTTCCGTTTACTGGATGATGCTAGAAGGTAGCAACTGAATTCAGAGCACAAAAGTACGAGGTTAGTGGTTGTATAAACTAAACTAAAGCGACCGTTGCAGAGTGCGTTCAGAGCACCCACGGAGGTACATGGACAGTTTAGTGCAAACCAGTGTGTGATCGTAATCAGTGGTTGCTTCAGTACGAGCGACAGTCTTGTAAGTACCCCGCTATTTGTGGCTTTTAGCGATGTGGTTGATCTGACCTACCGCGGACTTCAAGATGGAGGACGCCATGTGGCATTTAAAGTAAGTACTAGCAAGGAACAGGCGATGGTCTGAGCACAGGGCAAAAACCGTTCCTCGTTTTCCAAGCGGTAGGAATCTAGCCAAAAAGTGCCTCCTAAATGCATCTCGTTCGATGATAGCCGACAAACCCTAGCATTCAGATGTCCTGCCAAAATCACGATATCAGCCTGGCTCGCATTACGTGAGAGGTCGTAGAGCTTTTCGTAAAAGTTATCTTTCATTGCATTGCTGCGGAATGCTGTACGTGAGAGGTATGTGTCGGTCCGAAAACAGTTGCACCGTCATACCTCAGGTGTAGTTAGAGCTTACGGCCAGTTTTCGCCGTCTCCAGTAGAGTAGAACAAGGCTGCTCTATATCCTCGTTTCTTTTAAACGTCACTATAGGGGACGTTCTACAGAACGCTTTGTTCGGCCTTCCAACCGATACGATTGAGCTCCTCACAGGGAACAGAGTTTTTGACTTGGAGTACGCCGATGATGTCGCCTAAATGAGCGACAATGCACAGGCAATTCAGCAAGCATCGGACCGCTTGGCGACCGAACCGTCCCGATATGGTGTGCTTCGCGCCTTCAAAATGCAAGGTGCTTCTTCAAGACTGGCAAAAGCTTGTGCCTGCACTCACCCTTAGTTGTAATCAATTAGAGTTAGTCAATAGCTTTAAGTACTTTGGGAGCTTCATCACAGATGATGGTGGTGTTGGGGAGGAGATCACGTCATGAACTGCGGCAGCCAGAGCAGCTTTCGCGAACCTGCATCATCTGTGGCGTCGCCATGACATCCGGCTTTCCCTCGAGGGAAGGGTGTACAGTGCCACAGTTCGTAGTGTTCTTTACGGTTGGGAGACCTGGCCCCTCCGCGACGAAGATGCTCGGCGGCTTTCAGTGTTCGACCACCGATGTCTCCGAAAACTTCTAATGTCTGGTGGGAACATGGGGTGAGCAATGACAAGGATCGTCGTCGTGTGTTCGATGCTGATAGTCATCCTCTGACCGGGATAATCGCTCTACTCCACCTCCAATGGCTCGTGCATGTTTTGCAAATGCTTTCCCATCGTCTACCTTTTCGCGTTATTTTGGATATGCTAGGCAAAGCTGTAAGAAACAGTGCGACGGTCATTAAGTTAGCTTGGGATTTAAATTTCGTTGGTGCTTCCCGCCTTCCTGGCTCGACCCCAAGAAATGAGAACTGCTGTTGGTTAGAGACGTTAAAGATATGGTTCATAACCGAGTTTAGCCACGCGAACGCTGTATACCTTGTCTGTTGACTTCCCGTTCCCCATAAACAATGGAAAAACAGACAAAAAAATTACAGAACGTGCACAGTGAAAATATTTGAAAATTTTTTACCTTTACTTGTAATTTTAATGCTGACTATTGACCCACTACCCGACTTTCGTAAACCTTTTCTGTTGTTATTGCGTTGGCACCATGATTATTCTTAAGCCAGTGTAATTATATATACGTTTATATATATATATATATATATATATATATATATATATATATACACGACCGGTGGTGGTCGAGTGGGTTACAGCGTCTAATGACCAACTCGGAGGTCCAAGGTTCGAATCCCCGCCACCAATAGTTACTTTGGGGGTAGACAACATTTCACCGTCGTCCGGATCCCTACCACACCTGACCAACTGGGGCCTCATGTGGTTCTTCATTCCAAATCTCAGGGTTCGATTGCCGGTTATATCTCATAGAGCAGTGGGCCTTCGTCGCTAAGGGGTAAATGCCCCATCCACTGCACTCATGCACAACCATGTAATAATGTGAAAATATTCCAACCGAGAACACGAGTTGCAGGCGAACATATGTTTTCGGTGATTTCATTCTCAAGCCATTACAATCACATTTATATGAAAACGAATTATTAAAAAGAGCTGGAAGAAGTTCCACTAAGTCAGTACGGAAAATTAAGGGTGAGGAAGAGCGGAAACCCGTATGAATGACCGGATTGTAACTGGTGCTAATTAGCTTACGTCATTGCTGCGCCCGGTTGTGTAACACAGTTGTGTTGGCCATAGGGGTTGTATTGCTTGGACTAATTTTCGCTGCGCGCAAAGCTCAGGCTTCGAGAGGCGGGTGATAATTGCCTCGGTATCCGGAGCCTAATTGCTCTTGACACGTGTTGTGGGACCTGGTAGACGACTTTGAAGGCGGACTGGATGTCGATTGAATGCCCAGTTTCTAACACGTGAGCGACGACTGAACTTGAAACTACTCCATTGCCTCCGCGTCTAAGCCGTCGTGGGTGATGCTCCTTAATGCGTGGTGGTAGCCGTCTTGCCGTTCGACCTATGTAAGTAGCACCACAGGTGCACCTGAATTGATAGATGATCATGGATAAGGTCAACAAGGGCAGCCTATCTTTATTTTCACATCGGATTAATATTGGTGACGTAAAAAACACGCACCTGATCTTGGCAGCGTTGAAGGTGGACTTAACCGTGGCACTCAAAATTTTACAGACTCTATCGGCTGCGACATCTCCCATTTGCGTGGATGCCGGATTTATCCTAACAGTAAGACATTAAAACGTCATGCTCCTAATCAACTGGATACAATCAAACCCTCGATAACTGTGTTCGAAAAGAATGCTTCCCAGTGCCAACCGCACACGGAAGTACTAGAATACAGTGACAGACATCAGTCCCTGGAATACGTTCATAAGATTATAAACAACCGCTATGAAAAGAAATTGTCGTCATTGAAGAGCACACCGAGCGAACTGATACCTCAAGCTCAGTTCTCAAATGAACCCGAACGATATGTACATAACTTCTTCGGTTTGCAACTTGACCGTGTTCTGATCGAAGCCTTATCTATTGGTTCGAAGTTTTGTTGCCCACGTCGAAAAGAAAGCCAGGTAGACTTTGAAATACCTTTCGAGAACTTAGTAGGACAAACTGTTGACCTCAAACCAAAGTCGGCAGAGGATTTAGAATGTTTCAAGTCGTCATTAGTCACGGCATGTTACCATTATCGGCTATATTAAGTCCGTAATCAAGGTCCTTTAATAAAAAAAAACATATCGACACACTTAGGGATCTACAGCGAAATCCTCAAATTTTCCTATGCAGATCTGACGAGGGAGCCGGTATTGTTGTGATGGACCGGGCCTCAAACGTGACCAAGGTGTTAGATCTTTTGTGTGACCAGTCTAAGTTCACTCGTGACGCACCACAAAAGGACCAAACAGAGAAGGCGGAAAATGGAATTACAAACACATTGCAACGCCTCAGAGACCAGGGCTACATTTTACCCAGCCTCTTTGAAAGCCTCAAACCCGTAGGCTCCACCGTACCTCGACTACATGGCCTTCCAAAAGTTCATAAACCTGGACTGCCCCTACGCCCCATCGTTTCCATGACAAATTCAGCATACCACACGACAGTCCGATCGATAGTTAGTCTTTTAGAACCCGTAAGACAGAAACTTGCAAAGCATACACTTCGTGACACGTTTCGCTTTATTGAAGTTATTAAAGATGTGAACATGTCAGGAAGGCAAATGTTCTCTTTTGATGTGGTTTCTTTGTTAACTGATGTACCTTCGATTGAAACAGTAGACTTTATTTGTTCGATTGTTGATGAAGAATCAATATCCGTAGGAATTTCAACGGCTAATCTAAGAGACCTAATTCTTCAATACACTTTAAATGTGCAATTTGTATTCAACAACACTTATTATCGCAGAAGGATGGGGTTGCTATTGGCTCACCTCTAGGACCAATTCTGGTTGACATTTTCATGGCAAAGCTGGAAACTCAAGCATTACGCAGAACAATAAGTCGATTGGACCACTACTACCGATATGTGTATGGTATATTGTGCATAACAGATGCACAAACCAATTTAGATGATACATCACGCGAATTTAACACTACGCACTCCGCAATCAGGTTCACCAGCGAGATGGAAGAAGAAAATTGCCTACCGTTTCTTGATGTACACTTGACCAGACGACCTGATGGCTCGGTCGGGAGGAAGGTATATCGGAAAGCGACCTGGAATGGCCAGTACACAAACTTTCACAGTTCTGCGTCACCTGGTTACAAACATAATCTGATACGCTGTATTCTACACAGGGCGAAACATATCTGCACTGCAGATACTCTGGAGGCCGAGCTATCAAACATAAAGACGCTACTTAGCAAAGGTTATCCTGAGAAATTTATCCAAAGAAACAAGTGAGAATCACACAAACAGAAAAGAAAGTATTATTCATCCGGCTCCCCTTCGAGGTAGATGTCGCAGCCGATAGAGTCTGTAAAATTTTGAGTGCCACGGTTAAGTCCACCTTCAACGCTGCCAAGATCAGGTGCGTGTTTTTTACGTCACCAATATTAATCCGATGTGAAAATAAAGATAGGCTGCCCTTGTTGACCTTATCCATGATCATCTATCAATTCAGGTGCACCTGTGGTGCTACTTACATAGGTCGAACGGCAAGACGGCTACCACCACGCATTAAGGAGCATCACCCACGACGGCTTAGACGCGGAGGCAATGGAGTAGTTTCAAGTTCAGTCGTCGCTCACGTGTTAGAAACTGGGCATTCAATCGACATCCAGTCCGCCTTCAAAGTCGTCTACCAGGTCCCACAACACGTGTCAAGAGCAATTAGGCTCCGGATACCGAGGCAATTATCACCCGCCTCTCGAAGCCTGAGCTTTGCGCGCAGCGAAAATTAGTCCAAGCAATACAACCCCTATGGCCAACACAACTGTGTTACACAACCGGGCGCAGCAATGACGTAAGCTAATTAGCACCAGTTACAATCCGGTCATTCATACGGGTTTCCGCTCTTCCTCACCCTTAATTTTCCGTACTGACTTAGTGGAACTTCTTCCAACTCTTTTTAATAATTCGTTTTCATATAAATGTGATTGTAATGGCTTGAGAATGAAATCACCGAAAACATATGTTCGCCTGCAACCCGTGTTCAGAGTACTATGATGGGCTTGTTCCGCAGTCTAAAACTGTTCTAACTGAATTGTGGTCGGCGGGCGCGTACGCCGAGACGACAAAGAGATTTCGTCTATCGGAACGGCGTGTTTATTTTGTATGAACTCCTGAGTCTCACTGTGATTATTTACTTATTTGATTCACCGATAATCCGGTACTATGTACAGAGGCGTGATGCCAGGCAAAAACATGAGTACTCATATATGTGGAGATTTCATGTAAGTATGTGGGCTGGATACTACCGGGTTGCCCAGACCGAAGTAGCGGGTTACTTAGGGAGCCCCGCCCCGAGCCTTTGACGAGAACGTCTAACCTACAAAACACTGGGACGATATAGGGGTATTGTAGCCCTCAGGGGACCGGTGACTAATTGCTCAGTTCATACGCCTCTTGTATGAGGCCAAATATCCTGGATGCCCAGTACATCCCTCCGCACAGATGCCGGTGAGCATACCGTTTTACGCCTCATACGCCACCCATAGTCGGTTTGGAATTACGGTTTAGCCATCTCCCCTTGACTGACTATTAGTCAGTCAACCCGGTGGAGAGCGCCAGGCATTCGCTTTCGTCCTCTCACTTTAGTTGGAACACCTCCGTCACGATGAGGCACTGAGTAGGGCTTCCTCAGCAGAGGCTTTAGAAAACGCACGGTCAACTGAGAGCATTTCAAGGTGTTCAGGACGAGTAGCTATCTTGGGGCCTGAAGCGCCCACCCTCGACCATACTGAGGTATTTGGAGGCTCACCACCCAAAAACGTTTTTCGACTGGGACCCAGTTTAGCAGCGCCTCTTAAGTTCTTTTCACTGAGAGCAACGTCAACGCCAATAAGACCAGAAGCCGTAAGCTCAGCATCCCCAGAAAGGCGTGAATGAAACTTCATAGAAGGATTTGATGTGGCCATCAACAGGATGGCGGAAATGGAGTCATGAATGCAATACACAATGAGGGCAATGGAGAAGCACCATTCATTCAGAGAAATATGTAAAAAGACCTCGGTTTTTGTTCACCTGGATCAAGATGTCCTAGATGATGTGTGAATCAGTGATTGTACAAATTATTAAGATAGGTTCTCATTATGGGAACAAAAAGTGGAGTAGTTTGGCTAGCATCGCATCCAAACTGCTTGCTGAAATTATTCTGTGTAGGTTATCCAGTGATGGCGAATAGACCTCCCGCACAGGAGTTTAGTGCCAGTTGAGCTTGTGTCAGACATCCCGTTACTCTTCGCCAGGTTATGACACACACACACACACACACCTCGTACTTTTGTTTATCTGGAAGCGGTCCTGGACTTACTCGAACACATAGTACCCTAGCCGTTCCTTTCGATGAAGAGTGTACAAGAACAATTCATATCCACCACTAAATCGGACAAGCCAAATTTAGGCTTACGGTATCCTTTCAACTGATTTGGCCAGAAGTGTTGTACATAAGGGCCGCCATCTCTCTCTTCTGCTTAAATTCGTGACTGAAAAGAACCTAGAGGCCACCTGGCGCTGTATCAACACAAATTTTCCACGGATTCAACACTAAAATTCAGTCATGATTTCCACTTATAATTATTTCTCTCGCTCTGTACACCCCTGTTCACTTCGTCCTCAACTCAACGATATCGCGATGTAGCAACCAAAACCTGAGCGCAGAAGTGACAAATGGCTGAATGAACTGAGTCGAGGATTTCTAGTTTTTTCCCTACAACCTCAAAAAGCCTGATCTGTTGGTGCCCGACAGAGGTTTTTGCTCAGAAAGCAAATAGAACCAGCGAAACGTAGTGCACGGTTAATGGCTAATCACACGAAACCGAATTAAATGTATTTTATTGTACTGTATTGCACTGAAGTCTGCAGCAAGCTAAAAAAAACTCACATTTCAGCCAAAAGGAACGAAACTGATCACTGTCACTTTAAAATAAGCATAAAAATAAAGACCAGAAATAAAACTGGTTCAGCCACCGACGTTCATGCGAAGCTTCTTTGTGTCTTTCATCTTGTCAACCAGAACACGTGCTAAGCAAGGCACTGTACAGTTGCGAGAGATATGTATGCGTGTGGCACCATCAGGTAGGAGAATGGAGTTAGTATGATATCTCCATTCAGATTATTCTTTCATGTTTGATTGAATCCCTAACATTAAAAGGCCATCTCGTAGAGTTCGTTGGATCATCGAGGTACCACGCAAGCTGACCAACCGTATCCAGTATTGGTGTGAAAACTTTACTCACAAAAGTGATTGGTTTTTACTGTCATCATAAAAACCCGTGAAAGAGAATAAGCGCGGACGAAATATGACTTACGGCGTCGGCCGGTGCCCCCGATACTCGTAAGAACCAGTGTCCACACAGCTGATCGGCCATTATTGAGTTATGATTACCGGCGCGGGTACTTTGATAGGCGTAATAAGTGCCTGGAACAAAACAGTGAATAGTTCATGAATGTTTATAAGAAGTTTAGCATGAAAGTGAGCTCCTTACCAAAGACAGCTGCACGGCATGAACGCTGTACCGTAGTAAAATGTTTCCACAAAATGATGTGTTATAAGTGTTTAATGTTGCACCGAAGTTATTTTATCAGCGTACCATCTCCTCACTGCTTCACTGCTAGTCTAAAAAGGGCATCGTACTATGTCTTTATTCCCTAGGTGAAATCGGAGCTCGCTGGCTAGTAGACGATCCTCAATGAAACAATCAAATGGAGAATAATTGTACCTTTACCGATCAGTCAGAAATTTCGGCCTTGATCGCGGTAAATGAGAGGTTCAATTAATCCTATGGACTTTAGCATTCAACCGCGTGATTTACATTAGAAGATTTCTGTAAAATTAGCGCACTGTTTTCTATAATTGTAATCAACCATACCGGACTGAGCACGACGGTACAAAATGTTCCAAGGAAATTTGGGTTGCTTTTGTCAAGACAGAACAACGCGAACAATAATCGGTGTGACAACATACTCAGTGACCTATTGATCACCAACTGTGAGTCTTACAGTGAAATGGTTGAATAAGTCCATCCCAAATTGGTCAAGTTTTATTCTCCTTCCGGATGCTGTTCACAAATTAACATTATTGCAGCATTCACACTATGTTCATACCCTTATTGATCTTCATTTCTCTAACGTTATAGCAAAAACGATAAACAAAATTGCAGCCACTTCTAGATTACGAATATTGCCGAAATGCAATTATTTTCCCCGCACCAAATCTCTCTTTCTTGAATTTTTCATAGTATATCATAACACACGGCCGGAATGAGAAAATTCCATAGCATTTGATATTACTAACGTGAGTTCTGTGACGATCCATGTTCCCTTGAAATTGTGTGGCTCTGGTCACTGGGATAAACTTAGCAAGAAGCCCGGAAGTTCGATTTTTTTTAAGTGACGGATCTGGTTCATTGATCAGTCTATGAAGGTAAAATTCACTGCTGATTTAGGTCAGGGAGCATTTCTTATTTCTTAACTGTATACCAAAATTAAAAAAGCGAACACATTTGGAGAATACTGCGTTGTCTCGCGGTGGACGATAGCCCACCGGAGGGAAACTTTGAGTTTATTTCGAATACTTTGCCTAGACTTCAAAGTCGCATGAGCGCGATTCGTTAAATACATATTTTCTTTTCGCCCCGTTGAAGAAACATTAACTGATAGCCGGAAAATCTCGTTATCTCAGTAAAAAGGAGATGGATGCCATTGTGCGAGCACATCGAGCACTTGTTTGTTCCTGTGACAAACATTTCCCGGAGTCGTCTTGTGAATAAAAAAATGTCTTTTTGCATTATTCATCTAAAAGACGGTGTCACAGTAAGATGTGCTGTGCAAAACACCAACTTCGATAATGATGTTAGGTGCAATGAGATTACACATAACATCCGGGGAGCAATAAGCAAACAACTGAGATTTTATACTTGATTCCCGTACGCCATTGTTAACAAAGATGAGGAAAGGTGAGTTGCTTTAGTTTCCGTCCGATCGAAAGTCAGTAGTACACGCACAACGAAGGTAGCTACTTGTTGCAGTCATGAAAACCGAAGTGCATTGTAAATCGTCTAGGCCATCGATTTACTTTGCATGGTCGGGAACGGGACTTTGGGGACTATAGATACGTCATTCATCAAATAAAAGTTTCGAAGAAACTCATTCCAATGACTTCGGGCTCCCCAAACTGATCAAGTTAGTTAATATTGGCTACAATAAATCACGATCACTCTTGTTGGTGGGGCCTTATTAAGAATGTCCTGAACAACGCAGAATTAATCAAACTCAAGCAAACACAAGTTTCCGTCTGTCAGAACAGTTCTTCAAGGAAAACTATCTTCCTATAGGATAATGCGCCAAGTCTCACGTTACAGACATGGACACTTCTGAGCACTTGTTATCAACTTCTACAGTGGCGAAATCACTGAAAACTGGAAATGATTCGCTGTTTGCAATTTCCAGCTAAAAGCTGGGATTTGTATGAGACTGAGAATTTATTCCTAGTGCTTAAGGAAGTTGTTCAACTTCTCCGAGGTAACAGAAAATTTTAAAAGGGTACAATGTTGTATGTTGGAGACAGATTAATTCAAAAAACCGCGTTGTCGAAGGAATTTCGACAACTCATGTACACTTCACCAAATTGGTGCCCATGCATGTGACTCAAAGCGCAAATTCAGAATAATCTTCCATTTTGCATTACGCCGAAGAACTGCGGTAACTTTCATCTAAGATTCACAGAAAATTTGGTGCTCGACAAACGATTACTGTCGTTTACGCAAATCAGATTGTTCTACCCATCTCATCAAATTACTCTTTTGTAATTTTCCTTGATCCAATTGAGGATAAATCGTAGCGCAATACGTCACAGATTGGTTATTACCAGACAGATTTCGCAGTTTCAGAGAATATCTAATACTGAACGGCATGAATTACACACCGACGTGGCAAGTGGATTATCGCAATTTCCATCGATCCAACGCATTTCATCCTATCTAAGCATCGGTCCTTTCTATCTGTGCGACTGATACTGATGCGCACCAGCGCTGCTCCACTTTGACAACTTCCCCCCATGTCGTATCTAACCAGTGAATTGAAAGATGCTAAGAAAGTCAAGAAAAACTTTGAAAAAAGAATAGCTTTTACCTGACGTCCTTTATGCTTTTCAATCGTAATTTTCCAATATTAGAGCAACCGAAGTTGTTTTTGATTGAATTAAACATGGTAAGTATTTGGAGAACCAAATACTAAGATAAAGCATAACAATCTGTCAACCATTCAGAATGACGACTGAGTAAATCAGGTGAAAAAAACTGACGTCTCTCTACAGTATCCATAGGTTCAAAATAAAATACAGCCTAGTGAATGTGCTCGACAGACGAACAACGCATTTCGTCCGTGCTGCTATTCTGCGTGATAGAACTGAACAGGTGATCACGGAAACTGAACAGTCCATGCACGAAGAATGTGAGGAAAGATGAGGACAAGCTAACTCAGAGGTGACGAATTACCAGTGATCATTTGTGTATTCCGGAAAGAAATTATTTCATGCGGGTAAAAAAACGTAACACTGCATGTAGTGTTCACAAGATGGATTGGAACACCAGAGAAAAATGAATGTCGGCGACGCCAATTAGTGACACAAGAAAACTGCAGTACAAGAATTCTATCACCTGACGGAACCCGACAGAGCGTGCCAAACTGGGACCCATAGAACGAATGAAAAAATTTAGTTTACCCGGAATTCAGGAAGTAGATACAAACGAAGAAAATAGACTCGCTTAGCTCACCTTTTCTTAGAAGTAGATAGTATTATCATGGGACAGGTAAAAACTCCAAGAGGTTTTGGCTCATGGAAAATTATGACGCATTTTACACACGCACTATCAACGTGCTGTATGCACAGAATCGATGACTCTTCACGTTAAGATTACTCTTCCTGGAGAACCCTCACTTTTTATGGATAATTAGCATCTATTTGAAGAGTTTTATTCGTACAGCAAATGTAGATAAGCTAGAATTCTCGTCAACAAGCACGACCCAGTGCTGTAGAGTAGGGTTTCTGAATAGAAATCAATGAACCATTAACATCCCCCCAAGGTATGCCTACGTTCGGATTTGGGGAATCAGTAGTTCTGCCATGAAGAAAAGATTAAAGTAGTTGTGGACTGTCAAGGTTTTGGGGACCTCACTACGTTTGAAATGCATCACTATAGGGGATTTCTAATCTTCGAGCCGCGAATGAGAGCGCTTATCCTGATAACTAGCAACGAATAAAAAAAATAAAATATCATGATCTTGGGCAAATAGCGGTATTACCTGAAGTAGCCCATCCCAGAACGACCGAAGGCATCGGTAGACGCTAGTAAGAAGTGTACAATTGTGACGCGTCAGTGAATTACTAGTTATATTATTGTTTAGCCTATGTGTACTGGACCCGCGCAAGGAGCGAACGAATCAATAAGTGGCTTCCGATTTTCCTCATCTCGCTCAGCGATGTGGTGGACACCTTGAACCGCTGTACAAAAGACATATTAATATTTCTTCTAACAGTCATCGGTCACCGACAAATACGATTTTTCTATCTGATCGGTAGCACTTGGACATGCACGAGCTGGAAGAGATCTGAGATGCAGCATCGAAAAAATAAAATTGCACAACGAAGGTTTTTCGGCAATATATTAGTTTTCATTTGTCTAAGACTGGTCGCGTCACACAACAGTTATTACTTTCGAATATAAATTTAGCTGATTTTGAGGCGCGTGTTAGCGCACCACAGGCAAATCAGTGAGTCATCAACGTTACTGGATATTCCGCCATTCATCATGAATAAGAAGGAATATTGTTCGTATACTGATAGCTAAACGACCGGTGAACATTCTCGTCCAGTTGAAGGCGAGGAAATAAACGGGAAGATTACCATAATGTTCAGATTACCTGTCCATAGAGCTGCTTCGTATGAGAATTTAGCTCGCGTTAGAAGCGCGTGTAGTTCCTCCGCAACTTTTGACCACGACACGTTCCTATCATCTGCGGAAGAGCCGAAATAAGATTTTACCGGAGAGGAATCCGAGAGGGCACTGTGAACCATATCGTATGCCGCGTAAACACAAGCGAGCCATAAGCCACCCGTATACGCGCTGTTGACGGGATTGAGAGGGACAAACAAAAATATGCAAATAACGGAGTAACAAGCGGTAAACGGACTTGTTACTTCATTCATTAGTCGCCCGATGGGCGGATTCAATGAACTCCAAGGAGGAAAAAAACTAACACTGGGTGATCTGTGGAGACCCACGTCCCAGTTTGTGATTTATATCAATTCCAAGTTGACTACGCTATGAGATAGCATTATAATCATCAGATAGAAACGGATCCATGATATCTCAGATACAAACGTTTGCACTTCAAACTCGGTCCTATATCCTTCAGTTAGAATAATTATAAAATGCGACATGGTTAGGTGCTGCGGGCAGTGGCGTTACAACTGATGCTTCGTTTACATGATTTTTACTCACTGTTTTTCTTTTATGTTCATTTGTTATCTAAGTTTAGATTTATTTCACTTCCGATTCGATTGCGTGGTGAATTAGTAACCAAAGCCAGAGCAGACAGGTGAGAAACTGATGGTTGATGTTACACTCAGAAATAAGCAGAACAGCACGTGTCCTGTACTCAGTATGCACCGGTTATATGCAAACGCAAAATATACCTCCTGTCAAATTAGCAGAGAAGTGTACAATCAAAGGGGGTCGGGATAAGGATGTCACTGGTTATTGCGTGAGATGACTTCCGTTCGAGAATTGTGATGTGCAAGCGTACTTGT
Organism: Fasciola hepatica; assembly: GCA_948099385.1. Lineage (NCBI taxonomy): Eukaryota > Metazoa > Platyhelminthes > Trematoda > Plagiorchiida > Fasciolidae > Fasciola > Fasciola hepatica. The sequence continues at coordinate 4,739,442 of CANUEZ040000012.1, read as the reverse complement.
GACACGTTCGATTTGACAATAGTGAATACAACAGCAAATCGTTGCAGCCAGTGTATGGTCGATGGCTGCTTGAACTGAACTTAATTGAAATGTTTTTGTGGTTGTCTCATCGCACAACTTTTCGCGATGCTTTGAAAAGTTTTATTCGCTATTTTTGGTGACCGAGAATTTACCAATCAGGTCACACATCATTCATGCCACTGCATTCGGTTCTGAGCCATATCGTTTATTGTCTCGAATCAACGATAAGTGGCTTTAGAAATGGAAGAACTTAGGCACAACGAAAATAGAAGCGAGTACGGCCTAAGGCCTGATCAAAGTTCGCAGAAACAAGATAGAATTAGCGAAAATCTTCGACTGATCCATAAAAATGATGAAGATGGAACACAGATTTCATTACCGTACAACTGACTTAAAACAACGATGTTCTAGTTTCCAAAAACATCATTATCATCATCATCGTACAGCGTCAAACAGTAGGACAAGCCCCACTGGACACTGCCTTTCTCACCATCTTGCACGTTGAATTAGAAAGTATGAATATACAAGATCAATAGAGAGTGAACCTATACAAGTGGGAAAAGGAAAGAATGCCCTAGTAGCCAACACATGGAATACAGTTTAACTCTACAAACGCACATCGATCAGTCATTCTGATTTGATAGGAAGTGACAACACGATCACCACTGTTTACGGTTCGCTGCCATATTCTTCACACTTTCCAGCCAGCTGGCAGACGCATCTTTTGGACCCCCACCACGAAGACGTGAGGCACCTACTTTCCCTAAGTTCGTTGTACATTTTCTCATTCCTCACTGCCAAGTCATCTGTTGACCTCCATGTGGTTTCTTTCACTCCAGAGGAGGAATGGAGAATAGGACACGGTATGGTAGACGTGTATTTGACATACGTAACACATACCCCAATTACCAAAGTCTCCCAAGCTGGATACGCTGTAAAAGAACGTTCTCCGAATTAGTACCCAATACTCGCTTTCTGAACTCAGCATTGCTCACTCGGTCACTCCATCCAATCTCACCGATACTACGCAAACATCGATGGTCGCAACCATACAACAAAACTGAACGCATTGCGGCACAGTATACACGACCTTTCAAATTCAGTGAAATATCAGATCGACGCCACAAGTGTTTCAGTCAAGAGTACGTCCCTCGAGCCTTCGATATACGCGTGCTCACCTCTACTACCGTACTCCCATTGGTCGTCACACTGCTGCCGAGGTAGGTGAACCGGTCGACAATTATCAGCACCTCCCCATCGAGCATCAAGCTCGGAATCGTTGACGTCCAGTCTTGTAACATCACCTTGCACTTTGAAGATGCAAGGCGCATGCCGAATGGAGCTACAGCTCTTGCAAGTCTGTCTAGTGCACATTGAGCATGTTCCGTGGATTTGAACAAACAAACAAGGTCATCTTCGTAGTCTAGGTCACACAGTTTCTCACTATTTCCTTGTTCGATGCCTAAATCCTGAATATTTTGCAGCGCACTCTCCATTATTTCGTCCATGACGAAGTTGAACAAGAATGGAGACATGGGACGTCCTTGTCGAATACCACTGGTCGTTTCGAACTGATCGGATAGTTCGCCGTAAACTCTAACGCGGCCAGAAGTATGAGAATACAATGATCTCATTGGGTCCACGAACTTCTGGGGCATACTTTTCCGATGAAGAGCACTAAATAGCGTTACTCAGTCAACTGAATCGAAGACGCCTTTCAAGTCTAAGAAAACCATTATTGACGGTCGACGATGCATGTAACGCGTTTTAAGTAGTCAGCGAAGAGTAAAAATCTGGTCCATGCATCCGCCACCTGAGCCGAATCCAACCTGCTGTTCGCGGGTGTTCCTCTCGCGAGCTGGTGTAAGACGACAGCGAAGTCAAGGTTTATACTTTGGCGACTATCGGAATTCAGCTAATCCCACGATGGTGACTACAGTCATTGCGTATTTTCTTCTTGAAGATGGGAACAATCAATGACTCGTTCCATATTACCGAAATTCGCTTTGAGTTCCAAATGTCACGGAGCAACACGGTAAGTGATTTTATCAAAACATTACCACCCATTTTGAAAAGAACTGGGGGAAGTTCATCGGGACCTGCCGCTTTCCCACGCTTTAGTAATCGAATGCTCGACTCCACTTCCACTTCAGTTGGGGACTCAAGTGATACCACCTATGGAGTCACAGTTGTTGACACAGGAGTAGCTGCACTAGCGTGCGGCCAGCTAAACTGTATTTTGAAGTACTCGGCCCAACGGTCAAGCCTTTGCTGTTTGCCACCAACGGGTTCTCCATTCCTATCGCAAATCGTTTCACTGATCTGGATGCGCTGTCCACCGCTGTCACGAATAAGTTTAAACAGTCTTTGATTTTTACCTGAGCCAGTTGCTATTTCTATTTATTCGGCTACCTTCACTCACCAGTTTTCGCAAACCCTTCTTGGGGCTTTTCATAACTTTTTTCTGTTGTTGTCTTCGTATCTTATTCATCTCCTCACAGTTCGAGAGCTGACGCTTTTGCTCCATTATACTCAGCGACCCTTGCGAGATCCAGTGTCTTTGATGGACAACGGATCTAGAACCACAGGCAGAACCTGCTGATACGTGCATCACCTGCTCGATGTGGGCTCAATGCCCATCTACATTACTGTTCGTCGTAGATCCTAGCTCATGTGCTAACTTCTACTCATAACGGGTGCGTACTTCTGGATCACACAAATGTTGCACGGCTAATCGGGTTTGCGGTTTGCGACGATGACCATGGAGATGGAGCGATAATCGCATTAAAACTAATGCATAGCCTGACTTTACCTACATGGACCAGTAAGATCTACAATTCTGAACAGAACTGCACCACCGGTAGCTTACGGCGATATGATCAATTTGACTCAAAATACCTGTAGAGTTAGAGCGCCATGTTGCTGTGCGACGCGAGCTGTGTCTGAAATTGGTGCTAGACAAGAACAATCGATTGTTTGCACAAAACTCGAGGAGCCTATAACCGTTTTCTGTACGCTCAGCAGGTAAACCACAATGCCCACCTGAACAGGCTTCTTACACACTGAGTTTGCCAACTTGTGCATTTAAGTCATCAGCTAGCACTACAATGCCAACACATTTGGTCCCGCGAAGGAGGGTGGCAAGTTCATCAAAGAACTCATCCTTATGGGTGTCGGAGCTAGTCTGTTGGGGCGTATGCTGAGATCACGAACAAATTGCGCTTAACACAACTATCTTTCCGAACGCTAACTGACCCTTGGAGTCTCACAGCACATAAACGACTGTTAACAGGGATCCAGTCTAAAAGGGCAGCCTCAACCTTCTCAGTCAAGACTATTCCTACACCACGTTGACCCACAGCTCGAGCTGTTTCGTCTTCTGAGATGCACAAAAAATACCTCGATGAGATACCAGGAACAGTTAGTTGAATCACGCTGCTCGAATCCTGTATCCGCTTCACTTAAGCAGCAGACATCAATCTTCAGAGAATTTAATGTGAGGGATAGGCACGCCTGCTGACTGGCCTGCATGAGAGTACGCAAGTTAAAGAAGCCCAGATTCAGAAGCTGACGAAGCCTGAGAAAATGTGAGTTACCAGACTGAGGATTATCCACGCTATTTGACAGCGAACCGCTGAGAGTTTCGGTCGTGATGTCGGTGGGAGTATTATCGGTGGATAGAGGGGGCAAAGAGACGTGGTTGGAGACAGAAGACAAAGGATGCATAAAAGAGACAGAACGGGCGAAGATGAACACGGAGCAGTCCCAAATAAAACTTGCAACCATTCGATCAATCGTAAACCATATCCAACAGCAAAGGTGACACAGTAAACGCAGCAAAATCGTACAAAATAAATTAGACCTGGGAATATTTGTTACAATGTTGCACACAGTTTTATTACCTTAATCGGTGTCAGGCAAATACGGGTACCGAAAATTTAAAACCGTACCTCATTCCGTGCGTTGTCCAAGTGTCATACGTTTGATCTGGAAATCCAGAATTCTCAATAACACCGTCACGATCCGAGTCCCAAGCTTTAACACAAAGACGTATAAGACGCTGCAATAGACAATTGCATTAGTGAAGAAATTATCGGAGCCACATAAAGAAATCAAGCGGGTTCGCATGGACATTTCAAATAACTGAACGGAGAAATATTCAATAAAAATCACGCATTGGGAACAGCATGTTTACATGTATTTCAAGCATGGTAGACCTAATGTAAGAATCGTCAACAAAATATGTCGTAAAAAACACCGACAAATCAAACAAACATGAGAAAATCGTCTCGTTTCCCACAGACTATCCATTTTGCATGATCCCTGTACAAGAAGCATGTCGGGACCAAATGGCATCAAATACAACCTGACGACACGGGCAACTGACAATAAGATACGTGGTGATTATTAAACGACCAATATCGGTTGGCTCACCTATCCCATCGTCCTAAGGGAAATTTTTACACTTGGAAACGATGAGGATGAAGTTTTTTGAACGCAAAATGACCCGAAGACGATTTACGGTCATTTTACATAACCGAAAAACGAAGTAGTGAAAGGTTTTTCGAAATTTGGAATACGAGAGAGATAAAAGTCGACTAGCCTCAGGAAATGAAGCGCCACACTCAACACGTGTGTGACAAATGTGAAGCTTAGTTCTCAAACAAAAATAAAGGAAAAAACAGTCCGGGTGGTTAGAAAATCGTTCTCACAAAGCCGAGATTTTCACAATTGTTTGCAAAATTGACAGATGGGTGTAAAAATGCCGATCCAGTCCGAAAAAAGCGTTGAATCCACAATTTCTAAATTTCTGCTAGCTTTGGACCTTTGTACATGTGGTGCTCACGGAAATATCTGTTTGCTTTCCATCATTTCAATGTCATCCTTTCGCACGACGACCAGAAAATGAACAATTCTGATCGACGGTCGTGAACGCTTATTTGTGTAATTACAAAGCACGACGGGGACCAGTTGGCTTGGGTTCACCTACCGAAGTTGAACAAAAATGACGACGACGACCAGGGAAAACGCAGCTTATTTGCAATTATGTGGAATTCGATGCTACGAATCAAAATTCAAGACGCCATCGTAATAACATATGACACGTTGTTGCCTCGAATATATTTTTAACTGAGACCAGTCCTCATTTTACATCTACAGCCAGGAAACCTAATTTTCGAACGACGGAAAGACACGACGGCTGCCATTGTTCACCGAAAGATGCAAACGAGCAAGTCTGAGGATATTGCGTGAAAGCACAACATGTATGGAGTGAAATTCTTTTTGGAGGGCAACTAGTGAATAGCCAGTGCCATTTTAACGAGACTGCGCCTGGACGTGGTGTGATGGCTTGTGTGCCTCTGGGATCCATAAACTTATGCAGGATGGCCGAAGATGCAATCATCTCTGACAGATCAATTGTTAGAGACCAGATGAAGTTCGTTATCTCTGAACCAGGCTCTGGGCAACATCTGAGAGAAGAAACCCCAGCGAATAAACACGGGGGGAAATAGTTTACCGATCAAACAACTCCCACTAAACGTATGCAGCAGTGGAGTACGTGGGGATTATGTCAACGGCGGGGAGGTCATCGCACTTCACTGGACAGTTATCCTAACTATTCCTTGAGGGTATAAAATTCTCGCACAGAAAGCAGAACCGACCAACCTGGCATCTTTCTGCGCCTTTACAGAGTTGGACTCATATGGACCAGATTTTTATCGGTTAACGCTGGCAATATCAACATCCCGGAAGTATTGCTCAAATATGATTGGAACACTGCATCAGCAATGTTGGGATTAGTACAGTATTAGGTAACTGAAGCAAATGATTAGTCAAAAAATTAAAGATCAGTAGGCTACGACGGTTGGGACATGTTGCGCGTGTCCCTAGATAAACATCCTCGATGTGTTATGTTCGCCGAGGCGGATAGTCGTTGGAAGATGAGTGAAGACGGTTAGCCAATAACACGAAAGGTACGAAAACCCGACGTTATGGACATGGCCGTGTGGAGCGTGTAAGGCTTCCCGAATGGAGTTCAAAAATTACACTCACAAAACGATCGAGGATGGCAGTGAACATGACAGAAAGGCACTATCAACAGCAATCCTGTAGACACTTTTTCATCTAATTGATACCATCATCCGTAGTTTTCTTCCAGTATTCCCATACTCCTAATCTTTTGGTTTTTAGCGTGGCCACACTGAGCACATGCTTAGTCGTTATTACCAAAGGAAACAAAAAGCGTGAATTACTCAGTATGAATTGAAAAAAAAAAGTTTCCCAAGGACTCCTTGCGAGGGGTTAAGTTTAAAATAATGCTCAAAGCTGAATTTGTAAGTCATAAGAAGTACTCAACACTTTTTCGAGCTAGTTATTAAATTGAAAACGACTTTGCTGACAAATTTGAACACCCAATTCAATCGCACTAGGTTGAACCATGTATCCCACGGTACACTGGTACACATTACAGTTAAGCTGATCATTTATAAACAGCAAATTAAAAGTTCGCATGAGACCAAATGCAAAAACACACACCTATATATATATATATATAATGTATATGCAGTCACTAGGCTTTGCCGGTTGGTCCTCAACTTTTGGCTCCGCTCCAGCATTATATGACATATTGTTCATCCTTTACCGACTTTGGATATCAACAACTAGTCATTCAAACAGAGCGATGGGTTCCGATGATGGAATTCTGTCCAGTAGAGGCCTCAATGAAACGAAGAACACTTGGTTACCTTCTTACTTCACAAACAATTCATTAAGGTGATAGAAAAAATAACAGCAACAATATAATATAGTGAAAACAACAAACAGATGGTGGTGAATTGTTGACAAAGATGGGGGGAATGAACTCACACAAACAATGGGAATCATGTAGAGCGAATATTGATAATCTTGTGTCAGTTTCCAATCTCTCCAAGCCTGAAGGATAAATTTCGTGTTCAAATCCTTCCAGTTATCTGTTTGGAACATAATGTACGCATTCGGATGGCGCCACGGATCGTGCTCGGGGTCACCGAAATCGTGCGGGACCGAACATTTGGCGCTGCGCAAACCCGACTGTCCCTGATGGATAAAATAGGTCGTGGCACAGTCTTCAGCTACGGTTAGATCGGCACAGTCGTAGTTGATAGCCAACTGCAACTTTGGCCACAGTTTGATCAAGGCCCAAGAAGCATAGAAGTGGACGTCAACAGTGTTGTACATGCGGTACTCATGCCCTGTAGATAGAAAGACCATTAAAAAGTGAATAAATTCAATCTTTTACACACCATGAAGTGGAGCGCTTCCAGAAACTGGATAATGATGCTAGAGTTGACACATTGCACTCCTGAAGTGATTCCATCTTTTCGGGCTTGAAAAATAGGATACAATGCCGTGAAATTTCATGATTTATTCGCAGATTTATTTGTCGCGTTCCTATTCACTGCTTACTACAGTAGACAAGACCGTTGGAAATTGTGTCATTGCAAAAGATGCAGTTTAATTCAGTCCTTTCAGACATAGAACTCGCGTTTCAATGCTCCGGCTCTTCGTTGAACCTCACAGAAGGTGCAATGAGACGGATTTTCGTAGTCTTTCCGTAGCAAATTCCGCAAGGTTGGCCCTTCAGGACCAACTACACCAGCACAAGCGAAATGAATGGCTAAACTATGGACCATTTTGTACCAACAGAAACGTTTCAGAGCTGGACTGGCATGATTGCGTTCCGCTTTGAAATTTTTAAGAATCTATGAAATAGAATCAACTGAGCACCACTGAAATGAGATGGAAGATAGATCAATTAGACTTATATTTAGTCAGTGATCATCGGAAACTATTCTGGGTTTGTACTGGCTGTCTAAAAATTCCGTAGCCTCTTCAGATCGGTGGTGTCTTAGTTTTCACTACTGAAAAACCGCCAGTAGCTAAAATTTGGTTAGCAAACATGGGTAAGGAGAGAAATTCAGTGGAGTGTACCTGCAACCAGAGGGTCGATGATATCACTGTTTGCTGTTTTTGGTTGCGACGAACGTCTTACATATAAATAAGTAAGTGTACCAAAATGTCCATACCGTTGTACTGGCTTATGATGAGTTTGCATTTGTTTTATTACCTTGTATCAATTAGTTGCAAACTGCACTGGGCATGGGTACCAACCGACGCGCCACATGGCAAATTCACACATCATCCGCAACTAATTTCACTCCAATTCCGCTGGCTGATGTAACATAAACTGTTATTGCCGTTCTCTCACACTAACCTATAACGTTACTCATTATTTCCTCATACAATTAGTATTACTACTGCACAAAGGTATGACTTCCATGTCATTTTATCTCACAAAGATAGGAAAAATGATGAGTAATGATAATTGCATTATGTCATTTCATTTTTATTGCGCTGGGAATTTCAACCAGGAAAGCAGCATTCGCCTGAAAATGCCTTACTTTCGTTTCATAAAAACCATCTTTTCTGACCAACAGTAATATTATTTCAGTAATTTGTGACATGAAGCCAATTACTCCCGCGATAGCCCAAGGAAATGTTTTTTTCACCAGCAGCAACATCATGATCGTAAAGCGTCAAACAGTAGGACAAGCCCCACTGAACACTGCCTTTCTCACCATCTTGCACGTTGAATTAGAAAGTATGAATATACAAGATCAATAGAGAGTGAACCTATACAAGTGGGAAAAGGAAAGAATGCCCTAGTAGCCAACACACGGAATACACAGTCTAACTCTACAAACGCACATCGATCAGTCATTCTAATTCGATAGAAAGAGACAACACGATCACCACTGTTTACGGTTCGCTGCCATATTCTTCACACTTTCCAGCCAGCTGGCAGACGCATCTTTTGGACCCCCACCACGAAGACGTGAGGCACCTACTTTCCCTAAGTTCGTTGTACATTTTCTCATTCCTCACTGCCAAGTCATCTGTTGACCTCCATGTGGTTTCTTTCACTCCAGAGGAGGAATGGAGAATAGGACACGGTATGGTAGACGTGTATTTGACATACGTAACACATACCCCAATTACCAAAGTCTCCCAAGCTGGATACGCTGTAAAAGAACGTTCTCCGAATTAGTACCCAATACTCGCTTTCTGAACTCAGCATTGCTCACTCGGTCACTCCATCCAATCTCACCGATACTACGCAAACATCGATGGTCGCAACCATACAACAAAACTGAACGCATTGCGGCACAGTATACACGACCTTTCAAATTCAGTGAAATATCAGATCGACGCCACAAGTGTTTCAGTCAAGAGTACGTCCCTCGAGCCTTCGATATACGCGTGCTCACCTCTACTACCGTACTCCCATTGGTCGTCACACTGCTGCCGAGGTAGGTGAACCGGTCGACAATTATCAGCACCTCCCCATCGAGCATCAAGCTCGGAATCGTTGACGTCCAGTCTTGTAACATCACCTTGCACTTTGAAGGTGCAAGGCGCATGCCGAATGGAGCTACAGCTCTTGCAAGTCTGTCTAGTGCACGTTGAGCATGTTCCGTGGGTTCGAACAAACAGACAAAGTCGTCTGCGTAGTCTAGATCACACAGCTTTCCACTACTTCCTTGTTCGACGCCTACTTCGTGAAGATTTTGCAGCGCACTCTCCATTATTTCGTCCATGACGAAGTTGAACAGGAATGGAGAAATGGGACATCCTTGTCGAACACCGCTGGTCGTTTCGAACAGACCGGATGGTTCACCGTAAACCCTTACGTGTGATAGTGTCATGGCTTCGATGTTTACCTTTGAGCGAATAAATTTCTCAAATGGAACATTATCCAAATACCAGAACTTTATGTATCCTATTTAGTTCGTTTGAACCATAAACTGCTCAATATCTTTGTTGAATTCGTTACGTGCATTTTTCACAGCCATTCTGTAACCTTTGACATCATTGCAAGACCAACTGATGGTGTGACAGCAAGAATGTAGTAGAATGGAGGCTGAGTGCACTTTTGCGGAGCCGTCCGATGGGAAGGTTGGAGTGAGCTGGTAGTTCTGACGGCATCGTCAATGGTTAAGTTTACCGATAAGTTCTGGTCCGACACATCTTGCCAGTGTTCAGCACAACTACTAAAGCGATTTTCTGGGTCGACAACGCGCATGCATACCATTTTCTTGTACGCGAGTTTCATGCGCACTGCGGTTGCCCTGAACGAGAAATGAGACAAGATACTAAAAGACGGTTGGTAGCGATTATGGCTAGACGGGTAAATACTGTTATATTATCCAAAGGTAGCCCTACCATATGCTAATGGGTGGCCGTTTTAGAACGATCACACTATTCTATTCACAACAAAACATTTTGATTTTAATAAAGGATTTCAACGATGAACAATGCTTTCGGGGGGGGGGGGGTATTTTCGAGAATAGTGTACTTTTAGATCCAGGCGTGATTAAGAAGAACCATCGCCTTCCCGAATTTTAGTTTCGGAGGCAGCGAACCGCTTCTGCGGATACATCGCTCCTACAGCGTGACTGACAGCACCCATACAGTGGCTGGAAAGTCCATCAAGAAATGAGAAATCAGTATGCTGCTTGAAGATTCAACTAGCTCAGTGTTCTGAAGAACGGAATGGAGTACACACGAGGATTAACAAAATTCTGTTTCTGTGATAAACGCGCTTATTTCCTCGAAAGCATGTAGAGAGATATAGTTTTATTACTAATACCTCCCGAAGTAACGATATTCAGACGAGTTTATCCAACGAAACATCGTAGGATGGGACCGGTAACCACCGATAGTCACAGCTGGATAAAGTTTATTCATTAGCATTCGTCTCAAGAGTGATATCCTATCAGAAAGCCTCCGAGAGTGTTTGAAAGGCGCTGTAAAATCAAGCTTTAACGCTACCCGACCAAGATGTTCTTTTCGAAATTCCCCTTTAAGTGTTATGAGGCTTATCCATGCGCCACTGACATTCGATGACGATTCATTCCTTTGCAGTTTGTCACAAACTCGCACGTTTGAGACATGTCTGTAACAGGCTCCATACTGCCTTGCTCCATCAATCACATGCAGCCTATTCCGTGTGAGGTTGATACTGAATGACTGCTTAGGTTCGCTTCACAGTTGCTTGTACTCACCTTTGTCATACGTCCCCTTCTGTTTACAGATTTCATGACACAACAGATAACACTACGCAACAAGGACAAATTACTGATGTTGACCGCCACCATGGTTGTCTGTTCATTTAGGGAGTTGATGATGTGCTCTCGTCGACCGCACGGCGCGGCAATCATGTCACCGAATGAAAGAGCACCACCGACATTGACTGGGCCAAATGGATCCTGAACGATTTCTAGCGCGATGCCCGGTCGTTTGGTCGACAATGACCATTGAGTGGATCTTCACATCGCATTATGACACATTACCGGGTACCCCAAAACCAATAGAAGTAGGTTCGTGTACGCGTGCTAGTTACAGCTGAGGCCATCAAAATGAGATAATTACCACCTGACCTCTATGTACAAAACGCCCTGCGCATCTCATGGTCTACGAAGACACCGTCAAACACACACATTGGGCATTTTAATATATATTAACTAACCTCCGGGTAAAAACTGTTTTACTAAATCTCAGTGGCATGGCACCGCACACACACATTGAGTGGATATGTCGTTAGTAATTTCCCAATCCTTTGGGCTTTGACAAAAGACAAAGTAGAATGACAACTGTGAATTTTTGAAAACAGTTGTTCGCCTGAACCTATTCTTGAAATAAATATAAAGTAGAACCGTCGAATCAATCAATTTATTCCTCAATAATAAGCCAATTTTCTGAACGAAATAAGTATATAACAGGAGCAAGGATATATGAACCACTCTCTTGATGCCGTCAAACTTCTATCGACATCAATAATGATCAGTTTAAGGATACATTAATCATCTTAACACGCAGAACAGCGACTGAACTAATATAACCACTACATTTTTACCAAGATGATAATCGAGTATGCAATATGGAGATAATTAGAATTACCTTCCAGGTACCCGAAAAGTCCCATTTCCCGACCAATTTCACACCGATGTTTCCATGCCATATGAATGACTTCATCAATCTTCTCACAGTCGGACTTTTGATCGGCAAACCGCCGTCCCGTTAGACCGTTTGGATCTAGGAAACAGTCTTTTCTGTATGCGCGGGCCGCATCAATGGGCAGAGAGTTTTTTCCCTCTGGTTCTATTCCTTCGACTTCGATTGGATCGAGCCACACGGTACCGCCGTCAGTGAGAAAATACAGCTCATTGAATAAGGCTGATTTGTACCAATCCGGCAAAGAACTAGTTTAAAACAATAGAACAGTTAAAATAAATCGTTATTGACAGTAATGGTCACTGAAATGTCCCAGATATACATAACTGAAATTGATCTGGTCAACAACAGTGAGGGAATTTAGTAAAAATCCGTGAGATTTCGTTCGAGCTGTTCACATGTCCTTAACACCTAAAATAGATGAATGTTTCACACTGGAAGCTCAGGCACCTCATGACATCTAATCACCAAATCCGAGGGTCTGGAGCAAAACAAGCTAACCAGATCAGTCCCACAGGATGAACAACAGCACATTTAAAGTGTGAAATTCTGCCGCAAGACTGGGAAGCTCTAGCTGAAACAGATAAGTTTTGTTACCTGGGCAGTTACATCTTACCAGGTGGTCAGTTATCGAATGAAGTGTCACCGGGCATATAGAAGGCGCGATTGGCTAGTGCAAATCTCAGCCATCTGTTGTACCGATGTGACATCCGATTGTTTGTCAAGGGTCGAATGTACAATGCGGCAACCAGATCGGTACTTTTGTGGCTCGGAAGCATGGTCGGTAAGGGTAGAAGAGAAGCGAAGACTGTTGGTGTTTGCGTATCGGTGTCTCCGTAGCATTCCTCGAACATGATGGGAATACCGTGTGAGCAATGCTCAGGTTAGGCATAGGCTGTTGGGAACCAGTGGTCAGACGATGAAACAAGTAATAAGTTTAAACAGTTTAAAATAGCTGAGAGATGTGTCACGCATGCCCACCGATAGACTTCCTCGGCGTACGCTGTTCTCTGAGACAGATAATGGTTGGAGGGTGGACCGAGGTGGTCAGTCCATGACATGGCAAAAAGGTGCGAAAGTGTGGACCAGTGGACCTGGTCACGTGGGACGTGTTAGACTTCCAGATTGGGGTCAACGAGACCTACCTATCAAATGACTGGAAACATTAAGTGATATGACTAGCTGTAGCGGCCGGTAGCGTAGTTCTAATCGATCCTTTTCTTTTTCTTCATGATTTTTGTTTATTACGGTGTTTTTAACTCTTTTTCACTTTATGCTTCTTTTCTTTTGCTCTTGACTAGGCGATGAAGCAAGATAACAACGAAAACGAGAGAACAGAAGTGCGAGGTTAATGGTTAAATGAACTGAACAACGGTACTATCGATTATTTAAAAATAACGAAGATAGACCATGTTTTTGTGTTACTTGTAGTCTGGTGATTTTGAACGATGGTTTTGTGCTCTGTTTTACGAACTGACCCAACACTATCTTTCCGACCAACGTTAAGCAGTCTAATGCCCAATGTACTGACGTTCAGTGAAACAACACAGCATGAGGCGTCAGCCGGCGCTCTGTGTACAAACACGCTCGATCGCCTTGGGATTAATCCAACAGATCTCCGACTCCCCCACGTAAGAACTGCTACAGCTTCCAATCCATCTTACTCTATTGTTTAGTATATATATATATATATATATATATATATATATATATATATATATATATAAACATCAGAACGCGTCAGTACATCGTGTGGAAAACATTACATTGATGAACAAATGACTTATTTCATATAATGCAAAAGGAATGCTAAAGAAGCACACTGGCGTCTAGTTGGTTTGCATTCATGTCGGGCTAACTTGGTTAACAAAGCATTAGTGCACATGGTAGGATTTCATGGCTGACCAAGCGTTGGGCATGAGTTAACATGTGCGAATGCGGGTCGGCAGGGAGTGGCTCGTCCATGATGAACTGAAATCATTGTTACAGAGAAGGGGTTTTGTGAAGATTGAACATATCAAAGGTCGAGTGCACCCGTGAAGATTTTGCTGTGTCACAACAACCTTAAAAACCCTGCACATTGCCGTTTTGGCTGGCACTTCCCAAAACAAGATCTCATAGATGGCAAGGATGGGATTCATCGGGAAATGTATGATTCAATAGATGGTATAATATGAACTACTGATTACTTTGAGGGATTTATAATTTTTTTAACCAAATCAAACAACCTGAAACGAATGCGCGAATCGGGAACTAGAAATAAACTGAACCGATGTGAACCTTCGCGATGTAAACTAGAAGGTTGTTGTACCGGCTTTTACCGCCAAACCTAATACGTGCGTCCTAAGATTAGTATAGACAGCACCATCCTCAATTGCATAGGTTCGAATCTAAGAATTTAAATAATGCCAGTCAATAATTCCGAACAGAAATAGAAAAGTTCGGTCTTCACATTCCAGTTCTCAAAACCGAATACTGCAACTCTGGAGGGAATTACCTAGCATTTCAATCTTCAAGAAGGGTCAGCGCCATGGCCAAGAAATAATCCCAAGAGCAGCATTACACAGGCTGTTTGCTTGCATCTCCTCAACAGACGAGAATCAGGCTCAAGTGGGACAGGCTGAGTTTCCTGGGAGTTGTACAACTATCGACTAAATTACTTCATACGCAACAGCCACTCGAACACCAGTCACGTCCGTGTGCTGGGTTAAAGCCTCAATGCATTGTAAGCCAAACTAGGATTCCAAAAGAACAATCTTTAAATTATATTTCTTGTGCGTACGCCGTTCAGGTTTTTGAGCTACAGGCACTGCTTAGGCTCATTACACAGTATGAATGGTTGCGAGGTATTAGTTCCCATAAATTCTTTAGCACAATCAGGGATGAATTCTAATCTTTAATTGCGCATTAAACTGTTCCTTCCTAAAGTTCCTGACGAACGCAAGGAGCCGAATGTGGTTGCGACCAAGAAGGAAGAACAATAAATGAAAAGTAGAGTAAGATTTAGGTAAAATTCTTAGACCTGATCGATTTCATCGCTCAGCTGCCGCAAACACTTGCACATTACAGGTAATGTCGAAGTTCAAATGCTCACCTATTTTCTTATAGAATATCAAACACAGATTGAAAATAAATTACGTCAGCTCTGTAATGTCCTGCGGACAGTCGAAACTGCGAGACCTTGGTTATTATGACCAATTTATCTGAACCTTAGAGAAGTAAAAAGCCGAATTGGAATGTGAAGGATGCAGCTGTGAGGATTACAGGGGAATTAGCCTGGTTAGCATCGCATCTAAACTGCTCGCTAGTATTATTCTCTACCGCTTATCTAATGCTCGGGAACAGTGCACGCACAAAAATCAAGTTGGTACTGGATGTGGTCGAGGTTGTGTTGATCACTCCTCTACACTTCGACAAACTTCAGAGCATAGACAAACATTACGTAGCCCCAACATCTGTTTTTTCTTGATCTAAAAGCGGCGCCCGACTCAGGCGACAGTTGTCTGTCGCTGCCCTTTGTTGAAGAGTGTAGCAGAGAGATTCATTTCTATCATAAAGTCCCTTTACATGAGTAGCCGAGGCCGAGTTCGGGCTTATTGTGATCCTCTACCCGAGTTCACCACAACAAGTGATGTCCGTCAGGGTAGCTCCCTTCCTCTTATTCTCATTAACTTTGTGATTGGTATGGTATTGGCATTTCCCGGGTGGAAACCAGTCGGATCATGAATATGCAAACGATATCGTTCTTCTGAATGATGATCCAAGTAAGGTGCACGCTTTTCTGGACAGCTTGAATCATTGCATAACAATATTCACTGCGCTTAGCACCTTCGAAGTGTAAGATGTTGTTGCAGAACTCGGTTGGTTCAACACCAAAACCTTCCGCGTCTGGAGAGAGTGCAGATCAGATAGACAAGTCCCTTTATCGAGTCGGTTGCATTTCACTCGGAGATTGGACATCGGATGAGATATCTTTTCGTATACAGAAGGCTTTTAATTCTGCTTTTTTACTTTTACGCGACTACCCAGTGCTATAGG
Source organism: Fasciola hepatica (assembly GCA_948099385.1). NCBI lineage: Eukaryota > Metazoa > Platyhelminthes > Trematoda > Plagiorchiida > Fasciolidae > Fasciola > Fasciola hepatica. The sequence goes on along the minus strand of CANUEZ040000012.1, from coordinate 4,723,329 downwards.
ATGAGTCGGCTCAATGAATATCGCGTGTCATAGCTGACCGTGCACGGCGGTTGGAAGCGAGTTCGGTGCAGATCACGACCCACTTTTCTTCCTTTGGTGGGCACCATAGGTTCACCGTAAGCTTAGGCGCAATACATCCTTCTCGGCAGTGTTGATCCAAGTTTTGAGATGGCCACCAAGGCGACAGCACCATCCAGAACAGGATTCGGGAAGGAATGTTTGTTTGGTTAGTTTCGCCTCGGGTCGAGGTAGGAAATGGTCCAACCACCGCAGTCGACGATATTGAAGGAAGTCTGAAAGTTCGTCAATTTCACAGCACTCCCAACCTCATCACTGGATACTCCGTAGGACCAATTTACTTTCAAAACACGCCGCAGGCACCAGTGATAAAACACCTCTAACTTTCTAGAGTGACAGGTTCTCAGTGGTCAGGTTTCGCAACTGTAGCTGGGCAGACGGTGTACAGCGGCACGGGACATACGCACCTTGGTCCGAAGGCTGATTTCACTGCGGGTCCACAACGCCCGTCGTAGCAGGAGAAGTGCTGTCCTGGCGCCGTCTGTCCAAAGCAATACTTCGTCCTTCACCTGCCCGTTCGGAACAGTGTAGAGCCTAGGTACTCGAACCATGGAACGCACTTGATCAGTTGGTCACTGTTGGATAGCTGTTCAGCTGATGACCCTGGGCAAGTTGACATACTTTTAGTTTTCGTTGTGTTTACTTCTAGCCCGATGGACTTTGATAAGAAATCGATTAGACCAAGGGTTGGTTGGAGCGTGGAAGGGGAGTCCGCTGGTACCACAATGTCATCCACGAAGTCTAGATCCGAGATTTTCATCTCTTGACTCAGTCGGATGCCGGGATGGTCAGTCAGTGCCTGTCTCATTGTCTAGTCGATCACGCAATTGAACGGCATCGGTGAAAGAGAGAAACTCTCTCAGACGCCAGTAGTGAGTGTGAACTCGGAAGACTCTTCACCATACACCGTAGCGGACAATGGTATCCTCTCAGAAGCCTTGTAAATTTATCGAGCGTACCGACGGATTCCATCATATACATATATGAAGGTAGTTTCGATTGTGATGTTTACCAAAATTTACTCAATATTTGGAGCTCCGTGATTTAACTAAGGTATATCGGGCCATCGTGCGATGATACTAATTTATTCAAGGTTTCCGCTTATTTACGATGATTCATTACCGCGCCATGGGTAGTTGAATGTTTGTGACCTTGGCTGCCAGAGCAAAAGGCTCTGAGCAAAGTAGGCTAAAGATTAACAAGGTATGGAGATATAACTAAACTAATAAAAAGGATCACATGAATGATCCTAGGTTATTTTTGGATTTGGTTACTACCTGATCATGTTGGTTGAAGCCGTTTCTGCGATCAATATAGTTTTCACGTTTGTGCGTATAAGACGGTCAGGAGAAATTATTTCATGGTTTGGAAGCTTCAGGTTAGACGTGCTCTGAAACTGCATTCTAGCGATGACCGTCAAACATTCCGAAAAATAGGAATTACAGTTGGCCCTAATGTGAGTGTTATCTTCAATGTCATTAAAGCGTACCTCGTTAGACGCTTACATCGTCATCGCGACAGCGATGAAAAAATCCCCTGAAACTGAATTTTCTCGGCATCTCTGTACCGGGGACTAAAGTAAAATTGGAAAGGCTTGTTAGTTCGAATCTTCTGTGACATACATCGCCTAGCGTTTTATTGCAAATGGGAGCACCAGTTATCGGATAAATAACAAAAACCACCACAGATACACATTTAAGAAGTGGAAGGCCTAGCAAGTTGGATGAATAGGACGATGTTATGTCCAATACGATGAAAAAGCAATGCCGGAATTCCTTGTGTTTAATCCAGCACGAAAATATTCCTAGGCCCTCTCGCCTCCCGTTAGATCTAAGGAAGCCGCAATTTACAGTGCGACTAGTATTAAGGGTTATGAAGGCTGCATTGCAAGCCCAACAAAAAAGACACGTATTGGTATCATCATGGGGTTCGAATCACGAGCCCTGTCACTTTGTAGATCCAGTCTACACAACTATCCTCTAATAGCGCAGATTCAAACGTAATTCTAAGGAATTCTGCTCTGAATAGAACAGTCAAAGGGCTACTTACACACAGGCCATTGGAGTCAAAAGTGCAACCTGATGAAGCGTAAGATAGAAAACTATTTCATCAACAGCATGGCGGACTCTATGCCGATGAGATGGTGAAAAACCCTGAATAGTGAAGGTAGATCAAATATTTAATATCGTGTATGAACTTTGTATTCCTAATAGTGTTTCGATAGATTCACCGTGAAAAGAATCTTGTTTCGTTTTACTTCAGAGGCTCATATTCCGTCATAGTGGTGGCCCATGTGTAGTGAAAAAAATTACTTTTCGTCTGCATTTTGAGCATAGCTATTCACCACAAACAAGCAGACTAAAAGAGCTATTATTCTTGACCTCGCCACTACTTGCTAGTTATGGTACACATAAAATTATGTAGTTCTGCGTTAAAATTGTTGTAAACAAGCAAAAAATGCGCTTTATATATATATATATATATATATATATATATATATATATATATATATATATATTACACCGGTTTGAGAACAAGCATATGTCAACGCAACAACAACAGAAAAAAATTACAAAGTCGGGGGGGGGAGGAATTGAAGTCAAATGAATTGAAACCGACCCGAAAGTCGGTGAATAAGGCTAATGTTAGCTGCTGGGACCTATAGTGGTGCTTTACTGTTCGATGTAGTGTGAAAATCTGGTCCACGCAGTCTCTGTCATGGCGGAAACCTCCTTGGTTCGGTCGGGTGAGACGGTCTCTCACAACAGAGAAGCGGTTGAGTAGCAGCATGCAGAAAGCTATTCCAACCACGTCGATCGGGCTGATCCCTTTATAGCTCTCGCACATTGATTTGTCCCCTTTCTTTGGGATGGGTAGCAGAATAGGTGTGTCCCAATCAGTTGGAAAGACCTCTTCCCGTCAAATGGAGCCAAATACGATGTTTAATCTGTCGATCGATGGTAGCAGGCAGCATTTGCAGACTTCTGATGCGATGCTATCTTCTTCAGCAGCTTTTGTTCTTCAGTTCACTGACGACTGTGGCGATTTCAGTTGTACTCGGCGGGTCGCACCTTACGCTATACTCTTATGCAAGAAGTGGGGGTTGTAAGTTCGTCGTGTGGTCTGATGGTCGGTTGAGCAAGCGATTGAAGTGCTTTACTTATCGTTCCATTCTTCTTTTCTGCTCAAATGTGAGCCGACTGACCGTGTCGCGCAGGAGCGACTAATAATTGCAGCGACTACCCGACGCGTTTCGAGTGAGGCGGAATAGTCTGTCGGATTCACCGATCTCAGCTCTGAACTCCATTTTCCCTGCAAATTCCACCCAGTACAGCTTACGATTAGCCTTAGCGGAGCGCGAGGCTTCGCGTTGCAGACTACGGCATTGGCCACTTACTGATATCCGGGCTTCGTGTGCTTTAGCCGAAAACGGAAGTATGCTCTCAGAGATCCAGCTTTTTAGACGCTCTTCAGTTTTCCAGGAAGGCTTGTTTGACTTTTGCCAACTTGAGTTATGTGTGTCATCGACATGACATCGGTTTAACTATCAAGGGTCGAATTTATGTTGCACCAGTCAGGCCAATGCTTCTGTATGATTCAGAAACACGGTCACTGTTAGTGAAGAATATAAGAAGATTATCGGTATTCGACCACCATTATCTTCGTAGCATTGCTCGAAGCTGGTGGGAACACCGTATCTACAATGCTGAGGTTCAGCGCAGAATATTGAGCACATAAACCAAATGAGTGGATGAAAACCTATAACTCACCAGGCTAATGAGTTCGGGACATGTGTTGGGCATGCCCCCGGATAGAAAGGTTCGACGTGCATTGTTCGATGACCGTGCTAAGGAGGGTTGCCAGCTCATAAAATGGAAGATATGAAAACCTAACCAGTGGACTTGGAAATGTTGAACGTATTAGACTTCTTGGGCGGAATCTAACAGACCACACGCACTCAATGAATAAATAAATTAAAGGGTATGGCAAAGTGTCGCGATTGGTGTCGCTCTTGTATCCACAAAATTCCTTTATCGACATGATGATACCAACTATAAGTCTCTTAATACTTTAGTCATACTCTCGTTTTTTCTCTCATTATTTCCGATTCAGGATGCCACTGAGATAACAACTTAAGACACTGAAACCAATGATCGGTTATTAGTTGTTTCAGAGGAAAAAGTTCGGCGTGGTCAACACCTGCGCCAACTTGTTGACTCCCTCACATGTATCCCCGATCGAGCTGGTGATCGTCCCCATACCCTTGATCTCATTCTCAATTCTGTTCCTCCAACTGACCCATCTAACCAATGCATTATTTCCTATTTCATCAACCCGACTCGCCCCGATCTTTCCCCTACCTCCAGACATACATTTTGGTTCTACAGTTCAGCGAACTAGAACGGCTTTCACGATTTCCCAACTTCTTGTTCTTGGAATGTTTGTTGCTTTACTTCCGACGTTCCCGCTGCCGCTTCTAACTTCACTGACATTGTTCTTCAAGATATGCAACTTCTTATTCCTCACTTTTCCAAACCCGGAAAACCCGAATCGGCCAAGTCGTTCAATCAAGCATGTGATCGTGTTGTACGCCCGAAGTGTGCAACATTTTGCCGCCGGCGCCGCTCGCACACTCCCGACTCCCACCGCTGTTTCCAGTGATTGCCAATATGGATTCTGACCTCACCGTTCCACCGGTGATATCTTGGCTCTCATCTCACATCCCAGGTCGGCTGCATTCGACAACCACGGAGAAACACACATGGTCTCGCTCGACATCTCTAAGGCCTTTGACCGAGTTTGGCACGAAGGTCTTCTGGTTAAACTGTTCATGTTCGGGTTCTCCTCCGCTCTCGTATCGTGGACAACAAATTTTCTCAGTAGGCGAATCACCCCCGTCCGAGTTGATGCGGCTCTGTCCCAACCATTTCCTGGCGTTCCCCAAGGTTCAGCACTTGCACCCACCCCGTTTCTCCCACCCATTACTGCTAACTAAATCCATTCCTTTGCCGGTGACGATGCCCTTCCGACTTCTTTTTCATACTGCACACCTCGCCTTGCCAACACCAACATCGATCATGACGGCAGTGCAATCAGTATATCTTCAGAGTCCGACCTCGAACACATCTCCTTCTGGGATCCCCTAATCATGTTGCATTTATAACTTCAAAAACTTCTCTTCTCTCAGTTTCTTTGAAACATCATTCATTCTCCACACATTTATCCTTCGATTCAATTTTACTGTATTTCACAGATTCTATCTCTCTTCTTGGCTTATCTATAACTTCTTCTCTGTGTTGGTCCACTTTCATATCTCAGCTCGCCTCTCGTACTGCGCGCAATGTTGGTTTTCTGTTTCGCGCCAGACGCTTCTTCACACCAGCTCATCTTCTTGTTCTTTAAAAAGTTCAAATCCGCCCCACACTTGAATACTGCGGTCACGTGTGGGGTGGAGCTTCGTCTGCCTCTCTTTCTCTTCTTGATCGGGTTCAACGAAAGGCCATCCGGCTGATCAACGACCCTTCTTTAGCCTCGAATGTGCAGTCACTAGCTCATCGTCTGGCTGTTCCTTCGTTGTCTCTCCTGTTTTGTACTTTGTTCTTCTGAGCTCGCTTTGGCAGTTCCTCTTCCAAAACCTTTTTCCCAAGCATCACGTACCTAGGCACCTAGTCGTCCTCATCAAGTTTCTTTCAATAGATGTCCTACTTCTATCTTCTAACCTTCTTTTTTCCCGGACCGTTAAACTATGGGACTGTCTCTCCCTCCTCCTGTCTTCCCATCCACTTGCAACCTCTCTCTGTTCAAAAGGAGGACCAATAAACTTGTTCTTACGTGAAGATTTCTCCAAAACCACTTTAACAACACGTTTCTTTTTATTGTCGGGTTTAGCCTTCATACTGTAACTCCCTTTACGTGTAATAAAAGAAGGTCGAATATCAATAACTTTTGAGTCAGAGAGGTAAAATTCATCACAGGTGGTTTCGTCAATGATTCTACCAGGACCAAACCTTTCTTCAGACGTGGTGACCATGTGTGCCTATTAGAAAGATGCAAAAACATTACAGACATGTTTAGAGAATACTCTATTACCTCACGATCGATAGCAGGCCACGAAAAAACGGTCGATCTATCTGGAATGCGTGACCTTTACATCTAGTTTTATGAGTGCCGGTCGTTAACCATCTATTTTGTTATCGCAATGACGGACAGGTATGCATTCAGACCCAGAGAATGTCAATACTTTTGTGAATGAGGCAAAATTCTCTGCATCTAGGGCGTGCTTCTGCGACGGAAATATTTCGGAATCTTTCCGTAAATGAAAATACGCTAAGTTCCTACCATTATTGTGAGATGTCTTGTAACAACGAGACGCGGTGGGTAAAACCCAACACATACGACATGGGTAACTGTCTTCAGCATTTAATAAACACAAACGCCCAAGGAGCATCAAATAACCCTAGGGAGAAAATTTCTCACTAAAGTCCAATACGCCAAAGTGAAGAGTGATGAGTTGAAGGAAGTTGCAATCCTTACGCCAATCTAAAGTCAGCATTACACGCGCGACAGAAATGGTCAGGTGTCGTGGTCGCGAGGGTGTTACAACCCAGTCGCTAAACTTTTTGGCTATCGAGTCATTTTTTATCACCAATGGTGAAGGTTAGAAGCTAACCAAAACGTGAGTTGTGGTAAGAAACATATTCCAGTGACTCCAAGGCAGTGGTTGATTTGGACTTCATTATATCGAGGTCAGCCTGATCGGAAAGTATTACTAGCAACACTCTGAACGAGGAAAAACTCATCGGACACAAAAAATCTATCCAGCCTGTCAGATCAGAAGTTTGCTACAGGGCAATGCGCTGTATCAGGTGCCACAAATCCATCAATATTTCATAGTCGTGGACACATCTGTTCTGTTGTTACGGCCCTTACAGCACCGAAACCGTGGACAGTTGAATGTTTAACTCGTACAATATTTCACACAACAGCCTATATTCAAATGAGACTGAGAAAATATTCTTCACGTTGGAAAAAGTAGGCATTGCACTTTTTACGCACTGAATTGAGAGACCGAGGTTCAGTATTTCGTGGACGCGATAGGTTACTTAAAACAACCATATTGAGCCTCGACTGGCCATTTCCTTCAGTTACCAACCATCAACCTCATACTTCTGTGATCTGGTTTCGATTCCTATCTCGCATCATCGTCGAGTTGAGGACAAAATGAATAGAATAACAAAACGAAAAAGAAACAAAACAAAGTAGTAAGCGCGACACCTGGTCACGCCACCTAATATCTCCAACCATTCGGTAGGCGGGTTTCGTGGAATATAACACGGACGTCTGACACGTCCACTGATCAAGATTTCCATACCCCTGATCATGTCATGGACAAACCACTTCGACCAACGTTCTAGCCACTTTCGACCTCAGAGAACAGCGTGAGTTGAGGAATTCTATAGTTGGGCATGCGTAACATGTCCCAGTCATCTTAAGCTGTTTAGATTCATTTTTTGGTGTAGTCCCCGTACACTGGCTTCCAACACCCTACGCCTAATCTCAACATTGTTAATGCGGTGTTGCCGTACCATATATTCGAGTAATACTATGGAGATAGCGACGCTCAAACACTGACAATCTTCTGGTATCTTCCATTAGAAACGGCTATGTTTCTGAGGCGCATGGATCTACCCACGGAAGTGTACACTAGACCCGCTCAGAAGATGAACATGCACTGCTGGACCAGATCCTTCTCAGCACCCGTTCGTGCGCACTTCAGTAGACGGAAGCGCCGACGTTTGATTGTCTTGTCTGCATATGCATCTGATGACTGCAGTTCTACTGAGGCCAGAGAGTTAGTCCATCGAGCTCCATCTTAATTACTTTGCTTATGATTACTATCACGACGAGACTGCACCTTGACGTGGTGTGATGGCTTGCGCGCCTCTATGACCCAAAGACCTATACAGGATGGCTTCCTTAAGCCGGAGATGCAATCATACCTGACAGGTCAATGGGTAGAGGTCAGACAAAGTCCAGTCTCCTGGTCCTCCAGGTTGGGTAGTGATTTGAGCTGGCAGCTCAATCGGCAAAATCAGTGGAAGAATAATTGATCCAAGCAAATGGGCTTCCACTAAGCCATCCCGCTGCCTTGCGGATTGGCTCTTGTTAGAACTAAGGGCTTTGGATGAGGACTCTAATCGTTCTCCTGCTTTGTGGCTGGACACCCTAGCAGTACCCGTCCAACATCTCCTATGAACTGCACGAATAGAAAGAATTCCATACTGCATCGGTCGTCGCGCAGAATAATCAGGACTGCAATGCCCATTGCATCGAGCACGGTGGACAGTGATAAGTGGGCTACTGCTCAGAGTTCCCTCTCCTTTATTGAACGTTTGTCTTCTGTCCCTAACCACCCCTCTTTGCCCCATCTATCTACTCATAATGCTCCCGCTGATAACACGGTCGATACTCGCAACGACTCAGTCAAATAGTAGCGGGAACAAATCCTCTGTCTGGTAACTCACATTTTCTCAAGCCTTGTCAGCTTCTGAATCTTGGCTCTTTCAACGTGCCTACACTCACGCAGGTCTGTCAGCAGGCGTGCCTAACCCTCACATTAAATTCTCTGAACATTGATATCTGCTGCCTCAGTGAAACGCGTATACAGGATTCGAGCAGCGTAATTCAGCTAACTGGTCCTGGTATCTCATCGAGGTATTTTTTGCGCACTTCAGGAGACGAAGTAGCTCGAGCTGTGGGTCAACGTGGTGTAGGAATAGTCTTGACTGAGAAAGTTGAGGCTGCCCTTTTAGACTGGATCCCTGTTAACAGTCGTTTATGTGCTGTGAGACTCCAAGGGTCAGTTGGCGTTCGGAAAGATAGTTGTGTTAAGCGCAATTTGTTTGTGTTCTCAGACAGACTAGCTCCGACACCCATAAGGATGAGTTCTTTGATGAACTTGCCACTCTCGTTCGCAGCAGTAAAGGTTCTGACATAGTAATTCTAGCTGGTGACTTAAATGCACAAGTTGGCAAACTCAGTGTGTAAGAAGCCTGTTTAGGTGGGCATTGTGGTTTACCTGCTGAGCGTACAGAAAACGGGGATAGGCTTCTCCAGTTTTGTGCAAACAATCGATTGTTCTTGTCTAGCACCGATTTCCGACACAGCTCGCGTCGCACAGCGACATGGCGCTCTAACTCTACAGGTATTTTGAGTCAAATTGATCATATCGCCGTAAGCTACCGGTGGCGCAGTTCTGTTCAGAATTAAAGATCTTACTGGTCCATGTAGGTAAAGTCAGGCTATGCATTAGTTTTAATGCGATTATCGCTCCATCTCCATGGTCATCGTCGCAAACTCCAAACCCGGTTAGCTGTGAAACGTTTGTGCGATCCAGAAGTACGCACCCGGTATGACCAGAAGTTAGCAAATCAGCTACGATCTACGACGAACAGCAATGTAGATGATCATTGGGCTCATATCAAACAGGTGATGCACGTTGCAGCAGGTTTTGCCTGTGGTTCTAGATCCCTTGTCCATCAAAGACACTGGATCTCGCAAGAGTCGCTGAGTATAATGGAGCAAAAGCGTCAGCTCTCGAACTGTAAGGAAATGAAGATGCGGAGAAAACTGCAAAGACAAGTTATGAAAAGCCTTAAGAATGATCGCGAAAATTGGTGGGTCAAGGTAGCCGAATACATGGAAATAGCAGCTGCTTCAGATAACAGTCAGAGACTGTTTAAACTTGTTCGTGACAACGGTGAACGGCGCATCCAGATCAGTGAAACGATTTGGGATAGAAATGGAGAACCCATCCATAGCAAACAGCAAAGGCTTGACCGTTGGGCCGAGTACTTCAAAATACAGTTTAGCTGGCCGCACGCTAGTGTAGTTACTCCCGTGTCAACAATCGTGACTCCTGAGTTGGTTTCACTTGAGCCCCCATCGGGAGTCATGGACTCGATTACTAAGGCGTGGGAAAGCGGCAGGTCCCGATGAACTTCCCCCAGTTCTTTTCAAACTGGGTGGTAATGTTTTGATAAAATCACTTACCGCTTTGCTCCGTGACATTTGGAACTCGAAGCGTATTCCGTTAATATGGAGTGAGTCATTGATTATTCCCATCTTCAAGAAGGGAATACGCAACGACTGTGGTAGTCATCGTGGGATTAGCCTAATTCCGATAGTCACCAAAGTAATAATCTCGATTCTCCTGCACCGTCTTACACCGGCTCGCGAGAGGAATGCCCGCGAGCAGCAGGTTGGATTCCGCCCAGGTAGATGATGCATCGATCAGTTTTTTACTCTACGCCGACTACTTAAAACGCGTTACATGCATCGTCGACCGTCAATAATGGTTTTCTTAGACTTGAAAGGCGCTTTCGATTCAGTTGATCGAACATCGCTTTTCAGTGTTCTTTATCGAAAAGGTATGCCCCAGAAGTTCGTGAACCTAATGAGATCATTGTATTCTCATACTTCTGGCCGCGTTAGAGTTTACGGTGAACTATCCAGTTCATTCGAAACGACCAGTGGTGTTCGACAAGAATGTCCCATGTCACCATTCCTGTTCAACTTCGTCATGGACGAAATAATGGAGAGTGCGCTGCAAAATCTTCAGGAAGTAGGCGTCGAACAAGGAAATAGTGGAAAGCTGTGTGATCTAGACTACGCAGACGACTTTGTCTGTTTGTTCGAACCCACGGAACATGCTCAACGTGCACTAGACAGACTTGCAAGAACTGTAACTTCATTCGGCATGTGCTTTGCACCTTCAAAGTGTGAAGTGATGTTACAAGACTGGACGTCAACGATTCCGAGCTTGATGCTCGATGGGGAGGTGCTGATAATTGTCGACCGGTTCACCTACCTCGGCAGCAGTGTGACGACGGATGAGAGCATTGTAGTAGAGGTGAGCACACGTATATCCAAAGCTCGAGCAGCGTACGCTGGACTGAAACACTTGTGGCGTCGATCTGATATTTCACTGAAATTGAAAGGTCGTGTATACTGTGCCGCAATGTATGGTTGCGAAACTTGGAGTCTGCGTGCTGAAGATATTCGTCGTCTTGAGGTTTACGACCACCGATGTTTATGTAGTATCGCTAAGATCGGGTGGATTAGCCGAGTAGGCAATGCTGAGGTTAGAAATCGAGTATTGGGTAATTATTCGGAGAACGTTCTTTTACAGCGTATCCAACTTAGTAGACTTCGTTGGTTTGGGGCATGTGTTACGTATGTCAAATACACGTCTACCATACCGTGTCCTATTCTCCGCCCCTCCTAGGGAGTGGAAGAAACCACATGGAGGTCAACAGATGACTTGGCAGTGAGGAATGAGAAAATGTACAACGAACTTAGGGAAAGTAGGTGCCTCACGTCTTCGTGGTTGGGGTCCAAAAGATCCGTCTGACAGTTGGCTGGAGAGTGTGAAGAATATGGCAGCGAACCGTAAACACTGGTGATCGTGTTGTCAGTTTCTGTCAAATCAGAATGATTGATTAATGTGCGTTTGTAGAGTTAGACTGTGTATTCCGTGTGTTGGCTACTAGGGCATTCTTTCCTTTTCCCACTTGTATAGGTTCACTCTCTGTCCATCTTGTATATTCATACTTTCTAATTCAACGTGCAAGATGTTGAAAAAGGCAGTGTTCAGTGGGGCTTGTCCTACTGTTTGACGCTGTACGATGATGATGATGATGACTGTATCGAATATAACTTGAGTCCTGAGAACATACTAGGAAGACCATCGTAGTAGTCGGTTTTTGACCTAGTAAATACACATATCTGTTCTAAGACGGTGCCTTCTGACTCCCCAATGGATCCCAACAGTGCAGGTATGCCGTTTGCAAGGGAGATCAGAGGATGTAACTAAGTGAAGTTAACACTGTGCGACGGGCATTGCGGAAAACCGATACTTGCCAGTGCCTTCGGCAGAATAGAAAAATGATGTTTCATGTAGAATCAGCGCTTCATTACCCGTTTTTCGAATTCCTCAAATCTCTTTTTTCCATAATTTGAACATATTGTCTATCTTTAGGAAGGAACGTTTTAGCGTCGTACACGTATCTTAATGATGACTGTGAGCATGAGGACGTAAATGCTAAACAAAAACTGGTCACCAACCGAACTAAACTGATGCCTGAAACAGTTTCTGTTAATCATACTAAAGTTTTTACATAATATGATTCATCATGCAGTTTCAACGTTTGAACCATTGAAAACCATGGAAGCATTGTACAGCTGTATCACGCAGTGTATAAGTTCAATATACTGCGAGAGCCCGCTCCGATAGCCTTGTGGTTAAGGTGTTCGACTTGCATTCGTTCACCCCGGGGTTCGAGTCTCAGTTAGGGCTCGGTGGATGAGCGCTGCCGGTGTTTCTCAACGAGGACGAAGTAGCTGCACAGTGCTTCTATGGTTTTTAATGGTTTGAACGTTCACACTGCTTGATGAAGCACATTATGTAAAAATCTAATCTCCCATTACTCAATTTCATATTAGGATTCGCTCTGTAAAGTTCGTATTGAGGATGGTGTCGTTCAGTAATGGTTTTTTACTACATGCTCGAGCATGAGTGCATGTACCGCTTCGGAAGTCGGCACTACTGAGCATAAACGGCAACTTGACCCTGACACTTGGAGTAAAGAGCCACAAAGACCAGGTTCGGTAACGAGCCGGATGATACCGGATTAAGCGAACAAAAGAAATCATGAGAATTCCGAAAACAAACGCACACACAATAATCTATTGAAACTCAATGTGCTGGACGCCATGAAAATGTGTTGTATTGATGACTCCGTTCAGTGAAGACTCTATGAAGTTTCGAACAATGTTGATTATAAAACCTGTTGACCCAATGACTCATGAAAACAGGAATCACGACATATAGCCTGGAAACCACAGTAAAATTTATAAATATAACTTGAAGAACTAAAAAAGTTAACAGTAGGATAGTAAAGTGAAAAGGAAAAATAAGAACTGAAAACCGCCTACCACAGGATTTCGAACTGTTTATGTTTGCCAATAAGCATCGAGTTACAAACGCCTCAGCAGGATGTAGAATAAAAGAGTATTATCACGAGTACCTTCTTTTTCGCGTAACATACTCCCTACGGAAGATATGGACTGTATGTGGCATAATTTGTAGAAAAGACTAACAGCTATTTAAAAAACACCGGTTGGTTTCCATATATGAACGTGACAGAGAAGAAAATTGTTGAACCCCAGACAAGTTTTTAAACACGCTTCGAATTTCAACAAAACCCCACATGATTTGTAGGTCTAGATGGAACACTAGTGAACATCATCGTATGTATCGCCCTCAAAAGAATGTTAGCATAAACGCCCTGAATTTCGTTACGGTATCGTGAGAAACAGTATTCGGATGACAACACAGCTCAGATCATAAACTAGAAAAGGATTAATGAGTATTATCTCGGTTGTAATGCAGTCCCACGTTTGTTCAAACCTATGACGCTGAGAATCTAATGCAGCTCAAACAGCAGAAATCAGCCGACCAGTGGTCACCGAATAGCACGCCAGAAGTTTTATTCAGTCGAAACATAGTCACAGAACTAATCTTTGGATCAACAAAGATACAAACTGTGGTGAATGTGGTTGTTGATTCTACGAGGATTATTTAGTCTACGCCATGCATCGTTGGGAAATGCCGCTATTTCGTTACAATTCTGCAACCTATTGGATATAAATACTTAACCGGTGATGGTCGAATAGTCTAGAGCGTTTACTTACCACCTTGGAGGTCAGAGGTTCGCATCCCTGCTATCACCTGTTACTTTGGTAGTGGATAGTAATCAGCTACCATCCGGCTCGTTATCACACCCGACCTATTCGGACCTTATGCGACTCTCCATCTCAAGTCTTAGGGTCTGGTTGTCGGTTATCACAAATGGTACAGCGAGCTTTTGTGGCTATGGGATGTACCCATTTCATCACACTTATGCGTAAACACGTAATAATTTAAAAAAATACGATGAAGGATAAACGAGTGGACCTATGAAATAATATGAACGGCACTTTTGAGGATAAATTAGTGAGCCGTTTTCTGACGTCAATATCTGGAGATTTTCGCTAGAACGTATCCAATACAATATAGAATCAAAAAGCCTACAGCGAGAGATCAATAAGAGGGAGGAGGACTGCGGCTGGCACAAGTCAAGTTGACATTCTATTTATAGTGGAATGAAACACTACAAGCAAACGTCATCAGGAGTCATGCGCACATTTTGAGCACACACAGTACCACCTGAATTCAAACCCAACAATGCTAGTAACAAAACTAAAACATGGACCATTCCTCCAACCGGTGGATACTACCAGACAGCGTGTGCTTTGAAACCCGTCAACATTAAAGTATGAGTAGAACTAATGCAATTACTCACCTCTTATTGAGAATCGAATTTTGCCAATTTTCAATGCGATTTAACCACTGACGCCATTCGGAAGTCACGTGCTGTAGCAATCGCTTGGTGCCTAGCATACCAGGCTCGGGGAACCACCGCGCGTATCGTCTGAAAGTTCGCAAAGGGTAAAAAAACGAGAAACGCATAAGCTGAATAAGAGTGGAATTCCTTTTGATTCAATCATTTCGTGTGATTTCATATGTGAAACTAACGAGCATCTAAATGATCGAAGCAAATAAAGTCGTGAGGTAATGTCAGGTCGTTATTAACGACAGAGATGACTGTTGACCATGAAAATTAAAAAGCTGTTATCAACGAACCTTTAATTTCCCAATACCTCGAAGGGATATAAAGAAATAAAATGAATCTTATTTTTGTCATTTACTATCCGACATCCAAGAACGGACCTAACCACCGCATTGTATACTCTACCCTTAACGGACAATCGGATGCCACACCGAAGCCAAAAATGGCATAGGTTGGCAAAAGCCAAACGCGCCTTCTGTATGCACGATGACACTTCATGCGAAATCTGTTCACTTGGTGAGATGTAACTACCCAGGTAACAAAATTTATCGACTTCAGCAAAAGTTTCCCCTGCCAACACAAGGTTTAGCGTTGAGCCAACCCAGTACTGCAACAGCATTTTACACCTTGATGGTGAAAAACGCATCCCAAACATTGCTACACTGTTGTTTAGGCTACATAACAAAGCATACAAGTTACCTGGATCTTCACTTAGAAAAGCAATATCATCCGCGTATTCCAAGTCAGACAGTCTAGTGCTTGATACTATTCTCACACGAGGATGGGGCTACCTCAAGAATCAATTCAACAACAAAATTGGAGAGGAAGAGTGAAAGCTAGGAACCCTGACGAACACCACTTTCCGTGGTGAACTTGGATGAAAGATCGCCGTAAGCATTGGAAAAGATAAATACACTTCCCTGACACACCCTTCAATGAGAGGCAGCGCCAGAGAACTGTGCAGTCGTCTGAATCGAACACCACTTACACATCAAGAAAGACCGAGATCATGGGCATACGGAAGGTGTGTCTGTGCCCTAAGGTTTACCGAAGGGTAAACATGTGGTCGATACAACCCCGACCAGGTCTGAAACCGGCTTGATTCTCACGCGTACACATTTCGTGGGCACTGGATAGTCGGTGGAAAATGAGACCGGGGAGCAGTTTAGATGCGACATTTACCAAGCTAATTCCCCTGTGAATTTTACAATAGGATCCGTCGCCTTTCCTGTAAATCGGCACAATCACCGATTCACACCATTCCCTAGGAGTCTGTTCGTTATCCCAAATAAAACGGAAGGCTTCACTTCCATCCTTGAAAAAAGATGGAGACAACCCATCCGGTCCAGCGGCTTTGTACCTTTTCAAGTAACCTATCTCCCGCATAATCTCCATCTCTGATGGAGGACGAATATCCACCTGCATTGTTTCTCTTGTGGGTATATTTGGAAGGTTCACTGTTGAAATGGGCCAACTGAGTTGTTCCCTCAAGTGCTCCGCCCAACGATCCAGACGACATCCCTGAAAGTGAATCAGTGAAGCGAGAGACTGAGGTTGTATCTGGAGTGCTAAGAGTGATCACAAGAGTTGGGTCTTGTATGCGTGTTTCAAAGACACAGCATACATCTATTTCGAATGTCTCAAGAGGTTTAGCGAAGGAAGCCTGTTCTATTTGATATAGTGTGCGGACGTTGAAGGCAGCCAAGTGAGGTGAACATTTAGGCTTAAGGAGCACTTTCGATTTATACCCGATTCCTGAACTGTTGTTTTCTTCAGAGCCAAAATAATCCGTGGCGTTTTGTATCGATCTTGAATTAACGGAGGAAAAGTTAATAAGGCCCGTTACAGAAAAAATGTTGGAGGTTAATGGGCGAATTATACGTCGCGGCTGCCCACACCGCAGAAGGGATCTCTCCTTGGGTCACACACTGAAGTACCCGTAGCGCAGTAATGAATCATTGTAGGTAAATGGAAACTTCGAATCAATTAAGGTCGTTCCCCGATAGCTTCATATAATTGAAATAATTCACGAAACTTGAACTTCGTACGGAGGAGATTTTCAAAAGCATCACAATCGACACTGCCTGTAGCTGATTCAGTTGCAATGACCATCAACGGTTTATTAATTGCTACTTCTCAGCAGCACTCTAATTCGGAAATCGAAACAATCACAGGTATGGAAACGTAGGGAGAGAACTACAAACAACAGTGTCAATTCAATGGATAAAATGTGCGATTATTAGACCGTCAATTTGTATGACACGTAGTCTACCTTTCTATCCATAATCGCTGATTTGATAGATTTCGTGGATACCACCGTGGAAGCTCAACGCGCTTTCAATAGCCAGGTGCACTAGTCTGGCTTTTAATATATTTATTTCACATTATGGACTGAGCGATTCGTAGCGCTGATCCTATCCAGGTTGATGTAATACCTGATAAGTGGCATATTATGATTTAGTCAAGTCGACATTGCCGATCGAACCATGGGGTTAGATCTGTATGTGGCACTGAGTCTCATGGTTGCTAGACGGCAATAAAACAAATGCCCGCATATCATTATTAATTATTAGCCTTCCAGCACTAATTTCATCGAAAAGGCTTCATCAAGCCGTCAAATAGGGATAAAAGACAACCACACTAGTTAGTTCCGGTGAAATACACAGGATCTGCGAACATTATGTGCACGGTCATTGGCGCTTATAGTTCAACTTAGGACAGAATTCGTGCGCCTAATTGATTGAGGAAGTCTCTGATCGTTGCGGTTGAGTAACACATTGGGTTACTTCGGAAAATGCTGGACATGTAAACAAATTCTACTCGACTTCATTTCACAAAGCTAATATATATTGCAATCAACTTGTGCCAAACGCAAACAGTTCTGATGGGTCGCAGTCACCGAGATCTCTGACTGACAACATCAGTACGCATTTTTGAAGTTCGAACGTATCGGTAACAGTAAGGAATATGAAAATACATGAAATACGTTTTCTAATAATGCCGCAGATTGAAAGTTAAAAAGGTGGTCGAACAAGCGCTGCTGCTCACACTAATTCACTTCAATACATACGTGGCACAGGCTAGTATTCCTACCCACACACCAGACAGTAAGGTCCGTAAACTCAGCCTACAAGAAAGCAGATTCAACAGTGAAATGACTGGGAAACCCAGCTAATAGGTCAGGTATGAGATAAGTGATTCACAGTTTGTTGTCGGTTTTGAACACCCACTGTATTAGAGTCCTAATTAAAATAGATAGCGAGAACGTCAGCACCTATTCACAGACTTGGGGCTATCTCTGAGCGGTCAACACAAGCTCCAGTTATATGTTTGCGTAACCCTCTTGGACAATCTCATTCAACACACGGAGGGAAAGGCCAAGGCCAATAAATCACGTTATGGTGGGCCCGATAATTACTCGCTGATAGTTCTCTAGCGGTAACTGTCCTACGTAAAGACGTTCGAAGATACATCGATTCTTAGCTAGATATGATGTAATAATACGAGTATGAATGTACCTCACTGCTATTTCAATCTCGACACAACTACCAGTGTTTGTTTCGTCTTACGACCTGTGGCACTATTAGCAAACATATTCTACTTATTTTTTCCCGTACGTTTACAGATATGGTCGAACTTAAAAAGGGATGGATGTTGTCAATCACAACCGTCCAACCAGGGTTCGAGTCCCAGTAGGGCCCGATGGATGCGCCTTGTTGTTGATCCAAGAAAACGATGAAACAACCGCAGTGCTTCCATATTTTTCAATGATGAGCTGAGCCTTGCTACTGCATATTGAATCATTTGATAATTGCGTCAGATTCATTGAAATTTCACACTCATTAGACCAATGCGAATATACAAGCATGGACCGCGCACTGGTTTGCCATAAATCCTGTGCTAATAAACAGCGCAAAATTGAGTAAACACTACACAGATTACCATTTTACTCGACTGTTCCATTGAAGCTCTGCAGGAATGACCAACATGAAATTATTCATAACAAGCGAGTCCATATTGGTGGGTATACTACTAACAGTCATCGGATTACATTAGAGGCTTCATACGATCAATCCGCGGTTAAATACGACACTTATAGCGTATAACTAGGAAATCCCGGTGGTTTTCAACTTATTCTGAAGCTTACAATCTAACGAATTTTTGCTAGCCAATGGGATATAAAAGTATGCATATAAAAAACACAGAGAGTATTATCATTCAGATAATCGGATAACTAAACAACTAGTGGGTACAAGCACGCTAGCGGTCGTAACATAATGTTATCTCGCTGTTGAAGGACTGGGTTGGCTCAACGCCAAACCTTGTGTTGGCAGGGGAAACTTTTGCTGAAGTCGATAAATTTTGTTACCTGGGTAGTTACATCTCACCAAGTGAACAGATTTCGCATGAAGTGTCATCGTGTATACAGAAGGCGCGTTTGGCTTTTGCCAACCTATGCCATTTTTGGCTTCGGTGTGGCATCCGATTGTCCGTTAAGGGTAGAGTATACAATGCGGTGGTTAGGTCAGTTCTTTTATACAGTTCAGAAATATGGTCGTTAAGGGTAGAAAAGAAGCGAAGACCGTCGATGTTCGAGCATCGAGGTCTGCGTAGCACTGCTCAAGTATGGTGGGAACACCGTGTAAGCAATGCTGAGGTTCGGCGTAAGGTCTTGGGAACCAGAGGTCAGTCTGTGTATCAAGTACCGAATCTTACCAGGTTATGGTGGTTGGGACATGTGTTACGCACGCCTACCGATAGACTTCCTCGGCGTGCGCCGTTCTCTGAGGCAGGTAAAGGTTGGAAGGTAGATCGAGGTGGTCAGTCCATTACAAGGCAAAAAAGTATGGAAATCTTGATCAGTGGACTTGGTCAAGTAGGACGTGTTAGATTTCCGGGTTGGGGTCCACGTGAACCGCTTACTAAATGGCTGGAGACACTGTGTGATATGGCTGGGTGCTGCGGTCAGTGGCGTGGTTGCATTCGGACTCATTCCTTATCCATTTGATTTCCGGTTGATACTTCGACTATTTTGAGACCTTATGACTACGCCCCTATTCTTTTCTCCCTTTACTCGACGATGTTGGAAGGTAGCAACCGAAACCAGAGCATAAAAGTGCGAGGCTGTCGGTTGAATAAATCGAAACCGACTGAACTCTTTCTGTGTCTTCGAGATTTCCACTTATTAATTTTTTTCATTTGATGCTTCTATGCTTTCTGCCCTTTACTGGACGATGCTGGAAGGTAGCAACCGAAACAAGAGCACAGAAGTGCGAGGTCAGTGGTTATATAAACTGAACTGAACCGAACTTCTTTGATTCCGGGCGGTCAACTTAACACGCTCTACACGTCCGATTACACAGTTAAAGTTTTTATACTTTCGTCACATCTCATAAACTGTCCAGTGTTGCCCATTCTCCAACAGAGGTCTTTCTTGATGGATTTCGTATACCAGAGAAGTCTTTCCGAATGCATGAGTAACACACGTCATTCATCGTAGCTTGACCATCCTTAGTGCCTGATCCAGACTGTTTGGCGACGTCTAACAGCATTGGGCCACAGTTTGTGAAATCGATTTGTGGAAGCACGTTCGAGCAACTCTCATTCAAACAATTCGTAATTTGCTACCTACTGATAATGATCACACGCGGATGAGTAGTCAATCAACACTCAGCATCCCATCAAACGTCATCGGCCCTCGTCATATTTATTCACCGCCAATTTGCCATGTCGAAAAAGTCTTCATCAACGAAGCGATTTTGTGCCCTTGTTAGTCCTTATACAGATAAGTGACAAATAAACTTGGAATGAACATGAACTTAAACAAACCCTGGAGTATGCGAAATGTCATGCCACCGAAAACGTGAATGATAATGGTGATGGAATAAACGGACACCTGAATAAAACTCATGGACAATACGGATAACACAATTCATGTGCTATAATCATATCCTAAAACGCGTGGAGGAGCTTTGTTTGTTTTGAACAACCAAGCGACAGAGAAAACCATGGGCTGCTTGTACAAAGTATTGGCATCAAAACGGTGAGAATCAGAAAAAAAAGGTTAGTCGATAAATGCTTCACCTTACCGGGTATATATGACTTCACCAGAACGGAATCGCACAATAGGAGAGTGCCATACAATAGCAAATTCAATTTCACTCCGACCGGGAACAACCAAGTGATTTTGACGCTGGGCAGGAGGAGCAACACATGTTGCACTGACGGCGATACCCAGCTTAGGAAGCTGTTTGCGGCTGGAGGCAGTATTTGGGACGTAATATCCAACTTAGGATGAAGTGAAAGGGCAATAAACGGATAACACTGTCAGAAGGATGGACCCTCATTTCGGCACGATTCGACCCAGTCGTACTGATACAAATAAGACGAAACTGTAAAACCACACATACCATAAGCTTTTGATCTGCTCTTCGTCACGAGATTGCGCAGACCCCTTAACCTCAAAGGTCAACCGCCCTATCACGGAAAACCAGCAGCCTGACGCGGGGGCTTGAACTGAAGAACTACACACGGTCGCAGTTGGTTAGGTGTGAAAATGAGCCGGATGGCCGAGATCCACGGGGGCGTAATTCTATCTTCTTGCCTCCGAGATGGAAAACGCTGATACAACTAGAATACCTCCGTTTCAATTTGTAGGTTTTCCCGTCGTTAATCAGCTTTATCGTAACGTTTCTCCGGCGTAGGATAACTACTGATAAGTACATTCAACTCGAACTACGTTGAGCTGAACTCTTGAAAATGTATATTTGGCACAATGATTAAATTTCAATCGTCAAGGGTGTGAATGCATGCTCTTTGTGCAAGAGCTCACCGTTGAATCACAACTGTGACTGTTGATAATTATTTATAGGTTAGGCCAAAGAACAACGAGCCTGCAGTTGAAAACTAACAAATTGCACCCACCCAACTACATACTCCTTGCCATTAGTATTTATATACAGCTGTAACATCGACTGTGATGCATTCCAAGATTTTTTCAAACCATGATTCGAGTACAGTGATTCCTTTCACGGTATTATTGAATGATATGTACTTATTCGGATCCCTATTTTATAAGGTAATTCAACACTGCAATATGGGTAGTTGAACGTGTGTAACCCTGAGTGCCACGGTGAAATCATCTGAGGTATTGGACCACTGTTGTCCGGCTTGTAACCACAATTGACCAACTGGGACCTCATGTTTTTCCCTATTCCAACTCTCAAGGTCGAGTTATGGACTATCGTCAATAGTGCAGTAGGCCTTACACAGAAATCATGCGCAAGCATGTAATAAAAAAGTGTCGATGCATGATAATAAAATGAAATTGGTAAACGAGACCAAATTTGTTGTCCTAAATATTATTTAGAAAGGTCGTCAATCCTAAAAGTCTGGTAGAACTAGGCTTTTCAACCGACGATTTTTATAACGAGAAGGTCAAAAAAAATCCTTCATAATTAAGATCTTTCACGTTATATGTGGTTTAATAACGCTTCTTGACAATGACTATAAAATTACTGAAACAGGGAAATCCAAGCATGCATCGGTGTGAACGCTCAAATCAAGGTCATTTGGGCGCGCATCGTTAATCGGTTGTATTGTTTTCGCGATAATGAAGCAAGGAGCCGGATAAGCTAATTTCTCGGTACCTTGGTGAAGAGAACCGAAATCGGATTGCAAGGGCTGATAAACCTGAATTTTCTATGACGGACCTTGCCCAGTGCTTTAACGTAAATATGAGCAAAATCTACCGGATAATCCACAAAAACCATTTATATATATATATATATATATATATATATATATATATATATATATATATATATATATATATATATATATATATATATATATATATATATATCAAATATTCCCGATATTTCTCGCAGAAGACCTATTATTAGGGTGATAAATATCACGATGTACCTCCATCCAAATCTTCTAGCCCTGAGCTCGAACGAAGACTACTCCAAAACGTTTGTGCAGATGGCGCCACCCGATATGAATGATAGGCAGTCCACTCAGCGTCCTGGTCTCCTTCGGCTGCGGATCCATAAACTGTGGCCATAGAGTTTGTCTCGCCCGAGTCGGAAGTGGTCAGGCCTGTCGTCTTGCTGAACATGAAACCGGGACACCGACTAACAGTCACCTGAAGATGTGGCAGAAAAAAAGCAGTTAGTCGATGGTCATATTCTGAACTCAAACACCACGTAAGGGATTATTGTTTTTATCAGTCAGGGAGAATAGTGCTAACCCTTACGTACTCCGATAAGTAAGTGATAGTGTTAGGGAACCGATAGAATTATACTTGTAAGAGTAACTCGACAAAATGTGCTTCTTATGGTTTGACACCGATAAGGCCACGTATTCTGTGTTGTCTGGCGATCCCATACACGAATGTTCTCATGTTCACCGGTCACAGTAACCAACTCACTTCGCCTATCCGTGTCCCTCAGTGAATTGATCCCCTGTTAGTCCAGATGCATTATCAATCCAAGCAGATGGGAATCAATGCGAGGCTTCCAGTCTGTCCAGTTTTGAACAATGAACGGAATGGGCTTAGTTATTAACAAACCAATGACTTTGCCTTCAGACGCCTCTATTTCTCGACGGATGCATCCGCGACAAAACGCACGATACGGCACTGCAGCCATGTTCATATGATACAACAATTTAGCGATGGGTTTACAGGAGATAGTTCCTTCCTTCAATCCCAAAGTGGGATATAGGATAGCACGGATGGGATATCCGTGACGGTACTTAGTGACAGCCTCTGGGAGGTTGATGAAAGCTACCACAATCTACGTATATCACCGAAGCAAAGCATTCTGATCAATGAAACAAAAATAAATCGATCCAACTAAGACCAATGGAGTTGACTGTGAACAACTGAGCTGTCACATCATCAAACCCAATGTACTTTGAGATCTGAATAGCCCTAAACGAAGGAGAAAGACGAACAAAGAGAACACCTAACATTGGCTAAATGTGATCGATCAGTCGGTTCTTTTTTCAAAAAGCATTTTAACAATATAAACATGAAAATGCCCGAGTAGAAAAAGTTTTTACTGTATCTAATCAGATGCGTACTAAAAACAATACAGAAATAAACATTAAATCGCCCGTCACATACTCAATCCAAGACATCAACCTGCTTTTCGTGACCTTTTTCGCTACCAGTTCACGTTTTGCTGCGGTGCGCCCACAAGACTGTCACTCAAAGATGGAAATCTGTCCTGCATGGATAAAAGTACCAGCTCGCTTGTATGTCTATGAAACTGGTTCACCTTGCCGTGATAACTTACTTACTACAATTTAAATGCTGACTACAATATAATTAGTATTATGCAACCGATGAGATGCAGCAAAATCTACCCGAATGTAAATCGTACAACGTCCACCCCAACACTTCTAACACAGTCAAGAACGTCCTCAACCACTATCATACCTGAAAACTGTACACCAGCGAAGTCAATCTGCGAACTTGTGCAGCACTTGTCGATTCCCGCAAATGCTTTCCGCACCCGAAGGTGAATATAAAACTGCTTTACAACTATCCCAATACAGGCAAAAAGGATTCAGTTTAGTTCTTCCAGCTATTTACCACACTTCTGTGCCCCAGTTTTGATTGCGATACATCAGCAAGGCTTAATCAAGATCAAAACGAATAGCAGTATAAACAGTAAACAAATAGAGAAGAAATTTATGGGTGGAAAACATGAGGAGAGAGTATAATACCACCATAACCTGTTCGTCTTAAATGTTTGGTCCGGAGACTGACCTCAGGCCACCAAGACCTTAAACTTAACCTCATCACTGCTGACACAATGTTCACATTCAATTCCAGTGATGATGCGAAAATATCAACGCCCAAATACCGATAGTCAATGTATTCAGTAGCAAGCGCCAGTTTTCTGAGCTATATACGGTTGAACCGACCTAAATTCTACAACGTACACTGAACTTCTGACAAACAAATAAATAGCAAAAAGACAACGCAGATAACTGAGAATAGCAAAAAACAGACACAACTTCTGTATGAGCAAAGGTATTTCGTTCGGTAAATAACTGCCAACTATGACAAGTAATCGGCGGTGATCGGTTGGCGACCCAAACCCGTAGTGATGGTAGCGTACTAGAAAAGTTGATGAAGAGAATTCAGCTGTTGTTCATTAATACTCATCTTAAACAGTATCTCCTTGATTTACTGTGAATCGTCGATCATCCCTAGAAATCACTGAAAAAACATATCCATCGAATTTCCCTGCATTAGGCCGGGGAAGGTGATGAGGATAGTGCTCCGATATTAGGAACGTGAGATTAATAGGACTAATGAGTTACATATCTTATTAGTGCGAGTAAAAATCGCCAGAAGTAGTATTCAACATCAATGATTAATCAAAATGTTGATATGTTTAAAATCCACCTCCAATTATGGTCGGGAAGAGCTGATGCAAGCACCAAACAATTAACACCTACCCTATCCGACTGTTTAGCAGCAATGCCAAAACAGCACGGCAGTTCGTTGCCAATTATCCGTTCAAGAAAACATCCGGATAAGGAGTAGTCGGAGAAATAGAATGATGCGGAACGAGCAAAATAGTGATCTGGGGATTTGGCTGCCAAAGCATCTGGAGTGTCCGTAGATAAGGATCGAGACATACAACTCACACCATTTGACCCAACACTAGTTGTGGAATTCTTCGTCACACTGGGCGTGTTCCGTGGGACAGCGTCTGGACCGTGCCAAGAAAAAGTGATGCACACCTCGATTGGCTGTGCGCCCAAGTTCAGAACTTGCCAGAGGAAAATGCAAACAGGTAAACAGCTAGTCTGGTAATCGTTCGGGATCACAGGAGATATCTACGAAGGAGAGAAAAGGAGTAAAAACTAACATCGTATATGATGAATGTCGTTTTGGTAAGACCGTACGCTGAGAAGTTATTTCGTGAACAAGATTGAGAGGTAAAAGTTGGAACGAAATTAGACGAGGAAATAAAACTGCGAGAATCTACAGTACTTGGATTAAAACTGAACCTCCAATATTGCCCTCCATCCTCTATTCTGATCAGCATTCGGTGTTAGTAGGCAAAAAAACGCTCCAGTCCAACAATGCCTATGTGAACAGTTAAATGAATGTACGCAACAAAAATTGCTGACGGGATTGAGAATGACTGGTAATAATTTCGTGATTCAGAATCTTGACAACCGAACATGAAAATGTCGTACAATGTTTTACTAAAGTGCACTTATAATCAAATTTTCAATTCGACGCCATCTTGCGGGAATGCAAAGAAACGTTTTTTATTTATTTCACTAATCCAATGCATGACAACAAATGAGAACAACACATTGAGTTTATGGAACAGATGTACAAATCGTGTTTTATTTCTTGTAATCAGCTTACCCAATGAGACTTGCCGAATATCATAGATTTTAAACAACTCCTCGATGAGGACCCCAGAAAACGAAATACCGCACTATTGCAGGAATTTATATACAGCCACTCTGACGCCAAACAGGACAATGTGTTATCGAAGTTTCTGGTGTGCACCAACCTCGCTCATTTACATTATATATATATATATATATATATATATATATATATATATATATATATTCTTTATGCTAAACTTATCCTCGTTTCAATAAGAATATTCTATCCTTGTCGCTTGCTTACAAACGGGTGATCATGTAACGTAACTTGCTTTACCTTTTTTCTTTTATTTGACTATCTCCTGCGAGGGGATAAGTCGGCTCCATGGACATTACGCACCATTGCTGACTACGCGCGGCGGTCGAAGGCGACCTCAGTGCAGCTCGAGATTCGGTCCTTTTCTCATCGCCGGACTCTATAGACCGATGGAAGGCCTAGAGGTTCTACATCCGTTTTTATGGTATTGGTCCACGCCTTGAGCTGTCCACCAAAGCGACAACACTAACCAGGGCAAGAAGCAGGACAGAGTGTTTATCTGGTTATCTCTGACTCGGGTCGCCGAAAGGTATGGCCGAAC
Organism: Fasciola hepatica; assembly: GCA_948099385.1. Lineage (NCBI taxonomy): Eukaryota > Metazoa > Platyhelminthes > Trematoda > Plagiorchiida > Fasciolidae > Fasciola > Fasciola hepatica. Next base: position 4,696,784 of record CANUEZ040000012.1, on the reverse strand, counting down.
CACTGAAGCCGTCAACGTTGGAGCAGGACACAGAGCGCATCGAAATCAGAGCATCGTCTCCTTACCTCTTCGTTGGACACCCTGACGTGTCATTTGACGTTGGAGATTTGCCGGATGCACCAGTGGTCCAAAACCTCCAGCCTTCTGGTATCCTCAGCTCGTAGTGGCCAGGTTTCGCAACCCTAGATGGGTACGGGGAGGGTGGTGGCACGGTAAACACGAGCTCTGGCCCTCAAGCTGATTTTCCTGCAAGCCCACGGTGTTCATCTTAGCTGAAGGAAGGCTATCCTTGCGCCGTCGATCCGTAACATCATTTCATCCTTTGCCTAGCCGTTCGGGAGCAGAACTGAGCCTAGGCACTTGAATGCAGGGACGTATTCAACTGGTCGGTCATTGATGGACAGCCGTTGAATTGTCGGGCCTAGATGGGCCGTGAAAGCTTTCGTTTTGGTTGAATTCACTTCTAGCCCGATGGAATTCGCGAAAGAATTGAGTCAGTCGAGGATTGGTTGGAGCATAGCGGATGAGTCTCCCAGCACGACAATATCATGCAAGAACTCCAGGTCCGAGATGCATATTTCCTGGCTAGGCTGAACACCAGGGTAGTTGTGTAATGCATGGCCCATTGTCTAGTCAATGGCTAAGTTAAACAGCGCCGGTAGGAGGGGAAAACCCTGTCTTACTCCGGTAGTGAGTGCGAACTCACAAGATTCTCGGTGTAAATACGAACCTTAGTACCAGTTATCAAATAGTACCCCCTAAACAGCCTTGAAAGCTTATCGGGCATCCCATCCGATTGGGTGATGGTCAAAAGAGACTCTCGGTTAACAGAATCGAAGGAGGCCCAGAATTCGATGAAGCTACCTACCGTTGGCTTCTGGAACTTATAGCAGTGCTCCAGTATTTGGCGCAGTGTGAAGATTTGATCCGCACAACCTCTACCACGGCGAAAACACCCTTGGTCCAGGCGAGTGCGCTTGGACTCTTGCATCGGAGAAACGGTTTCGTAACAACGTACCAAAATCTTTTCGGTGACATCGATCAAGCTGATCCCTTAGTAGTTTTCATATTCCGACCTATCAGAATGGACAGTAGAATTGGCATGCCCCAGTCGAGTGGGAATGCTTCGTCTCGCTTAAAGGACCCAAAAAGTGCACATAACCTGCCAATCAATGACGATAAACAGGCTTTATATACTTATGGAGCGATGCTATATTCCCAGGTGGCTTTTCTGCCCATCTGTTTGTTAATTATTTCTGTGATTTCCACGGTACTGGGCGGTTCGCAGTTCCTTTTGTACTGGACTGGATGAGTTGATATTGGTTGGTGAGTCCAGTGGTTTGTAGGTTAGATGAGCAGCAGACCGTCCATTTTCTTACTTTCTTCGGGTATTAAGTTTCCTGCCGTGTCACGAAGAAGCGAACCTTGTTTGTTGTGCTTATTCGAGGCGTTGCGAATGAAGTGAAACAGTTTACCAAAGTCATCAATTCCTGATGCGGTCTCCATTTTTTCGGCTATTTTAATCCAGTATTTCTTGCGATCAACCTTGGCGGAGGGTGTGGCCTCTCGTTGCACTCTCTGACGTTTACCACTACCTGCAAGCCGGGCTTCATGTGCTTCAGTTAACAATGGGAGCGCGCTCTCAGAGATCCAATCTTTTGCCCGGTTTTTGGTCTCCCAAATACCGTTCATGCAGCTCCCTTGATTGACGACTTTATTCGAGTCCACTGTGCTTCCACTGAAACTTCGCCTTATTGTGCGTTAGTTGCGGTGATCAGTCGAGCTTTGATTGCTTGTGATAGCGCTTCTCGCTTCTCTGGATCTTCTAGGGGAGCAACGATTATCCGGAAAGGCGGGGTGCAGAGACCCAGCACCTGTATACGGATGAATTTTGAAGCACTCACGTAAGAGGACATGATCAGTGCCGTTTGTATTGCCCGTTTTCGCACCACGGTACGCTTGGCAATCCTCCGCAGACGAGGCCCAACGGGATCTCAACAGGATGTGGTCGAGCTGGTGCGCAATGTGACCGTCATTGGAGTACTATGTGAGTAGGTGCTTCTCGGGTGCTGAACTCGAGTGCTGCAGACAACCACTCTGTTGACGTCGGCTATACCAATCAGTTGGCCACCGTTCTCGCAGCGCTGACCGAGACCAAATTTCCCGAGAATATTGTGAGTGGATTCCTCGGCCGTACCTGTGCGAGTGTTTCACTCTCCTGCGACAAAAAGTACATCACGCCTCGAAACCCGGTTGATTACCTCCTGCAAGTTACAGTAGAATTCGTCTTTGGTTTCGTCATAAGCCGAGTTGGTTGAAACATTGGGTCCCCTTTATCCAATTCATGAGAACAGAGAGAAGACATAAGTCGCGAGATGCAAGCATTTCGTTTACTCTTGTCAACCGCGGACGTAAAACGTGTCAGTATATATACATGATACAGCAGAGGGGTAAGTGCAACAGTAAAGTAGGCACGATCGAAAGCCCTTACAGTGCGTACGTTGGGGAGAGTGAAGTCTGTCGTGTTAACGCCAGGGTAAACAAACATTTCGGGTCAATCGTTTTTGTGCACAGAGTGCTAGCTGATGCATCATGATCAGAATAGCTTCACTGAACGCTAATAGTTTCGGTGTTGGATTGCGCAACAATGCTTTGAAACACTGGGTCACGTCAACTGGGGCAATACAAAACAACGTAAAACCGCCAGCTCCTTCGACTGCAAGACACTTAATTGCATTAGGTCACAAAGTTGACCTGACCCAGTGTTTCAAAGCATTGTTGCACAATCCAACACCGAAACTATTAGCGATCAGTGAAGCTTTTCTGATCATGATGCGTCAGCTAGCACTCTGTGCACAAAAACGATTGACCCGAAATGTTTGTTTACCCTGGCGTTAACACGACAGACTTCACTCTCCCCAACGTACGCACTGTAAGGGCTTTCGATCGTGCCTACTTTACTGTTGCACTTACCCCTCTGCTGTATCATGTATATATACTGACACGTTTTACGTCCGCGGTTGACAAGAGTAAACGAAATGCTTGCATCTCGCGACTTATGTCTTCTCTCTGTTCTCACGTATTGGTTGAGGCATAGACCGCAATCACTGTCAGATTGTGCGAGGAGCCTTTATTGCGTGTCGCAGCGAGTTTGGATGAGACTGGTTCCCAAGAAATCATTGAGTTATTAGATACCTTGTACGGAGCAAACGTCACATCGTAGAGACCGGAGTTGTCTTTCAGATTACTGTGATAGAGACAAAAAGATGTATCCACTGCCGGGACCTTTATTCGTCGGCTACTTTGGTTGGGTAGGCGGACTCCCGGGGGGCAAGCAATATTTACTTCATAGTCATGTAGAGTCCGCATTGCGATTCACTGGTCATCGACGTCTACAAACGTCCTGACATTCCGACAGGTTACGTGTGCTCTTTTCCTGAAGCAAATAATCAGAGCTTGCTGTCTTATCATCTCGACCGCTGGGACACGAAGCGCATAGCCTACCGGGTACGTTGTAGCATGATGAGTGCACGAGGTTTTGTGAATAATACAGATTCACGAGGTTAGGGTACGAAGCGGTGTCCCCAGCATGGTTCGGCCTTTTTATTCGAGACTGCACCTCAAAATAATCAGACTTTGTACGCAGACAAGGAGCTGAAATGTTGTTATGTAGCTCATTCGATCGGCCCAGACAATCAACGATGGCCATGCTTTACAATGGGCTGTTTGGAGGTTCCTACGCCTTGCAATGCTTCTGTGAGAGAGAATCGCGATGGTTACATACCTCGGGGTGTCGTTTCTCACAACGTGGATGGCACCTGAGAAGGACGATAACCAGTGTACAAAACTATCCAACCGAAGGTGAGCGAACAACTACCATGATTAATTATGATAGCAGTGGACCATATCTTGTGGTACCACTAATGTTGGACGGCATAGTGGTATATGGTTTAATTGATACCGGTGCTTCAAACAGCGCAGTAAATGAAAATAGCCTAGTGGAGTTGCGGAAAAATAAAGTAGGATATCATGAGTTCAACGGAAAGTTATGTGGCGTAAATGAAGAACCCGTAATAGCCTTGAGTACGGTGGCTGTTGATGTGCGGTTAGGAGACGTGAGAAAAATTCCAGGACTTCGTAGCTGTTCGAGGACTGGACCTTGATATCATCGTCGGAATTGACCTCCGGACAACTTTTCAGTGCGTAACTGACCTAGGCAAGAGCATCATACATACACTGCAAAGTGCATCACTTGCAGCGCCTGTGGAAATAAACGAGGAGGCTATCGGTAGCGAAATAAAATGTTCAGGTATTCACAAACAGGTAACCGAAAAGTTGGTCGTTTTGATACGCGACTACTGGGATATTTTTGCGTGGGACAATACCCAAATAGGTCACACCGGGGTAGTCCGGCATATAATCCATACTGGTTTGGCACATCCGATTAGGATACGCGCACGAAAAATTCCACCCTGTTACGAGGCCACTGTGATGAAAACGATTCAGGAAATGCTGGAGAATAATGTAATACAGCCCTCAAACTCTCCGTGGGCTCCACCAATGGTTTTCGTGAAGAAGACAACCGGGTCGTTGAAGCTTTGTGTGGATTATCGGAAACCAAACCCGTATCGATGATCTGCTGGAGCGGCTCGGACATTTGACATGGTTCGTTGGATTAGACTTAACATCCGGCTATTGGTCGGGGGAAATCGAGGAGCGCGATCGACAGCAGACGGCATTCGCGTTGCCCGATGAACCATGTGAGTTATAAACAATGTACCTTAGATTAACGAACGCCCCCCCCCCATGACTTATGAACACAAATGCATATCGTATTGAAAGCGTGGTCCGAAAGCTGTTGTATCTATGGCAGCAACGGAATAGTTCGTGAGCACATGTACGTACGTCAGTGCATTACAGACCAGGCATCCTTTTTTGCGTATAAACATGCAGAACAGCCGTTGAACTTCTAACCAGTAATGATTGTTAGTTCGTTCTAATCGTATACTTATTTAGATGCAACTTAATATAATGTCGCTCTCAAACGGACTTTCGGTTTACGTCCACTCGAAATTATCGTTGTTTGCAGGGCAGTAGTCATTTCTGGGGTGGAGAATTGTCTTACTCATCATCCCCACCCGTTTTTATTCAAAGTAAATACAGTAAACCCATCGGTGACTTCAAGCATATTCCTAATTTGCCACTGCTAACACATTAGTAGGAATTTCTTCCATTCTCCCTTGTACCGTTGTTACTATGGATTCCGTTCTCAGGAATTCGCCTTTACTGTCCCTATTCCTCTTGTTTCAAATCGCACGTTCTATGAGCAGGAAGCAGGCCGCTAACATAAAATGCCTGCTATAACCTGGCACTAGCTCTCCCGAGAACTGCGAAATTATGTTACACCCTACCCACATTTGTGTTTCTTCCTTCCAATGATCGTCCCACTTTCAAGGAGAATCAGCAAACTGGTTTTCAAATGACTGTCTTTCTGTCCACCACCCCCAGATCCATTGGACAGTTGGTCTCTGCATTATGGGATTGGTTCACACGTGTATCGAGTATTGAAATACTGATTAAACATCACTGGAAACGAGCTTCCCCGTGAGGATATTTCCAAGTGTAAGACAATTATGTGTACGTACCTGTTGACAGACGAGAAGCAACTGATACTGCGGTAACTCATAGACAGTCCATGCGCGAGGATATAAACCGATGTAATGCGCGCTCTCGGCCGGAAAGCCCCATGACCAGCCACGCAATCCACTCACATTCGAGGGCTTTGCTGATTTGGGGGAAAGTACCTGCTGATAAACAGTGCGTCCGTTTTGTCTCAGTGTGAGGATAAACTGGGAAGGATGAGAATGAAATAAGTCGAAGAAAATCAGCGACATCGTATTGTTCACAGTTTTTGTTATCATTCTGCAAAACAATAATCTTATACACAGTTCTTTGAGCATAACACGATCAAAAATGATAAATCCAAAAGTACTAAGAACAACGATACAGGGCGGAAAAGTAGACGGTGGAAAACCTGAGTTAGCAAAGAAGTTAACTCAAATGATATTGCATCACTGAGGAGGCCATGTTAAGATGCACCAGGACTGATTTGAATTACTATGATGAAATAAATCTTAGCGGAAACAACTTTCTGACTCAAGGAACCCAAGTTACAAAAACTTGAACAGAGCAGTAAAATGGATAAATGACTGCCTCTGATCGATTTCGAATAACTAATACCCACGGCCATGAGTGCGGTGGTTCTGGTTGCTATCTCTCAGCGCAACATCAATCGAAGTTCAAAAAGACAAAAAAATGAAACAGTGAGAAAAGAACCGAACACGGTAGTATCAAGTCGATTAGAAAAGTGTGTGAATGCAAGAGCACCGCTGATTGCAAAGCTTAACCATAAATTTCAAAAAATCTAACCGCAGGAAGTCTGATATGCCCTATTTATAATCGAGTTTCTTGATCAGGCTTTTTATAGCTTTCTTCCATGTCGTGGACTGGCCAACGTTGCTCGCCTTCCAACCACCATCAACCTTGATTACCGTTCGGGGCCGATGAATATATTATATTGTTATAGTACACCGAGCCTGGGGTCAGGTGTGGTACCAACACCACAAATACATAAACTGGTGATGAGGAGGGTACAACAAACCACAAGCACTTTTTGTCACTATTGGAGGTTTTCTTAAATATATACCGGGCTCGAGAGTTTCCGAAGTATACCGCACAGCATTCACGCCATTCTTTTCGATTCTGATTCATAACCCTATTCCCCAACGAACGAAACCCCACAGCCGTTGAGACCCAACCAGGAAGTCGGACGCATCAATTGAGAGCTGTACTGCGCCAAGTAATCCTATTTAAAAACGTGAGCAACGCACACCCCACCCCCATTAGCCTGATGAGCTTTAGTGTTTCACTTAATGACTTGTTTCGTGTACCTAATACTCCACGCTTAACCTCAGTACTGCTAACCATTTGTCAAGTATGGTAATCCATTAGAAATATAGCACACAAACCTTCCACAAAACCTCACTCGAGAGGCCTGCCGTTCACCACCGACTATCTGTCGATATATATATATATATATATATATATATATATATATATATATATATATATATATATATATATATACATATAGCAGTGACCTGGACAAAAATAACTAACAGAAATCATAGTTGTGACTTATTTGTGGACTCTTAAATGAAGAGCATTCATTCACACTCCAGACGATTCAAATTAGATCCTAGTGAAGATATAGCATCGGAGTGTACAAGTATGAAGATGAGTGGGCAGAGGAGTACTGGGTTCGCAATAAAGTTCGACAGTAAAAGCGGATTGTTCAAAAACGAGATGAGAGAGTGAAGAAACACCCTGCAGGGTGGCGAATTAACCGCTTATAATGCAGTGCAGGAAAAACTCAGGTTCCCGTGATCTTAACGAGCAGTATCCGTTCTTTATTAGGAATCATCGAAAGGACGGCAAAAATCATACATAAGAGGCATAAAAATGCACATCTGATTATGCTAAAAGTATCCGGGTTGCACAATAATATACCTCATGGAGTTAAACAATGGGGTGATTTCATTTCGTATTGAGCCCATCGTCCCACTGGTGTCCAAAATCGTAGAGGTATCACTATTTACGTTAAAAACAACTGGAGCGAATCAACAAATGTGGTCTTCACGTACTCAACCAAAAAGATTAGCTATCAAATCATAGACTGTAATCCATATTTTCTGAGTGGGTTCCGCTCGATACTCGTCCGAAACCTCTACTTAGCACCTGAGTTAAACATATTTTCTGATCTTCTGTCTATCACAGTAATTGCACAATTAAGTGAATCCCTTTGCATGTTTGTCGGGGACTTGAACAGGAATGACGTTGCTTTTCTCACCACGCCTGGTTTGACAATTTCGGTACATTTTCCCACGAAACTTGAGGCACAACTAGACTTGGTTTTTACAAACAAACCACAGTTGTTCAGCGTTCAAAAACGTGCACCCTGTATCTTGAAAATATAACCGACAGTTTGTAGTAAGACCAACCGGTATACCACGTCAGGAAGACGATCCACGAAAATGGAGCAGACGAATTCTTCACCCAAAAACCTGGTCATGTTAAGGGCCCTGGTTACCTCAACCGACTTTTCCGTGTTTTCAAACGCCATACATTTTGTCTTCTGTGAACAAGTCACCGATCAACTTAATTTTTGCTTTATTCACTGCTGCTCATTTGAAACTATCTACGTCGAAACTGATCGATATTCTTCTCCAAAACTTAAACAGCTGTGAAGAAAGAAAGAACACACTCAAGAGCATGGACAGAGAACGCAAGTCATAAAACTCACCAACTTGATCAGATATGAAGTTAAACACCTGAATAAGTTGTATACAGGTGATATCTTAAGAAACGTCAGTTGTCATGGCATGTGGAAAGCCATAAAATACCTATGTGGTAATAACTCAAGAAACAAAAAAGAAAGCTTTAATGTTGAAAAACTCAACTCTGATTCATCTCAGTATCGCAGTATACTTCCGTGCCAGTCTTCAACAACTCATCTCAGCCACCAACCATCGAACCCGCTACAGTCTTCCAACATCTGTGCAAAGTGAAGATAGACAGAGTTCTTGGTCCAGATGAGCTATCACCTGTTGTACTCAAGGAGTGTGCTCACGCCCTTTCGGCTCCATCAGCCAATATCTTCAATAACTACCCAGCAAGCGGGAAAATCCGTGACATTTAGAGACTGGCCAAGACAACGGTTGTCCAAAAGAAAGAACCCGGGAAATAACACCCACCGCCTGTACTTCTGTGATGCTCAAATTGTTTGACAGGCTTTTGTTACCGTGTACTAACTTGCGGTCTTTTGAATACGACACAAACCATCATCATCATCATCGTACAGCGTTAAACAGTAGGGCAAGCCCCACTGACCACTGCCTTTCTCACCATCTTGCACGTTGAATTAGAAAGTATGATTATACAAGATCGACAAAGAGTGAACCTATACAAGTGGGAAAAGGAAAGAATGCTCTAACAGCCAACACATGGAATACAGTCTAACTGTACAAACGCACATCGATCAGTCATTCTAATTCGATAAAAAGTGACAACACGATCACCACTGTTTACGGTTCGCTGCCATATTCTTCACACTCTCCAGCCAACTGTCAGACGGATCTTTTGGACCCTAACCACGAAAACGTGAGGCACCTCTTTTTCTTAAGTCTGCTGTAAATTTCCCCATTCCTCACTGCCAAGTCATCTTTTGACCTCCATGTGGTTTCTTCCACTCCCTAGGAGGAACGGAGAATAGGACACGGTATGGTAGACGTGTGTTTGACATACGTAACCCATGCCCCAACTAACGAAATCTCCCAAGCTGGATACGCTGTGACAAAACGTTATCCGAATTAGTACCCAATACTCGCTTTCTGAACTCAGCATTGCCTACTCGGTCATTCAACTCAATCTCATCGATACCCCGCAAACATCGATGGTCGAAAATCTCAAGACGACGAATATCTTCAGCACGCAGACTCCAAGTTTCGCAACCATACAACAAAACTTAACGCACTGCAGCACAGTATACACGACCTTTCAATTTCAGTGAAATATCAGATCGACGCCACAAGTGTTTCAGTCAAGAGTACGCCCCTCGAGCCTTCGATATACGCGTACTCACCTCTACTACAATGCTCCCATCCGTCGTCACACTGCTGCCGAGGTAGGTGAAGTGGTCGACAACTGCCAGCACCTCCCCATCGAGCATCCAACTCGGAATCGCTGACGTCCAGTCTTGTAACATCACCTTGCACTTTGAAGGTGCAAAGCACATGCCGAATGGAGCTACAGCTCTTGCGAGATTATCTAATGCACGCTGAGCATGTTCCGTGGATTCGAACAAGCAGACAACGTCGTCTGCGTAATCTAGGTCACATAGCTTTTCACTATTTCCTAGTTGGACGCCTACATCCTGAAGATTTTGCAGCGCACTCTCCATTATTTCGTCCATGATGTAGTTGAACAGGAATGGAGACATGGGGCATCCCTGTCGAACACCACCGGTCATTTCGAACCGACCGGATAGTTCACCGTAGACTCTAACGCGGCCAGAAGTATGAGAATACAATGATCTCATTAGGTTCACGAACTTCTGGGGCATACCTTTTCGATAAAGAACACTGAAAAGCGATGTTCGATCAACTGAATCGAAGGCGCCTTTCAAGTCTAAGAAAATCATTATTGTCGGTCGGTGGTGCCTGTGACGCGTTTCAAGTAGTCGGCGAAGGGTAAAAATCTGGTCGATGCATCCTCGACCTGGGCGGAATCCTGCCCGCTGTTCGCGGACATTCCTCTCGCGAGCCGGTGTAAGACGATGCAGAAAAATAGAAGCTAATACTTTGGTGACTATCGGAATTAGGCTAATCCCACGATGATTACTGCAGTCATTGCGTATTCCCTTCTTGAAGATGGGAACAATCAATGACTCACTCCATATTAACGGAATACGCTCCTCGTTCCAAATGTCACGGAGCAAGGCGGTAGGTGATTTTATCAACGCCTCACCACCCAGTTTGAAAAGAACTGGGGGAAGTTCATCGGGACCTGCCGCTTTCCCCCGCCTTAGTAATCGAATACATGACTCTACTTCTACTTCTGATGGGGGCTCAAGTGATACCACCCAAGGAGTCACAGTTGTTGACACGGGAGTAACTACACTAGCGTGCGGCCAGCTAAACTGCTTTTTGAAGTATTCGGCCCAACGATCAAGCCTTTGCTGTTTGCTATGGATGGGTTCTCCATTTCTATCCCAAATCGTTTCACTGATCTGGATGCGCCGTCCACCGGTGTCACGAATAAGTTTGAACAGTCTCTGACTGTTACCTGAAGCAGCTGCTATTTCCATTTATTCGGCTACCTTGACCCACCAGTTTTCGCGATCATTCTTAAGGCTTTTCATAACTTGCCTTTGCAGCTTTCTCCGCATCTTCTTCATCGCTTTACGGTTCGAAAGCTGACGCTTTTGCTCCATTATACTCAGCGACTCTTGCGAGATCCAGTGTCTTTGATGGACAACGGATCGAGGACCACAGGCGAAACCTGCTGCAACGTGCATCGCCTGTTTGATATGAGCCCAATGCTCATCTACATTACTGTTCTCCGTGGATCCTAGCTCGTGCTAACTTCTGCTCATACCGGGTGCGGACTTCTGTATCACACAAACGTTGCACGGCTAATCCGGTTTGTGGTTTGCGACGATGACCATGGAGCTGGAGAGATAATCGCGTTAAAACTAAGGCATGGTCCGACTCTACGTACGTGGACCAGTAAGATCTACAGTTCTGAACAGAACTGCGCCACCGGTAGCTTACGGCGATATGGTCAATTTGACTCAAAGTACCTGTAGAGTTAGAGCGACATGTCGCTGTGCGACGCGAGCTGTGTCGGAAATCGGTGCTAGACAAGAACAATCGTTTGTTTGCACAAAACTAGAGAAATCTATCCCCGTTATCTGTACGCTCAGCAGGTAAACCACAATGCCCACCTAAACAGGCTTCTGACGCACTGAGTTTGCCAACTTATGTACTGAAGTCACCCGCTAGCACTACAATGTCAGAACCTTTACTGCTGCGAACGAGAGTGGCGAGTTCATCATAGAACTCATCTTTCTGCAAGTCTGAGCTGCAGTCCGTTGGGGCGTACGCCGAGATCACAAACAAACTGCGCTTAACACAACTATCTTTCCGAACGCCAACTGACCCTTGGAGTCTCACAGCACATCAACGACTGTTAACAGGATTCCAGTCTAAAAGGGCAGCCTCAACCTTCTCAGTCAAGACTATTCCTACACCACGTTGACCCACAGCTCGAGCTACTTCGTCTCCTGAAGTGCGCAAAAAATACCTCGATGAGATACCAGGACCAGTTAGCTGAATTACGCTGCTCGAATGCTTCATACGCGTTTCACTTAAGCAGCATACATCAATCTTCAGAGGATCTAATGTGAATCCTTGCGAGTATCGACCGTGTTATCAGTGGGAGCATTATGGGTGGATAGATGGAGCAAAGAGGGGCGGTTAGTGTCAGAAGACAAAGAATGAGTAAAAGAGAGGGAACTCTGAGCAGTAGCCCACATATCACTACCCACCCTGCTCGATGTAATGGGTAGCGCAGTCCTGATTATCCTGCTCGACGACCGATGCAGTATGGGATTCTTCCGATCCGTGCAGATTTCCCAGGAACTGCACGATTCGCAGTCAAATAGTGTCGGGAATAATCCTCTGTCTAGTAACTCACGTTTTCTCAAGCCTCGTCAGCCTCTGAATCTCGGCTCATTCAACGTGCGTACACTCATGCAGGCCGATCAGCAGGTGTGCCTAGCCCTCACATAAGACACACCAGTTAGCTTATCTTCGCGCTTCACACATGACGCCTTAGCCTACATAGTCCTTTCAATGGCTCCAGCTTTAAACAGAAAATGTAAGACTATCACAAGGATGTCTTTAGACTACAAAAATGCATCTGGCTGCCTTGACCGATCAGTATTGCTCAGTGTGCTCTCCGTGAGTGGTGTTGACTGAAACGTCTGCAGGCTGATTTCAGACAACTTCATTGATCGAAGACATTTCAATTGTTTCAGCGGCCAAAAGTCTTCTTCTCTTCCAGTTGACTCTGATGTATTATATGATGCAATTTTTCCCCTTTTTTCTTTTCTCTGTATGTTAGACAACTTTGGATCCTGTCGATATTGATTAGGTGCAAATACACCGACGATGTAGTTTTAGGATGCGAATTACCGACATCCGAAGGAACTTCACAAATTCAGACCAGATTAACCAAAGTTGGTAACTTGTCCTCATCCCGCTCTCTTGTACTGAAGGCTTCTAAATGCCGGGATGTATTAGTTTCCTTACTATCTGATGAACCACATAGAGCACTCACTAACAGGTTTCCTCTCCTATCTGTGAACAACGAGCCCAGACCAATATCACCAACGGTTAAATATCTTCGTGTTACACTATCTTATAGTTTCTCACGGTTTATGTATGTTCAACAGCCTTTTTTTAAAGTTAGAGGGTTGCCATTTTTCTCTCTCCGTCCAAGATTACTTCCGGTCCCAAACCAGTTAATTCTTAAATTTTTGACTGCATGCCTTCTTCCACACTAGTGGCACAGCTTTACAGCTATTTTCTCGGGCCTATTGAAGAAAAATTTTACTTTGATGATAAAACCCATAAAACATCTCTTAATTCAATCACATATCCAGAGATGAAATTGGCACTATCACTGATAAACACTCCAATGACCGTGGCCAGTTTACTTCAAAATACTTTCAGACATACATCATCCTCTAAACAACGAACTTTCAAAAGCTGTGTCTACAACATGTACGAGCCCAAAGATAAAATTTCTATTTGCTCGCACGTCTGCACATCGCAATTTCGCTTTGCCGTATCATGCTTGTCTGCTTGTTGATCCAGTGAAAGTCGCCACAGACCTACGGAACTATCTGCTCGGATGAAGATTACCATAATTTGTATGTATTTCCAAATTCAGTATTTTATATCCACAAATGTGTTGTAAATGCTGAATATCCGCCCATACGGGTGCATAAAGCTACTACTGACTTAACTTGACTTGATTTGAATAGCGTATCAGCAATGGTGGGATTAGGCGTAGGGTGTTTAAAACCAGAGGTCAGTTACTGAAGTAAGTATTGAATCTAAACAGGTCAAGGTGGCTGGAAGATTTGTTACGCATGCCCACCGATAGAGTTCCCCAGCGTACGCTGTTCTCTGAGGCAGGTAGTAGCTGGAAGGTAGGTCGAAGTGATCAGTCCGTGACTCGGCAATAAGGTCTGAAATCTTTGACCGGTGGACATGGCCAATTAGGATGAGTCAGACTCCCAGGATGATGCATAGTTGCATTCAGGCTCTGGCTTTTTTATTTCTACTTATCACTTTTTCACCGTATGCCACCATTCATTCTACCCTCGACTAGACGATGGTGCGAGGTAGCAACCAAAATCCGATCACAGAAGTGCGAGGTTGATGGCTGAAACAACTAAAATGAACTTTGGAAGTACTGTGAAAACACGACTGTTGGTGTCCCCCGATTTTTAGATATGTCCGGAATTGGAACTTAGTGAAGCACTGAGAGCAATGCCGTCGCAGTCGATTTCAGAGGTGGTATAGCGCGAGGAAAAATAGGAACGGCGGAGGACGGCGTCATTGGTAGAAGCATGTATGGGAATGGAATTTAGGGCTAAAAGTCAACTGGCAAAAATAAGAAGGATGGATGACAGTTACTAGCATTCTCTGAAAAGAACTGTAAGACCAAAGGCTTGGCTTTAGAAATGCTCTCGCTTATTCGTCACAGCTAACAGATGTGCAATTAAACCATCCAGCTAGCATAACAATGCTTTTTACTACACCGGCGGAACCCGAAAACCAAACTGATCTTCATCGTGGTGCGCCTTAGCAGCTGATCCACCGATAGCCTGACAAGGAAAAACAATCATCTCCAACCTATCCGGCCGTACTATAACATTAGTCCTGTTCAATCTTGACTCAGCTTGTGATCGTGCTCGATGTCTACCTACCTTGAGGCATTGCGATAGACGGCTGCTGTCAGATCGTAAGTTACAACAAAAGTGCCGAACCTTTCTGGACACTAGCGAAAACTGGGATCGAACCCTGCCAAATCTGACGACTCAGTTACAGAGAGAGTTTTAATGTCCATGAAAGGAATACCGAGGCGAAAACAGAATTGGGCAGTTCAGAGAACAGCCCTTGACAGGCTTGATAGAAGGGTTTCAAGACGTCGCCTGAGACTAGATGAGATTCCACATGGCTGTCAACAGAAGCCGCTTAGAAGCGTGATATGAGGGTTGGCAGGTTATCCGTAAGTTGACGAGACCGGAATTCATACTGATGATCGCTAAACGGTCCATTACGATTGAAGAACTTATCTTTACTTTCAATTTTATGCTACTATCTCTTGAGAGAGGATAATTTGTCTTCTTGAATGTCTCTGATGGTAGCTGTCCACGCGTCTTAGTGTGCTGCAAGGTCTGCGCACCGTAAAACCCAGTTGTTGCGCCAGTCGCAGATTTCGCAGACTAACTGAAGGCCTGGGCGATCCATATCTGCCTTAATAGTGCTAACCCACGTCTTCAGTTGGCCACCAAGGCGACATTTCCAGTCTGAACAGGGTGATGGCAGTAAGCTCTTCTTTGTAGGTTGTTTCGGGTCGTCGTAGGATCTGACCGAACCACTGAAGGTGGCGTCGTTGGAGGAAAGAAGAAAGTCGTTCTGTATTCGCAGTGTTAGCGCACAGCGGAGTTTGTGACGCGATCATACCACTTGATGTTGGCCATGTGGCGGAGGCACCAGTGGTCAAAGCCTTTTAGCCTTTTCGTGTCGTCTACTCTTAGCGCCCAAGTTTCGCACGCGTACGTAAGAACTGGACGGACAGCAGCTCGGTATATGCACAGCTTCGTGTGGAGGCTTATTTCGCTACAAGACCACAACGATCTGCGAAGTTATAGGAACGCTCCTCTTCAGCGGTTTACACGAAGCTTAACCTAGTCCCTGACCTGACCGTCTGGCGGGATAGTAGGACCTAGGCCTATGAAGTAGTGAATCTGTTCCAGATTTTCGCCACTGACGCGCATGGAGTGTTTTAGGCCTTACGAAGTCGTGAAGAATTTAACTTTGGTAGTCTTTAGCTCCAGACCAACAGCCTTGCCTTCACATACAATACGGCAGAAAACCGGCCGTAGAGTTCCGAGATCCTCTCCTAGAATGACAGTGTCGTCGGCAAATTTGAGGTCCGTAACCCAAGATGCATTATTCAGCCTATAGCGTAGTTAAATAGAATTAGTGATATAGGCCATCCTTGGCGAGTGGCGTAGTCGATTAGGAACTTTGGAGACTCTTCGCCGTAGGCGCGGACGCGAGCCTGTGTTGCCGAGTAGTAGGACTCTACAACCTGATGTAGTTTTCGGGAATTTCGTCGGCTTGTGTACGACTAATTTACAAGTGATACTTGCTACTTTCATATCATTATGAATAAGCTGCCACTGATTTGACACACACTATGAAGTTGTTCAACCAGATCAGTTCACTTGAGTTCCTTCAGTCGTTAAGCCGGCAACTCTAAGCTCGGTTTCGTTTGCTACTTCTCAGCATGGTCTAAACAACAGCAAAACGAACAGAACTTCATAAAATAGACAAAACGTGAAAGAACTGTGATTGGTGTTGTCTTAGGATTGACTGTAATTGTTCGACAGAAATTGTCACTGCGAATTCGAAAATTTTCCTCGTCTCCAATTTGTTGGGTCGGTGCGCAAACCTCTGGATTATCCCTGGTCAATGCTTCCTCGATTGTTCAAATCCAACGGAAAAGAAACCACGAACAAAGTGCGGAAACTATTCATTGTAACCAAAAATGAACACTTTTATAGCATAAGGCGCGGAATGCATGGACGCATATGGCGTTGTTATTGGTTGCCCAGCGTGGTGCACAGACGCGATTGGTTAAGTCGGATCATAGTACGGCAGAAGTCTGATTGGTTTGCGGGTTGGTGTGAAGGGTAGGCAGTAGGTTGTTTGTCAGTGGTCGGTGTGATCAGTGACGTGCGATAGACTGATTGGTCCATGGGCACATGCGTCACGACTGCACTGCTATGTGGGATATGCGGACCTTGTCATTGGTTTGTGTTCACCAAACACCCTGTCCGTGGGTTGGAAGAGAGCGGACTGCAGTCTCGCTGATGAAGTGTTTTCAGGGAGATTTTCGACTCCCTGACACAAAGGATGGAAATTTTTCGGATCACGTTCTAAGCATAACATCAGACACAAGAGAACAAGTGTTATAAGCCAGATGTGCCTGGTCAATGGATTGTTTATTGCAAAACCACTCGTTCGGAAGTCATCAAAATCAATCAAGTGAAATAGCAATGCTTATTTGCATTCCAGTGGTTGAAGGCAGTCATTATCTAGCCGGAGGATACAATCATTTGATTCATACACGTTCCTTTGCCTCATTGCGTTCAGTTCTTCCGACGTAGGTGCGTTCCTTATTTGTCCACAACTGATCATGATTGCGTTTTGAGTAATCAACTACTTACTCATTCAGCAAGCCGTGTGTGCACTCCGCCACACAAGGAATGCAGAATGACCCTTCGTAAAAATTTATACTGAACCAAAACAAACCGAGCAAACCGCTAAATTAAACACGTAAGTCACTCAGTCAGTGACAGTTGTTTCGTAAAATAATAGGCAGGTAAAAGAGCACAATTGTGGAACTACATCTTCCATAAGCCATGAAACAGCTGCGGGGTTTAATACCTACCTGATCTGCAGGTTGAGGTTCATAAGAATAGATACCAGGGATCAGGCTTGAACGCACAAACTCTCCGCGAAATCCTCTGCCCAATGCACCTGATCCAATGCCGCCCATAGGGACACCATAAATTGGTGACCAAGATACATGCCTCGATGGGTCCAGAAAAGGAAGACGGTGCTCAAGAAACCGTTTTCGTATGTAGTAATTGAAGGTATACCTGAGAAACGGTTTGAAGACAAATGCGTCTTGTATGTACACAGCGGATTTTGGACATAATATTTGCGAAAACCAAAATGTCTAGTGAGGTTCAGTTCATACAACCATTGACGATGCACTGAGTGCGGTGGTTTTGGTTGCCTAGTGGAGCACCAAATGGAAAGAAACCTATGCAACGAAAAACTACTTACAGTTCAGTAATTGCAGAACACAATCTGTTAACTGTTATCAATATGCAAATTCAGTTGGCACTCCACATAAACTGTTAATACAAACACGTCGCAATATTAAAACGTTTACCGATCTAAAAAAGCACGCTGCAATTAGCTCGCTCAAAAAAGCACTTAATCAAAACAATGACTGAGTATCTACGTACTTATGCATACATGTTCTGATTCGGCAAGATTCAACTGGAACTTCATTATTTCCTAAAATGCTACACTTTATTGACGGGAATATGTTCCTTGATTACCCGAGTTACGGAAACTAACATTCAAAAGAGGTGAAAGCGTGACGTCTACATGTGCCTTCTGGCAGAAAGAACGGAAAAACCCAAACCAGCAGCATTAGAATGAACAAAGGCACTAACTAGAAGTTTCAATTCAAAAACACTCAACCGTTACACGCATAGTTGGTACGGCTCGGAAAAGTTCCCTTACTTCATCCATATCTCAGAACAGTGTCCACCTTTTGGTCTACACCTCCGGAGCCACCCGTTAGGTGCATACCTGGAGAGCACATACCAGCGAATAAACAATCAAAGAAACAGTTAAACTGCCTATAAACCTCCACTAGACGAACTAGAGGGAAAAGAGTACCTGGGGTTTCTCTCGACGGTGAGAGGAGTCATCCCACTTCATTGTGCAGCTATCGCCCGCATAAGATGGTCGGATCCAAGCCCAAAAGATTCTCCCTAGTCCACGTTACGCTTGCTCCATAGGGTACAGCGGCTAAGGACTGAATCCGAAAAACCGACCGAAAACAAAGCACCAGCTAGGAAAACACCAAATAAGTGCAACCATAAGATCTCACGTGACAGACCAGGAGACGTCCCATCACGGAAACAGCGCACGCTGAAGAAGTCCATCAATGGACATGTGTAAAATATGTCCCAACCAACTTTATCTGTTCAAATCCATTACTTGTTCAGGTGTCTAACCACTGGTTTCCAACACCCTACGCTCAACCTGAGCATTGCTTACACGGTGTTCCCACCATATTCGGGCAATGTTACGGAGACTTCGATGCTCGAACACCGACAGTCCCCGCTTACTTTCCGCCCTCAACGTCCATGTTTCTGAGCTATATAAAAGAACCGATCCGACTGCCGCAGTGTACACTCAACCCTTGACAGGCAACCGGATGTCACGCCGGCGCCACAGATGGCCGGAATTTTCAAAAGCCATTCGCGCCTTCTGCATACGCGATGACACTTCATCTTATATCTGTCCACCTGGTGAGATGTAACTGCCCAGGTAACAAAACTTATCGACTTCAGCTAGAGCTTCCCCTGCCAAGAAGAGGTTTAATGAGGCGTCGGCCAAGTCTGATAGCAAAACTTTACACTTCGAAGGTGCAAAACGCATCATTAACACCACCGCACTGTTGTTTGGGCTATCTAAGATAGCTTGCAACTCACCTGGATCTTCACTCAGAAAAAAAATATCATCGGCGTATTCCAAGTCAGACAGTCTACTGCTTGAGCACAGATCAATGCTCCTATTATCCCACAAAAATAGGGCTATCTCAAGAACCAATTCAAATACAGAAATTAAAAGGGAGATAGAGGGCATCCTTGACGAACACCAATCTCCGTGGTGAACTCGGATGAGAGATCGCCGTAAGCACGAACTCGGCTTCGGCTGTTCGCATACAAGCATTGGAAAAGATAAAGACACTTCACTGACACACCCTTCAATGAGAGGCAGCGCCAGAGAACTGTGCAGTCGACTGAATCGAACACCACTTTCACATCAAGAAAGACAGAGATTGTGGGCCTACGGAAGATGTGTCTGTGCTCTAGGGTTTACCGAAGAGTAAACATGTGGTCGATACAACTCCGACCAGGTCAGAAACCGGCTTGATTCTCACGCGTACACATTTCGCGCGCGCTGGGTAATCAGTGGAGAATAAGCCCGGGGAGCAGTTTGGATGCGATACTTACCAAGCTAATTCCTCTGTGGCTTTCACAACAGGATCTGTCACCTTTCTTGTAAATCCGCACAAGCACCGGTTTTCACCATACCCATGCGCTCACTATATCAAATTATCCGGAGGAGTTTTGTTAACTCCGAAACCAGAGCTTCGCCTTTATCCCTGAAAAAAGATAAAGACAACCCATCCGGTCCAGCGGCTTTGTACCCTTTCAAGTAACCTATCTCCAACATGACCTTCATTTCTGATACAGGGATGGTATCCACCTGCATCGTTTCTCTGGCAGGTATATTTGGAAGGTTCACTGTTGAAGTGGGCCAACTGAGTTGTTCCTCTAAGTGCTCCGCCCAACGATCCAGACGACATCCCTGAGAATGAATCAGTGAGCCGTCGGTTCCTTGATTAACTCATTTACACCGAGCTTTTGTGGACCGGTGCCTCTAATCAAACGGAAATGGTTGCGAGTATTGTCAATGGATGCAGCCTTCTCCATTTCCCTACATTTCGCAATCCACCACTGCTCACGGTCATTCCTCAACCTCTTAATCAGTTGGCACCTCAGGGGTTTATGCACTTCAGTGAATGTGGCATCCAGAGGGATGAATCTGCGAACATCCAACAGAGCAACTGATGTCCAAGATATCCATCGTTTGTGAGACCGACTTGAACCAGAGTCCTATGTGGCAGTCGAAGCAGCATACAAGGTTTCCTTGATATGTTGCCAGCGTTCATTCGGATCCTGAACATCTGGCTGCATCGATAACTGCGCAGGAAGCTTCGTCTGGAAACTATATCGTCCGTTATTATCTAGAAGTAACTGCGTGAGACCCATGGCATTTACTTTGGTGCGACGATGGACGAGACGTAAACGGGAGCGAGCACGTACCAGTGCGCGACCTGAGTCCATAGGCGTAGACCAAAATGAACAACAATCTTCAATTTATCCACGTCATCGGTGACCAATCACAATATGGTCAGTCTGAGTCCAACGTTGTGAAGACGAAAAAGGATGCCATGTGAATCTATGCCGCTTCTTATGACAGGAGTTCGTACTTGCCAGAAGCAATCTGTGGTCAAAACACAGCTGAATGAGACGATCGCCGTTATCGGTACGACCTGCTGAGATAGCAAATGGGCCTCCAATGTGCCTTCCGCAATCTCCAAAACGACCAAATTGAGCACTGAAATCCCCAGCAATGACCACCACGAATGTTGAACGTGCGCTTCGAAGCAGCTGAGAAAAATCCTGATAGAATTCGTCCTTGGTCTAAGGGGAACTAGTCAGTCGGCGCATACACACACATGACGAACAAGCATCGACGCCTCAGTTTGTTGTTGTTGACATGAACAGAACCGTCCAACCGAAATGCACACAAACGACTGCTGACTGGAATCCAGTCCAGCAGCGCACGCTCAGCTTTTATGCTCAAAACAATCCCGACATCGGCCTGATCACGAGCTCTAGACACCGAATCACTCAACACGCGAAGAGTGAAGCGAGAGACTGAGGTTGTTTCTGGAGTGCTAAGAGTGATCACCGGAGTTGGGTCTTGTATGCGTGTTTCAAAGACACAGTATACATCTATTTTGATAGGTTTCAGGAGTTTTAGCGAGGTCAGATTGTTTTCCTATCTGACGTAATGTGCGGACGTTGGTATCCAAGTGAAGCGAACATGTAGGCTTAAGAAGTGTGTTTCATTTATTTCCTAGTCCTGAGTTACCGCTTTCTTTAGAGCCATAGTAACCTGCGACGAGTTGTATCGATCTTAAATCCAAAGAGATTGCGAGGGAGAGAGATAGAGAGAGGGAGAAGTTAGTAAGATCCTTTACAGGAAGTACTCTGGAGGTTTCTAGGACAACTATACTTTACGACTGGCCACACCTTAGAGTTGTGCAAATATCACCTAAATTCAGCAAAAGATCACAATGGGCCATGGAATATACGAAAAACCTGAATAAAAGATGAAGAAATAGCTTTTACCTCACAGCCATAGATACGATATCGCGTATCTGAGAAAGCCTTGGAATGGTGAATGGTCGACATGTAAACTCCGGCTGGTGATCAAATCGAACTTTCCAGCCATACTGCGGTATCATTTTAAGCCTCTCAAGTAATTCATGAACTGTCTCATCGCTTTCAACATCCATAGCTGGTGATTAGAACGGATTGTAGAAATAATCGCGCCGATGTTTTGATAAGATGCGAGCAAGCAAGGGGGCTGGGTTGTGTATACTCAGCACATGACCGCGAAAAAGGCTGCGGAGAACGAAAAAATAAAGTATTAATCCTTTGTATCTTTGATTATACATAGCGGATCAACACAATAATCGGGAGAACATGCACGAAAAGTTCGACGAAAGAACCACGTCTGTTGTGACGCTCGTTTTTCGCTTCTTACTCCGATTTATACGTACGTCCTATGAACTTGACCTCGCTCGTGACTTCCATCGCTCCGGCGCGCAATGGCAAGCCAAAAGACGGCAAGAAAACTCGCCAAAACGACAACGTATCTACAGGAATCAACAACGCGGTATTTAAAGCAAAAAAGGAACATTTCCGAATTCGGGCGTTTAGTCAGGTGCATGCCCTGTCGAGCTGATGAGGTTGGTAAAATGTCTGCTGGACTTATTATTGGTCATTGATCCTATTTGGGTCAGATGCAGATAACTCCTCGATTAGCGAAGGGGGGTTAATCGTTGTGTGATCCGGCGTTGTATTGATTATTACAGTATCTGGCCTGACATGCTCAAACCGATTAGGGACTTGCTTCGGGACAGGTTTCTGGCGGCTTACTGACACCTCTGAATTCAGGATGGTTGGCGGTACCGACATGCCTGAGGATCCACGTGCATGCGCCGTGTTGGTCGCCTGGGAGAACCTGATCACCGGTGGGGTATCAGGTTCGCACCAAATTTCGCCTGCTTGGATTCCTCGACCCGAAGACTGGATGTACCCAACAATAAACAACCCTAGTTGTAGGAGTCTGAGCTGAGCCGTGATCATAATTGGTTCTTGTGGTGAATCCATACGTCCCTTCAAACGGACACCTCATAAAGCGTATGATCGATTCGCCTCTTTATGGCACTTACCCAGTTCTGTCCCGATCGGATATCTTTTAGTACATTATTATTTTTACACGGGTTTCAAATTAAGCTTGCTGCCAACACAACAACGAAAATTAAAAAATGGGAGGGGGAGCAGAATACAGTAAACGAGACAGTTAGTAAAAAAATAAAATGCTGCAATTTTTTTCTTATTTCGTCGCACTTTTCTCGACGCTTTTTGTCATTTTGTTTGTCGGACTGACATTTTTTTGATTACGGGACACGAGAGTTCAACAGGCCGGCCGTACAGCGTTCGCGCCACTGACTTCTGTTTTGAGCTTTGTCTCTCAACGTTTCTAACTACAGTCCTCGTCCTTTGGGCCCCAACATGGGGGGGGGGCTGGAAGCACCAACCGAAGCCAATGCTGATGCTAGCTTTTTCATACCTTTACGCTAAGTCATGGCCTGAACGTCGCGTCGCTTCTTCCAGCCTTGCCCCGCACGTGCGAATAGAGTGCGAAAAGGCGGACAAAGGACAAGCATTCGCGTGTTTACGAAAACAGATGATCCTGAACCGAGTGTATTGGTGTTCAATGTCGGTCGCCCTCCTCCCTCGATGAAGAACGTTTGTGGATACAGGAGCGCCACTGATCGAGACACTTGGTCACATCTTCCAATTCATCCAACCTTGGAGTGAGAGGGTCCCTTGGACCCCACCCAGAAAGTCTAGAACGCGCTGCACGACCAAGTCCACCGGTCAGCTTTTCATATCTTTTTTCTATGCCATGGACTGACCACCTCTACTCATCTTCTAACCGTTACCCACCTTAGCAAACAGCGCTTCGATGAATCCTTTCAGGGGACATGCGCAACACATGTCCCAACCATCTTAGCCTACTGAGCTTAAGTGTTTTATCTAATGATTTGGTCCCTGAACCTAAGGCTCTGCACCGAACCCCAGCAATGCTTATACGGCATTCCCACCAGATTCGAGCAATGCTACGAAGACATCGTTGTTCAAATACCGACAATTTTCGTGTATCCTCCACTCGCATTGGTCATGTTTACGAACCACACATTAGCACCGACCAGTCTGCTGCAGTGTACACTCGGTCCTCGATAGATAAACGGATGTTATGTCGATGCCACAGATGACTCAGTTCACCAAAAACCAAACGAGCCTCCGGTATACGCGAAGACACCTCATCCGATATCTAACCACCGGGTGAAATTCAGGTGACCAGACAAAAAAACTTGTTTACCACGCCTATAGTCTCCCCAGACACTGAAATGTTTGGCGTTGAACCAATCCAGAAACGTTCAAAGAACTGGTTTTATCAACTTTGAAGATGGTCGCAATAAAGCGAGAGTCAGTACAACGTTCAGTAAGCGAAAAAAAATGATATTTATTTTTCGAGATGAAACTATTATTATATTTGGCATTATTAGGTCGGATAACTGATATGTACATCGACGTGGCATTATGATAGTCAATTCCTTCAAAATCTGTCAAATTCATAGATTTATGGTTCTACTCTGCGCTCTGTTCGCTGGTTTATCGGAGTTGCAACACAGGAGTCGGAGTTACTGCGCACACTTATGTTACACCTTTGCAGTTAATGGGCGTCAACGATGTGAACATGTAAGCATGCTGTTTGGTAGTGTTCTTGAATAACCTTGGAGAGGGGACTGCGATATTCTGGAGCCCGTCCAATGAAGCTATGATGCTCGTATCCGGAATGATATACTCATGCTTCAGTTCTTTTTGTCAGGTTCCCGAGACCAGTTCATAAACACCAGAACACGCATTACTCTTGAGAAGGGTTCTCCCTAGTACCTTGTTCAGGTAGATCTTTTTCAAAACAGAAGTCAAGAACGCACACTACACGACGTATCCTGGATCATTTCGCTGCATTTTTACAAAGTGAACACTGCAGTCAAGGGGATTATTTTCATGGCAAAACGGATGAAGTGTTTATAAACAAAGACAAAATCACATAACGCACACATACATACACGTCGAGCGGAGAAACATACAAGAACTATCACACTTCCTCACCACGGCAATGATAAACTGATCACAAGTTTGCATTGTCTGCACAGTTTGGGGTGGTGTGTACGGATCGACAGGGACTCCACATATCTAAATAGTTTGGTATTTGTGGTCGAGTTGATCACTTTGAGCGCCTGACTTGCGACCACGCGATGCCTAGCCTCGTAAAGATGCCGAGCAATTGACGACCTGATTGACCTTTGCTCCGTTGATGATGCAATCGTGATGAAATCACTACTCATTGTCCTCTGAAGTCACACTGAGATGTGTTCAGTCATTCGATGACGAAACCGTCTTTCGGTTTTGCATATGCAGGTGGCTGAGCACTCACATTTGAGTTGGTATATGCAGTCTGATTTGGCGTGGATAGGCGGCGGCTTTTCTATCGATAGCTCAGTTGGCCGATTGGTCGCAAATGCAATTACTGAGTAAGCTGCACAGTATGTGCGGCTGAGAGCTGACTGCAAACGTTTTCTGGTCAATTCGCTTGCATTATTACCCTTGTCAGGGAGTTTTATATATACTTACATTTTAGATACTGTGGTTGAAATATCCTTTCTTGGCTTTATGTGGTAATACTTTGCCACGAACGATGTTGCCATCAGAGTTTTTTATCCAATCATTTCCTTATTCAGAGTATCCGCCGTGCAAATCTTCTGTTCTCTGTAAAACAGTGTTTGCACTGTTTACCCTGTACTTTATCGGAACGAAGCTGCTGAAGTGGAGATATTGCCTAGACCAGATGTCTTCTCGGTAAACGTACCTTCTAACTGAACCATCTTCTCGGCGAACAATCTCAATGTCTAAAAAGTATACCACGTCATTATCCTCACTGTGGATTGTCGGTCTTATATTTGGATGCAGATTATTGAACAAGACATGCGGCTCTTCACCTACTTGTTTGTTATGTGATAACAAAAATATTATTCACATAACGGCGATAGGGTATCGTATCGAATATTTCGTTCCTAATTTTTTCTGTGAGCAACAAAAATATCAGCGAGAATAGGACCCGATGAGCTGTCCATAGCAACTCTATCAATTTGTCGATACCCTTCATTGAGAAAGTGGAACTTCACATTGGATGTACACAACAGCAATAGACGTGTCAATTCGGTATTCGGTAACCCGATATGAAAATGATGCTCATCGATTATTTTGTATATATTATCTTGCAATGGGACATCTGTAAATAATGGGGTAATATCCATAGTACTCAATAGTTCTAAAAACTGGTGTTGATTGAAACTCAGGTTGGTGTTGTTCAACAGCTTCTGGTCGCTGAGCTTGGCGTTTAGGTCACTGCGACTTAAACGCAAAGCTCAGAGATCAGAAGCCGTTGAACAATATCCATAGTAGGCAAATGTCGGTTTCAGATATCTTCTTTTTCTAATAGGTTGCACATTTCGAAAATATCCTTCACTGGATGGCTCGCGACCGCGCCCCTGACCGGCTTCAATAACTTGGCTAGCCATTTCGCCGTTTTTGTTGTGAAGAGATGATCATTGATAAGAGTAGCCGCATTGGTATACCTGTGTTGTGCACTTTTGGTAGACCATACAGTTATGGCGCTTGACTACTTCTGGATCTCAGTAACTTGGCTGTTGACTCGTGAATAAGTCCCGCTTGAACTAAAGTTCGTAGTTCCGTGTTGGCTCTCTGTTCCAGTTCACTTGGATCATCTGGCGTTGGGTTCCTCTTGAATTGTTTCATCTCCTAGAACAGTTAACTCTTTCTGCATGCATGATGATTTGTACAAAATGACTACTCACGATCCCCTTTCTGAACGTAGAAGTACTATGTTAGGGTTCTTCTTCAATCTGGCGAGAGCTTCAATGTGCCTGTTCATTAAGAACGATTGTCGCTGTGTCGTTGTCGTTCATTTATGACATTCTAGATCAACCAATTTTAACTGAAATCAAGTCAGATTATCTGCATTTTCGGGCTTTAAAACAGATATTTGTTCGAAAAACGCTTCAAACTTTGCCTGTGAAGAAATGCGGTTAGTTTTCTTTGGTGAAGTGCAACAGTTCACGCCAAACGAAAGTACCCATAGTTGTAGGTTATGTAGTTGATACGGGGATAAATTTCGAACATTTTCCCATGGATCATCCGGAAATGACGGTAATAATATTTAGTAGTTCAAGGATTTTCCCGAAATGTTTGATCTCATACAAACGGATTTGATGTAGTTCTTCAGCACATAAATTCATAAACTTTGTTTTGATTATTAGGTTTAACCGGCCGATAATGAATGTCATGTCCTGCATCGTAATCACCACGCAGAGTAACCTCCAGTTACGCCCATCAATGTGGCCTCAGATTTTTTACAGTTCGTCGATTTCACCGCATGTTAGCGTTTGTAATAACGATAAAGAATAACGATTCATCACGCATCCATGGATAAAATTCCTCCACTCATTTCGCGGTTCGGTTTTGTACTTTAGTTTTGTATTTATTATACGTAAAAAGCGGGTTGTGGAGGAACGTTTAAGTTAAAACCAGTTTATTTATCCTGCTTCTGAACAGAGATAGGTTGTAAGTGGATGGGATGACAGAAAGAGAGAGAGAGAGAGAGAGAGAGAGAGAGAGAGAGAGGGAGGGAGGGAGGGAGGGAGAGAGAGAGAGAGAGAGAGAGAGAGAGAGAGAGAGAGAGAGAGAGAGAGAGAAAGGGTTACACAGTTAAACGGTCCGGAGGAAGAAAGAAGATTGAAAGATAGAATTAAGACATCTAGTGACAGGAGCTTGATAAGGACGACTAAGTGCCTAGGTACGTGATGCTTGGGAAAAAGGTCTGAGAAGAGGAACTGCCAGAGCAAGCTCAGAAGAACAAAGTACAAAACAGTACCAGTAGGAGAGACAACGAAGGAACAGCTCGACGATGAGCTAGTGACTGCACATTCGAGGCTAAAGAAGGGTCGTTGATCAGCCGGATGGCCTTTCGTTGAACCCGATCAAGAAGAGAAAGAGAGGCAGACGAAGCTCCACCCCACACGTGACTGCAGTATTCAAGTGTGGGGCGGATTTGAACTTTTTAAAGCACAAGAAGATGAGCTGGTGTGAAGAAGCGTCTGGCGCGAAACAGAAAACCAACATTGCGCGCAGTACGAGAGGCGAGCTGAGATATGAAAGTGGACCAACACAGAGAAGAAGTTATAGATAAGCCAAGAGGAGAGATAGAATCTGTGAAATACAGTAAAATTGAATCGAAGGATAAATGTGTGGAGAATGAATGATGTTTCAAAGAAACTGAGAGAAGTTTTTGAAGTTATAAATGCAACATGATTAGGGGATCCCAGAAGGAGATGTGTTCGAGGTCGGACTCTGAAGATATACTGATTACACTGCCGTCATGACCGATGTTGGTGTTGGCAAGGCGAGGTGTGCAGTAAGAAAAAGAAGTCGGAAGGGCACCGTCACCGGCAAAGGAATGGATTTGGTTAGAAGTAGTGGGTAGGAGAAACGGGGTGGGTGCAAGTGCTGAACCTTGGGGAACGCCAGGAAATGGTTGGGACAGAGCCGCATCTATTCGGACGGGGGTGATTCGCCTACTGAGAAAATTTGTTGTCCACGATACGAGAGCGAAGGAGAACCCGAACATGAACAGTTTAACCAGAAGACCTTCGTGCCAAACTCGGTCAAAGGCCTTAGAGATGTCGAGCGAGACCATGTGTGTTTCTCCGTGGTTGTCGAATGCAGCCGACCAGGGATGTGAGATGAGAGCCAGGATATCACCGGTGGAACGGTGAGGTCAGAATCCGTACAGGCGATTATTTAGTAGTTCTTTGTGTTCGAAAAACGAACACAGTTGGTCGGAGATGACAGTTTCGAATAATTTCGAAATAACAGGTGTGAGGGAAATAGGACGATAGTTATTCGGGTCAGAAGGATCACCGCGTTTAGGAATAGGAAAAACCACAGCGTGTTTCCAGGGAATCGGAAAAGTAGGAAGTTGAAGAGAGAGACAGAAATGACGATGTAAGCGAGAGGCCAATTCAGGGGCATTATTTTGAGGACGATGGTTGGTATACCGTCTGGACCGGGTGATTTGCACAGGTCCAGAGAACGCAGCGCTTGGCGAATCTCCCTAGTGCTAATGAGGTAGAAAATGAGTGACGGGGGGGCAGAAAAGGAATCGGAGTAGGGTAAGAGGGTAGGGTGGAGTTGGAGGCAAACCGGGAAGCAAAAACCTCAACTTCTTCGTGTGGTTCACAAACAAGATTACCAGAGGAATTACAGATGGGAGGGAAATCGAAAGGGCATTAATTGCGGGAGACTGTTTTGGCAAGAGACCAAAACGTCCGGCTACCAGTGGCAGATGAAAGTTCGTATTCGGCCTTCCAGCGGATGAAGCGTTCTTTGGCTCTCTGTATGGTTGACGAGCATCTGTTTCTTAATTGCATGAAGAGGTGGTGGGAGTCGGGAGTGGTCGCGCGGCGCCAGCGGCGAAATCTTGTATGCTTCAAGCGTTCGGAACGATCACTTGTGTGACTGAACCACTAGGCCGATTCGGGTTTTCCGGGTTTGGAAGTGTGAGGAACAAAAAGTTGCATACCTTGAAGAACAATGTTAGTGAAGTTGGAAACGGTAGCGTAAAAGTCTGAAGTAAAGCAGCAATAATCTCATTTGAACCAAATGGAACATATGTGAACGGGGAACTCATTTTTAGAATCATGCGGTGATTCTTCCGAAGTTATTTCGTCGGTTTGGAAGAATCACCGTGTGATTCTAAGAATGGACTCCCCGTCCATGCACGTTGCATTCGATTCAAATGAGGTTACAGCTGTAAACCAACTGTGGAGAACTCAAGTATAAGAATGACTGGGCGGATGAGTACCAGGTATGCATACCTGATGAGCGGCAATAACTGCAAAACCGGTCAAGTGATTCCGGGAAAATTTTGTCCTACCATCTAGATCCAATTCCATACTACTGATATCATGCATATGCAGTCATTCCAAGGACAGGAAGGTAGGAAATCGCGAAAGCCGTCCCAGTTTGCTGAACCGTGGCGCCAAAATGTTTCTTGAGGTGGGTGGAGGGTTGGGGAGAGTGAAACTGATAGAACGGGAAATAATTCAGTAGTCAGATGAGCCAGTTTCAGTTTATTCAACCATTAACTTTGCACTTCTGTGCTCTGGGTTCGGTTGATACCTTCTAGTACCGCCGAGTCCAGGGCAAAAAGAATAGAAACATAAAGTGATAAAGATCCATAAAATCCAAGGTAATGAGCAAAAATCACGAAGAAAAAGAAAGAATCCGAATGCAACAAGCCACTGGCCGTGACACCAAGCCACATCACTTAATGTCTCCAACCATTAACACCCCAGATCCACTGATCGAAATGTCCACAACTTTTCGCCATGTCACGGACTCTCCAACTACTTCCTGCCTCGAAGAACAGTGTACGCCGAAGAAAATCATCAGTGGACATGTGTAAAATATGTCCCAACCAACTTTATCTGTTCAAATCCATTACTTGTTCAGGTGTCTAACCACTGGTTTCCAACACCCTACGCTCAACCTGAGCATTGCTTACACGGTGTTCCCACCATATTCGGGCAATGTTACGGAGACTTCGATGCTCGAACACCGACAGTCCCCGCTTACTTTCCGCCCTCAACGTCCATGTTTCTGAGCTATATAAAAGAACCGATCCGACTGCCGCAGTGTACACTCAACCCTTGACAGGCAACCGGATGTCACGCCGGCGCCACAGATGGCCGGAATTTTCAAAAGCCATTCGCGCCTTCTGCATACGCGATGACACTTCATCTTATATCTTTCCACCTGGTGAGATGTAACTGCCCAGGTAACAAAACTTATCGACTTCAGCTAGAGCTTCCCCTGCCAAGAAGAGGTTTAATGAGGCGTCGGCCAAGTCTGATAGCAAAACTTTACACTTCGAAGGTGCAAAACGCATCATTAACACCACCGCACTGTTGTTTGGGCTATCTAAGATAGCTTGCAACTCACCTGGATCTTCACTCAGAAAAAAAATATCATCGGCGTATTCCAAGTCAGACAGTCTACTGCTTGAGCACAGATCAATGCTCCTATTATCCCACAAAAATAGGGCTACCTCAAGAACCAATTCAAATACAGAAATTAAAAGGGAGATAGAGGGTTTGTGGTCTCGGCGTACGCTCCAACGGACTGCAGCTCAGACTTGCAGAAAGATGAGTTCTATGATGTACTCGCCACTCTCGTTCGCAGCAGTAAACGTTCTGACATTGTAGTGCTAGCTGGTGACTTCAATGCACAAGTTGGGAAACTTAGTGTGTCAGAAGCCTGTTTAGGTGGGCATTGTGGTTTACCTGCTGAGCGTACAGATAACAGGGATAGGCTTCTCAAGTTTTGTGCAGACAATCGATTGTTCTTGTCTAGCACCGATTTCAGACACAGCTCGCGTCGCACAGCAACATGTCGCTCTAACTCTACAGGTACTTTGAGTCAAATTGACCATATCGCCGTAAGCTACCGGTGGCGCAGTTCTGTTCAGAACTGTAGATCTTACTGGTCCACGTACGTAGAGTCGGATCATGCCTTAGTTTTAATGCGATTATCTCTCCAGCTCCATGGTCATCGTCGCAAACCACAAACCGGATTAGCCGTGCAACGTTTGTGTGATACAGAAGTCCGCACCCGGTATGAGCAGAAGTTAGCACGAGCTAGGATCCACGGAGAACAGTAATGTAGATGAGCATTGGGCTCATATCAAACAGGCGATGCACGTTGCAGCAGGTTTCGCCTGTGGTCCTCGATCCGTTGTCCATCAAAGACACTGGATCTCGCAAGAGTCGCTGAGTATAATGGAGCAAAAGCGTCAGCTTTCGAACCGTAAAGCGATGAAGAAGATGCGGAGAAAGCTGCAAAGGCAAGTTATGAAAAGCCTTAAGAATGATCGCGAAAACTGGTGGGTCAAGGTAGCCGAATAAATGGAAATAGCAGCTGCTTCAGGTAACAGTCAGAGACTGTTCAAACTTATTCGTGACACCGGTGGACGGCGCATCCAGATCAGTGAAACGATTTGGGATAGAAATGGAGAACCCATCCATAGCAAACAGCAAAGGCTTGATCGTTGGGCCGAATACTTCAAAAAGCAGTTTAGCTGGCCGCACGCTAGTGTAGTTACTCCCGTGTCAACAACTGTGACTCCTTGGGTGGTATCACTTGAGCCCCCATCAGAAGTAGAAGTAGAGTCATGTATTCGATTACTAAGGCGGGGGAAAGCGGCAGGTCCCGATGAACTTCCCCCAGTTCTTTTCAAACTGGGTGGTGAGGCGTTGATAAAATCACCTACCGCCTTGCTCCGTGACATTTGGAACGAGGAGCGTATTCCGTTAATATGGAGTGAGTCATTGATTGTTCCCATCTTCAAGAAGGGAATACGCAATGACTGCAGTAATCATCGTGGGATTAGCCTAATTCCGATAGTCACCAAAGTATTAGCTTCTATTTTTCTGCATCGTCTTACACCGGCTCGCGAGAGGAATGTCCGCGAACAGCGGGCAGGATTCCGCCCAGGTCGAGGATGCATCGACCAGATTTTTACCCTTCGCCGACTACTTGAAACGCGTCACAGGCACCACCGACCGACAATAATGATTTTCTTAGACTTGAAAGGCGCCTTCGATTCAGTTGATCGAACATCGCTTTTCAGTGTTCTTTATCGAAAAGGTATGCCCCAGAAGTTCGTGAACCTAATGAGATCATTGTATTCTCATACTTCTGGCCGCGTTAGAGTCTACGGTGAACTATCCGGTCGGTTCGAAATGACCGGTGGTGTTCGACAGGGATGCCCCATGTCTCCATTCCTGTTCAACTACATCATGGACGAAATAATGGAGAGTGCGCTGCAAAATCTTCAGGATGTAGGCGTCCAACTAGGAAATAGTGAAAAGCTATGTGACCTAGATTACGCAGACGACGTTGTCTGCTTGTTCGAATCCACGGAACATGCTCAGCGTGCATTAGATAATCTCGCAAGAGCTGTAGCTCCATTCGGCATGTGCTTTGCACCTTCAAAGTGCAAGGTGATGTTACAAGACTGGACGTCAGCGATTCCGAGTTGGATGCTCGATGGGGAGGTGCTGGCAGTTGTCGACCACTTCACCTACCTCGGCAGCAGTGTGACGACGGATGGGAGCATTGTAGTAGAGGTGAGTACGCGTATATCGAAGGCTCGAGGGGCGTACTCTTGACTGAAACACTTGTGGCGTCGATCTGATATTTCACTGAAATTGAAAGGTCGTGTATACTGTGCTGCAGTGCGTTAAGTTTTGTTGTATGGTTGCGAAACTTGGAGTCTGCGTGCTGAAGATATTCGTCGTCTTGAGATTTTCGACCATCGATGTTTGCGGGGTATCGATGAGATTGAGTTGAATGACCGAGTAGGCAATGCTGAGTTCAGAAAGCGAGTATTGGGTACTAATTCGGATAACGTTTTGTCACAGCGTATCCAGCTTAGTAGACTACGTTGGTTGGGACACGTGTTACGTATGGCAAGCACACGTCTACCATACCGTGTCCTATTCTCCGTTCCTCCTAGGGAGTGGAAAAGATCACGTGGAGGTCAACAGATGACGTGGCAGCGAGGAATGAGAAAATGTACAGCAAACTTAGGAAAAGTAGGTGCCTCACGTCTTCCTGATTAGGGTCAAAAAGACCCGTTTACCAGTTGGCTGGAGACACTGAAGGATATGGCAGCGAACCGCGAGCAGTGGCGATCGTGTTGTCACTTTCTATCGAATCAGAATGATTGATCGATGTGTGTTTGTACAGTCGGACTGTGTATTCCGTGTGTTGGCTTCTAGGGCATTCTTTCCTTTTGCTACCCGTGTAGGTCCACTCCCTCTCCATCTTGTATATTCATACTTTCTAATTCAACGTGCAACATGGTGAGAAAGGCAGTGGTCAGTGGGGCTTGCCCTAATGTTTAACGCTGTACGATGATGATGATGATGATAGAGGGCATCCTTGACGAACACCAATCTCCGTGGTGAACTCGGATGAGAGATCGCCGTAAGCACGAACTCGGCTTCGGCTGTTCGCATACAAGCATTGGAAAAGATAAATACACTTCACTGACACACTCTTCAATGAGAGGCAGCGCCAGAGAACTGTGCAGTCAACTGAATCGAACACCATTTTCACATCAAGAAAGACAGAGATTGTGGGCCTACGGAAGATGTGTCTGTGCTCTAGGGTTTACCGAAGAGTAAACATGTGGTCGATACAACTCCGACCAGGTCAGAAACCGGCTTGATTCTCATGCGTACACATTTCGCGCGCGCTGGGTAATCAGTGGAGAATAAGCCCGGGGAGCAGTTTGGATGCGATACTTACCAAGCTAATTCCTCTGTGGCTTTCACAGCAGGATCTGTCACCTTTCTTGTAAATCCGCACAAGCACCGGTTTTCACCATACCCATGCGCTCACTATATCAAATTATCCGGAGGAGTTTTGTTAACTCCGAAACCAGAGCTTCGCCTTTATCCCTGAAAAAAGATAAAGACAACCCATCCGGTCCAGCGGCTTTGTACCCTTTCAAGTAACCTATCTCCAACATGACCTTCATTTCTGATACAGGGATGGTATCCACCTGCATCGTTTCTCTGGCAGGTATATTTGGAAGGTTCACTGTTGAAGTGGGCCAACTGAGTTGTTCCTCTAAGTGCTCCGCCCAACGATCCAGACGACATCCCTGAGAATGAATCAGTGAGCCGTCGGTTCCTTGATTAACTCATTTACACCGAGCTTTTGTGGACCGGTGCCTCTAATCAAACGGAAATGGTTGCGAGTATTGTCAATGGATGCAGCCTTCTCCATTTCCCTACATTTCGCAATCCACCACTGCTCACGGTCATTCCTCAACCTCTTAATCAGTTGGCACCTCAGGGGTTTATGCACTTCAGTGAATGTGGCATCCAGAGGGATGAATCTGCGAACATCCAACAGAGCAACTGATGTCCAAGATATCCATCGTTTGTGAGACCGACTTGAACCAGAGTCCTGGGTGGCATGAGCCAAGGGGAGGAAGAGCAGAGATGCCTGAGAACAGAGAAGGAACAGAAGTGAGAATAAGGTCAAGATCGATCGCCAGCTCGATCGGGGATACGTTTAGGGAGTTCAGCAAGTTGACACAGGTGGTGACCACGGCGAATGGTTCGGCTTTGCAACCCAAAGCTGAAGTTCACGATGAGTGAATCAACCAATCTATATTGTGAAGATTAAAACTCACTAAGATGGTGATATGGCAGTTTGGATCCGTAACAAACAAGTGTTCAATGTTCGAAGATAGAAAATGAAAGATCGATGAGTCGCTACTCTTGGGTGTACGGTAAAAAACCCAAAAGTAGTGATTAGAACAAGGAAGTCGGATTCCGTCACATAAACTGAAATTCACGACAGGAAAAGTCAAGATTTTGGATTCTGAATTTGGCGACTGATTGGTGGACAAAGTCACAGATACCACCTTTGGATGAAAAAGAGAAGTGGAAGGTATAGCTGAGGAATTGGGGGTGGGTGTCTTCAGCTGAGGGGGACATTTGAGTTTCAGTCAGAAATAGGGCAAGTCAAGAGGAACATTGGGAAAGCTGGTGTACAGAATCGATATTGTGGTCCATTCCGCGAATGTTAGTGAGGGTGATGGGTTCCTGTTTGTTTTCCGAGTGAGCAGAGCGAGCAAGAGAGCATCAACGTGTGCCTGTGTATTTGCATGATTCATAATGTGAAGGAAACCCGCAATCATGATCGCGAGACTTAAAGTGGCGAACTACATGAGGCCTCAACAGATCAGGCGTGGTAATAAACCGGGCGACAGCAGAGCTGTCTACCACCAGAATTCTATTAAGTTGTTCAGTCACCGATGAGGGGAGAGGACTCTTTGACTGTACAATTCCCAGTGCAATTTTTAAAAACTAACGAACGGAGCAATTTTGATTTAAAACGTTTCTGTTCTTTGAAGGAAACGAGTAACAAAAACAGCACAAATCTTCCGAAAAAACGCCGGTTATTTGGTGCTTTTATGATAAGATGTATGCTTGGATTTTTTTTAGTATCTTAAAACTGAAAAAACTGGTGTTGGTATTTTTAGACACCTATTTAAGGTTTTCCTCCCATGATCACATGTCGTTTGGGTTGCGATTCAGTTTTGCCTGTCTTGCGAAGTCAAAAACAATTCAATGTGTAAATGTGCTTATCTTGCAATTATTTTGGCTATTATCTCCCTCGCCAATGTATGCCTGCTGTATTTTCTCCCAGCCATCACAACTAGAATTAAGAGAGAAGCCGAATCAGAATTATTCTTCGATATACAGCAGATTCCTCATTCATTCAAGGATGTTTCGGGTAGGAAAAGACAATTGAATTTAGCCACTAATGGTAGCCCGATAGCCGATCTCCATTTCAGTACTATTGCCAACCTACAATTTTGCGGTATGCCGAGCAAGCGAATTCCTGCATCCGATTTTTTCAACTGTGAGCGACTTGTTTATACTCCGTGACCAAAGTGCAGCATTCAATTCTTAGACCGAGGGTTGTTTAGTGGTTCAAGTCTTGATCAACTCAGAGCCAAAAGGTTATAATCTCGCCACCACCGACAAATTTAGTGGCAGAAAGCACCCGGATCTCGTTGCCGCACTTGACCCACTGGGACCTCATGGTTCTCCACTCGATGTCACAGAGTCAGTTGCAAGTTATCACTTATGGTGCGGTGGGTCTTTACCTACGTCAACCACGCAATATTAAAAATCCCTAGCTGAAAATACAACCGGTTAATGATGTCAAAAGAACAACTACATACAATAAACCTCGAATGAGTGCAACACAAGGGTTTAAGGACGCGTCCTGGATCTCGTTTGTGACGATACGCAGCCAACTTTCTATCCGCTAAACGCCTGCAACACGGCTTTTATGTGGCCTTTCAAAATAAACAATGTTAGTGCCCTCGAACACCGTCAAAGGCGTGCTATTCTGTCTACCGCTTATCGCAGATTCCAGCATCAGGTTAGCGGATAAGGGGTTCAACTCGACAGAAAGCACAAACAAACAATGTTAAGAAATGAGTGTGACAATGCGAAATGCTACACACTCGGTTCGGAGACAGAAATAAAAAAATACAACAATAGTGATAGTGACGACTTCGGTCATCATCATTCAGCGCTAAGCAACAGGGTAAGCCCCACTGACCACTGCCTTTTTCGACAAGTTGTGTGTAGAAATATAAAGAATGAATATACAAGGTAGACAGGGAGTGGACCCACAGAGGTGGGAAAAGGAAAAAGCGCCCTAGTAGCCAACTCACAGAATACACAGTCTAACTGTGCAAACGCACATCGATTATTCATTCTGATCCGACAGAAAGTGACAACACGATCGCCACTGTTCACGGTTCGCTGCCATATCCTTCAGTGTCTTCACCTAACTGGCTGATAGATCTTTTGGACACCAACTACGAACACGCGAGGCACCTATTTTTCCTAATTTCACCGTACACTTTCTCATTCCCCATTGCCAAGTCATCTGTTAACCTCCGCGTGGCCTCTACCACTCCAGAGAAGGAACGGAAAACAGGATACGGTACAGTAAACGTTTGTCTGTCATACGCAACACGCGCCTCAACCAACGACGTCTACTAGTCTGGATACGTTGTACTATAACATTCCCTGAACTAGTACCCACTACTCGATTTCTGACCTCAGCATTGCTCACTCGGTCATTCCATCCTAACATCGATGGTGGAAAACCTCAAGATGACAAATATCTTCCACACGCAGACCTCAAGTGTCGCAACTATACAACAAAACTGAACGCATTGCGGCACAGTATACACGACCTTTCAACTTCAGTGAAATATCACGTCGCCACCACAAGTGCTTCAGTCAAGAATACGCCCCTCGAGCCTTGGATATACGCGTGCTCACCTCTAGTACCGTACTCCCATCTGTCGTCACACTGCTGCCGAGGTACGTGAAGTGAACGACAATGGCCAGCACCTACCCGTCAAGCAATAAGCTGGGAACCGTTAAAGTCCAGTCATGTAACATCACTTTACACTTTGAAGGTGCAAAGCGCATGCCGAATGGAGCTACAGCTGTTCCGAGTCTATCTAGTGCATTTACGCATGTTTCGTGCATTCGAACAAGCAGACAAAGTCGTCTGAGTAATCTAGATCACACAGCTTTTCATCAATTTCTAGTTCGACGACCACATCCAGAAAACTTCGCAAGGCATTCTCCATCATTTCGTCCATGACGAAGTTGAACAGGAATGGAGAAATGGGACATCCTTGTCGAACACCGCTGATCGTTTCGAACCGACTGGATAGTTCACCGTAAGCCCTTCCGCGGCCAGAAGTATGAGAATACAATGATCTCATTGGGTTTACGAACTTCCGGGGCATACGTTTTCGATGAAAAGTACTGAACAGTGTCGCTTGGTCAACTGAATCAAAAGCACCTTTCAAGCCGAGGAAAACCATTGTTGTTGGTCGACGGTGTTTGTGACGCGCCTCAAGTAACTGACGAAGAGTAAAAGTGTGGTCGACGCATCCTTGACCTGAGCAGAATACGGCCTGGTGTTTGCAGGCGTTCCTCTCGCGAGCAGGTGTAGGACGGCACAGCAAAATCGAGGCTAATACTTTGGTGACTATCGGAATTAAGCTAATCCCACAATAGTTACTACGGTCACTGCATATTCCCCTCTTGAAGATGGGTACAATCACCGGAATACGTTCATCTTCCCAAACATCACAGACCAAGGTGATGAATGATTTTACCAACGCATCACCACCCACTTTGAAATGAACTGAAAGAAGTTCGCCGGGTCCGGTCGTTTCCTCTCACTTTAGCAATCGAACGCATGACTCCACTTCCACTTCCGATGGGGCCCAAGTGGTACTCCCCAAGGAATCGCAGCTGTTGACGTCGGAGTAACTACATTAGGAAGCGGCCAGCTAAACTGCTCTTTGAAGTGTTCGGATCACGGTCGTCTTTGCTTTTTGCCATGAACAGGCTCTCCATTTCTAACGCATATCGTTTCGCTGACCGGGGTTCATCGACCGCCGGTGTCGCGAACAAATTTTAAGTCTTTGACTGTTGCCTGAAGCAGCCACTTCTTCCGTTTCTCCGGCTACCTTGATCCCCGATTTTCGTGATCATTCTTGAGGCTTTTTGTAACTTAATTTTGAATGTCTTCGTATCTTATTCATCTCCTTACAGTTCGAGAGCCGACGTTTTTGTTTCATTAGACTTAGCGACTCCTGAGAAATCCAGTTTATTTGGTGGATATCGGATCTAGAACCACAGGCGAAACCTTTAGCCACGTTCATCGCCTGCAGGATAAGGGCCCAATGCTCATCTACATTACTGTTCGTCGTAAATCCTAGCTCATGTGCTAATTTCTGTTCATAACCGGTGCTAACTTCTGGATCAGACAAACATTGTACGGCAAACCGGGTTTGCGGTTTGTATCGATGGAGTTGGTGCTATAATCGCATTAGGACTAATGCGTGGACCAGCAGTGTTATGTACTCTCTAACTAGATGAGGATTATTATGACAAACTTCGTGTTTGATAAATTTTCTTACGTACGTTTCTTCTACATTTTAGCGTATGGAAGATTTTCAGATGAACAAAGTCTAAATCACCGGGCATCGTTCTTTCTCTATTTCTCATATTGTCGTATCTGTTGCAGCTGTACAATCGTACTTCACTGCATTAAAATTTATTCAGCTGAAAATTGATGGACAGATTTCTTCGACCCGATCGGTTTTCCGAAGATCCGAACTCAGCAAGTGCTGCGGACGCATGGACTCACTGGATCTGAACAGTTACCAATTTCATCGATCCGATTTCGGTGCATAATCCAGATAAACTCAAGATGCTGTTCAACTATATTTCGTCGTCGGTGTGCAAATTCATTTTAGATTGTCCTGATTATGATTCGGCTATTCCAGCACTTCAATCTTTGTACGTCCAACCCAAAAACGAAGTCTTTGCCTATAATCTACTAGCCGCTTGTAAACAAGATCCTGGAGAAAGCTTTGATCGGCCTTTGCAAAGACTTCGGCTTCTAGCCAGGGATTGTGGATTTAAGTCAGTGACAGCAGAACATCCCGATTCATTGAAGACACTTCTATCATTAATCCTATTCCCCTCGTACGCATAAACCACGTGAGATATCTTGGTGCTACACTGCGGCACAATCTGCATTGGCCTTTGAACATTGAAATCATTGTAGGAAAACTGCGTCGCTCGTCGTATCAAATTAGGAAATTATGGCAATTTAGTGCCCCACAGTCAATTATTTCCACTTTGGCAAAACAATGTGTATTACCTACAATTCTGTATTGTTCCCCTGTCATTCTCCCAGAATTACTAAAAAAGGACTTCGTCATTGTGAAAGTTATAATAGTAATAACGTAGCGTTGTTGGTAGATGTAATACGTCAACGTTTCGGTTACCGTGGTGAACCTTTCACAAGGCAATTTTATTCCGTCACTCTTCGCAGAGGCTTACGCATCATTAGTTTTCTTTCAGGTATAACCTTAACTGATCTAGTCTTGTAGCTATGCTCTAGCCACATAACAGCATTCGTTGCCTTGCACAGGAAATCCTTTCTGGCACTTCTCACCCATTGCATTTTGATCTTACTCTTTGTCAGTCCCTCGCATCGACCCGGTCTAGGTATGAACTGCTTCCCTGTAGATTGTCTTAGTGCAGTAGTTCCGTTGTCCCGTTCCTAACACGTGTCCTAACAAACAAGGATGTCATTTTGTCTGAAATGAGACCTCCTTTTGCTCTGTAACTTACTTTGGCGGTATTTTTTGGCTGAAGAGCATTGTACAACTATGCTCAAGATGGTATATATATATATATATATATATATATATATATATATATATATATATATATATATATATATACAATACAATTCAAGTGACTGATGCTTCTGACGTCGCTATCGCCGCAACGCCCAATCAAAACGGACGACCTGTTGCATTTTTCTCTAGAACTCTATCGTAAAGCGAACGTCATCATTCTGCAATCGATAAAGAAGCATTTGCCGTGATAGAGACCGTCGGAAAATGGAAGCATTTCCCCTCGGCAATCAATTCAAGTTTGTCACTGATCAACGGCCAGTTGCATTTACGCTCGATTCCAGAGAGGGGGGGGGAGATCAAGGACGACAAAATACAGCGGTGGCGGATCGAGCTGTCTTCATTTTCCTACGACATCATTTATTGACCTGGTTCAGAGGACAAAGCTGCGGACACATTCTCTTGAAGCCGCTGTTAAACAGTGTTTAACATCGATGATCTAAAACCACTCCATGAAAACTCCTGCCACCCTGGTTTAGCACGCTTAAATCATTTCGTTCGTGC
The DNA here is from genome assembly GCA_948099385.1 of Fasciola hepatica. Lineage (NCBI taxonomy): Eukaryota > Metazoa > Platyhelminthes > Trematoda > Plagiorchiida > Fasciolidae > Fasciola > Fasciola hepatica. Next base: position 4,655,559 of record CANUEZ040000012.1, on the reverse strand, counting down.
GAAGAATTTACCGTTTTCTGTCGATCAAGACTGTAGTACGACAGTGCCGTGTATGTGCCGAATTCAAACCCTATTTTTATAAACCAGTGGGGAACAGACTGGTAAAAGCCACACAACCCTTCGAGAGACTTAATATTGACGTTAAAGGTCTTTTATATTCATCCAAATGCAATAAATATCTCCTTGTTATCACCGATAAATACTCCCGTTTCCCTTGTGCTAGTATGAAGTCATCAGCAGTCATTTCCTGTCTGACTAATTACCTTTCGATATTCGGTATGCCTTCTTACACTCATTCCAATCGTGGTCCTGCGTTTACATCCGAAGAACTTATCTAGGAAAGGGGTGTGGAGACTAACAGAACCATAGCGTACAACCCGCAGTGCAATGGTCAGGTGGAACGAATGAATGGAGTACTATGGGAAGCTGTCACATTAGCCTTACAGTCCAAAGGTTCAGCAATCACACAATGGGAACAAGTTCTTCTGGATGCGTTACACTCAATTAGATCTTTCTTGTGTACCACTACAAATGCTACTCCAAATGAACGAATTTTTAACTTCAATCGGAATTCGCCTGCAGGAATCTCATTACCTAAATGGCTCACGTCTCCTGGACCAGCGTTACCACGCAACAACAAACAAAGTATGGTCCTTTGATGGAGGAGGTCGATCTCATTGAGTGTAACCATCAATACGCACATATTCGTCATCTGGACGGACGAGGGGATACAGTTTCCCTTCGACATCTAACGCCATCAAATACCACAATGCAACAGTCCGAAACTAATATCGCTAATCCACCTATTGATGAACAACCAGAAGCTGCTACGGAGACTACGGACACCAATCGATGTATTGACAACTTTCATTCGCAAACAACAACCAGTATTGAGGAAATCGCTACCAAACAACAACGAACACGTCCCTATTGTTTACGGAATAGAGAAATTTAGCTCATGAAAATATCCATCCTTTCACTCAATTTTGGACACTGATCAAATCGGATTTTCCTGTCCGGTGAGAACGTTATGTATTCTGTAACTCGATGAATATTAATATCATGATTCTTGTGTTTGATAAACTTCCTTACGTACGTTTCTTCTACATTTTGATGTGTGGAAGATTTCAGATGAATAAAGTCTAAATCACCCGACATCGTCCTTTCTCGATTTCTTGTGTTATCGTATCTGTTGCAACTGTGTATTCCTACTTCATTGTAGGATCCACAGTTCTCAAAAGAACTGCGCCGCCAATAGCTTATTGCGATATCATCAATGTGGCTGAGGATAACTGTAGCGTTACATCGCGATGTCGCTGTGCGACATGAGCTATGTCGGAAATCTGCACTAGACAGGAATAACCGATTGTCTGCACAAAGATTAAACCTATTCCCGTTACCTGTGCATTAAGCGGGTATGACACAACGCCCACCTAAACAAGCTTCTGATGCACTAAGTTTGCTAACGTGCATTAAAATCACCTGCTAGCACTGTGATGCCAAAGTCTCCTCTACTGCGAACCAGAGTGACGAGTTCTTCGTAGAACTCATCCTTACGGGTGTTGGAGCTAGTCTGTTGGGGCGTATGCCGAGAGCACAAACAAAGTGCGCTTAACACAACCATCCTTTCGAACGCCAAATGACAACTCGAGTCTTGCAGCATATAAACGAATACTAACCGGGACCTTGTCAGTCAAGACTATCCCTACACCACCTGGACCCGCAACCCTAGCTGCTTCATCTCTCGAAGTGCGCAGGAAATATCTCGATGAGATACCAGGAGCAGTTAGCTGTATCTTGGATGCAAGTTTCACTTACGCAGCAGACATCAATCTTTAGGGCCTATTGTGAGCGTTAGGCACACCTGCTGACCAGCCTGCATGAGAGTATGCACGTTAGGGTAGCCGAGATTCAGAGGCTGACGATCCTTGAGAAAGTATGAGTTACAAGATAGAGGATTACTCCCGACACTACTAACAATGAGCGGTTGCGAGTATCAGGAGTTTTATCAGTGGAGGCATTAAAGGTGGGTAGGGGGAGCAAAAAGCGGTGGTTGGGGGTAGAAGACAAAGGTCGTGTGAAACAGAGGGAACTCGGTACATTGGTTCAATTCATCGAAATGCCCTGAAATACTTCGGTGTAGATTGTTTGATTTTGTCCCTTGAAATGGGTAAAATAAGGACAAATAATCCGAAAATCAAAAACTGGGAGATAAAAGTGAGCTTCGTTAAACCTAATTTAGGAAAAGTGACAGAAATTAACGAAGAGTGTCACGTATTTCAAACGATTGGTACAAACCGCTCCGAAACCGATCAGTTTTTGGCCGGTTTTCGAGCGGGTTCTTACTATTACACCGATCTGTTTTCGAGCGGTCTATGAGTGGTTTCTCGCCGATTTCCGAGCGGATTGCGCCAATCGTTTGAAATACGTGACACTCTTCGTTAATTTCTGTCACTTTTCCTAAATTAGGTTTTACGAAGCTCACTTCTATCTCCCAGTTTTTGATTTTCGGATTATTTGTCCTTATTTTACCCATTTCAAGGGACAAAATCGAACAATCTACACCGAAGTATTTCAGGGCATTTCGATGAATTGAACCAATGCTTGAATAAAACGCCAGCTAAGCATTGCACATTACTTCGGTCGTCGGTTTCCTTCGTATCAATTTATTGTTCATTCATGTAGAATAGCTACTAAACAAGCCGACCGAAAACCGATCGGCGTAATAGTAAAAACCATTCGAAAACCGACCAAAAACCGATCGGTTTCGGAGCGGTTTTGCTACAAGGGTCCATATTATTTTATGAAATAAGGACTATTATCAAGAACTCGTAATTCGGGAAAAGGAAATGAACGAGGGAGACGTAACTCGAGAAAAGTGACGGAAATTACCGAGGCTAACCACGTATTTCAAAAGATAACATAAACCGCTCGGATGCCAGACAGAAACCGTCCGAAAACCGATCGGTTTCGAAGCGGTTTTGCTACAAAGGAGAAAGACGGTATCACCGCCCGTATATATGTGCCCTGGTGTTAGGTGTAGTAAACTCTATACGAAGTAGGACAAATTTGTCTTGCTTGGATTGATTTAAGCGAATAGCTCACATCTAGAGAGTACGGTAGGTCAGGTCACAGCAAGAACTCCAGGTTCGGGTCGATGAATTAGTTAAGGTTCTTACGCCACTGAGATGCCACAGAATGATCCTGCCACTCAATAGCTCTAGCTTGCAGTTTTTTCACTCAATTAGTCAGTGGGCCCGCGAGGGACATGGAACACGACGGTAACGTACGGCCGTCCCATTGGTGCCCTTAATTGGTTACCGAAGCATTAGCTTCAAGGTCAGTCTTTCAATGCAGTCTAATTGAATTTCAACTCCGGTGCTGCAACGAGCGGAAAAGCTGGGCCCTTCTCAATTTAATTTATCGGTCCCCGCTAGCAGATCTCCCGAAGATACTGACTGGCTTACGACGTTAGGCTGGCGATGGCCACTGTCTTATTTTGGGTGACTTCAACTCCCCAGATGTGGACTGGGAGAATCCACCGTGCAATGCAGGAACACACTAATTTTCCAGTGAGGTCTTTTCAACGGTGTTCGAGCTTTCCCTATGCTATCACACCAAGATGCCGACCCGAACCTAAGACCATCAACCGTCTATCTTGGACTTGGTGATATCTCCAAAACGTTCCGATGTGGGGCAGAATGAGTACCTACCTCCACTAAGGAGCAGTAACCATGCGGTTTTGTCCGTCAGCTTGAACAGAGTGGCAATGTTTGATCCTAGACCACGGGGTGGGCCCAAATTTGGAGAACGCCGTTCCCGAAGCGTCAGGGGGGCAGAGTCCTCAGTGATGTGGTATCCGCTAGGTCCGTACGAGATAGACGAGGCTTGATGGGTAATTCGGGATGAAATGTTTCACTTACGCCAAACTTTTGCCCCACCATCCGGACAGTTTCGGCATGCAAGAAGCCCATCTTGTTCGGCTCCCAACCCAGACTTCCTTCGAGGAGGCAGAATAGGGTACGGAAACTAATTCACACAGCTGGAGAGGTGTAGGACCGCTACCGCGCCATCCGTCGTCAGTGTGCCCAGCTGAAGCAAAAAAAGCAACATAGTTCTGAGTAGAAGTTGGCAGTAGACTCTGTTAGGGCACCTAAACTCCCGTTTGCGTACCTGCGGCGGAGGACGCAAGGTGCAACTACAATCCCAGCCCCACGGGATGGACACTCGCTGGCAGTTACGGATGAACACAAGCCGGGGATACCGGAGAGGCACTACCAGTCAGCCTATGCTCCTGAACTGAGGCAGAAAGAGCCGCCAAGTATTGCCGTGAAGCCCCCTGTATGTGGTGCCGGAAAGTCACTGAGAAATAAATGGCGGCAGCCACGTGTGCCGTCAAAGTTAACCAATCCTTGGGACTTATTGGGGTGCATCCGGCAGTGCTAAAGTACCTGGCCGATGTGTTAACTGAACTCCTAACGCTACTGTTCAACCCGTCGTTAGCCACGGGAAGGCTCTCCCGGGAAAAGAAGAAGGCAGCCCTTGTGCCACTACACTAAGGTGAAGCGAAATTCGAGGCCGTCAGCTATCGGCCTGCCAGTGGGAAAAGTTATAGAGCCCCTGCTGGCCACGTGACTCCGGGAGCTTTTTAGTGTAAACGACCTACTACGCCGACGACAAAGTAGACTTTGGCAAAGTAGGTCCTGCCTGGCAAAACTGACACCTCCACAGGAAAACTGGATGAATTCCAAGGCTGAGGGTCACTCTAGAGGTGAAATCTTCGCAGATTTTACCAAAGCTTTTGACAACAATCCGCACGACCGTCTGTTAGGTAAGCTGGAGGCTCCCTGCGTTGCAGATCAATTCATTCGGTGAATTGAAGACTTTCTGAAAGGGTGGACCTTTCCAGTACCAGAAGCACAGTCAGTGTCAGCATGACCAGTGGCTACCAGCAGAGTTGCGCCAGGATGGCCTCTGCGCCCACCCCCTTCCTGGTCTATATCGATGACCTACCAGCAACTTTTCGATCCCCATATCTCATCCGTGTAGACTTCCTGAAGGTTTGTTGTGCGATCACATCGAACTCGGACGAGCTTGTTCTTCGGGAGGATATCAAGGACCTTGAAAAATGGTCTCATCTGTGGCTACTGCCAGTCAACACCGGCAAGCGTGCACATATAATGGTTTGGGTACAGCTCAGTAAGAGGAGATACTATATACACTAGGAACCCCTTCGCCTTTCTGCCCGTGAAAAAGATCTCGGAGTGGCAGTTGTAACGACCAGTTGTGGAAATTTTTTCGAAGGCACCATATTATCGTGGTTTCGTAAAATTACTCACTTACATGTACTATTTACTTGTTTCGCACAACTTACGTTTCTGCGAACTAACCCCTGTTTATTCGCCTCCAACGCGTTACTTTGGTGCATCCTATCTTGAACCTGCGTGACTCACTTGCTTGTCTGTAGCACTCTGTGAAATTTGTTCTCGTTTTTAAGTCTTTGTGATCGCACATTTGAGGTTTCTATACACTTTGTGATGTTATTTGTTCAAAACTTCAGTATCTCAGAAGTTACGGGTCAACCTCGTTCTGGTTTCGGGATTCGCACGATTTTCGCTACCTATTACTCAAACCGTTCTATAATCGTGGTCCTCGTTGTTAGACGTTGTGGCCGTACAATTGGGGTTTGTACATGTGCGTGTAACTTGTTTACCTAGTACCGTAGAAAATACGAATCAATCTTGTTCTGGTTTTGGGATTAGTTTTGAATTGGCTACGCGTTACTCACAGTCGGAATAACCGTTACGGTACTCATCTTGGAACCTCCAGGAGGAAATCAATCATAAATGCCACGAAGAGGACAAAGGCAAACCGAAGCTGGACAGGAAGTAACCCGGCAAGTCCCTGGGGTATATTTGGGTGAAACTGATTCCCTAGATATTGCTAGGTCTACTATTCATGTCAGTGCAATTTCTTGTGCTTCAGCCAGTGGTATAGAATTGAGAAGTGATTATATCTATCGATTGAAAATAAATGAACTCGAAACCCAGCTTAGGCAGGCTGGGGAAGAAGCTGAATCTTCCAAGAAGGATCAACTCCGAAGACTGGAGCGGGAGGTGACTTTGGAGACCACAGAGCACATGGCCATTCAGCCTAGCAGTTCCGTGGAACGATTAAAGCCTACTTGTACCAGTGTAACCCAAGCCATTGACTTACCAAGAGTGGAATTGTCCCCATTCGACGGGAGCACAGAAATGTGCTGTAAGTTCGTTAAACAATTTAAGAACTTTGTGGAAAGGATAGTATCCGTTCCAGGACAGAGATTCTTGTATTTACTGCATTACTGTCGTGGAAGAGCCGGGGAAGTAACCGACAGGTGCTCGATCCTGGATCCCGAAGGGGGTTACACTAGGACACGTGAAATCCTGAAAGGCCTATTTGGGCAACCATTTAAAGTCGCCCGTATTTGATCGATGGTGTACTATCGGAGGCAAAACGCTCCAAAGGCGAGTCGGGCTCACTAGCTAACCTGGTGATAAAAATACAGATTTGCAGCATCACACTGAATCACCCAGATTACCGATCGGACCTGAACGCACTGCACACATTGGAGACCATGGTGCGCAGTTTTCCCACAGAACTACAGGGTAGGTGGGCCGGGGAAGCCGAAGGGATCAGTAGACTGGGGCGAGAAACCAGGTTTGAAGACCCGACGCAGCTTATAGACCGTCATGCCCGAATAGAAAACAGTCGTTTCGGTCAACTTGTGCACGAGAGGAGCAAGCCACCTAGGATTGCGACGACGCAAAGCTGAACCAGGGAACCAACCATGGGCAAACACGCACGCATTATCTCGCGAGGCTGAAAACTTGCCGGAGTGTAAAGTTTGTGGGGCGCCTCATCGCCTGGCGGAATGCCCTCGCTTCCGCAAGGTAGACGTCGAAGAACGATGGGAAATGGCCAAGAGACTGGGCGCGTGCTTGGTCTGTCTCAGTGATTCACATCGAGCAGCGGTGTGCCGAGCAAAACCCAGTTGTAGTCAGGATGGGTGCCATGGGAAGCACCATTGCCTACTACAAAAATGCCAGATTTTGAATGCCAAAATACCCCGAAGCAGTGTGGCCCGCTCAGAGTCGCACCCGACTGGCAATTCCGTTCAACTGGGAGTAATAGCAGTCGGCATGGAAACCCCAGTTGGGGTTATAAGAGCTTTGGCCTTCGTAGATATTGGCTCGGATACCACTCTAGTAAAAAAAGGAGTTTGTCGAAAGATACGGGATCAGAGGGCATCAATCTTCATTAGCGGCGGGCACAGTGAGCGGCACCCAGGTCATCCAGTCTACAAAACTGCACCTACAACTCGTTTCCTTGATCAGCAACGATAGAGCAGAAACTCTAGAAGCATTCACCATGAAGGATCCGCCGATGTGAGCACCACAGTCAGTGAGACCGATTCTAACTCAGTGGCTGTACCGCGACGGGGTTACCATCGAGGAGTGGCAGAATAACGAAATTGATCTGCTGATTGGTTGTGATGTACCAGAAGAGAATTGGGCTCTGGATCGAAGAATGGGAAGCCGCAAAGCACCCTGTGCAGTGCGCACTATATTCGGCTGGACTTTGTATGGTAGTAAAGATGGAAGATGCGGCAAACAAACCCGAATCGACCGCCCTTCGGTGGAAACGGCGAACATTGAATAGGCATTCTAACTGCTGTATAACGCCGAATTTGCTGACCTGGCCATTGATAGAGATGCCCCATCACGAGAAGATAGGTCAGCTTTGAAAATGGTAGCCGAGAACGCAAAGAATGTAATAGATCGTTTCAAGGTTCCGGTCCAGTGGAGACCCAACATGAAACCTATGCCAAACAGCTAAGAAGTGGCTCTGAAAAGACTACACTTCATCAAAACAAGGCTAATTCGAAGACCGCAATTAAGGATAGAATACACGCGAGCCAAGCAACATAACATAGACTTGGGTTATATAGAAAGAATGAATACTGCGGTAATCGGGGCAAATTCGCGGTGGTACCTACCTCATCACCCGGTCGTGAACCCAAAGAAACCGGGGAAGGTCAGGGTAATTTTCGACTGTGCCGCGAAATATCAGGGTGTATCACTCAACGACCATATACTACAGGGCTCAGATTGGACGACACCAACAGTCGAGGTTTTATGTCGTTTTCGGCTGGGAAAAGTGACCGCCTCTGCAGACATAAGTGAAATGCTTCTACAAGTGAAGATGCCCGTTGAAGATATGGACGCCTTTCCTCTTACCTGGTAGCCTGATAGCGACGCAAATCGTGCACCACACGAGAGCTGGCTGACCGTGCCTCTCTTTAGGACGGTATCATCCCCCTTCGGTGCCACTTTTTCCCTCCGGGAAGCCCTCAAGTGTTACGGCGGCACCAGCTATCCATTAAGAACAGTATTGGACCACTTCCACGTGGACGATTCCCCGTGTTCCTTAGACGACCCAGACACTGCTATTCTATATATGACCGAACTGACCGCCACTCTAAAGCCTGGAGGATTCAACCTCACTGAGCGGACCCCAAACAGCCAGGAGGCGCTCAATGTTATCCCAAAGCCCTAGAAGACGGAGTGTGCCAGACAACTTTTTGGATCCCCTTCGCAAACGGAGGGCACGACTGGACTTCAACGGAACCCGGGAGGTGACGAGTTCATATTCACTCTGGACCCACCCAAACGACCAGCCACGCGGAGAGGAATCATATCATCATTCTCAAGCCTCCATGATCCCCTAGGTTTGTTTCGTCATGATTGTTACCGGAAAAGTGCTTGCTACAATCTCTGTGCCAGAGAGGGACGGACTGGGACGAACCTCTCCAGGATGACAACGATAAGCAATGGCGCGACTGGCTGCACAGCCTGGATCAACATGGTGGGATCAAAATAAAAAGATGCTTGACAGGAATCAAGTGCACAAACGGTGCCCAACTCCACTCACTTTCTGACGCATCAGAAATAAGCTACGGGATAGTGACTTACAGCTGCTGGGTGGACGAAAATAGTGGGCGGCACAGTCAAATATTATTCGCAAAAGCGAGAGTGGCTCCACTGAAAACGTTGTCCATTCCAAGACTGGAACTTACGGCAGCAATACTGGCAGTGAAAGCCGCGACACTGATTAGGAGATGCTTCGATCGGACAAACTTGGGACCAGACTTTTGGACGGATCCGGCCACGGTGCTTCATTACATAAACAACATTACCACTCGCTTTACCACCTTCGTGGCGAACAGGCCCACTATATTCCACGATTCGACTAAAGCCGATCAATGGCATTACGTACCATCCGCCAGTAACCCGGCCGACTTCCACTCAAGGGGCCTGAAAACACTAGAGGGGTTGCGGATGTGGACAATGGGACCGGACTTCCTAACTGTATCTAAAGAGATGTGGCCAACTCTACTAATACCTGAACCTGATGATGGCGAGATGGAGATCAAAAGACTGATACTGGCTACGAACTCCACGGGAAGCGTAAGCCTAACGGAATAACTGTGTCCCTTCCCCAAATGAATAGAAAAATGTTGAGAGCCATGGTCTGGTGGACACGATACAAAGTACTCCCATTGGTTAGGAAAGGCGCACGACCACAGAACACATGAAATTTGGGGAAGATACAACCGGGCTAGCTGAACCGAGCCGAACTCGAAAATCTACGCCTACTACAACTAGACGAATTCCTGTTCGAGGCCCGCGAGTCAGCCAGGATAGATGATAACACCAAAGGAAGTAGGCTGTTGTACGGCAGCATCCGAAGACTAAACCCTATGTAAACCAACGGACTACTGAGAGTTGGAGGGCGGCTGACGAATTCAGATCCAGAGTACGGAACAAAATACCCCATAACAGCCCCTGGTGACCACTACATAACGAGATGCCTGATAGACCATGTACATCGATAGGAGAGACAGGCAGGCTTAAACCACTTATTAAACAATATACGTCGACGATTTTGGGTGACAACGGGACCAGCGACGGTCGAGCGAGTCATAGGCAACTGCATCACTTGTCGTTGCCGGATTGCCGTAGCAAGCCAACAAATGATGGCCCCCCTTCCAGCCGTAAGAGTTCAACCGGGACAATGCCCGTTCGTGGAAGTTGGCGTCGATTACTTTGGCCCGTTACTTGTATGGCGGTAAAGGGGCACTCGAAAGAGGTATGGCTGCCTGATAACATGTTCACAATCCAGAGCAGTCCATCTTGAATTAGTGCCTAATATGACCACCGATTCATTTCTAATGGCGTTGCAAAGGTTCATCGCGAGGCGGGGCGTCCTCAAGAACGTATACTCAGACAATGGCTCGAACTTCTTTGGAGCTGATAAAGAGTTGGAGAAACGGTGGGACCGCCTGGACTACGCCAAAATACAAAACAAGACCGTAGAAAAGGGGGTAGAATGGCACTTCAACCCACCCTATGACAGTCATCGCGGTGGCGTTTGGGAAAGGCTGATATGATCAACGAGGAAAGTACTCACGGCCATGACCTCACAACAAAACCTCGATGACTAGACGCTCACTACTTTACTAACAGAAGAAGAACGCATGCTGAACAACAGACCCCCGGTGCCGATTATCCCAGACCCGGAATGCAAACCGGCCCTCACTGCCAACAACCTGTTATTACTGCCATCAATCGTAGGAGCAACCACACCGAAAACCCTACGTAGAACGTATATCGTAGGATGGAAGCAAGTGAACCACCTGGCACAGGCTTTCTGGAAACATTGGACGAGGGAGTACTTACCGACACTGCAGCCTCGGCAAAAGTGGATCACCAAACAGAGGTCGTTCAGACGTGGCGATGTAGTCATCCTCGTGGAGAGCCACTTACATAAAGACGACCGGCCGGTTGGAGTGATCAAGGACTGCCGTACAGAAATCGATGGCCTCGTGCGCACGGTGGTGGTGAGAACCAGCAAAGGAAAGGTACTGCGAGATGTCCGCAAGATATGTTTGCTTGAAGGTTGCAATGGCGGGAGAGAAGTCGGCGCCCCAGACCAAGCTAAAGCCAAGTCTGCTGATAACAAATGAAGGTTAATTTATTTATTTATTCCTCAAGCATTCTCCTGTAGGTTCCAACCCTTCGCACCGTGTTTGATGTGTATTTGTGTCTAATTTTATATGGTGTTCACGATTGACCATGAAGTTAGTTGTCGAAACCCTAGTTTATCACACGACCCGACATTGCTTGAGAAGTAGTGGAAACTCTTCAACAAGCACCTGTTTACCGTTTGTAGAAATATTTCTTTTTCCGTGACCTATTTGTATTATAATTCAACCTGTGTCCAAGTGGATATGGCTAGTGAGTCGAACATTCTTCTACTGTGATAAAGCCATACGTTGAGCCCCTGATGTTCGAGTACCCTGTGGCCATCTCGATTTTTCATCAAGAACCCGCAGTCTTCATCTTGCCACGTACCCTACTCTTGTTCACGCAGCCTCTTCCCCCACGTTCCATAATCTGTCTACGCATCCGGATCATATCGAAGTCCTTCTTTCGTATACGGATAATGTCGTATCATTCTCAGAAGGAACTCTGAGACGTCGAGAGATGGAGAATAACCTCAAGGAAGCCTGCAATCGAGTCTGCCACTGGCCAGCGATAAATGAAGCCCATAGCGACCAACGTATGCACTGACTTAGGATCTAGATAGGTTGGGGCGAATCAGTAAGCCTATTTACTCCTAGGATGTTGACTGTTTCATGGGAGGATTTGGGGGGCGGTGTAACATGCATGCGTGGAAATCCTCCCTGGCCGTTGTCATATACTTGTATTGTTGAGACTATGCTCCTTATCATATTGACCCTCGAACAAGTACAACATGCATCAATCACCAGAATTCAACATTTGTTTATATTTTTCCCACGTGAATTGGCATAATTTTGATTCGAACTTGGACTGCCGTGACGGTGGTGCCTGACATTGACCTTTGTTGAACTCTAGTCCTCGTTACTAGAGGTTGTGGCCGTGCAGTTGAGGTTTGTACATATTAATGTGCGTGCACCTGTTAACCTAGTACCGTAGAAACTACGAATCAATCTTGTTCTGGATTTGGGATTCGTTTTGAATTGGCTACGCCTTACTCACAGTCGGAATAATTGTTACAGGGACTACCAGAGCTCCTTTTGATTTAATTGACAACCACAGCTTTTAAATTTCTCATCAAGAGGGGGTAGGTGAGGTGAAGACTAACTTTCGCGCCCCGCAGCCCTTATGAATAGGCTTCGCTGAGCTCAGCTGGAGGATTCCTTCTCAGATGGCCCCAGATTCTCCAAAAAAGTGTCGGGTGTGGCAGGTGTAAGTTACTTCCAGGCTGGTAACTAGACTGGCGGTAAACCACTGGAATATTTTGCCCGAAAATATGATGGATCTTAGGGCCATTTAGGTCTTCAAGGTGCTCTAGGTCGGCAAAGAGGCGAGGTCATCTCTGCTAATGAGCTTTAGGTAATTCCACCAGACGGACAGAAGTGACTGCTATGATGTTTGACCTCCTACCACTTTCTTTTTTCGCAGAATGTCCCAGTGAACCGTCGAAATACCTAATGTCCGTCGCAGTAGATGTGTGATGACACCTTACTTTTCCCTGTTATCGTCAGGGGGACTGGAGCAAATGAACCGCAGAGCTGTTGGTGCTTAGCCTGTGTATAAAGTAGAATGAGTTCTGGAAACATGATTGGCCGTGGCGGTTACCTAAATTGTGCAAAACTGAACTGAAGTGGACTGTCCCACCCGACCACGCCAACATGCAGTATGGGGGAATTCATCAAAACAGAATGGATGGTTAGGCTAATGGGGATACTACAGGTAGAAGCCAAGGGACGGGGTTGTGGGCAGGAGGGAAGATGAGAAGAGAGCCTTAGATGCTTCAGCTCCTAGCATAAGCAGTGATAGCCATTTGGTTGAGCCAAGATTGACGTTAGAAACTCAGGGCGGAATTTTTAACTGGGTGAAGAGTGCTGCCCTGTGGAAGGCTGGTTGAGGCAGTAATGTGTGTGTCTGAGGTGGCAGGATGGCCAGAGTTGTCGGGGTCCTGGACGAGCAGGCCATGCGGAAGTAGTAGGGGTGGAGAAAACGGACGGGGAATAAGAGGGTACTGCGTGACTTATAGTGAGCCAGCGGCAAAGACCAACCGGGGGCAGAAAGCACTAAGGGTAGGTGGCCTCCAGAGATGGTCATTTAGAGCATTTGGGTGAGATCCACGCAGGAGCCGAGGAGTTGGGAGGTTCATGAGAGGCTGCATCATAGGTGAGGGGTTTTGAGCCAACTTCTGTGGGTTGGTCGTTAGGTGTTTCCTGCAATACGCAAGAGGAGAATATGATAAGAAGAGGTAGGGTGGTCTAGGTGTATCGTAGGTATAGTGGGAAGTTTCTTAAGAAGACGGAAGGGATGGGTTGACCTTGCGACCAGGCGGTGGATAGGAAAGCGGAGGCAGTCGGGAGGGTTAATTTGGGATATGTATGGAGGGCTTAGGATTACGTGGATCAGCTAGCTGGTGAGTGCAACGTCGAGGCAGCATTTTGGAGTATGTTGCATCTAGCAGATGGTCAAGACATCTAATTTGGAGGGGCCATCCTACTTAGTCAGAGGTGGAAGAGGATACCCGCGTGCATTCAGCTTTGGGATAGTGTTCACTAGGTGGGGGCAAGGTGGGGTAAGCTTTGGACGTCTCGGCGTAGGTCACTTATAGAAGGTGCCGGGCATCAGTCGACTGCCTCCATGGCTCTTTCACGACAGTAACACAGCAGGCGCACAACTCTCTGCCCTGGATCAGATATCCTCCTTCCCACAAATTTCTCCCATTGTTTTGATGAATTTTGCAATATCGTCCTGCGCTTTCACCTAATGGAGACGGTTCCGTTATGGACAAATCAGTTGAGAGTTTTACCCTGGTGCATATCTGTTTTGACCGTCCCATAACATTGCCGGGCTTAATGGCCCCATGCTCCGTAGTATCCAGGACCACTTGTCGTTTCCGGCTTCGAGTTTAGTCTTACCTGGCTGACTCAGCTTCCTCCCTAGCTAGCCCAAGCTAATGGTCTAATTCCTCTATTCAACTTAAAGTATTTCATTTATTGATATAGAATCTGAACATGATTCTATTTATAGACTGAATCATATGAACTTTCTAACGGCAATCTTGGCTCAACCAAATGGCTATCACTGCTTATGCTAGGAGCTGAAGCAGCTATGGCTCTCTTTCCATCTTTTCCTGCTGCCCACAACCCCGTCCCTTGGCTTCTGCCTGTAGTATCCCTATCAGCCCAACCATCCATTCTGTTTTTATGAATTCATCCACACTGCATATTGGCTTGGCCAGACGGGACAGCTTCGGAAGCGCTTATCTATCTAAAGACAGAAGGAGCTGTTCAGCATATATAGATCTTTCCACATTTGACGCCCTGCCCTTCAGAATTCGGCACCCCCATATTCCCTCCTGACAACACCACTGCGACTGATAATATCATTCTCGCTTCCTCCTGTAGAGTTCTCCTCTAACACAAAGTTCTACCGCGCTACGTTTCACCGTGTGGTTTTCTCGCTGTCATTGGTGTATTTTTCATTAAGCTATCTAGGATTATCCTTGAAACTTTAGCTCTTGGAACTGTTGTATGACCCAGAAATAATCCGGCTGTTTTCTTTGAACATTATTCTCTGGGGCCACTCGGTGATAAACGATAATTGCGAAAGTGATCTTCGAACTGCTGTCAGGGTAGGGGCAAAGCGAAACATCAGTCTCAGTCAAAGACCTCTAGTAGATTCCAAGATACCGCTTTGGGAATCATCTTCGTAAAGTGACTAAGGCCGTCTACGCTGAAGTACGTTATAATATTCAAGTTTCTGCCTGACCCGCAAAATACGTCCGGCATAGCTTCTATTGGGCTATCTAGTGGAAGTGTTGGACCTTCTAGAGGACTTTTGCATCTCTGAAAAAATAGTGACTTCTTGTCTGAACACACCTCAGAGGCCATCTCCTCAAGATGTTGTTTTGAAAATCGTTTCAGTATCGGACTTTAATTAGCAGCCACCTACGCTAAAGCTCATCCCGACCATCCAGCTATCTTCTTGACTTGCGTAGTACATCCGGAAACACACTAACAGCACCATCCACGGGGAAAGCCTGCAGTTTTTGGCTCTTCAAATAGTGAGTAACTAGTTCCTCCGACATCGACCTCCCGTGACAAGAACTCTGCCTCCAATGCTTACGTATATTGGCCTTACTCTGTACTCTTCTTTTTGCTTCCTTACAGCTCTCTTATCCCTGCACATTGCAACATCTTATCCGACTGGCCACTCTTATCTTCACTATCATAGATAAGCCTACATATCCTACCAGCAGACCTAAAGTTACTGTCAGCCACCGCAGTCACAAGACAGTTCAACTCCAAAGCCCAAAGGATAACTGCTCAGTTCCCCTGATAGATATACTTGGACATATAAATAGAGTTACTTCAGAAATGATCAAAAACCTAAGCAGTTTCCCCCCTGGAATTGACTTTGCCCATCTGATTATCGGTCATTTGATGCCTTCGGCGTTCTTGCTCGACCCAGCCACACAACATGCCCCAGCCAACGTACCACTGGCCACGAAGTTTTGGACCCACTTGCCTCGGAAAACTTCAGACGGATAAAAGGGGAAAACATTGCGATCGTGTTTAACATTCTAGACCAAATACCTCTTCCAGCTGCTAGAAGTATGATCTTAAGTGCTCGCAACCTCGGCCCACAACCTTGCCATTGTGTTAGACTCCTCACAACTTCCCTGCGCGCAGTCTGTCCGATGCTGTTCCAGCCGGCAATCTTAAGTCATAGCCTGAACTGGCTTCAAATGTGCCAAAGTATTTCCTGACAAAACCCCATTGCAAAGAGAGGTGCATAAGAGCCACGCTTAGAACAATAACCCCGAAGTAAATGCAACCGTCAATCCACTATGAAAATCCGGTGTACCTATCACTGGCCATCACCCAATGTTGCCACTTACAGCAAATGGCCATGTAACCCCAGATTTAGAGAGTACGCCGATTTCCTCGCCCAGTGAGCCACCCGGCAAACACCCCAATATTGAGAATAGCCCAAGCAAGTCTGCAGACTGGAATGAGGGCCCCAGAATCCACAAAACTGATGAAGGTTCCCCGACTCATCCACCCGCGAGCTCACGTTTCACACAAGTCTAGAGGATCCCATTCCTTCTGCTTGCTCCATGTCTGGTTATTCAACCATACCTAAAACTCACTGCACCAAAACCCCACCTTCGTATACACCCACGCATCCTGACTCCCCTGGCACTCTTGGTAACGCAACCAGGTTCAAGGGCACACTCGCTGCACTCACCAATTTGTCACTGCAGTGTATCTGGTTACCACCTAGGTTACCACCGCTGACCAGCCCACCGGTACAGATTCACCCTCAGAAATTACCACTTCGTCGCTCAAAGAGAAAGACCTATCAACATAAAGCACATGCAGACAGTGAGAAAGTGACCCAGTCCTGCGAAATTTAACCGGCATCTTGTGTGGCTGTGAGTCCTACTTTTCCTTTTCGGTTAACTGCCCTTTCACCTCAACCCTACCTTGATCCACATTACCCCTCCAATCACCGCTTCATTATGTTTATATTCGCCACACCAACCACTCTGTACCTCAACCGTCACCCAGACACTCCCTGGGAATCATCTCCGCGCCTCACATAAACTCCCACTCCCACAAGACTCATCCAAGCCTCTTCGTCCAGTATTGCCGCCCATCTGTGGTAACTTTTGTCCTGCCGGCTTCCTCCTACTCTGACTACTCTCTCAACCAGCACCTCCTCATCTCTCCCCTCTTACACTACTCCCCCTCCAGGATTCAAATCCTTGGAACAACTGAGGTCCCTCCCCCATCCCCACCGTATTCCCCACTGGAATCACCACCTTCGTCACCACTACCAAACCCCCTTTCATCATTACCAATAACATCACTAGTTAGATCTGAATCATCCCTTCTATTCACACTCATAAATGCCCGTTCAATAGTGGACAAAACTATAGCCGTCCACAGCATTGCTCAGAACTCCGACATTGATATTATCTTGGTAACTGGAACTTCGCCGACAGATTCCGTTCCGTCAGATCGGGTCTTCATGGTTGGTTACCAGATATTCCGAAGGAACAGGCCTCATCTTGGGGGAGGCTGCTTAACTTTTGTCAAAAGCGCTCTGCCGGATACCACAAACACACAACTCTGGATCTCATTAAGGATTCTGCGTGGCTAACGATTCCCTTACCTAACTCCTACCTTCATATTGGTTGCATCTATCGGCCACCTGATTCCAGCGCTATAGATCTTACCAAGAGTAATGAAGCATTCAACTATCTCATTGCAGCCCTGTTACTCCAAACTCATTGAGGGGGACTCCGATGCCCCGAGCTTTTGGTGGAATACCCTGTCTGCCCCAAACAACCTACTAGATTTCCTGTCATACATCCGCATGTGGCGCTGGATCCAACAAGATTTATTCCCAACCAGAGGAAACGACGTCCTTGATTTGTTGTTCGCTATCGATTTATCCGATGTTTCAGCTAGTACGCTCGACCTCTTCCCAGGAAGTGACCACAGAATGGTGTCCTGAGCCTTCGTGGTTCCGCAAGCTTTTGATGAGCCCCATCCAACCAGCCATCTCTCTCCAACATTCAACCGGGCCAATATTATCTACACTCTCCGATCTTTAGACTGGAATGATTTCTTCCTGTGGGGCAATCTTCAGCTGGCTACGGATTTATTATAACCTAACTTATTCAACTTGCTGTCTGCAACCATTACAACTCGCAGCATATCAAATCGAGTCCGCAGTTCAGTGTTAACCCGAATGCAAAACAAACATCTAAAGCTCCAGAAGGTATATCACACCAATGGTAACTTATGGTCATTATTGTAGCTCCAAAGTCTCTCGGTAGCGACCAAAATCAAGACTGACGACATGCTGAAAAAACAAGGGGTATCTGCCTTGCAACGCCATGATGCGTCCTCAAAGCTGGCACGCCTAATGAAGAACAGAAATCAGCGTAAGCCCACTAGTATCCCCCTCTAATTTTAGCAAACGAGGATTGCCTTACATCACCTAGAGCGATAGCCGGGGCGCTTAATTCCCACTTCACTGCACCTGTGGCCACGGACCTCCTTACTTTAACCCCACGCATAGACGCTGTCACCAAGTACTTGCTATCTGATTTAGAATTGAATCTGAATGAGGTGACCAACCAGCTTACCCATGTCCAGCAAACCTCACATATTTGCCATGGCGGTGTTACTCCAACCCTTCTACGTCCTGGAGGAGCTGATGTCGCAGCCCTACTATTGAAGGTCTGCAACCTGCCCATCAGGTTCGGCATATTTACCTCAGAGTGAAACACAGCGATCATCAACCCAACTCACAAGAAGGAGCGAATACAAGACCCCTCAAACTACCGCCCCACCAATCACACTCCAGTTGCTTCATGCTAATGGAAAGGCTTCTTAAAGTCAGGCTAATGAACCACTTGCCAGTACGACCTTTTTAACCTAATAAAGGCGGCCTTGGACAACAGCAAACCTATCATCTATATATACCTTGACATGACAAAGAAATCTGACCGGGTCCCTCACTCTTTATTACTAAACAAACTTAGAGCTCATGGCTTTTCCAGTCCCCTTTGGCAGTGGCTAACATCATGTCTGCCAAGCCGCTCGCAAGCGGTTTCCATTGATGGGTGTCTCTCACAACCTGCTTCAGTTACTAGCGGGCTTATAAAAGGCGGTGTACTCAGTCGTTTGCATTTCCTCATTTGCATCAGTGATGAATGTCCCATCTTGTACCATGGCACCCCTTTCCTTTTCGCTGATGACACTAAGATTGCCAAGGAATTTCCTCGTCGGAACCTCAGCATCATGCTGGATGGGAATTCTAGCCACCTAAAGACTTTCGGGGACTGGAACAATTCATGGAGTATGAACTGTACACTTTTGTGCTGCAACCACTCAAATGAATATCCAAGGAACCTTTTAGCGACCTCGCCTGTACCTGATGATCATGCGGCCAAACATGCTTTGGGTGTCCCCCGAAATAAGCCACTGTAATTATTATTCTTAAATTATCAACCTCGAAGAGCTGCTACACAACCTTTAAATGTCAAAAGGCCCCGGAAACCTGCTTATCCACGACCTACTCTTTTCGTACAGCCCTTTGGTTCGAGACCTTGGTCTTCAATAATCCTGTAGCTTTAGGTTTTTCTGACTATATTCCACTCCAGATTGCAAAGACGAGAAGAACCACTGAACTTATCTCCATAAATTTCCGGCTAAATGATTGCAAACTGCCCACTTACAAGTCACCCGCCAGTCCTCTCCCTGAATAATGTCCCATTATATTTACCGTCATGGCAAAATCTGACCGCATTTCTCGGGAGTCCGTGCAGCTCCAATTCAACAAACAGTTAGTGGGATTTTCCTCCAGTCTGTGCTACAAGAATCTGTGCATCCTACTTAGTCTTGATCCGCTATGGCTGCTTCGCACGAAGCTCAATTTATGCTTCCTGTTCAAGCTGTACCACCTTGTGGCCTTCTCACGTAGTGAACCCGTTCGTCCCATTTCCTTCACCAGTCACGCCCCACGCCATCGGTCCTGCAGCTCCCTATTTCTAGACCAGAATTAGCTCAGAGGTCTAACTTTTTCCTCATAAAATACTAAATTATGGAATAGACTCCCGATACACTTCCGCGAGGGTCTCTCTATTTCTCATTTCAGAGGCTCACTGGATCACTTTTTGACTGTTCCCAATGTGATCCTTCTCACCGGCCAAGGCGTCACCAAAGAGCCGGCCTACGAAAATGGGTTTGCTTACTAGGACCTCGGCACTAGAACTCTCATTTCTTGCCCAATGACAAAGACCATGATGGATATTTTCTTTTACGTTTTATTGCATATGATCTATATTACAGTAGCTACAGTTTGTTGAATCTTATAACTGTACCTAACTAAGTGCTTGCTAGTTCTCCTTGTTCTAGATAATATTCATGTTCTACTGCCAACCAGTCTGAAGCTATTAGCCCTAGACGCCTCTCCAGCAAACAAATATGTGGCTTTGAGCTCTTGGACACTGAGTTTCCAATAATAATAATGGTTCATTTCGGAGACGCCCGAGGCATGCCAGGTGCATGATCAACTGTTTACAAGTGATGGAATAAACAGACAAAACCCTTGAAAAAATATAAATGTACATGACAGGATTCGAAAAAACGGGCTAAGAATGGGGAGTAACGTGGGACAAAAGTAGGCTAGTGTATGCACACCAGGGGAAATGTACTAGGTTTAAATGGTCCCGAGGACGGATTCAAGTAGACGCCCGGTGAGTTTGAAAAGTCAAGGTCAGGTGGGGGATTTGGCTGGTCAGTATAGGGACATCTGAAGGCTGACTGATATATATGAGAAAGGCCAGAAACCAGCATAAGAAACTGTAATAGCGGGAGACGATGAGGAAAAAGTGAGATTCACTGCAGGGATTAGGTAGCAACGAAGCATTGGTATTCTACAATAGATGGTCGGCAAACAGGGCACAAAACTGATTGTAAAGCAGGGAGCGAGCAAAGTAAGACGTAAAAAGTGAATCAGGTAAAAAATAGTAGTTCATAGGAATTGGACACAGTAAATGTGGGTTATAGATGTAGGAGGAATGGATGCATATCATGGCGGTCAGTGGAATGATAGCAAGAGAGATGACCTGTAAATAAGCACAGGATACAGAGCGAATGAATATAAACATATGTGCGGTTGTTTGTATATATATATATATATATATATATATATATATATATATATATATATATATATATATATATATATATATATATATATATATATATATATATATATATATATATATATATATATATTAGAGCGTGCGATCCGCAACCGGTGCTAGTGGGTGGGACTGGCCGTGCGCTGGACACTTAACCTGAAAAACACTTCGAGGTGAACACAGGTGATGCAATCCACCAACCTTATTGCGCTCGCAAATCGTTGCAGACGACCTGCACGCCCGATGTGCGCCAGCCAAGGCGGCGGATCTGACCTCGCCCCACACCGCTGAGAATGGCTCTAATGTTCATTGATGGTCATGCATGTGGGGCGTAGTTCAACTATGAAAGTATGAGATATAAGTTCGGCGGTCGGATGGTCAGGTTGCGAGGGGTTCCAGAGGATGTAGCCAGATGTTAATAATCCACCAAACAGCGGCGTTATCCAGGCGCGTATACCAATGTTGAGGGTGAAATGCACGTGAGGAGAGAACTGGAAAAGTAGAGCAGATAAAAAAAAGCAGTCAGGGTGTGCCCCTACTGTGAATCAACGGTTAACGGAGGCATATAAAAACCAGCAAAGTACGAGGCATAAGAATGACAGAGACTACGGGAGAAGGCGGAAGCAAAGTGGATGAAAATAGTGGTATTTCATTTGGTTTGATTCACTAAGGAAATGGCCATGGGTAGTCTAACGTTGAGAACTCAGTCAGATAGATGAAACTCTACCGTTGATTGTGTCCTTAATTGAAGGGAGCAGGGTCGGCGAAGGGGCTGGTCTTAGAAGTCGAGGCCCCTCTCGTAAGCTATTTCTTCTGCCATGCTCATATTATATAACTGGAGTGCACGGGTGACGCTGAGCTACGGGATGAGTGCCGACAGAAATTGGGACTTGGTTTTTGAAGCCCGAAGGGTGATGGGCAACTTGTTCCAGACTTTGGAGTAGACAAGAAGGAAAAAAGTGGCCGTATGGCCGACTTAGCTATACTAGAAGGGACAGTAAAAGGCCTGTGCCGAAGTGAGTAAGGGGTTTCACGGGAGGAGCTTACTGGGTCATAGGAAAAGTACCGGTCATGGAGCAGGTTATACAAGAAGAATAAGTCAAGTCTCAAGCGGCGGAGCCAGAGTGGGTCAAGATTCAGATTTTGGCATCGTTCTCTATAGCTTGAAGACGTAGACCAACCGAGTAGTTGTTTGGTGAGACGCCTTTGTATGCTTTCAATCGCAATTCTGTCGAATTTTGTCATGTTAGAAAATATTATTGGGCAGTATTCAAGCAAAGGCCTGACGTGTGATTTGTAGATGCTGATGATGCGGTCCCGGAGCGGAAAGGAGCGGAAGAGAAGGGCCACACTTCTTCTAGCCTTGGCCGCTTGGATGGCAGCGTGCTAAGAAAGGTTGAGGGAGCAGGAATAGTTGAGGCCCAAATCGCGGATAGTAGGTCGACTGGCTATTGGGGACCCGCCAAGAGTAAAGGATCCAAGGAGCAATTGGAACTTGTAGGTTAGGACCTCACACTTATCAGTGGGAAAGCTCATCCTCGAGGTGTGGCACCAGCGGTCTAGTGTAGAAATGTCAGCGGAAATGTTGAGAAGAGTAGGGGTGGCGTCATTAGAGTTGAGAGAGTAGACTATTTTTATATCGTCTGCAAACAAGAATGGCGTGCCATGGTGTACCAGATCCAATGCGTCATTAATGTACATCAGAAATAGGAGAGGACCCAGTACACCGCCCTGTATACCGCCAATTGTAACAGGTTTCGGTCTCGAAGTATGTCCATTGGTGAGGACCACTTGCAAATGATGAGCGAGATAAGATTTCAGCCAAGACAGCAGCGGGTCAGCAATGCCGAATGAACGCAATTTAGAGATAAGATGCGGGTGTGGATCACGGTCGGAAGCCTTCGATAGATCTAGGTAGACAATTACCAATGCCTGCCCGCTATCAACAGCCTTAGTGACTAGGTTGACGAAGTCAAACTGACATGTAGTGCATGATCGCAATTTGAGGAACCCGTGCTGCCTATCGCTAAGAAGGTTAGAAGCGAGAAGATGGGTGGTAATGCCATCTTTGATAATCGTTTCCATTATTCTGAAAATGATAGGGGTATGGTTGATGGGGCGGTAATTAGCAAGTTCGTGGACAGGTCATTTTTTATGTCGTGGAATGATGACTGAACGCTTCCAGTTCGACGGTACCAAACTAAATTTGGGTGACAAGGTAAATAGGTTCAGTAGTAAAAGTGGAAGGTCCGATCCACCGTTAATGATTGCAGCTGGGGGCAACCCGTCTGGTCCAGGATGAGCAGATGCTTTATAGCGTGAAATGAGCCTGGAAATAACGTTTTCTTCAAAGGTTAGGGTAGATGAGGAAGAACTGGTAATAGCCAGAGGATTTGGGGGTCTGTATCTGTGGCACGGGCCATGGAACTGGCGAAGTAATAATTGAAGGCTTCAGCGATATCAGAAGGGGAGGTGGCCGAAGTTGTTGCTGAATTCCTAGATTTGTGTAGGAGTGAGAGTTTCAATGCCTTATTGGGATGCCTCGGGGCTTTGGCTTCTCCGTAGTGGAGTTGGTTTTCCTTTAGGTCCCGGATAATATCAGTAAGACGTGTTAGTCTCATGGGAAGAGAGAAGTCGTGGTTTTGGAGGTAAAGTCTTTGCATCTTAAGGTACTTTCGTTGGGGGGAGGCAAGTTTGGATCCCCTAAGGGGGGATGTTTGGGATATTGGACTAAGTCTATGGAGGCGGTTTCTCATTTTAAGGTAAAAAGGATCAGCTGCTTGTTGGGGGTCAGCCGTTAGAAAAAAACTGCTTCAATCTTGGTTACGGATGAGATTGGGCAGAGGGTTCCAATTTAAACGGAGGGAATTGTTGACTGGGCTCAGATAGTCAGATGGATAAGGATGGAATGAAAGATTACCGGCCACTATCTTATGGTAGCTATCCGGAAATTTATTCAGAACGGAAACCGAAAAGTGGGAAACGCTGTGGATGAATATAAGATCTAGTATGTTGGCTTTTCTAGTAGGGGTTTTAACGTGTTGCACCCAGCCCCCAATGTGAGTATGGGACACAAGGTCTATTAAGTTGGGAGGTGCCGTGAGGTTTCTCCAGGATATTTTAGGCCAGTTTAAATCACCGGCTATGATTTTCGCTGCCGAAGGTAGTAGTGAAATGTAATCAAAGTCTTCAGCCAAAGGAGTTAAGTCTGCAATAGTAGATGAGGGCGGGCGATAGACACAACCAATGGGCATGACTACAGTTGAAAACCGAATTGTTAGCCATAGGGAATCCGGAATTGAGTCGAGTGTGGCATGTCTGATGGGGACTACCGAAAGGGCATGCTGTACGTACTCAAGGCACCCACCTCCGCGTCCGTTATTCCTATTAACCCCAAAACCCTTGTACCCTTCAAGCATAATTGCGCTTGTGCTGGTGTGTTCGGTGAGCCAGCTTTCAGTAATAAAGATGATGTCAGGACTGGATGTTATGACATAGTATTTTAAGTGATGAAGCTTATTTAAGATGGATAGCGAGTTATATAAGATGAATGACAACCCACTCATGTGGAAGTGAGTTTCTGGGTTAGGTAACGTATGGGAATTGTTGGTCGGAGGAAGTGCACGGTGAAGGGCGTGAGTTGTAGCTATTACCGAAGAGAAGGAAAAGCGACCGTTGGATGCCTTCTCGACGGTTTCGGAAGAATCAGCCGCGAATGAACAGGAAATAATCAATTTTGGGTTATTGCGAAGTGAAAGAGAAGACCTTAGACGAAGTAGTCCTGCTACTTGTCCTGATTCCTTGGGATCGTTCGATGCTCCAGTGCAGTGAAAGAATACGGGGTTATGGAAGGTATTGGCTTTCTCACGTGACAACCTCGGTATTGGTTGGTATTTTGTGGTAACAGAACGCCTCAGAGAGTGGGGACTAAAAGAGTTTGGGGTGGTTTCGCCGCCCATCGATACGACTTGCCCGGGTGGGGTAGGATAGGAATCGGCGGTTGGCGAGGGTTGTATGAAGGTCATTTTCGGAGGAGGTATTGGTATTGCGCAGTGTTGCATAATTGGCCTTCGGAGTTCGGTGTGCTACCGAAGGTGTGAACGACTGGTAAGGTGCCGGTATTGGAAAGTGGTACATTATGGCTGGAAGAGATGAAAGATTGTGGGGTTGTATGCCACAGGGTGGGGAAAACTCACTCGAAGGGGGTTTGTCGATGTATCCTGCGCGTAAAACGACTGTGGTGGGATAGGCAATGGTGGGGCAGAACGAAAATACTGGGGTGGTAAAGGAACTAACGGGATGAACGGTGGAGGCACGGAGAAGTTAGGAATTGACGGGCCAGGCAGATGCAGCGCTGAATAATAACTGTGTGGTGGTTTGCGAGCATCGTCCGCATAAATGCGCGTAGAACTGGGATCTCGCTGGGAGGAATTACGGTTTGAGATGCTATCTATTTTGGGAGCAGATACTGTAGGTTCCGGCATTAATGACATCTCACTAGGGTGTCTGTTCGCTTCCAATCTTTGCAGGACCTTCGAGGTGTAGCCTGGTGATATGAGGCGGTCTATGCCTAGTGAACTGAAAGTTGAGGCCTTCAGTAGGGATGGAGTGTGGGTTACTGAAGTCTGGATTTGCGGTCATGGGTTATCGTTGGTATCGACACTCTGCATTGGGGGCTGAGTGTAGATCGTTACCAGCTTTCGGCCCATGGGAGATAAGGTAGATTGCAGCAATGAGGTTATGTCCTTAGGTACGCTACTTCCTGGCAGTTTGTTTGCGGAGGTGTGCCTTGAAGGCTGACGGATTTGATTCGAGCGAGAATGACCTGGGAATGGTGTGGTGCGGTCCGGCGGATGGGTTTTAGTCATGGCTATGCGATGTAGACAAGATCGACCATACTTTGGTTTGTGTGTCGCCTTGGGAGAGTGATGCAAAGTTGTTAGGTCAAGGCGGCTACGCGATTTGGGTAGCTTTATCTGATGCACAGAGCTAAGCTGTCTGGCAGGGCTCGGTGGATTCGAGTCCCAGGCATCTGCGACACTACTGATGAGCCTAGGGCGCTTGAAGACTGGTGGATTTGGAGAAGGCCCAGGCGTTACGTCAAGGTTTACACCACTTTACTTGATCTTTTCACTCCTTTTGGCTTCCTCTACCGGACTGGGTTTTATGTCTGGTCTTGTTTCGCTTTCCTTGATTATCTCATCCCAAAATCTCTTATTCCAAGTGCCCACCTTCTAATATCTGCTTGTTGGCCAGTCCTCTTGACTTATCTCTGTATATACCTTCCGCCAACTACTGACACCTTCCCTCTTCTGCCCTGCACCATTCCCCATCAGCAGAGCTAAACTCATTTACACCAGCCAGCTCGGAATGGTCTCTGATGGTCTTAGTCACGGTCTGGCTTTGAGTGGGACTGATACACGCAAGCTGGCCAGTGATTTACAGCATTCTTTGTCCTACTCCTTGTGTTTTATTGGTTTCACTCTGCATTTATCTAGCCCATGCTGGAAAAACTGCTGAAGTCAAAGGCACCCATACCATAGCGTTGTCCGAACGCACTGAAAACAGACCACCCCCAGGAGTTGCGAAAAAGACAAATACGCATAAAATTACAATCGATTGGGAGGGCTATGAAAATTTCCTACATGGGATCAACCACCGTTCTGTTAGGAAACAGAAGAAACTAAAAATAGAACAGTGAAGAAGACCCGGTGGGATCGGTTTGATCTCCAAAATTACTGATATCAGGCTGTGAAGGAAATGGTCAATCTTCATTTATGGGTGCGTCCCTCATCAGCTCAGACCTAATCCTGCGAAAGGGGAAACCTCACACCTCCCTTGTTCTCTTGGCAAGCTTTTGGTCCCCACGCACGGGACTGATTGGGGTGACAGCGCGTTGGACTCCCTACATACGCTTATCCACCCCGCGCTCCAAGGTTCAACCACCCCAAGCCCTCCCTCAGCGCACCTAGCACACATGCCGACGTCAAATGCAATCACTGCAATACCCTCGACTTTCAACCCATTGATCCGAACAGCATGTCGACGGATCTGAAAGAAAACACCAACCTCAGTGAAGTCTAAAAAGGGGGCAA
Source organism: Fasciola hepatica (assembly GCA_948099385.1). Lineage (NCBI taxonomy): Eukaryota > Metazoa > Platyhelminthes > Trematoda > Plagiorchiida > Fasciolidae > Fasciola > Fasciola hepatica. The sequence continues at coordinate 4,628,620 of CANUEZ040000012.1, read as the reverse complement.
AAGAGGAAAGCACGTAGTGGAAACCAGTCATCTTTTCCATCCACACACCCCTATCTTCCATCAACTTTCTTAAAAAGCAGCCTTCTCGATGCCCCAGGATCCAAGCCGCGCTTAGGTTTACGACTCTGTTTAACAGCAACCACACCCAACACCAGCCAGCGGCAGCAGACCTGCAAGTACCCCACTGCTTCAAGTGTCAAAATATCTTTGATACCAGTTATACAAACTGCTACCTGGGTTCTAAGTACTTCGTGTTGCCTCTTGCCAACTACAATCACTACGGTAGCCAAGACTTCAAGCCCACTGACATGAATAGCATATCGAGGCAACAGGTGACCAACATCTGCCTCATTTAAGTTCAAAAAAATGAACACGAATTACTTTTCATGTTTCCCCTTTTCTCAATTAGCTATCTTTCCTTACTTTTGAAACAAAAGGAGTATTGATGCAATCACCGCTTCGTGAGATTTCCTTGCTCTAGTTCAAATTTAGTCCCAATATGTCAGCAGAAGTGGTTGGGAGCACAGAAGGACTTACGTCTTCTTTGCTCTCCAAGATACCATTTTTCTCCAACGCATCACCACCGATCCTCTAGTAGTTTCATCTGCAATCTTACTCAGCTGTTCCTCAAAACGTTTCCAGTATAGAATAACCATTGTACCGGAAGAGATGGTACCAAATATAGCTCTATGCTAGCAGAGTACCAATCCCATTCACGCACATACCTTTCTTTCAAACCCGTATAGATGAGATATCTTAGCGCCTCCGTGCTGGCCTGCCTTCTGCGTAAGCAAACTGTATGAAAATTACTATTTATAATTGCGTGAAAACCCAGCATCCATTAAAATGCAGACCCAGCAGCTCACCCGGTGCACGCTGTCTTGCTAGCCTGTAGCAGTATAGATCAACCTCCTGCAAGCCTACGTTACCTCAATTCTTGAAGTAAAGCCCAGATCAGAATATGGATTATGTGCCACTGACGGCTCACATAAACCCAACCGGTTCACTATTAGTTGTCGTCATTTGTTATCATAATCCATGGCTGGAACCACCTCCAGATTGCAAACCCCATTTATTTCAGGTTCATTGCCCACTCTCTCGGGCTCCACATTAAATGATCGGGGTTCACACTTTGACCCGTACCGACGGGGACCTAAATGGAATCTTTTATGCCAACTGGGATTGCAATCGAGCCAAACAACCTAAAACAACCCCATTGCTTACCAGCAGATTCACTGTAGTCTCCTAACGCAACACCTCTCCTACTGATGCCACCGTTGGAACCTACGCAAATAAAAGTTCACGCCCAACCTGCTACTGATTAGTCCACTCGTCCGTTAACCCGCCAGGTGAACCAAACCCATGGAATGATGCACATCACCTTGGTCTTAAGTGGAACAACCCGATAACAGAGCTAGAATACTCAACACAGGAGTTTGCTACTCATTAAAATTCGATACGCCATCGGAATGCGAGACCACTTATCCTCTCCCCCAGCGGTTCCCAATAATGACGCTGAATAACACCAAAAATCAATAAGTCAAAATATTTTAGTCAGCATAACAGGAAAATAAGGCTCAAGCATATGCGGAAGTTTTCCACTCTGGTATCTGTTGTATGATTTCATTTTTCTTTCGAGCGGTATCCGGCTCGAAATTGATTCTTCACTAATCCATTACCTTCAGGTGGCGCCCCCTTCCTTCTGAATAATTCACGTTTTTGATCCTGAAACTAAACTCACTATTCAATAAATTGCTGTTTTCTCCACATTCGTCCAGGTTTCCAAGCTCACTTTCAAACAGTTTGTTTCACGCCTCCCTGTTTAAATTACTCCGTTTATTCAACCCGGAAAAGTCCGTCATTTTGGGCTCACATAGTCTTCATGGAGAGCTGTTCTTTTCATTTTCATCAAAGTTCCCGAGTGAACTTCCATACATTTTTTTATTTCTCCATATTCAGAACGTATTCCGTCCACAAAACCTCAATAAGCCTCCGTTATCTATGGTTTGCTTCATTTTGGCTTGAAATGCATGCTTAGCAAGATTTTTTCGCGATATTTTCTGTTTCTTAAATAGCCACCATAGCCCGTCCCGGATTCGAAACTAACGAGTATTTGCCGCACAAACCATTACCATCTTGCTCTATTGAAACTATTTCTGGCCATGTTGTTTGGTTTTTGACATTTTTGACTCCTATTCTTGCAATTCGTACGTATTTTATATTTTTGGGTAACGATGTACACCACCATCATGCGCTTGCGCGTGCATGTCGACCATGGCCGGGAAATACTCCACTATCATCATGATCATTATACTACGTGACCCATGTGCTCACCTTTCCAGCCCAACTAACGGCCTACTTCTCAGTCCTATCAACAGCCACCAGGTAACTAGAAAAATTTCCCCGGTTAGACTCCTTGGCGTTATCCACCAACCCTAACATAACCTTAGTCATCGGGACATGGCTATCCCAGCGGTCTCAACTGAATCATGTACGCATCACTGATTATCATAGCTTCTGGAGCTCTCGCTAAGCCAGGCGAGGCTGCTGGTGTCTAGCCTATATTTGCCGTGATATTTCGGCAACCTTTCCACGGCGACCCACCCTGGAGCAACTAGGCAGCTCCGTTTGGCTACTAGTAAACACCAGTAACCTCGTAATATTGTTCAGGTGCGCTTACTGTTCCCTCGGATTACCAACGACTACTGCTACCACCCCTGTTTATAACTTCAACATAGATTTAGACCAGCCTGTGAGTGTCAAGCTCACTGCGGGTCCCCCAAAGCGAGTCCGCCTGCTCCCGCTTGTTTTCTCTCATTCGTTCTCAGTGGAGACTGGACTCCACATATAGACACACATACTGGAGGTCGGGATGTATTTGACCCAGCCTCTTTGAGTACACTGCCTAGCTTTAAAGCTGAAGTCACTGGCCTATTCCTAGGCAGTGACCACAAAGCTGTCATGTGCACACTCAACTGCCTCCTCAGTGACCCCCTTAATACAACAACCCTTTTGGCTGCTGCCATTGGGACCTGCTGTCAAGAGTGATTTACTCCGGCGCCCCGGATTCATTCTTTCTGGTCCTCGACGGTCAGAATAAAGCTGACTAATTTTACGCCAATAAAAACAGATACTTAACTATCATTACTTTTTAATCCATCCGATTCACTCAGCGCAGGACCTGAAGAACATCGAGGACTGAGCTCAAGCTGCTAAGCCTGTAGAGTAAGTGCCGTCACAGAAAGGATTTCTCCAGCCGTCGCCCTTGAACAGAACCAACCGCGAGCACGGTGATTTTACTGGAGGGCTTCTCAGGAAGCAAGAAGCACTAGCCCTAGTGAGCCCTAACAATTTTGAACGTTTGTTCTACCTGCCGACTATAAGATCTCAAAGCTCCGACAAGAATTCCGTCAGCTTTTTAGTACGTTACTCTACCACCATCCAATTACCCAATCTGATCTCTAAAGCGTTCACAGCCGACTTCCCCTCGCTCACATGTTGGGAAGATACTCAGCCTCCTGTCGGCCGTGTTACTTCTAGCACCGCCCTCAAAGTTATCCATTATATCATCTGAAATATCTAAGACATTACTAGGGATTAGACCGCTGCCAAAACATGGACCAGAGAGAATACAGCCGGCCCTTCACAGTTTCGGTGGCCCTAAAGTGTATTCGTCTTAACTTAACTTATTTACACCTTCCAAGAAAAATAGAGCAGTCACACGGCGATGGAAAACTTTTGTTGTCACACCCCGCTTCAAAAAAGGTTCACAACATGACCCTAGTAATTATGGCATAATTTACCACAATTATGTGGCAAGTAAAACTACGGCGCGCGTTGAACGTTCACCTAGCTGATTACCTCCCGTCCCGTGGGAAAGTAAACATCCGAAAAACACCCATTCCCACATTTAAGAGAATGAATCGGCGGAAAAAATGTTCTACGACGGGTGATTTCCAATACATCATAACAATAAATAGTAGACGTCAGAGGAAAGGTTATGCTCTAAGATAGGGAATGAACACCTTAACTGGGCACTGGTTTCTGGGCCAAGTTATGTTCATCATGTGATTGGTTTATCCAGCTGATGCCCCCTAGGTGGCTGAACGGTAGATTCATGTGGCCTCGGCCAATCTTGGGCCATGGGAGTTTGAGTGCCCGGACCAAACTCTTTTTGGGGCACAGGTCAGGGGTCAACTCCCTTATTCCAGTTGCCTCGGTTATCGCCAGGGTGCGCAGCTGAATAACTTTGCATTCGTTTAGCTGACTGCCCTTTGGGCTCCACCTTCTACGCACAAACCCCAGGTCATCCGACCAACCTGCACTCGGAAGCACCGGACTCGAGCTTTGCTCTTGTTAGAGCTCATCAGTGATGCATATCCTCTGCCACACCCAGGGTTAGAACCCAGGCCCTTTTCACCTCGAAGGCGTGTGTGTTACCACTGCACCGTCCCGCTCCCGTCTGGGCTGATCCGAATCGCCAAAGTGGGCTTGTTCAGATGTCGACCTCTTTTTTTGGGGGGATACGACAAAGGACTTTAAAAGCAGCGCCTGAATTCACTTGACGTCCAATATCAACCAAATGAGCTAAGATTGCGCTACTTGTCGATCCAGTTTGTTCTTGACCCAACCAGCGTGAATGATGCTCTGTGATCCTAGTTGATAGCTGTCGCGCCGCTAGACCTGCACAAGGTACGTCATAAACACATCTGGAAGAGTATATAACTATTGATGAGGTCAGCATCGGCAGTCTACCCTTGTTCTGAATTCGGATTAGAGGAGCACTTCAAAACACACGACATAGTGCGGTGGCATCGAAATAAGTTTAAATTTCTCTCCCCAGTTGATGGTTTAAGACTTCGCTAACAATATCGCATTTAAATGGTAAGCTAATACGAAGATCTTTCTTCCCTACGGTTTCCACGGGGACTTCTCTCATTCTTTCCGTAAGATTTTTTCCGATAAGAGTACCACCACCCAGGTTACCGGAAGATCCTGAAAGGTATGTCCACAATCATTCTTCTGTGATGCTTAGTAAATTGCATTATGAAACTTTATCTCTCGTACCTGAGTTTAGTGCAACTCAACCAAGTTATCATCAGGTGGAAATTGAAACTCATTTCGAAAGTCCAATGAGCCAACGGTACGACCTGGTACCAATATCATCTGACTCGGTTGGCGGCATGAAAACATCACTTTTCTGTGAATGTCAAAAGTATCACGCTACTAGATCTCCTTTGAACGGAATATTAAGCAAGCAACATCAAGAAGCCATCCAAGAACTAGTGAATAATCAAGATTTACTACTATCGAAACCAGACAAAGGTGCCGGATGGGTTGAACTAGACCGAAACGATTACGACAGAAAATTGATGACAATTCTATCTGATGAGAGCAAGTTCATTTACCATCAGGGTGAGAAAAACAAAATACCAAAAGCCGAGACTAAGCTGACAGAGATCTTGAGGCAGCTTAAGTCAGAAAACACTATCTCCAAAACCCTGTACGACAAGCTTGTGCCCTGCGATTCACAACCACCTAGACTCTATGGACTACCAAAAGTATAAAAACCAAATATACCCCTAAGGCCGGTGATTGACATGAGCACCCCAACCTATCACGCCACGGCTGAGTGGATTGCAGAAGTTCTTGAACCTGTGCGCAAGTCACTAGCGAAAAGTAGTGTGAAAGATTCGTTCTCTTTTGTGGGGATGATAAAACACCAGGATCTATCTGAATGGACTATGCTTTCCCTAGATGTTGAATCCCTATTCACAAACGTTCCGTCGATCGGGACGGTAGAGTTCATCTGTCAATACTTGACCGATAATGATATCAAACTCGACAGTCCTGTGGCCAAGATAAAAGAACTAATTCTTAGATGTACATGGAATATGCAATTTCCGTACAGCGGAAAGTACTACAGACAGAAGGACGGGGTAGCAATGGGATCACCTCTTGGACCCCTTCTGGCTGATATGTTCTTAGCAGAACTCGAAATTTGACCACTACGCAGCACCATCGACAGTCTATATAAGTACACTAGATACAAGGACGACACTTTCATAATTTACCACTCAAAAAAGATATTACCAAACTACTGCGGACATTCAACAAAACCCGCGCAATGACCACATTTACAGTAGAAGTAGAGACGGACAATTTCCTGGCCTTTCTTGGTGTGATATTGCGTAGAATGGATGACGGATAAATAGAAAGGAGGGTGTATTAAAAATGTACATGGTTGGGGCAATACACATATTTCCTAAGTTTTGTTCCCCTACGATACAAAAGAAACCCCGTGAGCTGTCTGACCTACAGTGCATGAAACATCTGTTGTCCTGACACCATTGCTCAAGAATTCGAACGCATATATAACACATTATTAAAAAACGGCTATTCAGAACCGTTTATTCGTCAACATATGGTAGAAGGGAGACACAAAATGAAAGTTCAAATGGCCAAGAAAAGGGATTTTTTCTAACCGTCCCGTTCAAAGGTGACAAAACCTTAGAAATACTAGAGCTACGCATATCCAAAACCATCGAGAAGTCTTTCTCCGCTGCACGTGTCCGAATCTTACCAAATACGAAGCCTTTCATTGCTCAACAATCCAAGGACAGGTTGCCTCATCACTCTCAGTCTTTTGTTCTGCATCAGTTTGCGTGTTCTTGTAGTGCACAGTATATTGGACATACGACGAGAAGCCTGCCGAGGAGGATATCAGAACACGTCCCGGCTTCTTTACGCAGAGGAACAGTTTGGACTATCAATAGCGCAATCCTACAACATCTGGCGGATAGCGGACATCAAATCGACACGGTGACAGCTTTTAGACCAGTCCTGACAACTCCCAGAGTTCCCGTGAAGGGATTACGCAGGCGGTTGCTGATGACGTCAGAAGCCATAGTAGTTCGATTACTGAAGCCGGATTTGTGTAAGCAAAGTAACCTCTTGAAACAGTTGTTGTTGCCGTGGCCGTAAAAAGTGGTTCTCTTTTGGTTCCCATGTACAAACTCTCCCCAGCCAAACTCCACTCATCCACACCTTTTCTCACACCTTTGTTTTTCACACCTGTCTTTTCAAGCCATTTGGTTACAAATTTCACACTAGTTGTCGTTCACCCAACGAGCGAGATTCATCGAGTTACGGCATGTTGTCGAGTTACCGGATTTGCTGCGTATTTACTAACTCTCTGCTATCTTTAGTTGCGCATATACTCTCCTTCAACCAGTATTATATTTGTCAATGCCTGAGGTGATATGTCGAAAAGAAATTTCTTCGTGTTACTAGTTTTTTCTTTCGATAAGCCGATCCGGGTGACTGTTCTCACTTAGGACAGTCAGAATTAGTGAAGAAACTTACCGATAGTAAAGATATTCTTTTTTGCAGACATGGCAAAAGTAGCGGAAAAGTTGTGATGGACAGATATGACTACTCTGGAAACCTCACAGCAGTTCTTTATGCTGAAACCAAATCCAACAGTGGTCCGGGTGAGGACGATCAAACTCAACAGGTTAGGCCTCAGATAACGACTAATTTGAAGCACACGAGGGCCGCCGGTTTTGTTTCGAGCCAACTGTTGAGCAGATAGGACACACCGGATCCGCAGTCATTGGGCCGCACGGACTCCATAATATCTACATACCCGGGGTACCGATTAGCCCCATACTGTCAATCACAAATTCACCCTACCAAAGTGCAGCTCGGTGGCTATCTGAGATGCTTCATCCAATCAAAAACATGGCTAAACAGAGTCTTAAGGACTCATTTGATTTCGTAGAACGAACAAAAGATGTCAGTATGAAGGACAAAATGGAGTTTTCTCTTGGAGTCGAGTCTCTATTCACGGATGTATCAATAACAGAAGCTATCGACTTAGTAGTGAACTACCTGAAGGAAATAATATGAACGTCGGCTTACTTTGAAAGGTTCGTGCAAGCTCTTGCTGCGATGCACATTATTTGTTCAGTTACTATCTCATGGAAACTTTTACAGACAACAAAACGGTTAAGCTATGAGATCACCACTTGGTCCGTTTCTTGCCGACCCATTCCTCGCTAAGTTAGAAGGAATCAAGCTGAAGTCTAAGGCTGACAGCTTCGAACATTAATATTTTTAGTTAGATGACATATTTTGCTCTACCTACGTTGACTGTAACCTAGGTTTTGTGCAAACATTACATAATGAGGCACACAAAGCAACTCGTTTTATAACTGAACCCAAAATAAGCCACCAACTACCGCTCCTCAATGTGGCTTTCACGAGAACGGGGATGATAGAATCCAGCGAAATGCGCACTGAGAACACACATGGAGGGGGCAGTATCCTTATTTCAACAGTTTCTTGAGTGTGCAACAGAAGCGAAACTAAGTGAAATAATTGGCATCCAGGGCGAGGAAATCTTGTTCTTCAGAGACTTCAGAGGCAGCAATGATGCTAACACGAAACGCCTCACATGCGAACAGTCACCCGGATCGGCTTATAGAAGGAAATCTTATGAAAAGAATGAGGGAAGTCCCCGTGGAAACCGTAGGGAAGAAAGATTTTCGTATTAGCTTACCATTTAAATGCGATATTGTTAGCGAAGTCTTAAACCATCAACTGGGGAGAGAAATTTAAACTTATTTCGATGCCACCGCACTATGTCGTGTGTTTTGAAGTGCTCCTCTAATCCGAATTCAGAACAAGGGTAGACTGCCGATGCTGACCTCATCAATAGTTATATACTCTTCCAGATGTGTTTATGACGTACCTTGTGCAGGTCTAGCGGCGCGACAGCTATCAACTAGGATCACAGAGCATCATTCACGCTGGTTGGGTCAAGAACAAACTGGATCGACAAGTAGCGCAATCTTAGCTCATTTGGTTGATATTGGACGTCAAGTGAATTCAGGCGCTGCTTTTAAAGTCCTTTGTCGTATCCCCCCCAAAAAAGAGGTCGACATCTGAACAAGCCCACTTTGGCGATTCGGATCAGCCCAGACGGGAGCGGGACGGTGCAGTGGTAACACACACGCCTTCGAGGTGAAAAGGGCCTGGGTTCTAACCCTGGGTGTGGCAGAGGATATGCATCACTGATGAGCTCTAACAAGAGCAAAGCTCGAGTCCGGTGCTTCCGAGTGCAGGTTGGTCGGATGACCTGGGGTTTGTGCGTAGAAGGTGGAGCCCAAAGGGCAGTCAGCTAAACGAATGCAAAGTTATTCAGCTGCGCACCCTGGCGATAACCGAGGCAATTGGAATAAGGGAGTTGACCCCTGACCTGTGCCCCAAAAAGAGTTTGGTCCGGGCACTCAAACTCCCATGGCCCAAGATTGGCCGAGGCCACATGAATCTACCGTTCAGCCACCTAGGGGGCATCATCTGGATAAACCAATCACGTGACAAATATAGCTATAATGACAAACCCTCGCTTAATTTTACCAATCCTAGCCGGTATTGCCTCAAATTATCGCAGTCGTGTTGTTTATGTCAAACCCACTGGCTGAATTCGCTGACACCGACAGTGGCATTTCAGATTTTGTCCTAATCCTGGATCGGTCACAATACTTTGATCTTTTACCCCACCAGCGTTTATTGATCAAAAGCAAATCTTTGGTTCTAGCCACCCCGCTCACGTCGCGGTAGTCTTCTCATCTATCGCTGCGCCTCCAAATTTTATCAACTGATGACCACTTATCGTCTACCATGTTAAATACAGGTGATGTATTTTAAAGTAGTGTCTACGGGCCACTGTTATTTCTTATGTTTATGAAAGACTGAGCTTACTACTTATCATTCTTTCATAAACAGCACCCAAAAATCTTGCATAAAGTTAGCCTTTGACGTATTTCCCTTCCTTATGTTCTAGCTTGTAACGTGGCCAACCTTACCCCATTTCTTACCTACGCCTCACTCTTATCGGCTTCAAGCTGCATACGTCTCCAGCCGGTCAAGTTGCACCAGTTTGAGGCCATCCACAGCCCCTCGGCTTACAAAGTACTCAATATTTTTCACCTTCCGGTCTTTTACTTTGGTAGTATCCGTCATTCAGTGCGTCTGCTTCAGTCTGCGTAGCCAGATTTTCCTTAATTTCTCATTTACGTTTATGGTGTAGCCTTAGTGAGCATGCTCACTACCTGCTGCCCTGCTAGTGTTTGACTAAACTTGATCGCAGCAAACATAAGCGTTACCTGGTTCCGTTTTATTCCGTCCCACCAACTCTAGTGGAAACGCAGTTCTGCCTCAGAACAATTTTTATTGGCACAAAACAAAGAATATATAAGTTGCTCTCACATTCGCCCACTCGTTGAGCACAACGCATTGGTCGGACTGCTATGGGCGACCACACCTTGATGCTTAAACTACGCTGACAAGACTCATCTCTTATCTATCGATCCATTCCAGCGATCGGCTGTCTTGTCACCCAAGCTTCCGTTGTCTCAAGCCTTGGGCTTGGTGTCACAGCAGAGTTGACTGCTGACGCAACTTGGGTGTCCGCCAAAGGTAGGTGGACAATCCTTCACAGCTTCCGTCTCCGTTTCGCAACTTTCCCCCTGTTTAACCAATGTGGAGCACTGGCGTGGCAAGCAGCACTCCTATGTGACCTGTATTGCATTACGTCCAGTATTTTTCTGCAGCTTATCAGCCTCTCGCCCCGAAAAAAGCCTCCGCCATCAGCAATCTCAATTTATCTGTTTACCTTGATTTCGCTTAAGCTCCATCGGTACCAACAGTTGAGTGCTGATCCTCAGCTGGAACCCACCCAAATGGAGTTTCTCTTCCAGTCTTCCCTTTCAAGTTCTCCAGTCCTACGTGCATACTATTCTGCCCAGAACAACAGCATTGGGCACTACGTTGGTGGTCATCAGGGCTAAAACATTCCGATACCAATCCGCCACGTGTCCGCTAACCAGTCGTTTTGCACAGTGGTCCTGGGTTCCTGGTCAACTCGCAGCATCCCATCGGCTACTTTGTGCCTCACATGTAGAAAATAACAATGCTCACTCTTGCGCGTCACAAAGGTGCTGAGCGCGGTCGGATCCACGGCTTCGGGCGGCGCACTTGGTGTGAGCAGAACATCAGCAACGATGCGTGGGGGAAACCAGACCGGCCATCGCGCCCCCACCGCCATGAGGGATGTTCAGGTTGGGTGTCTGCAACACTGTCCGGCCTGCCCACTGGCACCGTCTACGGATAGCAGAATCCCTGTTTTTATGTTCCCTTGGCTGCCGCATTCATGTCATCAGTACTGTCACCTCCCACCTTCACTGGTTTCTCCTCAAGAGTGCTGCCCGTTTTACCAGTTTCATTCGGCTTTCCATTCCAGGCAAATACACTCTGCTTTATTTGTGAAATTACCTGTGCAAACTCCCTTAATCTAGCCACCACCGTCATTTACTGCCCAAACTGGTCACTTGTAAAATCTGTCCATTTTTTGCCGCATTCCCTTCTACTTGCTTCTCGCAGGATTCGAGCCTGTGTAATCACCAGTCCCACAGGCAATCAGGTCCATTCCTCGTGACAAACCGGCAGCTTCCGATACGTTCATTCATTTGCACAGTTATCACTGCCCTCCACATTATAATCAAAATTACCATTTGAAGTTCTCCGCAAAAAATATCTCCCCGTAATCGTTCAGCAGCCAGTGATGTGATTGTTGATTATACGCAATCCTCATCCGTCCAAAGCTTCTCTACAGGGCTCGTCTACTGCTCCATTCCTGATCTTGCATAGCATCATATCTTCACCATAGATCCATATGTCAGGTATGTTTGTCCCGCCTTTCCAAACCTCTGTCGCTGTTGCATGATACCTGTCTGAATGGTCATAAGTGGGTGTACACTTACCTTCCACATTCTTAAAGACTACCCTCTAGTCGACTCCGCAATATCCGTAGCTGTGCATCTCACGTTGCCTTATTCCAGATTACCCTTTCATGTGGGAATATCACCACCTACCTTCTAGGAAGTGAGTAATTTTCAGATCATTACCCAGTTTTCCCTCCGCAACTCCCTTCATCATCACTTTGGCAGCTCGCCCTCCATCCCCGGATGTGTCACTGGCCCACTATTTTATCTCTACCTGCATAAACCGCCAACCCCTACCACTTTCTTCGTCGACTGATGTATTTTATCTTATATCCGCCGCTCTAACCACTCCCTTCGCACAAGGTTAGTTGGTGCTGCATCTTACCTCTGTGATGACCTTGGGAGTTCCGTCAATGAAATGACCATCAAAAGACATTATTTCTCAGTTTACTCCATTGCATCCCTCGTGTTCCATTGACCTGGTTATCGCAGTAGCTCCGCTTCTGAGATCGATCCGTCACCTACTTCATCATGTATATTTTGGTTCGCCATGGCCCTTCCACTATATTATGATCACTGCTGTCCAGTTTTCCCAAAGACCACCCCCACTCTTCGAGACTTTAGCAGTCGCCATCTCCAGATGTATTATTGGCCCGGTACATTTTTCATTCTATCAAATTATACACGCAGAAATGACTGCTATACTGGCGACTGGCCCATTTTACCTCTCTTCAATATTGAGCGTCTCGTCTCCTTTCTTCGCCGCAGATCAGTCTCAGGCAGACTTCCTACTGGTTGACTCCACATGCTTACCCCGTTGGAACATTCGGTAACTGGTATACGTATACTTTCAATGTGTTTCATATGCCCTGATATCACTAATACCCCGCTTTCAGTCTCCAAAATCGCCATGGCGAAGCGCCCAAGACAGATTTATTAACATATTCTCATCTTCGTGGCGACATTTCAAGCCTGCTTTGTCACACCGTAATACATACACGGATAGGGAACCTTTCTTCGGTCACTTCCATTTACCCTGTTCTGGCACTCTTCTACAGCGGATGCGCAAGCTACCTTCTATATGACTGATGCCTTCAGCCTATAGACATCTTAAATCTTACTGGCATATAATCCACCTACTTTAAGATATCTTACATTATGGATGATGAGATTTTTGCCCCGGAATTGATGTAATTATGGACTAGACTAAAGAGTAGAATGGCAGGTAACTTCGGAAGAGAAGACAATAAGAATAGGCTAAGAAAGGACGTGAGTATTGAATACTCGGTTACTCTGCTTTGAGTAGGAGGGGACTGGAAAATGAATAAATATCTGGCTTTGAAGCAGTAATTCATTTTGGCGGGAGTGAAAGAAAAAAGTTACGAGCCGATGTCAGAAGCAGGCAAAATGTAAAAGCAATGGAAAATACAGGAGACAAAGCGAGAGTTCAGCACAGTTCAGATCAGTTCAGTCTTGCACAGGGCGAAAGTGGCCGGGACCAGTCGGGCTTCCAGCTCCCTGTGTTGTCGGCGAGTTTCCTTGACTTCCAGTACAGCGAGTTGAAAGTTTCGTCTGAAACGCAGAACCTACGAGGCAGCATCACCTCAGCAGGCATAAAATCAGTGACTAAAATACCAGGGACATTTTAGCTCACATCTCATTCACACAGCCAGCCCCGGGAGCCTTGTGCTCCCGTGTGAATCTATAGCCTATTTAAAAGCTGGTACACAGCAACATCTACCAACATCCTCTGACAGTCTTTTCTGCATAGGTACAACCCTCTTTGCAAAAAAAATTAACTCTTATGTCAAGCCTTGAGTATGCCCCAGTAGTTTAAGACTGTGTACCCCGGTGACATACTCAGGGGCAGAAACGAACAAACCACCCATGCCTATACCCAACAGACCCTTTGTGATCTTAAGCACTACTATCGGGTCACATCGGCCTTTAAGACTCCCTGAGGAGGAGAGATCAACACCATCTAGAGGCCGAATGTAAGATTTCCCCCTTGACCGGAGACCATTCTAGTCGCAAGTAGCTGCACCCCACGAAGCCCTCCTCACCCCGGCGATAATAGGAGGCTCATGCCTGCATACAATAGTCCGGAAGAAGTCGCACTGAAACCTTGTTAAATAAGTGTAAGGCTTATGCATTTTGCATGCAACAGTATTGCCTACCTCCGTTACTATCCCTCCGGCCATATTGACAACTCCCCGGCACCGCCCTGAAGGCTTGAGGTCCCGTGTGACCATCACACCTGAGCTTTTTACCTCCAACGCTCCTTAAAACGGAATACTGCTCGTTTTGTCTGTGTAGGTGGCCAGGATTAGACATTTGGCGAGACTCAGTGGTAAATCCCATTGATTCGCCCATCTGAGAACAGCATCTAGATTCTGTGCTGGATCACTCCCTGTTATCTTCACATCATCAGCGAGGATGGAACGCGGGTTGCTCAGTTCTTTCGATGGGTCAGTAATGTACAGGAAGAAGAACAAATGTCTCGCGGCATACCACGGATAACCCGTTCCGACATAGACAGATATCCGCCCACCTTGACACAGACACTACGATTCCCAAGAGAGTGTCACCCGATCACTTGCTTTTCTGATTATCCCAAGGGTCCGTAACTTATAGTCCAGCAGGCGATGTTTCACAGAGTCGGAAGTCTTACTGAAATCCGAATAACAAACCTTCATTGTCTTGCCTCCATCCATTTGTCCTGTGGTCTCGTCGGAGAACTTCGGTGGGTCTGCCAAACAAGGTCATTTTTCACCAAACCCTTGTCGTGCAGGAGTCAGTAGGTCGTTAATAACCAAGTACAGGCACACATGCTCTCTGAATATACGCTCCAAGCACTTGTACAAAATAGGTGTTAGGCCTACCGGTCAATGAGTCTCCGCCTTCTGCCTGGATCCTTTTTTATGTGTTGCTACGACAAAGGCCCTACGCCAATCCACTGGCCCTTCATCCTCCTTTAACGATGCTTCGTACAGCTTGGCAATAGCCTCCGATAAGATATCGGAAATAGGCTGAACAACCACTGGGTGTGTTATATCCGGCCCGGCTGCTTTGTGCCTGCATAGAGATTTGAGTTCGTGGAGCGCCTCTTCCTCACTTACAGTAAGCTCCTGAAGCACTGGTGTACCTCTTAAATCTGATCTCGGTGCACTAAGCATCCGGTACTGAGGATACATTCTCTTAAAGAGAGCAAGCAAGGTTTGTGCCTTGTTCTTATCATCAAGAGCGATCCTGTCGTCGGGCTTTTCCTAGGTAACTTATCTCTCGAGTGTCGTTTCCTTAGGCTGCACATAAGTGAAGAACTTCTTGCTGTCTGCCCTTGTGTTGTTGGCCAGTTCCTTCTTATACTCTCATTCTGCTTCTCGTCGCAGAAACTGGGCCCTCCTTCCTGCTGTCTTGAATGCGGCCCACGCCTGTTGCGTACCATGAAGTTTGTTTTGAGCCCACAGCCCTCTACAAACTGTCAATTCTGTGGCAATCCTTGGCTTCTATCTTGGAGGCCGGCTCCTATTTCTTTGCTGTGGTAAAGGAGAAGACTGCTCTGTCAATTTTATTAGCCCGGTTTTTCTCGCCTTCCATCTGTCCTTCACAGATAGCTCCGTCGCTTCCGGGTACTAACATGTGATTATTATCCTTGCCCTCAGTTGATCATTACCCATTCTAACGTAGTTCAGGATCGACCTAGGTCCCCGTTCGTTATGCCTCACAGTGAACATCACACGCGGGACTCCATGACAGCTCTTCCTCAATGGCTCTTTTACCACCACGAGGTGACTTTAGATCGATACCTGGTTACCAGCAATCCAGTGTGGGTGAACGTTGCCCATCGCGGAGGAGTTTCGCTTCGCTTACGTGTTGCGTAAGGGCGTGGTTGTAAAGCGCCTTCACGGGAGTACTTCCGGTGTTTCCCCTGAGAGCTTATTCGTCGTCCCATTTAATTTCCGGGGGGTTGTTGTCTCCCAACACTGTAAAGCGCTGTGACCTACTCAATACCATCTACAGAATCTGAAATGGTTCAAGGTCTTCTTCCCCATCAGTTTGCGCTGCTATCTAGACACAAACCATCCCTACCGGCCGTCGGCCTAGACGGAAGCAACATGCAGTGGCTCGTATGCTGGGTTTTATAAGTGTAAATGGGACCCCTTACTGACTATAATCAGCCCCCACGGGAAGTGATAACCCTCCACCCAGCCTACGGCCTACTCTGTCATGTCTGTAGGCTGTGTAGCCACGAATTCGCATGGCTCCTTGCTCCTTTTTCAGCCAAGTCTCCGTGATAGCTGCAATCCCTGATACTTCCATTCCGGCCAGTATTTCCCGCCGCTCACCTCCTAAGCCACCGGCTTCGTGTACCATATGCCGGCGTCCTCTGTCGGGTCTTCTGTTTTGAATACTTTCTTTAGGGCCTATGTACCCTTGGGCGAAAGTCCCGAGGGGACACCTCTTCTTTTGCATTACCGGTCACTAGGCCCGTATTTTCCTGAACCTCCAAGGCCACACCTTGCACAGTAACTGCAATACTGTCGGAAGAATCATCTGAGGCTTTCCTTGTCTTATTACGTGGCCTTCTGCTTCTCCTTAAGGGCTCTAGGGACCTACTCCTACTCAACGTTGTGGGTGCCCGGGCAAAGACTGTTGCCCAGCTTTCATCAGTATTATCGACATTCCGTTGGGTCTGAACTGGCTTCGCCGCTACTCCTACTTCTATTCTGGCCACAGATCCTCTCTTGATGGTACGCAAAAGCTGAGAGTCCACTTGCTTTATAATCTCTGTGTACTTTTTTGCCCACTGCCCCATCCGCCTCGTTTTTTGGCTGGCACACAAAATATTCGCTGTCCAGCTTGGCTACCGCTATCTGTTTTGGCGTTAGGAGTAGATTTGCTTACGGGTGTGAGGTCAGCTTTAGATATCATGAGAACCGGCTGCTTGGGTTCCGGTTTTATTTGATGCGGCGGATTTTGTACCAGCGCCACCTTTGAACCAAAGGGAGTGTCCGGTGTGATCGTTATGTACCCCCCCCCCCTGTGGCGTGCTCAACTCTCGATGCCCGGCCTAGCGGTGGACCCATGATGTGTGTGCTAGCGAAGACGGCAAGCAGGGGTCTCGCTTTAAACAGTTTGTTCGCCTTCTACAACCACAATTTATGGGACTTTGGGTGCTCCAGGTTGGTGGGTAGCCCAGTCATCCTCAGGACACCTGAAACGTGCCCGTGATCGGCTTCCCTTCTGACCTGCTCCTCTTTGGTCTCCGTTTTGCGCAATTATGCAGAAGACTGTTGCTCCCCTCGACAACCTTCTCGGTGACGATCAGCATATTTGAACCCGTCCTCAAGTCACTCTATCCCGTGTTTAAGGGCCTCTAACCCTGTCGCTTCCCTGGGTTTGTTGTGGGCCTTGCTAATCTCCTGTCTGCCCTTCTTTGCCCGCTGCCTGTTTTTCCTAGTAACTGTGAGCGTTGCTAGTACCGGGCTCTATGGCAACTCATCCGCTGAGCTTCCTGCTGGGCTTCTTTTTTCCTATCTGGCGATCCCCGTAGTATACGTGCGCATCCCGCTGCCAGACCAACACAGTGAACAAATATTCGTTCCAAAGGTCCGTGTTCTCTGAGTAGCTGGTAGTTTTTCTTGGTGTAGGCAGAGCGGCGTTGGTGGTACCAGTCACTGCACCTATCATGCTGTATACCTGCCTTAACATATTCTTAGCAACTACTAACCCCACGTGAATTTCCGTTGCGAATGATCTGCATGCTGTCAGAGGGACCAGAAACATGTAAACCTGGAAAAATAGTCAGCAGAGTATACCGAAACTCTAGGCCGTAATGACAATTGTGTGACTAAACACAACTGCTAAAAGCACAACGAATGAAACTCTTTGTCGAAAAGACAGCACCTGAATAAAAATGAACCCGTCGGGGTGAAAATTCCCCGAATTGAGGGCGTACTTTATTTATACTTCAATGTGTAATTTTTGTGGAATAACTATTTTCACTCCACTACCAGGCAAACAAACGAGGACATAATACAGAACTTCAAGCATTCAAACCGCGCTGCAACTCACAGAGAAACGCGATTTCAGCAGTGATAGCAGCGGGAGAGAATTTTCCTCCACTCAACCGGTGCCCGCAGGTGGGGTCAACCGTGCATTGGACAGAAACCGCGAACCGTTTTCAGAGATATCTGTGATCCGCAAGTCTGCTGCCGGCTGGATATGCGCCAGGGGTAAAAGTGACCGCGTCAACGGTTGTTGGAACTAAAGAGAGTGAGAGTGACGATTTTTAAATGACAGTTTTGCGTAACCCAAAAAAAATGTGCTTCACAACTGCCTGGCCGGATTGTGAAGGGTTCCAGAGGGCAAGACCAAAGGAAACACGACTGTTTATCGGGCGAGTAACGAATAGTTTGCCGGAAGGGTGAGCCACAATGGCGGCCAAGGCCGCACCCAGGTCAGTAGGACGTGGTAGAAAGCTATATGCGTATAGACGATGAACTGGAAAGGGAAACGACGGAAAAGCGGTTTGGGTTTGTTTCAGCCGAGGATAAAAGACAGAAACAATGAAAGTAACAACCTGTGTGGTGAAAAACTAGAAACAGTAGGGAGAAAGTAGGAGATTTAAAGGACCACGATACCCACATCGCTAATGTCTAGGTTGATTCCATGAACAGCAGAATAGAAAGGTAATGAATGAGTGACAGAGATGTGGGTAACGAAAAAACGAAGTTTCATGTTACCTAGTGAGTGTTGGTGGCCGTGCTAGCCTTGCCCACAGCAGAAAGTAAAACAGTAGAAGAACAAGCGTGCTAAATTTGACGACAAAGCTGCTGGTCATACAAAATGGTACTTACTAGATGACGCTGAACGTAGCATGGAAGGTGGAAACACACTTTGGGAAGATTTAGATGCGAAGGTGCAGATAGCCGGCCTTGGTGCATACACAGGCCAAATCCTAACAGGGCTCGATGTTTCAAGCGTGACGAACGAAAAAGCACTGAGATTGCAACGGTTTGTTGGTCAAAACGAAGGCTGCTACCCTATAGGTTGAAACTACTTTTCTACGGAAGAATGGTCTATAGCCTGGGAAGTACTGGTAGTGGTGTTAGCCTCCCGCTCAGAAAATAACAAAACGGTAGAGAAAACGGGCTTCCTTTGGTTGGCGGCATATACGGGTCACTGTCGCTCAAACGATCACCGTCTGAACCCTTTGTATTCTCGGTCTTGTGATTGGCCAGATGGTCGGTTTTTACCTGGAAATGGATCTGTTTTGGATGTCGTCGAAGCGCCAGAGCACCATTTAAGTCCATGCACTCGACCATAGATTGACAAGACTGTGTGATGATTCCTCTGCTTGGTCTGGGTTTGTTGCCACGAATAAGTGTGACGCCGCTGGAGTAAAAATGCGGTGCTGACCTAAGTCTCCTGGACTCAAGCGAAACGGCTGGATTCTCCTTGGTGGTGGCATGCGGTGCGTTCCGGCATTGCAACTGTAAGTTGCCAAGGAAAGCTTCCCAGTTGGAGAGCTTTCTGGGGTTGGTTGATGTAAGTGCACTCTCTAAGGAGAGCACCTCTATTTTGCTGCTCATTTAGACCACGAATGGAGTGACGTTATGCGCAGATGCAGACACCCAGCCGTGCTGGGCCAGATTTTCAGCCGCACCACACATAGCTGCGATCTGTCATCGGTGACAAATACCTTCGGGACTCGTTCACGGCTGAAGCATTTCAGTGACACCTGAATTACGAATGAAGTGGAAGATGAGCTGGTCAGAAACGTTTCCGGCCATTAGGAGTATGATTCTCTCAGTGAAAAGGCATGATTTAGGCTCAGGACTAGGACTCAGAAGCCAGCATAAACTCTGCCACAAAATATAGCCTACAAGACATAGGCTTTAGTTGTTTGGCCTCGACTGGACGTTTTTCTGACACACATCGCAATACGGTGCCGTAGAGTAAGTATCAGCATCTATTTCAGGCCATCAACACATCTGTCGGGCCAGTGACTTCCTTTTATCCACTTTCCAACAGTCTCTATGCAGTTCATCGAAAACTGTCTTACACAATGGAGGTGGATTGAAACGTCCGCCACAACGACAAAGGATGTAGTCAGGTTGGTTAATGATTTACTCTTGTAGCACAAAGAACTGAAGAGACTTCAGCTTCATCTCGGGTTGAAACCCTTTCCTGATTGCCGGAAGCACTGATGGGCAGGGCCACTTTGTCAGCTTCCCCAAATTCCTCCCCTGACACAAGAGCAGCAAGTGAGGTGAAATGGCTTTGTTCAGCCGCTGCAACTCGCGAGCATCATAAGAGGAGTTTGGCATGTGGGATTGTCTTGCCAGGTTGATACAGGGTGTTGTAGCTATGAATGGTCAAGCCAGGGCTCAATTGGTAAATCATAGCGGCCGTGGAGTCGGCAACAAATTTGTATGGATTATGAACGGCGGTGGCAATGGTAATCTTTAATTTCTCAAAACGGGGCAAGACGCCTTCAGTAGACATGAGCAGATTTTACAGGTAGGATACTTGTACAGAACTGGAGAAACCAAAGCGGCAGTGTACGGCGCAGAGTAAGATGGAAAGTCAAATCGGATTTGTCATTCATTGGGGTTATTTCAGCTTCAGGTAGATAGCAAAACTAAGTGTTATGGTCGTTGGAAGAAAATTCACTGAAAGGAGGCCAGCTGACTGGAGCGTCGAATAATGTGAAAATTGGCATTGAAATTACTAGAAGTGACGGAGAAACGAGATGAAACTGAAGAATTTATGTTTGTTGACTTATTTTGGAGTAATTGCAGTCAGAAGCTCACCTATCTCAAAGCTGGTATGAAAAAATACAGTAAAGCGAGTTCAGTGTTGTTCAACGGCAAGACTACCGATTTTTGTTCCTGTCTAAGGGGCAATAAAATGAACACTCATACTTCGCTCACCACCTCTGCGATTTCGAACTGGAAAATCCAGTCTGATTCATCGCACTTAGCGTGACTCACTAACTGAACTCAACACCCAGTTATGACGTTACCATTTCTGCTCCCACCCTATCCCCCAGCTAAGGTTCTTCTGTAATTTCATGCAGAACTTGGTCTTTACTCCTGCTCAATGACCACTCTAGGCGAAATACTAACTTTCCCATTGAAAGTTCTAGCCACACTTAGGCGTTTCCACTTTAGTCTCACGTTTCATGGCCTCAATGTGCCTTTGGGATCCGCCGCACCGATGAGCCCGTGCTTAACTTTTGTTCTTCTTTCCGTTAACCGTTGATCCTCGGCTGCGTCACTCTATCTCACTTTTCTTGCCGTAGTCTTTTGCGTCCGATGATCGCACCCACGTATACATCTATATATATATATATATATATATATATATATATATATATATGTATACATATATACCTTGGGTATGCTCCACTCACTTGTCCCCCTTCCTAACTAGATTGTGCCATTTTACTACACACAATTTGCGTATATATAAATAAAACCGTTCCGTCCTTTAGCGATGAGTGCTCGCTCTCAGTTAATTCCTGGCTCAGGCTAGAACTCAGCCGTCCCATCCTGCTTTTTTTGTGCCTTTCTCGTACTTGCCACACGGATTACCATTCCTTAGTAACTTCTCTACGCACATGTTCATGGTAAGTTAAGACCCCATTCCAACCGGAATCCGTATGCCCCTGCCGAATACCAGCACGTTTGCCCCCACATGAAAAATCCTCATTTTAACACTGTGTTTCCCCCCCTTTTTAATGTTTGCCGTCCTTTACCACAGCTGGTGAACTGACCAGACTGTTTTCTTCTTATTTTCTCATTCTTCGTCCAGACCATACCATCTACTATTGTTTTATTCCTGGTTCCCAAACGGACACCCTCTCCTCATCCACTGCCTACCTGATATCGCCCCAAATCTCTACTATCACCCAACTACCCTAGAAAGCTATCAGTCTCCATCTAGGGATCCCTAATAGACCTGTCCACTAGCCAAACGATAACTAACTGTTCGGATATCAAAATGTTCATTTTCTTGCTTCCATATAAACGATAATCATAACCCACAGCTGGAACACTCTCCAGACTGCCGCATTCCTGATCTCTTCCAGATTGCATTGGTTACTTGGGTATCCATCGGCTAAATCGACGTTTATTCCGGATTACCGTAAGGACTGGACGATTTGATCAATGGTTTAAACCTATACTCTCGCCTGCTGACGTTACATGGGGCACCGTACATGGATTAACAAAACCTCATGAAAGTCTCACCGGATCGCAGAGGTGATTCCTGACACCAACCATCAACACATCCGCTCAACGTTTATTCCCAAATAATCCAACCCGACAGTTCAATTCTTCCCGCGTTGTAGTACGAAATCAATGGCCGGAACCCAACCTTCGCAGCTGTCAACTTCGTCAAACCAGCCCTTTTTTACCTGCTTCCCACAACATTCTGCCTGCAACCAAGGTCTTTACGGAACAGAATACCAGCCATCTGCAGCCAACCATAATTTGATTACCAATTTTCTATCAAATACAAAAAAAACATTTTACACTCTTCCAACTCCTGCCTAGCCGAACCATTGACGTTTGTCTCCACTAATCCGTTTCATTGACGGCTTTTCTTTTCTTTAATAGTCCGTTATATGTCCATACACCATTCATGCTCTTCAAAAGTTCACTGAAGTCCCTGCGAAGCTTTTCGCCTTCATTTGAATTTCCATATGACACTGTAATCACCTGCACAAAAGGTCCGTTTTACTATCACCTTTGAATCACTTGCCTTTGTTTCACATGCTTCCTCCACAATTAGTTACCCAATGCTGGATCAGTGTCCAATATCCCGCTGGTATCTCTGACTGCACTTTGAAAGCCCCACGCTTGCTTTACTTCTAACAATGTTCTTTTGCATCTCTTACACCCGGTTACTTGTTAGTGACCGTCCATTTGTTGCTTATATCAGCAATTCCACGACTGTCCAGCTATCCACACCGCCCCCAGCGATTTCGAAACCGATTCGAAATTCCCGCCTCAACCATTACCACTTTTGTTTACTCAAACACTACATGACTTTACTGTTGTATTTCGGTTGCTGTGATTTATAAATTTAGAATTTGTGAATACCTCACATTGACATGTATTGCTGTATACTCTGATCTTGCCTTGTGCATGTGTATTGACCACGGTCAAGAAATATACTATAACTATAACTATAACTATAACATCGGTAAAAGTAAGGTGGGGCTTTGTGGAAGAATTCGGGAAGAACTTTGTTGGATCCTGTGAAGCCTAATTGCTGAGCAAGAGCTGCAAGGAGTATGTATGATGGTCACTTTGGAAGGTGCTCATGAATAACAGCTTTTCATCCATCGGTAAAAATGCGTATAACGATGTGAGCAGAAGGACAATAAAAAGAAAATTCTATAAGCCCGGCTAGTTCAGGGTAGTTTGACCACCGAATTGAGTAGAGGGTTGAATGCCAGTAATCAGAAATTAATTGAAGTATAGGATGTGTTGAGGAAGGCACCTATGGTAGGTCCCAGGGAAGTTTCGTGTATTGACAAGGAGGATAGAGCAGGTGAACCACTTCTACTTTTAGTCTGTTATCCACCAGTTTAAACGGAAACATGATTCCGGTTAACAGCAATCTGGTAAATACCAACCAAGCGTAGTAAAAATCGGTGGAACGTATGGGGCAGTTGGATAATTCGAAAATTCTTTTGTTAGCTGACATTTATGAAAATCCAATTGACAAAGCCAACCTGAAGGAAAGATCGAAAGAAAGGGGGCGATTTGCACTGATTCTACTTCTGGTCTATTGGTGAACAATTTAAGATCCATCGAAAACTAGGGCCAGTATTGTAAGCTCTATCTTTCACGACGTGGAAGTTGATAATATGGGTTACTGGATTACATGTTTACCGAGCTTGTGCAAGAAAAATAGATTAACCTTTAGTCTAAGTGGCCAAACGGGTCTGGATTCATAAGGCTGCAGCGTTGCTTGTGGTTAAGCTTGGTGAAAGAACCTATTAATTGCTTTGTGAATGGTCGTTTCATATTCTCAGTGGATATTGGGTTACTGTGGCGTGTTGTAGTAAACTATTGATCCATACACCAAAAGTGGTCCGACCGGAGCTCTGCGGACACTTAGTTCACTTTCTTGTAACAAAAGTGCTCTGCGAAGTAATGAAATTAACCTTCAAGACTTTGGGATTTGAATAGCTGTGTGTTCCGAAAAGTTATACGAGTAGGAGTGCAGAGGGCCTAAGTCTCGCATTGATGAATCGTTTGCAATCATTTGACCGTATTTGCTGAAGAGCCCCGGAGAGACGAATCATTTATAAGTTGCAATACTACCTTTTTTAACGGGGAATCTAATTGTCCAACTGTCCTCCAAAGGACTTAGTGAAGTGAGATCCTGCAATGTTACTGACAGTTGTGTCCAAAGAATGTTGGACGAAGGCATGCAATATTTTCACGTCATGATGGAATACGCTAAGTATGTCGTTTACACACATTAGAAACTGCAATGGTCCTGGAACAATACCTTGAAAGACTCAGCTAGTTACCGTTTTGTGTAGTGACACTGTGTCATTCACATCCACCGCTAGATAGCTTGAAGACAAATAGGGAGACAACCATGAATACTAGAAGTAAAAATCCCAATAAGTTTTAATTTGGCTGGAGGCCGAGAGTGAGTGGGCCGGTCGAAAGCCTTGGTCATATAGAGAAAAGTTATGGTCGTATCTTTGCCCTTGTAGTCAGCAACCGTTCAGACTTAAAACATCCGCGATGCAAGTTGAACATGAACTCCGTTTAGGGAAACCATGCTGGGCCGTATTTATAACACTACTTCTGCGAGGGTATTTCGTGAGCTCAGCTTTAATCAGCCCTTCCATTATCCTAGGGACAGTTGGGGTTTGAGCAGCAGGTCTACAGCTTGTTGAATCTTGTTCTGATCTCTTTTCGTAAGTGGGATTGTTAACTGGGGCTTTTCATTGGCTGGGATAAGAACTGCGTTGCTCAGATAAGCTAAATTTGTCTAACTGTCTTGAAAACTCCTGTTCCGTCATCGCCTTGATCATTTGATCGCTCGTTGCAGCCTACTTTGGGCTCATCCAAAGTGTACCATTATTATTATTATTGATATTATTATTATTATTATTATTACGAATAAAACTGAAAAGCCGAGTCCAGCTTAGATGAAAACTGCAGTGTTTAATGTATCTGGTCGTGGGTGGTAAGACCTTCTTTTACTTGACAACAGGGGTGATATATCCTCTACGTAAAAGAGAACGTGGAGGGATTTTACGGGGAAATGAAAGAAAGAAGCAGAAAATCTGGGGAGGGCACCTGGTAAAGAGGATGCAAAAACGCACAGATAGCCTCCGATGTGTTTCTTTTTTTGTTTATGCAGGTATCATGTAAAAGAGAGGGAAAACATCTGAAAGGAATTGAATGTTTCTGTGTTTCATTAGATTTTTTGAAATCTCCGCTCACTTTGGGTTGCACAAGGCATTTTATCCCGTTGTCTCTTTATCCACTCCGAGTTAGTGATGATATTTCGAGATAGGTGAACCGATTGTGTGGGTAGCGAGAAGTCTCTTGTTTTAGGACAAGCACTGTAGGATTAGTCGGAGTGTTTGCCTTTACTCGCAAAGAGCTACCGATTTGCGCCTCTTCAGAACAACAGAATTAACGCAATTTGATGAGTCTGATCTACCAAGAAAAGGGACATTTATAAAATAATACGGTACCTAAATACTGAACAAAAGCAAACTCGAATTTTGCAAATCGTACTTGGCTATGCACGCCTCCAGGCTGATAGTGGGAATGAGACAGACCCGGTGTCGCTGGAAGGCCTATAACCGATTGTTCGAAAGGGTTGTGAAGAGACAAGGAATTGAGGCAGATGAGCGAAGAGTTGAGATAAGGATTAAACAGCCGTTTCTAATGAACTGACTAAACGTGACGAACCTTTTCCCATATACGACCCGCCATGAGGCGTCAGCGGCTGTAACTGACTAGGTGTAGTTTCCAGATCCTCAGCTCCATTTCGGATGCTTTGTTTGGTTTTGCGCGTTTAAAGGAATCATTTTGGACGTGATCTCTTCGGGGAAGCGACTATGGATACAATAAGGCTTATCTGGTGCTGTTCGTGGTTCCTGAGACAGAACGATGTCTTCCAGGTCTGGGAGCTTTTAAGCGAGTTGCAGTTGGCCCCATTTGGCATGATGAAACAAGCCAGTATCAGGTAGTTTTTGTGGGTTCTTTTGGAGGTGGATAACCGGCTTGAAATGATGGGATGATAACGTCCGGGAAGTTCCTCTCGGATTAGGGTAGACATCTGGGTGACACCCAGGGTAAAGGTCAGGTCTAGAAAGCTATTTAATCTCATAAGAGAGGGCATATGTTGGGCCCATTCTCTAAGGCCGATAGTAGTCACAAAGTCGATCGAGTTTCGTGAAGAAGAGAATGTTGACCAACAAAATCCCGATAAACTATAGTCATCTGACATGAGCTTGGGTCTACTGGGTAGGTCTGTGGCAAAGTTCAGAGCATCATTAATAGTCAGGAGGTCACAACTACTCGGGCCGGGCGAATGATAACCACGATCAATCAAAATCCCATGATGCTCGGTTTTGATGTTGAGCTGTACTGAAACCTCAAAGACGTCCAGAACGGTAGGCCCAAATGAACGCGCGACGGGGCCTTTTCTTACATAGACTGGCAGCCTCCCAGAAGCTGGTTTGATCTATTCTCTTGAAGGCAGTGTAAACTTACACAGCAATGTCTCCAGTGTGGGTAGTATCAGTCTACCATGTTTTGGCTGGTAAAATGAAATCGTAACCCCATACCAGTTTCATGGAACGCATTGCCTACACCTTAATCGATACTGATAGGGCATTGATTACCATCAATGTACAGACTGAAAGGCTTGGTGGCTGGTAAAATTTGTAAATTTCAGTCCGAAAAGGTACTTATATATCCAAAGTACCCCTCGGAAAACGGCCAAAGTTCCTTTTTGCGACTGGGGTTAAACCCGTTTTGCAGAATCGAGAAGACCCCAGATGCAGATGACTGGATATCCATTCTGTTTAAGAAATGATCCTGTCCCTACTTCTGGTGTGTCGGCAACCAGTATGGTCCGCTTAGGCAACACGAATAAGGCTAGTATTGTTCAATCAGCTATGTTTTGTGTGAGACTGAGTAGTGTCTTCTCTAGTCACACGTCGGACTGCTGGGCCAGAAACAAAGACTAAGCTCGTGTCTTAAAGCCGGGAATGGGTCTAGATTTGTACGCGGGCATCCAAGAACTGATCTCAAAGCTTCCTTAGTTTTTGGAGGCTCAAAGTCAATCACTGGTTTGAAATGTTCTGCATCGAGCCGCTATCCTTCGGAGTTGAAAGAGCGAACTAGGAGTTCTAACTCGGTGACATCGAATTTGCTGTTAGGGTCTTTGATGGACTCTTCCTTTCCGAGAATCTCTCCAGCAGCTGTTGCAGCCTGTGGCCATGTTCTTCCTCCGTGGACCCCAAAACAGGCTCATCATCGTGATATTCCACTACTTTGTGGATACCGTGTATTACCTCGTCTATCACAACCCGAAAGATCTTCGGGGACCTTTGCATACATAAAGAGTGGAACTGTATTGGAACATTACCCAAGGACTGCTGACAGTTGTCGGTCGTTTGATCTCCGTGTACAGTAAAATTTGCAAGTGTATCATCCAGATCAATTTCTGGGAAACACTTGCTACCGAGCACGCTTTTCACGAAGTCCTCCGGTCCAGTTGATCAGTCGGTAATCAAAGCAGATCCGGGGTGTCTGTCCGTCACTCTCCATGGCCGCCCCAACTGAAGTCGCCCAAGTGGATGGATTTGCACGCGCAATGAAACCTCCCCGCTCAATTTTGACGAGAGCCTCCAGAACGCCCTTTCTTTGGCAGCTCGTCAACACGCGGTACTTTATGAACCCAGGATCGCCATCCAATTCCGACCTCACGAGCTCAACAGTCATGCCACCTTTGCTTTTGTGACTGACTGCTACAGAACAGGCTGACTCACCGGATTCTCGATATTTCCTGGAGGGTCGACAACTGCTCCGAAGCATGCGAGGCCTCCAAGTCCAAAATCGAAGGACTGTGTACCGAAATCAGGAATGGCACCGGAACATGGTCGCTCTCCAACCGAACCATTGGTGTAGTCTCTCCTGGCAGTGATATTCGATGTTCAATAAAGCCGCGAATGGGCAATTCGGTGAGTTGCACTGATACACAGGGTTTGGTCAGGTTGAACACGGATTTTGGAATGACGGGCCCACAGCTTCTGGTACCAGCAGTGGATTGATATCTCCATCCAAGTTAGAACTAAACTGATTAGCACGTAAACTGGTAGAACCAGCTTGAAATCTTCTATGTGTATACCATGTTGTCGTTATTTTGCGGATCCTCATGGGCTGCTCTCGTCATTGCAAAAGGATTGGTGGCACATTTCGTAAATATGACCGGTGCTTTATCAAGAATAGCACACCGCTGCAGGTGAAACTTGGATAGAATTCACCGTACAAGGAGCGACGATCCGGTTGCGTTGGTTTGTCCTCAGGAATCATTTTGTTGGCCGGTTTTAGCCGAGGCTGGCTGTAGAGTCGGCTGACACACCGTAGGTCCTCAACTGTTAAAACTTCAACGGTTTCCTAAAGAGTCCTTAAGGGGTGTCCCTGCTTTCTGTCTTCTTTTAATTCCAGTTTCGTTTACCTGTTCCAAATAACTACTGCCCCTTGCAAATTAATTTTCTTTCCTATTCAGTTAAAGCTTGGTTCACCCATTAGGCTCCTCGTTGTTGTTCCGTGTACGGTCTTCCTAAGAAGGACTACGGTCAGCGATAACCGTGATTCGTTGCACCGTTATATTGTTGTACATTTCAGATGCCATATGGCAAGTGATTCCTGTTTATCCGGTGCCCGTTTTCATCCTGTCATGAACTGATGTTCGTATGCTCTCTCTTAAACGATAAATGGAAGTTGTAATGTATGGGATAACGAAGTTAGCTGATTGAAATATACAAGTTGAGGCAGTCTCGTTCAAGCGGCCGTGTTACGTAGTGCCTCACGGAATGCCCAGCCGTCGCTTCAGATACCTCAATGGAGCGCTTTATTGTACGCCGAGCCTCAGAAGACAAGAAGCTGGGCCTCGGCTGTAGCCTCATTTGGAGTTTTGGACGGCTCATGCCGGCAGTGAGAAGTTCCCGCAGTTGAGTCCCGAACAGATCACCGACATTGCACTTCGCAACCCGCGTCCGTAGTGTGGGGATGAATTTACGGAACTTCATTCTGGGACTACTCACCAGGGAATAGAATATGACAACCTATGTCGCCTGAAAATGAACCACAACTGCGTGGCCCAACAGCGAATTCATCGAATCTTTGAACAAAAACTGCCGCAGGGACTCTGGAATACGCAGGGATCTTTATCATCAAGCAAAATAAAAGGCCACTAGCCATTAAGAGGAAAGCGTTCGGGTTCCCCGTTCTTGGAACCCATGTGCATGCTGCAACATAAATCGAAACTTCCAACCCGGTCCTCCACTTCAGACACACCGGCGCGTGAGATCAGCCGCTCATTACTGAGCAGCGTCACCGGGCGAAGCGAACCAGATAAGGATGTTCCTGGAACGGCTAACAAGGTTACTTGCAGTTTTAGGAAGCAGAGTGGAAACAGCATGAGAACGCCTCGAAAGAAGCCTCTACTTTAACCAGAGCTGAAACGTAACCGTTGGATAGGCATCTTGAGGATATTTTGACCCCTATTTCAGGAGAGTATGCAGAAGAAAACCCAACAAAGGACGGATGTGAGACTAAATTCATTCAGTAATTCATTTTAAAGCTGTTTACAAATCACATGGCAGACTAAGCAATAATCATGCGGATAGACATGGAATAAATACCAATCATGGGTAGAGGTTTGTCAACAGTCATTGTGACTGTCATTTGATTGCCTGGCCAAATCAGACTCCTATAAGATACAATGGGTATCTTCCAGACATTAAATTCATTCAGTTCAAACAACCCCTCCCCACCCGGTTCAAAAAATAATAATCTGTTACCAAGACGAAGCCATTTGGAGCAAAAGCTCTCCAACCCCGACGACTAGAGCACATCTTCCCCAGTTACCTGCCCAAAGAGGTACAATCGACAGCTCCAATCATGTCCCCATCCACCCTTGCGTCAGCACCCCCCTAATGAGCGCATCTTTTTCACACACAGTAAACCCCCTACCATTAGACTTCCTTTGTTTCTGGTCAATTGGCACTAAAGTGACTAAACAAGTTGTCTCAGACTCCCAAAACAGATGCCGGAACTGAGACTATTAGTCAAAGACACCGAACCTCATGTCACTACCGTCACAGGGGCCTGACTCCAATGAGAGTTCTAAGAAGGCGACGGAAGAGGAGCAGGCGGCTCCCTAGTTCGTGATTCCGGAAGGAGTAGCTCGCTACATCAGCAACCTTCTACCTTATCCTTCCCTCCTTGACATATCTTATTAGATATGATGGACTCTCCTTGGGTGACCTTCCGCTTCTGCCTCTCCTCCACTACCTCAGGTGTGATTTACCGATCCCCTTCTACTTCGTAGGCATGTTTACTCTCGACGATAGAGTTTTCGCAAACTCGAAAACAGTTCCCTATTTCGGTCACCTTCTTATTGTGGGAAGTTTCAGCGCCCCCGGAGTGCACCCAGGGAAGCCTTGACGCTGACAGCCAGCTTGATAAGATATCATTGAGCCTACTGGTTGTGCAGTCCTGGAAGCAACGCTTGGTCAAGCCCACCAGATTTAGATCAGGCCATAGGTCCTCGCTCCTAGACCTGGTCGTCACTAGCTTCAAGTACAGCTTCGAAGTCGTCGACATTCTTCAGCCACGGGATAAGAACGATCACGAAGTCCTCTCTTTTGACTACATTTTGGAGTAATAATAATAATAATAATAATAATAATTGTATATTTCGGATGCGCCCGAAGCATGCTATAATGCATGATCAGATGATTATAGTGATGCCGGAATGACAATTCACAAAAGGGTACAACAAGTGCATGCAGAGTATCAGAGAGAGTGTTACAGTGAACTAAAACTGTAGTAATGCCCGGCAAATTTGAAGGTCAAGGTCGAATGATGTCAGTTGGTCTGGAGTACATGCATAAGTAGTAGATGAAATAATTACACTAGTGGAAATTCGAACATATTGAAAGGAAATGTTTTTGGTGCGCTACAGAATATGAGAGGCATATGGATAAAAATCTCGTCGAAGCGTTCGGTGAGTTATTCACTTTACTACAGGCATGTCAAGAAGTATTAACATGGAAATATTTCAGTCTGCAAAGATGGTAGTATATAAAGTGGTGGCTGTATACTGGAGGAATCATATATGTTGCAAACAGTTGCGTATTTCTTGGGAGGGATACTACCAGAGTGATGGTGGCAGGGAACGGCCGGAGTAAAACAGGTGAGCGTGCGGCAAGTTATAAACTTTATGTAGGGTTGGTATGAAATGTCAAAGCGGAAGTGGAAGACTAATCAATATTGACCGTGTGGTTACATCCATTATACAGGTGTTCAGTTCTGCGAGAGGAAAGGTAAAGTAATCCACAGATAAGTGTACGTCAATAGATGAATGCTGTGTGGTATGTACCATGCAAAAATGACAGATCAATAATACTGCCTAGGTATATCGCGGAAAGCGGCCGTGGATCAACGAATATAGAAATAAAATGTATCGGCCGGTGCAGATAGTGGTGTGATTTAGAGGCTGCATACGGGGTCAGTTTCGGTAATATAACACGAATGCAACATCTGGAAAATCAAAGGTCTCGATAACGGTGATGGTATAGCAAGTAGACGGTGAGTGTCACATTTCTAATGACCAATTTGGCAGGTGTAACAAATGATGGGAACGGAGCGGCGATGCAGCATGGGAAGTGTATCGAAGACGTTCAATCGTGGAGGGAACGCAGTGATCTACAGAGCCCTAACACTCGATGCAACAGCATTGCGGATGCGATCGGATGGACCGATGAAGAGTGCAGGTAGTTACTAATTACTTCGCTGCCCACTGGATGACTACTGAAAGATATGTCAGCGCCGGGCGTTTTTTATTTTGGTGACCGATGAAGCAACGAACAGTGACAATAAAGGTGCCAGTGTTTGAACAGTATTAGCGAGTTCTAACACGGAACGGGCATAATGACATATAGGATTAAAATGAGTTGTATGAATGCAGTGAGATCGAGTAGTCCAGGTTCAAGAAGTCCGATGGCGGGAATCTTGGGGAAAGCGATCGTGAGACGGGCGAAAATGAAGTTGTGTGTAAATCTCGTTTGTCCTGTCCAGCAAGAGAGGGTCCAAGTTATTCCTGGGAAGTGGACGGCGACAATCGTCCTTAGGGTACAGGTTCTGAAAACAAAACGGAGAGGGCTGCAGTCTGGCAATTCTACCAGCTGTGGGTTAGGGGAGAAAGACAGAACACCAATATCATGCCAGTAACAGAAATGGGTGGTCGCGACGTTGAGGTCTTGTTTTTTGGATTAAACAACATACGGAAAGCGGAGAAGACCGGTACTAGCGACTAATTCTTGTGAGGCTTAGTGAGAGTTACCAAAAAAGCAAGGAAGCGAGAATAGGCGACACTGGGGGCAAATACTTATGTGTAGTTCGACGAATGGTTTATGGAAGACCACATCGATTGTGGCGATTCGTTCATCAGAACAAGGCCTGGAATCTTGTGTTGAAATAGGGTCTCAATGAGTAAGTAGTTGAAGCGTGGATGAGACTGGTACCTTGAGGACCATATTATATATGCTGCTATGTATTTTCTAACATTATAAATGCTCTTATACCTGGCGGCAGCTGATAAAAAAAGAAGAACCTAACCGACTATGGTAAAATCTGACAGCATGAAAAAAGAATCACCGGAGTAACGGTGGCCAGTAGGGGGTCGTGGTCAGAAGCGTTGAAAATAGGAAGTGGCTAGACAAACACGTGGAGTGTGCTGTTGACAGTCATGGAGTATAGGTTGGACTGCTTTTATTTGCTAACTATAATACAGAATGCTCCTTACCATCCGTTGGTACTGAACAAAGTTGTTAAGCTTTTGGTTAGTATCCCAGGCCCAGTTCGTAGGCTCGGGTAATAGACATGTAGGGATCATGCATACGGATCAGTTTTTGGACAGTTAGATGTTTATTTATTTCTTTTTTGAATAATAAAGAGGCCGAAGACATTGACCTAAGTTGAGGTGGGAGTTTGTTCCAGAGGGAAGAATATTTAACAATAAAGAAGTTTGACCGCATCGCAGTCCTAGATGCTGGAATCAAGACCATAGAGTCCCTATGTCGTAAAAAATAGTTGGAGGGAGTTTTGACCTGGGGGGCTGAATTGCAAGATGTACGTTTTACAATATTGCAAAAGAAAGACAGGTTCATTCGTAGACGGCGCAGCCATAGGGGCTCTAGGTGCAATATTTCACACCTTTCCATATAATTTAAAGGCGAGGAATATCCTAGTAGTTGTTTAGTAAATCTACGTTGTACATTCTCAATTGCAAATCTGTCAATCTGCCGCATGTTAGAAAAGACGACAGTGCAATATTCCAGAAGTGGTCTTACATGAGTTTTAAAAATGCTTAGCTTGCTCTCTGTAAGACTGAAGGTTCTATTAATCAGACCAATTAGCCGTCTAGCTTTAGCAACCTGCACGGCCGAATGTTCGGAGAAATTAAATGTAGAAGAATATTGTAATCCCAAGTCCCTTACTTCCGGACTGTTGGGGATGAACTGATCATTAATTTTAAACATTCCCGCGGGAACCTGACATTTATACATAAGGATACAACTTTTGACAGCGGAGAATTTCATCAACCATTGGTTGCTCCATGAGTCTAGCGATAGTAAATCGCTCGTTATGCTAGCAATGGTAGAAGCTAAGGCGTCAGGTTCAAAGGAGTACATAATTTTTATGTCATCTGCAAAAAGGAACGCAGCCCCGTGTGTGATGACGTTGAAAATGTCATTAACATATATAAGAAAAAGTAAGGGACCTAGTACACTACCCTGAATAACTCCACTAGTAACTGGTCGAGGTGATGATAAACTGCCATCAACGTCCACCACCTGCTTTCGGGATGTTAGATATGATGAAAACCAACTCAGGATCGGGTCAACAATTCCGTAGGTTTTCATCTTCGCCATGAGCCTATTGTGGGATACTCGATCGAAAGCTTTAGTCATGTCAAGGAGGATTACAATCACTGATTTACCACTGTTAGTGGCCGTAGTTATTAGGTTAAGGAAGTCACACATACAGGTGGCACACGATCTTTTTTTGAAGAAAACCGTGCTGTCCAGTGTTAATGAGGTTATTGTTTAGTAAATGAGTTGTCAGCTTATTTTTTATCAGTCTTTCCATAATTCGGGAAACTATAGGGGTGTGGTTCACTGGTCGATAGTTGGTTAGGTCCTGGCGTGAACCTTTCTTAAGAATTGGGATAATAACTGATGTTTTCCAATGGGAGGGGAAAACGCTACTGCTCATAGATAAATTAAAAACCTTTGATAGCAAGAATGGGATATCAGTGCCACCTAGACTAAAAGTAGCCGGTGGTACGGCATCTGGCCCGGGGTGGTATGACCTCCTAATTTTAGTTAGCTGTACTGTTAAGTCGTTCGGGTGAAATGTAACCGCTGAGAACTGTGCAGATGTCAGCGGCGCAACGTGATATAGGCATAGGGAGTCATCGGTCGTTAGAGACGAAGCAAAATAGGCACTGAATGCCTCGGAGATCTCTTGGGAGTTCGTTATATAATTGTTGTTAGATATAACGGATGAGATAGGAGAACTGCACTGGCTGTTTCTCAGCTTCATCAGCTTAGATAAAGCTTCGGACCTCTTGGGGTGACTCAGCGCCCTTAATTCCTGTTTTTTACTGCGGGACATTTCAATCAATTTCATAGAATTAGATAAACGGTTCATTTGCAAGAACAACGAAAAGTCTCTCGACCTTAGGAATTTGCGTTGTAGCATAGAAAGCTTCTGCTTTAGTCGACAAAAACTGTTTGGTTTATCTCGTCCAGGTAGACCTTGGGTTGGGGTGATTACGTCAAGACATGCATTTAGTGTGGAGTAAAGATGATCCACCACGGTATGCAAGTCATCAGATAAAAAGAAAGTATCCCAGTTCTGCGAGCGAATGAGTGAGGGTAATTGATTCCAGCTAGCTTGGTGGAACGGTCTTTTAACGGTTGGTTTGTGAACGGTTCGTGCTGGCACTGAAAACTCACATTTTACCGGCAAGTGGTCACAACCTGGGATGCTGTTTACGATAGATGTGTGCACGCGAGATAATCCTACCGTAAAAATGAGATCAAGGATGCTACTGCCTCTAGTTGGGCACATCACATGTTGAGTCCATCCTCCTAAACGAATGCTGGTCAAGAAGTGTATTAAGTGATGTGGAGCTTTCAAAGTGGACCAACGTATGCCTGGTGCGTTAAAGTCGCCGGCCACCAGTTTTGGGCCGGGTATGTCCGCAACAACGTTTAACGCCTCTATGATAGACAGAAAGTCGTTTTGACTAGTATTCGGGGGGCGGTAGATGCAACTAACAATGAAGTCAGAACATCCTGTAGTGACCTGTAGCCAAACTGAATCCGGCAAGTTATCAAGTATGGGGTGCTGAAATATTTTCGCTCGCATGTTTTGTCTTACATATATAAGACAGCCTCCCCCTCTCTGAGTGAGTCTATTTTTCCTGAAAGCTTGGTATCCGGTGATAGCGATATCCTCGTTTGGAGTGTTGTCTGTCAACCAGGTTTCGGTAATTAAAATAAGATCGTAATCAGACGTGAGCAGTAATATACGCAGCATTCGCATCTTATTCACTATTGAGCGTGCATTCAGCATAAACAATGAGAACTGTTTAGTGGAGTCAAGGTTAACGTTAAGATCTTTATAGGATTCCGAAATTGCATTTGCTGAAGGCGGATCGGATGACGCAACCATTATTTCTTGAGATGGAGTAGTCGGTAATGTGGATGGTGAAATAAGCTGAGTAGAAACACCTGGCGTGGCAGTCAGCTTGGTTGTTAAGCTAAGCCGGGTGTGGCTAGTACTGATGAGATTCGTTAGATTGGAAGGATGTCGGCGGTTGGTAAGTCTACTTAGCGTGGAACAACACCGCGAAAGATCACTATCGAGTGCTTTACTATTGGTAGATACTGGTGGCTGGGGCGTAGAAATATGAGGAGGGAGGGTTAAGTAGCTGTTAAGTGGGAAAGAAAAAGGACGTGTAGCAGCCTCAGGTATCTTGGCACCTGCCTTAATACGGGCGGTAACACAGGTGCCCTCTTGACATCAGTAATTTGATGGGCTGTAACCTGGAGGGGGAATGTGAAATGGAAGTGGGATATACGGGTGTTGGTTGGCGTAGAGACTGGGAGGTCGTGGGTACTGTTGTAAGTGGCCTGCGGTAGAAAAGGGATTCAGGGTGGGTGAGATATGTGAACGATAAAAGGAAAGAGATTCATGTGAGAAAATATTACTTAGGCTACGATAGAAGTTATGTAGAACACTAAAGTAATCGTTTGGTATGAATGGTGGCGTTGTTGAAGAGGCCCGGAGGTTAGTTGTACCAGCCTGATGAGGATGATAACCAGGTGAAGAGAACGCGATACTGGGTGGAATGTACGGTGCAACTAGTGGTTGGTGGTTTGGATTGGGGAGATAGGTCTTGAATGACGTTTTCTTGTCCATTGTTGCACTCCGTGTTGCCTCGCTTGGGGTCCTTAGCCGTTGAGAGTGTGGCTTGATGAGTGAATTAGGATTGACCGTAGTGTCAACAGCGTGCAGTCTACCTAGTAATGATGTTTTCGCTGGTTTGGGGGATGGCCTAGGCACCGTAGATTGCCGAGTGGCTATTGGAGTGAACACCTGTAACCTTCTCATAAAGACCAGCCCGCCCACCCGAGTGAACAGACTTCTAAGTAATGAGGCCCTTCATCAGGAATGAACTAAGGGACATTACGGACGGTGTGGACGTGGAGGAAAGCATCGAACCACTGAGTAACAT
This sequence comes from Fasciola hepatica, assembly GCA_948099385.1. Classification (NCBI taxonomy): domain Eukaryota; kingdom Metazoa; phylum Platyhelminthes; class Trematoda; order Plagiorchiida; family Fasciolidae; genus Fasciola; species Fasciola hepatica. Next base: position 4,591,724 of record CANUEZ040000012.1, on the reverse strand, counting down.
GTGCTAAAGTCAGATTCATATGCCTCTGGATTCTGAAAGGTCCCAGATGGTGAGGCAAATCTGTCGCCATCAATTAGACTACTTCTTGGCAAAAGCCCTCAGTCATTTCCGAGGTGCCGGGTTAACTCCCTTCCGGCAGAAGCAGCCTTCAGGTTTTCCCGGAACCTTTGCAAAATCAGAATTGAGGAGAACTTTAAGAAAAAATAAAGGTATTATAAAAACGGGGCGTAAGAATCGTTCTTTTCTTCACCAGCGCCAGAGCCGCAGCCGCGAATCAGTTGCCCAAGCACTCGCACAAACTCTTTTTGATGAGCCACCGGCCGCCTCTTCTGAGGTAGCAGAATTCTTCGGATCTCGTTTCGTGCCAGTGTTTAGAACTACAGTAGTGCCGGCGTGTTGAAACCCTACCCCTCAGCCAAACTGTTAATCCTTTTGTTGGAGAGCTTCGCTGGATGCCATGGTATTGCTGGATGTCCGCGCCAAATCTTGTCCCAGCCACCCTTGGTTGTGCACGTTTTCTGTGCTAATGAAGCACACAGCTGCTCGCAATCTGGCCAGAGTGAATTGGAAAAATATCCAAAGTTTCTGACGAGGTTTCACACTCTCAAGAAATTCTGCTTACTGACTCATCCTTTTTCCACTTCCACGACATAAGTGACAAGAGATGATGTCATCTCCCGAACTGGAAGCTCCAAAGATCCTGCATAAACAAGCTAAGGTTCCGCGTAAAACCCAGGCAACCCGTACTTTTAGGCTCAGAAAAACCGGAACACAACCTCACACTGCGGTGAGCCTATGCTCATTAGATCTCGTCAATATGATTAGCGCTGTCAAAAAAGATCAGTGAAGCAGATCAAAAGCGGCGGGTCTGCACGATCAGATCTAGTCAGTCAACGATATTCTGCTGGGAGCATCTCCGGCATCTGTCATAATGAAACCCACTCCTACAGCTAATCGCCAAAGCCTAGCCGAAGCAGGCCACTTCTAGAACTCCCTTGCGACCAAATTTCATAGGAGTACTGCTAACTTTAAAATCGCTATGGTTTTCAACCTTCCTGACCGACTGTCCCCGCCATCAATCAAACTCGCTGCACTGAATGCTTTCAACATGGCTCACCGCAGGCGTTATTGTACTCGGCTGCGCAAAGAGCTATAACGCGGTAGCTGTCCTTTACTTTTCCAACTTGCCGACGAAACAATGGCTGGGGAATTCGTAGGTAGTTGGCAAATCACTGCTAACGCCGCCCCGCACGAAGAGACCAGAATGCTACCGGATAAAACGCCCCCCCAACAGAGTTGTTCCTATCACTAAAAAGCACCTAAGCATATCCAACGCTACCCGTGTCTGAAATACCGGTGGCCTAGCGGCTTTGCAGCCCCTTTTCGCGAACCCAACACACAGGTCCTAAACCGCCCGCACTACTCCCTTTGACCTGGGCAAGACCACCACCTCTTCTCCAGCTGATCCCCCAAGTAAGTGGCCCCGCCTTCTACCATCAGCCTCCACTTCAACAGAAGGGGAACAACATCCATGTCCAACCCACCTCTAGCCTAGGGCCACCAAAGCCCCGCGCGTTCAGGCCAGCTGCCTAAGCCTGCCTACCGCCCACCGCCTCAACACCGGAAGAGACTTCCGGAAAGTACTTTTCTCCTTCCCAACTCAATTCTCGCCGCCTTGCGGACACAAGCCTCTCAAAAAAGCCGTGATCCACCATATAGCGAGGCGACAGGTCAGCTGAGAGAATTCTGTATCCCCTACCGCTCTTCGCAGAGATGGCTACTCCCTTAGTTCCTTGTAGGTCTTATTGCAGCCTCATCTTTAATCTCCACCAAACAATCCAAGTGCGCTCCAAATAATCCATGCTCGTCGCTGAGCTGGACACAACCCTACATCACCATCAAAGCAGCCAAGTTCTCATGGAAGTACCAGCATGGTACCTCGAGCAATCTGCAAGGTCTTCTTAACCCCTCTTGGCAAAATAAAGCGAAAAAGGCTGCCAAGTAAAGCATCCTTATGCTTCCAGGCCGGACTTGCCTTATCCTCCAAACACGCATAAACAGTTTTTAAGCCATCCAGCTCAGTGCCAGCACCCTCTGTCAAACCTCTGTAACCGCTTCCTCCCTTCCAACTGTGCAATCGTGTGACCCCCAGTAGAATGACAATAGAAGACCTCGATTGTTGAACTCTTCGCTTTCCCGTGAAGACAGTATGTGCCAGCCCAATCAGCTGCAGTTCTTCCGTCGGCTTTGGTCGAGTAGTACCTGCCCGCCCCTTTGCGTACTCAGTTGAGTGCAGTCAGCACTATCTTCGGCCATCTCATCTGCGTTCTCCCAATAGTTCAACTTCCAATCTCTCGCCTCGTTAATTGACCCACCCCGGGAATCTCACCTCCGCATATGAACACTTTTTTCTTGACAGCAAACCTCCCCAACCCAGCCTCACCTGCCCACAAACAACACTTTCCCCACACTGCCGACTCCTCACTGCTAGCTCCGACTTGGACTCCACCACTTATATACATGAAAACCCTAACATTCTTTGTCCACCTACTGGCACTTACCACATTGGTAACTTTATCCACTAAAACCGATCGATAATCGCTGCTGCCCCAAGCCATGATGATTCAGCTGCACTCACCTTGGTCCTCAGTTATGCTAGCTCACTACTGAATAAGCCTCCTACTCTCCACATTATTTTACTGTTATCTGACTTATATAACACTGACATTACAGAAGCCTGGCTAACTGATTCTGGCCCCTAAGACAAAGGTTCCATTGCGGGTTACCAAACCTTCACAAGGAATCATCGTCGCCGCGGGGAAGCCCGCATAATCTGCATTAAAATCGGCTCACCTGCCGTTCTTCTTTCAGTGGTAACACTGCAGAAAATCCAGAGATCAAAGCAGGTTGCGATTCTACTGACCACTCATCCGCTCCATACTGGCCGCTTCCGTCGACCATCCAATTCAAACATCACTAACCTCGTCCACACAGTCAACGCTTCTGACTACCTTGTATTGTTGCTCTCCGTCAAAATTCTTAGCTGGGGGCTTCAATGCGCCTAACATATGCCGGCATACGATGTCCCCACAAGAGTGCTCTAGAAAATTCTTTTCGGCAACACCCTCGGGGCACTTAATAATACCAACATGAGGAAATGGCATATTTGACCTGATATTTACCCAGAGCCTACCTAATGTGATAACTGTAACGGTTATTTCTATCTCGAGTAAGGCGTAGCTTAATTAACGGATCCCAAAGAAGGAACAAGATTGATTCGCTTATTCTACGGTAATGAATTGGCAAATTATACAGACAAAATTATGAAAAAAATCAGCAGCATAGCTACAAAGTTCAGCAACGAAGACCAGAGTTCAGCGAATGTCACTTTCAGGTACCGCTGTCACGGCAGTCCGAGTTCAAGTCAAGGATATGCCACGGCACATGAGCAAAATATAAACAAATGTTCAAATGTAGTAATTGTTGCATGCTGTTCTTGTTCGATGGTCAATAAGATGGAGAGCATAGCCTCAACAATACAAGCATATGACAACTGCCGGAAAGGATTCCCATGCATGTACGTTGCACCACCCACCAAATCCTCCCATGTAACGGCCAACATCCAAGGAGTTTTGCTGTAAGGTTGAGGCCATCAGCATTCTTCCGATCGATCGTATCAGCATTTCCTAGGCGCCACAGCGAGGACTTGCATAGGGTGGGTTAAATTGCCATTCTGCTTCTTTGACACCATTTTGTAGCTTATTTTGGAGTGGTTCAGGAGATTCCACTACCTCTTTAACTCCTTATGAGCTCCTAAGAAGTTCGAGCCATCGTCTGAGTACAAGTTCTTTGGAAGGCCCGCCTAGCGACAAACTCTTGGAAGGCCCTCACTTTTGAATCGGTGTTCATAATATGCGCTACTCCGAGATGGATCGCTCTGGATTGTGAACATGTTATCAGTCAACAGTGCATCCCTTGCGTGCTCCTATGCAGTCGTACGAGTAACGGACCGGAGTAATGGACGCCAATTTCCACGAATGAGCAGCTCCTGGTTGGACTTTCACCATTGAAAGGAGAGCCATCATTCGTTCTCTTGCCACGGCACCCCGGCCATGACAAGTGATAAAATTTCCGATGACTCATTTGAACTTCGCTGGTCCCTTGTTCGCCAAAAGTCGTCGATGTGTATTTTTCAATAGGCAATTCAAACCTGCGAGTCCCTCTTCTCTATGTGCATGATTTATCAGGCGTCTCGTGATGTGGTGGTTATCAGAGGCTATTACTGGAAGTTTTGTTCCGTGCTCTAAATTTGAATTTGTCGACCGTCATCTAACTCTCATTAACCTGATAGCTGCCATAGAGTATATCCTTTGGATGCCACTGCGCAAAAGCCTGCTTCCTCGGGTGTTATCTTCCATCCTAGCCAGCTCACGGATCTCAAACGGGAAGACGTCCCGTTTTACTGGGCGAAGGACATGGAGTACGGCTAGTTTCAACTCGCCCGGTGGTATCGCTGCCACACTTAACGCGTTCCGCAGTCGCGTGCCTTTCAAAATCATTATTAGTGTCAGGTCTCCCGTCCACCAGACCACGGTTCCTAACATCCTCATCCAGTTGGGGAAATGGCACATGATTTTTACTGGGCTTACTCCTCCCGTGGAGTTCGCAGCCAGTATCAGTTAATAATAACGGTATATTTCTGGGCTATGATCGAGAAGCACGCGCAGGCGCATGATCATGGTATACAGCGTTACTCAGCAAAATGAAATATTCACAAACTTCAGGTATAAAAGTCAAAAGTGCCAGCGGTAGAAAAACATGGCCAGCGATAGTTTATACGGATCACTCTAATAATGGTTTGCGCGGCAACCCTGAACCGGTTTCCATTTCGCGCTGAGCGGTGGCGCACCGCGGGGACACCTATTAGATCGTTCATTCATAATGCTAGATGTGCATTACCAACGAGAATGATGCAAGCCATGAAAAACGGCGGTTTACCGGGTATCTGCGAACAGCAAAGTTTTAAATAGGAAGAAAAAGAGATTGTATGAAAATACACCCGGGGAAATCGATGCATACGAAGAGAATAGCAAACCATAAAGCTGACGCAAACCCTGAATGCCAGTTCTACCGGGGTCCAATAAAAGGAATGGGTTATGAAACAAGGAGATATGAAACCAATTTTATGAATGTACATTTTTGAACTTTGGTGAGTGTAGAAGGAACAGAGGTCCATATGAGGGTGAGGTAAATTTCAAAATTTCAGAAATGCGAAAGCACAGCTGGAGGGTCCTGGAAAAGTGGTGGATCAATTTCCAGCCGGACATGGATCGAGGGAAGCGTGGACCGTTTCAACAGATACTAAAGTGGAAAATCTCCGCATTGACATGAGTATTAATAAGCTGTTTCACTGAAAAAAATATATATGTACGTGCATTGACGCATTGAGCCTCGGTGTTATTCAGCATCATCACTGGTAATGTACAACATTCTATGGGTACGGTTCGTCTGGCGAGGTGAAGGACATGTGTCGGTCAATAAGTCGAGTGTGGCGAGATATGACGGATTCAAATGACGACTGGTATATTAGCAGGTTGCTCTTGAACTGTTACTTGTGTTGGCTGTAATGTTGATGTCAGCCGGAGAGGTTTTGTGTTAGAAGACCCCAATTATTACGATGGGCATTTGGGGGTATTTTCTGCAGCGTGGCTTGATTGCAGTCCCAGAAGCTATGAAAGGACTCACTCGGGTTTGCGTCGGTAAGAGTCAAAGTGCCATCTTTGGTTGAACAGTTTGGAGACTGAGACAGTGGGAGGCGACGAACCTGAAATAAATAGGGATTGCAGTCTGGACGTGGTTCCAGCTGTGGGTTAGGGTAATATATGACGACAACAGTAATGAACTGGTTAGGTTTATGTGAATGGGGCAAGGATAAAGTTCATATGAGCGGTCAGTGGCACCTACCCCACATTCTGGGTGGAGTAGGCTCGCCGGGGGCTGAACTATAATGCTGCAGGCTAGCAGAGTTGCGTCCAACGGTTGAGCCTTTTTGTGTGCATCCTAAAGGATTATCGGTTCGCCAGTTAGTGTGGAAGTGTTGAGATACTAAGAAAAACCTAGAGCTTTAAGGTTAGGAGGATCTAGAAATAATAACCCTCGGTCTAGTTTGCCTACGCAGTCTACAGTTCAGCACCTAGGCGGTAAGGTGGGTTTGAAGGAACAATGTGAGGTAATGGGACTGGCACCCTGCTAGAATGGCACTATATTTGTTACGGTCTCTTCCGGTATAGTGGTTACTCTATATTGAATGGTTCCTGAGGGGCCCTAAAGTGGAAGAAACTATGATGATGTCGGTGTTGACGCACTGAAGAAAATTGGTCTCGTGCCGAGAAACATAGCCGTAAGTTCGTCTAAGCCCATACTCTATGGCGCTGGTATGCTGAGATTATACTCGATTAGGAGCAAAGATATCCGATGTAGTGGCGTTTGCATGGTTACCGTGATATCTTTCTCGCCGTTGGCATATTGCAAAACGAAAAAAACACCTATATGAGAACTGGTTTGGAGAGCCGTGAGGTGTGGGAACGAGATGGGGCCAACTTTTCGTCAAGGAAGCGAACTCTAACGGTCTACATTCAGTGCCCACGGTAGGCGGCACCAGGGCCTGATTAAGTTAGAGAGGCAGCACGATACACATCCATTGGCATCCAGCTCGTGCCGCACCAAGAGTGAACCACACTTTGTTAGGCGTTTTTATTATTATTTTTTTAGTTCTATCACAGTCAGGTATCTGGCTGTCAGAGAATGCGGAGCTGCTTCTGGTGGGTGATCACGGCTCCCACGTCCAGGAACATGGACCGCATGTAACAAGCCGCGTTGGGAACAGGTCAACCACACCAGTCAATCCGTAGCAACACGGCAGCCTGGAGACCTGGCGCACATGTGACAAGGCTGGTATGCTTGGAAGACAAAGCAGTGGGGCATATTTTCCTCTCTTTTTATGCCAATCTCTCACTTTTTGAAGTTTCTGTCGTCTCATCGTTGATCAGCTCCGTGCCGGGAGAGAATCACAGCCAGGAATGCCCACAGATGTGCCGCGCTAACACTCGCCAAATCCGTGAAGTCAGATCCCCAATGCCGTTTACATAGGACAGAAAATGCGGGGGAAGGTAGAGTCGACCACAGCCTGCGATTATTTGATGGGGTTCAAGCTCACTGAAACACCAGTTTGCACAAGGGTGGGGCACTACTTGCAGTCCTAACAAAGTGATGCCCTTATACCTGAGTATGACATGGGCCACTTTGTTGGCTTGCCGCAAAAAAGGTATTTGATGGTAAAATGTTGAGATTGTTTTGCCGTCCTAGATCGTATGAAGAACCGCTGAGTTCCCTGATTGCTGCCGCGAGGAGGCCAACCCTATTTGGGTCCAACTGAAACTAGGCTGCTCAAAGTGGTTATTCGATTTATTAGTACCCCATAACTACCTCAAAGGCTTGAGCCCTTGAAATATAGGGATTGTACATCCTGGTCAGCGTGCTCACCGTTAGGGCTATGCATATTTCCTGTTTGAAAGCCACCGATGTCTGTGATAATGCCCAAATTCGTTGTGGTAGCTTGTTTCACAATGAAGCGTACTTGTTGATGAAGATGTTTGACCTAAGTGCAAGCTTCGGCAATCAGACAGAAACCAAGAACTCATTGTTTTTTAAGGAATAAGTAGAAAGGGTTCTCACCTGCGGGGCTGAAACACATGATCTGTTCTTCAAAATATTGTGAAAGAATAGAAGGTTATTTCCCATGCGGCGTAGCCATAAGGGAGCGATTTTTAGCCGCTCACAACGTTCCATGTAGTTAGAGGGCGACGAAAACCTAGGATCTGTTTCGTGAATGCACGTTGTACGTTCTCAAGCTCCATCCGGTCCTTCTATCGCATGATGGAACAAATGAATGAGCCGTATTCCAAGGGAGGTCTGAAATGGGACTTACAAATGTATGAACTACTTTCTGGCATGATAAATGTTTGATGTATTAGCCCGATCGCACGGCGTGCTTTGGCCACCTGGATGGCTGCTTGTTCGGAAAAGTTGCCCCATTGCGATACGGCCATTCTCAGGCTTGGGTGTTGGTAGTGTTTTCCACATCCCTCTAGATGCCGTTAGGGACTCCAGTCCCGTTGTCAACATCCGAAGCTCTTCTAGTTTTCTGAGGCCCCTCGAGCAGACGTCGCCAGGGTCAATGGCAGATTGTGCATAGTGCCACTTGTAGGTCTTGGTCAACTCGTGAATCACAGTGGGTCTGTTAGCCACGAAGATGTTAAAACGAGTGTGCATGCTGCTTACATATAAGGCAGCGATTTTGCTGAGTCTGTTCAGAAGCTGGGTTCCCAGTTTATCTGATCAAAGCACTTTCTGGTCAGCGCTGCGGCCTTTACGGCCCGTGCTTCTGCAGTCAATTCTGGCCTTGGAATGGACACAGTCTTCAGCGGGGCTACCCTCGCCTTTGCGAATACTATGTGATTGTGCCACCCACCATTTTCGTCCATTAAGCAGCCATAAGCCACTACTCTTCTGATGCATCTGAAAACAAGTGGAGTTGGGCATCGCGCGTGCACTTGATTCCTGTCATGCATCTTGGTATCTTGACCTCGCCAAGTTGATCTAGACTGTGCCACCAGCCACGCTATCGCTTGTCCTCGTCGTCCTGGAGAGGTTCATCCCAATCCGCCCCTCTTCGGCAAGGCCGTCGCAGAAGGCACTTTCCCGGTGGCATCCATGGTGAAACAAAACCTCAGGGATCATGGCGGCCTGAGGCTGAGGAAAGGGTAGAACAAGAGTAAATATGAATTCGTCTCCTTCGGGCTTCCATCGAACTCCAAGCGTGCGCTCCATTTGTGAAGAGGATCCCAAAAGCCCTCTTGCGCTCCAAATTTTTCGGACTTCGGAAAAGCATTGAGAGTCTTAGGGCTGTCTGGTGTCCATTTTGGGAGGCTGAACCCTACTGCCTTCAGAGTGGCGATCGGTTCGGCCATATAAGCAACAGCAGAATCTGGGTCGTCAAAGGAACACAGGAAGTCATCCAAGTAGAAGTGGTACGCTTCTCTTCCTAACAGATTGCTGGAGCTGCCGGAACACTTGATGGGTTCTAGGAAGCAAAATCAGCACAGAAAAGGAATTATATCGTTCCAAAAGGATAAGCCGTCATCTCGTACTCTTCCGGTGTACGATTCACGTCGCTTTTAGGCAAACAGAGAAGGCGGAAGGAGTCCCTATCTTCAAAGGGGATCTCTGCCTGTAGAAACATTTCACGTACGTCCGCAGAGACGGCCACTTTCCCCCGCCGAAGACGGCACAAAACATCTACCATAGCTTTCTTCTAGTCTAGGTCCTGCGGTACATGGTCGCTGAGTGACACCCCGAAATTTCGCGGCACAATCGAAGTCCACCTTGGCCTTACCCGGTTTCCTCGGGTTCACTGCCGGGTGATTGGGTAGGTACCACCTCAAATTTGCGCCGATTACTGCTGCATCCGCTCTTTCTATATGACCCAAGCCTATTTTATGTTGAATGGCTCACATATATTTTCTGCCCTCAATTGCCGTTCTCAAATTGGCCTGTTTTTGAGGAGGCGTATTGGTTTGAGGGCCATTTCCCGACTGTTCGGCATTCGTTTCATGTTGGGTCTTGACGGCACAGGTACCGCGAAGTGATCTATTACATACTTAGCGTTCTCGGCTTTTGTTTTCAGAGCCAACCTATCTTCTTTACTTGGGTCACCTCCATTGATGACCAAACCAGCAAATTCGGCTTTATACAGCCTTTGGAAGGCCTATTCAACATTTACCGTTTCCACCGAAGCGCAGTTGCTTTGGATCTGTTCGCCATATCTTCCGTTTGTACTACCATATAAAGCCCAACTAAATATTGTGCGCACGGCATACTGTGCTTTGCGGCTTCCTATTCTTTGATCCAGGACCCATTGTGCTTCCGGTGCATCACAACCAATCAACAGATTCATTCAACTGTTCTGCCACTTCTCAATTGTGACCTAGTCGCGGTGTGACCACTGACTCAGAATCGATTGTAGTGACCACGATGATCCTTTCGGCCCTCCGTTCCACTGTTGTTGACCAAGAAAACGAGTTGTAAGTGCCGTTTGCATGATCGGGTGATCTCGGTCCCACTCACTATGCCCACCGCTAATGAAGATTGATCCCCTCTGATCCCACATCTCTCCGCAAGTTCTGTCCTAACCAGAGCGGCATCCCAACCACTATCTACGAAGGTCAACGCTCTTATCGCCCCAACTGGGATTTTATTTCGACTGCTATTAATCCCAGGCGAATGGTATCGTTATTAGAGAGAGACACTGGGCAGACCACACTTGGCTTCGGGATTGCTTTGGTAATCGATTTTTCGGGCTTGTGCAGTAGGTAATGGTGCTTCCTGTGGCAGCTATCCTGACTACAACTTTTAAATCCGGCACACCGCTACTCGATGTGAATCGTTGGGGCAAACAAAACACGCGCCCAGTCTCTTGGCCATTTCCCATCCTTCTTCGGCATCTGCGATACTGAAGTGGGGACATTCCATCAGGTGATGCAGCGGGCTACTAGCCCTACATGCTGGCAAATTTTCATCTTCGAGGGATAGTTTGTGTGTGTTTGCCCAAGGTTGGCCCCCAAAGTGGTTCCCCGGTCCAACTTGGCGTTGCCACAGCCCCAGTTAGCTTGCTCGTTCCACGCATAGGTTGATCGAAACGAATATTTGGTATTCGGGCATGACGAGCTGTGAACTGCGTCAGGTCCTCGAACGAAGCTTCTCATCCAAATGTACTGGTCCTCTTGGCTTCCTCGGCCCACCTACTCTGTGGTTCCTTCGATAAACCGTGCACTAGGGTCTTCAAAGTGTGAAGCGCGCCCAGATCCGATCGATAATCCAGGTGGCTCGGAGAGATGCGGCGGTTTCTCATTTTTGTCACCAGACAGACTAGAGAACCTGACTCGCCTTTGGAAAGTCTTGCTTCTGATTGTACTCCATCGATCAAGTTTCGCGCGACCCTAAATGGTTGCTCAAGCGGATCTTCCAAGATTGCACAAGCTTGGGTGTAACCTTCTCCGGGATTTAGCATCGAGCACCCTTCGATTGAGTTCCTGGCTCTTCCACAACATTACTGTAGCAGATACAATAATATCTGCCCCGGACCACATACTCTCCTTTCTACAAAGTCCCCTTATTGTCCAATGAATTTGCAGTACTGTTAAGTGCTTTCGTCAAACGGAGATAGTTCCCGTTTTGGTAAGTCGTTCGCGTGTGTTCCGCTGGCACGAGTAAGTTTCAATCGTTTCGCAGAATTGCTAGGCTGAATGGTCACATGATGCGTGATTTCCAAGACTACCTCTGGCTCTCGTCATCGAAGTTGTTGTTTCCTGGTGGACTCAGCTTCTTTCCTAGCCCGCCTAAGCTGGTTTTCTAATTCTACTATTCCCAATCTATAAACACCATCACTTTTAGAATCCATATCGTTGGCTAAAACAGAAGATAATGTTAATGATAACGGTTTATTTCGGATAATCCAGAGGCATGCTTCAAAGCAAGATCCCACGGTACAACTGGAAGTGGAATTCGGAGTCCAGGAGGGTGGTTCAGGTATGTGCACTCGATATAGTGTAGGAGAAAGTGTTTAAGTTACTCTTTATGGTGGCGCCCAAAAAATCTGAACCCAAGGTCGGGTGGCCAAACCAGCAGAGTCCAGTTGGAGCTGGTTGGAGGTAGTAGACTTTGAATCAAATATTGAAAAAGAGGTGCTGCGCAACGAGAGAATCAAATGGAATTGACGGAAAGTTTCTTTACCCTGAGAAAAATAAGTTTCCAAGGGAGACGTTAACCAGCCATGGTGCTCCACCGTGTATAGAGCCACCTAGGATCAAAAATCAGACGATAAAAAAGTGAATTTGCGGACAAAGAGGAAGAAGAATCCTTTGAAGATTATCCCTGCAACGTTTAGCGACCGAATATTGGCTGAGTCAGTTAAATGCCTAGTGAAGGACTCATCTGTAAAGAGAGGTTTCCTAAGTATGGTGAAAGAAGTGGCCGGGCGGTAAAAAGTAATCGTTCAGCAGATTGTTTACTTTCAGAAAAGTGGAATATGATGCTCCAACATGGAAATGGAAACTGGGCGACAGATCAATTTGTAATACGTAGCCATGATAGTAGCAGATACACGGTTTGCAAATGAGATTAGTATTTAAATGGCAGGTAATTATTTACGTATTGATTATCGTTATCTAAGGGCTGAATATTATGACCAGATGATTGCAAGGATCAAAACTGTCTAAGAGGTTTTACCAAATTAGAATGCTGCATATGAAAAGGGACCAAACAACCGATAAATACGTTTGCTCAGTTGAGCGGTGAAGTAATTGACGGGTAAAATACTATTCGTTGCTATTCTTTGTAAACGGCGGATCACGTAGTATTGAATGATCGAAACTCTGCTGTACGGATGTCTCTCAGATGTGAATACATGGGGAGGGCAGGCATCTTTGCAAAGTGAGGATATTGCAATGCTACAGCCTTGGGTGCGCGAATCGTAGGACTCGTAGAGATAGAGCAAACTGTCTCCATATCGTCGGCTGTTGGGATGCTCTGGAGACAAATATTCCTCAGTGAAGTATATTGTTTGGACATGGTGGTGGTGTATGGCAACAGCGAGTGTGACTTTTTTCAAATATATCGGTAAATATGAGAAGAAAGGGCGAGTTTTATCTTCAGGATTGGTTAAGTTTGCAAGTGGGACAGGTTGGTAGTTTGGCATGAATCCCTGGGAAAAAAGGTCATCGTTTCAGACGTCCTTCACGCCCGATGTGCGTCGGTCAAATCGATGGATCTGACCGGGTCCCACATCGGCGGGTTTCGCACGAGTGATATTGGCGTTGTCATATAGCCGTAAAGATCGATTAATCCAGGAGCTTGTGACCAGATTACGAGGGACCCTGGAGATCAGGGCCGATGTGGTGGTGACGAATCGACGGACAGGTATTGAATTTTCGGCCGGAAATATGGGCCAGGTAATATGCCGAGCCGTCGAAGGGAAGATACACATTAGTGGTTGTCCGGAAGATTAGAAACAGAAAAACGCAGTCTGGGATGCTCTTAGCTGGGGGTCAACGGCCAATGGTAAGGAGAAACCTCCAGTATCTAAAAATTGGGGCTACTTGTAAAGAAAGCGGGTCACAAGCGGACGAGATAGGACAAGAATGCTAAAAATAACGAGGTTAATGGAGAAGGACACAGATGATTTGGTAGTTTGTGGTGGTAGCCGGGATGGGACTCTGGATTGAAATGCCAGGGCGAACTAAGAGAAGGGGAATGGGCCCAGGTTGGACCGAGTAAAGTGAATTTGGTATGATGTAGATGAGGGATAAGAGTTGGGGCTGAGTTACCTCCAACGGAGAACCTAGTACACGGGGGGTGGCAAAAAGGAAGTTCTAGGCCTAGGGGTGTAGTTGCCATATTAAGTGAATGTTATCTGGGCAGAAGATTACTACAGAAATGATGGAACAAATGAACCTAAATGATGGCCGTTAGGCAAGCCAATTACAATTATGCTAGGTCCATGGCATGTGAAACGGATAAATTGAACGGTGGAACTTTGAAGAGGTGAGAGCTGCTAGATTCAGAGATGAGGTAAAGACTGGACTTGAAGTAACCACTCTGCATAATAAGACGATATTCCGCGTGAAAACATGGGACAACATTGGCGGTGGGAAAGTGAATTAGGAACAGAATGAGTGAAATTATAACTGTAGGCAGAATTCAGTTGATGAGCCGCTCCCCTTAGGAGAACTGGGGCTAGATTTCCCGTCCGTGTTTGCGAAGGAAGTGGTAAAAGCCATAAGGTGGAAAGTATTCTGGAATATAGGTCGGGTTAATAGAAGGATATAAAGGGGCATAGAGTTAATGACCCTGCTGGTGCCACGGCACAAGAGTCAGAGAAGTACATGGTACTCTGAAAGAGTGAAAAGTGCGAGTGTCAGTAATTGGTTGGGGATTTACTCAGGAGACCCTACTGAGAAATCAAATTACTACAGGGATTGATGAGATAAATGAACTCTAATCATAGTCGATAAGTAAGCTAATTACGGTTATGCTGGGTCTATGGCATGTGAAACGGATAAATTGAACGGTGGAACTTTGAAGAGATGAGAGCTGCGACATCCAGAGAAGAGGTTGCGACTGGATTTGGAGTAACCATTCTGTAGAATTAAAAGCGAAAGTCCGCGTGAGGGCTAGGCATCAAATTAGCTGTAGGATAGTATATGGGTGGTTAGTAAAATCAGCATCCGTGACGTCATAACTTTGGGTTGAATTATCTCAATGGTTCATTTAAACCATAAGCATTGTGACTTAGCTTACTCTAAGGCTAAATCCCGTAAATGAGAAGGGCAAGAAAGGGGCTGTAGACTACGGCTATAGTCGCTATTTTGAGTGGGTGTTATCTTGGTGGTTGTACACGAAAGCCTAATAGGACTTGATTGATGAGAGGTAACTTGCGTGGTACGTAGGTCTCCTGGCTCCTGACTCAGACCCGCGTGTCAGAAACCCAAACCGATTCCGTATGCTCGCTCCTCCGAGGTGTACGGATCATTGTTGGATGCGAGTGTCAGTACATCAAACAATTTGTTTAACTCCTCTTTAAGTCTCAATAAGTGGCCAATTGCACGAACATTTGGTGGAAGCCTATTCAAAGTTTGTGAATGATTAACAATAAAGAAATCGGACCATAGGCTGATTCTCCGGGACTGCACAATTACCGAATGACTGCTGTGTTGTAACGAATACCTTAGGCTTGATGGGCCTCGTACCACAAAGGAGGCTTGGCAGGATCTGTATTTTAATAGCGAGTGGAAAAAGAACAAGTTGTTCTATATCCGTCGGAGGCAAGGAGGTTCGAGGTGTAGCGGGTCACAGAGCCGTTTATGGATAAGGCTAGACGAACAGCCAATCATTTTTTAGTAAAGGTGCGCTTAACATTTTCAATGGCAATCCTGTCACAATGGAACATGTTAGGGCCAACTATTAAGCTATACTCTAGCTATGGTCTACACTGAGTTTACTTTCACGCAAACGGAATGTTTTGTGAACCAGTCCTACTAACCTGGGCACCAAGCAATTTGAGCGTCTGTTTGCTCGGAGAAGTTGAACAAACAGGAGAAGCATATGCCGAGGTCAAGCACTGATGATTTGTTTGGTATCAGATGACCACCTTTACTAAAGGTTCCTGGGGGGACATGACACTTGTAATACTATTATTATTATTATTATTATTATTATTATTATTATCGTTATTGGTTCATTTTGGAGACGCACAAAGCATGCCAGGAGCATGATCATGCTTATGCAAGTGATGGAATAGACGGATATAATTCATGAGAATTTGGAAATTTACATGGAAAGTGAAGGATAAAATGACTCAGAGGGGGGAATGAAGTGAGATCAAAGTATGATAAATGTGTGCGCACCATAGAAAATGTCGGGAGTTTACTGAACCCAAGGGTGGATTTAAATGGAAGCCCGGTGTGCTTGAAAGTCTAAGTCAGATGAGGAGTATGACTGTTTCGGATGGAGACATCTGGAGGCTGACTGATATAAATGAGAAAGGCTAGAAATCGGTATAAGAAACTGCAATAGCGGGAGACGATGGAGAAAGAAGTGAGGTGAACTGCAGTGGATTAGATATCAACGAAGCATTGGTACTTTGCAGTATACGGTCGGTGGACAGGGCACAAAACCCATCGAAAAACAGGGAGCAAGCTATACAAGACGTAAAGGGTAGATCCGATGACAAAATGATTCAGGAGGATTGGATACGGTAGGTGTGCGGCACAGATGTAGAATTGATGGATGCATGTGGTGACTGTCGGTGGGATGATAGCAAGAGAAATGGCTGGTGAGGAACTGTAAGATGCAGAGCGAAAGCACATATACATATGTGTGCAAGTATATAGATATATACGTATAAGAGGAGCAGGAGCAATAACAATGGTGTCCTAGAAAGAAATTATCAGTCATTGGAAGGGGTAGGTAAGGTTAGATCAAACGGTTGTATAATTAACTCTCAAATATAGTGGAAAATTATCTTCATGACAGGCCCAACAGAGAGAGAATAAAAAGAATGCTGAAGCACGGAAATGATGCCGGCCATGGAGAATAGGTAGTAAACGAGAGAATATGAAGGATAGGGTCGAAGAGAACAGGTAAGAACGAGTCTAATTATTTGATCAATGCAAGTGCAACATGCGGCGACAGACCAAAGAAATCAGGTAGTGACAGATCAAACGGTTTGGAACTGTAAAAGAACATCGTGACGTTACTTTTTCATTACAATCGGTGGAACACGGAAAAGCAGACCAAACTGAAAGGCCCGCAAGAAATGCCTGTGGCTTAATTGGGGATATCTGATAACCGTCAGGCATACATGAAAGGGGCTAGAAATTGATATTGGAAAGGGTGGTAGCGGGAGACGGTGGAGGAAACCAGAGGGATCCATTGCTGGGGATTAGATAGTAATAAGGCCTTGCTACACTGCAATAGATGGTCAGTGGACGGCACAAAACTCACCGTAGAACAAGTAGCGGACATTGCAATAAGTAAGCGGTGGTGCGGATGGGAAGAATGATATGTAGGGAACTGGTGTGGTAAATATGAGGTGCAGATGTAAGAAGAGTGGACACATATCACGAGGGTCAGCGGGATGATAGCATGAGAAATAGCCGGCAAAAATATGCAGGAAGCAGTACAGATATATGTATATATACATATGTATATATACATGCATGTGTATATATACACATATATATATATATAAGCACGTAAATAGACATGCAAGGAGCAGGAGCAAAGAGCAATAGAGTACTAGGGAAAAAAGTATCAGTGATTGGAAAAGGGAGATAGGATTGGACCAAAGTGTGCAGGGTTGACTTGGGAGGATTCAGACAAACTTTTTCATGACGGGATAACATAGTGGATCGACATATAGAGAGGACTAAAGAAGCACAAAAGTGACGCCGGCCGTGGAGAGCAGATAATAAACGAGGGAAGACGAAGCATAGGTCCGAAGAGATCGGGTGAGAATGGGTCTAATTATTTGATTAACGCAGGTGCAACATGTGGTGACGGACCAGAGGAATCAGGTAGTGCTAAATCAAACGGTTTGGAACGGTAAGGGAACATCATGGCGTAAAGTTGTCTTTACAATCGGTGGGACGTGGAAAAGCAGACCACATTGAAAGGCACTGGAAAATACTGTAGAGAGCAATAAATGGATCAAGTGATGAAAGCAATGAACGAGGAGACACAGGTAAGATATGACCAATCAGATTATTCTACTGCAGGTGAAACACGAAGGAGGCGGAGAAGGAAGCAGGACGCTCCAAGATAAGTGAACCAGTAACATAACAAAAAGGCCTAAAAAATGGGCAACGGAGTTGGGGCAATGGACCTAGAGATCTGTGTGCCGGCAGAAATTTGAACAGGTGGACACTAATCGGGACGGTGCCTAATGGGAAGAACCACAGAGGAATCGCGGAGCCAAGGAAGGAAGATACGGAGTTGGTGAGTAGAAAATAAATGCGACTGCAAAAGAAGCGAAGTTTATGGGGCGGCGAGTTCCAATATGCGGATTGGTCACGGGTGCGGGTGTGATTGGTGCATAATGGCATTGGGCATGAGGAGCGAGAACGAGGAGGGATTGAACAGAACGACAAGTATAAGAGGGCTATCAATGGGCATTCTGAGCAGAGGGTAATACCAAGCGCACAGAGGATAGAAGCCAGCAATGACGGCAGGTGGAAAAAGAGAAATTGGTGAGCGTCGGCAGAGAAGAGTGGTTAGAACGATAGTGACTCAATGCAATGAAAGTTGATGTAGAGAGAGGCGATAGGAGGAAAGACAGAACGGGTAGGTGTGCGTATCGTGGTAGGGCGACAAAAATGGGAAGCGGTGACAGATGATAACAGCTGAAGGTGAACAAACTGTGGCGGAAAAAGGATGAGGAGCGTGCAGTTTTCAACCCATAGCATTGGATTCGGTAGTTCGGGAAAAGTTGGAGCGTGCCATCCGCAACCGGTGCTAGTGGGTGGGACTGGCCGTGCGCTGAGCACCCAACCTGAGAAACACTTCGTGAAGTGAACACAAGAGGTGTGATCCGCCAGTCTAATTGCGCTTGCACATCGTTGCGGACGGCCTGCACGCCCAATGTGCGCCGGCCATAGCGGTGGATCTGACCACGCCCCGCACTGTTGTGAGTGGCACGTGTGGTCACGTATAATTGTACAGGGGGCAAAGTGACCGCGATAAGGGTGCGTCATCCAGGATCAATTGGCCAAGACGTGAGACCATAGACAGGAAAGCCAACGGGAACAGTGAGTGGTAGACGACCGTGTAGCGATATTATCCAGGTGCACCTGCCAGGGCGATGGTAAGTACAGTGCCCGAAGTGATCGGCCGTCATTGAGGATCACTGGAAAGGGGAAAGGGATATAGAGGCTCAGTGTGAGTGTGCCCCAGCTGAGGGGCGACGGATATGAAAAATAAACGAATATGAGGGATGATAGATGAAAGCAGGTGAGCAATGGGGTTGTCATTTGAAGGCAGGAGGTGAGTTTGCTGTGGATCAGGGATGACAATGGCCGTGGTTCGCGGCATTAGAGAGAGGAGGAGTGCCTGGCATGGGGTGTACCTAGTGGCCTGTGGCGCGGAGGTAGCGGATTTGCAGTGTGAGGCCTCTTTCAAAGGCCAGGTCGGCGGAGACGAGCTCACTGGTGAGCAATGTAGCATTGGGAAATGTTAAGCGTAACACAGGTGCGCGCCTAAAAGCAAACGCTGAGGGAGCACTGCGTAAGCTAAAAGGGAGCTCATTCTAGATTTTGGAATAGGCTGACGGAAAGAATCGGGACTTAAGACTGAGATTAGAATGAGGGACAGGAAGAGGGGGAAGGCATGATGTAGGACCGGGTAGGAGCAGGGCGCAGCGAATGAGATGGGACAAGAGGCGTAGGCCTGGTTATGGGTTAGCTTCAAAAGGAAAAACCAGGTTGATCCCCCAACCCGCACTACCTCCTAGTTACTCGCCCACATACCTCCATCCTCACGCCAACCTACCGGCCTTATACTGATTCAGCGCAACAGGTGGGTTACCTGCGGTAAAGATCTCGTTATTTTCTCCAAAACTGCCTTTTCTCACCTGTGGCCATATCGCTTGTCGCCCCATGAACCACATCGATAAACTTTCACAGACCCATATCACTGATCGCTCCTCCCTCGATATAATGTCCTTTCGTATCTTACACCCTTCACTCCCTTTTGTCCACCCAGCTTCGGCAGGTATTCTAAACCTCCCACTTTGCCATATCTTGCCCTCTTCCCCTGTATCACGTGACACCCCCCCCCTCCCCGGCTCACATCAGCGGTCTGTTGCACGCCCACCGTATTGATCACCCACAGCGATCGGTGGCGCCTCATGCTGACGCTTTGTCTTCTTTCTGTCCCCCATCCAACTTGACCCTTCCTCCCACTTCTATAGACTCTGTCCCAGCTGAGACCCAACTCCCATCGCCACAGCGATCCCGACAGTCTTGCACCTGGTATCAATGCTCTGCGCACACCGACACTGAACTCCCTCCTACAAGTTCCTATTAGCGCTCGATTAGTAACTAGAAATATTGCACCTGCCATCTCTGGCATTTATCTCAAACGCTGATATTATGCTAGTAACTGAATCCTGGCTGTCAGATGCTGCCTCGCTTGGCCTTGTTCGCATAGCTGTATATCAATGCTTCTCGAATACCAGCCAGTCCAGGTGTGGAGGATGCATTTTAGCATTTGTCAAAGGCACTATCCACGCCAGTGTTATTGACGACCCCTTTCTTCTCCCTATTGAGGATTCTTTATGGCTATCTATTTACGGCTTGGGCCAGAACCTCCTTCTTGGCTGCGTCTATGTCCCCCCGGATTCTGGAGCCTGCAAAAATTGACTCTGCCAATGATGTCTTTAATACTGCTCTTGACTGTCCTGCCAGTGCAAGAATTATTGCGGGTGACTTCAAACTTCCTTCAATCTGCCGGTCCTCTTATACTAGCCCTCTCTCTCTCCACCTTCCTTTCCTAAGTCAGTCTTGTTGGATGGACCCAACACGTCTCCTGCTCTGCAAGGGGGACAACAACATGGGCCTAGCATTCCCCATTGATGTTCCTGATATGACCAACCAGATTACCGATAACTTCCCGAGTAGTGACCACCTTATTGTTAGGTGAAAGTTCCGCTGCTTCATCTGTTCCCATCCGACTCAAACCTCTCCCCTGTTCCGGCTTCCTACAGCTCCTGTAACTGGATTCAGTGCCAGTGATAACCCGTTCCCTTAACTGGGACATATTTTTTCTCTCCTTTGATCCCCCAACTTTTGTGAACTCTACTCCAACCTCCTACACTGCTTAAGTACCGCTTTCCTATGCGCCAATCCAAGCCCCAAATCCAGCGGCTTGCGCCTGTCACTTTTTGAGCGTAAGACGGCTGAACCGCAAATTACCTTCGCTAGATCACGCGACCTTACAATTCTTCTGCGCGTAAACCAGCTGCAACTGAAGCTGAGTGGCATGGCAGATTCAAATCTGAGAAGGCTAAAGGCCATCGCCATTGCACACCCCAACAAAACCGGCTGCCTGTCCAACCTGCTTAGAAAAAGGTCCGATCACTCCGATCTTACCTCTCCCAAATTCCTCATTCCCGGCTCACCCACCGCAAATACCCCAGCATCTATTTCTGAAGCCTTCAATGAGCATTTTTCTTCCGACCCTGTGAACTGTCCTGGCATCCCTCCTCCCACAATCCATCCCTGCACCTCTGTCTCTCTTTCATCGATTCCCTTCACCCATCTTGAAATTGAAAAATCAGTCTCCTCTATTGAACCTTCGCCGATACTAGGCCCAAATGTTCTCCCACCGGCCCTCCACCGTTCTGTTGGTCCTGGCCTCCCTTTATTTTTACCTGATGTTTACACCAACTCCATGCTTCACAATTTCGTCCCCTCTCAGTGGAAAACCTCTGTTATAATTCCGCACTTCAAAAAGGATGCACTACACCACACGGATAACTATGGGCCCATGAACCACACCCCAGTAGTCTGCAAAATCTTGAAGAGAATTATCAAAAAACACGTTGTTCAGTACCTCTTATCCAACAACCTGCTGAACTCTGGTCAGCGTGGTTTCGTGAACTCCCGTCCCTGCTCCTCCTGCCAGCTAGACTTTCTGAATGTCATATAGTCTTCCGCCGACGCCGGCAACTCTGTAATCGTCCTGTACCCCGGCATGTCTAAGGCCTTCGACTGTGTTCCCCATATGCGTCTGTTAGCCAAAATCCGGTCTCTCGATATTACTGACCCTCTCATCTCCTGGCTATTTCTACGTCCCAGCCACCAGTATCTACCAGTATTAAAGCACTCGATAGTGATCTTTCGCGGTGTTGTTCCGCACTGAGTAGACTTACCGACCGCCGACATCCTTCCAATCTAACGAATCTCATCAGTACTAGCCATACCCAGCTTAGCTTAACAACCAAGCTGACTGCCACGCCAGGTGTTTCTACTCAGCTTATTTCACCATCCACTTTACCGACTACTCCATCTCAAGGAATAATGATTGCGTCATCCGATCCGCCTTCAGCAAATGCAATTTCGGAATCCTATAAATATCTTAAAGTTAACCTTGGCTCCACTAAACGGTTCTCATTGTTTATGCTGAACGCACGCTCAATAGTTAATAAGATGCGAATGCTGCGTATATTACTGCTCACGTCTGATTACGACCTTGTTTTAATTACCGAAACCTGGTTGACAGACAACACTCCAAACGAGGATATCGCTATCACCGGATACCAAGCTTTCAGGAAAAATAGACTCACTCAGCGAGAGGGAGGCTGTCTTATATATGTAAGACAAAACGTGCGAGCGAAAATATTTCAGCACCCCATACTCGATAACTTGCCTGATTCAGTTTGGCTACAGGTCACTACAGCATGTTCTGACTTCATCGTTAGTTGCATCTACCGCCCCCGAATACTAGTCAAAACGACTTCCTGCCTATCATAGAGGCGGTAAACGTTGTTGCGGACATACCTGGCCCAAAACTGGTGGCCGTCGACTTTAACGCACCAGGCATACGTTGGTCTACTTTGAAAGCCCCACATCACTTACTACACTTCTTGACCAGCATTCGTTTAGGAGGATGGACTCAACATGTGATGTGCCGAACTAGAGGAAGCAGCATTCATGACCTCATTTTTACGGTAGGATTATTTCGCGTACACACATCTTTCGTGAACAGCATCCCAGGTTGTGACCACTTGCTGGTAAAATGTGAGTTTTCAGTGCCAACACGAACCGTCCACAAACCAACCGTTAAAAGACCGTTCCACCAAGCTAGCTGGAATCAATTTCCCTCACTCATTCGCTCGCAGAACTGGGATACTTTCTTTTTATCTGATGACTTGCATACCGTGGTGGATCATCTTTACTCCACACTAAATGCATGTCTTGACGTAATCACCCCAACCCAAGGTCTACCTGGACGAGGTAAACCAAACGAATTTTGTCGATTAAAGCAGAAGCTTTCTATGCTACAACGCAAACTCGTTAGGTCGAGAGACTTTTCGTTGTTCTTGCAAATGAACCGTTTATCCCCTTCTATGAAATTGATTGAAATGTCCCTCAGTAAAAAACAGGAATTAAGGGCGCTGAATCACCCCAAGAGGTCCGAAGCTTTATCTAAGCTGATGAAGTTGAGAAACAGCCAGTGCAGTTCCCCTATCTCGTCCATTATATATAACAACAATTATATAACGAACTCCCAAGAGATCTTCGAGGCATTCAGTGCCTATTTGCTTCGTCTCTAACGACCGATGACTCCCCATGCCTACATCACGTTGAGCCGCTGACATCTGCACAGTTCTCAGCGGTTACATTTCACCCAAACGACTTGACAGTACAGCTAACTAAAATAAGGTGGTCATACCACCCCGGGCCAGATGCAGTACCACCGGCTACTTTTAGTCTAGGTAGCACTGATATCCCATTCTTGCTGTCGAAGGTTTTTAATTTATCTATGGGCAGTAGCGTTTTCCCCTTCCATTGGAAAACATCAGTCATTATCCCAATTCCTAAGAAAGGTTCACGTCAGGACCTAACCAACTATCGACCAGTGAACCACACCCCTATAGTTTCCCGAATTATGGAAAGACTGATAAAAAATAGGCTGACAACTCATTTACTGAACAATAACCTCATCAACACTGGAAAGCACGGTTTTCTTCAAAAAAAGATCGTGTGCCACCTGTATGTGTGACTTCTTTAACCTAATAACTACGGCCACTAACAGTGGTAAATCAGTGATCGTAATCCCCCTTGACAAGACTAAAGCTTTCGATCGAGTATCCCACAATAGGCTCATGGCGAAGATGAAAACCTACGGAATTGTTGACCCGATCCTGAGTTGGTTTTCACCATATCTAACATCCCGAAAGCAGGTGGTGGACGTTGATGGCAGTTTATCATCACCTCGACCAGTTACTAGTGGAGTTATTCAGGGTAGTGTAATAGGTCCCTTACTTTTTCTTATATATGTTAATGACATTTTTAACGTCATCACACACGTGGCTGCGTTACTTTTTGCAGACGACATAAAAATTATGTACTCCTTTGAACCTGACGCCTTAGCTTCTACCACTGCTAGCAGAACGAGCGATTTACTATCGCTAGACTCATGGAGCAACCAATGGTTGATGAAATTCTCCGCTGTCGAAAGTTGTATCCTTATGTATAAGTGTCAGGTTCCCGCAGGAATGTTTAGAATTAATGATCAGTTCATCCGCAGCAGTCCGGAGGTAAGGGACTTGGGATAACAGTATTCTTGTACATTTGATTTCTCCGAACATTCGGCCGTGCAGGTTGCTAAAGCTAGACGGCTAATTGGTCGGATTAATAGAACATTCGGTCTTACAGAGAGCAAGCTAAGCATTTTTAAAACTTATGTCAGACCACTTCTGGAATATTGCACTGCCGTCTTTTCTAACATGCGGCAGAATGACAGATTTGCAATTGAGAATGTACAAAGTAGATTTACCAAACAACTACTAGGATATTCTTCGCCTTTAAATTATATAAAAAGGTGTGAAATATTGCACCTAGAGCCCCTACGGCTGCTCCGTCTACGAATGAACCTGTCTTTCTTTTGCAATATTGTAAAACGTACATCTTGCAATTCAGCCCCCCAAGTCAAAACTCCCTCCAACTATTCTTTACGACATAGGGACTCTATGGTCTTGATTCCAGCATCTAGGACTGCGATGCGGTCAAACCTCTTTATTGTTAAATATTCTCCCCTCTGGAACAAACTCCCACCTCAAGTTAAGTCAATGTCTTCGGCCTCTTTATTATTCAAAAAACAAAGAAATAAACATCTAACTGTCTAAAAACTCATCCGAATGCATGATCCCTACATGTCTATTACTCGAGCCTACGAACTGGGCCTGGGATACTAACCAAAAGCTTAACAACTTTGTTCAGTAGACAGTTATTACCAACGGATGGTAAGAAGCATCCTGTATTATAGTTAGCAAATAAAAGCAGTCCAACCTATACTCCATGACTATCAACAGCACAATCCACGTGTTTGTCTAGCCACTTCCTATTTTCAACGCTTCTGACCACGACCCTCTACTGGCCACCGTTACTCCGGTGATTCTTTTTTCATGCTGTCAGATTTTACCATAGTCGGTTAGGTTCTTTTTTAACAGCTGCCGCCAGGTATGAGAGCATTTATAATGCTAGAAAATACATGGCAGCATATATAATATTGTCCTCAAGGTACCAGTCTCATCCACGCTTCAACTATTTACTCACTGAGACCCTATTTCAGCACACGAGATTCCAGGCCTCGTTCTGATGAACGAATCGCCACAATCGATGTGGTCTTCCATAAACTATTCGTCGAACTATTTGCCCCCAGTGTCGCCTATTCTAGCCTCGTTGCTTTTTTGGTGATTCTCACTAAGCCTCACAATAATTAGTCGATATTACCGGTCTTCTTCGCTTTCTGGATGTTGTTTAATCCAAAAAACCAGACCTCAAAGTCGCGACCACCTATTTCTGTTACTGGCATGATTTTGGTGTTCTGTCTTTCTCCCCTAACCCACAGCTGGTAGAATTTCCAGACTGCAGCCTTCTCCGTTTTGTTTTCAGAACCTGCACCCTAAGGACGATTGTCTCCTTCTTCATCCCAGGAATAACCTGGAACCTCTCTTGCTGGACAGAACAAACGAGATTTACACACGACTTCATTTTCGCCCGTCTCACGATCGCTTTCCCCAAGATTCCCACCATCAGACTTCTTGAACCTGGACTACTCGATCTCACTGCATTCATACAACTCATTTTAATCCCATATGCCATTATGCCCGTTCCGTGTTAGAACCCGCTGGTACTGTTCAAACACTGGCACCTTTATTGTCACTGTTCATTGCTTCTTCGGTCACCAAAAAAACGTCCGGCGCTGACATATCTTTCAGTAGTCCTCCAGTGGGCAGCAGAGTAATTAGTAACTACCTGCACTCTTCATCGGTCCATCCGATCGCATCCGCAATGCTGTTGCATCGAGTGTTAGGGCTCTGCAAATCACTGCGTTCCCTCCACGATGGAACGTCTCCGATACACTTCCCATGCTGCATCGCCGCTCCGTTCCCATCATTTGTTACACCTGTCAAATTGGTCATTAGAAATGTGACATTCGCCGTCTACTTACTATACCATCACCGTTATCGACACCTTTGATCTTCCGAATGTTGCATTCGTGTTAAATTACCGAAACTGACCCCGTATGCAGCCTCTAAATCACACCACTATCTGCACCGGTTGATACATTTTATTTCTATATTCGTTGATCCACTGCCGCTTTCCGCGATATACCTAGGCAGTATTATTGATCTGTCATTTTTGCATGGTACACTCCACACAGCGTTCATCTATTGACGTACACTTACCTGTGAATTACTTTACCTTTCCTCTCGCAGAATTGAACACCTGTATAATGGATGTAACCACACGGTCAATATTGATCAGTCTCCCACTTCCGCTTTGACATTTCATACAAACCCTACATAAAGTTAACAATTTGCCGCTCGCTCACCTCTTTTCCTCCGGCCGTTTTCTGCCACCATCACTCCGGTAGTCTCCCTCCCAAGAAATACGCAATTGTTTGCCACATATATGATTCCTCCTCTATACAGCCATTACTTTATATACTACCATCTTTGCAGACTGAAATATTTCCATGGTAATACTTCTTGACATACCTGTCGTAAAGTGGATAATTCACCCAACGCTTCGACGAGATTTCTGTCCATGTGCCTCTCATATTCTGTAGCACACCAAAAACATATCCTCTGAATATATTCGAATTTCCACTAGTGGTAATTATTTCAAATACCACTTATGCATGTGCTCCAGACCAACTGACATCATTCGACTCTGACCTTCAAATATGCCGGGCATTACTACAGTTTTAGTTCACTGTAACACTCTCTATGATACTCTGCATGCACGTGTTATACCCTTTTGTGAAATGTCATTCCAGCATCACTATAATCATCTGATCATGCGTTCTAGCACGCTTCGGGCGCATCCGAAATGTACAATTATTATTATCCTCGTATCTCTCTCACAGACCACAGACTGTGCTCGTTAAAGGCCACTTATCTTCCGCCAAGACCAATACTAGCAGCGTCATTCAAGACAGTGTCTTAGGCCCATTACTATTCCTCATTTATATCAATGAATTTTTTTTCTGTTTGTTACGGTTCCCCTTTCCTCTTTTCCGGCTATATAAAACAGTGTATTCCTCCCTCCCTAATGGCCTACCAGTGACCCTGTGCAACATATCGCATGACTTTCTCTCCAAACTTGGCGCCTCTCGTGGTCCATGAAGTATTCTGAGGGGAAAAGCTTCCTCTTACTTTACAAGTGCAATGTACCACCCGGCCAAATTTGTCTGGACGGCCTGCCCATCCTCATGAAACCCAGGGTTACCGATCTCGGCGCGCGCTAATCTTGTTCCTTTAACTTCTCAGAACAGGCATCTTTCCAAATCCCCAAGGCTGAGCGAGCCCCAGAACCTGATCCATCGGTGTTTCTCATTACCGGCCAGTCGCCTCTCCATGTACCTTTCACGTGTGAGACCGCTCCTAGAATATTGTCCGATTATCTCCAGCCTCTGGCCACTTTCCTCTACCGTGTCTCTTGAGAACGTACAGTGACCCTCACCAAAATGCTATTGGGGGTATCCATAGTCTTAACATATCGCCAGCTCTGTGAGCTCCTACAAATTGAGCCTCTATGGATTCATAGCACGAGGCTCAACCTGGTTTTTCCTTTTGAAGCTAACCCATAACCAGGCCTACGCCTCTTGTCCCATCTCATTCGCTGCGCCCTGCTCCTACCCGGTCCTACATCATGCCTTCCCCCTCTTCCTGTCCCTCATTCTAATCTCAGTCTTAAGTCCCGATTCTTTCCGTCAGCCTATTCCAAAATCTAGAATGAGCTCCCTTTTAGCTTACGCAGTGCTCCCTCAGCGTTTGCTTTTAGGCGCGCACCTGTGTTACGCTTAACATTTCCCAATGCTACATTGCTCACCAGTGAGCTCGTCTCCGCCGACCTGGCCTTTGAAAGAGGCCTCACACTGCAAATCCGCTACCTCCGCGCCACAGGCCACTAGGTACACCCCATGCCAGGCACTCCTCCTCTCTCTAATGCCGCGAACCACGGCCATTGTCATCCCTGATCCACAGCAAACTCACCTCCTGCCTTCAAATGACAACCCCATTGCTCACCTGCTTTCATCTATCATCCCTCATATTCGTTTATTTTTCATATCCGTCGCCCCTCAGCTGGGGCACACTCACACTGAGCCTCTATATCCCTTTCCCCTTTCCAGTGATCCTCAATGACGGCCGATCACTTCGGGCACTGTACTTACCATCGCCCTGGCAGGTGCACCTGGATAATATCGCTACACGGTCGTCTACCACTCACTGTTCCCGTTGGCTTTCCTGTCTATGGTCTCACGTCTTGGCCAATTGATCCTGGATGACGCACCCTTATCGCGGTCACTTTGCCCCCTGTACAATTATACGTGACCACACGTGCCACTCACAACAGTGCGGGGCGTGGTCAGATCCACCGCTATGGCCGGCGCACATTGGGCGTGCAGGCCGTCCGCAACGATGTGCAAGCGCAATTAGACTGGCGGATCACACCTCTTGTGTTCACTTCACGAAGTGTTTCTCAGGTTGGGTGCTCAGCGCACGGCCAGTCCCACCCACTAGCACCGGTTGCGGATGGCACGCTCCAACTTTTCCCGAACTACCGAATCCAATGCTATGGGTTGAAAACTGCACGCTCCTCATCCTTTTTCCGCCACAGTTTGTTCACCTTTAGCTGTTATCATCTGTCACCGCTTCCCATTTTTGTCGCCCTACCACGATACGCACACCTACCCGTTCTGTCTTTCCTCCTATCGCCTCTCTCTACATCAACTTTCATTGCATTGAGTCACTATCGTTCTAACCACTCTTCTCTGCCGACGCTCA
The DNA here is from genome assembly GCA_948099385.1 of Fasciola hepatica. Classification (NCBI taxonomy): domain Eukaryota; kingdom Metazoa; phylum Platyhelminthes; class Trematoda; order Plagiorchiida; family Fasciolidae; genus Fasciola; species Fasciola hepatica. The sequence goes on along the minus strand of CANUEZ040000012.1, from coordinate 4,563,031 downwards.
CCAATTTCTCTTTTTCCACCTGCCGTCATTGCTGGCTTCTATCCTCTGTGCGCTTGGTATTACCCTCTGCTCAGAATGCCCATTGATAGCCCTCTTATACTTGTCGTTCTGTTCAATCCCTCCTCGTTCTCGCTCCTCATGCCCAATGCCATTATGCACCAATCACACCCGCACCCGTGACCAATCCGCATATTGGAACTCGCCGCCCCATAAACTTCGCTTCTTTTGCAGTCGCATTTATTTTCTACTCACCAACTCCGTATCTTCCTTCCTTGGCTCCGCGATTCCTCTGTGGTTCTTCCCATTAGGCACCGTCCCGATTAGTGTCCACCTGTTCAAATTTCTGCCGGCACACAGATCTCTAGGTCCATTGCCCCAACTCCGTTGCCCATTTTTTAGGCCTTTTTGTTATGTTACTGGTTCACTTATCTTGGAGCGTCCTGCTTCCTTCTCCGCCTCCTTCGTGTTTCACCTGCAGTAGAATAATCTGATTGGTCATATCTTACCTGTGTCTCCTCGTTCATTGCTTTCATCACTTGATCCATTTATTGCTCTCTACAGTATTTTCCAGTGCCTTTCAATGTGGTCTGCTTTTCCACGTCCCACCGATTGTAAAGACAACTTTACGCCATGATGTTCCCTTACCGTTCCAAACCGTTTGATTTAGCACTACCTGATTCCTCTGGTCCGTCACCACATGTTGCACCTGCGTTAATCAAATAATTAGACCCATTCTCACCCGATCTCTTCGGACCTATGCTTCGTCTTCCCTCGTTTATTATCTGCTCTCCACGGCCGGCGTCACTTTTGTGCTTCTTTAGTCCTCTCTATATGTCGATCCACTATGTTATCCCGTCATGAAAAAGTTTGTCTGAATCCTCCCAAGTCAACCCTGCACACTTTGGTCCAATCCTATCTCCCTTTTCCAATCACTGATACTTTTTTTCCTAGTACTCCATTGCTCTTTGCTCCTGCTCCTTGCATGTCTATTTACGTGCTTATATATATATATATATATGTGTATATATACACATGCATGTATATATACATATGTATATATACATATATCTGTACTGCTTCCTGCATATTTTTGCCGGCTATTTCTCATGCTATCATCCCGCTGACCCTCGTGATATGTGTCCACTCTTCTTACATCTGCACCTCATATTTACCACACCAGTTCCCTACATATCATTCTTCCCATCCGCACCACCGCTTACTTATTGCAATGTCCGCTACTTGTTCTACGGTGAGTTTTGTGCCGTCCACTGACCATCTATTGCAGTGTAGCAAGGCCTTATTACTATCTAATCCCCAGCAATGGATCCCTCTGGTTTCCTCCACCGTCTCCCGCTACCACCCTTTCCAATATCAATTTCTAGCCCCTTTCATGTATGCCTGACGGTTATCAGATATCCCCAATTAAGCCACAGGCATTTCTTGCGGGCCTTTCAGTTTGGTCTGCTTTTCCGTGTTCCACCGATTGTAATGAAAAAGTAACGTCACGATGTTCTTTTACAGTTCCAAACCGTTTGATCTGTCACTACCTGATTTCTTTGGTCTGTCGCCGCATGTTGCACTTGCATTGATCAAATAATTAGACTCGTTCTTACCTGTTCTCTTCGACCCTATCCTTCATATTCTCTCGTTTACTACCTATTCTCCATGGCCGGCATCATTTCCGTGCTTCAGCATTCTTTTTATTCTCTCTCTGTTGGGCCTGTCATGAAGATAATTTTCCACTATATTTGAGAGTTAATTATACAACCGTTTGATCTAACCTTACCTACCCCTTCCAATGACTGATAATTTCTTTCTAGGACACCATTGTTATTGCTCCTGCTCCTCTTATACGTATATATCTATATACTTGCACACATATGTATATGTGCTTTCGCTCTGCATCTTACAGTTCCTCACCAGCCATTTCTCTTGCCATCATCCCACCGACAGTCACCACATGCATCCATCAATTCTACATCTGTGCCGCACACCTACCGTATCCAATCCTCCTGAATCATTTTGTCATCGGATCTACCCTTTACGTCTTGTATAGCTTGCTCCCTGTTTTTCGATGGGTTTTGTGCCCTGTCCACCGACCGTATGCTGCAAAGTACCAATGCTTCGTTGATATCTAATCCACTGCAGTTCACCTCACTTCTTTCCCCATCGTCTCCCGCTATTGCGGTTTCTTATACCGATTTCTAGCCTTTCTCATGTTTATCAGTCGGTCTTCAGATGTACTTACCCTGACCACTCATACTCCTCATCTGACCTTGACTTTCAAGCTCACCGGGCGTCCCTTCAAATCCGCCCTTGAGTTCTTTTAAACTCCACACAATCTTTATGGTGTGAGTACATTTATCCTATTTTCATCCCACTTTATTCCCCCTTCTGAGCCCTTTTGTCCCATATTTTCATGGGAGTTTCCATATTTTCATGAATTATATCTGTCCATTCCATCACCTGTATCAACAAGATCATGCACATGGCATGCTTTAGGCGTCTCCGAAATAAGCCAGTATTATATTATTATATTATAAGGTCGGTATGTTGGCTTGGGGTTAGAGGTATTTTGGCGAGTAACTGGGAGGTAGTGTGGGTTGGGGGCCAGAATAAAGTGGCGAAATTTGGAAAGGTTTGGAGGCTCATGAGGGGCATGGGAGCCGGTAAGTGGGGAGAGGGGGCGAGGAAGCGGATACAGGCACGAACCTGGATTATCTGCTAGGGTGCGTAAGTGATGCTTCATGGTTAGATGGGGCTGGTGGAGGGGAGCAGAGGGGAACAGCGGGGGAATGCTGAGGCTATAGTATGGAGGGTTGGTGTCTGGAGGCAGGAAGGGATACAGGGTAGCAACGGAGATGGAGGAATGGTGTGACCCATTCGATCGGAGAATGGGAAAGACAGTGGAAGTGGGTGTGAGGCAGCGGAAGGGTGAGTGGCGCGGGCGTGGCTCTGAAGGTCACTCCCACTTATAGGGACGATGGCTTTGGACAAATCTAGATGGTGGCCCAACTGGTTTCCACCTGGAGGGTTCGACAGTACGCTATAATTAAATGCCGATTGAGAGTGGGGGCTAATGGCTGGAGTGACTAGTCGAGCAAGTGCAGACCCGGTAGGAGTATCAGGTAGGCTCATGGAAGGATTGGAGCGGCACTTATTAGGATAACAACAAAGTGTCGCGGCTGAGCTAGCAGCAGGTGGGTAGTTGGTGGAGTCGTTAGAGCGAGGAAGATGGTTGATAACACTTGTCAAAGGCTCACGGGACGGATGGGAATTAGTACGGCGAGGGCTGATGGTTGTACCAAGGTCCTGTCTTGGCTTTGAGGCTATGATGGGGGAGAGCTGGTTCATTACTGAAGTGGCGTGCCGCTTGGGGCCTGTGGTTGGGGGGCGAGAGCTACTGGAGGCAGAGGCTACTGAGGAAGATGGTAAAAAAGGGCGTTTGTGTAGAAGCGGGACCAGGGGTGTGGAGTTGGACATATCTAGGTCGACAGTTTGCAGGTAGGCAGGGTGCGGCACTGGGATCGCCCTTGACTTCTTGCCAGTGGGGCACTGGGTGACCTGCATGTCGGTTCCAGTCGGGTCAGCCTGCATGGGGAACGCAGAGCCGCTTCTTGGCGAGCGAAGTATTTCTCGTTGGAGAGGATTATTATCAGGGAATATCTTAATTTTCTTATCCGGCGAAATGGCAGCAGTTGTCGACTGGTTGCTAATGAACTCTCTAGCTGTTAGGTTGTCCATGTCGCTGGGAATTTTTACGTAGCCCCTTGAAATGGCACCTATATTGAGCCAAATTGCACAAACTGAGTATATTTTATTCCATTAAGGACAGCGGTAGACGGTCTGGAACATTAAAAACCATCGCATTTTAGGATTTGGTAACGCGGTGGCATATTTCGGTTGACACGGAGTCGAGGAGGTACCCCACCGAAACCAAGTTCTTGGGCGATGTAGGGACTACAGGGTCGAGGAAATTAGCCGAGGGTGAATCCTTTGAAAGGATTTCATCAATCAGCTCGACCTTGGTTTTAAGTTCGACGAAATTCTGCTTGAGGCCTTTCGGACTATTAGAAGATTCACCGTCGATATTTCCGTGGGCGACGGAGCATGGCCTGAAATTTGGGAGGGTTTGGGTTTGTTTGGATTTGCCAACTTTAGCGATAGAGATTTTCCGAGCACTGGTTGGGGACTGGGACGGCATGACAAGTAAAAATGTACTACGGAGGTACAGAGGTAGCAGGAATTCAGTCAGCTAGACAAAGACAAGATAAAGGTCCGAGCAGACCAGGAGTTTACGATGGTGCTACGTGCGCACATGTCTAGGTGAGACCAATGCAACAATGCGGCATAGGAAGTAAGCTTTATGGCCCACCATATATATAGTTCTGATTGGGAGACTTGGGATGGTGAGAGGTAGTGAGACAGTAGAATTATGTTGTGTGATATGCACAGATGCAACCCACACAGGATACGGTAGGTACCTAGCTATCGCTTGGGATCCATGGACCGGGTGGAGCGAGAGTGAGCCCTTGTGGTAGAAAAAATGACTGGGGCACAGTGGGACAAAAGCTTCGGAAGGTTCCCCGGTGGATGCCTAGCGAGAATAAGGTAGGAGTTGGGGTAGGATGTGAAAACGCTAGATGGATGGTATCGTGGTGAGAATCAAGGAAGATTTGCTAGTTACTTCATGTAGAATGTTATTAAATGGAATATAAGTAAGGAATATCCAACACAATTTATAACACACGATAATAAATAGCAGCTGCACTTTGGTGTGCCGCAATGGTTTACACAACTAGACCACTATTCGGGGCAAGGAGGTGATATATGCCAGGGTGGACACGGTTATAAGTCTAGACAGTGATATAAGCAAAAAAGAAAACGAGACAACCTGAACTTCACGTCGAGATGACCTCAAGGACCAAGAGTAGAATGCAGCTTTTGTACGCCGAGAACTTCATCACCCAATCAGTTTAGTCTGCACAGGACAGATAATGGCCACGGCAAATAGAGAGTCCTGAATTCTTTCGATATTATTCACACGAGTTATGCACCCACCACTGCCGAGAGTATTTCGCCGAATCCCCACTTAAAATGAAAGGAAAACGGAATACCTCATCACTCTTCAACTGCGGGAGACATTATGCATCGTGATCGCTCATAGATAGTACGCAATGAGCAAAAAAGTCCAATAAAAATTTCTCCAGAAGGACCACAGTGCTCTCCGTCTTCCATCTAGTTGACATACCCAAAGCTCACTACCAGGAAATATCTCGTGCCACTTGTAATCTAGGAAAACTTCGAAGGATTGGACGGTCTGCGGATCTATCATTCCATCAGGCAGACCGTTCCAACTGTTCACTACCCTGTCGCTCAAAAGTTGCGATCTAATCATCAACCTAGCTCCGGCTTTTATCAGCTTCTTTTCATGTCCCTTTGTTCTGGAATCTAAAGCCACCTGGAACAGACTATCTGGTCTCAGTCCAGAAATCCCTTCACTACCTTGAACGTTCCTATGAGATCCCGTCGATGCCTCCTCCTTTCCAAAGCGAAATGGTATAGATCACAGAGTCTATGCTCATAAGTCTTACCCCTCTGCCCCTCAGACATTCGCGTGGCGGGACACCGAAATTTCTCTAGGCAGGCTGCTTCCATTTTGTAGAGGGGTGACCAAGCCTGCACGCTATCTTCTAAGTGGGGTCGTACTATAGCCATGTAAATAGATAAGAATATATCCGGCTACCAGCAAGACAAATCCGATCACAGTCTAAAGAGCTCCCCACGAGCCTTATGCGCAGCAGCGTTGTACTGATCCGACCATTTGAAGTCACTGTTCATGATGACCCTAAGGTCTTCATCCATACTGATGCTTCTATGGTGAGCAGCCGTTGATCACTAGCGACAGTTAGGCTCTCTGTTGCCTTTGACAACAAACGGCTTTTTCAAGCTTTCGGGGGTAAGTCCCATTTGTACGCCCAGTCCAGGACGGCGCCTATATCCCTGACCAAGTCTACCTTACCCACAGATCCAAAGTTCTTCACATCATCCGCAAAATAAAGCTAGGCAATTGAAGAACGGATGCCACTTCGTTAATGATCAACAAAAATAGGACGGGCCTGGGACGAATCCCTTAGGCATGCCACGGGTGACGTTCGCCAAACCGGAGCACCTGCCCTCCACTTTGAAGTAAAACGTCCTGTAGAAGCGGAAGTCTGTCAGCCACCTTTATACTCGCCAGCCACCCATCGATGCTCCGTGAATTGAGCATCCGTAAGTCCTCCTTTATTTTCACTATAGTATTACCCAATGAACTATGGCCGAAGGTGCATAACAGCCTTACATCATCAGCAAACAAAAACGGAGTTTAAAGGAGAGCTACGGTGAATATATCATTTACATACTTGAGAAACAGAAACGGGTCCAGTACACTATCTTGGATCACACAGCCGGTTACAGGGCTAGGTGCGTAATTTGTGCCATCGAAGTTTACCACTAGACTGCGCGAGGACAAGTATGATTCTGGCCAGGCTAATAGTGGGTCAACAATGCCATGTCTTGGCTTTTGTCAACAAACGAATACGAGACCCCCGTCGAAGGCTCTAGACATGTCTAAAAAATGAGAGCACCGCCTTGCCATCGTTGGCAGCTATCGTAATGAGGTTCAGAAATTCAGTCATACAGTTTGAGCAGGATCAATGTTTTAGGAAACCATGCCGACCTTCATTTATATGGTGATTTCTTATGAGATGATTTGTTAGTTTAACTTTTACTGTTCTTTCCATAATCCTCGATACTACTGGGGTATCATTCACAGGCTGGCAGTCGGCCGGGTCCTCCCTTGTTTCCTTCTTATGAATTGGGATAATAACCAAAATTTCCCACTGTATAGGGTAGCAAATAAACCGCGCAAACTAATTGATTGATTTTTCTAAAAAACATTGAGATACCTGGGCCGCTAAATTTAAAGACGGCCGATGGTAACGAGTCCGATCTGGGGTGGAAAGACATTCTGATATTCGAAATTTAAAACTCGATTTCAGAGGGCTGGAACGTTACAGAAGAAAGTGGCTCATACGGGGATACTGGTGGGTTGCAGAAAAGTGGGGCTGTGTCACTAGTTAGGGAGGAAGCAAAAAACCATGTAAAGCTCTTCTGCTATGTCCAGCGGTTTGTCAAGGTAAGTGTTATTGAAAAAGATAGAAGAAATAGATGAAGTTGTTTTGGGCCTCTTCGATTTCATTGGTTTTGCAAGAATCTAGACTTTCTTGGAATGACGTGAGGCCCTGTGTTTCTGCTGCATTATTTCGCTCTCGGGGTACAAATGTATCGTTTTAGCTAAAAGATTTAACTGTATAAACAGTGAAAAACCCTTGTTTTAGGATAAGCGCGTTGGATTTTACCTAACTTTAAGTCAAGATAAGACAATTTATTGCCTTCAGGGTGGATTGACGATACTTGTGACGGGGTTATTAGATTGAGGCTTTGTTCAAAGATGGAGCAGAGTTGATTTACCACCAGCTGGGGATCTGTACTTAAAAAGAAGTTGTCCCAACTTTGGCTGCGAATCAGAGGACGCGGTATGTTCTAGTTAGCCTTATGTTACGGCTCACGCGGAGGCGTCGGCTGTTTATATCTTCTGGGCACTGTGAAGCAGCAGTGACAGTGGCGTGTTCACTTCCGGGTAGGTTATTCTAAACCGTTGTTATAACCTGGGTTGATCCTAGTAACAAGATTATGTCAAGGATGTGGTCACCCGTTGTTGGAGACGTGACGTGATGCCTCCATCTTCCAAGGTGAATTGCATTCAAAAAAGGTATTAAATGGCATGGTACTGTGAGCGATATCCAACATATTTCTGGTGCAATAAAGTCACCCGCAATCAATTTTGTGCCGATTGTGAGATCACTTATTAGGTTGAATGCCTCGATTATTTGCAGAAAGCCGTCAGAATTAAATCTAGGCGGAGGTTATGCGCAACCTTGTGGCAGTTTCTGAAGTTCGACTTCGACGTTCCACCATACAGAGTCGACAATGCCGTCCAGGATGGGATGCTGAAAGCTTGTCGCTCTGAAAGTTCCCTTTACATACACTAAACAGCCTTCGCCACGTTGAAGTGTTCCGCCGTAGCTGAAAGATTTGTAGCCAAGTAAATCAATGTCCTCTACTAGATAGGAGTCCGGTAACCAAGGTTCCTTCACTAAACTTAAGTCCTGATAGTTGGTTAATGCAACTGATCGTATATACTGGATTTTTTTCCTAATAGAGCGTGCACTGACTAACAACAACGTGAAAATTCGAGTGACTCTGACATCTACATTGGTGCTAATACTTACGGTTCGTTGACCGCTGCATTTAACCTGAAAATAATCACCAGCGCAGGATACAGGCCCTCCTAAGTTATCGTTCGCCGAGAAAGGACTTAGGTCTGCATCAGAAATATTAAACGACGGGGTGTTAGGTATTTCACTACTATGCGGCTGAGTAGAAAGGATCATATGGGACATATCTAGGTTATGAGGCCATGTTGTGCCCACTGTATGTATGGAAAAAAGTAGGCACTATGGCTAGATATGGGGCATCCGCTGGTGGATGGGAGGATATGCAATGCGCTTGGATGGTTTAACGGTGGGAGGTGGGTAGGAAAGACGGAAATGATGGGACATTAGGCTGATGGGAAGTTCCCATTAGTCGGGAGTTAGGTATGAACGCGATTCGCTCATCACACCATCTATTTTTGCATTACGAGTAGGGTCCGACTGTCACTGTATCATCGTCTTGGAGGTGCTATTTTGGTTCATATGCTGGGGGACACGGGGGTATCCCCAATGGAGCATTCGGTCGGTGGCCTATTTGGCCTGTGGAAGGAACTATCATCTTCACTGTTCGTGCATCCCCTTATCGTTTGCCCGCACGAAGACTTAGCCTTGGTAACTGACCTCTCGTTGACCCTTCTTTCTGAGCGGTTATTTATGGCCTGCAACGTACGTGGCATACGAGTGGCACGCCTTTGTTTTTCAGTGGGTTCTTAATGGAGGCCCAGTGGAACAGATATTACAGCTGAAGGTTTATTTTCATTGGGAACCTGATGTCCTCTGGAATGTCGTCCGGAGCTGGAGGCATAATGTACAGACCCTCCTGTGATAGACCTGTAGGTGCTGTTGATATGTTGTAGTTTTGGCGGGGGAAGCTTCATGGAAGTGGAAAGAGATTTGTCTAGGTCAACTAATCCTGTGGATCTTCTAGGAGTAGAAGTGTGAGGGTCTTATCACTTCCCTTTGCAGGGACGTTCTGCCAGCCTGTATCTTGTTTGATTTAGACAGTAAGGGACCTGCGACTATAAACTGTTTAGTGATGAATTCTCTTGCGATGTTTCCATGAAGAAATTTGAAAAGAATGGGACAAGGGTGCTTTCGTGACATTTTTCTTAGTCTTCTCTAGTCACAAGGAAAGTGGGCCATGCCCACGGCTCGAAGGATAGTAGATTTAACCAATGTGATATCTAGCTGATCAGCGATGTTGAAGGCAACCGCATTTTTTTCATTCTGCGGCCGTCGAGGGACTTCCGACCCCAATGAGTCAAGAAACTGACTAGCTGTTATTAGGTTCTGGGGATCAGGGAGTGCCGTGGGCTCAAGAACGTAGGTGGTAGTGTTATTTTTGGTAATGGTCTATCAACCGACGCGGTCTTGGTAGACTAGCTAGCCAAGTTACTTTCGATGGCACTGGCTCCTCTACTGGCTTCCCTAAGTATTTCTATCATATTGGGGGTATTATTGACTTCAGGTCGTTTGAGCTTCTGAGATAACGTAGTGCGAGAGGCCGTTAATTGAGAAAGTTTTGCTCTTTGATCAAGCTATTTCTTTTTACAGAATTTTGGTGGTAGGCGATGTGGTCTACGATGGCAGCTAACGGATAGACGACTTAAGGGCGGATAGTTGTGGCTACTGTTGTTTTTTTCTGTAGCTAACTCTGGGTCGCTCACACGAATTATGGGGGGCCAGTGTTGTAAATAAGAGAAGGATTTCCTAAATTTGGCAATGATGAAAAATTTATATAGGTAGCAGGTGAGACATTCCAAGAATAACTAATATGAAAAGTTAGCAAAATCTACAAAAACTAGCCATGGTCTGGAGCGGCGAATTACTCATGCAATAGCATTGTGGCCTTTTTTATGTAAGCAGTGACTAGTACGTGTCAAAGTGTTTGTGAATATGCGACGCTGAATGTCTGCAGTATAAAGCAGAACTATTAATGGACGACATCCCTTGACAGACCTTACAGTGAGTCTAATATATGTACATTGAAATACAGATACAAGTATACAGATCAGTAAACTTGGGAATAATGATGTACACAACGGTGCGTAATGCATATCATCAGGGATATTTCTAACGATAATCTTTCCACATAACGAGATTCGCTCTCAGCACCGTCATAGTGGTGTTCTCTGATGCTCAACTGCCGAACTTAATTGGGATGTAAATGCAAGCCGACGGTTTAGGTGCGCCCTGTTCTTAAACGGAACTCTTGCAGCTAGGTGTGCCACCGTGATTATATACACGCCTCAGCAACTCACACCACCCCAGTATCAGTCTTTGAACTACGCGCTGGCAGTTTGACATCCGATTCGGAATAACCACGTATTTCCTAGAGCATATATCGCGCAAAATTACACGTGTGAGAAGACCAGTACACTCACAGGAGCCATGGGTTCGCAATGCGGAACTGATCTCTGAACGGCTATATATGAACAGTTACGTATGCTAGTTTCTCTTGTAACCTCTGATTCAGTTTCCAACCAGTGGCTCCTTGACTGGCTGCAACAAGTTGCTAGCAATTCACGGTAACTTTCGAGGGCGCACTACCTCAAATTCTACGGTAGCTTTCGTCAAGGAAGTCAACGAGAAAAGAACGTGGAGTGCCAACCGCGTGCATTCTCACAGGGCCTAAGTGCGAAGGCCGCACGCTGGTGTGCCGAGGAAGTGTGTCAGAAGTAGCGCCAGCTGCTGCTGAGTGCGCGAAATGAACAGTCAACAAGTGATAGACGGGGCGTGATCGGCTACTCACCATAGAGACCCCCTACTAAAAGACCGCCCTCAAGAAGGGCTTGACTCAGGAGTTTGGCAGACGAAAGAATACGTAGCACATGATAAAACCAGCAAAATAATAAAATGTTGCAGTTCCTTGTGACTTTGAAACCGTTCTCGGATTCTGACCGCGGCTCCAAAGTCCTCGGATACGGTGGCTTTGTCTGTGAAGCACAGCTCTTCCCGACTCAGTTTACCTCCCATGGCGGGAGGTACCCCCAGTGGAAGACCAAGTACTACTAAACACCTGGAGCCTACAAAAAGTATCCCAGACCCCAATATTGTTAATAGGATCTCAACAACTGACAAGACTCACCCATCCTCGAGACCAGACGCAAATCCGAAACCTGCTTCTGATGAACGCTGCATTGAGGAGGTTACCGTACCAGAAAAGGTGCTCGGTTCTGGTAAATTGCAACTTATGCTTCCATCAACACCAACCTGCGAGAAAGTCTGCCTTCTGCCTAAGTATGATTCGAACGTCCTTTCAGTTCACCTCTAGGGATGATTTCCCCATGATTTTCGGCACGTATATCCTTCCTCTGCTGGAGTATGTCACTCATATAATGCACTCTGGCCTTGCCCAAGACCGTGAGATCCTGAAAAGGGCGCAGAGGGCTTCCACTAACGCAGTATGGGGTCTGTCTCGCCTACCTTATATCGTCCGTCTCTCACCCCTTAATCTCTGTCCCCTTGACTAAAGGTTCGCATGAGGTTATCTGTTTTGATGTTTCATCTTTTAAAATCAGGTCAAAGCAATTGCATCTTCTCCGTCTGTCCAACCTTTTGCCTCCGTGGCTACAGCAGAAAGGTTTTTAAACCAAGACCACCTGCTTCTCTACGAATCAACTTCTTTAGCTTCAGATTTTATACTCTGTGGAAAGCTCTTCCGGGGATGTTTCCTCCCATAGAACAAAACTATCTTCAAGAAAATTTTTGACATCCATCTTTGTCTCTTTTAGTTATTCCCTGCCCGAAAAAGGGAAATGGATATCTTCTATAGCATTTCCACTCAGCTGTATGTTAATAAATGTCGCACCCTCATTCCCCTTAAGGCAATGTCCATAAAGAGACACTGCATGATGTTATGTGTATTTTGTTTTCGTTGCCGCTCCAGCCCAGCCCCCGCTTCCCTTCACTCTCGTTTCAGTTCGGTGAATCCGACAAAAAGCCGAATAATTTCTCGAGGACCGGACCAAATGGGCTGGAGGCCTCGAACCCGTATAATACTTCAAGAACTTAAGACTGTTTCAGTTAAAAGTGAGCTGACAACATGGGTCCCTTAGGAAGGAAAATAGAAAAAAGTAAAAAAAGAGCAGAAGTTATAGGTGGTAGAATGTGGCGGTTGGCACTCGAAGCAAGACACTGGGGAGGGCGGCAGTAGCTGACTGCCCGACCCGAAAATCTTCGTAGGTTCAACGCGAGAGGTAGGGTTTTCCGATGCTTACTGCAAAGGTGTCAGTGGAGTTTTCCCTCCTCTCACTCCGGTAAATGACCCAGTTCATGTTGGGGTTGGAAAAAGGATGTTGTGGTCGGTCTTTCCGGTGATGCACGTCTCCTGCGCGTGGATACCGGGAAACCGTCGGGTTTCTGTCCACAGCGAACGGGTATTTCGGAATCCGTGCTAGTTTGCTCAAAAACTGCAGGTTTTTAGTGATGGTGTCCGAAGTTGATGGATAAGCAGAACATCAATGAAGTTGTTTGGCGAAAAAAGGGCAAACGTTAAGTGGCCTCAGCGCGGAAAATTAACATCGAATGGGCAACCTTAACGGTGGGTTTTTTAAAAACCTCATTTCTTTTCTTTTGCTTTTTCTGTTTACTTATGGGATCCAACATACCGTATCCGCGAAAAGTACGGGTTTCTTGATAAGCCTTCCGCAGTTGAAAGTCAAAGGGAGTGGCTTTATGTTAAGAACCGCGTCAGGGCAGCCAGGCAACTGGGTCACCGATGTTGGTGCGGTCGGTGTATGGAACTCCGGGGACATGGGCGCTGGCCCTGTCGAATTTGATGAGGTAACGTTGGACGGAATGCATTCAGCCAGAAAAGCTGTTTTAGGTTGGTCTGTGGTGACCGCATCCTTTCTGGTGTTGTGGACGACGGCGAATGTTTTCTCTAGGCGGTGTAGGACCCTTTGGGGGCCGGAGTAGGCAGGTTATAGAGGAGCTCGTGCTTCTGTCCTGAGGAAAACGTGCGTACAGTCTTGGTTTGTGTGTAAATCGTTTTTTTTTGTTCGCAAGCGGCAAGAAGTTGTAACTTACAGATCTGGTGCTTTAACCTGGCTGAATAATCGGCTCAGTCAAAAGTGATGATGGAATTCGGGGCTACCATGTCACCAGGGCGTTGAAGAGTGCCGCCGAATAGGAGTTCGAATGGTGCGGTTTGTAGATCGGCCTCGAGGGCCTTGCAGCCACTTAAAAGTACTAGTGGTAGTGATTCCAGCCAGTCTGAATTTTAGTGAGCTGCTGAGGCTGCCTTGAGTTGCCGATGAAAGCTTTCTACCATTCTGTTTGATGACGGCTGGTCGGCGGTGGTATGGATTCGACAGGTGCCTTAATGTTGTAGGGGACTACTGAAGTGTGAGCCGCGGCCTGTGATAACCACGACTGAGCATCTAAATGCTGCTACCTAGAGTTCCAAGAAAGCTTGGGCGACTGTTTCGCTAGCTGCATCGTGCGAAGGTACAGCTAACGGCCATCTGGTGAAAAGAACTACACAAGTGAGAATATATATGCTACCACCTGAAGGAGGCAACGGCCCTACTAGGTCGACACGCAAGTGTTGAAAATGCAAGTAGTCAGCTGGAAGTTTTGGTAGTGAGCTTTTCGTGTTTCTATGCCTTTCTGACTGTTGAAGCTGAATGCAGGTACGGGCCTAAGCAGTAACATCATGGTTCGTGTTGTGCCAAACAACGTCCACAGATGAGTTTAGTAGAAACCTTTTTACCCGGGTGAAACAATCTATGTAAGGCTTCGGAAACCCGTAGCCTGAAAGCTGACGGCACTACTGGCCTTGAGCGGCCTTCGGTCATGTCACACAGTTATTAACCTTCGGCTGAAGAAAGGGAAACCGACTGGAACCTCGGCTAGGAAGTGCTATCGAGCTTTTCCACCTCAGGCTCGTCCTCTTGAGCGGATGTGTTAGCTTCGAGGTGGATCAACTTCGGATCGCTGAGGTCCAGGTTGTGAATACAAGATAGCACGTCTGAGACAGGATTATCAACACCCGAGATATTACACACATCACTCGTGTACTGGGTGTTGCAATCCAGGTGTCTAGACTTTCTTGGACAGTGTCTGTCCGTGGTGGCGCGCAATGCTTGGATGATCGGTTTATGGTAGGCCTAGATCGCGAATTCACGTCCTTCTAAGATGTACTCAAAGTGGCGGAAGCCTAAATAGATAGCAGGAATTTCGCGGCCAAGGGTGCAATACTTGGATTCAGCCGTTGTAGTTTTTTTGGGGGAAACGCAGTGGGCTGCCAAATTTCGGCTGGTTGTTGCTGCAGCACTCCGCTCACGGCTTTGTCTGAAACATAGGTGACTAAAGCAACTGGGAGTTGCAGAAAATTGAACTAGGCCACAAAAAGAGGTGTTTTCACCGCAAAGAACCGATGATTTTTTTAAGCTCTTGCTGAGGCAACTTACTACGCACTACCATACTTGGCCTCGAGGCAGTGGCGGGTCGAATTTAGGGAACCAAATCTAGCCTTACAGCACTCATTTTACCAACGGGGCCGCACGAATTCCAGACCACTTCTTTTGGTCCGTCTAATGCGCCAGCCACTTTTCGAAGACTTATGCAGTAGGTACTGCTCGATTTCACTCCTCATCGATGTTTGATTTATCTCTACGATATGCTCTTACACGAGAAATCTACCGCCAAAAGATTGGATAATCTGCAAGTAGTACGGGATTGACTTTTGAGAAAAAGGCCTAGAGCTGAAACTATTGAAATGCCGACCTCTGCGGGAGGAAGCTACCTACCTAAACCACACGATTTCTAAGAATAAAGCTCGCAAAGACATTTATAAGATCGAGCAGATAAATTTTTGGCCGGTGCTACTTGGGGTAGAGGAAGCCAGCAGCTTTCCAGGGTTGGCTTCATATTACAGGAGATTTGTGGCCAATTTGGCAACATGGCTGTCTCACTCCACCAACTACCGAGAAAAGGTCTGGTTTTTCAACGGTTCCAGCGGTGCAACAAAGCTTTCCACAACAAGTTGGCAAAGTTATGTTCCTCCCCAGTTTGGACACTCCCGAACATGCATCCGAAAGCGGGCAGATTCATCCTTGGTGCTTAAACCAGTGCTGTAGATATTGGGGTTGTTTTATCATAGCTAGTTGATGAACTTGGTAAAAACGTATTAGCCTATGGAAGCCAGTGCTCAAACAAGCCAGAAAAGAACCAACGCACCACCAGGAGATAAATGCTGGCTCTGGTATATATCACGAAGTCTTGCCGGTGTTCTTCACCCAGCAGTGGCGTCCTAGAAGGCACCGACCATCATGCACCTCATTGGCACAAAGTTTCAAGGACACCGAAGGTCAGATAGCTAGGTGGCAAGAGTCGTTACAAGAGTTCGGGTCCTTTTGCCAGCATCTTCCCGGGGACAGCACTCTTATTCTGACGCTTTGTCCCGGAGACCAGCTTGTGACCACGAAGGTTGTCCAACATGTTGGGCTCAGTTCAGTTCGGTTTGCGTACGACGAAGAGGGGCGAGGCCAATCGCGCGTCCAGACTATTGCGCTGTCAGCAAATTTCCTTAGCTCAACACTGAGCATTAAATGTTTGGTCTGGAAGGCAGAAGTTCTGAGGCAGCATCACCTCAGCAGACCTAAGTTCATTGGTAAACTTACCAGGGGCTTATGGAGCCAGTTCTGTGAAAGCAGCTTCCCATCGTGAATCTAAGACGTTCTTGAAAGTTTGTACATTGCAGCACCTAACAGCATCCTTTTACAGTCTGTTCCACTTGAGTACAACCCTTTTTGTAAAAGCAGCTCATAAGTCCAGCCATGAGTGTGCTCTGGTGCCGCACTCATGGGTGGAAACGAACCACTCACCAAAGTCTATATCTGACAGACCTCGTTTAATCGCGAAAGCTTCTATTAAGTCACCCCAGCTTCTACCACGCCTATAGAGAACAGATTAGGATCTTCTAAAAGCCAGGCGTAACAATTACTTCTCTCACAGGTGGCCGCACTAACTGTAAGTCGCTGCACCCCTTCCAAGCCTTCTCATAACTGCGGCAATAGGGAGCCCATGCCTGTGCACAATTATTCAAAAAAGGCCGCACCAAAACCTTGTAAAAGGAGACTGGGACTTTTGGTTCTTTCATGTTACTATATGGCAAACCCTAGTCAGTGACGTCTTGGCCATGTATGCAGCACTCTAGCATTGCAATGAAGGCCCAAGAATTAGTGTTACAATCACACCCAGGTCTTCCTCCTCCGGCACTCTTGGAAACGGAGCACTGGTCGTTCCGTCCAAGGCGGCAGTCAGGGTTTGGCTTTTGGCGAGATTCTTTGGTAAATTCCATTGATCCGCCCATCTGAGAACAGCATCCAGATCCTGTACTGGATCACTCCCTGCTATCTTCACATCATCGGCGAGGATAAAACGCGGGTTGCTCAGTTCTTTTGATGGGTCAGTAATGTACAGGAGGAAGAACAAATATCCTGCGGCTTACCACGGATAACCCGTTCCGACATAGACAGATATCCGCCCACCTTGACCCGGAAACTACGATTCCCGAGTAAGTGTGCCGCTCGATCACTTGCTTTCCCGATCACCCTAGGGGTCTGCAACTAATAGCCTAACGGGTGATGACTCAGAGTCAGAAGCCTTACTGAAACCTGAATAACAAACCTCGAAATCGCGCTTTCATCAGTTCCTTTTAAGGCCTCTCCAACAACATCAGTAGGTTTGTCAAACACGATCTCATTTTAACAAACACATCTCGGGCAGGAGTCACTAGGTCGTTAGTAATCACATCTAAGCGGAATAGTCTGTTGATTATAATTTCCAGGCACTTGTTCAATGCCGATTTCTGGCTGACCGGTCTGCAATTCTCCGCCCTCTACCTGGGTCCCTTCTCAAGCGTCGATACAACCGTGGCCTTGCTCCAGTCTTCTGGCACTTCATCCGTCTTTATTGATGTTTCGCACAGCTGGGTAGCTGACCTTGATAAAACATCGAAAAGAGGTTGAACAATCGCCAGAGGGATGGCTTTCGGCTTGGTTGATTTGCGCTTGTACGAAGGTTTAAGTCCCTGAGGCACCTCGTGCTTACTTACAGTTAGATCCTGGGGTACTAGATTACTTTCAATCTCTGAGTTTGTCACAGTAAGCATCTGGTCCCGCCGAAAAATTCTTGTGGCGACCTGTAAACGACTGAGTTTGAATGTGCAGTTACATAGCCAAAAATTACCGTAAGCCAACATAACCAATTAACACTCAGCTCTAGGCTGTTTGTATGTTGTTCGAGGCGACAGGGCTATGCGTTGTTTTCCTGCCAGCAGTAAGGACAATTACCTTCCTCCAATTAAAGAACACATTTTTGACTGTTCTGCCTGCGGACAGTTGACATTTTGGCTCTCTTAGCCTGTTTGGCGTCCAGCGTCGCTCCCAAAAGTAAACGTGAAAGACACTGTTTCAATACAAAACGTCCCACACCCGTCCCACGACTTTTATCGTCTTTTGGCACGCGGCGGAAATTTTGGCTTGTTGCACTTTCCTCAGACCATTATTGGGATCAAGCCAGTACCTAGCATCCGGAGTGCTGAAGACTCCCTGAGTAAGAAAGTTAGGTCTCCGCCCCAGTCTTCGTCATGAAGGATAAAACCTCGGTCCGGCACTTCCAGGGTACATGCGCAATGATGCTTCATTTTCTGGACTGCTTGTAGGCAAAGGAATCCTCAAGACCAGACTTGACATTTCTGGCTAGTTCCTTCTTACATTCGTGCATTGGTTCTCCCTGCAGGGCCTGCACCCTGTGTCTGGCTTTTTTACAGGGGCCCATGAGTGGTGCTTGCTCTGAAGCTCGTAATGGGCCCACAGCCTTCTAAGAACAGCTTACACTCTTGCCATCTTTGGCCTCCACCAGAGGAGCAGCGAGCGTAGCACACGTTTGAGCAATGCGTAGCCAAATTCACAACGGATCCCGAAAACAAAAGGCCATTATCCGTGATATTCTACGATACTAAATTATTGAATGAACAATGACACCAAACAGATACAAACCTCAATTACGAGATCACAAGGACTCAACAAACGAGAAACCGATTTGCGGCGTGCGAGCGAGGAGCACGTGCGTCACGCAGGCCCAGAACAAGGATATGACAAAGTAGCGCTCTGGGCGCGAACCATACTCAGTTGATCAAGTTGGAACGAGAAAGCACGCAAAAATCTAAGAAAAGGATCGAAGACATTAGAATCTGGACAGGAAGTAATACGGCAGGTCACTGGAGAGGTTTTGAGTACCTTTGATTCTTTAGTTATTGCTAGATCGCCTAGTCCCGTCAGTGCTAGTTCATGTATTACTGAGGGCAATATGGATTATAAGGATATCGATCTATATATGCCAAGGATATTAGACCTAGGACAACGACTGTTATCGGCTATGCAACAGGGCCAGGAAGCAGAACAGAGGTGTGGACAGAAAGAGAGTGAGCATAAGACCAACGACTGTGACCGTTCCGATAGCTCAGGGAAAATAAGATAGAAAACTCCACGCCGGTCGCCGGCTATAAAACACCATCGATCGATTTGCCAAAAGTAGAACTAAAGGTTTTCGACGGACGATCTGAACACTACTGCAAGTTCGTCGAGCAGTTCTAAAAAATCGTCGAAAATAAGATAACCGACCCCGGGCAAAGGCTTCTCTATCCGGCTCATTACTGTCGAGGCCGAGCAAGAGAAGCTATTGACGGATGTACCATGCTCGACCCGGAACAAGGCTACACCCGAGCAAGAAATATTCTAAGGGACTTGTTTGGCCAACCTTCCAAAGTAGCCCGTAACCTGATAGAGGGCGTGATGGTATAGGCAAACAAAACCAAGGGCGATGTCTACACAATGGCCGACTTAGTGATCAAGACACGAAACTGATCGATAGCCCTCGACCATTTAGGTTACAGGGCTGACCTAGATGCAATGCACACTTTGAAAGGCATAGTCCGTCACCTCCCTCCCGAACTACAGGATCGGTGGGCGGAAGAAGCGGAACTGATAAGCCGAAGCGACAGGGAGGCTAACTTCGAAGACCTGACCTAATACTTGGACAGGCAAACAAAGATGGCCGACAGCAGATTTGGCCGACTTGTCCGGGACAGCAACCGAGCAAACAAGTCTAGTACTAACCAGGTTCAAGCCACTACTCGGGAACAGCCGAAATATCAGCCTTGGATCATTGCACACGCCATTTCACGCGAGGCCATGGCGCAACCAAGTTGCAGGCCCTGTGATGCTAGCCATGGGCTACTAGAAAGCCCCAAGTTCGCCAACGCCACAAAGGACGAACGATGGGCAATGGCGAGGATGACAGGAGCATGCTTTATGTCTCAACACCACGCACCGGGCAGCACCAGTAGAACAAGGAACAGATGTGGTTACGAGGGCTACACGGGCAGACACCATCGATTGGTACACCAGGAGAGAGAAACTATGACCGAGGAGAGCACAAAGCCCAGTGTGATTTGTTCAACGTCGCGGTCTATTAGTTAACCGGTACGTTTAGGAGTAGTTGCCGTCGGAGTGGTGACCCCAACTGGGGTGGTCAAAGCGTTGGCTTTCGTCGACAGTGGATCTGAAACTACCCTAGTGAAAGAGCGGTTTGCCGACAAACACCTACTCGCTAAAGGTGCGACGTCGTTAACAGTGACCACGATGGGGGGAACACAAGTACTGACTGCCTGCAGGTTGAGGTTACAACTCATCTCTTTAGACACTAACGAGCAAATCAAACCAACGGAAGCATTCACGTTAGCTGGTCTCCCCATGCGAGCACCGAGGTCGGTCAACGCAATCTTGACTAGGTGGCTTCACATGCAGGATGCAACAGTTGTAGACTGGGAAGACGATGAAGTGGATCTTCCCATCGGCTGCGACGTGCCGGAGGCACATTAGGTACCTGACCAGAGAGTGGGCGACCGCCAGGCACCTTATGCCGTACGCACGGCTCTGGGATGGATGTTATATCCGCCGAAACGGACTGCATTGAGTATCACCTGCAGCGGCTGTATGAAAAGGAGTTTCATGACATTGGAGACGAAAGACCATCGTTGTCTCAAGTGGATCACTTCGCTTTACAAACGGTGAGGCAAGGCACTAGAGGCCTTAAAAACAGTTCGAGGTTAACCTCCCATGGCGCACATCTGCCGACTCGTGGACTGATATATGAAACTATGTACTCCAAAGACTACTCCGACCGGAGGAACGTTTCGTTCGAGACCAGGGTCTGTGGGAACGATACACAGAATTATTGAAGGGAAACGAAGCTCTCGGCTACGTTGAAAAAGTGCCTGCCAACACCGACGGCCGAAGGATTATATGGTGTCTACCTCATTACCCGGTTATCAACCCCAAGAAACCCGAAAATCTGCGGGTGGTATTCGACCGTGTAGCCAATTTCCGGGGCAAGTCGTTAAAAGGTCGCCTACTGCTAGGACCTGACTGGACCAAACCACTAACCGAATCTTTGTGCCGTTTCACAGTGGGTAGAGTGGCCTTGCCCACCGACACTGGGGAAACGTTTCATCAGGTAAAAATACCGGTAGGAGAACGAGATGCATTGCTCCTCCTGTGGTGGGAAAG
Organism: Fasciola hepatica; assembly: GCA_948099385.1. Lineage (NCBI taxonomy): Eukaryota > Metazoa > Platyhelminthes > Trematoda > Plagiorchiida > Fasciolidae > Fasciola > Fasciola hepatica. The sequence goes on along the minus strand of CANUEZ040000012.1, from coordinate 4,542,132 downwards.
GAACGACCGGGACAACGCAGTGGTGAATTATAGGATGACCGTCCACCCCTTCGGAGCCATATCGTCTCCGTTCTTTACGAACTACGCCCTTCTGGAAGCTGCGAACAAACATGGAGATTTGGTCCATCGGTCGGTGGTGGATAGAGTCAGCAGAAACTTCTACGTCGATGACTATCTTTGGTCATTCCATGATATAGAATCGGCCCCAGCGCAGTTCAGAGGCCTGACAAGATTGCTGGAAGAGGGCGGCTCCCATCTAACAAAATGGATGTTGAAAGCTCCAGAAGTGCTCGAGGTCATTCCGTACCACGAGAAGGCCGAAAGGGTTAGAGATTTGGACGGCTGTCCACTCCCTACCGAGCGCACTTTAGGAATACAATAAGACGCGGAATCGGTTAACTTTGTTTTCGAGCCAAAAGTTCCCGGGCTGCCAGTAACCTGTCGAGGTTAACTATCCGCTGCCTCTAGTCTGTTTGACCCGTTCGGTTTCGTCTCACCCCGGCTGCTACCCGGAAAGATTCTGCTGCAGCGGCTCTGCCGTAGCGAAGTCGACTGGGACCAGTCACTGGATCGAGAAGACCGGCTGGACTGGGAAGAATTTCTGAATACCTTGAAGAAACTAGGGGACATAAGGATTCCACAATGCTTGACTCCTGGTCATGCAACACGGACTGGAGAACTACATGCCTTTTTCGATGCATCCGAAGTCGGTTATGGAGCTGTGGTGTACGGACGATGGTGCACAGGAGACGGACAATATACTACGAGGATCCTGTTCGCTAAAGCCCGCGTCGCTCCACTGAAGTCGGTCTCGATCCCAAGCCCTGAACTCAGTGCAGCCGTGTTAGCAGTCAGGGCTGTGCAAGCGGTAAAGGGATGTTTCGACTCCTACTTTTGGTCGGCTGGCTTTTGAACGGACTCGACGATAGTACTTTACTATATCAACAACTTCCGGAGCCGGTTTAGTACTTTCTTTGCTAACCGACTCACGATTTGCCATGATGAATCAGTCATGAACCGGTGGAAGCATGTCAGGCCTGGCGATAATACAGCCGATTTTTGATCCCGAGGTGCGACCAACTTCAGGCAACTAGACACGTGGACGAGAGTGCCAAACTCCCTGCACCTGCCCATACAGGACTGGCCCGTGTTCGAATTAAAACCTTTACGGAAGTAGAACTGGAAATCAAAGGCGTAGTGATAGCGGCCAACGTCGTCGAAGCGACATCCATTTTACCGCCATTGGTCAGATTTTCTTCCCGGATGAAGGCACTTCGTGCGTTTATTTGGTTAGCCAGGTTCAAGAGAAATTTACTAGTCATGAAAGAGCTACGCCCCTCAGGCCGGCTACGGGTGGGCCCGATAAGTCCCGATGAGCTACAAGCGGCAGAATACGATATTTTCAGAATGATACAATGAGAGGCTTTTGTCCGAGAACTAGAGGACGGAAGAAGTGGGACCAATCAACAAAGAAATACCATCTCCAAGAGGCGAATTAATGCACTTAAACCCCAAATATATCGGTGCACTGCTGCGAGTGGATGGTCGGCTGACCATTGCCCACCTGAGCTTCGACAAAAAATACCCTGTACTGCAGCCGGCTCGACCACCTGGTCCAACACGTCCAAGCTGTGGAGAGACATGCCGGGGAAAGTCACGTTATGAGCGTCATCCGAAAGCGTCTTTGGTTGCTGAAAGGAAGAGCGACTGTAAAACGCGTAATCAGACGTTGTGTGCAATGTAGGAGAGGCAATGCCACGGCGGGAAAACAATTCGTGGCCCCACTACCAGAATGCAGGGTGACTACGGGCTGGTGGCCGTTCAGTGACACCGGGTTAGATTATTTCAAGCCCTTGTGGACCAAGTGCGGGAAGAGATTGGAGAAACGGTATGGGTGTATCATGACGTGCATGAAGTCACGCGCGGTACACCTAGAAGGCGCACATTCGATGACGACCGATTATTTCTTACGGGCCTTGCAGAGACTTATCAACCGAAGAGGCGTACCGGCCGATATATACTCAGGTAATGGATCGAACTTTGTGGGCGCTCACCGGGAGTTGCGGCGTTGGCACAAGAATATAAACAGGGACGAACTGCAGGATCGAGCCGTGGCCTACGGCATACAATGGCATTTCAACCCCCCACAGGCCAGCCACCGAGGCGGCGTATGGGAACGCATGATCCGGTCCGCCAGACGAGTATTGCTGTCAATCATGGAGCAGCAGCCGCCCGACGACGAGACGCTGAACACCGTCATGACTGAGGTAGAGAGAATTCTAAACAACCGCCCCCTGGTTCCGGTAATGAACGGCAACCCACACCCACCTGGCACTCACCTCGAACGACTTATTGACGTTAGGGTCGAACGAGGGTTTCCAAGGGCCGGTAAACCTTCGTGGGAGCTACCTCTATGGATGGCAGCAGGTGAATTATCTTGCGAAGGTTTTCTGGAGGCGCTGGTTGCGGGATTACCTACCGGCTCTGCGGACTCGACAGAAGTTGCTGGCGAAAACAAGACCATTCAAGGTTGGGGATGTGATGATGATCGCAGACGAACGCGCACATTTCAGCACCTGGTCCTTGGGAGTGGTTAGGGAAACCATCGAAAGCACTGACGGAATGGTGGGAAAGGTGAAGGTGAAGACAGCCAACGGAGCGCTGATTCGCGACGTAAGCAGTGTTAGCCTACTCAAGAGTGAAGGCGGAGAAGCCGTTAACGCTGAGGCCCAGCAGACTATTTCGCGTTCGTCTTCGAGGTGTGTAAAGAAACCCTCATTTATGGGAGCGTTCACGCCACACCGACGCATCGAACCATCATACACCCCAACGCAAACTTACCTACATTTTACTCGTTTATACCACATGGTCTCCGTCATATACTCTACAGCGCTCACAGTCTTTCATTGACCTTGCAGAAAGTTTCTTTTTTCTACGTGGTGGTACATGCGATTCCACTGAACATCCAGACACATTCGCACATAAGCGATGAGCGCTATACCTCGTAACCCCCATCAAACACGTGACAGTTTTCGCAATTTGTTTTTGTTGACGTTACTGAATGTCTTTTGCATATGTGGTAGCAGCGGCGATTACGTCATTCACACGCACTCACGCAAGCACATACAGCCAGGGTAGGACGGCCTTTCCAAGGACAGCATCTTTGTTTCCCCTCCACGCCGGCCATCGGTCAGTTGTTCTCATGGAAAATGTAGAATAGCCCCGCGTCTGTGTGGCCAACGGATTAGGTGCGACCATGAGTAGAACGTTGACGACAAGCATTAGGCGCACGCACTGACAGCAGGACCTAGGTAGGTGGGAAGAATCAATACCTTTGTACCAAACCTTTGGCTCTGCTAAGGATTCGAGAGGATTTTGTTGGGCGGAGTAACGACCGGTCGTGGAAAATCCCCTAAAGCCTTTGCGATTCAGTGTTTTTCTTTACATCACTCACTTGCTTACACTATTGACGTGTCTTTACGAACTGTTTGTTTTTATGGACCAATTGTTGTTTGCTCGCATCCAGAGCGCTACTTTGTCATATCCTTGTTCTGGGCCTGCGTGACGCACGTGCTCCTCGCTCGCACGCCGCAAATCGGTTTCTCGTTTGTTGAGTCCTTGTGATCTCATAATTGAGGTTTTTATCTGTTTAGTGTCATCGTTCATTCAATAATTTAGTATCGTAGAATATCACGGATAATGGCCTTTTGGTTTCGGGATCAGTTGTGAATTTGGCTACGCATTGCTCAAATTTGTGTTATACGAATTTGTCTGTCGAGCTTGGTAGCCCGGTTGTACTTCTTTCTACATTTCCCCGCAGATGGCTCCGGCCCCTCCGGGTGCTAGCATATGCTTCGTGCCCTTATCTTTAATTGACCCTTATCCACTCTGGAGTTTCCGAACTAACCTAGATCCTAGTTTGGTATGCCTTACAGCGAATATAGCAAGCAGGACTTCGTGACCGATCTTCCCCAGTGGATCTTCTATCGCCAAGAGGATAAAGTCAGATGAATATCTTATTACTAGCAGATCTAGCGTAAATGAAAGTCGCCCGTCGCGGATGGGTGTTGCTTCTCTTACGGGTCGTGCGGGGCCGTGGTTGTGAAGCCACGTCTCAAGAGAATTTTCACTGATTCCTTTGAGAACGCATTCATCGTCTCAGTTTATTTATGAAATATTCTTGTCTCCTAATACGTTTAAGCGCTGTGACCGACTCAGCGCCATCTTTAGAAGCTGAAATAGTTAAGAGCCTTCTTCAGCCACGGCTTGCGGTTCTCTATAGGCTCAAGCTGTCCCCACCGGCCACCGGCCCGGGCGAGCGAAACATGCAGTGGCTTGTACGTTGAGTGTCACGAGTGGAAAACTGACCTCCCACTGACTATACTTTTCTGTCTGTAGGGGTTGTAGCTATGAGCTTGCACGGCTCTCTGACCATTCTTCAGCCATATATCGGTGATAGCTACCATCACTGATCCATTCGTTCTAGCTAGTAGTTCCCCCCACTTGGCTCCTTAGCTACTGACACCTGCGTACCACGAGGCGGCAGCTCCTGCCAGGTCATCCGCTTTGGTTGTGCCCTTTGGGCGTAATTCCTCAGGGGATAACCTGTTTTTGCACCAGCGCTCACTTGACCTTACTTTCGTGAACCTTCAAGGCAACGCTGTGTACAGTAATTGTACTGCTGTCAAAGAAAACAAAAGAGTTTTTCCATGCGTCATTATTCGGCTCTCTTTTGTGTCTCGAGTGCATCACAGACCTACTCCTGTTCAACTGTGTTGTTGACGCTCAAGTGAAGACTGTTGTCCAGCTTTTATTTTTATTACTATCACTGTCTGAACTGGATTGGAGTCGCCGCCACTTCACTTTCCATTTCCATCGCAGTCGTGCTTTTTACGGAGTGCACTCGCACAGCGTCTATCACCTTTATACCCTATACCTCTAATTTTCTCCTACTGCTCCATCCGCCTCGCTTTTCGTAGTTGTTACTCCAGGCACTCGCTGCCCAGCTTGGCTACTAGTGACGACTGTGGCTTGAGGAGTCGATTTGCTTACGGGAGTTTCGTCTGGTCTCGCCTTAGTTAGATCAGGCTGCCGTAATTCTCGCTTTACCGGATGCGGCGAATTTGGTACCGGTGCAATCGTTGAACCAAAGAGTGTCCCGTGTAATCCTCATATACCCTCCAGCGGCGTTCTCAACTCTTCATGCCCGAGTCCAGCAAAAGATCCCTGCTGTATGCGCTGGAGGAGACAAAAAGCAGGGGCCTCGGTTTCATCGCTCTGTTCGCCCTCCAAAGCCCCTTTCTGAGGCACTTTGCTTACTTTAATTTAGTGGGACTTTTGTAGTGCGCCAGAGTATGGCTTCTCCTCTGACTCACGCCTCTTTGGTCACCGGTTCTGCACGATTGTGCAGGAGAAGGAGCTTGCCCCTCCCAAAAACTCCTTTGGTTGAGACCCTCATTTCTTGGGCCCGTTTCAGAACCTTTCTATCTTCTTCCTGAGAATCTTCGGCTCTGGGGCTTACCTGGGTTTGTTTTTCGCCCTGTTACTATAAGGTTCGCCCTTTTTTACCTGCTGTTATTTCGTTTTACCAACTGTGTGAGTTGCTTTTACCGGGCACTTTGGTAACCCTCTTGCCAAGCTTCATGCCGTGGCCTTGTCTTTTATACTTAACCATCCTCGTACCACACGAGGGCATTCCTCCTCCAGAGCTACGTGACGAACGCATTTCCATTTCAAAGATTCGCTTTCCCTGAGCAGCCCATATACTCCTTGGTCATGGCAGAGCAGAGCTGGTAGTACCACTCGTTGAACCAATCGCACTTCACACCCGATTCGAAACACTCTTAGTAACTGCTAGCTCCACATAAATTTTCGATGCAAAAGTTCGTCATGTTATCACAGACCAAAAGCGTACAAGCCAGAAAAAATTTCGATAGTGTAGAACAAAAGCTCTAGACAGTGTTGATACTATCACTCGTGCTGATTGAAAAATTCTTCATCTGCTTAAGTTCATATAATTTCTGAATAATTTTGGACTGCCTTCTCCAACCTCATTCGTAATGACGCCGTTTTTAGGCTGGAAACTGATCTACACTTGATGTATTTACTTCCTCCTTTCTTGGAAATGCTTTCTTACTGAGATAACCTTGCGGACAGCAGGTGCTGTGGTGAGTTGCACTGGCTCAGGTCAGTTTTGCTCTATTACGGTTCGGTTTCACTTTCTCGCTCATGTCAACGGATCGTAGAAGTTCAGCTCATTTGCGTTTTTTTCTGGCTGCTACCCCAAGAAATTGCTCCTCGGGCCTAATTAAGCTTGAGAATTCGTTCTATTTGTCTGGACTACGAAACAGGTACTCTCTATGCATGCCTTTCCGTCAACTGTTCCCTTTGCATTGAATTTTTTCCTGTCTCTGTTTACCTTTTGGTTGGGTAGTCACTGAGGTTTACTGCCAAAGGTAAGATTGTTGTGCACTCATATTTTACCCCACAAATTGTACCGCAGAATTCGCTTAGCAATTATGTTCTTTATTTGCTTTCTGCTTCCATTCCAGGGTGCTGGTTTCTTTGAGGTTTCACGATACTTTCCTGAACGAATGAAGCTTGTTATTCGGAGAATCTTTGATTGAACCATTGATCAGGCTTTACCCGGACCAGGACTTGTACCTTCTGGTCAGTACAATGACAAGTACACGAGTAATCGCAATCATAAGGAGCACAGCAAATGAGGCAGTTTGTCAAGAAGACTGTACGTCATCCAATGTGACCCGGTCGGAATAAAATATCCCCGAATAAAAGCGTACTTCAGTGGACGCCGTCTTACGTATTTTTTGTGAAATAACTTCTTTCGCTCCATTACCAGGGCAAACAATTTAAGACAGAACGAAGCGCCGCAAAGCTATCGACCAGAGACCAGTACTGATCTGCGAAAGCACCAAACATAGCGCTTGTCAAGCAATCAGCAAAGCCATGGAGGGGGCTGGTCACGAATGCCTGTGGGTAATGTGATCTTGGATGGAGACGTATTTTTTCCGCTGCGGTAAAAGTGAGCTCGATTCAAGGTTACCCCGTAATCCATGATGGAAGTATATGTGGAAAACCTCCATCAGCAACTTGGTCACGTTGGAGTGAACTAATTGGGGTTGGCTGCCTAGAAAAGATTTTGGTGGCCGCAGCCATAGGGAGACCTTCGAGCATTTCGCTTCACTTATGAACACTGATAATTTTAAAAATGCACGAAAGGCTCCTCCACCACCAGAACAATCAACTTCTGCAAGCTTTCCTAACGTAACGATAGGAGTAGGCATTATAGGCCCTCTTCCAATGGCCCCCACAGGTAATAAATATGTGTTGGAGTTGGTTTATTGTCTTACCAAATTATGTGAGGCGAAACACCTCCAACAGATTGCCGCAGCCTCGGTTGCTCCTACAGTGGTTGATCAGCAGACTCGCCGTTGGGGCACTACTTGGCAGATACTTTCGGACAGGGGCACCAACTGCACTGCTCCACGAACTCTGAAAAGTGTTTCATACTGAAAAAAGGCAAACCACGGCCTACCATCCTCAGGGAAATGGCCTGGTAAGAAGGATGCACTGGTCACTAAAGACACTACTCAGGGAATTGACCGACAAAAATCCCCGATCGGGGCCTCACGCTAACCAAATGCCCGTTACCCTATTAGAGAACAGTACGTTCCTCTACCGGACACTCCCTGTGATAATTGAGGATTGGGCTAAAAACACTGGTACCATTTACAGTGGACGATGTATAGCTCCTGCCAAAACTACGCTCAGTTTTGGATGGAGAACACCGACCAGACGGGCACACACGAACTCGTATTCTGCGCGATCGTAGCGTACATAAACATGCAGACGCAATGAAAACACTACGAAATACTTTCACTGACAATCGTCATGCTCCCGCACTTTTATGAACTGGCAGAGAGATCCGCTTGCCGTCTGACACACGCTTGCCAGTGACACAACAAACTCGGATCCAGGTCGAAAACCAAGTGTGCTAACTGCAGAACTCACTTCGACAAGCTCAGCAACTAGCCCATGTACATTGAGGAGCTGTCTATAGAAGCCACAAAGCATACTACGAAAGAAAAGCATTCTGGGCGTCGGTCCAGGTGGGACAATAGGTTTGGTTGCACATGACTGCACAGGGACCCAGGGTTCATGCAAAGTTGCACAAAGAATGACAAGGCCCATACGCCATTGGACAGATCCTTTCTGAAGTAACTTGTTTTGTCAGGAATGCTACACAAATGAACGATAAACCTGTATTTGTGAGCTTCAATCGTCTCAAACCATATATCCCAAACAAAATAAACGTACCGAGAGATGACGAGGCTACCTCCCCCCCCCCTCAGGAGGTAGCGCTAAAAATAGGGCTCTCGGCAGAAGGTGGCATTGGTACAGCACAGGGGACGGTGCTAATGTATAAGGGAAGTCGAGTAGTGTGAAAGTGTGTTGGGCTCCAGCGGGACAGTCAACTATGACAAGCTCAATCAGGCTGCCCTTCGTTTGTGTTGCATTTCATCAAATTGACCTTTTTAATTCGGACCTGGAAAAGGCGACACCGGGAGACAAGAATGGCGACCAGTGAATGCTCAGGTAGTGCACTGTTGGCACACGTTCTCACTTTGCTCTTTTTATAGCATCGTTACGTGCTGAAGTGCTTCATTCTCGAATCCTCCCTCTTTTCTTATAGCATACTACAAACATTCAGCCTCCGGGAAACGAGCCATACTTTTAAAATGAGGGTGCGAAGAGTTGTGAAAGGACACTAGCTAAGAAGGCGAAGAGAAAACCCAAGGCATGCTACAGATATGTACAACCGAAGAGTGATCTGTGGAGCGAAGTAGAAAGGGTCACGGACGAACAGGGATTTACCAAGACCACAGCCCAAGAAAAGGTTGACTGTCTGAGTAAGTTCTTCCAAAAGGAGCCAAAGATAATCCAAGGGCAAACATGGCCAGAGGTTTCTTCTTTAGTCACGGATGGGATAAAAGGCAGCCTGACAGAGGACAACAAAGTCACGGGCAGCAGCAAACAGCTAGTGAATACCAAGGGAGCTGGCCCAGGTGGTATTCACCCGGCGATCTTGGAGCCACTAGCGTCGTCAGTAGTAAGACCACTGACGAAACTACCCCATGTCTCACTTAAAACAGGTGACCAACTTTCAAAATCACCCGTACAGGAATAGGGTAGAAGAGGTAGTTATGGAGTCCACCGTCCAATGAACCTAACCTCCACTGTGCTGAAGGTCATGAATGGGACCATTCGGGACAGGATACGGTTGCATCCAAAACAACCCAATCTTGTCCAGGAATCCCAGCTCGGATTCATGCAGGAACGTTCGAGGCTGTTAAACCCCTTGTTCTGCTCGCAGGAAGGGACCAGGATGGCTGACAACGGGGATCAAGTAGAACTCTTTTACTTGGACTTCCAGGGGGTTTTCGACACAGCAAACAGCTGTCCGCTTATGGAGAAACTACGGGGGTTTGGGCTGTTGCATCAGATGAGGCCACGAAATAGAGACTGTCCGTTTGGTAGGACATTCCAAGTGGGAATGGGGTGAGGCATATCCGTGACCGGACATATGTAGAGTGCAGTACGCCGGAGGTCAGCCCTTGAACCTATTCAGTACCTCTTATATGTAAATGACCTAGGAAATGGTCTATAGGTCACTTGTTATAAGTTCTCCTGCATGTGAAAACAGCAGGAGTAGGTGACTATAAATCAGTCCAAAACAACATGAGCGGAGTCCAGGAACGGGTTCCGGGGTGGGACTTACTGCTGAACATAAACAAATGTGCACACCTGGTTGATGAGAAGCTACCACACAGACTAGAGGTACTGGAAACGGAGGGTGAAACGGTAACAGTACCGGTGAAAGGTGTGGTTCAGGACTTGGGTATATTTGTCGGGGTTGACTTCCGGCACAAAACCTAGTGTGAAGAAGCGGCAGACGCCACTTTCAGGGCGCTCTTCCTGCTCCGCCGAACAATCAGCTCGACGGGAACATCGAGGCTCTACCCACCACACATGACTTTCATGCTGTCTCATTTGCCAAACTGAGTCCAGGACTGAAGTCCGTACCCGGTGCGGTAAAGGCAATTACTAGAGAAGGTCCACCCAAGCAGCATGCACAACTCGCTCCCGATTGGGTTCTCGTTGGGCTACTTTGGGCTACGGCTGGGCTACATTATTAAAAACGTCGGGTAGCCCTACTTGTGCCCAGCTAGGAGCACGTTGGACTACGTCCCATGTCCGAAAAATATTTGCGGAAAAAGGGCGCCCCTCCTATTCCTAATCCATCTTAACTGCCCGTTTTATAGTTGGTCTACCCAGTATCCGTCCTTTCGACCGAAGCCACAAAGTTATCACAGATTGGAAAAAAGATTTGTGAAAATCACCAGGTTTATTATAGAAGTGATATATTGAAAGCTTGTTCAAACTTGCAGTTCGAGGACTGCTTCATTCAGAATTTTTTGGAAGCGTACAACTTTGTCTATGTGGTACACTAAATTAATGTCAACAATATCTAAGACGACACTAGCAAACTAAGATGGGCGGAGGAGCGTGCGGTGATAAAAAGGCCAAAGGGGTATGTACATTAAGAATTAAAACGAAACAAAAGGTGTGACACAAACTCACAGTTGTTCGCTGTTCTTGTGATTAGGAAATGAGCTCCGAAGAGCCAATATCCGCCAATATTTTCAGTTCAGTTCGGTCTGACAGCCATCCGTTGAAAAGAACAGGATGGTATTGAGCGAAGTGCCAAGTGACACCGTGGAATCTTCTAAAATGTTTTGTTTCACTCAGTTAGTTCCGACCGATATAATTCCAAGACATTCCAAATCAGAAGATGAGACCGTACCAGAATAAAAGGTTTATTGACAGCCTTTTTATATCGCGCGGTGGTGATGTTCCAAAAGGTGTGTGTGTATGCGTGTGTTTTACGTTAAAACGTCGGTACAACAAAGGAGTGTTGCACCAAGGGACTTGAAAATTCTGAAAAAAGTCGGAAATGTACAGGTACCTACATGTTCATCGTTCTTGTGTTACGTGGCAACCGGACCTAAAATATCAAGACGTCAAAGGGTGAGACAGTCCTATTTAAGGAAAAAATGGACAGCAAAATACGTAGAGTTGTGTTTTGGGATAAACTGCTACTAATCTTCAGGATATCTGAAAAGTGTTGATTACACCAAGTGAAAAAACATTTCCAAAATGAAAAGAAGCTTGAGGTTTAGTTCGAAGGAAATGACAAGTTACGTGCCTAGGTTCTCGTTTTGCCTTGCCTTGATTTCTAGCTTCGATAAATCAATGCTGTCTTTCAACGACAGACATCGATACTCCTGCTAACCTTCGGGTGTAACAAATGGTGCCTAGAGTTTAGTCAGAGACAACGAATTTCACTGGCCAACCCTTAACAACAACAGTTAGCCTGTTTTTGGACGGCTTCTTGTTGAGCACTTCCAAATCAGCAACGGGTTAATGCGCCTCCGGGACCAATGTGAGCCGCCTGTAGCCACGCTCAAAGACAAATGCAAAATCTAAATCAGTGGAGAAAAAATATAAATTTGTGTTGAAATAGGTAAAATTAAAACAATGGCGTCATACGATTTATTGTGAAGCTACAAAACTTACGGGCGATGGATTGAATGGGTGAAGTGAGTGTGTTCAACAGTACACCTTCCAAGGACGGAAGATTTGATGGCCAACCGTATGAAAAAATTGCCACAAACAATTAAAAGGTACATTATCGGTCGATGCTTAACTTTTGCGGGGCTCTGTTCGGGAAGATACTTTAATCTGCTTTGCATAGTGGAGTGAAAAACACATATGGAATACAGGATGAATGCGCACGGCATGAACGGAAACTAAATCACCTTCTGGATCAACATTACTTGCATTTCGAAAATATTGCTGACTTCCTGAATCCCTTGGTAGATTTGTTCTGTTGCTCTTACTGGTCTCTTGATGAACGACTTAAGTTTTCTCAAGTACGACTCATAAGAGAAACCGATGGCTTCATCTTACAAGCATGGGGTACGAGATATTGTCCTTGGCGAACGCAAAATACTTGGAAAACGGTAGCTCAGAGTGCGCAACACGTAACAACGTTGCCTCGTGGTTAGCATAGGGGTTATAAAACCATCGATCAGCCGAAAAATTTAAATGATACAAGTATCCTAACCTGCATGTAAGATCGACTTTGAAGAGCTGGTCGTGAGTAGACGGGTGCCCACAAGATCCACAGACCCCAAACCTGCTGTTGGCCAAACTCTTTTGGCTCTACTTCAACAGCGTGGGCATCTATTATGGGTTAAGATTCCTGCTAGCACGCTGTAGGTTATTGGGTTCTACAAATATTGGCAACAGCCAGCATTTCGCCGATAAAATCCATACCTTCACCTGATTGTTAGTCAAGGATGTGGGAGAAAACCACAGTGATGTGTTGACAAATGCGACGTCCAACCACGTGCTGCTCAAATGACACATACGCTTGACGCACTCTTGGACTGTGCTTTGGCAAGGAAACATTTCACGCGTGTATATGGCAGTCGCGAACGCACAGCGGTGCGCCACTGAGCAGTCGGGGTAAGTGTAACTGTTCCTACAATTCGAAGAAAATAGATATTCTTTTATTTATTGACGCGCTAGTATAGTAAGGTCAAAAGAAGCAGTAAAAATAAGGCGTAAGCTGAACGCTGGTCAAATGGAATAATCCGTAGGTTAACACGTTAAACTGCGGAATATTTTAAAGTATTTCTTTCCTATCCAAGAAATACTTGACCACATATGGTCTTCCTGAGCATACCTATTGGAAGTGACTCAAACCACGAAGGCTGGTGCTCTTATAATGCCCCCTCGCCACAAATGGAGCTTTTTGCACTGAGGACCTTCCTTCGTCTTGTAGCGTACTACTCTGTCTATGTGGTACACTAAATTAATGTCAACAATATCTAAGACGACACTAGCAAACTAAGATGGGCGGAGGAGCGTGCGGTGATAAAAAGGCCAAAGGGGTATGTACATTAAGAATTAAAACGAAACAAAGGGTTCAGTGTTCTTGTGATCAGGAAATGAGTGCCGAAGAGCCAATATCCGCCAATATTTTCAGTTCAGTTCGGTCTGACAGCCATCCGTTGAAAAGAACAGGATGGTATTGAGCGAAGTGCCAAGTGACACCGTGGAATCTTCTAAAATGTTTTGTTTCACTCAGTTAGTTCCGACCGATATGATTCCAAGACACTCCAAACCAGAAGATGAGACCGTGCCAGAATGAAGATTTATTTACAGCCTTTTTGTATTGCGCGGTGGTGACGTCCAAAAGGTGTGTGCTTTTACATTAAAACGTCGGTACAACAAAGAAGTGTCGCACCAAGGGACGTTGAAAATCATGGAAAAAGTCGGAAATGTACAAGTACCTACAGCCTTTACCAACTCTGTCACGTCGCCTCTTCACGCATAACAGTGTATTCTGATTCCCAGAATCTGAATCTGAACGGCCAACACAACATAGGAATTAGTACCTAATACTGCATGGAATTCACACAAAAAATCACTACGAAACGATTACCTCAAAGTCCAAGGATATGCATGCATGTATACATGTATATGCATATATATAGAGGGAGTTATATCTACGAAGAGATGTAAACATACTTGAGCTAAAATAAACTGAAAAACGCACATTAATTATCTCTACGAGTGATGAATCGTTTTTCTGCGTAGAAAAACCAAACAGCAAATCCTAGCAGCGGAGGACAAAAATAATCAGTACTTCACCGCCCTGACCACGAGGGCATTCAGCAAAGCAGAATGTGTTTGGGGCAGGATGGATCAGCCTAAGCAACGGTAAAGGGCTTTCCCAAAGAGTAAAGCAAGAAACAAGAAGTAGGTGTAGTCAGTCGGAATTAATCCTTGATCAGGGGATGACAAGAGTCCCAAACCAAGTGGAATGCCTAGGGGTTTGACAACCAGTGGGTAAGAAGGAACATGGTTTAGGTCTTTCTAATCCTAACATCCATGGAGTAGCTGCTCATGATAGGTTTGGGGGGAAAGTCTCGTAGGCAAGCGAAAACAACTTGACAGAACTTGATTTTCAGGTACACTGGGGATGTCGAGAGACTTTCGGAACATTAACCCCAAAAGAGTTGGATCAAGAACAAACTAATAGAAGTAGCAAGGGTAGATGCACCGCTTAGAAGGCTCATAAACCCGGATTACCACCGTAGAGGACAATCCATAGGACAAAGTTCATGAGGCAGAAAAAAGTGTCTCCAAGACGGACAAAGGCACCAAAGGCTAACGGACCAGTTAAATAAGACGGATTCTGCTCGATTGTCCTGAATAGTTCATTAGCCCCGCCGCAAGTGTCGACGGAATGGAAGGAATAGGGGCCCAAAGTGAGACTGGTGTGCAGCAGCTTAATAATCATCTTGCTATGGAACGAACGGTGTACAAGATTTTTGCTTTTAAGGGGCGCTTCGGACATGTTATATGTGCATAACTAGTCTTGGTCTGGTATAAGTTGAGAGTGGAGGTGCAGAAAGAGGTTTTGGAACGGAGTTTAGGTGGAAGATAATTTGTCCAGGGGCACATCTGTCAAAGCAATCAAAAGCGCTTTCGGCTCTCCTAGTCTTGACTTCCTGAGATACATAACCGGCTGCCAAGGAATTACACCACTGCCTAAGAAAGTCACTGCTGTACCTAACCACCCGTATCCAGGATACTTGAGGGGGTAGCACTGGTACCTTGGCATTGAAAACTATTATCACCGTTTAATTCTCAATAATGCAAATGTCCTTAAATCCCTCGCTGACCTCCCTCGAAGAAACCTCAAAAAGATCACTTCCATGGAGGCAGTAAAAGAAGTATTTGAACATATGAATTTGGTTCTGTCACGAGCCACATCGCTGGTACTTTTGAAGTCCAATAGCGAATCCGTTCTCGTGCTAAGGACTTATGCTTCCACACTGCAGTCAGCGCCGTTTTACAATTTAACAACAATGACCCCGAGTTTCTCAGTTTTTCTTCTCCCGGGAATTGCAGGCTGCTCTAGATCGGTAGGGTACCTTTGGAGAAGAAATGATCGCCAGTTTCTTTGCTGTGAAACACTTTATACTAATAATAATAATAATTTATTTTATAGTGAGTCTGGGGCATAGTTAAGTGCATGCTAGAAAGTCTCTCTTTCCTCATCGTCTCTGATGACGAGCTAAAGGTCTACGCATTCCATGACGCTGCGGATTTTTATCTGCTGAGGGAAATCAGACACTTAGATTACGTTGAACAATTTTCCACAGATGTACAGCATATCTCCAGCCCCAACAACATTGTGGCTGACGCTTTGTCTTGGGAGCATAAAAGTCATTCGTCAGCATCACTACCCGATTTGGCGAGGATGGCAGCCGTACAATAGGCAGACGGAGAGTTCCAACAACTCCATTTCCACCAGTGTTTCGCATTTTTTAGTATCATTTATTTCACACTAACAACCGTCCTCAGTAACGTCTCAGAAATAGATCCTGGCCTTTTTTCTCGTTATTTTTCGGCGAGTCATTTTTAAACACTTGTTGCGGCTACGTGAGGATAAGAGACGTAAATGGGGTGCGCTAAAAAATTCAAGTCTACAAAAATACGGTGCAACAGAAATAAAAAGGTTGACTCACAGTGTGACCACGATGTTGAGACAACTGATGTCAAACCGACCACACAAAATTGCTCAACTTAATCTCGACGCAGCTTTCAGTCAAGCAGTTGTACATTGGTCGAACGGATCCTTGTAATTCTAGATTTAGCTGCCAAGTCGCTGCATATGCACTAAAACTCGCGTTTGGGATAGTATGACTTTGGTATTTATTGCCACAGGTCACAGAACGCTCACGAGAAATGCAGAGAGAACGATTCGAGGTGACCACCTGCGGGTGAATTAAAAATGTATCTTAATTATGTTTTGAGGTGATCCAAATGTGAAAAGTCTTTGGCCTCGGCGGGATTCGAACCCATGCGTGGGTTCGAATCCCGCCGAGGCCAAAGACTTTTCACATTTGGATCACCTCAAAACATTATCAAAATCTGCCAACCATTAGTATCTTAATTAATTTGGTAAATCAATAAAATTCTGTGTGCAATACAGTGAGAAGGAAGTGGTCAAATATACTGAATGTACAAGGTACCGAACACTCATTCAATTTCTCATTTTGGTGTTCGGTTTTCTGTGAAATTGAACGTCAATTCTTTCATTTTTCATAACATGAGCAAGGATTTTTAGTACGTGGGCGAAACAGTGCCTGTAAAATCCACTGCCACATGATCACCGAGCCCGGTGAGCTTACTTTATTTGATGGTCGTTTAGAGCACGTACACATCGTTTTTGTGAGCCTCGACTACGCTGTGTTATTGAGCAATAAAATTCTACCATACCCTCTAGTTCCTTCCAGTAATTTTAATCACATTTTAGCTGATCGTTTAACACGTTTGCTCCACGCCGTCCGCATTCAAGAAATCTCTGTCAAAACAGCTGCAAAATCCTTTGTAAATACGTGAGTTCCTTCTTTCTGAATATCATTCAATATTACGTCTAACACCGGCGCTCAATTCATATCCGCACTCTTCCGCGGTCTAAAAGGAATTTTTGGTTGCGATCAAATTAAAACTACGGCGTATCATCCTGCATCCAACGATGTTGCTGAACGTTTCCGCCGTCAGCTGAAAGCTTCCATCATGGCTCCCATGTCAACTAAACAAACAGAGAAACTATCGACGATGCTCCCTGGTACTTGCAACGTAACCAAGGAAGATTTGCATCTCTCTCCGGTCGAGCTTGCTTGTGGATACACCTTGCGCTGCCAGGCGAGATGTTCATTGATCTTGATGCTTCAGACCCAGATCCCACATCGAATATATTAGCTTAACAGATCACACGTGCACAGCCAATATAATGGCTCCATGGCAACCTTTTCATCCAAAACAAATCAAGCGTAAGTTATCATCGTGGCCATTTGTTTTCATTAGTTCCGATTCTGTACGTAAGCCAAAGCAACCCCTATGGGAAAACCTTTATTGAGCTGTCACGTGCTGTGATGAATGTTACACCACTGGCAGCGACGGATGCCAAGATTTCATCAGCACCGATGGCATTCAAGTGGTCTATGTCGAACCAATGCTTTTACCAGATTCCACATCAGCCCAGAACATTCCAATTCACTCGGACTGAAAACACCTCAAGTGTTTCGGTCATTTCCGTCACGTACACATCGGGCGTTCTTTCACCTAATTTTGTACCGAAGTTTTATCTGGGGAGTTCTGTGGAGCTTGTACAGCCTACTCGCCTTGCCATTTTATCTTCATTCTGTCTTTCACAGCATTTCGCTGTTTTATAAAATAGATAAGTATTTATCTATTAACCAGACAGAGGAAATACCAAATCTAGAAGTTAGTGGACGGGGACAATAGTAGCAGTGCCTGGTACGGCAGTCGGCGAAATTGGGACTCATTTAATTGCCGATGAGTTATTAAGTTACCAAATGACGCATCAGTTGGCTCCGGTGTCCAACGCGGTTCTCAACCAACTGAATTAAAGCAGTAAAGAAATGCACAAAAAACACTTGTGATCAAGACGGCACGAAAGTCTCGTAACACTTGTTTATCCATTTGTAAGACGTTCATGGCAGCCAACAATTGCCAACAGAGGTGTCATTGGTCCTCCGACCAAGGACGTATCCAGCTAAATTTTCCACCTAATCCAGGGTGATTGTCCGAATTCTGTCTATTTGCAACTATTTCAGTAGTAAAAACTGGAATTCGATTGATATGAACTGACATCGAACCTACTGAGCAGAAAGCACGAACTCCGCGACAGAGGGCTGGATCCAGCATGCTAAATTATACGTGGAAAACAACAGAAGGTACAAAACACTACCCTGGAGTACTCTGGAATAACTGCAAAGGGTTTGGAATATACGTGCTCTACCTTGGTTTTATGCGTTCTATTGTGGAAGTAGGTAGAGAATCAAGCAAGAATTTGTTCAGAGGGATTGGAAGCTGTAATCTTTTGAAGGACAATAGAACGGAGTACTGAATCGAGGAACGAATAATAATCGAGAAGTACAAGGAGTACAAACAGGATAAATCTGTCTAAAGGTTTGGAAATGATTTGGATTAAAGGAGCTACGGTATCAACGGGGGATCTATAGAACGTGAAAGGTAGGCATCTAACTTTGAGTCACGAAGCAAATTACAAACAAGATCCCCTCGGCCGACTGAACAAAGAAGGTCCAGGTTGGCAGACAGATGCACGGGTGTATTGGTAATATCGTGGTACCAAACGCCGCATGGATATGAGCAAAATACTCAAGGAAAGCTAAAAACAACGGCGAGGAACAAAATATACGGAAGCGAGCTGCAAATCTTTCAGCGATCGGTATTGTCCGGATCATGTTGCCTCAATCCTGATTGATCTGATCATGTCCTAAATGTATCGATCGAATGAGGAAAAAAGATGGAGAGAAGTGGTGATTTCCTGCCATACTCAAATGAAACACAACGAATTCAATGTGATCAACGATGACGCAAAGCTCATTCTTGTATGATCATTATTGTTGCGCATGTCCAGTTCACTCCATTGCAAACTTCGACTGAGCTATCTAGCTATTGATTTCTAACTGATGGGTATTCCTTCAGATTCAGCGTCATTTAACAGTATGTGACACACTTACGATAACTTCTCATAGTGCCCAAAATTCAACTGCTGCTTGTGGACGATTCCCAACCATTTCTCAAATGACCTACATGGACACGCATTTTTGCTTCAATCAGTTGTTCCACGAACCCTTTCAAACAGACGAGCTACACGCAACCTGTGTGGCATCTACCTCTTATTGAACTCTTTCACTTGAAAGTGTTTCGGAAATTAAAATAAGGCTTGTGATTAGAAAACCAAACAAAAAATTGTTTGCTATGTTCAGCTTCCTCTCTTTGGAACCATTTCGTGTTTGTTTTGTTGGCACCAAGCATGACTCTCGGCTGGGTGTGTTATCAATATTACAATACGAATGATAAGTATTTTTTCTGCCAGACATTTTCAGTCCATAAAAATGAAGTAGCTGTTACTCTGAAAATCCAGTATGTTCGATTGCTAGTTCGCAAGTACTCGGATTTCATTTCGAGTAACTCAATAAACACATGTGTGTCGTAGATCCATTCCAAATATTGCGAAAAATATTTGGACGGGGTGACGTGAAGGAATAGTTAATACAGAAGAATGCCGAACTGCTTAATTCGTTTTCGTAGCTGTGCAGAACGTTCGTTTTTGATCCACTCTCGAAGTTTACATAAAATTCAGATTATATAAAAGTGCCATAGTGGTCACTAAGACTTTACCGTCTGGTTCGGAAAAGAGTAGCAGCATACAAACGGACGTGCAAATACTTTAGTATTTCTGTTCGTTATTAGCCCGTTTTTTCGTAAATTTCTATATCATTCTGTTAGTCCAATCCTTAAACTCGTCGTAATTTATTGTGTTATAATGGCATGAGTATGAATCACTGAAAACGAGCTTGTTCGTCAAACTGTGCTCTGAAAATTACTGTTAAATTGTAGTCCTCGATATAGAATAAATGGAAAGGGGTGTGACTAAGTGTCGGTTGATAAAGTTCGATAGCTCTGAGCTGAATCGATTTCAGGACTTGTGACACGTCTGGCTTTAATTATGATCTGAATAAATAAAAGTTGCACATCAATCATGAGTTGATTCATAAATCTACAGATTGCCTCTTGTGATTATCGATCCACACTGTGGTTGACCAGAAGTGTATTTCAATGCTTTAGCTGACGCAGAATTCACGATAAAAGCTCTGCCAAAGACGTTCAGTTATGAACATGAGCCACGAGAGTGGGTTGCTGACAGCGGCGGTCATTTCATGGCTCAAAAGGTAATGCAGTGGCTGGAAGGTTTCGGAAGGAGATATTTATTCACGGCACCAAAATGACCTCAATCTAAAGGGTTGGCTGAGAACTTCGTTCATCCCTGGCACCATATATTCAGGTCCGGCAAAGCTTTTCAAGTCTCGGATTCCACTTTCGAATTCAAGATGCCTGGAATCAGCTAAGGTATCATATCAACGAGGTCATGATTTACAACTAGCCGTTGGTATAGTTCTAGGTCAACATGGCGAAATGAAGGTGGGGATTTTGAATGTGGCTGACGGCCCATTACATCGCAGGTACGTTGATCAAATTACATAGAGTGTTCCAGAACTTTCAGTCAAAGCTGAAATAAGGGATGAATCGGATTCTAATGCAAGCATGATGATGACAAGCAATACTGTTGGGTGCAGACGTTCAGAAGGCTTCGCCAGTCAACCACGTCAAAATTACAAACACCCTCAAATTCACTCGAGCTGTGCGCACCTGGTAGGTGAAGTGATTGTGCACAAACTGCATTCGTGTTACACAGCTGATTACATTCGATATCATTAGCTTTGAATTGTAAGAATAAAATTCCAGTTCACTCTTCAAATTCGGTGGTGTCCGCACTCCATTTCTACTGGGGGTTACTATTCTTATTGATTTTATGGGACAACATCTTGCACATCTTCTGTATAAATTTAATAGACGTTGCACATCACGTAAACAGCCACAGTGTGAGTGTTGCCTGAAGGTGTATTTTTCAATATCTTTTTTCACTGCAAGCTGTGCTATGATAAAACAGCTGATAAAAGCAAATTTACAAAGAGGCTGTTTAGACGCAGTTTAAGACACCAATTGCGGCAGCTGGCCAAGTCAATTGATGCCCAAACTATTCAATAGGCGGATCTGCTGGACACCATTCCGCGAATGCTATACACGGCCAAATCCACTGGTTCGGCTTTATGTACCTTTCGCCAAGTTTGGTACAGACAATCAATATCCTTCTCTAAATCACTATTTTCTGTGGAGAAAAATTCACATCGAAACATTCTATCCATGATTACGCACAAAGTGTTCCAACCAAAGTAACCTTATAAAATCGCTAAGAGTAACCTCGCAATTTCCTCATTAAACGTGTTCTTCCGTCCTCCGTACTACCTGGACTGCCTGCAAGTTACTCTAATGCTCAGCAAAGTACGAACACGTCAACCAGAACGGTATTCTCAGTAGTCCGTGAGGACAAGAAGGCGATTGGGAGAGTTAGTGGTTACAGTGTACTTGAAAGTATGCGTGAGAACATGTGCAAGAGAAACGGTCAAGTGGCAACCGTGCTTGGCAGTCGGCGTTCAGTTAAACGATAACGTGCGGTAAAACCATGAACAAAGATGGCTGATGCCACAGCCTGATAAATTAATCGCGCTTGGTCCGGAGATTGCACTACAGTATCCACCCTCGTACGTCTAACATTGGCATTATAAACATGGTTCCCTCCACCCAGTCGCAGAATTTCTTCTGCTAAACTAATGTATATTCACGTATCTCCTGACCAGAACGGCTTGGAGCTGGAATAACTCAATCTGGTGGTGCAGTTTTGCACATGAAGATGCAAAATATATCCAAAACATTCCTTCAGTGTTGTTCAAGTAACCTAGAAATGATTGATCACCCGCTGTCAACAGAAAACTTCATTAAAAATCATCGAAGCACTTTGATGCTCATTGAAAATCATCAGCAGTGCACATGAATATACGCACACATCAAAAGAGCCACAAATGAGGCTTGGACATCAGAGGAGAATAGGAAAAACCCGTATAATCGCAAAAAAATAGTTTTCTTTTTATTGTTGAAATGTTTGAGCTCCCGTAGTTGGCAAGATAGAGATAGAGATTCTGGGGCAAATATTGCTCGGAAACTCTCGGCAAATGACTGCATGCTTTCCCTCATTATTCTTGTACAAAGCTGTGTCACGGCAAGATCCGGTGGGATAGTACCGGGGTATATGAATTAAACGATGATGTTACCTGATTTGTGAGAGTAAAAACGTTCCAAAAGCCTTACGTGGTCTCTGTGAGAAGATTTTCTAGTTATTACTCACACTCAATTGCAAAGACGAAATAGTGGACATCTCTCTACTCAAATATCTAAATACAATTACAAATCCGGACAAAAGTAAGTTGTCATCAGCTTTCAGTCGATCTAAAGCCGGCACTGAGCACCCAACGAAGGTCGTCACGTGTTACAATTGCACAACAAATTGAGTCACACTACAAATTGTTTCGCCCTGTTCATTTGATTTGCAAATTACTTGGTGAGACTCAAAGAACTCACAAAAACGTGACGCGTACTAAGCAATTTCCAGAGAAACACATTTCAATGAATTTGAGATAGTACAACTCATCATACCGGTTGATATGATCTTCCTTATATCATAGTCAAGCTCGTTTGGGGAATGTTATCCAGAACGCTGTGAACAATCCAGAATTCATCGAGCCAAAATTTTATTGTTTCCAGTCGATCAGATCAAAAGTTCTGCTGAGAGGACTACTTGCCTGTCTAGTAATGTACTATCTAATGTGCCACAAAATGTTAGGCACGTGATAGCCGTGTACGTAGCCGTTTATTGAGTGTATTCGTAATAACGGAACCGTGGACACTTTGAGGGTCCAAATTCTATGATTTCCGTCGAGCACTCCCGATCTGGTTGTTTTACGGGATTTATTTTCAGTGTAGAGGAGACGTTATTGCACTTTCTCCACTCTGGAGACAAAAACGATGCAAAGGACGATTAAGGTTCTCCTACTGACATTAGTGAACTTAATGTTTAGCAGTCTGAAATGAATCACCGAGACTTTGGCAGAGCAGTCTAATCTAACCGGGCAGTTGTTTGTTTCGAAATATGCACATCTTGACAACAGAATATGTTTTCGGAGGCAAACAATTATTTTGAGTAATTCATTCCACAGCCTGTACAAATGATATTGGAAATGGGTGCTTTGAAAGGGTCAAAGATCATTCAGATTGGACAAAAGGGTTGTGTGTGGTTTTACATGTCGCACGGACCTGATTTCAGCCCTAGTTTCTGCAAGGATTTTCGTTAAATCCAATTCCATAGCCCCGCTTTTATCTTCGAGAATAGAAAAGGTAGTCCATCTCGTCTAACAGTTATCATTTCTGGAAGCTTGTTTCGTTTCTGACGGAGTGGTAATGTGTACATCCGCAGTATTCAAGGACCAGTGATCCTCGGTGGGGTTTGGCACTTGTTCGATTTTAAATGAAAAGTATCACAAAAGCTCCATAAGCCCAAAGCTGAGGTAAGTATCCCAACATGTTTCAACACTTGCACTAATAGAAAAAAGATATGCTGGTCTACAGTCTGACAGTCACACTTGCATTGCTTTGTTTGTGAATGTCTCCCAATGTGCTTAGCTCAACGTTCCAGTTGGTGTTCTACAGAAAATGAATCAGGGAGATGTCGGATTCTCTGATCGACTAATATGTGTTCACTTACATGGACCAATAGTTTTACATAAACGGGAAACAATAGCTGTTGCTAATTCTCGCAGGCGTCTGCTTCTCTCCACATTTCACTATCAAGCTATTGCTTTAATTGTTTGCGCACCTCATTGAATGCTGTATTCACGGGAGCCGATCCGCGAGTCTCCAAACAAAGGAAATGATGCGCAAGATATTCGTCGTCTGAGAGAGGGAGAGAGAGAGAGCAAACAATGGTTTCTCGTCATGCTGCTCCTTAAATCCCGTTGTTTTGGTAGCAGTGTAGACGAACAAATCATAACGTACAAGAATTGCTCCTTCCGTGAAACCATGGCTTCCAGAGAATTTCGAAAGCTAACCAATACCAATTCAAAAGACATTGGTAAAACTCTGGTTGACATAATTTCCTATTCATATAGTCAACTTCAACATAATGACCCTAACACTTCCTTGGGTCACAGACACTAACATTCACGGAGTACTGCACTTTACGGAAACACGAACAGTCAGATCCATCCTGTCAAATCAGCCGGAATCATCTCTTCAGTCAGTTCAGCGCAGTGCACCAATCAGTCTGTTCCCAGAAATTCCAGATCTATCTTTCCTCTCTGTTGGAATCGACTCTAATGAGAGGTGATTGGCTAGTTTTGTATTCTCTCAACCAACGACGTGTCAGTCCACATTCACATTGGAACAAATAAATGTGACTTTGTTGGGTTGGATCTTCCAGTAGCAGCATCTCTGGTGAGCACACGATGAAACTGTTCACTATCTTTTGTCTTCTGGGTCTGGTCGTGTCCACCAGCGCAGCGTCGGGTAAGTTCCCATTCACAAGATGGTTCACGTATTCGGAAAAAAATCGTTTTACATTAACTTAACTAATTTTTATCATGTTTTCGGCTAGGTTACCATAGCCATTCCTTTAAACTAAGTTATATTAAATTAGCTTATGTTCACAAGAACAGAATAGTCGGGCAGAGATTTTCGTTGTACTGTTCTCCCAATTCCCGTAAAAAGTAGCATCAGAACGTCCATAAATATGTGGACATTTTAGTGGTTAACTAAAACCCATAACTCAGTCAAGCTCACCCCTTTTGATTGACACAATCACGGGCATTGCCACAAGTGATATCCTGTGTTTCACAATCTTGTACAGGGCCAGACCAACCACTTTCAAACCACGTGTACTTACTTGACCTTAGATTCATGACGAAACATAAAAAGAAGAACAAATTGGCGATGTTTCCTTAGGCCATACCTCTGGTACTAACAATGCACACCTGTTAGGTAGCTTTCATATCTTTGACGGTGCCCCATTCTTGAAGCCACTGTTTTGTTAGGAGTCCGCTTAACTCACAAATACACCTCGGTGCATTTATGTGTCATCAGCTTGACACCTCGAGTAAATTTCGACAGAAAGCATCAATCATTATTCGGGGGGACCATTTATTTTGCTATAAGGAAACGTCAGCCTGTTATATGAGTGCGGTCAACAGGAATAGGCGAATGAGCATCATATCATTAGGTATATTTGTATCAGTCATTTGAATCAGTGACTAATTTTACTGAACTACCTTTGTTTACATTCATTAGGGAGATATGATCTTGTTTGAATGGTAAAAGCTTACTCCTTCCACGAGGAACATGTTTATCTCCCTTTAGCCAAGCTGACAAAGTGCCGAGGTGTCATTAATTATATCGGTGCAAAAACTCTCTGTTATCCATTTCAGATGACGAGGAAATAACGAGAACAAGAAAACAAAAACCCGATAGTGGAACTTGTTGCTCGGAAAAGAAACTCATCAAAATAACTCAATAAAAATTATTTAATTAGGTATCCTTAAGTTGTGTTTGACCATTCTATATGACTGTTCTACCATGAAGCCACCTCATTTGGGGATTACCTCGAGTGCTGTTCGGTAATGCTCTTAGCTAAGATTACTGAACTCCTTGGGGTACTGACCTGAGGTGCTTGACTTGAAAATCAACAGTTGAGATGACATCTGACGATCGATGCCAACTTGATATGTAATAAGATGTTTTGGATCTGAAATGCCAAGCTCAGTAATCAGAACATCATAGAGAGCAGCTTCAAAGTGAATTTGTATGCAAATCCATTGTGGACAACTGGATTTTAAATCACAACTGGTAGAAATTTACCCATATTTTGCAAGCCAAGAATAAGCTTACCATAACCGAAATTGTCTTCGTTTGAAAAACTGTTTTGCAGTGTCTCAGCCGACGTCTGCATTGACTAACAAAACAGTTAACACTACAAAGCCATTCAACACCACAAATTTCAATGCGAAAATCAATATGACTAACACTACAAGAATGGTCAATTCTACTAAACCAACCAAAGCACCGAATACGACAGCTTTGTCCAATTCAGGTAACACCTCAAAACCGCTCGAATCAACCAATTCTTCGAACCCACCAAAACCAAATACCACTCGGAAGCCACTCAATACCACAAATTACAATGCGAAAATCAATATGACTAACACTACAAGAATGGTCAATTCTACTAAACCAACCAAAGCACCAAATATGACAGCTTCGTCCAATTCAGGTAACACCTCAAAACCGCTCGAATCAACCAATTCTTCGAACCCACCAAAACCAAATACCACTCGGAAGCCACTCAATACCACAAATTTCAATGCGAAAATCAATATGACCAACACTACAAGAATGGTCAATTCTACTAAACCAACCAAAGAGCCAAATATGACAGCTTCGTCCAATTCAGGTAACACCTCAGAACCGCTCGAATCAACCGATTCCTCGAACCCACCAAAACCAAATACCACTCGGAAGCCACTCAATACCACAAATTTCAATGCGAAAATTAATATGACCAACACTACAAGAATGGTCAATTTTACTAAACCAACCAAAGAGCCAAATATGACTGCTCCTATGAATCCAGATAACATCACGAAACCGCCCACCAGAAACATTACCACGATCTTACAGAAGCCAGTTGCAAAGACGGAGCGGAATACCACCTCTGGCCCAGTGGTAACTAGCAAACCAAATGACACCAACTCGACAACAGCTACCACAAAAGTCAATCCCATATAAAGTGGCTGATCAGCCGCTGTTGCTGCCCATCAAAACACTCAAATGGACGATAACCCATTCTTAATAATCGTGTCTCGCGTCCCAAAGTGATTCTGCCATCTATTAAATGTTGTACCTGTGTGTTGCACTATTCTTCAAGCCCGATACTTGGATTCATATATTTGTTCTGTTCCAAAGGTTTGTCTTTTGTTCAAAATAGTGAATGGAATGGTAGCTTTTAATTTGACAGGCTATGAACATCCGCCGTTCTTCCTTATTTATTCATTTATTTGTCAGTATGTTTATGAATAATGCTCAGAGTTACATTTACTAAAGAACAAGATAACTATTATCATTCGGATACCATTGCATAATAGTAGGTCGAAAAGATCTAAATCGGAGCTAATGTGTCCTAAAAACCAGTGCGCACATAAGCTGTTGATCGGGGAGCTTGGGTTTGAGACCGCGATTTGAACATCAAGATAAATGACTCGGTGTTTATGGAAACTATGAACTTGAGCTCCGAATAACCCGAGTATTCAATGTCAGCTAAAACTTTGATTTAAGCTGCACTTAACAAAAATTCCATCTGCAGAGAATCGGGATAGAGTTAATTCTGAATACACACTTAAGCTCTTTAGGTGAGCTAGGACCGAACAAGACTCGGAGTACACAGAAAAATTCGATCAGCCATTTGTTGTTATACAGGGGAATTATTGCGTCAGTAACATTGCGGTTTCTTTAGAAATTCTGGTTAGCTGACACTTCGGTTATCGTGAAAAACCTTCGGAAATCTGTCGAGAGAAAAGCTATGTTTCGTAACCGAAATGCCGCTGACAATGTCATGCCAATCCCCGACTGAATAAATTTAGATTTCCGACGAGATGGCAGTCGAACACAGACATATCTTCATTGTACACGATTGATCATCTTGATTTTGCACTCTCATTACATCGCTTCCCGACTGAGACACCTGGTTGAATTCAAGCTGATTTCTAAGTTCGTCCGACTCGATAACAATCGGATTCTTCATAGATTTGTTTTACACTTCCTAGTGAGCTTGAAATGATACACCATGATAGCCTCTTCATGACTTAAGCTATGAATGAGAATCGCAGTCGTTGGAATTGATGGTACTCTTTAGTGATCTAGAAAAAGACATTTGATCAGGCAAGGTGTTTTGGGGACAGGCATTTCACCCGATTGGCTCTTTCACCTTATTCTGAGTGACCGTTGTTATGCCCAGTAATAGATAGGCTAAACAAAAGTACGCATGTACGAAGGACGGCGAGCACGAGCATCAGAACAATAGCACGAATGTCACAAGCGAAAGTAAGCTGTCCATCAGTATCAGTCTTGTACGAAGTGAACTGCATGTGACTGATGGAGTGGGCCGTTTCAGAAAGTGGTACAAACGGGTATCAGATTCGTGGGTGCATGAAGAACGGGGTAGGTATGAACTACGAATGGGTGGTCATGGAGCACATGTAGGTTTCACAGTATCACGTGATGGATTAAACCACACGACAGCAACTTGCTGCTTCCTACGATCATTTCAAATATTGGAGCTGTTTGCAGTTAAGCCTATTGCTCACGTGACCACAGAATGTTCTACTAATTGCCCAAAAGCATCAAGTTTTCTGCGGAGGTGGAAAAGAACAATTGGTTACTTTTCCCAGTTTTTATCGTTAAGCCCGTTCTGAATACAGGTTCTGTTGAAACTGGGATAAAAAAAACATTTTCTCCATTTTGAGCTCGTAATTTTCCTCATAAAACGCTAACGAAGGGATGGAAGTATAAAATTCTCGAAAACTGAATATTGTTCACCTTAGTTCTGCAATATTCTCTGCGAAGTAGAAATTGCGTGACTGTGGTTAACATAAATAATTTGACTGACACTCAACAGATGAAATTTAATGAAAGGTTGAAAATGAATAAACTGTCAAGTCATGAAAGTGAAATTCATCGCTTACGGTTTTCGACAAGGAGGCCAATGTACTGGTCCTCCCAAAAGGAGCTCCATTAGTGTGTGCAAGTTGTGTTGCTGCTTAGCAGCAAGAGGCAAGAGCAATACAGACAAATTTAAAAAAGCTGTGTCCTCTTGTGGTTTATTAGCTAGCTCGAGGTTGATTTTAGGCACATGAGAAGAAAGCGGTTGGTTTTTTGGAATAGATGACCTTTAAATCAAGGTCATGAGATTGGTCCGTTAAACATCCAGTTTGTTTTTGCGGTGACGGAGAGTGCTCATTCACGACTGGTAATTTTGACCACGCTGGTGAATTAGAGAGTGATAAAGTCAAGATAAAGAATTTTACGGGTTCTTCCGTGGAAAGTGCTTTTCATAACTCTCCAGTACAGGAATAAGCGTTTTTGCATTATTCTGGTAAAAAAGCTGTGCAGTAACAAGATGCCATGGGCAAAGTGCCAACATAGCGGACTTGAATAACGATGTTTTACGGATTTTCATCAAAAAACAAGGGTCAAAGGGCACTAAACGTGCCTAGAGGGGTTATTTCTGTGTGAAGTCTCACACTCCATGAAGAAGAAGGATGAAGCCAATTGAGCTGCTCCATATTTTGGTCGATTAAAAGTCTGCATTCTGCGCCCAATAAGGATGGCCACTTGCTGCAACTGAGAAGAAAATACGAGACCATCGCGATTTTCTTTTTTGACTTTCAATTCACTTTCCCTGCTCCATAGTAAAATATGGGAGTCCACAAAAACATTCACCATGATGCGGAATTTGAGAAGAAAAGTATTACGGTGACTTTTAATTTCTGAAGCTTATTAGGCCGGTTTAAATGAGGTGCAGTAAATCACTACCGCCAAAGTTAGAGTTGTGTGACCTACGACATTAGGAAAAATAACGAATTCAATGGATAAAGCACTGCATTTTTCCAGTCTGTCACACTGAAGTTTGTTCTAGGGGGACTAACATGCTGCCACATAATGCTTTAGGTTAAGCTTTCCACGGTAATGTTTATCTTACTAAAATGGGCGAATCCATTCATTAGTTATATGATTTTGCAGTAACTAGACCACAGAAATGTTCAAAGACTGAGCTACAAAAATTGTCCCATAAATTCCTGGTTTTATTATGGTGGCTGAATTTTTAAATATCTGCGAAATAAGTTAAGAAACTTTCCTCAAAAGGACAAAGAAGTTTGTACGGGTTGTAACGTTCTACTTAGAGGACATAATATTCCAATAACTACACTTTCTGCAACTGAGTAGTAGGAGATTAGATTTGTATATAATATGATTCATCATGCAGCTTGAAAGCTCAACTCACCATTGAAAACCATGGAAGCACTGTACAGCTGTTTCATCCTTGTTGGGAATCATCAGCAGGGTTGTTACCGTTCAAAAGCCAGTGACGGAAGGGTGCTATATCATGTAGTGTAGATGTTCAACAAACCGTTGAGAGCCAGCCCGGATAGCCTTGCGGTTAAGGTGTTCGATTCACAATCGTTCACCCCGGGTTCGAGTCCCCGTGGGACCTCGGTGGATGTGCATTGCCGATGATTCCCAACAAGGATGAAACAGCTGTACGGTGCTTCCATGGTTTTCAATGGTGAGTTGAGCGTTCAAACTACACTTTCATTCGAATTTCGACAATACCTGTAGCTCATTGGCTGGGAATATGCACCACACATGATCTAGAGAAAGCATTAGTATACAATCATCTCTCCGAATTTCGTTACAAGTGCACGGATAAAATTTCCATTAGGCAAAATAAGAAGACCGGTAACCACAGACTCTTCATATTGGCTGTCTCTCTAACTACAGACAGCCAATACGAAAAGCCGAAAAATGTTCACCCAACATTCCTCGAAAGCGGCAGTGCGAAAGGACTGATGGAAACGTACTTAGAACTAGGGCGCCACTTTCCCTAACTACTAATAGTGATATTTACATTCGAAAGTAAGGAGTATATACATTAGTGAACAAACATTCTTTGAAGTACACAAACAGTTTCACAGTCATTGTCACCTATCAGAGTTGTGGACTCATCACTGCTCGACACACTCATCCTCATCCTAGTGCTCTCCTTACGTTTTCTATGTACAACTGTTGCATTTACGCATCCAGAATGTTCTTCGAGGGTTAGTTGCACTTAAACTTGAGAAATACCATACTGCGGTCGCTGGTTAAAATTCTGCTAGAAATTCGCTTTTTCATTTCATTGCGATCCAAAAATGACAGATTCTGGGCCAGTACCGATAATGACTTACCATTTATTAGTCAGTGAGCTTTTCGGTTTCACTTTTCCCGAGGGAGCCAGGCATGTCCTCATAAACACAGGAAATAAAGGTCCCGTGTCAGTTTCCACCAGTCCAAATGTCACGGGCAATTTTACTTTGTCGGTTAATGCAAATAGTCAGACAGAACTACAAAGCCCTCGGGTATATAGGCTTCCAAAAGCATTCCAAATGGTTGACACAATTCCACCTGTTATTTGATGCACGTAATGACCGAATATTTAAGTGAGGTGTTACTCAGGATTACTCCGGTCGACTAGATCCCTATAAGTTATGGAAGCTGGACAAAACACTATGCACGCCGAGGCAGCATCTACTCCTATTTTTATCTTGGATTAGTAAACCCTTTCTTCACAACTCCACCCCTGTGTATAGCCGTTTCTTGCATTCTTTCTGAACTGAATAAAATAGCGCGAGGCTATCTTGTCTGTGCCAAAAATATACCCCCACATAACGAAACACAACTGTGGAGATGCGGTCGCAAACTCCATTGGCTAGACATCCTTCAATCTCTTGTTTTATTTTTTCAGAATAACACTCATTGTTCGCTTCTACCTGAGATAACATAGCGAAGATTAGCAAAATTGAAGCAGTTTTCTTCTAGTGTGCAACGATGCACTCCTCTCTGTATTCATCACAAGTTAGGGGAATATGCAAGTATCAGTGTTCTCCTGTAGGGGGTTGCTTGTGTTCGATCTGCAAAACACAAAAAGATGAAAATTCAATGAACTCAAGGCTCTGGGACCGCAATAAGAGGACCCTACACTTGCATTAATCGAACACCAAAGTGGCAGCTAACAGTTTGCTCACTAAATGAGAAAAGCAGATGGATAAGCGTTGGGTTACGGATTATCCGTAATAGGAATGGTAAACTTCACCTCTCAGTATGATGATCATGACTGAAAATGTTACAGAAGCAATTTAGACTGCAAATGGAAGTTGTATGCTTTCAGATATATTCACCGAGGTAACCTAAGTTTACGCCGATGATACACATTAACTAGCCTCTTTGTTTTTCCTTTACGGAATGGTGGACACTTTTGACAGCAATGAAACTGTCAAGTCTCGTAATTTTAACCTTAGGATGATACTGACTCGAAAACTTTCTTTTTCGAATGTTGTTTTAGACTTTCTCATGCGTAGGTTGTCTTAAACAGGGTTATATAAACAGCCACACTGATATTTTTACCCCAATGAGTGCGTCGCATCCGCTGAAGTGATAGACTACATATCGTACGCAAACAGGCAATTCGTGTTTAGAAGGAACTATTTCGTTGAGGGGAGTTTTTTCTTTTCTCACAGCTGAGCCGCATAGAAGCTTGAAGCAGGGTAGTAAAAATATTTTTTTCTTCTTTCATGGATCAAGCTGCATGCTGTATGTGTTGTGGAGTAAACTTGTCCTCAGTGAACTTCCTTATGCAGTTGGGGAATGGACCAGGATAGATGACCCATTGGGTTACACTTAAGATTGTCAGTCATTTCAAAGACAAAAGAGTGGACTTAAATAAGTTTGTAATACAATGCGTACAATAGACCATAAAAGAACAATGGGAATAAGTGAACCTAACTGGAGTTTTGAAATAAAACTAATAACGGAAAAATTGTTGGTAGTTGTGCCATAGCACATCTTGGTAAACTGGTTCAATGCTGCGAATGCATCATGAGGTCAGTATGACCAGCTAGAGAGGACCAGAAACATCTTAACCATGTGCGCCCTCTAGGAAAAAATAGATTTAGAACTGAACCTAAAGGCATTCCTTGCGAGGTCAGTCGTGAGAACAGGTACGTGCACGGACAGAGACTACTTACAGTTCAGTCAAGCATGGTTTCATCACGGCGCTGTCTTATATCTTGGCTTAATCTGTATTGTGTGACCGCACCTAAAGCAGATTTTGCAAGGAAACAACAAACTTTATGCAAAAAATCTATTTAACTCGCTTACTGTGTACGGTGTCAATAATCGCAAAGTTGTTCGGCGATCTCAAGACGGTCCTATTCTACTGTGACAATGGTCATTCGCATTGAAAGTGAGTGAATCAGTCAGACATACACAGGAAAATGCCGACAAAACGGCGCCACTTAAATAAGCATAACACAGCACAATTTGGAGCCTAGCGAAAGATGACAGCTGGAATCTAATGTGAATTCAACATGGGAGGTACGTTTCCCTCATGCCCAATTTTGTATGCTGTAGAGAAAGCTCCAGAGATATACCCCAAGTATATCGTAAAAGTCTACTAGGAAATTATGCCACCTAGTTGGAAGACAACTTGTATCGATGGCAGTTGGTTTAAAACAAGAACGATTTCCTGCCGCCCGAATTAACCTTTCGCTTATCAATGACAACTGAAAATACAGCGACGGCAATAGACAATAAGAAAAACCTATTCAGTTTGCATAACCGAATCAGTTCTATGCTCAGCCAATTTTGTCTGATGTTGCGTCACAAATATCTTCTGTTTCTTGAATTCTATGATCGCTTATACACTCATTGCCTGCCATGGACGGTTACACCAGCAATCTCTCTTTGTAACTTTGATCGCCCCAGCCCTTCAGTGAAAAACAGAGCTGCACAGCACAACGCGCCAAAACCTGTGTTCGTGTGAGAGAACAATGTGCTATTTAAAGCGAAAATAGAAAAATATCAAGTGCACCAGTCCTATAGGATTGTTGCTTTGACGGGCACGGTTGGTTGAGTTTTCTCTAGTTTCTTTGGTCCAGTTTTTTTTAATATTCACTCGGCTGATTCAGCCATGTGCGTGGGTGTAAGTGTGTTGATCATTTGGGTCGGCTTGATAGGTTCAAAGCGGTCAGTAACTTGGCTTTAGGGAGGATTTCGCTACTCCCTGAAATTTGACCTGACGAATTAGGTTTACCGTGTTTGTCACAAAGCTTGTCCACAAAAAATTCCGAACCTCAGTTTTTCACTCATAAAATATGGAGCTTTGAAAATCAGACTTGTCCGGCTTCCAGTAAACCAGGAACAAACAGCAGCACTGTACTGGATTAGTCCGAAGAATACCAGTATAATAAAAACCCTGACCCATTTTAAAAACTTAGAGGATCTGATATAAAATATACATCGAGCATCGAATGACATTCGAAGACGGCTAAAATGGAGTCCACACGATCTTCACCGTGACCAGTTCATTCCAAAATCATCTTGAAAATTGTTCGTGAGATTATTTAAACCAGTAGCTGAAAAACTATAAGTATGAAGTCTGAAGAACAGTTTCCATCTGATGGAATTGAGGGAGCAAATAATGTGAAGAAGGGACAACTAGATAGCACGGAAGTTGCGTTGGCGTTATCTACCTTCTTTCTTCTATAAGATATGGGATTTATCTTTTGTTTGTACCGGGAAGTTTTGCAAATTCTGGATCCCATTCATTCTGTTGCTTGCGCGAAGCATTTCTTTCAACTCTAAGGGTTGATGTTTACGACAAACTGATGGCATACCCTCGGGAAGCTCAAGAGCGGCAATTACAGCAAGTCCAGATCAACGATTCAAAAAAGAATTCCTTCAAACCGTGCAGCACAACAGGTTTGTGGACGGAAACCACTATTTCCTCGATGCGAACACAAGACTTAGCAACATGGTCGGAAAAGGTGACGACCTGCCACTTCTCAGAGTCAGAATATTTCGAAAATCTCAAAGAAGTGGTAACCAACCTAACCAGCGAAATCATACGTGGACCGGTCACCAACTGCTTTTTGTTTTATATGTTCTCCTTCGTTGCAAACGAGGATTTATAAGAATGCTTTACGACCGTGAAAGGTAAAAATGAACGATGTGGTTAACAGCTCTGGTTTTGTCCCCAAGAAGTTCACATTTCATTTTTGACTACCGGGAACGATGCTAGTAGTTAACTTCTGAATACAAATGATGGCAACTAAAAAATATTCTGAATTACTCACGGAGAGCATAATTTTGTCCATGGTAGAATAAAAATAGCAACACAAAATTCCATCGGGTATATCCTTGCGCAACCAGGATTCTTTTAGCATAATAATTTCTGCATTTTTATACTCCTTCTTCTGTATGATTGCTGACATCTCTTCAGTTTTTCCCATTAAAGAACGGATTTTCCTCTCTAAAATCATGGGAATCTGAGTTTTTCCTTCACTGCCTTATCGGAGACCGATTTGCCAGCCTGCATGACGTTTCTTTGTTGTTCTACCTTGCTTGCGCAGCCATTTTTAGAGGGTTGATTGGGTGATCATTGTGCCGCAAAAATGCGTCATCAGGAAGATGTCTAGATTTCGCAACTTTTGCTCCTATGAAATATAGGATCTGTTTTATTCGAAAGCTGCTTCACAGACAGCGTAAGAAGACACAATAAATGATTAGTATAAAATACTAACAGCAAAGCTACAGTCTAATAAGTGTAATGCAGTTCATTCTCAGGCTCTCCCTAGGACAACGATCCATTCGATAACCACAAAGTGCTCAGAATCCGGAAGTGTTCTCGTAGCTCCTACTCAAGGGTGATGACGTCGGTCGACTAAAGAACATGCACTAGAATCCGATCAAAAAACGCACTTACTACATGGCCGATCCAGTCGCCGTCTTTTGTAACAACCTAGGTCAGTCGATTCACAGGAAAAACGCAGGTGGGTTTTACTCAGACCTTCACTGCAGCTCGAGAGTCAATAATGTATGGTGGATTATTGTAGTTCGCACACGCAACAAAACAACCGGTCAGAGAAAATATGATCTGTTCAACAGAAGACTGAGAGCCGTGCCGCTGACGTTTACTGTAAAAAAGCCACTAATCAGAAATGGGCAAGGCCCCATACATTAATATCAAAACATGAGTCACCAATGGTACAAAAACCAGTTCAAACAACAGTCTGTTTTGTTGGTCCAGCTTTACCTTTCTTCCATACTGCTTTGCTCATCTGACACAGCCACTGCTATGGCATCTGAATTGGTATAAAAAGGTGAAGGAATAATGGCGCGTTTGTAAATGTCTCTGATACGCTACACTTCATGATCACACCGTCGGGGGAAGAGACACTGGTTTCCTGTACGAAATAAAAACCACGTCTGTCAATTCACATGTAGACGTTCAACCTTCTGCATAAACAAAACAGAGGTAACTGCGTCACTGAATAGCTGGACATATCAGGGAATGATTTCAACAAACAACGAATGGTGGGTTTAGTGTGATGACTGAATCAACTAAACCCTTAAAAACCAGATCAACAAGCAGGCAACATTCGATTGAGCGGAAAAGTTGTGTAACTCCGAGCAACTAATTTGCTGGTCATACGCAACACCAAAACACGAGGTTAACCGTAAACGCTGAGACCGTAGCCTCCCTTCATTACAAACCCGAACAGTACAAACGAATATGAACTGTCTTTCCTTTTTGCCGCACCCTGGTGAAGACAGTTTTATTCCCCACCCTCATTCTTGTTCTCTTCTATCGGATAGCTTGTCATTCACTCAAGTCGACAAGGGAGTAATTCACCAGCATGTGCACAGTAGTAAAGAGACTGAAAGTCACAAACTATCATCCGAAAAGTGAATAATCGAAAGGACCGTTACCAATAGTTGCTCCTTTCAAGCACAGACTTGTGCGTAGCTAGTGACGTGTCAATCCACAAGTTTATTTGCCCAAATCCATAAGATCGTACTAGGTTATCGATGATGGGTCAGTATCGAGAAACATAAGATTGACATAATATGGGCTTCGCTGAAAATTAATGTAGTCTTACGGGGGAAGTGAAATTCATCACCTGCTGGTCAAATCTTTGTTAGTAGACAACAGCTTAGAAACTACAGAGTAGATAATGAAGTCAGGTGCATACTCACACACTACTCGCCAATAGAAATGGCGGTGACAGTTGGAATACAATGAAACGAATTAGAGAGCTCAGCCGGTACGCTACGGAGACTGAGTGACCTGCGATTCATACTAACGTTAAAAGAAGATTGTATAAATAGGTATGTATATAAGGAGTGAATCAGTGTTAAATGTGATAAAATCAGTGATCCGGCCGGGCTGGCACCAAGGGTGCTAACTGAATTCGCCCTCTTTTTATCTTCATTAGTAACATGTTTACTCCATGAGTTTTTGTTGGATTATGGAGAAATGACATTCATCACACTGGTGCCAAATAAAGATACATCCGAACTGCGCTGCACATGCAGTTCATTAATTTTCTAGAGGATAGCTGGACGGAATCTTATGGCATCGAATATACTACGAGATACGAATTTATGACCCCGGTATTTCGAACCTTGTCACCGGAGCACCTCACTGGATTCCATTGTACCTCCTGCATAATGCTTTCTACTTTTCACTCTATAGAAAACTTTAACCTAACAGTATTTTTCCGAAACCATTGTGCTGCCTTCAGTTGAGTAACAAGGAAAACGTTGATAAATATTTTAGCTGCAGGTGTAAACCCACCATCCACCGGAGTTCGTTATTCAACCCCTTTACCAATGACCAATGTCCCACTAGCTGGCGTACTCAGCTACGTGAATAACTGGTTTTAGCGACGGACCTTCTCCGAGGTACCAGGGTACCGACTGCGACCCAAAATCCAAGCTCAGCGTGCACCAACCGATACAAACCATCTACCTGAGCTACAAACAACATCACTATTCAAGATCATTGGAAGGTACCACTGTATTACCCTATTTCCCTTCCACAAATGCATTCTCCATACCCGGTCATGGTAACTGTGTGCTTATAAATTATCCTTATGACATCGTGTTTTTTACGACACTTAACAACGAAATCACGCCGGGTAATTTCCCGAACAATCCCCTGAAATATCCGACTTTCTTTTAGTTTAGCTGTATTAATAATATCTACATAAATACTGTTTTGAAATATGCTGGTCTTACAACTCAGTGGACAGTCTACTGAGTGGTCGAAATTTCTTCATGAATTGGCCTTAATTATCAATCTAAATTAAGGATGGCTGGATCATTTCCCCATTCTGTTGACCTTCCACTTTGGTCGTCGCAGGACGGTTTCCACCATACTGAGAAGAAACATGAAAAACAAACTGTGGCTACCACGGAGATAAATAAATTATACGTAAACCAAACAGCCCACAATGATTATACAGGGCGATCGGAACCAGTTGGCTAACGAAAGGCATTCTGTTTGACCGTTGCATCATCGTGGTTTTTTTTAAAGAGATAAACTTAGCATTAGAGCTCATAGACTGGATCGGATGTAAATGACCACTGAATGACTACGTCGCCACTATACTCCACACTCGTGGTGCAGGTATTTTTTTATTTCTCAAGGGCCTAATATAGCTTCGACCATACAACAGTACCTTAATAAACCACCTTCGGGGAGATAAACAGTATTTTGTTCTACTCTGACTACGAAAACTGTTGATCTAGAGGAAACTTAGTCTTACTAGCCTCCACGCACATCAGTTTCAGTACACAACTACCGTCCACAGTGTGGATACATGAGGTGACGATCAGTCTGAACTTAACATGAAGTAGTACCAGATATGCAAATGCTAGACCGTTATTCACCAGGTCACTGACTGAGCAGGCCAGAAGAAGATGAAGACTGGGTAGTAACGCGTAGTTGGTAAAGGCCAATTATCATCCTGGGAGTAGGGTGACCCAGGGACAGACAGAGAGGCGAGATAAGGGAAAATGTTCATCGGGGTTCATCAGTCCTTTAGCAGTCCTTGGTATCCGCGTTGGTGTCGTTAAGACAGGAAACAGATGTGAGATAATGAGGGGAAAGAAATCAAAGCAGAATTAGGGCGTGGGCTTTCGACTCCGATCGCAATCCGGTTATGGTCACCATAGCAGAACTGTTAGAAGTAACAATGTCTATTGTAAATTCGTGGTTCTAAGTGAGACACCATTATTAAAACACCAATGGAAGGGCATACATCCAAGTGAGCAACCAGGAATAGCACGGCAGAAACCAACTGAGATCGGAAAAGGGCGGATGTGAAACGGTCTACCCAGCGTAGCGTGAAGTACAACTGTGGCTCAACAGTGTCGCGGTAAGCTCAGTCAACCAAAACAGATCTGGCATGTGGTCACTACTTCCACCATACAACAAAGGAATGTTGATAAAATCTGACTGTTTAACAGACTTACGAGTTAAGGGTGAAGTTCCAAATTGCAGGAAGAAAATACGTTGTGCCAAATATGAAAAGAACATTCAAAGAATACATCTAGTAAGGCCCAGATGTGTATGTGTTTACAGGCATAGTGGTTATCCAATGGGGTCTGCCTATGGTCGATTAGTAATTGGAAATATATTTCTAAGTAGCATAATATAATAAAATATTGTTGTCCTTCAGAATAAAAAGGAAATCTGGCATGTACGCTCTAATATTTATATTTATTCATATAAACTAAGAACAACGTTGCTCTTCCTAGAACCTCGAGCAACAAAAGTTTTATTTCAGGTATAGTATCGACATAGGACACATCAGGCATAAGTAACACGCACCAAACAACATCCATTGCATCGTGGACAATTTGGGAACAGTTACAGACCTGGAGCTTCGAGTTTCTAATACTACTACTGAAAACAAGAGCAGTAGCTAACAATTGACTTTTCCTGAATTCTCGCGAGAAAATTTGCGTGGCATTGTCCGCTTGACAAATCGGTGAACGACACCGGAATTTGCAAATTATACATTCGAAGGTGCTTATTCAACCACAAAGTGATCGGATATAGCTGCCCACGCAAATCAAGTGGATTGTTAGTGGTATGTAAACCAACATGAACTCGTTCATTGTGAATAAACGGGCCATGTTGGTCAGTTTAGTATGGCCTCGCATAGAAAACCCGAGTGGAATGGTAACGTATGTGGTATCTGATCAGCGGTACGTCATCCACTAGCACAGTATTTACCGCTGACCCGTTTGTGGTTTAATCTCGTATATTCGCTTTGGTCTCCTGAATGTGAATGACTTCAATGAATCTAGTTACATTGGAATAACCAATAACGGCTATTGGATTGTGGCTGTTCTGGTTGCTACTTCTCAGCAGCAGCCTCACTACAAAATAAAAGCTACCAAGGGTATGAGAACCTAGGAGGAGAAGCGAAGAATAGTGGCAATATGAAGATTAGGTTGTGTGAATACA
Organism: Fasciola hepatica; assembly: GCA_948099385.1. Taxonomy (NCBI): domain Eukaryota; kingdom Metazoa; phylum Platyhelminthes; class Trematoda; order Plagiorchiida; family Fasciolidae; genus Fasciola; species Fasciola hepatica. The sequence continues at coordinate 4,502,279 of CANUEZ040000012.1, read as the reverse complement.
AGTGTCTCACGTTTCATGATATGCAGGGTATCTTCCTGTCTGCTTCTGATCACTGATTGAATGGATATGTTGGAAGTCCCAACGGAGGAAAATAATTTCAAACACTGGGTCTCCTTTATTCAATTCATTAAAGCAGGAGGAAGACATAAGCAGCCAGATGCAAGCATTTCGTTTACTCTTGTCAACCGCGGACGTAAAACAAGTATATACATATACACGGCACCGTTCGGGGGGGGGGAGGGTAAATGCAACAGTAAAGTAGGCACGATCGAAAGTTCTTACAGTACGTACGTTGGGGAGAGTAAAGTCTGTCGTGTTAACGCCAAGGCAAACAAACATTTTGGGTCAATTGTTTTTGTGCACAGAGTGCTGGCTGATGCATCATCATTAGAATCGCTTCATTGAACGCTAATACTTTCGGTTTTGGATTGTGCAACAATGCTTTGAAACACTGGGTCAGGTCAACTTTGTGACCTAATGCAATTAAGTGTCTTGCAGTCGAAGAAGCTGGCGGTTTTACGTTGTTTTGTATTGTCCCAGTGTGTTGCGTCATCAGGTTTGACAGCCAATTGGGGTACGTGTTCTGACATTCGTTGAGTCAAGCAGCGATTCGTCCTGCCAATGTATACGTCACCGCAACTGCGCTGCTGTGTATGTGGGCTTTAGAGCTGATTTAGGATTACAGTTTATTCGATTAAATAAATTATCTCCTTTAAAAGGGAAAGTGATAAAACTTGCTTCTTCTCGACATTCATTGTTTTCCCACGCACAAGTCTCGGCTTCTGATGTAGTTTGATATGGTTTTCCAGATGTTCTAGCTCATTGAAACACAGCAGCTTCTTGTAACTGTTCGGGAAGCTTTATCTTTTATCTCTGAAAATAAATTTGAGAACTTTTCAAGGGGAATGGAGGAAAGAACCATGATGAAAACAATCAAGAGCCTTCAGGGCAGCATGTGCAAAACACAGCAATGGTAACTATTCTCGACAGACACAAGAGTATACATTCACAATCTTTCCGGCTGTCAGTTGACCAAAGCGCAAAGTGAGGTTTTATCGTTGGGATTAAATTTCAAAGTGCCACCCAAACAAATGAACCAGCTACAGACATGCGTTCAGTTCGAGAACCTTTGTGATCAAGTGAAGGGTCTAGTGCCCACGTCATCTGAGGAAGCGGGTTCGTTCAGAACCAAGCTGGTTGATATTTCCGAACAATACCTCTCTGCGCCCATACGTCAATGGTGTTGTTTATCACAAGATTATCGGGTGGTGGTTAAACAACTCAAACAAATGAATGAATTATTGTTTCTAAGACCGGACAAGGATCAGGCGTCGAAACTATGGAAAAGAAAGAATACTTGGAAAGGATGGAGCAGATACTTTCCGTTGTGCAACTTTTCAAACTGGACATTACTCCAGAGAATTGACAGAGAAACACATATCACCGAAGCGAAGCTTGAGAATTGTAGATAATTTCCTTCCGGTGTTACTTTTCGCTGGATTCTGAGCTAAAGAGTCCCATCCTGGCGCCCAGTTAATAAAATATCTAGAAAAGGCAAACGTTTATCACATTTTTCTTCGTGAGAAACTGCGAGGTTTAGATGCATAGAGTTAAGAACGTCAACAAAAGGGAAAAAGCTTTCTTCAGTAGTATAAATTAAAATATCGTCCACGCATCGTCGGCTAAATGGAAATTGGAAAACGGTATTACAGAGCTGTTTTTCGATCATACCCAAAAATACTTCTGCCGAGGTTGGGCCCAGAAGGCCTCCCATGGCCACACCATCCATTTGTTTGTAAGCTCAACCTTTAAAACTAAAACGAATACTGTATGTGCGTAAAAGGATAGGATTATTAGGGTATTCAACAGGAATAGGCAAATGAAAGTTGTACGAAGAATTAAAATCACATAGATAGTCTACTCTCTCATGAAGAGGTACCCTTGTTAAGGATGACTCACCGTTGACGAAATATATTTTGTCAGAACTCACTGAAATACTGTTCAACAAATTCGCGAGTTCAAATGAATCTTGTAGACAAAATGGTGTTATGCTTTTCTGAACGGGGGTAAGAATCTCGAAGGGCCACCGGGCAAATTTGGGATAAGCCGAGTTTTGCATGCATTATGTCGGCCTCAAAGGGACTCCACGCTTTTGAACTTTGGGTGATCTTCTCACGTAGGACGTCTGTGTTCCAAGTGGTTTCAGATTCTTGTATGTTGCCTCAGAAATGAAACCTTATCTACAATTCTCAAGCTTCGCTTCGGTGATATGTGTTTCTCTGTCAATTCTCTGGAGTAATGTCCAGTTTGAAAAGTTGCACAACGGAAAGTATCTGCTCCATCCTTTCCAAGTATTCTTTCTTTTCCATAGTTTCGACGCCTGATCCTTGTCCGGTCTTAGAAACAATAATTCATTCATTTGTTTGAGTTGTTTAACCACCACCCGATAATCTTGTGATAAACAACACCATTGACGTATGGGCGCAGAGAGGTATTGTTCGGAAATATCAACCAGCTTGGTTCTGAACGAACCCGCTTCCTCAGATGACGTGGGCACTAGACCCTTCACTTGATCACAAAGGTTCTCGAACTGAACGCATGTCTGTAGCTGGTTCATTTGTTTGGGTGGCACTTTGAAATTTAATCCCAACGATAAAACCTCACTTTGCGCTTTGGTCAACTGACAGCCGGAAAGATTGTGAATGTATACTCTTGTGTCTGTCGAGAATAGTTACCATTGCTGTGTTTTGCACATGCTGCCCTGAAGGCTCTTGATTGTTTTCATCATGGTTCTTTCCTCCATTCCCCTTGAAAAGTTCTCAAATTTATTTTCAGAGATAAAAGATAAAGCTTCCCGAACAGTTACAAGAAGCTGCTGTGTTTCAATGAGCTAGAACATCTGGAAAACCATATCAAACTACATCAGAAGCCGAGACTTGTGCGTGGGAAAACAATGAATGTCGAGAAGAAGCAAGTTTTATCACTTTCCCTTTTAAAGGAGATAATTTATTTAATCGAATAAACTGTAATCCTAAATCAGCTCTAAAGCCCACATACACAGCAGCGCAGTTGCGGTGACGTATACATTGGCAGGACGAATCGCTGCTTGACTCAACGAATGTCAGAACACGTACCCCAATTGGCTGTCAAACCTGATGACGCAACACACTGGGACAATACAAAACAACGTAAAACCGCCAGCTTCTTCGACTGCAAGACACTTAATTGCATTAGGTCACAAAGTTGACCTGACCCAGTGTTTCAAAGCATTGTTGCACAATCCAAAACCGAAAGTATTAGCGTTCAATGAAGCGATTCTAATGATGATGCATCAGCCAGCACTCTGTGCACAAAAACAATTGACCCAAAATGTTTGTTTGCCTTGGCGTTAACACGACAGACTTTACTCTCCCCAACGTACGTACTGTAAGAACTTTCGATCGTGCCTACTTTACTGTTGCATTTACCCTCCCCCCCCCCGAACGGTGCCGTGTATATGTATATACTTGTTTTACGTCCGCGGTTGACAAGAGTAAACGAAATGCTTGCATCTGGCTGCTTATGTCTTCCTCCTGCTTTAATGAATTGAATAAAGGAGACCCAGTGTTTGAAATTATTTTCCTCCGTTGGGACTTCCAACATATCCATTCAATCAGTGATCAGAAGCAGACAGGAAGATACCCTGCATATCATGAAACGTGAGACACTTGTATTCACACAACCTAATCTTCATATTGCCACTATTCTTCGCTTCTCCTCCTAGGTTCTCATACCCTTGGTAGCTTTTATTTTGTAGTGAGGCTGCTGCTGAGAAGTAGCAACCAGAACAGCCACAATCCAATAGCCGTTATTGGTTATTCCAATGTAACTAGATTCATTGAAGTCATTCACATTCAGGAGACCAAAGCGAATATACGAGATTAAACCACAAACGGGTCAGCGGTAAATACTGTGCTAGTGGATGACGTACCGCTGATCAGATACCACATACGTTACCATTCCACTCGGGTTTTCTATGCGAGGCCATACTAAACTGACCAACATGGCCCGTTTATTCACAATGAACGAGTTCATGTTGGTTTACATACCACTAACAATCCACTTGATTTGCGTGGGCAGCTATATCCGATCACTTTGTGGTTGAATAAGCACCTTCGAATGTATAATTTGCAAATTCCGGTGTCGTTCACCGATTTGTCAAGCGGACAATGCCACGCAAATTTTCTCGCGAGAATTCAGGAAAAGTCAATTGTTAGCTACTGCTCTTGTTTTCAGTAGTAGTATTAGGAATTCGAAGCTCCAGGTCTGTAACTGTTCCCAAGATGCACAAAGCAGGAAAGTTTACTGCACGCAAATCCCTCCCTTAGTGAATTCCCCCTTTCCCTTGTTTTGTAAACCCATTTCGGATGGCCGCTGAAAAGAAATTCTAGTTTTGTTCCTCGGCCTTGTTTTAAAATCAAGAACGCAGTTTTGTCGAACCCTTCAGTTACGTAGAGTCTAATGCGCATTTTTTCTGGACGGCTGAAAATTATCGTGTTCAAGTTAGTGTCAAAATAACGACAAAGCCTTCCCACTCAGAATATTTCCAGCAATTAGAAGCAACCATCGCATCTTCAACATTGGTCACGCCATGCTTCTTCCAGAATCAGTCTTCAAGCAATGTGCTTACTAATCCGAATATTACACGTTTTGCTACGACGTATCTGTGCTGGTACGTGTGTGCACTTGGATATACATTCGTGATGGCTTATGAAATAACATTCCACGAAAAAACCCCACATTTATGTTCAAGTTTCATACTGAACCTGGAATACTTACCAATAGCCTTAGGATCTTGCTGTTCTTGTTGACTTTGCAAACATGAAACTAATTCAAACGTAGTACAATTGATGTGAGACTACGTCTTCTGTGTTCGTAAACTGACAACAGATTGCATGGGTTTGTCACCTACCTTCAGCACTGACATTTTATAGCAACGCCAGTGAATCCGTCTGGGTCAGCTGGATGCCTAAGTAAAAAGTAATGGCATCAGGTTGAGATAAGTCGATTAACCCGTTTTCTTAAAAAGTGCACGTCTAGTTGCAGTGATGATATAACAAACATCGTTCTCCTTTCCATTTTAGAGCAGCCCAAATTCCGTGGTAGGCGTGGTAATATAACACAAAGGCCGGTCTCCCATGACTCTCAGGATCGAGATGTCGGGATTGATCGAATGTTTATTTTCTAATAAGCGGTCTGTGTAAAATGAACCTTTCCACTATGCTCTGTGATCCATTTCAGTAAACAAGGATACTAATGCCCTTGCTATTGATCAGACGCACTTGCTGCCGCGGCGCACATGCAGTGGAGAGGCATGAGTGGTTCTTTTTATCAGGCTTGCTGTTGTGACTGAACGAGATCGTCCCGGGGTTCCAAAAGTCCAGGTGATTTATCACGGATAATTCGAAAATTCATCATTTCTAACAACCCAGTGAATAAGCAAAAGGTTATCTTGTTCACAACCTCGGATTATGTTCACCGAAGTAGTTTGACAAGCACAGCCTGTTTAATGTAAGTAAAACCTTGTTTACGACGATCTGTTTCTGTACAGCATTTTTCTCCCATATCTTATAGTAAACTTAACCAAATGCTATTTCACTTCCTTTTTTTATTTATCACAGAATCTAACCCGGGAACGTCAAGATATGAATTCCATGTTGACGACCGTTTCAACACAACCGTGAATCACGAGGTGCACTGAGGCCATAGCCTTTAGCCTTCATCTATCTGGAGTTTTACTTACTTTGTGTTAGTTGATAACGGGAAAACTGGATAAACTAGAAAATGGTGTCGATGTTTCTCTATTATTTATCGGTTTCATTTTAGTTTGTACACAACTAGGCATAGAGAACAACGGTGTTTAGACTTATGAAACCATGCAAACAGTGAAATAATCCTGAAAGCTGGACTGCTGTTGTAAATGTCGTTGGTTTTTGAAACGTAGTTGTGAGTGAAAAGTATCTGATATCTAGGTAAGCGTTATCCACTTTCCTGTTGAGAAAAAATAACACGTACTTTGAAGACCTTTACAGTCACTTGAGACCCCCACGGTGATACTACTCATGAGTAGTCAACTGGTAAAAGATGGGGAATGGTGGAGGGAGGTGAACCGAAGCTGTCAGTCGGGATAATGAAAGGCATGTGAGGGACTTTAACCGAGAAGGAATTGGTTTTCGGCTGAATATTTGAACTAGCAACATCAGCACAACAGTTCCTATCCCACTTAGACCAGTGCAGGTTAAACACTGTCGGCAATGCGTGCTTAAGAAACCGGCGGTGGTCAGACAGTCAGCATTGCCGGCTCCTGAAACTTCTCTCCTAGGCACGAACTCTCGCACCGCTGCCGGTAGCTTCCCTAGTTGGCAGCCCATAATTGGCCATCATCTCCTTTCTGAAATATTTTACTCCTATCATATAATAAAACGAAGGTAAAGAAAAGAAAGGAAAAAAGAACAGTTGCCTAGTTCCGCTTAGGGCAGAATCACTTATCGATCGCTACCGTGATGGGAAGGAATACCAGTTATGCTGAGTTTTTGAACAGCTCATTATCTAATTTTCCCATCGTTTTGTTATTTACGGATCATGTTGAACGTTAAAGATATTAAATAGCTGAACCTATTGATTCAAGTACCTGAAACACTGCCCATTGGGTGAGTTATTCTAATCTAGTGATAAATATTACTCGAGTCAGGTCACCCGATAAAGGGTAAACTTTCAACAGGTACAAGACAGAAGTATGAGGAACGATAAGGAATGTGGGGAAAAAGGTGGGAAATTAGAAATTGGATGTGTAATACTTCCAACCTGGAGAGGAAGGTTAACATTAGGATTCGTGTTCGAAAGGGGCACAGAGCAGCATAATGGATGACTCATCTCCCGCCCGAATAAAAAACGACCACCAGAACCCCGGCTTCATCGATCGCGAAACAACTTGTGGCCTTTCGTCATCTGACTGATTTGGGTCAAGTTTTCCGAGTGATGGCACGGAATCGGGACCCAAAGCTCCTAACCTTTTGTGAGGCTGTATTGATAAGTAGACTTAGGCTTTCACCATGTGCACAGGAACTTTTGACCCACAATGTGTGTTTGTCGTGGAGGTAACCAATCAGGTTTACCGGACCGTTTCCTAATTTAGTTCGACACTGTTTATTCCATTAGGCTGCTCTGTGTCCCATTCGAGCACGAATCCGCACGTTTTACGTAAGCAGTTGAGAAAATTTAAAAAAAAATGCTTGAATCTCGAAATAAGTATCTTCTATCTGTTTTGATGAACTGGATCAAGGGGACCAAAAGTTTCAAAGTTAACATTAGGGTCGTGTATTACGTGTTTGTAATACATAAATAAGCGAAGGAGGCAAGTAATCACGCTATTTCTATACGGAGGCATGCGAAAAGGGTGAATTTCCAGTCTTTACCTGGAAAAGAAATAACAGAAATATTTTGACCATGTGCGTAGAGGATAGCGATTAGCATTAGATAAATCCGTAAATCTGTCACAAACATCAAACTGCCTCTGAATGACAAAATCCGTAAACGTACCTTTTCTGCAAGATTTTAGTTTCAGAGAATTGATGACTAGGTCGAAATCATTCTCCTTTAATGAAAAAAGGTTACGAAAGATCAGTGAATCTGGTGAAGAAGAATAAGCAGCCATAACGAGCGACGACCACGACATGATGAGACGACAACGACAGTCGTCCTCGTCACCAGTGACCAACGAAGCGGACAAAGCGACCGGCAAGGTCATACTGAGGGCGCTGAATGCAGCGCTCTTCTGTGGTGGTTGCACGTGCATCACATACAGTGAAGAAAACTAGATGAGCCAAAGCTCAGTAATTGCATAATCAGGGGCCAATACTTACACCAGAGAATATAGAAATGCCGGTCTAAGCCACAACGCCACCAATGCAACAAAACAAGTACTGAAGTTACCTAAGCCAGCTGAGTCTAAACGAAACGAGCGTTTCTGAATTTGGGCAAAGGTCGCTCATTAGGATTAATTTGAGGCACGAAATCGAAGATTCCTTTGGGAGATATTGGTTATCAACAGAAAGACGTGGCAGGTTAATGCAGACAGCTTGGCAGCACGAGGCCTACTGAAGATCAGAGAGCACCGTTTCGAATACGGACGCGTCGTAGGATGGCTATGGCTCATCTATCCAAGTTGGTTTAGTCCTAACAGGAGTGGCGTCTTTGTTCCTCATATTATAGTTTGCTTCAATGGTTTAATTTACATTACTCTCTTTCAAAACTTCATCTTTTTGTTTTCTGGTTCCTCTGTTCACTGCCTTTTATTGTATGTTTGTTGCGGTTGGCCTGAGACGGACTACCTCCAAGTTTGTACTGTACAAACTTGACTTGTTAGCGTCCTTAATTGAGATACCGCATTGACTGAATATAACGTTCCACTTACCGATGGATATGGGATTTCGATCTCTTGCTGATATCTGGTTATCTTGGTTATTTTGCAACTGTTCGTCGTTAGAGGTACCAATTCGTGCGCGTATTCAGAGTCCAACAGCTAGCTGCCGCAACAGGCACCTCATCACACTGCAGAGTAATATGGATGAGATAAAGATATAAAACGACAAAAGAACCAAATACCAAATTCAGTCAGTTAGAGCTATACTCCAGTTGAAATATGGGCGAAAACCTCATCAGCTTATTTACCATCACTCAGATCATGAGGTATAGAGAGTTCAGCTATATAAAGGGAGAAAAGGAATGATGATAAAAAAGCCTGAAAATTTCCAAAGTTAACTTGAGCAGAGGAAGTGTTGTTGTTGCCAAAAGAAATGAACTATCCGTGATTAGAAAATGGTCGTTTGAGGTGTTCACCGTACGGCAGAAAAGTATCTCAGCGAAGAGAACCGACAGTTTTGGAGTAATCAAGAGACACTGGGTAAACACTGTACCCCTCTTTGTCAATCTCATGAGACCCCTAATAGAAAAGGCGTCCAACGTCATCGTTGGTTAACACATATGTCTTGTACACAAATCATGTATGATCAATAGAAAGGAAGTAGGAAATCACATGGTCGAAAAATGCTTTCTCGCGTACCTTAGGTAGGGAGGAGGTGAAAGCTATCGAACAGTACCTTCTGGATCCTTTATTAAAGACTGGTGAGGTACATACGGGTCTCCTGCATCCATTTATTTCACCAGCACTGTTACTCTGAATAAAGAGGTTGGCTGAAGGAGATAGGAGTACTGAATGACAGACTTATGGCAAAGTAGAATATAGTAAATCAGGATCAGCAGACGTGCTGCACTTGATTTATTGCAGAATACCACGGACAGAGACAGATAAATTTCGACCAAGCTCATGGGAGCCCAAACAGGAAGGAGGATGATGGGGTTCAGTTAGATTTAGACAAACATTAGCCATGCTTTGAGTGTAGTGATTGTGGAGTCTATTTCCTAGCGGCAACCTCGAAAAGAAATAATAATAAAAAAGTATAGAAGGAGTAACATAAGAAGTACAAATATAGCTATCAAGTAAATAAAGAAAAATTTGGTTACAAGGGCACCATTGATCGCGAAGCCTAGCCATATTCTACAGAGTATCTAACCGTGGAGGAGGGTCTCTTGGACCTCATCCAGGAAGTCTAACTCGCCATATATAGCCAGGTCCACAGGTTAGGTTTTTCATACCCTCCTACCACGTCATGGACTGGCCACCAATACTCATCTTCCAACTATTACAGACCTCATAAGAAATTGTGCACCCAAGAATCCTGTCAGGGGACATGCTCAACGAGTTTCCGAAATATCTCAGCCTGACGAGCTTAAGCTTTTCTTCTGATGACTTGATCCGTGAACTTACGATTTTCCGCTGAACCTCGTCATTGTTTATCAGTTCAGTTTTAGTTTGTTCAGCCATTAACCTCGCACTTCTGGGCTCTGGTTACGGTTGCTACTTTCCAGCAGCGTCCAGTAGAGGGCAGAAAGAATAGAACCGTAAGGTGAAAAAGATCCGAAAATCAATGTACTGAGTGAAAATTACGAAGAGGAAGAAAGAATCCGAATGCCACTACGCAGATGGGCGCGACATCTAACCATATCACTTAAAGTACCCAACCATTTATTAAGTAGATCACGTGACCCCAACCTGGAAGCCTAACACGTCCTACTTGGCCGAGTCCACTGGTCAAAGATTTCATACTTTTCTGCCATGTCATGGACTGACCACCCCGACCTAACGTTTAAACATTACCGGCCTCGGCGAATGGGGTACTCGGAGGAAGTCTACGGGGGGCATTCGTAACACATGTCCCAACTACCTTAATGTGTTTAGATTCAGTACTTGGTCCACAAACTAGCATCTGGTTCCCAAAACCTTAGGTCTAAACTCAGCACGGCTTACACGGTGTTTCCACCATATTTGGGCAGTGCTACGGAGATATCGATGCTCGAAAACCGACAAGCTCAGCTTCTTTTCTACCTTTAACGGCCATGTTTCTGAGCCGTATAGAAGAACGGACCTAACTGTAGCATTGTACACTCTATCCTTAACAGAGAGCGGGATGTCATTCCTAAGACAAAAATGACGAAGGCTGGCAAAAGCCCCTTCATCTGATACGAAGCGACAGTCCAAGTAATAGGACTAATCTACCTCAGTTAGAGCTTCCGGTGCAAAGACGGGTTATGCGTAGACTCAATCAAGTCCTGCAGCAGAGTTTCACAATTTGAAGGGGGAAATGCATTCCAGATACCACTACAAAACTGTTCATCAAGACTAGACTGCACCTCGATGTAGTGTGATGGGTTGCGTGCCTCCACGACCAAAAGAGCTATACAAGATGACTTCCTCAAACCGGAGATGCAATCATGCCTGATAGGTTGATCGGTAAAAGACAGACAAATTTCGGTCTCTGGACCAGTTGCTGGACAATATCTGGTTCTAACCACTATGCCTGTGCAGAGGACATTCAAGCAAATAAACACAGAGAGAAGTAGTTTCCTGGTCTACAAACCTCCATAAGATGGACAAAGGAGTGGAGTATTTGGGGTTTCTCTCGATGGTGAGGAAAGTCATTGCGCCTCATTGGGCAACTATCGCCCGCCTAATTTGGGTAGCCCCCGGCCCAAAGAATGCTGCCCTGTCCACATTCCGCTTGCCCCATTGAGTGTACAGGACTGAGGACTGAATCCGAAAAGCGAAAAAATAACAAAGCTTCAGTGAAGACAAGACAGGATGCTTGCAACCATCAGGTTTCACGTGATAAACCAGATGAAGTTCCTTCACGGATTCTTCGATCACGTTGTCGTGTTGGGTTAATGCCCCACTGCCTTGTGGGTGAGACTTTTGAGCCAAAGGCTTTTGTTAGGGTTCCCAAAAGAAAATCCCTTCTGCGTTGGCAGCCGCGAGGTATGGTTCACCCAGAAACCTCCAGCATCTTTCCTGTAAAAGGCCTCACTTCCCTTTATTTGAGTATTGCTTTTGCGGTGTTCCCAAAAGATTTGAGCAATGCTAAGAAGATATCGGTTTTCAAATACAGGCAATCTCCGTATATCCCCCATCCGCATTGGCTACATCTTGGAGCCTTACAGGAACGCAGGCCTGACTACTGAAAAGTGCACTCTACCCTCGGTAGATAAATGGATGTCAAATCGACGCCACAGATGACTCAGGTTGGCAAATGCCAAACGAGCCATCTGTATACGCGAAGACATCTCATCCGATATTTGGCCTCTCAGTGAAATGCAGCTGTCCAGATAACTGAACTTGTCTACCACGTGTATAGTCTCCTCAGACCAACCCAGCCCTGCAACAGCATCATGCACTTCCATGGTGCATGACACATACCGAACATTATTAAGTAGTCAATCAAGCTGTCTAGAGAAGCTTGCAACTCACCTGGATCTTCACTTAGAAGAACTATGTCGTCAGCATATTTGAGGTCCGACACTTAGTCACTCAAGAAAAGTTCAATGCCCCTGTCCTCGTCTGACAAAAACACGGTCTCTAAGACCGTATGAATTACAAAGTTAAAGAGAAAAGGAAGAAGGAAGCAACCCCCGATGTAAAAGATCACCGTCAGCCCGAACTCAGCTTCGGATAATTATATGAGGGGAGTTATAGATGGAAATGAATTTCTCTGGTACACCCCCCCCCCCCCAACGAGAGGCAGAGTCAGAGAACAGTGTGGTCTTCTGAGTAGAAGGCCGCTCTAACATCAAGAAAAAAGGGGGTGGTGGGCCTATGGAAGGTGTGCCTGAGTTCTAAAACTTATCGAAGAGTGAATAGGTGATCAACACTACCTCGACCAGGTCTAAACCCAGCTCGATTCTCGTGCCAGCACTGTTCGCGGTCGTTAGATCAGCGGTGGAGAATAATACCAGTGAGCAGTTTAAGTGCGGCTTTAACCAGACTTATTCCCCAGTGGTTTTCACATAAGGACCTGTCACCCTTCCTGTGAATTGGTACGATCCCCGATTCACGCCAACTCTCTGGAACCTGTTCCTTCTCGCACAAGGAACAGAGGAGTTTTGTCAACTCCAACAACAACGCTGAGCCGGAGTCATTAAAAATAGACTCAGGCAACCCCTTTTGGTCCAACAGCTCTATGTCGTTGAAGACAGCTTATCTCACAAAGAACCTCCGCTTCTGAAGGAGGAAAGGTATCTGAAACCAGCTAATTAGCGAACTGGTGGTGGATAATATCCAATTAGGCTGCTTCTCAAAATGCTCCTCTCAGCAGACTAGACGACCATCCTGAGTCTCAATCAGCGAGCCACTCGTCTCTTTGATCAGCTCACTGACGCCTGGTTTATGTGGACCTGTTTGTCTAATCAGACGGGAAAAATTGCGGTCTTTGCCGACTGCCTCAGCTTTCTCCATTTCCATACGTTTTCCAATCCGCCTTTGCTAATGGCCATATCTCAGGCTTCGAATCTGTTAACGCGTAAAACATTCTCGTGCCTCATCATATCTGGAATCCGCGGAAATCGATCAGTGAGCATCAAACAGCTCAAATGAAGACGCAGATGTTCATCGTTTCTGTGCGGCTGACCGTTGGACCTTGGGCAACATGAGCAGCTTCTAAAAGAAAGCGTTAGATCTCTGCTCATCGCTCTTCTGGATCCTGGGCTTTTGACTACATCGATACCCTGGTGGATAAATGTGCTTGGAAATTGGATCGAAGGCTATCATCCAGCAGCAGCGAGGAAGACTGGCTTCGGAGTTGCTTCGGCCACCGAAGAGGCGCAAGCTGGAATGCGTGCACATGGACGTGATCATGGTCTACATAAATGAACCAGAGTAACGGATATTCTTGAAATGGCCCATAGGAGTGGCAACCGATAACAACAAGGTTAATCTGAGTCCACTGCTGTCAAGGCGTAGGAGGAAGCTAGGATAGTTGGTGCCGCTTTTTGTGCAAAATATTCATATTCGCTTCAAAAATCCCGTAAATATTGGTTGAAATTAGACAAGACACTTCAGCCCATTGGGTGACACAAATTTAGCCCTGTTTCTTTGACAAGTGTCGATTGATCTTAATTGTCATGTTTCTAAAAGCTGAATTTATCTGCCCGATTTTATCGTCTACACAACTTTTCTCTCCGATTTTGGAGTGACTCGCTGGTATGTATGGATTACTGGACCAGGCCCAAAGGCTTGTACGTGACTATCTTTCTCTCTCTGTCTGATTTATCCGTGTGAACGATTGAACTTAACCAACCCTCTATAATCATGCACTTTCTCATAGCCATGTTATTCCTTTCGTTCTTCACCCACGCTCTTGTGAATGTGTTCCCGCGAACGATCACTTCTCTTCTTACTGCTGATTGTTCAAAAGGCCATCCGCCCCATAAATAAGGACCCTCTTGTAAACCACTCGACTCTCTCCTGCATGACCGTCTCGAGCGTTTCCAGTCTACTGTTGGCTGTGCACCATGAAGCCGTTGTAGGCTGTTTTGATTCTGTGGCCGGTTTGTCCACGATTTGAGGTGTTATTGTCATAGTTTTATCATCTGTCCTATAGTACGCGTAGTAAAGCGAGCCTGTGTTCTCAGCCTTAGGACTTGGGGTTCGTTTATCTGCGAATCACTCAATTACGGAATGACAATCCTGTACATAGTCCACGGTCGGAACATAGATGGGTGAGTTGGTCACCATTACCTTGTCGATCGGCTAGAACGCCAAGTCGGCCTCCCATATTTCTCTCAGTCTTGTCTAGGATTCCAACCTGAGCACTGAAATCACCAGTAACAACCATAAAATAGGTAGAGGGCAAACTTTAAAGAAGTTGAGATATACCAACGTAGAATTCGCCCTTGGCTTCGTTGATGCTACCTTTATTTTGGGGCATACACAGAAATGACGAACGGCCATGGAAGCTTCAGTATATTGCTGTTTACGTACACAGAACCACTCAGCTAAACCACCCATGGGAGAATGTTGACTGAAATCCATTCGATTAGTGCGCACTTAGCTCTCACTCTCAGAGCGATGCCAAAACCAAACTGATCACGAGCACGAGACTCCGAATCTCTCTACACGAGAAGAGTGAAATAAGAAGTCAGGCTTATATCTGAGGAGCGAAGCGTTAACACCGAAGATGGGTCTGGTATGCTTGTTTCGGAGACACAACATACATCTATTCTAAAGGTTTCAAGAGTTCTAGCTGGGGAGGTCAGCGGCCCCATTCGGCAAGGTGTGCAAATGCGGAAAGCAGCTGATTAAGAAGAATGCTTAGGTCACAAACAATTCTCCATTCCCCCCTATCTCCAAGTTATCATCCTTATGGAGAGATATAAGTTCTTGGTCACAACTCATTATGGCTTCTCGTATCCGCTTAGAATTGGGACGTGCAGGATGAGGGTCAGAAAGTTGAGAAATCCCGAGGGAACACCGAAGATTTCCGGGCGAATGGTACCTCGCGGCTGCCAACGCAGAAGGGATTTTCTTTTGGGAACCCTAACAAAAGCCTTTGGCTCAAAAGTCTCACCCACAAGGCAGTGGGGCATTAACCCAACACGACAACGTGATCGAAGAATCCGTGAAGGAACTTCATCTGGTTTATCACGTGAAACCTGATGGTTGCAAGCATCCTGTCTTGTCTTCACTGAAGCTTTGTTATTTTTTCGCTTTTCGGATTCAGTCCTCAGTCCTGTACACTCAATGGGGCAAGCGGAATGTGGACAGGGCAGCATTCTTTGGGCCGGGGGCTACCCAAATTAGGCGGGCGATAGTTGCCCAATGAGGCGCAATGACTTTCCTCACCATCGAGAGAAACCCCAAATACTCCACTCCTTTGTCCATCTTATGGAGGTTTGTAGACCAGGAAACTACTTCTCTCTGTGTTTATTTGCTTGAATGTCCTCTGCACAGGCATAGTGGTTAGAACCAGATATTGTCCAGCAACTGGTCCAGAGACCGAAATTTGTCTGTCTTTTACCGATCAACCTATCAGGCATGATTGCATCTCCGGTTTGAGGAAGTCATCTTGTATAGCTCTTTTGGTCGTGGAGGCGCGCAACCCATCACACCACGTCGAGGTGCAGTCACTTTGTGATGGAGAAAAAGGACGTAGCCCCTTGGTTGTGCACGGGTTATGGTTGCTACCCCGAAAAAATGTCGAGTGATGCTGGGGAAGCCACTTCGTATCATATTCAGCAGACTTTGCTTATTATCCGCACACACAGTGTAGGCTATACCATCCCCGAGCGGGGGCGCAGCCTCATTTTTTCTCCTCGACCGGGATGAAAAATATGCTAGCTTCGGGCCTTAAGAAGTCATGTCACATTCAGACCGCCTGATAAAATAAGAGGGCCTTCTCGCCCGGAATCGTTTAAAGGTCCATCTGGGCAAATCTCACAAATACTCTACCTCTAAACTGAATTATGCATCAGACTTGGGCTCATCAAGTAGGCACCAAGATGTCTCGGTTTCTATTTCCTCTCATATAACCACCAAGCTCTCACGTGGAACACCAAGGAGCTTCATCAGAGGCATCGATCCAACAATCCTCTTGAGACGAACAGATGGTAAAGCGAAGACGAACGAAGGTCTGTATACCGAGGGGGACTTTTCAGTTATCCGCAAAAGCTTGGGCCGCTCTCCTTTACAACTGCTCAGATCCACATGACATCAAAAGACAGGCCATCTCTGACTTAAGTAGTATCTACAGTTGGGTAGACAAAGTTTCTCAGAAGCACGCAACTGGCTTCGTGGTTATTGCTGCTCCTCAAATATCAGTATCCGATACCCCTTTGTCCATCCTCTCTTTTTGATACTTGTACACTCCGTAGTTGTGTCCACACAGCCATCTAATTTGTGCATCAGTAGAGTGATTGAAGCTCCTATTCGGAGAGTCCACTGAGGAACAACTACCATCTGTAGGTGCTACTTAAATCAAAAAAACCAACTCTCCACCACCGAGTCATCGTTCTTTAGGTCAGCTGCTTCTAGCCTACATAGGACTATCAGCTAACCACCCTTGAGGTTCCTTAGTAAACAGTCCCAATAGAAACTTTCAATCACTCTCCGAATACACAAATTAGATAGTTGTGAAGAGACAAGCCACCTATCTGATCAAAAGAGACCGTAACCACTACTGAACCGAAATCACATACACTATAGAGACTGCGGCTAACTGCGGTGACTTCTCAAAGCTCTTTCGCCTGATTCGTACTGCATCCGGTAAGAGACAGTCAGCAAAACTGTCCGTTGAGAAGCTGCCTGCATACTCATTCCTGAGCAGGCTAAAAGGAGGCAACGATGGATCAAACGCTTTATTTTTCACTGAGCAGTCCGACGGCAAATCCCATCAACCCAGAACGAACACTGCAGCTTTAGTAACAACCTATTAAGCCGAGAAGACTTTACTGATGTAATACACAAGTTGAGGAACCATAGTTTTTCTGAAGAAGACTGTATCGTACCGGAGACAGATAAATCATGTCTTCTGACATAGCTAGAGCCACTTCACACCCTGTTTTTGCTGAACTTTGAAAATGTACAATACCCAGCGGACTGGGAATTCCAAATTGCTTCGTCTTCCAACATGACTGTGTGCGCAAGCTACCATGGCGTTGTTCAGATCAACATGGCCTCTAAAATATTTTAGGTGCTTCTGCAGATCCGCTTCTCATTGGTGAGGGACAAACACCTAAGGCCAAATCTAGGAGGCTTTCACAGTGGTAGGGGACAAGTGGATTAAATTTCCACCCTCTGCAGACTTAAGTTCTAGCAAACGATGGTAGCTCGTTGTATTGATTTTTGGGTTGCCATCGACCTAGTTGACATAGAATCGCTGCGACCATACTACAGACCGACAAAACACCCCAGAAACTTGTGAGAATAGGCATCTACGAAGACGGATCCAATGATTTCTCCATCAGTTCCGGTGTTAGACAAGGCCGTCTGTTGTCATCAGTGCTGTTCAACTACACTACCGATTGGAGAAGGAGTCAGGCGCCCACCAATCACCCTGGTGTTCAGCTTGGCTTTCCTCGCCGATTTGGAATGTGGAGACGAAATCGTCATCCTAGGAGATAGACAGATCACCTTAAAATCGGTTCCGAATACAGTAGAATAGTTCACAAAAGCGATACAACCGGCGTTCAGTACGTCGAAGTGTAAGACCCTTTCGACGTCTGCTTCACATTTCATACAACAGACATTCGTCAATGGCGAGAAAATTAAACTTGCCCGAGGGCTCAAATATCTGAACTCCAAGATCCTCCCTAACAGTTAAGCCAAAGACGAAGTCCAGTTACGCATTGACAATGCCAGGATTGCTTTTCTCTAGCTTCGCAACGTACTCTGGGCTCAAAACTAGACCAATCTCTGAACCAAAATCTGCGTCTTCAGAGCCGCTTTCCACTCAATATTGACCTACTGTTGTGAAAGGTGATCATTACTTTTCCAGGACATCAGGAAACTGGAAGTGTTTGCAGATCGTGTATCGATTTTCACACTATGCAGGAATGCCTCAGTTAGGACGATCCATCGGCTTGAATACTGCTCATCTTTACTGGGCCATCCATGTTTGTTTACCCCACTTGGTATCATTCCCCAATCAGCTGGCTCTAGTGAGGTGCGCACACGGTGTACGATCCTTTCGTTTATATGTTGATCGCTTACATTTCTGATAAGCCCATTTTCAGGTACAACACGATTATCTTTTTACTGCTAATTAGGGAGCCCGCATTTCCGCTTCTGGGTATCGTGTTTTTGTGCTCATCTTTCACATATCGCACCACTACATTCTGTGCATCATTCCTATCTGGCGTGGATTCTTGTGGTACCGAAATTGAATACAACGCCCTTGAAGCTTCAGCCACTGTGAAACTTCCTCCTTTCAAATCCCCAATTGTAGTTCACATCAAATAGAAGAGATCATCCACGTCAATAGTGTTTCGTTACAGTCTATGATATATTCGTACGGCATACAAGGCCTTCCTATGGAAGTTGCGGAGGAAGTGTGCTATTTGATTAAGGACTCTCTGCTAAAGGGCCCTACGAAACAATCCAGAACTCATCTATTCACTGGACAGAATTATCCGATCACATTGAAAATTTGTTCGCAAATGTTTCACTCAGTGGTCGCAAGCTACCACAACTTCCACGACACACGAAGTATATGTTGGGGTCACACAAAATAGAAGACTTTCTTTTCAGACATCTGCCGTTGGAGCACCTTTGTACGTTGACCACGGAAGTTCTCACGTCCTTCAGCCAAGGTGTTATGACCAAGGAATTAGCGGCCAATTGAGGCGAGCCCCAAGCCCACGGTGGCCGTTACGGTGCCTCAAACGTCGGTTCCCGATTGTATCTTGGAACTCTAGGGACAAATTATTGAACCAACCTCCTACATGAATTTCGACGTTCTGGCCACTAGTACGGATGAACATCAACATCGCGAGCTTTTGCTCTAAGTATTCCAAAGCTTTCAGTGTGTTGGAACATTAGTCAATACCTCGAAATTTATCCTCGATGCCAATTCCTTTGAGTTCCTTGGTCATTTGTTTGACAGTGAAGGCCTTCAGTCGCTCCAAAGCAAAGGGAAAGTTATCTGTGCCTATCCGGAAAGCCAACTTTTCAACAGTCTCTGTCGTTTCCTGTGTATTGTCAACTACTATTGTCTATTCATACCAAACTATTCGGAGAACTTGCAACCACTCAAGGTACTTTCAAGAGAAGGCCGCACACATTCGCAATGACTTCCGAAGCTACGTCAATATTCCATGTTGCAAAGCAAAAGTTGTTCAGAGTTTGCGCAGTCGCACACTTATGCAATGATGACAACGTTATTTTTATATTGCGGACAAACACTTTCCAAATAGCCTTTGATGGAGAACTGTTGCAGACAGTTAATGATGTCAGATAGTCGTCGTCATTCTTCTCTCAAAAGACGCAACAGCCACAGACTCGCTGCAGTACTTTCAGTAGGGAACTGTTTGAAGTCTACTTGACAACGAGTCACCTCAGGCACTTTTTTAAAGGTAGAGGCATTATCGTTTTAACCGATCATAAGCCTTTGACTTATGCATTGACTTCAAGCAGTGACCGTTATTCACCGAGGGAATTAGGACTCTAGGATTATATTTTTCAGTATACTATCAATATAAGGTTTAAATAGGGGTCCAGTATCTCATCACTGATGCTGTCTCACCCGGGTATCCACCGCCCAGCCAACCCGGTGGCATTTAGCTGGCTCGAAATAGCGCAGGCTCAAAAAAATGATTTATAACTACAGAGCTGCAGATCATCGTCCACCCTGTTGTTGAAAAACTTCACCCTTCCCTGCGGAAAAGGTACAGCTGTTTGCGAAGTCCCCACTGGCAGGACCTGCCCATTTGCTCCACTTTCCCTCTATGGCTTGACTTTTACGCATTCACGTTCTGTACCCCATCCTGGAATACGCGCTTCCATTAGACTTGTTTTCAATTGATATTTTTGGTTGATTATGAACAGAGGTGTTTGTGTTTGATCTAGAATGTGCATACTCTGTCAACAGAACAAGATTCATCAGCATGCACTTTCATTCCCTTTGTCCAAATACCCACAGGCAGGGCACTTTTTCTCATGTTCACTCAGACGTTGCTGATCCATTATAACCAGCTGACAGATACCTTTGTCTCTTCACGTTTTCCGCGTGCGTTGACTCATGGCCGTCCCAACAGCAGACACCTCCAGTGAAACAATTTCAAAAAGTTTCTACACTACTGAATTTCTATGTTTGGTATTTCCTCAATGGTCTCCGCAGACAGAGGAGTACAATTCCAGCCCAAACTCTTTGGTTGTTTTACTTCTGTCCTTGGATTTCAACATATTGATACGACTGCATATCACCCATCATCCAGTGGTCTGATGAAAGATTTCATGTAAAACTGAAGGCTTCTCTCATCACCCTTCATACATCCAAGTATGCCGATGCCCTTCCGTTAAAGATGTTGTCCGTAAGCTTTACCTTAAATGAAGACTGGGTTTTGTCCCACTGATTTGTTATTCGGTATACCCCTACAATTGCCCCGGTAAGTTTTTAGGCCACATATTCTCTATGTTAATGACCCCTTAGTTTTGTTCGTCATTTACAGTCCTACATTGCATCTCTACGTGATCCCTTAACTCGTTTATCCTTTCGTCTTACTTACGTCACCAACAAAGTAACTACGTGCTCCCGCGTTTTCCTTTGTTTTGATGTTATTAAACCGCCATCGCATCCAGCATACTTAAGCCCGTTTCGATTCGTTTCCTGTATCGATAAATTTTTTGCCACTGATAAGGCCGATAGGCCTGATGCCGTTTGTATCGATCGCCTGAAAGCAGCACATCTTGATTCTGACTACATGTCCTCAGCTTCCTCCTCGAAAACTTCTGCTCCTGCTCATCTTAATGCTGGTCCGAGTGTTTCTAATGATCTAAGTATTTCCCAAGCGAAGGACACTCTGTCTCCTATCACAACCCGTTCGGGCCATAAGGCTCTTACGTCTGATCTTTCTCAGCTCTCGTAATTTATTTCCGGCGCATCTACAATCATTTGGTCATATATCGGTCAAAGTGTTTTTTTTGTCAGACTAAGTGTAAGAACATTACAGTCAATTCAAAAGAGCTGGTCGATAAATCTCATTGCACGAAAAATCCCACAGAACATATTGACAACAAAACAAGGTGGCGAACAAGCTCGTTTTCAATTATTCATACTCATACCAATATATAACATCAAAGGTGACTCAAAACAACAAAGGGGAGTGGTCATCCAAATCTGTCTGTGCACGTGAAATTGATCACTGTGTGGAAAGTCCGAGTGGTTGCACAGTTGTTGGGGACAAAAGTTGATCATGGAAGTTTAAGTGCTTGCACAAATTGTTTCTGAACCAACAGGGGAGGACTATAAAGACGAATACTCACGGCTTCGGTTGTGGCTAAGATACGACATTTGACAAGTCTTGACTGCTTGCCCCGGACTTTGTCAACAGTGCGGAAAGCGTTTATTACCTCTACTGAATGTTTTGACTCACCGAGGTGTGAACACAGCACTCGTAATTGTCTTAGTTGCTCCAGTGTTCAACCAAGCCAGTGGTGTTCACGAACACGTTCACATAAGTGCCGAGCCGTGAGGCCAACTTACCTGGTTCCACGGGACGGGGTGAACGGATACACAAAGAAAGATGCTGCAGAATCTGGCTTTCTATCCTTCAGTTGAAAACACACGATCATTTTGGACTCGAACATAATTTGTAGTTGTGCAACGTAGAATATTCTACTGACTGCTCCTGTTGGTCTTCGTTGAATAACTTCAGTTTCCGTATCTCATCTGAATGGTAAACGGACATGTACGGGCTTCTTTTGGACTACTGTCTGCCTTAGCCTATCTTCATGTCGCGGCATCGTCTTGTCAGTAAGCCGCTCAGGATAGCCGTTTTTTAGGAAAACACTCTGCAGAAAACTAAGTTCAGTTCCGATTGTGTCTTCTGTGCAGATTTTCCTTGTTCTACTGACCAAGCAACGTACTAGACTTCTCTTAGCTTAGAGGGGTGTGAAACTGTGAAAATGAATGTACTGCGTCTTCCAAGTTACTTTCCTATACACTGATAACTGAACGGAACCACGCTGTTTTGTTCTCGAACCTCAATGCATATTCTCCAAAAATTTAGCCACTCATTTTCCAGGAATGTGCCATACTCTTTTCAGCATCATTTCCCAATCATAGGTCAGTGCCTTTGACCACGTACAGCCGTGGTCGCACAGAGTACTTCTCGGCTGTTCACAAATGCTGGCAAATGTGCATTCCGGCACAAGGTTTTTTTTCCATCTGGCCTAGTTGATGTGACTGAAACAGGAGAGAGGAAGGCGTCATGTTGGGATTTTTAAATGCCCAATTATCCGTGCTTGTTTTGAGTCGATCACCGCCCAAGCACGTTTCTAATCATTCGGCTCGTGTACTGTTGATGTGACTTTCACGGGTTTGATCCGAATTCTGTCCAGTCGACGAAATTCCGTATCATGAAAGAGTACACTTCATGTCAAAGTGATACCGGATTATTTTTCTTCTCAAGCGTACATCGTTCAGTCCTGTCTTACCTTTCATCTTTGGCTTTAGAACTCATTTCATCTCGAAAAAAGATGGTAAAAAATCCCGATAGAACGAAATGAAAAGTTTCTCTTTACCTGCTTCGAATTGAACAATTTCTTTAAGTCATCACTATTATTTAGATAATCTGGAGTAAATAGGTGAAAAGAAAATCTAAGAGCCTATCGTGATTTTAAGTCAACAATAATTCATGGGTAAGTGTTCGTTGTTCGTTAACACAGCTTTATCAGAAAAAAGGTAGTCAGTTGACATTTAGGCTACTGTGGATAACCATACTCAAGACCAGCCTCCTATCAGACTCACCAAACACTTGACTTTACATGACTTAAATCATTCCTAAGTGGTAGAATTAACATCCTACGGAAATGTGACATAAACTAAGGTGACGCAGAACTTTTTCCTTTTATCCCTGCGCATCAGTGCGATGGAACGGGTATAACCCATAACCACAGAGGCCAAATTCACTATTAGTGATAACCCACAACCAGACCCCGAGACTTGGAGCAAAGAATCCAGTACGGTTCCAGGGGGCCGGGCAACAGCCTGTTACATTCCACCACCAAAAGGACCGAGGGTGGCGGGGGGGGGGGGGGTGGCAGGTGTTGGCCTAGTTTCATGAGTGGCAAACAACCAAGTAAGAGGGGACAATTCAAGCATGATTCTAAACACCTGGTAACTTAGTTCGGTAGGTAACACCTCACCTGTTAGCAAGCCCATTGGGTTCATTTATGAGTCTTCACACCAAATCTCCGGATCATGCTTACTAGATTTTTTTCTACGCCACTGCACTCATAAGAAAGTGCTTCTTCTAACCTTTGATAATATACCCTGATCTTTGTAACTAAAATAACGTTCAATGAGATATTGACAACGGTACGAAATTAAATCGTCTTTTTTACTTTTTTCCTGAATTTTAGGAAAAACCGGATTGACTCGTTTCGTTCAGTGTCCAGCTCCAACCGGAGCTAGTAAAACCTCCTTTCCCCCTACCGGAATCAATGTGAGAAATCATGAATCAAGAGTAGATTTTAGTGTTAGGGCATTCTTTCACTGACTGGCCAAAATCCACGTAAGTTCAGACGTCCAGTCTGTGGTTATTCTCCTTTTTCTGAAAGTACGTCAAAACTTCTCGACGGGCTCTCTATCGATCCTACTCTACAATGCAGTGACGTTGAATTAGCTTTCCAAGATCAAGATTTACACTGTCATTTAAATATAGCAGTTTTATTTTACTTGTTAATAAGCGAAATAAAAAGGGGATGAATAAATAGATGGGTTAAATGGATGATAGGCTGATTAGTTCATTGACTGATTACTTTCGTGAAGATTAACTGTAGATAAGGTTTATTCATCAAACTCAAAGCAATCATTCCTTCCACTGGCTATTTCGACCAGAGAAGGCACATTGTTTTAGCAGAACAGTTGTATGAATTAAGACTTTGTTTAGAAAATCCATCAACACAAGTAAAACATCATATTAGGAGATTCGTTTAAAATTATTAGGAACGTTTCATTGTCCATTTCTGGTTCCGTTCAACGAAATTCTGACCGATCACTTTACTTGGGCTTAGCGGCTGTGTTTGTTTTTGGTTTGGGAGCTTCTGTGGTGATTTTGGTGCTCGCGGTGGTGGTTCTGGCGGTTGTGCTGGTGGTGGTGCTGCTGCTTTTCACAGTGGTGACTTTCGGAGAAACAAACTCCGTAACGTTTTTCGACGACGTTTTCTGTTGATCTGTTGACAATGCGGCAATTTTAGGTTGCGCAGTCGTCACCGGTTGCTCAGTCGTTACTGGTTTCACAGTCGTTACTGGTTTCATAGTCGTTACTGGTTTCTCCATCGTTACTGGTTTCTCAGTCGTTACTGGTTTCGTAACATTCGACTTGAAGGCTGAAAACACCAACATAACACAAAAAGTTGAAAAGAACTAAGGGTAGTCTTTCAAGTCGAATGAACCTTCAGCAAACAACTATAGCAGACAATTTACTTCCGAAAACACATATATCAATGGATAAATAGATTAGATAGATAGGTAGATAGATAGATAGATAGATAGATAGATAGATAGATAGATAGATAGATAGATAGATAGATAGATAGATAGATAGATAGATAGATAGATAGATAGATAGATAGATAGATAGATAGATAGATAGATAGATAGATAGATAGATAGATAGATAGATAGATAGATAGATAGATAGATAGATAGATAGATAGATAGATAGATAGATAGATAGATAGATAGATAGATAGATAGATAGATAGATAGATAGATAGATAGATAGATAGATAGATAGATAGATAGATAGATAGATAGATAGATAGATAGATAGATAGATAGATAGATAGATAGATAGATAGATAGATAGATAGATAGATAGATAGATAGATAGATAGATAGATAGATAGATAGATAGATAGATAGATAGATAGATAGATAGATAGATAGATAGATAGATAGATAGATAGATAGATAGATAGATAGATAGATAGATAGATAGATAGATAGATAGATAGATAGATAGATAGATAGATAGATAGATAGATAGATAGATAGATAGATAGATAGATAGATAGATAGATAGATAGATAGATAGATAGATAGATAGATAGATAGATAGATAGATAGATGGATAGATAGATAGATAGATAGATAGATAGATAGATAGATAGATAGATAGATAGATAGATAGATAGATAGATAGATAGATAGATAGATAGATAGATAGATAGATAGATAGATAGATAGATAGATAGACAGATAGATAGATTGACTGGTAGACAGGTAGATTTGTTGGTTAGTTCTCTGAGTTTGTTTTCACAGTAATATGCATGAAAATTTATTTTTTTCACAAGCTGATACGTATTTCAAGCTGTAGATTGATAAAAGGTCTATGGTATTCCACAACCCTAATGGTGATTCAATAATTCAGCATTGTTGTTATCGGCACTATTTATGCCCCCTTCCCCCATCCGTGTATGAATGAGGATCACTCGTTTAGCATGATATACTAATTATCCACCTTCTAAATGCGACTGACTGTTTAGTGCACTTAGTTGTGCACTGAGTATGGAACAATCGAACACTTCCCACGTTCCTACAATAAATGTGCATAAATTTGTATTTTGGCATCAGTTTTGGGTATTTTGTATTTATACAAAGCACTAGATGGCATGCAATTTATTTACAGAACAAATGCCCAGCAAATTCATGTTGATACACCTCACCAAAAAGGAAACCAATTGTTGTTCGCAACAAAGTATTCTGCTGCCTTGGAATATGGTTTGTGCACTCGAACAACAGAATTTACACAAAGTTTCAAGAAACTGATGCGGATATGGATCAAGCTGTATTAGTGAATTGTACGGCCCCCTAACAAAAAGATGGCGATAGCCAAGAGGTGGCTGCAAGGATACGAAAGCTACTAACCAGGTGTGCATTGTTAGTACCAGAGGTGTGGCCTATGGAAACATTGTCAATTTGTTCTTCCTTTTTATATTTCGTTATGAATCTAAGGTCAAGTAAGTACACATGATTTGAAAGTGGTTGATCTGGCCCTGTACAAGATGGTGAAACACAGAATGTCATTTGTGGCAATGCCCGTGATTGTGTCGATCCAATGGGATGAGCTTGACTGAGTTATGTGTTTTAATCAACTGCTAAAAAGTTTGCAATTGAGTAGTAGGAGATTAGATTTGTATAATATGATTCACGTAGTGTAGATGTTCAACAAACCGTTAAGAGCCAACCCGGATAGCCTTGTGGTTAAGGTGTTCGATTCACAATCGTTCACCCCGGGTTCGAGTCCCCGTGGGACCTCGGTGGATGTGCATTGCTGACGATTCACAACAAGGATGAAACAGCTGTACAGTGCTCCCATGGTTTTCAATGGTCAGTTGAGCTTTCAGGCTGCATGATGAATCATATTATACTAAAACGTTTACAAATTAGAGAACATTCTTACATTAGGAATGACAGGAAGAGAAGGAACAAAATACAAACGAGAGTCTCTCTCGGTGTATCTACTCCTGTGAGCATATGCTTATTTCAAGAAAACCCGATCAAAATGAGTTTAATTTATAAATGAAATACACAAATGTTCTAGAGGACGGGAAACGGATGTCAACTTACACCATCCTGCGCTAGCCAACACGACCAAACTCAGAAAGCCAGTGACGGTGAGAAAATTCATTGTGTTCACGAGAGACCGAACAAGTGTTGAAGTTACGGTGCTATTGAAAGATCCAACCCAACAGAGTTACATTTATTTGTTCCAATGTGAATGTCGACTGACACGTCGTTGGTTGAGAGAATACAAAACTAGCCAATCACCTCTCATTAGAGTCGATTCCAACAGAGAGGAAAGATAGATCTGGAAGTTCTGGCAACAGACTGATTGGTGCACTGTACTGAACTGACAGAAGAGATGATTCTGACTAATTCGACTGATTGTACATGTTTCCATAAAGTGCGTTACCGAGTATATGTTAATATTTGTGACCCACGGAAGTGTTAGGGTTATTATGTTGAAGTTGACTATATGAATAGCGAATTACGTCAACCAGAGTTTTACCAATGTCTTTTGAATTGGTACTGGTTAGCTTTCGAAATTTTCTGGTAACCATGCTTTCACGGAAGGAGCAATTCTTGTTCGTTAGGATTTGTTCGTCTACACTGCTACCAAAACAACGGGATTTAAGGGGCAGCATGACGAGAAACCATTGTTTGCTCTCTCTCTCCCTCTCTCAGACGACGAATATCTTGCGCATCATTTCCTTTGTTTGGAGACTCGCGGATCGGCTCCCGTGAATACAGCATTCAATGAGGTGCGCAAACAATTAAAGCAATAGCCTGATAGTGAAATGTGGAGAGAAGCAGACGCCTGCGAGAATTAGCAACAGCCATTGTTTCCCGTTTATGTAAAACTATTGGCCCATGTAAGTGAACACATATTAGTCGATCAGAGAATCCGACATCTCCCTGATTCATTCTCTGTAGAACACCAACTGGAACGTTGAGCTAAGCACATTGGGAGACATTCACAAACAAAGCAATACAAATACGCATTAGCACCCCATCAGAAACGAAGGCAAACTATCAGAAACGACAATTGTTAAACCAGAGGGATCTTCCTTTTCCATCCTCGAAGAAGGAAGCTGAGCTGGTGGATTGGATATGAAGGAACTCCTATTAGAAACTGAGGATTAAATTAGAGCCGTACGATACGATGTTCTCTAGTGGAAGCTACTTATTAATTAATTTGATCAGAATAACATAAAACTGCATTCTGACATTATTCTCTGCCGATTACGCAAAGCTCATAGTTGATGTGTACGTGAGATTCAAATCAGCTTTAGACTCGGTCGCAGTTTTCCGGACCCCATATTTGCTACATAACAGATCTATGTACACAACTGCATCTTCCGTATGCTCAGTGTCACGATATATCATGACGTGAAGTCGGCTTTTTCCCATCCGGCTGCATGGTTATCTCGCGCTGACTCAAACTGTAGGAATTACCAACGCAGTTTATATTTGATCACGGTTGCTGAGTACAATGAACAGAAGCAGAGTCCGTTCTCATTGTTGATCTTTCCATTGAACTAATACAGCAAGTGGTATTTGATAAAGCTACACCACTCACAGCTTCGAAATTGAGCCCCTATTTGAGAAATAATCCTACCGTAGTGTAAAATCAGCTGCTTAGGTATTTGTTCAAACGCAAAACTGTCTGATCAGGAATAAGCAGTCAAAGTTGCACTCGAGAAGCCTCTAAATGCCCCAGTATCGTCGAGGTGGGTTTATCAGGCTTCGAGAAGGTTACTCGTTCTGAAATTCTCTCAAAATGCTCCCAAATAACCGCGATTCTCAAACGGCCTCTTCTAAGGAATTTCCGCCAACGGCCTACTCTTGACAGAGCTGTTTCCCCTAAGGTGAGAGGACGAAGGCGAACGCGAACTCCCCGCACTCTCCACCGGGTTGATTGGCATTCACTTCATGGAAGATGGCTAATCCCTGATTCCAATCCAACCACTGACGGCGTACGAAGCATACAACGCTAAGCTCACCGGTATCTGCGACGGAAGAGTGTACTGGGCACCCAAGATGTCTTGCTTCATCTGAAGGGCGCGTGAACTGAGCAATCAACCACCGGCCCTCAGTGGGTTACCTACCCCGCACTTTGTCCAGCTGCCTTAGGAATAAAGGTTTAGATAGCTACTAGCTCCGGTTTTGGACTCCTAAGAAAACTTCGTGCTTTGGCCTGGGCGACCTGGTGATATTGCACCAGCAAACAAATCAATAAATCTGACTTCACTTATCCCTTCCCCCCCCCCCCCCGGGTTGTCCCGTGTTTGCTTGACACGAAAAGCACGGCAGCCTGGTACAGCAGTTTTATGTTACCTAAATGACAACTTTGTGACCAGTAAGCGCAAATTTTATCCTGCTTTTCTTCCATCTTAGGGACAAAAGCGGGACGCAAGATTCGGCAAAATCATCGATTCGTATGGACCATCAACCCAAAACCACGTAAGAATATGAGACACAAAAAAAATCGGTATGTGCTTACATGTAAATTTACACCATAGTTCGACGGCCCTAAGAAGAAACTGTTAATCTATGTGCCATCCAAAGTAGGCACGATTTCAGACGCCGTGAGCAAAAGCTTAGCACGTGCGGTGAGAAGAACACTCAACTCAGCCAATGTGGCTTGCGTATTACCAAGCCTCCAGTTATCCGAAATTCTTATAGGAAAGTGTTGCCAAAGCCGGCCGCCTCGTTGGTAATCTAGTCGTTCAGGAGCGCTTGCGTGCAACCTACGTCGGTTGCACGGCAAGGCAAACATCTGAAGGGTTTTAGGACAATGGTCAACAATGGCTCGAACACCGAAGAACTAGAACAATGAAGACCGCCGTTCTCGGGGGCTTGGTAGACCCAGGTTATTGAGTAAACGTGGATCTGGCATAGTAAATAGTGTATTTAATGCCTCCAAATCTCTACAAACACATTCGTTTATAAACAATGACCACAGCAGAGGAGATCAGTATCAGTCTTCCCTCACCTGCTCTGTCCACAGAGAACATCTGTCCTAGTGCTGCAGTTACTGTGACTCAGGCCCACGACCTAGTCTTGCAGACCAACCTACCGATCTAGTCCCCAACCCCCCCCCAACCCCCTCCCCCTTTCTCACACAAGCACACAACCCTTTTGTCCAATCTGAATGATCTTTGACCCTTTCAACGCACCCATTTCCAATATCATTTGTACAGGCTGTGGAATGAATTACTCAAAATAATTGTTTGCCTCCGAAAACATATTCTATTGTCAAGATGTGCATATTTCGAAACAAACAACTGCCCGGTTAGATTAGACTGCTCTGCCAAAGTCTCAGTGATTCAGTTCAGACTGCTAAACATTAAGTTCACTAATGTCAGTAGGAGAACCTTAGTCATCCTTTGCATTATTTTTGCCTCCAGAGTGGAGAAAGTGCAATAACGTCTCCTCTACACTGAAAATAAATCCCGTAAAACAACCAAGTCGGGAGTGCTCGATGGAAATCATAGAAGTGGGACCCCCAAAGTGTCCACGGTTCCGTTATTACGAATACACTCAATAAACGGCTACGTACACGGCTGTCACGTGCCTAACATTTTGTGGCACATCAGATAGCACATTACTCGACAGACAAGTAGTCCTCTCAGCAGAACTTTCGATCTGATCGACTGGAAACAATAAAATTTTGGCTCGATGAATTCTGGATTGTTCACAGCGTTCTGGATAACATTCCTCCAACGAGCTTGACTATGATATAAGGGAAATCATATCAACCGGTATGATGAGTTGTACTATCTCAAATTCATTGAAATGTGTTTCTCTGGAAATTGCTTAGTACGAGTCACGTTTTCGTGAGTTCTCTGAGTCTCACCAAGTAATTTGCAAATTAAGTTACCAGAGCGAAACAATTTGCAGTGTGACTCAATTTGTTGTGCAATTGTACCACGTGACGATCTTCGTTAGGTGCTCAGTGCCGGCTTTAGATCGACTGAAAGCTGATGCCAGCTTACTTTTGTCCGGATTTGTACTTGTATTTAGTCAGATATTAGAGTAGAGAGACGTCCACTATTTGGTCTTTGCAATTTAGTGTGAGTAATAACTAGAAAATCTTCTCACAGAGACCACTTAAGGCTTTTGGAGCGTTTTTACTCTCACAAAGAAGGCAACCTCGTCAATAAAATCAGATACGTGGGAACTTTCCCACCGGATCTTGCCGTGACACAGCGTTGTACAAAAAGAATGGGAAAAAAACATGCGGTCATTTGCAGAAAGTTTCCGAGCAATTGTTTTCACAGATAGACGTGTATGGTAGACACTGAGAAATTTGGCCTTTCTTTCATTCACTAAAGTAGTGAAACTCCTGCTTTTGAGCGCATCCCTGTCCACTACAGCGAAAGAATTGATGTTTAACAGGCCGCACTCATAAGATCTCGATGTCTAAGTGATGTATTCGAAGCGAACCCATAGTAATTCCCATTTCTGTAGACCCTTTATTATTATGATTCCGTTACCAAAACCCGGAAAATCTGTTGTTTTAGCTAAGCAGCTTCGTCCCTATGCTCTAACTTAGTCTGGTCTCAAGCCGGCATCACTTGCCATTCTTATACACTTAAGCCCCGATATAAACACTCCTTCATTACCCATTTCGGTTTGTCTATAAACCAAACAGGTCCAGTGTGGATACCAGCCCTTCACAGAACCGAATTCTTGGACACGTCAACGAGGTCCGCGAACTCTTTCTTCCTAGACTACTCATCCGTTTTTGATTCTATCTCGTAGTCCTCGTTTGTTTCATAAGTTGGAATATTTTGGTTGTCTCCTTTAGCACAACTCAGTGCACGCGACTGGGTTTTAAAACATCCAAAATTTTGTTCAACAGTTCAGAAGAGCTTCAGGGTGATATCGTTCCCCATTATCTGTTTTTCGCCCAATTTATTGGACTGCAAATAGTTCTAAGGAGCATTTATTTAAGCACGCGAATGATGTGGCCCTTCACCAGGTTATTCTGAAACCCAGGATTTGAATAAATTATCCAGTAATCTCTCTCAAACCAGTGATTTTTCAGTTGGATCGGGCCTAAACCAAAAGTTATCCAAATGCTTTGAATGCACGTTTACCGTTTTTCGATCGGTCTATCCTTTCGACTCATCCATCATTTTCACAGGACCACAAGATAAATTAGTTTCTCTGAGATATTTAGAAGCTACCATGGATGCAAATTTTTGGTGGTCACTTCACATTGCATACTGTATAACAAAACTTCACAGACTACTTAATTGCATACGAAGGCCTAAACCTTTCATCGTTGAACAGAGCATTATTTCACTTCTCGTTTATCAATGAATTCTTCCTATCCTCCCTTACTGTTCCCTATCGTATCCATAAATTACCTACCTGCTAAGTTGTGCCAACTACAGTTGGCCGCTCACACAATCCCTTCAAACTCCACTCACCCCTTACGCAGTGATCTATCCAAATGCAACCCTCTCGCATCCACACCTTTCTCTTTTCGATCCATACCCTCTCATGAACATCTGAGGAAGCTTTACTGTTCCTTATGCGGCCCGCATTTTTCGACACGCGGCCATGACTATCATGTTTTTGATTCAACGAAGATTTAAGTATGTCTTTTTTGACCGAAAACAGCTCGTACGTATACGAAAAAGTTTGACCAAATACGAAAACACTAACACAAAGTTCTGGGAGATTAGCATTTAGTCAGTAGCTACGCGGACCACCTTTGTCAAATTTACGCTTCATAATTTTGATACTTATTCGTAAGCTACTTTTTGCTAGCTTTTATCTTCAGAATTATTTATCTCGATAGTCAATATCACCCGATTTCAGCTGCTAACGGTGAGCACCACACAGCTGACATTCGGAATAATTTTTATAGAATTTCATATTTCAATCCTTTGTTATGATAAGTTACAGCAGGTTTGGGAAGGAAAGACACAATTATGAGAAAATAATTCTTTCATTGAATTTCGTCAACACCTATAAGCTCATCCTAAAGCCGGGACTCAATAAATCCTTTGCTTACTGAATAATCCCACTTCATTATATACAGACAACACGAATAGAGGGCAATCTCATTTTCGGTAACATCATCCTCGTGGCTAATACGTTTACCTTTGTTGGTTAGAAAAGCATAAATTAGGAACAATATCTGGGTGTTAAAATGTGACTGAGTAGTCATCAAAATTGTTGTCTTGTAGTTAGGAAAGATAAGAGCGGAAATGTAGTCCACTGACGAACACGGGACCCATCTATTCTAGCTCGTGCGTTATGTATGAAGAATTTCGCTAACGT
The DNA here is from genome assembly GCA_948099385.1 of Fasciola hepatica. Classification (NCBI taxonomy): domain Eukaryota; kingdom Metazoa; phylum Platyhelminthes; class Trematoda; order Plagiorchiida; family Fasciolidae; genus Fasciola; species Fasciola hepatica. The sequence goes on along the minus strand of CANUEZ040000012.1, from coordinate 4,469,328 downwards.
GAAGCACTATCTTGGGTCTGATCCACCAATCAAGTTACACAGCAGTATCTTTTACTCCTTGCTACAGCACGAATCCAGTTCGGCTCATTCTTGTCGGCCATCAACATCGCATTTCCGCGCCTTGGTTTTGATGGCTACCTCGCAGCCTAGTCTGGTCGAGAGGGAAATGAATAGAAGCGTAAGTAGTAAACATACAAAAAAGAAAGTTTATGAGTAGTGGGAGATTAGACGAGAAAATATAATGTCATTAACACGGCAATACTGGTGGAAAAGTTATGATTAGCCAATGTTTCGTTTACCGACGGTAACCTTTCTCAAGGCAGTATTTTGCAATCAAATGACTCCGTGGAATCGGCTGCAAGTAAAAGGAAGCGCGCGTGTGTGTGTGTGTGTGTGTGTTAAATTGCTCGTCGATTAAACTGATGGGTTTTTAGTCATACCTGTTCCCATTATCATTAACGTATAAACAGCCCGAAGGTGACATCGACAGTTGACATCGTCATCAGTCTCTGATAGTGGGAGCGCGTATGACTGAAAACCAATCAATTTATTCGACAAACAATTTAACGCGCACACACACACACACATACACACACGCCTCCGTTGGCTTTCATCTGATTCAACAGAGTCATTTGATTGCAAAATGCTGCCTTGAGAAAGGTTAGCCACGGTAACCGAAACCTAGGCCAATAGTAATAAGTTTTCCACCGACAACGCCGTGTTATTGGTGTTATATTTTCTCGTTTAACGTACCACAAGGCACATCTTTTTTCGATGTATTCCGAACCTCGTTCGATCCTGACATACAGATTAGGAGATTAGATTTATATAATATGATTTGTTATGCAGGATCAGCGTCCTTCCCACCATTGCGACAATGGTCACAAGTGAAAATCATGTACAAGAAGAAACATTTCCAATGCCACGGTGCCACTGACTGCGGCACCCAGTGGTGCACTTGGTGCATTCAACTATCTGTTGAGTGGATCTAGTAGGTTCCAACCCGGAAAATAAACCACTTCCTATTCAGCCAAGTCCACTGATTAATATTCTCATACCTTTCCGTCGTGTCATGGACTGACCATCTCAGCCCAGTATCTGACCAAAGCCTGACTCGGACAACAATGTACGCCTGGAGGTTGTCTGATGACATTAGCGAATCACTTAACCTGTTTAGATTCAACTCCTGTTCAAAAACCCTAAGCAAAACCATAGCATTGTAGACGCAGTGCTGCCATCACATACAGCCTATGCTGCAACTACATCTACACTCAAAGGCCGATAGTCATCGAGTATCTTTCACCATTAACGGTCATGTTTCTGAGACGTATAAAAGGCCGAACCTAACTGTCGTGGCGTACACTCGACCATTGGTGGGCATGTGGATGTCATATCGACGCTACTAGTGGGTCACATCGGCAAAAGCCGAATGCGCTTTTTTGCACACGCGACGAAACTTCATTTGATATTTGATTGGCAGGAAAAATTTAACCGTTCAGGTAAAAAAACTTATCTGGTTCACCTAAAGCTTCGCCAGTTGGGACAGGGTTGATTATGGGGCCATCCCTGTCCTACAGCAGCATTTTACACTTTGAAGGTACAAATAACACACCGAACACTACTGTTTGGACTGACAGGAAAAACTAAGAAATCATCGAGATATTCATTCAGAAACACAACATCATTCGAGCATTATAAGTCAGTGATAGAGGACAATCAGGAAGAATGTCAATCATTGTGATGAAATCGAATAAAAGATCACCATTAGCATGAAACTGGCTCCGGCTATTTGTGTATAATGACTTAAAACGATCGACCAAACGTTAAAGACCGCAACCGGTGTCAATCTCCGCAGTTTTTTCGGTTTCTGTCCATTTCGAAATCCACCACAGCCCGCGGTCATTTTTAAACTCCTAATTAGTTGGCTCACAGAGATTTGCGCTATTCGTTGAATGTGGGTTCCGAAGGGACTGGTCTACGAGTATCTGAAAGAACTAATGATATCGAAGATATCCATCGTTTATGAGGCCTGCTGCAAGTGGAGTCTAGCATGGCACTGGAACCAGAGCATAAGGATGCGTGTTTACCCTAATTTTGGACATATGACTGCGTCCACAACAGTGTAGAAAGTTCTGCCCGGAAAGAAGACGGCCGGGTCGGGTGGCTTTGGTTTTGGTGTGGCCGCAGACAAGACATAAACAGATGCGAGCACGTACCTAGGTGTAAAATGAATTCACAGGCGTGAACCGGGATGAACGGAAATCTTTGAGTGATCCACTCTAGAGGTGGCCAAAGACAATTCGGTTTATCTGAGTCCAACCCAATGAAGACGTAGAGGAATTCTAAATGAGTCTATGCCACCTTTTACGGCGAAAACAGTCTATGGTCAGAACACAGATTAATGAGACGATTGCCGTTTTCAGTTCAATCACCTGACATTGCAAACGTGCATAGTGGGAACGGCATAGCTTACAATCGTGACTACCTACTGTACTACCAAGCAAAACCGACAACCGTGATCCTGATACTTGGAAGGGAGTATCACACAAAGATACGTCAGGTCAGGTTTGGTAGCGATCCAGTGTCTGGATTCGAATCTCGGAGGTGGCTGACATTTACGCCACTCAAACAGCACTAAATAAGCGGATGAAACTGTTAAATAATTGGCTGGCATAACAAGATTCCGATTTTGAACCATTCGTATGCTGTTTGAAAAGACGCTCACTACCACAGCCTAAATGAAGCTATCTGGGTTGACGACGAACCGTTTCTGATCAGTTCCTCCACTCCAAAACCTAAGGAAACCCTGTGCACAGTTATCTTGTATGGGCCCACTAAATACACCGTGGTCACAAAAAATATTGAGTTTTGGCTTTTATTACAGCTTAAAAGGAACACAATGGTCATGATGTGATGGAGATATAGTCAGTTTCAACCCACAACTTTATCGATTTTAATAGATTATCAGCAGTTTCGTATAATCTGGAGCACACCTGTTCAAGAGTTCATTGAACAACAACAGTTTTGTCTTCTTCTTCTTCGTCTGTCTTCACTCTCTTTTTTCACTGTTATCATTCTGTCTAAAGCGGGGTAACAAAATTCAGAAGACCCAATCGATTTGATCTGAATCAAACCGAGGTCACAAGCAATTTTGTCGCATAACAGCTGCCTAAAATACCCCCTCGAAGGTTTTGGTTTGCTTTTTTGAACTCAGCTAGAACATATTTTGAGACCATATGTTAAAAACCAACACTTTTGCTCAAAAAAAAGAACTTGTCTCGCAAGAGCAGACAAAGGTCAAAGAGAAGTGGATCAGCTTGAACAGCACAGACGAAAGTATTAGATTTGGTCAACTGAAAACAGATCAATCAATATGGACGTGTTAACGGTCAGTATTTGGACTTGTGAAAATGTACTACTTTGTCTCGTTCCACCTAGAACGTAGGATAGTTCTGTGATAAAACTAATACTATGGTGATATTTCGCAAAAGTGTCCAGTTGAAAATAGCGAGCGCTTCAACAAATATGCTCAAGTCTTTTGAAATAATTGAATTTTGTTTAAAATGAATTCAAAAAGCATCAGCCCATCTGCATGATGTGTTTATGGTGTAGTATGCTAGGACTAGTGTTCCTACGCCGGGGGTTGCCTGTGTTCGATCTGCAAAAAGCAATCACCAATGTAGCCACTAACTGTCTGCATAATATAGTGTGTAGCATGCAAGGACCGATAACCTTCCACGTATTCAGTCTGCAAAAACACAGCAAGAAAATGATATATAAGCCGAGGCTCAGTAGGTGCATAATCAGGTGACAACACTTCCACTAGTTGAACACCAATTTGGTGGTTTTCAGCCTCGCTATTGCCTATGCTTCTCCCTTTACTTGGCCAAGTGAGTGATCTTGACTTCTTTACCAGGGTAATTTTCAGTTCAGATTTTCTTTAAGGAATTTGTGCGGTAGCATAATTGCATCAGTCAGTTTTGGAACTTTTTGGAAACAATACGGTTCATTCATCCGATTTGTCAATACTTTTACGACGAGGCACATTCGAATATTTGTCAATACTGTTAGTCCATACCCCATTTCTAATCAGACAAAAGTGAAGTCTGCTCACCGCGGTCCGAGAATATCTCAGACACTACAAAGACAGAAATAAATTCAACTGTCAATTAAACAAATTAAAGCAGTCAAAAAACAGGGGATGGAGATAGCAAACACCCAACCGGATTAGTCTGAATCCATTTCTGTTGAAAGTGAATCTATTTTCACGGGGAAGTATGAGTTGGACTTGGCCTATGACATGCCCAATTCAAAAGTAATTTTCTTAAGTTTGACTTACTTTACTGGGGCTGGCTCCTTGGAGAGGATAAGCCGGTTTTACGAATGTCTCTGATCGTGAGTTCCCATGCTGGGCATTCTAGATGACGCCGTAGCATGGCTAGGAGAGGGTGTAGATGACGTGATCATGAAGTTTCTTGGGTGTTTGGTACAAGAGACGTCCTCAATGTTACTCGCCTTTTCTTCTAGGGTGCATCTCTAGTTTTTGCAAAACCAAGTATGGACGGTAAGGCAACCGCTTTTTGATACATGGTTGCCGATGGCTCCCTGGGAGCACATTCATCACCTGATTGAACTGAATCCCCCCAGGAGTCCAAGCAGCCCAATCACGTTGACAAATTTCCTTCATATTCGTTGGATTATGCAGTAACTATCATCCTCCTCTTTCAGGGATAACTGCCTTTGCATCTCGAACAACTTCTCACCAAAGGTATTAGACCTCGGGTACCCGCAGTACGGCTCGGCCCGCGTGTCAAGCGGTTTGACGGGCTGTGGCCGCAGTTGCACACTCCCACTTCGTGGAGCCAGAGGTGAGATCTGGGTACCTGTAGGAGACCAAGGATATGGAAGATACCCGAAGGGCACGACGGTCTACTAATCCAGTCGTACTCCAATCAGATACATAAAGTTGAATCAGTTGTCTCTGAATTGTTCACTTCTGCTCACTGGGTAGGGAAAATTAGGCTTTCGATCATTTCGCCTTGCCTACGGAGACGCATCAAAGTCAGTTCTGAAAATGAACGAACCCCGATTCTAGAAGCCCAGTAAAAGTTGATTTAAACAACTTCAATGGAACAGCAGTTTGTGAGTCGATTTTTCCGACAATGGAAACTACAGTCGGACACAAGCATTCTTCGGTAAACCAGCGAGAATTGATTAGGACATTATTTATTGAAGTCCAGAGAATATCTGCCGCAAAACGCGTTGTGTCCGTGATTTTACCAATTCCACCAGTAATAATTCGAGTTCATATTTTGACTACTGCAACTTAAAGCAGTAGTTAGTTTTCGCCAGTTCTTCCGGATTTGACCATAGAGAACAACATACACGTCGAAAAAACATAATCCAACTTCTCCAGATATTAATCGGGAATGAACTTATCACTGAAGACCCATAAAATGACCGAAACCGATGGGTGCATAGGCTCCCAAACTAAGGGAATTGCCGAAAACCTACAAATCGGGAGTTCCATTTAAACCCAGTTTGTGTGTGGGATTCGGCCTATGACAAAACAGCGCGGAATTTCAGACATCCTATACCCTGTCAGAAAGTACATAGCCTCGCACTGTCTAAAAGTTCATTCGAACTATAACACACCATAGATCAAATGGTAATTAGTTCCTAAAATATATTTTCCCTTGGTGCTGATTCCCCTTTTACCTCTTTGCTTCTACGTGAAACAGTAGAGTTTTGAACAACATTATTTCAACACTAAATTCCCGTCGCCAACTCCAGTCAAATATATCGGAGACCACAGTCTCTTTTGAGTAGAAACTATACGATCTGACTTTGAAGGACAACATTTCTGACAGACTGGGGAAGCTGCAGTGGATAGACCTCTGGAACCCACTCTGACAGGTATCTGATTTGGGAATGGTTGAAAAACAAGTAGTTCAAAATATTTTCCTTGTGTACTCGTTATTTTGGTGATATTTCGACCTTCACCTAAGAGTAATATTCTACCCAGTCCTTTATTCTATCAAACACAATGCACTCCAACTGATCAGTAATGCCAGGGATAGAAAGTATTATTAGTCTAACCTTTCCAGATATCCTAACGATTAGATATACAAATGAAACAATGCAAGAGGTCATTCATCACAGATGTACATGGAATGCACAGTGTCTTCAGTTTTCCCGTAAACGGAGTTGAATCGGAGGCTTTTCTAAAAAGCCCTTAAAATCTGTGGTGCAGAGCGATTGCACGAGAAAGAACACCCCATAACGCAGATGAGTTCATAGACCGTGTAATCGACAGAACAACCAAACTCGAGGCTCTAACTCAGGACCGATCTGACACCCCTACCCTCAAGCTAAATTTATGTTTCCCATTAACGTTTGCGCCACACTTGCTCATTCGATGAGCCACACACCGGACATTGACCTTAAGTGACCGCTGACTGGTGCGTGCGTTGATTTGTTCTGTGCCCCTTGACCCACGTTTCTCATAAGCATTTGGTTGATTAGACCGCGTGAACCTCAAGCGATCCTGAATTTGCCTGCATTTGGCTGACTCTGATTCACGGAGTGGTTACCGTTGAGGTTTGTACAGTTTTGTGTCATGTTCGTGATTTTTTATTAAAAAAAACCCTATTGAAAACCACAATTGGACGCTTGACTTTTCTTGGATTGTGTTACTCGTATCTCAACGACTGCTAGCAGTCCGTTACAGACAGTGTTACTGGCAAGAGGAACTTGAATCTTACATAATAGAAAATTCACTCGCATAGTTCAGTGATCAAGGCTGTAACACTTGCTGTGTTCTACTGTGCATCACCGGATAATCGTTAGCGTAATTAACACCCGACTGGCCTTACTGTGATAGCTCAGTTGGCAAGGTAACTGCCCGTTAAGCGGAAAGTCGTCGGTCAGATTCCGGCTTACGGAGTTAGACTTTTGAATTCGAAAATTTCAAGTGGATTTTCCATTAGGACAGATGAGTTCACAGATATTCAGAAAGAAGAAAAGATTTAGGTTCAAACAAGAGGACAAGGTCGAGAGAAATGAGTTAATATAATGCCACTGTGCAAAGGGGACCATTTGTCTAACCGAACTAATCGAAATCGGAAGTGTGCTAAAGAGTATTTACTTGGCGGTTGAACTGCAGATATTACACACCACCAAAGGGCTCAACTTCCAAGTCAACTAGAAACGTTCTTTCTACCCGAATGTATCTTACGTCGTGTATCAGTTCACCTCCAACTGCAGGGACACATACGTAAGCTGAACCCAGCGGCACCTCTATCGATGACTGGGGATGCAAGTACCGGAATGACTAGTGCAAAGGATGACTCTTGCCTCGTTTGGACAGCAAATGACCACGAGAAAACAGGGTCTAGTCGATTTTGAAACTTTATATGATCTTTCGTCAGCAGCATGACTGGAGTCATGTGTTCCTAGTGGCTGTATCAAATCGAAACCCCATGCTCTTACCCTTTTGTGAGGCTATATTGATGAGTAGCCTTAGATCCGCACTAAGCGCATTAACTGCTTACCCGCAAAGCGTCCGCCTTGGTCTTAGTCTATGTGCCAATAGTGTTAACACTGCAGATTAGCACTGGTTGCTTATGCGATTGAGAAGAATAAAATAAGTGCTTACATCCACAAATTCATCTTCTGTCTTTTCTAACCAACTTGATCAAATGCATACATTGCTTCAAATCTATTCAAACGACAGCAATATGCTCAATGACGCCACTTACTACGCTATATTTGCTACTGATTTCGTTGTATCATCGAAAACTTTGCAGCAGAAACGGTTCTGAAGGGCTTCTGGTATCCTGGATTAACGTATGAATCTGAGATACCTTTCAAAGCTTTCTACTAGGATTGAAAACCTTGAATGCTCTATACTACGTACTTCCGCATGAGAAACGACAACATCCTGTGAGTGCGGCTTTTCGGCATGTAGATCTCGGCAACTTCAGAAGTTAGTCGTGGGACATGCATGAAATTTACGGATTTGTTCTTTGTCCGAGAAACGGGAATAATAAATAGGAGTTGGGGATTAAAATCATCCAATGACTCAAAGGGACACGGTTTTATATGAACTAATAAAAACGATACGATGAATACTTTTGTAAGAGTCCCAAAACCTAGAGGGTATCCATCAATAGGCCAAAGGTTAACGTAGCTAAGACTTCAAACAAATGTTGGTCCGCAACAACAAAAATGACTTCAAAGTTCCTGTTTCGGACTTTCTGTATGATTTTCAATTGAAGAAATTAGATCCAAATAAGTTGTAGAAACTATTCTCCAATGATTCCAAGCACTTTCTGCTAGTTAAGCAGCTGCAAAAACTAGTAACAACCAGGCAGTTGTATGTTCAAATGTTGGGCTCCTAAATGAATCCACGCACAAGCAGAAACAAAGAGTTAGCGCGAGAAATTATCGTAACCAACACCATCGCATACGGAAAGAATAAAATGGGTAATTACTGTCTGACTGAAAATAAGTAACCTATTGACGCTACTACCATTAACATAGTAGGCAAAATGAAACAATGAAATATTATGGCAAGGTGAAATTATTTTACTTTCACGTCAAAACAAATATCAGTTTCGCGCCTGAAAAACTAGCGTCGTTCTTCATTCATATTGTTTCGTGAGACGCGTACAACACGAAGGAATTTCTTTTCGATATTTCGCCTTAGGTATTTGCATATACTTACTGGGTATCCGAAATCAGGTACGTATTTTCTAAAGCAAGGGGCGAGTAAGTGTGCAACAAATTCGTTATTTTGACGATGTGCTGGAGATAAACGGATCTTGTAACAATGATGTAAACGAAACAGTATGTCAACTGCTCGGCTACTATGAGAGGCGTTCAAACCAACGTTGTGAGAAAAAGACGTGTTTTTTAAGTCATGAAAAAAATCTGCCGACTTGCCAAAGCCCATTTAAACTACTTTCTGCATCGGACTACGTTTGTGCTTGTCAGTAGGCAAATTATCGGAATATCCACCTTAAATGTGAGCGCCGGGCCTAATTGTCTAGGTTTTATTTTCTGCCTACTGACACCATTCTCTCCATTAAAAGTTGCCATGAAACCGAGAAAATCAGCGGATAAATACCAGCATGTAGTCAGAAGTCCACAAGGAGTCAATCTAGCCTAACGATTATGAGGCCAGGGTCCAAATTGCTTTCCAACAGCCTTATTGCATGAGATACCAAGTTAAAGTTATGAATAACAATTCCATGTGAATATATAAGACAATCAAAATGTCAAGTATGTCGCACTAATGACAGAATGAAAAATAGTATCTGTTTAGTCCACATGAAATACCTTGAAGGAAAGCAACATCTAGTTAAAAAAGATCTATGATATGAGCCATTATGAGTATTATCCCTCACACAGAAGCCTTTCTGTGCAAACATTCCTTCCAAGTCTTTTCTCTAAAGCTGCTACGACTGTCTGTTTCGTGAACCGGCATTTTAACGCAACCACAAAATCATACTATGAGGACCGCTTCAGAGTACTCCGGCTACCGGAGGTCAGTAAACGCTCTCTGTCAGTTCAGTATTTATTAGCAATTTACCATCCACCTTACATGGGCACATAAGTAGCAAGTCACAACCTGCCTGCAAACCAGTCTTCACAAAGGTTACCCGTGGTAAGCGAAAAGATGACCAACTAAAAACTTTTCCAACAACTCTGTTCTATTGAATATTTGTTTCGTGTCATACGAGAACAGTAAATTGAATAACAAATGAAAAAAGTAAGCATTTAACAATATCCACTGGTGTGCAATTAATATGCATGATTTCACTTTGTATTTACTTTCCAAAAGTAATAAATAGTATTTCACTCAGTGGTGATATAATGATAGTTATTATTATATGGCATGGAAAAGTATAACTATGTATTTTCACGAAAACTGTGAGCAAAAATTCATACAGAAGATAGACTCAGACAGTTCTTTTCAAATTCAAAACAGTTTTCGGAATACCATTACGATCTCTAATTCTGTTTAGAATGTATACTATATTTGGCCATATTCCCATTTGCAGATTCACTTTCGTGCATAAATTCACCCTTGTCGTACTTTGGTCGTGTGATGATGACCAAATATGTGGTCACCAGCGAATTCCGTACAAAATCCCTCGAGATCAAATCGTATTCTCCACAAATCATTTTTATTTTATATCCTTGTGTCACAATTCATTTGATACTTCAATATTTTAATTGCTGCAGTGTAAACCTAAAGCCTGCACAGAATTCACAATGAAATATAATACGCCAGTTTGCCGCGAGTCGATTCGATTACTCCTCAAAACCCGATGTGATGCTGTTTAGTTTGGTAATCCCTTTTGGTCAACTGAACATCTCCCTGCTCTTAGCGTTGCTGATTTTCAGTCTTATCAAAATAACTGCAAATCGATATTCATTGAATGCGACTGTTTTCTAAAAGGGGCACTCGTTAGAACTTAATGGCTCTCGTCTCCGGTCAGCAACCGCGAGGCAGACATCCCGTTCGGTTAACCGGATGTCTTTACGACAGTTAGTTCCACTGCAAGCATGACTACAGAGATAAGCTCGCGCCCTTAGGTCAACGGAGGCTTGTCCACTCACGCGTTCGAGGGGAACACTTGTTTCTCTCAAACACTGTCTGTGAAAAATCGGTCGTTTATTCCACAAGTCAAATCAAGTCAGTTGTAGCTTTATGCACCCGAATGGGCGGATATTCAGCATTTACAATATATCGGTGGATGTAGAAATACGGAATCGGGAAATACACACCACTTATGGTAATTTTCATCAAATTACACGGTTCCATAGGTGTTTGGTGACTTTCTTTGGATCAACAACCAGGTGAGCATGGTACGGCAAGACAGAATTACGATACGCAGAGGTGCGAGCCAATAGATATTTGAACTTTGATCTCGCTCATGTTGTAGACACAGCTTTTGAGTGTTCCTTGTGAAGAGGACGGTATATGTCTGAAAGTATTTTGAAGTAAACTGGTTACAACCATTGGAGTGTTTATCAGTGATAGTGCCAACAAGTTCATCTCTGGATATGTAATTGCATTAAGAGATGTTTTATGAGTCTTATCATCAAAGTAAAAATTTTCTTCAATAGGCCCGAGAAAATAGCTGTAAAGCTGTGCCACTAGTGTGGAAGAAGGCATGCAGTCAAAAATTTAAGAATTAACTGGTTTGGGACCGGAGGTAATCTTGGACGGAGAAAGAAAAATGGCAACCCTCTAACTTTACAAAAAGGCTGTTGAACATACATAAACCGTGAGAAACTATAAGATAGTGTAACACGAAGATATTTGACCGTTGGTGATATTGGTCTGGGCTCGTTGTTCACAGATAGGAGAGGAAACCTGTTAGTGAGTGCTCTATGTGGTTCATCAGATAGTAAGGAAACTAATACATCCCGGCATTTAGAAGCCTTCAGTACAAGAGAGCGGGATGAGGACAAGTTACCAACTTTGGTTAATCTGGTCTGAATTTGTGAAGTTCCTTCGGATGTCGGTAATTCGCATCCTAAAACTACATCGTCGGTGTATTTGCACCTAATCAATATCGAAAGGATCCAAAGTTTTCTAACATACAAAGAAAAGAAAAAAAGGGAAAAAATGGCATCTTGTAATACATCAGAGTCAACTGGAAGAGAAGAGGAATTTTGGCCGCTGAAACAAGTGGAATGTCTTCGATCAATGAAGTTGTCTGAAATCAGCCTGCAGACGTTTTAGTCAACACCACTTATGGAGAGCACACTGAGCAATACTGATCGGTCAAAGCAGTCAAATGCATTTTCCTAGTCTAAAATCATCACTGTGATAGTCTTACATTTTCTGTTTAAAGCTGGAGCCATTGAACGGACTATGTAGGCTAGGGCGCCATATGTGAAGCGCGAAGACCGATAAGCAAACTGGTGTGTGTCCCATTCAAAAGACCGCAAGTTAGCCCACGGTAACAAAAGCCTGTCAAACAATTTGAGCATCACAGAGGTACAGGCGGTGGATGGTATTTCCCGGGTTCTTTCTTTTGGACAACCGTTAACTTGGCCACTCTCTAAATGTCACGGATTTTCCCGCTTGCTGGATAGTTATTGAAGATATTGGCTGATGGAGCCGAAAGGGCGTGAGCACACTCCTTGAGTACAACAGGTGGTAGCTCATCTGAACCAAGAACTCTATCTATCTTCACTTTGTACAACTGTTGGAAGACTGTAGCGGGTTCGATGGTTGGTGGTTGAGATGAGTTGTTGAAGACTGGCACGGAAGTACACTGCGATAATGAGATGAATCAGAGTTGAGTTTTTCAACATCAACGCTTTCTTTTTTGTTTCTTGAGTTATTACCACATAGGTATTTTATGGCTTTCCACATGCCATGACAACTGACGTTTCTTAAGGTATCACCTGTATACAACTTATTCAGGTGTTTAACTTCAGATCTGATCAAGTTGGTGAGTTTTATGACTTGCGTTCTCTGTCCATGCTCTTGAGTGTGTTCTTTCTTTCTTCACAGCTGTTCAAGTTTTGGTGAAGAATATCGATCAGCTTCGATGTAGATAGTTTCAAATGAGCAGCAGTGAATAAAGCAAAAATTAAGTTGATCGGTGACTTGTTCACAGAAGACAAAATGTATGGCGTTTGAAAACACGGAAAAATCGGTTGAGGTAACCAGGGCCCTTAACATGACCAGGTTTTTGGGTGAAGAATTCGTCTGCTCCATTTTCGTGGATCGTCTTCCTGACGTGGTATACCGGTTGGTCTGACTACAAACTGTCGGTTATATTTTCAAGATACAGAGATAAGTGCTGCTCAAGGGTGCACGTTTTTGAATACTGAACAACTGCGGTCTGTTTGTAAAAACCAATTCTAGTTGTGCCTAAAGTTTCGTGGGAAAATGTACCGAATTTGTCAAACCAGGCGTGGTGAGAAAAGTAACGTCATGCCTGTTCAAGTCCCGACAAACATGTGAAGGGATTCAATCAATTGTGCAGTTAATAAGGTTGACAGATCAGAAAATATGTTTAATTGACCGAATAATCCTACAGAGCACACGGAGAACAACCTAAAGCGACGAACAAGCTTGCTTTCATTGATTCGTAATCATTCCATTACATCACATTTTATATGAACAATGTTGACTGAACTGAACAGATATGAAGATAAGGCAATGTGTCAAAATTAAGTAGGAGTGAGGGGATCAAATCTCACATGCATGACCTGGATCCGTCTTTGGACTGTGAGTGGGTGCCTTCGATGTCACTAGTCTGATCAACGGAAGGAAGAAAGCTTTAGCGCTTGAACGAACTGCTTTTGGGCGCATTACGGGGGATTGTAGAAACGAATGTATACCGTTCCCGCTGTGGCTAGGACACGGCACTTCACCAGTCTTGATTGCCCACTTCGAACTTTGTAAATTAGCCGGAACGCTTCGGTCACATTCACTGAGTGGTTAGACTGAACAAGGTGTGAACTCATAGTGTTCGTAATTACTTTGATTGTTCCAGTGTTCAACCAAGCCGGTTGGTGGTGGTCACGGACACGTTCGGATAAGTGTCTGGTCGTACGGCCAACGTACGTAGTTCCACAGGAACAAGTAAAGGAATATGTACAGTGATAGAAATAAGGGGAAACAAGTGGATAAGAAAGTTGAATTTGGGAAAATTTTTTTGCTCAACTCAAAGACTAGGAAGCATCGTCATTACAAAAGATAGAGAAGCTAAAGTCCACTCTCGGTAAAGCTGGCTACCAATACAGGGACACCAAACCATCAACAAAGTGCATATTCACTACGGAGCATTTGAGGTACCTAAACGATCTACAGACAAATAAAGATATTTTTTTTATCAAGACCCGATAAAGGCGTGGGAGTCGTGATTCTTGATAAATTAACCCGTATGGAAAAGATGAATGCACTATTGAGTGACACGTCCAAATTCACCAAAGCCTCCAATGAGAAGGATAAAACCATCCAAATAGAAAAGTCTATCACTAATAGATTAGGATCACTGAAACAAAAAGGGATCATAGATTCAATCACATTCGAAGGAATACGACCAACCGGGACGATAATTCCCAGTTCACGAGGAAGGCGTACCGTTAAGACCTATTTTAGACACGTGTAACTCACCGTACCATACAGTAGCCAGGCGGCTAACTGGCTTATTTGAGTCAGTGAGAGCTGCAATCTCAAAACATAGTATACGAGGCACTTTCGACTTTGTGGACAGTGTCCGAAATATAAACCTGAGAGACAAACAAATGTTCACATTTGACGTCACCTCTTTGTTTACTAGAGTACCAATCAATGAAACTATTAGCTTTCTGTGTGACTACATTCAAGAAAACAACATCGACGTAGCCCTTTTGGTGGACTAACTGAAACAACTCCTTGTACGCACGTTCAACGTGCAGTTTAAATTCAATGAAGAAATTTATCGTCACAAAGAAGGAGTAGCAATTGGGTTACACCTCAGACCCCTATTCGCCGGTGTCTTCATGGAGAAAATTGAAAATGAACAACTGCAGCGGCCTATCAGACAATGTGTATCTTACAAACGCTACGTGGATAATATAATGTGCGTGAGAGATGACACCATGGACTTTATCGTTATGTTAAACTCATCCAACACACCCCTTTCCAATATCCTGTTTACGATGAAGAAAGAAGCAAACAACGAAGAACAGCCTTTCTAGATGTGTGCCTAAGTTGGCGAGTGGATGGCTCTGCTCAAGGGTCAGTGCACAGGAAAGCAAAGTGGAATGGGCAGTACATTCACTTCGAAAGTTCCGTGCCACTCAAATTTAAGCACAACTTAATTCGCTGCCTGTTTGTAGAGCGCGCAAAATCTGTACTGAGGACACACTGGACAAAGAAATTCTTTTTATGCGCAATACCTTCCTGCAAAATGGTTATCCGGATCATTTCATTGATAGGGTAATACGACAAGTGGAAGAAAGAGCGAAGATCATAGTTGTCCCAAAAAAGTCAGTATACATCCATTTACCTTTCAAAGGTGATATCCCAGCGGATACTACCTACTGCAGATTATCAGGAGCTGTCGATAAAACATTATACGCGGCAAAGCTCCATATTGTATTTACATCAAAGCCGTGTGTGTATTTACGACTAAGCGATAAGGTGTCGGATTCTACGGCCTCATTTTGAGTGTACTCCTTTACTTGTTCCTGTGGAACTACGTACGTTGGCCGTACGACCAGACACTTATCCGAACGTGTCCGTGACCACCACCAACCGGCTTGGTTGAACACTGGAACAATCAAAGTAATTACGAACACTATGAGTTCACACCTTGTTCAGTCTAACCACTCAGTGAATGTGACCGAAGCGTTCCGGCTAATTTACAAAGTTCGAAGTGGGCAATCAAGACTGGTGAAGTGCCGTGTCCTAGCCACAGCGGGAACGGTATACATTCGTTTCTACAATCCCCCGTAATGCGCCCAAAAGCAGTTCGTTCAAGCGCTAAAGCTTTCTTCCTTCCGTTGATCAGACTAGTGACATCGAAGGCACCCACTCACAGTCCAAAGACGGATCCAGGTCATGCATGTGAGATTTGATCCCCTCACTCCTACTTAATTTTGACACATTGCCTTATCTTGATATCTGTTCAGTTCAGTCAACATTGTTCATATAAAATTTGTTTAATTCAGAAAGTGCCAAGTAAATGTTTCCGATGAATATCGAATGGAATCCACTCAGAATATGTGGCTTGCAGTCCATGATGTGACAGCTTATCCTTTCGGTTGAGTACTTAAAGACCTAACCTAAAATCTCCAAAAGTTCTTCACGGATTGCTTTGGAATTTTGGCACAAGGCTCCATTCGAATTCGTGCATGTTTTATGTACCTACTGTACGTTTTGTAGTCTGTTATCGACACTGTTCCGATAACAACCTTCCGCAATCCAGCTTCTTCACCTGGCTTTCTCACAAAGCAGGTGAGTGCGTGAGCGCATGCACGGGTGAAATCCGCACGCCGACGTGACCGGGTCAGGACTAGCGTTCACACACACACACACACACATTCACGCGTGACACTGCTCCCATGATGTTTTGTTCTCACTCTTCGTCACCCATACACACTCGACCATCGATTTCCGCTCCGTGAACATATGACACACACACGCTCACATCCACAAGCACCCACTGGCTCATCCCATTGACAGATTCTCCTGGGTGCTGGCTACGCACGTGCGCGACCTGGCATATGACCGATGATTACACATACACAGTCCTAAACAGAGACACACATCCGTAGACCTTGAAATATGACTATACCAATCAATCAGTTTCGCGCATCCCGCTGTATGCTCATCCGTTCACTATTCACATTGACGCGTTACACGCAGCTCCATACAGAAAGTTTGTCCTGTATGTTACACAGAAACTTGGAGAAATTTGGTTGTTTTTCTCTGTTTACTAATAAAGCTTATCAGTTACAGTACAGCTTTGGTAATGGTTGGAGATTGGAGCTTAGAAATCGCGAAAAAAGTTTGTAATTTATTTTCTTGTAATTTATATTCTCATGACAATCTCACTTGTCCTGCTCATGAGTAGCGCGTACATGTATCTTGGACCTCCTCTTCCAGTGAGCTGACACAGTTCATTCTGACGTTTTGTGACTGTGTTGGATGTCTTCGTTTTACCACATCAATGGCATTTCCTAATTGGTCAGAAAGTGACTTTTGTTTGGCACATTGTAAACTAAGCAATCTGATTGGTGCAAGGGGTTTTATACACCACCGAATAATTAACAATAATCAAGGTTTCCTTGTTGCACGCTGTAACAATATACTGATTTATGCATCACGCAATGACTTGCGAGTAGTGTGTGGGATTGATGAGTCTCTGTTTAGCTCATTGTCCTTTGGGCTCCACCTTTCACGCACAAATCTCAGGTCATCTTGTAACGGGGAATGCTTGGGCAAGGGAACGACGTCAATATCAAGGCGAACGGACGAACCAAACGGGGACCACATACAGAAGAACAGGTGGCGAATATGTCGGAGGCTTCCTGAAGCAGGCAAAGGGAGGCATACGGACTACCAGAGAGGAAGCAGCGGGATCTCCGGCATCCAGCAAGACAGCCCAGGTGGGAGGCTGCCGATCGAGCAGCCAACTGAGACAATCGGATCAACCGAATAGAAATGATGCCCAAGCGAAGCAAGCTATCCGCCACGGGCAACTTGCCAGAAAGCAGCCGAAGCACTCAAGCAGTGGCAATAGCAATGTTGGTGCCGCGCAGTCTGAAAAAAGGCCGATATATACGACTGTGTGTTTCATGTCTTGACTTGTTTGGCCGTGTTGTCACCCTTGTTACAATCTGACTAACCTGCACTCGGAAACACCAGACTCGAGTTGCACTCATGTCAGAGCTCATCAGTGGTGCATATCCTCTGTCACATACAGGGTTTGTACCCGGGCCCTATCACCTCGAAGGCGCGCGTGTTACCACTGCGCCACCCCTGTGGAGAAGGCCTGACTTGGTAGGAGGCATTCTGTCGGAGTTAACGGGGCAGGTACTATGTCCCCATTTGAAGCTGTCGGGCATATCTGGCTGGATGACATTTGAACAAGCTTACCTTAGCGATTCGAATCAGCCTGGACGGGAGCGAGCTGGGCCGGTGGTAACACACACGCCTTCGAGGTGAAAGGGCCCGGGTTCAAACCTTGGATGTGACAGAGAATATGTGCCACTGATGAGCTGTGACAAGAGCCAAACTCGAGTCTGGTGCTTCCGAGTGCAGATTGGTCAGATGACCTGAGGTTTATGCGTGAAACGTGGAGTCCAAAGGACAGTCAGCTAAATGAAAACATACTAAATGCATTTCTCGAAGAACTGACTTTTGACAAGGTGGCAGCGGGAACTGATGTGAAAATGTCGATATCGGAGACACGAACGCCCAACCGTCTGCAGATCCACCCACCTCCGCATTTGGTGATGGAAGATACAGGTCGATTGGCTGACAACTGGAGGCTGTCGCTAATGCAGTATGAAGATTTCAGGACACTGTCGGCGACGGAGTACGAATCTAAGGCTATCTAGCTTATATTATTTCGTCACACCATTGGACCGGCGGTGCTTCGTGTCGTCGATAGCTTTTCATATGATTCTGATGAGGACAGTGATGATTGGATGTCGGTTATGCTTAAACTCGAGCGATATTTTCTTGATGAGTTCAACGAAACATATGAGCGTTTTGTTTTTAACCAAATAACACAGAAACCTGATGAATCACTTGACTCTTTTTTGGTGTCTTTAGAGACACTGGGGCTACCACGCAATTTTCGCACCTTCCTAGAACAGAGCCTCTTGCGGGGTCGGATAGTGATGGGGTTACTCGACCCCACGGTTGTTGAAGATTCCGAATTGTCACTCCAACAGTGGTCAGACATCTGCCGAGGTGGGGGAGCAGCCGAATAAAGCACGCAGACGTTGAATGCATCAGAATCGCGTGGTCTG
Source organism: Fasciola hepatica (assembly GCA_948099385.1). Lineage (NCBI taxonomy): Eukaryota > Metazoa > Platyhelminthes > Trematoda > Plagiorchiida > Fasciolidae > Fasciola > Fasciola hepatica. The sequence goes on along the minus strand of CANUEZ040000012.1, from coordinate 4,450,821 downwards.
TACAAAATAACATCAGAGACACGCACGGTGCCAAAGACGGAGTGTCAGTTTTGTGGTAGACTACACTTCGTGGGAAGAGACAACCGTCCGGCATGGGGAAAACTTGGGATAACTGCGAGAAGCACAACCACTTCGCATCAAAATGTTTCCTCAAGACAACAGTGAACAGAAAACAAAGCCGTCACAACACAGATCAAGTGAATGGAGTGCAAATGCTAGCAAAGCGAAAGGGCGTCTTGGCCAAGGTGACGGTGAAAGAAGAAGAGGTGGACTTTCAGTTGGACACGACAGCATCGGTGAACATCATCCCTATGAACCTTCTGTCTAACACTGCATCGATACCGACACAGAAGATACTTATTATGTGGAACCGCGGAAAAGTTCATCCAAGGGGTAAGGCAATGCTGAAAGTCGCCAATCCCAAGGATAGACATCCATCACTTATAGACTTCGTTGTGGTCAATCAGGGCTATGCTCCCATCCTCGAATGTGAAGGTATCGAAAATCTGTGTTTGGTGTCACTCTACTATGGTTCATTCATCTACCATATGTCTGGTAATGTCGAATATTACTTGGAAAAATAGGCCTCTGTTTTCGATGAGAAATTGGGAAAGCTTTCGGGAATGGCGACGTTGAACGTATATGAATCTGCAAAACCTGGGACACTACCAACAAGGCGCATTCCATACGCAGTTAGAGAACGATTTGAGCGCGAGTTGGACATTCTCAAATCGAAAGAACCGGCATATTGGGTGAGTCGAATCGTGATCATGACGAAAGTACCCGGGGAACTCCGCATTTGCATTGATCCCAAACCACTAAACAAAGCACTCAGGCGAGAGCACTTTACGTTGCCGGTTTTTGACGATATTCTTCCTGAGTTATCAAACACGCGGTGTTTCACAAAAATTGATCTGAATTCAGCGTTTTGGCATGTAGAGTTGGATGAAGCCTCGAGTTATTTGAGCACGTTTGGAACACCATATGGCGGGTACCTTTGAAAGAGAAGAGGATTCTCCAAGCATGGGACGACTTACTTGAAGTACTCCGCGTAGCAGATGATATTCTAATTTTCAGCAAAAATATCGGGGAACATAACAGAAGTTTTGATTCTTTTCTGCAACGATGTATCCCTGATGGAATCAAACTAAAATGAGACAAGTTGACATTTTGTCAAACAGCCGTCATATTCCACGGCCACACTATCACAAGTGCAGGGCTCAAACCGAGTCCGGAAAAGGTAAAGGCGATTGTAGACATGTCTGCGCCAAGCGATACGAAAGGCGTCTCACGATTTAACTGGATGATCAACTATCTGAGCAGATTCCTACCAGAGTTGGCGAAATTGATGAGACCGATCCGCCAATTAACACATAAGGGAGAGACGTGGATGTGGGCAGATGAACAGCAAATAGCCTTTGATCGCATAAAGCAGCTTATCGTGAAGACCCCAGTCCTAGCATATTATGATCACACCTCACCTCTACGCTTACCGAGTGACAGCAGTCAACAAGGTTTAGGAGCCGTTCTGTTACAAAAGGGGGCCCGCTTGATTATCGTAGTAGGAAGTTAGCAACTTGTGAACAGAAATACTCGCAAATCAAAAAAGAACTACGGGTAATCGTGTACTCTGTGGAGAGGTTCAATGATTGCACTTTGGGGCGACTTACGCACACACATTCATATCACAAGCCATTGATCACGATCGTGGGTAAGCGTCTACATCGACAGCCAACAAGACTTCAGTCGATGTTAATGCGTCTCCAAAAGTGTAACTACGACCTACATTATCAGCAAGGAAACCAGAAGTTTGTAGCTGACACACTCTCACGAGCCACATTACCAAACACGGAAGACGAACGTAGAAATGAAACGGTGCACATTGCTTTGACGGTTACGGATTCTGAGTTATTCCCAATCCAGAAAGCCACGATGGCAGATCCCTGTCTAAAATCCGTGTGGGAAGCTATCTTTCAAGGTTAGCCGGAAGATAAAAAAACTCTTTTGGCTGGAGTGTTACCTTATTTCAAATTTCGTGATGAGCTAACAACAGAAGATGAGCTGATCTTTCGAGGTGAGCGTTTGGTGGTGTAGCAAGCGCTTCGAAAAGACGCTCTGTGTGGGTTGCACCGTTCACACGCAGGTATCAGAGGATGTATCACCCGAGCCAGAGGAACATACTACTGGCTAGGTATGGCAGAACAGATCAAACAGAAGGTAGCAAATAGCGAACCACGCAGACAATCTGATCAAAGACAAACTAAAGAACCGACGGAGATGCGCCCGATACCTGACCGGCTGTGGCAAATTGTGGCGTTGGATATCTTTTACCACGGCAAGGACAGTTACCCAGTAACCGTCGATTACCACAATGAATTTTTCGAAGTCGGTTTTCATCAAACAGAAAAGATTGCATAAATTATCAACAATTTTGCGCGACATGGAATCCCGATTCGAGTGATTTTCAATGGTGGTCCTCATTTTCACAGCACGGAATTCAAGCAATTCTCGGAGATGTGGCAATTCAGCCATCACATCACCAGTCCTTACCACTGTCAATCCAACGGTAAGGCAGAAAGCACTGTCAAACAGGCGCAAAAGATACTCAAGAAGTGCAAATCTGAGGGCCGTGATCCGTTTATCGCTCTGCTTGAGCTTCGAAATATGCCCTCTGCGATGATGGGAGCAAGCCCGACGAAACGCCTATTTGGAAGACGGACACACACGATCTTACCCGTTTGTGCTAGTTTACTGGACTCGTATTTTATACTTCCTTCAGTAGCCAAACTGGAACTGAAAAGTTGAATAGTGGAGCAAAAAGATTTTACGATCAGGACAGAAAACCACTACATCCGCTCAAGCCAGATGACACAGTGTGGATTCAGCCAACAGAACCAACAGAAAATCCCTGGACAAAAGGAAAGGTACTTTCGCGCGTAACAAAGAAATCATACCTAATACCCTCTGGAGATCGTCGTATAAGAAGGAACAGGATTCATCCGTGGAAATCCGAAGAAGGTGATGCTGAGGAAGAGAAAACCAACAGAGGTGATAACAAAGGAGAAGACGAGGAAACCAAAAACGATGATGAAGAGACTCAGACAGCATTATAAATTCACCCGTCGGCCAGAAGCATTCTTCGTCCAGAACTCGGAGTGGGCAAAGTTACCAGCCTGTAGGCAAGTAAATGCTTCTCGAAAGAGGAAGGATGTGTTGGTTATGTTTTCGTTTTACCACATCAATGGCATTTCCTAATTGGTCAGAAAGTGACTTTTATTTGGCACATTGTAAATTGAGCAATCTGATTGGTGCAAGGGGTTTTATACACCACCGAATAATTAACAATAACCGAGGTTTCCTCATTGCACGCTGTAACAATATACTCGTTGTATTTCCGAAGCACTAACTTTTGACAATTATGTGCATTGCATGAACATTCTGCGTTCATACTCCTCACTCCGGTGTCCTATGACTGTACATTTCCATCGTAAGAAAAATTTGCTGAACGTTTTACCGATGCATAAAACTTATCTGCCTCAAACTCGGTCTCCTGATTGAAGTAATCCTTTAGATCATCGAACGCGCACGCGGCACAAACGGACCCACTTATACGTTCACATCGGCAATTTCTTCGCATATTCTAACTAGAGATTATCATTAATTTCTGTGGATGAAACAGTCATTTCGTATCAGCTAGAAGATTTCCTAATTTAATATCTGGGCCTTGACCGTGCTGTTCTACGGCTTCGTTTGACTTCTTGATGAGTGGACCGCTTATGACTGCGCTGTCCCGATTTACCGGATAACTTTTTGTGCTGTCGGTCTTGGTTTCTCACCTGGCTGTTAGTAATTTGTTTTAGATATTTAGATGTACTGCATTACATAGACCCACGAAATTACGATAAACACGGTTATTCAATTGGAATTTGTTCTGCTGCCCGTAGCCGTGTACAGCCCACGTCACGCGTAAGGCTAGGAGACTAAGTCTCTGTTACATTGGCAGTCCAAGTGGTCAGGATAGTTGCTATAAAGTTCTCAATTATTTGAGAATACTATCACCAAATCAATCTGCTACTGCCTCTTTCGATGTAGAATTGCGTCGTGCACAAAATTACGACACGGATGATCTTTTGTCATACGCCCAATCGAATATTCTCAAACTGACGCTTGAGAAAAATGACGCTTACGATCAAATAATCCAAACTGTCAATAACGCGGTTGGAGAAATCTTCTTAGATGCATCAGGAGGAACTGGTAAGACTTTTCTAATTAGATTGTTTCTGACAGTATTTTGATTCAAAAATAACATAGTCTTAGCTCTTGCGTCGTCCGTAATAGCAGCTACGTTGCTCCCAGATGAAAAAATGCTCATTCGGCTCTGAAATGCAACCCAAGGAAACCCCCAAGTGCAACCTTTTCAAAGCCTCCGACAAAGAAAAAATATTGTAGAAATGCATACCTATTGTTTATGATGAATGCACCAATGCGCACAAAATGTCGCTCGAGGCTCTTGATCAATCATTGCAAGCTTTCCGTGGAAACATCAGACCATACGGGAAGGCAGTATTATTGCTTGCAGGAGATTTCATCACACATTACCTGTAGTTGCCCGATCGACGCCAGCGGATGAAATAAATACTTGCTTGAAGCACTGAACTTTGCGGCAATACGTAAAGGCGGTAAAATTAACTACAAATATGCGTGTCCAACTGCAAAAGATAGATCAGCTGAGATCTCTGCACATAAATTGCTGGAAGAGGGGAACGGAAAGATGCCGCTTAGTCTGACCTCAGGACGAAATTCATCGCCTCATAAATTCTGCGATTTAGTGACACAAACAGAAGAATTGGTTGAAAAAGTATTCCTAAATATTCAAAACAATTATAAGGATCATGATGGGTTGAAAGAACCAGCTATTCTTGAGGTCAGGAATGGAGAATTGTACGAATTTAATAATATTATTCAGTCTATGAATCAAAGCGAGGCAGTCACGTACAAGTTCGTCGACACTTTTGTGGAAGCAGATGAAGCGATTATTTATCCAACAGAAGTTTTGAATTCATTCGATCTGCCAGGGATGTCACCGGAGGTACCGCCACTGAAAATTGGCGAAATATCAACCAGCCAGAGCTTTGCGAGGGCACGCGGTATACAACAAAAAAACACGATGGGCAACGTCGTAGAAGCAACAATCTTAGCAGGGCACTTCGAAAGGTGAAGATGTTCCCGTTTCTAGCATTCCTGTGATTCCAGTGGATATGACATTTCAATTTGAGAGCTTGCAATTCCCATTTCGATAGGCGTTTGCAATCACCATCAACAAAGCTCGGGGCTAATTTTTAGAATTGTGCGGTTTGGATCTAGACACAGATTGCTTCTCACTTGGGCAATTATACGTTGCGTGTTCTAGAGTCGGCGAGCCAGACAATCTCCATGTCTGCACAAGCACAGGAACAGCAAAAGATGTATACCCGCAATCATTGTGAAACTGAGCGTAGTGAAAACGTGCGCTTTCTACTATTTTCTCTGCCATTTACCAGAGTGAGCCACAGCAAGGAATGACCGGGTACAGCTATATATATATATATATATATATATATATATATATATATATATAGAGAGAGAGAGAGAGAGAGAGAGAGAGAGAGAGTGCTATTTGCTTTTATGTTGACCTCTATATGACACTGGGCTTCGCAGCTTACTATTCATAGAAACCTGACCGTTTGACCTTTCGATGCAAACGTCTAACCTAAGTAGCTTGAACTTGGAGATCTTGCGATGCCGCCTGATTTCCGAAACTTGACTTCGTGAAAACCATGTTGACACTTGCGCATAACTGAATACAAAATTTTCGTCTTTGCTATTTTTTGTGGACTCTTTTTGCATTATTTTCTTCGGTTTTCAGTTCACTGAGTCTTTCGCGAGTTAGTCAGGGGATCGCCATCTGCGCATTGGCGATGTCACCTCGATTTCCAATGAAACGCTTGTGACTTAAACGCCAACCGCAGTGATCAGAAATCGTTGAAAACCACCAACCTGAGCTACAATCACAACTAGTATTCAGAAGTATTATGGAAATGGAAGTCTGCCTGCACAGGATTGTCGTCCAGAAACTGAGTGATTTGCAAATAAACGAACCCCAAGTCCTAAGGCAGAGAACACAGGCTCGCTTTACTACGTGTACTATAGGACATATAATCAAACAATAACAATAACACCTCAAATTGTCGGCAAACCGACCACAGAATCAATACAGTTAAAGAGGCTTCCATAAGTCCAAGCAACAATAGACAGGAAAAGCACCAGACGGCAATGCAGGAGCGAGTCAATTGATTTACGAAGAAGGTCCTTATTTATGGAGGGTATTTTGCCTAATCAACGGACAGAAGAGAATGAATGGTCTGCGGGAACACCCTCCCACAAGAGTGGGTGAAGAACAAGCGGAAGAACATGGGTATGAGAAAGTGAAAAATCATAGAGAGATGGTCAAGTTCAGTCACTCACACGGATAAGATAGACTGGGAGGAAAGGATAATTACGTCCAAATGTTTGGACCTCGTCATGTGACCCGAGCAATCATGACTTGAATCATTCCAAAACCGAGGAGAACGGTTACGTAAGCGATAAAAATGAACAGATAAGAACAACAATTAGAGTCATGACACCTGTCATAGAAAAAAGACTAAAATTTGTGTGACGCAATAGGACGGAATAAGCAAATCGTCGCTCGAGTGAGGATGCCAAGGAGTGGTGGTCGGCGTGGAATTTGGTGGTGGGAATGCATGAAAAGCTAGAAGATTGTTCGGCGAATACAAGATAAAATTACGACTGGAAGCATGGGGTACGGACTGAACCAGCTTTATGGAGTTTCTCGATATGGCGAGTTGAATTTCCCCGTCCAATTTCGATAGACCTTTACAATTATAATAGCAAAATAGCATTACCGGTGATGGGTTTACAAATGTCAAGTTTTTACCAAGGTAACGTCAGGAAAAACGAGTAATCCCTTTCGCGTGCACGAACTAAACTTCCATCTCTGGCTCGCAATCGCTTCGGTAAACTGTAGTAAACGTGAACTGGTGGCGGTGAAGACCTATAGCAGATACATATAACGGCCACTAGTATCGTTACTAGCCAACACAGACGACAAAATGTTCATCGACGACGTCACTCAAACAAGAATGTGGTGATTGGTAATGACAGGCCTTTATGCTTCTTTATTATGTCTGCATCTGCATGTTCATGTACACTGCGATGGTGTGCTCGTTCAAACAGTGTTCCAGATCCTCAGTTTCACTTAGCTCGCTCAGAAGCTACATTGTGTTCGTTGAGAAAAGTACAAGTACTCAACTTCAGTTCTTAATTATCACAAAGAAATGCAACATTTGTACACGGTCCTTTAAAGCAACAACTACCCCCGAGAACAAATAACCGATGTGCTGAGAAAAAAATCGGTAACACAAGAAGAACGACGTAGACTGGTTAACCTCTACTGGTATTCCGCACAGATCGGGCACATTCGAGGCAATCACGAGAGCAATTGATATGTATGGTGTCCGTATTTTCTTTCAGATAGATAACCGGTTACAGCATTATCTCACAAGGACCAAAGACCCTCAACGTCTACATGAACGAATAAACTGTGTTCCCGTGATCAACTGCAAAGACTGCTTCGCTCAGTAAATACAAGGAAAACATGCAGGCCGGTCAAAACCAGAGCTGCAGAACACAAAAGAGATATGTTATCAGTAACACAGAGCAGGATTCCATCAACCTCTTCTGTAGACCCAATGCAGTTCATCCGAACACACGGCAGCTGGGGAAAGAAAGACTCATTCATTGAAAGTCACTTTCGACGTAAAATCTACACTGCTAAATGCTAAAAGTTCAATATACCACCTCGGTATTAGTGCTCAAATCGCGTCCCAGAGAACTTCATGAAAACACTGAAAATTGCTATGAGCTGTTCAAACACTCCAGTCATCCCTTTGAGGCCACTAAACTGCGAGGTTCACTACAGTACTCGGATTCAATCGGTGATTACTGCTCTCATGATAACCTGCTCCGACCATCTACAGATATCACTACACGACAGATGGGATCCAGAAATGTGCAAATTATGCAGTTCTAAGATGACACTGTTCATAGGGGATCCATTATTCAGAAATGCATCAGAATTCTAGTCCAAGGGCAACAGGTTTTGTTGGAAGGCAACTTAAGAGTTGACGAGTCAGTTGTATTGCTCAGGTCACCTGTCATGAACCATGCTTGGACGGTTCGAGTTAACATCGCCCCGATCTCGATATAAATGCGAAAGGATATGTGGTGATTCTGAGTCCTACTCGCGTTCAAGACGAGAAATTCCACTTGAACGAATCACAATTCACTTGTCCATTGTACTTTATATTCACTATTCATGCATTTCCGTAAACGACCACGGCAAAAACACATCATAGTGAAAAGACGAAAACACTCAGTTGGTAACACCAAATCTGATTGGATCAATAAATCGGGGTTTGTGAAACAGTGCTCGCATTTTTTCACGAAAAGAATTGCATGGAAATAACCTCACCATCAGTACACTCATGTTTGGATGATCTCACAAGAACACATTCGTTCATACGGCAAAAATAAGAACATTTATTCGGGAAAAGTGTAATGCAAAAACGCGGTGTGTGTGTGTGTGTGTGTACATTGAGTCCGACGTTGATTAGGTTAATTGGGTTTCAACCCCACTTGCTTCCATTATCAGATACAGTGGTAACAAGTTCAACTGACGAGGTGACCTTTGGGTTGCTTATGCGCTAGTCAAGTCAGAGCGGTTCAAATTCCGGCACCCTCCATCCCGTCACTTCGCTCGACGCACGTAGACCGGGTGCTAGTGGCCTAAGTTTCGGCATACAAGCGTCCAGGGTATATTTTGAATCGCACTTGGAGGATTTCTGTGTCGTCGTAATCCATTCCGTGCCCCTCGGCCATGACGCGAAGAGTGGTCGCCAAATCCCGCCCTAGTTTCGCTAAAGCCGTTTTTTTCGGAAGGCTTCCACTTTCCTTTCCTCTGGTGTTCCTTTATTCTGACCATAAGTTGCGTGCAAGTTTGTCCAATACATTCAACTAAACATTACTCACAACTGATTTTTTAAATGCAGTTGTTCTATCTTGTGCGTTAATTTGATCCTCGACATTTGGGAGGTGGCGTGTCAGAGTATTGTCAGTCCGAGGGAGAGCAATCCTTGAGAAATTTTCTGTTTGACTCAGAAGTGCCTGATCTGTATGGAATGCTGATGAGAGCCAAGAAGTCTTCTTTCTCTGGTAACTTGTGTCGTTGGCTTGGTTCTCCTCAGTTGGTTTCTCATTAAATACCGTGCATAGTGGTTGTCTCGAAAGACTTTTCTCGAGAGTCTCATTTTTTTCCTCACGAAAGGTATCCTCGTTACGAATTTCCCAATTCTGTTGGCCAGAGTTGAGATAAGCATTCGTTTCACGCACTGTGGATGAGCTGAATTGAAGTGTAGATATTTGTCGGTGTGTAGGTTTTCTTTGAAAAATTGCTAGTGATTTTTTGGGAGTCATTCACCGTTAGACGGCAGTCTGCGTTGATCGTAAATCTACTGACTTAACACCGTTTTCTGACACGACTTCAAAAAAGAACTGAAATATCTTGCTAATCTGTAGTTTCCACGAGGTGTGTAGTTTATCGTCAGGCATATTCATCTTCGGTAACCCATAAAATCTACCAGTCCCATTTGTTTATGTTGTCAGATAAAACCATAACAACTATCCGAATTTGCCTTTGATGTTAGATGGGTATTTACTTGCGACGGCCTTGTAACGGTGGAGGTGGTATTCAATTTGGTCCCCCAAATTTTTTATAAGGTACACATTTTGAGTGTTCCAAAGCTTTCGATTCTTGATTAGATCTAGCATTGTCTTTGTCAACCTTGGTGACGTGAGTAGAATGATCCCGTTTTACAGTGGTCAATGACGTTCGTACTTCCATTGGCATTTTGGAGCATTTAGGTTTTGGTTCTTCTGGCTGTTGCATATTCTCAGTCTGGCTTGGAAAGCCATTTCGTTCGGAGGCCTTTCGAATGCTTCTTTCGGTGAAGCGCCTATTTATGGTGTCATGAAATGTTTGCGATTTTAACTGAAATTTAGACCATTTGGTAGTACTTGCAGTTCTGAACTGTCAAAGATCTGCATTGCAAAAAACACCAACGGAACTACAGATGAATTTCGAAAGTACGCGTCACGCCTATATACCAAAGCCTACGTGCATTACTCGGAACGATGGGCTACGAATATCAACCTTCTGGACACCACAAGATCGTGGGAAAATAAACACCCAAGTGGTGAACATTTTGACTTGACCTCAAATCACCCTGGGTAAAATGACGTTAAAATACATGGTGATGACAGCAGAATTATCCCGCTTCAGAGTGGTCAACGACTTTTGTTGTTCCATTGGTCAGTTCGCCCATTCAGGATGAATGTAAATATGACTACGAAGTTTACAAAATGACACAAGATCATCTGGAAGTGTGTACGTACTTTGATAAGTACGCAGCGCTGCGATCAACACTAGTGAACAAGAACAAAAAACCATTCAGCCACTCATCAGCAACAATTGACCTATGAACTGGGTAAACTGTTGTCATGTGAAAGGACCAAACTGGCCAAAATCAGCAGATTCAAGTAAACAAAATATGACCCAATCAATACAAAATCAAATGTTTATTTACAAAATTCCAACAAGAATAGACGTATATACATATTTACAAGCAATCGCATTTCGGATCACCGGGATCACATAAAAGAAATCTATTAATTAAACGCCGAAATTAGTTCCGGGAAATTCGTGCAGAAATAAGACAGATTCAAAGATAACCAGTATCTTGAGATACCGAAGGGGAAGTTTGAAAAGTTACCAGTTTCTATAACGAACGTAATTTCTGTGTCCAGTATGCTCGTTTCAATTTGAGCACCTCCACTTTCAAGTCATAAATTCCCATTCGTCTGCGAAAATCTGCTTCCGTCAAATGACCCAATTCGTAGGGTGATAATGAGCATCTAAATCGAGATAGTACAGGAAAAGAAAATAATTCGCACGATTCAACCTGATCTACTGTCAGTCAGTGAAAAACAGAGGTGATTGGAAGAATAATTATTCAATGAGAAATTTATGTGCAACACGGTCTCAAACGAAACATGTTGTGGATTTGATGTCCCACCTATACAGATACCAAGATTTAAGAGCAGCAAACTAACATTATAATGTTTTGATGCACTGATACTAAACCACACTTTCGAATTCAAGCTGCGTTCTCTTGGAAACCTCATACCAACGACCGAAATATGACTCCATAATTCATGGGACGACATCAGAATTATGGGTGGGTTACGACCTCATACCCCTGAACTAATTCAAGAACCTCATAAGCGTGATTTTCTCAAATTCCATAGGAGTGTCATCATCGGTCACAAAATTAACCAGAAACGGGTCATCGGTGGGAGGACGGACGTGTCTGCTCAGTCACTCTGTCGTTACCATGGTTAGTTCGGAAAAATTTCAGAAATCGATAATTATATTATAAAAACGATATACTCCGATGCAATGTGGGTCACACAGGTCTCAGACTATTCGACAAAGAAACAACCTCATCGCATTTACCCCGAGGACACACAGACAGATTGGACAAGACCAAGTGAAACTACGAAACAAAATAATTTACGATTTTAGAACTTGATATTCGGGGCAAACAAACAGGATAATCCAGCGCTCTATTCACAGGAAAGCTACTCGGAATGATCAAGACTTCAACGTTAAAAACATTGTACCCATTTCACACAAACGTGAACCAGTTAGAAATGTTCATCATCGAGTAAGAGCTACTTGGGAAACAGTAAACAGTGCTTCGCAAACACTCATACCAGCAGAATTCATCCATCGTCACAGTCGACAAAGACCGAAGCGCAACCCAATGCACAAAAATCGAATCAAGAACACGACATTCAAAGATACGAGAAGCAGGTCAACAGAGATACTCAACAAGGAGCTCCCACAGCCTATCGCCTCGAAGCTTGCGCGAAGTACAAAACTCAGTGTATTATCAAAACATATGACTATTTGGATCATGACACACTTACAAACATTACCAAGATTATAGATAACGAAATTCATACAACCTAAAGAAACACAAACATCGATACATAGATAAACGAATCAAATGGAATCTCAGTCAACTCACTTCTGCAAAACACTCGTCTCATTCGACTCCGGCGCTTTCTCAGGATCCCCATTCACACATTTATCATTCTCTGTAGATTCGTTGTTCACTGATAACTTATCATCCGATTCATCATCACTCGATACGCACAACTCAATCCGATCCTCACCTCCGAGCAAATCATCATTCAAAACCTCGAGCACCGTAGGACCATCTGCAGTTCCCGATGATACAGCAACAGACGGACCATTCACATGTTCTATGCCTCGCTCAAACCCATCCACACATACTCCATTATTCAATGCTTTCGAACAAAAATGAAGAATCTGGGGTCCACCATTACCAGCATTACCCACGGATGGACGAATTGAATTGGCCAAACGCATCACCGTCTCTGCCGATGCTTCCGATGAAGAAAGTAACCGTGGTGGGGCCGGGGTCGCAGTCGCGATCGGGGTCGGGGTTGGAGTCGCAGTCGCAGTCGGCGTTGACACAATTGACGAACAAATCGGCTCCGATACACCAGATGCACTCGTTACTCGTTGTTCGCTAACACTAACACATGAGTTCACGAATCGACCCAATCGCGAAATCGGTGTATCGTGTAGTACTGCACCCACCGACCCATTATTCTCCATCGCACAGGATACCATCGTTTGTGCTTTCACGCGCAAAGCTTTCCACGATCGCTTCGGCCATCCATGAGCATGCATACAATTCGATATATCCATCCAGATTTGTTTGTATTGATCAGCAGTCATTGGTGTCGAAATACTGCGTACAGTGTTCCGTGCTCGACCAACCAGTTCCACTAGTAATTGTTTCTCGCCTACCGAATATGGACCAACACGTATTGCTTTCCGATCCACATGTGCTTTGTGGTCTCGTTTCGATTTCAAAAAATCCGTCTCATTCATCGCTTGGTAAACAGAAAGAGCCAAATTTATCGCGGTGATTAGTGCAATGTGTGATATCGCACCCGAATGATCCGATGTGTGACGATTGGTTGGAGTGGATTGATCAATTACCTCCCATCTACTACTTTCGTCGTCTGAGGTGTGTCTGTGTTCGTGTGACTGGTCAAGGTCATTCGCATTCCGACCGATTGGCCGATCGATGCATGCGATGCAGATTAGGTGAACGCGGTTAGACAGGTATGTTTCACATGTGTATCTATTCGTTTATTGGTTAATCGTTATGCGTGCATGCGTGTGTATGCGTGTGTGCGTGTGCGTCTGCGTCTGCGTGTGCGTCTGCATGTGCGTGTGCGTGTGTCACAGTGAGACATTGTGAAAGCGTCGACGTTCGTCCATTTGTGCATTTCCGACGTGCACGTGAACTGTCAGTTATTGTTCAACGCGCATATTGTTTGACCAATTTGTCTATTTAATGCGTGAATTGCCACAATCTCATACGTCTAGATTTTGTTAACTACCTTCTCCATCTGCAGCTGTAAGTTTCAGGTAGCTATTCTCTACCTAAACTGTTTTACCACTACTACTACTACTATCAATACTAGTATTGCTACTACTACTACTTGTACTACCAAAATAATATCGATGTTCAAAATAACAAGTAGAATAATCATCGCATTATTGATGATAATATTATTAATAATATTATTATTGGTTCATGTTAATAGTCTGAAGATTAGATGGTGATGTTTCTAGTACACTTGAGCATTTTTATAAATCATTTCCGTCACTGGATGAAGCCTGATTGTAGCTCTGTAATTTGTGTTACCTCTAATAGGATGTATTTCGTGGTGTCCATCTAACTGCGAATACCAGATTATTCTGATATATCGTTCAACTCGAATATGTCATCCGTGAAATCGAGTCCGTCTCACCGATGCCGTCTTTGTTGCTTATTATCAACAAACAGCCCAAATATCTTTTTGTGAGTGTAGGGACTCATTCATGCTTGATAGATAGACAAGTCTCGTTAGTTTTTAACCTCATCAGCTCCTGATCAAAATCCAGATGGAGGTTGGAGAGAATAGAATCACGAGCGATAGGACGACGGATCCATAAGACGAGAAAGTATTCGCATCCAATGGTGGGAGGCCACATCACCAATCAACCAATCAGAATGGCTATTTGTAATTTGTAGTGCGACGATTGGTGACAATGACTCTTGCATCCCATATAAAGTGTATGTTTTTTGTTAATAAAATAAGATGGTTCGATGTCAGAAGATTCTTCCCACTAGAATAGACTAGCATTACTGTGCGATCCCACGAATCGAAGTTTGTACATTTTTACCTTTTCGTTAGTTGATTCAAATCAATAGGATCAGTAAAAACAGCACAGATGTATTTTGTCACGTTTGGTTTTTAATAACTCGTCTATATACAATATGAGGCATGCAGGTATTGGCAGATAAAGTTATTTACTATTTCCGTTTCAGAGATAGACAGATCTGGCGTACAGAGTTTTCGGACTCCATCTCACTAGCCTATGTTTGTAATTCAGTGGCACAAAGCCCGTACATTGCAGCTACTGTCCTAACCATATGTGCTTTTAAGACCCATCATGTCAATGACCAACTCACCTCAACACTAGTTAGCAAAGTGATTGATGAAATTACTGAAGCCAATCACAACCAAGTTAATGCAAAGCGGTCTTAAAGATAGCTTCGAGTTTGCTAAAGCTCTGAGTAACACGAATATCAGAAATCAACATTCATCCAGCATGGACTTTATCTCACTACTTAACAACGTGCCACTGCAAGAAATAGTTAATTTTGTTTGTCATTATGCTGTCAAAGTGAACATCAACATTCATGTCTCAGTGTTGGAACCAAGACCCACGATATTGTGGTACACTCAAAACATATTCCAGTTTTTGGTCACTTATTTCAGCCAAATTGATGGCATCACAATCAGGAGTCTACTAGACCACATCCTGATAGACATTTTCATGGCGAATTCTGAGAATAGAATAGATGACACCATCGATGATACGCAGCTCTATAGGAGATATGTTATCAGCAACACAGAGCAGGATTCCATCAACCTCTTCTGTAGACCCAATGCAGTTCATCCGAACACACGGCAGCTGGGGAAAGAAAGACTCATTCATTGAAAGTCACTTTCGACGTAAAATCTACACTGCTAAATGCTAAAAGTTCAATATACCACCTCGGTATTAGTGCTCAAATCGCGTCCCAGAGAACTTCATGAAAACACTGAAAATTGCTATGAGCTGTTCAAACACTCCAGTCATCCCTTTGAGGCCACTAAACTGCGAGGTTCACTACAGTACTCGGATTCAATCGGTGATTACTGCTCTCATGATAACCTGCTCCGACCATCTACAGATATCACTACACGACAGATGGGATCCAGAAATGTGCAAATTATGCAGTTCTAAGATGACACTGTTCATAGGGGACCCATTATTCAGAAATGCATCAGAATTCTAGTCCAAGGGCAACAGGTTTTGTTGGAAGGCAACTTAAGAGTTGACGAGTCAGTTGTATTGCTCAGGTCACCTGTCATGAACCATGCTTGGACGGTTCGAGTTAACATCGCCCCGATCTCGATATAAATGCGAAAGGATATGTGGTGATTCTGAGTCCTACTCGCGTTCAAGACGAGAAATTCCACTTGAACGAATCACAATTCATTTGTCATTTGTTTTAACTGAAACATAGACCACATTGTGGTAGTTATAGTTCCGTCGGTGCCTATGATCTGTCTTTCAAAAAACACCGACGGAACTACAGATGGATTTCGAACGTACGCATCACTCCTATATGCCGAAGCCTGCGTGCATTACTCGAAAGGATGGATAGGGATATCAGCCTTCTGGACAGCACCAAGATCGTTGAACAATAAACACCCATATGGTCGAGATTTTGATTTGACCTCAAATGATCCTGGGTAAAATGACATTGATAACCGGAATAGGTGATGCTGACTCCCGCGCATTCCAACCGTCGCACTGCTAAACAATGCGAGTGCACGCATAAATACAACACGCGCACACTCAAACACCCACCCACCCACACACACACACACACACACACACACACACACACTCACACACACACACTGAAACATCCGTTTTCCGTCCATGCACGGTTCAAACGAGATCACAGCTTTCTAAGATTGTCGTCACTATCTAACGGGTGTTCTTCCTCGCTCATGTATGCTGTAATCCAAAAACAATACCGTACTACTCATATTGAGCAACCTTGAAATCTTTGCTTGGTTGCCTTTCTCCAACTTTTATGCACAGAACTCGGATCGTTCGATCAACCCTCACTCGGAAGCACCAGACTCGTGTTTCACTCGCATTAGAGCTCATCAGTGGTGTATATCTTCCACCACACCCAGGGTTTGAGCCAGGGCCTTCTCACCTCAAAGGTGAATGTGTTACCAGTGCACCACCCCGCTACCGTCCGGAATGGTTCTAATCACCGGGTTAAGTCTGTTCACATGTCTTCCTCTATGACGCATAAATACAACACACGCACCCACTCAAACACAAATTGAAACATGCGTTCATCTGTGACGAAATCCTCAGAACCATTTGTCCGTAAAGCCGGTCTTCTAAAAGGTTGGCCACAGTAACTGAAACGACGGCCTATTATAATCTCTACCGATAACACCGTGTTTCTGACATTAAATTTATCTTGCCAATGTGTATATTGTTCATGCGTGAGCAAGTCCCTTATGCAGATCCTACCCGCGTGAATGCGTCCGTATTGATGACCTGGAGCAAAGCAGCTACGGGCCTAGAACCGAATTAGAAACTTCCGTGTGTGTGTGTGTGTGTGTGTGAGAGAGAGAGAGAGAGAGAGAGAGAGAGAGTCTGTCGAAAGCATGAACAAGTGAGCCAGAGTGCAATGATGAGCGAACGTGTCGGATCGATGGACTTCCCAATTTCATAATCTGACGTAAGCGTGAGCGTATCTGTCGTGATTTGTAAGTGGAAAAACGAGTTGAATGAATGTCAAAAGTGAGATAGTTTTGACTTGTGTAAGAATCAGTGCTCGCTCTACACATAAACTGTTCGTCACTGTTTTAGTAAACGGTTTATCAGCCCTTTCTCTGCTCTCTCACTCTAGATATATATGCACTATTCACAATACTCGCTCTGAAAGAATGTAATAAAATCATTCCATTTGAGAACTATGCAAACCGAAATAGTAAGAAGGCCAAGACCGCGGAGTTGTACGTTAATTCTATGACAAAATCAATTCATATAAATACATTATATCAAAGAAAATAATTGGTGCGCAACAAGTCAATCAATCGCGATGAGCTCTTGTTGTACTTATTCTCGGTTGTTGTTGATTGGTTGGAGCCACTAAGCGCATTTATACACGAAGCTGTACCGCCGGTATCATGTGTAATGCCTGCTGAACCACTACAATATAACATTCCACTACCGAGGAGTCATCAACAATAACTCGGTGGTTGGTCAAGATCACCAGATTCCTCAATTGACAAATGGCAAGACAACTTCGAAGATTCCTTTTGTTATGTCCGTTCAAATAGTCACGTACACAATCAGGCAATCTCACCCGCACGTGCCATTTTTGACTGCCTATTGATTGATGCCTGTTCGCTGCCACGACTAATAATACATGCATGCACACACAACGCACACCACTGTGACCTTACCCACGGACGGCTTGCTCTAACCAATCAGACTTTGGCATTGAGCCATACGTGTTCGTAGATTCGTTACTGCTGTGCTGTTTTCTGCTTGACCGCACTCGAATGCACGTACTGCTTGCGCTTGGCCATAGATGATTCACTTACTTGCTTACTCGTTAGCGAGCAAACCTACTGATGTGTGAATAAACGGATCTGTTGCATACTGTGTTCTCCGTTAGTCCTGAACACAACACATTCAGTTTAGTTAACCGAATCATGGGCGTCGATTCATTTTACTAAAAACACACAGCATTGTATGTTGTTTATTCGATGATTACCGATAAACGTCTGCTATAATCGTAATACATGAACTGCTGGAGGTATTGAAATGGATCCGACCAAGGACTACGTTCACCATTGTAATAAGACTGCATAATTCTACATCGCATTTATTATGGAACTCATTCATATGAATACAGGTATGTTCCAGTTTCCAAGTTGGTGAATTACATGTGGACTAATCACATCTAACTCTCGTTGTGCCTGGTCAAGCTCCTTCTGGTTAGATCAAAGGTACCAAGTGGTAGATCACAAGAAGACCAATCACAGTTGGCTTCCGCAGTACCTGGTGAGTTGTGCAACCGTCCACTATCTCTAGTGAGAAGACTTTCTGTGGTCTTCGCAATACTCGAATTGATATGATGCCCGCTAAATCACCACGGACTGACTGCTGACGAGGGTTGTCTGTCTATCGACAATGAGCCAGCTGCTGCCCTCATACTGGTCACAGTGATTCTGTTTGGCTAAGGCCTGTCACCGACCGTGATTGCAAAACTCTATCATTCAGTGTCCATGAACTGCATACAAAATCACGCCAACCTCCTTCCTACAAGAGCTCCTCATCAATTTGACTCGCCCGTCGTACTGGTTGACTCGGTTGGAGCTCCTCGGCACTTAACTCTGCTGGTGGAACACGTGGGCTATTTACGTCAACAAGGCCCTCGTCGGTGTCCTCGTTCGGCACACTGCAGTGAATCTGACCGAGATGGCATCCATATACGGAAGCCTTCATCTAGATCAATAATCATAACCACAGATAGTCCGAGTTGTATGGTATTGATTACACGATTTGGCCGAAGTTCCTCGCGAAGGTAGTAGGTGACGTCACTTGAATCGAGACCCATGTGCGATGAACTCAGTCTTCTTGATTTGAATAGTATAGCTGGGCTCTCATTGGTGGATGCATGCACCGCATTCCGATGATATAAGAGGGAATTGTACAGAAACGTCTCCAAATTAGGCAACGTTTTCGGATTAGCTGATTTCATTTAAGAGCACACTTCATAGAATGCACCAAGGTTGTCGTGAGAACAAGTGTGTCTTCAAGGCCAGAGATCACGGTGTCATGAGAACTCTATCAAAATCGATCGAAGCTGAGATTTATAGAATGAACGCCATGCACGCTCAATTACCAACCGCCAGAGGCAATTGCAGGGAAACATGAGAGATGATCATGCACCCAAGTGGTGCTTGTTCTCGTAGGCAGTCATCCTTGGCAGACGTTGATGAACTCAGTCGTTGCTTTACTACTGATTCATATTCACCATTCATCTCGAGCTTCAATGCTGACTTCAACCAGAACCCTGCCATTGAAGGCATCAAATATCTGGACATATAAGAAGAGTTCAGTCAGCTACATGCAGACAAGACAAGCTGTACAGACTGCTCGCAACCGATCCTGTTAAAGGAATACGAGAGCACATTATCCGGTTTGCATATACTCAAATCGTAAGACTGTTGCGGATTGTTGGAAAGTGGCTTCTATCACTTCAATACCAATACCCACAACGAGTATGTCTAAACTACGTCCAGTAGCTTGTATATCCGTAGCCCACAAAGTGTTTGAAATGATTATACTGAGAGGATTATCCACCCAGATTAATACGATGGACTCACCGGGCACGATCAATCCTCCTTGTGCTGACCTCTCTCACCCACTCTCTTTCATCGTCTATAAATTGCAAAAGTCAAGTAGTTATGGTATATCAGGATCGAACTAGTTTCGGAGTGCATCGAAGTAGTTAGAGCGTGTTTCTTTGATAATAGTGACGTATATAGTCGCATTGACAGATCGAACATATTCCATGCACTTGCTAATTCTGGTATTACTCTCTGGTCTACCTTGCGGCAGGTGTCACCATCGAAGCGCCAGGGTGTTTGTAGACTAAAATGGGTTGCCAGTATCCACATCTGACTTTAAGCATGTTCACTGTCGTCGTCGACACATTATTAGATTGCTTCAGTTCACTGATACAGACCAACAGACCGACTGAAAAGGTGAGGATAAAGAATAACAACTCACTACAACCAAACAAAGGTGAGCGTGTGAATGTCAAATCAATCATGGCCTAGAAACATGGACACGCAAATACACGTCTGGATGGGTGATGGGGTGAGTCACCCCAGTCAAGCATGTGCATATGGGCTAAATTCGCTGTAGAGGAAGGAGGGTTTTTCATTCACCCACAAACATTTCACTCTTCTTGGGGGATCTGTCTTTCATACCATACTCATAAATGCCCCCTTTCGAAAAATGGAGAATTTCAAATTGAAGCTCAGAACTGATGCAATCACAGATCAGTGAATATCGCGTTTCACTGTGTAGGTGTTATCTTCGTTCCGGTGCATGTTACAAAGAATAAAGTGTTCATCCATCGCTGAATTTGAACCGAAAACAATACTACCGAAACATAGCGATTAACCCGTTGATGAACACATTCCCCAAAAAATGTTGTCACGATAGTTCACACGAAATGATATTCTTTATCCTCATCGGTACTGTGCACTGATTTTAGTCTCACATGGGTTTTGATTTCAAGGAAATTACACAAGCTAACAAGATAAAATTATCATCGGTCTCTCTCTTTTTACCATAGCTATACGTTGAAAAGTAGTTAGTTGCAAGTGTGTCGGGTCTCATCAACACCACCGATCCGTAATGCGACCAGACTAATTGAATAATAGTTCGGAGTTGAATGTCTATGATCCACCTCGGAGTCGAATCAACCTGAGCGACATTCCGGTAAAGTGATTGCAACTCTGAAGTGACTTGTGCTTTTGTGTGCGTGTGGCAGTTTAGTCAACCAAATATCTGACTGGCGGGCCTAGATTTTTCGTGTCCATTAGTCGGTGCGTTATTAGAAAGCACATGGCTTCGGGGATACAGGGGCTCCAGTAACCGTTTCCACGCCACACAGAGAGTGGACCTGCGCGTGTGTGTGTGCACAGAAAATTCGGTCGATGGAACGCACAGGTTCTGTCTTACCCACCAGTGGTTGTAAAACCAGTCTTGAAAAAGGTTACATGTGGTGGCCGGAACGTCGACAACATACCAACGATTTCGACTACGCTGTGTTGTTGAGCAATAAAATTCTACCATAACATTTCACATGGCGCATCGATTTTTCGATACACTCCGAACCAATCTCGGTTCTGACGCACTGATTTTAGTTTCACACGGGTTTTCATTCCAAAGTAACTGAATCAGGTGATAGGATAAAACTGTCGTCAATCCCACTGTCTACGGTGATTACACATTGCCACACGATCAGTTGAAAGTGTGCACCATTCAGCCACTCATCAGCAACAATTGACCTATGAACTGGGTAAACTGTTGTCATGTGAAAGGACCAAACTGGCCAAAATCAGCAGATTCAAGTAAACAAAATATGACCCAATCAATACAAAATCAAATGTTTATTTACAAAATTCCAACAAGAATAGACGTATATACATATTTACAAGCAATCGCATTTCGGATCACCGGGATCACATAAAAGAAATCTATTAATTAAACGCCGAAATTAGTTCCGGGAAATTCGTGCAGAAATAAGACAGATTCAAAGATAACCAGTATCTTGAGATACCGAAGGGGAAGTTTGAAAAGTTACCAGTTTCTATAACGAACGTAATTTCTGTGTCCAGTATGCTCGTTTCAATTTGAGCACCTCCACTTTCAAGTCATAAATTCCCATTCGTCTGCGAAAATCTGCTTCCGTCAAATGACCCAATTCGTAGGGTGATAATGAGCATCTAAATCGAGATAGTACAGGAAAAGAAAATAATTCGCACGATTCAACCTGATCTACTGTCAGTCAGTGAAAAACAGAGGTGATTGGAAGAATAATTATTCAATGAGAAATTTATGTGCAACACGGTCTCAAACGAAACATGTTGTGGATTTGATGTCCCACCTATACAGATACCAAGATTTAAGAGCAGCAAACTAACATTATAATGTTTTGATGCACTGATACTAAACCACACTTTCGAATTCAAGCTGCGTTCTCTTGGAAACCTCATACCAACGACCGAAATATGACTCCATAATTCATGGGACGACATCAGAATTATGGGTGGGTTACGACCTCATACCCCTGAACTAATTCAAGAACCTCATAAGCGTGATTTTCTCAAATTCCATAGGAGTGTCATCATCGGTCACAAAATTAACCAGAAACGGGTCATCAGTGGGAATACGGACGTGTCTGCTCAGTCACTCTGTCGTTACCATGGTTAGTTCGGAAAAATTTCAGAAATCGATAATTATATTATAAAAACGATATACTCCGATGCAATGTGGGTCACACAGGTCTCAGACTATTCGACAAAGAAACAACCTCATCGCATTTACCCCGAGGACACACAGACAGATTGGACAAGACCAAGTGAAACTACGAAACAAAATAATTTACGATTTTAGAACTTGATATTCGGGGCAAACAAACAGGATAATCCAGCGCTCTATTCACAGGAAAGCTACTCGGAATGATCAAGACTTCAACGTTAAAAACATTGTACCCATTTCACACAAACGTGAACCAGTTAGAAATGTTCATCATCGAGTAAGAGCTACTTGGGAAACAGTAAACAGTGCTTCGCAAACACTCATACCAGCAGAATTCATCCATCGTCACAGTCGACAAAGACCGAAGCGCAACCCAATGCACAAAAATCGAACCAAGAACACGACATTCAAAGATACGAGAAGCAGGTCAACAGAGATACTCAACAAGGAGCTCCCACAGCCTATCGCCTCGAAGCTTGCGCGAAGTACAAAACTCAGTGTATTATCAAAACATATGACTATTTGGATCATGACACACTTACAAACATTACCAAGATTATAGATAACGAAATTCATACAACCTAAAGAAACACAAACATCGATACATAGATAAACGAATCAAATGGAATCTCA
This sequence comes from Fasciola hepatica, assembly GCA_948099385.1. Taxonomy (NCBI): domain Eukaryota; kingdom Metazoa; phylum Platyhelminthes; class Trematoda; order Plagiorchiida; family Fasciolidae; genus Fasciola; species Fasciola hepatica. The sequence continues at coordinate 4,427,723 of CANUEZ040000012.1, read as the reverse complement.
GTCAACTCACTTCTGCAAAACACTCGTCTCATTCGACTCCGGCTCTTTCTCCGGATCTCCATTCACACATTTATCATTCTCTGTAGATTCGTTGTTCACTGATAACTTATCATCCGATTCATCATCACTCGATACGCACAACTCAATCCGATCCTCACCTCCGAGCAAATCATCATTCAAAACCTCGAGCACCGTAGGACCATCTGCAGTTCCCGATGATACAGCAACAGACGGACCATTCACATGTTCTATGCCTCGCTCAAACCCATCCACACATACTCCATTATTCAATGCTTTCGAACAAAAATGAAGAATCTGGGGTCCACCATTACCAGCATTACCCACGGATGGACGAATTGAATTGGTCAAACGCATCACCGTCTCTGCCGATGCTTCCGATGAAGAAAGTAACCGTGGTGGGGCCGGGGTCGCAGTCGCGATCGGGGTCGGGGTTGGAGTCGCAGTCGCAGTCGCAGTCGGCGTTGACACAATTGACGAACAAATCGGCTCCGATACACCAGATGCACTCGTTACTCGTTGTTCATTAACACTAACACATGAGTTCACGAATTGACCCAATCGCGAAATCGGTGTATCGTGTAGTACTGCACCCACCGACCCATTATTCTCCATCGCACAGGATACCATCGTTTGTGCTTTCACGCGCAAAGCTTTCCACGATCGCTTCGGCCATCCATGAGCATGCATACAATTCGATATATCCATCCAGATTTGTTTGTATTGATCAGCAGTCATTGGTGTCGAAATACTGCGTACGGTGTTCCGTGCTCGACCAACCAGTTCCACTAGTAATTGTTTCTCGCCTACCGAATATGGACCAACACGTATTGCTTTCCGATCCACATGTGCTTTGTGGTCTCGTTTCGATTTCAAAAAATCTGTCTCATTCATCGCTTGGTAAACAGAAAGAGCCAAATTTATCGCGGTGATTAGTGCAATGTGTGATATCGCACCCGAATGATCCGATGTGTGACGATTGGTTGGAGTGGATTGATCAATTACCTCCCATCTACTACTTTCGTCGTCTGAGGTGTGTCTGTGTTTGTGTGACTGGTCAAGGTCATTCGCATTCCGACCGATTGGCCGATCGATGCATGCGATGCAGATTAGGTGAACGCGGTTAGACAGGTATGTTTCACATGTGTATCTATTCGTTTATTGGTTAATCGTTATGTGTGCATGCGTGTGTATGCGTGTGTGCGTGTGCGTCTGCGTCTGCGTGTGCGTCTGCACGTGCGTGTGCGTGTGTCACAGTGAGACATTGTGAAAGCGTCGACGTTCGTCCATTTGTGTATTTCCGACGTGCACGTGAACTGTCAGTTATTGTTCAACGCGCATATTGTTTGACCAATTTGTCTATTTAATGCGTGAATTGCCACAATCTCATACGTCTAGATTTTGTTAACTACCTTCTCCATCTGCAGCTGTAAGTTTCAGGTAGCTATTCTCTACCTAAACTGTTTTACCACTACTACTACTACTATCAATACTAGTATTGCTACTACTACTACTTGTACTACCAAAATAATATCGATGTTCAAAATAACAAGTAGAATAATCATCGCATCATTGATGATAATATTATTAATAATATTATTATTGGTTCATGTTAATAGTCTGAAGATTAGATGGTGATGTTTCTAGTACACTTGAGCATTTTTATAAATCATTTCCGTCACTGGATGAAGCCTGATTGTAGCTCTGTAATTTGTGTTACCTCTAATAGGATGTATTTCGTGGTGTCCATCTAACTGCGAATACCAGATTATTCTGATATATCGTTCAACTCGAATATGTCATCCGTGAAATCGAGTCCGTCTCACCGATGCCGTCTTTGTTGCTTATTATCAACAAACAGCCCAAATATCTTTTTGTGAGTGTAGGGACTCATTCATGCTTGATAGATAGACAAGTCTCGTTAGTTTTTAATCTAATCAGGTCCCGGTAGAGGTTGGAGAGAATAGAATCATGAGCGATAGGACGACGGATCCATAAGACGAGAAAGTATTCGCATCCAATGGTGGGAGGCCACATCACCAATCAACCAATCAGAATGGCTATTTGTAATTTGTAGTGCGACGATTGGTGACAATGACTCTTGCATCCCATATAAAGTGTCTGTTTTTTGTTAACAAAATAAGATGGTTCGATGTCAGAAGATTCTTCCCACTAGAATAGACTAGCATTACTGTGCGATCCCACGAATCGAAGTTTGTACATTTTTACCTTTTCGTTAGTCGATTCAAATCAGTTTGGTGTAAAGAAATTCCACGATCAGAATGGCTTGTTGTTTTCTGTGAATTGAAAGTAGACAAAGCAATCGGAATCTAAACAAATGTTTCTTGGAAGGTGAACTGAAATGGACTTGGTAAAATTTCTATAGCTGCAGCATGTATTTCGTTGTATCATACTACATGTTAGCCTGAGGATTGATTGGTTTGTGTTGTATTATGTGTTTTGCTCTTCTGCACCGTGCCAACCATCTAATACACGCAGCATCATTGTTCTAGCATTTGCTTTCTTTCCGCTCACACATAGTCGAGTCAATAGTTTTGAACAATCTCCACAGATTCCCTTGTGTTTGAGCTTATGGGAATCGGATAAATGAAAATGTTTGTTTTTCCCGAATTGGCCGTATCGGAATGGTCTTGATGTTCATTCAGGAATCGATAATCATGTTGTGTTGAGTTGGTTGTTTCGTTTTTTTTGTGTGGGTTAATTCACAAAACGTGAGAACAGAGTGACGTTTTCATCTGGAAAACTTCAATTAGCTCAATTTATCGGATTGATTGATGTAGTCATTCTTCGTAGTGCACATGATGTGATAACACTGAAGACGTAGAGCTGGTGATATGTCTGATAATCTAAATTTCGGAGTGCAAAATTAAGCTGAGAGCACCGAAATAACTCAAGGTCATGGTTCAATGAGCATATCACACCACAAATCTAGGAGGCCCATCACAGGAAGTACAGATAGTTATTTTTGTGCTGGAAGGGTGGAAAGTTGCAAGAAGAGGGAAATCGATAATGGTGAGTTGCTCCAAAGTTCCGCAGTTACTTGTAAGAGTGACTATCTTCGATGAGAGATTCGAGTCAATGATTTGATTGGGTAAGATGTCATACGACCTCCGCAATCGTATAGCAACGACGCATGCACACATACATGTTTGTTTTTGTATGTATGTATGTATGTATGTATGTATGTGTGTGTGTGTGTGTGTGTGATAAGGTCGATGAATGCATCGATCATATTGTTGTACGCTAAGTAGACCACGATTTTGAATCGCATGTGAGAAAAAAGTGATTGAAAACCAAAACACGATGTTTACGTGCTCATATCATACGGCAGCTTAAGGTATTCCGAATTCAACGAACTCACTATCGACGTTATTTAGAAGGCACATAAAGTCACACATACAATTTGATATATTCATGATCGTTGCATCGCGAGTCACTTCAAACTAAATCGTTTGTAGAAATGTTAGTTGACGGCATTCCATTGTCCAGTGTGTACCACGAGAGACTTGTTTTTCTTCAACGGCTTATGTTTGAGAGGCTTTCTATGAATCCACGTTCTCGAATAATTCGATTCCATCTCATTGTGAGGGATTTCTTGATAGGAAAGTGTGACTGAAGATAGTTATTGGGTTTGCACGATTAGGAGACACATGAAAAATATCAGTCACGAATGAAGTTGAAGGTTCTGGAATTTGTACTAGGATGGTTTTGACCACAGCTATCCGTTGCTTGGTGCCGGAGTATCTGGTACATCACGTGCTTTGTCTACTTTCAATTCACAGAAAACAACAAGCCATTCTGATCGTGGAATTTCTTTACACCAAACTGATTTGAATCGACTAACGAAAAGGTAAAAATGTACAAACTTCGATTCGTGGGATCGCACAGTAATGCTAGTCTATTCTAGTGGGAAGAATCTTCTGACATCGAACCATCTTATTTTGTTAACAAAAAACAGACACTTTATATGGGATGCAAGAGTCATTGTCACCAATCGTCGCACTACAAATTACAAATAGCCATTCTGATTGGTTGATTGGTGATGTGGCCTCCCACCATTGGATGCGAATACTTTCTCGTCTTATGGATCCGTCGTCCTATCGCTCATGATTCTATTCTCTCCAACCTCTACCGGGACCTGATTAGATTAAAAATTAACGAGACTTGTCTATCTATCAAGCATGAATGAGTCCCTACACTCACAGAAAGATATTTGGGCTGTTTGTTGATAATAAGCAACAAAGACGGCATCGGTGAGACGGACTCGATTTCACGGATGACATATTCGAGTTGAACGATATATCAGAATAATCTGGTATTCGCAGTTAGATGGACACCACGAAATACATCCTATTAGAGGTAACACAAATTACAGAGCTACAATCAGGCTTCATCCAGTGACGGAAATGATTTATAAAAATGCTCAAGTGTACTAGAAACATCACCATCTAATCTTCAGACTATTAACATGAACCAATAATAATATTATTAATAATATTATCATCAATAATGCGATGATTATTCTACTTGTTATTTTGAACATCGATATTATTTTGGTAGTACAAGTAGTAGTAGTAGCAATACTAGTATTGATAGTAGTAGTAGTAGTGGTAAAACAGTTTAGGTAGAGAATAGCTACCTGAAACTTACAGCTGCAGATGGAGAAGGTAGTTAACAAAATCTAGACGTATGAGATTGTGGCAATTCACGCATTAAATAGACAAATTGGTCAAACAATATGCGCGTTGAACAATAACTGACAGTTCACGTGCACGTCGGAAATACACAAATGGACGAACGTCGACGCTTTCACAATGTCTCACTGTGACACACGCACACGCACGTGCAGATGCACACGCAGACGCAGACGCACACGCACACACGCATACACACGCATGCACGCATAACGATTAACCAATAAACGAATAGATACACATGTGAAACATACCTGTCTAACCGCGTTCACCTAATCTGCATCGCATGCATCGATCGGCCAATCGGTCGGAATGCGAATGACCTTGACCAGTCACACAAACACAGACACACCTCAGACGACGAAAGTAGTAGATGGGAGGTAATTGATCAATCCACTCCAACCAATCGTCACACATCGGATCATTCGGGTGCGATATCACACATTGCACTAATCACCGCGATAAATTTGGCTCTTTCTGTTTACCAAGCGATGAATGAGACAGATTTTTTGAAATCGAAACGAGACCACAAAGCACATGTGGATCGGAAAGCAATACGTGTTGGTCCATATTCGGTAGGCGAGAAACAATTACTAGTGGAACTGGTTGGTCGAGCACGGAACACCGTACGCAGTATTTCGACACCAATGACTGCTGATCAATACAAACAAATCTGGATGGATATATCGAATTGTATGCATGCTCATGGATGGCCGAAGCGATCGTGGAAAGCTTTGCGCGTGAAAGCACAAACGATGGTATCCTGTGCGATGGAGAATAATGGGTCGGTGGGTGCAGTACTACACGATACACCGATTTCGCGATTGGGTCAATTCGTGAACTCATGTGTTAGTGTTAATGAACAACGAGTAACGAGTGCATCTGGTGTATCGGAGCCGATTTGTTCGTCAATTGTGTCAACGCCGACTGCGACTGCGACTGCGACTCCAACCCCGACCCCGATCGCGACTGCGACCCCGGCCCCACCACGGTTACTTTCTTCATCGGAAGCATCGGCAGAGACGGTGATGCGTTTGACCAATTCAATTCGTCCATCCGTGGGTAATGCTGGTAATGGTGGACCCCAGATTCTTCATTTTTGTTCGAAAGCATTGAATAATGGAGTATGTGTGGATGGGTTTGAGCGAGGCATAGAACATGTGAATGGTCCGTCTGTTGCTGTATCATCGGGAACTGCAGATGGTCCTACGGTGCTCGAGGTTTTGAATGATGATTTGCTCGGAGGTGAGGATCGGATTGAGTTGTGCGTATCGAGTGATGATGAATCGGATGATAAGTTATCAGTGAACAACGAATCTACAGAGAATGATAAATGTGTGAATGGAGATCCGGAGAAAGAGCCGGAGTCGAATGAGACGAGTGTTTTGCAGAAGTGAGTTGACTGAGATTCCATTTGATTCGTTTATCTATGTATCGATGTTTGTGTTTCTTTAGGTTGTATGAATTTCGTTATCTATAATCTTGGTAATGTTTGTAAGTGTGTCATGATCCAAATAGTCATATGTTTTGATAATACACTGAGTTTTGTACTTCGCGCAAGCTTCGAGGCGATAGGCTGTGGGAGCTCCTTGTTGAGTATCTCTGTTGACCTGCTTCTCGTATCTTTGAATGTCGTGTTCTTGGTTCGATTTTTGTGCATTGGGTTGCGCTTCGGTCTTTGTCGACTGTGACGATGGATGAATTCTGCTGGTATGAGTGTTTGCGAAGCACTGTTTACTGTTTCCCAAGTAGCTCTTACTCGATGATGAACATTTCTAACTGGTTCACGTTTGTGTGAAATGGGTACAATGTTTTTAACGTTGAAGTCTTGATCATTCCGAGTAGCTTTCCTGTGAATAGAGCGCTGGATTATCCTGTTTGTTTGCCCCGAATATCAAGTTCTAAAATCGTAAATTATTTTGTTTCGTAGTTTCACTTGGTCTTGTCCAATCTGTCTGTGTGTCCTCGGGGTAAATGCGATGAGGTTGTTTCTTTGTCGAATAGTCTGAGACCTGTGTGACCCACATTGCATCGGAGTATATCGTTTTTATAATATAATTATCGATTTCTGAAATTTTTCCGAACTAACCATGGTAACGACAGAGTGACTGAGCAGACACGTCCGTATTCCCACTGATGACCCGTTTCTGGTTAATTTTGTGACCGATGATGACACTCCTATGGAATTTGAGAAAATCACGCTTATGAGGTTCTTGAATTAGTTCAGGGGTATGAGGTCGTAACCCACCCATAATTCTGATGTCGTCCCATGAATTATGGAGTCATATTTCGGTCGTTGGTATGAGGTTTCCAAGAGAACGCAGCTTGAATTCGAAAGTGTGGTTTAGTATCAGTGCATCAAAACATTATAATGTTAGTTTGCTGCTCTTAAATCTTGGTATCTGTATAGGTGGGACATCAAATCCACAACATGTTTCGTTTGAGACCGTGTTGCACATAAATTTCTCATTGAATAATTATTCTTCCAATCACCTCTGTTTTTCACTGACTGACAGTAGATCAGGTTGAATCGTGCGAATTATTTTCTTTTCCTGTACTATCTCGATTTAGATGCTCATTATCACCCTACGAATTGGGTCATTTGACGGAAGCAGATTTTCGCAGACGAATGGGAATTTATGACTTGAAAGTGGAGGTGCTCAAATTGAAACGAGCATACTGGACACAGAAATTACGTTCGTTATAGAAACTGGTAACTTTTCAAACTTCCCCTTCGGTATCTCAAGATACTGGTTATCTTTGAATCTGTCTTATTTCTGCACGAATTTCCCGGAACTAATTTCGGCGTTTAATTAATAGATTTCTTTTATGTGATCCCGGTGATCCGAAATGCGATTGCTTGTAAATATGTATATACGTCTATTCTTGTTGGAATTTTGTAAATAAACATTTGATTTTGTATTGATTGGGTCATATTTTGTTTACTTGAATCTGCTGATTTTGGCCAGTTTGGTCCTTTCACATGACAACAGTTTACCCAGTTCATAGGTCAATTGTTGCTGATGAGTGGCTGAATGGTGCACACTTTCAACTGATCGTGTGGCAATGTGTAATCACCGTAGACAGTGGGATTGACGACAGTTTTATCCTATCACCTGATTCAGTTACTTTGGAATGAAAACCCGTGTGAAACTAAAATCAGTGCGTCAGAACCGAGATTGGTTCGGAGTGTATCGAAAAATCGATGCGCCATGTGAAATGTTATGGTAGAATTTTATTGCTCAACAACACAGCGTAGTCGAAATCGTTGGTATGTTGTCGACGTTCCGGTCACCACATGTAACCTTTTTCAAGACTGGTTTTACAACCACTGGTGGGTAAGACAGAACCTGTGCGTTCCATCGACCGAATTTTCTGTGCACACACACACGCGCAGGTCCACTCTCTGTGTGGCGTGGAAACGGTTACTGGAGCCCCTGTATCCCCGAAGCCATGTGCTTTCTAATAACGCACCGACTAATGGACACGAAAAATCTAGGCCCGCCAGTCAGATATTTGGTTGACTAAACTGCCACACGCACACAAAAGCACAAGTCACTTCAGAGTTGCAATCACTTTACCGGAATGTCGCTCAGGTTGATTCGACTCCGAGGTGGATCATAGACATTCAACTCCGAACTATTATTCAATTAGTCTGGTCGCATTACGGATCGGTGGTGTTGATGAGACCCGACACACTTGCAACTAACTACTTTTCAACGTATAGCTATGGTAAAAAGAGAGAGACCGATGATAATTTTATCTTGTTAGCTTGTGTAATTTCCTTGAAATCAAAACCCATGTGAGACTAAAATCAGTGCACAGTACCGATGAGGATAAAGAATATCATTTCGTGTGAACTATCGTGACAACATTTTTTGGGGAATGTGTTCATCAACGGGTTAATCGCTATGTTTCGGTAGTATTGTTTTCGGTTCAAATTCAGCGATGGATGAACACTTTATTCTTTGTAACATGCACCGGAACGAAGATAACACCTACACAGTGAAACGCGATATTCACTGATCTGTGATTGCATCAGTTCTGAGCTTCAATTTGAAATTCTCCATTTTTCGAAAGGGGGCATTTATGAGTATGGTATGAAAGACAGATCCCCCAAGAAGAGTGAAATGTTTGTGGGTGAATGAAAAACCCTCCTTCCTCTACAGCGAATTTAGCCCATATGCACATGCTTGACTGGGGTGACTCACCCCATCACCCATCCAGACGTGTATTTGCGTGTCCATGTTTCTAGGCCATGATTGATTTGACATTCACACGCTCACCTTTGTTTGGTTGTAGTGAGTTGTTATTCTTTATCCTCACCTTTTCAGTCGGTCTGTTGGTCTGTATCAGTGAACTGAAGCAATCTAATAATGTGTCGACGACGACAGTGAACATGCTTGAAGTCAGATGTGGATACTGGCAACCCATTTTAGTCTACAAACACCCTGGCGCTTCGATGGTGACACCTGCCGCAAGGTAGACCAGAGAATAATACCAGAATTAGCAAGTGCATGGAATATGTTCGATCTGTCAATGCGACTATATACGTCACTATTATCAAAGAAACACGCTCTAACTACTTCGATGCACTCCGAAACTAGTTCGATCCTGATATACCATAACTACTTGACTTTTGCAATTTATAGACGATGAAAGAGAGTGGGTGAGAGAGGTCAGCACAAGGAGGATTGATCGTGCCCGGTGAGTCCATCGTATTAATCTGGGTGGATAATCCTCTCAGTATAATCATTTCAAACACTTTGTGGGCTACGGATATACAAGCTACTGGACGTAGTTTAGACATACTCGTTGTGGGTATTGGTATTGAAGTGATAGAAGCCACTTTCCAACAATCCGCAACAGTCTTACGATTTGAGTATATGCAAACCGGATAATGTGCTCTCGTATTCCTTTAACAGGATCGGTTGCGAGCAGTCTGTACAGCTTGTCTTGTCTGCATGTAGCTGACTGAACTCTTCTTATATGTCCAGATATTTGATGCCTTCAATGGCAGGGTTCTGGTTGAAGTCAGCATTGAAGCTCGAGATGAATGGTGAATATGAATCAGTAGTAAAGCAACGACTGAGTTCATCAACGTCTGCCAAGGATGACTGCCTACGAGAACAAGCACCACTTGGGTGCATGATCATCTCTCATGTTTCCCTGCAATTGCCTCTGGCGGTTGGTAATTGAGCGTGCATGGCGTTCATTCTATAAATCTCAGCTTCGATCGATTTTGATAGAGTTCTCATGACACCGTGATCTCTGGCCTTGAAGACACACTTGTTCTCACGACAACCTTGGTGCATTCTATGAAGTGTGCTCTTAAATGAAATCAGCTAATCCGAAAACGTTGCCTAATTTGGAGACGTTTCTGTACAATTCCCTCTTATATCATCGGAATGCGGTGCATGCATCCACCAATGAGAGCCCAGCTATACTATTCAAATCAAGAAGACTGAGTTCATCGCACATGGGTCTCGATTCAAGTGACGTCACCTACTACCTTCGCGAGGAACTTCGGCCAAATCGTGTAATCAATACCATACAACTCGGACTATCTGTGGTTATGATTATTGATCTAGATGAAGGCTTCCGTATATGGATGCCATCTCGGTCAGATTCACTGCAGTGTGCCGAACGAGGACACCGACGAGGGCCTTGTTGACGTAAATAGCCCACGTGTTCCACCAGCAGAGTTAAGTGCCGAGGAGCTCCAACCGAGTCAACCAGTACGACGGGCGAGTCAAATTGATGAGGAGCTCTTGTAGGAAGGAGGTTGGCGTGATTTTGTATGCAGTTCATGGACACTGAATGATAGAGTTTTGCAATCACGGTCGGTGACAGGCCTTAGCCAAACAGAATCACTGTGACCAGTATGAGGGCAGCAGCTGGCTCATTGTCGATAGACAGACAACCCTCGTCAGCAGTCAGTCCGTGGTGATTTAGCGGGCATCATATCAATTCGAGTATTGCGAAGACCACAGAAAGTCTTCTCACTAGAGATAGTGGACGGTTGCACAACTCACCAGGTACTGCGGAAGCCAACTGTGATTGGTCTTCTTGTGATCTACCACTTGGTACCTTTGATCTAACCAGAAGGAGCTTGACCAGGCACAACGAGAGTTAGATGTGATTAGTCCACATGTAATTCACCAACTTGGAAACTGGAACATACCTGTATTCATATGAATGAGTTCCATAATAAATGCGATGTAGAATTATGCAGTCTTATTACAATGGTGAACGTAGTCCTTGGTCGGATCCATTTCAATACCTCCAGCAGTTCATGTATTACGATTATAGCAGACGTTTATCGGTAATCATCGAATAAACAACATACAATGCTGTGTGTTTTTAGTAAAATGAATCGACGCCCATGATTCGGTTAACTAAACTGAATGTGTTGTGTTCAGGACTAACGGAGAACACAGTATGCAACAGATCCGTTTATTCACACATCAGTAGGTTTGCTCGCTAACGAGTAAGCAAGTAAGTGAATCATCTATGGCCAAGCGCAAGCAGTACGTGCATTCGAGTGCGGTCAAGCAGAAAACAGCACAGCAGTAACGAATCTACGAACACGTATGGCTCAATGCCAAAGTCTGATTGGTTAGAGCAAGCCGTCCGTGGGTAAGGTCACAGTGGTGTGCGTTGTGTGTGCATGCATGTATTATTAGTCGTGGCAGCGAACAGGCATCAATCAATAGGCAGTCAAAAATGGCACGTGCGGGTGAGATTGCCTGATTGTGTACGTGACTATTTGAACGGACATAACAAAAGGAATCTTCGAAGTTGTCTTGCCATTTGTCAATTGAGGAATCTGGTGATCTTGACCAACCACCGAGTTATTGTTGATGACTCCTCGGTAGTGGAATGTTATATTGTAGTGGTTCAGCAGGCATTACACATGATACCGGCGGTACAGCTTCGTGTATAAATGCGCTTAGTGGCTCCAACCAATCAACAACAACCGAGAATAAGTACAACAAGAGCTCATCGCGATTGATTGACTTGTTGCGCACCAATTATTTTCTTTGATATAATGTATTTATATGAATTGATTTTGTCATAGAATTAACGTACAACTCCGCGGTCTTGGCCTTCTTACTATTTCGGTTTGCATAGTTCTCAAATGGAATGATTTTATTACATTCTTTCAGAGCGAGTATTGTGAATAGTGCATATATATCTAGAGTGAGAGAGCAGAGAAAGGGCTGATAAACCGTTTACTAAAACAGTGACGAACAGTTTATGTGTAGAGCGAGCACTGATTCTTACACAAGTCAAAACTATCTCACTTTTGACATTCATTCAACTCGTTTTTCCACTTACAAATCACGACAGATACGCTCACGCTTACGTCAGATTATGAAATTGGGAAGTCCATCGATCCGACACGTTCGCTCATCATTGCACTCTGGCTCACTTGTTCATGCTTTCGACAGACTCTCTCTCTCTCTCTCTCTCTCTCTCTCTCACACACACACACACACACACGGAAGTTTCTAATTCGGTTCTAGGCCCGTAGCTGCTTTGCTCCAGGTCATCAATACGGACGCATTCACGCGGGTAGGATCTGCATAAGGGACTTGCTCACGCATGAACAATATACACATTGACAAAATAAATTTAATGTCAGAAACACGGTGTTATCGGTAGAGATTATAATAGGCCGTCGTTTCAGTTACTGTGGCCAACCTTTTAGAAGACCGGCTTTACGGACAAATGGTTCTGAGGATTTCGTCACAGATGAACGCATGTTTCAATTTGTGTTTGAGTGGGTGCGTGTGTTGTATTTATGCGTCATAGAGGAAGACATGTGAACAGACTTAACCCGGTGATTAGAACCATTCCGGACGGTAGCGGGGTGGTGCACTGGTAACACATTCACCTTTGAGGTGAGAAGGCCCTGGCTCAAACCCTGGATGTGGTGGAAGATATACACCATTGATGAGCTCTAATGAGAGTGAAACACGAGTCTGGTGCTTCTGAGTAAGGGTTGATCGAACGATCCGAGTTCTGTGCATAAAAGTTGGAGAAAGGCAACCAAGCAAAGATTCCAAGGTTGCTCAATATGAGTAGTACGGTATTGTTTTTGGATTACAGCATACATGAGCGAGGAAGAACACCCGTTAGATAGTGACGACAATCTTAGAAAGCTGTGATCTCGTTTGAACCGTGCATGGGCGGAGAACGGATGTTTCAGTGTGTGAGTGTGTGTGTGTGTGTGGGTGGGTGGGTGGGTGTTTGAGTGTGCGCGTGTTGTATTTATGCGTGCACTCGCATTGTTTAGCAGTGCGACGGTTGGAATGCGCGGGAGTCAGCATCACCTATTCCGGTTATCAATGTCATTTTACCCAGGATCATTTGAGGTCAAATCAAAATCTCGACCATATGGGTGTTTATTGTTCAACGATCTTGGTGCTGTCCAGAAGGCTGATATCCCTATCCATCCTTTGGAGTAATGCACGCAGGCTTCGGCATATAGGCGTGATGCGTACGTTCGAAATCCATCTGTAGTTCCGTTGGTGTTTTTTGTAAGACAGATCATAGGCACCGACAGAACTATAACTACCACAAAGTGGTCTATGTTTCAGTTAAAACAAATGACAAATGAATTGTGATTCGTTCAAGTGGAATTTCTCGTCTTGAACGCGAGTAGGACTCAGAATCACCACATATCCTTTCGCATTTATATCGAGATCGGGGCGATGTTAACTCGAACCGTCCAAGCACGGTTCAGGACAGGTGACCTGGGCAATACAACTGACTCGTCAACTCTTAAGTTGCCTTCCAACAAAACCTGTTGCCCTTGGACTAGAATTCTGATGCATTTCTGAATAATGGATCCCCTATGAACAGTGTCATCTTAGAACTGCATAATTTGCACATTTCTGGATCCCATCTGTCGTGTAGTGATATCTGTAGATGGTCGGAGCAGGTTATCATGAGAGCAGTAATCACCGATTGAATCCGAGTACTGTAGTGAACCTCGCAGTTTAGTGGCCTCAAAGGGATGACTGGAGTGTTTGAACAGCTCATAGCAATTTTAGTGTTTTCATGAAGTTCTCTGGGACGCGATTTGGGCACTGATACCGAGGTGGTATATTGAACTTTTAGCATTTAGCAGTGTAGATTTTACGTCGAAAGTTACTTTTAATGAATGAGTCTTTCTTTCCCCAGCTGCCGTGTGTTCGGATGAACTGCATTGGGTCTACAGAAGAGGTTGGTGGAATCCTGCTCTGTGTTGCTGATAACATATCTCCTATAGAGCTGCGTATCATCGGTGGTGTCATCTATTCTATTCTTAGAATTCGCCATGAGTATGTCTATCAGGATATGGTCTAGTAGACTCCTGATTGTGATGCCATCAATTTGGCTGACAACATCCTGTGAGTGCGGCTTTTCGGAATGTAGCTCTCGGCAACTTCAGAAGTTAGTCGTGGGACATGCATGAAATTTGCGGATTTGTTCTTTGTCCGAGAAACAGGAATAATATATAGGAGTTGGGGATTAAAATCATCCAATGACTCAAAGGGACACGGTTTTATATGAACTAATAAAAACGATACGATGAATACTTTTGTAAGAGTCCCAAAACCTAGAGGGTATCCATCAATAGGCCAAAGGTTTACATAGCTAAGACTTCAAACAAATGTTGGCCCGCAACAACAAAAATGACTTCAAAGTTCCTGTTTCGGACTTTCTGTATGATTTTCAATTGAAGAAATTAAATCCAAATAAGTCGTAGAAACTATTCTCCATTGATTCCAAGCACTTTCTGCTAGTTAAACAGCTGCAAAAAACTAGTAACAACCAGGCAGTTGTATGTTCAAATGTTGGGCTCCTAACTGAATCCACGCACAAGCAGAAACAAAGAGTTAGCGCGAGAAATTATCGTAACCAACACCATCGCATACGGAAAGAATGAAATGGGTAATTACTACATGACTGAAAATAAGCAACCTATTGACGCTACTACTATTAACATAGTAGGCAAAATGAAACAATGAAATATTATGGCAAGGTGAAATTATTTTACTTTCACGTCAAAACAAACATCAGTTTCGCGCCTGAAAAACTAGCGTCGTTCTTCATTCATATTGTTTCGTGAGACGCGTGCAACACGAAGGAATTTCTTTTCGATATTTCGCCTCGGGTATTTGCATATACTTACTGGGTATCCGAAATCAGGTACGTATTTTCTAAAGCAAGGGGCGAGTAAGTGTGCAACAAATTCGTTATTTTGACGATGTGCTGGAGATAAACGGATCTTGTAACAATGATGTAAACGAAACAGTATGTAAACTGCTCGGCTACTCTGACAGGCGTTCAAACCAAAGCTGTGAGAAAAAGACGTGTTTTTTAAGTCATGAAAAAAATTTGCCGACTTGCCAAAGCCCATTTAAACTACTTTCTGCATCGGACTACGTTTGTGCTTGTCAGTAGGCAAATTATCGGAATATCCACCTTAAATGTGAGCGCCGGGCCTAATTGTCTAGGTTTTATTTTCTGCATACTGACACCATTCTCTCCATTAAAAGTTGCCATGAAACGAAGAAAATCAGCGGATAAATACCAGCATGTAGTCAGAAGTCCACAAGGAGTCAATCCAGCCTAACGATTATGAGGCCAGGGTCCAAATTGCTTTCCAACAGCCTTATTGCATGTGATACCAAGTTAAAGTTATGAATTACAATTCCATGTGAATATATAAGACAATCAAAATGTCAAGTATGTCGCACTAGTGACAGAATGAAAAATAGTATCTGTTTAGTCCACATGAAATACCTCGAAGGAAAGCAACACCTAGTTGAAAAAGATCTGTGATATGAGCCATTATGAGTATTATCCCTCACACAGCAGCCTTTCTGTGCAAACATTCCTTCCAAGTCTTTTCTCTAAAGCTTCTACGACTGTCTGTTTCGCGAACCGGCATTTTACCGCAACCACAAAATCATACTATGAGGACCGCTTCAGAGTACTCCGGCTACCGGAGGTCAGTAAATGCTCTCTGTCCGTTCAGTATTGATTAGCAATTTACCATCCACCTTACATGGGCACATAAGTAGCAAGTCACAACCTGCCTGCAAACCAGTCTTCACAAAGGTTACCCGTGGTAAGCGAAAAGATGACCAACTAAAATCTTTTCCAACAACTCTGTTCTATTGAATATTTGTTTTGTGTCATACGAGAACAGTAAATTGAATAACAAATGAAATAAGTAAGCATTTAACAATATCCACTGGTGTGCAATTACTATGCATGATTTCACTTTGTATTTACTTTCCAAAAGTAATAAATAGTATTTCACTCAGTGGTGATATAATAATAGTTATTATTATATGGTACGGAAAAGTATAAATATGTATTTTCACAAAAACCCAGCTGTTCATATGACTGTGAGCAAAAAGTCATACAGAAGATAAACTCAGGCAGTTCTTTTCAAATTCAAAACAGTTTTCGAAATACCATTACGATCTCTAATTCTGTTTAGAATGTATACTATATTTGGCCATATTCCCATTTTCAGATTCACTTTCGTGCATAAATTCACCCTTGTCGTACTTTGGTCGTGTGATGATGACCAAATATGTGGTCACCAGCAAATTCCGTACAAAATCCCTCGAGATCAAATCGTATTCTCCACAAATCATTTTTATTTTATATCCTTGTGTCACAATTCATTTGATACTTCAATATTTTATTTGCTGCAGTGTAAACCTAAAGCCTGCACAGAATTCACAATGAAATATAATACACCAGTTTGCCGCGAGTCGATTCGATTACTCCTCAAAACCCGATGTGATGCTGTTTAGTTTGGTAATCCTTTTGGTCAACTGAACATCTCCCTGCTCTTAGCGTTGCTGTTTTTCAGTCTTATCAAAATAACTGCAAATCGATATTCATTGAATGCGACTGTTTTCTAAAAGGGGCACTCGTTAGAACTTAATGGCTCTCGTCTCCGGTCAGCAACCGCGAGGCAGACATCCCGTTCGGTTAACCGGATTTCTTTACCACAGTTAGTTCCACTGCAAGCATGACTACAGAGATAAGCTCGCGCCCTTAGGTCAACGGAGGCTTGTCCACTCACGCGTTCGAGGGGAACACTTGTTTCTCTCAAACACTGTCTGTGAAAAATCGGTCGTTTATTCCACAAGTCAAATCAAGTCAGTTGTAGCTTTATGCACCCGAATGGGCGGATATTCAGCACTTACAATATATCGGTGGATGTAGAAATACGGAATCGGGAAATACACACCACTTATGGTAATTTTCATCAAATTACACGGTTCCATAGGTGTTTGGTGACTTTCTTTGGATCAACAACCAGGTGAGCATGGTACGGCAAGACAGAATTACGATACGCAGAGGTGCGAGCCAATAGATATTTGAACTTTGATCTCGCTCATGTTGTAGACACAGCTTTTGAGTGTTCCTTGTGAAGAGGACGGTATATGTCTGAAAGTATTTTTAAGTAAACTGGTTACAATCATTGGAGTGTTTATCAGCGATAGTGCCAACAAGTTCATCTCTGGATATGTAATTGCATTAAGAGATGTTTTATGAGTCTTATCATCAAAGTAAAAATTTTCTTCAATAGGCCCGAGAAAATAGCTGTAAAGCTGTGCCACTAGTGTGGAAGAAGGCATGCAGTCAAAAATTTAAGAATTAACTGGTTTGGGACCGGAGGTAATCTTGGACGGAGAGAGAAAAATGGCAACCCTCTAACTTTACAAAAAGGCTGTTGAACATACATAAACCGTGAAAAACTATAAGATAGTGTAACACGAAGATATTTAACCGTTGATGATATTGGTCTGGGCTCATTGTCCAAAGTTGTCTAACATACAAAGAAAAGAAAAAAATGGGAAAAAATGGCATCTTGTAATACATCAGAGTCAACTGGAAGAGAAGAGGAATTTTGGCCGCTGAAACAAGTGGAATGTTTTCGATCAATGAAGTTGTCTGAAATCAGCCTGCAGACGTTTTAGTCAACACCACTTATGGAGAGCACACTGAGCAATACTGATCGGTCAAAGCAGTCAAATGCATTTTCCTAGTCTAAAATCATCACTGTGATAGTCTTACATTTTCTGTTTAAAGCTGGAGCCATTGAACGGACTATGTAGGCTAGGGCGCCATATGTGAAGCGCGAAGACCGATAAACAAACTGGTGTGTGTCCTATTCAAAAGACCGCAAGTTAGCCCACGGTAACAAAAGCCTGTCAAACAATTTGAGCATCACAGAGGTACAGGCGGTGGGTGGTATTTCCCGGGTTCTTTCTTGTGGACAACCGTTAACTTGGCCAATCTCTAAATGTCACGGATTTTCCCGCTTGCTAGATAGTTATTGAAGATATTGGCTGATGGAGCCGAAAGGGCGTGAGCACACTCCTTGAGTACAACAGGTGGTAGCTCATCTGGACCAAGAGTTCTATCTATCTTCACTTTGCACAGATGTTGGAAGACTGTAGCGGGTTCGATGGTTGGTGGTTGAGATGAGTTGTTGAAGACTGGTACGGAAGTACACTGCGATAATGAGATGAATCAGAGTTGAATTTTTCAACATCAACGCTTTCTTTTTTGTTTCTTGAGTTATTACCACATAGGTATTTTACTGCTTTCCACATGCCATGACAACTGACGTTTCTTAAGATATCACCTGTATACAACTTATTCAGGTGTTTAACTTCAGATCTGATCAAGTTGGTGAGTTTTATGACTTGCGTTCTCTGTCCATGCTCTTGAGTGTGTTCTTTCTTCCTTCACAGCTGTTCAAGTTTTGGTGAAGAATATCGATCAGTTTCGGCGTAGATAGTTTCAAATGAGCAGCAGTGAATAAAGCAAAAATTAAGTTGATCGGTGACTTGTTCACAGAAGACAAAATGTATGGCGTTTGAAAACACGGAAAAATCGGTTGAGGTAACCAGCGCCCTTAACATGACCAGGTTTTTGGGTGAAAAATTCGTCTGCTCCATTTTCGTGGATCGTCTCCTTGACGTAGTATGCCGGCTGGTCTGACTACAAACTGTCGGTTATATTTTCAAGATACAGTGATAAGTGCTGCTCAATGGTGCACGTTTTTGAACACTGAACAACTGCGGTCTGTTTGTAAAAACCAATTCTAGTTGTGCCTAAAGTTTCGTGGGAAAATGTACCGAATTTGTCAAACCAGGCGTGGTGAGAAAAGTAACGTCATGCCTGTCCAAGTCCCGACAAACATGTGAAGGGATTCAATCAATTGTGCAGTTAATAAGGTTGACAGATCAGAAAATATGTTTAATTGACCGAATAATCCTACGTAGCACACGGAGAACAACCTAAAGCGACGAACAAGCTTGCCTTCATTTATTCGTAATCTTTCCATTACATCACATTTTATATGAACAATGTTGACTGAACAGAACAGAAATCAAGATAAGGCAATGTGTCAAAATTAAGTAGGAGTGAGGGGATCGAATCTCACATGCGTGACCTGGATCCGTCTTTGGACTGTGAGTGGGTGCCTTCGATGTCATTAGTCTGATCAACGGAAGGAAGAAAGCTTTAGCGCTTGAACGAACTGCTTTTGGGCGCATTACGGGGGGTTGTAGAGACGAATGTATACCGTTCCCGCTGTGGCTAGGACACGGCACTTCACCAGTCTTGATTGCCCACTTCGAACTTTGTAAATTAGCCGGAACGCTTCGGTCACATTCACTGAGTGGTTAGACTGAACAAGGTGTGAACTCATAGTGTTCGTAATTACTTTGATTGTTCCAGTGTTCAACCAAGCCGGTTGGTGGTGGTCACGGACACGTTCGGATAAGTGTCTGGTCGTACGGCCAACGTACGTAGTTCCACAGGAACAAGTAAAGGAGTACACTCAAAATGAGGCCGTAGAATCCGACACCTTATCGCTTAGTCGTAAATACACACACGGCTTTGATGTAAATACAATATGGAGCTTTGCCGCGTATAATGTTTTATCTACAGCTCCTGATAATCTGCAGTAGGTAGTATCCGCTGGGATATCACCTTTGAAAGGTAAATGGATGTATACTGACTCTTTTGGGACAACTATGATCTTCGCTCTTTCTTCCACTTGTCGCATTACCCTATCAATGAAATGATCCAGATAACCATTTTGCTGGAACGTATTGCGCATAAAACGAATTTCTTTGTCCAGTGTGTCCTCAGTACAGATTTTGCGCGCTCTACAAACAGGCAGCGAATTAAGTTGTGCTTAAATTTGAGTGGCACGGAACTTTCGAAGTGAATGTACTGCCCATTCCACTTTGCTTTCCTGTGCACTGACCCTTGAGCAGAGCCATCCACTCGCCAACTTAGGCACACATCTAGAAAGGCTGTTCTTCGTTGTTTGCTGCTTTCTTCATCGTAAACAGGATATTAGAAAGGGGTGTGTTGGATGAGTTTAACATAACGATAAAGTCCATGGTGTCATCTCTCACGCACATTATATTATCCACGTAGCGTTTGTAAGATACACATTATCTGATGGGCCGCTGCAGTTGATCATTTTCAATTTTCTCCATGAAAACACCGGCGAATAGGGGTCTGAGGTGTAACCCAATTGCTACTCCTTCTTTGTGACGATAAATTTCTTCATTGAATTTAAACTGCACGTTGAACATGCGTACAAGGAGTTGTTTCAGTTAGTCCACCAAAAGGCCTACGTCGATGTTGTTTTCTTGAATGTAGTCACACAGAAAGCTAATAGTTTCATTGATTGGTACTCTAGAAAACACAGAGGTGACGTCAAATGTGAACATTTGTTTGTCTCTCAGGTTTATATTTCGGACACTGTCCACAAAGTCGAAAGTGCCTCGTATACTATGTTTTGAGATTGCAGCTCTCACTGGCTCCAATAAGCCAGTTAGCCACCTGGCTACTGTATGGTACGGTGAGTTACACATGTCTAAAATAGGTCTTAACGGTACGCCTTCCTCGTGATCTGGGAATTATCTTCCCGGTTGGTCGTATTCCTTCGAATGTGACTGAAACTGTGATCCCTTTTTGTTTCAGTGATCCTAATCTATTAGTGATAGACTTTTCTATTTGGATGGCTTTATCCTTCTCATTGGAGGCTTTGGTGAATTTGGACGTGTCATTCAATAGTGCATTCATCTTTTCTATACGGGTTAATTTATCAAGAATCACGACTCCCTCTCCTTTATCGGGTCTTGATAAAATAATATCTTTATTTGTCTGTAGATCGTTTAGGTACCTCAAATGCTCCGTAGTGAATATGCAATTTTTTGATGGTTTGGTGTCCCTGTATTGGTAGCCAGCTTTACCGAGAGTGGACTTTAGCTTCTCTATCTCTTGTAATGACGATGCTTCCTGGTCTTTGAGTTGAGCAAAAAATTTTTCCCAAATTCAACTTTCTTATCCACTTGTTTCCCCTTATTTCTATTACTGTACATATTCCTTTACTTGTTCCTGTGGAACTACGTACGTTGGCCGTACGACCAGACACTTATCCGAACGTGTCCGTGACCACCACCAACCGGCTTGGTTGAACACTGGAACAATCAAAGTAATTACGAACACTATGAGTTCACACCTTGTTCAGTCTAACCACTCAGTGAATGTGACCGAAGCGTTCCGGCTAATTTACAAAGTTCGAAGTGGGCAATCAAGACTGGTGAAGTGCCGTGTCCTAGCCACAGCGGGAACGGTATACATTCGTCTCTACAACCCCCCGTAATGCGCCCAAAAGCAGTTCGTTCAAGCGCTAAAGCTTTCTTCCTTCCGTTGATCAGACTAATGACATCGAAGGCACCCACTCACAGTCCAAAGACGGATCCAGGTCACGCATGTGAGATTCGATCCCCTCACTCCTACTTAATTTTGACACATTACCTTATCTTGATATCTGTTCAGTTCAGTCAACATTGTTCATATAAAATGTTTAATTCAGAAAGTGCCAAGTTAATGTTTCCGATGAATATCGAATGGAATCCACTCAGAATATGTGGCTTGCAGTCCATGATGTGACAGCTTATCCTTTCGGTTGAGTACTTAAAGACCTAACCTAAAATCTCCAAAAGTTCTTCACGGATTGCTTTGGAATTTTGGCACAAGGCTCCATTCGAATTCGTGCATGTTTTATGTACCTACTGTACGTTTTGTAGTCTGTTATCAACACTGTTCCGATAACAACCTTCCGCAATCCAGCTTCTTCACCTAGCTTTCTCACGAAGCAGGTGAGTGCGTGAGCGCATGCACGGGTGAAATCCGCACGCCGACGTGACCGGGTCAGGACTAGCGTTCACACACACGCACACACACACACACACACATGCACGCGTGACACTGCTCCCATGATGTTTTGTTCTCACTCTTCGTCACCCGTACACACTCGACCATCGATTTCCGCTCCGTGAACATATGACACACACACGCTCACATCCACAAGCACCCACTGGCTCATCCCACTGACAGATTCTCCTAGGTGCTGGCTACGCACGTGCGCGACCTGGCATATGACCGATGATTACACATACACAGTCCTAAACAGAGACACACATCCGTAGACCTTGAAATATGACTATACCAATCAATCAGTTTCGCGCATCCCGTTGTATGCTCATCCGTTCACTATTCACATTGACGCGTTACACGCAGCTCCATACAGAAAGTTTGTCCTGTATGTTACACAGAAAGTTGGAGAAATTTGGTTGTTTTTCTCTGTTTACTAATAAAGCTTATCAGTTACAGTACAGCTTTGGTAATGGTTGGAGATTGGAGCTTAGAAATCGCGAAAAAAGTTTGTAATTTATTTTCTTGTAATTTATGTTCTCATGACATTCTCACTTGTCCTGCTCATGAGTAGCGCGTACATGTATCTTGGACCTCCTCTTCCAGTGAGCTGACAGTTCATACTGACGTTTTGTGACTGTGTTGGATGTCTTCGTTTTACCACATCAATGGCATTTCCTAATTGGTCAGAAAGTGACTTTTGTTTGGCACATTGTAAACTAAGCAATCTGATTGGTGCAAGGGGTTTTATACACCACCGAATAATTAACAATAATCAAGGTTTCCTTGTTGCACGCTGTAACAATATACTGATTTATGCATCACGCAATGACTTGCGAGTAGTGTGTGGGATTGATGAGTCTCTGTTTAGCTCATTGTCCTTTGGGCTCCACCTTTCACGCACAAATCTCAGGTCATCTTGTAACGGGGAATGCTTGGGCAAGGGAACGACGTCAATATCAAGGCGAACGGACGAACCAAACGGGGACCACATACAGAAGAACAGGTGGCGAATATGTCGGAGGCTTCCCGAAGCAGGCAAAGGGAGGCATACGGACTACCAGAGAGGAAGCAGCGGGATCTCCGGCATCCAGCAAGACAGCCCAGGTGGGGGGCTGCCGATCGAGCAGCCAACTGAGACAATCGGATCAACCGAATAGAAATGATGCCCAAGCGAAGCAAGCTATCGGCCACGGGCAACTTGCCAGAAAGCAGCCGAAGCACTCAAGCAGTGGCAATAACAATGTTGGTGCCGCGCAGTCTGAAAAAAGGCCGATATATACGACTGTGTGTTTCATGTCTTGACTTGTTTGGCCGTGTTGTCACCCTTGTTACAATCTGACTAACCTGCACTCGGAAACACCAGACTCGAGTTGCACTCATGTCAGAGCTCATCAGTGGTGCATATCCTCTGTCACATACAGGGTTTGTACCCGGGCCCTATCACCTCGAAGGCGCGCGTGTTACCACTGCGCCACCCCTGTGGAGAAGGCCTGACTTGGCAGGAGGCATTCTGTCGGAGTTAACGGGGCAGGTACTATGTCCCCATTTGAAGCTGTCGGGCATATCTGGCTGGATGACATTTGAACAAGCTTACCTTAGCGATTCGAATCAGCCTGGACGGGAGCGAGCTGGGCCGGTGGTAACACACACGCCTTCGAGGTGAAAGGGCCCGGGTTCAAACCTTGGATGTGACAGAGAATATGTGCCACTGATGAGCTGTGACAAGAGCCAAACTCGAGTCTGGTGCTTCCGAGTGCAGATTGGTCAGATGACCTGAGGTTTATGCGTGAAACGTGGAGTCCAAAGGACAGTCAGCTAAATGAAAACATACTAAATGCATTTCTCGAAGAACTGACTTTTGACAAGGTGGCAACGGGAACTGATGTGAAAATGTCGATATCGGAGACACGAACGCCCAACCGTCTGCAGATCCACCCACCTCCGCATTTGGTGATGGAAGATACAGGTCGATTGGCTGACAACTGGAGGCTGTCGCTAATGCAGTATGAAGATTTCAGGACACTGTCGGCGACGGAGTACGAATCTAAGGCTATCTAGCTTACATTATTTCGTCACACCATTGGACCGGCGGTGCTTCGTGTCGTCGATAGCTTTTCATATGATTCTGATGAGGACAGTGATGATTGGATGTCGGTTATGCTTAAACTCGGGCGATATTTTCTTGATGAGTTCAACGAAACATATGAGCGTTTTGTTTTTAACCAAATAACACAGAAACCTGATGAATCACTTGACTCTTTTTTGGTGTCTTTAGAGACACTGGAGCTACCACGCAATTTTCGCACCTTCCTAGATCAGAGCCTCTTGCGGGGTCGGATAGTGATGGGGTTACTCGACCCCACGGTTGTTGAAGATTCCGAATTGTCACTCCAACAGTGGTCAGACATCTGCCGAGGTGGGGGAGCAGCCGAACAAAGCACGCAGACGTTGAATGCATCAGAATCGCGTGGTCTGTACAAAATAACATCAGAGACACGCACGGTGCCAAAGACGGAGTGTCAGTTTTGTGGTAGACTACACTTCGTGGGAAGAGACAACCGTCCGGCATGGGGAAAACTTGGGATAACTGCGAGAAGCACAACCACTTCGCATCAAAATGTTTCCTCAAGACAACAGTGAACAGAAAACAAGGCCGTCACAACACAGATCAAGTGAATGGAGTGCAAATGCCAGCAAAGCGAAAGGGCGTCTTGGCCAAGGTGACGGTGAAAGAAGAAGAGGTGGACTTTCAGTTGGACACGACAACATCGGTGAACATCATCCCTATGAACCTTCTGTCTAACACTGCATCGATACCGACACAGAAGATACTTATTATGTGGAACCGCGGAAAAGTTCATCCAAGCGGTAAGGCAATGCTGAAAGTCGCCAATCCCAAGGATAGACATCCATCACTTATAGACTTCGTTGTGGTCAATCAGGGCTATGCTCCCATCCTCGAATGTGAATGTATCGAAAATCTGTGTTTGGTGTCACTTTACTATGGTTCATTCATCTACCATATGTCTGGTAATGTCGAATATTACTTGGAAAAATAGGCCTCTGTTTTCGATGAGAAATTGGGAAAGCTTTCGGGAATGGCGACGTTGAACGTATATGAATCTGCAAAACCTGGGACACTACCAACAAGGCGCATTCCATACGCAGTTAGAGAACGATTTGAGCGCGAGTTGGACATTCTCATATCGAAAGAACCGACAGATTGGGTGAGTCGAATCGTGATCATGACGAAAGTACCCGGGGAACTCCGCATTTGCATTGATCCCAAACCACTAAACAAAGCACTCAGGCGAGAGCACTTTACGTTGCCGGTTTTTGACGATATTCTTCCTGAGTTATCAAACACGCGGTGTTTCACAAAAATTGATCTGAATTCAGCGTTTTGGCATGTAGAGTTGGATGAAGCCTCGAGTTATTTGAGCACGTTTGGAACACCATATGGCGGGTACCTTTGAAAGCAACTACCTTTCAGCCTGAAGGTATCGAGAGAAATATTCCAGAAGAGAATTCTCCAAGCATGGGACGACTTACTTGAAGTACTCCGCGTAGCAGATGATATTCTAATTTTCAGCAAAAATATCGAGGAACATAACAGAAGTTTTGATTCTTTTCTGCAACGATGTATCCCTGATGGAATCAAACTAAAATGAGACAAGTTGACATTTTGTCAAACAGCCGTCATATTCCACGGCCACATTATCACAAGTGCAGGGCTCAAACCGAGTCCGGAAAAGGTAAAGGCGATTGTAGACATGTCTGCGCCAAGCGATACGAAAGGCGTCTCACGATTTAACTGGATGATCAACTATCTGAGCAGATTCCTACCAGAATTGGCGAAATTGATGAGATCGATCCGCCAATTAACACATAAGGGAGAGACGTGGATGTGGGCAGATGAACAGCAAATAGCCTTTGATCGCATAAAGCAGCTTATCGTGAAGACCCCAGTCCTAGCATATTATGATCACACCTCACCTCTACGCTTACCGAGTGACAGCAGTCAACAAGGTTTAGGAGCCGTTCTGTTACAAAAGGGGGCCCGCTTGATTATCGTAGTAGGAAGTTAGCAACTTGTAAACAGAAATACTCGCAAATCAAAAAAGAACTACGGGTAATCGTGTACTCTGTGGAGAGGTTCAATGATTGCACTTTGGGGCGACTTACGCACACACATTCATATCACAAGCCATTGATCACGATCGTGGGTAAGCGTCTACATCGACAGCCAACAAGACTTCAGTCGATGTTAATGCGTCTCCAAAAGTGTAACTACGACCTACATTATCAGCAAGGAAACCAGAAGTTTGTAGCTGACACACTCTCACGAGCCACATTACCAAACACGGAAGACGAACGTAGAAATGAAACGGTGCACATTGCATTGACGGTTACGGATTCTGAGTTATTCCCAATCCAGAAAGCCACGATGGCAGATCCCTGTCTAAAATCCGTGTAGGAAGCTATCTTTCAAGGTTAGCCGGAAGATAAAAGAACTCTTTTGGCTGGATTGTTACCTTATTTCAAATTTCGTGATGAGCTAACAACAGAAGATGAGCTGATCTTTCGAGGTGAGCGTTTGGTGGTGTAGCAAGCGCTTCGAAAAGACGCTCTGTGTGGGTTGCACCGTTCACACGCAGGTATCAGAGGATGTATCACCCAAGCCAGAGGAACATACTACTGGCTAGGTATGGCAGAACAGATCAAACAGAAGGTAGCAAATAGCGAACCACGCAGACAATCTGATCAAAGACAAACTAAAGAACCGACGGAGATGCGCCCGATACCTGACCGGCTGTGGCAAATTGTGGCGTTGGATATCTTTTACCACGGCAAGGACAGCTACCCAGTAACCGTCGATTACCACAATGAATTTTTCGAAGTCGGTTTTCATCAAACAGAAAAGACTGCATAAATTATCAACAATTTTGCGCGACATGGAATCCCGATTCGAGTGATTTTCAATGGTGGTCCTCATTTCCACAGCACGGAATTCAAACAATTCTCGGAGATGTGGCAATTCAGCCATCACATCACCAGTCCTTACCACTGTCAATCCAACGGTAAAGCAGAAAGCACTGTCAAACAGGCGCAAAAGATACTCAAGAAGTGAAAATCTGAGGGCCGTGATCCGTTTATCGCTCTGCTTGAGCTTCGAAATATGCCCTCTGCGATGATGGGAGCAAGCCCGACGAAACGCCTATTTGGAAGACGGACACACACGATCTTACCCGTTTGTGCTAGTTTACTGGACTCGGATTTTATACTTCCTTCAGTAGCCAAACTGGAACTGAAAAGTTGAATAGTGGAGCAAAAAGATTTTACGATCAGGACAGAAAACCACTACATCCGCTCAAGCCAGATGACACAGTGTGGATTCAGCCAACAGAACCGACAGAAAATCCCTGGACAAAAGGAAAGGTACTTTCGCGCGTAACAAAGAAATCATACCTAATACCCTCTGGAGATCGTCGTATAAGAAGGAACAGGATTCATCCGTGGAAATCCGAAGAAGGTGATGCTGAGGAAGAGAAAACCAACAGAGGTGATAACAAAGGAGAAGACGAGGAAACCAAAAACGATGATGAAGAGACTCAGACAGCATTATAAATTCACCCGTCGGCCAGAAGCATTCTTCGTCCAGAACTCGGAGTGGGCAAAGTTACCAGCCTGTAGGCAAGTAAATGCTTCTCGAAAGAGGAAGGATGTGTTGGGTATGTTTTCGTTTTACCACATCAATGGCATTTCCTAATTGGTCAGAAAGTGACTTTTGTTTGGCACATTGTAAACTAAGCAATCTGATTGGTGCAAGGGGTTTTATACACCACTGAATAATTAACAATAATCAAGGTTTCCTTGTTGCACGCTGTAACAATATACTCGTTGTATTTCCGAAGCACTGACTTTTGACAATTATGTGCATTGCATGAACATTCTGCGTTCATACCCCTCACTCCGGTGTCCTATGACTGTACATTTCCATCGTAAGAAAAATTTGCTGAACGTTTTACCGATGCATAAAACTTACCTGCCGCAAACTCGGTCTCCTGATTGAAGTAAACCTTTAGATCATCGAACACGCACGCGGCACAAACGGACTCACTTATACGTTCACATCGGCAATTTCTTCGCATATCCTAACTACAGACTATTATTATTAATTTCTGTGGATGAAACAGTCATTTCGTATCAGCTAGAATATTTCCTAATTTAATATCTGGGCCTTGACCGTGCTGTTCTACGGCTTCGTTTGACTTCTTGATGAGTGGACCGCTTATGACTGCGCTGTCCCGATTTACCGGATAACTTTTTGTGCTGTCGGTCTTGGTTTCTCACCTGGCTGTTAGTAATTTGTTTTAGATATTTAGATGTACTGCATTACATAGACCCACGAAATTACGATAAACACGGTTATTCAATTGGAGTTTGTTATTCTGCCCGTAGTCGTGTACAGCCCATACCACGCGTAAGGCTAGGAGACTAAGTCTCTGTTACATTGGCAGTCCAAGTGGTCAGGATAGTTGCTATAAAGTTCTCAATTATTTGGGAATACTATCACCAAATCAATCTGCTACTGTCTCTTTCGATGTAGAATTGCGTCGTGCACAAAATTACGAAACGGATGATCTTTTGTCATACGCCCAATCGAATATTCTCAAACTGACGCTTGAGAAAAATGGCGCTTACGATCAAATAATCCAAACTGTCAATAACGCGGCTGGAGAAATCTTCTTAGATGCATCAGGAGGAACTGGTAAGACTTTTCTAATTAGATTGTTTCTGACAGTATTTTGATTCAAAAATCACATAGTCTTAGCTCTTGCGTCGTCCGTAATAGCAGCTACGTTGCTCCCAGATGAAAAAATGCTCATTCGGCTCTGAAATGCAACCCAAGGAAACCCCCAAGTGCAACCTTTTCAAAGCCTCCGACAAAGAAAAAATATTGTAGAAATGCATACCTATTGTTTATGATGAATGCACCAATGCGCACAAAATGTCGCTCGAGGCTCTTGATCAATCATCGCAAGCTTTCCGTGGAAACATCAGACCATAGGGGAAGGCAGTATTATTGCTTGCAGGAGATTTCATCACACATTACCTGTAGTTGCCCGATCGACGCCAGCGGATGAAATAAATACTTGCTTGAAGCACTGAACTTTGCGGCAATACGTAAAGGCGTTAAAATTAACTACAAATGTGCGTGTCCAACTGCAAAAGATAGATCAGCTGAGATCTCTGCACATAAATTGCTGGAGGATGGGAACGGAAAGATGCCGCTTAGTCTGACCTCAGGACGAAATTCATCGCCTCATAAATTCTGCGATTTAGTGACACAAACAGAAGAATTGGTTGATAAAGTATTCCTAAATATTCAAAACAATTATAAGGATCATGATGGGTTGAAAGAACCAGCTATTCTTGAGGTCAGGAATGGGGAATTGTACGAATTTAATAATATTATTCAGTCTATGAATCAAAGCGAGGCAGTCACGTACAAGTTCGTCGACACTTTTGTGGAAGCAGATGAAGCGATTGTTTATCCAACAGAAGTTTTGAATTCATTCGATCTGCCAGGGATGTCACCGGAGGTACCGCCATTGAAAATTGGCGAAATATCAACTAGCCAGAGCTTTGCGAGGGCACGCGGTATACAACAAAAAACACGATGGGCAACGTCGTTGAAGCAACAATCTTAGCAGGGCACTTCGAAAGGTGAAGATGTTCCCGTTTCTAGCATTCCTGTGATTCCAATGGATATGACATTTCAATTTGAGAGCTTGCAATTCCCATTTCGATAGGCGTTTGCAATCACCATCAACAAAGCTCGGGGCTAATTTTTAGAATTGTGTGGTTTGGATCTAGACACAGATTGCTTCTCACTTGGGCAATTATACGTTGCGTGTTCTAGAGTCGGCGATCCAGACAATCTCCATGTCTGCACAAGCACAGGAACAGCAAAAGATGTATACCCGCAATCATTGTGAAACTGAGCGTAGTGAAAACGTGCGCTTTCTACTATTTTCTCTGCCATTTACCAGAGTGAGCCACAGCAAGGAATGACCGGGTACAGCTATATATATATATATATATATATATATATATATATATATATATATATATATATATATATATATATATATATATATATATATAGAGAGAGAGAGAGAGAGAGAGAGAGAGAGAGAGGGAGAGAGTGCTATTTGCTTTTATGTTGACCTCTATATGATACTGGGCTTCGCAGCTTACTAGTCTTAGAAACCTGACCGTTTGACCTTTCGATGCAAACGTCTAACCTAAGTAGCTTGAACTTGGAGATCTTGCGACGCCGCCCGATTTCCGAAACTTGACTTCGTGAAAACCATGTTGACACTTGTGCATAACTGAATACAAAATTTTCGTCTTTGCTATTTTTTGTGGACTCTTTTTGCACTATTTTCTTCGGTTTTCGGTTCACTGAGTCTTTCGCGAGTTAGTCAGGGGATCGCCATCTGCGCATTGTCGATGTCACCTCGATTTCCAATGAAACGCTTGTGACCTAAACGCCAACCGCAGTGATCAGAAATCGTTGAAAACCACCAACCTGAGCTACAATCACAACTAGTATTCAGAAGTATTTAGGAAATGGAAGTCTGCCTGCACAGGATTGTCGTCCAGAAACTGAGTGATTTGAAAATAAACGAACCCCAAGTCCTAAGGCAGAGAACACAGGCTCGCTTTACTACGTGTACTATAGGACATATAATCAAACAATAACAATAACACCTCAAATTGTCGGCAAACCGACCACAGAATCAATACAGTTAAAGAGGCTTCCATAAGTCCAAGCAACAATAGACAGGAAAAGCACCAGACGGCAATGCAGGAGCGAGCCAATTGATTTACGAGGAAGGTCCTTATTTATGGGGGGCATTTTGCCTAATCAACGGACAGAAGAGAATGAATGGTCTGCGGAAACACACTCCCACAAGAGTGGGTGAAGAACAAGCGGAAGAACATGGGTATGAGAAAGTGAAAAATCATAGAGAGATGGCCAAGTTCAGTCACTCACACGGATAAGACAGACTGGGAGGAAAGGATAATTACGTCCAAATGTTTGGACCTCGTCATGTGACCCGAGCAATCATGACTTGGATCATTCCAAAACCGAGGAGAACGGTTACGTAAGCGATAAAAATGAACAGATAAGAACAACAATTAGAGTCATGACACCTGTCATAGAAAAAAGACTAAAATTTGTGTGACGCAATAGGACGGAATGAGCAAATTGTCGCTCGAATGAGGATGCCAAGGAGTGGTGGTCGGCGTGGAATTTGGTGATGGGAATGCATGAAAAGCTAGAAGATTTTTCGGCGAATACAAGATAAAATTACGACTGGAAGCATGGGGTACGGACTGAACCAGCTTTATGGAGTTTCTCGATATGGCGAGTTGAATTTCCCCGTCCAATTTCGATAGACCTTTACAATTATCATAGCAAAATAGCATTACCGGTGATGGGTTTACAAATGTCAAGTTTTTACCAAGGTAACGTCAGGAAAAACGAGTAACCCCTTTCGCGTGCACGAACTAAACTTCCATCTCTGGCTCGCAATCGCTTCGATAAACTGTAGTAAACGTGAACTGGTGGCGATGAAGACCTATAGCAGATACATATAACGGCCACTAGTATCGTTACTAGCCAACACAGACGACAAAATGTTCATCGACGACGTCACTCAAAAAAGAATGTGGTGATTGGTAATGACAGGCCTTTATGCTTCTTTATTATGTCTGCATCTGCATGTTCATGTACACTACGATGGTGTGCTCGTTCAAACAGTGTTCCAGATCCTCAGTTTCACTTAGCTCGCTCAGAAGCTACATTGTGTTCGTTGAGAAAAGTACAAGTACTCAACTTCAGTTCTTAATTATCACAAAGAAATGCAACATTTGTACACGGTCCTTTAAAGCAACAACTACCCCCGAGAACCAATAACCGATGTGCTGAGAAAAAAAAATCGGTAACACAACAAGAACGACGTAGACGGGTTAACCTCTACTGGTATTCCGCACAGATCGGGCACATTCGAGGCAATCACGAGAGCAATTGATATGTATGGTGTCCGTATTTTCTTTCAGATAGATAACGCGTTACAGCATTATCTCACAAGGACCAAAGACCCTCAACGTCTACATGAACGAATAAATTGTGTTCCCGTGATCAACTGCAAAGACTGCTCCGCTCAGTAAATACAAGGAAAACATGCAGGCCGGGCAAAACCAGAGCTGCAGAACACAAAAGAGATATGTTATCAGTAACACAGAGCAGGATTCCATCAACCTCTTCTGTAGACCCAATGCAGTTCATCCGAACACACGGCAGCTAGGGAAAGAAAGACTCATTCATTGAAAGTCACTTTCGACGTAAAATCTACACTGCTAAATGCTAAAAGTTCAATATACCACCTCGGTATTAGTGCTCAAATCGCGTCCCAGAGAACTTCATGAAAACACTGAAAATTGCTATGAGCTGTTCAAACACTCCAGTCATCCCTTTGAGGCCACTAAACTGCGAGGTTCACTACAGTACTCGGATTCAATCAGTGATTACTGCTCTCATGATAACCTACTCCGACCATCTACAGATATCACTACACGACAGATGGGATCCAGAAATGTGCAAATTATGCAGTTCTAAGATGACACTGTTCATAGGAGATCCATTATTCAGAAATGCATCAGAATTCTAGTCCAAGGGCAACAGGTTTTGTTGGAAGGCAACTTAAGAGTTGACGAGTCAGTTGTATTGCCCAGGTCACCTGTCCTGAACCGTGCTTGGACGGTTCGAGTTAACATCGCCCCGATCTCGATATAAATGCGAAAGGATACGTGGTGATTCTGAGTCCTACTCGCGTTCAAGACGAGAAATTCCACTTGAACGAATCACAGTTCACTTGTCCATTGTACTTTACATTCATTATTCATGCATTTCCATAAACGACCACGGCAAAAACACATCATAGTGAAAAGATGAAAACACTCAGTTGGTAACACCAAATCTGACTGGATCAATAAATCGGGGTTTGTGAAACAGTGCTCGCATTTTTTCACGAAAAGAATTGCATGGAAATAACCTCACCATCAGTACACTCATGTTTGGATGATCTCACAAGAACACATTCGTTCATACGGCAAAAATAAGAACATTTATTCGGGAAAAGTGTAATGCAAAAACGCGGTGTGTGTGTGTGTGTGTGTACATTGAGTCCGACGTTGATTAGGTTAATTGGGTTTCAACCCCACTTGCTTCCATTATCAGATGCAGTGGTAACAAGTTCAACTGACGAGGTGACCTTTGGGTTGCTTATGCGCTAGTCAAGTCAGAGCGGTTCAAATTCCGGCACCCTCCATCCCGTCATTTCGCTCGACGCACGTAGACCGGGTGCTAGTGGCCTAAGTTTCGGCATACAAGCGTCCAGGGTATATTTTGAATCGCACTTGGAGGATTTCTGTGTCGTCGTAATCCATTCCGTGCCCCTCGGCCATGACGCGAAGAGTGGTCGCCAAATCCCGCCCTAGTTTCGCTAAGGCTGTTCTTTCGGAAGGCTTCCACTTTCCTTTCCTCTGGTGTTCCTTTATTCTGACCATAAGTTGCGTGCAAGTTTGTCCAATACATTCAACTAAACATTACTCACAACTGATTTTTTAAATGCAGTTGTTCTATCTTGTGCGTTAATTTGATCCTCGACATTTGGGAGGTGGCGTGTCAGAGTATTGTCAGTCCGAGGGAGAGCAATCCTTGAGAAATTTCCTGTTTGACTCAGAAGTGCCTGATCTGTATGGAATGCTGATGAAAGCCAAGAAGTCTTCTTTCTCTGGTAACTTGTGTCGTTGGCTTGGTTCTCCTCAGTTGGTTTCTCATTAAATACCGTGCATAGTGGTTGTCTCGAAAGACTTTTCTCGAGAGTCTCATTTTTTCCTCACGAAAGGTATCCTCGTTACGAATTTCCCAATTCTGTTGGCCAGAGTTGAGATAAGCATTCGTTTCACGCACTGTGGATGAGCTGAATTGAAGTGTAGATATTTGTCGGTGTGTAGGTTTTCTTTGAAAAATTGCTAGTGAATTTTTGGGAGTCATTCACCGTTAGACGGCAGTCTGCGTCGATCGTAAATCTACTGACTTAACACCGTTTTCTGACACGACTTCAAAAAAGAACTGAAATATCTTGCTAATCTGTAGTTTCCACGAGGTGTGTAGTTTATCGTCAGGCATATTCATTTTCGGTAACCCATAAAATCTACCAGTCCCATTCGTTTATGTTGTCAGATAAAACCATAACAACTATCCGAATTTGCCTTTGATGTTAGATGGGTATTTACTTGCGACGGCCTTGTAACGGTGGAGGTGGTATTCAATTTGTTCCCCCAAATTTTTTATAAGGTACACATTTTGAGTGTTCCAAAGCTTTCGATTCTTGATTAGATCTAGCATTGTCTTTGTCAACCTTGGTGACGTGAGTAGAATGATCCCGTTTTACAGTGGTCAATGACGTTCGTACTTCCATTGGCATTTTGGAGCATTTAGGTTTTGGTTCTTCTGGCTGTTGCATATTCTCATTCTGGCTTGGAAAGCCATTTCGTTCGGAGGCCTTTCGAATGCTTCTTTCGGTGAAGCGCCTATTTATGGTGTCATGAAATGTTTGCGATTTTAACTGAAACTTAGACCATTTGGTAGTACTTGCAGTTCTGAACTGTCAAAGATCTGCATTGCAAAAAACACCAACGGAACTACAGATGAATTTCGAAAGTACGCGTCACGCCTATATACCAAAGCCTACGTGCATTACTCGGAACGATGGGCTACGAATATCAACCTTCTGGACACTACAAGATCGTGGGAAAATAAACACCCAAGTGGTGAACATTTTGACTTGACCTCAAATCACCCTGGGTAAAATGACGTTAAAATACATGGTGATGACAGCAGAATTATCCCGCTTCAGAGTGGTCAACGACTTTTGTTGTTCCATTGGTCAGTTCGCACATTCAGGATAAATGTAAATATGACTACGAAGTTTACAAAATGACACAAGATCATCTGGAAGTGTGCACGTACTTTGATAAGTACGCAGCGCTGCGATCAACACTAGTGAACAAGAACAAAAAACCATTCAGCCACTCATCAGCAACAATTGACCTATGAACTGGGTAAACTGTTGTCATGTGAAAGAACCAAACTGGCCAAAATCAGCAGATTCAAGCAAACAAAATGTGACCCAATCAATACAAAATCAAATGTTTATTTACAGAATTCCAACAAGAATAGACGTATATACATATTTACAAGCAATCGCATTTCGGATCACCGGGATCACATAAAAGAAATCTATTGCTTAAACGCCGAAATTAGTTCCGGGAAATTCGTGCAGAAATAAGACAGATTCAAAGATGACCAGTATCTTGAGATACCGAAGGGGAAGTTTGAAAAGTTACCAGTTTCTATAACGAACGTAATTTCTGTGTCCAGTATGCTCGTTTCAATTTGAGCACCTCCACTTTCAAGTCATAAATTCCCATTCGTCTGCGAAAATCTGCTTCCGTCAAATGACCCAATTCGTAGGGTGACAATGGGAATCTAAATCGAGATAGTACAGGGAAAGAAAATAATTCGAACGATTCAACCTGATCTACTGTCAGTCAATGAAAAACAGAGGTGATTGGAAGAATAATTATTCAATGAGAAATTTATGTGCAACACGGTCTCAAACGAAACATGTTGTGGATTTGATGTCCCACCTATACAGATACCAAGATTTAAGAGCAGCAAACTAACATTATAATGTTTTGATGCACTGATACTAAACCACACTTTCGAATTCAAGCTGCGTTCTCTTGGAAACCTCATACCAACGACCGAAATATGACTCCATAATTCATGGGACGACATCAGAATTATGGGTGGGTTACGACCTCATACCCCTGAACTAATTCAAGAACCTCATAAGCGTGATTTTCTCAAATTCCATAGGAGTGTCATCATCGGTCACAAAATTAACCAGAAACGGGTCATCGGTGGGAATACGGACGTGTCTGCTCAGTCACTCTGTCGTTATCATGGTTAGTTCGGATAAATTTCAGAAATTGATAATTGTATTATACAAACGATATACTCCGATCGACAAATGACAAATCTACACCTGCCGATGCAATGTGGGTCACACAGGTCTCAGACTATTCGACAAAGAAACAACCTCATCGCATTTACCCCGAGGTCACACAGACAGATTGGACGAGACCAAGTGAAACTACGAAACAAAATAATTTACGATTTTAAAACTTGATATTCGGGGCAAACAAACAGGATAATCCAGCGCTCTATTCACAGGAAAGCTACTCGGAATGATCAAGACTTCAACGTTAAAAACATTGTACCCATTTCACACAAACGTGAACCAGTTAGAAATGTTCATCATCGAGTAAGAGCTACTTGGGAAACAGTAAACAGTGTCTCGCAAACACTCATACCAGCAGAATTCATCCATCGTCACAGTCGACAAAGACCGAAGCGCAACCCAATGCACAAAAATCGAATCGAGAACACGACGTTCGAAAATACGAGAAGCAGGTCAACAGAGATACTCAACAAGGAGCTCCCACAGCCTATCGCCTCGAAGCTTGCGCGAAGTACAAAACTCAGTGTATTATCAAAACATATGACTGTTTGGATCATGACACACTTACAAACATTACCAAGATTGTGGATATCAAAATTTATACAACCTAAAGAAACACAAACATCGAGACATAGATAAACGAATCAAATGGAATCTCAGTCAACTCACTTCTGAAAAACACTCGTCTCATTCGACTCCGGCTCTTTCTCCGGATCCCCATTCACACATTTATCATTCTCTGTAGATTCGTTGTTCACTGATAACTTATCATCCGATTCATCATCACTCGATACGCACAACTCAATCCGATCCTCACCTCCGAGCAAATCATCATTCAAAACCTCGAGCACCGTAGGACCATCTGCAGTTCCCGATGATACAGCAACAGACGGACCATTCACATGTTCTATGCCTCGCTCAAACCCATCCACACATACTCCATTATTCAATGCTTTCGAACAAAAATGAAGAATCTGGGGTCCACCATTACCAGCATTACCCACGGATGGACGAATTGAATTGGTCAAACGCATCACCGTCTCTGCCGATGCTTCCGATGAAGAAAGTAACCGTGGTGGGGCCGGGGTCGCAGTCGCGATCGGGGTCGGGGTTGGAGTCGCAGTCGCAGTCGGCGTTGACACAATTGACGAACAAATCGGCTCCGATACACCAGATGCACTCGGTACTCGTTGTTCGCTAACACTAACACATGAGTTCACGAATCGACCCAATCGCGAAATCGGTGTATCGTGTAGTACTGCACCCACCGACCCATTATTCTCCATCGCACAGGATACCATCGTTTGTGCTTTCACGCGCAAAGCTTTCCACGATCGCTTCGGCCATCCATGAGCATGCATACAATTCGATATATCCATCCAGATTTGTTTGTACTGATCAGCAGTCATTGGTGTCGAAATACTGCGTACAGTGTTCCGTGCTCGACCAACCAGTTCCACTAGTAATTGTTTCTCGCCTACCGAATATGGACCAACACGTATTGCTTTCCGATCCACATGTGCTTTGTGGTCTCGTTTCGATTTCAAAAAATCTGTCTCATTCATCGCTTGGTAAACAGAAAGAGCCAAATTTATCGCGGTGATTAGTGCAATGTGCGATATCGCACCCGAATGATCCGATGTGTGACGATTGGTTGGAGTGGATTGATCAATTACCTCCCATCTACTACTTTCGTCGTCTGAGGTGTGTCTGTGTTCGTGTGACTGGTCAAGGTCATTCGCATTCCGACCGATTGGCCGATCGATGCATGCGATGCAGATTAGGTGAACGCGGTTAGACAGGTATGTTTCACATGTGTATCTATTCGTTTATTGGTTAATCGTTATGCGTGCATGCGTGTGTATGCGTGTGTGCATGTGCGTGTGCGTCTGCGTGTGGGTCTGCTGTGCGTGTGCGTGTGTCACAGTGAGACATTGTGAAAGCGTCGACGTTCGTCCATTTGTGTATTTCCGACGTGCACGTGAACTGTCAGTTATTGTTCAACGCGCATATTGTTTGACCAATTTGTCTATTTAATGCGTGAATTGCCACAATCTCATACGTCTAGATTTTGTTAACTACCTTCTCCATCTGCAGCTGTGGGTTTCAGGTCACTATTCTCTACCTAAACTGTTTTACCACTACTACTACTACGATCAATACTAGTATTGCTGCTGCTGCCACTACTACTACTACTACTACTACTACTACTACTACTACTACTACTACTACTACTACTACTACTACTACTACTACTACTTGTACTACCAAAATAATATCGATATTCAAAATAACAAATAGAATATTCACCGCATTATTGATGATAATATTATTAATATTATTATTATTGGTTCATGTTATTGGTC
The DNA here is from genome assembly GCA_948099385.1 of Fasciola hepatica. Taxonomy (NCBI): domain Eukaryota; kingdom Metazoa; phylum Platyhelminthes; class Trematoda; order Plagiorchiida; family Fasciolidae; genus Fasciola; species Fasciola hepatica. Next base: position 4,389,173 of record CANUEZ040000012.1, on the reverse strand, counting down.
TTAATACTAGATGAAGATGTTTCTAGTACCCTTGAGCATTTTTATAAATCATTTCCGTCACTGGATGAAGCCTGATTGTAGCTCTGTAATTTGTGTTACCTCTAACAGGATATATTTCGTGGTGTCCATCTAACTGCGAATACCAGATTATTCTAAGATATATCATTCAACTCGAATTTGTCATCCGTCAAATCGAGTCCGTCTCACCGATGCCGTCTTTGTTGCTTATTATTATGGACAAGCAGCCCAAATATATTTTTGCGAGTGTGGGGACTCATTCATGCTTGATAGATAGACAAGTCTCGTTAGTTTTTAATCTCATCAGCTCCTGATCAAAATCCAGATGGAGGTTGGAGAGAATAGAATCATGAGCGATAGGAGGACGGATCCATAAGACGAGAAAGTATTCGCATCCAATGGTGGGAGGCCACATCACCAATCAACCAATCAGAATGACTATTTGTAATTTGTATGTCTATGCATAACTTGTGGACAGAAGATCAAGCCACTGGGCATAGATGAGAGCCTGAATCAGGTCAAGCGGGAGTTGTCTGAGTGTGTTGGTAAGAACTGCACGATCGATAGATCCCATGAGTGTGTGTCAGTGTGGGACAGACAAGTCCTCCGAGTGAATTTGCGGCCGGATTCAGAACGACATACACCAGGCCAGAGGTTCAGCAAACAGGCCAGAAATATCACACGCGGTTCCATGAATAGATGGGAACAGTGTGTGTGCGTAGTCTCGAGCAAATTACACGATTGATGTGCAAGGCATGAAGTCAGTAACGTGATATGTGAATGTTGATAACCAATGGGAAACAAATGCCAACCGACTAGATCTGATCCGGGTTAACAGTAAATGATGAGAAGAACATGATGATAACAATGATGATGAAAGTGATTCTGAGGAACAGAATCAATAGTAATTCTGATGAAAGTTAGAACAGAACCACTAGCAGTACTGTTAATTTGACAACAACAAGATTGCACAGAAAATCGAACAGATGTTTATCCTACCCTGCTACCTGTAGTGTACACTAATATTGGAAAAACAAAGCACACAGGAAATCAGCTTATTCACACATATGTAAGCAAGTAAGAACAAAAGTGGCACGTCTACTGTGCTATCGCGTGCTGCCAAGCAAAGCTGCTCAGTGGAAAACGAATCAACTAGCAAGTATGACTCCGTACAGAAGTTTCATTGATTGGAGCAAACAGTCCGTGGTATTGGTGCATTCAAAGTGATGTGCGTTCGTGCATGCGCGCATTCGTGCGTACTTGAGTGCGTAATAGCAGTTAATATCGATTGACGGATCCATAACCATATGGATCTGAAAGGAACGCAGTCAGAGGCTCAACAAAACAAAACCACCCACTCCAGTTCCTACTATTTCTAACCTAATGTACAAGCCTCACAGCTGTAACCGTCTCTGATTTGACTAATGTTATTGTGGAGGTCTGAAAATTGGTGAGTGAAAAATGTTTTCACTCAAATATCTCAATTAGTTCATTGAATAATCCCATTTCATCGTACAGAATAAATACTAACAGCAAACGAGCTTGTTCATGGTAATATCATCCTCGTGGTTAATACAGTTACGATTATAGTTTAGAAATGCATAATTTACGAACAATGTCCGTGTGTCAAAATCCCATGTTATTCATGAAAATTGGTGTTTTGTAGTTGAAAAACATGGGAGGGGGGAATTTTTGTTCTTCCGTGATTGGGAAAAAAGACCAGCCAAACAATAAACATGGAATTCGAGGATTATACAGTTCCCATCGTCAGCCAAACTGGCTTATTCTCTCTAGTCCTCTGTTATATCTACCACGAAACAACAAAACTTTCCATTCCATCTTTCAAAGTCACTCAACAACAAGTTTCATGAATATCAAATCACATTTTCAAAAACGGACATTGTTCATAATTTATGCATTTCTAAACTATAATTGTAACTGAATTAGCCACGAGGATGATGTTATCGAGAACGAGCTTGTTTACCACTCGTGTTTTATTCCATATCTAAATTAGTCACACCCACCCAGAAGGCTGAGAGTTAATTGACTGGAATGCGTGTGCAAAACGCCTTGCTTTTTGGACTACACACGTGATGTACCAGATACTCCGGCACCAAGCAACGGATAGCTGTGGTCAAAACCATCCAAGTACAAATTCTAGAACCTTCAACTCCATTCGTGACTGATATTTTTCATGTGTCTCCTAATCGTGCAAACCCAATAACTATCTTCAGTCAAACTTTCCTATCAAGAAATCCCTCACAATAAGATGGAATCAAATTATTCCAGAAAGTAGATCAATAGAAAGCCTTTCAAACATAAGTCTTTGAAGAAAAACAAGTCTCTCATGGTACACATTGGACAATGGAATGCCGTTAACTAACGTTTCTACAAACGATTTAGTTTGAAATGACTCGCGATCCAACGATCATGAATATATCAAAGTGTATGTGTGACTTGATGTGCCATTTAAATAACGTCGGTAGTGAGTTCGTTGAATTCGGAACACCTTAAGCTGCTATCTGATATGGGCACGTAAACATCGTGTTTTGGTTTCCAATCACTTTTTTCTCACATGCAATTCAAAATCGTGGTCTACTTAGCGTACAACAATATGGTCGACGCATTCATCGACCTTATCACACACACACACACACACACACACACACACACACACACATACATACATACATACATACATACATACATACATACATACATACATACATACATACATACATACATACATTCAAAAACAAACATGTATGTGTGCATGCGTCGTTGTTATACGATTGCGGAGGTCGTATGACATCTTACCCAATCAAATCATTGACTCGAAGCACTCATCGAAGATAGTCACTCTCACAAGTAACTGCGGAACTTTGGAGCAACTCACCATCTTCGATTTCCCTCTTCTTGCAGCTTTCCACCCTTCCGGCACAAAAATAACTATATGTACTTCCTGTGATTGGGCCTCCTAGATTTGTGGTGTGATAAGCTCATTGAACCATGACCTTGAGTTATTTCGGTGCTCTCAGCTTAATTTTGCACTCCGAAATTTAGATTATCAGACATATCACCAGCACTACGTCTTCAGTGTTATCACATTAAGTGCACTACGAAGAACGACTACATCAATCAATCCGATAAATTGAGCTAATTGAAGTTTTCCAGATGAAAACGTCACTCTGTTCTCACGTTTTCTGAATTAACCCACACAAAAAAGACGAAACAACCAACTCAACACAACATGATTATCGATTCCTGAATGAACATCAAGACCATTCCGATACGGCCAATTCGGGAAAAACAAACATTTTCATTTATCCGATTCCCATAAGCTCAAACACAAGGGAATCTGTGGAGATTGTTCAAAACTATTGACTCGACTATGTGTGAGCGGAAAGAAAGAAAATGCTAGAACAATGATGCTGCGTGTATTAGATGGTTGACACGGTGCAGAAGAGCAAAACACATAATACAACACAAACCAATCAATCCTCAGGCTAACATGTAGTATGATACAACGAAATACATGCTGCAGCTATAGAAATTTTACCAAGTCCATTTCAGTTCACCTTCCAAGAAACATTTGTTTAGATTCCGATTGCTTTGTCTACTTTCAATTCACAGAAAACAACAAGCCATTCTGATCGTGGAATTTCTTTACACCAAACTGATTTGAATCGACTAACGAAAAGGTAAAAATGTACAAACTTCGATTCGTGGGATCGCACAGTAATGCTAGTCTATTCTAGTGGGAAGAATCTTCTGACATCGAACCATTTCATTTTATTAACAAAAAACATACACTTTATATGGGATGCAAGAGTCATTGTCACCAATCGTCGTGCTACAAATTACAAATAGCCATTCTGATTGGTTGATTGGTGATGTGGCCTCCCACCATTGGATGCGAATACTTTCTCGTCTTATGGATCCGTCGTCCTATCGCTCGTGATTCTATTCTCTCCCAACCTCCATCTGGATTTTGATCAGGAGCTGATTAGATTAAAAACTAACGAGACTTGTCTATCTATCAAGCATGAATGAGTTCCTACACTCACAAAATATATTTGGGCTGTTTGTTGATAATAAGCAACAAAGACGGCATCGGTGAGACGGACTCGATTTCACGGATGACATATTCGAGTTGAACGATATATCAGAATAATCTGGTATTCGCAGTTAGATGGACACCACGAAATACATCCTATTAGAGGTAACACAAATTACAGAGCTACAATCAGGCTTCATCCAGTGACGGAAATGATTTATAAAAATGCTCAAGTGTACTAGAATCATCACCATCTAATCTTCAGACTATTAACATGAACCAATAATAATAATATTAATAATATTATCATCAATAATGCGGTGAATATTCTATTTGTTATTTTGAATATCGATATTTTGTTGTTAGTGCAAGTAGTAGTAGTAGTAGTACTGGTAGTAGTAGTAGTAGTAGTGGTAGTAGTAGTAGTAGTAGTAGTAGTAGTAGTAGTAGTAGTAGTAGTGGCAGCAGCAGCAATACTAGCGTTGATATTAGTAGTATTGGTAGTGGTAAAACAGTTTAGGTTGAGAATAGTGACCTGAAACTTACAGCTGCAGATGGAGAAGGTAGTTAAAATCTAGACGTATGAGATTGTGGCAATTCACGCATTAAATAGACAAATTGGTCAAACAATATGAGCGTTGAACAATAACTGACAGTTCACGTGCACGTCGGAAATGCACAAATGGACGAACGTCGACGCTTTCACAATGTCTCACTGTGACACACGCACACGCACATGCAGACGCACACGCACACACGCATACACACGCATGCACGCATAACGATTAACCAATAAACGAATAGATACACATGTGAAACATACCTGTCTAACCGCGTTCACCTAATCTGCATCGCATGCATCGATCGGCCAATCGGTCGGAATGCGAATGACCTTGACCAGTCACACGAACACAGACACACCTCAGACGACGAAAGTAGTAGATGGGAGGTAATTGATCAATCCACTCCAACCAATCGTCACACATCGGATCATTCGGGTGCGATATCACACATTGCACTAATCACCGCGATAAATTTGGCTCTTTCTGTTTACCAAGCGATGAATGAGACAGATTTTTTGAAATCGAAACGAGACCACAAAGCACATGTGGATCGGAAAGCAATACGTGTTGGTCCATATTCGGTAGGCGAGAAACAATTACTAGTGGAACTGGTTGGTCGAGCACGGAACACTGTACGCAGTATTTCGACACCAATGACTGCTGATCAATACAAACAAATCTGGATGGATATATCGAATTGTATGCATGCTCATGGATGGCCGAAGCGATCGTGGAAAGCTTTGCGCGTGAAAGCACAAACGATGGTATCCTGTGCGATGGAGAATAATGGGTCGGTGGGTGCAGTACTACACGATACACCGATTTCGCGATTGGGTCGATTCGTGAACTCATGTGTTAGTGTTAGCGAACAACGAGTAACGAGTGCATCTGGTGTATCGGAGCCGATTTGTTCGTCAATTGTGTCAACGCCGACTGCGACTGCGACTGCGACTCCAACCCCGACCCCGATCGCGACTGCGACCCCGGCCCCACCACGGTTACTTTCTTCATCGGAAGCATCGGCAGAGACGGTGATGCGTTTGGCCAATTCAATTCGTCCATCCGTGGGTAATGCTGGTAATGGTGGACCCCAGATTCTTCATTTTTGTTCGAAAGCATTGAATAATGGAGTATGTGTGGATGGGTTTGAGCGAGGCATAGAACATGTGAATGGTCCGTCTGTTGCTGTATCATCGGGAACTGCAGATGGTCCTACGGTGCTCGAGGTTTTGAATGATGATTTGCTCGGAGGTGAGGATCGGATTGAGTTGTGTGTATCGAGTGATGATGAATCGGATGATAAGTTATCAGTGAACAACGAATCTACAGAGAATGATAAATGTGTGAATGGGGATCCTGAGAAAGAGCCGGAGTCGAATGAGACGAGTGTTTTGCAGAAGTGAGTTGACTGAGATTCCATTTGATTCGTTTATCTATGTATCGATGTTTGTGTTTCTTTAGGTTGCATGAATTTCGTTATCTATAATCTTGGTAATGTTTGTAAGTGTGTCATGATCCAAATAGTCATATGTTTTGATAATACACTGAGTTTTGTATTTCGCGCAAGCTTCGAGGCGATAGGCTGTGGGAGCTCCTTGTTGAGTATCTCTGTTGACCTGCTTCTCGTATCTTTGAATGTCGTGTTCTTGATTCGATTCTTGTGCATTGGGTTGCGCTTCGGTCTTTGTCGACTGTGACGATGGATGAATTCTGCTGGTATGAGTGTTTGCGAAGCACTGTTCACTGTTTCCCAAGTAGCTCTTACTCGATGATGAACATTTCTAACTGGTTCACGTTTGTGTGAAATGGGTACAATGTTTTTAACGTTGAAGTCTTGATCATTCCGAGTAGCTTTCCTGTGCATAGAGCGCTGGATTATCCTGTTTGTTTGCCCCGAATATCAAGTTTTAAAATCGTAAATTATTTTGTTTCGTAGTTTCACTTGGTCTTGTCCAATCTGTCTGTGTGTCCTCGGGGTAAATGCGATGAGTTTGTTTCTTTGTCGAATAGTCTGAGACCTGTGTGACCCACATTGCATCGGAGTATATCGTTTATATAATATAATTATCGATTTCTGAAATTTTTCCGAACTAACCATGGTAACGACAGAGTGACTGAGCAGACACGTCCGATGACCCGTTTCTGGTTAATTTTGTGACCGATGATGACACTCCTATGGAACTTGAGGAAATCACGCTTATGAAGTTCTTGAATTAGTTCACGGGTTTGAGGTCGTAACCCACCCATAATTCTGATGTCGTCCCATGAATTATGGAGTCATATTTCGGTCGTTGGTATGAGGTTTCCAAGAGAACGCAGCTTGAATTCGAAAGTGTGGTTTAGTATCAGTGCATCAAAACATTATAATGTTAGTTTGCTGCTCTTAAATCTTGGTATCTGTATAGGTGGGACATCAAATCCACAACATGTTTCGTTTGAGACCGTGTTGCACATAAATTTCTCATTGAATAATTATTCTTCCAATCACCTCTGTTTTTCACTGACTGACAGTAGATCAGGTTGAATCGTGCGAATTATTTTCTTTCCCTGTACTATCTCGATTTAGATCCTCATTATCACCCTACGAATTGGGTCATTTGACGGAAGCAGATTTTCGCAGACGAATGGGAATTTATGACTTGAAAGTGGAGGTGCTCAAATTGAAACGAGCATACTGGACACAGAAATTACGTTCGTTATAGAAACTGGTAACTTTTCAAACTTCCCCTTCGGTATCTCAAGATACTGGTCATCTTTGAATCTGTCTTATTTCTGCACGAATTTCCCGGAACTAATTTCGGCGTTTAAGCAATAGATTTCTTTTATGTGATCCCGGTGATCCGAAATGCGATTGCTTGTAAATATGTATATACGTCTATTCTTGTTGGAATTTTGTAAATAAACATTTGATTTTGTATTGATTGGGTCATATTTTGTTTACTTGAATCTGCTGATTTTGGCCAGTTTGGTCCTTTCACATGACAACAGTTTACCCAGTTCATAGGTAAATTGTTGCTGATGAGTGGCTGAATGGTGCACACTTTCAACTGATCGTGTGGCAATGTGTAATCACCGTAGACAGTGGGATTGATGACAGTTTTATTCTATCACCTGATTCAGTTACTTTGGAATGAAAACCCGTGTGAAACTAAAATCAGTGCGTCAGAACCGAGATTGGTTCGGAGTGTATCGAAAAATCGATGCGCCATGTGAAATGTTATGGTAGAATTTTATTGCTCAACAACACAGCGTAGTCGAAATCGTTGGTATGTTGTCGACGTTCCGGTCACCACATGTAACCTTTTTCAAGACTGGTTTTACAACCACTGGTGGGTAAGACAGAACCTGTGCGTTCCATCGACCGAATTTTCTGTGCACACACACACGCGCAGGTCCACTCTCCGTGTGGCGTGGAAACGGTTACTGGAGCCCCTGTATCCCCGAAGCCATGTGCTTTCTAATAACGCACCGACTAATTGACACGAAAAATCTAGGCCCACCAGTCAGATATTTGGTTGACTAAACTGCCACACGCACACAAAAGCACAAGTCACTTCAGAGTTGCAATCACTTTACCGGAATGTCGCTCAGGTTGATTCGACTCCGAGGTGGATCATAGACATTCAACTCCGAACTATTATTCAATTAGTCTGGTCGCATTACGGATCGGTGGTGTTGATGAGACCCGACACACTTGCAACTAACTACTTTTCAACGTATAGCTATGGTAAAAAGAGAGAGACCGATGATAATTTTATCTCGTTAGCTTGTGTAATTTCCTTGAAATCAAAACCCATGTGAGACTAAAATCAGTGCACACTACCGATGAGGATAAAGAACATCATTTCGTGTGAACTATCGTGACAACATTTTTTGGGGAATGTGTTCATCAACGGGTTAATCGCTATGTTTCGGTAGTATTGTTTTCGGTTCAAATTCAGCGATGGATGGACACTTTATTCTTTGTAACATGCACCGGAACGAAGATAACACCTACACAGTGAAACGCGATATTCACTGATCTGTGATTGCATCAGTTCTGAGCTTCAATTTGAAATTCTCCATTTTTCGAAAGAGGGCATTTATGAGTATGGTATGAAAGACAGATCCCCCAAGAAGAGTGAAATGTTTGTGGGTGAATGAAAAACCCTCCTTCCTCTACAGCGAATTTAGCCCATATGCACATGCTTGACTGGGGTGACTCACCCCATCACCCATCCAGACGTGTATTTGCGTGTCCATGTTTCTAGGCCATGATTGATTTGACATTCACACGCTCACCTTTGTTTGGTTGTAGTGAGTTGTTATTCTTTATCCTCACCTTTTCAGTCGGTCTGTTGGTCCGTATCAGTGAACTGAAGCAATCTAATAATGTGTCGACGACGACAGTGAACATGCTTGAAGTCAGATGTGGATACTGGCAACCCATTTTAGTCTACAAACACCCTGGCGCTTCGATGGTGACACCTGCCGTAAGGTAGACCAGAGAATAATACCAGAATTAGCAAGTGCATGGAATATGTTCGATCTGTCAATGCGACTATATACGTCACTATTGTCAAAGAAACACGCTGTAACTACTTCGATGCACTCCGAAACTAGTTCGATCCTGATATACCATAACTACTTGACTTTTGCAATTTATAGACGATGAAAGAGAGTGGGTGAGAGAGGTCAGCACAAGGAGGATTGATCGTGCCCGGTGAGTCCATCGTATTAATCTGGGTGGATAATCCTCTCAGTATAATCATTTCAAACACTTTGTGGGCTACTGGACGTAGTTTAGACATACTCGTTGTGGGTATTGGTATTGAAGTGATAGAAGCCACTTTCCAACAATCCGCAACAGTCTTACGATTTGAGTATATGCAAACCGGATAATGTGCTCTCGTATTCCTTTAACAGGATCGGTTGCGAGCAGTCTGTACAGCTTGTCTTGTCTGAATGTAGCTGACTGAACTCTTCTTATATGTCCAGATATTTGATGCCTTCAATGGCAGGGTTCTGGTTGAAGTCAGCATTGAAGCTTGAGATGAATGGTGAATATGAATCAGTAGTAAAGCAACGACTGAGTTCATCAACGTCTGCCAAGGATGACTGCCTACGAGAACAAGCACCACTTGGGTGCATGATCATCTTTCATGTTTCCCTGCAATTGCCTCTGGCGGTTGGTAATTGAGCGTGCATGGCGTTCATTCTATAAATCTCAGCTTCGATCGATTTTGATAGAGTTCTCATGACACCGTGATCTCTGGCCTTGAAGACACACTTGTTCTCACGACAACCTTGGTGCATTCTATGAAGTGTGCTCTTAAATGAAATCAGCTAATCCGAAAACGTTGCCTAATTTGGAGACGTTTCTGTACAATTCCCTCTTATATCATCGGAATGCGGTGCATGCATCCACCAATGAGAGCCCAGCTATACTATTCAAATCAAGAAGACTGAGTTCATCGCACATGGGTCTCGATTCAAGTGACGTCACCTACTACCTTCGCGAGGAACTTCGGCCAAATCGTGTAATCAATACCATACAACTCGGACTATCTGTGGTTATGATTATTGATCTAGATGAAGGCTTCCGCATATGGATGCCATCTCGGTCAGATTCACTGCAGTGTGCCGAAGGAGGACACCGACGAGGGCCTTGTTGACGTAAATAGCCCACGTGTTCCACCAGCAGAGTTAAGTCCCGAGGAGCTCCAACCGAGTCAACCAGTACGACGGGCGAGTCAAATTGATGAGGAGCTCTTGTAGGAAGGAGGTTGGCGTGATTTTGTATGCAGTTCATGGACACTGAATGATAGAGTTTTGCAATCACGGTCGGTGACAGGCCTTAGCCAAACAGAATCACTGTGACCAGTATGAGGGCAGCAGCTGGCTCATTGTCGATAGACAGACAACCCTCGTCAGCAGTCAGTCCGTGGTGATTTAGCGGGCATCATATCAATTCGAGTATTGCGAAGACCACAGAAAGTCTTCTCACTAGAGATAGTGGACGGTTGCACAACTCACCAGGTACTGCGGAAGCCAACTGTGATTGGTCTTCTTGTGATCTACCACTTGGTACCTTTGATCTAACCAGAAGGAGCTTGACCAGGCACAACGAGAGTTAGATGTGATTAGTCCACATGTAATTCACCAACTTGGAAACTGGAACATACCTGTATTCATATGAATGAGTTCCATAATAAATGCGATGTAGAATTATGCAGTCTTATTACAATGGTGAACGTAGTCCTTGGTCGGATCCATTTCAATACCTCCAGCAGTTCATGTATTACGATTATAGCAGACGTTTATCGGTAATCATCGAATAAACAACATACAATGCTGTGTGTTTTTAGTAAAATGAATCGACGCCCATGATTCGGTTAACTAAACTGAATGTGTTGTGTTCAGGACTAACGGAGAACACAGTATGCAACAGATCCGTTTATTCACACATCAGTAGGTACGCTCGCTAACGAGTAAGCAAGTAAGTGAATCATCTATGGCCAAGCGCAAGCAGTACGTGCATTCGAGTGCGGTCAAGCAGAAAACAGCACAGCAGTAACGAATCTACGAACACGTATGGCTCAATGCCAAAGGCTGATTGGTTATAGCAAGCCGTCCGTGGCATGGGTAAGGTCACAGTGGTGTGCGTTGTGTGTGCATGCATGTATTATTAGTCGTGGCAGCGAACAGGCATCAATCAATAGGCAGTCAAAAATGGCACGCGCGGGTGAGATTGCCTGATTGTGTACGTGACTATTTGAACGGACATAACAAAAGGAATCTTCGAAGTCGTCTTGCCATTTGTCAATTGAGGAATCTGGTGATCTTGACCAACCACCGAGTTATTGTTGATGACTCCTCGGTAGTGGAATGTTATATTGTAGTGGTTCAGCAGGCATTACACATGATACCGGCGGTACAGCTTCGTGTATAAATGCGCTTAGTGGCTCCAACCAATCAACAACAACCGAGAATAAGTACAACAAGAGCTCATCGCGATTGATTGACTTGTTGCGCACCAATTATTTTCTTTGATATAATGTATTTATATGAATTGATTTTGTCATAGAATTAACGTACAACTCCGCGGTCTTGGCCTTCTTACTATTTCGGTTTGCATAGTTCTCAAATGGAATGATTTTATTACATTCTTTCAGAGCGAGTATTGTGAATAGTGCATATATATCTAGAGTGAGAGAGCAGAGAAAGGGCTGATAAACCGTTTACTAAAACAGTGACGAACAGTTTATGTGTAGAGCGAGCACTGATTCTTACACAAGTCAAAACTATCTCACTTTTGACATTCATTCAACTCGTTTTTCCACTTACAAATCACGACAGATACGCTCACGCTTACGTCAGATTATGAAATTGGGAAGTCCATCGATCCGACACGTTCGCTCATCATTGCACTCTGGCTCACTTGTTCATGCTTTCGACAGACTCTCTCTCTCTCTCTCTCTCTCTCTCACACACACACACACACACACGGAAGTTTCTAATTCGATTCTAGGCCCGTAGCTGCTTTGCTCCAGGTCATCAATACGGACGCATTCACGCGGGTAGGATCTGCATAAGGGACTTGCTCACGCATGAACAATATACACATTGACAAAATAAATTTAATGTCAGAAACACGGTGTTATCGGTAGAGATTATAATAGGCCGTCGTTTCAGTTACTGTGGCCAACCTTTTAGAAGACCGGCTTTACGGACAAATGGTTCTGAGGATTTCGTCACAGATGAACGCATGTTTCAATTTGTGTTTGAGTGGGTGCGTGTGTTGTATTTATGCGTCATAGAGGAAGACATGTGAACAGACTTAACCCGGTGATTAGAACCATCCCGGACGGTAGCTGGGTGGTGCACTGGTAACACATACACCTTTGAGGTGAGAAGGCCCTGGCTCAAACCCTGGGTGTGGTGGAAGATATACACCATTGATGAGCTCTAATGCGAGTGAAACACGAGTCTGGTGCTTCCGAGTGAGGGTTGATCGAACGATCCGAGTTCTGTGCATAAAAGTTGGAGAAAGGCAACCAAGCAAAGATTCCAAGGTTGCTCAATATGAGTAGTACGGTATTGTTTTTGGATTACAGCATACATGAGCGAGGAAGAACACACGTTAGATAGTGACGACAATCTTAGAAAGCTGTGATCTCGTTTGAACCGTGCATGGGCGGAGAACGGATGTTTCAGTGTGTGAGTGTGTGTGTGTGTGTTTGAGTGTGCGCGTGTTGTATTTATGCGTGCACTCGCATTGTTTAGCAGTGCGACGGTTGGAATGCGCGGGAGTCAGCATCACCTATTCCGGTTATCAATGTCATTTTACCCAGGATCATTTGAGGTCAAATCAAAATCTCGACCATATGGGTGTTTATTGTTCAACGATCTTGGTGCTGTCAAGAAGGCTGATATCCCTATCCATCCTTTCGAGTAATGCACGCAGGCTTCGGCATACAGGCGTGATGCGTACGTTCGAAATCCATCTGTAGTTCCGTCGGTGTATTTTGCAAGACAGATCATAGGCACCGACGGAACTATAACTACCACAAAGTGGTCTATGTTTCAGTTAAAACAAATGACAAATGAATTGTGATTCGTTCAAGTGGAATTTCTCGTCGTGAACGCGAGTAGGACTCAGAATCACCACATATCCTTTCGCATTTATATCGAGATCGGGGCGATGTTAACTCGAACCGTCCAAGCATGGTTCATGACAGGTGACCTGAGCAATACAACTGACTCGTCAACTCTTAAGTTGCCTTCCAACAAAACCTGTTGCCCTTGGACTAGAATTCTGATGCATTTCTGAATAATGGGTCCCCTATGAACAGTGTCATCTTAGAACTGCATAATTTGCACATTTCTGGATCCCTTCTGTCGTGTAGTGATATCTGTAGATGGTCGGAGCAGGTTATCATGAGAGCAGTAATCACTGATTGAATCCGAGTACTGTAGTGAACCTCGCAGTTAAGTGGCCTCAAAGGGATGACTGGAGTGTTTGAACAGCTCATAGCAATTTTCAGTGTTTTCATGAAGTTCTCTGGGACGCGATTTGAGCACTAATACCGAGGTGGTATATTGAACTTTTAGCATTTAGCAGTGTAGATTTTACGTCGAAAGTTACTTTCAATGAATGAGTCTTTCTTTCCCCAGCTGCCGTGTGTTCGGATGAACTGCATTGGGTCTACAGAAGAGGTTGATGGAATCCTGCTCTGTGTTGCTGATAACATATCTCCTATAGAGCTGCGTATCATCGATGGTGTCATCTATTCTATTCTCAGAATTCGCCATGAAAATGTCTATCAGGATGTGGTCTAGTAGACTCCTGATTGTGATGCCATCAATTTGGCTGAAATAAGTGACCAAAAACTGGAATCTGTTTTGAGTGTACCACAATATCGTGGGTCTTGGTTCCAACACTGAGACATAAATGTTGATGTTCACTTTGACAGCATAATGACAAACAAAATTAACTATTTCTTGCAGTGGCACGTTGTTAAGTAGTGAGATAAAGTCCATGCTGGATGAATGTTGATTTCTGATATTCGTGTTACTCAGAGCTTTAGCAAACTCGAAGCTATCTTTAAGACCGCTTTGCATTAACTTGGTTGTGATTGGCTTCAGTAATTTCATCAATCACTTTGCTAACTAGTGTTGAGGTGAGTTGGTCATTGACATGATGGGTCTTAAAAGCACATATGGTTAGGACAGTAGCTGCAATGTACGGGCTTTGTGCCACTGAGTTACAAACATAGGCTAGTGAGATGGAGTCCGAAAACTCTGTACGCCAGATCTGTCTATCTCTGAAACGGAAATAGTAAATAACTTTATCTGCCAATACCTGCATGCCTCATATTGTATATAGACGAGTTATTAAAAACCAAACGTGACAAAATACATCTGTGCTGTTTTTACTGATCCTATTGATTTGAATCAACTAACGAAAAGGTAAAAATGTACAAACTTCGATTCGTGGGATCGCACAGTAATGCTAGTCTATTCTAGTGGGAAGAATCTTCTGACATCGAACCATCTTATTTTGTTAACAAAAAACAGACACTTTATATGGGATGCAAGAGTCATTGTCACCAATCGTCGCACTACAAATTACAAATAGCCATTCTGATTGGTTGATTGGTGATGTGGCCTCCCACCATTGGATGCGAATACTTTCTCGTCTTATGGATCCGTCGTCCTATCGCTCGTGATTCTATTCTCTCCCAACCTCCATCTGGATTTTGATCAGGAGCTGATTAGATTAAAAACTAACGAGACTTGTCTATCTATCAAGCATGAATGAGTTCCTACACTCACAAAATATATTTGGGCTGTTTGTTGATAATAAGCAACAAAGACGGCATCGGTGAGACGGACTCGATTTCACGGATGACATATTCGAGTTGAACGATATATCAGAATAATCTGGTATTCGCAGTTAGATGGACACCACGAAATACATCCTATTAGAGGTAACACAAATTACAGAGCTACAATCAGGCTTCATCCAGTGACGGAAATGATTTATAAAAATGCTCAAGTGTACTAGAATCATCACCATCTAATCTTCAGACTATTAACATGAACCAATAATAATATTATGAATATTATCATCGATAGTGCGATGATTATTCTACTTGTTATTTTGAACATCGATATTATTTTGGTAGTACAAGTAGTAGTAGTAGCAATACTAGTATTGATAGTAGTAGTAGTAGTAGTAGTGGTAAAACAGTTTAGGTAGAGAATAGTGACCTGAAACCCACAGCTGCAGATGGAGAAGGTAGTTAACAAAATCTAGATGTGTGAGATTTTGGCAATTCACGCATTAAATAGACAAATTGGTCAAACAATAGGCGCGTTGAACAATAACTGACAGTTCACGTGCACGTCGGAAATGCACAAATGGACGAACGTCGACGCTTTCACAATGTCTCACTGTGACACACGCACACGCACACGCACATGCAGACCCACACGCAGATGCAGACGCACACGCACACACACATACACACGCATGCACGCATAACGATTAACCAATAAACGAATAGATACACATGTGAAACATACCTGTCTAACCGCGTTCACCTAATCTGCATCGCATGCATCGATCGGCCAATCGGTCGGAATGCGAATGACCTTGACCAGTCACACGAACACAGACACACCTCAGACGACGAAAGTAGTAGATGGGAGGTAATTGATCAATCCACTCCAACCAATCGTCACACATCGGATCATTCGGGTGCGATATCGCACATTGCACTAATCACCGCGATAAATTTGGCTCTTTCTGTTTACCAAGCGATGAATGAGACAGATTTTTTGAAATCGAAACGAGACCACAAAGCACATGTGGATCGGAAAGCAATACGTGTTGGTCCATATTCGGTAGGCGAGAAACAATTACTAGTGGAACTGGTTGGTCGAGCACGGAACACTGTACGCAGTATTTCGACACCAATGACTGCTGATCAATACAAACAAATCTGGATGGATATATCGAATTGTATGCATGCTCATGGATGGCCGAAGCGATCGTGGAAAGCTTTGCGCGTGAAAGCACAAACGATGGTATCCTGTGCGATGGAGAATAATGGGTCGGTGGGTGCAGTACTACACGATACACCGATTTCGCGATTGGGTCGATTCGTGAACTCATGTGTTAGTGTTAGCGAACAACGAGTAACGAGTGCATCTGGTGTATCGGAGCCGATTTGTTCGTCAATTGTGTCAACGCCGACTGCGACTGCGACTGCGACTCCAACCCCGACCCCGATCGCGACTGCGACCCCGGCCCCACCACGGTTACTTTCTTCATCGGAAGCATCGGCAGAGACGGTGATGCGTTTGGCCAATTCAATTCGTCCATCCGTGGGTAATGCTGGTAATGGTGGACCCCAGATTCTTCATTTTTGTTCGAAAGCATTGAATAATGGAGTATGTGTGGATGGGTTTGAGCGAGGCATAGAACATGTGAATGGTCCGTCTGTTGCTGTATCATCGGGAACTGCAGATGGTCCTACGGTGCTCGAGGTTTTGAATGATGATTTGCTCGGAGGTGAGGATCGGATTGAGTTGTGTGTATCGAGTGATGATGAATCGGATGATAAGTTATCAGTGAACAACGAATCTACAGAGAATGCTAAATGTGTGAATGGGGATCCGGAGAAAGAGCCGGAGTCGAATGAGACGAGTGTTTTTCAGAAGTGAGTTGACTGAGATTCCATTTGATTCGTTGATCTATGTATCGATGTTTGTGTTTCTTTAGGTTGTATGAATTTCGTTATCTATAATCTTTGTGATGTTTGTAAGTGTGTCATGATCCAAATAGTCATATGTTTTGATAATACACTGAGTTTTGTACTTCGCGCAAGCTTCGAGGCGATAGGCTGTGGGAGCTCCTTGTTGAGTATCTCTGTTGACCTGCTTCTCGTATCTTTGAATGTCGTGTTCTTGATTCGATTCTTGTGCATTGGGTCGCGCTTCGGTCTTTGTCGACTGTGACGATGGATGAATTCTGCTGGTATGAGTGTTTGCGAAGCACTGTTCACTGTTTCCCAAGTAGCTCTTACTCGATGATGAACATTTCTAGCTGGTTGACGTTTGTGTGAAATGGGTACAATGTTTTTAACGTTGAAGTCTTGATCATTCCGAGTAGCTTTCCTGTGAATAGAGCGCTGGATTATCCTGTTTGTTTGCCCCGAATATCAAGTTCTAAAATCGTAAATTATTTTGTTTCGTAGTTTCACTTGGTCTTGTCCAATCTGTCTGTGTGTCCTCGGGGTAAATGCGATGAGGTTGTTTCTTTGTCGAATAGTCTGAGACCTGTGTGACCCACATTGCATCGGCAGGTGTAGATTTGTCATTTGTCGATCGGAGTATATCGTTTATATAATATAATTATCAATTTCTGAAATTCATCCGAGCTAACCATGATAACGACAGGGTGACTGAGCAGACACGTCCGTATTCCCACCGATGACCCGTTTCTGGTTAATTTTGTGACCGATGATGACACTCCTATGGAACTTGAGGAAATCACGCTTATGAAGTTCTTGAATTAGTTCAGGGGTTTGAGGTCGTAACCCACCCATAATTCTGATGTCGTCCTATGAATTATGGAGTCATATTTCGGTCGTTGGTATGAGGTTTCCAAGAGAGCGCAGCTTGAATTCGAAAGTGTGGTTTAGTATCAGTGCATCAAAACATTATAATGTTAGTTTGCTGCTCTTAAATCTTGGTATCCGTATAGGTGGGACATCAAATCCACAACATGTTTCGTTTGAGACCGTGTTGCACATAAATTTCTCATTGAATAATTATTCTTCCAATCACCTCTGTTTTTCACTGACTGACAGTAGATCAGGTTGAATCGTGCGAATTATTTTCTTTCCCTGTACTATCTCGATTTAGATCCTCATTATCACCCTACGAATTGGGTCATTTGACGGAAGCAGATTTTCGCAGACGAATGAGAATTTATGACTTGAAAGTGGAGGTGCTCAAATTGAAACGAGCATACTGGACACAGAAATTACGTTCGTTATAGAAACTGGTAACTTTTCAAACTTCCCCTTCGGTATCTTAAGATACTGCACGAATTTCCCGGAACTAATTTCGGCGTTTAAGTAATAGATTTCTTTTATGTGATCCCGGTGATCCGAAATGCGATTGCTTGTAAATATGTATATACGTCTATTCTTGTTGGAATTTTGTAAATAAACATTTGATTTTGTATTGATTGGGTCATATTCTGTTTACTTGAATCTGCTGATTTTGGCCAGTTTGGTCCTTTCACATGACAACAGTTTACCCAGTTCATAGGTCAATTGTTGCTGATGAGTGGCTGAATGGTTTTTTGTTCTTGTTCACTGGTGTTGATCGCAGCGCTGCGTACTTATCAAAGTACGTGCTCACTTTCAACTGATCGTGTGGCAATGTGTAATCACCGTAGACAGTGGGATTGATGACAGTTTTATCCTATCACCTGATTCAGTTACTTTGGAATGAAAACCCGTGTGAAACTAAAATCAGTGCGTCAGAACCGAGATCGGTTCGGAGTGTATCGAAAAATCGATGCTCCATGTGAAATGTTATGGTAGAATTTTATTGCTCAACAACACAGCGTAGTCGAAATCGTTGGTATGTTGCCGACGTTCCGGTCTCCACATGTAACCTTTTTCAAGACTGGTTTTACAACCACTGGTGGGTAAGACAGAACCTGTGCGTTCCATCGACCGAATTTTCTGTGCACACACACACGCGCAGGTCCACTCTCTGTGTGGCGTGGAAACGGTTACTGGAGCCCCTGTATCCCCGAAGCCATGTGCTTTCTAATAACGCACCGACTAATTGACACGAAAAATCTAGGCCCACCAGTCAGATATTTGGTTGACTAAACTGCCACACGCACACAAAAGCACAAGTCACTTCAGAGTTGCAATCACTTTACCGGAATGTCGCTCAGGTTGATTCGACTCCGAGGTGGATCATAGACATTCAACTCCGAACTATTATTCAATTAGTCTGGTCGCATTACGGATCGGTGGTGTTGATGAGACCCGACACACTTGCAACTAACTACTTTTCAACGTATAGCTATGGTAAAAAGAGAGAGACCGATGATAATTTTATCTCGTTAGCTTGTGTAATTTCCTTGAAATCAAAACCCATGTGAGACTAAAATCAGTGCACACTACCGATGAGGATAAAGAATATCATTTCGTGTGAACTATCGTGACAACATTTTTTGGGGAATGTGTTCATCAACGGGTTAATCGCTATGTTTCGGTAGTATTGTTTTCGGTTCAAATTCAGCGATGGATGGACACTTTATTCTTTGTAACATGCACCGGAACGAAGATAACACCTACACAGTGAAACGCGATATTCACTGATCTGTGATTGCATCAGTTCTGAGCTTCAATTTGAAATTCTCCATTTTTCGAAAGAGGGCATTTATGAGTATGGTATGAAAGACAGATCCCCCAAGAAGAGTGAAATGTTTGTGGGTGAATGAAAAACCCTCCTTCCTCTACAGCGAATTTAGCCCATATGCACATGCTTGACTGGGGTGACTCACCCCATCACCCATCCAGACGTGTATTTGCGTGTCCATGTTTCTAGGCCATGATTGATTTGACATTCACACGCTCACCTTTGTTTGGTTGTAGTGAGTTGTTATTCTTTATCCTCATCTTTTCAGTCGGTCAGTTGGTCTGTATCAGTGAACTGAAGCAATCTAATAATGTGTCGACGACGACAGTGAACATGCTTGAAGTCAGATGTGGATACTGGCAACCCATTTTAGTCTACAAACACCCTGGCGCTGCGATGGTGACACCTGCCGTAAGGTAGACCAGAGAATAATACCAGAATTAGCAAGTGCATGGAATATGTTCGATCTGTCAATGCGACTATATACGTCACTATTGTCAAAGAAACACGCTGTAACTACTTCGATGCACTCCGAAACTAGTTCGATCCTGATATACCATAACTACTTGACTTTTGCAATTTATAGACGATGAAAGAGAGTGGGTGAGAGAGGTCAGCACAAGGAGGATTGATCGTGCCCGGTGAGTCCATCGTATTAATCTGGGTGGATAATCCTCTCAGTATAATCATTTCAAACACTTTGTGGGCTACGGATATACAAGCTACTGGACGTAGTTTAGACATACTCGTTGTGGGTATTGGTATTGAAGTGATAGAAGCCACTTTCCAACAATCCGCAACAGTCTTACGATTTGAGTATATGCAAACCGGATAATGTGCTCTCGTATTCCTTTAACAGGATCGGTTGCGAGCAGTCTGTACAGCTTGTCTTGTCTGAATGTAGCTGACTGAACTCTTCTTATATGTCCAGATATTTGATGCCTTCAATGGCAGGGTTCTGGTTGAAGTCAGCATTGAAGCTTGAGATGAATGGTGAATATGAATCAGTAGTAAAGCAACGACTGAGTTCATCAACGTCTGCCAAGGATGACTGCCTACGAGAACAAGCACCACTTGGGCGCATGATCATCTTTCATGATTCCCTGCAATTGCCTCTGGCGGTTGGTAATTGAGCGTGCATGGCGTTCATTCTATAAATCTCAGCTTCGATCGATTTTGATAGAGTTCTCATGACACCGTGATCTCTGGCCTTGAAGACACACTTGTTCTCACGACAACCTTGGTGCATTCTATGAAGTGGGCTCTTAAATGAAATCAGCTAATCCGAAAACGTTGCCTAATTTGGAGACGTTTCTGTACAATTCCCTCTTATATCATCGGAATGCGGTGCAAGCATCCACCAATGAGAGCCCAGCTATACTATTCAAATCAAGAAGACTGAGTTCATCGCAGTTGTGATCCCGGTGATCCGAAATGCGATTGCTTGTAAATATGTATATACGTCTATTCTTGTTGGAATTGTGTAAATAAACATTTGATTTTGTATTGATTGGGTCACATTTTGTTTACTTGAATCTGCTGATTTTGGCCAGTTTGGTCCTTTCACATGACAACAGTTTACCCAGTTCATAGGTCAATTGTTGCTGATGAGTGGCTGAATGGTTTTTGTTCTTGTTCACTAGTGTTGATCGCAGCGCTGCGTACTTATCAAAGTACGTGCACACTTCCAGATGATCTTGTGTCATTTTGTAAACTTCGTAGTCATATTTACATTCATCCTGAATGGGCGAACTGACCAATGGAACAACAAAAGTCGTTGACCACTCTGAAGCGGGATAATTCTGCTGTCATCACCATGTATTTTAACGTCATTTTACCCAGGGTGATTTCAGGTCAAGTCAAAATGTTCACCACTTGGGTGTTTATTTTCCCACGATCTTGTGGTGTCCAGAAGGTTGATATTCGTAGCCCATCGTTCCGAGTAATGCACGTAGGCTTTGGTATATAGGCGTGACGCGTACTTTCGAAATTCATCTGTAGTTCCGTTGGTGTTTTTTGCAATGCAGATCTTTGACAGTTCAGAACTGCAAGTACTACCAAATGGTCTAAGTTTCAGTTAAAATCGCAAACATTTCATGACACCATAAATAGGCGCTTCACCGAAAGAAGCATTCGAAAGGCCTCCGAACGAAATGGCTTTCCAAGCCAGAATGAGAATATGCAACAGCCAGAAGAACCAAAACCTAAATGCTCCAAAATGCCAATGGAAGTACGAACGTCATTGACCACTGTAAAACGGGATCATTCTACTCACGTCACCAAGGTTGACAAAGACAATGCTAGATCTAATCAAGAATCGAAAGCTTTGGAACACTCAAAATGTGTACCTTATAAAAAATTTGGGGGAACAAATTGAATACCACCTCCACCGTTACAAGGCCGTCGCAAGTAAATACCCATCTAACATCAAAGGCAAATTCGGATAGTTGTTATGGTTTTATCTGACAACATAAACGAATGGGACTGGTAGATTTTATGGGTTACCGAAAATGAATATGCCTGACGATAAACTACACACCTCGTGGAAACTACAGATTAGCAAGATATTTCAGTTCTTTTTTGAAGTCGTGTCAGAAAACGGTGTTAAGTCAGTAGATTTACGATCGACGCAGACTGCCGTCTAACGGTGAATGACTCCCAAAAATTCACTAGCAATTTTTCAAAGAAAACCTACACACCGACAAATATCTACACTTCAATTCAGCTCATCCACAGTGCGTGAAACGAATGCTTATCTCAACTCTGGCCAACAGAATTGGGAAGTTCGTAACGAGGATACCTTTCGTGAGGAAAAAATGAGACTCTCGAGAAAAGTCTTTCGAGACAACCACTATGCACGGTATTTAATGAGAAACCAACTGAGGAGAACCAAGCCAACGACACAAGTTACCAGAGAAAGAAGACTTCTTGGCTTTCATCAGCATTCCATACAGATCAGGCACTTCTGAGTCAAACAGGAAATTTCTCAAGGATTGCTCTCCCTCGGACTGACAATACTCTGACACGCCACCTCCCAAATGTCGAGGATCAAATTAACGCACAAGATAGAACAACTGCATTTAAAAAATCAGTTGTGAGTAATGTTTAGTTGAATGTATTGGACAAACTTGCACGCAACTTATGGTCAGAATAAAGGAACACCAGAGGAAAGGAAAGTGGAAGCCTTCCGAAAGAACAGCCTTAGCGAAACTAGGGCGGGATTTGGCGACCACTCTTCGCGTCATGGCCGAGGGGCACGGAATGGATTACGACGACACAGAAATCCTCCAAGTGCGATTCAAAATATACCCTGGACGCTTGTATGCCGAAACTTAGGCCACTAGCACCCGGTCTACGTGCGTCGAGCGAAATGACGGGATGGAGGGTGCCGGAATTTGAACCGCTCTGACTTGACTAGCGCATAAGCAACCCAAAGGTCACCTCGTCAGTTGAACTTGTTACCACTGCATCTGATAATGGAAGCAAGTGGGGTTGAAACCCAATTAACCTAATCAACGTCGGACTCAATGTACACACACACACA
Organism: Fasciola hepatica; assembly: GCA_948099385.1. Lineage (NCBI taxonomy): Eukaryota > Metazoa > Platyhelminthes > Trematoda > Plagiorchiida > Fasciolidae > Fasciola > Fasciola hepatica. Next base: position 4,366,051 of record CANUEZ040000012.1, on the reverse strand, counting down.
CACACACCGCGTTTTTGCATTACACTTTTCCCGAATAAATGTTCTTATTTTTGCCGTATGAACGAATGTGTTCTTGTGAGATCATCCAAACATGAGTGTACTGATGGTGAGGTTATTTCCATGCAATTCTTTTCGTGAAAAAATGCGAGCACTGTTTCACAAACCCCGATTTATTGATCCAATCAGATTTGGTGTTACCAACTGAGTGTTTTCATCTTTTCACTATGATGTGTTTTTGCCGTGGTCGTTTATGGAAATGCATGAATAGTGAATGTAAAGTACAATGAACAAGTGAACTGTGATTCGTTCAAGTGGAATTTCTCGTCTTGAACGCGAGTAGGACTCAGAATCACCACATATCCTTTCGCATTTATATCGAGATCGGGGCGATGTTAACTCGAACCGTCCAAGCATGGTTCATGACAGGTGACCTGAGCAATACAACTGACTCGTCAACTCTTAAGTTGCCTTCCAACAAAACCTGTTGCCCTTGGACTAGAATTCTGATGCATTTCTGAATAATGGGTCCCCTATGAACAGTGTCATCTTAGAACTGCATAATTTGCACATTTCTGGATCCCATCTGTCGTGTAGTGATATCTGTAGATGGTCGGAGCAGGTTATCATGAGAGCAGTAATCACCGATTGAATCCGAGTACTGTAGTGAACCTCGCAGTTAAGTGGCCCCAAAGGGATGACTGGAGTGTTTGAACAGCTCATAGCAATTTTCAGTGTTTTCATGAAGTTCTCTGGGACGCGATTTGAGCACTAATACCGAGGTGGTATATTGAACTTTTAGCATTTAGCAGTGTAGATTTTACGTCAAAAGTTACTTTCAATGAATGAGTCTTTCTTTCCCCAGTTGCCGTGTGTTCGGATGAACTGCATTGGGTCTACAGAAGAGGTTGATGGAATCCTGCTCTGTGTTGCTGATAACATATCTCCTATAGAGCTGCGTATCATCGATGGTGTCATCTATTCTATTCTCAGAATTCGCCATGAAAATGTCTATCAGGATGTGGTCTAGTAGACTCCTGATTGTGATGCCATCAATTTGGCTGAAATAAGTGACCAAAAACTGGAATCTGTTTTGAGTGTACCACAATATCGTGGGTCTTGGTTCCAACACTGAGACATAAATGTTGATGTTCACTTTGACAGCATAATGACAAACAAAATTAACTATTTCTTGCAGTGGCACGTTGTTAAGTAGTGAGATAAAGTCCATGCTGGATGAATGTTGATTTCTGATATTCGTGTTACTCAGAGCTTTAGCAAACTCGAAGCTATCTTTAAGACCGCTTTGCATTAACTTGGTTGTGATTGGCTTCAGTAATTTCATCAATCACTTTGCTAACTAGTGTTGAGGTGAGTTGGTCATTGACATGATGGGTCTTAAAAGCACATATGGTTAGGACAGTAGCTGCAATGTACGGGCTTTGTGCCACTGAGTTACAAACATAGGCTAGTGAGATGGAGTCCGAAAACTCTGTACGCCAGATCTGTCTATCTCTGAAACGGAAATAGTAAATAACTTTATCTGCCAATACCTGCATGCCTCATATTGTATATAGACGAGTTATTAAAAACCAAACGTGACAAAATACATCTGTGCTGTTTTTACTGATCCTATTGATTTGAATCAACTAACGAAAAGGTAAAAATGTACAAACTTCGATTCGTGGGATCGCACAGTAATGCTAGTCTATTCTAGTGGGAAGAATCTTCTGACATCGAACCATCTTATTTTGTTAACAAAAAACAGACACTTTATATGGGATGCAAGAGTCATTGTCACCAATCGTCGCACTACAAATTACAAATAGCCATTCTGATTGGTTGATTGGTGATGTGGCCTCCCACCATTGGATGCGAATACTTTCTCGTCTTATGGATCCGTCGTCCTATCGCTCGTGATTCTATTCTCTCCAACCTCCATCTGGATTTTGATCAGGAGCTGATTAGATTAAAAACTAACGAGACTTGTCTATCTATCAAGCATGAATGAGTCCCTACCCTCACAATTATATAAGTCCGTCGAACTTTCGAACTATATTATTCATGAATCTGAAACATTCAGTAACGACGATCGAGTACCGGCGCGACTTCATTTTGTTTTCCGATTGAGGCATAGCACTGTCCAAGATGAGCTTAGTGAATTCACCACAAGATTAATTTCACAATAGCGTGTCATTTTCTCACACGAATACAGGATTTTGGCGCATCGTGCTTATGTCTGTTTCTCATTAGAGGCCTGGTGCGATCGGTGTTGCAAGCATACGTCGACTCCATAGGCGGTCCAAACAGACAACAAGTGCACATGCGGTCATGGATATCAACGGGTGGAACACAGACGACACAGCACAAATCTCTGAGGTATGATAGTCCACAATACACTCGAAATATAAGTGATTCCACGAAGAAAGGGAAGAGCTTGATTGTGTCAAAACGCACCTTCAATAACGGTGCTTAGATAACGGAATGCTCACCGCTGTTTCAAACGTGTGGACGAACAGAGTAAACATAACGGACGAAGCTGTGTCCAGTAAGCAGGCCACGAAAGTCTCAGAGACAGAATCAATCCACCGGCAGACTCGGGTTCACACGAACTTGAAACAATAACAGACTTGTGTGTGCATGCCTTTTCACGTGTGTGTGTGTGTGTGTGTGTGTTTGTGTGTGTGTGTGGTGGTCGGATAGGGTGGTCGATCACTAACAGAAACGGTAAACCGGCATGTAGAGCAAAGACCGCACAGAAAGATCAAGCAGTGGAGAGGATGTGGGAGGTAACATTCAAACTCGTGCAGCTGAGGCCATGTTGTGTAAGCGATATGTATGTTTATGCATAACTTGTGGACAGAAGATCAAGCCACTGGGCATAGATGAGAGCCTGAATCAGGTCAAGCGGGAGTTGTCTGAGTGTGTTGGTAAGAGCTGCACGATCGATAGATCCCATGAGTGTATGTGTCAGTGTGGGACAGACAAGTCCTCCGAGTGAATTTGCGGCCGGATTCAGAACGACATACACCAGGCCAGAGGTTCAGCAAACAGGCCAGAAATATCACACGCGGTTCCATGAATAGATGGGAACAGTGTGTGTGCGTAGTCTCGAGCAAATTACACGATTGATGTGCAAGGCATGAAGTCAGTAACGTGATATGTGAATGTTGATAACCAATGGGAAACAAATGCCAACCGACTAGATCTGATCCGGGTTAACAGTAAATGATGAGAAGAACATGATGATAACAATGATGATGAAAGTGATTCCGAGGAACAGAATCAATAGTAATTCTGATGAAAGTTAGAACAGAACCACTAGCAGTACTGTTAATTTGACAACAACAAGATTGCACAGAAAATCGAACAGATGTTTATCCTACCCTGCTACCTGTAGTGTACACTAATATTGGAAAAACAAAGCACACAGGAAATCAGCTTACTCACACATATGTAAGCAAGTAAGAACAAAAGTGGCACGTCTACCGTGCTATCGCGTGCTGCCAAGCAAAGCTGCTCAGTGGAAAACGAATCAACTAGCAAGTATGACTCCGTACAGAAGTTTCATTGATTGGAGCAAACAGTCCGTGGTATTGGCGCATTCAAAGTGATGTGCGTTCGTGCATGCGCGCATTCGTGCGTACTTGCGTGCGTAATAGCAGTTAATATCGATTGACGGATCCATAACCATATGGATCTGAAAGGATCGTAGTCAGAGTCTCAACAAAACAAAACCACCCACTCCAGTTCCTACTATTTCTAACCTAACGTACAAGCCTCACAGCTGTAACCGTCTCTGATTTGACTAATGTTATTGTGCAGGTTTGGAAATTGGTGAGTGAAAAATGTTTTCACTCAAATATCTCAATTAGTTCATTGAATAATCCCATTTCATCGTACAGAATAAATACTAACAGCAAACGAGCTTGTTCATGGTAATATCATCCTCGTGGTTAATACAGTTACGATTATAGTTTAGAAATGCATAATTTACGAACAATGTCCGTGTGTCAAAATCCGATATGTTATTCATGAAAATTGGTGTTGCGTAGTTGAAAAACATGGGAGGGGGGAATTTTTGTTCTTCCGTGATTGGGAAAAAAGACCAGCCAAACAATAAACATGGAATTCGAGGATTATACAGTTCCCATCGTCAGCCAAACTGGCTTATTCTCTCTAGTCCTCTGTTATATCTACCACGAAACAACAAAACTTTCCATTCCATCTTTCAAAGTCACTCAACAACAAGTTTCATGAATATCAAATCACATTTTCAAAAACGGACATTGTTCATAATTTATGCATTTCTAAACTATAATTGTAACTGAATTAGCCACGAGGATGATGTTATCGAGAACGAGCTTGTTTACCACTCGTGTTTTATTCCATATCTAAATTAGTCACACCCACCCAGAAGGCTGAGAGTTAATTGACTGGAATGCGTGTGCAAAACGCCTTGCTTTTTGGACTACACACGTGATGTACCAGATACTCCGGCACCAAGCAACGGATAGCTGTGGTCAAAACCATCCAAGTACAAATTCTAGAACCTTCAACTTCATTCGTGACTGATATTTTTCATGTGTCTCCTAATCGTGCAAACCCAATAACTATCTTCAGTCACACTTTCCTATCAAGAAATCCCTCACAATGAGATGGAATCAAATTATTCCAGAAAGTAGATCAATAGAAAACCTTTCAAACATAAGTCTTTGAAGAAAAACAAGTCTCTCGTGGTACACATTGGACAATGGAATGCCGTTAACTAACATTTCTACAAACGATTTAGTTTGAAGTGACGCGCGATCCAACGATCATGAATATATAAAAGTGTATGTGTGACTTTATGTGCCTTCTAAATAACGTCGGTAGTGAGTTCGTTGAATTCGGAATACCTTAAGCTGCCGTATGATATGAGCACGTAAACATCGTGGTTTGGTTTTCAATCAATTATTTCTCACATGCAATTCAAAATCGTGGTCTACTTAGCGTACAACAATATGGTCGACGCATTCATCGGCCTTATCACACACACACACACACACACACACACACACACACACACACACACACACACACACACACACACACACATACATACATACATACATACATACATACATACATAGATACATACATACATACATACATACATACATACATACATACATACATACATACATACATACATACATACATACATACATTTATACATACATACATACATACACACACACATACATACAAAAACAAACATGTATGTGTGCATTCGTCGTTGTTTTGCGGCTTCGGAGATCTTATCACATCTTGCCCAATCAAATCATTGACTCGAAGCACTCATCGAAGATAGTCACTCTTACAAGTAACTGCGGAACTTTGGAGCAACTCACCATTATCGATTTACCTCTTGCAACTTTCCACCTTTCCGGCACAAAAATAACTATCTGTACTTCCTGTGATTGGGCCTCCTAGATTTGTGGTGTGATAAGCTCACTGAACCATGACCTTGAGTTATTTCGGTGCTCTCAGCCTAATTTTGCACTCCGAAATTTAAATTATCAGACATATCACCAGCACTACGTCTTCAGTGTTATCACATTAAGTGCACTACGAAGAACGACTACATCAATCAATCCGATAAAATGAGCTAACTGAAGTTTTCCAGATGAAAACATCACTCTGTTCTCATGTTTTGTGAATCAACCCACACAGCAAAGAAGAAACAACCAACTCAACACAACATGATAATCGATTCCTGAATGAACATCAAGATCATTCCGATACGGCCAATTTGGGATAAACACTCTTTTTTATTTACCCCATTCCCATAAGCTCATACACAAGGCCATCTGTGGAGATTGCTCAAAACTATTGACTCGATTATGTGTGAGCGGAAAGAAGGCAAATGCTAGAACAATGATGCTGCGTGTATAGTGAACCTCGCAGTTAAGTGGCCCCAAAGGGATGACTGGAGTGTTTGAACAGCTCATAGCAATTTTCAGTGTTTTCATGAAGTTCTCTGGGACGCGATTTGAGCACTAATACCGAGGTGGTATATTGAACTTTTAGCATTTAGCAGTGTAGATTTTACGTCGAAAGTTACTTTCAATGAATGAGTCTTTCTTTCCCCAGCTGCCGTGTGTTCGGATGAACTGCATTGGGTCTACAGAAGAGGTTGATGGAATCCTGCTCTGTGTTGCTGATAACATATCTCCTATAGAGCTGCGTATCATCGATGGTGTCGTCTATTCCATTCTCAGAATTCGCCATGAGAATGTCTATCAGGATGTGGTCTAGTAGACTCCTGATTGTGATGCCATCAATTTGGCTGAAATAAGTGACCAAAAACTGGAATCTGTTTTGAGTGTACCACAATATCGTGGGTCTTGGTTCCAACACTGAGACATAAATGTTGATGTTCACTTTGACAGCATAATGACAAACAAAATTAACTATTTCTTGCAGTGGTACGTTGTTAAGTAGTGAGATAAAGTCCATGCTGGATGAATGTTGATTTCTGATATTCGTGTTACTCAGAGCTTTAGCAAACTCGAAGCTATCTTTAAGACCGCTTTGCATTAACTTGGTTGTGATTGGCTTCAGTAATTTCATCAATCACTTTGCTAACTAGTGTTGAGGTGAGTTGGTCATTGACATGATGGGTCTTAAAAGCACATATGGTTAGGACAGTAGCTGCAATGTACGGGCTTTGTGCCACTGAGTTACAAACATAGGCTAGTGAGATGGAGTCCGAAAACTCTGTACGCCAGATCTGTCTATCTCTGAAACGGAAATAGTAAATAACTTTATCTGCCAATACCTGCATGCCTCATATTGTATATAGACGAGTTATTAAAAACCAAACGTGACAAAATACATCTGTGCTGTTTTTACTGATCCTATTGATTTGAATCAACTAACGAAAAGGTAAAAATGTACAAACTTCGATTCGTGGGATCGCACAGTAATGCTAGTCTATTCTAGTGGGAAGAATCTTCTGACATCGAACCATCTTATTTTGTTAACAAAAAACAGACACTTTATATGGGATGCAAGAGTCATTGTCACCAATCGTCGCACTACAAATTACAAATAGCCATTCTGATTGGTTGATTGGTGATGTGGCCTCCCACCATTGGATGCGAATACTTTCTCGTCTTATGGATCCGTCGTCCTATCGCTCGTGATTCTATTCTCTCCAACCTCCATCTGGATTTTGATCAGGAGCTGATTAGATTAAAAACTAACGAGACTTGTCTATCTATCAAGCATGAATGAGTCCCTACCCTCACAATTATATAAGTCCGTCGAACTTTCGAACTATATTATTCATGAATCTGAAACATTCAGTAACGACGATCGAGTACCGGCGCGACTTCATTTTGTTTTCCGATTGAGGCATAGCACTGTCCAAGATGAGCTTAGTGAATTCACCACAAGATTAATTTCACAATAGCGTGTCATTTTCTCACACGAATACAGGATTTTGGCGCATCGTGCTTATGTCTGTTTCTCATTAGAGGCCTGGTGCGATCGGTGTTGCAAGCATACGTCGACTCCATAGGCGGTCCAAACAGACAACAAGTGCACATGCGGTCATGGATATCAACGGGTGGAACACAGACGACACAGCACAAATCTCTGAGGTATGATAGTCCACAATACACTCGAAATATAAGTGATTCCACGAAGAAAGGGAAGAGCTTGATTGTGTCAAAACGCACCTTCAATAACGGTGCTTAGATAACGGAATGCTCACCGCTGTTTCAAACGTGTGGACGAACAGAGTAAACATAACGGACGAAGCTGTGTCCAGTAAGCAGGCCACGAAAGTCTCAGAGACAGAATCAATCCACCGGCAGACTCGGGTTCACACGAACTTGAAACAATAACAGACTTGTGTGTGCATGCCTTTTCACGTGTGTGTGTGTGTGTGTGTGTGTTTGTGTGTGTGTGTGGTGGTCGGATAGGGTGGTCGATCACTAACAGAAACGGTAAACCGGCATGTAGAGCAAAGACCGCACAGAAAGATCAAGCAGTGGAGAGGATGTGGGAGGTAACATTCAAACTCGTGCAGCTGAGGCCATGTTGTGTAAGCGATATGTATGTTTATGCATAACTTGTGGACAGAAGATCAAGCCACTGGGCATAGATGAGAGCCTGAATCAGGTCAAGCGGGAGTTGTCTGAGTGTGTTGGTAAGAGCTGCACGATCGATAGATCCCATGAGTGTATGTGTCAGTGTGGGACAGACAAGTCCTCCGAGTGAATTTGCGGCCGGATTCAGAACGACATACACCAGGCCAGAGGTTCAGCAAACAGGCCAGAAATATCACACGCGGTTCCATGAATAGATGGGAACAGTGTGTGTGCGTAGTCTCGAGCAAATTACACGATTGATGTGCAAGGCATGAAGTCAGTAACGTGATATGTGAATGTTGATAACCAATGGGAAACAAATGCCAACCGACTAGATCTGATCCGGGTTAACAGTAAATGATGAGAAGAACATGATGATAACAATGATGATGAAAGTGATTCCGAGGAACAGAATCAATAGTAATTCTGATGAAAGTTAGAACAGAACCACTAGCAGTACTGTTAATTTGACAACAACAAGATTGCACAGAAAATCGAACAGATGTTTATCCTACCCTGCTACCTGTAGTGTACACTAATATTGGAAAAACAAAGCACACAGGAAATCAGCTTACTCACACATATGTAAGCAAGTAAGAACAAAAGTGGCACGTCTACCGTGCTATCGCGTGCTGCCAAGCAAAGCTGCTCAGTGGAAAACGAATCAACTAGCAAGTATGACTCCGTACAGAAGTTTCATTGATTGGAGCAAACAGTCCGTGGTATTGGCGCATTCAAAGTGATGTGCGTTCGTGCATGCGCGCATTCGTGCGTACTTGCGTGCGTAATAGCAGTTAATATCGATTGACGGATCCATAACCATATGGATCTGAAAGGATCGTAGTCAGAGTCTCAACAAAACAAAACCACCCACTCCAGTTCCTACTATTTCTAACCTAACGTACAAGCCTCACAGCTGTAACCGTCTCTGATTTGACTAATGTTATTGTGCAGGTTTGGAAATTGGTGAGTGAAAAATGTTTTCACTCAAATATCTCAATTAGTTCATTGAATAATCCCATTTCATCGTACAGAATAAATACTAACAGCAAACGAGCTTGTTCATGGTAATATCATCCTCGTGGTTAATACAGTTACGATTATAGTTTAGAAATGCATAATTTACGAACAATGTCCGTGTGTCAAAATCCGATATGTTATTCATGAAAATTGGTGTTGCGTAGTTGAAAAACATGGGAGGGGGGAATTTTTGTTCTTCCGTGATTGGGAAAAAAGACCAGCCAAACAATAAACATGGAATTCGAGGATTATACAGTTCCCATCGTCAGCCAAACTGGCTTATTCTCTCTAGTCCTCTGTTATATCTACCACGAAACAACAAAACTTTCCATTCCATCTTTCAAAGTCACTCAACAACAAGTTTCATGAATATCAAATCACATTTTCAAAAACGGACATTGTTCATAATTTATGCATTTCTAAACTATAATTGTAACTGAATTAGCCACGAGGATGATGTTATCGAGAACGAGCTTGTTTACCACTCGTGTTTTATTCCATATCTAAATTAGTCACACCCACCCAGAAGGCTGAGAGTTAATTGACTGGAATGCGTGTGCAAAACGCCTTGCTTTTTGGACTACACACGTGATGTACCAGATACTCCGGCACCAAGCAACGGATAGCTGTGGTCAAAACCATCCAAGTACAAATTCTAGAACCTTCAACTTCATTCGTGACTGATATTTTTCATGTGTCTCCTAATCGTGCAAACCCAATAACTATCTTCAGTCACACTTTCTTATCAAGAAATCCCTCACAATGAGATGGAATCAAATTATTCCAGAAAGTAGATCAATAGAAAACCTTTCAAACATAAGTCTTTGAAGAAAAACAAGTCTCTCGTGGTACACATTGGACAATGGAATGCCGTTAACTAACATTTCTACAAACGATTTAGTTTGAAGTGACGCGCGATCCAACGATCATGAATATATAAAAGTGTATGTGTGACTTTATGTGCCTTCTAAATAACGTCGGTAGTGAGTTCGTTGAATTCGGAATACCTTAAGCTGCCGTATGATATGAGCACGTAAACATCGTGGTTTGGTTTTCAATCAATTATTTCTCACATGCAATTCAAAATCGTGGTCTACTTAGCGTACAACAATATGGTCGACGCATTCATCGACCTTATCACACACACACACACACACACACACACACATACACACACACACACACACATACATACATACATACATACATACATACATACATACATACATACATACATACATACATACATACATACATACATACATACATACATAGATACATACATACATACATACATACATACATACATACATACATACATACATACATACATACATACATACATACATACATTTATACATACATACATACATACACACACACATACATACAAAAACAAACATGTATGTGTGCATTCGTCGTTGCTTTGCGGCTTCGGAGATCTTATCACATCTTGCCCAATCAAATCATTGACTCGAAGCACTCATCGAAGATAGTCACTCTTACAAGTAACTGCGGAACTTTGGAGCAACTCACCATTATCGATTTACCTCTTGCAACTTTCCACCTTTCCGGCACAAAAATAACTATCTGTACTTCCTGTGATTGGGCCTCCTAGATTTGTGGTGTGATAAGCTCACTGAACCATGACCTTGAGTTATTTCGGTGCTCTCAGCTTAATTTTGCACTCCGAAATTTAAATTATCAGACATATCACCAGCACTACGTCTTCAGTGTTATCACATTAAGTGCACTACGAAGAACGACTACATCAATCAATCCGATAAAATGAGCTAACTGAAGTTTTCCAGATGAAAACATCACTCTGTTCTCATGTTTTGTGAATCAACCCACACAGCAAAGAAGAAACAACCAACTCAACACAACATGATAATCGATTCCTGAATGAACATCAAGATCATTCCGATACGGCCAATTTGGGATAAACACTCTTTTTTATTTACCCCATTCCCATAAGCTCATACACAAGGCCATCTGTGGAGATTGCTCAAAACTATTGACTCGATTATGTGTGAGCGGAAAGAAGGCAAATGCTAGAACAATGATGCTGCGTGTATAGTGAACCTCGCAGTTAAGTGGCCCCAAAGGGATGACTGGAGTGTTTGAACAGCTCATAGCAATTTTCAGTGTTTTCATGAAGTTCTCTGGGACGCGATTTGAGCACTAATACCGAGGTGGTATATTGAACTTTTAGCATTTAGCAGTGTAGATTTTACGTCGAAAGTTACTTTCAATGAATGAGTCTTTCTTTCCCCAGCTGCCGTGTGTTCGGATGAACTGCATTGGGTCTACAGAAGAGGTTGATGGAATCCTGCTCTGTGTTGCTGATAACATATCTCCTATAGAGCTGCGTATCATCGATGGTGTCATCTATTCTATTCTCAGAATTCGCCATGAAAATGTCTATCAGGATGTGGTCTAGTAGACTCCTGATTGTGATGCCATCAATTTGGCTGAAATAAGTGACCAAAAACTGGAATCTGTTTTGAGTGTACCACAATATCGTGGGTCTTGGTTCCAACACTGAGACATAAATGTTGATGTTCACTTTGACAGCATAATGACAAACAAAATTAACTATTTCTTGCAGTGGCACGTTGTTAAGTAGTGAGATAAAGTCCATGCTGGATGAATGTTGATTTCTGATATTCGTGTTACTCAGAGCTTTAGCAAACTCGAAGCTATCTTTAAGACCGCTTTGCATTAACTTGGTTGTGATTGGCTTCAGTAATTTCATCAATCACTTTGCTAACTAGTGTTGAGGTGAGTTGGTCATTGACATGATGGGTCTTAAAAGCACATATGGTTAGGACAGTAGCTGCAATGTACGGGCTTTGTGCCACTGAGTTACAAACATAGGCTAGTGAGATGGAGTCCGAAAACTCTGTACGCCAGATCTGTCTATCTCTGAAACGGAAATAGTAAATAACTTTATCTGCCAATACCTGCATGCCTCATATTGTATATAGACGAGTTATTAAAAACCAAACGTGACAAAATACATCTGTGCTGTTTTTACTGATCCTATTGATTTGAATCAACTAACGAAAAGGTAAAAATGTACAAACTTCGATTCGTGGGATCGCACAGTAATGCTAGTCTATTCTAGTGGGAAGAATCTTCTGACATCGAACCATCTTATTTTGTTAACAAAAAACAGACACTTTATATGGGATGCAAGAGTCATTGTCACCAATCGTCGCACTACAAATTACAAATAGCCATTCTGATTGGTTGATTGGTGATGTGGCCTCCCACCATTGGATGCGAATACTTTCTCGTCTTATGGATCCGTCGTCCTATCGCTCGTGATTCTATTCTCTCCAACCTCCATCTGGATTTTGATCAGGAGCTGATTAGATTAAAAACTAACGAGACTTGTCTATCTATCAAGCATGAATGAGTTCTCACACTGACAAAATATATTTGGGCTGCTTGTCGATAATAAGCAACAAAGACGGCATCGGTGAGACGGACTCGATTTCACGGATGACATACTCGAGTTGAACGATATATCTTAGAATAATCTGGTATTCGCAGTTAGATGGACACCGCGAAATACATCCTATTAGAGGTAACACAAATTACAGAGCTACAATCAGGCTTCATCCAGTGACGGAAATGATTTATAAAAATGCTCAAGGGTACTAGAAACATCACCAAATAGTCTCAAGTCCAATAACCTGAACCAATAATAATATTAATAATAATATTATCATCAATAATGCGATGATTATTCTACTTGTTATTTTGAACATCGATATTATTTTGGTAGTACAAGTAGTAGTAGTAGCAATACTAGTATTGATAGTAGTAGTAGTAGTAGTAGTGGTAAAACAGTTTAGGTAGAGAATAGTGACCTGAAACTTACAGCTGCAGATGGAGAAGGTAGTTAACAAAATCTAGACGTATGAGATTGTGGCTATTCACGCATTAAATAGACAAATTGGTCAAACAATAGGCGCGTTGAACAATAACTGACAGTTCACGTGCACGTCAGAAATACACAAATGGACGAACGTCGACGCTTTCACAATGTCTCACTGCGACACACGCACACGCACACGCACATGCAGACGCACACGCACACGCAGACGCAGACGCGGACGCACACGCACACGCACACACGCATACACACGCATGCACGCATAACGATTAACCAATAAACGAATAGATACACATGTGAAACATACCTGTCTAACCGCGTTCACCTAATCTGCATCGCATGCATCGATCGGCCAATCGGTCGGAATGCGAATGACCTTGACCAGTCACACGAACACAGACACACCTCAGACGACGAAAGTAGTAGATGGGAGGTAATTGATCAATCCACTCCAACCAATCGTCACACATCGGATCATTCGGGTGCGATATCGCACATTGCACTAATCACCGCGATAAATTTGGCTCTTTCTGTTTACCAAGCGATGAATGAGACAGATTTTTTGAAATCGAAACGAGACCACAAAGCACATGTGGATCGGAAAGCAATACGTGTTGGTCCATATTCGGTAGGCGAGAAACAATTACTAGTGGAACTGGTTGGTCGAGCACGGAACACTGTACGCAGTATTTCGACACCAATGACTGCTGATCAATACAAACAAATCTGGATGGATATATCGAATTGTATGCATGCTCATGGATGGCCGAAGCGATCGTGGAAAGCTTTGCGCGTGAAAGCACAAACGATGGTATCCTGTGCGATGGAGAATAATGGGTCGGTGGGTGCAGTACTACACGATACACCGATTTCGCGATTGGGTCAATTCGTGAACTCATGTGTTAGTGTTAGCGAACAACGAGTAACGAGTGCATCTGGTGTATCGGAGCCGATTTGTTCGTCAATTGTGTCAACGCCGACTGCGACTGCGACTGCGACTGCGACTCCAACCCCGACCCCGATCGCGACTGCGACCCCGGCCCCACCACGGTTACTTTCTTCATCGGAAGCATCGGCAGAGACGGTGATGCGTTTGGCCAATTCAATTCGTCCATCCGTGGGTAATGCTGGTAATGGTGGACCCCAGATTCTTCATTTTTGTTCGAAAGCATTGAATAATGGAGTATGTGTGGATGGGTTTGAGCGAGGCATAGAACATGTGAATGGTCCGTCTGTTGCTGTATCATCGGGAACTGCAGATGGTCCTACGGTGCTCGAGGTTTTGAATGATGATTTGCTCGGAGGTGAGGATCGGATTGAGTTGTGTGTATCGAGTGATGATGAATCGGATGATAAGTTATCAGTGAACAACGAATCTACAGAGAATGCTAAATGTGTGAATGGGGATCCGGAGAAAGAGCCGGAGTCGAATGGGACGAGTGTTTTTCAGAAGTGAGTTGACTGAGATTCCATTTGATTCGTTGATCTATGTATCGATGTTTGTGTTTCTTTAGGTTGTATGAATTTCGTTATCTATAATCTTTGTGATGTTTGTAAGTGTGTCATGATCCAAATAGTCATATGTTTTGATAATACACTGAGTTTTGTACTTCGCGCAAGCTTCGAGGCGATAGGCTGTGGGAGCTCCTTGTTGAGTATCTCTGTTGACCTGCTTCTCGTATCTTTGAATGTCGTGTTCTTGATTCGATTCTTGTGCATTGGGTCGCGCTTCGGTCTTTGTCGACTGTGACGATGGATGAATTCTGCTGGTATGAGTGTTTGCGAAGCACTGTTCACTGTTTCCCAAGTAGCTCTTACTCGATGATGAACATTTCTAGCTGGTTCACGTTTGTGTGAAATGGGTACAATGTTTTTAACGTTGAAGTCTTGATCATTCCGAGTAGCTTTCCTGTGAATAGAGCGCTGGATTATCCTGTTTGTTTGCCCCGAATATCAAGTTCTAAAATCGTAAGTTATTTTGTTTCGTAGTTTCACTTGGTCTTGTCCAATCTGTCTGTGTGTCCTCGGGGTAAATGCGATGAGGTTGTTTCTTTGTCGAATAGTCTGAGACCTGTGTGACCCACATTGCATCGGCAGGTGTAGATTTGTCATTTGTCGATCGGAGTATATCGTTTATATAATATAATTATCAATTTCTGAAATTCATCCGAGCTAACCATGATAACGACAGGGTGACTGAGCAGACACGTCCGTATTCCCACCGATGACCCGTTTCTGGTTAATTTTGTGACCGATGATGACACTCCTATGGAACTTGAGGAAATCACGCTTATGAAGTTCTTGAATTAGTTCAGGGGTTTGAGGTCGTAACCCACCCATAATTCTGATGTCGTCCTATGAATTATGGAGTCATATTTCGGTCGTTGGTATGAGGTTTCCAAGAGAACGCAGCTTGAATTCGAAAGTGTGGTTTAGTATCAGTGCATCAAAACATTATAATGTTAGTTTGCTGCTCTTAAATCTTGGTATCTGTATAGGTGGGACATCAAATCCACAACATGTTTCGTTTGAGACCGTGTTGCACATAAATTTCTCATTGAATAATTATTCTTCCAATCACCTCTGTTTTTCACTGACTGACAGTAGATCAGGTTGAATCGTGCGAATTATTTTCTTTCCCTGTACTATCTCGATTCAGATTCCCATTATCACCCTACGAATTGGGTCATTTGACGGAAGCAGATTTTCGCAGACGAATGGGAATTTATGACTTGAAAGTGGAGGTGCTCAAATTGAAACGAGCATACTGGACACAGAAATTACGTTCGTTATAGAAACTGGTAACTTTTCAAACTTCCCCTTCGGTATCTTAAGATACTGCACGAATTTCCCGGAACTAATTTCGGCGTTTAAGTAATAGATTTCTTTTATGTGATCCCGGTGATCCGAAATGCGATTGCTTGTAAATATGTATATACGTCTATTCTTGTTGGAATTTTGTAAATAAACATTTGATTTTGTATTGATTGGGTCATATTTTGTTTACTTGAATCTGCCGATTTTGGCCAGTTTGGTCCTTTCACATGACAACAGTTTACCCAGTTCATAGGTCAATTGTTGCTGATGAGTGGCTGAATGGTTTTTGTTCTTGTTCACTAGTGTTGATCGCAGCGCTGCGTACTTATCAAAGTACGTGCACACTTCCAGATGATCTTGTGTCATTTTGTAAACTTCGTAGTCATATTTACATTCATCCTGAATGGGCGAACTGACCAATGGAACAACAAAAGTCGTTGACCACTCGGAAGCGGGATAATTCTGCTGTCATCACCATGTATTTTAACGTCATTTTACCCAGGGTGATTTCAGGTCAAGTCAAAATGTTCACCACTTGGGTGTTTATTTTCCCACGATCTTGTGGTGTCCAGAAGGTTGATATTCGTAGCCCATCGTTCCGAGTAATGCACGTAGGCTTTGGTATATAGGCGTGACGCGTACTTTCGAAATTCATCTGTAGTTCCGTTGGTGTTTTTTGCAATGCAGATCTTTGACAGTTCAGAACTGCAAGTACTACCAAATGGTCTAAGTTTCAGTTAAAATCGCAAACATTTCATGACACCATAAATAGGCGCTTCACCGAAAGAAGCATTCGAAAGGCCTCCGAACGAAATGGCTTTCCAAGCCAGAATGAGAATATGCAACAGCCAGAAGAACCAAAACCTAAATGCTCCAAAATGCCAATGGAAGTACGAACGTCATTGACCACTGTAAAACGGGATCATTCTACTCACGTCACCAAGGTTGACAAAGACAATGCTAGATCTAATCAAGAATCGAAAGCTTTGGAACACTCAAAATGTGTACCTTATAAAAAATTTGGGGGAACAAATTGAATACCACCTCCACCGTTACAAGGCCGTCGCAAGTAAATACCCATCTAACATCAAAGGCAAATTCGGATAGTTGTTATGGTTTTATCTGACAACATAAACGAATGGGACTGGTAGATTTTATGGGTTACCGAAAATGAATATGCCTGACGATAAACTACACACCTCGTGGAAACTACAGATTAGCAAGATATTTCAGTTCTTTTTTGAAGTCGTGTCAGAAAACGGTGTTAAGTCAGTAGATTTACGATCGACGCAGACTGCCGTCTAACGGTGAATGACTCCCAAAAATTCACTAGCAATTTTTCAAAGAAAACCTACACACCGACAAATATCTACACTTCAATTCAGCTCATCCACAGTGCGTGAAACGAATGCTTATCTCAACTCTGGCCAACAGAATTGGGAAATTCGTAACGAGGATACCTTTCGTGAGGAAAAAATGAGACTCTCGAGAAAAGTCTTTCGAGACAACCACTATGCACGGTATTTAATGAGAAACCAACTGAGGAGAACCAAGCCAACGACACAAGTTACCAGAGAAAGAAGACTTCTTGGCTTTCATCAGCATTCCATACAGATCAGGCACTTCTGAGTCAAACAGGAAATTTCTCAAGGATTGCTCTCCCTCGGACTGACAATACTCTGACACGCCACCTCCCAAATGTCGAGGATCAAATTAACGCACAAGATAGAACAACTGCATTTAAAAAATCAGTTGTGAGTAATGTTTAGTTGAATGTATTGGACAAACTTGCACGCAACTTATGGTCAGAATAAAGGAACACCAGAGGAAAGGAAAGTGGAAGCCTTCCGAAAGAACAGCCTTAGCGAAACTAGGGCGGGATTTGGCGACCACTCTTCGCGTCATGGCCGAGGGGCACGGAATGGATTACGACGACACAGAAATCCTCCAAGTGCGATTCAAAATATACCCTGGACGCTTGTATGCCGAAATTTAGGCCACTAGCACCCGGTCTACGTGCGTCGAGCGAAATGACGGGATGGAGGGTGCCGGAATTTGAACCGCTCTGACTTGACTAGCGCATAAGCAACCCAAAGGTCACCTCGTCAGTTGAACTTGTTACCACTGCATCTGATAATGGAAGCAAGTGGGGTTGAAACCCAATTAACCTAATCAACGTCGGACTCAATGTACACACACACACACACACACCGCGTTTTTGCATTACACTTTTCCCGAATAAATGTTCTTATTTTTGCCGTATGAACGAATGTGTTCTTGTGAGATCATCCAAACATGAGTGTACTGATGGTGAGGTTATTTCCATGCAATTCTTTTCGTGAAAAAATGCGAGCACTGTTTCACAAACCCCGATTTATTGATCCAATCAGATTTGGTGTTACCAACTGAGTGTTTTCATCTTTTCACTATGATGTGTTTTTGCCGTGGTCGTTTATGGAAATGCATGAATAGTGAATGTAAAGTACAATGAACAAGTGAACTGTGATTCGTTCAAGTGGAATTTCTCGTCTTGAACGCGAGTAGGACTCAGAATCACCACATATCCTTTCGCATTTATATCGAGATCGGGGCGATGTTAACTCGAACCGTCCAAGCATGGTTCATGACAGGTGACCTGAGCAATACAACTGACTTGTCAACTCTTAAGTTGCCTTCCAACAAAACCTGTTGCCCTTGGACTAGAATTCTGATGCATTTCTGAATAATGGATCCCCTATGAACGGTGTCATCTTAGAACTGCATAATTTGCACATTTCTGGATCCCATCTGTCGTGTAGTGATATCTGTAGATGGTCGGAGCAGGTTATCATGAGAGCAGTAATCACCGATTGAATCCGAGTACTGTAGTGAACCTCGCAGTTAAGTGGCCTCAAAGGGATGACTGGAGTGTTTGAACAGCTCATAGCAATTTTCAGTGTTTTCATGAAGTTCTCTGGGACGCGATTTGAGCACTAATACCGAGGTGGTATATTGAACTTTTAGCATTTAGCAGTGTAGATTTTACGTCGAAAGTTACTTTCAATGAATGAGTCTTTCTTTCCCCAGCTGCCGTGTGTTCGGATGAACTGCATTGGGTCTACAGAAGAGGTTGATGGAATCCTGCTCTGTGTTGCTGATAACATATCTCCTATAGAGCTGCGTATCATCGATGGTGTCGTCTATTCCATTCTCAGAATTCGCCATGAGAATGTCTATCAGGATGTGGTCTAGTAGACTCCTGATTGTGATGCCATCAATTTGGCTGAAATAAGTGACCAAAAACTGGAATCTGTTTTGAGTGTACCACAATATCGTGGGTCTTGGTTCCAACACTGAGACATAAATGTTGATGTTCACTTTGACAGCATAATGACAAACAAAATTAACTATTTCTTGCAGTGGTACGTTGTTAAGTAGTGAGATAAAGTCCATGCTGGATGAATGTTGATTTCTGATATTCGTGTTACTCAGAGCTTTAGCAAACTCGAAGCTATCTTTAAGACCGCTTTGCATTAACTTGGTTGTGATTGGCTTCAGTAATTTCATCAATCACTTTGCTAACTAGTGTTGAGGTGAGTTGGTCATTGACATGATGGGTCTTAAAAGCACATATGGTTAGGACAGTAGCTGCAATGTACGGGCTTTGTGCCACTGAGTTACAAACATAGGCTAGTGAGATGGAGTCCGAAAACTCTGTACGCCAGATCTGTCTATCTCTGAAACGGAAATAGTAAATAACTTTATCTGCCAATACCTGCATGCCTCATATTGTATATAGACGAGTTATTAAAAACCAAACGTGACAAAATACATCTGTGCTGTTTTTACTGATCCTATTGATTTGAATCAACTAACGAAAAGGTAAAAATGTACAAACTTCGATTCGTGGGATCGCACAGTAATGCTAGTCTATTCTAGTGGGAAGAATCTTCTGACATCGAACCATCTTATTTTGTTAACAAAAAACAGACACTTTATATGGGATGCAAGAGTCATTGTCACCAATCGTCGCACTACAAATTACAAATAGCCATTCTGATTGGTTGATTGGTGATGTGGCCTCCCACCATTGGATGCGAATACTTTCTCGTCTTATGGATCCGTCGTCCTATCGCTCGTGATTCTATTCTCTCCAACCTCCATCTGGATTTTGATCAGGAGCTGATTAGATTAAAAACTAACGAGACTTGTCTATCTATCAAGCATGAATGAGTCCCTACCCTCACAATTATATAAGTCCGTCGAACTTTCGAACTATATTATTCATGAATCTGAAACATTCAGTAACGACGATCGAGTACCGGCGCGACTTCATTTTGTTTTCCGATTGAGGCATAGCACTGTCCAAGATGAGCTTAGTGAATTCACCACAAGATTAATTTCACAATAGCGTGTCATTTTCTCACACGAATACAGGATTTTGGCGCATCGTGCTTATGTCTGTTTCTCATTAGAGGCCTGGTGCGATCGGTGTTGCAAGCATACGTCGACTCCATAGGCGGTCCAAACAGACAACAAGTGCACATGCGGTCATGGATATCAACGGGTGGAACACAGACGACACAGCACAAATCTCTGAGGTATGATAGTCCACAATACACTCGAAATATAAGTGATTCCACGAAGAAAGGGAAGAGCTTGATTGTGTCAAAACGCACCTTCAATAACGGTGCTTAGATAACGGAATGCTCACCGCTGTTTCAAACGTGTGGACGAACAGAGTAAACATAACGGACGAAGCTGTGTCCAGTAAGCAGGCCACGAAAGTCTCAGAGACAGAATCAATCCACCGGCAGACTCGGGTTCACACGAACTTGAAACAATAACAGACTTGTGTGTGCATGCCTTTTCACGTGTGTGTGTGTGTGTGTGTGTGTGTGTGTGTGTGTGTGTGGTGGTCGGATAGGGTGGTCGATCACTAACAGAAACGGTAAACCGGCATGTAGAGCAAAGACCGCACAGAAAGATCAAGCAGTGGAGAGGATGTGGGAGGTAACATTCAAACTCGTGCAGCTGAGGCCATGTTGTGTAAGCGATATGTATGTTTATGCATAACTTGTGGACAGAAGATCAAGCCACTGGGCATAGATGAGAGCCTGAATCAGGTCAAGCGGGAGTTGTCTGAGTGTGTTGGTAAGAGCTGCACGATCGATAGATCCCATGAGTGTATGTGTCAGTGTGGGACAGACAAGTCCTCCGAGTGAATTTGCGGCCGGATTCAGAACGACATACACCAGGCCAGAGGTTCAGCAAACAGGCCAGAAATATCACACGCGGTTCCATGAATAGATGGGAACAGTGTGTGTGCGTAGTCTCGAGCAAATTACACGATTGATGTGCAAGGCATGAAGTCAGTAACGTGATATGTGAATGTTGATAACCAATGGGAAACAAATGCCAACCGACTAGATCTGATCCGGGTTAACAGTAAATGATGAGAAGAACATGATGATAACAATGATGATGAAAGTGATTCCGAGGAACAGAATCAATAGTAATTCTGATGAAAGTTAGAACAGAACCACTAGCAGTACTGTTAATTTGACAACAACAAGATTGCACAGAAAATCGAACAGATGTTTATCCTACCCTGCTACCTGTAGTGTACACTAATATTGGAAAAACAAAGCACACAGGAAATCAGCTTACTCACACATATGTAAGCAAGTAAGAACAAAAGTGGCACGTCTACCGTGCTATCGCGTGCTGCCAAGCAAAGCTGCTCAGTGGAAAACGAATCAACTAGCAAGTATGACTCCGTACAGAAGTTTCATTGATTGGAGCAAACAGTCCGTGGTATTGGCGCATTCAAAGTGATGTGCGTTCGTGCATGCGCGCATTCGTGCGTACTTGCGTGCGTAATAGCAGTTAATATCGATTGACGGATCCATAACCATATGGATCTGAAAGGATCGTAGTCAGAGTCTCAACAAAACAAAACCACCCACTCCAGTTCCTACTATTTCTAACCTAACGTACAAGCCTCACAGCTGTAACCGTCTCTGATTTGACTAATGTTATTGTGCAGGTTTGGAAATTGGTGAGTGAAAAATGTTTTCACTCAAATATCTCAATTAGTTCATTGAATAATCCCATTTCATCGTACAGAATAAATACTAACAGCAAACGAGCTTGTTCATGGTAATATCATCCTCGTGGTTAATACAGTTACGATTATAGTTTAGAAATGCATAATTTACGAACAATGTCCGTGTGTCAAAATCCGATATGTTATTCATGAAAATTGGTGTTGCGTAGTTGAGAAACATGGGAGGGGGAATTTTTGTTCTTCCGTGATTGGGAAAAAGACCAGCCAAACAATAAACATGGAATTCGAGGATTATACAATTCCCATCGTCAGCCAAACTGGCTTATTCTCTCTAGTCCTCTGTTATATCTACCACGAAACAACAAAACTTTCCATTCCATCTTTCAAAGTCACTCAACAACAAGTTTCATGAATATCAAATCACATTTTCAAAAACGGACATTGTTCATAATTTATGCATTTCTAAACTATAATTGTAACTGAATTAGCCACGAGGATGATGTTATCGAGAACGAGCTTGTTTACCACTCGTGTTTTATTCCATATCTAAATTAGTCACACCCACCCAGAAGGCTGAGAGTTAATTGACTGGAATGCGTGTGCAAAACGCCTTGCTTTTTGGACTACACACGTGATGTACCAGATACTCCGGCACCAAGCAACGGATAGCTGTGGTCAAAACCATCCAAGTACAAATTCTAGAACCTTCAACTTCATTCGTGACTGATATTTTTCATGTGTCTCCTAATCGTGCAAACCCAATAACTATCTTCAGTCACACTTTCCTATCAAGAAATCCCTCACAATGAGATGGAATCGAATTATTCGAGAACGTGGATTCATAGAAAGCCTTTCAAACATAAGCCGTTGAAGAAAAACAAGCCTCTCGTGGTACACATTGGACAATGGAATGCCGTTAACTAACATTTCTACAAACGATTTAGTTTGAAGTGACGCGCGATCCAACGATCATGAATATATAAAAGTGTATGTGTGACTTTATGTGCCTTCTAAATAACGTCGGTAGTGAGTTCGTTGAATTCGGAATACCTTAAGCTGCCGTATGATATGAGCACGTAAACATCGTGGTTTGGTTTTCAATCAATTATTTCTCACAGGCAATTCGAAATCGTGGTCTACTTAGCGCACAACAATATGATCGATGCATTCATCGACCTTATTACACACACACACACGCACGCGCGCACACACACACACACGCACACAAACACAAACATACATACATACATACATACATACATACAAAAACAAACATGTATGTGTGCGTGAGTCGTTGTTATACGGCTGCGGAGATCTTATCACACTTGCCTAACCAAAACATTGACTCGAAGCTCTCATCGACGATAGTCCTATTAGAGAGAACACAATTTACAGAGCTACAATCATGCTTTATCCAGTGACGGAAATGATTTATAAAAATGCTCAAGGGTACTAGAAACATCACCATCTAATCTTCAGACTAATAACATGAACCAATAATAATATTATGAATATTATCATCGATAGTGCGATGATTATTCTATTTCTTATTTCGAATATCGATATTATTTTGGTAGTACAAGTAGTAGTAGTAGAAGTAGTAGTAGTAGTAGTAGTAGTAGTAGTAGTAGTAGTAGTAGTAGTGGCAGAAGCAGCAATACTAGCGTTGATATTAGTAGTATTGGTAGTGGTAAAACAGTTTAGGTTGAGAATAGTGACCTGAAACTTACAGCTGCAGATGGAGAAGGTAGTTAACAAAATCTAGACGTATGAGATTGTGGCAATTCACGCATTAAATAGACAAATTGGTCAAACAATAGGCGCGTTGAACAATAACTGACAGTTCACGTGCACGTCAGAAATACACAAATGGACGAACGTCGACGCTTTCACAATGTCTCACTGCGACACACGCACACGCACACGCACATGCAGACGCACACGCACACGCAGACGCAGACGCGGACGCACACGCACACGCACACACGCATACACACGCATGCACGCATAACGATTAACCAATAAACGAATAGATACACATGTGAAACATACCTGTCTAACCGCGTTCACCTAATCTGCATCGCATGCATCGATCGGCCAATCGGTCGGAATGCGAATGACCTTGACCAGTCACACGAACACAGACACACCTCAGACGACGAAAGTAGTAGATGGGAGGTAATTGATCAATCCACTCCAACCAATCGTCACACATCGGATCATTCGGGTGCGATATCGCACATTGCACTAATCACCGCGATAAATTTGGCTCTTTCTGTTTACCAAGCGATGAATGAGACAGATTTTTTGAAATCGAAACGAGACCACAAAGCACATGTGGATCGGAAAGCAATACGTGTTGGTCCATATTCGGTAGGCGAGAAACAATTACTAGTGGAACTGGTTGGTCGAGCACGGAACACTGTACGCAGTATTTCGACACCAATGACTGCTGATCAATACAAACAAATCTGGATGGATATATCGAATTGTATGCATGCTCATGGATGGCCGAAGCGATCGTGGAAAGCTTTGCGCGTGAAAGCACAAACGATGGTATCCTGTGCGATGGAGAATAATGGGTCGGTGGGTGCAGTATTACACGATACACCGATTTCGCGATTGGGTCAATTCGTGAACTCATGTGTTAGTGTTAGCGAACAACGAGTAACGAGTGCATCTGGTGTATCGGAGCCGATTTGTTCGTCAATTGTGTCAACGCCGACTGCGACTGCGACTGCGACTCCAACCCCGACCCCGGCCCCACCACGGTTACTTTCTTCATCGGAAGCATCGGCAGAGACGGTGATGCGTTTGGCCAATTCAATTCGTCCATCCGTGGGTAATGCTGGTAATGGTGGACCCCAGATTCTTCATTTTTGTTCGAAAGCATTGAATAATGGAGTATGTGTGGATGGGTTTGAGCGAGGCATAGAACATGTGAATGGTCCGTCTGTTGCTGTATCATCGGGAACTGCAGATGGTCCTACGGTGCTCGAGGTTTTGAATGATGATTTGCTCGGAGGTGAGGATCGGATTGAGTTGTGTGTATCGAGTGATGATGAATCGGATGATAAGTTATCAGTGAACAACGAATCTACAGAGAATGCTAAATGTGTGAATGGGGATCCGGAGAAAGAGCCGGAGTCGAATGGGACGAGTGTTTTTCAGAAGTGAGTTGACTGAGATTCCATTTGATTCGTTGATCTATGTATCGATGTTTGTGTTTCTTTAGGTTGTATGAATTTCGTTATCTATAATCTTTGTGATGTTTGTAAGTGTGTCATGATCCAAATAGTCATATGTTTTGATAATACACTGAGTTTTGTACTTCGCGCAAGCTTCGAGGCGATAGGCTGTGGGAGCTCCTTGTTGAGTATCTCTGTTGACCTGCTTCTCGTATCTTTGAATGTCGTGTTCTTGATTCGATTCTTGTGCATTGGGTCGCGCTTCGGTCTTTGTCGACTGTGACGATGGATGAATTCTGCTGGTATGAGTGTTTGCGAAGCACTGTTCACTGTTTCCCAAGTAGCTCTTACTCGATGATGAACATTTCTAGCTGGTTCACGTTTGTGTGAAATGGGTACAATGTTTTTAACGTTGAAGTCTTGATCATTCCGAGTAGCTTTCCTGTGAATAGAGCGCTGGATTATCCTGTTTGTTTGCCCCGAATATCAAGTTCTAAAATCGTAAGTTATTTTGTTTCGTAGTTTCACTTGGTCTTGTCCAATCTGTCTGTGTGTCCTCGGGGTAAATGCGATGAGGTTGTTTCTTTGTCGAATAGTCTGAGACCTGTGTGACCCACATTGCATCGGCAGGTGTAGATTTGTCATTTGTCGATCGGAGTATATCGTTTATATAATATAATTATCAATTTCTGAAATTCATCCGAGCTAACCATGATAACGACAGGGTGACTGAGCAGACACGTCCGTATTCCCACCGATGACCCGTTTCTGGTTAATTTTGTGACCGATGATGACACTCCTATGGAACTTGAGGAAATCACGCTTATGAAGTTCTTGAATTAGTTCAGGGGTTTGTGGTCGTAACGTACGCATTCCTGGATGAGGTTGATGACTTCATATCTGATGGCAGACTATGTGCTGTCCCGGGGCGTAGTTATTGTGACGCATTTTGTTTCCAGTAGTCTCGTGCTCTTTATCAAGCGGCAATGAATATGCTTATCATCTTCGAATAACTAATGGCTACTGCAAAGCCACAGGGGTTCACTCGCACGTCAACCCTTGATGGTGACGCGTTAGGTGATGTTGATTTGTTGTTTACTGGGAGAGCTCTCATGCGTATTCGTAGGATGAGGTCCGTGAGAAGACGGGAAGATATGGAGTAGCGGCTAGCGGATGTCTTCATCTGCGGGGACCATGAGACCTCGTTCTCCCGTTCAGTAGTACCGCATATCGATATAATGACTGCATGTAAAGTGACACTTGGCTTATCCAAGTGACACACGCTGATAAGTTATCTATCTTCAGTTAGCTCTGTCCACGAAACATCTCATGGGTCGGGTGACAACATCAAGTTTTCAGCTGCCCAGTCTGAGTGCGAGTTTTCGGAACCGAAGTTGCGGCTTTTTAGTCGGAGCGTTCAAAACACAACTCCGATTTCTTGATTGAGACGCATAGTTCTGATTTCGTCCCATGGATTACGGAATCATATTTCGGTCGTTGGTCTGAGGTTTCCAAGAGAACGCAGCTTGAATTCGAAAGTGTGGTTTAGTATCAGTGCATCAAAACATTATAATGTTAGTTTGCTGCTCTTAAATCTTGGTATCTGTATAGGTGGGACATCAAATCCACAACATGTTTCGTTTGAGACCGTGTTGCACATAAATTTCTCATTGAATAATTATTCTTCCAATCCTCTCTGTTTTTCACTGACTGACAGTAGATCAGGTTGAATCGTGCGAATTATTTTCTTTCCCTGTACTATCTCGATTTAGATCCTCATTATCACCCTACGAATTGGGTCATTTGACGGAAGCAGATTTTCGCAGACGAATGGGAATTTATGACTTGAAAGTGGAGGTGCTCAAATTGAAACGAGCATACTGGACACAGAAATTACGTTCGTTATAGAAACTGGTAACTTTTCAAACTTCCCCTTCGGTATCTTAAGATACTGGTTGTCTTTGAATCTGTCTTATTTCTGCACGAATTTCCCGGAACTAATTTCGGCGTTTAAGTAATAGATTTCCTTTATGTGATCCCGGTGATCCGAAATGCGATTGCTTGTAAATATGTATATACGTCTATTCTTGTTGGAATTTTGTAAATAAACATTTGATTTTGTATTGATTGGGTCATATTTTGTTTACTTGAATCTGCTGATTTTGGCCAGTTTGGTCCTTTCACATGACAACAGTTTACCCAGTTCATAGGTCAATTGTTGCTGATGAGTGGCTGAATGGTTTTTGTTCTTGTTCACTAGTGTTGATCGCAGCGCTGCGTACCTATCAAAGTACGTGCACACTTTCAACTGATCGTGTGGCAATGTGTAATCACCGTAGACAGTGGGATTGATGACAGTTTTATCCTATCACCTGATTCAGTTACTTTGGAATGAAAACCCGTGTGAAACTAAAATCAGTGCGTCAGAACCGAGATCGGTTCGGAGTGTATCGAAAAATCGATGCGCCATGTGAAATGTTATGGTAGAATTTTATTGCTCAACAACACAGCGTAGTCGAAATCGTTGGTAGGTTGTCGACGTTTCGATCACCACCGGTAAACGTTTTCAAGACGGGTTTTACAAGCAGTCTTGAAAAGTTTACCCGTGGTGATCGAAACGTCAACAACCTACCAACGAAATCGATTACGCTCTGTTATTGAGCAACAAAATTGTACCATAAAATCAGTGCCTTCTGCCGATCGGAATAAGAAGTATCGTGTGTACACTCGTGACAGCGTTTTTTGGGGAATGTGTTCATCAACGGGTTAATCGCTATGTTTCGGTAGTATTGTTTTCGGTTCAAATTCAGTGATGGATGGACACTTTATTCTTTGTAACATGCACCGGAACGAAGATAACACCTACACAGTGAAACGCGATATTCACTGATCTGTGATTGCATCAGTTCTGAGCTTCAATTTGAAATTCTCCATTTTTCGAAAGAGGGCATTTATGAGTATGGTATGAAAGACAGATCCCCCAAGAAGAGTGAAATGTTTGTGGGTGAATGAAAAACCCTCCTTCCTCTACAGCGAATTTAGCCGACACGCACATGCGTCTCTAAACGGGGTGGACAGTGATAGTCAAATAGGGTTTAACCGTGCAATGTAGGACCGCTGAAGGGCGATAATTTTTATGGTACGGTATTATCCAATCACACTGTGGTGTTCTTAGGAAATTTAGTTGATTACTGTAACCACAATTCAACATACATCATTTAGCGGGATCGATTCGCGGCTACTCACAGAAGGCCTGCTTCATAAGTAGTTATTTTTTTGGGAATAATAATTATTACTTTGTACAATAAACTGTGACAACGAATCTTCATCCTCCGTCGTCGTGTTTTGGAGCATTTGACAGTTCCTGAAATGCAACAGGAACAGTAGAAGTTTCTGTGAAATTAATATTGTTCATGTAGTATAAACCATTTCGTTAGTTTCATTTGGACAACATTTTATGTTATAATATCGGCATACTCATTTTGGTAATCATAAATCATTTGCCAGTATATATCCACTTCAGCTACGGTCAGTTTAACCGAACCCTATTTAAAACATTTTACTTGACACACTTCTCGCGCCACCCATTGATATCATACTAAGGTAGCATATTGTGAACAGTGTATTAGGAAAAAGTTCGAATTTCATGGTGGTCACATTTCAGTTCTTTTCTACACCCTCGTATAGCTATATCAGTTGATACACAGAGGGATTTTATTTCTCGTCAACAATTTCGCCGAGTATTGCATTACTGCTATAGTAGCGCGACAAAATTCGTCGAGTGACACCGCCTCTTTTCAAATTTTGGAGGAATCACCGTGTGATTCTAAAAATAGACTCCCCGTTCGTGCACGCTCCATTCGATTCAAATGAGATTACAGCTGTAAACCAACTGAGGAGTGCTCAAGTATAAGGATGATTGGGCGTAAGAGTACCGGGTACGCATATCTGATGAGTGGCAATAACCGCGAAACCGGTCGTATGCTTCTGGGGAAATTTTGTCCTGTCATCCAGATACAATGCAATTGGAATCTGAACAGGAAGTAATGCGGCAATTCACTGGGGAGGGTTTGGGTACTTTTGATTCTATCGTTAATGTTAAACCACCTAGCCCTGTCAGTGCTAGTTCATGTATAACTAAGGCACTATCGATTGCAAGAATGTTGATTTATTTACGTTGAGGATATTAGACCTAGAATAGCAATTGTTATCAGCTACGTAGCAGGCCCAGGAGGCGGAAAAGTGTAGACGGAGCGAGTGTGAGCAAAAGGCTAACGACAACGATCTCTCCGACAAATGAACATAGGAAACTCTTCACCGGCCGTCGAGCATAAGACACCAACACAACCAACGATGGATTT
This sequence comes from Fasciola hepatica, assembly GCA_948099385.1. Taxonomy (NCBI): domain Eukaryota; kingdom Metazoa; phylum Platyhelminthes; class Trematoda; order Plagiorchiida; family Fasciolidae; genus Fasciola; species Fasciola hepatica. Next base: position 4,336,571 of record CANUEZ040000012.1, on the reverse strand, counting down.
GCCAAGAATGGAACTGACGGTTTTCGACGGATGGTCTGAACACTACTGCAAGTTCATCAGAAAGTTCGAAAACTTCGTCGAAAATAAGATAACCGACCCCGGACAAAGGCTACTCTATTTGACCCGTTATTGTCGAGGCCGAGCCAGAAAAGCTATCGATGGGTGTACCATGCTCGACTCGTCTCTATCTGCCAGTAAACCAATACGGTTGGGATTAGTTGCTGTAGGAGTGATGACCCCGAATAGGGTGGCCAAAGCGTTGGCGTTCGTCGACAGCGGATCAGACACTACCCTGATTAAAGGAGCGGTTTGCCGATAAACACCGGCTCGCTAAAAGCGTGACGTCGTTAGCCTTGAGCACGGTGGGCGGAACGCAAACAATAACTGCAGGTTCGTTGAGGTTACAGCTCATCTCTCTAGATACCAACGAGCAAATCGAACCAACGGAGGCTTTTACATTGGCCGATCTCCCCATGCGAACACCAAGGTCGGTGAGTTCCATTTTAACTTAGTGACCCCACTTGCGAGATGTTACCGTCGTGGACTGGGAGGATGAGGAAGTAGATCTTCTCATTGGTCACGACGTGCCAGAAGCACATTGGGTGCTGGACCAGAGAGTAGGCGACCGCCAGGCACCCTATGCCGTACACACAACACTAGGATGGATGCTATATGGTCCAGCGGGGGGACGTGGCTCCGTAGATTACGTATCAGCGGAAACGGACCACATAGAGTACCAGCTGCAGCGCCTATACGAAAAAGAGTTTCATGACATCGGAGACGAAAGACTATGATTGTCTCAATAGGACCTCCTCGCACTGCAGACAGTGCGACAAGGAACCAGAGGCCTCAACAACCAGTTCGAGGTTCCCCTCCCGTGGCGCACACAAGCCGACCCTTTGGTTGGTAACAGAATTTACGCTCTTCAAATACTACTGCGATTGAAAGAACGCTTCGTTCGAGATCAGGGTCTCTGGAAAAGGCACGCAGAAGTAATGTTGCGGAACGAAGCGCTTGGCTACGTTGAAAAGGAGCCTACAACCACTGACAATTGGAGGGGGATATGGTATCTGCCCCACCACCCTGTTCTTCACCCCAAGAAACCCAAAAAGCTGCGAGTTGTCTTCGACTGTGCAGCCAAGTTCCAAGGCAGGTCGTTAAATGATCGCCTGCTACAGGGGCTCGACTGGACCACGCCGTTGATTGAAGTCTTGTGCCGTTTCAGGGTAGGCAGAGTGGTCTTGTCAGCCAACATCAGAGAAAAGTATCTCCAGATGAAAATACCGGTAGAAGGACGGGATGCATTGAGATTGCTATGGTGGGACGAGAACGACCTGGACAAATCGGTGACAAATTATAGAATGACAGTCCACCCCTTCGGAGCGATATCATCACCGTTTTGTGCGAACTACGCCCTTCGAGAAACCGCGAACAAACGTGGAGCTTCCGACCACCAGTCGGCAGTAGGCAGCATCGGCAGAAACTTCTACGTCGATGACTAACTTGGGTCTTTCGATGATGTTGACTCGGCCCTAGCGCAATTCAGGTGCGTAACAAGATTGCTAGAGGAGGCGGTTTCCATCTCACTAAATTGGTGTCGAACGCGTCGGAAGTGCTCGAGGTCATTCCACACCACGAGAGGGCCGAAAGGGTTCGAGATCTGGACGGTTCGCCACTCCCCACCGAACGCAAAATAGGAGTACAATGGAATGCGGGAACGGACGACTTCGCTTCCGCGCTAAACGTTCCCGACCAACCAGTAACTCGTCGTGGTACACTGTCAGCTGTCTCTAGCCTGTTCGATCCGCTCGGTTTTGTCTCTCCCTGGTTGTTACCGGAAAGACCCTGCTGCAGCGGGTCTGTCGTAAGAAAGTCGATTGGGACCAGCCACTGTCCCAGGAAGACCGGCCGGAATCGGGAGAATTTGTGATCACTAAAGAAACTAGGAGACATACGGATTCCTCGGTGCTTTCCTTATGGTCGTACAACACAGACGGGGGAACTACACACCTTTTCTGACGCATCCGAAGTCAGGTACGGAGTCGTGGTGTATGGGAGATGGACAATACGCTACGAGGAACCTGTTCGCCAAAGCCCTCGTTGCCCAACTGAAATCGGTTTCGATCCCGCGCCTAGGACTCAGTGCAGCCATGCTAGCAGTAAGGGCGGTACAAGTGGTAAAGAGATGTTTCGTCTACTACAATTGGTCAGCTAGTTTTGGAAGGACTCGACAATAGTGCTGTATTGCGCTAACAACGTCAGGAGTCGTTTTAGTACTTTCGTTGCTAACCGGCTCACGATCATCCACGACGAAACTGCCATGAACCAGTGGAAACATGTCAAGTCTGTCGACAACCCAGCCGATCTGTGCACCCGAGGTGCGACCAACTTCCGGCAACTGGACACGTGGACGGGAGGGCCGAAATTCCTGCACGTGCCTCAACAGGACTGGCCCGTTTACGAACTGAAGCCACCTCTGGAATTGGAAGCGGAGATCAAAGGCTCGATGATGATGGTGACAGTCGCCGAATCGGCATCTATTTTGCAACGGTTGGCCAGGTATTCTTCCTGAATGAAGACACCTTGGTCATTAGTGTGGTTGGCCAGGTTAAAGAGACATTTGCCAGTCATGAAAGGGGTCCATCCATCCAGCCGTGTACGAATGGGTCCAATAAACCCTGATGAACTAGGAGCCGCAGAGTACGATCTATTCAAGATGATACAACGTGAGGTTTTCTTCGAGAACTCGAGAGTGCCGGAGAAACGGGACCAATCGACAAAAGAACATCACTTCCAAAAAACAACTTAAGGCATCTAAATCCCAAACTCGTTATTGGATTACTGCGAGTAGGTGGTAGACTGACCAACTCCCACCTGAGTTTTGACACGAAGCACCCCATACTGCTAACGGCTTGACAACATGTGATAGAGTTTATGATTCAACACATACATACCGCAGAAGGATACGCCGAGGAAAGCCACGTGACAAGCATCATCCGAAAGCGTTTTCGGTTACTGAGAGGAAGAGAAACTGTGAAACGCGTGATCCAACGTTGTGTACACCTTAGGAGACGCACTGCTGTCGCGGTCAAAACAACACATGACTCCGCTGCCAGAACGTAGAGTGACTCCGGGTTGGTGGCCGTTCCGTGATACCGATTAGCCTTGCAACATTTGTGTGATCCAGAAGTACGCACCCGTTATGAGCAGAAGTTAGAATATGCGCTAGGATCTACGACGAACAGTAATGTAGATGAGCATTGGGCTCATATCAAACAGGCGATGCACGTTGCAGCAGGTTTTGCCTGTGGTCCTAGATCCGTTGTCCATCAAAGACACTGGATCTCGCAAGTATCACTGAGTATAATGGAGCAAAAGCGTCAACACTCGAACCGTAAGGAGATGAATAAGATGCGGAGAAAGCTGCAAAGACAAGTTAAACAAAGCCTTAAGAATGATCGCGAAAATTGGTGGGTCAAGATAGCCGGAGAAATAGAAATAGCAGCTGCTTCAGGTAACAGTCAAAGACTGTTCAAACTTATTCGTGACACCGGTAGACGGCGAACCCAGGTCAGTGAAACGATTTGCGATAGAAATGGAGAACTCATTGGTGGCAAACAGCAAAGGCTTGACCGTTGGGCCGAATACTTCAAGGAACAGTTTAGCTGGCCGCACGTTAGTGCAGTTACTCCCGTGTCAACAACTGCGACTCCTTGGGTGGTATCACTTGAGCCCCCATCGGAAGTAGAAGTAGAGTCATGTGTTCGATTACTAAGGCGGGGAAAGCGGCAGGTCCCGACGAACTTCCTCCAGTTCTTTTCAAACTGGGTGGTAATGTTTTGATAAAATCACTTACCGCCTTGCTCTGTGACATTTGGAAGGAGGAGCGTATTCCGTTAATATGGAGCGAGTCATTGATTGTTCCCATCTTCAAGAAGGGAATACACAATGACTGCAGTAATCATCGTGGGATTAGCTTAATCCCGATAGTCACCAAAGTATTAGCTTCGATTTTGCTGCACCGTCTTACACCGGCTCGCGAGAGGAATGTCCGCGAACGGCAGGCTGGATTCCGCCCAGGTCGAGGATGCATCGACCAGATTTTTACTCTTCGCCGACAACTTGAAACGCGTCACACGCACCGCCGACCGAAAATGATGATTTTCTTAGACCTGAAAGGCGCCTTCGATTCAGTTGATCGAACATCGCTTTTCAGTGTTCTTCATCGAAAAGGTATGCCCCAGAAGTTCGTGAACCTAATGAGATCATTGTATTCTCATACTTCTGACCGCTTTATGGTTTACGGTGAACTATCCAGTCGGTTCGAAACGACCAGTGGTGTTCGACAGGGATGTCCTTTGTCTCTATTCCTGTTCAACTTCATCATGGACGAAATAATGGACAGTGCGCAGCAAAATCTTCAGGGTGTAGGCGTCGAACTAGGAAATAGTGAAAAGCTATGTGATCTAGATTACGCGGACGACGTTGTCTGTTTGTTTGATTGCACGGAACATGCTCAACGTGCAATAGATAGACTCGCAAGAGCTGTAGTTCCATTCGGCATGTGCTTTGCACCTTCAAAGTGCAAGGTGATGTTACAAGACTGGACGTCAACGGTTACGAGGTTGATGCTCGATGGGGAGGTGCTGTCAGTTGTCGACCACTTCACCTGCTTCGGTAGCTGCGTGACGACGGATGGGAGCACAGTGGTAGAGGTGAGCACACGTATATCCAAGGCTCGAGGGGCGTACACTGGACTGAAGCACTTGTGGCGTCGACCTGATATTTCACTGAAGTTGAAAGGTCGTGTATACTGTGCTGCAGTGCGTTCAGTTTTGTTGTATGGTTGCGAAACTTGGAGTCTGCGTGCTGAAGATATTCGCCGTCTTGAGGTTTTTGACCATTGATGTTTGCGTAGTATCGCTAGGATTGGGTGGAATAGCCGAGTAAGCAACGATGAGGTGAGAAAGCGAGTATTGGGTACTAATTCAGAGAACGTTTTGTCACAGCGTATCCAACTTAGTAGACTTCGTTGGTTGGGGCACGTGTTACGAATGGCAAGCACTCGTCTACCATACCGTGTCCTATTTTCCGTTCCTCCTAGGGAGTGGAGGAAACCACGTGGAGGTCAACAGATGACGTGGCAACGAGGAATAAGAAAATGTATAGCAGACTTTGGAAATGTAGGTGCTTCACGTCTTCGTGGTTGGGGTCCAAAAGATCCGTCTACCAGTTGGCTGGAGACACTGAAGGATATGGCTGCGAACCGCGAACAGTGGTGATCGTGTTGTCACTTTCTATCGAATCAGGATGACAGATCGATGTGCGTTTGTACAGTTAGACTGTGTATTCTGTGTGGTGGCTACTAGGGCATTCTTTCCTTTTTCCACCCGTGTAAGTCCAGTCCCTGTCCATCTTGTATATTCATACTTTCTAATTCAACGTGCAACATGGTGAGAAAGGCAGTGGTCAGTGGGGCTTGCCCTGCTGTTTAACGCTGTACGATGATGATGATGAGTGATACCGGCCTGGACTATTTCGGGCCTCTGTGGGTCAAGTGTGAAAAAAGGCTGGAAAAACGATTCGGGTGTATCATGATATGAATGAAGTCACGTGCGGTACACTTGGAAGTTACGCATTCGATGACAACCGACTCTTTCTTCCGGGTCTTGCAACGCTTTATCAACCGAACAGGCAACCAGCAGATATTTACTCCGACAGTGGGCCAGATTTTGTGGGCGCCCAGGGGGAACTGCAGAGTTGGCACCAAATCATGAACAGAGACGAGCTGCAGAACCGAACCGCGGCTTATGGTATACGATGGCACTTCAACCCCTCGCAGGCCAGTCACCGCGGTGGCGTGTGGGAAGCCCTGATCAGGTCCACCAGGCGAATATTGCTGTCGACAATCGAACAACAGCCGCCCGACGATGAAACGTTGTGCACCGTCATGACCGAGGTCGAAATAATTCTGAACAACCGCCCCTTAGTTCCAGTGTCTACCGGCGACCCCACCCATCTGGCGTTCACCCCGAATGAACTCTTGACGTTAAGGTCGAACGTGGGTTTCCAGAGGCCAACAAACCTTCGTGGCAGCTACCTACATGGATGGAAGCAGGCAAATTATCTTGCCAAGGTTTTTTGGAGGCGATGGCTGTGGGAATACCTACCGGTTCTGCAAACTCGACAGAAGTGGCTAACCAAAGCAAGATCACTTAAAGCTGGTGGTGTTATGATGATCTCCGACGAACACGCTCATTTCAGCACCTGGCCTTTGGGCGTTGTCATGGAAATTATCAGCAGCTCTGACGAACTAATAAGAACTGTCAAGGTGAAGACCGCATAAGGAATGCTGACTCGCGAGGTGCGCAGTATCAACCTCCTCAAGGGTGAAGACGGACCAGCCGACGCCACAGAACCCCGGTAGACCATTTAAAACCCCAGAATTCCCGACCATTGTTTGCCACCCACGGAACAATTCTACGAACCGTGATTGTTGCTTTCGATATCTGCTCCATAACCTCAGACAAGGCATGCCATATTGTTCACCATTCCTCGTTCGTCATTGACGTTGTTAAAAGTGTTTCTCGTGTGTGGTAGTATTTATGACTTACTCACTCAAACACACTCACACTCAATCGCCCACACGTGCGTAAAACACGTTTCTGCTCCATAACCTCCATCAAACATGTCATAGCGCTCACCGTTCCTCGTTTGTCATTGACATAATGGGAGCCGTTTCTCGTATGTGGTAGTATTTGTTACTTACTCATATACCCACGTGCAACGTTACTCACGACACCCACCCGCACATACACATGCATGCACATAAACACACACGCAAGGACAGCCAATTCACGACGGCTCTCCCGAAGACTGCACATGGGTTTCGGAACCTACGCATTTCACTTCACGCCCGCCGTCGAGCAGCGGTTCTCGTGGGCGATGCAGAGTAACATCGCGTCGACCTGGCCGCCGGATCAAGTGCGATCGTGAGTAAAATGCTGACGTCAGAAGTATTAGTTACGCTCACTGACAACAGGGTCTAAGTAGGTAGGGAGAATCAGTACCCTTATTCCAAACCTTTGACTTTGCTAGGTTTCAGGAGGATGTTGGTGGGCGGTGTAACGACCGGTTGTGGAAAATCCTCCAAAGACACTACAATTTCGTGTTTCCTTGATATCACTCGCTCACATATACTACTTGCATGTTTTTATGCACTTTATGTTTTTATGAACCAACCTTTGTTTGTTCGCGTCCAACGCGCTACCCTGCCATATCCTATCTTGAACCTGCGTGACGCACGTGCATGTCTCTCGCACGCCGCAACTTGATTCTCGTCTTCTGAGTCCGTGTGGTCCCATAATTGAGGTTCGTATGTTTAATGTTATTGTTCATTTAATAATCCAGTATCGTAGATTTACGGGTCAATCGCGTTTTGATCTCGGGATCCGTTCCGAACTTGGCTATATATTGCTCAAAAGCGTGTTGTGATTGGCTTCGCACTGGGTTTCAAACGAATCTGATATTTGAAAACACGTTCAAACGATTCGGTAAATAGTGCGGGACATCTTTGACTTAGTAAAGCCACATCGATGGAGGATACAGACAAATGGTCAACCGAAGACTCAAGGTTCAGAACAACCATAACGTTGTGACCAAATAAAGGCTTCTTGATTTCACAAATGTACACTGCAATAGAATGAGTTTGTGAAGTTTCTACACATAAATCAACCATCATAAACCCTTATACTCTTATGGCGGAGCTTGAATAACTATCAAATTTATAAACGGTTGGATGTACGGGTAAATGTTCAAAATGACGTTCGTAGAATGAAATAGGTATGATAATCATAGGCGAAGCAGATCAAGCTCCATTAGCAGAGATACTATAACATTTGAGGACAGAAACTAAATGGTACGAACATCGGAGCATGGTAATCGTGATTCTGTAACACGTGCACACCGTGTGCGACAAAATTTATTTTCAGAATGCAGATAATAAACAGTTACAGCAACATACGGATCTCTCACATCGACCATAATTTAATAACCTAACGACATAGTTTGGAAAAGTGTCCAATTTTAGAACACGTGCAACATTTAGAGGCATTTAAAACTGTTCACTCAGTGAGTGGATGAACCACAACGAAAGCGTTTACCTGTGGAATGAAAACGAGTTGATGATTTAACCTTTTTGATGCCCGAAACAGATTGTGGTAATTAAGAGAAATTAGTCACATTGAAAACGAATTTGTTGCTTGGTTCGTGCCAATTCGCCTGCTTTCTCCCACGATAATTCTGATGGATCTTCTGTTAAAAGACATTCGCGGATTTTGTCGCCTTTCGAACCAGCCATTGATGTTAAGTGGATATGACATCCTTGAATTTCTTGACACGTATGCGAGAATAAGGTGCGATATGAAGACTTCTAAAGACTACCTACCTTCTTGAGAAATCCTTGAAGAACTAAATCTTGATACATGAACGCTTTATGTGGCACCCAAAACTGTGTAAGTTGAAATGCTTCGTAAAAGTGGTTCTTCGATGTAGAGAATAAATATCAAACTTCCAATGACCCACCTAATCGAGAAAAATCCGTAATCGGCCGAATCGTCCAGAACCAAACTTGGGTTGAACCATTTGAGTGGATCCAAGTGATCCAGGAAGGTAGTTTTCCAGGAAATCTCCCAATCTGTAGTAGGAGGCACTGTAGATCCTATCCAGAACAGTAGGTGTATCACCTAATGCAGATATTGCCTGCGATGCAAATCAGAACGCGGAGCTCTCATAGCTTACACAAGCAGGCATTCAGATAATTTGTGCCAGACACCAACTAAGCAAGCATTGCGGACCAACCGGCCGATCAATTATCAGTGACTTTGTGAGTGGATATGAACAACCAACCATAGCGTCGTATGAGACCAAAGGGGAATATAGTCAGACTGATGGCGTGCAGCGCTCGGTCGATTGAATGCCACACAGATTGAATGCAACAATGACGACTGCGGTTTCGCGACGGGCTACGACACAGAATCGATATTGTCCAAACCGATATACCGGAGGACAACACACAAAGTTCCACCACGGTGCGCAACGATATCGGTGACTACATACGCACTTGCCCTGATTAACTGCGGAACAGACAGTTCGTGACAGTGGCACCGCCAATGCAGCCCGTAGAAGCATAACGAACCTTTCAAAGTTAGCGGCTGGATATTTTTGGTCCCTTATATGTGAGTTCGACGAGAAACCGGTACATCATGACCATGATTGACCATGTATCCCGCTCGGTGGAAGCAACCCGAATCCCGGGTCAAACAGGCGCTACGATCTCTCGCGTGTTTGTTCATAATATGGTGGCGCGATTCGGTATACCCGAAACGATCATCACTGACTAGGGCACTCGATTTGAATCGAAGAAATTCCGCAACATTTTGGAACAATGTGGGATCCGGCAAATACGGACGCCAATTTACCATTCTCAATGGAACAGAATGATAGAAAGATTTACCGGAACCACGAAAGAATGGCTAAACAACAATCGAAGTGTTTGGCAAGAGAGACTGTCGGAGATATTGCTCATCTACCACACAACGAACCACTGTTCAAGCTGGTTTTTGGATAGGAACGCAGAATGTATCTGGATTTGTTACCTAACATGGAAGAGACGATAAATCTCTAACAACTCGCGAGCCTAAGTACCCAGTGAAATTGACGATACAACGGACGAGAGATGCCGAGAGCCAAGGCAACGCAGGGTACGATAAACGAAATGAATCACAAAAATGGGAGCTGTTCGTGCCCGGAGAGCTGGTAAAAGTTGAGAATCACCACAGATCTGATGTGGTTGGTCCGGAGGCCAGCAAGTTCCAGAGACGATGAAATGGGCCTCGCATTATGGTAGAGAGGAAGAATGCCAAATTCTGAATCAGTCGAGGACCAAAAGGCAAATGGGTCAACAGATGCAACTTGGCTCCCTGGTGCATTTGGAATGATATTTTACAGGAAGGGCAAGTGTGGCTGTGAATGCTGTGGCAACAGAACGAGGCGAGTATCAAACCGATAAGGCCAACTTACTGAGAGCCACAGACCGAAGAATAGACGGTGAACGTGTGGGCAGCATTCCGTACCAGAGAGAAGGAGGCATATGGACTAGCAGGTTGGACTCAGCGGGATCTCACTCAACCGGCAAGAAAGCCTGTGTGTGGGGTTACCCATGAGGCTGTCAACGGGAATAACCGGACCGGTCGAAAGGAAATAGTGCGCAAGAAGAATCACGCTGACGGCAATAGGCATCTGTTCAGAATGGAACCGAAATGCTCAGGCAGCCGGAGAATCGATGTTGCCAAACTGCGGTCTGGGGAAAGAACCACATAAACGGTTGTGTATGTTATACCGACTTTACGCACTTGGCTGGTCAAACACGGGTTTATCTCAACGGTCCTTCTTTCTTCGTTACAACATGATCAGTACACACTGAGATAAATTCACCTCACGCCTGTTGTCACCATCGCAGCGCCAGAGTGTTTGTAGACTAAAATGGGTTGCCAGTATCCACATCTGACTTCAAGCATGTTCACTGTCGTCGTCGACACATTATTAGATTGCTTCAGTTCACTGATACGGACCAACAGACCGACTGAAAAGATGAGGATAAAGAATAACAACTCACTACAACCAAACAAAGGTGAGTGTGTGAATGCCAAATCAATCATGGCCTAGAAACATGGACACGCAAATACACGTCTGGATGGGTGATGGGGTGAGTCACCCCAGTCAAGCATGTGCATATGGGCTAAATTCGCTGTAGAGGAAGGAGGGTTTTTCATTCACCCACAAACATTTCACTCTTCTTGGGGGATCTGTCTTTCATACCATACTCATAAATGCCCTCTTTCGAAAAATGGAGAATTTCAAATTGAAGCTCAGAACTGATGCAATCACAGATCAGTGAATATCGCGTTTCACTGTGTAGGTGTTATCTTCGTTCCGGTGCATGTTACAAAGAATAAAGTGTCCATCCATCGCTGAATTTGAACCGAAAACAATACTACCGAAACATAGCGATTAACCCGTTGATGAACACATTCCCCAAAAAATGTTGTCACGATAGTTCACACGAAATGATATTCTTTATCCTCATCGGTAGTGTGCACTGATTTTAGTCTCACATGGGTTTTGATTTCAAGGAAATTACACAAGCTAACGAGATAAAATTATCATCGGTCTCTCTCTTTTTACCATAGCTATACGTTGAAAAGTAGTTAGTTGCAAGTGTGTCGGGTCTCATCAACACCACCGATCCGTAATGCGACCAGACTAATTGAATAATAGTTCGGAGTTGAATGTCTATGATCCACCTCGGAGTCGAATCAACCTGAGCGACATTCCGGTAAAGTGATTGCAACTCTGAAGTGACTTGTGCTTTTGTGTGCGTGTGTCAGTTTAGTCAACCAAATATCTGACTGGCGGGCCTAGATTTTTCGTGTCAATTAGTCGGTGCGTTATTAGAAAGCACATGGCTTCGGTTATACAGGGGCTCCAGTAACCGTTTCCACGCCACACAGAGAGTGGACCTGCGCGTGTGTGTGTGCACAGAAAATTCGGTCGATGGAACGCACAGGTTCTGTCTTACCCACCAGTGGTTGTAAAACCAGTCTTGAAAAAGGTTACATGTGGTGACCGGAACGTCGACAACATACCAACGATTTCGACTACGCTGTGTTGTTGAGCAATAAAATTCTACCATAACATTTCACATGGCGCATCGATTTTTCGATACACTCCGAACCGATCTCGGTTCTGACGCACTGATTTTAGTTTCACACGGGTTTTCATTCCAAAGTAACTGAATCAGGTGATAGGATAAAACTGTCATCAATCCCACTGTCTACGGTGATTACACATTGCCACACGATCAGTTGAAAGTGTGCACGTACTTTGATAAGTACGCAGCGCTGCGATCAACACTAGTGAACAAGAACAAAAAACCATTCAGCCACTCATCAGCAACAATTGACCTATGAACTGGGTAAACTGTTGTCATGTGAAAGGACCAAACTGGCCAAAATCAGCAGATTCAAGTAAACAAAATATGACCCAATCAATACAAAATCAAATGTTTATTTACAAAATTCCAACAAGAATAGACGTATATACATATTTACAAGCAATCGCATTTCGGATCACCGGGATCACATAAAGGAAATCTATTACTTAAACGCCGAAATTAGTTCCGGGAAATTCGTGCAGAAATAAGACAGATTCAAAGATAACCAGTATCTTGAGATACCGAAGGGGAAGTTTGAAAAGTTACCAGTTTCTATAACGAACGTAATTTCTGTGTCCAGTATGCTCGTTTCAATTTGAGCACCTCCACTTTCAAGTCATAAATTCCCATTCGTCTGCGAAAATCTGCTTCCGTCAAATGACCCAATTCGTAGGGTGATAATGAGGATCTAAATCGAGATAGTACAGGGAAAGAAAATAATTCGCACGATTCAACCTGATCTACTGTCAGTCAGTGAAAAACAGAGAGGATTGGAAGAATAATTATTCAATGAGAAATTTATGTGCAACACGGTCTCAAACGAAACATGTTGTGGATTTGATGTCCCACCTATACGGATACCAAGGTTTAAGAGCAGCAAACTAACATTATAATGTTTTGATGCACTGATACTAAACCACACTTTCGAATTCAAGCTGCGTTCTCTTGGAAACCCCAGACCAGCTAGCAAAATACGACCGGTGGTGGTCGAGTGGTTTAGAACGTTTGATTACCACCCCATAGGTCATAAGTTCAAATCCCCACCATTACCGTTTACTTTGGTGGCAGACAGTAATCCCCACTGTCGTCCGGATCGTTATCACACCTGATCTATTGGGATTTTATGTGGTTCTCCGTCACCTCAAGTCTCAGGGTCTAGTTGCCCTTCATTCCTTATTAGTGCAGTGGGCCTTCGTGGCTATGGTGTGATGTAAAAAGTGTGACTCGGTAGTCCATGGGTTGACATAAAAATAATGCGCATTAACTAACAAAAGCCATGTAGCAGTCATGTGTAGCGGCTGTTCTCTGACACCTGACACTTATCGTACGCTGAATTTCAAACTGAAGTGATCGACGTATTCTCGAGAAGCTCAGTTTTTTTAATCACTCGAGAATGCAAACATTGCCGACGCCGTGCACGAGATCCTTTGTTCATTATCTTTCGATCACTTTGTAGTGGCTCTGCGAAGACAACAAATTGATCCAAAATGCAATTGCAAGCCTAGAGCTTATGTGCACCTTGTTTATGAGTAGGCGTCTGTAGTTAGGTCTGCTATCGGGTTGAAAACCATTCTTCAGGAGCTTATCTAATTCCGGTATCAGGTCCTCCACCAGCTGTAAGTTGTTTTACATCTTAACTCGGATCGTTCTTTATAATCACATAAAGCGGCTCACAATCAGGTGCAATTATACCTGAAAGTACTTACCCACATCTAGAACAGATAGTTTTTTTCCAGAAATCCTGCAACATTTGGATGATTCTCATCAGTCGTCCATTAAGGTTTGTAACTGGTCAGCCAAACGTTGACCAATCTCTTCGATAGGTTAGGCATTCAGGTTAGTTTCCATTCCTTCAATCAACAGATCGCTTGAAGCCCGACTGTTTAAGTCAACCTGGTACCGTCCTGCATTGGCTCATCGTCCTTTTCTTCAAGCTTTTCTGGAAACGTGGCGCACTTTGGCTCGTTGGATCCGGTCGTTAGCTCGTTTGACTTCCCATCTCCTGTCCACTAAACAACACAACTAACAAAACTACAAAGTCCATCAACGCCTGTCGTTTTTCTCATTTCAATCGCTGAACGGAATTCGTGTGTGCAGAGATCGCTCGTGCAAATTAACAGGGGTGAAATCAGAATTATGCGTCTCAGGCAACACAACCGATGGGATGTAATGAACACGTTGTCAGTTGCCCACCAAAGCGACAGTGCATTCCGTACATGGCGCAGGGCAGTGTTTGTCTGGACAGTTCTGTGTCGTGTCGCCGGAGTGTGTGACCGAACCATTGCAGGTGGAGGCGTTGGAAAAGGACGGAGAGTTGGTTAATGTCGCAGCATTGCCTGCTTATTTCGTCTTTTACTTGCCTTTCCTGTCAGTGTGTACGAAGAATTCGGCGCAGACACCAGTGGTCTAACATCTCCAGTCTCTTGGTATCTTCAACCCGTTGTGACCAGGTTTCACACCCGTATGAGAGCACGGGTCGGATAACGTCACAGAAGACCCGAATCTTCGTTCAAAGGCTAATTTCGCTCGGACATCACAGCATACACCGAAGCTGAAGAAACGCATTGCGTGCATTGTCAATCCTTGCCAGCATTTCATCCTCCGCCCGACCATTCGGAAGCAGCGTTGACCCACGACCTTTGAACGATGGTACATACTCGATCGCCTGACCATTGATGGACAACTGCTGAGCTGACGGCCAGGGCAAGTAGACAAAGCCTTTCTTTTCGCTGAATTGACTTCGAGACCAATAGTTTTCGAGAATTAGTCGAGTCGGTCCAGAACTGGCTGAAGTGTGACGGGAGAATCTCCTAGGACGACAATGTCGTCTGCAAACTCCAGGTGCTAAATGCACATCGTTGGACTCAATTGGACACCGGCGTAATCATCCAAGGCTCTGCTCATTGTTCAGTCGACTGCATAGTTGAACAACACTGGTGTGAGACGGCATCCCTGTCCAACTCCGGAATTGATTACGAACGCCGAAGATTCTTCGCCATACAATCGGGCATGTGCGCTAGTGGGGGCTTAGTAACACTTCAGGATCATTGAGAGGTTGACAGGAATACCGACAGATTCTAGTACACCCCAAAAGCATTCACGATTAACCGAGTCAAAGGCAGCCCAAAAATCAATGAAGCAGGTTACTGTTGGCTGCTCGAACTCGTAGCGGTATTCCAGTACTCGACACAATGTGAAGATTCGGTCCACAAAACCTCTGCCACAGTGGAAGCCCCCTTGGTTCGATCGAGTGCGGAAGTCACTCACAACCAAAAAGCGACTGAGTGGCAGTACGCAGAAAATCTTAGCAGCGACGTCAATTAAACTGATCCTCCGGTAGTTCTCGCACACTGTCTTGTCTCCTTTCCTGGGAAAGGGGAACAGAATAGAGACACCGCAGTCCGTTGGGAATGTGTCTCCTTCCCATATAGATTGGAATTGTATGTGGAGCCTGTCTATCAGTGATAACAAACAGATATGATACACTTCTGGTGGTATGCCTTCCTCTCCAGCAGATTTCCTGTCTTTCCACTAGTTGACGACCCCGGCGATTTCCGGGATACTTTGTGACTCGCAGTTGATGTCGTATACCTCTACACTCAAGGAGGGTGGAAGGTCCGCGGTGTGATCGGGAGGTCGGCTGTGAAGCCGACCAAAATACTCTATCCAACGTTCAATCATTCTTCTCTACTTGGGGATAATCTGGCCTGCTGCATCACGTAAGACAGATTCAGGCTTGCATCGCCCATTCGAAGCACTCCGAATGAGTCGAAATAATTTGCCGAAGTCAACAGTACCGGAAGCGGTCTCCATCTTATTTGCCATTTCGACTCAGTACCTCTTACGATTGGCTGTGGCCAAGCGAGATGACTCGCGTTGTAGTCTTTGGCGTTCAGTGCTTCCCACTACTCGGGCTTCTTGAGTCTTGGCTGATAGTTGCAGGGTGGTCTGTGAGATCCAGTCTTTTAAACGTTTTCCTGCTCCCCCTGGCTCCATCCACCTCCTTGACCACCGATCTGATCACCTTCCACTGTTGTTCTTCGGAGGACCCATCCGTTTGCACGCTAGTTACAGTAGCCAGCCGGGCTGTGATAGCGTTCGAGGGGGCGTTGCGCGTTTCTGGTAATTCCAGGGCTGCGACATTGATTCGGATCGGTGATGAGACTTAGAGGCATGCAGACAGATGAATTTTGAGGGGCGCACGTACAAGGACATGGTCTGTACCATTCATGTTTCCCGTTACCGTGACATGGTACGCTCAACAGCCCTCTACTGATGGAGCCCAACGGGATCGCACCAGAGTATGATCTATCTGATGCGCTGTGCGACCATCGTTTGAGTACCAGGTTAACAAATGTCTTTTGAGATGTTGGAAGCGAGTGTTACAAATGACTACCCTTTTAGCATCGGCCAGATTTACTAGGCGGTTTCCCTTCTCACAACGTTGGTCAAGTCCGAGCTTTCCTAGGTCATGGCGAGTGGACTTGTAGCGGTGGCCATCTTCGTTCATACTTTTGCCACGTTTATTGTTTAACTGAACGCTGACTGCCAAACGCGGTTGCCATTTGACCGTTGCTCTTGCGCACGCTCTCATGCGCGCCCCCAAACACGCGCTAACCACTATCTCTCCCAATCTTTTCGCCAGTTGCGTCAGTTTGCCGGCCTGGTGAATTTCTTCCGTCGATTTATTTCTCACTGTATGGAAATGATGCAAACCCTCACCGACCTGTTGTGCGGAGGTAAGCGGAAGTTCGTGTTTCCCGACACGGCACAAGTCGCATTTGCCTTGGTCAGAGATGCTGTCGCCAACACAGCACTCTTTACCCACCCCGACCCTTTGGCTCCTATTTCGGAAGTGACGGATGCCTCGGGCAAAGCGGTTGGAGCAGTACTGCAACAGTTCGTAGACGATTCTTGGCAACCTTTAGCATTCTTCTCCAAGCGCCTACAACCCGCCGAATCTAAGTACAGCACATTTGGTAGGGAGTTATCAGCCATCTACTTGGGAATCCGTCATTTTCGGCATGCACCCGAAGGCCGTTCGTTCACGGTGTTTACAGACCACAGGCCTTTGGTTTACGCACTAAAGTCAGCTTCAGATCGATACTCACCACGCGAGATTCGCCACTTAGACTTTGTCTCACAGTTTACTGTGGACATACGACACGTCTCTGGGGTACTTAATCCCGTCGCCGACGCATTATCACGCGTACATCAACTAAGTCTGTCACCGACGCCTAAAATCAACTTGGACGTAATGGCACAGGCCCAAACTATGGACCCTTACATCGAACAACTTCGAAAAAACGGTTCTTTGAGCTTAACCACAGTACCTATTCCAACTTCCCAGAATACCGTCGTGGGCGATGTGTCGCAAGGTCACCCTAGGCCGGTGATTTCTGCTGCCCACCGTTATCCTACCTTCCTGACACTCCATAATCCGGCTCATCCGGGTGTGACTGCCTCGGTGAAGCTGATAACTGAGCGTTTTGTTTGGCACAATGTCAAACAAGATGTCCGTCAATGGGCTCGTGCTTGTCTGCAGTGTCAACGTGTTAAGACCCATAGACACACTAAGGCGGCGTTAGCCAAGTTCCCAGAACCTGAAACACATTTTCATAATGTGCACGTCGACCTCGTAGGACCACTTCCACCTTCGCTTGGGTATGTCTACATACTCACATGTGTGGATCATTTTACTCGCTGGCAGCAGGCTATTCCTATCCCTCGTCCCACGTCGGAAGAGGCCGCGAAAGCTTTTCTGACCGGTTGAGTTAGTCATTTCGGTTGCCCGGCAATAGTGACCACCGATCTTTTAGCATCCTACTCACTACGCTTGGTTGCCAACACGTTAAGACGACAGCTTACCACCCTCAGGCCAATGGTATGGTTGAGCTTTTCCACCGGCAATTAAAAGCCGCCCTTCGAGAAGACGGTAACCCCATTTGGAGTGAAACACTACCATCAGCACTCTTAAGCCTGCGTAGTACCGTTAAGGAGGAATGACATACAACACCGGCCGTACTAGTATATGGCTGTACACTTCGTCACCAACCGTGACTTTCGACGACGGTGACTATGCTCAGCGCCTTACACAGCACATGCGAGTGCTCAAGGCCGGTCCGCCGCGCTAACAACAGTCTACAAGTTATGTCCCAACTGCGTTACAGACCGCTACTCATGTATTCCTTCGCGTCGATGGCGTTCGATCACCACTACAAGAGCCATACACTGGCCCGTTTCGGGTGATAAAACGTAGGGCAAAAGCATTCGTCATAGACATCAGTGGACGACACGACACCGTATCTATCGACCGTCTCAAGCCTGCCGTCATGAAGTGCGAGCTGCCCGGCCAGTTTACACCTGCTCAAGCTGCTCAGTCACACACATCGAGCGAGTTATTACTCGAGCCACCCACAATTACGCCTAGTGAGGACTCGGCAGCTAGTCCATCAGAATCTCCAACCGTACCCGCAACGCGAAGTAGCCGTCGCGGTCGCCAACTACGAGATCCCGTCCGCTTCGCCGATTTCGTGACGAATTTTACAACCGACTGTTAGCAATAAGTTGGAAAGTTCACCATGGATTTACCAAGCAACAGGGCCGAGGAATTACAATCGGTAGTTATGATTTCATTTTCTTCTGGTCTCCTATCGACTACAACAATACCGAACATCGTTCGTGTGTTGTTATTACGGTCCAACATCCGCCGGCGCCTTCGGGCGCTATTTTGTTCCAGTTTACCTTGCCCTCTCTCAGACGGATTTACACAGTCACATTGGCTTCATTCGTAGCCTCGCTGACTCCCGCGCACGTTCAAGGAGCTAACCACTCACTGGACAACGGGACGATTGGTCAGCGTGGTACTGGAGACTACAACTGGACGCCCTTTTTGATGGACCTTACGCGGCATCTTCAAGCTCGCATTCGTATGAGACCCGTTGGCGCCAAAACACAGTTGGACCGGCGCACATTGGACCTCGAGAGTGCTGGCACTGCTAAACTCATCAGGAGTCGTTCGACGTCACCAACAGTATAACGGGCAAGCTACGAGGAGTTCCTAGACAATCAGTACTTCCGGCCTACCTCCACGATCGAAGCCCAACTCCGTCGGACTTCTAGGAGGAGGCCCCTGTAGCGGTTGCCATCTTCATTCGTACTTTTACCACGTTTATTGTTTAACTGAACGCTGACTGCCAAACGCGGTTGCCATTTGACCGTTGCTCTTGCGCACGCTCTCACGCACGTTCCCAAATACACGCTAACCACTCTCTCCCAATCGCCTTCTCGTTCTCACGGGTCCTGGAGAATACCTTTCTGGTTAACATATTCGTACTTTGCCGAGCGTTAGAGTAACGTTCAAGTGGTCCCTGCAGTACAAATGACCGAAGCACGCGTTTACTAACCAACCATACAGACACATCCGAGGGACCTGTTCGCGCGTTCCAGTCACCAGCGATGAAGAGTACATCACTGCTTGAAACACGATTGATTAGATCTTGTAATTTGTAGTAGTCATCTTTTGTTGTATTTTGAATTGCATTTTTGGTTGGATAGGTAGCAATCACCGGCAGATTCTGGGGAAAGCCTTTGAAGCACTCTACGGCCGACCTCGAAGAAATCGGTTTCCAAGAAATCAGGACGCTGTTAGCCTTCTTGCTCAGGGCGAATGCGACATTATGATTTCCAGAGTAATCTTCAGGTCCACTTTGATAGGGCCAATAAACTGTATCCACTTCCGGAACCTTAACACACCGGGTGCCGAAGCAGGGTAGTCGAACTTTCGAGAGTCAAGCAATATCTACATGGTAACCACGTAGTGTTCGCATTGTAATACTGTGGCCACCTACATCTAGTAGCATCCTCACGTTCCAACAGACCTTGTGTGGTCGTTTTCTGCAGTAGGGGGTTCCAGCTGGCTGTCTGGTCACCTCGACTGCTGGGACACGGGGCGCGTCACTTACTGGGGACGCCGTAGCATGACGAGAGCGCGTAAATTCACAATAATCGATGGAGAGTCTTGGAAATAGTGATACGAACTGATTGCTCGTTGGGGTAAGAGGAACGAGAAAGGGAGAAAGTACACTGAAGACTTTGGAATTGTTGGGACGTAGCCCAGAATTGGAAGAAAAATTTTGACTGTTGTATAAGTTCTCGGATAAAGAGCTAAAGTCTGGTTGGTTGAAGACAGATTGACAGAGCACGACGTCATCAGCATACCTAAAAAGTCGTGTATATGGTGCATTGGTCAAGTCGTTGATGCATGTGGTGAAACGATAGGGGGAGATAACGGCACCCTAAAGAACACCAGAGTTGTAGGTTGAAGGACTCGATAAACTTGTATTAACTTTAGTACGTCAAATTGTATGACAAAAGTAATCCTTCAACCAGGAGTATAAAGAGGTGGAATAGCCAAAGGACTCCAGATTTCGAAGAAGTAGAGAACGGGGAACCGAATCAAATGCGGAGGAACAGTCGAGGAAAAAACATTGAACGGATTTCACGGAACTATCCAAGCTCTTTGAAATGGAACTTCAAAGTGAAGCAACTGCATCCAGAGTGCACCAGTTGGGTTTGTATGAAAACGGGTGGGGGTCATTTGGAACAACAAAGGAGGAACGCAATCGGCTGGGGATAGCGCGCTCGGTCAATTTGAGCGCAGAAGTGGTCGCGATAGGACGAAAACGTTCTGAAAAAATTTTTGGAAGTATAATGTTTGGGAATAGGTAATACTGTCACGAGTTTCCAGGAGGCAGGAATATCACCAGCATCAACAGATTTGTTGTTGAGGGAAGTCACTATTCTGGATGGTGGACTTGCTCCAAACTTGAGAACAGGGGAGGATAAACTGTCTGGACCCAGAGCAAAATCTGACTTTGAAGTCCGAAGAAACTCGAAGACGTCTTCTGAGGAAAATGGCTCTATATCCGAAGAGACAGAAGGAAAATAGGATGGTGGGGTATCCGATGAAGGATGAATAAACGCGGCGTTTAGGCTGTCGGCATCTATATCGTAGTTCTTTGATCGGGCCCGTTGTCCATGTAGAAGCCGGATTCCGTGCCACAGAAGTCTGCTTTTGGTGGTACAGAAGAACTAGTAGGCGAATGTCGTGTTCAGACGTCGTATCCTTTGTTTAATCAGGATGAAATGTCGTTCCGCATAAGCCTGGTCTTGTAGTTCATAAGCATGTTCTTCTTGCCTTCTCAGAGATCTAAGCGATAGAGAAGCTATCCTGTCGTTGTTAAAAAGTACAATCTCCATAAAACAACAGGAATCAAATACCGCATTCTGTGTCTTCGTAAAGAAGTCTAGCGAGTAAAGCTAGCAATCGAAAGAAAGCCAAGAAGAAACGATGGAAGGGATCTATGAAGAAAGGTAAAGTTGGTGGGTGACAGGTTTCTAGAGATGACGTTTATTTGTTTTGTCCTCATGAATGAACAGTTCGCTGAACGTGAATTAAGTTTGGTTCCGATGATAACGAGAGCGTGATCACTCGTTGAAACAGGAGCTTTCAGTTGTAAGTGAAAAAGTTCGGGATGGTTGGTGATGATTCTGTCTGAAGCAGCACTCCCTCTAGTAGGGATAAGACAGAGGTCACTTAAACCAAAAGCAAGGGATACGTAAGAGCATGATTACAATCACCGACAACAATGCATAAACAGTCAGACAGTAATAATATCGAGCGGGCATAAAAGCGTCAAAGAACAGGCCGACGTCCCTCTGTGAGCAAAAAGGAGCTATGCACAGGTTATCGATCATAGTACCTCGAAAAGATGAGAATTTAGGGCGACATTTAACAACCACGCAGCCAGCACCATTACAAGAGAAAGTTAAAAAAACTTTAGACAGGTCACACAGGTGTTCGAGTTAATCCGGTTAGAAACGATATCTTACAAAAAAGAGGCCGAGCGTTAGTGGCGACCAATGCTGGAACTGTCATCTTCCTTGAGATTATATGACTAACGGCAGTCTGTCAACCGGCGCGCTTGCGTTTCCTAGTCCAACTTGGTCTCGGGCAGCTCTCTCTAAAACGAATTGTAGTTGATGAGGCGGAAGTTATTGTGTCTCTAATCCAAACGAAAGTTTCGTTCGCGTAACAGATTCTGGGTGACATTTGTTGATGATGAGAATGATGGCATTGATCAAATTCACAACAAAATGTAGCACAGACAAACGTGGGGCGCGCGCTTTTTGCAACACGAGAGAATCTAAGGGATGAAGGCGTTGAGCTCCTAACTGATGGCATATTCTTAGACTTACACTACGCTGACGACATTTCTCTGGTTTGCGACTACGTTTCTGCGACACAGTGCATCCTGGACAGTCTCGCCTTATCCGGCTTGCGACATGGAATGCATTTTCCACCTTCAGAACATAAGGTATTACTACAGGATTCTCAAGGTTGCACTCCCACATTCACCCTCAGTGGTGACAGGTTAAAAATTGCCGAAATGTTTATCTACCTGGGAAGTCGTATAAGTACTGGTGATAAGTTTCAAGATGAGATCGTCGACCAAATAGCGAAGGCTCAGGCAAAGTTCTGAAATCTTCGTCATCTGTGGAGATGACAAGACGCTTCTTTCGCTCGGAAAGTAAGTGTTCAACTGGTTTGATCGGTACTTGCACTCGAGAACTAGTACTATCTCAACGAACGCAGTAAATGCTCCGACCCGAAATAAACGCACGAGAGGAATGAGAATACCGGCTGAACTGGAACTCCATTCGAAATTGTACTCTGTGCAATCGTTATGTACAAGCATTCGAGGATGTAATAAAACAACACGAAGGAATGTCATTAACAGTCACCACATCCATCACAGCTCAAATAAAGTTCCTGTTTTCTGTAGTTCCGCCGGTCTTTATGGAGCAATCTTTCAGATATTTGAACTTGTACTGCTGTATTGGTATCGGATGCACTGGAACTGTTCTCTTCTGGAATAGACTCAGAAACATCGGAATTAGGACATTCAGAAGTAGCATCAGAAATACGCATGTTTAAAGCAATTTGGTCTGAATGCCTACGGTCTACAGAACCATCATCCAAATCAAGAATCTTACACAATCTTCACCCATCTGATTAAGGAAAATACCGCGAGAAGGTCTCAATTCATTTCCTCAATGATAAGTGGCCTCAGCTGATTCCAAACTGAGCAAGTTTGTACGCAATACTCTATTCTTAAACATCTTGGCTGGACTCTCTCCGGTCGTCGAATGGGTGGAGTTACGTTATTGCATTAGAAAATTGTCAACACTCCTGTCGAGTTCGTCAAACGTACTGACACAATCAGATGCAATCGTACTCTTCAAAGTACGAAAAAAGTTCTCAGCCGTGCCATTGGATTGTGGGTGTCGAGGCGGAGTTAACTTATGATGACAACCCGACAACTTAAACCAGTCAGTCACGTTCTTAGCCGCAAAATGGCTTCCATTGTCAGTAACCAACGCACACGGAACACCTCGACTGAATGTTTTACGTAGGGGCTGTATTTGTGAAATCAGCATTAGGAGAAGTGGTGAAATATACCTCCGGCCAACGGGAGTAGGAATCAATGCCAACCAGAACGTAGTACCTGTCTAAAAATGGACCACAATAATCAGCGTGAACACGTTTCCAGGGCTCTGTGGTAATGGGCCACGGCGTCCATTTCGACGGCTGTGAATGAAGTTTATGTAGACAGTCACAACAGTTTTTAGCGGTACAGCACAAAACGTCGTTCAACTCTGGCCACCAACAAGTGAGACAGGCAAGAGATTTCATTTTTGCAATGCCTAGGTGTCCGGAATGCAAATCTCACAAAACCGTAGCCCTCAATGTAGGAGGTACACTGATTCTGTCGTTACAACACAAAATACCATCACAAGTCACCGAATTTCTTCACGTCGTTTATAGAATTCAGGAAATCGACGCCGAACATTTGCTTGCCATCCATGTCGAACACAGGATATAATGGCATGATAGTACTTCCTCGATTCACGAACTAGATCTGGTCGACTAACGGGTAGTGACTGCGTAAGCAAACAGTCAGCAGTAGAAGGTTCTTCGGAAATGGCGTAGCGAGACAAGTAGTCCGCATGTGGAATAGATTGTGCTTTGCAGTGCTGAATGTCATACGAGTATGATTAACAATAAACAAGCGGGTAATGTGATAGGAGTTGTCGGAACTAACAACAGATAAAGTCAGAGACTGGAAATCTGAAGGTGAATGACAGTTTTTGGACGGACACGCAGTGGAGCACGTCTTTTTACTTCTACATACGGACTGAATATGACCCACCCTACCACAATTATGAAACTACGCATTACGAAATCTACAGGTCAATCGAGAATGTTTCTGAACACAAGAATTGCAAGTATTCCACTGCTTGCTTGACTGAACTGGTGGGGAGTGGAAATTTTGGCCGAATTGACTGCCTGGAGCAATGTGCCTCACTTGTCTCGAAGGCGGATTTGAAGAGGACTTCTGATTTCCCGGGCTGAACAGAACTGGGGTCTCGTTATTAGCAGCGCCACGAACGTCTTGATGTTGCTCACAAAGAAGTTTGGCAGATTGGAAAGTACATTCGTGGAGGACAAGAAGTCTTTGTTGCAACTAAGGACAGTTGGTGCCTCGCATCAATGAGTGAAATTTCGCCCTTTCAGCAGCTTCGAAATGCACAGGTTGAAAATGCCGCAGAAGCAACGTCTTCAAGGATTCGTAGGGCAAAGACACTGACGAACTTGGAAAAGCCGGGTTCTTCACGAGGGAATAAGCATCCTTTCCAAGGACTGCCAAGAAATGCACAGCTTTCTTCGCAAAAATCCAAGGATTTGCGAGTCAAACACCATACTTCGAAGCGTTCCATGTAATCCTCAACCTCCCGAGCACTGTTGTTAACATTGAAAGCCTCAAAATTACAGACATCCATGATTGGAACTAACCGCGACGCCAGATGTTATGATCAGTAGTTGCACTCGAGAACTAGTACTATCTCAACGAACGCAGTAAATGCTCCGACCCGAAATAAACGCACGAGAGGAATGAGAATACCGGCTGAACTGGAACTCCATTCGAAATTGTACTCTGTGCAATCGTTATGTACAAGCATTCGAGGATGTAATAAAACAACACAAAGGAATGTCATTAACAGTCATCACATCAACGCTGCTGTACGTAGTGAACATCTGTACCGCTGCGAGACCTGGTCTGTTCAAGCGGTCGATGTCCGCAGGCTGTGTATCTTCGAGCACTGTTGTCTGAGGACTATATTGCGAGTTTGTTGACAACACCGAATTAGCAGCTCCACAGTACGCGTTTTCGCAACCGGACGCGTTTTGTACTGAGTTAGTATGATAATATCGCTACACCGGCTTCTTTGGCTAGAACATGTACTACGTGTTCTTTCCTGTCGACCTCTCATTGTACTTCGCCTGAAGTGGGCTTGAAAAACAGTATGGAGGTCAAAGTAGGATGTGGCACACTTCTTCGACGTACACAACCAGTGTTCGTCGGGAGAGAATAAGGCTGATGGGTGCCAGTTGCTTGTATCTGGAAAGGGGCTACGTACAGAAACCCAACTCTGGCGTACGCCGAGAAAATGTGCTGGAAGTTGCTCTTGCGTTTAAGGCGTACACGAAACGCGCATTTAAAAAAGACAGGCGGGGTTGATAAGATCACTACATTAACCCGTCAAAACTTTGACGTCGAGACTAACCTCCATCGGTCTATCACGCCTGCCTGACTGGAGACCTCAAGATCCACATCATGCTTGCCTGGATATGGCCAAAAGCCATTGCCAGTGGTGGTTGCGTTGTGAAAACCTCTCAGAAACTTTTTTTCCGTACTTGGTATATGGGGTAGTAATCAAACGTTCTAAACCACTTAACCACCACCGATTATGAGGTCTTCAATCAGTCACGTTCTGAGCGGCATCTCGCCTCAGTACGATGTACTGATATTGGTAAATAAATAAACACGATACTGAACCCATGATATGTTTCCTGAACAGTGACGAAGCAAAATAAATATCCATGTTAAAATTTTATATTCAGGGCAATCAAACGGAATAATAAAACGCTTTTTTCACAAGAAAGCTACTTGGAGTGATCAAAACTTCACCTTTGTAGACAGTGCACCCATGTCACACAAACGTGGACTAGTTATAAATGTTCTTCGTCGAGTACGAGCAATTTTATAAACCAGTTTCCTCCCGCAAACACTAAATATTTCTTCACACAACATTTACCATAGTAGCCTGAAATGACTGAAAGATTTGAAACAAATTCTGGCTGGCGACGGCGGGTGCTGAGAACGCGTAGTCACACGGATCCTAAAGTCGAGAACAAACAGATTCACAGAAACCCACGGTACTACTTAACAATGACCGTGAAACGTACATTTTAATCATACCTCTAGCAGTGAGCCTCAGCCAATATCCAGCAGAGGTTCCCAAAAACGGACGTGACAGAAAACCTGACATGACGGAATTACCAATCGACAAAGCAAAGAATAATCGCAAAAATACCAGTCATATTCGTCCTCCAAGAGGTAACTTCCAGCACACGTAATCAGGCCAAACTAGTAATGCTTAAGCGCAGCAGCCAAAAATGACTTAAGAGCAAGAAAATACACAAGCGGTCACTCCATGGGTGTTCAACCGAAACTGTGACGTACAAAAACAAACTGAAGTAATGGAGCCCATTTTACTATCACGCGACTCGGAAAAAACGGGACAGAAAATCCTCGCCCAATGATAGAAGAGGAAAGCGCTATGTTCAAGACGCGAAATGAGCCAGCACGAAAATCAATGTAGTCGAGAATGACGCTAGAGCATTCGACAAAAAACAGTAATAGAGAAAACAAAAGGTTAAGGAAACCTCAACCGCACGCGATATTGAGTGTAACGTAAGCTACACTTATGCTCAACGCACAACCAACAGAATTCATCCACCGCCACAATCGACAAAGATCCTAACGGGATCCGATCCACAACAACCAAACAAATCTGTCCACATCATGGATAATGGGAAGCCCACTTGCATTTTCGCATTCAAAAGCCCAAAGCATACACTAGGCCAAAATTCACTTGTTATCATCTACTCAATCATTTGCCTCACAAGATCAATTCACCCATAAATCGCACATTCACAGCCGGTCAACAAAGGTAATCGACAAGAAGTTCATGAACGCAACAACCTCATGATCATTACACAATGATTTAAACTAACGAAAATGGGTGCATTATCAATTCGAATCACATAACAGATCCCCAAAACGACAGCCACTAGCACCAAGTGGAAATCTAGCCAAGCTTCTCCATCACATGTACAGTCAGTGAGTCAACGTGAGACAACGTTTCCGGCAACAAAACAGGACTTGATAATATCAGACAAATCCAACTGACGACCTAACCTTTGAAGCAATGGAAGCCAAATCAACAAAAACACTTCACAACGAGCTCGTTAAGTCCATCAAGTCCAAGCTTGCTCAACGACCACTCAAGAAAAAACTAAACACAGAAATCTGGGTACATTATCAATAAGTAAGACAATTTCGATCATGACATACTTACAAATACTGAAAAGAGTTTGGATAACGGAATCGTTTCAAAACAAAACAAAACAAAAGCAGACACATGGACAAATGAGTCAAATGGAATCTTAGTCAACTCACTTTTGCAAAACACTCGTCCCATTCGACTCCGGCTCTTTCTCGGAATCCCCATTCACACACTTGTCCGTCTCCGTTGATTCGTTGTTCACTGATAACTTCTCATCCGATTCATCATCACTCGATACACACAACTCAATCCGATCCTCACCTCCGAGCAAATCATCATTCAAAACCTCGAGCACCGTAGGACCATCTGCAGTTCCCGATGATACAGCAACAGACGGACCACTGTAAAACTCATAATCTCCCTTACGTCCATCCGCAAATATGTCATTGTTGAATGACGTTAAACAAGAATGAAGAATCTGAGGTACGTCATTACCACGACGGTTAGCACTATCCTGAACATTAGGCGTACCCAAGGATGAACGAATTGAATTGGCCAAACGCATCACCGTCTCTGCCGATGCTTCCGATGAAGAAAGTAACCGTGGTGGGGCTGGGGTCGCAGTCGCGATCGGGGTCGGGGTTGGAGTCGCAGTCGCAGTCGCAGTCGGCGTTGACACAATTGACGAACAAATCGGCTCCGATACACCAGATGCACTCGTTACTCGTTGTTCATTAACACTAACACATGAGTTCACGAATTGACCCAATCGCGAAATCGGTGTATCGTGTAGTACTGCACCCACCGACCCATTATTCTCCATCGCACAGGATACCATCGTTTGTGCTTTCACGCGCAAAGCTTTCCACGATCGCTTCGGCCATCCATGAGCATGCATACAATTCGATATATCCATCCAGATTTGTTTGTACTGATCAGCAGTCATTGGTGTCGAAATACTGCGTACAGTGTTCCGTGCTCGACCAACCAGTTCCACTAGTAATTGTTTCTCGCCTACCGAATATGGACCAACACGTATTGCTTTCCGATCCACATGTGCTTTGTGGTCTCGTTTCGATTTCAAAAAATCTGTCTCATTCATCGCTTGGTAAACAGAAAGAGCCAAATTTATCGCGGTGATTAGTGCAATGTGGATTGACCATTTGTCTACCCATCTGTTACTTTCGTTTGTTGGGGTTTATCAGTGTTCGTGTGACTGGTCAAGGTCATTCGCATTCCGACTGATTGACCGGTCGATGCATGCGATGCAGATTAGGTGAACGCTGCTGGAGAGACACGGTTCACGCTTTCATTAGATCATGGGTTCAACGTTTTGCATACGTTTGAGAGTGCGTGCGTACGTGGGTGCGTGTGTCATAGTGAGACATTGTGAAAGCGTCGACGTTCGTCCATTTGTGTGTTTCCAACGTGCACGTGAACTGTCAGTTATTGTTCAACTCGTCTATTATTTTACCAGTTTGTGTATTTAATGCGTGAAATTCTACAAGCTGATACATCACGCTTTTGTCAGTTGAATCCTTTATATAATGCCGTTGAACTTTTGTTTGTCCTTGGGTCGAATCCCCGTTGTCTGCGTTCCTTCTAACTGGAGGTAGTTCCTGGTGTTTATCTAGTTGGGAATACCATATTTGTCCACGAAAAATCGTTCAACGCAGTCTTGTCATTTGCGAAACGGAGTCCGTCTTACGAATGCCATCTTCGTTACTCATTACCTACAAACAGTGCTAATATTTAATTATGAGGGTAGAGACTAACAGACTGTCGATAGACAGACAAGGCTCGTTAGTTTTCAATCTCGTCAGCTATGGACCAAAATTCAGGTCGAGTTTTGAGCGAATAGAATCACCAGCGATAGGACAACGTGTCAGTAAGATGAAAAAGGAGTCCCATCAAGTGGTGGCATGCCATATCACCAATCGACCAATCGGAAGGGCTGTTCGTAATCTGTAATGTAATGATTGGTGACAAAGAATCTT
Source organism: Fasciola hepatica (assembly GCA_948099385.1). Lineage (NCBI taxonomy): Eukaryota > Metazoa > Platyhelminthes > Trematoda > Plagiorchiida > Fasciolidae > Fasciola > Fasciola hepatica. The sequence continues at coordinate 4,307,324 of CANUEZ040000012.1, read as the reverse complement.
GCATCAAATATAAACCACCTGTTTTGCGTTAATAAAATAAGATAGCTCGAAGTGAGGAGATTCTTCCCACTAGAGTTCGTGGGACAGAACAGAACATTAGTGAACTGGAAAATTGTTTTCTGATTTACCTTCATTACAGTTTGGTAAAAAGAAATTCCACCATCATAAAGGTTGGTTGATTTCTGTGGAAATAAAGGAGACAAAGTAATGGCAATCTAAGCAAAAGTTACGTAGAAAGTGACTTGAAGTGAACAAAACGCGAGAAGAGAGTGATGTTTTCATCTGCTCAAATATTTTACGTGTTGATGGAAAAATAACACTAAGGGTTATTCTTCCCACACATCAATTTACTCAGCAATGAATCCTCGAAATTACGAACAAACTTTCGACCTACTTGATCAACTCAGTTTCGAGTTATGGAACAATGAACCGCTCTACAAGCTCCATCGGTAGTAATTCTCGAATCTGAGCATACGACAGGCAAAGAGCAAATACGCTCACGTAGTTGGTTGGGAATTCAAAGTTGTATCTGTGATCGGTCTTTGGCATCGATACAAATACCAACGAAATCACTTAGGTGAGAATGGAAGAGAAGAACTGTATTGATCAACAAATGCAGAAGCGAGTCGTATAGATCGCAGTACTGAGTAATGAAGGACATCCAAAACTGTCCGTTTGGAATTGTGCATTTTCTCCGACCAGTTGATACTATTATTGGTGACAACTGGTTATGCTTGGCATGCTCATCTATCTTTCTATGAATTAGCCACCTTCTTTTTCTCATCTTCCGATCACTATGCGCCTCAAAAAGTCGTTCGAGAAGGAGGATACAATATATCGGAATGAATACAAGTAAATAGCATTTTCCATGAATGCTATGAAAAACAGTGCTGAGAAGTCGTCGAATCCTATCCATAGACAAGATCACAATGAAATAATCATCCATTTGGTGACACGCAGCACGCCACTTTCATATTACAATTGCAGTCAATCCATCAACAGTATGACCGTGATGGAAGCGTTGCGAATGACTTGGAAAAATCAGTTAGCTCATTTTCTTGGATTGATTGATGTAGTCATTCTTGGTAGTACACTTTATGTGATAACACTGGAAACAAGGCACTCGTGCTACAAGAGAGAAATCAAAAACGGTGTTCTTCTCCAAAGTTCTGCATTTGTTCGAAAGATCGACGATAGTCGATCAGAGCTTTGAGTGAATGCTTTGATTCAGGACGTTCTGCGATCTCCGCAGCACACATACATGTTTGTTTGTTTGTTTGTTTGTTTGTGTGTGTGTGTGTGTGTGTGTGTGTGTGTGTGTGTGTGTAATAAGGTCGATGAATGCATCGACCATATTGTTGTACGCTGAAGTAGACCACGATTTTGAATCGCATGTGAGAAAAAAGTGATTGAAAACCAAAACACCATGTTTACGTGCTCATATCAGATAGCAGCTCAAGGTATTCCGAATTCAACGAACTCACTACCGACGTTATTTAGAAGGCACATAAAGTCACACATACACTTTTATATATTCATGATCGTTGGATCGCGAGTCTTTTCAAACTAAATCGTTTGTAGAAATGTTAGTTAACGGCATTCCATTGTCCAATGTGTACCACGAGAGACTTGTTTTTCTTCAACGGCTTATGTTTGAAAGGCTTTCTATGAATCCACGTTCTCGAATAATTCGATTCCATCTCATTGTGAGGGATTTCTTGATAGGAAAGTGTGACTGAAGATAGTTATTGGGTTTGCACGATTAGGAGACACATGAAAAATATCAGTCACGAATGGAGTTGAAGGTTCTAGAATTTGTACTTGGATGGTTTTGACCACAGCTATCCGTTGCTTGGTGCCGGAGTATCTGGTACATCACGTGTGTAGTCCAAAAAGCAAGGCGTTTTGCACACGCATTCCAGTCAATTAACTCTCAGCCTTCTGGGTGGGTGTGACTAATTTAGATATGGAATAAAACACGAGTGGTAAACAAGCTCGTTCTCGATAACATCATCCTCGTGGCTAATTCAGTTACAATTATAGTTTAGAAATGCATAAATTATGAACAATGTCCGTTTTTGAAAATGTGATTTGATATTCATGAAACTTGTTGTTGAGTGACTTTGAAAGATGGAATGGAAAGTTTTGTTGTTTCGTGGTGGATATAACAGAGGACTAGAGAGAATAAGCCAGTTTGGCTGACGATGGGAACTGTATAATCCTCGAATTCCATGTTTATTGTTTGGCTGGTCTTTTTCCCAATCACGGAAGAACAAAAATTCCCCCTCCCATGTTTTTCAACTACGCAACACCAATTTTCATGAATAACATGGGATTTTGACACACGGACATTGTTCGTAAATTATGCATTTCTAAACTATAATCGTAACTGTATTAACCACGAGGATGATATTACCATGAACAAGCTCGTTCGCTGTTAGTATTTATTCTGTACGATGAAATGGGATTATTCAATGAACTAATTGAGATGTTTGAGTGAAAACATTTTTCACTCACCAATTTCCAAACCTGCACAATAGCATTAGTCAAAACAGAGACGGTTACAGCTGTGAGGCTTGTACATTAGGTTAGAAATAGTAGGAACTGGAGTGGGTGGTTTTGTTTTGTTGAGCCTCTGATTGCGTTCCTTTCAGGTCCATATGGTTATGGATCCGTCAATCGATATTAACTGCTATTACGCACGCAAGTACGCACGAATGCGCGCATGCACGAACGCACATCGCTTTGAATGCACCAATACCACGGACTGTTTGCTCCAATCAATGGAACTTCTGTACGGAGTCATACTTGCTAGTTGATTCGTTTTCCACTGAGCAGCCTTGCTTGGCAGCACGCGATAGCACCTACTGCTCAAGCTTGCGGTAGACGTGTTCTTACTTGCTTACATATGTGTGAATAAGCTGATTTCCTGTGTGCTTTGTTTTTCCAATATTAGTGTACACTACAGGTAGCAGGGTAGGATAAACATCTGTTCGATTTTCTGTGCAATCTTGTTGTTGTCAAATTAACAGTACTGCTAGTGGTTCTGTTCTAACTTTCATCAGAACTACTATTGATTCTGTTCCTCATAATCACTTTCATCATCATTGTTATCATCATGTTCTTCTCATCATTTACTGTTAACCCGGATCAGATCTAGTCGGTTGGCATTTGTTTCCCATTGGTTATCAACATTCACATATCACGTTACTGACTTCATGCCTTGCACATCAATCGTGTAATTTGCTCGAGACTACGCACTCACACTGTTAGATTTGTCGTTCAGACAGAACTACATTGAACTGTTCCCATCTATTCATGGAACCGCGTGTGATATTTCTGGCCTGTTTGCTGAACCTCTGGCCTGGTGTATGTCGTTCTGAATCCGGCCGCAAATTCACTCGGAGGACTTGTCTGTCCCACACTGACACATACACTCATGGGATCTATCGATCATGCAGTTCTTACCAACACACTCAGACAACTTCCGCTTGACCTGATTCACGCTCATTCCACTTAGGGTTTATTGGGTGGAAATCCGTGGCGTAAACTGGGGTTCCTACCTGGAACCCTGCTTGAGTTGTCTGGATGTGGTGACCTTTTGAAATCAGCTGATTGTAGATCGTTATAAGCTCGTGTCCCATCAATATTTCCGCTTGTGACTTACTTTTACCTTTACGTGACTACCTTCTGCCGGAGGATTAGTCGGCTTCATGAATATCTCGCATCATGCGAGGCGGTTGTCAGCATGTTCGGTGCAGATGGCGATCCAGGTTTTCTTCCATTGGCGAGCACCATAGACAGACTCTACAATCTTCTCGACAGCATTAATCAAAGTTTTGAGCTAGCCACCAGGGCGACAATAAAACCCAGGACCGGGTTCTGGACGGAGTGTTTGTTTTGGCTAGTTCTGTCTCGGGTCGCCGTAGGATATGACCCAGCCACCACAGCTGACGACATTGGAGGAAGTCTGAGAGTTCGCCAGTTTAACGGAACCGTCGCCTAACTTCATCGTTGGATACTTTATCTCCCCAATTTATTTTCAAAATACGTCGTAGGCACGTGTGATCAAATACCTCCAGCTTTCTAGTATCATTAGTTCTCAATGACCAGGTTTCGCAGCCGTAGCTGAGTACGGGGTGTATAGCAGCACGGTAGATGTGCGCCTTTGTCCGAACGCCGATTTTGTTGTCGGTGCGCAAACCATTGGATCATTCCTGGTCAGTGATTCTTCAATTTGCTAATCCCAACGGAAAAGTAAGCAGGAACAAGTGTGGAAGCTATATTCAAGTGTAACCAAAATCAGCACCTCCAATGGGATGACACGGGGTATACAATAGACATATATTTCGTTGTTATCGATTGCCCAGTGTGGAGCGCAGATGTGACTGGTTAAATCGGACCACACTGTTTCATATGTTTGATTGGTTGGTGGGTTAATGTGAACAGTGAGCAGTAGGTTGTCTGTCAGTAGTCGATATGAACGATGACGTGTGACGGACTGATTTGTTCATGGGCACATGCGTCACGACTGCACTGCTATGCGAAATATGCAGGCCTTGTCATTGGTTAGTGCTAACAGCGCTCACTGTCCGTGAGCTGAAAGAATGCAGACTTCAGTCTCGTTGATGACATGTTTTCAGGGAGATTTCGGACTCCCTAACGGATTTCACTGCAGGTCCACAACTGCCGTCGTAGTTGGAGAAATGATTTCCTGGAGTTGTCTACCCGGAAGCAGTATAGAGCCTAGATACTTGAATGATAGAACGCACTCGATCAGCTGATCATTGATGGACAGCCGTTGAGCTGAGACCTTGGCCAAATTGACATACTTTATTTTCCATGGGGTTTACTTCTAGCCCGATGATCTTCAAAAAGAAACTGATTCAGCCAAAGACTGGCTGAAGCCTGGCAGAGGAGTCCACTAGTACGACAGTGTCATCCAGGAACGCCAGGTTCGAGATGTGCGCCCTAGTGGACGAATAGTATCCTCTCAGAAGCCTTACGAGTTTATCGGGCATCACGTGGGATTCTCTTATCGCCTAGAAACACTTCCGGTTAACTGAATCGAAAGCGACCCAGAACTCGGTGATTGAACTTGTAGTGGTGCTCCAGTGTTCGATGTATTGTGAAAATCTTGGTCCATGCAGCCTTTGCCACGGTGTAAACCCCCTTGGTTAGTGTCATGTCCTGGGTTCGGTGAACAGATGATCGTGTATTCGGTAGGAACGTATGGCAAATGCAAGTACAGGTAAGTGAAAACCCAAGAAAGTAGGCGAGTGCCTTAGTCAACGCTGTGTGTAAGTGAAAGCGTGGGCGCACGCAAGGTCACTCAACACGTGGTACGATCTCATTGGTCAGTGCTGTCTGGGACCAAGCACAGCTAACGTCAACCGGGTGCGTGCGTGAGTGACCGCAAGGCGCGTGACCATGATTACAAGATATTTCGATTAAGTGTTTGCGGTGTGCGTGTGCGTGCTAGAATGTCTGTCTTAACACATTGTAGTTCAAACCAAACAACAGTTAGGTCGGGTTCAGCCGGCCCTCGCAACAGAGAAGTGATTGAGTGGCAACACGCAGAAAATCTTTGCAGCCACGTCGATCAGGCTGATCCCCATTTAGCTCTCGCACACTGATTTGTCCCCTTCATTTGGGACGGGTTTCCCCTAGTTCTTTTAGAGCAGCCTCTCTGACCGTCTATTTGATCCTCGTCCACTGTTCTACTGGAGTTGCATCTGGTGACACGTTGGTTACTGTGGGTAGTTGAGTGGTGATTGCGCGTAACAGCACTTGACATTTCACTGACCTTTCCAGGGTTGTGAGGTCTATTTGGGTCGTTAGAGAGGCCTTAAAGCGAGTGGATAGATGGGTTCTGAAGCGCGTGCCAACAAGAATGTGGTTTGTATCGTTTGAGTTTCTCGTCACTGCCCAGCGGCACGCTCAACAGTCTTTCACAGAAGAAACCCAAAGGGACCTCACCAGAATATGGTCGGTTTGATGCGAAGTGCTATCGTCTTTGGAGTACCAAGTCAGTAAGTTCTCTTTAAGGTTCTGGAAGCGTGTGCTGCAGTCAATTATTCTTCTGGTGTCGGTCAAACTGACCAGGCGTTCGATATTCCCACAGCCAAGGCCAAATTTTCCCAGGACGTACAGAGTTGATGAGTCCAAGGTATCTGTACGAGTGTTCCAGTCTCCGGAAATGAACAGAATGTCACTTCTCTGGTTCTAAGTGATTAATCCTTGGATACTGCCGTAGAATTCATCTTTTGTCTTGCTGTCCGCCGCGTTGATCGAGCATAGACCGAAATCATCGTGAAGTCCCACGGGGAGTCTTTGAAACGTGCCAAAGGAAGTCTCGCTGAAATCGGCTCCCAAACAATCATTGCGCTGTTAGCTGTATTGTTAATGACTAATGCCAAGCCGTGGCACTCGGAGTTGTTTTTCTGGCCGCTAAGATAATACCAGTAAGCTGTCTCTCCTCCCGGAAAGTTTGTGCGCTGAAAGCCGGAGTTAGGCGTGCGGACTTCTGAGAGACAAGCTATGTCGATCTTTTAGTTTTGTAACGTCTTCCTTGTGAGACTTTGGCTGCCTACAACTAATGGTATCCGTACATTCCGTCAAGCTACATAAGCCTGTTTCCTACTGTTGTGTCGCCAACGTATGTATCATTGGCATTCGCACGTGATTCATTCTGGTCCCGTTGGCTTTGCACCCGCGTGCGCGATGCTTGTCTATCCCACGCTGTGCTTTGTTCCACTTAATCAATCACATGCGGTTAGGTGCGCATGTGACTGACATTAATTCGTTGTTCCTGTCCCTTTGACTCATTATTATACTTGCGCTTGCCAGTGGATGATTCACTTGTTTGCCTGCTTGTTTACTCACGTACGCGTTTGCGTTTTCACGTGCTTGCATGTACTGGCGCTTAGTGTACGTTGCTGCGGGAATGTACGTTTATCCATACACGTGCGCCTTCCTTCTTTTACCGAACTGTGAACACAACACCTACAGTTGAGCACACCAGCTTACTGTCATGACACCTCGACCACTGGAGCACGGGGCAGTCACTCGCCGGGAAGCCGTAGCGTGATCATAGTGCAAGTTTCCATGATTATTCATAGAGATTCACAGGAATATTATACGAGGTGGTATCCCCAGCACCGCTCGGGATCGTTGTACCACTTGGTCGCCCAATCCGGAGTAGGAAGTAAGATGACGGCACCTCATCCGGTCTTTTTTGTTCTAAGATGCGCATTTAGCCTTCTGCATACCCAAGTGCAGTCAACAAGACTGCAGGTTGTTTCCAGAGGAGCCCGTAGCTTGTTATGCGGTTAATTCACCTGTTCTGGAACGAAGGGTGAGGCAATTTGGACAGTTTTCCCTCGTAGCATTTGGATCAGTAGATCTCGTCCGCCCATTCAGTAGTATCTGAGTGCACAAGCCGAACACCGTCTTGCCGAGGTTTATAGACCTTGGTTACTGTCAACTGGGTTTAGCCCGCCTGTCAAGTGGTTTGCCGGAGTGTAGCCGCTGGTGCATGTTTCAGCTTCGTGGAGCCGCAGACGAGAGCTGGGTGGATGATAGAGAGCAAGGAGATGGAGGATGCTTCAAAGCACACAACAGTCTACCAACTCCGAGGTGCTACTCCTCTCAGACACCTCATACAACCCGGTGATAGATCGTGTTGAGTAGCTTTGTTTGGTGTTCTGCGCAAGCACATTATCTCCCGCATTTTCTGATCCCTTTGACCCATGCTCGAATAGCAATATAATTCCCGTTTGTTGGAAAGTGGCTTCTACCACCCCAGTACCAAAAAAGGGTACAACTAAACTACTTCCAGTAGCATGCACATCGGTAGCTGTTGAGATGTTTGACAAGATAATGCTGAAAAGACTGTGTTCCTGGATCAAAGTGTTGGACTCAAGCAGTTTGCATATGGCCTATCACAATCAACCCTAGATACCCTGGCTTCTCTCACTCACTCTATTTTATCACCTGTTGATCGCAAAAGTCAGGTAGTTAAGGTCTATTTCTTTGATTATGGTGGCGCATTTCATTGCGTTGATAGATCAAACTCATTCCATCTAGATGCTAACTCCGGCGTCAGTACCTCCAGCACTAATCTTTCTTTCAACTATTTTCCAATCTACAACAATATACACAATGCTGTGGGCGAATATCTTCCACGCCTCCCTCTACACAAGGCGTTCTCCAGAGTGCCAATCAATTACCGTTTCTGTTTTCGCTTATATATCATGTATGCCTGTTTACGACGATTGTCTCATTAAATACGCCGATGTGGTTTTTCGAATGACCAACTCTGACAACTCCACACTTTCCCTTTTACAACAAACATTAACCAAGCTCGTCAATTGGTCGTCGGGTCAAAATCTAAGTGCTGTGTGGTCTTGCTACTGATCAGGATACTGACTGCGTCATTACAATGCCGACAAACTTATTGATCGGACATTCGATACCGGTTACTATCACACACGCATGTACACGCGTACGCACATCACTGTGACTTGACCCGTGACACGGACAGCTTGCTCTAACCAATCAGACTTTGGCACTGAGCCATACGTGTTTGTAGATTCGTTACTGCTGAGCTACTCAGCTTGACCGGACTCGAACGCACGTACTGCTTGAGCCTGACCATAGATGACTCGCTTGCTTGCTTAATTCTTATGTGCTTACTGATGCGTGAATTAACGAATTTGTTGCATACTGTTTCCCGTTAACTGCAAACACAACACTAAGGACGAGTCCCGCAAAGTGCTCTAATATTCTGTTCTGTCTCCATAAAACCCATGAATACTCCAACCTGAGGGTATCCAACCCAAACACAGTCATCAATGGGGAATCAATACAAAGAGTACCGTCCTTAAAGTACCTCGGTGTAACCATCAGCCTTGGCCTTTCCTGGACAGATCGTGTCACGAACGTTGTTTCAAAAGTTCGACTGCTCTTCTATTATTTGATAAGAATCGGATCGTTTTCTACCCGGTTTCACGTAATAGGACGCTCTGTATTTTCATGCATCCTTCCGCACTGGCTGTATGCTTTCCCGTCATATTTGCGGGACTGTTGCGAAAGATCCTAAAATTCTCGTCAGGTCCGCGAAACGTTTGTCTCGACATAGCGGAATCACCTACGTCCTGCTCATCCAATTTATCGCAACCCAACATTACAAGGCATGCATGATTTCTCCCGCAGGATCTTAGATAACAGCGCACACCCTCTTCACCCCGATCTTAGAAGTCAAGTCAAGTATTTGCTTTATGCACCCTGGTGGATGAATATGAAATTGCATATCAACATCTCCCACTAGATCCCAGTACGAACATCGGCTAGCTCGTACTGGAGCATATAGGTCCTGCGTATTTCCTTACTTTGTTCGTTTCCTCGCCAGCCTATATTCTGTCATCATCGACTTTCTTAACACGGTCCGTTAAGCACTCGGTTTTTTGCCTTATTGCTGTTTTTCTGTGGCTAATTTTGGCGATGCAGTGGTTGTGTTGCAGCTGAATATACACCCTCGAGTGCATAAAGTATACACTTGACTTGACTTGATATGGATAAGAATTGTTGCAGGATTTCCTCCGTTGTTCTCTCCTCCCGAGATTAAAGCAAGGCTCATTTGAATGGCTGTCAAACTTGATGACGCAACCTGCTGAGGCAATACACAACGACGTGAAACCGCCAGCTTCTTGGATTGCAAGACACTTGATTGCATCAGATCACAAAGTTCACCTGACCCAGTGTTTCATTTGAACGTGTCACGAGGGTGGTAGGGGGGGTGTGTGAGAAAGTATACTGCATTGGGCACTTCTGGCAGAATGTTAATAGGAACTGTGATCCATGGTCAGATTCGCTCCGATCCGGTAAGCCGGGTTCAGTGAAAATGAGTCGGAGATCCAAGATTGCGCCATAAGCGGTTGGAGAGGTGGTGGCAACTACTTCTGGCCCTTTCGATGAGGGTGTTGAATCTGTTTTGCCTATTTCCAACCCTGCTCATTCACCAACACCAACTTATGCTACATTTGAACCTGTTTCGTAACCCATTAGACGTTGACCACATGGTTGCACTGTCATCTGTTCACGACATTTCTCCTCTCGCCAGAGTTGCCCATTCGTCACACACACAAACACTGAACCACCACTCGTTTGATTTAACTTGATCTGGACTAGACTGTTTGGTATGGGCACTGAATTCTTATCGGTTCACACGGCAGGCATGTAAAAACACACATACATACACACGCCTCTACGCAAAACTATGTGACCTTTTCGACTAATCGTTTCCCTGCATACATGAGTGAATGCCTGTCCTTCTCGTTGGTAGGTCGACCCATCGATCGTTGTCGGCACGTTCGCCTCTCTCCTCGTTTTGTCCCTTAAACGCGTGTTCTTGCACTGTCTGTCATTCCTGTGCTTGTTCGATAGCTGGCTTGGTGACTCGTGTTCCTCGGCCGATTGGCCCTCGTTTGTGTCAATTTTCCTGAACCGTACGGAACTTGAGTGAACGGTGATTCCCCTGGGAACGCCACTTTTTGAGGCTTGTACACTTAACACCTTGATTGATTATTGTTTATAGTACCCCTAATAAACCTCGGCTAGTTGATTTGGTTTCTGAGGCGACAGAGTCACTCCACTTTGGCCTAGATATCGGATAGACTTGACAATAGTTCAGGAATTCGACGTACGTATTTTACAAGGGCATCTACCACGATGGGACACGAAATTCCCGCAATGGGTCCGGTGAAGTTAGTGTGAACTCTTTCCCATGGTATCCGTAGTTGGTGCGGGGGATTCTTGGCTGTTTGTTGACATTTAGAGCATCGTTGTACCATAGTCTCAATATCACTGTCCGTAACATGGCAGTATGTACAGGTTATCGCGTTGGCTATCATGAAAGTAGCTCTCGGATGGAAATGATGTCTGTATTCTTCTACGATGAGTAGTTTTCTTACTTTTATCAGAATAGCTATGAATTCATTTCTTGTTGAGAGTTTAACGCGCTGGGCTAACGAGGCGAATGGCGTACGGATGCGGTTGAATACTACAGTCACGAATCGAATGATGCTTCCCTAATTGTCAGGACACCACAGCTGCTAGCCTCAGCAACGTTCATGTGAGCCTATAGAGCAGAGAGTACAGAACGAGAAACGATCAAGAAGGACTCATAAGAGTGTGTCATATTGCCGGTCGAACCAGGAACAGCTTGGTTCGGAGTGATAACAAAATTAAATACGGAGTGGCAATAAAGATGGTGATTGACAAAAATAAATGCAGTGTCGCTACAAGAGCGAGAACCGCTGCACTCAGTCAAGTTACAGTTTCACACGCGAACATGTACAAGTGAATTACCTGTTGACGCTGAATTGTAACAGGTGTCGCAAATGCGACAACTTAACCATTAAAACACTACTCTCACGTACTGCAACTGGCTCCAGGCGATTTCAGTCCGTATGATCACGATCTATGTGAGAGTTCCGGATAAATCATTTCCCTCACACCGTAGAAAGTAAAACCGGGATGATCCGTAGTGATCACTACCGACAGACTTATATGTTGGCGTCGCAAAATGACCTCTGTTCATGAGGAGAAATCCAGCACCAAGGTTACACCACGCAAATTACTGCCGACTACCGATGTGCGAGAGGACCTGTGAGTTTTCAGACTGTAGGTTTTTGGGATTCTCTTCAAGTACCGTAATCGTAGTTCGTGTCTTCTCAATTCTGAAAGCCGATAAGCCTGCTACTTATGCTCGACCAACTAAAGAACTACTGGTGGTGGTGGCTACTCCGTCCATGATCAAACATTATATATATATATATATATATCAAGTAAGTGGTGTGTAAATGAGTGAACATAATTTTCCCGGGAACATGAACAACGAAGCTGCATATGAAAGCTCTAATACTGAGAATGAAAATAACGTGAAGGCGATCATTTCCGTCTCGCAAGTTTTTTTTAGTTACTGGTCTTCATCTGTACCTCAGTATGTGCTTCTTCCCGAAGTACTCCCAATTCTAGTGATTCAACACTGTTTTAAAGTCCTTGTTTGCTATCTGAAATGAAAACATGACCTAACCTGTCAGAACCGAGATCAGTTTTATTTGTATCGGAAAATCGATGCGCCATGTGAAATGTCATGGTAAAATGTTACTGTTCAATAACAGCGGAGTAGGTAGTCGACTTTTCGGTTACCTTTTTGGAGACTTGTTTTACAAGCGAATGATACTTGAATGACAATTTAGAGCAATTCGATGTTGGTCACAGATCAACACGCGAACACATTGTGACTAACACCCAATTGTTCTGAGCTGTCATTCCAGTTTCATTCGCTTGTAAAACCAGTCCTGAAAAAGGTAACTGAAAAGTCGACAACCTACCAACGATTTTGACCACGCTGCGTTATTGAACAATAAATTTTCACCGAAAACATGACCTACCCATTCGAATCTCTCTGTCTCGATTAATATGAGGTAAGCATACTTTGAAGAACTCACTGGTTGCACATTGACAATTCTAGTGGAACGGAGGTAGATAGATATTGCGTCTGCGGCAAATATATCCGCAAAGAACACAATGGTGCAGCTAGTAGTCCAGCACACTAACACAACCGTCATCACCTACGTCCCTTACGAAGGAAGCATTTCCGGGTTACTGGACGATCTGTCAGGACACTTATTCTACAGCTGACGTATTAACGGTTGGATCGAGAGCGGAGCGCCAGTCTGAGTGAACATTCAGGAGAGCTTACCTCTAAAGATCAAAATTAATTTGGCGTCAGGGGGTGGGTGAAATGCGACTGTAATAATTAGACTTCTTGGATTGATAGGACGGGTTATCCACTTGGGAGGGAGCATCGGCCACATTGTTTTTCGTGCCCGAGAAATTCCAGTGTCTTATAATCTCAAAACTGGCGTTTAATTACTTCCGTTTTTATGTTTTATGAGTATTGGGTTCTTCTGAATCCAATACTTCTTGCACGTCGTCGACAAAGTGTGGAAGAAGAACTGCGACCACTCAGTCAAATTTCCTATTTTCCGCAGCTACATTGTGCAAAGTGAAAATCGATTGTAGCTACGCGACCCGGTTACTTTGGTGGAACTGTGCCAACGGGGTCATCAGGACATTAACGTCAGAGTCAAAAATGTACAGCTGTCCACACTGCGAATGGTAAAAGAAAAACCAATACCGTAGCAAATAGGCAATAAATTGACTACGAACAGAAAGTACCAACTACTAAATATGATGAAACGGTTCATCAATACTCAATGATTAACAAAAAATCGTCAGTTTCGATGGGCTCACCAATCAAGTACTCCAAGTTACCAGGTATTAACCAGCTCTTGAGAATAGCCTAGAGAAAGGCAAAAAACCAAATGTTCCAACGGTTCCCAGAAAACGGTAAAAATTGGGTAGGTTATGTAAACGATCGTGTTTATTGAAATATTGAATCTTGTCAATGACATCGGTCTCTAAGTAGGCTAAGGGAGCTACACTTGAATTATATACAAGCAGAGCAGTCAAGAATGTCCTTTACAAATGAGGAAAATCAAATTCCGTTAGAGTAAATGAACTATCAACAAACGGCCCTGAGGCATCGGAAAGTGAGGTTACGCACACTGTCCAGAGCTAAGTTAGAATTAGTTGCTCATCTAAAGCAATTTACATTCATGAATTTACACAAGTCATCTCGAGGTTGATTCATGTCAACTGTTCATGCCTGAATTCAGGCAGATCAACACGGAGATGGCTGTGCTTTATGTGCTTAAAAATCCATACATAAAAGAAAGCAAACAGACGAACGCGCGAGCACACACACACACACAAACAAACAAACAAACAAACAGAGAGAGAGAAAGACAAACAAACAAACAAAAACCGAACTACAAACAAAGACACACTTCCACCTGGTCAATAGTAAACACTGGATGGCTGTGTCTGCATTCGTGTGTTCAGGTGACTCAATTGTGATTTCATTGGGTGACCATCGGTCTCATCGACCGATGCAGTTACTTTCACATGTTTATCAAATCGTTCATCGGTACACAACACCGTCTACGTTTTCCAACACCTGTAGCGGTAAACTTGTGAAAGTGACCGGTGCGTATCCGAAAATCACACAAATCTACTCGAGGTCCGTCTGTTATGGGTGGGTATGATGGATAAGTCAACCGTCGTTTCCACAGCAGTCATTTTCCATAAGCCCGCAACCACAACTTCAGGCTTTGGCACACCTTTCGTAAGGCATAATGACGAAGAAAAACAGGAAGCAAAAAGCTCATTTGGGCAACAATGCACAAAATGCCTCTCCCTATTGTACACAAAACAACCAAGGTAAATCCATGTTTTACTTTATCCTATATCATTTAGAAATCAATTTATTTGATTTTGACAAAGTGCCGACTGTACGGGATTGTCGTCCAATTAAGGTGTGGCTAGTAGAGAAACGGCAGAATTACATTTACATTTTCAAACTACTGATCAATGAGTAGAAGCCTTATTAGACTCAGACAAATCGTGAAATATTCTTATGGTCAGATTTTTGGAAAACGGTATGTGGCAAACACATATCTGTCTTTTCGGTACTTTTGTATCAAGCCAGTACAGCACAAATACAGGGTTTCGTAAAGCTACTCAAGTTAGTAAACAGTCGACCGTGTTCACAGAAATTCACAATAGCAACCGTCGAGTTGGTGATAGTGCTTTCGTGTGGACAATGCCGTCACTGGTTTCGCCCTACCGTAACATCTCATGTGGCTAGCCGAGATCCTCGAAACAATAAGACGAATTATCAACCCATAGTGTAAATAACACTTTTCGATTTGTTGACGCAGTTCAGTATGCAAAAGTGAATTCGCAAAATATGATTTCCCTGCATGTTTCGTCATTGTTCATGAACGTGCCTCTATTGGAAATAATAGACTATATTTACGATTGCATGTTAGCTGAAGACCTCGGCATAGGCATACCTATTTAAAACTACCAAATACTTTTAAGTTTCGGCAAGTCAAAGGTATAGTTCCAGATCGACGGTAATATCTCCGGATGGAAAGATGGTATGGCACTGGGATCCATACGTGGTCATTTGTTTGCCGATACATTCATGGCCAAAGTTTGAAGCAACACGTTGAATCCAATCATCAGCTGCTTGCCGACGTACAAAAGATTTGTCGATGATATCTTCTGCTCAGAGACATGCGAATATAGTGTGCATCCGAATCTTAGGTTCACGATATAACTAGAAGAAATTGAACCGTTACCTTTCCTAGGTGTTCCCCTAAAAATGTGGTCGGGTGTATCGATCGAGCGGAATATCTACCCCAAAGCCAACTTGGCAGGGGTTGTGTACTCAACTCCAAAGTTTCATACCCATACAACAGGAACGAAGTATGATGCCTTATCTACAGAGGGTATCACGTATGCTCTGAAAACAAAATCGCAGGAGCTAAAGAAACTATTAGCATTGCACTGCAATAAAACTGATATCCGGAGGACTTCCTCCGACAACGCAAGGACATTGTCCACCCTTCTAAATACCCAGAAAGTCCCGAAAAAACCTATCTACGTAAGCGTGGAATTTAAAGATGTCCAGTCTGAGAAGCTGAGCTGTAAAGTATCTCAAGTGGTAGCAATTTCATTCATCACTGAGAAACTTGGGATCTCGTTCAACACCAATCCAGACTACTAAGCCATTCGACCTTTCTTTGTGTGTACTCTTATTCATGTCCGTAGGAGCAGAATAAACGGGGGGGGGGACAACTAGGCGTTTGTCTGATTTAGTTCAAGAGCACTTTCCCTCCCCCTTCCCTAGCTGGAAGAATCCACAAAATGGTAACCTGTGCGGTTTGGCCTTTGCGATCGATACGGGAAAAAGCTAACACAAGACGGAGCATTCAAGATCGTCGGTTGAGTGTCACGAAGCCGCTGTTCTGAATCTAACACTTGTTGCACTTCGTGGGCTTGGATAAAATGAATTCATCGACTAGACAGATGTGTTGGTTGCCGGAGTTGGATGCGGAAGTCTGCACTACGGCAAAGAACTGCGACGCGTGTTTGTAAAAAGTTCAGTCGAGGCAAAACATCCGGAACCCATGGCCGAAAGTTGCTTCTCGTGGCAGCGCGTCCGTTCTAACTTCAGTAGCTCATTCTTGAACAGATATCACGCTTGTCTTGGGAGATTCGTACTCCAAATTACCCGAAGCGCTCCTGACGAGTATTCCGACTACTTTGTTTGTGACTCAAGTGTTACGAAAGTGCATCAACTAGATGGGAGTTCCACAAGTACTGGACTTCGATAAAGGGTCGAATTTCTCTACAACAGAGCTTGATTGCTGGCTTGATAGAGTCGGATGTCGGTATCTGCATACGGTACCAAGCCACCATGCTCTAATCTTGTACCAGGGAACTTGGTGCCCTCGGTGAATTTCGTACTAGCATTAGCCAATCCGAGGACGTTGCCCAACATGGAGGCGTTCCTTGACAGTTTCTCGCTACGAAATCGAAACCGTGTAAGCAACCACCATGGAGAGTGCAGCCGCTCCATTCAATTCCAAAAGATTGTGGTCATCGCTGATGTGTCTTGATAAGAGCGATGTCATATACTTCCGTGGAAGAGAATTTCGACCCCCTCGCGGAATCATTACGAGAAAAACTGGTCAGTCTATGGATAGGATTACAGATCTGAATGATGCATTCGTACCTCGACGGCACCTCACCCGGATTCAAATCGAATTCTCGACCAAAGATAAGAAAGGCGATTATTTTGAAGTTGGTTATCCTTCTGTTCCACTGCCGAAGAGGTTCAACCACACCCACCACTTGCAGTCTGCAGATTAGTACGATTGGTGAGCCAAATAGACGAGTAGCTCTTAGAGCGGAAGGTAATGACGAAACTATATCTATTAACCATCAACGATGGTTCTGCAATCGTTCCATCACCCATCACAGCAGATACAACCCCCGGGCCTCAAATGGCTCAGCCTGCAGCAGTTGAGGTGCACCAAACAACACGATTTGGCCGTCGTGTACGTTGGCCAGAGCGTCTCGCAGACAGTATTCGTTTTTATCCTACTTAATTGTGTTCCTTCTGTTTTCATGACTTATGAAACTGTTTTGTAGACCGAAAATCCAATTTTTTATCGTACGTGTTAACAATTTCGTATCGCTCCGACTGACCCTGTTTGCCGTTCGCTCTCTTGCTCTAAATTGCTTTCCTATTTCATGTACGAGCACAACCGATGAATGAACCGTGGGAACTCGTGTCGGAGCACTTTGTACGGCACCTACATTTTCTTTCTGCGAGCCTGGTTGAGGGCTTGGTAGGCGATCGCTAGGCCCGTGTGCATTTTGATGAACCTCCAACGGTGGTACCAGCGGATTGTGGCATCGTTACATGGTCCCCAAGACAACAGATTTCACATAAAATTCGTCAGGCCAATGGTGGCTGGTGTGCGATACACCCTCAGTGAGATCGATGAGTCACTTAAGTGTTTTAATTCCAGGGGGTTAGAAGTGGGGTCGTAGACTGTCTGAGTTTGCATTCGTGAATTCAATAATGAAAATTATTCTGGATGAAAGTAACTGATTAGTACAATTCGTATATTGTTTGATGGTGCTTACTATAACGACAACTGGTTTCCACCAACTGGGAATCACACTCTTGACTGCACTGTTTGCAGATGATTGAATCTCAGCTCCCTGAGCTAGCCTTGTGCCCAGTGTCACTCTAACACTTAGACATGATCGACAAACTACCAATTGTCCTTCACATATCCTACAGATTTTTACAGCCTTTTGAGGATCGCTGGAATTTTTGGATGACGCAATAATAATCTGAACAACCCTAAAATCATTGAGAAACCAACAACGGAATATTTGCAGTTTTGAACTGGCCTTAAACGACCCCGAGATGAATGACATACAAAACGGTACTAGGTACAATTGACGCCCACTTCTTCACGCCAAAGCACACCTATACAGTACACATGCACAAAAAACAACACAACACAACACAACACAACAAACCACAACACAACACAACACAACACAAACACAAACACAACACAACACAACACAACACAACACAACACAACACAACACAACACAACAAAAGGAAACATACAACACAACACAACACAACACAACCCAACACAACACAACACAACACAACACAACACAACACAACACAAAACAAACACAACACAACACAACACAAACACAACACAACACAAAACAACACAAAACAACACAACACAACACAACACAACACAACACAACACAACACAAACACAACACAGCACAACAAAACACAACACAACACAACACAACAGAACACAACACAACACAACACCACACACAACAGAGCACAACACAACACAAAACAAACACAACACAACACAACACAACACAACACAACACAAAACAACACAAACACAGCACAACACAACACAACACAAACACAACACAACACAAACACAACACAACACAACACAAAAAAACTCAACACAACACAACACAACACAACAAAACACAATACAACACAAAAAAACATACAACACAACACAACACAACACAAAAAAACTCAACACAACACAACACAGCACAACACAACACAACACAACACAACACAACAAAGGAAACAAACAACACAACACAGCACAAAACAACACAACACACAACACAACACAACACAACACAACACAACACAACACAACAAAAGGGAACATACAACACAACACAATCAACACAGAAAACTCAACACAACACAAAGCAGCACAACACAACACAACACAACACAATCAACACAAATAACTCAACACAACACAACACAGCACAACACAAACACAACACAACACAGCACAACACAACACAACACAACACAACAAGGCACAACACAGCACAACACAACACAACACAACACAACACAACACAACACAACACAACAAAAAAAAACATACAACACAACACAACACAACACAACAAAACTCAACACAACACAACACAACACAACACAACACAACACAACACAACACAACACAACACAACACAACACAACACAACACAACACAACACAACACACAACACAAATCAACACAACACAACACAACACAACACAACACAACACAACACAACACAACACAACACAAACAAAACAAAACACAACACAAACACAACACAACACAACACAACACAACACAACAAAACACAACACAAACACAACACAACACAACACAAACACAAAACACAACACAACACAACACACAATACAACACAAAACAACACAGCACAACACAACAGAACACAACACAACACAACACAACACAACACAACACAGCACAGCACAACACAACACAGCACAACACAACACAACACAACACAACACAACACAACACAAACACAACACAACACAACACAACACAAAACAACACAACACAACACAACACAACAGACAACACAACACAAACACAACACAACACAACACAATACAACACAACACAACACAACACAACACAACACAACACAACACAACACAACAAACGAAACATACAACACAACACAGCACAACACAACACAACAAAACTCAACAAAACACAACAAAGCACAACACAACACAACAAAACACAACACAACACAGCACAACACAACACCACAGAACACAACACAACACACAACACAACACAACACAACACAACACAGCACAACACAACACAACACAACACAACACAACACAACACAACACAACACAACACAACACAAACAAAACACAACACAAAACAAACACAACACAACACAAACACAACACAACACAACACAACAAAACACAACACAAACACAACACAACACAACA
Organism: Fasciola hepatica; assembly: GCA_948099385.1. Lineage (NCBI taxonomy): Eukaryota > Metazoa > Platyhelminthes > Trematoda > Plagiorchiida > Fasciolidae > Fasciola > Fasciola hepatica. Next base: position 4,287,460 of record CANUEZ040000012.1, on the reverse strand, counting down.
CAATACAACACAACACAACACAACACAAACACAACACAACACAACACAACACAACACAACAAAACACAACACAACACAACACAACACAAACACAACACAACACAACACAACACAGCACAACACAATAAAACACAACACAACACAACACAACACAACACAACACAAACACAGCACAACACAACACAACAAAAGGAAACATACAACACAACACAATCAACACAACACAGCACAACAGAACACAACACAACACAACACAACACAACACAACACAACACAAAACAACACAACACAATACAACACAACACAACACAACACAACACAACAAAAGGAAACATACTACACAAAACTATCAACAGAACAAAACTCAACACAACACAACACAGCACAACACAACACAACACCACACAATCAACACAACAAAACTCGACACAACACAACACAGCTCAACACAACACAACACAGCACAACACAACACAGCACAACACAACACAACACAACACAACACAACACAACGCAACACAACACAACACAACACAACACAACACAACACAACACAACAAAACACAACAAAAAAAAACATACAACACAACACAACACAACACAGCACAACACAACACAACACAGCACAACACAACACAACACAACACAACACAACACAAAACTACACAACACAACACAGAACACAACTCAACACAACACAACACAGCACAGCACAACACAACACAACACAACACAACACAACACAACACAACACAACACAACACAACACTAGACAACACAACACAACACAAACACAACACAACGCAAAACAAACACAACACAACACAACACAACACAGCACACAACACAACACAACAGAACACAACACAACACAACACAACACAACACATCACAGCACAACACAACACAACACAACACAACACAACACAACACAACACAACAAAACACAACACAACACAAACACAACACAACACAAACACAACACAACACAACAAAACACAACACAACACAACACAACACAACACAACACAACACAACACAACACAAACACAACACAAAACAAACACAACACAACACAACACAAACACAACACAACACAACACAACACAACACAACACTAGACAACACAACACAACACAAACACAACACAACGCAAAACAAACACAACACAACACAACACAACACAGCACACAACACAACACAACACAACACAACACAACACAGCACAACACAACAGAACACAACACAACACAACACAACACAGCACAACACAATACAACACAACAGAGCACAACACAACACAACACAACACAACACAACACAACACAAACACAAAACAACACAACACAAACACAACACAACACAAACACAACACAACACAACACAACACAACACAACACAACACAAACACAACACAACACAAACACAACACAACACAACAAAACACAACACAACACAAACACGACACAACACAACACAACACAACACAACACAACACAGTACAACACAACACAACACAACACAAACACAACAAAACACAGCACAGCACAACACAATACAACACAACACAACACAAAACAACACCACACAACACAACACAAACACAAAGCAACACAAAGAAACTCAACACAACACAACACAGCACAACACAACACAACACAACACAACACAACACAACACAACACAACACAACACAACACAACACAACACAACACAACAAAACACAACACAACACAACACAACACAACAAAACACACCACAACACAACAAAACACAACACAACACAACAAAAGGAAACATACAACACAACACAACACAACACAACACAACAAAACTCGACACAACGCAACACAGCACAACACAGCACAACACAACACAACACAACACAACACAACAAACGGAAACATACAACACAACACAACACAACACAACAAAACTCAACACAACACAACACAGCACAACACAACACAACACAACGCAACACAACACAACACAGCACAACACAACACAACACAAACACAACACAACACAACACAACACAACACAACACAACACAGCACAGCACAACACAACACAACACAACACAACACAACACAACACAACACAACACAAACACAACAAAACACAACAGAAACACAACACAACACAACACAACACAACACAACACAACACAACACAAACACAACAAAACACTACACAATCACAAGACAACACATCGCAACACAACACAACACAATACAACACAAACACAACACAACGCAACACAACACAAACACAACACAACACAACACAACACAACACAAACACAACTCAACACAACACAACACAACACAGCACAACACAACAAAAGGAAACATACAACGCAACACAATCAACACAACAAAACTCAACACAACACAACAGAGCACAAAACAACACAACACAACACAACACAACACAACACAACACAACACAACACAACACAACACAACACAACGCAACACAACGCAACACAAACACAACAAAAGGAAACATACAACACAACACAATCGACACATCAACACTCAACACAACACAACACAACACAGCACAACAAAACACAACACAACACAACACAGCACAACACAACACAACACAACACAACACAACACAACACAACACAACACAACACAAACACAACACCACACCAACACAACACAACACAACTCAACACAACACAACACACAACACAACACAACACAACACACAACATAACACAACACAACACAACACAGCACAACACAACACAACACAACACAACACAACACAACACAACACAAACACAACAAAACACAAACACAACACAACACAACACAAACACAACACAACACACAACACAACACAACACAACACAGCAAAAGGAAACATACAACACAACACAACACAGCACAACACAACACAACACAACACAACACAACACAACACAACACAACACAACACAACGCAACAAAACACAGCACAACACAACACAACACAACACAACAAAACACAACACAACACAAACACAACACAACACAGCACAACACAACACAACACAAAGGAGCACAACACAATACAACACAACACAACACAAACACAACACAACACAACACAAACACAACACAACACATCACAACACAACACAACACAACACATCACAACACAGCACAACACAACACAACACAACACAACACAACAAACGGAAACATACAACACAACACAACACAACACAACAAAACTCAACACAACACAACACAGCACAACACAACACAACACAACGCAACACAACACAACACAGCACAACACAACACAACACAAACACAACACAACACAACACAACACAACACAACACAGCACAGCACAACACAACACAACACAACACAACACAACACAACACAACACAACACAAACACAACAAAACACAACAGAAACACAACACAACACAACACAACACAACACAACACAACACAACACAAACACAACAAATCACTACACAATCACAAGACAACACATCGCAACACAACACAACACAATACAACACAAACACAACACAACGCAACACAACACAAACACAACACAACACAACACAACACAACACAAACACAACTCAACACAACACAACACAACACAGCACAACACAACAAAAGGAAACATACAACGCAACACAATCAACACAACAAAACTCAACACAACACAACAGAGCACAAAACAACACAACACAACACAACACAACACAACACAACACAGCACAACACAACACAACACAACACAACACAACACAACGCAACACAAACACAACAAAAGGAAACATACAACACAACACAATCGACACATCAACACTCAACACAACACAACACAACACAGCACAACAAAACACAACACAACACAACACAACACAGCACAACACAACACAACACAACACAACACAACACAACACAACACAAACACAACACCACACCAACACAACACAACACAACTCAACACAACACAACACACAACACAACACAACACAACACACAACATAACACAACACAACACAACACAGCACAACACAACACAACACAACACAACACAACACAACACAACACAAACACAACAAAACACAAACACAACACAACACAACACAAACACAACACAACACACAACACAACACAACACAACACAGCAAAAGGAAACATACAACACAACACAACACAGCACAACACAACACAACACAACACAACACAACACAACACAACACAACACAACACAACGCAACAAAACACAGCACAACACAACACAACACAACACAACAAAACACAACACAACACAAACACAACACAACACAGCACAACACAACACAACACAAAGGAGCACAACACAATACAACACAACACAACACAAACACAACACAACACAACACAAACACAACACAACACATCACAACACAACACAACACAACACATCACAACACAACACAACACAACACAGCGCAGCACAACACAACACAACACAACACAACACAACACAACACAACACAACACAATACAGCACAACACAACACAACACAACACAAACACAACACAACACAAGCACAACACAACACAACACAACACAACGCAACACAACACAACACAACACAACACAACACAACACAACAAAAGGAAACATACAACAAATCACAACACGGGACAACACAACACACAACACAACACAACACAACACAACACACAACACAACACAACACAACACAACACAACACAGCACAACTCAATACAACACAACAGAGCACAACACAATACAACACAACACAAACACAACACAACACAAACACAACACAACACAACACAACACAACACAACACAACACAAACACAACACAACACAAACACAACACAACACAACACAAACACAACACAACACAAACACGACACAACACAACACAACACAACACAACACAACACAGTACAACACAACACAACACAACACAAACACAACAAAACACAGCACAGCACAACACAATACAACACAACACAACACAAAACAACACCACACAACACAACACAAACACAAAGCAACACAAAGAAACTCAACACAACACAACACAGCACAACACAACACAACACAACACAACACAACACAACACAACACAACACAACACAACACAACACAACACAACAAAACACAACACAACACAACACAACACAACAAAACACACCACAACACAACAAAACACAACACAACACAACAAAAGGAAACATACAACACAACACAACACAACACAACACAACAAAACTCGACACAACGCAACACAGCACAACACAGCACAACACAACACAACACAACACAACACAACAAACGGAAACATACAACACAACACAACACAACACAACAAAACTCAACACAACACAACACAGCACAACACAACACAACACAACGCAACACAACACAACACAGCACAACACAACACAACACAAACACAACACAACACAACACAACACAACACAACACAACACAGCACAGCACAACACAACACAACACAACACAACACAACACAACACAACACAACACAAACACAACAAAACACAACAGAAACACAACACAACACAACACAACACAACACAACACAACACAACACAAACACAACAAAACACTACACAATCACAAGACAACACATCGCAACACAACACAACACAATACAACACAAACACAACACAACGCAACACAACACAAACACAACACAACACAACACAACACAACACAAACACAACTCAACACAACACAACACAACACAGCACAACACAACAAAAGGAAACATACAACGCAACACAATCAACACAACAAAACTCAACACAACACAACAGAGCACAAAACAACACAACACAACACAACACAACACAACACAACACAGCACAACACAACACAACACAACACAACACAACACAACGCAACACAAACACAACAAAAGGAAACATACAACACAACACAATCGACACATCAACACTCAACACAACACAACACAACACAGCACAACAAAACACAACACAACACAACACAGCACAACACAACACAACACAACACAACACAACACAACACAAACACAACACCACACCAACACAACACAACACAACTCAACACAACACAACACACAACACAACACAACACAACACACAACATAACACAACACAACACAACACAGCACAACACAACACAACACAACACAACACAACACAACACAACACAAACACAACAAAACACAAACACAACACAACACAGCACAACACAACACAACACAACACAACAAAACACAACACAACACAAACACAACACCACACCAACACAACACAACACAACTCAACACAACACAACACACAACACAACACAACACAACACACAACATAACACAACACAACACAACACAGCACAACACAACACAACACAACACAACACAACACAACACAACACAACACAAACACAACACAACACAACACAACACAACACAAACACAACTCAACACAACACAACACAACACAGCACAACACAACAAAAGGAAACATACAACGCAACACAATCAACACAACAAAACTCAACACAACACAACAGAGCACAAAACAACACAACACAACACAACACAACACAACACAACACAGCACAACACAACACAACACAACACAACACAACACAACGCAACACAAACACAACAAAAGGAAACATACAACACAACACAATCGACACATCAACACTCAACACAACACAACACAACACAGCACAACAAAACACAACACAACACAACACAGCACAACACAACACAACACAACACAACACAACACAACACAAACACAACACCACACCAACACAACACAACACAACTCAACACAACACAACACACAACACAACACAACACAACACACAACATAACACAACACAACACAACACAGCACAACACAACACAACACAACACAACACAACACAACACAACACAAACACAACAAAACACAACACAACACAACACAGCACAACACAACACAACACAACACAACACAACACAACACAAACACAACACCACACCAACACAACACAACACAACTCAACACAACACAACACACAACACAACACAACACAACACACAACATAACACAACACAACACAACACAGCACAACACAACACAACACAACACAACACAACACAACACAACACAAACACAACAAAACACAAACACAACACAACACAACACAAACACAACACAACACACAACACAACACAACACAACACAGCAAAAGGAAACATACAACACAACACAACACAGCACAACACAACACAACACAACACAACACAACACAACACAACACAACACAACACAACGCAACAAAACACAGCACAACACAACACAACACAACACAACAAAACACAACACAACACAAACACAACACAACACAGCACAACACAACACAACACAAAGGAGCACAACACAATACAACACAACACAACACAAACACAACACAACACAACACAAACACAACACAACACATCACAACACAACACAACACAACACATCACAACACAGCACAACACAACACAACACAACACAACACAACAAACGGAAACATACAACACAACACAACACAACACAACAAAACTCAACACAACACAACACAGCACAACACAACACAACACAACGCAACACAACACAACACAGCACAACACAACACAACACAAACACAACACAACACAACACAACACAACACAACACAACACAGCACAGCACAACACAACACAACACAACACAACACAACACAACACAACACAACACAAACACAACAAAACACAACAGAAACACAACACAACACAACACAACACAACACAACACAACACAACACAAACACAACAAAACACTACACAATCACAAGACAACACATCGCAACACAACACAACACAATACAACACAAACACAACACAACGCAACACAACACAAACACAACACAACACAACACAACACAACACAAACACAACTCAACACAACACAACACAACACAGCACAACACAACAAAAGGAAACATACAACGCAACACAATCAACACAACAAAACTCAACACAACACAACAGAGCACAAAACAACACAACACAACACAACACAACACAACACAACACAGCACAACACAACACAACACAACACAACACAACACAACGCAACACAAACACAACAAAAGGAAACATACAACACAACACAATCGACACATCAACACTCAACACAACACAACACAACACAGCACAACAAAACACAACACAACACAACACAACACAGCACAACACAACACAACACAACACAACACAACACAACACAACACAAACACAACACCACACCAACACAACACAACACAACTCAACACAACACAACACACAACACAACACAACACAACACACAACATAACACAACACAACACAACACAGCACAACACAACACAACACAACACAACACAACACAACACAACACAAACACAACAAAACACAAACACAACACAACACAACACAAGCACAACACAACACACAACACAACACAACACAACACAGCAAAAGGAAACATACAACACAACACAACACAGCACAACACAACACAACACAACACAACACAACACAACACAACACAACACAACACAACACAACGCAACAAAACACAGCACAACACAACACAACACAACACAACAAAACACAACACAACACAACAAAACACAACACAGCACAACACAACACAACACAAAGGAGCACAACACAATACAACACAACACAACACAAACACAACACAACACAACACAAACACAACACAACACATCACAACACAACACAACACAACACATCACAACACAACACAACACAACACAGCGCAGCACAACACAACACAACACAACACAACACAACACAACACAACACAACACAACACAATACAGCACAACACAACACAACACAACACAAACACAACACAACACAAGCACAACACAACACAACACAACACAACGCAACACAACACAACACAACACAACACAACACAACACAACACAACAAAAGGAAACATACAACAAAACACAACACGGGACAACACAACACACAACACAACACAACACAACACAACACACAACACAACACAACACAACACAACACAACACAGCACAACTCAATACAACACAACAGAGCACAACACAATACAACACAACACAAACACAACACAACACAACACAACAAACACAACACAACACAACACAACACAACACAACACAACACAACATAACACAACAAATGGAAACATACAACAGAACACAACACAGCGCAACACAACACAACACAACACAACAGAACACAACAGAGCACAATCACAACACAACACAACACAACACAACACAACACAACACAACACAACACAACACAACACAACACAACACAACACAACACAACACAACACAACACAACACAACACAACACAAACACAACACAACACAACACAACAGAACACAACAGAGCACAACACACCACAACACAACACAAACACAAGAGAACACAACACAACACAACACAACACAACACAACAGAGCACAACGCAATACAACACAACACAACACAAAGACAACACAGCACAACACAAACACAACACAACACAACACAACACAACACAACACAACACAGCACAACACAACACAACACAACACAACACAACACAACACACAACACAACACAACACAACACAACACAACACAACACAACACAACACAGCACAGCACAACACAACACAACACAACACAACACAAACACAACACAACACAAACACAAACACAACACATCAGGACACAAACACAACACAACACATCACAACAGAACACAACACAACACAACACAACACAACACAACACAACACAACACAACACAACACAGCACAGCACAACACAACACAACACAACACAACACAACACAATACAGCACAACACAACACAACACAACACAAACACAACACAACACAAACACAACACAACACAACACAACACAACACAACACAACGCAACACAACACAACACAACACAACACAACACAACACAACACAACACAACAAAAGGAAACATACAACACAACACAACACGGGACAACACAACACACAACACAACACAACACAACACAACACAACACAGCACAACACAATACAACACAACAGAGCACAACACAACACAACACAACACAAACACAACACAACACAACACAACACAACAAATGGAAACATACAACAGAACACAACACAGCGCAACGCAACACAACACAACACAACAGAACACAACAGAGCACAAACACAACACAACACAACACAACACAACACAACACAACACAACACAACACAACAAAACTCAACACAACACAACACAGCACAACACAACACAAATAACTCAACACAACACAACACAGCACAACACAACACAACACAAACACAACACAACACAACACAACACAACACAACACAACACAGCACGGCACAACACAACACAACACAACACAACACAACACAACACAAACACAACAAAACACAACAGAAACACAACACAACACAACACAACACAACACGACAGAACACAACACAAACACAACAAAACACAACGCAATCACAAGACAACACATCGCAACACAACACAACACAATACAACACAAACACAACACAACGCAACACAACACAAACACAACACAACACAACACAACACAACACAACACAACACAACAAAAGGAAACATACAACGCAACACAATCAACACAACAAAACTCAACACAACACAACAGAGCACAACACAACACAACACAACACAACACAACACAACACAACACAGCACAAGACAACACAACACAACACAACACAACACAACACAACGCAACACAAACACAACAAAAGGAAACATACAACACAACACAATCGACACATCAACACTCAACACAACACAACACAGCACAACACAGCACAACACAACACAACACAACACAACACAGCACAACACAACACAACACGACACAACACAACACAACACAACACAAACATAACACCACACCAACACAACACAACACAACTCAACACAACACAACACACAACACAACACAACACAACACACAACATAACACAACACAACACAACACAACACAACACAACACAGCACAACACAACACAACACAACACAACACAACACAACACAACACAAACACAACAAAACACAAACACAACACAACACAACACAAACACAACACAACACACAACACAACACAACACAACACAACAAAAGGAAACATACAACACAACACAACACAGCACAACACAACACAACACAACACAACACAACACAACACAACACAACACAACACAACACAACAAAACACAGCACAACACAACACAACACAACACAGCAAAACACAACACAACACAAACACAACACAACACAGCACAACACAACACAACACAACACAACACAACACAACACAACACAACACAACACAAAGGAGCACAACACAATACAACACAACACAACACAAACACAACACAACACAACACAAACACAACACAACACATCACAACACAACACAACACAACACAACACAACACAACACAACACAACACAGCACAGCACAACACAACACAACACAACACAACACAACACAACACAACACAACACAATACAGCACAACACAACACAACACAACACAAACACAATACAACACAAGCACAACACAACACAACACAACACAACGCAGCACAACACAACACAACACAACACAACACAACAAAAGGAAACATACAACACAACACAACACGGGACAACACAACACACAACACAACACAACACAACACAACACAACACAGCACAACTCAATACAACACAACAGAGCACAACACAATACAACACAACACAAACACAACACAACACAACACAACAAACACAACACAACACAACACAACACAACACATCACAACACAACACAACACAACATAACACAACAAATGGAAACATACAACAGAACACAACACAGCGCAACACAACACAACACAACACAACAGAACACAACAGAGCACAATCACAACACAACACAACACAACACAACACAACACAACACAACACAACACAACACAACACAACACAACACAACACAACACAACACAACACAACACAACACAACACAACACAACACAAACACAACACAACACAACAGAACACAACAGAGCACAACACACCACAACACAACACAAACACAAGAGAACACAACACAACACAACACAACACAACACAACAGAGCACAACGCAATACAACACAACACAACACAAAGACAACACAACACAACACAAACACAACACAACACAACACAACACAACACAACTCAACACAACACAACACACAACACAACACAACACAACACACAACATAACACAACACAACACAACACAACACAACACAACACAGCACAACACAACACAACACAACACAACACAACACAACACAACACAAACACAACAAAACACAAACACAACACAACACAACACAAACACAACACAACACACAACACAACACAACACAACACAACACAACACAACACAACACAACACAACACAACACAACACAACACAACACAGCACAGCACAACACAACACAACACAACACAACACAACACAACACAACACAATACAGCACAACACAACACAACACAACACAAACACAACACAACACAAACACAACACAACACAACACAACACAACACAACACAACGCAACACAACACAACACAACACAACACAACACAACACAACACAACACAACACAACACAACACAACACAACACAACACAACACAACACAACACAAACACAACACAACACCACAGAACACAACACAACACAACACAACACAACACAACACAACACAACACAACACAACACAAACACAAGAGAACACAACACAACACAACACAACACAACAGAACAGAGCACAACGCAATACAACACAACACAACACAAATACAACACAACACAACACAAACACAACACAACACAACACAACACAACACAACACAACACAACACAGCACAACACAACACAACACAACACAGCACAGCACAACACAACACAACGCAACACAAACACAACACAATCACAACACAACACAACACAACACAACACAACAACAAAAAAACATACAACACATCACAATCAACACAACAAAACTCAACACAACACAACACAAAACGACACAACACAATGCAAAAAAAACAACACAACGCGTACACAAACCCGCGGTAACCGAACGGTAAGTTAATTAGAAATCCTACCGGCAACACTTTTTTGATTTAAAACGTATAAAAGTTTTCAACACAGGGCGCATCGAGCCTTCAAATTTGACAATGAATAATTTGCTGTGGATTGTTGTACACCCTAAATATCCGATTTGTGACGAGCACTCGGAACAACTTGGCCAATTGTCCATCTATCTTCTGAGTGGGTCGCGTGATGGTGTCTTTGTACGCGCGTCAGGCCAACATCCTTTGCATTCGACGAGTTGGCCGTTTGTCACATCGTTCGATGCCATTCATGTTGGCTAGAAAGGTATGTTTCACATGTTTGTCCATTTGTTCACTGATCAATCGTTCCGTATGCGCGCATGCGTGCGTTCATGCCAGCATGTTCGCGAGAATATGTGATGCTTGTTTGTCCGTCCTGGTGCATGCACGTGGCCTGCAACAAAGTCATGGGAAATGCTGTTAGGCGGATTCGATGAATTTGGAAGGGATCCACATCCCGCCGGGTCAGTGATTCCTGACATTTGAATCCAAACAGAAGAGAGAAATAAATTTGTTTTACAGCCCACAGTATACGAATTCTTGTTGACTGGACTTGTGTTGAGGCATACCGGAGAACACAGTACGCAACAGATCGTTTTGTTGGCCCATCGGTGAGCACGCGCGCAAGCTGGCAAGCAAGCAAGTGAATCATCTGTGGCCAAACACAAGCAGCACATGTGTTCGAGTGCGGTCAAGCACGACTGCTCAGCAGTAACGAATCATCAAGCAGATATGGCCCAGGGCCAAAGTCTGATTGGGTAAAGCAAGCCGCCCGTGGCATGAGTAATGTCACAGTGATGTGCGTACGTGTGTGCAGACACGTGTGATTAGTCGTGATAGCGAACAGGTATCAATCAAAAGGCAGTCAAAAACGGTGCATGTGAGAATGTCTGGTTTTGTACATGACTGCTTGAACCAACATAACAGCTGGTGTACATACTCGCCGATAAGCAAACATCCATCTTATGATGCAAGCTGCGAAGCTTACGAAGTGTGGTTCATCTCTCAACGATATGAGAGGTCTTTTCCTAATTGATGACTAAGCAATCGTGAGATCATCCATTCGTGGGTGTGCTGATAGCGAGGCTATTTTCGTACAGCTGATTTTTCGAAACATACGAAGAACGTTTTACAAACCTTGATTAATCAGATCTATGTTGACCGAATGATTGTTGTGTTGTTTTTCACTATGATATGTTCTTTTACTGTGTTCTTGTGCTCCGTTAGGAAGGTGAATGCAAAGCAGCAATAACGCTATTATGGATGTTACCTCGTATAACAACCCCATACGTTCAGTTACCCACTCAACTTCAAACGTCTAGTTATATCTAGTCGCATTCTGCGCCACTAAAACCTCAATATCAATACCACCTCCCCCCCCCCTGGACATGATGGCATCAGTTCTGCCCTTCTGAGAACTTGTTCAGCGGACTGGGCTCCAGTGTTCTCCTCCATATATATTAACTCGATGTCTATCTGAAGGCAAACTCGTCTACTCCTGGCGTTAAGTCCGATAGCTACAGTACCAAAGAAAACAAAAGGTGAATTCTGTTTCATTTCATTCACGTTAATCTTGCTGAAGACTTTACAGAGGATAATAACTGACGATTTTAGGTCTGCTTTTTATATTTCAAATGTGCTGAAGTTTGCCTACCAAAAACAGCGTTCTACTTTGGATACCGTCAGCTATTCTATCCATTCAAAAGAATCATTGATTTATTAGAAAAGCAAACTCGTTCCTGCACTGTATGAGAGTTTTCAATTCGCTCAAAAGAGAACGTTAACTTTCTCTTTTATATCATCGAGGAATATCCCCATGGCTTTCCAGTTGGTTGAGAGACTATTTCACGATCCGGTCACAGTTCGTATATCCTAATGGTCAAAGATCTCCCAAAATCCCTATAAACAAAGCAGCATTGCAAGGTGCTATCCTAACACCACTTTTTGTTCGCTTTCTACATGTAGACCTGTCCTCCGATTCGTCATCCTTTACTTTCGAATGCGCCGAAGATGTTACGGCCGGTTCTGATCCCGGGAACAGGGTTAATATAAATCCTCTACATCAGTCTATTTATACGATGAGGGGATGGTCCAAAGCCGTTACATTAGCACTACATCCAAATAAGTGTGCAGAAGTACCCTCTTCAGTTTGTCATAAATCCTCATCACAATCAGATTATTCAGCCCTCACGATGCGAGGTTCAAACGTGGAAAGATTCTAGAGCTATAAACATCTTCATATACTTATCCCATCAAATCTTAAGTGGGCCCACCATACAGAAGATACCTTTTGCAAGGTAAGAAGGCTGACACTACATCTCTCTTCCTAGGTCTCCACGGGTACCCGCTCACATCATCCCTAAGATGGTTTATTCTTGTGTGTTAAGTCATTGCTTATACTAC
This sequence comes from Fasciola hepatica, assembly GCA_948099385.1. Taxonomy (NCBI): domain Eukaryota; kingdom Metazoa; phylum Platyhelminthes; class Trematoda; order Plagiorchiida; family Fasciolidae; genus Fasciola; species Fasciola hepatica. The sequence continues at coordinate 4,271,747 of CANUEZ040000012.1, read as the reverse complement.
TTCCCTGTCATTTTCCTGGTTAGCTTGTTAAAGACTCTGTGTTGACCAAGAGATCCTTTAAAAGCATTTATAGGTGCAGTAACATATCTTACTCTGAGTTATTGAATTTAGTGGAGAAAAATCCGTTTTTCTGCAATGTGAACAGCTGTGCAGCACTATACTTTCTGATGACACACACCTGCTACATTCATCTCTGACGTGCAGTAATTCCCACTCTGCTGAATGCAGTAAATTTGAATTGATATACTTCCGACCACAACGCTCTATAACCCGGTTATTCCATATCTAGTAAAATTTCTTGTTTCGAAAGAACAACTTATGAACGACTTGCGGGAAAAGCTTAATCACGATTATCCTTTCGCCATCAAGTTTTTCATTGATGAACATTGCGTGCTGATCAGCATGAGAGACAGTCAGCACCGTTTTGTTGTGTACCATGTATTTATTGCCATTGTCAAAACATAAAACTGATAACTGTTCACTGAAAATTTGTTCTGTTTGGACAAATAAAGTGCATCATTGACTTGACTTGACTAGAAATGAAGCTGCCAACCACGCTATCATCGTGTAGCGACAGCCATCTTCGTTCATACTTTTAAAACGTTCATTGTTTAACTGAACGCTGACTGCCAAGCGCGGTTGCCATTTGACCGTTGCTCTTGCGCACGCTCTCACGCACGTTCCCAAATACAGGCTAACCACTCTCTCCCAATCGCCTTCTCGTTCTCACGGGTCGTGGAGAATACCGTTCTGATTAACATATTCGCACAGTGCCGATCATTAAGGTAACGTGCAAGTGGTCCACGCAGTACAACGGACCAAAGAAAGCGTTTAACAAGGAAACCGCGAAGTAAGGCCTAGCAACCTTACAATCGAAGTGCGTGATTGGCTTCGTAGCTGTCACTGTTTCTTAGATCTCAAAGTGTGTGGTCTTTGACTCGTGCAGTCATTACCTCACACACGCACGCATGATCTACACTCCATGCAGTCATGGACGCACGCCTGCAATCGTGCACACACGTACACAGTTGACTTTTGCCGTGCTTATTCTCGGACAGCACTGACCAATCAGGTCGTAGCACGTGTTGCGCGACCTTGCACGACTTAGTCCGATTGTACCGTTGTCTTACACTTCCGACTACATACATGACTGACTCACGCACTTGCACACTTGTTTGCGTTCCACTTGCTCGCGTGTACTGGCGCTTACCGTACGTTGCTACGGTGCACGTTCGTCCATACACGTGTGCCTTCCTTCTGTTACCGGATTTGTGAACACAGCAGAGTGCTTTCGTCATGACAGGAAACAGTGGTTACCTTCATTAATTCCGAGTGGTTTGGAGAGTGGTGTTATCTTCTTTTTCTCCTGTAATGATATTAACCGCGTCATTGTCAAATGCCATCCACATATTTCTCAGTTTTGAGGCACGGTGCTTAGCAATCTGTGTATAATTCTCTTTTACTCCCAGAAATAAAAAATCACATTTTGATGCTTCTATATCCGTTTTTGGTTTCCCTACCGTTTGACTGTTTGTGTATTGTTATCATGCTCCCATATACCCCCATTCACTTTTGGTTTAAGTGACCTCTGTCCAATGCCAACGCTGTTATATATATATATATATATATATATATATATATATATATATATATATATATATATATATATATATATATATATATATATATATATATAATCACGCAATTACTTGCGAGTATTGTGTAGGATTGATGAATATTTGTTTCCCTGACTGTCCTTCGGACTCCACCTTTCACGCACAAACCTCAGGTCATCCGACCAACCTGCACTCGGAAGCACCAGACTCGAGTTTCGCTCTTGTTAGAGCTCATCAGTGGTGCCCATCCTCTGCCACACCCAGGGTTTGAACCCGGGCCCTTTCACCTCGAAGGCGTGTGTGTTACAACTGCTCCACCCTGCTCCCGGATGGGATCGTTGATGTGGGTCGACAGAATGAATGGTGAATCTTGTCAAGCCATGTTCAGCCTCAATACCAATCGGCCGCACCCATAGGACCAACGCGTTGGTAGATCGGACCTAATCTAGCTGTCAAGTTTGAGGTACCGCCGCTAATAGGTTGGTCTCTTATGGTTGGCCTTCAGCTGTTTATTAGTTAGTTAATTTAGTGGCGTCGATCTAATTTGCTGGTGCATTTTGTTAATTATAATAATTAAATGAATAACAGATATCATGGAAAATGATGACGTGTGTTGTTAACGCTAAACGTGCTACTGAAATAGACATTTCAACGTCTCATAGTAGTAAAACGTCATGCTTCGTTAGTGGACACTAATTTTACGAAATGATACTGTTCACGGATGTTATATAGGGTCTCCGAATAATTTCTGCATTCTACCTGGTCGATTTATTGTTTTCTTGATGGCTTACTTGACAAACGATGGCCCACTGGTGGTACTGATTACATCGTTTTCCTTTCCATCGAATGATGCTTGTAAAATTCAGCTGAACAGCTTCATATGCCATAATGTTTTCCTGTCTCAAGCAGAGTTCAATTACCATGTGACCCAAATACTTGGGGCCAACTAGAGGCTAGTCCCAAGTTAGTGTCATGGAATTCCGTGACGGTTATTTGTGGTGCCCAGGAATGAGTAACAGCTTCCCGATTGCAGCCATCGGAACCGGAGTCCAATTTGCAGAACACTACTGCGGAAATCAAGCAATTAAAGCCGGAACTGAGCCAAAAACACAACGCGAGAACGAACTGTTGATGTGCAGTTCAAGGAACGGGTGTTATAAGCCCGATATTGTCCAAAGAAACGTATTTTATCCTAGTTCTACTTATCCGCAATCAGGTCGAGGAGGGTGGTTGAGATCATAATTGGGGGCGAACGTAAAATTGCGGTTGTAGACATGGGGGCTCAGGCAGCCATAACACCTTGAGAGGAGAGAAGTTCGGTTAAACCATGTGGAAGACAAGTACTTGCATTCGGTAGGGAGGCTCTGCGAGTAATAACAAAGCAGCCACTAGAGGTTCAGATCGACCATGTTCGAGTGACGCATGGGATGTTACTGGTTGAAGAGGTAGCTGAGACTATTGTTGGTGTTGATTTGCCGAAGTGTCTGGGAGCCAAAAATGATTTTGTAGCTCATCGATTGCGACTAGGGGAGAGAGGTATCAAGCTGCGATCCCGCTGGAAGAGGTTGAGCTACATTTGTGGTGTAAAAAGTTTCTCTCTCTCAGACCGTCCAGTTCCGTGAGTCAATCACTGTACCGAGAAGTATACTGATTTTTTTTATCACCAGATGACGGATACGGTTTTTGAGACTGGCTAAAACACCGGATCGACTTGGTGTCGAGAGCAATATGCAAACCGATATGCCGGGAGATACCACAGGAAGTTGTGTTGGAATTAGAAATTCCGGTCTGCGATATGTTAACAAAGGCGGTAATTCAGCATAGCACCAGCCGGTATTCCTCGCCAGTGTTATTAATAAAAAAGCCGAAAGGCGCGTATCCATTTGGTGTTCCGTTTCTGGAACTCAACAATGTCACAGTTAAGGGCGCATTCCCAAAGCCACTAACCGAGTTGATAGCTGAGCAACTTCATGATGCGGAGGTGTTGTCGTTAAACGACTTGAGGTCGGGTTATTGGAAATTAGAGGAGCTCGAAAGAGACCGGAAGAAAAACAGCTTTCTGCGTCAAAGCAGGGCATCTTTGGCTCCTACGAATGCTTTTAGATTTGAGCAATGCGGCGGCTACATTCAAAAGTATGGAGCTGCAGTTCCTGGAAAATCTGGACTGTGTTGTGGTCTATGGCGATGATATCATAATATTTCAAGGACAATTCGTGACCATGTTTCTAAATTAGGTGCCAAAATGGTGCACTTGAAGTTGAGCTCGCGCAGAAATTCCTGATCTCACTTGACAAAATCCTTTGTTTGGGACATATTACTGGAGATGGTAAACTGCAACCACTACTCGAGAAAGCGCGGACAATTCAAAACTTCCCCTGGCCAAAATCAAAGCGTCAACTAATATCGTTCCTCGGTCCGGTTGTTATCACGCCAAGTTCGTGTCAAACTTTTCCCAGAAAGCCGGAGTCTGTTTTCAACTACTGAAAAAAGATGAGAAACTTGAATGTGCATTAGATACGGAGAAGGCGTTTAAGAAACTCAAGAAAAGTGCAACAAACCCTCGGAACTGTTTGGCAGTACCAAAGCCGCATGATAAATTCACCGCGGCTGTGGATGCCAGTGAGGTTGAAACTGACTCAGCATCATCACAACCGTCGGGGATTATCAGGTACGTTAGCTGGTTGCTTACTAGTGCCGAAAGGGAATACTCCACTACGAAAGGGAAAGGTTAACAGTCGTGTGGGCACTGAAAAAGCGGAGAAGGTATCTGAGTTCTACTAACTTTGCATAAAAACAGATCACAGGCCATTGACACGGCTGTGACAGCACGAAATCCAGGAGGAATTTGGCGCGATGGGCATACTGCCTGCAAGAATTTACCTTTGCAATCGAGCACGTGAGCGGTCGACAAAACGAAATACCTGAGATGATGTCCCACCCGATCCAATTTCCGGCCGGATCAATAACAGTGGACAGCTTGATGCTAAGTGACGATGTTTTCAGCCATCCCGCCGAGGCCAAAGACTTTTCACATTTGGATCACCTCAAAACATTATCAAAATCTGCCAACCATCAATACAAACGAACAACAGCCTAGTGTAGACGGTCAATTCGAACCTACAAGCCCAAACCAGACCAGACGGGAGCTAATCCGCGCTGCACGACTTACTGAAAATACGGGAGCGATTGCTTGCACAGGACGGCAAGCTATTCGTTGACGTCGACATCGGACAGGGTTTGCAACCAAGAACATAACTTTTTGTTCCCGAGGCTGTGCGCGAGCGTGTAGCACAGCTAGCGCTTGACAGTGTTCACGAGACAACGAGTCTTCATATTGTTGCGACGCAGGGTCTTCTACCCACGATAGGGCCCGAAGTCGACAAGTACATATAAACTTGCCCTGATTGTTAGCGGAGCAGATAGCTCGTGACAGTGGCACTGCCAATGCAGCCCGTAGAAGCATAACGAATCTTTCAAAGTTAACGGCTGGATATATTTTTAGTCCCTTATATGTGAGTTCGACGAGAAACCGGTACATCAAGACCATGATTGACCATGTGTCCCGCTCGGTGGAAGCAACCCGAATCCTGGATCAAACAGGCGCTACGATCTCTCGCGTATTTGTTCATAATATGGTGGCGCGATTCGGTATACCCGAAACGATCATCACTGACTAGGGCACTCGATTTGAATCGAAGAAATTCCGCTACATTTTGGAACAATGTGGGATCCGGCAAATACGGACGCCAATTTACCATTCTCAATGGAACAGAATAATAGAAAGATTTAACGGAACCATGAAAGAATGGCTAAACAACAATCCAAGTGACTGGCAAGAGAGACTGTCGGAGATATTGCTCATCTACCACACAACGAACCACTGTTCAAGCTGGTTTTTGGATAGGAACGCAGAATGTATCTGGATTTGTTACTTATCATGGAAGAAACGATAAATCTCTAACAACCCGCTGGCCGAAGTACCCAGTGGAATTGACGATACAACGGACGAGAGATGCCGAGAGCCAAGGCAACGCAGGGTACGATAAACGAAATGAATCACAAAAATGGGAGCTGTTCGTGCCCGGAGAGCTGGTAAAAGTTGAGAATCACCACAGATCTGATGTGGTCGGTCCGGAGGCCAGCAAGTTCCAGAGACGACGAAATAGGCCTCGCATTATGGTAGAGAGGAAGAATGCCAAATTCTGAATCAGTCGAGGACCAAAAGGCAAATGGGTCAACAGATGCAACTTGGCTCCCTGGTGCATTTGGAATGATATTTTACAGGAAGGGCAAGTGTGGCTGTGAATGCTGTGGCAACAGAACGAGGCGAGTATCAAACCGATTGGGCCAACTTACTGAGAGCCACAGACCGAAGAATAGACGGTGAATGTGTGGGCAGCATTCCGTACCAGAGAGAAGGAGGCATATGGACTAGCAGGTTGGACTCAGCGGGATCTCGTTCAACCAGCAAGAAAGCCTATGTGTGGGGTTACCCATCAGGCTGTCAACGGGACTAATCAGACCAGTCGGTCGGGAATAGTGCTCAAACGAAACAACAATGCCTGCAGGCAACGGGTCAGATCGCAGCTGAAATACTCAGGCAGCCGGAGGATCAATGTTGGTACGGTGCGGTCTTTGAAAAGGACTAGATACACGGTTGTGTATGTTTTACCGACTTGTCTGGCTGCTCAAATACATGTGCGGCTCACTCATTTTGCTTTCTTCATTACGAAATACGATCCTCCATACGGATCACGGAGCTGCCGTTTTATTTCTATCCTATGTTCAACGAAATACGCGTCGTTGTGTCGCGTCAGTTAATCATGTTCACAGTGTCACACACGCACCGTTCTTGATTGCCTATTGATTGATGCCTGTTCGCTGCCACGACCAGTAATACATACATAGCACACACGTACGCACATCACTGTGACATTACTCATGCCACGGGGGCCTTGCTTTAACAAATCAGACTTTGGCCCTGAGCCATATCTGCTTGTTGATTTGTTACTGCTGAGCAGTCGTGCTTTACTGCACTCAAGCGCACGTACTGCTTGGGCTTGACAACAGACGATTGACTGGCTTGGTTACGGGCCAAGTGGTGGGCTGATAGACGTGTCTGTTGCGGGCGATGCTCTGCGGTACTTCCGAACACAGCACATGCATTTCTTCGTAGAATGTAATTTTGGCGCGAGGAGCCTGAACCGTAAGTATTGGGAAATACACTTGCATCTTTCCGGCTTTCGGCTTTTCGATGTGAAAGTTGCAAGTGGATTTTCCACTCAGGCTCTTCTTGCCAACATCGCATTATATTTCGATGTCCATTGGATCACGTTCAGCCGTGTGCTGTTCGTCCCATTGGGACGCGTGTCCGGACATTTGGTCGCCGAACATTTGGTCGAATTAACATTTGGTTGCCAGGATATTGGATGATTGAAATACGCTATATTCATTTAAGTCAGTCAAATGTCACACCCTCAGAAAGTGGGTTGGGCGTGGCCCGTGCCCTTGGCCACTCTCGGGATTTACTGTTAAAACCTGGTAATCCAGAGTTATAAAGGCATGCATTGATCACGAATTGGCGAACGAAAGGGCTTGTCCCATGCTGTTATGCGAATGCATCACAGTCAAATTATTTTGACCGTTATGACCTCATAACAGCTTCACATCGGAATTCCTAGAATCGAAGGATTGAAACTGAGGTCAGCTGAAATGGTTGTGCAATCTACCACGGCAGTGCCCGGTGAATCTGGAATTCAAGCCTTTGTCCTTTTTGGGGTGACAGACACTTGATCCACTTGACTACCTCAGTAATGTGAACAAAATGACCCACCTTAACGATTACATGCAGCAGGCAAAACAGCATTCATCACTGACCATGACTTAACCAATCGGTTGCTACTTTCGAGGGACAGGTTGGTTTGCCTGATAATGGGAACATTATACAGACTGAGACACTTTGGAAGTGTTACATTTTCAGGTTGAAAACCAATGAAAAAAGTGTGGGACTGGGTTTCTGCTACTTTCTGAGTGTGACATTTGAAAGACTTAAATGGATATAGCGTAATTCAATCATCCAAATGTCCATTCGACCAAATGTCCAACGACGAAAAGTCCGGGGAGCCATTGGGAAGTGACCGACGAGGCTATCCCAGTGATTAAAACCAGAACAGTTGCTGTGTATCATTGGAATAGTGGTTCGCGCACCATCGATTATTCACTCGCGTTATTCACATCCGACTATCCGGACCGCGATAGCTCAGTTGGTAGAGCCTCTGCCCGGTAAGCGGATTGTTGCCAGTTCGTTTCCGGATCGCGGCGCTCGACTTTTCGATGTGAAAGATGCAAGCGGATTTTCCATAACATGTATTTCTATTGAAAACCGCGGCTAACTTTCGTTGGTAAATGCATAGTCATTAGACGCTTATGCTGACGCCAATTTCATCCTTACAGAAGAATAAAGACCATAGTAGTGTAACAAATATACTTGTTTGTCATCGTAATGTCGAGTAGCGTAAAAGACCATCAAGCGTTACCGCCGCTAAATTTATAACAAACAGTGGATGCATATTCTAAATTAACTTGACTTTACCAATTTAGTTTAATGATGTCCTTATTGCGTAATACAAAAGTCCCATCCCTGGGTTGCACACAAGAAATAAGACTCACGTGCCAGCTGTCTAACCTTACATGAAAAAGGCTACCAATGAAACAGTAATCAGAATGGCGTAGTCCTGAAGAGGGCTTTGGGGTCGTGTCAATGTACGGTGACTACCTTGTCAACGAGCCATACAGTGTACACAACATTTGTTTTACATAGAGGCATCCCTTTGAAAATCCCGAGAACGAGCTTTAAACGGTTCAAAGTACGCATATTCCTTATTCACAGAACAGCAGAACCGTCCACGGGCACCCCGTCGTCAACCGCACCGAACGAGACGCAGCTGTAGAATGACAAAATCGCTGTACACACGTGTTTTTAAAAGACTGGTGAGCCAATCAGAACTCACCGTATGCAGTGGAGTAAGAAAATTGAACAAATTGCCCACACACCAAACTATGGAAGAATTTATATGCAAAGCACTTTTTATTTCAGACAGAAAACGCCCAGATTTTCCTATATCTACCACCTCAGCTTACATATCCCAACAACTGAGCAATGCTTCACACCAGAACCGTTAGACTTATCTCGGACTTCCCTAGTGCGCTTTGTGCTTTGGTTACAAGGATCAACACCCCAGATAATCACTGTATTTAACGCTAATAAAACGAAATTATGTCGGAACAAGGTAAAGTTCTTCCTGGTTGCAGTGGGGCAGCACTAAACCTTACTTCGGCTGGTGGCCAACCTGAAGAATTCGCTACCAACTGAGGTAGTGGGACAGTCTAGTCACCCTTTGTTCAAGTTACTACCTGCCGTTTTTCTAAATTGGTAGTTGTAGTAGATTCATGCCTCAGTCCATATCTCTAAGCCAAGGTGACGAGGCTTACACGAAAAGGCCTCCCTCAGCCTCCGTAATGAAGAATGATAGTTCACTTTTTCAAGGCAAAATACAGCCATATGGTCGAGTGATAAATTGAAGAGCTGCAGACTATCAACAGATACAGATGGTCAGGAAAGTGGCCACCTCATTTGATCTCGTATTTGAAAGTGCTATGACAGTTACCATTCGTTGTGAGTGACATCAATGAACTCCGCTACTGATCTCCGGTCAATGGTTGAGTGCAGTGTAGTAAAAATCAGCTGATCTCTTCACTTGGACCTTTTTGCACTTTGCAACAAGAACCCAGTCAATCTTGACATAATTATTCTGTTCACAGTTATCCCATTTGTGCTTCAGGAGTGTGAGTGGAAGCATCAAGTGAAAGCGTACACTACAGAGCACAACTGTGATTCACAAACAGTTTATCGTGGCAAAAACTGTGAAACCGTTCATCTGCTTCCCGTTACATTAGCTCACCCATCTATATGCGACTTACTTCCAGTAGTATAACTAGCGACCGCGGTAACTGGTTTCTTGAAGTTAGCCGCGACTGAGTCACATTGCACTGTCAGCGGATTCCTCAGTGGCCTGTTCATCAAGGAGCATTTTCTCGCTCTCCTGATGAACAAGGGTGACGGCTGTGAATAAAAGACCTGCCGAGTGAATAGCCATGTAAGTGAGTGGACAAAGTGCCGGGTACACACACGCACGCACATATATATATATATATATATATATATATATATATATATATATATATATATATATATATAGCCATTTTAGATACTGTGGTCAGAATATCCTTTTCTGGCTTTAGTTGGTGATACTTTGCAAGGAATGATATTTACTATCCATTTGCCTTCAGAGTTTTAGTTATGGTTACTGAAGAACAATCTAACTGGTTTCACACTTGTGCATTTCACCATTTCTCGGGGCAAAAATTAGAGTTAAAACTAACCATTCAAGGCCGATTTTTGATCGTCGATGAAGTTCGATATAAGTTTGGTCTGGTAGTGTGATTATTTGATATCACTCGTATATAAATGACGAAGTCAGTCAGAATATAGTCCACAGGTATGGGACTGGTAGGTGACTGGATTTGTTCTCTCGAAATTGTCTCAATATCAGCATCCTCAGATTTGAAGGACCTCTCTACCACATACTCGTCCGTTCGGAAACCAGAAACACCCTGTGTTGCAAGACTGGGCTTAGCTCACCGCGTTCACTCAGACTGAAAGTGTTTTGGGAAATGGTACAATAACAAAATTGTGATTGGGCACGAGAAGGATTGACATCAAAGGAGAACGAATGCTGAGTTCATACTTCCCTGATTTGTAAGTCTTAAGGATGCCGTCGCTGTTGAAGTCCACTAACTAATTCCCGTTGCTTGTCTTTCTCTAATGTGAGATCACTGTTGTTTGATGTCTAGCGGGGATAGTCTGGGGCGAAGAACTGTGCGTTCAACCAACCAGAGGTATTCATCAAGTATTTTCAACCATATGTGGGAAACATCTGATTCTCCCTCTTTCTCTCTCTCTCTCTCTCTCTCTCTCTCTCTCTATATATATATATATATATATATATATATATATATATATATATATATATATATATATATATATATATATATATATATATATGTGTGTGTGTGTGTGTGTGTGTGTGTGTGTGTGTGTGTGTGTGTATTTGTGTGCGGGTTGCCCGTGTTAATACGCCTAAATTCAGGTTCGATAGATGGATGTTAAGTATCCCGGATACCAGGTACTAAGTAGACCTGGAGAACGGCCTGGGGAGCTGGCAATAAGTCAAAAGTTCCGCCGGTTGCCGAAAGACGGCAAAAGTCAGTGAACTAGGTGAAGGATGGTTTGTATTGAAACAAAGTCACCCAAGTTTACGTTTTAGAACGACACCGGAGGCGATTCTAGCTAAGAGAACTAAAATTTCAACCGTCCGCAAACAGAGCAGTCAAAAAAATGTGTCCTTCAATTGGCGGAAACCAATTGTCTTCACAGCAAACAGACAAACAACGTACAGCCCTGTGGCATCGACCAACAAACAAACTGCTTAGAGTTAAGTGCTAATTGGTTACGTTTGCCTACGGTAATTTTGAGTCATGAATTTACACATTTAAACTCAGTCATCTCCAGGGTGTTACAGATGTTCAGTTGTACTATTCGTACTACTCGCTCTGATTAGAACGTGACTACTCATCGCCAAAAGACTGCCAAATCTCGTTAGCAGTTAGCCGGTCATCACCTGACCAAGATTAAAGTCAGGTTCGAATGATCGGAGTTGCGAACGATAGGATAACGGGTCGATAAGACGCGAAAGGATTCCCGTCAGCTGGTGGAGGGCCTTATTATCAGTCAACCAATCAGTGGAGATGCATCCCGATACCAGTTTAAACCAACTAGTTTGTGGTGCGAAGAATGATGACTGTTAGATCCTCGAGCCTATTAGAATGCTATAGGTTGCGTCCGGTTTCCAGACCAGAATGAGAGTTACGCGAAAAGTCAGGAAACAAAGTTCAACCTAACGTAGGATTTATATGCGTGTGTGCGGTACTTCATGAAGAGTTCGTGGTGTCCCTCAAGGAGTTCACCGGACACTCAATATCTTAGAAACAGTGCGGAAACAAGCGACGGCAATCTAGGGTCACAAGGCCAATTCATCCGACCACAGTTCCGATAGCCTAACAAAGCAAATTGGCTTGGCGGAACCAGAATACTGGTCTAAGGGTCACACGCTGTCCAATAAGAGGTGGGGATAGGAAAGCAAACACAGCGATCGTAGTCGATCGTGGCTAACATGGGTCACATCTGGTCGAAAGATCATAGGTGCAGGGTGTGCAAGGAAAAAATTATGCATGCGTCTGTGTGTTTTGTGTGCATGTATACGTGCAGGTACTCGTGTGTGTGTTTGTGTGTGAGTGAAATGAATGATCGGATAGATCCATAACGAGTCACACACAAAAAAGGGGCATAAACAAAATGAGAAGCGGCCTGGAGCAAGGCAAAACGGAAGAGTTTGACACGTAGGCATGACAGATTCAACAGTGACAATGACTCATCCTGTAAGGGTAGGGTCTGACACAGCGTTCGACAGACGGTTCGGTCTCACCGGCAGACAATGCATCAGCATCTGTCCCTACCGAACCCACGAAATAACGAGCGACAGGACAGCCGATCGATAGCGTGAATCGATAGACGAGAGACGAATCCTGCCAGCGCCATCTAAGCCTCATGGTGTTGTCGCCCACATCAATCGGACCAATGCGCTGTGTGCAACGAGTGGGTACATGAACTGACACCCTATATATTCTGTCTTTCACAAATAAACGAGATAGTTCGCATGCAGAACAGTTCTCACTAGAGCTAGTTGGACGATATAAAACACATCATATACGTATACTGTCTGCTCTCTGTTAATAAAAGGACATGGTTCGAAGCCAGAAATTTCTTCTCAGTGGAGTCAGTGGGTGACTAAAACATGCTACTGAAACTACTCCAACCCAAGATTACGTAAACCGAAAAGGCAAGAATGGAAGGCTGCGGAATTGCAAAGAATTGATTTATATAAAGTTTACAGCAAGGAAAATATATGGCAGATCAGAATTTAAACACTCACGACGGGCTTTTGTTGTACCCGATCAAGGTGATTCCGATCGTCTGAAGCTCCTCAGTGTACACTGCCATGAAGTCGTACCAAGTCGTGTTGCGTGAAAAGCACGCTGAGTTTACTAATTGCTTCCTTCTCTCTAAAGTTACTCGCCAATTTGGCTCGCACGCAGCACGGACCTCCGAACAGGAAAAGAGGGATGCGGTCCGACATTTTCGGAAGTTCCTTCCGCTGGCAGATCAGGTGGGTCTACTTCAACACAAAGAACGTTCTCATCATCCGTTGCCACGTCGAAATGAATTTTGCTGAGGTAAATTCGATGTACAGATGCATCATCCAGATCAGCAATTGCATCCATAGGCTGACCAAGTTGTTTCGTAACGATTCCGTGAGCTTGTTGACATTCGTTGCCACGGGAGTGCGTGACGTCGCTGCAATCAAGATACCTCAGCTATGACCACAACGTCTTCGACTGAAATCGAACAGCCGAAGTCCCCTTAGTGATCGCATGCATCGCATACCGAAACTGCATCCAGAATATGTCGCGGGAATTTTCTCGGGTGGGCTGATTCTAGTGTAGTGACATTGAATTCATTTATGGCAATCAACATCTTTATCGCCACCCCAAGTATAAACTCTGTTTTATCACTCCGAACCAAGATGTTCGTGGTTCGACCGCCAGTAATACACACGCTCTTGTGAGTCCTCCCTGATCGTTTCTCGTTCTGTCCTTTTTGCTCTGCGGGTTTGCATAAATATCTCTATGGCTCGACTTTGGTTTTCTGATTACTAGCAAAGCATCATTCGATACGTTACTGTAATAATCAACCGCGTCCTTATCCCATTCGTCTCGTTAGCCTTGTGCGCAATACTGCTGGACTAGGGCACAGCTGGTGAATTGGAAGCAAGAAATCTTCGTACGTTCGAATATCTGTTTCGCGGTTATGGGCACTGCAGTTTCTGTGCTATGGGTAACCTGAAGCGCAGAATTTAACTGTAAAATTCATCAAGTAATCCAGTGAAATTTATCCGCAATTCACAGTCGTGACCTCATGAAGACAGTGTCACTCAGACAAATCAACGTGTCTCTATCCTCTGACCATTTGACAGGCAGCATGAATTTCTGCTTCAACTTCTGTTGCCCCATAGAATCTTCACACCCGTTTGGTGACAGATTTTCTTCCCCCTGCTTGAAAGTACCAAGTAGCAAGAGGGGACGTTCTTTTAGGGCTAAGAAGAGCACCCAGTTCAGTTCAGACATGAACAAAAAGCGGCATGGGAAGATTTATGCACAGAAGAGAATCAGCAAATGGAAATATGGCTCTACGTTGTATGTGTTCTTAAGAGAGTTATGGACTGTGTTCAGTTCGAAACAAAGTGTCTGAGTTTATCTAGAGAGCTAATGTTCAATTGAGTTCAGAAAATCACTCACCATGCACTGAGTGCGGTGGCTTTGGTTGCTATCTCCTAGCGGCGACCTCAAAAAGAAATCACGAAAAAGGAATGAGTACAAAAGGAGTAAGAGGGGAACTACAAATACTGGTATCAAATCGATGAAGAAAGTTTGTTAATACCAGATCATCACTGATCGCGACATCTAGCCGTATCCATCAGTGTATATACCATAGAGTGGGAGGGTCTTTTGGACTCCACCCAGGAAGTCTAACACGCCGTACATGTCCAAGTTTACTAGTTAGGCCTTTCATACCTTTCTTTCATCTCATGAAATGACCACCCTTACTCATTGTAGTAATCACAATTAACTGAACTGTTAGGACGTACTGAGATTGTCCCCACGCAGGACTACGCAAACGATAATAGCAAGAAGATCAAGGCCGCGAAATAGCGAGTTAATTGTATTGTAGGACTGGTTTGTATATGTTAAATGAGAGGAGATAATTGGTAGACTCGAAGATGACCAGTCGCAGGGAGCTTTTGTCGCACTTGTCCGCGGCGATCCTGGTTGGGTGAGGCTCATCCGCGTGCGTGGCTACGAAGCCGTTTCACGTGTAATGCCTGCTTAATCACCACAAGCTTCCTCCCTCAAGAGCTCCTCGTCCATTTGGCTCTCCTGTCACACTGATCTTCGAACTGGAGCTGGTGGCTGTGGCTCGGCTGCGGGGCATTCGTTTCAGGAGTCGGAATAGATAAATCACTGTCATCAACACGGTCAGCACCTGGATCCTTGATTGTCTCAGCAGTGCCGTTGGTTACGTCACCTTTTGCCACTTTAAAATGGATTAAACTGATTCACCGATACATTATCGAGGTCCGTAATCTGGACCATAGATTGATCAAGTTGTTTGGTGATAATTCCACGAGTCGGTCTAAGCTCTTTGCCGCGGAAGTATGTGACATCACTGGAATCAAGAAGCATCAGCGAAGACCGTAGTCTTCTGGACGTGAAGAGAACAGCTGGACTTTCATCGGTGGTTATGTGCACCACGTTCCTGTGCTGCAGCAAGAAATTGTCGAGGAACGATTCGAAGTCAGGCAACCTTCTCGGGTTGCACTTTTCACAGAACGCACCAACTTTTCCGCGGCACCACAAGAGCACGGGTGGTGTGGCGCCGTATGCAGATGCCGACATCCGATTCTCTCAAGCCAGCTTTTCAGCTCCACCTCACAGAATTGCGATCCATTATTGGTGACTAGTGCCTGTGGGATTGTTTCTCGGCTGAAGCATTTCCGTAATACTTGGATTACGAACGGGGTGGTTGTTGAACTGGTCAGGAACACTTCCGGCCTTTTAGAGTAGGAGTCAATCAGTATCAGGGCATGATATTGGTTCAAGAATGGGCCCCAGAGGTCAGCATAAACTCTCTGCCCTGGAATGTAGCTGTCGGGATCTGGGTTCCAGTTGTTTGGTCCCCACTAAACTTTGTGCAGACAAGCATTGCATTTTTGTGTCGTAGTGCAAATATCTGCATGCAGTCCCGCCCACCAACACATCTGTTGACCCAGTGACTTCATTTTGCCCACGTCCAAGGGGCGTTCGTGTAGTTCATCCAAAACCGACTTACGTAATGGAGGTGGGATGATAAGCCGGTCACCTCGATAAAGGACGCCGTCGGGTAGGATACTGAATTCTTCTAGCAGTACGAAGAACTGAGGAATCTTTCGTTTTACCTCGGGTTGCCATCCCTTCTTGATCGCCCAAATCACAGACGAGTAGTATTCTTCATGTCTGTTTGCTCATTTATTACCTCGACACAGGGGCAGCAGGTGAAATGAAATGGCATGGGTCCTCCTTTGCGAATCGTGAGTATCATGAGAAGAAGTCCTCTTGCGGGATTGTCTCACCTGGTCGATGCAGCCCATGCTGTGCTCCATCGCTGAAATTTGGCAGCCGTGGACTTGGTGACTGATCTTTGTGGGTTATGTAACAACTAAAGCTCTCGGTGGTCGGTGACAACCGTTAACTTCAGTCCGAATGGATGCTAGTGCAGAGGGCGTGCCACCCAAAAAACGGCCAAAGCTTCTTTCTGCATTGGGGAATAACCCCTCTCTGCACTATTGAGAAGACGCGAGATGCAGATGATTGGGCATCCATCATGTTCCAGAATTACTCCCATCCCCACTTCGGACTCGTCAGTGATCAGTATGGTCGGCTTGGACTGTGCAAATGGGGCTAGTATCGGTCGGTAAATTATATTTTGAATAAGACCGCGTAGTATCTTTTCGCACTGTGCATTCCATTGCCACACATCGGACGACTGAGCCAGGAACAATGGTCAGGCTCTTTTGCAAAGTTCGGAATGAACCTGGAGTAGTATTGCAGGCACCCAAGAATTGATCGTAAGTGTTCCTGATTTTTCGATGACTCTATGCCAATCAGGGGTTTGAAACGATCTGGATCGGGTCGGTATCCGTTTGCATTGACAGTGAAACCGAGGAAATCGAATTCGGTGACACCGAACTTGCGCTTAGGGGCTTTGGTTGATACATTTCTTTCCACGAACTTCTCCAGCAACTTTCGCAATCAGTGGTCATGTTCTTCCTTCGTGGATCCGAAAATGAGCACATCATATTGATATGCCATCACCTCCTCGATATCACGGATCCTCTAGTCTATTGCAGCCTGAAATATCCTGAATGACTCGAGCAAGCCCAAAGGCAATAAATTGTATTGGAACATGCCCCACTGATAGTTAATGGTAGTTAGTGATTTAGACTCCGCGTGCAGCGGAATTTGCAAGTACGCGTCGGCCAGATCGATTTTTGAGCAATACTTGATACTGAACATGCATTTCATGAACTCCTCAGGTTCCACTGTAGTTGCCGCGCATCTCCGTAAATGGGGATTCAAGATCAGTTGGTAATCATCGCAAACCCGGAGTGTCTGTCCGTTGCTCTTCATCTCCATCCCAATCGGAGTCGTCCATGTGGGTGGAATCACACGCGCAATGACACCGTCTTGTTCCATTTTGGTAAGCACCTTCAGGATACCCTCTCTCAGGCCGTAAGGCAACACACAGGGCTTTAGGAGCGTCAGACAACCATCCACTTCCAACTTTGCAGTTTCAGCCTCCATATCTTTTTTGTTGTTGAAGTATGGCACGATCAGATTCTTCTGGATAAGTTGTTTCATCGAAGTATCGATTGTTGTCTGGAGGGTTACTGATAGGTCCAATGTATACAAGGCTTTCAAGCCCAGAGTCGATGGACTGCCTACCGGAATTAGGAATAATATCGGGACATACTCGCTGTTCAACCGAACTGTTGGTACAATTTCAGCCAACAACATAAGACGATGACCAGTAACACCGTGAACGCGCACACCAGTCCGTTTTATGAATACACTAGGCTGAACCAAGCTGAACACTGATTCTGGAATGATGGGCTCGCAACTTTTGGTATCCACAATGAACTGATGTCTCAAGCCACACTGCAATTTGACCGAGTTTTACAGAAAATGCCTAGAATCACTCTCAATTGTTAATGTATACACCTGACTGACGTCGTCTTACATTCCAGTTCATACGGGAATGGGCGTACTGCATAACGGAAGCGGCAGGTGGAACGTAAGTGGAATTCGCCACACGAGAAGCGACGATTCAGTTTGCACTGGTCTGCTTTCAGGAGTCACGGCCGGCTTCGACTGAATTGTTTGGCTTGAACAGGGTGGTTTACGAGGGCGAACGTGTTGGTAGTGCATTATTGAGCCTTCGGCCGTCGCTTCACTTACGCCATCTAATTGCTCGCATCTTCATGGGGCCTCAGAGTACGAGAGGTCGGATTTCAGTAATGGCTTCGTTCATAGCTCCGGACTATTCTCACGGGTGATTTGGCGATCAAACAGTTGGGTCTCCAACTGATCTTCGAAATAACATTTTACGGCCTGCACTTCTAGCCTCTGGAAGAACTATAGACTCGGGCCACGAACCAGCGAGTGGAACTTGGGACTTTCGGTCTCCTGGAAATTGACCGGAACTACGTAGCCCGATAGAAGAGCCTGCATTACTATGGACGGAACTGCAGCTGAGGCTGTCGCACAAGCAATGTTTTTCAACAGTGTGTAAAATGAACGACTGCCATCCGTCAAGAAAGAAGCAGTCTGTTTTCCTTTTTCCCTTCTTTAATTATGCTGCCCCATTGTTCGAACAGTTCAGTCCAGTCTTCCTTTTCGGATGCACCAGCTGTTCAATACAGCGCAGTTCCATGACGAGACGCTAAATGTAGTATTCGCGATACGCGCGCTGAAATCACTCCAACACGAAACTACGTGAACCAAACTCTCAAGAAGACCATGGCTATGGAATAGCACGTTAAAAGCATTGCTGAACCGATTTGTATGAATACTTTGAGTCAAAGGAATTAATTGGTAGATTAGAAGTCAACCCATCACGGCGAGCTTTTGCTGTACCCATCCTCGGCGATCCTGACTAGTTGAGACTCATCAGCCTACGTAGCTACGAAGCTATACCTGACCATATCACATTTGATGCCTGTTGAATCACAGGATCGTAGGACGTAATATATGCTACAGTTATAGAAATTTTACCGAGTCCATTTCTGTTCACCTTTTTCGAAACATTTGTCTGGATTGTGATGGCTTTGTTTCATCGTAAACTCTGTTATTTTCACAGAGACCCACAAATCATCCTAAAGGTCGATGGAGTCGTCGGATTTTTAACTTCAAAACTGTAGTAAGGCTAAATCACAACCTAGTTTTCCCGTCCATTATATATGAACCTTGTATCTCTAGTGATAACTAACAAAGGCGAGATTGTTAAAATTGCCTCAGTCGTGCGGATGACGAATCTGTTATTCGAAATTAGACACACGACGAAATATGTTTTACTAGGAGGAAAACAAATAATAATGAAAACAATAATAATAATAATAATAATAATAATAATAATAATAATTGAGACAAGAACTAGTGAGCTATTATTTTTATGGAAAACCACAAACCATTCTGAAGGTACATGAATGCGTGGGATTATAACATCAAATTTAAAAAATGTAAGTCAGAACTTGGTTTTCAGTCCATTTTATTATGACACTAAACATTGATAGCAATTGACAAATATAGTATTGTTGAATCTGTTTCAGTAGTGCGAATCACAAAGCTCTCTTTATTGGGGGTATTAAATGCTTGTGTTGTGTGATTCACCATGTAGTGTCAACCCTCAACTCGCCACAAAAGCACTGTACATCTTCATCATCCTTGTTACGGGTCACGAGCCATGCAATTCCACTGAGATCTCAAAGGGATTCAAACTCGAGGCTAACATGTGAGTCTCGGGGGCTCTATATCAAGTGATTTATAAGTTAAGTAAACCGTTGGGACCCGGCAGGGGTAGCCTGGTGATTAGCTGTTCTGCCCACAATCGGTCATCATGGTCTTCAATGATGAGTTGAGCGCTTAAACAGCTTTATGAATTAGGCAAATCTGTTATTCACAACCAGATAGACACTAAGAAGTACTTTCGACTGAGAGGAAAGCCGGTTATTAGAGCTGCGATTTCCTGTGCACAGTGGATCAGAAAGATCGTCAGTAAGTTCTTCAACCAATAACAATGGTAATAATAATAACTGACGCAGAGAAAAATGGCTTGGACTTTACGGTGGTAAACGCAGCAGCTGACCAACGGAATCCCATTCTAGTAAAGTGTCAGTGCACGCCTTAAGCAAACAAATTGATGAAAAGTAGACACGTTGGACAGAAGCTGACAGTTCAGGTGCCCGTTAGGGAAAACAATTGGACGAACACCAAAGATTTGGACAGGTTCCACTGACACACATATACACATACGCACGCATGCAGAACGATGAGCTAGTGAGCGAGTAGATAAACAAGTGAAACGTATCTCTCTAGCCCCGTTCATCTGACCGTCGTCAATCCGTCGGAATGCAAACGACCTTGACGAGAAACTCTTGAATACAGACATATCTCACACTACTCACGAGAACGCCAGGTGGACAATAAGTCAGTTCGCTGCTATTAGTCGTTACAATTCCGATCTTCCAGGTGTGTCATATTCGATACTGACAAACTGGATGCATTCTGTTTATCACGCTAGGAATAAGGCAGATTTGTCGAAATCGAAACGAAGCCGCATGACTCACGTCGGTCGGAAGGTAGCACGTGTTGGCCCGTATTCGGTAGGCGAGAAACAATTACTAGTGGAACTGGTTGGTCGAGCACGGAACACTGTACGCAGTATTTCGACACCAATGACTGCTGATCAATACAAACAAATCTGGATGGATATATCGAATTGTATGCATGCTCATGGATGGCCGAAGCGATCGTGGAAAGCTTTGCGCGTGAAAGCACAAACGATGGTATCCTGTGCGATGGAGAATAATGGGTCGGTGGGTGCAGTACTACACGATACACCGATTTCGCGATTGGGTCGATTCGTGAACTCATGTGTTAGTGTTAGCGAACAACGAGTAACGAGTGCATCTGGTGTATCGGAGCCGATTTGTTCGTCAATTGAGTCAACGCCGACTTCGACTCCAACCCCGGCCCCACCACGGTTACTTTCTTCATCGGAAGCATCGGCAGAGACGGTGATGCGTTTGGCCAATTTGACTCGTTCATCCTTGGGTACGCCTAATGTTCAGGATAGTGCTAACCGTCGTGGTAACGGCGTACCTCAGATTCTTCATTCTTGTTTAACGTCATTGAACCATGACGTATTTGCGGATGGACGTAAGGGAAATTATGAGTTTTACAGTGGTCCGTCTGTTGCTGTATCATCGGGAACTGCAGATGGTCCTACGGTGCTCGAGGTTTTGAATGATGATTTGCTCGGAGGTGAGGATCGGATTGAGTTGTGTGTATCGAGTGATGATGAATCGGATGATAAGTTATCAGTGAACAACGAATCTACAGAGAATGATAAATGTGTGAATGGGGATCCTGAGAAAGAGCCGGAGTCGAATGAGACGAGTGTTTTGCAAAAGTGAGTTGACTAAGATTCCATTTGCCTCATTTGTCCATGTGGCTGCGCTTGTTTTGTTTTGTTTTGAAACGATTCCGTTATCCAAACTCTTTTCAGTAGTTGTAAGCATGCCATGATTGAAATAGTCCTACATATTGATAATGTACCCAGATTTCTGTGTTTAGTTTTTTCTTGAGTGGTCGTTGAGCAAGCTTGGACTTGATGGACTTAACGAGCTCGTTGTGAAGTGTTTTTGTTGATTTGGTTTCCATTGCTTCAAAGGTCAGGTCGTCAGTTGGATTTGTCTGATATTATCAAGTCCTGTTGTGTTGCCGGAAACGTTGTCTCACGTTGACTCACTGACTGTACATGTGATGGAGAAGCTTGGCTAGATTTCCACTTGGTGCTAGTGGCTGTCGTTTTGGGGATCTGTTATGTGATTCGAATTGATAATGCACCCGTTTTCGTTAGTTTAAATCATTGTGTAATGATCATGAGGTTGTTGCGCTCATGAACTTCTTGTCGATTACCTTTGTTGACCGGCTGTGAATGTGCGATTTATGGGTGAATTGATCTTGTGAGGCAAATGATTGAGTAGATGATAACAAGTGAATTTTGGCCTAGTGTATGCATTGAGATTTTGAATGCGAAAATGCAAGTGGACTTCCCATTATCCATGATGTGGACAAATTTGTTTGGTTGTTGTGGATCGGATCCCGTTAAGATCTTTGTCGATTGTGGCGGTGAATGAATTCTGCTGGTTATCCGTTGAGTATGCTTGTTTTGAGTAGAAATCCTTACTGTTCCGGGAGTACGTTGGTTGAACTAATAGCTGTTACTCGACGAAGGACGTTTCTAACTGGTCCACATTTGTGTGATATGGGTGCCATGCTTGCAAAGTTAAAGTTTGACCACTCCATGTGGCATTTTTGTGAACAGGGCGTTGTAATATCCTGTTTGATCGCAGTGAATATCAAACTTTAAAATCGTAGGTCATTTTGTTTCGTGGTTACACTTAGTCTTTTCTAGTTTGTCTGTATATCCTTGGTGTTAATGCGATGAGGTTGTTTCTTTGTCAAACTGTCTGAGGACCGTGTGACTGATGTCGCATCGTAGTCTGAACATCCTTTTTTTGAGCGGTTATCATTGTTCATGTTATGTAATGATCGATTTGTAAAAGTTTTCTCGGTAAAGAGTGGGAATTCGTTTTTACGCAAAATGTATGCCGATCTTTCAGTCGTTGTGCGCAAAAATAATTGAAAATAACGAGACGTCAGGAACGGCAAAGAAGAGGTAAGTTCAAACTGGAGTTTTAACACGTCTGAGAGTAAAGAAAAACTTAGGTCCTAATAAAGTTTTGCGGGTAACTCAGTTTCTACATTCTCGTTGGTCAGAACGTGAGCCTGACGGGGTATTGGGAGCTTTTTTCGGATTTGTTCTACGGGTAGTTTGCCGGGATTCAGGACTTCTGGATCAATAGATGTGACAAATGGGTAAAACTGTTTGCAACGGATGAGTAAGCTTGAGTCGAAAAGCATACTTATCAACGAGTTCAGTCAGTGGAATGGCATAATTACCAAGCTATGGTTGAGAGTTTAATGTCACGTTTCAGAAGACCGGGAAATATTGCAGGGGAACAATAAAGCAGGACAGGAAGAACACGTTGGAAGACACACTTGGAAATAACTGACTGAGATGTCCTAAACAGCTTGAGTTTCGATGTCGGAAAAGAGAGACTCCACAGTTCCCCCGAGCAGTGTGCAACGTGAGTTGCCTTTCGTGGATAGTTACCAAAGTTAACCCCGCATACGCTTGACAGAGCTCACTCTAAGTAGTGACTTGGAATTGAGAAAAACAGAATCCGTTGGAAATGGGGCCGAGGACGGAAAAGTTTTTCTGTGCCAATTAAGTTGGGGCTTTTTGAATTACGATAATGGTGACTGGCAGCTAACAATCAACGATTAAACAATTCTACGGGGATTCATTCGACAAATTTGTCGTGGGTTCCGCAAAATGGGGAACCCCCGTGTCAGAGAATTGCAGAGAAGAGGCCATCCAAGCCTACAGAAGATACCACCTTAGATTTGAAGAGAGCTTTAGATATTTCAGACATAGCGGAAGGTTCAAAATGTGCATTAACACACGGATAATACGAAGGAGGACTGTCACAGGAAGGATATATAAAAGAAACGGGAAAGTGGTCTACATCAATGTCATCATCGGGATTTGGTTTTCTGGCTGTAAAGTGGCGTTATGGACCCTTGGTTTTGAGGAATTGTGTGGCAAGTGACACATCCAATCGTTTGGCTTTAACTTAATTAGATCCACGTACGGTTTGACT
Source organism: Fasciola hepatica (assembly GCA_948099385.1). Classification (NCBI taxonomy): domain Eukaryota; kingdom Metazoa; phylum Platyhelminthes; class Trematoda; order Plagiorchiida; family Fasciolidae; genus Fasciola; species Fasciola hepatica. The sequence goes on along the minus strand of CANUEZ040000012.1, from coordinate 4,248,289 downwards.
TCTAAACCTCGACGCGACTTGAATGCACGTTCCTTTTGTTCTCTGAGGAACTTCAGTGATATGGAGGCCACCCTACCACCCGATACAAACAGAGTTTCAATGGGGCAAAAAAGTCGAAGATAGCCCTAGAGGTATCAACTACTCGGAAGAGTGATCAAGAGGCAAGCCGAATGGCAACTCCGGTAGCTGCTTTCGATAGAGAAATGTTACTACGCAACCATTTTCGAAGATGAACTTTAACCTGAGTCGTTTGTGTGATGAATCTAAGGGCAGCATGTGAATAAATGTTTGGCGTCACTAGAAATGAGCTGTGCTCGCTTGTAGAATAAGGGCATTCAATTTAAAGGAGGGTAACAGGATAATCGATGACTGGTTTGTCCAAAACAGAATTTGCTCTGGTGGGGGGGGGTGCTTCTATCTGTGAACTAGAGGAAAAGTAGTGGGTGCATGCTGGCGTGGTTAAAAGTACCAACAATAACATGTAGACCTTCATTCAAAATAGGAACTAGAAATGATATAAGTACATCGGAGAAAGAACTGATGTTTGACTGTGGACAAAAGGGGGTGATCTGTGTGGTTCTTATAATCTTACTTGTAAAACAAGCAAATCTCTGGAAAATTTGAATAGCGTAATTGTCAGTACCATTTGAAAGGTACTTAAGTGTAACGATAGATTTGCCGCTCCAAGATTAATTGATGCGTATCCCCACCCCGCCTCCATATTTCACTTTACCGATCCACCTATTTTGCCGGTATGTATGAAATCCATCTATGCGTACCAGAGTAGTCGACATTCTCGTTCATCCAGGATTCTTAAACTTTCTTATAACATGCTTGTGCATGAGTGCTGTGGAGCGGTATAACCCATGGCCACGAAGGCTCGCTGCATTGTTAGAGATAACCAGTAACCAGATCGTGAGACTTGGGGTGGAGAACTATATGAAGGTCCCAATAGGTCAGGTGTAGTAACGAGCCAGATGACAGTGGGTTACTGTCCACCACCAAATTACACATGTATGAACGTGAATTCGTGTATTCAGAGTGTATCAGATCCAACTTCTTTAAGAAGAAAGGGGCCAACTTTCGCACTGATCGCGGAAGGTACAGTCAATTTAGTCAGAAGGATACAGGCAAGAGCAGCTTGTCATCTGGTTTGTTTCCGATTTTTTGTCCAAGTTCGACTTGTATCAACCGAAAGCAGTTGGGAGTTACAGGGCACAGAAGAGAAGTAACTTTTCCGGTCGAGAATATGGATGACAGGGGATCATGATTATTTCACGGAAAACAACAATTAACTCCAGAGTGGCTGCAGGAGGACGACGTGTGACTAACTCGTGCTATCTCACGTTGGTGAATGTGCTTATCATCTTCAAATTGCCAACTGCTACTTCAAGACCGCAGGGGTTCACACCCACATCTACTCTTGATGGTGACCCATTAGGTGATATCTAGAAACCGTTTACTAGGAGAGCCCTGATTCGAATACATGAGATAAAGTAGGCAAGTGACCTAGAAGGGCTCGGGTAGAGGTCTACAAATGTCTTCGTCTGTGGAGACAGTGAGACCCCGTTCTCCAGGTCAGTGGTTTGGCATATTCAGAATAGAAACGGTTAGTGGTACCACTGCGTCCCCAAACCCATGTACGTTCTACCAGAAAACCGATCCATAATCACGGAAAATTTGGACCCACCCATCAAATGGTTGGTTGAGAAAAACCTCTCTCTCACACAGACGCGCAAATTCCTTCACCCTTAGGAAGATTCGCGAAAATGATGCAGTCACTTTATTGGAATGTCGCTCAGGTTGATTCGACTCCGGGGTGGAGCATAGACATCCAACTCCGAGTATTTTTTCAGTTTATTTGGTTGCATAACGTGTCGGTAGTGTTGTGTGCAAACGAGGCTAAAATCGAAAGTAACTGACCCTAGAGCTTCGTTAAGAGACACCTAGTAGAATAAGGTTGGCTCGAAATGGTGGACTAAAAGTAGCCTGATCTGATTGACCCATCATAATTGGTTTACATGATCGCTAAACAGTTTCTTTCATGACACTTAAGAATAGCAAAATGTCATTTTCCCAAGCTATTTCTGTTATGCAACCCGAAGGCATTCTAAATTCTGTTGATGCAAAATATCGCTTCGTCTGTGAACAAAACCGACCAAGTATCCATGCATTCTAAAAACTAACGACAGAATGTCATCCGCTTGGGGTGGATCGTCATTGTTCAAATTTTGCACCTTCGTTCCCTTGTAACAACGAAATTAGCCTGCTTTCACAAATTTTCAACACGAATGTATGCAGTACGTGAAAATCACTGGCCTGTTACCTTATGTTTTTGCGTCCACAGTCTGATACTTGACGGAGGATGTCCTCTGAGACAGCACCGTTCAAAACTGTTCTCCTTGTTTTTGGTAGCTTTCTGTTTGCCAGACATTTCGTTTCTCGGAACTTCTTTATGAAATTGCGAACACACTTCGGAGAGAAAAGGAGAGAGAGAGAGAGAGAGAGAGAGAGAGAGAGAGAGAGAGTGGTGACAGGCTTGCATGCTTAACAGTGAAAAGTCGTGCTGTTTTTGAGAGGTTTTGCTTCATCTCATAGAACGTGTGTGTGAGAGAGGTTTTTCTCAATCAGCCATTTGATCGGCGGACCGAGATTTCCAGCACCCATAGATGTGTTTGTCGGTAGAAAGCACATCTGTTTGGGCACACAGAGGTACCATTAACCTTCTCCTGAATACACGCAAGGTGTGTCACTGCTTTCGAGACTTGACTTATCCAAGCGACAGACCCTTGGGTTTAACATCAAGCTACAATCTCCACGGTCTGAGTGTGAGTTTTCGGAATCGACCCAGCAGCTTTTTCACTCAACGTATTCGTTAGATTCCACCGACTTTGTTCGTTAGGGCACATGCCTCGCATACGACTCCGTGGATTACCGAATAGTATTTCACTCGCCGGATTGAAATATCCTGGAAAAAGCAGCTTTAATTCAGTGATGTGATTTGGCATCGGCTGAGCGGCTCGAAAGCTTTCTTTTTCCTGTACTGTCTCGATTCAGATCCTCATTATCACCCTACGAATTGGGTCATTTGACGGAAGTAGATTTTCGTAGACGAATGGGAATTTATGACTTGAAAGTGGAGGTGCTCAAATTGAAACGAGCATACTGGACACAGAAATTACGTTCGTTATAGAAACTAGTAACTTTTCAAACTTCCCCTTCGGTATCTCAAGATACTGGTCATCTTTGAATCTGTCTTATTTCTGCACGAATTTCCCGGAACTAATTTCGGCGTTTAAGCAATAGATTTCTTTTATGTGATCCCGGTGATCCGAAATGCGATTGCTTGTAAATATGTATATACGTCTATTCTTGTTGGAATTTTGTAAATAAACATTTGATTTTGTATTGATTGGGTCATATTTTGTTTACTTGAATCTGCTGATTTTGGTCAGTTTGGTCCTTTCACATGACAACAGTTTACCCAGTTCATAGGTAAATTGTTGCTGATGAGTGGCTGAATGGCTTTTTGTTCTTGTTCGTTGGTGTTGATCTCAGAGGTGCTTGTTCGTCAGAGTCAGTATACATTTTCATCTAACTATTTTTCAATGTAAAATCATTGTAAACAGAATGGGACTGCTGACAGTTTTATCCCATTAGTTGGAGTAATTGCTTTGGAATGAAAACCCGTGTAAAGCTAAAATCAGTTCACACAGTCGATAGGAATAAGGAATATTATTTTGTGCATACAAATGTGACATTATTTAGCTATGAATGTGTTAACTAGCTGTCTCTATTCTCCGTTATCATTATTTTCGATTCAGTGTCAGTGACGAGTGGACACTTTATCATGTACCGCGGTTAGACCAGTGGGGCGGCGAGGTTTTCGGAGTCAAAACTCTACGTGTGTTGATCACCCTAGTTGAGTCTTCGTTTGACGTGCACCTTGGGTGATTCCTAAGACGAAAATACCCATAGGAATTGTCGATGGCAAGCGAATTTTAAGATGCACTTACAATCGGACACTAAAAGATATTTCTTCTTTTCGACTTTACGGGGACGCAAATAGTACTAACGAGGCAGAGTGCACATACTATTTGCTGAGTAAGTAAGCTGGTGATTGCTCGGCACGCAATTATGGACCGTTGTGGATTGCTAATAAACGCGACTGCGTCAGAGCAACCGAACGCAATGAGGCAAATGAAGGCATGTGAACCACACGATCGCGTTCTCCGCATAGATAACGACTGCCCTCAAGTGGACTGCAAATAAGCATCGTTTTTAAATCTGGTTGATTTTAACGATTACCGGGCGAGTGAGTCCCAATGGCACGTCTGCTGGAGTAACACACTGAAACCGTGGAACGAGATACTCACTGGTTTGCAATTGTCTATTTTGAATCATATTTTGAATCTATCCACTTTGCCAATGGGATCGTTCATAAATTTGGTAAGAAAGAAATAGATCCCCCAAGAAGAGTGAAATGTTTGTGGGTGAATGAAACCCCCCCCCCACACACACACATGCTTGACTGGGATGATTCGCCCCATCAATTATCCAACTGTTTATCTGGGTGTGCGTGCTAACAGGCCACGACCGATTTGGCATTCTGATACTCGCCGTTTGTTGGTTCCAATGAGTCTCTATTCTCTATCCTCGCCTTTTCGGTTGGTCTGTTTATCTATCTCGGTCAACTGAAGCAACCCAACAACGTGCCCACGACAAAAGTGAGCTTGGCTAAGATCAGCTGTAGCCGGTGACGACCCACTTCAGTCTAAAAACACTGCCGTTTTGAGGTTGACACTGCGAGGGACCAGTCAAACACTGTGTGCGTCACATGGTACCGGTTCGGTGGCCCTCAGAGTTAACGGTAGATGTATGATGAAATAAACTATTCACCACATCGAAACAATGGCTGATATTTTCACTCGATTTTATTGATGAATAACACGTGGCGTACAGTTTGTTTCAAGGGTTCATCCGGTTTCAAGGAACCCGTTGTCAAACAATTTCCACTATACATATGTACACCGGTTGAGGCAGACATCTGTACCGCTTTCATGATATAATCCGTTACATATTGGTGATCTAACAGCACATTGGTTATATCGCCCCTACTGGTTTCGTGTTTGACTTAAACACTTTCAGTTAATTGTGAAGCTGTTCAACGGCTTCGGATCTTTGAGCTTAGCGTTTAGGTCGTCAAGCTCAGCGATCAGAAGCCGTTCAACGACGCCAATCTGAGCTACTGTCAACAACAATTTTCAAAAGTAATTGTGAAGTGTTTCTATTGTTCTCGCTGTCGGCTACTCCAAAAGATAATTTAGGATTTCCGCTCAAGAATGTCACAATATTTATTTCCGTGGATTATCATAGGTCTTATTATGATCGAACCAAAGTATGGTAAACAGTGTGAGAAAAGAGAGAGATGGGTTATCGGTATCGTAAGTGGTGATGCGGGTTCGGTGCACACAATCGGAAGGACTCATTTAGAAAAACCACAAGCCCCTATCCCTCGTCAGTGTTACTAGCACGGAAATGGGAAAGCCCGTATCAAATTTGTGTTGAATCATGGGAACTGAAACGCGTCACTACTAAGGACGCATTCTTAATGACGTTATCCGAACGGATCAAATCACCGAGTGGGCAAGTGTGTTGGAAGTCGATATTGGGAGCAGATATTTGTATATATAGTATATATTTTACACCGGCTTCAAATCAATCGCTGTGACAAAGCAGCGACAGCAATTACAAAAATAGGAGAGGGGGAGTAGAGCACAACAAAGGAAACAATTACTAAGGCAATAAAAAACTGTGATTTTTTCTTTTTTTAGGTTTTTTGTCATTTTATTTGTCGGAATGACTTTTTTGCGATTACAGAGCTCGAGGGTTCGGCAGACAACAACCGCGCCACTGAATTCTATTCTGAGCCTTGTCCCTCGACGTTTCTAACCAACAACAAAACTCGTCCCCTGGGCCCCAACCAAGGAGGCAGGGAGCAGCAACCAAAGCCGATGCTCATATTAGATTCTTCATACCTCTACGTTAAGTCATGGCCTGATCACCGAGTCTCTTCTTCCAGCCTTGTCCAGAAAGTGTGAATAGAGCACGGAAATGTAGACGATGGAATGGGAATTCGCAAAACATGACCGAGCCACCGGAGGTGGTGTAGAGTGATCACTTCGATAAGAGTGGAGCTATCCGTACCTAAAACACGACTGCGAGCCTCGTCATTACTCACTCGATATTCCTATCCGGATGCTAGTAATACTCCGAAGACGTCGATTGTCGAACTTAGAAACACGCCTAGCATCCTCAACGCGAAGTGGCCAGGTCTCGCAACCGTCGAGTAAATCACCACAAACCGCAGCAACGTACACCCGTCCTTTAGGAGAGAGCCGGATGTCACGGTGACTCCACAGGTGTCACAGGTTTGCGAAGGCTGCTCTAGCTCTCGTTATTTGCTAACTGATCTCCTCCCCAACACGACCTCCAGCTGTTATCAAGCTTCTAAGGTACTTAAAGTTGTCGACTAACTCTAGCTGATCACCACAAAGTCTAAGGGCAGGCACAGGCTCCTGCCAATCTTGCAAAACCACTTTGGACTTGGAAGGCCCAAAGAGCATGCCATATCTGGATACCTCAATCGATCCGAAGTATGTTGTATTCCCTGTGTGTTATCATTCAGCAAGGCGACATCATCAGCATATTACAAGTCGAAAACTTTGTTCCCCGGGGAGGAGTTCAACCCCACCCTTTGGAGGGCGAGACAGGGCATTCCGCATGACATCCTCTTTGCAAAGTTGAGGAGAAAAGGGGATATAAGATAACTTCGTCTTACTTCACTGGAGACCATAAAACGGGGCGAAAGCTAGCCCTAAACCCTCACCGGACCTGAGGTGCTACCATACAATTCCTTCTGGGTTGACACACTTCTCAGGTATTCCATTTCTGAACAAAAATTTCCATAGTGCTGTTCTATCCACAGAGTCGAAGGCTGCAGGAATGTCTGGGAATATGAGGATCGCTGGTCTTTGGAAGATGCGACCGTGCTGTAGCATTTATCGAAGGGTGAAGATTTTCTCGAAACACCCAAGGCCGGAGCGCGACCCAGCTAGCTCCTTTTGAGTTTGCTCTTCACGCGTGTGGTGCAACCTGCGAAGTAGGACGGATGCAAGAAGCTTCAACGCTGTTGGGACTAGGCTTAAGCTCCCCTGATTATCGCAGTCACTGCGCGAGCCCTTCCTGAAAAAGGGGAGAACAATCGATTACCCCAACAAGGAGGGGTTCTACTCTGAATTCTAAACCTTTGGGGGATAACATGTTCTTTAACGAGCTGCCCCTCACTATTTTTAAAAAGGGCTGGGGAAGGCCATCGGAGTTCAGCTGTTTGTGACTTCCAAAGGGTGGGATTTCACTACGGGTCTCCGCAATGGCAAATGGATCTATCGAAACGGACCACTGAACATGTGCCAGAAGAGCTGTTGGAGAGGCTGACACTGAGGGACAGCTAAAATGTCTTAAAATGCTCCGCTGATCATTCGAGATGCCACTGTTGATTGTGAACTGGCGAGTCATCTGCTTCACAGATTGTTTAAATCACACTTAGTGGTTTCTTACCGGTGACTCGAATGAGATAGAACAGCTTGCGAGAATTTCCCATGACGACAGCATATTCCTTCTCTAATGCACGTTGCGACCACCAGATTCCGCTGTCCCTACGAAGACTCGAGTTAAGTGCATGTCTGATTACGAGTCGTGCTTCGTTATACTGACTTCCAACGGAGATTGATCAGAGACCAGTGCTGGTTAGTGCTATCAGGTGGGTCTGCCGTCAATTCTTCAGCTGGTGCATGTTGGAAGACGGATAAGCGAAGTCGACGGGAGAGTTTATCGCAATTTAACTGTTGTTGTAGTAAGCGTTTGGAGCGCCTAACGAGGGATATAAATACCTTAGTGCAAATTAATGCGTGGTCGGAATCAAGGAGGGGGGGGAGGGTGTTCCAGTACGAGTGATAATCTTGTATGCAACCCCTTAATTTGTAGCTTATAGTGATGTGGTCGATCTGGATCCATTGCTGACTCGGAGAGGGTGGACACCGCGTGGCACGCGGGCTATTAGAAAGTCTGAATTTCGTACTCGTGAGGACTAGTTGATGGTCTGAGCTCAGGGCCAAAAGCTGTTCCCTGTTTTCCGAGTGATACGAATCCAGCCCAAAAGGGCCTCCTAAATGCGCCTTGTTAGATGACAACCGACCATCTCTAGCTTCCATATCTCCTGCAAAAATCACGATATCGGTCCGGCTTGTTTTTTGTGAGAGGTCTTTGAGCTTTTGTTCAGTTATCTTTGGTTGCAATCGGTGGGTGCATGCGCTGAAACGACAGACAGATTGCGTCTACCGGAGCGAAGACGCCTCACTTTAGGCGAACTCCTGAGTCTCACTGCGCATAAACGACTGTCAACTGAGATCCAGAGCCGCTTCAGCTCTCTCACTGATAGCAATGTCCAAGTCAGCAGGACTAGAAGTCGCAGCTCCAGCGTCCCCAAAAAGGCGTCAGTGAAGCTTCATCAGAGGATTAGATGAGGCGTCAATCAAATGATGGAACTGGAGTCTTGAGTACAACATATCGGTGGCTAAATCCGCTTATTGTCCTATTTGCATCAGGATTCGCAGGTTGAAAGTGGCTAGTTTGAATGGTCGTCGAGGACAAAGCAAGGCATCAGCCGACGGTAGCGGGTTCTAAGAGACTCGGAAGCTAGTCGAAGTTGGACGAGGAAGAACAGTCAGGATTTCCACTGGTGGCACAGCAGCAGAAACGGTCGGCCGAGGATCCCGCAGGGCCTGATAAAAGGGGAAGAGTGAGAAACGGGAGTGGAGATTAGGGTGTAAGTTTTTAGTGGGTGCGTGAGAAGATTGTTAACCATTGTATGAGTGTGTCTTCCATGATTCTTGCATTGTGGGCTGTTGTGTTACTCGGTCACCCAGTTCGGAGTAGGCATTTTTATTTGAGGATGCACCAATACCTTTTGTTCAGCCAAAAGCTTCCTGCAAGGCAGTCGTGTTTGTCTAGATGAACCGAGGGCCAATTGTATGGTCCATTCTCCTCTTCTGGAAACCTTTGGAAGCTGGTGACTGATTGCTCAATTCATTCACTTTCGGATGAGGCTAGACATGCCCAATACGCCCTTCTGCCTTAGATGTTGGTGAGCAGTGCTATGCTCTGCCTACTCCATTTGTTTAGAATTGGGGTTTAGCTGTCTCCCCTAGACTGACTAAGAGTCAGTCAGCTCGGTGGAGAGCGCCGGGCGTTCGCATTCGTCTTCTCACTTTAGTGGGAACATCTCTGCCCCGAGAAAGCAATGAGTAGGACTTGCTTAGCAGAGGCTGTGATAGACCCACGACCATTTAGGAGTATTTCGAGAGATGTTCAGGACGAGTAACCATCTCGGAGTCTGAGACAATCGGCCCTGACCATACTATAGCGTTTGGAAGTAAACATCTGTAGGAAGACAAGTCGAAGCCAACAAACGGAAACCATGGTCTGAAAATCACATTCCGTAGCCGCCAGTCCACGCTCACTTCTGTGGTTCATTCTTGATCTGATACCACGCCTTGTCACTGGTACACACTGTACGACGCAGCTTCGTGACAACATACACTGAGTGGCCCCAGTCAATCATAATCACTGTGACCAAGAAGTACAAAACCCCGTTGTGACTGGCTTACCTCTGATCTATCAGTTAGTTCCTTTGGAGTACTGACTCTGAGTGGTGTATTTAGTTGTCTCACACAGTTTTATTGTGAACCTACACGCAATGTTTCTGAGGGAAAGCGGTTATTCCGCATTTCGAATATGTATAACGATTTCACCAAAGTCAGAGAAATGTGTTTCACATAAAAGTTCAGTTCGCCGAGACAACCGCTTCCCAGTAGTTTCTTAAACCATTTTCAGATAACACGTTAGACAAGTTAAAACATCATACAGATATACAAGGAATAAACATCACTCATGGGCAGAAGTTTGTACCAAAGACAAAAGTGGAGCTGTCGGTAACCCTACTTCATTTATTTAGTATGCAGCAGAAGTGAAACAGTGAAGTGTTTGGCCTTCATAGGGAGGAAAATGTGTTCTCATGAAAATTTGGGAGACGAATTGGTGCTCATATGAAATACCCTACTTGAGACCAATTGCCTGGATCGGTTTATCGAAATAAAGTTTATCGAAAATGGCCGAAAATCCCCGTCAGAATCGTAAGAAAAGAATAACTTTGTTTGCCATTTAAAGGTAATATGGTTAGTGAAATACTAAGCCGATGTCTGGAGACAGAGAATTTCAAAATACTTTCTCTGTTGACGTGTTACATTGTGTCTCCAGTTACTTCTCTAATCCAGATTCAGAACAAGGATAGACTGCCGACGCTTACCTCGTCAATGGTTGCATGCTGTTTCAGATGTGTTTTCGACCCATCTTATGTAGGCCGAACAGCACGACAGTTATTAACTCGGATTAAAGAGCAACATCCACGTCGGTTAAATCAGGGACAGACTAAATTGATAAATAAAGCCATCTTAGTGCGCCTGGTTGATGCTGGACATAAAATGACTCCGGACCCTGCTTTCAAGGTTATTTATCGCGCCCTCTCCTCCTCCAAAAAAAACAAACAAAAACAAATGCAGATTGTTTATTTGTGCACTCTGGCTATAGCCGAAGCAATCGGAATACGATTCCTTACCCTTGACCTTTGAGCCGGAAAGCTTTTGATCCTGGCACCTCAACTTCCTGGCTCAAGTTTGACCAGGGCCGCATGAATTTACCTTCCGGTCACCTAGATGGCGTCGGCTAAATAAACCAATCACATGACAAGGACAGTTTGACTGACAAACTCCTGCGCGTGGTTGATGTTTATTCCATATCTATCTGCATTATCATTTGTCTGACGTCTCCTTTACAATCTGTAGATCGCTTGAGAATGGATTACTGAAAAACAGCTGTTTCGCCGAAAAGGACGATGGGTATTTTCCAGAAAGGTGATTTACTGATAGCCCGTTTCATTTTCTAGTCATCTCTCTCCGTGTGTGTGTGTTTTTGTGTGTGTGTGTGTGTGTGTGTGTGTGTGTGTGTGTGTGTGTGTGTGAGTGTGTGTGTGAATATGCACTCTGTCCGTGTTGATAGGTCTAAATTGGGGCTCGAAGAGTGAATGAAGGAATTTACGCGTGAATCGCTTTTAGTGATGAGCCTTATTGTCTACGGTTACTTCATATCCCGATGTCCGCCACAAAGTACTGCTCGCTTATTACTAATTCAGTTTCTTATTTCATTTATTACTTACTTAAATGGTTCAGTTTTCTAGGTTTTTATTACATCGAGAGTCAGAGGTTCGAATCCTAACACCATCGGTCATTTCCATATTCGGTAGCCTTGGAAATAACCGTAGCTCGCTTTCTGAACTATCATGCATTATTATCTACTTATAAGAATAAGAATAAATAGAGAAGCAAAATATATCATGGGAAATTCACTTGAGTTTCTCTCGTCCAAAAACCGGACTTCGCGATCTGGTATGGAACCTGCGGTATTTCGCTTATCGGGCAGATGCTCCCCCAGCTATAGAGGAACTGCCAGTTGGGTGGGATTAACGGAAGCAGGAATTAAAAGAAGTAGAATACCACTTATTTATTTCTGGCTTACTGACACTCAATTTACGATAGTAGTAGCAAAAGCTTTTCTGTTTGTGAAATACTGATGGTTACGGTGGTTATACGAAGTAACGATGTTCTTTCTTTTTTCGACCGAACCCAAGGAGGTGGAAATGACCATTGACTGCGTTACCAAATCAACAGGTTATTCCAAGTAGTTCCTACACTGGTCGAGCATGATTAGCAGGCGTAGGTGCATTTAGAGGTGAGAGACCCGAACTGTGATTACGGTACTTCGGAAAATGCAAAGGTCTTCCGGTATATCTGAAACGGGCAGTAATTTGCGCCACCACCACCAGGTTATTTCAAGAAGTCGTTTGATCACATTAGTCGAGGATTGTTAGCAGATACGCTCAGAAGTAAGTAGTCCCCAATGGTGAATACGTGATCTGCTTGCATATTTTACCTACCAGTCATCAGTAGAATCGTTCTCACCGCAACGGTCTCAACTGCAAAACCTAGTCGATGTACTGTGCAAAAATAGTTTTGGGTACACGTATGGGCTAAAGGAGAAAACATCTAAGTAGTGCATACGGTGTGTTTACATGCATGCTTCTATATTCTAGCAATCACTGACGATCGTTTGATAACCACTGTCGGTCACTTAGCAACCACAGCCTAGAGCACAATAACCAAATCTCCCCGACACGCCCATGCTCCACAAGTGCACCACACGTTTGAATGATTGATCCCAGTTATGGGTTTTGGTGACATTGCGGGAGTCACTAACTTGGATACGCAGGGACTACACAAGAAAATCTCCAAGTAATTTATTAAAAAACTATCACATCAATTATCGAGTAAAATCCGGTTTAAAAATCGGAATAATTTTTGGATAGTTCAGTAAAAGTGAAATTGAGTCTGTCAAATGCAGCACAAAAAGTGGGCGGAATGTGATCCATTGCACGTTTTCACCAAAAACCCAAACGTATGTTCTTTGGCGGTTTGACCTTCCGCGGAGCTACGACTCAGAGCCCCGCTCTCTCTCCGAAGCAAATCTGACGGCGAATAACTTGATTGCATCAAACAATTAATTATAGGGAGGAACATACCGAACAGCGTGTGCAGTTACCAGCATTGCTTCACCTGCCGCTGTGTGAGCTGAAGCATCGTCGAACAGCAACATGGTGGCAGCTTTTGGTTGTTCAGTTGCTACTTTCGGTTGGCACTTCCGGAAAGCTGCTGAAAACTTCAGTGTTCATCTTGGAGTGGTATTCGTGGTATGGCATACTCACCGCAGAACAGTAATCAACGACATCGAAGTTTGCACCTTTTTGATGTCAAAATTTTGGTTCACCGTTTACCCTTCGTTGATCGCCCTCTTGTACTCAAGCACCGTGTGTTTTAATTGGTCTCTTCTACCGTGCTCCTGTAACCACATCGCATATTAGACTCTCTGTTTGACCTCCTTCCTGTTTCACTCGATCGGATAAATACATACCTTCTACATGGTGTACCCATAACCATCGAGAAGAAAGTCAATGGAAGATAGACTGATGGGTAAATTCGGGTGTATTAGTTCTATCTTTTTCTTCATCCCACTGAAAGAGATAGTAGACTCACATCTACCGATGGGCACAGTTCAATTACGAATTCATCGGAAAATTTGCGAATCCTCCTTGGAGGCGAGACTCTTAATCCCGTTCGATGAAGGCTGTGAGGGGTTTTGATGTTAATTCTAAGATTGTAGGAAAGAAGTTTCAAATCATCACGTTTCTTTGCACACAGGATAGTTCTTCCTCGATCTTTGACTCTGATTTTTTCCACCTACGTTGAGAATCTGTATTCACCTGTTCGCTTAGTTCAGTTATCTCAGTTTCCTCCACCGGGAATTCTGCGGTTGTTGAAGCACTCATTCAGCTGGTGACCTAAAAATCGATGGGGATCAAATCTGCATCGAGCACGCAGCCGCTCGCAAGGTCACCAAGATTCGTAACTGGGAATGGAAACTTATACGTGATGTGACCTTGTGCGGTGTGGGTGTGTCGGAAAGGTTTTGATACAATACTTAAGGCTCTGTTCGCTGAAGAACAGATTGTGGCTGGTAAGCAATCGCCAGTGGCTACTGAACGACAGGAAAATCTGTAATATGGGTTAAGGTATTGCTATGCTAGCAATAGGACGGAAATGACGTGAGCGAATACTCAATCATGCTTGCAAGTCGGAACAGGTATGCGGGAGTAGATCCGAGTAACTTGAAGATTAATGGACCTTCCACTATTCTTCCAGACGAACAGATGGAAAACTCGATGATGGGGAGAAAGGCACCCGCTTACCATAAGACGAATGAATTTAGCAATTTTTCTACGAGGAAGTCCTCATGGTATGTGTTGGGAAATGAAATCTCCGGGACTACACTGAAATAAAGTTGGCACAAACGAATGCGATCGAGAAGGATCATGAAGCAGGGTAACTGGGATCAAAATATGCTTCTTGTAGAAATTGTCCCGATTTCTTGGGCTGTCAGTTTAGCAGAAGCTTATTATTACTAGCTTTACGCACGACCCTAGCTGCACACAGCTACCGACTGCGGAACAAATTCGAGTGGAATGGCCGTGTTTGCCGTCATTTAGTGGTTCTATATAATACAATAGATATAAATATATAACAGTAAATGATTTACAGCCAGATGAGAAACCGAGAACAACAGGACGGAAAGTTATCCGGTAATCTGGAACAGTGCAGTCATAAACGGTCCACTCAACAAGGAGTCCAGCGAAGCTATGGCGCAGCACGGTCATGGTACAGATAGTAAGTCAAGAAACTTTCCAGCTAACATGAAGTGATAGATTCAGTCACTGATTAGGGAAATAATAATCTGTAGCTGGAATACGCAAAAGAATTTCAGATGTTAAAGCACAAATGGGTCTATTTGTGCCGAATGCGTATTCGATGATGTAGCGGTTGACTTCGGTCGAGAGTCCAAGTCTCCAGGTGGTAACTTTTATGCATAGGTCAAACGTTCACCAAATTTTTCTTACAATGGCAGTGTACAATCACAGGACATCAGAGTAGGGAATATAAACGTAGAACGCACACGTACATCATAAAACGCAAATATGAGTCGTGTCAGCGCATTAGAAACGAAGAAATCAGGTAACGTGTGCTAAAGGTTCATGATGCGTATACACGCTACTAACGAGTAGACCAAGTGCGAATGTTATCAGGACTCAAATTACAAAAATTAATCTGCCTTTTTTTTTTAAAAAGGATCTACCAGAAAGGAAAATAAAATTTCCTGTAGAACGTTCAAGAGGATCTCTCCTAATGATATCTTGTGTTTAACCAACATCAAATTGCACGGTATTGCGGGTCATGAATTGCAACTTATGGGTTAGTGTTCCTTGGGAGTTCACGATGGGTGGAAGTCTTTCATTGGTAAGCTCTTGGTTTCAAGTGCAAGTCCTTCTATTCTCGGATTTCAGGCTTTGCGGTTGCTTAGTGTCTCCATCTCTCTGCCCATAATTGCAGCATCACCGATTTCGATAAATACACAGACTGATTTACGAACACGGAAGCAGAACTGCACCGGAGCTCGAGTAAAAACTGTCAATTCTGCCAGTTAACAACCATTTAGTGAAATTGACAGGTTTTGTGGTAACCGGTCACAGTAGCGCGGAAATTCTACCCGTGTTATTCATGCTGTTACTGAGGAATTTTTTGATAAACTACTCAAGTCATGTTATTCATAAGTCATTCTGCAGTTCCAAAGTTCATTAGGTATTTTCTGTTTCCACGGCAAAGAACCGCGTCTGTCGGGTGGCATTATTTCACGAAATCGTGGTCAACATGTGGCCGAAGTATGTAATTCAGTTGGTGGTTCCGTTCATCACTACCATATCGATCAGATTCAATTCTCTGTGCCGGAATGAAAATACAGCGAGAGTCTTCAATTGCCAGGACAGCCTGATCCAGCAGAGTTAGATGGAGGCCTGGAGTGATCACTACAACTAAGTGGAAAGAATGGCTCAAAAAAATTGTGCCCTCAGCTCTGAGGACGGACGGCGTGACGGGAACAACCGACATTGCGGCCAGACGACTGCAGGCCTGATTTGAATGATAGTTCCCATGTTCTCGTACACACTGAACCAGGTGCCTTGACGCAGGCCTTCGCATATTTGAACAATCGCATTAGCATATGCCGTGGCTCACAGTTCCCAAGCCCCAGCCAGCCGTTTTGCCTTATCTGACCCACTGTTCACTGTGCGCACTGACAGAATAATAGTCTGTCACACACACACACACACACACACACACACACACACACTCACACGTCTAAACACCGCATGTAAACACGATCCACCCCATTCCGGCAGTTTTTATGGGCTTTTCCCATCATGCGGGCCTTGCAGACAGGTACTTTCTACTGCCAACACAGATACCTCGCTCAGTGTCACATGATTTGCGCATTGTGTTCCGTGGTTTGAGAGCAGAAGTGCCAACTACTGGATTTCGTGATTCAGAGAACCGTTAGTCCTCGTTCTTAGTGCAGTTAATCCGCAATGCAGATGTGGTGTTTTTGTAGTAAATTATGGTAGTGAGTGAGTTTTACACAACCAGCAAACTCAAACGTTTGCGAGAGATGGTTGGGAATTGCAGAAACCTCCAGCATTAAAACATATCTTCTCGTATATGTATAGAAAGGGTCCGGCACATCTGTACTTTTACGTTATACGGTCTAACGTTGCATGAGGTTTGTTATGAAGGTCAGACACGTTTATATGTACTTTTTAGTCTTGCAGTCCATGGATTTGTCTGCTCTATTGAGCTCACGTAATGCTCACAAAGGCGAGGGTCGTCTGGCCTGCCGTCGAAAGGAAGACAGGGCAGTCACGCCACAGATTTACCACGTATTTGGGTCTTTTAGTATGGATCGGCTCAACAATGGAAAACCATCGTTTAGACCGATGGTTCGGTATTCTCATCATTCAAACATGATCGTCGAATGCGCTTTTGGAAAAATTCTCAGAAACTAATAAAAATGGTATGATGATAGCAATAACGCAGCAGAACGGAAGTCTGATGCGTGTCTGGGGCGCCGTCCGGTGAGAAGGTTGGAGAGAGACGGCATTTATGGACAGCACTACCAGTGGTCAGGTTCACCTATAAGTCCTGATCCGACACATTTTCACTATTTAGTACAAGGTTTTTTTGGAGTGGGCTTGGCCGTGTCTGAAAGCCAATGAAGTTGATCGCCGGTGGTTTGAGCGGGATGACTTGAAGGTTAGTGGTGACGCATGTCAGATGGGAGCGACACATCGCTCAAGAAATGAACCAATCATGCGAAGGAAGCTGGGGCTTACAGGAAACGAACTGAGGCCGAGAACGGAGGTTTTTGAACCGCCAAGCAGGTTGTGTGTGTGTGTATGTGTGTGTGTGTGTGTGTGTGTGTGTGTGTGTGTGTGTGTTGAATAATCCAAAAGGCTTAGAGGTTCTGGTTCAGCACGAAGAACGTTCTATGTACATCGATTATCTGTGGAGGAAACGAATATCAACGAGCGCCAAAATCTAACTCTTAAGAAGTATATACATGAAGGGAAGATAAGAAACAAATTGTGAATCTGGAAGCACAGTTCACATATTCTTTAACCACTTTTGTTCAAGACTTACTGCGTTCTTCCTGAACTTGTGTGGCCACATGGCTCCAAGCCATCTTACCTCTCAGTTAGAAGCGATGAGCGTCAAGTTTGACTGTCCTCAGCCTTGCTGTTCAACTTTGCAGCAGCTTCAAAGCTCGATAAAGTCACTATTGTGAAACCATTGATCTGTTTGGCGATAGACTATGTGAATGACATGGTGCTGGTCCGTGACGATGTTACTGTGAAACATCGTGATCCGAATGGTCTGGTGTTCTCTGTCTCACGGCAATGCGTGTGCTTCTCTTTTTCAAATCGCTAACTAGTACTCCAAGAAAACAGGGGTTCACTCTTAAATCCAACCGTGACTGAGGCAACTTAGATAATATTGAGAAGTTGTTTACTAGGAAAGCGCTGATTCGACTGAAGAAGACGATATAGACTTGTGAAAGGAAAAGTTTCAGGTGGCAGTCTGCAAATATATTCAGCTGTGAAGATGAGGGGAACTTGAACTCCCGTTCTATGATAAAGCATGTTGATATCGCGACTCTATACAGTATGTTTTTGCCTCTGCAGACTTCGATTATGCAAGCAATAGAGGCGTTCAGTTAGCACTGCCCACGAAACAACTCATGGGTTAGGTGTCAGCATCAAAGTATCAACTCCCTAATCTGAATGCGAATTTTAGGAAGTGACCTGGCAGCATCTTCAGTCAACGTGTACATCAAATCTCATCGACTTTGGTTGTTTAGGATGCATGCATCAGATGCTCTCACATGGATTACCATATCATATTTTGTTTGGTGGTTTGAGATTGCCGGAAAAGATCATCTTGAGTTTGAAAATACAGCAGAAGCAGCTTCAATTGCAAAACATGCTTTGGCATCGGTAGATCAAAATATGATCATCAGGACCCACTTCTGTTGCATCTTCACACTTGTATAGCTGGAACCTAAAATCAACAACACGTTTGATTGGAAACCCTGTCGTGTGTATAGTGAGTGTTGAATAATTATTTTCCCAATTGTCTCTGTTAATTACGAATCGTAATTAGAGTTTGTCCTTTTGTCTTTTGTTTAGTTACTTATTAGTTGTGAGTACATGCATCGTGAACCCCGGACATTCGTAATGTATTTTCCCTGTTTCTAAGGTATCACATCAGTTTATACTTGAGTTTCATGGTACTTATTACATGAACAGTTCACGTCTTTGTTCGTAACCTTGTTTTCCCGAAGGTCTACACTTCTACTGTTATATAATCTTTCTGAGTGTTTCATTTGTACTGCCGTGCGGAGGCTCGAACTCCCAGTCTTAGCGTTCTGTCAGTGCACTCCACTATTGGCCGTCATACGTCAACAGCATTAACAGTTCTATTGCCGGATTCGCCCATTCATGTTGACACGTGCCTTTGTTTACTCCACAGACTTAGCTTATTTGTACTTATTTGTTAATGACAATTTAACCATTGCAACCACAGTCCAATTCACGCGTTTGTAATCGATTTATTGATCTTTGACGATAAACGTTCTTGATTTATTGATTGTACCACAACCGAACTGCGCTACAGTTTCGTTCAGCCGCCTGCTAAGTGGACCGTTTTTATTTTCTGCGCTGTCCCGATTTTCGGAAGCTTACTGCCCATTGTTCTTGGTTTCTCACCTGGCTGTAAGTCTTTTATTTGCTGTATATTTATGCTTATTGTATTACTTAGAACCACGAATCATCGATAAACACGGTTATTCGATTGGAGATTGTTCTGCCCATATCGTGCGTGTAGCTAGTGAAACTAAGTTACTGCTAGATTCACAGCCCTAGACATCGGGATAGCCACAACAGTCTCTGTTTTCTGATGGATGGGGAGTAGACCAGGTTGAATGATGTAAATATTTCTCTTTCTCCATGCCATCTCGCTTCAGGCCCTCAACATCACCCTACCAATTGGGTCATTTAATGGAAGCAGATTTTCGCAGACGAATGGAAATTTATGACTTGAAAGTGGAGGTTCTCAAATTGAAACGAGCATACTGGACACAGAAATTACGTTCGTTATAGAAACTGGTAACGTTTCAACGTTTCTTCCAGGCGTGTAAATACTGGTTATCTTCGAATGTGTTATTTATTCAGGAATTTTGAGAACTAATTTCGGCTTTCATGTAATCGATTTCTGTTGTGTGATCATGGTGATTTCACATACGGCCTTTTGTGAATATGTATATGAGTCTATCCTTTTTGCAATTTTGTATATGAACATTTGATTTTGTATTCATTGCGTCTCATTTTGTTTTGGACAATTTGGTCCTTTCATTTGACAACAGTTTACCCAGTTCATGAATGAATCGTCGTTGTATCTCCCTATTGAGTGACTGTATGACAAATTTGTTCATGTAAATTTGTGTTGATCTCGGAGCTGAGTACTCGCCACAGTCATACATGTAAACATATAATTGTATACACACGCACACACACATAACCCGCATACAGGCGTGCAGCATATATAGAGGCATGCATACGTACAACGCATACATATACGCACCCAACGCACATGTATACTGTTAATTTTGTGCACGGAATTAGATGATCTATCGATTGTGATTCCCGGTGTTGACCGAACGATGAAGTTGCGCGTGAAGTCGCACTTCGAAGTTAATGTGAGCTGAGACTCCGTCGTGGTACGGTACTAGTAATTAAGCAAACGATCAATCCAATATGATGTACAGACTTCGAATTGTGAGATTTCTAGTCGTCTGGTTTATCAAAGAGGCTGGCTGACCGCGAATATGACACATGGCGTTGTGAGTCCTCCCTGATCGTTTCTCGCGGTGTACATTTTACTGTGCAGAATATTCACCTCTCTCGGCGCATAAAGAATTCTCTTTACTTGAATTGACCTGTGGATGGTGTTGTGTTGTAAGTCAGAACACGGAACTCTTGTACCGTACGAAAAGAAGTATGTAAATAATTTGTGTAAGACAGACTACGCGAGCATTTTAGACAAATCAATCAAGAAACTTACAGTGACCTTGTGAGTGGACATGAACAACCGGTCACAGCACCGTATGTATGCACAGGGGAAAGTAGTCAGACAGATCACGTGGAGCGCTCGATCGAACGCATGCATGCACAAGATGCATACACAACATCACTCCCCATCGATCATCAATGTTTTATGCGTTTATGTAGCGCTAAACGAGTTTCGGAGTTCGTGAGGAACGACGTACGGTCTTTTGATTAGCGCTCAGCTGTTCGGAGAGGGTAGGTCGAGAAATCGCTCTAGCCTGTTTCCCAGTATAGAACTGACGGGGGCGTTTAGTTTCGTACCATTGGCTAATTTATACGTGTCTGGTCCTAGAACACATTTGATTAATATTGTCGATGAGAAACTCGCTTCTCCCTTTCGTCCTGTCTGATTCCGAAAGTGAACGTAAGTTCCAGAACTCAACATTTCCGCTGTTCTCATGTTAGTACTTTATTAATTTTGTTTTCGGAGCAATTTGGGTCCCGTTTTATCGTTCTCTGTCTGATGTGCTGCATTAAACTTTGAACATAAAGCCCTCCCAAACATAAGTTCTTCTGGAATCTTCTCCGTTGCCATGTGATAACTGGGGTGATATGTAAACAGCACTTGAACCACGGAACCTTCCCCGTGAGTCTCCTAGTAACTGTGATGTTTGAATATTCTTTTTCAGTGAACGGTTGGGGCATTCTACCATG
This sequence comes from Fasciola hepatica, assembly GCA_948099385.1. Lineage (NCBI taxonomy): Eukaryota > Metazoa > Platyhelminthes > Trematoda > Plagiorchiida > Fasciolidae > Fasciola > Fasciola hepatica. Next base: position 4,227,303 of record CANUEZ040000012.1, on the reverse strand, counting down.
TTGTTGCATGAAGAATCATACGGCATGGTTCGTGACTGTTTGATACCTTGCCGGCTTGGAAATTTTCCGAATTCGAAGCTGATGAACTGTGTGTCATTGTCTGTAACGATCTCTTCTGTTATACCGAAACGAGCAATGAGGTGTTCCATCCACTGAGTTATCGTAGAAAAGGTTATATTTCCGCATAAGTGTACTTCAGGCCACTTGCTATAATAACACGTGGTAACAAGCACATTGCGTTTGTGAGTTGGAGCTGCTGGAAATGGTCCCATGATACCAAGATCCAACTTCGCCCAAGGCCGCATAAGATAATCCACTGGTTGTGTTTGTGCCGGTATGGGTTTGATTGTTTTTATCGGTATGTTGACAAGATCCATAATCAGTAACAGAGACTTCAACGGCAGAACACATACGCGGCCACTAAAACCATTCGCTAACCCGCCGGTGGGTCCTTGTGACTCCAGGATATCCCTCGTATGCGCATAAAGTAATTTCCTTTTTTAGAGTAGATGGTGGAATGAATCTCGATCCACTCATGACACGTTCATCTACCACCAAAAGCATCTCTCATAGATTGTGGTGATATCTAAGTTCATCTGGAACGATACATTTTTCTGGGAGGTCATGTACCATGAATGTATTGTTAAACCCGCTGCAGTTCACTATCTTCCAATGTTTTCTGACGCAGTCTCTCTCTCTCTCTCTCGTTATAGTTTGTATTCTGAAATCATCCAAAGTAGCAATTATTTCGGTTTCAATCATATCGTTCGCACTTCCTTGACCATTTAACGACAAACGCGAAAGTCCATCCCCATCGTGGTTTTCAGACCCACATTTGTATCGTATGGCGAAATCATAGGAGAGTGGCCTCGCATACCGACGACCAACACGAAGTGGTCTGTGACCTTTACTTCCACCACTCAGAAGTGTAGTTAGTGCTGCATGATCGGTTCGTAGGGTAAAATGTCTACCGAAGAGATACAGATGCCATTTTTCACGAGCCCAAACACAGGTAAGGACTTCTTTTTAACTGGACGAATACTTGCTTTCGGTACTCGAAAGCTTTCTTGATGCGTGCGCTACAACCTTTTCTTGTCCATGTTGAATTTGGGACAAGACACCTCCTAGTCCAACATCCGATGCATCCGGTGAAAGAGATGGTTCACATTTCACCAAAAATGCTGACAATGGGAACGGGCGCAATCATTTTTTTCACACGCATAAAGGCATCACACTGAATATCGGTCCACTGAAATGAAGCGTCAGCCCTCAAGAGTGCTTGAGGTGGTTCTACTATAGTAGCGAAATTCGAAAAATGCGGTAAATTATAAGAACAAAGACCGAGAAAACTTTCGAGTTGGTGTAGTAGGTTCCGGTATATTTATGACTGCATTCTAACTTTCAGTGTTGGGACGAACTCCATCCTCGGATATGACATATCCCAGAAACGATATCTCATTTGTGCAGAACAAACATTTGTTCATATTCAAACACAAGTTTACCCGAAAAAGACAATCCAACACAGCTTGAAGATTAGCGTCACGCTCCTGTTTAGAATTTCCGAAAACGCATATATCTTCCACGCAAAAAATACATCCGTGGTGTGCAGATAAATACTGAGTCATGAATCTCTGCCATGCTGATGAAGCTGAACTCAAGCTCGTTGGCAAAACCTTGTACTGAAATAATCCTTCAGATGAAAGAAAAGTAGTGAACGGTTTGGATTCTTCCGTAAGTGGCATGCAATAAAAAGCACTTTTAATATCCAGTTCGGAACAACATTTAACACCTGAAAGTCGGCCAGTTGCTCGACAGGACTTGGCAGCATAAATTTATCAACAACTAACTGATCATTCAATGCCCGGAGGTCTGTACAAAGTCGGACGCTACCTTCTCTTTTAGAAAATGAAACCAGAAGATGCACCCAGGCTGAGCATGAGATTGGTTCGAGGTTGTCGTCTTGAAGCATTTTTTTGCATGGCAGCCGATACAGCTTCCCTTTTAGCCAATTATATTGGTCAAGGTTGAGAGATAGACATGGGTTTTGTATTTGGTTTCAATGGATTCTGACTTACAGCGTTGGAAACACGTCCAATCGATTCGGAAAATAGTGCGGGATATTTTTGACGTAGGAAAGACATCGATGGAGGATACAGACAAATGGTCAACCGAAGGCACAAGGGTCGGAGCGACCATAGCATAACGACTAAGTAACGGCTTCTTTCCGGTGGCACAAATGTATACCGCAATAGAACGAGGTTGTGAAGTTTCTACACATAAATCAACCATCACAACCCCTCTCATTCTTACGGTAGAATCTGAATAACTGTCAAATTTATGAACGGTCGGGTGCACAGATGAATGTTTAAAGTGGCGTTCGTAGAATTAAAAAGGTATGATAGTCACAAGCGAAGCGGAATCATGCCCCATTAGCAGAGGTACTTTAACATTTGATGATAAAAACTGAATAGTACGAATATCAGAGCATGGTAATCGTGGTTGTGTAATAGGTGAATAGTGTGTGCAACACAAGTTATTTTCAGAATTCAGAAAATAAGTAGTTCCAGTGATAGGTGGACCCCCTATCGACCACAGTTTCATTATCTAACGCGTTTGTTAAGCTTGTACAACAGAATTTGGCGAAATGTCCAATTTTAAAACACGTGCCTCTTTAGCAGGGCATTCAAAAATGTTTGCTCGGGGAGTAGCTGAGCCACAACGAAAACATTTGCCAGTTGGTTGAAAACGTGTTGGTGGTTTAACTTTTTGGATGCCCGAAACAGACTGTGATGATTTTGAAAATGAATCGCCCTGTGAACGGATCCCGTGCTTGATTCGTGCCAGTTCGCTCGCTTTCTCCCCCGATAATTGTGATGCATCTTCTGTTAAAAGACATTCACGGATTTTGTCGCTTTTCATGCCAGCGATAAATTGTTGAATGAGCATGATATCATCGAATTTGTTGGCAGGTATGCGGGAATAATCACAATAACGAACCCTTGGATGAGGCGCTATATGAAGCTTTCTAAAGGCTCCTCTCTTTCTTGGGAAATCCTCGAAAAATAAAACCCCGATACGTAAACGTTTGACGTGGCACCCGTAAATTTATCAGTTATTTGAAATGCTTCATCAAAAGTAGTTTTTTGACATAGAGAATGAATATCAAATTGCAGCTGGCCCCCCGAACCCAGATAGTTCCGTAGGAACTTCGGTTTAGCCGAATCGTCCAGAATCAAATTCAGGTTGAGCAATTTGAGTAGATCCAAGTAATCAACGACGTAGTTTTCCAGGAAATCCACGAATCTGGAATAGGGCACACTGTAGCCTCTATCCAGAACATTGTAGGTGTATTAACTGATGTAGACAATGCCAGCAACGCCAGTGTTGTATTGTAAATCAGAACACGGAACTCTTGTACCGTATGAAAAGAAGTGTGTAAATAATTTGTGTAAGACACAGACTACGTGAGCATTCTAGACAAATCAACCAATAAATTTACAGTGACCTTGTGGGTGGACATGAACAACCAGTCATAACATCGTGTGTAAGCACAGGGGAAAGTAGTCAGACAGATCACGTGGAGCGCTCGATCGAACGCATGGATGGACATAATGCACACGCAACAGATGGCCAACGAACTCATTTTCATACTTCATTCATCCCTCAGATGTATACGAAGGTTGTCAACGATTAAGATCGCAGGGGCATTACACAATATGCCAGACACCGTGACAGTCTGAATGTGATGACACAACATCTAGGAATAACATTGAAACGTGCGCAGATACTACAAAGAGAGATCGAGAAACTGGGCTAAAACAAGGCCTCAAGGAAACGAATTTTGCGGATGAAATTTTCACCAACATTGTGGACGGGAATCCTTCAATAACTCTCGCTCGAATTGAAACGGTATCTGAGTATGGAAGTTCCGGGTTGACCATTGACGTGTCCACCATTCATCGTCACCTTGATAACCATGGATATTACCAATGCAGTCCACAGAGCGCTATAGTACTGATATCAACACAAAGTGCGCACGTTATGCAGAGTGTTTCCAAACGCAGGCAAGCCCTGTGTTATGACTTTAAGTCATGGAAAAAATATCATAGAGCATGGTGCCCTCGATCAGTTGGACAATCTGTTTTACGAAAGCCATGTATCAAGACAGTACCGTCAAATTAAGTTACAAACCTGAATATCACTGTATTCCTACTCTTGGGGTGCCATTTTATGAAAGTCACGAGAAATAAACTGCTAGCCATTAGACATTCTTTCCGGTTTCTGTATCATAAGCCATTTCTCAATCCTACCGCGGAAGTATTTGACTATTTCAAAGTTTTTGAAAGATAACAGAGAACAGTTTACAAGAGCACCCGAGGGACAGGCTGCCAGGATGTGAAGCTTTCATTTACCAAGAGAATTTTGCCATAAATCTGTTCACGGTGTCACAACAACTGCGTGCGCTTCCTATGACAGGCACAATTCGACATTCGCACTTCCGCGTAAAGGTTTTTAAGATTGATGTTTATGTTCGTTTACCAAATACGTATGGTATAATTCGTACAAACATGAGTGATCCGTTTATTGGTGATGGTTGACTTTCAATGTAGGGGCACCATATTCTGAAACTATGACGTAAGGCTCTCAGACTACAAAAAATACTGAAGAACTGAATAACAGTTGACATTTTGATGGACAAATCTTCTTTCCTACCAACGTGACCACAACGAACGGAGCGATAGCGGTCAGTAGGCAACCCTAATGAATTGCGCACACAGACGCGCTCACTCAGCTTCCAGTCAGTGTGCGACGCACCGGGACTGTTGTTTTGTCCGCTCCATTTATCAGGTGATCGCTTGTGTGTTTGTCCCGAAAGAGCTCTTGTTATCCGATTGAGTGACACGGGATGTGTCGTTTCATTTTAGAGGGGCACAGTTTATTTTTCTTTAACCACCTATGAGTCCAACGATGGTGGTTCGGTTACTTCTGACTCAACTCGTAGATGTTACAATTCGTTCGTGCCCTGGTTATCGTCGTGTGCTATCGACTGCTATTCAGTATACGGAATCTACATTGAACTATTTTGTGGTCTGTGGTCTCATCAGCTGGTTTTCCTAATCAGACTGCTAAATCAATCACTCAGTTCTCAAAAGCAATTCGGTGAAGCAGTCTATCTGCTTTGGCCCTAATCCGAAATCAAACTTCGAACTCAGTGTGATACAAACCCTGATTGTGTAGGATTGTTGTCCCGTGATTGAGTGACTCACAGGTAAACGAACCCCGAGTCCCACGTCAGAGAACACAAGCTCGCTCTACTACTTGTACTGAAGGACAAATTATCAAGCAATAACCATAATATAACTCGAATTATAGGCAAACCTACTACAGAATCAGTAAAGTCAAAAGACGTTTCAAAAGGCCCAGACAACTGGATAAGCAACGCTCAAGAGAGCAATGCAGGAGCGAGTCAAGTGGTTCACGAAGGAAGTCGTTATTAATGGGAAGCATTTTGATCAATCAGCGGTCAGAAGAGAAGTAGTTAGTTGAGGAAGCACACCCAAAAGCGTGGTGACGAAAGAACAGAAAAGCTATGGCTATGGGAAAATGGTGTGATCCTAACCGGCCGGGGGAGAGGGGAAAAGTTCAGTCATTCAGATAGACAAGGCAAAGGGCGCTCGAGGGCGGGAGGGAGGGAGAGGAAGATAAAATTACGTCAAGCAACTCAGACAGTCGTGATGTCAGAACAGAACGGGTCATAGATACCAGTGAATGTAGACATTACGAGGAAGAAGGGTTTCGAAAGAAATCAAATCTGTTAGGAATGAGAGTTCGATACAAACAGATAGGGCCGACAGATGGACCTCAGACAGATGCCGGTTAGGATCACTCAACAATTGTCAATGAAACAAGACTAATGGCTGTATGATGCAACGGTTTAGAGAGGCAGTTATCGCGCAAGGGTGCGTTTGTTAGGGGTGGTGGTCCGCGTGGAATAGTGAGGAAACCATGGCTGCAGAACCACACTTCAATTTTACTGCGTAATTGATTTGTACAACTATGTTGCATCAAGGTCATTAATTGGTAGATTACAAGTTGGCCATACCCAGGCACATTTTCTATTACTTTTTCATTGTGATTGTGATCGGTTGGGGCTTCTCAGTGTTTGTCGGCGACCCTCCATCGTATAGTGTCTCGTGAAATACATGTCGAGTCATTACACCAAGCCAAGAACACTCGGGATTAATAACCAGTATAATTGCAGACAACCTGGTTTATGCTGGATGCCTGATGAGTCAAAAAATGATTTCAGAATTACTGACGACTCACTCCCGAGTAGGTGCAGAGGTATCCAGCTTCGAAATTCGGAGATAGCCGAAACTCTATGCATACAAAAGCCTATCTCCATGTTCAAAATCGCTTCTACTAGACACTCCAATATCCGTGACTCATAAATGGACAAGGCTTTAGACAAACATCGATCTGCTAATTGCGGAGAAACGACAACCAACAACATGAAAAGGAGAGTGTGACGATCTGGTGATGATTGGTGTTTACACGCGTGTCTGCGGGAATAGACACGTGTGCGCGTGTGTCTGTCTGTCTACCAGCCTGTCTGTCTGTTTGTCTGTCTATCAGACTGTTTGTTTATTTGTATTTTGTATGTCTGTCTAAATGCTTGTCTCTCTGTAAATACGAATGTATACTTGTGTGTGTTAATATGTGTGTTAGTGTATTCGGGTGCATGAGACGTGAGACACGAAGGCACGATTACCACGAAACAAAGCACATCTGCGAGTGGGTCGTTCCGCCTGGAGAAAGCATGAACATGTACAAATGTGAGCGGCTGTGTGTGAGTTTCCGTTCGATGGCAAACCGCCACACTTCTAGTAAGCCGCTTGGTCGGTCGACATAACAAAGACCGACTACCATCCATATTGTGTGCATGCGTGTGCGCCAATGATGGATGGATAGGTATACAGATAATGAGTGTTCACACAATACATGATCAACCCGAAAAACCCCAACTATGAAACATCTTACCGTAGGCTATTTAATAGACAAAATAGAGGTGTGAGGGTAAGGACTGATTAGTTTCCAACACGAAGCTTGTTCATCCTAGTAGACCAACGCCATCACAGCGAGTCATGGATGCACAAGTAGAGTCTGTCCAGTATCGAGCCCGAGGCTTAAGAAAACGGAAACTAGAACGACAGGATGGCCGGTCGATAGAGTGATTCGATCGAATGGGAGATGAATTCTGTCAACAGGTTTTCAGTCTCAACACCAGCCCATTAGAAGGCTTGGTCATTCACACCAACCGGAACAATACGTTTTGAGCAATGAATGAATATAAGAATAAACACCCGATACAATCATTGTGTTTTATGTTAATAAAACGAGCTTGTTCTCGAGCAAAGAAACATTCGCCCTCTCCCTAGTGGGACAGTGCTAGAACGGAAACGTTTCGAACACACGGTGGATGTGTGCGTGTGAATGCGAGTGCAGATGACCGCTTGAGAGGTATGCGACATAAGAGCAACACGAATGGATAGTGGAGACCCATCAACATATATCCACATAGTCATTTCCAGTTGAGATAATTCATCAACTCCATCTAACTGAAACAGTGCGTGATAAAGATATAGGACCCCCATACTTTCCCGCATATCTCCACTTCTGCACTCTCTAAGGAATCCCTATCTGGACAGAAGGACCAATATCCACAAAGATGCTAAATATGAAAAATTCACAACAGAATAATATACTACGAGCGACTTAAATCAGAATGTGGAAAAAGAGAGGGACAGAAGTACAGAACCCCCTCATATCATCTTCTGCAATTACTAATTAAAGTTGTGTGCAGCCACCATTCTGCCCGAGAGCCTCAATACATCTTCTCGGCATACCTCTTACAAGACTCGTGATTGTCTCTTGTTCAGTATTCACCCATTCTCTCTTAAGGGTGATTATCAATTCACTGTTCGACAGGTAAACCATGGAATCCTTGCACACCTAGTAAGAAATTATGCTCCATAGATTCTCAATCGGATTTAGATGTGGGCTGCAGGATGGCCACTGCATGACTTTGATCCCATGGAACAACAGCCAACATTTTGTAATGTGAGAGCAGTGGACAGAAGCAATAATATGTTGGAATACGACATCATCTTGCATGCTTCTGTTCAGGAGCGGGCGCAAATCTGATCCAACTTACAACATACACAACGGAATCTTATGTGCACTCAAGCATAACCAACTCACTTTGGTCGTTGGTTGAGAAGGCTCTCCAGACAATCACTGAGTTCTTGTCGTTGGTTCTTCTGCTGGGAATTCCTTTTTCATTTCTGATATCATGTCAGTAAAAATCCCAAGCATCCGGTTCATTCAAATTATTATATTTTCTCGTTACTGAAGCAGACATTTCCCCACCTGTCTATCCATGCTATGTGTGTTTCAGTCCACGATAAGCGTTGCTCTTTACGCAACGATGTGAGAGCAAAATATGATTTAATTTTTTATTGCATGTTTTTGTGTTTACAATCGCACAAATAAATGCAACGCCACCATTACGTGTTCAGCTACCGGTAGTGGACACAACATTTGGTGTCGTGGGCATCGGCTCGTTTTAATGGATTTATAGATACAGTTGACATGGAAATTAATGGTGATTTACCATTTCCGGCGATTCAGCAAAATTATTTGTCGGATCTACGCAAGAATGCTCTGGCGCTGTGGCCACAAGTCTATCTGCAGATGTGAGTGATTAGGACCAGAGTGTTACTCTTAACTTCCGAGAAGTTTTTCGTTGATAACTTTTTTTATTGTTTTCATTGAATGCTTAGTCCACTTTTCTCGTTTTGTCCTGTATGCGTCCTTTATTCTAACGACGCTGTTTTGTGTTATATTACATGCGTAATGCTAATACTACAATTGCTGCTACTACACCGTTATTATGATGATTACCGCTACTCTGCTACTGCTATGACTACCAGTGTAACTCATGCTACTGCTTTTGATAATAGCAATGCCACTACTACTACTGCCACTGCTACAGTGAACAATACTACATCTACTTCTGTTGGCACCGCATTTCATTTCCCAGCCATCATCTCGTTGATGAAGTATTTGTTCTCGTTTAACGTTTTGCCCAATTTTCCACCATTCTTGCTTGAGTATGTCCTATGTGCTTCCTCAGTTATACTGGCGCTGGTTTATTCAGTGTTTTGTATCGTCACATGCGTACAACAACAACAACTGCTGCTGCTATTGTAACTAATGCTGTGACCAGAATCTCTGTGAATTCTACTGCGAATACGGTTCCTGTTACTACTACTGCTACTGATACAATTACTACTACGAATGCTGCTATGAAGAACTACTGTTACAAATACTACTACTTTTACTGCTGTGAACATAGTTCCTGTTACTACGACTTCGAACAATGTTGTTGATGATACTACTGCTTTGGATACTACCACGAAAACTGCTTCTAATGAAGGTACTACTGATACAACCGTGGCTGGTAATACTACGAACACTTTCATCCGTTGCAAGCCTTGGATCTTTTCCTTGGGGGAAGGAGAGGTGATGTTGTGTCTGGTTAGGGTCTCGCACACCAAGCGGACAACCGATCAATATTCCTCTCATGAATGGACATACTCCTAATTTGCCTTGATCGTTAACCATGCTTTAGCGCCAGCAGCGTTGACCTATCGATTTTGATGTGTACTGATTGGTCTTCCTCTGCTGCGCGTGACGGCACAAGTAGTTTATTTCTTTATGCCAACTCACTTGCTTGTTTGCCGCTTAGTCGCCGGCTACGGCCGGGTTTTGTGTTTACAATCGCATAAATAAATGCAACGCCACCATTACGTGTTCTGCTACCGGTTGTGGACACAACACATGTCATACAGGATACAGCTTTGAGCGTAACTTTTACCATTTGTTTCGAAACACTAATTCCGATCAGATCTTCCAACATAGATATGGAGCATGTGTAATTGGAAGCAAGACGAATTAATCAGCGTTCGTCCGATTTCGTTGGATTTCTGCGATTAATCATTCGCTTTTCAGGTGCATATTGCTCGTTGCTTTCCAGATACCGTCATATGACCTTTCTTGGTCTCTTGCATTGCCGGGCAACTTCATGTAAAAAGGGGCCCATTTAGTAGAACGTAGATATTTCGCCCCTCTCGAAACCTGTTAGCTACTTTCGGTGTGACATTGCATAGACAAAATTCAGTGTGAGTTCTGAAACGTGTGTAAGTGCAATCAACGTGAATGGAGGTCACCGGGAGTGGCTAGACTACTAGAGTGTATCACGTGCTCTGGTGCAAATGACTCATATGATGATGACTTTACTAAATAAACATATACCACTTATCAAAAGCCACATCAACCTTGATAGAGTAATTGCCGTTAATTGGGCAGTCCGCAAGATGGATAAAATAAATGAAGAGCCAGACCATTTTACCTGATTATTTTTGCTGTGTTGGACTTCCACGAGTTCCATACAACCAGTGATTATCGGCAGGAGGATACAACTACCTATCATGACAAATTAGGCTTTCGTATTCATTCAAACTATTTATCATGCTGCTACCACCATTTTTAGCTCGCTTCCTACGAACCGGTAATGGCTGTTTGAACTAAACTAGATTCATATATATCTCGCAGTGTGTGGGACTGATTATACTTTGTTTGGCTGAATGTACTTTCCATCCCACCTTCCACTTACCGACCATGCACTCGGAAGCACCAGACTCGAGTTCACTCTTGTTAGAGTTCGCTTTTAGTTAACGGGACAGATACCGTGTCTCCATTCGAAGCTGTCTGGCATTTCTGGTTGTCATAGGGGATGACAGTTGAACAAACTTAAATCGGTGATTCCGAATAACTTGAACGGGAGATGTATGTCGCAGTGGTAGTACGCGCGCCTTCGAAATGAACGGGACACGGTTCAAACCTCGGAGGGTTCCGTCAACTCCGCTTTCGACACGTTTCCGGTTTTCGCCAACCGTACGCGGTTAGTTCGCTTTCCGCCTCGTCGTTACGTTTGTTTGCTTCAATGTATTTCTTGTACCGGCACTGTTTCAGTGCCACGATGTACAGAATACACCACCACATCTCTCTACCAATTCGGAAATTCTCGGCCTGCTGATCAAATGGTTGACGGAACAGAATCTCTCTCTCTCTCTCTCTCTCTCTCTCTCTCACACACACACACACACACACAAACACAAACACACGCACGTCACTTCACCCTTATGAAGAGTCGCGAAAATGATGTAGTCACTTTATTGGAATGTAGCTCTAGTTGGTTCGACTCCGGGGTGGAGCATAGATATTCAACTCCGAGTTATTTTTCAGTTTATTTGGTCGCATAACGTGTCATTAGTGTTCGTGACATCCGATAATGTATGCAAACGAACGTAATTGACCCTCGAGCTCGGTTACCAGGACATCCTCCGACAGGTACCGTATTGTGGACCCAAAAGCACAAGGAAACTGGACAGGGATTTTCACGTATCATATACATCATTGCAATGGTTGTGTGATTGAGTAAGGCGTGATGCAACTTTCACAATCGTATGATAACGATGCGTTTATTTCCTTGATAAGGTCGATGATGATAAACGAAATGTGATGATGCTCCAATCTGAAAACGCAAACCATCACTATATCTCAAAATGCAGTCTCAATATGAAAAGTAAAATCAGATTTTACTGTACCTGGTTGAAAAAGGAACGCAGGCGACCATGATGTCTCAGTCACACACTGGGCAAATGTTGTCGATGTTTTCGAAACTCGGAGAACAAGTTCCTCATGCTAATAAAGCTTGAGCACATGAATGTATTTCACCGCCCCTTGGAGCGCGTTCAGTCGCGTGCTGTTTGTCTCATTGGGAATCGATCGACGAGGCCAGTTCAGTGATGAGAACCAGAGCAGCTGCTGAGTATCGTTGGATTAAATGTTTGACCATCATTGGATATTCACTTGCGTTATTCAACCCTGACTGACCTTACCGTGATAGTTCAGCTGACAGAGCATCTTCCAGGTAACCGGAATGTCGCCGGTTTGATTCCCACTAGCAGCGTTGGGCTTTTGCATGTAAACAACGCAAGTGGATTTCCCACCACATAAGATTCAGGATACTCGTGCCAATAATACGCACCATGGTAATTGGCAAAGTTTGGTTTGGTTTGTATAGGTCGGTCATCAGTAGTATGTCTGCTGAACAGAAGCCATCACCAGACCCCAAATTCCATGGGATCACGCTACACATCCCGTGGTTTACGCCCTCTGACACCCCATTCAGGTTCACGCTAACTGAATCAGAACTCGAAATCTACCGAATGACTAGTGATGCTCGCCGTCTCCGAAAAGACCAACTCAGGTGTATTCCGGACCATTTCGCTGCATCTTCACTAGTGCATACTGCAGAGCATACTGAGAACGTTCAATTTACCATTTATAAATGGTCACCTTGACTGCAGTATGCACTAGTGAAGATGCAGCGAAATGGTCCGGAATACATCGTGCAATTTAATGCTATTGACTTCAATGTTCAACTCAGGTGCAACCAGACCAACCAGCCAGCCAGATGAGCAGTTTGTGGATATCAAATGCACCAATAAGTTGTTGCACAAGGATCTGATTATGATCACCACACATCTTATATAAACGATCTGTTTCGTACCAATAAACTGAGATGGTTCGAAGACAGGATAGTATTCTCATTAGGATCAGTGTGCGATCGCAAAACAATTATGACTATTGTATGTGCATATTTGATAGGTGAGAATCTGTTGAAATGGCGGCATTCTCTGGACCATATTTCTTCCCGTAACACTGATGCAACTATCCGGTCTTCATGCTGTTACAACGTCCCGGAAAATTGACAAGCCATCGGTCTCGATTTTCCAAGTGAATTTTAAATTCGGATGGGCTGTTTTCAATATTTCCAACGGTGTTCGAAAATCTGCGGGCTTGTTCAGGACGACGAATATCTCAATGACATACCGTTTGTAAACACCATTCTTCTTGATTACTGCATTCAACCGAAAAAGTGATATTATCCTGATTTAATGCGATTTAAAGCACAGCCTGATAAATTCAATCCAGGCCAAGGCACATTTAAATCAATATCTAATCAAAAATTGGTTTACGCACGACCAACTAGATCGTGCATCTCTGTGGTGATTCAGCAGTTGTCATATGTGATACGACCAAGTACGACTTCGTAGCCACGCACGCGCGAATGAGCCTCAACCAATCAGGATCACCGCGGACAAGTCCAACAAAGCTCCCTGTAATTGGTCGACTTCTAGTCTACCAATTCTTTTCTCTGGTTTAACATTTTTATACAAACCAATTCTGCAATACAACTAATGAGCTATTTCGCAGCCTTGGTCTTCTTGATACTTTCGTTAGCGTAGTTCTGAGTGGGGGCAATTTCAATACGTCCTATCAGTTCAGTTCACTGTGCTTACTAAAATATCTGATTCGCTCGACTTCACACTTTGCGTTGTCTGACTATCGATTTCTAGCCATCAAACATTCGATCTAACACTGTATAATCTAACAGCATATGAGACACTTACGGCAAATACTCACAGTGCTTGTAACTCGATTGCTGCTTGTCTAGTACAGACAGACAAAGAGGGAGTTAAAGCACGGAATAAAGAAGCTGTTCGGCTTTACCGGTTGTTCAGTTCAAAAGTAACCATGTTTGGACAGATGAGGTATCGGGTGAGATAGGGAACCGTAAATGATTTGCAATTGTTCGTACGGTCAAACGAGTTCTTGTAGTGCAACCTAGTACAACATGTAGGAACACATTTACTAAGATCTGGATGAAGGAGATGGGATTGCTCATCATCCAGTATCTTTGAGAAAAATTCTTGTCAATTGTGGTGGTCTTCGGATATTATATTTTGAGTGAGCTGACCACTGTTGGGCAGAATGATGTTTGATGGATTTGGAAAAAAGCAACTGCAGAACCACGAGGAAAGATACATGCGAAAATGAATCACCTAATTAAAAGAAGTGGTACAGTAAAGGATCACAGACTTAGCATCTAAATGAATGGATGTTCCTCCATTAGGAAAACTACAACCACATGGTCGGACCAAGAGAGATCGCGTCTGTTAGTAATTCCGAGCTATTTGGTAGATGGCGTTCTAACAATATGCTCACCGGTAATGAACAGGTTTGGAGTGGATGTGAGACAATCAAAGTACTCAGTGCTGTTGTGGGAACAAAATGAAATTTATCTCGGAGCATTTTGAAAGGTTCATTTTCAGGTTAAGGCTGGAGGACCAGTTAGTGAGTTCGGTGATTCCTTGTTTCTAATACCCTCTTTTTTCTCATATAACATTTGTACAATATATGAGGAAGCGGGTCGCGGATGATTAAATGCTCGCAACTGGGGAGGTGACCGGCGATGTCGGGCTCTCTTTGTCAACTGTTTGTTGAACATCTACACTACATGGATTAGCACCCTTCCGTCACTATTTTTGAAAGGTAACAACCCGCTTCCCGCGCACTCGTCAACTCCTGTGACGGATGACTTCTCTGCAGGGGCCTAAGTACAACAAAGGCATTTCGTTATGAACAACCCGCAGAGCTTGGTATCTATGTACAACCAACGTGAATGGTCACCGGGATTGAGAAGGCAAATGGGGTGCACATGACGTTCTCATGTATTTGTCAGTCGCCAAATCCGCAGGCTGACCTAATCAGCTTGTTGCTAGACTCAGTAGTTCATCTGGTTCTAGGAAAATTTCTATAGGACAGCGCACTGGGATACGGTGTCCCATATTTTTGTTAAAATCGTGTTGTACGTTCTCTGCTCCGATTGGCACGTAGTGCATAGTTTCATTCTGAAATGTCGTGAATAATATCGTTCTAACCAGAAATCGTTTCCCTATGGAATACAGAACCAGAAATATGCGGTAAAGTTCATAATGTCATAAACTTCTGTCGCAAACTGTGCTAAGACTGAGAGTTCACCACAAAATTCCTTCGAATGGGAAGAGAATCAATTATTAGGGCTACGATTTCACCTCACCCAATAACGTAAATTAGTTTAATGAAAATTCACAATGATATAGAATCACTATCCGTGAGATTTCTGAAAATATACCGATGATCATATCACCTGGAGGGGGGACAATATGACCTGAAAATCACAGTGATAGATCCAGGAGCCGATTAATGAGATCCTGCTTTCTCACAATACGGCATTTCACGCCTTAAATACACACACTAAGAAAAAAGACACGTTAGATGGTTGCCGACATCATACGTGCGCGTGGACGACAAACAAATGGATGAAAAGCAGTCTTAACAATGTCTCAATATCACGCAAGCACGTATGCACTCACTCACGCACGCACGCACGGCCGCACATTTGCACGAAGAACGGTGGACCAATGGACGAATAAATCAATCTGTGAAATGTACCTGTCTAGCCATGTTCATCTAACATGCATTGTACGTATCGATCGCCAATTCGTCGGAATGCAAATGACCTTGACGAGGAACACGAATACAGACATACCTGACACGATGAAAACATCAGATGGATAGACAATAGTCCAAATCGCTCTAACTAACCATCAGAAATCGGATCTTGCAGCTGCGCGATATTCCCCATTACACTAATCACTGTGACAAATTTGATGCTCTCTATTTGTGAAACAATGAATGAGACGGATTTATTGAGATCGAAACGAAGCCATATAGCACTTTCAGATCGGAAAGCAGCACGTGTTGGTCCGTATTCGGTAGGCGAGAAACAATTACTGGTTGAGTTGGTTGGTCGAGCACGGAATACTCTACGCAGTGTTTCTACACATATGACTGCTGATCAATACAAACAAATTTGGGTGGATATATCTAACTGCATGCACGCTAATGGGTGGCCGAAGCGTTCGTGGAAGCGCTTACGTATGAAGGCACAATCAATGATGTCCTGTGCGATGGAGAATAATGGGTCGGTGGGTCCGATACCACACGATACACCGATTTCGCGAATGGATCAGTTCGTGAACTCGTGTTCTAGTGTTAGTGAACAACGGGTAACAAGTGCATCCGGTGTATCAGAACCGACTTTTTCGTCGGTCGTCTCAACCGCGACCCCAACCCCAACCTCGACCTCGATCTCGGCTCCACCACGGTTACTTTCTTCATCGGAAGCATCAGCGGAGACAGTGATGCGTTTGACCAATTCAATTCGTTCATCTGTTGGTGTGGCTGATGTTCAAGGTGGTGGTGGTAGTGATGGTGTACCTCAGATTCTTCATTTTTGTTCGAGAGCATTGAATAATGGCGTATGTGTGGATGGGTTTGAGCGAGGCATAGAACATGTCAATGGTCCGTCTGTTGCTGTATCATCGGGAACTGCAGATGGTCCTACGGTGCTCGAGGTTTTGAATGATGATTTGCTCGGAGGTGAGGATCGGATTGAGTTGTGTGTATCGAGTGATGATGAATCGGATGAGAAGTTATCAGTGAACAACGGGTGTACGGAGAAGGACAAATGTGTGAATGGTGATTCTGAGAAGGAGGTGGGTTCGACTGAAACGACTGTTTTGCGAAAGTGAGTTGATTGAGATTCCATTTGATTCGTTTATCCATTTGTGTGTGTGTGTGTATGTGTATATGTGCTATTTAGTTTTGGTTGCAACAATTTCGTTACACACCGCACGCTTTGTAATGGTTTAGTGTTTCATGATCTAAATAATGGTATATATATATATATATATATATATATATATATATATATATATGTAATGGCATATGTTGATTGAAAATGTACTGAGTTTGATACATTTGGATGTTTTTTATTACTTTCTTGTGTATATGTGCCATCGAATTGGTAAGTACCCCATATCCACAAAGGCCAACTTCGCTGTTGGGGATAACCATCAATCAGTGCTTGACACTTGCAGTGGAAAATCACATAAGCTTCCAATAGGTCAGGTATGGTACCGGGTACGATGACAGTTGGTTTTGCAGTCTATCACCAACAGTCGGGAATAGAATGTAAGCGCAGAGACTTATTTTAGCGAGAAGCAAATAGATCAATGGGAGCAAAAGCACCGAATCTCAAAAGTGATGACGATAGGTCATCAGTACCAATGCCCGAAGTTATTATTATTATTTCAGACATACGAAGGAACCGAAACACTTCTTCTCTGAAGAACGGTATTATGCGCAAGTGATATTCCGAGATGAATGAGGTTGGAGATTTGTTGGATGGGTGGGTGAAAGCACTGGTAACCCTGTGAACGTCCTCAGTACAATTGGCTTGTTTCGTTTCCTTTCCACATTGATGCCGAATGCGTTGCCATAGGCGGTTGGTGTTGTAGTTGCATAGGAGTTGACAGGCATTAGGCGTGTCCTTGTGTTTGATTTCCTTCTTTATTAGGAGAGAAATCTGTGTTAGTTTAGGAAATAGTTGTGTAGAATTTTAACTTCCTTCTTCTTGATAATTTTAAAATAGGAGAAGTGGCACGACGGTTGAAGAGGAAGAGGGTTTCTGGGTGTTCGTTAATTTGATTGATCGTGTGCACAAAACTTTTGACAATGCAAGTTAGTGACGATTCGAGGGAAAACCAGAAAGATGCATGGGAAGGAGACTTTTGTAGTAGAAGAATGTTATCAAGTGAGGATTTTCGGAGGTGGGTTTTGATTTGGCTGGTTTTGTTGGAAGGATGAAAGGCAGGTCACGAGTATATCACCGTCCTTTAAAGAAGCAGATAATGATCACTGGTGCACACAACTTGAGGGGGAATAGTTCAGAATGATTGATGATAATCGAGTATTAGACAGAGTTTTCTTCTGGTTGGAGAAACACAAAGATTAATTAGATGAAATGCATTGGATGAGGGTTGGTTGAAGCATGATTGAACTTGCTTACTATGATGTGCAAATGGTCATTGAATAAGGGGACAAGAAAAATTGTAAAGGAGTGATAGAAAGATGAAATGGTGTAGTTCTGTGTGTAAAATGGAGGAACGTATAAGTCTGTTGAAATGGTGCTCCCATGACGAGGAAATGTCGCATGTCACTGCATGATTAAACAATGAATACCGTTTGTTGATTATACATAAACGACTTCAGACTTGCTACACTAGGTGTATTTGATATCTGTGACCACCTGGTCTTTATCTTATCAGTTATTTGTAATTCCTGTCTTGCCGGCACTGTTTGAAGTAATCTATTCTCACTGGTGTGTTGGCAATATTAGTCGGATTTAGCTGCGATTCTTATACGCAAACCACACAAGTATGGACATGATTGAGCGAAATAAGACCAAGCGTTATATTTGATATTTTTTGTGTTGTGAGTATGTATTTTGGAACTGAGGTTTTACTGACTTGACGAGACGAGCTCTTTCGTTGAATGGTCACAGCGAAGGGCTATCTGCCACTTAGCACGGATGCAATTCCTGCATGGAATGGAAAGATTTTCATATGTATGTGTATATGTATTTATGTGTATGTATATTGGCGATTCAGTCCAAGTGAGCAGAAAATTCAATAGTCGGTTTGCTAAGTAGCGTTTCTGGCGACGCATGACAAAGTACAGCTGTCATAGATGACCAATTCGGTTATTTGGTCTAGCTGGCGATTAACACGGAAGTTTAGCACAGCCAGTCGAAGGGTTCAACGGAGATGAAATTATGGATGCTCACCAGGCGAAGATGGTTGGGAAACGTGTTACGCCGAATGTTCGCTAATTCGGATAGTGGTTGAAAGGTGAGTGGGGAGGTCATTTCATTACGTGAAAGAAAGGTATGAAAATTGCAACAAGTGGAATTGGCCATGTGGGACGGGGGCCTATAAAGCTTCCTTGATGGGTGCAAAATATTCCCCACTAAGTGGTCAGACACAATGGAGCTTATGGCTAGATAGCGGGATCAGTTCAATCCAATCCATTCCAGCCCAGTTGAGTTCAAGCAACCACTTACCAGGCACGGGATGTGGTGTTCTTTATTACTATCCCTCAACGGGAACCTCATGGTAAATGAAACTTACAGAAAGATGCGAAAAGATTCATTGCATGCATGCGGGCGTGCGTGCGTGCGGTATAGCAGACAATATCGGCTGACAGATCAATAGGCATATCGAACTGGACGGAACGCAGTGACAGGCTGGACCTGTGGTAGGACCATACAACAGTGTATGAAAAGAATAAGCAAATACCTACAAGCAGTAGTATTAAGTCGCCCAAAGCAGTTGGTGGATATGAGTTTCAATGATCAGGACACGTAGCCATATCCATACTGACTTGACGAGACGAGCTCTTTCGTTGAATGGTCACAGCGAAGGGCTATCTGCCACTTAGCACGGATGCAATTCCTGCATGGGATGGAAAGATTTTCATATATATGTGTATATGTATTTATGTGTATGTATATTGGCGATTCAGTCCAAATGAGCAGAATATTCCCAAAGCAGTTGGTGGATATGAGTTTCAATGATCAGGACACGTAGCCATATCCTCCAATGTATCTAACTACTGAGTAGCGCCCTTTTACTCACGAACTACCTCTACGGAGTTGATACTGCGTTTTTTTAGTTCTCTTCATACTCTCGTTCTGCTGGTAGATTTTCCCACTAAGTAGTAGCAAGCAAAGTTGCCGCGTTCAGTGTACGGCCGACGGTTGTTCGGAATGAAATGCTCGACAAAATCTCTGTTCTAAAGTTGTTGTTTTTGCTGCTGCCGCCGTCTTTGTTCTCGTTGTCGCTGTCCTTGTTTTTGTTGCTGTTGTTGTTTTTGTTGTTGTCATTGTTCTTGTTCTTGTTGTCCTATCTGGTGACAGACTATGTAAGTGATATCGTGTTTGTCTAGGGCTAAGCATTCATGACACAGAGGCTTACTCGCACATTCACTTTATTCGCTTTTACTAGAGAGGCGCTATCTCAAATATCCGCAACGAGTTTGACCACCAAAAACCAAATGCTCATTTAGCGGTCTGCAAGCGTCTTCGTGTTTGAAGACGGTGTGATCCTTTTCTGCCGTTCAACGGTTTAATATAAATGGCGACTGTACTCAACGTTTTTCAGTCAGGGTATTCATAACACTTCACTGACTCTGGTTGTTTATAGCACATGCAGCAGATGCCCCCACATAGACTACCATATCCTATTTTGTTTGGTGGCTTGGGATTGCTGTAAAAGATCATCTTGAGTTTGAAAATACAGCAGAAGCAGCTTGAATTACAAAATATGATTTGGCATCGGTAGATCAAAATATGATCATCAGGACCCATTTCTGTTGCATCTTCACACCTAAAATCAACAACACTTTTGATTGGAAACCCTGTCGTGTGTATTGTGAGTGTTGAATAATTATTTTCCCAATTGTCTCTGTTTTCTGATGGATGGGGAGTAGACCAGGTTGAATGATGTAAATATTTCTCTTTCTCCAT
The DNA here is from genome assembly GCA_948099385.1 of Fasciola hepatica. Classification (NCBI taxonomy): domain Eukaryota; kingdom Metazoa; phylum Platyhelminthes; class Trematoda; order Plagiorchiida; family Fasciolidae; genus Fasciola; species Fasciola hepatica. Next base: position 4,206,857 of record CANUEZ040000012.1, on the reverse strand, counting down.
GCCATCTCGCTTCAGGCCCTCATCATCGCCCTACCAATTGGGTCATTTAATGGAAGCAGATTTTCGCAGACGAATGGAAATTTATGACTTGAAAGTGGAGGTTCTCAAATTGAAACGAGCATACTGGACACAGAAATTACGTTCGTTATAGAAACTGGTAACGTTTCAACGTTTCTTCCAGGCGTGTAAATACTGGTTATCTTCGAATGTGTGTTATTTATTCAGGAATTTTGAGAACTAATTTCGGCTTTCATGTAATCGATTTCTGTTGTGTGATCATGGTGATTTCAGATACGGCCATTTGTAAATATGTATATGAGTCTATCCTTTTTGCAATTTTGTATATGAACGTTTGATTTTGTATTCAATGCGTCTCATTTTGTTTTGGACAATTTGGTTCTTTCATATGACAACAATTTAACCAGTTCATGAGTGAATCTTCGTTGTATCTCCCTAATGAGTGACTGTATGACAAATTTGTTCATGTAAATTTGTGTTGATCTCGGAGCTGAGTACTCGCCACAGTCATACATGTAAACATATATTTGTATGCACCCACACACACCCACTCACACACAAAACCCGCATACAGGCGTGCAACATATATACAGGCATGCATACGTACAACGCATACATATACGCACCCAACACACATGTATACTGTTAATTTTGTGCACGGAATTAGATGATCTATCGATTGTGATTCCCGATGTTGACCAAACGATGAAGTTGCGCGTGAAGTCGCACTTCGAAGTTAATGTAAGCTGAGACTCCGTCGTGGTACGGTACTAGTAATTAAGCAAACGATCAATCCAATATGATGTACAGACTTCGAATTGTGAGATTTCTAGTCGTCTGGTTTATCAAAGAGGCTGGCTGACCGCGAACATGACACATGGTGATGTGAGTCCTCCCTGATCGTTTCTCGCGGTGTACATTTTACTGTGCAGAACATTCACCTCTCTCGGCGCATAAAGAATTCTCTTTACTTGAACTTACCTGTGGATAGCAAACAAACTGATTTACATTTTTCATCCATCTCTCAGATCTATACGAAGGCTTAATGCAACTTTCAACACAATAGGGTAATGGATCACACGGCCTTCGAACGATGATCCTAAAAGAATGTGCACGAGTATTGTGATAATATTGGAGCTATTCAAAAGATGTTATACTCAAACGAACAATCCCCCATTTCTGGATACTGGCCTCGGTGTCTAAAATTGGTTCACTCAAGTCACGTACTATCATCTGGACATCAGTAGCCCTCAAAGTGTTGAAGAGTCAGTGTTGTGTAGGCTGTCCCTCTCTCCCATCAGATTGCTAAACCGGACCGTGACGAATTTGCATGCCGATTCTCCCACTCGACTCCAGATGCCCCAGCTTCATTTATTGTGTTTTACCACCACTAGATTGTCAAAGTTAGGCTATCAGCTTGTGCTTGTGTAGCTGCAGTGATGCATCCATCTGTGTCGATGGATCCAATTTTCTCCAGATTATTGCGCACTGTGGGCCAACCCATTTCCCTTACATTTATAGTCTAATTAGTTTTCCAATCAGCAACAATCCTTTCTGCAACAAGTGTTCTTTTAGGCGTTATTCCATCACCTTTCGTGTTCTCCACTTATATCTATTTCATGCCGACAGTGGTTCGACCGTCATCACGGTGGGCTTCTGACGTTTGTGTCCAGAATTCGAATGCTAAGGACATCGCCGGTCACCTCCCCAGTTGCGAGCATTTAATCATCCGCGACCCGCTTCCTCATATATTGTACAAATGTTATATGAGAAAAAAGAGGGTATTAGAAACAAGGAATCACCGAACTCACTAACTGGTCCTCCAGCCTTAACCTGAAAATGAACCTTTCAAAATGCTCCGAGATAAATTTCATTTTGTTCCCACAACAGCACTGAGTACTTTGATTGTCTCACATCCACTCCAAACCTGTTCATTACCGGTGAGCATATTGTTAGAACGCCATCTACCAAATAGCTCGGAATTACTAACAGACGCGATCTCTCTTGGTCCGACCATGTGGTTGTAGTTTTCCTAATGGAGGAACATCCATTCATTTAGATGCTAAGTCTGTGATCCTTTACTGTACCACTTCTTTTAATTAGGTGATTCATTTTCGCATGTATCTTTCCTCGTGGTTCTGCAGTTGCTTTTTTCCAAATCCATCAAACATCATTCTGCCCAACAGTGGTCAGCTCACTCAAAATATAATATCCGAAGACCACCACAATTGACAAGAATTTTTCTCAAAGATACTGGATGATGAGCAATCCCATCTCCTTCATCCAGATCTTAGTAAATGTGTTCCTACATGTTGTACTAGGTTGCACTACAAGAACTCGTTTGACCGTACGAACAATTGCAAATCATTTACGGTTCCCTATCTCACCCGATACCTCATCTGTCCAAACATGGTTACTTTTGAACTGAACAACCGGTAAAGCCGAACAGCTTCTTTATTCCGTGCTTTAACTCCCTCTTTGTCTGTCTGTACTAGACAAGCAGCAATCGAGTTACAAGCACTGTGAGTATTTGCCGTAAGTGTCTCATATGCTGTTAGATTATACAGTGTTAGATCGAATGTTTGATGGCTAGAAATCGATAGTCAGACAACGCAAAGTGTGAAGTCGAGCGAATCAGATATTTTAGTAAGCACAGTGAACTGAACTGATAGGACGTATTGAAATTGCCCCCACTCAGAACTACGCTAACGAAAGTATCAAGAAGACCAAGGCTGCGAAATAGCTCATTAGTTGTATTGCAGAATTGGTTTGTATAAAAATGTTAAACCAGAGAAAAGAATTGGTAGACTAGAAGTCGACCAATTACAGGGAGCTTTGTTGGACTTGTCCGCGGTGATCCTGATTGGTTGAGGCTCATTCGCGCGTGCGTGGCTACGAAGTCGTACTTGGTCGTATCACATATGACAACTGCTGAATCACCACAGAGATGCACGATCTAGTTGGTCGTGCGTAAACCAATTTTTGATTAGATATTGATTTAAATGTGCCTTGGCCTGGATTGAATTTATCAGGCTGTGCTTTAAATCGCATTAAATCAGGATAATATCACTTTTTCGGTTGAATGCAGTAATCAAGAAGAATGGTGTTTACAAACGGTATGTCATTGAGATATTCGTCGTCCTGAACAAGCCCGCAGATTTTCGAACACCGTTGGAAATATTGAAAACAGCCCATCCGAATTTAAAATTCACTTGGAAAATCGAGACCGATGGCTTGTCAATTTTCCGGGACGTTGTAACAGCATGAAGACCGGATAGTTGCATCAGTGTTACGGGAAGAAATATGGTCCAGAGAATGCCGCCATTTCAACAGATTCTCACCTATCAAATATGCACATACAATAGTCATAATTGTTTTGCGATCGCACACTGATCCTAATGAGAATACTATCCTGTCTTCGAACCATCTCAGTTTATTGGTACGAAACAGATCGTTTATATAAGATGTGTGGTGATCATAATCAGATCCTTGTGCAACAACTTATTGGTGCATTTGATATCCACAAACTGCTCATCTGGCTGGCTGGTTGGTCTGGTTGCACCTGAGTTGGTCTTTTCGGAGACGGCGAGCATCACTAGTCATTCGGTAGATTTCGAGTTCTGATTCAGTTAGCGTGAACCTGACTGGGGTGTCAGAGGGCGTAAACCACGGGATGTGTAGCGTGATCCCATGGAATTTGGGGTCTGGTGATGGCTTCTGTTCAGCAGACATACTACTGATGACCGACCTATACAAACCAAACCAAACTTTGCCAATTACCATGGTGCGTATTATTGGCACGAGTATCCTGAATCTTATGTGGTGGGAAATCCACTTGCGTTGTTTACATGCAAAAGCCCAACGCTGCTAGTGGGAATCAAACCGGCGACATTCCGGTTACCTGGAAGATGCTCTGTCAGCTGAACTATCACGGTAAGGTCAGTCAGGGTTGAATAACGCAAGTGAATATCCAATGATGGTCAAACATTTAATCCAACGATACTCAGCAGCTGCTCTGGTTCTCATCACTGAACTGGCCTCGTCGATCGATTCCCAATGAGACAAACAGCACGCGACTGAACGCGCTCCAAGGGGCGGTGAAATACATTCATGTGCTCAAGCTTTATTAGCATGAGGAACTTGTTCTCCGAGTTTCGAAAACATCGACAACATTTGCTCAGTGTGTGATTGAGACATCATGGTCGCCTGCGTTCCTTTTTCAACCAGGTACAGTAAAATCTGATTTTACTTTTCATATTGAGACTGCATTTTGAGATATAGTGATGGTTTGCGTTTTCAGATTGGAGCATCATCATATTTCGTTTATCATCATCGACCTTATCAAGGAAATAAACGCATCGTTATCATACGATTGTGAAAGTTGCATCACGCCTTACTCAATCACACAACCATTGCAATGATGTATATGATACGTGAAAATCCCTGTCCAGTTTCCTTGTGCTTTTGGGTCCACAATACGGTACCTGTCGGAGGATGTCCTGGTAACCGAGCTCGAGGGTCAATTACGTTCGTTTGCATACATTATCGGATGTCACGAACACTAATGACACGTTATGCGACCAAATAAACTGAAAAATAACTCGGAGTTGAATATCTATGCTCCACCCCGGAGTCGAACCAACTAGAGCTACATTCCAATAAAGTGACTACATCATTTTCGCGACTCTTCATAAGGGTGAAGTGACGTGCGTGTGTTTGTGTTTGTGTGTGTGTGTGTGTGTGTGAGAGAGAGAGAGAGAGAGAGAGATTCTGTTCCGTCAACCATTTGATCAGCAGGCCGAGAATTTCCGAATTGGTAGAGAGATGTGGTGGTGTATTCTGTACATCGTGGCACTGAAACAGTGCCGGTACAAGAAATACATTGAAGCAAACAAACGTAACGACGAGGCGGAAAGCGAACTAACCGCGTACGGTTGGCGAAAACCGGAAACGTGTCGAAAGCGGAGTTGACGGAACCCTCCGAGGTTTGAACCGTGTCCCGTTCATTTCGAAGGCGCGCGTACTACCACTGCGACATACATCTCCCGTTCAAGTTATTCGGAATCACCGATTTAAGTTTGTTCAACTGTCATCCCCTATGACAACCAGAAATGCCAGACAGCTTCGAATGGAGACACGGTATCTGTCCCGTTAACTAAAAGCGAACTCTAACAAGAGTGAACTCGAGTCTGGTGCTTCCGAGTGCATGGTCGGTAAGTGGAAGGTGGGATGGAAAGTACATTCAGCCAAACAAAGTATAATCAGTCCCACACACTGCGAGATATATATGAATCTAGTTTAGTTCAAACAGCCATTACCGGTTCGTAGGAAGCGAGCTAAAAATGGTGGTAGCAGCATGATAAATAGTTTGAATGAATACGAAAGCCTAATTTGTCATGATAGGTAGTTGTATCCTCCTGCCGATAATCACTGGTTGTATGGAACTCGTGGAAGTCCAACACAGCAAAAATAATCAGGTAAAATGGTCTGGCTCTTCATTTATTTTATCCATCTTGCGGACTGCCCAATTAACGGCAATTACTCTATCAAGGTTGATGTGGCTTTTGATAAGTGGTATATGTTTATTTAGTAAAGTCATCATCATATGAGTCATTTGCACCAGAGCACGTGATACACTCTAGTAGTCTAGCCACTCCCGGTGACCTCCATTCACGTTGATTGCACTTACACACGTTTCAGAACTCACACTGAATTTTGTCTATGCAATGTCACACCGAAAGTAGCTAACAGGTTTCGAGAGGGGCGAAATATCTACGTTCTACTAAATGGGCCCCTTTTTACATGAAGTTGCCCGGCAATGCAAGAGACCAAGAAAGGTCATATGACGGTATCTGGAAAGCAACGAGCAATATGCACCTGAAAAGCGAATGATTAATCGCAGAAATCCAACGAAATCGGACGAACGCTGATTAATTCGTCTTGCTTCCAATTACACATGCTCCATATCTATGTTGGAAGATCTGATCGGAATTAGTGTTTCGAAACAAATGGTAAAAGTTACGCTCAAAGCTGTATCCTGTATGACATGTGTTGTGTCCACAACCGGTAGCAGAACACGTAATGGTGGCGTTGCATTTATTTATGCGATTGTAAACACAAAACCCGGCCGTAGCCGGCGACTAAGCGGCAAACAAGCAAGTGAGTTGGCATAAAGAAATAAACTACTTGCGCCGTCACGCGCAGCAGAGGAAGACCAATCAGTACACATCAAAATCGATAGGTCAACGCTGCTGGCGCTAAAGCATGGTTAACGATCAAGGCAAATTAGGAGTATGTCCATTCATGAGAGGAATATTGATCGGTTGTCCGCTTAGTGTGCGAGACCCTAACCAGACACAACATCACCTCTCCTTCCCCCAAGGAAAAAGATCCAAGGCTTGCAACGGATGAAAGTGTTCGTAGTATTACCAGCCACGGTTGTATCAGTAGTACCTTCATTAGAAGCAGTTTTCGTGGTAGTATCCAAAGCAGTAGTATCATCAACAACATTGTTCGAAGTCGTAGTAACGGGAACTATGTTCACAGCAGTAAAAGTAGTAGTATTTGTAACAGTAGTTTTTCATAGCAGCATTCGTAGTGGTAATTGTATCAGTAGCAGTAGTAGTAACAGGAACCGTATTCGCAGTAGAATTCACAGAGACTCTGGTCACAGCATTAGTTACAATAGCAGCAGCAGTTGTTGTTGTTGTACGCATGTGACGATACAAAACACTGAATAAACCAGCGCCAGTATAACTGAGGAAGCACATAGGACATACTCAAGCAAGAATGGTGGAAAATTGGGCAAAACGTTAAACGAGAACAAATACTTCATCAACGAGATAATGGCTGGGAAATGAAATGCGGTACCAACAGAAGTAGATGTAGTATTGTTCACTGTAGCAGTGGCAGTAGTAGTAGTGGCATTGCTATTATCAAAAGCAGTAGCATGAGTTACACTGGTAGTCATAGCAGTAGCAGAGAAGCGGTAATCATCATAATAACGGTGTAGTAGCAGCAATTGTAGTATTAGCATTACGCATGTAATATAACACAAAACAGCGTCGTTAGAATGAAGGACGCATACAGGACAAAACGAGAAAAGTGGACTAAGCATTCAATGAAAACAATAAAAAAAAGTTATCAACGAAAAACTTCTCGGAAGTTAAGAGTAACACTCTGGTCCTAATCACTCACATCTGCAGATAGACTTGTGGCCACAGCGCCAGAGCATTCTTGCGTAGATCCGACAAATAATTTTGCTGAATCGCCGGAAATGGTAAATCACCATTAATTTCCATGTCAACTGTATCTATAAATCCATTAAAACGAGCCGATGCCCGCGACACCAAATGCTGTGTCCACTACCGGTAGCAGAACACGTAATGGTGGCGTTGCATTTATTTGTGCGATTGTAAACACAAAAACATGCAATAAAAAATCAAATCATATTTTGCTCTCACATCGTTGCGTAAAGAGCAACGCTTATCGTGGACTGAAACACACATAGCATGGATAGACAGGTGGGGAAATGTCTGCTTCAGTGACGAGAAAATATAATAATTTGAATGAACCGGATGCTTGGGATTTTTACTGACATGATATCAGAAATGAAAAAGGAATTCCCAGCAGAAGAACCAACGACAAGAACTCAGTGATTGTTTGGACAGCCTTCTCAACCAACGACCAAAGTGAGTTGGTTATGCTTGAGTGCACATAAGATTCCGTTGTGTATGTTGTAAGTTGGATCAGATTTGCGCCCGCTCCTGAACAGAAGCATGCAAGATGACGTCGTATTCCAACATATTATTGCTTCTGTCCACTGCTCTCACATTACAAAATGTTGGCTGTTGTTCCATGGGATCAAAGTCATGCAGTGGCCATCCTGCAGCCCACATCTAAATCCGATTGAGAATCTATGGAGCATAATTTCTTACTAGGTGTGCAAGGATTCCACGGTTTACCTGTCGAACAGTGAATTGATAATCACCCTTAAGAGAGAATGGGTGAATACTGAACAAGAGACAATCACGAGTCTTGTAAGAGGTATGCCGAGAAGATGTATTGAGGCTCTCGGGCAGAATGGTGGCTGCACACAACTTTAATTAGTAATTGCAGAAGATGATATGAGGGAGTTCTGTACTTCTGCCCCTCTCTTTTTCCACATTCTGATTTAAGTCGCTCGTAGTATATTATTCTGTTGTGAATTTTTCATATTTAGCATCTTTGTGGATATTTGGTCCTTCTGTCCAGATAGGGATTCCTTAAAGAGTGCAGAAGTGGAGATATGCGGGAAAATATGGGGGTCCTATATCTTTATCACGCACTGTTTCAGTTAGATGGAGTTGATGAATTATCTCAACTGGAAATGACTATGTGGATATATGTTGATGGGTCTCCACTATCCATTCGTGTTGCTCTTATGTCGCATACCACTCAAGCGGTCATCTGCACTCGCATTCGCACGCACACATCCACCGTGTGTTCGAAACGTTTCCGTTCTAGCACTGTCCCACTAGGGAGAGGGCGAATGTTTCTTTGCTCGAGAACAAGCTCGTTTTATTAACGTAAAACACAATGATTGTATCGGGTGTTTATTCTTATATTCATTCATTGCTCAAAACGTATTGTTCCGGTTGGTGTGAATGACCAAGCCTTCTAATGGGCTGGTGTTGAGACTGAAAACCTGTTGACAGAATTCATCTCCCATTCGATCGAATCACTCTATCGACCGGCCATCCTGTCGTTCTAGTTTCCGTTTTCTTAAGCCTCGGGCTCGATACTGGATAGACTCTACTTGTGCATCCATGACTCACTGTGATGGCGTTGGTCTACTAGGATGAACAAGCTTCGTGTTGGAAACTAATCAGTCCTTACCCTCACACCTCTATTTTGTCTATTAAATAGCCTACGGTAAGATGTTTCATAGTTGGGGTTTTTCGGGTTGATCATGTATTGTGTGAACACTCATTATCTGTATACCTATCCATCCATCATTGGCGCACACGCATGCACACAATATGGATGGTAGTCGGTCTTTGTTATGTCGACCGACCAAACGGCTTACTAGAAGTGTGGCGGTTTGCCATCGAACGGAAACTCACACACAGCCGCTCACATTTGCACATGTTCATGCTTTCCCCAGGCGGAACGACCCACTCGCAGATGTGCTTTGTTTCGTGGTAATCGTGCCTTCGTGTCTCACGTCTCATGCACCCAAATACACTAACACACATATTAACACACACAAGTATACATTCGTATTTACAGAGAGACAAGCATTTAGACAGACACAAAAATACAAATAAACAAACAGTCTGACAGACAGAAAAACAGACAGACAAGCTGGTAGACAGACAGACACACGCGCACACGTGTCTATTCCCGCAGACACGCGTGTAAACACCAGTCATCACCAGATCGTCACACTCTCCTTTTCATGTTGTTGGTTGTCGTTTCTCCGCAATTAGCAGATCGATGTTTGTCTAAAGCCTTGTCCATTTATGAGTCACGGATATTGGAGTGTCTAGTAGAAGCGATTTTGAACACGGAGATAGGCTTCTGTATGCATAGAGTTTCCGCTATCTCCGAATTTCGAAGCTGGATACCTCTGCACCTACTCGGGAGTGAGTCGTCAGCAATTCTGAAATCATTTTTTGACTCATCAGGCATCCAGCATCAACCAGGTTGTCTGCAATTATACTGGTTATTAATCCCGAGTGTTCTTGGCTTGGTGTAATGACTCGACATGTATTTCACGAGACACTATACGATGGAGGGTCGCCGACAAACACTGAGAAGCCCCAACCGATCACAATCACAATGAAAAAGTAATAGAAAATGTGCCTGGGTATGGCCAACTTGTAATCTACCAATTAATGACCTTGATGCAACATAGTTGTACAAATCAATTACGCAGTAAAATTAAAGTGTGGTTCTGCAGCCATGGTTTCCTCACTATTCCACGCGGACCACCACCCCTAACAAACGCACCCTTGCGCGATAACTGCCTCTCTAAACCGTTGCATCATACAGCCATTAGTCTTGTTTCATTGACAATTGTTGAGTGATCCTAACCGGCATCTGTCTGAGGTCCATCTGTCGGCCCTATCTGTTTTTATCGAACTCTCATTCCTAACAGATCTGATTTCTTTCGAAACCCTTCTTCCTCGTAATGTCTACATTCACTGGTATCTATGACCCGTTCTGTTCTGACATCACGACTGTCTGAGTTGCTTGACGTAATTTTATCTTTCTCTCCCTCCCTCCCGCCCTCGAGCGCCCTTTGCCTTGTCTATCTGAATGACTGAACTTTTCCCCTCTCCCCCGGCCGGTTAGGATCACACCATTTTCCCATAGCCATAGCTTTTCTGTTCTTTCGTCACCACGCTTTTGGGTGTGCTTCCTCAACTAACTACTTCTCTTCTGACCGCTGATTGATCAAAATGCTTCCCATGAATACCGACTTCCTTCGTGAACCACTTGACTCGCTCCTGCATTGCTCTCTTGAGCGTTGCTTATCCAGTTGTCTGGGCCTTTTGAAACGTCTTTTGACTTTACTGATTCTGTAGTAGGTTTGCCTATAATTCGAGTTATATTATGGTTATTGCTTGATAATTTGTCCTTCAGTACAAGTAGTAGAGCGAGCTTGTGTTCTCTGACGTGGGACTCGGGGTTCGTTTACCTGTGAGTCACTCAATCACGGGACAACAATCCTACACAATCAGGGTTTGGATCACACTGAGTTCGAAGTTTGATTTCGGTTTCGGCCAAAGCAGATAGACTGCTTTACCGAATTGCTTTTGAGAACTGAGTGATTGATTTAGCAGTCTGATTAGGAAAACCAGCTGATGAGACCACAGACCACAAAATAGTTCAATGTAGATTCCGTATACTGAATAGCAGTCGATAGCACACGACGATAACCAGGGCACGAACGAATTGTAACATCTACGAGTTGAGTCAGAAGTAACCGAACCACCATCGTTGGACTCATAGGTGGTTAAAGAAAAATAAACTGTGCCCCTCTAAAATGAAACGACACATCCCGTGTCATTCAATCGGATAACAAGAGCTCTTTCGGGACAAACACACAAGCGATCACCTGATAAATGGAGCGGACAAAACAACAGTCCCGGTGCGTCGCACACTGACTGGAAGCTGAGTGAGCGCGTCTGCGTGCGCAATTCATTAGGGTTGTCTACTGACCGCTATCGCTCCGTTCGTTGTGGTCACGTTGGTAGGAAAGAAGATTTGTCCATCAAAATGTCAACTGTTATTCAGTTCTTCAGTATTTTTTGTAGTCTGAGAGCCTTACGTCATAGTTTCAGAATATGGTGCCCCTACATTGAAAGTCAACCATCACCAATAAACGGATCACTCATGTTTGTACGAATTATACCATACGTATTTGGTAAATGAACATAAACATTAATCTTAAAAATCTTTACGCGGAAGTGCGAATGTCGAATTGTGCCTGTCATAGGAAGCGCACGCAGTTGTTGTGACACCGTGAACAGATTTATGGCAAAATTCTCTTGGTAAATGAAAGCTTCACATCCTGGCAGCCTGTCCCTCGGGTGCTCTTGTAAACTGTTCTCTGTTATCTTTCAAAAACTTTGAAATAGTCAAATACTTCCGCGGTAGGATTGAGAAATGGCTTATGATACAGAAACCGGAAAGAATGTCTAATGGCTAGCAGTTTATTTCTCGTGACTTTCATAATATGGCACCCCAAGAGTAGGAATACAGTGATATTCAGGTTTGTAACTTAATTTGACGGTACTGTCTTGATACATGGCTTTCGTAAAACAGATTGTCCAACTGATCGAGGGCATCATGCTCTATGATATTTTTTCCATGACTTAAAGTCATAACACAGGGCTTGCCTGCGTTTGGAACCATTCTGCATAACGTGCGCACTTTGTGTTGATACCAGTACTATAGCGCTCTGTGGACTGCATTGGTAATATCCATGGTTATCAAGGTGACGATGAATGGTGGACACGTCAATGGTCAACCCGGAACTTCCATACTCAGATACTGTTTCAATTCGAGCGAGAGCTATTGAAGGATTCCCGTCCACAATGTTGGTGAAAACTTCATCCGCAAAATTCGTTTCCTTGAGGCCTTGTTTTAGCCCAGTTTCTCGATCTCTCTTTGTAGTATCTGCGCACGTTTCAATGTTATTCCTAGATGTTGTGTCATCACATTCAGACTGTCACGGTGTCTGGCATATTGTGTAATGCCCCTGCGATCTTCACCGTTGACAACCTTCGTATACATCTGAGGGATGAATGAAGTATGAAAATGAGTTCGTTGGCCATCTGTTGCGTGTGCATTATGCCCATCCATGCGTTCGATCGAGCGCTCCACGTGATCTGTCTGACTACTTTCCCCTGTGCTTACACACGATGCTATGATTAGTTTTTCATGTCCACTAACAAGGTCACTGTAAATTTATTGGTTGATTTGTCTAGAATGCTCACGTAGTCTGTGTCTTACACAAATTATTTACACACTTCTTTTCGTACGGTACAAGAGTTCCGTGTTCTGATTTACAATACAAAACTGGCGTTTCTGGCAATGTCTACATCCTAGATGACTGACCCATGGGGATTTCTTGTCAGTTTGATATTGACGAGGTTTTAAGTTATAGAAGACGTTCGTGAGCGGCTGGCGAACGTGTCTCCTATCGGGTCTAGCAGTGAATACCAACGATATCCCCTCTATCGGACGAATAGAGAAGACGTAAGTCGGTTTGCAGATGCGAGGTGTATTCTATATATCGTGGCACCGAAACAGTACCGATACGAGAAATACACCGAACGGAAAACGGAACGAAACGCGACGGCTGTGCTGAGAGCGAACCGCGAGCGAACGAACGAAAGTGAAAGTGATTTGAAACGAGGTCGACGGAAACCTCGGAAAAGTCAGTCCAGTAAAACGTAGGCAACCGGGGAACACTGAGGTCAATGTCAAACGTCAGAAAAGATCGTGGAGAAAATAGATCCAAAATGGTGTCCAGAAAATAGTCATTTTCTCAAAACGATCGAGGTCACTACAGCAGCCCCCCGCTAGAAAGCACGGAAAGCTTTCGAAAAAAATGTCAAGGAGGAAAAGGCATACAAACGGTATTCGTGTGCGCGAATGCGTGCAAAATACGTGCATGTAGCTGTGCTGTAGGATGCTGACGGGCAGAATCCGTGGTATGCAGGAACCGTAGGATGATGGTCGAGCGTAAACCAGATTCGTTGCCAATGACGTCGGTTGCGTAAATCGTCATCAAGGTGTGCCACACCAAAAACGTCCAGTGTCGGGTAACCGTTAACCAATATGATATCCGGAAGCCAAATCGATAGGTTCGTAAATGGGCAGGAACGAGAACGACAAGGCCGATCCAGAATGCAAACGTTGGTGCCAAAATTCTCCAGATTTCGTGGGACCAGCGAAGCGTACCATATGGCGAGGTTCCATGAAACAAAAAGAAACGAAAAACTGGTGTAGCAACCGCAATGGACTTGACTAGAATACAGTAATAACTAATGAGGTATGTTAAATCGTGTCGAAACGATAAACACGAAAGTTATTACTGCGAAGTGCAATGGTTAAGATCGTGTTTGACCTAGTCGCGAAAACGTGCTGGGCAAACGATCTTCCGACCGGAACGTGAGACGGGAGCCTCATTCACGGACGGGTGCGTAGGCGTGCTCTGCTGACTTGAACGTGAGACAGTATTCTCATTCGAGGACGTAGCAGGGCCAACTGGCTGCTGACTTGAACGTGAGACGATAGCCTCATTCGAAGTCGTAGCAGTACCAACTGGGTGCTGTCCTGAACGTGAGACGATAGCCTCATTCGAAGTCGTAGCAGGCAACGCTAACCGCAGACCTTGACGTGACACGGAAGTGTCGTCAACAGGCAGTGCAGGGTTAACATCGAATCTCATGTCAGCGGGCGACACGCTATCATCAACGTACGCGGCTTTGAGACGATCGATGCTAACAGTATCGACGCGACCGTGTCGATCAACCTTAAAGGTCTTATCGTGACGAGAAATCACGCGAAATGGACCTTCGTAAGGCTGTTGTAATGGTTTCCGTACCGAATCAACACGAATGAATACATGCGAACAAGTTTCGAGTTCGGTCGGAACAAAAACCTGTCGTCGCTGCATTCGAGTCTGCGCCGGAGCGAGATTTTGCATGTACGTAGACAAACGATGAACGTAAGTCTGTACGGCAAGTGAATCTGTACTCCGTGGCGTAAAGAATTCCCCAGGCAGTCGTAATGTCGTGCCGTAGACAAGTTCTGCGGCGGAACATTGGATATCTGCCTTTATGCAAGTCCTGATACCAAGCAGAACGAGCGGTAACGTTTCGTACCAGTCGGGGCTCTCGTGTGCTCTAAGAGCCGCTTTGAGTTGGCGATGAAAACGTTCGACTAAACCATTCGATGCCGGATGGTACGCGGTCGTGCGAATGCGTTCCGTACCCAGCATGTGAGTTAATGAAGAGAATAGATCGGACTCAAATTGTTGCCCTCGATCGGTAGTGATTGTGGAAGGACAACCATATGAAGCTATCCATCGTTCTATCAGATGTCGAGCCACTGATTCGGCCGTGACGATAGAGATGGGAATAGCCTCGGGCCACCTCGTAAATCTATCGATGCACGTTAGTAAATAGGTATACCCGTGTGATGGGGTCAATGGACCCACAATGTCTACGTGGATATGATCGAAGCGAGCATCAGGCGTAGCAAAAGTACCGATAGGCGAAGCTACGTGCCTATGCACTTTAGATCGTTGACATTGTAGACACTGTTTTGCCCACATATGAACATCTTTATTCATGGACGGCCAGACGTATCGTGCAGCTACTAATCGGAGACTGGCTGCGATGCCTGGATGTGAGAGTCCATGAAGGGTATCGAACACGAGACGTCGATATGCAGAGGGTACGACTGGTCTAGGTATGCCAGTAGACATGTCGCAGAGTATCGTCCCAGCACTGGTGGCTAGAGGTACGGACTGACACTGTAGCGACGATGACTGAGCTGCTTCCATACATGAAGAATCCTGTGCCTGTGCGGCAGCCATGGCAGGGATGTCTAAAACCGGAGATTTAATGGCATTAAGCGGAATACGCGACAAAGCATCTGCAACGCAGTTCGACTCACCTTTAACGTGTCGAAGGTCAGTCGTGAACTGAGATATATAGTCTAAATGTCTGACTTCTCGTGGAGAGTAACGATCAGATTTAGTATGCAATGCATACGTCAGAGGCTTATGGTCTGTAAAGAGGATTAAATATCGACCCTCGACTGCATGGCGGAAGTGCTTAACGGCATTATATGCAGCCAGCAGTTCGCGACCAAAAGCACTATATTTGGTTTCCGTGGGATTGAGGCGTCGAGAGTAGAACTCTAATGGCTGCCATATCCCAGAAACAGACTGTTGCAGGACCGCTCCGATGGCAAAGTCGGATGCATCCACCGCTATGCTTAGCGTGGCGGAAGGAACTGGGTGCATGAGGAGCGTGGTCTGAGCTAATGTCGCTTTAATCTCCGAAAACGCTACTCGTGCGGCATCCGTAAGCGACAACTTACGTGGATTGCCACGAAGTAGGTCAGTTAATGGAAGCAAACGTTCAGCGGCATGGGGTATGAAACGACGATAAAAGTTAACTAACCCCAAAAATGCCTTGAGCTCCTTGATTGAGGACGGTACGGCGTAATCTAAAATAGCGCGCACTTTATCCTCGCAAGGTGTAATACCCTCTCGAGTGATCTTGTGGCCGAGGAACACAAGTTCCGGCTTGCCAAGTTCACATTTATCAGGATTGACTACTATTCGATGTTCGGACAAACGTTGAAATAGTAGCGTCAAATGTTGGAAATGTTCATCTACGCTCGACGATGCAATTAACAAGTCATCGATATAGACGTGAACAAATTCCAAGTCTCGTGTAATGCTATCGATAAACCTCTGGAATGTCTGAGCAGCATTTCGCAAACCAAAAGGCATACGTAGGAACTCAAACAAACCAAAAGGAGTCGTGACAGCGGTTTTCTCGACATCTTCAGCGGCGACTGGGATCTGGTGATAGGCTCGCACCAAATCGATCTTGGAAAATACAGTCGTGCCGTGAAGTGATGCCGTGATGTCGTGTATGTGGGGTATCGGATAACTATCGTAACGGGTAACCGAATTTAGTGCGCGATAGTCGCCACATGGTCGCCAGCTAACGCCATCTTTCTTAAGAACCATGTGCAGAGGTGAGGCCCATGGACTGTGAGAAGGACGAACAATACCTTTAGAAAGTAAAGTGTCAAACTCACGTTTGGCGAAAACCAATTTGTCCGGTGCCAGTCGGCGAGGTCGTGCCGTGACTGGTGGTCCGTTAGTGACAATGTGGTGTGCCACACGATCGGTCACTGTCTCTATCTCTTCAAATGGTTTAGTCAATATGGGGAATTTAATAAACAAAGACTGAAAATCGTGCGGAATGTTAGAAAACAATCCTGTGATTCGGTGTGCATCTGTTCGAGCTGCAGTACCCGTAAATTTAATGTCCGATGAAGGATCGATAAGCTGCAGCCTACGTGAATCAACAAGTAATTCATAGTGCTGCAGAAAATCGATTCCCAGTATGCCTGTGGGAACATCCGCAAGAATGAACGTCCACAGATACCGTCGTCGTGGTCCCAGGTTGACCGCAAGCTGTCTCGTGCCGTAGGTAGGAATGGAGGAACCATTCGCCGCTGACAGCCGAAGCAAAGAAGCTCGTGGCTTGTCTTTACCAACCGGCAAGACAGAAACTTGGGCCCCAGTGTCGACTAGGAACCTAGCGTTAGTGCACGAATCATGCACGTAAAATAAACGGCCAACCTGAGACTGATTGCCGGCGAGTACGGCCGCTTCTACTCGCCGGCAGTGGCGTTTCCCGCCGCGTATGAACACGGCTGTCTGCACCTACGGGCGGCTGGTCCGAAAACGCGATGGAACCAACAAAAGCCGCTGGTAGGATGATCGGGTTTGGATGAGGCAGGTGAGGCGGATTCACGGCGGACGTGGGCAGTGGAGGGCGCCCGTCCGTGCCGCTGTTTACGTGGGCTACTGCGAGGTGTAGGTATTTCAACTCTGTCCTTGAAGGACAGGCGGCGCTGGATGGATCGAGAGTGCCGAGGCCTCTCCGGCGATTCATCCAGGTCGACACCCCTAGGATTTCGCGATGTCGTGGCAATGAGGGGATTAGCCCCACTGCCGACACGTGCGACAATTTTGTCAGCCACGGCGGCTGCTCGTTCCAAGGACGAGTCCTCGAGGAGAGCAGTAACGGTGGTCTGAACGTGGAAGGGTAGAGAATCCAACCACAGTTCCTTAACTATCTCCGAATCCTTATCGGCGGGCCCTGCCAAAGACCGGAGATGAGCTAGGTGGCGGCTGGGTTTAGTATCACCTATGGGGTGCCGTGCTAGTAGCTGACGTAGCCGTTCCTCCCGAGAAGGAAGGAAATGTTGTAGTATAGCCTCCTTAAGCCGATCGTACGGCTGCACTTGAGGAGGATTTAATACCAAATCCCTCACCGAGGCGATAACATCACCTGGAATAGCCTCTAAGGCATAGGAAAATCGTTGGCGTTGGCCAACAATCCTACGTGCCTCAAACTGCAGCTCTAAGGCTGCAAACCAAACCTCTGGATCATGAGGGATAAACGCCACTGGTTTAAAGGCAACCGCAGACAGAATGAGATCTGTGTCGAGCTGCGCCTTATCCTCTGACATGACTACGTTGCGATAATATATCGTAAAAAATATATATCGTGCAACGAAAGGAGGACGTGAAACAGCGATAAATCACAGACTCACCGGGCGGGCGAATAATCCAGAAGGTTCTGGAAGTTCTTGGGCTCACCAATATAGAAGACGTTCGTGAGCGGCTGGCGAACGTGTCTCCTATCGGGTCTAGCAGTGAATACCAACGATATCCCCTCTATCGGACGAATAGAGAAGACGTAAGTCGGTTTGCAGATGCGAGGTGTATTCTATATATCGTGGCACCGAAACAGTACCGATACGAGAAATACACCGAACGGAAAACGGAACGAAACGCGACGGCTGTGCTGAGAGCGAACCGCGAGCGAACGAACGAAAGTGAAAGTGATTTGAAACGAGGTCGACGGAAACCTCGGAAAAGTCAGTCCAGTAAAACGTAGGCAACCGGGGAACACTGAGGTCAATGTCAAACGTCAGAAAAGATCGTGGAGAAAATAGATCCAAAATGGTGTCCAGAAAATAGTCATTTTCTCAAAACGATCGAGGTCACTACAAAGTGTTGTTCACCTCGGTTTCTACAGTGAAATGGATGTGAAGATGTAGTTTGTTTAGTTCTTCTAGGATAACTTCCTTCTATTCTTTGTTGTCGGTTATGACCAAAGAGTAGTCGACTTATCTTCTACAAGACTGGCTTTGACAATACTTTTGTGACCTTTATTTTCTAAGTATGCCATGAACAAATCAGACAGCACTAGTCCCAAGGGACTTCCCGTTGCGACTCCATCGATCTGCCTGTATGCTTTTCCTGGGAACGAAAAGGAGACCTTTTTGGTGCCCAGCAGTGACAGCCATTCAAGGATGGGTGTGCGTAGACGCACCTGCAAGCGGTTCTCTTCAATATGATCAAAGATTAACGGTACGACTTCCTGGACTGGCACTTTGGTAAACAAAGACTCGACGCCCAACGAAGTCATAAATTTCCCGTTGATATTTAGGTTTACCAGTAAGTCCACCATTTCGAAAGTATCTTTTGCGGAAAATTTGACCAGTGAGAGTTTAACCGGTTGACGATATATAAACTAACCATTTGTTTAGTTGGTGTTGAGGGGAGTTTCTCATGGGTAGAATCGGCCTCAAGGGAACATCGGGTCTGTGTAACTTTGGTAAACGGTACTAATGCAGGGTTCGGCATGTCTTTGTCATCAGCTTACCGGCTGTACTTTCATTTATGAAATGACCTTCAGGTAGGAATTGCACCTCAGATCTTGCTTGTCGCTGTATTTCATTCGGATCCTCACAGATTTCCTCGTAGCTGAATTTGCTGGCATTATTTAAAATCGGTAGCTTTTTTCTCATTTAGTCAGATCTATCTAGCAGCACTACTTCAGATGCTTTGTCAGGGCTTGAAATAACCAAATCACCTCGTGACAAGAGGTCTTTCAGAGCTGAGAGATGTCTCGGTTGGAGTAGACCGTGCAGTCCTGATGGAGTTGTTCGATATTGACATTCTAAGTCCATGAGTTTAGCTTTGAGCCAATTTTCAGTATCGATAGATGAAGGTTTGAGAGCTTTTAGTTGTGGATATGTGTTTGAACTGTGTTTGTGTTTCCAGGGTGTTCAGTTTCCTTGGTGGAGTAGAGAAACGACGTCCACATGATAGAGCTTCCGTCTCGGTTTACTTTAGTCTCACAGATGATAGGTTATTGACATATTTCTCCTTTCGGAGAGGAAATTGGGGTTCAATCTGAGTGCGTGTTAGCGACTTTTTAATTTTTTCATCGTCTTATCTTTGGTTTTACGAACTTTACCTGTTGTGAAGTTTTCCATTTTAACTAAGCACTCAAGATCTAATTCGTCCAAAATATAGACAGTCTTCCCGGCAACAGAAGCTTTGACGACTCCGGTCGTTCTTCGATGTCATTAATCTGACAACGGGTAATTTGGAGTAGATTCCGTTGTGGGACATAGATTGATCGAAAGTAACCGTTTGCAGAAGCCGATGGGATGTGACTTGTTTGTTGGACACATTTGCGGAAAATTAATCTGGGCACGCATCATAGCAATTTTTCACCTCACTTTTACAAAGTCACCCAAGGACCTGATGATATTCGTCGGGAGGCTAGATTTGAGAAAGTTGAAGCAACCCTTTCCCGTGATGAACTCGAAAAGAGAAGCCGGAATCACAATATGGCGTGGTTTTCTTGGCCACACTTCGGTCTTTGATAGCACATCACACTCGCTTATTCTAAAATAACTGGAACCTTTTGGTTGTCCCGCATTTTTAATAAACCAGTTAGAAGACTATTTCTCTGGAAGAACACAATAGTCCAAAGTAGGCAGAAAAGGCTCCGAACATCTCGCAACCAGTACTGGTGTACCTCAAGATGCTCTTCATTCTCCGTATTTGTTTTCAACATACATTAGTGATCTGCTTGTCTCCTACCAAACTCGTATCATTAAATATTCTATTGGCGTTATTTTGACTAGGTCCGTTTCAAATAGATCAGGCACCGAAGAATTCACCATACATCTTTCACACCCTCAGAAAGTTTCTAATCGATCTGGTCTTCCGTTGAACATTATTAGATATCACGAAAGCTTCTTTTCCACCACTCTTTCCAAATTCACTGAAGATGCTCCCACCATTATTTCGACTTCGCTCTTGAAATATGTTAGTGTTACGCTGCGGCATAATCCACATTGGTCTTTGCACATTGAAATTACAATAGGAAAACTACGCTGCTTGTCGTATCAACTTAGAAAACTACGGCAATTTGGTTCCCCACAGTATGTTATTTCCACTTTTGTATATAACCAATTATTCTTCACTGTTACCCTGTCATTTACCCAGGAGCAATAAAAAAAGGATTTCATAACTGTTCGCAAAGGTTTACGCATCATTAGCCTAGTTTAACTAGCAGAGCTAACGAGACGAATGGCATAAGGACGCCATTGATTACTACAGTCACAAATCGAATGATGTTTTACAAGTGGTCAGAAAACAAAAGTCGAGACCCACAGAGATGCTAATACGAACCTGTAGAGCAAAAAATACAGAACGAGAAACGATCAGGGAGGACTTATAATGCCATTTGTCATATTAGCGGTCGAACCAGAGTAGTTTGGTTCGGAGTGATAAAACGAAGTTAATGTATGTGGTGGCAGTAGAAATGATGATTGTCAGAAATGAATACAGTGTCACTACAAAACCTCCCTCCTAGAAGACTGAGACAGATGTCTTCGAAATATTAAATTGTGATAATGTACTTGAAGAGAATGTCACACGGTTGAAAAAACGACAAAAAGATGACGGTAGCAAACATTTCGATGCCGACAACCACTAGTCCATCGTGTGCTGGAGATAAAGGGAGATGATTTGGAGTGATACGCGTATTCTTCTGCAGGGTTGCTTCACGGCTCGATAATTGTCTCTATTTTTATTATACGTAAGTACATTCTGCCTTGAGTCGGGTGTTCAAAGCTGCCGCCGTGGGCTGCCTGCCAATAAAAAAACTGATCGGGGTTTCCAGAAAAAAAGCTAGGCGTGCCAAAATCTTCACATGCGTGCAGACCGTGGTATAAGAGTGGCTGATGGATAGATTGTCGACAGAAGAATCCTTCTCCGAAAAAGAAACTCAAGGAGCAAGAAAGATTGGACAGATTATGACTGGTCACCGTTGGCGTGGATCAATTGAAGATTGTCGTTCGTTTGGTCTACTCCTGTGGGATCAGATCACTCTTTGATACGTGCTGTCATCCATTTACGTCTCCTCCATGGTCGCATGAATGTAAACGCCACCCGTCCCTCTCAGTTGTTTCTGGATGATAACCGGCGATCTGCTTTTCAGACGGAATTATCTTTACGGTTATCGATGCAGCCAGATATGCACGACCCAGATGAACTCTGACAACAGATCAAGTAAGCTTTGTGTGCCGCTTCGAATGCTACCCAGGACTCTGGTTCAAGTAGACATCACAAACGATGGATAACTTCGACATCAGTTGCTCTGTTGGATGCTCGCAGATCCGCCCCTCCGGATGCCACATTCAGTGAAGTGCGTAAATTCCTCAGACCACAACGACTATGAGCCTGAGAAATGACCGCGAGCAGTGGTGGATTGCAAAATGTAGGGAAATGGAAAAGGCTGTGTCTATTGGCAGTACTCGCAACCTTTACCGTTTGATTAGAAGTACCGGTCCACGGATGCCTGGTGTGATTGAGTTAATCAAGGAATCCGACGGCTCATTGATTCGTTCCCAGTAACGTCGTCTGGACCGTTGGGCGGAGCACTTTAAGAAACTATTCAGTTCGCCCACTTCGACAGTGAAACTTCCAAGTATGCCAGCCGGAGAAACGATGCGGATGAATATCACCCATCCATCAGAAATGGAGTTTATGTGAGAGGTAGGTTACTTGAAAATGTACAAAACGACTGGGCCGGATGGGTTGTATCCACCTTTTTTCAAGAATGAAGGTGAAGCTTTGGTTTCGGAGTTAACAAAACTCATCCGGGCTATCTGGGATATTGAACATATTCCCAGAGAATGGTGTAAATCGTTGATTGTACCGATTTACAAGAAAGGTGACTGATCCTCTTGTGACAACTACAGAGGAATTAGCTTGGTGAGTATCGTTCCCGAACTCCTCGCTGGGCTGATTCTACACCGATTATCAAGCCTCCACGAAATGTGCACGCGTGAGAATCAAGCCGGGTTCAGACCAGTTCGGGATTGTATCGACAAGATCTTCACTCTTCGGCAAACCTTAGAGCACAGACACATCTTACGCAGGTCCACAATCTCTGTCTTTCTTGATCTGGAAGTAGAATAGGATTCAGTTTACTGCGCCGTCCTCTGGCTCTGTCTCTCACTGAACGGTCTTCTAAAGAAATTTATTTCCCTTTTTCAATGCTTGTATGCCAAAGCCGAAGCCTGGTTCGTGCTTACGGCGATCTTCCACCCAAGTTCACCACGAAAACTGCTGTTCATCAGGGTTGCCCCCTTTCACCCTTCTTCTTCTTCAATTATGCAATTGAACTGGTTCTTGAGGTTGCTCTATCCTTCTGTGAGAATAGCCGCATCGATCTTTGCTCAGACAGTAAACTGTCTGACTTGGAATATGCGGACGATATTGTTCTTCTGAGTGAAGATCCAGGTAGATTGCAAACTCTCTTAGTTACCCTAAGCAACAGTGTATTAATGTTTGGGATGCATTTTGCACCTTCAAAGTGCAAAATGCAGTTGCAGGACTGGGTTGGCACAACATCATATCTTGTGTTGGCAGGGGAAGCTCTAGCTTAATTAGATAAGTTTTGTTACCTGGGCAATTACATTTTCATCAGGTGGACAGATATCGGATAAAGTGTCATCGCGTATACAGAAGGCGCGTTTAACTTTTGCCGGCCTCAGCCATTTATGGCATCGGAATGACATCCGGTTCTCTGCCAAGGGTCGAGTGTACGATGTGATGGTTGGGTCCGTTCTTCTATGAGACTAGGAAATATAACTGTTAAGGGTAGAAAACGGGCAAAGACTGTTGGTGTTCGAGCACCGACGTCTGCGTAGCATTGTCCGAGTATGGTGGGAACACTGCATCAGCAATGCTGAGGCTAAACTTAAGGTGTCTGGAATCAGAGGTCAGTCTGTGGATCAAGTATTGAATCGTAACAAGTTAAGGTGGTTGGGACATATATGACTCGTGCCCGGCAATAGGTTTCCTCGGAGTACGCCGTTTTCCGAAGCAGGTGGTAGTTGGAACGTAGGTCGAGGTGGTCAGTTCATGGCATGGGGAAAAAGTGTGAAAACCTTGATCAGTGGACTTGATCAAGTAGGAAGTGTTAGACTTCCAGGTTAAGGTTGACACAACCCGCCTACCAAACAGTTGAAAATATTAAGTGATATGGCTAGGTGTCGAGGCCAGTGGCGTAGCTGCATTCGGACCCTCTTTGTTTTCGCGATTTCCACTTATTGCTTTGGTTTTTGGATCTATTTCACTTTATGCCTTTGTTCCTTTTGCCCTTGACTCAAGAATGCTGGAAGATAGCAACCGAAACCAAAGCACGAAACTGTGAGGTTAGTGGTTGTGAAAGCTGAAACTAAAACTCTCTGGTTTTGAGTCTTCATTTGTTTCTTTGTTGGCAGATTGCTTTCACAATCGCCAGCAGTTCACTCGTTATAGAAGCAGAACGTCTTCGCTTGTTACCACGAGCCGTGGCTTTCTCCTAGGGACCATACTATCCCCTTTTTTCTGTATGCATTTCTACCATTCGTGTACACGAAAATACTCTCCTCGTCATATATGCGGATGATGTTATATCTTGTATACCATATGCATGAGATTTTACATTTCCTACCCTCCAAAACGGCATCATTCATATTTCAGATTGGTCTCGTACTTACAACTTAGGCTCTAACCCTATCAAATTTGGTGAAGTTGTATTTTACCTTTTTGAACGGTAGTAAGCAATCCGATTTTCAAAACGACTGCACGTCCGTTACAACAAATAGGAAACAGCTGAATCATCTTGGTTCAGTGAAGTACCTCGGAGTGCTACTCGACCGTAACCTTACTTGGTCAAAACATGTTGTTTTCATTTTTGCTAGAACTAGACGCTTGTCTTTCCATGTTTTACGCCTTGCATTCAACTCAGTGCCCACTCGTCTTACCAGATGCTTTGTATTCTTGTGTGTCCTATCTCACTGGCTTCATGCTTCACCAGTTATTTTTGCTGACCTGTTGCTGAAAGACTTCGAGTTCATTGCTAGATCCCTGAAGGATTTATCATCTGCCAGTGGTACACCCCGACGGAATTTTACGCACTTTGTCATATCCCAAAATAGCAAACCTTTCTGAAAGCTGTCTACGAAGATTCTCACTGACTCTACTCATCCTCTTCACAAAGACCTATTAAAATGCATACCCCCCTCTTGCACACCTTCTCAACACAAACGACTTTGTGCACACCCCAGGGCGCACAGCAGTTCTACTATTCCCTACCTGGCAAAATATTTGCACAATACAGCTTCTGCAACATCATAACTAAAATAAGATTTGGAATAACACAGATTCTTACTACTCATTAACCCCGTGTCCCATTTTATTTCGCCTTTTATAATTTTTTTGTGGGGAAAGTGTACATGATTATGTGAAGGCTGCATATTCACCCCTCGGGGTGCATGAAGCAATCACTTGACTTGCCATGACTTGTCCCCTAGTTGATGCTGCTTGTAGATCACGCATATGCAGAGTAAAGGTTATGGTGCAACCGGTTTACCCCGGCAAGCGAATGGGACATCTAAACAATAACTCGTTCTGCTTTCAGTGTAAGTCAGCTTTCACCAAACTGCCGACACCCTACAAGACAAAAGAAACAGTCTTTTGCCAAGCCGGGTTCGCATGCGATCTTAAGGCTGTTTTGAGTTGTCTATGAAAACTCCCATCAAGCCGTAAGCAGCTGGATGGTACGCCGTGGTTCTCTCTTGTTTGCATCCAAATACATTCATCAGGGAGACAAACGAACCTCGGAAATGTGTTCCTCGATCAATGGTCACAACAGTGGAGCATCCGAAAGAGGCTACCCATCGCTCTAGGAAAGCACGTGCTGTTGTTCCGAATGAGCAGTCGCTTAAAGGTATCGCCTCAGCCCACCTCGAAAAATGGTCGATGCATGTTAACAAATAAGTGAATCCCCTAGATGGAGGCAGAAGATCTACTAGACCGACGTGCATATGACAGAAACGTGACGGCCTAGACAACTACGTGCCCATTCACTTATATCCTCCTTTATTTGTGGCCACACGAAACGCTCAGTCACGAGTTTAGTCGAGGCTCGTATGCCGGGGAGTGACAATCCGTGTGGTGTTCTACATACACTTTTCCTTAAAGTAAATGTTACCAGTAGACGGAGAGTAGTTTACGACTCGTCGCACAAGATAGTGCCCTGTGATCAAGAGATTGGCACTGGTTCGAGTTGGAGAGAGCTGCTGTGACGAAGTTGCTCGACTTCTGGATCATGTGCTTGTGTTGAGGCAATGACTGTCAAGTCAGTGCCACTGGTTGGCAAAATGAGATGAATGAGAGGAAGAGCATCTGCCCCAGGGTTAAGCTCGTGTAGTGAGCAGGCTGTTGGCAGCTATATTAGTGTTCGATAAAAGTAAGTGTAGGATCCTGTTGATGCACTTACTGAGCCTTTTTGCTCATGGAGTTTTGTGCGTTTTTGTAATTTGCATATCGAACACGAGCAACCCCCACGGAAGACATTGATCCTTGCATACTACACTCACCTGAGATGTATCGCATATCCTCTGTGATCTGAGTAATATAATCTAGGTGACGGGATTCCCTGGGCGAGTACCGGACTGTAGTCGACCGCGCAGGGAAGATGATTGTCTTGTGGTCTGTGGAGACGGCTAATTTCCTGCCTTCCAGCACTTGCCGGGAATGACGGATAGACAAGCAAACTTTTTTATTACTTGGTTGGCTATGAGTACAGTGCAAGGGGTATATACCCATAACCACGAAGGCGCTCGGCACTATTAGGGATAACCGGTAACCAGACCCTGAGACTTGGAGTGGTGAACCACATAAGGTCCCAACAGGTCAGGTGTGGTAACGATTCGGACGACGGTGAATTACTGTTTATAACCAAAAACTGCTGGAAGTCCCGTACTGAATCCCCTACACCTGAATTCAGCCAGCTGCAGACGTTTGAAGAAGAAAGATATGGGCTGCTAGGTGTCCTGTTGTTGTAGAACAGCACCAACAACTAATTTTGAAGTGTCAGCTGATGGTGCCAGAGGAAAGCTTGGCAGGTGATGTGCAACGACCGCCATGTTGGAGATAGCCTGTTTCAGTTCGACAAAAGCGGAACGGGTATTCTCAGGACATTTGAATGTTTCGGTCTTACCGTGTAGTAAATCTGTGAGGGGTTGCATCAACCGGCCAAGGACGGTAGAGGTTGATTAAACCATCGAATTGTCAGAGCGTTCTGAAAGATGAAGCTTCGGAATATTCCTGACTCACCTGCACTTTATCTTTCATGGGTGAAATGCCAGTACCTGATATTGCTTGAGAAGAAAAGTAACACTCTCTTGACCAAAGGAATATTTGGCAGCATTGAATGTTGCCCCATGTGGATACAAATGTTCAGAAAGTGTGGTCGTCAGTGATTGCGCTATGGACTAAATATAACCTAAGTACGTGCAAAATCCCTCTGAACCTTGGAAAACCCGATCTATTAATCGCTGGAATATTTGTGCCGCATTGTGAAGACCGAATGGCGTTCGGAGAAACTCAGATGGGCCTAAAGGTGTGATTACGGCTGTCTTTCGGATGTCCATATAAATAACTCAAATTCGATTGTATGCACGCACTAAATCTATGAGACTGAAATCGTGCAACAGCGTAAACTTGTGAGATTTCGGATCTGTGGAATTGCGCAGGGACCCGCTTGATGATATTATTTAGCGCCCGATAATCTCCATGAGACTGCCAATAGTCAGCAGACCTTTTTGGTACCATACTTAAATCAGAAGCCCATGGGCTTCAAGATGGACTAATGATACCAAGATCCAGCATGTGCTGAAACTCTGCTTTGGCTATTTTTAGTTTGTCTAATGCTAAGCATCTAGAGCGGCAATGAACCAGTGGACTATATGGTGGATTACGTAGGCTGACAACAGTGATAACACGTTGGTAGGTTGGAATAGTCCAGAAAAATCGTACAGGAGCTCCAGGTAGCGGTCTGTAGCGACAGAAGTAATGAGGACAGGGGAGATTGATGGCTTCACCGACGGTGCGCCACTAGTTGAGGCGTCGGTAGTCTTATCCACGAGACGAAAGCCGGACGGATCAACCATGAGGTTTACATGTCGAAGAAAGTCGATGCCAATGATCGAATGTGGGAGGTCTCCAATAATAAATACCCTCTATAGATTACGGTGTAAACCGAGATTCAGTGCGAGTGAACGCTCACCGTAAGTCTTTTGGCTGCCAACAACTCGATGTTTGATTGGCTGAGACGACATTTTCAATAAGGCTGAATAGTTCACTGGTGTCCACTAAAAATGGTGTTCCGGATATTCTGTCGGTTATAAAAGATAGGCGAATGTGAGTGGAAAGGTCTGACAAGGTTGTCGCCTGCACCGGTCGGCTTACGCGTTTTCCTGGTACTCAGATTGATACATGAAGTGTTTTGTTCATTTATTTTTGCCTTCACACCGTGAGTGCGGCGGTACCACCATACGCATGGGTTTGTAGGGCTACTCTGTCGTGAACATTTGGGACTGCTTGCTCTGCAAAATACGGAATTTGATCGTGATGCATTCAGCGCCTTCACCTGGGAGGACAGTAACTCGATTCTCTTAGCTGAGCTCTCCGCGTCGTTAACATGGTCTAGTTCAAGGTTCTTAGCTATTTGCTGGGCAGAGGGTAAGGCATGTGCTTGTACTCGATCAGCGGCTTCCGCTAATTCATATAACGTTGATTTATTCCCAAAACCAGCTAACATAGCTTGAATGTTTTTGGGAAGCACTTGCATCCAAAGCACTCGCAACATTGTATCATCCACTTTGAGGGTAGAGACGTGTCCCCGCATAAAACGGTGAAGTGGCGTCGGTGTTCGGGTGTCATGGTCACCGAGCTTGATGCCGGACACCCGTTGTTTTAGCTGATGTCCTGCTGACGTACCAAGTCTCTCCAGTATGGCGTCCGCAGTCTATCGTACGGGCTCTCCTCCGGTGGGTTGCATGTAATATCCCTGACTACTGGAGCCAGAGCCGGTGCCAGGTGTCCCACGAGATATGTATACTTGGTAGATCGGTTGGTTAGGCGGGCCATTCGAAATTGTGCTCCTACTAGAACCGGCCAAAACTCCGGATCCGCGGGTAAGAGCTCGAGAATCTTCATGAATACTCAGGTTGATCCATGGAATGCTGAAACACTTTTATCAGAGAAAACGGTTAGAAAGCAGGTGAATATAAGATAACTGGAACCGAATCAGGTCAGTGCGGAAAAATCTACCAGAAATTCAAGAACGGCGTGTGCATGCTAGAATCACGTCGGACTCACCAATATAGCGTCCATGGCTGAACTGTCCCAGCTAACTCGAGTGAGAAGTCCTTTCTGCCTTCGAATCATCTCTTTGTATTAGCGTTGGTTCATGTACCCACTCGACGCACACAACGTTTCGGTCCAATTGGTGTGGACTACCAAACCCTCAGACTATAAGCCCTCTGATAGGTTTCGCCTCTCTTTCTGTCATTCCACTCCATCGATGGGCTATCCAGTCGGAATCCTGTCAATCCACGGAGCACAAAGCCAGGCAACTAGCTGATTAGCTTGTCCTATGGATTTGGCGACCGACTTGACCATGTGGAGCGAAACCACGTTAGCGGTGCAGGGATAGACAAACAAACGCACCAAAGCGCACACACCTGTGTGTATTTACATGTGGGATGTGAGACATAAAGACAGGACTACCGCAGAACAAAGAGAGTGGGTTGTTTGGCTCGACACAATTATGAACATGTGCAAATGTGTTAATGCTTCGGAACCGAGATCGGTTCGGAGTGTATCGAAAAATCGATGCGCCATGTGAAATGTTATGGTAGAACTTTATTGTTTAATAACAGCGTAGTCGAAATCGTTGGTAGGTTGTCGACGTGTCAGTCACCACGGATAACCTTTTTCAAGACCGGTTTCACAACCGGTTGTGAAACCAGTTTTGAAAAAGGTTAACCGTGGTGACTGAAACGTCGAAAACCTACCAACGATTTCGACTACGCTGTGCTATTAAACAATAAAATTCTACCATGCACAAATGTGCGCGGCAGTGTGAGAGCTCCCGTTCCTTGCCGAATGGCCGCAGCACCACCCAGTATCTGATTGGCCGACAAGGTGGACACAGACAGGCGACTAACGTCTAAATTATGTGCATGCCTGCATGTGTCCATCCGTGTGTGTGTGTGAGTGAGGGATCAATAGTTCTACTATGATACACACTACTGTAAGCAATTAAGGAGACAAATCAGAGGTAAGACGAACATGTTTCGAACACACTGTTCATTAGTGTGTGTGTGTGTGTGTGTGTGTGTGTGTGTGTGCCTGCAGGCACAGATGACCGTTTGAGGGAGATGCAACACACGAGCAACATGTCTGGATAGTGGCGATTAAGGGACAAATCCATCAGTCCACATCCACATAGTCATTTCGATCGAATTTAATTCGCTTGTTTCATCCTACTGCTATTATGACTGAGAGATCACTTCCGTGGTCCTTTGTATTTTGGTTTTGAGAATGGAAACACCTCGAGTTGAAATCAACCCACTCCCCGCTATAGGCAATTGGGAAGAAACAGATTGTATATATCGACCTTATTCACTTACTCCATTGAATATTTGTTCTTAACGAGATTGTTTATTGTCTTGCGAGATACTTCTTAGTAGTTATCTTGTTTGCTAAGTCATTCGCTTTTCTTGTCATCGTTGATGATTTTATTTGTTATTATTTTCAAGACTTTGGGAACCCTTGGGAAATTGGTCTTGGGAAGTCGTAGGAGGAAATGCGATAGTCTCAAGTGAGATTATTTGGATCAAGTTATAGACTGCATATGGAAAATTCTCTCATTTGCATGATTCAGACAATTTTGAAACTCCACATCCGAACACTGGCATACAGTCTACTGATAACGTGTGATGTGAGATACTGTTCATAAATAATCAGACACTCTTTCAATTCTAACTGAAACTGTGA
Organism: Fasciola hepatica; assembly: GCA_948099385.1. Lineage (NCBI taxonomy): Eukaryota > Metazoa > Platyhelminthes > Trematoda > Plagiorchiida > Fasciolidae > Fasciola > Fasciola hepatica. The sequence goes on along the minus strand of CANUEZ040000012.1, from coordinate 4,176,310 downwards.
TACTTATAGTAACATGCTACTGTACGTGCTTTGCCTGTCGGCACATCAGCTTTCCTGATCACCAGCAAACTGCGCTTGTTAACTCCTGCGTAGCACCACACTTCATATATCAACAATAGTAATGACGCCAATGCGAATGCACGAAAATTGTCTAATCCACACTTACGCGTCAGCTTTCCTGATATGACCGGATTTGTCAATCGACCAGACTGCGCATACACAGCAACTGGTTCGAAATCGACGTTGACTTGTGATGTCTGGCTAATGAAACTGAAATTCAAATCCGACTGTGGTGATTCAGTGGGCATCACACGTGATGCGGCCAGCTACAGCTTCGTAGTAAGCACGCTGAAGAGACTCAACCAATCAGGATCGATGAGGACGGGTAATGCAAAATCTCGTTGTGATTGGTCAGCTTCTAATCTATCAATTATTTATTTTCTGATTAAACGTATTATTACAAAACAGTTTCGCAATAAATTTGACGTGCTATTCCGCAGACTTGATCTTCTTGCTATTTTGGTTTGCGAAATTCCGACTGGGAGTCATTTCCATACGCCCTATCAATTTGTGTATTGCAAATATTACACCAACCTGACCTCACTTTTTCACCATACATTCGAGCAAGTCATTGAACAAGTGAACCAGAAGTCCGATGGAAACATGAACCAATATATAGTGCACGAATGAAGTAAACGGTTTCCTCATTTAATAATACATCTCCACGTCTGCATTCTCCAAACAAATCATATCTGGTCAGAACGACCAAAGGCGTGGTACATAACCGCATACCAAATTTCAGATCGAAACTGTGCTGTACGTTTAAATTAGAGGAGAAAGTGGGACAAACGAGGAGGAGGGAAGTACAAAACCTCGAATTCTGGGGCGCTTTTTCTTGGAGAATTTCTCAAGACCCGACGGATCATAAAGCCGACCAAGAAACTGATTAGTTCGATCTGTTGATTTGGTGACTAACAAGACCATGTGAACCAGAATCATATGAGTCGTCTACACCAAAGCACGTGATCCGAGAGAGTCGGTGAATACTGACCAAGGGACACTTACAGGTCTTGTAAGAAGTCTGCCGAGATGTGCCGTTGTCCTCAAGTAGGATGGCGCTTGCACGCGATTTGAATTAGTAAATATATCAGACGATCTGAGGTGGTCCTATGATGTTGTCACTGACATTTTTAACGTTTTCTTTTCTCATTATCACAAAAGGATTGTGTAACTCACTGAATAATCCCATTTTATTATATCCAAAAGCACAAATAATGAACAAGCTTGTTTTCGGTAACATCATCTTCGTGACTAACACAGTTGCATTCAGAAGTTAGAAAAGCGAAAATTATGAACAGCTTCTGTGTTGTCATCAAAATTGGTGTTGCGAAGTTAGGAAAGATAGGAGGGGAAATATTGTCAATCCGTCATTCCAGACTGGGCTCTGTATTCGGCTTTATTGATTACACTTACCAAAAATTTTAGGAAGAAATCCGAGAACACAGTAGTCGGGATTTCCCAATGAGGCACGTCCTACAGCATGAAAAATGATGACTCATTCACGAAGAAGTAGTCTAGGCAAGCACCATCGCTGGTGGGGAAATTACCAATGCTATGGAGGGAAGTTAGACTGTTGAAAGTCAACTCGGGGCTGTCGAAGTCAACAGCCACAATAAAAAGCGTGCTCTCCATTCACTCCGTTAGGGTCAGATAGAATGAATCCAGGAAGACGGCTAGTTCCGTGGAACTGCAGGCCGAGGTTATGTATAGATTATATGGAACAATAGAAAAGCGTCTAGGGATTAGGTGTATCTTACTTTAAATGTTTTGACTGCAAAAATTCGTGTGTTTTATGTAAACATGCATGAAGAGGAATGACACCAAACATGACGTATGTGGGTAATGACACTTCTCTCTTTGAGTTTCCTGTCTGACTGTCTGTCCAGCCTATAGCTGGTGATTCATTCCAGCCTCACTAATTCATCACCTACCACCGAATTAAGCTAAGATTCCTAAAATAAAACAACACCACAGATCGGATATTTCAAGGAATTCAGCAAGTAGCTGATATCGGACATTCTCGACATGACTGAACGGATATTGGAGTACAGGATCAACCGGACATACACTGATTTCATATTTCAAAACATGCGCATTGTACTTGAGCATCTAAGACACAACGTCGATGTGGAAAAGAAAACTGTAAAATACAGTGATCTAAATATATCAACGCAGTAATGATAGTATAAAATAACACGGCTCAGGTCAAAGATCAAGCTGGTAATTTTACGTAGTCCAACACAGGGTAGCTAAGGAAATTTTCTGCCGAACGCATTTGAGCGCTGTAGGTCAGTAGTGAACAATAAACACGTTAAAATTGGCAAACGACAAGTCAGCTGTTTGCAACCACAAGAACACCGCAAAATGCCTTCGACGGGGAGGAGAATAAATTACTAGGGCTACGACTTCACTTCATCTAATAACGTCAATGAACTCAATGAAAATTTACAGTGATATAGAACGATCATCAGGGAGATTTTTGAAAATATATTGATGATCATATCATCTGGGGATGAGAAAATATGGATTTTCGATATGAGTAGTATGGCACTGTATCTGGATGACAGGACAGAATTTCCCGGAAGCACACGACCGTGTAATTCTAAAAATGGACTCCCCGTTCATGCACGCTCCATGCGATTCAAATGAGATTACAGCTGTAAGAGAAAATATGACCTGAAAATCACAGTGATAGATCCAGGAGCCGATTAATGAAAACCTGATGTCTCGCAATACGGCTATTCCCGTTTTAAATACACACATTAAGAAAAAAGACACGTTGAACCGTTGCCGACATCATACGTGCGCGTGGACGACAGACCATTGGATGAACACCAAAGTCCTAACAATGTCTCAATAGCATGTTAGCACGTATGCACTCACGCACGCACGCACGCTTGCACGCACATTTGCACGAAGAACGGTGGACCAATGGACGAATAAATCAATCTGTGAAATGTACCTGTCTAGCCATGTTCATCTAACATGCATTGTACGTATCGATCGCCAATTCGTCGGAATGCAAATGACCTTGACGAGGAACACGAATACAGACATACCTGACACGATGAAAACATCAGATGGATAGACAATAGTCCAAATCGCTCTTACTCACCATCAGAAATCGGATCTTGCAGCTGCGCGATATTCCCCATTACACTAATCACTGTGACAAATTTGATGCTCTCTATTTGTGAAACAATGAATGAGATGGATTTGTTGAGATCGAAACGAAGCCATATAGCACTTTCGGATCGGAAAGCAGCACGTGTTGGTCCGTATTCGGTAGGCGAGAAACAATTACTGGTTGAGTTGGTTGGTCGAGCACGGAATACTCTACGCAGTGTTTCTACATATATGACTGCTGATCAATACAAACAAATTTGGGTGGATATATCTAACTGCATGCACGCTAATGGGTGGCCGAAGCGTTCGTGGAAGCGCTTACGTATGAAGGCACAATCAATGATGTCCTGTGCGATGGAGAATAATGGGTCGGTGGGTCCGATACTACACGATACACCGATTTCGCGATTGGATCAGTTCGTGAACTCGTGTTCTAGTGTTAGCGAACAACAGGTAACAAGTTCATCCGGTGTATCAGAACCGACTTTTTCGTCGGTCGTCTCAACCGCGTCCCCAACCCCAACCTCGACCTCGATCTCGGCTCCACCACGGTTACTTTCTTCATCGGAAGCATCAGCGGAGACAGTGATGCGTTTGACCAATTCAATTCGTTCATCTGTTGGTGTGGCTGATGTTCAAGGTGGTGGTGGTAGTGATGGTGTACCTCAGATTCTTCATTTTTGTTCGAGAGCATTGAATAATGGCGTATGTGTGGATGGGTTTGAGCGAGGCATAGAACATGTGAATGGTCCGTCTGTTGCTGTATCATCGGGAACTGCAGATGGTTCTACGGTGCTCGAGGTTTTGAATGATGATTTGCTCGGTGGTGAGGATCGGATTGAGTTGTGTGTATCGAGTGATGATGAATCGGATGAGAAGTTATCAGTGAACAACGGGTGTACGGAGAAGGACAAATGTGTGAATGGTGATTCTGAGAAGGAGGTGGGTTCGACTGAAACGACTGTTTTGCGAAAGTGAGTTGATTGAGATTCCATTTGATTCGTTTATCCATTTGTGTGTGTGTGTATGTGTATATGTGCTATTCAGTTTTGGTTGCAACAATTTCGTTACACACCGCACGCTTTGTAATGGTTTAGTGTTTCATGATCTAAATAATGGTATATATATATATATATATATATATATATATATATATATATATATATATATATATATATATATATGTAATGGCATATGTTGATTGAAAATGTACTGAGTTTGATACATTTGGATGTTTTTTATTACATGCTTGCGTATATGTGCCATCGAATTGGTAAGTACCCCATATCCACAAAGGCCAACTTCGCTGTTGGGGATAACCATCAATCAGTGCTTGACACTTGCAGTGGAAAATCACATAAGCTTCCAATAGGTCAGGTATGGTACCGGGTATGATGACAGTTGGTTTTGCTGCCTATCACCAACAATCGGAAATAGAATGTAAGCGCAGAGACTTATTTTAGCGAGAAGCAAATAGATCAATGGGAGCAAAAGCACCGAATCTCAAAAGTGATGACGATAGGTCATCAGTACCAATGCCCGAAGTTATTATTATTATTTCAGACATACGAAGGAACCGAAACACTTCTTCTCTGAAGAACGGTATTATGCGCAAGTGATATTCCGAGATGAATGAGGTTGGAGATTTGTTGGATGGGTGGGTGAAAGCACTGGTAACCCTGTGAACGTCCTCAGTACAATTGGCTTGTTTCGTTTCCTTTCCACATTGATGCCGAATGCGTTGCCATAGGCGGTTGGTGTTGTAGTTGCATAGGAGTTGACAGGCATTAGGCGTGTCCTTGTGTTTGATTTCCTTCTTTATTAGGAGAGAAATCTGTGTTAGTTTAGGAAATAGTTGTGTAGAATTTTAACTTCCTTCTTCTTGATAATTTTAAAATAGGAGAAGTGGCACGACGGTTGAAGAGGAAGAGGGTTTCTGGGTGTTCGTTAATTTGATTGATCGTGTGCACAAAACTTTTGACAATGCAAGTTAGTGACGATTCGAGGGAAAACCAGAAAGATGCATGGGAAGGAGACTTTTGTAGTAGAAGAATGTTATCAAGTGAGGATTTTCGGAGGTGGGTTTTGATTTGGCTGGTTTTGTTGGAAGGATGAAAGGCAGGTCACGAGTATATCACCGTCTTTTAAAGAAGCAGATAATGATCACTGGTGCACACAACTTGAGGGGGAATAATTCAGAATGATTGGTGATAATCGATTATTAGACAGAGTTTTCTTCTGGTTGGAGAAACACAAAGATTAATTAGATGAAATGCATTGGATGAGGGTTGGTTGAAGCATGATTGAACTTGCTTACTATGATGTGCAAATGGTCATTGAATAAGGGGACAAGAAAAATTGTAAAGGAGTGATAGAAAGATGAAATGGTGTAGTTCTGTGTGTAAAATGGAGGAACGTATAAGTCTGTTGAAATGGTGCTCCCATGACGAGGAAATGTCGCATGTCACTGCATGATTAAACAATGAATACCGTTTGTTGATTATACATAAACGACTTCAGACTTGCTACACTAGGTGTATTTGATATCTGTGACCACCTGGTCTTTATCTTATCAGTTATTTGTAATTCCTGTCTTGCCGGCACTGTTTGAAGTAATCTATTCTCACTGGTGTGTTGGCAATATTAGTCGGATTTAGCTGCGATTCTTATACGCAAACCACACAAGTATGGACATGATTGAGCGAAATAAGACCAAGCGTTATATTTGATATTTTTTGTGTTGTGAGTATGTATTTTGGAACTGAGGTTTTACCGACTTGACGAGACGAGCATTTTGCCGGAATATTGCCCTTCAACACGGATTTGTTTCCTGGGTCGATTAGGAAATCCTTCATATAAGAAAATACAGCTGTCATAGATAACCAATTCGGTTATTTGGTCTAGCTGGTGATTAACACGGAAGTTTAGCACAGCCAGTCGAAGGGTTCAACGGAGATGAGATTATGGATGCTCACCAGGCGAAGATGGTTGGGAAACGTGTTACGCCGAATGTTCGCTAATTCGGATAGTGGTTGAAAGGTGAGTGGGGAGGTCATTTCATTACGTGAAAGAAAGGTATGAAAATTGTAACAAGTGGAATTGGCCATGTGGGACGGGGGCCTATAAAGCTTCCTTGATGGGTGCAAAATATTCCCCACTAATTGGTCAGACACAATGGAGCGTATGGCTAGGTGCCGCGTTGAGTTCGGCCCAGTCCAGCTGAGTTCAAACAGTCACAAAGCATATTCTGGGTGTGGTGGTCTTGGTGTCTACCTCTCAAAGGGAACCTCGATGGAAAATGAGGAGTACGAATGGGCATGAAAAGGGTGCGGAATGTAGTTTTCATCTTCAAATGGGAAATTACGGTTGTAAGACCACAGAGGCTTACACGCACATTCACCTTGATCGTTTTTTACCAGCGAAGCGCTGGTTCGAGTATCAGCAACGAGTTAGATGAACAAAAACTGAAGGCACAGTTAGCGATCCACAGACGTCCTCATCTTTGAAGACGGTGTGATCCTTTTCTGCCGTTCGAAGGTTTAATATAAATGGCGACTGTACTCAACGTTTTTCAGTCAGGGTATTCATAACACTTCACTGACTCTGGTTGTTTATAGCACATGCAGCAGATGCCCTCACATAGACTACCATATCCTATTTTGTTTGGTGGCTTGGGATTGCTGTAAAAGATCATCTTGAGTTTGAAAATACAGCAGAAGCAGCCTGAATTACAAAATATGGTTTGGCATCGGTAGATCAAAATATGATCATCAGGACCCATTTCTGTTGCATCTTCACACCTAAAATCAACAACACTTTTGATTGGAAACCCTGTCGTGTGTATTGTGAGTGTTGAATAATTATTTTCCCAATTGTCTCTGTTTTCTGATGGATGGGGAGTAGACCAGGTTGAATGATGTAAATATTTCTCTTTCTCCATGCCATCTCGCTTCAGGCCCTCATCATCGCCCTACCAATTGGGTCATTTAATGGAAGCAGATTTTCGCAGACGAATGGAAATTTATGACTTGAAAGTGGAGGTTCTCAAATTGAAACGAGCATACTGGACACAGAAATTACGTTCGTTATAGAAACTGGAACTTTTCAAAGTTTCTTCCAGGCGTGTAAATACTGGTTATCTTCGAATGTGTGTTATTTATTCAGGAATTTTGAGAACTAATTTCGGCTTTCATGTAATCGATTTCTGTTGTGTGATCATGGTGATTTCAGATACGGCCATTTGTAAATATGTATATGAGTCTATCCTTTTTGCAATTTTGTATATGAACATTTGATTTTGTATTCATTGCGTCTCATTTTGTTTTGGACAATTTGGTCCTTTCATATGACAACAATTTAACCAGTTCATGAGTGAATCTTCGTTGTATCTCCCTAATGAGTGACTGTATGACAAATTTGTTCATGTAAATTTGTGTTGATCTCGGAGCTGAGTACTCGCCACAGTCATACATGTAAACATATAATTGTATACGCACGCACACACACATAACCCGCATACGGGCGTGCAACATACATACAGGCATGCATACGTACAACGCATATATAAACTTACTCAACGCACATGTATACCGTTAATTTTGTGCACTGAATTGGATGGTCTGTCGATTGTGATTCCCGGTGTTGACCAAACGATGAAGTTGCGCGTGAAGTCGCACTTCGAAGTTAATGTAAGCTGAGGCTCCGTCGTGGTACGGTGAGATTAATAAAGCAAGCGATTCTTCCAATATGATGTGCAGACCTCGAGTTGTGAGATGTCTAGTCACCTGCGTTATCAAACACGCATAAGTATAGCTCGTCCAGGGGACAACAAGTGAGCCGCGGTTGTTTCTGGAGTCAGGAAGACAGTAATTTGTTGTGCATAAGCTGGGGGCAGTCGAAAGAATGGTTGCATGCAGGAGGGTCACATGTTAGCAAAAGAGATGCTGGCTGGCTGTCCGTGGAAAATAACTAGTCAGAAGTGCAGTTGGGTGTGCACACGTGAGGAGGCATATCAATTGAATAAGGTATCGTTTTGCTTATTTATTATTTATTATACAACAATACACTACAACTCAGGAAGAGAGTACCGTAAAATTGCATATATCCCAATGTAGTGACGCTGCATTCATTTGTGGCAACGATCATTTCTGTTGCCACTGCACATATGAATTCTATTTTATCACTCTGAACCAAGGTGTTTCTGTCCGACAATCACTTTGACGCACGCTCTTGCGAGTCCTTCCTGATCGTTTCTCGCTGTGAACGTTTTGCTGTGCAGGTTCGCATAAACCCTCCGTGGCTCGTGACTCTGTTTTTTCTGACTACCAGCAAAGCACCATTCTATTCGTGACTATAGTTATCGACCATTTCCGTAAGCTCGCTGAACATACATGCATACAAATGGTCGATTTTTCCCTATGCAACGCGTTTGAACCAGTTAATTTCACCAATCTTTTTCTTGTTGCATTGGCATCACCGATGAGATGAAGATGATGTTCACCGAGTATTGTTTTTCTGCCGCTTACGATAGTTGTTCAGCTAGACTGGATTTATCCACACGGACTGTGTTTGAACTCGTGTTTCAGCTACTTTCATGCCATTTACGACGCCACTGTCATGCAGTCTTGGTAATCAATGTGATGATAGTGGTTGGCTTTTCGGTTTTTGGTTTGTTGTACACATCGTGTCGGTGTCACTGATGGATTGGAAGCAGGAAATCTTCCTAACTTTGGATGTCGGTTTTCCGGTTATGGGCACTAGTTTCTGTGCTATGTGCAACCTGAAGCGCAGAATTTAACTGTGAAATTCCTCAAGTAATCCAATGGAATTCATCTTCTACCCACAGTCGTGACCATGTAGAAACAGTGTCACTCAGTGTGAATGTTTAGTTCAGTTCAGGAAACCATTGACCATGCTACAAGTGCGATGGCTTTAGTTGCTATCTTCCAACAGCAATCCAAACAGGAAATCATGAAAAAGGAATGAGTACAAAAGGAGTTAGAGGGGAACTACAAATATTGGTATCAAGTGGATGAAAAAAGTTTGTTAATACAAGAGCACCACAGATCGCGACATCTAGCCGTATGCTCTAGTGTATCTGCCATAGAGTGGGAGGTTCTCTTGGACTCCACTCAGGAAGCCTGGGGCGCCCTACATGGCCAAGCCCACTGGCTAGGCCTTTCGTATCTTCCTTCCATATCAAGGAATGGCCACCCCTGTACATCTTCCGATCGTTAGCCTCCTCAACAAACATTGCGCGCCGAGGAATCTTGTCAGGGCACATGTGCAACACATGTCCCAACGATCTGAACCTGGTAAGCTTAAGAGTTTTATCTAATAATTTGATCTGTGAACCTAAGACTCTTCGCCAAACCTCATCATTCCTTTTACAGTGTTCTCATCATATTGGAGCAATGCTACAAAGACATCGGTGTTTAAATACCGGCAATCTTCGTATATCCTCCACCCGTGGTAAGCATGTCTCCGAACAATACAGAGGCACTATCCTGACTGCTGCAGCGAACACTCGACCCTCGATAGATGAACAGATGTTATATAGACGCCACAAATGACTCAGGTTAGGAAAAGCCAAACGAGTCTTCTGTATACGCAAAGATACCTCATCCGATATCCGACCTACGGGTGAAATGCAGCTGTCCAGATAACAGAACTTGCTTATCTGGTCTGTAGTCCCCCTAGACACTGAAAGGTTTGGCGTTGGACCAACCCAATCCTACAACAGCATCTTACAATTTGATTGTGCAAACGCATACCGAACATTGCCACGCAGTCAGTCAGGCTGTCTAGAAGAGCTTGCAACTCACCTGTCGTGGATAAAGGCAATTTAAACTGCTTCTCGAAATGCTGCACCCAGCGAATTGGACGACGCTCCTGAGTCTGAATCAGTGAGCCGTTCGCCTCTTTGATCAGTTCACTGACGCGTGGCTTTCGTGGACCGGTATTTCCAATTAGGCGGAGAAGGTTGCGGCTGTTGCCAATCGCAGCAACACTTTCCATCTCTCTACACTTTGCAATCCACCACTGGTCAAAGTCGTTTCTCAGGCCTCCTATCAGGAAGCACACTGATGTGAGAGAACTATCCAAGTTGATTAAATTTGAGCTGTAAAGACTCAGCGCGCTATATACATATACATGATCAATGACTGTCCAAATGAATTGTCCTGATATATGAAAAACCATTATGTAGTGAAGTGGCTCAGAATCGAGCGAGTGTTCACCTTCGACAGACGATGCAAAACTAAATTGATCTATCAATTGGGCGGCACCAAGAAATCCCACAGAATGTCCGCCTCTCTGAGTGCATAAATCATTCACATGACTTTAACTGACCTGTGGATGGCCAACAAACTCAATTTCCTATTTCGTTCGTCGCTTGAACTTTGAACACAATAGGTTAATGGTTCAGACGGTCTTCCATCGATAATCTTAAAGGAATGAACCGGTGGTGGTCGAGTGGTCTAGAGCGTTTGCATACTACCTCAGAGGTCTGAGGTTCGAATCCTCGCGATCACCGGTTAATTTGGTGGTTGACAGTAATCCACTGTCGTCTGGATTGTTACCACACCTGACCTATTGGGGCCTTATGCGGTTCTTCGCCATTGCAAGTCTCAGGGTTTGGCTGCCGGTTATCCCCATTAGTGTAGTGGGACTTCGTGGCTATGGGGTAAACGCCCCTTTTACTGCACCTATGCGTAAGCATGTAATGAAAAAAGTGATAATAGTGGAACTATTCAACAAATGTTATACTCGAATAGGTTCATCCAGTCACTATTGCATATACTCTAACCCACCCCGTCCCCCCACATTGATGTACTGAACCGTGAGGGATTCGCACAGCGACTCTTCCACTCGACTCCTGGTGCCCCAGCTTCGTTTATTAAGTTTTATCATCATTAGATTGTCAAAGTTGGGTGATCGGCATGTGCTTCTGTAGCTACAGTGATGCATTCATCTGTGTCGACGGGTTCAATATCCCACGGATAGTTGTGGATTGTGGAACCAGCCCATTACCCATACAGTTATAGTCTAACTACTTTTCCAATCAAGAAAAATTCACCCCTGATTCCATGATTAAACCCCTTCTGCAATCGGCGTGATATAAAGCCCCACGACACCGACGGTTACCTCCGCAATTGTGAGCATTTAATTGTCCGTGACCCATTTCCTCATATATTGTAATAATATCATATAAGAAAAAGGAGGCAATTAAAAACGATTTAAAACATTCAGTAACCGTTTGTTTATTGAATATGCTGGTGACATAATCCGTGGTATAGTTGATTCCATTAGTTCTGTTCTAATACTTTTGCAACAAAGAGTCACCGAACTCATCAACTAGTCCTCCAGCCTTAACGTGAAAATGTACCCTTCAGAATGTTCCGACATATTATATTTTGTCTCCGCAATAGCACTGAGTACTCTGATAGTCTCACATCCATTCCAGTCCTGTTCATTAATGGCGGGCACATTGTTAGAGTGTCATGCACCGAATAGCTCGGAATTTCTAATAGACGCGATCTTTCCTGGTCCAACCATGTGGCTGTTGTTTTCCTAGTAGGTGAATATCCAACCATTTGCATGTTGAGACTGTGGACCTTGACTACACCACTTCACCTAATTCGACGCTTTATAGGCGCTGCAGATATGAGTCGCTTCTGCGCAACACAGACGGTCAGCTCATATCTGAGCAGAAGAGAAAAATAGAACGATGAGTAGAGCACTTTAATCGGTTATTCAACCGACCATCAGACCACTCGACGAACATACAACCCTCAGCTTTTGCGGAGCCGTACGATGTCAATTTGTGATCCATCGGGTACAACTTAAATCATCACGGTCACCAAGCAACTGACGAACAAGAAAGCCACTGAAGAGGATGGCGTATCGCCAGAAGTCTTTAGTTGTTGCCTGTCGTCACTGGTTGACAGAATGTATGCCTTATTTTGCTCCAAAAGGCAAGTCGAAGTCTTTCCGACTGATTAGGACTGCAGTCCACCCCCAAGAAAGAAGACAAGTCAACGTGCGAAAATTAAAGAGGGATCAGCCTGATCGTCCTGGCTGCAAAATGTTTCTGTGTTTCTAAAGGTCCGCTTCTCGACTGTGAGAGATTGCCGTACCTGACCGAACCAAGGAGGTTTCCGTCATGGCCGAAGCTGCGTGGACCGAAATCTTCACACTGCTTCGAACACTGGAGCACCGCTCCAAGTTCCACCAGTGAACCATGACCTGTTTCATCGACTTCCGAGTCAGTTTCAGCTCGGTTCTTCGGGAGTCTTTCTGGGCGACAGCTAAATCTGATGGGATCACTGATCATCTCACGAGGCTTCTGAGGGGATACTGTTTGTCTACTAGAGCACGAGCCCGTATACATAATAAATAATCTTTGAAGTTCGCACTCACCACCGGAGTCATACAGAGCTGCCGTCATTTATGGATGCTGTATTTAGGTCCTACATTACTTCCGGGGAAGGATGAGCTAATACTGCGGCGCGACAATACCAGGAAAGCTTTTTACCAGCTACAGTTTGCGTCGTGGATTGAAAGCGAAATCAACCTTCAGACTAAGGCACATGTTACGATCTTTCGATGTGTTGGAAATTCTCTTCACCGGATCAGTCATGAACGTATATCCTGTGCACATAAAATCCAGCTGTTAGAAAATAACTTATAAGTATTAGTTCTTTCCACGCCCCTTCTCGTCTTGTATGGCTGCTTTTATGTGATCCCTCTCTCTTCGTCATAACAGTGACACCTGTCAACCAGCCCGGCCGTTTCCCCTTTGCTAGTCTATGTTATTCCACGGCACTTCATTAGACCGCTCCCCTACTGTGTGCACCGAAAATGCCCGCCGGTTTGACTGCTATTACGATCTCAATATCCGTCAGAGACACTTCTGTCTCTCCGCTCATGTTGTGCTTGTTTGTTTGAATTCCCACTGTTTCCTCTTCTGTTATGTCAACTAGAGTCACACCCATGTGTGACCATTGTGAGCCGGATATCTGGCACTTTGCCTCCCATTTTGTTTGTTCTGTAAATGTCTGCCACCTGCCAGTCCCCTTAGAATAGCGACTCCTTCACTGTGCTAGAGTCCCACCACTCCATCACTAACTACTTTCACTTGGGCGCTTAATCCGCCACTCGTCTCTGATTGGCTCGTTTCGACGGTATATCTTCTCGCACTTGCATTGTTACTGCAACTTGCTTCGGAACTTTGTGCGCGTTCACTTCCCTTGTTAAACTTGCCTGGTCAAGACTTTCGTTGATCTACTGCGGGTTACTGTTGCTGGACCATTCACAAGTGAGGTATGTGAATGTATCTTGTTTGACTTTGCTCCCATAGTACACGCACATTTTGGGTAATTCGTCTTCTGGACTAAACGGGTTATCGGCTCGCTGCAAGTCACGCAACAATTGAACGAGATTCTGTAACAGTACATGTCTACCGTGTAGCTACTCACTCCCTACTCAGCTACGGCTGCCAAACCGGGCCATTGAGAGCAGAGGACACCAGTAGGCTGGAGAAGTTCGACCACTGGTGCATGCGGCGTATTTTGAAAGTTACTTGCTTGACAAAATATCCCATAGTGAAGTTAGGAGGTGGTGCTTTGAAACTAGTGACTTCTGAAACTTCCCCCAATGTCGTCGACTGCGGTAGCTGGGCCATATTCTACGACCACTCGAAACGGAACTAGCCCAACAAACACTGCGCTATTGGCTCTGCCCTGGGTGGCTGTGTCGCCTTGGCGGCCAGCTTGTACTTGGATCGCGTCTGAAGAGAAAGATGTGGAATGCCTGATCTTGTGGTCGGGTCCATTTTGCCCTCCACTGGAAGGAAAACTGGATCACCGTCTGCACCGAACTCAGTTCCGGTCAGCTGGCATGTTCAAGTATGAGGCGCGATATTCGTCAAGCTGACTTGTCCTCCAGCAGGAGATTGTCGTGAAAAAGTGAAAGTAATTATCTACCCCGTCATGATGCCGTTTCATTATGCTGACATCCCTCACGGTTGAACTGAACTCAGTTTGATGTGCGAGCGACAATGCGTGGGGTGGGGCCTGGACAAGCATATGCCAGTTGTCTACTTCCAATGATGCAGAGTTTGAATAGTCTGAATAGTCCCACAGTCATGGTCACATTGAGAACAAGATGCTGGAGAGCGAACAATTGTTTTCAATGAATCCTATACGTGCCCCTATAATTCATATGGGTGAGGTAACATTGGAGTACGTTAGCCATTGGCCGGAGTAAAGGTCATTGTCGTGGCGTTAGGAAAACGGGGTTGGTGGGGAGGGGTGTCTCTATCGTGTACATGTTGTGGTGAGAGTTTCACTCCCACCGTCACGAGTGGTAATCGATAGTGGACTTTTGGGGTTCGGTCGGCGGTCCGTGGTTTCCGATTTTGGCCAAGGCAGCTGGAGAGCCTGGACTAGTCGCTTTTGTGCACATAGATCAGGACTTAGTAGGCGAATGGCGATTGCCTCTGCCGTGGCCAGGGATCGAAGTCGGACTGGCTTTGATCGATTGGGTGGAACTCGGTTTATGACTTTGAAAGCTTTTTCAGGTTCGATTGTGTGGCCACCGTCCACCAAATGACCTAGAATCGAACTGGTAATCATACGGGTTTTCCAGTGACTCAACCATCTTGGGTTATGTTCCTTGATGCGCTGAGACAAAAGCCTAGCCGTGTGACCTATGTAGGATGCGCCACATTTGCACCTGAACGAGTACATGATCGTGGAGGAGGTCAGCTGAGGCAGTTTGTCTTTTAACTGCATGCGGATCACTGGAATGGTGGAGAATGTGCATTTCAGTCTAGCGGCTGGGAACGTTGAGTTTAGAGCCGCCCTGAGTGTTTTTGTCAACCGCTCGGCATGTGTATCCCCCTTGAACTTTAAGGAACAGTTCCTTCTTCGGTACGTAGGGAGACCGCCCTGCAGGTAACTTTAGTTCTAAGTTCTTTTGGATAAACTATTCGGGGTAGCCATTCTCTCGCAAAACTTGTTGAACGAAACTAAGTTCACCTTTCAAAGTCTCCGTTGAGCAAATTTTTAGGACTCTGAAAGCTAGGCATCGAATTAAATTTCGTTTGTGAGACAGGGGCACGAAGCTGTGAAAATTCGTGTACTGGCCGTTCCATGTCTTTTTTCTATAGACCTTGCTTTATATTGAACCATCTTCCCTTCTGGTTAGTAGTATGTCGAGGTAAACCAACTTGTTCTTGGTTTCCAGTGACATCGTAAAGGCTAGCGAGTCGTGGGCGTCGTTAAATTTTTCTAGAACGTTTGGCACATTGCATTCTTGGTTTAATAAACAAAATATATCAATCATGTACCGACTGTATTGAGTAAAACCTTCAACGGTTTGCTTTAGTTTCCCATTTTCAAGTTTCGCCATGAAAAAGTCCGCTAGCAATGGGCCTAGTGGGGAACCCAT
Organism: Fasciola hepatica; assembly: GCA_948099385.1. Classification (NCBI taxonomy): domain Eukaryota; kingdom Metazoa; phylum Platyhelminthes; class Trematoda; order Plagiorchiida; family Fasciolidae; genus Fasciola; species Fasciola hepatica. Next base: position 4,160,671 of record CANUEZ040000012.1, on the reverse strand, counting down.
GGCGATGCCGTCTCTATGTCGGTAGAAACATCCGTTAAACAGGAACTGGATGTTCAGCGTGCAAAGTAGCAATAGTTCCTTCAGATTTTCTGTCGGCATGCCCATTTGTATGTTGGACGTGTTTATGTGTTCACATAGGAAGTCCACGGTTTCCAAAAGCGGAACGTTCGTGAATAGTGTTGCGACGTCTAACGAGAGGATAGTTTTCTTCTGAAATCTTGTACAACGGTACCTATGAAAGACTGAAACCAAGCGGGTCGACCATTCCACGTCTTTACGGCCTGCCCAAAATCCATAAAGAAGGATTTCCCATTAGACCAATTGTGACCATGATCAATTCACCATATCAAGCAACAGCTCAGTGGCTAGTAGAATTATTGGAACCTGTTCGCGCAGAACTTGCCAAGTACAGCTTGCGAGACAGTTTTGAATTTGTATCCACCATACAAGATTTCAATATTCACCACAACACATACACGATAGAGACACCCCTCCCCACCAATCCCCTTTTTCCTAACGCCACGACAATGACCTTTACTCCGGCCAATGGCTAACGTACTCCAATGTTACCTCACCCATATGAATTATAAGGGCACGTAAAGGACTCATTGAAAACAATTGTTCGCTCTCCAGCGTCTTGTTCTTGATGCGGTGGTTGAAGGACATACGAAAAGAACACCGAATGTTCCTCTTTTTAGGGTGAAGGTTGCCACCGTGACTTCAGGATACAAGCACTGAGAGTAAATGAAAATTGCTGATCTGTTTATACGCTTTTGGGAGCTCTCGACGCTCAGGTGACTTATCTGACATGTCATACACTTCCGATTCTACTTTCCCTCCATTCAAAACGGAATCACTCTGATACCCATAGTTTACGTCCTAACTCCATTCAGTGTTTTAATATTGCAATCTTCACTAGGTGGTAATAATTGTTCCGATTGTTAAAACTCCTGTACTGACATAACAATAAATGGGAAACGTGATTCATTTTTGACTCGGTTAATTACCTTGGTGTGTTAAGCTATAGTTACCTAACTTGACCCAGACATATTTGCTAAACGTTTGTGGAAATTGACCATTTGTCTTTCTATGTTTCAGTTCCTATATTCCACCTCGTACCCATCCATTTCATCAAATGATCAATATTTTCGTGTGTCCTACCTTACTGTCTGAATACCTCGCTGTCATTTTTCCTGGCCTACTGTTGACAGACTTTCGACCGATTACCAGATCGCATAGCATCTTATCATCTTGCATTTCACTCACTTTCGAACATGACACAAGCTACTGACAAAGAATTTCTCTGATTCAGCTCACCCCCTTCACGAAAGTAGTGTGAAACTCGAGTCCTCTTCCTGCACACGTTTCTCACTACAGACATTTTCATGTACGCGCTCGGCCCTACGGCAGTCCTGCGATTTCCCATCTAGCATGGTTTTTGAATAATTCCGAGTCTTTGTTCATAGACATTTTTTTTATCTGTTTTGCTTTGAAACTGTTCACTTTGACCGGCAGTATGCTCTTTGTTAAGATGCAGTGAAATGATCCAGAATGTACATCGTGCAATCTGTGTGTTTGACTTGTGATTTAAAATTCCGAGTGTGCAATAACTCAACTGACGGAATATTTGGCATATTGTAGTCTCTTACAACCATTTACACCAGACTTTATTGAACTATTATTTGCTTTTTGAGAATGTGAACTTTGTTGTGTATCAAACTGTAATAGAAAGGAACTGATGATAATTTTATCTCGTTAGCTCAAGCGATTACCTTGGAATGAAAACCCGTGTAAAAAGTAAAATCAGTGCACACAGTCGACGGGAATAAGGAATATCATTTCGTGTACAATTGTGACAGTACTGTGCTACGAAAGTGTTCATCAACGGATCGGTCGCTATGTTAAGTGTTGTTGGTGTTAGCCCAAAATCAGCGACGAATGGACACTTTATCCTGTACTGCTGTTGGACCAATGGGGCTGCGATGGTCTTGGAGTCAAAACTCTACGTGCCATATGTTGATCCGCCTAGTTGGGTATCTGTTTGGTGTGCGCCTCGGGTGATTCCAAAGAAGACCGAAATAGCCGTAGAATTTGTCGATGGCACGAGAATGATGTGATACATATAAGGCCGTGCACTAAAGGATATTTGTTCTTCGTAATATTCACTGGAATTAAGATAGTACTAACACTATGAAATGTGATATTCACTGATCAGTAATCGCATCAGTTATGACTCTCAATTTGAACTTACCTAGTTCGCTAATGGAGACATTGGTACTATTTGTTTGGAAAACTTAGATCCCCCGAGAAGACTGAAATGTTTGTCGGACGAATGAAAACCTCTCCTTTGCAGCGGATTTCATTCACTGCGGATTCAGCTCACACGCACACGCCCGACTGGGATGACTGTCCCGATCATTTATCCAAAGATTTATCGGTATCCGCGTCAACTGGCCCTGGAGGAATTGACATTCAGATAGTCGCCACTGTAATTCTCTTCATTCGGCTGTTCCGTCTAGGTCACTCAATTGAAGCAACCTACGAATGGTCCACTACAATGGTGAGCATCGTTAAAACCAACTACAGCTGGCGACAACCCAAGGGAATCTAGAAACTCTCAGGTTTTCCAATAATGATGCTTGGTGAAGTGTCAATCAAATAGATTATTTGTGTTTCTATGTGGCGAATTTCCCATTTTCAGAAAGTTTTACCACTGTGCTGGAATAATACTCATAATGGGAGGTCCACTTGCATTTTCCCCATCTGTGTAATTCAAGCTGCTCGTGCTAATAGTAGACTATACGATTATATCACAATGTTGAGTGGATTCCGTTTAGCCGTATGCTCGACTCCTTTTGCTAAGTGACTGACGAGGCTATTCCAGTGATTGAAACCAGAACGGCTGCTACGTATCATGGCACATTGGTTTTGCACTATTGGATATTCATTTGTGTTATTCACACGCGATCAGCCCTATCATGATAGCCCAGCTGGATGAGGAAAATACCAGTGTATTTTTTACCCAGATAACAGGGAAACTTCTCCCCGGAAGCACACGACCGTTTCCGCGTTTGTTGCCGCTTATCATATATGCGAACCCGATACTCTTCTACCCAATAGTCCCTATACTTGAGCACTCCACAGTTGATTTATGGCTGCAATCTCATTTGAATCGTAAACAACATGCATGGACGAAGAATCCATTGTTTGAATCTCAAAGTGAGTCGTCCAAAGTTATTTTGTCGATTGATGATACGTGGTCTCAAATACAATACCACACTACTTATAGCAAAATCCATACTTGGGTCCTTGTTGGTCATGTTAACCGACGAAATAACTTTGGAAAAATCACCTTGTGATTCTAAAAATGAACTGTTCGTCCATGCACGCCCCTACCGATTCAAGTGAGATTAAGACTGCGCGTATATTTTCTTTATGTGCATGATCGCAACTTTTGTTTACACTGGGTACCGATGTGCGCAATAAACTACTGGCCAGACATAAAAGTTCAAATGACATTGAGTCCAAATGTACGAAGATAACAAACTGTAAGAAGGAATTACTGGATAACACTTAGAACATCCGAAGACAACAATAGATGGCGTGATATTTATTCATATCAGAGTTCCCCAAGTTGGGCATTTAGTTGAATAGTCGCACTATTCGGAACGGGATCACGCTTATGGATCTCCATGCTGTACTAAGAACAGTCGATAGGCAATAACTGATCAGGCGCAAGATCACATGACTACCTGTGGAATCTGCTTTGCCTGTTCCCATCCCTTCTTATTCACCAACAACAACCAAAGCTACATTTGAACCTATCTGTAAATGATCACAGCTCATTAGATATTGACCACATTCGTTGCACTCTTGTCATTTCACAATATTCCTCCTCTAGCAGGCAGTAACCGTTCGTCACACGCACACACACACACGCAATCGCACACACACAGTCCCCACCACTCTCTTGATTTGACATAATCTGGAGTGGACTGCTCGATTTGTTCACTGAATTCTCATCGTCTTCACTCAGCCAGCTAGCATAAACAAACACGTACACTCACACAAAAGATTCTGTGACCTTTTCAACCTTGGGACTAATCGTTTCTCTGCGTGCCTGAGGGAATCCCTGGCGTACTCTCTGGTTGGTCACACCCATCGATCGATGTCTGCATTTTCACCTTAAACGCAAGTTCCTTTCCTTGTCTGTGACTGTTGAACTCGTTTAGATAACCAGTTCGGTGACTCGTGTTCCTCGGCCAATTGGCCGTAGTTCGTGTCGTCCTTTCTGGACTGTACGGAACGTGAGTCAACGGTGATTCTCCTGAGAACGTCACGTTCCCAGGTTTGTACATCAACAGTTTGACTGATCATTACTTTATGGTCCCGTAAATAAACCTCGACTAGTTGATTTCGTTTCTGAGGATTGCGCGTCACTCCTTGTTGGCCTGGCACCGGAAAAGCTTGACAACCGTTCAGGAATTGGACCGTACTTATCCTACACTACTATAGATCACTCTGGGATTGAATTAATCATGAATGATGTTTGTAGATTTGTATATACCTATTACTTCACATGGTATAAGTTAAGCTCTCCAAAAAGGAAATTCCGTCGCGGAAAAATAGTTCGGCACTCGAGTTCCAATAACATCTGCCTAATGTATGAGTGGGACAGCATGGTCGTTTTCATTGAGTTCTCAATCAGTAAGTGCGTTTGGTCGTTGACATCTTCTACCACGAGTATCCACCTAATAGGTTTTAGTAATTATAGAAAGAGGCACGATAGCGAACAAGCTGGTTTTCGGTAACTTCATCCTCTGGCTAATACAGTTACATATATTTATACGATAGGAATGCATATTTTCGGAACAAAATAGAGGGTATTTACAGTATCAAATTAAGATTGGTCAGTCAATATTGTAGGTGTTTTGCGGTTCGGAAAAGGGGTGGGAAGTTGGTTGTTCGTGGTTGGGAAAACTCGGTGTAGAAAGTACATCTGGGATGGGTTGGTTGCTTCCTGTCACGACTGAAAGGTCGCGGTCGAGGTCACCATGATTTTGTCCCCCTTTTTCCGATCGCGACCAGGATAGCTTCAGTGATTTGACAAATCGCTTGGGTGAACAAAGCAATGGATTTAACAGCCTAATCGCTACTGCTTCCGCTGCTCCCAAAGTGATTTGGCGAACGATCTTCGAAGAATTCACAGGCACCTTGTAAATTATCTTGAAGGCTTCGTTGTCTACCTGGTGCCCTGTCTCGGCAAGGTTCGCTACGATTGCACTAGTTATGGTTCTTCTAGTTCCTGTCCTCAGCCAAGCTGGTTTGTGTTCCTTGATTCATTAGGACAGTTGCCGTGTCGTTTTGCCTACATAGCTTGCCGAACATGAGCAAACAAATGAATAGGTTAACATGGAGGAGGAAAGGACAGACATTTTGTCTTTGAGATTCATAGAAATCATAGACCGGCTTGTGAAGTGGGCGCGTAGAGTAGCGGCGGGAAATGTACGGGTGATTGCATCCCTTAGGCGCCGAACTAGTAGTTCGCATTTAACATCTCCTTTGAAAGGAAGTTGCATGTGCAATTCTTTCTTCTTGGCGGTGATTATCAATGGTCTCTTGGGTACTTCCGAAATGTTCTTTTGGATGAACCGTTCCGGATACCCGTTGTTTAGTAATATTTGTCTTATGTGATGTAATTCCTCACTCACTGTTTCCTCGGAACAGATCTTTCGTATGCGAGACGCTAGGGATCGGACTAGGTTTTGTTTGCGTTTTAGAGGCACGAAACTGGCAAAATGTGTGTATTGGCCTGTCCATGTTGGCTTACGATAGACGCGGCGGACGAGTTTCCCATCTTCCCTTTTCGTAAGGTTTACATCCAGAAAATGAAAGTTGCCGTCTAATTCCACTTCGGATGTGAAACTGAGCGCACTGTGAGTCTGGTTAAACTTTTCCGTTAGTTCATCTAGGTGAACATGTTTGTCCATCATAATGAAGATGTCGTCCACATACCGGCAGTACCTTGGTAGTCTTTCTATGGTGTCTTTGAGTACCCCATTCTCCAGCTTGGCAACAAAAATGTCGGCAAGTAGGGGTCCCAGAGGCGAGCCCATCGCAACTCCATCGGTTTGTCGGTAAAGCATGTTGTTGAAGCCGAACTGAACATTTAGAGTACTTCGTAGTAGTAGTTCTTTCAGACAGGCTACCGGAATACCAACGTTTATTTCATTTTCGATTATATATTTGCACAAATATTCGATGGTTTCTAGGAGTGGGACGCTCGTAAATAGTGGTGTTACGTCCAGAGATGCCATTTTAAGTCCTGTCGTATTTTGTTCTTTTTATTAGTTCTACGAACTGAAATGTGTCATTAAGGCTGTATTGAGCAATGCTTCTGCGCACTGGTTCCAGTATATCGGCGAGCCAACTAGCAGTAGAGTGGTAGGGAGAAGTGCTCATATCAAGTATCGGTCTTAGTGGTACTCCCGATTTATGTATCTTCGGTAAGCCATATAGACGAGGAATACTAGGTTTTAGTAACTGAGATCACAGGGGGCATTTCATTGGAATTCCCGAAAATGAATAAAACAGACGGAAGTGAGCAGAACTGGTATTTATTCGTCAAGTCAGACTTTCAGATTCTTACACTTGTGAGCTGCAGATTTTTCTGTTGTGCAATGATTGATAGGGGAGTTTAGCTGGAAACGTACGAGACCCAGCATGATCACCCAGTATACGATAGCTTTTTGATGTCTGCAATAGTTTGCATTGTTTCACTCAGCACAAACATCACTAGTCGGCTAATATATGTATGAAATGTGGTTTGGCAGATTTAAGATGCTGTTTAGGCAGTTAGAATTCTACGATTTCCAAAGCCTTCCAATCCCAACGGTGGACCCCACGAATTCAGTCGACAAGAGAGAAGACCGGTAGAGTTTGAGGAGGTGTATTGTTGGTTCAATTGAACTGACAGATCTGAGGAGGCTAGCTAGCTTACTAGATTCGAACCAGTGAGTCGGTGATGAGCCACGACTGAAGGGCGAGCAGAAAGAGATCTGGCTACGAGCCATAGCCGGAAAACCTCCACTTCACTCAAACAAACACCACTCGAACAGTCAGTCCCTTACTTAGGGTGAATGTAATTACTGTTGTGAACGTGTCTTGAGTCACCGATCAGTCTTAACTGATCTGTGACGTGTGTTACAGTTTGATCAGTGAAAGTCATCCAAGCGAGTTCGGTATTCCGTGAAAAGAACTGGCCGTGACTTAATTGTACCGATGGGTGATTTGCACCTGATTCTGAGCCACTTCTGAAATCAGGTTTTGGACGCTCGCACGATGTATGCGGACTCGATTCCCGTCCAATGAATGGAACGCGCAGAAAGATAGCAATTGATGGGTTTTGGTAATTATATTAGTTATCTTGTATAACTGACAGGAGATGGGAGACTGAACGAGCTAATGGCCTGAGCTGACGAGCTGGAGTGCACCTTGCTGGTAGAGCCGCGTGGCGTAAGATGGTGATGCTGTTGTGTCTGCCGGTACCAGTTGGACTTAAACAAACAGACTTCAAACAACCAGTCGATTGAAGGAACTGAGGCTAAGCTAAATTCCTGACCTATCAAAGAGCCTGGTAAACGTTTGCTTGATCAGTTGCGTACCTTAATGGATGACTGATGAGAATCACCCAAATGTCCTACGGGACTTCTAGAATAGGCCCATGTGTCCGACCGAAGAAGATTATCATGCTGCACTGGTTGAATCGGGTCTGGATGTGTGTAATTACTTTGAAGTACGATTGTCCTAACTATAAGCCACTTTATGTGACTGAGAATAAAGATTCGAAAAGGAAGATTGCCTAATAGCTGGTGGAAGACCTTGTACCGGAATTGGATGCTCCTGGGGAGTGTTTGTCATTCCTCAGTAAACCTAAGTACAGATACCTATTCATTACCTTTTCGCAAGTCGCACATGACATACGTTCCTCATTGTCTGGTTGATCATATCGATCTAAAGAGAGGACAAAGTATACAAAAGAAAACAAAAAATGTTCGATACTGTTACCGTAAATGCACTTGATCGTTGGAATCTTCTCCCACGAGCATCTACCTAATAGGTTTTAGTAACTGAGATCAGTGAGTGGGAGGGCGGCATTCCATTGGTATTCACAAACATGAACAAAACAGACGGAACTGAGCAGAACTTATCGATATTTGTTAGGTGAGACTCTCAGATTCTTACACTTGCGAGCTGCAGACTTTGTTGCTGTGCTTTGACTTCTAGAGGAGTTTAGCTAGGGGCGTATGAGACCCATCATAATCATCAATTGTTCGTTAGCTTTTTCGACGTCTGCGATAATTCGCATTGTTTCACTCAACACAAACGCCAGTGGTCGGCAGATATATGTATGAAATGTGGTTTGGCAAATTTAAGATGTTGTTGTTGGCAGTCAGACTACAAATTCATTGTGGTGGATGCCACATGTTACAATGCAATTTCGACGGGTGCACAGTGTTCTGAATGATTGCAAGTGACAGAAAATCGGGCACTAAGACATGAGTGGCATTGATGAATGGATTCCAATCCCAACGGGTCCTTTCTGATCGATTTGACATAATAACTTTATGATTGTATGCTGTATGCTGTATGCTTCTCGTTGGGGTTTTCATTGAGAACGAAATGTTTGAGATTGTGAAATGGGAGTGGTGGGACGGTAGCCGGAGATGAAAAACACGAGATTAGAGTTGGATTAACGGGTACTGATTTCACTGTATTCATGCTGGTAGATTAGGTCACATTTGGTCAAAGCACGTTGATTTTTTCTGATGTCAATAATGCGTGAGAGCGGTTCCAACAGGAAGTGTGGGTTTTTCGTTTTTGACTTCACAATAAAAGCTTAGTTGTTCCCAGCCATAGATCAAAACTGAAAACCCGAGAGCTCAAATACGGTCCATACCAAATATTTTTATTTCCAAAATAGCTTGAACAGCTTCTGACCTCAAGCATGTGACAACTGTCATCACAATCCTTTTGATATCCTTCATTTCATCGACGCTATTCGGGACTAGAAATGGAAGTCATGAACAAATATCCTAGTTACAAAAATATCAGCTTTGTACTAACCTGAGTGTCACCAACGTATCATTGAAACAGGCCTTAGTTCACCGGCCACTTGTCACGACAAGTCTCTATACTGCGAACTAAGTGCAACGCTGTGACTAACAAAAACCGATACTCGGCATTTCGGTGCTCAAACCACGGAAAGTACTCAAGAACACGTGGAAGTCAAGTGATATTCGGCGAAACGTGTGTATTGGCAAAGTCATTCACGTATTTACGAGGCAATTATGAAAGGATTATTCAGTGAGAAGCTAATGATGCGCAATGGATGGTAAGTGTGTATGTTTGTGGGGAACAGTGTACAATGTTCTCCATTAATTACGAAGACAACAGATGAGTTGATCATTTCCAAAGTTCGGGTGGTAGTCAAAACTTCAGGGGAATGGAATGCAACCGATGCAGTGTTCTTCTACTCAGTGCCTCTTGCGGATCTCAAATCTATCATTTCATATTAAGGCAATCTTCCCTATGGACTTTGCGTTGAATAACGAAAGTGAGTTGGTGTTGTTAAACGCGTCCAGTAGCAATTCATCACCTAAGTGTGGTGAATTCAAACGTTAACAGATTTAGAGAACGAGAACTGCACCATCCGTCGTGCAGAGACTAAGGATCAAATTTATGAAGGGAAGTTCCATTCACTTATATTTCATTTTTGAAGACAGAGGTTCATAAAGTGCTACCGGGCGCGTTCAACAAGACCAATACACCTTTGTCATTCAACTTGAGGTACATAGCGAAGATTGCTTGGACAAGAAATTCAGAAAACAAGCACTGCACGAGGAACTACTCTGCTGTAATCTCATCAGTCACGTGTGTAAGACATCTAACAAAGGATTATAAATTACGAAACGAAATGATCAGTTAAAGCAATTTCATGGGATTTGAAGTCGTATATGTTTGAATGGCTGCGTGTAATTAGGTAAAGCCACGGAGGGATAACAGTGAAGCTCATATGTTTTGGACGCGGTAGATTTGGTGTGAGTGCTCAATAATGCATTTAGTATCCTTAGTCGGTGTTTGTTGCAATATTGCAACGAGATACCAGCGGCATTATCGATCGCATACACCAAACCAGGAAGTGCGTGATCTTTATCTTTAGTCTGTCGTGGCTTTAACAAGTCGCACATCTACGCACACACACACACACACACACACACAACTGTAAATCTCATAAACCTCTTTTGTCTGATCAATTCATTCCATAATTTTTCACCCTTCGCTTGATGTTCTACGTACACGACCAGTGAAAGTATACTGAAGGAATTTCTCTCACAATGTTTGTCCTTGGAATCGTTTATCCATCGGACAGTCTCACAATTGGATACCTGTAGACAATGTGAATAGAACAGAGTCAGTCAGTTGGTTAATTTTACGTGTAATTCAATATGTTATCGAGATTGGCCAACACAGATTTATTGTTGCTGTTTCAGATTACCGTCCACTAACTGAGTGACTCGTACAAAAACGAACTCTGAGATCAACGTCGGAGAACACATTCTTGTGAATTCAAGTCAGTGCTTCTTTTACTGTTGGAAGAATCTTTATCCCATTGAATTCAAGTGTATATTGTATTCAGACAGGCTTCATAGGCTCTAGTATGTTGAATGCCCTCATCTGATGACTGTCATTTGCCTCAGATTGCATCCCGTTCGTGTGGTCGCTGGTGCTGGCTTTATCTGCTGTTTGGTGCACTTAGCTGTCTTAGAGAGCGCACGCTGCTACTGTCACATTGGTTCAGTTACTGAACGTGCTGTCGATTGTCACGCGTATTGGCACTTTCCTGTGACGTAATGGTCTATTGAGTGCACAACTCAGTTGGGCGCCTCACAGACGCTCGTCTGAGTGTCACAACACTCGGGATTCCTCATGGTAGTGTGATCATGTAAGAATCGTATATACCCGACCCATCGTACGCAATGAAATAACTTGAACCAGGACTACGCGCACTAAGAACAACAAGACCAAACTAGAATACCGGAACTGTATTCTCTCACCAATGCTTGATACTACCTCGTTTATATACAAAAGGAAGGATGCATTTATTGACAGACAACGTGCTGACCAATCACAAGGCGATTTTGCTGTATCTACATGATCTGACATTAACGGCCCGGCTTCACCTGATTGGCCGGATACTGGAAATGAAGCTGTAGCGCACTGGACTGCTTGTGAACGTACTTGAATCACTACAGACCACGAACCTGCTTTCTTTAGCAAAACGGTAACATTTACATGATCTGCTTTTACATGGTGCAAGAAGTGCTGTTTAATGCGCACTGTTTTTCTGCGATTCTTTTTGAACCAAGCCACTCAAGGTGACCAAATTTGGTACACTGATGTGTCAGTTCACCATCAGATTGAATGCACCCAGATTTTAAACAACAACCAGACAAATTGATTTGGCCCGAAACGTTTTCCTCAGACTGTGCAAAATTCTATGAAGCCCACTTTTGGGCGAATGGTAAAAACAACTTACTGTTTGCGAAACAGTGTTATTTGTAAGAAACTACTGAACCACGCTGCTTAGACATGCTTTCAATGACTTTCGGTCGGTCTCAAATTCGGCGTTGCCGCATTCACCGACGGTGGCGGAGGTCAGTTCATGCGGAGTGCCGAAGACCGTTCCTTCTGCATAGACTCTCCTCGTTAAATGATCTCAGAAATTCTGAGTAGGATTCAAGTCAGAACTGTGAACGGGTCAGCTCATGGTTTTGATATTCTGGTATAGTATTCACATTCTGGTGAGGTTGTTTATATGCATAGCCGCTTTGTCATGATGAAAGATCATGGTCTGTTGTCGACTTTCCGGATTCATCAGGAGAAGAAATTCGGTTCATGTCCTGATTCCGACTACAGTTTTCTGCTTCCCTTCTAGAATTTATACCTTAAGTCTTCGATCTTAAAATCACAACACAGACCATCACAGGTCCACTGTTGAAGGCTCGACGACTGAAGTGCAACTAGCTCTTCATGAAATCATGCCCATATTACACAATTTCATCACGACCTTCAAAACTAAACTTTTTATATTCGCTGCATGCCACAGCAGTGATGACAATAATGATGGAATTTCTGGCCCATCCTGCTCGAACCTGCACATGACGGCCAGTCATCCAAGACACTCATCTCGTCTCTGCGCATCAGATATGGTGCAGATTGTAGTAGTCAGCCTATGGTCTTTAATGTTCCGTTATAATGGCCACTTTCTGGAGAAGTTGGGCGTATTTGTGGTCGCGTTGTAATGCTGAAGTGTCACGGTCCTTGTCGATTTTCTGGTATCTTCGGGAGTGAAAATTCACTCATCGTTCTGATATATGAGCCAGTCGTCTGATTTCCTTCTGAGAGTGTTAGTTGAGATTTTCGTTCTTTGAAACTGCACTCCAGACCCTCACAGAGCCACCGTCGAAGGCTCGACAACTGAAGTTCAGCTTACTTTTTCCAGAGCCTTACTAGTGTTACATAATTACTTCAGAGCCGTTGAAATATAACTATTTCTCATCGATAAATATCATATCATTCCACCCAGGATTCCATGTGATTCGATTTCTGGCCCATTCGTCTCGAATTCGAAAACGACGATTAGTCACCCAAGGCGATGATCTCATTTGTGTGAGTTGCGGATGTCCTGCAGATTGTAGTTGTTCTATACATCAGACGCCGGATTTCAGTTTCAAGTACCTTTGCACCTTTGGTGCACTCCTAGGTTCGTTCGAATCACTATGTAGGAGCATTCTTTTGCTCTGCTCTGAGGTTTCTCATCGAAATGGATGTGTTTCTCTTAACAACTTAGTGATTGAAATCCTCCAAAAACTGACAATAACTATTGTCGAACTGGAAATTTTCTCGGAAATCTGGCGTATGCTTATCCTGTATTCTTTATGGGCGAGTAATGTTTCTTATTTCAACTCAAGGGGTCTTGGACCTTGTACCATTCCTCCGTCTTGATAAATACGAGGTCTCTAGTACAAAAAAGAATGTACTGCTCGAGTGAAATTCATTCACGAATCTAGGGCGAAGAAAACACCGATCAATACCACGTCACAGAACATCGAAAATGAGTCACTGGTGACGAAGATCGCTGCTTTTGCCCACCAGCTCGTTGTTTTGCGATTTCTTCGCAAGTGAGTTTGAAGCTTTTCGCACTCTCTGAGGCACATTTTCCGGGATAAATTGACTTGACTTATAGTTCTTAAAATCTATGTGTATATTTGTACAATAGTGGGTTGGCACATCAGCGAGCCAAGTTTAGTCACCCTAGGTGGTTTGCTTCAAAAGTTATCACAAAAAACGGAGTTGGTTTAATAGTATTTGGTGGTGACCGAATTGTTCGAAGTGAAATCCAAAGACACTAACTGGCATTGGAATATTTTTGTCCTTCAGCATATAAATAGGGAATTTTTATCGGCATGAAATATGTAAAGGTGAACAAGCACACAGTTATTGATCCATGGACAATGTGACTGGTAGGTACAAAATTGCCAGATTCTATCTGGTGATGTGGAGGCGGATCACGTGCGCGAGACATGCGCAATTCGATAATGCATTAAGAAGCCTCACCCACCATGGGTTAGACATGGACGCAATGGAATAGTATCAAGTTCTATCGTTGAGCACTTGGCAGAAACTCGGCATTCAGCAGACGTCCAGTCCTCCTTCAAAGTCGTTCATCAGGTCCAGCAACACGTGTCAAGAGGAATTAGGCCCCGGATATTAGCAGTGGCTGAGGCAATTATCATCCGCCTCTTGAAGCCTGAGCTTTGCGCTCAACGGAAATTAGTCCAAGCACTCCAACTCCCATGGTCAATATTCAACTGTGTTACACAATACGGCGTAGCAGTGACGTAAGCTAATTATCACCGGTTACAAAATCTGGTCATTCACACGTGTTTCCGTTCCTCATCGCCCTTATTTCTCCGTAGTGACTTAAATAGACTTTTTCGAACTATTCTTATTAATTCGTTTTCATCTAAATTTGATTGTAATGGCTTGAGAATGAAACCACCGAAAACAGATTGTCGACTACAACTGGGGTTCTCATTGCTGTGATGGGTTTATTCCGCAATCTGATATAATCAATATCCAAGGTTGCATTTAGATGAGTCATACACCCACGGTGTATTTGACTGTATGTGGAGATGCACTGATGATAATTGGAGTGTACGCTGAATAAATGAACAGTGATTGGTCCAAATAGGATTTCTGGTACTGTATGCGAGTAGAACACAAAATCGTCACTCATTTCCTGCACAGTAGTTATTTGGATCCATCAAGTAGGTATGAATTACTATGGTTGATTCGGAAATTTTCTTGAAAATCTGGTATGTGCTCATCCTCGAGTCCTTCTGTGACAAAATTTTACCTTGATCCAACTTAGACAACTTCGGGCCTGGCGCAGTACTCCCGTTTTGATAAATGAGAGATCACTACCTCTAACAAAAGTGCAGTAAACACTGTTCAATATCACTTGATCGACCATCCTTGAGTATAGGGAAAGGGATACTAACGACAAAGGTTATTGTATTTCATAACCACCTGGTTGTTTTTGCCAGTGATCTCAATCGGATCGAGAAAGTAAATGGGTGTGAACTGAAAACAGTCGATACAAATTAGAGATGCAGAGGTGATATGCATCATAGATGTATCTATGCATACAATGTTCACACGTATTATGCTTAACCCACTTCTGTAAAAGGCTAGCGATGACCATCGATGCAAGCATCGAGCACGATACTGATGTGGTATTGGAATATGAAGTTGTGAAATGTAAGCTTTTTGAAGATTCTAGAAGAGTTAATGAAATTCAACAACAGCAGTGCCAACAACAAGAACAACAACCAAATGCTCAAGAACGAAAAGAAGAAGAATATCAACAAAGTAGAACAACACTCAAATTAATAATATTATTGATGAAAAGGATAACAACAATGGTAACAAAAACAATGCCAATTTAGTCGACAGTAGGAAAGACAATAATAACAACATTACCAATAATAGTAATAATGGCAATAACAATAACAGTCGTTTCTCAGTCGTTCGTTCTCCAGTGATTTGGTATCGATGACAAGACCAATCTGATATAGGGCTGCTCGCTTGCTATCTGACCTACCTGAATAAGTCGGAAAATATATAGCATATTTGATCTCATGCAACGAATAAATGATGCCACTGTGCAGGATGGAATAATGTTCACGCTTCACTTTGAGTCTGTGTCCATGGATGCACCATGAATGAAGTCATGGACTTCGTGGTGAATTATATGAAAGCAAATAACATGAATATCAGCTTCCAACTGGAAGATTTTGAGTGAGCTCTTGCCTCGATGCACATACACCATTCAGTTCCTATTTCATAGAACTAATTGCAAACAACGAGACGGTGTGGCTATGGGATCACCACTAGATCCACTGCTTGGCGACACATTCCTCGCAAACACAGAAAGAACCAAGCTAAAGTCAATATGTGGGTGACGTTTCTGTGCGGCTGATGCTAAATCCCGTGCCATTTGGATTTAACATAGCATATGAGGCATAATTGAAGGTGTTGCAAACAACCAACTACCGTTTCTCGATGTGACTCTTACGAAGATGGGAGATGTTCAGGTTCACCAAAATGTGAGTCGGCAACAAATATGGAGCGGCCAGTATCGCAATTTCAATCGCAACAGAAGCGAAATCTAGTTCAATGATTGATTGTCAGAGTGAGGAAAATTTCTCATAAGGAAACTTCAGATACCGAATTGATCCTCATAAGAAACACCCTACGTGAAAACAACTACCCAAATCGGTGTATCGAAAGCACTGTAATCGAGGGAATGCCGAAAATCCCCGTGAAAACTGTAAGCAGGATAAATATCCTATTAGTTTGTCATCTAAAGGTTCTACTTGAGGGTGAAATCTTGAACCAATGTTTGGGGAGAGCAATTCAAAACAAGAAAAATGCTGTCACATTGCATTGTGTGTTTCGCGGTGTTCCTCTGATCCAAATTCAGAACAAGTATAAATTGGCGATGCTGACTTCATCGGTGGTTGTGTTGAGTCCACTTATCAGTGACAGAACGAAAGCACTTACGTACGTACGAACGTGAATTTGGGGCCGGCTTACGGTAAGTGCAAGTATGAGAAAGTGATAAGCGGACGAAAGCCATCAATCAATAGCAAACTCTTGTGGAACTGGCCGCATGTAACTGATAGAGTTGGACAATGCAGAGCATGCATTCGTGAATACAAAATGAACGGGACAAGAATGAATCACGTGCAAATGACATATGGATTGGCCACATGACAGCCAGCATTCGTTTGATGGTTTTTGGTGGACTCAGTCAGGAATGGAGCCCGGCACAAATTGTCTATGCTGGCATTCAGATCGCCCATTGCCTGACAGCAGCATGCACGTGTTTACAAGGCAAGTACGTAAAGAATAACCAATGTAGTGCAGTGGACGGCATTTGCTTGTGTGTGTATGCGTATGTGAATGCCGGTCTGTCAGTGCGGTGAGTCAGCCATACTAGCACGACTGTTCGGGGTTTCAGAACTGCGAACTGCGGCGTACGCACCTGGAATTGCTCAAACATGCGGTAATTTGAACAACAGAACCTGGCTCACGTGTATACAAGATCGTGGGAACCGTGATTTAAGTTCAAACATGCAATCATTCGGCCACGTTGACAACAGATTCCGTCACAGTGAGTCATGCGCTTGTGTCGTTGATTAAAATCGTGCATAAAGCCATTGATACTCGGAGCCTTGGATTCTCTTGTGTTATTATATGAATAAACCCGATACCCGGTAAAGCATACAATGCGCGACAAAAGAACAGGGCCCCCATTTTTTCCCACATATTTCCGCGTCCGTATTCTCTAACGTATCTTTATCTGGTCGGAACTGCCGAATACCCATCACGATGCAGAATATAAAAAATCATAACGAAATAATTTACAATGAGTGAAATAAATCAGAATACGGGGAAAAAGAGAGTGACGAAACTAATAAGACCCCCCCCCCCTCCATATAAACTAGTGTAGTTACTAATTAAATTCGTGTGCAATCATCATTCTGCTTGAGGACTTCAATACATCTCAGCATACTTCGTACAAGACCTGTGATTGTCACCTGTTCAATGTTTACCCATTCTCGCTTAAGAGGGGCTATTAATTCACTCTCTGACCGGTTAACCTTGGAAGCCTTGCACAACTTGTAAGAAATTATGCCTCATAGGTTCTCAGTCGGATTTAGACTCGGACTGCAGGAAGACCACTGCGTGACCTTGATCCCACGGAACGATAAAAAACATTCTGTGGTGTAAGAAGAGTGGACAGTAGCATTATTATGTTGGAATATGAAGTAGTCTTGCAATCTGCTGGTCAGTAGCGAGAACCAAAGCAGTTCCAAATTTCAAATACGCCCAACGGAATCTTATGAGCGTCCAAGCAATACTAGCTCAATTTGGCAGTTTGCTGAGAAGACCCGCAAACCATTGCTGAGCTCTTTCCGTTATTATTTTAACTGAAAATTCTTTCTTCCTTTCTGATACCACACAATTTGTTAGATCCATGAGCCAGTTCGAATGCTATAGAGTGCGTTCGGAATTCAAATCAGAGTGAGAGTTACGCTCAACTTCAGAAAAGGAAGCCCAACCCAACGTGGGATTTATATGCGCATACATCCCTGGATTATTCTCCGCGATTACCCAGCACCCGCGAAATGTGTACGCGTAAGAATCAAGCTGGTTTCAGACCCGGTCGGGATTTATCTACCACATCTTTACTCCTCGTCAAATCTTAGAGCACAGACACATCTTCCGTAGACCCTTATTCTCTGTCCATGTTGATCTGAAGGCGACGGTCTACCCAGTTGACCACACAGTTCTCTGGCACCTCCCCTAACTGAAGGGTGTGCCAGAGAAGTTAACTTCTGTTTTCAAATGCTTTTATGCCAACAGTGGAAGCCGAGTTCGTGCTTACGGCAATCATTCACCCAAGTTCATCACAGAAAGTGGCGTGTTGCCTTTCTTCGCCCTTCTTCTTCAACTTTGTAATGAAATTGATTCTTGAGATAATCCTATCCTCATACGATTTGAGAATAGCGGGATCGATCTTTGCTTAGGCAGTAAACTGTGAGACTTGAAATATGCGGATGGTGTTTTTCTTCTGAGTGAAGATCCTGGTAAGTTGCAAGCTCTCCTAGGTAGCCTAAAACAGTGTATTAATGTTTGGAATGCATTTTGCACCTTCAAAGTGTAAAATGCCACACCATATTTTGTGTTGGCAGAGGAAGCTCTAGCTGAAGTAGATAAGCTTTCTTACCTGGGCAATTATATTTCATCAGGTGGACAGATATCGGATGAAGTGTCATCGAGTATACAGAAAGCGCGTTTGACTTTACCCAACCTCTGCCATTTGTGTCATCAGCATAACATCCGGTTGTCTGTCAAGGGTCCAGTGTACACTGAAGCTGTCAGGTCCGTTCTTCTATACGGCTTAGAAACATGGCCGTTAAGGGTAGAAGATAGACGAAGATTGTCGGTGTTCGAGTACCGATGTCTCGGTAGGATTGCCCGAATTTAGTGAGGAAATCGTATGAGCAATGCAGAGGTTAGTCGTAGGGTGTTGGGAACGGGAGGTCAGTCTGTGGATCAAGTAGTGAATGTAAACAGGTTAAGGTGGTTGGGACACGTGTTACACATGCCTATCAATAGACTTCCTTGGCGTACGTTGTTCTCCGAAGCAGGTAGGTCGAGGTGGTCAGTCCATGACATGACAAAAGGGTATGAAAACGTTGACCAGTGGACTTGATCAAGTAGGACGTGTTAGACTTCCAGGTTGGGGTCCACGTGACCCTCTTACCAAGTGGTTGGAGACATGAAGTGATATGGTTAGGAGTTGCGGCCAGTGGCGTAGTTGCATTCGAACTCTTACTGCGGCAAGGGAAAGCAGAGGAGTATGGCAAATAGGCAAGGCAGATTCTACACCAGTAATAATTGAAGGCCTCCAGCTGATCTCAGTTAATTTCTACTCCGTCACTTAAGTGGACATGTTCCAGCTTGTTTGTCCACTCTTGGTGGGTATCAGCAAGTGATAAACGTCATCCTTTATGCATCAGTGTGAGAGCAATGTATTTTTTCTTTCTTTGTATTCTGTCCATGCCACAGCTTTGAGCGCTTTTTTAACGTTCGTTTCGAAACACGGATTCCGATCAAAGCTTTCAGCGTCATCATAGAGTATACGTTATCGGAGGCCAGTCGAGCTGATCTGCATTCGTCCGATTTCGTCAGTTTCTTTTGACGACCCATTCGCTTTTTAGGCGCCCATTGCAGGTTAAAACCCAGATACCGTCGTACGATGTTTCTCGATCCCCAGCATTGCCTAGCAGCTTCACGTAAAATGAGTGCCATTCAGTTAAACGCGGATATTTCGCCCTTCTCGAAACCTCTTAGTTTATTTCGTTCTGGCATTGCACAGACAAAATTCGGCCTGAGTTCTGTAAGGTGTACACATGCGACCAACACGAACGAAGGTCACTTAGGTCACTGGGATGCATTGCGTGCTCTGGTGCATATGAATCACGCGATTCCGGCTATCAGTCGCCCACAGACCAAACTAATCGGCCCGTTTCCAGGCTCAATAGTCCTCCTGGTTCTGCAAACTTTTTCACGGGACAGCGCTCCCAAATAAGATATCCAATACTTTTGTCTCCCTCGCTTTCTGCATTTTCCGCCATAATTAGCATTGGGGCATAATTTCATCCTGAAATTTGCTATGGAGTATAGTATTGTGCATTCGGTCTTTCTGACCAGATAAATATTGGTTTGAGAATACAGAAGCAGAAATTATGCCGAAAATTAGGGGGTCCTATACTTTCATCGCATAGTGTATTTAATCTCGGCGTCAGGGAATTCCGTGAATCACAAAATACCATGGACTACATCACGATTATCACACAAGTTACCGGAAGTCATTTATGCCGGCCCAAGTTTACGAGAACTGTTTGAGTTGCTGTCTACGGTATAAGGTAGAACCAATTAAATTATTCTATGGCACAGTATTCAGTGCATACCGTAAAACTCACCCCATCTTACCCGTGGCGTATGGGTGAAATGTGTTATCTGGAGCTTTCAATTCAGGCCGGATTGGTCCCGTAGAGTGAGTTATGAAGCGAATGCACAAGAAACACCCATCTGTAGTTTCACTCATCGAGATAACAGAACTCGCCTTTTTCCCTATATAAAACACTCCCTTACTGGCACCCATAATCATTGTCATGAAAATTCCTGCCTCGTAATCCTCTCATCGGTTTTTGTCCAAAAACCCGGACGAACAAGCATAGACACAACGCAACTCCCAGCTGCTGATTTGCAAAATTTCACTTTTCCCCTGCTAATTTGCTTACTAAGTATCATCACAGTAGCCAAGTTGATATTTCGACCCCCATTAGGTCTTTCCATGTTATTGAAAGCCACGTACAATGTGTCTCTTATGTGACACCAGTAAGGTTCCCGCTCTCAAGCAGTGAACAAGTCAAGAAGAGTGCATGGGGCTACGTGTTCCGCTACAATCGGTATCGGAGTTCAGTTCACCTATGGCCCAAAAGGTCTGACTGTCACAATGACCACGTAACAGACGTGTCTCGGTTGAAAACTGAGTGACCGATTGAGTGCGTGCGTCAGTGTGCGTGCGCACACGTTCATTAGCTAGGACTAGTGGCGAAATGCAGCGAGGTTGACTATCGCTGACGATGGGGATGTTGATTGCAAACTAAAGGTCAAATTCGAAGAGGCGGGATCGATAGAAGACAAAATGAAGTACATCGAGCGAAACGAAAACAAACAAAGGCGTGTCACATAGCTTTAGAAAGCATTCGAGATCACTCACAGCAAAGCACTCGAGCACGGGAGAGAATAAGCCGAATGACTTTTGATCGACACTAAAACGGAATTTTGTATGCCACTCACAATAGCCAAAGTAAAACAACCTGAAATTATTGCAGTTGATACTTGTGATTGAAAAAACGGACTTTAAACGGGTTCTTTTCGTAGCAACTATAACGTAATTCAGCCTTTCCGTGTTTCGGACTACTGTCTGAGGGGTTGTGACAAACACAATAGTGAGCAGGAACTCCTTCTTGTTGAAACCATGCACAAGATCGTGCGACTGGTGTCAGTGCCTCCACAATAGGAGCTAGAAAACTTTGGAGCATGTCCGGATACGACCTTCCTATGGAGAATCAGTAAAATAAAATTTACTTATAGCTGTGGCTTTTCTATTGAAAAAATAAGGACCGACAATTCTTCCTGCCATGATTCTTGTCCAAACCATCAACTTGATATTATACTGACATCGATCAGCGACAACCTGCCTAGGCCTCTCTTGTGACCAGCAAAATGGGCTGGTTTCCATTCCAGGTGCGTGCTATGTGGCCTAATCGCTAAACAAGGAGCACCGCACAATTTAGCAACTGAGACAGCATGTGCAAAATTGAAGGCTACAATCTTCATCTTCTAAGCATAACCGTTGCAAATGAAGCCGCTTAAATGGCTCCAGGTTGTTTCCTAGTAGAATCTGGACCACGGACATTCGCGACTGCCGACCACAGCTTGCCAGTGCTCGGACTGTTTGTGTTGGGTAGTCTCGAATGCCTTCTTGAATCACATGTGAGTCACCTTCGCTTGTGTCCGTTTTCGGTCGACCGCACTTTGTTTTGTCCTCAGTTGATCTCGTTTCTTCGAATTTGTTCATTAGTCTGCGTACAGTTGATGCAGCTATAGGCTTTCTCTCCGGATATTGCCGATTAAAAACCCTTGCCGTAAGCTCCGCATTTCATTTATTCTCGATAAAGACATAGACCAAATAAATCCGCTCACTCTTGCTTAGCTTAACTGCGATCAAGAACGGCTGATTTTCATTGCCACACTGACCTATTTGCAATCAACATCCCCATCGTTATCGATAGTCAACCTCGCTGCATTTCGCCACTAGTCCTAGCTAATGAACGTGTGCGCACGCACACTGACGCACGCACTCAATCGGTCACTCAGTTTTCAACCGAGACACGTCTGTTACGTGGTCCTTGTGACAGTCAGACCTTTTGGGCCATAGGTGAACTGAACTCCGATACCGATGGTAGAGGAACACGTAGCCCCATGCACTCTTCTTGACTTGTTCACTGCTTGAGAGCGGGGACCTTTAGGGCGTTACATATGAGACCGGCACATTTATATGGGAAGCAGATACGCTATACTTCATTGATAATATTACCTCGGGCGTATTGTGCATATATACATTTCGCAAGAAATTACCTTCCGGATATACTGGCTTGAATTTTAAAAAATTGAGTAGAAACAAGTAATGGTACGTACCACAGCGGGAAGACAAACTATTCCCTAGGTGAAAGTAATTCATAAACTTTCATTTTGGTATTATCACTGAACCGAATGCTCGTGTTATTCAGAGACCACGGTTACAACCCCATCTACCGGATACTTGAAATGAAATTACCATTCCAAAGGAGTCTAACGTTATGCTCCGCAACTTGCCCTGATCGGGAGGGGATAATTTCACTATCTCGCTCAAATCACATGACCAAAATGATTTACCGGATCGATGCCCATCCCTGAGGGCGACATGACGCACGGCTGAGGTCTGATTGGTCAATGCAGTCTGGGCTGGAGCATGACTAGCACCAGCCGTGTGTGAGTGCACGTGCATGTGGCGACGCGCGTACGAGATACAGAACAGTTGTCCGCATGGTGCGTGTGTCTCAGTATGCGAGGCAGTCCGACCACGTGCGCAATTGTCTGAGCCGAACACAACCCAAATCAGCCTGTACAGAATGCTCAATAAAGCCGTATCCACATTATACCTCTCGAGTTCCAGTTTTACTACTGGAACAAGTGCCAGTAGCTAAAATTCGGGTAATCACTATGGCTTGGGCTACAAGTCGAATGGAGCGTACGCGTAATCGAACGATCAACGACAATTTCGTTTACTCATTTTGGCTGCCACGAATGTCTTCGAAATGGACAAACAAATGTGCGAAGATGTCTATACCGTCGTGGTAGCTTATGGTGCTTTTGTTCACCTGTTAGCTACTTTAATTCGGTTTGTCCGAATAATCCCACAGGGCACATCGCGAACTACACAAGGTGGCGAACAAGCTCGTTTTCAGTGATTCGTAATCATGCCATTACATCACATTTTATATGAACAGTGTTAGGTGTACAAAACAGAAATCAAGATAAGGCGATGAGTCAAAATTTCAGTGGGGGAGAGGGGATCAAATATCACATGCGTAACCTCGATCCGTCTCTGGTCCATGAATGGGTGTCTACGGTGTCTCCTAACACTGTTCACATAAAATGTGACGTAATGGCATGATTACGAATCACTGAAAACGAGCTTGTTCGCCACCTTGTGTTGTTCTCAATTCAGTTTGTTGTCAACTGCATTGAACTTGGGATCTAACTGATGCGTAATATGGCTACTTCAAACTCATCCTCAATGAACTGAGTTCCACTTTCGCCAATTGCTATTAAAAGACACTTCTTTGTCATTCTCGAAAAATTAAACTCTAATCTGCATTGAGATTTCCTCAATGGGAATTAATAAAAGTAATCAATATTATGAAATGTAAGAAGAGAACTACATATAGTATAAAGTAGACAAGAAATGTTTGTAAGTACAAGAGCGTCAATGATCGCGACACCGAGGAGTATCCTTCAATGTACCTAACCACCGAGTGCAGGGGCTGTCTCGCACTCTACCCAAGAAATCTAACACACCCTACATGACCAATTTCAATGGTCAGGCTTTTGATACCTTTCTTCCATGCAGTGGAGTGGATATCATTACTCATCTTCCAACCACTATCCACTTCAGCGAACACTGCCCACCGAGGGATCCTATTCGGCATATGTAACTCTATATCTCAAGTGCAATTTATGGAGTTCCCATTTTGCCAATTTCCGTACACCGTCATTATCGTCCTCGTCCACTAATCTCTAACTGTGTCTGTTAGTTTCCCTTCAGTTCCACGATTCTACCCCACAAGACGTGTGACTTTTCAGTCACGAACCTAACAGTGTGAGGACAAATGAGAGGGAACGAAATTACTTTAGTGCCATTCGGTTTCGCACTGCATTACACCAGAAAAGCACACCAGCATTATAGCATGGTACTGGGAACATCCTGTTACCGTTTTGTGAGAACCATATTTTCCAACCGACCTCATTATAAATACCACAGTTTTAGCGTCAAACCACTTCACCAGGGATATCCTTCCTCAGCCAGCACAATTGGGGCTTAAACCAGAAATCTGCCTCTGCTCTTTACAATGGAAAACAGGAAACTGTACTAAGGACGACTCCGCTTAACCCGTACACGCATTAAGAACACGTAAGACGAAACCTTCAACTCAGCCGCATATTTGGTGTTGGACCAAAGGCAAATGTACAATGATGCTCGCCTGCTTACATACAGTTTGTATGACCTTGCAAATTGAAACAACGCAGTGCGCCTCAATGAAGGTAAACCAATCCACATGATGGGTTTTCCGTTCCTATGATCTACTGCACCGCATTTTCTATCCCATTAACCAATCAGTCTGTTTTTTATCCTACTTGTGCTGGCCGCGTTCTAAAGGAGTGGTGTCTTATCCAGCAATCGACCGGAGCATCGATGTTTAAATTCGAGTGAATAAACTTCACACACACATTCCAATGAAGTAGCAGCCATATAGAATTGTGTTACGCATCCTAACCACTACATTTACTGGCAAGATGTCCAGATTACCAATAAATAGTTCTTGAGTTCACCAAGCAACTCTGCTTTCGTCTTTTCTTTCATACTTAAGTTGGCTACCTCTTGCGTGACTACCCCGGGACTGTCTTTAAGTATGTTGATATCGTAACTATTTGCCCTTCTGCATCAACCGAAGAGCACTTTGAGAACCATTGCCAATCTTCAAAACATTATGAGCTTATCGAATCACAGTGGCTTTTCCCTTGACCAATGCCATTGTTCTGAATGTACCTCCACTGTATCTAATTCAGATTTTCTGAATAATCAATATACTCCATCATTAGCATGAATATGTATGCCGATTCCCGCAACTCAGTCGTGAACCGATATCACAACTTCGTACTGATTCTACTCCGTTTGTCCTGACGTATATTCCCAATAAGCACGCCGACCACGTTGTTTCACTCTGTCAGCCAGAGTTCGAGTGACTTTCACAGAAGTGGACATCAAGCGCAAAGTCACAGAATGTAGTCCCACCAATCCAGAAGAGATGCACCTGATCATCACCTTCCGCTTATTCACCTAGCATTGACTCATTTATAAAAAGGCTAAAATAGCTTCAATGTTAGTGGGATGTGTTAGCATCCAAAGCACGAGTAGCATTGTATCATCCTCCTTAGGAGAGGAGATCTGTTCGAGTATAAAATTTGTGAATTTACATGGGAGTCTGGGAAAAATGGTCACCGAGGTTGAGACCGGATACCAACTGCTTAATCCGATGTTCCGCTTACATACTAAGCCCCTCTCCTCTTCGAGTGGGTTGTATGCAATAACCCTAACTACTGGGCTAGGGTCGGTGGCAAGTATCCAACCAAATATGTAAACATGGAAGGTTGGCTAGTCATGTGGACCATTCGAAATTGTGTTCCACCTGGTCCAGTCTAAACTCTAAATCTGCAAGTAACAATTCGGGAATCCTCATGTATATTCAGAACACGCCGGGCTGTCCTATTTCTCCTACTTTCTTTAACGTCCAATAGTGTTCTCTTGCGAATAAGTCATTTTTAGTAATAAAATAATCAAAAGACCAATATCAACTTAAAAGAATATTCAGATTAATCAATGAAATTCCGAAATATTTCTAGTTGAAAACTGTTGACATAAAACTGAAAATAAAATAGTCAAACGGATTCACGTCAATGGCGGAAAAATCTATGGAGGCAACTCAAAAAGCATGCTTGCCTGTGTGGTGGAATCACGTCGAGCTCGCTAGTTTAGCGCGTAGGGCTAACAAAACGAATATATTACGGATTTTGTCGATAAATACAACCACGAATTGATTGATACTTCGCTAGTACTCAGAAAACCAAAACTACAAGTCACAGAGATTCTATGAGAATCTACAGAGCAAAGAGTACGGAACGAGAAACGATCAGGGAGGACTCCCGAGATTGTGTGTCATTTTAGCGGCCAAACCGGGAGCAACTTGGTTTGGAGTGATCAAGCAACGTTTACACGCCGATTGCCATAAATGGATGCAGTATCACTACGCTTTCTAACTATCTCGTTGCAATCTTGACCATTGTTTTTATATATCAACAGACAATTTTAATTGACTTAAATTTTCTTTTAACCGCTCTGGGTTTTAGAAATGTTTTGCACTTCTCAACACGTTACGATTTTCTTTCGAACTCAGTATTAGTTAATCATCCGGCTGTTTTCACTGTATAAGAAATTGCCCACATTAGCACTTCCATATATTGTAAGAGCGAATCTTTGACCAACTCCCTACGTTTCTTACGCACTCTTTACAAATGCATTTGCAACCCTGGAATCTCGATAATCTTAGAGCTTTTTGTTGAACCCACTGACTTTTCCATTTCTCCTTTTCACGACGCTGCCCGACACCTAACGGTTTACCCCAACTTTCACTACGATATTTTTGCCGTATTGAAGCCTCTTACTTTCTATCCAATACGTTCTCTTCTCTTCTCTCGCTTGAACAAACTCTGTAGAGTCAAGAGAAAGCGCGCAAATCTGGCTAGCATCATGCTGTAAAAAAACTACCCACGCTCATCAAAACTGAAGCACGACATTCGAATATTCCGTATATAGACACAGTGCTGATTAACAAGGTCTGGTGTGAACTGTGGAAGGCCCTGAAACAGATTTGCTATGCCAGACTCAGGCTGAAGCTAAACGTCGAAAATCTGAATCATCTGTTCACCGTGAACTCCAAAACATCCTCGCTACCCCCTTCATACCTTGAATCCCATGAACCCAACCCCGTTACATCTAGTTCTGTCTTTAGAATTCTAAAGCACGTAAAGTACCCTATGTCTTGTGGTCCTGACTTGCTATCTCCAATGGTACCAAAAGCCTGCTCTCTTGAACTAACACCCCCTTTGGCTGATCTGTTCAATCGTTGTATTGATCCTGGGCTGATTCCTGATTGTCGGAGATTTGTAGGCATCACGTCTGCACCCAACCAATGACCTGACAATTATTGTCTGATAGCCTGCACATCTGCTTTGCAGTGAGCACCGCGTAATTCCCCAAGTTCGATCTATCGATCCGATACAGGTTGCCTACAAAGCCACTCGGTCAGTTCTTTATGCCGCTGGCAAAATTGGTAACTTCATTGTCTTGCAGCTATTTATGGGGACTTTGCTGAAGGGCTAATTTTCCTTCACTACGCGGACGCATTTGTTTCTTTTCATATGTGGTGTTTTCCTGCATATTCCATGCGAAAATGGAGTTTACCGCCAAATCTTAAACATCCTTCGTGACTATTTTCCAAAAGTACGCAGTTTACTTCTTCGAGTTAACTTTGGAGTTTTTCACGGTGACATCCTATCCTCATTTCTTTTTTCTCCCCATATTAGTGAGTTCTCCATTTCCCCTTATTCCACTGTCTGCAAATGTGCTGATGACTCTGTACCTGGATTCCCCTATAATGGAAACGTAAGTCTGAATTTTCTTCAAAATAGCCTGAATGAACTTGGTTACTGGTTCACTTCACATTCGTTTCCCCTCACAAGAGTCGGCTGCTGTGCAGGAAACGGGTTGCTACCATTCCAACCCAGTGGCTGAAGAGTGTCATATCGTGTGGTGTATATGTTCAATAAACGGCTGAGAAACGTCCCGGATAGCTTGGTGGTTAGGCGTCGGGCTCACAATCGTTCACCCTGGGGTTCGAGTCACAGTGGGGGGTTCAGTGGGCGTGCGTTGCTTCACGGTTCCTATCAGGGATGGACCGGCTGTGCAATGCTACCATGGTTTTCAGTGGTGACTTGAGCGTTGACATTGCTTGATAAATCGCTATGCAAATATGCTGTGATCTGTCATCAACCACTACCTTCATTTTTCCACTCTCCAAAGCTGTATGATACTCTCCCTCCAGCTCGAAATCCATATATATATATATATATATATATATATATATATATATATATATATATATATATATATATATATATATATATATATATATATATATATATATATATATATGAGTAACCTCATACCTTACCCTTTCTCGTCTACTAGTAGACCGTGACCCAGAAATCAATGTTCTCATATTCAACCTTTGTCTTTAACTTAAAAGCACTTACTGCCTCATATCGCTTCCGCGTTTTTCTCTTTCCACATTCCGGAGTAACTTTGCACTAATTTCTTGTCGAGTCTGCTGTAAGTCATGTGTGTACTGAAAAGTTATCCTACATCGGACGCGTTAAAACTTTCGTGGACTTGATTAAACTTGGATCAAAATAGGTAACAATTCTGAGGAGCAATAGTCGAGCAATAGTCGAGCAATAGTCGAGCAATACCTCGTTGTAATCGATTATGGTACCTCGTAATCGTGCTCTAATGGTGCTGCAAAAAACTTGATAAATGCTGTGAAGATTAGTACTCAGGTTACCCAACATGCTGACTTCTTTGAAAAACTTCCAGTTTCAAGGCTAAAATTCCATGTTCTCCTTTCACCAGGGAGGCGGAATAAGGAGATTCTGCTTCAGCCCGAATACGTACGAGAACGTAGTTGAGGTTATTTGAGGTCAGTGAAGCGACAGTTTTGGATCACGAAATTCGGCCACCTCAGAAAATCATCTCTGGACAACCAGATAGACAACAAGATAGATAGAGGTATTTTGACGCGACCTGAAGAAACTTTAGGTTGGGGCAACAAACCAAGGTGCTGTCAACTGCGGATGGGGGTGGGGTGGGGCGGTGGGCAGCGGAAGATAGTCATCTCGATGCCCCAAGAGATGAAACAGGAGAGAAACCATAATCATATGTGACCATATCCGCTCGAAGAACTTTTGAAGAAGTGAGTCCAGTCGATGCTAAGCTCTTGAAAAAGGAGGGTTGTGAAGAAGTAAAGGACCATGCTTGCAATGCGGTATATTTGTATCAACATGGCTCCAACTTGTGCATGTATTCGCAATTCAGTGGGTAAATAATCCAGGCTCAACTCTACAGTGATTTACTTGGGCAGGGTAAGGACAGACCGTAGACAGTCATTTATTTTTGAAACCAGAACTTCACCGACACAACTTTGAACTCAGACGTCAGTAGCAAGAGGCTAGGTGATGTATTCTGGAGAATTTTGCTGCTTCTTTTTTGGTGGGTACTAAAGCTAAGGTTATCATTTTGGAATGCTGAATTAAACGTTCTCTTAAGACCGAAGATAAGCACACTCATACCGGTCATACAAGAGATGTTTTCAGTTAGAAGTACACTACAGAGTGCTTAGTCTACATGGCATTGCATAATGGGCGAATCGGATGATCTGCGTCCACTCGATGACGTCACCTGTTTTGTCTGTCCGCTCCTCGTTCTTTGTAGCCAAACCGGAAACAGTAGTCTTCCCCCAGATTGAAATAACCTCTCTGCAAGAAACTCTTGCTGTACAAAAAAAAACATTCTGCATGGAAAACCTCCCGCAATGCAATAAACTTCTCAGAACTGAACTAGAAACACTTTTATTGGGATTTTACCCCCAAAGGAAAAAAAATTTCGGGTCGTGTATATATGAGGATTTCGTTTTCCGAACAATATGATATCAATTTTATGACTCGTTGCTACTCTCGAACTATTAGGAATTTAAGTGGTACTCCACTCCTAATCTCAGGACCCGGTTACCGGCTGTCCCCACTAGTACAGTGGGCATTTGAGACTACGGGCTATGCTCTCGCTATTGCAGACATACACATCCATGTAATAGAATAGATTGGAAATAATAAGCCACTGAGTTTGGTAAGTTCTAATCATGTTGACCGATTATTATCCGGGTCAGTCAGCAATAATGTTCTAGACTAGTTACTTGAAGGCGGGTGGGTTTCCGTAGTTCGGTAAGAAGCCAATATCGTTCACCAGTCAATGTGACTCGCACATTGATAAGGTAAACGGTAATCCGAATGCTAGTAAGACGTCTTGTATAAAATTGTAATGAACTTTGAGATGACGCACCTCACTATCACGCATTTCGATCACGAGTCATACTCAGTTGTTCTTAGGGTTGCCAAATTGACACAAGTCCTTCTGGTTACGTTTACTTTGTAGAACGGCAGGAATACATTCACAGCGAACTTTGGGCTGAACATGATATTAAACATGAGACCACTTCCTTCCGATCATCTCCCTCCATGAACGCAATATTTGTCAGTAAGAAACAATATGAGCGATACCGACTAGTGTTTTTCTCGCCAGAGTGGGCCATTGTATGTTTGACCATCCAGTCACGTGGTTGTCTCTCGGTTCTGTCAGTGCTGATAATAGCACCCCCACAATTCAACTAGAAAATGTGATAAGACTTGATGTAGAAAGGTAGTGGTGCTTTCACCGACGATATTTTTATCGGTGTGTGTCGTAGACTAAATGATGATCATTGCGGGGGTAATTGCTAAGGCTAATGGTGCGGATGAGACTTCTACTCAGTGCACTAATAATATCATCACCTTTGTAGGGTAACTGTGGGACAGCCGCCAGTTTTGGAAATGTGATGAATTCGGCATCTTATAGAGGTGGCTGTTAGTGTTTTGATATAAATGATTTTGGATATCCATTGGCCTCAGAAAATGTGAACAGTAAGAGACATTTGTTTTTCGGCTTCCGGTCAAGGTTGGTATTTTACCTTATGGAGGAAAAGCTGGTGATATCTATGTACTGTCTCGACCAGGTAGTTGTGCGATGGAGACAAAAACAATCATGTCTGAAGCTACTCCCTACCGATGCTATGTAGATGATATCTTCGTCATTGAGAGCATCAAGGACGAATGTCAAAACATGTCCTACCGCTTCAGCACCATGCACTCCAAAACTTAGTTAACTCAACATGGAAGGGGTGACAATGATATTGTATTTCTAGATGCTGGAATACCCTTTGGAACGATGAATCAATCCGAATATCAGTTAATGGCAATGCGCCAACTGACCATTTTGTTCACAATGATCTCGCCTAAATTGGTTTGCATACTGCCAACAGCGCCGTGAGATTGTGTCTGTATCTATTTGCGATCACTATTCAGTAAAATAAAGCACTTTTGAAGCTCAAATTAACGAATTTCTCTATCGGTCATCATCTTTAACCAGGTGTCAAAATCTCACTGCTGCTGTCATTTTCAGTTCGTTTTCAGAAATTCACCCCCCCCCCCAAGGAGTGGATGCTCTATCGCGGACACATACACTACCTTCTCCACAAACTAACGTGCTGCAAAGACCCCGTTGGACATCGCATATACAAGTTCTGTCCATACACTATCAACATTTTCTTATCTAGATCACCGTTCACCCAGATATCGAGTGTTCCTTATTGGCTATATCCTACTCCCATATCCACTTAGCTTGTCTCTCACTGATTGTTACGTAACTTTCTGCACTCATCCCAGTCATTCAAAGACAGAATATAGTTTGCCCCTTACGGTGCAGTCATTCTTGTTGCTCTCGAATAAGTTCGCTTGCAGACTTAGCAGTTCCCAGTGGACTTTTTAGGAACAAGAGATGTTTTAGGTGGTTTCCAGTCCATCAGGTGGTCGAACGCATTCCAAAGTACATACGTCACCCGATGATTCAGTCTAGCCTACAACAACCAACTGCATCACGTTGGCCGACCTCGGCCGTCGCTCACCACCTGATGGAAATAGGGTCACGCTATAGATCCGGAGAACACTTTCTCGGTCTAGGCATTACCGATCGCACACACTAAACCAGCCCTGTGTTCAAAAGCTCATGGCTTTCACCTTTAACTTACCATGGCTCTAGCCAATCACATACAGCCACACACGCACACACGTACACATACACATACAAACACGTGTAAGTCAAGTAAAACTGCTTTAATTATTCATTTTGTTTCTTATAGCATTTGTTTTCCTTGCTGATTTTATGCGAACTCGACCGATGAGAATTTATGGATGAAATTCCTCTGGCAGTGTTTGCCTTTTGAACTGTTTATTCAAATTCATCGCGGGTTATTTTCGTTGGAAGCGTAATGTCAACTACCAATCGGAATAGAGGGGCAGTCGCCTTAAGAAACACACACAAGGGCGAGGCGCAATCAACGGGGCTTAGTTACAAGAAAGCGAAGTTACCTGGTTTTACAGGCCAAAGCCAAAGACCAGTGTTTCAAACAGACAAAGCAGTCAGGGAGAAATAGCGTTGCCCGTTGTCAGACACGAGGCAACGAACATGGCAGACTGAGGCCAAAGATCGGTGTGTAGTCATGTTATTATGGTTTAACTAAAGGGCTAGCAGAACAATGAGACCGCAGAAAGATCACCGAACAAGAGAACCGGATAAGACATCTGTTAAAGCAGATAATTTGCAAGTCAGAACAACAACGGCGCCAAGCAACGGCTTATCGAAAAGTAAGCACACGGCTGTGTCGCCTAACACGTGACCTTAGTGCGGTACACAAACGAATGTGAATGGCCTATGGGAACAAATCAAAACCCAACATGCTGGACAACATTGAATTATCATTTTATTGTCAGCTGAATGATAGGGTCACGGCAAGCAGGGTAATGCGAAAGCAGTGTTTTGATTACTAGTTATGTGAATGCCTCTGCAGTAATATCACACCAGGTTCTGTGATAGTTTCATCATTCAACTAAAACATTCAGACCATCTATCCAGGTTGGCTATACGGCTGGCTTCACTGTAAAACCTCATGCAGTATAAGACGGATTCTGCATGGCGAATCATTTATTGAATCGTCCAATGAAAAAACCAAACACCCCTATACAGAAACACATACCAAGATGAGCTAGAACTCCCTTGTAACGATAGACGGAAACAGCCGAAATGCTCTGTTCCTTTTGCAGAGAAAAATCTGTAAGTCATAGGGCTGCGAAACATGGAAGTTCAACTCATTGGGTTCTGCTAACTATTCTGCTCTCCATCCAGGTTCCAGTACTCCAGTCATTTGAACCTGATTAGCTGGACCCATTCAGCTTGAGTTCTGCTTTAGAAAGGGCGAATTGCCACTTTTAATAGAAATTCTCGCAAACTGAATACATTTTCACACACATTTTCTTCTATGCTTCTTCAAACAAAAACTATGAAGCTGCAGGTCATTCTGATGGGTAAGATGCGTATTTTTCATTGTCACATGTGCCCACCTTCTGTCTGCTACTGAAAAAGAATATTGATGAAAGTAACAAACAAGCTAAACGTACATAGTGGAGTGGTTCGAGAGCGGGACTGCGTTGCGCAGAGTTAGAATGAGAACAAAAACGAAAGATTATCGTTGGTTTTCTTCAGGTTTATGTTTAACGATGTGTCCTTGTATTCCAGAGGTGACGCTGTTGTATTCGAAAGATTTGAAGCTTGAGTAACCCATTTGTGTGTTAAATACTATTAGCCGTTAGAATGTTTCCTCCACATTTTGGATTTGGTTACTTATCAGTAGTGTGTACTTCCATCGTGAACCTCAGACATCGATGAAGTATTACCGGTTCCTAAGTTAGCAGATTGTTTTACATTGGCTTTCTACAGTGCCTGTTACATGAATAGCAACATATTTGTTATCTCAAACGTTTACATTTCTACTGTGAGATAATCTTTCCGAGTGTTTCATTCGTACGGTCTGTAAACTAGACCCAACGACAGTCGATTTCGGTCGAATTCCATTTTTCACTACTGGAAACGTTGACAGTAGGCAAAGTATCAATCGATCGTCTTGGGACAAAGGGAAATTCCGATGGAGTGTGTCCGTGATCAGAGGACTCATGACACCTTTGCTTACATTGATGACTGCTACGAAATTCTTCAGAGTGGACAAACAAGTGCGCCGTGATGTACATACTGTCAAAGTGGCATATAGTGTTTTGGTCATTTGCATTTCAGTAGCTGAGCGCACATGGGGTGTGTCGTTTCATTTTACAAGGGGCACAGTTTATTTTTCTTTAACCACCTGAGTCCAACGATGGTGGTTCGGTTACTTCTGACTCAACTCGTGGATGTTACAATTCGTTCGTGCCCTGATTATCGTCGTGTGCTATCGACTGCTATTCAGTATACGGAATCTACATTGAACTATTTTGTGGTCTGTGATCTCATCAGCTGGTTTTCTTAATCAGACTGCTAAATCAATCACTCAGTTCTCAAAAGCAATTCGGTAAAGCAGTCTATCTGCTTTGGCCCTGATCCGAAATCAAACTTCGAACTCAGTGTGATCCAAACCCTGATTGTGTAGGATTGTTGTCCCGTGATTGAGTGACTCACAGGTAAACGAACCCCGAGTCCCACGTCAGAGAACACAAGCTCGCTCTACTACTTGTACTGAAGGACAAATTATCAAGCAATAACCATAATATAACTCGAATTATAGGCAAACCTACCACAGAATCAGTAAAGTCAAAAGAAGCTTTAAAAGGCCCAGACAACTGGATAAGCAACGCTCAAGAGAGCAATGCAGGAGCGAGTCAAGTGGTTCACGAAGGAAGTCGTTATTAATGGGAAGCATTTTGATCAATCAGCGGTCAGAAGAGGAGTAGATAGTTGAGGAAGCACACCCAAAATCGTGGTGACGAAAGAACGGAATAGCTATTGCTATGGGGAAAATTGAGCGATCATAACGGCATAGGCTAAGTTCAGTCATTCAAGTAGAGAGATGTGGACGAATACATGAAGGAAAGCAAGACCAAACTTGGCCACAGGTAACAACGGCTATGATAACAGCAGGTGAAAATTTAACGAGACTTTATCCCGGTGTACTTTGATGGCTTACATACTTTCATTACCCGAGCCATATTGGATGGCCTAATTTAGGCCGGAGATTGAATCAAGCTGAAAAGATTAGACAATACCCATTTAGTAGCTCCCATGAGCAGAGACAAAACTGTGAAGCCAAACCCACAACGGTTGTCGCACAGATTAATCACAGCTTGGCTGAACATCCAGCTGGTAAACAGTACTTTTTACGTCGTAAGAAGGGGAATTGTCGAAGCGAGTTCTGATGAACAAAATCCAGGATAATAAAGGTAGAAAAGAGACAGTAAATCAACTTCCCGGTGATGGACAAGTGGCTGCAGATTGGAGACTAGAGAAGGGTCACTGATTTACCAGATAGCTTTTCTTGAAACCCGATCGGGAAGAGAAATAACAACAAGCGAAGCTCCATAATGTTCGTGACTGCGGTATTCAAGGGTCGGGTGGATTTGAGCTTTGCACCAAGGAGGGTGAGTGGATGAAAAATAAAGCCTCTGGCGCGCAACAGAAAACCGATTTTGCGAGCAGGGCGGGAGACAAGAGTAGACACAGAATGAGACCAAAGAAGCGATGGATTTATGGTTAAGCCCAGTAAGGAAAATGACCCTATGGAGCGAACAGGAATTGAACCAAAATTCACATGGGGAGAATGAGAGAGGCATCTGAGTGAAACACAAAGGACAGAAGTTATTGAACCATTGACATAGACATCGTTAGTGGAACTCGAAGTTGAGATTTGTCCTAGATCAGACACACGTGATGCATTAAGTATAGAACGGCCGTGACCCATCTTGTTAGCGGCCTGGTGAGTGGTAAGATAAGAAGGGGAGCAACAGAGAGTGCCATCATCGACAAGACAATGAAGTGGGTTAGATGCTGAAGATAGAAGATCATTATTAAACAGAAGAAACACGGTGGGTCTAAGTATGGAACCTTGTGGAACAACAGCATTTACAGGAAACGGCTGAGATAGAACTCCATTAGCTCGGACAAAGGTGGCTTGCCTGCTGAGGAAACATGACATTCATGATACCAGAGGCCGACGAAATTCGAACGAACACAGTTTCCACAATAGATCTTTATGCCCAAACTAGGTCGGAAACTTTTGAGATGTCAAGCGAGACCCATTGAGTTTCACTGTGGTTATCGAGTACGCCCGACCAGGAATGTGAGATGACCGCTAGTAAGTCGCCTGTAGCACCGAGTGGGCGGAATCCATATTGACGATCAGTCAGCAGACCTTCATGTTCAAGGAACAGACACAGTTTATCGAAGATAACCGTTCCAAAAACTTTCGAAAGTACAGAAATGAGGGTGATGAGATGATAGTTATTGGGGTCAGAAGGGTCATCGTGTTTGGGGATAGGAAAAAAAACTGCCTTTTCCACGAAGAGGGGTAAGACTCCTGATTGAGCGACGAAAAGAAAAGACGACTTAAAACGGGAGCTAACTCCGGAGCACCCATTTTTAGGACGGTAGATGGAATACCGTCCGGACCGGTGGTTTGGAAAAATCCATATTATGCAAAATTTGGCGAAGCTTTCTGGTGGTTGTTTTTGGAAGCAAAGTGTGGCTGAAAACGTGAGAGGAAGACAGAGAAGTAGGGCTGACCGACAGAGTGAAGTTTGAGACAGAATGGCGAGCGGACTCCTCAGCCTTATCGAGAGGGTCGGAGACCAGGGAACCAGAAGAATAGCAAATGGAAAGAAAATTGAAAGAGTATAAATTACGTGGAACCGCCTATGCTAGGAACCGGAATAATTGGCTACCGATAAAGGAAACTAGTGCCCTAAGTGCATGGGAAAGAAACGAACCGTTTGCTAAAAGCAAGCTAAAATTATGATGGATAAAATGGGATCTGGACTAGATCAGTTTAGAGGAGTTTCTTGATAGAGCTAGCTAAATTCCCATGTCCAGTTTCAATAAATCTTTACACTGTCCTTTTCGTAGGAACCGAAATTTGATATTCCCACAAATTCACATCTGGTGTTTCTCCTGTCTCTTCCTAACCATGACAAAAAGATGATTATCTTCCTGTATTTATTTCAAATACACAAAACCAAACTACTTAATTACCCAACCACATTTGGGACACAGGCTGTTTCGGTATCTAAACGGAATAATCGTGATTCGCCCCTGACTTCTCATGGTCTGTATGTGGTGAGTGGGGCCGATAATTTCCGATGAGTAAGCAGCCCTCTTCGCCACTGTTTATTTGACCTTTCCCGTACTGCACTTTTGGTCGGACCCGGAACGCTGTTGTCTGTTGGTTTACCTGCCGAACTACGCGTCAGAACTTGGTCCGAATGTATTGAAATCTCTCCAATCCGAAACCACGCAAAACAATATAGTGAGGAAATGATTGCTGCAGAACCACGCGTTGTGCCTTAGCTGTTGTGCAATGATTATTCGTAAATACTAGTCTTCTTGACCAGGCGCGTCACGGGTATGTGTGTTATGTTGTGTAAAATTTCTATATCACTTTACCTATGATGAACATTCGTTTACATATTCTACAATGACAACGATCGTGGTAAGCCTTGTCCGCTATTGGTTACCTCATTTGAATTTGATTGGTCCGCAGGTCATATATGTTGTCGGTGCACGGGGTCTCTGGAGTTTGGTCGTGGTGGCATACTTTGGTTGGTGGTTATCGCGTTGGGGTCTAGTTCTACTGGTGTTACTGCTGTTTCTCGGCATTTAGTACAGGATCTCCGTGAATTCTATAAGTTAACTTAGTTTAATTGTAGACAGGAGGGTGGGACGATGCGCCTTCAGTAGTCTCATCTGCCTGGTCGATGAAAACGGGAAACCCAATTGGTGTCTGTGATCGTCAGTGATCAGGTCAAGGGTCGTTACTCCGGTTATCGAATTCCTTTCTATCAAACCAATTTTGATCCGTGTAAGATAGCTACTAAACAAACTGTTCGAGACCCGATGTTACGAACGCGCCGTGTGCTACAAGGGGTGTTCCAAGCCCACGGAAATGGTTTTGTTCACAGTAAGAATACAGAATGCCATGAATTCGTACTGTTCGCGAGCATTGTGATTGCGGTCACAAAAGCCATGGGGTTTACGCTTCCAGGATGCAAAGAATGGGGATGCACTATAACGTAGCTTCACAAAGATGTCCCATTCTGTTAGGGTTACCGTTTCGTTTATATATAGACAATAGTAGTATGTATTTACAGCGTTGCGAGCAACACCATCAGTCCCGTAATTAACTCAGATTTTAGTCTCACTTTGAGATGTAATACGTACGTATCACGCGGCGGTGTCAACTCATGCATTAAACGACAGGTGATTGATGAAGTTCCCCATGGAGATGGGGGTAACTCGTTTCGCATGAGGAGTACTTAAAGTTGTAGTTCATGCCAACGACTTTGTATTGCCTTCTATATATATTGTGCTTGTTAAGTAAGCATAGGTTTCCTCTTGAAACTGTCGTCATTTACAGTTTCCTAAACAAATACACCAAAAACGATCTTATGAAGTTCCACCAGGTTCTATAAAGGGATCAACCGGGGTTCATTCAAGGTACAATTGGGGTCTATCTCGCAGAGTGCGTATGAGGAAGGAAATAACGCACTAGATTCCATTGACGCCCCTTAGGCTGTCAGTGAAGGACCACTTGTTATTCACAAAAGCATTAGGTATACACAAATGCGGGACCGTACATATATATATATATATATATATATATATATATATATATAATATATATATATATAACCCGTACAAAAATATATTACTTGCATTTAGGTGTATAATAAATTATCATTGTCTAAGATCCATCCATGGTACCATGCACACACAGTTCAGCAGTCGCGTAAGATCATTGTCCGATGTGTGGTTCAACGAACGAGCAGGTGTGGTGCAAAACGTTAATGGAAAACATAAATTTGGGGTGAGGGTAGTGGGCCAGACCGACCTTGAGCTACAGCCTCGGGTTCAGTTGTTTTGTTGACTGCAGTATGTAACATTAAAGCCGTCAATTGGTAGATCACAAGCATAATAATCACAGCCAGCTTTTGTGGTATTTATTGATCGTGATTCTGATCGGTTGGAGATTATCGGTGAATGTGGCCGCGAAGCCATATCGTACCGTACCGTGAAATACCTGTCGAATCTTTATTCCAAGC
This sequence comes from Fasciola hepatica, assembly GCA_948099385.1. Lineage (NCBI taxonomy): Eukaryota > Metazoa > Platyhelminthes > Trematoda > Plagiorchiida > Fasciolidae > Fasciola > Fasciola hepatica. The sequence continues at coordinate 4,121,464 of CANUEZ040000012.1, read as the reverse complement.
TAAGAACACACGGGATTGGTAACCAGTACATTCACAGACAACGTGGTTGATACTGGGGGCCTGGTCAGTCAAGAAAATGATTTCAAGTTTATTGACGACGCATCCCTGAGAAGGGGCAAGACATCCAGCTTCGAAATTTGAACGCAAGGCAATAAGCGTACGGACGCTCATCACTATATTCAAAATCGCTTTGATCAGACACTCCAATATCCGTGGCTCACTATGGAACAAAGCACATCTGCGAATGGATCGTTTGGCAGGGTGCAAGCATGAATGAGTTCAGATGTGAGCGGTGGTGTGTGAGTTTACGGTCGTTGTCAAAAGGCCGCACCACAAACCAGTACCCGGATAGTTCTACCTGACGTGCATATTCATAGAATCCATAGACAACCCAGTAAACCCTAAACGTGAAACATCCTACTGTAGGCTACGTAGCAGACAAATTAGAGGCAAGACGAACATTTTCGATATGAGTAGGATGGCATTGTGTGTGGATGACAGGACAAAATTTCCCCGGAACCACACGACCGGTTTCGCGGTTGTTGCTGCTCGTCAGGCACGCTTACCGGTCACTCTTCTGCTCAATCTACCCTATACTTGGGCACTTCACAGTTGGTTTACACGGTGATTCTTCGGAAGAAGAACCGTGTGATTCTGAAAATGGACTCTCCTTCCATGTAGGCTCATTTCGATTCAAAGGAGACTACTGCAAGACGAACGTCTTTCGAACACACTGTTCGTAAGTGTGTGTGTGTGCCTGAAGGCACAGATGACCGTTTGAGGGAGATGCAACACACGAGCAACATGTCTGGATAGTGGCGATAAAGGGACAAATCCATCAGTCCACATCCACATAGTCATTTCGATCGAATTTAATTCGCTTGTTTCATCTTACTGCTATTATGACTGAGAGATCACTTCCGTGGTCCTTTGTATTTTGGTTTTGAGAATGGAAACACCTCGAGTTGAAATCAACCCACTCCCCGCTATAGGCAATTGGGAAGAAACAGATTGTATATATCGACCTTATTCACGTACTCCATTGAATATTTGTTCTTAACGAGATTGTTTATTGTCTTGCGAGATACTTCTTAGTAGTTATCTTATTGCTAAATCATTTACGTTTCTTGTCATCGTTGATGATTTTATTTGTTATTATTTTCAAGACTTTGGGAACCCTTGGGAAATTGGTCTTGGAAACTCATGGGAGGAAATGCGATAGTCTCGAATGAGATTATTTGGATCAAGTTATAGACTGCTTATGGAAAATTCTCTCATTTGCATGATTCAGACAATTTTGGAACTTCACATCCGAACACTGGCATACAGTCTACTGATAACGTGTGATGTGAGATACTGTTCATAAATAATCAGACACTCTTTCAATTCTAACTGAAACCGTGATACTTATAGTAACATGCTACTGTACGTGCTTTGCCTGTCGGCACATCAGCTTTCCTGATCACCAGCAAACTGCGCTTGTTAACTCCAACGTAGCACCACACTTCATATATCAACAATAGTAATGACGCCAATGCGAATGCACGAAAATTGTCTAATCCACACTTACGCGTCAGCTTTCCTGATATGACCGGATTTGTCAATCGACCAGACTGCGCATGCACAGCAACTGGTTCGAAATCGACGTTGACTTGTGATGTCTGGCTAATGAAACTGAAATTCAAATCCGACTGTGGTGATTCAGTGGGCATCACACGTGATGCGGCCAGCTACAGCTTCGTAGTAAGCACGCTGAAGAGACTCAACCAATCAGGATCGCTGAGGACGGGTAATGCAAAATCTCGTTGTGATTGGTCAGCTTTTAATCTATCAATTATTTATTTTCTGATTAAACGTAATAATACAAAACAGTTTCGCAATAAATTTGACGTGCTATTCCACAGACTTAATCTTCTTGCTATTTTGGTTTGCGAAATTCCGACTGGGAGTCATTTCCATACGCCCTATCAATTTGTGTATTGCAAATATTACACCAACCTGGCCTCACTTTTTCACCATGCATTCGAGCAAGTCATTGAACAAGTGAACCAGAAATCTGGTGGAAACATGAACCAATATATAGTGCACGAATGAAGTAAACGGTTTCCTCATTTAATAATACATTTCCACGTCTGCATTCTCCAAACAAATCATTTCTGATCAGAACGACCAAAGGCGTGGTACATTACCACACACCAAATTTCAGATCGAAACTGTGCTGTACGTTTAAATCAGAGGAGAAAGTGGGACAAACGAGGAGGAGAGAAGTACAAAACCTCGAATTCTGGGGCGCTTTTTCTTGGAGAATTTCTCAAGACCCGACGGATCATAAAGCCGACCAAGAAACTGATTAGTTCGATCTGTTGATTTGGTGACTAACAAGACCATGTGAACCAGAATCATATGAGTCGTCTACACCAAAGCACGTGATCCGAGAGAGTCGGTGAATACTGACCAAGGGACACTCACAGGTCTTGTAAGAAGTCTGCCGAGAAGATGTGCCGTTGTCCTCAAGTAGGATAGCGCTTGCACGCGATTTGGATTAGTAAATATATCAGACGATCTGAGGTGGTCTTATGATGTTGTCACTGAAATTTTAACGTTTTCTTTTCTAATTATCACAAAGGATTGTGTAACTCACTGAATAATCCCTTTTTATTATATCCAAAAGCACAAATAATGAACAAGCTTGTTTTCGGTAACATCATCTTCGTGACTAACACAGTTGCATTCAAAAGTTAGAAAAGCGAAAATTATGAACAGCTTCTGTGTCGTCATCAAAATTGGTGTTGCGAAGTTAGGAAAGATAGGAGGGGAAATATTGTCAATCCGTCATTCCAGACTGGGCTCTGTATTCGGCTTTATTGATTACACTTACTAAAAATTCTAGGAAGAAATCCGAGAACACAGTAGTCGGGATTTCCCAATGAGGCACGTCCTACAGCATGAAAAATGATGACTCATTCACGAAGAAGTAGTCTAGGCAAGCACCATCGCTGGTGGGGAAATTACCAATGCCATGGAGGGAAGTTAGACTGTTGAAAGTCAACTCGGGGCTGTCGAAGTCAACAGCCACAATAAAAAGTGTGCTCTCCATTCACTCCGTTAGGGTCAGATAGAATGAATCTGGGAAGACGGCTAGTTCCGTGGAACTGCAGGCCGAGGTTATGTATAGATTATATGGAACAATAGAAAAGCGTCTAGGGATTAGGTGTATCTTACTTTAAATGTTTTGACTGCAAAAATTCGTGTGTTTTATGTAAACATGCATGAAGAGGAATGACACCAAACAAACATGACGTATGTGGGTAATGACACTTCCCTCTTTGAGTTTCCTGTCTGACTGTCTGTCCAGCCTATGGCTGGTGATTCATTCCAGCCTCACTAATTCATCACCTACCACCGAATTAAGCTAAGATTCCTAAAATAAAACAACACCACAGATCGGATATTTCAAGGAATTCAGCAAGTAGCTGATATCGGACATTCTCGACATGACTGAACGGATATTGGAGTACAGGATCAACCGGACATACACTGATTTGATATTTCAAAACATGCGCATTGTACTTGAGCATCTAAGACACAACGTCGATGTGGAAAAGAAAACTGTAAAACACAGTGATCTAATAAACCAACGCAGTAAATATAGTATAAAATAGCACGGCCCAGTTCAAAGATCAAGCCGTTAATTGTACGTAGTCCAACACAGGGTAGCTAAGGAAATTTTCTGCCGAACGCATTTGAGCGACGTAGGTCGGAAGTGAACAATCAACACGTCATTGTTAAAAATAACAAACGACAAATCAGTTGTTTTCAACCAGAAAGACACCACAAAATACCTTCGACTGGGAAGAGAATAAGTTATTAGGGCTACGACTTCACTTCATCCAATAACGTCAATGAATTCAATGAAAATTCACAATAATATAGAACGATCATCAGGGAGATTTTTGAAAATATAGTGATGATTATATAATCTGGGGATGAGAAAATATGGATTTTCGATATGAGTAGTATGGCACTGTGTCTGAATGACAGGACAAAATTTCCCCGGAAGCACACGACCGTGTGATTCTAAAAATGGACTCCCCGTCCATGCACGTTCCATTCGATTCAAAGGAGAATACAGCTGTAAACCAACTGTGGAGTGCTTAGGTATAAGGATGATTGGGCGGAAGAGTACCGGGTACGCATACCTGATGAGTGGCAATAACCGCGAAACCGGTCGTGTGCTTCTAGGGAAATTTCGTCCTGTCATCCAGATACAATACCATACCACTCATATCGAAAATCCATACTTGGGACCAAGTGTCCTCGTTCAGAAGGTCAGCCGTGTTAACCGACGAATTACATTTGAAAGAATCACCGTGTGATTCTAAAAATGGACCCCCCGTTCATGCACGCTCCATTCGATTAAAGTGAGATTACAGCTGTAAGAGAAAATATGACCTGAAAATCACAGTGATAGATCCAGGAGCCGATTAGTGAAATCCTGATGTCTCGCAATACGGATATTCAAGTTTTAAATACACACATTAAGAAAAAAGACACGTTGAACCGTTGCCGACATCACACGTGCACGTGGACGGCAGACCATTGGATGAACACCAAAGTCCTAACAATGTCTCAATAGCATGTTAGCACGTATGCACCTACGCACTCACTCTCTCACGCACGCACGCACGCACGCACGCACATACGCACGAAGAACGATGGACCAATGGACGAATAAATCAATCTGTGAAATGTACCTGTCTAGCCATGTTCATCTAACATGCATTGTACGTATCGATCGCCGATCCGTCGGAATGCAAATGACCTTGACGAGGAACACGAATACAGACATACCTGAAACGATGAAAGCGTCGGATCAATAGACAATAGTCCAAATCACTCCAACAAACCATCGATATTCCCCATTACACTAATCACTGTGACAAATTTGATGCTCTCTGTTTGTGAAGCAATGAATGAGACGGATTTGTTGAGATCGAAACGAAGCCATATAGCACTTTCGGATCGGAAAGCAGCACGTGTTGGTCCGTATTCGGTAAGCGAGAAACAATTACCGGTTGAGTTGGTTGGTCGAGCACGGAATACTCTACGCAGTGTTTCTACACATATGACTGCTGATCAATACAAACAAATTTGGGTGGATATATCTAACTGCATGCACGCTTATGGGTGGCCGAAGCGTTCGTGGAAGCGTCTGCGCATGAAAGCACAATCAATGATGACCTGTGCGATGGAGAATAATGGGTCGGTGGGTCCGATACTACACGATACACCGATTTCGCGATTGGATCAGTTCGTGAACTCGTGTTCTAGTGTTAGTGAACAACGGGTAACAAGTGTATCCGGTGTATCAGAACCGACTTTTTCGTCGGTCGTCTCAACCCCGACCCCAACCCCAACCTCGACCCCGATCTCGGCTCCACCACGGTTAATTTCTTCATCGGAAGTATCAGCGGAGACAGCAATGCGTTTGACCAATTCGGTTCGTTCATCCGTGGGTGTGGTTGATATTCAGGGTAATGGTGGTGGTGTACCTCAGATTCTTCATTTTTGTTCGAGAGCATTGAATAACGGAGTTTGTGTGGATGGATTTGGGGGAGACGCAGAATTTGTGAATGGTCAGTCGGTCGCTGTCTCGTCGAGGACCGCAGATGGTTCTACGGTGCTCGAGGTGCTGAATGATGATTTGCTCGGAGATGAGGATCGGATTGAGTTGTGTGTATCGAGTGATGATGAATCGGATGTGAAGTTATCAGTGAACAACGAATGTACGGAGAAGGACAAGTGTGTGAATGGGGATTCTGAGAAGGAGGTGGATTCGAATAAAACGACTGTTCTGCGACGGTGAGTTGGCTAAGTTGGTCCAAATGGGCCAGTATCGGTCGGCCAATGAGATTTTGAAAGAGACCTCGTCGTATCTTTTCACAATGTTCGTTCCATTGCCACACATCTGTCGACTGAGCCAGAAACAATGGTCAGGCTCTTTTTGCAAAGTTCGGAATGAACCTGGAGTAGTATTGCAGGCACCCAAGAATTGATCGTAAGTGCGCCTGATTTTTCGGTGACTCTATGCCAATCAGGGGTTTGAAACGATCTGGATCGGGTCGGTATCCGTTTGCATTGACAGTGAAACCGAGGAAATCGAATTCGGTGACACCGAACTTGCGCTTAGTAGCTTTGGTTAATACATTCCTTTCCACGAACTTCTCCAGCAACTTTCGCAATCAGTGGTCATGTTCTTCCTTCGTGGATCCGGAAATGAGCACATTATATTGATATGCCATCACCCTCTCGATATCATGGATCACCTCGTCTATTGCACCCTGGAATATCCCGGAAGACAGGTGCACACCAAACGGCAATAAATTGTATTGGAACATTCCCCATTGAGTGTTAGTAGTCGTTAGTGGTTTAGACTCCGCGTGCAGCGGAATTTGCAAGTACGCACCAGCCAGATCGATTTTTGAAAAAAAATTGCTACCCAGCGTGCATTTCATGAAGTCCTCAGGTTCCACCTTAGTTGCCGCGCATCTCCGTAAATGGGGATTCAAGATCAGTTGGTAATCATCGCAAACCCGGTGTGTCTGTCCAACACTCTTCATTGTTACCACAATCGGGGTCGCGCAATCGGATGAAGTCACACACGCAATGACACCATCTTGCTGCATTTTGATAAGCACCTCCAGAACGCCCTCTCTCTGGCCGCACGGGAACACTCGGTGCTTCAGGAACACCGGCTCACCATCCACTTCTAACTTTGCGGGCTCAACCGCCATGCCTCCTTTGTTGTTCGAGCATTGTCCGATCAAATGCTAGAGTACAAGCTGATCTACGGGATTCTTGGATATCGTTTGGAGAGTTACCGACTGGTCGAAGACACACAGGGCCTTCAAGCCCAGAACCAATGAACTGTCTACGGAAATCAGGAACCGTACAGGAGTATAGTCGCTCTCCAACCGAACCAGTAGTGTAGTCTCATCCAACAGTGAAAGTCGATGTCCAGTAACACCGTGAATGCGCAGGGGCAGTGGGTTGTATGGGTACACCGGGCTAAATCGAGTCGAAAACTGATTCAGGAATAATGGACTCACAGCTCCCGGTATCCACAATGAACTGATATCTCAAGCCGCATTACAACTGGACTGAACTGTACAGGAATTCATCAGATTCACTCGGAATCTTCAGTGTGTATACTGGATTGCCATCAGTTTTCGGGTCCTCAGGAGTTGCACTCGTCACATTGTACTTGGATTGGTAGCACACCTTGCGAATATGACCAAGCTTTTCACAAGAATGGCATACCGCATTACGAAAGTGGCAGATGGAATGTAGGTGGAATTTGACGCACTAGAAGCAACGAGTCAGTTGCACTGTTTTGTCTTCAGGAATTATTTTGTGGGCTGGCTTCGGTTGAGGCGTTTGACTTGAACGGGCTGGTTTACGAGGACGAACGTGTTGGTAGTGCACTACGCAATGTTCAGCCGTCACATCAGAAACGTCATCTAATTGTTCGCCCGTTGACCAGGAGTCAGAGAACGTAAGGTCGGGCTTCAGCAATAGCTTCTTTTGCAGTTGCGGAGGATTTATGACGGCAATGAGGCGGTCACGCAACTGGGTCTCCAACTGATCACCGAAATTACACTTTGCAGCCTGTGTCTGAAGTGTCAGGATGAATTCACGGAAGTTCATGTTGGGACCACGACTCAGCGAATGAAATTTGGCACGTTTGGTTACCTGGATATTGACCCGAACTGCGTAGCCCAGCGGCAGCGCCTTCAACTCGTCGAACGAAACTGCTGCGGGCGGTCTTGGATCTGCAGGGTTTTTCATCAACCAGCATAGTGAATGGCCGCTAGCAGTCCAGAAGAATGCAGTCTGATTCTCGTTCTTCACATCCTTTCGTATGCTACATTTGTAATGGAATGTGTTAACTCAACGTTGGAGAACGGCCAAGTTGCGTCAGCAGTCAGCACTGGTGCGGCACCAGGCCCAAGGCTTGAGACAACGGAATCTCGAGTGAAAAGACAGCCGATCGCTGGAGTGGATCGATGGATGAGGGCTCAGTCTTGTCAGCATTGTTTAAGCCTCAAGGCTTGGTTGCCGACACCAGTCTGACCAATGCATTGTGTGCAACGAGTGGGCGAATGTGAAAGCAACCTATATATTCTTTTTTGTGCTAATAAATGGAAATGATTCTGAGGCAGAAGTGAGTTCTCACTAGGGGTGGTGGGACGGTTTAAATTAACACCATAACTCGAAACGTTCAATCCAGCCTTCAGTTTCAGATGCACAAACGTGCAGGTCCAGCTGTTCAATACCGGGCAGCTCCATGACGCGAAGCCAACTGTAGTTTCCACAGTGAACTGAACTGATAGGACGTATTGAAATCCACCCAGAACTACGCCGACGAAAGTAGCAAGAACACCACGACTACGGAATAGTGCGTTGATTGTATTGCAGAACTGGTTTCCGTAAATATGGTAAATCAGAGGAAATAATTGGTGAATTATAAGTCGACCAATCACAGGGAGATTTTACCGTACCTGCCCTCGGTGGTCCTGATTGGATGAGGCTCATCCGCGTACGTAGCCACGAAGTTATACCTGTCCGCATCACTTATGATACCGGCAGAATCACCACACACATTACGAATCTCTTTCCTCTAACCTTAACACAAACGATAAACTGGTGGTTGCCTACAACTATTTCGTTTTTATTGCCATTTTTGCCTATCCAAACGCATCATGATTTATTCGGGAGCCACCAACACAAATTTACGGTGTGAAGACTCCTATCCCTCAGTCTTCTAGTGGGGGGGGGGGAGTTGTGTGGGAACACTACATCCGTTTACGGTAATCCTCATTTCTAAGAGGCAAACTTAGCTTGATCACTCCAAACCAAGTTGCTCCCGGTTTGGCCGCCAAAATGACACACAATCTTGGGAGTCCTCCCTGATTGTTTCTCGTTCCGTACTCTGTAGATTCTCATAGAATCTCTGTGACTTGTAGTTTTGGTTTTCTGAGTACTAGCGAAGTATCAATCAATTCGTGGTTGTATTTATCGACAAAATCCGTAATATATTCGTCTTGTTAGCCCTACGCGCTAAACTAGCGAGCCCTACGTGATTCCACCACACGGGCAAGCATGCTTTTTGAGTTGCCTCCATAGATTTTTCCGCCATTGACGTGAATCCGTTTGACTATTTTATTTTCAGTTTTATATCAACAGTTTTCAACTAGAAATATTTCGGAATTTCATTGATTAATCTGAATATTCTTTTAAGTTGATATTGGTCTTTTGATTATTTTATTACTCAAAATGACTTATTCGCAAGAGAACACTATTGGACGTTAAAGAAAATAGGAGAAATAGGACAGCCCGGCGTGTTCTGAATATACATGAGGATTCCCGAATTGTTACTTGCAGATTTAGAGTTTAGACTGGACCAGGTGGAACACAATTTCGAATGGTCCGCATAACTAGCCAACGTTCCAAGTTTACATTTTTGGTTGGATACTTGCCCCCGACCCAAGAACTATTTATTGGTAATCTGGACATCTTGCCAGTAAATGTAGTGGTTACGATGCACAACATAATTCTATATGGCTGCTACTTCATTGGAATGTGTGTGTGAAGTTTATTCACTCGAATTTAAACATCGATGCTCCGGCATTTGCACGTTGAAATAGCCCGGTCGATTGCTGGATAGAACACCATTCCTTTAGGACGCGGCCAGCACAAGTAGGATAAAAACAGACTGATTGGTTAATTGGATGGGAAATGCGGTGCAGGAGAGCATAGGAACGGAAAACCCTTCACGTGGATTAGTTTACCTTCTCTGATGCGCACTGTGTTGTTTCAATTTGCAAGGTCATACAAACTGTATGTAAGCAGGCGAGCATCATTGTACATTTGCCTTTGGTCCAACACCAAATATGCGGCTGAGTTGAAGGTTTCGTCTTACGTGTTCTTAATGCGTGTACGGGTTAGGCGGAGTCGTCCTTAGTACAGTTTCCTGTTTTCCATTGTAAAGAGCAGAGGCAGATTTCTGGTTTAAGCCCCAATTGTGCTGGCTGAGGAAGGATATCCCTGGTGAAGTGGTTTGACGCTAAAACTGTGGTATTTATAATGAGGTCGGTTGGAAAATATGGTTCTCACAAAACGATAACAGGATGTTCCCAGTGCCATGCTATAATGCTGGTGTGCTTTTCTGGTGTAATGCAGTGCGAAACCGAATGGCACTAAACTAATTTCGTTCCCTCTCATTTGTCCTCACAGTGTTAGGTTCGTGACTGAAAAGTCACACGTCTTGTGGGGTAGAATCGTGGAACTGAAGGGAAACTAACAGACACAGTTAGAGATTAGTGGACGAGGACGATAATGACGGTGTACGGAAATTGGCAAAATGGGAACTCCATAAATTGCACTTGAGATATAGAGTTACATATGCCGAATAGGATCCCTCGGTGGGCAGTGTTCGCTGAAGTGGATAGTGGTTGGAAGATGAGTAATGATATCCACTCCACTGCATGGAAGAAAGGTATCAAAAGCCTGACCATTGAAATTGGTCATGTAGGGTGTGTTAGATTTCTTGGGTAGAGTGCGAGACAGCCCCTGCACTCGGTGGTTAGGTACATTGAAGGATACTCCTCGGTGTCGCGATCATTGACGCTCTTGTACTTACAAACATTTTTTGTCTACTTTATACTATATGTAGTTCTCTTCTTACATTTCATAATATTGATTCCTTTCATTAATTCCCATTGAGGAAATCTTAATGAAGATTAGAATTTAATTTTTCGAGAATGACAAAGAAGTGTCTTCTAATAGCAATTGACGAAAGTGGAACTGAGTTCATTGAGGATGAGTTTGAAGTAGCCATATTACGCATCAGTTAGATCCCAAGTTCAATGCAGTTGACAACAAACTGAATTGAAGTAGCTAACAGGTGAACAAACACCATAAGCTACCACGACGGTATAGACACCTTCGCACATTCGTTTGTTCATTTCCAAGACATTCGTGGCAGCCAAAATGAGTAAACGAAAGTGTCGTTGATCGTTCGATTACGCGTACGCTCCATTCGACTTGTCGCCCAAGCCATAGTGATTACCTGAATTTTAGCTACGGACACTTGTTTCAGTAGTAAAACTGGAACTCGAGAGGTATAATGTATATACGGCTTTATTGAGCAGCCTGCACAGGCTGATTTGGGTTGTGTTCGGCTCAGACGATTGCACGCCTGGTCAGACTGCCTCGCATACTGAGACACACGCACCATGCGGACCACTGTTGTGTATCTCGTACGCGCGTCGCCACATGCACGTGCACTCACACACGGCTGGTGCTAGTTATGCTCCAGCCCAGACTGCATTGACCAATCAGACCTCAGCCGTGCGTCATGTCGCCCTCAGGGATGGGCATCGATCCGGTAAATCATTTTGGTCATGTGATTTGAGCGAGATAGTGAAATTATCCCCTCCCGATCAGGGCAAGTTGCGGAGCATTACGTTAGACTCCTTTGAAATGGTAATTTCATTTCAAGTATCCGGTAGATGGAGTTGTAACAGTGGTCTCTGAATAACATGAGCATTCGGTTCAGTGATAATACCAAAATGAAAGTTTATGAATTACTTTCACCTAGGGAATAGTTTGTCTTCCCGCTGTGGTACGTACCATTACTTGTTTCTACTCAATTTTTTAAAATTCAAGCCAGTATATCCGGAAGGTAATTTCTTGCGAAATGTATATATGCACAATACGCTCGAGGTAATTTTATCAATGAAGTATAGCGTATCTGCTTCCCATATAAATGTGCCGGTCTCATATGTAACGCCCTGAAGGTCCCCGCTCTCAAGCAGTGAACAAGTCAAGAAGAGTGCATGGGGCTACGTGTTCCTCTACCATCGGTATCGGAGTTCAGTTCACCTATGGCCCAAAAGGTCTGACTGTCACAAGGACCACGTAACAGACGTGTCTCGGTTGAAAACTGAGTGACCGATTGAGTGCGCGCGTCAGTGTGCGTGCGCACACGTTCATTAGCTAGGACTAGTGGCGAAATGCAGCGAGGTTGACTATCGATAACGATGGGGATGTTGATTGCAAATAGGTCAGTGTGGCAATGAAAATCAGCCGTTCTTGATCGCAGTTAAGCTAAGCAAGAGTGAGCGGATTCATTTGGTCTATGTCTTTATCGAGAATAAATGAAATGCGGAGCTTACGGCAAGGGTTTTTAATCGGCAATATCCGGAGAGAAAGCCTATAGCTGCATCAACTGTACGCAGACTAATGAACAAATTCGAAGAAACGAGATCAACTGAGGACAAAATAAAGTGCGGTCTACCGGAAACGGCCACAAGCGAAGGTGTTTCACACGTAATTCAAGAAGGCATTCGAGACTACCCAACACAAACAGTCCGAACACTGGCAAGCTGTGGTCGGCAGTTGCGAATGTCCGTGGTCCAGATTCTACTAGGAAACAACCTGGAGCCATTTAAGCGGCTTCATTTGCAACGGTTATGCTTAGAAGATGAAGATTGTAGCCTTCAATTTTGCACATGCTGTCTCAGTTGCTAAATTGTGCGGTGCTCCTTGTTTAGCGATGAGGCCACATAGCACGCACCTGGAATGGAAACCAGCCCATTTTGCTGGTCACAAGAGAGGCCTAGGCAGCTTGTCGCTGATCGATGTCAGTATGGTATCAAGTTGATGGTTGGACAAGAATCATGGCAGAAAGAATTGTCGGTCCTTATTTTTTTAATAGAAAAGCCACAGCTATAAGTAAATTTTATTTTACTGATTCTCCATAGGAAGGTCGTATCCGGACATGCTCCAAAGTTTTCTAGCTCCTATTGTGGAGGCACTGAAACCAGTCGCACGATCTTGTGCATGGTTTCAACAAGAAGGAGTTCCTGCTCACTATTGTGTTTGTCACAACCCCTCAGACAGTAGTCCGAAACACGGGAAGGCTGAATTACGTTATAGTTGCTACGAAAAGAACCCGTTTAAGGTCCGTTTTTTCAATCACAAGTATCAACTGCAATAATTTCAGGTTGTTTTACTTTGGCTATTGTGAGTGGCATACAAAATTCCGTTTTAGTGTCGATCAAAAGTCATTCGGCTTATTCTCTCCGGTGCTCGAGTGCTTTGCTGTGAGTGATCTCGAATGCTTTCTAAAGCTATGTGACACGCCTTTGTTTGTTTTCGTTTCGGTCGATGTACTTCATTTTGTCTTCTATCGATCCCGCCTCTTCGAATTTGACCTTTAGTTTGCAATCAACATCCCCATCGTCAGCGATAGTCAACCTCGCTGCATTTCGCCACTAGTCCTAGCTAATGAACGTGTGCGCACGCACACTGACGCACGCACTCAATCGGTCACTCAGTTTTCAACCGAGACACGTCTGTTACGTGGTCATTGTGACAGTCAGACCTTTTGGGCCATAGGTGAACTGAACTCCGATACCGATGGTAGAGGAACACGTAGCCCCATGCACTCTTCTTGACTTGTTCATTGCTTGAGAGCGGGAACCTTTCTGGTGTCACATACGAGACACATTGTACGTGGCTTTCAATAACATGGAAAGACCTCATGGGGGTCGAAATATCAACTTGGCTACTGTGATGATATTTAGTAAGCAAATTAGCAGGGGGAAACTGAAATTTTGCAAATCAGCAGCTGGGAGTTGCGTTGTGTCTATGCTTGTTCGTCCGGGTTTTTGGACAAAAACCGATGAGAGGATTACGAGGCAGGAATTTTCATGACAATGAATATGGGTGCCAGTAAGGGAGTGTTTTATATAGGGAAAAAGAACGAGTTTTGTTATCTCGATGAGTGAAACTACAGATGGGTGTTTCTTGTGCATTCGCTTCATAACTCACTCTACGGGACCAATCCGGCCTGAATTGAAAGCTCCAGATAACACATTTCACCCATACGCCACGGGTAAGATGGGGTGAGTTTTACGGTATGCACTGAATACTGTGCCATAGAATAATTTAATTGGTTCTACCTTATACCGTAGACAGCAACTCAAACAGTTCTCGTAAACTTGGGAGGGCATAAATGACTTCCGGTAACTTGTGTGATAATCGTGATGTAGTCCATGGTATTTTGTGATTCACGGAATTCCCTGACGCCGAGATTAAATACACTATGCGATGAAAGTATAGGACCCCCTAATTTTCGGCATAATTTCTGCTTCTGTATTCTCAAACCAATATTTATCTGGTCAGAAAGACCGAATGCACAATACTATACTCCATAGCAAATTTCAGGATGAAATTATGCCCCAATGCTAATTATGACGGAAAATGCATAAAGCGAGGGAGACAAAAGTATAGGATATCTTATTTGGGAGCGCTGTCCCGTGAAAAAGTTTGCAGAACCAGGAGGACTATTGAGCCTGGAAACGGGCCGATTAGTTTGGTCTGTGGGCGACTGATAGCCGGAATCGCGTGATTCATATGCACCAGAGCACGTAATGCATCCCAGTGACCTAAGTGACCTTCGTTCGTGTTGGTCGCATGTGTACACCTTACAGAACTCAGGCCGAATTTTGTCTGTGCAATGCCAGAACTAAATAAACTAAGAGGTTTCGAGAAGGGCGAAATATCCGCGTTTAACTGAATGGCACTCATTTTACTTGAAGCTGCTAGGCAATGCTGGGGATCGAGAAACATCGTACGACGGTATCTGGGTTTTAACCTGCAATGGGCGCCTAAAAAGCGAATGGGTCGTCAAAAGAAACTGACGAAATCGGACGAATGCAGATCAGCTCGACTGGCCTCCGATAACGTATACTCTATGATGACGCTGAAAGCTTTGATCGGAATCCGTGTTTCGAAACGAACGTTAAAAAAGCGCTCAAATCTGTGGCATGGACAGAATACAAAGAAAGATAAGATACATTGCTCTCACACTGATGCATAAAGGATGACGTTTATCACTGGCTGATACCCACCAAGAGTGGACAAACAAGCTGGAACATGTCCACTTAAGTGACGGAGTAGAAATTAACTAAGATCAGCTGGAGGTCTTCAATTATTACTGGTGTAGAATCTGCCTTGCCTATTTGCCATACTCCTCTGCTTTCCCTTGCCGCAGTAAGAGTTCGAATGCAACTACGCCACTGGCCGCAACTCCTAACCATATCACTTCATGTCTCCAACCACTTGGTAAGAGGGTCACGTGGACCCCAACCTGGAAGTCTAACACGTCCTACTTGATCAAGTCCACTGGTCAACGTTTTCATACCCTTTTGTCATGTCATGGACTGACCACCTCGACCTACCTGCTTCGGAGAACAACGTACGCCAAGGAAGTCTATTGATAGGCATGTGTAACACGTGTCCCAACCACCTTAACCTGTTTACATTCACTACTTGATCCACAGACTGACCTCCCGTTCCCAACACCCTACGACTAACCTCTGCATTGCTCATACGATTTCCTCACTAAATTCGGGCAATCCTACCGAGACATCGGTACTCGAACACCGACAATCTTCGTCTATCTTCTACCCTTAACGGCCATGTTTCTAAGCCGTATAGAAGAACGGACCTGACAGCTTCAGTGTACACTGGACCCTTGACAGACAACCGGATGTTATGCTGATGACACAAATGGCAGAGGTTGGGTAAAGTCAAACGCGCTTTCTGTATACTCGATGACACTTCATCCGATATCTGTCCACCTGATGAAATATAATTGCCCAGGTAAGAAAGCTTATCTACTTCAGCTAGAGCTTCCTCTGCCAACACAAAATATGGTGTGGCATTTTACACTTTGAAGGTGCAAAATGCATTCCAAACATTAATACACTGTTTTAGGCTACCTAGGAGAGCTTGCAACTTACCGGGATCTTCACTCAGAAGAAAAACACCATCCGCATATTTCAAGTCTCAGTTTACTGCCTAAGCAAAGATCGATCCCGCTATTCTCAAATCGTATGAGGATAGGATTATCTCAAGAATCAATTTCATTACAAAGTTGAAGAAGAAGGGCGAAGAAAGGCAACACGCCACTTTATGTGATGAACTTGGGTGAATGATTGCCGTAAGCACGAACTCTGTTTCCACTGTTGGCATAAAAGCATTGGAAAACAGAAGTTAACTTCTCTGGCACCCTTCAGTTAGGGGAGGTGCCAGAGAACTGTGTGGTCAACTGGGTAGACCGTCGCCTTCAGATCAACATGGACAGAGATTAAGGGTCTACGGAAGATGTGTCTGTGCTCTAAGATTTGACGAGGAGTAAAGATGTGGTAGATAAATCCCGACCGGGTCTGAAACCAGCTTGATTCTTACGCGTACACATTTCGCGGGTGCTGGGTAATCGGCGGAGAATAATCCAGGGATGTATGCGCATATAAATCCCACGTTGGGTTGGGCTTCCTTTTCTGAAGTTGAGCGTAACTCTCACTCTGATTTGAATTCCGAACGCACTCTATAGCATTCGAACTGGCTCATGGATCTAACAAATTGTGTGGTATCAGAAAGGAAGAAAGAATTTTCAGTTAAAATAATAACGGAAAGAGCTCAGCAATGGTTTGCGGGTCTTCTCAGCAAACTGCCAAATTGAGCTAGTATTGCTTGGACGCTCATAAGATTCCGTTGGGCGTATTTGTAAGTTGGAACTGCTTTGGTTCTCGCTACTGACCAGCAGATTGCAAGACTACTTCATATTCCTACATAATAATGCTACTGTCCACTCTTCTTACACCACAGAATGTTTTTTATCGTTCCGTGGAATCAAGGTCACGCAGTGGTCTTCCTGCAGTCCGAGTCTAAATCCGACTGAGAACCTATGAGGCATAATTTCTTACAAATTGTGCAAGGCTTCCAAGGTTAACCTGTCAGAGAGTGAATTAATAGCCCCTCTTAAGCGAGAATGGGTAAACATTGAACAGGTGACAATCACAGGTCTTGTACGAAGTATGCTGAGATGTATTGAAGTCCTTAAGCAGAATGATGATTGCACACGAATTTAATTAGTAACTACACTAGTTTATATGGAGAGGGGGGGGGGTCTTATTAGTTTCGTCACTCTCTTTTTCCCCGTATTCTGATTTATTTCACTCATTGTAAATTATTTCGTTATGATTTTTTATATTCTGCATCGTGATGGGTATTCGGCAGTTCCGACCAGATAAAGATACGTTAGAGAATACGGACGCGGAAATATGTGGGAAAAAATGGGGGCCCTGTTCTTTTGTCGCGCAGTGTATGCTTTACCGGGTATCGGGTTTATTCATATAATAACACAAGAGAATCCAAGGCTCCGAGTATCAATGGCTTTATGCACGATTTTAATCAACGACACAAGCGCATGACTCACTGTGACGGAATCTGTTGTCAACGTGGCCGAATGATTGCATGTTTGAACTTAAATCACGGTTCCCACGATCTTGTATACACGTGAGCCAGGTTCTGTTGTTCAAATTACCGCATGTTTGAGCAATTCCAGGTGCGTACGCCGCAGTTCGCAGTTCTGAAACCCCGAACAGTCGTGCTAGTATGGCTGACTCACCGCACTGACAGACCGGCATTCACATACGCATACACACACAAGCAAATGCCGTCCACTGCACTCCATTAGTTATTCTTTACGTACTTGCCCTGTGAACACGTGCATGCTGCTGTCAGGCAATGGGCGATCTGAATGCCAGCATAGACAATTTGTGCCGGGCTCCATTCCTGACTGAGTCCACCAAAAACCATCAAACGAATGCTGGCTGTCATGTGGCCAATCCATATGTCATTTGCACGTGATTCATTCTTGTCCCGTTCACTTTGTATTCACGAATGCATGCTCTGCATTGTCCAACTATATCAGTTACATGCGGCCAGTTCCACAAGAGTTTGCTATTTATTGATGGCTTTCGTCCGCTTATCACTTTCTCATACTTGCACTTACCGTAAGCCGGCCCCAAATTCACGTTCGTACGTACGTAAGTGCTTTCGTTCTGTCACTGATAAGTGGACTCAACACAACCACCGATGAAGTCAGCATCGCCAATTTATACTTGTTCTGAATTTGGATCAGAGGAACACCGCGAAACACACAATGCAATGTGGCAGCATTTTTCTTGTTTTGAATTGCTCTCCCCAGACATTGGTTCAAGATTTCACCCTCAAGTAGAACCTTTAGATGACAAACTAATAGGATATTTATCCTGCTTACAGTTTTCACGGGGATTTTCGGCATTCCCTCGATTAAAGTTCTTTCGATACACCGATTTGGGTAGTTGTTTTCACGTAGGGTGTTTCTTATAAGGATCAATTCGGTATCTGAAGTTTCCTTATGAGAAATTTTCCTCACTCTGACAATCAATCATTGAACTAGATTTCGCTTCTGTTGCGATTGAAATTGCGATACTGGCCGCTCCATATTTGTTGCCGACTCACACTTTGGTGAACCTGAACATCTTCCATCCTCGTAAGAGTCACATCGAGAAACGGTAGTTGGTTGTTTGCAACACCTTCAATTATGCCTCATATGCTATATTAAATCCAAATGGCACGGGATTTAGCATCAGCCGCACAGAAACGTCACCCACATATTGACTTTAGCTTGGTTCTTTCTGTCTTTGCGAGGAATGTGTCGCCAAGCAGTGGATCTAGTGGTGATCCCATAGCCACACCGTCTCGTTGTTTGCAATTAGTTCTATGAAATAGGAACTGAATGGTATATGTGCATCGAGGCAAGAGCTCACTCAAAATCTTCCAGTTGGAAGCTGATATTCATTTTATTTGCTTTTATGTAATTCACCACGAAGTCCATGATTTCATTCATGGTGCATCCATGGACACAGACTCAAAGTGAAGCGTGAACATTATTTCATCCTGCACAGTGGCATCATTTATTCGTTGCATGAGATCAAATATGCCATATATTTTCCGACTTATTCAGGTAGGTCAGATAGCAAGCGAGCAGCCCTATATCAGATTGGTCTTGTCATCGATACCAAATCACTGGAGAACGAACGACTGAGAAACGACTGTTATTGTTATTGCCATTATTACTATTATTGGTAATGTTGTTATTATTGTCTTTCCTACTGTCGACTAAATTGGCATTGTTTTTGTTACCATTGTTGTTATCCTTTTCATCAATAATATTATTAATTTCAGTGTTGTTCTACTTTGTTGATATTCTTCTTCTTTTCGTTCTTGAGCATTTGGTTGTTGTTCTTGTTGTTGGCACTGCTGTTGTTGAATTTCATTAACTCTTCTAGAACCTTCAAAAAGCTTACATTTCACAACTTCATATTCCAATACCACGTCAGTATCGTGCTCGATACTTGCATCGATGGTCATCGCTAGCCTTTTACAGAAATGGGTTAGGCATAACACGTGTGAACATTGTATGCATAGATACATCTATGATGCATATCGCCTCTGTTTGCATCTCTAATGTGTATCGACTGTTTTCAGTTCACACCCATTTACTTTCTCGATCCGATTGAGATCACTGGCAAAAACAACCAGGTGGTTATGAAATACAATAACCTTTGTCGTTAGTATCCCTTTCCCTATACTCAAGGATGGTCGATCAAGTGATATTGAACAGTGTTTACTGCACTTTTGTTAGAGGTAGTGATCTCTCATTTATCAAAACGGGAGTATTGCGCCAGGACCGAAGTTGTCTAAGTTGGATCAAGGTAAAATTTTGTCACAGCAGGACTCGAGGATGAGCACATACCAGATTTTCAAGAAAACTTCCGAATCAACCATAGTCATTCATACCTACTTGAGGGATCCAAATAACTACTGTGCAGGAAATGAGTGACGATTTTGTGTTCTACTCGCATACAGTACCAGAAATCCCATTTGGACCAATCATTGTTCATTTATTCAGCGTACACTCCAATTATCATCAGTGCATCTCCACATACAGTCAAATACACCGTGGGTGTATGACTCATCTAAATGCAACCTTGGATATTGATTATCTCAGATTGCGGAATAAACCCATCACAGCAATGAGAACCCCAGTTGTAGTCGACAATCTGTTTTCGGTGGTTTCATTCTCAAGCCATTACAATCAAATTTAGATGAAAACGAATTAATAAGAATAGTTCGAAAAAGTCTATTTAAGTCAGTACGGAGAAATAGGGGCGATGAGGAACGGAAACACGTGTGAATGACCAGATTTTGTAACCGGTGATAATTAGCTTACGTCACTGCTACGCCGTATTGTGTAACACAGTTGACTATTGACCATGGGAGTTGGAGTGCTTGGACTAATTTCCGTTGAGCGCAAAGCTCAGGCTTCAAGAGGCGGATGATAATTGCCTCAGCCACTGCTAATATCCGGGGCCTAATTCCTCTTGACACGTGTTGTTGGACCTAATAAACGACTTTGAAGGAGGACTGGACGTCTGCTGAATGCCGAGTTTCTGCCAAGTGCTCAACGATAGAACTTGATACCATTCCATTGCTTCCATGTCTAACCCATGGTGGGTGAGGCTTCTTAATGCGTTATCGAATTGCGCATGTCTCGCACACGTGATCCGCCTCCACATCACCAGATAGAATCTGGCAATTTTGTACCTACCAGTCACATTGTCCATGGATCAATAACTGTGTGCTTGTTCACCTTTACATATTTCATGCCTATAAAAATTCCCTATTTATATGCTGAAGGACAAAAATATTCCAATGCCAGTTAATGTCTTTGGATTTCACTTCGAACAATTCGGTCACCACCAAATACTATTAAACCAACTCCGTTTTTTGTGATAACTTTTGAAGCAAATCACCTAGGGTGACTAAACTTGGCTCGCTGATGTGCCAACCCACTATTGTACAAATATACACATAGATTTTAAGAACTATAAGTCAAGTCAATTTATCCCGGAAAATGTGCCTCAGAGAGTGCGAAAAGCTTCAAACTCACTTGCGAAGAAATGGCAAAACAACGAGCTGGTGGGCAAAAGCAGCGACCTTCGTCACCAGTGACTCATTTTCGATGTTCTGTGACGTGGTATTGATCGGTGTTTACTTCGCCCTAGATTCGTGAATGAATTTCACTCGAGCAGTACATTCTTTTTTGTACTAGAGACCTCGTATTTATCAAGACGGAGGAATGGTACAAGGTCCAAGACCCCTTGAGTTGAAATAAGAAACATTACTCGCCCATAAAGAATACAGGATAAGCATACGCCAGATTTCCGAGAAAATTTCCAGTTCGACAATAGTTATTGTCAGTTTTTGGAGGATTTCAATCACTAAGTTGTTAAGAGAAACACATCCATTTCGATGATAAACTTCAGAGCAGAGTAAAAGAATGCTCCTACATAGTGATTCGAACGAACCTAGGAGTGCACCAAAGATGCTAAGGTACTTGAAACTGAAATTCGGCGTCTGATGTATAGAACAACTAAAATCTGCAGGACATCCGCAACTCACACAAATGAGATCATCGCCTTGGGTGACCAATCGTCGTTTTCGAATTCGAGACGAATGGGCCAGAAATCGAATCACATGGAATCCTAGGTGGAATGATATGATATTTATCGATGAGAAATAGTTATATTTCAACGGCTCTGAAGTAATTATGTAACACTAGTAAGGCTTTGGAAAAAGTAAGCTGAACTTCAGTTGTCGAGCCTTCGACGGTGGCTCTGTGAGGGTCTGGAGTGCAGTTTCAAAGAACGAAAATCTCAACTAGCACTCTCAGAAGGAAATCAGACGACTGGCTCATATATCAGAATGATGAGTGAATTTTCACTCCCGAAGATACCAGAAAATCGACAAGGACCGTGACACTTCAGTATTACAACGCGACCACAAATACGCCCAACTTCTCCAGAAAGTGGCCATTATAACGGAACATTAAAGACCATAGGCTGACTACTACAATCTGCACCATATCTGATGCGCAGAGACGAGATGAGTGTCTTGGATGACTGGCCTTCATGTGCAGGTTCGAGCAGGATGGGCCAGAAATTCCATCATTATTGTCATCACTGCTGTGGCATGCAGCGAATATAAAAAGTTTATTTTTGAAGGTCGCGATGAAATTGTGTAATATGGGCATGATTTCATGAAGAGCTAGTTGCACTTCAGTCGTCGAGCCTTCAACAGTGGACCTGTGATGGTCTGTGTTGTGATTTTAAGATCGAAGACTTAAGGTATAAATTCTAGAAGGGAAGCAGAAAACTGTAGTCGGAATCAGGACATGAACCGAATTTCTTCTCCTGATGAATCCGGAAAGTCGACAACAGACCATGATCTTTCATCATGACAAAGCGGCTATGCATATAAACAACCTCACCAGAATGTGAATACTAGACCAGAATATCAAAACCATGAGCTGACCCGTTCACAGTTCTGACTTGAATCCTACTCAGAATTTCTGAGATCATTTAACGAGGAGAGTCTATGCAGAAGGAACGGTCTTCGGCACTCTGCATGAACTGACCTCCGCCACCGTCGGTGAATGCGGCAACGCCGAATTTGAGACCGACCGAAAGTCATTGAAAGCATGTCTAAGCAGCGTGGTTCAGTAGTTTCTTACACATAACACTGTTTAGCAAACAGTAAGTTGTTTTTACCATTCGCCCAAAAGTGGGCTTCATAGAATTTTGCACAGTCTGAGGAAAACGTTTCGGGCTAAATCAATTTGTCTGGTTGTTGTTTAAAATCTGTGCGTACATTCGATATGATGGTGAACTGACACATCAGTGTACCAAATTTGGTCGCCTTGAGTGACTTAGTTCAAAAAGAATCGCAGAAAAATAGTGCGCATTAAACAGCACTTCTTGCACCATGTAAAAGCAGACCATGTAAATGTTATCGTTTTGCTAAAGAAAGCAGGTTCGTGGTCTGTAGTGATTCAAGTACGTCCACAAGCAGTCCAGTGTGCTACAGCTTCAGTTCCAGTATCCGGCCAATCAGGTGAAGCCGGGTCGTTAATGTCAGATCGTGTAGATACAGCAAAATCGCCTTGTGATTGGTCAGCACGTTGTCTGTCAATAAATGCATCCTTCCTTTTGTATATAAACGAGGTAGTATCAAGCATTGGTGAGAGAATACAGTTCCGGTATTCTAGTTTGGTCTTGTTGTTCTTAGTGCGCGTAGTCCTGGTTCAAGTGATTTCATTGCGTACGATTGGTCGGGTATATACGATTCTTACATGATCACACTACCATGCGGAATCCCGAATGTTGTGACACTCAGACGAGCGTCTGTGAGGCGCCCAACTGAGTTGTGCACTCAATAGACCATTACGTCACAGGAAAGTGCCAATACGCGGAACAATCGACAGCACGTTCAGTAACTGAACCAATGTGGCAGTAGCAGCGTGCGCTCTCTAAGACAGCTAAGTGCACCAAACAGCAGATAAAGCCAGCACCAGCGACCACACGAACAAGATGCAATCTGAGGCAAATGACAGTCATCAGATGAGGGCATTCAACATACTGGAGCCTATGAAGCCTGTTTGAATACAGTATACACTTGAATTCAATGGGATAAAGATTCTTCCAACAGTAAAGGAAGCATTGACTTGAATTCACAAGAATGTGTTCTCCGACGTTGATCTCAGAGTTCGTTTTTGTACGAGTCACTCAGTTAGTGGACGGTAATTTGAAACAGCAACAATAAATCTGTGTTGGCCAATCTCGATAACATGTTGAATTACACGTAAAATTAACCAACTGACTGACTCTGTTCTATTCACATTGTCTACAGGTATCCAATTGTGGGATTGTCCGGTGGATAAACGATTCCAAGGACAAACATTGTGAGAGAAATTTCTTCAGTATACTCTCACTGGTCGTGTACGTAGAACATCAAGCAAAGGGTGAAAAATTATGGAATGAAATGATCAGACAAAATAGGTTTATGAGATTTAAGGTTGTGTGTGTGTGTGCGACTGTGTGACTGGTTACAGCCACGGCAGACTAAAGATACAGATCACGCACTTCCTGGTTTGGTGTATGCGATCGATAATGCCGCTGGTATTTCGGTGCAGTGTTGCAACAAACACCGACTAAGGATACTAAATGCATTATTGAGCACTCACACCAAACCTACCGCGTCCAAAACATATGAGCTTCACTGTTATCCCTCCGTGGCTTTAACTAATTACACGCAGCCATTCAAACATATACGACTTCAAATCCCATGAAATTGCTTTAACTGATCATTTCGTTTCGTAATTTATAATCTTTTGTTAGATGTCTTACACACGTGACTGATGAGATTACAGTGGAGTAGTTCCTCGTGCAGTGCTTGTTTTCTGAATTTCTTGTCCAAGCAATCTTCGCTATGTACCTCAAGTTGAATGACAAAGGTGTATTGGTCTTGTTGAACGCGCCCGGTAGCACTTTATGAACCTCTGTCTTCAAAAATGAAATATAAGTGAATGGAACTTCCCTTCATGAATTTGATCCTTAGTCTCTGCACGATGGATGGTGCAGTTCTCGTTCTCTAAATCTGTTAACGTTTGAATTCACCACACTTAGGTGATGAAGTGCTACTGGACGCGTTTAACAAGACTAACTCACTTTCGTTATTCAACGCAAAGTCCATAGGGAAGATTGCCTAAATATGAAATGATAGATTTGAGATCCGCAAGAGGCATTGAGTAGAAGAACACTGTATCGGTTGCATTCCATTCCCCTTACGTTTTGACTACCACACGAACTTTGGAAATGATCAACTCATCTGTTGTCTCCGTAATTAATGGAGAACATTGTACAGTGTTTCCCACATGCACACACGCATGCTATCCACTGCGCTTCTTTAGCTTCTCATTGGTTTATCCTTGTTTTGTCCTCCAGTTCAGCAATCAGAAGAGAGGTGCACTTGTAAGGGGAAACGCGTATGCCGTAGCAACGTACGGTAAGCACCAGCACAAGCGAGCACGTTGAAAAGCAACCAAGTATGCAAAGTGTGTGAGTCAGTGATGTATATAACCGGAAGCGTAAGACAACTGTGCATCAATTTTCAGACCTACGGACTTCACGTGCATTATACTGTACAACCGGATTAATTCGTGCAAGGTCGTGCAAAGCGTGATACGATCTGATTGGTCAGTGCTGTCCGAGAGGAAGCACGACAAATGTCAACTGTGCATGTGTGGGCGCGGTTGCAGGCGTGCGTCCATGGTTGCACGGGATGCAGATCATGCGTGCGTATGTGAGGAAATGACTGTTTAGGCCAAACAGCAATCCTGTCATGATTGCCTTGTAAGTACGTGAATGACGTTGCCAATACACACATTTCGCTGACTATCATCTCACTTCCTCGTGTTCTTGAGTACGTTCCGTGGTTTGAGCACCGAAATGCCGAGTATCGATTCTCGTTAGTCGCAGTATTGCACTTAGTTCGCAGTATAGTGACTTGTGACAAGTAGCTGTTGAATTAAGGCCCCTTTCAATGAAGCTTTTGTGACACTAGAGTAATTGTTAATGATTTATTTTTATAGTCCCGAATGAAGGATATCAAAAGGATTATGTAATGACAATTGTCACATGCTTGAGTTCAGAAGCTGTTCAAGCTATTTTGGAAATAAAAATATTTGGTATGGACCGTATTTGAGCTCTCAGGTTTTCAGTTTTGATCTATGGCTGGGAATAACCGAGGTCTTATTGTGAAGTCAAAAACGAAAAACCCACACTTCCTGTTGGAGCTGCTCTCACGCATTATTGACATCAGAAAAAATCAACGTGCTTTGACCAAATGTGACCTAATCTACCAGCATGAATACAGTGAAATCAGTACCCGTTAATCCAACTCTAATTTCGTGTTTTTCATCTCCGGATACCGTCCCACCACTCCCATTTAACCATCTCAAACATTTCGTTCTCAATGAAAACCCCAATGAGAGGCATACAGCATACAATCATAAAGTTATTATGTCAAATCGATCAGAAAGGACCCGTTGGGATTTGAATCCATTCATGAATGCCACCCATATTTGGGTATCTGAATTTCGGTCATTACCAATCATTAAGAACACTGTGCGTCTTTCGAAATTATATCCGAACATGTGGCATCCACCACAATGAACTTCTAGTCTTGTAGTGGCTCTTCGAAGACAAGAAAACCCAAATCATTGAATTCGTTTTTCGAGCCAGTGAGTCCCCTGGACGAGCTATACTTATGCGTCTTTGATAACGCAGATGACTAGACATCTCACAACTCGAGGTCTGCACATCATATTGGAAGAATCGCTTGCTTTATTAATCGCACCGTACCATGAGAGAGTCTCAGTTTACACTAACTTCGAAGTGCGACTTCACGCGCAACTTCATCGTTTGGTCAACACCGGGAACCACAATCGACAGAACATCCAATTCAGTGCACAAAATTTACGGTATACATGTGCGTTGAGTACGTTTATGTATGTATGCGGTGTACGCATGCGTGCGTCGATACAACGAAGAATCACTCATGAACTGGGTAAACTGTTGTCAAATGAAAGGACCAAATTGTCCAAAACAAAATGAGACGCAATGAATACAAAATCAAATGTTCATATACAAAATTGCAAAAAGGATAGACTCATATACATATTTACAAATGGCCGTATCTGAAATCACCATGATCACACAACAGAAATCGATTACATGAAAGCCGAAATTAGTTCTCAAAATTCCTGAATAAATAACACACATTCGAAGATAACCAGTATTTACACGCCTGAAAGAAACGTTGAAAAGTTCCAGTTTCTATAACGAACGTAATTTCTGTGTCCAGTATGCTCGTTTCAATTTGAGAACCTCCACTTTCAAGTCATAAATTTCCATTCGTCTGCGAAAATCTGCTTCCATTAAATGACCCAATTGGTAGGGCGATGATGAGGGCCTGAAGCGAGATGGCATGGAGAAAGAGAAATATTTACATCATTCAACCTGGTCTACCCCCCATCCATCAGAAAACAGAGACAATTGGGAAAATACTTATTCAACACTCACTATACACACGACAGGGTTTCCAATCAAAAGTGTTGTTGATTTTAGGTGTGAAGATGCAACAGAAATGGGTCCTGATGATCATATTTTGATCTACCGATGCCAAACCATATTTTGTAATTGAAGCTGCTTCTGCTGTATTTTCAAACTCAAGATGATCTTTTCCAGCAATCCCAAGCCACCAAACAAAATAGGATATGGTAGTCTATGTGGGGGCATCTGCTGCATGTGCTATAAACAACCAGAGTCAGTGAAGTGTTATGAATACCCTGACTGAAAAACGTTGAGTACAGTCGCAATTTATATTAAACCTTTGAACGGCAGAAAAGGATCATATCGTCTTCAAAGATGAAGATGTCTGTAGACTGCTAACTGAGCTTTCGGTTTTTGTGATCAAACTCGTTGCTGATGCTCGAACCAGCGTTTCGCTGGTAAAAAACGATCAAGGTGAATGTGCGTGTAAGCCTCTGTGGTCTTACAACCGTAATTTCCCATTTGAAGATGAAAACCACATTCCGCACGTCCGTATGAACGCACTTACCCTTCTCGCACCCTGTTGTATTCTTCATTTTCTATCGAGGTTCCCGTTGAGACAAAATGTGCCTGCTTTGCAGACACCAAGCTCACCAAAATGCAATCGCAAGCTCAGAGATTAGCTGCGCTTTGTTTATGAATAGGTATCCGTACTTAGGTTTACTTAGGAATGAAAACACTCCCCAGGAGCATCCAATTCCGGTACAAGGTCTTCCACCAGCTATTAGGCAATCTTCCTTTTCGAATCTTTATTCTCAGTCGCATAAAGTGACTTATAGTTAGGACAATCGTACTTCAAAGTACTTACACACATCCAGACCCGATTCAACCAGTGCAGCATGATAATCTTCTTCGGTCGGACACATGGGCCTATTCTAGAAGTCCTGTAAGACATTTGGGTGATTCTCATCAGTCATCCATTAAGGTACGCAACTGATCAAGCAAACGTTGACCAGGCTCTTTGATAGGTCAGGAATTTAGCTTAGCCTCAGTTCCTTCAATCGACTGGTTGTTTGAAGTCTGTTTGTTTAAGTCCAACTGGTACCGGCAGACACAAAAGCATCACCATCTTACGCCACGCGGCTCTACCAGCAAAGCGCACTCCAGCTCGTCAGCTCAGGCCATTAGCTCGTTCAGTCTCCCATCTCCTGTCAGTTATACAAGATAACTAATATAATTACCAAAACCCATCAATTGCTATCGTTCTGCGCGTTCCATTCATTGGACGGGAATCGAGTCCGCATACATCGTGCGAGCGTCCAAAACCTGATTTCAGAAGTGGCTCAGAATCAGGTGCAAATCACCCATCAGCACAACTAAGTCACGGCCAGTTCTTTTCACGGAATACCGAACTCGCTTGGATGACTTTCACTGATCAAACTGTAACACACGTCACAGATCAGTTAGGACTGATCGGTGACTCAAGACACGTTCACAACAGTAATTACATTCACCCTAAGTAAGGGACTGACTGTTCGAGTGGTGTTTGTTTGAGTGAAGTGGAGGTTTTCCGGCTATGGCTCGTAGCCAGATCTCTTTCTGCTCGCCCTTCAGTCGTGGCTCATCACCGACTCACTGGTTCGAATCTAGTAAGCTAGCTAGCCTCCTCAGATCTGTCAGTTCAATTGAACCAACAATACACTTCCCCAAACTCTACCGGTCTTCTCTCTTGTCGACTGAATTCGTGGGGTCCACCGTTGGGATTGGAAGGCTTAGGAAATCGTAGAATTCTAACTGCCTAAACAGCATCTTAAATCTGCCAAACCACATTTCATACATATATTAGCCGACTAGTGATGTTTGTGCTGAGTGAAACAATGCAAACTATTGCAGACATCAAAAAGCTATCGTATACTGGGTGATCATGCTGCGTCTCGTACGTTTCCAGCTAAACTCTCCTATAAATCATTGCACAACAGAAAAATCTGCAGCTCACAAGTGTAAGAATCTGAAAGTCTGACTTGACGAATAAATACCAGTTGTGCTCACTTCCGTCTGTTTTGTTCATGTTCGGGAATTCCAATAAAATGCCCCCCTGTGATCTCAGTTACTAAAACCTATTAGGTGGATACTCGTGGTAGAAGATGTCAACGACCAAACGCACTTACTGATTGAGAACTTAATGAAAACGACCATGGTGTCCCACTCATACATTAGGCAGATGTTATTGGAACTCAAGTATCAAACTATCTTTCCTCGACGGAATTTCCTTTTTGGAGAGCTTAACTTATACCACGTGAAATGATAGATATGTATAAATCTGTAACCGTCACTCATGATTAATTCAATCCCAGAGTGATCTTTAGGCAGTGTAGATTCCTGAACTGTTGTCAAGTTTGTCCAGTGTCTAGGCCAACATGGAGTGACGCGCAATCCCCAGAAACGAAATCAACTAGTCGAGGTTTATTTACGGGACCATAAAGTAATGATCAGTCAAACTGTTAGAGTGTACAAACCTGGGAACGTGGCGTTCTCAGGAGAATCACCGTTGACTCACGTTCCGTACAGTCCAGAAAGGACGACACGAACTACGGCCAATTGGCCGAGGAACACGAGTCACCGAACTGGTTATCTAAACGAGTTCAACAGTCACAGACAAGGAAAGGAACTTGCGTTTAAGGTGAAAATGCAGACATCGATCGATGGGTGTGACCAACCAGAGAGTACGGCAGGGATTCCCTCAGGCACGCAAAGAAACGATTGGTCCCAAGGTTGAAAAGGTCACAGAATCTTTTGTGTGAGTGTACGTGTTTGTTTATGCTAGCTGACCGAGTGAAGACGATGAGAATTCAGTGCACAAATCGAGCAGTCTACTCTATATTATGTCAAATCAAGAGAGTGGTGGGGACTGTGTGTGTGCGATTGCGTGCGCGTATGTGTGTGACGAACGGTTACTGCCTGCTAGAGGAGGAATATCGTGAAATGATAAGAGTGCAACGAATGTGGTCAATGTCTAATAAGCTGTGATCATTTACAGATAGGTTCAAATGTAGCTTTGGTTGTTGTTGGTGAATAAGAAGGGATGGGAACAGGCAAAGCAGATTCCACAGGTAGTCATGTGATCTTGCGCCTGATCAGTTATTGCCTATCGACTGTTCTTAGTACAGCATGGAGATCCATAAGCGTGATCCCGTTCCGAATAGTGCGACTATTCAACTAAATGCCCAACTTGGGGAACTCTGATATGAATAAATATCACGCCATCTATTGTTGTCTTCGGATGTTCTAAGTGTTATCCAGTAATTCCTTACAGTTTGTTATCTTCGTACATTTGGACCCAATGTCATTTGAACTTTTATGTCTGGCCAGTAGTTTATTGCGCGCATCGGTACCCAGTGTAAACAAAAGTTCCGATCATGCACATAAAGAAAATATACGCGCAGTCTTAATCTCACTCGAAACGGTAGGGGCGTGCATGGACGAACAGTCCATTTTTAGAATCACAAGGTGATTTTTCCAAAGTTATTTCGTCGGTTAACACGACTAACAAGGACTCAAGTATGAATTTTTGCTATATGTAGTGTGATATTGTATTTGAGACCACGTATCATCAATCGACAAAATAACTTTGGACGACTCACTTTGAGATTCAAACAATGGATTCTTCGTCCATGCAAGTTGTTTACGATTCAAATGAGATTGCAGCCATAAAACAACTGTGGAGTGCTCAAGTATAGGGACTATTGGGTAGAAGAGTATCGGGTTCGCATATATGATAAGCGGCAACAAACGCGGAACCGGTCGTGTGCTTCCGGGGAGAAGTTTCCCTGTTACCTGGGTAAGAAATACAATTGTATTTTCCTCATCCAGCTGGGCTATCATAATAGGGCTGGTCGGGTGTGAATAACACAAATGAATATCCAATAGTGCACAACCAATGTGCCATGATACGTAGCAGCCGTTCTGGTTTCAATCACTGGAATAGCCTCGTCAGTCACTTAACAAAGGGAGTCGAGCATACGGCTAAACGGAATCCACTCAACATTGTGATATAATCGTATAGTCTACTATTAGCACGAGCAGCTTGAATTACACAGATGGGAAAAATGCAAGTGGACTTCCCGTTATGAACATTATTCCAGCACAGTGGTAAAACTTTCTGAAAATGGGAAATTCACAACATGGAAACACAAATAATCTATTTGATTGACATTTCACCACGCATCATTATTGGAAAACCTGAGAGTTTCTAGATTCCCTTGGGTTGTCGCCAGCTGTAGTTGGTTTTAACGATGCTCACCATTGTAGTGGACCATTCGTAGGTTGCTTCAATTGAGTGACCTAGACGGAACAGCCGAATGAAGAGAACTGCAGCGGCGAGTATCTGAATGTCAATTCCTCCAGGGCCAGTTGACGCAGATACCGATAAATCTTTGGATAAATGATCGGGACAGTCATCCCAGTCGGGCATGTGCGTGTGAGCTGAATCCGCAGTGAATGAAATCCGCTGCAAAGGAGAGGTTTTCATTCGTCCGGCAAACATTTCAGTCTTCTTGGGGGATCTAAGTTTCCCAAACAAATATTACCAATGTCTCCATTCGCGAACTAGGTAAGTTCAATTCGAGAGTCATAACTGATGCGATTACTGACCAGTGAATATCACATTTCTAGGTGTTAGTACTATCTTGATTCCAGTGAATATTACGAAGAACAAATATCCTTTAGTGCACGGCCTTATATGTATCACATCATTCTCGTGCCATCGACAAATTCTACGGCTATTTCGGTCTTCTTTGGAATCACCCGAGGTGCACATCAAACAGATATCCAACTAGGCGGATCAACATATGGCATGTAGAGTTTTGACTCCAAGAGCATCGCAGCCGCATTGGTCCAACAGCAGTACAGGATAAAGTGTCCATTCGTCGCTGATTTTGGGCTAACACCAACAACACGCAACATAGCGACCGATCCGTTGATGAACACATTCGTAGCACAGTACTGTCACACTTGTACACGAAATGATATTCCTTATTCCCGTCGACTGTGTGCACTGATTTTACTTTTTACACGGGTTTTCATTCCAAGGTAATCGCTTGAGCTAATAAGATAAAATTATCATCAGTTCCTTTCTGTTACAGTTTGATACATAACAAAGTCCACATTCTCAAAAGGCAAATAACAGTTTAATAAAGTCTGGTGTAAATGGTTGTAAGAGACTACAATATGCCAAATATTCCGTCAGCTGAGTTATTGCACACTCGGAATTTGAAATCACAAGTCAAACACACAGATTGCACGATGTACATTCTGGATCATTTCGCTGCATCTTAACAAAGAGCATACTGCCTGTAAAAGTGAACAGTTTCAAATCAAAACAGATGAACAAAATATCTATGAACAAAGACTCGGAATTTAATTGTTCCGATGTCCAATCATGCAGGGTGGTGTTCACGGATACGTTCGGACAATCGTCTGGTCGTGCTGCTGATGTACATTGTTCCACAGGAACAAGTGAATGAGTACACACAGAATGAGGCTGCAAAATCGGGCACTTTGTCTTTCAGTCGCAAAATCATCGCTGGTCTGGATTGGAACAACATCCGGAGAGCAGCTGCATAAAATGTTTTGCAGATGTTGCTTGACAGTCTTCTCTGAGCAAACTCCACCATCGTGTCGCTTTTGAGTGGCAGTTATGTATGCTGGCTTTCTTTTCCCCACAGACTCTCTTGGGGTTTTACCCTCTATTTGCATCATCTTATCCACTGTGCCAATTCCACTGGTTAGGATTTTCATACCTTTTTTTCATCTCGTGAATTGGCCTCCCTTACTCACCTTTCAACCACTATATGAATCACCGAATACTGCGCGCCGAAAAATCCTGTCAGGCGACAAGCGCAACACGTTTCCTCACTATCTAAGCTTGATGAGTTTCGATTATTTCATCTTTGTTGCACCGTTCGACTGGCTGTGCTACACTTCATGTTAATCACCACCTTGACGAACTAACCGAGTTGGTTATTTATGACTGCTGTGCGTTGTTATACGCGGACAGAAACGCCACTTATCAAACAGACTGCTGAATTTTCTGCTCACTATATTCGAAACCAGAACAAACTCACTCACCAGTGAGCCTGAATTATTCCCTGTTAAGTTGTATGCGCACGTCGCAACAAGTAACCAATGTCTGTTTCGTTAAAGGACTAGGATAAACTCGTGTTCGCCCTTCATTCTCTTAGAAACACCAGCCATATCAAAATCCACCTCCGAAAATTTTCACGTGATTACATTCTTCTCCCACAAAAGTCTCTTCCTCATGTGTCTTTCGGTTTTCGTTCGAATCGTCTCTAAGCTGCAATGTCAAAATTTCGTACAGACGATCAATCGAATTTACGAATGCCCAGAAAACCTCTTCCTCTCCAACAGTCGTGCTGCTTCTATTTTAAAATTATCAAGGAGGAAGTGAGAATTCTACACAACTGTATTTTAAACTAAGACTAATTTCTCTTGATGACGGTGCTTTCATCCACCCATCCAAGGAATCTCCAACTTCATTCATCCCGGAATGTCACGTGAGCATAATACCGTTCTTCAAAGAAGTGTTTAAGTTCCTCCGTATGTTTGAAATAATAATAACTTCGGGTATTGGTCCTGGTGGCCTATCGTCATCGCTTTTGAGATTCGGTGCTTTTGCTCTGATTGATCTATTTACTTCTCACTAAACAAATCTATGCGCTTACATTCTATTCCCGACTGTTGATGATAGACTGCAAAACCAACTGTTGTCCTGCTCATTACTACACGTGACCTATTGGAAAATTATGTAGTTTGCCACTCCAAGTGTCAAGCACTGATTGATAGTAATCCCCAACAATGGAGAGGGCCTTTGTGGTTATGAGGTATTTACCCCTCCCGTGGCACACATACGCAAGCGTGTAATAAAAAAAAACACCTAATTGTATCAAACTCAGTACATTTTCAATCAATATATACCATTATATATATATATATATATATATATATATATATATATATATATATATATATATATATATATATATATATATATATATATATATATATATATATATATATATATATATATATATATATATGCATACTTATTGTCGTGTAATTTCCTTGTTTGATTACCTTGTTTTTTTACGTATCTTACATCATACCGATTTCTATTTCAGACCATGTACCTTCATTATTAGTCAAGTAGAGCGTAACATTCCAGTCACCGAATCTCGTTCTCTCTGATAAAGCTATAATCGTCTGTTGCGAACCGTGCGTACCAATATACTTGACTAATAAAATCATGGGCCGTTATCTACAACCGGACAAGTTCGACACCGATATCAATGCTCCGGATGCTTCTAAACAGTGGACTTACTGGCTTCGCACTTTCAATGCCTTTTTAAAACGAGTACAGTCTGATGAATCTGATAACCTTGATATGCTTATCGACTTCCTTTCACCGTCAGTTTACGAGCATATCTCGGAGTGCGGAATCTCCCAAAGCGCCATTTCAATCTTCCAGTCCCTATACGTGCACCCAAAATGTGTCGTCTTCGCCTGGTATCTACTCGCTACATGTAAACGAGATTGCGGGCAAAACATTGATCAGCACGTCCAGGTTATCAAGTCATTGCCTAAGGATTGCGACTTCCGCTTGGTGTCCGCCGAAGAGTATCACGATGACGTTATGCGCGACGCATTTATTACTGCATTGCAGTCTAACAACATTCGAACAAGATTTCTGGAGCAACCAGCACTGACGCTTAAGGCTGCTTACGACATGGCTAGATCACTGAAGACAGCTCAAAAACAGTCACAGTCTTACAGGATCGAAAACGTTCCTTGTGCGTCCACGACCCCTCTAAACCCCTTTCCCGTTGTACAACTTGCACCTGCCCCAACAGCTGAGCCCAAACCGATCACATTGGCCTTACCTAAAGCCATATGTTGTTTCTGTGGTTACTCCCACCACCCCCGCACTGAATGCCCCGCTCAAGAAGCAGTTTGCAAGGCTTGTGGAAAGACTGGACATTTCGGACGTATGTGCAAATCAAAACCGGCCCCTTCCCTTATTACTTCTGCCCTCACTCCCCTGTTGTCCTCTGTCATAACGGCGGTTGCCCCAGCTTGTTTATCCGGCGCAACAACCAAAATTCATGTGAATAAAGTCGAACTCCAAGCTCTGATTGATACGGATAGCTCCGATAACTATATATCTCAGAAAATCATCGACTCATTTGATTGACCAGTCCACCCTTGTGACTCGAAAATTACTATGGCGACGACGTCATTGTCCTGCGTCATTTCCGGCTACTGCTGTGTAACAATTCGTTATCAAGATGTAGTCTACGAAAATGTAAAACTGTCAGTCATGCAGAATCTACGCGCCGATGTTCTTCTTGGTCACGATTTTCTCGGGTTACATGTAAAGGTCGAAATACCGTTTGGGGGAACTTGCGGACTGTCCGCCGCTAAAATTCAGTCCCCGCCCTGTTTGCTCATGTCTCCTGACTGTAAGCCTGTTGCCACCAAATCCCGCAGACTCTCCTTCGAAGACGACGATGGCATAATTGAGCCGTGGAACTCTCTATGGAGAGCCCATGTTTTGGTTGATAAAAAAACACGAACCATAAGAAAAGAATGGTCATTGACTATAGTCAGACGATCAACTGTTTTACGCAGTAAGATACAAATCCACTACCATGCATAGACAATATGGCGGAGAACATCGCCCGGTACGCTGTTTACAACACCCTAGACCTCAAAAGTGCGTACCCTCAAATCCCAATCGCGGAAAATGAAAAGCTCTATACGGCTTTCGAAGCAGCAGGCAATCTTTTTAGTTTTACCGAACATCACTTATGGTCACCAACGGTGTGGCTTGTTTCCAGCGCACAATCAATGAAATCCTGAAAACAGAAAATCTGAAGGATACTTTCGCCTAAGTTGACAATGTAACTGCGTATGGCTTGACAAAGACGGACCACGACCGCAACCTCGAATGCTTCCTGAAAGCTGTCGCCAAATATGGCATAACTCGGAACGATGCAAAGTTAACCACAGCTGCCACAGAAATCCGACTCCTCGGTTACCACATAACACAAGGCGTAATCAAACCAGATCCTGAACGAATGAAGCCTTTTTGTGATATAAGTCTCCGACAGACATGAAATCATCACGACGCGTGGTAGGTATGTTCGCCTATTATTCCCAATGGATACCAAACTTCTCTGACAAAATTAACCCCCTCGTCCGAAACACAATTCCTCCTCTACCATCGCTTGTGGGAAAAACATTTGAGAATCTGAAAGTAGCATTGGGAACCTCAATGATTGTGACGGTGGATCATAACGTTCCACTTGTTGTCGAAACGGACTCATCCGACATAGCTATAACTGCTTCACTGAGTCAGAACAATCGACCAGTAGCCTTTTTCTCCCGTACATTGACTCCTAGCGAACGACACCTTTCCGCCATCAAGAAGGAGGTTTACGCAATCGTCGAAGCCATTCGGAAGT
Organism: Fasciola hepatica; assembly: GCA_948099385.1. NCBI lineage: Eukaryota > Metazoa > Platyhelminthes > Trematoda > Plagiorchiida > Fasciolidae > Fasciola > Fasciola hepatica. The sequence goes on along the minus strand of CANUEZ040000012.1, from coordinate 4,085,007 downwards.
GGCGGCACTTTCTCCTTGGTACTCATTTCAAACCAATCACCGACCAGCGATCTGTCGCCTTCGTGCATGGTAGCAAACAAAACATTAAGATCAAAAATGATAAGATCCATAGATGGTGGCTGGAGTTGTCTGCATACCACTTCGATACAATCTACAGGGCCGGAAGCGACAATCGGGTTGCTGACGCTTTGTCTCGTTGCTCGTGTGCTTCCACTCTTGATAGGAACACCTTGGAAATTCTCCATGACTCATTATGTCATCCCGGAATAACCCGTATGGTTCACTTCTTTCGTTCCAAGAACTTGTCATACTCAGCAGAAGTCAAAAACGTGATCTCTAGGTGTACTGTCTGTGCTGAAATGAAACAACGTTTTTACAAACCGCCTGCATGTGATCTTATCAAGGCCACGCAGCCTTTTGAAAGACTCAGTATTGACTTCAAAGGGCCACTGCCTTCATCGAGCTGCAATCGATATCTACTCACGGTTATCGACGAGTACTCCCGGTTTCCATTTTCACTTGCCTGTCCGGATCTGTCGTCTTCTACAGTCATCGGTTGCTTGTGTCAATTGTTTGCGATATTCGGAATGCCCACCTATACTCATTCTGATCGAGGATCCTCGTTTATGTCATCCGAACCGTCTCAGTATTTGCGAGACAAAGAGGTAACGATCAGTCATACAACAGTCTACAGCTCACAAGCCAACGGTCAAGTGGAACGTTTGGAGGGCACTCTGTGAAAAGCTATCTCCCTGACCCTACGTACGAGAGGTCTTCCAATCTCACAATGGGAATCGGTTTTTCTGGACGCACTCCATTCCATCTGCTCATTACTTTGTACCGCTACGAACACAGCCCCTCGTGAACGTCTCTTCTACTTTTCTCGCCGCTCACCAAGTGGCTATTCTATGCCTAGTTGGCTGACAACTCCTGGCCTTGTATTCATCAAACGCACGGATCGACCTTTCAAGTATGGCCCTTTGGCGGATGAAGTAGACCTTATTAGCTCCAATCCATACTACGATCTTGTAAAACTGCCTGATGGCAGATAGAATAATGTTTCTATTCGTTGTCTGGTCCCTCGGGGCGACATACCAGCATTAACACCCGAATCTCACTCATTCATAACAGTCAGCGGAGACACGCAACATGTAGATCATTCGTTAGTATCAGAGCCCGACAACACCTTCATACACAATACAGACAGTGCCCCACTACCCATCATCCCGTTGCCTAGTAACCCCACTGAACTGTTAGAACGACAACAGAGAATACGTCCATACTACTTACGAAATCGACGGGCCTAGGCAAACAATTTGATAAACATCTCAAATCTTGCTACGAAAAAAACTTCTCGTAAACCCCAATTTTCCGGCCGGGGTGAATGTCATGTAATTTTCCTTGTTTGATTACCTTGTTCTGTTAACGTATCTTACATCGTACCGATTTCTATCTCAGACCATGTACCTTCATTATTAGTCAAGTAGAGCGTAACATTCCAGTCACCGAATCTCTTTCTCTCCGATAAAGCTATAATCGTCTGTTGCGAACCGTACGTATCATTTGGATCATGAAACACTAAATCAATAAAAAGCGTGTTGTGCATAAGGAAACTGACGCAATCAAACCTAAACAAACACATACACACACATGGATAAGCGAATCAAATGGAATCTTAGTCAACTCACTTTCGCAAAACAGTCGTTTTATTCGAATCCACCTCCTTCTCAGAATCCCCATTCACACACTTGTCCTTCTCCGTACATTCGTTGTTCACTGATAACTTCTCATCCGATTCATCATCACTCGATACACACAACTCAATCCGATCCTCATCTCCGAGCAAATCATCATTCAGCACCTCGAGCACCGTAGAACCATCTGCGGTCCTCGACGAGACAGCGACCGACTGACCATTCACAAACTCTGCGTCTCGCCCAAATCCATTCACACAAACTCCGTTATTCAATGCTCTCGAACAAAAATGAAGAATCTGAGGTACACCTCCACCACCACCACCATTACCCTGAATATCAGCCACACCCACGGATGAACGAATTGAATTGGTCAGACGCATTGCTGTCTCCGCTGATGCTTCCGATGAAGAAATTAACCGTGGTGGGGCCGATGTCGGGGTTGAGACGACCGACGAAAAAGTCGGTTCTGATACACCGGATACACTTGTTACCCGTTGTTCACTAACACTAGAACACGAGTTCACGAACTGATCCAATCGCGAAATCGGTGTATCGTGTAGTATCGGACCCACCGACCCATTATTCTCCATCGCACAGGTCATCATTGATTGTGCTTTCATGCGTAGGCGCTTCCACGAACGTTTCGGCCACCCATAAGCGTGCATGCAGTTAGATATATCCACCCAAATTTGTTTGTATTGATCAGCAGTCATATGTGTAGAAACACTGCGTAGAGTATTCCGTGCTCGACCAACCAACTCAACCAGTAATTGTTTCTCGCCTACCGAATACGGACCAACACGTGCTGCTTTCCGATCTGAAAGTGCTATATGGCTTCGTTTCGATCTCAACAAATCCGTCTCATTCATTGTTTCACAAACAGAGAGCATCAAATTTGTCACAGTGATTAGTGTAATGTGGCATATCGCGCAGCTGGAAGATCCGATTTCTGATGATTTGTTGGAGTGATTTGGACTATTGTCTATTGATCGGATGCTCTCATCGTTTCAGGTATGTCTGTATTCGTGTTCCTCGTCAAGGTCATTTGCATTCCGACGGATTGGCGATCGATGCGCACGATGCGTACGATGCAAACTAGATGAACGTGGTTAGACAGGTACGTTCCTCTATTAGTTCATCGTTCTGCCTTACTACGTGCGTGCGTGCGTGCGTGCGTGCGTGCGTGCGTACGTGAGTGCATACGCGCTAACATACTATTGAGACATTGTTAGGACTTTGGTGTTCATCCAATTGTCTGTCGTCCACGCGCACGTGTGATGTCGGCAACGGTTCAACGTGTCTTTTTTCTTAATGTGTGTATTTAAAACTTGAATAGCCGTATTGCGAGACACCAGGATTTCATTAATCGGGACATCCATCTGTCAGTGATTTTCAGACCACATTTTCTCTTCCTCAGAAAATATGATCAGTATATTTTCAAAAAATCTCCCTGATGATCGTTCTATATTATTGTGAATTTTCATTGAATTCATTGACGTTATTGGATGAAGTGAAGTCGTAGCCCTAATAACTTATTCTCTTCCCAGTCGAAGGTATTTTGTGGTGTCTTTCTGGTTGAAAACAACTGATTTGTCGTTTGTTGTTTTTAACAATGACGTGTTGATTGTTCACTTCCGACCTACGTCGCTCAAATGCGTTCGGCAGAAAATTTCCTTAGCTACCCTGTGTTGGACTACGTAAAATTAACGGCTTGATCTTTGAACTGGGCCGTGCTATTTTATACTATCATTACTGCGTTGGTTTATTAGATCACTATATTTTACAGTTTTCTTTTCCACATCGACGTTGTGTCTTAGATGCTCAAGTACAATGCGCATGTTTTGAAATATCAAATCAGTGTATGTCCGGTTGATCCTGTACTCCAATATCCGTTCAGTCATGTCGAGAATGTCCGATATCAGCTACTTGCTTAATTCCTTGAAATATCCGATCTGTGGTGTTGTTTTATTTTAGGAATCTTAGCTTAATTCGGTGGTAGATGATGAATTAGTGAGGCTGGAATGAATCACCAGCCATAGGCTGGACAGACAGTCAGACAGGAAACTCAAAGAAGGAAGTGTCATTACCTACGTACGTCATGTTTGTTTGGTGTCATTCCTCTTCATGCATGTTTACATAAAACACACGAATTTTTGCAGTCAAAACATTTGAAGTAAGATACACCTAATCCCTAGACGCTTTTCTATTGTTCCATATAATCTATACGTAACCTCGGCCTGCAGTTCCACGGAACTAGCCGTCTTCCTGAATTCATTCTATCTGAACCTAACGGAGTGAATGGAGAGCACACTTTTTATTGTGGCTGTTGACTTCGACACCCCCGAGTTGACTTTCAACAGTCTAACTTCCCTCCATAGCATTGGTAATTTCCCCACCAGCGATGGTGCTTGCCTAGACTACTTCTTCGTGAATGAGTCATCATTTTTCATGCTGTAGGACGTGCCTCATTGGGAAATCCCGACTACTGTGTTCTCGAATTCCTTCCTAAAATGTTTGGTAAGTGTAATCAATAAAGCCGAATACAGAGCCCAGTCTGGAATGACGGATTGACAATATTTCCCCTCCTATCTTTCCTAACTTCGCAACACCAATTTTGATGACGACACCGACGCTGTTCATAATTTTCGCATTTCTAACTTATGAATGCAACTGTGTTAGTCACGAAGATGATGTTACCGAAAACAAGCTTGTTCATTGTTTGTGTTTTTGGATATAATGGGATTATTCAGTGAGTTACACAATCCTTTGTGATAATTAGAAAAGAAAACGTTAAAATTTCAGTGACAACATCATAAGACCACCTCAGATCGTCTGATATATTTACTAATCCAAATCGCGTGCAAGCGCTATCCTACTTGAGGACAACGGCACATCTTCTCGGCAGACTTCTTACAAGACCTGTGAGTGTCCCTTGGTCAGTATTCACCGACTCTCTCGGATCACGTGCTTTGGTGTAGACGACTCATATGATTCTGGTTCACATGGTCTTGTTAGTCACCAAATCAACAGATCGAACTAATCAGTTTCTTGGTCGGCTTTATGATCCGTCGGGTTTTGTGAAATTCTCCAAGAAAAAGCGCCCCAGAATTCGAGGTTTTGTACTTCCCTCCTCCTCGTTTGTCCCGCTTTCTCCTCTAATTTAAACGTACAGCACAGTTTCGATCTGAAATTTGGTATGCGGTTATGTACCACGCCTTTGGTCGTTCTGACCAGAAATGATTTGTTTGGAGAATGCAGACGTGGAAATGTATGATTAAATGAGGAAACCGTTTACTTCATTCGTGCACTATATATTGGTTCATGTTTCCATCGGACTTCTGGTTCACTTGTTCAATGACTTGCTCGAATGCATGGTGAAAAAGTGAGGTCGGTTTGGTGTAATATTTGCAATACACAAATTGATAGGGCGTATGGAAATGACTCCCAGCCGGAATTTCGCAAACCAAAATAGCAAGAAGATCAAGTCTGCGGAATAGCACGTCAAATTTATTGCGAAACTGTTTTTTAATAATACGTTTAATCAGAAAATAAATAATTGATAGATTAGAAGCTGACCAATCACAACGAGATTTTGCATTACCCGTCCTCAGCGATCCTGATTGGTTGAGTCTCTTCAGCGTGCTTACTACGAAGCTGTAGCTGGCCGCATCACGTGTGATGCCCACTGAATCACCACAGTCGGATTTGAATTTCAGTTTTATTAGTCAGACGTCACAAGTCAACGTCGATTTCGAACCAGTTGCTGTGTATGCGCAGTCTAGTCGATTGACAAATCCGGTCATATCAGGAAAGCTGACGCGTAAGTGTGGATTAGACAATTTTCGTGCATTCGCATTGGCGTCATTACTATTGTTGATATATGAAGTGTGGTGCTACGTAGGAGTTAACAAGGGCAGTTAGCTGGTGATCAGGAAAGCTGATGTGCCGACAGGCAAAGCACGTACAGTAGCATGTTACTATAAGTATCACGGTTTCAGTTAGAATTGAAAGAGTGTCTGATTATTTATGAACAGTATCTCACATCACACGTTATCAGTAGACTGTATGCCAGTGTTCGGATGTGAAGTTCCAAAATTGTCTGAATCATGCAAATGAGAGGATTTTCCATAAGCAGTCTATAACTTGATCCAAATAATGTCACTTGAAACTATCGCATTTCCTCCCATGAGTTTCCAAGACAAATTTCCCAAGGGTTCCCAAAGTCTTGAAAATAATAACAAATAAAATCATCAACGATGACAAGAAACGTGAATGATTTCGCAATAAGATAACTACTAAGAAGTATCTCGCAAGACAATAAACAATCTCGTTAAGAACAAATATTCAGTGGAGTGCGTGATCAAGGTCGATATATACAATCTCTTTCTTCCGAATTGCCTACAATGGGGAGTGGGTTGATCTCAACTGTAAATGACGACAGTTTCAAGAGGAAACCTATGCTTACTTAACAAGCACAATATATATAGAAGGCCATACAAAGTCGTTGGCATGAACTACAACTTTAAGTACTCCTCGTGCAAAACGAGTTACCCCCATCTCCATGGGGAACTTCATCAATCACCTGTCGTTCAGTGCATGAGTTGACACCGCCGCGTGATACGTACGTATTACATCTCAAAGTGAGACTAAAATCTGAGTTAATTACGGGACTGATGGTGTTGCTCGCAACGCTGTAAATACATACTACTATTGTCTATATATAAACGAAACGGTAACCCTAACAGAATGGGACATCTTTGTGAAGCTACGTTATAGTGCATCCCCATTCTTTGCATCCTGGAAGCGTAAACCCCATGGCTTTTGTGACCGCAATCACAATGCTCGCGAACAGTACGAATTCATGGCATTCTGTATTCTTACTGTGAACAAAACCATTTCCGTGGGCTTGGAACACCCCTTGTAGCACACGGCGCGTTCGTAACATCGGGTCTCGAACAGTTTGTTTAGTAGCTATCTTACACGGATCAAAATTGGTTTGATAGAAAGGAATTCGATAACCGGAGTAACGACCCTTGACCTGATCACTGACGATCACAGACACCAATTGGGTTTCCCGTTTTCATCGACCAGGCAGATGAGACTACCGAAGGCGCATCGTCCCACCCTCCTATCTCTCGACAGTACCAGTTGCCACTAAAGGTAACTACTAAATACAACACTGACTAGTTTTATTGTTAATATTTATTCAGGAAATGAACAGATGAAAAATTGTACATCCACAACAATGACATCCTGTGGCTTCGTATGTTCCCCGGTGCAAAAGAACCACCATTGGTAAGTGAAATATACTGCCGATATTTGCTCTCACCTCCTAACTTTCTTAGCCGTACCATGCGGCTACTGTCGTACTGCACTTTGTACTGCAATAAGCTGCGTCTAAATGATGCAGCGTGGCGAAAGCACATTCCGAATTCGGGTACGTGAAAAAGTTAGAGTTAGCCTCGGACAAACAAGCAACCTACCTCGATGATCGGTTATCTTTCCGGCGACGGTGTACGTAACACTAGGTCACATATTTGTTGGGAAAACAGTCAGAGCATTGCGTGTCTTTTTTCTTACCTCCAGCAAGCATCACGGAGTTGCATACGTAAAACGAAGTATATGTTATCTGGTACGCTCGTTCTACAAATAAACTAAGTTAACTTATAGAATTCACGGAGATCCTGTATTAAATGCCGAGAAACAGCAGTAACACCAGTAGAACTAGACCCCAACGCGATAACCACCAACCAAAGTATGCCACCACGACCAAACTCCAGAGACCCCGTGCACCGACAACATATATGACCTGCGGACCAATCAAATTCAAATGAGGTAACCAATAGCGGACAAGGCTTACCACGATCGTTGTCATTGTAGAATATGTAAACGAATGTTCATCATAGGTAAAGTGATATAGAAATTTTACACAACATAACACACATACCCGTGACGCGCCTGGTCAAGAAGACTAGTATTTACGAATAATCATTGCACAACAGCTAAGGCACAACGCGTGGTTCTGCAGCAATCATTTCCTCACTATATTGGTTTGCGTGGTTTCGGATTGGAGCGATTTCAATACATTCGGACCAAGTTCTGACGCGTAGTTCGGCAGGTAAACCAAGAGACAACAGCGTTCCGGGTCCGACCAAAAGTGCAGTACGGGAAAGGTCAAATAAACAGTGGCGAAGAGGGCTGCTTACTCATCGGAGTTTATCGGTCCCACTCACCACATACAGACCATGAGAAGTCAGGGGCGAATCACGATTATTCCGTTTAGATACCGAAACAGCCTGTGTCCCAAATGTGGTTGAGTAATTAAGTAGTTTGGTTTTGTGTATTTGAAATAAATACAGGAAGATAATCATCTTTCTTTCATGGTTAGGAGGAGACAGGAGAAACACCAGATGTGGATTTGTGGGAATATCAAATTTCGGTATCTACGAAAAGGACAGTGTAAAGATTTATTGAAACTGGACATGGAAATTTAGCTTGCTCTATCAAGAAACTCCTTTAGACTGATCTAGTCCAGATCCCATGTTATCCATCATAATTTTAGCTTGCTTTTAGCAAACGGTTCGTTTCTTTCCCGTGCACTTAGGGTACTAGTTTCCATACGGACTGTCACACCTAGACAACACGGTCGTGCGATGATTGATTAGAACTACTTTATTGAACGCTACTAGTTTCGGTGTTTGATTGCACAGCAATGCTTTGAAACTTTGGAACAGGTCAGCTTTGTAGCCTGTTGCAATTATCTGTCTTTCAATCGAAGAAGCTGGCTGTTTCCCGTGGTTGTCTTGGCCCAGGGGGTGGGGTCTGGATTTTTGACAGCTATTTGAGTATGTATTCCTGCCAGTGTATACGTCACCGCAGGTACAAGTGAACTGGTAGATAATATGTGAGACATTGGGATAAGTAAGACTGGTTGAGTGATTTCGAAAACAGCCTTTTGGTGGTCTGCAGCAAATGCAACTGCGCCGTTGTGTATGTGTGTTTAAGAGCTGACTTGAGATTACGATTTATTCGATTAAATAAATGATCTTTAAAAGGTCTAGTTATAAAATCTTGCTCTTTCTCGACGTTCATCGTTTTCTCGCACACCAGGCTCAGCTTCTGATGTTGTTTGATAAAGTTTGCCGGACAATCGTTGGTCAGGGGCTTTCTTTTTATGAACTCTTGTGCATTTTATACTTGATATTCTGTACAGATTTTCTGGGCTCTGTTGAAGAGAGTTCTGACCAATCCACGTTTGTAAGCCACAGAAACGGGGCAAGACAATTGTAAATAAGGTCCGCTGCATGTTGCCTCTCGGTGGATTCCGCGCTGTAGAGTCCCATTTAGACTCCTGGTCAATAGAATATCTAGAAAAGGCCAACTATCATGTCACTCTTCTTCGTGAGAAACTACGAGGTTTGGATGCATAGAGCTAAGAACGTTAACAAAAGGGAAAAAGCTTTTTTCAGTAGCAAAAATTGAAATATCATCCACGTATCATCGGCAAAATGGAAATCGGGAAACATTATCACAGAACTGCTTCTTGATCATCCCCAAAAACAAGTCCGCCAAGTTTGGTCCTAGAGGGCTCCCCATGGATACACCATCAGTTTGTTTACAAACTTTACCTTCAAAATTGAAATGAATGCATTCTGTGCATAAAAGAATGAGGTCTTTCAGGTATTCAACAGGAATAAGCAAATGGAAGTTGTGCGAAGAAAGAGGTACTTTCGTAATAACTGACTCAACATCGACAGAACACATGTTATCAGAACTCACTGAAATATTGTTTAACGAATTGGCGGGTTCAAATGAGCCTGGTAGAAAAAATGGTGTTATATATTTCTGTTGCCTTAACCCCGTCTCCCCATACTGTACTGCATATATATACCGACATATTTTACTTTCTAGGTTGACAAGAGTAAGCGAAATGCTTGCATCTCGTGACCTAGGTCTTCTTAGACAAGTGCTGAGTGGACCTAACCGGTTTATATCTGGGGTCCCTTTGTCGGCCCTATCTGTTTGTATGGAACTCTGATTCCTAGGAGATTTAATCTCTTACGTAGCCTCTTTCTGCAGTAGTGTCTTCATGTATCTGGTATCCATATCTCTTTCCGTTATGACTCCATGACTGCCTGGATTACATGACGTAATTATCTCTCTGTCTCTCTAATTGATTGACTGAGATTTGTCCACTCCGTTATGATTGTGACATTTTGTCATAGCCATAGCTGTTCCGTAAGTTCTTCACCACGTTGGTGTGCGTGCATTCCTTCAGCCAATTGCTTCTCTTCTGAGGGCTGATTGGTCAAAATGCTTCCCATGAATACCGAATTTCATCGTGAACCGCTCGACTCGCTCCTGGATTGGCGTCCTTAGAGTCCCTTGTCCATTTTTGCCTGCAAATTTTGAAGCTCCTTTTCACTGTCCCGATTCTGTGGTCGGTTTGTCTAAAATTTGAAGAATACAAACTTTATTCTCTGATAATTTGACAGTGGGTTAATTCATGTCAACTCTGTGCGCGCATTGTGCTGACTTATCTTTCAAATTCGATAGCCCAAGCAATTCTGCATCACCGTTATCAATATACTCTACCTCTCGTGACACCGATAGTACTGTAAGTATGTGGACACGCAATCGTCGTTTGTTATCACCGTGATTACCAATGTTCTTGTTCTTTCTTCTATTAGCTTAATTTCAGTACGCATAAAGTGTGCCATATTTAGTCATTTGTGAATCAGCTAAAACAATCTCGTTCTCTACGAGTGTTCTGGTGCCCCAACCGGCTATTTTTAATTAATTTTGAGTTAAATCGGCATTCGATTTTTTCTTTGTCTTCCAACGAATTTAAAAAAAAAATTATTCAGTTTGTTCCCTGTAAGATTTTGAATCTTTTCAATGCAGGATTCGAGTTATTCATGTAGTCAGTCGTATATCGTCCAAACCGTATTTTTCTAACTGAGGAAGAACATATGTGATTTGGGCGTTAATATCTGTGACAAACTTAGTGGCTTCACGTGGAGTTGCATATGATTCGCTTGAATTAACTATAGCTCAGCTTCAAGTTAATTGGCTCCCGGCATTCGACTTTTTGATGTGAAAAATACAATTGAATTTTCTATTGCATGAAATGGATATATTTACGTTAACCCTGGCTTAGTGCCATGTTTCTATTCCTGTACCCAAAGACGGACAGTAAGCAGCTCTCACACCATCAGCCCATTAAGTAATGGTAGCTAACTCAAGATGCCTTCAGTATTAGTGAGTCGTACCCCACTATTCTCCCCGGTTCTCTGTTCACCGTGCTCCGTTTATCAGACTATCCTGCTCGCCCAGGTAGTGCACTGAGACCAGTCGAAATTGAAACGACTACAACTTGAGTTTGGTTTGATTAACTGTCGCATAGCTTTACGAAGCCATCACATAGAGTTAAGAAACTGTCAGCTGACAGCCGAATGCAGTGGATTTTTTCTCGGGACAGTATGGCACAACCCATTGTTCGTCTGGTCCCGTTACTCCCACGAGGATGGTTTACCGTTGTTTCCGCCCGTATTCAAATGCTCCTACAATCAGTTGCAACAAAATGCTTCAGATGTTTTGTCAATAGATGGGCTAATTCATCGTCAATACGAATCACTGGCAAAATAAATAGACCAACTCGAACCCACAAATTGTTACTCCATCCACAGATAGCTTGTGAAATGAACGAGTTAAACTATAAACGACGAATAAAAATAATTAGCCCTGGAAGATGCCGTTTAAATTTGAAGATCTTGGTGTCCAAGCTCTCTGTCCTCTCAGTCCGATCCACAGCAACAGGAGGGTCTCATCAAGCCAATTCGTGACGACAGTTGTGCTGTACGGTGGTGCTCCATCTTGCTGGAACAGTGCCCTCGACCAAGATGGAAGCGGTAAGCTGTCCAGGTAGGGGCCCAGAGTCTCCTGAAACACTTGCAAATAGTGACCAGAGTTCATCTTGTCAGGGAAGAACACTGGGCCAGTTACTCGAGAGTGATGCAGCGCACACCAAAAGTTCACCTTCTTGTCACCTTGTCGATGGCCTTCATGGTGGACAAAAGTATTCTTCTTATGCCAACTGGTTTCGTGTTTCAAGCCCCTCACATTATGCAAGTAGAGTGTATATGTATTGGACATTCGTGACAGAAGTATGAGAAGTTCCCAATTCTTTGTAGGCCTTCCTGAGAGCAGAGCTAGCTCAGAAACTTCCGCAGCAGACCAAGTCTTTGAGACAGAAAAATCGGACCGTACGACAATCGTTTTTATTCATATAGTGAGCTCCATAAGTACCGCTCGAAAGGGTTTACATAGAACGGGAAAATAATTTTTCCTTTAAAATGCTCCAACCCTGGCTTGCATTTTAGGGGCATTGCAAACCGAAATGATATAATTTATTATTCTCTTTCGACATCATTCATCCTAACAAAATTAGCTAAATGATTGGAATTCATACATCTCGTAGATTAGAATCATGAGACCGAGGAGGAAGTATCCAGTGAAATTAGGGGTTAGAAGACGAGGATGACAATAGCAGTGTCTGGTTTGACAATAATCAAGAGTGGAACTCGTTTGTGAATGAGGAAATAATTTTTTGTTTGACGCGTCAGTTCTCTCTCACGTTTATTGCAGTGGTTTCATGTAGCAAACTAAGTGAAAAAAGGCTTGGGCTTCATGATGGTTTTGAAATTTCGGCATGTTTATTTATCTGCCTGGAAGACTTTCGTGGCAGAATAATGTAGTACGCCATGGTATCATTGACTATTCGATCGAGAGTACATTCCATTCAATTTGTCCACTGATTGACGGCGGCTACGTGACTTTTGGCTACTGGCAATTGTGTCAGTAGTGAAAACTGAAATGCAACCGATATGGACCATCACAGGAAACAGTTTGCAGACTGTACAATGGCACTCATAAAACACAGTTCGGAAAGTTAGCTGGATGTATATTGAGAACCATTATCCTAAACATATATCTAAGAGAAACCCAATCTCAGGAGTATGCTTCTGAGGTAGCGAATCGTAGACTTGCTAGTGGGTCGTTTTATGATGCCGAATTCTGGCCTCTTTGATATCGAATCCACATGAAGTAGGAAGTAGACGTCACGAATAGGTTCTGCAAAGTCAGCATGACCGCGGTCCCGGGGTTCTGGTATCAGTTGCCATGGCTGCTGCTCAGATTGTGGTGGAGGTTTTAAAGCTGCCGTGCTTTGGGTGAGCTCTCTGACCAATTGTTGGCTATCTGACTCCGTGAAAGGTCAATAGACGTAGCTGTTCATCGAGGATTTCATTGTATTCAGCCCCGGATGTACCTTGTAAAACTGTCTCAGGATATCAGGCTTGGGTGATTTCAGGATAACCATTTGCTCGCCGAGAAGAAGGCAGTCACTTGTGGTCAGTAGCATATGGCATCGCAAGAAAAGTTACAAATCGACGGTTCAGTGGTTTTCTTCAGAAAGTTCTTGATTTCATGGATGGCTCTGTCAGTATAAGTGGCTTTCTTGATCGTGTTGGCATTTTTCTTTAAGTATAAGATAAAATTTATGCGCATATGCTGGCCCTCTTTCTCATTGTCAACGGAAGAGATGGCCAGCTCGTCGTCCTTTTTGAATTTTGCAATCAGCTCAACTGCGTTCTTAGTTTGTTCCAGGGAATAAAGTTTCGGTTCTTTTAATGATGAAGTTTTACTCATGTTGTAGCTGTTTGAATGAAAAACCTGCTCGTGGGTGTGTCCCACAATTCCATTGTATCAGTTATTAACAACATATGCCGGTGTGGAGAATATTTTGCCATGAAAATTACCTTCACAATCCATTATTCCGGTGATAACCATTTGGTTACCTGAAGCTTTACAAGCTAGGGTACATGTTGGACGGAGAGTCGCTTAACCTGGAGCTTGCCACGAAGACCTCGTCAAAATGGTTATATTAGAGCCTCATTCTAATTGAATACCGTTCATAGTGAGTGTGATGGTATGTGCCGATTCCCACTAGCGTTTCAGCCTCACTTCAGACTCCGGGTCAGTGCTTGAGCCAGCTGATCCGCAATCAACAAGGTAGCGGGTCGACAAGAGGCGAACCGATTCCTGTCAGGTGGTAGCTAATCGTATCGCTAATCAGTCAATCAGAAGACAGTTTCATTTCAATTCAGTTTGTGCAACCACTAACCTTGCACCTCTGGGCTCTCGTTTCGGTTGCTACCTCCCAGCTTCGTCCAGTAAACCGCAGAAAGAATAGAAGCATCAACTGAAGAAGATCCAAAAATCAAAGTAATAAGCGGAAATCACGAAGACAAAGAAAGAGTCCGAATGCAACCACGTCACTGGCCGCCACATACAGCTGTACCGCCTGTTTCCAACCATTTGGTCAGCTGATCACGTGGACCCCAACATGGAAGTTTAACACGTCCTACTTGATCAAGTCCACTGGTCAACGTTTTCATACCCTTTTGTCATGTCATGGACTGACCACCTCGACCTACCTGCTTCGGAGAACAACGTACGCCAAGGAAGTCTATTGGTAGGCATGTGTACCACGTGTCCCAACCACCTTAACCTGTTTACATTCAGTACTTGATCCACAGACTGACATCCCGTTCCCAACACCTTACGTCTAACCTCCGCATTGCTGATACGATTTCCTCACTAAATTCGGGCAATCCTACCGAGACATCGGTACTCGAACACCGACAATCTTCGTCTATCTTTTACCCTTAACGGCCACGTTTCTAAGCCGTATAGAAGAACGGACCTAACAGCCTCAGTGTACACTGGACCCTTGACAGACAACCGGATGTTATGCCGATGACAAAAATGGCAGAGGTCGGCTAAAGGCAAACGCGCTTTCTGTATACTCGATGACACTTCATCCGATTTCTGTCCACCTGATGAAATATAGCTACCCAGGTGAGAAAGCCTATCTACTTCAGCTAGGGCTTTCCCTGCCAACACAAAATATGGTGTAGCATTTTACACTTTGAAGGTGCAAAACGCATTCCAAATATTACTACACTGTTTTAGGCTACCTAAGAGAGCTTGCAACTTACCGGGATCTTCACTCAGAAGAAAAACACCATCCGCATATTTCAAGTCTCAGTTTACTGCCTAAGCAAAGATCGATCCCGCTATTCTCAACTCGTATGAGGATAGGGTTATCTCAAGAATCAATTTCATTACAAAGTTGAAGAAGAAGGGCGAAGGAGGACAACAAACCGCTTTCTGTGATGAACTTGGGTGAATGATTGCCGTAAGCACGAACTCTGTTTCCACTGTTGGCATAAAAGCATTGGAAAACAGAAGTTAACTTCTCTGGCACCCTTCAGTTAAGGGAGGTGCCAGAGAACTGTGTGGTCAACTGGGTAGACCGTCGCCTTCAGATTAACATGGACAGAGATTAAGGGTCTACGGAAGATGTATCTGTGCTCTAAGATTTGACGAGGATTAGAGATGTGGTGGACAAATCCCGACCGGTGTGCAGTTTGGAAGCGAACTTTACCAAGCTAATTCCTCTGAGGTTTTCACAACGGATATATCACCTCTCTTGTAAATCAGCGCAATCACAGATTCACGCCTTTTCCTGGGAATTGACTCAATATTCTAGATTATCCGGAGGAGTTTTGTTAACTCCTAAATCAAAGCTTCGCCTCCATTCTTGAAAAGAGATGCAGACAACCCGTACGATCCAGCTGCTTTGTACATTTTCAAGTACCTTTTCTCCCACATAACCTTCTTTTGTGATGGAGAAGTGATATCCACTTGCATCTTTTCTCTGGCGAATATATTAGGCAACTCTACTGTAGAAGTGGGCCAACTGAACTGTTCCTTAAAGAGCTCCGCTCAACCGTCCAGTCAATTTCCCTAGGGATGAATCAATGAGCCGTCGGACTCCTTAATTAACTCATCTACACCGAGCCTTCGTGGACCGGTACTTCTGATCAAACGGTAAAGGTTGCGAGCATTGCCAATAGACACGGCTTTTTCCATTTCCCCACATTTCACAGTCCACCACTGCTCGCGGTCATTTCTCAGGCTCATAGTCGTTGTGGTCTGAGGAATTTACGCACTTCACTGAATGTGGCATCCGGAGGGATGGATCTGCGAGCATCAAACAGAGCAACCGATGTTGAAGTAACCATCGTTTGTGATGTCTACTTGAACCAGAGTCCTGGGTAGCATTCGAAGCGGCACACAAAGCTTACTTGATCTGTTGTCAGAGTTCATCTGGGTCGTGCATATCTGGCTGCATCGATAACCGTAAAGATAATTCCGTCTGAAAAGCAGATCGCCGGTTATCGTCCAAAAGCAACTGCCCATGATGGGTCGCATTTACGCTGGTGCGACCACAGAAGAAACGTAAACGGAGGCGAGCACGTATCAAAGAGTGATCTGAGTCCACAGGAGTAAATCAAATGAACGATAATCTACAGTCAATCCACGCCAACGGTGACCAATCACAATGTGGTTTATCTGCATCCAACGTTGTGAAGACGTAGGAGGACGATATGTGAGTTCATGTCTCTTCTTATAGCGGGAGTTCGTACTCGATAGAATCAATCTGTGATCAGAACACAGCTGAATGACACGATCGCCTTTATCGGTCTGATCTGCTGGGATAGCAAATGGGCCTCCGATGTGTTTATCGGAATCTCCCAAACGACCAACTTGAGCGTTGAAATCCCTTCAATGACCACCATATCTGTTGAACATACACTTCGAAGCAGCTGGGACAAGTCCTGATAGAATTCGTCCTTGGTTTCAGAGGAACAGCAATCAGTGGGCGCATACACAGACACGACGAACAAGTATCAGTGCTTCAGTTTGTTGTTGTTGACATGCACGGAGCAGTTCAATCGAACGGCACACAAACGACTGCTGATTGGAATCCAGTTTAGGAGTGCACGCTCAGCTCTCATTCTCAAAGCAATCCTGACACCAGCCTGACCACGAGCACTGGACACCAAATCGCCAGACAAGCGACGAGTAAAGCGAGAGACCAAGGTTGCGTATGGGGTGAGAAGAGTGATCACAGAAGTGGGGTTTTGTATGTGTGCTTCGGAGACAGCATACATCTATTTTGAAAGTCACATGAGTTCTAGCGAGGGCAGCCTGTTGCTCTATCCAACGTAGTGTGCTGACGTCAAAGGCAACCATCTGGGGTGAAGATTTGGCGGTAAGGGGTGCTTTCGATTCATGTTCAATACATGAACTGCTGCTTTTCCAGAGCCGCAGTCACCCGTGGCTTTTTGTATCGATCTTCAGTTAAGGGAGGAAAAGTTGGTAAGGTCCTTTACAGGAAAGGTGCTGCATGTTTCTGGGCGGTTATCATTTCGTGAATGCCTATACCAAAGAAAGGGGTTTACTTTGAGAACCCTAATTAGAGCCATTGACTCAAAAGTCTCACCCACAAGGCAGTGGGGCATTAACCCAGCACGCCAATGTGATCGAAGAACCCGTGAAGGAACTTCCTCTGGTCTGTTAAGGGAGACCTGATTGTTGCCTGCTTTCAGTCTTGTCTTCTCTGGTGCTTTGTTTTTAATTCATCTTTCGTATTCAGTCCCCAGCCCCACGCAACCAATGGAGCAAACGGAACATGGACTGGGCAGCAGACTTCGGGCTGGGGCTGCCCAGCTTAGGTGGAAGATAGCTGCCCAATGAAGTGTGATGACTTGTCCCACCGACAAGAAAAATCCCAGGTACTCCACTCCAACGCCCATCTAGTGGAGATTTTTAGACCGGTAAACAGTTTCTCTTCGTGTTTATTCGCTGGAGTGTCCTCTTCAGGGGCATAGTGTTTGGGACCAGATGTTGCCCAGCAACTGGTTCTGAGACTGGACTTCATCTGGCCTCTACCCATCGACCTGTCAGGCACGAATACATTTACGGCTTGAGGAAGCCATTCTGTATAGCCCTTTGGGTCATGGAGACAGACAAGCCACCACACCACACCAAGGTGCCGTCTTGTCATGACGAGACTGCATAAGGACAAGCCTATAAGTGGTTTATCCCTGGGAAATATATGAGTAGCCAATTGCGGCTAAATGTGGTGGAGTCAGTGGTTCGAATGAGTTACCACCAAGGGGGCCAGCTGAATTCGTTCTCACATCATCCTCAATGTCAAAAAATTTATTCAGTCCGCTTTTAGTCCGTAAATATCATTGATTCCGGATTATTATGGTATCGGTGACACTAGTGCCAAATAATAACACTTCGAACTTCGATACATACGGTGAGCATCAGTTGCCCTGAACAAGTCGGACCTTGCGATTTGCATTAAAATTCCTGTAATGGAAAACGCATGACTCCAGTCAGTTGGAACGTGAACACTGAAGTACTCTACTGCTCATTGATGTATTGTAGCGGCTCTTCGCTGACACCAAAATGTCGAGCTTTTTTGAAATGCAATTTTGAGTCTAGCTCTTGGGTGTGCCTCGTTTGTAAATGGGCATGTACAGTTTGGTCTGCCGTCGTATTGATAGCCATTCCTCTGGAGCTCATCCAGTTACAGCACCAGGTCTTCCATCATCCGTAGGTAGTTTTACATCTTAACTAGAATCACCACTCTTTATAATCATATGAAGTGTTTTACGGTCAGGAGCATTGTTACCTAAAAGTATTTACACACTCTCAGGACAGATAGATCCTTTCCAGAAATCCTATTTGACACATGGGTGACTCGCACCAGTCATTCATTAGGTACGCAACAGATAGATTAGAACTTGAGGTTAGTTTCAATTGTTTCAATAGACTGGTTGCTTGAAACCTGTTTGTTTAAATCAGCCTGGTGCCGTCGTGCTTTGGCTTGTCGCTATTTCTCTCCAGACGGTTCTGGAAACTTGGCGCACATTAGCATGTCGGCTCCGGTCTTTAGTTCATCTGATTTCCCATCTCTTGTCAGTTCAGCAGGAAAACCAATATAACTATCAAACCTATCACGACTGTCTTTTTTCTCATTTCAATCGCTGGACGGGAATCGTACCCGCGGAAATCGCTCTCGAATCTAAAGTTTCTTTGGCCCAATAAAGTTTAATTTTGACTTGACAGATGATGTGAATTTGTCAGTCTTGTTTTCCATCTTGCAGCAATGAATTCTATTTTGCATCACTAAAATATGCTAAATATTTAACTGAGGGTATTAATCCGGTATCCACTGTCTGACCCTGAACACAAAAAACGTGTATCATATCTATGAGAAAACCTATATTCTCTGTGTTGATATCCTATAAAGGATAGTTAATCCTTTGGAAGTGTTATTTGAAATGTATCTCCTACTACGAACCTTTCGTTATTTAAAGCTATCCGGTCGGAGCACTTCCAGATAAATTTTCTAAAGTCATTAGATTCAGAAAAGTTTGAAAAATTGGAAATATAAAATTTTCTTTTTTTTAAAACTATATGGTTTATCAGCTCTGTCAGATCAAAAAGGGCTGTTAGTCCCAAAATAGTCTTCCAGAGGACCTTCTGTGACCGACTTTTATTATGTGGGAATTTTACCAGTTACTTGTATTATGATCTAAAACATGGAAGTATACTTTTGCTTCTTTGCAAAATACCACAGTTTACAAGGATGTTCAGCACCGGAAAGTAAGTGGACCATAGAGTCTGGGCTGTGAAATGTCGATGGAACATGGGTTTTCAACATACAGGTGAATCACAATTCATCGCCGAATTTTCGGCAACAACCCAATTTGTGCTAGCAGGGAGGCTACTTAATTTAATTAAAATTGATGGAAGGTAATATTCGAACATTTTAAGATGAAAGGATGCAGTATAGTTCAAAAGTAAAAATTATAGGCGGCTGCTTTCTTCGTATGTTTAAAATAGGCCCCGAAATGTCACTGGGTTGTTTCAAATGGGGCTATACTGGGACCTATTTTGACTATTGTGCAGAATGAATTGTCAATTTCCTTCCCAATCTGGAACTTGCTACACATGCTCTTCGTTATACCCAAAGAGACAAACTGAAGGAGATACTGGAGGCGCAAGAAGGCCACCAGTGCGTAGAAATGCATCCTTTTTGGTGAAGCCACACTACGGGAGCACCGGATTTTGTGTCCCGAATCATAATCTGTAGGTAAGCTAAGGAAAACCGAATGTCATTAAATAATCCCCTCACCTTAATGCCTAATAGATACGGCTGCTGTTGGCATCGAGGCTGTTGAAGCCGGGTCACAGGAGTTGTGAATGTTAGGACAACTGAGTTCTACTGGGAGGTCATCCGGGCTAGACCCCAAAGGTTTGTTGAACTTATACACTCTACATGGTATAGCGCGGTTAAGGTGTTCAACTCACAGTAGTCCACAACGGGGTCAACCCCTCGTTGGGGCTCGGTGAATATGCACAGCTGATGATTTCTGGGAAGGATGAAACAGATGTACATTGCTTCCATGGTTTTCAATAGTTTGGACGTTCACACTGCCTAATGAATCATATTATGTGGAAATCGGGTCTCCTACTACTCACACTCATCCTCAGGTATTTTAACTCCTCGGATTAATCTATGGCTGCCTTTACAATTCCTAATGGGCTTTTTCTTAAAGTCACCATAACTGACGAAATACTTCTAGGAACGGAGCTTCAGTTAAAACGCTCCTTACAAGAACAGCAACCGGCCACGCGTCATACTAGTAAGACAGATCACTTGATTCTCCGACTAAAGCCACCACTCTCTGGCGCATATTACAAAGTCAAACACATTGCTGACGAAGTTGACACCACTCTGATTACCGTTTCGGAAGACATAGGAAGTCAAAACAAGTTTCAGTCCGTTTGCCCTCCGCCTGTGCTCAACGTTTGCTTCGTCAGCACTTAGTACCGATTCTGCTTCACATCCGAGTTCATTCTGGCACTGTATAAAATATACACTCTTGCAGCAGATGATGCGGATACCGCCCTTCGCGGTTTGTGTAACGAGCTGGGTAATGAACTTTGTCAGACGGAATTGAAAATTGATGTTCGGTCATTGCTGCGGTTGATTTTCCAGAGATCTTTCCGGCGACTTCTCGAGGTTTTTTCGTCATGTACATTCACCTTAATTCGGCTATAGTGGCGTCGGTGAGATGGTAGTCCCTACTCAGAGTTGTACAGATGTTCAGGACAACGCTTTATTCTACAGGAGAGGAGTAAGATAGTAGCAATAGGTTGATTAAGATGGGGATTAAAGACTTATTTCCAATTTCTATTATTTCATGCCGTCTTTCCCTACCTTGTCTATG
This sequence comes from Fasciola hepatica, assembly GCA_948099385.1. Taxonomy (NCBI): domain Eukaryota; kingdom Metazoa; phylum Platyhelminthes; class Trematoda; order Plagiorchiida; family Fasciolidae; genus Fasciola; species Fasciola hepatica. Next base: position 4,064,084 of record CANUEZ040000012.1, on the reverse strand, counting down.
TTTTATGCCAAAAAGTCACCACCGATGCCGCCTAGCGACTGAAAGAATGTGCCGATATCTCCACATCCTTCCCTTCTCCTGGGTACAAAACTGTCTCTTCTTGGGATTCCGTTCGCCCAGGATGATGGCTGGTTTTTGCCAGTTGCCTTCTGCTGTCCGGTATTCAGCTACTCTTTGGTGTGTGCTGAGTCAGTATGCTGGTGACTAACGGTCACGTGTTTGTATATCAGGTACTAGCACTGAGTCCATTTCGTGTTCATCCCAGACCGACCGTCACCTCACCTATCCACCCAGATCCAATTTGTCCTCTACACCGATGCCGAGCGTTCAGATACGCTTCATACTCATTTTTCGATGGCTTTTTCATAAGGTTACTTTTCTCGTTTTGCAAGTTTATGACGAAAGCCTCAAAATATGTATTGTATTGTATTTCTGACAGTGATATTCATGACTGACTATACATGTGACTCTTACCACTTCTGTTGTGCGCAATATATGAAATACTACGGTACGTCGTGTGCCAAAGCCGCGTTCTGATTTCGTGATATTCTGTGAGGGATAATACTACGTTAATCCATGCAGTGTCGCATTTGGCTTCGCGTAAGGAAATTTCAACATGCTTTCAGCTGATATGAAATCGTTCGATGTAAACTGTACTTCCAGAGAATGCGAGGACTATTTCGAACTTTTTAAAATTTGGTGTCTGACTGAAAAAGGATTGAGTGCTGAGAAGAAAACTGCATTATTCTTACATTTCATTGGCAAAGACGCATACGCATTGCTAAAGAATCTCACGTTTCCGGATTCTCCGATGAATTCCTCTTATGACAAACTGAAGGCGCTTTTGCTTCATCATTCTAAACCCATTAATTTTTTTTACTCCAAACGGTAATTATCACAAGTTTATTGTTGACACGGGTGGTACCGAGTCTATCATTTCGAAATCTCACCTCGAATCTTTTTCCCAAGATCATTATATTCAGCTTACTGATGTCACCATCCGACGTATCACTGGTCATTCTTTACCGATTTTACGTTCATATGTCATTCCGATTCACTTTTCCAACTGTCCTCCCGTCCCCAGTGAGTTTCTCATGTCTGATTCTGGTCCGTCTACCCTCGGTCTAAAAGTTGTGCGTCAGGTGCATGTGAATATTTCGTTGTTTGGTACTCACACTGATGTTTCTCGCCTTTGAAACCGTATCCTCCAATGCTCCAAGGTAGCTGGTGGGATGGATATACCACCTACTAGACTGGAAGTGTCTGGGGACCCGATATCTATCAAACGGAGCATCGTACCATTTGGCCTACGTGAACCTGTTCGCCTTGCTGTAAAATCCATGTGTGAAAAAGACATCACCACGCCGGTTGAATCTTCCAGTTGGGCTACTCCCATTGTAACTCCCCTCAAGTCAGATGGCAAAACCTCACGGATATGTGGTGATTATCAGTTGACCCTCAACAAAAGATTACCCCAACGCACGTGCGCTACCGAAGAACCAGAGGATGTGCTCTATCGTCTTTCAGGTTCCACGGTTATTTAAAAGATTGACCTCAAGGACGCATATTTATAAATACCATTTTGATGATGAACTTAGTTTGTTGACGATCATCAATACTCCATTTGGCCTTTATAAGTATAATTTCTTACCTTTTGGTTTGCTTGTGTCACCTACATTCCAACAGTTTCTTAATTTAATTAAAACCGGTCTCGATGGAGTTGAATCCTATCAAGACGATGTTGTTTTTCATGGCCCATCGAAAATTAACAACGATTCCCGTCTTTGTGGTTTATTAGAGTGATTTCTCCACTTAAATGTTGCAATCATTCCAAACAAGTGTTTTTTTTGGGTTTTTCAGTTCTCATGCCTGGTGTATACCATAAACTCTGAGTGCATTTTTCCAGACTCCAAGCGATTATCGCTTTTATTTCATGTACTTTCGCCCACTAACATTCACGAACTTCGTTCTGTTTTAGGAGCATTACAGTACTATTCTCGGTTTATTCTTAATTTTTCTCAGGGGGCTAGCTGTTTGTTTGATCTTATTTCTGCTAAGTGATTTTCACGGTCTCTAGTTCACGAGCACACACTGCGTAATCTGTTGCCACTCCTGAAGTCGGATGTGGTTCTTAAACCATTTTCACCGAAGGATCGTACTGCTGTAATTACTGATGCATCTGCGACAGGCATTGGTGCTATTCCGGACCAGTTTGGCAGACCTGTGATTTGCATTTCACGGCGACTCACAAAAGCCTGAATAGGTTATTCGCAGACCCAGAGGGAGACACTGGCTGTCTATTGGGGAGTAAAACGCCTGCACAAATATCTGTTTGGTACCGAGTTCACCATCGTCACTGACTATGAAGCGTTAAAATGTGTTCACCACCGCACTTCGTGACTAACAAAGTCATCAGCCACAATGGTCCAACGCTGGAGAATCGCTTTGAGTTCTCACGACTACGATGTTGTTCATCGAAGCGCTACACTCATTCTGCACGCAGGCTTTCTATGCTGATATGATCCTACGTCCGAGTCGTCGCATACTTCCGATAGCTTGTTGGTACAGCCTCTTCTTGTGCGTAGACAAGACTTGATTCATAATACTCGTAAGTACTCCGCACCTGTAATTTCGGCTTTGCTTTGTGGATGGGAAAACGATGAAAAGCGATGATTTCCGGACTCATTTACTCGCAGAGTGAGCCTTTTGGTCACTCCTGATGGGTTGTTGTGCCCTAATGATCGTATTGTTATTCCTGCATCGCTTCAGTCAGCCATACTTCGACACCTACATTCCGTGCACTTGGGAGTCGACTGAATGAAGTCCTTAGCCCGATTGATATACTGGTGGCCCGAGTTAAACGCAGATATTATCAATACTGGCATGAACTGTACACAATGTTTACACAAGCTACATTCAAGACCAAGCAAATGGCTCCAGTGGCCAGTTTCATGCGAACCATGGCAGCGTGTGCATGCAGACTACTGTGGTCCATTTCTGGGAAAGTATTGTGCACTGATAGTTGTTGATGCGTTTTCTCGCTGGCCAGAATTACTTTGGACTACAACACCAACATCCGAAATCACACAGACTGCACTGTTCAAAAAGTTCAGTAGGGAAGGAGTACCTCGTGCACTTGTTACATATAATGGTACTCATTTGTCTGCTAAGTCCCTTGACGATTGTTTGAAAAGACTTGGTTGTCGCCATTTGTATACTGCACCCCGCCATCCTCAGTTTAACGGACTTGCTGAGAACATTTTTCGTACTCTTAAAAGTGCTATACAGTCGACCAGTCCTCATTCTTTTGTTGAACTAGACCGAACTGTTCGTAATTTCTAGATGCCATATCGAAATGCTTGTCGTAGTACAACCAGTAAGAGTGCATCACAGTTATTCAAATCTCGTTGTTTGAGAACCAGTTTTGAATGCGTCTCTTCTACAGACGTAAGCTATTTCAAAGGGAATGATGTACGGCCATCCAGTGGCATGATTCTGGCATGAAACGGTAATCGAATGGTGAACATACTTGACTGTCATGAATAGTTCAGTCATCGAACACATATCGACCAGGTGCAGTTCAACACAGAAGGTCAGTCAGGAAACAACTCCACCGTGGTTTCGCCCACTAATGCTCCCTTTCCAGGTAGTGACATACAGTGTAAATCCGGTGAATCATCCGAAGAATTTACGGTCAGAAGATCAGCAGGAATACAAGCAATGCCTGCAAAGGACTACAGGCTTCCGGAGCTATATTCAACGTGTGGTGGACTGACTATACATGTGATCTTGACCATTTCTATTGTATTCACTTACACCGATATTGTACATACTTGTGCACAATACACGAAATACTACTGTACGTCGTGCGTCAAATCCGTGTTCTAATTTCGTGATATTCTGTGAGGGATAATACTACGTTAATCCATACAGTATCACACTGACTTTTTTCTTCAGCTTCATCCTTGGAGTCGTAAAATGTTGTCCTAGCGGAATTGACTGCCTATTTAGTCTCACTATGATAGTTAATATTATAAAACCTAGTAGGTGGCTCATAAACGGTTGCAAATCATATGCATTTCGCCTGAAACTAAGCATATCTAACTATTTGAATGATGCCCGGAAGAACACTCACCCATCTTGGAAAATACAAATCCTCAAAGAAACGATGACTGCACAGACTGCTTCGGGCATCAAACTGACCAGCCGCAGCAGCAGCAGCAGGACTGTCTACTTCCTGAATTCCTTGAGACGGCTATTTATTAGTCATGTGGCTTTTTTTGGAGTCCAATATTATGATTATTGCAAGCACATGGACTAATCGTGCTTTATCCACGGTTATTACGACGTACATTTGGGCTTACATGCAGCAATAATCTACGAAAGCCGCTCCCGTGCATCCTACGGCTTCCAATATTTTCACTCAAAACTTTTCCATGTGTTGTTTAGAAACGGAAGGGTCAGTCTTCCTCTGCCTCATTACTGTTTTCTGTAGATCTCATCCAAGCACGACAAATGCACTACCCAATTTTGGCCAGCATTCAGCAAAAAGAGGTACATACGTCTACCCATTTAGTTAGTATAGGGGTGTATTTTTTTAAGCCGAAAGAGGTCCCATGAGGAACCATTTCCTATTATCCAACTTTGGATGATTTTTTCGTGTCAGTAGATTCCGATCAGTCTAAAACGTGGAAATCTACTTTTGCTTTCTTGAAAAATGATATTTTTTTATCAGCCTTGTCAGCACAATGAGGGACCATTTAGTCTCAAGAGAATCCTTTTGAAAACCTTTGTGGTGAAATTTTTATTGTGCAATATATGTTGGGAAATTTTGCCTGTTACTTTGAGCATGGTCTAAAACATGGAAGTGTACCTTTATTTACTTGTAAAATACCATAGTTTATAAGGATATTTAGCATCGGGACGTACGTGAACAGTGCCAACTAATTCTTGAAGATGTTTGCAACTCAGGCACTTTTCTCAGGTGTAAATAAACAAAAGCCGATAAACTTACATCAAAAGAGTAAATAACGTAGCACAGTTTACCCAAGTTCAAAAATACAGATATTAAACCACTGCTCTCTCGGTGAGTTCAGCAACAGTCTCTCGAATTGCCCTTGGAGTGTTTCAAACGGGATAAGTTTTAAACAACTTCGGAACCAATTCGGGACCTTTAGCTGATGATTTGTTGACTCGACAGGATGAAAACAGCCGAATTTACTCCAGGGAAGGATTTTTATCTGTTATTCGACTGAGTGGATGATCTAAAGAAAATGGAGCAGCAGCTAATTCGCAAGCAAATCCGGGAAACCAAGGTAACTTCGTATGATTGAATTTCTTCATTCCTTCGGCTTTTATCATTAATGGCCACTGACGATAGAACGTTCGGTGAGGCTCTCCGAGCCGTACTGCTCAAAGTGGTGAACGTCAGTCTCACGAAGAGTGCAGTCTGTCGGAATAAACCAGGAAAACTGTTTTTGGTAACTAGCTGCTATTCAGTGTAATTTAAAGTACGTTGTTACAGGTGAGATTTCTCCTTTTTGTTCTTTCATCTTTCTATCCACTTCCTTTTATAATGTTATAATAGCGCAACATTTCAGAAAGGGGGTCACGCCCGGTTAGAAGCTTCCAGTTGGGGAAAATGACCGGCGGTGGTGGAAGCTGGTTTCGAACCTAGGACGGAAGAGCTCAGATTTCACCATATTGGCCGCTTGACCATCACTGAGTCTCCGGTGCGCGTAATGTTAGTCAATAGTAGCTACAAAATAAGTTTCTTTGTAAAATTATACCTATTTTGATTAAATATTTCAGGGGCAAAGAAACCACTCATTCCTTGCTCCGAGCATTCACATTCAGATTCAGCATTTCACATTCGCATGCGGCTGCAGATTACGAGGTCGGGCGAATGCACTAGATTGAACTGGGACCATCAGCTAGTTTCCGTAGGTTACATCAGACTAGTGTCGTTCGCTTTACTGAGGTAACGATCTCGATCATTCTGACAAACGAAATAACACAGCGTTCAAAGTTAACAAGCCTAAGGTTTTGGATTTATAATATCATCGGCGTAGCTTCTTTGCACAGTTGGGAATGTAAAATGGCAGCTTTAAATTTGCATCCACGGTGTTTCCTAAATACATGACAGAACCCACACTAGTTAGTGGTTCTGCGGAAGTGATAGAAGCATCGCCAGGATAAGCCAATCGAAAAAGGATGAATGTGCATCCAAAACATTTGGACAAATTTAAAGTGAAACCGGATCAAACGGACAGATTACCGGAGAAGTTATTGAAATCCTGGGTCGCAGAAAAAGCTTGACAAAGATCCATATCAATGGCATATTTATAAAAATAAGAAGACAAATAGGGGGAAAGGGCAGCTCTCTAAAGCATCCCCGAAATTATTAACCAATGGTTTGGACGTTCCAAAACACCGTCGTGTGCAATTAGTAAAATATTCAAAACAGACATGCTAGTAAAGGTGTGGGATAGCCGAAAGCTTGCGGTTTACGGAGTAGAGACCTCGGAATAGAATCAAAAGCGGATGAATAGTATACACCTTTTCCTATCAAGCTCCAGCTAAAACCCGCAATTCTTTGGCCAAAACCCAAAATCCTTTAGCCACGATCCACCATTCTTTAGCCGTGACGCCCAACCTTTAGCCATACGGCTGCAAGCCATTCATGTCAGAAGTATCGGAATGTAATGAAATCAAGAGATATTGGAAAAATTTATTTATTTTGTGCTAAGATTGGTGTTGCAATGCTGACGGAACAAATGAGAAAGTGTGACGATCATATGCTGCGCAGTTGACCGTGGTAATGGTATCAAATGGTGCACCGCAAATTGATTGGAGAAGGCTGAAACGATGTGCCCGTATCGTCGAACCACGTGGCACAGTCCTTATTGCTGTTGTATTTTCAGTGAACTAGTTCTTAGGGTACTGAACAATATGAACAAATTAAAGTGGCAAACATTTTACCTGTTTGAATTTACTGAAGGTCTCTCCAAGCGCATTGAAAAATGGACTACACGGTGAGAGAAAACGTATTGGATAATTGGTACGTATTTGTACGCCCACAGCCCTCCGATGAACGGGCGCATTGTCAGAGACAAAAACTACTGAAAGATCAGGTTGCACAGTAGCAACAGACGCTGAGCAGCTTGAGAGAAACTCAATTAAAATATGCCACGTAATCTTTGTACGACATTCATACTTCAAGATACCGGCGATAGATAAACAAGTCATTTCACACAAATGTCTGACAAACTCGTCGTTGAACTTCGTCTTGTGAGACCCAGGTGTGAATGCCGTTTCCCTAACTGTAGCTGCAATAGCACGGCAAGTTTTGATTTTGATGTTGAGGTGTTTGGCAATGTCCTCTAAATCATCTCCCCTTCGTGCGCATTCGATTATCCTGCGTCGATCTTCAGCCCTGGAGAAAGAATTTGATACCATTACCACGGTCAACTGCGCAGCATATGATCGTCACACTTTCTCGTTTGTTCCGTCAGCATTGAAACACCAATCTTAGCACAAAAAATAAACTGTTCTAATATCTCTTGATTTCACTATATTCCGATACTTCTGACATGAATGGCTTGCAGCCGTATGGCTAAAGGTTGTGCGTCACGGCTAAAGAATGATGGATCGTGGCTGAAGTATTGTGGGTTTCGGCTAAAGAATTGCGGGTCTTGGCTAAAGCTTGATGGGAAATGGTGTAGAAAAGTACGCGGTGCAGAATTCGCTGATTCATCCAAGGACATGGTTACATGATGGACTAAGGAAGCGATAACATCCACCGTGGACCTGTTTGGCTTATAGGAAAACTGTAAGTGGTCACCGGGAGAGTCTACAAAATAATTCAAACGTTTAAGAATGGCACGCTCTGTAGGTTTAAGACCAAATGAAGTAAGAGCAATCAAACGAAGGCGTTCAGCTGTGACACCAGAATTACAAGGTTTGGGTATAGGAACAATGGTGACTGGTCTCAAGCAGTCGGGAATAGAAAACGAGCACAAAGATTTGTTTAGGAGGGAAGTAAATATATCGCTCAGTGCAACGTCACCATGTCTCCGAGGTGATAACGACAGGTCATCAGGACCAATAGTTGGGGTTATTTTGCAGGCAAGAAGAAGCTTAAATACTTCTCCTGTATGGAACGAGATTATGTGCACTCCACTTTCTGTCCCATAAGAGCAAAAGAGGCTTTGTGATGTTTTGAATACGCTCTGTGTTTCCTCCGTTTCATGTAATTTGTCGCGACTGCATGATATTGTAGTATACAAGGTTCAGTGTCTACCGTGGGGGTTGCCGTGTTCGATCTGTACAATACAAAAAAACAGAAAACTCCATTAGCACAAAGGCTCGGTAAGTGTATCAACAGGATCTTACACTTACACTTACTGAATATTGATATCGCTACGAACAGCCTGCCCGCTACAATATGCTCAAAATACTGAGCTCCACTCCACTGTGTCAAAACACCTCTTCAGAATTGTTACCAACTGAACAGCCAGTACTATTGGTGATTTCAAGTCTATGTGAGGAGACTGAATTTAGCGCAGCAGCCGCTACCTTGGCAAGGGGTAATTTGCCTCGCCGACAGCCACGAAACTCTGTCCACGTGCCGTGCGTTACCACTCGATGGATCAGTTGTATATTAGTTTGCGTGGTCTGTTGATACGCAAGTTATATTTGAGTCCTTCCAAAAAAACTCCGCTTGAGGCACGTCGGACATTTTATTTCCATAGTGGTGTCACTGCATACATAATAACAAACTTATTTACCTAAACAATTGCCATATTTGGTGGCCCCACTTTGTCCTCCTATGTGCATCATCCGCACACATTTGCTTTCCTCAAATGCACATGATTTCTCATTTCGAAGTCTTGAAGTTCTGCCGAGTGTTATTATTACCGTACAGTTAGCCCCACTCACTAGCTCCTGTTGTGGATCGCTCACTTCCGCTATCCTGTCTCTCACGCGACTCTCCTGATATGGCTTATCCTGTTGTCATCGATTTCTATCGTGCTGGTATTCGACAGAGGCACTTAGTCCTTCTGCGCCCGGCGTTGTGCATTATTCCTTTTTTTGCTTATCTCACTTGCCACAGCTGTCACTTTAAGATGCCTTTTTCCATGATGTACAGTAATGATGTTTTCGATAATCTTTTATTTCGCTCCTCAGCAATACCGCTTTAGAGTGCTTTCCAAACCTTCTAAGCCATATTATTCACCAACCCTTTCGGATTCATCTATCTTTCCAAAAATAGAACCAGTTACTACCATTGATACAGCATTCATTACCGCTTCTACTGTCGCCAAGCACCGCCGCAATACAAACCAAGAATGACGTTGATATTTGAAACTCATCCCTATACACTTCCAGCTTTCACGTATATGACTGGTGAGTATTCACTCCTCTCAACAGTTCAGCTGATCATCCGTATTGGAGTTTTTCATTTCTCCATCCCGATTTTGTGCTGCACCATGTTCTCTCTCTTTAAGCTTCCCTCAAAATAATTCAATCTGCAGATGCTGTTCTTTAGCGACGTCCCGTGATCCACCCATGAAAGAGAAGAATGGTCGATCAGCTTTTAATCTTTTTCACTGGGCACTTCTTCCATCCCTTTGTGGCGACCTTCAACCTTGTTTATTCACTCAACACACGCTGTTTATCTGAACTCGTGTTACCAAGCACAGTGACCACTTGACCGTGGCTCGTGCACACTGTAAGTGACAAGAATCACAATCAGAGCAACTCGTAGCCAATTCACAAGAGTGGCAAGGCGAAAACAAGACTGATTCGTAATTTCTACGCTATTAAATTGAATATCAAAAAAATACGAATATACCAAACGTCAAGTTTGTCTCCTAATGGACTTAAAGGTGAAATCCAAAAGTTCAACGTCCCATGGTCCAAGCACTACAGTCAGAAACGGTTCAAAGCCAAATCCAAACGTCTCACACAAACGAACAAAAGTGCGAAAGTGTTATATGTGGATGGGCTTAGCAAATTAAAGTCAGATATAGCCACATTCACAAAGCATGTAGAACATCTGGAAGGATTTCCTATATGCACCTAACACACTATACACAGACCCTTTTCCAATACGCCTTATCCACTCTCTCCCCACGATGGTATTCTCATTCCCGAGAGTTGTGGGAGACGTTGCCTCAGTGTCCCGGGTTGCCTGTTTGGGAGTACCACTGAAACGGACAGGTGGTCCACGCATAGTCAGAAGGACTAGCGAAAGCGTGTAATAAGGAAACAGCTTGGTGAGCTTCACACTACCTTACAACTTTTTGGGCAGTGTTGGATTCTGAAATTGCTGCCCTGCGCCTACCAAGTTGTTTGACCCTGCCGGTGCTCGCTCTCTTTGATCGTCTTGAGAAAATCCATTGGAAGCACTGGTATGTAGGTACCCGTATATTTCCGACTTTTCCATGATTTTCAACGTCCCTTGGTGCGACACTCCTTTGTTGTACCGACGTTTTAATGTAAAACACGCACACCTTTTGGTCGTCATCACCGCGCAATACAAAAAGGCTGTAAATAAATCTTCATTCTGGCACGGTCTCATCTTCTGGTTTGGAGTGTCTTGAAATTATATCGGTCGGAACTAACTGAGTGAAACAAAACATTTTAGAAGCTTCAACGGCGTCTCTTGGCACTTCGCTCAATACCATCCGGTTCTGTTCAACGGATAGCTGTCAGACCGAACTGAACTGAAGACATTGACGGATATTGGCTCTTCGACGCTCATTTCCTGATCACAAGAACACTGAACAACTGTGAGTTTGAGTCACACCTTTTGTTTCATTTTAATTCTTAATGTACATACCCTTTTGGCCTTTTTATCACCGAATGCTCCTCCGCCCATCTTAGTTTGCTAGTGATGTCTTAGATATTGTTGACATTCATTTAGTGTACCACATAGACAGAGTAGTGTTCTACAACTTTGATGCCTGAATTTTTCGTTGTTCAGTTTTGTCTGGGTCTCGGGCACGACGCACAAGTTGATAGCGAGTTTGTGCGTTGGTGTCTATCACTGGGGTTCGTGGAGAACGATGGTGATGGCAGACTATTGGGCAATCCCAGCCCATCCTTCTGGGCGTTGCCTTCTCATCTGAGTCGACGAACCCAGCTTTTCCCCCACCAAGGAGCCCTGCCAAATTTTATCCAGTACATCCTCGATTACCACGAATCTCGACGGCTTAGGTGGATTACTTAAAGCCAATGGTGAAGCAACCCGACCGCTGGACGAGGCTTCTTGCTGTCCTCGGGGACCTTTCAATAGTTCCTTCGCGGATTTAGCGGTGATTTCACCTCCAGGCAGACGGCCTGATGTTTCTCTTTGCCTAGTAGTTATAACCAAATATTCTCCCTTAATAGAGCGGGCTACCAAAGCAGCCCTGGCCAGCTTCATGTCTCTGAAACACCCATCGTAAAACTGGCCCAGTATCAATCGTGCGATACTTCTGCCCGTTTTCGCAAGCGGAGATTTCAGCGTCTCTAATCTGCGAACTCTTTTCAAAGAAGCGGGATATTGGTATACCTGCAAATCGCAGTGAGTCGTACGCCCGTCGTCTACCTGTATTCCTTAAGGCTCTTTATTCTCGTAAAACAGCTCTTCCTTAGAGTCTGCAGCTTACGGCTTGATGTCCGTCCCAGCTACAAAATACCCGCACGCAGACCCACTCGTTGGATTTCAAGACTATCGCAACGGGATCCTTCTGTCTCCAGGATTTTGTCTGTCATCTTTTTCTTGTGGTTTACTCACCTTGCCGCGCCTGAGGTTTCTGTGTTACCCACTTCTTCGCAGTGATTTCCCGCACAGAAGTGGAGACAACTGTTAAGGAGCAACCGCCTGCCTGGTTTTCCAATAATTCGACGACCTCCTTCTCAGGCTTTCCTGGGACCTCCGCATATGAAATAGGTAACGTACTGCGCGGCGGTGTCCTGCATCCAACGCCTCTGGAGTCCTCAGAAGGAAGTTGGGTCTCATCCCGCTTTACGTTTTCATTTAGGCCGGCCTTGCAGCTTCCTTACAGAAACCCCAAATCTTTTCGACCCAGCTGTTCTTAGAGTATAAGGGACAAACGTCCTAGGTAATCCCAGAATGCTCTGCGTGGTCCACCTACCACCTACTTCTCACTCAGTGCCTGCGTCTGCTAGCTTCCTTTATCCGGAGTGCAGACAGAAGTGCGCCTTACGCGAAATGGTAGGGGAAGATTAACAGAGAGCTAGAAACCAAAAGTGTCACTCTTTGCAAAGTCGTTCAAGATCTATAGATAATCGAAATACGCTCGTCCATGCCAAAAGCGAGAAAAAGTATATCAGCAAAAATACCGCACGAACTACAAATACTTCAGACGAGAATAAAAAGATTCTTCGAATAAAAGCCGTGCCTCGAGGTTACTCCGGTACGAACAAAGGCGCAAAATGACCTTCCCCACCTCACAATACACTTCGGGATTTATACAAGGGCAGAGCGCTTTAGAAGTTCAACCGGCGAGGGACTTACATGGATGAATCAATCTTTCTGTTAAACTCCGATTTTTACCTATATTCCCGAAGTAATCCGTATCAACCTCACACGCCTGACTTGATCTTGCTTTCATGCATGCCTCAGGTTCACCCCAAAATACCTTATTATTATTATAACTATTATTATTAATATTATTATTATTATTACTGTCATTGCTGTTACTAGCTGATGGCCAGGGTCTGCAGACTGTATACGAGAGCAGGTCCTGAATAAATTTGGGGGACCAATTATTCGATTATCGGTAGGTGATTGGACGTTGACCACCATCACGACAAGCCTGCTTCATGGCGCGGTGTGATGGCTTGCCTGCCTCCATGACCCAAAGGGCTATACAGAATGGCTTCCTCAAGCCGTAAATGTATTCGTGCCTGACAGGTCTATGGGTAGAGGCCAGACGAAGTCCAGTCTCAGAACCAGTGGATGGGCAACATCTTGTCCCAAACACTATGCCCCTGAAGAGGACACTCCAGCGAATAAACACGAAGAGAAACCGTTTTACCGGTCTAAAAATCTCCACTAGATGGGCGTTGGAGTGGAGTACCTGGGATTTTTCTTATCGGTGGGACAAGTCATCACACTTCATTGGGCAGCTATCTTCCACCTAAGCTGGGCAGCCCCAGCCCGAAGTCTGCTGCCCAGTCCATGTTCCGTTTGCTCCATTGGTTGCGTGGGGCTGGGGACTGAATACGAAAGATGAATTAAAAACAAAGCACCAGAGAAGACAAGACTGAAAGCAGGCAACAATCAGGTTTCACTTGTCAGACCAGAGGAATCGTAGAATACGCCCGTGGATTCATGAGAAAAAGTTCGTAACACGGAGAAATTTATTTTCGATGTATCTCTTCAGGCACTTACATATATAGTACTGGGCGAAGGAGAATATATGCGTAGCTTAGATAGCAGAGAGTGAGTTAGTATGCAGTGAACCGGATAACGTGGACCCCTTCTGGCGGATATATTCCCAGCAAAACTCGAAAGTGGACCGCTACGCGGCACCATCGACAGTCTATTTATGTATTCCAGATGTATGAATGACGCCTTCATAAGTTGCGACTGAACAAAAGACATTACCGAGCTGTTGCGGGCATTCTCGAATTCTCGCGCAATAACCACATTTACAGTGGAGATGGAGATGGACAACTTCCTCGCTTTCCTTGATGTCGGATTACGTAGAATGGAGGACAGACATAGAAAGGAGGGGGCATCGGAAATTTTCATGGTTGGGAGAATGCACACATTTTCTAAGTCTAGTACCCCCCCTGATACAAAAGAAACCTTGTGAGCTGCCTGACCTGCAGAGCGAGAAACATCTGTAATCCTGGCACGACTGCCCAAGAACTAGAGCATATACTTGACAAATTAATAAAAAACGGCTATCCAGAATCTTTTATTCGTCAACATATGGGAGAGGGGAGGCACAAAATGAAAGTGCAAATGGCCAATAAAAAGGAGCTACGCCTGTCCAAGGCCCTCTGGAAGCCCCTTCCCGCTGCACACGTCCGAATCTTAACAAATACCAGGCCTTTCATTGTTCGGTTCGCACTATCAGTAGCGCACTCCTACGACATCAGATGGATAGCGGACATCAAATCGACACAGTGACAACCTTGAAACCAGCCCTGACAACTGCCAGAGGTCACATGAAAGGATTAGGCAGGCAATTGCTGATGGCGTCAGAAGCCTAAGTAACTCGACTACTGAAGCCTGAATTGTGTAAGCAACGTAACCTCGTGCAACAGTTGTTGTTGCCGTGGCCGTAACAAGTGATTCTCTTATGGTTCCCATGTGCCGATTCTCCCCAGCCTCGAGCCCGTTTTTCACACCTTCGTTTTTCTTACCTTTCATTTATCGCCATTCTGTTACACATTTCGCACTTACTGTCGTTCACACAACGGACACGGTTCATCAAGTTGAAGCATGTTGTCAAGTTACCGGACTAGTTGCCTACTTACTCTCTGCTATCTAAAGTTGCACAACCACTCCCCTTTGCCTAGTACTATATACGTCAATGCCTGAGGTGATATATCGAGAAGAAAGTTGTTCGTGTTATTGGCTTTTTCAAGACCAGGGAAAAATCCTTCACGGGAGCTTCGGTCACGTTGTCGTGCTGGGTTAACGAACCACTGCCTTGTGGGTAAGACTTTTGAATCGAGGGCTTTGGTTAGGGTTCCCAAAGAAAGGCCATTTCTGCAGCCTCGGTCTCTCGCTTTACTCATCGTTTGTCTGGCGATTTGGTGTTCAGTGCTCGTGGTCAGGCTGATGTCAGGATTGCTTTGAGCATGAGAGCTGAGCGTGCACTCCTAAACTTGATTCCAATCAGCAGTCGTTTGTGTGCCGTTCGATTGGACTGCTCCGCACATGTCAACAACAACAAACTGAAGCACTGATACTTGTTCGTCGTGTCTGTGTATGCGCCCACTGACTGCTGCTCCTCTGAAACCAAGGACGAATTCTATCAGGACTTGTCCCAGCTGCTTCGAAGTGTATGTTCAACAGATATGGTGGTCATTGAAGGGATTTCAACGCTCAAGTTGGTCGTTTGGGAGATTCCGATAAACACATCGGAGGCCCATTTGCTATCCCAGCAGATCAGACCGATAAAGGCGATCGTGTCATTCAGCTGTGTTCTGGTCACAGATTGATTCTATCGAGTACGAACTCCCGCCATGAGAAGAGACATGAACTCACATATCGTCCTCCTACGTCTTCACAACGTTGGATGCAGATAAACCACCGTGTGATTGGTCACCGTTGGCGTGGATTGACTGAATATTGTCGTTCATTTGATTTACTCCTGTGGGCTCAGTTCACTCTTTGATACGTGAATCAAGCTTGGTTGAGAAGTGGTCTGCGTAGTATAGGTTATCTATTCCATCCACGACGAATTTTGGCCCACCTCCATTTTCTCCATCTAAAAGCTGCCTTTGACTCAGTCGACCACACCTTCCTCTGGCTCTGCCTCTTGTTGAAGGGAGTACCAGGAAAATTATCTTCCATCGTAAAATCCTCTCACTTCAATAACCGAAGTCGAGTTTGGGCTTTTAGTGATCTTTCACCTGAGTTCACTACGAGAACTGATGTAAGTCAGGGTTGCTCCCTTCCTTTTTTTCTCTTTTACCTTGTGACTGATATGGTTCTGCAGACCGCACTCTTGCCGGATGAGGATAGGGGCCTTTAAAAGAAAGCAACCAAAGCCACCGCATCCAGTGCTTGGGTAATGGTTGTCTGAACTGAACTGAACCAAGGCGAAGTGGATTAGTATTGCCTGCGCCATGCCACATCTTCGGGTTTACCGTTAGAAGCAAAAACGGTTTTCCCCTCTAGATGGTTTCGTGTTTCTTATAAAGGCCGGACAAAAAATATCTCACAACGGGTTGTGTTCCCCGTGTACACGTCTGCGGCGATTCGACTGTCTCCACCGACGGTTCAGTGAGCCATAACGTCTTTTGCAGTATCCAGCCAATCGGGTAAAGCTGCACCATAACTGTTAGACCGTGTAGATCGAGCGAAGTTGCCTTGTGGTCGGTCAGGACGTTATCTGCCAATGAATGCATGCCTATTTTTGTATTTAAACGAGTGAGCACCAACCAGATGTAAAAAACCACGATCCTGTTGTTATTGTCTGGTCCTGTCGTTCTCCCAGTGTGCAGAGTCCGGGTCCAGGTTATTTCATTACGTACGATCGGCCGGTTAGATACAATTTATGCAACTTCCCGCATCAACAGCTCATCACCTTAGTATTGCCGATTGTAAGGCTTCTTTCATCAGTGGTCCGGGACCTAACCCGCCAGCTATCATTCGCACAGCCGATGGTTCCTCTTGATGGCTTAATCTCTGTTCAAATGCCCATTACATCATAGCAAGGCAGCTTGTCAACTAGGGGGATCGATACATCGCCAAAATTTGTTTTTGCGATAAAACCATTTCTTGGCTACACACCTGACAGGGTCGACTGGTCTGGCTGATAGGTTATCTATTGCAAAACCTTCCGGAACTTCTATTGTCTCCCCATTAGTCTAAGATGCTACCTGTGGGGTCAGCATCGTCGAATCCTCAGCATGACCCCCGGAAACCCTGCTGATCGTGGGAGAGGTAGGCTCACCGACTAGATAGTAATAATAATAGCACTGATAACGGTATATTTCTCGACTGCGGTCCAGAAGCTTGCGCAAGGGCATGATCACAGCATACAGCACTATTCAACAGGACCGAATGTTCACGAATTTCAAAAGTACTACACCTAAGTAATAGTGCAATGCGGAAGATGTAGAGATAGTGCAACCAAAGATCCGCGAATAATTACTCAGTTTCAATGAACAGAGTAAGCGGATGAACAGCAGAAAGTCGCTTCTGTAATGTAAAAGGGTCGACGGAGCTCAAAGGAATCCGTGATCCAATTAGTGGCGGACATCACACTGTAAACAAGAAGACAATGCAAATACAGTGCATAAAGTGCGTAAACAGGGTGTTGAAGATTGGCTGTGATGAGTAGGGAGGTTGGAAGCTGTCTGATGCCAATCTGCGGAATTTGATGTACGGTCGCTCAGAATGTAAACAACAGTGCTACTGGAGGAGTGAAGTAGAGATCGAAGAAGAATCTAGACGTATAGAAGAAAGGCACGGACACAATGACTGGATATATGCATTGAAAGGATCAAAGAAATCAACTTGCACGAATTTCAGAACAAATAAAAAACAAGTGTCGAAGAATGTCAGAGACCCTTGTGAGAAAATATCCATGATAAGACGGAATACTTGAAGCATAAGAAAACTCAAAGCAGGATAGTCAAGATACGCGGTATTTTGGTGATGAACGCGGTGGAGATAGAAGCAATCTGGATTTTGGTGGAACATACGAACATGATGGAGTGTGTGACGCGTACTTCTTTTATTCTGGCAGGTCAGGAAATGATCCCAGATGGGTGGTCGAAACCCTTCTTGTCCCGATTTGAGGGATTCCTAATTATTGAGAAAATCACTTTGGCATGTGCCGGGAGAGCCGTAGGGGACCGTCAGATGCGGAGGAACCGGTCAGAGGTTGACCATGGGGTGCTGCCTCATGTTCAGGCTTCGAAGATCAGCTTGATTGCTGGGAGTGAGACCACAAGTGAAGACCGTGGTAGGGGTGAACAGGACTAGCAATCAGAGAATGTAGGCAGGAGCGATTGGGTGCTCGTGGTTGGGGATGTTGTCCGGCTCTATTGAGCTTCGCCTCGGTATCGAGACGGCCTTGCGGTAACCAGTTCCCAATGGTTCTCGTAGAAAAATGTAGGGCGACTGCTGGGCATGCACTAGTATACAGGGCAGAGAACTGTTAAGGTTCACATTGTTTTATAAACTCACGTATGAACATCGAAGTATCCCACTGCTTGTCCGAAAATGCCATGACCTTCCTGAATCCTTTAGGTACCACGATGCCGACTGGTACGATGCTCAGTCTCACGGGTTCTCAATCTTTATGTCCCACTGAACAGATTACTCTGGGTTCACCCGGCTGAATGAGCCTAGTGTTTTGAGGGACCTCAAGCAACGGACGATGATTACCCACGCTTTCGTCCTGGTCGCATTTCGCTCTAAAGCGGTATTCGGAGTCCCAGTGTCGGTCGTTCAAACATGAGTAGATCCTTTTTGACGCGAACTATCCATCGTGTACGCTCATCCTTTGAAAGATCGAGCAATCTTGTGACCAGTGAAGTGAGCCGCCTAGCTTGGGCTGAATTGTCCTCATGGGCTGTCGACTTATTCCCAGGCGGCACAATACCCGACGTATCTGGACTGACTTTGGGCTAAAATGGCTCCTGATATGTGCCTTGAAGCCTCGCACACAAGTTCGTGAAAGTTCATAAGAAATGTAACATAAGGAGTGCTACAATATTTATTAACATACACCTGCTTTACAAAAAGAGCGCATTTCGTTCTACTGGATGCCCCTCCTGCCTGGCGGTGACTCGCTGGTTTTCTTCGTCCTCCGCTATCAGGATTTTCCTTTTGGTTTTTCCACGAATAAAAGTGATTCACCACTCATAGAGATAACTAAAAGCGCATTTTTGCAGTTTGTTTTAACTTTGGTATATTTTTATCCTCCCGTGTGCATCTATGTATAATTTTTTCGATATACATGCGTGTATGCACATGCATGTTTACGTGGATACATGCATATTTTTTCTTGGACATTGAAGTAGTCGTTTCACAGCGTTGTTTTCTTTGGAGTCCATACAGTATTGAGTACTGATCATTACCCAGCTTAGGTCATCCTTGTCCAAATTATGAGACCCATAACATATTGTTATGCATAGATGGAGGGTATGGAAGAGTTCTTGGAGGCGCAAGGAAATCCTCGGTGCAACGTGCCCCCTTTTGGTGAGGTGACATTATGGGGGCACCGACTTTCGAAGCCTGAATCACAGTCTATGAGTGTGCTAAGAAAAACCAAATATTGCTAAGTATTTCCACGGTGTTAGTTCACGGTAGAACGTTACTTCTGGTGTCTATGCTATTGAGGTAGAGCCACAAGATTTAAGCAAACAGCAGATTTGGGGTCTATGGACCTTTCAATCAGCAGTCTACTCCCTGCCAGCACATCAAAGTCGATCATCCATGCAGGTTAGCATATTCTTATTATTTAAATTTTTTCAGCTGGTCGGGGAGTGCAACTTGGAAGAATAATATGTGCCGCTGGTTTGGGAGTGCGCCACCTAACCCCGTTTAAAACAGGCTCATTGATTCCGATAAGGGTAGGTCAATGAAGTCTGTTGTCTTTGACTAAACTCCAGACGCAGTTCATCCCATCCCAAGGTTCGCAGAAGAACCGGCCTTTGTCGGCGAAAGACACATTATTCATTTATCAACGTTGTTGATCAAGGCGATACAAAATGAGAATGCAGGTGGGCGAATTATCATTTTTTTCAAGAGGAATCTCAAGCTGCTCTTTCTGTTGGGATTTTTTTTATTCATTTAGTGCAACGCACACCTTTTCAGCCATTCTGAAGCTTAGTAACAGTATATCATAAATCACGACTGAATGTTCTTCAGATATAGTTCAGAGTTTACTTGGTATTTTCCTATTTCATTGGTTATGATTGTTTTGATACACAAATTATCACATGGTAAACCGTTTTACTGAAAAGAGTTTTCAGTCAAACCATTTTTGAAATCTGCATGCAAAAATGTTTTGTTGTCCAACGTTCCTTTAGGTGCAACTGTCTCACCATAGTGCATGACATTTCAGATCCGGTGACCACGTAACACAAGAATGATGAACATCTCCCGAACATTCTGAAGGGAACTGTCCTCGAATTGCAAGCTTTTACAAGTTTCCAATGTCTTTTTCATAATAAAGTTAGTGATTTTCGGAAACTGTTCTCCTAGTCGGTGATTAATTAGTGATTTTGAACAAAAGGGTGGATTTTGGCAAATAAACTAAGCAGATGGCAGCAATGGTGGATGAGAAAAGAAGAGGTGCTCGTTTTCAATGACGTTTTCGAACTTTTGGAGTAGCCCTACGCTCTACCAATCAAGCGCAAGTGGTGCTGCCCAGCATTGTTAATGATATGGCCCAAAGTAAGCCCAACGTCAGCCCAAGGTGGCCCAAATCGCTCCCAGTTGGGAGAGCGCTGGGTGTGCTACTTGAGCTGTGTGCATATTAGCCCTTGACCTGTTTCGATTATAGTCCTTACCTCCTATTTGCTCTGATGTTAACTCCGTTTGAGCTAGAGCGCTACTGCAATCAGTATTCGGTCCGAATCTGCTGTTATCAATACGGATTGACGACCTACGAGTTCAGTAAAATCATCGAACTTAGCCCAAAGCCCAAGCTTGTTTGTCCTCAGCCTTCTGCTCCCATAGGGTCAGTAAATCAATTAGTAGGCACCGCGCAATGAATTCTAGTGTGCGTCATGTATTCAGGTCACAAAGGGTTTTTAAAGACTTCAGTGCTGCTCCAAAATTTTGCATTTTTATCACCAAGTTTGACAACAGTTCAGTGTCGCACTTGACAACCTTGCCTCTGGTAAAATCCAAAAATGCGACTTCTAACTACCTCAAATTTTGGCCATGGAGATTTATGGGGATCGTGAAAGCTCTGTTGTACTCCATCACTGATCAAGTATCAATCGGTTTTTCCATCGAATCTTTGGCTCGCTTACGGCAGAGTTGCATCTGGTACAAAGACCATTGCCCGTGCCCGGAAATTTTGCACTGAACAAAATGTTCCTATTTTCTCAGAAAGTTACGGTATTTTCCAGGTTGCCCATCAATAGGACTCATTTTAACTCCCGGCAGGCTAAGTGGTAGAGGGCTAGTAGTATCGGTAATTTTTCGCCGGTAGCATTGATGTTGCTCTGCAGACGTCTTGGAAGAGGTGGCCTTTCCTGATGGTTCTTTAGGGCGAGTTTATTGTTCGACATTTTGTATTTTCTCTCTAGGTAAACGCAAATGATGCACAAGTTCTATCTATCTCATCCTATAAGCATCGACATCCGTAAACTGACCGTAGCTGAGGATACCCGACTGGGTACTGACGGAACGAGTTGACTCAGCGTTGTCTAGGGTCTATAGCGACGAAACCATCTATCCAGCACCTCAGGAGTAAAACCCTGTTGTTTTACTAGTTCCTCGTTTCATCGTCGGATTGAATTTTTCCCTTAACATTAAACTCGAGTGCCGCAATTCACAAGAATAGTAATTCAATCAACAAGTAATTTTTCACACCAATATAAAACCAAGATGAGTTTATTTTGTAAAGTCTCATGGTGCCATTTTGAAAGTCACGAAATGTGCTATTACAAGTAAAACTCAAATGAGTGGCCAAAACGATGCAACGGCGAAACCCTGAGTTGATACCAAGTAGTCCAAGCACGACAGTCTAAACGGTTCAGGGCCGGATTCTATTACGAGGGCTCCACAAAAACATACACAAGCGTAACGATTGTGCAGAGACGTACTCCTCAGAGTGGCGTTGGATAAGTTCAAGTTCACACAGTCCGTATAAAATATGGAGGGTTTACATAGGCACTCTTTGAAGAGGTAAGGTCCCTGCTAGATCAACTTGCACTTCATGGAAAACTGCGTCTGTGCTGGCAAGCTTGAAGGGGTAGGGGGTTTTGTCTGTCCTTATACGTTTGCCCCGTGACGCTCTAAGGAACTATTTGCCCATTCATTTATATAGCTAGCAGCTTTCGGCCACTTGAGCCTTCCAGTTAAGGTTTTAAAAGAGGCTCTTTTGTCTTGGAGTGAGAATCCCCGCAGCCCTCTAAAGACGCCCATTCTAAGCACGATATATGGCAGTGGAGAAGAAGTACTTTATGACAGGTTGACAAGATCGCTTCCTGCGATGAAGGGACTGGCACCCATTTGACTATGAAGGAGCTGTTGTGAAAAAGTTGATTGACTTCTGGGTCTCTTACAGTGGCTGCTGCTTTAACTTCCAAATATATGCCAGCAGTTGGTGTTTCAAAATGGATGCGGGAGAGTGCATCTACCACTTGGTTAAGTTCACCTTAGATGTGGCTTGCGCCCCAAGAGCCGCGTAACTTGGCTTGGGTGGCGGGATTCCGCCGATGGATACCTCTTCGTGGTCGACAGAGCTGCACAGATAATCGGCTTATTTCCCTCGGAGACCATGAATAGTCCGCCTTCGATCTAGAGCCAGAACTGGCGAGTGTTCCGATAAACTGCTAAAGCTCCCCTACTAAGTGCATTTTACCTGGATTCAACGGGCCATGAACCATTGGGGAAGAGCCTTGAGGGCCGCTGGGAGCGGTAAAGCTGTTGTTAAAAGACAACTTTAAGAGCCAACTCTGAAGCATCGGGTAATATTCCCGGGGGCGCCTTGAAGATAGCTTATTTCGGTTTAGCAGAAGCGGGACCGTCATTCCCAGGAAATTTTATCTTTTTCGTCTCGCCACGTAGTAAGTCAATGAGATACTTCAATAGTTGGGCGCACTTGAGAATAGAACTGTGGTGGAATTTCGGGGAACCATCAGATCGAGAAAGTGGTTCCAAAAAAGGAGGTTTACGATATTCCAGAATCGTCAACAATATATTTTACAGGGCGAGTCTCCTGGGTGCTGGGCCCCTGTGACCGCAATAAACCGGCGGACCGATTGGGGCTATACAGTGTACCACGTTGTTTGTCCCCTTTGGTAGCTCGCCGGTGGATTGAAATAATCCGGGAAACTAGAACAGTAGCTCCTGGTCGCGGCCTGCAGCGAAGGCAGTGAGGAGGGCCGCAGAGCTCGGTGGCTCAACCTTTGATATGCTGCTGGTAGAGACTTCGGGAGTCGTACCCAAGAAATGATTCCCGGAGGGATCGATGATGAAGCTAAAATGTCAAAGAAAGCCGATGACAGTGAACGAACGGGGAAGTGTGGAAAAGTGCGTACCCACTGTAGGTTGCCGCATACACCGAGGTCTGGTATGAGCGGAGGTCTGCCGTGGGTTTTATAGGTGTGTAATTAGCTGTGCCTAATTCATTTTCTGACCGATCGAAGCCGTCTGTGGAGTACGGCTAAAAGGTGCCCCTCTATGGGCCGGTATGTACTGAGAATATTGTTCTCAGAGTTCTGATGGGTATGGTAAACAGATGATTATGAGCGAGAAGGCTTGACGCGGCTGTCGCCAGCACCGGTCGGCTTACACGTTCCTCGGTACTGAGTGTAAAAGTCTATGTTGAGAATCCTTCCATATGTTCCACATGCCTTGTGAGTGTGACTATATTTGACGGTACTTTGCCAAGCTAGCCCACGCACGACACTGCTGCTCGTTTGTTTGTCCGTCAGGGACATTGGAATCCGGCAATAAATCGTTGCCGACCGTCGAGCTTGGAACACAGGGCCTTAAACATTCTGATTTTACTGTTGAGTATGCTTGCGGGCATACTTGAGATTTTTGTGCGCTCGTACTTTTTATGGTTGTCTTGGTTCTCGAATCCATTTGAATTGGCTAGGCTTTGCTCGGTTAGCAACAATTGTGACTTACTCTCAGGTTGGTACACGTGTGGCTTGGTGCAGTATGCGGGATGCAGTGTCTTCCATGGGGGTTGCACGTGTACTATCTGCAGAGACGGAAAGTAAACTCGTTGAGCCGTAGCTCAGTAAGTGCATCAGCAGGCATCAACACTTACATCGATAAAGATGGGAGCGGTGATCTATCTGAGCATAATACACTTGGTGCACTTTTTGCCTTACCGCCGTGTTTGTGGTGGCACCAGCGTACGCCGAGGATTGCAAGGCTGAGCTGTCGTTAACGATTGCGGCTGCCTGCATTGAATGACCAGGAATTATTAGTCGACGTGTACGGCTCCTTCACCTTAGTGGACAATAACTTCAGAAACTTAGTTGAACTTTCCTTGGATTAGACACAATACGCATCGGGTCACCAGCTCCGTGTTAGACGGAGGGTAAAACGTGCTTGCAATCAGTCAGCTTCTTCCAGTAATTCATTCCAAGTTCACTTGTAGCAAAACACCTCCAAGATAGCTTGAAAAGTATTGAGAAGGTCCTCCATGCTAAAAACGTGTCAGGCAGTGTCTCCTTGTGTAACAGCCGAAGTAGATTGCGACGGTTCTTACACGGTTCTGGCTATCAATGGTTGCTACTGAGCAACGCGTAGTTTCGTGGATCTCAAAACTGGGGGCCAAAGGATCCACAGAAATCTATGCCCTCATTTTTCAGTGATTGCTGGATGAAAATGTGGATCTTATCCTTAACGGTGAGCCTCAGCAGCTATCCAGCCAAGGTTCCAAAATTTTACGGGACGGAAAACCTGCGAGGAATGGAATAATTACAGGGTGAAGCAAAGAACAATCACAGTAATGCCTGTCAGCACAAGTCTTCCGAATAGAGAGAGTTCTGCACGCTTGACCAGGCCGAACGAGTGGGATCCCTGAACAACTTCAGATTAGCTAAAGACACAAGCGGTGACCTCGAGAGCGTTCTAGATCAAAACGGTCCGCTTTGATATCAAGCAAAGTGACGAAAATTCAACTTACTGACAAGCCCGAATATGAAAGAGGGAAACAATGTTTGAGACGCCAACCGATATGGTACAAAATAGTACCACTGAGAATAACGCTCTGTTAGTCATCAAAAGAGTAGTGGAAAAAATAACGGAATGGTGAATTTCCAGTTACGCGGGAGGCTACACCAGCCACCAAAATTCTTTGGAGTGATCCAAGCATCATTATATGCTATCCGGCCTGCTCTGCCCCTGTCACACACGCTCTCGAAACGTCAGAGTTCGGAGCTGTACCTTGTCACCTCCATCCTCTTGGGATGTACGGGGACTTACAAAAATATGCTCCCATATCTCTAGCCTAAAACCTTGGGTCCAGTCGGTAGCTCCAAGTAAACACACTTCACGCATCCCTCAGCAGGACTTTACTTGTTGTGTGGACGTTAACTGTCCGGACGAGGCTACCTGCATCCACGGGAACATCCTCCATGGCACTTCAATGCCGGCAATCTTCATTTATCGCCTCCGTCGCAAAACGTACCACGTCTTCTTTCTTAGAATCGCGACGTTTACTGATCCATTTCCGCTGGGTTTGTAGGACTGGTGCACACTCTCTTAGCCATCGCCACCACAGTTTATCGGCTTATTCATTTACTTGTTTTCAATGCCGCCAGTAGTCGTCTTGCGTCCCGCAGTTCGCCGGCAGGCCGCCGCGGCCGCAAGGTAGATTTAGGCTACTCGGAGTTACTGACCATCACCTTGTAAATCCTGTACGGCGGTTACTAAGGGAAAATTGGTCATTGTTTGTTCGGTCCCTACAAAACCTGTCGATAAAACCTCGCCCCTCATGGTACGTTTATTAACCTAGGCTTAAAGCAGCTTGCGGGCCGACCGGCTCATTATTTCCCATGCTCCATCGAGGACGCTAGAGGATCGTCAGTGGAGTCGCCAATGAATACCTATTTATAGCGCACGGTTGTTGATCTTTTGTTGATCAGTTCTAGTAAAGCTCCTCCTCAACTGTGACGCGGGTCCTAGAAAGTTGGTCTCATTGTCACTACATATCCCCATGGGTGTGACTTGCTCTCAACAAGAAGCTTTATTGACAGGACAAAAGGGTTAATACTAAGACCAGCAGTGACCTTTGGTGCCCTGCGCGGTATCGAAGGCAAACAGGCAAACATCTGTTTCTTTCCTCTGCGCTTCGACCATGGCAAACAAGAAGAAGACCAAAGTAATAGACTTCCAAGAACGAGAAACTCCACCTTCCTTCCGGATTCCCACCAAGTTGTAGTGGCTCCATTGCTTGTTTCTCAGTGGCTGCGATTGGCTTCCGAAGAACCATGCTTCCAATAATAGCTCGCTTCACGCCCCTGGTCTCTTTTCACCTGTCTTTTTTTTAGCGAAGGCTAAGGCGTGCGTTGTACCCCTGAGCCCTTCAAAACTGTGGTTATGGTGGTAATGGTCACCACAATCCCACCTGGAAGTAATGCTGGGTTTTTGAACGGGCCCGATGGTTCAAAGACTCGAGCCTCCCCTCACTGGAGTACAGGAGACCTTTGACTATTTTGGGGCCAAATCGCCTTGGTACATCATCTGACGAAGCTAACCCTTGACCAGATTCCAGGCAAAAATGAGGTTGTCATTGGCTTCTCTTTGCACTACCACCAATGGACTTCGCGAAGCCCCGTTAAACTATAATTCAAACGGTTTTCCTGCGCACGAGAATGTACTTTTCCCTTTTGAGTGTACCAACGATATAAAATGAACGGACCCCGTGAGCTATACGGAAACTCTGACTAATTTTGTCCAACAAGGAAGGTACAACATCAGTTAATCGAAAGGACTACAAGAAGTAACAGATTTAACGTAAGCTAAGGTCCTTTTAACTTCACCCCGGTGGGCAGAAATTCACTGTAGCAGCTATGCTACATAATCCCTCGGCAGCAGCTTAAAAGGCGGAACCCGCTAATCAGGTCCTCCAGTCGGATTTCGTTCGTATCCCTTCAGAAGAGAGATCCGTAATACCGTCTACCGACAGTACATATCAACACTGCGACAATGTGGTGCACTGACGAATAGCTGCAGGTCCACTAGCTACGAAAGAGCTAAAGCGCCTGAAAAATTCCTTACTTAGTGGAGGAAAATCACTAAATTTGTCCGGTGGTAAGTTCCGCCAAACATGATGAGCAGGCTCTTTCCCTCTGCCCCACTAACTTTAGTTCTCCAAGCCGCTGCGAAGAGCTTCAGTCGAGACGTGGTGACTGGCTTGGATGGCACCACTCGGGACTTACTGAATGGCAAAAGACTGTATGCAAACCAGTTCGTAGCCTTTTTCCACGCGTGTGCGACTGATTTGTAGCCTGACCCAGAAGCACCGGGGGAAGCATGAAGTACACTCTGGCCGACATCTCACTTTCGTTCCGTATATCTCCGTGAGTCCTTGTATTGCCTGCACCATGCACGGTTTTCAGGCTTCCTTCCCACCAAGCCGTATTGCTTTGTAATAAAGGTTGATCCCATTCTTACTTCGATTTTCAGCGCTTTAACAGCCATTGTTGGGCCAAGGGCGCAGGGGTAACATTAAGCCTAGTGGGTCAGAAATAAATGGAAAGTTAGATGGGATACTCCCTCCAGTTGTTGGCTTACTTAAAGGTTCGATATAAAAACTAAAGAGTGTTCATCCTGTCCTATCGCACAAAAAACCCCTTGCTTAAACAACTTATCCTGAGGGTAGCTGAACAATATTGACGCCTGTGATAAGCTCCGAAAAAACGGTCTTGTCCTTCTGAAGTAAGATGTCCACCTTCTAAGCTTGAACCCACCAAGCGACGGTAATTCCTTCCGCAGATATGGTTGTCTTTTCTTCCAAGGCAAACCGCGCCTATTTGTCAGTAACTTGGTCGTTTTTTACGGCTACAACAGCTGCGTTATCGGAGTTACTACCAAAGTCCACTGCTTTTCTACACAAAGCGTATTTAGCATAGAACGGCGAGGGCCTCTTAACGAATGAGTGCGACGTCAACTAATACTGTTCTAGTTTACTGGGGATGTCCCACTTCGGCTAACGTGCAAACCATAAGGGGCCTCGATTGTCATCCGGTATCTTAACCCGCATGAACACTTCCTCAATGTCCGCGGAGAGTGCCGTACGGTCTCTGCAAAAACGAAATAGGGCGCAAACCAGACCTGCTACAGTGTCTGGACCCTGACGGGAATAATACTCAAAGAAATTCCGCTGTGATTAGCTGGGCAGTCTAGTACTATGCGTAACTTTTCGGGCCTCTTCGACTGAACCACCGTACCACGATTTTGGGCGAAACCTAGTCAAATTCGAAACCGATCTCGAAATGAAGACTCGGTTATCCGTAAATTCTGCGATACTGGATTATCAAACGAACAATGACATAAAACACATGTGCCTTGACCGCGGTCAAGAAATATACCAGTATCATTATCATTATCACTGACCTCACTTATGCTATCAAACGGACTCAAAAAAGAGAACCAAGTTGTGGCATACAAAAAACAAGCACGTGCATCACGCCGGTCCAAGTTAGGATATGACAGAGTAGCACGTTGGACGAGAAAACGAAGGTTGGTGCAAAATCCTAAAGTGTGTGAAAACACACAAAATAATGTGTGTGCGCGAGTGATATCGAGGAGGCATGAAATTGTAGTGTTTTTTGGGTTTTTCCACAACCGGTCAGTACAACCACCGCGTGGTGGTGTGGATACCATCGGGGTTTATAGTCACATGGTAAGTGGTTGGTGGACACAAGGGACGCAAATCCATAGTGAAAGTTTGCTCTATTTCCTTGGCATATCTAACCACAGGCCGCGTCGTTCGTAAAAGACTTTTTGATCTGCACAGCCTCCCTTGAGGAGACCGTAAATTATGGCCCCCCGCGCTACATCCTTCCTCCATGGTAGAGGAACCGTGAAGTTTCACTGCGCGACCCGTATGAAGGAGTTCAGGAAACCCTGTTACATTCGTCAACATCCATATTCCAAACAACATTGTTTCATTTTTATGACCTATCGTAACTGGAATTCTGAATACTTGTTTTATTGCTCCGAATCTCTGTCACAAATCGGACTCTCGCCGAAGCCTCGAGCATGAGTAGCTCCGCTAAACATTTGTTGTGACTCTATTCGGTAATCTTGTCTTCTGTTTCTAAATTTTTGCTGTGATTCAGCTGCAGTTGTTGATTTGTTGTTCAATTTGGAGCGTAAGAGCTGAGAGGGAAAAACTTTGAGGTTTGGTTATTACAAAATTGGTTAATTTGTTGCACAGAGTGCGGTGGCCATTTGGAATCGACTTTGTTCTGAATTGTGTAGAAATGGACTGCCACCCTTGGCTAGAACTTGCCACTGGGTTAGCTTTACGGTACCCATCATTCTTGGCAACCGCTGAGAAAATATACCAAGCAGTCATTCGACAACCCGTTCTGGGTCAATCGATAACACCCTGCAGGTAAGCCAAACCCCTTCGCCCGCAGGCGCTGGTATTGTTTCTTGCTCAGGCTCTATTATAGCAGGTTTCTCTGGGGTTGGTTTGGTCTCCCACAGAGTAAGGGCCGATCTGATGTCAGCTGAGTTGAAGGAGAAGGTCGTGGGGCAGGTACAGTCTGATAGACAACGTAACTTGCTGGAGATGAGGAATGATACAAAATGTCTAAAACGCTTTTGCCACTCGCTGAGGAAGAGAATCTAGTCGCCGAAGATGATGTCAAGGGTGAAGTAATGGGCGATGGACATCTATCTCGCTACCTGGATGATTGTCTTGTACAGAACGGTGCGTCACGAATACCCTCCGCATTTCAAATGGTAGAACTTGCAGTGCATTACTGTTTGGTTTGACGGAGAGTGGAACTGGAGTCATTTTCGGGCTGTTCGCCAACGTATTGGACGTTTGTGGGACAGTTTGAATATTATGTTGAAGGTACAGTTTGAGACGATGGCCGGCATCCAATTAACCTGAAGCGTTGCCGTGGGGGCAGGCAAGGTATGTGATTCCAGAATGTTATGTTGTCCCAAACACTAGCATAGGGCTACAGAAATCTTGGGAGATCTGTGTGGACATTACCGTGTAGGGGCTCCTTCACTGATTGACGGCTTACTGCAATGTCTAAAGCCTCTTTTGGAAGATTCAGATGCCCTGACCAAGCCGTCATCGAAAATGCTCAACTGTGAAGTAGTGTTTATGCAGATGAGTTGCATGTCAGACCTTAACACACTGTAGAACACGGACCTGATTACTCGAGTGCTAGCAACGCGTTTCCATGATTTGAGGGGCTAGGTCCATCGATGATATCTTCAGGAGAGAGAATGAACCCGCTTTCCAAGATCTGCAGTATTTGGTGTCCCGTGAGGCACGACTCGTTTTAAGCAGTTTGGTAAAGTGGCTGCCAATAATAAGGTTCAAGATTACTCGCGTTCGTCCAGTTGCGAGAATTGTGCGCAAAAACCGCACCCAGAAGAGACACTGTTCACGCCGAAACAGGGTGCTACTTTGTTACCCGCAGCTAATAGAGGCTCTGCATGCAACGGAATAAACGCACTCGACGAGTGTCAGCTTTTCCAGTCGGGTTATGTGCCCTGTCGTTGCACATTTGTTCAAGAAATCAAGGCGTACTTTTCGTGTCTCACGTGTACACACCTGTCAAGCCACTGTCCTGTTTCCAAACCATGTTCAACATCAGGCTGTCAGGAGTGGCACCGCCTTGTGCCACATGGAGCACAGAAGCAATTTACCGACCGAATCATGCACATATCGACACGAGAGTTGCTTCTGGGCAAGCTGAGCAAGCAAATGCAGAAAAACCTGGCCAGTGGCCCAGTAGCTGCGCGGCTTCTATTGAGCCAGAACGTCGCTTCGGTTTAGGTGTGCTTCCAGCAGGACTCGACGGGCCCGTGGTGACCTACGCTCTCCAGGACAGCGGGCCCAATGTGCTTTTATTACGAAACAACCTTAAGAAGCTGGTGGGCCTGAGCTCATACCCCACTCCATTTTCGGTTTCCACCGTAAACAGGACTACCACTTTGGATTTGGCAATACCGGAGCTGCGGCTGAGCTCACTGTTAGGAAGTGATTTCGTAAATATAGAACGGTCCTTCTCTGTTGATAGGCTACCAATTCAAGCAGCGCAGTGCTGCTCAGATGCGGACGTTCGATCCTGGCCGCACCTTAATTGAGTCCAAAGGGAGAAACTGACAGATTCAATAGTGCGGATTATGATAAGTGCCCACTTCCCAGAGTCACATTGGGCATCAAAGCAAAGACGCGGTAAAAGAAAATAACTGTATGCCACGCGGACGATTTTAGGATGGGTTGTTTTTTGTTCAATAAGCCAGGAACCACTGTTTGTGAGGACGGTAAACCATATTTAGATGGGAATCAATCCCTTGGAGGAACGGGTCGATGGATTATGCAACGCGGATTTCTGCTATGGGGGTGCTTCGCGAAACTCCTTTTCGTTAGAATACAAACAGGCTAGTGATATGATTGCCAATATCATAAGCTTATTGGAATGAAGAATTTTCAGTTGCTCACTGTGTCATATCTTCTTTTGAGGGCGGCTACCTTCCCTGGTGTAAACTGGAGGATGCCTGTCAATATCTGTGTGGATTGGTCACTGGGATTTTGTCTGCCCTACAAGTGCTTGATTTGATCTTTTGCCGGCGATAACTCGTCGAAATTTCGCGTCACGCAGCTTGTCCCACAAGCCTTCCCCAGGTGCGCTGCACAAAATATTTCTGACTTCTTGGTTTACTGCTTGTGGTGAATGCTAGCCTAGGCAGGTTACCTGGGTACAAAGGCTTGTTAATAGGGCCATTGGAAGCCATACTTCTACTTTAACTCGTCAAAACCCCGGGTCCGCAAGCAAGACTTCGAGAATCCTGGAATGTATTGAAGACAATTCGCGGTATCTTACTCCTCTCACTTCTTCGACTTTAATTAGTCTTTGTCCTTGCGGATTAGCTTCTTTGAAAAAAGCTGAGGTGAGTATGAGGTTCTAAAAAATGATGTAGTTTTTAAAACATTCTAAAATATTTACATCAAGGACAAATGGCTGATAAAACTGAAAAAAGGATGACAAAACTGGTTTCTTTTATGCCTGTTTTCCCTTCCTGTCTACACGATAACGGGGCAATATTTCGGGGTATCTGAGCCGGTTTAAGGCCGCCAAAGAATAAGGGATCGGCGGTGCGGGCATTTGAACCCACGACTGGAGGGTCCGCTGTGATGACCGTTTGACCACAAAGGGTCATCCAGTGGCGAGATTTTGCACCAGAAACTTAACGTACAGCGCTTGCTCAGTAAAGTCATGCCCGGTTCATGAATTTACCGATGGAGGCCAACGACTCCAAAATAGCACGGAAGCTGGTAAAAACCACAGCCGTGAGTCAAAGATGCTCCTCTGGTATTCAGGCAAACAAAGTCGTGCTGCACAGAGATGCTTGTGCCTAACTGCTGAGACAGGAGCCAGGAACGGGAAACAGTCAGAGAGAATCCACTACGGAGCGTTACTGTGGCC
This sequence comes from Fasciola hepatica, assembly GCA_948099385.1. Lineage (NCBI taxonomy): Eukaryota > Metazoa > Platyhelminthes > Trematoda > Plagiorchiida > Fasciolidae > Fasciola > Fasciola hepatica. Next base: position 4,032,038 of record CANUEZ040000012.1, on the reverse strand, counting down.
TTCGGACCAAGAACACACTTGGCATAGATGGGACAAAGTTTTACATGTTGTGAAAATGGAGGCGGTGTCTAAAGAAAGTGAATTCATCGGAAACACAAAGGAAGGGGCTCGAATATTTAGATATCTGGTGAAACCACGAGGGCATGATAGGAAGTCTTCATTGGACGAAAGTCCACTTTGCAGTTATCGATGGTCAAAAATGCTCCAAGACGACAACCTCGAACCAATCTCATGCTCAGCCTGGGTGCATCTTCTGGTTTCATTTTCTAAAAGAGAAGGTAGCGTCTGACTTTGTACAGACCTCCGGGCATTGAATGATCAGTTAGTTGTTGAGAAATTTATGCTGCCAAGTCCTGTCGAGCAACTGGCCGACTTTCAGGTGTTAAATGTTGTTCCGAACTGGATATTAAAAGTGCTTTTTATTGCATGCCACTTACGGAAGAATCCAAACCGTTCACTACTTTTCTTTCATCTGAAGGATTATTTCAGTACAAGGTTTTGCCAACGGGCTTGAGTTCAGCTTCATCAGCATGGCGGAGATTTATGACTCAGTATTTATCTGCACACCACGGATGTATTTTTTGCGTGGAAGATATATGCGTTTTCGGAAGTTCTAAACAGGAGCGTGACGCTAATCTTCAAGCTGTGTTGGATTGTCTTTTTCGGTAAAACTTGTGTTTGAATATGAACAAATGTTTGTTCTGCACAAATGAGATATCGTTTCTGGGATATATCATGTCCGAGGATGGAGTTCGTCCCAACACTGAAAGTTAGAATGCAGTCATAAATATACCGGAACCTACTACGCCAACTCGAAAGTTTTCTCGGTCTTTGTTCTTATAATTTACCGCATCTTTCGAATTTCGCTACTATAGTAGAACCACTTCAAGCACTCTTGAGGGCTGACGCTTCATTTCAGTGGACCGATATTCAGTGTGATGCCTTTATGCGTGTGAAAAAAATGATTGCGCCTGTTCCCATTGTCAGCATTTTTGGTGAAATGTGAACCATCTGTTTCACCGGATGCATCGGATGTTGGACTAGGAGGTGTCTTGTCCCAAATTCAACATGGACAAGAAAAGGTTGTAGCGCACGCATTAAGAAAGCTTTCGAGTACCGAAAGCAAGTATTCGTCCAGTTAAAAAGAAGTCCTTACCTGTGTTTGGGCTCGTGAAAAATGGCATCTGTATCTCTTCGGTAGACATTTTACCCTACGAACCGATCATGCAGCACTAACTACACTTCTGAGTGGTGGAAGTAAAGGTCACAGACCACTTCGTGTTGGTCGTCGGTATGCGAGGCCACTCTCCTATGATTTCGCCATACGATACAAATGTGAATCTGAAAACCACGATGGGGATGGACTTTCGTGTTTGTCGTTAAATGGTCAAGGAAGTGCGAACGATATGATTGAAACCGAAATAATTGCTACTTTGGATGATTTCAGAATACAAACTATAACGAGAGAGGGAGAGACTGCGTCAGAAAACATTGGAAGATAGTGAACTGCAGCGGGTTTAACAATACCTTCATGGTACATGACCTCCCAGAAAAATGTATCGTTCCAGATGAACTTAGATATCACCACAATCTATGAGAGATGCTTTTGGTGGTAGATGAACGTGTCATGAGTGGATCGAGATTCATTCCACCATCTACTCTAAAAAAGGAAATTACTTTATGCGCATACGAGGGACATCCTGGAGTCACAAGGACTCACCGGCGGGTTAGCGAATGGTTTTGGTGGCCGCGTATGTGTTCTGCCGTTGAAGTCTCTGTTACTGATCATGGATCTTGTCAACATACCGATAAAACAATCAAACCCATACCGGCACCAACACAACCAGTGGATTATCTTATGCGGCCTTGGGCGAAGTTGGATCTTGGTATCATGGGACCATTTCCAGCAGCTCCAACTCACAAACTCAATGTGCTTGTTACCACGTGTTATTATAGCAAGTGGCCTGAAGTACACTTATGCGGAAATATAACCTTTTCTACGATAACTCAGTGGATGGAACACCTCATTGCTCGTTTCGGTATAACAGAAGAGATCGTTACAGAGAATGACACTCAGTTCATCAGCTTCGAATTCGGAAAATTTCCAAGCCGGCAAGGTATCAAACATTCACGAACCGTGCCGTATGATTCTTCATGCAACAACATGGTAGAATGTCTCAATCGTTCACTGAAAAGGAATATTCAAACATCACAGTTACTAGGAGACTCACGGGGAAGGTTCCGTGGTTCAAGTGCTGTTTACATATCACACCAGTTATCACATGGCAACAGAGAAGACTCCAGAAGAACTTATGTTTGGGAGGGCTTTATGTTCAAAGTTTAATGCAGCACATCAGACAGGGAACGATAAAACGGGACCCGCATTGCTCCGAAAACAAAATTAATAAAGTACTAACATGAGAACAGCGGGCATGTTGAGTTCTGGAACTTACGTTCACTTGCGGAATCAGACAGGACGAAAGGGAGAAGCGAGTTTCTCATCGCCAATATTAATCAAATGTGTTCTAGGACCAGACACGTATAAGTTAGCCAGTGGTACGAAACTAAACGCCCCCGTCAGTTCTATACTGGGAAGCAGGCTAGAGCGATTTCTCGACCTACCCTCTCCGAACAGCTGAGCGCTAATCAAAAGACCGTACGTCGTTCCTCACGAACTCCGAAACTCGTTTAGCGCTACATAAACGCATAAAACATTGATGATCGAGGGGGAGTGATGTTGTGTATGCATCTTGTGCATGCATGCGTTCGATTGAGCGCTCCACGTGATCTGTCTGACTACTTTCCCCTGTGCATACATACGGTGCTGTGACTGGTTGTTCATGTCCACTCACAAGGTCACTGTAAGTTTCTTGATTGATTTGTCTAGAATGCTCGCGTAGTCTGTCTTACACAAATTATTTACATACTTCTTTTCGTACGGTACAAGAGTTCCGTGTTCTGACTTACAACACAACACCATCCACAGGTCAATTCAAGTAAAGAGAATGCTTTATGCGCCGAGAGAGGTGAATATTCTGCACAGTAAAATGTACACCGCGAGAAACGATCAGGGAGGACTCACAACACCATGTGTCATATTCGCGGTCAGCCAGCTTCTTTCATAAACCAGACGACTAGAAATCTCACAATTCGAAGTCTGTACATCATATTGGATTGATCGTTTGTTTAATTACTAGTACCGTACCACGACGGAGTCTCAGCTCACATTAACTTCGAAGTGCGACTTCACGCGCAACTTCATCGTTTGGTCAACACCGGGAATCATAATCGATAGACCATCTAATTCCGTGCACAAAATTAACAGTATACATGTGCGTTGGGTGCGTATATGTATGCGTTGTACGTATGCATGCCTGTATATATGTTGCGCGCCTGTATGCGGGTTATGTGTGTGAGTGGGTGTGTGTGGGTGTATACAATTATATGTTTACATGTATGATTGTGGCGAGTACTCAGCTCCGAGATCAACACAAATTTACATGAACAAACTTGTCATACAGTCACTCATTAGGGAGATACAACGAAGATTCACTCATGAACTGGGTAAACTGTTGTCATATGAAAGGACCAAATTGTCCAAAACAAAATGAGACGCAATGAATACAAAATCAAATGTTCATATACAAAATTGCAAAAAGGATAGACTCATATACATATTCACAAAAGGCCGTATGTGAAATCACCATGATCACACAACGGAAATCGATTACATGAAAGCCGAAATTAGTTCTCAAAATTCCTGAATAAATGAAACAGATTCAAAAATAACCAGTATTTACACGCCTGGAAGAAACGTTGAAACGTTACCAGTTTCTATAACGAACGTAATTTCTGTGTCCAGTGTGCTCGTTTCAATTTGAGAACTTCCACTTTCAAGTCATAAATTTCCATTCGTCTGCGAAAATCTGCTTCCATTAAATGACCCAATTGGTAGGGCGATGATGAGGGCCTGAAGCGAGATGGCGTGGAGAAAGAGAAATATTTACATCATTCAACCTGGTCTACTCCCCATCCATCAGAAAATAGAGACTGTTGCGACTATCCCGATGTCTAGCGCTGTGAATCTAGCAGTAACGTAGTTTCACTAGCTACACGCACGATATGGACAAAACACGATTACGGGCAGCAGAACAAATTCCAATCAAATAACCGTGTTTATCGATGATTCGTGGTTCTAAATAATACAACAAACATAAATATACAGCAAATAAAGGACTTACAGCCAGGTGAGAAACCAAGAACAATGTTCAGTAAGCTTCCGAAAACCGGGACAGCGCAGAAAATAAAAACGGTCCACTTAGCAGGCAGCTGAACGAAACTGTAGCGCAGTTCGGTTGCGGTACAGTCAATAAATCAAGAGCGTTTATCGTCAAAGATCAATAAATCGATTACAAACGCATGAATTGGACTGTGGTTGCAATGGTAAAAGTGTCATTAACAAATAAGTACAAATGAGCTAAGTCTGTGGAGTAAACAAAGGCACGTGTCAACATGAATAGGCGAATCCGGCACTAGATCTGTTAATGCCGTTGACGTATGACGGCCAATAGTGGAGTGCACTGACAGAAACGATAAGACTGGGAGTTCGAGCCTCCGCTCGGCAGTACAAATGAAACACTCAGAAAGATTATATAACAGTAGAAGTGTAGACCTTCGGGAAAACAAGGTTATGAACAAATATGTGAACTGTTCATGTAATAAGTACCATGAAACTCAAGTATAAACTGATGTGATACCTTAGAAACAGGGAAAATACATTACGAATGTCCGGGGTTCACGATGCATGTACTCACTACTAATAAGTAACTAAACAGAAGACAAAAGGACAAACTCTAATTACGATTCGTAATTAACAGTGGGTCTGAAAAATAGATTCACGGAATTTGCACAGTCGGCCAGCACACGAGGACATTGGCCGTCGAAGCCAAGGCTTGAGAACAAATGAGCCTGCCCTAGCACCTATCAGCGATAGGTAAAGATCAAAACCGGCGGTTAAGTCAATCGGGTAGGCACCTATGGGTTGTTAAAACCGTACCTACCTGGCCAGTCGTAGGCAGTGAAATAACTTGCATTTAGACTACGTGCACTGGGAGAGTGACGAGACTAGACAAGAGGAATATGAGTGTGTTCTGTCCCACTTTGTGAGTACTAACTCGTTCGTACACAAAAAAGGCGAACATTCAATAAAAGATGAATAGCTGATCAGATACAAAGCAGCTCTGCTGTATGCATGCGATTTGACAGTCACGGCTCAGCTTCTTGTGATTGACTGAACAGTCGGAATGAAGTTTTGGTGTGCTGGACTTCGTGTGAAGGCGTTTGAATCACCACAGGGATTTATGCGTATTTTCTTCGTTTTAGTCAAAGTTACTTTGGGCGTGAGAATGAAGCGGTGCCTGCTGCTTTCTGTAGTTCTGCTTCAGGGTTGGCAAAGACTCTGCAAATGTGGAAAGAAAATAGGAACATGGACAGTCGGAAATTCCTCACCTCAACCGACAGAACGGCCAAGTTTAAAGAGCCCGCCAACCTTGGAGGCCCAGTGGTTTTTAACGTGATGATACGGAAATGTCATCAACAACGGGTGGGTATGCATACGAAGCCATTTAGCTGCACTTCCACCATCACAGGTATTCAAGGAGGTCATATTTTCATCGGGAAACTTGGAGCTCGGCCTCGAAGTCTGTGAAATGCCTGTCGCACTAAAAAGGGGCAGAATTTTCTGTGCCATCAGCCGTCACATCGGCTACAGTGGAGTTATACAATAAAACCACTGCAGTCGATCCCCCATAATCTTGGCCAGCAGCCATTTATACTGTAATGAGCAGGTTGTTGGCAGCCATGTTTGACCTATTCCGCTATCTTGCTGCCTGTAGTGGAAATTCGCTCCCAGTCGCTGACTACACATTGGGAACATCCCTCGACGAAGTTTCTCTGCCGCAGGACTGGCTCAGTGCGACGGTTATCAAGGCTCACAAGGCCGGGAATGGAGACGTTTGTCTCAGATACGGGACTCTCAGTTTACCTGCCGTTTTGTTGGAAGTAATGTGGCTGGTCTTGCCAGACGGAACTGCCAGCCACGTGACTACACCCTCATTACTTGCAGAACACCAGCATGGATTCGTTCTTCAGAGGTCCATCTTATCGAACTGCATCTGCTTTACGGACTAGGTTCTCCGAAGGTAGGACAAGAGGAATAGAACAGAAGTCTGCTACCTCCACCTCCGGAAGGCCTTTGAGACAGCGATCCGCCCTTTGTTGGTGACGAAGCTGAATACTTTTGGTTTTTCTGTGAAAACTTTTGGCCGGTCCGTAGGTCATTTACTGTGAGAATACTCAAAGCAATGGCTAAGGATGACTTATTCCAGGGAGCCTTTGCTTAGCGGCCCAACTCAAGTATTAGTTCCCTGACCTGGGTCACTTATCCTTTGCAGAAGCGATTTGGCCTGGAAAACCGAGGCTATGTTTTGGCGGTTGACGCAGATTTAGCCGACCGCGTAGCAACAGATTCGATGCAGTGGGATCAGGACACAGCGCTTCTCTGGCCATTGGTCTCGAACCTACCAAATAAGACCAGTAAATGCTTTCGCAAAGTGTCTAGCAAGGACCCTCAAAGGAGTAGGTGTCATGGAGAGGCGAGCTAGCTCACCGAAATCACCGAACTAACAAAGCCAAACGATACTAGGGCAACTATATCGGACAACTTTCAATCTGGAGCGTAATACTGCGTGGCCACTCTGAAAACCTCCAGAGTGATTCACTGGTACTTTGCTTCTGCATGGTTAACTGAACTGTCAGCTGCACTCGCCCTTGTTCCTTTTTCATCCATTGGCCGTCTAGTCTGCAGGCTTGCAAGCTTCGAACAACTGCACCCAATGAGACTCTTTTTCCCAATGAATCTTTCTTTATCATTTTGGCCACACGTACCTGTCGATCCAATTTCCGCGTGGTTGCAGGTAGCCTATGCGATGACACTTACCTCTGTGGTTGTTTTGTCTGAGCCGCGCGTGGACACACATTTTCGTTGATGCCCAGTATGCAGTTGCACCTTCCATATCCGGTGCTGAATATGCTTTGGTGTAACTCGTGTCTTACGTCTCAGTGCGTACGGAGAGACTAGATACAACACAGCCTACAAAACCGTGGCGCCCAGAAAACCCCAAGTTAAATTGGCTTTCTACAAAGCGTTCGTTTTTGCCATACCTACTTCCCTCGTGAAGAAGACCAGTCCGCTAGAACAGGTCCGACTGCGTCTCACCAGGTGGTCCAGTGGCCCAAGTTGCCCCGCCTGTCAGCAGATGCTATAGGTGTCAAAAGTTGGTTCTCCTGGTAATGCAGTCAGTATGTCGTTACGGCGGTCAACAAGGAAATCTCGATTACGGTTTATTGTTCAGCGGTTTATTAAGCCCCTTCCGCTACTCAGATTGCTCTATTTGCAATGTGCTAAACAAAATCACTTTCTGGCCGATCAGGAAAAGCCATTATCGTGGTAGAACAAAAACGTATCCAACTCTCCCTTTCTCGTCTGGGAAACATCCACTTGCCTATTCGTTGGTAACTTTGTCCTCTACGAGTTCTAGACAAAAAGCTGTCCTGTCCAACTGGCGGACTTATAATATTGTCGGAATCACTCTCTTCATCATCGTTTTTGGTTTCCTCGACCTCTTCTTTGTTATTGTCCTTGTCGGTTTCCTCATCCTCATCATCATCGGATTTTCTGAGATGAACCCTATTCCCTCTTATTCGCAGATCTCCCGAGCGTATCAGGTACGATTTCTTCGCTACTCATGACAGCACCTCTCCTTCGCCCAAGACTTTCCGTCGGTTCTATTGGCTGAATCCAGACTGTCACCTGGCTCAAGTGGATGCAGTGGTTTGCTGCTCCGATCGAAAATTATTTTTGCAACGTCATTAGTTTCTCAGTTTCAGTTTGACTGCTGAAGGCGCTACGACGTCTGGGTCCAATAAACCTGCACAAATGGGCAGGATCATGCTTATCCGTCTTCCAAGTAGGCGTCTCATCGGGCTTTCTCCCACCATTGTCGAAGGCATATTTCGAAGCTCAAGAGGAGCGATAAACGGACCACTGCCCTCAATCTTGCTTTTCTTGAGTATCTTTTTAGCTTGACTGACAGCGTTCTCTGCTCTACCTTTGGACTGACTGTGGTAGGAACTGGTGATGTGATCGCTGAAAAGCCACGTCTCCGGAAAATACTTGGATTCCATGCTGTGAAGATGAGGGCCATCACAACGAATTACTCAAATGGGGATTTTATGTCCAGCAGAACTGGCTCTCAGTTGGGGGATAATTTCTGCAGTGGCTTCTTTTATCAGAAGTTAGACTCCGAAGAAATCATTGTAGTAACCAACCTTTACTGAGTACCTGCCTTCCCATTGTAAATGATATTCAATTTCACAATTAGCCAAGGCCGGTCATGTGTTGGGTGCATCTTCATCCTTTCGCTCGCTTATCGTTGATCAGGCTGTCCGCATGGTTCACAGTTTGCCAAGCATCCCATTTTTTCCTCTGAAGCGCAGAAGATTAGGAGTAACTTGACAGAAGCTTTTGAGATCCTCAGGGTGTCAGTCATTAGGGATACCCTGCACAGCTACTGAATCTCTTCTACAGTACGGTCACCAGAGGGCCTCCAATGAAGTTGATAAAGAAGTAAGTCTTCAGTCTCTCGCTAGTTCGGTTGTTAGCTGTAAGAATTTTGTACCAGTAGAACCGACTCCCAGTGGGAGCGGTGGTCGTCGGGACGGCTGTGAAATTGAAACATCGGCTGTACCGGTGCCACCGGAGAGTGTTTTGCCAAAATAGGAAACAGGCAGCTGATCAATTTATGATTGTTCTTACTTCTACTGCTTATTTCGCCATTATCGCTATTTCATTACCCCACCGAAATTTGGTCCGGCCTTTTCTTCCTTCTTCCTCAATATTCTACGCCTAAACATCTTTACCGCTCCTTCCACAAGCCACCTCCATCTACTACCTTCCCCCCAGCACCGTATCAAATGATTTTCCACTGTCTCCAACTTTTCAACATTTACAGATTTTGTCCGTGAGATAGATGGGCGCTAGCTGGAACACTTGAAAGGGAAGTGGTATTGTGAGATTCCTTAGATTGAGGCGAAGAGTTGGAAGGTCCCTTTCTCCGTTTATCCCTAATAAATCATCAAAAAGCACACTGCTCTGGCATCTGTCGCAGCGTAGAGTGATCGAAGGGGATCACGGCTCAAAGACCTGAATGAGCATGAGGCTTCCTTTGATCAGAATGGAAGTTGATGCGGTTGCTTGTTAACGATGAGAAGCTTACTGAGGTTAGTGACCATGGTGCTTTCTGATCTGCGTTTTGCACATGGAATACAAAAACTCACAGCTGGAGAAGACCGGCCCTCATTGTGCTAACTGGTCCAAGTGGCATACTAAGTCAGTAAGGAAAATACGTAGGATGCACTGGCGACCTGGAACAAGTCAAGAAGCATGTTTGGATGGAAGGGCGGAAGGGATCGCGCAACAGAAATGAGAATAAGATAGGTGGGATAACACAAACTCACAAACTGTTCACCGTTCTTGTGGCCGGGATGTGAGCGCCAAAGAACAGATATCGTTCCAAGTGTTCAGGTCATTTTAATCGGACAGTGGTTCGTTGAATCAGTCGAGGTCGTGTTAAGACGATTGCCAACCGACGCCGTGGAAGCATCTAAGATGGTCTGTCTTTCGCAGTTAGATTTAGTTGATTTAACTCTAGGACAATTTAAGTTAGAAAGCGAGATCCTGCAGGAATGAGCGGTTTGTTGACAGCTTTTCATACTACGGTCTGCCTTTTGTGTTTGGAAATGTGTGGTTTCGAAGATGTGTTTTTGCATAAAATAAATGGCCCTCAGAACAAGGGAGTACCACGTCAAGGAAAGCGAATATTTTTCGAGGAGGTCGGGTTTACCCAAGTATCTGCATAACTCTCCCGCTAAGCCTTTGCTGTACAGAAGGAACACTCTATTCATAGTAGAAACTGAAAACCGGTTGGCCGGAGAAAACATTAAACGGCTATTGTGAAACCTGACGGGATATTGAACGCTTCGGCGTGCAGGATTTAAAATATCGGACGGCTGTTTCTATTGCTATGCTAGAGAAGTGATGTGGTACCCGATGTGGTGACGGATTGTGGATAATCAGCAGTAAATTTTGGTGGCTTGCCTATGGATGGTGATGGAGTCGGCCTCGTTTTGACGAAAGTGTATCGAAATAAGTGGATTTCGTTCTGTCGACGGGAACGGTGTCCAGGTTACATAATAATAGTAATAACAATAACCGCATATTCCGGTTGAGTCCGAAGCATGCTACAATGCGTGATCAGATGATCCAGGTACCGCCGGAGCACCAGTTTTCAAGACAGTATACACATGCACACAGGGAGTTGAAGGAAACTGTCTATAAGGACAGTAACAGGGATAAAGCCCGGCAAATTTGAAGGTCTAGGTCAAAGGGTCATTTTGGCTTGCGTAGCTTTTAATCAATCCTGAGGAAAAATGTGAGCAGTTGTTTTTTCTAAGGTGGTTATTGTGTAATCAGCCGGCGCTCAGTTCCAGAAATCAATCTTGTGATGTAAAACTAATCCACTCGGAGTATTTTTTGTAAACGTGAAGTTAAATTTCATGGTTTTATCCTAGTCAACACGTTTCGTTTTTGAGTGTTAGTGAATAAAGTTTTACAAAATCCTGCTTTCTTTTGACTCGCGGTTGAAGAAACTGAAGAAAGCATTTAAGAAATGGAGGGAAATACTTGCTAAATTATATTTATATTGGCCCTGCCGTTAATAATTAACCGACGTATACCAACTGGAAACATTTTACGAAGTACTTGTGCGCAATGTTTTTGATTCTTTACCCGTATAACCTGATGAACGTTGAACCTCAATAACTTGCAGTATGAGGACATCAAAATGATTCAATTTCCCTCTCGCACACTGTTTGACGGCTTACATGATTTACGGTGGCCCACCGTTGGAGTCGATAACTTCCTTTTTCTTCTTTTCTGGTGACGCCATAAAAGTCAGCTGGACAAAAAGGGTTTGACTTATGTTGATCAATTCTAGGTTCAGACAAAATTTATCCATTTTGCCTTGCAGAAGAAGACAATCTGCATGGAGTAGTTCCAGGCTGAAACGTGTGGTACGTAAAAGTCCCACCTTAGGATGCGGCATGTGCATATATATGCATGTCTTGCGCGCTTGGTGAACTAAAGGACGACTTCAACTGTGGTAATGCGCTTTAATTGCGATAAAATTCGAAATCACTGCAAATTGATGAGTAATTTAAGCGAGTGCTGGAACCACCTTAGTCCCATCATTTAGTTGTGCACACAAAATGAGACTCATGTTCAAACTCTTTAATGGGCCTGCGAAAAAACAACACGAGAGGCAAACAGTATGGAATGGCCCTGAAAGGGGCCTTGAGGTTCTTTTACGTGTTCCAGCGTTGGTGCTATTGGACCACGCAGTGAACACAGCTGTGGTTCTCCGCTCTGTAAAACTCTGCTAGCCCGAAATGTGTCCATCGTCCACAAGTCGCGCACTGCCTCCAGCGAACACCCTCGTCCGGATCCACCTAGGGCTCTTACAAAAATGCCCTGAGAATGATCTACTTCGCTCAAGTTGTGGAGAAAAGGCGCACAAGTTCGTGCTCAGAGTAGTGGGCCGTCTAATCAGTCCTAAAGTGGCGAAATTGACGAACTACTCAGGAGCACACGGAAAACAAGGAGTCCGAGATAGTTCGCTAAGCCGATACGTTATAGGCAAAGGGCGATTCACATTATGGGAGAAACCTTTTAGAATATGTCCCCCAAGGAAGGTTGTTCGCTGATGTCCGGGGGTAAACGTCAGCTCTGGCCATTCGTGGATGGCTGCAAGGTGCTGTAACCAACTACCGCAGGCAAACAGTGCAGCAGATAAGTAAAATGCACCCATCATTATTCATTTTTATACTTCCAAGGAGTCCGAATCAAGCCGAGGAAGAACCAGACAAGGAGAACCTGGACAATAACTAACGATCCTCCTAAGAGGAAAGTGTACCCCTTTTAATAAATACTTTTCAATAAACTTTCAGAAACCTTGCAACAAGTACCATTTTTGTTCACGAGGGTCGTTTATATAAGTTTAAGTAACCGGCTCTGAGGACCTGCTTTATTGCCGTTGGATTTCGGTTAAACGAGAGAAGCTGCCAAAAACCGACAAAAATTTGCGCGTATTTCCCATCAGTCCCATTTTTTCGGTAGAGCAACGCTATTGGTCAGATTGGTAGAGAGTCCGACAACTAGCAATCAGCACGCAGTGCTAAGGAGCGCCATCCATTGCTCAGTCTGAATTATGGACAGGCGGAGAAATCAAGCGAAGATTTCGTGACATTTTACGCCACTTGGCTATTGTTAGATGCTGGCGAATCGGTTGCTTTTTCAAGCAAGTTGAGCTAGCAGGGTAACTGTCTGCGACCTGGATATGCAACAGTTCGGTGATTGCCTACGGCCCAGATACGAAACAAATAAAATTTTAAAGGAAGTCAACTGAGGTGATTACAAACTCGGTTGGCAAGGTGCTTTCGATGCATGAACTAATTGGGATTAAGATTTCGGCCAGAGAAGAGCAGTTAACTAAGTGAGGTGATTTAGCGAAGAATCAATATCTATTTTAACTGGGCTCGCGAGGGGTAATTTTTAGCAGGTGTAGATCCGAACCTCTTAGTAAAGGATTTGGTTGTTTTTCGCGGCAGTAAATAAAGGACGCACGGTGGTGTGTTTCACTTATTACCACTGACAATTTACCAGTTCAGTGTGTTTCAGGTTCCAGGCTTCCGCGACTAGAGGCAGTGGGACACCTCCCGTATGGGCCCCATCACCATCCACTATTAGCTGTAGCACCACGACAGTGATTCACGCCAACCCTTCACCAGATGGGCTTCCATTTTTCTTTTGGGAAGCTTGTAGTTGTCCTCCCACACTACGACAGCTACCCAAGAATTCTACAGTTTGGTTGCTCTCCTGAAAATCCGGTAGACTGACGGCAGCCCAGTCGACAGCAGCTTCACGAGTGTCGTCGTGTTCCCTTGTGCACGAGTGGCCACGAAGGCGCCCATTTCACCCCGGAATATTCGACGGACTTGTATCCGGTCGCCTGACACCCTAAGATACGCCTCCGGAAAGAGGTCGATTGGCCCCAGCCGGTTATCGTAACTAACCTTTCGTAATCAGGCAACGGGACGAATGGCGGCTCTCTGCACCCGATCCAGCCCCGCAGGTTTAGAAGCAGTGCGAGGAAATGTAGTCCGTCCACCGCACTCCAGTTGGGGACGGAAATGCAAGGTATATAGGAGTTTGAGAGCACCATAAAGTGGCTTTCCAAATGTCCGGCGGCTCGCACCTTAGATGCTCCACGCAGAGGTGCACACCTTGTGAGAGTGATTTCGGGTTAGCAGGGAAGATGAACTTATCACTCCTAGGTCCATTACAGCGGTGGTTACACGAAGAGTATCTCCTTGAAAAGAGTAGGTTTCCTTGGGCCTCGGTCTCCGTAGCTGCAGCTGGGCACACTTTTCACCTTGGTTGGGAAAGCCCATAAGTTGGGCCACTGTTTTAGAGTATCAAAAATCCGCTTAAAGGGCCTCGTGAACCACCGTAGTTTTGGTCACAAGCCAGATTTTGGGATCGTCGGCGTAAATTAGACAGTGAGACACCAGCTGTTGAGGCAAGTCTTTGATGAATGCTACGAACGGCAGTGGGCCTAAGACCGAGCCTTGTTGCACTCCGCTGGAGGCCTCATGTCACTTAGAGCATGGTGAAGCTACTTTCACAGAAAAGGACCTCCCCTTCGGGAAGTCTTCGAAACACCCGAGTAACTGTTCTGTCGCTCCTAGCAATCTCAAACCATGGAGTAAGCGATTTTGAGGTACTTAATCGAAGGCTTTGCAGAGGTCATCGTAGAAAACATCCATGGAGTGGCCCTTCTCTTTAGCTTCTGTCCAATTTCCACGCGCTGGTAGCAGATTCGACAGACAGGATCGACCATTCCGGAAGCCATTCTGCCGGTAGCTGAGAAGATCGGCACTCTCGAGGTACTGCTGCGGTGGCCTAGAGACCAGGCGTTCTGTTACCTTTCCTACCACGCACGTAAGACTAACTGGACGGTAATTCGCAGCTTGTACCCTTTTCGAGCCCGTGAACATCGGAAAGATAACGGCTTTTTTGCATTCGGATGGTAGTTAACCTTGTTCCATTGAAAAGTTTAACATTTTTGTGAGTGGGGGCGTGGTAGTTTCAGCTAGTTCCCGGGGGACTGGCGGACTGATTCCTCCCGGACCAGGCAATGTGTGCGGCCGTAGCCCCCTCATGGCTTCCATAACCTCTCCCATCATAAAGGGTCGCCAAGCCGTGGTGATTGCTGTCTGCAAAGGCTGGCGCAAGGATAGACCCTCAGTGGCATAGACATCAGCGTAGTGACCAGTCAGAAGTGGTGCTTCAGCGTAATCGGAGCCCGCGATTTATCCGTTATGAAGCTGTGTTGGGACACCCGGGCGAGCCTTAGTCCTCCTTCTGAGGTGTGCAAACAGCAATTTTGGTGCTGGGGCAGAATTGGCCGCAAGTTGCTCTTCGTATTCTCGTCTCTTGGTCGTCTTCGGCGCCGAACATCAATTTCGAATGCGCTTGTAGCTGTCTTATCCTGTGCCAGAGGATGGAAAATGCTGCCTAGCTTTACTTTTTCTTGCAGCTGACTGTGTAGTTAATTGGCAAACCACTGCGGTCATTCAGCCTGACTTCGTCGCCTGTGTGGAGGTGCAAACAAGCCCACCGGTACAGCTGTTCCTAATCTGAAAGAACTCCATGCTTCATCCACTTCACCACTTACGATCGAATCCCGTGGCAGGGCGGCGGCAGCTTTTTTCATTTTGGCAAGGGGTATGCTCCACACTTTCGGCCCGCGCTGCGGATTCTGACGGACAAAAGCACCGCTTCTCCAGAGGATGACGGGTATTTCGTGGTTGTTGGAGCCCAACGGTGGCAGGAGAGCGATTCCATCTACGTCGGAAGTTCATCAGGCGAAAACTAGGTCAAGAATGGATACCTGATCCGCCTGACTCCTGGCGGGTTCTTGCACATGTTGATGCAAGGCAAGGTTGCGCACTGTCTCGAGCAGGCGACGAGAGAACCTGTCTGCGGCTGTGTTGCATCTGATCGACACCCAGTCTCATTGATGAATAATAAAGCCTTCAAGAACGAGACAATGGCCTTCTGTTGCCCATCGATATATGGAATCCAGATTACCCTGCTCTTCGGCCCCCGGAGTACGATAGATGTTCCCAAGCTCCACACAACCAGTGTTGGAGAGTTTCACTGTGCACCACAGAGCCCCCCATACCCACACTGGTCCACAAAGGTATCAAGTGCGTGTACTGGTATCCCATTTTTCATACACATGGCAACGTCCTCTCTACCTCAGGTACGAATTGGACTGACTCGAAACGGCACGCACCCTGGTAGTGAGACCTCTGAGTCCTGAATATTATCTGTCAGCCATGTCTCGGTAGAGGCAAAGATAGCTGGGGTTTCAGTCAGCTTAAGAGCCCCCAATTCGTTCCTATTTTAGATAATCCACGGACATGAGTCTGCAGCATTTTGGCGGGTACCGCCCGGTTGTTCCCTGCGAGAAAATCGTCTACTAGGTGCAAAGCAATACAAAACCTAAACAATAGAAAAGTAAGAAAAAACGAGAAAACCTGATCTTAACACAGGGAGCGTCCACTGTAATGTGGCTTTATCAGTCTCTATGTTAGTCCCCTCTCTGTAAACACAATACTTGTCTGAATGATTGAACACCTTAAGCGGCCGTCGTACATCGGTGTGAGTAGTTCGCATACGGGATCCTCACGAATAAAACGAACGGTGACATATATAAACCATCATGTACAAAAGCGAGTGCGGATGGTCAGTGGGTGGGGGTTAGGCCTATGTGGGGCATACGGTACCTAAGCTTTTGAGCGAACTGTGATTTGCTAGAACTGTCAGTAAGACTGCGTTTGACATACTCACCTGGAAGTCCGATGATGGAGCAGGAAACTCAATCGTTTGATGTGTTCTACACGTCATTTTCGAGTGACGGTTGTAGACCAAAGAGAACGAATGGAGGACCGCTGCTCAAGCTATTGCAGTTTGGCAGTGGCAATGGTGTTGCTCTTGGCTGACGATGTAAGTGCTCTGCTGCGTCGTTCAATGAAGGATGGAGTAAAGGAGTTCAGGAAACCCCTTTCCATGCGTTAGCATCCATGTTACAAAACGACATTCATCATTCGTATGAACTATTTTTGCTGGGATTCCGATTGTTTGTTTTATTTCTCTAAATCTTTGTCACAAACGGGACTCCTACCGTTGCCTCGAGCGAGGGTCGCTCAGCTTGAACTTCGTTGTGACTGTATTTGGTAATCCTATCTTCTGTATCTAACCTTTTGCTGTAACCCAGCTGCAGTTGTTGATTTGTTGTCCAATTTGGAGCGAAAGGGCCCAGAAGGAACACTACCGAGGTTTGATTATTGTAAAGTTAATTAATTTGTTGTTTATAGTGCCGTGGCTATTTGGAATCAACTTTGTTTTGAATTGTGTCGAAATTGGTTGCTACGCGTCGCCCGAACGTTCCGGTGGCTGGATTTAACAGTACTCAATATCCTTGGCAATTGCTGAGACATGAAATTACGCAGCGATTCGGCAAATCTTTCCGAATCAAAGAACAATACCCTGCAGGTGAACCAAACCCTTTTGCCCGTAGGTGCTGGTCATGTTTCTTGCTCAGGCTCTAGTATATCAGGTTGTTTTATGGTTAGCTCGGTTCCTCATAGAGCTAGAGCTGATCTGTTGTTAGCTGAGTTGGAGGGGAAACAGGTTGCAGAACAATTTGAGTTAGATAAGCAACTTAAGCTGCTCCAAGTGAGGAATCAGACGGAAATGGCGAAACTGCCTTTGGCACTCGCTGAGGAAGAAGAAAATCTAGTCAACAGAGATGAAGTCAGGGGTGGAGTAATGGTCAGTGAACATCTTTCTCGTTATCTAGGTGATTGTTACGTGCAGAACGATGCACCAAGAACGAAAAACGTGGTTCCAGTGGCGGAACCTGCAGTGGATTATCGTTTGGACTTACCTAGGGTGGAACTGGAGTCATTTGCGGCTGCTCGTCAACGTACTGGAGGTCTGTGAAACAGTTTGAGTATTACGTCGAAGGTAGAGTTTGAGACGATGGCCAGCGCTTACATTATTTGACGCATTACTGCTAGGGACAAGCAAGGGATGCGACTGCCGAATGTGTCACGTTGCCTCCAAAACTGGCATACAATAGGGCTAGGGAAATCCTAAAGAATCCTGATGGACAAGACCATGTGGTGGCTCGTTCACTGATTGACGGCTTACTGCAAAGTTTGAAGCCTCTGGTGGAAGATTTGGATGCCCCGACCAAATTGTCGTTGAAAATGCTGAACTGTGAATTTGCCCTTACGCAGATGAATTGCATGTCAGACCTCAACTCACTGCAGACCGTGGAACGGATTACTCGAAGGCTACCAACGCGTCTCCAGGATTCGTGGGCTAGGACATTTGATGATATTTTGGGAAGAGGAGATGAACCAAGGTTCCAAGATCTGCAGCACTTAGCGTCCCGTGAGGCACGGATTGCTCGAAGTAGGTTTGGCAAACTGGCTGCCAAAGCGAGGCTCAGGGGTATTCGCGGTCATCCAGTTGGAGGAATTATGCGCAAAACCCACATCAATAAGCGACACGGTCCACGCCAAAACAGGGTAGTTCTTTGTTGGTCGCAGCTAATAGGTGCTCGGTATGTTATGGAATACACGCGCTTGAGAATGTCAGTGGTTCCTGTCTCGTGATGCACCCTGTCTTTAGGCATTGATCAAAGAAATCAAGGCTTGTTTTTCGTGTCTCAAGTGTGGACATCTGTCTAGCAATTGTCCTCTTTCCAAACCATGTTCAACATCAGATTGTCAGAAACGGCACCACCCTCTACTGCAGTTGCACAGAAGCAAAGTACCGATCAAGTCACGCAAGATACAACACAAGGGCTGCAGCTGGATAAACTGGGTACGGACAGTGCAAAAAGGCCTGAACAGTGGACCAATAATTGTGCGGCCACACTTAGGCCAAAATTTCGTGTCAGTTTAGGTGTTCTACCAGTACAAGTAGACGGACCGGGGGGCTCTGTGGAGACCTACGCTCTGCTGGACAGTGGGTCCAATTTGACTTTAATACAAAAAGACCTTATGGAGCTGGTGGGCCTGAAGGCATCCCCGACCTCATTTTTGATTTCCACCGTAAATGGAACTACCACTTGAAATTAGGGAATAACGGAGCTGCGACTGAACTCATTGTCAGAGAATGATTTCGTGAATATAGAAGGAGCCTTCTGCGTTGATAGGCTATCAATCCAAGCAGTCCAGTACTGCACTGATGCGGACGTTTTATCCCAGCCTCGCCTAAATTGCGTCCAAAGGCAGAATGTGAAAGATTCGAGAGTGTGAATCCTGATAGGTGCCGACGTCCCAGAAGCACATTGGGCATTGGAGCAAAGATGTAGTAAAAGAAAACAACCATATGCCGTGCGCACGATTTTAGGGTCGATAGTTTTGTTCCGATAAACCAGGAACCACGCTTTGTGAGGACAGTAAACCACATTAAGAGGGAAGTCGCTCCCTTAGCAGAACAGATCGATCGACTATACAACGCCAATTTCTGCAGTGGGTGTGCATCAAAAAAACTCATTTTCATTAGAAGACAAACAGGCTGTTGATATGGTTTCCAATGCCATAACCTGGTTGAACGGACACTATGAATTTGCCTTTCCGGGGAAAAATCCTGTGGTGAGACTTCCAAATAATTACATTGCGGCCAAAGAGGTTGAACGGCTTGAGGGAAAGGCTTGCGCGTGACCCTGAATTCTTTGATAAATACTCTACAATAATAGAGGGTTATGTGAGCAAGGGCCACGCCCAGTTAGTGCCCGATATACAGTTAAAAATGGGTCTTGAGCCAAAGTGGTACTTACCACATCACGCAGTTACAAACCCTTAAAAGCCTAGCAAGTTGAGGGTGGTGTTTGACTGTGCGGCTGCATTCCAAGGACGCTTCTAGAATGATTACCTGCTACAGGGACCGGATACAACAGCAAGCTTAGTTGGAGTGTTGCTTCGGTTTCGAAAGGAATCTGTCGTATTGGCTGCGAATATTGAAGAAATATTCATGCAGGTTCGAGTGCCGACGAGATACAAAGGAGCACTGAGGTTTCTCTGGTGGAAAATTGGTCGACTATTTGGTAATCTTGTTGAATATCAAAGTAATGCCCACACATTTGGTGCCACTTCCTCCCCGTTTTGTACAAATTTCGCTTTACGTCGCACGACAGACGATTGAGGAGGACTGTATGAGGATTACTTCTCCGGGGCCGTTTATTACAACTTCCATGTAGACGACTGTCTTGTTTCTTTGCCCACACCGGAGAACGCAAAAGTTTTGCCGTCCAGATGAATGAGTTAATATCACGAGGCGGATTCCGGCTTCATAAGTGGGTGTAATCGTAAGGAGGTGCTGGATATTTTATCGAAATCTGAGCTGGCCCATCCCACTTTGGAAATAGATGATAGCGCGCCAGTTTCGGGAAGGACTTTGGGATTGGAATGGAACGCAATAGAAGACACGTTCCAGTTTTCATTCGCAATACGCGAAGGACCTCAAACAACGCGTGGCTTGTTGTCTATTGTGTCATCCGTATTCGACCCACTAGGGTTGGTTTCACCCTTCATTCTGCCAGGCAAGGTGTTATTGTAATCACTGTTGCTTAAAGCTTGGTTGGGACGACCCAATTGGAGAAAAACCCCTACAATGCCGGAATGAGTGGTTAAGAAGTGTGGAACAACTTTGCGCATTCAAAATTCAGCGTTCTGTTATTAGAGGTGACTCACTGAACGAAGGTGTACAGTTCCATGTATTTTGTGACGCCTCTGAAGCTGGCTACGGGGTGGTGGCGTATTCCAGAGTGGTTTCAAGGGACATAGCCCCCTACTGTGCCCTGCTGTTCTCTAAGTCAAGAGTAGCCCCTCTGAAGACCGTAACGGTCCCTCGATTGGAGTAAGCCGCAGCAAGAATGGCCGTTAGAGTCTCTCGGATTCTTATGGAAGAAACTGGAATCAAGTTTGGTGAGGCTTACTACTGGACGGACTCTGCTATAGTTTTGTACTACATAAACAACACTAAAACGAGATTTATTACTTACCTTGCCAACGGTTTGGCTGAAATCCATCAGTTGTCTGAACCCTAGAAAGGGCGTCATGTCAGATCGGAGGCTAACCCCGCAGACCTGGCATCAAGAGGCACAAATCACCGGGTGATATCAGCTGCTGGTTCGAAGGTCCTAAATTGTTGATGAACGATGAAGCTTCACGGCCAACCAGTCCTACGGTTGCTGCAGCACCACCAAACGTTGAGTTGAAGCAGCCTTCGAGTGTAGTTCTCACAGTGTTCCAGGATACATGGACGGACGCACTTCTAGCTAGGTACTCCAGTTGGTTTCACTTGCTGAAGTCGGTAGTGTGGCTAACCCGTTTTAAAATGTACATTGCAGTGATGAAAGGCGGACGCACGGATCTAAGGTTGAGAACTGGGCCGTTGAAGTTACACGACATTGCTAAAGCGGAGAGAAGTGTTATTCTGACTGTACAAGCTAAGGCTTTTGGCGAAGAGTTAAAATGGCCACGAGACGGGAACAATAACCTATACATTAATGAATCTTCGACGAACAAGACTAATTAAAACTCGATCCAATTTTATTAAATGGAATTATTTGTGTTAGAGGACGGCTGAACTACTCCAGTCAGCTTCCGGGTGTGAAGTATCCGGTGATACTACCCAAGACTAACCCGATTACAGACTCGATAATCCGATGGTATCACGCGATGGAAGGACACGCAGGACCTTCTCAGTTACTCGCGGAACATCGCAAAACATTTGGGATTGTACAGGGGGAGCTACCGTCAGGCGAGTTCTTAGAGGATGTTGGAAATGCCGGAAGCATTTGGCGGTCGTAGGCAAACAGATGATGGTTCCTTCACCAGCCATTAGAGTCCAACAAGGTTGGTTTCCGTTCAAATATGTCGGAATAGAATATTTTGGTCCATTTTCAGTTAAACATGAACGCAGCACGGAGAAGCGATATGGATGCATCTTCACCTGCCTCCAGATGCTTGCGGTACATATTGAACTTTCTTATTCCCTAAGCACGGATTCGTTCATTATGACACTACTGCGTTTCATATCGAGGAGAGGAGCATCGTCCGCGGTTTTAGTGGTAATGGTACAAATTTTGTTAGGGCTTGAAGCAAATTGAGTAACCTGATGGGAAGCTGGTCTAGTGACAAGATTGTTGCAACGGATGTGTGCAGTGGCGCTTCAATCCCCCATATGCTAGTCACCGTGGTGGCTTGCGGGAGATCATGGTGTGCTCGGTTAGAAGAGTACATTTTTCAGCCTGTGACGAGCAGCCGATGACTGACGAATTACTGTTGACTTTCCGTACGGAAAGTGAGCGGATAGTAAACCGACAACCGCTAGTGCCTTTGACCTCGGACTGTCGTGATCTGCCAGTACTCGCGCACAATGATTCGCTTATCCTGAGGGCGAACACACGATATATTCCGATGGGTTCGTTACGCGGTAGAATGGTTCGTCGGTGGAGGCAGGCAAACTACAAAACATCTGTGTTTTGGAAGGGATGAATCAGGGAATATCTTCCACTATTACAACAGCGGCAGAAGTGGATCACTCGAAAACGCAACTTTAGATCGGGTGATGTAGTGCTACTAGTTTCGGAGGCTTTGCCGCGTGGTCGGTGGCCGATCGGAGTAATCGAAGGCATCCCAGCTTCGGACGATGGCCTGGTACAAACGGCAACAGTGCGAACTAATTAACTATTAGTGTTCGTGATATTAGAAAGATTTGTCTTATTGAAGGCAAACCGGACACTGGTGGTGTAAGTTCGTAGAACAACACTCCTCAAGTGGGGGCGGGTCTTCTAATCTGCCGAACCGGTAGGTACCACTGAGAGTTGATCCACTTGTCCGACTGGGAGCTGCTATTGACGGTGATACGTTTTAGGTATTGAGGAATCGTAGGGCGAGCCGTTGCATGAAGCCGACCACACCTAGCAGTGCACGGTAAAAATCCGGGTCGGATTTTGGGGGCCGATGTAAAAGAGTTCAGAAAACCCCTTTCCATGCGTTAGCATCCATGTTACAAAGCGACATTCATCATTCGTATGAACTATTTTTGCTGGGATTCCGATTGTTTGTTTTATTTCTCTAAATCTTTGTCACAAACGGGACTCCTACCGTTGCCTCGAGCGAGGGTCGCTCAGCTTGAACTTCGTTGTGACTGTATTTGGTAATCCTATCTTCTGTATCTAACCTTTTGCTGTAACCCAGCTGCAGTTGTTGATTTGTTGTCCAATTTGGAGCGAAAGGGCCCAGAAGGAACACTACCGAGGTTTGATTATTGTAAAGTTAATTAATTTGTTGTTTATAGTGCCGTGGCTATTTGGAATCAACTTTGTTTTGAATTGTGTCGAAATTGGTTGCTACGCGTCGCCCGAACGTTCCGGTGGCTGGACTTTACAGATGGTGTGCAGTTGTCGTGATGCGTCTACAGCCAAACAGTTTGGTAACTTCACAAAAGACGTCTGCCGCAAGTTGATTGCAGTGGCCTGTTGTGGCGGCAGATGGCACAACAAATGTACCAGTTCAGCTTTGTAATGGCATTTTGCAACATCCTTTGTCTCAGTGTTGGATGTAGGCACTTCCGCCCGTTAGCGTGAAAAACGATCGACAACCGATGATGAGCGGTTACTTTCTTTTGACAGCGGTAGTGGAACAGCTAGGTCAACAGGAATATAGGAGGACTGAGCCTAAAAAGCCCGGCAGGAATGAGATGGCAAGATGCATGAATACCAGGTGGGAACTGTGAAAAAGTTCAAGGATGATCCTCCAGAAAGGAATAGGAGCGATAGGGCGGGGCTACCGGCAGATCGGTCATATAATATTTTGTCTTTGGTTCAAGGCGAGGGAGAACATTTAGCTGGGTTGCGGAAGATATATGCAGGTCACATACTGACGGACCACCTAGCGAGGGTTTGGCTATCCGCGTAAAATCAAACTGAGCCTACATTTTGTTGACCTCAGGTCTAGACAAAACACAAGCCTGCACATTATCTACTCCATGCACGTAGTGAATATCTGCTGTGGACTGAGAAATGTGATCCAAAGGAAGCAGGCCTCTGAGCAAATATCTCTCAGGCTTGGCAAGAAGAGCTTTTGTCACGAGCTGTGGTCGGAGTGCACGCAAAAATTTCGTACCTGAACAATGGGGCGGAAGTGAAGAACTGTTAAGCGGATAGCGAGTTCACTATAAACAAGGTGTATCCTGCTGGTGCCGCCTGAAGTGTCCGTGAATAAAAGCCCGCCGTTGAAAGGGATTGCACACAATGTTTTGGAGATTCGCTGCAGCTGCAGAGCCGGATGAACTTGTGCTTAGAATTAACCCGGTATTTGATCCAGAGTTTGGATGGTGCGGCATACTGTCGCCCGAGGGACCTTGCTCCGTTTTTGTGAAGGTTGCCTCCACATCGGGAGTTAAACTGATCCCTTTGGCAATAGAACCGATTAAGTCAGCTGGAGGCAGAGCGGTGGACGGCAGTGGGAAATAAAACCGCAAAAATAAATCCATTCATAGGAAGCTGCATGAATGCGCGACCGTCTAAGGGGCGTGAAATTTGATGATACTTCAAACATTGTCCAGGAGGAGTGTCGAATCTGGATGGTCTATATGGTGCCTTAGAAGACCAAGGGGCTTAAGGCCGGACACGCTTTCAGCGGGATTCATTTGAAGTCCGTATTGCTGGGAATGCTGGGAGTAATGACGTAGATGGGCGGCCTGCTCCGTCGGAGAGACGCTGGCAACTGAAATGTCTCCAGCGTAGCTAAACGCGAAGGGTAGACCTCGGAGAACTCCAGAGATAAAACGCTGCTAAGTCTGGGCAGCATTTTGTAGCCCAAAAGGTATACGTGCGAAGTTGAACGGGCCAAAAGAATTTTGACGGCTTTCTCTGGTGTGTTTCCCTCGGTTCGGTGGCATGCACTCATGAGATCGACACTGGAAAGATTATTCACCCAGAGAGATTCTCTGCAAGCTCTTGTATAAGAGGTACCAAATACCTGTCGGGAAAGGTGACCTCGTTGAGAGCATAGTAGTCTTTACAGGGCCTCCAATCACCGAATGGCTTGGGAACCACATGCAAAAGTGGAATTCTTGAGCTTAGAGGCGGGCTGATGATGACAAGAGGCATCAGCTGTTCGAATTCTGCTCACTCTGCATGGAATTTGTCGGGGATGGGTCGGGGCCTCTGAACACGATCAGGTTGGCCTTTGGTATTGATATGGTGATGCGCTGCATTGGATACTGCATCGGAAAAGTGACGCTGTTTATTGAGGGAAGGAAGTTCCTCCAAAATGCTAGAGATGGTGAGCGCGGGATCGCTAGATGAACATCCAAGGGAGTCGTATGGCTGCCAATAATGATTGCACAGAACTTGACTAGAGTGTCTTCCGGCTCGCTGTTTTTGAAATCCACTGCTGGACCGAATAACGAGTGGAAACCCTCAGTGTTAATGAAAATCTGAATCTCCGTTTTGGGGTAGACCAATTGGAAACATCGCCAGAGAGAGAGAGTAATCATCCGTGCGCCGGGATTTTCAGTGGTCGTGAAATGGCTGCTGTATTATGGACTGAGTGTTTATGGCGGTGACCTTCGCGTGGGGGAAGATATGATCTCGTTGCCCACATCGGTGATAAGCAGAGGCCTCTGGATAGGGTAGAGAAGTGAAATTGAAGACTTGCGCGTGCACAGCCAGCGGTAGTTCTCGCCGTTGCCGGCTGACTTGGTCGCTAGAATGTAGGATGTGGATGCGAAGGGAATACGGAGGGTCACTGCCGCGCGTCACAGAGCCGAATATGCCACAGTACCAGCACCAGGCTTCGGGACCGCGATCTAGGTCGGTGAGTCACTTCCTCCGAAGCAAGATGACGAAAGACCAGCTCTTTGGGCGTGGTGCCGACTTGGTTGCATGAGATGCGGACAATTGCTTGGGCCCGCATTGTCATTACTGACGCTCGACTGGCAGGTTACGATATCCATATTCTGAGGAATTGCGCAGTTGTTATCTGGAACGGGTTTTACTGATGCCACCGTGGAACCACTAGTCGGAGCTGTTACGACGGAAGCTGTAAAAGGGAGGGTGGCGGGTGAAGTTATGGAAGTAAAGCCTACAACCCGGGTAATATTCCGTTGTTTCACCGGCATGTCGGGCCAACTTGTCTCCGGAGTAATGGGCTCTAGCACCGATGAGGTTCGTGTCAAGAGAGGTAACTTGTCAATCCTTTGGTCGGTAGCCCGGAGTATTAGCTTCTTCGGGCCCTGGAGAACGGACTTCCACGACACCCACGCTCGGAAATAACGAAATTCGTCGAGTCATATCCTTTAAGGAATGTGACGTTATGGACGAATGATGCCGTGTCTGAAAATAAAACAGTAATAAACCAAGACCTTACAAACCGCGCCTGACACTCCGTGTTCCCAGACTAATGTTAAATGTGAAACTGAGCCAATGTTTGGGAGCTACCAAGAACCAAAACTTACAGCCAGTAGGTGAAGACTCGTTAAAAGTGAAGCTTTTCTTAATGGAGTGAAGATGGAGAAATGGCTTCTCATCATGGAAACAATTAGATTCGCTGATGGTATCAAGATTGTATGTTTATTTGAACCCCATACCTTGACCTACACCCTCACCAAAATAGCTGACGACCTGAACTCTTTTGACATATGGTGCAACACTTGAAAAATGAGTTTCTCTGCTGCTAAGAGTGCCATTCTCACATATAAAAGTCAAATTCCTCCTGAGTCCCTCGCCTTAAACGGCTCGTTCATTTCTACTACTGCGCTAGTGCGAGGTCTTGGTCCGTAATATTCTTGCACGTTCACCCTTCAGGAACAAGCCAGCTACCAGGTGGCTAAGACTAAGAGAACGATAGCCTTAATCTGCAGAACATTAAGAATGCGCGACAGCCAGCTTCTGACCTTTAAATCTCACGCCAGACCGCAGCTTGTGTACTGCCCTCTGGTATACACTCACTTGCTCAAATCTGACAGACTTGCGATCGAAAGAGTTCAGCGATCCTACACCAAGCACTTACTAGGCTCATCATCTTCCTTGAATTATAAAGAAAGATGTGAGCTACTAAGGCTTGAAACCTCATGGCTACGACGTATGAAACTCAATCTTTATCTTCTATTCAATCTCCTACATTCTAGAGCGCATACATCCATCACTGATCTATGTTTCGCTCAGGACGCACCCTACTCTCTTCGTAACCGGAATCGTACTACTAAAGTCCCATATTCCAGGACAGAACTAAGAGAAAGGTTCTTCACCACCGTTTATTCCCGCATTTGGAACAGACTGCTTGAAGACATTCGGGCCTGCCAGACACTAAGCCGTTTCAAAATTGTCCTTGCAAAATATTTAGATGTCGCCAAAGCACTACAAATAACCCATACGTGCACCACTTTGGAACAAGCTTATGAGGGTAACCTAGATTTTTGAATAGAGAAAGAAAGCACGACCTGGTTAACATCCTTTGCAACGTCGATATCACCTACCCCATATCCCTCTTCCATCGCCAGCATATTAGTACCCCTTGGAATGATCTACATCACTGACACTGCTCTTGTTAGATTCATCCCGATTAACGCCCTCCAACGTCTCCTGTCTATTATCTCCATCATACTTACTTCGCTTTACTCGGTCCGAACTGACCCCATTCCCCTCCTTTATTCTGCCCCAAAGTCCGAACACATAATCCAATTCCGATGACCACCACTTACCTTCTAAATCATCATTCTTATTCCTAGTTTTGGTCATTATTTTTGTATTCTCATTCACTCCCAATGGCTCACAGTCCTCATTCTTCCCAAAGTAGTCTGCGTCTATATTACTAGATTTCTCTTTTCACCACTGACCGTTGATCCTCAACTGGGAGCATCCCAGACTGCCTCTCTCTACCCTTATGCTTCCAGACACCAACCGGCGCGCATCTCCCTTTTGATGTCTTGGAATGATCCGGAGATAACACCAGCGAAATATCTGGCCCAAACGTACGGCTTTGAATCTGGATCCCCCGCAATCTGTTCGACTACTCCATCTATACGTCTGTATGATCTCGACCAAAATCACCTGTGCAAATCCCGCCGGTGCGGGGCGCGGACAGATCCGCCGCTTTGGCCGGTGCACACCGGGCGTGCAGGACGTCTGCAACGATGTGCGGGCGCAACTAGGTGGATCGCACCTCCTGCCTCCAGAAATAGTTTTCAGGTTGGGTGTCCAGCGCACGGTCAGCCCCACCCACTAGCACCGGTTGCGGATTGAAAAAAGGAACACCGTTCATATACTCAAAATGTTGCTGCCTCCCCCAGCTAACATGGACTGTCCATCGTGCTCGCTTCAAATTTGCCTTCATAACCTAACGCTTTTTTTCGTCCGGCAAAATTAGCTTTCTTTGGTACATAATTATCGCATGCTTAAAAACTCATCAACACTTCTGGCTCCTTATTCCCGGTCCACTTCCCGCGGTTTCATGCCAAACTATTCACCAGTCTTATTTGCAAACTCAACCACTCTCTAAGATAAAGCCCACCCCTTTTTGCTACTTTTACCGATACACTCAAGAACTAACGCATTTATTGCTGTCACTAACTCCCGTACCACAATCTTAAGTCAGTATATGACTGCGAAATTTACCTCTAGAAATTCTCAATAATCGACGACTCTGTGTTTGTTTGCTTTCTCCGCCAGCTCCGCTGTTTGCCCAATTAGGGCTGTTGCATTGCAATGTCCTCATCTTGCAAGGTATTGTGTCCCACATATCCACATCTGATAAGCTCTTGTGCTGCAGAGTTCTGTTCTGTCACCACGAAGTGGTCCACTTTTTGTATCAAACATAAACTGATAGTTTTCTACCCATCACTTCATCGTTTTTTCCGGCTGTGTCCATCCTATTGCTGTGGTTGAGCACCACGCAACGATTTTTTCGCTAGTTCCTAGTTCACGCTGATGCATTACATTCCTTTTTTCTGAAAGCAAAACAATCCACTCAAAGTCTATATGTTTTATGCGGTCACTTCTTCCACCATAACTTTGGCAACCACGGTCCAGATGTGTAGTCGATTTGGTTTATCACACACACTCCGCCCATATCCGGCTGCCGAACTTTGCAAACCTATTCATCGGTTGTTCTCTGTATTTCCTTTCCTATGCTTCATTCCGATAAATGGTCCCAGACACTTCCGATGCTTGATACGCTCTTCTCACCACGTGATGTCCTTGCTGAGAATTATCAGTATGTAAATACTTACCTGTCATTTAAGTGGTTATCTCTCTTGCAAGCCAATCCTTCTGTAACTTTCATTCAGCTTTCAACTGTATTGTTTGATCTTGCTTTGCAGCATGCTCCGGGGTTATCTGAAGTAAGCTATTATATATGATATTCATATGCTGGTTTACCCACAGTGAATCTAAGATTGACGTATACTTAAAACAGATTTACAACGGGGTGGGCATAATAGGGGCTAATATGTTGATAACCGATAGAATCACACAGAAATAAAGAATTACCGAAACAGTAGGGAAATGTAGGTGGTTGCTTGACTGGGTACGTTAGGGAAGCCCAAAGTGGGACACTAAGGGAACAATCAGGTGGTCAGCAAATGGCTTTACGGATATAAAAATTTCCAGCTAAAAAGGGGAAAAAGCTTTTAGTGGGATGTATGGCAGAAAGCCAATTGGTAAAACTTGGTGCAACAGGGTTACAAATGACTGATGAGCGAAGCGAGTCCTGAATGTTGGGCCCGTTCCGAATAATTGGTGAATAAAGTGAGGATGACACAGGTAGAAAACAGGGTGGAAATGAGATGTGGAAATGCAGTCGCGTGATGGAATCATGCAAGATTATTTCAAAAACGATGCTGTCGAGACGCGTAGATGACTGCAGAATCGGAGATGATGAAGAAGGTCAGGCGCGGCACGCTAGGGAACCCGTCTGACGATCGATAACCCGGAATGTGAAAAACCTCGAAACAAGCTAGCAGGGTGAAGATTGTAGAAGCCTCCTAATGCCACCGTCACCTGTTAATCAGGCAACTAGGGTTACAGGCGGGGAACAAGTGGGTGCCATTGGCTTTCTTTATATGGTCGGTATTCAACTCAAAACTTTTCGTGCCCCTTCCGGGAGCTGTACCTTGGTGAACGTACGTCGGGAAAACCCTACTTGAACCGCATCTAATCCGACAGAAAAAGCTTACGAGCTCAACAATGTCAACTGGGTGCACTAGCAGAATAATCAACACTAATAAGCAGCAACAGTGCCTTGAGGGCAAGGCGTAACAGAACCAAATACTTTGAACAACCGGAAGTTCATTGGATAGGCTGAGTGTGAAATCAGAGGAGCATTTCATTTGTGATGGTAAGAACGTCCGCCGAATAACTAAACTTGACTAACATTCACGGAGAGACCAGATGTACTACGCACCATCAAACTAACCATCCGCACCCTCCAATGAACACAGTTTGCTTGCTTTACTTTACTTCAACCCGCGGGGTGTGAGGACCAGAGTTTCTCTAGCTAGTCTATTGTTTCCAGCCCGCAGTTTTCTAACAACCCCTAGTGGCCATTGGTTACTATGCCAACTATCGCTAACTTGGAGAGCCGAATTCCCCGGTTCCAGGCGTCTTGGCTTTATCAACCGCTTTTGTCTTTCTCGCGTTGCACATTTTCATTCTTCCAACGTTTCTAAAATGAATCCTCCAATAACTGCACGATTCCACGGTGTCTAAAAGAGACGCAGTAGAAATCCTGACAATCTACCACAACTTTTTTGTTGCACAATATAAGGAATGTGACCGAGGTCAGTGCCACAATGTCTTTGCGGCCATTTGTCAGTGGTTCGGGAAGGCAAATACTGATGATTTCTTCTACTTCCGCCAAGAATATCAGCAGACTCTCGCCCAAAGCAAGACGACCAGGTGCAAGTGAATGTAGCATAAGCCGTATCGAAAGCGTCGTAGATTACCAAGCTGCTTTCCAGTGACCAAATCCCAGCAACACCAGTCTCTGCTTGATACCAAGATTTGATAGGAAGCGATCTGTTCTCTTGCGATAGCTGCTGGATAAAACTTCGAAATCCAGACCAGTCCACTTAAAGTTCCTTCCGTTATCACTGAAAAGATTATGTGGTTTACAACCATTGACTGGTAAAGGCATTGGCGCCTGCAAAAATACGTGGACAACGTGTGAGCAACTTCGGTGTGCATCACTCACGTGTTCATTTATGTAAGCGCCTCTAATGTTTCTCCGCGGAGCTTCCGCTTCTAAAGTGCTATCCAAAATGGTCTTTTTCATATACTGAAAGGCATAAATAGCCTTCACGGTTTGTTCAAACGGTAAAGGAGTCATTCAATAATAATAATAATAATAATAATAATAATAATAATAACAACGGCATATTTCTCGACCTTGACCAACATGCATGGACAAGGCGTGATCATAGAGTACAGCAATAAAAGGAAATATTAGGCTTTCATAGATTTTAAAAGAGATTCGCAAGTTTCAGTAATAGCACAATAAGCCGGGCTGTGTTTGGAAACACCAGGGTGGAAACGTGCAGAAGCAAATGGAAATCAATTTTGACTTCTAGTACGCAGGGACGCTTTGACATTGGCGGACTGTGCAAAAAACACGTCGAAAAGCCGTCCTCCCCTTCGCAGTCCAGAGTCAACAAGGAATAACCAACTGAACGTGGGAAGAACATGATACTGCATCCCGTGATAATGTCGAATGAATAATTCAGTAGCTGCTTACAAGTTTAGCAGAATAGTGGGACACCCAGATTTATTTGGACAATTAGCACTTAGTCTTCGTCTTTCTGCTCACGGCGGGCGGTCAGTTAGAACGGGACTCAGTTTTAATATGAAGCAGTGGGCAAGGCTGTCCGTCAAGTCATTACCTTGTTCCATCGAGTCGATCTCTATAAGATGACGTTCTTCTTGTATCAGCCCAGCAGTCACCCTACAATATTTCACAACTCTTTAACCGTTAGGTGAGTCACTAGCATTGTCATGTCTTATTCCCCTCTAGAAGTAATAAAAAGTGATTGATTATACCGCAATATTCGCATAAAGCTCCTTAGCAGGGTAGTCCAGGAAGCACGGCGCTCGAAGCTTGGCTGGAATGAGCTGGAGCTCACTGCGTTAGCCACCGTATGCACCTTCATCTCCAACAGTTCAGGTTGCACTTTAATTAGCGCTTCATCTTCGGATTCATCATATCATGATAACCACGAAATTCTCGGTCCATAATACCGTGGTTGACGGCCCTTCTCCCCGAGTTGCAACCCACAAGAATTTAGGTCTGCCGGATTCTCTTTCCCTGACACGTGTCCCCACGGCTCGAGGGAGGTGGGCGGCCACGCGTCTTGTACAGTCGGTTTGCATCCAACGTGGCGAAGGTTTCTTTATCGCTCTTTGTGCAATAAAGGGCTACCGCAAAATCGGTCCAGAAGTACATCTCATGCAACCTTAATAGCAGTTTCCTCTTGAACATTTCTGCCACCCGAAAGCCGGCGACAGCGAGAGCTGCTGTCTTCTCCAATCTTGGTACAGAGGCAGTTCTCGGAAGTGGAGCACACGCCTAAGCGAGCACAAGTACACGTCATTATGCCGACGAGTGGAATACAAATCCAAGACAGAACACCGGTCCGTAGCCCTCTCCAGGAATCTCCATCCGAAACATCATATGCATGTCATCATAGCACTTGGACCCTTTTGGTCTCTTCCACAATCCCCCTCATTTCTTCTCAATTGGCTTCAGTATAGACGTTCAGTGGTCAGTCCCAACCATATTTTTTCCGGAAGAAGTCCTAGAGAAATAGTTCCGTGGACGAAATGAACGAACCAACCCATTCTAGTGGATAATAGTTTGTGGTTAGTTACTTCAACGGTGCTCTTCGTGTTATCGGATGATCGATGATTTGACTCCTAACGGATAAAGTCTAGATCAACGTTCCAAGCTAAACCCAAGGCTCTCACAGTCGAAAGTCTGTCCAGATCAATGTTTTTATGGCTCTGATCCCTTAGCAGTCAGTATAGCGTTTAAACCTTCCACTCTACTCCCGGCCACTCGGTTAGCCTGGATCCACCCAGAGTTAATAAACAGCCCCATCCCTCCGCTAAGCACAGTTTTTTGTCACACTATTGACTGAATTAAAGCAATCATTGACATTGAAGTCTTTTAAAATCACTTGCGAAAAGCCGATGCGAACTGATGCTCAAATACCGTGGTTGCTTTCTTCGGAGCATAACTCACAAAATACGGTGGCAAAGCCACTCCTAAAGGATGCACAGTTATTCTAAATTCCGCGAGCCTGTTAGTCTCACCTTCGGACTACCTGAGAAACCAAAGTGCACCCTAATCTTTTCCGGGCATCTTCGTTTGTAAAATCATATCTTCGATATCGGCTCACGGGGGCGCAGGCTTCAGGGCAACTTGCAAAAGTTCATAAGCCTAACTAGAAACTAAATTGGGACCCTGGAATAAGTGTGGATCTGGTTATTTCCCTTGAGATATTGCAGCAGTATAAAACAACCCGGGCCTTTCCATGCGTTTTGAGACTTAACACCGCATGGCGTGGCAGATACCACCTCGTGAGTCCCTCTACAATGGGCCACCCTGGCAACTTTATCACTTGTCCTCCTTCACCTTGGCATAGATCCACGGAGGCATATTTAAGTTCAAGTTTTGGATCCTTCAGAAACCTATTTCCCAACAACCCCAAACGATGGACAGCGACTAATCGACTGCAACTTTCCATTGGACAATTGTTCTTTCACGGCAAAGCAATGCCTAGAAGTCTGTTCCCGAATCTTGGTGACCTCTTCAGAATTTCGACGGCCCTCTCTTTCTTCCCAGAATGGGAGTTACCCCATAATCACTGTCATCCGATGCTATATCACAAAACATTTGGTCGACTCAAACTATCTCTAGCTATATTGTTTTGCTTCTGACGACTCCACTCGCTTTCTTGAAATTCGTGTATAGTTCATTGTTTTGAGTAACGTTGTACATCATGATCATGCGCTTGCGCATGCGTCTCGACCATGGTCGAGAAATATACCATTATTATTATTATTATTAAGTGTCCTGTGCACAGCTCACAGCACTTATTCTAAGTTGGCACTGCCAGCCATTACACAACGGGCCGCTTATGACCCAAACTGAAGGGACGTTGTCAGATAACAGTCCCTGTAAACCTTAGCCCACCGTCCGTTTAAGCAACACGTGGTGACCGATTCCGGCCCATTTCAGTACAAAATCGATTTCAGATAGCTATGGTATTCTTTGATGCTCCCCGCAGGCTAGTACGCTCCATAAATGAAAGCTGAATCAAGAACTGCGGCAAACACAGTTGCGAAAAATTCAAAACCCAGCCACTAATGCTTGGGGCCCTGGTGAAGGTCTGACTTGTGACTGAGAGTAACTGCAATGAAATAAGCGATCGGAATTCCTGTGAAGATAGTTCGTACGATGAAATAAAGTTCTTCGCCGTATAAGTGTAGACGAACGGGCCGGGGTTTTCCGAACTCCCTTACACCGGCCCCTGAAATCCAACCCGAATTTTTCTGGTGCACCACCTGGTGTGGTCGGCCCGACCTATTTGGTGATCTGGAAGTCCTCAATACCCGAAACTTATCCTCATCAATAGCAGTCTCTAGTTGGACAGGCAACTCAATTCTCAGTGGCCCATCCCGGTTCGGCAGACCCAAAGATCACCTCCAACCTGAGGAGGTTTGACTGTTGAACTTTTACCATCAGCGTCATGCTTGCCGTCAGTAAGACAAAGGTTTCTAATATCGCGAAGAACTATTCCTTTACTAGTTCCCCCTGTTGCCGTTTGCATCAGGTTACAATCTGAGGGTGACGTGCATTCGACAACTCCGAATGGCCGCCAGCAGCTCGGCGGAGCCTATGGAACTAGTGGCAGGACACCACCCAATCTTAAATTATTAATAATAATGTTTTTTTCGAAAGGCCCGAAGCCTGCCGGATACATGGTAAAAATGTCGCAGACGATCATGCAGGCAAATATTTGGTGATCATGTAGAACTTAAGACTAGCATAGAATAGATAAATCCAAAAGAGACAAAGGTGAGATAAGTTTATGCTAGCCAGGAAATAATGGAGGGCCTTTAGATGGGCCCACTGATGAATCCGAATTTACGCTTGGAAAATTAAAAGTCAAGATCAAGTGGTAGGGTCTGGCTGGTACCCCAAAATGTTCCTACCGAACATGCTTTTTGAAATTGCTCCTCTTCCCCAATGGCGCGCCAACTTCGAAAAACGATGAATTGGTCTACCTGTTTCATATAGAAAATTCGTTGTGGAGGTGGTGTGTTGTGAAATGTGCTTTTAAGTGCTTCAATCAATATGTAGTATAGTTTCCAATAAATTGGTGCTCTTGGTAGGTTTTGCGTTGGGACAAAGATTCTATTGCTTCTGTATGAGGTTAAAAACATGAGCATGGGGTGTGCAGTTAATAACCAACGTTAGTTGTAAATTTATGTCCATAAAATAGTAGCCTAGGTAAAGCATACTTGGGAGTTATTCCTTTGGTCTACCTAATAATAAGCCTAACAATAGGTTCGAATGGGAACTTTGTCCTGCCAATGGTTTTTGTGCATAAAAGTGTATACTATTTTCCGTTTCCCAACCTATATGGTTATTCTGATTGTTGCCTTTTACAGAACGGAGTTGGAGTGGCCTGTTACTGGAATCAAAGCATTTTCTTTTTCACTGTAGGTGCAATCAAAGTCCGTTGAAACTCCATCAGTTTTTATTACAGGACGGTAATCTCGGACGAACATGGTATACATCCTTTGTGAGCCCTGACAACGCCCTTGCAACACGTACTCAAAATAGTGCGTACTATGTGCCATGAGTGGCCCAAGTAAATTTTGATACTTAGCCACCATCTGTGGGTCGTCCCGATGTGTCACTACAGGTTGTGCTAACAACAGCCGACGGACATATAAACTGGAAGTCGTTGGACTACGGACTTGTCAGAAGCCGGCGTTCAACTATGCATTACCCGAGCATTGGATTCGTTCTGTGTGTCTGTCTCTCGCATTCTCTCTCTTCCATAGCCAAAGAATGCGACACCGCCGACGGGGCAAAGGCATCAAGTCTACCGTTGTCTCGTTACACGGGAGGAAATCGGCCAAACCTAGAAGTGGCGGACCTCATGGGTCACGGTTAAGAACGGTGGGCTGAGGAGAAATGGAAGTCGCTTCCTGTGGGGTGAGCTTGCTCTCGTACCCTTCTGAAATGAAAAAATCACCGAAGTACCAGAAGTACTACCCCCAACCAGTAGCGGAAAAGCTTACCGGCAAAGTCAAGGCCCGACCCTGCATATGGAACACCCCCAAAACAAATGAGCCCCCAATCCAAGCCCCCGTTACTTCTGCCCGACCTTGTGTGGAGTAACAGCTTGTCAAATAAGCTCTCATTACTGAAGCCGACCACACCTCCCTCAGTTGAAGCCCTTCCGGCTTCCTCACTTCATTTCCCACCAGCTAGTTGATGCCAAATTCCGTTGTCTATGCACGCTTTCCAAAGTCTAACCATGTTAACTCAATCATATTCATAGGTTTTCGTGTCCATACGGGGACCGACTATCACCTGCTTTTGTTTGAGCCCAAGAATGATATGAAAACTGAGCCTTCCTAAAGCTAGCTCT
The DNA here is from genome assembly GCA_948099385.1 of Fasciola hepatica. Taxonomy (NCBI): domain Eukaryota; kingdom Metazoa; phylum Platyhelminthes; class Trematoda; order Plagiorchiida; family Fasciolidae; genus Fasciola; species Fasciola hepatica. The sequence goes on along the minus strand of CANUEZ040000012.1, from coordinate 3,996,043 downwards.
GGATACTCTCTCGTAAGTAGCTTGTGAGTCAAAAACAGTCGCGACCTACATAGGTTATCACACGCCTACGCTGTTTTCCCAGGGCGCAAATGCAGTGTGAACATGGGCATTCTACGAGATAGCCTCAGACCTCATCCTACAACTACCCTCGAAAAGCACAAGGTGAAAAACATCCGTAACTCCTGACTCGGGAGTATAAAACATTCACAGTTGACTCCATCCGTCGACAATCTTGGCGACACAAAGTGAATATCCAGTTTGCATACGTAACAGAAAGCAGGAGCCCGAAAGGCCGAAGTGTCAAACACAGTCCCCAACTACTCTATATTATATCATCCATTAACCTGGCAATGGTCCCAACCAACAATTAGTCTGGTCTCGAAGTCTTGAAGTGGTACATGGGTACGGGGTGTAACACACGTTTGAGCAATGAGTAGCCAAATTCGCAATGGATCCTGAAATCAAAGGGCGATCATCCGTGATATTCTACGACACTAGATTATTGAATGAACAATGACACTAAAAAGATACAAACCTGAATAATCAGATCGCAAGGACTCAGCAAGCGAGAAACCAAATTGCGGCGTGCGAGCAAGGAGCACGTGCGTCACGCAGGTCCAGAACAAGGATATGACAAAGTAGCGCTCTGGGCGCGAACAAAAAACAATTAGTCCATAAAAACAAACAGTTCGTAAAGACACGTCAATAGTGTAAGCAAGTGAGTGGTGTTAAGAAAACATTGAATCGCAAAGGTTTTGGGGGGATTTTCCACGACTGTTCGTTACACTGGGCTAAAGCCCAAATGTTCCCGGATATTACCATTATCTCTTTATCTGAACGTCACCAGTGGGTTGAATGATATTTTACTGGATAAAAGGGCTATGGAACTAAGGGAAAAGGTGAAAAATGTAAGTGTTGTCAGTGTCTTGCGTCAGGTAGTGCCGATAAACTGAAATAAAGACCACTGGACAGTGCGAAAGGGTTAAGACCACTAGTGTTGGCAGCTTCTTGCCTCTTGTATTGCCGGTGATCTGGAAGACAGACAGCTAGACAGCGGGAGAAAGTTCAGCTTTGCGGCATTCCGTTCAGTTTGGGTAGCACGGAAGATTCCGTTACGGAAAATCCACCAAATATCATACGCGAGATTTTTGAACTACAATCGCCGGGCAGTCGTCCTACTCCGATCTGCCTCATCGGTCTATGTTTCCGCTGCTCTAAGTTCACACAAATAAAACTTGTTCTCCCACCCCAACTTTATCTCCCGCAGTAAGAAATCCTGCCACGCGCAAAGCTCTCCGCCAAACCGGGCACTGCACATCTTCGTAACCCACTTACAAATTATCAACAAAATAAAAGCGTATAACTTGCGCTCACTGAGTTTCCGCTACTTCACCTGCACGCAGACATATACAAGCCATCGAAACTATAGTACGCCCCAGTCAACTCACAAGCTGTAGGCTTCTGTTATAACTGATGACTTTAAATTCTGACCAAAATGTAAGGCTGGTGCCGTCAACCTCTAGAATGAATCCATAGTTATGCCATATTCATGCAAATGCACCCAACTCTTTATTTACTGCCTTCAGTTGCCGTCACAACACAGCTGGAACCACCTTCAGGCTGACGTTCTCCCCTTCTGTTCTAGGCTTTGATCTTTACATCCCTTTAAATTGTAACTATTTGACTTTTTTTCAAAACCTTATTCACAGCCACCATCTGGAACGTTCTCTAGACTATCACATCCATAATCTTTCGGATCATGCTAGTTACATGGGTACACCGCTCCATTAGGCTTCCTCTAGGATTGGCGCTTGAGTTTACCAAATTGATTTTTCGGGATTGACTATTTTCCACGCTGGATGGCCATGGCTCAAATTAATGCCCTTGCTGGCCGATGCTGTGTAGAGCCTCTCACATCGGCTGCCACGGTGCCTACCACTCTACTACCCAGGTCAAAAGCCGCTACTCTACTTTCACCGGACAGCCCTGCGGCTTCCCGACGCCAGTGGCTTCACGCACTGCCCCAACACTTACTCTCCGTGCACCCTCCAGAAGGTTTTGTTCAAATTGCTTTGTAGGACTCAAACAATGCCCCGGATCCAACCACTGTCGTTCCATTCTCAACCGTCCTTCACTCACTTCGTCAGCCGATGCCATCTCAGCCCAACTTTTTCTGCTACCCTAAAAGCCTTCCCTATGAACGGTCGGTCATGTCTAGTGGCCCGCTCCTGCTCAGGCCTCATTTCGCAACTTTCCGTCAGTTGCAAGCACGGAAGTCAGGCGATGAAACACCGGACATTCGCTGTTGGTTGAAACATGGCCCTATATTCTTTTACTGTTATCAAAGAAACTTTTTTCTCGTACCTAAGTATCATCCGTTGCCGCCTCGGACCTGGTCCTCTGCAAATAACAGCAACAGGCTCTTGCATTCTAGTTCTTCCCACCTCATCGTCTTTTCATACTTGCTTTGATGCATCTACCCCATCTTCCGATTCCTTTTTGAATTCCCAAGCCGACTATCCAACTACCATTCACACCGCTCCAACAGCACCTTACATTCCGCGTGAATTATTTGCCTTTCTGTCCACTTTCAAGTGAAACATCGCTCTATCCATATCACCGTAGAGTTACCTAAGGACAACCATAATTAACTTTTCCGACTCAACTGCAATTATTCTACAGGCTCCCTCCTTCAATAAGTATTTCAAACCAGTGTCCTCATGCACAAGTGGTTTGTCCAAACGACTTCAGTGAAGACAAGTTCCTTTATGTGCCGCTGGCTTCAATTTTTCACTTTGATAACCTCATGTTGGTTCTGTTCTCTACCTTGGCTGGTAACTCCTTTGTGAAGTTCGCCCTCCCTGAACCCTTCAGTCTTCCGGTAGGTGGGTTCACTTTTTTCCATACGTCTTGAATTTTCTTCGGCATCTCCGGAATTCACAGTTCACACCATCCTCATACACGCCGCATCTTCCACACATTCTTACAATTTCGTTTCAGCAGTTTTGCCTTTGGCTAAGTCTCTGCTACGACCCTTTCCTGACCCGAGAACTGATTCTTATACACAGCTGTAACCGTTACCGCTTTGGCCCATTCAAAAACTACCCAGCTTTACTGTGCTCCCACTAACATGTGAATAATGCTTTCAAAATCTGTGGATATTTCATGCCGCTTTGCAACTCTGCTTATTATTTATGCCCTGTACAAGGGTTTTGATGACGGTCAACAAATACGTTATTATTATTATTGCTTCTGCGGCTACGGTTTTTACATAAATCGTGATACGTACATATCATGATGCTCGTGAACACTTCTCGTTGAACTTGTGACGTGTAATTGACAATGGACAACATCCCTTAGCAGACCGTAGAGTGAATCGAACGTGGGTATGTCGAAATCCAGATACCTGTTTACGTATTTTTGAACTTGATAATATATATATTTATATAATTGTTCTGTTTTCTGATGCTAAACTGGTGAATTAACTTGTCACGCCATAGCAAGCCGGCGATTGAGATGTGCCCTGTTTCCGAATGAACGTTTGCAGTTAGGTGTACAGCCGTAATAATATATTCGCTTTAGGAATTCACACAGTACATATACGTACAAGCTGGTTTTTTCGTAGTCTATAATTCGGCTGTTATTCTGTGACTCCTGGTCCAGACGCAGCACGTTTCAAGCATTGTTTTGCAGATCCTGCTGCGTCTAAGGGACCACACACACTGGCTGAAACTGCTCACGGAGTAGAATGGAAAAATAAATCGTCTTTCTCCACACTGCCTCACCATTCCAACGCAGTGGTGTTTTCTCGTACCAAGGTTTCGCTTTTATGTGGCAATTGAGGAGTCAGCATCGTATGCCTAAATTAAACGTTGAGCAATCGGGCGTGACTTTTACGCATCCCGCGCTGCTAGTGTTAATCACATGCAATCCGTTGTTGTTCGGTCGAACAGGGGCTAACTTACGGGGGTATTTTTGCACGGCGAGGTTTCTTGACGTATTTACACGTATACATGTGCCTTGCTTATAGGCGACATGTGCACCTCGCGAACTCACGCAGTTCCCGTGCAAGCTTTCACAATATCTATTGGTAGCTTGTATGACGCATCCACATCAACAGTTCATATTTCTGACGTTAGTGCCTGCTTACTGGTATCCAGGGATGGGCTACTCAAAGTTGCTCCATATATATATATATATACATATATATATATTGACGTAAAATTAGCTCACGAAAGCAGCCAATTGCCGAATGAAACATGAGCACCACATAACTATAAATACATACACATGTATATTTACATAGACAAATGTGCTAGACCTGCGTATATTCCTTCATTCTATCTCCTTTCTCTGGCACTCAGACCAGCCCTTATAAACTCGCTAGTGTTTTTAACGTAAACATTACTGATTCATTGGATCCAGCCAGTTTCCCATCCCTACTTATTGCGCGTATGACTTAACTGATATAAAACGGCATACAGTGGGATATAAAGACAAATAACCACCTGAAATTGGGCAGCCCTAACACCTGTGATATACTGGTAACTTCATTGGTTGATCACTGATGTCTGCACACTCAAGCACTGGTCTCTATCTAACGGAGCAATCAACAGCCAGTTCCACTGGACGGACAGTGCAACCACTGTGGCTTCACGGCAGTAATTAGAGGGGCAAACCCAAGGGCCTTTACGTCACGAGAGGCGCACTGCACCAGCCGCTATAAAAGTAAAAGTTTCTTTCTGACCTTGTCCATAAATCGTCACACTATTTATGCCTCACTACAATTATCCGTTGTCGCGCACTGGAAAGAAGACTTACGTACCGATATTCTTGATGAACGATAAGGAATGTACCCGAGGGAAGGCAACACCCCTGGGTGGTAGTTACAAATTAGTAGCCCCTAAGGCCATTTTTGTGTCTTCTCTTCTATGGTCCTCCATTATTCGGCCAGATGTTGCAAGCGCACGTAGTTTTCCTCGAATAGCATTGTAAGTGTGTCAAACTTTCACAGGAAAGGTACTCAGTGAACTCGCTTTCCGGCTAACTTATTAGTCCCTGAATTGCAAGCACAGAGAGACGAGTCAGTTGTGGAAACCGTGGCTGGATGCTCTCCGTTTTGGGTGCCATTGGCTGAACTCCGACGAACTAGTCCACAAAATGACTGCGACGGCGGCGACCGAACTGCACGAGCCACTTTGGAACGGTATGGTGCAGCTCCCGCACGTCAGTTTATATTCGAAAACTGCTCCAATCGAATGCTACGAGAGGGTCAACAAACGAATTGAAAGGCACCTACCAACATCTATCAACGCAGAAAGGTTTTGCTTGGTATTCAAAAATCTCGCAGTCATGAGTGTTAGCAGCATCCTCAAGCAGAGAAGGTCCCTATTATCCGAAATACGGATCTGAGTGGTTAAGTCTGAGATAGCTGATGGTTTTGGGTTGTACTTGAGATGGACGAAAATTTGGCTGGAATGGCAGTGTCAACAAAGGACAATGAAGAATAGTTCGAAGTACTTGGAAGGGGAACAAATGGAAAAGAAGCTTGGCTACACTGCTACGAACGATCATTACTAGGTTGCGAAGCTCATTGTGGAACATGGGGCAGGTGAAATATGTCTTGAACAACGCGTTAGATATAAAGAATGGTTTGAAGAAGTTGTATACGGAGTTCATGTGGTACAGACATTTTCAGAACGGACACATGTCAAGAGAGGTAGTATTTTGACAGCGAAGGAGATGGCCATCGGAAACTGGAGGATGTAGAGCAGAAATGTGGTCTATATTAAAGAAGGGATGTAAAATATTAGCGGAAAAAATAATTTATCGGTTTCTTCATTACTGGTTGAAAGTAGTGGATCCATATAGAGGGACGTCAGCCTTGCGGGCACAGAGATGTCGGCTGCGGCGAAAATTTCATGAAAGATGAAAGATGAGGGGAGTTACCAAAGGAAGCGGGTAAGATTCTGTCCATTAATTTTTAAGAGCAGGCGACTGCCGAGAATGAGCGAAACAGTAAGTGGGAGCTTACTAATAAGCTGCAAGATAAGGACGATGGAGATGGCTGGGAGCAGCAGAGCAGATGTAGTTGGGGAGCTTTCACTGTGGTGAGGACACCCAGAGGAGAGAGGGAATCGGGGAGTAAGTCTGACTGTGGTGCAAAGATAAAGAAGTGGTAACGGCGAACAAAGTAAGATCGAGATAAGTGCGTGGAAGATCAGGGGAGATCAGTAGCGGCAGATCATATGGTTTGAAGCATCTTGCGACAATCATGATACAGCGATTTTTCACAACTGGTGGAAGGTAGAGATGGAAAAGCCACCTGGGAAGTGCAGAAAAGAAGACTGTGGTAAAAATATAAAACAGGAGGTGAGAGAGCTGGTCGAAGAGGATCGGGTAAGTGGTGGCTTATGAGGTAATTTTATCTTAGGTGAAGTACAGTCTGGGCCGAGGATGAAGGAGGCTCCAGGGCAAGAAAACCTGAAATAGAACAGTGATCACGAAAAATTTAAGCTTAGCGGAATCGAAACCATAAGGCTGAGGGGCTGTATGCCTGCAGGAAGCCTCATAAATGGAATAAGTCAGAGATGCCAAAGGAAGCACTTGCTGAGGAAAAGAACGAGGGGGATTATCAGAGCCAGGCAAAAAATATATTTTGATGAGGAATCGGTGGTAAATGTGGGCGTAATAGACGCCAATGTCCGATGGCAAGTTCTAACCTGGGGACTGGGCAAGAGTACAGGTGGGGCTGGTGATGAGAAATGATAACAGAAAGGGCAAAGCGGATAAGTGTACAAAAGGAGATGGAACGAGGACGGTGATAATAGGGACGATTCGGTTGGGTAAGCGTGAAAGGAGTGAAAACAGAAAGCTATTGGAGCAATGAAAGCTTGTTTGGTGGGAATTACTTGACAGAATGAAGGAGATAGAAACATGTGATCCTCAAACGGCTGTGTTAAATGCTTTAAGATAGTGACAGTGAGAGCTTAAAATCCACTGTTTGTGCTTCTCGATGGGGCCGACCGTGCGCTGAACACCCAACCTGAAAAGCACTTCATGAAGTGAACACAGGTGTGATCCACCAGACTAGCCTCGTCCTCATATCCATGCAGACGGCCAGCTTGCCCTATGTGCGCCTGCCAAGACCGTGGATCTGAACGCACCCCGCACCATTGAGATTGGCATAAACCGTCATTCGTGATTACGCATGAGGGCGGAGTTCACTGATGAAGGTATACGATCCGCGATCAGGTGGGCAATTTGCGAGGGGGTGGGATGACAGAATTAGTGAGACCCGTGATTGTTGGACGACCGTACACCAGTGTTATCCAAGTGCGTTTATGATGGGAGTTATCATCACGGTGCTCAGGCAACTGACCAACTTCGAGGGTAAAATGCGCATGAGCGGAAAACTGGAAATGGAGAACTGCGAGAAAATCAGTAGGAGTGTGTCCCTGAAGTGGATCAACTATTAATGGAGGCAAATAAAAACCAAGAGAGTACGAGACGTAGGGATGCCTGGGACTACGGGAGAGGGGGAAGCAAGGTGTAGGAAAGTGGTGGTATTTCAACTAAGTTTACCCAGCACGGGGAGGACCATTGCTAGTCAAGCCTCCAGAAGTCCACCACATAGAAGTGACTGGTCATCTTTGATTCTGCCCGTGATTGGAGAGGTCAGGGTCTTCGGAGGGATTGGCCTTAGAGGTTGAGACCCTCCTCGTATGCTATATCCTTAGATGTGCGCATATTAGATAACCGAAGAGCACGAGTAACGTTGAGATACGGAGTGAGTGCCGACAGAAACTGGGACTTGGTCTGAGAAGCTCGAATGATGATGGGCAACTTATTGCCGAACTTCGAGTAGACGTGAAGGGAAAAAGTAACCGTATGACCCGTTCAGCAGTGGTAAAAGAGATAGTAAGAAGTCTCTTCCGTAGCCGTTAGGAGGCTTCTCAGGGGAAGCACAATGGGTTGGGGGAAAAAGACCGGTCGTGAAGCAGGTTATGCGGGGAGACTAAGTTTAGCTCCAAGTGGTGGAGCCAGGGTGGGTTGACATCCATAAGTCGGCATTGTTCTGCGTAGCTTAACGACGCGGATCATCCAAGTAGTTCTTCAGTAAAAAGCCTTTATATGCCTTCGATCACGATTCTGCCAGGTCTTGGCTGTGTGAAAAGATTTTTGGGCAATGTTCAAGCAAGAACCTGATGTGGGATTTGTAAATGCTGACGATACCGCCCCGGAGACGAAAGGTGCGGAAACGAAGGGCCGCACCTCTTCTAGCCTTGACCGCTTGGATGGCGGCACGCTTTCAGAGTTGGGGAAGCTGGAGTAGTTGAGGCCGAGTTCACGGATGGTGCATCCACAGGCTATTGGAGACCCACCAGGAGCTAAGAATCTAGGAGGCGGTTGGAACTAGTAGGTGAGGACCCCGCACTTATCAGTGGAAAATTTCATCACCCAGGAGTGCCACCAGCGGTCAAGAGCAGGAAGGCCTGTGAAAATGTTGCAGAGCGTAGAGGTAGCATCATTACGCCCGAGAGGTTAGACCATTTTTTATCCTCTGCAAACAAGACTGGTGTGCCATACTGTACTAGATCTGGCGCTTTACTGAGGTACACTGGAAATGGAAGGGGGCCCAGTGAGCCGCCCCGTGTAATGCTGCTAGTGATAGATCTTGAGTTAGAGGTATGTCCGCTGATGAGGACCACTTGAGAATGATGAATGAGATATGATTGCTCCAAAGAAAGCAGTGGGCTGGTAATACAAAACGTACCCAGCTTAGCAATGAGATAGCGGTGTGGAGCACGATCGAAGACCCTAGAGAGACGGAAGCAGACGACGAATAATGACTGCCCGCTATCAACAGCCTTGGTGACTAGGTTAAGGAAATCAAACTGACCTGTGGTGCATGATGGCCGTTTGAGAAACCCATGCTCCCATCGCTAAGGAGCTTACAAGCGAGAGGATGGGTAGTAGTGTCGTCTTTGACAATCATTCCCATTATTGTGCAAATGATAGGGGGGTGGTTAATGGGACGGCAGTTAGCGAGTTCGTGAGTAGCTCCTTTCTTGTGTCGTGGAAATATGACTGAGAGCTTCCAGTTCGACGATGCCGAACCGGGGCTGAATGACAAATTTAATAAGTTTAGTAATGGAAGGGGAAGATCTGATCCACCGAAAATGATTGCAGCTGGGGGTAACCCATCTGATCCAGGAGGAGCGGATGCTCTGTGACGCGAAACCAGTCTGGAAGTAAAGTTCACGTCGAATTTAAGGGTAGATAGAGAGGGACTGGTGGTGGTAAGATAGTTTTGGGCTCTATTTATCAGGCAGAAACCACAAAATTTCCGAAGTGAGTGTTAAAGGCTTCAGCAATATCAAAGGGGGAGACGGCCGAAGAGTTATTCGGTAAAGCAACCTACTGAATAGTAGTTTCTGCTGTTGCATTTCTAGATTTATTTGGGAACTGGAGTTTCAGTGCTTTATTAGAATGCCCCAAAGCTATACCTTCAAAGAGAAAGTGAATTTCCTTTAGATCCCGGATAATATCAGGGGGACGTGTTAGTCTCGTAAGGAGGAGGGAGTCGTGGTTTCGGATGTAGAGACTCAGCATCCTAAGATACTTCTGTTGGAAGAAAGAGGGTTTGAATTTCCTAAGAGGATAGTTCTGGACAACTGGAATGAGCTTTGAGGTAAAGTTTCCCATATTAGGATAAGCGTATTCTGCCGTCTATCGGGACTCGGCCTTTAGAAAACAGCTTCCATCTTGGTTACGGATGGGTTTGGGCAGAGAGTTCCAACTTAAAAGCAGGGAACTATTAGCTCAAGTCAGATGGCCAGATGGATAAGGATGGAATGAAAGAATAACCGCCACTATCTTATGGTCGATCTGCGGAAAGTTATGCTGCGCGGCAGCCCAAGAAGTGGAAGCGCTGTGAGAACACATAAGACCTGGAACGTTGGAGTTTCCAATGGGGGTTTTACCATGTCGCACTCAATCCCCAATGTGAGTATGGAAGACAGTCTTTTAAGTTAGGAGGTCCTGTGAGTTCAGTCCAGGATATTTCGGGCCAAACAAAATCACCGACTATGATTTCCGCCGCCCAAGGTAGCAGCAGAGGGTATTCAAAGGCTTCAATTAGAATAAATAAGTCTGTTGTAGCAGGGGGAGGCGAACGATAGACACAGCCAATGTGCGTGATAATAATTAAGAGCTGAAACGTGAGTCATAGAGAATCCGGAATTGAGTCGGGCATGGCGCGTCTAATGGAATATACTGAGGCGGATCCCCGTACGTACAACAAAAACCACCTCCGCTTCTACCAGTCCTATCTACTCTAAAAACCATGTACCCCTCAAGTACGGTTTTGCTTGTGGGAGTGTGTTCCTTGATCCAGGTTGCAGTAATGACGATGACACCAGGACTTGGTGATGACATAACGTTTTAAGTGTTGAAGCTTGTTTAAGATATACGGGGAATTAAATGAGATCAAGGGTAACCCATTCGTGTGGAGAAAGGCTTCAGGGATGGATAATTTGGGTAGGCTTTTAGGCATTGTGGAGGAACGATTAAGTGGTGGCGGACATCGAGGCTTCAAGGGTTAGTCCCGATCGCGTTCAGCTTGAGTGTCTGCGGCTGGGCCGAGAATCGCCTGAGTGGAATCAACTGGGTGGGCATACTGAACGGTTTAAGCAGTGAACAAGCACCGATCTACTAAGCTGAATAGACGGGATATGGCTAGGGAGCTATCGTTGTTGGGGGCCACTTACGAAGTTTTGTTAAGGGTTGCCAGTATGGACGGTAGGGCGAGTGGCTGCAGGGCAGGGGATGTGGAGGGCGTCGGCCAGGAAAAAGTGACTTCTCGACTGCGGTTAACTTGCCTTTTGGACTGGATCCGTATAATGCTGGTTGGTGAGCATAGGGGTGTGGAAATATGGGTGAGTAACTAGGGGTGGCAGTTTCAGGTGAAGTGAGGAAGGAGTAGCAACGTACGTAAAGGTTTGGAGGCTCATGAGAGGTGTAGGAGATGGCAAGTGGGGGGAAGTGTAGGTGGAGCTGGGCAGAGGGGTGCAGGCGCGATCCTGGAGAACCTGCTATTATGCACAAATGGTACTTCGGGATTGGGCAGAGGCTGGTGCGGAGAATCAGGGGGAAATAGCGAAGGCATGTCCAGTCTGTAGCATAAGGGGTTGATGTCTTGGGGGCAGGATGGAATACGGAGTAACAAAGGAGATACAGCATTAGCAGGCCCCGCTCGATCAGAAGGTGGATATAGTGGAGGTGAGGTGTCGTAGGGGTTTGCGGCACGGATGTGTTTGTGATGGTTACCCCTACGTCTAGGATCCATGGCGTTGAACGGAAATGGGTGGCAGTCCAACTGGTCGCCTGCCGCAGGATCCGAGGGTAAGCTTTCAGCAAAAGTCGATTGGGAGTGAGGCCTATCGGTTAAGTGATCAGTTGAACAAGTGTAGATCTGGGTTGATTGACGGGTAGGCTCATAGAAAAATTTACAGAATCGCTTGTGAAGAGTGCTAAACTTGGCGGGTATAACTTCACATCGGGCGGGTGGCTTGCTATGTCAGTAGAGCCAGAACGGCCGTTTATATCACACATCAACGGCTCGGAGGAGGGATAGGAAGTGGTACTGCTGACGTTGGTGGTTGAATTGGCTTCCTGTTTTGACTTTTTGGGCTGAGGTGGGGGAGCGTTTGTCTGATACCGAAGTGGCACGCCGTCTAGGGTGGATGGTTGGGGGGCTAAAACTAACGGAAATAGAAGCTACCGGAGAATATGGTAGAAAAGGGCTTTTGTTGCGAGTGGAACCGAGGATGGGGAGTTGGCCATATCTAGGTAGACAGCTTGCAGGTAAACCGCATGTGGTGCTGGACCTGCTGGTGGCATCTTGCCTGTGGGGCGCTGGGTAACCGCACCGGCGCCGGTGGGACGGGAAGCCATGAATAAGGCGGAGTTGCCTTTGAATGGTCGAAATATTCCCCGCCGAAGAGGTGTCTTGTCCGCGATCATCTTGACACCCTTAGAAGACAAATTAACAGCAACTATCGGCCCGTTGTTAATGAACTCTGGATGTCAAGTGGTCCACGAACTGGAGAAGCAGGGAAAGCTATGGCCACGGCACACTTTACGCAGCCCTATGCCGTGGCATTTAAAGTGAGCTATAGTGAAAGAACTGAGTATGTTGCTTTTGACTAACGATGAGGGTATACTATCTGGAACATCAAAAACCACCGCATCCTTGGAATTGGCTATACTTTTTCATGTCTCACTTTTTACAGAGTCGAGGAGGTTTTCCACCAAAACTACGCTTTCAGGAGATGCAGCTGCTACAAGGTCGAGGAAAATAGCCAAGGGAGAGACCTTCAAAAGGGTTTCGTCAATCAGCTGAATCATGTTCTTACGTTCAATGAAACTCTGAAGTCATTTAATCCGTTAGAAGCCTCATTGTCTACATCAACGGGAGATACGGATCAGGACTTAGTTGTCGGAGGCGTTTGGTGTGTTTAGATTTGTTAACTTTAGCCATTCTGGTTTTCCGCGTGCTAGCTGAGGACCGGTAAAGAATGATAAGGGAAAATGTAAGGTAAAAGCACGAAGGTAATAGGGGATCGGTTAATTGATTAGAGACAAACCAGAAAACCTATGCATACAAAGAATTTACGAAAGAGCCGTATAAGCGCAGGCCGTGACCTGATCTGTCCTGCAACGAGGGATAGTAAGTGGACTGGCCTAGGTACAGTGAGAGATGGTGAGCTAGTAAAATTACGATGTACAATGTTGAAAGACAGCATCCATCCAGAGTGTGGTTGAAACTGTGCTTCGAGACAGATCACAGGTGAGGTGCAGAAAAATATATTAGGTATGGAATCGATGGAATGGACCGAATGAAAGTGCACTCTCGTAGGACGAAATAAATTTCGGCGAAGTATGGACTTATGGGCAACCAGAAACAAGTAAAGGAGAATAGCAAGGTAGGACAAAATCTTTAGAAGATGCATCGGTAGATTCGTGTCGAGAATGGTGGAGGAGCTGGGATGCAAGGGGTGGGGTATAGGTAGGCTAGATAGATGATATCGTGGCGCGAACCAAGGCGATTTAGTTAGGCAAGTCGAGCAGAATGTTATCAAAATTAATTGAGGCCAATATTTTCTAAGACGCTATATAACTCTGGCTGGCGGTAATAACTAGCGGCCGCACCGTGATGTGCCTCAGTTATTGACGCACGTAGATCACTACTTCGGTCTGAAAGGTGATATATACTGGGATGAGCACAGTTACAAGTCTAAACGATGGGAAGAGCATCAACCACCTGAATTTCACACCAGGATAACATTGACCAGCATGAGTCCTCCAGCTTCAAATTTCTGCTGCAGTGATAGAAGTGAAACATGCTCTCCGGTCCATCTCTTCCAAAACACATGAGCAAGATAGTTCGCCTGTCCCTACCGGCAAGTTATTCAATCTCGCAACGAGTATGCCGGAATATCTTTCGAATTCACTCCGCGAAAAGTAGTTCTTTGAGACTGGGCTTTGACGGATCACGACCGTCCGTGGTGACAGGTGCTGGCGTTCGTCTGTTCAATGTCCATCCACATTCCGAAATAAATGTCGGCCACACTTCGTCAATCACGGGCTGTTCGTTGAGCATTGGAAGGAGTGCTTTTCTGACCGAAAGCACCACGATTCACCAAATGCCAACAGGTGACCAACATTTGGGGAATGGAGTGCCACAGCAGACCTGGTCACAACGTTCCATCATAAATATCGTCGCTGCGCCAGTTATAAATCAGGTCCTTCGATTCCCTTTGAGCTCCAACAAACTTCGCACTATTATCACCAAAAATATCTGACTATGAGCCTGCCCCTGACATGAAGTGCAGCAGTTCCATAAATAACGAACCTGTGCTTAGAGAAGAAACATACGTGTGCCGTGAATATCTGGGGAGGTATGGTGAAGAGTCCACGTCATTTCCCAGGGCCGCCACCATTCTTTACGGACAACAGACCGGAATAATCCATTACGACACACCTGAAGGGAAACCAGCTTTGCTGGACTCTAATGACGGGTAAAGTGGTCACCATCTGTTTGTCCACGATAGCCAAATGTCTTCGACGTTTCCAACATCCTTCCGGTACAGGCTTGAAGGCAGCGTTGATCCATAAAATCCAAATTTCGCGAACTCACGCGCTTACATGAGATGGTCCTGCATTTCCTTCCGTTGTGTGATTTCATTGGGTTAATGAGTCCGTGGCTGGAAGAGCCTTCTGTAGCATCACGGGATGTTTTGCGCCCTGAGGCTGATCGGAGTAATTCTTTCGTCCTCCGAATAAATCAGTCTATTTAATAAAACTGGATCGAGTTCCCGTGGCGCCTTGTTCATCGTAGATTCGTTGAGGTGTAGGTTATCACTCCTTTCTCGTAATGGTGTAAGTTCTTCCTCATGGGCCCCGGGTTGCACAACGAGAAGGAAATTTTCCTCCAGTTTAGGAGTATCGGATAACTTCAGAGGGCTTGATTGGTGATACTGAATTTTGGCTACCGCCTCCGATGACCATGGTGTACTTTAAAAAGAGTCGGCCACGCTACCGATATTAGCAACTGAAATAGCCTGGAGTAACTGGCCAGCAGTTGGTCCGTCCATGTATAGTGCAACATTGATAGAGTCGCTCTGGGAGGTTGCTTTAGCTCCGCACTCAGCGGTATTTCAGTAGCTTCTGGACGAGTCGGCCATGAAGTTTCATCATTTATCAAAATGTATGAGTCTTCGAACCACCAAGTGAAACCACCGAAACCGATGGTGTTGAACGCCCCGATCCAAAGTCTGCAGAATCAGCCCCCGGTCTGACTCGAGGCGGCTGCAAGGGTTGAGACCAGTGGTGGACCTGAACGAAAGGATTAGTAAGGTGTATATTAAATCGCTGTTCAATAGTGGCTGTGTAGAATGAAACTGTGGCACATTTCGTCTAGCAGCAGGCCCTATCCAATTTCAATGGGGTCTCTTCTGTGACAATCCGAGTAAATCCAAAAGCCAGTCTTGCTTACGTAAACTATAATCGAGCAATCACTGAGAACTTCATGAGGGCCAGTCGTGGTTTGGGGAACAGTAGGGCACAGTAGGGAGCTATATCCGTTGAAATCATCTTAGAATACTTCATCGCTTCATAGCAGACTTCAGAAGCGCCAAAGAACACACGAAGTTGTATGCTTTCGTACAACGAGTCACCTCCAGGAACACTGAGCTGAACTTCCAATGTGCAAAGTTATTTCACATCCCCAAGCTACCCATTCCATCAGCGTAGAAGTTTTTCTCCAATTGAGTCATCCCAACCGGGCTTTAAGCGGCACAGTTATTGCAAAAACACTTTGCCTGGCGGAATGTAGTGGGAAACTAACCCCGGTGAGTCAGACATCGAACACAATACAGGCAACAACCCAATCCTTGTTTGAGATTTTTTCGCATCGCTGATAAAACTGAATAGTGCCTTCTCTGGCTTTCCGCTCCAATCCACACGTTCCCTCTAGTATGGGCGAGAAAACGTCAAATACCGAAGTGAGATAAGCCAGCTTACATTTCAGGAAAATATCCAGCACTCCCTAGAGGTTGCACTCCTACCTATGAAGTTGTAAGCCATGTGCAATGGGCGAATTGCCTGAAATGAAGTCAGAAGATATACCAACTGACATTGAGTTATATATTCCATTAGCATATACAATACAACATTTGAACTGGCATGAAACACGTGACGGAAAGCCTATACACACACGTTTGACCCATGAGAAACATGGTTGGTTGGCTCAAACGCACCGGATATTGTTCCGTGACTTGGAAGCAGATCATTTGCGTGAGATGTGTGCCGTGACAATCAGTACCATGGTCGGAGTAAGATGAGTCTTATGCGCGCCGAGCATTTGCTTTTGAGCGGAAATGCATGGACGCTGACTGCAGTGTACGTCGGACAAGTGAACACTGACTGCTCCAAGTGATTTTTCTGAAGTTGCTCATGTGCAGGATTAAATCACCGCACTACCACGTGATAAAAATCGGCCTATCCGAATCGTTATTCTCTCGAATTCTTCCGTGTAGCCAAAGAGACAAGATATCCGTCTACATAGAAGTTATTCTACAAGCACCTGGGGATCTATTCCGCATACCGTCCTCCCCATTTGTCCGCTATGCGGAGCAACGCTAAATTCGCCCGAAGTACTGAAGAAGTGGCACTTGGTTGTTTAGCTTTCGTTTGATACTCACCCAGCACAACACCGGGTTGAGCATCTTCTCGCCAAAAGAGCTTGTTTCTCTGTCTTTTGTTGGCACTCAAACCTGCACAAATGTCTCTTCAGTGTCCGCAACCAGTGCAACATATTCCTTCCAGTGGTGGAGCCACGCCGTAGCTAGACGTCACTGAGTTTGATCCCTGAAGTAGGCAGTCATTTGAAGAGAGTCCCTTGAGTGCAATGGAGTAGTCGACAACCACCTTCATCTTTGTAAACTTCTTGAGTTTTTTTAATGCTTGAAGTGGCAAGTACCATTTGGACTCGAAATCCTTTTCCAGTTGTATATCGGGCACTAACTTAGTGTGGCACTTGCGCAAAACACCTTTGTTATGGTGAAGTATCAGCCAAAGAAATCGGGGTTAAAGAATTTTTTTATCGGACAGTTTATTCTCTCTGCCTACGATATAATTATTTGGAAGTCTGACCAAAAGACGCCTCCTTGGAAGACCAACTCCATAGCGCCAGCCCAACAAGGTTATGGCACTAGCGTCTATATTTTACAAATGTTTATCTTCTGGCGGAGGGGAGTTCTTCAACGCACCCACACAGCAGAAATCAGGTTTATTGTTCGATTTATCTGTTCTTTTGAGAGGTAGACCTCGGTTTTCAGTATGGTTTACCGTCGTTGCCAGGATTGGTTCCTGGTTCACTGGCCCAAGAAAAATCCTTCCTAGATGCTTTCTCACAGAATAGGTTCGCTTTCACGTACTGCCTCCTTTCCCTGATGTCCAGTGTGCTTCTGAAACGTGGGCACATATTACAATTCGCACTCTCGAATCTTCCAGGGTCTACCTTTCGACCCAAAGTAGGTGAGGCCTGGAAAAGCCTTCCGTATCTGAGTGGTACTAGACTGCTTTAAATGGTAGTCCATCTACATTGTAGGCTCGCTGTATATTCACAAAATCACTTCCAGACAATGAATTTAGTCGTAGCTCCTTTATCCCCGATTTGCCAGTGGTAGTACCATTCATGTTTGAAGTAGAAAATGAGCCAGGAATGCCATGTAGCCCACTAGCTCCAGAAGGTCTTTTAGTAATAAATTCACATTGGGCCCGCTATCTAGTGCAGGGTAAGTTTTCACAGAGTCCCTGGTTCGTCGAATCCTACTGGTAGCACACCTAAATTGAAAAGACACCCTGGCCTATTGTAGTCACGGAACCGCCGGCCCACAGGTCGGGTTTTCTTGCATCCCCCGTACTCAGCCTATCTAATCGCAGCCCTTGTGTTGAGGCTTGCGTACAGCGGTCGGCAGGCTGATTCTGTGCATCAAGCAGTACGGGGTGGTGTTGTTTCTGAAAAACTGATTTTAAACCTGGTTTAGAAACAAGACCGTCGCCTTACAGACTTCCCACTTAACGCAAAACAGCTCTCGATCTCTTTAAATGTCAAACGGCCGGGTACATCGCGGGATGGAAAACGCTGACATTCCTCAGGCGCTTGTGTTCCTTTACGTACCAAGCATCTATCCGCCGTGACCAACAAAGAACCACCCTGTTTTGGCGGGGACGGTATTGCTTCTATGTGCGGTTTTTGTACGTGGTTCCTCCAATCGAGTGACCGCAAACACCCCCGAACCTCTCTACTGGCAGCCAGTTTATTAGGCCTACTTCGAGCAGCCTGTGCCCCACGAGATTCTAAGTACTGCAGATCTTGGAAAGTGGGTTCCTCCTCTCTCCCTAAGATATCATCAATGAACCTAGCCCCTCAAATTCTGGGGACGCGTCGTTAGCACTCGAGTAATCAGGTCCGTGTTCCACCGTGTGTTAAGGCCTGACATGCAACTCATCTGCATAAACACTACTTCACAGTTGAGCATTTTCAATGACGGCTTGGTCAGGGCATCTGAATCTTCCAAAAGAGGCTTCAGACATTGCAGTAAGCCGTCAATCAGTGAAGGAGCCCCTACACGGTAATGTCCACACAGATCTCCCAAGATTTCTGTAGCCCTATGCTAGTGTTTGGGACAACATAAAATTCTGGAATCGCATACCTTTCTTGCCCCCACGGCAACGCTTCAGGTTAATTGGGTGCCGGCAATCGTCCCAAACTGTACCTTCAACGTAATATTCAAACTGTCCCACAAACGTCCAATACGTTGGCGAACAGCCCGAAAATGACTCCAGTTCCACTCTCCGTCAAACCAAACAGTAATGCACTGCAAGTTCTATCATTTGTAATGCGGAGGGTATTCGTGACGCATTGTTCTGTACAAGACAATCACCCAGGTCGCGAGATAGATGTTCATCGCCCATTACTTCACTCTTGACTTCATCTTTGGCGACTGAGTTCTCTTCCTCAGCGAGTGGCAAAAGCGTTTTAGACATTTTGTATCACTCTCCACCTTGAGCAACTTGTGTTTTCTGTCCGACGGTTGCTGTTTGGCTACCTGCCTTTCCTTCACTTCAGCTAGAGACATATCAGTCCTAGCTCAGTGGGAAAACGACCCGACACTAGAACGATCCGGTACTCCAGTCTCAGCGAGAATTGTGACCAACACCTGCAGGCGAAGAGGTTTGGCTCACCCGCAGGAACTTTTCCCATGAGTAGGAACGGTTTGCGGAGCTGCTGCCCAATTGCTTTGCTCGGCGGTTGCCAAGGCTACTGTGTACCTTGAAGTCCGGCCAATCCAACTTTTGAACTAGTCCTAGCGACTACTTTAGTGAAAATTCAAAACAAGTTCGGTTTCAAATAGCTTCCGTACCCTATATTGCTCCTCATGGGCTCTTAAGCCCCGTAATTGAACACCGAGTCAGAAACTGCTGCAAATATAGCCACAACATGTATCAAGCTCAGAGGCCATCGCTCGGGGCAACAGTGATTGTCCGATTTGTGACCAAGAGTCAGCGAAGTAAAAAACAATCGGAATACCGTTAAACGTAGTTCATGCGATGAAATAGTGTTTTTTGCTGTATGAGTGTAGGTTAACGGGAAAGGGTTTTTCGAAATCCTCTACAGTGTCCCGTAGAAGCAGTTTGCTGTTCTAAAGCCTACTGAACCGACATGACATCTAAACTAAGATGCACTTCGATTACCGGGTCTGGAATAGCTGAAAGTTTTCTTCCTGCTGAATGGCCTCTCTTGGACAACTTTTTCTCTCTAGGTGTCATTGCCTAAAAGTAGAGAATTGATGGAGTGGTATTGACTTTCATCAGTCTGACCACTTATTGATCATCTAAAAACTTCACGTCAAACGGCCGCTTTTCACAACACTTCGCGCGGTGTGTTTAAGTTAATTTTGACTGTCTTCCACCAGATCCGAACGTTCATCTGAATTACAACTCTTGAGAGGGGTCTCAGCGTCGGTGTCAGTTAGAACACGAATATCTAAGGCCCCTTTGAGATATTTATTATTGGCCGATACCATGACTAGTCTAACTCTTAGACCCGTGTGGAATAGATGAGTTGGGGAACGAAACCTTGTTATTCTCATGCAAAAAAGATGATGCGACGTTTGCCGTTTTCTTCTTCACACAACTTCCTCAAATGCCATCCATCATCCCTATAAACGGGGATGAGGGGCTAAACAAGCCTTTGATCGAGAAGCACCCTCCCAAAGGAGTGTGAGTGATAAAACCCAAAACTCTTGACAGCAACCTGAGTTATATTCACCATGGAGCTCTGTAAACCCGGCACCACCCACGGATATCACAAAGGTTTCAAGATTCGAGCCGTCCCTCTTATAAGTATCTGGCGCTTTCTTCCTTTTATCGAGGGGACAACTACGCCTGTTGGTTCACAAACGTGCCTTGGTACCGTCAAACCTACGGATCGCCATAACCTAGTTCGTTATTTGTCCACCAGATCTAGTCCGCCCTTTTTATTCAATCAAACACCAAGTACAAAGGCGGCTTTCTAAACGCCGCCTCTGTGGCGTGAACCAAACTGATGTCACTCACATTTCCGGGCTGCAATATTGCTTCTACGCAGCTAGTCCTCTTGTTAGTGTAAGACAGCAAGACGCCGGATCTTGAGCAATCAACTCCGGGTCCTATTATTTCATTCATCATGACTCCTACCAAAACTTATTTTTGGTTTATCTCGCCCACTGACATCCCTTACCAGCAAGGTAACATAAGCAGCCTGGAATAGATTCTTTCGCTCTCCCTCCGCAGTAACATAAAAAATATTCAAAACGCTGACCATACTCTCTAACTTCGCTCTCGATCTGGCTGTCAATCTGTCGAATTAACGTAGCATGCTTTGAAGGTGAACGGCCGAGCTCAGGAAGTTGACCTTTGGACTACTCTGATATTACTGACAGGCTCTTTTGCCCACCTACTTGAGTGAACGAGTCAGTTTCACGAGCATGAAGAAGGTCTTTACCAAGGCTCCGCTAGTCTTAGACATGTTGATATCTAGAATGCACAATCAAGTGCGGGCGAGACCATCAATCTTGTTTCCAGCTGATGGCTGCCCCTGAACAATCCCACCGCCATATCGCCCAAGCCTCTCGGCAGCCCTACGCTTAGCTTCATTGGCTTCCAAATCTGACTGGAGACCTTCCAATTCTCTCTTTACCCCTTCGTGGATGTCTGGCAAATCAATACCAGTAACCGAGGTAGGAGACCTAAAGGCCGTTGGAGTGATGGTTACTTTAGTTGCTGACTCAGAGTCAAAATTATCCTTACTGTTTAATTTCGCCGGCAGCTGCTGAAGAATAAAGACGGCTAAAGTAACAACACAAAAAATGGTTTGGGGGGGGGGAATGCTCACAGTCGCAAATGCATCAGCACGGGAGGGATTTCCTCACTGATCCCATTTGGGGCTGCATACAATATCCAAAGGAGGGTAACAGTAAATCGACCGATCCGAATGATCCCCTGGCTGGGGAAAAGCTCCATGATGCAGGAACCAAATGCTGTCTGACAGCCCAGAATAATAGGCTTCACTCGCCCTGAAGAACATAGTTCTAAAACCTCCAAATTCGGAAATGGCTAAATTCAACGAGTCATACCTACTTAGGAAAGGAGCGTTTATGACGTATGATGCGGTATCTGAGCTTCGATCAGTAACAAACCAAGACCCTACAAATCACCTCAGCCATGCTCGTTCTCGGACTGAAGGTAGATGTGAAACAGAATCAATGTTTAGGAGTGACCAAGAACCTAAATTTCCAAACGGTAAGCAAAGATTCGGTGAAGTTGAAGCATTTGAATGAAGAGTAAAGATGAAGAAATGGCTTCTGTTCTTGGAGCTAACTGAATTCAGTGAGATTTTTTCATATGCAGTCCGCTACGGCTCGTTAGTGGTTGTAAAGTTTATTCCTGACTGAAAAAGCTTACGTCTACTCGGCCGTCAAGGACCACACTTGGTTAATAGGCCAAGATGGTGCTTGATCTCCGAGATTATCTTGATCAAGTATTTCGCGGAGCCTTTAACAGCTGATTTCAAGGTTTGCCCAATGACAGCTTCCTTTACCTCCATGCAGGTGGCTTTCGATGGACGGTGATTGCGGGGGTCCCCTCGTTGAAGCGACGCCAGAATGAAGCGCCTGATCAATATGAGAAAGTCTGACGCACTCTCTTATCACCAGCTGAGTGGAAAATACAGCCTCAGTCTGTCTGAATCACACTCAAGGACTGGCCGGAGAAGACACGAGCAGTCTGAGGGAAACCGTGCTTCTGTCAGTGACCTAGGCGTCAGACACGCTGAAATTTTGCAAAAAAGAACCAAATAATCTAGGCTAGCGTCATAGAGAGCAAAGTTAAACTGGGCTCACCAAACTTGTAGTGTGCTTATCTGTCTACATGGTACACCAAATCGATGTCAAAACTACCTGGGATGCACTGGCAACCTGGAATAGTTTGAGAAGCATGTTTGGATAGAAGAGCGGA
This sequence comes from Fasciola hepatica, assembly GCA_948099385.1. Taxonomy (NCBI): domain Eukaryota; kingdom Metazoa; phylum Platyhelminthes; class Trematoda; order Plagiorchiida; family Fasciolidae; genus Fasciola; species Fasciola hepatica. The sequence goes on along the minus strand of CANUEZ040000012.1, from coordinate 3,973,915 downwards.
AGGGATCGCGCAACAGAAATGAGAATAAGGTAGGTGGTATAACACAAACTCACAAACTGTTCACCGTTCTTGTAGCCGGGATGTGAGCGCCAAAGAACAGATATCGTTCCAAGTGTTGAGGTCATTTTAATCGGACAGTGGTTCGTTGAATCAGTCGAGGTCGTGTTAAGACGATTGCCAACCGACGCCGTGGAAGCATCTAAGATGGTCTGTCTTTCGCAGTTAGATTTAGTTGATTTAACTCCAGGGCAATTTAAATTAGAAAGCGAGATCCTGCAGGAATGAGCGGTTTGTTGACAGCTTTTTATACTACCGTTTACGTTTTGTGTTTGGAAATGTGTGGTTTCGAAGATGTGTTTTTGCACAAAATGAATTGTCCTCATGACAGAAGAGTACCGCAGAAACAGAAGTTGATACCTAAAAGAAGAGGCCTGAGATGTGCAGATGCCTGCCGTCTCCCTGCGCATTAAGTATTGTCGGCCTCGCCAATGAATCCAAGTAACATAGGAGATTTCTTTGGTAGAGTGAATTCGGGGTGCCGTGGAGGATACCGATTTGAAGTGGCCCTCCCGATCGTTGGTCCCGATGGACGGGTCCTACCAGGTCCGATCAGACCGTGTCACAGGGCTTTCGACTTTGCTCAGTGTGCTTTCAAATCCTCGCACTCCAGGACCACAATGTTTCCACGGTGGTTCGGCTGTCAGATGATCCGAAAGTCGTGGTCGTTGAGTGATGGACTGCAAGGAAAAGAAAGACAAACAGGTTCGATCCAAGGAGCCCGTAGCCGCTTTGCACACTCAGGTTCACAGTCTCAACTAGGTGCCATGCTCACTTTTGAGAACCCCCTACGGGCACATATGATTAATTAAAAACCACGCAGTCGGCTGCATTTCGTTAAGTGATAGGGAAACAGATGTACTGCGTTCCGGAGAGAAATAAAACAGTGGAAAGGACGGGGTTAGCCTGGGATAATGTCCACTTGGCTAGTCCTGGTCTAAGAAAACCTCGCCTCAGCAGTTACCTAACCGTTGCTTAAACTTGAAGAAGCTGTATGCTGCTACCACAGGGGCTGACAGCTTGTTACGAGGGTTCGTTCTGCCATGAAAGAAGAATTGTGCCCAGGCGCTTCCGATGGTCCCTGGTTTCACCAGTTTGTGTTCTTTTCCCCTGAACGCTGGTTTGTTACTTAAAACTAAATATGGCCTGTCGGCCTCGTATAACCCACGGAGCTGTCTGAAAGTCTCGATCAAGTCTCCCCTTAAACACTGCCTGTTTAGCGAGAACAGGCCGAGTGCCTTGAGGCTTTCTCTGTAAGTCTCTTCCCGCAGCTCGGTGGTCATTCTAGTAGGCCGTTTTTGAACGGCCTCCAACAGCTGTCTGTCTCTGACTAGTTTCGGTGCCCAAGCCTGAACAAGGTATACCGGGTGGGAGCTTACGTGCCTTTTGTAGAGTGGTAATATGCTTTTGCTATCTCGAGATATCTCAGAAATACGCAGTTGAAACATGTACCCTTGGCTGCTGCCTCAAGGAACCATTTTGTGGGCCCAATTGTTTCATGACTTTGGACGCTAAGGTCCATCATAGCCACATCGGTCTCGATTACCTCGAGTGATACTTCGTCGAAGTGCTCAGACTCTCTTGCTCTCCCGCCCCGGAGCAACTGCCTGCACTTACCTCTGTTTAGAGGGAGCCACCAAGTTTTTGTCTGATCTCCTATTCTTATCAGGTCTACCCTTACCCTGTTCGAAGATGGTTCCCCCGCCATCCTGAGATCATCCGTGAAGGAAACCAGAAAACCCCATGGTATCCTCCAGGTCATTTGCGTAAATCAAGAACAAAGGAGTTCTATCGCCGACCCCTGCCAGACTCCACTGAGTGCCATTGCTGCGCCGGGTATGGCATCATCAACCCGATCATGAAAAGTCCCACCCATGAGGCATGCTCTAATCAACTTCAGCTTCCCTTGTGCAATCCTCTTGCCCCGCGATTTGTGAAACGGCAGCATGTTCTTGGCCGGAAGTGAGGATTCAGTCCAGCGGACCTGGTGTATGGCTCTTATCTGTTGATGAGACATGATAGTTTAAATGATAACTTTGACCAAATGTGGATGGTTTTTTAAGCATTAGTAGTTGACATGGAAACTCACTGATGGCAATTACGCTGTTTGTAGGTTTTAAGTTTATCAGTGCTGCTTTGGTATGCATCATGATTTTGTGTGTTCGCAAGTCATATCTATCCTTTCTTCATTGAAGGTTTGCCGTTCTTTCGGCTCGTGTTGTGTCGTGTTGCCAATGAAGCGAGTTCCAGTAGACGAATCAGTTGCGTTTAATCTTTTAGTCCTTAGTGTACACCCCGATATCCGAGCCTTGGAAGCCGATTTTACGCAGCTTCAATAAGAAACTGACACTACCCTCTAAGGGGCAGTTTCGAGATGTGGACGATGGCGAAAAAACGAGGCATCTATCCACCAGACAAATCTCCGTGTTACTTTGCAGAGTTCTGCTGCTTTTACCGTAAAAAGAACTGTGACAAACTGCCCCGGCCTATTATAATTTATTACTAAATACATTCCTCCCAGTTACCCCCGGTTGGAGTGCGGTGATTTCGTCACGCCCTGGTTTGTCGGCTCCTATTACTGTGTCATTAGTTAGGCAATGAAAAACTCGCATAACTCCCAAACAGGAAATGAAGCTGTAGTCGTACGAAATTGTAAGCTGACAAATGAGCAAGGTGCTCATTTGTTGCAGCCTACGGATAATTTCAGGAAAATATCTGAGCTAAGGGAATGTGTTTTTGAAAAGTACAACCTGCTTCTGAGACCCACGATTTCAGGTGCACAAGAGGACTATCCAGGAGGGGGTCAGTGGGTAAAGAGGAAGGGGTTGGGGAGTTACTGCAGGCTCACGGCTATTCGAAGATAATTTCCGGTTGCCGTGAGATAAGGTTCTTCTTCTTCTCTCCCGTCCGTAGGCAAATAGTAATGTTCCAGATTTAGTGGCGCAATTTTGGCATATGCCACCCATCGGCTCAGCTGTGGTGGGTAAATTCTTTGGCACAAAATAATGGTTCATGGGACGGCTGCTGTTGGGTCCTATGCGGACTTGTCCAAGATGTCCTCAGCCGCATAGAGGAAAACGGTATTTCGGGATGTTGCAGTTGCTAATACCATCCGTGATAATAATGACGAATAGCACATGGGGAAGGTGAGTCCAAGGGTCCGTCGTCGAACCGTTAGTCAGTTTTTACAACCGGAAACATAGCCAACGGCGATTCAGGAGTTTCGGGGCACCAACCGCACCCACTGACTTTCCGGTGGTTCAAAAGTACCGTGTCCTTCAAATGCAAGATAAAATACAAAAGACGACGACCACTGGTGGACTACTGGCACTTTCGGAAGGACCGCTGCGGTGTCTGCAAAAGGAATGAACCAAACGTGAACTTGAGGAAGTTAGGCGAAAAAGCCAATATCACCCGTTGAAGTCCCGCCGGTGCGGGGCGCGGTCGGTCCGCCGCCTTGGCCGGCGCCCATCGAGTGTGCGGGACGTCTGCAACGAGGTACGGGCGCAGCCAGGTTGACTGGTCGCACCTCCTATCACCAAAATGGTTTTCAGGTTGGGTGTCCAGAGCACAGTCAGTCCCACCCACCAGCACCGGTGGCGGAAAAACATTATCTATATACCCGAAAAAGCTTCAAGTGTGCCGCTATCTCCTCAAGTTATCAGAAATTTTCTATCCTACTCGCTTCCATCTTCGCCACCTTAACTTACCGCTTCTTGCATGCGGCCAAATGTTTTCCGTCATCGCATGATTATCGCACATTTAAAGGATTATTACCCTTGTCGGCTTATCGCTCATGGTCCTTTTTCCCGGAGATTCGTGTCAAGCCGCTCGCCTTTTTCATTTGCAAACCTAACCAATCCTCAAGACAAAACTAGCCCCTTGTCAGAACTTTTGCTGATGTATTCAAAAACAGTCACACCTGATGTTGCCATACATTCTCATTCCTAAGCCTCAAAACAATATATATTTCACTGAGAAACGTTTGTCTCCGTGGTACCACAACAGTCTACCACATTGAAACAGTTTGCTCTCTCTCTGTTGTTCTCACCGTTCACCCACACAGGGCTCTTGCGTTGCGATACCCCCACCCTGCAAATCTTCATGTCCGCCCTAAATATGAATATCTGAGGGATACCTGTACCGCAGTGTTCTGCTGTGTTGCCATTATGTGATCCAACTTTAACAGGGAACACCAATAGATAGTATTAACCCCGTCAGTTACTTCATTTTTCTGCAGGTTTTAAGTCTCTGCCACTGTCGTGGCTAAGTACCACACATTTATCTGTCGTCCAGTTCCCACTACCATATCGAAGCAACATATTCCACTTTTCTGAAAATAAACAATCTGCTCAGCGGTCACCTGCTTCCATCCGGCCACTTCTTTCACCATCACCCTAGCTACCTCTCTCCAGATGTGCTGTTCACCTAGTGTATCGCTGACTTCGTCCACATCCATCAACCGAACTTCGCACCTGTATTCTTCGTCTGTTGGCTTTTTTTCGTATCCGGCGTTCCATCTTTGTAAATCCTGCGAGAAAATTCCGATCCTTGCAACTCTCTTTCCATCGAGTTCAGCTCCTAGAAGGCGCTAATCAGTACGTAAATACTTGCCTACCACTTAACTAATCACCTCTAATGCAAGCTGGGTCTCTGCTACCACCATGGTTAAGCAACACTCATTTATTTGTCTCCCAGTTCCAACTACCATGTTGAAGCATCGTATTCCACTTTTCTGAAAGCAAGCAATCTCAGCTGTTACATGTTTCCATCCAGCCACTTCTTTCACCATCACTTCGGTAACCTCTTCCTTAAGATGAATCCTTCACGGAGTATTTAACTCAATCTGTCGATATTTGGCCGCTAGACGTTATAAATGTAACCTTAGACGGATTTTTCTTGTTCTGTCTCCGCGGTTTCCTTCTTTTTCATCTTATGATTTCCAATCTTAAGCCCTTTTATACAACACAAAGCGCACGGCTGGTCTACGCTTCTCGTGAAAACTTCTTTTTCCTCAAGGCAAACAAAATTTCCGTCAATTTTGTTTTGTTCTTCCGTCGTACTGTCCTCCTTGTGTAATATTTTTGTGTAAGACCACTATTTCTACTATTTGCAACCGGCTCTACCTGGACTCAGCCGGCCTGGCCACCCGACCTTGGGTTCGAATTTGCCGGCTGCTATCATAAAGAGTAACTTAATTGATTTCTCCTATACTATATTGAGTGCACATACTTGTATCACCCTCCTGGAATTCGGATTCCGCCTCCAGTTCTACCCTTTGATCTTGAGTTTCACCATGCTTCGGGGTTATCCGAAATAAATTATTAGTATCATTACTAACTACTGCTGTTGTTTTGGGACCTGTGGTCAGTGAACACACTTCCAGTGAGCGTCATTTCATAGCGAGGTAACTACCGGCGCATAAACTGCATGACTCATTGATACGGAAGTATCAACACATGAACGAACCTGCTTCCCTTTTCAGAGCCAAGCCATTCTGGCTACCATTTCCTCTGCTCCTTCTTCGCGTAAACTTAAGCAGTTGCAGCATGAGTGGTTCTTTATGTGCTCAACCCTGGGACAGGATGGCAGTACTTTCGGTTAACACGCAATAATCGTGTGGAATACGATAGCATTTGTGTTTGTGACCAAAACGGGGCTCGGTTTGAGCTAGTCGTTTGTTGAGCTTGCTCACTAACACGATCTCTTTCACGAAAAGCTCCCAATAGCCATGACGAATTTAGTTAACTTAAGGCACCACTGAGTGAGTTTGACCCACTACGATCTAGGTTTACCCTACAGGTTCCGTCTTAATAAAATGCACCCGCAAGAATGGCCAAAGTTATCTTATCTTCATTGGCTGTTAGGAATCTAGCCTCTTACTATGAACAGGTCACGAATAATGTGGGCATCTGACAACTTTCCGAGCGACGGCTAAAGGATTTTTACGAAGTCGGTGATCGATCACAACGGAACACCAACGACTTTTGCCAAAGTGAGAAATTTGTTTAATTCTAATAGCCACAGGGTTTTCCCACATGTGGATCATCAAACATCACTTTTTATCGATTCGAGATCCGCAGAAACGAAATAGAAATGAGGCGACCGACACTATTTTGAAAGCTTGCTTTCCATGCTCAGATATAGTATAGTGACGCAAAAACTATTTTTTTGCTATGAAAAGCGAGTTTGGGTTGCATTATACCAAGGTAATGCACCTTCGAGTGAATAGCTGATAACTTGCCACAGGACCACATACCACTGACAAGTTTGACCGCATCTTGCATTTGTGCCATCTGGACCACTATCTCACTTGTCCGTAAACCTTCTTTTCGTGACACGATCAGTATCCGGAGTCGAAAACTCCCGGAAAGGTGTTGCTCATTTGATGGCGTCCTCAGGTGAATTGTGCTTATATACCGTTCGTGGCCTAAATAAACTTTTGATTGTTCACAGTCACTTTTCCAGGTTATCCCGCCCTGTTGAGTCAGAGCCAGGTCTCTCCCGACTAAGGAAGCAAGCGCTCGCCTTCTTTGCACCCGAGGTCCGCACATAGTTGACGTTTCAGGGTGTTCACCTGCAGTAGTTATTTACAGAGTATACTGATTTCATTAGTCACTTACGGTACCGGTAAAATTGTCAGCAACGGCAGGGTCTTCCTCTGGTTTTTGGAGATCACCCACAATGTTACTCTGCGACCGTTCTTATGACGTGCTGACCGCGTCCTCCAGGACAGCTATAAAGTTGTCCAATTCAGTAGTCATCTACGTTGTGTCGTTGCAAATGCCGTTTAAATTGGGATTCAGGCGCCGGAGTTGGCCTACTTATCATGCGCTTTGTAAACAAGACAGTTGCCTTGCCATCTGCTAACCTATGATTGTATCGGATTTAGGGACCCTTGCGTTTTACCGATATCTTCAGTTGGTAGTCTTTCGGATATCAAACTTGGTGGACTGAAAAAGGTCCATTCATGACCGTCGATGTGGCCGATAACGATCCTTATGAAGCACGTCCACAAGTCTTTCTTTATTTGATTCCGGTGTGCTATAGAGGAACGTTAGCTATATTGTTCGCCGTGATGCTTCATGAGACGTATTGTTCCGCACAGCAGGCCCTGGAGCTGTTCCGTTGACTTGCCACAGAGTCATCGTATGGAAAGAAAAGGTGCTTTATCGATTCCCGCAGTGAGCTAACGCACGTCAGATGCGCTAACGACCCGCCGAGGAAGAGGGGCAACAAATCAGCAGCGAAATGACAGAAATTGATCAGCCAGTAACTGGTAGTGATTGGAGGACGGCCACTGAAAGATAAACTCCATTCGAAAACGATCGCACGTCAAGGGAGGGGCTGGAAGAGGAAATGGGACAGAGAAGACTGAGATGGCGACAGATAATGAGACGGGCATGGTGAAACGTCTTGGCAAACAAATATTGCCGTTTAACCTCCACAACGTCGAAAAAGTTGTGTACGAAGAAGAGCCCATAAAATCGAGTTAAAGGCGGGTCGATTAGTTCTTTCATTTACGGGGCTACCGCTGGGGGTGTGCGTGTGTATGGCAATCTGCCGAACGCGTTGGGTCATGGTCGGCAAAAAAGGAGAGAAATGGTGCTTCATGAGATTGGGAAGATGCTGTGAAGTTTCCCAAAATGGACGGTCAGTTGAACTGTTGGGGGGGGGCAGATATTCACCAGTCACTTTATTGACAGCTGGAAGAATACGGAGATGGTTTTCAGGCAGCTAGCTTCGGCCAGGGTTTGCATCATGGTAATGATTGGAGACTGTAGAACATGGCAAGGAATACTGTGGTAAGTAGCAAAGGGTTGTTTTTTGGAATGGAACTGCTTACGAGGACTGGTGAATCGCGAAGACTTCGCAGCAGTAAATATCGACAAGAGTTGTGAAGAGGTTCCCCTATAAAATAGTTAAATAATGTTTTCAATATTTCCGGCCTTTAGGCGGATCACAGGGAGCCACCAGAGAACTGATTCTGCTGAACGAGTTTACGTATGGTGAACAAGACGGGAAAGGATATGGTGTTCTTCAAGATAGGGAAAGTGCAGTGAAGAACCTTAATGCCGATGATCTGTTGGGATAAAGCGAGGTAGAAACATTCATCTACAAAAATATGCGATAGATGGACGAAAACGGAGGTGATTTTCAGACGACGACGAGAAACGGATTCTGTATTGCAACAATGCACGGCGGCAGCAGAAGTGGTATTGAATGCCATAACAACGGTAGTGGCGAGTTCTGCTTCTGGGGGGGGGATAAGGAAGGGCATCCGGAAGGGGCTGGTGAATAGTGAGGCTTAGAAGGGTTGGAGAGCACCAAAATGAAGTGTTGACGAGGAGCGAAATCAGTGATATATTATTACGAATATCGTCCACGGTAGAGGAAGATTTATGGCAGTGGTAACTGTGATAAGTGGGATAAAAACAGTTAAGCAATGTGTAGCCGGGCATAGAAGGAGTAAGTATAGAAGAAGAGCGCAGTAATCGATAAAAGTAGGGTAAGCCACACCAAGGGACTCTTGAGGAACTGGGTAGCCAGAAAATCGGAATTTATTAACCCTCATTCGGTGCCTTTTGGTGGAGCTGGCCTTGGGCTGGACAACAGACCCGAAAACACTTCGAAGAGTGGAAGCAGGAGGTGCGACTCGCTATCCTAGTTGCTCCCATGCATCACTGCAGACCTTCTGCACCCCCAAAGTGCACCGGTCGGAGCGGTGGACCCAGCCACAGCCCGCTCCGTTGGGATTGGAACGACTGTACTTTTCTCTGTTCCTCAGCCCGAGGCTCCCGGCTGGGTTGGAAGCGGACTGTCCTGAGGCCGTGAAAGCCTCGTCGGGCTTAAGCACAGCAATTTGGAGGTCTGGAAGAGAAGCAAAAGAAACACGGGGTCTGAGCTTGTCGCCCCTGAAAATCAACGATCACCAGAAAAAGGGGAATTTTGATACTGATCCAGGGGAATATTGGAACAACGTGCAGGGCACTAAGGCCCACGGTATGTTGTTTGGGAAGCAACTTGCAAACAGAACATGAACTCTGCGAATACATCTAGGCTACCGTCGGCACTTGGCCGGCAAGAAGACTTGAAAGATGCTGGGGGACCTTGGTGATAAGCCAGGGGGAGCCGTCGCTATTTGAGATACAGCTCCGTTTTTGGGACGGATTAAGTGACGAAATTAGCAAAAAGGTGCTTGCAAACTTGTGGCGATGGATTAAAGCCTTTGGGGAGTACTTAGGATAAAGGTTACAGCGAACGGATAAGATGGAAATTGCACAAGGCAATGGCGAAGTTCCGGTATTGGGACACTGAAGATGGGGAAACTTTGAAAGGGTAAAACGTGCGGGGTTCGGTAATCAGATGAAGATTGGACCAGAAAGACCAAAAATGGGAAAGAAATTACCATAGGAAACGGTGGAATTGATTAACATTATTGACGGTCAATAATTAAACGGACTAAGGCGGGGCTGGGGCTATGACACGCAAGACGAAAAGAGGAAACAGGGTGAACCTGGAGAAGCAACAGCTAGAAAATTCTGTATCGAAGTAGGGACTGGACCTAGAGTAACCAATCTGTAGAAAAGAAGAAAAAAATTCCTCATGAAATCGCGGAAGGAAACTAGTTGGAGACTAGAATGGGATGGAACGATTGACATCACAACCGAAGGTTGAGTTCGGTTAATGAGCCACTTCAAGTGAGAGAACTGAGACTGAATTTTGCTGCCCAAACTAGCTCAGAAAGTGTTGAAGTCCTGATTACCAGATCCACCCCGAGGCGCCCAAAAACCCTCCCACTCAACTTCCGGTGAGTTAAAATCACCGACAATCACTGACCTATCAGACCTTGTGGCTGTCCTAGCCAAAAGCTCCAGTAACCGTGGGTCTTCGTCAAGAGATGAGGATGGAAACTTGTAGACACACGTCACAGTCGCCTTCATATTCGCTGAACTCGGATAGCCGGAGGCTGCCTGAATATTTGATGTGGACATCACACCTTCTGCTATTTCCTGGTGCACTTCCGCAACGAACAAGAGTGCAACCCTCCCTCCCTCCCGTCTAGTCTGTCCGCCCTGTAAGCGCAGTACCCTGCTAGGGAAAACCTCGTGGCCACGTCTCTACTAACCCACTTTTCGGTGACCAAGATGCTGCCAGTGCCCTAGCCTTCAACTGGCAATTCTGTCCACTCATTCCTCACACTACACACGTTGGTGTATACTACGCTTAGTATCCCTGCTGTGATCACTACCGTAGTTTCGCGTCTCTTCGGTGACAACGGTTTTATTAACTTGGACTCGGATGGCCTGCCAGAGTGTTGTTTGCGTTTTTCTCCCTGTTTGCTTTTGATGCTTCTGACGGGCCTAAGTCTTGTGTTCCTGGGTTGGCTCTGGGTGAGGATTTCGCTGGGCTGCAGCTAGGACGAAACGGTGAACATCAAGCATATTCGATTCCATCTGGTCTGTGCCTGTCTAAGTTGGTATTTCCTGAGCCAGTTATTGGTGTTCCCGGCAACTGACACTGAGCGATGCTTCCCCCGGTGACAGACCCAGCTCAGGTGTGGACGCCATGGATGTTGGCTTAGGCTGGCTTTGACATCTTTCGTCCTTTGGCGAGTGATATGTTCCCACGCAGGCCTTCCCCGCCATAGCTTTCATAATCTTGTTTTACCCATCAAATACCCAGCCTGAGAGTCCCTTTTTAAGGACAAGCCCTGATGAGCCTGCCGTTATTAACACTTTCACCACATGGTGACACATGCCCCTCCCTCTCAGCCGGGGTACGCGAAATAACGGTTCTGGGCTTGATCACCAAGCTGCGACGTCTCCTGATGGCTGTCTGGGCGACTCTGGCCATGTTATTAAAAGTTTTTGCCGAGCTGTTGGTTCCTTCTCCAAGCGACGTTAGTACTGTCACAAACTTTCATTAGGTATCAAATTTGAGAAAAATTTTTTCAACTGATCTTTCAAACCACTCAGGCCTAGCTTCCACTACCTATAGCCTCGGATTATTTATGTACCAGAGTTCGTGCAAAAACTGTTTCATTACAAGTTTTAGTGGTTTGTTGAGATCGCCTAAGGCCCGTCCCTTGATCCCCATTTTAATTAACACGATTTATGCATACTCAGACCAGCCAGCTGGTGTTCAGATAAGGTTAAAAAGCCCTAACAGTAAGCCTACTGTATTGCTGATGAAACCAACGGTCACAGACGTCACAGCTTATTCCTTCCTCTACTTCTTTCGAGTACCTAGCAGCCCCTCAAGGGAACTTTGGGGATTCCGCGGATTTCTGACTTTGCCTGCTGCTCATTTTCGATGCATATAGTCAAGAGGGGTGGAAACAGAGAAAAGGTGAACAAATGTCCTAGGCCATGTGCTTTCAGCTGATATTTAACTGCCGGTAAGGTTCGGAGTCTTAAGGGTTTTCTATCGGCATGCACATGACAACAAGCGGGAAATGACCGGCTCACTGGCTGCTCAGAGACTCATTGGGCTTACCTTCCCCCCATTTCTGATTTGCAGTATGTGAGTGTATATTTCGACCTGCTATTCGAAGCTTGATCCACTTCTACTTGGTCCAGTGTGGTCGTCCTTTATTAACTCCTGCAGTTTCCAGCCCTCTGTTGTTCCTATTTCCACATATTCACCCACAGCTCGGTTGCCACGCAGGTTCGCGTCACGGTGCAGAGTGGAACGGAATACTCCCGGTCGGCTTGTGATAAGGGAGCAAGCAACACCGCGGGGAGTGCCCTTCCGTTAGCGGAACCAGTGTAATCAGCAGGCTGTAGGTAGCTTTATGGATATTCGGTTAATGTAGACGTGGGTTTCCACAAAGAAATCAGTCCAGAATATTGCTCATAGAACTTCCTATTTCCGTATTTCACAGATCGAACGTGAGCAGTACCTGGAGGAAGAAAGCTGGCCCCCATATGCTAGAGTAACCTTCCATGGGCGTATCAAACAAATGTCCACGTAGTCAGTCGCCATACGTCCCCAGGCACGGGCCCTCTTTCCCTCAGTATCATTCACCTAACAATCCCTCCCATAAACCCACACACTTGGAAAATAATCGTGCGTCTAAGAGTGCTTCTGGAAGTATTCGGGAAATACACCAACATCTTTATTAATATTCCAAGATGTCACTTGTGGCCTGAATCCTGTTGTGCAGCCGGCCAAGTTGTGGAATACGGCGACGATAGTATCCTTCATCATTTCCCTTCACCAAGTGACATCCACAAGGTGGTTATAGGGAAAACATGCCTGAATTGTTTGCGTGAAATGAAAGGCGTCTTGTGGAATACTCAAGGCGAGTTCTGGTAAGTGACCTGCTAGAAGACCGCGGAGGGGACGCTAGTTTTTGCACGTACCTGGGCCCCTTCCTCAACCATAGATGGAACTAGAACTGGGCGCAGTCTCAGTTTATAACACGGGAGTTGTTGCTTTCTGTAACGGCAGCTGGAATTCTCACTACATCCCCTAAATTGGTTTCTTCTACGGCTTTTTAAGAATGCAATACAAGACCGCATCAAAATTTGCACCAAAATGAAGCATGACCTCTGCGGCATCCTGTCCAACGCCGAGCAGTAGAAGACAAGACAGAACGGAGCCACTCGAACACTGGAGTTACCGGGCCAATCAGTGCTGGCGAGCCCCGTGAAACCACCCCGATCTCACTTTACCAAGACACATGTTCATCACTTCAAAAGGTTATTCGAATTGAGAGTACATAAAGCCAGTCGAGGAATATTTGGAGCCGGTTGTTTAGCTGCTGAGTGTTCTCGCCAATCATCGATTTCTCATTACGCCTGTTTTCGGAAGGATTTGTTTAACTGTGTCAGTCGATTCTGCCATTCGACGCGCCTGGTTGACTTGCTGCTAGGTCTCTTTCTCGTTGGCGTTATCCGCCCCCTGGATGTGTTTTTCTTCAAAACCCGCTTCAAACGCCTACTCTTCGTAATATACGATGAGGATCTTGGCGAAAAATGCTATATTCAGTCAATGGAGTGGATATTTCTTCGAAGTTTGTTGGCGGTGAGAGCGTACATAAATCTGGCAACTAGCGAATACATTCTAACGAACAGCCCCTGCAGGTTCGTTTGTTCCACGCGTTGCTTATTGAACGTAATGATTAATAATGTCATATTCTGGCACGCTCACTTAACATGAATTCTGTGAATAACAAACTGTTTTCCCGGTAATTCGTCTTGGACGATTAACGTTTACCAATGAATGATGTTACTATTTTTCGCGTTCTCATGATTTTATGGGCATTTTTACTTGGAATGCTAGCACAGACTTCTATTTAAATCGACTGCGTCAACAGGCGCCTGCGTATTGATTTTACCAGTTCACAATTGCCGTATTCAGGGTACTGCGGAGCGACTGACTAACCCTCGTAACAGCCATTCGTAAGATCGGCTTCCGGTCGGCCTGCTTCGTAGCCATTCTTCCACAGTTCATTTTATACGAAGGAAATTGACGACCACGACACCGCAATTTTACTAAATGTTTTAATTAAATAAATATTTATTAACACCAGTTGGACAGAAGAGAGTAAAGGGAATAGTAATTTGGGAAAGGCGGTCGAAATCAATGAACGATGCCCCACAGGAACCGCACGAAAGCCGACCAATTACCGATCGACTTCGGAGTGGTTTGTTACAAGCGACGCTTGTGTACGCGTCGGAAGTGAAACCAAGCAACGAGGTCTATAAGTGGCATCAGTCGGTTTCGTCATTTTGGGTGCCAATTTGTATCTGATTCTGCTTGACCATGACGCTTTTAAACTAAGTTACCGCCTTTCGCATTATCTACGGTTTTCCGGAGAACAGTTCAAAAAATACAATAGCCGGTAGTCGCGTATCTCTTTTGTTCATTGAATCGGTGGTTCTTTTGCGAGTGCATTCATTTGTAGATGGCTTTTCGGGAATACACGGTAGAGTATTGTCAGTTTACTCATGGACAAGTGCTCACGTCTCCTTCCTGGCAACTGCTTTCCGTTGCTCTAATTTCGAATATCACATTGAGAATAATGCATGGGGAAAAGGTAAAGAGTAACAAGAAACTGGCAAAACGTTCCGTAGGGAATTTATGACTAAAGCAAGCGTGCCGCCGAAATAAACGGTGAGCATTGCATGGTAGTCCCATCCAACTAGTTGGTTTGTGTCGTGAACTAGTAACCACCAGTGTAAGCCTTGTCTCCGATATGTTGACTCATTTTCCACCAGGTTCGATGAGTTCTTCAAAGCGAAAATCAGCGGCCACCGTTAACTTTTTGCGTATTTCGTTCAGTCCTCTGAAATTTATGACAATTCGACCCAGTATACACTCAGCCCTTGACGGAAAAAGTTTCTCGTCGATTACATAAATGACTCAGGTTTTCTAGGTCTAAACTGCATCCTATTTTTCTCTGTGTGGTGTGGTTTGCGTGCCTCCGTGATTCAAAGAGCCATGCAGGTGGGCTTTCTCAAGTCGGAGGTCCAGTCCTGCCTGATAGCTCGATGGGTAGAAGTCAAACGAAGTCCAGTCTCTGAACCAGTGTGTGGGAAACATCCGGTTTTCGCCACCTTACCCCTGGAGAGGACACTCCAGCAAATAAACACGAACAGTTTACCGGTGGAAAGACTCACAGTAGATGGACGTAGGAGTGGAGTTTCTGGGGTTTCTTTCCACGGTGGGAGAACTCATGGCACTTCGTTGGGCAGCTGTCGCCCGCCCTAAGGGGGGCAGCTCTCGGCCCAAAGGATGTTGCCCTGTCTACGTTCCGCTTGCTCCATTGAGTGCATGGGGCTAAGGACTGAATCCGAAAGACGGAACGCGAACAGCGAACACATGACAAAATAGGAACAGTGATGAGGTTGCACGTGACAGACTAGAACAAGTTCCTTTACGGGTACTTCGGTCACGTCCCCTCGCTGGGTTGAGGCGCCATTGTCCCGTGGGTCAGACTGTTGAATTCAAAGCTCCGGTTAGAGTTTCTAACGAATAATGTTTCTGCGGTGTAAGCAGCCGCAAAATATGATTTGCCCAGAAATCCCTAGCGATCCCTTGAGAAACATTTGTTATCTGTGCTCTTCGTCATTGACCGAGTAATATTTTAGAAAGGGGTCAGTTAGGGAAAGCGACTGATGGCGGTCTGATTATTTGAATCCGGAACAGAAAGGTCTGGAGTCCACCATGTTGATCGTTTGACCACCGCCGGCGTTACCCAACACTTCGCCACCAGATAATATGTAGCTGTACAGTAAGCGCTTTTCTTGCATTGGCTTCTTTATAAGGGTAGTTTTTTCAGCTTAAATTTATCCTTCACCAACGTAGCTATTACATAACTGAATTGATGGTAGCAGGGATAGTCCTGACCGTTGGTGTTCCAATGGTTTAGAGCGTTTAATTACCACCTTGGTCATTGGTTCGAATCCCCGTTACTGCCGGTCACCTTGGTGGTAGACATTGTTGTGACTCACGGGTTCTTTTCTACGATCTAAAACAAAAGCCTGCGTACTTGATCTCTGCTCGCAACTCTGATCGCTCCAGTCAGTAATAACATCAGAAGACGACAGTTGAGCACGCCAAAACGACTGTGTATTTACAGAAATTACGATGTGGTATTTAAAGCAAAAATCAAACACTCCCGAACTCGGGCGTCCGGTTAGTTTCAAACCCTGTCGAGCAAATTGGGTTGATAAAACGTCTGCCGGATTGATTATTGGCCGTTGACCCGAATTGCTTCAGACTGCGGATAACTCCTGCTAATTACTCAATCAGGCCTGGAATGCTCGATCTAATTAATGACTTGCTTAAAAAGTTCTTTTCCTTCTTGACTTCCTAACAGTCAATAATTTCCACTGTCGTCCGGCTCGTTACCACCTTTGATCTATTGAAACCTGATTTGTTATCCACTCCAAGTCTCAGGCTCTGTGGGCCGGTTGTCTTTAATAATGCAGTGGATCGTTGCGGCTATGGGGCATACCCATTCCACTGCATTCACGCGCAAGCATGTAGTAAAAGAAGCATCAGTCCCAGTGATGTACTTGGGTGGTGAAAAAAGGTTTAAGCTTGGCTTCGATTGTTTGTGCTTGAAGATTGAACGTGATAAACGACTTCTCATGAAACATCCTTCGATGGGCGGTTGTGTCAAAGAAGTACTCAATCGAATTGGTCAAAAACCGCCTTCATATTAAAGTAACTGATGGTAATCAGTTCATTTCAGACAAGCAGTAACCGTGCACTGGGTGCAGTGGCTTTGTTTGCTATCTCGGTAGTAACCTTACTCGAAAATAATGGAAAAAATGTTAAAATTAT
The DNA here is from genome assembly GCA_948099385.1 of Fasciola hepatica. NCBI lineage: Eukaryota > Metazoa > Platyhelminthes > Trematoda > Plagiorchiida > Fasciolidae > Fasciola > Fasciola hepatica. The sequence continues at coordinate 3,957,556 of CANUEZ040000012.1, read as the reverse complement.
AAGAGAACTGCAAGTAGTATGAAATTGATATAGAAAGTTTGTGGGCACAAGGGCACCACTGTTTGGGGTGCCTGGTCATGCCCTCCAATATGTCTAACCACTTAGTGGGGGAGAAATCTCGTACCCCACCTAGGAAGTTTCAAATGCCCTAGATGTCCATGTCCACTGGTTAGGTTTTTCATGATTTTTTCCATGTCATGGAGTGACCACCTTTACCCATGTGCCACTTACTATTCGCCTCAGCGGACATTGCGAGCAGAGGAATCCTATTCCGGATCATGCTTAACTCGTCCCAACCACCTTAGCCCAGTCGCCTTTTGCGTTTCAACTTATGCTTTAGTTCATGTGCCTAATACTCTGCGCATAATCTCAGCATCGTTGGCACGGTGTTCCCGCCATATTCGAGCAACACTACGAAGGCATCAGTGGTCACGTACCGAAAATCTTCATTCCCCACCCGCAGTGTCCATATTTCGGAACTACAAAAAAGAAATGGTGAGACTGCTGCAGCATACGCTCAACCCTTGGTAGACGAACGAATGTCACGTCGACACCACAGATGACTCCTTTTCACATATACCAAACGGGTCTTCTGTATGAGCGGGAACGCTTCATCCGATATCCGACCTCCGGGTAAAATTCAGCTTTCCAGTTAACAATTTGCCTACTTGGTCTGTGGTCGCCCCAGATACTGAAAGGTTTATCGTTGGACCAACCCAGTTCTGTAACACGTACACTTGTGAAGCCTGACCAATGAGGTAGAAGATGCAAAACAGCGGGAAGCTTCGATCACTGGTGCCTTCAATGTATAACCAAAATCAAATGGTCTGGTCGAGTCTCAGACACCAGTGTACTACAATGCTGGTGGAATGAGCGTTGTCCTCTTTTACTTAGCCGCACCGCCTCTAATGGTTTGACCATCTTCTCCGTCGACCCCAGATGGAACTCAAAAACAGAAGTCTTTTAATGGCTCTTTGTCGGAGCTTGAGGTGTCGCCCTGGTGGTCAGCTAAAGAAGGGAATCAACACAGTCAAAACGGACACAGAACATCTAAATCTTCACTTAGCCATTGGACTGTGTGTGGTGCAAGTACTGGGTTTACTCTGTACCGACCTTTCCTCCGGCCACAACACAGAAAGCCGCCAACAAAGACATTCATGAAGTCGACTTATCCTGGCGCCTGAGTTAGTCGCATAAAAGTGAAAAAGTAAGTAATCCTGCATCTGCATCTTACACTTCGAAGGCGCAAAACGCATACCAAAGATTGCTATGTAATTGTTCAGGCTGTCCAGAAAGGCTTACAACTTATCTGGATCTTCACTTAGGAGAATTGTGTCGCCCGCATATTCAAGGTAACACTTCCACCCGAAAAACGTCCAATGCCGCCATCACCTGATAAAAGAGCGGTCACTAGGACCATATCAGTCACGAAAAAGCGGAAAAGGAAAAGGGAAAACCCTGACGTACACCATTTCTCGTGGTGTACTTAAGTGAAAGATCATCGCAAACCCGAATTCGGCTTCGGCTGTTCATGTGCAGGGAGCTTATGATAGGAGTCATTTTCTCTGGTGCACTCTTCCGCGAAAGGCAGCGCCAGAAAACTGCAGTTGACTGAGTCGAATACCGCTTTACGGTGATGGGTCTGGGAAAGGTGTGCCTATGTTCTAAGCTTTGTGGAAGAGTGAATACGTGATCAACACAACCCCAGTGATGTCTAAACTTAGCTTTATTCTCGTGCAAACACTGTTCGCGAGTGTTGAATGAGTGGCGGAAAATACTACCAGCGAGCAGTTTAGATTTGGTGCTAATCAAACTAATTCCCCCGTAGTTTTCACAGAAGGCCGTGTTGCCTTTGTAAATTAGTACAATCACCGATTCACACTCATTTTTAAAAACTTGTTTTTTCATATCAAACCGAGGAGTTTTTCTAACTGCCTTTGTCTCCTGTCCCTAACCATCCCTCTTTGCCCCTTCTATCCACCCATAATGCTCCCACTGATAACACGGTCAATACTCGCAATGATTCACTGTCAAATAGTATCGGGAATAATCCTCTGTCTGGTAACTCACATTTTCTCAAGCCCCGTCAGCCTCTTAATCTCGGCTCCTTCAACGTGCGTACACTCATGCAGGCCGGTCAGCAGGCGTGCCTAGCCCTCACAATAAATTCTCTGAAGACTGATGTCTGCTGCTTAAGCGAAACGCGTATCCAGGATTCGAGGAGTGTAATTCAACTAACTGCTCCTGGTATCTCATCGAGCTATTTTCTGCGTACCTCAGGAGACGAAGAAGCTCGAGCTGTGGGTCAACGTGGTGTAGGAATAGTCTTGACTGACAAGGCTGAGGCTGCTTTTTTAGACTGGATCCCCGTTAACAGTCGTTTATGTGCTGTGAGACTCCAAGGGTCAGTTGGCGTTCGAAAGGATAGTTGTGTTAAACGCAATTTGTTTGTGATCTCGGCGTACGCCCCAACAGACTGCAGCTCAGACTTGCAGAAAGATGAGTTTTGCGATGAACTCGCCACCCTCGCTAGCAGCGGTAAGGGTTCTGACATTGTAGTGCTAGCTGGTGACTTCAATGCACAAGTTGGAAAACTTAGTGTGTCAGAAGCCTGTTTAGGTGGGCGTTGTGCTTTACCTGCTGAGCGTACAGATAACGGAGATAGGCTTCTCCAGTTTTGTGCAGACAATCGATCGTTCTTGTCTAGCACCAATTTTTGACACAGCTCGCGTCGCACAGCGACATGGCACTCTAACTCTACAGGTACTTTGAGTCAAATTGATCATATCGCCGTAAGCTACCGGTGGCACAGTTCTGTTCAGAACTGTAGATCTTACTGATCCACGTACGTAGAATCGGACCACGCGTTAGTTTTAATGCGGTTATCTCTCCAGCTCCATGGTCATCGTCGCAAACCGCAAAGCCGGTTAGCTGTGCAATGTATGTGTGATCCAAAAGTACGCACCCGTTATGAGCAGAAGTTGGCACATGAACTAGGATCTACGACGAACAGTAATGTAGATGAGCATTGGGCTCATATCAAACACGGGCGATGCACGTTGCCTGTGGTCCTAGATTCGTTGTCCATCAAAGACACTGGATCTCGCAAGAGTTGCTGAGTATAATGGAGCAAAAGCGTCAGCTTTCGAACTGTAAGGAGACGAATAAGATACGAAGACATTTACAAAGGCAAGCTACGAAAAGCCTTAAGAATGATCGCGAAAATTGGTGGGTCAAGGTAGCCGAAGAAATGGAATTAGCCGCTGCTTCAGGTAACAGTCAGAGATTGTACAAACTGATTCGTGACACCGGTGGACGGCGCATCCAGGTCAGTGGAACGATTTGCGATAGGAATAGAGAACCCATCCATAACAAACAGCAAAGGCTTGACGTTGGGCCGAATACTTCAAGGAACAGTTTAGCTGGCCGCACGCTAATATAGTTACTCCTGTATCAACAACTGTGACTCCTTGGGTGGTATCACTTCAGCCCCCATTGGAAGTAGAAGTAGAGTCATGCATTCGATCACTAAAGCCAGGGAAAGCAGCAGGTCCCGATGAACTTCCCCCAGTTCTTTTCAAACTGGGTGGTGAGGCGTTGATAAAATCACTTACCGCTTTGCTCCGTGACATTTGGAACTCGAAGCGTATTCCGTTAATATGGAGTGAGTCGTTGATTGTTCCCATCTTCAAGAAGGGAATACGCAATGACTGTAGTAACCATCGTGGGATTAGCTGAATTCCGATAGTCACCAAAGTATTAGCCTCAATTTTACTGCACCGTCTTACACCGGCTCGCGAGAGGAATGCCCGCGAACAGCAGGCTCGATTCCACCCAGGTCGAGGACTCATCGACCAGATTTTTACTCTTCGCCGACTTCTTGAAACGCGTCACACGCACTGCCGACCGACAATAATGATTTTCTTAGACTTGAAAGGCGCTTTCGATTCAGTTGATCGAGCAGCGCTTTTCGGTACTCTTCACCGAAAAAGTATGTCCCAGAAGTTCGTGAACCTACTGAGATCATTGTATTCTCATACTTCTGGCTGCGTTAGAGTTTACGGTGAACTATCCGGTCGGTTCGAAACGACCAGTGGTGTTCGACAGGGATGCCCCATGTCTCCATTCCTGTTCAACTTCGTCATGGACGAAATAATGGAGAGTGCTTTGCAAAATCTTCAGGATGTAGGCGTCGAACTAGGAAATAGTGAGAAACTGTGTGACCTAGATTACGCAGACGACGTTGTCTGCTTGTTCGAATCCACGGAACATGTTCAACGTGCACTAGATAGACTTGGGAGAGCTGTAGCTCCATTCGGCATGCGCTTTGCACCTTCAAAGTGCAAGGTGATGTTACAAGACTGGACGTCAACGATTCCGAGCTTGATGCTCAGTGGGGAGGTGCTGCCAGTTGTCGACCCCTCCACTGTGCCGCAGTGTGTCCAGTTTCGCTGTATGATTGCGAGACTTGGAGTCTGCGTGCTGAAGATATTCGTCGTCTTGAGGTTTTTGACCACCGATGCTTACGTAGTATCGCTAAGATCGGGTGGAATGACGGAGTAGGCAATGCTGAGGTCAGAAATCGAGTGTTGGGTATTAATTCGGAGAACGTTCTGTCACAGCGTATCCAACTTAGTAAACTTCGTTGGTTGGGGCACGTGTTACGTATGGCAAAAACACGTCTACCGTACCGTGTCCTATTCTCCGTTCCTCCTAGGGAGTGGAAGAAACCATATGGAGGTCAACAAATGACGTGGCAGCGAGGAATGAGAAAATGTACAGCAAACTTAGGAAAAGTAGGTGCTTCATGTCTTCGTGGTTAGGGTCCGAAAGATCCGTCTACCAGTTGGCTGGAGACACTGAAGGGTATGGCTGCGAACCGCGAACAGTGGCGATCGTGTTGTCACTTTCTATCGAATCAGAATGACTGATCGGTGTGAGTTTGTACAGTTAGACTGTGTATTCCGTGTGTTGGCTACTAGGGCATTCTTTCCTTTTCCCACCCATGTAGGTCCATTCCCTGTCCATCTTGTATATTCATACTTTCCAATTCAGCGTGCAACATGGTGAGAAAGGCAGTGATCAGTGGGGCTTGCCCTACTGTTTAACGTTGTACAATGATGATGATGACGATGACTCAAAAGTGTAAAATGCTGTTGCAGGACTGGGTTGGCGCAACACCAAATTTTGTCTTGGCAGGGGAAGCGTTAGCTGAAGTAAATGTTTTGTTACCCGGCAGGTACATTTCATCAGGTAGACAGGTATCAGATGAAGTGTCATCGCGTATACAGAAGGTGCGTTTGGATTTTGTCCATCTCAGCCATTTTTGGCATCGCCGTGACATCCGGTTTTCTATCAAGGGTTAGGTTTGTTGTTTTATACTGCTCAGAAACATGGCCGTTAAGGGTAGAAAATAGGCGAAGACTGTTGGTGTTCGAGCACCGATGTCTCCGTAGGATTGCCTGAATTTGGTGGAAAAATCATATCAACAATGATGAGGCTAGACTTAGGGTGTTGGGAACCGGAGGTCAGTGTGTGGATCAAGTACTGAATCTTAACAGATTAAGGTGGTTGGGACGTGTTTCACATGTCCATCGATAGACTTCCTTGGCGTACGTTGTTCTCCGAGGCAGGTAGTGGTTAGAAGGCAGGTCGAAGTGATCAGTCTATGACATGGCAAAAAAGCATGAAAACGTTGACCAGTGGACTTGGTCAAGTAGGACGTGTTAGAATTCCAGGTTGGGGTCCACGTGATTCGCCTACCAAATGGTTGGAAATAGGCGGTACGACTTTGTCGCGGCAAGTGACGTTGTTGCATTCGGACTCTTCCTTTGTCTTCGTGATTTCCGCTTATTACTTTGATTTTTGATCCTTACCATTTAATGCTAGTCTTTCTACACTTTACTGGACGATGCTGGAAGGTAGCAACTGAAACCAGAACATAGAGGTGTGAGGTTAGTGGTTGTATAGACTGAACTGAACTGAACAGTGTTCACTGGATCAGCCGAAAACGGTGTTTTTCGCCCTGACGAATTAGTTCAAGTGTACTTCACCAGGGTGGGAGAGGTTGTCATAAAATAACTTTAGATCATAGGCGTTAGACGCTGGTGAACATTAGCTCCGAAGTAGTGTATCCGCAGCCTTGGTCTCTAAAGCACGTCGATATACGATGTCAGAAAATGGAGACAAATGAGTCCACCTACATTATGTTTTGTGGTTCTTGATCTTCCCCTTCTCTCTGGATTGGGACATAAATGGTACGGATCGCTTTTCAGTGGTTAGCTTGAAGTGTTTGTCGAGAAGATAATGCTTTCTAACGGCCTTCATCGTGGCATGTGCTTTTTTGTCGATTGCAGAATGTTGATAGGTTGGTAGTAGGGTTTTAGAGAAAGATGCAAAAGGTTGATCGTGCTGATTGAGCGTTGTGGGGATATCGATCTCAGAAGTATCAGTTTCTGAAGTTAGTGAAGAGCACAAATCCACTATGGCAACAGCAGCCTGGGCTAAATCCGACTTCAGGTTCTCAAATGCCTTGATTACAACCGGTGGTAATGAAAATATCCGATTGACTACGGGAGGACGAATCTTGTCGGAAAAGTGTGAGATCCAGTGAGAGTAGTAGGCGATCATTCCACTGGTTATCGCTGTTTGAATTCAGTGGATGGCGTGATCTCTGCTGGGAATCTGAAGCGGTTTGAGTCAGGCTTGATTATTTCCAGAGGAACTTCATAACCTAGTAACAGCACTTTGTTGATAGCAAACATGCCTTTGTTTTGGTTCAATATTAACCCGTATTTGTCGGCAACAGCCGAGAATCGTTTTAAATTTTTGTAGTGCTCTTTGGTGCTTCTACCACAGACTGTTGAACTACCAACTTAAACAAAAGTTCGCTCAAGACCTTCATCCCGGATAAGCGTACTGGTGGTGCGCTGGAAATAAGCAACTCGGGTGGTGACGCCAATCTGAGCACGCCGGAATCGATACAGGTTACTACATCCCTCAAAGGCAGTATAGATTGCGTTTTCATGAATTGGAAACGTGGAATGTGTTCTGCAGGTCCAGCGTGCTGTTTAATTGATATTTAGGTGTTTTCTCTATCATATGATCTATTGAAGGAGTAGGATAAGCGTCCAAACTGGTAAAACATTTTTGGTCTAGCTGTCTTTCATTGACTGTAACTAATGCTTGGGCTTGCTATGGTAATCGTGAAGGTTCAGTTATATTCTCTTGTAGCAACGTTTGAATTTCTGCTCGAAAAAATTTTCATTCCCCGCAGAATGTTTTCTGGATTTGGTAACGATTGGTCTGATGCTGTTCAACAAGTGTTCAAAAAGAGGAAGAGATTGAATTTTAGAAGTTGCAAAGCCATATAGAGAGAATGAAGGTTTCTTTTCTTCAAACGATATTCGAACACTCTAGTCTTTAAAAATCATGAACGAGTAGCACATCGGTGCACAAATCGGGTGGGAGTGATAAACGGATCCGTAAATAAAAATTGTTTGGTGCGTGAGAGACACGTAACAATGACTCCGAGTACTGTTCCTGACGTGTATGGATGCCAGTACAACTTCACGAATGGAATTTTCAACCGACCATTTATTGCGATTGACAATGGGTTCTGAGACAGCTTTCAGAGCTCCTCGTGTCGATCAGTGCTTCGTGTCAGCCCATTGACAAGACATCAGTGACAGTTTTTGACAGGTATTTAAGACTCTCGGCAGTGGTAGTGAATGAGAGCGTAGATGCTGTCGTTGACGCAGAGTCCTTTGACTTTTCGGTGTTTCATCAGGCTCCCTGGTAATGCCCCTGCTTTCCGCAAGATTGTAGGTGGCTTCCTGTGCTGGGTGTGCACCTAGAGTGCCAACTTGAGCCTCTAAAAAACATTCGTTTGGCTGATGCTCATCAGTTTCTTTTTCTGAAATGTCGCAGTCCTTGCAAGATAACCCATCAGTGGCGCAAGCACCATGCAATTTTAAGACAGTTGTCGAATAAAAAGAGCTTGTTTTTGGGTCAATCCTAAGGCATTCACTTGTTCATGAGTGAATTTGAGATCAAGGATTTTGTGTTCCAGAAGACGTTGAAAAATGGAGTTAGACTATTCCATTAATGAATGCATCCCACACAGCATTATTGAGATTTTCTGCTGTCAGACTTAAAGTTACAGTCCTTGGCCGGCAGCCGGAGTCTTTGCAAACACTGAACAAAGCTTCCTTCAGGATCTTGTTTATAAGTGGCCAGTAAATGACGGGCAAAAGCCTCATTTTCAGGTTGAACTTATGAAGACGGAAGTGTTGCAAGGGTTGAATCTCAATTAGAACAATCCCAAATAAATTTACACACATGCACACACACACACACACACACACACACACACACACACTATATATATATATATATATATATATATATATATATATATATATATATATATATATATATATATATATATATATATACTGATTCGAGATGGAGCATGGTGCCAACGCAGAAACGACACTCGCAAAAAAGGGGAAGGGGAGTAGAATACAGTGAAAAGGACAGTTAGTAAAACAAACAATTCTGATTTGTTCTTGCCCTCGATGTTTTTTTTGTCATTTTGTTTGTCTGAGTGACATTTTTGTATTTGAGAGGCACGAAAGTTCGACAAACAGGTCGTGCAGCATTTGCGCCATGGACTGTTCTGATCCATGTCCCTCAACGTCTCTAACCACCGACAATCCTCGCCCTTTGGGCCCCAACCAGGGAGACGGGAAGCACCAACCAAAACCAATGCTTTATACCTCCACGCCAGATGATGGTTTGACCGCCTCGTTGCTTCCAGCCTTGCCCCAAACGTGCGAATAGAACACGAAAAGGTTGACTATGGGCGAGCATTCGTAAAACATTTCCGCGTCATCGGAGGCGGTGCATAACGTTCACCTAGTTAAGAGGGCGGCTATTCGCGCCTAACGATGACGCACCTCGTCATTACTTACTCGATATTCCCACGAGACACGAGCAACGCTTTGAAGACATTGGTTGTCGAACACGCAAAGGCATCGAGCATCCTCAACGCGAAGTGGCCAGATCTCGCAGTCGTTGAGTAAAACACTACGAACCGCAGCAACGTACATCCCTTAAGAGAGAGCCGGATGTCACGGCGACGCCACAGATGTCGCAGGTTTGCGAAAGCTGCTCTAGCTCTCGCTTATCGTGATCCGATCTTTCCTTCAACGCAACCACCAGCTGTTATAAAGCTTTCAAGGTACTTAAAGTTACCGACCAACTCAAACTGATCAACACAGGATGAATGCAGCCACAGGCTCCTGCCAATCTTGCGAAACCGCTTTGCACTTCAAAGATGCAAAAGGCATACTACATCTAGATACCCCAATCGCCAAGCAGTTCAGATCATGTTGAGTTTCCAGTGCATTGTCACTCAGCAAGGCGATATCATCGCCATTCTCCAAGTTCCCTGGGAGGAGTTCAACTTCACCGTTTGAAAGACCAGACAAAGCATTCCGTAGAACATCCTCAACGGCAAAGTCGAAGAGGAGTGGGGACATAGGGCAACATTTTTGGATCCCACTGGGAACGACAAAAGGGGGCGAAAGCTGGCCGTAGGCCGTAACCGGACCTAAGGTATGTCGGTACAATTCTTTGAGGATTGACACCTTTCTTAGTTACTCCATTTCTCAACAAAAAATTCCATATTGCAGTCCTGTCAACAGTCGAAAGCCGCAGAAATGTCTAGGAACACGATGATCGTTGGTCTTTGAAAGGTGTGACGGTGCTCTATCATCTATGGGAGAGAGAAGATTTGATCGATGCATCCACGGCCGGTGCGCGATCCAACTTGCAACTCTTGAGTCTGCTATTCACGCGTGTGGCACAACCTGCGAAGTATGACAGATGCAAGTAGCTTGGGCGCTATTGGGATTAAGGTTACACCTCTATGGTTTCCACAGTCACGGCGAGAGCCCTTCTTGAAGATGGGGACAACAATCGATGGCCCCAGAAAGGTGTTCTACTTTGAATTCCAAACCTTTGAAAAAAAACATGAAGTTCTCTGGCGAGCTGCACCTCACCATCTTTAAAAAGAGCTGAGGGAGGGCCGTCGGAGCCCAGCGGTTTGTGACTTCCTAAGGCTTGGATTTCCCTACGGGTTTCCGCATTTGTAAATGGATCTGTCGAAATGGACCATTGAACATGTGCCGGAAGAGTTATTGAAGAGACTGAAACTGAGGGTCGGGTAAACTGTGTCCGAAAATGCTCCTTCGAGCGTTTGAGATGCTGCTGTCGATTTTGAATCGGCAGGTCATCAGCTTCACAGGTTGTTTAACTCACCTAGTAGCTTCCTACTAGTGACTAGAATGGGATAGAACAGTTTGCGAGGATTTCAGATGGCGGCAGCACGTTCCATCTCTGGTGCCCGTTGGGACCACTAGATTTCGCGGCGTCTTCGAAAGCTCGCGTTAAGTGCACATTTCGCTACGAGTCGTGCCTCGTTATACTCACTTCCAGCGGGTGTCGACTGATGTGCGTCGAGAAGACACAGAAATTCACTGGAAATCCAGGGTCTTGCGGCACGACGAGACAGACCACAACCAGCGGAATGCAAAGCATTATTGATAAGCGACCAATGCTAGTTAGTGTATCAGGTGAGGCTACACTTAGCTTTCCAGCCAGCGTGTTTAGGCAGACGGATAAGCGAGATGGATCAGAAAGCTTATGGCAATCTAACCGTCTTTGCAACATGCGTTTGGAGCGTCTACCGAAGGATATGGACAGTTTAGTGCGAACTAATGCGTGGTCGAAATCAAGGGGGGAGGGGGGGGGGGTCCTCCAGTACGAGCGACAGTCTTGTATCATCATCATCGGCGTACAGCGTTAAACAGTAGGGCAAGCCCCACTGATCACTGCCTTTCTCACCATGTTGCACGCTGAATTGGAAAGTATGAATATACAAGATGGACAGGGAATGGACCTACATGGGTGGGAAAAGGAAAGAATGCCCTAGTAGCCAACACACGGAATACACAGTCTAACTGTACAAACTCACACCGATCAGTCATTCTGATTCGATAGAAAGTGACAACACGATCGCCACTGTTCGCGGTTCGCAGCCATACCCTTCAGTGTCTCCAGCCAACTGGTAGACGGATCTTTCGGACCCTAACCACGAAGACATGAAGCACCTACTTTTCCTAAGTTTGCTGTACATTTTCTCATTCCTCGCTGCCACGTCATTTGTTGACCTCCATATGGTTTCTTCCACTCCCTAGGAGGAACGGAGAATAGGACACGGTACGGTAGACGTGTTTTTGCCATACGTAACACGTGCCCCAACCAACGAAGTTTACTAAGTTGGATACGCTGTGACAGAACGTTCTCCGAATTAATACCCAACACTCGATTTCTGACCTCAGCATTGCCTACTCCGTCATTCCACCCGATCTTAGCGATACTACGTAAGCATCGGTGGTCAAAAACCTCAAGACGACGAATATCTTCAGCACGCAGACTCTAAGTCTCGCAATCATACAGCGAAACTGGACACTGCGGCACAGTATACACGACCTATCAACTTCAGTGAAATATCAGGTCGGCGCCACAAGTGCTTCAGTCCAGCGTACGCCCCTCGAGCCTTGGATAGCCGCGTACTCACCTCCACTAATGTGTTCCCATCCGTCGTCTCGCTGCTGCCGAGGTAGGTGAAGTGGTCGACAACTGGCAGCACCTCCCCACTGAGCATCAAGCTCGGAATCGTTGACGTCCAGTCTTGTAACATCACCTTGCACTTTGAAGGTGCAAAGCGCATGCCGAATGGAGCTACAGCTCTCCCAAGTCTATCTAGTGCACGTTGAACATGTTCCGTGGATTCGAACAAGCAGACAACGTCGTCTGCGTAATCTAGGTCACACAGTTTCTCACTATTTCCTAGTTCGACGCCTACATCCTGAAGATTTTGCAAAGCACTCTCCATTATTTCGTCCATGACGAAGTTGAACAGGAATGGAGACATGGGGCATCCCTGTCGAACACCACTGGTCGTTTCGAACCGACCGGATAGTTCACCGTAAACTCTAACGCAGCCAGAAGTATGAGAATACAATGATCTCAGTAGGTTCACGAACTTCTGGGACATACTTTTTCGGTGAAGAGTACCGAAAAGCGCTGCTCGATCAACTGAATCGAAAGCGCCTTTCAAGTCTAAGAAAATCATTATTGTCGGTCGGCAGTGCGTGTGACGCGTTTCAAGAAGTCGGCGAAGAGTAAAAATCTGGTCGATGAGTCCTCGACCTGGGTGGAATCGAGCCTGCTGTTCGCGGGCATTCCTCTCGCGAGCCGGTGTAAGACGGTGCAGTAAAATTGAGGCTAATACTTTGGTGACTATCGGGTCCTCATCCAAAGCCTTTAGTTCTAACAAAAAGCTATCCGCAAGGCAGCGGGATGGCTAAGTGGAAGCCCATTTGCTTGGATCAGTTATTCTTCCACTGGTTTTTCCGACTGAGTTGCCAGCTCAGATCGACCCCCAACCTGGAGGACCCGGAGACTGGACTTTGTCTGACCTCTACCCATTGATCTGTCAGATATGATTGCATCTCCGGCTTAAGGAAGCCATCCTGTATAGGTCTTTGGGTCATAGAGGCGCGCAAGCCATCACACCACGTCAAGGTGCAGTCTCGTCGTCTTGTATGCAACCCCGTCACTCGTGACTTACTGCGATGTAATTGATCTGGGACCACTGTTGATGCAAAGAGGGCAAACGCCACTTGGCGTGCAGGTGTTTAAAACGTTTTAAGTGTGTCCTGGTGAAAAACAGGCAATGATTTGGGCGCAGGGCCAGAAGCCGTTTTCCGTTTTCTGATCTACAGTGGTCGAGGCCAAAAGGACCTAAATTCGCCCCGTTCGATGAAAGCTGACCATATCTCTAAAATGACGATATCGGTCCGGCTTACTTTATTGAATAGGTTACGGAGCTTTTCGTAAAAGTAGTCTTTGATTGCATCTAGGCTGCAGTCGGTGGGTGCATGCGCCGAAAGGGCAAACAGATTAAGTCTATCGGAACAGCGTCTGCTCACCTTGCATAAACTCGTGGTTCCTACTGCTCAGAAATGACTATCGACTAGGATCCAATCCAGCGGTGCCGCTTTAGCTCTTTCACTGAGAGCAGTGCCAACACCAATGAGACCAAAAGCCGTACCCTCAGCGTCCCCAGAAAGGCGTAAGTAAAACTTCACAGAAGGTTTAGACGGGATCATCAATCGAATGGTGGAACTAAAGTCTTGAATGCGGGTTTCTTGGATGTAACATTTGGTGGTAGACGATAATCCACTGTCGTCCTGATCGTTACCACATCTGATCTATTGGGACCTTATGTGGTTCTTCGCCACTCCAAGTCTCAGGGCTCGGTTATCGGTTATCCTCAATAGTACATTGGGCCCTTGTGGCTGTGGGGTATATACCCTTTCCACTGCACTCATGCGTAAGCATGTAATAAGGAAACATCAATGGTAACGGACCTACGCTCGTGAGCTAAACTGGCGTGTTATCGTATGCAAATCAGGGTTCGCACATTGAACGTGGCTAGTTTGAGCGAGCACCGAGGACGAAGCAGGGCATCAGTCGGTGGTAGTGAGTTCGGTGAGATCCAAAAGCCAGTCGAAAAAAGATGAGAGAACGTGGCCATGATTTTCACCAGTGGCACCACAGTGGGCACGGTGGATCGAAGTCCCCGTGGGATGTGGTAATAAAGAATACAGTAGGAGGGAAATGGACGTGGAAGAACGGGTTGTGTACGGTATAGGACAATGATCGCTTGTGTGCACAGAACAGCCAATCATAGTGACAGAAGCTGCCAGTTTTTTTGTGCATTACGGGCAGTTGCGCTACTCGGTCGCCCGGTCCAAAGTAGGAATTTCCATTCGAGAATGCACTTCTCCCTTCTGCACAATTGGGCGCGTCTTGCAAGGCAGCAGCGTTGGTGCAGATAAGCCGGCGTCTGTTGGTGTGGTTCGTTCGTCTCTAATAGAAATCTCTTCGAGCCGGTGACTGTTTGCTCAGTTCATAAGCCCTTCGGATGAAGCTAAACATCCTAAGTGCCCAGTACACCCCTCCGCGAAAGACGCACGTGAACTTCGTGTTGTACGTTTCGTACGCCACTTACGGGTGGTTTGAAGTCAGGGTTTAGCGCACTCCCCTAGACTGACTATTAGTCAGTCAACCCGGTGGAGAGCATCGAGCATTCGTTTTCGTCCTGGTACTTTGGCAGAAACACCCGTCACGAGAAGGCAGTGCGTAGGACCTTATCAGTAGAGGCTGCAGCTGACGTATGGCCGTTCGGGAGCATTTGAAGAGGGGTTCAAAACGACTAACTATCTCGAAGCTGGAGACACCCACCTCGATCATACTGAGGTATTTGGAGGTATTATTTGGTCCTTTTGTGTCACATGCTTGCGCATGTGTTCGGTGTGGGGAGTACATAACCCATAGCCTCAAAGCCCCCGCTGCACTATCACGTATAACTGGCAACCAGACCATGAGAATTCGAATGGAAAACCACATTAAGTCCCAATAGATTAGGCTTAGTAGTGAGTCGGGCAAAAGTGGATAACCGGCGGTAGCGGGATTCGAACTTCTGACCTCCGAGGTGGTAGGTGGACGCTCTAAACCACGAGACAATCACTAGTTTAGTGTTCTAAATGTTGATTTTGCGCTGTCTTGTGGAAACTAATTATTGCCGAGGACCGTTTGCAAGGCAAGCCCATGTATGCTGCTACCTGACGACTGCTCATTGTTTTTCGTTAGTTTTTTTCAACAGAGATGATATTTCGCTTAAACAAGTCTCCTTACACCCGAGATCATTTGCCTAGAATGCGTTTGGTATCTTTCGTATAGTGCCGGTAGTCAGTTGTTTTTCGGAAGCACGTACATCTTCGTTTTGGAAGTTTTCAGTTCAAAATCTTGAGAAGCTAAACTGTCACTGGGAATTCCACTCTCAGGGATCGCATGCGTCCAGTATGTTCTGCTTCTTCCAAAGACGCCGCCGTTCACAACCGAAATTTTTCCCGACAACTGCAACTGGAAAATGGGGAACTTATGCGTTCTGTCTCAGGTCTATGCATCCATAAGTTAACAATGGTTGCAACACTTGTAAGATGGTGGTTTTGTTTTTCTCATACCGACTTCAGTCCGAATTCGCTGTGCTATTCGTGCGCTGCACTCAGAGGTGAGGGTTTACGCATAATTTTATCAATATTATCAGTAACTACCAGTTCAGATTTATTGACCAACCAAAGTCGAATTTATCTAAAACTAGCTTTAAACAGAAGTAAATGACCTTTGAAGGTATTCTTTGTTAACTTCGTGGTATATTATTTTTTACCATTTGTGCACACATTGTTGGGATTTAGTTGCGTTACTCATTCGAGAATCAGTAGCCTTTTGGTAACTGGCGAAATTCGCTACTAAACTGTTGACTTAGAAATGAGCTCAATTTTTACCCATTACTTCTGGGTGATGTCTTTTTGTGTTACTTATTACCCCCGCAACTTCGATTTGTATCTTTTTTCAGGAGTGATTATGAATCGTTCTATATTGGTGGTTAATCACGGTGTTCTGACGCTGGCCCCACGTGGAGTCGCAACGGAAATTCGTGCTAGTTCAAAAGACATCTATCTGGAATCTGAGCATTCGTCTTCGCTCTCCCTGTCTCCGACCACATCCAAGTCAACTGGCGTCATACCTGGGATGCAAGAAGTTTTTACTAAATTTTCTTCGCCACCACATCCCTCACCGATCCTCGCCGCGACTTTGTGTGGCTACAATAACCAAACAGACAATTATCTGAGTGAAATGTCCACCTCTCGAACGACTTCCAGTTGCGTGACCACACCGCAGTCACTTTATTCGGATCCGATCAGTTCCGCGGAGGCTCAGAGCAACTTCGAAAATTCATTTGAAGCCTCGTCTTCTTCTGCCATTGACTTGGTCGATTTCCCGTCCAACCTGATGTCAAATGCACTCGAAGATTTGGAGTCACTAGATTGCGGTCCTCATGTGAATCATTTGCCTGCTGAGGCATGTCAAGCCATCGAGGAAATACGGACAAAAAGTTGTGTAATGCAAATGGATGATGAGGAAATGGACATAGTCCCAAACGAGCTAGTTCAGTTTGTGAGCGAATCAACTCGTCGCATTCGAAAAGAGGCCGCGGGTGGTATGTCAAATGGCGATTCGGATTTGGATGAAATGGATCATGATGCACGTATCGCGTCTCTTGGTCTGCCGATTTTGCAGCCACCATCTTTGGCTTCTTCGCATATCTCGGACGGCATGCGACCACCTTCCCTATCTCCACAGTCGCCCGACAATGGTTCACTTGTTGCAAATCATTCAGATGATTTAACTGCAATCGAGTTCACCCGAGCGTACCTGTCGGAACCAGCTGATTCGCATTCTACATTGACCGAGACAAGGGATTTTGACACATACCAGTCGATTACCTCAATAACTGACTTCAAGGCAGATCACGATCCGGATATAGTCGGTTGCGAGAATGGGTCATCGGATCCAAGACATGACCCTTTGTCCCCTTTTAGTAGATCTGCATCCGATGAGATGGATTTCCATCAAAGTGCATACGGCCAGCTACTTTTAAAGCCTTCGACAGATTCCAGCGCCACAGAAACTTACTTTCCTAATCAGGGGTTTCCAGAGCTTTCGCCAACGGACTCATTGAATCCAGACAGTGTGCCGCCAACAATGGACACACATCAAGTTGAAGACTGCCGAAATTCGAGTCACACACTACCTGCTCAGAACGAAACCCAAGCTATCGAGAATTGTTCTGTCATACAACTAATGAAGAACAACATCGAATATACGACTAATGTGCGCATGGGACCATCATCAAATCCATCTGATGTTCGACTTAATCTGATGCCAGCCCATCCGTCTACATCCGCTAGTGGCGTTCTGCTGAGGCGACCGGAAATCAAAACAACTATTTTTCAGGTTGGTGATTGACACATGTATTTGATCAAACCAGTGCACCACTAACACTTAGTTCTAAGATCCGTTGGGATTCCCTGTTACAGGTTTAAACTAATATAGCGTCTATCACTGTTTGCCTAAAGGAAGAGTGGAAATAAAGACCAGCCCAGTGTGACGGAACGACGTGACTTGTTCATTAATACACACTCTGGGTGAAATCTACGAAATTCTCTTCTCAACGGCTTCGTAGTGATTGGTATTGCAGTCACTAGCTTACTTTAGTTTCTGTTCACTTTAATTCTACTTCTACCTCCGTTTGCTTCACCTTGTAGAGCTTTGATATCATTTTTGACTGAGCTGTGCTGAGGTTACTTAACGAGAGCCAAGGAACATATGTACGAGACTAGTGTTTTTTTTAGCTAAAACTACTCAAGTATATCTCGATCTTCTGTTGAGTTCTCCCAGCCCTTAAACTTACACTCCATTGCTCTGGTTTTGGTTCCTACCTCAGTATCATCCTGTTCGAAGATGGATGAATAGAACATAATGAAAAAACAGCTAAGCTGAGTTGAAAATTATGTAAAGTACGGATGAGTTTCGGCGCATACACAGCCTAATAAGTCATATAATCATGGTGCCTTTTCCAGTGCTTTTTAGTCGTCAATCCAAATATTCTGTTGACTTTCATGTGCTAACTTTTACACCAGATGCTCGCCACTGGTATTTGAATCTTCGTTCCCCCTGGTGTTCTTCCACAATTAGGCGAATAATCCAAGTTGAAGTTCTCGCCAATACACATATCATCGTAACCTAGGGCCTCGTACCATTGTATCAGTTTCACTTTACTAATGTTAGAAATAAAATAACGGGCTTCTCTATTATTTTAGTTCTCCAATAAGTTCATCGTACGGATATTCGATAAACTTGGTTGGAATCAGCTTCTCATGTAGGACATTGCTGGTGGTCGTGATAGGAACCTTATCATATTTAACCTTGGACCTCACTAGCAATGCTGTGCTTCGATTTTGTCGGGAAATTTGTTCTTTAATTTCGTGGCAAGACAGTTACTTGAAACGCCTGCCACCATGAGTAACTTGAGGATCTAAATTTTTCTCCCGATCCAGATCATCGCAGTTTACCTCATTATAACGATTGCTTCAGCTGTGAAAAACCAGTCATCATCATTTTCACACGCCTTGGTATCCAGTGTGTGGTTCATACGATTCCATGAAAAAACCATGTTTGGATTTCCCACCGGAATTTGTTTTGTACAGTCCAACTGAGTCATTGAGCCCAAAGATGACCACATTTCGGATCATTTGCGTCATAACTTAAGCTCTTTTGCAAGCCAACCATATACGGCAATCCAGTTACACAGTGCAGAACACTAGAGGATTAGGATTCAACGGTCATTGACAGTCATATTGTTCTTCACGCTTCACATGTCCCCCAGTTCACTTGGAATTTCAGTGACACGTAGTGTGTTCATCGACAGTGGATCCATCTCCGGGAAGGTTGAATTTCTATATACGCTACTGAAAATGATAGCAGTAGCTAGACTTTGACATCCGGCGAGAAAAATGCGTTAGATGACGTTGACCGATACCGACATTTGCTAATTAGGCTTCAAAAATGGTTCATTTTTACCGCGGAGTGGTGGTCGCACATAGCTGTTGGCATACTCCTGCGGCACTGTTGATATATCAACCAATATGGATCCGCCTATTGTTATTAAACTGATCATATTGTTCAATTCTGAAGCGCTTGGCATAAAAACCCGAGTAAAATCACGATTTAAGTAATATTCGCTCGGCAGTATGTCATTCATTCCCACAGTATTTATCAATAACTTTTTCGTGGCTCAGTCGCGTAGATTCATGTTGGTGTCCTGAATTCGAGAGAATTTAGCTAATCTTAGTCCATTGGAACAACCATCGACTGTTCATGGAGGCGGCTCACATATTCCTGCTTCTCAGCAGCAACCTAACTCGAATATCAAACCACCAAGGACATAGACATTGGTTGTTCGAACTGAAATTAGCTGAATTACGCATACAACTTGATAGACTTTCAGTCACAATACATTAGCTGTTGCTCAAATGATAAAGTAGCTGTCGTATTTTTATTTACGAGGCCAGATGACGCCGTCATTGTTTTAACAAATTTGGTCTGTACCCTGTCTTTCATCATTTGACCACGGAGTAAAGTCGACCCCTCATGTTGTGCTTTGGAAAAGCGAACAGTCACACGTACTATATGTGCTAGAGTTACTGCAGCGTTCATCATCATCATCATCATCGTACAGCGTTGAACAGTAGGGCAAGCCCCACTGATCACTGCCTTTCTCACCATGTTGCACGCTGAATTGGAAAGTATGAATATACAAGATGGACAGGGAATGGACCTACATGGGTGGGAAAAGGAAAGAATGCCCTAGTAGCCAACACACGGAATACACAGTCTAACTGTACAAACTCACACCGATCAGTCATTCTGATTCGATAGAAAGTGACAACACGATCGCCACTGTTCGCGGTTCGCAGCCATACCCTTCAGTGTCTCCAGCCAACTGGTAGACGGATCTTTCGGACCCTAACCACGAAGACATGAAGCACCTACTTTTCCTAAGTTTGCTGTACATTTTCTCATTCCTCGCTGCCACGTCATTTGTTGACCTCCATATGGTTTCTTCCACTCCCTAGGAGGAACGGAGAATAGGACACGGTACGGTAGACGTGTTTTTGCCATACGTAACATGTGCCCCAACCAACGAAGTTTACTAAGTTGGATACGCTGTGACAGAACGTTCTCCGAATTAATACCCAACACTCGATTTCTGACCTCAGCATTGCCTACTCCGTCATTCCACCCGATCTTAGCGATACTACGTAAGCATCGGTGGTCAAAAACCTCAAGACGACGAATATCTTCAGCACGCAGACTCCAAGTCTCGCAATCATACAGCGAAACTGGACACTGCGGCACAGTATACACGACCTATCAACTTCAGTGAAATATCAGGTCGGCGCCACAAGTGCTTCAGTCCAGCGTACGCCCCTCGAGCCTTGGATAGCCGCGTACTCACCTCCACTAATGTGTTCCCATCCGTCGTCTCGCTGCTGCCGAGGTAGGTGAAGTGGTCGACAACTGGCAGCACCTCCCCACTGAGCATCAAGCTCGGAATCGTTGACGTCCAGTCTTGTAACATCACCTTGCACTTTGAAGGTGCAAAGCGCATGCCGAATGGAGCTACAGCTCTCCCAAGTCTATCTAGTGCACGTTGAACATGTTCCGTGGATTCGAACAAGCAGACAACGTCGTCTGCGTAATCTAGGTCACACAGTTTCTCACTATTTCCTAGTTCGACGCCTACATCCTGAAGATTTTGCAAAGCACTCTCCATTATTTCGTCCATGACGAAGTTGAACAGGAATGGAGACATGGGGCATCCCTGTCGAACACCACTGGTCGTTTCGAACCGACCGGATAGTTCACCGTAAACTCTAACGCAGCCAGAAGTATGAGAATACAATGATCTCAGTAGGTTCACGAACTTCTGGGACATACTTTTTCGGTGAAGAGTACCGAAAAGCGCTGCTCGATCAACTGAATCGAAAGCGCCTTTCAAGTCTAAGAAAATCATTATTGTCGGTCGGCAGTGCGTGTGACGCGTTTCAAGAAGTCGGCGAAGAGTAAAAATCTGGTCGATGAGTCCTCGACCTGGGTGGAATCGAGCCTGCTGTTCGCGGGCATTCCTCTCGCGAGCCGGTGTAAGACGGTGCAGTAAAATTGAGGCTAATACTTTGGTGACTATCGGAATTCAGCTAATCCCACGATGGTTACTACAGTCATTGCGTATTCCCTTCTTGAAGATGGGAACAATCAACGACTCACTCCATATTAACGGAATACGCTTCGAGTTCCAAATGTCACGGAGCAAAGCGGTAAGTGATTTTATCAACGCCTCACCACCCAGTTTGAAAAGAACTGGGGGAAGTTCATCGGGACCTGCTGCTTTCCCTGGCTTTAGTGATCGAATGCATGACTCTACTTCTACTTCCAATGGGGGCTGAAGTGATACCACCCAAGGAGTCACAGTTGTTGATACAGGAGTAACTATATTAGCGTGCGGCCAGCTAAACTGTTCCTTGAAGTATTCGGCCCAACGTCAAGCCTTTGCTGTTTGTTATGGATGGGTTCTCTATTCCTATCGCAAATCGTTCCACTGACCTGGATGCGCCGTCCACCGGTGTCACGAATCAGTTTGTACAATCTCTGACTGTTACCTGAAGCAGCGGCTAATTCCATTTCTTCGGCTACCTTGACCCACCAATTTTCGCGATCATTCTTAAGGCTTTTCGTAGCTTGCCTTTGTAGATGTCTTCGTATCTTATTCGTCTCCTTACAGTTCGAAAGCTGACGCTTTTGCTCCATTATACTCAGCAACTCTTGCGAGATCCAGTGTCTTTGATGGACAACGAATCTAGGACCACAGGCAACGTGCATCGCCCGTGTTTGATATGAGCCCAATGCTCATCTACATTACTGTTCGTCGTAGATCCTAGTTCATGTGCCAACTTCTGCTCATAACGGGTGCGTACTTTTGGATCACACATACATTGCACAGCTAACCGGCTTTGCGGTTTGCGACGATGACCATGGAGCTGGAGAGATAACCGCATTAAAACTAACGCATGGTCCGATTCTACGTACGTGGATCAGTAAGATCTACAGTTCTGAACAGAACTGTGCCACCGGTAGCTTACGGCGATATGATCAATTTGACTCAAAGTACCTGTAGAGTTAGAGTGCCATGTCGCTGTGCGACGCGAGCTGTGTCAAAAATTGGTGCTAGACAAGAACGATCGATTGTCTGCACAAAACTGGAGAAGCCTATCTCCGTTATCTGTACGCTCAGCAGGTAAAGCACAACGCCCACCTAAACAGGCTTCTGACACACTAAGTTTTCCAACTTGTGCATTGAAGTCACCAGCTAGCACTACAATGTCAGAACCCTTACCGCTGCTAGCGAGGGTGGCGAGTTCATCGCAAAACTCATCTTTCTGCAAGTCTGAGCTGCAGTCTGTTGGGGCGTACGCCGAGATCACAAACAAATTGCGTTTAACACAACTATCCTTTCGAACGCCAACTGACCCTTGGAGTCTCACAGCACATAAACGACTGTTAACGGGGATCCAGTCTAAAAAAGCAGCCTCAGCCTTGTCAGTCAAGACTATTCCTACACCACGTTGACCCACAGCTCGAGCTTCTTCGTCTCCTGAGGTACGCAGAAAATAGCTCGATGAGATACCAGGAGCAGTTAGTTGAATTACACTCCTCGAATCCTGGATACGCGTTTCGCTTAAGCAGCAGACATCAGTCTTCAGAGAATTTATTGTGAGGGCTAGGCACGCCTGCTGACCGGCCTGCATGAGTGTACGCACGTTGAAGGAGCCGAGATTAAGAGGCTGACGGGGCTTGAGAAAATGTGAGTTACCAGACAGAGGATTATTCCCGATACTATTTGACAGTGAATCATTGCGAGTATTGACCGTGTTATCAGTGGGAGCATTATGGGTGGATAGAAGGGGCAAAGAGGGATGGTTAGGGACAGAAGACAAAGGTTGAATAAAAGAGAGGAAACTCTGAGCAGTAGCACACTTATCACTACCTTTTCCGCTCGATGCAATGGGCAGCGCGGTCCTGATTATCCTGCGCGACGACCGATGCAGTATGGAATTCTTTGTATTCGTTCAGTTGATGGGAGATGTTGGACGGATACTGCTAGAGTGTCCAGCCACAAAGCAGGAGAACGATTAGGGTCCTCATCCAAAGCCTTTAGTTCTAACAAGAGCCTATCCGCAAGGCAGCGGGATGGCTTAGTGGAAGCCCATTTGCTTGGATCAATTATTCTTCCACTGGTTTTTCCGACTGAGTTGCCAGCTCAGATCGACCCCCAACCTGGAGGACCCGGAGACTGGACTTTGTCTGACCTCTACCCATTGATCTGTCAGATATGATTGCATCTCCGGCTTAAGGAAGCCATCCTGTATAGGTCTTTGGGTCATAGAGGCGCGCAAGCCATCACACCACGTCAAGGTGCAGTCTCGTCGTGATGAAATGCTCTAAACAACTCAACCACCACCGGCTGATTCAAGTTCTTCTATTGTCCTACTGCAGCGTTCAAAGCAAACGGTAGAAACCGACCTTCACACAGACTGCTGCACCTATCAATTCTAACTCAGTCCCACCATCATGGGAGTCAAATTTAGCTTGTGGGTCATGGCTGAGTAGCGAGGTTCATCGGGGTAGAAGATATGAGTGATAGCTTTTAACCGACTGCATCTATTTGGATAACGGTGTGGCGTTTTCACATGAACTTGAAATAGCATAACTTCAATTAAGTTCAGATAACCGGTAATCATGTACTGGGTGCGATGGCTTTGGTTGCTATCTCCTCGCGACAACCTCGATCGGATATAATGAAAACGAACCGGATCGCAAAAAGAGCAATAAGACAACTGCAAATATTGGTATCAAGTCGACAAAAAAGGCTTGTGGATACAAGAACGCCACTGGTCGCGACATCTAGCTGTTTTCTCTAACGCTTCTAGCCACTGAGTGGGAGGGTCTCTTGGACCTCATCCAGGAAGTCTAACACGCCCTACACGGTCAAGTTCACTGGTAAGAGGGATACATGCCAAGTTATTCTGCTGCAGTTTGGCAACAATCACGTTGGCCTACTCTGTATTGTCGAAGTAAACCTCTCTCGATTATTTTCATTTCCCCGTTTCAGTGGGGAATGATACGGCACTCTGAACAGCGCAGTTCATTGTCCTTCTGTGTATACTATTGACAACGAACAGTCGGCTGGATTAAGACAGATACAAGCATAAATTATGCTCAGTGAGGACCAATTTATTCATCATAGGAAAATCATTATCAACACTTTGTATGCTATTTTAGTAAAAGTCATCACTCGTTTGAGAGTCCTCGAGTGAAGCGTTGCTAGGAAGTGATGAAGCACACGGCACTGATGTATTGATGTGATGATTTTCTCCAGACCTTAATTCGTGTTTAGAAGGTGCTCGCGGAAATGAATTTCTACCCCAATTTTTCGGGGAAATTAACGTTTTTCTCTGAACGCTACTACAGCCTCCCTAAACTGTGCGTTTGAGTGATATTGTAGTAGTGCGGCTGGGGATTTTCAAATCTTCTCACCCTTGGTTGTGATCAGGATGCGCCCGGTCGCTCCGCAACTCATTGCTGTGATGCGACAGTTTTAATTCTGGTTCCATTTACGAGCACTGGCTGACCATTGCTTGCTCTCAGTATTGAAGCTCCTTTAGATTATATGTCTTGTAGAATGAAATCAGGTAGGAAAACAGGAGGACGTAATTTGGACTAGATTACAATCATTAGTAACGAGGACGGTGTATAAGCACTGCAGTCTGGTTTCTGACGATGCGTACGATTTCCGATACAACTCAATTTATTTAGGTGATTTTAATCCTTGTGACGAGTTTCATATGTTTGCTCGCCTCCACAGTTCTTTAATATGATGGTAAGATATCTGGATAATAGAGTACGAAAATCATTTAACCTTGCATGCCTTTCAAACGCGAGTTCACTCAGTCCAGTTATCTTTTTTTGTGTTTTCTAAGCTAAAATAGCTATATGTGAAGCTCCCTGTCGTGTTTCTTCATTTTTCAGAACTTAACTGCAATGGCTCCTACGGTCAACAGTACCTGTCCACTCAAATTTGAGTCGGGGCTTGCGCTGGCAAATTTTTCTTCAATTTGTGCACCCCAGTCTTCCTCTGAACAGTCCTCAATTTTTTCGGGTACGCTGCTAAATGACTCTGTTGCTGGAAGTCGGTGGGCCTTTGGCCACGTTGCTGGCAGGGAACTACCTTCACGCTGTCCAACTTCTACGGTCAAATCGGAGGAGCCGATGTTTACCCAAGTTGGGACGCGATTCGTGCCTGCCCCCATGTTTTGTCCGTCCGCACCTCTGATCACCTCGACACGACCGAATATCACCGGGTCATTTCCATCCTCCAGGGCGATTCAATTAGTATCACAGACCACATTGTCTTCGTCTGCACCCGGCACGTTCGCTTCACCCCAATCATCGCTATCCTTCCTTCTGACGACCGATTCAAACAGACCCAGAGTTTTGTCAAATTCTCTGCCAACTGATCAGAACAGCAATAGCAATACATTGAATTATTTAAATCTTCCATTACAAGTGTTACAAGCATTGCCGAATCTTCGCCCCGGTATGTCCATCCTATTGAATGTCAAAAATAATCGACCGAACGGACAGCCCAATGTAGTTACTTCTATGCCACTTGAATCTCAGTCGTTCAGTAGTGTTAACACGAAGAAGACTGATGGAACTGTCTTCCTGCTTCCTAGTTCCCAGATTCCCGTGTGTATCGCATCCCAAATACAAGCGCCGCAGGTCATGCCCACCCAACGCCCGTGTCAATTAAATTCGAACTTGAACCAAACCGTATTGTTTATGCCTTCCATATCTTCCTCGAGTACGAATTCTGCGATCTTGTCAGGTGGTTCGGGTTCATTGGTCGGTGCAAGCCCCACTGGAACTTTGAGTGGTGCACCCAGTGCGTTTCCTTCAGGTACTCAGTTTTTACTTCTTCGGTCCCCGGCAAAGCCAGATTCAAAACCTACAGAAGTGACACAAATCTCCAATGTGAACGCCACCTCTGAAACTACGTTTCTTATTTCAACGAACCTCTCACAGAAAACACCGATAAAATCTTCTGGCCTGCTGCTTATTCCCCACACAGTTCCTCCTCCTGTCACTCAGCAGTCATGTACGTTTCCTAATCTAGCAAATCAGTTGCATTTCCAGACGGTTGGTTCGAATTTACTTGACGTTAGTACAATGCCTTCTTGGGGTTATCGACCGCCAGAAACGCAAGATTTATTTGGTCTCAGTTCGGGCTCCGCTTGTGTACAACTTGGACTTGGTCAACCAAATTCAACCGTGCAAAATGCCCTGTTAGCGGCAGCTTTAAGCCGATCGATCTCCAACAGTATGACGGCCTCGACGTTGTCATTGCCTATAGCTGTTCTCCCTTCAAATCCGCAAACTGTACTCATGTCGCCTTCTACCTCAGTGTTACAGCCGTCTTCCAGTTCGGGCCATTTACTTCCGTCACATCTCGCTTCATTTATTTCCACTACCACCATAGCCAATACCCCTGTGATAACTACGGGTTCTTCTTCATCGGTGAATTTAGATCCCAGTTTGAAATTAACCATGGCAACACAGCCCGGTCATTCGTCTGCTTCAGTGTCAAATATTCCAACTTCTCCTACTGCATCATCCGCACCTGACAACATGATTGCTTATGTTCCGGTATCAACCTCCTCACCACACACTTCCATATTTCCCTCTAAGAAATTGGTCGTTTTACCATCAGCGGATAATCTTTTATGTTCGTCTTCGCGCCCGTCCTTATCATCCGGCTGTACTCTCTCAATCTCAGCTTCATGCTCACGGGCAAACGAGCAACCGGAAGCAAAGTTTCCTGTTTTGTCTTCGGACGTAGGTCAGCCAATATCACCCTGCGTTTTACCCTCTCCTACTGGTACATTGTATTCAACAAAGTCGGCATCTCCGGCCCCCCAGTCCAATACTCTAGGTCACGTAAATTACCGTCGGCGTCATCAGTGTCCTTACTGTCCGAAGTCGTGCGAACGCAAGGACAACCTGCAAGCGCATATTCGTACACACACAGGCGAGCGTCCGTATCCTTGCCGGTTCTGCCCAAAGGCGTTTCCACAAAAGGATCATCTTCGTGCCCATATTCGTACGCACACCGGTGAGAAACCGTATCGATGTCCGCAGTGCATGAAGGCGTTTGCGCAGTTGGGTAATCTCCATCGGCACGTGAAAACACACAAACGATGAGTACCGTTATTCAGAGGTAGGTCAATTTTGTAAAAACTGTTCTGGTTCTTAGTAGTATGGTTAATAGATGCTGTTTCTGATAAACTGGTGCCTTATGCCATTTAGTACTTTTGACATGTAGTTCAGATGATTCCGTTTGAAATGATTGAAGGACATTTTTCTGACCTCTTCGTACATGTTAATATCGTATTGATGCTCTAGTTAAATACACAGCCTAGTTCCTCGTCTTTAGTTGAGCAATAAAATTTATTTCACTCCCATTGAAGACAGAAAACATGCTTATGTCATGTACCGAGTCTTCATCACCCTTTTGATTATGCTAATTTGGTATGCAAATCGTGATCATCTTTGGTATGTGCTACTTAGGTGTCCCGCACCACCGAATTATCATTGGTCACGATTGATCCATATTTCACGTAGTCGCTGGTTCGATCGGTGTAGTGTATGAGCTTTTCGTGTCCGGTGGAAATAGTTAACATTGATCTGTGTGCTATTCTGTTTGTCATGAATTCGATTTGGAACAGTTTGTTGCACGTTTTTCTCTATTGTGAGCATGCGCTCAGAAACGGCTGTTCGTCTGAATGGATATACTTGCCTGTATGTGTGTTGAGTGATGGGATTTCAACTGTTTTTGTTGTCCCACCGAAATCGCGACGTCATCGAAAATGGTTACGTGACCAATTAATTATTTTGTTCCAATCCGTTCGACATCCTGAGCCGAGAAAATGTTCGGCATAATATGGTCTTGTCTGAATGAGCTCAGAACCAGTGGTCGTTGCTCGTCTAAATAATTGTGAATTTGTCATAGTCATCATCATACGGTGCAGAACAGTAGCGTGCTCCGTTGGTTACTGGTTTTCTTATCGTTGCTAGGATACACACGTTTCGAGTTTCCCTTTTAACCGATGATTGTAAGAGCACTCACGAATACAGCACATCTTGTTATTCGTCGCTCCTCTTTTAATCAACAATTGACCATGTAGTTGTGATAATTGTAAATTTCACCTTGCGCATTTCTAAGTACGCGTTGTTCCCCTTATTTCACCAGTGTTTTCTTGCCATCTGTTCACTTTGTTCGTTTCCAGGTTGCGGCCAAGTGTTCAAAAAAATCCAAACGGTTAATTGATCAACCTGCAGTCATTTTGGTTCACCGTATTGTTTTGCTCCGTCCCGATACGGCGCGCAAAGCCTATCGCTCTTCTGCGTTTGAACAAGCAGGGTGTTATTTTTGACGCATTTCTCAGTTTTTGCCAGTTTATCTGATTTCACAGGGATGGTTCCATATTTATTCGATAGCGTCTCACTTATTCTATCCCATTTTTAATTGATTCGTTCGCGATGAGGATCGCACTACCCACCGTGTTGCGACCTCGGCGCTCACTTATTGGCTGTGAACCTGTGTCCTTGACCAACCACCCCATCGTACTTCTCGTATGTCGCATTTTTCTCTTTATTCGACCACAGCATTTTAAAGTCTGCCACGAAGTAGCCGAGGTGGTCAGCATCTTGTCTTTTCTTCATTTATCTAAAATTTACCTTACAATTTACCGTGTACATATATCATTATTTATGCGAATGTGCATGTACATGTACTTATCTTAAGATCCCTTGTTATTTATGATTTCCCCATTTCGTTCACTCTAGCCCATCTAGTCTTTGACCTGGAAACCACTACTTATGATGATACTGTTACTGCCGCTGGACCCCCGGTGCCTAGCCGGCGTTCCTCTGTCCCGTCCCCATCAACGCCACTATCCACCTAACACAGTGTGAGTTAAGACGTTTGGTCTTATTTTTTCTACAAGACGGATTATTTTATTTGAATGCCGATAATGTGTGATCTAACTTCAACCAATTCTTTCTCGTTCTCTCTCATCTGCTGGTCCTTTGCTCACATTTCTACGATTGACTGCCAGATAATAAACTCATTTTTCATCAGAAAAAAATGCTAGAGAGAGCATTTCCTTGATTTGTATCTTTTACCGTCTCATCTTTTCTTACCCACCTTGTGCAACGGTCTTTTTTGTTTCACACATTCTCAACTTTGCTAGCGTTATTTTTCTACATATCCTTGCTTCGCAGCCAGGCAGCTTGTCCCTCCACATATTTTTTCTCTAGGCCTTGCGATACGTGTACAATTTCCTGCCTGTCGCATGGTGTTGCTTGTAGTCGCTTGATACGCTCCTTTCCAGTTTATCGAGACTTCCTTCCGTGCCCGTGGCCATCTCCATATTCCCTTTTCCCCCATCTGTTTGCAGTTTGCTTCATCCCATCCCTCTAACCTTATCATCGCTGCACTTCATTAAAATCAGTTCCAGTCCGTTGCGCTACTTACCCTTTCATCCATGTAACAGGTAGGTAGCGCTTGTTTAGATCCGTTTGTATTAGTCCTCGTAGTCAGTTAACTTTTTCAGTAGATTCACGACCTCGTGGCCCATCTATTCCTTCTTTCTGAGTGGAACTGTTTTCGCCTCATTTGCATCAGCAATCTGATCTTCCATTCACCTCACTCACCTTGCTTTTCTTTATCGATTCCTGTTTGTGTGATGTTTTCTTACTGTGACTCCCTAGACTAGCACCGAGAAAAGAGAAATGCTAATCTGTTCGAACTGTTTGGTTTTATCACGAGAATTGAAATTCTCGACGCAGGCGAAAACCCGAAGGGAAATCGAACTCGATGTGCCTACTCCATTGGTTCTCGACTGACGGAGTCTCGCCGTCCTGGGGTTGTCGTGAACACTTCCACTATTCCAGGTTACCAGGTAATAACTAGATCCCGAGAATGGCCTTGGGAACAAACAGCAAACCAAAAGTCTCAGCGGCTACAAAAGTCGGTGGGATAGGTGAACGACAATATATGTATTGAAGTAGTGTAGTTTGTCCAATATCTAAATGTTAGAGCGACAACAAACGCGAGGTTAGCTAAAAGGGCTAGGACTCAACCATCCGCAAGCAGAGCACTCAAAAGTGTTTTGCAGTTGGTGGAAACAACCTGTTATTACAACGTGCGGACAAACAAAAAATAGCCCTGTGGCGTCAGACAGTATAAAAACTACCTAGGGCCAATTACCAATTGTATGCACTTACCTAAGATAACTTTATCGGTAAAATTACGTTCAAAAACTCGGCCATCTATGGATCGCTACACACTTACTCGTCCTGATCAGAAAACTTGTCCGACATTGCGACCAGTTCGAGCGGTCACTGGGTGGAGTCAGTGGACTGCCTTTGAGGGTTCGTTATTACGATTAACTATGGACAGTTTCATTTACATTGTGTGGGAGCTGCTGTGTTATCCCGGCACCGGAATACGAGTAGGCCAACCATTCTCACAATCAGTAGGCACAGTGAATGACGTCAAGCTTCAAAGTGGATAAATGGCTGGCTCAACAATTTCTGTCCGTTTTGACGGGGCCTGAAATGTGCGTTCATAAGCGAAATTTGAGCTGTCGCTTATCAAA
This sequence comes from Fasciola hepatica, assembly GCA_948099385.1. Classification (NCBI taxonomy): domain Eukaryota; kingdom Metazoa; phylum Platyhelminthes; class Trematoda; order Plagiorchiida; family Fasciolidae; genus Fasciola; species Fasciola hepatica. The sequence goes on along the minus strand of CANUEZ040000012.1, from coordinate 3,927,173 downwards.
AGTACAAAGGTTGAAACTTAGTCAGCGGAGTCTCAATCGTTGGGTGCACCGGTGGAAAATGTTTCATCAAGCGCTCCCACTAGTTTACACAATAACGGTCCATGGGTGCCAAAGTCGTCTTGTGGAATCGAAAGCAGTCCTAAAAGAAAACCTATTACGGTGCTCTGATTTATGTCATTCTGGTTGGATAGGCATAGAATCCTAGCGGTCCATCAGAGCCTGTTGCGGTAATCCACTACTAATACAGAATGCTCACCAAGGATGGGAGACTACTCCTTGACGCGGTGTCGCAGTTTTGAGTCAACTGGTAGATAAAATGTGGACATCTAGTTTGGGTTGCTCGTCCGCGTGAGTGATTCAAACATCCATGGTTCTACATTATGAGATTTGGTTCTAACGGGCCGTAATCTTGAATCCGACACTCATTAGTGTGCTATTAAAACAGACGGTGCGGAAGGATGCTTGCGTGGTCCTTTAGTTGTTCGCGCTTCAAGCACGTCCGACACAGTCAGCTACGTTACAACCGTTATTTTTCACATTTTGACCCCCACTAATCCGCCGGACAAATCGGTTTGTCTGTGACGTAATAATGACTTTTCACCGTCTAAGTCATGTTCTCATTGCCGTAACACGCAATACTTGATATGCCTTTGTGATTGATTCACAAATTGGATCGTGCACGAAATACCGGTCTGCCGTTACAATTGTTCCCACCAAACAATGTCGACATAATGTATTGGAAACGAAATATCACTCATTTATCCGTGTAAATGTTTGTTCACCAATAGTGTACAGATATCAGCCGGTCAAAATTTAGCAGGAAGATTCGGGCACTTTGTGATCTGAAACATTATTCGTAAGTCGATTGAAAACTGGGTACCCTTTGTTCCTTGATGTTATCGCTTGCTTTGAACGTGCACGTTTGAGAACAGTAAATTCGCCGTGCGGGTTGTTTATCCCGAAACCATGTACATAGACAAGGAAGAGAAGGAAAACTGGGATTGACCATTGTCAGGGAAGGGACAAAAATACTGGAGCGGACATAAGTGCTAGATCATAAAGATGATACTGATGATGAGCGAAAAGACAATAGACCAACAGTGTGTTCGTGTATCAGTAGACCAAAATCGAAAGAAAGAGCCCATGGGAGGCAAGCAGACAAATAGAAATTAATTCAGGTCTAAATCGAACAAAACAACAAGTACGTGCGGCCAGTCGTCATTTGTTTTGTGATTTTGTCGGCCAGCTAGTCAGGTTGGCGAAATTTTCGCGTGAAACTCACGAATGGTGTCTGTCAACAGTTCACCCTGGAGTTTTAAGGGATGCTGACCCGTCCAGAAGCCTACTTTGGTGTTTGGATTGAGTGAACCGGATAGGGAAGAGAAATAAGTGATTTGGAGTGATTTATGACTTACGATTTAGCTATTGGTCATCATGAGTCTGACTGCACTGTGATATAAGTTGTGGTAAAGCCGAACTCCGCAGTGTTCTCCGGATTCACGTAACACTGTTCAATCCCGTCACACTGATCCTCTCGTTCCGGGTGTCTGTGGTGTGCCACAAATAGGTAGATGGCACCGTTGTCCACGATCTGATTCCCTTGCTTACCGTCTGGTTCGATATATTTCATGTCAACCGCTAACAGCTCATTCTCATCGAGGTTAGCACACAGTCGTTTGAAAAGTGAAGCACGACGTATGTCTTCTGGAACTCTGCTCAGCGGGGACTGCGGCTTTTCCTCTTGGGCGCTTTGCTCGTGATTCACCAACTCCGGTTCAACGGTACATTCATCAGGTGATAGCAACGAGGAGTCGACCGAATCGACCGGGATTACATCCTCGGACTGAGCGGCGTTCGCCGTGGCTGAAACTGTTCCGACTGTGGTTTTCTGAACATCCGTTTCATCGTGAGCGGTATCCGTATCCCCAGTCAGACTAGACTGGGAGGACTGATATCGTTGTGGACCACCGTCACCTTCAACTAGCCGGTACATGCAATCACTATGGGCTCGTTCGAGTAGTTGACAGAGCTCTTGCACGTGGCTTTCATCCATTCTGAGAAATTCATAAGTTTTCGTATCTTTGTCCGGATCTACGCATCCAAGAATAAGGATGTTCGGATAATCCTCAAAAGAATAGAAACGATGGATATCTTTATAGGAGTAAAACTTGCGTGATGGATTCTGTCCAAATCGCGAGGATTTCTTTACTTTGATCCCATCGGTGAGACAATAGACTTTACAACGTAGGATCGGTTTTACCGTCTTCGTAGCTGGTAAAAGCTCGTAAGCCTTTTCATGATCGTAAGCCTCCCGGTCGACTAAAGGTACTCGCCTAACCAATTCGCCGTGACCCTCAAACCAAATGGCTTTTCGTCGTGCACAGTTTTTGGTCATTGAATCAGATTGCAATTCGTGGTATTCCGCCAGGAGAAAATATGCAAGTACTTGTCACACCGGCGCTCGTACGCTTGATTCGAATCCGGAACCACAAAACATCAACCGATCAGTAGATTCACAAGAACACTGAAGTGGATAGACTGAATTGTCAGAGTTCCGGAGCCAAATGCTCGTGTTGTCTGACCCAAGGAAGCACATATAACGTGTTCGTCCGATGTGGGTTTGCCGGTTTGCTCACGGTTGTGTCTTAGTTTGTGCGTGAGAATCAGGGTTGGTGGTTGTATCGCTCCGGCGAATCACTGTGTGGACATAAGCTAGGTTGATGGATGATGCACAGACAGGCGATGACTGAGAGCAACATGTACTCGAGTTGGGTCGAGTGCTAAAACACGGGCGTAGAGTTTCATGTGCGACTCAAAACCTTTGTGTGTATGTGTCAATGTGCGTCCTTCTCAGAGCAACTTGACGTGTTCGAAGATTTGAAACTCGAACCGCTTAGTCCTGTGCAGTGTTGAGTAGATGTACCATCGAACCGTAGGAAATGGTGCACGCAGGCTGGCACACAAATAAACGCTCTTTCAGTTGTATGCACGAGTCGGGGCGTACAGGGACGAACGTGTGCAAACCTGCCGTTGACAAAAAGCCAATCAGGAACGATCCGCGAGGCACATTGGTTCAATTTGCATTGAACACGAATAATTTGCATTTTGAACAGCACAGTTATAAGAAATTCATTCTATTAAACGGTCGAAGTGCACAGTTTTCGACTCGTTTCCAAAGTTTTTTCACGTGAAGATACGCTTTCTGGACGTGATTTCTGATATGGAGAGGGAATGAGTGCCACCAAATAGGAGGCTTTAAAAGGCATCACACCTGGGTAGATACTGAGGCAGTTCACGTCCGTTCACAATCCGACTAGGCTGAGGTTTTCACACTTTCGGCAGGGCTCCAGCCGACACAATTATGAACCATTAGCTGGGCATGAACCCACATTTGGAAAGGCGTTAATTGTTGTACCTCCCATTTTGTTTGACTCGTTAAATGATAGGAAAAAGGTTTACTATTTCCATAAGCCACCGGATCGAATTGTGCCTTATGTAGATGCACAGAGACATGGCCCTGCCGATAGTTACAGTGCAAACGATTTTTTCTGTTTGGAACAGATGTTTTTCAGGTGATTTTGATTATTTTACGAGTGAAGCAGGAGATACCGTACATAGTGAAACGCCTAAACACGGTCTTTATCCCCAGTTATTGTGGGCAACTAGACTTTTGTTCTCAATGTGTTCTGTGGGATTCTTCGTACATTTTATATTTCTCTTTACTACCTGGTACAGTTTGAGTAGATACCAAGCGTACTGTTTTATTTGAAAGTCTAGCAGTCATTCGAAGAATAAAGCATCCTGTGAGTTGAACTGATCTACTTATACCAGACGTTCTATTAGATCATTAAATAAGACAAACTTAGATGAAAATTCTGAAAATGATATTGTGGATGAGCCTTTTCGTCCCCGTCCGTTTCGGTATGGCGTTTTAGTTTTCCCGTAGTCTGTCGAGTGATGACCAACCTCCAGTCCATGTAAACATGAGTATCGGAACTCAGATCAATTTCTGTAGAGGTACTTCCTCCCACCCGCAACATTACGAATAATCACCTTACCGCTTGCTATCCACCACAGACTCAAGTTTCTTTTCCCGTGTATATAGAGAGAATATACTTAGCAACACCTGCTTGTCTCAGTCGGTAATTTCCCTATTTACCGGGACTAACAATTCGTTTTGAATTGGTTTTATTTTCACAAGCAAGGAGTTGTCAGACAATCTGATTCTTATGAAGTTTCTGGACTTTTAGTCTTCCATGGGAACCGCGCTGCGGTATGACATTTGCACTATTTTTTTTAAACCTGTCCACAGAGTTAAACCATTTTGATTTGGACCGGGCGTGATAGGCAAGCTCGACAAATGCACGTTCATATTTCTGTGGAAAAATACCTGCTTGGTTAGAAACAGACGAAAACTGTGCCATTTTCACCAATCACATTAGTTTCATATGTATTTTGGTTACCGAACCACCTTCCCACCGTGTTGATTGGTAACTTGTGAATGATGAACGATTCGGGGCGAACGTTGAAGTGCATAGTTCAAACTCACTGGTAGAAATGAAGAGGACCTTAGCATAACTTTTTAAGTCAACGTTGAGCGCTATTGTTGAATAAATGTTTTTCGTGCTGATAATAACGGGGCTACTCTCAATGGGTTTCCATGATGGTGGTGCTCGTGGTTTGGAGTGATGTTTTTCATGTGCTCCTGATCACCGAGTTTGGCATTTCTGATAGCAAACGTTTCATCATCATCCACGAGGTGACGTCATCATCAGAGCGCAGGCGCTTAGGCCTTCTCAATAGAATCGACTTTGTTCATGATGAATGTAATTCTGCCTTTATCCTTTAGTGTCTTTGACGCTCTGTGTTCTGGGTTAGTGTGTTGAGTGGCCGTGTGCAGAGCATAATCGGAAAGGTGATTTATCTCAGTTCGTTTCCTCTGGTAATCCACACTACGCACTGATGATGTCATCTCGATTGGTGATAAAACGTTTGCGACCCGAAACGCCCAGATCAGCGCGATCAGCAGAAGCTCATATAAGCAACAAGGTATGTATGGTCTTCGGGTGATGTCTGACGATGACCACAATCAACTCCAGACCTTGCGATCTCTGGTTTGAATCTTGCCGCTGGCAGTGTCTTAGCTTTTAGGCGACTTCCAATTGATTGCAAGACTCTCTTGCGAGATGTTGTCGTTATTGTGTGTTAAATGAAAACAAGTAATACTGGATAAAATAGTTTTGAGCACGATCTATTCGTCTTGCACAAATAATGCAGTGTAACGGTGTACTAATATTATTTGATCTGAATGGGTTTCTCTGAGATGAAATGCGCCCGTTGTATCATCACTGCCTTTGCTATTGGAGCCTTATGTGGTTTGCCAATTCACAAAAGATCATCGCTCATGTATGTTGAGCACGCAGTAGAAGAGAAAAACCTCGCTCTCACCAACATTTGTTGTCGGAACCACAATTATGATTCTGTGCATCATTTTCTCCAACCTTCCCCCTTGCCTTATCTTCGATTGAGACACGAATTTCCTTCTCATGGGACACTGCCCATCTCCGGACTCCTGACTACTTATTCCATCCCTTCTTTTTACCTCAAGCTGGTGGCTGCCTCTACATTCATCAGTCTATCGCTACTGCCCGTATCCCACACTTGAACTTTTCTGGCCTCCAGTTCTAGCTGATGTAATGGAAACTCCGGTTCCTTTCTTTTGACCATCGCTTCTGTACCGTTTGTCGTTACCCAACAGCAGCGATCTTTCGATTTCTGATTTACTACCTTCTAGCACTGAGAATTTGTTTACATCTGACTCCAATTGTTAAACTACCATTGTTGGTGATTTGAATGTCCACAAAAGAACTGGCTTTTACACTCCAAAAACACTACAGCTATGGGACGCTCTCATCTTGGTCAGCAGCCAAAGTATACACAACCCAAAGTCCCTTCAATGGAACTACTAAACCATTTGAGCAAGTTTATGGATAAAGCTGATATCTAACAAATTCCCGACGAAGGAATGTTACACATTCAACGCTTAGTCCCTACTTCATCGCCAAAAAGATGAGATCGCTAAGCATACAACCTTGAAAAAAGTATCACTTGTAGTGAGAAGGCTGTTGGAAGCCATATTGGTGTTCGGTTAATGTAAGTGTAGGACCTTGTTGGTGCACTTACTGAGCTTTTGTGTTCATGGAGTTTTCTTTGATTAGCGTCTCACAGATCGAACACAGCCAACATCCCGCAGAGGAACACTGATCCTTGCATATTACACACCTCCATGGTCAAGTTACACAGACAATAATCGCAGAAATAAACCAACCAGGCTACTATTACCGGTATATAAGTGATAATTTCTGAGCGAAAAGTGAAAGTACTAACAAACAGTCGGGTTCATACAAATTTGGCACGGTCATTTAGCTGTTGGACTTAGAGCGTGATCAGCGAAGGACAGCCGTCTTCTTTTCTCGACGTTTTTTCTTATTAGGCGTCTTGACGGCTTCGCTGTAGGCTGAGCACACAGAAAATCTACACCGAATGGTTAGTGCAAGAATTTCCACACCGTTCTTCTCTGCACCAAACAAAACTCAGTGCTGTGTCTAAGACCCTGAACATGTAATTTCTGCTCTTAAGATAATATAGGTTCATTTAACTCGGAAGATTCTGATAGGTAACTGTTCTTGCGATGGACATACAAGCCAAACCGGATAGAAATCCGGAGATCAAAAAAGGTGATCGGTGTGCGGAAAACGTGTTTTACCGAACTGCTTTTCAAGGGATAAATTGTTAAGGGAAATGTTTATGGTGTGTTCTTCATCATAGTAGGATCTAGGCTTCGCCGATTATTAGATTTCAGAAAAATTTCAAGTTGTCTAAGCCATGCCCGTCTATGACTATCCACTTAATTGAACTTGGTACCAATTACATGGGTCGCACAGTAGTTTGAATGACAGCTTGTCAAAGGCAGTCATTCACGATAGCTCAGATATTACTGACAAGGAGTCCTTTTAGGTGCACTGGTAGCCAACCTTGGGTGGAAGAAAAATCCCCCGAGGCATAACTTTGACTTTGCCGTGGCTGATAATGTTGTAGTGTACAGACGTAGGTCGCCATACACTTCTTTGACTCAAGTGGTGGTGCCTGTTTATATACTTACTGAGCTCTGGCTCACCGAGTTTTCCTTCATTATATGTCCTTGCAGATCGAACACGCGCAACCCGCAGGGAAGACCACTGCTTCTAACATACTATAATGTCCATCTTAACTTACAAAGACAACCAGACTGCGCAAGTTAGCAACCACTGGGAGGATAAGAGTCTGTCTCCTGAGGCTGAATCAGTGTGCGCAACGCGAAATTCCACTGAAACACATCAGCTATTGACTGTGAACTTTGAGCAGACGCAGTGTGGACAGAAAATTGCCGAACCTAATTGCCGATGGATCCTTCTAACTCTGTTCTACTGACCCCGTTTGGAAATTGGTTTGACATATTTGCATTTCTATCAGCGTCCTCTGGGACCGTACAGGATTAGAATGAATTCGCTGAAAGCGTGCTCGTTGCAGTTTTCCCCTAGGCCAACTGTCATTCTCTGCTCTCTCATTCCATCAAACTATCATCGTTTACCGTGTAATAGCCTCCGTAGATAGATGAAACTTTTTGGCTGGCAAACAAAGATTCTGCTTATGATTGTGATGAGACAAATAATCCTAAATGTTCTGAAACATAACTGATCGGTCAGATGAAATCATAAAAGCTTGAATACCAACCAGTCGCGTAACTTCCTTCCGTCCATTTACGGAAAAATCTACTGAAATTGGGTAAATGGAGACCTAAATGACTTCGTCTCTTTTACCTTGTGGTATATGCCAATAATCAGCAACGATATTCCCAAACAGCGATAAATAAAGTTGACTCTCTTACAGGTTAGTTTAGTTTTGTCGTTTCATGCCTCCTAATTAGTTCTCGTAGTCACAAGGACGGGCAATGAGAACTGAAGATGAAAACCATATAAGGGTCCAGCAATTCAGGCGATGCAACATGCCGGGAGGCAATAAATTTGTGTGTGTGTGTGTGTGTGTGTGTGTGTGTGTGTGTGTGTTGTGTACCACCTAAACTGCCCAGTGATGGTGCTGGTAGCCTGGGTCCTAAACCGAGCTTCATCCTCTTTAGTCTGTGACTTAGACAGCTTGACCAGACCTCGATGATTTTGATCGTATTCCGTTTGTTTCTTACAAAGCCCACTGGTGGTCTCCAGAGTCCACTGAAAAATGTCGATTGAGGGCAAAGCCTAATGCACTATCTTTACCAAATCCGGGTGTACTCCCAAAGGTGGATATAACTGCTTTGAACTCCCTCACTGACTCCAGTGAGAAGACTTTTCTGCCTTCGAACTATCTCTGCTATCTCTCAGAACACGTTTATGCAGGAAGGAGCAGCCACTGTCAACAGTCGTTGCAAAGCAAGCTAATTGGTTTAAACTTGCATAGGGCAACCTCTCTCCTGATTAGTTGATTGGTGATACGATATGTTGCCACTTAACGGGAATCCGTTCTAGTCTTATCGATCCGCTGCCTTGACGTCTGTGAATCCGTTGGCTCCATCATTGACCTGGATTCTGGACAGACATTGACGTTCTAACCGCTAACGAGCCATGGCTGTCTATCGACAATGAGTGCGTCCATATCTTTACAATAACAACTTAGCTTACTGACGAACCGGTGTCTCAGTGGAATGAAAATTGTCGAAACAAACGACAAAAGCTACGAATATGGTTCTTTGTTGACGATATCACTAGTTCCATTTTTTAATGCAAAATAATGGCTTTGCCATGCTAGCCATATCTCTAGTCAACGTAAAGTTTTGCTTAGCCGACTTTGGCGTGTCAAAATATCACCAAAACGCCCAGTTAGCGCTGTTGTTTTGGATACAGATCCCCATTGAGTTCATGAAGAAAGTGTCAAATTGAGGCTTTCGTGACGTTATAGGTGCTCCGCTATACTTTGATCGTTTTTCAGTTTTATTTGCATTGCATTCGGGCGGCACAGTTACTGGTAGTGAAGACGAAATTGAATGTTCGTGACTTCATACTACTTCACTGACTAAGAAGTGTCACCTTGAGGGTCTTTCATGGTTTGAAAGATAACTTTATAGGCTCCTTGATATTATCTTAAATATACTGAAACCGGTTCGTTTCATTGGCACCCAAATTTCGATCTAACTGGAAATACTAACTAATTCACTTATGCTATCACTCAGGTTGCATTATCGCGGGCGATCTTTTCTGTCTTGACTTTAAGTCAGTTCGTTTGGGAACTGTGTCGAAAATGTTTAATCATACTAGTCGGTTTTTTTCTTTGGTCGCCAGTCTTCCAAAAGTCAGTTGCATAGCACTTTGAAGTGAAAGAGAACAAATCAGATTCACCAAGTCAGTTAGTGATCTCGGTAAAACAATCCACGACACTTTTGTACAAGATAACTTCTCATCGGTGAATTCGACGAGTTCATTAGTGAAACGAAGCTTTCGAAAAAAGGCTACAGCCCAGTAACATAGACCACAGACTAGCGGTGGCGACGTCGTGCGTGTGTGAAGCATGTTTCGAAATTATGCAAAGTACTTCCCAAAGACAAATGCCAATTCATTAGTGGTTTTGTGATCATGAATAACAAATATGTAAAATTCAAAATATCATCCGTGTTTGTTAGATTTTTCAGACGTGGAAAGAGGACGCGATGAGAGCACTGTCTATCAACTATTGACCGTTGGCCGACTTCACGAGCTGACAAAACACGGTTGAAGTATTTGATTTGGGTGTACGTTCTCTGAACTAATCGTAGCAGAGGTTTTGGGTAGCTTTATCTTTCTGTGTAGACCAGCTTCTGGGATATCAATGCAATTAGGAAAAATGCACGACAAGTTGAATTTCTTAAGTTCAATCCCTCCTCGTGCATCAATGGGCATTTCTTGCATAAAACAAACTCAGTCTGAACTTCGGCTAATTGCTGATGTCTGCGCCGGAGTTCTGTGTCTTCGGGCCTTCAATATTTGCAGAAAGGTAACCACAGTTACTAACTGCCTAAGATCATGACCCACGCTTGACACCGGATCATCTCTAATGACAGTTAAGATGACAGTATGCAATATAAAGTTTCGAGTTGATACGAAAGAAAAGAACAATCGTTGGAGGAACAAGCATTTCATCTAGTTGCCTCGATGGCAGGCTTAAAACGATTCGTGAGATAGGCACATTTTTGTGTAGATTACATGAAAAAAGGCCTGAAAATTCGGATTAATTACTTCTGTGGACATATTTTCCACTAGAGAGGCACGGCTCCACTGAACGTCACCAACTTTGAGTCGTTTGATTACATCTTAGTGTGATCGACTCCTATGATGGGTGACTTCTCTGTAGGGGCCTGAGAGCTTCCATGGTTTTCAATGGTCAGTTGAGCGTTGAAGCTGCATGAGGAATCGTATTATACAAATCTAATCTCCTACCACTTAATTACCTTTAGCAAAAAAGCTCTGTAGGTTGTTTATAACGGAATGCTTTCGTTGTACTTAGGCCCCTACTGAGAAGTCATCCATCATAGGAGTCGATCGCTGTGCGGGGAAGCGGGTTGTTACCGTTCAAAGCCAGTGACAGAAGGGTGCTATATCATGTAGTGTAGATGTTCAACAAGCCGTTGAGAGCCAGCCCGGATAGCCTTGTGGTTAAGGTGCTCGATTCACAGTCACTCACCCCGGGTTCGAGTCATCGTGGGGGCTCGGTGGATGTGCAATGCTGATGATTTCCGACAAGGATGAAACAGCTGTACAGTGCTTCCGTGGTTTTCAATGGTCAGTTGAGCGTTCAAGCTGCGTGATGAGTCATATTATACAAGTCTATTCTCCTACTACTCAATTGCATAATATCCATGTATTCAAAAAAGGTGATGATTATTTTCAAACTGTAATTATTAGAGCAAATCGATGGATATTCCTGCTACTAATTCCAATGGCTGGTGCTACCGGAACTATCGAAATTGCGCCAAAAATCGGCCAAGTCCCGGGATTGAATATGGTCATCTCTGTCCACCTTTCCTCGTTAACAGCATTCGATAAAATACTTGGAAAATATTTGTCTCTCTTCGAATGAAGATTGATTCTTACTTGTCTCACTAATCCAGTGTTTGCTTTCGAGGTTCGTAGAGTCGTTTCTATCAGGTCTTCGGCTTAAGCAGCGCGGAAAATTACACCAGAGTTTTGATCAGTACCCTCCTCTGATTAGACAAACATTAAGAATTGAAACAGATTACTATCAAATCATCATTCGTTGATATTTGTGAGAAACATGAACCATAAGAGCAATAGTAGAATGCTCATCGGAATTGTAGTCGACTTTTCCAGCATACAGTGCTAAAGGACTTTGAACCTTTGTAAATGAAACGCATAAACGGTTGGGTAGTCAGCAGAAATCCAGAAATGGAAAGCAGCTTGAGCATTCAAAGAAAGTGGCCGGGAGAGTTTGTGAAACGAAAGGTAAGATGACGTTAGCTGACTCTGATACGGGAAAATCTATTGCTCATTATAGAAGTTAATCATGCTAAGTATCGCATCCGTTGGTTTGGTAGTCTTATGATTAACTGGAATGTCTTGTTATTCAATTCTCGCACTCTTTACTGGTTACCAAACTGCCATTATGTTCGGTTACCCGGAAGGTATCTCATCTGTGATATACGTAGTATTCACCGATGGGTGGGCAAAGATTCTCGGAAGCACGCAACCGGTCTCGCGATTATTGCTGCTTATCTGATATGCTTATCAGTTATTCCTCTTTCGATCCATTGGTTCTGATACTTGTACACTCTGTAAGTGTTTCCTCACAACAGTGGCATACCTGATGAGCGGCAATAACCGCAAACCTGGTCATGTGCTTCGAGTACCTTTTTTCACCCATTTGTAGATAATACTTGTATAAAAATTGCCAATTCACAGCCACAGCGTCATCGTTTTCGAGATTAGTTACGCCTGACTCAAAGAGAACTAGCAGCGACTCAATGTTGTGACCTCCCAGCGGAATGTCCGCCGAGTCGCATCCACTTAGACTACTGATGCACAAACTAGATTGTTGCAAACGAATATCTTATCTGTGTTTTTACAGTGGTAAAAGAAAAGTCATGCTTTGAAGTTATCGTGATTTGAAAGAAAACTGGGAAACCATTTTCTCTTTCAGTTCCAATAGAGTGTAGAAGCTAAATTTATTCGCTGTAAAAGAAAATTTCACTATGTCGAAAGAGAACTAAAAACTTGAGTAATTACTCAACCAATTATGATTGGTGGATGATTAAACCAAGTAAACTGTACAGGACACTTCTGATTTCTCTGAGACGCTCTAACTGGAAGTATCTTTTGTGCACTTCGTTGTTCAATCGGCTACCAAAAATATGACGGTCAAGGAATAGTAGTCAAATTGGAAAGGTCAGGAACATTCAAAACTTCTGCTAGGCTTCGCCGGACAAGAAGGAAAATGAATAATAAACTTCTCGGCAGGTCAGTGATGTGGTTTTGTTGATGTTCAAGTTTGCTCTCATTCGTCATCTGGAAAAATAAGCCGAGACTTTCAGACGAATAGAGTGATAAACTGTCGTACCGCCTAAACCTGATACAGCTTTTCACACACACCATATAAAACACAGACTTCAGCTGAAATGTGTGACAATGGATAAAAGATTGAACTTCTTTAGTATAGATTATAATCCGAAGTTTGCGAGAGAGAGGAAAACATTTTCTTCTTGTCTCGCCTCTTCCCGTTCAGTCAAGTCATGACATTGAGAAGTACTATGCAACTGTTTCCAGTTCCTGCTTTGTTCGTGATTTGATTTTGCCATTGACAGATATACAGGAATCAGACAATGATATAAACTTGACAAATTGACTGTAATATAAGCTGACTTGTTCCACGAATAATGAAATGTAGATAAGTGGAGCAAGACAGGCAAATAACAGAAGGATGATTGTGATCGCAAAGTGTAAAATAACAGAACTGACTTGAAATCTCTCTGTTGGCCGAATTGCATCAGTCTGGTGGCAAAGCGGATTCATTCTTCTGAATTTACCACACAGAAAATTGAATGAGTCATTTGTGAAACAAGGTCTTGGGTTTGGTGTGCACCTAGAAATGCCGCCCTCATTGTGCCATCAGATTCGGACTAAACGCAGCACTACGGTTTAAAAGCAACAACAAAATAAAAAAAAGTGATAGGAAAAAACAGATTAGCCTGTTGAACACAATAGGGAATTCTTTTGAGACCACGCTTATGTGTCTGATTAGAAGAGAGCGCTTAAGAGCGCTGGGGTGTGAACGTGGTTACTGAGGGACAGAATAAGACGACATGGGTGAGTTCAGACTGAAAGATGCGATTTGCGTGAACTGGTTTCGTTGCTCACAACGTGCACATTCTATTCACGTCTAATAATTCGAATTCCTCGGGCGCGATTTACTTCGAAGCATTGTAGTTACCGTCAGTAACGAGCCGTGATATTACAAAACGAACAGTTAACATGTTGCATGATTTTCGCAGTAAACCGATCAATCGGATTCTGAATAAATATGAATGTATCACATTTACATCAGTCGATTAATCCGGTGATGAATCAGCTGTATGTTTCTAACGTTTTATGCACCGCACACGTTTATTAGTCAAGGTTACATTTTCAAAAGTGAAAGCCGTTTTTTGATTAATTTCACGAATGAAAACTGGTCCAGAAGTGCAATTGAGCTTTGCAAACCATTTCTAAGTACTACTAGACTCATTTATTCTGTATTTATGCCATGCCAGTAGTAGAAGAGACGTTCTGTAAATAAAATGCAAAGCATAAGATTCGAAATGATGGAACACGCTGAACCCCTGAGTGAGTACAACACGGTTGTCTAATAGAATGAGAGTGAAACTGAGTTCCCAACGGCGGTTTCAATCAAGTGTTTGCCAATACCGGTCGATTTTTCCTAGTCCTGAGGTGATGAGTTGTTCTCCCGAATGACGTGGCCTGTCCTCGCGGTCCTAAAAGGTCTCGAAAGAGCAAATTGTTTGAATTTGGACAAAATTTCTCAATTTCCTTTGGTGTCTTCCCCATTTCGAGTTTGCCAGAGAAAAAGATTTGATATAGTCAGAAAGTTTGGCTGTAATCGGAAGCAGTAGAATCAACTTTGGCCATATTCAACCTTGATTATTCACCGGGACAAGTGGGATCTGTTCATTTAATTGAATCACCAACGAGAACTGTAATCTGCTTGATAATCTGCAATGAATTCATCGGGTTATTTTGTCAGTCGGTTTTTGTGCACTTTTGGACCAAGGCGAATGTATCTGTTCTCACGTTTAAATCAATCCATTTTAGAGGTGGTTTTTTTCACTCTTAAAAGTATCACTTTTTCTGCCTCTTATTCACAAGCTAAATAAATGGGAGAATGGTAACCCCCGGTAATGCTCCCCGTAGACTTTTTCTCACGTAAACCGCCTAATCTCTCGAAACTATCGGATGCAATCTGAACCTGTAGGTGCTCTCACGTAGTTGTGCACGAATACATTTGATTGTACAAGCGTCAATGCTGCTCAAGTACAGCTAAGGTCAGGCTAACACGAACATGTGAATTTCGGATATTCGTTTCGTAACCTAGACTTTAGACTATGAACTGCCAATAATAGCTGTGGAATGGCCTTTGGTCCATACACCGTAAAACAATCATCCAAATAGCAAAACTGAACTTTGACTTGTTGATTATCACAAACATATGAAGCTTAGATGCTCGTCGTGTTCTGCACTCAACTTCAAGAGAGAAACAGGGCCAACTTCATTGAAAAGTTCACGGTAGTACACATTTTTTTGCCATTTTGAATGCAATTATCTAGGTTTATGCAACTGTCATGATAGTGGTCTTAATCTGATACGTTAGAACCTATTAAATAAGTTCATTTCAATTCGAACTACCGTGCAGTGGGTGAGTTGGTTCTGTCTGTTGTCCCCGAATAGGATTCCCAGTAGGAAGCCGGAAAAAATCAGAGTAATAAAGTGGAAGAAAGGGAAGTACAGACGTCAGTACCAGATCAATACAAAATTTGTGCGAGCTTGAGAATGCTACCGGTCATGACACTACGCCATGTTCTCGTTGTCTTTACTCTCTGAGTGATGGGAAGGAGAATGTCATTCAGGAAGCTTAATAGGACCCTAATGGCCAGGTTTACCGGCTACGTCCTGGGCTGGCCGCCCCTACTCACACCGGGTGATTTGTGCAACAAATGCCCAAACCACCCCAGCCCGGTCGGCGCTTGTGTTTCTTCTGACGATCCGTTTCCTGCGGTTGGCACTCTGCACGTAACCTCGATACTCCCACCGGATCCAAGCAACACGACGAAGAAATCCGTATTCGAATCCTAATAATCATCGCGCGTCCTCCATTCGTAACGGCCGTGTTTCTGAACCATACAGAAGAACTGGCCTGATTGCTGTTGTGTACACTCGGCCCTTAGTGAACAAGCCAATACCGCACCGAAGCCATAAATGATTGAAGTTTGCAAAATTCATAGCCACTCTTAACATGGGTAGTGAAACCTGATCAGATATCCAGTCTCTTTTTGAAATGGAGGTGCAACCTAAATAACAGTGGTGAAGCTACTTCTGTCAGAAAAGTGTAGACCAGATAAAACACCACCTTGAAAGTCCATTCAAAATGGTCAGATAATTTTCTGTAATCAATAAATTTACCTCATTAAGGAGCTACTTTCATAAAAATTGGAAAGATAACCCTTTATAATCCCTCTTGTTATACTGGAATGATTATGACAAAATAAACTAATACGAGGCTCCAGTTAGTCGGTTACATGTTTTGTGATGTGCTTCATCTATCCACCTAATGCAAGATATATTAAATTACTTTAAGATGCACTGGTCGATCCGATTATTTCTTTTAATCACATAGTAGTCGGTTTCTGTAACTATGGACAAGTGGATGCCTAACTATTGGTTTCGTATCGGCAAAATATCTTTCAGCTTTCTGCAAGCCAATCGACCCTTTTTCGCCACTAGAGTACTGTTTGATCCAGTTGTTCTGACTGTTTAATTGCGAGAAATGACGAAATTGGACTCTTCTGTTAGAATTGTACTTTACACGGCAAGCAAAGGTAAATTCCATCCCGTGATAGTCAAGTTCTTTCGATTTCTATTATGGTGGAATGTTGCATGACACGAAAACGAAACATAGTGGATTCAAAAGACGGCAGATAATCACACTGGTTACTTAATCAATCAAAATTTTTCCTCTTCAAGATTTTATTATTTTCACAGAATTTTTTGTTGGCACGAGGAGCCTGAATCTCATGTAATGGAAAATCCACTTGCTTTTTCACGTCTTTGGAAAGTGACCGACGAGGCTAGCCCAATGATTAAAACCAGGATAATTACTGTGTATCAATGGAATAGTGGTTTGCGCGTCACCGATTATTCACTTGCATTATTCACACCCCGCTATCCGGGCTTCGATAGCTCAGTTGGTAGAGCATCTGCCCGATGTGCGGGGGGGCGATGGTTCGATTCCGGCTTGTGGCGCCCGGCTTTTCGATGTGATAAAAGCAAGTGGATTTTCCATTACATCTTTTAATTTGGCACTTTCGCGTGAGTCCAGGGCAAAGGGATGAACTCCGTGGCCACAAGGACCTACAGTTTTGAGGGTCACGACCCGGAACTATGGAACTGAGACGTGAAATGAAAAATACTTTTAAGACATCAATAAGTAACGCATGGTAAGAAAATTCACAACAATGGATGGCTGTTTAACCTCGGTGTAGCCGACGTTATTGTCAAGGCTTCGGAAATCTCCCTGACAACAAGTCATCCGTGAGGCTGCAGTTCACATTCCTTTAACCTATGGACAGCGTGCTTTGTTAACTCTAACCAATGACAAGGCTCGCATATCCCGCACAGTAGTGCAGTCATGACGCGTGTGCCTACGGACTAATCAGTCAATCACACCTCACTGTTCACGCCGACCATTTACACACAACTTACTGCTTACCTTTCACACCCACCCGCCGACCATTCAGACGTACGAAACACTGTGATCCAACCTAACCAATCACTTCTGTACACAACACTGGAATATCAGTAACAACTCCGTGTGTTCATGTACTCCCTGCCTCAGGCTTTATAGTGTTGATTTTTGATCACACTTGAATACAGTTTCTGCACTTGGTCCTGGTTACTGTTCTTTGGAGTTAGGTGATCGAAGACTCACTGACCGGGGATAATCCAGAGGTTTTGTGTACGGACACAACGGTTATAAATGTATACGTAGTGTATATCGGCGGACATAAATGCGTTCTACCCAACTCCACAACTTCTGGTTTCCTTTCTCAAGAAAAAATAGATACCAAATTTCTTTTGACCGGTGCTGGTGATGGTCAAAAGGTCATCATGGTGGATTTTAGACCATCCTGTCTCAGAGATTCGAACCCTTCAGGCACCGGTTAATTTCAGTCATTAGTAGCATTCAATAATCTGTAATTTCTTTCCTGAAACATTGTGCCACTGTTATATAATAACAAATAAAAAAGTATGCAGGAATTAAAATGATTAGAAAACGAACAAAAAGAAGCAGATATGACTCAAGAAGAACGACCAAAACTCTTTATATAGTCAGAACATTCCACTTTCAGTAATGAAACTTCTCGAACGAATTTGGTACATTTTTGAAATCTTGTAGAGCACAATGATGGAAAATTACTTAAATAATGGAAAATATTGGCCAGTCAATAAATTGGGGAAAGAAGTCAACAAAAGTGGCGACCAAGTCAATGCACCACGGTAATGTGTGATGACCCAACTAGATACGTTAATCATCCTTTGTTTTTTGACACGGCATGGGACTTTTTAGCAATTTACCCAAAGGATAAATTTGACAGCTATGCATGCTTACATAACTGTATTTTATTCTTCGGCTCATGTCTGAGAAACCAGAAACTACAGCTGAAAAAGTGAGGAAGAGGAATTTACAATTAACCGAACACCAACTTGGTCGCATACGGCTTGAATTACGGTTTCAAACAAATTCCGTAAAAGATGTTTTTCCTGTGTCCGTGCCACTTATTTCCTCTTGATTTTAGATAAACGAATGCCATTTTGTATGGACGAGAAAAGCAACATGGAAACTGTTGAAAAGCGGCACAATCGATTCACTCGTCAGTATGTCAGCCGAAGACTTATACCACGAACAAATGTTTGACCTTCAGGTGATCTTAAAGACAACAATTCATTTTGTCTTGCTCTGTCTTTCTTTCCTTTGGAAATATCGCTTGTGTCAAGAGATGACTGGAAAAAATGTTCTCTTTTTAACATGATCGGCTTTTCGAGATAATGTAGTTCTTCTCATAACTAACTTGTGAACTATACTTTGATGAATACCAAAGAAAACTAATGAATATAGGTCCGTATTAGTTTTGTCACACACTACAAAGAAGATATTCATTCTGCAATTTACGCCTACTTTATTTAACTTAGACGGCATCTCTGGGAAACCGAAGCAATGTTCAAACTCGAAGTGTCCTTGTCAGTGACGAGTAGACTGATTGATCTAAAACAGCAAATGTATCGATACTATGGAGTTTAATAAAAATTGTGCACAAAACTTTCCATATTTCAATTTATAATTAGTTCAGCAAGTTGTGCGGTGAATGAGGATTCAGAATGAAAACTGCTATTGATATAGCACTTTTGAGGCATCATAGGCTGATCTAAAACGTATGGTGGCTAACCAATCCAATTTCTACTGGCTGCTGTCAGAATATAGATAGTTACGCGGTTCTTTTGAGGAAAACACGAACAGGGGGATGTACTCAAAAGAAAAAAAATAAGACAGTCGAACAAATAGAGAAGATCATCTGTGAAAGAAATCAAACGATCCATGGGCTGTTACAAGATATAGGACCCGCTGAGCTGGGCTACAATAGATACTACTTAAAATCGTGTGCAACTGCCATTCCGCCTGAGAACCCAGACAAATCTTCTCGGCATATCTCTTGAGTCAGTAGTCATCCATTCTCGCTGAGGCTCCGTTATCTGTTCAATCTTCGACTGATAAACCACGGAATCCTCGTCGACCTGAAATGCAAGTTTGTCCCTAATTTTCCCAGTCCGGTTTAGACCTAAGCTGTTGGCTATCCACTGCATGGTCTTGATCCCACGGAACTACAGCCAGCTTGTTGTGGTGTGCGAGCGGTAGACAGAAGCTTCATCGTGTAGAAACACGGCGTCGTCTCTTAATCTACTGACGAGTCGGCGGGCAAAAACTTTTCCAACTTGCGAATGCACGCAACAGAGTCTTTGACTGAAAATTATTTCTTCTCTTCTGACGTTATGCCAGTAATAAATCTGATCTTCCGGCCCATTCAAGTTAATTGTCTTCCCTACGAAAGTAGACATTTTCCAGCATTTTTTCATGCTATATTTCTTTCAGCCGACGATAAACGTTGTTTTTTATGCAACAGTGTGGGAGTAGTATTTCTTTTCATGTATTAGTATTTCTTCCACGGTACATCTTTGAGCGTCCTTTGCAAACATTTGTTTCGAAACACTAACTCTCATCAAAGCTTTAAACATTGACGCGGAGCAGTTATTATTAGTGGCTAGACGAATTATTTTGCTTTCGGTTTCGTTCTCTTTTTAGGTGCATATTATTCGTCACATTCCATATACCGCCGTACGATGTTTCTCAATCTCTTGTGTTGCCTGTGGATTTCTTGCAAATTACTTCCTATTTGGTAGAAGCAGATATTTCACCCTTCTCGTTAGCTTCTTTCCGTATGGCGTTGCGCAGACGAAATTCTGTCTGAGTTCTGTAACAAGTAAAGGTGCAATCTGTGTGAATGAAGGTTACGGAGAGTTGTTAGCCAACTAATGTGCATCACGTGCTCTAGTGCACATGACTTAATTGATTCCCGTCCTCATACCATTTTCAATTACCAGACCCACACATCGAACAAATCAGCTTGTTGCCGAGCTCAGTAGTCCTTCTGGTCCCGTGAAATTTTTCATGGGATGGCTCGCCGGATTAAGGGGTCCTATAGTCTTTCAATCGTCTTTTTTGACGTTTCTTGATCTAATTAGCATATAATGCACCATGTCTTTCTCAAATTTGGTTGCTTTATACACCGTACATTCAGCCTTTCTGACGAGTTATTCTTTCGCTAGAGGATGCAGAAGCAGAAATATGCAAAGAAATGACGGAGATCGCATACTTTTGCCGCGTAGTGTAGTAATGAGACCCGTTTTATTCTCGGTCCAGTTATTCAGTGTCCAGAAAAACATTTCTGATCTCTCGTTGACAAAAAGCCTACATGTTATACTCTCAGAGACCGAGTTTGAAATTTATGAAGTGTATCCCACCTTTAAAAACGATCTGTATTCAGGCCAGCTAAGAGTGAGGACAAACCCTAAAAAAGGAATTCGAACCAGCCGAGACTTAAAATGCTGTACTATAACATGGAATTCACCGTAAATAAAGGGAAAATATGGAAACCTCAGATCGTGGCATCCGTGGTGGGATTTACGGATTACTCTATTCCAGAGAAGATACGAAGAACGACCACGGCAAACTTGGGCAAAATGGTCAAAACATAGACTTCAACTCCGGCTACCGGGAAATGCAAACTGGCTTGCCGGGCCGCGAACACACAGTTAGGAATCACAAACTAGTCAGAAATTCTGTCCCATCAAAAAAGGGGATAGAGAATCCACACCGAGTGGGCCGCATACGAGGTTGGCCATGAAACTGAACAGGGTCATGTCTAACCCAAAGTTGACTGCATGGTCACGAGATGCAGTGTCGGAGGACGTGTGTGAGTGCGTGTGTGTAGGTGCGCCAAGTGAATTGAATCGTGAGGTCGTCAGTTGGTCGCAAAGAAATTGATCGGGCTGTGCTAAATGTTATCGTGGTGAGTTTGGTCAACTGAGCTCGGTATGTAGGTATCCCACATTCAACACGACCAAACCAAAGTCTGCAAGGCTTTATTTCGTTTCACTCGCTACCCTGCGTCCTTAAGAACGACCACCTACGAAACTAGCCCTATTAACTCTTCCCACAACTACGTAAATCAAAATGAGGTATGCGCTACTCACCAGTGGTTACCCTTCTGGTCGTTTGCTCTCTCTAGCCGGAAAAGGTGGGAGAAAATAAACGTTCAGAAATCAGTAGAGCCGCTGACTTGTTTAAAAAATCATGCTCCCCCCGTTACTCCACGACATCGCTTATCTAACTCGAATTTCAGTTTACCACAGGCAAATGAATGATTACGAGAGAACTTGAATTCGAAAGTTGAAAGAGATTGAATAAATGAAACTTTAGAATACGGGCGCTCCCTAATCTATTTCATAAGAACAGGACCAGGATATTGGTCATGAGATACAAAAATTTCGTCGCCTCTTGTCTACTACGAACGTAAAAAATGTCGGTATATGAAAGGTACTGCACGGGAGAGGACTTAAAAGCAAAGTGGGCTGAGCTAAAATCTTTTGCTACCCGTATGGTGGGGCTGAGTTAGTCCTGTCAAACGTTTTATTGATCAATTGTCCGGGCTGAACTATTCAGCCTAGAGTTTACCACAAAACAAGTTTGGGCCGACGTTATTTACAGCTCTCTATCTTCGTCGCAGTGGCTTGCGTATCTGGATTAGTCAGAACCCGGTCCAAAGGAACACAGAAAATTTACACCAATCTGGTGAGAAATAAGGAATGGTCTCGACAAAGGAAAGTTGCTTTTGAAAGGTTATCCGGAAAATTGTTATTAAGCAACATCAGAAACAGAGACATGAAAGCTGGAGAAAACGACGACGGTCGCAAAGAAGCATATTTCCATCCCATTGTCTTTGGAAAGTGATCATTCACTTCATCAAATAAATCAAAACCCTAAATCAGTCGGATGGCATATGGAACAAAGCAGGTGTTTTTACTGCGGACAACCTACAGGTTGGGTTTTAAAAATCACTCAAAGAGTCTTGATGAACCCAATGTCTCACATTTTATCTATCGGTTTACTTGTGGCTGCAATGACGTGTGCTTTGGCGGTCTAAATAGATATCGCAACCAGTGGGGGCCGCACAAAATGACGTAAAATCACGTAATTCCTCGATTTCAAGACGGGTACTTGAATGCCACTACTAAGTTGGCCTGACCCAATTTTTCAAAACACTGCTGCGCAGCCCTACACCGAATCTACTGACATTCGGCGGGGCAATGCTTGTCACGGTTCTCCGGTCAGCTCTCTATGCACAGAAATGTCTGACTAAGCATATTTGTTTGCCTTGAAGTTAATCAAACTGAGCTAACTGTCCTCTACCGTACTAATTGTAAGGACTTTCAATTTAGCCTACTTCACTGTTATATCTCCCCTACTGTACCGTATTTATGCTGACATATTCCACGTCTGCGGTCCTCCAGAGTAAACAACTTGTTCCTCGCTCATGATCTCTGTCTTCTTTCTGTTATGTCGAGATTCCACAACAGTCACACGATTTTCTTCGATTGACTAGTTCTGGTTTATGACCCATTTTCAGGAACAATATAGGCGGAGAAGGTAGTCGAATGTGAAAGGCTGGAAATGCGAGAAAATATCCTCTTGACGTCTCTCATCAAAGATGTATACGTATAAATTCGTACCCGGAGACACATTGCAAGCTTGGCTTATTGTCCGCAACAGTAGGTACATTAAATTTGCTACCGTGACAGAAACCATATAGGACGAAATTGCTGTGCTCAGAAATACCTGTCGGTTCAGTAGGCTGAATGGAATAGAAGACATTAGGAACACGAGAATCCGAAGTTTTTCCACCAAAGTGAACAATTAGACTCCTGAAAAAGTGGCACTTTGGTTACAACAGGAAACTTCAGTAGAATTATATTCAAATTATGCTCCTAGATGTGTACCCTCCATAATCCTCTTGCAAGTCCAGAAGCTATGTTGCCTGGATTGGTTTCAAATATCCTAATTTTTAGACTAACCTCATTTTGAACTTTACATTTAGGCCACATTTTTATATAGTAACAATTGCGATAAGAATTTCCATCCATTCCGTGAAGATGGCAAACGTGAGCGAGATGGAATTTTAGGCTACTTTTTTCCGGTGATAAAACTGAGTACACTTCTGTGGATGGAAATACTACTTTCAGTCTACTTGAAAGATATTTTACACTCAACAGTGCCCCAGCAGACAGTATTCTAACTCAAGGATACAAGTTGAACCCTATGTAAGACACCAGAAACCAGACGTTATAAGGCCGAAAAGGTATCGTCTTGTGTTATCTACCATTTGCTCGCACTAAAAAGGAACCTTGTTCGACAGTAGATTGGTACTGATAGTTTGGCGTTTTCCAATAAATTATCAACTACACGTCATCACTGACCAATGATGCAATTTCTTGACAATATTCCATGTACGTAAGACAGAGAACATTCTGGGAAATAAGCTGAAGTAATTTGCTTTTTATGTTCGAGCAAAAGTGCTAAATTTAGAAAATGGGTCATAATCGCACTCGTTTGTCACCCGTGATCAGAATTCATATAAAAGATCTGAGGGAAATTCAGAGTAAAATGTATTAAGAGAGGAACATTTTTGTAAACCCAAATACGCCGTCTTACAAAAATTACTTGTCAAAGTGACCCCCTCAGTTCTTTCAGAAAAAAGCTCAAAATGTTCAGATTTTGCTGGGTTTACAGGCGATAAAAGTAAGCCACGCAAACGCAATGTTTTTGTTACAGAAGAACACTGGTATAAGTTACTCGGCAAAAACAGACGGTATATCTGGGCTTTCGCAGACACTTTAGCCAGTCAGTGCACGGAAGTTTGTTTATAGCTAGCCATATGCTAACTGTGCACTCATCTGTGTTGGAGGTGGTACAGAAAAGGTCGGATAATTCGTAAACCCGTAGACGTAATGCCCACTACACGTGATACGGAACTTGTTGTCGCAAACATTTGCACCGTAAACGATTAGGTAGTATTTTTTGATGTCAAGTCAGCACTTTAATGTTAGGCCATCAGCCTGCGTGGCCAAGTGTGCAAGAAAGAACCACGACATCCATTCTGGTGCCCGATGACATTTCGTTCAAGTGGTAAACTGTCGGCTAGTCAGCGGTGAAATTAAAGAAAAAAAATTATGGTCGATTCATAAGATGATTCGTTTATCTTGGAATGATCAGCCACTGACAAATGAATTTTTTCTGATTTGAAGGCATAGTCCTGGATAAAGCTATATCGTGTCAAACCAACTTTGAATTACGTGCTTATGTGGATCGGTCCTAAATAGAATAGCTCAGATACCAACAGGGAGAACTATTTGTACGTCATGAAACCTCATGATATTACGGAAGTTTGGTTGGGCACCTTTTGGCGGTTGTTAATACGATAGAAATACTAAAAGGAGTCTAACACTTTTGGGGTTCCAACACAAGCACTGAAACGCCACCTGGACTGCAGTACCTCACAAATCCTATTAGCTTGGAGCTTGGAAGGTTCAGCAAGTGGATTCGTACATTGCAGAAGCGAAAAATGTTTATTATAAGAGCTTTTTAACACCAGTTGAGGTAACGTCTTCAGTGAACACGCAACCGTCCTTGTACTCATTGACATTTGTATGATTTGTAGCGTGCAGAGATCAGTGTTCCCTCAGGGAGATAACCTGTGTTCGACCTGGAAAATACAAAAAAACAGAAAACTCCGTGAGCGCAAAGTCTAGGGAAGAGAGTCAACTGGATCCTAGACTTACTTCCGTGGAACGACAATACTGCTGCAAACAGCCTGCTCACCATAGATTCTTGACCTTGAACGCCCAGATTACTAAATATGGAAGCCGGATTTTTCGACTTCTAGTGGTTACTTCCATATTTAAAAACTCGACCTCTTGACATCTCGCCATCATTTCTAAAATTACAAACCGAGACCGGTTCAGATTGAATCGAAAAATCGATGCTCCATGTGAAATGCTATGGTAAAATCTTATTGTTCAATAACACAGCCTACTTGAAATCGTTGATAGGCGGTCGACTTTTCGGTCACCACGGGTATTCTTCCTCAAGGCTGGTTTTACAATCTATCGACCTTTACCTGGTAATTTTTACTTTTTGAGGAATTTGGCTCTAAAAAATGTCGATAATCTTGTTCTAAGGATGCACTTGAAGAATTAAGGTTCTTAGCCGTGGGTCAGTTGAACTGATTGAGTTGTGGTCTGTTTGGCCCAGTTTGCCACACTGCTTGCACTCCATGAGACTGTATACGTGGTCCAGTTCAAAGTGTCTGCTGATTGAATTTGTTGATGAATCCTAGGCATCTGAAAACTCCCCTGGGTATCTCGTATTTCTTTGATCAATAATTGCAAATTCATCCAAATTGAAAGGATGTCCTTCTTAATCTTCATGGACAGACGCTAGAGAGAGTTGGTCTTGTCTGCTTGTGATAATTTAGTGTTTACACATTCGCGTGGCAACCTTCCGCCCTTTTTGGCTAACTTAGTATGTGTCACTGTCATTGCATTGAACCATGAATTTTGACTTTTATTCTATCTTCGACTTCGAGTTGTTCTTCTGGTTCTGGTATGAATCTTCTCTTGGTTTTGATAAGTATGTGAGCGGCTGTGATCCGTTGTGGTTGGAGGGTTCTCCCATTCCTTTCAGGTTGTTTTTCAGTGAACAGCAATGATATCCTTCTGTTAGGTTGGGCTGTTTGGCTTTTTTCACCTCTGGTCCCATACATGGTTTGCCTTGGAGGTTACTTCGGAACATGACCACATGCATTTGTTCCATTTTACTCTCAGAATGTCTCATCCCAACAGCTTGCCTCCCAATGGCACTCAGGTATTCAGAAATGTTCACAGAAGGGCAAACTACAGCCTAACAATTGCCAGATCGCATAATTTAGTACTAATTTGTTTGTGAATACAGGCAACAGTAGCACAGCGGCAGAAATGTTTGATTAGAGTCATATTCGTATTAAGAGCAAGAACAATGAAGAACGAACAACCTTTTCCAGCTGTGCCTAATTTTGATTCCTACGGATCCCGTTGGTGACCGCAGTACGATTGTGTAGCACCTGGCTGGGTCCATGGCCGTGGATAGAATGTTCCAAAGGAGGAGTGGAGGTGAAATTGGGGTTCTGCATTTATTTCCTGCTCGAAGATGACGTTTCAGCTGATTTCTGGCAGGGTTTTTGATTAAGGATTAAGAGTATTTGTTTTTTGGACTCAGTTTTTGACTAAAGCACTTGACTAGCCTGTATGGATCGCGAATTTATGCTCGCAGATCAGGACCTAATAGGTAAGTAGTGACCGCCGAAGCCGGAATGAACACGTACGTTTCACTAACTGACCCACAATAGTATTAATTATTGTGCTTGTCTCCCCATGAGTAAATTACTTTGGTTCATGCTTGCTAATGTGCCGATGGAACCGGGCTAGCCCTATGATCTATGTAAGACGTGCTACTTGTGCTCACGAACGAGGATATTATCGTAAATGAAATCAGCTTCGACCAAACTGTGCTTTACGTGTATGCAAATAATAGATGAACTGGAACAAACTCTTGAAGTTTTTGTCTGGGAATCTTAAGTTCTCATCTTCTCTTTTCGATCCTTTGGTCTTTCTGTATGCGCATATCTTTCGAACGATACTTTCAGAAGAAGCTTCTTGCTTGAGAAGCAAACAGACGGTTTTACGAACTGAGTTACATCCATTTTTCTAAATGAAATTCTCCTGGTGGCTTTCTGTCGCAGAACTCTTTTCAAGTGTTTGACTTCATCTTCCAGAGATTCTGGTGAGTATATTTCACGGGACTCAGAAAACGGATGTATTTTCTGCTTCCAACTATTGTCTATTGCTCTCTTCGATCGCAACATAAACAGGTGTTTTGGTTCGTGTTGATGAAATTGAAAACTGAATTTCGCCTTTCCTTTAACAGGTTTTTCATCATTTCCATCCGTTCACATTCTGACACGTCTTAGAATTCCGAAAATTGAAACATGTGCGCGTGTGCCCGTCTTGTTCCGTCATCGCATGTATCCTACTGTCGACCGTATCCGGTTTCAGTGGGTAATTGTAGACCTAGAGTTCTGATGAAACTGCCCTTTGGTAAACCTCTCATTTTTTTCCAAAATCGATTATTCTCCGTCTTTTTTTTAATTTACTCCACTCCGCACAGACTTTTGCAAACAATGGAGTGTGACAGTGGTTGGAACATTGTTTCAACTTGCAAGCTACAAAATTGCGAAGAAAACGCTGTTCAAACTACGAAGAACCAAGAATCTCTGCGAAACAATTCGGCTAATCCCAACTTTGATCTGGTGCAAAAAAGAGCATTAACCTAACGAGATTCCAAAAGGCAGTGAATAGGTTTCCATTTCTTATAAGTTTATTTTGACGAAACCCAAAGATAGGTTCAATAGTTCTAGTTCACTTCCTCCATAGTTTCTTTCTGTTGCTCCGTCTTTCTCTCTCATCGAATTTTCCTTCGATTATCTTTCACCTATGGACAACTTGGGTTTTTTGGTTGTCTTACGACTGCCAGCCATGATTTTGCTGTCAGCACACCTTGGCTCAAGAGGTTTTGCAGGGAATGGAGACCGGAGAAAAACTGCATGACCAGAGCTTTTCGTATTTGCTTTGATCAGGGTAATCCAGTTGATTAGGCTTATTGTTATGAAGTCCGTCTCAGCCTGGGCAAAAGAGCGAGAGTAAGGTTCTTTGCCGAGAAATGTTACCAATTCTTGATAGAGCATGATGTGTAACGTACTACTCTGTCTATATGGTACACTAAATTAATGTCAACAATATCTAGGACGACACTAGCAAACCAAGATGGGCGGCGCAGCGTGCTTCGACAAAAGGCCAAAATAGTATGTACAATAGGAATTAAAATGAAACAAAAGGTGTGACACGAACTCACAGTTGTTCAGTGTTCTTGTGATCAGAAAATGAGCCCCAAGGAGCCAATATCCGCCAATGTCCTCAGTTCAGTTCGGTCTGACAGCCATCCGTTGAAAAGAACAGGATGGTATTGAGCGAAGTGCCAAGAGACGCCGTGGAAGCTTCTAAAATGTTTTGTTTCTCACAGTTAGTTCCGACGGATATAATTCCAAAACACTCCAAACCAGAAGATGAGACCGTGCCAGAATTAAAGATTTATTTACAGCCTTTTTGTATTGCGCGGTGATGACGACAAAAAGTTGAGTGCGTTTTACATTAAAACGTCGGTACAACAAAGGAGTGTCGCACCAAGGGACGTTGAAAATCATGGAAAAGTCGGAAATGTACAGGTACCTACAGATGTTTGGGAATAATGACGAATTCTTTATGAATCTAGGTAGGGAAGGACTAACATTTTTTGAGCTAGTGATTCACCGTGTCGCAACAACATTCAGCTCACTGTGGAACACCATGGAAACAGTACTAAGCTTTTTTATCCGGCATATTGGGAGACATATGCGTTGCCTTATACCCGGATTCGAACTGGGACTTGAACTCCTGTGTGTTGGTTGTGAGTGATGCGAGTTGCCTCCGGGCTATTCTACTAGTTTTGTAGGATGTGCCATATAGTAGTCAGAAGTACTATACGCGATTAAATACAACTGTTCACACTGTAGCGACAAAGAAAGCGATCAAGTTACTTGGACGTGGAACAGGGAACTAAAACAATAAGTAAAAACGACGAAACCTGTCATTATCCTCGTTGACCAAACAAGTACAGGATTACTGCTCACGGTAAATCTTTGATGTAAACGATTCTTTTCTCTGTATTGTAACCTCTTCATTGTAGTTCAAAAAGTGTGTCCCTGTAAAACAGTAGTTACCTAGATGGTCTTGGGTGAAACCGCTGTACAAGGCTTACGTGGTTTTACCTGCGAAACAAACTTTGATTTTGTATGGTAGTGGTGATTCAGCGGCTACCACACGCGATGCAGCCGGGTACTGCTTCATGACCACTCATGCTGGTGAGCCTCAACCAATCAGGATCGTCGACTACAGGTACAATAAAACTGCCTGTGGTTCGTTGTCTTATAATCTACTAATAATTTTCTTTGATTTACCTATTTTCACAAACCAGTTCCGCAATACAATTACCGTCCTATTCCGCAGCCTTGGCTTTCTTACTACTTTGGTTTGTGTAGCTCCGGGTGGGAGCCATTTCAGTACGTCCTATTAGTCTGGGTGTTGCGGATATTATGATGATGCACCAACAAGCTTGCGTGAACCAGCATTCCCAAACTTGCCACGCCATTTACTTTGGGCACTTTTCGAAGATGCCATTGATCTAAGAAACCCAGTTCTTTTGTGTATTGACTGAGGTTTAAGGTCAGTCACGTGAGAAAAGATGTCCACGAGCTGAATTTCGCGATGGTAAACTAAGCACTGTTTTGAAGCTACTCAGTCGTCAGTCAAGAAACGGAATTCTGTTTATTTATTAGTAATTCGTAAACCAAAGATCGTCACTTATTTATGGTGTCTTCAAGTTCACGGCCACTCACACACTTATCTCTTACACTGTTTTTAAATTGAAAGAGTCTAAAAGTTCGATCCATTCCTTTTGGACGTTTCTGCCTGTGTTGGAGTAATACTAACAACGCTTAAATCTTTCCATCTATTTACATCATGTTGTCAAATATTTATCACTACAGTCGTTTTGGGATTCAGGAACACATGACCCGCAATAATGAAATTTCAGCTGCATTGAAAAATGAACAAGGTATCATAAATAAAACCTCAATTACTCTCAGGATTGTATTGAGTCTCACGGAAATTCGCGATGCGAACCAGAGCTCGTGGAAGCGGTTGAACAAAGGCAATTGATTTATTTGTTTCTTTCATCAAAGTGCACTTTCCTTGACGGTCTACTGTAGACCACTATCAACATTTGATCATTTACACATGTAGGGAGCCGGTAAGGAGATAAAACTCTACAATAAGTATGTAAATAGCAATCTTCTAAATGAATCCCTTGTTGTGTATCAGTACTTTTGCAGTCTCATTGAACCGAAGATATCGACAGAGCTGAAATATACCCGTCCCAAGCATTGGTTGAACACATCCCATAGTGTCATCACCCGTGACTGAATCCGTCTGCTACACAAACATTTGGGCAGGAAATCTTGCCTCATATATGGCAAATAGACGCAGTGATCAAGACCCGATCATTTAAACGGCGAACACGTGACAGGAATCTATTAAGGCTCTAAAAACAATAAATAATCTGAAAGCTTTCAGATTTATTCAGTCGCACGCATCTGCACCCAATTTTTGAACTTACGAATAGGAAAACTCTTCCCTGACAATACATACAGGCAAACAAAATACAGTTGCTAGTATCCTCAGTGTGACTACTTCCTTCTCGCTGTTTTTTCTGAGCTCGGGGTTCCATCTGTCCAGTTCATGAGAAATAAAGGATAAATGGTCACCAATTGCCAGTATTTTGTTTACTCGTAATTAGTCGTGAAAGGTGGCTATTTCAGTTTAAAAATGGTGCAGTAAAATAATTATTACGCTTTAGTAGGTCCCATTGAAGAATAGGTAGTGTACATTGTTAGGTAGCAGCATTGTCGGAAAATATGGTAGTCCGTAGACATTTCGGTTACCGTGGGTAACCTCGCTGTAGAAAAGTTCCCTATCACGAGGCGCAACGTTTTCTTCTGGCACTTTCCGAAGTGACCTCGGCTCCGATACATTATTACATTGAAGAACTTTACAACGCTTTGGGTAGAGGAAAAGAGATCTGTGGGGTTCAATATCAAGTTTAAAATATACTGTGTGTCTAACATTTCTGCGCGCAAAGCGCTGGCCGATGGATCATGATACAACATCAGTAGCTTTGGTATTGGACTATGAAATGTCACTCTGAGAGAATGTGTTAGTCACACTGGTGCAACATATACAACTAAATGTTATACCATCAAAGGAGCCGAAGGTTTCACGTTTTCCTGCATGGCCATAGCGGGTGGGCTATTGATTTTGAAAATCCCGTGGGCTTGTTCTGTCACACTGTTTAAGCTAAACAGCCATCAGTTATGTCAAAATATACCTTACCGCAACTAATACCGACTGATTGCTAACATTATACCCATCAGACCTCGTAGGACTACTCAGAATATTCCAGCTTAATTCATCTCGTACTGTACCATAATTAAACTGATATGTTCTACCCTCTCGGCCAGAAACACTAAGTAATATGCTTGTATCTCATGATGTTTGCCTTCTTCGTGTTTTTATGTGCCATTCTTTCACTAAAAGCTGACAAATAACTCGGAGAAATGAAATGCGCTTGTAAAACCGCTGAATAGCGGTGATTGTGTTTGGTTCGATTCCTGCGCGCTTTAGTAACGAAGAACTTTTTCATAGCCAATCGGCAAAGTTATAATTTACCTATTCGGACCACATGAAGGCTAGGTGCATTTTATGTGACTTTGCGTTTTTTTCAAAGGATTGTGTTGCTGCATTTATCTTGGTAATAAAGTTATTGTTAGCCAAAAGCACGAGTCATATGATGAATGAAGAGGTCGGTCTTACTATCAAGGTACGGATAAGAACACAGATGGAATTAGGGTGATTTCGTCAAACGTATTTTTGACAGTTTGCTTTGAAAGGCTTCGCTACAGCTTGGAGAAAAACAATTACAAAGTGTAACTTCTAGGTCTGCATAATCTGTGACAGCAGGAATTTGACAGCCTTATCCCTACCCTCTCTCTTGTAACTGACACCTTTGAGCAGACTCCGACTCACTTAGTGTCGTCGTGTAAGTAGACATCAGTCTTGAGTAGCTTCCCAGTTAAAGCCAAATGCAAATTTTTTCATTGTTTTGTTGGGTGTTTTGAAGCACCTAGTCCAGGGTGAGACGTGATTATGCAGTTTTTATCATTCGTAACAACTGCCGAGTTGTTGGAATTACGTTTCAGTATGAGCGATTGTGTGCGTATAACTGTGATGGCTGGCAAAACGAGAACTATCGTCTGATTTTGGAGTTCTGCCGGGCCTGAATTGTCTGGAAACTGATATGTACTTAAGATATCCACTGAAAATATATGAAGAATTACCTATTCTAATCGTCTGCCCATTACACCTTGCTCGAAGGGGGTGGGGGTGGGGGGTCCAGAAAATGGATTGTATTTGGTTAGTAACCAGGATCCTTTCAATCATCCCTATTTCCATAAAATCTGTTAGAGTGTACACTAAAAATTTCGCCATTGTTCTTCGACTGGATTACTTTCGACTGATTTTCTCCTTCATCCATTAGCTGTGCATTTCACCAGGTGTTTATATCAGCACTCTTTATCAAGAGCCCTGTGATGCAAAGATTTGTGTTCGGGAGACAAGGTTGGCACAAAATAAGACCGATTAACAGCTACTTTGTTCATAACAGTTCGTTTGGTTTCATATACTGGGTTCACTTTACAGGTGACAGAGATGATGTCAAGAGTAGACTGAACTCAGTTTCGTACACACACACACACACACACACACACACACACTCACGCACACACGTTCATGTGAAGGTAGATTCGGAAAGAGAGAGGGTCCTAGAGATATCAGAATAACACTCGGGCGGGAGAATCTATGGGAAGGTCAACGGTTAGCAGTGATACTCAGGCGGCTAGCAGGGCAATTGCCCAGTAAGCGAAAGGTCACCAGCTGGATTCCGGCTTGCGGTTTGGACGTGAGTGCATATTCTATCGTCGACATATATGTGCAGTTAGACACTCAATGGTTCTTTCATATTGGTGTTACTCATAGCTTAGGTTTACAGTTATCGTTTTTTTCTTGCTCTCTGAGTAGAGTGTCTCGATCGCACACATTTCATCACCAGTAGAGGTGTCACAATTTGTTCGCCTGGGAAGGGTCCAATACGCGTCGGCATATGCAGTAATTGTGTCCGTAGATTTGTACATGAACAGACGAGTGTGGAACCTATCGTGTCACCTCGGCTAATAATGAATGATCACGATCTACACTCTAAGTTCGTAGTTTGGAAAACTATATAAACGGTGCGAATACTGATGAATCACAAATAGCACTTGAATAACACTTCAGTATTAGAATTGGAACAAAAGTGTTTGTTTGTTCGGCCGTTCTAAAGACCTAGCTGGGCTTGTTCGAGCTACCATTATTTAGCGATAGATCGCCAGGGAAAATTTTTCTACTTTCATCCGGAAAAACTTCATTCTTCCTATTACGTCTTCCTTTCAGTGACACACTTTCACCGAAAAAACTCCGAGAGGAGTACAAAATCACACCAGTACATCTAATGGCAGAAATGATGATCCGGTTTTCTCTTCCGTCTAGGTAAACAACAGAACTAGGATGTCATGAATTCTTCCACTAAGGCAAGGAAGAATGCTGGTTTGCTCACTAACAGTCTCATTTTATGGATGTAAAACAGAATGATTGTGTAGGGTGCTTATCTTTGTACCCAGTCGTTGCACAAAACGTATTGGTCCGACTGGTGTTTCCAACCAAGCCTTCCAGCGGGTTGGTATTGAGTTAAAAAAAGCTTGGCAGGATTCATCTGTCATCCTATCGATCAACGTCATCGATCGGCTATCCCGTCGCCAGTGACTCCGTTGTTCCGAGCCTTGGGCTCAGTACTGGAAATGTGCTGACCTGCTGACTGCCAACGTGGCTTGGTTGTCCACTAACAATGAATCATCCTATAAACGGACATCCTTCTTTATTTGCTAAAGGTGGACGCCTCTCGTACTCCCTGGTTCATGTGGTCTTTTGCTACTTTCCGTACCAATGACTTTTCTCTTCTTAATGTACCTTCTGCTTTTCTGATTAATTGTCTTATCCAAAGACACAGCGAACTACTGCTTTCCCAAAATCCATGGGGCTTTTCTTCCATTCTACTGGGAGAATCTTTCTGGAACTTCCTGATCCCATATTCCTTCTCGCCCTTTCAGTGATGGCCAGTACTCTACTCCTTTCTTGCATAACATCACGGCAGGTTTCGCTGATGGTCTCATCGCTTTGTGTCAATCAAGGGCGTAAATGCTCGGTTCTACTCCCGAATCCCCTGCGTCAGTGTCGATAAATCCCTCGTCCACGGGGACATTTGCCATGTAGAACTTTGGATGTTCGATATTAACATTCTTAGTGATCGGGAAGTTCTTTTCATTGGATTTACCCACACCGTATTCCTTCATTTACTACATCACTTTCGTAGGCTATCCTGGGTTTTCATTCCTACGAAAAGAGTCATCAAAACACGTCTGGCTTCATCTCAAAGACAGCAGGGTAGCTTGACAACCTGATAATCTTTTGATTCCGAAAAAAGCTGCCTGAGGGCTGTAAAATCTCTAAACCTCTACTTCCACAAAATCCTTTCCTGTCCCGAACGATTTTCATTGGTCATTTTCAGTGGTTTTAGGGCGCCAAAGAGCATGTTCTTGACATATTCCTTGTTGAAAAGCCCCGGGTTTCCTCAGGTCATTCATCTGCTCCACGGTTGGTCTGTTTTTCTTTAAAGCACACCAATCAGCAAACCATTTCGTACACTACGAGTTTAGGCTCTCAACTCCAGAATTCAGTGTTAGCAACTTGATCTCAAATGGCCGAAACCAGTATGTTCTCAGGAATACTTAACTACGCTTGAAGATATATTCAACTTTTGGAGAATGGCTACTCTGGAATCTTGAAGCCATCCTTTTCGATCATGGTTATTTCCTGGAAATCAATTTCTTTTTTTTAAAACTGCAGTTTTAATCTGTTTGTCATTCTGTCTAATGCGTCTTCATCCTCACGAATGCAAAACATCAAATACAATTAATCTATGTGAAAGACGTTTGAGAAAATTTGGTGTTTTAAATCTGTCAGAGGCTTCTGATTGCTGAATAACTCATCCGTGTGAACCATAACACAATATGAGGTATCACCGTAAACGTGATTTTACTTCCTCGGCCAAAAGTTGCTTTGTAACGTCAAATAACCTCATTCCGGCTCTCTAAGGATGGCTCGTGAAACCAAAGAAAGTAGTATACGATCATCAAAACACATATGACCTGAACTCCAACCGAATTAAAAGGTACTTACCAATGACTGAAGTGACAAACCCGAATTTGGCAAGTTTTTCTCTTTCGTTGGCCGAAGAGGAACAACAGTCTGCTGCACGGAATCGTTGACGAGCTGAACATATTTAGGTGGTCAGTGAAGTGGTTGATTTTTCGTTGCTTGTTGTCGAGTTTTTCCCACACTCCCAGAGCTTTGATTCTGAAATCACTTTTGGCTCGCTTCCGGAAGTCGTTTGGTAATTCTCTATGTCTGATTGCCTTATCTAACCTTGTACTGACGTCATAGCAATCGTTGGTCGAATAAAGGCATTATGTGCAATTTTTCCAAATAATCGATCGAAATTCTGATGTCGCCCAAGTGCCCCACGGATAACCTGAGAGTCAGTCCTTTCGAACGAGCTTTACACAGTAGATTGAAGAGGATTTATCGAAAAATCAGTGGCAGTGCAGAGAAATATCACACCGGGTGGGAAGTGGGTTTGAGGAAACAAATTTTGCTACTCATGTGTTAACCAGTTGTTATCAGCAACCACTTTCCTCCCTTTTTGGAAAAGCAACAGAGTGGAATGAACTTGTTCACATTGGAAAATGCGCACAGCTAGGAGCTCTTCTTCCCCCCCACGAAACCTGATTTCATGAAGAATTTGACAGCATCATTCTTAATCTAGGCGGATTTGCTGGTTATCTCACCGATGCTCTTTTCCCGTATGACATTCGAGGTGGAGGAGTCATCGTCTACATCAATGAGTGTTGGTGCTAGTCAGTGCAAGAAATGCTTTCACACTCTACCCCCCCCCCAATATACGTGTCTCTATGCATCAGTATACACACTTAAGTTTATGAGCAAGCACCGGTCTGTAATTCTTGCAAACGTCTACATCTCTCCGTCATGTCCGGATAATGAGTTTGAGCGCTTCTCCGACACTTTCGCCCCAACACTCACCGAATAAATTGATGTGTCATTATGTATAGCCTGTAGAGATTTCAACAATTTCTGTGTTACCTTTTTAACCACTTTGAGCTTAGTAAACATTCTGAACTTTACTACCAGAACGAATGTAAAAATGAATTTATTTTTCGTGAATAACAAAAGTCTGTTTCACGTAAAGCATCGCTCGCCTATATGGACTTCTGATTGTCGAAGTTACTCCGGAAATCTATGGCAAAAATAACAGCACACTGTCTACTCTGAGCCGATATCGTCAACGTAAGAGACGGAAATGCGACTCTGATTCTCTCGCAAGACTCACAGAAATGTTTGCGATGTCTGATGTGGGTGTATTCTCACACTTGGATCCATCAATGTACTTTGATCGCCTGAGTTGCTGTTCAAACTCCTGCTACGGCGAACGATGTCCATGGGAGACCGTTTACGCTCGAAGCGACCCATTTTCCTCCCTCAGCCTCAAGCCACCACTCCAAAAGAAGGAACATGCGTATATGTCCAAAGACTACGTGTCCGTGAAAGCCTTCTCAATGCAAATTAGCTTACATTTAAAAAGACTCAATGCGATTTATGCTCAGTCAATGCTGGGCAACAAAAACTATCGAGAAAAGTGGAACATGATAAAGAACCTGTACGGACCTTCATCTACCGGTCGTATGCCAAGCTTTAATATGGACGTACTCATTCAGAGCCTTAACAAACTTATCTGTCCAGTTCTCAAAGTAGACGCGGAATATAAACTTACACAGGACCGACCCACCGACGGTAGGCTGCGTGGACGTTTACAAAGAGTTGGCCCAGTTGAACTTGAAGTACTCTAGTGGACCGAAAGGCGTATCTCTGAGTGTACTGAAAAAGTGTATATTCATCCTAACCCCGGTTATATCTAGGTTGTTAAATCAGTGTCTGCGTCAGAACAACATCCCTGACTGTTGGAAAGTGGCTTCGAATACTCCCATACCCAAGGAAGGATATCTCCAAGTTCTGGCCTGTACTTTGCCCGTCCGTCGTTATAAAGATATTCGAGAAACTTCAACTGCAAAGGATAACATCACAAATGAAATCAACTGAGCCCGTCCAGTTTGTTTATCTCTGTCCATACTCCACTGGGGATGCCCTTGCCTATCTGTCCCATTATCTTCTGTCATTCCTAGACAAGAAAAGCAAAGCTCTCAGAATCCCTAATGTGTCAGAACCAAGATCGATTGGGGGTGTATCGAAAAATCGATGCGCCATGTGAAATATTATGGTGAAGTTTTATTGTTCAATAACATAGCGTATTCGAAATCGTTGGTAGGTTGTTGACCTTTTTGGTCTCTACGGGTAACCTTTTTCAAGACTGGTTTCATTAGCTTGTAAGACCAGTCTTGAAAAAAATTATCCGTGGAGACTGAAGGGTCAGTAAACCACCAAATATTTCGACTACGTTGTGTTACTGAACAATAACATTTTGTTAGAATCATCTTTTTATCTTACAGTGAAGCTTTTGGCTGTGCTAGAAGGGGGAAATTACTCCGTGTTCTCCTCGCAAGTGACATCGAGACTTCCATCATCACGTTATCATCTGATTACCTCGATGAACGTCAACAATTTACACGCTGCAGATGCAGGGCTTCTTCCCTCACAACCTCAGATCTGGGTGTTCCATAAGGTGTAATTTTATCACCATTTTTCTTTTCTACGTACCCATCTATCATGTGCCCACTTTCGATGACTCTTTGTTCATGGAATATACCGAGGACGTTGTATTCAGTTTACACTATCCCAGTTCTGCATCTAGGTATTTGGAGCATAGCTTGGTGGTCTTCAAACCACAGCCTGACTGGTAACCCTGCCAAGAGTGCTGACTTTATTTTCTCCCTTCTAAATGATGATAGGCACACCAACATTTTGGAATCTACTCCACCTGAGCATGCTGAACAAAATGACATTCTCCAAACTACGTCGGTCAAGTAGCTTAGCGTGTTCTTAACACAAAATCTGCTGCGATTTGACCACATTTCCGCCGTTTTTGTGAAAGTCACGAAGGTAACCTTTTGTGTGCGGCGTCTTAGAACATTCTCAATACCATTTTATTTAATCAAATTTTAAGGTATGCCTGTATCCTGCCTCTTTGGCTTTATGGGTCATCTGTAATCTTTTGTGGACTGCATGTAAAGGATTTTAATTTTATCCCCACGTCACTCAAGCGTATTTCACCATGCAATGGCGTACAGCTCCAGCACCCTTCTCAGTATCTGATAGCACAACATTCTTTTTGCCACAAACAGTCTGGAGAGGTATTAGCTGACGATCTTTATCCACTTTATAGCACTCTTTTCAAGTGCATTTCAAATTCTTTTACAAACACATTAGCTTACAATAGGAGCTTATAAACTTTCTGTTATCCCCTATCTCGCGCGATTTCCTAACAAACCTGACCAAGCCATTTTTTGAGTTAAACACCATGCTAAATTGTATTTATTTCATATATGATCATTCACAATACTTTATGTGATTATGTGATAGCAAAATGTTCACCTCTGGCGGTACACAGAACATTTATTTGCCCTGCGAAAAATGAGTTGACCATAAGGATTCCCATCAGCTCTCCTCATCTTAACGGGATTAGGGAAGTCACGTAGTGAGTCGGTAGTGCCAACTGATCTGGTATATTTTTGGATACCTCTAATTTCGGGCATCTGAATGTGACATTATGCACTTTTTTGAACAAACCTCTTCACTGCAAAAAGAGGAAAGATGATCCGTATGTGTTAATAGCTTGGAACAAATGGCCCACGAACTGTCAGTCGTTGCATTGTAGAATATAAGGGGACGACTCACAGGGAAACAGTCCAATACAGAATCCGTCACCTGCGCGCCGACTGTTGGTGAGGCTTCTGCGACCCAAAACCATTGCCTATCCTTAAGGGGTCTGTAAATTTAAAGAGTAACGTATCAACTTGTTTGTGTTTGGGACCCATTGGGTTCTCAAATGGTGCCACAGTTGAGCTCTCAGGGTGTTAGGTACCGGTTCTCTCGATAGTGAGTCGCTGTATTGATGAGTATACTCCTTCCACTGAGGAGAGT
This sequence comes from Fasciola hepatica, assembly GCA_948099385.1. Lineage (NCBI taxonomy): Eukaryota > Metazoa > Platyhelminthes > Trematoda > Plagiorchiida > Fasciolidae > Fasciola > Fasciola hepatica. The sequence goes on along the minus strand of CANUEZ040000012.1, from coordinate 3,888,093 downwards.
ATTTTGTCACTTGTAGTATATTTTGAGTAAAATATTCCTGGTCCTCCTATCAACGAAGTTGAAGAATCTTGAGTGATTTATCATTTTATCTACTTTTATTATTTTTGATTCACTTGGAATAATTCCTGGCCACTTGTAAGTTTAAGCGAAAGTTTCATCTTTAAATTTAGGCTACTCTCCCCATACTTTGTCAAATGATTCCACTGAACACTAATTAAATAAATAACCCAGCCAGTTCAACTAATAACAACTGTAAACTACGCGGATAGGACTTACCGTCAAATTGCTTATTTTGAACAGGTTGCCTCCGTCAGCATACCGTGAAATTCCTTACAGTCTGCTAAATGTTGACCCTCAGAAAAGTAGCAATTTTCGAAATGTTTCCTAGATTTTGGAAACCTAATCCAAACCGTGTTTTCCTTTGGTTTCTAACGTTGGATAGTAGCACCCTCAGAAAGTCATAGCCTGTAATGTGAATGTTCGCTTAAACCAGCTGCACTGTAGGAAGGAGTCTGCACAGGCTGCTCCCTAGCAAGACCGGTCAAAACAAGTCGTCTTTTGGACCGACCAATTAAGTTGTAATCTATGTTTTGGCCTGCTAGGAAAGACAAGTTGGGTGTTGGCGACTGGCCATTCAAAATATTCACAGTCTTCTGGAAGCCACTCAAAACCTGAAGGGATCCTGAATTTATTCATCAGAATCTCCAGGCTCGTTGGCGGTATTTGGTTGTGAACAGAGAACTATCAGGAAATGAGAGAGCTATGATTCCGGAGAAGGTTTCTGTGCCAAAAGCAACGCAAAATTCGCTGACAAGACGTTTTGGCTTTTCAGGGAAAATCGAGCTGACTGTGATCTCAAAGAAGACTCTGGTCTCGGACCACATGAATGACGTCTGCCATGTTATGTGATTGGTATACGCTTTATTGATTGCTCCTGCGCAGAGCTGCATCCTGACACCGTCTTCAAAGCTTTTTTTAAGGCAAGCGGCAGCAGATGCTGAAAGATCCCCGAAACTCTCACGTAGCTTCGCTGATGCGCTTAACTACTGTGCTACAATGGACGATTTTCTTCTGAAGCAAAGACTCTCATATTTTACTGGCCTGAAATTTTGTCGTAGGTAGTGACTTTGTCTCAAGAAGCAATAGTGAGTGTAACTTCATCCCTGGAAATTTGCACTTAGAGACGGTGTGATTCACTTCGATTTGTTCGATTGTTAACTTAAAAATTGAGCTACCTGGTTTTAGTCGCTACCTTGCAGTATCAACCATTCGACAAGTAAACCAGTCAGTACTTATGGAGTAAAGAATACATTTGATTAATCCAAGAAGAAACCCTAAAGACAGAGACCAAGTTTAATTGCAGATGCTCCAATGAAATCGGGAACTGGCCGTACCTTTTTGTTTTCCATGAGTGAAACCTCGGGAGCTGCAACACAGAAGTACGGCTGAGCCTACAGGTTAGGTTTTTCACACATTTCCACCGGACCCTACACCCGCTCCGCCCGGGAAGACCCACAGACGAGTTCGTTTGTTGGCGATTTAGCGCGTGTCCAAACTGTCCTATTCGGTCAGATAAAGCTTCTGATCCAGAGAGTGAACTGTCTTCCCTAAGTTATCACGACCGTAATCTGCTTTGATCCACGCCGAAGGTGATTCAGTCGTGCAGGCATATATCCTCAAATTGTGATAGTCTAAGTGCCCTCTTTACCCCAACTGTCCAGGTTTTGGAATGTTTCAATAGGAAGTTTGCAAAATACGAAAGTAAGTTGAAATCATTTCTGGCCATGACTATTCTAGGATAAAGAATAAAAGAGAAATTCGTATTTATGAAGCTTAAACGAAATAGCAGTAAGTTTTCTAATGGCATTCCGTGTTTTCGTCTCGACGACCGCGGAATTTGTCCGGTATTACCTGCGTTTGTTCTCATAAAATGTTTTTCGTATTCGACTTTTGAATACGTTGTTGATAACATTGTTCCGCACATAAAATCGAAGTATATTTCTTGAATAGAATGAGCAACATCGATTTTGTTGATGGGCGTGAACGTAGTTGGTGTGGTTCTGTGCCTGAGTGTCAAATTTTTTTAGCGATCAATAAAATGGTCAGTTCATAATTTCTCACACAGGGTGAACATAGCAAGATTTGACATTTTGGCTAGGTGAGAACCAAATTTAATTTCACGCATTTTCTGTCACCGTTGATACAACGTGTGTAACTCGGCATGGATAAAACCACAGCGTAAATACTTTTGTGAAATTACTCTTCCTGAATACAGGCACTTCTGACTCCAGCCCGGAGTACATGACAGTGCATGAACGAGATGGAGTGGGAAACTCGTGAAACATCCATCGATTTGCACGCTCACATTTTTAACATCATTTTCCCTTAGCGTGCAATTTGGGGATGCTAATTAAATAACTATACGAGTGCGAAATATGATGTTTTTCGTTTTTTGTATGTCTCTCACTAACACTGAAAGCACTGCGTAGACAGGCGAAGTAGATTGTGAAGCATTTGAAACCTTTCTCACAATATGCTTAGAGTTTGGTGACTTATCGGGGAACAACTTATATTTTTTCAGATCTCTCTTATTTAGTTTAATTATATACAGCACTATTGCTAGTTCACTGTGTGTAAACTTGATGGCCAAAGTTGGATGCTCTGAGAAATATAAACTAATGAATACCGAGCGGTGAAAATATGATTCAAGTGATAAACAGGATTACATAACTTATTCTAATTTATAATTAGATCGGTTCACTAACAAAATAATTCGATAGAAGTCTTTATTTCTGTCTATGTACTTTCCATGTTTGTAACTGTACGAGAAGGTCAGAAAAAAATCCTTCATACTTAGGAAACCTGACGTGATATACGGTTGGAAAATACTTCTTATCGATGGTTGTTTCATTTATCAAAAAAAGGAATTTCAAATGCGTGTGCACAATCGTATTCGCATTCCCAATCACACACAGTGAATGCCCATTATTTAGTTCATGCCTTTATTTGGTACATGATGTGCTTCATGCAGACCGGGAAAGTAGTCTTCGTCAATCTTAACTTGACAAGGGGTATGTCCATGGTTTGCCTGTCAACCAGATATGGACAGAAAAAGAAACACGAATGGCAATATTGTGCTTAGTAGAAGAAAGAATAAAATCCCTATCTGTGATGCATTCTTCTCCGAGATTCATCCCTCTTACAACGTGCACTGTCTGTCTCGTTTGTCGGATTCGCGCTGACCTTTTATCATCTGCGGGTCTATTTTAGATAACTGGAGATTCCGGGATTCCGGAGTGAGGCCTATTTGTTGGAGAAAATATCAACAGAGATTGGCTGTTGGAATCCGAGCACAGTACCTACGATGAAAAATTAACATTTCCATCAGTTCAACATATGTAGTAGGAACTGTGCTTCGGAACGTTGATCGATGACCTTCGACTCAGTTTACTTCATTTTTCTGAATTGAGTGGCCTGTACTATCTGAGCTAATACTTGATAAGATAGCCATTAGAAACAGATGGTAAGCAAGGTCACCCGGTTTCTTGTTTAACTCGTGAAAACCAACTGGTCGATAAAGAAGCTAATCCAAAAAGGAATCCACTCTGAAAGATTTGTGGCTAGCCCAGGATAAACCATGAGAAGGTTGAAAAACACTTGAATGAACACCGGAGGTATTCAATTAGTCAACAACGCTGCCCAAAATGTTTCTGGATCTTGACCATATCGGGCAGATTGTCCTTGCGACAGTCCATCATCGGATGTAACTATCCTTGTCGCGGTTGGCCAATGAGGGCGAGGAGGACTAAGATAAATGTATTCATTATTAAGGCCATTAAGTATTTAACAGAAAAGTGGACTTCTGAACTTCTGTCAAGTGTGTATTGGCTTCTTTGTCATTCAGGATTGCCTCAGTTCAAATGTTCGATTCATTCGAATTGGTTCTGATCTCATCGGAACCATCCACCCAAGATCGTTTTGCGCTCATACGGACCCGTTGTTGGGTACTCTTGCCGAAGTGCAGTCACGTGCTTGTAATCCTTTCGCGTACACGAATGAACGCTCACTTTTCAGATAAACGCGTTTGCATTCGTACAACCATGGTCTTTTTAGACTTCGCACTGTTGTTTTGATATCTAGAATTCTGTAATAGTAAATGTTAATTTGTTACGGATTATTTTTAACAGTGACTGAAGTTAATCGAGTTTCAGCCTTTGGTCTAAGCAGTGATTCTATTATGGGTGCGATTTTGTGAAAAGTTTGCGAACAAGATTGTTTCTATAAAGCGATCAGAGTTTAGTCACAGGGGGGGCCCAACGTGTGAGGTATTTGGGTCAGGGTTCACGGAATCGAGGCCGCACATTGATTCGAGCTACTCGTAGCAGTTTCGCCACGTATACTCGGTTTAGATAATGGTTCACATTATTACCGATGTAATAGAATTCAGGTGAAAAAAAATAAAATGGCTTGTTCTTCTGTCGTCCGTATGGGCTCCTTTTTTCATCGCTGCTTCTGGTGATATTGGTGTAAGATGTTCAGAATAAACAGTTACTGAGGGGGATTTTATTGATTAAATCTTTGTTCCGCGGTTGGTAGCAAGTGGCTGTATTGTATACTTCCTGAAACAGGGTTTCGAAAAAGTGGCTTTCTAAAAAACCGGAACGAAATTCATAAAACAAGGGCATATAACAAGAACTTCGTGCCGCATTTATGAACTTGACATGCTGTTGAAGACCGGGCAAGAGGTATTTGCGGCCAAGAGAAGACTGACCGGAATACGAACATACAAAAGCGTACTGTTAATAAACAGTTACACAGAACGGTCTAATCATTAGAAAAATAGAAGGAAAAAGACACGGGACAAAAATTCCCCCCCCTCCTCCCGGAATGTAAACAAAGTTGTCCTAGGGCCCAAGGATTTATTTCCTGGCTACGCTTGTTCGAGTCTTGTCAAATACCAGGCCTTTGGTTATTCGTCAGACGAAGGATAGGCTGTCTCATTGGTCTCATTCATTTGTTCTGTACCGGCACACGTGCTCTTGTGGTTCGCTACACATTGGGGATACGATGCGAAGCCCGTCTGGAAGGATAGCAGAACATGTCCTATCCTCTCTTCGCAGAGGAACAGTTCAGTCTAACAACAGCACAGTCTTACAACATTATGATCAGTAGTGGACTCCAGATCGATCCGTTAAGAGCTTTCAAAGCTTTCAACGCAACTCCTGAAGTTCATACCAAAGAATTATCCCGGGGGTGGCTGATAAAGGCTGAAGAAATAGAGACCCGGAGTTTTAAGTCGGAATGGTAGAAAATAACAGTCTTGTGCAATCGAAGTTGTTGTGTTGGCTTCAACGAGGGTCTCTCTCTATCGCTTTCATGTACAGTGTCCCAAGAATCCCAGTTCTTCACACACCCGGTTTCTCCACCTGTTTACCCTTTTCTGTAGTCACACACACGCACACACACACTTCATAAAGTTTTATTTATACCAGGGTTACAAGAACCTTTAGTTTCTAGCATGTTGTATAGACACCGGAATGGTTGCACACTTACCCACTGTCATCTAAAGTCATATATCTCATCTCAGTTACCCTGCCTGAGGTGAAATATGGAAAACGAATTCTAGGTGTTACATGCTTTTTCAAGGACCGACGGGCACCGTCTATGACCTCCGAGAATAATTCGTTGAATTTCTTTTTTTTAAAGCAAGTTCTGCTCCGGCAAATAAGTCGATGATCGCTTGAAATAATTACAATATTTGTGAAGCAGCAAAATTTGAGGCAGTAGATAACCGCACGCATAACTTGGGTAAAAACTTGCCGCAGAAATCCACACATGACCTTAATGAATGAAAGTGACTGAAATTAGTATTTCGTCACTAGTCGAGGTGGTTTTATCGTTTCGCAGGAGAAGACGTCTCTTTGATAGGTGATGAAGAGCTTGCAACTAGACAGCCATCCCAACAATCAGAGAGAGAGGTGTACATGAAACACCGAACTAAGAGCTGTGAAATCAATCAATACAGTAGATCACTGAGAATAAAGAAAACTAAGTTGCACCAGTAACCAATAATAAATAAACCAAAGCAAAGATGTATAAAACAGTGTAAAATTATTCTTTGATGAAACAGTCTGTGCCCATTTTAAATACGAAATTAATCTCGGAGTACAAAAGTGCACTGGGAAAGAATCCAAACATGGGATATTCGAGATGAGAAATTTACTTTAATATCTGCTTTCATCTTGGCCGAATGACGATCCCAAATTGACTATAAAGATTGCAGAATGCAACGGTATCCATACACACAGTGATAAAATGATCTTTGTCCCAAAATATAAATATTACTAGTAAAATCATGACAAATGAGTTTCAGTTTCCAATTATTCTCATCTTAGGTTATAATCGACCGCTACCTCAGTTATTTTGTGAGTTTCCCTTCAAACAAAGAAGGGAAAAAACTTGTGTTCCCTATGCAGAATACCTTCATAAGAGTAAGGTTTGTAGATCGAGGAAAACATGATAGGCTATTCTTCAGTTTCCACCCCAGAAACTTCGCATGCCCTTCCTCCGGTTGTCGCTACGCGGCATGTCTGCTCGTTTGAAAGCTTTCGTAATGATTTCTCGTGAAAGTTAAATTTTCTGCTCTCTTGGGCATCCACGTCAGTCTCCATCGTTGGCGCGTCCGTTGTTTATCCGTCCATGTCGTTCTGTGGCAATCCCTATTGACCAGTATCTAAAGTTTCATGAAAACTACTTGAATGTAGGTCTGGCTATTGTCAGCATTTTGCTGTCGTGCAAATCCGCATCATGACGGATCTATTGAGTGCTTGATTCCGTCTACCAAGACCACACTAATCCTCATGCTTATCTTCTCTGTGTCCCCTACGACAGCGCCGAGGTTATCTATGTTCTACTTCACTCATGCATAAATACATAATAAAGGCACTCTAGTAATCAATACCGTACTGTTGCTGTTCCGAAATATCGACTTTGAATCGCCATTTACAAAAATTGCGAAAAACCGATAAAGTGAAGTTAAGAGTTCTGAAATGAGGTTGCTTACGCAAAGGCTTGTTTAGTAGGGAGCAGAACTCGGGTCGGTCAAGTGAATATGATCTAACTGGAAAGTGATACTCTTACACTGGTATCAGTGGGTACACGTTGGCTAATAAGAAGCATCTTCTCATACTCTAAAGTTGTGACATATTGTCAACTCAATTCTCCCTCCCATATCGACGAAGCAATTGAATATTTCTCACAACAAAAGGGTAGAGTACGTTTCCCACCGATTGATATCGTATTTTCTATTGGAGTAGAGACGAAACCGCACCTGGAACTAATGATAAAAGAACGAAAGTGGGTGGGAACCATGACGGGGCTTCAAAAGAATTCCATGATATTTAGGTAGAAAACATTTAGACTGATGTGGAAATTCATTTGTTGTTCAGCTTTGGCCAAATGCTTGCCGCGGTAGGCAAAAATAGGACGGATGCTGTAAGTCAGAAGTTGGAATTGTCGTTTAAAGATTTTTTCTGCCATTTCCTAAACTTACTCAATATTGAGTGTTTTTTGAAAGCCATTTCACTCGGCCTAGGACCCGCCGGTGTTAAGTATGAGTTTCCGAGACTCAGATCCGGAATGGCCTCTTTACAAGGCAAATTGGGCTGACACTAGAGGCTCCTTTACTGCTAGTAATATGCGGATGGGCATTATATTTGGTTGTGAATATTTATTGCCAGTGGAAATTGACTCACAGTGTATGGATCTCCTACAGTGCACTGTAACTCCAAAACACGCTAAAAACAATATCATCAGGTTGTTAATTCAATGCACTATTTTACTCCCGACGTAACACACGGGGTGCCCTAGTCGGAGAGAGCTTCCTCTTTTATTTTGTGAATATTCTGTATAAAGCTCTATGTGGCTGAATTGGGTTGCATTGTGATAACGCCACACATTATCTTCGTCGTCTGTGGAGACGAGCCACATCTCATCAACAAATCTGCTGGGATTTGCGTAATCTACTGATATGATAATTGGAAAAACCTGAGAGATATGATGGGTCAAATACTTTTATTAGTACCTGTTTTGCCCGGTTTAAAAAGTCACTCCTGCTACGCAGACAATCGATCAACATTCATCTCATACCTGGACGCGAGCCTGCCATGTATTGCTATTTATTCATGTTTCAACCTGGACGGTATTCACCGACCAATCTTGCTACGTACCGATTAAGCTTACTTGCTTGATCGTACAAGCACATGTAACTCTGTTAATTTAGTTACGTGCTTACGTCATTGCTTGCTTGCTTGCACACTGGTCATGGCCCGGGTTTTTCTGTTCTCAATACCACAAATAAATGGAATGCCAGCCTTACTTGTTTCACTACAAAGTACTAACACAACAGTCAACAAATATGTTGGACAAGGATTTGAATTACTGTGAAAGCAGAAAAAAAGAACTGTTATAGGAAACACTGGATTCAACTATATCGCTGTGTAACCTTAACTATATGCCTATTATCTCGGAATTGATCGAGCACTAGTGGCAGGTTGACTGACACCGGAAAACAAATCGATAAGAAGACCAAACTTATTCTGGTTCACCCTGATTGAGAACAGGGATGTGGGTCACAGTCTATAGCCACAGCTTTGTGATGTTTAGGCGAAGCAAGCTGCAAATGCCAGTTGTTTACACGAGCCGGCGACTTATAGCGCTGAATGGCACCTAATTCGGTAAAACAAAATAAACAGTCGCTCTTTTAACGGCTCGTCGCCCGAAATGCTCCTTTATTTGTAGCTGTGTCTGTTTTGGTCGATGAAGTGCGATACAACTAACCTAGCATGTAATTTAAATAAATTATTCAGTGAATGTATGTGGATGGTTTACAATTTTATGCAAACGATTTTAATTCAATCCATCTTTTGATACATCTTCATGTCTTTTCATGGAAATCGAAAGTACGGGATTTCAGGAGCCTTGATGAATCATCACGAGTGCACACTTATCTGGTTTCTACCGTGGATAAAGTAGCACTCCACTGGCTGCACACTTATTCGAAACAGGATTTTTCTCTGACTTCATATGACTGCCTCTCAGCAAAGAATCGAAAAAACAAACTATTTGTCCCTTTAAATAATTGTACCAATATCATTTTTTGGGGTAGGGATTAATCATACGCAATCATCATGGGTTTTGTTCCGTTCTGTACTTAGTGGAAGGAAAAAGAGTCATATTGATGGGTGCACAGCAGTGTTCCTAGCCAGAGCCACATGAAGTCCACATACAAACCAGATAAGCAGAATAAATTTCCCCCTCTCGAGTAACTTACTGGATGAATAGGATGCCTTTTTTCTGTTCTACTTCTATCTTGTTCAACCTAATTCACACTAGCTGGGAAATCCAGCATGTTCCCATTATTTCGTAAACCGTGAGTGAGAACGTTTGAAATAAATCAGAAATTTTCATCTCATACCGATCAGAGTTTTTGTAGTGAATTCAGTGAACACGGTCTGCTGTCTATTTGAACTAAGCGGCAAGCTCAGGCTCCTTCGATTTATTTGATTTGATCTGATTTATTGGAACACTGCTCTGCCTCATCTAACGAATAAAATAGACTGCTGCTCAGCAATGGTTTTCACTGATAATACTCCGCAAGATAGTGGCACAAAATAACTTTCAGAAGTATTCTTTATAGATGAATAGTTCTCACAGTGAAAAGTTGTTTTTTACTATTTACCTCGCCTGGTCGGTACTATTTACGCTGATTTCCAGGTCCAGGTTATTGCCTAATAAAGCCATCCGCGGAAAAACCCGCAAAGAGTCAGATCACTCAGCTATTCACGTTTCCACGGGAATTTTCCCTTCCCTTACTTTAAAAATATTCATTTTCTTTGGTGTTGTGTTGGCGGGTGATGTGTAAATTATACATGAGCTTTCACGAGTTGTGCTACTAAGGAGTAGTCAAAATAGGTTTTAGCGGGTGGTTTGTTTCTAGCTGGCAACTTGGTTAGAAATAAACATCAGCGGAAAATGTTTTTATTAATTTTCGCCCAAAGAGCCGTTTTGTATCTGCCAGATAATTAGAAATCACACGGACTTGTGCTTATTATTGTTTCTTTGTGCTGGGAACCTGAATTCCATGTTACAGCATGGTGTTTTAAATAAACTCCTCTCACTGTTACTAGGTTTTTGAACACGAACACTTTGAAATACACAGATGCAGGAACTGTGTTCAGAATTTTATAGTGCGCATTTATTATTCCCTAGAATCTTAATAAAAATGGTACACACCTCAGAGGAACCCCTAGCACAGTTACCGATTTCCAAATTAACAATTGATCATGGGGCTATTCCCTATACGGGAAAAATTCGAAGACGGATGTAAATTCCACTCCAGGTAAACTTGATTGTAAATCATCCTAATTGCAGTGAGTTTAAATGATATGAATGTTAATCTCAAACTTGTGTGTTATTAAATACCCACTGACACACTTTGGTGGTGTGCATGCTTGTACTGGTTTGCTAAACTGTTTTTGTTATCAAAATAAAATTGGAGGAAAAAGCACTACGGTGATTGAACTAACGAAGTGATGATTTTTAGAGTGTAAACATATGGCGCATCAAAAGGTTACGCAAATGAGGTAGTGCACCGACAGCCGGCGGTTTGATGCATGAAGTTTTTTCAGTCATCACAAAAGTTTTTTCAGGAAGAAGCAAAGTCATTCGAGGGAAAACTGTTCATTTTTGGTGTAAGCTTCAGATGATTAGGAGCTGATTTATACCAAGACACCACATTTGTTCCTGTGTGATTGGCTCTTGGTGCGGTATAATTCAAAGAACACATAGGGCATGCATTCTCAAAGCAACGTGCCACACAAGCAGACCAACAGTCTTGAAAACACGTGTTGTGTGGCTAATCTATGTCATAGGCATTCGCACGTGATTCATTCGTGTCCCGTCCGCTTGCACTCGCACAAGTGATGCTTGTCAGGGCCACGCTCTGCTTCGCCCAGCCCTACCAGTCATATGCGACTAATTCTGTGGGAGACTTCTATTAATTGATTGCTTTCTTCCGCTTGTTACTTCCTCGTGCTTACGCTTACCTTGCACCGTACCTGAATATACGTTTGGTCACATCCACATGCTCTCATTCGGTTGCTGAGTTCTGGATACAACACTATGCTACTTTCGGTTGTCTTACTTCTTCACTTTTTTCAAAGGCTGTTTTCAGACCAATCTCATAGATGAATAATAGTTTCGATAGCCGTGTATAAAGACTGTTTCTATGAAAATAACGCCCCATGCACAAAAAATTGACAAGCTCTCGATCGGTAACTGGAATTCTTTGGCCAGCTTTTAATGTAATTCTCAGGTTCCGAAAGCTGCAGGCTGTTTACTTGTGTATGAAATACTACGAATATGTTCCGTCCATCTGTTCACACGTGTTTCTTATAAGAGAACATAGGACATGTGATTTGAAATCCATCTTATTCTGAACACAAACAATGCGGTTAAATTATTTTCACTTTTCCGGATATCTAAAATTATGAGAGCTTTGACAAAGAGAACCCACCCGAAGAGACGGCACAGAGATAGCCGGCATTAGGATCGCATTCACATCGATTAAATATATGCAACTCTTTGACCCCGGCATCACTGACTTGAACAATGGTCTGACTCTTTGAGGTAGATTGCCTTTCCCATCTCTGACGTAAGGGTTGTTGCATCCTTATACACTTACTGAACTCCCGCTCACTGAGTTTTATTTCCGTGTCCTTTCAAATGGCACACATACAAAAGCCCACGAAGTGTACTGCGTCCAGCAGCTTTGCCAACGAACCTTGTCAAGCGATCCTAGCAGCAAACCCTGTCAGCCTCTCAGCGGTCCTAATTAGGTGTTTTCTCTCTGTTTGATAAGCACTAGTAGTGTGGGAGCAGTGTAGCGCTCAGACATGGACTGCCTTTCCCGTCTTCGTTGATTTAACTGTTGATGTTTGCATATGCTCTTACCGAGCTTCGGCTCACTGAGTTTTCTTCCTGTCTATTTTCATATCGTACGCGTGCAGAGCACTGCATCCAAATGTAGTACAGTGGAGTCACGTGTGACTGAAAACCATTTCATCCAACCAGCGAACGTTTTAACTTCCAAACACATATAAACAAACAAAAGCAACACACGCTCACTTTCATGCAAGTTACTTAACAACTGTAGACCTTTACCTGATACATCAGAGTCATTTGATTGGAAAATTCCCTTGAGAAAGGTTATCTACGGTAAACGAAAAGTCAGCTGGTTATTATTTATCTGCAACAACGTCTTGTTATTGATATCAAGTTTTTCTCGTTTAACAAAGCACACAATGCATCGATTCTTCGACACACTGTGAATCTTGTTCGGTCTAGACGCATGAAATGAGCCATTTATAGAGCACCAAATCAATAGTCAGTGAGATTCCCGCTGATAGCAAACATATTTCTGAAAACGGTAATAGCCCCAATCAGATAACATGCTTTGAAGCACTGCAACAAATGAGTTAAAAGCGACGCGAAGTTTTGTGCAAATAAATCTAGCATGACTCTAAGAACTCCATAAATGAGTGGTCACTAAAATTATTGACGCCTATGATTACCTTTCCAGTGGTGGTTAGAAGGTGCAAATTAATTCATTATTTTAGGAAGAACTTTTAGATTTCTTTTAAAAAATGTGTAAGAAATCTCCGGTAATTTGAACTGATATCACGGGAAAGTAGCCGGTCTGCAAATACTAACTGCTTTCTAGGCGAGATTCTTCTCCATATGTGTGAAATAATTTGGTATTTTTTGGTCATTTCTTTCCTAGAACGGTGAAGAGAAAGGAGAAACTCAAGTGTGAATTAGAAGCAGTTACCACAATACATGACCAAAATGCACACAACAAAAAAAGGATAAAAATTGTGACTTTTGTGATAAATTTACCAGCGAAAAGCAGACTTGGGTCTGCAACCGAGGAAGAAAGGGGAGCGAAGAATGATGTGAAGGCCAGTGTGCATCTTTCAGGTCGGCGAAACACTTTTACGCATCCGAAGAAGGACACATCCCAAACTTCTAAATGTGTTACGGAACAATCCATGGGAAAAAGTGTGCAAGGTTGTTTGGAATACAGAAATCAATAATAAAGGCCAAAATTGGGTAGAATCACACAGTTTTTTGTGGGAGAATAACTCTAAGATCGTTTATTACCTGATTGCGATCCATAAATAGGCAAAAACAGGGTAAGGTTTCTGTACTTCAACTTGTTTTGGGGGAGAATTTTGAATTTCAGAACGGCTGAAAGAGTCATTACCACCTGTGAAGAACAGGAAGTATTAGATAATAAACTGTCAGTGAATTTATCAGACGAAAAAGCCAGCAAGGGTCTTCCTGCTAGTGCAACGAGGAAGAACCTTTAAGGAGTAGGCGATAAAATCGAAACCAGTTTCTTTTAAACCAGGGAAGATTAGGCAGGGTCGACGAAGCCAGTTGCTGAACGTACGGGAAGTTATAAACTGAAGTACAAAGTAAAAGATGCGTTGCAGTTTCTAAATTTAAGTGAGTGAAAGAGAGTTCAGCAGGTCCCGTAGCTCAGTTGGTACAGGAACGGCATAATTCTGTGGCGAATGTGATCCGTCAATAAATAAGGCCACCACTCTTTGTCGTGTTCCCCGGAAGAGACGAACTACCTGCACGATAGTTCACGGGCTCGTCTGGGACAACACCATGGCCTTCTGGGTTTCGCCTGACTGTGCAAGGACTAGGTGTACTTTTTCGAAATAAAAGCCGGAAGAAATCTGCTTGGTCCACCTTCTACTTCTGACTAGGCGACAAAGTAGTTAAACGGTCTGGAGAATTTTCACGAATAATTTTGAAAACAAGAGCTCTTGTCATACTTTGGCACTTCACTTGTACACGAGCATTCGAGGTGCTGAGGTAACAAGCAGGAATACTTCGCTGTAGGAGACAGGAACGTCTTGACTATTGGGGCTCAAGAAACCACTGGACGTGGGTAACCAACTTTGTACGATGAAGACAATCTAAGACTACGAATTCAGTATAGATGGCCTCTCTCAAGTTCACCTGCTCAACTAAGGCACCTGTCGCTCACAGGTCCCACAAGCGAATACAGCTTATTGGCTTTATCATGGTGGCCTGACGGACATCTTCAGACTACTTGGCATCGCGTTCGCCATAAGCAATTAGGTCAACAGTGCGATAGTAGCTTGGAAGTCGAGTTCCACAAGGATTACTTTAGCTCGCTGCTAGGTGTTCCCTTAGAATTTGGTGGCTATTGCGATTGAGGCCCCTACCAAGGTGGCCGACTGTTAAAAAAGGTGAGTTCTACGATGACTTCAAATAATTATTACTGGGCTGGAGTCAGACCTGATGAGATAACTAACAAATCCATAAGGTTTCTGATGGAACACCTTCCGTCAAATATCCCGCGGGTCTATGTGCATGGTAAGAAACCTTCAGATTTCCCACTTATTACGGGAGTCGTTCAGGGCCGCTTTTCTTTTCTCCGACATTGCTCAACTAGGCTATGGACTGTACCATGAGTTAGGTACTGGACGACTGGTCTAGTGTCTAGCTGAGTCAGTAGGTACACATCTGAGGCCTACAGATTGCAGATGACGTTTTCAAGCCAGTAAATTTCCGCTTCATGCTGTAACCAATCCTCGACTGAATCGATTTCTTCAAGAAGTCCATTGTAATAGAAGTCAACATAGAGCAGCCAAATCTCTTTCAACTTGCTCAGAACCTGGAGCTCAACAGCTGTTCAGCAATTTTCAATCAGTTGGGTACTCTTTGCTATTCAAGTACCAAGGTTCTACTCAATGAGAAGAGGTTAGCGGAGGATGGAGTAGTAATGAAGATATTGAACCCCAGGAAAGCTTTTCCATAGCTAAGATGGGCTTTGTGAAGCCGCTGCGAAGTCTGCTTTGGGCGCGCTTCGTGTTCATCATACCTCTATTCGCCCCGTATTCAGGTGTGGCCGAGAAAACTGTTCACGAAGAGCAGACAACGAAAAAGATTGAAGGTATTCAACCAGTGATACCTTCAGTGAATATTCAAAATAAAATGATTAGCTATGATTTCAGGAGACTATATCTCCGCACTGAGGCACTCTTCGTCTTCCCCAGAACCTCGCCGACCACGGTGGCTTGGTCATAAACTGCGTCACTTGGATACATAGATTACCAAACTGACACTACACCCCCAACCTAGCCCCGAATAGTGCTGTCATTTCGGTGGTCAGTGGAAATCACAGATCGGTATTGTTTAGAAGGTCTTGGAACGCACAGGCTTATAACCGGTCTATGGTGCCTACCAGTAGGGGAAAAATGATTCACTATTTGCGTTGAACTCGCTTTCAACCGCTGGGCACATTTAACGATGGTCTACAATACTTATAAAACTAATTTATCCTCCAGAAAAAGACAGTCATGTGGGAGTAAAAAAAACGGAATAAAATTAGGCTGATAATTTGCAAGTTTCTTTTAAGACATACTCGGGGATGGAAAAATAGGGTACAGGGGTCAGAACGCACGATTGGGGTACGCTTTTACTCGACGAACTTCCTTGGGGTTGTAAAATAATGCCAAATCACGTGGAGCATAGTGGCTTGCTGGAAAGTAAACAAGATTAAGAAACCAAGTTAAGTTTATTGAAATTACCCGCAGTTGCACTATGGAGATTTATCAGTACGCTTGACCTGGTAGTTAGAAATAATATACTTGAACTACCTGACATTCTGGACGGAGGTATCAGGTAAAAATTGCTCATCAACACTAAGCCTGAAGAATTTCAGAGCATGGGTTCACAGCGAATAGTAATGTGATTGGTTTTCATATTGTTGAACGGAAGTAAGAGTTGGGGCTAAGTGCGCCATCTGTAGAGGACGGAAACCATCACTCCATGTGCACGGTTTCCTGGGGCCGATCAATTCTAAACAGATCAAACCTATCCATAAAAATGATGCCATCATTGGTATTTTTGTATTACCAGATTTCCGAGAAGAGAACTGCATCACATTGTTTGCATAATTCCGCATTATCATACCAAATACAACAGCAGATTTCTTCCACAGAGGACATATCATCCAGAATAATACTGTAAATGTGATTGGCGTTTTGGTAACAGAATGATATCTTGGGAACAGATCTACTATCGGCAAGGTGCTGCTTTGATTGGTCACAAATATTCAGGGACATTAGATTTCACGATTCCTGACTGGTCGCTTAACTGCCCGAAGTTCGATCCTGGGAATCGGTTCTTCTTCGGGCTTTGGTCAACAAAGGGAAATTCTTCACTACATCGGGAGAACATTTACAGAAGCGGTTGGGATTGCGGTCTGTCTAACCGATAATATATCAATCATACGTAGTTCATTTTATTATTTGACTACCACATCGATCGATTTATGCTGTTTTTATGGTTATAAGTGAAATAAAAACGGTACTTTCTAGACGAAGATGTTTGACATATACCGTTCATTCTCGTTTATTTATTGGTTTTGATCTCACCAAAAAAATCATAACTGTGATAGTTTGCATTAACTTGATCAAAGCCTTATTTCTACAGTTAAACCCTACCTAATGCATCAAATAAGCTCGCTCAACCGTACCAAGCCTATTTGGTAAATCATTCAAATTGTTCTATGCAAAGAGTGAAGTGAGTTCATATTTGAAGAGCTTTTTTTGTACTCCGGGTGATTTGTAGTAAAATATTTCTCACAAAAAAATCTTTCACTAACATATTAAGCATACAGTCCATACAGTTCACAACTTGCTTCATCTAGCTCCATCAGTATTTACAACTCTTAAATCAGAATGTCAAAACCTGTGCACGTATCATGTGATTTACTAGTTTTATTCTAGTTGGCTGATGCGAAAATCGAAGAGGTGGAATGAAGAAACCCAGCTGATTGAAAAGAAGGCACCGACAACCACTGCAGTCCAACTGTGGTTAAAAGTCAACACCAGACTAGCAAATAACAAGGATGCTACAAGGCGTCACCAGGCTCGCGCTTCGATTTCTGTACAATGTTTCTTGGTAATAGTCATTGGCTGTATAACGGGGTAAGTGAACGACATAATGTCATATATACTTAAGATCAACGGATTGCTGGACTGAGAATCAACAACAGCAAGAACTGCGACGATAAAAACAAGTGAACTTCATCTTATTTATTGTTACCCTGCTTTGATGCGCCGTGCACGAAGTATTCGCATCCAACTTTTCCGTAATCAAATGCTAGGAGTGTCGGATACCACCGTCAGCACGTTTTTGCTTCCAGCCAACGGAATCAGAGGCGGGCTTTGAGCTTAGCTAATACAGCTTGCTCGGCACTGAGTTGTGGGTGGCTTTCGTGCACGGAAATTCGACAACACGAATCAATCGGATCGATGCATTGACTAGTAAAAAACTTGTCAAAACAAACTTCATTAGACAATTTCATTTGTGATACTGTAATTCTAACAGTTGCTGTTTGATTGCGTGACAGGAAAATAATGACTGAATTTTCCATGCGAAAGCTATTCTTTCTCAGTTTAATAACGCGAGAATATAAACAGGGGAAGAATTGGTTATCTCAGAACCGGGAACTTTTGACTCAAAAGAGATTTCGAATATGCCACCCTTTCTAAGTACTGTAGATAGAAATTTGTCACGCTTTTATCCTAACTTTCTTTGAGGATGCGCTATCTTACGGTCTGTATCATCCCCCTTGCTTGAACTGTGTTGGTGAGTTAACAAATAGCCTATTAAGTAATATGGTCCAGTCTATATCTTGCCAATTTAAGGTCAATCATGATCTCTCCCAGAATTTTCACTCTTGTCTGCGTGCGACAAAACCAAGTGCTCAGACAATTCACAGAGTTCAAATCTAATAAGATATTGCGTGTAGCTTCTTAGGTACGTCAAGGTGACTTGCTTCTAGAAATCCACGGGTCATCTGATGCTCACCAGTCCGCTGTCAGTCCGGCGGTTTTCGACTTTTGTTTTGTCTCGAGACATCTAAAGAACTACCAAAGAAGTCCCATAGTGCAGTGACTTAAAAGACTTAATTCAATTATATATTCGGTTAGAGGTTTCCCGGTAAAAAATGCAAGCAATTATATATAACAGCAGTTTTCACATAATTATCACAGTAGTGAAGACATAGATAAGGATTTCAATCAGTAGTTATACAGTGAAGTGACTTACAAACCCATTTTGACTCAGGCTTCAATCTGGACAAAGCCTTAACGGACTCCTGGGGTAATCCTAAACACATACCACCTATACAGTAATGATGGCGGGAAAGGTGATATTGCCAAAAGTCTATCATTCTGGAGGGTTACCGAATCTTTACAGACCAAAAGTTTGGTTCTCACTATCTTTTTCAAGGTCAGTGTATTTCATGCCTACTAAGAATACGCTATAAACGAAAATATTATTCTCAATTTTCAGTGACTGAATTCAGGATTAATATGCGAGCTTTGTAAACAATATGTTGTAGAAAGCCGTACGCTTTCTAGAGTACCCCTTTCTTCTCGGTGCGTTCGGTCTCACTGTTTGGTTGGTTTTGTGTCCTCGCCTTTCTGTTCGAGCAAAGGAGATATTCCCGAACCTGATGACAGCTCGAATAACAAGTCAACTACCAAATTTTACTACTCGTATGAAAGAATTCCATAAGGCGAAGATCCTAAATGAGACCCCATAAAGGAAAGCAATGTGGACGGTATTTCCTCATTTGTTGGAAAATTTAGCAATAAATGTTTGGTAATTTCAGTACTCCTCTGAGACTTTTCACTTGAATTTCATCAACTGACTGTCCATGGATTATTATTCAGGAACGTAAACTGCCGGATGATTTTGCTGATTTCTGTGACAGATTTGATTGTTAGCTTTGTGCAACTCAGGTGGTTTGTTTAAAACGTACCGGAAGCTCAACAAAGAGACTGAAGAAATCCATTTGAAAAAGATCACATGCATAGGCACTGAAATACACACAGTGAACGTCACAAAAATGAGCAATGCATCGGTTTGCAACACCCTTAAAAAGAATAAAGTAAATTGCTGCTTTTATCTAAATCGCAGATCAACAAAAGCGGAAGAAAATCCTTTCATTCACTCACTTGTTCTTTCGTTGACCGTTCAGTTACCTCCATCCAATGCAGAAGGTTTGTAAAAACAAATTGGGACTGTTCACCTAAGATTGGAATAAGCTGGCTTACGATAAAGACGCTCTAACCAAGAATATCTCTTCCGTGCTGAGCTAGTTGAGTTACTCTCAGGACCGAAGCCAACGATAGGAGACGGATTTGAAAGAAATACGAGGTTCCATTGAGTCAGACTCAAAAATGAAAAACTGAACGGTTATCGATCACGGGATTCAACAAAGGGATCGGTCCAGTCGTCAGACAATCAGTGAAATTAAACGGGCGAGACCCCGAAAACGAATTTGGTAGATCGGGAAGTCTGAGGCCAAGATGAGGAGCTAAAACAAACAGTCTCTGAAATATGCCTGATAGGGAAGAAAATTGGAATGGGCCGAGTTAGGAATAAGGGACCAAAAACGGGATGGGGTGAAAATGGGAAAGCAATAACGCAGAGAGATGGACTTTCATCCACACATCCGAAAGACCGTACAAAGTATCTTGGAATGTTTCGTTCGTGGAATGACAATACGTTTTCAAAAAGAAGCCAGAGGGAGTTAAAGAGAAGGCAAAATCCCATGGTACCTTCAATAAACGTCTGGAATTTTATATTCTCAGCTGGCAGTAGCTTTATTCTTCGATTACTTAGGTATTTCTTCCCTAATAACAGATAACTGCTTCCAGCTGACAAACGAGACCAATTCAAATTACCTTTACTCCGGCCAATGACCAAAGCATTCCAATGTTCTCTCGCTCATATGAATTGTAAGAGCACGTTTAGGATTCATTGAAAATAATTGTACGCCTTCCAGCTTCTAGTTCTCAGTTTCAATTAACAACGTAGTGTACTTCCAGATCTACAGCGGACCGTTAACCAGTGGATATGGCATAATCGACAGTTACATATGATACAAAAGCACAAGGGGTCGCTACTGTGAAATGGCTTTCTACCTGAGCCGGTGGAAACATAAAGTTCTGACCTGATATAATACAACACCTGTAGTAATCTCTTGAGCTAGTTTTACACATCAAATAAAATTTTATAAACTTTTCGCTGCTTAGAAAAAGAAGTAACCGAATCCATCACAAATACTCATTCTACTGGCCAACGGACTGAATTGGCAGGGAAACGACTGAGATTTTCCTTTCAAGAATATATCTTCATGTGAATTGAAATTTTCTGCCGCCTACTCTACTGGTTTATCTACTTTTTGTTTTGTACCATAGATACAATGATAAGGTTTGCGTTAACGACTGACTGGATCAAAGGCAAGGCTTTGACCTCACAATTTGCCTTCTTTCTGCTTTGATCATTTTGATAAAGGTAACTCACGAGTTTCTTACACTACCAAATGGATAAATAACTCTTGTAGGACGAAGTTTACAGCATGTATTTATAGACAGATCAATGCAACTGATTACCGTCCGGTGCCAGCTGAAATATTACTCTAAGTAGCAATTTTATGGCCAGTTTTGAATGTACCCATAGATCATGATTTATCAGAGGGAAAACAGCAGATGTGAAGGAATAAAAGATTTTCGACTAACTAGTATTTAAATTGGCTTCAGTTTCGGATGATAAATATTTTGGGTAGCAATTGCTTGAGATAAGTACACAGAAATATGATCAGTTCGTTCGGATTTAGCCTGTATAATTGAATACCCTCTTGGTGGGGTTTGGTTGACACGCTGGAGTGCGAGATACGATACAAAAATCTACCCATGCACCCCATGGATTAGGCAGAATCAGATTCATCTCGGTTCTCTTTGGTTTTTGCTGACAGGAATGGACTATCAAATGCATTATGGATCAGGTTGTTGTATCTGCGTACTCGATACGCCTGCAATCCAAAAAACTAAGACTTTTGACAAGACTGGATTTACGACGGTACTTCGAGTTATTGCTGTTGGTTGCTTTATTTTTTGGATTTAGCTGATCAAAACACAAGGAGAATTTCAGGTTCTGCAAACAACAACCGACTACTTGCTTTCATATTTTCGGGGCCTCGAATTTCGAGCATCAAACGGGCTCTTCAAACCGGACTAACGAATCAGTTCACTCTCAAAACCTTCAGATCTGATGCAGTAAGTACATACGCACTCCGTACCGTGCGTTATATTTGTCTTTAGTTCGTGAGCAATCCGCTGAAACAAATACTCTTCATCTGGTCAAAAGGTTGGGGTTTCCATATCACTGTTATCAACAAGCCTAATGAATTCCTCAGTTCTTCACAAGATGGGAACAAATGTAACTGAAATAACTGATGGATTCCATTATCGATTGAAGGTTGAGCCTGACAGTTAGGTCGCAAGATGATACAACATTATCAGCATGGAGCCTCTTCTGATGCGTGGGCTGATCAGCTGTTCATTTACTCTTTCAGATCAGCAAGATAAATCAATCAAGAAGACTTATCAGCCAAAGCAATTGAAAAACGGGTTCTGAGGTGTGTGAAAAATACTGGGCTTTTCACGGATCCACATCTCATTTTCACCGCCAAAGAAGTTCCCTCGTTACAGGTAGAAGACAGACTTCCAGTGGATACGATTTCATTTTGTGTTCACGGATTCGTTTCTCTAAGGTGCGAGCTAATTTGGTCGAACCACCAGACTCCTGACTGAGGTCATTCGGGAGCACCATCCTAATTGGCTTAGCCGTGGATTCACAAGAGCAACATGACGACAATTACTGAGCACTTGGCTGACACCAACTATTCAGGTGATGTGCGGAAATCGTATAGGATCCTCTAATCTGTCACCTTGTGAAGAGCGAAAGAGGTATAATATCGCCCATTATTTACGATCGAAACCTTGCTATTCGAAGAAAAAAACCCCAATCTTTGTGTCCAAAAATAGGCAGTCAGAGTCCTAGGCTTTCCCTGACCGCCTCTTGGCCATCTGAGTAAGCAACACTTGATGAGTCATTGTACTTCGTGTAAACTGACCACACATTAACCAACTGAGGAGATTTTCGGTGTTTCCCACTACTCCTCCCACCCTTTACACAGATGCCAATCTGAGCCAATTCTGAACTGTTCTTTGAGTTTTTTCTGACCTATTTAAATGTATTGTATTAAACTAGTCAGTGAAGGATTGAGCCTGATGGTTTTAAAGATTTGTGTTGGTTCCAGCTCAGGTTGTTGGTTACCTTGATGTTTTGGCCATTGAGCTTGGAGATCAAAATGTCATGGCAAGCACTGAGCTTGTTTGCCTCTCTCCTTCTAAAGCAATCAAAGAGTACTTCGATGTAAAAATTTGTCTGGAGAAGTCCGAACAAAAACTTAAACCATCCTTCATTTCTTCGTGTCCCACAGTCTTTGCGCTTTGTTTTCTCCTCCAAGATTTCTCGCACTGAGTCGTACAATTGCAAAACTCTAAGGTTTTATGCTGGATTGAAATACTGTAAGGGAATTCAACCAAAAGCGAACCGGATAACAATGGGGTCACAAAACGAGCAACTGTTTTATGAGTCTTTGAATCACTAAATCTCTGTGAAAGCAAATTTTCGTATCGTGCTTCTGCTATCAGTGAAATCAAGGCTGAAAAGATATGAGCTTTCGACTTCCGGACAAATGGTCTCAAACTGGGATGAACAATTAAACATCATCTCCAGCAGTATATTGGTTTTTCAGCTGGTAATACCTTTCTTGTGGATAAAACGCGATTGGATTTTCGATACTAGGTGTTAAAAAAGAGTCTAATCCGTAAATAACGTGCTGTTTTGGCATTCCTTTCCTGACAAACAAAGACAGCGTCAAACAATCTAAATGTGAAACGATTGATCTTTGTGCAGCTGTAAGCGCACACCCAAACATAAAGTTTCTAATCATTCAATCGATCGAAAATGTTGGTAATGAAAATCATCTGAAGACAAGTAGAGAGGTTGAGTATACGAAGCAAGAAAGAAGAACAATGCCTTTGTACTACAGAAATGTTATCCCCATTAGGCAGCCTCTAATTGGCCCTAATCCCCTTTCTGATACACTACCACTAATGCGGAGGAAAAGTGTTATTACTAATACGATTATCATTATCCATAAGGGATACTTAACAATATATACTTTGAATCTCACGCCATACGCTTACTTTGCGAATTCAGTTTTCCGAAGGAATTCTCAAAATACACCATTGGCACCGAGGAATTTTGTATGTTAAATTGACCCCACTGAGTGGTAAAGTTTGGTATTCTTAGACGCGAGACTAGTGTTTCTAATTAATTTTTAAACTGTCACTGAGATTGTCAGAGACGTGCAGAAATTGGATCAAATTGCACTTGAGAGTCTTGTGCTTTTTGAACTTTGCAAATATTGCCGATCCCACCTGCCATAAGACTTTGATCCTGCAACAGTTTCCTGCAGATAGGAGGGTTTCGGTAGGCTCTGCGATCACCTAACACACAGGGCAAATTTGGCAACCACTGAGTTGAATTCAGTTAAGTTTGATTCAGGTTAGATAGTCACCTCCGGTTCACAATCCTGATCTACCCAGGTTCACCAATCACAATATTGCTGTCATTGCTGGCAGTTGTCCTCAACAGTTTAATGGGTCACGAGTTTACTCCCACTGCGCGAAATTAAATAGTGGGGTATTGAATCTAATGCCTAAGCTGGTCCTTCGAAACTACTCGAATGTGAGTATTCCACTCAGTCTTGAAGCAGTACTCTGCGTAATGGATTCTAACAGACAGATTCCCTTCTCTGCGGTTGACCTAGGCTCGTTGTGCCACTCTGGTCATCTTTGATCAAGCCTGTCTAAATATCCTTGTTGAAGAAACCGTCATGTTGGCAGAAAATGTGCAAGCCCCTTTCACTGAAGTGAGCGGCAGGCATAAACGCCATTCTGTATGGGGTTCCCCTCCATCTCATCTCTCTGCAGGCAGTCACCCTCGATTTTGCATACCAGCTACCAGAGAGAATATATAACTCCGTTCTGTTTACACGTTTGACTGCATTCAATATGACCTGCATAGTAAGCTTTTCCGTAGAGTGAGATTGTACAGTATACTGCTGACCGATGCGAGCCAGGGGTTGTAATAAACACCACTTTTTCATCAAGCTCTAACCCGTTGAAATTTGTCCTCTGAAAATTTTGATTAGGTTTAAATCGCACGCTAATTTTCTTTCATTTCATTCATTTATTCATACCTGAAATCAATGACTCCGGTCTGGTTCCCCAAAAAATCCCTTCTGTGGTGGAGACAGCCGCAAAACACGTTTTGCTAAGAAAACTCCAACAGTCTTTCAAAAAATACTTTCCATCTACCTTCTCTTCCTCTTTCGGATAACAACTCTAAGTAGACGCAATGAAAATCCAAGAGTCTTGGCCGAGAATTTATAACTCGTGGTAAGAACAACAACTCAGAGATAGGGAAAAATACGGAGTCGATTCACGGACCTAAACCTCATCTTTACTTACCTGGTTTCTAAGTTCGCAAAATTTGTGATCCGTGATGATCTTGTATTCGTAAATTTGCTTTCTGGACTTGATAATCCAATTCGTAGTTCTCATCTTACTCTTGTTTTACAAACTTAATTTCCGACTGAGGTTTCGGCTGAAAGATAGCCACGGAAACCATCGCAATCTGTGCGTGGCTACTGGTTACTTGAAACAAGGTGGACGTGAACGTTCGCGATATGGTACTGTTGTATTTCAGTCACTTTGTATTCCCTTGAATAGTGTGCCGCAAAAAATTCTAATCCCCCCTTTGCGGCATACTCAAAAGGGATTACTGTGTTTTGCCATCAAGGGTCTTTTCATGGTTACACCCCCTCAGTCCATCCAACGAAACCTTAGTTCAAGTGAATAGAACATTATCAATTAGTTTTGCACTACTTTTTGTTTTTGACACAAGAAATGCGTCGATGTGATGTTTCCTTTTTTGACAAGCGTAAATCAGCTAATCTTGAGAAACGTCCATTCAAAACGTGTGTTGATCGATTTCTAGGGGTTTGTTTCACGGATTACATATTTCACTCGTACAAGGGATCTAACGAATTTCAAAATGGGTTCATATTTCCTGTGAAGTTGGGGCCTCACGCACGACTGTTTTTTCTGTTTCGTGTCACAAGAATTGCATCGTCCAAGCCACAGTGGTACCTATGGCTTTGAAATCTAACAGAAACGGACTAATTGTTCCACGCATCAGCAAAAGAATCAAACATGTGTACAACAAACGTGACCCGCAAATTTGTTGTTTCCGTGAGGAAATGTTCAAAAATTACCCGTGGATTCACGAGATTACCCGTGCAAGTTGGCTCTACCACCGTTTGCGTGTGACCACGCTTGCTCTTTATTACGGTTCAGGAAGACCGAAGACTCTAATCAGCATGAGAAGTTCATGATAACCATTTCTGTCAGTTGTTTTTTCTGAAAGGCTTACGAATAATAAAAATACGGCTAAAATGTAATAAACTTTTGTCTCATGGATAAGTACACATATTTTACTCAACGAGAACATAGCATAGTTGTACATTTGGAATCTCTTCCACAGTTTTCCTTGCTCACGTACCTTCGTTTTGAAAAACTGGAACACCTATGTTCAGATGATAATTTACCGGAGTCTACTCTAACGGAATATAGCACAAAACTATTTTTTGAGGTTATTAAATGAAATGATATCATATTATGAAGTCAAGGCTGCAGTACGCTCCAAGAAAAACCGTTCATGTTGCAAGCATTGTGAGGACTACAGCTTCCTAGCTGCGGAAGGACCCTTTAACGTAGGATCACGAGACTCACAGAGTAGCCGGTTTTACTGCTGCTTTCAGAGTTATTTTGTTCGAGAATAGTGAAAAAATAAGGTTTTAGGCTGCTATCAAGCATTAATGATGCCAGAAAGTTTGTGTCTATGCGAACCAAACCATATAAGGACTGTGTCTAAAATTCAATGCCCCTTGTGTTGTTTTATTGTGAACTTTGAAACAGTAATAACACAACTTTGCTACAACTACGAACCTCGCTGTGTTACTGGCGTCATAACTTTTGCAATTATTGATAGCTTTTTATCATTTATGCGACTGCCATTATCTAATGCCGTGCGGCAGAGGTTGTCCTCTCGTGGCGAAGATGCTGGCCAATTATTTTTAGACCATTTCTGCCCGAAAGTAAAGCAGGTCACTGATCATTAATCCAGTGCTGTCAAGTAGTATTGCGTCAGAACTTGTTGATTCCAGCCTTCCAGCCAAGTGTAGGATTAAACATCAGTGATCGTGGGGGGTCACGATGATCACGTGTTTCATGAAAGTATTTTGACACTGGAACTTTAAACTCTGTGGTTTCACCTAGTAACCTGCTTGAGAATAATGCCATCATGCTTAATTCTACAAATCACTTCACCGAAATTATATCTTACAAACGCCCTGCGGACAATCAAATAGGAACTCCCTGCGAAAAAGGTTTTGCAGATAACATAATGGAAATGCTATGGAGAGCTGGCTTACCGAACCAATGTTTGTGAAGCCTGTGTTTATCAAATATATGTCACAGCAACTGTTGATCCCCATTCCGAAATAAATCAGGTTTTAGCTTGTGCACTCCCGGAAAACCGCACAACAAGAAGCCATTCTTCTCTTAGAGACATAGCTCTAGGATGAGATTAATAGTGCAGCTGTAAAACTCGTAGGCTTCACGAGCTACCTCATCTCCTCATTCTCCAACCTCAAGAGCTGCTGTGGTGCCATCACGTACACTAGGGATTGATGGTGTAAGTTGGTGTGAAAATTGTTTGTACTCTCTACTTGTCATATCAGTTCATCTACGCTTTATTGCCAATTAAAACTTCTGAGGACCTATAGATTATCCATTCCTGTAAATATTTACATCTCTATCTGTTGGCTAGTTTGATCCCATTTCTACCGCTGTCTTCACTGCTCAGTGGCATATAAGGATGTTTCGCTGTTCGTAGTGAGTGGAGATGACGTCATTTTCGACCATGTTGGCTTAGCTGGACATCGACAACCTTCCTATCAGAATGGATGGGCAATTGGATCTGTCAGAACAAAAGTCTGGTTTACACAAAAAGTTGTTCGTCTATGGGGATTTCTGATCACGCAGTTGTAAAAGTTCCTCTTCATGGCAAAACCAGCTACGAACTGCTTACATAGAGCAGCGATCGCAAACATGAAAAACGCAGATAAAATCCGGATGCTTTCTTAATTGCCCGAGAAATCACTACGCAATGAGGATAAAATATGATCTTACACCCAGGTCCGTTTTCTTGTTTTGATCATCTGACTATGTATTTGAATTTTTCTGGGAGTGTATGTTTCCCATGAAGGATTTTTACATTTGATGCCACCAGTTTTCCTTTACAAGCATCAAAGAGCTACGCCGAACGAAGACGCAAGCATGGGAAATCAGGTACTACTAATCTTGGAATCAACTTAAGGCAAACTTAAGAAGAAAAAAAGCAGCTGTCGCTCAGCTGCCCCTAGGCAATAAAATCTTCCGCGGAATTTTGTCTGCCGGTCACACACCAAATGTAGAAGCAGGGGCTCTCAGTGGAAGTTCCAGTTAGGCTACTTATCCTCTTACCGCTGTAGGCAGGAAAGAAACATTTTCGAAGGACTGATTCACATATACTTTGGGCTTTTCGGAAGTTTAAAAAGAGAGCCAATTCCACTGAACTCTAACAAAGCTTGTAAGCTACTTGTTGTATCAGTGATGGCAAAACTAGTATTGTGCATCCAACGCATCCCAGGTGTTTTCCGGATTATTCACTCTGCTCCTGCGCCGAACAACACCCATGATAGTTCGAGATAGGTTTCGACTATACTCAACCAAAAGAAGCACAGTTCTATGTTCCGGGCCTAAGCTTGCCCATCCTTTTTCCTAGGGGTATTTGGAAAACCTCTGTTGATACGGTTGACACTAGAAATATGCACTGGATTCCCATTAGTTTATATTCCGCCCTTCGTGCTCCGTCCCGGACGATCTTGTCTGGTTTTGATTCGTTCTATCGTATCATGACTAGAGAGGAGGGGTACAGCCATTAGAGCCTTGTTCTTGGATCACATTGATACTTTCCACTACATCGAAAGGACAAACTTCTCTGTATTTTTTCTGTGGGTGTAGTGAGCAGACTGCTGGAAGCCGTATTAGTGTCCGAATAATAAAAGTGTATGATGCCGTTGATGAACTTACTGAGCCTGTGTGCTCGTGGACTTTTCTTTCCTGTATTTTTCAGATCAAACACAAGCAACCCCCCCCCGGCGGAGAAGCATCGATCCTTGCATACTGCGCGGTTGGTATTCAACGTTTGACTGTTTCTATACTGACCGATCAGTTAGCAAAAACGATAACAGTTTATGCGTTATAGTGTTAGCACTTCCTTCATCACATCTTCAGAGTTGGGCATTCGGCATGGAGCTATCTTGTCATCGTTCCTCTTTTCTTTATACTCTTCTGCTGCGCCCGCTCTCATCACTCGTTGACCATTAAATAGACTGACAATGCAGTATTTCTTATCTCTTACCCCACTGAACAGGCTGTTTTTGTTGTTCAGCAAGGTTTCTTGGACGAAGCCCGTTGGTCTTGGAATTACTACCTGTGTCTCTTAGTTATTCCAAAAATTCCGTTGTATTCTCCTGTCTTCTGATGCTTGACTAGGACATTAACACTGTAAACTCTACTTTCTGTGTACGTGTCAATAGAAATGAATTGATCCGAATGGCCTCAAACAAAGTACTTTGGCGAAGTTCTAACATGAAGATTGTTATAATCGAGCCAAATTGCCGTCATTTATCAAAGAGTGAGATGCGTACTTCTGACACAATACGTCTTAAAATCTTCTTCGCCCCACTTTTTTCAGTTAAGCATTTTTTAAACGCTTTAATCCTCGCACACCGGATTCACTGATCCCTAGTTATCTTTCCCGGTCTACTTGTAATGTGTTCCAAACTCATCTCTCAGTCCCTCCAGATGCGGTGACATATCACTCGAACATCCTCCCCACTATACAGTACCAGATCATCCAACGTATGTCATAAACTCTCTGTTGTAAGATGTTTGCTGGTACCAAAAATCCACCAAACGGGCAATCCATGTACAAAAGCGTAAAAACACAAAAAAGTGATAATGTTCTGTTGTACCCTATCCCTCCAGACTCCTGAAAAGAACTGGGCTAATAATCATGATTTCTTGATTTTAAAAAATTATATAGTTGTAAGGCAGCTGAATACTCTTCCCTCAGGGTGCATGAAGCTTTTACCCGACTGGATTCCACCTAACTTCAGCTGGTGATTGTGCGCCACACGTATGGGAATTCCCCCAAACTTCATCTGCCAAGTTTAGCATCAGTGAACTTTAGTCTTTTTGGACGGAGTTGAACTGCGCCTGAACATTCAGGCTTTGAATTTTGGTAGAAACCACAACCAGCCCATGTTTGTGAGCACGAACTCGGCAAACGACATCTGATAAGAGGGTAGCAAAAAATCTATTCAATATTCTCAAGCTGCTGATAATCATAAAGTGATTTTTGAACTGGAATACTATGTTTTGGATCTTGTGTAATATTAGCACAGCAAACATACAACTGTGAGTTTGTGTCCGCGACAAACTTGATGCCTTCAACGGGAACCACTGACCTTACTTTCCGTAAGATAGTTCTTTTTTATGGAATGGTTGCAAGTGGTTTCGTCAACCCGGCCAGTTTCCCTATTACGTAAAGTACTGATGCCATTAGTGGCTCAGTATACTCATATTTGTCAAGTATCCTTCTGTGAATGTTTATTGGGAAATAACTCGATACTTGCAACAAATCTGCCCTGGTGCTCGCGATCGCCACTCACTCGCATGTATCCATTCCTGAGAAAACAAGTCAATAACTGTCTAACTAAATTAGACCCTAAGCTTCCGTGTGTGAATTTTTGTTGCCCGTGGTTTTTGGTATTTTCTTCACCGAGGTCAGACAGCACTGTGGACGGCTGGTAGAAGTTATGAAGTGGCCTTTGATCGGCGATGACTTACTGCTTACTCCGCACTATCATTCATATTGCTCAATCTTATGGTCCTAAAACATTGTCCTCACAGACATATTCCCCTGCGCCCGTATAATCGCACTCTTCTCCAATAGATAAGTTTGGGCACGAAATTTTGAATACCCTACCAAAACTATTAGGTTCAGTTGGCATACGCAGTAAATGCCTGCGTCTGGAGGTAATGAGCAACTTACTTTCAGCTTTCTAGGGTTCACTTTGGATAGTCATTTACATACCCATGAGCTAAGATGGAAGTCCGTGGATTCCGCTAGCTTGCTACGTAGTATACAAAACGTAAAGTGTGCTAGTGAACTGGATGACCAATTTCACTGCTTGCCAATGAATAGGCTCAATGGGAATGACCAAACGGGCCAAATGTAAACATGGGCAGCCTATTACCTTGATTCTGTAATATGGGTTGTTGAATAACTAGAGGCTGACAACCGTTAGTCTTATTAGCGATCCGAGCAAAGGCCAAATTATTCACCGACAAAGTGGATTTGAGGAGATTCGAAACCTCATAATTAGGTTCATTACAGGTTAACCAAATGCATCAATAAGCAAATGCTAGCTGGAATTTAATCCATAAAACTCGATGCTCGAAGCCCAGCAACCCAAATAATCATATCTTGCGAACTGCGAAGACATAACGGATAATGGGAGGCAATGTCAATTCAAGGAATCCATTTTTCGTGGACTGGAAATCAGTGATTGGAGTTTGGAGTTTTGGAGCGTATACCAATGAGTCAGCAGGCTGGCTGTAAACAGTTCACCTCGAGTCAGCTATACGAACTTATTTGTTGCCTGTGAAAGGGTCGGTCTCCAACTGGTTTTCCATTTGTCACAATCTACTGGGTTCACACTCGTGAATTTCATTCGGCCATCTGGACTGTTAAAGGTTTTTCCCTATCCGCCTAAATGGAATCGATCTTGCGGAAAAATACAATAGGAAAGTGAATCTGTATTCGTTTAGAAATTTAACAAAACTGCACGCTATTCTCTAACCATCCATACTGTTTTTGGTGATGTCAGTTCATCAAGAAAAGTATGCAAACTGACAGCCGTCTGGTTTTCTAGTTTTCAATCTGTTACGTTGATACACGTGTAGAAAACAATAAAAATCTGCTGGCCTGCTGGAATTCTGTGACTGGGATCCGAAATGATTAAAGCAAGGGTGAGGTCCAGTCCAAAGGCTTTTTCGTTTTAGTGCGTCATTTTCACCACCAGAGTTTTAGGATATATATATATATATATATATATATATATATATATATATATATATATATAGTGTAATGGATTTCTGGCTTTACCTAATCCTGTCTCCTTTTCTTTTACTTTCCAGGTGCCGTTGTTAACCATGAGGCTAAGCCGTCCAGCGCGGCCGGCACCTCACACTCCTCTCCCCCGAACAGTGACCTTGGCCCCGACCCCGAAAATGTATATACCCCCCCCCTCCCCCATGGATGCTATCACTTCCGGTTTCGATCTGTATCGACCGCTGTGTGGCCGCGTGCCAATATAAGTTCATTGGTTCCCGAGCGTTGTCTTCTATTGCTACTGACCTCGTGCCGTGACCAACTGTGCTGATCTGCACATCAATTTTCAGACCTACGGACCTCACGTGCATTACAATATATATATATATATATATATATATATATATATATATATATATATATATATATATATATATATATATCAGAACTTGAAGAAATTTCATTCATTCGTGTAATCATGGTGGATTACGTCAATGATTTCGCAAACGTCTTCATATTTACTGTGACAGTCATATTGCCAAGAATCTATTGTAAGTGTACTAATAGATAGCGTGAAGGACGTGAAGATCAACAGGGTTGTATTAAGTTAATTTGCTTATGTCTAGCCACAAATTGGTTGAGTTTCCAAGGCAGTCATAAAGTTGAATCCACCTTGAATTTTCATTCCACTCTCACTTGGCACATTTTGGTCAAACTATTCTCCAAAGCGTTTGCTAATCGATTAAGTCTATTTCACATACAATTTGGAGTTGCACGTTACTTAAGGTACACAGAGAACTCTACACACCTCTATCTGGCCTTCACACTTCAGTCACCACGGGAGTTCAAACGTAATGGCTAAGATGTAAGTGTTGGTACCTGAGGATGCACTTACTAAGCCTCGGCTCACGGAGGTTCTTCTTTTCTTGTGCTGTTACCTGTTGAACGTGCACAACCACCCGGCTGAAGATCATTGGTCCTTGTGTCGTGTACAAATAGCTTTAATAGTATTTGCCATGTACAGTCGTACCTCCACAGTCACCTGGTTTGACCAGGAAGCACGCAGACAGATGGCCTAACATGGCTTTACTCTCAGTCATTTGCCAGGACTGTTTACAATCTAAGAAAATTTGTCACTTGAAGGTAATACCCGATTGGACCTTTGTGTGCACCGAACTTCATACTAGGTCGAACTATTATACTCGGTTGGGCGAAAAGTAGATGAGGTCGAAGAAAAGTTTGCAACTTAAGCACTTATCTCGACAATCAAAAACAGAAAAATACGAGGTCAGTCAGTTACAGCTCAGAGGATTTCCGTCCCATCAACGCAGCTTAGAAGACTTCTACTTTCGAACCATCTCATTTTATTAGCTCGGGACATATTTTTTATGTAAGATGAAGAGTTGCGCTCACCAGTCAGTGTAACACAAACTAATTGTTTGAAACTGGCGCCGGGTAGCGTCTCTTCTGATTGGTCGGTCAAACTGTCAACCATCGTTTCACGGTAATCCTTTCTGGTCGTATCGATCCGCTGTCCTGTAATTCGCTATCCAGTTGACTCAGACGTTCACCCGAATTTTGCACAAGTGATGTTGTGGTGTCAGATAATGAGGCTAGGCCTTCTATCGACGACAGAAGGTGTAATGATACTCTTTCTTCTGCCTTTCTCAGGAAAGCCTCTACAACGATAATGGCAAGAAAAGTGATAAAGACAGTCAGCCTCACGTGTTTCTGTCTAAATAGCTGGAGGGGAAGCGTTTGTCATTAACAGGTACATTGATCGCCGGGCTTTTGATTGCATGGTACATCAACATACCTAACTCGAAATATTGGCCAGGACTTATCAGATGACTCTACGTCATTCGTTAATATCCTGGGAGTGTCTTGTGTTCACGAGATGTTCCACGACTGTTCTTAAAATAGCCTACATTACTCCTTCTTTCAGCCAAGCGGTACTGAGTTCTTGCATCCCTTTGACCAACTGCCGACAATGTTACTTTATGAAATGATATTGGGCGTTCGTTGTCGAGTTGTGTGCGCATCAAAAATTCGATTCTGGTCTCAAAAGTCAGCACCCTCTTACGGTTCGTTCATCTTCATCGGTTTGTTCCTCCGTAATGGCTGTTTTATCTGACTGGAGTACTGTTCCGCGAAAATAAGTGGTGAACTGTCCTTCTAATTGTATGCATATTCATTCTGCTGGTGTTTGTCCTAGATTTGTGTTGTGTCTATATTCCAGGTAGTTTCTCCTCTGTGTTTTCAAATAGAAAACACACCGTGCTCATACGATTTCTTCGAAGTGATCCTGTATGTGTTGTGTTTCTCAGCACAGCCTTCGCAACCCAGAACAGCAATATATTGTAATGAACTAAACAATTGACACGGTAAATGCTCCAGTTTCTTTCGGTGACATTTATTCTTCACTTCCAGCGATTTTGGTGTCTGTGGGTGTGTTTCGTTTTGGTATTCAAAAGGAACTGCAAATATGAATGAAGTTTATAAATCACAATATTCGGGTTTGTGCAGAATCAGTGGCACATTAGTTCTTTTTTCGCCAAAATGACCATGCTCAAAGCTAGTGTACTGAGGAGCAAAAAGCCTGCATGGGATTGTTTTGTTTCTTGTTTCTGTGTGATATATTGATCACGTTACTGACTCGACCAGTAAAAATACTGCAAACGTCGCCTAGATATCAGCTGTAGAAATTACACGTCAGTTTTCTCTCTTCTAACACGTAGTTAGCTTGAAATCCTACTATTCTGTACCAGATAAAGAGTGAACAAATCTCTGAGTAGGTAGCTTAGAATTAACTAGCCCAGAATGACTAGTTTTTCACGAGGTCTTTGTGACAAATACGAGAAACTGATGAAGCTTTTGGATTAAGTTGAATCTGTCAATAACTCACTGCCTTAGAAAGACGATTTTTGATGAAAATCATCCAGTTTTTGCATAATTCCTACTGAAGGTTCTTTATCCCGTGTCAGATAGTCTTCTTTTATGGTACACTATATTTTCGACTGAATCAGCAACCCACTTGCGATTTACCCAATCGCGACTTTGTCTGACAATAGAGAAGTTACAGCTTTGCAGAAAAGTGCACCCGTGTGTTCCGCTAGTCTTCGTATTTCACTGTGCACTCTTATACAAATAAGTACAAGTATCAACCCGGATGCGTGGAAGGAATAGTGTTTGCCAAACTAGAATTCATTGTGAAAAAGGGCTTTATCCTATATAACTGAATGCTTGCTAACCATCGATTGTCAGGCAACGTGAATTCTCATAATATGCTCCTACTAACAACAGTCTCAAGAAGATAACCAATATACAAAACTAATCCGGAATTATGAAATAATATTTTCACCGTTGTTCCCATTGAACGTCAGCTGCACCAGTTATCCTTATCAGAAATTGGTTTACCGGTACTGAAGCGCATAAATCCTTTGCAGTTCCTTTGGGTGCTCGATTCCTGACAAACCAAAAACTCACCACCAACATTCTGAATTTGTTTCATAGCTAACTTTAGTAAAATGGTATAATTGCAGTGGCCATGTAAATAATGAATATTAACCCTTGGGCTGTTTACGTATATACTTGACTAGAAGTTAAGTCAGTGTAATACCAGAAATTTTATCTCCAGTTTTTTGAAATATATTCCCCTCCGGCAGGCTAAGAGACACCTATCCCTTAAACCAAGTTGCTCTATGGGTAATGATTTGGTGATATCCGAAGCCAGTGATATTATAATAGTGAACTATCATAAAGTAATTTTCAGTATTGTATTGTGTAATATTTGCCTAAAAAATGCCCCTGAGAAACAACGCGGATGACCTTGTGTCTGCTATGTGTTTGTGTGACTTACCAACTTGCACGCCGGATTATAGGGTCAAGAATGACCCAGCTGATATGAGTTGCCGATGGCCCAAACAAACCGTAGGAAACTTCCGTATATTGCTTCCGAGTTCTTCATTATTAAAGATATTATATATATATATATATATATATATATATATATATATATCATAATAAAGGTAAGTAGAGCCTGATCAAGTATTTCATGAACTGTTTCATGCGAAGCTATCCAACTAGTTACCAGTAAGAAATCCAATCATGTAGTACCTTTTGTTTCTATCCACATGCTCTTGTTGTACCACCGTACGCCTAGTTATTTTGTGTACACGAGAATGATTTCTTATATCCATTCCTATGCTCTTAAGGTAGAAAGAAATTTTACGAATTAGTAGTCATATTTCTCACTAGTAGAGTATGCGTTTCGTGAGGTCACTCAGACATTTGACTCTGTGTAATTTATTTTGATGCCTCGTGGCCATACGCACGGTGGCTGCTTGAATGTGCATACATTATTTCACGTGAAGATCCGTGAATCTTAATGAAGGATAAATCTTATTGCTCTCCGATCAGTTCTGTTTCGTATGACGCCACAGTTACGTCGAATCTTAAGGGCTTCGTACTCTTTTGTTATGTGGAATTTTCGCATATGGATCATGCAGTTTACCTGCCAAACTACAGTAGCATATGTCATCCTCCACAGTGGAAATTCGGTGGTCCCTGGACTTGGCATCCTAGCTCAGCTGGTAGAGCACCGTTGGTACTAAGGCCGGAATGGCAAACAAGGGTGGGTTCGAATTCCGCCGCCATTACAGACATCCGACACTGGGGAATATTTTAACAGTTGTGGAATCTACCAGGCCACACTTAGTACATGAATTACTCCAGGGATACGAGTGAAGAACCTAGCTCTAAATTAGATGTCCACAGAATAACCATTTACTAATAAGTTAAGTGAGGAAGTAGGTAGTTTTTGAATTAGTCACTGAAAGTAGCATCCGTGGGCTCGTTGCCTCGCATTAGAGAATGTTGATTGGTAGTATAACCTTACTTCCATTTTCATGCTGCTTTCTTTCAAATCTATTAGTTAGCAAACCACCGTTTCTCAGGCACTTGAAGAACTAAAAAGCAATGGATTACTTCTAACCAGTGTGTCAGATCGCGACTACATTTGTATTCCAGTCCTGTAAACAGTATTCATCAATACTGACCTCTCGCTCTGTTCGTGCTGAACAGCTTAATTTTGGCTATAGGCAGTCCCAAAAGCTCATTTCCACTCACCATAAGATCCCGTGAGGGAACTCTTCAACATGGTGGTAATTTCATAAGGTACTGCACGTGACAAATCTTATCCACTGCTCAGAAGTGCTTAATACGTTGCGCATACCTATTTTATTCTAATAAACATGCCTTTCTCTCTTGGGTCACATGTAAGCTACCATCTATTCATTGACTGAAGGTATAAACGGCATGCGTCTTACCTGAAACATAGAGAATTCGGACCTTTCATATCTCTAAAGCTTTGTTCTTTTTGGATGATGTTAAAGTTCGTGCGTCATCTTCTTCGTACTACAATGCTCTGGGACAACGACCTTCCGAGATGGATTGCAGGTGTCCCATCTTTGAAGGCACAAAATGACAAAACTACATGAGCCGAAGTCCAGTGAGTGCTTCAAAGCTTTTGTCATCCGAAAAAGAAAGTGGCGGCCTACTCCCTGGTGGTACACTGTC
The DNA here is from genome assembly GCA_948099385.1 of Fasciola hepatica. Classification (NCBI taxonomy): domain Eukaryota; kingdom Metazoa; phylum Platyhelminthes; class Trematoda; order Plagiorchiida; family Fasciolidae; genus Fasciola; species Fasciola hepatica. The sequence goes on along the minus strand of CANUEZ040000012.1, from coordinate 3,851,127 downwards.
ACCTTTCAAGAACTGCAGAACCTGTTACATGGTAACGGTTGGTACAAAGGAACTGAACTGAACAAAGGCCTCGTATTTTATGAAATCTTTTGGCTTCAGATAAACAGTGAGCCTTTCCATATGATAAATCCTGAAGTTAGACAAGATTATTAATCGGTTACACTTCCAGCAGGTGAATTCCATTCTGATGCTTTTCACATGACAAAAGCTAATCAAAATGATGCCAACTCTGATTGCAGTTTAAGATCAGTTATATTAATGAAGGGTATTGTTCGATGCTTCACAGCTTCCAGAGAGACTCATTTAGGGTTTCTTCAAAGATAGGTTCGGATTTTCTTTTGACCAGCATGCTGATCGTCGTTACAGTGGATAAGGAATAGACTGGAATAACACTGACGTCACTTTCTGCCAGTTTCGAACCTAACAACAAATTCTATTTGGCGCTGTAAACAAAATTACGGGAGTGCCTTCTGAAGCTTAATATTATTCTATGTAGATGGTTCATAAAATAATTCACACACTGCGTCAACACATAAGGCACCAGTGAAAACCGTAAAAGTTACATTCTAATTTGCGCACAAGCGCACACAGGTGAAAGCATTATAACTAATCTGTCTCTCTCATGGGTTTCAAGTCTCAAAAATTGTGCTATCACGGTTAGAAATTTCGGAAAACAGTTGTTCTCCTGGTCTTTTGTTCCTGATATGCAACTGTACTGTCCTAATTGGAAATCATCGAGTAACCGAAGTTGTTTGGTTGTTCTTCACGTTTTCGGTTCACGAAGGCCCCTTTCGAGTTGACCCTTGTTTAAGAAGTAAACTGCTGTGGCGCGTTGGTAATTTACGTCCACGACCAATAACAAATGGGCGAGGTATAATATAGATTTGACTCCAGGCAAGCTATTTTCAGCCAAAACGAGTAGCCTGGTGTGACGCGGAATGATACAAGCCGATTTGGAGTCTCATCTGAGACCCGCTGAATATTCTCTGATGACAAATACACCAAGCTATGTGTTTTATTGTTTCATTCGGCGTTGGAACTACATGCGGAGTTATTTCATTGACTGAAAGCATCAGGATGGTAAATCTTCTCGTACATACTAAGCTCGATAAGGCTAAGCTCGTTTTTTCGTATAAATGTCCCGTTATGTGAGACTTAACATGACTTCTCTGAAAAAGCTATCTACGTGAGTCTAAGCATGATGTTCTAATTAGAAACGTATCTTTTAAATAAGAAAACAATTAATTTCTCCCCTTCGCTTTCCTTAAATAGCCTCAGATAACGCACAAAACAGATGCATCGCGGTGAAAAACACCGGTCTTTTGAGGTTGGCCATTCATTTCGGGAAGGAACTTGATTGCAAAAATAACTCATTTATGAGTACGTTGAGTGACTTTGGTCAGATAATTTGTTCTTTAATTCAAAAGTGTGATGCCTCAGTCAAATTTGATAGCTGACCGTTAGGTTATTGCAAAAAAGATACGGCGTTTTCTTACAAATGCTTTTAGAAGCTCACTTAACCTACTTGGGTCACCGAAGGATTTCAATCAACATCGGATTTATGCGACGAGCACATAACGGCATGCATTTTCCGAAAAGACCATTGCGGACTGTTCTCACACACTGCATTGGAAGCCTTCTTTAAGCCAGTCCCTCCCGTTGACCAGTTCCAAGTTCGACTGATTCCCTCAAATTTATCGCCGTACAGAACTCCCACGATTCTTTTCCTTGCCTGTGTTTTACCAAACAAGGATAAAGTTTTGTCCCAACTGGTAACCCGTTTTGGCGAGTAGAACGTCTTCTTTTTTATCAACGGCAGAAACGGTCGTAAAATGTGCTCAAGTTAGTATAACAATAGTAAATGATAATAACTGGTTCACATTCCTTATCGCACATGAGCACTGCACTAAAATGCATTTACAAATGTGTACGTGTCTCCACTGGTTTCATCACATTTCTTTTTTAAATTCAAATGGCCTATCATGGATCAGATTGTGCTCTTCCTGGCTAGTAATTTTATCGAACTACCGCAAAAAGGAGCGCAATTGATGTGGTTAAAATGTCAGTGTTCTCCGTATTTGACATCTTTAGATTGATTGATGGTGTTGGAACTGAGAAAATTGAGATTCAGTTTCTAATCTCCTCTCTTTTGTTTGCTTTCCCAATGGGGAAACTTAAACTTGGCGAATTCCTCTTTCCTTGAAAGTGTGAAGAACTATTCCAGTATTGTGAGGTTCGTATTGCTTATCTACTAACAAATTATGCAGCACAGAAGCCCAAATAATCTTTAGAAGGTAATGGTTGCGTTGTTACTTTGACTCATTAGAACTCATTCTCAGAGCTTTTGAGTCAAGCTCCATCTGGGACTCCCACCAAGACGAGCATGATTGTGAGTCACATGACTTAACCTTAAAGCTAACCGGGTTGATGCAAGTCAGATTGTTTCATGTCAACATATGCCTTTCTGTCATTGGCTTTGAACCATTATGACTGGTCACTTACGTCTCAGCTCACTAATGTCACAGACTTATTGTACACGGGACAAAGGAGGTTGCGTGTCTGTTTTACAACAAACCTGCTTTATGCTAAAATAAGACCTCTGTCCTGTTGACTGGCGTTAGACTGTGCAATGTTGTCTCTAAGAACACTTTGCAAACACAAGACTATAGAATCCTCACTTTACAGTTGCCAATAATTGCTTCCAGTGGCAAATGAGACTTTCGTTCACGAGATTCGGTGTTGCCTGTTTGTAAACTCATCTGGTAAAAAGAATGTTACAAATAAAAGGAAGCCGAATTCAATGGAGTTTTTGTTTCAGCATACTGCTTTGTTGGCAGATCTACCCAGTACTTTGATCGAACAAAAAATACGCAAAGCACGCTTGTTTTCTGTGTCATCTTCCTCTTCAAGTCGATAAGATTATGAGTAGATGACAAAGAATCTAGCCCATTCGATGACAGAATGGAAAACTTTCCATACCACTTTATTTATTTATAAACATTGTTTTTTGACCCAGAGGCGTTTACACTAGTTCTGTGTTAGTCTATACCATCTCCTGGAATTTATAGTTCTACGGAGACTTAGCTGCAAGTACCCGGCCGCTGGTCAATTGATGTAAGGCTGCATCACCTTTAAGGTATGTGGTTCGAACCACTTCTTTGCTGGACATATCAATGCCGGACATTGGTGATCCATTCTTGTGTGGTTTGTGACCAGGCGTGACCTAATTCGGAGGTTGAGTAATTGCCTTCCGAAAGTCTCAAGGTCAAGGCTGCTGGTTCATCCTCATACAGGAATGTGGATCTTGGAGGCTATATGGTGTTCTTCCCTTCCAATGCATACAAGTGTAAGTATGGAATAAAATAAAACGCCAAACATGATTCACTCCAGTTATATTCGTCGCCTTTCAATATTTGACTGATCTGTTTCGATGTGAGAGCAAAAAGTGTTTTATATTGCATCTCATATAATTTGCTAAGAGCATGAGAGGGTTCATATCACGAAACCTTTACTTTTCCAGAAGAACAATTCATTTAGTTCAACTGAAGGAGAGAGGTGATATGCGCAGTATGCTTAGAAAATATTTCAAGTTTCTGTTTGCTTATTTTCTTGTAACTATTTTTCTTCCACATGTTTTATGAACCACTTCTTAATACATATTTAACTAACCAGAAAAAGACCACCGAAATACTTATCAAACAGCTTCAAACACGAGCACGGCACTGCCACTTAAAGACGAACTACTTTCCTTTTTTCATCCAATCTGTCGCGAACAATATAAGGTTATGCATTCTTGAGAAGAGAACTTATTAGCTCTTAAATGACTCCTAAACGATGCGCAGTGGTGTCCCTTGGTCACTCCTCAGACTTACATTTTATCAACGCTAGTCACGTGAACATCAGCTGTACAGCAGTAGGACATCGATCCTTTCAGATAGAAATACAATTTCTTAAGCACGCTGTTTGTTAGCACTTCACTGGTAATGGGCTCGAAATGAAAATTATTTTCCAAGCAGGACCTTGATGACACGGTCGACTGCTCAGACAAGCCTGCGTACATCTTACAGAAGTCCAAGCGACTGTTCATTTTTGCTCAGATATACTTCTTATGACAAATGTTAGTTTTATTCCTTATTGAATGAGGAGCCATTTATGGGTTTCAATTTTACAGGGTGTGAATAACCAAATCGAAAAGGTCTTTTCATTGTCTCGTAAATGGAGTTCATTAGCTCATGAAATTCACCAAACTGGACTATGCAGAAGACAAATATTCGAGAACATTTTGTCCGTAGAAATTCGGAATAAATGTAAGTTAGTCCAAAATATTCTCCAAAATATCTGATTACCGTATGCTACAATTATTTACAACTGTTTCCTTTCTTGTTTTTCCGCTTTTGTATTCCTAAGCAAGGCTAATTTGGGCTTGCAATTACCAACCACATCAGCGGTACGTTTTACGGACGTGTCATACTCAGGTATGTGGCACCAGTATTGTTCTGCTTGTCATGGTTGATTTGACGTCTATAGTTGAGCTAGTCACACTCGGGCTAAACGTGAGTGTTTCCGAATTCTTTTGGGATCCTGTTGGCCCTTCATCACCGTATCCTTTGACATCCCTGACATCAAATCGTTCCGTTGATGAATAAACAAATGACCTCAGTCGAAAAACGAGCTCACAGTGTGATCGTCTTGTTTGGAATTTGTGTCTGAATTATGCGCTACACTTTGATTATAAAACGGAACCTAAGTGTCAGATCCCTGTTTTGTTTTTCTTCATCCACACTTTATCACTGAGCCGGGTATCCAGGTTGCATACATTTTACCGCCGCTGGGGATGGTGATATCATTTCGGTTGATAACTAGGCGTTTGCGACCTTAAAGCCAAGCTTAGCGATGGACCGCTGATAGATGCTGTCAACCTCGGCCAAGATTGCGCAACAACCAATGGGAGCCATTCAATGAAATTTTAAGAGAACACCCGCTTGAATCGCAATACTGAATTGCAGCTGCCATAGAAGAAAACTATCAACTACTTTCTAGAGCTCACGGTAGAATTCTTTATTCTAAGCTTTGAAAAATACTCATTCGAAGTTGAATCAGCGATCATATTTACTTCTTTACTCGTGTAAGTAGATTCCGAGGGATGTGAGTAGTGATCAGCTAAGTTCTTCTATAAATGTTTGATTGTTTTGTGCAAATTTATATTCTGTTGCATACACTTGTTATGCCTTGGGATTAAACAATTCACTGGTATTATCCTCTAGTCTATCTTCAGTTGCTCTGATCAAAAACTAGCCAGTCAGCAATTTCTGGTTAGAATACTTTTACACCAGTATCAGCCACTTCAAATTAAAAATGTGTGCAAGAATGTCGATCCTGTGTATATGTTCTCCCAAAATCCAATATCGAGTAAAGATTTTTGTTTAGATGTTGTGTTTGCAGCTTATTTCAGATAACAGGGTTTTCCAAATAAAACTACACCAGTCCACTTTTTCGGGGGGGGGGGGAAACTTAGATCCCTTCTATATGTTAAATCATGGACATCTGCTTACGATTTCATAGGGAGTGAAGAGTGGGGGGGGGGAGGGCGTGGAGATAGGAACAAAAACCACATCTCCACAGGATTCGCATAACGGACCGAATATCTTTTTACATCTACCTTACGTAATCCGACTTATGGCAATAATGAATGCATGCAGAATCATAGTTTGGTATTAAAGAAATGCGTTGCCTGAAAAGAACGCAGGATGCTATCTGGTGAAAACCTTTGGTAACAAATATAATGTTTTCAGTGTCCACATAAACGGTTTCTTTCCTTGGAGAATCAACGTGTTATAAGCTATCTGTGCTATGACAATTGATGTGGTGGGACTTCTGTCGAAAAGTAAAAGACTATAAAGTTGAAAAATATGCCATCAAAGCGATCACCAATCACTCACAAGCAAGAAGACACTTTAGTGCCAGAAACGTTTCTTATTGGTCCTGCCATGATGTAGCTGTCATTTAACGACCAACTGACAAGACTACCCATAAGTTTTGTCACATGTTCAAACTCACTTGCTTTCGAGTTTGATGGCTCTATTGCCAATCCGATGTTCGTTTTTGTGCAATGAACTTGGGAAAATTGATTAAAATACGAATGTGTTTAAAACCTTTCAAACACAGGATACAAAATAATGGCAGAGCTCATCTCATTCTTTCACTTTTTTATTTAATTCTTTTTTATCAAATATTAATTGAACAATATTTCAGAAAGGGATCGAGACCTACAAAGGGCTGCCAACTGGGGAAGTGAATGGTGGTGGTGGTGCAAGAAGTCCACTGTGGTGGCTGTCTGACCACCCACGATATCAACCAACGTGCCTGGTGAATCCCGATAAATCAAACCCAAAAATGCGGGGTTCTTCAAAAACGCGTAAACCTCACAGGGGTAAGGTTTTCACGGTTCCACTGGGTGAGCCACTCATGTGTTATCGTAGTGTCTTGCTTCTCGACTTATCTGGTTTTGGTTTGTGTAAGAGACTTTTTACTCTGAAAACTAAGTTGACCCTAAATCTCGCAGCGTAATTAGCGATGTAAAGGCAGATTCTGTGATGGTTCATCCGAACACAACTGACCGAATTTCCAATCACAGAGGCTGGTGAGAACTTGAAAAGATGACTGTCGGTCTCCATGTTACAACCTTCTTGTAGGCTTTAATATTACTGATAAAAACCTGTTCTGCATGGATTTCCCGCGTTCATTCTAAGTGTTAACCATTATTTGTATTCCTCATGTAATTTGAGAGTATTAGGTTAATTCGGCCTTGCGTTGGTCACTTTATTCCACCTATAAGCAATACGCTGACCACTCTGGTAGATAGTTTTTCCCCTATATAAGTAGTAGGTATTGTGAAGATCCGTAAAGTCTGTCTGGATGCAGGTCCATTTACAGTGGTCACAACAATAGCCAATAAAAAGAAAGATTTAACTGTCCAAATCATAACAATAAGCCAAATTTCTGATTAGTCCAATAAGCCTAACGAGAAATTAGCAGATTGATTCAAGAAATACTACGGAGAAATAAATAATTATAATAATAATTTATAGTGTAAAATACAGCCTTCGATTTTTTGTATAGGGTAATTTGTAAGGCAAATCTCTATTTACTTCACTTGACAAAAAATCAATTGCATTTGTATTTGAAATTTTTGAATTTCTTCTTTTCTCTTTGAGGCGTTAGAAGTGTGCCTGCTGTCAATCCCATGTTCATCCGTAGATCCATTTTTAGGAAGCTATTGTAGGGATCGGAGCGTACTGCAACATCAACGATACATTCTAATTAAAACACATACTTGAGTAGTAGGATACTAGATTTCACATAATATGAGATTCATCATGCAGTATGAACGTTCAAACCGTTGACTACTATGGAAGCATTGTAAAACTGTTTCATCCTGTTTAGGCATCATCACTCCATGGTTTGAAATGGTTTAAACGGTCACACAGCATGATGAATTTTATACTATGTAAAATAGGTACGCCGAAATAATTGTTTTATCAGCCAATCAAGTGCTTAAACAGAATAAACACTTCTCGAATGCAGTAACATATGGAGCATTTTAATGGTTGTATCTAGTTTCACTGTGAGGGAAACTGTACTGATTTCACGAAATTCACTGACACCTAAGATGTTGAACTAACATCTTTTGAGGGGGTGCCGATTAGGAGCGAGCATACCGGTCAGGTGTGTTTCCTTTTAGTTGAGACATTTTACAACTGAGTGGAATATGTCAGTTTAAGTTTTCCCTAACGAAAACTAAAACTTGTCCCCTGCTAATGGTGTTTAAGTAATCATGAGGATACCCAGAGTCAAAAAGGTTGCTGAATTTGGCTTTAAATTGAACACCTTTCAAACGACACATAGAATGAAACTTCTTCAGTTTGCATTGCATTATCTGTTGCTGATTCTTGGACCTGAAGATTATCTGGATTAGACAGAAGAAACAATGCAATTGTTCCAAATCAAAATGAAAAAATAGACGACACAGATATTGATCTTTTTTAGCGACTTATTTTCGGTCATTTTTCACAAGTTTTGAATAGCGGGTGAGCCATTTGCAGTAATCTGTAGATCAGAATTAATCATGAATATGCCTAGAAAGTCGAAAACCTTAAATCTGGATTTTTTGTGCTGTTATAATTTTCCGGTAAAACTGTCTCGCTATCTTTTCGCACCTTATTATTTCTGATAAAGTAAAACCCTTGTTTGTTTGTTTGTTTGCTTGCTTGTTTTATTCGCTGGGTTCGCGCTATGAGCCCCATGTCAAAGTCACGTGTCCATTTTAAATCGATAAGCAACTTGTAATACGCGTAAGATTTTTGACTTTCAGCTTTACCATATTAAACATGTGCCTCGCAAATAATGTTTCTGATATCCCAAGGTGACATCCGCGAGCTTCGTAGATGCATTATAAACTGGATGCAGGTTGTCTGGAAAGGGCTTTCATCGTCAAGTTTATATTCAGTTATTTAGTGGCAAATCTGAGATCTCATCATGGGCCTGAATCATAAATGCGGCTCGCTCTTTCCACGAGCATTATGCACCCGAGCAGCTATTTGCATTGGACTAACCTTTCAGTACCAACTTTAGTAAACATCTATCGACCTGTGTACACCCAGTAAGCTCTGTCATCTCCAAGTTCATGGTTTGCAATTCACGGTCGATACGAGGCCAAGCATCGCTATATGTGATGTTAACCGAAATTCTCACCCAGCTCAACCACGTGCCTTGCAAAACTGTACACGTATAACATTAAGTTAGCGCACAGTCGCCCTTAGACTAGAATAGAAACCACAAAAAGGTAGAAGCTATTTTGAAGAATGTTTCTGCTTGACTACCAGCTAGATGAGATCAATGCTGCACAACCATGTTTAATGAGGGCTTCAATGGTTGTTCTAGAAACCTTGTTGGGTCTGGAAATATCGTTCTAAATACGCGGACCTCAGTAAAACGCGCACAAGACATTAAATAGATTATGATTTCGAAAACTGAGGCCTATTACACTAGGACTGGATCCAGTGACGATTACTGTTGAGCTTGGCCATCTGCCGGAGTTTCACTTCCAGACCAAAATTTTTTGAACCAGTTTAAATCAGAGTTGGAATACTTCAGTATTAGACTTTCTATTAGGTACAGGTAGTCCGACATGAAGTATGCTCCGGCAGATGCTCTTTAGTTCAAATAGGGTACGTAAAACAACCAGATAAGAGAATGTTTAATTGTTTTTCGGGTAGACAAGTCCTTCTGACGCGGTTAGAAGTAAAAATATTGTTTTTGAAGGGATCTGGATAAAATTTGTCCTCGGCCAATCAATTATTCGAACCAGTGCTGAAAAGATGAAGTCAGTTTCTGCGGGGTAACTTTTCCTCAGGGTAGTCGTTTATTGTCTCTGAAATATTCATCTTTGTGTTTTTTTTATTTTCATGGTGTTCGTACTCAGCCATGTGGGCTCTTTCCCCTAATGTTTGTGACAGGGAGCGTTTCGATCTTTTCTAGGCCGCTTCCAGTCGTTAACTGTTGAGGCTTACGTAAGCCAGACTATACCCTTTTCCAGTTAACTGGCAGTTGCTTGCGAGTAGGGGGAGGCATTCGCTTGGAGTTAACTGATCAGGTACCGTGTCTCCATTTGGAGCTGTCAGGCATATCTGACTGTCATAGAGGAAGACATGTGCACAAGCTTAACTTGGTGATTCGGATCATACCGGACGGGAGTAGGTTGGCGCCGTGGTAACACACACGCCTCTGAGGTGAAAGAGCCCGTGTTCCAACCCTGGATGTGGCAGAGGGTGTTTACCACTGATGAGCTCTAACAAGAGCGAAAGTCGAGTTTGGTGCTTCCTACTTCAGGTTGGTCGGATAACCCGAGGTTTTTACGTGAAAAGTGGAGTCCAAAGGACAGTTAACCAAACAAAGATTCATCAAACCCACACATTACTCGCAAGTAATTGCGTGATGCATTATTGTAGTCATTGATTATCCGCAGTCTCTCAAAGATTCTGCCAGTGGTTTTTAAAAGATTACTTGAACCGTTGTCTTGGCTGTTTACCTTCGTCTTTTGTGAGAAGAGCTGAATAAAATAAATCGATGGAAGTGCTCTGATGTGAAATCAGTCTGAAAATTATGGCAATTGTGGAGTTTATGGGTCCAGCTTGCTTCGTCGACTTCCGGGCAGGATTCAACTCGATTGATAGATAGTCACTCAGCAGCGTACTGTGGAGCGACTGGATACCTAAAACGTACATCAGATTGATAGGATCATGCTACTCGGCATTACAGGCGGGCTTTCTCACCTGAAGCGAAGAGTCTCCGGAGTTCTCAATCAACTCCGGCGTCCACCAAGGATGCTCTCTATCACCAGTCTTGTCTAGGTACGCTATAGGCTGGATAATGCATTGCTCCCTCACTGACTTTCCAGGACTAACACCCGGCCACGATTCTCGGGTTACGGACCTCTAATTCTCCGACGATACTCTCATTCTAGAAGACCCCAGAAATCTTCTGCTGGTTCTCGACCTTGTATTTTGTAAGGCCGGGGATGCTGGTCTTGAGATAAACACTACGAAAACAAATTTCTTCACAAATTCGCAGGACCTAACGCACTCCATACGCGATGATGGCGGTATTCTGGAGCAGGTGCACCAATTCAAGTACCTGGGTTCAACTATCCATCCAAAGGCCAGGTGAGGAATGAGATTATACTTCGTGTAGAATGCACACGGACAGCTTTCCCACAGACTTGCCAATCATGGTGGTCCCGCAAAGAAATAAGCTTCCATACCCAGCTGTGCACACACCGAGCTGCTGTCCGCCCAGTTCTTACGTACGCGTGCGAAACTTTGCCTAAGAGATTAGACTGTAAGAAAAGGGTGGAAAGCTTTGACCACTGGTGCCTTCGCTACATGGCCAAAATCAAGCAGAATGGTCGCATCACAAACTCCGCTGTGCGTAACTCTGTGGCAATACGGAACGATTTTTTCTTTCCTCCAACAGCGTCGCCTACAGTGATTTGGTCAGCTTCTACGACGACCCAAAGCAAAACCTACGAAGAGCAGTCTACTGCCATCGCCCTAACGAGACTAAAAATGTTGCCCTGGGGGCCAACTGAAGACATGAGTTAGCTTTATTAAGATAAACATGCATTGCCTAGTCCTTTATTCTGCCTTTGAAATACGCAACTGGTGCAATAACTGAATTTCACCATGTGTAGACCTTACCGCAGATCAAAACAAATGGACATTTACCATCAGAGATATCCTGGAAGACGACTTACGCTCTCACAGAAGATAGTTACATAAAAGAAAGAGTAACTGTGTTCATGGGTCAAGTATTTCATGTTTTTTTTGTTGATATGATTGAAATACCAACTCTCAGCTCCTCTAATTCAATTCTAATTACTGGTTTTAAGGGTCAAATATAACAAGCTCGTTCGATTGTCTCGGTGAACTTCTTTAGAATGATTAGGGACGATTCAGTCTAGCAAAGATGCAAGAGCTTGCCGCTTCTAAGTATTATTGGTTAAGATCGTTTCTGGTGTTGAGTGTTGCACTTCATTTGTTTCTACCTTACTTCTCAGCGATGAATGTTCCTTTGTGTGATGAAATTGACTATAATCTCGTTTACTTATTTTTTTAAGAAGTTTTTTGGCTGTTAGAGTCAAAGGCGAAGGAATATTGGTTTGTACTCCTCTTTTCAGAAACACTGTGCTACTGTTGCATGACCGAATAATAAATTAAAGGATTTCATATATTACAGAATGTAATTACTCCTGAAATAAACACGACTTCAATGAAATACAGATTGAATTAGCAAAGCTACTTACCCCCTAGTAATTTATTCATTATTCAAGCAATCACGAGTTAACTGGTCTAAGCTGAACGATGCACTTGATTTTTGGGCAATAAGTTTCTTTAGTCGCGGTTGATTTTCAAGAGACACTCTACTTCCAAGCACAAGTCCTCCTTTGCACAAATTAGATGAAAGAGTGCACTACAGGTAAACACAGCACAGGAGTTGACCCCAATTTATAGACGTACTTTAAATCCCCTCGTAATCAGTGTTTAAATTTGCATTCAGACTAGGACCTACGGTAAAATATTTTGGGGCACAAATCAGTTTTTTCCCCCGTAACAGACTTCAACTTCCAAGTTCGCGTAATTAGAATAGCATACAGACACAAAAGGGTAGCTAGCAGACAACTCAAATAGGTTCAGTTGATTTTCTTTTGTGTTAGCCCAACCTTTGCTTCAGCCACTGATAACCCGGCTTTTTATAGCAAAATACAATGGTTGCGTCAGCATCTTACTACATTGAAAAGCCGACTTTAGAAGACATTTCTCTACACAGCTGGTCACCTGAATTGACTCCTGCTTTCTTCCGATAAAATATTTGGGGTATTTAACAGGACAAACCAGCAAACTCAAAAGATTGTCGTTTTTGCGAAGTGATATTTCTAAGACGACACAAAAGCCCGTGTGATTTGAGACCCCATTTTTCAATGTGGTTGAATCCCGGTCAGTGCCAGTGATCGCAGCGATACCCCATCAACTCTCATAGTTTCGTCTCATCGCTATTCTCCTTACCCGGAACAGCACTGACTTCAGCCAGACTTTATGTTGACGAATCAGACAGAGTTTGTTTCCCTTAGGTTGAGAAGGCTCATCAATACGAGTGATCACCGAAACTGACGTCACTGGCCATGAATCTATTTTCAGCGCGGTCACCTATCATGCAAAGAGTTTGAGCAACTTTCCTCTTGTCACTGAATCCTTTCACCATAAAAGTCATCATTTTCTAGCCACGCTTCGTTTACTGATACCTCGTGATTAGTGCACAGCTTTTACAATTCCACTGCAGTAAGCTTCTCAACTGAAATGTTAAACCATATTTTTACTGTCCTCTGTCCTATGAAAATTTGTTACCTCGAAGTTCAAAGTGATCTCCTACCTTGAACGGTTGTGCAGAAAGAACGGATTAGTGTAGGAAACGCGCAACTCTTCTGAGAACCTTCGACGCTGAAGCTCAGCAAAATATGAAATTAAACATCGAGAACATATCTTCTTTTAGAAGTTTCAGAAACCCCATAACATCAAATGACAATTGCAGAGGATCAATCTATTCTGCGGCAGTGCAAATACCTCTCTTCTGACAATGTGAGTATGAACCATCGGTACGCCTAATTTATTCGTTACTTGTCGCTCTTATTTTTTTTAATTCCCACTTACCTGACTTTCAAACATTCCCCATCAGGGTGATTTCCAGGCCCTTCTTGGGCTTGTCCACTCAGTCTACCGCAAACACGGAGCATAGTGACCTTTTTAATTACCGGCCTAATTAATTTACCGTTCACCCGTATTATTCACCTTAATTTCCTGAGTTTGGTCTTGTAATCTAACGGGAACCAAGAAATCCTGCCAATTAGCACAACTCGTTTGCTTTGAAGGCCGTTTAACTTGCCAGACTGCAGTCCCTTCAGAGCGCAGTTAAACTCTTCAATAATGAATTCAAATTTGCTTGCAAACCTTGGCCCTCCATATATGGAAGAGTTCTTCCAGTAATCTGTTCCATTCCGGACTCTCTCAATGATTTATTATTTAAACATAAGTGTTCGCTAGAGCGCCACATCTGGAAAGACGAGAATTCCTCAACTCAAAGTTGAAGCGGTGAAGTCACATGACTGGGTTAACTCCCGATAAAAAACTGACCAGTTGCTTCCCAAATGAAATCAACTGAAGAGTTCAATCGTTTTCCGTCATTTATAAATCCTCCTGTACAAAAGAGATGAGTTTTTTTGGACATCGTAAAGACTCCGGAAAACAAAAGGGGAGAAATAAAGGAAACAACTTAAAAACTGTTAGATCAAAATAAACCATGACAAACGACTTGCCTAAACAGACTAATAAGTTGAGTGCTAGTTTACGAATCAGGATCCATGAAGCAATCCTTAAAATTGAACTGGAAAACGACTACGTATCTACTGAATTTTTGAGACCGTGACTAAACCAAGCACGTACTAGCTATTTTTTGTTTGAAAAATCGTACAGGCCTTTGCTCTGTCAATAAATATACTCATAATTGCTCATAAATCTCTGTTGCATCCAGCGTTCGACAAACTTCTCATGTATCAGTGGTCTCTGATGGTTTGATTTATTGGTAAATATCATGAACGTAACTGTATAATTAGCACTTTCTCATTGAAATCCACAAATACGATGCCAGTGCTACAGATTTGTAGCATATGGGAAAAGGAAAATGAGTTGAAGGAGGAAAAACAAGGAGAATATAGATGTATATGCATTGCATCTTTTTCAAACTCTCAGGGTATAAAAAACAAGAGGAGACATCCACTTATTTTTTCAATGATTTCCAAAATAACTCATCAGAAGTGGGCTGATTTTATCATTATAAAACTGAACTCAAATAACCTGATACTTCAAACGTCTGTTTGAGGAATTTATTTATGTACGCAATTTGCATTCCGCGAAGAAATTTGATTGTTTCCCTCTTTCTTTCGTGAGAGTTTTGGGTATGCCGAATTTATGATACAAGTTTTACTGAATCCGCAACCCGCTGCCTAGGCATTATGCAACGGCCTACTTTTGTTTGTAGCTTGCATTTTTACTTTTTCTATTGTCCATTTATCTCCCATCACCCGTTGTTTACTAAATACTGGTGTATCAGACAATGAGATAGTACCTAAAAAAAAGAATACCACTTGTGGAGCATCTATCTCGGATACTTTGAATAGACAAACGTAAGATAAAGTCCAAAAAAAAATCATTAGGCTTAGTCTGTTCAATGAAAGCAGATCATATCCGCAAACAGTAAATAAGTTAGTTTACCTTTATCCCTGAGAAAGTTTCCTAAACATATATTAGGGCAGCTGATATGTACAAACCAGAAGAACAATCAATTTTGACAGCTGCTTATCACAGATTTGCTAACTTACTTTCAGTCCGGCAATTTTATTATTGATTCTGGACAAAAATGTACACTGTTTTGGAAAATGTTGAAAACAAGATGTCTGCTGCTTGGATTTCGGGTCAACACTAAACACCGTACTTCACGATTTAGTGGGTTGAGGGGGAAAATCCAAAATAAAGGATTTAAAAAATGAATGATCAAGTTTTTCAGTAATTGGACCAATATAGTTCAGGTGGGAGGGTACATATGTCGATCGAAGGGAGGCAACAATAGGATACCAAAAAACCGGTAATTTGTGTGGTTCTCAAACAATTTTTCCTATATACCAAAGTATTTTGGCTTACTTCCTCGAACAATATTTAGACAAGAGCTTATCAAAAGAGCAGAGGACTACCTCAAATAATTGACTCTGTGGGGTTAACTAGTGAATTTCACTAAAACTCATCTGCTGACCACATAAATGAAACAAACATCCAGGTTACCTGTGCGATGACTGTCGGCCGGGTAGGGTCTGATCTTTGTTCAAAAAGCAATTTTAATCCATCCCGACAATGTCAAATAAAATCAGACATTTCAAACTTGGCAAAATTAGTTTTTCTACCACAAAACATGACCGTAGCCAGAAATATTTGTCCTTCTGTATCAAACAGTTTCATATCGACGGCGTGGAAACTTGAAAACCCATGCTCGCTGTTTTTAATGTTGTACGGGGAGAATGAAGCACCAAATAGCGTGAACGGTGAATTGATGGGGAAGAATAACAAACAGCGACGTATTCTCATCCGCTCCCCCTATTGCATGAAAAGCCTCATATAAAATGCCAAATTTCTAGGTTCTGTGTGACGGTTAGGTCAGTGAATAGATTCAGGCTGTTTTTACGCTTAGTTAAAGGTGCTCTGAATGTTTAACTGCAGAGTCTTGCACTGTCTTTGAGTTTGAGGCCAAGATCCTGGTAAACCAGATAGTGCTGCTTGGAAACAATTTGCCAGGGACGGTCGTTAGCTGGTCTAACAAGCGCCCTCAAAAAATCATCAGAATAGTTTTTAGTCAGAAAATCTTGACTGTGTTTCGTGGGATTAAAAGCTAAAGGTAAGATCCTAGGTGTTGACACACAATCACATGTAATGTGGATTTACATTATTCTGCCACTTACACATGCCGTAATAGGCAGTGTTGGAACTAACAGAACCTAAGGAAAATGGATGTTTTATGAGTCTGAATCGCCTCATCACAGTGAGAACAAAAACATATTAGGTTTATTTAAAACCCGAAGACCATTATTCAGTTGTACGGAAAAGTAGAAATGGTGCTGAGATGAAAAACACTCCACTGGCAAATCAGAGTAAGTCCTGTTTGACTCCATATACGCACTAGCGTTACTTAAGGAACATTGCTTTCAGTTGTCTGAATATTCAGTGAGCACATTATGAGAACACAGATTGGCAAACAAGCTCGTTTTCAGTGGTTCATACTCATGCGATTACATCACAATATATCACGACAAGTCAGGAAATTGGACCACTCTACGATAGGCCACAAATCAGATGAATACTGACATAATACGTGACAAATAATTCGCATCCGGTCTTGATTATATCCTAGATCAAAACTGTTTTCTTTCCCTTTTTTCACCATTAATCTCTATCACTCTCTATTTGTCTAACTAGTCCAATTCCTCAACTTGTCGTATTATGGTGCGATGTGACGGCATGAGCATGGATCACTGAAAACGAGCTTGTTCGCTAATCTGTGTTCTCATAACCCTGCTTTCACGAGAATAAACTTCACTACCATGTCATCTAGCTTAATACAAAGTTACATTATATAAAATATATAGAAACTCCACATTCTGGAATTTTAGGGGGCGCAGACGAACCATCAGTGATCCGTTCATTGATGCAAGCAGTAATTCGGACAAACATCACAACACCTGTTCTTTTACTCAACTATTCTAAAAGCCTTACCCTATACAGATGGGCTCATTTAATCTTTTAATTTCGAAGATTACCCTTAATTTAGTGTACTGCCAGTATTTGCTAAATGAGTTCTTTCTAATACTTTCCATAGTTCTGAGATCATAAATTTGTGACGGTTCCACATAAATACGGTAAAAAACAACTTGACTGTTCCGGATCTTCTAAATGTCCGCAAAACGTTTCTGTCAGAGGATGGCATATGTGGTAACCTTTGCTAATCACTGTTATCTTCCTTGTGGTTATATTTCTACTCCTATTTTGCTATTTCTTACGGCTTTTCACAAATTCCTGAGCCACTGTTTATTATTGTAGTTACCGTCGATGTTTTACTGTGAATCCGATGAACATGGCTCAGTGGCAGACAGTTAATATAGCAAGTCAAACCACCGCCTTAGATAAAATGTCTTCATCTCTGTGACATGCAATTATAATATTGACTACAAATATTCGCCCATGAGTATATGTAAATGTTTAGTTGCAGATACCGACAAGGAAGCTTTGGATCACCATTTTATATAGATGTATATATAAATACAGAAAGCAAATAAACTTTGATATGATGATATTCCCAGACTCGAGAGGCATTCTTTTGGGTCGTGTAGTGATAATAATATTATCTTTGAAGCATACAAGTTGTAAAACAGACATTCTTAATTCTTATATTAAATAGTGCGTTATTTCAGTGCTATTTGAACAGTATATCGTACAACTATAGTTAATATCTGGATTACCCATTAAAAACCATCTCCTTGGTTGATCAAGACTAAACTACTGATGCAATTCCCTTGGTTCTGATTATAGCGTATGTTATAACTCCATCAGCTTACTTATTGAAAACTATTCTTTTTCGTGTATATTATTGGTTTGTTTATGATAAATACAACATAAGTATTGATCTTAATATTGTGAGAGTCTCCATAAACAAAAAACCATACCAAAGACATATACATGTTCACGAAGCTATTTGGTTTTCCATCCTCGAATTCACTTGTTGTGCAACATACATGTAAATAGAACCACTTGAAGATCTTTGGCTTCCGTTCTCAGGATGATTTGAAATATAGGTAATATTTTCAATCCATGCGTTTTGAGGTTTAACATTATCCTTGGATGGATCATCATCCCTATTATGTATCCTTGTGTGTTCCATGAGTTCGGCCTCGTCATTGTAGTAACCAATTGAGATTTGATCATCTGTGTCGTCCACATCATATAAACTTGAGCTGCCCCTGATTACATCCCAGTCCCTTTCGATATCGTTACTGATGATCCCGGAATATCTTCTTTTTGACTTCGAATCTTTATGTGAATACCCGTTTCCATAGCCGTTTTGCAAATGTCTTTGATCTATTTGAAAGCTTTCTCCTGACTTCTGTGTTTCGAATACTGACGACTGCGTAGGTTTCTTAAGTGACTGTTCAGTATTTAGCCTGCTTTGAGATGTGACTCTCGATTCACTCGGCATTACGATGACCGTTGTTGTTCGTTCACGTTTGGAGGAATTCACTTTATCTGATGAACGTGCATCACCGAGCAAGGAACTAATTTCTTTTGTTTTCGTGGCTGAGCTCATTTGTAATCCATACAAGTATACGTTGCGCGAATCAGATTCTTGAGTCACAAGAATCAATCTATTTTTATAATTTGATGCCAAATAAAATCCAACTATTTCTTTATAGGGGATTTTACTTCGATGATATTGGTTTTCGATGTGTATCGGTGGCGAAAACACGAGTGTATCATACAAGCACATCAAGGTGTGCGTTGACAAATTATGATTATGTTCCGCTTTAAGCATCAGCGAGGCTGCATTCTCGCGAACTTCATCATCTACCTTGCTACAAATTTTCATGCCCGTCAACTGAACACTGTCTTCAAAATACGGTGCCTGGCGTATCAGAGCGGACATCCTGGGGCCAAATTAGAAAACGCGGGAGAGAGAGTAAATTTGTCTGGGTAGGCTTTGAAGCATCCAAACAAAGAGAAGTTGGTTCGATAATCAAGCTGCATATCATTTTCACTGATCATAGTGGATCTAGACGCGCAGGGAAGATGACGATCGATCTGAAGGAGATACAATACAGGCTCGATTAGTGCTTAATAGAGAAATGCTGGTTCGTTATCCACTCGCTGTTCACTGACTGCTCACAGACCAGGGAGAAGAAGATGCACTCTCAGTGCACGACTTATTAGGCACAAGTACCTCATGCAGTTATAGTCATGGGTATCAGCAGTTAGGGGGAATGGGTGACGTGTACAGTCTCTCCTTCGTGTTCAGTTGCGGGTTCAAGGCTGTTCGGTTGTATTTCGTTGGCACCCGAAAGCAGCATAGAGACTGGAAATACAGCGAGCGGAAGGCAAGGTGAAGTAACACTGTGGTTGGCTGAGGGACGACCAGTACTAATACGTCGTCTTCTTTTCACGGGGTGGACGTCTTCCTCGCCACCGTATCATCCGCAGTTGGGGCTTCCACCCTAACCATTGCATCAGGATCTCGATAGTCTGACACATTCAGTTCTCCGCCGGCTCAGCCCTGGCCACTGGCTTGATTCGGGTAAAGTGGACGGTCTTGGGTGCACTTCAGCAGTACTCGGCGGGGCGATGCGACCACTAGAATCCGAGTACGCCTCCGGAGCTTTGAACTGACCGCTGTGTCTCGCGAAGCTTTGTTGGTCGTTCAGTCGGGGGTGCAGGTGAGTGCACGCAGACTTCTTCACCAGGCTGGTACGGGCTGCTGGTTGTCGCTTTACTGAAGTGTTTGAACCAATTTCAGTATGCGCCTGACGTTCTCCGTCGTGCCAATAAATGGGCCATTTGGGCACGACATTTCGTCTGCAAAATCAGTTGACGAAAGTTCCAAGGCTGCCATCAGAATGGCCAAATCCATTAGCAACCGAAGCTCAAGATCCGCAAGCATGGCGTGCTGGGCATGGTAAATCGACCTGTGGACTCTCTATCGGTACCAATAGGCCTTTGCTCATTGCCAGGTTCCATTTGTGGGTTCTTGCCCCGTCCACGGAAGATCTTAGATCTTTTGGATAGCGGTCGGTCCCCTCCTTTCGTCCATTTCCCTGCGGGTGGTAGACGGCCTTGAGCGCTCTCCTGACGCAATGCCATCATGACAGCATTTTTGAAACAGGATTCTCTATCAGACTGTATTTGTTCCGGACCGCTCCACCTGGCAGTCCAATAGTCGAAAGCTGATTCCACTGCTCCAGCAGCACTGAGAATTGGTAACGCGAGGACTTCTCATCATTTGGTAAAGCGGTCTACCACGATTGGACTGTGCCCACTTTACCGGCGTTCCCTGGCAGGGCCTTGTGATGCCCACCCGACCAGCCTATTCGGGTAGGCAGCAAGCTCCGGCTGGAGGGAGCCTTATCTGTGACTCGAGGTGGTTTCTGGTGAATGCACTGCGTGCACTGATTACAAAAATCCACCACATCCCGCCGTTGTTGAGGCCACAAATACCCCTGAGATACGGCATGATTCATTTTGTGTTGGCCCGGGTGACGCAGTTCCTGGTGGTACTGTTCCGGGACGAGCTGCAGACTTTTTCCCTCATTGCATACTGTCTCAGTGAACGCTCACGATGCATAATGTCTCTCGCAGTTGATGTGCGATGAGGTTTTCCGTTTCCCTCTCATTTTTAGCGGGCATTCGACGAAATACACTCGGCAGTGGTGGGTGCATAACTGGTGTGCATACCATCGAAGGAATTCTGGACGCTCGATTGGCCGTGGCCATTACCTGTCCTGTGCAGACTGAACTGAACTGAACTGAACCTTCGATTATTTTGCCACAAGCTGAGGAGCATTATTTCCCCCGTATTGGTGATACAGCCCTCCGTCCCCGAACATCAGTCGGGACCGTTCTTACCGCAGGCCATAACTTTCTCAACGATGACCAGCCATATCTGATTACGTGGGTCTCTGGTACCTTTATGAGTCTTTAACAGATTATTTTTGTCTCTGGGTCATGATGTTGCACCTCTGCCCCACTCTAAGGCCCCAACTTTCTTAGTAACCATAGCCATCGGACATGTTAGGCCGTCACCGGGTTGATTATTTCACCTCAAAAAAGCGTCAACATTGGTGTTTACTCGACCTGTTCGGGGTTGACTTTTAAAGTCGAAGTGGCGCAGTTGTCCCTGTTATCGAGATACCTGCCCTCGTTTCGCTCAAACTTTCGAATCCACTCCGATGGTTGATGATATGTTCTGGTGATGTTCAGCCTGTTCAACATGTGGTGCTTGAAATGGGGAACAAAGGTCCCAAAAGCAATTGTCTCCCTCCTAGTAACGCTACTGTTTCTGTCAGATTTACCGAGGTGGGGGCTGTAATGTGCTACCACATGCTGCCGACTACGAATTCAATTCAGTTAAATTCAGTTCAGTTTGCACAGGACTTTTTGTGGCTAAAGCCAGTCGCGTGCCTAGATAGCTGTGTTGTCGGCGCTTTTCCGTAGCCCCTAACACTTTATTTTCGAGACAGCAGCTGGTGCTCATGAAGTCAGATGAAGACGGTGATAAGGTTTCTTGAGTGCCTGCTACGTCAAGATTTCATTTGGCATTCCTCACCAAACCGCCCTTGTGTTCGAAATCTCGCTTAAACCGCGCGAGCTGCCCAAAGGTCACGCGCTATCCGCCTGGGATACGTGACAACTATCATCGGTATGCAGGACAGGGGAGCCAGTGGTTTCATTAAAGTCTGCGGGGGGGGGCTTCTTTTGAACTTCTCTGTAGTTCTTTGCATGTCTTCGGACATTTTGGTATTCACAAAAATATTCTGATCCTTTCGGTTAGTCGATGCGATGAAAAGACAGTTTGAACGTAACCCTTTGCGGATATGCGATAGCATGGAGGTAAACCAAGAAACCGTCTGACATCCTCCGAAGACTGCTGGACCGGCCAACTTTTAGTGGTTACCATGTTCTCTGAGTAACTTTGTAGCCCAGCCCCTTTGATAATGTGACCCAGAAGTTCGACCTCTGTGTAGCGGCACTCAGCTTTGCTGCAAAGCACGGTGGCCACTTTATCATCGCCCGTGAATGTTATATCCACGCTCCCGCAACCCGCTCCAACCGCACCCTCGTCATCGGCAGAGTTAGCCTTTTGACGGGTTGTGGGGAACATTTTTTTGGTGATGGTGATCGCTTAGTGCTGAGTGTAGGTCGTTTTCCGCAAACCGAGCGGCGCGCAGCTATTTCAAACGAATCCGTAAACCAAAGCGAGATTGGTTCATAGTTTCTACGGCACCAACTTGAAGTCCGTAAAAAGTAAAAATACATACAAACTTGAAGTATGCGGCCAAAATGACTCAAAAGTAAAACCCAAAGGCTCAAAACACCGTGGCTGGAGCGCGACATTCGCAGAAGGTTCAAGGCCAAAATTCAAAAGTCTGGCACGAATAAGCACATGTGCGAAAGTGAAATGTGTAGACGGGCTTAACAAATCAATGTAAAATATGGCCGCTTTCCCAAAGCTCGTAGAACATTTGGAAGGATTTCAAAATTTCTCCACATTGAATGTTACTGTGACGGACAGGTGGCCCACGCCTAGTGGGAAAGGGTAAAGAAAACTTGTAATACATAACTTCCTTGGTGAGGTCTGCCCGACCTCGCATCTGCAGCCAGCAGACAGCTTTTCCCCGGTTTCTAATCTGAACTAGTTTCTCCCTGTTTGGGCTGCCTTATCCAGGTTATTCAGACTTTCATCTAGCACTCCTTTGTGTATGGTACCATCAACAAGGCACGTCAAGCTTCCCTTTGGCACAAGATCACCCAGACCTGTACTCGTTAACCGCTGAAACCTCTCGGGGGTGCTAATAACCCGAAAGGCATAGTTTGAGATTCGTGTAAATCGGCTGGAAAATAAAAACACTTTTCTATTTATCATCTGGGAGCACCTTCATCCAACAATACTCGGACACTGAGCCAAGCGTATTAAAAAACCGAGCCGCTCCCGGAATCTCCAAAGTGTGGTAAATAAACGGGAGAGGGAGATCGTCTTTCTGGGTCTCCTCTTTCCGTCGGCGGTAATAATGGTCAAGAGTCAACTTCTAGGACTCTCTACCCAGGGTGGTGGGTGAGGAACACGAGGGCTTTGAATACTTGATAACCTCGTCCCGTAACATTCAAACGATTGTTCATCTCATTTCGTCGAGTTGCTGGACTGGTATTTGCCTGGGTGATTACCTGATGGGGTTTGCCTCCTGTGTATCCCTTGATGCTTAGTTACTTTCTTGCCAGACGAAAGCAATCCGACGCTTTAGCACTATGGAGTTCAGTATCCTCCCATGGTTACTGTCGGTTTTGAGGCATTGTTCGCCCTATCTACGGGCCTGCACAGAAAGCTTCGGCTCCTCAGTTGCTATCGTCCGCTCCTGCCCCTTTGGAAAGAAGCTGACGGTCATCGGAAGGTATCGCAACAGAAACTTCCGCCACTGTCATGTCTACGCATCACAGACTGATCTGTTGTCCAGTTCCCACTTCCATGTTGGTGCATCACATTCCTTTTTTCTGAAAGTAAGCAATCTGCTAATATTTTACCTATTTGAATCCGGCCACTTCTTTCATCACCACTTAGGCAATCTTCCTCTACAGATGAGTCCACACTGGGCATTTAACTGAGTCAGCCAATATTCCGTCGCTAAACGTTGTAGGGATAATATTCGAAGGATTTTTCTTGTTCTTCGTCGCAATTTTATTCCTTTCTTCAGCTGATTTACAATCCTAAGCCGTTCCGTACACCAAGGGGCGCTATGGCTGGTTTACTTCTCCCTTGGAACATTCTTCCTCCACAAGGTTACCAAAATTTCCGTCGGTTCTATTTGGTTCCCTTGCTGTACAGTCCCACTTTTGTAATATCTGAATAAGGGTCTACCAAGTCCAACCAGCTTCACTTGGACTTCGCTGGCTTGGCCACCCGACCTTGAGTTCAGATTTGTCGGACACCACCATAAAGAGTAAATTATATACTTTTTCCTGTACCTTATGGATTGCACATACCTGAAATACGTTCTTGGAATTGGATTCTGCTTCCATTCGTACCTTTTGATCTCGCTTTGCAGCAGGCCCCGGGGTTATTCAAAATAAACCATTATCATTGGCATCAATAAGGTCACACGAGTACGGTAAATTGTAGCAACGAATTTCCCCTTCCATTCTGGTTGGTCATGTCAACCTCTCGCCAATAGACGGCGAACCGGAAGGAGTTGGAGAAACTACCATTTTGGAAGACAGTGCAACGATCGGAGAGGACTGAATGGTAATGTGTTTGTATTTTTGCTTTTGCATCAGTGACTGTGTGCCAGATTTTTCAGGTAAGCCTTCACACTGCTGAATTCTCTCAACGCTTCATTGGCTGACTGGTACTAATTGCTGCCTTGACCTGGGACCGGAGGATGCCGAAAAAGCAGGTTGAATCTTGCAATCGAGAAGACCCGGCACACCGCTTGTCACTGCAGGGTGACCCGGGAATTTCACCCATCCACGAGCTCTCCCGCGCTTTGGCATAGTGCAGGATAAAGACATCAAAAAAGGTATCTACTCGTGGTGGTCCGGGAACTTCTGTCCTGGTGGTAGTTACAGCCGGTGAAAGAGTCTAGCTCGGCAATGTCGTGAATGGCTAGCAGAAAAGCCGCAAGATGATATCACAACGGGGGTACTGGTTGGGGAAGCCTGAGACACTGTCAATGAAGTTGACGTTTTTAAAAGTGGTGACCCCTAATCTGGTTTCAAACAAGTTCGGAAAATACTGGAAGCCTCCAGCGATCACACACAAAACCGACAGGAATTTCACTGAATAAAGCAGCTGCCAAACGAGAACCCGCGATCCTTTAATCGGGAGCTACCACGGCTGGGCAAGACAGCATACCGCGAAAAGGCCTGGGGGAGACCTAACAGCCATATATCGAAACAGCTGACCGGCGGGGTATAGAATCCAGCCACCAAACGTGCTTGATTATGGAGAACGCTTGAGAATATGTTGCAAGCAGTTTCTAAAGGGGAAGACGAGGAACTTTTGAAACCGGCAGGGCAGGAATGCCAGCTGGCAGCGAGTGTTTCGGTCTACGCGAATGGCGGCTGAAGAAACAGCAGTCAGCCCACAGTTCTGTGACATGTTGAAGGAGATGTTGCCAAGGCAGTTGCACTGGTGTGCGTCGCCCGTTTCATAAACGGGGCCAAGGCACAGGCACCAATTTGTGGCACGGTAGCCCCCGTGCCAACCCTCCCGGACCGTCGTCTTCACACTCAGTCGGGAACGGCCTGTCCTTGCACGGAAACAGACCGCGAACTCAGAAGCTGGTCGGATCCATTGTTCCTGCGGTTTCCCCTTGTGCTTCGTCATTATCTGTTCAAGTGAAAGTTAATGGAGCCGTTCTATTTGATCTGATCGATACGGAAGCGAAGTGCAGCCTAATCAGTGAAAAATTCATGACAATAGTTGAAGGCACTGAATGGGCTCCGAGCAGTACAACTCTAACGGCGATAAACCATGGGAAGTTAACCGTCAGAGGTACGGTCACTTCAAATTCGGAACCGGGTGGCTGTGTTGAGAGGCCGCCTCCAATAGTGGCCAAAGGGACTCCACATGATTTGGTAATCGGAAAAGGAATTTTTGTGAATTTCGTAAGCCTGATTGATATCCCGCGGGAGAGGTTATATCTAGGGAGCGGCAAAAGTGAAGTCTTCGGTCGGGACAAAATCGGCATAAACAGTCGCGCAAAGACTCCTACAAAGGAAGGTCAAGTTATACATTTTAAGAGTTCCCAGATGTTAGTGACGCAGCTCCAAGAGATAAAACTTTATTGGATCTCCCTGAAAACTTCTCCGATAACTTCTTATACGGAAGCGAAAAATTGGGCAGATTGGGCCAAACATGGAATTTACAAAGGGGATGCGAAACCCCTTAGGATGGCTTCTAGGGGGACACATATTCAATAATAATAATGGCTTATTTCGGAGGAGCCCGAAGCACTCCAGATGCATGATCAACTTTTTACAAGAGATAAGACGTACGGACAAATTTCGTGTAAATGTAGAAACGATATTTTCGTAAGTAGGAAAGGTGAACTCAGAAGGGATAAGAAAGGGAGATAAAGGTGTGATAGGTGCATGGACACCAAAGAACGATGGAGGGAAGTTAAAAGGCGCCCGGTAGATTTGAGAGTCAAGGCCAACTGAAGAGTTTGACCGGTCCAGGTGGAGACACTTTAAGGCTGACAAACATAGAAGAGAGTGGCTAGAAATCGGTGTAAGAAACTGTGGTGGCCGGGAACGATGGAGAAAAAGTGGGATGCACCGCTAGAGATTAGATATCAATGAAGCATTGCCACACCGCCGCAGATGGTCAGCGGACTGGGAGCTAAACTCGTTGTAAAACAAGGCGCAAGCAATGCGAGACGTAGTGGGTGGATCGGATGGCAAAGGCGATTTGGAGGAATTGGTTGCAGTAGTTGTGAGGCACAGATGCAGAAAGAATAGACGCATATCATGAGGGTCAGAGGGATAATAGCATGAGAAATGGCCAGCGAATACCTCAACGATGCAGAGCAAATGTATATATACGTACGTCACTCTGTTACGTTCTCTCATCTCCCCCTTGACTGACCGGTAAATTATCATCTCGTAACCTTAATAGAAGCACCAGTAACCTTCATGGATGATGTCGAATCGAATTATTAGTTCCCTCGAAAAACGCGAATTAATCGCTACAGTGTATGTGGCATTGTTGGCTGCAGCTTGTACACTGAATGTGGTTGTACCATTGGTTAGGACGGGCAGCTAATTTACCGCCCGAACTCTCAAGAGGGGAGGGGGGAGGGTTTCACCGGTGATCATTTGAGGGCCGCACAGTCTCAGACGGATGGGATCAAAACCACTCCCGTGCCTACTGGTGTCATGAACAGGCCTCCACCAACTCCCAAATCAGTTGCAGTAAGTGTGAAGTGCAGAGAGATCCAGTCAGTGGAATGTTTGAGCCACGCGCAGCAAACAATTACGACGCCATCCGAAACAAAGCCAATTCCAAATTGCTACTGTACTTCTTACAACAAATTAAACAACTATTCAATATCCAAACCTCTATAGTGTTCATTCCGGGCTCTTACGCCTCAGGTTGAACTCTAAGTCAACAACCGCTGCTGGATCACATCAAAGAATTAGAAACAGAAGCTGAGATTACAGAATACAGGCACAAGGAATTTCAAGCCGAGTGAATGACGCCCAAGGCAACGATGGAAGTCCGACTTGTGACAAAGATTGAATATGACAAAACAAATAACGGGAAGTCCGGTGATGGTATTTCATGCAAGTTAAGTATTGTCGTTTGTATAGTGAATGTTGATGAATGGTAAGGGGTTCTTCGGGCTCCTTCACAGTGGTTCTTCTACGTGTGGAATGGGTAAAGTATCGAGGGAGTAGATTCGCGAAAGTTGGTCATACATTCCCCGGGCTTCCCTCGACTTCCATCGCATGGGCTTTTTGGTGGGAACTGCAATCGGTGGCAATCGAGTTGACGGCGAGGCCGAGAGTGTTTATCGTAGACTCCAGGATTGTCATTCGCATACAAAACCTTGAAGCCTTCCGTTCCGAGATATTTTGTGTCGCCATTTTTGTGGGGCCCATTCAGCATTGGGGGCTGCCTGCCATGATGCTTTCTATGTACTCACACATTCACAAATGGCCACAATGTGCCACACTCCGAATTCTATTTGGCCGCATACTTGGGGTTTGTATATGTTTGAGGCTTCTGTGAATTTCACTTCAGTACCCTAGAAACTACGAATCAATCTTGTTCTGGTTTTGGGATTCGTTTGAATTGGCTACATTGCTTAATCTCACGGGTTTGAACTCATCATGCCCCTTTGAACAGACAATCCTGCGGTCATCCGGCTGAGTAGGCCTACTGTTAAGAGGGCTATGTAGTAACAGGTGATGATTACTCAAGCATCCCTCCCGGTCACATTTCACTCTAAAACGGCATCCAGGGGCTCGACGAGAGTTGTTTAAGCACATGAAGCGTGAGCCATTCCTTTGTACTGCGGACCACCGATCGGGTACACTCATCCCATGTAAGGTCGGACAATCTGCTAACCGATGAAGTGAGTTGCAGAGCTTGCAATCAGTTGACATCTTGGGCTCTCGGCTTATTTTGTTCATGGTAGCAAAATACTGGATTCGATTACAGTCATTCCCTAAAATTTCAGCCGATGTTGGTGCCGTTCAAGCCAGCCTACAACTCTCTCGTACGATTTGTCCAGATCGGCTGTTGGCCATACGGGATTGCCAACCTATGAACTTCGTCAAACAGTCGAACGTAGATTCTCGCTCAAGCATTTTCAGTTTCTCAGCTTTTCCTGCCCAACGGCTCTGTAAATCAGTGGGTAGACCTCGGACAATGCACTCCTGTGTATGCAACGCATTCAGATCAGACTGGTACCCTGAATGCTCCAGTGCCATATCGCATTTCTGCATTTTTATCACCAAATTTGGCAGCAATTCAGCCTTGCTCTCAGCCCCTTTTGCCTCCGATAAAACACCAACAATAAAGCTTATAGCCACCTTGATTGGTTGTCCAAACAAATCTTCTAGGATTACGCTTGTCGTGGTGTACTCCACAGGTGGATTAAGCATGACACAGCCTTCGATGGCCCTTTTGGACCTCCCCCGACATTAGTTTAATAAATGTAAGAACATTTGTCCAGTATCTGCAAATTTGAATCCAAAAAATCTTAGGATTGCCTCATAAGTTTACGGTATTGCTCAAGGTGTCCGTCAAAAGGAGCTAGCTCCACTCTCGGCAGGTCGAAGGCAAAACCCTCGGTAGTTTCAGGTGGTCTCAAGGGTTTATGTTCGTCAATTACAGCGCCATTTCGATGTTGATATCGTGTGCTACATGGATTTCCCGTTGGCACGCTGAGACCAGTTCCTCTTTTAGGAGGCTCTGTTTTTTTTATCCTGCTGACCACAGCTGGTTCTCTAATTTCATCACTCTCGTTCTATAAGTACTAAGTTCAACGAACTCATTGCAATTAAAAATATTTGACCTGGCACCGACGGAACTAGCAAACTTGGCAGTATCCAGAGATTCGAAAACACCCTAACCATCCGCTGAGACTTGCCAAATTTATCCCTGTTGTATAATAAGGTCCTTGCTTCCTCGTTTAGGCACTTCTAATAGGTTTTCTTGTTCAGGTTTCACTTGAGTACTGTAAGTCATTTCTCGTAAATAGGGCAACGCGTAGCCTATTCGGACGAATTCCACAACCAGAACTAGATCGATTCGTAGTTTCCACGGTATCGAATTGAAATTCACAAAAGGTCCAAATATATACAAACCTCAAGTATGCGGCCAAATGGACTCCACGGTAGAGCTCAAAGGTTCAAAGCCCCGTGGCTCAGGCATGACAGGCAGAAACGGTTCAAGGCCGAATTCAGCCGTCTCACTTGGGTGGATAAACGTGCAGAAGTGTGGTGACCGGGCGTGGTTTTCAAAGTAATGTCAACTATGGTCAAATCCACAAAGCCAGTAGAACATTCGGAGGATTTTCAGTGTTTGTTCTTTAAAACTATAGAGTCAGCGGACAGGGTGAAAGACCCCGGAAATATGGTGACTCCTGACCCTAAATGGTCAGATCAGTGTGTAGCAGCCTCGAAAAGGGCACTCGGTGAGCTCTTTAGGTCGAGGTCAGCATTTTTACTCAGAGAGCCAAGGGTTCTTATGCCAGTATACGTGTATATAGGTGGACCCTTTTCAGGAAACTGTTTAAGCATGATTACCCCCCTACGAAAAGGAGGCCACCTATCTAGAGAACGTACAACTTCTTGTAACACGCATGGTTGAAGGTCAGAGAGGGAAGGCGTATGAGCAGAGGCTCCAGGACATCAGACTTTTCTCTGTGGAAAGCAGAAGACTACCAAAGGATCTCATAGAGCCATTAAAGGTAATCAAAGGCTTATCTGGGCTTAGAACAGAGTCTACTCCATATGGCAACAGACTCCAGAACAGGAGGTTACTGGAAGAGGCTGGGGAACGATCGATCTAGGCTGATGGCTAGATCTCACTTCGTTAGCAATAGGGCGATCAGCTGCCGGAATGGACTGCCGGAAGGGAGAATAGAACTGGGGACTGTCCATGCTTTCAGGGGGCCCTAGATCGTGAGTGGAATGGGATCATTTCTGACGGTAAATTTTGAAAGTGCTACTAGACAGACGGATGTGACGTCTTTATTCATTGAACTTTTCCATTTGCTACCTAATGACTCAGTGAATGCCCACGATGCCTAATGACTCTTGTGGTTGTTTTGCGGTGAGGTTTTACGTCACCGTTCTATTTTTAGCTGGGACTCAAAGAAATGAACTGTGCAGTGGTGGGTGCCTACCTAGTGTGCGTACCATCAAAGGAATTCTGGAACCTCGATTGGCCGTGACCAATATCTGTCCTGTTCAAACTTAACCGAACGGAACTGGATCGAAATGAAACTTTCTAGCTGGAGTTCACAGTGACATTCCAGACCACGAACCAATGGTGGATAGCTTTTGCTAGTCTTTGAAGTAATCCACCAAACTTTGGACGGCCTCTGGTCTCGGCTCATACATTTATCTTGGATGGTGACAACATCGGCGACCACTTAATGTAAATCATTCGGCGTAGGCCAAATATCTGAAGGCGGGACAGCTTCATCGACTCCATTGATCATCGTCAACTTCTGGGCTGCTTCACTGAGACGGATCACTTTGCAACTGCCACCCTCCCTCTTGGGTATGCCAAAAAAATAGTTTTGCGTCCTGCCGTTCTATACGCACACTGAAGATAATTGGCTGACCTTTGGCGAGCCCATGTAAAATGTGGTAACCCGGCCCGAATTTCTGCGACGTCGGCTTTAAAGCTTCCTTTTGTTTTCGCTTCCTGGTTTCTTCAGGCTTGGAGTGTATTCAATCTCCGTCGTCCCTTTTGGCAAGCTTGTTATTACTGTTATTATTATAATTTCAGAAATTGTACAATAAAGCTACCTGGAGTTTGGATGGTACGAAATGGAAAGTGATTTATATGGCAAACCCGGGTTAGTTGCAAATTCAGTGATGGGGGCACAAGGGATTGATGAAACATGAAACGACTCAAACCAAAGTTGTGATCAAATGTGAAAGGTACATAATATAAAACCTTGTTGCGGAAGATTATCGGCGGACTGTCACTCACGATCACCGAACAGAGCAAGTTGTTAAGAAACGCAAACCGGTGAAAACTGCACAGGGTTATCCAAAGAAGGTGGGCAAGCGCGGGGATGAACGTAGTCCCAGGTAAGGAGGAGGAAGGTGACCGGTGTGAACATCAAGTCCACCGAAGTTGGGGGTTTGCAGCAGGTAGAAGTATGATCGAGCCACAAAAACGTGAGGTGTTGATAATGAAGTATAATAGTGTCGTGATGAAGCAAGGCTTGGGAGGCGAATGGAGGAAATATTTCATCTGTGCTTAAGTCTGGCAATTCTGCAAAACCGATAAATGTGTTGCATCACATGGAGTCTTACGAGGCTTTTATACAACAGTACCCGGCGTGGCAGATGGGAGTGATGAACAGCTCCGAGTTTGGAGGCTGCATTTTTATAAACTTGTGGGGTACACCCTCAAAGACTCCAGTTTTAGAGTCTTCTGGGCGTGCCTATACTCTGCAATGGGATCTTTGGAGAGAGGAGGGTACAGTCGATACGGAGCCGTTTACCATTGGTATACAAGCTCTTGTGCTGTGTTCGGTCGCTCGAAGATGGCAGGATAGGGGCTTGGTTAGCTACGAAAATATTTTTATTTATCCCTAACCACCTAACCTGTAATATCCCGTAATCCAAAGTGAAATCCGACAATAATCCTGGAGCGACTTTTGCTAGCAATGCGCATGCAAGTATTGGTCCGTTGGAGGGATAAACGAATATTCGCTAAGGCACCGGGTTCTAAAAGGGAAGTGGAAAGACAGAAGTTACCAGTCTGGTCGTTGTACCAGCTTTGGGTGAGAACGACTAATCTGGTGAATAGAAAAAATACTTGAAGTTTCGATGGAGTTTTTGTGTGGATGCGGAAATGGTACATTTCCTTGGGCCATGAGGAAGCGGAAGCTTGCGGCAGCTTGGTGGAATTGAGTCCTCAAGTATCATGACCATACACGCGAATCTGTGAAAGTTAGTTGGTAAAGAATAATAGTCCACGTGTTGAAAATTCGTCTCACGAAAAAGTGCGAAAGAAGAGAGCAATGAGACTGCCGGGCAACGGTCTGAGACAGGAGAGCCAAGTAAAGGTAAGCTTCTACCACAATGAAATGGGCGGAGTTTTACGAGGGAATTGTGTCACTGGGCACTTTGGCTGCGCAACTGAGCCAGCACAGTAGCAGATGATCCACAGCTGACTTTGGGCTAACACTACTGGCTCGTGAGCTCGAGGAGAACACAGTGGAGGCTAAATCATTGATAGTAAATAATAATATGGGTTATTCACGTTCCTCTTTGAAGCTACAAAATTCAAGCTAGAAGTGGCTCCTGGTTTTGAAACCCAGGTGTATCATTGCTGGAGTGTCGTCAGAGCAGAGGTCACGTGATGTAAATTTTCAAATTATGTAGGACTATTGCACCGGACATCGGCACTCCGGGCACGGATTTTTTTGTGGAATATAAAAGGGCTGAAACCGAGAGGCAGGTTCAGCAGGGGCATGTGGAGAGGTCAAACGACCTGCTGCCAACCCGCGAAGGTTCGAACAAAAGAACTGACGTCTAGCTCAAAAGGTCACATATTTGGAGTTTGGTATACGCAGGGACGGGTCTTGGCTGTTACCAGAAATTTATTTGTTATTGAGAGGGACAGACTGCGTTGATTCAAAATCCCCCCAGCAGTAAGAGCTATCTGTCTGTTTGTATTGCAGAGGAGTGGGGGAGTCTGTTTGCCCCTCTGTTTGCCTCTCAGTTCTCCTCGACTCCCCTCACTTTACACTTGACTCCGGGGTCTGCAGTTGCTAACGATGGCTGTTTTCGCTATTGTGAGACTGCCACGTATTAGATGCTAATGATTTCTGGAGTGCTGCCGCCTTCAGTTATGAAAGAAAAAGACTGGGGGTGGAGCAAGCACCCGAGTAATGGCAGCGCTATCAAAGCTCTCACCTGGCCGCTTACTTCAGCCAATAAAAGTCGGATCAGGGCCAGCATACATGTAAACCATTTGGTGATTGCTTCGCCGGTGTGGATATAATAATGGTAATAACGATGAAAATAATAATACTATTTCTTTCTCAGTTAAAGTAGAGTTGCACGTATGAGGGCGTGATCAGATTGTCCAGCCTTCATAGAAGGGGCCAACGCTGTGCAGAGCTGCAAAGGTGGGTCACATAAACTAGCCTCCATATAGTAAAACTGAACATCGTTTGAATAAAATAATATATCACCGGTTTACGCGGATAATATGAACAGGTTTTGTTTTTGGTCGTCAGCGATGTTAGAAAATCATTCCTGTGAAATATGATGAAGGAAACTTCATTGTGGAAAGTGGACGAGCCAATACTAACAGGGAAGAGGCAACTTCCGGAAAGTGGTTTCTCCCGGTCATTGCACAAAACAGCCAGCTAAGCCAGAAGATGGGCTTTCCGCCAGCCAAAATACTATAACAGCTCAAAGAAGAATCCTGAGGTATCAGAAAGTTCACTACGGAGAAATAAAACTGCCTTTTGATGTGTGGGACTCTGAAGGCTTCAAGATTTATGAGTGAGAATTTACGTAAGGGGGCACAGCAAAGAGAATAGCAGTTTTCAGTATCCATACAAATAGAGGAGAGGGCAAAAATGCAGATTAGTCTGATGAGATGTCCTGACATGGTTAGAGAGTCTGAAATTCTTATTTCTCGTTATGTGAGCACGCAAAATAAAATGGCGTGGGACGATTGCACATATTGGTGCATGCAGTTGAGAGAAGGTTACTGATTCGTCCACTGTTTTAACTCTTCCAGAGTGATTCAAGTTGGTGGTGCTTTTGAGTGGTATTATATCATGATTAGCAGATGTGGTCGGGTTTTCAGTCCGCTTGCCGGGTAGGGTGCGGACTTCAAGTCGGTTCAGCAGAACGTGGGTAGACGTGTGGGACTTCCGGTACGAAAATTTGTTGGGAAAGTAGCCCCAGTTGGGGTCCACCACGGTTAATTGCCAACAAGGCAGAATGCTTCCTAGAATCAACCCAAGATGAGTCATCTGGGGGCTTTAACCATAGGCTTCGACCAAGCAATCCGGTGGGCGACGGCGAAGAATTAAGGGCCCGAAATAAATGGGGAATTCTGCGGTCTGGAAGTGGTTCCAGCTGTGAGTCATGATAATAAACAACGGCAATGTATAGTAAGCTGGGTGAATCTGTATGAACTCGGCAAGATCGTGACTCCAAGTTGGTTGTCGGTGGCACTTGTGTGATATACTGAAAGAGAATCTGGAGTTAAAGGATTTATTTGCAGAAGCTTGGAGGGAGAATTTTTGGATGGGATGAGCGACGGCTTACGCAGTACGTACACGGTCGGAAGCTGGAAAATTTGCGGGCCACGAGTGGGTACCAAGTGTAAGCATTCGAGGAGCCTGATCATCCATAGGTTGGCCAAGAAGACGTGCCATATACGGCATGGTGAAGCTTCTTGTGCGTGATGGGGTTAGTTTCAGTGGGAGATGAGATTGAGATGAATAAACAAGTTACTGAGTTATGAGTTAGGAGCGGAGGGGAAAAAAAGAAATTCCTTTGGGCTGTAGTGGCGGATGGATCATGGTTATGTGGTTGCCCGAATGCATCTGCCAACTGTAGGGCACGGCGTCATAGGACAACTTTGGATTGTACGCTCGAGGAAAATTTTTATTAGTTTTTGTAGAAAAATGGAAATGGGGCAACGGCGCTTCACTTGCCTGAAAAAGTAAAGGAGTAGATGAGCTGTTACTGGTCGAGGTGATTGCTAGAATACGACGTGATATTACATAGGGCCTTTAGAGGAATGAAATGGACACAGTGACTACCTGAGCGGCTGCATTCTCCAGTGAGCAGGCTTTGGATAGTGATCTGGTTCCACTGCGGCTGCCAGCTGCTGGAGTCTACAGTGGTAGGTTTATGTATTCCCGGAGCATAAAGTGGAGACTTCTTACATCTCGTGCAAGGTGAAGATGTTAAGAGGATAAATTCTAAGGTTGCCGCGTAGGATGCCAACGCTCACGCTTCATTTGGGACCAGGGAGAACAGCGTGGGCTCAAGGAAAACTAGATGTACCGCCACTGTTCTTGGTCTGTGAACTGCTAGTGAGTGCGCTTCTGGGGTTCACCTGATAAGGCTTCAGTTTACACACTCTTGTTCGCTTAAACAAGTGCCGGTGGTAATGGGTCCATATGTAAACGGGAGGATTATGAACACGGTGGACATCGCATGACTGCACTTTGGAAAGTGTATGGGGACATCGAAATTTAGAAACTCCGAGCTGGCGGGAAATAGAGCAAAGAACCCGAGGGTGTTTGAACTGTGGAGTGAGATTCGTTTATATGTGGAGAACTCAGTCGACAAGTTGTCACCCCGCAGATGGTCCGCAGAGCTACTGAATGCTTAGCTCATACGCTCTTTTGTCCGGGGTTCCCCATATGCATGCACGGGTCGCGGATGTAACGGGGAATTCATCCGATGTTGGAGGGGGGCACAGAACATCAAAGTGGTACCCTAATAGCCAGGGTGTTTCATTATTTTGACGGATTTTTCTTTTCCGATAGACGGGCGGGCTTGCCTATCCGGGGAGCAGTAGTGCTTATTTCTCCCACACCAACCACATTTTAGGTATACCCCAGGGGTCCGCCCCTGCCAGTGTCGGCTGTTTTCCACTTATCATAAAATGGCCACAGACCGGGTGCCACTTTCACTTCAGTGGTGTTGCCGCCCTGAGCTGTGAAAGAGGAAAAATGTGAGAAGCATACACAAGGATTTTTTTCAATACTTGAAGAATGCATACCTGACAGCCGGCTGCTGACCAAAACGAGGTTCGACGAAGTTCCATTCACATGAGTCGACCGTCTTGAACATAACTTGTGGTAGTACTTGGGGACAGCAAGCAGATAGTTTGTAGTTTTGGTGAGTAAATATTGGGGGCGGTTTTTGCCTATCATGGGGGACACGTTTATTTTCGATGGACCGGAGACCGACATTCCGAGGTGGCTAATACTTGCTTCCATGAAAGAAAAGATGCTTGCCTAATGATCCGATTAAGTGCTACCTCTAAAGGGGATGAGAGTTTCTGATAGGTGAAACAACCCGGATAAGAAACGGAGAGACAGAGGTTAGATCAAAATTGGTGCTAGGTATGTTCTGAGGCTATTCACCTGGCTGAGTGTATTGCGTATATTCAGGGGCGACTTCGGAGGTACTGGTCTTATCGTCTGTAGCAGTCATATTCGGGCTTTATAGGCTGACAGGTTTATGTTCATTCAGGGATGAGGACAACAAATGGTGGGGTACAACATAACGCTAATCGATGGTTCAAAGTAATACCCAACACCTACCTCGTGGGCCTTATGGATAACCACAAATGGATTTAAAACAGAAATTGTTTTTAGACGCCCATCTCCATAGATATTCCGGATTTAAGTGCGGTTAACGAGTCAAGGAAAAGGGCGTCTACTGGTAGTTGATTCCAAGACACTACACATTCAGAGGCAGAAGTTTCTTCTTAAGGGTGTCCGAGAGACAAGAATCAATAAATGATGTGCCCTTCTAAAGTGTGCTTGACTGGAGGGCCGGGCTTGCCCATAATTGGGTTTTGCTGTTCTAATCCATAGAGGGTCATGCCACAAGAGTGTACAGCTTTGTGTATGGCTCATGTTTGTGCGAAGCCTCATCGGCTTCCCGGTAAACCAAAGCTGAACACTTTCAGTAACAATGATGTCGCTTTTGTGCATGCCTGAAGGCACTAGCGGGAAGCGTTCTAAGGTTGGGTGGATATGAGCTTCACTTATCTCCGATTATTGATTCATCAGGAGGACGTTTCGTTGCAGCAAGTCTATCGGCTCGCCTGTTCTGGCAGTTATGTGGGAAGTGTCTTCAGGGAAGTGGAATACTCGAGGGTATTGCAGTCCGAGGTCTCGTATCTTTGGGAGGTAGAGGGGATGGAAACCTTCGATCCTAGGAGTAACACAAGAAAATGTTGCGAATTGGTTTGAGATTACTGCTTTTGTTTGCTGAACTTTCTGTTGCTTATTGGTTATTCTGGGATGATGATGGATATGTGTCAATCATGATGACATTCAGAGATGCAGGTAGGTTACATCGTTGAAAACTCCAAACTATCTTCATGTGGTCGGCAACAAAGAAAGTTGTCCTGTGGTTATGGACACTGCAGCTGTCATTTATTTAAGGTAAAAGCAGCCATGGTATTAGAAGCTCCCCCCCCCGGATAACCACACTTTCCTCCGGTTGGGGAGGTTGGTCTTCTGGTCATCTAAGTAACTGGTGACTGTTTTGCAGATAGGACCTAAACCAGCTGAGATGCCATATTCTGTAACCTGCAAACTAGCCCGGCAACTTCAGACACGAAACTCTGTCGAAGGCTCTCAGTATATCAAGGTAGATAATGACCAGTGCTCAGCCTTTGTACAAGATTTTTGTTACCAGGTTCCGAAGATTTAATCTGCAGGTTGAATACGAGCGTGATCTAAGAAATCCACGCTGTCATATATTCACGGCAACTTCAGAGGCATGAAGTCTTCGACGAAAGAGAAGTAATATGGGCTTTGCGAAGGCTGACTGACAGCCTGTCATGTGGCAATGGATGATTTGTGCTGATATATCAATGAGTGCCTGCCGAAAGCGGCACCTTCAGATAAAAACCGAAGGCTGTTAAGATCTGAGGATGCAATAGACACAAAAACGGTAATGAAATAAAACGATTGGGTGGGCAGGACTTCGGTTTCAGGTCCCGGCGGAACTACTTCGTGAGCAGTTGTGGATGAGTTTTGTGTAGAAAAATAAAGCTTTGCAAGGTCTACGGACTGATGGTGAAAGATAGTTTCAAAACCAAAAGCCTCATGCATAATAGCACGAGTCACAGTAAGAAGGTTTTCAATTGTTGGGTGTCGTTCCAGCAGGTCACTGAACAGTAATTTCAGTCAAGGCTTAAGTTTTCATAAACGAATCAAAATCTCAAACCAACTTCAAAGGCTCCAGCTTTAATTAGGCATGGGACATTAGGCTTGACGAATATTCCTGCTGTAACGCTTTCGCTTAGGTTGGTCTTGAAATCCTATGCGGACTCGATGGACCGCAGATTTTGTGGCATTTTGTTCCAGCTGGAGGCATACTTTACGAGACAGAAGTGGAACCTCAAGGTCTACTTTGTAGGCAGAGCATTCACAGTACTATCTCTACACTTCAAGGAATAAAGCGAGCCCCTGGGGTTTCTATACTGCGGATCTTGCTCCAAAATTTCATTTTTCCAGACCACGGATAAAAGGTAAACTCGGTGCAGTCCCTCTATGAAGAGGGGTTAGTATTTTAGCAGGAAGCTTCGTTCGTTTTAGCTTAACTTGGTCCAGTAACCAAGTAGTGATTTTGTCAGCGATGTTTGAACACACCCTGTGGCAGCTGTTTTATATGACACATACTTGAGTATAACACAGAACAACACTCTAGAGTGGGTCTGACGTGAGTTGTGAAAAATTACTCTCGCTTCCCAGCCGAGGAATGGTTCAGTGAACTGGGCCGACTAGCCTTGTGGCCTTTGCAGCCTGGCTGGTTGTGCACTCCAAAAATGTTTAGGAGGAGAGGTGCTGCAATCCTAAGTCATGCTGTGGTGCTTTATCGGGAATGGGATGCCCATCCATCTGAAAAAGCTCTCGGAGATATTGCATTTACTTTTGAGGGTGCGTCTTTTTTCTGAACAAAAGTTCACCAAAGTACAACTGCACCATGAGGTGAGAGGGTTATATGCCCGGAGATGCCGCTTATAAAAGATTTGGTTTGCCGAGATCAAATTTATATAAGATCTTGATAACTTCCCAGAACAGATATCGTCTAGTAGTGAACTCAATTGTGCTGAGGAACTAACCCCTTTCTGGGTAGCTTTTTGGATTTATTTTCCGCGTGGTACTTTCTGAAGCTTAGCTCAGACCTAACCATTTTGTTGGACGGCGTATGTTTGCCCAGACTGATCTTTTTGAGGCTTCCGTTGATCTCGTTCATGAATGGCTTTTGCTTTCGGTTTTTTGAAGACTGTTCACGCACTTTGTTTGTCTTTCGCCCCGCAGTAGCTTATGCTATATTTCGTGCATTTCTGGTATCAGCAATGATTCGGTACCATGATGTGTAGAATGCACTACCATATCTATCCACTAACTCGAGTCTTCTTCATTCTCCCACTAGAGGAGATTTGTTGGTAATTCGCTCCGAGGCCGGACGGAAGACACGTTCGTAAGTCACTGAAATAAATAGACACTTTCGATGAAACTAACTTAAATTGATGAGACTTTTCTCATTTCAATCAGCTACAACGAGTCGGGGTCCGTGACATTCCTCGCACGAAGGTGCTTCGACTTTTATTTTGTCTGGCGTTTATCATTCGACCCATTAGAGATTCAGCTCGCTGTCCACGATAAGGTGCATTCAAAGTAATGATCAACCGGCACACTACTAAGCAACAGCTGCTGCAATAAACTCGTGGCGCATCATCAGTTCTTTTCAGTTTTCCCACCAAGCAAACCACCCAGTCAAATGCTCCCAAGCTTTCAGTAACCAGCTGCTGCTGGTTGGGATTAACGCGACAGCCAAGACCAGGAGTGTGAAAATGAACACCGAATGATAAACAGCTGTTCTGCTTCGCAAAGCAGCAAGGTTATGTTTGGGTGGTAGTACCTTGGGGAAGTCTACACACTCCATGTGATAATAGCAATGATTCATATAATCAGCTCCCCGGCTAATCATCGTCGACCGAAATGGGAAAACCCGAAACAAATGAACAGGTTAACGATAAATAAATCCACTAGTAAGCATGTCCTTCTTCGGTGTCCAATGCGGGTGCGAAAGAAACCAAACATATTTGCTTTTCTGCAAAGAG
This sequence comes from Fasciola hepatica, assembly GCA_948099385.1. Lineage (NCBI taxonomy): Eukaryota > Metazoa > Platyhelminthes > Trematoda > Plagiorchiida > Fasciolidae > Fasciola > Fasciola hepatica. The sequence goes on along the minus strand of CANUEZ040000012.1, from coordinate 3,811,110 downwards.
TCAGAAATTTAGGCGAAATCCATGCTTGAAGATTATTGCAATCAGCTGCCACCGGCATGAAGGGTGGTCGTTCAGGATTCTTTCTACCCTTGCGAAGTGGGCCGCACTACAACTTTATGTAACTGAATGCAGCACTTAAAGCACCAAACGTAACATAACTTTCCAAACTTCGCCCCGGCCACCAGCTTCTGACAGCCGGAGTCTTCGTATGACAAAGCGATTGGGCAGAAAAGGATCTACTCCATCTTGCGATAAACCTTGAATAAACCGACGTTTATTGTACTTTCAGTTGATAAAGACACCCTTTTATGTACACGGGCGAGCTGATATCTAGTGACAGTGCAAGCATTTCCCCATAACAGGTCGAACAGCTGCCTTTTCTGTTTACAATCGAGAATCGCCTATGAACTTTCGACAGAACCAGGCAACAGCCAAAATGACCGTCTGTTTCACGACAACGTTTAGAAAACAACTCAGCTGCTCCATGCTCATTTGGCAGAAAAGTGGTATTCATAGTTCCCACCGAACAACTGACTCAAACCAATCGTCCTACCAGGCATAACAGGCCGTCAGTTAGAACGGGGATTTTATTTTTATGGAGCTTTGTGCAAGACACTTCCTCGAGCCACTACCTTATTCCAGTGAGTCAATCTCGATAAGGGAGCTTCCTGCTTGTATCAACCTTACAATTGTTTTGCTACCGTTTCGCGTCGCCTTAATCGCTACTGGCCCACCCACAACGACATTCTACTTCCACGTTTTGAGGTAATGAGAAGGTTTTGCTCACATTACAGTATCCACCTGATACTTGTAATACACGCTCGTAGAAATCCATCCCAATCACCGTCACGTTCTTGAACTGCTTATGCTATTTCACCTGTTCTTGTTGATCCTAGAGTAAATGCAACACAGGTCAACCGCTACATCTGAACACTTTTCTATTTTGCTCGTATGCCGTGGTGTAGCGGCTTCGCAGACACCAAATTCAATAAAATACAATTGCGAGCTTAGAGCTTAGGCGCGCTTTGTTTAAGTCCACCGGTGTGAAAATAAGAACACCTTAAAAAAGAAGAAGAACCTTCGTCACACTACGTCAAAACGGCAAGGCGCGCCCCAGCTCATCAGCTCTGGTGATTAGCTAGATCAGCCTCCCTTCTCCTGTACTTCATACAGGGCAATCAATACAAGTACAAAAACCATCAATCGCTGTCGTTCTGCGTCTTTATTCGCTGGACGGGAATTGAGTCCACAAGTCGTGCGTTCGACCAAATTGGTGAGCCCGTTCCAAGTTATTATTAATTTTTATTTATTTATTATATCGTCCGTGCCCTTCAGCGTTCCTTTTGTTTTCGTTGTGCACATACGTATTGAGCCTTTTTTGGTGGTAATTTCGATCAGCCATCGTATATTTATTTTGCTGTCTATTTGATATGGATGACGCTAAGTTAACTATGTCTGACCCTGCGGTGCCTGAAACGCTCTCTATTGCGCGTCCAGTGAAAGCGTTACCTTTCATTCCGGGTAATCCCTCTCTTTGGCTGACTCATCTGGAAGCACAGTTTGCTGCCTCCAGAATCACCTCCCAGCAACAGAAGTATGTGCATCTCACTGCCGAACTTCCTTTAAATATTCTTGAAGCTGTCGAGGATATCATCTCCAACCCACCCACGGACAAGCCTTATGATATGCTTCGCCAGGCTATCTTAGATCGCACCGGGGTCTCCGACTCAAACCGTCTTCGTCAGCTGCTTAGTGGCATTTCCCTCGGTGACCAGAAGCCTTCACAGCTTCTGCGTCGTATGCGACAGCTGGCCAACGGCATCCAAGTTGGTGACATGATGTTGCGAGAGTTGTGGATGCAGCAGCTACCCCAACAAGCGCAATGCACACTGGCCCTTCTCGTAGATGAAGTCTCACTAGACAGACTGACTTTGGCGGCGGACCGCTTTATGGAAACCGCCTCCGCCCAAATTAGTCAGTGTGTTCGTTCGTCCACAACCACTACGGAGGCGACTCTCACAGATTTAGCTGCACAACTCAGTGCCCTTCGGGCGGACGTGACCGCTATTCAGTCTTCACGTTCGGCACGTCGTAGCCGCTCCCCAACTCGCACCCGTCGGCCTATTGCCGCTCGCAGTCCTCCCAGGCCATCCTCTCCCGATGCACACATTTGGACATGGTGTTGGTATCACCGCCAGTATCGTGCCAGCGCCAGGAAGTGTACACCCCCGTGCACGTTCCACGACAACCAGGGAAACTCGTCGGCCAACGTGTAGGTACGGCAGCGCTCGTTGGCCTCCCTACACCCTGCCGTCTTCTATTTATCAAGGACCTCATCTCCCACCGTCAGTTTTTGATTGACACTGGCGCACAGATCAGTGTCGTTCCTCCTAACCCTTCTGATCGTCAGCACCGGCAAACTTTAGAGCTTCAGGCCGCCAATGGGTCTCGTATATCCACTTTTGGTACTAGGCGTCTCAAGTTAGATCTGGGGTTGCGTCGTTTTTTTCAGTGGACTTTTGTCATTGCTGACGTTTCCCAGCCCATCTTAGGAGTTGATTTTCTGCATCATTTCAACCTTTCGTTACATCCCGCTTCTCGTAAGTTAACCGACCCTGTGACTCATCGTGCTGTTGTTGGATCTGTCTGCTTGGTCAACGTTGTTCGACCGTCCGTAGCTCCTATCGCCAACGATACCTTCGCCAAAATTTTAGCTGAGTTTCCGTCTCTAACCGGACCGGCAAACCACTTACCCATGGTGCGCTCGGCTGTTGTACATCACATCAGTACCGCTGGACCCCCTGTTTTTGCCCGTCCGCGTCGCCTAGCCCCAGACAAACTGGCCGTCGCTCGTCTTGAATTCCAGAAAATGCTGGACCTAGGCATCATCCGTCCTTCGAACAGCCCGTGGGCCTCTCCATTGCACATGGTGCCGAAGAGAACTTCGGGTGACTGGCGTCCGTGTGGTGACTATCGTCGCCTCAATCAGGTCACAACGCCAGATCGATATCCTGTGCCTCACATTCATGATATCACGTCTGCTCTGGCTGGATCCACCATCTTCAGCAAAATCGACCTGGTCCGGGCCTATCATCAAATTCCGGTCGCCGACGAGGACGTTGCAAAAACCGCCGTTACCACTCCGTTTGGTCTATTTGAGTTTCTCCGTATGCCATTTGGCTTGCGCAACGCGTCCCAAACGTTCCAGCGGTTTATTGACGGTGTTACCCGCGGACTGCCCTTCGTTCACGCTTACATCGATGATATTCTTGTCGCTAGCCCCAGCGTTGACGAACATCAGCTTCATCTTCGACAGCTCTTTCAGCGGTTAACAGAGCACGGTGTTACCATCAATGCCGCCAAGACCGAATTAGGGAAGCCGTCATTGCTCTTCCTCGGTCACATCATCGACGCCAACGGCATTCGTCCGGCTGAAACCAAGGTCAGTGATATTGCTGAATTTCCACTTCCACAGTCCTTCAAACAGCTTAAACGTTTTAACGGCTTTGTCAATTATTACCGCCGGTTCATCCCACACTGCGCCACCCTGATGCAACCGCTCACTGATCTTTTGCGGGGCAAACAACGAACCCTCATCTGGACCGATCAAGCCCAGGAGGCCTTTTCTCAGCTCAAACAGGCCTTGTCGTCTGCGGTTTTTCTCCGTCATCCGGATCCCCATGCTCCCGTCAGTATCGCTGTTGATGCTTCCGATGTCGCACTTGGCTGCGTTCTCCAGCAGGCCGTGGACGGCGCCTGGGAGCCTCTGGCTTTTCACTCACGCCGCCTGTCTTCCGCAGAATCCAAATACAGTGCGTTTGGTCGTGAGTTACTTGCCGTCTACACCGCCATACGTCACTTTCGCCACGCTCTGGAAGGACGGGAATTCATCATTTTCACAGATCACAAGCCACTACTGTATGCTTTCCGCAACGCGTCTGATCGTCATTCTCCACGAGAAATTCGCCAGCTGGATTTCATATCGCAATTTTCTACTGACATTCGTCATATCTCCGGGTCAGCTAATGTGGCTGCAGATACTCTTTCCAGGATCCACAGTCTCGGGTCGCCCGCTGCTCTCGGTATCAATCTCAAGGACCTGGCACGAAGCCAGCAGGATCCTGAGTTTCAACAAACCATTCGCGATACAAGTCTCCGAGTGCGGGCTTTGCCTCTTCCGTCATCTGCTGGCACTATCCTCTGCGACACCACCTTGGATCACCCAAGGCCAATCGTACCACTTTCACATCGCCGTCCAATTTTCGATGTGTTGCACGGTCTATCCCATCCGGGTATCAAGGCCACATGCAAACTAGTCTGTGCCCGATTTGTTTGGCCAAACATGGATCGCGACGTTCGTCAATGGGCACGTAACTGCATTGCTTGTCAGCGAGCCAAAATACAGCGACATACCACCAGTCCAGTCGGAAATTTTGAGACTCCAGACGCCCGTTTCGCTCACGTGCACGTCGACATTGTGGGACCTTTGCCACCATCCCGAGGTATGATCTATCTACTCACTTGTATTGATCGTTTCACTCGTTGGCCCGAGGCCATACCCATTCCGGATGTATCCAGTGAAACTGTCGCCCGTGCGTTCATGGAACACTGGATTTCCCGCTTTGGTTGTCCTACCACAGTAACCACCGATCGAGGAGCTCAGTTTGAATCTGCCACTTTCGACAATCTCCTCCAACTGACTGGCACTAAGCGTATTCGCACCACAGCTTATCATCCCCAGGCAAATGGCTTGGTCGAACGTTTTCACCGGCACCTCAAAACTTCGCTCAGTGCTCACAACAATCCTCAGTGGACGGACGTCTTACCACTGGTTTTATTGGGCATTCGCAATACGTTGCGCAGCGACACTCCCTGCACACCTGCGTCCATGACATTCGGCACCACCGCTCGTCTCCCTGGTGAATTTGTCGCACCCAAGGTGAGCGCACCTTTCCCCAACCTTGGAGACTACACTCAACGTCTCATGATCTACATGCGTCAGAAGATTGGTTTTCCTGTCCGTTCGACAGATCGGCCGTCGTTTATTCCCAGTCACCTACATACGTGCACGCACGTTTTTCTGCGTACGCCGAGCCGCCGCCCGTTGACTCCAGCTTATTCTGGCCCGCACAAAGTCATTCGGCGTTTAGAAAAAACGTTCATCATCGATCTCAATGGTCGGCAAGAAACCGTCAGCATCGACCGCCTTAAGCCAGCGTTCGCCGACTCGGAAACCCAGCCTACGCCGTTGCCCGTCGATGGTGAAAACACAGACGTTTGCCCGACCCCAACAACATCTAGCTCCAGCACGCGTGAGTCACAGGTCGACCCCCCATTACGTTCCACCAGGTCTGGTAGGCATGTTCGTTTCCCTGCACGATTCGTTGACTTTATTGTTCTTACATAGATTTCCCCTTTTGATTGCACACTGTATCCAGTTTTTCTTATCTCTTCTAGGGTCAGTCGTTGTTTACCTAGGAAGGATCTGGCACACCACTAACAATGGACATGTGTCACTATATGAACATTACCATTTTTTGTTGTTGTTGTTGTTGCCTACGTGCCTTGTACATGGTTTGGCACGTCCCTGTCCCCACTTAAGGTTTCTAGATAGAGAGCACGGGGAGAGGATACCCCACCAGTTCACGCGTGAGTAACCTTCTCTGCGGCTATATATGGCCCAGAGGTCCTTAGATCACCTTAGAGGTGCTGAGCACAAACCTTTTCCAGCTGGAACTATTCAGCTGGTTTTTGGCTCAACTCACGACGCTCTCTTAGGTCGAAGTTCTCCTACTCGGTCGTCCTTCTGGAGGGGGACTGATGTAGCGGCTTCGCAGACACCAAATTCAATAAAATACAATTGCGAGCTTAGAGCTTAGGCGCGCTTTGTTTAAGTCCACCGGTGTGAAAATAAGAACACCTTAAAAAAGAAGAAGAACCTTCGTCACACTACGTCAAAACGGCAAGGCGCGCCCCAGCTCATCAGCTCTGGTGATTAGCTAGATCAGCCTCCCTTCTCCTGTACTTCATACAGGGCAATCAATACAAGTACAAAAACAATCAATCGCTGTCGTTCTGCGTCTTTATTCGCTGGACGGGAATTGAGTCCACAAGTCGTGCGTTCGACCAAAGTGGTACGATTTTGACCCGAGCTGTGACGGCCACAACACTCGTTTCAGACGGTGGCTTTTGCTGAACCCAGGTTCTGGTAGTTAGATATTGTGGCTTTACAGTTGAGATATGTACACATGTGTTTCATGGGTGTGTTTACGGGTGTGTGTGGACATGAATCTGTGTGTGCGAAGAGGCCAGAATAATCTCTACACCCGCTATCGCCTTCAACCCTAGAACTGCAGCTCCTTAAGAAATGACATTCTCCGATGGGAATTTGGGTGCAGACTGCATTTCATGCGTACTTATGTGAGAATGAGTGGACGCGTATGTGTGAAGGCAACAGTCACAATTCGTGGAACGGTTTCCTGGACGGCACGCAATAGTTGGACACACAGGACATCATAATGAACCACTAAAAGCCGGTGACAAACATTCCAATCAACTATATTGCTTTCGTTACCCAGTGTAAACATGTCTAGCCGCACGTGCCAGGAGATGTCACTCGACAAATGTGTGCTACGATAAGGCTGCATGAGTTCGTATCCTTGGTCTGAAACGTGAAGCTGAGTGCCATCGAGCGACTGAATCCTTGGCGCCTATTAATCTTTCTTCACCTTCAAGAAGACTGAAATTGGGCACATTGCAAGTCATCGTTCCCTTGGCGGTCATAACATTTGCCGTTCATACCAGCCCGTTGTAACCTTCAATGACTTTCGCGACAACACCCAACGGCCGAGCGCCATGTTGAGCATGCTCGTCGGAAGTCGTGACTAAACCACCAACTTTGAATGGCCTTTTCTTAGTGAGCCATTTTATCAGGTTTGCAGGATAGGTAGAAACCCTGGTGGCCATCGCTTCCAAAACATCTAGGCGAAGTAATTTGCCTGTTTTCTTCCGTGAAGGTTCGCCGTCCCCTGGAATCGAACATTTTGCCTGAACGGCAGCTGGTCGTTTGGGGTAAGTGCCGGATGGATGTGGTCCCTGGAAGATGCTGGGACTTCAGGGCGATTGTTCAAGGTTGTCTTGACCTCTGTCATCACGGCGCTCGGTGTCTCATCGTCTGGCTAATGTTGTTCAATTAGTGATAGCAGTATCCTTCTGGTGGACCGAATCAAGCATCCCCAAGCCCCACTTTGATGACTTGTCTGTGGAAGATTGAAGTGCCACAGGATGCCGTATGCCATGATTCGGTCCTACAGCTCATCTTGATTTCCATTTTAGAGCCAACGACGCAAGCTTCTTTGAGTGCCAACGAAACTCGATCCGTCGTCGGAATAAACGTCCGATGGTACGCTTTTTCTGCTGGTAAGGCGCTGCAGGGCCCGGAAGACAGATCCAGATGACATCAAGGCGAAAATTCCAAGTGAAGTGCGCGGGATTTCATGCACCTCATGATAAACCCGTGTTTTTTCCCACCCCTCACTCTCACCTGACCCATACCGGCCTGAAATACTCCGATCCGGTGTTACTTAACGGCCACTACCCGGGGCCACTTACCACCCCCGCAGCGGAGCCATATATTGCACGCCCGTGACAGCCATGCGTCCTCTACGTTGCACAAAAGTTGGGTTATACTTTTACCGCTTGCCCCTCCTCGCACCATCAAAAACAGCTTTCGCATCACGCTCATCACGTGGCTTTCTCCGGAGTGTTCCTCCACGGCGTGCCTGTGTTGGATCAGCAGGTCTGTCACTGGTTGTAGAGCCGGTAATAATATGGAGTGATTCGAGTCAAAACTCGGGTGGCAGTCAGTCAACCTATCACCTACCATTAGTAATCCGTCTATAAATTTGGTGTTTAGGAACTTCAAGTTGCCCCTTGGAAAAGATGTCCTCTCGTCACCTCATGCTCCCTCCAGGATTCTCAAACTCCTGGGAGAATGCCTTGAGCTGCATCATTTCGAATAGATTATATTTTGCAAACGGCAGCTCATCAGGAGTTATTGGACAAACAAGTAAGTAGCTAGACCGATAGATACCCCCTCCTAAGAGCAAAAAATATCTTTTAAACCTGGTCAAACATAACAGCCGTCGGAGTTTCCTTATTGAAGGGGAAAATCCGATGGACCGCCACAAGACAGACGCCCGTACGGAGGCTGCTACTGTCATTAATATGCCCTTGATATCCACTTCCGGTTCAAGGAATGGTTTCACTTCGTAAACGGTCCAGCTCTTACCGGTATGTTCAGGAATTTCGGCCTTACTGTCCATGTGCACAACCGCTGAAAATTGTTGTCATTTCAAAACCAAGAGTCTGCTGGATTGTCGAGAGGCTTAACGTGCTGCCCCTCATTTACAGTGGCTTCATCGTGTATGATTGTGAGCCGATTTGCGATTAACTTACTAAAACTGTTGCTGACGTTGTTGGTATAATATAGCGCAGTTTTTAAATTCGTCCAAAACTTGGCTGATCAAATGTTGAAGTCGAAGCGCCTCGTTATTGCTTGTACTGTTTGGGTCAATCCAAACAAAAATTCATCCCGGCCCTTGAGGATAGCGAGACCACGCACTCAGAGCTTACTGTGGTGGATGACCATTGCTATTGGTCAATGCACGATCTATTAGGAACAAAATCAAATACATAAGATCAGCTGCACTAACAAATGGCTATCACTTCATTTTAGTGACGGAATCTTGGTTATCGGACTCCTATCTAGTAGAGGATATTGAGGTACTCGGCTACAAATCCTTCAGCAAAGGCAGAACACATCAACGTGGTGGAGGCTGTCTAGTGTATGTAAAGGAAACTCTCAGGGCGACAAGCTCTCAGCACCCTATCCTAGACGGCATTGTCGACTCTGTATGGCTGAACGTTGAAGTTGAACGTCAAGAACTGATACTAGGTTGCGTATACCGTCCGCCTAGATCTAGTCCTAATAGTTTCAAGCAAATTATAGAGGCACTCAACCTGATTAGTGATCTTAAAATAGGCCCAAAATTGATAGCTGGTGACTTTAATGCACCAGAAATATGCTGGACATCACTCACAGCACCACGCCATTTACTACAGTTTTTGAATGCAATTCACCTAGGAGGATGGAAGCAGCACGTCACGTCCCCAACCAGACGCGACCACACTCTTTACTTAATCTTGTCAATAGGATTAACCCAGGTTGTAACAAAAGTTCAGAATAACCTACCCGGAAGTGATCACGCAACTGTCCACTGCTGCTTCACAGTGCCCATAAAGGATAAACAGCCGACACCCCCGCATAGACCATATCATAAGGCTAACTGGAATATACTACCTTCTCTGATTCGGAGCCAAAATTGGGACACCTTCTTTTTAAGTGCAGATCCCCAGCTGGCGGCAGATCAACTTTACTCCATCTTTGAACGATGCCCCAACCGAATAACTCCGTCACAAGGGTCGTCAATCCGCCCTAAAGACAATAAATTGTCTCGTCTCAACTTGAAGTTAAGTAGACTCCAACGCGTTTATCTTAAAACAGGGGACTTTTCGCTGTTTATACAGTTGAATCGTCTGGCTGAAACGATAAAACTGTACTCCGAGAGTGAAATGATAAAACAGGAACTCAGGGCCTTACGTGATTCCAAGAAAGTCGAGATTCTTGCAAAACTGATGAAGTCGAGGAACCCCAAAACAACTTCATCTATCTCTTCTATCTCCTTCAATAACACGTGCCACGACAAACCGCTGGACATTGCAGAAGCGCTTAACACGTTTTTTGCTTCTTCCTTAATTAGTGACACAGCACCATTTTTCTGCAATCCACCAGTACCATCATATGAGCCGCTTTCTGCTGTAACATTCCTGCCCTCCGAAATCGAGCCTTTAATTTCAAATATCAAAATGTCTTTCCACCCCGGATCGGACTCGTTACCATCGGCCATCTTTAAATTGGGTGGCCCAGATATCCCAATTCTTTTATCGAATTTATTCAATTTGTCTATGCGTTTTAGTTGGTATCCTACACAGTGGAAAACGTCGGTTATTATTCCAATTCATAAGAAGGGAACACGGGAGGACCCGGCCAACTACCGGCCTGTGAATCATACCCCAGTAGTATCGAGGATTATGGAAAGATTAATAAAAGTTAAACTAACAGATCACCTCCTTAAAAACCACCTTATAAGTGAAGGTCAGCACGGTTTCCTAAAACATCGATCCTGTGCAACTTGTATGACTGACTTTCTGAACCTTATTACGATAGCTGCCAATGATGGTAAGGCAGTGATCTCAGTCTTTTTAGACATGTCTAAGGCCTTCGACCGGGTGTCTCACATTCGTTTGTTGTCAAAGGCTAAGACATTCGGCATTGTTGACCCACTATATGCCTGGCTAGAATCGTACTTGTCCTCGCGCAGTCAAGTGGTAAACGTTGGTGGCACAACTTCCACACCCAGCCCTGTAACCAGCGGTGTGATCCAAGGTAGTGTACTGGGCCCGTTGTTGTTTCTCATGTACATAAATGACATATTTACCGTGGTTCGTCATGGAACTCCTTTTTTATTCGCTGATGATGTAGAGTTGTTGTACACCTTCGACCATAATTCATTGGGTAATACTATAGCAAAAATATCTGAGGACCTGCGGATGCTCAATTCGTGGTGTACCGATTGTCTAATGACGTTCTCGGCGGACAAAAGCTGCATTCTTACATACAAGTGTCATGTCCCTCCCGAAACGTTTAGTATAGGTGGTCACCTGATCCCCAACAAATCATCAGTACGCGACCTTGGCATATACTACTCCTGTTCGTTCAACTTCTCGGAGCAAACAGACACTCAAATTGCTGGGTCCCGCAGGTTAACAGGACTTGTCCACAAAACATTCCGTTTGCGTGAAAGTAAACTCAGTGTCTATACAACACACGTTAGACCATTGCTAGAGTATAGTTCAATAGTTGGCTCCAACATGCGCCAGACTGATAGGATCGCCATCGAAAATGTCCAGCGCACCTTTACTAAACAAATAGTTGGATATTCGTCCAGTCTCAACTATAAACAACGCTGTGACCTGCTACACCTCGAACCCTTTTGGCTCCGACGGATAAAGAACAACTTGTCTTTTTTCCACTCACTATTAAAATATAGATCCTGCAAAGCCTCCCCTGTGGTACGAGACCCATTAAGCCTAAGGTAATCGTTACGACACAGCAGTCATTCAATCACTGTGCCGTCCTCGAGAACCAGCCTACGGTCCAATTTCTTCATTGTTAAATATTCACAAATGTGGAATAAACTTCCACCAAATGTCCGTGCAATAAGCCACTTGCCGAGATTCAAAGAGGAATTAAACAAACGGCTTGATGTCCTGACACTCGTATCAAACAATGATCCATACACTTCGGAGGAGCGAGCGTACGAAGTTGGTTTGGGTTACTGACACGCGGGTCTGAGTCGGGGGCCACGAGACCTACGTACCACACAAGTCGCCGTAAATACCACTCAAGTTTCATTATTCTTTCGCGTAAAACCTTGTGTTTAGCAAAGTCGAACCATCCCCCAAGTAATTCCAATTTCTAGATACTAGAGGTTTTTCTTTACTACTGACCGCTGATCCTCAGCTGGGAGCACCCCAGACTGCGTTTTTCTATTTTTACTTTTCCAGACAACCGCTGATGATGCCTTCCCTTCGATGGCTTGGCATAATACCTGGCCCACATTTCCCGCTGAAAACTCGATACCTGCCCGTCATTTCGTCACTACCACACAGGTCATGCTCTCCAGGACCCCTCGCAACCTGGTCGCAAGCTCCTGGATTATTCGATCTCTATGTGACAACGAGAATATCACTCAAGCGAAGCCCGCCGGTGCGGGCCGCGGTCAGATCCATCACATTGGCCGACGCTCATCGGGCGTGCAGGACGTCTGCAACGATGTGCGGACACAGATAGGATTGCGGATGGCACCTGTCAACGAAAACGGTTTTCAGGTTGGGTGTCCCGCGCACGGTCAGCCCCACCCACCAGCACCGGTCGCAGCAAAAAATCATTCACCCGAAATGCTACAAATATGAAACTTTCTCCCCCAGTTACCGCTTATTTTTCATCGAACTTGTCTCCATCTTCGCAACCTTAACTTACTGCTTCTCACGCCCAGAAAAATCTACTTCCCCTAGCACATAATTATCGCGGGGTTAAAAGACCGTTCCCGTACTCGGCTTACCGTTCATGATCCTTTTTTCCCGATGATTCGTGCCAAACTGCCCGCTTGTCCTATTAGCAAACTTAACCAATCCCCGAGATAAAACTCGCTTTTATTTTATAAGTTATCAATATATTTTCAAAAGTCACATTTATTGTTGCCATACACTTCCGTACCACAATGTCCGGTATTCTATCTTGGTAAATCCTCCCAGACAATTTTGATTCTTGCATCTCTCCGGTCATCATTTTCGGCCCTTAGATAACGATTATCAAACGTAAATACTTACCTGCCATTTAAATACTCGCCCAGGACCCATTTCTATTTTGGTGCATCACATTTCACCTTTATGAAAGTAAGCAATGTGCGCAACGATTACATGTTTACATCCTGCCACTTCTTCCACCATCACTCCAGCGACCTCGCCAGATGTGATGTCCGTTTGGTTTATCACGGACTCCACCCACATCCAGCCGCCCAACTTCGCAACTGTATTCAGCGTTTGTTGGTGCTTTTTCATATTCGGTATTCTATCTTGGTAAATCCTCCCAGACAGTTTTGATTCTTGCATCTCTCTGGTCTTTATTTTCGGCCCTTAGATAACGATAATCAAACGTAAATACTTACCTGCCATTCAAATACTCATCTGTGCAAACCGTGTGTCAGCTAATATCATGGCTACGCATCACAAACTGATTTGTCGCCCAGTACCCATTTCTATTTTGGTGCATCACATTCCACCCTCATGAACGTTAACAATGTGCACAACGATTACATGCTTGCGTCCGGTCACTTCTTTTACCATAACCTAGGCAATCACTCTCTACAAATGAGTCCTTCATTGGGTATTTAACGGACTCAGCCGATATTTGGTCGCTGAACGTTTCAAGGAAAATCTTCGAAAGATTTTGATTGTTCTTTGTCTGCAAATTCATTCCTCTCATCGTCTGATTTCCAATCCAAAGCCGTGCCATACTCCGCGGAGCGCTGTAGCTGGTTCATGTCTCCCTCGGAAACTTATTTTCCCTCGAAGTGAACAAAACTTTCGTTAATTCTGTTTGATTCTCTTAATGCATAGCACTTCTTTTTGTACTGTTTCAGGAAGAGTCAGCTACCTTCGACCAGCTCGACCCTGACTTGACCGGGCTGGCCACCCGACCTTGAGTTCAAATTTGCCGGGCGCCGCCACAGAGAGTGACTTAAATACTTCCTTTTGTACAATATTGAGTGCACATACCTTAACCAACCTCTTGGAATTCGAACTCTACGACCAATTGTACAGTTTGATCTTGCGTAACAGCATGCCTCGGGTTATCCGAAATAAACCATTATCATTATCATTATCATGTGGAAAATATGGTTATCAGGGCGAACCAGAAGCTTTTGTCTTCATAAAAGTAGGGGGATGTGAGGGAACCCGTCGTTAGTAGGCAGCCATTTGCGTAGGAAGTAGCACTGGTGCCGTATCAAACCCAAGGTTTGAGACGACGGAGTTTCGAGTGACGAGGCAGCCGATCGCAGAAGTGGATCGACAAATAAGAGATGAGTCTTGTCAGAGTTGTTCAAGTATCAAGAAATGGTTACCCACACCATTCGGGCCAGTGCATCCGTAAGAAACGAGAGGAATGACACTGGGGAAACCTATAAATTCTCAGCTTTTCGCTAATGAAAGTGGACGATTCTCAAGCGAAAATGAATTCTTACTAGAGTTAGGGGGATGATTCAGAGCAATGACTACTTCGGCTTCGTTCCACGGTGGTTACTACTTGAAAGGAGCCCGTTCCAGTCACTGTGCCAAGAACAAACAGTCCGAAGCGAGGCCCTCAAGGTTGACGACAAGTGATGGCAGTACTATTTAGACAACCCAGATCAACTCGGCGAGATCAAGGTACTACGATGTCTCACAAAAGTTAGAGTGTGCGAGCTGTGCTCAACTCCGCTTGTTGTCAGTGGCATCAGAATTGGGCTACGGCAACGCGTCTAACGGTTATCGGGCCAAAGGAAATGGTGAGGAGCGGTAGTGGAATGGAGATCAGATAAGTGTCCGGCTGACCTTCCCGAATAACGGAGCATACGATGGAAGAGAAGAGGGCCACAGAGCCAGTGGGTTTGACAAAAGGACGGGATCGGACCATGGGATTTGCAATAAAAATAAAAAACATAAAATGCAAATTTCGGTGGGTATGGAAGTGGAAATTGGAGGTTCAATGCTGGTGGAATCAGTCGCATAGCGAATAAGCAAAAACTACAGAAGTATAAAGGGACATAAAAAGTGATGTTGGAGGGTAGGCCGTTGAGTTACCGGAGGTGGAACGCGAACTGTTCGCGCATGTTGTGCTCGTTGAGATATAACAATGTGGAAGTAAAATATGGAGGTGCGGAAAGGTAAAACGAATACGAAGATGTACAGTTCTCCGCGGAGATGATAGAATGGATGATTGGTATGTACGCGCCATTTACTGAACATTGCACTTGGTGCACCGTGCCGTGATGACGTGTGACGGGGGCTGCATGAAACGTAACTGAGAAGGCTGAGGTTTACCAGCAGCTACCGAGTAAAATAAATTAGGGGGGGGGGTATGGGTAGAGTATGGATGCTGGTTACTTACGGCATAGTATATAATAAACCAGATGAAATTAGTTGAAGCAAACTAAACGAATGCCACACATTGTGGGAGAGGAGGACTGGTAAAATGTTGAAAGGAAGACCGACGAAGGACAGGCAAGCATTCAGCAGTTAATATTGTAATACTGGTGGATATTCATTTATCAGCCTCGAAGGTAGTAATTGGGTGATGAACCAATCTTGGGTGCTTCGAAAAGTGATTACGTGGGCGACCAGCACTCAGTGGTGATTTTTCACAGGTGGACGGTAAATGTACAGCTTGATGACTATTTTGATAGGCGCCTCAATGTAATGACAGGGGAAGAAATGCATGATAAATATATCTAAGACGTGAAATTTGAAGCTGTCAGAGGGCACAAAGAAATCAGTATAAAGAGGTCAACAGGCACCGTAAAAACTAACTCTTGGACTGATAGAGGGAGGGAATAATCACTGGTCAGATCTCTGACTTCTAGGGAACTACGAAATATAATTCTGCGTAAATTATCGTTTGTCGATTTTTGTGAGGAAATGTACAGTGACATTTGATGTGCCAGTGAACGGATACAGGTCGCGAGTTCTGACATGGCAAATGGGCAGGTTCGCAGAAGGAACGGCAGAGTAATCAAACATGAGGCGCTGGGAATGTAAGCAGTGAGGGGCTTGCGAAGACAGATAATTATTAATTTGGAGCAATTAAAGTGTGCCGGAGGGAAGGAGAGGGTTGGTGGGCGGAAATGAACGCTACCCGCTGTTTGGCACAAAACGGGAGTGATAAATTTTGCCGGGCATCAAAATATAAAATGCAAGCTCTATATCGAAGGCGAGCTCGATGAAGAAACAGTCTATGGAGGATACAGAGCGAATGACATGTTAGCTGCAGCAGTTCAAACTGAAGGATGAATTTCAGTAATCCACGATTAGTGGCAGTGGGTGGGGCCGGCTTTGCTCTGGACGCTCTACCCGGAAACAGTCTTCGATGAAAGGGAGTACTGTCCACCGACCTTGTTGCAGCTGCACACCGTTGCAGATGCTTTGCATACCTAATGTGAACCATCCCGCACAGTTGGGATTGGGATGAGTTGAAGCTGTGCGTCCATTGGGGTGTTCATTGATATGGTGGCTTGGTTGCAGGAGTTTCAAAGATCAAAGCCGGTAGGACAGCAATCGAGTGAGTTGCAAATATCAAACCGCGTCGACCGTCGAGTGTTTATACCAAATGAAGAAAGTGTGCCAAGTTGATGCCTATGGGGTAGGATAGACGAAAAACGTCCTTGATCGGTAAATTCTGAAATAAAAAAGGATAGGCGCTGCAATCCGGCATTTGTGCCCCCTGTGGATTTAAGGAAGGGGGGATGTGGCAACAACGTTACGGAAGAACCTGGGCGGAATGTAGAATGAGCAGGAAAAGAGCTAGGCCGTTACAACGACAGGGGATAGGTCTTGGAATTGAGCGCCTAAACTAAGAGAAAGTTTGCAAGAATCTAGCATCAGACTATCGTGAGCTTGAGCGTGAATTAGTAAAGAGACGGAAATCAAGAGCGAGCAAATTTGAGTGCGAGTAGATACGCGCAAATTGATTAGGAACGCCACAGGGCCGAGCACATGGAAGAGGGACACTTATGAGCCGAACATAAAGGGCAAGGGTTGAAGATGAGGAACGACTGGTAGAGGCTGGCGAGGTTATAAAGAGAGCCCGTATAAGGAGGGAATTTTGGGGTTCAGGACTTGCCAGGGTGCAAGAAGTTTCTCGGAGGAGAGGCGCGTAAAGAATGAGGTTTTAATGATCAGCAAGAAGTCAACTCCTGCCTCAAAATCGCAAGCCTCAGACGTGGCAGTGGCACTTCAAGTCAGAGCATCATCAACCGCAAGGTAATGTGCCGCCGACTTTTTCGGGTGGATAAGGGAAACACATCGAGGATTTAAAACGGGAAGCTCATCCCGAAGTCTGAAATATTTTAGCAGAAAGAAATTGTCTCATAGATAGCCCAACCTCCGGAATAACAAAGCGCATACCTCTGCGGCGAACGGAGTAGAGAGTGGCCGGTTGAAAACGTGGTATATCAGTGAAAGAAAAAGCCGGGCCATGAATAAGCCTAAGGATACAGCTAAGGCTAAGTCTCGTAAGGCGCAGTCAAATAGGTTCAAAGAGGGGGAAGGCTCAGCTCTCCTCAGAGAATAACAAAGCAGCTGTTTTGCGAATGAGAGTTGTACTTTCTTTAAAGTTATTCTGTTGGCTTGGAGAGTACCGATGAAGATGACGGGGTAGTACTGTAGGCATGGTCTGGCACAAGACAGATACGATAGGAGTTGTGCATCGCTCAGGATAAGGGACCTATTGAAATCCCCAGGACCAAATTGTCACAGCAGCTTGGAACGATGAGTGTTCCCAGAAGTTTAGAGTGCACTGTTGTTCCAGCCTAAGTCTTTGCATTGACAGATTGCGGGTGATAGGGAATTTGTGTACAAGAAAAGAATTCGGAAAGACTTGGGAGCGCAGGGCCGTGGAAATGAATTTCTCAGCAGAAAATTCCGATTCCCAGTAGTGAGGCCGTCGTTCGAGGCTTTCTAGGTCGTGCTGTATATTGGGAATTGCGTCGTTAGGACCCTCGCTTGAGAATTCCTAAACAACTTTTATGCAGTCTGCAGATAGGAAAGGGGTGCCGTGACGCATTGTGGAAAAGACATCAGTACCGCACATCAGAATAAAAGTCCTAGAAAACTTCTTTGGATGGCATTACTGGTAACGGGGTGTGTGTATGTGTGTGAGAGGTGGTTATCGGCTGAAACAACTTGGCTGCTGTGGGAAAGGTAGGCGGGAAACCGGTTGAGAATAAGGGATTCAAATTCAAAGGCTTTGAGATTGGTCAAGAGGCGCTAATGAGAACCACTGTCACATGCCTTGGTCACGTCTAAGAAGAGGACAACGAGGCATTCGCTGTGGTCTGCGGCTGCACTGACCTTGTTTAAAAAGTCAAATTTACAAGTGATAGGAGATCGAGTTTTAAGAAAACCATGTTGACTTTTATTTATCAAGTTATTGGACCATAAATACTGATAGGCTCTATTAAACTAAGCGCTCAGGTAGTCTAGAAGCTACGGGTGTGTGTTCATGCGGTAGGTAATTCAAGTAGTCAAAGAGAGGACCCTTTTGTGGAGAGTGATAATGGTGAATATTTTAAACTTTCAAAGGAAAATTCCGAATTTAGGAAGTAATTTGAAGGTATTCAAAACTAACATTGCAACTTCGGGCCCGCCAAATCAATGCAGCGCTGGTGGAATAATATTGAGTCTTGGGCGTAATGAGGGCTTTACGCTACAGGATGTATCAGACACTTTACTGAGCATAAGTTCAATAACCGACAAAGTGGATGAGGCAAGAAAACTTATGATGTGTGAGCGGTTACTGAGTCTGTAGCCATGAAAGAAGGGAGGACCGGGTCGAAAGCCTCGGCGATCGCGGCGGGATTATTGACCTGTGGTTCGTTTGGTAGCTTCTGGTAAGAAATACTTGGAAAAGAGTGTGCATTTCCGCTGTTGATTATGCATGAAATCCGAAGTATCTTAACCAGCCGGCGAGGAACAGAATCTTCCCGCTTTATGTAGAGTTTTCTAGTGTTGGCTCGGATACTATTAGAGAGCCCGCGCAAGAGGATGAAAACAGAAGCCATCAGAATTTCCATACGATGCTAAGACAATCTCGTATTCCATTTATAAACATTCAAGAAAATCAGACCGGCTGCGTGGGTTTCGGTAATTTGTGATCCGACTTAAACCGAGAAGTTTAGAACATAATAAACACGCTGTGAGCTGTGGTTCATGAGTCAAAATCAGTCAGGCTGCTGGACAATAAATACTAAGACAGAAGCCTTCTCACTTAGCGTTCAAGTAGCTTAAAAGCCACAGGTGTGTGTTCGTTGGGTCGGTAGCCTGAGAGATCGAAGAGGGGGGCTATAATTTGGCGAGGGACCATTCTGGATATTGTCCCTTTGGCGAGAGTACTACAGATTTCACTGATAGGGTGAGGATATTCAAAAACAAATTTGCATTGCCGGGCCCGTCAGGTGGCAGCAGTGCACGCTGGATCCTATTGGACCCAAGGTGGGATGAAGGCTTTAAATTACGGAGTGTTTCAGATACTTATTTCAGCTTCGGTACCATGTCGGACAGAGTGGATTCGGTGGAGTGAGCTGGTGGGGCGTAGGCTGTCGCGGAGTCGATGGGAAGGAGAAAACCGAGATGAAGGCCTTACCCGTCGCAGGGGGGTTACTGGCCTGTATGCCACTTGATAACTTAAGGTAAGTATTACTAGGACAGGAAGGGGCACTTCTGTTCCCAAATATACGTGGGATGCGTAGTAGCTTGTCCGGCCAGGGAAGAGCGGAAGCTTTTTGCTTTATGTAAGGCTCTCAGTGGTGACCCGAATGCTATCAGAGGGTCTGCGCAGGAGGACGAAGAGAGAGACATTTTGACCTCCTGCGCGATGCTGAGAATATTTTGTGCTTCACTTGCGAAGATGTGAGGGCATTAGATGGGCTCCGGAGGGTTCGGTGGGTCATGATCAGACTTAAACTCTGAGGAAGTTCAGAATATAATAGATTTGCTGCGAGCTGGGATTCATGAGTCGAAATGTGGTCGCCCAATCTATGGAACCAAGGTACTCGGTGGGTCTCTGCCGCTGGAAATGAGAAGACGGAGAAACGGCCGAGCCAAATGTGTTATAAACAAGGGCACTAGATTTACAGAAAACCGCTATATGGTCACCTACGAAGAAGTAATTAGGTGTCATTTTCCACGCTAGACAAGCATGAGGCGAAGACCAAATCTAGTACTTCATTCATCTTGGTGGGGGTGAGAAAGTGCTGGGTCCAAAATCCTACTTGAATGCTAGAAGGGAGACAAAATAAATGGTGGGGAGGTGAGAGTTGCCTGGTCTATATCGGGTTCAATAAAGTCACCAGCAATCAACTCAGTTCCGCGGGGTATTTCGAACAAGTAGTTGGAAGCGTAACTGATGAGTATGAATTCCGAGGCGGCTGTACTAGATGACCTGTGACCTCTGCCGATGTAGAGGAGAGTGCTATCAAGCTAAGCGTCAATCCATAAAGAGTCCTGAACGGCATCCAGGATCGGGTTTCCGTAATAAGTCGCAGTTAAGGGGCATTTAAGGCAGGTTAAACACCCGCCACCTCGGCGCCCCCTGCTTTTACTAAACATCTGATGGCGAATCAAGTAGATCCGAGCAGGTGGGGTTGGATCAGTTAACCAAATCTCCATTGTGAGGAAAAGATCAGGGCTGGACATGAGTACAGGGCTTTGTGGCAAGTGAAGTTTGGCAATAGGGGCCCGGAAATTCATGGGAAGTAGCCAAAGTTGGGCTGGTTTGTTCTTAGTCCGAGAGGGAAGGCAGTGCTATATATGGACTGGCGATCCCGGGGTGGGGCAAAATAGTGTGTTTTTGCGGGGATGTTTGTGGGTTGCGTGGATCGTAGTAAGTTGATGTGAAGTTGGGCAGAAAGACTGGGGCGATTAACTACTTTCATTGAATGGCTTCAGAGGGGGGCAGTAGCACTCTGAGGGTTGGGTGAGAAAAAATAAGGGCACGGTTAAGGGAATTCTAAACGATGCAGGGAGTAGGAAAAAACCTGTGGTAGGCTTTAGGGGCGGCGGATGGAACTAAAAAGGGCGGTGGTACAAGGAGCAAGGTAGGCGGGAATTGTGGATTAGTGGACAATGAATAAATAGCAAGTTGGGTGCGCGGTGGAGGAAAAGGCGTGGGATGAAGGAAATTTGCTAACGAAGAACTGAGATATCTAGCAGGTGGCCGGTAGGGGTCAGTGGTACCCCGAAAGGTACAGATGGTGCGGGGATTTCATGGCCGGGTTGAACTGTTAAAGCTGGCGTTGGGGGTATGGAGGGGTTGGGGCAGGCTGTGCTTACGGTTTACAGTGGACGAGAGTGAGTGTGATGGGGGTTATGGGGTGATACCATTGGGTGATCGTTGGTGTAATCATAGCGCCAGGAGTAGACAGTACATCAGATGGGGCGGGCTGTAGATGCTTTATTGTGAAGTTCACCAGTCTTGCTTCTGGCAAGCTGCCCACCACACCTTAGTAGTTGAGATTCATGCTGGTCAGGATGGAGAGGCTGAAAGGGGCGGGAGGCATGAGTAGCCGGAAGCGGCAACCCAAATGCCAGTGAACTTTTGGTAAACAAGGGTCCCATTATGGGTCGGGTTTTCCATGGGTGTTCTATAGCTGTTTCGGTGGCTCAATACCACGTGGCTTAGGTGATCCGTCAGGGTGGTCAAATGTGGACAGCAGGTGTATCGGAGGCTGCCTTTGATCCGGGACACTGACAGTTGGTGTTTGCTTCTGTTCAGGCTGTGTGTCGGGTGATGCAGCAGGCACATTAAGGCTCGGTGGGCTGCGAAAATTAGACAAGAAGGCACAAGAGTGTTTTATTCAGAGGGCCTTGCATTGACAAGCTTGTCTCTCCTGAAAAGGCAAGGTCGCTTGCCTGACCCAAGTGCTGGGAGACTGGAGAATGTTAGGGTATTGAGTCGAGGTCAACATCTGGTTGTGGTTGGCTGTTCATCATTGTCTGAAGATTTCTGCTTTGAGCAGTGGACCTTCTGAGGTTGGCTTTGATGGACTGAACACCAATAATTCTAAGGGCTTGCAATCTCTTCAAGGGCTCCCCTTGAAGGGGAGCTTTTTCGGATGCCGTTCGGATGTTCTCGCAAGACGAAGCAGCTGCCAAAGTGTGCTGCCTTTTGCTAAATTCTGCAGCTGTTGGTTCGTCAGTGAATTAGGCAATCAGTGGACAGTTATAACCTCGCTTTCCCTTGCGCATGTGAGTGCAACGACGTTTTCATTTGCATGCCACCAGCTTCTGGTAAGGTTTGGCTTACAACATGAGGAGGGATCACGTCGGAAATGTAAACCCTAGAAGAGATATTATCTACAAAGGCGCCAGAGGCAGTGAGATTACCGTCTCTGCTCGTCAACAAAGGTTGCAAGATATTTAGGAGCTGTGGTAATTTGTCAGTGGCCCTATCCATAGCCTCCATTCTTGGCTGGAATGAGTTCAGTTGCAGCTTCACGCGGATGCACTCACAGGTGTCGTACTCATTAGGTTTTCAAGCAAGACGGAGCAGGATTTAGTAGCCGGGAAGTCAATGGGTCCGTGGGCCTTTGCTTTCCAAGTAACTGTGTTTCTTGCGAAGCAACGCATAATAAAATCAGATATTCAAATCTGTTAGAATGATTATTGAACTAGTTTGGTCTGATCATGCCAGCTGACAAGAACGGGTTAGCTGAGTGGCATAGCATCCTCAAGAAAATGAGGAATACCGGAAGATGGAGCGCGAGGACTATTCTGTAATTGCCATCCTTGAGTTTAATAATTGTCCGTGACCTGGATACAAAACATTTCGGTGATGGCATACAGACCAAATACGAAGCAGAAAAGAAATTCTATAGGGGGTCACCTACGATGATAACGAGCACGGTTAACCAGGTGCCTGCACTGTGTGAATGAAGGGGACTATGGTTTTATCCAGATGGGAATAGATAGGTAAATGAGGCGATTTAGCCAATTACCAATGAATATTTTATAGAGGGGTTCGCAAGGGGCGATTCATGGTGGGTATACTTCTATATTCTTTAGTAAATAATTTTGTTGGTTATTCGCGGTGGTAAATTATGAAAACCCGGTGGTTTGTCCCAGTTATCACCTCTGAAAATCTAAGGCTTCGGTGAGAGTACTTAATAATGCCAGGTTTGAAGCCAAACTAAGCCTATAATATGGAGAAAAGGAAAAAACAAGGCAACCCGATTTAAACGTCAGGGTGACTTTGAATCTCTATCTTTTCCTATGTTCGGATCACGCTTTTCTTGTCAAACCCACTGGCTCCGCAGCTCTTTTCTCCATCATTGTATGCCCCGTCATCCAGAATGCTCACGCGGACACTTACCTACTCCCTATTCCGTTGCCATCCGTGCACTCTATCATCCTTTGCAATTGCACTTCACATCGATTCATAACTATTATGCCACCTTTATGCTGCTACTTCGTGACACACCTGCAATAATGTGACTAATTAGCCCAATGCTCGACTGATCGCTTCTGGCTATTTCTTCCATCGTCACTGTTGAAGTCGCACCCTATCTCACCCAGATTTGTCGAACACAGTTTGTGTGAATGCCTCCGCTGGCACCTCACCATCAAGTTTTGCCACCATAAGGCCGACTGAATCAACGCAATTATTCACTGGAAATCCATTCTCGCGCGTCTACCAGCATCTATCGGTATACTTTTTTAACACTGCAGTATTTCCTCTGAATAACTCTTCTTTTTAAGGAAGTTCGGTGAAGATTCTTCGATTTTGCTCGAATTCCTATTTCGTTGTGTTCACCTCCGGTGTTATTTATACAGATATTCCCTCTTGTCAACCAATTTTACCAGCCATAGGCCGGATTGGCCATTTGTCCTTGACCTTCAAATGTGCCGGGCATTATCCTCGCTTTGGCTTACTTAAACAGGCCCCCGACCCTATGTGTACCTTTGTCCTACTACTTTGAAAACTCCTGTTCAGATATCACCCAGACAACTTCATCATGCATTGTAGAGGGCTTTGTGTTCTTACGAAATATACCATCATATTTTATCATGAATATTATTATTGCCGTAAGTCTGCTGGCCGTGAGGGTGCTAAAACGAGTGGTAATGTTGTGTACGTGGTATAATACAATGGAAATATCTATTCAAAAGCTCGATTCCCGGTCTTTTACTTAAAATCTTTGCATTCAGTATGGCGACTGTCACGGTCAGTACTGCTGCGGTCAATTCCAGCCTTGCAACTAATAAAACCCTCTTTGGTGTTACCCTAGCCTTCAAAAATATTAGCTGATTGTGCAGCCCACCATTTTTGCCACCCCAGCAGCCGCAGGATGAAATCCGTAGCCCAATTCTGATGCCACTGAAAACAGGCGGAGTTGAGCACAGCCCGCACACTCTAACGTTTGTGAGACATC
Organism: Fasciola hepatica; assembly: GCA_948099385.1. Taxonomy (NCBI): domain Eukaryota; kingdom Metazoa; phylum Platyhelminthes; class Trematoda; order Plagiorchiida; family Fasciolidae; genus Fasciola; species Fasciola hepatica. The sequence continues at coordinate 3,787,243 of CANUEZ040000012.1, read as the reverse complement.
GTAGTACCTTGATCTCACCGAGTTGATCCGGGTTGTCTAAACAGCACTGCCATCGCTTGTCGTCGACCTGGAGAGCCTCGCGTCGAAACACTTTTATCTGGCACTGTGATCGGGAAGTAGTTGAAATGGGGCGATGGAGCTTGACAGACGCACATCTGCAGGCATTTGCATAAATGGAGTAAACCGAAGATGCCAACCGAAGCGTTTGCTGATGAAGAGACCGCGCAACGTTCGTGGAGCAGAGCACGAATCATTTGGTGATAATGAATCGGTAACAAATATGGTCATAGTGGATGCAGATATTAGGCGGTAAGTTTTAACGTGGAAATCGGGCATGGGTGCTAATGGGGTTGATGATGGAAAACGATGAAAAAAACGGGTAAAACGGATAAGTTTGTAAACCTTGGTAGAACACTGACGTAGGTAAAGAGAAAGAATTAGCCGGGTGCGTATACCAGAATATGAAACAGGAAGCAGTTAGAGTGATTAGAAGTAATCGGTCGGTAAGCCCACCTTGGTTGAGCGGAGGCAATCAGAGCATGCAACCAGCAAACGGTTATATTGAATGCAGAGGGGCTGTGACAGCTAAAGCTTGAAATCCGAATTCGGTGCTAATAAGTAGGGCTGTTCGTGAGCTGGGCACCCAACCCGAAAGACACTTTATGAGTGAACGCAGGGGTGCTACTCACCATACTATTTGCACTCGCACATCGTTGCAGGCGACCTGCAGCCCCGATGTACACCGGCCAAGGCGGCGGATCGGACCGCGACCCTCATCGCTGGGACTGACACTAATATTCATTGATGATTATGCTTGTGAGGCTTAGTTCAACTATGAAGGCATAAGATCCGAGATCAGATGGCCAGTTTCGGAGAGGTCTCGGAAGGCAGCACCAATGTGACCGGCTGCTGGTAAACGACCACACAGCAGCTTTCGCCAAGCGAGTTTATAACAGGAGCACTCTCCACAATGCTAAGGCAGCTGATCAAATCTGAGGGTAAAATGCTCATAAAGGGGGAACTGGAAAGGGGAAAACAGATGGAGAAATGCAGTCAGGATATGCGGCTGCTGTTGATTAAATGTTAACTGAGGCTAAAAGGAACCAAGAAAGGACGATGCATAGGGGTGTCTGAGACCACGGAAGAAGGAGGAAGCAGGGGGCAGGAAAGCAATGGTATTTCATTTCCATTTAATCAGTACGGGAATGGCTACAGCTAGTCAGGCTTTAAGAATCCAGTCAGATAGTTGAGACTGTTTATTGTTGAATGTGTCTTCAGTTGGAAGGCACGGGTTCCGTGGAGTACCTGACCTTAGAAACCGAGGCCCCTCTAGTACACTACATCTTCAGCTATGCACATAAAAGAAAACTTAAGTGCACGGGTAATGTTAAGATAGGGAATGAGTACCGATAGAAATTCGGACTTGGTCTGAGAAGCTGGAATTGTGATTGGCAACAAATTCCAGAACCTGGAATAAACGAGGAAAACTTGTGACCCTAGATATGGTAGAGGGGATGGTGAGAGGCTTGTGCCGGAGTAAGTCGGGGGGTCCACATGATAAACCTAATAAGTCAGGAGAAAAGAGACCACTTGTGTAACAGTTTATGCAAGAGGACTAAGTTTAGTCTCAGGCGGCGGCGCCAGAGTGCGTCGGAATTCCGATGCCGGTATCAGTCTCTGTAACTCAGTGACGTGGTTTAACCAAGTAATTGTCGGGCAAAAGGCCTTTGTTTGCCTTTAGGCGCAAGTGTGCCAAATTTCACATGTTGGAAAAGATTATTGGGCAATATTTAAGCAAAGACCTGACGTGGGATTTGTAGATACCGAGAATCTCGACACGGAGACGAAAATGGGCGGAACTGAATGACCACCTACTTCTAGCCTCGGCGGATTGCATGGTGGCATGCTCAGAGAAGGTGAGGGTGCCATAGTGGTTGAGGCCCAAGTAACTGATGGTGGGTCGACTGGTTATTGGGGACACACAAAGAGCTAGGGATCCAGGGGGAGGTTGAAATTAGTGGGTTAGGACTTCTGGCTTGTCAATGAAAAAGTTCGTCGTCCAGGAGCAACGCCGGCGGGCAAGTGCAGAAAGGTCCTCGGAAGTGTTGCAAGAAGTGGAAGCAGCATCACGGGAGTTGGGGGATTAGACTTATTTCATATCATCCTCAAACAAGAATGGTGTGTCATTTTGTACTAGATCCAGTGCGTCAGTATTGTACACTGGAAGTAGAAGAGGACTCAGTACACTGTCCCGTATAACGCCACTTGTAACAGGTCTCAATTTAGGTGTATGTCCATTGGTGAGGAACACTTGGGGACGATGAGCGAGGTATGGTTGCAGTCAAGGAAACAGTGGGTCAGCAATGCTAAATGAAGGCTATTTAGCAATGAGATGGGGGTGTGGAACACGGTCGAAAGCTTTCGACAAGCCTAAGTTGACAATGGCTATGCCTGCCTGCTATCAACAGCCTCAGCCACTAGGTTGAGGAAGTCAAACTGACATGTGGTGCATGATCGCCATTTGAGAAACCCGTGCTGACTACAGCTAAGGAGGTAAGAAGCGAGAAGATGGATAAAAATGCCGTCTTTACCAATTGTTTCCACTAATCTTGAAGTGGCGAGGATGTGGTTAATGGGACGGTAATTAGCGAGTTTGTGGAAGGGTTCTTTCTCTGGTTGTGGATTGATGACTGAACTCTTCCAGTTCGACGGTGCCAAACTAGATTTGAAAAAAGTGAGCATTTTTAGGCGGAGAAGTGGAAGGTCCGATCCACAGCTATTGATTGCAGCTGGGATAACCCATTTTGTCCGAGAGGTGCTGATACTCCATAACAAGACGTGATCCTGCAAATAATGTCTACATCTAATGTCAGGACAGAAAGAAAAGCGCCAGTGGTGGCAAAAGGATTCGGGGGGGGGGGGGCTAGGTCTGACATAGCGATCAGAGAATTGGCGAAGCAAGGGTTCAAGGCTTCAGTGATATCCAGAAGGGAAACGGCCGAAGGATTTTCGGTAGCAAAACGCTTTGACTCGTAGTTTTGATGGCAAATTCCCAGAATTATGTAGGAGTGAGAGTTTCAATCCTTTGTTGGGATGTCTCAGAGATTTAGCTCCCTCTCTGCAAAGCTATACTTTTTTTGAATCCCAGATTATATCAGGAATATGTTTTAGTCTGATGAGAAGGAAGAAGTCATGGTTTCGGAGGTAAAGTCATTGCATCCCAAGTTATTTTCGTCGGAGAGAAGCAAATTTGGACTTCCCCAAAGGGGAATTTTGGCAGTAGAACTAAGCTTTGAGAGGCAGTTTGCCATGTAAGGGTAAAGGTGATCAGCCACCTGTTTGGGGTCCGCCGTCAGAAAAAAGGCTTCAATCTGGATTACGGATTAGAATGGGCAAAGGATTCTAATTTGAATGGAGAGAATTGGTCACTGGGATCAGATAGCCTGATGGATAAAGACAGAATGAAAGATTAGCTGTAATTATCTTATGGTCTCTACCCGGAAATTCATGCAGAGAGTAAACCGAAAAGTTAGGAATGCTGTGGGTGAATAAAAGTTCTAGGACGTTGGCCTTCCTGGCACGGGTTTTAACGTGTTTCGCCCAACCCCCACGGTGAGTGCTGGAGACAAAGTTTGTTAGGTTGGGAGCTGCTTTGAGTTTCCTCTGGGAAACTTCAGGCCAAATAGAATCACCGGCTTTGGTTTCCGCTGCCGAGGATAGCAGCTAAGTGTAATCAAAGGCCTCGATTAAAGGAGATAAGCCTGTATTGGTAGAGTTTGGTGGCGGTAGACACAACTAGTGTGCATGATGATTATTTAGAAGTGAAATGTGAGCCATAGAGTATCCGAAATTAAGTCGAGTATGGCATGTATAATAGGAGATACTGAAACGGCTTGCAGTGTGTACACCAGACAACCGCCTCTGCGTTTGGCAATCCTATTTGCTCTAAAACCCTTGTACTTCTGAAGCCGGATTTTGCTTTTGAGAGTGTTCCGTGATCCAGGTTCAGGCAGTAAGAATGGTATCAGGGCCTGATGTTGACAGATTGTTTTAATTGACGAAGCTTACTTAATATGGACCGGGAATTAAGATCAAGGAAAACCCATTCACGAAGAAGTGAGTGCCCGGGCTGTGACTTGGAGAAAATTTTAGACGGAGAAAGTACGGGGGGAGGGGTGTGAGTGGGAGCTATCAAGGAAGAAAAGAGGTGAAATCTGGAAACTTTCGAGATATTTGCAGGGAATTTAGCAGTGGACGACCCGGAACTGAATATTTTCAGGGTAATACGGGTAAACGAGAAGAATTTGAACTGAGTGGTCTTGTCGCTGGCCCATATTCATTGGGAAAGGCATCAGTATGAGACTCCACTGATCGATGTGGGTGACCAGTAATATGGATGTGCGAGATACCGTTGCTGTAGGCCAGAGGGTGGTTAGCTAAAGGGCAAGAGTTACGGCGGGACTTGGTCAGGAAAAAAATTAGTTTCAAGAGAGCGGGTAATGCATCTGTTGCACGGGAGCTGTAATAGAAAAGTAGGGAGCATATCGTTGGACGAGTACAATCGAGATATGATATGATATGATGGTATATTTCTCGATCGTGGTCGAGACGCAGGCGCAAGCGCGTTATCATGGTGTACAACGTTACTCAAAACAATGAACTATACATTAATTTCAAGAAGGCGAGCAGAAAACGTCAGAAGCAAAACAACATAGTTACAGATAGTTTGAATCGACCGAGGTGATAATGGTTCGCGCGGCGAATACGGTCTGGTTTAGAATTCGAGTCGGTTGGTGGTGGCCCGTGGAAATACAAAATATGTCGTGAACATATATCGCTAAGGATGCGTTATAAACCAAAATAGTGCAAGCTGTGGATAACGAAGGCCTATTGAGGTTCTATGCACGGAACAAGTTATGAACATGGAGAGATGAAAGAAATGAATGGGAGTACACTCGTGAACATTGGTGAGTATGAAGAGAACGGCTCTCCATGAAGACGATGATGGATATTCCCGGTTATAAGAAACGGAGTGCGTCATGAAACGGGGAGACATGAGCAAACTTTATAGGAGTGGTCTAGGAAACGATTAGTGTAGAGGAAACAGCAATCCATATAAAAGGTGAGTTTAGGTTCAGGATCAATAACCCGTATTATTCAGAAAAAAGGAGCGCAACTTGAAGACCTTGAATTGGTGAGGAGTCAATTTCAAGCGGGATGCCAATCGAAAGCAAAATGAAATTTTGCAAGGGAAAGCTGAGTGAAAAACCTCCGCACAGGCTAGCACCTTATTGTTCTGTTACGCTGACAAAAAATATATTGTCTTATTGATTCTCAGTGATATTCGGCGTCATAATTGGGAACCACGGATGGGGAGGGGGATAAGATGACTTGCGTTCGGATGGCGTATCAAATTTTAATGAGTAAAATATTCCTTTGTCGCGTATTCTGGCTCTGTTATTGGATTGTTTCACATGATACCAAGGTGACGTGCAGCATCCCGTGGGTATGGTTCATCAGACGGGGTAAGGGAAGTGTCAGTCAATCAGTAGAAGGTTGCATTCGAACTGTTAGCTGTGAAGCCTCAGTAGTAGAGGTGTTGCTTTAGGAGACGTCCAACAATCTACTGGTAAGCAGTTGGGAGTGATCAGGTCATGTGACTCGATTGCAATCCCGTTCGGTATAAAATTTGCATATAGGTCTCTGTCGGTACAGGTCAGAGTGTGGGCATTGGTCACCGAAATTGGAGCCCGGGAGTGGGCAACGTCAAACCTGAAATAAATGATGTTAGCAGTCTGGACGTGGTTCCAGCTGTTAGATATTATAATAAATAGCGACAGTTAGTAATGAGCTGGTTGGGTTTATGTGAACAGTCAGTGGCACATTTTATACTCTGATCTGGGTTTTAATTCGAGAGCTTAAGTAACGTCGGGTTGCAGGGGGTTGATAAGTACTACTACAGGCTAGCAAGATAGTGTAAAGCGGGTGGGCTGCTGCCCCTAAATTTCAAATGGTAAATGGTTTGCACACAATTAGAGGTTGTGAAGAGCAATTAAGTAAGATTTCGGGAAGGACCACTAGGGCATCGGTGGTGATGCGTTAGAGAAAATTGTTATCATGCAGAGAAACGTGGACGTGGGTTCATCTGTGCTCCTACTCGGTAGTGCCAACCTACTGAGATTAAACTTAAATGTGAGCAGGGAAATCTCATGACGTGGTGGATGCATGAACACCATATTTGTTATAAGATTGGAGAGAGATGGTCAGTGGGGAATGGAAAATATGAACGGTTCTCCGTGTTCATTTTTTGTGGACTTAAGTGAGGCAGGAGTTGGTCATCTGTTGCCTCTGTAGTGTTATCAGTATGCTACCATGTTATCCATGTCACTGAGCTTGGAGTCCAGGCTTCAGTAGTGATTGTAGTTGGCAGGGGGCTGTGGTTACTGCTAGGTAGGGTTGTAAACCTAAGCGTGGCTTGGACGCTAGGACACCGAGAAGGCCGCTTTCTAAGAGAGATGATGGAAGGTGAAGGGGTATAGATAGAAAAGGTGACCGGTTTCCACTGTCTTCTTATCTCTCTCTTTTTTATTTGTTTATTTCCTTTTCTGGGCTTCACCGCGGTTGTAGTTATTCGTCAGGTACGTCGATACGCTGTCCAGGTCAATGACTTGAAAGTCAGGGCCATGGTAGCGATTGTACTTGACGTCAACATGCATGCTAGGTGCGCTTATGGGTGGTATGGGGTGGTTGAAACTTAGAGTGGGGGGTGGGCAAGCGTATGTGGAAAGTCCAGTGCGCTGTCACCCCAGTCAGTCTCGTGCGTGAAAACCAAAAGCTTGTCCAGCGAACAAGGGCGATGTGGGGTTTCCCCTTTCGCAGGATCAGGTTTGAGCTGATGGGAGACATACCCATAGATGAAGGTTGCCCAATTCCTTCACAGCCCGATGTCAGTGGTATTTGGTCATGGAATCGATCCCACGAGGTCCTTTTTTCCACTTTTCTTTTTCATTTTCTTTTGTTTTCCAACAGGGGGGTGGTTGGGCCCATATAGGAACTTTCCATAGCCCCTCCGTCCGATCGTAATTTTATGCGTATTTGTCTTTTTTTCGCAACTGCTGGGGGTGGTCTGTTTTTCCCACGTTCAGACGACGCTATGGTATGGGTGCTGTTGACATCAGGGGTTTCGTTAGCATGGGCTTGAAAAATACAGAGTGGGACTGTGCAAGCACACGGAGTAGGACAACTAGCGTTGTAAAGCACAAGCTAGCATACGTGTGTCAGTCTCATACAGCGCCAGACCATGCCTAAGACCATCAGAGATCATTCCAGGCTAGCTGATGTGGATGAGTTTAGCTCTGCTGACGGGAGATAGTGAGGAACATAGGAGGGAATATGATAGAAGTTGGTGGATGGTAGGTATAGGGGTGAGGCAAGAGGAAAGGCCACCAAGTAGGTACTAGTAAGTGGGCTTCTGGGAAAAGAGGTTCTGGAATGAGACGGTTAAGAAAGGCGAAATGAGGCCGGACATAAAATCCAGGCGAGTGGTGGTAGCCAAAATGAACGGGAAAGGAGTGAAATGATCAGGTAAGGTGGTAAGCAGCGGAACTCAGTGTCTTAAGGTCCAAAGCCACATACCTATTTGCTGCAGGGCCATCTAAGCCCAAGAAACTTAGACTGGTTGGCAATAGAACACGAACACAGTCGAAAATTAGGAGAACCGGCAAGCAATAAACTTGGTATAGTTATAAGAGTCGGCAAACTGTGGCTACAGTAGTATAGATTGTGTGCAATATAACGTAAAAGAGAATGGTTGCCATGGCGTTTGTCATCGGGCGAGAGATGAAAGTTCTAGTGGAGTAATCCTAGTAATCAAACCCGTTTTCGTAGGTCAACTCTTCGGGACGGTCTGGCCGGTAAGAAGGATCACATTAGGAACAGTCAAGGAGTGATCCAGTGTGCCTCTGAACTGGGAAATTGAGACTCTCGCGGATGTTTAGCGGGAGTTCATTCCATAACTTTGAGTATATATATATATCTGTACGTGGATGCGATTATTGGACGGGTCATGGGAAAGCGGTCGAACGCAAAAGACTGTGTCACATTGTGGTCTAATAATCAAGGCAATCTTCATATGCTATCACGGGTCATGCTAATTACAGAAGATGCGTCTTGGATTTTGCATACTGCTCCTTTGAATTGTATCAGCGTGCGACACGATCGCAGTGAGTCAGGAAACTTATTCCATGGGCTGGAGTAGGTAACCAAGAAGTATCTAGATCTGACTGAGAGTCTAGATTGGGGGGTTGTAATGGTGAATTGCCTGTGACAGAGGGAGTAGGGAGTCTCACTAGAGAAACCGAATGGGTAATCAGATGAGTGGACTTTTGAATGCAGGAGGTTGAAGAGAAATGAGAGATTGAGCTTGATACGACGTAACCATAGTGGCTCAAGCCGGAGTAGTTCGCACCTGGCTCTGTAGTTAAGGTTGGGAGAGGTGGCCAGTAATTTTTTGGTGAAGGAGCGTTGCACTTCCTCTATGTTGACCCGGTCGGCCTTTCGCATCAGGTTAAAGACTAGGGGGCAGTATTCCAGTAGCGACCTGGCGTGAGTCTTGAATATCAGGAGCTTACTCTCCTGAGTGCGGTATGTCCTGAGGATAAGTGCAATCATCTTTCTTGCCTTGCCAATTTGGGTCAATGCTTGTTCATGGAAGTTGAAGGAACATGAATAATGCAGGCCCAGATCTCTTACCACAAGAGTAGTGGGTATCGGCAGACCATTTATTTTAAGGGAGCCAGGTGGAACGTGGCATTTGTAAGAAAGAAGGGAGCTCTTAGCTGCTGAAAACTTCATCAGCCATCGAGTACACCATTCGTCAAGGGACTTCAAGTCTGACAGAATATCACTGACGGCTGAGTGCATGGCATTCGCCTCAAAAGTATAGACTAGTTTTATGTCGTCAGCAAAGAGGAATGTCGTGCCATGACGCACTACTTGGAAGACGTCATTTATGTACATAAGAAATAAGAGAGGACCTAAAACGCTACCCTGTGCAACCCCGCTAGTAATTCGTTTGGGCCGAGAGGATGTTCCATTGACGATGACGGTTTGAGAACGTTCAGAGAGGTAAGATGGTAGCCAGGACAGACGGGGGTCAGCGATTCCGCAGGATTTAATTTTTGGCCGTAAGCGGGCGTGAGATACACGGTCAAACGCCTTAGTCATGTCGGGAAAGATGACGATAATTGACTTGCTGCTGTCAGCTTTAGAAGTGATTAAATTGAGGAAGTACATCCGACACGTGAGGCACGAACGGGACTTTAGAAACCCACGCTGAGCTGGGTTGATGAGATTTCGAGAAGTCAGAAAATTTGCAACCTGGTTCTTTACTATCCTCTCCATGAGCCTGGAAACAATCGAAGTGTGGTTTATGGGGCGATAGTTCCTCGGATCATGCAAAGGCTCATTTTTGGGTTTTGGAATTATACAGGACGCTTTCCTTTGAGCTGGGTAGACTCCAGATGACGTAGATAGTGTAAAGAGGTTCAGCAATAGGAGCACTAGGTCAGGTCCTCCAGATTGAAGTAGGACAGGTGGAGGGTCGTCAGGCCCTGGGTGATGGGAGAGTTTCGTGTTGGCCAGGAATTTCCTGATGTTGGCCGTGGTAAATGTTATGGTTGATATCTCGCCTTGTGTGAGCATCGGATAGCAGAACGGTGGAGGGTTTGTGTCCGTAATAAGAGCTGAAGCGAAATAGCAGTTTAAAGCTTCAGCCATGTCTTCTGGCGAGACAAGGTGGGTGCCATTTTGGATAAGGAATGGGATAGTGTTTTCATTGCTGCGCGAGTTGCGAGATTTTAGCAGTCTTGAGAGAGGCTTCACACTGTGAGGCTTCTGTAGGGCAGTCCATTCTTGCTTTTTGAGTTTATTCTCGGTTGCTGCATAGAGATCACGGCAGAGTCGGCTTATTCTGAGTATAAAAGAGAAGTCTCGGTTCCTGAGGAAAGAGTTCTGGAGCTTACAAATGTTTTGTCGAAGTCTGTCAATTTTGGTAGTCCTGGCTCCAATATGTCTAACTGTTGAGGTAAGGCAATTTATGGAGGAAAGCAACTTGACATAGAACACATCGGCTGCTTTTTGCCGATCAGATGTGAGGAAGAAGTCAGACCAGTCAATGCCCCGGATGGAGGTAGCCAACTGGGCCCAGTTAGTCAGTCTTCAGGTGTTTTGGTTTTTGATTTCGACAACTTCAGGAAGGCTTGATTCATGTGTAACATTGAAGTGACATATGACCATTTTGTGGTCACAACCGAGGAGGTTTTGTGTGAGGGAGACGTTCACGTCACGGAGGCTATGAGTGAACACCAAATCGAGGATGTTGTTATGCCTTGTTGGTGTGGAGACATGCTGTGCCCATCCTGCAGTGTAGGTGTTCAGAAGGAAATTGGATAAATGAGAGGGGGCAGTCATCGCATTCCAACAAATACCCAGAGTGTTAAAGTCTCCTGCCATGATCTTCGGACCTAAGGATAGAGTAGAAATGTACTCGAAAGCCCTAATGATATGCGGGAAATCAGAGTAGCTAGAGGTAGGTGCGCGGTAGACGCATCCAATATGCAACACGTTTCCATGAATTAGGACGGAGAGCCAAAGAGAGTCGGGAATACAGTCGAGCACTGGGTGGTGGAGGCGGGTGGTAGTCAATCTATGTTTAATGTATGCAAGACAACCACTCTGCTTACTCGAAAGGAGTTATAACCTACCAACGAGACAACGTCAATTGGGGTGTGGTCGGCTAACCATGTTTCTGTAACCAGAACAATGTCAAAGCTAGAAGCAAGTACATATTTCCTCAAGTGGTTAATTTTTTTCAACAGCGAAAGGAAATTCAACAGTAGGAGGGAAACTCTGCCTGTATCTTTGAGGTTACAAGGCGTTAAAGCTCCGCGTGAGGGTAGCGGAAGACTATTGGGGCCGAGTATGCTTCCGGCAGACGGGTTGTCAGCCAGGAGGGTGTCGCCAGGGGGAGTAGTAACTGGGTTTGGGGGATTTGCAGGTGGGTTACATGGTTTTTGTTTGTAGGGTACGGTGTGGTCGCCTGTATAGGGCAAGGATGGGAGGAGGACCTCAGTTGTTCCACGGGTTTGATGAGCTGAAGCCTGGAGGGGGACAGTGTAAGGAAAGAGGGATAGGGAGATGCTGTTTGGGAGAGTAGTTTGAACGCGAGGAATATTCTCGGGGGGGGGGGGCGGCAGGAAAAAGTCGGCCACGGACGGATGGCAGTACTAGACCAAGAGACGTAGATGGGTCTTGTGTGAGTGGGTAGCTAGGTGGGGCACGGAAATGGTTCCCAGGGAGTGACTGGGTAGCGGTAGAGTTATAGGTTAGTTGGTGTGGCGGATAGTAATGTAATGGAGCGGTGATTGGGGGGATAAGGTGGGTGAAAAAAGGGTGGGAATGATAAAGCAGTTAGCCGGGATGGAAAAGTAGGATCCACAGCCGTGTAAGAAGCTGGTAAAGTTTCGCTCGACTGAGCCATTTCCTTATGGTTTGCATGTGCATTATGTTGATGGGCCTTGTTCTTTTGGCGACGAAGTGTTCACTTCTGAGGGTCGATCTGCACTGACGGGCTAATCAGCGGTGGTGGCCTAGGTTGTAACCAGATACATTCTGCTGGCGAGTAGGTGAGTGCAGCGGGTGGGCTCAGGGGCCTGGTTGAGTTATCAAAAATGCCAGAGGTAACAGGTTGCATGGGTGTGGACGGAGGTGGGTTGATGGTGCAGTGGTTTTTAGGTATGGTTGAATAACCCGACATGGAGCTAGTAGAAGGAATGGGGTCATCTAGGCTTGTGGAGAACATGAGCTCGCGGGTGGATGAGTTGGAGGAGCCATCATCAGTTTTGTGGATGCTGGGGCGCTTGTTCCATTCGAGAGATTTGCTTGGGCTGTCACGAATATTGGGGCGTTTGCCTGGTGGCTCACTGGGTGAGGAAATTGGCGTACTGTCTAAATCTACGGCTGAATTGCGTTCTGCAATAGATGGCAACATCGGGTGATGGCCAGTGATAGATGCACCGGAGTTTCGGGGTGGACTGTTGGTCGCACTAACACCGGGGTTACAATTCTGGGCGTGACTCTTGTGCACTTCTCTTTGCAGTGGGGTTTCGTCAGGAAATATATTGGCGCACTTGAAGCCGGTTTTGGCTACGACTAAGGATTGCCGGCTGATAAAAATCTTGGCGGCAGCTTCATTTGCAAACTGGAACAGCAGTGGACAGGTGGTGCGAGGGGAAGTTTTGCGGAATCTAACACAGTGGCACGGTCGTGGGTCAAGGTTGCAAGCGCTTAAGATCATATTTTTTTGCAGCTGAGAGAGGTATTCGGACTGGGATATTAAACACAATCGCATTGTTCGCCTTTTTTATCCGTCTAAAGATTTCCGAGGCAATTGTGTCCAAAAACTTCGTGGCCAGTAGTAGATTGGTTGGGGTATGGTGTGCTGCTGGATCAAGCATGAATGCTACAGGCATCCGTTGACCGATAATCCGATCTGCGGAGTCAATGCGAGAGGAAAGACTGCTCAGATGTTTGCTCATTTCCGCAGTTTGTCTGTTAGCATGTCCACGTATATCTACCAGAGAGACTGAGCAGTTATCCAGTGAGTTTTGCAGTTTAGTGGTCTTGCGACGGCTGTTGCTGACAGTGATTTTGGGTCGGCTGGGAGGAGATGTAGGCATATCTATGGAGGTAAGGATGTGGATGGCCGATCGGATGAGATGTGGTAAGAGAGCTATATGGAAGCAGGGGATTAGGTGTAGAGTATGGCCAATATATGTAGGCCTTAGGGGGGAAGAAAGTGTTAGCCACGGGAGGTCAATATCGGCGGAACTAATTACGTATCAGTTCTTCAGCTAAAAACTGCAGGCAGCTTCTGCGGATGGTGCTGTTTGAAAGTTTCCGGATGTGTTACGCAAGTCAAAACGGCTTTAGTCACTTTACGAAGGTGAATCCCTGAGTGGTATCTTGGAATATGCTAGTGTTGTTTGGCTGAGACTGATGTTTCGCTTAGCTCCTACCATAAGAGCAGTTCAAAGATTACTTTTGTGTGAATTTTTTACCACGGCATGGTCCCAGGGAATGGTGCTCAGAAAAAAAACGCATGATTTTTTCTGGGTTGGACAAGAGACCTTAGAGCTATAATTTTAGGGATTATCCTAGATAGCTTAATCAAAACTATACCGATAATAGCGAAAAGGCTACGCGGTGTAACGCAGCGCCCTTCCAAAGCAGCCCGCAAGAATTATGAAAGTTGCCTTATGTGGAAAGAGCTGGAGGCTCATGAGGAATGTAGGAGACTTCATTTGGAGTGAAGGCATACGAGGTCTGAGGAGACGGGATGTGGGTCGGAACTGGGAACTATTGGTAGGATGCTCATATGGCCTATCGGTAAGAGGCTGGAGGTGGCAAAAATTTGAAGAAGGCGACTGGGGCATACTGAGACTGTTAAATGAGGGGTTGCGGTCGGGTGGAAAAGGGGGGAAGTGTGTCTGCTAGACAGATGGGTGGTTTGGACTTTGCGTGTAGTCAGATGGGGATAGAGTGAGTGGGGTAAGGGAAGGAAAGTGGAGGGTTGAGTGTTTTGAGATGAGCTAGGACGGCCACTGTGACCGCTCTGTTTGTTGACTCAGGAATGAACTGCGAAGTATAGTGGCTGCCTACCTCCCCTGAGCGCGAAGGGTGGAATTTCAAGGAGCTTCAATGGATAGCGAAGATGATTAGGTGAAGTGGGTAGTCGGCCGGTAGCAGACCTAGTTAAGGATGCCGTAGCCTTTGGGAGGTTTCGGAGAAGCTTGGCATGGAGCCATGAGACGTGGTAGACCAGAGAGTGCACAGCGTGGGTAGTGAGCAGAGTCGTTAGAGCGACAGAAGCGGTCAGAAACACCTGGTAGAGGCTGGGTGGACAAGAGAGTGTAGGTACGGCAGAGGCTCGGCTTTGAGCCAATAACAATTTTGGCTTTGGGGCCACTCTGGAGGAATGTGGAGTCGGTATTGAGGTAAAGCGCCTTTTGGGGCTGGTGATCGGGGGAATCAAGCAGCTGGAGGAGGAAGCTATTGGTGGAGATCCCATGTAGAGGAGTTTGCCCAGAGGTGGGACAGATGGTGAGGTTTGGTGGAGACTAGGTCGACAGTTTTAAGGTAAACAAAAAGAGGTGCTGTACCCCTTGGTGGCCTTCGGCCTGTGACGTTCTGAGATGGTTTCAAACCAAGGCCAGTTGGACCAATGTGAGTGTGAAGCAATAGTACTTTTGGTCAGTCGAGATATTCCTTCCTGAGGGAGTCGTTTTATCAGGAAAATTCAGGGTCTTCCGGAGGCGAAAAACAGTTTTCTTTTGCATTTTCCATCATTCAGTCTGGGTTTTGTGCCATTTCTGGCAGGAATTTCATCCACATTGAAGTAATACATTTTTGGAGGTGTCAGCTGCATCACTCGACCATGAATTGATATCTTTCTATCTCCAAGTATCAACATAAGCCTTTTCTAAGAACTTCCGATTAAAACCTACTTAAAATTGACCTCCGCGACCCTGTTGACAAAGCATCTGCTGATTCTCGGCGGGACCAAATCATTTAGATATCTACCTGTAGCTCTCTGTCAGTTGTCATCCCTTTGGCCCAATAGGTTACTCAGTACTCACTTTGGTGTTTTTATGGTAAACCTTAGCCCAGATACTCAGAAAAATCCCATAGTTTCCCTCTGGGATCAGAAACCTCACGAGATGCCTGATAGGGTAGTCACTGATAGTTCGGCCAACTTTGAAGCCCGAGCCCTCTAGTCCTCAAGCACACATTTCACACAGTTGCGTATCAAACACATCAACCTCGATAGATCCGAGTTACTATATCTACTGACAGAGTGGCGTGATGATCTGTCTACAAACTTTCTATCCAGAGTGTAGCAGCCCAATTAAAAATTTAACGGCTCAGATACAAAGTCCACGCCTTCTACAAACACTGCTGCCCCTGCCTTAGACTCAAAAGAATGCCTGAGTGTGTATCTAAACGTTATTGTCCGCCTTGTCCAGAATGGACCACTCTGGCCTCCGGAGGGAAAAGAGGCACAAATGCCGACAAGACGGCAGCCGTTAATATATGCGTTTTATCACTGGTCGATATATACAGCCGGGCCAAAATTAAACTCAGTGATTCTGAACGGAAGATAAACGACTTATACGATAAATAGCAATCGATTGAGTATGCCTTATCAAAGATTCCTTAGCTGACAATCATTGCTGAACCATCAGATTAAGCTGACCCAAAATTCTTATCCATAGCCGGATTTCATATGTATGCAATCGATTCAGAGGTTCGTGGAGGAATCAAGAACGCTGACAAGGTTACAGCCCTACTTACCCCGGACAGACTACCAGCACAGTCTGTTACTGAAAGGAAGCGACATAGCTGATCACATGTGCCATTGAACTAGGCTGCGGAAACGGTCACCACGATACACATGCCATCTGCTCTTTCAGTTTTCCAACAAATTAACGGTCGTTGAGTTAATCGGTAGCTGTCGAAGGATTGCTGCAGCTAGGTCATTTAGAAACATCAAAGTACACGATAATAAATATCGTATACTGAGAGAGGTGTTCCGCATGCAGAAGGGCAAACTAGTGCCTTCCGCTGGCCCTGATCCAACAGGACCAGCAGACGCAACGCCGCATACTCCTACGAACAGAACCTCAGCCAGAACACCTACTACCCCCACTGCCCTTTCGGCCTCACTAGACCTTCATCAGTCTGGTCCCCAGGATCCCACTCATGTTTCGCACAACTTGTCCCAAGTCGCAGCACAGTCTTCTCCCGGCATCCCGGAGAGGCCACCCTAAAATGATCCTGTAAAACCCAACAGGCACAGGTTACCTTCGACGAAAACCCAAAACAGCAAGTCTGTAGTAAAAAATGCGTCCGTGTTACCATCCGTGCACACGAAGCCAACAGCGACGGTAGACTTAGACATCGTCGTATGTGTCGCCGACTCAACCCCCAAGAAAACACCGGCACCTTGTCTCCCTAAGTACTACGTCCGCTAGAATAAACAACAAAAACCAACCTCGTCAAACCCGCAATTTTCAGGGTCTTCTACAGACTTACCCAGCAGTTCTCCCTCCCCGTTCAGTCACAAGGCAGCTAATCTACGGGTAACATCATTCCCACGGCCTAGTACGTCCTCCTGGAGTTCTCATGGTATGACTGCGACAATGCAGCCGCTGCATATACCTTGACCCATGACGATCAAGCTTGGTCAGCATTGCTTAACAAGCACGAAACCAACTGACCCCCCTAGCCTCTATCTGCAGCTACCGCCTCTCCCTCAAGCCAGCTACCAAGTCATCACAGCACTTCAAAAACCTCCTTATTCAGATACCAGTCGTGGATTTAGGCCTAGTATCGGGTCCTTCAGCCACGGCTCAGGCACATCGCCCGAGCTCTTTTAAGACCAACGAGCCTGTACCTCGTATGGGCCTGCAAGCCCCTTTAACGTTAGAGCCCCTGTCGGATCCTCCGGCGCCAAACCAACCCGAGACAATGCATGGTATGGCCCCAACATTCTTAGACCCCTTCCAACTTGGACAAATCCCCCAAATCCCTGTGATACTAGCGCGCCAAATAATGGCCATTGTTTCCTTAGACTTGCCACCGGCTGCCAGGTTTCACCCACAATAAGTCTCGGTATTACTGCATATGTCCCTCTGAGGCTTACTGCGAAATTCTCACCACAAGGCTCTCCCGGTGTCGAAGCCATTCAAACCACCGTGCGAGGACTCCTAGTTAAATAGTAATCGGTCCAGTTTCGGTGATGCCCTCCTCCCTCCCATGATGAAACAGCGAACAAAAACCGCAGCCAACCCCTGCCAAACAAGACCAACACAGACACAGAAAAGCCACAGGAGACTCAACAGAATGGTGTATGCGTAAATTT
This sequence comes from Fasciola hepatica, assembly GCA_948099385.1. NCBI lineage: Eukaryota > Metazoa > Platyhelminthes > Trematoda > Plagiorchiida > Fasciolidae > Fasciola > Fasciola hepatica. The sequence goes on along the minus strand of CANUEZ040000012.1, from coordinate 3,770,262 downwards.
GCCAGCATAACCTGGCTTATAGCGAAGGTTTTCACCCTTGTTTTGCCTTATTTTGTTCCCCGAGGACACGGCACTCCAAATGCTGACTATTCCCTCCTGGAACTTCATCCGTCTTCCACCAACTGCGAACTGCCGACACTAGATGACACGCAATACTTCTCATGGAAATTGTCTCACCTTTTCAAGGGGTACTATTCCTTTTGATATCTAAAAATCTATGAAAATTTGCGTTTCTCTGCAAACCTTCATGAATCTTTTCCCTGCATTCCTCGCCTCAACACCAATTGCCTTTTAAAGTGAACATGATTATGTATTATTGACCATTTTCTTGTATCATTCTTGTGAACGTTGTATGTCCTGCGTCCAAAGCCAATGTCCGTCTAAACATCCTAACATCCGGCTGATTCTGTACCATTGCCGCAGTTGAATCGAAATTAATTCGTACTCGCCGTGTATTCTTTTATCGCTTTGCTTCATTTAAGCCCTCCTCAACCTTATTCCATTGTTGCTGTGATGTGCGAATCCTTCTTTCAAATCTGTGAATTTTTCATCTCATTCAGTGATATTGTAAATTCTGATCACACTTACATGCGTGCCTCTCGACCACGGTCCAGAAATATACCGCTATCATTGTTAAAGGGTTCATCTACATCACATCATAGCGCCACTCAACGCCATAACGTCACCAGCTTTTCTGTTCCCCATAACGCACCATACTACCAATCAGTTAACAGATCAAACCCTCCAAGTCTCGGTGCTTATTTGCCCCCGCGTATGTATCTTATGATCAGGCCACGAATCTAGACTATTCCGCGCCACACAACCTAACTGGCCAACCGAATTCCCCAAAACTAAATACCAATACTGGTTCTTTTTAACAGCCAATCCACCACGAATAAGTTCGTCACTTACGATACATGGCCACTAGTTCTATTTATGATATAATCTTGATTACTGAAACTTGGTTAACCGATGACATCCCAACGGACTAGATTTCTCCTGCATGCCACATTGTCTGCAGAGTAAATGGGAAAACCCGGCGCGGGGGGGGGGGTTGTTTGGCACTTTTCAAGCAGACCTTCAATATAGTAACTATCATCACCCTCCATTCCACTCTATTCTCGCTTCACTTCGGCTTACTGTCCACATTCCCGGCTCTCAGCTTCATACCGTATGTGCTCACCGTCCGCCAAGCGAGAATTTCTCTGGGCCCCCTCAACTAATTGATGAACTTGGATACCTATCCTTAAAGCCCTAAAATGCAAAGGTTATTACTGGTGACTTTAACTTACCTAAGAAAGCTTGGCCATCTTTAGCTGCACCGGCTAGCTTTTTACTGTTTGCAACAAGTGTTACCGTAAGAGGTTGGATACGGCATAGTGGCTCTCCAATGAAGCGAAACGGTGTTTCGGATCTCATTTTCAACCACCGCATTCCCCACATAGTTTTCTCAATCTCCCAAAGGTTTCCCGGTAGCGATCACAATACTGTTAACTGCTGCATTCCCACTCACCCACAGCCTACCCCGAAATCACAATGCATCATGCTGCCTTCTCCTCCTGGATGGGAGATTTTCCCTGCGGCCGTTCGACAAACCGGTTGAAACGAGCTTGTTTCTTTAGTGATCCACAACACGCTACCGTATTTCCTCTTCACAGTCCTCCAGATGTCTTGGAAAGATCACCTACCTCCCCCGGCAAGCAAGAAGCAGGGAATACTATGTCACCTCTTCACAAGTATAGTATGCCAAGCCTCAAACTATTCATAAAACTACACAGGGCCTTGCAGTACTTTTGAACTTTTTCGCCTCATTTCTACTATTCAAGGGCTAGGAGAAACTACACTGCTTAACTAAGCACATTGACATATTTTTTATTTATTGACCGTGGTCAATACGCATGCACAAGGCTAGATCAGAGAATACAGTAATACAATTCAGTGTGAGGTATTCACAATTTCTAACTTTATGAATCACACAGCAACCGTAATACGCCAGTAAAGTCATGAAGTGTTTCGGTGAACTAAAGTGATAATGGTTCAAGAGGGAATTGCACATCTGTTTCGAATTTGGTTAGTAAAAACCAAACATTCAGGCACGGGAAACAGCTACTTTTGGAGCATCTTTCAAACATGAGCGATAACTGGTACCTATTTTGGTGAACTATACAGCCAACGGTAACTACACCATCATGAGTATAGACAAAAGTTGAAGTATCACTTTGAAAAACCCGAAAATCATTTTGAAAATCTGAAAAACTCTTCTACTTATCGCGACTTAAGAGAGAAAATACCGCAGAATCATCAACTGAAGCCGCGCCTGCAGCATCAACAGCCATCACGGTCAATGACGGTGGTAACCTTGATCACAACGGTTATATACACTTGTGGCACGCATTCAAACAAAAGTCGCACCACTTTTCACGTCAATCTCATTTTCTACGGGCACCGATTCATATGTTCCAATCGTTCCATATATAACAGCCTCACAACTTCAGTTTGGCTATATTTAAGCCCCTATGTTTAGAAGCTATCGAATTCAGTGAAGGAGGTGTGGATAGCTGGACAAATATGGGAATGCTTATATGAGCGATAATTTGAAGGTCACTAACGAGTAACCGGGGGATCAGGTGTCAAAGAACAAGATTAAAAGTAAGGTACGCAAAGGGCTATCAAAGTGCAGTCGGAGATGCCAGCGAAATATAGGACACTGATCCAGTATTGGGTGACTAATTGGGGGGAAGTATGTGAAATGAATGCAAGTGAGTCAAAGGTGGTAATAAAAAGGACCTTTTATGCTGATGATTTCAGTGTCATATGAAAATTCACATGAAGGCGGAAAGCTTCACAAGGATTTCAATGAACTTTTGGACGCATAACGGACTTTCAAATAAGAGCCGTCAAAGAAACGGGCCAGTGGAGACAAATGCTACTGGTGCGGCTAGGCAGAAGTTAGAATAGTGTGAAGAAAAAGTTTTCTGTGTACGTACTAAAGAATTATTAGCCAACTTCTGGTTGGCTGCAGATGGCAGGTATTCTGTTTCGTAAAGACCTTGGTTGCAGTTGATGGCAGGTAGAATGTTGAGGGTAGCAGGTAAAAAAGGCTGGCCTGATGAAGTGGGCAGCGGTGAGGGCTGGGTTCCGGTCATTGGTTTCGCACTGCAACGCGGAAAGAATTGAACTGCTGGAATGGATGTGGGTTGATGGCTGGTGTCAGGAATCACCTATGCGATCTGGTGAGACTTTCATGAGGGTTTGTTACTCCGTGTAAGTTGCCCCATATAACGTCAACAGGTGAGAGTATAGGTTTAAACCATTGATCAAATCGTCTGGTCCTTAAGGTAATCCGAGATTAACGTGGAGTTGGCCGATGGCTACCCAAGTTACCAATGCGATCTGAAAGAGATCAGGGGTGCGGCAGTCTGGAGAGTGTTTCAGCTGTGGGTTATGATTATCGTTTTAATGGAAACCAGAAAATGAACATTTTGTTATCTGAACAATTAGTTATTAGTCGGCTAGTGGCTCGGTCTATTAGAGATCCCTGGTAGCTTTCTAGGGTAGTTAGGTAATAGCAGAGATTGAGGGTGATCGATGAGGAGAGGGTGTCCATTTGGGAATGAGGAATGGAGCAACAGCAGAAGGTATGATCTGGAAGAAGAATAGGAAAACAGGAAGATAGCAGTCTGGTCGGTTCACCAGCTGTGGTCGAGGACGGCAAACAGTGAAAAGGAAGGGAAACACTGGGTGGAGGTGAGGATTTTTCACGTGAGAGCAAACGTGCTGGTATTCTGTGGGGTCATGAGAAATCAGAGGTATACGGATTCCTGTAGGAATGGGGTCTTAACTTACCATGAGCATATGCGCAGAGAAGTGAGGCCTAGTTACTAAGGAATGATAGCCCGTATGGCAAGACTCTAGTATGCGAGAAAAGGCGCAAGAAAAGCAGGATGGGACGGCTGTGTTCTAGCCTGAGACAGAGGAATTCATTGAAGACAAGCACCTACCACTAAAGGACAAAAGGTTGTTTTAAAATATATGTATGCAAATTATGTTGTAAAATGGCACGATCTAGTAAGGAGGGAGAAATCTGAGTGGAGCATGCCCAAGGTATGTATATATATAAACATAAATGTATACATATAAATATATATGCATATAGCTGTATACGTGGGTGCGATAATCAGACGGGACATGGGAGGGCGGTCGGACTCCAAAGACTGTGGCAAGAGAAATGAAATAGAGAGAAGCAGTATGTGTATTGCTCAGCTGAGGGTCAAAGGTTAGCAGAAGGAAGAACAAAAGTGAAGCAACGGATCACGGTGCAGCTTATCCCTAAGAGAGATTGAGGTCATGGAAAGTGGGACTAAAAGAGGAAACGCGTAAGTGTGTTTAAAAGTCCAACGGGAAACTTAGTATTTCACCTGGAGTAGTCATTCAGCAGAGGAAAAGACGAAGTTCCGCATGAAAATACGGAAGAAACTTAGCTGGGGGATAGAGTGAGGGCAGAAACGGTGACGTCCTAACTGGGTGTTGAGTTCAGTTAATGAGCCACGATAAGTGAGATAAATGACACTGGATTTTCCAGTTCAAAGCGCAGAGGTGGTGAAGGAAGTATATTTGGTGAGACCTGGTGCGGAAGGGAGGCATTTTAAGCTAATGGATACCGAGCAGCTTTGAGTTGCTCACCACGCATGTGTTAATAATAACAGGACAGTATTTATTGTATATATATACATGTATATATGTATATTTTATATACACAAATATATATATAGCAGACTAATTGTTGGTTCTGATGCAGTTTCTACAGCGTTGTTGAGGTTGGTTTCAGGGATGCGGACGCGATATAACTAAATAAAGGTAATAAATCTTGGAGCGGATGAGGCATATTGACAATCTGTGGGGAGTATTACGGTGGTCTCTATAAATGCCAACGCATCTGGAAGAACGAATTTCAAAGTTAGGTTCACAGGATCCTATAAGTTGGTATAAATGGAAGGTCAGTGGACGCAGAAATGCTTTACATATGTCGATGGCGAAGTCTAGGAGAAGCTGTCGAGCAAAGCAATCAGAATTTTAAAAGCGGTGAAGTTATTTAGGAAGGTAAGGTAAAGCGAAAAAGCAGAGCAATGGCTTAAAAGTCGAGGCCTTTCTCATATGCTTGACTTCCGGTCATGTGAACGTTGAATGAATACAAAACAAATAGGACAGAAAAGAATTTATCAATGGCTTGCAAGAATGCATATTCTGACTGAGAAGATCTGATGTGCAGAGGAAGTTTAATCCAGATTCTGGAGTATGTGAAAAGAAAGAACTTAGAACGTAGAACAGTCCTCGCTGAGGGTGTTGTAGTAGTATACTGTCTATTACGGAGTGAATATCCACTGCCCGGGGAGAAGCATAACTGGTTGGAGGAACAGGATTGTCTGGTCAATAGCTTATACAAAAATACCAAATTTAGCTTGATGCGACGAAGCCATAGTGGTTCGACTTTGAGAGCTGAACATCGGTCCCTGCAGTTTAAGTTGGACCATCAACCAATAAGCTGCTTTGTGAATCTTCTCTGAATACATTCAATAATAATCCTGTCGGATTTTTTCATACTAGCGAAGATTAGGGGAGAATATCCGAGAAGGGTCCTGGTATGTACTTTGTACATGTAAAGAAAGCTCTCCTTAGGCTGGAAGGATCTGAGCAGAAGACGAAGACACTTCTTAGCCTTCGTTGTTTAGAAGACAGCATGTTCGGAGAAGTTGAAAGAGCAAGAATAACCTAAGCCAAGGTCTCTTACCAACGGCTGGCTATCGATGGGTGAACCGCCGAAGCATAAGGAACCAGGAGAAACCTGACTTTTGTGGGTAAGAAGAATACACTTATCGGAGGAGAGTTCCATCACCCAGGTTGAGCGCTATTCATCAAGAGCAGCTAAGTCAGAGGAGATTTTTGGGACAAGAATACTAATGCTGCCAGACGAAAAAGTGTAGACTATCGTGATGTCCTCCGCGGACAAAAACGGCGTGCCAATAAGTATTGTCGGAAACATATCATTTGTGTAAAGGAGGAAAAGCAGGGGCCTAAAACACTGCTCTGAATAAAGTCGCTAATAACAGGCCTAGGATCAGAGGTGTGCCCGCTAATTAAGACAACCTGTGAACGATGAGGTAATAAAGATGAGAACCAAGAAAGAAGTGGATCGACAATTCCAAATGACCGTAGCTTTGTTAAAAGGTGGGGGTGAGGTACACGATCAAATGTCTTGGATAAGTCAAGATAAAGAACAACAAAAGATTTCCCACTTTCAGCAGAGTCGGTGACGAGATCCAAAAAATCATGCTGACAAGGCATGCAGGACCGTGAACGGAGGAATCCGTGTTGGTTTTTATTAATAAGACTAAGGCTCAATAAATAGTTGATAATGTGATCTCCAACTATTTTTTCCGTCAATCTGGATAAAATGGGGGTACGGTTTATAGGGCGATAATTGGATATCTCATGTAAAGGTCCCTTTTTATGAAATGGAACGATTACCGAGCGCTCCCAGTTAGCGAGTAAGGTGCCACCATTAAGCTAAAGAAAGAAAAGGTTAAGCAACAACAGGGGGAAATCAGATCCACCATTGACGGGTGCGACTGGTGGTAAGCCATTAGAGGCTAATCGAAGAGAGGGTTTGCCATTGGACAGTAGCCTAGAAATACTCCTGGCATCGAAGAATATCGTAGAAAGGACAGAGTCGGTAAGTGGTGAAGATGGGGAAGGGGCAAGGACAGTAGCTGGAGCCATGGCTGAATCAAAGAATGCAATAAAGGCTTCGGCTACACAAGGTGGGGAGGTGATAGAGGAGTTATTATCCGGAATCAGAATTTGGAAGTCGGCCTTAACACCAGCTTTTCTAGACTTATGCAACATAGAAAAAGGCTGCGACTTGTTGGGGTGACTCATGCCTTAGCTCCTTGGTCAAGAAGACGAGTATTATCTTGTCGTTGAATCAGTGTGGAGAGGCGACTTAGACGAAAAAGAATTGAAAAGTCGTTGGGATTTTGTAGTTTTTCGAGAAGTTCATGATACTTCTTATGAACTGGCGAGACAGACGACCGCTTTTTAGGTACAGCCTGGGAAGTATTAGACAAGTTTTCCAGTAGTCGGAAAAGAAGGAGTAGAAAATATCCGCAGCAAGCTGAGGGCCAGGGGTGAGAAAATAATCACTCCAGTCTTTCTGGCGAACAAGCGTGACTAGCAAGGCCAATTTTCTGCATAAGAACATATTGTTGGAGGGGTGTGCGGGACTAGGTGGGCCACTAAAGGGCAGACGGCAGATAACCATTTTACGGTCACTGACGGGGGAATTTTGCTTTACGGATACGTCGATGAAAGGCGTGTTATGAGTAAATACCAGATCCAGTATGTTCCCGTCGCTAGTAGGTTCGACAACATGTTGCTTCCAGCCGCCGAGATGAATGCTAGTGATCAGGTTCATAAGATTGAAAGGAGCCCAGAGGGCAGGCCAACAAATGTGAGGAAAGGTAAAGTCACCGAAATAAGCTTGGTTCCAGAAGGAAGGAAAGAGAGTTATTCGAAAGACCTAATGGGAAGTGGAAACAAGGAACTGGGGGAGTTTGGTGAGCCATACAAGCAGATATAGTGAGGAACAGTGGTTTGGAGGTTGATAGTGAACCAGAGAGAATCGGGAATAGGATCGAGCGTCGTACGTAAAAGAAGGGTAGTGATGTAGACTTCCTTGAAGTAGGTTAGGCACCGGCCGCCAACCCGGTTCGGTCTGTTGGTCCTTGGAAGACTGTACCCTATCAAAGTTATGCGATCATTGGGAGTGCTCTCAGACAGTCAGGATTCCATTATTGAGATAATGTCGTATACATTTGTGAGGACAAGTTTTTTTAGGTGCGGGAGCTTGCCAAGAATAGAACGCGAGTTGGATAAGGCTGAAGATATACCATTTGCGGGAGGTGGCATAGGCACATCAGGGGGTAGTGTTAGTTGGAAGGAGGCGGGCTATCGCGATTTGAGGGAGCGGGGATCAGGGGCAAAGGTAAATATATTGATGTTGAGGCTGGTGGAGGTTCGGATGGGGTGGCTTCCAGCCAAGCTGGAGTAAATGTTGCAGTGAGAGGAACTGCTGACGGGGAAGATAAACTGGGCATCAACGGAGGGGGAAATGTCGGAGCAAAAGGAAAATCCTGTGAGGTTTGACGGGTCAATATCAGACAGGGGCGATTAGGAGCAGTCGAGAAATACCGGCCTTTCGGAATTGAGTATTGGCTGAAGAGGGTTGCAGAGGGCAGGGTTGAAAATGTGTGAGGAATAGGAGTGTAGGGTGGTAGATTAAGCTGCACGTTGTGGGAGGGGTAACTCAAGTTGGGTGGAACACCAAATATACAGCAGTTAGTAGCAGGAGCAGCAGAGATAGTAGTCAGGTAAGGAGTACGACGAGAGGCAGAGTGGATGGCCAGTGGAGGCCGTAATTTGGTATTGACAGGCAGTGAGCATGGTGAATTTGTAGGGCTAACCGATGCACTGGAGCAGGAGGTAATTTCTAAGGTCAAGACCCTATTCGGTGAGTTAGGGCGATTTAATTCAAGAGAAGACAACTGAATGAAGGAGGGGTCTGTGAGAAGGTTGGGAAGACTGTTAGACCTATTCCTCTGGACGGCGAGTAGTTTATCACCGGAGGGAACGGAGGGCGAATTAGAGTTCGGGGTGTACCAAACAGGCGATGAGGTGGGCGAGCTAGGCAATAGATGGCGTCTTTTACTGGGAGGCAGTAAGAGGGGAGAAACGGAAATGTCTAGATCAACGGAAATAGGATCAGATTTTAAAGAGTTCAGATCGGGAGCAGATGAGGAGGCAGGGGGCGGTTGTGTAGATAAAGCAGCTGAGTCATGCGAAAAAGCGATGGAGCGACCAGTCGTCTGTGTGGAAGGCTCAGGACATGATGGCTTTGCGGCACCCAAATAGAACTCGTCTACTGTCAATACTGCACAAGGCCAGAACCTCTAATACTCATAGAGATGTCTCGCACACTGTTTCCACGGTAAACGTATCCCTCTCTACTGCCCTAACTGTTGCCTAGGCCTTCAGCTCCTTCTTTGCCTTACCCATGGCTCTTATTACCAATGTTGACCCGTCTCCTCTTCCCCCAGTTACCGCTTCCACTCTGTTTACAGTGAAATTTGAAGCTCTAATTATCTTCCGATCATTGACCGCTTTCAAGCTACCATCTCACCCAGGAACTGACGGTTTACAGCCCATTGCAATAGTCAAGTGCGGTCCTGAATTACCTTGCTGCTCAGTCTGTGAACTCCAGTCCGTTGCCGACAAACTAGAAAAGCTCACTAGAAAGCCCGCTTCGCAAGGGATGTTAACCGCATGTGGTAACAAACTACGTTCCCATTAACCATAAATCCGTTCTCTGTCGGCTAATGGGAGGAATTGTGAAAGAACACTTTGTGAAGTACCTCTTTCAATTGGAAATTATTGATCCTCGACAACACGGTCCCCTTCCATCAAGGTCGTGCGCAGCCTGCCAACTTGATTTCCTGAATCTCATCGCTGAGACGGCAGACAATGGAATGGCTCTTGTAGCAACCCACTTGGATACGTCAAGGCACTTGACCGCGATCCACACACTCACTTTCTGGCCAAAATCCAATCCCTTGACATTACTGACCCCTCACTATCTTGGATCAATTCTTGTCTGCCTAATCGCTCTCCGGTTGCCTCAATAAATGGACACTGTTTCAAGCCTAGGTCGGTTACAAGCGGTGTTGTACGGGGTAGCCTCCTTGGCCCTCTGCTGTCTCTCACGTATGTAAACGACACATTTCTCTCAGTGAGCTATGGCACACTTTTTGCTGATGACATTAAGATTGTCTACTCGTTCAAGCCTGGTCGCCTGGCCTCGGCTATTTTAAAGATCTCTGAAGCCATGTCTGCACTCAATGGATGGTGCTCAACTTGACAGACGAACCTTTTGCCGACAAATTTGAGGCACCTACATATAAACGCTACCTACCTCCAGGGTCTTTTGCCGTTTGTGGTTCATTCATTTGCTAGCTCGCAATTTGTTCTGGACCTTGGCCCAAGCTAGTCCCGCACGTATAATTTCCTCGATTTTTCGGCTTTCCAAGTCGCCAAGGCCAGAAGCTGCATGGGTCTTATATTTCACTCCTTCCGACTGGGAGTCTGCATTCTCTTCCTCAATGAATCTCATGCCAGGCCTCTGTTAGAATGCTTTCCGTTGATCTTTTGTAGCAAGCACAAATCAGACAGAATTGCTACCGAATCAGTCCAACGTAGTTTTACCAAGCCACTGATTGGATGGAGCTCACTCCTCGCTTATAAAGAACGCTGTTTATATTTTAAACCACATCCTTTATGGCTTCGCCGTATGAAGCTGAACCCCGTCACACTGTCTAATATCCTCCACAGTCGGGCAAATACTTCTGATCTATTGCACCTGGCGCTTGCGTCTAGCTATCCACTTTCTTCCAGAATTCTTATCCATCCTGTAGCGGTTGCCATCTTCATTCGTACTTTTGCCACGTTTATTGTTTAACTGAACGCTGACTGCCAAGCCCGGTTACCATTTGACCGTTGCTCTTGCGCACGCTCTCACGCACGCTCCCAAATACACGCTAACCACTATCTCGCCCAATCGCCGTCTCGTTCTCACGGGTCGTGGAGAATACTGTTCTGGTTAACATATTCGTGCAGTGCCGCACATTAGAGTAACGCGCAGGTGGTCCACGCAGTACAAAGGACCGAAGCACACGTTTACCAAGGAAACCGTGAAGTAGGGCCTAATCAAACTTACAATTGATGAGCCCGACGTGATCCCCAGGTCACGTGAGTTTCATTGTTTTCTACCGCTCAAGGTCCCATCCGCGTACGTTTTTGTGTGTTTTATTGCTTTCCTATCTGTTGATTATTTTTGGTCGGTTCACCAAACGACTTTTTTGCGTCCATACCTAATTTTGGTGTCTAGTTCGTCGTGAATTTTTTTCGCTAAGACTATAGTGCTCCATTAGTCGTTGATTTCTTTTCCCGTCTGTATTCTGTGAAGTAATCGCTATGTCTGCCAAACGGAAACCCTGCCCAGGCCCCACCGTTGGGGCGATCACGTTGCATATACCAGCATTCATGCCTGCTGATCCAGAACTCTGGTTCACGCTGGTCGGGTTAGCACTCGAAAACTGCCGTATAACCAGTAACGTCAGCCGTTTAAGGTGGATAGCAGGCCGCCTCCCGCCGGAGGTCACAATGCAAGTAAGAAACGTAATAATCTCCTCCCGAAGCTATGAGGCTTTGAAAGAGGCCGCCATTGCCCGCAAGACCCCAACGCAGGACCAAAGTATGCAACAACTCCAAAACGTTGAGCTTGGAAGCAGGAAGCCCTCCGAACTGCTGCGTGAGATGCAGCGCTTGAGAGGACCGACGGTGAGCGAGGACCCGCTCTTAAGGGAACTTCGGCTGCAGCGTTTGCCGCACAACATTCGGGTTTTACCAAGTGCCACGCGCAGATGCTCGCTGGAGGAAACTGCAGCGATAGCTGATGACATTATGTCACGATACAACCCCGCTGTAGCTGGAGTAACCAGGTCCTCCGTCAAAACGGTGCCTGCCTTGCCAACATCTAACGACCTCGCGTCAGTTTTGTCTAGAATTGACGGGTGCCTGCAACGCCTAGCAGAAGGAAGAAGTGGGTCACAGGAGCGGCATCGCGCACGCTCACCTAGGCTCTATAGTACGTCATTGCGACGACGTTTCGGCTCTTCAAAAAAAGGGTATTGTAAATACCACAGTCACTTTGGTAAGGGAGCCGAACGATGCGAACCAGGGTGTACGTTTTCCAGTGCTCATCTGGGAAACTAAACCCCCGGCCCGTGGTGGCGACCCACGAAGCCGGGTATTAGACCAACAGTCGTCTTTTGAACGTAAGGGACATCATTTCAAATAAACTATTCCTTGTAGATACCGGTGCCGAAGTGAGCGTCCTCCCCCGAGCGGAAGGCGACAGTAGCACACCGCAGGCCCAAAAACCACGCGCTGCCAATGGTACAGCCATCCCAACGTTTGGCCAGCGGTCGCTCACCTTAAGCTTAGGTTTAAAGCGTAATTTTCGTTGGGTATTCATCGTCGCTGACGTCCCGTACCCAATTCTAGGCATTGACTTCCTGCAATACTTTGACTTGTTAGTTGATGCACGGCGCCGCAGAGCGGTAGATCGTCAGACCACTCTTGCTGTTGCGGGTTATAATTCGCGAGTAAATCACGTCACGCCTTTTTACGTTCAACCACCTGCACACCAACCTTATGGCAAACTCATCATCGTCTACCCGGCCATGTTTCTGCGGGCCAGGCCTCTCCCAGCAGTGACGCCAAAGTCACTCACTATATCGATACTAAGAGACCCCCAGTGTTCAGTACGCCGCGTCGGTTAGCACCAGGCAAGCTTCGTGTTTCACAGGCTGAATTCGAACATTTGCTAGAACTGAGTAAAATACACCCTTCTAGTAGCCCGTGGGCTTCCCCCTTCATATGGTCCCTGAGTCTAGCGGTGACTGGCGACCCTGTGGTGATTACAGAGCAATTTACAAAGTCACCGCCCCTGACCGATACCAAATTCCCCATATACAGGACTTTACTTCGTCTTTATCAGGTTGCTCCGTCTTCAGCCTTATTGAGTTAGTTCGTGCGTACAAGCAGATCCCGGTAACAGAGACTGATATCCCTAAAACTGCCGTCACCACGCCTTTCGGGCTGTTCCAGTTTCTGAGAATGCCGTTTGGACTCAGCAATGCAGCCCAGACCTTCCAACGGTTCATGCACGAGGCAACCGATGGTTTGGAAAATGTCTACGTATACGTGGATGATATTTTGGTGGCTAGTTCTTCAGAGCAAAAGCACGTCGCACACTTACGAGCACTTTTCGAACGCCTTAGCCAGCACGGCGTTACGATCAATATCGCGAAATACGAATTAGGCCGTTCTGATATCACTTTCATAGGACATTCTATTTCATCCTCGGGTATCCGCCCTCTGCCAGATAAAGTTTCCGCTATTCGCGGCTACCCCGAACCCCAATCTTTCCGCCAGTTGCATCAACTTGCCGGCCTGGTAAATTTCTGCCGCCGATTCATTCCTCACTGTGCGGAAATGATACAACCCCTCACCGACCTGTTGCGCGAAGGTAAGCGGAAGTTAGTGTTTCCCGACACGGCACAAGTCGCATTTGCCTTGGTCAAAGATGCTGCCACCAAAACAGCACTCCTTACCCCCACGACCCTTTGGCTCCTATTTCGGTAGTGACGGATGCCTCGGACACAGCGGTTGGAGCAGTACTGCAACAGTTCGTAGGCGACTCTTGGCAACCTCTAACATTCGTCTCTAAGCGCCTACAACCCGCCGAATCTAAGTACGGCACATTTGGTGAAGAGTTATTAGCCATCTACTTGGGAATTCGTCATTTTTGACATGCACTCAAAGGCCGTTCGTTTACGGTGTTTACAAACGCATGCCTTTGGTTTACGCACCAAAGTCAGCCTCCGATCGATACCCACCACGCGAGATTCGCCACCTAGACTTTGTCTCACAGTTTACTGTGGACATACGACACGTCTATGGGGTACTTAATCCCGTCGCCGACGCCTTATCACGCGTACATCAACTAAGTCTGTCACCGACGCTTAACATCAACTTGGACGCAATGGCACAGGCCCAAACTATGGACCCCGACATCGAACAACTTCGACAGAACGGTTCTTTGAGCTTGAAAACAGTGCCTATCCCAACTTCCCAGAAGACCATCGTGTGCGATGTGTCGCGAGGTCGCCCTAGGCCGGTGGTTCCTGCTGCCCACTGTTATCGCACTTTCCTGACACTCCACAGTCTGGCTCACCCGGGTGTGACGGCCTCGGTGAAGCTGGTAACTGAGCGTTTCGTTTGGCACAGTGTCAGACGAGATGTCCGTCAACGGGCTCGTGCTTGCCTGCAGTGTCAACGTGTTCAGACCCATAGGCACACTAAGGCGGCGTTAGCCAGGTTCCCAGAGCCTGAAACACATTTTCATCATGTGCACGTCGACCTCGTAGGACCACTTCCACCTTCGCTTGGGTACGTCTACAAACTCACATGCGTGGATTGTTTTACTCGCTGGCCAAAGGCCATTCCTATCCCTCGCCCCACGTCGGAAGAGGCCGCGAAAGATTTTCTGACCGGTTGGGTTAGTCATTTCGGTTGCCCGGCAATAGTGACCACCAATCACGGTCCACACTTTGACGGCGCTTTCGACAGCCTACTCACTACGCTCGGTTGCCAACACGCTAAGACGACAGCTTACCACCCTCAGGCCAATGGTACAGTTGAGCGTTTCCACCGGCAACTAAAAGCCACCCTTCGAGCAAACGGTAACCCCCTTTGGAGTGAAACACTACCATTAGCACTCTTAAGCCTACGTAGTACCGTAAGGGAGGAATTACGCACAACACCGGCCGTACTAGTATATGGCTGCATACTTCGTCTGCCTGTGGAGTTGTTAGCCCCCTCACCAACCGTGACTTCCGACTACAGTGACCATGCTCAGCGCCTTACGCAGCACATGCGAGTGCTCGAGGCCAGTCCGCCGCGTGAACGACAGTCTACAAGTTATGTCCCAACTGCGTTAGAGACCACTACTCACGTATTCCTTTGCGTCGATGGCATTCGATCATCACTACAAGCGCCCGTTTTGGGTGATAAAACGGAGGGCAAAAACATTTGTCATAGATATCAGCGGACGACAAGACACCGTATCTATCGACCGTCTCAAGCCTGCCATCATGGAGTGCAAGCCGCTCGGCCAATTTACACCTACTCAAGCCGCTCAGCCACCCGCATCGAGCGAGTTACTACTCGGGCCACCCCCCATTACGCCCAGTGAGGACTCGGCAGCTAGTCCATCAGATTCTCCAACCGTACCCGCAACGCAAAGTAGCCGTCGCGGTCGCCAACTACGAAATCCCGTCCGCTTTGCCGATTTCGCGACGATTTTTACAACCGACTGTTGGCAATAAGTTGGGAAGTTCACCATGGATTTACCAACCAACAGGCCCGTGAAGTTACAATCGGTAGTTATGATTTCGTCTTCTTCTGGTCTCCTAGCGACTACAACAACACCGAACATCGTTCGTGTGTTGTTATTACGGTCCAACATCCGCCGGCGCCCTCAGGCGCTATTTTGTCTCAGTTTACCTTGCCCCCTCCCAGACGGATCTACACAGTCACATTGGCTTCATCCGTAGCCTCGCTGACTCCCGTGCACGTTCAGGGAGCCAACCACTCATCGGATAACGGGACGATTCGTCAGCCTGGTACTGGAGACGATAACTGGATGCTCTTTTGGATGGACCTGACGCGAGATCTTCCGGCTCGCATGCGTATGAGACCCGTGGGCGCTAAAACACAGTTGGACCTACGCACATCGGACCTCGAGAGTGCAGGCACCGTTAAACTCACCAGCAGTCGTTCGACGTCACCAAAAATATAACGGGCAAGCTACGAGGAGTTCCTGGACAGCCAATAATTCCGGCCTACCGTCAAGATCGAAGCCCAACTCCGTCGGACTTCTAGAAGGAGGCCTCTGTAGTGGTTGCCATCTTCATTCGTACTTTTGCCACGTTTATTGTTTAACTGAACGCTGACTGCCAAGCCCGGTTACCATTTGACCGTTGCTCTTGCGCACGCTCTCACGCACGCTCCCAAATACACGCTAACCACTATCTCGCCCAATCGCCGTCTCGTTCTCACGGGTCGTGGAGAATACTGTTCTGGTTAACATATTCGTGCAGTGCCGCATATTAGAGTAACGCGCAGGTGGTCCACGCAGTACAAAGGACCGAAGCACGCGTTTACTAAGGAAACCGCGAAGTAGGGTCTGATCAACCTTACAGATCAACCCTCACCGCCAACGCTAGCTTATGTTAGCACTTTTTCATTACAGTGTACCTTCACTTATGGAATAAACTGCCTTTGGACGTACGCAGTTCCACTTCCAGCCGTCGATTAAGAAGAGCCTTGGGCAAGTTTCTCACGGTTACCCAAACGTTACTGCTACTTTATGTAAACATACCCGATGACCAAGCCTATAAGAAGTACCTGGGCTTTTTGACCGTGCAAGCACCGGCAGTTTATGACGGATGAAACTGAGTAAATGTTCTTAGTTTATCTGCCTTCTACAATGTAAAACCTAGTGTTAAAGAGCCATTTTCTGTCGAAGTTGCCTATTTATATCGATTTCCATCTATCCGCATCTGGAAGCACCCCAGAATGCTTTTCTCTACTTTTTCTTTATTTTCAAACCTTCATTCGTACGTATATTTCTCTCGATGACTTTTACTGCTATAGAGACCACACCGGTCTTTAACATTGCCTGTGCCTCCACCCGTCCGTTGGCTATTCGTAAGCTACCCAACTAATGCTCCCTTGGTTGTGTTCCGGGATCTCCTGCCGCTTGGTCGCCTGATCACGGACCACCTGGTACATACTGCCGTTTGGCCCCACCAAGAAAACTCGTATCAGTCCCAACACTGCGATGTGCTATCAGATCCACCGCTTTGGCCGGCGCACATCGGGCTTGCAGGTCGTCTGCAACGATATGCGGGCGCAACCAGGCTGGCGGAGCGCACATCTTGTCCCCAGAAGTGGTTTTCAGGTTGGGTGTCTAGCGCACGGTCAGCCTCACCCACTAGCGCCAGTTGCGGGGCGAAACATAACATTCCATTCAAGGTACTTCTGCCACCCGTCTCCCCCTACAAAGTCACTGAAGAAGAACTACCGTACACCCGGTAAAAGTCCCAAATCGATACATGAAAACATTTGCCCAGCTCAGAAATGTATCCTACTATTTGCTACTACTGACATTTATCTCCACCGACTTGCCTTCTTTCTATGTGAAGTGATCCCATATTGACTCCCATTCCACCTCGTCCAGTTTTTGAATTCTGTACCCCAAAACGTGAATCGGTTTACCCCTCAGATATCTTTGTAAGGAGCATCAAAACTCTGGACGAACTCTTGAAGAGACCATTCATCCACTGGGCAATTTGTTTGTTACCACTCCATTTATCTGAACAAAATCATCGTTCAAGTATCGTTTCTCATCTGCCAACAATATCCCCAAACACGAAGTGGTCCTCCTTTTAGCGCTTCATCCACAAAACAACAGCTCTCTGTTTTATTGCATCCTTCCCCCGCATATCCTGCCATTCAATCGTTTGCATTTCCCGACAGTCGCATTAACAATGAATTATCTTCAATCCAGGATATCAGTCGTTCAATTTCACCTCTGTAACTGTTCCACCAAATTATCATGGTAGGCCACCTTCGCCACAATCCTTTGAGCAATTTTTTATATCTTCAGCTGGACGTCAACTACCCAAAATGTAGGCTGCCGTTATTCTGTTTGTCTTCCCAAAGTCTCGGGTGGAAATTTCCTCAGCGTGCCCAGTCACGCAATCATCCGCGCTTATGGACAGTTTCAGCATTGCATTACTTCTAGTTGATTCCGTCAGATATCAGACGTATATACCACTAATATACCCATTTTGTTGTAAATCTGTATTCCTCATCAGCAAGTTGTGAAGTCGTCTCCGATAAACCAATAGTTGAACACCAGTTCACTCACCTTTTACCAGATGCCACTTTTTCAATCAGTCTTGCACGATGTGGTGTATAGTCCGGATAACACTAAACAGGCGATTCCTTTAACTCTCTGCTGGAAACTAACTATGCTTATGCCAAGTTGTTGGCCATTCGGTTGCTTCCCTAATGCCCCATTTCAGACTTATCAGCATATCCCTTTCAGTAATCGTCTGCATGCCTTATCGGTGTCACTTGTGAGCCAAAACCTACTAAGCCACATGAGGTTATTGTACATCAACTCCTCCGCCCAACGGGCTGTTAAATTATGTTCCTTAACTAACCTGAAACAGACCTTTTTATTTGAATTGCACTTCACCCACCTGCCAAATTTTGTCATTCTGTTCCACCAAATTTTCTGACTTGGGCATCCACATACACTCTTTTATGAGTGAGTCTTCCACAACCAATTGATAAATAGCAGGTACCAATTCTGTGGCGAATTGGGATCGGTTTCATTTACGTCATTTTTCTTCCCTAAGAATGCCTCTCAACTCCTTCGGTAATGTAGTTCATTTCCAAAAGGGTTATAGAAATCGCCTTTTTAGTGTTATCCGGACTATACACCACATCGTGCAAGACTGATTGAAAAAGTGGCATCTGGTAAAAGGTGAGTGAACTGGTGTTCAACTATTGGTTTATCGGAGACGACTTCACAACTTGCTGATGAGGAATACAGATTTACAACAAAATGGGTATATTAGTGGTATATACGTCTGATATCTGACGGAATCAACTAGAAGTAATGCAATGCTGAAACTGTCCATAAGCGCGGATGATTGCGTGACTGGGCACGCTGAGGAAATTTCCACCCGAGACTTTGGGAAGACAAACAGAATAACGGCAGCCTACATTTTGGGTAGTTGACGTCCAGCTGAAGATATAAAAAATTGCTCAAAGGATTGTGGCGAAGGTGGCCTACCATGATAATTTGGTGGAACAGTTACAGAGGTGAAATTGAACGACTGATATCCTGGATTGAAGATAATTCATTGTTAATGCGACTGTCGGGAAATGCAAACGATTGAATGGCAGGATATGCGGGGGAAGGATGCAATAAAACAGAGAGCTGTTGTTTTGTGGATGAAGCGCTAAAAGGAGGACCACTTCGTGTTTGGGGATATTGTTGGCAGATGAGAAACGATACTTGAACGATGATTTTGTTCAGATAAATGGAGTGGTAACAAACAAATTGCCCAGTGGATGAATGGTCTCTTCAAGAGTTCGTCCAGAGTTTTGATGCTCCTTACAAAGATATCTGAGGGGTAAACCGATTCACGTTTTGGGGTACAGAATTCAAAAACTGGACGAGGTGGAATGGGAGTCAATATGGGATCACTTCACATAGAAAGAAGGCAAGTCGGTGGAGATAAATGTCAGTAGTAGCAAATAGTAGGATACATTTCTGAGCTGGGCAAATGTTTTCATGTATCGATTTGGGACTTTTACCGGGTGTACGGTAGTTCTTCTTCAGTGACTTTGTAGGGGGAGACGGGTGGCAGAAGTACCTTGAATGGAATGTTATGTTTCGCCCCGCAACTGGCGCTAGTGGGTGAGGCTGACCGTGCGCTAGACACCCAACCTGAAAACCACTTCTGGGGACAAGATGTGCGCTCCGCCAGCCTGGTTGCGCCCGCATATCGTTGCAGACGACCTGCAAGCCCGATGTGCGCCGGCCAAAGCGGTGGATCTGATAGCACATCGCAGTGTTGGGACTGATACGAGTTTTCTTGGTGGGGCCAAACGGCAGTATGTACCAGGTGGTCCGTGATCAGGCGACCAAGCGGCAGGAGATCCCGGAACACAACCAAGGGAGCATTAGTTGGGTAGCTTACGAATAGCCAACGGACGGGTGGAGGCACAGGCAATGTTAAAGACCGGTGTGGTCTCTATAGCAGTAAAAGTCATCGAGAGAAATATACGTACGAATGAAGGTTTGAAAATAAAGAAAAAGTAGAGAAAAGCATTCTGGGGTGCTTCCAGATGCGGATAGATGGAAATCGATATAAATAGGCAACTTCGACAGACAATGGCTCTTTAACACTAGGTTTTACATTGTAGAAGGCAGATAAACTAAGAACATTTACTCAGTTTCATCCGTCATAAACTGCCGGTGCTTGCACGGTCAAAAAGCCCAGGTACTTCTTATAGGCTTGGTCATCGGGTATGTTTACATAAAGTAGCAGTAACGTTTGGGTAACCGTGAGAAACTTGCCCAAGGCTCTTCTTAATCGACGGCTGGAAGTGGAACTGCGTACGTCCAAAGGCAGTTTATTCCATAAGTGAAGGTACACTGTAATGAAAAAGTGCTAACATAAGCTAGCGTTGGCGGTGAGGGTTGATCTGTAAGGTTGATCAGACCCTACTTCGCGGTTTCCTTAGTAAACGCGTGCTTCGGTCCTTTGTACTGCGTGGACCACCTGCGCGTTACTCTAATATGCGGCACTGCACGAATATGTTAACCAGAACAGTATTCTCCACGACCCGTGAGAACGAGACGGCGATTGGGCGAGATAGTGGTTAGCGTGTATTTGGGAGCGTGCGTGAGAGCGTGCGCAAGAGCAACGGTCAAATGGTAACCGGGCTTGGCAGTCAGCGTTCAGTTAAACAATAAACGTGGCAAAAGTACGAATGAAGATGGCAACCACTACAGAGGCCTCCTTCTAGAAGTCCGACGGAGTTGGGCTTCGATCTTGACGGTAGGCCGGAATTATTGGCTGTCCAGGAACTCCTCGTAGCTTGCCCGTTATATTTTTGGTGACGTCGAACGACTGCTGGTGAGTTTAACGGTGCCTGCACTCTCGAGGTCCGATGTGCGTAGGTCCAACTGTGTTTTAGCGCCCACGGGTCTCATACGCATGCGAGCCGGAAGATCTCGCGTCAGGTCCATCCAAAAGAGCATCCAGTTATCGTCTCCAGTACCAGGCTGACGAATCGTCCCGTTATCCGATGAGTGGTTGGCTCCCTGAACGTGCACGGGAGTCAGCGAGGCTACGGATGAAGCCAATGTGACTGTGTAGATCCGTCTGGGAGGGGGCAAGGTAAACTGAGACAAAATAGCGCCTGAGGGCGCCGGCGGATGTTGGACCGTAATAACAACACACGAACGATGTTCGGTGTTGTTGTAGTCGCTAGGAGACCAGAAGAAGACGAAATCATAACTACCGATTGTAACTTCATGGGCCTGTTGGTTGGTAAATCCATGGTGAACTTCCCAACTTATTGCCAACAGTCGGTTGTAAAAATCGTCGCGAAATCGGCAAAGCGGACGGGATTTCGTAGTTGGCGACCGCGACGGCTACTTTGCGTTGCGGGTACGGTTGGAGAATCTGATGGACTAGCTGCCGAGTCCTCACTGGGCGTAATGGGGGGTGGCCCGAGTAGTAACTCGCTCGATGCGGGTGGCTGAGCGGCTTGAGTAGGTGTAAATTGGCCGAGCGGCTTGCACTCCATGATGGCAGGCTTGAGACGGTCGATAGATACGGTGTCTTGTCGTCCGCTGATATCTATGACAAATGTTTTTGCCCTCCGTTTTATCACCCAAAACGGGCGCTTGTAGTGATGATCGAATGCCATCGACGCAAAGGAATACGTGAGTAGTGGTCTCTAACGCAGTTGGGACATAACTTGTAGACTGTCGTTCACGCGGCGGACTGGCCTCGAGCACTCGCATGTGCTGCGTAAGGCGCTGAGCATGGTCACTGTAGTCGGAAGTCACGGTTGGTGAGGGGGCTAACAACTCCACAGGCAGACGAAGTATGCAGCCATATACTAGTACGGCCGGTGTTGTGCGTAATTCCTCCCTTACGGTACTACGTAGGCTTAAGAGTGCTAATGGTAGTGTTTCACTCCAAAGGGGGTTACCGTTTGCTCGAAGGGTGGCTTTTAGTTGCCGGTGGAAACGCTCAACTGTACCATTGGCCTGAGGGTGGTAAGCTGTCGTCTTAGCGTGTTGGCAACCGAGCGTAGTGAGTAGGCTGTCGAAAGCGCCGTCAAAGTGTGGACCGTGATTGGTGGTCACTATTGCCGGGCAACCGAAATGACTAACCCAACCGGTCAGAAAATCTTTCGCGGCCTCTTCCGACGTGGGGCGAGGGATAGGAATGGCCTTTGGCCAGCGAGTAAAACAATCCACGCATGTGAGTTTGTAGACGTACCCAAGCGAAGGTGGAAGTGGTCCTACGAGGTCGACGTGCACATGATGAAAATGTGTTTCAGGCTCTGGGAACCTGGCTAACGCCGCCTTAGTGTGCCTATGGGTCTGAACACGTTGACACTGCAGGCAAGCACGAGCCCGTTGACGGACATCTCGTCTGACACTGTGCCAAACGAAACGCTCAGTTACCAGCTTCACCGAGGCCGTCACACCCGGGTGAGCCAGACTGTGGAGTGTCAGGAAAGTGCGATAACAGTGGGCAGCAGGAACCACCGGCCTAGGGCGACCTCGCGACACATCGCACACGATGGTCTTCTGGGAAGTTGGGATAGGCACTGTTTTCAAGCTCAAAGAACCGTTCTGTCGAAGTTGTTCGATGTCGGGGTCCATAGTTTGGGCCTGTGCCATTGCGTCCAAGTTGATGTTAAGCGTCGGTGACAGACTTAGTTGATGTACGCGTGATAAGGCGTCGGCGACGGGATTAAGTACCCCATAGACGTGTCGTATGTCCACAGTAAACTGTGAGACAAAGTCTAGGTGGCGAATCTCGCGTGGTGGGTATCGATCGGAGGCTGACTTTGGTGCGTAAACCAAAGGCATGCGTTTGTAAACACCGTAAACGAACGGCCTTTGAGTGCATGTCAAAAATGACGAATTCCCAAGTAGATGGCTAATAACTCTTCACCAAATGTGCCGTACTTAGATTCGGCGGGTTGTAGGCGCTTAGAGACGAATGTTAGAGGTTGCCAAGAGTCGCCTACGAACTGTTGCAGTACTGCTCCAACCGCTGTGTCCGAGGCATCCGTCACTACCGAAATAGGAGCCAAAGGGTCGTGGGGGTAAGGAGTGCTGTTTTGGTGGCAGCATCTTTGACCAAGGCAAATGCGACTTGTGCCGTGTCGGGAAACACTAACTTCCGCTTACCTTCGCGCAACAGGTCGGTGAGGGGTTGTATCATTTCCGCACAGTGAGGAATGAATCGGCGGCAGAAATTTACCAGGCCGGCAAGTTGATGCAACTGGCGGAAAGATTGGGGTTCGGGGTAGCCGCGAATAGCGGAAACTTTATCTGGCAGAGGGCGGATACCCGAGGATGAAATAGAATGTCCTATGAAAGTGATATCAGAACGGCCTAATTCGTATTTCGCGATATTGATCGTAACGCCGTGCTGGCTAAGGCGTTCGAAAAGTGCTCGTAAGTGTGCGACGTGCTCTTGCTCTGAAGAACTAGCCACCAAAATATCATCCACGTATACGTAGACATTTTCCAAACCATCGGTTGCCTCGTGCATGAACCGTTGGAAGGTCTGGGCTGCATTGCTGAGTCCAAACGGCATTCTCAGAAACTGGAACAGCCCGAAAGGCGTGGTGACGGCAGTTTTAGGGATATCAGTCTCTGTTACCGGGATCTGCTTGTACGCACGAACTAACTCAATAAGGCTGAAGACGGAGCAACCTGATAAAGACGAAGTAAAGTCCTGTATATGGGGAATTTGGTATCGGTCAGGGGCGGTGACTTTGTAAATTGCTCTGTAATCACCACAGGGTCGCCAGCCACCGCTAGACTCAGGGACCATATGAAGGGGGAAGCCCACGGGCTACTAGAAGGGTGTATTTTACTCAGTTCTAGCAAATGTTCGAATTCAGCCTGTGAAACACGAAGCTTGCCTGGTGCTAACCGACGCGGCGTACTGAACACTGGGGGTCTCTTAGTATCGATATAGTGAGTGACTTTGGCGTCACTGCTGGGAGAGGCCTGGCCCGCAGAAACATGGCCGGGTAGACGATGATGAGTTTGCCATAAGGTTGGTGTGCAGGTGGTTGAACGTAAAAAGGCGTGACGTGATTTACTCGCGAATTATAACCCGCAACAGCAAGAGTGGTCTGACGATCTACCGCTCTGCGGCGCCGTGCATCAACTAACAAGTCAAAGTATTGCAGGAAGTCAATGCCTAGAATTGGGTACGGGACGTCAGCGACGATGAATACCCAACGAAAATTACGCTTTAAACCTAAGCTTAAGGTGAGCGACCGCTGGCCAAACGTTGGGATGGCTGTACCATTGGCAGCGCGTGGTTTTTGGGCCTGCGGTGTGCTACTGTCGCCTTCCGCTCGGGGGAGGACGCTCACTTCGGCACCGGTATCTACAAGGAATAGTTTATTTGAAATGATGTCCCTTACGTTCAAAAGACGACTGTTGGTCTAATACCCGGCTTCGTGGGTCGCCACCACGGGCCGGGGGTTTAGTTTCCCAGATGAGCACTGGAAAACGTACACCCTGGTTCGCATCGTTCGGCTCCCTTACCAAAGTGACTGTGGTATTTACAATACCCTTTTTTTGAAGAGCCGAAACGTCGTCGCAATGACGTACTATAGAGCCTAGGTGAGCGTGCGCGATGCCGCTCCTGTGACCCACTTCTTCCTTCTGCTAGGCGTTGCAGGCACCCGTCAATTCTAGACAAAACTGACGCGAGGTCGTTAGATGTTGGCAAGGCAGGCACCGTTTTGACGGAGGACCTGGTTACTCCAGCTACAGCGGGGTTGTATCGTGACATAATGTCATCAGCTATCGCTGCAGTTTCCTCCAGCGAGCATCTGCGCGTGGCACTTGGTAAAACCCGAATGTTGTGCGGCAAACGCTGCAGCCGAAGTTCCCTTAAGAGCGGGTCCTCGCTCACCGTCGGTCCTCTCAAGCGCTGCATCTCACGCAGCAGTTCGGAGGGCTTCCTGCTTCCAAGCTCAACGTTTTGGAGTTGTTGCATACTTTGGTCCTGCGTTGGGGTCTTGCGGGCAATGGCGGCCTCTTTCAAAGCCTCATAGCTTCGGGAGGAGATTATTACGTTTCTTACTTGCATTGTGACCTCCGGCGGGAGGCGGCCTGCTATCCACCTTAAACGGCTGACGTTACTGGTTATACGGCAGTTTTCGAGTGCTAACCCGACCAGCGTGAACCAGAGTTCTGGATCAGCAGGCATGAATGCTGGTATATGCAACGTGATCGCCCCAACGGTGGGGCCTGGGCAGGGTTTCCGTTTGGCAGACATAGCGATTACTTCACAGAATACAGACGGGAAAAGAAATCAACGACTAATGGAGCACTATAGTCTTAGCGAAAAAAATTCACGACGAACTAGACACCAAAATTAGGTATGGACGCAAAAAAGTCGTTTGGTGAACCGACCAAAAATAATCAACAGATAGGAAAGCAATAAAACACACAAAAACGTACGCGGATGGGACCTTGAGCGGTAGAAAACAATGAAACTCACGTGACCTGGGGATCACGTCGGGCTCATCAATTGTAAGTTTGATTAGGCCCTACTTCACGGTTTCCTTGGTAAACGTGTGCTTCGGTCCTTTGTACTGCGTGGACCACCTGCGCGTTACTCTAATGTGCGGCACTGCACGAATATGTTAACCAGAACAGTATTCTCCACGACCCGTGAGAACGAGACGGCGATTGGGCGAGATAGTGGTTAGCGTGTATTTGGGAGCGTGCGTGAGAGCGTGCGCAAGAGCAACGGTCAAATGGTAACCGGGCTTGGCAGTCAGCGTTCAGTTAAACAATAAACGTGGCAAAAGTACGAATGAAGATGGCAACCGCTACAGGATGGATAAGAATTCTGGAAGAAAGTGGATAGCTAGACGCAAGCGCCAGGTGCAATAGATCAGAAGTATTTGCCCGACTGTGGAGGATATTAGACAGTGTGACGGGGTTCAGCTTCATACGGCGAAGCCATAAAGGATGTGGTTTAAAATATAAACAGCGTTCTTTATAAGCGAGGAGTGAGCTCCATCCAATCAGTGGCTTGGTAAAACTACGTTGGACTGATTCGGTAGCAATTCTGTCTGATTTGTGCTTGCTACAAAAGATCAACGGAAAGCATTCTAACAGAGGCCTGGCATGAGATTCATTGAGGAAGAGAATGCAGACTCCCAGTCGGAAGGAGTGAAATATAAGACCCATGCAGCTTCTGGCCTTGGCGACTTGGAAAGCCGAAAAATCGAGGAAATTATACGTGCGGGACTAGCTTGGGCCAAGGTCCAGAACAAATTGCGAGCTAGCAAATGAATGAACCACAAACGGCAAAAGACCCTGGAGGTAGGTAGCGTTTATATGTAGGTGCCTCAAATTTGTCGGCAAAAGGTTCGTCTGTCAAGTTGAGCACCATCCATTGAGTGCAGACATGGCTTCAGAGATCTTTAAAATAGCCGAGGCCAGGCGACCAGGCTTGAACGAGTAGACAATCTTAATGTCATCAGCAAAAAGTGTGCCATAGCTCACTGAGAGAAATGTGTCGTTTACATACGTGAGAGACAGCAGAGGGCCAAGGAGGCTACCCCGTACAACACCGCTTGTAACCGACCTAGGCTTGAAACAGTGTCCATTTATTGAGGCAACCGGAGAGCGATTAGGCAGACAAGAATTGATCCAAGATAGTGAGGGGTCAGTAATGTCAAGGGATTGGATTTTGGCCAGAAAGTGAGTGTGTGGATCGCGGTCAAGTGCCTTGACGTATCCAAGTGGGTTGCTACAAGAGCCATTCCATTGTCTGCCGTCTCAGCGATGAGATTCAGGAAATCAAGTTGGCAGGCTGCGCACGACCTTGATGGAAGGGGACCGTGTTGTCGAGGATCAATAATTTCCAATTGAAAGAGGTACTTCACAAAGTGTTCTTTCACAATTCCTCCCATTAGCCGACAGAGAACGGATTTATGGTTAATGGGAACGTAGTTTGTTACCACATGCGGTTAACATCCCTTGCGAAGCGGGCTTTCTAGTGAGCTTTTCTAGTTTGTCGGCAACGGACTGGAGTTCACAGACTGAGCAGCAAGGTAATTCAGGACCGCACTTGACTATTGCAATGGGCTGTAAACCGTCAGTTCCTGGGTGAGATGGTAGCTTGAAAGCGGTCAATGATCGGAAGATAATTAGAGCTTCAAATTTCACTGTAAACAGAGTGGAAGCGGTAACTGGGGGAAGAGGAGACGGGTCAACATTGGTAATAAGAGCCATGGGTAAGGCAAAGAAGGAGCTGAAGGCCTAGGCAACAGTTAGGGCAGTAGAGAGGGATACGTTTACCGTGGAAACAGTGTGCGAGACATCTCTATGAGTATTAGAGGTTCAGGCCTTGTGCAGTATTGACAGTAGACGAGTTCTTTTTGGATTTCGCGATGCCGTCAGTTCCTTATTTCGCAGTGTAGTTTCTCCTGGCGCTTGATAAGTATAAATGGGGCGAAAAAGTTCAAAAGTACTCCAAGGCCCTGTGCAGTTTTATGAATAGTTTCAGGCTTGGCATGCTATACTTGTGAAGAGGTGACATAGTATTCCCTGCTTCTTGCTTGCCGGGGGAGGTAGGTGATCTTTCAAAGACATCTGGAGGACTGTGAAGAGGAAATACGGTAGCGTGTTGTGGATCACTAAAGGAACAAGCTCGTTCCAACCGGCTTGTCGAACGGCCGTAGGGAAAATCTCTCATCCAGGAGGAGAAGGCAGCATGATGCATTGTGATTTCGGGGTAGGCTGTGGGTGAGTGGGAATGCAGCAGTTAACAGTATTGTGATCGCTACCGGGAAACCTTTGGGAGATTGAGAAAACTATGTGGGGAATGCGGTGGTTGAAAATGAGATCCGAAACACCGTTTCGCTTCATTGGAGAGCCACTATGCCGTATCCAACCTCTTACGGTAACACTTGTTGCAAACAGTAAAAAGCTAGCCGGTGCAGCTAAAGATGGCCAAGCTTTCTTAGGTAAGTTAAAGTCACCAGTAATAACCTTTGCATTTTAGGGCTTTAAGGATAGGTATCCAAGTTCATCAATTAGTTGAGGGGGCCCAGAGAAATTCTCGCTTGGCGGACGGTGAGCACATACGGTATGAAGCTGAGAGCCGGGAATGTGGACAGTAAGCCGAAGTGAAGCGAGAATAGAGTGGAATGGAGGGTGATGATAGTTACTATATTGAAGATCTGCTTGAAAAGTGCCAAACAACCCCCCCCCCCCGCGCCGGGTTTTCCCATTTACTCTGCAGACAATGTGGCATGCAGGAGAAATCTAGTCCGTTGGGATGTCATCGGTTAACCAAGTTTCAGTAATCAAGATTATATCATAAATAGAACTAGTGGCCATGTATCGTAAGTGACGAACTTATTCGTGGTGGATTGGCTGTTAAAAAGAACCAGTATTGGTATTTAGTTTTGGGGAATTCGGTTGGCCAGTTAGGTTGTGTGGCGCGGAATAGTCTAGATTCGTGGTCTGATCATAAGATACATACGCGGGGGCAAATAAGCACCGAGACTTGGAGGGTTTGATCTGTTAACTGTTTGGTAGTATGGTGCGTTATGGGGAACAGAAAAGCTGGTGACGTTATGGCGTTGAGTGGTGCTATGATGTGATGTAGATGAACCCTTTAACAATGATAGCGGTATATTTCTGGACCGTGGTCGAGAGGCACGCATGTAAGTGTGATCAGAATTTACAATATCACTGAATGAGATGAAAAATTCACAGATTTGAAAGAAGGATTCGCACATCACAGCAACAATGGAATAAGGTTGAGGAGGGCTTAAATGAAGCAAAGCGATAAAAGAATACACGGCGAGTACGAATTAATTTCGATTCAACTGCGGCAATGGTACAGAATCAGCCGGATGTTAGGATGTTTAGACGGACATTGGCTTTGGACGCAGGACATACAACGTTCACAAGAATGATACAAGAAAATGGTCAATAATACATAATCATGTTCACTTTAAAAGGCAATTGGTGTTGAGGCGAGGAATGCAGGGAAAAGATTCATGAAGGTTTGCAGAGAAACGCAAATTTTCATAGATTTTTAGATATCAAAAGGAATAGTACCCCTTGAAAAGGTGAGACAATTTCCATGAGAAGTATTGCGTGTCATCTAGTGTCGGCAGTTCGCAGTTGGTGGAAGACGGATGAAGTTCCAGGAGGGAATAGTCAGCATTTGGAGTGCCGTGTCCTCGGGGAACAAAATAAGGCAAAACAAGGGTGAAAACCTTCGCTATAAGCCAGGTTATGCTGGCAAATTTACGCATACACCATTCTGTTGAGTCTCCTGTGGCTTTTCTGTGTCTGTGTTGGTCTTGTTTGGCAGGGGTTGGCTGCGGTTTTTGTTCGCTGTTTCATCATGGGAGGGAGGAGGGCATCACCGAAACTGGACCGATTACTATTTAACTAGGAGTCCTCGCACGGTGGTTTGAATGGCTTCGACACCGGGAGAGCCTTGTGGTGAGAATTTCGCAGTAAGCCTCAGAGGGACATATGCAGTATACCGAGACTTATTGTGGGTGAAACCTGGCAGCCGGTGGCAAGTCTAAGGAAACAATGGCCATTATTTGGCGCGCTAGTATCACAGGGATTTGGGGGATTTGTCCAAGTTGGAAGGGGTCTAAGAATGTTGGGGCCATACCATGCATTGTCTCGGGTTGGTTTGGCGCCGGAGGATCCGACAGGGGCTCTAACGTTAAAGGGGCTTGCAGGCCCATACGAGGTACAGGCTCGTTGGTCTTAAAAGAGCTCGGGCGATGTGCCTGAGCCGTGGCTGAAGGACCCGATACTAGGCCTAAATCCACGACTGGTATCTGAATAAGGAGGTTTTTGAAGTGCTGTGATGACTTGGTAGCTGGCTTGAGGGAGAGGCGGTAGCTGCAGATAGAGGCTAGGGGGGTCAGTTGGTTTCGTGCTTGTTAAGCAATGCTGACCAAGCTTGATCGTCATGGGTCAAGGTATATGCAGCGGCTGCATTGTCGCAGTCATACCATGAGAACTCCAGGAGGACGTACTAGGCCGTGGGAATGATGTTACCCGTAGATTAGCTGCCTTGTGACTGAACGGGGAGGGAGAACTGCTGGGTAAGTCTGTAGAAGACCCTGAAAATTGCGGGTTTGACGAGGTTGGTTTTTGTTGTTTATTCTAGCGGACGTAGTACTTAGGGAGACAAGGTGCCGGTGTTTTCTTGGGGGTTGAGTCGGCGACACATACGACGATGTCTAAGTCTACCGTCGCTGTTGGCTTCGTGTGCACGGATGGTAACACGGACGCATTTTTTACTACAGACTTGCTGTTTTGGGTTTTCGTCGAAGGTAACCTGTGCCTGTTGGGTTTTACAGGATCATTTTAGGGTGGCCTCTCCGGGATGCCGGGAGAAGACTGTGCTGCGACTTGGGACAAGTTGTGCGAAACATGAGTGGGATCCTGGGGACCAGACTGATGAAGGTCTAGTGAGGCCGAAAGGGCAGTGGGGGTAGTAGGTGTTCTGGCTGAGGTTCTGTTCGTAGGAGTATGCGGCGTTGCGTCTGCCGGTCCTGTTGGATCAGGGCCAGCGGAAGGCACTAGTTTGCCCTTCTGCATGCGGAACACCTCTCTCAGTATACGATATTTATTATCGTGTACTTTGATGTTTCTAAATGACCTAGCTGCAGCAATCCTTCGACAGCTACCGATTAACTCAACGACCGGAAATTTGTTGGAAAACTGAAAGAGCAGATGGCATGTGTATCGTGGTGACCGTTTCCGCAGCCTAGTCCAATGGCACATGTGATCAGCCATGTCGCTTTCTTCCAGTAATGTGGCTTCAACGGACTGTGTTGGCAGTCTGTCCGGGGTACATAGCACAGTGTAGCATCTAAAAGCAGCGTAGTAAGTATTGTCTTGTGGGCTGTAGCGTCGCTGGGACCAAGAAACTGCAAATTTTGATTTGGTTATTCTCTTTTAGTTGACGGACCCAATCTGTCCATCGTTCGTTGTGACAACTGATGAGTTTGTCGCCCCATCTTAGTTACTGTCGGCATAGTTCTTGTGGTAACAGCCTTGCTCGAATCGAGGCAGTTGCCACAACGCCCAACGGATCATACAACAAGGCAACGTATGACGGGATTGATCCTCTATTGATAGCAGGTTTGGGTGGTTTGACAGTAAAACTGAAAGTATCTGGCGTTCTGTTCCATTCCACGCCGAGTTTACCTTACGTATTTGTTGGTTTCGAGTTGAGACACAGGTTTTTGTTTGCCTGGTCTTCAACCGGTACGTTGACAAGGACGTCGGCCGAATTGCCACACCACTTCGTCAGGGGAAACCCCGATTCCCGGGGCACCGACTTTAAACGGCTCATTACTAGTCGGAGCTCTCTAACCGACTCTTATCTAATGAGGAGATCATCAGCATAAAACGACCCTTGTAGATACTTAGGATCAAATTCCAATGACTGGTTTGTATTATTAGTAACTTCTCTGTTCAAAGCGAATGTGGCGTGACATGGTGAGAAAGTTGCTCTGAAGGGGTGCACGACCGTTTGGTATACTTCTGGCGCACGTTCGAAGTCCTCTTCTGTCCACCACAAGAACACAGGGCACGCGCGCAGATGTTGAAATACCTCTACTTGAAGAAAAGTCGCTCCAATATCCGCCACTTCGGCGGAAGTATATTCTGGAAATGGTGGTAATACTCCGCATAGGTTATTGTGAGATCTTGGCCGGAGAATAACTGAAAGCTTACGGAGGTGTTCTGATATTTACGTGCACGGTCGAAAACAACTCTTAGCTTCTCTGGTTTCCTGGAGTTAATCAAATGGTGATGCGGCAAGTACCGAAATAGACCCGAGATGTCCTCTATAGCATATTGATACCTTTCAGCAAAACCTCTGGCTATGCAACTATTCACCACCTGAGTATACCATTTCTTGAGGTGAGCGTGTTTCGTTAGTCGAGTCTTCAATCACTACAAAAGTTTCCGTGCTATTGATCGGTTGTTCGGAAGGCTCAGGCAGCCATCATTCCAAGGCAACGGGACTTTAAACCGGCCCTTTAAAAACCGAGTAGTTGATCTTAGGGTTTTTGATTTATCAAAACCTGAAGGCTCGCTGAACTCCAAGGCCCACATTGCCTCTAACCTATCCAGAATAGGGTCACCCTCATTCATGTAGTAAACAAGAACGTTTCTTTGGTCATGGTTAAAGCGTGGTCCCATGACGGTCCAACCGAGAGGCTTAAGTGTGGCGTCAAGGTTATCCTTTCTCGCCGTACCGATGCTCCTGCACCAAAGGCGCCGCTGATACATTCGTACCTATCAGTATCCATACCCCCCCCCCGCTTTCAGTTGTTGGTATGGCGATGCCGCTCAGATGAGCCAAATCGTTGGTTTGACCGAGAACAAAATGTTTTAACTCGGGTGGTTGTTAGGCCGTCCACACTTGCTTGATTTCTTCACGCTCCTCTTCTTCTAAAGAACATAGCTGAAACCCAACAGCTTCGGAGCTTACTCCAGTTGCCTGAATGATGGTTGGAACCCAGAGCTTGGCGGGTTGTCCGGCCAAACCCAGTTCATACGCCGGGTTCTTGTCTACAAGTGTGGAGTCAGAACCTCCATCTGGGAAAGCACAGGTCTTTAATAATCTCAGCGGCCTGAATACCTTCACTGGCATGATTCCAAAAGAGGTTTCCAGTTTTTCAGCCGAAGTCGCATGACAAGTTTTCTTGGATAGTGGTTGGACTCTGCCCCGAATTCTCTGGCTGTTGTGGGTGCAATTAAGAGCGGTGGCTCAGCGTAAAACATCCTCCATTCGACGGACCCGTGATTCGGTTTCAGACACAAATGACACAGTTATCTAAACTCCACAAAAAAATCTCTCAGGTACACTCAATGCTTTGAACTCCTCACACTGATCCGTGTAATGGGCTCCCTCACACTGCGTTTAGCACTTGCATGCCATTTTCGGCGTAAAAGATGTCGCTAGAGTTTCTCGCGCATAGTGCAGTTACGCTTTGTGCGGTGCATTTCGACCAGCGGAGGTTGCCCTTTTGAGTTCGGCCAAGTGACAGAATAAGATTGATGAACCATTTGTAAACCAGCCCTCTAGTCTACAAATTCCGTCAAACCTGAGAAGGTTGTTTCTCGACCTAGTCGTAAAATAGATGCGGCAAACTCAGACCATCTAAACTGGAGGGCTTGAGGCAATCTGCGCACAATATCCGAAAGCCACCCGAAGCATTCAGGTCAGCAACACGGTTCATCTAAGGCACAGTGTTTTGGCAGTTCCTCATTTCCCCGGCCAGTTTATTGACGGCTTTATTGACGGACCCGTCTACGAGGCTATCTAGATGTGCTCTGGCTATCACGTGGACTCGACCACACCTCCTACGGAGAATCTCTAAGGCCCCTTGGTAACCCTCGCTTGGGTCCAGGATAGAGCTGCTCTCGGTGGCCTCTTCAGCTTCTCCCTTACAACAGTGAATTAGATACGACAGGCGGCGCTCGCCATCCATGTCTCCTTTCCCAAAGGCACTATCAAAACTTCTGTTGAACAGCCAATAGGTTCCCGAATTTCCATCAGAATAAATTATCTCTTTGTAGTAAAGTGAATGAATGAAAAATGTGTACTTGACTAAATTTCTAACTACCAACGATCATATTTTGATGAAAACGTTGGTGTATTAAACCCAGAAACCGCTGGGGTACTGGCTCCAAGTACCAAGATGGACTGCTGCCGCGACAGGTCGATCACTGGGAACTCACCATCTGCTGGTTTCTCGTGGACTGTGCTAGCTCTTGCATACTGATCCTCACGTTTTTGACTCCTCATGTCAAACTAGCACTCCCTAAATCCGCGAACGCTCTTTAAATTCCTTGAGAAGATCTATGGTTTCTTCTGAATCAGTCGTGTTACCTTCCAGATCGGGGACAGATAAGGATCCGTCTGAATGGGTCTGCATTGCTTGGGGAGTTTAACTAACTGTAAGGGAAATCCTCTCGACCGTTAGCTTTTACAGCTTCGGTTGCATTCCATTCAGATTCGTACGACCTAGCCGCTTTCAGCCGTCTTGGAATGCTTTCTCGGTGAGGCTTACTTTGCGTCTCACACGAATTCCAAATACGTTGCTTGATAGCAGTATTATTCCGAAACGTGGTTCTGTAGTAGGTAAAACGGTAATTACCGATGAATAACTAAAACGTGCAGCTAAATTTTGGACCAAGCGAGACTCAGAGTGCACAGTCAGATTTACTGTTTACCAGGTGGTAGCGTCATATGCTTATTTAAACAAAAGCAAATCAATATCAGGAAGAGGGAAAAGCATAAGACAGTCCAGATCGCACGGGAGCGTACGACCAAATCAGTGCGAAATAAGTAGAACCGAGCCTTCACACTATCATCAGAATGTGATTAGAGACCAATCACGAGTCACGACTGAGCCCAGTAAAATGACCAAATCTGGGCCAACAACACAAGGGAGGAACCTGGAAGAAATCTACATGTAGATTGTGACTACTAGAAAGCTCTTAACAGCAAATAAGAAAAACGTTTAGTAAGTACGAAAAGTACAATAATAATTATAGGACAGTAATATGTGCACATATAAAAATACACATGTATATACATAGCGAACCATGGCGTGGTTACTGATGCAGTTCTTATAGCTTTGTTGTGGTTGGTTTCAGGGCCACAGAACTGGTATAACTAAATGAAGGTAATAAATCGTGGAGCAGACAAGGCATGTTGACAAACGGCGAGGAGTATTCCGGTGGCCTCTAAAAATACAAACGCTTGTGAAAGGACTTTTGCAAAGCGGAATTGGCAGGATTCGACAAGTCGTAAGGAAAAGACAATATGTGCTCTCAGATATGCTCTAAATATGTCGATGGCGACGTCTCAGGAGAAGCGGTCAAACAGAGCATTCAGAGTTCTAAAGCGGCAAAATTATTTTGGAAGGCAAGGTAATGCAAGAAAGCAGAGTATTAGTCTGAAATTCACGGCCTTTTTCGTGAGCTTGGCTTTCCGCTGTGTGAAAGTAGAAAGAGCGCAAAACAGCTGGGAAAAGAAAGGAATTCATCAATAGCATGCACGAAAGCATACCCAGCTAAGAAAATCTGATGTGCAAGGGAAGTTTAATTTAGATTCTGGGGTACTCGAAGAGAGAGCACTTGCAGCGCAGAGCAGTCTTCGTGGAGCGTGTGGTTATAGTATGCTGTCTATGGCGGAGTGAATATCCACTGCCCGGGGAGAAGCATAACTGGTTGGGGGAAGAGGATTGGTTGGTGAACGGTTTTACAGAAATGCCAGTATGCGCTTGATGCGGCGAAGCCACCGTGGTTCGAATCTGAGAGCTGAACATCGGTCCCTGCAGTTTAAGTTGGACGACCGACCAATGAGCTGCTTTGTGAATCTTCTCTGAATACATTCAATAGTAATCCTGTCGGATTTTCGCACCCTAGAGAAGATTAAGGGACATTACTAGAGAATGGGCCTGGCATGCTCTTTATGCATGTAAAGAAAGCTCTCCCTAGGCTGAAAGGATCTGAACAGAAGACCAAGACACTTCTTAGCCTTCGTCGTTTAGAAGACTTGGGATTACAATATTCTTGTACATTTAATTTCTCCGAACATTCGGCCGTGCAGGTTGCTAAAGCTAAACGGCTAATTGGTCTGATTAATAGAACCTTCGGTCTTGCAGAGTGCAAGCTAAGCATTTTTAAAACTCATGTCAGACCACTTCTGGAATATTGCACTGTCGTCTTTTCTAGCATGCGGCAGATTTACAGATTTGCAATTGAGAATGTACAACGTAGATTTACCAAACAACTACTAGGATATTCCTCGCCTTTAAATTATATGGAAAGGTGTGAAATATTGCACCTAGAGCCCCTATGGCTGCGCCGTCTACGAATGAACCTGTCTTTCTTTTGCAATATTGTTAGACATAAATCTTGCAATTCAGCCCCCCAGGTCAAAACTCCCTCCAACTATTCTTTACGACATAGGGGCTCTATGGTCTTGATTCCAATTTCCAGGACTGCGATGCGGTCAAACTTCTTTATTGTTAAATACCCTTCCCTCTGGAACAAACTCCCACCTCAACTTAGGTCAATGTCTTCGGCCTCTCTATTATTCAAAAAATAAATAAATAAACATCTAACTGTCCAGAAACTCATCCGAATGCACGATCCCTACATGTCTATTACCCGAGCCTACGAACTGGGCCTGAGATACTAACCAAAAGCTTAACAACTTTGTTCAGTAGACAGTTATTACCAACGGATGGTAAGGAGCATTATGTATTATAGTTAGCAAATAAAAGCAGTCTAACCTACACTCCATGACTGTCAACAACACATTCCACGTGTTTGTCTAGCCACTTCCCATTTTCAACGCCTCTGACCACGACCCCCTACTGGCCACCGTTACTCCGGTGATTCTTTTTCATGCTGCCAG
The DNA here is from genome assembly GCA_948099385.1 of Fasciola hepatica. Classification (NCBI taxonomy): domain Eukaryota; kingdom Metazoa; phylum Platyhelminthes; class Trematoda; order Plagiorchiida; family Fasciolidae; genus Fasciola; species Fasciola hepatica. The sequence continues at coordinate 3,734,200 of CANUEZ040000012.1, read as the reverse complement.
ACTTAACCATAGTCGGTTAGGTTCTTTTTTTATCAGCTGCCGTCAGGTATAAGAGCATTTAAAATGCTAGAAAATACATAGCAGCATATATAATATTGTCCTCAAGGTACCAGTCTCATCCACGCTTGAACTATTTACTCATTGAGACCCTATTTCAACACACGAGATTCCAGGCCTCGTTCTGATGAACGAACGGCCACAATCGATGTGGTCTTCCATAAACCATTCTTCGAACTACACATAAGTATTTGCCCCCAGTGTCGCCTATTCTAGCCTCCTTGCTTTTTCGGTAATTCTCACTAAGCCTCACAATAATTGGTCGACAATACCGGTCTTCTTCGCTTTCCGGACGTTGTTTAATCCAAAAAACCAGACCTCAAAGTCGCGACCACCCATTACTGTTACTGGCATGATTTTGGTGTTTTGTCTTTCTCCCCTAACCCACAGCCGGTAGAATTGCCAGACTGCAGCCTTCTCCTTTTTGTTTTCAGAACCTGCACTCTATGGACGATTGTCGCCTTCTTCACCCCAGGAATAACTTGGAACCTCTCCCGCTGGACAGAACAAACGAGATTTACACACGACTTCATTTTCGCCCGTCTCACGATCGCTTTCTCCAAGATTCCCACCATCAGACTTCATGAACCTGGACTACTCGATCTCACTGCATTCATTCATACAACTCATTTTAATCCCATATGTCACTATGCCCTTTCCGTGTTAGAACCCGATAATACCGTTCAAACACTGGCACCTTTATTGTCACTGTTCATTGCTTCATCGGTCACCAAAAACAGTCCGGCGCTGACATATCTTTCAGTAGTCCTCCAGTGGGCAGCGAAGTAATTAGTAACTACCTGCACTCTACATCGGTCCATCCGATCGCATCCGCAATGCTGTTGCATCAAGTGTTCGGGCTCTGCAGATCGCTGCGTTCCCTCCACGATTGAACGTCTTCGATACACTTCCCATGCTGCATCGCCGCTCCGTTCCCATCATTTGTTACACCTGTCAAATTGGTCATTAGAAATGTGACATTCACCGTCTACTTACTATACCATCACCGTTATCGACACCTTTGATCTTCCAGATGTTGCATTCGTGTTATATTACCGAAACTGACCCCGTATCCAGCCTCTAAATCACACCACTATCTGCACCGGCTGATACATTTTATTTCTATATTCGTTGATCCACTGCCGCTTTCCGCGATATACCTGGGCAGTTTTATTGATCTGTCATTTTTGCATGGTACACTCCACACGGCGTTCATCTATTGACGTACACTTACCTGTGAATTACTTTACCTTCCCTCCCGCAAAACTGAACATCTGCATAATGGACGTAACCACACGGTCAATATTGATTAGTCTTCCACTTCCGCTTTGACATTTCATACCAACCCTACATAAAGTTAACAACTTGCCGCACGCTCACCTGTTTTCCTCCGGCCGTTCCCTGCCACCATCACTCTGGTAGTCTCCCTCCCAGGAAATACGCAATTGTTTGCCACATATATGATTTCTCCAGTATACAGCCATCACTTTATATACTACCATCTTTGCAGACTGAAATATTTCCATGTTAATACTTCTTGACATGCATGTAGTAAAGTGAATAATTCACCGAACGCTTCGACGAGATTTCTATCCATATGCCTCTCATATTCTGTAGTGCACCAAAAACATATCCTTTGAATATGTTTGAATTTCCACCAGTGGTAATTATTTCATATACCACTTATGCATGTACCCCAGACCAACCGACATCATTCGACCCTGACCTTCAAATTTGCCGGGCACTACTACAGTTTCAGTTCAGTGTAACACTCTCTTTGATACTCTGCATGCCCGTGTTGTACCCTTTTGTGAATTGTCATTCCAGCATCACTGTAATCATCTGATCATGCATTCTAGCATGCTTCGGACGCGTCCGAAATATACAATTATTATTACTGTTATTATTATTATGTTTGGAGAAGTTGAAAGAGCAAGAATAACTTAAGCTAAGGTCTCTTACCAACGGCTGGCTATCGATGGGTGAACCGCCGAAGCATAAGGAACCAGGAGAAACCTGGCTTTTGTGGATAAGAAGAATATACTTATCGGAGGAGAGTCTCATCGCCCAGGTTGAGCACTATTCATCAAGAGCGGCTAAGTCAGAGGAGATTTTTGGGACAAGAGTACTAATGCTGCCAGACGAAAAAGGGTAGGCTATCTCAGTGGTTTTAAATATTTGTGTTGGTTGTAGCTCAGATTGTTGATTGCCATGATGTTCTGATCGCTGAGCTTGGCGTCTAGATCGCAAACGATTCATCACCAGTCGAGGTGACGTCGTCCATTCGTGTAGGCTATCTTAGGCTATCTCAGGCCATCTTTCTGTCGTTTGCCAACAAGAAAGGAGTGCCTTTGTGTACTGTCTGAAAAAAATCATTTATATTTAGGAGGAAAATAAGGGAGCCCAAAACGCTGCCCAGAATAACGTCAATAGTAACAGGCCTATGTTTACAGGTGTGCCTGTTGACCGAGAAAACCTGTGATCAACGAGACAAGTAAGATGAGAACCAAGAAGTCAGTGGGTCCATGATGCCAAACGATCCTAGGAAAGTCTAGATATAGAACAACAAAATATTTCTCACTTCCAGCAGAGTCGGTGACGAGGTTCAGAAAATCACCCTGACTACCCATGCAGGACCGTGAACGGAGGAATCCATGTTGGTTGTCATCAATAAGGTTGAGTCCTAAAATGTAGCTAATAATGTGATCTTCATCTATTCTTCCCCTATTCTGGATAAAATGGGAGTATGGTTTATAGGGCGACAATTGGATACCTCATGAAGAGGTCCCTCTTTACTAATGACAACGATTACCGAGCGCTTCCAGTTAACAGGTACAGTGCTACCATTAAGTGAGATAGTGAAGAGGTTAAGCAGCAAAAGGGGGAGATCCGGTCCACCTTTGGCAAGAGCAGCTGGTGGTAGGTCATCGGGGCCTAATCGAGGGGAGGGTTTGCCATTGGATATTATCTTAGAAATATTCCTGACATCGGAAGCTATCGTGCAAAGGGCAGAGCCAGTAACTGGTAAAGATGGAGGAGGGGCAACGACAGTAGCTGGAGTCATGGCTGAAGCAAGGAACGCATCAAAGGCTTCGGTTATGCAAGATAGGGAGGTGATAGATGAGTTATCACCCCGAATCAGGAGTTCGACTTCGGTCTTCATATCAGCTTTTCTAGATTTGTGCAACACAAATGTTGCAAATTGGATGACCCAGAGCGTTAGCTTCCTGGTCACGAAGTCACACGTTATCTTGTCTTTGAATAGGTGCAGAGAGGCGGTTCAAACGAATAAAAATTGGAAAGTCATTGGGATTATATAGTTGCTTAGGAAGTTTCTGATACTTCTTGTGAAGTGGCGAGACAGGCGACCTCTTTTTAGGTACAGCCAGGGAAATTTAAGACAGTTTATTCAGACAGTCGGAAAAGAGTGAGTAGAAAATATCAGCGGAAACCTGAGGGCCACGGGTGAGAAAATGATCACTTCAGTCTTTTTGGCGAATTAGCTCGACCAGCAAGGCCCAATTTCTGCATAGGAATGTACTGTTGGAGGGGTGTGCGGGATTAGGTTAGACGATTAGGAGCAGATGGCAGATAGCCATTTTATGGTCACTGCCGGGGAAATTTTGTGGTACTGACAGGTCGATGAGAGTCATGTTGTGGGTAAATATCAGACAGTTGTGTTCCCGTTTCTAGTAGGTTCGGAAACATGTTGCTTTCAGCCAGCAAGATGAATACCAGTGATTAGGTTCATTAAATTGGGAGGAGCAGATAAGGTATGCTAGCTAGTTTGAGGAAGGTCAAAGTCACCGCAATAAACTTGGTTCGTTAAGGTAGGAAAGGGAGATATCCGAAAGATCTACAAAGATTGAAAACAAAAAACCTGTGGAAATTTGGCGAGCGATGAACGAGGCCAATGTAAATAACAGTGCTTTGGAGACTGATGGTGAATCAGAAAAAATCAGGAATAGAATCGAGGGCCGTGTGTATAAGAGGGGTCGTGGCATGCATTTCCCCGACACAGGCCAAGCACCCACCACTAAGCCGGTTCAGCCTGTTGGTCCTTAGAAGACTGTGCCCAGCCAAAGATATTTGGTCGTTGGGAGTGCTCTCAGATAACCAGGATTCCGTTATCAGGATAATGTCATAATTATTTGTGAGGACAAGTATTTTAGGTGCAGGAGTTTGCCAAGAATAGTACGAGAGTTGAACAAGTCTGATGGTATGCCACTAGTGGGAGGTGGCATAGGCATATCAGGGAGCCACGTAGGTTGGAAGAAGGCAAGCTATTTATGTTGGAAGGGGGGAGGATCAGGGTCAAAGGCGAATATATATATATATATATATGTTGAGGACAGTGGTGATTCAGTTGGGATGGCTTCCAGCCGAGCTGGCGCAAGTGATATAGTGAGAGGGACTGCTGGGGGATGGAGCAACTGGGCATCAACGGAGGGAGAAATCTCGGAGCAAGGGGGAAATCCCGTGAAATTGGGCGGGTTGGTGTCAGACATGGGTGATTAGAAGCAGTTGAAAAATACCGACCAATCGTAATTGAGTACTGACTGAAGTGGGGTGCAGAGGGCAGGATTGAAAATATGCGGGGAATAAGAGTTTAGGGTGGTAAATTAGGCAGCACGTTATGGGAGGGGTAACTCAAGTTGGATGGAACACCAAATATGGAGCAGTTAGTAGCAGGAGCCTTAGAGATAGTTTTAATTTGAGGAGTACGACGTCATCGCAATTTGCCTGAAATGTATAGAGACATGTAATTGTGAGGCAGGCTTATGTAGGTGTTCCGAACACGCTGAGAAGGTTGAAGAAGCGGGCGTTCAGGGATGAGAATTGACCTGTTTATAACTGTTTACATGTACTGGTATACAGGGGTGAAGACGAGACATCAAAATGTTGGAGAGAAGACTCTACGCAAGGGCGACCGGAAAATTGGCTGGACTTGACGTTGGTCCTAACCGGCTGTCTTGTCTGGCCACAAAAGCCCCCGTGGAAGAAGGGTTAACTACCACCTGTGAACTGCCTTTCCTTGGAAATACTATCCGGGGAGAGAAGAAATGTTGTCTAATGAAGGTACGTGTGCGGGGTTTGAAGAGTTTCTTCATGTGCTCTCGCACTGCCTCCAAGTTTGGACGAGTGAACAACTGATCCATTAGGACGGTCCGGAGTAGATTATACGCCAGGGATAGGTCTCGTTTATTGCGGCACGTTTGAAGGGGATAGGAGGTGAATGGTATTGGACTAGCCGAGTAGGGGGCAAAATGTAAGTGGTGTACCTTTTCGGTCGCTTCCTGCTGACCCCGCTCCAAGATGTTCCGATTTCTGACAAGGCCAGTGCGTACTATCTGGCTGCCGTTTTCCAAAGAGGTCGAATATGGGTTTCATATAGAAGATGGAAGTCCTTTCTGGAGAAACTCGGAAAATTTCTTCTAACAAGTTACAGACCCCGGAAGGCAGTTTCACCAGCTTTCTCTTGGCGGGAGGAGAACGAGAGACTGCTGCGCGGCCAGAAACCAAGGATCCTATATTGATTCACCATTTGGATTTGTGTGTTCGCACTCATCTTGGGGAGGTGAGCCGCGGCATTGCCAAATAAAGTGCTTGAACATTTGCCATCATTTATCGGGACGATCCAGTCGGCTCACCAAAGTTTGACCGAGTCAGTGGCTGGCTGCAGAGCATTAGCGCAGGTGTCCCAGATTGCGACGTCATTTTCGAATATAGCCATGCTAACCGGAGCCACTTCCGGGAGGGCGTTGATGTAAATAGGTAATCGGAGAGGACCAAGAACAGAGCCCTAGGGGAATCTTATATCGGTGGATGCAAGTAGGGACCAGGAAGTACACACGTGGACCGAGAAGGTTCGTTTATTCAAAAAGCTCTCAATCAGCAACAGCGGGCTACCGGAGACGCCGGAAATCCTGAGATTGTACGGGGGCGGAATATGAGAAATACTATAGAAAGCTCCTGCAAAATCGATGAATGTGGCATAGATGTTTTACCACCGACTGGAGCCTGTGCCAGGCTATCCGTAATTGTCAGCATATTCGTGATGCACGACCATCCAGGAAGGAAACAGTGCAGGGCTGGAGACAGTCAAGATTTCGCGTTTAGTGATGCGCTCGAAGACTTCGCTAGGGTTACTGGTTAGGCTATTGGCCTATAACTTCCGTGAAAGCGTCATTCTCTTTCTCATAAATGGAGGTAAACACAGCATGCTCCCACGAATTTGGAAACTTTCTTTTGTCTATGCACCGTTGAAAAAGCACAGAGTATGACGCTGCGACAAAAGAAGGAGAATTCTTTGAGGCGAGGATGAACATCATTCGACCCGATGGATTCGAGCAGGGTGAAGTCTGTTAAGCCCCTTTTCCACTCCTACATGAGATACAGTGAAGCGCTCCAAACAGGCGACTAGCTGTTTTGGCAGGAGAGATGGGTATCAACAGGCAGGCACTGCTGTTGTGCGAAGGCTGACACGAAATGAGATTTGAAAACTGCCACCCCAGAAAGGGAAGTGGCAGGAGAGCCCTTACAGAGCTACAGCTCGAGCACCGATGACCCTGATTCACGATTGCGGTGCAGGCAATTTTAGAGAAGAGAATGACTTGTATGCCTCGGTCTAAAATTCCTTTCTATATTTTCTTGCGTTGTTCCTTAACCTTGGATTTACAAAGGTTCCGGACGCACCTGGAACCTTCAGCATCGGCCGGAGGGGATGTGACTCAGTACTTGGTGAACGGCTGGGAGCATTTGTTGAGAAGGCGTCTAGTTGATGGTGGCAGAGGTGTCTTACCCCTTAGAATCTGACGGGTTCAAGGCACATTTAGAATATCTGCCGTAAAGATACATCGCTCTGATAGCCTTTTTGAGTACATCCAAGTCTGTGCTGTACGTTATGTTCCTCAGTTTGCTTCTGATGAAGAGCCCTATCTCTAGGACCAGCAGGCTGCTCTGTATGGGGAGGATATAGCTGGCCACTCCAGTATGTCGTCGAAAAGGAGGACTGCGTGGTCCCTCTTTCCCAGAGGTGTTTGAAGATTGACAACATCAGCTCTGCCTTTTGAATTGGTTATGATCATATCTAGAATTGATGAGCTTTCACCCGTTCTAAACATGGTGGGATGGGCTACCTGATATGTTTGGGATTGCTCGGCAGGTGAATCCACTAGTGCCTTATCGTACAGGCTGTCAGTGCTAAGGCTTTCCCGGCCCAACTCGGGAGGGGGGGTTGAAGTCCCCCATAGGAAGGTGACTGAAAGAGTGAAGTGTTTTCAGGGTTTTCAGAAGCTCTGCCATGTAGAGTGTATCTGCCTGACTTAGAGGGAGAGCAGTAAACCACATAACAGCTGATGAGATATGTCGAGGAGAGACGCCCGGTGGTAGGAGGTCGCTAATGTAAAGAGCCACTATGCTGGCACATCCTCTCCCCGAATCATGACGGAGAAGGGAGCAACACGGTATTCCCACTTCATCGTCTTGGCTGTCTGGTGTGAGCCGGGTGTCCGTAATTACGATGAAGTGAGGTTTCGTGCCTGTTGCTAACTTTCTCGGCTCCAGCAGCTGTTCGGTAGACTGAGACAATTTGTATACTAGCATTTTAAGGCCCTCTCACTAGAAACAGATGAAATTCTAGTAGGAACGAATTCGTCGTCTGCAGAGGAGGTGTCTTCATAAGGGGCCGTGGCGACATAAGGGGTGGCGGAGACATAAACTGGGGTTCCGAGGCACCCAACTCAGCGGTAAAGAGGGGTAACTGCCCTCTGGAAGTCGAGGTTGAGATGCTGCTGTAAGAAACTGGCCATGTTTCTGTCACTCTCATGCCTCGTCCTTCACTGGTTTTTATATGCCTCCATTAACCGTCGATCCGCAGCAGGCGCACACCCTGACTGCTGCTTTCTATCTGCTCTCCTTTCCCACGTAAACCCCTTCATTCTCAGCCCTTTTTCAACTCCTGTCATGTTAATTTCCACATTTTCAAGGGTTCTGTCTGTTTTTTCCATCACTTGTAAACAGCTGATTATGCACTTGGCAGGCCTCGGACGTCTCCGAAATAAACCATTATTATTCATTATTACATTATCATAACCCACAGCTGGAAACACGTCCAGACTGCAATACCCCTTTATTTCAGGTTCGCTGTCTCCCACTATCTCAGTCGCAAAACTGGCTAACCAAGGATTCCACTTTGACTCGTACGGACAGAAACTCAAGTGGAACCTACCATAGCAATTGGGACCGAAATCAAACCATACAACAGGAAATACTCCTAATTGCTTATCAGATCGTTCAACGTTTTCAAACGCAATTAACACGAGTTCCGGTTCACGCGCATGCCGCTACTATACAGCCACACTCGACTGATCGACCGACACATACATTGTCCTGCCAGACGAACCTTACGCGCTGGATGCCGTACGTTACCAGGAACGACGCTGAATAACACTGAAGGCAAATGTGTCAACACATACATATGTTTGTCAGTGAAATAGCATAATAACTCTGAAGTCCATGCGGAGATTTCCCACTTTATCATCCGTTACCACTGTTTATCTTTCCTACGACCCGTAGCCGGCTGGAAATTGACTCTCCACTTCTCGAAGACCCTCCAGTTGCGCTTTCTTATTTCAGAATGGTACATGTTACTGATCCTGAATCTAAACTCACCTTTTTAAGGTCTGCTGTTTTTCTTATATCCACCAGTGTTCACACTCACAAAATTGGTCTCATGCCCCCCTGCTTCAAAACTCATTCCATTAATTGAACTCCGGTAAATCCGTCATTCAGGGTTTGCATTGTCTTCATGATCGCTATCCTCTTCGCATGCGTTGATTTTCCCGAACATACTTCTTTACAATCTTCCCCCTTTTTCCTCTTGCTCAAAAATTTACTCCATCTGCATAACCTCGGTGGGCCTCCGGTTTCCTTGGCTTGCATCATTCTCGTTCATAATGCGTCCTTAGCACTGCTTTAATGATTTTTCGATATCTCCACCGCGAACCAGTGCTTAGGCCGGAATCGAAACCGGTTCAAAAGTGCCGCGCGAAAAAATTATCAAAATGATCCATTCAAACTGTTGCTGGCTTTGTTTTTCCATCTTTGATACTCCCGACTTTCATATTCTGAATTTGTGAATATTCCATCTTATTGAGTAACGTGTTACACCATGATCATGCGCTACAGCGTGCATCTCGACCATGGCCGAGAAATATACCAGTATTATTATGTTGTGGGAATCGATTACTCTGCAAGCCACGTGGTGAATAGTGGTTTTCATTAAATGGGTCCCCTTTGTTATCCGTTATAGGTTGGGTTGTTTTTTGAACTCGTTGGAAGAAAGGGACCGGTGTGACCCAGGTGTACCTTTTTGTTGGCTAGGTTTAAACGTGAGTTGAAACTGCGGCCTCTTGCGAGGTGTTCCTCGGCTCCCCTCCCTCTTTTTAATCTAGCTTTACTCGGATGGTTGCTTCAGGAACATTCTTGCCTTCTCTAAGGCTATTCGCATGGGGTGATCCGCGGGCCACTGGGGTTGAGATGGAAATTGGAACAACTGGGTAGGCTGTTTTGTTTGCAGTGTTCTGACTCAGATGGATCCCCAGAGTTCGACTGTCCTGTGGTTTCAGTTCTAGTTGGAAGGACTACTGGGAACACTTGCAATTTTGGGTCTGCCATTAAGGACGGGGCAATCGTTGGCTTTGCCGCCGGACCGGCATGCAATGGGCGGTCTAGTGCTACTCCATGCGCCCAAGTAAAAACCTTTTAAGTATTACTATTTTCTGCGATCAGGTTGGTTGCCGGCTCCTCCTAAGAGAATTCCAGGATTAAACCGTTGGCTTGCGCCTGCATGGCGATCGGTCTGGTAGCAAATGCTTTGGGACATGAACGAAACTGTTGTTGACATCGGTAGAATTGCATCCCAGTATTAGAACTTTGGCTACGGCCCAAAGGGAACAGAAAATCTGAGCCATTGAACTTGTGCGGTAATCTGGCCACTGAAACCTACGGAACGCGGGGAGGGTTTGGTTCTTCTCGAAGGATCTGTGGCAGTATTTGACAAAAAGGGTGACTGGAGAGTCTCTTACTACTCTCGTTGATACTCCTCACCATTTCATCTGCTATATTAGTAGCGCATTCTTTCTTTGGCCCACTTCACAATAGCCCGCTACCAAAACTACCACTACTTCCCGTTGTTCACTGCCTAGGGTTTCTCTTTCCTCCACTCGCTGCTGGAATGATCCAGAGGACGGATCGTATTGAAGTCAGTGTTGTCAAGCAGACACAAGCTAATTCCACCCGTGGAAATATTGAACGCTCTAATGCGGTGGAGAAAGAAACACGGTGTGTTGGCAACTGGAGCTGGTATCACCGGAAATTTAGTAGATCATCCTCTAAGGCGTTCAAATGATTTGGCGAGCATGGGCATCCTTAGTGGGTCTGCTGGAACTGCCTCAACATCTGCTGGGACAAACTTCCGGCAGTCACGGGGTCCAGTGGACTGGCGGCCACGAACTGCTCCGGCTCCACAGAGTTGGATACTCTCATTGTAAGACTCCCAAAACCCAGCTCCATATCAAGTTGTGTCTTTAGTAACAAACTGCGTAAAGACCTTTGGAACGACGCTTCCCATACGCATCAAAAATTTGACAGAAAAGAAGCAGGCTTAGAGACTGTTCGGGACAAGTTAAACACAGTCAAATTCGCCCTTGGCAAATTACCAAACCAAACGGAGATAACTGTGGGTAGGAACGGCAAAGTAGTGGTATAAGGCATCCCCGAGCCCGTCAGTCAAGGAGCCAGACCGAGGGATAGATTTATCCGACGCCGCGTGTCAAACGTACCAGGAATAGTTGGACTTCCAGGACAAACTGTACTAAAGAGAGTTTTCAGGTTGGGTAAGCTGAGCTGCGTTGAAGGCGATCAAAGTCACCCCAGGCTGGAGCTCATTGAGTTTGCAAACCCTAGGGGGAGGGATGCATTCTTGGCATCAGCAGAACTGGTTAGGAGTACCACTTGCGGAAAGCGCGCATTTGGGTCAGATGACTCGGCCTTTTGGCGAGTGTTTACCAGCAGGAACAAAGATTACCATGAAAGAAGCCGTCAACTTCGTGTTAGCATCGAAAAATGCAGAGCTCCTTCACCAGATCGGAATAGCACTCCTTTTCCTAACGGACAAGTTAGAAGGCCATCAAAGCCCTTCAGTACTAGCCAAGAAGGACAGGTGGACGATAAAACAAAAGCCCGTCTATCCTCGCCAAAGAACGGGGACAGCACTCGGAACTAGGTTCCGAGTGCCACCCCTATCAGTTCACAAACAGAGCACAAAGGCCGGTAAACCTAGCTGTAGCCTACACCAAGGGATGCAGCTTTGGAAGTAAGTGGCACAAGCTGGCAGAAGAGGCTGCCAAAGCTGACTGCACTGCAGTTGCCGAGACCTGGCTAAGAGCGAGAATGAAATTGGTGTTCCCTTCCCTTCTGGCTACTGCGTTCATCGAGCTGATAAGGTGGAAGGGAGGGACGGTGGGGGTGCTATGATATTAGTCTCAGGAACAATAAGGCAGGTGGCTAGGGAATGTACCACATCACCAAATAAACAGGCTGTCTTCTGTGAAGGAAAGCTACACGAAGTTTGTTTTTGTGTTGCGTAGGTGTATGGAAGCCCCTCTGTTTCCTTCTGGAGGATCTAGTCTTTCTGAACTAAAGCCACCGCACCGTAGCCGGAGCAAACGAACTAATAATTTTCGGGGGCTTGAAAGCCCCCGAGAAACACTGGGTGGATCGGCGGACAGCAGGTGACGATTTTCCTGTCAGGCAGCCAGACTTTGTACCGGAGGAGGTGCTTGCCCAGCAGGTCGTGCAACCAATCAGGTGGAGGGGGGATAGACTCACGGGCTACTGGGCCTGACAATCACCAAACGCACCGGTGGCACTGAGGGCCAGTAGGTGTCAGCTCCCTTAGGAAGAAGTGGCCACGGAGCGATCCTGTGTAACTACTTGGCAGCGGAGGACGGGGTGCCCCGTGGGCTTCAAGGATCTCGACATGCAGGACCCAGTCAACTCAACCCAAGCACTGACATGGGACGAACATAATGAAAGTGTGGGGGAGAATGGACGGTGTTCAGGAAGAGCTTTTTGTTGGTCACAGAGCGTTTTTCTCCAGCTCCCGGAATCCGCAGAAAAGGGCCAGACACCGTGGCACAACAGTAAGGCAACTTGGGCTCGAAGCTGGAAACCCGGGGCGAGGTGTTGATACCAGCAGACCGGGGCCGCAGTAGATACCTCCTATTCAAAATGACTCGAGGAGTAGCCATCACGGTCCAAAGGCGGTGTGGGCTATCTTATGAGGCACCTTAGCAAGAAACGTTAGTGGTGCCACAGAGTCTACTAAAACTATCCGGTCAAATCCGACCACGCGAGTAGCTGTGGGTGCCGTTTGGACAGGAACTGTACCCACGCACTCGACGGTAGCGTCAAGGCCGAGATACTGCGAGATCACTTCGAAACAGTGCACCAGCGAGGCTATGGACCGAACCCGGAGTAAGAAACCCCCAGGCCACAGGTTGTCCCGCCAGTTCTTGTCTTTGCAGGCGAAGTGAAGGGAGCCCTGAGGGGTTTCAACGTACAAAAGGCAGCCGGTCCAGATGGCGCCCAGGCTGCGGCTTTTCGCCTGCTCGCGCAGGTAATAGAGGCCCCTCATGCTCGGCTGCGCACCAGGTCGTTGGACAGAGCGCGGTTACCCCAGGACTGCCGGAAGGCCGAAATTGTCCCAAAACACAAAGCAAGGTTGAAGGGAGAAGCACAAAAATATCGACCAGTTGGTCTGCCATCCGTGTCACTCAAACTAATGAAGGGGCTGATTAGAAATTACGCAGCCAGTCACCTGACTGAAAAGGGGATAGTTTTCAACTGACAACACGGGTTTGTCAAAATAGGTTGTGCTTCTCTAACTGGCTGCCCTTTTTGGACGAGGTAAAGGCCAGGTTGAACATAGGCAAACTAGTCGAGACCTCCTACATGAAGGCCATGGACCTGGTCAATCACCGACTTCTTTTGCTCTAGATGGAAGCGCTGGGTATAGCTCCCCAAGTGCTGGAATGGTCCCGATTATACCTAAAAAGCCGAACGTACTACGTCAGGGTGGAAGGGAGAAAGTCCACAAGGGCTGTCACGCTTTTCTGAGTAACGCGTAGCCGAATTCGAACGAGTCCCAAATAAAAACACCAGTGATCCGTAAGTTCCACAATACTGGATTAATAAAAGAACAATAACGTAATACGCATATGGACCTGAATTGTGCTACTACACCGACTCAGAAAACGAGAACCAAGTTGCGGCGTGAGAAATACAAGCAGGTGCATCACGCAGGTCCGAAGTAGGATACGACAGGGCAGCGCGTTTGAAGCCAGCGGACAAAAGTTTGTTCATTAAACATGAGGGTGTGAAAAACAAGCAAGTAGTGTATGTGAGCGAGAGACATCAAGGAAAGACGAAATTGCAGTGTCTTTGGAGGATTTTCCACAGCCGATCTTTTCAGAGGCTACGGTCACCAGTGGGGTCCACCAGGTGTCAGTCTTGGGTCTTCCTCTGTTTCTGGTCTACATCAAAGACCTATTAGAGGGTATACAAAAACCCGGGCTACCTGTTTGATGACGGCCTAAAGCTGGCGAGTGAACCTGTAACCGCATCTCTCCGGGAAGACCTGAATAACGTGTACGACTGGACCACTCAGTGGGAGCTGCCTCTCAACATTGGTGAGTGTAGGCAGCCCACCCAAGCCATCGGCGGAGAATCCGTGTGCCTAGACCTATATAAATGACAAACAATTACGACGGTTTCAGTCATCGCTGACTTAAGGGTCCTGATGGAATATCGCTACCAGCCATCTCCGCAGCTTCTGACTGCCCCGGCTAACGGGCACTGGGCGCTCCACCGACTGCGGCTCACCCTAGAGTCCAGAGAAGCCCATGTGTTGCTTCCGTTCTACATACCACTAGTTGGGCCACACCTGGAATATTGTTACCAAGCCCTTGAGGGCCGGCTATCTTGCGGCACACTGCTGTCCTCGAGAAAGCACAGCGACACTTCCCTGGGCTGCTACCGGGGCTCGGGGACAAAACAAACACAGAGGGGTTACTGGCTCCAAGACTCTTCTCCATGAAAAGTAGAAGGCCTAGGCGGGAAATAATGAAAGCCCTCAAGCAAATTGAAGAACTATCCATTTCAACGGAGCCGTATTGGTACTGGCACGAGATTCCGCACTCAGGGGACACGAGTTTGAGCTCATCAAACCGAGAGTAATAGGAAACAGAGATAAATTTCTTTGCGAGCAGCATTGTCAACCCGTGGAGTGCACTTCCGGCTGCGGTGGATTCTGCCATGTCAGTGGCCGGCTCTAGGCAAGGATGGACCCTAACTGATCGGATGTGCTCCCCAAGTGCATTTAAATCTGCATCATTCAGCGCCAGTACTGGGTGCGACGCCCCTCCCTCTTCTGTTACCACTTTCCACCAGGATTATACATATCTCTGACACTCTCCACCACCCCTTCCCCACCATCCCTCATCTTATTCTTCTAATTGCCCAAAGTACCAATAGTAAAGCTTCATCTAAGCGCTGTCTGTATTTGTGACTCTCCTTGAGGAAGCCGGACTTGGAAAAGGATGCAGTTCGTAACCGTGGGACAGTCAAACTCTCCAGACAGCGAAATGACCCCGAATTCCATCCTCATCTACAGGGTAAACAAAAGAAGTCGCAGCCCGGTGGGATTCGTCCGGACGCTCACTGGTGCAAGAATCTGGACTGCTTCAGTGGCTCAAGCCTCAAGTCTTGTGACCTGCCCTGACCTGATCTGATCAGTTTATGCCGTTTGGAGGTCAGCCAGAAACTTTTAGCGGGGTTTGGAGATGACTCCTCGATCGCTGTTATTACTTCTAGGGCTATGTGCTTTGGATTAGCACCTCTAGGAGCCCTTCCCCATATATATCTGTCAGTCTTTGGGATGGCTTTTTGCCTCGATAATTGCCCCGATATTTATAGTGGATAGATATGTTCTTCTTGGAGTCGGGTGCGCAGAGCCGTAGTAGCGGGTTGCCTGCCAGTAAAATTACTGGTCAGAGTTGCCAGAAGAAAGGCCACGCGAGCCAAAACCTCCACATGCGTACAGATTGTGGGATAAGAGTAGTCTCTTCTCACCATTAGCCCACTATTGTCGCAGACAGATGATTTGTCGATAGAAGAATCGTTATCTGCAAGAGAAACTCAAGGGGTGAGGGAAAAAAGAAAGCGGGTGCATAAGTGATCATCCTAGGCGGCTCCACGTGCACACAAAGCTAAAGTAACCTGTAAAAATGGCCGCTTCTCTTGTGTCTTTTGAAAAGATGATAACAACAAATTCCATCGAACAATGAGATATAACAGAGACAGTGTCTACGAAAAGTAGGGGTATTTGCACAGCCCGACCGCGATGGTCCTTATGAACCGGGTTTTTTTAGGTTTTTGGGATTTGCTTTGGCTGATGGTGTGGACGCGGGTGCGGGTATGACGGCAGGTGCCGGACGTGGCTGAGCTGAGTTCAGTGGCCTCTCTTTTTCCATGGAAGCCGGTTTCGGCCTGTCTATGGAAACCTTCCCTCGCGTGCCTTTAACCTCTATGATGTAACACTTCTTTCCGCTCTGGAGCTCAGTGGGAGACTGAATAAGGAGCCTGAGGTGAGATCCGTATGCAGCCTATACTCAAGAAGACGTATGTACGAGCGGACTGCTCCTTAGGCATGTGCCCCGGTACGCTCCGTTCCCTTTTCGATGCGGTTTTCGGGTCACAACCTCTGTGAACTGGGTAATATAATCTACGTGACGGGATTCCCTGGGCGAGTACCGGTTTGTAACCGACTGCCTAGTGAAGACGACTGGCTTGTGTTCTGCGAAGACGGTGAACCGTCTGCCTTTCCAGCATGTGCCGGAAATGACGGTAGCCAGGTTACCAGCGACAAGTTCCCTGCCAAATGTACTGTACCAGGATTGAGCCGGCTGCGGACATTTGTAGAAGAAGGCTACAGGTTGCCAAAAGCCCTGTACTTGAGGTTGTAAAATAGCACCAACGGCCAAGTGTACACCATCGGTTGATAGTGTCAGGAGAGCTTTGGGTGGGAGGTGTGCAAAGGTAGCCATCTAGGAGTTAGCCCGTTTCAATTCGAAAAAATCAGAACGAGTTTTTTTCAGGAAGTGGGAAAGTTTTGGTCCTACTGAGTAGTAAAATTTGTGAGAGGTTGCGTCAGCTAGGCACACTCAGGAATGAAACGGCGGTAGAAGTTGTCTAAACCATCGAATCGTATTTGCTTTTTGGGGGGTGAGGTTTCAGGTTATTCAAGAATCACCTGTTCCTTATCTTCCATGGGCGAAACGCTTGTGGCTGATAACTCGCGACCGAGGACGGTAATACCCTTTTTACCAAACAAACAGTTCTCAGCATTGATATTTGCCCCGAGTCGAGATAAACGTTTGAAAAGTGTTTGTAAAAGCACAGTGCGGTCGTCAGGCTTTGCTCTGGCCACTAAGATGTCATCTGAGTGGGGGGAAAGCCTCTTCTAAACCCTGACAAACCTGACTTGTAAATGGCTGGAATGTTTGTGCCGCGTTGGGAAGACCGAATGGCATTAGGAGAAGTTCAGATAGACAAAACGGTTTGGTGTGTGTCACTATTATTAGCTCAAAGTTGATGGTATGCGCACACTAAATCTATGCGAATGAAAATCCTGTAACCCCTTAAACTTTTTCTGAGGTCTCGGATATGTGGAACTGTGTAGCAACCGGGCGTGGTGCTAATGTTCAACGCCTGATAATCGCCACAGGGTCGCCAATCGTCAACGGACCTTTGGTGCTATATGTAGCGGAGAATCCCATGAGCTTGAATATGGCCTGATGATACGAAGACCCAGCATGTGCTATTTTTAGTCTGTCTAGTGCTAAGTGCCTGGCACGGCAATAAACTAGCGGGCCAACTGTGATTATATGGTGTTGTACTCCTGCCAAAAACCGTGACAGCAAGTTAGTGGGTGGGAATAGCATAGGAAACTCATGCAGGAGCTTCTGGTAGCGGGCGGCAGTGACGGGAGTGGTGAGAACTGCAGAGATTCTTTGCTCCACTGACGGTGTGCGGCTAGCTGAGAGGTTTGGTAGTCTAATCTAAAAGAAGAAAACCGGACAAGTCAACCACAAGGTTGAAATATCTAAGAAAGTTCGTACCCATGATCTAGTGAGGAAGGTCAGCGGTAATAAATACCTATTGTAGATAACGGCGTAAAACGATATCCGGTGTCCGTGAAAGCTTACCGTTAGTCTTTTAGGGCGTCTTATTGCCTGCGATCAACTCGATGATAGGCTGACTGATGTGGTCTGTGGAGCAAGGTTGAATGGCGCTTACCTGTGCTCCAGTGTCTTCTAAGAAGGGTGTTCCAGACATTCTGTCGGTTGTAAATATGAGCGACAGTGTGCTAAAGACAGCACGGTTGTGGACTGCACCGGTTGGTTCACGCTTTTCCATGGTGCTCATGTTTATACGCGTAGGGCTTGGTGCATTCTTTGGCGTTGTCACCGTGGTTGCGGTGGTATCAGCATACGCAGGAATTCGCAGGACTACTTTCCCGTGAACAGCTGGGACTGCTTGCTCTGCGGGATAAGAAAGTTGATGGCGATGCTTCTAACAATTTGACCTGGGAGGATCGTTACTTCATGTGCATGGCTAAAAGCCCGATGGTGTTAAAGTGGTCTACTTCAGCTTCCCTGGCTATGCTTTGTACGGAGGGTGAGGCATGTGCTTGTACTCAATCACAGGCTTTAGCTAGTTCATCTAACGATTATTCATTCCTAAAAACGGCTGATATAGTTTGAACGTTACTGGGAAGAGCTTACATCTAAAGTACGCTTAATAATGTATCACGCACTTTTAGGGTAGAGACCTCTCCCCGCATAAAACGTGGAAGATGCTTTGGGATTCGGGTGCCGTGGTCACCGAGATTGATGCCAAACACCAGTTGTTTTGGCCAGTCTTCTACGGAAACACCAAGTTCTTCTCAGTATAGCATGCCGCAGTCTGTCGTATGGACTCTCTTCAGGTGGGCTGCATACGATATTCCTGTCTCCTGGAGCCAGGGCCGGTGGCGAGTGCTCCTCTGGATATGTAAACTTAGTGGATTTACCGGTTATGCGGGCCATCGGAAGCTGTGATTCCACTTCAGCCAGCCTCAACTCTGGATCCGCGGGATAGAAATCAGGAGTTCTCGTGTGCAGGGAATATATGCCATGCTGTCCTACTTCCACTATAATTTGGAAGCCTAATACCGAAGTCCTTCACGAATCAGCGATCTCAGCAATGAACTGAGCTTAAGTCGATATGAAGTTGTTATGCGACCGGTTTACCGGTGGGGTCTGATTGAACCTTATCAAACAGAGTTTGAGGGTGCCGATGAAAATGGGATAATAGAACGTACCCACGTCAGTGATGCGGAAGCCTTCAGGAAATTCAAAAACGGCGCCTTAGTGGTGAAATCACTTCTTGCTTACCAATATAGTGCTCAGGGCTAACGGAACAAAATGGCCTGCGGACTTCGTAGATAACTTTAGGCACGAATCGAAGGAGGCTTCGCTAGTAGTCAAAAACCGAGGTTCAGCCACCGAGTTGTTTATGTGAAGCTGCAGAGTAAAGAGTATAGAATGAGAAACGGTCAGGGAGGACTCACAAGAAATTGGGTGTTCTTCGGGCGAATCAGAAGAAGCTTGGCTCGGAGTGAAAAACAAAGTATATGTATGGGGTTTCAATGATTGTTGATTTCAGAAATGGATGCAATGTCATTAATTCTCATATCTGCCTCAGCGGTCTCCCCGTTTAAAACCTACTGAGACACCAAGGCTTGCCACGAGTGTGCCGCATATTTCTCACGCACTTAACAATCCCCCAGAAGAGAGGGTGAATCGGAGATAAGTTGCCAGTGCTGGCCCCCCTTGCAGGCAAAAGGTACGGGGATGCATAAGTATTGAATATGATAGTATTTACCCCAGGCCGAATACATTGCCAATCAACTTCCCTCTTCAGGCCTCCTCTTGTATCTATAAAAGACTTCCGAGAGCTGCTAGTGAGCTTGTTTCCTATTGGGTCTAGCAGCAGAATGCCAACGTTATCCCCTCTATCGGACGAATAGAGAAGAGGCAAGTCGGTTTACAGATGCAGGGTATATTCTATATATCGTGGCACCGAAACAGCACCGTTACGAGAGATACACCGAACGGAAAACGAAACGCAACGGCTGAGCAGAAAGCGAACAGCGAGCGCGTACAATCGGCGAACGACCGAAAGTGAAAGTGATTTAAAACGAGATCTTCGGAAACCTCGGAAAAATCAGTCCGATAAAACGTAGGCAACCGGACAACACTATAAGGTCGATGTCAGACGTCAGAAAAGATTGCGGAGAAAATAGATCCAAAATGGTGTCCAGAAAACAGTCATTTTCCCAGAACGGTCGAGGTTACTACGTATTTCTCAGCATATAAATCTGAATGGTACCTCCAGGAAGGCGGAACAACAATACTGAAACCCCACTTATTAACCGGATTGCCCAAAATGAAACGGGAAGTCACAACAGCTAGCATTGAAACGCGTTGTTCTTTGGCATACAAAATGCGGGCAGTTATTTAGCATGAAGTAAGGAAGAGAAAGCATTCAAACACATATCCGATCCATTAGTAATGTGATTGGTGGGCGCACATGCCAGGCACTGTCATGTGATATGGCAGCAGATCGTGTGCGCGAGATACGCGCGCTGCAATGATCAACATACATGGTTGGGCTGAGAAGAGACATACGTGCATGGGGCATTTGTTTGTTTGTGAAAGTGCATGGATACTTGACGGAATGTATACCGAACGAATGAACACTGGCCGATTCAAGTTGGTTTTCTCAAAATATATGTGACTGAGTCGCAAAGCTTTATACGTAATAAGAGTGGACAGTATAACGAACGACTCTCGTTCTGACTAACTCGCGACTAGCAGAGTCCTCCCTGCAGACTAAGGCTGTTGATCTGCCAAAATTTCCATGTTTCCTTCCTCCCTCTCCATTCAGTTATCTGAGCGCTCCGCACGTCCTTCTTTTCACCGGCCGGTGCCCATTATCTAGCTAATGCGCTTATTGTTTCCATACCTACCATGGGCAAAACACGGTCCCTAACCCTAGCTATGCCCATAAGAATCGTTACAACCAGCCGAACGGTGGTGAAATACCTATTACCCCGTCGTTTACTATTCTAAATGCAGACCCAGGATCTTCCACCGAACTTGCAACCGATAAAGTAAAATCCCTGTGGTGGACGGACCGTGAGTTTACGCATTCAAACTCAGTCATCCTCAGGTAGCTACTGCAACTTCCCCCTAGAAGGTAACTATCGAACTGACCCTTCGATCTATTTGAGAGCATGCCGCACGCAGGTCTCCATCAGCACCACAAGTCTCATGTATCATCGGTCACCTAGGGGACCATGCTGCAATGCCGCCATCCTCTTGTGCCGCTGGTGGAGAGTTACTAACATGCGCACGGCCTTAGAAGTCATCGGAGAAGTCCTCACCTAGGTGGCGCAGAAAACATTTGTATATACAAATAACGCAACACGTCTTTTGGGGGTTCCCCCATATACCGTGCTCGTGCATGCAACGGGAGTGGAAAATAAAATCTTTGAGCAAACGGCGATGAGTAAAACTAATAGAAAGTAACTCACCCCGGCCGTCCGGTAAAATAAGTAAATTTTAAAATGTGATTCAGTTATTCGAAATGGTTTTAAAAACGTGAAATAGTGCAATCAGCGCCAAGTGGGATTGAAAAGGTGGATGCTACCTGAGAGGTGCTTTGGCCAGTGTACATGACGGCCAGATCACGTCGTTCGCTTCGGCTCCGTGGTTTCGAGCTTCTCTGGTTGAGGCTCGGGGGTGGCCTCTATGGTGGGCGGAGGAACTATCGGAGGACTGTCGTTGAGCGGTGTTTCCTCTTCTATACTGCCGTCAGGGTACGCAATCTCAAGACGGTCGACAGATGTAGTTTCATGTCTACGGTTTCGGTCAGTGAGGTAAACTCGATCGCGTTGCTCGAGTACCTTTGATGGACCTTCATAAGACCGCTGTAGAGATGTTCTGACACTATCCACGCATACGAAGACGTAAGCGCAGATAGACATTTCGGGTGGAATTTAGGTCGATCGAGACTGTGATCGCAACGAATTCATTTTCAAACGGCGCATCTGTGCAGCTAACTGATGAGCGTATGAAGCACAAATGTCGTCATTCACGAGACCTATGGTAAATTTGAGGAACTCTCTGTCTTCGAGAATATGTCAGAAATGCCTAACATTTCTGTAAACAGCAGGTAGTTCCCGACTAAAAGTACAATACTTGGCTTCGGCTGGTAGAAGACGACGAGAGCAAGAGACTAGTGGTTTCCATTGTGATGTAGACCACTGCTGTAGCACACCGCCTATGGTTTTGTCAGAGGCCCTGGTGGCTGTACTCAATTGAGCCCCGAAGTCGAAATAAACCCGAGAGGTAGCAGAAGCCAAAGCCTCTTTAACCGCATTGGAGGCAGCTTTAACGTCCTCAGGTAAATCTATGGAGTCACCTTTAGCACTTCGAAGCAAATCCATTAGCGGCTGCATCAGGTGAGCACAGGTTGGGATGAAACGCCGATCAAAGCTTATCATCCCGTTGAAACGACTGAGGAGGCTAATGAAGTAGGAAGCAGAAAGTCAAGAACGGCTTGCGCCTTTTCCTCCAAGAGCCTAATACCACGTCCATCGATCATGTGGCCGAAAATTTCAGTTGACTTTTGGCCAAAGACACTTTTGTCCGCTTTGACGTGTTCGCATCACTCGCACTCCTGAACTCCGAAGCAGCAATATGACTGCCAAATGTAGAAGTATTCACTTGTTCCGCATTGTCTGAGATATAAATAAACATTATGTGGGTAACCAGACCTTACCAGCCGGACTCAAGCAGACAGCCTTCCCGGCTATATCCGATGTAGGTGCTTCTGCTGTTGGCCTGTCTAATGCTGGAAGCAGTCGACGCAGTCTTCGTTTCCTAGCGGATTTTGACGAACCAGGATGGGAGAATGTTCCTACAGGCACTGTTAAAATAGTGAGATCTGACTAATTTAAGAAGAGAAGCTGAAAAGAGGCGACAACCAACGAACTGCCACATGGTTTTATGGTTTTCAATAATATTATGAAACTGAGTGGATAGGTCGTTTCCCTAGGACAAAAGCTCACTGATCCAAGTAGTAAAATGAAGAAACGGTCCGAAATATAGTGCATGGTATTACAATAATCGAATTTATTGGTGGCCTGAACTTGGCAAAAAATATCGTCACCTCAGGACAGAATCACGAACGAGCAATCAGCACGAGCCATACCCGACCTCTCAACAGGGTGAACTGGCAGACACGCGCCAGAAATTCGCAGCAAACTAAAACAAATCGAAGTTGACTAGTCTTCAGAATACTCTAGTTATCGAAATTTCTTTGCGCTTTGGTGAATTCCTAAGCAATGCAAAGAATTAATTTGGCGGTTTCGAGCAGAAGAAAGCACTCATCGTCGAGAAAAACAGAAGTGGTATTTAGGTGGTGAATCTAGCACATGGAAGGTGGTATTTTGTGCCGGCTGGGTAGTTACTAGGAGATCGTCTAGGTAGGCGAAAACAAAATCTAAAGACCTTGTAACCTAGGCAATGAAACGCTGAAAAGTTTGTGCAGCATAGCGTAAACTAAATGGGCATTTGTAGGAATTCGAAGAGACCAAAGGGTGTTGTCACTGCTGTATTAGTTATATCCGCATCTGCGATAGGAATCTGATGATAAGCGCGTACCAGATCTATTTTGTAAGACACAAGAGCACCTTCAGGGTTGGCCGTGATGTTCTTAATATGTTAGACGGGATACCTATCTGGGACAGTGGCATTATTGAGAGCTCTATGGTCTCCACATGGTCGCCAACTGCCTGAAGTTTTGGAAACCATATGAAGTGGTGAAGCGAAGGGTCTCTTTGGTGCACGAATAAAACCCGATTCAAACGTGTGCTCCAACTCGGCTCGCGCGATTTTAATCTTTTCGGGTGCCAGCAGACGTGCCCTAGCAAAACTGGGGGGCCTGATGTGCTAATGTGATGGCCTACCGAGCTGGTTACGGAAGGTAGTACAGACGGTGGGTGCAACACTCTTGGGTCTGAATTAACTACTTTACCGAACAGGTGAGAACTGGTCGTTTTAAGTAGAACAGGATTGATGGGGTTGGAGACAACCGAAATTCTACTCACAGATGGATTGGCGACACGATCCACAAGATGTTTGCGGCGAGAATCAACCAAAAGATCAAAATGGTGCAGGAAGTCAATACCAAGTATGGAGTTTAGAACGCCTGCAATCAAGAAAACCCAACGGAAAGTGCGAAGACAACCAAAATCTAAAGCCTCCGAGATTTTCCATAAATCAGTATGGGGGTAACATTAGCGGCATGTAAGTTTGAGAAAGGGCATCTATTTAAAGTTTGACCTGAAAATGGGAGCACAATGTAAATTAAGATTGCAAAGTCCAGCCACCAGAAAGTTTGAGCGACGCGTAGCAACCAATTTCAACACGGTTCAAAACAAAGTCGATTCCAAATAGCTACGGTACTATATACAACAAATTAATTAATTTTACAACAATCAAACCTCAATAGTGTTCTTTCTAGGCTCTCAAGCTCCAAATTGAACAACAAATCAACAACTGCAGCTAAATTACAGCAAAATGTTAGATACGGAAAATGAGATTACCGAATACAGTCACAACGAAGTTCGAGCTGAGCGACTCACGCTCGAGGCAACGGTGGAAGTCCGGTTTGAGACGAAAATTTAGAGCAATAAGACAAAAGATCGGAAATCCGGCAAAGATAGTTTATAAGAATGAAAAATGCCGTTTTAACATGGATGCTAATGCACGGAACGGGGTATCCTGAGCTCCTTTACAATGATCGATTATGCAGAATAAGCGACCACCGTGGCCAGTAGCTTCCACCGCAGCTATGCCCTGGCGTCCTCGGTTCCGTGACTGGCTGGGGCCATGGCGCAGGGGGAAGTGCGATGAAGCGCCTTAGAAAAATATCTTTGATGATACCAACAAAGACCGTCAGTTGTTGATTCAGTTCAGTTCAGTTTAGTTTGCACAGGACTGACAATGGCCACTGCCAATGGAGCGTCCAGAATGCTTTCGATGGTATGCACTGAACCGGAATTTTTTTTCGGTTGCTTGTAGGAGATCTTTTTAGGCTGAACCATCTGCTGGCGATGCCTAGGTTGGGTGTGCAAATGAAGACACTGAGTGCCTCGACCTTTTGACAAGACCATGCACAGTGGCTGGTAAAGAGACAATAACAGACTCAGTTTGTGAGGAAATCGCCTGATTGACCTTTGGCTTGTAGGTTTTCCCAATTTTGTCGGCCTTCTGGGCAAGCTTTTCGAGACTTTCCTCTGTGGTCACACAAAAAACCTTCTGCATGTCGCTGGGAAGAGGTCGGAGCTAAATCTCTTTCACGAGACTATTATCGATCTTAGTAGTTCCTAAAAGAGTCCGCATGTGCCGAAGCAACCGGGAAAATTTGCGATCTCCGAGCTCGGTGTCTGCAAACAAACAGACAATTCGCTGTTTGTCAGACATGCCAATCCGGCTAATGACTGCTGCTTTGAGGCCTTTGAAGGGGTTGGGTTCTTCTGATTCCATCACCTTGTATTTCGTCGACGATGTGTGCAGGAAGAACTGCGTCCACGTAATGAAACCTTCTTCCTTCTGTAGTCACATTGCGCAGGGCAAAGTTGATTCTAACTGCGTGAACCAAGCCCTAGGATTACTTTCCCTGAAAGGTGTGAAAGGAACTGCAAGAGCATTTACCTCGGGGTCAATAAATTTAGGGTTGTTCACACTGAAAATGGAATAATAAATTGGAGCTATTCGCAAAGTGAAAAAAACGATGCAGTGAGAAAAATGCAAAGAAACCCGGTCAAATATATTAAGTTACCACCGATCAAAACTGACAAAATGCCTTGTTAGCAAAAGTGGTGTGTACTCGGGGATAGGCAAATTGGTTAGAAAAGACGAAGAACTCATCAACTTCTTACTCCGGACACCATGTACTATCTGGATCCCGAGGATGGCTTATGGAATGGGCAACAAGCCAAGATTTCCGACGCGTGTCAAAAGACGGTAAAAGTCGATGGAATAGGCGAAGGACATTGTGTATGGAAACAGTGTCATTCATGTTTGCATTTAGGAGCGACATCGGACGCGATACTAGCTAAGAAATCTAAGGGTTCAACCGCCCGCATGCGAAGCAGCCGAAAGTGTGCTTTTTAATTGGCGGAAACCAATTGTCCTCACAGCAAGCAGACAAACAACGCACAGCCCTGTGGCATCGAACAACATACAAACTGCTAAGAGCTTAGTGCTAACTGTTCATGTTTGTCTGCGGTAAATTTTGGTGATGAATTTACACATTCAAACTCAGTCATCTACAGATAACTACAGATCTATCAATTTTTGCAGTACCGGTTTTAGTCTTGGGTTCAGTCTTCCTTACGCTATCCACCGGTTGCGTTGGCTTTGGAATTGAAAAGTTATGTCTAGGAGACTATTCAGCGATCAGTGCCAGTCAGTCAGTGACCGCGACAGTGATATAATTTCCCGAAAAATTTTCCGGAATCAAATAGCTAAGTTCCAGCAGGGAAACCTCGTCGTTCCTTGCCTATGGTAAACTTTTATACTCACGGATAAGTGTAATGATGAATGTAGTCCATTTTTAGGACGGATTAAACAAAGCATTCCCTGTTGCTTAACCCAAGTTATCCGCATTACTCCATCGTACCTTATTCGTCATTTGCAGATTCGGAATGCAGTGGAAACGGTACTTCCTAAGGAAGATTCACTAAATGATGGAAGATTTAAGGAGTAATTCATGGGTGTGCAAATACTTCTTTGAAGTTGTCCAACAAACTGAAATCGTTATTTGGTTTGATATAAGGATTTATTGAAAGTATATTCTTGGACTCTTTTTGAGTCAGTTTATCTTACTGAGTATAGGGATTTTAGTGCAAATTTTTCCATTTCACCTATGCTCATTACTCATAAGCTACAGTAGATAGATACAGTCACTTGCAAGTAAAGGCTACCATTATTCGTAATACCTCGTGACCCTTTCATAATTATATAACCCTGTATTAACTTTTATCCTCAGATTATCAGTTATTTTGGGCAGTATTTCCTGCAGTTATCACGAGCTGAACACACTTGAGACATAACGAGGAAGAAGGTGCAAAGGAGAACGAATTTCTACTTGAAGTGATTCAAATGAGGCTACAACATGCATTAAGCTAGGGAATATGCTACCGAAAATTTTGATGGAACCAAAATATTAACCAGACGGAAGTTTCTGACGACGAACAACTCCTGAGGAGCACAGATAAGAATAATTGAGGACTGATCAAAATTGTACTCCACACCATTGGTTGTGATTTATATATTTTTCCCCTATAACACGAAGTGAGTACCTTTTCCCATTTTCTAACCTGCAGCTGCCCCGGCATAGCGGCCAACCATAAGCAACGAACTTTAAAAACACCATAAACGGTGAATTTAACCCGTTGGCCGGTAGGAGTTAAGTGTTCCTCACATTAAAGTTTCAACCATAACCTCTGAGGCTCGATTCCCGAGAACATTTCTCACATTCCCGTCTGGCAGCCTTTGAATGACCACGACATCCATCCTGAAATATGGCACTTCGTATGGCAGTAAATGAAGTAAGTGGTAGGCTATTTTTATTTTTAATGGGCTGTTTCTTTTGATTCGTTTCCCGTGTACGAGGAATGTAACAAATTGCCTATCACTGGCTCACAGAAAAGATCATCTATGAGCCGATTATCGGCAGAGAATGCATCCTCAGCAGCAAATTACTGCAACGAAAGCCAAAGAGCACCAAAGGTTCGAAGCAACGCCACGAGGAAGGCGGAAGGTCGCTAAACTTTACCACCCCGTTTCTTTGGTAGACAAGTTCTTCAGTCCTTCGTACTACGTGGACCACCTGCACGTTACTCTAATGCCCGGCATTGCACGAATACGTTAACCAGAACGGTATTCTCCGCTACCTCTGAGAACCGGAAGGCGATTGGGAGAGAGTGATTAGTGTGTACTTGAGAGTTCCCGTGAGACCGTGCGCGAGAGCAACGATCAAATGGCAACTGCACTTGGCAGTCAGCGTTCCGTTAAACAATAAATGTGTTAAAAGCATGAAAGAAGATGACTGTCCCTGCAAGCAGATCTATGTATGTTAATTCACGACGAGGCTAACCGGAGCGATGAAACTAGACCTCCTCCACTGACCATCTTGGAATGAGTGTTCAGAAACTGTGGTGTCGGCTGTTAACAATGAGACGAGAAAACAGACAAACCTGCGTGACAAAAGCACTAAAATACGGAATTGCCCATTTGGTATCAAGCGGAGCGAGTTATCGACGAAAGAGCTCCTATCCATCGGTTTCTTGAGGAAAACAACAAAGCACCAGAAGAAAGTACCGGGAATTTTCCTAAAGTTGCACAAAATAGCCTACATAAGTACCAATTATTGCTCACCTGATCTAATTAGCCACAAAATTTCGAATTTGCTTGCAACTGTATTGGAAACCCATATCTTTGCCAACAGGGAATAAGTGAAACCAGTATGGCACCGCCTGGTCCCAAAGGCATTCAACAAATCAAAATGTGCTACTTTTGTAAGGCAGGATTATATCGATAGGTTTGGTAATACTTTTATTATTATATTTCTTGTAACGTTTCACGAGCCGTGGTGCAACTGCTGGTGGCACGTCACGAGCCCATTCATTCGAAGGTTGGCCTCAAGTCCACCCAACAGTTTTGGGTATTGTGCTGCTTGTGATGGCGCAAAATGGAAGAAAATGGTATGATTCGGAAAAGTGTGCCACATCGGTAGTCAGAATAGTTAAGGGCAATTCGAACAACCATCAACCATGAACTGGATGCACCGGCTTTGGTGGCTGTCGCTTAGCAGGAGTTTAAACCGGCATTGTTGAGAAAGTGTGAAAAGATCAATGAAAGGACCACGAATAGTATGACGTCGACAAGGGTTTGTGGATGCAAGAGCTCCTCTGATTGTGACACCAAGCTATATCCCCCAACCTACCAACTGATGCGGCACAATACGCAACTCTGTTTGATGAAGGTCGAGCTAACGTTGGGATTAAATGACTTGTAACAAGTGCCTCGAAAGACCGCACAGATATTCAAGAAATTCTGCAAGAAATATAATAGTAAAAGTATCACTATATTTAGTTTTGTACATCCGTATCACAAAAATAGCATAATCAGTTTTACTGAAAGCTCTCGTGGCCAAGCGATGCCGTACCGGCCTACTTTATTCTCTGTTGGTAATATATACTCTTCGGGTTTTTTATGGTGAAAAATCATTCATCAATCATGGAAAAATCTAATGCATATATTATTTTTACACTTTTTTACATATCGGCAATTGGATTATGGAGGTCCTTTTGTCTATGCATGTACGGTTGCTGAAGTAGCCAAACTGGATGGGTTCAACCAGCTGCCACACGTCACATTGCTGATATACGCGATATCAGCTATGACGGACGACTAGAAGCCACCGGTTTGTTCTCTACTGATTACAGACAGGTTCGCGATGACCTGATCTATTCAAGACGTGTTATTCTAGGTGATATGGGTGCCGAATCGCAATTAGAACTTCCGCCCTGGGATAACACCCACGTGCGAGGATATGTGTTCACACCGCGAGAACCAATGTCCACCGGCCTGCTGTTCGTATATCGTTTATACAGGAGAGTGACCGACCTCTGGAATCCTCTCCCTGATAAATTGATGGAAGAGGTCAGCGAGAGTATATATTGTCGCTGGCCTGAAACTAAACATGTTCCCAGAACAGCCTTGGCGAAGCACTAACATCCAACCAAGTTGGTGAATTTACCTGTGATGAGGCTTAGGGTACGATCCCACTGCCCTTGAAAAAAAAACTGGAAACGGAGATATCTGTGTACGTGCTTATGCCTGTATACATGCGTATATATCCTTGAAAATTGAGGTAGTCATTTTGTAGTGTTGTATTTTGTAAAATTCACGAGATGCTGAGTACTAATAATTACGCACCTTTGGCCACTCATCTTTAGATTCTGGGAATCAGAATAATGTTGTAATGCCTAAAGGGACAAAGTGGAAGACGTACTGGAGACACAAGAAGGCAGTTGGTGGGAAGAAATGCCTCCTTTGGGGGCAAGGCCAAATTATGAGTGCACTGGCTTTCAGGGGCTGAATCACAGTCAATATGTATACTCAGTTAATCCTGGTGTCCATGCTGTTGAAGTAGAACCACAAGAGTTTGGCCAGCAGCAGATGTGGGGACCGTGGATCTTTCAAGCAGCAGTCTACTCAGTACCAGCACACTGAATAAGGTCATCCACACAGGTTACCGTATTTGTGTATTATTTCACTTTTTCTTGTCGGTCAAGAAGTACAGCTTGGAAAGACCGTGTGTGCCGAAATCAGCGTGAATACTCTTTTGCAGCCCTCCTTCGACGATTCCATAACTTCCATGCTAACCACGAGGTAACGTCATGACATGTTACACACTTTGAGCCTCCTGTTGTCAGATATTTCGTGTTATCCAAGGACAGAATCTGTAGCGTACTACTCTGTCTATATGGTACACTAAATTAATGTCAACAATATCTAGGACGACACTAGCAAACTAAGATGGGCGGCGCAGCGTGCTTCGACAAAAGGCCAAAAGGGTATGTACATTAGAAATTAAAATGAAACAAAAGGTGTGACACAAACTCACAGCTGTTCAGTGTTCTTGTGATCAGGAAATGAGCGCCGAAGAGCCAATATCCGCCAATGTCTTCAGTTCAGTTCGGTCTGACGGCCATCCGTTGAACAGAACAGGATGGTATTGAGCGAAGTGCCAAGAGACGCCGTGGAAGCTTCTTAAATGTTTTGTTTCTCACAGTTAGTTCCGACCGATATAATTCCAAGACACTCCAAACCAGAAAATGAGACAGTACCGGAATGAAGGATTTATTGGCAGCTTTTTTGTATTGCGCGGTGATGACGACAAAAAGGTGAGTGCGTTTTACATTAAAACGTCGATACAACAAAAGAGTGTCGCACCAAGGGACGTTAAAAATCATGGAAAAAGTCGGAAATGTACAGGTACCTACAAATCACATGCACCAGGGTTGTGAGATGGAGCTATCAGTTTCCCTTATGAATCGTATTTAGGAAAACTCAGGGCGTTCATCAAGAGACCCGCAAGACCAGCAGAATAATTAAACCGCAGAATTCACGAAGTCACAACATACGTTCCGAAAGGAAGATAATGTTGCTCCGGATGATATTCTATTCCTTTTATGTGCCGTACGCATTCATCCTGTGCTTTGCATGATTTTTACTCTACTATACAACCAGATGAAATTATCATTGTGAACAAACGCCCCGTAAATACATAAAAGTCATCAATGACGTACTTTTTAACGTCCTAAAGTTTTGGGCAGTCTTTTTACACGGTTTGCCATCAAATCATCTGTCCGTGAATGACGCACTGATGGACACACTCACTGCACCCATTCACGTAATCACTCGTAAACGTTAATCGCTTTCCAATAATTCCTATAACATCGCTCCAATTTTGTATACGTTCATCTAAATTTTCATTTTTTTTTTACCATCAATTTTCTGGATGACGTATTTGTCTTTCAGTGTGACTACAAACGATGTCCATGGGGCATGGAGTGGGATCAGCCGACTGCTGGTTTAGAAGTGCGCAACGAAAAAGCCATTCAAAAAAGGCTCATTGTTGCCGTCAAGGGTAGGCCAATGAAATTCTTTGTCCGTGATCAAACTCCGGACACTGTTCGTGCCATCCCAAGAATTGCAGGAGAACCGATATCTGTCGTTGAAAGACAACGAGTTGGGTTGTCAACGCTAGAAATGAAGGCGATGCACGACGAGAACGCGGGTACGTAACTGATCATTCCCTTCGAAATAAATCTCGCGCTGTTTTCTCTTTTGGAGTTGTTTTATTTATTTGATATAATCAACACATCTTAGGGTTTTTTGTTGATTGCCAACTTGTCGTAAATCGTAACTCTTCGTGTTCCTCAGATTTTGTTCATATTTTAATTGATGTTTTACTATTTCACTGATTAGAGCTTTTTTGATACATAAATTATCGGATGTTAATCCGTCTTGTCGAAAACAGCTTTCAACCAAACTACTTTAGAAACCTACTTGCGAAAATGTCTTGCTGCCCAACATTTCCCTAGATGCGACTGTCTCACCTTTCTTTATCTTTATATTTCAGATCCGGTGACCACGTAACACAAAAATGATAAACACCTTCCGAACATTCTGAATGAAGCAGTCCTCGAATTGCAAGTTTGTACAAGCTTTCAGTGTACCAGTTTTATGATAAACTTGATGATTTTCACAAACAGTGTTTTTCTAATCAGTGATAAAGTGTTGTTTTCCATCGAAAGGACAGATACTCTCCAAATATACTAAGAAACGGACAGTTACGATGGGTTAGGGAAAGAAGAGGATTTTTTCGACCGATGGGCACTCTGCTTGGAGCAGCCGTTTCTCTCTTTTATCCCTCCACAGGGATAAAGAACGACAAGTTCAATTCGGATGAGGTTAAAATTCTGGACCAAACAACCATGAGGCATGTGCAGTATACAAAACCAGCGTATTCTGTGGGGCCTGCTCGTGTTCTATTTGTAAAATACAAAAAAGTGGAAAACTCCATGAACGCAAAAGCTCAGTAAGTGGATCAGCGGGATCCTAGACTTACGTCAGTCGAATACCAATATGGCTTCTAACAGCGTGCTCGCTACACGTGCAAGGGAGTTTCTGGAAGCCGGGTACCCTTCAAAGAACTTGATCGATAGACATATTGAATTGGATCACATGTACCGTGGGTTGAGGAGCAGACAGTTCAACTAACTAAGAAAGCTAGGTGTAGAATCAGCGGACTCAAAGCATACAGCCCGTAATACTGAATCCGAGATTTCCAAGCTCATGCCCCTCCGGAACTGAAACACAGAGAATTCTAATATTGAAAATGAAAGCAACAGTAAGAAGCACAAGAAGCGACGCTCCTTAAACGGAACGCCAACCACCGAAGGTCAAAGGTCGGGGCCAAGCAGAAAAATAAACGCCAAGCTTCGGGCACTATGTCGTCTACGAGGCTCAAGGTCGGAACTAAAGGCGAACCTATAAATACAGATCACTGCAAACCGACCACATGCTCTGCTGATGTCATCTTGAATGGTGATGAAACCATGGCGACCTAAATGCCAACCTCAGTGATCAGAACATCATGCCAAGACTTATTTTCCATATACCTCACTTTTTGTTACAAATCACTCGTTAATCTCACCCCTGATTGTCCACGCTGTCCATGCTACTTACTGAATATCCATTTCATGGTCAGTACAGTACGTGTTCGTGGTCCGGCACTAGGGACTTCTGACCAGAAGCAACTAGGACGCCTCGCATGTTTGTATGGCCTCAGTTAACACACGATAAACGTGTGTGAACTTTTTCGGAGTCACATACTAAATGCTGGTTCGTCATGAACTAGGGGGTGTGTGGGTTTCTACGCTGCGCCTGTGAACAACTTCCGTTGGTTAGCTCGCCATCAAGATGTCGGACAAATACGTGCTGTGAACCTATGAAGTGCCTTACGCATAAATACAACCAATGAAATCACAAACGTTCCACAGGCATCTCGACCCATAAACTATAATCTGATCTCGTTTCAAACTTTGGAACATTTCACCATCCTAGGCTTTCCGATGCCTGACACAGGAGGTGTAACTTAGTGAAAAATTGCTATAGCCAAACACGTACGTGACTCCTGGGGTGGATAGCGTGGTCGGGCAAGTCCAGTGAACAAATTCACCGATTAGAAACTACCTAATATGTTCGGTACTACACTAAAGTCTGCAAAATGTTGCACTCCTCGGGCAGAGAGAAATACACTGCTTTCAAATAACTGCTACGTTTCAAATGTGGAGGTTTAGTCGCTACTAACATATTATATGTAGCTAATTCCTAGCACATCTTCAAGAACCACTGGAGAGTGACATCATTTACTTTACCAAATTTTTACTCCGCTCGCAAATGACACCCTTATAGAATGTGGCCTACATGAACACGATCTTGAAAGAGTTTTGCTTACGATCAAATTCTGCTCGGTTTTCCTCGAAACACCCAAACTTTTTGCCATAGAGGTTTACTTTGCCTTAGGTTCAGAAACCATCTCCATAATCTTCGCCTTTTCATTCACTTATGGATTTCGGTTCATGGTCTCACACCGACAGTTCGCACCGACATACTCGTGAACAAACTCAGAAAGTTTCTATGCTAAGATGGGTAGCCAACGGACTGTGGGGTTTTGTTTGAGCCGTCGCTAACAAGTATCTGCCTTTGCTAGTAGGCCCGAACATCACTACTATTTATTTGATCTGTTCAATAGAGGGCTCGTTTCACCAGTCGAGTGTGAGAAGAGCCTTAGAGAATCGGGTGCTACTTTTCTGAGGCTCATTCCTATAGCGCTTCGAGCGGCTGTGGCTAAACAGTTATCACCGTAGGCTTTGAACAATAACGGCCCCGGTTCGATTTCTGCTGTCATCTCTCACTTCTCCATCTGGCAGCCTTCTATCAGCGGCGGCCCTCAGCCTGAGATGTTGCACTTTGATGTATGATGAATAAAAATTGGAGTAAGAAGAGTATTTATTTATTGCAACTATATATATATATATATATATATATATATATATATATATATATATATGTGTGTGTGTGTAAAGGCTGGTTTGAGCAATATTGCGAAAAACTCTACAGGCTGCGGCCTTTTGAGGGTACTACTTTTCGAGCTTAGAATCCACAGGAAAACAAGTTCAGGATTGGGTTTCCAAACCTTTGGTAACGTTTGATAAACTGCTACTTTGTGATGGTGGAACATTTGACGGACTTAAGTTTTTGGAAGAATTTAAAAAACATACTGTGAGATGCCATCATTTCTTTCGTTCTTGTCAGTCGCAAACATGAAAAATGTCCGTTCGTAAGTGATTCGGATTATGAGATAAACAGTGGAAAAATGAAGAAAATGTTTATCACATATTAGTAAGCAATTCTTTTGGTCTTCTGTGGCTAATGCTAGGGAAGTCATATCGTTCTCGATTTTGTTTCCGTATACCAATAGGAGGGTTCCATGTCTCGATAAAAGTAGCTTCGCTGAACTCCGGCTATTTCGCATTTCTGTTTCGTAATCTTACTTTGAATGACCGGGTCAAGTCAACTCGATAACCTGTTGGAAGTAGACGTCCTAATATGGCTGATGCTGGATTTCTAGCCGGCATTCTTTTTGTGCAGTCCAACTAACTCATTAAGTGCTAAAGCCATTTCGTAATGTGTTTGGTCAGTCTTTGAGTTAATTATCCTTCTGTTCTGTCGATGAACGTGCCATCGCAGCTGAAAGTTAACTGGCAGGCGACGTGTAAGACACAGAGAGCAGTACGACCCTCAGAGTGATCTTTGAATTTCAACCCCGTAACGGTCTGCACTGCCAGTAATTGGGCCGCTATACACGTTGGGCTGAGAGCGAAGCTTAAGTTATGAAGTAAATGAGTGAAAATATGGTCAGCTTCAAGAAGAACGAATAAAAATGACTTGTTTCGTTGAGCAATTAAAATGGGCGCCGTTTCGTGCCGTGGTGTACTGTGGTGCTCAATGAACTTTTCCGTAAAACAAATGACCAACATTGTTTCCTTGATAAAATCTTTCTTCCGAAGTTAATTAAGGGTAAAAATTTCTCGGGCCCTGTAGAAACGTATTCTGACTATACTACATTTATACGCAGTCGGGGCGAAACTATAAAACTGCATATAACGTCCGTCTCATGATGCTTTTCCGTGAATGGCCAGTTGTAATGCGTCGTTCGGTCGCCTTTTGATTAGGATGCCTAGGAAGAGTAAACTCAAGTTGGATTCTTTCCCATAAGGCACAGATAAACTAGGATATATAGATTCAAAAATTTTGTAGAAGTAGATTAAATGACCACTGTTTTAAATCAATAAAATACCAAAAACGTAATGTTTGTACAAAGGATACTAGGTAATTTAGACCCGTCCACTGGTTTTCGATAATCCTCTGGTAATCACCTTGAACTGAACTGATAGGACTGTTGAAATTCCCCTCACCCAGAACTACGCGAACGAAATTAGCAAGAAGACCAAGGTTGCAAAATAACACATTTGTTGTATTGCGGAACGGGTTTGTATAAATATGTTAAATCGAAGAAGATAGATGGTAGACTTGAAGATGACCAATCATAGGGAGTTTTCTTCGTACTTGTCTGCTGCAATCCCGATTGGTTGAGGCTCATCCGCATGCGTGGCTACGAAGCTGTACGTGGCCGTACTACGTGTGACAGCTGCTGAACCACTACACATCTCCAGGAAGATATCTTTAACTTTAGGACCTAGGGGGCTTCTCATTGCAGCGCCACCCATCTCTTTCCCTGAGACGCAGAACGTTTATTCCCTGTAATCTGCTTGGTTTGATAGCTAACAGGATAAAGACATGCAGGATGTAGTATATACTACATTGCTCATGTCAGTGAGTATTTACTGATTTCCTATTTCGAGAACGTTGTTGAAAATACCGAACAACCATTCAGTGAATGACCGAAATTGTTTATTAAAAACAAGGCGTATTGCCAACCACCAATACTAAAGATGTATGTTGCCTAATTATTTAATGCGTACTGTATAAAGGCGATCTTAAATCACAGATGTTATGTACAGTTTGTCCGAAAAATTCGGGATCATTTCAACTCGGTCGAATTTCAGTCTATACTATTGGTGCTACTCTCACTCTCTCTCTCCCACTCTCTCTCTTGTCAAAAAACAATGTCCATTGAATATTTTTGGCTACTGAGTGTAGTATCAGTTGTATAAACTGGAATTCGATCGCAGGTCAGGATTTCGACCAAGCTGGGATGATCCTACAATTTTTTGGACAGGCTGTACAGTGTGGACGGTGAATCTGAGGACACTCGGGAGAGGTCGAATTTCACAACTTGCTACTTAAAGGCTGGCTAATAGACAAAGGAAAGCAGATACCACAAAGTAATTAATAAAGTCAGCTAGAAAATTGTACGTGAAAATTTGATGGTAGAGAAGCAAATTAGCTGACTTGCCCGTTATTCAAAGTAGATTATTGCCTCTGGTCCTCAATTCAACCTTAAACATAAATTTTATGGGTGGTATAAGTCAGTTCCTCGGGAAAAGCAATCAGTAAATTGTTACAGCGCTCAACAAGGAAATCTCCATTATTGTTATTTATTCGGTGGTTTATGAAGCCTCTTGCACCAATCAGATTGCTCGATTTGCAGTGTGCCAAACAAGATTCTATTTTTGACCAGTCAGGGAACTTCATTGATGTGGTGAAACAAAAACGTATCCCACACAGTGGGCGATATATTCCTTCTACATATATAGGGTGCAAATGAAGATGAAGTGTGATGAATTCAGTGGTCCAGATGGGTTGCCGCAGAGAGTGCAAATTGAATATGCTCTCATTTCATCCTGTATCAGTATCGAGGCAACTTGTCAACTCTGCCATACTGTTGAGACAATTTTTGTATCCAGCGCCAGATTAGACTCGCCCCGTCAAAAGTCTATACTAAATCTGAGGGAGTGTACCACAAATCTATGACGACACTAGAGTAAATTGATAAGCAGATTTGTTGGACGTTATGGACCACGTATATTTCGTCAAGTTCCTTTTAGACATGATGAGAAATGCCTTGCAGTGAACCACGTGATGGGTTAACACAATGTGCAACTGATTCGACCATGTCAGGTTTACGTATTGAATTACAACTAAGTGATGAAAGAAAATAGATCGGTAAATAAATCACCCAGTGAAGACTTTTTACACATAGTAGGATACGTTGGGCAGGAACAGAGGGATAGAATGATGCCATGAAGAATGTCTGTCGCTGGAAGCAGTTGAGATATTTTAACCACGATCACGTTTTAATTATTCGCGATTGGTAAAATGGTCAGACATATTACCTCCGGTAGACAGCGGACTACCATATACACCTAAAATCTGTCGAAATTGTTTTCTCGCTACACGGTCCAATGCATCATCATATTCCCGACTTCAAACAATAACGGATTTACTTTTCCTATGGAAAAGAAAAGAAAATAGTGTATGACATATAATGACATTCAATGGGGTACTTGAGTGACGACAATAAAGCTGACCGGGCCAGTTGTTCTTACCTCAGAGGACTTTCCATGCAATATGAGTAACTGAACATAAAAGTCAAGTGTATTAGACTGCACGATATACTTCGGAGCATTTTGCAGACTCCTAACTAGTGTGAACTTCATCCGAGGTGATTGATTTTGGAGCCTTTTGGATATCTTCTAGGCTGTTGGCCTGCAGTCGCGTGATGGAAGCCACTAGCATAATCCAGGGTATTTTCACGGGACAGAATTTGATTGTACAAACATATTAACCCCGAGGAAAGCAAGACCGTTATTCACGTCTGAAACAAGTGATCCACATTTTGTTATAAGTTCTGATCATCCACTGTATTATTGTCCAAACTGAAATAACTTGCTAGTTCATCAATACGTATTCGTAAAATTGAAGCCACACAAAGTTTATCAATATGTTCGCCATAACCCCTCAGACAGTCGTTCGAAACACGAAGAGAAAGATTGAAACAAATTAATTAGGCCTTAGTTATCATGATATTATAGAGACATTCAACTTTGCTTATTTGTTTAGCACACAATGTAGTTTATCTGAGCTCTTGCTGCCAAGCACGGTGTCCATTTAACCGTTTCACGTACACGCTACACGCACCCTCTTGCAACACACACTCTTCATTCACCGAGTTCTCCATCTCATGGATCTTAGAACGTCATGTTCTGCTTATCGTGTCGGCATATTGCGAAACAACACAGTGACGTACGGGTGAGCCGCGCTCAATACGAAGGACTAACGAACGCATGGAATAAGGAAACGGCATGGTAAGGTTTAACCAGCTTTACAGTTTACACTCGCTCGTCATCCTCTAACCGTAACCGACCTAACTAAATGAAGATGTCCTGAGTATACCGCCGCCCTCAGCTAGATATGACCTAACTATACGGTTAGCACGAATGCATATCACTGCTACTTTAATCTATCCCGCCGGAACTATCGCTTTCTCATGTCAGTCGGTGTCCGTACTTTTCTAAGACTATGTATCCTCAAGAATGCCATTATTTTTGCGCTTCGCAACGTTAAGTTTATCCTGGCATAACACCATGTGTTCCTTGCGCTACCTCAAGGGGACCAGCACGTAGCTCAACTGTCACAATGGAACCATTATTGATGGATGTTCTAAGATCCCTCCAGCACTAGCGCTTCGCACACCCCCAAGACAATATTTCTGTCAAAAAACCTCGCCAGTCAATGTCAGGAGATTTAATAGCATTAGGCGGAATACGCAATAAAGCATCTGAAACGCAGTTTGAATCACCCTAAACGTGTCGTGGGTCAGTCGTGAACTGAGAAACATAGTCCAAATGTCTGACTTCTCGTGGGGAGTAACGGTCAGACTTAGTATGCAACGCATGTGAGAGACTTGCGGTCGACGGAGAGGATAAAATTTCGACCCCCGACTATGTGGCAGAAATGTTTGACGGCGTTATACGCGGTCAGTAGTTCTCGGCCGAAAGCACTATATTTCGTTTCTATGGGACTGAGGCATCGACAGGAAAACTCTAATGGTTGCCAAATCCCAGAAACAAACTGTTCTAGTACCACTCCGATGGCAAAATCGGATGCATCCACAGCTATGCTTAGAGTGGCGGACGGAACTGAGTGCATTGGGAGCTTGGTCTGTGCTAATGTCACTTTATTCTCCGAGAACGCTACCCGTGCGGCATCCATAAGCGATGAATTACGTGGCTTGCCACGAAGTAGTCCGGTTAATGGAGGCAAGCGTTCAGCAGTATGGCGTATGAAACGACGATAGAAGTTAACTAATCCCCAAAATGCTTTAAGCTCTCTGGCTGAGGAAGGTACGGCGTAATCTAGGACAGCACGCACTTTATCTTCGCAAGGTTTAATACCCTATCGAGTGATCTTGTGGTCGAGGAACACAAGTTCCGTTTTGCCAAGTCCACATTTACCGGGATTAACTACTACTCGATGTTGGGACAAAAGTTGAAATAGAAGCGTCAAATGTTGGAAATGTTCATCTACGCTCGACGATGCGATTAGCATGTCATCGATATAGACGTGGACGAATTCCAAGTCTTGTGTAATGCTGTCGATAAACCTCTAAAATGTCTGAGCAGCATTTCGCAAACCAAAAGGTATACGTAGGAACTCAAACAAACCAAAATGAGTCGCGACAGCGGTTTTCTCGATATCTTAAGCGGCGACTGGGATCTGGTGATAAGCTCGTATCAAACAGATCCTGGAAAGTACAGTATTGCCGTGAATTGATGCCGTGATGTTGTATATGTGGGGTATCAGTTAGCTATTATAAGGGGTAACAGAGTTTAGTGCGCCATAGTCGCCACACAGTCGGCAGCTACGGCCATGTTTTTGAGAACCATGTGTGGGGTAAGGCCCATGGACTGTGAAAAGGATGATCCATGCCTTCAGAAAGTCGTGTCAAACTTAGATTTGGCGAATTTCAGTTTGTCCAGTACCAGTCGGCGGGGTCATGTTGTGACTGGTGGTTCCTTAGCAACAACGCCACACGATCGGTCACAGCATCTATACCTTCAAATGGTTTAGTCAGAATGGGGAATTCGATGAATTGAGACTGAAAATCGTAAGGAATGTTGGAAAACGAACCCATGATTCGGTGTGCGTCTGTCTGAGCCACGAAACCCGTACAATGTCCGACGGAGGGTCAATAAGCTGCAGCCTACGTGAATCAACAAGAAATCCACAGTGCTTCAGGAAATAAATTCTCAATATGTCTGTTGGAAAGTCCACAAGGATGAACGTCCACAGATACCGCCGTTGTGGTTCCAGGTTGACCGCAAGCTGTGTCGTGCCGTAGGTGAAATGGGACGAACCATTTGCCGTGGACAACCGAGGCAAGGAAGCTCATGGTTTGTTATTACCAATCGGCAACACAGAAAATTGGGCCCCAGTATCAACTAGGAACCTAGCGTTTATACACGAATCATGCACCTAAAACAAGCGGCCAACCTGGGACTGATTGCCGGCGAGTGGGACCGCCTTTACTCCCTGGCAGTGGCGTTTCCTGCAGCGTATGAACCTGGCTGTCTGCACCTACGGGCAGCTGGTCCGAAAACGCAATGGAACCAACAAAGGTCGCTGGTAGGATTTACAGGTTTGGTACATACAGGCGAGGCTGATTCACGGCGGACGTGGGCAGTGGAGGCGCCCGCACGTGTCTTTGTTTGCGTGGGCTACTACGAGGGGTAGATACGATCAGCCTCTTTAAAAGACGGTCAGCGATAGACGGATCGAGAGTGCCGAGGTCTCTCCGG
Organism: Fasciola hepatica; assembly: GCA_948099385.1. NCBI lineage: Eukaryota > Metazoa > Platyhelminthes > Trematoda > Plagiorchiida > Fasciolidae > Fasciola > Fasciola hepatica. Next base: position 3,693,435 of record CANUEZ040000012.1, on the reverse strand, counting down.
CGATTTGTCCAGGTCAAGATCACGATGATTGTGCGATGTCGTGGCGATGGGGTTTTAGTCCCAGTGCCGATACGTGCGATAATCTTGTCAGCCACGGCGGTTGCTCGTTCAAAGGACGAATCCTCGAGGACAGCAGTAACGGTGATCTGGACATGAAAAGGTAACGAATCCAACTACAATTCCTTAGCTATCTCCGAATCCCTACCGCCGGGCACTGTCAGGGACCGGATATGAGCTAGGCGGCAGCTGGGTTTGGTTTTCTCTATGGGGTGCCCTTCCAGTAGCTGACGCAAGCATTCCTCTCGGGAGGGTAGAAAATGCTAAAGAATGGTCCCCTTAACCCAATCGCACGGCTGCTTTTGTGGAAGATTTCAGACCAAGTCTCTAACTGAGGTGATAACATCACCAAGGGCTACCTCTATGGGGTAGGAGAATCTAAGGCGTTGACCGAAGATCTTATGTGCCTTGAATTTGAGCTCAAATGTTCCGGACCAAACCTCGGGATCGTGGGAATGGAGGCCACTGGTTTGAACGTTTCAGCAAAGTAAGATCTGTGCAGAGCTGCGCCTTACTCTCAGACATAGTACGTCGCGGTAATGTATGGTGAAAAATATGTCGCCCAACAAAATGAGGACGTTAAACACAGCAGAAATCACAGACTCATCAGATTAGCGAGAAAGCCAGGAGGGAGCGGGCTCGCCAATATAGAGGACATTCGTGAGTGACTTATGAACATGACTTCTATGATGTCTCAGCGATTTACCAATGCCATCCGTTTTATCGAACAAATAAAGAAGACTCGAGTCGGTGGTCAAATGCGAGTGTATTCTATCGGTCGTGGTAACGAAACAGCACCGATACGATACACACGAAATATAACAAACACCACGGCGAAGCGGAATGCAAACCGAATGCATGTATAGTCAGCGAAGAATTGAAAGTGAAAGCAATTCAAAAGCTATGTCTACGGATTCCTCGGGAAGGTCAGCTCAGTTGGACGTACGCGACAGAAAAGAAGGATGGGGTCAAAACCAAGTGTCAGAAAAGATCGCAGAGAAAATAAATCCAAAACCGTGTCCAAAAAGTGGTCATTTCCTCAGCATGGTCGAGGTCACCACATAGTCCTCCGACTAGAAGTCCGACGAAGTTGAGCCTTGATTGTAGACGTGGACCGGGTGTGTTGATAACCCAGGAATTCCGTGCGCCGTTCTTTGCATTGTTGACGTGACATCGGACGACTTATTGTGAAGGTCTGACTTCTGCACCTTCGAAGTCCATCCAAAAATGCTTCCAACTACCGTCTCCAGCACCACACTGGCCACTCTTCATGTTGTCCAGTGAGTGATTATCCCCTTGAACGTACCAAGCGTTAGCGAGGAAACGGATGTAGCCGGTGACTGTGACTGAGGTTAAGATAAAATAGAAAGAAATTGCGCCTGGGGTGCCAGCAGATGTTCGACCAGGATAAGACACACAAACGACATTCGGTGATGCTGTGGCTCATAGAAAAGCAGACATTGATAGGTAGGGTTTGGCTAGGTGTGACTGCAGGCGTTAAGCTTGATGAGCCGTTTTGAAGTCGCTTGGTATCATGCCCGCTCGCTGAACATGTGCCATTGTGTCTAAGTCGATGTCGGGCGCCGGTAACAGACTTAGCTGATGTACGCCTGATTAGACGCCGAGGATGGGATTGTACCCCAAGGACGTACCGCATGTCCACAGTAAACTGTGAGACAAAGTCCGAGCGGCAAATCTCACGTGGTGAGCGTCGATCGAAAGCTGACTTTCGTGTGCACCAAAAGCTTGTGGTCTGTAAATGCCGTGAACGAACGACTCTTAAGTACGTGTCGCAAATGGCAGATGTCTAAGTAGGTGGCCTATAATTCCCTACCAAACTTGCTGCATCCGAAGTCTGCAGGTAATTATAAAAGAAAACAAGACTGTCAAGAGTTGCATACTAACTGTTACCGCCAGAAATCGGACGGCCTGAAAATGTTAAAGCGAAATAGTAAAACGGTAGAAAGAAAGTTTTATAATCAACAAATGAAAAAGGAGCAACTGCAGGCAACACAACCAAAGAATACCAAACCGGGCGTTAATAGGCTAAAAAAGGAAACTTGTGTGACCTTGGCTTCACGTCGGGCTCACCGTTTGTAAGGCTGCGTGAAAGTTTACCGTACTGTCTCCTTAGTTGCACGCATTCCTTAGTCTTTTCTGCTATGAGTGGACCACCCGTACGTCACTGTGATGCTTCGCATAACGCAGACACGATAACCACGACCTTGCCTCTCACGACCCATGAGATGGAGAACTCGGTAAATGGAGAGTAAGTGGTTAGCGTGTATTGCGAGTGCGTGCGTGTAGCGTGTACGTGGAACGGTCAAATGGCCACCGTGCTTGGCAGCGAGATGAACAATAATGTATGTTAAACAAATAAGCAAAGTTGAGTGTCGCTACATGTCCGTCAGGCAATACAATCGATATGTGAGCGCGGAACTATTAGCCTTGTGGAGTCGCCTAACTAGGGAATACCGACTGTCATTCCGTCAAAGGCTGGTGGAAAAATACCACGGATTTGCGGTCACTACCGACTGACATTGAATAAGCGCTTCCTGCAGCGCGCAAGCACAACTGAAGAACCCGAAGACGTGCTCTACCGACTTGCGAGGTCTAATATATTCCCGAAAGTTGACTTAAAAGATGCATACTAGCAAATATCCCGTGTGTTAAGGATCGTCAAAGCTGCTTCTGGTTTATTCCGATATGACTTTTGCATTTTGGTCTGAATGTCTCGCCTGCTATTTTTCAACAGTCTCTTAACTATATTGTGCAAGGTCTTGACGGCGTTGAGTCACACTAAGATGACATTGTTGTCCATGGTTCCACTCGAGCTGTACACAATTATCGTCTCTGTTGTCTATTGAAGAAGCAGGCAAGTGTATCTTAGGTGTCGCTGAGTTTTCCTGCCGGGGTTACATTATTAATACTAATGGTTTCTCTCCAGATCCAGTACGCTTAGCCCCGCCTATTGACGTACATTCTCCTACAAACGTTCATGGATTACGTCCTATTCTTGGTTGCCTTCAGTATTACGCTGGCTTTTTGTTCGACATTCTGTCCACAAATACCTTCTTTTGGAATCAGGCTTATGAAAAGAACCTTCGTAAACTACCATCTCAGCTACAACACAGGGGTTTTCTCAAACCGCTTTCTTCAAAAGACCATTCAATGTTTATCGCTGATGAATCTTCTATTGCAGTCAGTATTACCATAAGATACATTCAAAACCTTCCAAGTGGCTTCCTTGGCCAGTGCACTGTGAGGCATGGCAGCGGGTATATACAGGCTATTTTTGACACTTCTCGGTAAATATTACACTCTCGTGGTCATCAACGCTTTTTTTCGCTGACCAGAGGTATAGTTAACAACTTCACCTACGGCTAACTACACACAGACTGCAATCAGAACATTCAGTAGAGGATTTCCGTACGTGCTAGTTATTGGCGATAGTACACGTTTCACTGCTAAATTCTTGGATGAGTGGTTGAAAGGTCTTGGTTGCATATCATGTGTGTTCTGTTCCCCGTCATTCAGTCTAACGGTCTCGCCGAGAACGTTATGCGTACGCTTAAGAATGCAATTCATCCTGCCAACCCTCATTCATTTCTCGAATTTGATGGTACCATCGACAATTTTCTCACGCAACATCGTAACGATGCACATACCGATACTGGTAAAAGTCCGTCTCAGTTATATAAACGCCGTAGTCTGAGAACCAATTTTGATTGCATATTAAAAGCTTATGTCAGTTATTTCAGAGGCAATGACCTACGACTGGTAAACGGGATTGTCATTTCGCGCAACGGGAACCGGATGGTCAGTATTCTGAGTCTAGAGAATTCATCCAATCATAGACTTCATGTCAACCAGGTACAGTTCAATGGAGAAAATCAGTCTGATTTTATTTCACCTGTTGCTGCGCCAACAAATAGTTCTGATCTATTTATATTTGAATCCGAGAATCTCACGGACTGTCCGAAGATCTGAAAGAACTCGTTCATTACCACGAATAGATTACAAATACCCCTCTCCTCCACTCGATTCGGCGTGCGGCAGATGAAACATTCAAGTTTGACTTCCTATTTCGTGTTACTGTATTTTCACTGTTATACTATATACTTGTAACGTACGTGATTCCGAGTGTACGGAGTATTAAGCTATGTTGTGTGCGTTTGTGGAGTTCTTAGTTCTCAGTAGCTTTGTGCGGGGTTCAGTCTATTTAGTCCCTTCGATACTGAAGCCAAGCTCGGCGACCAGAACATCATGGCAACCAACAACCTGAGCTACAACCAACACAAACACTTAAAACTGCTGAATTTAACGCGTTACGGAAGTAACTACATCAGACGGATGGTTTAAGACTGAGATATGATACTAATGAAGTAAAAAAAGTATATGATAACAGGGCAGTGTGATGATTCCTTCCTGTGTTAGACCACTCTTCCATGTCAGCTCTAATTCCATTGGTCTTCATTAGAAGAATCCCACTGGTCAATAAGAGCACTATGGAATGCGGTGCTAATCACACCGTTTATCACTGCGAGCAAAATCCGACAAACCGTGACGAGACCACTGACGGTGTGCTTGTAGTGACCTGGAGAAGGTTGAATTTGAATGTGTAAATTAGTGACCAAAATTACGATGGACAAATACAACTAGTTGGTACTTAGCCGAAGGCAGTTCGTGTGTTGTTTGATGTCATAGGGCCGTTCGCTGTTTGTCTGCTTGCTGTGAGGGCAGTCGGTTTCTGCCCATTGAAAAACACATTTGACTGCTCTGACAGCGGGCGGTTAATCTTTTGGCTCCCTTAGCTAGTATTATGTCCAGTGTCGCTCCATTACGCAAACATAAATGGCATTTTTTCAATACAAACCGTCCTACATCTATCCCAATGACTTTTACATTCTTTTGGCAACCGTCGGAACTTTTGGCTTGCTGACAGTTCTTTGGGTCACTCTCGGGATCTACCTAGGAAGCACACCTAACGCGCGCCCCATTGGGAGCTAGCATTGGGCTAACGTTGGGCAGCGATACCTGCGCCCAACCGGGAGCGCTTTGGGCTGCGACCAACATTCAAAAAAAAAAAAGACAGCTGCTCGTTTCTTAGTATATTTGAAGAGTATCTGTCCTTCCGATGGAAAACAACACTTTTTCACTGATTAGAAAAACACTGTTTATGAAAATCATCAAGTTTATCATAAAACTGGTACACTGAAAGCTTGTACAAACTTGCAATTCGAGGACTGCTTCATTCAGAATGTTCGGAAGGTGTTTATCATTTTTGTGTTACGTGGTCACCGGATCTGAAATATAAAGATAAAGAAAGGTGAGACAGTCGCATCTAGGGAAATGTTGGGCAGCAAGACATTTTCGCAAGTAGGTTTCTAAAGTAGTTTGATTGAAAGCTGTTTTCGACAAGACGGATTAACATCCGATAATTTACGTATCAAAAAAGCTCTAATCAGTGAAATAGTAAAACATCAATTAAAATATGAACAAAATCTGAGGAACACGAAGAGTTACGATTTACGACAAGTTGGCAATCAACAAAAAACCCTAAGATGTGTTGATTATATCAAATAAATAAAACAACTCCAAAAGAAAAAACAGCGCGAGATTTATTTCGAAGGGAATGATCAGTTACGTACCTGCGTTCTCGTCGTGCATCGCCTTCATTTCTAGCGTTGATAACCCAACTCGTTGTCTTTCAACGACAGATATCGGTTCTCCTGCGATTCTTGGGATGGAACGAACAGTGTCCGGAGTTTGATCACGGACAAAGAATTTCATTGGCCTACCCTTGACGGCAACAATGAGCCTTTTGTGAATGGCTTTTTCGTTGCGCACTTCCAAACCAGCAGTCGGCTGATCCCACTCCATGCCCCATGGACATCGTTTGTAGTCACACTGAAAGACAAATACGTCATCCAGAAAATTGATGGTAAAAAAAAAATGAAAATTTAGATGAACGTATGCAAAATTGGAGCGATGAGGTTATAGGAATTATTGGAAAGCGATTAACGTTTACGAGTGATTACGTGAATGGGTGCAGTGAGTGTGTCCATCAGTGCGTCGTTCACGGACAGATGATTTGATGGCAAACCGTGTAAAAAGACTGCCCAAAACTTTAGGACGTTAAAAAGTACGTCATTGATGACTTTTATGTATTTACGGGGCGTTTGTTCACAATGATAATTTCATCTGGTTGTATAGTAGAGTAAAAATCATGCAAAGCACATGATGAATGCGTACGGCACATAAAAGGAATAGAATATCATCCGGAGCAACATTATCTTCCTTTCGGAACGTATGTTGTGACTTCGTGAATTCTGCGGTTTAATTATTCTGCTGGTCTTGCGGGTCTCTTGATGAACGCCCTGAGTTTTCCGAAATACGATTCATAAGGGAAACTGATAGCTCCATCTCACAACCCTGGTGCATGAGATTCTGTCCTGTGGTGACGCGAACTACCAGAGCGTGCAACAAGTCACGACGTTGCCTCGTGGTTGGCATAATGGTTGTTAAATGATTGAAGGACTGTAAAAGAGCATTGACGATGATTTCGACACACACGGTTCTTCGTAGCTCTATTTCTCGATCAGGTAAAAAAAATAATACAAATATACTAACCTGCATGGATGATCGATTTGGATGCGCTGGTACTGAGTAGACTGCTGCTTGGAAGATCCACGGTCCCCACATCTGCTGCTGGCCAAACTCTTGTGGTTCTACTTCAACAGTATGGACACCAGGAATGCTTGACAACATTCAGTTTCCCTGAGTATACATATTGACTGTGATTCAGGCCGCGAACGCCAATGCTCTCATAATTTGGCCTGGTCACAAATGAGGCATTTTGCACTGAGGACCTTCGGGCGGTTCCAATAACTCTCGCACCTCGTCTCTACATGCATTACAATGTATTCTGATTCTCAGAATCTGGATATGAATGACCAACGTAACAGAGAGATCAGTAATTAATATTGCATGAATTCCACACACAAAAACACTAGAAAACGACAATCTCGATGTTCAAGGATATAAACGCATGTAGACATGTATATGCATTATATATATATATATATATATATATATATATATATATATATATAATGTATACATAATCACATACGGAGAGATAACAATATACCAGAGTTAAAATAGACTGCATAAATGCGCTTTAGTTATCTTTATGAGTGATGAACCACTTTTCTTCATAGAAAAACTGAACAGCACATCGTATCATCAGGAGTCATCTTAGCCCATCGTTCGTTTAACCGCGTTGGGTATTGTGCTGCTTGGGTAGTTAGCACCTGGTATTCGGCGTACTGAAAGCTATTTCAACTAACGACAGCCGAAGGCAGTTCACATTTCCGAATTCGTGACCGTCTAGCCCGAAGCGCTTCGCGTGAATGCCGTATACTGCGTCACTTAACTTGGATGTTCATCACTTTGAAGATTTATACCACTGTTCAGTGTTTCCGAATTATGCCTAAATTATTCGGAATTAGGTTAATCATCGTAATCTCATTTAAACCGTGAAAAGCATGCACGGACAAACGGTCCATTTGCAGAATCACAAGGCGATTTTTCGGAAGTTATTTCATCGGTTAGTCAAGGACAACCATTAGAACGAGGACACATGGTCCCAAAATTCGATTTTTTATTTATTTAAGTAGTATGCCACTGTATCTGGATGACTTTCGAGGAACCAACTTATGATCCTAAAAATGGACTGTTCGTCTATGCACACTCCTCGTGATTCAAATGGGATTAAGCTTGCCAGTCTAATGTGGAGTGCTCAAGTTTGGGGATGACTTGGCAGGACAGCACCGGGTACGCATACCTGACGAGCGGTAACAACCGCGAAACCGGTGGTATGCTTCGGGGAAATTTCGTCCTGTCATCCGGACACAACAACGTACTACTCACATATTCGGAGTCGGGTTAGAATTATTCGGAAATGCCACCCGCGTGGCTAATTAAGATTTCTTCCTGATGGGTCTGAAGGCCGGCGCATCGATAGCTCTTACACACTTTGAGTAGGTGACCACACCGGCCACTCGTCGCCGGCGCATCGTACCGCGATGTGCGGCCATAATTACGCACATGGACCCGACCTGGTAGGGACCGGGACTAGGCGCCTTAGTAACTACTCAGTGAATGAACCAGTTGATCGAAACGAGATGGATAACAAGTCCAATGGATAGAGCCACGCCACTCAATCGGGTTCCGCTTTCCAAGAGGGGAAGTGGACAAAACAGATGAAATCACATTGGCATCATTAACTGACATTGAGGTTTACAACGGGAAACGAGAATTGCGGTACGGTCACGACGGTGCAAATGTATCCGAATTTCAGTCATCCCTCACTACTGTGGCTTGGTAATGAAACATTATTGAATCACGCGTGTGAGGGTATGGTCTGACACATCGTTCGATAGACGGTTAAGTCTCACTGGCAGACAATGCGTCAACACCGGCTCCGCACCGAGCCCACGAAATCACGAGCGGCGGGACAACCGGTCGATAGCGTGAATCCACAGATGAGAGACGAATCCTGCCAGTGGCATTTAGGCCTCAAGGCGTGGCCGCCCACACCAGTCGGACCAATGCGCCGTGTGCAACGGGTGAGTACAAAGAATAACCTATATACTCTTAGATCTTTCACAAATTTGAAGAGATAGTTCGCAGGCTGAACCGAGTTCTCACTGGAGTTAGTAGGACGGCACACAACAACGCGTATGGGAGACTGCAGTTCTGTTAGGTCTTTAAATAACGGCGTGACAACACTTCAGATATCAAAATGCATGGGGTTACAGGTGCAAGAAGTATGAGCGTGGTTTTCTGTGATTTGTGAACAACAGTTCATCTACGAAAAGCTTGGCGGCTGGTTTCGCGGCGGTGGCTACTTTAGCTGGCAAAATTGCACACAGGAAGGTAAGTATTTCCAACACGAGGAAACTGTAGACGGCAAAACACTCGTTCGCATTCTACGTTGGCTTTTCACCCGAACAGACGTACCTGAGATCGATACAACATCAGAAGACGGTCAAATTTTTCGGTAAATAGTTTGTGTTAGTGGTTCTGAAATGATATGATTACATGAGTGATGCATGGCTCAATAAGTAAGAACAAACTGATAACACCAGCGAAACCTAAGTTCGAGGTGAATTACCACGGTCTCAAGGAAAAAACACCGTCTCTTGGTGGTCTAAGCGTAAAAATGACCAGATTTGGGATGGCCGACCAGTCAGAGGAAAGATCAGAAGAATTGACCAGTAAGATGGAAGAAAACGAGTGTTTCAGTCACAGAGTCTGACTACTGAGATGGTAGTCGGTAGCAAAACACGGAAAACGCAATAACACGAACAGTGTTACAGAAACGTGTCTCGAAGATGATTCACCCTTATTGAATCATCAACTTTTCCGCAGTGTGCATTCGACACTTGGCCATTTGAAGCACTGAACACACATATGGTTAAGGGTTTTCCTGTATCAATGGTTTTAAATATTCGTACTGGTTAAAACTCAGGTTGTTCGTTGCCATGATGTTCTGACCACCGAGCTTCGCGTTTAGATCGCAAACGTTTCATCACCAGTCGAGGTGATGTCGTCAGTGCACTGACGACGTCGTTGTACGAAAGGGAATAACTGGTAAATCACAAATGGAGCAGTCGCAGCGAGCTTGTGTTGTACTTGTTCTCGGCGATTCTGACTGGACGGAGCTCATCAGCGTATGCAACCACGAGGCTGCACCGAGCGGTGTCTCGTGTGATGCCGGCTGAATCGCTATAACCTTCTTCCATCAAGAGCTCCGCGTCAATTTGGTTCGATTGTCGAACTGGGGTCGGTGGCTGTGGTTGGGCCTCTTCGGTAGTCGTCTCCACTGGCGGAAGAGACGAGTCGTCCGCTTCAACACAGTCGTCGTTTGGATCCTCGGTAGCCACCCTGAAGTGAACTTGGCTAATGCGACGTCGATGTACTGACGCATCCACTAAGTCCGTAACCTCAATCACAAACTGACCAAACTGGCTGATGATTCCACGAGCTGGTCGAAGTTCGTTGACACGGAAGTATGTGACATCCCTGGAATAAAGACAAATCACCAGTGACCGCAATCTTCTGAACAGCCGGACTCTCCTTGGTGGCCGTACACAGCATTTTGGTACTGCAGCAGGAAATTTTCGAGGAACGGCTCCGAGTCATCCAACGTTCTCCGACTGAGTGATGCAAGTGCACCGTTCACGGAGCGCACCAGACTCTCTGCTGCACCACTAGATCAGGAGTGGCGTGGCGCCGTAAGCAGACGTCGACATACAATCTTGTCGAGACAACTTCTCAGCTTCGTTGCGCAGGATTGTGCTCCATTGTCCGTGACCAGTACTTGTGGAATTTCTTCCGGCTGAAACACTTTCGTAGCACCTGAATCACAAACGAAGTGTCCGATGCACGTGCCAGGAAAACCTCTGGCCATTTGGAGTATGAATCTAACAAAAGCAGGGCATGGTGTCGGTTCAAGAATAGAGCAAGGAAGTCGGTATGGACTCTCTGCTGCGTAACATAACTTTCAGGTCAAGGATTACAACTGTTTAGTTTTCATTTGACGTTGCGCAAACAAACATCGCAGTTCTTTGCCAGAGTGCAGATGTCTGAGTCCAACTCAGACCACCAACACATGTGTGGAGTCACTGACTCCATTCTGTAAGGTTATTAAACCCTATTTCGCCGTTTCCATATCAAACATGTTCTCCGGTACTTCGCACTACGTGGACCACCTACACGTTACTCTAATCCTCGGCATTGTACGAATACGTTAACCAGAACGGTATTCTCTACGACCTGTGAGAACGAGAGCGTGCGTAAGAGCAACGGTCATGTGCCGATCACACTTGGCAGTCAGAGTTCAGTTAAACAATAAACGTGTTAAAAGCATAAACGAAGATAGCTTCCGCTAAAGGGGCCTCCTCCTAGAAGTCCGACGGAGTTGGGCTTCGATCGTGGCGGTAGGCCGGAAGTACTGACAGTCTAGGAACTCCTCGTGTCTTGCTCTTTATATTGCTGGTGGCGTCGAACGACTACTGGTGAGTCTGACCGCGACTGCACTCTCGAGGTCCGATGTACGTCGGTCCAACGGTGTTTTAAAGCCGACGGGTCTCATACGCTCGCGAGCCTGAAGATGCCACGTCAGGTCCATCCAGAAAAACGTCCAGTTGCCGTCTCCAGTGCGACGCTGATCAATCGTCCCGTTGTGAATGGTTGGCTCCTTGAACGCACATGGGAGTCATCGAGGCGGCTGATGAAGCCAATGTGACTAGGGGAATCCTTCTGAGAGACGGCAAGGCAAACTGGAATGAAAGAGCGCCTGATGGCGCCGGCGGATGTTGAACCATAATAACAACAACCGAACGACGTTCGGTGTTGTTCTAGTCGATAGGAGACTACAAGGAAATGAAATTATGACTACCGATTGTAATTCCCCGAGCCTGTTGATTGGTAAATCTATGACGAATTTTCCAACTTGATGCTAACAATCGGTTGTAAAAATCGCCACGAAATTAGCGAGACGGACGGAATTTCGTAGTTGGCGACCACAACGGCTACTTTGCGTTGCGGGTACGGTTGGAGATTCTGACGGACTAATTTACGGATTCTCACCAGGCGTAATTGTGGGTGGGGAGAGCAATAACTCGCTCGATGCAGGTGACTGAGCGGCTTGAGTTGGTGTAAGTTGGCCAGGCGGCTCGCGCCCTATGACGCAGGTTTGAGGAGGTCAATAGATGCGGTGTCGTGTCGCCCGCGGATGTTTGTGGCAAATGTTTTTGCTCTGCGAAACAGGCCAGTGTATGGTGGTTGTAGCGGTGATCGAACACCATCGACGCGAAGGAATACGTGGGTAGCGGTTTCTAACGCAGCTGGAACACAACATGTAGACTGTTACTCGCGCGGCTGACTGGCCTTGAGCACTCGCATGTGCTGCGTTAGGCGCTGACCATGGTCGCCGTAGTCGGAAGTCACGATTGGTGAGGGAACCACCAACTCTCCAGGCAGACGAAGTGTACAGCCATACACCAGCACGGCCGATATTTTGTGTGTACTACGCAGGCTTAAGAGTGCTAATGGTAGTGTTCCACTTCAAAGTGAGTTACCGTTCGCTCGAAGGGCGGCTTTTGATTGCCGGTGGAACCGCTCAACCATATCATTGGTCTGAGGGTGGTAGGTTGTCGCCTTAATGTGTTGGCAACCGTGTGGCGAGTAGGCTGCCAAAAGCGTCGTCAAAATGTGGACCACAATCGGTTGTCACTATGGCCGGGCAACTGAAATGACTAATCCAACCGGTCAGAGAAGTTTTCGCGGCCTCTTCCGACGTGGGACGAAGAGTAGGAATGGCCTGCGGCCGGTGAGTAAACCGACCCACACATGAGAGTATTTAAACGTACCCAAGCGAAGGTGGAAGTGATCCTATGAGGTCGACGTGCACATGATGAAAACGTTTTCCAGGTTCCGCGGAACTTGGCTGACACCGTCTTAGTGTGCCTATGGGTCTTAACACGTTGACACTGCAGGTAAGCACGGGGCCAATGACGGACATATCGCTTGACGTTGTGCCAAACAAAATGCTCGGTTACCAGTTTTACCGAGACAATCACACCTGGATGAGCCAGAGTATGAAGCGTCAGGAAAGTGGGATAACAGTGGGCAGCAGCAACCACCGGCCTAGGGTGACCTTATAACACATCGGACACGATGGTATTCTGAGAAGTTGGGATAGGCACTGTCGGCAAGCCCAAAGAACCGCTTTGTCGAAGTTGTTCGATGCCAGGGCCCGTAGTTTGGACATATGCCATTGCGTCCAAGTCGATGGTAGGTGTTGATGACAGACTCAGTTGATGTACGCGTAATAAGGCTTCGACGACGGGATTGAGTACTCCAGAGACGTGTCGTATGTTCACAGTAAACTGTGAGACAAAGTCTAAGTGGCGAATCTCTCGTGGTACGTAAATCAAAGGCTTATGATCTGTAAACATCGTGAACGAACGGCCTTCGAGCGCGTGTCGAAAAAGACGGATGCCCAAGTAGATGGCTGATAACTCCCTACCAAATGTGCTGTACCTAGATTCGGCGGGTTGTAGGTGCTTAGAGATGAATGTTAGAGGTTGCCAAGAGTCGCCTACGAACTGTTGCAGTACTGCTCCAACCGCTGTGTCCGAGGCAACCATCACTGCCGAAACAGGAGCCAAAAGGTCGGGGTGAGTAAGGGATGCTATGTTGGCGATAGCCTCCTTGACTGAGGCAAATGCGACTTGTGCCGTGTCGGGAAACTAGAACTTCCGCTTGCCTTCGCGCAACAGGTCGTTGAGAGGTTGCATCATTTCCGCACAGTAAAGGATGAACCGACGGTAGAAATTCATTAGGCCGGCAAACTTACGTAATTGGCAAAAAGACTAGGGTTCAGGATAGTCGCGAATAGCGGAAACTTTATTTGGCGGAGGGCCGATACCCGTGGATGAAATAGAGTGTCCTATGAAGGTGATATCAGACCGGCCAACAGGCGACTGTTGCCCTGATTCCCAACTTCGTGGGTCGCCACCACGGGCCAGGGGTTTAGTTTCCCTGATGAGCACCGGGGAACGTGCACCCTGGTCTGCATCGTTTGGCCCCCTTACCGAAGCGATTGTGGTATTAGCGATACTCTTCTCTTGAAGGGCCGAAACGTCGTCGTAGTGACGGACTATGGCGCCTAGGTGAGCGTGCACAGAACCGCTCCTGTGATCCACTTCTACTCAGTGCTGGGCGTTGCAGGCTCGAATCAAATCGAGACAAAACTGAAGAGAGATCGTTAGATGTTGACGAGTTAGGCACCGCTGTGACGGAAGACCTGGTTACTCCAGGGACAACGGAGTTTTATCGTGACATAATGTTATCAGCTACCGCTACAGTTTCCCCTAGCGAGCATTTGCGCGTGGCACTTAGTAAAACTGGAATGTTGTGCGGTAAATGCAGTCAAAGTTTCCTCAAGCGCTGCATCCCACGCAGCAGTTCAGAGGGTTTCCTACGTCCAAGTTCAACGCTTTGAAGTTATTGAATGCGCTGGTCCTGCGTTGAGGTCGTGCGAGCAATGACGGCCTCCTTCAAAGCCTCGTAGTTTCGGGAGGAGATTATTACGTCCCTTACTTACATTGTGACCTCCGGGGGAGGTGGCCAGCTATCCACCTGAAACGGCTGGCGTCAATCGTTATACGACAGTTTTCAAATTCCAATTCGACCAGCGTGAACCAGAGTTCTGGATCAGCAGGCGTGAATGTCGGTATGTGCAGCATGATCGCCCCAACGGTGGGGTCTGGGCACGGTTTCCGCTCAGCAGACATGGTGATTACTTTATCGAATAAAGATAGGAAATAAATCAACGACCAATGTGGCGGTACAATCCAAAAAATAATCACGACGAACTGGATACTCAAAAAATGTATGATTGAAAAAAAAAATTGGAAAACCAACCAAAATACGTCAACAAAAAGGGAAATAACAGAACACTCAAAAAAGTACACAGACGAGACCTTGAACGGTGGAAAACAAGGAAACTCACGTGACCGGGCTCATTAATTGTATGGTCGCTACACTTTACATCGCGGTTTCCACATCAAACATGTTTTCCGGTACTTCGCACTACGTGGACCACCTGCACGTTACTCTAACGCTCTGCACTGTACGAATACGTTGTAAGGTTGATTAGACCTTACATCGCGGTTTCCTTAGTAAACGCGTGCTTCGGTCCTTTGTACTGCGTGGACCACCTGCACGTTACTCTAATGCGCGGCACTGCACAAATATGTTAACCAGAACAGTATTCTCCACGACCCGTGAGAACGAGAAGGCGATTGGGAGAGATAGTGGTTAGCGTGTATTTGGGAGCGTGCGTGAGAGCGTGCGCAAGAGCGACGGTCAAATGGCCACCGCGCTTGGCAGTCAGCGTTCAGTTAAACAATAAACGTGGTAAAAGTATGAACGAAGATGGCAACCGCTACAGGGGCCTCCTCCTAGAAGTCCGACGGAGTTGGGCTTCGATCGTGATGGTAAGCCGGAACTATTGGTTGTCCAGGAACTCCTCATAGCTTCTCCGTTATATTGTTGTTGACGTCGAACGACTGCTGATGAGTTTACCGGTGCCTGCACTCTCGAGGTCCGATGTGCGTGGGTCCAATTGTGTTTTGGCGCCCGCGGGTCTCATACGAATGCAAGCCGGAAAATGCCTCGTCAGGTCCATCCAAAAAGGCGTCCAGTTGCCGTCTCCAGTGCCAGGCTGACCAATCGTCCCGTTGTCCAGTGAGCGGTTGGCTCCTTGAACGTGCACGGGAGTCAGCCAGGCTACGGATGAAGCCAATGTGACTTGTTAGATCCGTCTGAGAGAGGGCAAGGTAAACTGGAACAAAATAGCGCCTGAGGGCGCGGGCGGATGTTGGACCGTAATAACAACACACGAACGATGTTCGGTGTTGTTGTAGTCGCTAGGAGACCAGAAGAAAATGAAACCATAACTACAGATTGTAATTTCACGGGTCTGTTTTTTTGGTAAATCCATGGCGAAAAAAAAAATCACGACGAATTAGACACACAAAATATGTATGGACGAAAAAAAAAATTATTTGGTAAACCAACCGAAAAAAAAAATCAAGATAGGGAAACAATAAAACACACAAAAACGTACGCAGACGGGACCTTGAACGGTAGAAAACAAGGAAACTCACGTGACCTGAGGATCACGTCGGGCTCACCAATTGTAAGGTTGATTAGACCTTACATCGCGGTTTCCTTAGTAAACGCGTGCTTCGGTCCTTTGTACTGCGTGGACCACCTGCACGTTACTCTAATGCGCGGCACTGCACAAATATGTTAACCAGAACAGTATTCTCCACGACCCGTGAGAACGAGAAGGCGATTGGGAGAGATAGTGGTTAGCGTGTATTTGGGAGCGTGCGTGAGAGCGTGCGCAAGAGCAACGGTCAAATGGCCACCGCGCTTGGCAGTCAGCGTTCAGTTAAACAATAAACGTGGTAAAAGTATGAACGAAGATGGCAACCGCTACAACGTTAACCAGAACGGTATTCTCCACGACCCGTGAGAACGAGGCGATTCGGAGAGATAGTGGTTAGTATGTGTTTTAGAGCGTGCGTAAGAGCAACGGTCATATGTCGGTCGCGCTTGGTAGTCAGAGTCAAGTTGGACAATAAACCTGTTAAAAGCATGAACGAAGATGGCTGTCGCTACAATTCTCTCCACACCCTAATGGCCTATGTGTAATTCAACCAGGGCCGGCTCATGCAATGGAGGTGACATGGCAAATCGGTCACAAAGACAAAGAACTCCGTCTGGTTGCATGCTTAATTCCTCTCGATCACAAATAAATGAAGAGACATCCACTTCACCTTGGGTTGCTACTCTTTCCTGATCGCTGAAATCACAGATGAGTGGGTGTTTATTATATTTTCCCAACCCCCCCCCCACCTCCTCGACACAGGAGCAGCCATGAAGATGAAATTGCATTGTTTTGACGTTGCGAAGCGTGAGAACCTTGACCAGAATTCTACTTGTGGAATTGCCTTGCCGGGTAGGTGGAGAATATCATAGTTGCAGACAGCCAAAGCAATGCTCCGTCGCTTGTTAACAGCATCCGTGGATTTGGTGATAGATTTGTCTGTGTTATACAGGAACTGAAGAGCATAGTGGTCTGGGGCAATCGTAAACTTCAGTCCGAAAAGTTACTTGCATAGCTGAGGTACCACTCAGAAAACGACTAAAGCTTCCTTCTGAATCTGGGAAAAACCCTTTTCTGTAGTAGTGAGAGGACGCAAGATGCAGATTATTGAACATCCATCCTGCTCACGAGCTGCTCCAAACCCTACTTTGGACATATCGGTGATGAACATGGTTTCTTAGACGGTGCAAACGGGGCAATTATTGGTCGGTCGACAATATTTTTGTTAAAGACCGCGTAGTATCTTTTCACATTGCTCGTTCCAACGCCATACATCGAGAGACTGAGCCAGGAACAATGGTTGGACTAGCGTCACAAAATCCAGAGTGTATCGAGAACAGTATTTTAGGCACCCCAGGATTGATCGCAGGTGTGCCCGATTCTTAGGTGACTAGATTTCAATCAGTGGTTTGAAACGATTTGGATCGGGTTGGTATCTCTTTGCATGACCAACGAAAACAAGTAAGTTCAATTCAGTGACGTCGAATTCGCACTCTGTGGCTTTGATCGAGACGGTTCGTTACACGAACCTCTCCAGCAGACGCTGCAGTCAGCAGTCATGTTCTTCCTTCGCTGGTCCAAAAATAAGCACCTCATCCTGGTATGCTATCAGCCCGGTGTCATGAACCACCTTGTCAAATGAAGTTTGGAAGATCCCGGACGAAACATGTGGTCCCAAGGGTAATAAATTGTACTAGAACATGCCTCAAATCGACTACATCTTGGTGCGCCCTCGCTGGGTATCATTAGTCGACAACTGCTGGGCATACCGGGTCGGTGTATTGGGAAACACTAACGGCACGGATCGCGCACTTGTACGCGCTCGCCTCAAGCTTCACTTTTCACTACGATAAAAATCCCGT
Organism: Fasciola hepatica; assembly: GCA_948099385.1. Classification (NCBI taxonomy): domain Eukaryota; kingdom Metazoa; phylum Platyhelminthes; class Trematoda; order Plagiorchiida; family Fasciolidae; genus Fasciola; species Fasciola hepatica. The sequence continues at coordinate 3,675,759 of CANUEZ040000012.1, read as the reverse complement.
CCTCACTGTAGGGCATATACTTCCAAGCTAGCAATCCTGGACAACGTCCAAGCCATGTCAAACGCGATTTCATCCACATTGACTGCGATCAACGAGGATAGTAATGTAGATGGCTATTGGATGGAGCCAAAAGTATCCATTGTTAACGCATCCCTTGAACAGCCAGGTTAAATAAAGTGGAACTGAAAAAATCGGATCTCTGCAGAAACCCTTACCCGCTGCGCCAAGGCTGGGGACGTCAGGCACCGCAATTCATCTGATAGCCACAAGCTTCGCCACGAAGCTACACGCTCAATGAAGAGCGACCGTAAACGAAACTGGTCTGAATTTGCGGGTTGGACAGAAACAGCAGCCACTATTAGACTTTGGGAGGCTTTTCGGATTCACGGTCCCCTTCAGGAAAGACGCATTCTCCTCGTCCCACGCTACGCGACGATAGCAGCCACTTCATATCGGGCTGCGATCAGAAGCTTCAAAGATGGGTCGAACACTTCAGTCAGCTGCTTAACCGACCCCGCATCCAATTCATTTGTGTAACGGCACAGATATAGATATAGAACAATATGCTATCGACCTCCAGCTTCCCAACGAATCGGAAATCGTCGCCGCCGTTTAGATAGTGAAAAACAAGAAGTCGCCTGGGGAGGATGGGATCCCACCCAAGATCTTTACATCTTATTTGCTAATTCCATTGACCCAGGAAGTACGCCTTTCTGTCGTATCTGGAACACCGAAGTTTCTCCCAGAGACTGGTCAATCTTTATCCTACTCCCGATATTAAAAAAGCAACAAGACTATCTGCGCGAACTACTAGGGTATCAGCATAATCGATATAGTGGCAAAGCTTTTGTGTAAAAGTAAAAGCTGCGATAGATGCTTTCAGGCCCGTCCGTACAAAAGCCACATTCAGTGATGCGCGCAAAGCCCTGTGACGCCAACTAACTGAGTTCGATAAATGACAGTGAGCACTAGCGTAAAACAAAATATAGGGAAATCAAGAAAGCTGCAACTGTTGATAACAATTGTGGACCTTCAAATACTACCCAAAAACCAAGCGAGAAAGACAAAAGTAACTCATCCTCAGAAAATGACATTATGTTCAAAATGGGCTTTCTAAAAAAAGGTGCAAAGCCGATGAGCTGTCTGGGTTATCTCCGTTCTTTTCTAAGGATGGAAATGACGTTTCGGTCTCAGATTTACTTAAAAAAACCCGCAATAATCTGGAAAGGCGGGGAGACCATCGAGGAATGACTTGAATCGATGATTCTGATAATTTAAGAAACAGATTAAATCCCACCAAGGAGTTAGCTTGATGTCGTGAATTTTACTCTTTTGTTTACCTTGTTTTTTTATGTATCTTACATTGTACCAATTTCTATCTCGGATTATGTATCTCCAGAATCAGTCAAGTAAAGTGTAACATTCCTATCGCCGAATCTCGTTTTTTCTAAAAAAAGCTATCATCGTCTGTTGCGAACTATACGTATCAATTTACCTGACTATTAAAGGCATAGACCTTTATCTAAGACCAAACAAATTCGATAGTGACATCATAGCTCCGGACGCTTTGAAGCAGTTGACTCACTGGCTTCGTATTTTAATGCCTTTTTGAAACAAGTGTAATCAGATGAATTCGAAAATTTTGATATGCTCGCCATCTTCCTTACACCGTCAGTTTGAGAGCACACTCCGGAAAGTGAAACCCTAGAAAGCGTCATTTCGGTCTTTCAGTCCTTGTACGCGCGCCCAAAAAGTGTCGTCCTCACCCGGCAACTACTCCGTGTATGTAAACAAGATTGCAGGCAGAAAGGCTCGCCAAGTTCTGCGTAATCTGAATGTTTCCAAACCACTCGGTCCGGACGGTATTTTATCTATCGTCCAAAAATGTGCTACAGAGTTGGCCCCTATTTTGCATCACCTGTTCCTTTCTTCTTTCAATCGAGGAACCTTACCGCCTTCATGGGAGAAGGCCGTTATTTTCCTATCCCCAAACATGGTGACCTTTTTGACCCTAACGACTATCGTCCCGTCATTCTCACTTCTATGCCTTCGGAAGTTTTGAAACCGTTATCTTCGACCAACTGCGTCCGTCCCTTGAACGTGGTCTGCCGACTGATCGTCAATATGGATCCCGTCCGCGACGTTCTACGGGCGACCTGTTAGCGGTCATCTTACACTGCTGGTCAGCTGCACTCGATAACAACGAAACTCACTTGATTTCGTTGGACATCCCTAAAGCCTTCGACCGAGTTTGGCATGAAGATCTACTGTCGAAACTGTCTTCGACCGGGTTCCATCCGGTCCTCGTATCATGCACGTCATGTTTCCTAAGCAAGCAAACCATCTCCGTTTGAGTCTATGGAACTTCATCTCATCCATTCCGTTATTGCTGGTGTTCCCCAAGGTTCCACACTTGCGCCCATCCTCTTTCTTCTATTTATTAATGATCTCTTGTCTTCAGCCTCCCACCTATTTTACTGTTTTGCCGATGATGCCCCCTTCAAAGATCTCCCTTTCTTACCTTACAACTCGCCAGGCCACCACGAACATCGAGCACGACCGTTTTTTTCTTAATGCATCCCTTGCTTCTGATCTAGAACAAATCTCATCTTGGGGTTCAATCAACAATGTCATTTTCAGTGCATTAAAAGCTTCTCTCCCTTCTGTTTCACTTAAACATCTCCCTTATTAATCTTATTTGAAATTTGCCCGGACTCCCCTGCGCTCCACAGGGTTACTTTCCTTATTAGGCTCACCCATATAATCATCTCTTTGTTGGTCTCCTTTTGCGTCTACGCTTGCCTCCCGCGCTGCGCGCTCTGTTGGTTTTTTATTACGTGCCAGACACTTTTTTTACATCCGCTCACCTTCTTCTCTTGTACAAAGCTCAAATCCGCCCGACTCTCGAATACTGCTGTCATGTATGGGGTGGAGCTAAATCTTCCGCTTTTTCTCTTCTTGATAAAGTTCAAAGGAAGGCCGTCCGATTATTCAATATTCCCTCCTTAACCTTCACTCTGCATCCACTCGTCCATCGCCAAGAATTTGCTTTACAACCTCTCTCTTACCGTTATTATTTTGTTATTTGTTCATCAGAACTCGCTTCGACAATTTCTCTTTCAGTGACTTTCTCTCGTTCATTTCGTATGCGGGCCGCCAGTCACCCGTATCAGGTCTGTTCCAAAATGTCGAACTTCTTTATTCCAGTCATCCTATACTTCCCGGACTGCAAAGCTTTGGAACACTCTCTTTCCGTATTTCCAATCACTTATAATCTTTCAGTTTTCAAGAGCAAAGTCAACAAACTGAATCTTACTTGAATGATCCTCATACACATTTCCTTTAAAGTACGCCTTTTGACCATGGGGTTTACCTCTTTCTGAGTAAACCACTTTATGTGTAATAAAAAACACTGTTCAGCACGTTCAGGTTTTCAAGTCACTGGCGAAGAATTGCGACTTCCGCTTGGTGTCCGCCGAAGGGTATCGTGACGACCCCGTGCACGGCACATTTGCCACTGGATTGCAGTCTAACAGCATTCGAACAAGATCATTGCAACAACCAACACTGACGTTTAGGGCTGCTTACGACATGGCTAGATCAGTGGAGGCAGTTCAAGGACAGTCAGTCTTATGAAACCGAAAACGTTCCTTGTTCGTTCGCTACCTCTCTGACCCTTATCCCTGGATGTACAACATGCACCTGCCCCAACAGCTGGACCCGAACCGATCATATCGGCTTTACCTAAAGCCACGTTATTTCTGTGGTTACTCCACACATCCCCGCACACAATGCCCCACCCGATAAGCGGTTTGCAAGGCTTGTGGAAAGACAGGTTATTTTAAACGTGCGCAAACATATATATATATATATATATATATATATATATATTATATATATATATATATATATATATATATATATATATATATATTATATATATATATATATATATATATATATATATATATATATATATATATATAGATTACACCGGCTTGAGAACAAGCATGGTGCCAACGTAACAACAGAGAAAAATTACAAAGTCCAGGGGCGGGGGATTAAGAGTTAGCATAAAGATTACAAGTAGAAGCAAAATTATTTTAATATTTCCACCGCAAACGTTTTGCATTTTTGTGTTTTCCATTTTTTTATGGGGACCGAGAAGTCAACAAACATGCCATACAGGATTCGGTTCTAAGCTATATCTCTCGGTGTCTCTAACCAAGAGCAACCGTCATCTCTTGGGCCCCATCCAGGAAGGCTGGGAGAACCAACCGAATCCAAAGCCGGAGCTAACTTTTTCAAGCCCCTGCGCCAAGTCATAACCTGACCGCCACTCCGTTTCTTCCAGCCTTATTCAGCACGTGCAAAAAGAGCACGAAAAGATAAACAGTGGGCAGGCATATGCAAAACGTGCCCGAACCATCGGAGGCAGTGTAGAGCGATTATCTGTCAGGGGGCGACTATCAGCACCGAAAACGCGACGACGAACCTCGCCACTGGTCACCCAATGTTCCCACCAGACACAAGCAATGCTTTGAAGACACCGGTGGTCGAATACAGAAAGCCGTCGAGCATCCTCAAAGTTGACGTTCTACATGATCATGACTTCCTCGGGTTACGTGAAAAGGTCGAAACACCATTCGGAGAAACGTGTGGCACTTTCTTACTATGCAGACTGTCCGCCAGTGAAATCCAATCTTTCACCCTGTTCGTTCATATCTCCCGACTGTGAGCCAATTGCCGCTAAATCTCACGGACCTTCTTTCGAAGACGACGCTTTATTAAAAAGGAGATACAACGCTTCCTGAACGATGGCACAATCGAACCGCCAAACACCTCGTGGAAAGCCCAAAATTCGGGTACTAAAAACGCGAACCATAAGAAGAGAACGGTCAATGATTATAGTCAGACGATCAACCGTTTTACGCAGTCAGATACATATCCACTACCACGTACAGACAGCACAGTGGAAAACACCGACCGAAACGCTGTTTACAGCACCCCGGACCTCAAAAGTGCGTACCCTCAAATCCCAATCGCGGAAAATGAAAAGCTCTATACGGCTTTCGAAGCAGCAGGCAATCTTTTTAGTTTTACCGAACACCACTTATGGTCACCAACGGTGTGGCTTGTTTCCAGCGCACAATCAATCAAATCCTGAAAACAAAAAATTTGAAGGATACTTTCACCTAAGTTGACAATGCAACTGTGTATGACTTGACAAAGACGGACCACGACCGGAACCTCGAATGCTTCCTGAAAGCTGTTGCCAAATACAGCATAATTCGGAACGATGCGAGGTCAAACACAGCTGTCTCAGAAATCCGACTCCTCGGTTACCACATAACACAAGGCGTAATCAAACCGGATCCTAAATGAATGAACCCTTTTTGTGATATAAGTCTCCGACAGACATGAAATCATTACGACACGTGGTAGGTATGTTCGCCTATTATTCCCAATGGATACCGAACTTTCTCGACAAAATTAGCCCCTTCGTCCGAAACACAATTCCTCCTCTACCATCGCTTGTGGGAAAAACATTTGAGGATCTGAAAGTAGCATTTGGAAACCGCAATGATTGTGACGGTGAACCATAACGTTCCACTTGTCGAAACGGACGCATCCGACATAGCTATAGCCGCTTCACTGAGTCAGAACAATCGACCAGTAGCCTTTTTCTCCCGTACATTGACTCCTAGCGAACGACACCATTCCGCCATCGAGAAAGAGGCTTGCGCAATCGTCGAAGCCATTCGGAAGTGGCGGCACTTTCTCCTTGGTACTCATTTCAGACTAATCACCGACCAGCGATCTGTCGCCTTCATGTATGGTAGCAAACAAAACAGCAAGATCAAAAATGATAAGATCCATAGATGGTGGCTGGAGTTGTTTGCATACCACTTCGATACAATCTACAAGGCCGGAAACGACAATCGGGTTGCTGACGCTTTGTCTCGTTGCTCGTGTGCTTCCACTCTTGATAGGAACACCTTGGAAATTCTCCATGATTCATTATGTCATCCCGGAATAACCCGTATGGTTCATTTCGTTCGTTCCAAGAACTTGTCATACTCAGCAGAAGTCAAAAACGTGATCACTAGGTGTACTGTCTGTGCTGAAATGAAACAACGTTTTTACAAACCGCCTGCATGTGATCTTATCAATGCCACGCAGCCTTTTGAAAGACTCAGTATTGACTTCAAAGGGCCACTGCCTTCATCGAGCCGCAATCGATATCTATACACGGTTATCGACGAGTACTCCCGGTTTCCATTTTCACTTGCCTGTCCGGATCTGTCGTCTTCTACAGTCATCGGTTGCTTGTGTCAACTGTTTGCGATATTCGGGATGCCCACCTATATTCATTCTGATCGAGGATCCTCGTTTGTCATCCGAGCTGTCTCAGTATTTGTGAGACAAAGGAGTAGCGACCAGTCATACAACAGTCTACAGCTCACAAGCCAACGGTCAAGTGGAACGTTTGGATGGCACTCTGTGAAAAGCTATCTCCCTGACCCTACGTACGAGGTCTTCCAATCTCACAATGGGAATCGGTTTTTCTGGACGCACTCCATTCTATCCGCTCATTACTTTGTACCGCAACGAACACAGCCCCTCGTGAACGTCTCTTCTACTTTTCTCGCCGCTCACCAAGTGGCTATTCTATGCCTAGTTGGCTGACAACTCCTGGCCTTGTATTCATCAAACGCACGGATCGACCTTTCAAGTATGGCCCTTTGGCGGATGAAGTAGACCTTATTAGCTCCAATCCATACTACGCTCTTGTAAAACTGCCTGATGGCAGAGAGAATAATGTTTCTATTCGTTGTCTGGTCCCTCGGGGCGACATACCAGCATTAACACCCGAATCTCACTCATTCATAACAGTCAGCGGAGACACGCAACATGTAGATCATTCGTTAGTATCAGAGCCCGACAACACCTTCATACACAATACAGACAGTGCCCCACCACCCATCATCCCGTTGCCTAGTGACCCCACAGAACTGTTAGAACGACAACAGAGAACACGTCCATACTGCTGACGAAATCGAGACAAACAACTTGTTAGACACTCCAAATCTTGCAACAAAAAACTTCTTGTAAACCCCAATTTTCCGGCCGGGGTGAATGTCGTGTAATCTTCCTTGTTTTGTTTACGTGTCTTACGTTGTACCAGTTTCTATTTCAGTTCATGTACCTTCATTATTAGTCAGGTAGAGCGTAACATCCGTCACCGAATCTCGTTCTCTTTGATAAAGCTATCACCGTCTGTTGCGAACCGTACGTAGTGCCAGGTAAAGACTGTAGTGCAACAGTGTCGTGTATGTGCCGAATACAAACCCTATCTTTATAAACCAGTGGGGAACAGACTGGTAAAAGCCACACAACTCCTCGAGAGACTTAATACCGACTTAAAGGTCCTTTACTTTCATCCACACGCAACAAATACCTTCTCGTTATCATCGATGGATACTCCCGTTTTCTTTTTGCGTACCCTTGTGCTAGTATGAACTCATCCACGGTCACTTCGTCTGACTGACTTGTTTTCCATATTTGGTATGCCTTCGTACATTCATGCAGATCGTGGTCCTGCGTTTACATCCGAAAAACCTGTACAATCTCTCCACTAAAAGGGTGGTGACTAGCATAACTACGGCGTACAACCCACAGTGTAATGTTCAGGTGGAACGAATGAATGCAGTACTATGGAAAGCTATCACATTGGCCTTACAGCCCAAATGTTTAGCAGTCACGCAATGGGAACACGTCCTTCCGGATGGATTACACCCAATAAGATCTCTCTTGTGTACCGCTACAAATGCTATTCCAAATGAGCGATTTTTCACGTTCAATCGGAATTCGTCTGCAGGAATCTCATTACCTAGATGGCTCACATCCCTTGGACCAGTGTTACTACACAACAACAGCCGAAAAACGAAGTATGATCCTTTAGTGGAGGAAGTCGAGCTCATTGAGTGTAACCTTCAATACGCACATATTCGTCATCGCGACGGACAAGAGGATACAGTTTACCTCCATCATCTAACGCCACAAAATACCGCATTGCCATAGCCCGAAACTAAAATCATTAATCCACCTATTGATGAATTACCAGAAGCTGCTACAGAAATTGCGGACACCAATCGATGTATTGACAACTTCCATTCACAAACAACAACTAGTTCTGCGGAAATCGCTACCAAACAACGGACACGTCCCTATTGTTTACGAAGTAGAGAAATTTAGCCCATGAAAATACCCATCCTTTCATTCAATTTTGGATACTGACCAACCCGAATTTTCCAGGCCGGGGAGAATGTTATGTATTCTGTAAATCGTTGAGTGTTATTATCATGAACTTTGTGATTGACAAATTTTCTTACGTAGGTTCTTTTTACATTTTAGCGCATGGAAGATTTTCAGATGAATAAAGCCCAAATCACCCGGTATCGTTCTTTCTTGATTTCTCGTATTGTCTTATCTGTTGCAACCGTTCAATCGTACTGAATCTCATTATATGGTCGTTCCAGTGAACTGCCTTCACAACGTACTGTCCAACAGAACTGCAAACTAACGAATGCCTACTGGGACCCAGACCAACAGGGCAAACTTGGATCTCGTGCTAAAATCGATCCCGAAACCAATCTGATGAGTATTAGGCACTGCATCACCTGACACAAGAGTGAACCATGAACGCCATTGAATTTGAGTCCGAAGCGTGATCGAAAGACAGGGATCGTTTGTGCGTATTCGTGACAAAATAAAACCCATTTCGAAAGCTTGGCGTTTTAGCAAGGGCCACAGACTGCCATGTATGACAATGTCAAAACAGATTGAGAGAAGCCTAATGAGGTGAACAATCGAGATAGACGACTGCGCCACATTTGTCATAATTCTAACTACTACGGCAATTTCCTGAGACACGGTCATCCATGGCATTTGCCAACAGTCTAGACCCGAAGTAAACAAAATGCGAAGGTGTCTCACAACAACTGCGGGCAAGGTTTCAGTGAGAATGATACTTTGCGGCTACCCACAAGTAATGGTACTTACATCGGGAAAACTAATTGGAGTCTTCAACACAACAGTCTGATCCAAGGGCAGTGCGTTTACCATGCGATCATGACGAAAGCACCCAAAAATGAGTCAATATGGTCCTCTGCGCAGTACCCATGATGACAAGACTGCACCTTGGTGTGGTATGATAGCTTACGTGCCTCCATGACCCAAAGAGCTATGTAGGATGGCTTCCTTAAGCCAGAGATGCTATCATGCCTGACAGGTCAATGGGTACAGGCCAGAAGTCCAGTCTCTGAACCAATTGGTGGATAAAATCTGCTTCTAACCACTACACCCCTGGAAAGGACACTCCTGCGAATAAACACGGAGAGAAACAGTTTACCAGTCTAGAAACCTCCACTGGATGGACGTAGTAGTGGAGTACCTGAGGTTTCTCTCGACGGTGGGAGAAGTCATCACACCTCATTGGGCAACTATCGCACGCCTAAGCTGGGCAGCCCCCAGCTCAAAGGATGCTGCCCCGTCCACGTTCCGCTTGCTCCATTTGGTGCATGACGCTGAGGACTGAATCCGAAAAGCGGATCGATAACAAAGCATAAGCGTAGACATTACAAAACGCATGCAGTAATCAGGTCTCACGTGAAAAACCAGATGAAGTTCCTTCACGGGTGCTTCGGTCACGCCTTCGTGCTGGGTTAATGTCCCACTGCCTTGTGGGTCCGACTTTTGAGTCAAAGGCTTCGGTTAGGGTTCCCAAAGAAAGACCCCTTCTGCGGTGTGGGTAGCCGCGAAGTATGATTCGCCCAGAAACCTCCAGCATCCTTTCTGAAAAAAACCTTCCCAATTTTCCCTCCTTTAATTTAAGATCGATACGAAACGCCACAGATTATTGCGGCTGTGATGAAAACAGAAGTTCAAGAGCTGGGTATAAATCGAGTGCACTTCTTAAGCCTAAATGTTCACTTCACTTGGCTGCCTTTAACGTCCGCACACCATGTCAGATACGGCAACAAGCTGCTTTCGCTAAAACTCTTAGCACTTTTTAAATAGATGTATGCTGTGTCTCCGAAACACGCATACAAGACCCCACTTCTGTGGTCACTCTTCGCACCCCAGATACAACCTGTCTGTCGCTTTACTCTTCGCGTGTCGCGTGACCGGTGTATAGTGCTCGTGGTCAGGATGGTGTTGGGATTACTTTGAGCATGAGAGCTGAGCGTGCGCTGTTAGACTGGATTCCAGTCAACAGTCGATTATGTGCAGTTCGATTGAGTGGTTCTGTGCATGTCAACAGCAACAGACCGAACCGTCGATGCTTGTCCGTCGTGTTTGTGTATGCGCCGACTGACAGCAGGTCCTCCGAGACCAACGACAAATTCTACCACGATTTGTCTCAGCTGCTTCGAAGTGTGGGTTCAACAGACGTGGTGATCTTTGCTAGGGATTTTAGCGCCCAAGTTGGCCGTTTGGAAGATTCCGAAAGGCATATCGAAGTCCCATTCGCTATTCCAGCCGATCGAACTGATAACGGCGGTCTTCTCAGTCAGCTGTATTCTGACCACAGATTGTTTCTGGCAAGTACGAACTTCTGCCATAAGAAGCGGCATAAACTCACATGGCGTCCTCCTTTATCTTCACAACCTTGGACTAAGATTGATCATGTCACTGGTCACTGCCGCGGTGGATCAATTGAAGAGTCGTTTATTCTGACCTACGCCTGTGGATTCAGACCACGCCTTGGCTTCTGTTGACGTTTCATCCGTAGTCACATCAACGTTAGAGCAGTCCATCTTGCGCAGTTAATTCTAGGTGATAACCGGCCATCTGCTTTACGGGCAGAACTGTCTACACGGTTTTCGGTGCAGCCGGATGTTCAGAGCCCAGATGAACGGTGGAAACGATCGCTACCACACTTGACCTATTGGGAGATTATGTGGTTCTCCACTCCACGTCTCAAGGTCTGTTTGTCGGTTATCCCTAATACTGCAATAGGCCTTTGTGGTTATGGGGCATATACCTCTTCCACCACAATTGTGCGCAGGCACGCAATAAAAAAGGAAGCGCTGTATACCGCTCCCAATCCCATACAGGACTCCGGTTTAGTAGGCCTCACAAACAATGGATGTCTCCGACATTAGTCGCTTTGTTAGATGTTCGCAGACCCGTCCCTCCGGATGCCACATCCAATAAAGTGCGTAAATCCCTGAGACGCCAATTGACTGGAAGCCTGAGAAATAACCGTGAACAGTGGTGGGTTGCGAAATGTAGGGCAATAGAGAAGGCTGCGTCCATTGGCAATACTAGCAACTCTAACCATTTGGCTAGAAGTACCGGTCCAGGGAAATCCGGTGTAAATGAGTTAACCAAGGAATCCGACGACTCACTGACTCACTCAAGGACGTCGTCTGGACCGTTGGACGGAGCACTTAAGGGAAAACTCAGTTGGTCCACTTCAGCGCTGGACCTTCCAAATATACCTGCCAACAAAACGACGCAGCTGGATATCACTCCATCAGATATGGAGATTATGCGGGAGATAGGTCACTTGGAAAAGTACAAAGCCACTGGACCGGTTGGGTCGTCTCCATCTTTTTTCAAGGATGGGGGCGAAGCATAGGTTTTTGGAGTTAACAAAACTCCTCCGCATTATTTTGGATAGCGAGCAGATTCCCAGGCAATGATGTGAATCGGTGATTGTGCCAGTTTACGAGAATGGTGTTAGGGCCTCTTGTGAAAATACAAGGGAATTAACTTGGTAAGTATCGCGTCTAGACTACTCATCGGTCTTATTCTCCACCGATTATCCAGTTCCCGCGAAACGTGTACGCGTGAGAATCAAGCCGGTTTCAGACCTGATAAGGGTTATATCGAACACATCTTCACTTTTCGGCAAACCTCAGAGCATAGACATCTTCCGTAGGCCCACAATCCGTGTCTTTCATGACCTGAAAGTGGCGTTCGGCTCAGTCGACCGCACAATACTGTGGCACAGCCTCACTGAAGGATGTGTCAGAGAAGTTTAATTCTCTTTTCTAATGCTTGTATTCGAACAGCCGAACCCGAGTTAAACCACGGAAGGTGGTGTTCGTCAGGGTCGCCCTCTTTCACCCTTCCCCTTCAATTTTTCGATTAAATAGATTCTTCAGATAGCCCTATCCTCTTGTGAGAATAGCGGCGTCGATCTTTGCTCAGGCAGTAATCTGTCTGACCTGGAATACGCGGACGATGCTGTTCTGAATGAAGATCCAGGTAAGTTGCAAGCTCTCTTAGATAGCCTAAACAACAGTGAAGTAATGTTTGGAATGCGTTTTGCACCTTCAAAGTGTAAAATGCTGCTGCAGGACTGGGTTGGCTCAACACCAAATCTTGTGTTGACAGGGGAAGCTCTAGCCAAAGTGGATACATTTTGTTACCTGGGTAGTTACATCTCACCCGGTGGACAGATATCAGATGAAGTGTCATCGCGTATGCAGAGGGCGCGTTTGGCTTTTGCCAACCTTCGCCATCTGTGGCGCCGGCGTGACATCCGATTGTCTGTTAAAGGTTGAGTGTACATTTGAATAATGCTTTAGGATTGAGCATAGGTTAATCCTGATTCAAAATAATCTATCCAGGAAGCTGTCTAATGAGCGATGGTGTGAAAAGTTAATGTGCGCATATCAGAAGTCCAGTAGGTGTCCATTGCATTGAGACACGTGTGGCGTCCCACTGAAACAAAGTGCCTAATGTGTGGTTGTGACTTGGAACTATACGCATCACACGCCATCCGTGGTTGGTTTGGATTCAGGGTTTAGCCATCTCCCCCAGACTGACTACCAGCCAGTCATCCCGGTGGAGAGCGCCGGGCATTCGCTTTCGTCCCCTTTCTTTGTTGGAAACACCGCTACAAGAAGGCAGTGAGTAGGACTTCCTTGGTCGAGGCTTTTTGGTAAGCGCGATCATTAAGGAACATTTCGAGGAGCATTCAGGACGACCAGCCAACTGGGAGTCTGGGACACCCATCCCCGACCATACTCAGGCGTTTGGAGGCACCAGCAATGGCTTAGGTTGGTGCCTCCCGCTTCCCAAGTCGGGGCCCAAGGGGTGAGGATTGTCGTTGATTAAAGAGCTTGAGGGACATGGCTCAGAATAGAAGTCAGTGGCACGAATGCTGTGCGGTTTGCCTGTCGAACTCTCGTGCCCCGCAACCACAAAAATGTCATTGTGACAAACAGAATGACAGAAAAACTTCAAAAGTGTGCGATGAAAATGCAAAGAATCGGCATTTTTTCTCTCGCTAACTGTCTGTTTTACTGTATTGTACGCGCCTTCCCTTATTTTGTGACTGTTGTTGCGTTGGCACCTTGTTTGATCTCAAGCCGGTGTACATATACCAGCGGTTTCCAGATGAGGTGAGCGAGCCACACAACTGACCACCGGCTGATGTGGACCAACCCTGCTGCCTTGCAGGACGCGCTTGGCTGCACGTAGGCTAGAGGTGCATCGTCGAACAAAAATACCTACTCTGGACTGGTCGACCGAGCAGTACAATAGCCCGCAACGCAAACAGCCATAACAGACTCTACCACTATAACTGACTGCTCTTACATGCGTACAAACGAACACTCCTACACCATACACAACTTTTTCTCCCATTTCCACTCCCTCTTTGCTTCCCCTTCCGCTTTCACATCCCACAGGTTCTTCGGCTGACCGTGCCTGCTTTAGTGCCACTGATGGAAATCCTGGCTGTGTTCTCTCTTTTCCTTCTTCGACAATCTTCTGAGTATCACCGAACCCGCTACCGCCAGTTAGTGCCTTACTACACAATTATAAACAATCGGCAACCAGACCATGGGACTTGGAGTGGCAGAGAACCACATAAGGCCCCAACAGATCATATGTGGTAACGAGCCGGATGCCAATGGGCTACTGTCTGCCGCCAAAATCGACGGCGAGGATTCGAACTTCCGACCTCCAAGGTAGTAATCAAACGTTCTAAACCACTCGACCACCACAGGTTGCTGAGAAGGAGCATCCAGCTATCATTGAAAACGCTCGGATTAGTTGAGTTCATTCAACCACTAACTTCGCACTTCTGTGCTCTGGTTTCGGTATTCCTGCCATATTCGGGCAGTGCTACTGAGACGTCTATGCTCAAAAATCGACAGTCTTCGCCCATGTTCGAACCTTAGCGGCCAAATTTCTAAGCCATATGAAAAGAACCGATCAACCACCACAGTGTACACTCAACCTTTGACAAACAAACGGATGCCAAGCTGACGCCACGAATGACCGAGGTTAACAAAGCCAAACGTGCCTTCTGTATATGCGGTGACACTTCGTTCTACATCTGTCCACCTAGTGAAATGTAACTACCCACGTAACAACCCATCTACATCAGCTACAGCGTCTTTCCAAACAGGTTTCGGTGTAGCGTCAACCCAGTCTGTTCACTCAATTTCAGTTTCGGTTTATCCAACTACTGACCTCGCACTTCTGTGCTTCGGTTTCGGTTGCTACCTTCCAGCATCATCCTAACTACCCAGAGGAGTTTTTACAATTCCAAGACCAAAGCTTCGCCTACATCATTCAAAAAAGATGGAGACAATCTATCCGGTTCAGCACCTTTGAACCTTTTCAAGTAACCTCTCTCACGTAACCTCTATCTCTGATGGAGTGATTTCCACCTGCATCGGTTCTCCTGCAGTTATATGCGGAAGGTCCACTGTTGAAATGGGCCAACTGAACTGTTCTTCGCCCAACGGTCCAGACGACGTCCTTGAGTGAGTCAGTGAGTCGTCGGATTCCTTGGTTAACTCATTTACACCGGATTTCCCTGGACCGGTACTTCTAGCCAAATGGTTAGAGTTGCTAGTATTGCCAATGGACGCAGCCTTCTCTATTGCCCTACATTTCGCAACCCACCACTGTTCACGGTTATTTCTCAGGCTTCCAGTCAATTGGCGTCTCAGGGATTTACGCACTTTATTGGATGTGGCATCCGGAGGGACGGGTCTGCGAACATCTAACAAAGCGACTAATGTCGGAGACATCCATTGTTTGTGAGGCCTACTAAACCGGAGTCCTGTATGGGATTGGGAGCGGTATACAGCGCTTCCTTTTTTATTGCGTGCCTGCGCACAATTGTGGTGGAAGAGGTATATGCCCCATAACCACAAAGGCCTATTGCAGTATTAGGGATAACCGACAAACAGACCTTGAGACGTGGAGTGGAGAACCACATAATCTCCCAATAGGTCAAGTGTGGTAGCGATCGTTTCCACCGTTCATCTGGGCTCTGAACATCCGGCTGCACCGAAAACCGTGTAGACAGTTCTGCCCGTAAAGCAGATGGCCGGTTATCACCTAGAATTAACTGCGCAAGATGGACTGCTCTAACGTTGATGTGACTACGGATGAAACGTCAACAGAAGCCAAGGCGTGGTCTGAATCCACAGGCGTAGGTCAGAATAAACGACTCTTCAATTGATCCACCGCGGCAGTGGCCAGTGACATGATCAATCTTAGTCCAAGGTTGTGAAGATAAAGGAGGACGCCATGTGAGTTTATGCCGCTTCTTATGGCAGAAGTTCGTACTTGCCAGAAACAATCTGTGGTCAGAATACAGCTGACTGAGAAGACCGCCGTTATCAGTTCGATCGGCTGGAATAGCGAATGGGACTTCGATATGCCTTTCGGAATCTTCCAAACGGCCAACTTGGGCGCTAAAATCCCTAGCAAAGATCACCACGTCTGTTGAACCCACACTTCGAAGCAGCTGAGACAAATCGTGGTAGAATTTGTCGTTGGTCTCGGAGGACCTGCTGTCAGTCGGCGCATACACAAACACGACGGACAAGCATCGACGGTTCGGTCTGTTGCTGTTGACATGCACAGAACCACTCAATCGAACTGCACATAATCGACTGTTGACTGGAATCCAGTCTAACAGCGCACGCTCAGCTCTCATGCTCAAAGTAATCCCAACACCATCCTGACCACGAGCACTATACACCGGTCACGCGACACGCGAAGAGTAAAGCGACAGACAGGTTGTATCTGGGGTGCGAAGAGTGACCACAGAAGTGGGGTCTTGTATGCGTGTTTCGGAGACACAGCATACATCTATTTAAAAAGTGCTAAGAGTTTTAGCGAAAGCAGCTTGTTGCCGTATCTGACATGGTGTGCGGACGTTAAAGGCAGCCAAGTGAAGTGAACATTTAGGCTTAAGAAGTGCACTCGATTTATACCCAGCTCTTGAACTTCTGTTTTCATCACAGCCGCAATAATCTGTGGCGTTTCGTATCGATCTTAAATTAAAGGAGGGAAAATTGGGAAGGTTTTTTTCAGAAAGGATGCTGGAGGTTTCTGGGCGAATCATACTTCGCGGCTACCCACACCGCAGAAGGGGTCTTTCTTTGGGAACCCTAACCGAAGCCTTTGACTCAAAAGTCGGACCCACAAGGCAGTGGGACATTAACCCAGCACGAAGGCGTGACCGAAGCACCCGTGAAGGAACTTCATCTGGTTTTTCACGTGAGACCTGATTACTGCATGCGTTTTGTAATGTCTACGCTTATGCTTTGTTATCGATCCGCTTTTCGGATTCAGTCCTCAGCGTCATGCACCAAATGGAGCAAGCGGAACGTGGACGGGGCAGCATCCTTTGAGCTGGGGGCTGCCCAGCTTAGGCGTGCGATAGTTGCCCAATGAGGTGTGATGACTTCTCCCACCGTCGAGAGAAACCTCAGGTACTCCACTACTACGTCCATCCAGTGGAGGTTTCTAGACTGGTAAACTGTTTCTCTCCGTGTTTATTCGCAGGAGTGTCCTTTCCAGGGGTGTAGTGGTTAGAAGCAGATTTTATCCACCAATTGGTTCAGAGACTGGACTTCTGGCCTGTACCCATTGACCTGTCAGGCATGATAGCATCTCTGGCTTAAGGAAGCCATCCTACATAGCTCTTTGGGTCATGGAGGCACGTAAGCTATCATACCACGCCAAGGTGCAGTCTCGTCATGATGGTTGAGTGTGGCGACCAGTAGCGTAGTTGCATTCGGGCTCTTCACGTGTCATCTTGATTTCCGCTTGATACTCCGACTTTTTGGATCTTTATCACTATGCTTCTATTCTTTCTGCCCCATATAGGACGATGCTGGGATGTAGCAACCGAAACCGGAGCACTGATTTACGAGGTTAGTGGTTGAATAAACTGAAACTGAAGACATCATTTGCACTCAGGTGAGAAGGCACTGCTCCACATTCTATAACAGACCACGCGCAGAACGAACATACTAATAGTTCGATAGAATTTACTCAAAAAGAGCACCCGACCCGCACAGAAAACTGCGGTACACCGAAGAGTGCGCCCGATTGCCAAAAGTAACAAATACGGTGGCACATCAAGTGCTTCCCTTATAGTCCCGAAACAATAAGGCAGTAACTGTCACGCTAGCCTACGGGCTTCGCCCACCCGGAAAACTTGACAGGACTTCGCATCATCACATCTCTGTTGATTACAACGCAAAGCAGTCTTTCTTACAACACCGAAACACATCCTGCTAGCGACTTACGCCATCCCCACATTCATAAAAGTTCACTCTCTAAACTCTAGAACTTTAGCCATTGATCTAATGGACCAAGGGACAAGATTGAAATTAGTGATTTCCTAGGCTCTCCCAGCGACATATAAAATGCACCTTTGATTGGTCTCGATTGATCACACAATTTTATCAAACGGAAAAATCGTCACTATCCACCGTTGCGGCACAAGTATGACCGAAACAAATGATGGAGCAGTTTGAGGAATCTAGGAGCCCGAGTGAATGGTAAGTTGCTGAAAGCGATCATCGGCACCAACCTGTGTTGGCCTCACGTCCACATTTTGTTTCATTACATGACTGTGCATGAGTGCGACGGAACGAGCATACCCCACAGCCACAAAGATTCACTACACTATTGGGGATGATCGGCAACGAAGTCAAGAAGCTTGAAGTGGAGACCCACATAATGAAGCGACATGTCAGATGTGGCAACGAGCCAGACAATTTATTGGTCCACCACCAAAGTAACCAGTGATTCGAACCTCTGACCTCCAAGCTATTTAGCGGGCACTCTAAACTACTCGACGACCACCGGTCGAATCGCGTAAATGCTTGTCTCTGGGAGACTCCAACTCATCGAATGACCAGATCATAGAGCTAGAACATCCAATGCAGGGAAAAGTATCTAGCAACGCCCTTCTATACTCATCCCTTCAAAAGGAAAGCTGTTGAAATTGTCCATGTTCTCCACTAATTAGTCTACCTCCATGTTATAACTCGTTAAAAGTCCTAGGTTACGTCCATAATACCACGTACAATCCATTAAAGTTGACTATTTGGACCAATGCTTACTACCTAATGAATTCACTTATCTATGTCAAGTGATAAATAGTGTGCTTCAAAGCAGTGTGAATGGTCTAAGACCGGTAACGCTGCCTAGGATTTTGATCTCAAACAATCTTAAACGCATAAGTGACTCACCAGGGGACCATGATACTCAACTACTTCTGACCAGACTGTTTAGTGATTTATCTCTGCACAAGCACAACTAAATCGCCAACTGATTGGGAGCTCATTTCCGCTCAATGTACTTATCAATAGAACATTGCACTGTTAGTAAGGACAGCGACAATTGCATGTACTGACGCCCGTGAGGAGGGACACCAGCACGTAGAAACAATACACGACCAACATTCACCATGTCTTTCGAACCCGACAGATACTGATAACCAAAATTTCCTCAAAATCGAATATATTTTCAAGCCTTCACAGGTTTAGCTGCTTTTTCAGCTTTGGGGCGTTTTGCTTTAGCTTCCTTCGGCTGATCATCTTGAGAACGCTTCAACTCCTTTCGTTTGGCTTTTGCTTTCTCAACAGCGCGTTGACGAGCGATCCGCGAGTTCTTCTCACCAATTGCATAGGGGTTTAATTTCAGCAGCGCCTGAAATATTATACGATTAGATGCCATGAGAAGTCCTTACTGAAACAAGCTTAGGCGATACCAAACCATAGTAGCCAGATTTGCAACGTCTATGTTGGAGACATTTGTAAATTAGACATGAACGAATGACCATGCGTACACTTCGGATCCGGACTTAAAAGGTTGCTGTTTGGTCATTGACATTAAGATTTCGCTATGGGACTATTATTAGGAACGTCATCGGAATACGGCAAGCAGACTACCAGTATTAAGCCTAGTACGTTGGAGTTCAAGTTTTGTAGTGTAGAATGTCACTTGCAAAGTAAACTACAAGCCCATAATGTTGGTCGATGCAGAAGACGAGCAGCAACCATACTACAAAATATTCCTACTCACGATAATAACTGACTCGGAAATATTCAAAACTGGAAGGTTTAAAGACAACTGATCCCCAAGACATCTCACCTGCATGTTCTTCAGAGGATTTTTCTTTACTTTTGGCCCGGGACGTTGGAAGTGCATGAGCCGCGGCCGAAGAACAGAGGTCACTTCACGGCAGTGCAGAAGGCGTCCCAGATCTGCATTTGTCATTTTCGGCATCGGCAAATTGAAATCGGTCTTTTTAACACTGGGAGTTTTCCAAGTGCCATATATTTTATCCAACTGACGAAACGCCCCGGCTGTCCAAATTGCAAGTCTACCCATGTGGCCCCCAGGAGCAAGCTTCAGGATGTTCAATGCACTTACGTTGATGAGTGTAACACCCGGAATGTTCCTAAATGCTCGCGTGAGGCCGTCATCCTTACGGTAAATAATGATGGGACCACGTTTCTGGATGCGGCGCCTATTCCGCATCTTACCCCGACCAGCCCGGAATCGTTGTGAGTTGTATACTTTTTGGATATCTGACCATGCTTTGATCGACTTCAGTATCTTTACTGCCTCTTTTGTTTTCTTGATGGACTCGATATCATCGGACAACACAAGTGGCAACTCAGGCACACGATCGATTCTATGTCCTCTGGCCATAACCAAAGCAGGAACGCCGGTTGCCGCGATCGCAGAACACATGGCATAACGACGTTGCTGCACATTGATGCGTCTATGCCAGTGTCTCCATACTTTGGTCGGGGCGAACATGTGTCCACCGCGACACATGTTACCGAACGCTCCTTGACCAGAACGATGTGTACCGCCACCATGGACACGAGGGATGCGAGCGACCGCTCTGCCGGTGCCCCAAGATTCTGCAGACGTTTGATGGCCAGCTTTTGCACTCACGGCATAGGGCTGGCGAGAGTTTTTCCGCATTTGATCGTGGACGGTATTCAACAGATCACTGCGCAAAGGAGCAGAGAAGACGGCCGGCATTTTCACTGTCATACCGGACGACGACCCATCAGCCTTGAAGACATTAACGATTGGCCTGGTAACCGCCTAGACAAGTGAAAAAGAAATTAGCGGCAAGTAAATGTAAAGAAAACCCGGTTTGGCTACATCTGAAGCCCTCATTCGTCAGCTACACTTCCAGGTTTGGCAATATTCCACTGAATTCAAAACTTAGTAAACAAACGTATATCGAAACGACCCTAGTGAAGTTATCCCAGGATATAACACGAATGCTCGGTCAGCTCTGGGAGCCAGATATTTATTCCAATACTGCATCACTGAGACCAACCACACCGGTTTCCCGAAAGCGAAAAACGAGCATATATTTGGAACGACATCTAGCGGATGAATTGGCTCCTCGAACCTTCACCTGACACATAAGAAGCAAGAAGAGACCTACAAACAGTAGATAGCGAAATACTAGCAATTGTTACAGCACAAAAGGAAAAAACCAGCGGCCGAAGACGCACCATAGTACACCACAGCGTGCCGAGTGAAGACCGATACGACCTTGGAGGGACCAAACTCGTAGGACACTACTCAAACAACCATGAAGCTCAGCTCACTTTAGTTGTCTTGGAGTCCTGAAGTAGTACACTGGTTCTAGGCTGGAGCCTAAATGTCCTCCGTTCTTTAGGTACCTTCTTGTCCGTAGTGGTCGTTGTAGTACGCCGGAAACATTGTCTGCCGTGGGGGTCGCTCTTGCCCGATCACTCAGTGAGCTGGAGCTCTTTAAATGCATAAGCAAGCGTAAACACCCACTCAGATAAAGATGGGAGTGGCGACGGGTCTGAGCGTGATACACTGGTTCCGCAGAAGTCAAGAGAGCTGGAGAGTATGGACGACCACCAGGGGTATATGCGGCAGTTGTAGCACAGACAGTGGTCTAGAGAGCCGACTAAAGGGATATGGATATTGTGCTCATAAGCGAGCAAGAAAGCTTACGATAAAACGGCACAACGAAAAAGCAACATCTATGCATCAAAGCGGACGCAAATGTAACCACACTTTTTTAATATTTTATCATCGTATTTTCCCTCTTGTCCTCCATACGTTAATATATTTTCGGAGGCAGAGCTTAGAAGTGCAGGCATGTCAAGGGAAAGTTGACATGGGGCAGACCTGGGTTGAAATTTTTGAACTGTGTAGTGAGCTCGATTGTTCTGAGGAAGTGACCGTTTTCTGGACACCATTTTGGATTTGTTTTCTGAACGATCATTTCGGACGTCTGATATCAACCTCACTGTTTTGATCGTTTAACTGGATCGCCTTTTCCGAGGTTACAGTCGACCTCGCTTTTGAATCACTTTCGCTTTCGATTCTTCGGCGGTTGTAAGCGCTCGCGGTCTGATTTCTGCTCCGACTTTCCGTTCTTTTTCACTCGATGCATTTCCCTTATCGGTACTGTTTTGGTGTCAACATATATAGAACACACTTTCGCCTCTGTCAGCCGACTTGCGTTTTCTCTACTCGCTGAAGGAGGGTCTCATCCGGGCCCGTCGAACCTAATGAACTGAGTTGACAGAGGTGGTGTGGTGATTCAGCAGCTGTCACACGTAATACGTCTAGGTACAGCTTCGTAACGACATACACGGATGAGTCCCAACCAGTCAGGATCACCGTGGACAATTCCGAAAACAGCTTTCTGTAATTAGTCATCGTTGAGTCTACCAATTATATTCTCCAATTAAACATATTTATACAAACTCGCTCTGCCATACGACCAACTCGCTATTTTGAGGCCTTGGTCTTCTTCCTATTTCCGCTCGCGTAGTTCTGGGTGGGGGGCAGTTTCAATACGGACTATTAACTCAGTACATTACGACTATTACAATTGGCGTCGCTTCGAGGAGCTGCCTAGTACTGAACAGCTGAACCTGTATGATAATGCGCCGGAAATTGAAGACTGGATGGGGCATTTCGAGTTATGGTGTAGCATATAGAAGGACTTGGAGAAAGAGAACCAGACTGCATTCTTCTCGGCCGCTGGCGGCAGTTCATTATACTCGCTGACGAAAACCCTGCAGTTCCGTTCGACAAATTGAAGGCTCCACTTCTAGGCCACGTGGTTCCCGTCAACGTCCAGGCTGCCGGACGAGCCAAATTTCATCCGCCGATTCGTGTTACCAACACGAAGTTCTGTGAGTTCACCCTGGCACTTGAGACACAAGCTGCTAAGAGTAATTTTGGTGATCAGTTGGGGAACCAACCGCGTGACATCCCCATTACCAGCTTGAGTCATTCGGAGTTGCAAAAAAGCTATTGCTGAAACCCGACCTTACTTTCTCCGAATCCCGGTCAACCTGCGAACTATTCGATGACATGGCCAATACGACGGTTGTACATTCCGTAGTGCACTGCCAACGCGCTCGTCCCCGTGAGCCAGTCTGCGCGAAAAAGATGCTGTTAAGAACAAATATTGAAAATCCTTCCAAATATTACACATGCTTTGTGAATTTGACTAAATTTGACATTACTTCGAGAAGCTGCACTTTTGCACGTTCGTTTATTCGTGTGAGGCATTTGAATTTGGCCTTAGACCGTTCATGACGGTCTTTCTCGAGCTTTGAATCTTTGGGTTTTATTTTTGAGTCTATTTGGCCGCGTACTAGAAGTTTGTATATATCTGTACCCTTTGTGAATTTCAGTCTGGCACCTTAGGAACTATGAATCAATCTTGCTCTGGTTTGGGGATTCGTTTGAACTGGCTACGCGTTGCTTGATTTGCGAGAACTGACTTACAGACGTCTCAACCGAGGCCAGCTAACGAAGTAATTCCTGAACGCAAACCAGTAAAGCCGAAACTTGGCTTCTCATGCAGCGGATTTCACCCACGTTCCACCTGCCGCTTTCGTAATACGGTATGCCCTTATTGTGGAAAGCTTGGTCACATTTGCAAAACATGTCGTCGGTTCAAGTGCTTTTTGTTACGAATGCAACCCTGAAGATACGAAAACTGATGGTAGTCCAATAAGCACGCCAAATATTTCGAGTGAATCAAATCAATACCTGTACATGTCGGTCCATTTCCAATGTGGCTTGAGACGTCAGTTCATTGTGGATACCGGGAGCTGTGAGTTCACTATTCCGAAGTCAGTGTTCGACCTGGTTCAGCCCAATGTACCCATACATCCCGCCGTTTTTCGCATTCACGGTGTTACTGTACATGAAATTCCACTTCTGGGCGGGACTACACAAATGGTTCGGATGGGAGGACGACTATACTCCGGTACTGTTCTTAATTTCGGTAGACAGTCCATAGTCTCTGGGCTTGAAGGCCCTTCATGCTTGGAGCAATCGGTAACCCTCAAAACGACGTCCGGCAATCCGGCTATTCTGCTTGTCCTTCAGCATTTGATCGCACAATGCTCGAACAACAAAGGTGGCATGGCGGTCGATTCCGCGAAGTTGGAAGCGGATGGTGTTCCGGTATTCCTGGAACGCCTAGTGTTGCCCTACGGCCAGAGAGAGGGTGTTCTGAGGGTGTTTACCAAAATGGGGCAAGACGGTGACGTTGCCCATGAGACTCCATCCGCTTGGGCGACCCCGATTATGGTGGCAATGAAGAGTGACGAACAGATACCCCAGATATGTGGTGAAAGCCGACTGACCTTGAATCCTCCTTTACGGAGGTGCGCGGCAACTACGGTGGAGCCTGAGGACTTTATGGAACGCGTGCCCGTTGGCAAGTTTTTCTCAAAAGTCCATCTGGCCAGAGCGTACTTCCGAATTCTGTTGCACAAGGAGTCCAAACGACTAGCGACTAACAACACCCCATGGGGCGTGTTCCGATACAACTTCTTGCCATCGGTCCGCACCTGTCACCCGGGGTATTCCAGGCTGCAATAGACGAGGCGATCCATGATATCGAGGGGGCGGTGGCATATCAAGATGATGTGCTCATTTTCGGATCCACGAAGGACGAACATGACCGCTGATTACAAAGGTTGCTGGAGAGGTTCGTGGAAAGAAACGTGCCACTCCTAGCCACCAAGTGCCAATTCGGTGTCACCGAGTTGGACTTCTTCGGCTCCTCCGTCAACGCAAACGGGTACCGACCCGACCCAAATGGCTGCAAACCCCTGATTGGCATCGAGTCACCGAAAAATCAGGCACACCAACGATCAATTCTTGGGTGACTGCAATACTACTCCAGGTTCTTTCCAAACTATGCAACAAGAGCCCGACCTTTGTTTCCGGCTCAGTCATCCGATATGTGGCAGCGGAACAAACAGTGTCAGCAGAGACTACGCGGTCTTATTCGAAATATTATTGACCAACCGATGCGAGCCCCATTGGCACCCTCTAAGCGGCTCACGCAGACCAATGACGCGTCCGAAGTGGGGATAACGGCAGTTCTGGAATGGGATGGGAGTCCTATCTTCTGCATCTCCCGTCTTCTTAATACTGCAGAGAAGGGTGATTTCCGGACTCTGGAGGAAGCCTTGGCCGTTTTCTGGGCGATACACCGACTACACAAATACCTACTTGGAGTGAAGTTCACGATTGCCATCGACCGCCAGGCCCTTCAGTTTCTGTAAAACCCTTATAAATCCGTCGCCAAATTCACGGCGGCTATGATCTGGCCGTGAAGCACTGCTCTGGCAGCCTATTACTATGGCATCCTTCATCGACCCGACGGGACAATCTCGCAGGTGGACTTCCTGTTCCGTTACTCACGATTCTCAGCAGCGGACCAACGCCATTTCATTTCGCCGGCTGCCTCTGTGTCAGGGGCATATATGAGCAAGCAAACAAAACGATACAGCTCGTCTGTGATTTAGGCAATCGGAAGGGGATGGCAGCCCGAGGTGAAGCGGAAGTTTCCTCAGTTCTTTACACCGCAAGTGGAATGCAGTGTCCAACCCGACAGCGTCCTTTGTCGAGGTGACCGGCCTGCTATTCCACCTACGTTGTCTAAGTCGGTTTCCCATGAGCTGCACAAGGGCCGCCCGGGCGTGGATACAATGAAGTGGCTGGACTGACGGATATGTTGGTGGCCGGAATTTATTGTTTGCACTATTGCAAAGAACTATGATGCGTGTTAGCACAAAGTCCAGTCGAGGCTCAACGACTGGAATACATGGCTCGAAAGCTACATTCCATGAGAGAAAGTCCATGCGGAATTCCGTAGTCCGGTACTGAACCGGCATCACGCCCTTGTACTGAGCGACTCCTGTCCCAAATGGCCGGAAGTGTTCCTGACGAGTTTGTTAGGTTGGTTAGACGTTATTTTTTTGTTTCCTTAGTAAGCACGTGCTTCGGTCCTTTGTACTACGGGGACCACTTGCACGTTTTTTTTTATTGCTTGGAACTGTAAGAATATGTTAACCAGAACTGTATTCTCTATGACCCACGAGAATGAGAAGGCTATTGGGAGAGATAGCGGTTAGCGTGTATTTGGGAGCATGCTTGAGAGCGTGCTCAAGAGCAACGGTCAAATGGCCTCCATGCGTGGCCGTCAGCGTTCAGTTAAACAATAAACGTCGTAAGAGCATGAGCGAAGATGGCCTCCGCTACAAGTTCACCCAATATCTCGTTCGTAATCCAAGTGCTACGGAAATGCTTCAGCCAATAAGGAATCTCACAGGTGTTAGTCACCGATAATGGAGCACAATTCTGTGCGGCGGAGCTGAAATGTTGACTTGATAGACTCAGGTGTCGGCATCTTCGTGCGGCACCACGCCTCCGTGTTCTAAAGGCGAAGTGGAAAACTTGGTGCCGCCTGTGAAAAGTGCAAGAATGTCAGCCAACCCGGGGACGTTGCCCGACTTGGAAGCGTTCCTCGATAATTTCTTGCCACAGTACAGAAATGCTGTGCGTACAAGCACCCAGGAGAGTCCAGCCGTTCTCTTTAAGTCCAGAAGACTGCAATCATGGCTGATGTGACTTGACTCCAGTGACACACATACTACCGCGTCAACGAGCTTCGACCATCTCGTGGAATTATCACCAGACAACTAGGTCAATCCATGGTTGAGATCACGGACTTAGATGATGCATCGGTGTATCGGTGCCACCTAGGCCCAATCCATTTCAGGGTAGCAACTCACTATGTAATAGGTGGCACGGGTAGGACAACCAAGGATCATGACGACTGCCTTGTTGAAGACTGTGGTACATCTATTCCGCCTCCTGAAACGACTGCTGCGGCGGCCGAGCCACAGCCACCCGCTCCAGTTTGGCGATCAGTACGACAGGCGAGCCAAATTGACGAGGAAATCTTGAGAGAGGAAGGTTGGGGTGATTCAGCAGTTGTCACGCGTAATACGTCTAGGTGCAGCTTCGTAACGACATACACGGATGAGTCCAAACCAGTCAGGATCACCGTGGACAATTCCGAAAACAGCTTTCTGTAATTAGTCATCGTTGAGTCTACCAATTATATTCTCCAATTAAACATATTTATACAAACTCGCTCTGCCATACTACCAACTTGCTGTTTGCAACCTCGGTCTTCTTCCTAATTCCGTTCGCGTAGTTTTGGGTGGGGCGACTTCAGTACTATTATCAATTGGGTTCAGTACGATCATCACAGATCGCTCTCTACCTCCTGTCTTGTAAAGTTTGTACTGCATAAATTTGGCCCTACTGACAGACCTGGGAGTTGGGAATGGGCAAAAGTAGGTAGTGTAATAGAAACTTCGGGAAGGTCGTACGAGTGTGACGAATTGAAGTAATGGATTTTCTCTTCCATTTCAGTTGGTCGTACCAACCTTGCACAAACCAAGGGAAAACTGGAAGAAGGTGAAGAAACCGCCAATCTGGAAGACGGGGCAACAATCCAAGAGGACTGATTCGTAATGTGTTTATATTTGTATTTTTACAATAATGACAGTGTGCCACATATTTCAGATAAATCCTTACATTGCTGAAGTTTGTTTTTTCGCCCTGGGTTGACTGTTACAAATTTGGTGCCGCGACCCGGGATCGAGGATGCTGAAAAAGCAAGCCGAATGGGATAATCGAGAAGAGGGGACAGCTCGCTCGCCACCCAAGAACCAACTTGGGAGTCCATGTGTCCAAGAACTTTCACGTGCGTTGACTAAGTGCAGAATAATCAAAACTCAGCAGATTCCTGCCCCGGGAGCCCCTGAGAAATTTCACATTAATGGAAACTATAATCGATGGGAGAGCCAAGTGCGGCGTTTCCTTCGATGGTTCGCTGAAGAGAGACAAGAGGATATTATCATGAGGCTGCTGGATGGAGAAGCCTATGATATCGTCAATGAAGCAGACGTTTTCAGCAGTGGTGGCTTCGATTCTGCCTTCAAGCAGATTCGAAGACTTTTGGACGCCCCCGGGCACCTTCACAATACCGACAGGAGTTCCACGCGAGAAGGCAGCGATCGGATGAAGACGTACGATCCTTCGGTCGCGTACTGCAACTGCTGAGCCAGCGGGCTTACCCCGACGAGAGCAAGGAAGAGCGGGAACGCCGGGTGCTAGAACAGTTAATTGACGGCGTCTCGAACCCAGCTGTGAAGCGGGCGCTGTTGTGAGGGAAGTTCGAGCACCTGGCACAGGCACTGTCCACAGGGGAAGCAGAGGAGCGAGTAGAACGGGCAGTCGCGGGGGTGGCAGCTGGAGACGAGTGCTGCGTCTTACGTGAGTGGCCACCGAGGACTCAACATCCAAGCCGCAATCACCCTAATTGGAGACGAAGCTGGTGTCGGGGGAAGCACGTTGGTGCACGTCGACCGTCTTATAACAAGATCCAAGGATTCAGCACCGACCGGTGGTATGCGGGCCCCCACAACAGCTCTTCCGGTACTTCGTACTCACGGTCAGCCGAAAGCGGTCTACCCTTGTGCGGAACGAGGACACAAACTCAGAAACAAGGTAGGCCCATCGTTCCTGCTGTTTCAATATGTTCCGCTTGCATTGAATCCCTATCTGTTCGAGTGAAGGTTAATGGAACCGTTTTGTGTGGGCTGGTTGATACGGGGGCCACGTGCAGTTTATTCGGTGCAAAACTGATAGCAATAGTCGGAAGCGTTGAGTCAGCCTCGTGCAGTATAGCCCTGACGGCAGTGAACGGGGAGAAGTTAGGCGTCAGAGGGATCATCACTCCAAAGTTGGAACTGGACGGCGTCGTTAAGAAGCAGCCCCTAATAGTAGTCAGGGGGATCCCCTACGACAGGATCATTGGAAAAGAAGTCCTAGTGAATTTCGGTTGCGTGATTGACATTCCACAGATGTTATACCCGAGGAACGGAAACAGTGAAGCCCTCGGCCGGAACGGGATCAACATACACAGCTGTGCAACGATACCGGCAACAAAAGAGCACGTAACACGGTTCGCCGCGCTCCTAGATGATAATGACACAGCCAAAAGTAATAAACCGTTGTTGAATCTCCCTGAGAAATTCTCCGATACATTCTTATGGGGAGACGAGAGATTAAGCCGGACGGATTTAGTTAAACACCGGATTGACACGGGAGACGCAAAACCCATGAAAATAGCCCCCAGACGGATTCCAATTCATTATCAAGCAGAGGTACAGCATATAATCGAGGAAATGCTGAAGAACGACGTTATTCAACAATCCCACTCCCCTTGGTCGTCTCCAGTGGTGTTAGTTAAGAAGAAGGATGGAAAACGTCATCTGTGCGTAGACTACAGGAAACTCAATGCCATCACCAAAAGGGATTCATTCCCACTGCCTGTCATGGAAGACTTGTTCGAAGCTTTAGGAGGTAGCCGGTACTTCAGCACCCTAGACTTGGCGTCTGGGTATTGGCAGGTTGAACTTGCAGCGGAAGACCGGGAGAAGTCCGCGTTCGCGATTCCATCCGGGCTTTATGAGTTTCAGACTATGGCCTTTGGGCTAACCAACTCACCTGCTACGTTCCAACGCCTAACGAACCACATTTTGGAGGGTCTGATTCCTTCGAGATGCATTGTATACATGGATGATGCACTGATTCATGAGAGAACGAAAGAGGAACATTTAGAGAACCTGGAGCTAGTGTTGGGAAGAATTAGAGACGCGGGACTTAAACTAAAGCCATCCAAGTGCAAATTTCTGTCCAAAGAAGTGAATTTCTTGGGCCACATTGTTTCGGACCAAGGAATAAGAACTGACCCAGAAAAAGTCGAACAAGTCTTAAATTGGCCGACGCCTAACAACGTGAACGAATTGAGGAGTTTCCTAGGATTGGCTTCGTATTACCGTCGCTTCATCAAAGGTTTTGCGGAATGGGCGGCACCATTGAATGCTCTCCTGCGCAAAGACGACGGCTTTAGTTGGGACGAACGATGTGAGCAGTCCTTCAAAGACTTACGTTCGGCTCTTTGCGCGGCACCCGTGCTAGAACTGCCCGATCTGGCGGAAGGAGCTGGTGCGTTTATCCTAGATACAGACGCGAGTGACGGGGCCATTGGAGGTGTGTTATCACAGATCGGGAGAGATGGATTAGAGCACGTCATCGCCCATGGCAGTAAAACGTTATGTAAACGGGAGAAAAACTAATGTACGACACGAAAAGAAGTGCTAGCCCTGATCACATTCGTAAAAAAGTTTAGACAGTACCTAATCTGTCGACGACTTCGAATTCGTACAGACCATCAGGCCCTTCTGTGGCTACAAAACTTTAAAGACCCCCAGGGACAGACAGCCCGGTGGCAGGAACAGTTGCAGGAGTTTGATTCCGTGATTGAACACCGTCCAGGTATCCGGCATTCGAATACGGACGCATTATCGAGGAGGCCAATCCGAAACCACGGAGGTTGCCCGTCCTGCCCCGTCGGTTGTGTGGCACAGATCAGTCCACAGGAAGATACAGCGGAACAGTGGGGCTCGATCCAGTCCAGCGATAGCGACACAAGCCTCATCTACGCAAAATTGAAGGCAGGAGGTGAGAAACCTAGTCAGCGTGAGATGGCGGGATTGGTTTGTGGACCAAGCATCTCTGGAGCCTCTGGGATCACTTGAGCATTGTGGATAACGTTTTAGTTTTCCAGTTTGGTCCCAATTATCCAACGAAACTCGTCGTCCCTCGGTCCATGGTACCAAAGGTCCTTATGACATTGCACACTGAGCTGGGTCATGCGGGTGTCAATAAACTAGAGCATGCAACAAGGACTCGGTTTTGGTGGCCTTACCAACGAAGAGATGTATTGGATTTCTGTAGGAGGTGTGAACGTTGTGGCCGCTTTAAGAATCCCAGAACGGCACCGTGTGCCCCGTTACAACCCATAGCAGTGGGATTTCCCAATGAAATAGTCGGTATGGATTTAATCGGACCCCTGCCACTTACGCAACATGGAAATAAATACTTGTTGGTGCTCGTCGACTATTTTACTAAATGGTGCGAAGCGATACCGTTGAACGTCGGAGATGCCAAAACCGTTGCAGGTGCGATCCTTAAGCACGGATTTGCCAGTGGGGTGCACCGAGCCAACTACACCCGGATAAGGGTACGAATTTCAAAAGCTGTCTCATACAGGAGCTTTGTAGATCTCTTGGTATCGACAAAACGCGCACTACCTCCTACGACCCACAAGGGAATGAATTAGTTGAGCGTACTAATCGGACACTTATTAACCTTCTCAAAGCCTTCGTCGAGCACGGTACTGATTGGGACGCGAAAATACACTTCTGCTTGCTAGCATATCGCGGTTCAGTGCATGCGTCAACAAACCAGACTCCAAGCTTTCGTTGGACAGGAAGAGAAATTCGGCTTCCGTCAGATTTGCGGCTACCCACAATTAGCAACCAAAACACTACGGTAGTGGAATACGTCAGCAAACTGCGGGACATAATAAGAAGTAGTGAAGACCTTGCTCGAGCCTATCTTCGGACAGCACAGAGGCGGCAAAAAGAGTATTATGACAGAAAGGCTTTTGGCCCCCCATTACAAGCTGGCGATTTCGTGTGGCTCCGTACGACAGTACCCACCGGGGGGACACCAACTAAATTTTCCGAGGGCTGGAAGGGACACTTTCGTGTTGAAAGGGTTGTGTCAGATGCAACCTGTGTCATTCGGAACGCGTCGCCGAATAGTAGTAACCCATCATTTGTTGTTCATTTCAATAAGCTGAAGCCCTTCGCACAAGTAGCTCAGGGAATCAACCCAACCAGTGGGATTTCGCCGACCGAAGACCAAGGCGCAGTGCCACCAGTACAGTTAGAGCTAGAGGTACCGATAGAAGAGGGAAGAGCTGTGGCCCCAGGGACGGAGCCTTCTGGAAGGGAGAGCTGCGTAATAGAAACTTCGGGAAGGTCGTACGAGTGTGACGAATCGAAGTAATGGATTTTCTCTTCCATTTCAGTTGGTCGTATCAACCTTGCACAAACAAAGGGAAAACTGGAAGAAGGTGAAGAAACTACCAATCTGGAAGACGGGGCAACAATCCAAGAGGACTGATTCGTAATGTGTTTATATTTGTATTTTTACAATAATGACAGTGTGCCACATATTTCAGATAAATCCTTACATTGCTGAAGTTTGTTTTTTCGCTCTTGGTTGACTGTTACAGTTGTTACGAACGTTTGAGCAATGCGTAGCCAAATTCGCAACGGATCCCGAAATCAGAAGGCGATTATCCGTGATAATTCTACGATACTAGATTATTAAAATAAACAATGACGTAAACAATATACAAACCTCAATAATACGATCACAAAGTCTCAACAACGAGAAACCGAATAGCAGCGTGTGAGCAGACAGCACGTGCGTCACGCAGGTCCTGAACAAGGATGTGCCAAAATAGCGCTCTGGGCGCGAACAAACAACAATTGGTCCAGAAAAACAACCAGTTCGTAAAGACAAGTCAATAGTGTATGGAAATGAGTGATGTTGGGAAAAAACACTGAATCGCGAGGGAAAAAAGGGGGATTTTCCACGACCGGCTGTTACACCGCCCACCAAAATCCTCCTGGATCCTTAGCAGAGTCAAAGGTTCGGTATAAAGGTACTGATTCTTCCTACCTGCCTAGGCCCTGCTGTCAGTGCGCGCGTCTAATGCTCGTCGTCGACGTTCTACTACTGGTCGCACCTAACCCATTGGCTACATAGACGTGAGGCTAGTCTACATCTTCCACAAGACCAAATGACCGATGGCGGGCGTGAATGGTCACATAGACGTTGTCCTCGTAAGGGGCCGTCCGGTCCTGGATGTACGCGCTTGAGTGTGTGTGTGTGTGTGCGTGCGTGTGTGTGTGTGCCGGGGTTACAATGAAATCACAGTTATGACTACACATCAAAGGAGGACTTTCTGCAATGTCAACAAAAGACCGCGTGGCAAGAAAACGAGTAAATGTAGCATGCATGTGTGACCTGAGCTCCACTACTTCCATATGTGCAAGGGGCATTCGGTAGCGTCAACAAAAGGCGAACAAAGAACACTGTCACATGTATGATGGGTTTACGGGATGTAGAGTGCGTCGTGCATGCGTGTATGTATCGGGATGTATAATGGAATCGCACTCATCACCACATATCGGAAAGAACCTTCTGTAATGTCAACGAAGGGACCGCGAGCACCTTAACGTGTTTGACGGAGATTGTGTGGTATATATGGTGTTTCTTTTTCCACCTCGATTACTGGTGTGAAAAAGGTTTACTAGGCCACAGGGTTATCAGCTCCTCCGTCTTCGCTCTCGAGTAGGTTAATACTGCGTATGTCACGAATGAGCACTCCGTTAGCTGTCTTCACCTTCACCGTTCTTATCATTTCGTCGGTGCTTTTGATGGTTTCCGTAACTACTCCCAAAGACCAAGCGCTGAAATGTGCGCGTTCGTCGGCGATCATAACCACGTCCCCAACTTTGAATGGTCTTGTTTTGGCCATCCACTTCTGTCGAGTCTGCAAAGCCGGTAGGTACTCCCGTAGCCATCGCCTCCAGAAGACCTTGGCCAGATAGTTCGCTTGCTTCTACCCGTGGAGGTAGCTCCCACGAAGGTTTACCGGCCCTTGGAAACCCTCGTTCGACCTTAGCGTCAATAAGTCGTTTGGGGTGAGCGCCAGGTGGGTGGGGTCGCCGTTCAATACTGGAACCAGGGGGCGGTTGTTCAGGATTCGCTCCACCTCAGTCATGACGGTGTTCAGGGTCTCGTCGTCGGGCGGCTGCTGCTCCATGATTGACAGCAATATCCGTCTGGCGGACCGAATCATGCGTTCCCATATGCCGCCTAGGTGACTGGCCTGTGGGGGGTTGAAATGCCAGCGTATGCCGTAGGCCACGGTTCGATTCTGCAGTTCGTCCCTGTTTATGTTCTTGTGCCAACGCTGCAATTCCCGTTGAGCGCCCACAAAGTTCGATCCATTATCTGAGTATATATCGGCCGGTACGCCTCTTCGGTTGATAAATCTTTGCAAGGCCCGTAGAAACGAATCGGTCGTCATCGAATGTGCGACTTCTAGGTGTACCGCACGTGATTTCATGCACGTCATGATACATCCGTATCGCTTTTCTAATCTTTTCCCGCACTTGATCCACAATGGCCCGAAATAGTCCAACCCGGTGTCACTGAACGGCCACCAGCCCGTAGTTACCCTGCATTCTGGTAGCGGGGCCATGAGTTGTTTGCCTGCTGTGGCATTGCGTCTCCTGCATTGCACACACTGTCGGATCACGCGTTTTACAGTCTCTCGTCCTCTCAACAACCAAAGACGCTTTCGGATGACGCTCGTCACGTGACTTTCCCCGGCATGTCCCTCCACGGCGTGGACGTGTTGAATCATTAGCTCTACTACGGGTTGTCTCGCAGGCAGCAGTATAGGATACTTTGTGTCGAAGTTCAGGTGGGCGTTGGTCAGCCTACCATCCACCCGCAGCAGTCCGTTGATGAGTTTGGGGTTTAAACGCTTCAGCTCGCCTCTTGGAGATGGCATGTCTTCATTGGTCAGCCCCACTTCTTCCGCCCTCTTGAGTTCTCGGGCGGAAGCCTCGCGTTGTATCATTCTGAAAATATTGTACTCTGCAGCTTGTAGCTCATCGGGACCTATCGGGCCGACCGGTATCCGACCTGAGGGCCGTAGCCCTTTCATGACTAGTAAACTTATCTTGAACCTGGTTAACCAAACTAGCGAACGAAGCGTCTTCATCCAGGAAGAAAACCGGACCAGTCGCGATAAAATGGACGACGTTTCGACGACGTTGGTTGCTATCACTACGCCTTTGATCTCCAGTTCCAATTCCGTAGGGGGTTTTAATTCGAACACGGGCCAGTCCTGTTTGGGCAATTGCAGGAAGTTCGGCCCTCTCGTCCACGTGTCCAGTTGCCTGAGGTTGTTCGCACCTCGGGAGCACAGGTCGGCCGGATTATCGCCAGACCTGACATGACTCCACTGGTGCGTGGCCGATTCATCGTGGATAATCGTGAGCCGGTTAGCAACGAAAGTACTAAACCGGCTCCGGACGTTGTTGATATAGTAAAGTACTATCGTTGAATCCGTCCAGAAGCTCACCGACCAAATGTAGAGATCGAAACATCTCTTCACAGCTTGCACCACCCTGACTGCCAACACGGCTGCGCTGAGTTCAAGGCGTGGGATTGAGACCGACTTCAGTGGAGCAACGCGGGCTTTGGCGAACAGGATCCTCGTGGTATATTGTCCATCTCCTGCGCACCATCGTCCGTACACCACAGCTCCATAACCGACTTCGGATGCATCGGAAAAGGCATGTAGTTCTCCAGTCCGTGTCGTATGGCCAGGGGTCAAACATCGTGGTATTCTTATGTCCCCTAATTTCTTCAAGGTGTTCAAAAATTCCTCCCAGTCCAGCCGGTCCCCTCGGTCCAGTGACTGGTCCCAATCAACTTTCTTACGGCACAGCCGCTGCAGCAAGATCTTTCCGGGTAGCAGCCATGGTGAGACGAAACCGAGCGGGTCGAACAAACTTGAGACGGCAGATAGTATGCCACGACGGGTTATTGGCAGCTCGGGAACGTTCAGTTCGAAAACAAAATCGTCCGTTTCCGCGTCCCATTGTATCCCTAAAGTGCGCTCGATAGGAAGTGGAGAGCCGTCCAAATCTCTTACCCTTTCGACCTTTTCGTGATACGGGATGACCTTCAGCACTTCCGAAGCGTTCGACATCCATTTAGTTAGATGGAAGCCACCCTCTTCCAGCAATCTCGTCAGACCCCTGAACTGCTCTAGAGCTGATTCCACATCATCGAATGACCCAAGGTAGTCGTCGACGTAGAAGTTCCTGCTGACACTTTCTACCACCGTCCGATGTACCAGATCGCCATGTTTGTTCGCTGATTCTCGGAGGGCGTAGTTGGCACAAAATGGTGACGATATGGCTCCGAAGGGGTGGACGGTCATTCTATAATTCACCACTGCATTGTCCCGGTCGCTCACTTCCCACCACAGGAAACGCAAAGCATCTCGTTCTCCTACCGGAATCTTCACCTGATGGAACATTTCCCTAATGTCGGCAGACAAAGCCACTTTACCCACTCTGAAACGGCACAGAACATCGATCAGTGGTGTGGTCCAGTCAGGCCCCTGTAGTAGGCGATCGTTTAACGACTTGCCCTGGAACTTGGCCGCACAGTCGAAAACCACGCACAGTTTATTGGGTTTTTTGGGGTTGATAACCGGATGGTGAGGCAGATACCAGATACCCCTTTTGCTGTCGGTGTTAACAGGCACCCTTTCAACGTAACCGAGGTCCTCGTTTCGCTTCATCAAATCCGCGTATCGTTCCCACAGATTCTGGTCTCGAATGAAG
This sequence comes from Fasciola hepatica, assembly GCA_948099385.1. Lineage (NCBI taxonomy): Eukaryota > Metazoa > Platyhelminthes > Trematoda > Plagiorchiida > Fasciolidae > Fasciola > Fasciola hepatica. Next base: position 3,639,697 of record CANUEZ040000012.1, on the reverse strand, counting down.
CGTTCTTTTAGTCGTAGTAATCGTTGGAGAACATAATTTCTGTTGTCAGTCCACGGGTCGACCGATGTGCGCCATGGGAGGGGAACCTCGAACTGTTTTTTGAGGCCTCTAGAGCCTTGCCGCACCGTTTGTAGAGCGAAGTGATCCTCTTGAGACAACGTCGGTCTTTCGTCTCCAATGTCATGAAACTCCTTTTCATAAAGCCGTTGCAGATGATACTCTATGCGGTCCGTCTCGGCGGATAAGTAATTCACGGAACCGCGTACCCCTACTGGACCGTATAACATCCATCCCAGAGCCGTGCGTACGGCATAAGGTGCCTGGCGGTCGCCCACTCTTTGGTCAAGCACCCAATGCGCCTCTGGCACGTCGCATCCGATGAGGAGATCCACCTCATCATCTTCCCAGCCTACGACGGTTACATCCTGCAGGTGGGGCCACCGAGTCAAGATTGCGTCCACCGACCTTGGTGCTCGCATGGGAAGATCCGCTAACGTGAATGCCTCCGTTGGTTCAATTTCCTCGTTAGTGTCTAGAGAGATGAGTTGCAGCCTTAATCTACCGGCAGTCATTACCTGTGTTCCGCCCACCGTGCTCACTGCTAACGACGTCGCACCTTTAGCCACTTGGTGTTTGTCGGCAAACCGCTCTTTCACTAAAGTGGTGTCGGATCCACTATCAACGAAAGCCAACGCCTTGACTATCCCAGTCGGAGTCACTACCCCCACGGCCACTACGCCTAAACGTACCGGTTTACTGGCAGATTGTGAAGTTGAACAAATCACGCTGGGCTTGGCACTCGCCTCGGATATGGTTATTCTCGCCTGATGCAGCAGCCGATGGTGTCTGCCCGTGCAGCCCTCGTAACCACATCGATTCCTTGTTCTACAGGCTGCTGCCCGGTGCGTGGTGTTGAGACAGATGAAACATGCTCCTGCCATCCTCGCCATTCCCCACCGTTCGTCTATTGTGGCATTGCCGAACTTGGGGCATTCTGGTAGGCCATGGCTAGTACCACAGGATCTGCAATTTGGTTTCGCCGTAGCATCTCGTGAAATGACGTGTGTGTTGGTCCAAGGCTGGTACTTTGGATGTTCCCGTACAGGGGTTTGGACTTGGCTAGTACCGGGCTTGTTTGCTCGGTTGCTGTCCCGGATGAGTCGGCCGAATCTGCTGTCAGCTATCTTCGTTTGCCTGTCTAAGTATTCAGTCAGGTCTTCGAAGTTGGCTTCTCTGTCGCCTCGGCTTATCCGTTCAGCTTCTTCCGCCCACCGACCCTGTAGCTCGGGAGAGAGGTGACGGACTATGCCTTCCAAAGTGTGCATGGCGTCTAGGTCAGCCCTGTAACCTAAATGGTCGAGGGCTATTGAGCAGTTCTGCATCTTGATCACCAGGTCGGCCATGGTGTAGACGTCGCCCTTGGTTTTCTTTGCCTCTGCCATCACGCCCTCTATTAGGTTACGGGCTACTTTGAAAGGTTGGCCAAACAAGTCCCTCAGAATCTTTCTTGCCCTTGTGTAGCCTTGTTCTGGATCGAGCATGGTGCATCCGTCGATAGCTTCTCGCGCTCGGCCTCGGCAGTAGTGAGTAAGGTAAAGAAGCCTTTGCCCAGGGTCGGTTACCTTGTTTTCAACGAACGTCTCGAACTGTTTGACAAACTTGCAATATTGCTCAGCTCGCCCGTCGAAAACCGTTAACTCCACTCTAGGCAGATCGATCGATGGTGGTTTGTAGTCGGCGACCTGCGTGGGGTTCCCTACCTTATTGCACTCTAACCTATCGGAAGTGTCGAAGTCACTGGTCCTATACTCTCGCTGTTTCTGTGTACACTTCTCTGCTTCATGCGCCTGTAGTCTAGCCGAAAGTAACTGTTGCTCTAGTTCTATTATTCTCAGCTTATATAAATCAACGTCCTTACGATCAATATTGCTTTCAATAACACATGAGCTAGCACTGACAGGACTAGGCGATCTAGCATTAACTAAAGAATCATAAGTACCCAAAACCTCCCCAAAGACTTGCCGTATTACTTCCTGTCCGGGTTCGACTGCCTTTGATCCTTTCCTTGGCATTTTGCGTGAATTTTCCTCGTTCCAAATAGATCTATTGAGTATTGTTACGAACGTTTGAGCAATGCGTAGCCAAATTCGCAACGGATCCCGAAATCAGAAGGCGATTACCCGTGATAATTCTACGATACTAGATTATTAAAATAAACAATGACGTAAACAATATACAAACCTCAATAATACGATCACAAAGTCTCAACAACGAGAAACCGAATAGCAGCGTGTGAGCAGACAGCACGTGCGTCACGCAGGTCCTGAACAAGGATGTGCCAAAATAGCGCTCTGGGCGCGAACAAACAACAATTGGTCCAGAAAAACAACCAGTTCGTAAAGACAAGTCAATAGTGTATGGAAATGAGTGATGTTGGGAAAAAACACTGAATCGCGAGGGAAAAAAGGGGGATTTTCCACGACCGGCTGTTACAACAGTAGTGAGGCATAAATGGTCTGGAAATGAAACATTAAAATTTAATAATTCTACTACTACTAATAGTAACACTAATAATGGTTTATTCTGGGGACGCCCGGGGCTCGCCAGGTCCATGACAAAATGTTTACGTGATGGAATGGACGGAAAAGATTTGTAAAAATGTAGAAATATGCGCCAGAAAAGTGGGATAAAAGGGCTCGAGAGAGGGTGACGAAGTGGGATGAAAGTATGATGAGTGTGCGATAACAGTATGCACACCGAAGAAAACGTAGGTAGTTTAATTGATCCCAAGGGCCTATTCAAATAAACTCCCGCTGAGTTTAAAAGTCAAGGTGAAACGGGGAGTATGACTGGTCCGGGTGAGGACATCTGAAAGCCGACTTGTATATATATGAGAAAGGCTAGAGATCGGCAAAAGAAACTGCCTTAGCGAGAGGCGATGGAGAAAAGTGAGACGCACGGCAATGGCACTCTGCAGTAAGTGGTCGTCGGACAGGGCATTAAAACTCATTGTTAAACAGGGAGCAAGCAATGCAAGACGTAAATGGTGGATCAGGTGGCAAAATGATTTAGAAAGATTGGATACGATAGATGTGAGGCACAGCTGTGGAAGGAGTGGGGGCATATCATGACGGTCAGCGGGATGGTAGCTAGGGAGATGTTCGGTGGGGAACTGCAGGATGCAGAGCAAATTCATATATACATATACGTGCACGTATATATATATATATATATATATATATATATATATATATATATATATATATATACATTTGGCAGGAACAGGAGCAATAAAAATGAAGTCGGAAAGAAGTTATCTGTTGTGGGAAGGGTGAGTAAGGTTAGATCGAATAGTTGTAGAATTAACTTTGGAATACCCCGGTGGATTATCTTCATGACAGGTGAACATGGCTTCTCAACAGAGAGGGAGAGAAAAGAAAGAATTCGGTGGCACAGAAGTAATGACGAATGTGAGGGGCAGTACATAAAGGGGGGAAGATGAAGGATAATATCAAAGAGAACGGGTAAGAATGGGTCTAATAAGCCGATTGATGTAGGCGAGGCGTGTGGTGAAGGTCGAGAATGGGAGGAGCATTGATAAATGAACTCATATGGTTCAGCGGGAAGATGGTGACGATGGGGATGGCTAAGCAGCGCAGAGCGAGTGTGCATACAAAGCGGAGAAAGGTACCTGGGAGGTGAGACTATCTGTGATGCAAAGATGCAGCAGCTGTAACGGCGAACACTGTGGGAGAGAAATGAGCAAAATAGGTGCCAGAGGGATCGGGTAATGACAGATTAGACAAACTGAAACTGTGAGTGAAAACCAAGACGTAACAATGGTTTTACTTTGGGTGGAATGTGAAAAGGCAGAACAGTCTGAAAGCCACGCAGAAAATGCCTGTGTCAGTCAATATACGAAGCAAGAGGTAGGAGCGCGGACGGAAAAGACGGGTGAGACATAGCCAGTAAGATCGTCTCACTGCAGGCGAAACGAAAAGGTCTGAGAAGAAAGAAGCATCAGTACAGGTGAACCGGTGGAGAGCATTGTGGCTGGAGTGTCATCTCCAAGGCCGAGCGCAATTGGGGTGGTACAGGGCTGCCTAATTTTGGGCATAAACCTGAAAAGAGCAGGTATGTTTGAGTTCGCTCGCGCGAGGATAGCTCCTAGTTGTTTAAAAAGAACTCCCTTATGTTAACTGTGTGAACATTACCAACATGTGTTAGTTCTGCTGCTGCCGCAAATAGTCCGGTGGATTTAAGCCTGGCAAACCTTCCGGAGTTTTCATCCGACAGACTTTCGACGGATCGCGAAAGTGGAGGTTTACTGTAGAGCTTGGCTGGCTTACTAGGGACATGAAGGTTGTCGGTCCGACGGATATTGTCTTCATTGCCGTTGTTGACATTTTCTGCTCCAGCTAGTCGGTCTGAGGTGCTATTTTTCGAGCCGGATAGGACTGAAGGTCATCGAAGTTGGTTTTGCTGATTGCATGGGTGAGTTTGCTTTGGAATACACTAGCTGACCAGCTAATTATATAGTCAAAATGGACGATCACTTGGTCACTCTTGCCCAGAGGATGAAGTACCTTAACATTATCCCTCTCGTGGAGACCACCAGATTGAGCAGTGAAGGAGAGTACCCCACACGGTAACTAGCTGGTTCACCGACTTGCTATGACCGAGAGGGTTCAGCTGCTAGGTCTGGTAGTGCCTTGCCAAAAGGACTGCCAGCGGTGTTTCTCGTCCAACTGACACTAAGAGCTTTGAAATCCCCTAACAGTTAGGAATGGATGAAGTGACGTCTAACTTTCAGACCCGGCGGCTGTTCTGTGAGGTGAAGAGATTCGTCCAGTCTAATGCGTGGATGAAGGTAAGTCACATCTACCAGGAGAAATTCTGAGGAAGAAGTTATAATCTCCCTCATAAAGAATCAATAGGGGGACTTTGGGGAAGAAGATAAAAGAGGTGGAGGGGAAAGACCGTTGATGAGATACAGAACCACCCCACTGGCTTTGCCTCCTAAGGAACTTTTATGGACTGAAGTATATCCAAAGATGGAAACTTCACCATCTAGGTTATCCGGGGTGCGCCAAGTTTCTGTGACCTCCAGAATGTGACTTTTTCTGTCAGCCACCAGTTGCCTTAGTTCTAGAGCCTTTTTGGAGTTGCTTAGACACCTGGCAGCGATGCGTCTTTCGGATGCCGTTTCTTGTTCCAACCCCCTCAGTAGAGCCTTTCGAGAGGGCTTGGCCTTTTTGAGTCCATCTTTTTCGACGCCTTTTCCGGAGGACGGGTCTATGTTAAGGATGAGCGAAAAGGAGAGAACGAACTTTGGGGCGGAATGCGGAGGGGGAGATCTGCATCTGAGCTTCTTGCTGGGGCCATGCCGACTTAAGGAATAGCGGTACCGCGGAGCTGCCAGTGGTTGGAGTTGCAGAGGGAATTCTTAATTGGCCTGGCCCGTTCCACTTGGATCTTGAAAGCCCACGATTCTGATAGCAGGGCCAGGGGTGGCTGGGTCGGGCTCTTTCTCTCCTGCCTGTCTGTTTTTCTGTGGCCTTTTTGGTCGTTGCTGCTGTGCCGATGACTGTTATTTGCAGCCCGATGTCGGACTTCTGTAGGTCCGCTTTTGACTGCTGAAAGCCAGGGGCTCGGTTCGTGTTTCAGCTTCGGGAGGAGGGGGGGAGGCACAAGAAACCTATGGAGGGGCAACGGGGGAATGCGAGTCCGGTGGATTCAGCTGTTGACTTGAGCTCCGGTTCGTATTCTGGTCTGCTTAGGACTATATCAGGAGAGGCGGCGATAGCTCGGAGGAGGGATTATCCCGCTTCCAGACTGGTGACCTTTTATCATGCTTTCTTCCTGAGTGCACTTGAAGAGGTTTATCTAGTGACACCCCTCTGACATGCTCGAATGCCTTTCTCAGCTCGCTTGCCTGTGTGAGCAGATCTAGGGCAGCATTCTTATAGTAGAATTCTGAGACTGGTCCTGATGTCTTTCTTGTACTTCGACAGCAGCCGAGAAGCCTCAGCTGGGTCGGGAATTTCTGTGTGTAGGCCAACAGGCCAAAACTTATCATGTTCCACTGGGCTTGGAGCTTTCGAAAAACGACCCTGAATTATAGCCATTTTTGCTGCGTCAGATGTCTTGCTGTTTAACTAAGCTGTATCCGAAGCTATCTGCTGGGATGCTTATTTCGCTTGAATGGCTGCAACAATTATGAGGAGCGAATTCGTGTATGTAGCTTTTGGGTGGGCGATCCGCAACTCTAGAATCGACACCCGGGCCCCTTGTTAGCTTACATAGGTTCAGTTTGCTCAGGAGCCCTGAAGTAATGCAAAGGCACGGAGCCTATTCAGACAGTAAAATTAGGACCTCTCCCAAAATAAGATGGGCCGTCGTAGCCATGAACGGGCTGAAAACCAATATACTGCGGGCATGTACTGGGTTGAGTCGGGCTAAAAAAGGTCCGAGCAGCGAAATAAAATGGAATGAAATGGGTCAGTTTGTTTTGGGATGGATAGAACGAGCGAGAGAAAAAGATGGGAAAGACCTAAATAGTGCTCAAGAGGGGAACTCCTGAATTAGAAAGTAGACGGGAAAAGATGTAAGCAACAGAGTATCAGGGAAGGGTGGGGAACACCGTCTGCAGTACATTGTCCAGACGGGACTTATTCTGTGTGAAAGTGTCAGATGACTCTGCCTCATCCAGAAATCTGTTTAATGAGTGCATTAGTCTACTTGGGAAGTACTCCCTGAACCCCACTTATGCTCGTGGCCCTTTTGCTCTCCAGTTGTGCCCTCTCGCCGCAGGATTTTCATTCACGGTAGACAGGAGGGCGTTCGTTTTGAAATCGCCTCCAGGAATCGTGAAGTTTGAAGTAGGTCCCCTCTGGCTCACATCCGAGTGAGAAAGCTTCAATTGCCTTCAGCCTTTCCGTGTGCTGCAAGTCCTCAACGTTAGCAGCGGTTTATAAACCTTCTCTACACTTTATCTAAATTGTTTTCGCTCCTAACCGAAGTCGAGGTCCATACTCTTAGAGGGTAGTGACCTCCAACTCTGTTCATTCATTTACCGTATTTATCTGAACTCTCGCTGAAAAGCACCGTGACCGTTCGACTATGGCAAGTGCAAGCTACACGCACGATGTAGCAATGTACATTCTCTACTCTTCCCCATCAGAAGAGTCCATTCTCATGGGTTGTGAGGGGCACTGCTCCGATGATCGCGGTGCCTTATTGCAGAGCACCACGGCAGCCGAAATGTGGTCTTCTTTTAGAGTGGAAGGCTAGCAAACGGCTGTAGTAGGGAATCTTCTTAAGGTGTAACCGGCCTTAAATCATCATTCTCTGAATGACGTCCGACTCTGCCTTTCATAAATGGACTTAGCTCAAGGGAGTTCGTGAGTTACTCGTCCTTCAAGGATGTTGCAGACTCTGAGAACCTTGTAGCCTGCCGCTGCCCTTTGGGTTGACGGCATTGGAGATTCGTGGTTAGGCACACCTGGGTTCTTGGTCCCAGAAGCTCGTTGGTGCTCATGGTGGTTACCTGCATCCGGTTGCGCGGGGCTGGTGTACCAATGGATGAGAGTTGCCTCCACTTGTCACTGTTCAGGCGTAGACCCCAGGTTTCTGAACCCAAGTGGAAGGTGGCGTGAAGATAGTATTGCTTTTCATTGTCGGTTGGGTTCTCGAATAACTTGGCCTCATCTACAAACAAGTAGCAGGGGTACTTGAGCTCTCATGACCAATAGCCCACGAAAACGAAGTACGGCTATGGCCCTGCGACAGACCCTTAGTGAACTGCAGTGCATACTTTCACCGGAGACCAGTTGGCCCCATCCACCGTTTTCTCTTGTAATCGGTCAACTGTGCCGCCAAAAGATAGATACTCATATAATATTCTTATTGACTGAATAGTCCTAATCTACTTACCTACACATGCTTCCGGGTGTACTTTGGGCTGCTATTCCAGCCCTATTCGTGCTGACACTGCATGGTGGTCGCTTTTCAATCCAAGCTTGGTGCATCTATTTTTTCCTTTAGTGGGCCAGCTTTCTTTCTGGGTTAGCTTCGCGGATGCCTGGTACGGTAACGGTTTGCATGGACTGAAGACTGTTCAGTCTGATTACTTTTCGGTTTCGTTTTCTTGCTCGCATTGAAGGATTGCAGACGTTCTGCTCGTTTACTTTCTTTTCTGGCTGTCGCGCTAATCAACTTGCTCTTAAGCCCTACTAGGCGTGCAGGATTCACTGTTTTTACTTGAAATAAAGGACAAATACTTATTGTCGGTTCCTTTTAGTCCGACGTTCATTTTGTGGATTTCGTTCATAATTTTGACCGCCAGCCACCTGAGTAGTAGCCGCGACTAGCTGCCAAAGGCATGGTGTTCACTCTCCTGCGGTTTGCCTCATGAATAGGGCCGTAGAACTGCAGAACAGTCTTGTCGCGGCTTGGGTTCCGCGTCGACTTAGGCTACGTTGCTTTGAGGCCCCAGGTACTGTCCCGAACGGGTGAAGTCTGTTATCTGGTGAATCGAGCATTACAACATTGATCGGGCCCAGACGAGGACTTGTGGGTTTTAGTCGTTACCACCAAAAGTCGTAGGATATGCCCATCGATTCATGAAAAAGCTTGTAACACGGAAGAATTTTTTTTCGATGTATTAGTTCAAGAATTTACATATATACTGACTTTTCACGCCATTTGGTTGCACATTTTACGCTTACTGTCGTTCACACAACGGGCAAGGTTCATCAAGTTGAAGCAAGTAGCCAAGTTACCAGACGTGTTGCACACTTACTCACCCTCCGCTATCTATAACCGCATACATACTCTCATTTACCCACTACCATTGGAAGTCTTCCAAAAGTTTGTAACTCCGACCGATTGACGTTACTTTGCTGAGCAGTTCTACCCAAAACGTTTTTCGTGTTTGTTCGTTTATGAGACCAGAGCACTTGAACCTGGCCTTGAACTGTTTTTTATCGTTTTTGAGCCACTAAACATTAGATTTGTTGACTGTGCTCTTGAGTCCTTTTCACCGCACATTTGAAGTTCTTGAAAAGCAGCAAATTTTGTGATTTTCTGTTCAGCATCATGAAGCCTTACGAATCAACCCCACGTTGACTATGTGATCCCTGTAAACGGTCTGCCCCTAGCTTGAAACGCAGTTATTGTGCCCAGGTGATACCTTAAGAAAAATACTCACCAAAACTGTCGAGAATAGGAAGCGGGCTTCGTAAAATAACTGCGTAAAACTCGGCAAGTCTCTGGCTGTAGTTGTGGTGTTGTTGGTTCTCTAAATAATGCTAAATTCGCCGGTCCTGTTGTTGCCAAGTTATGTAGTTTCAGCCATGATGAGTTTAACTATACCAATGTCTGTAGATAGAGAGTGATAGAACCAGAGCGCGAATTGGAGCTACCCAGAGAGGAACGAGAGTTTCTCAGGGGAGGACCCGCCCTAGCGAGTCTGCAGAAAAATCACATAGTTTGCAATATCTTTACCACAATGAAAAAATCGCTGACGAAAATAAAGCCCGGATCTCCAGAGGCTTTCTGCGTTCTGGCTTATGACCTATCGAGAGTGGGGCCGAATCCTTTCCATGGGCACCCCAAACGGTCCCGTAAATTCATGGGCCAATGAGCGAATTACTCTCGATGCTCGATTGAAAGTCCCAGCTGGGGACTTTTACCTCATACTTTGCTGTCAAGGAAAGGCCATGGAAGCTTTAAAATGCTACTCAATGCTTAGTTCGGCAATGGTCTACCTCAGAGCACGCAGATTCCCCAACCCTTCAATTTGGTTGGAGTCTTGAGCAGTGGTGTGCTGTTGGGGGCCAAATAAGCCGGGAGCATATGAGACCCATCTGACTTGGTGATAAAACTCTGCTAGGAATTTAGAATATCAGTCTGATCTGAACGTGTTGTGCACTATGAAAAACATTGCACGCTGTCTACCCGTAGAATTCCAGAGCTGTTGGGATGTAAAATCCGAAAGAAAAGTCACTTTGGAAACAAGCTGGGCCGTGTGCCTTGAAAGAACTTATGAGCCGTCAACCCGTATAGCCAAAAGCTGATTTGGATGAATCATACGCGGGAGTAGCGGGCTGGCTGAAACGGGGTCAAAGTCGACGCCCTATGGGGGAAGGGATATAACCGAAACCCCATCTTGAACTAACAGGCATGTAACAAATCAGAGACTATAATTTCAGTTCAGTGTATGCCATGCGGCTCCCCTCGTCGTCTATCGGATAGCCTGACCGCTTATGGGGCGAGTGTACTCGGTCGGTGGTCGGCAACAAAAAGGGTCGTCGCTTGCGTAAAGTGCCTAAATGGCCTTATTCACGCCTCAGAATGCAGATTCAGAGTAAGGTGGGACTATAAAGAAGGCCATGGTAAACCTCCCAACTCGCACGTAAAGTGAGATGGGGTAATGGTTTGTTTCGGGGATTCTCGAAGCAAGCTTCATTGCACCGTCGTATGGTACAAGTGAGGTCACAATGGGATTTCGTGGATGCTCATCTGGAAGTACGCAGTACAGAAGAGCGCAGAGGTTTAAGCGGTCATATGCATAAATGCCAGGTAGATGTGGACCTGAGAGTCAGATTGTTACGTCAGCAAGTAAGGAACGAACTACACTGGGTGGTCAAAATACGTAAGCCAGTAGAGCAAAAATGAAAAAATACTAAGGAGTTCGGACGCTATTGAGAAAATGACAGAATAACTTTGGAAAAAACAATGGAGAAAAACTTAAAAAATCAACTGTGATTTTTGCGCGGTTAAATCGGTCACTCGATGCTGCGGGGCTTAGCCGTGTGCAGCGAACGTTCTCTTGTAATTCACTCTTGTCCCATTCATCTCACACTTGCCCAACGGGTACCTGTCCGTAACACGATCAGAACTGTCCTACTTGGCCAGTGACATGCCGATTACTGCCTGCTAGACTGATATTGATTGACCGCTGACGTTTGCTGGGAACTCCTCGCTCTGGTGACGATGCTAGCGCTCGCCATTCGCTGAGTCTGAATACCCGTTCTTTTAAAACGAGCTCTTTCACTGTGCCTACCGAATTTGGGATGCGAGAGTGATGACGGATGCGTGTCTGAACCCGTAGTTCTAGTGACCCAAAAGTCAGGAATGTTCTTCGAAAGGGGTTACTGGACATGCCGTAAGGACAGAAATTGCGCAAGCTATAAACGAAGTCTTATTGCTTAAAATATGGATACTTAACTTCAAACATAAGATTGCGGGAGAGCACCGATAGTGATGCGAGGAGTAGATGCCCTACCATGGAAATTGGGTGGAGCATACTGGCAGAAGATGACAAGCTGGTGAGATGAGGGCACTGAGTGACTGACAAGAAGGAAACGCTGGTTGTCAGCGGATTGGGCTTGAGAGGTTAAATACGGTGACGTGTAAGAGCAGTGCTTGAATGAAACTGTTAAGAAATGCAAACAACTGCGAAAATGGTTGCGCCGAAGAAAGTCTAGTCCGGGAAGTCAGGGGAACAATCAGTCCACCGGTAACCTGGTATACGGGTAATCCTTTCCCAGCCAAGGACTCGAGAAAAGCCCTTTACAGTGGTGCTCGACGTGGATGCCTAATAGTAAAAATGTGATGGAAAATGTGGAAGTCGTCAGGTGGGTAAAATTTTACTGACATATTGGTTTTTCTGAGCTGAGCCTAAGAATGACATATAAGGAACACAAGTTTACAACTGAGTGGGCAAAATTGGGGTACTTATGTTTGATATCCGATGGAATCACGCAGAAGTTATACATTACTGAAATCGCCAGGGAGGGCCGGCGATTGAGTAAACGGGTATTTTGTAGTAGTTCAACCTGAGAAAATAGAAAAGCAACCAGATGATTAGCAACCAAGATTGTGGACGAATAATTTTCAGCTGAATATGTGAAAAACCGCTTATTGGATTGAGGCGCATGTCTCATTATGTAAACCTGGTAGAACAGAGTGACCATTTGACAGGTGAGTGAAATTTGATCCGGTGATGGGCTCGTCTGGGTTAACTGTTGAACAACATGAGAGCGTCACAGGTTGACGAAGAAGTTGATGCGAGAGATGAAAATAACGTGGTTTAGTAGAATCACGTAAGAATGACCCATACGTGGAGCTGTCAAGAGGGGCAGGTAATTGTACAGCCAGATACGCTGGAGGAAGCCATGTATGGAACACCAGGGAAACAGCCAGACGATCGATAACCTGGATTGTCGATAATTCGTTGCCAGAGCCGCTGTAGGGAGATACAAATGACTGGACATAGCACGATTTGAGCAATACTCAGCCAAGTCCGCACGAGTATGGAAACCAAAACGAGATTGATACGTAACTTCCACCACACTGAGTCACTGAATGAAGAACATCATGAAACATGTACAAACCTCAAATTTGCGGTCACGCCAACTCAAAACGAGAACCCATTTCACTTCGTGCGAGAAACATTCATGTGCTTCAGGCAGGCCCAAGATGGGATACGATAAAGAAGCGCGTTGGACGCGAATAAACAGAGGTTAGTTCATAGAAACGTATGTTGTATGAAGCAAGTAAATAACATGTGTAAGTGGGCAATTTCACGAAACAACGATGTTGTAGTTTCTCCGGAGGATTTTCGGAACTGGTTGTTACACCACCCACCAAAATCCTTCCGCTTCTGGCAGAATAAAAGGTCTTGAACGTAGGTAACGATCCCTCCCACCTACCCAGTCCCTGCTATCATTATTTGTTACTACTACTGCTAACGTCCGGAATCTACCCACATATATACACGGTCGAACGTGGTCCGGTGATCAAGCCGACTAGTTGTTCCTCTGCACTGTCTTTCAGATCTGCTGCTCTGCTGCAGCACAAAGGGAGATGTGTCGGGACTCCAAGCATATATGCTGTCTTCGAGAAAGTAGTCATGAATGTATACTTGTGTGTGCTAGGTGTGTGTGACTGTGGGTATGAGTGGACTTGCATGTGAGAACAACAGTCCATTTCGTGAAACCGTCTCGTGGTTGGCTCACGGCAGTTGGGCACTGAGGGCATTATAATGACCCACTGAAATTCGCTGACAAACATTCTTATTATTCATAATGTTCGTTGACCAATGCGAATATGTTTGTGCACGTGTGCAGGGAATTGTTTCTATACAGGTGTGGCTATGATAAAGTTGCGCGAGCTTGTTACCCGGTCTAAAACTTGCACTTAAGTGCTATTGGGCGACTGGATCCGGGGCTTCGACTGGTCCTTCCTCACCCCCCGGAAGACTGACGCTGAGCTCACCTAGAGTCAATGTTCTCTTGGCGAACATAACCTCAACCATTTTCTTGGCCTCGATCATCACGGTGATTAGCATCCTATCGTATGGCTCTTGTTGTTCACTTAGCGACAGCAGTTTTTCTCTGGTGGACCTAATCAAGCATTCTCACGCCCCACCCCGATGAATGGCCTGCGGAGGGATGAAGTGCCATCGGATGCCCAATGCCATGGTTCTGTTCCGCAGCTCGTCTCGGCTTAAATTTTGGTGCTAGTGATGCAAGCCTGGCTGAGTGCCAAGGAAATTCGACTCATTTTCGGAATAAATGTCTAATGGTGCGCCTCTTCTGCCGGCAAAGCGCTGCAGGGCCCGGAGGATAGAGTCAACGGTCATGCAGTGGACTAATTCCGAGTGTGCTGCCCGGGATTTCATGCACGTCATGATGCACCCGTATCTCTTTTCTGTCTTTTTCCCGCACCTGACCCATAAGGGTTAAAAATAATCTATTCCAGTGCCACCAAATGGCCACCACCACGGGTCACTCTAAACTCCGGCATAGGAGCCATAGATTGATTGCCAGCGACAGCTGGGCATTTTCTTCATTGTACGCAAAGTGAATTTACACGTTCCACATTTGCCCTTCCTCTTGGTATTCAAAACTGATTCCGCATGACGCTCGTCACGTGGCTTTCGCCGGGCATGTCCCTCCACGGCGTGTATACCTTGAACCAGCAAGTCTACGGCGGTTGCCGATCCGGTTATATTACTGGATGCTTTGCGTCAAAACTTAGGTGAGAGTTCGCCAGCCTACTACCTACACTTGACGGTCCATCCATTAGTTATGGGCTCAAAGATTTCGAGTTGCTCTTTGGAAACGATGTCTTTTCTTCACTTAATCCCGTCACTCCAGGATTCTTAAACTTGTGAAGGAAAGCCTCGGGCTTATCATCTTGTATAGATCATACTCTGCGAACCCTTGCCCATCAGAGTTTATTGACCCAAAACACACAGCTAAATGTATGAACACTCTTCATGATCAAAACATTTTCTTCTGTGTAGTCACCCATACCAAAGATTGAAACGACTTTATCCAGGATGAAAATCTAACCGGCCGTGACAAGTAAGTTGTCGGCTTGGTTGTTGCTACTGTCATTACAGCTCCTTTGATCTCCTTTTCTGATTAAAGAGATGGTTTCGACTCGCAAACGGACCAGTCCTGTTCGGGCATGGGCAGGAATTTCGGCCCTCCAGTCGGCATGTATAGCCGCCAAAAATTGGGTGCAACTGGGGAACTCGAATTGGCTGGGTTTTCGGCGGACTTAGCTTGCTGCCCCTGATTTACAGTGGCTTCTCCGTGTATGACCGTGGACCGATTAGCGACGGAAGTTCTGAAACGGCTCCTGACGTTGTTCTTGTGGTATAGAACTACCGTCGAGGCAATCCAAAACCTGAATGATCACTTTAAAGGGTCGAAGATCCGCTTAACCGCTTGTACTGCCCTTTTAACTGACACGGCTGCACCGAGTTCGAAAAGTGAGAACGGAACCTACTTCGGCGGGGTAAAGCAGGCATTGGAGGACAGAATCGTCGCTGTGTATTTTTACACCTTTTAGGTACGACCGTTCATACTACACAGTCCTTACCCAAATTGGGATACGTCAGAAAAGGCGTGCGACCCTTTGTTCTGTGTTGTGCGATCAGAAGACAGGCACCTGGGAACCTGTATGTCCACTTATTTACTATTACTAATAATAATAATAGTATATTCCTCGACCGGGATCATAACGCGTGCTCAGGGCATGATCGCGAGTACAACTTGTACAGCAGTATGGCAAATTCACAATTTTCAAAGTTCGGGTTTGTACATCCCAGTATCAGTAAGATAGGACTAGGCAGTGTTTAAATTAACTAAAGCGGAAAAAGTTAGCGCAGGAAGCGCGAAGCGTCTTTGGTTATAGGAGCGAGTATTGCGAAATGTTTGAAAACGCAAGGCTGCCGGTGAAGGCTTTATTAAAGTATGAGGAATATGTAGTATATACGGAGGCAATAACAATAATAATGGTTTATCTTGGAGACGCCAGAGGCATGCTAGACGCATGATCAAGTGTTTACAAACAATGAAATAGACAGACAAATTTCGTGAAAAAGTAGAAATAAGCATGACAAGAGTGGGATGGGTAGGCTCAGGAGGGAGATAAATGTATGATGGATGTATGCACACCAAAGAAAAATAGGGAGAGTTTAAAAGAACCCTAGTGCGAATTCAAGTGGGTGTTTGGTGGACTTGAGGTCCAAGTTCAGGTAGGAAGTCTGACCGTTTCGAATGGGGATACCTGATAACTAACAGATGCACTTGAAAGGGGCTAGAAATTGATATAAGAAACTGTGGTAGCGGGAGACGGTGGAGGAGAAAACAGGGATCCGTTGCTAGGGACTAGATAGTAATGAAGCCTTGATACACTGCAGTAGATGGTCAGCGAACATGGCACAAAACCCATTGTTGAATAGGTAGCGAGAATTAGAAGAAGTAGGGGGTGGTACAGGTGGCAAAATGATTTGAAAGGATTGGATATGGTAAGAGGCGCTGATACAAAAAGAATGGACTCATATCATGAGGGTCAGCGAGATGATAACATAAGGAATGGCCGGCACAGGAGTGCAGGATGCAGAGCGAACGTGTGTATACATTTGTAAATATATGTATACCAGTAGACGTGTGAGGAGCCGGAGCAAAGAGCATTGGAGTGCTAGGAGAAAAATATTCCAGCAATTGGAAGAAGTGGGTAGGGTTAGACCGAAATTTGTAGGATTGGCTTGGGATAATCCAGACAAATTTCTTCATGACGGGCTATCATAGTGGATCTACAGGGAGGGAAGACTGAGATGCACAGAGGTGATACCGGGTGTGACGAGCAGATCATAAAAGAGGGAAGATGAAGGATAGGATCAAAGAAAACAGGTAAGATTGGGTCTAATTGTTTGATCAATGCAGGTTCGAAATATGGTGACGGACCAGAGGAATCGGGTAGTGGCAAATCAAACAACTTGGAACTGTAAGTAAAAATCACGATGCAACTCTGTCTTTGCAATCAGTGGAATATTGCAAATCAGGCCAAACTGGAATGCACACAAAAATCGCCTGCGGCGAGAAACATACTGAACAGGAGATGAGAGCAACGACCGAAGATACACAGGCGAGACAAGAGCAATCAAATCATTCTACCAGCGGCGAAGCTCAAATGAGGCATAGCAAAAAAGAAGCAGGAAGCACCAGGAGAGGTAAACTAGTAAAAGGAAGAAGGGCCCAAGAAATGAATGTGCGACGGAGTGGGGCAATGGAACTGGAGAACCAAGTGCCAGCAAACATGGTCTAAACCGTGGGTCATCGAGAGATCAAAGACAAATCGAAACGTATAGAAAAAAATAAATAAACCCGTCGGCTGGTTGCCAAAAGGATCGATGTCGAAAGACGGAGGGAGAGTTTTACCAATGAATATTCATGCACGATGAAGAGTAAAGCTAACGCCAAGTTATCAATCAGAAATGTCAGCAGCGTATTGAGTGGTATTTCTCTGATATCATTTCGACAAATCCTTAGGATGGTAGACAGTGGCTCGGAAACCTAAAGAAGGAGTGAGCGTGTAAGGTCAGATAAATTTATTTTAGTTGCCTTTTTTAGGTAGCTCCATTACAATATGGAGAGAACGACGTTACACTAAAAAGTGGGCATGGAGAGCAAAACTGAACCAGGAATGTAGTGTGTTGTCGAAGCAGCACTGATGGTTGTTGGAAGCTAAGCTGCGGATTTCAGAAAGAGTTCACCGGGGAGGCAGTCAGCTGGAACAGGAAGATGCAGCAGATGCGTCAAAGCAAAGATGAAGATATGAAATAGTGGTAAACAAGTCCTAAGGCAGTGGTTTGCAAAGGACCAGATTCCAGGCTACAACGAATATTGTTGGATGTAAGGATAAACACTTCTGCACATACAAAAAAATAACATAGAAAAGTTTCGGTCAACAGAGGGTGACTGGAATCATACAAAGATTTAAGAGGACTGTGCTGGATGCTGTGACTATCAGAGCACCTGCTTTTATGTGGGCGGCTGATAATAGTAATATTCGGGATAATAATAGTGATATATTTCTGGGCCATGGTCGAGACACACGCGCAAGGGCATGATCATGGTGTAACACGTAACCCAATAAGATGAAGTATTCACAAGTTTTAGGAATAAGAGTCAAAATTGTCAGTGACAGGAAAACGTAGATAGCAGTGGTTTGAATAAGACGCTCTAATAATGGTTTGTGCCGCAATTATGAACCGCTTTTGAGTCCGAGCGGTAGAGGCGTAAGTTTTGACTTAGAGGTATTCAAATTGGCTTGGAATCCCGGGGCGCGAATTTCGAAAAAATGCAAAATTGATCTGCTACTGTTATTGTGAAGCACATGTTACTTGCTGAGTTTTAAATGACTTACCTGTTGTATTTATAATGAAGAAAGATTGGACAATTTTTCCTCGGTCAAAATATTTTGATCAATCAAACTGTACTCATTTATGTATAGGGGACCATAAAACTGAACTGCGGTGGCAATTCGTTTCTGTTAATGGCAGAAAACCTGTAAAATGTTTTGAGAACGTAGGACAATTTCCTAATAATTATTTAGAAGCACGGTCCTTACTTTCCATTGTCCCGATATCCCTATTTTGTGTGAAAAACCTGCCACCCGTGGTTTTGCTCTCTGAGGAGGACGACAGGGTGCCGTAAATACTGAGACAGGGATTTTACTGATGCCTGAAGTAGAAACAACGTTGCAGATGATCTGATCCATTGAGGTTAGGCGGAAAATGACTGCTTGAACCCTAATAGCACACCGGATCTGGACTGGCACCGAACCGGTTCTGGTGAATTGCCGGTAGATTTCCGGTGGTTTTGCGGTAATATGCCGGTGATCTCCCAGAAACGCTACCGGTACCGTGTCGGTACTTGTGCGATAAAGGGTGGGCAAGCGAAAAATCGACTTGATCTAACCCATACTCCATCTCCACGTACCTCAAGACTCCAAATCCCATTCATGTGATAATGCTTTGTTAGCCGCTATCCAAGGCTACTTACAATCACTGGCCGGAAAACTACATTAGCTAAGCGCACTATTTTCGTGCTCTAATAATAACTCTTCCATCAATGGTCCGTGTACATTATTAACCACTCATGTATAACTGGTACTTAAAGCGCTCCATCGCTATTGGAAGCAAATTTATATAAAAGCAATAACGGGTACAGAATGGGGAAGTTACTATGGTGATAAATGTTTATGAAAAGCTTTGTACTAGAAAAGGTTGAACATATTCTCCCAATGTTATTTTGCGTGCCGGCGAGATCTGGAATGAAAAATGTAAATGAACTATTGGTTTGGCATTGTGAACAATGATATATATATATATATATATATATATATGTATATATATATATAAACGTCGCATAGGCTGCAAAGTGAACAAAGAATGTGAAATTGGTTAGTTGTGGTACGCAACTGAAGTATAAGGTGTTTTTAGGTGTGTTTCTTGGGGAAATTTGATCCCATCTGGTAAGCCGACCACCAAAACTGCGATCATGGGCACCCGTAAACCTCCTTTTTATAATACCCTCGAAATCCAAAGGTGGCACCTCGTGGAACCGAGTAGTCGTTTTGACGGCTTCCGTGAAACTAATTGTGGTATTGATGAAACAGCTTTACCTATCACAGCACAGGGTAATCGATAATTTTCGATGGATAATTTTCCGGGAGTTGCGGTCCAATTACACCGGGGCCCCAGATTTTCTCCATCTAGCGAAGACAACATTCTTCGCGCAGCTGATCCGAAGTCGATGCCAAAGTGGCGCTGTTGGGCTTTCACCTTCATTTGTAAGCCCAACCAATTGTGCAGTTTACAGTGCAGTTTAATTAACTGTTTGTTTCCAGGTCTTTTACCAACTTGTTCAGTTAAGCTTCATCATCTGCATTTGACCGGCCGACTGACTGGTGCTTAACAGGTGTGAAGAGCCATACTAAATGTTTTTATCGCCTGAACCAAAAAAAACCACTAACCTCGGAGTGTTAAAGGCCGCTCCTGTCTCCATACTTACGCGGTTCCTTTCATCTGCCCATCTTGGTGGATTATGTAGAGACGTGAGGAGGGAAGCTGCATTCACTTTATCTTGGTGAGGGGTGGGCTAAGTCCAAAATTGGCCCCAGAGACATAAGTGATTGCACGGGAGATTCTAAATGAGTCATTATTGGTATTCACAAGACTAAATTACTCACAACTGCTGGCTTCGTCGAGGAAGCCGTCGGACTAGTGTCCTCTTGCGAGCAGGCCTCAAGCTGTTGGCCGAACGGCACGTTCCTTGAAATCAAAGCTCGGCATTCAGCGGTCACATTCGTAAGCGAAGTCCCTAGAATGAAAGTAAACGGACTAATGATTACTCTCTCCTGGCAAATCCAACTTGAGGCAATGCACGCGGTGCCCCCACAGTGTGGCCTCTCCACAAACACCACATTTCACAGAGCTAAGTTCTTTCTTCTTCATACGATATCTCTTCCACTTATTCATTTCAGCCATTACAACTGAATGATATAAAGCCATTTCCGAAAATGTATCCAACGAATCACCATCAAGTCTGGAGAACAGTGGGAAAACAGGATGGCCTTAAACCATACTTCGTGTGCAGTATGACACATGCTGAAGTCTCCCTTCATTTCGCCGGAAGACTACTGGATGCATTCCGGAACCCTTCATAAGGCCCCTTAAGTAAACACACTTTTACCTCACAACATGGACAACATGTAACCTCGCTTTATGCTCAATTAGTGTTTATCCTTTATAGCAACCCACTTGAGTGTGAGAAAAATAGTTACCGTTCGCTGGCTTTATAAGACCAGCGGTAATTGCCACTCAGGTTGCCATTTACTACATGGAACCACTAAAAGCCTGACCCAAAAACACAAACCTATTGGTCACTACATTAAGTAATGAACACTATAACATCCATAGCCACTTAAAGTGACTTCGAACTCACGGATGGAAGCATGTGACGGGCGTGACTGGGCAGACCCGCTTTGAGATTCATATTTGGCCTTGACTTTGCTAAAACAAAACCCACGATTGTACAGCTATTTGCGGACATAAATTGAGTGGAAATCGCACGTTATTACCCACAAGGCTATGGATGACCAATTATGTGACCCTTTTCATGAATCGCCCAATAGTTCCCTGCCCACTCGTTACCGGCATGTTACCGGAATGTTGCTGTGGGCAACATGCTATTTGGGAACACGATGCCTGCGGGCACACCACCGGCCTGAGGGGTTACGCAAACGATGGATGGAAGTCGAGCAGGTTTAACTTCGAGTCCATCGACAGCCAAGCAATACTCCCCATCTCTACATATATATATACATACTATATTTGACTATAGTTCTCACGGTATTGTAGC
Organism: Fasciola hepatica; assembly: GCA_948099385.1. Classification (NCBI taxonomy): domain Eukaryota; kingdom Metazoa; phylum Platyhelminthes; class Trematoda; order Plagiorchiida; family Fasciolidae; genus Fasciola; species Fasciola hepatica. The sequence goes on along the minus strand of CANUEZ040000012.1, from coordinate 3,618,965 downwards.
TAATAGACAGATTTCGATGGAAACAGGTTGTCTCATGTCTTCCATTGTAGCACCCTGTTCATTGGGTTCCGGAACCCCTGGCCAATTACATCGAATGGCCAGGCTTCGCAACCATAGTTATGCCCCTTTCTACTAGCTCTGATCCATATATCTAGCAGCAAAGGTCGCTGAACTAAGTAGCTGATCCTCTTGTCTGAGAGTAAATGAGAAAAGCACTTGTGCTACCAGGGCTTTCCTAATATGTAATCACCAAAACTTACGTGAAATGGCCAACAAATGGAACGGAATGTTACTTACTTTCCATCTTTTGAAGCTGTCAAAAGTCAGTCGATCTTCGCAAAATGTTCAACCAAACCCGCGGTTTTCTATATAACACACACATACTCGCGCAAATGATCGCCCCAGTATGAAGCTGCTATGCCCAAGCTCGTGAAAAACGTAATAAGACTCGCATGCAACAGAATTAAGAAGCCAACAACAAAATGGCTTGAAGGAGGCAACACGGTAATCAGAATGTGGCCCACCCCATAAGGACCGTGTTGACAATCACGTTGTCCTCCGCGTTGGTCATCAGGCCGGACAATGCACGCACTCGTATTTGTCTTTTTTTCCGTATCCCGCGCGCTGGAAATGGGCCCATCGACCATGACAGCTAAACTGCACCCACTGAACTTTCTCTTCGAGGTTCACTGTTGGTTCCTCCATTCTGCATACGCTGCAAACGTCCCCCTGAGTTGGTGAGGCCACTGTATCCATGTGTCGACTTTTGCTTTCCTTTTTGAATTGTATCGAAGTATTGGTGAGCAACCGGCGGAAATCCAGGGCTTGCAGTAGGTTTCCCAGGATAACGATATCTTGATCTCCGAATTCCTAACTACCAAGACATATTTTTGTCTCGACTGTGACCTACTACCGTTGGTGCTGGCTACTAATGAGCTATTACTAGCCAGTGGTAATGCCGGAACGTACAACTCACTAGCTTTTAAGTCTGCTTCTGCCTTCCCCGTGGGCTTGGGAGCTTCCTGTAATTCGTACCATGAAGTGGGACGTTTAGCTGGCCCACGCGATAAACTGTGAATAAGGTCTGTTACATGCTTTAACTTGTCATCGCCTAAATGGCTCACAGTTACCGCAAGATCCTTCAAGGCATCATCAACGATTGCCAGTTCAGCCTTTCTAGGAGTGACTTTCGACGTCTTCTGCTTACAAACGAACTCCGGCTCAGAAACGGGAAACCCTGTTCCCGATGCTGGCAGTTCCCAACGGCCCAAGTTTATGTCACCCATGGAAAATCTATTTTTCTTCACTATTGGAAGCAAATGTAGACACGGCAGGGCCCACTGACGACTGAATGAAGAGTTACATTGCGGGTTTCCTGATCTCAGGCTAACTATATAACTGCGACCTTTGGAAGTAACTACTACATATGCTCTATCTGACAACGTGATGCCTAAAACCGCCTGGCAATCATAAGGCTCCAGAAGCACACCACGTGCATACGCAGTCACTCGACCTAAGACGGCCTGCGTCAATCCAAGAACCTTTGGAGCCTTGAAGGGAATCATCCGTCCTCTCGCAAGTCTAGGCCTACGAACACTCATTAAAGAAAGAGTGCTGTCGAGAATTTTCTTAAACATATCATATACCGATGACCCACGGGACAGAACGGTGTTCAAATGCCTGTTCTCAGTTTCAACCCTATTATTGGTGGAACTACTTGAAGCAAATACTGCCTTGTAGCATGTGCAGCTCAGCTAGTTTTATAAGGTATTCAAGTACTTTTCAAGCACTGTGAGGCTTCGGAACTTCCACCTTTGATGACGGATGGAAGACTCATTAAATGCTACAATGTCTTCCATGTATACCACATTGCGCATCCACTGGAATATCGTTCCTCGATCTGTGATGGATACATGTGACAGCAGGCCGCATCTTCCACGCATATCCTTTACAGCGTGGAACCTACAAAATACAACCTGCGCCTCCGGGTACTTTGACCTCGGAGCGGTGTACTGCTCCAGACTGCGGTCAACCACTATGGTTTCACACATTCTGGACTGGGACAGAGACTGAGCTAAAAATTCGACAACTGTTTCGTAGCTAGGTCCGCTTTCGTTAAGCATAAGAGCATACAAAACACTGTGCCCCAACTAGATGTTGTCAACGTGTCGCAAGACATAACCATCGTAATTCGTTTGATGCGTGGCATCAGCCAACATCACATCACCGAACCTGCCGACCAGCTCGTTCCTTACAAGAGGAACAAACAGAATAAAATTAACCACGCTATCGTCAGTAATGACCTGTGAATATCCCTGATTCCGCAGCGACTCCCCTACACGCGTCCCAATTTAGTCCCGTTTGAAACGCCCCGGGGACATTTTGTGCTATTTCCGAGCAAACCCAGGATGCAGTGGCCTACGCGCTTACTTTAAAATTTCGGTAAGCTCTACTACATTAGTTCATCTTGAGGTGCTAGTTACCAAACTTTCATCAATTTCCATCGGAGAAAATAACATGATCTGTGAATACCCTTGAAATTGACTAAACACGACCCGAGTGCGTTCTATTGTCCAACACCCCTATAGAAGGTAGCATTTAACGAAGAAGTTAGGGCACACTTCCATGTTTTGAACTGTACTTGAAGCCATGGGCGAAATTCTCAAAATCATACCACAATTAAAATAGTTTCAGAATAGTCCATTGAGGGGCTTTTTTGGGACTTAATGCTCCATCTATGCGCCGACCGAGCTGGTGAACCGTAGTGTTTTTTAATGAATCATAGTTATTTTTCCAAGTTTTGGACCAGTTTTAATCTAACTGTACGACAAAATTGATCTCAAACTAATTAATAAAAATAGTCCCCCGCTGGACTATTGTGGGACTAAAATGCGCAACCCCATGCTGACTTGGTTGCAAGTTGGAGCGACGGTGCTGGAATACTAAGAAAGCCTAAGGCTTTGCCGTCAAGAGGAATTAGAAATGGTAACCCTCAATACCGTCTGCATATGCAGAATGCAGCGCAGCACTGAGGCTGTAAGATGGGTTTAAAAGAACGGTCTTTGAGTAAATGGGACTGGTACACTGCTAGCGTAGCGCCATATTTGTTACTATCTCTTCTAGTATAGTAGTTATTCCGTATTGAATAGTTTCTAAGGGCCCTAGAGTAGATGAAACTATTAGGATGTCGGTGGTGGTGCATTAGAGGAAGTTGGTCCCCTGCCGAGAAAAGTAGACGTGGGTTCGTCTATGCTCCTACTCGATGGTGCTGGCGTACTGGGGTTATACCCGAGTGTGAGCCAGGAAATCTGATGTAGTGGTGACTGCAAGGTTACCGTTGCATCTTTGTCTTCGTTTGCATATTGTTAAGCAGCGCAGCAACGATTTGTGGACTTAGTTGGAAAAACCTTGAATGGCAGGAGCGGGATGGGGCCGAACTTCCGTCACGGAAGGGAACTCTAACGGTCTACTTTCAGTGCTTATGGTAGGCGACATTAGGGTCTGCCTCAGGTAAGAGGGGGGGGGGGGGGGTGGCAGCACGATGCACATGCATTGACATCCAGCTCGTGACACTCTAAGAGCTATCCACAAATTTTTAGACGATGTCGTCATTATTTTCTATAGTTTTATCACAACCAGATATCTTGCTGTCAGAGAAAGTGGAGTTGCTTTTGGTGGGTGATCACAGTTGCCAAGGCCCGATCGAAACATGGACCGCATGTAACAAGCAACATTGGTAATGGGCCAACCACATCAGTCATTCCATAGCCATACTGCAGCCCGGGGATATGGGTCACATATGACAAGGCTGGTGTGCCCGGAAGACAAAAAGTGGGGTATTTTCTCTCTTTTTTATGCCAATCTCTTACATTTTGATGTTCATTTCACCTCACTGGTGGTCAGCTCTCTGAAGGGAGACAATCTGAGCCGGGAATGTTCAAAGATGTATCGCTGTAACACTCGCCATGTCCGTAAAGTCAGAACCCCAGGGGGGTTTACATGGGACAGAAAGTGCAGGGGTAGGTAGAATCAACCACAGCCTGCGATTATTCGATGTGGTTCATGTTCACCGGGACGCAAGTTTGCGCAGTGATTGGGCACTACTTACGGCACTAACAACGTGGCAGAAGGACGGATGAATATGGTGGAGCTTTTAAAAACCCTAAGTTGATTTGGACTGAAGGTTTAGGTTTATGGACTCCAGTATCTGATGCCTTACACCCTAACGTGCGACGGGCCGTTTTGCTGGCTAGCTCCGAATAAGATATATGATGGTAAAGAATTGAGATTTTTTGCAGTCCGAGACCGCGGGAATGAATCGCTGAGTGTCATAATCGCCGCCAGAAGGAGGCCAACAACATGTGGTTCTAATTGAGACTAGGATGGTGAAATCGGTTATCCGATTTATTGGTACCCTTTTTCCACCTCAAAGACCTGAGCCCTTGAAATATAAGGATTGTACATCATGGTAAGCGTGTTCACCGTAAGGGCTAAGCATATTTCTTGTTTGAAAGCCACCGATATCAGTGGTTTTGCCCGGATTTGTCATTGTAGCATGCTCCAAACTGAAGCGTGCTTGTTGATGAAGTTTGACCTATGTGCAAGCTTAGGCAAAGGAACAGAAACTAAGAGCTCGTTGTCACGCAAGGAGTGATTAAAAAGGGTTTTCACCCATGGGGTTGAACTATCTGACCTGTCTTCAAGATATTGCGGAAGAAAATTGGTCCTTTAGTAAGCGGACTGAGGCAGAGCTGAGTGTATCGCTCGTGACAATATAAAAGGAAACGGTGAAATTTGGGTACCTGAGAGCCTTAAGATTCCGTAGCGAGGTTAGAACTTGATCAAGATTAATCAACCAGTAGAAGAGAAAAATAAACTCTGCGTGAAATTAGGGAGGGAACTGAGCTGGAGGATAGGGCTGGATATTAAGTTCACTTAGTGAGCCACGCCAAGTGTAGTAAAATAGAGTAGACTTTTAGTTAAAATCGAGATAGTCATGGAATTATGTGTGGTGGGACCTGATGCAGAAAAGAGGCAGCGTAAGCAAAAGCAGATCAAAGAGCGTCGAGCTAGTGCCCATTCTGTTAGGAACTGTGGTGATGCATTGGGACGTTTCACAGATGGTTCGTAATTTGTTGACTAAGTATCAAATGTTTTATGGGTAAATCATGGCAGGAGGCAAGAGTCAGGTGATAGTGAGGGAGTTGGGCAATGGCGGCGAATGACTCTATTTCGAGTGACCTCTAAATGAAGGTTGGGTAGTGGGAGAGGTGCTGGGTCCTGGGTAGAGACAGAGGCTGAAACTAACTCGAAAGTGGCTCTGAGAACGATTTCAGAGGCAATGACCTCAGTCATAAAGGCGACTGAGTCAGAGTGCTGTAACCTTGTAGGTTTACACTAAGGCGGTGGAAACGACGAAGAACGGCAAGGCACACCCTACAGATCATCGAGGGTTCAGGCCAGGGTTCAACACTTTCCTCTTAGTCTCTATCAATAGTCGTATATGGATTTAAAGGAGCTACCAGATTTTAAAATGCTCAGCGCTACATATAATTTAGACTTGAATACTAATACTAATACTAATACTACTACTAATAATAATAGTAATAATGGTATATTTCCCGGCTATGGTCGAGACACACGCGCAGGTGCATGATCATGGTGTACAGCGTTACTCAGTAAAAGGAAATATTCACAAACTTCAGGTATAAAAGTCAAAAGTGCCAGCTGTAGAAAAACAAAGCCCGCGATAGTTTATATGGATCACTCTAATAATGGTTTCCGCGCCAACTTTGAACCGGTTTCGGTTTCGGGCTGAGCGGTGGCGCGCAGTGGGGATATGGAATATGTAGTTAATTCGTGCTGCTAAAGTTGCATTATCAACGGAAATGATACAAGCCATGAAAAACGGCGGTTCACCAGGTATTTGCGAACAGCGAAGTTTCAAATAGGAAGAAAAAGAGATTGTATGGAAGTACACCCGGGGAAATTGATGCATGCGAAGAGAATAGCAAACCATAAAGCTGATGCAAACCATGAACGTTGGTTCTACCGGGGTTCAAGAAAAGGAATGAGTTAGGAAACAGGGAGACGCGAAACCAATTTTATGAATGAACATTTTGTACTTTGGTGAATGCGGAAGCAACCAAGGTCCATATGAGGGTGAGTTAAATTTTGGGATCAGTAACCTGTACCATTCAGAAATGTGAAATGCGACTAGAGGGTCCTGGAAAGGTGGAGGATTAACTTCCAGCCGGACACGAATCCAGCGAAAAGCGGACTGTTGCGACAGATACTAAAGCGGAAAATCTCCGCATTGACTTGGGCAATATTATGCTGTTTCACGGAAAAATATATATACATATATAGATGTGCATTGACACATTGAGCCTCAGTGTTATTCGGCGTCATTACTGGCAATGTTTTACATTCTATGGGTATAATTTGTCTGGCGGGGTGAAGGATATGTGTCGGTCAATCAGTCCAATGTGGCGAGATATGACAGATGTAAATGACGACTGGTATATTAGCAGGTTGCGACTGAACCGTTACTCGTGTTGGCTGTAATGTTGATATCAGCTGGAGTGGTTTTTTGTTAGAAAACCCTGATTAATACGATAGGCAGTTGGGGGTATTTCCTGCAGCGTGGCTTGCTTGCAGTCTCAGATGATATGAAAGGTCCCACATGGGTTCCCGTCGATACGAGTCATAGTGGCATCTTTGGTTATCCAATTTTCCCACCGAGATAGTGGGAGGCGACGAACCTCAAATAAATAGAGATTACAGTCTGGACGTGGCTCCAGATGTGGGTTATGGTAATATATGACGACAACAGTAATGAACTGGTTGGGTTTATGTGAATGGGGCAAAGATAGAGTTCATTTAGGCGGTCAGTGGCACCTACTCTACGTTCTGGGTGGAGTAGGCTCGCCGGGGACTGAGCTAAAATGCTGCGGCCTAGCAAGGTTGCGTCAAACCGTTGGGCCATTTTGTATGCATTCTAAAGGATTATTGGTTCGCAAGTTGGTGTGGCAGTGTTGGGATACTAAGAAAAACCTAAAGCTTTAAGGTTAAAAGGATCTAGAAATGGCAACCCTTGATCTAGTTTGCTTATGCAGTCTGCAGTTCAGCACCGAGGCGGTAAGATGGGTTTGAAGGAACAATGAGAGTTAATGGGACTGGTACCCTGCTAGCATAGCACTATATTTGTTACCGTCTCTTCCGGTATAGTGGTTACTCTATATTGAATGGTTCCTGTGGGGCCCTAAAGTGGAAGAAACTATGATGGTGTCGGTGATGACGCACTAAAGGAAATTGGTCTCGAGCCGAGAAACATAGCCGTAAGTTCGTCTATGCACGGTTTGAGAGCCTATCGAACGGATATCAGCTGGGACTTCATTCCACAAAGTTGTATATTTAAGAAGGAAGAAGCTTCACCTTGAGGATTTCCGAGAAGTAGGGGTCGTTATACGGTGTTACCTATTGCGCAGCTGATGTGTCAAGTCTATACCGAACTGAACTTGGCTGGAAGGTGCAGCTTGCTTGTGGAGAAAATTAAACGAAAATGCAAGGTTTAGTTTTGTCCTCCAAAGCCACGGAGGATCAAGCCGCAGGATCATACACCGCTGCCTGTAGCTGAGGTTCTTAGAAGGTCCAAATGGTCTTTGATAAATTGACGCCGTACATTTTCAATTTCGATAAGGTCATGTTTGTGCATATTTGAAAACACAAGTGCACAGTACTCTAGGGTTGGGCGAATACGGGTTTTTACATCCCTAACTTACTTTTCGTGGGAAGGAAATTTATCTGCAACAAGCCAAGGGACTTGTTTGCTCGCGCGGTTATGTAGGAAGTGTGTTCAGGGAAATTGAAAATGTAAGAGTATTGCAGTTTGGGGTCTCGTACTAATGGGGAGTGTGGGAGTGAGACACCGCTAATCCTAATCGCATCACGAGGAACATTGCGGTCTAGTGTGAGACAGCCGCTTTTGTTCACTGAAAATTCCTATTCCCGGCGATCACAGCGGGAGGATAAAGACTGTATGTTGACCATGATGTTATTCAGTGTTGCAGGCAGGTTTCCTCTTTTGAATTCGTAGGCCACCTTCATGCCATCGGCGAATAAGAAAATGTCACCATAAGTGATGACACTGCCAACGTCATTTATATTACGTAAAACAGCAGTGGTCCCGGAAGACTTCCTACGATGACCCCGCTGTTTACCGGGTGGGGATCTGACATCTGGCCATTGAAGCAGGCAACTTGGTGACGGTCTTGTAGGTAGGTTTTAAACCAGCTGAATGGAGGTTCTCACTTCCTAGACCCCTAACCTTGTTCAGCGATTCAGGGTGCGGGACTCTGTCAAAGGCTTTTGTCATCTCAAAGAAGATGATGACAAGCGTTCTGTCTTCGTCAGCAGCTGTTGTTACCAGGTTTAGAAAGTCGAATTGGCAGGTTGGGTACGAGCGCGATCTGAAGAACCCGTGCCGTCTGAGACTGATGAATTTATATCCAGAAAGGTTATCGGTCAGGTAGCGTTACACGACAATTGCTAGCAGCCCGAGATCAGTGGTGTAGGAATAACTGGGCGGTAATTGGTAGTGTCATGCGCTGTGCTTTCTTATGCCTAGGTATGACAACGGATTTCTTCCACCGGCCGAGGAAGGTTCCGGTTTAGAGAGATAGACTGTATGGGTTTGGTAGTAGGAGGGGAATATCCGGGCCACTGAGAGGGAATATCGCTGGTGGTAGGCCGTCAGGTCTGGGGTAATAGTTCGGTTTGAAGGTGTGAATGTATCTGTTGATATCCGTAATGATGATCGTGATAGTAATGAATGGGGAACTTGTAGTAGACGAGCTGGCAAGCTGGGCACACGCTGGACCGGGAGACACGGTGGTTGTGCAGAATGTGCTAAAAGTGTCGGCTATCTTTAGAGGTGAGGTTATAAGATTATTCAAATGAATGATCTGTTTTAAGCATTGAGTTGATTGTGGGGCACGGGTCTTGTGTAGCCGGGCTAGCTCTTGAGCTTTGTTCGGGCGGCGTAGTGCTGTGGTTTCTTACCTCAGTCGTGGGTCACAGACTATGAGGCAAATTTCGCGAGACAGACGTTCCAGTCGTAAGACTGTAGAATGGTCTCTATTTCGTTGGTACTGCCGTCGAAGCTCATCGTATTTCTGCTTTGGCCCGGTTCTATAGAAACTGGCTGGTCTGGATGGATAGTAGGGGCTTAAAAATTTCTCGATGCAATAAAGTAAACTTTAGTAGAGTAGGTCAGCTGTGTACTGAGGATTTGCTGTTAAGACGAACTCGTCTCAGTTTCTGGAGCGAGTAATTGAGGGGATGTGGTCCCATCTAAAGTGACGGAAGGAAGGACTGCCGCATGGTAGGCTTTCAGCGTGTGGCCTGGCTTGACGTCTGCAGCTGACCACTTTATTGTCACTACCTGTGTAGTCGCTTGGTTCGGAGGCAGAAGTATTTGTTAGGCCCAGGGTAAATGTCACATCAAGAATGTTATTCTTTCTGGTGGGCTGTTTTACATGTTGGGCCTATTGTCCAGGCGAATGTATGAGGCGAATTGTAAACACGTGCTCAGAGCAGCAAAGGGGGACCACTTTGTGACCGGGGCTTTCAAGTTACCTGAGATAAATTTGCGTCGAAGTGGCAGGTCAGCAATATTAATAAAAGCATCAATGATGGGGTTAAATTTGGAAGTGTCGTTGTTGGGGGTCACAGTATGCAACCTTAAACTATGGTCATCTGGGATAGAGAAATTTCATACAATATAGATTCTTCAACATTCGCCAGCGCGGAATTTTCTAGTAGGGTGGCAGATAAGCCACACTTTACTTACACCAAGCAAACTTTACCCTGGCAGTAGATGTGTTGAGCCCCCAAGGTTTCATAACCGATCAGTGATATTTTGTCAAAAGGTGTGTGCTCGGTGAGTCAAGTGTCATTGATCAGGATGATGCCGAAGTCGTGGACGACAGTCAGTCTTTTTTAGCGGAAAGTTTGTTCAGAATGGAACTGGAAACGAATGGTGCTGTGGAAAGCATTTCCGCGGGGGGCTTCGAGTTATCAGTGGATTTGGTAGCCAAAATGTGCGTAGGACAGTTATTACTGATAGGCGGGTCATCTCTATAAGAAGACTAGGTGTGAGGTACTGCCTTCATTTGAAAAGCCGTATCCCTTCCGCCGCAGAATGTGTAATGGGATAAACACTCATGAAGTCTAGAAGAGATTAACACTGGATGCTGAGGTGACTTGGTAACTAGATAAATTAGATCTGGAGGAGGGTATGCTGACTCCAGGTGGGACCTTTTGGGGGAAGTCACATATAAATCGGAGGTGAGACAATAGTGATGCTAGGGGGTCAGTTTAGGGATGGAGGAGCAGCCGTGGTTTCGATATTGGCCTTGTGAGGAAAGTGACGAATGGCAGGATAGGTGGGATTGGACTGGGACGGGTGTAATGTTATGGGTGGAGATAGTTGAAGCGGCGGACATTCCACAGAGCCCCACGGAATGAGTGTGAGGGAGCAGAATGGTAGCAAAATTGCCGCTGATGAAAAAGGCTTTGGTACAAAGGGTCAGTTGGCAGAGTGTATTTAGTGGGGTCACAGTAGAATACGGCCGTGCTAGGTGGTGAGTGGGAAGAAGCTGTTGAAGTTGCGAAGGGGCAAAGTGGGGCATACTTTGGGACGGAAAAGGGTCAGGCTCGGGCCACGTGTTATGGTACCGGTTGACAACCCTGCTGGTAGTCCATCCTGCTTGATTCGGATTTGGTAGAGCTAACGATATGAGCAGTGCACTCAGTGGAAAGTTTATGATTTGGTACTGCGTGATGACAGCGGAGTCTGGGTTGATGGAGGTGACATGTAGCCGTTAGGTACGTGGATCTTCAGGGACCAAATAAATGCCCTGGTGGACTAGCGCCAGGGCGAGCGACGTGATTTCGTAAGTATGCCTTCGGTGGAGGACTCGGATGGGTAATATGCCGGTTAGTTGGAGCTCGAGAGGCCAAAGGTCGACTGTCGAATAAAGCCGGGGGCTTGACGATGTCAGTGCAGGGGAGATCTTGGCTATTGGGAGCAGCAGGTTGCGAAGGTGACGTTGTGACCTCAGCACTAAGGGACAATGTTGTAGCTGGTTGGTCTGTGCTTGGTGGAGCCTTGGAATCTGGCGATTTGTTGTCTCGTTTGGCGGATAGACTAGGATGTGAGTGGCTGCTGGCTGAGAGGAGGGGCTGCGTTGCTCGGCTGTGGGTGGACTGCGGAGGAGATTGGGGTGCAACATGGAGCCTTTTAGAGGGACGTTATGGTGTTGGAAGCGAACGGGACAAATCTAGGTCCATATTTTGTGCTGGAGCTCTGGTTGGCAGGAGTGGTGAAGAGTTGTTGGCGGTGGAAAATTGTTCAGGAGGGTTGGGTGGCACTGGATCCGGGAATGGTGGGAGTACTTGGTCGCCGGCAATCAATCGAAGGGCATCCCTATGCAGCGGGGTTTTGCCAGGAGTAATTTTTATTTTTTTTATAATGAATTCCATGGCAGCGCTCTCCTCTAGGAATTAAAACATTATCGGGCACGTTCCGGTGTGACCCTTTTCTGAGTCTTTGGCGGTAGCACTCGTAGTGTGACATACCACAGGCCATGAGCAAAGACTGTTTGATCGAGGAAAGGGGTAAATAATAATAATAATAACAATAATAATAATGGTATATTTCTCGACCATGGTCGAGACGCACGCACAAGCGCAGGATCATGGTGTACAACGTTACTCAAAACAATGAACTATACACGAATTTCAAGAAAGCTAGTCAAAATCGTCAGAAGCAAAGCAATAAAGCTAGAGTTAGTTTTAATGGACCAAAATGATAATGGTTCGCGCGGCAAATACGGTTTGGTTTCAAATCCTGGTTGGTTGGTGGTGGCCCGTGGAAATGCGAAATATGTCGTGAAAATAAAGCGCTAAAGATGCGGTATAAACCAAAATAATGCAAGCTGTGGATAGTGGAGGCCCATTGGGGTTCCATGAACGGGATAAGTTATGAACATGAAGAGATGAAAGAAATGAATGGGAGTACACTCGTGAACTTTGGTGAATGTGAGGAGAACGGCTAACTATAAAGACGACGATGGCCCGGAATGACGGATATCCCCGGTCTCAATAAACGGAGTGCGTCATGAAACGGGGAGATATGAACAAACTGTGTGGAAGTGGACTAGGAAACGTTGATGAATGTGGAGGAAACAGAAATCCATATAAAAGATGAGTTTAGGTTCAGGATCAATAACCCGTATCATTCAGAAAACAAGAGAGCGCAATTTGAGGGCCTTGAATTAGTGAAGAATCAATTTCAAGCCGGGTAACGATCGAAAGAAAAATGAAATCTTGCGAGAGATAACTGGGTGAAAAACCTCCGCGTAGGCTTGCGCCTTATTGTTCTGTTACGCTGAAAAAATATATTGACTTATTGATTCCCAGTGATATTCGGCGTCATTATTGGGAACCACGGATGGAGGGGGGGGGGGGGGTAAGTGGACTTGCTTTCGGGTGACGTGTCGAAATTCAATGAGTAAAAAATTCCTGTGTTGCGTATTCTGGCTCTGTTATTGGATTGTTTCAAATGAGACCAGGGTGAAGTGCAGCATCCCGTGGGTATGGTTCATCAGGCGGGGTAAGGGACGTGTCAGTCAATCAGTAGAAGGTAGCTTAAGAACTGTTATGTGTGAAGACTCTAGCAGTGACATCAGTAGCAGAGGTGTTGCTTTAGAAGACGCCTATCAATCTACTGGTAAGCAGTTAGGAGTGTTTCAGGTCGCGTGGCTCGATTCAATCCCGTTTGGTATAAAAGTTTCCGTTTAGGTCTCTGTCGGTACGGGTCGAGGTGTAGACCTTGGTCACCGAAAGTGGAGCCCGAGAGAGTGGACGACGACAAACCTGAAATAAATGATGTTAGCAGTCTGGACGTGGTTCCAGCTGTGGGGTATGATAATAAATGGCGACAGATAACAATGAACTGGTTGGGTTTATATGAACGGTCGGTGGCACATTTCATATTTTGGTCTGGGTTTTGATTCGAGAGTTTAAATAGCGTAAGGTTGATAAGCACTACTTCAGGCTTGCTAGGTAGCGTGAACCGGGTGGGCTGCTGCGTCTGAAGAGCAATTAAGTAAGAATGTAGAAAGAACCATTAAGGCATCGGTGGTGATGCGCTAGAGAAAATTGTTATCATGCAGAGAAACGTGGACATGGGTTCATCTGTGCTCCTACTCGGCAGTGCCGGCCTACTGAGATCTAATATGAATGTGAGCAGGGAAATATCATCACGTGGTGGATGCGTGAATACCATATTTGTTTTAAGATTGAGGAGAGATAGTCAGTGGAGGGTGGAAAAATAGGAACAGTTCTCCGTGTTCATTTTTTGTAGACTCAAGTGAGGCAGGAGTTGGTCATTTGTTGCCTCCATATGTTATCCATGTCAGTGGGCTTGAAGTCCAGGCTGCGGTAGTGATTGTAATTGGCAGGAGGCTGTGGTTGCTGTTAGGTAGGGTTATAAACCTAAATGTGGCTTGGATGCTAGGACATCGAGAAGGCCGCTTTCTAAGAGAGATGTCGGAGGGTGGAGGGGTATGGATGGAAAAGGTGACCGATTTCCACTAAGTTCTTTTCTCTATTTCTCCTTTTCCGGGCTTCACCGCGGTTGCCGTTATTCGTCAGGTACGTCTACACGCTGTCCAGTTCAATGGGTTGAAAGTCAGAGCTATGGTTGCGATTGTATTTGACGTCAACATGCATGCTAGGTGCGCTTAGGGAGGGTATGGGGTGGTTGAAACGTAGAGTAAGGGGTGGGTAAACGTATGTGGAGAGTCCAGTGCACTGTCACCCCAGTCAGTCTCGTGCGTGAAAACCAAAAGCTTGTCGAGAGGACAAGGGCGATGCATGGTTTCCCCTTTTGCAGGATCAGGTCTGAGCTGATGGGAGACATACCCATAGATGAGGGTTGCCCAATTCCTTCACAGCCCGATATCAGTGGTATTTGGAGATCGAATCGATCCCACGAGGACATTTTTGTTTTGCTGTTCTTTTTTCCAGTTTTCTTTTCTTTTTTTCTGTTTTCTAATAGAGGGATGGTTGAGCCCATATAGGAACTTTCCATAGCCCCTCCGGCCGATCGCAATTTTATGCGTAATGGCTTTTTTCGCAACTGCTGGGGGTGGTTTGTTTTCCCCACTTTCAGACGACGCTATGGTATCGGTGCCGTTGGCATCAGGGGTTTCGCTAGCATGGGCTGGGAAAATGCAGAGTGGGACCATACAAACACACGGAGTAGGACAACGAACGTTGTAAAGCACAAGATGGCATACGTGTATCAGTCTCATACAGCGCCAGACCATGCCTAAGACCATCAGAGACCATTCCGGGCTAGCTGGCGTAGATGAGTCTGGCTCAGTTGATGGGAAATAGTGCGGTGTATAAGAGGGAATATGATAGTGGCTGGTGGATGGTAGGTATAGGGGTGAGACAAGAGGAAAGGCCACCAAGTAGGTACTAGCAGGTGGGCTTCTGAGAAAAGAGGTTCTGGAATGAGACGATTAAGAAAGGCGAAATGAGGCCGGACATAAAATCCAGGCGAGTGGTGGTAGCCAAAATGAACGGAAAAGGAGTGGAAGAAAGTAAGATGGTGGACGGCAGAACTCAGTGTCCTAGGATCCAAAGCTACATACCCATTTGCTGCAGAGACATCTAAGGCTAAGGAACGTTGGTTGGCAATAGAACACGAACATTGTCTAAAATTAGAAGAACCGGCAAGCATTAAACTAGGTATAGTTACAAAAGTCAGCAAACTGTAGCTACCGTAGTATGGATTGTATGCAATAAACCGTAAAAAGAAATAGTTGCACTGGCGTTTGTCATCGGGCGAGAAATGAAAGTTCTGGTGCAATAATCCTAGAAATCAAACCCGTTTTCGTATGCAACCTCTTCCGTGACGGTCTGGCCGGTAAGATGGATCACATTGGGAACAGCCAAGAAGTGATTCAACGAGCCTCTGAACTGGGAAATTGAGAAAACTTTGAAAACTGCGGCATTTTTGGGATTTTTCATCCTCCTGTGGGCTTTGCACGCAACTGAGCCCAGGAAGCGGCTAGCTGATATAACAGCAACTACCATAGTAGACTTTCAGCATTAGGATATTTCGAGGGATCGATGATACATGCGAGTGGCATCAGCGTGGTCAGCGCTTCATCCATGGATCGTGACTGCTTTTCTAAGGACGTAACTCTTGCTGAAGCGCATTACATTCATTAATGGCCTCACTGTGGGCACACAAAGAACCTTCTGCATGTCGCTAGGATGACGTCGGAGTCAAACCTCTTTCAGAAGACTATTATCGATCTTAGTAGTTCCTAAAAGAGTCCGCATGTACCGAAGAAAATGTGAGGGTTTGCTATCTCCGAGCTCATTGTCGGCAAAAAAACCGACGATTCGCTGCTTGTCAAATGTGCCAGTCCGGCCAGTGACAGCTACTTCGATGCTTTCGTATGGATTGGGTTTTTCTGATTCCAACAAATCTTGCACTTCTCCGACGGTGTGTGGAGGAAGAACTGAGACCACGTAGTGAAACTTTCTTCTTCCAGTAGTCACGTTGCGCAGAGCAAACGTTGATTCCAAATGTGCGAACCGAGTCCTGGGGTTTCTTTCCCTAAACAGTGAGAAGGGAACGGCGTTTGCATTTACATCGGTGTCAAAAAACTTAGGGTCGCTTTTATTGCAAACGGTATATTGAATTGAACCTTCACAAGAGTGAGAAAACCGATGCAGTGGGAAGAATGCAAAATACTGACTACGATATTCGGTTACCACCGACTTAATTAGGGAAAATGATAAACCGGTGCTCGAGGATTTACAAAAAGATATTAGTTGGGACAGAAGGCTCACCAACTTAATTCTCCAGACAACAAATACTAAATAGATCCCGAGAATAGCCTACGGAATGGGCAACAAGCCAAAAGCTCCGATGCGTGCCAAAAGACGGTAAACGCCGATGAAATAGATGGAGAACGTTTTATATTGCAACAATGTCTTTCACTTTTACGGCTGAGAGCGACAGTGAACTCGATACTAGCTAAGAGAGCTAAAATCATAACCGTCCGCAAGCAGAGCAGTCAAAAATGCGTGTTTTCCAATTGGCGGAAACCAGTTGTCCTTACAGCAAGCAGACAAAAAAGTATAGCCATGTGGCATCGGAAAACATGCAACCTGCTCAAAGCCAAGTGCTAATTGGTTGTGTTTTTCTAGAGTAGTTTTGGTCATGAATTTACGCATTCAATCTTGGTCATCTCCAGGTAGCTTAAGTGGCACGAGCCCTGATCCACGTCGCCCCCTCTGTCACTTGATGTAAAAACCGCTAGCACCCATCCAAATAGCTTGACGCGTACTCCATTCTTCCAAGCATATTTAATCAGCTATAACTTTGATGTATCCCAACAAAGTACACTTACAGGGAATTTTATTGGTTTTCTTCATGGTGCACGTTTCGCTTGCTTCGGGTTCCTCTTTATGCGGCAAACAAGTACAACTCCAGCTGCCACAGAAACCATCAGATTCCACGGATTATTTTGCGATGAAGCTGTGAGTGAGGGTCCGTCCGTTATTGCTCCCATTATTAATGTGTATATCGCGCTATCTACAATCTGCTGTGAAGTTCTTCTCATCGGTTTCATGTTCGGCAGGACTTTTACTATTTTCTGTACCTCAGTTGAAATCTACTAACATGTGCCACTTTACCTTGTCTAACCACCGTCTATTTGAGTCTTATTGTACCTGAGAATTGCAGACACTTCTTTCAAAACGTTGTGAAAATTCTATCTTATTGATCAGCCCACTGCACTTTGCCAATTCGTCTACATGTGCGTCTTCGCTACAGTGCTGAACACTGCCAATATTATTGTTATTATTGTTGTCATTATCAATAATATTAATATTACTGATCTGCCAATGGAAACAGGATACCCATTATTCTGGTAGATATGTGCGATGACTACCTCTTTTCCCGCCGCCGGCAAAATCACTCCTGACGAAACATAACTGATGGAGATTTATAGAGGCTACATGAGTTCACCGTCTCCTCGAGAGCACGGGAGTGGATTACTTTCGGTCCAATAGAGCAGCAATGGCTGGGTTGAAGGAAACGATGATCAATCTCACAGAAAAATATAGTCAACCGAATAAAGATAAAGGCCAAAGTTGACGAGTAAAATTGGAGTGGGAGTTACATTGGGTTAGAGCTAAAACTTTAAGCATACAAAGACTAAGGGTCCACACCAGCTAGCAAGAAGCTTTGGCTAGGGAACCGGCTTGACGCCCTGGTGCTAGCGGAGTTAAAGCTGAGCTCCCTGGGTGAGACTTTGAATGAAATTAGGGCACCTTGCTGGCTTATGCTCGAGAAACAAGTGTCCGTGAGACTGCATTTCGATGGGATTTGACCCTGTCTTTTCACCGGTTTGGGATAGCCCAGGAAACGTCAACAACGCATATGGGACCAACAGTCTTTATATTTAAAGGGGAGGTGTGTGCATCCCTTTATAATGCTTTTAAGGTGAAAGCGGAGGGAATGGCTACCATCTCCTATGGCGAACTGTTTTATTAGCTTGCCACCACGTTGCTGAAGAAGTGAGATCTGGTTGCTAACCTTGACTGAGCTTACGTCAGCTGCTCTCCTTGGCTTTTTGTTTGAGAGCCTTAGGCTGCCCTTTTAATAATATTCGGACCAAGAACACAATAGTCATTTCATATAATGATACTTACCTTATATGACCTCAAAGCTTTTCACCTTCCACAGAGGCTAGTCTGAGGCCTCCGAGTCTCTATCCTAGGGAGTAGCCCATCCGATTTTTGAACAGCACCTTGCATTACCGGATCAGCTACGCCATCAACGGTTGGCTAACGCAGGATTTACCGTTCTAAGTTAGATTGCCACCTGTCCATATTCCATCATTATTAGCTTGCAGTTGAGTTCTAAATGCCGTTCGAAGGTCCTCTGGAAGCGTCTCTAGGGCTTAATTCCCCAAAAAACGCTGCACTTGCGCCCGTCCTCTGTGGTAGTATGGCAGGCCATTTGTGCACTCAGTTTTGTTAGTTACCGCGACAGCATAAAACGGGTCCAAAGGGCTTCCGTCACATCGGTGTGGGGTCTGTCCTATTAACACTATTTCGTCAGCAGTTCGTTCCCCAATATACATCCACCTGAACTATGACAACTACTGGGTGAACCGTTCTTGATAGTTCACCTAACTTAGGCAAGTGAAAATGATTACTTCTTCTCCGTCTGCTCACTGTTTTCTCTTTGCGTTCAAAACGGGGAAGATTCCCAAATCAAACCCCGTGCAACCCAAAGAAATGATTTTACCAGGGTAGTTACTCGGCGGAATGCCTTTCCAAAAGCCACTGTACCGCCGCAGAATGAAACTATTTTGAAGAATACCTCAAGCGTGCACGGCAATAATCGGTCTTTATACGACACCAAGTTATTATCAAAGTCACTGGAAATGACACTGGTTAGACGGAATAAAAAGAGGGGCGGACTCACGTGAGAAGCCAATAAGATATGTGCGATAGAAGTAAAAATGAAGTAAGTAGTGTGAAATAAACTCGTGAGGGTTCGCCGTTCTTGCAGCCACGACGTTTGTGACAGGAGCCAGTATCGATCAACGTATTCGATTCAATTCAGCCTGAAGGCGATTGATCGAGTGGGTCGAGGTAGTGTTAAGACAAGTGCTCAGCAACACCAAATAGATCTCTAAAAGCGCCTTTTATTGCAACTAGGTTTGGGCGATGCTTTTCAAGACACTTCAAATCAGAAGCGGGATTCCACAGGGATGAGAGACGTATCAGAGAATGGACTACGTTCCAACCTGGGTTTGCTTGAAACAAGCGGTAAATAACTGCATAATAACGGAAGAGAAATGTTCTCCGATTTGGAGTTATTTGATGACTATAGTGAAATTTCATTGTGCAGTAGACGGTTCATATAATTTTGAAGTTTCCCGCTTTCCGGTCGTCGCCTTTGCTTTCATGTTTTACAGCTAATGTCGGACATCCAAGTGCCAGTTCTTCACGTTCATCTTGGATTTCAAGGTGTGGAGTTCAATATGTTTTACGGTGTTGCCCTGCATATTTGTAAAAAAACTTCCCGTTATCCACATATTCCGCGATAGTTCGCCGGACATGCTAGTCCAACTCCACATATATCGGTCGGACGGAATTCATCTTTCCAAACGCGACGACGATGGGCACCACCTGTGCTTGTACTGTTGACTTCGGTGGTGCTGGAAATTGTGCACCTCAAACTACCGCTCTTCGTCTAGCGTACTCTGTTTATGAGTGCCGTTTCTCGAGTTCTCTGCCAACCAAATACCGAGTATCTTGGGTCCCTGCAGCGAGTCCTGTTTCACGTGCGTTACTATTGTTATAATTTGCCTCAATCTTTAGTTTCGTAAAATGTAGTAGGTAGATACTATCTAGGTGAGCGTGCTTCATAAATGTTTATGGCACAACCGAAATTCGGTGTAAACGTACTAAGCATCGACTGAATTTCTACAGTATCACAGGAGGGAAAGAAAATAATTTTGCATCCCACTAGTTAGACGCGCACAGTAGGACACTCTAAGTATGAGTGCACACCTTCATCCTCATGACTTTAAATCGACGGGAAGAATTGTCTCCAGGAGTTTGTTTACTAGTTGACGGATACGATACAACGAACTAATAAATATTGGCTCCGCGGTTTCTCATGAATATTTTTCAAAAAATAAAATTTTCCCCATTTGCCGCTCGCCCACTATGCACTGCTTCACTGGGTCTAAGTGCGAGCCACCTTATGTTATCCTCACAGGGTGGAAGAATTCTCATGCTTATTATTGCGAAGAGCAGGATAAACACCGTACACAATCCCATGTGGCACCCCAACATACCAGATTATCTTCGTTCAGCCGCTGCTTCAAAGCTGATGGAAGTTATTCTTGGGCGGACTTTTTGGTTGTGTTCTTGCTCTTCAGAGTAGTCCACATCTGCCTAGAAATTTCGGGAAAGCTGTAGAATAAGGCCTTGAATAAATGCCTAAATTACGGCCAGTCGAAGGTTCAAGAGAAGTCTAGCTGAATATGGATCTAGTTGCAATAGCGCCTTGTTTATCGGAGTCTGTTTTTATGGGGGTTATGGTTCCCGCCCTGTGACCACTTTCATTTTTTGCCTCAATTCTCCTTTTCTACTGTGGGCATAACGCATATCTGCTTTATCATTATCGGATAACTTCAGTGGTACGAATGTAAATCCTAGATGTATGCCCCAAGTAACAGGAATGTTTAAAACGGACAAGCCGCGCTACTGATCTCAGCCAGTAAAATCAACCGGAGTACCCAGCCAGCAGCTTGTCCATCCTTCTATGCTGCGTCGTTGCCAGAATCTTACTCAAAGGCTGCTTCAACTTCATGCTCAACGGTGTTCCAGTTACTTTGCTACTAGTCAGCCATGCGGTTTAATCGTGTTTTGGGTGATGACTTTCAAACCTGCCGCCAAAATACTCAGTGACGTTTACCCATCAATGCCAAGTCTGCAGGATTAGCTTCCGGTCTGATATGACGCCAAAGCCAGGGTTCAGACCATTAACGGACTTCGGCCCAACCATTTGCAACGTACGTGCTCGATCTCGTTTTTGTATGGTTTATAATGTGCAAAACTGTAGGAGAGTCCGTCCGGTAGCTAGATCCGACAAAATTGATTTGAGTTTCTTCTGTGAGGGCCCAGGAGACTCTAAGAGTCAGTCCTGCGCGGCTGACCTCAGTCAAGGAGTCTTTAGGGTCCTCAGAGCAGCTACCCTTGTTTTGATCAGTTAAGCGCGACGAGAGCCATCTTCTTTACAGCCACTCCTGAATATGTCACCATCACAAAGCTTACTTCAAAAGCCTTGCAAAACACAGGGAGATGGAAGCCCTTAAAAAAAATAAAGCTGAATCTTCGGAGCCCAGACCCGGTAAATACTCCTTAAACACTCATTCCAGCAGCTTAAGGCATTTTTCTCCAGTTGGGTCGTCTCAACGGAGAATAAATCGACACAGTGACTGCAGCAACAAGTCGCTTGGCAGAAAGAAAGTTGAAATGACCTCGGTTGGTCGAAAATCGACGTCACTGCAGACAACAAGCCTCGTCTTGCTCGACATTTTTCGAGTACCTCGAATCAAAATTAAGGTGTCTTCCGTGGCTTTTCATTCCAACCCAGAAGACTTTCCGGCACTGGCGAGCGATCATCAACTTCTAAATTGGGGTGCCTCAGCTCAGAATTCGGAAGAGTACCGAGCACTTTCCTACGTGTTCGCACCAAGTCTTCTGGCCGGAGGCAATCAAATGATAGCAACTCACTCACCTGCACAGGGAAGCTAGCGCATTCTCTGGCGTGGGCAACTCTACAAGAAAGTGGTCAACTCACAGGTTGCCATGCGCGGTCTCGGAGGCGTAGTCCTCCCGGTCTCCCTCATTCTTCTACCGTGCAATGTGACACGAAATTTGCACAAATTGAGGATGAAATATCATCGAATATGTGGGTATTTTTGTTATTCAACCGGGTTATAACCATGTTGACTACATTCCCTCCAGAAGCTCCCCAGTGTTTCTTGGTCTTTCGTCGACGCTCGAAAGTGCATGGTTAATTCTTCAGTGTCCGCATATAAGACAGCAGGTTCTTTTCAAATGCCCTGCAATGCTCCAACCAGACATGCTGTTGTGTCCGGCTCCTGTAGTAGGCAACAATTCAAAGAAAGTTCCTTTTTTGCTGCGGCACTGTGAACATTATCATCAACTCGATAGGCTTTTAGGGTTTGCTACGGAGTGATTTAGCAGGTACCACTTACGCTTATTTCTTATTTATCCGTATACCCGGCGCTGAATCAGAGCGAACCTAATGTACATACCGGTCTACCACTGTACAGCATTTATCAAAGAGTTCAGTTTCACGCACAAACCCTTTTTTCCAGTCCGTTTGATCTCTTTTTGGCAAAAACGATAAACCAAAAGTGCGACCAGGGGATTTTTCAATGAAAGTGCAACCTTATAGTGCCTGTCTTACAGGGCAGGGGCTTCGGCAACTACGTAATCAACAGGTTAGTCTTCTGAAAAAGGGCTAATTTCGATAGGCCTTCTTCGCAGTACTTGATGTTGCGTTGTCTGTCGATCTGTTCCGCCAATAGATGGACTTCGAATCCTGTGTAGTTTATCTTTCGCAGGAAAGATGGGTTTAAATTTATTGGCCCAAGGGAGATCTTCACTTCTGATTGGATAGCTCCTTTTCTTCATGAACTGACTGAACAGTCGGCCGTCCTCGCTGGCCTGAAGCTTGCCACCGATTTTGAACAGATAAACAAGTGTAGTCTGCAAACAAAACTAAGCCGCCTACTGATGCCTCAGCTATTACCCTCACACTGGGTTCATTTATTCTCCCGGGAACCTCATCAACCGTCCTAAACCGCAAATCCTAGAAGCGCAAGGGTAGCCCTTGAATAGCTCATCCTGTGTTCGAGAGTTGGTTAACGCCTGACGTGTCAATAGTCCGCAGAAGCCCTAAGTAGCACATGGGTATTTAAATGACAGTTTAGTCGGGATGTTTGAAACTTCGACCAGAGGATTCCTTTGTAGCAGCAAACCCTCAGCCAGCGAACGAGCTAGTCCGTGATCTTATGCATGCAAATTTTTCAGAATTTCTCCAGATTCTTTTTTGCCAGCCGTGGAGGCGACATAAAACTTCCTGAAATCGCATTCCTTTTCTGTCGCTTGCAGTATTGTGTCAGACTAGGTAAACTGTGGTCATTGTCCAAAACCCTGACCTCAGAGTATTATACTAACTGATTCACAAACCTCCAACAGGTAGAAGAACAGTTCGGAAATTATTTCAGTTCCATTTTAGGTAAATCCAAGCGGAGAAATTGCTGTGAATCCGCCATAAGGTTTGCAGATGTTGTTCGTGAAGCGTCGTTCTGTGCTTAGCCGTCGCCCAGGTGGCAAGATAGATACACAGTGCCTTTTACGTCACCTCTGGCTGTTTCTTTCTCTCTCGGCGAGTGTCAGACGCGATTTCCCCAAGTGAGTTCCATTCGCCACCCCGAGAAACCTACTCTCCCTATTCAATTCTATCCCCGCTGCAACTTGCCTCTCTTCTAGCTGAACTAGCAATAAGCCATCCCTAGACCTATCGTCAAATCAACTAGCTCCAAAACAACCTCGTGTGCCAGAGCCTGAGCAAGAAACACGGCCACTTCTGACGGGCAAAAGAGCTTGGTTTACCTGTACAGAATTTTTCATTCATTCCTAACCTTTGGACAATTTACTGCCTAATACCGCCGTTTAGCAATCCAGGGATATTGAATACTGCAAAGTCAAACCAGTCACACGTTTTAGCGACGCATAACAAAAAATACCGACACTAATCAGATCGAAGTCGATTCCTAATTGGTACAAAAAATATAGTAGCTTCACGATAACCAAGTCTCGATAGCCTTGCTTGCTTGTTCCCGCTCTCCAAAGCAGCCAACGAATCAATAACCCAGTTGCAAAAACTCAAGGTAGCCCCGGGATCCGCTTGGGCACATTGATTTAGATGAACTAGTAAAATGAAACAAACAACCGGGGCTCCGCTAAAGGTAGCCCATACAAACGAAATGCTGTTGTTTTATCAAGAAATTTTGATGAAGTCAACAGTGTTCTTAAAATTATTCTCAGTGTACGTATACATATTATTTCTTTGTTTTACAGCCTAAGCTGCCATAAGTAATAGCCCGGCTTTGGAATTTCGGGCGATGGAGACAGCTTTCTTGATTGGTAAGAACGATCCAGCTAGAGATGAGAGCTAGGGTTCAAGAACCATTTACGGAAGGCTCCGCGAAAAAAGGTGATATAATCTCCTGCTATTGAACGCTACTTTATTAACAAAGATACCGTAGAAACCATGATCGAAATCAAAAATATTGTGGTGGCTCAAAGTTGTGTCGCAACTGAGTTTAAGGTAATCACGGATAAATAATCCTCCGAGGAGGAGACAAGGTGCACATCAATGACCTTTTCGTCGCAAATGAAATACATCTGTCCGTGCATCACAGTGGCTGTTATATCAATAGGGAGGCGCCAGCCTTCCAGACTGATTTCTGGCGTTTACAGTTTAGACGGGGCGAAGCGAATAAGCTCTCAAGGGAGCGGAAGTGGCACAAGCTTCAAGTTGGGCGAAATGTCTATGAGTAGACAAATACATTGTGTAGTGCTGCTCAAAGAAAACGGTATACTGATTTCCGTGATACAATGCACAATTGATCATGCAGCTAGCCTTAGTTCTGTCATAAGCTGCAGACGTATGCCTCCAGTATATACCGATAAACAACCACATCTGTTCATGTAAAATTAATATGGAGTCACATTTTAAGACTCTGACAATTTGCTGTCCTTTGACTTCGAAAGTGCTACAGCCCCAACATCCGAAAAATAATGCCAGGAACAGTGAGTTCTGCGACAGAACTAATGACAATTGTCAGGTACAACTGATTTACAAGATTGCTTACCTTGTAACGTAAGCCAACTCTGTACCTGCTGGCAGAAAGCCAAGTAAGGCCCCAGTTTAGGATGTTTTTTACATGGAACTGCACTGTGCTAGATCATCAGCACTTGTAAACTTGCTTAGTCGTCTAACGTAATTATTTTGGAGTTGCCTTTAATGACTTCAGACTTGCTGCTGACCCCCGTGGACCAAGAGTTTCGGTGTATGGGTTGCCCCCTTCGCCTCTGTTTAATTAACATTTTTGTGCACCGTACCTTCGGTCCTACGGCGTCGCTTATCTTTCGGAAGTCAATGCCTTTGTGACTACTTCGTGTTTATTTGCCTTCATTGGTCGAATTTTGATACCTTTGGCATTCGCTTTACTGGGGAATCACGCCCTGCGTTTAGATTGACCCGGAGCACCGTTTTCACCTCTCTGCCTCTTCTTACAGGCACACAAGCACACAATCACAACTTATTAGACGATCAATGGACCTTCTGCCTTTCGTCCGGGTGCACTTATGTGCACTTGACTTCTCTTAGTTGGTCGGTTCCAGTTTCAAGCAGCGTGTCACTGTAATCTCTACCCCATTCAAGCTTGTCACATGTTGAACTTAAGCAATTTTCGAGTGACTGCTGGTGATCAGTTTCACTGATATTACTGAACACAGACGAGCGCTGTCTTGAAAGCACCTTGACACAAGCGCAGCTGTCTTTGTAGACACATCTTAATTGAGAGTGCCTTTAGCCGTTTTAGGCAAACCTTTCAGACACAGCTGCATGTCGTCCCATTTCCCTTTGCTAAGTTGTACAATTTTATTCATTTTTCTTGCATTGAAAGACCTGCCCTATCTGGGAGGGTGCATTTGTAAACTACCATACTCTAGATACCTCACGAATTCAATGATCGTTTATTGAATATTAGAACAGTTTATCCAGAAAGTCTCTGTGTTTATTACGTTTGATCCGGGGCCGAACTTACCTCACTCGTTTGGTTGCTCACAGAAGGGGAGTCTGACCCTGATCCCGTGGGCGGAACTAACAGGCATTGTTGTACGAAGCTCCAGTCAACCTATATCACGGGGATGGCATAGGTCTGTCGAAGAAGTTTGAAATACCGTAATGTTTAGGGCTTCAAATTATCTTTCTTGACGTCCATTCCCGCCGATTGCATATTTCGTACTAGAACCATATTATCGGGGCAGTAAGAAGCAGATACCGTTTTACCAATCAACTATTAGGGAATAATCGAATGTTTCTAAGGGGTTTCACGAAGGAATTGCAACTGAAAGAAAAGGTTTTTAGTTCCACAGAGCCGTGGACATGAACAGCAATAATTAGCTTAGTTGAAAAATTATTGTGAGGGAAAAATTGCCCAACATTGTTACATAATAAATACTCCAGTGAAGCATCCGGGACTCAACAAACGACTTATGTCTCACAATAAAGTTGGCAGATTAGCTTCGCACTTCTCGAACTTAGCACCCAAATAATGCCGACTTCAGCACCGATTCAAACACCGCCAGGATCAGACTCACCCCACCACCAATTCAACGGCGGTTTTTGCAGTACGCATTGATAGTTCGTTCAGAAACGTGTTCCTGAATCAGCTGAAGCTTCAGTAAAGTAAGGGTTAGCTGCAAAATAGGATGTTAAAACCTGGGAAAATTCAGAAGTGTACCTGGATCCCTGAAATTCTCTCACCAGGGTGTTTGTTTTCCAAAATGAAAGCTTGAAATCAACATTGAGGAGAAAAGCCGATTGGCGAAACAATAAAAATTTGAAGTCCGGTTGAATGTCGAAGTTGCCTGTCACTGCAGCTGGCGAAAATTAGTGATCGCCGGGTCACTGATGCTGGGGTAAGTGGTGTGGTACCTGGTAAAATAATGTCTGTATTTAATCAAAAGTATTTGTCGATGAGTCTTTGACGGCGGTGCTCTTAATGCTGCATATGGCGGGGGTGCGTCAAAATGCGCGGGTGGTAGTCCGTGTATGGAAACGGCATCCAGTTTTTTAAACTTTCGAACAAAAAAACACTTTTTACACAACTAATCATATTAAATGGACCATCACACGGCAGTCTGCGTGGTTTCCGTACGGAGCTGTTGCGGATAAAATCGGAAAGTAACATTTTTCCTTGGCACACTCGCCGGTCATCACCCGCACTCTATTATGCAAGGGATGATGAAATTGGTGGATCCGCTATTTACCATCCATGGCTGACGTTATCTTCAGTTATTCCTAGATATCCACTCCCAAATGGTTCGCCGTCCAAAAGCTCTTGTGAGCCACGGGGATTCCCACACAATCACGTTGCTCACTCTGAGAACAAATGAGGCGCCAACACGGGCGGTCCCCTTAAGTTCCTTCGTCAACATCTTTGAATTGTAGAAGGTGTAAGCAGTCTGTGAATTATGAACCGAGAATATAAACCACTCAACGGTTTACTCTGGTCACCAAACACCGGAGCGAAATTAAACGACTGCATAGCCCCCGCTTGCAAAAGAAACCAGATGCTCGGGTAGCCACGATGTTCAACTGAGTTTACAGAGGGCTCTTCGTAATATCATATTTCACTCTCTCAATAGTCCCAGCTAGTAGCCACTCACCCATGCCACACTCACGAGCACATAGGGTATCGATGCTGTGGAAAAGTCCTGGTTATCCTACACTCAGTTAACCAACACATTTATTGTCTGGCGTTCACGTAAATTCGCCCAGGCCGTAGTGTATAGCCATCTTCCGTTATCGTAATCCTCAGCTGGAAAAACTGCCAAGCTGAAGCTAAATCCTTCTGTTGCAGGTCAACACTGCCGTCATATAGTCCACGGGACAGCATCGTCTAACATTTCGTTGGTAACTCACAGTGGACTGACTGAAAGTGGATACCAGCAAGTATTGCAAAATGTTGGCTTCCCCCTCGCAAAACGACTGTAGTGAAAGGTACTGAAGCATCTCTTCTCCAGGAGCACAGTAATGCTATCCCACGCTTATCTAGGGGCATAGCGATACTTTTGAGGGACAAATGAGACTCAAACGTGCTTCGGCATATACCGACTCAAATCCGGTCAGCATTATCAGCCTATGGTTCAAAAATATCACTTCGTGCCTATCAATTTATTATTGCAACCTAGGAGCCCTCTTATAGCACGAGCAATACCAACCACAACCCGAAGTCAACTACTAATCACTTGTGGAGGCACCACGGTATTACTTTTGCGGAGTCCTGAGTGGTTATCATATTTTTACTTTCAAAACCACTGCTTCCCCGGGACGGGTCTCTGTGCGTTTTTCTGTGTCGAAGAAGATGAAGAAGCGACAACTGACCTCGTTATTCAACAGGCCTGTGGCCTCTAACAGGCAGCACTGCGGGAAAATGATGTGGTTGATCTTTGGTGCGATGGTAGGACCAACTGTCTCCATTTCCCTTTTACTGCTTCTGTTGAAAAAGTCACCGGGGGGGGGGAGACACGTCGATCATCATATCCGTGAACAACTAAAGGACTATCAACGGCTATACATACAGCAGGGCGTGTTTTGGAGAAACACGTAACGTCTTGCAAAACTGTTCACTGCTCGAGAATTATGGTTCTGCGCCATGTCAAAGGGATATGTCACTCATGTATCACTATGGGCCTTACTGTAGCATCTGATGAAGTTTCTCGTGATGGGCTGTTGCTGGGGCTACGGGCTTTTGGCTTTCCTGACCCGTGCTTTTTGGAACTTTTCCGTGAGAGTCGCACGCTCCCAGTCCGCGTGTTATGCTGTCAGTGGTGGTGTTTCGTGCCACAAACTCTGTTGCTTCTAGTGCTCTTGAATAACCTACCACAGACCCTCCGATCCCGCTGCTTTTTTAAGCCAACAACCCAAAGGCCGGGCGCACATTTCGATCGGCTAAAGACTATGTGACACAAAAGGAGAAATTTCATTACCCGCGTCGTTTTACAAACACTTGTGGGCTATTTTTAAACAGGCAGAAGCGGGTATATATCAGTGAGAAGACCCAGTAATACTTCGGGCCAATAAACTGGGCGCTTTGTACCCCGTCCTGTCAAAGGAAAAGGCCTAGTAGTTGCTGCCAAATGCAGTACAAAGGCTCGCGGACACTCCAAAAGAGCGTGCTCCTCAGAGCGGAAAGTACTCGGTTCCATTCGTCACAGAATTTGGGACCTGCCCTTGATACCTTCAGAATGCCTTATGCTTCTGGCACAAGCTCCCCTTTGAAATATAGCTATTGGGCTGTCCAACCGTACACTCTGGCGGAAGTAGCCGGACTAGAACAAGTATAACGCGCCGTCACGTACTTGATGATTGAGCTACATGCGATAAATTATGATGAACTTCAGAAAGCCACTGATTTGGTCCCTATCGCCTGTAGCATATTCACGGTGATGATAAATATATTGGACGAATCATCCCTAGCCTCAATAGGTCTGTCACGAATGGGTCTTTTCCAAGTGGAGATGAAAGTTAGTTCAACCCAGGAAGGGTGTTTGCTGGGCGATGTGATTCGGGGCTTCCCGCTCACTCCGGTGTTTTTCGTCATTTCGTACTCCACCTAGCCTTAAACCTGGAAAACCCGTTTCTCCCGTATATAAATAACGCGAAGTTAGTTTTCTTTGTAGCAACAGATTACTCGCAGCGGAATCTGAGAGCAGTATGTCACTGGTCAGTGGTCCGGGAATCACCACCAAGAGCCAGAAGATGTATCCATTGGGTAGAAAATCAGGCATCAATCGACTAGGTAACTTGGAGAAGTCAGTCAGTTCACGAAAACTACGAAAGTGAAAAAGCAAAGGAATCAATTCTATCTGACAAATTCCTATCTGTGGTACAACTTTACTTGGCCAGTCAAAAATCTTCTAGGGAAGTTCAGCGGCTCAAGGGAACCTCAGCCTCCGAAAGACCTGTATTACAAGGTGCCCTTCCAGCTGTACCTGAGACTCCGTGTTCAGGTGTTGAGGCCTTTCTTGGTTAAGGAAATCAAGCCCCTGAAACAGGTTCAACGACTTTTCACAAGGTTGCTTGCTAGCCTTAGAGGCCTTGCCTACGAGCAAAGACTCGAGGCATTGAAGTTGTCCTCGCTCAGGCGCGAAAGCCGCGGAGGCGACCAATTAGAACTTTTCGAGATCCTCGAGGTGTGTATTGACCTTCAGGGGTCGGCTCCATCGTTGCTGAATTTCAGCGACCGTTTGACCATCAGAGAGCACCTCGCGAATTTAACCAAGGAAGAAAGTCAAAGCCGTTTGAGAGAGAAGTCTTTCGCCTTTAGAGTTGCACGTGACTATAAACAGCCTTAAGTGATGTGCTAACCGCCCAAACGGATACGGAGTTTAAACATTGGGTGAACCTTTGCTGGGACTGCGTATACCAAAACCAGCGGAAAAATAGCCGTCTTAGCCATTATTCTTTTTCACTTCTGCCTCTGTTGCTTTCGTTTCTCCGCAATTTCCCATTGAACCTTTGTCGCCCGCAGTTTCATCTATAGCTTTCACCTTTCTGCGTTCACAGTTAGTCATCGGACTTCCATTTCCAGTTGTCATCTGCCCTCCTAATTTTACCATCTCACGTCTCAGTGATAATAATAACCTTTTTCGGGGAAAGTCTCGAGGCATGCTTGGTAGTAAGGGCAAATGCTAAACGGGAGATCAATATGGCTTAACTGTACGAAAAAAGATAAATGTGTGAAATCGTAGCATGGGCTGGAGATATGGTGCATAGGAATGTTATGCTAATACCGACTGACAAAATTAAGGTGAAGTGGTGTGGTCTCTCGAATCGGGCAAACGTGGCAAAAAAACTCCGGATGGCAAGTGTGAACAGACAAGATTAAACGACACCAGTGGGGAGTCGAAGTAGAACAAACGGAAGTTTCGTTGGGCCAGCCGTTGTTATATAGAACGCCAATAAAAACAGGACGACTCTGCCGTGGACAAAAAGGATATGGCTAGAAGTAGGCCATGAACGAGGGACAACGAATCAGCAGCGAAAGAAAGGGAGCTGACCAACCAGTTAGTTGGTAATAATTGAAGGACGGCGACTGAAAAGTAAACTCCACTCGGAAACTATTATGTTCCGAAAAAGGTTGTAAAAAATGAACGGAACCAAGAGGATAGTGAGGCATGAGCAGCAAATATTCTCCAGACGGCGACAGATAATGAGAAAGTTTATGGTCAAATGTCTCGGCAAGTAAATCGTAGCATCGGAGCTTCCTTAATGTAAAAACGTTATGCACGAGGAAGAGCTCATAAAAATGGGTAATGCTAGGTCTATCTTTCTTCTTCTTTATAGGAATATCTCAGAGTGTAGGTACTTAAAAATAAACTGAAAGAATTAGGTCCTGGCTGGCAAAAATGAAGAGGACCGGTGCTCCATGAGATTGGGGTGGTGTAATGAAATATCTCAAAACGGATGATCAGTTGAACTGTTGGGGGAAGCAAGTATTCATCAGTCAGATTTTTGAGAATTGTAAAACTACCGGGATGGTTTTCAAGCCGTGAACGTCGAAAAGGGTTTTGTTTTAAGGTGATGCAAGGAAACAGTAAAATATGGCAAGTGGCATTTTAGTAAAGTAGCAAGGAAGTACTTTTGGTAATGGAAGTGCATAAGAGAGTGACTGATGAATCACATAGGCCTCGTAGCAATAAATAATGACCGGGATGAACGAAGAGTTGCCCAAAGGAAGAGATGGATATTGCCTTCAATAGTTTTGCTTTAAGTTGGATCATCGGGTGTCAACAGAGAACAAACCCTGATGGAGGGGTTAGAATATGGCGAACGGGAGCAGAAAGGACACAGAGCCTTGCAAGTTAGAAAACGCGGAAGATAACCTTAATGGGGATGACCCGTTGAACTGGAGAGGTGGCGGAAACTTCGGCGTTACATACATGATGGCTGAAGGATAACGGGGATGGCTCCCAGACAGAGATATCAACCGAAGCTTGTATTGCTACAATCCGCTGACGGGAGTAAAAGAGACAACGAAAGCTATGACAACGGTAGTAACGTGTTCTGTTTTGGGGAGGAGAAATGGATGTGCATCAGGAAAGGACTGGTGAACAGTAGGGCTTAGAGGGGTATGACAGCACCTGAAAGAGGTGGTAAAAGGTAGCGAAAACAGTGGTTACTTAGGAGTACGAATATCGTCCGTGGTAGAAAACGATGTAAAGAACTTATAGAAGATAATATATGCTGCCTGGCGAAGAAGGACAAAATAAAGATGGCGATGCTTACATGTATCGACAGCAAGCACAGTAATCGATGAAAGCAAGGTATGCCATAAAGAGGGGCGCGCGTGAGGAACTATTTAGCCAGAGAATAGGAAATTAGCCAGCCTCAGGCGGCGCCAGTGGGTGCGGCTGTCCTTGCTTGGGACATTCAAGGTGAAAACTCCTCGGGAAGTGGAAATAGGAGGTACGGTCCGCCATCCCAGTGGCGTCCGCACATGGTAGGGGACTTCCTGCACCCCCGATGTGCACCTGTTAAGACGGATGATCCCGCCGCGCCCCGAGCCGTTGATATTGGGAGAATTGTGAGCTGTTTGGTTCATCAGTCGGTGATTCCGGTCGAGTTAGAAGCTGACAGCCCCGGGATCCAAAATACACCCTTTAATTGAGGCACCACGGCTTGAGGGCCTGGCATGGAAGTAAAATAGACGCACTTTAGGCTATCCTAGCTGGAGATCAACGACTATCATCAAAAGAGCAATTTTGAGGCGGAATCACAGAAATATTGGGACAATGGAGGAACAGAGGAACACTAATGATGGTTGACAAGTAAAAGGATTGAGGCAAAGCTGGGGCCATGAAAAGTAAGAGGAAAAAGCGAGGGGTGAACTTTGGAAAGTGTGCGACGGTAAAGATAGACAGACCGGACCTAGGGGGACCAATTTTTAGGAAAGAAAATATATTCCGCATGGAATCGTGGAGGAAAATATGCTGGAGGTTAGTGTGGAAACAGGGTGAGTGACGTCATAGCTGCTGGTTGTGTCTGGTAAATGGGCCACATGAACCGAGAAGGCTGAGACTGAATTTTTCAGTACAAGTCTGATGATTATAAGACCTCGCGTGTAAGAGATGGAAGATAAGCAAAAGGATATTGAGGAGCACCGAGGTGATTACTATGCTGTTGATGTACTACTGGTGGACAGAAGGATGGAGACATTTTGAAATAGTGAAGCAAGCAAGTTCCGGATTCAGATGAGGATTCAACCAGAAAAACCAGAATAGGGAATAATTTGCTACTGAAAATGGTGGGGTAGACGAGCAACAATGATGGTCGACAAGTAAACTAAGATGAAGCTTGGGCTATGGCACCTCGTCGTTACTGTTCCAGTCCCAGTTGTCTTCCGCCCTTACATTTATGCCATCTGACATCTTTCACCGCTTCCAACTTCCCTCCTTCACAACTTCTGTCCTTAAGGTGTGTGAGGTGCTAGCCTGAACTCAGCAAGAGACGTTAATCCTGTGACTCTGCCAAGACAGCAGCTGAGCAACAGGAGGTTCTCTATTCCGATTATCCTTGCAAGACTACCAAAGGATGCCGTAATTACACTTGCCTCAGCGCCGAATCATCGAAAGAGCTCACTGAGCAACAGCCAGGACCAGTTTGGCAAGCAGCCCTCTACGTTCCGTGATCCGATCTAATTTCATTTGTAGTGAGCACGCGAGCAGGTTCAAACTCTGCAAAATGTCTAACGCAAAATCACGCCAGCTAAAAAGCTGGGAGAAATCTTGTCTTAAAAAACGCCTAAAATCCCGACAAGTGTTTGTTTCTGAGTATATAGGCACCTGCATTCATCTCAAACATTTAGTGTTGGGAGGCAAGGGAACTCGCTGAAAACATAAGTATCCGGACACTAGACCAACTTTAGCAACAGGAAGTCCTGTGCGAATGAAAACAATTCCGCCGAACTAAAAGGAACAGGATGATTACAGCCAAGCTGACCTGACCGTGACGTAGTATGGGGTCGGGCACAAAAGTCACACAAATTCATGTGCAAACTACAATTTGAGGCGAGGCTGCGTGGAAATCTTACTTTTGGAGAAGTAAACTCGAGAAAAGGGGAGACAGAAACTTCCCGGAAACCACGAGAATATGGTTTGGGTTGAGAGCTTATTCATTCGAAATGAAGGAAATCACGGTGCAGCGGAAATCAGGGACTTTAGCATGACAATCTCACAGTTGAGGCTTGCAATAAGATCCAGTTTCTTTCTTATCAAATACTCAATGCCCTGGAATAAGTTACCCCCAACTATTCTCAATTATGCGTCAATAGATCAGTTTATTCATACTCTAATTTTTGTCATATGTTAACTTTGGTTAACACCAGTGTATATGAGGATCCAGCTTATAAGGAAAGCACTGACCTTTAGAACCCTAGCTTTAGTCTCCCCTGCTGCTTTCCCCTGTTCCTCGAAAATGAGTCCCATTACTAGGATCATAGCCCCTTATTCCAAAACTTCCATTTCTTGCCTAATGACAGAAGCTAGGATGGCTATGTAAATGTGTACATATTTTTGCTTTTTCTCACATTTACCGCATACGGCCTACATTGCGGTAGGAAAGAGTCTGTTGCCGTTTGTTAATAAAAGATAGTTAGATGCCTGCCGGTTCTAGTGAGTCTAAACACCACCCACGTCCACCTACTGTCATCAAGCCGTGTTCTATCGAATTCAGCCGTCGGTCTTCACAACTATGGCTTTTAACCTTGTGGTTTCCTCTAGAACCGAATAAATTAGCGTGGATTGACCCTAGGACAACAAGTTCAATCGGCCACTACTTTGCTTCTTGATTCTTCAATTCTTCTGTTACTTATTTCTGGCTTCCACCTTCTCAGCTTTCTTGCCCAGCCGTAGTTTGCTTACCTCAGTTGTCCACCTCTGAAATCCCTTGTCTCATACGCCCACCTTCCCACAGCTATCTGTTGGTCTCAATTTCCTTGTCTACACTTCCGCCATGACTGCAAGTCTGTGTTGCAGTGATTTGTAAGCCTACCGCTTAAATTCATCGCTATCCCCTCTCAGTGTGAGCCGTAACATCTAGTGGTGCAGCCAACCCGATCACATCGCAGCAGCCCCTGGTAGACTTAGGCTGGGTGCTGTACTAGACAGAAAAACATGTGCAGACATGTGCGTTACAACACACGTTGTCCCCCTCCGTGTGCACACTTAGCCCCACTCTTTATTGTTCCAGCCCATGCGAGCAAAACCTTTGATGTCAACGGCACCTACACCATAGCTATGCCCGGATGTGGGGAAAAAGGCCACTCACAACAGTTGCCAAAAAATGGTTATTAAACAAAAAAATACGGTCGGGCGGAGAGGCTATGGAAAGTTCCTACATGGGCCTTACTACCCTCTTTTTAGGGAGCAAAAAAACCAAAATGAAGTTGAAAACGAGAACGACCTGCTAGGATCGATTTGAGCCCTAGATACAGCTAATTTCGAACTGTGAAGGAGATGGGCCACATTCAATCATGGGTATGTCTCCCATCAGCTCGGACCTGACACTGCGCCAGGAAAAACCCCACACCGCCATCGTCTACTTGACATACTTTTGGTTCTTACGCCCCAGACTGACTGGGGTGGTAGCAAACTGGAGACTCCACGTATGCTTATCCACCTCCCACTCTAAGTTTTAGCCACCCCGTACCCCCCGAAGCAAGCCTGGCATGTATGTTGACGTCAGAAACAAAACCACCTTGGCTCTGATTCTAACCCCACAGTTCTGGCCAAAATGTCGATACATCAGACGACAAAAGCGTCTCACCAAAGCACCAAATGTATACATGTAAATATGAATGTATATACAAACTCAACTATAAAAAATTAGGGAGAACCTCCGGGATTTTTAGCTCGTGCTCATTTTTTTCCTTCCGTTTCGTGAGAATGCGGCCTTTCCTATGTTCCAGCATCCAACCGAATCTCCAGTTTATAGCATGAACCAAAAGCAACCTACAGTATATAAAATCCTCGGACCAACCTGAAACACTAGACCTGCGAATACCACACGACTCAGTGTGTTATATATCATCTGGACCTATTGTAGAAACTTGCCACCAAGGTTCTTAGTGTTTCCCAGCTTCCAGCTAGCAGACCCAAGACACAACAGCCTCAATGCTCCTCCACCGATTACTAACCCCGAACGATAAGATTTACCGGACCACTTCTGGATGGTAATCAATAAATAGGCCCAATATTGCAAGCGCAGTTAGTGCTCATGAAGGTCGACTCAAAATATCTATGACTTCTCATGTCACTAAAACTATTGGGCCTCATTTGCAACCTTCGTACTCTTATGCCATTTCGCTCAAACTAATTCTCAGCTGTAATGCCCTGCACACCGCAACCCCTCCCTTTTGAATTTCAAAACCACCCGGTTATCGTTTTGTTTGGCCGTCGTTTATCTTGCAGAAGGCTTATCTCCTTCTCTGCCCGTCTACTACCGAGCCCAAAGCTGACTACCGCGAATGCAATCTGGCTACGAGGCTTCACCCACACAAATCTCTGACATTGCTGCACATTCTTCGCTGAGGCTTGCTGGGAACTTCCCACCACAAGACTCTCCCTATGTCGAAGTCTTCCAGAGCACCATTCAAGGGTTTCGAGTTAAATAACGGATGGTCTAAATTCAGTGATATCCTCCTTTTGCTCACGACGAAAACGTGAGCGAAAACCGCAGCCAACCTTCGCCCAAAAAGCCACACATACACACAGATTGGATAAAGGGAACTCAAGAAAATAATATATTTGTCATTTTACCAGTATGACTTGGCCTGTTGCAAAGGTTTCCGCTCATCTTTTTGCTTTATTATGCACTTCGTTGATACGGTATTCCGGTTACTGATTAATGCTGCTTGGAGATCAACCTCCCAGCTGCAACTTACCGACGTTAGATGGTACTTACTACTTTTTATGAAAATTGTCTCACTTTTCAGGGGCAATATTCCTTTTCACGTCTACGAATCTATGAAAATCACCATGCATCTGTGAACCATCATGGAACTCCTACCTTTCTCGTCGCATCATTACCCAATGCCTTTTTAAAAGAACCTCAGTATGCTCCACAGACGAATTTCTTGCATCAGCAGTGTGAATATTGTATTCTGTGCCTCCCCACGCAATGTCCGTCTTAGATCCGGTCAACTCCTTACTAATGCCCCAGCTGGCTCGAAATTAAACCAAGTTTACCGCGTATTCAGTCGTCACTCTACCTCACATAAACTCTCCCCAGCTTTATTCCTCTGTTGTTGTAAGTGTGACTCCCTGTTTAAAATTAGTGAATTTTTCATCCGTTTGAAAGATACCGTAAACTCTGATCATGCTTCTATGCTCGCCTCTCGACCACGGTCGAGATATCTACCATTATCATCATCACCATCATCAGTTTGTCGCTTTCGTTTCGCTTTTTTTGTTTGCAAGGCTTACATTTCCGTTTAGCTTATTTGTTGAGCCTTGTGACTACTTGGTTGTATTCTGCTTAATTATTTAGTCGTTTTTTTCGCGCTGCATAACTTCCCGTAATTAGAGGCAAAACATTTGTCTTTCACCAAACACTGAGATGCCGTTGCCCGCGATGACAAAGATACCCAAAAAGAACAAGGACGGTCAAGTAGAAAGTGAGGCATTATGTGAAAACGAGGTCCATGCGGAGGACTTAGAGGATGGAAAGACATGTAGTGATGCCTGCACAAGGTTAAACAACAAGGCTTGCATCAGAACTGCTAAGAGAGCATGAGATTCACGTGAGACATAGGTACCTGAAGTGGCCCCGCGTGGATTGCCAATTCACATCAATTATGATTGGTTCAGGCGCATCATAGTGGTCGGAGGTAGTAAAACTAACACAAGTCTCGCAAAAGCATCCCTTCAACGGCTGATCATGTTTGGGTGCGGAAAAGACTGAGGAAGGCTATCAGTTGAAGGACAAAATCTATGGACCGGATGAGGTTAAGGCGAACAGATGAGTGAAACTGAAACAGGCTAAGAAACTAACCAAGGGCAAACATCAGTTCGTCGAAGGAGGCTCTGAGGTGGCTAAGCCTGCCAGCAATGGTGAGCCGCTTCCAAACATTGCCACCATCTGTGGACTCAAGCTAAATTATTGGAGGAAGTTTAATCGAAGACAGGGCGGAATTCAGTCAGCTGACTGGAAACTCTCAGAAAGACTAGTAAAGTGGCTGCGGGGAGGTAAAAATATGTGGTGCGTCACGGATTTCCGGACGCATATAAAAGGGCAGAAGAATAGGGACCTGGGCCATGAGATGTAACATCGCAAACCGGCTGAGAAGCATGGGTTCGTCAAACAACGCCACAACAAAAAGGAGTCCACCGTTAGAAAAGTGAGGGTCGAAAACGTCAGGTGACGTAAGTCCCAAACCCACCCTGGTAGAGTTCCCCAACAGAGGACGCAGACATGGTGTTGGCTGCCCCGGGAGAAATACGAAAGCCCTCTGACGGCCCGATCTTCATTGAGGCAATGATGCCACAGGCATGTATACTGCCTATGAAAGCTTGAAAATGGGTACGGAGTCTGCTTTAAATATCCGGATCTGGCGATGAGCCGATCTATGCCACTCACAGGAGACAGAACTACGGCAGACATCTAGTGTTCTAAGCAAAGAGACGAAAACATCGTGCCGAAGGTAAGGTACTTGAAGGGAAAACGGGGCGTTTGGTCGTGAATCTTGGGAACAGAGTTGAGGAAAAGGAAGCCACTGAAAGGAGACGAACGTGGATTGCTCAGATTTGAGATGCCAGGGCCAAAAAGTCCTCGGAGAACCGTGAGAAGAAAAGACAGCTGGTTGTTGGGCGCTTGCAGCTTATATACAAGGAAGCATATAGCCTTCCAAACCAATGGAATGAACGAGAGGTCATACTGGAAACTGCACAGATCTTCGCGCGTTCTGGAACGTGGCTGACGCTGCAGGACGTCATTTCTCGAGCTTGCGTGGATGGCTTTGTGCAGCATGAGAAAGATAAGGCCGACAGAAGATTGGGAGTGGACATGTTTCCGCTGCCTGCCAAGACTATATAGCAGCGAGAAGGCGGAGAAATGGGATTACCAAATTGACACTGTATAAGCGGTATAACTTGAACACAAACAGGCCTTGTGACTTTTTACGGCGCATACCGAAGCCCATTCCCTGCGTTTTGTTCATCACTGGGACTTAAGCGATCCAGAAATAGATTGGGAGTTGGAGGATGCACCACGGGGGCCTTCTGAAAGTGAATTTCTGCGATACCCACTGAGAGAATCGCCCTCACAGTACTTGCGGCAGGATGCGCTGGCCATTCAGTCGGAACTTCGCATCATCTGATCAAGCGATGACGGGATAGGAAAAGGACTTGGGTCCGGCTCTCATCACAACACTGCTGGGAAAGTGCAATCACGAAGTAACAAGATCCAAGTCGGTGGGACGCGAAAGCACGTCGTCGGATAAATACCACTTTGAGCCCGGCGGATCAAGACCCCGGGGCATGTGGAAGCATCGATGGAAGTGAATTGGGAAATCACTCACGGCAACGTGGGGGCGAAGTGAACCCACTTCTAGGGGAACAATAGGGCACCTCTTGGGGTTTTCGCACTGCTAGTGAAGAGTAAGTGAGAAGGCTTGCCATCAAAGTGGAAGCCCAGGGGTCAGAAAGCACAGGCTAAAAAACGGCAGGGCCTGGAGCAGGTTTAGGGAGAAGGGGAGCCACAGGAAGCCAGTGGAATTTATGACAGCCTGTGGGAACACAATTAGAGTGCAGATGCCGGTCATGAAAGGAATCAGCGCAAGGGGGGGGGGGGCTGAGGTATAACCCAGAGGAATTTTGTAGCCTTGTTCGGTCCGAGTCAACTCTTGGGAATTCCGACGATCACGTTAGACTCAAGGGGTAAAAACACTGAAACGAATGAGGGCAAGGCCACAATATTGCTTTGCGTACAGCAACGACAGTGGTAGAAGCAAATTTAGTCTCCCTGTGTTGGTTGATATAGGATTGCCACCCTTCCAAGCTGAGGGAGAGGGTGTTAGATGAGAGCCGGAAGGATTAAAACCAAATAAGGCTGCAGGCGAAGATGATCTGCACCCAGCCCTCCTGAGGCCGTTGGCAAACCTGCTGGCCTAACCTTTTTTACGGCTACTCAGCCAGTCTCTGCGTGACTGTCATGTGCCGAGTGACCAGAGGCTGGCTCGAGTGTGCTGATTTATAAGGATGGGGGTAGATGGGAAGCATCCAGCCATAAGCCAATGGCCTGGCAGCTGTGTGGCTGAAGGCTCTGAGAGGGATTCTATGGAACCAGATGGTCGCCCTCCAAACAGGGAGTAGACCGATTAGTGATGGCCAAGAAGACTTTGTGAAAAATAAGGTCGTGCATGACAAATCTCGTGTTTTTCTGTATTAGGTTCCCAGGAGACTTGAAGATGGCAGGAGGGTAGATGTCCTTTGGTTGGAATCCAGGGAGGCCTTGAACCTAATGAATCACGGGCTACCGGTGCATCAGCTTGAAGTCTGTGTAATCGATCCTTTGCTGGGCGGTCGGATGACGGAGTTGCTCAAAGAAATGAGATTCTATGTAGAGGTGGAAGGACATAGCTTTGATGTGGTTAAGGTTGACATAAGTCCAGCAAGGGTCAGAGCTTGGGCCACCCCTGCTTCAGCTGTGTATAAATGGCTTAGCACATGAGTTGAGCTGCCCTCACTTAACTTTCGCAGATGACTTTGGGACAATAGGAGATACCGGGGAAAGTGCTCTGCAGGACGACATCCATAAGATTTTTCGATGGTGCACTGGGTGGGGGCTCCCACTCACTGCAAATGAAAGCAGACAACTTGTTGAAGACACCTCTCGGACCAAGCTGAAGTAAGCTGAGGGATAAGGACACCATAGAGGGTTTGGAAAGAACTGATACTGCCAAGGATCTCGGTATATTTGTGACTGCAGATTTCACGTCCCAGAAGCAATGCTCGGAAGACGCAAAGAGGCGTAATAGTGCTGTCCAGCAACTAATGAGATCCGATGCCCGGGGTACGCCGCGGGTATACATCTACCCTTCAGCAGGGATTCTTCAACATTTAAGCCCATCAATGATGCACTTAATTACATTGCTGACTTGCCATTTAAAGGCTAAATGGAAGCAGGTGGCTTCAGTGCTCCGGGCAACAACTGGTTTTCTTTTTCCGCCCCCTACAAATATTTACAATCCTCCTCGCGCGTTCGTCACGGCCAGTGGGTTCGACATGTAAAACAGCCCATCAGAGGGAATACCGTTAATAATCTGATGTTTATTCTAGTTCTACCGAATATTTCTGCCTGCATATAAGAGACTAAACAGGTAGTGACAACAAAGTAGTCAGCTGCAGATTTCAAGTCAAGAGACGCACCGAAAACCTTCCATGTAGCGGTCCTTCATTCTGTGACTTTAAACGAGACCACATCCCCTCAATTATTCGCTCCAGGAACAGAGCCGAGTTCGTCTTAACAGCAAATCCTCAGTACACAGCTGACCTACTCTACTAAAGTTTACTTTATTGCATCGAGAAATTTTTAAGCCCCTACTATCCATCCAGACCAGCCAGTTTCTATAGAACCGGGCCAAAGCAGAAATACGATGAGCTTCGACGGCAGTACCAACGAAATAGAGACCATTCTACAGTCTTACGACTGGAACGTCTGTCTCGCGAAATTTGCCTCATAGTTTGTGACCCACGACTGAGGTAAGAAACCACAGCACTACGCCGCCCGAACAAAGCTCAAGAGCTAGCCCGGCTACACAAGACCCGTGCCCCACAATCAACTCAATGCTTAAAACAGATCATTCATTTGAATAATCTTATAACCTCACCTCTAAAGATAGCCGACACTTTTAGCACATTCTGCACAACCACCGTGTCTCCCGGTCCAGCGTGTGCCCAGCTTGCCAGCTCGTCTACTACAAGTTCCCCATTCATTACTATCACGATCATCATTACGGATATCAACAGATACATTCACACCTTCAAACCGAACTATCACCCCAGACCTGACGGCCTACCACCAGCGATATTCCCTCTCAGTGGCCCGGATATTCTCCTCCTACTACCAAACCCATACAGTCTATCTCTCTAAACCGGAACCTTCCTCGGCCGGTGGAAGAAATCCGTTGTCATACCTAGGCATAAGAAAGGCACAGCGCATGACATTACCAATTACCGCCCAATTATTCCTACGCCACTGATCTCTTACTTGCCGATGGCATGAGGGTGGCCTACGAATTCAAAAGAGGAAACCTGCCTGCAACACTAAATAACATCATGGTCAACATGCA
Organism: Fasciola hepatica; assembly: GCA_948099385.1. NCBI lineage: Eukaryota > Metazoa > Platyhelminthes > Trematoda > Plagiorchiida > Fasciolidae > Fasciola > Fasciola hepatica. The sequence goes on along the minus strand of CANUEZ040000012.1, from coordinate 3,577,098 downwards.
GTCTTTATCCTCCCGCTGTGATCGCCAGGAATAGGAATTTTCAGTGAACAAAAGCGGCTGTCTCACACTAGACCGCAATGTTCCTCGTGATGCGATTAGGATTAGCGGTGTCGCACTCCCACACTCCCCATTAGTACGAGACCCCAAACTGCAATACTCTTACATTTTCAATTTCCCTGAACACACTTCCTACATAACCGCGCGAGCAAACAAGTCCCTTGGCTTGTTGCAGATAAATTTCCTTCCCACGAAAAGTAAGTTAGGGATGTAAAAACCCGTATTCGCCCAACCCTAGAGTACTGTGCACTTGTGTTTTCAAATATGCACAAACATGACCTTATCGAAATTGAAAATGTACGGCGTGAATTTATCAAAAAACCATTTGGACCTTCTAAGAACCTCAGCTACAGACAGCGGTGTATGCTCCTGCGGCTTGACCCTCCGTGGCTTTGGAGGACAAAACTAAACCTTGCATTTTCGTTTAATTTGCTCCACAAGCAAGTTGCATCTTCCAGCCAAGTTCAGTTCAGCATAGACTTGACACATCAGCTGCGCAATAGGTAACACCGTATAACGACCCCTATTTCTCGGAAATCCTTAAGGTGAACCTTCTTCCTCCTTAAATATACAACTTTGTGGAATGAACTCCCAGCTGATATCCGTTCGATAGACTCTCAAACCTTATTCAAGTCTAAATTACATGTAGCGCTGAGCATTCAAAATCTGATAGCTCCTTTAAATCCATATACGACTATTGATAGAGACTAAGAGGAAAGTGTTGAACCCTGACCTGAACCCTCAATGATCTGTAGGGTGTGCCTTGCCGTTCTCCGTCGTTTCCACCGCCTTAGCGTAAACCTACAAGGTTACAGCACCCTAACGCAGTTGCCTTTATGACTGAGGCCATTGCCTCTGAAATTGTATTTGAATGTATGGTACAACTGATAGCGTGAAAGCTGATCTTTAGTCATTCTTGAAGCCACTTTCGAGTTAGTCTCAGTCCTTGTCTCTAAAGCAAGAAGCCGCACCTGTCACACTCCTCAGCCCCTATCCAGTGGTTACTATAAATTGAACCATCAACCACGGATAGCTCAACCTTCCTCTCCTGCGTAAGGCTCTGGCGTCCCCCCAAGAGTGGCCAAAGTTAAATTTGTTACTTTGTTATCAGAACTACAAACCGTCCGGGGGCCTTCCCGGTGTATCACCAGAGTTTGTGCCTACAACAGCCGGCTCAAAATTAAAAACTGAAAATCTCCGGACTCAGCCTTGTCAGAAGCGAGCGGTCGAGCATGCACCCCTCGAGTGTTGAAAGCCTTCCGCGCATCTGTACCCTTCTTCTTCTCTTTCCCTTGGCTAAAAGCCCCGACCCCCCAATTGGAAAACGGCAGTTATTCTGCTGCGGGGGAGAAGTGCGTAGTACTCTCCCTGAGGGAATCATGTCCCCCCTCTATACTGAATTAGAAAGAAAGTACCAAACGTAACTCTGGCTGCGAAGGCATCAAATTCGTGCCCCAAGCCCCTTTAATAAAGGTTGAACTCCCCGTTACAGCCACGACCAGACCCTGTGTGTGGGATGCCTTGAAGAAAAATACAGAAAACGGAGCCTCCCAGCTAAGCCCTCAGTGCCTCAACCTAACCCTGTGAGGAATGACTAGCGTGCCGCATATGAACCGGCATCAACTTTCCCAGTTTAAACCACTCCGGGCCCCTTGTCCCACATCCGACCAGCTCGCTGTTGCCGAACTCCGCTGACTATAAAAGCTTTCCAAGGGTTATCCACGTGAAGTCACCTATGTTTATAATCATTCTTACTGATACACAGATCGACCATCAGCAGCTCCTGGTAAAGCTCAAAATTATTAAAGAAACCAAATCTCTCCATAAGCAAACCCAAGAATGATTACTCTTAAGATTTTGGGGCCCGTTTAGGTTTTCATACGCCATTTCGGTTTTCTTAGCCTAATTAGGGTGTGAGCACGGGCTTCCTACGCGGTAGTCTCAGAATTCCCCCTCCCAACATTTAATTGCACTGGTTGAACAAAATCTATAACTCATACATCACGAATATTAACCACCTTTCCGTTGAGTCTAACCGCTGACGAGCGAAAAAACCACACCATCATTTAGAGCCTACCCATAAATGAATGGAAGTGCCCTGATGGCCACAATATCCAGAACAGTGTCCCCAAGACCTTATATCCTTTCATATCTTACACCTGAAGACTTCCCTGATAATATTATGTCTATTCCGCTACCTGTTCAGGTACACGACCTGCCGTCGCCTTAGCAACGTTTCTCTGAAATTAAAAAAAACTCGGCAAATGGTAAAAATCTAAATCACCCTATAACATGATGCTCGCCTACAAGCAAATTCCCGTAGTCGACTGTCGAATTATGATCAAGCTGTCACCAAGATTTAGGGAAAATTCATCTGTCTCTCCATTGCCCTTAACCAACACAAAAAACTATTTTCCACTCACCCCCAGTTGTAACAAATCTGTCACGCATAAAGAACTCAACGAAGCTCACTTTATCCGCTTGCAGCCAGTTTACGTACTGCCGAAACTATGGCTTGTCTCCGTCATTACACTCCTTCAAAGCTTCTTCTGTCACCACTTGGCATAAAGCATGGGCCACCGACTGCTAGAGTGAAACCGTGCCCCTCTCGTATTAACTCGAATACACCTAGCTAGCCGTGTGTAGCCGTCATTTTCTATCACAACCCACAGCTGGGACCGCTTCCAGGTTGATGATCTCCCCACTTATTCTAGACCTTGAATACTCCTCTACAACTGTAATGGTTCGATTTCTACTGATATCTTATTCATGACTCCCAGATGGATTATCCTCAAAACTGCCAGATCTCCGGTCCCATTCCAGATCATGCCAGTTTCTAGAGTAGCCATCGGTCCACTGGGCTCTACTCTCGGGTTACCGCAGGGACTAAGTGAATCCGTCTGACCAAACTGGACCTCTACTCATGCTGGACGGCCGTTGCTCAAACTTGCACTCACGCTGGTCGATGCTATATGGAGCCTCTTACATCGCGCTCCACTGCGATTGCAATAGTGCTGCCCGGGTTACAAGGCACCAGCCAGATATCTGACTATGATGAAACTAGAAAATAATAAAAAAGTCTTAAAAAATGTAAATCACTCTTGGAGCGGCACGAGCTGGATGCCAATGGATGTGTATCGTGCTACCTCCCTAACTAAAGCAGTCCCTATTGCCGCCTACCATTAGCACTAAATTCAGGCCTTTACGGTTCGTTTTCCTGACAAAAAATTTAGCCACGTCCCGCTTCCTCTTCTCCCGTTTTTCCGAACCTGTCCTTATATGGGTGTTTATTTGCCCCGCAATATGCTAACTACGACAAAGATATCACGGTAACCATGCAATTATTACTGTACTAGATATTTTCGCTCATAACCAAGTATAATCTCAGCACGCTAGCACCATCGAGTAGAAGAATAGACGAAATTACGGCTACTTTTCTCGGCACGAAACCAACTTTCTCTAATGCGTCATCACGACACCATAATAGTTCCATCCACTTTAAGGCTCCTCAGAAACCACTCAATATAGAATAAACACTAAATCAGAAAAGGCCGTAGCAAGAATAGTGCTGTGCTAGCAGGGCACCAGTTCCATTTGCTCACATACTGTTCCTTCAAACCTATCCTACCGCCTCAGTGATGAACTGCAGTATGCGCAAGCAAACTGTATTAAGAGTTTTTTCATTTCTAATTTCTCGTAACCGCAGGGCCCCAGGTTTTTCTCAGTATCCCAACAATGCCACACCAACGTGCGAACCATTACTCCTTTAGAATGCACACACTGTTGCCCAAACGGTGTACGCAACTTTGCCAGCCTGTAGCACTATAGCTCAGTCCCCTGTAAGCCTACTTTACCCAGAACTAGAAGTAGGTGCCACTGGCCGCCTAAATGAAGCTTTATCCTAGCTCCATTCACATAAATCCAACCAGTTCACTATCATTGTCGTCATATATTACCATAACCCACAGCTGAAACCACGTCCAGACTGTAATCCCTATTTATTTGAGGTTAGTCGCCTTCCACTGTCTCAGTCGCCAAACTGGATAACCAAAGGTGCCATTCCGACTCCTGCCGACAGGAACCCGAGTGGAACCTTTCGTAGCATCTGGGAGTGCAATCAAACCACGCGGCAGAATTTACCCTCAGCTGCCTATCAGATCGATTAGTGTTTTTGAAATCAAAGCCTCTCCTGCCGATACCACCATTGCAGCCAACACAAGTAACTGTTCACACACAACCTGCCAATATATCGGTCATCAGTTAAATCCGTCATATATCGACACACCCGGCTGATTGACCGACATATATCCTTTACACTGCCAGACGAACCATACCCACAGGATGTGTACATCACCAGTAATGAAGCTGAACAACACTGAGGCTCAAAGTATTATTGTATATATATATATATATATATATATATATATATATATATACGTATAAACATATATATATACATATATATATATATATGTCAGTGAAACAGCATAACAATGCCCGAGTATACGCGGAGGTTTTCCACATTAGTATCCGTTGCAACAGTCTATTTTTCTCTCAAACCGTGGCCAGCTGGAAGATAATTCTCCACTCCTCCAAGACCTACCCGTTGTGCTTTCTCATCTTTGAATGGTACAGGCTACTGGTCCTGAAATTAAACTTACCTTATTACGGTCTGCTGCTCCTTCCACACTCACCGAAGTTCCCAAATGCATACTCACAAAACTAGCCTCATGTCTCCCTGTTTCATAACTCATGCCGTTTGCCGAACCCCGGTAAATTCGTCATTCACGGTGTGCATCACCTTCGTGGATTGCTATTCTGGTTGCATGGACCGACTTTCCCGAGTGTACTTCCATACTATTTCTCCTTTCTATTTAGAGCTCACACTGTTTGCAGAACCCCAGTAAGCCTCCGCTTTCCGCGGCTTGCAACATCCTAATTTATAGTGCTTCGTTAGCACCGTGTAATAATGACCTTTTCAGTACTCACACGGTTCGCCGCAGCCCAGCCCGAAGTCGAAGCCGATTCAAAGTTTGCCGCGCAAGCCATTTTTGGAGGCTGTTTTTCCGTAGCCGACAATTTTGACTTTAACACTTGAAGTTTACGAATGTTCCATCTTACTGATTACCGCTGTACACCATGATCACGCGCTTGCTCGTGTCTCTGTAACATGACCGAGAAATATACCGTTATTATAAATATATCGTTATAACAGTTTCGTCGGGTAGCAAGACGGGTTCCCGACACCAATTGCCCACACTCACCTTCCAACAATTTCCTCCAGTATACTCTTCAGTCGGTCGTTTATTCTGGGCTGTGATGCCCGAATCATTTTCGAAATCCTACCATCGCCGTTGCACTTTCAACCCACCTTCCCTTTTTCACCAACCAACGCAATATTAGTCTGCTTTTGCCACCACCCAAATCATTGTCTTCATGAACGGCCAGTGGCTTCTGGTTAGCCCGCCCAGGCTCGGGCCTTAGTCCGTGACCTGCCGTCAGCGACAAACAAACTTTATGAAATAAAGTACCCGTCATCAGCTGTTGTTCGGAATTCCTCGCTGTATTCTTTTGTTTTATATACAAAAATGATTATCTTTACATCCAACATAGTAGTCTTTTTGGACTTGGGTCTAGTCCCCTGCACACCTCTTTCATGAGACTTGCGTACCTGCGCTTCGTCTCTCCACGTCACACGCTATCTCTGCCCTGGAGCCTATGCTTCATCTCCTCGTTTCAGCTAAATACTTCTCCAGCCATCATTGAAGCTGCTTCGGCAGCACCTTACATTCTTCGAGAATTATTTCTCCCCATGCCCACTTTCAAACAAAAGATCCTTCTCTCCACATTGCAACAGGAGTACCCAAACAAGAACAACCAAATTAAACTTATCTGACCTCACCTGCTCCCTCCCACTTTAGGTTTTCTAAGCCGCCGTCCGCCGGCCCAAGAATTCTGTAATGCCTTTCAATAAGCCACCGACAAAGCTGATGGATAAAATGACCTCGGTTTTACTCTCCATCATGTCCAGATGTTCGTAGATGGGAATCTTCCTCCGGCCTTTCGGTACGGATCCTTCAGGCAACCAGAAGGTGAATCCAAGTATTTGTGAACCATTATGTGAAACATTGTTATATATACTACGCCTTCCGCACAATCTAATACGACTTTTACCAGCAGCTTTGCTTCTGGCAAACTTTTCGCAATGTGTTGCCCCAAAAAGGAAAACATTTTGCACCTCCCCCGTTAACCGTTCCCAAGTTGGTTAATTTAAACAGTCTGGTCCTATGGTAATGCTACTGAGATAAAATGACGTGACCCTTGAAATTCATAAAAACTTCATGCTGTTGTGTAAAACTGTATTACATGATCACGCCTTGCCCACTTGTCTTGATCCCAGCCAAGAACTATGCCATTATCATTATTACAACCATTGCCGTTCTTCAAAATTCAAGTAGGGATATTTCCACGGAGTCTTTCAAGCTTGGCATCCCAATATCTTCAAAAGCAAGCATCTACTTAAGAGTGTGAAAAGGAGGTTTATTCGAGTGTTTACTGAATTCCAATGTGGACGTTATATGAGATGAGACATGAAGAATTAAAGCTCTACTCTCAGGACTGACAGTGGGCGAGGCGGATTTCGTTGAGGTGTTCAGGGTTATTAGAGGCTTCTCGAATTTGGGGAACTACCGTTGCTCCCGAAAAAACGGAGATGGAACCCTCAGGGGAAGCGAACTGAAGCTTGCGAACAGCCATCGCAATACTTTGGTAAGGGCAAATTTCTCTTTCCAATGAGCAGTAAATAGATGGAGTAAACTTCCTTCCCTGGTTGTGGGGGCCCAGAAGATCGTTGATTCCACAAGGTTAGACGCCTATTGGGAAGGCTTGCCTGAAGAATCAGTGTGGAATGGTACACCATCCATGACCTCCGAGTAACCGGACGAGTAAAGCTTGAAACTGCCAGAAAGGTCTGACAAAGTAATAACGAAGCCAGGCCGGTCAGTTGTGTTCGGTTGTGAATGATGCAGAATTCCATCTGCCCTTCGCTTCCCCACAAAAGTAAGCCGAAACACAATTTAAGAGATAATTCAGGCAAATTCGAGTCGACTTATCATCATATCTCTATTCCACACTATCGCACAAAGCCTTCAATCATCAGTATGCCGATGGCAGTTCACAAAACCTAATCACTGCAACATGCAATACACAGCCATATGGGAACAGAACTGTACAAAGAGGGATGTGAGGCAGCCAAACACTATTATTATTGCGCCAAAAGTATCATCACGCTAGAGCAATGAACCTTGGACTGATAGAAGGATCCTACAAGATCAAAAAACAAGGACTGGTGCACAGTACCCTTCGGTTAGCCCAAATCGTGGCCGATAACGTTCCAAAGGTAATAAGATAAATAAGGCCATCGGGTTTCGACTGCGGAAGCCGACAAAATAGGGTAAAGTGCCATGCCAGGCTACAAAAACATGTGCTGATTAAAAGGGTTCCAAAGGACATTGAGGGGGCCTAAAGCTAGAAAATCTGAGGTAGGAAAAATGTGAGGTCAGCCCCCACGCGTATTGTGCAGGGATCTGCCTCCCTGGTGTCCCACAACATGCCGCAATATATTACTCGCAACATCTCGTTCTGCTTTGTATCCCAGCTGGATACGTAGCAGATATTAGCTTACGTGCCTCCTTGTTGGTAAGGTTAAATTGCGGTGAAGAGTCCCGCATGCGAAATCCTCGCACAGTTCCAACTCCACCAAAGTAATTTTAGCGACCTTCAGCCTTGTTTACTTGTTTAGCACATCACTCACTGTCTTATCCGGGCAAGCTGCTGGCGAGCTTTTCCGATATACGCTTGCCGTTCCCCGCCCACCCATGACGTTCTCTTTCTCATGTGCCCCGGTGATCACGGTAGAGTACTGCGGGGAAGGTGGTTCACGCGTAAGAGGAAGTACTACCGGAAGCCCTAAACAATTTCCAAGCCAATGAAATTCTTTTTCCATTTTCCATTTCCTCCCTTCTTCCTTCTCCGATCGTATCTGCATACACAGTGAAAAGTCAACGCCTTTGGTATTATCCAAGCTACACAAAGGCGGTCTAGAGAGAGAACCAAGGAGCGTGAGCTCTGAGGTCTCGCTTTCCACGCAGGATGCCCGTCGAACTACTGCGTCTCATCCCTCAGTTAGGTCCGAGATTGGTTTTGCCACCTTCGGGGTCTCGTTTTTGAGAAGAGAATAATGACAACCAGACAACCGGAAATCTGCGGAATAGTCCAAACCACCGAAACGAAAGCTGTTTCGTTTTTCTGCAGCATCACGTGAGGATCTCCACAGCATCTGGTGTGAGAAGCTAGTACCGCTCTGGCTCAGGCCTCTATACTCTGTGATCTGATCAAACGTGAGGGCCGTAGGGGTTATCGCCACTACAGCGAGGGCTAACTTCTCGATAGTTTGTTCGCACCCTTCCTCAGGGATCCCCCAAAGAGGAAGACAAAAACAGTCTTGTCTAGATAAGCTGATATTAAAGCCGACTTCCTGCACCTGACTCTGGATAAAAACCCATCTGTCACCTCTCCACTCTTCATAGCCGTGGCTTTCAATGCATTCTTTGCTCCGGTCATAGCTCCAGCTATTGTAATTGCCACTCCCCCATCTTAACCAATTGCTGGTTCTGTCAATTCTGCAACACCCTTTGATGCTGGAAGTATTTCCAAGCTATTATACAACCGCAAACCCTCTCTTCGATTAGGCTCCGATGACCTAACACCAGTTGCTCTCGTTAGTGGCGGACCGGGTCTTTCTCTTTAGTTGCCCAATTTCTTCACCCTTTCACTTATTGGTAGCTCCGTACCTGCTAACTGGACCTTCTCGGTTTTCGTGCCCTTTCATAAAAAGAGAACTTTACATGAGGTGTGCAATTATCGCGGGACAAAAGTAGCACCATTTCAAACAGAACAATGGAAAGCATAGGTAAAGACCACATAATTATTCTCTTGGTAGGACTGAACCTAAATAATGGCAACCAACTTGGATTCCTCCATTCAAGGTCCTGCGTGACTTGCCAGTATAATTTTCTGAATTTCGTCACTGACGGTGCTGACAGTGGGAAACCATTTGTTGTTCTTTACCTAGACTTATCCAAGGCATTTTATCGTGTACCTCACCCTCACCTTATAACATAGCTACCACAATTTGACATTATCAGTCCACCTTTTTTTCGATTCTCACCTTGCCTACCTAATCTTTCGCAGATTGTTTTGAATAACGAGCACACCTGTAGCCCTGGGCCCGTTACTAGCTGTGATTCAGGTCCTCTCTTCCTTCCAAAATTAAATGATGTTTTCGACAATACTTAACGGCAAGCCGTTCATTTTTGGGGACGAAATTAGAACAGTTCACACGTTTCCGCCTGGCAACCTCAGTACTACCATCCCTAAAATCTCCGCCGACTTAGCAGCTCTTGATCAATAGTGCTCAATCTGGACGATAAAATTCACCGCCGAGGAGTGTATTTTATCTTACTCACAAACGCCAGGTTCCTCCCGGTTCCTTATCCATTGGCGGTTCGCCCATCAACATCCAGCTGCTAGTAGAGGACCTGAGCTTAAATTGTTCTTGCTCTTTCAACTTCTCCGAACATGTATTTCAGACGGCGGAGGCTAAAATGTGTCTTGGCCTTCCTTTCAGATCATTTCAGCTCAAGGATTGAGTTCTTTACGTATACAAAGTGCATTCCAGACCTTCCTATCTAATATTGTTCCTTGATCTTCCCTTGTATGCGAAAATCGAACAAGAGTATTGTTGAATGTATTAGGAAAAGATTAACAAAGCAGCTTGTCGGTTGGTCGTCAAACTTAAGTTAAAAGGAACGATCTTCATCTCTCAAAGTCGAAACATTGTGGCCCAATCGCATCAAGCTGAACCTGGTATTTCTGTATGAACTACCTCCAACCAGTTACGCTTACCTCCGGACGCCGAATAATCACTCCATAATAGAAGGTACACTATCACCGCACTCTCTGCCAGGACTGCCTCACGCTCTAAGTTCTTTGCCTTCAAGTACTCCAGAATTTGGAATAAACTTCTTTTGCACATCAGATCTTCTCAAGCGAAGTATGCCTTCGTGCATGCTATTGATAAATTCCTCTCTGTCGCGGCTGCTTTGCGCTTATTCAGTATTCACATAACCCAAAGCGGTGCCTACGAGAAAAGCCTCAACCTTAAAACAATTACTCTGCTTTCTCGCATTGTCTTACCTTCCAAGAAACTTTCACCCATTTTTAGTTAAAGATGCTACGTTTGATCTTTTTCCCAAAACTTCGCCACCGAAAAATTAAAAACTTGTCTGCGTCCATTAATTGTTTTCCATACCGATCTATCAAACCCTGCCAATTTCACTTCGAAATGAGTCCTTTCGGCTACACCCGCAATTTTGGGAGGGCCACTATAATACTCTTCACATATTGTCAATATGCCTCACCAGCTCCACAATTTATTACCGCAGCAAGGCTGTCCGCAGCCCGATGTTCAAGGATCTTATTGTATGATGCTCCCCAGATTTACCACAATGGTATCTTACATGCCGCTCGAGCCGAACGGAGGGTCGCAAATCTGAACTTTCTCTCACCGCCCAGAGGTCTATCCTTCAGATCACCGGCAGTTCAAGAAGCAGAGGGCAGTCAAGACTAGTAACCCAAACCCCTTTGAGTTGTCCAATGGCCGATCTTCCAGCCTGCCGGAAATATCAGATGCAAGATTCTGCCGAGATTTGTATTTTGAACACTCTCCGTCCTTTTTGCACTGCCCCTTATCCGGTGAACTATCTTCCAGCCCACCAATGACTTCCGGATTACCAGATAATCAAAAGACCCGAGACCATTTGTGCTTTGGCCCCGTACTCGTGTACTACAAGGCTGCAAGGCTTCAAGATCATATCACGTCTGCCGCCCTGAAATAAACTTCAAAGAAGCTGCAGGAACTGCATCATTAACTACACTTTGGTCAGCTCTATATGCACATATATATCCGAGTATATACGTGTATATAGAGGTATACATATATACTGCTGTCCTGTAGTTATTAGCAAGTGCGTCGTAAGTGGCCCAAGGCTGCTCGAAATATTTGGCTAACGTTGCCTCTTTTCCACTTCAAAATTTACCAAATAAGCTTCCATCACCAACTCTGCGATTTTAAACTCGAAAATTCTGTGTAATTTATCTGGCTTGAAGTAGCTCAATAACTGAACTAAATATCCAGTCATGACGTCACCGATTCTGCCCCCACCCCATACCCCAGCTCAGTTTCTACCATTATTACGTGCGGAATGTATTTTTCTCTTCTACGGAATGACTACTCGGGGCCAACCAATAACCCGCTTACTGAGTTTTTCAGCTCTCACTTACGCTTCTCTTTTAGTCTCATGTTTCGTGGCCTTAATTTGTCCTTGGGATCCGCTGCATCGATGAGTCCGTACTTCGCTTTTGTTCTTCTTTTCGTTAACCGTTGGTTCTCAGCTGAGGCATACCCAGACTGCGTTTTTCGATCTCATTTCCCACTCCAGTGATCCTTATTGCCGGTCAGCCAATTTGGGCACTATACTGCTCACCCCTGGCTGGTGCATCTGGATAATAATGCTGTACCGCCGTCTACCAGTCGTTGTTTCCGCCGAAGTTCTCACAAACTGGCTAATTGATCCTGAAGCATATACCATTATCGTGGTTTCTCATCCCTCTGTACGACCGTCAGTGATCATTCGTACCAATCGCGCTGACGCGCGGTAGGGTCAGATCCCTCGCTTTGGCCGGCGCACGTCGGGTGTGCAGGCCGTCTGCAAAGACGCGCGAGCACACATCCGTATCCATGACTAACCATCGTGTAAGGACTCACCGTTCCAACCCTTGCATTTTCAAAGACAAAATTCACCTTTTCACCGCCACCATTATTTCCGCGCTTGTCTTCGCAGTTCTTCCGTGGATGTTCCTCCAAGGCAGTGCACCAATTAGCGACTTCTGGCCCAACCCTTTTGTGTAATCGCCTGCCAGCACGCAGCTCCATTTCCACTCTCCCAACTTCGAAGCACAACTTTTTCCCACGCCTTTTGCTCCACGACAGGTTTACCTGTCACTGTGCTTTGCTTCTTGTTCTTCTACTCGGTCTTCATTCCGTGTCGTCTGCAGCTAAACGATCTGCTTGGTCACCTCTCACCTGGTTCTATTCGGTCAGTACTCTCATCTGCTTCGTATATTGCTCGCCATAGGCATCTCCAGTGTGCTCTTCAGGCTGCGCTGCTGTTCCGCACTCCGCCTAACGTAAATTTATCGTTATGTTATTATTTTTTTACACTTACAAACCATGTGATCTGCTTATACCTGATCTTTCTGATCCTCCACTTCCTTAGTTCTCTCCCGTTATTCGCTGTTACAACTGCTGCATCTTTTACCACAGTTCTTCTGGCCTCTAAGTTACTGTCCTCTACTGACCTCATGCACTACTCAAAGCACTCTATATATCCATTCACTCTGCCTTCCCCAGCCACCTTCGCGGCCATCTTGTTGCTGCACAATGCATCTCCGGGTAATAAGGCTTCACCCATTTTCGACAGTCACCACGCGTCACACCTGCATTATTCTGATTGTTAGATTCACTCTTACCTGTTTTTGGTCGATCCTTTACTTCGTATTCCCTCCTTTATCAACTCCTGCTCACAACCGTTGCTTCTATGCCCCCATAGTCGTTCCTGTTTCTCTGTTGAACCCCCAGGTTTACCTCTCATAAAGAAATTCATCACGACTTATCCAAGTTAATTCTGTATCATATGAACTATTCCCACCTGTCTCTCTCAATCTCTGCTACTTCCGTTTTCCATCCTTTCACTGCAATTTGCTCTTGTTATTATAAACAATATATGTTTACATATTTTCCCCGCATCCTCCGGCTCTTGACCGTCCAGTTCTCTTTCCACCCTGACGCTGCCCCTCAGGAATTGCCTCCGTTCTCTCTATATCTATGCCTCACATTCACCTTACCTTGATCCTTCTAAACCACTGTTGCCATCAAACCCGTTCCTTACGTCTTGCATTGCTCGCTCCCTGTCTTCAAACTGACCTTGTCCATTTGTTGCAATGGATACCAAACCCCTAGTCAAAAGACTCATTTTTTTGTTTGTTTCTCCCCCTCTTTTTTCCTTCATCGTTTCTGGTTACCATAGTTTCTCATGCCGACCTTCATTACTCCTCATGTAAAACTCACAGGTTCCCATCGCCCCTGTTTGGCTGGGCCAGCTGCTTTTAAATTTGCCGGGCACACACTTGAATCCATCCCCGTGTTCAGTCAAACTGTTTCCTTTATTCCTTGGTGGGCATACGTTTATCTTCCTCTCACCTCCCTTCTGATTCTACCCATCCCTCTTCGGTCTTGCATACTTCTAAATTTTTCAATAACTTTTTCTGTCCATTTTATAGCTCGTAAAGAATTTCATCATGCGTAGGACATGATTTGGGCGTCTCCGAAATAAGCTATTATTAGTAATATTATTATTCTTTTGGGTGTGTCTAGTGGAAAGGGATAATTACTTATAATAGGTGGGTTTAGTGCACCCAAATTAGAGTTGAACACAAAATCTGTCTTGATTGGATATTTTGACGATATATTGGGAGGTTTATTAAACAGTAGACTCCGTTTCAGCAGGTGGGGCAGGCAGCTAGGTAGAGGTATTGTCAGGCACCGTCATTTCTTGACTCAGCGTTCATAAAACTTCTAGCAATTTAAGAGCTCTGAGCGTAAAGGGCGTGGCTGGCAAGAGCGACCACGGTACCCTGAGAATGACAGTGAAACTCCAGAGAATGAGGGCACCTTACAAATGCATGAGATGATTCTCCGGAACAAGCAGAGAAAGGCTGTGAGGACTCACATTCCAGGTCGAGTGGCTGTTGTCTAGAGAGAAAAGTATGTAGAGACGGTGGAGGCACATCACGGAGAAACTTAAAAATCAAACAAGAGGTAACTCCTTTGGGGAAACCAAGGTGGAAGAGCTCTCTGCCCTGATGGAGCAGTTGTGTAAAAGGGCTATAAAATGGAAGCAGGCTGCCTGGTACAACCACGCCCACACAAATGAGCATGAAACCTTCCTGCAATGGAGGGAGGCCAGAAGGAGTGCTGCACAAGTACAAATGGAATGTTGGCAAAGCTGAAAGAACAAAATTGCTGCAAAATTCATGGTGAATCCCAAAGTGTTCTACAGTTAAGCGGAATCAATGGCCACCCCGAGAGAGGCTGTAGAGGCCCGGCGGATGAAAGCGGGACAGGGACTTGCTCGGAGCGGGAATAAGCTGAGAATCTGCTGCCCTTTTTTGGGGGTGTCAGCATCAGATCAGGAAATAAACGAAACACGCACATCCCAATGATGGCAGGCACCGAAGCCCGTGAGAAAGAAGTTTACGGAAGTCCGGCTGCCCTATCCCCGTGCAAGGCGATAGGATCTGGTGAAATTCATCCACCTGCAGTAAAACCGTTAGCCGATCTATTGACCAAGCCGCTAACTATTCTGTATGACGCAAAGTTTTGAAGGAGAGGGGGTGCCAATGGGTCGAGTTAACCCCGTTGTCGCTCCAGTCAATACGGTAGGGGTAACAAGGAGGCATATTCGGACTACTGACCTATAAATTGTAAGTCATTTATGCTGAAATTCACGAAAAAGCTGACCCGAGACTGCGCATCAGGCGCCTAGAAAGCCTCAGATTGATATTACCCCATCAGAAAGCTTTCATTCCATAGAGGTCATGCTTGCCTCATATTCCACACTTCTCACATAAAGATACTGGGTAACTAGACACAGCTGAGTGATTTGAAGTCTGGTATTTGGATTTCCAAAAAGAGCATGACTCCGAAAATCACCAACTGCTGGCGACTATGCCAAGTGAATTCGGGTCGACTCCCTAAGTATGGGAATGGACCATCAAAGGACCTACCGGAAGGCAGTCTCACGTGGGGTGATGTCTTTTCCAGCACGGGAAGATTAAATATCTTTGCACCGCAAGGATCCGTCCTGAGCCCGCTGCTGCTTGTTCTGTTCAATACCTAGGGGACAATTTGAAGGGTGAATACTACAAAATTTCAGACGACTTCAAGCTGCGCGGAATGATTGCGGATGGCTGTGTACAGGGAGATATGGATAGCGTTTACGAGTGGCCGGTGGCGTGGGGTCTCCCATCAAAGTAAAAAATGAGAACACCTTAATGATGAGAGTGAACCCCGATCCAAACTCTTCACAGACCCACCAAGCAACCAGATGATGCTTGCTCAAACGGTGGAGGCTATGGCCCTGGGAGAGGTAATAAGATTGGACTTTAAACCAGGTGGTCGAGGTGAGAGTGCCGCGGAAGTCTCAAGCGCACTTCACCATTAGCAGAAAGCTGTACCATCAAGGAGACCATAAATCTTGTTACCGACGTACTGGGATATTCTGAGACACCCGATAGAACATTGGGTTCCGGCCTGGAGCTCGTTCCCGGTGTGGGATCAAAAACCCCGGAGCAAGTACAGCGGGGACTAACCAGGCGGTTTGGAAGACGCCAGGAACTAGGCTATGGGCAGAGGTTAGGAGAGACGAACCTTGCCTCTTTGGAAAGATGGGGACTAAGGGGGTATTTATTAGAAACGTTGAAAAATAATAAAGAAATGGAAATGTCAGCCGGGCCTGGGGAGTCTCTCCTCAGACTTCAGAGAGACGACAGACCGCGAGATCATAGGTTCTAGCTTGCACAAGAGTAGGTTCGAACAGGGATCAAGGGCTAGCCGTTCGTTGTGAGGTCTGTTAGCGAGTTGATCAAGCTATTGGGGAGATAATAACAAAAATAACATTGATAACTGTGGGGGTATGGTCTGTCATATCTTCCGGTAGACTTTTCAGCCGCTCTGGCAGACGGTGCGTCAATACCAACCCTTACTGGGCCCATGAAACCATGAACTACGGGTCAGACGATCGATGGCGCGAACCGATTGGCGGGACGAGTCTTGCCACGGGCATTCAGGCCCTAAAGTGTGGTCGCCCACACCAGTCAGATCAGGGCATTTTGTGCAACAAATGGACAAGTGTGAGAGAGACCTGTATATTCTTTGTTTTAGACCAGTGAACCGACAAGATTCGTGGGCAAAAACAATTTCTACCGAAGCTGGTGGGATGGAGCAAAACAACAACTATGATAAATTTCAGTTGAGCCCAAAGCATGCCACAATACATGGTCGGATGATTCTGGTGGTGTCAGAAAGGGAGTTTTCAAGGGATTAGAGCATACGTAATCAGAAAACTGGAGGAGATGGTTTAATCGGACCAAAGAGAGGATGATGCCGGCAGACTTAAAGATTAAGGCCGAAAGTTCAAGAGAGTTTTGGCTGTTAAGGTAGACTGACAGGGAGGACTATCTACATAAATGATACCGGAGGTGAACACAACCACTGGAAACTTGAGCGATTTTGAAGCAATTTTGCTAAGCTCTTGTAAAAAGAAGATTTCAATAGGGGAGGTTCAAAGAGTCACTTGCACCCGGCAGTGCATAATACGTATATGGATAGAGAACCGGAATACCTCCAAGAAAGGATCTTCAGATGCTAATTGTGATGTTTCATTCGGCCTTATGGTGGTAAAGCTTTGATGGTGAGATGCCAACGGAGGTAATCGCAAGAACAGTGTACAACAGGTTCAGGTGATAGGGATTGCAATTTCATGTGCTGTGGTGGGAGAAATAGCCAGAGGGGAGCAGGTAAGCTCTGGGTGAATTGTTTGCATTAAAGCAAGTACCTTGCGAAGCATCAAAAAGAAGACGGAATGGTGATAGTATACAGATGCAAAGTGCAACTTTTGAGGCGGAAAACAGGCGGAAGCTGTAATGGAGTGGAGGGTAGATAAGAGTTTGGGTGACCTTTCTGATTAACGGAGCATGCTATGACGGTAAAGCGAGTCACCGACCCGGCGAGTTTGACAAGGAAAACGGAACTGAACCACAGGATTTAGAGTTAAAAGAGGTCAGGGGGTATGACAGTAGAAATTGGAGATTCGATACTGGCGGAGTTTGTTGAATAGCTCGCCAGAGACGACTCCAAGGGATAGAAAGACAACCAAGGTGATATTGAAGGGGAGGCCGGAGGATTACAGGCGGAGGGACGCGCGTTATTTGCATACGCTGCGTTGGCCGCGAAGTAACAATGTGCGAATAGAAGATGAATCAGTATAGAATGCGGAAAGATAAAGCAATTACAAAGGTATATAGTTCGCCGATAAGGTGATAGAATGGATGAGTGGCAGGTAAACATCTCTTGATGGACATTATAATAGGTGTACCATGTAAAATGACGTGTGACTGAAGCTACATGACACAACTGGAAAAATTGGGGTATAGCAACAGCTACAGCATGAAACAAATCAAGCTTCGGAGATAGTGGTATATTATGGATTCTGGTTATCGAAGAGATTGTGTATATATGAAATCATGTGAGATAAGTCAGACGAGTCAAACGAAGGCCGCACTTTGTGGGAGAGAGGGACCGTCAAATTGTTGAAGAAAAGCCCGACGGAGGACAAGTAAGCACTCCGCCTTTCACATTGTTTAACTGATGGGTAATCGTGTGTCAGCATGAAGGTGGTAACCGGGTGTTGAACTAACCTGGGATACGTTGAAAAGTAATTCCATAGACGAACGGCACGCAGTGGTGAAGTTATTGCAGGCGAACGGTGAGTGTACAACATGATGACCATTTTGACAGGCGCCTTCAGGTAATGAAACCGGTACAGCTGCATGATAAATATACCCGGGACGTACAAATGTGTAGGTGACAGAGCGCGCACTGGGACCAGGATAAAGCGGTCGATGGACTCTGTTGAATTAGTCTTCGGACTGATGGGGATGGAAGATATCCACTAATCACGTTTCTGACTTTTGGAGAACTACAGGACTTCTATGGATGCCTTCATACATCCATTGGACCAGCCTGGGAGAGACTGACTGGTGAGAGCTGCTATTTGAACTCTCTCATTCAAGCAGCTTTTCTGCTATTTTCGTCCTTTCTCGTCGATTACTTTCCACAGGGCGATTGGCCAATTACAGCTGGTGATTATCTGCCTGATCCCAGAGTCAAGCAGGAATGCTACATACATAGTAAGGGCCAAGCCCGGCTTATTGCCCAGGGGACCAGATGGAGGCAAGGGCAGCTTCTACCTACCCTGGAATTAGTGACCATAGGGTTCCCAAAGAATGCTACCGACCTTCCGATTGAGGTTCATCTAGGAAACAGTAACTAAGGGGCACCCAGCCCAACACTGGAGCTGGGCAGTCTAGCACTCCCGGACAAAGAAGGACGTATCTAATACCCGGTAGACCAGATGGTGTTAAAGAAACCGAGATTGAATGGTGGGTTGAACGGGGTGAGGTTTTACAGGCACACTGGGGATGACCCCTCTCTACTGACTGACAGAGTAGCCCCACCCAGGAAGGTTCGTCGGAAGGAAGCCTAGCCATGGAGAGATATTCGGATCCAGAAGGCAAATTAGAAGAAAAAATCAGCTTGGGCTAGATACCGAAACCGTGGTGGCCGCGGATGCTACCTGTGGTATTTGGCGGAAAGCGCTAGGCTGGGTAAGACCCAGAACGGGTGCAGAAGAAGGTACGGGGAGCATCTAGCCAAAAAGGCCAAATAAACCCCAAAAATGTATTACGATTACGTGCAGTCCAAGGCGACTCCAAGAGTGGCAGCTGGGGACCTAACGGATCCTCAGGGTGGAGCCTCCACCAACAATCTGTATAGGGCATGATCCTTTAGGCACAATTTCCGGCAAGTGTATAGGCAAGACAACGGGACCTCAGGCTTCCCGCGAATCGCCACGACGGCTGCATCCCAAGAGACAGAGGAAGCTACCATAGCAAGTGAGGTACACAGTGCTCTGAGAGTCTTGGTAAGGGCTTTGGCGTCAGGTCCCGAGAGTATCCGTTTAGCAATTGTCCAGCATTCGGTGGAGCTCTTGGCACAGTCTCTGACTAGGCTGCTCAACGCTACCCTCGCCTAAGGTGGCTCACCGAAGGCGACGGTCAGTCCAATGCATAAAGCCGAGGACAGAGAAACCTGTCACCGACGGTATTCCTAATGGAACTTTTCGCCTTCATACCGACTCACTATCGCCAATAATAACATTCCCCCGATTTTATCGTGGCTTTTCTTCCAAAAGCTTCATTAGACACAGTCTTTGTATCTCTTGATCGTTTGCCCGGAGCAGCTCGCTAGCCGACGTATCCGGTGCCACTCCCCATTAGTCTTCCAGAGTGTCAGACCCAAAAAGCATCCTGCGAGAGTCACCCACCTGATGTCTTTATAGACTTGTCACCCTCTAATCAGGCGTCCTGTATAGGCGACCACACCGTACTCTACAAACCGCTTACATGTAACCCACCTGCTAATCTCCCCAGCCCAGGTACTACTCCCCCTGTTGACACCCTCCTGGTTGACAACCCGGCTGCCGGAAGCTTACTCGGCCCCTATAATCATCCGCTGCCCTCTCGTGGAACCTCCGCGCCTTGCAACCTCAAAGATACAGGCTGAGTCTCCCTTCTACTGCTGAATTCCCGCTCGCCTTTAAACGAGGCTAATGACTTGAGGAAACATGCATTTTCCTCTAGCTTTGACATTGTTCTGGCTACAGAAACATGGTTAGCCGATGGCATCCCAACTGACTTTGTCTCGTTGGTAGGCTATAAATCCTTTCCAGTAAGCAGAGTGAGCCGCCGAGGCGGTGGTTGTCTTGCGTACATTGAACATAAACTTACTACCGTCCTCTTCTACCACCCAGTGTTTGACTGTATTTCCGACTCTTGTTGGCTCTCCGTCCTAAGTCCTGGAAAAGTGTTGCATATTGGGTGCGTCTACCGAGCACCTTCTTCTAGCCACTCTGATTTTCCGCATATCGTTAGGGCTTTTGAGTACATTTCCACCCTATCTTAAGGTCCAAAGATCATAGCTGAAGACTTTAACTCTCATGTAGTTTGTTGGAATACATTGACTGCCCCCTCTCATCTATCCGAATTTCTTCTGGACACCTACACGGCAGGTCGGACACAACATGTCCCCACTCCAACAGGGCTTGACAATATCCTTGACTTAGTCTTCACTCATGGCCTGCTTGACGTGAGCGTCTCCTTCACACAAAACCTTCCCGGTAGTGACCACGAAATGGTCACGTCACTTCACTATTACGCAAGAATCACATCTACCTTAAGCTGATGAAATCCAAAACCAAAACACCTAAAGACTGACTAACTGGGCGTAGTTGCCTACCTCCCTCCAGGGCATTGACCGGTCCGACTTCTTCCTCACATCCGATCCGCAAAAAGCAGCTAATGTGTTCTATATCAAGTTGCTTTCCTCCGTAAACTGCCCCACCTCAACTGTTGGGCATATTACAGTCAGGGCCGCGAAAACTGATAGAATATGGCAAACGATTTGCAAGCTCCAAAGATCATTCCTCAGGAGTCGAGATTTTTCTCCGGCACTCAGAATAAGCCGACTCTGCCGCGATCCCTATGCAGCAACCGAGAATAGACTTATTAAGAAAGAAAGAACAGCATTACAACAGCCTCATAATGTAAAGTTCCTTTCAAGACTGCTAAAATCTCGCTGCTCGCGCAGCACTGAAAAAAAATCCCATTCTCTATCCAAAATGGCACCCACTCTGGCTCGCCAGAATATATGGCTCAGGTTATCAACTACTATTTTGCCTCAACTTTTATTACGGACACTAACCCTCCGCCATTCTGCTATCCGATGCTCAAGTAGGACGCGATATCAACCATACCATTTACCACGGCCACCATCAGCGAATTCCTAGCCAGCACTAAACCATTCTATCATCCAGGGCCTGATGACTTTTCATCTGTCCTACTTCGACTTGGGGAGCCTGACTTAGTACTCCTACGGCTGAACCTTTTTACATTATCCGTGCCTTCCGGATTCTACCCGGCTCAGTTGGAGGCGTCTTGTATAGTTCCACAACAAATAAATGGTCCTTTGCATGATACGCGGAACTATCGCCCCACAAACCACTCTTCGATTGTTTCCAAGCTCATGTAGAGGATAGTAAAGGACCAGCTTGCAAATTTCCTGACTTCTCAAAGTCTTATCAACCCAGCTCAGAAAAAGGCTTTCAAAGTCCCGTTTGTGCCCTACGTGTCAGATTGACTTCCTCAGTTTAATCACTTCCAAAGCAGACAGCAACAAGTCAATCATCGTCATCTTTCTCGATATGACAAAAGCTTTTGACCGTGTGTCTCAAGCTCGCCTACTGTCAAAAATTAAATCCTACGGAATCGCTGACGCCCTTTTGTCTTGGCTATCATTTTACCTCTCCAAACGTTCTCAAACCGTCATTGGCAGTCGGACATGCTCTCAGCCCAAACAAATTACTGGAGGGGTCGTACAGGGTAGCTTACTAGGTCCTCTCTTATTTCTCAAGTACATGGATGACTTCTTCCAAGTATTGCGTTATGGCACGACATTCTTCTTTGCTGACGACATAAGACTAGTCTGCACTTTTGAGGCGAAGACCCTGCCTTCAAATGTCAGTGACATTCTGTCAGGCTTGAAGTCCCTTCGCGAATGGTGTACTCAATGGCTGATGAAGTTTTCGGCAGCCAAGAGCTCTCTTCTTTCTTAGGAATGCAACGTTCCGCCTGGCTCCCTCACAGTAGATGGCCTGCCAATTCCCACTTCTCTCGTGGTAAGATATATGGGCCTGCAATATTCATGCTCTCTTAGCCTCAATGATTGAGCGTTGACGCAAATTGGCAAGGCAAGAAGGATGATTGCACTTATCCTCTGAACATACCGTACTCAGGAAAGCAAGCCCCTGATATTCAGGGCACACACCAGATAGCTGTTGGAATACTGCCCTTTGGTCTTCACGTTGATACGAAAGGCCGATCGGATCAATATAGAGAAAGTGCAAAGCTCCTTCACCAAAAATTACTGGGCGCCTTTGCCAACCTTAAATACAGAGCTGAAAGCGAACTACTCCCGCGTAAACCTGCATGGTTACATCGTATGAAACTCAATCCTTCATTCCTCTCCAACCTCCTCTGCTCCAAGGCCCACTCATCTGAGGACCCACTTGGTTTCTCTGGTGAGACCTCTATTTCCTCCGTCCCAGACAATTCACCACCAAACCCTCCAATCTAGACTCTCAGTTGGATATAGATATTCCTCCGTTATCTATCCTAGTCTCTGGAATAATCTTCCTGACTCGCTGCGATCGTGTCGCACGCTGAAACTATCCGCAGGCGCACTAAGCAGAATCCCAGAGGCATCTTCTGTAATCAGCATGCCCCGCAATAACATTAACGTAGACGAATCAGATGAAGGCTGTCTTGCTTATTAGAACTCAATGAGTCATAGATTTTTGCATTCGATCCCTTTCCCATGACCCATCTGATAACAGCACCCAAGTATACAGATATACACGTATCTTTCTTATGTATGCCCCACTCACTTTTCTTGACCTACCTCATCAGATCGTGCCTTTTTACACTAAATTTTGCATACATATGTTTCGCCAGCAATTAAAAACCAGACTGAAGCTATGTTAGAACAATGCCAACCCGGGAGATTTCATCTGACTTTGACTCACTGTTATGCCTGTTGCTCGGTTTACTGAATCCTAGATGTTTACAAATATTCAGTTCTCATCTTCAGTGTGCCACCTTTGGCTGAAGCTCATTGGCTTATCTGTGTCAATCACCCAATGCTTAGGCAATAGCTAGCGGCCAGTGTTGATATTTTTCAACAACGTCGTCACGCCAGCAAAGTCACCCAGCATATCACAATCGGAGGTGCAACCACCAGGTGGCTCGAATGTGTACTGGAACCCGTTCGACTCTGTTACTGGCAGAAGCAAGCGGTCAAGTGATGCTCCTACGAATGATACACTTACCTGGGTGTTTGTTCCATCCTCTATCCTTTGCTTCCACAACTTGCTGCATCAACATCCCGGAGGTTCTGGCATCTAGCCTGTGCCAATCTCGCAATAAGGAGAAACATCCATCCTTAGCAGTATCGGGCCCAATGGGTCCCATGTAAAGAAAGGCGGGTCAAGGAGAGATGGGAAGATCACCCTAGGATGTAAATTTGCTCCCTTACTCCTCTGTAATAAATAGTACGAAAGAACTTCCGGCTGGAAAGGTCTTGGGCTAATTCTCTCTGCCCCCTGCTGATAATAGCCTACACCCGACTCTGCATATGGGAAACCCCAGGCTTCTGAGGTAGCTATCAGATTTTTGTCTGAACCAGTGAGGGGTGATAGCACTCCACCCGAGCTCTCCATGTATGCTTGCCGATTCTGCCTCTCTCAGTTTCAACCTTTTTGGGTTCCCCGCAAAACCTTTAACCAGCTTGATGATGTCTGATGCAGTAGTGAATGCACGATTGGGATAGTCATATTATGTGGCCTCTGCTTTGACGACACCTCGATATAGGCTTGCCTACTGTTCATGGCTATCGGCTAAACCCCAACTGCACTGGCCAACGGAATGAGAAAGGTAATCATCGCACTTTTATAGCTTAACATCCACGTCTTCACCCTTCTATATTCTCCTCCAGCTCACGTACTAATGGTGGTGACAAAAGTCAGAGGTGTTTTGTCAGCTACTTTTTTGACCCACTTACCCAACCAAAATGTCCACTGACACTAAGTCCCTTAAAAGAACGGTTTTGTCCTTCAGTGGTAAGTGCTCAGCTTTACTTAATTCTTCTGTATCAGGCTGGAACTCAGCCGTCTCTTCCAGCTTTTCTTGAGCCTTTCTCGTATACTGGAGTCTTGCCACGCAGGTTGCTATTCTTCAGTAACTAAGACTCACTACTCCGCTCATATTCTCATGGTAAGTTAAGACTCCATTCCAAACGGAATCCGTATACCTCTGATTTTTCATGACCCCACGGAATGCCAGCACGTTTGCTTTCACATGGGAAGGCCCCACATTAAAACTGAGTGCCTTCTTTCCCTTTCGCTGTTTGCCGTCCTCAACCACAGCTGGTGCACCGATCAGACTGCTACCCTCCCTTTTTCTATTCCTCTTCCTGATCCCACCCTTCTCTATTGTTTTATTCCTGTTTCCAAAATGGACCCCCTATACTCATTCACCACTTACCAACTAAATTATTTTGCGCCCCCGCCAAGCCTTCACCTGCTATCCCCCAAGTTACTACCATCACCCAACTACCCTAGAAAACTACCAGTCTCCGTCCGCGGATCTCCAATGGATCAGCCCACTGGCTGCCAGATAAAAGTGTCCATTTTCTGGTTTCCATTAAAAGGATAACCAAAACCGACAGCTGGGACACTCTTCAGACTGCCGCACTCCTGATCTTTTTCAGATCGTACTGGTTACTTGGGTAGTCATCGGCCAACTCAAAGGTACTCCTGGATCATCGCAAGGACTAAACGATTTGATCAGTCGGATTTACAACGGTTTAGACCTATACTCTCGCCTGCTGACATTATATGCGGCACCTTACACGGCTGACCAGCGATCATAATGCCTCATGAAAGTCTCACCGGGTCGCAGAGTTGATTTCTAACTCCAATCATCACCCCACACCCGCTCAACATCTATTTCCGGTACTCCATTCCGTCAGTCCATTCCGCCTGGCAGCGCAAAACCAATGACCAGAACCCAGCCCTCACCGCTGTGTTCCCGACCTAATCTGCCCACTTCGTCAGTCTGGCCCCTTTTTGCCTGCTACCCTCACCATTCTACCTGCCATCACCTGAACCCAAGGTATTTATGAAACAGAATTCCAGCCATCTGTAGCCAACCAGAATTGGGTTATTAAATCTCCTTACCACGAATACAGAAAACTCTATCTTTACACTCCTCCAACTTCTGCTTGACTGCATCGGTAGCATTTGTCTGTATTAGTTTGTTTCTTCGACGGTCCCTCTTCGAAGGTCCGTTCTGCATGCATACACTATTCATGCTCTTCGCAAGTTCACTGAATTCCCTGAGAAGATTTTGCCTTCATGTGAATTTCCACATGATACTGAAACGACCTACACAAAATGGTCTGTCTTGCTATCACATCTGACTCACTTGCATTTTTTCGCAGAATCCCTCGACAGTTAGTTACCCAATGCTGGGTCAATCTTCTGTATTTGGCTGTCATCTCTGGCTGCACTTTGGTAACCCTATGCTGACTTTACTTATAATCTTTTCTTTTGGTGACCCTCCCGCCCCGTTACTTGTTGGTGACCGTCCAAGTATCCAGTTGGAACACCCTCGCATTATCTTCTGGACGCCGTGACTCTTCGCAGCTAGTTTTCCACGCCCATGAGGCATATTGTGTATTACTTCTGCGTCAACTTGCTGTCTATGTAGTGATGTCCGAAGCCCACTGCTTTACTGATCCTTGCAATCAATGCACTTTTTACCACTCTCCAGTACCGCTTACATCAGCATTTCCACGTTTGTTCAGCTATCTACACGGCTCTCCCCGAGTTCGAAACCGGTTTATCATTTCCGCGTTAACCGTCACCACTTTAGTCCACTCAAGCACTACACGGCTTTACTGTCTTACTTCGGTTACCGTTTGATTTTTAAATTTAAAAATTGTGAACAGCTCACATTGTTGATTGCTGCGTTATTCTCTGAGCTTGCTTTGTGCATGCATCTTGACAGCGGTCAGGAAATACACAATTATCAATCAATGGATCAATCAAACTACAGGCCCGTTAGCTTGCGTGCGGTATGGCTGAAGGTGATGTTGAGGGTTTTGGAAGACAGGTTTGCTAACCACGTGGCCATGTACACGTAGATCGTGATAAAGCAGCGTGGTTTCGTCCGTCAAAAATCTTGCTTGCCAACTATCATCTGCTTCATGAACGAGGTAACCCGAAAGCTGGACCAGGGGATAGAGAAGAAGCCTTCTACCTCGACTTCTATAGAGCATTCGGCCAAGTTAACCGGCTTTTGTTGATGACTAAGATGAACGCTTTCGTTCCGGCTCTAAAAAATATCGCTTGGAGCCGTAGATGTATCACAGCTGGGACTTTCCAACTCAAAGTGGCGGATAGCATATCCCAAAAAGGGTATTTGCTGGGCTGTACACCTCAGGGCTCAATCCTTGGACCTATATTGTTTTCCCTGTTTACAAACCACTTGGTCGTAAGCTTGAAGAACCCTTGCCTTGAGCTTACAGATGGTTCAGAGTCGGTTGGCTTCTTGGCGAGATTCCACGCAGCAGGACCCGAATACAACGCATAGCTGGTTGGTGATCTAGGACTCACCACCAAAAGTCACTAAGTGCACGCATCTGGTAGATGGCAAGGTCTCTCCGCGGAATAAGTGAAATTGGGAGGCAAGAGAGCGCATTGAGGTCACGAGTGACAAAAGGGAGGGACCGTAGAGTTTTTGTATGGGATAACTTCCCACCTGGAGCGCAGTGGTGCACGGCCGCTCAAAAAGCCTCCAAGGAACCTCGGCTGCTAAAAAGATACGTTGCTTTCACACGACTCGGGGTTCTACTGCCATAATAAAAATCGTTCGCTTGGCAGACTTTGGGGTACTGTGTCCAAGTTTGGCAGCCCTTTTTTGTAGGGAAAATCAAGCTTCTCGAATAGGTTCAATGACGTTTCGCAAGATGGTCCACTGGCCGTAGGGGCCTCGCCTACGAGCAGAGACTTGAGGCATTCAACTTGGCTTCGCTGCAGTGCAGGAGACACGGAAGCTACCCAGTGGGCCCTTTTAGGATCCTCATGGACTGCGTCTATCAGAAGGTGTCGACTACGCTGCTGCTAACGCTCAGCGATAGTGCGGTCATCAAACAGCTCCCACTGAGTTTGACGGAGGGGAGTTTCCAGTCACCTAAGAGGAATCCTTCACCTTTAGCATGGTGAACTACTGGAACCTGCTCCCAAAAGGCCACTGCTTGGACACTGTATTTGTTGAAACTCCCAGGTAGGTAACCGCCGTAGCTATTGTTCTTTTTCACTTCTAGCTTTGTTGTCATCTCTTCATCTGTGGTACCCCGGTCGACCTCTGTCCACGGTCTTTTTCCGTTCTCGCCTTCCCGTCTTCGAATTTCGTTACGTTTCCCATCTCCAGTCCCCTACCACCTTCACATCGGCGCAATCTCACATCCTTCATACCTCTGACCCTTCACCTTCATAAGTTCCGTCCATAGGGTAAATGGGTTGCTAGCGAGAAATCACCAAGAGGCAGAGATCCTATGGGGCTCCTAAGACTGGGGCACAGAGGCGGAAGTACCCCTATTCCGCTCATCTTAAACTAACCATCAAGGAAGACTGTTTCTTTCATTTGTTGCAGCACCAACCCAAGAAGCTCGCGGAGCTAGGGCTTGAACAAACCTGGCACGTCACTTTCTACTTCCTGTGACCAGGCTTTGAGTTGCTGCGCGGTTTGAATGTTTGAAGAGCCTGGTCTGTCCCCATTAATTTACCCTGTTAGTGAAGATACAATAATTATTCCACGGAAACTACGTGCTTCAGTACGTAATGAAGTTTTCTTGTTACCCGGGGATTGCTCTACTCCAACTGTCTCAATTTAGCGCAGAGCTGTCTTTCTGGCAAAGCATTTTATTCGTTGTGCGCATGATAATTGTGTTCATTCACTCAATAATCACAACCGCCTAGAGTTTTAGTATATGCTGTTACCATCTTTTCCTGCTTTACACAATTTTGGTCCCTCTGATGGCATGACTATCATGTGCAACGAAAACTCATGTGGGTGTAGAGTCGCAATGAACACATAGGGACAGGTATGCCTTCTGATAGGTGCAACAAGTTGTACGCTAGAGCTGCTCTGTCCTGAACAAGAAAAACTACGAGATGCTCAGTGTACACGAATCTTTGAGAAGAATGTGTTCGCTATGTGGCTTTGGCAGAGGAATGCTCCCGTACAATACGGGGATCGCAAGCTAGGAAAATGGGTCCACAGCGGGAAGCTCAGATAAAAGTTACCGCAAAACCCGGCAACAGCAAAGCACACTGTTACTAGGAAGAACGAGCAGCAGGCAAAGAAAGGTAAACCGGAAGGTGAAGAAGCACAAAACAAGCCCGGAGAGGTGGTTTATCTGGAGGTTCTTTAACAGAGGGCACAGAGAATTGTAGACGAGCTAAAAAGTTAAGGTCATCACTGAGAGAGTTGTTAGGAAAGACAAACGTCTCCTCCTGCAGAACCGGTGATCAAAGAAGCGCGGATCAGAAGGGAGGCCGAGCCAGGGCACTTTGTAAGTATCAAGAGAATGGCGGGGCTACCCATAAACTTGAAGTGTGTGAGGTGCCAAAGAGTGGGGCTTTCGAAGATAAGCAACGCCCTGAAGCCGAGATTTCTGTCAATGGCATTAGCCAGCACACACAGTAGGGACTTACAGTCAGGCCTGGGGTCAAGATTTGAGCACTCTACGGGGGTACACATGGTTCACACCAGATACTCCCCTCAGTGGAAAGGTGGGGCCGGCACAAAATCTGCCGTGTCCAATAAAACCGGAACTCAAGCAACAGTCTAACATGGTAGCTGGAGCTGACGACATAACTCCAGGCAAGTCTACGCCTGAAGGCGCAATCACTAGCAGTAGCCAGGCCGGACAGTCAATAGTAAGCATACTAGCTAAGAAAGTGAGACGGATGAGGCAGCAGGTGAAAACTACACACCAAAGATATAAAGCAGGTGGACGCTCAGTGACTGGGTGCCATCAAGAGAGGGGTGTGTGACCGGAATGGAAACGTAGGTTGCGGCGACTCTAATCCAGATCGGACGGAATGTCGCTGGTACGGATGAAAGCTGGGCAGCAGTTGTTGCATGAACACCCACACCGTTGAGTAGGAGTGGGTACCTGACGCCCTCAAGGGGCAGCAGAAGGCCAACGGATGAGACAAGGGAAGCCTTACGAGATTCTTTCGAGAGCATTACAATTATTAAGCAGGGTGTTGCCTTGAAGGTTCAGGAAAATGCGGCCCAAGTGACTGTCAGTGCAAAATGGATATCCTTCCGGGAAAGGCGCCCGAGATACAACGGCCCAAAAGGGAAAAATCAAAGCAGATGACCCGGCGGAGGATACCACCATACGGCAATAAATATCTGTGACTAAGGAGCTGAGGGGGGAATACTGGTGAATATAGCAATCACGGGGACCCGGCTGAAAAAGGGCCAGAGTGCCATGCAACTTCGTGGCTACATCGCCTACAGAGAGGACAGAATAGAATGTAGGCTGGGTGAAGGTGTACTCCTCCTCGTGTGGGATGAGCACAATCCGTGGGAGGCCCCATTTACACTTGTCAAACCCAAAATACAAGCTACTGCATATTGTTTTCGCATAGACCTATGGCCGGTATGGATAATCTGTCTACAGAGCACCGCAAGCAAATGGGAAAAAGACTTTAAACTATTACAGCTTCCACCGATGGCGCTGATTAGATCACAGAGGTTTATCGTGTTGAAAGAAATGAACCGCCCAGAAATGAACCTCTCAACCGGGACAACAAAAGGTTACCAAAGGAACCACTGTAAATGCTCTGGTGCTGTGGCCTCAAAACAACACGCTCACACCAAACGAAAGGGAGGCAACGCGCTTCAGCGATGGACAAAGTTCATCCGCAATGGATCTGCTGGTCACCAGGTACCAATCAGAGTTCACTTCTTCGGTGATATATAAGCCACAGATGAAGAGTGGTTGCAAAGAGCAAATACTGCAAATACTTCCAAACGTTCTACGTGCTTCGAGAATTTGCCTACATTTCACATTAATTTACAAAGCTCGTCCATATGCCACACTTTTGCTCATTTGTTTATTCATGTGTGACTTTCGAATCTGTTCTTAAACCATCTACGACTGTCGAGCTTTAGCCAAGGGACTTCGAACCTCTGGGTTTTACTGTTCAGTCTATTAGGCCGCAAACTCGGGGTTTGTAGATATTTGTATCTGTTGCGAATCTCAATTTAGCACTGCAGAAAATACTGGTCAGTCTGGTTCTGGCTTTGGGACTCGTTTTAATCGACTACGCGCTGCTCGATTTGGGAGAATAGCTTTACAGCCATCATGGAGTCCTGCGTGCGATATTCATTATGAGGCACAGAAAGCTAGAATCTAAGTTAATCCGGATCTACGGTAGTGTGAATGAGGATCAACTGGGGGTAGGGGCATGAAGCTTATTTAAACACCTGGAAGTCCCGAAGCCATCTGTGGAAGACAGATGAAGGCAATAAATGCCGGGCTGACAAACTCGGCAGGCCAGTTTGTTTCGTTACCACGTAAACTTGGGTCGGCCGCCTTGATAGAAGCCAAGGCTTGCACGAGTAACAACTGTTCTTAGGAGGCTACGAGATCACTACCAACTTCACAATACGCACCACTCACGGGCCGCCTGCAAGACAGCCAGAAACAGCCAAAAGCCCCGCAACCAGAAGAAAATGTCTATAGTATTGAAGTCGCCAGAAGTATGGGGCACACCCTCAGAAGTTCTTCACTCAAATGCGGCCCAGAAAAACAAAACATGAGATTATAGGCACCTTGAAAGTGCTCGGCAGAAGCATTGCTCTCGATGATAAAGGCACAGCAGAAAACTCAATTTGGTTTTTCAAGGGCGTGTATTTTCAGCACCGGATGCTTATTGCGGCGGGATCAGTTATGAGGAGAGATCCAGTGCTTTGGCAGCATACTGTAAGTGAAGAACATGTGCTCCAAGAACTCAAGTCTTTGTGCTAGCACAAATCAGCTGGACCGGATATAATCCATCCGGCAATTGTTCAGCCTCTTCTGGACATCTCATCGGGGACCATTACCAAGCTGTACGAAGCCTCTCTAGGAGAGGGTGAAGTTCCAGAGGACTGGAGTTAGGCCACCATTGTAGCAATATTAAGGCAAGTTCCAGGCAGAAAGCGGAGAATCATAGGCCGATCGGACTGACATCAGTTTTGTGCAGGTGCTTGAAAAGTACAGTCAGGAAGCAATATTCGCCTGCATCTGGTTAGTTGTGACCTATTGACACCCGCACAACATGAGTTTGTTGAAAAGATCAAGTGTGTCAGGCTAATGATGTTCTTGGACGAGAGCACAAGATGAACCGTTGAAGGTAAGACAGTAGAGATTTGTCATCTGGATTTCAGTAGAGCTAATATCTCTGTGAATCATCGCCCGCGGAACTAAAAACTACAAAACTTTGAGACAATTGGGAGGGCGGATGACTGGGCAGCACACTTTCTGGAGAACCGTAGCTTCTATGTCACTGTGGGCGATTATTTATCGAGACCGTAGGAGGTAACCACGGGTGTGCTACAGGGTTCAATGCTGGGGCCGTTGCTCTTCCTGTTGTATATAGATAACCCAGAGGAAGAACTGAGCAACCCGTGCTTCCTCTTTGCAGATGATGTGAAGATGGTGGGGGGCTGTTGAGCATGAGATATAGATTCTGTCCTCAGATGGGCAAAATGATGGGATTTATCGATCAATCTCGCCAAATGCCAAGTCACGACAACCAACGCAGAGGAAAGAAACAATATACCGTTTCAAAGATTGTCGGGGGTAGGGGACCAGGGTGTGATAAGACTTCAAGCTTTTAAAACGGTGCCAGAGAGCTGTCAATATGGCTAGGGGGTAAAAATTAGGGTACTCAATACCATCACATGCAAAAGCCAGAAATCTTCACCCCATTTTGCAGGGTTTTTGGTGCCACCTCCTCTGGAGTATTGTGTGAGGACACGGGCTTCTTTTTACCGCAAGGACAAGGATTGTTAGGAAGGGGGGCAGCGACTTGCAGCTAGAGTGACCACCGGCCAGAGGGGGACATCTAACGCTGGGGACCTTAATGATCTGAATCTCTTCTGCCTTAAGCGGAGTGGAAGCAGAAGTAACCTGATGGAAGAATTCAAGATCATAGGGGGTCTGATGAGTACAAACATGGGTGATTTGTTGGTTTCTGCCCCTGAGTGCAGCATCTAGTGATATCGTCCTAAGCCAGAGAGGGCATTCTCAAGGCTGGGCTTATAGGCTAAATTTTTGCAAAAGCATGGATGTGCCTATATGGAATAGACTGTCAGAAGGTGCTGTCCGAGACAACAATGTGCCGACTTTCAAGAAGGCCCCAGATTCACCCTGGAACGCAGCATTCCCAGATCTAGCTGTGTGGAGGAGAGACAGGGTACTGAGCCCCTGAGATTTTTGTCAATGAACTTATGTCTGCGGAGGGGAAAGTGCCTCGTAAATTTTGCCCTCCAGGCAAACTATTAAAAGCTCAGTGTTGGGAGCCAAGGAAACCCGCAGACAACGCAGCCGTCCGGACGGTCGGTCGGTCTTGGCTATTTGCTTCCCGTGCAAACTTAACTGAGCTGAGCCGGCTTTTATCTGACATGCTTCATGACGGAAAATCTATTCCTGGTTACTTCGTAGTTATACAGGACCCCAGCAGAGGTCCTGCTGGTGGGGTCATCGTATATTACGACAATTCTATCCCTCCTGCGACTATACTACCATCTCCCAACTTTTCATGTTTTGATTGCTTGTGGGTTTTCTTTACACTATCTGGGATGGGCACCCAACTGTTTGGTATAGACTATCGCCCACCCGCCTGCAGTTTAACCGGTAGCCTAGGTCTCATAAAATTATTAGACTCCCTAAAAGTCTGCACGGACCGCAACAGTCTTTTAGCCACTGGTGACTCCAACTCACTCGTCATCGACTATCAAAGAGCTGATACCCCTGATGTCACCTCTGGTAAACCCCTCTTAGGTCTCGTATTCACGAACTCGTGGGTAAAAACGTAAACGTTTCCACTAGATATCGCACAGAACATGCTCTGTCCCCACCAGATCTGGTACTCACCAGTGAATGGTCTCAAAATATGTGAAGCGCTACCCGACACCTCCAGGAAAAAGTGATCACATTCTCTTTGGGTTCGATTATATTACCAGGTGGTCTCCGTTTTCTCAGAAATCAAATTTTTTTTATCTTTCAAAAGGACCAGTCTTTGCCAAGTCGGTGCATTTTTTTCGCCCACAGCTCAACCCAGCTCACCCGAGTAACTCAGCTGGTGAGATGGCTGAAAGTCCCAGAGAGTTTACTTCCTTAGGTGATAGGCCGTTTTTTTACCGGAATTCGTCCCCAGCAGACCTTTGAAGGGCGCCCCCTCGACCCATTACGCGCATTTTACACAGGAGAGCAAGCCTGTTCGCTAAACATAAAGCCGCAGGTCTTGCCTGCGATGCGGAAAACTTCAGAATTACGCACAGCGGGTGCGAAGACAGAAGGTCACATCAAAATGCAGTCCAACGATGTGTACTTGCTCGAGCACGGACCAGTACAGTATTTTTATCTCAGCACTTGCGCCATCTAAGGGGCGGAGCTCTCAGAGGTCATGCCAGACACCTAACTACTTCCCCCAGCCGAGCTGTCGAGGCTTTCAGCTCTGAATTGTGTACCGTGTTTAGCTGCAAACCAATATATTCACCACGCACCCGATATCACGGTCACTACACAGCCTTGTCACCATTCCCGTTTTGATGATAATGGTATATTTCTCGGCCATGGTCGAGACGCACGCGCTGGCGCATGATTATGGCGTGACACGTTACTCAATAAGGTGGAATATTCACAAATTCAAAGTATGAAAGTCGAGAGTATCAGCGATAGATAGACATAGCCAGCAACAGTTTGAATGGATCACTTTACTAATGGTTTGCGCGGCAGTTTCAAACCGGTTTCGATTCCGGGCTGGGCGGTAGAGATATCGAGAAACCGTTGGCGCAGTGTCAAGGACGCATTATGAATGAGAATGATGCAAGCTGGGAAACGGAGGCCTGCTAAGGTTCTACAGATGGAGTAAATTTTGAACAAGAAGAAAAGGAAGAAAAAAAATTGTAAAGAAGTGTTCTCGGGAAAATCGGTGCCTGCGGAGAGGATAGCGATCCATGAAGACGACGCAGACCCTGAATGTCGGATTTACCGGAGCTCCATAAATGGAATGATTTTCGAAACGGTGCCGAGACCAATTTCGTGAAAGTGAACACTGGTGGATGTGGGAGAAACAGCAGTCCATAAAAAGGTGAGTTTAGATTCAGGATCAGTAACATGTCACATTCAGAAATGAGAAAACGCAACTGGAAGGTCCTCGAGGAGTGGAGAGTCAATTTCCAACCGGCTACGGTTCGGAGGAAAGGTGGACTGTGGTAACGGATAATAGAGTGTGAAATCTCCGCATTGACTTGAGCGTTAATATGCTGTTTCACTAAAAATTTATATATATACATACATATGTTGACGCATTTGCCTTCAGTGATATTCAGCGTCGTTTCTGGTAACGTACGACATCATATGGGTGTGTTTCGTCTAGCAGGGCAAAGTATGTGTCGGTCAATCGGCTGAGTGTGGTGGTATATTAGCAAGATGCGCATGAACTGGAATGTGTGTTGGTTGTTTTAGAAAAAGCTGAATGATCTGATAAGCAATTGGGAGTATTTCCTGTTGAGTGGCTTGATTTCGGTCCCAGCTGCTATGGTAGGTTTTACTTGAGTCTCTGTCCGTACGAGTCAAAGTGGCGTCCTTGATTATCCGGTTTGGTGACTGCGATAGTGGGAGACAACAGACCTGAAATAAAGGGGGATTGCAGTCTGGACGTGGCTCCAGCTGTGGGTTATGATGATATATGAAGAAAATAGATAATGGACTGGGTAGGTCTGTGTGAGTGAAGCACGGATGAAGTTTCATTTGAGCAGTCAATGGCACCTACTCCACATTCTAAGTAAAAATAGGCTCGCGGTGGATTTGTGCTATACTGCTGCAGGCTAACGAGTTGCGTACACTAGTTTGGTAACGGTGTATGCATCCCAAAGGATTTATGATTTTTCACGTTGGCATGGCATCGCTCGGATGCTAATGAAAGACCTAGGGTCTCACGGTTTAGAGCAGTTAGAAATGATAACCCTCAGTACCGTTTGCTTACGCAGAAAGCAGTTTGGCAACAATGCGATAAGAAAGGTTTGAAATAACAGACTGTGAGCGAGTGTGACTGGCACACTGGTTGGGTTTATATGAACGGTCAGTTGCACATTTCATATTTTGGTCTGGGTTTAAATTCGAGAGTTTAAATAGCATAGGATTGATAAGTATTACTTCGGGCTTGCAATATAGCGTAAACCGGGTGTGCTGCTGCGTCTGCATTTCAAGGGATAAATTGTTTGCACGCAATTAGAAGTTCTGAAGAGCAATTAAGGAAGAATGCAGAAAGAATCGCTAGGGCATCAGTGGTGATGCGCTAGAGAAAATTGTTATCATGCACAGGAACGTGGACGTATGTTGCATTGGTGTTTGTCATCGGGCGAGAAATGAAAGTTCTGGTGCAATAATCCTAGTAATCAAACCCGTTTTTGTAGGCCACCTCTTCGGTGACGGTCTGGCCGGTAAGAAGGATCACATTGGGAACAGTCAAGAAGTGATTCAGCGAGCCTTTGAACTGGGAAATTGAGAGACTCTCGCGGATGTTAAGCGGGAGTTTATTCCATAACTTTGAGTATTCTATAAGGAAGAAGTTAGATCTTAACGCTAATTTTGATCTAGGAATAGAGAACTGCAATGACCGATGGCGTAGAACATAATTCGTGGAGGGAGTGAGACGAATAGGTTCAGTACACGAAAAGGCCGTACGGTGGTACAGCTTAAACAGGAAGCATAAATTGAGCTTCAAGCGACGCAGCCATAGAGGGTCAAGACTGAGTAGGATGCATCGATCCTTGTAACACAAACTGGAGGAAAATCCCACAAATTATTTGGTGAACTGACGTTGCACGGACTCCAGAGAAATGCGGTCGGATTTCATCATGTTGGTGGAGATAATAGGACAGTATTCAAGGAATGGCCTGGCGTGAGACTTGTAAGTGAGCAGTTTGCAATCATCTAGCCGAAAGGTTCTGGAGATGAGACCAGTGGTTCTTCTCGTCTTTGCAATCTGGAGTGGAATAAACTCAGAAAACCTAAAACTGCAAGAATAATGAAGACCAAGGTCTCGAACTAAAGGGCTGTACGAGATGGGTAGGTCGTGGATAAGCAGGGTTCCGGAGGCCACTTGACATCTGAATGTTGTGTAGCAGCTCTTCGAGGCCGAGAAGTCCATACTCCATGAATTGCACCAATCCCCGAGTCGCTTTAGGTCACTAGAAATTTCATCTTGCACAATGTTGAGGTTCTGACGAGGAAACTCATAGACAATCTTAACGTCATCAGTGAAGAGGAATGGGGTGCCATGGTGCAAGATGGGAAATATATCATTTATGTAGATGGGAAAAAGTAAAGGACCGAGTACACTGCCTTGTATAACTCCACTAGTGACTGGAGCAGGCTGTGAGAAACACCCATCAATGGAAACCACTTGTGAGCGATTCCATAGGTATGATGGTAACCACGTTAAAAGCGAACCGGAAAAGCCGTGAGCTTTGAGTTTGGTTAGTAATAAAGCGTGAGGGACGCGGTCGAACGCTTTTGTCATATCAAGGTATATAATGATGATGGATTGACTGTTGTCGGCGGCCGCCGTTATGAGGTTAAAAAAGTCGTATTGGCGAGTGATGCATGAATGTGACTTTAAGAAGCCATGCTGCCTACTATGGATGATGTTATGAGACAATAGGAAGTCGGACATCCGCTGTTTGATGAGGCGTTCCATCAACCTAGAGGCAACTGGATTGTGGTTATTAGGGCGGTAGTTGGAGGGGTCATGTATTGGTCCTTTCTTATGGATTGGGATGATGACCGCAGTCTTCCATTGTGAAGGAAATATGCCATACTTGATGGATAGATTGTAGACCTTCAATAGTAGGGCTGCGATATCAGTTCCCCCAAGGCGTAGAAGTGTCGGTGGAACACCATCATGGCCAAGGTGTGAGGACTTCCGGACACGAATAAGCTGGTTGTTCACCTCTTTTAGAGTTGCACAAGATTCCCTTCGGCTCAAACAGTATTGCTCCGCCAGTCCTGACCTCATCCACCCCCGCCTTCTCAAGGAAAAGGCCGACATAATAGAGGCTCCTTATACTTCTCATTTTGAGCGATCTGTTGAGGGTGAAGTTTCCCTCGGCAGCTGGAAAGAAGCGGTCGTCGCACCCATCTATAAGAGGGGTAGTAGATACCTTGCCTCTGAATACAGACCCACAAATCTGACTAGCACCACCAGAGAAGCTTACGGGGCGATTCTCAAGAGTGCGGTTCCTTCCCATCTGCATGCAAATAGGACTGTTTTCCCCCACATTTCGTGGTTGTCGGCATGCCACGGCTTCCTGACCGGCTTCTGGCATCCAGGCGCGGAAAAGGTGGAGTAAACTGTATAGAGGGCGAGGTTTGCGAGGGGTGAGCTCACCCAATTTGCTCAGGAATAGCACGGGACACCTATATCTCTAATAAGCGGAACCCATGGACTAAGTGGGTCTGTGGTCCTCGCAGGGAGGCAGCCGATCTGGCCTTCAAACTGCAGGACCAGTGACAGTATCAAAACCCACCAGGTAGTACCACAGGCACGAGCCCCAAAACTCCGCAACGAGTTAGCATGAAGACGTTCGCAGGGGTGGTGGGCACACCTGGGGGGACAGCCACTGGAGTGAGTGGGTCTGTTTCAAGAGCCCGCCATGCCATCGTTTCCTAAACTTCCTTGAAGCAGACCGACGAGAGCCACTGGACTGAACAGAATCCTAGAAGGGCAAGACAGACCAAAAAGGAGAGTGAGTGTAATGTAGCGAACGATGGGCGAGCTAGGGCGGGCGACCCTGCACTCCTGTTGCTAGGTCATGAGGTGAAGGATCTGCAAAGGCAGATCTTGTCAGTGGGCAGGGTCTCAAACCGCTGGCTCCTGACCATAAATCAGGAAGATCCATTCAAAATGGAATTGGAAGCTTGGTGGGGCGTGGATAGAGGAGGGTCTAAGACGTACTGCGAATTGCGGGAATCCCGTATCCTACTCTTCTGAGAAGGGTGCAAAGAGTGGGGACATGGAAATCATCACTTGGGAAAAAGGCGAAAATCATGTGAGACCAATACTAGCGAAGATCGTTGATGAGGCCACCCGCGATTGACTGCCGGCGAGGTTAGCAGTGGCGACTCATGAAACCCAGGTTAGATACCAAATTGCGCCAGAATATTATAAAGTAAGGCCTGGTAGTCTTACACCGGGGACTAACCTTGCTAGGCCCGCAAAGTCACTAGGGATGAACCACCAGGCACAGCAGAATGCCGTACTCGGCTCTCGGGCCCCGACCATGACAACGGCGAAAGAGCCGCGGGCAGCACCGGAAATAGTTGTAATGGAAGACGCGCTTGAAAATGAAAACTGATAGTATCGTCCAAATTCGGGACAGCTCGTTGTAAGGGCACACCTTGTAGAGGTGGATTGGAATTTGTCGGAAGTTCTGGGTCACCAGCCGGTGACAGGCACACCCGTGGGGACGATCGGTGCAAAAACTTGCCATCCTCTCAGGCGATGCGCCTAGGAACCAAACCTCAGCAAAAAATAAGAGACACCTGAGCGACGGGACGAACACGGTAGAGTTACATACTAACGCGAGTAGTATTAGAGGCAAACGGGTTGAACTCGCTAGAGCCGCCGGGGAGCACAAAGAGTCAATGGATGTCTTTACGGAAACTTGGCTTTTTAAGGAGGACCATGCGCCAGGAACAATAACCAAAGGTTTTGCAATCTATAGGCAGGATAGAGAACCACTTCGCCTTGGAGGAGGGGCGGCCATCATGATTAGGCCAGGTACAACCCATCTTGAGTCTCAGAACAAGATGTGCACTCGCAATGTCCAGTTGAGCGCAGTTACCATCACCCTTACAGGCGAAAGGGTTGACTTTGTCTGTGTCTACAAGGCACCAAGTACAAACCGCGACGGGGATAATATCCTACTGCGGACCTTGAGTGGACTAGTTAAGGACGAGCAAAAGACCCTCATGGTAGGTGCCTTCAGCCTTCAGCCGACCGACTGGACCGTGGAAACGTGCATGCCGGGATCAGAGGGGGAAACCCACCTGGAAAGGCTGCTTGCCAGTGAACTGCACCAAAGTATTAGGGAAAATATCAGACATAGGACTGAATGCGTTCAATCCTTCCTGAATCCAGCTACATCAGATCTTCCCAACGATGCGTCTGGACTGCAATATTGTGCACTGCTGGGCAAGAGTGGCCACTAGTGTGTCAAAATCGCCTAATGGATGCAGCTACCCAAGCACCCTCAAGGCTGGTTAGACACTTGGGTACCATGGACAGAGATAAACTTCGTAAAACTACGACGGGTCTGACGTGGGATGCGCTGGACGGGGGCTATATTCGAGGACCGCATGCAGGTCACAAAAGGATCCCTGACAGCCTGGCAGGAGGAGCTCGCAGCCTTGAAACAAAGGAGTGGGGAGGGCAAAACTATGTGTTGGTAGGCTGCAATAGCCAAGGCCATCAGACGTAGAAACGGCAGCTGGAACCAGTACAAAGCTTCCGGCAGTCGGCCAGCCTAGAACCGCTATACAAAGCTTAGAAAAGAGGCATTAGGCCCTCAGTGATCTTCCAAGCGAAGATGTAAGCCCAGATCGACCCAGCGCGTAAGACAGGAGCCGAAAATTCCCGTAACCATGTGCGGTCGAAGGGTTCAACAAAGAATGCCGTAGGTCCCTTATCCACCAAGGACCGCCGTACTGTCGATGATGAACAAGGCAAAGCAGAGGCCCTGAGGTAATACTTTGGTAGCTTACACAGGGTAAATGGTGGAATACGAGTCGAACTGGCTCTGGTTCATCCTACTCAGCGGCTAATCGAGAGTAACACCTGCAGGAATTAGGCAGCCACAAGTCGGCGGGCCCAGATGGCATCCAACCAGCTACCATCAAGCCGTTGGCGGATATCACAGCTCCGTCAGTATTCGGGCTGTAGAGGCCCACGTTGGCCCAGGGTAAGCTGCCTCAGGACTGGAAAGTCGCGACAGTCGTGGCAATACATAAAAGTGGGCCTAAGTCAGCTATGCATAACTACAGGCCCGTAAGCCTAATTAGCATTCTATATAAATTCCTTGAGAAGATCATCCGAGCCCGCATCTGCCAGCACCTACTGGAACACTTCGTGCTAGGCCCGGGCCAGCGTGGATTCCTGGAAAATGGGTCTTGTCTGACCGATCTCCTGTGCTCCTTAGATGAAGTAACTAGACGACTAGACGAATGCAAGCAAGTTGATGTATGCTACCGCGACTCGAGCAAGGCTTTCGACTCCTTTAATCATCGCCTCTTACTATGCAAGATGAGGACGTTCGGCGAAGGTGGGCCAGTATAAGGGTAGTTGGCGGACTTCCCCTCCAGCAGGACGTTTTACGTCGGAGTAGGGGGCAGGTGTTCTAGTTTGGTGAGCGTCACCAATGGTGTACATCAGAGATCCGTCCTAGACCAAGTGCTATTCTTATTAACGACCTGGCATCCGCCTTTCAATGGCCTAGATTTATTTTCGCGGATGATGTGAACATTGTTGGGTCTGAGGGTAGGGTTGGCTTAGACAAGGATATAGAAACCGTCCTGGACTGGGCATACAAATGGGACTCACCCCTGAAAGCTTGATAAAGCTATTTGTTGTCGGGATCAATGGAAAGCTTCACTATCGCTCATGACCAAGGGTTATTCGCCTTAGAAAAAGTCAGCAGGGTTAAAGACCTGAGGATCATCCTGCGCTGTGACTTGAAATGGTCGAACCAGTGCGACAGCGCCGCGCAAAAGACTCGTGGTGAGCTCTTGAGACCGCGACTGGCATTGTCCTTCCGGCGGCCGGAAATATATTTGTACCTATTTACATGGCTATAGCATGACCTCACTAAGAAGATAACGCGAAGGCTTAGCTACCATCTACAAGGACTCCGCCTGTTTAGAAAAGACGAAAGTCCAGCTAGGCGAATGGTTGAAGGGCAGAGGGGTAAGACTTACGAGAGGAGACTCTGTGATTCCAATTTTTTCTCGATGGAAAGGAGGAGACGTCGAGGGAATCTTATAAATACATTCGAGGTGTCGACTGGCTTTTCTAACCCCTAGACCAGATAGTCTGTTCCAAGTATCTTTAGATTCCGGGACAGTGTAACATGAAAAGAAGCTGACAGATGTCCGAGCTAGGTTGATGACTAGATCGCACCTCTTCAGCAACAGGTTAGTGAACAGTTGGAAAGGTCTGCCTAGTGGAAAGATGGACCTACGGACCATCCAGTCCTAAAAGAGCGCCCCAGATCTCAAGAGGTACGAGATATTTCCTTGTATTGGGTATCGATTACGTTGACTAAAAGGATGACGGGTGGCGCCGTGGTCTGTCTGGTGCATGCTTTATTCGAATTTTTCGTTTATGGCATCCTGTTCTATTACAAGTCCAAGATTTATAATGTCTCTCGCATTTAACCTGCGATGGGTTTCTCTGTTGCCGTCTCATTCTCGAGGGGTTCGACGAAATACTATGGGCGATGGTGGGTGCAAAGCTGGCATGCACAACATAGAAAGAATTCTAGACGCTCGATTAGCCGTGGCCATTACCTGCGCTGCACAGAACTAATCAAACAGCTTGACGTTATGTGTACTTTGTTTTGGTTGCCGCCCAGTCAGTGCAGAGGTGGGCATTTTAGATCCAATAAAGTCTTGCTAGGGCCTACTTTTATCAGTTAGTTTGAGAACGATTCATGACATGCCATTAGATTTGGACAGGTCCAAAGCACGGAAAAATAGTTTTACTTTTCTGAAAAACGCTATGGTCGGGCGGGCACAGAGATAGAGCATTTAGTTCCAAAAAGACCCTCAGGGGGTTCTTAAGCCGATAGTTTATTTATGTGGTATATGTGGGAGAATTTCGCCCGTGGATTGAAGTACATACCATGATATGGAAGTCCACCTTAACTTCTTTGCAAAGTGCTACGTTATATAGGGATTTTGGGCACTAGAAAGTACTAGGGTATTGGTAAGTAATTTTTTCAGGGCATTACCGGACCATGTTATTTTCTCTAATGGAAATTGAAGAAAGTTTCTCAACTAGTACTGTAAAGTCGTCAGTGGAAAGCTCGGAGGATGTGTGGCAACCAACCCCGACACTAAAAAACAAAGTTGATTCCAAATAGCTGCGGCACTATACCCAACAAACTAAGTAAATTCACAATAACCAAACCTCAATGGTGTTCACCAGTGCAGCACTCGAGTAATCCGTTCTATGGTCGGCAGTGAGTTGATGTCTGACACGCATGTAGTGACCTCGATCGTTTTGAGAAAATGACTGTTTTCTGGACACCATTTTGGATCTGTTCACTCTACGATCTTTTCTGACTTTTGACATCGACCTCATTAAGTTCTCCGGTTGCGTACGTTTTACTGGACTGACTTTTCCGAGGTTTCCGTCGACCTCGTTTTGAATAATTTTGCTTTCGGTAGATCGCCGATTGTACGCGCTCGCCGTTCGCTTTCTGCACAGCCGTCGACTTTCGTCCGTCTTCCGTTCGGTGAATTTCTCTTATCGGTACTGTTTCGGTGCCACGATATATAGAATACACGTTGCATCTGTAAACCGGCTCGCGTCTTCTCTACTCGTCCGATAGAGGGGATATCGCTGGTATTTCGCTGCTAGACCCGATAGAAGACAAGTTCGCCAGCCGCTGCCGAACGTCCTCTATACGCAATTCATCTGTGTGAGTGCAACTTCACAGTTCGGCATTATCAATGAAAACTTGATCAGGGCATCCGAATATTCTATCAGAGGCCTCAAACTTTGCAGTAAGCCGTCAATCAGTGAACGAGTCACTACATGATCTTGTCCATAAAGATACTTTAGGATTTCCCTAGCCTATTGTATGCCAGTGTTGGAGGCAACATGACACATTCGGCACTCGCAACCTTTGCTTGTCCCTAGCAGTAATGCACCAAATAAAGTAAGCGGTGGCCATCGTCTCGAACTCTACCTTCGACGTAATACTTGAACTACTTCACAGACCTCCAGTACGTTGACGAGCAGCCGCAAAAGACTCCATTTCCACCCTAGGTGAGCCCAAAACTATAATCCACTGCAGGTTCCGCTACTGGAACCAAGTTTGTCGTTCGTGATGCATCGTTCTGTACGTGGCAATCACCTAGGTAGCGAGAAAGATGTTCACTGACCATTACTCCTCCCCTGACTTCATCTCCGTTGACTAGGTTTTCTTCTTCCTCAGCGAGTGCCAGAAGCAGTTTGGCCATCTTCGTCTCATTCCTCACGTCGAGCAGCTTACTTCGCTTATCTAACTCTAATTGCTCTGCAGCCTGTTTCTTCTACAACTCAGCTAATAACCGATCCGCTCTTTTTCAATGGGAAACCGATCTAACCCTAGAACAACCTGATATACCAGAGTCTGAGCAAGAAACATGACCAACACCTATGGACGAGAGGGTTTGGTTCACCTGTAGGGTATTGTCCTTTGATCCGAAACGGTTTGCCGAATTGCTGCGTAATTTTGTGTCTCAACGGCTGCCAAGGTTATTGATCACTGTTAAGTCCAGCCACTGGAACGCTTGAGCGATGAATAACACCTAATTTCAAAGCAATTCAAAACAAAGTCGATTCCAAATTGCTGTTCTACTATATTCAACAAACTAAGTGAATTCGCAACAACCGAACCTCAATATTGTTCTTTCTGGGCTCTTAAGCTCCAAATTGAACAATGAATCAACAACTGCAAATGAATCACAGCAAAGGGTTAGATACAGAA
The DNA here is from genome assembly GCA_948099385.1 of Fasciola hepatica. Classification (NCBI taxonomy): domain Eukaryota; kingdom Metazoa; phylum Platyhelminthes; class Trematoda; order Plagiorchiida; family Fasciolidae; genus Fasciola; species Fasciola hepatica. Next base: position 3,533,295 of record CANUEZ040000012.1, on the reverse strand, counting down.
GATGAGATTACCAAATACAGTCACAATGAATTTCAAGCTGAACGACTCACGCTCGAGGCAACGGTGGGAGTCCGGTTTGAGAGGAAGATTTAGAGAAACTGAACAAACAATCGGAACTTCAGCAAAGGTAGTTCATACAAACGAAGACTCGCTTGTAACACGGATACTGATGAATGGAACGGGGTTTCCTGAAGTCCTTTAACCCAGCCCCAAAATCCAACCCTGATTTTCCTTGTAAACCGATAAGTGTGGTTGGCCTCATACATCGACTCGCCCTACGGGTCCCCATTTTTCAACGCTAATCACTGTCAATGGCAGCTTCCAGTTGGACAAGTAGATCTACTCTCAGTGGTCCCTCTCGGCTCGGCAGATCCGAAGACCCCCTCCCACTCCAGGAGAGTTGGCCGCTGAACTTGCGCCACCAGTGTCCGGTTCACCTTCAATAAGACAAATCTTTCTAATGTCACGGAGCACTAATCCTTCATTAGTTCACACTGTTGCCGTGCGCATCAAGCCATCGTCCGAAGCAGAGATGTTTTCGATAACTCCAATCGGTCACCGACCGCGCGGCAAAGCCTCCGAAACTAGTAGCACTACACCACCCGATCTGAAGTTGCCTTCTCGGGTGATCCATTCCTACCGCTGTTGTAGCAGTGGAAGATATTCCCTGGTCCACCTCTTCCAAAACACAGATATTAGGTAGTTTGCCTGCCTCCTTTGGCGAACTATTCTATCTCGCAACGAATTCGTCGGAATATCTCGTGGGTTCGCCCTTAGGATAAGTAGGCCCTTGGGCGTGAGTACTGGCGGATCACGACAGTCCTAGGTTACAGGTACTAGCAGTCGTCCGCTTACTATCCGCTCCTTCTCCGTAAGAAATTTCAACAACTTTTCGTCAGTCATCGGCTGTTCGTCACAAACTGAGAGAAGCACTCTTCTAACCGACTGCACCATGATCTCCCATATACCACCACTGTAACTAGCATGAAGGGGACTGAAGTGCCACTGCACGCCGTCGTAACAATCTTATCACTAGACCATTTTCCCATTAGGTTCCTCAATTCTCTTGGAGCCCCACCAAAATTTGTACCATTACCACTAAAACCTCGGATGATGCCCTTCCCCACGATATGAAACGCAGTAGTGTCATAATGAACGAATCCTTGCTTAGGGAATAAGAAAGTTCAGTATGTACCGCACACATCTGGAGACAGATAAAGATGCATCCATACCGTTTCGCCATGCTGCGCCCATGTTCACCAGCAAATCGACCAAAATAATCTATTCCGACATACCTGAAACGAAACTATCCTTGTTGGATTTTAATGGCTGGTAGGTGAGCCATCATCTGTTTGCCCACGACTGCCAAAGGCTTCCGACATCCTCAAAGTACACGTTTGATGGCAGCTTTTCCTGTACAACCCAAGATTTTTTGCCAGGCCCCGCGAGTAACCGCATTCTCCATGAGCTTAAAGATATTCCCGGGGATTTCAAACAAGACTAAATTGGGACTATTGTAATACGCTCAGACAGATCGCCACTCCCATCTTTATCGGTGTAAGTGTTGATGCACCTACTGAGCTCCGGCTCACCGAGTTTTCTTTCTGTCTTTGCAGATCGTACACGTGCAACCCCTAAGGAAGACACTGCATCCTGCATACTACACTATCTTGCTGACTGGGCGCTCCCGTCTCTTCTATTTTCTCTCACTTTAGCCCGGTAAATCCGACAGACGATCAAATATTTCACCTGGAACAGGCACATTTGGGCTTAAAGCATCGAACAAGTGTAGTATGTCAAGGCAACTGATGTGGCCTTAAACGGCGTTAAGCGCGCTTTCAAACGCCTCATTTGTATTCGCGGCCATCGAAGCTATAGCTTAGGCGTTACAGTTAGCTGAGGCCTCAACAGGTATAACAAATAAAATTAAATCTGGCTTAAAAAAAGACGAAAGTCACGGCCTGCACGAAAATAAATACCTCGCCAAAACAAACCGTGTTCATTCACAACCCTTGCAGCACCAAGCCCTTTCGTAACATTGATTTTCGGTCAGCTTTTTAGTAGCCATTTTTATGGATCAAAAGTGAATTGATATTAGGGAAGTTGATGACCGAAATAATGTGCAATGTTTAGTTGGCGTTTTATTTAAGTATGCTGGTTTGATTCATCGAAATGCCCTGAAATGTCTCAGTGTAGATTGCTCTGTTTTATTCCCTCGAAATCGGTAAAATAAAGACAATTAACTGGAAAGCCATAGATTGGGAGATGGAAATGATCATCGTTATTAATAATATGAGACAAGTGATGGCAATTATCGAAGTTAATGACTTATTCAATTCAAAGGTACAAACCGCTCGGAAACCGGCCAAAAGCCGCTCGGCATATTAGTAAAACCTCTCAAAAACTGACCGGTGTTTGAGAGGTTTCTGAACGGTTAAGGCCCATTGTTTGAAATAAGTCATTTACTTCGTTAACTCCAGTCACTTGTCCCAAATTAGGATTTACGGTGCTCGGGCATGGTGAATCATGAATTAGGACATGGGAATGATCATTCCCGATCAATTGTTTTTATTTCAGCCACTTCGAGGGAGCAAAACAAAACGATCTATACCGAGGCATTTCAAGCATTTTGATGAATAAAGCCAGTATATTTAAATGAAACGCCAACTAACCATTGCACATTATTCCGGTCGTCGATTTCCTTAATATCAATTCATTTTTGATTCATATAAAATGGCTACTAAAAAGCTGGCCGAAAGTCGATGTTACCGAACGGACTGGGTGCTACAAGGGAATACTACCGACCAATCACATAGGAACTCATCTGCCACCATTAAGCGACTCCGCTAACCACGAAAACAGCAATTGCTAACTATTTTCATCCTACAAATATCTTCCCTTGCAAAACTAACTAGTAGATCTGACGTGAATTCATTTACTTCAGTTAGCCCATAATCAGAACTGGGAATACAACGGCGTGTGAATATGTATAAGAAAAATTTATTTTTACAGGTGACTCGTACAATTTATCGTAGTGGATTAAGCTGTATTGAAATGAACGTCGTGATCGACCATTTGTATTAGTTAGTTGTTGGATTTCTGTAACCGGGAAAAACGCCGAAAAATAATCATTATCTGTAGCAACAATGACCAGTTTTTGACCCGTTTTCGGGCGGTTTATGCTACTAAGCCCATCGATTTTCGGGTGGTTTCCAAGTAATTTGTGCCAATCTTGCGAAGTATATGGCATGCCTCGTTAATTTCTGTCACTTTTCCCAAATTACTTTTTATGGTGCTCACTTCTATCACGCAAATTACGATTTTTTAGATAATTGTCCTAATTTTACTCACTTCAAGAGAACAAAATAGAACGATCTATTACTTGGTATTTCAGAGCATTTCAATGTAATAAAGCAGTATATTGAAAAAACGCTAATTAGACAGTGTAGATTACTTCGATCGTCGATTTCCTCCTCAACAGTTCAGTTTTGATCCGTGTAGACTGGCTACTAAGCAAAGCAATCAAAAACCGATGTTACGAACGGGCTGTGTGGTACAAGGGATACTGTTCGTGCCGTTCGTCGCAAATTGCGATGCGTGTCTTGAGTTTAGTCCCCTATGGCACACTCAACCGCCATTCTATCAGAGGACCGGGAATTTTACTGTTAAAGCATAGCATCTGCAAAGTAATCCACGTTCTTCACTGATTTTGAAGAAACTCACCGATATTTACCTCCTTACCTTTGGTTTTCTGGAAGGCCATTTCTCCGTGTAATCCACGGAAACTGACCTCATTAGTGACCGTTTTCGTCATCAGCTGACGCACATAACGTTCAGGGGTTTCGCCGCACGTTGATGTCAAAACGGAACTCCGTAAAAAGTGCAATGAATCAGATAATACCTACCGTTTCCAGTCTGTTTTTGCCTCCAGCACTGAGGCATCGAATTCTCAGATTTCTTTTGCACTGGAGGACGGAAATATGACCGACAAGTCTCCGTGTTGGTGATGACATTCGATTCTCTTCATTTGTTTCCCAAAGTAACACATCCCTTTTTGTAGGGCTGCCATTTGTTTGCTCAACATACTACGCTCAAATTGCGTAGCTAAAAATGCAGGGAATTATAATGCACATTTACCGTCAAACACGACGGGTCCCATCAGAGCCCCAGCCGCAGGTATTTGAACGTCCACTAGTGTTCTGGATGCCGACAGCATCACATCCGTCTTGTAACCGCGAACACTTAACACTAATGTCATTAGGCAGAGCACCTAACGAATTACATTCGTCCTAATTCGCCGCAAACCGCTTGTTCCTGACAAATGACATTGGCGAACTGTATTTTTCACCCGTAATAATAATAATAGATTACGGAATTACTTTACTTACCATCATTTTTTTCTCGCAGCTCCGTCTAGCAAAGTTTCGGCGGCGCCTCGTCCTCCGACGTCAGAGTTCTTTTAGATTCGTTGAACAAGTGGGGTTACTATACAGCTAAGCAAGTTACAATATACGCTCACACGCTAACCTCATGGATACTGTCCCATCGCTAGATAGAAATTTATTCTCTTCGGCCTACTTTTGCATTCGCCAGGCTTCATTCTAACGAGCTGTGGCATAATGTAGCAATTTATTTAGACGGAACTTCCTGGTGTCTCAGTTTCTTAGTGGGTCTAAGGGAGTTTCGACAGGAAGAGTTGCGTGCGTTCTCTCCAGACGGTTGAAATGAGCTTTGTCCACATTTGGCACGTAAGCTCGGGTTTTCTCCGGCGTCAACCACGAGTGACTAATTACGCACACATCTTGGTTTTCACCGTCCAAAAGGAGGACGACAGCGAGCAATTGTAATCCAGTAGTCATTTAGGGACCTCGATGTTTAGTTAAATATAAAATTGGTTTCTATGCAGGAGAAAAGTCAGTCCAGTAGCTTTCACTTAAAAAATGCAAAAGGTTTACAAACTCCATGAGGAGCGTTAAAAAAGTTTATTAGGCGCTAGAGGCGTGAGATAGGGCAGTAACACAGTAGGCGTTTGTTTTGCTGACTGTCCTTCGGACTCCACCTTTCACAGTCGGGAAAACAAATATTCATCAATCCCACATACTACTCGCAAGTAATTGCGTGATTATACAGTAGCTGTTGTCGTCACTGAAATAAACACAATTACAATCAATTTCAGATAATGGACACCGAATCAAAACGGACGCTAAATTCTTGACGAAAAAGATATTTTGCTATTTGGATGGGAACGGGTGGTCCAAAAATTGTCTGTGATTAAAACGGTAAAATCTTACCATTGTCCTTCCATAGTTACTATATTCGGTGAACTCCATTGCAGCTGACAATCTGTTAACTAAATCTAAGTTATCCGGTCTGGCCGTAGTTAAGGTGGAAATGTCAAATACAAGCTTGCGTTTCTCCATATCAAATTTTGGATTATCATCAAAATCACCCAGTTGGCTGAAGTTTTTGATTCCGAAACACCTGAATAATTGTGATGCCACGCGTCTGTTCCGTTTGGTCATCGTCTTAATTTGGAATAAACGCCGTGTTGTCTTGCGCCACTGAAAATATGAGTTAGACAACGGACATTCATTGACATTTCCTCTAATCCATAAAGTACCCTATGCATTCGAACAAACTCCAGCAACATGCTGGAGGATGTACTCAGTGCAAGGCCTGCATTTTGGTTTTTCATTTACCCTTTATATCACCCCGCTCATGACCACGCTCCTTATTCACAGTTCAAACTCGCCTGATCTAATTTGTCAACAATCCAAAACTGAACACGCAAACGTTTTGAATTACCAAGCACCGAACCACACCAAGCGGTACATATGCATTCCTGGAAAAAAAGTTGCAGCTTTCTAACGTAATGTAGTTGATTCATGTAACTGAAATTCCGCATACATCATTTATCGGAATCAGGTTCTGGTTGCTTATATAAACCCGACTTCATAAAAAGTTTTATATTAAGGACGCTAAGGTTTAATGAGTGCAACAAACTATGCTTTTTTCTTCCTTCGCCTTAATAATGAGGGATATTTAGCAGTTCCTGGAATATAACAGAAATAACTGTTGAAAGAAGATTGCAAAGATAGTATGAGCTTCATCATTTGTCTCAGTTCGACAAATCTCTACTTTAACGTATTCATACATTAATATATTTAAAATAATATACCAATATATTAGTATCAGTTAGTAGTGGCAAACGATCGTTTGCCCTGCCCACTCACCTGAGCTTTGGCTAAATAAGCTAAACATCTTATGAATCATTAATCAGCCGAAAACAAGAATTTCGAAGACCATTGTTACAATACCACAGTATCATCACGAAGAGACTGCACCTTGATGTGATGTGATGGCTTGCGAGCCTCTGTGGCCCAAAGAACTAAACAAGATGGATTCGTTAAGCTGGAGATGCAATCATGCCTGACAGGTCAATGCGTAGAGGTCAGACAAGGTCCAGTCTCCTGGTCCTCCAGCTTGGGGTCGACTTCAGCTGGCAACTCAGCCGGTGAAATCAGTGTAAGAATAATTGGTCCAAGCAAATGAGTTTCCACTAAACCGTCCCGTTGCCTTGCGGATAGGTTCTTGTTAGAACTAAAGACCTTGGATGAGAACCCTAATCGTTCTTCTGCTTTGCGGCTGGACACCCTAGCAGTACCCGTCCAACATCTCCCATGAAATGCACAAATAGGAAGAATTCCATACTGTATCGGTCGTAGCGCAGGATAATCAGGACCGCACTGCCCATTGCATCGAGCGGGGTGAGTAGTGATAAGTGGGCCACTGCTCAGAGTTCTCTCCCTTTTATTCAACCCTTGTCTTCTGTCCCTAACCATCCCTCTTTGCCCCATCTATCCACCCATAATGCTCCCACTGACAACGTTCCCGATACTCGCAACGATTCACTGTCCAATATTGTCGGGGATAATCCTCTGTCGTGTAACTCGCATTTTCTAAAGCCTCGTCAACCTCTGAATCTCGGCTCCTTTTCCATGCTTACACCCATGCAGTCCGCTCGGCAGGCAAACCTAGCAGTCATAACAGATTCTCTCAAGATTGATGTCTGCTGCTTAAGTGAAACGCGTATCCAGAATTTGAGCAATGTGATTCAACTACCTGCTCCTGGTACTCATCAGAGTATTTCCTGAGCATTTCAGGAGACGAAGTAGCTCGAGCTGCGAATCAACGTGGTGTAGGAATAGTCTTGACTGACAAAGCTGAGGCGCCCTGTTAGACTGGAGCCCGCTTAACAGTTGCTAATGCACTGTGGGACTCCAGGGGTCAGTCGGCGTTTGAAGGAATAGTGATGATAAGCGCTATTTGTTTGTGATCTCAGCATACGCCCAAGCAGACTGCAGCTCTGACATGCAGAAAGATGTGTTCTTCGATGAACTCGCCACTTTTGTTCGCAGCAGTGAATGTTCTGACATTGTAGTGCTAGCTGGTGAATTCAAAGCACAGGTTGGCAAACTTAGTGTGTCAGAAGCCTGTTTAGGTGGGTGTTGTGCTCTACCCGCTGAGCGCACAGATAACGGGGATATACTTCCCCAGTTTTGCGCAGACAATCGATTGTTCTTGTCTAGTAACAATTTCCGAAATAGCTCGCATCGCACAGCAACATGGCGCTCTAACTCTACAGGTATTTCGACTCAGATTGATCACATCACCGTGAGCTAGTGGTGGCGCAGTTCTATTCGCAACTGCAGATCTTACTGGTCCAAGTACATAGAGTCGGACCATGCATTAGTTTTAATGCGATTATCTCTCCAGCTCCATGGTCATCGTTGCAAACCGCAAACCCGATTAGCCGTAGAATGTTTGTGATCCAGAAGTACGCAACCGTTATGAGCAGAAGTCAGCACATGAGCTAGGATCTACGACGAACAGTAATGTAGATGAGCACTGGGCCCAGATCCAGCAGGCAGTGCACGTGAGAGCAGGTTTTGCCTGTGGTTCCAGATCCGATGTCCATCAAAGACACTGGATTTCCCAAGAGTCGCTCAGTCTAATGCAGTGAAATCGTCAGCTCTCGAAATGTAAGGAGATGAATAAAATACGAAGACATTCACAAAGACAAGTCACAAAAAGCCGCAAGAATGATCGCAAAAATTGGTGGGTCAAAGTAGGAAAAGAAATGGAAGTAGCAGCTGCTTCAGGTAACAGTCAAAGACTGTTCAAGCTTATTCGCGACACAAGTGAACAGCGAACCCCGGTCAGTGAGATGATATGCGATAGAAATGAGGAACCCATCCATAGCAAAGAGCAATGGCTGGACCGTTGGGCCGAATACATCAGGGAACAGGTCAGCTGGCCGCGCGCTAGTCACTTCTGTGTTAACAACTGCGATTCCTTGGGTGGTGCCACTTGAGCCCCCATCGGAAGTGGAAGTAAAGTCGAGCATTCAATTACTAAATCGTGAAAAAGCAGCCGATCCCGACGAATCACCTCCAGTTATTCTCAAAATGGGTGGTGATGGGTTGATAAAATCACTTACCACTTTGGTCCATGACATTTGGGACGAGCAGCGTATTCCGTTATTATGGAGCGAGTTACTAGTTGTTCCCATGTTCAAAAAGCGAACATGAAGTGACTGTAGTAACCATCGTGGGATCAGCCTAATTCCGATAGGCACCAAAGTATAAGCCTCGATCCTGCAGCGCCGGCTTACACCGACTCGCGAGAGGAACGCCCGCGAACAGCAGGCTAGATTTCGCCAGGTCCAGGATGCATCGACCAGAATTTTACTCTTTACCGACTACTTGAAACGCGTCACACGCGCCGCTGGCTGAAAAGAATGGTTATTCTCGACTAAAAAGCCGCTTTCGATTCAGTTGATCGAACAGCGCTATTCAGTGCTCTTCAGCGAAAAGGTATCTCACAGAAGTTCTTGAATCTACTGAGATCATTGTATTCTCATACTTCTGGCCGCGTACGAGTTTACGGTGAACTATCCAGTCGGTTCGAAGCGACCAGTGATGTTCGACAAGGATGTTCCATATCTTCACTATTGTTCAACTTCGTCATGGACGAAGTGCTGGGGAGAGTGCAATGCAAAATCTTCAGGATGTAGGCGTTCAAATAGGAAATACTGAAACGCTGTGTGACCTAGATTACGCGGACGACGGTGTCTGCTTGCTCGAATGCACGGAATATGCTCAACGTGCACTAGACAGACTTGCGAGAACTGTAGCTTCATTCGGCATGTGCTTTGCACATTCGAAGTGTGAAGTGATGTTACAAGACTGGACGTCAACGATTCCGAGGTTGATGCTCGATGGGGAGGTGCTAGCAGCTTTCGACCGATTCAGCTAACTCGGCAGCAGTTTGACGACGGATGGGAGCACAGACGTAAAAGTGAGTACGCGGATGTCCAACGCTCGAGCGGCGTACTCTGGACTGGAGCACTTGTGGCGCCGATCTGATATTTCACTGAAGTTGAAAGGTCGTGTATACTGTGCCGCATTGCGTTCAGTTTTGTTGTATGGTTGCGAAACTTGGAGTCTGCGTGCTGAAGATATTCGTCGTCCCGAGGTTTTCGACCACCGATGTTTGCGTAGTATCGCTAAGATTGGGTGGAATAGCCGAGTCAGCAATGCTGAGATGAGTAAGCGAGTATTGGATACTAATTCAGAGAACGTGCTGTCACAGCGTATCCGGATTAGTAGACTTTGTTGGTTGGGGCACATGTTACGTATGGCAAGCACACGTCTACCATACCGTGTCCTATTCTCCGTTCCTCCTCTGGAGTGGAAGAGACCACGTGGAGGTCAACAGATGATGTGGCAACGAGGAATGAGAAAATGTAGAGCAGAATTAGGAAAAATAGGTGTTTCACGTCTTCGTGGCTGGGGTCCAAAAGATCCGTCTACTAGTTGGCTGGATACACTGAAGGATATGGCTACGAACCGTGAAAAGTGGCGATCATGTTGTCACTTTCTGTCGAATCAGAATGACTGATCGATGTGTGTTTGTACAGTTAGACTGTGTATTCCGTGTGTTGGCTACTAGGGCATTCTTTCCTTTTCCCACCCCCTTAGGTCCACCCCCTCTCCATCTTGTATATTCATACTTTCTAATTCAGCGTGTAACATGGTGAGAAAGGCAGTGGTCAGTGGGGCATGCCCTACTGTTTAACGCTGTGTTATGATGATGATGAGATTAGAAGTATTACTGGAAAATGTGTGAGCTGACGACAATATCTCGCTAGATTATCACCGTGATTCGAGGCATCTGCCTGAAATTCAACCTGGCCGTACCTGCTACTCGTTGTCCTCATTATTTACCTGCTATCTGATTCGAAATCACTTCTTCATCTCCTATGCGTAAATGGAAAACATTTGAAGGGAAGGAAAAATCATTTAGTTAAAAACTCAGGTCAAGAAGTAATAAATCTTCAAGATTTATAATTTTCAGGTTTCCCCCTGCGGCGTACTCACTTTAAGGAACTATGAGGGTGCTGAGAAAAATACATGATGATGATAGCTGTTTGCAGCGTCATGCAACTACTCCCAGATATCCATGGTAATGGTGTGTTCCCGTACATTCGCAGGACAAAGTAGTTGATGGACGGAGTCTGAGCGATATTTATTTAACTTCAAATCTATGATGCATCTCCTTAAGGTGCATTTATGAAAACCACAGTTCCCATGTGCTTCCGAATATTTCATGGCGCCTGCCATGCTGGGACTGATAAGGCGAATAGCAATACTGAATAGTCACCCCAGAAATAGACCGCATCAAGTTATTCTGAAGATTTTACTGTAATATGAAGGAATTCATCAGTCTATCACGGCGTTTAAATCGTTCGCTCCAACTTGATTGCGTGATCCATGTAACCACCGAAGTATTGCTTTATTCTGAAGGGGACCCATTTATGAAGGGGAACGTCACCGTACTCTGTATAACCATCATCGCTTTCAATAGAAAGCTTTTTCTTGGGCGGAATTCGGGTTATTTTCCTTCAACGTGCTGAATTCCGTATGTGAATTTGTTTTCCAGTTATTGCTACTGACTGCGCTAACGACGGAACATCAAAGATCTGCGTGGTGCCGTGCATTCTGAATGATTTATTGGAATGGACATCTCTGAAGCCCTAATATAGTAAACTGGAGTATGCTTTGAAGATAAGAACACAGAACAGTGGAGAAACTACGTAAATCATGTATTGACAAACTTACATTCTCGGCGTTCGTACTTTGACACCTCGACATTGTCGTAAGTGTTGACGTGAGTGTTTCTAAAGAAACAATAAAAGTGACGTACGAGCGTTCGTCCCGTCAGCATGTATGTTTAATGTAGACATTTACGTCCGCGCACTAAAAGAGAATGGAAGGCACTGTAAGTTCAAAGCGTGATAAAATCAACTCACTGTGCAATGCTGGTTAGTCCTTGGTATCGTTCACATAAATGGCTGAGGAAGTATAAGAGGAATATTCATAACCATGACTAATCACCTCCGTCCCTCGGTCCCGCTGTTCTATGCACTAAATTTGTTTTAGTTTTCAGTTTACCACGTAGAAGCGGATGGTTTGTCGGAACGTTGTCATCATCGTAATGGAAGTGCCGTGGTCGTTTCCCAAGATGAATGACTTGAATAACTGTTACCAGATTATCGTTGTTGCTTGAATGGAAGACCCAGAGAGATATTCTCACCGCTGCTTTACACACATGCATTTAGGGATAATGTTGTTCCGAAGACAGCGTTGATTGAATGAACGGTAGTTGATCCAGTTGGCAAGTTCGTTCCTCAGAGTAATCCGATTGCTAATTATATTCAGTATGTCAGGGCCGAACGAGGTTCGGGGTGTATCGAAAAAGCGATGCGCCATGTGATGTGTTAAACGAGATATGATGTCAGTAACACGGCGTTGTCGGTGGAAAATTATAAGCCGACGTTTCGGTTACCGTGGATAACCTTCCCCAAGTCAGTTTTACAATCAAATGGCTCTGAGGAATCAGTTACCAGTCGACGGTGTGTGTGTGTGTGTGCGTATGCCTTAGATTGTTCATCGATTAGATTGATCGGACTTTAGTCACACCGACTCCTATTATCCGAGCCGGTGGTGACGAGGTCAAATGTTGATGTAACCTTTGGGCTACTTATGTGTTAGTGATGTTAGTGTGATCCAAATTCCGGGAATCTCTGCCTCGTCATTTCGGTTGACGCATTCAGGATGGGTGCTAATTGCCAGAGCTTCGACATACAAGCGCTCAATGCACGTTTCCAGTCCGTGTTGGAGGACTTTCGCGTTTTCGTAGTCTATACCGTGCTCCTCGGCTGTGGCGTGAAGAGCGATCGCTGAATCCTGCTCTAGTTTAGCTAAGGCTGTCGTGTTGGAGGGCTTGCATTTCTCTTTCCTTTTGTGTTCCATTATTCTAGTCTTAAGTTGCCTGGACGTTTGTCCAATGTATTCAGCTGGACATCCTTTGCAACTGATTTTGTAAATGCAGTTGTTTTGGTCCTGCAAGTTGATTGAATCCCTGGCTTTGGTGAGGTGGCGAGACTGAGTATTGTCAATCCGAAAGAATGTGCGGATACTATAATCGCCAAGAACTTTTTGGATTGCCTCAGAAATGCCTGATCTGTTTGGAATACCGATGGAAGCCAGGTAGTCTTTGCCTCCAGCAGCTTGTGTTGTCGGTTTATTTTTCCTTCTCAATTGGTTTCTTATTAGATATGGCGGGTAGTGATTGTCGTGAAGGTCTTCGCTTAAGCGTCCTTTTTCTTCTACATGAGTGGTATCCTCGTTACAGAGTTTCTCAATTCTGTTGGCCAACGATGAGATAAGCTTTCGTTTTATGCAATGAGGATGAGCTGAATCGAAATGTAAATATTTATCCACCGAAAATTCCGTGTTACTGACATAATATCTCGTCTAGGCAGGATAAGTTTAAAAAAAATGGAAACTTGATCAAAAGCATTGGGAGACGAAAAGGTCAGCTAAGCGACTAAACGTTTGATAATTTATAGAAAATCGTCATAACTACCCTCTACTGTATCACATATGCATGTCGTGGTTTCTTTTTTGGTGATTGGATTGTTCGGATATGCGGTACCTAAAACAAAGCTGTTTAGCAAACAGCTTCCGGAGATTTCTAACATCAAAATTTACGATCATTCTGGTATTGTAAGTAACAGAATTCTATTGCTCCAAAAATCCACGATCATGTTACTCGGACAGCTGCTAGAGCCACTTGTTATTCCTTCAAAAACAACCTAAAATAAAGGCACTTTTTATATCCAAGATTCTATCAGGGCGAACAGTTCGCTATATTTCCCAAAAAATAAACATGCATGGACATTTCCTCCAATCCATAAAGCGAACGATATTTACACACAAAGGAAACCAGTAACTCCTGTACCAAACGTTACCTTGTTTGTAATACCATCTTACATGCACCTGTTGCAGCTGAAGTAACCGCACAATGATTTCTTTTGCTGAACATAGGTGGGCCGGATAATGGCACGCCGCCGGAGAGATTTCCGGCTACACGCTCCTTTCTTTTATACTCACACGGGTGCTGCGTAGTTGGTGCAGTTCTTCAACAACATCCTTCATAAAAACGTCTGCGTCGCTCGGTTGTTTTGGGCTATACGCAATGACGGCGAACGGAGATGTTCTGATGACATAATTCGGCTAGGTGTCGTCCATATTTGCACTTTGCGGGCATAACCAACGCATGCCATCGATGTGTAACTGAACAATAAGGCTGGTTTTTCGAATAAGACCTTCAGTTTTTGGAAACTTGTAAATTGCAGTCTCTGGATCTGTGTGGACGCACGTTGCAGGACGTACCGTCCTTAGTGTCGTCATGTGGAGTGTCCTCATCATGGTCTTTGCGTTTTCCAGTAAGTACCGCAAGATATTTTTCGTCAGAAGGAGAAATAATTTGATGGGGGCCACTGACGTGTTTCTCACCGCAAAATAATACCTCAGTATTGAACATGTGTCCTGACAGATGACCCTATCATTCAAGAACAAATAATGAACACAAAACAAAGCCCAACTCACCTGTGCTAGATATAACCACTTGTAACAACACTGGATCCTCTTGCGAAAATCGTTGGAGTGTAGAACGGAAGAGTCGGTACGTATATTTTCGAGACCGGGCCATCGGTGGTGATCGGTGTAGCTACCTTACCGTGGTGATCCGGCTTCCGCGCTACGATGACCCCGATGGCTATGCCGATTGAGGCTCAAAGTGCTCTTTAATGGTCACTGGTATTGAATAAGCCGAAGGCAAGTAGTCAGGAAAATTAATGCGGCGTTGTTGGAGGGAGAGGCGGGTTTTTCGCCAGGCAGCGAATTCTCTACATCTAAGCCACAGAAGCCCATGGACAGCAACGTGGCATACGCGAATTTCTCCCGTCACAAAATAAGGTCACTGCCTCTTACTCAGCTATCCTGAGTGGAGTGAGACTCACTAGGACGCGTCGGGGATTCTCGACTGGTAAGTCAACATCCAAAATGCGTATGAACTGCTCGTTCGGTCACCGGCTCCCAAAACAAACTTTCCGTTGTCCGACAGGTAGCACTTGGTTGTGCACGAGCTAGAGTTGCTGCCTCGAAAAAATCTCCAGCAACGCTGCGGACGCCACTTCGCACCTAATTCCCAAAACACTTCATGAAATGGTCCCTTACATATACCGCTCATGTTGCGATGTCCTCGGGAAGCGACGCGACTCGTGCTCTCTCCGCGGCCTGGGTAAAAAATATATTAGCTGGTGATCTCAACAAAGGTTCCCGGAAAAGACGACAATTACCGCCTCTGCCACAGTAAACCCGCAGACAACTCTGGTGTCAATGGCGCCGCCATAGCCATCAACAAGGCTAACAATACACCGCTCGCATGGAACCCGATATCTCCATGGACCTCCTTAACTTGTTTTCGCGCTCCATCCCTGAATATATCAGTTGCTGCGGTCCATGTCTCAACGGTTGAAACCGAAGAACCGGCAAAGGACGAGTTCTACGACGGACTACAAGGGGTAAAAAACAGCGTTCCAGAACATAACATTCTCTTTGTGGCGGGGGACTGGAATGTCCACAATAGTGCCTCCACCCAGGCAAACAGACACATTTTGGAAAATATGGTCTTGGGCAGCAGTGTAGCAATGGCGAACGTCTCGTCAGCTTTGCAAACCTTAACAGCCTAATCAGCACCATGAATCACTTCCAAAATCTCAGGAAGCTCTTGCTAACGTGATAATCTTACGACGGAAACACTGCATCAAATCGACTACATTCTGGTACGATCATTGTTCAATATCGACTGAGAATATCCCGTCCTACCGAGGCGCGGTGACTGGTAACAAGAATGGCACTGACCCCACCCTCGTCCATTAGCGCTTCAAGATCTACTCAGTCAGCCACCGCAAGAACGGCGCTTCAAAGCGGAATAACGCAGAAGCGTTGGGATCACCGAGAGAGCACGAGGCGGTCTTAGACGATATTGTCTCTCATCGAGTCACCACGTTATTGGGTTGAGGAGCCATACTTGCGGAAAATCAATAGACTTCATTGAAAGCATTAGTCCATAAATCTGATTTGACGAGCTGTGGCTCAAATGACGACGACAGAAAGGCTGCATCTCAAGGGCCATTCTCCAATTATCCGCAAAGGCTAGAGATGCCAGCCTGGAAAGTTACTCGGACTTCCGTGACATCCGGTAAAGAGTCACCCGTTCGGACAGAAGCAACCATTAAAAAATACTGGACTGAAATTACGGAGACTACAAGGACTTCTCAAAGCTGTTCCGCCTGACCCGTACTGCACCTAGTGAGCGACAGTCAACAGGACGACTCCTTCGTGTGGCTGTTCATTCTTAAGCAGGCTAAGAAGACGCAAATGTGTGCCGAACGCCGCTGGTTTACTGAACCATCCCACGGAAAGCTGTAAACCAAATCTTAACAATGCATGGCTAACGCTACGACGTAAGTGGAGACCTGCCACGCCGAGGTGATATCACCGATATAATATACAACCTCACGAGCCGGAAAGCGCTTGGAGATGACAACAACCCACCGCAGATAAATAAATCATATCTTTCAACACTGCCTGAGCCACTGCGCACTCCGTTTCGTTCAATCTGGGTTAAAAAACAATTCTCAGCAGACTACGGAACTTCAATATTACTTCATCTTCCAAAAAAGGCAACAGAACTGTGTGCGCAAACTACCGTGGCATCAGGCCAATCGACGCAGTTGCAAAAATGTTCCCCGCGCTTTTGTTTACCCGCTTCTAAGCGGCGCGGGATGCGCACACATGCCCCAATCGAGAAGGCTTCCACCGCATTAGATGGTGTGAAAATCAGATATTCGCCCTCCGCAGAGTAAGGGAACATAAACAAACCTTTCAGCAACTGACTGGCGATTGTTTTATTGATTCTTGAGCTAGCTTTGATTCTGTTGAAAGAGAATCGCTATGGACCATGCTACAAGCTGATGGAATGCTCCAATATCTCATCAGTCTCACGTTGTACTATCTTTTAATTTTACACCCTTTTATAATGTAATAACTGTACAGTATTTCAAGAACGGGCTCACGATCAATCAGAATCTGTTGTTAGGGAAAGATCGGCGTCGGAGAAAGGGTTCAAACCTGGTACAGAAGCATACCATGATGACCCTGTGACCACCGCCGGCAGAAAATACGCGTACGAGACTACGCAACTACCAAAAATCCAATGATTTCTCTCTCAATTCCGGTGTTAGATAAGGCTGTCCCATGTCGCCTGTGCTGTTCAGCTACACTAACAGTAGTATAATGCGTCATACGCTCACCGATTACTCTGATATTCAGCTGGGCACCAATGCTTTCCTCGCCGACTTAGAATTGGCAGTTGACATTATCCTTGGAACCAGCCCGACCGTCTCTTATTAGTTTTGAATTGCGTAGAATACTTCGCAAAATCCATGGGACTAGAGGTTATTACGTTGAAGACCAAGATCCTTAAAATCTGCGCTACACAGTCCATTCATTCTATATACACGAACGGCGAACAAATCAAACACGTCCAGGCATTCGAATATCTGGGCTCCAAAATACTACTAAACGGTCAAGCCAAAAACGAAGTCAAGTTGCGAACTGACAATGCCAGGATTGCGTTTCTACAGCTTCGCAATGCACTCCGGGCGTGCAACAAAAGTAATTCCCAAACCAAAGTGCGCATTTTTCGGGTCGCTATCCACCCAAAACTGGCTTACGACTGCAAAATGTGGCCAGAATATCAGGAACCCGAAAGTGTTCGATCAATGGTGTCTGCGACGGATCCTGAAAGTAGCTTGGCACGACGTGCTTTCAAACGACACAATTGGACAACGGTGTTTCGATATCGAAAAGTAGTCAATGTTCCTTCAACGACGATGATCAAAGTGGTTTGGACATGTTCTGCGAAATGCAGACACAGTGGCCTCAAAACAGTATCCCTCTCCTGTTCTATGCCCAAGATGACGCTGTCACCTCGGAAAACAGTTGAAAACATGCGTCAGTACTGTCAAACCGGACGCTGAGCTTTTAGGGCGCCAGTCTGTTCACGGCATTTGCAACTGGGAGCAAAACTGAATTCCCCTGTGCCTAGACCGCGCATCCGATCGTCACTCGTAAGCAGATGCCCTTCGGAACATCTGTGAAGCCGGCTCACCCACAGGCAGGAGCTGGTCGCATAGAAACAAAAAGCATGTATCGGTGGCGATCAGTTGCAATTGCTGTAAATTAGACACAATTCACCCACTATACGGATTATGGATTGTGGTTTCCGGGGTAGGTAGGATTAATCTACAGAAGAACGGCTAGCGACCCCCGAGGATGTCTTCTGCAAGGCTTCGAGACGATATTTACGTTTTTATGACAGACTTTTGCTAGCGACACGGTCGCATTTTGGTCGAAAGAGCTCTGACAAAATTACAGTAAAATAGACAATACGCAACAATGGGCACAAAGAAATAATATTGGCTGGTCCAACACAAAAGTCTCAAGTTAGGAAAATAGATATGAAAAAACATATGGGTGGCAAGGCAGAAATCGGCAGTCAAGGGAAACGGAAAGCGTGAACAAACTGAAGTTCACGGAGACTCCGTACTTTTGGAGTTCAAAAGGTAGATGCAACATAAAAACGTAGCATGGTCAAAACCAAGCGCCACAGCAGATCGCAGCGAATGTACATTCAAAATGATGTACGGAAAATGCGCATCGTCGAACGATCAATGTCACCACGAGCCTGTCCGAATTGCGTTCAGCAAGGTGTGGGGTTTTCGAATATAGGTATCGGGTTTCAACCTACGTTGTCCACATAAAATGAACATGACAAGATAAACGTGGAACTTGCAGTTGAGACAATAAATTTTGTTTTACGAGGTATGATAACAGTCTGAAAGTTCCGCGGCTAGAGGAACGACTGGACGGGCTGACAAAGCTGGGTTTCATGCTAATTGATAGGTAACTGCAATAACATTCTGGGGTTAATTAAACAGTATGACAAAACAATTTTGTTTGTGTGTTATCCTAATAGTGATGAAGTAGGACAGACAAATTTAATGGTCCAAATTGAATAACAAACGTTTAGTAAGGTAATATGGATGATTCTCGGACTGTCTCAGTACTTCAAAATAGGCACTTCAAGTAGGTTATATATATATATATATATATATATATATATATATATATATATATATATATATATATATATATATATATATATATATATATATATATATATATCATCCTTCACGATACCACTGTGATTTCACGGACCACGAAAGCCACATGCGATTACCTGCCTCATAGTCAACAGTGTGAGGTATCCAAACACCGAGATACCCAGGATTTCAAAGAAATGATTACTGACGCTAAGGTAAACCTGGTCAGAAATCACGACTCATATTTATTGAACGCCGGTCCAAAATACGGATCAAACAATGCTGAACGGCCCGTTTAATACTCTAAGCAAACAAAAAGTAGATGTTCATAATTAAATTCGTAGTAGAAATGAGAAATCCGAGTACGCAAATATTTCGCAAGATTTCATTCATTCGATGCGGATTTTCGTTTAGCTGACGACAACCATTCAGCGCGTTAATATTTGACGGTTGTTCTTGCATGCTCTAGCTGAATATGCTGAAACTATTCCCATTTACACCGGTTGTGGAAAATCGACGCTTTCCTTATCGTATACAATACAGTATTGGATTATCAGACGTCTTCCGTTCCAATGAAAAGGACAGGCAAATGCATCTAAAGAAACAAGGCAGTGGAACACAGCCTTACAAATGAACTCTTACTAGTGAAGACCAGCGTAATCCTTTTGCCTATTTTTTTACAAAGCTTCCTCTCAATTATGCTTTTGATTTTTTTCACTTCATTCCGACTTGACGGAATCTGATTAAATAGTCCACCACAGCAAGGTGCAACGAACCATCGACATTGACGTACCATATAGAACTTCTCTACTCCAGACCAATGGCGACGCATTACTATGAAATCGGCATCTCGATAAATTGAAACGCTGGAGAAGGTACCCCGACTAGCAAGATGTTGTACTGGAATTAATAAAGTTGAACTGTACATTTTATTTTTCGGGTACTTTTTATTTCTTCCTTTCTCATATTCGAACAGCCAACAGCGCGTATTTTGTTTTGACCGGAAGTCAAAGAAATGAATCATATCATACTCGACTGTATGTTTCGCTTTCAGTTCACGTAGAAAATATCACGCCAAAATGAACTCATATCCCATGATTCAGGCTACTTCCAGTGATCACGGGAGAATTTTTACCATTGAAAAGCACGATAGGACCTTCAATAAAACCTTTCATTATATGTTCGCAGAATTTTTTACCCTCGGGTTTAAAGTTCGAATGCTAACATGTTACATCTTTATTTTGCAGATAGCTGTTATACAGATATATCATGAGCATTTCAAAGCTATTCATACTATGCCTTACTTTCGTAATTCAAAGTGTCCAAGTTGGAGAAGGATATGTTAAAATGAACTATCCAGATTACTGCTTCTATGACTCTATCCGCTTCGATGAAAACAGCGGATTTTTCATTTACCTGAATCCGGTGTCCAAAATTATTTACAACATCACTGAAGAAGCTCTTCTGTCTACAAGCGTCATTCGTCTAAATTACGGGTTTATCTGCAGTGTTATTCTCCATGGAATGAGAGATCCGATGAGACCATGGGTACTGTGCTGCAAACTTATGTGAGGGACATCAACCGACCAATCAAATCAAGTTCAAAACAAAGGAAAACGCGTGTATCGGATAATGAGAACTCCACTGAGTACGGTTTCTGACCAATAACTAAGGATAACCATAACGGAAGTACTCCGAAAATTGTCTATGAACCCTACCATTATCAGGAATTGCGATGTCTCTTAGATCCATAATGCCATTATTGAACCGCTCATTCATTTTCTTTTGATTTTCGCCAAAAACGATATTACTTGCCGGAAGAGGGACTCCGAACGGAAACAACCGAAGATAGTTAATATTGAGAACAGAAATGGCCCGATCTCGGAAAAAACCTCAATTATTAACGGCAATTAGTTGGATTAACAAACAATAAGCTTAGCTGATTGTTTCAATCGCCTCACAAACAAAGAACGTAAATCTTTTCGTGACTCATTGTTTGCAGGTGATAAAATAGCTTTAAAAGATAAGCGATCACGGGAGCTTTTCGGAAAGCGACCGAATCAGATACGGATGTTGGAAGTGGGTTTGCGAACGGAGCGCTGTCGTTGGAAAGGTCCTAGGATTAACCGGTCTGTTGTATGCTCATTAAATTTAAGACTGGAAGGCGAAAGTTCACAAACAGAATACTGAAATGTGAGCGAATACGACACATAAGTTAAATCAAATGATCGGATGATTCTGGATGAAGACAGAGATTCACTAGGTCGCTGAATGATTGGTGCAAGTGAGCGTGGTTGGAATGTAGGACGAGGAGCCGAGCAGGCTACCGTTATCAGCAATGGATGCGTGTAAATGTACTTCTTCTGTATGTAGTGGTGGTGGTAACGTGAAACATGAATGGAAGAGACTGGGTAGATAGGTGTATGGCAGTGCGCGATCGAGAAAGACAAAATGGCTCGGTGGAAGTAAACGGGTGGAAAGAGAGAAACTGAGAGTCAATGGTCGACAGTGAGTGACACGAACCAAACAAAAACGCACGTGCATTCTAATTTTAGGAACCGACCAAAGCATATTTTCAAAGGATGAAGCACAAACAGAGGATAAATAAACTTTAGAAAAACAAGGGTAAAATCAAAGTCCTTGGCATAAGCATCAACTTTATAACGTGTTACAAGGTTGTACGTATTCCAATGAAACGCAAATGTGAGCGAAGCCAAAGGAAACCAATATGTTCATTATACCACTTTTCAGATTGTATATGAGTCTGCAGAAAATGCAACACGTTACTCGTACAGTTTATACCAAAAAGACTTGCATCTTATTTCTCGGTGCCCGCAGCACGATTGCGGTGGGATGAAAATAGGTAAGTCTCCAAAAAAGAGAGTACACAGAGATTCAACGTGAGGAAAGCTGAGGCGTGTGAAGTAATTACTGGAACAGCGACGAATCGAAATTTGACAGGGAGGAAACCGGTGCCATAGGCTTCATCTCAATGCCCGCCGTAGTTGTTGGAGGAAATCCATTCTGAAACAACACACACGAGTTACTGATCAGATCGGCCTGTCACTATCATTAGAAAAACTACGCCAATCAACTGTTTGGTTTAGCCTCAGTAAGATTAAGAAACACGTGATGTAAATCCTCAAAGACGGCTGTTAGCTGGATACCATATCACCCAGTGGCACAAAATCGGATGATTCAATTCTGTACAAACGGAACAGTGGCCACAGACTTTGGAGCAAATGGTCGGAAGTCAAGTAAAACTGGGACCGCATGATCCGTGTTATAATAGCGGATACCAACATGCGCCTACGTTCAAAAACGCACGTTTGAACAGGGTATCATGATTGACTTAGGCTTTAGCGGCGACAGGCTAACCTGAGCTGTCTTTCAAGCATGCTATCGACAACGCCAATGTTTTCTCAAGTTAACTCTAGGCTTGCAGCATGTCCGGTGCACAATGGACGCCGGTCATACAGAAAAAAGAAGACCAGAAGAAATGGGTATTCGGCAATCTAGGTCAAACCACTGCTCATTGAAAGTGTCGAAATCGAACCGTATTTTATCACTGTGGGTCACAGGAAAATATAAAAACCTGTGATCAAGCCACAAGGTTGGCTTTTATAGTGATGAGCATTAGATAGGTTCACCTGAACAGGGGACTAGTCATAAGCCCTTGAACCAGTGTTCGCCAGAAAACAATACAGTACGAAAAAATAGCTGGTTATTCGAAGCACGTCGAAATTGCTGGTTTATGCATATATTCAATCGTAAGCTTACATTCACGTCGGTTTGAAGCGGTGTGAACAATACAAGTAAACACACTGAAACGAATATGTCAGCGTACAACTGTAAATTACCAGCTTTCAGCTAAACCGCACCAGGACGTTGTGCAAACTGGTGATGGTAACTGAAGCATAATCAGAGTAGATGGATGTCCACCGCGAACTCCGTAACAGACGTGTAGTATCATTCATTTGCATAATTTTCATTCATATTCAATGACCTAACTGCATGGCTGGCCCACATAAACACAACGCGCGGTCATGAACGTAGATCACAGCCAGACAGTAGATGCGGAAAGATATCACTGGTGTGTGCCAACACGGACACATGACCACAGTGCACACGCAAATCGATCACTGATTCAACATGCCATGAAGATCTGCAAAATGCACAACATACTTACACCGTCACGATGAACAATGACTGTCCGCTGAAAGACGCAACTTTTGATTGACGAACAGGTTGACACAAATGGCAGAAACTCGAGAAAAATGGGATAACCCTAAGTTTTATGCATGCGTAAGCGAAACGTAAGAACTAGACTGTTACTGCGTTATTCTGTAGTTCCTTACACGAGTTGACCAAAGAAAAGCGTAATGCCAAAGTTTGGTTCTTCTGCCCAAGTGACAAGAACAGTCTGTTCCGTGGCATCAAATCAGGTCGGAACCATATACCAAGTTTCTCGATGTTGTTCCTTTTAGATGTAAGGTGTGTATAACACTAAACTCAATGTATGCAGCGAGAAAAAAAACGAAGGTGAAACAGATCAGGGTTCCACAGAAATGGTTCTTTGAATTTCTTCAGCCACAGCTCACATGTAGTTAGGGCTGAAGAAAATGTAAGACGTTGAGTGAATAAGCACTTTCTGATTTTTGTATGAAATGATTATTCTGGCAATATGAACGCTCAACTCATTATTGAAAATCGTGTACAGCTGTTTTATCCTTGTTAAGAATCATCAGTAGTGAGGATCCTTTGAGGGTTCATGCTACATAACGAATCACTGCATGTAACAAATAAAAATCACACTAATGAAACTCATTGATCATTTGCATTATCGATCCATTTACTCCATTGGGAGCGACGCAACGGGTTTTTCTCAAACCATGAAGCGGCAAATTTACCGGCTAAAGAAGGAATGAACACTTTTGCATATACAACACACTTTGGGACGAGACTTCGTAGCACTTGGCCCTATTATACGCATGGCGTGCAGCAAAAGACAAATGCAAATACATCGAGAGCTTAAAAAATACTTCGGAAAGATCACTTCGCATAGAAGAAAATCACTGAGTAGGTTGACTACATGGTGTTGATAGTGGTAAACCGATAACGAAAGCCAGTCTGACCTTACATATTCATCTAAAGCTGATATGTGCTTGTCTTTACTCGTGCCGGATGACTTTGAACCTTCGAAATAGTAGAACTCATAATAAAATCGACCGAAAGAATCACACAGTCCTTCCATGCTGAACTAATCGGTAAAGAAATATATTTATATGGTGATGACGTTGCATACCAGACCGGGAGTAGGCTAAAAATATCATAGAAAAGGCAATACGTCGCGCAACCCATTCTTCTTTTAGATAATTACCACTCACCTTGATCAGTGAATTTATGGAATTTTGGTGTTTTGTTCTTTCAAATGCATTCACTATATTCATTGTATGCGAAGAGCACAACACAAAGGAAGAACGCGAAGTTGGCTATCTACCCCAGTGAGCGGACACCTGCCAGAAAACTGTCCGATGCATGGTGCTAAGCTATTTGAAAGTTCTATATACGTCATTCATCCCATACTGGTCATCGAGTTGACCCAACCGAAGCATTCTGTCCCGTAATGTGAGCACTATAAAGATTTGAGCCTGTGATCATCATCAAACTCAGACCAGATCTGAGAAGGAACTCCGTTTGCTACGGTAATTTCCAAATACTCCCCTCTCCAGTCCTTTAAGATAATCCAATCTACAAACTTACAACATATCACATCTCACACATCAGTTTCCACCAACTTTTTTTATAATGACGGGACCATGTATAAATTCCACAATTGAAAAACCAACAACCCGTTTCCTAACAGTGGCCTATCCTGGGCTTCCAAGTACCATGCAATCCCGGGAAACTAGAACTGTTCACTAGTTTGTATGGAGCTATTAATCACCTGGGCGGTGACAGCCAATTTGGCACATGCGAAATCGGTAGCCGGAGTGAGTACGAGGCTGTGTCGGAACAAGGAAAACAAAAATGATGGGTCTACGAAGGTTGCCTTCGTTTTAAAGTATGTACAACAGTATATATATATTCCACACTTGTCTGGCGTCAGACTGTGCCAAACAACACATGGTACAATCAGGAGGAAAAGGTAGATAGTCCGAGTCCATGATTTGTTTGTGGGCGCGATACTGCCAGGTTGCCCAAGCCAAAGCAAGTGGTTTCCTTAGGGGTTCACAAACGGAGCGTTCAGCTATCCAAAGCTTAACCCGCAAGGCAGCGGGACGAAAGGTGGGGTCCGTGACCCACTAGGGGCCGGTGACTGATCCTCGGTTCATTCGCCCTTCGGAGGAGGCCAAACATCTTGGGTGTCCAGTGCAACTCTCCACCACAGATGCTGGTGAGCATACCGTTGTACGCCTCATTCGCCACTAGTGGTTGGTTTCGAATCAGGGTTTAGCTATCTTTCGTAGACTGACTAAGAGTCAGCCAATCCGGTAGAGAGTGAATCAGTGTATTCGAGCCAAGTGCGGCTCGAAGAAACAATAGCCGCGTTGCTTCTAATTCGGCTAATCGCAGATGCCTGTGGGGTATACTATGATCTGACGGTAGATATGGCAAGCTCACAAGGATCCTGAAGGCCTGTCATGCATTCAACAGCACATGGGTTTCAAATTTATGGTGAAAATCTTCCAAGTTGCCAATAAATTCCTTTTTTATTACACGCTTGTGCATGAGTGCAGTGGAAGGGACATTTACCCCATAGCCATGAAGGCCCACTGCACTATCAGGTATAACCGGCAACCAGACCTTGAGACTTGGAGTGGAGAACCACATAAGGCCCCAATAGTTCAGGTGTGGTAACGATCCGGACGACAGTGAGATGCTGTCTACCACTAAAGTAATCGGAGGTGGCGGGGATTCGAACCTCGGAACTCCGAGGTGTTAATCAAACGCTCTAAACCATTCGACCACCGGTCCTGCGTGAGACGGCGCTGCCCTGTCTCACCGGTGCTGTTCATCTATGCAGTTGACTGGACAGTAAACAGAACCCTGGCTGATTACCCTAGTGTCCACCTGAGTTCAACAGGGTACATTTTGGACCTGCAGTTTGCGGACATCTTCTTGCTTGAAAATTCCCTCATCGCACTTCATCCAATCCTCGATCGACTCGACTGCTTCACGAAGACTATTGGTCGCGTTATAAATACAGTGAAAGGAGAGCCATGTCGACTCGTTTAGGGCCGTCAACTCATAAGCTGTCCGCCAGTGGTCAGGCACAGTGCGTACCACTCTTCAAATATCGACGGTCAACTCCAACTCTAAACGGCAAGGTGAAGAACGAAATACTACCAAAGACTGACAATGTGCGACCCACAGAAGAGCGAACGGTTGCGGATGACATAGGTGAATGCTGCTGGGTGTGTCTCCAGTTCGCGGATAGGATAACGGTCACTTCGGTGACTGGTGGTGAATAAGGAAGCGCCAGCTGTCCAGATAAGCGGTCGAGGACGATTAGCTGCGATTTCCCGAGGACATGGGGGTCTCGTTTAGAAACGGCCTCCCTCGTCATCCGACAACTACAAAGGTCTGTAAACAGCATCGATATGTGCGAATGTGGCTCACTATCAAATAAAGCCACTGCCTTTTGCCTCTGTTCAGTTAATTAGAGCAAGATTCACAAAAAAGCGAATGATGCGAGAACCAGCCAAAGGCCTTTCTAAATACTTACCTTCAAGGATATGTTGAATATCCTGGATCGTCACATGATCTGGAAGGCTTATGAAACACTAGTGATCACCAGTTCCCAACAAGACGAGGGGCATCCCTCGTAAGAAAGCCGAGTGATACTGTGGATACCGACCCGTACACTATTACCGCGTACCTTAATTAATTTGGTCTCTGAAATACTCACTGACCATGCAGTAGCGTCCCAGGTAAGTGACGCGTCCTGTGCTCTCCCAGTGATCGGTGTGTCCCAGATACTATCTGGGAAACTTAACACCGGGTCATGTTCACACATGGCTTGCTGGAACGTGAGAACCCTTTCTGACATGCAGTCCATGCGTATTCAAGCGCACCCTCCACGACTACAAAACCAACCCACATCCGACACTCGAATACAAACACCTCGTGTGAACGGATCCTTCTAGATGTATCGCAAATGGCTTCATTGGATTGTGATCATAGTGAACAACCGAGTACGAGGCCTTAATTTCTTGGGAGCCGGTTTCACCAGCGACAGCTAAACAGCGCTTCAAAGGGACTTCTTTCAACGTAACCGTAACTGCAATCTGCGCCTCGACCATAACTGCTGAGCCAGACAACAAAGACGAGTTCCGCAAAGATCTCCAGAACTCAATTTACCGAATCTCCAGGCATGACACTCTATCGATTACGGGGGACCGGAACGCCCACCAGACCCCGCCAACAAGCATATACGAAAAAATTTGGCCCCGATGAACGATGCGAAAATGCCAACTTTTAGTTACGTTTGCAGACTTCAACAGACTGGTCGTCCCAAATACTCGCTCTCAACATCCGAAGAAGCATCTGCTGACTTGGCACTCAAAAGACAGCATAACAGTGAACCAGACCGACTGTATCTTGGTGGGATCTCGCTGTCTCTTCGGCCAAGAATCTTCGAGAGTATCGCGGCGGGTAGACCGGAAATACCAACGGTACTGGCCACGTACTCGTACGTGCCCGCCTCAAAATTCATTTCTCATCCCGACGAAAGACTCGCTCTTCAGGCAGAATAAATGTCTCTTCGATGGCAATTACCGACAAATCTCGAGACTTGTCAAGCGATATCGCCTCCGGACTGAAGTCCTGTTGACGGCAGCACAAATGAGTGATAGACAACGCTAAAAGTATCCATAACAGGGGCTGCCCTGAACAATCAAGCAAGACATCCCGACATAAAAAGTCTGGTAAGACAAGACTTCGTGATTCATCCGATTTCCACAGCCTTCGGCGGGAAGCTACACACTCTGCAAACGACTGTAAACGGCGCTGGTCCCAATTAGCAGATAAGATGGAGATCACGGCCTCCGTTGCAGATTTTGGGGAACTCCCCCGATTCATACGTTCTGCTTCGGTAAAAACGACACACTCATCTTTATTGCTACGGGACGACGGTGGCTATCTCATACCCAGGACCGAACAGAACCTACGCTCAGTCGAGCATTTCCGCGAGCTACTAAACAACCCCTCCCCCCCTGCAATAAAGTTGCGTAGTGTCGCCAGGCAACGCCGAGCAACAAGAAATTGACCAAGACCCGCCTCTACCATCGAGAAAATGAAAAACGGGAAATCCCCCCGTGTAATATATTTACCATCTGTATGCCAACTTTGCTAGGCCCTCTGACTTTGCTACCCCGCCAAATTCGGGAAACCAAATCTCAGAACTATTTCGCGACTTTAAATACCTTCCGTCTACTGTTCAACCAAACGACTTAAGACGAAATCAAACTTTGACTCGGCTGCGTAAGGAAAGCATTCCTGAAACTTCGCAAATCACCGTGGTCCCGCAGCGAAGGAGGCTCCGCACGAAGCTGCACGCTTACCGTGCCGTCGTCCTCATCGTTTTCACGCTTGCGAAACCTGACCTCTTAGAGTAGATGATACGAGAAAGTTATAAAGTTTTGGCCATTTGGGCGTTTGATATAAGGGGAAAATCAAACTGCATAGTCACATGCAAAACTCCGTCAAAGGACAACGTTGCTACAATATAGAAGTGCTTTCCTCTCCTTTTCAATGGTGTCGTCTCTAGTGAATCGGCCATGTTCTTTGTCGACCCGAAGCGGAACTCACAAAAAGAAGCCTTCTACCACCAGCCTGTCCGTGATGACAATGTCACCTTGGCGATCAGCTATATATGTGGATCAACACAATCAAAGCGGGCGTAGAACATCTAGGCCTCGTTGGCCTTTGGAATGTGTGGCGCAAGAACTGGATCTCAGTGTGTATCTACCCTGTCACCGATCGTAACACATGGAAGGCTGCCATCTCAGACATTCAAGAAGTCAACTTAAACTTACGTATGAATCATTCGTACAAAAGTAAGTAGTGCATGAAGAGTTACTTCAGCTCCAGCGTGTGCTGTGGACACGAAGCAAAACCAGCCTTCGAACCAAGGTTCACCTCTGTCACTGTCCGACCCGCACTTACATACTGGTGTGAAACCTGACCTCTGCAAGCTGACGATACCAAGAGGCTGGGGTCCTCGACCACTGATGTTCGTGCCGAGTTCTGCGTACAAAGCGACAGTTTCCTTGACTGTCGACGACAGAAGGCCCTTATGGCTATGGACTGTACCCCCCCCCCCCCCCCCGCTGCACTTATGCACGAGCATGCAATAGAAATAACGAAATGTGGAGACGATGCTCCAACATTGATCGATTCCCCGTCGTTCATCAACGCTGTCGTCTGCAGTGGTTCGGTCATATACTCCGGCAACCAGATACGGAATTATTTAGACAGACAATTTGACCTGCGTCGTGTGTTGGATAAGACTATCGTCTTAGGGTGAAAACGCGGATGAGCCCCGCCGAGAAGGATTTGGAGCACTGGAAGCAAAACTGGACCACAGTTTGTACTGAGCTTGCATCCAAAAGCCGTGCATGGGATGTGATGATCCGCGATATCCATGCAGAGGATATTTTTCTGGGACTCAAAGTCAGCCGTTGTTAAGCAGTGTGATTTGTATTTAGACGAACCTCATGCGGTTGTTTACCAGATACATTAAAAAAACACAACTGCCGACCGCTATAGACCAGTTCGCATCATCAATAAACCGAAGAGAATCGGTAAATTTCAGCCATCACGACGAGACTGCATCTTGACGTGGTGTGATGGCTTGCGCGCCTCTATGACCCAAAGAGCTATACAGGATGGCTTCCTTAAGCCGGAGATGCAATCATACCTGACAGGTCAATGCGTAGAGGTCAGACAAGGTCCAGTCTCCTGGTCCTCCAGGTTAGGGGTCGATCTGAGCTGGCAACTCAGTCGGAAAAACCAGTGGAAGAATAATTGATCCAAGCAAATGGGCTTCCACTAAGCCATCCCGCTGCCTTGCGGATAGGTTCTTGTCAGAACTAAAGGCTTTGGATGAGGACCCTAATCGTTCTGTTTTGTGGCTGGACACCCTAGCAGTATCCGTCCAACATCTCCCATGAACTGAACGAATACAAAGAATTCCATACTGCATCGGTCGTCGCGCAGGATAAGCAGGACCGCGCTGCCCATTGCATCGAGCGGGGTGGGTAGTGATAAGTGTGCTACTGCTCAGAGTTCCCTCTCTGTTATTCAACCTTTGTCTTCTGTCCCTAACCATCCCTCTTTGCCCCATCTATCCACCCATAATGCTCCCACTGACAACATTCCCGATACTCGCAACGATTCACTGTCAAACAGTGTCGGGAATAATCCTCTGTCTGGTAACTCACATTTTCTCAAGCCCCGTCAGCCTCTGAATCTCGGCTCCTTCAACGTGCGTACACTCATGCAGGCCGGTCAGCAGGCGTGCCTAGCCCTCACAATGAACTCTCTGAAGATTGATGTTTGCTGCTTAAGCGAAACGCGTATCCAAGATTCGAGCAGTGTAATTCAGCTAACTGCTCCTGGTATCTCATCGAGGTATATTCTGCGCACCTCAGGAGACGAAGCAGCTAGAGCTGTGGGTCAACGTGGTGCAGGAATTGTCTTGACTGACAAGGCTGAGGCTGCCCTTTTAGACTGGATCCCTGTTAACAGTCGTTTATGTGCTGTGAAACTCCAAGGGTCAGTTGGCGTTCGAAAGGATAGTTGTGTTAAACGCAATTTGTTCGTGATCTCGACGTACGCCCCAACGAACTGCGGCTCAGACTTGCAGAAAGATGAGTTATATGATGCCCTCGCCACTCTCGTTCGCAGCAGTAAAGGTTCCGACATTGTAGTGCTAGCTGGTGACTTCAATGCACAAGTTGGCAAACTCAGTGTGTCAGAAGCCTGTTTAGGTGGGCGTTGTGCTTTACCCGCTGAGCGTACAGATAACGGAGATAGGCTTCTCCAATTTTGTGCAGACAATCGATTGTACTTGTCTAGCATCGATTTCAGACACAGCTCGCGTCGCACAGCGACATGGCGCTCTAACTCTACAGGTACTTTTAGTCAAATTGGCCATATCGCCGTAAGCTACCGATGGCGCAGTTCTGTTCAGAACTGTAGATCTTACTGGTCCACGTACGTAGAGTCGGAGCATGCATTAGTTTTAATGCGATTATCTCTACAGCTCCATGGTCATCGTCGCAAACCGCAAACCGGATTAGCCGTGCAACGTTTGTGTGATCCAGACGTTTGCACCCGTTATGAGCAGAAGTTAGCACATGAGCTAGGATCCACGGAGAACAGTAATGTAGATGAGCATTGGGCTCATATCAAACAAGCGATGCACGTTGCAGCAGGTTTCGCCTGTGGTCCTCGATCCGTTGTCCATTAGAGACACTGGATCTCGCAAGAGTCGTTGAGTATAATGGAGCAAAAGCGTCAGCTTTCGAACCGTAAGGAGATGAATAAGATGCGGAGAAAGCTGCAAAGACAAGTTACGAAAAGCCCTAAGAAGGATCGCGAAAATTGGTGGGTCAAGGTAGCCGAAGAAATGGAAGTGGCAGCTGCTTCAGGTAACAGTCAAAGACTGTTCAAACTTATTCGTGACACCGGTGGACGGCGAACTAAGGTCAGTGAAACGATTTGCAATAGGAATGGAGAACCCATCCATAACAAACAGCAAAGGCTTGACCGTTGGGCCGAGTACTTCAAGGAACAGTTTAGCTGGCCGCACGCTAGTGTAGTTACTCCCGTGTTAACAACTGTGACTTCTTGGGTGGTATCACTTGAGCCCCCATCAGAAGTAGAAGTAGAGTCATGTATTCGATTACTAAGGCGGGGGAAAGCGGCAGGTCCCGACGAACTTCCTCCAGTTCTTTTCAAACTGGGTGATGAGGCGTTGATAAAATCACTAACCGCCTTGCTCCGTGACATTTGAAAGGAGGAGCGTATTCCGTTAATATGGAGCGAGTCATTGATTGTTCCCATCTTCAAGAAGGGAATATGCAATGACTGCAGTAATCATCGTGGAATTAGCTTAATCCCGATAGTCACCAAAGTATTAGATTCGATTTTGCTGCATCGTCTTACACCGGCTCGCGAGAGGAATGCCCGCGAACAGCAGGCTGGATTCCGCCCAGGTCGAGGATGCATCAACAAGATTTTTACTCTTCGCCGACTACTTGAAACGCGTCACACACACCGCCGACCAACACAAATGATTTTCTTAGACCTGAAAGGCGCCTTCGATTCAGTTGATCGAACATTGTTTTTCAGTGTTCTTCATCGAAAAGGTATGCCCCAGAAGTTCGTGAACCTAATGAGATCATTGTATTCTCATACTTCTGGCCGCGTAAGGGTTTAAGGTGAACTATCCGGTCGGTTCGAAACGACCAGTGGTGTTCGGCAGGGATGCCCTTTGTCTCCATTCCTTTTTAACTTCGTCATGGACGAAATAATGGAGAATGCGCTGCAAAATCTTCAGGATGTAGGCGTCAAACTAGGAGATAGTGAAAAGCTATGTGACCTAGATTACGCAGACGACGTTGTCTGCTTGTTCGAATCCACGGAACATGCTCAGCGTACACTAGATAATCTCGCAAGAGCTGTAGCTCCATTCGGCATGCGCTTTGCACCTTCAAAGTGCAAGGTGATGTTACAAGGCTGGACGTCAACGATTCCGAGGTTGATGCTCGATGGGGAGGTGCTGTCAGTTGTCGATCACTTCACCTATCTCGGTAGCTGCGTGACGACGGATGGGAGCACAGTAGTAGAGGTGAGTACGCGGATATCCAAAGCTCGAGCGGCGTACGCTGGACTGAAGCACTTGTGGCGCCGATCTGATATTTCACTGAAGTTGAAAGGTCGTGTATACTGTGCCACTGTGAGTTCAGTTTTGTTGTATGGTTGCGAAACTTGGAGTCTGCGTGCTGAAGATATTCGTTGTCTTGAAGTTTTCGACCACCGATGTTTACGTAGTATCGCTAAGATTGGGTGGAATAGCCGAGTAAGCAACGATGAGGTAAGAAAGCGAGTATTGGGTACTAATTCAGAGAACGTTCTGTCAGAGCGTATCCGGCTTAGTAGACTTCGTTGGTTGGGACACGTGTTACGTATGGCAAACACACGTCTACCGTACTGTGTCCTATTCTCCGCCCCTCCTAGGGAGTGGAAGAGACCACGTGGTAGCGAGGAATGAGAAAATGTAGAGCAGAATTAGGAAAAGTAGGTGTCTCATACCTTCGTGGTTGGGGTCCAAAAGATCCGTGTACCAGTTGGCTGGATACACTGAAGGATATGGCTGCGAACCGCGAACAGTGGCGATCATGTTGTCACTTTCTGTCGAATCACAATTATTGATCAATGTGTGTTTGTACAGTTAGACTTTGTATTCCGTGTGTTGGCTACTAGGGCATTCTTTCCTTTTCCCACCTCCTTAGGTCCACTCTCTGTCCATCTTG
This sequence comes from Fasciola hepatica, assembly GCA_948099385.1. Lineage (NCBI taxonomy): Eukaryota > Metazoa > Platyhelminthes > Trematoda > Plagiorchiida > Fasciolidae > Fasciola > Fasciola hepatica. The sequence continues at coordinate 3,500,106 of CANUEZ040000012.1, read as the reverse complement.
TATATTCATACTTTCTAATTCAACGTGTAACATGGTGAGAAAGGCAGTGGTCAGTGGGGCATGCCCTACTGTTTAACGCTGTACGATGATGATGATGAGCCAATTGCACGCATTACTGTTTTCTTTAAAGTATTCGAAAAACTTGATTTATTATGTGTCAAGTTGTGCGCCGATATTGATGAAGACTACCGGTTTGCTAACCGAAACAAACGTTCCACAATAGACATATTTAGTCAAATCCATCTTAGTCCCACTCGACCGCACTGGTAAGCGTTTTACCGTGTTTTCTTGATTACAACAATGCATTCAATTCAATGCTCCGTTGCTGATGTTGCAAAACGCAATCATACATCGACCTCTGTTGTCACTGATTCAAAACTAATTCGCCGATGGGACTCAACTTACGACCGTCAAAGGCGACATCTTTGATCCTCTACCCGCTAATACGAGAGCACTTCAGGGCGCCATTCAGCCTTCCCTCCTTTCTTCATATTACATTCGTAACTTACCCAAAGCCTCTGATGACCTCCTGATTAGGTACGGTGATGACGTTGCCATTAGCATCAAAGCTCACGACAAATTTCAATTTTCTGAACTGGATGATCCTTATCATCGATCATATAGTGGTTCACATCAGCACATCTACTCCTCAATGCATCCAAATGTGATGACACTCTATTTTCACTTACCAAGAGAGAACGTTTATTTTCAACCTAAAGTAGTTATTCTTCTTCATATTTCATAACAATGTAATAATTAAATTCAGTCTGTGAAATATCTTGGAGTAACTATTTCTCAAGACCACAACTGGTCCAGCAAACAATTACTGCGCTGACAAAAATTTGAAAACCATCGTTTCATATTCTACGCCAATGATCCTAGCACGTTCCATATTACCTAATCAAACGTTTTGCATACTATTGCGTGATGCAACATTATATATATATATATTATTCTCCCGTCATCATTGTCGGTCTCCACAAGAAATATTTTCTCGTTTTGCGGAGGTCTACCAAAGATATATCACGATCCAGTGGTATCCCTCACTTCACATGCATCTAACTGGGTGTGTTCCTTCCGCATCCACCAAGTGTAAACCCAACTTGTTCTACTGCCGGACAAACGCCTATCGTTAATCTGTCCTATCATATCTTGCAAGGTACCTCAAAAACCCCTCACTGGTGTACGATGAGCTGAAAATCGATTTGACTTAACTCATTTTGCCATCATTTCCTTTTTACCACTGCCTGAGCGACGAACAAAGCCAGAGTTCGCTTGACTTGACTTGAACAGTTGCACAAAAGTAAAATTATGTGGTGAGTATTTGGTGAACTCCAGTTCAAGATAACCTAAACAACCGAATCAACTAAAAAAATCGCGTAATGAGATGAAAAAGAACAGTCATTTTATTCCTGCACTTACGGTGTTTTATTATTCTCTTTTTCAGCTTTAGTTATATAAACAAAAACTTGTTATAATGGGAATCTAACCGATGATCCGCTTACCACATCCGACAGCTGACCGAAGAAAACACTGGGTGAAAATGCAATTTCCGGGTTACATAGTTCAGTTTCGAAAATATCTCTCGTATTTCGTTATCAGCATACTGCAATTTCAAGGTGGTTTTTCTTCATATATGCCGCAACCAAAGGACCGGGTTACTGTGCACGTGTGGGCCAGCATGTAGTACCGTAACACCCACGCAAAAATCCAAAGAGCAGTCACAAACGAGAAACACAATAGAGTGAATATGTGATTCACGAGTCACTTTATTGATCTAAACCAATGTGTTGGTGTTTTTGGCTCCCAGAACCACTGTAATTAAGTCTTTTTCTATATTTTGGTTACGTAAGAAATCTGTGTATGATTGTTAATCAAGCTTATTGGCTGAATTTTTAAATCGAGACAGAATGATTAGGCCAATAAAGAACAAAGGAATCTGAGCGGAAATCCATCCGATCAACGGGTGTCCCTTCTTAACGCCTTTATCGGTCGAGAGTGATACGTTGAGCAAATTGACTGAGTTGCTGCTCATTTTTCTCCTTATGAAGAAAGAATGGCGTAGGTGAACACTGATTAGACGGAAGTGTAGAAAATTATCGCCCCTTATAGACTATTCACAAGCGAGACGCATTCCAATAATACCAGAGTCAATTGAGCTTTGACTGATCGATAAAAATGACATACCAGAGGATAACCTGTACCAGGTGGTACCAAAGTTGATCCGATAGGATTGGAATTCAAATGCGAAGCCCACGTAGCCTGGCAGGAAACGGGCAGTTGTGTGGCAGGTGTGTGGAAGGGATTGGGCGCACCGCTTTGTAACGGCTGAAACACAGCGGAATTCGCACTCATTGAGATACCGGAGTTTGCAAGTGACTGAAAAGTTGGCACCACCGGTCTCGACATACATGGAACAGGCTGATTTGTGATGAACGGATTGGAGGCGCTGTACTGGCGCGGCACACCTGTACTGGTCATCATAGATGAAGCGAACGGATTGTGGGCGGAGGGTGGTAACTGTACGGTGTTTAATGGTGCCAGCGGTAAGGGTGGACTGAAAAAAGAATTTGTTGGGGGAGAAAACGTCTCAGACCAATTCATCGGCCCACGACTATGTATGGCCGTCTGATTGGAAACCGAAACTGAGGACAAAACTGCACTGGAAGTTGAAGTGGTTGTCACACTGGAACCCTTGAAAATGCCATCTAATTCTGCCAGTGCTGCGTATTTATCCCCCATATTCGTGGCTGCAAAGTTCGTTTGTGAGGCGGATGTTTGCATAAATGCACTTGTCCAGGTACCGGAATGAGGCACCTCAGCTGACTGTTTGAAAGGCAGAGTTGGCTGACTAGCAGGAACTGTGGATACGTGTGAATTAGGCAGTTCAAAAGTAGAAAAAGGATCCCTGGTGACTGTCGAATCCCGAAGCGCAGCGGTTGCGCTTACGCCGAAGGGGTCGTTTGCAGCAACCATGGTAGGTGCGAGACCGGGGGATCGCGTTTCAAATGGATCTTTCTGCAGAGTACCGAACGGGTCGAAGGATGAAGATGCGGTCGTTGGAACTTGATTCTGTAAAACGAAATTTGATGCCATTGTAAAGTAGGGCGCGAAACAGCAAAATGGTACATCAGGTTTCAGTAATATGTAGAAAACGTTTGACCACCATTTCAGAGTTGTCTAAATAACAAAAATTAACACGGATGTCAATAGAAAAGAGGAACATCTCCGAGCCGCAAAGAAATTCATAGGTATTATCGCAAATAAAATAGGAATTTATATGTGAAAATTCTGGCGTAAACGCCAACAGAAGTAAGAACAATCCCAAAATTTGAGGTGACAATAATAAAAGGTGTATGAAAGGGGATGCCACCTGAAACACTAAATGATAAAAGATAGGGTTTCCTTGGACAGGTGAACTCGAAAGTCCTACTTTGGATCTTTCGTATTCAAGATTTCATCTTCCGAGAAAATGGAGCAGTCATAAATCAGCCGAGGAAATTGGGGCTAATTTCAAAATACAGTTTACAGAGTGAAGTGAGGAGCAACAACAAGAAACTAAAATCGTTATCCCGTAGTCAAAGTCAGGATTTTGGACCGAAGCCGCGTTACGCACTGTACAAATAAAATTGATGCTCTAAATCCACTGTTCAATAGGGTCCAATTTGCATCCGTCATATTTTGGAGAATGAACTGCACGCGTGAAGAGGAGACGCGCGAGGAGCAGACTGGGTTTTATTCCGGTCGTGAATGAATTAATCAAATCGTCATGCTCTAACAGCTGCTAGATTGCTTTTATACCCTCTAGAGACCACCCCCATCGTGTATCGAGAAATCAACGTGAATTCCGAATTACTCCGTGGAACTGCATCATGGAACCGTTTGCCGAGAAACAAAACAGCTGAGAAGTGCCATCCCTAAAAGTTATACCGTCGTACCTCAGATTGAGTCAGGGCTTATGGTCGACCGTTCTCAAATCTTGTCGTCTTTTGGGGAATTGAACAAGGCTCTCCCATAACATGCCTTTCAACTTTGCCATAGAGGCTGTACCGTAAAATGAGTCATCTGGTATACCAAACGGCGGAGTTGAACTATTCCGAGAGAACAACGATTTCAACTTGGAATAAGCCGATGGCATTGCCTTGCTCACCAACAACGCAGTCAGTTCAACACGTTCTGAACCGTTTGAGAATCAAAGAAGCCCGATGTGGTATGAAATCCGCTACTTCCACGTGCCGAGTACTTTTTCAAGACTAGTAAGGACCTATATATATATATATATATATATATATATATATATATATATATATATATATATATATATATATATATATATATATATATATATATATATATATATATATGACAGAAAGTACGACAAACAGTCGTGATCAGATAAGCTTTGTTCTTAATTCGTTCACAAGGTGTTTTTTTAGTAACCATTCTAGCTTACTTTACTTTTTACTTCTACACGACTATCTGCTGCCAGAGGATAAGTAGGCTCCATGGATATTACGGATAATCGCCGACCATGCGTGGCGATTGGATTCGAGCTCAGCGCAAATCGTCGTCCAGTTTTTATTCCAGTATCGCAGGCCGTAGATCGCATGTTATCCGAGGAGTTCCATGTCTTTCTAGACGGTGCCCAACCACGGTTCCACCTGACTACCAAGCCAAAAGCGGCATCCCGTTCATGGCGCAGGGCAGAGTGTTTGTGTGGACAGCTCTGTGTCGGGTCACCGGAGTATGTCACTGAGCTACTGCAGGCGGTGGCGTTGAAGAAGGACGGAGAGCTGACCAATGTCGCATCATCGCCTACTTATTTTGTCGTTTTTTAGCATTTCCTGAGTTTGTACTAAGAATTCGGCGTAGATACCAGTGGTCAAACACCTCCAGCCTCCTGGTATCTTCAGCTCGTACTGGCCAGGTTTCGCACCCGTATGTGAGCACAGGTCGAATAGCGGCACGGAAAACGCGAATCTTCGTTCGAAGCCAAAGCTCGCTCCCTGATCATAGCACACTATGGAAATGAAGAAACGCTTTCCGTGCATTATCAATCCTTCAGTGCTTTATTCTTCGCCTGACCATTGGTGAGCAGAGTTGATCCCAGATATTTGAACGATGTGACGTATTCAATCGCCTGACCATTGATGAACAACCACTGAGATGACGGCCCAAGGCGAGTCGAATTTGCTTTTGTTTTCGTTTAACTGACTTTGAGGCCAATAGTCTTCGAGAAGTAATCTAGTCGGTCCAGGACTGGCTGAAGTGTGGTGAGAGAATCTTCTAGCATAACAACGTTTTCTGCAAACGCCAGGTCCGAGATTTTTCACCGCTGAACTCAACTGGACAACGCGGTAATCAGCCAAGGCTTTATTTAATGTCCAGTCGACTGCATAGTTGAACAACACTGGTGAGAGAAAGCATCCCTGTCTGACTCCGGAACTGACTGCGAACGCCGAAGATTATTCGCCATACAGCCGGACACGTGTGCTTGTGGAGGCATAGTTGGCCCTCAGGATCTTTGAGAGTTTGACAGGAATACCGTCAGATTCTAGTGTACCCCAAAGGCATTCACGATTAACCGAGCAAGCTACTGTTGGCTGCTCGAACTTATGGCGGTGTTCCAGTACTGGATGCAGAATGGAGATTTGGTCCACACAACCTCTGCCACGGTGGAAACCCCCTTGGTTCGGTCGACTGCGGGAGTCTCTCGCAACTGAGAAGCGGCTGAGTGGCAGTACGCAGAAAATCTTAGCAGCGATGTCAATTAAACCAATCCCCCGATAGTTCTAGCACACCGTCTTGTCTCCTTTAGTGGGAATGGGTAACAGAATAGAGACACCCCAGTCCGCTAGAAATGTCTCTCCTTCCCAATATGGATTGGAACTGCATAGGGAGCCTATTTGTGTGATGACCGATGGTGGTCTTATACACTTCTGATAGTATGCCATCCTCTCCAGTAGCTTTTCTGTTTTTCACATGGTTGACGATCTTGGCGATTTCCGGGATACTTGATGACTTGCAGTTGACGACGTGCACCTCTAAACTCGGGGAGGATGGAAGGTCCGCGGGGTGACTGGAAGGTTGATTGAGAAGCCGGTCAAAATACTCTGTCCAACGTTCGATTTATTTTTCTCTGTTCCGGGATAATCTGGCCTGCTGCATCACGTAAGACGGACTCAGGCTTGCATCGCCCATTCAAAGCACTCTGAATGAGTCGGAACAATTTGCTGAAGCCACCAGTACCGGAAGCGGTTTTCTGCTACTTCACATTAGCACCCCTTACGATCGGCCCTAGCCGAACACGAAGCTTTTCGCTGCAGTCTTCGGCGTTCAGTGCTTCCCACTACTCGGGCTTCCTGGACCTTGACTGACAGTTGCAAGAAGATCGTTGAGATCCAGTCTTTCAGACGTTTTTCAGTTCCCCCGACCTCGTTCCAAGCAGCTTCCTTGACTACCTTCCATCTTCTTCCAAGGAGGATCCATCTGATTGCATGCCAGTTACAGCGGCCAGCCAGGTTGCGACAGCGTTCGAGAGAGCGTTGCGCTTTCTGGTATTTACAGGGCTATGACGTTGATTCGGTTGGGTGGCGAGACTTCGAGGATCGCAGACAGATGGATTCTCAAGCGCGCACGTACAACGACATGGTCTATACCATCCGTGATTTCTGTTACTGCGCCGCGGTACGCTTGGCAGTGCTCTACTGATGATACCCAACAGGGTCCCACCGGAATATGATCTATCTGATGCGCTGTGTGACCACCCTTTGAGTATCAGATTAGAAAATCTCTTCTGTGGTGTTGGAAGCGAGTGTCGCATACGACTAACCTGTTAGCATCGGCCAGATTCACTAGGCGGTTTCCATTCTCACCATGTTGGCCAGGTCCGAACTTTCATAGGATGTGGTGAATGGACTCATCCGAGGAGTCTGCTTGAAACACGACTAATTAGACCTTATAACTTGTCGTAGAAGTCAGCTTTTGTTGTATTTTCAGCCACACTTATCGGTGCATAGATACCAATCACTGGAGCGTGCTGGGGCCAACATTGGAGAGTTCGGCTCCCAAGAAATCAGGGCGCTATTGGTCTCTTTGCTCAGGGCGAATGCGACACCATGGTGTCCGTGCCAATAAACAATATCTACTCCCGAAACCTTAACACATCGAGTGTCGGAGCAGGGTAGTCGAACTTCCGAAAGGCAAACAATCTTTACATGGTAATCATGTACTATTCGCTCTGACTACCTACATCCAGCAGCGTCCTCATATTCCAACAGGCTGTGTGCCTGTTTCCTACAGTAGACGTTCCCAGTTCGCTGCTTTGTCGTCTCGACCGACAGGATACGAGGCGCGTCGCTTACTGGGGAAGCCGTAGCATGAGAGCGTGTAAATTCACAATAATCTACGGAAAGTCTTAGGAATAGTGATACGAAGCGGTGTCCCCAGCACCGTTCGGGACTTCTGTGATATTCGGCAGCCCAGTCCGGCCTTTTTTATTCGAGGATGAACCACCAGTTTTTGCACACCCAAGTGCAACGTGCGAGGCAGCATGGGTAACGGCCTTATTTGGTGGTGGGCAGCATGCGTCACGCCACAGTACAGTCAGACTTATGTGGTATTTCAGAAAGGAAAACCCTACCAAGAGATTATTCACCACGTCGTCAGGCACTACCGCTGCTCGTCGGCGGCCGCCTATTCAGTGAGCCTAAGCCCGCTTTATTCACAGCTAACCACCGGTTTGGTGGCCGTGCCCCTATCCGCGACCTGAGGACACATCCATGCAGCATGCAGCTCTGCTCAAGATCAGTGCAACCCGATCGACATAGGACAACCGAATTGTAAAATTCTGCGGTTTGAAAACATATTAATCGAAATTTTCTGTGTGGGAAACACTGCGAGGGTGACAGTTGTGCGTGGTTGGTGTGTCATTAGAAGGTTTAGTACTAGATGACCGTTCATATAAAGAAAAGTGAATCTTTACCATGACATTTCATAATTCAGAGCAGGATTTGCTACCGCACCTCAAAAGCATATTAGGGAGCGTCCGGTCAACAGAGATTTGGCAAGAAAACCAGGGAGAATGACGAGGAGCAGTATCACCAGTAACAGAGTAAAAGAGTGAATAAATTTAAGGATGGTGATAAGAACACTTACAGAACTCAAACTTAAAGCAGTACTCGGACTCTGAAAAACTCTAGTACACGGTGGTTCTACTTAAGATGTGATACGTACATGGAGAAGTCCATAAAACTGAGTTTTTTTTCACGCCTGTTTTCTATTATGGATTTTGGGTAATGTGATTGTAAAGGGGATTTGTGAACAACAGAAAGAGGATTCCTGAACACTTGCTGGGATAAGGTGTCAAACTGGTGGCGTTGGATCAATCCGCTGTGGCAGACAGACTGTTTCAGTGGACTGATGAGAACACTATTCCAAGATTCTATCTTCGGTATTGAATCTATGCGAACTTGACGCCAGGAGTTAGCCAGTCAGCAGTCCAACAGATAATGAATGAGTACTGGGAAGATGGGAGTCGTGTTGGAGATATTGATAGGGTTAAACTTTTTAAAACCAGTCCAGGATGAGGAAATTAAAGGTTTTTCAGGATGCCAGGTAATAATATCTTAATTGCGTTACTGAGACAAAAGAACCACTGAGTTCTTCGACGTTAAGCAGTCTGTTTGAGGTGTGTGACCATAGCATTTTCAGTTTATTTAACGACTGAGGACGAGTTACTTACGTAAAGTAGGTAAAAACATGAGTTCTTTGGTGAAGAGGTTTATTAGTATCGCCAAAGATTTGTTATGCAAACGACATTCTCTCCTTTTTAGCCTCCTAGAGTCAAATAACCATGGGCTGATAAAGGTTCAAATGGCCCCATCCACGCACAGTAGCCTATCTCAGTTGATTTAATCAGACGAAGTAGCACAATAAAAACGAGCAGTATGAAAAAGCAACTGAAAAAACCAAAACAATAGTGTAGTTACCGCAGATTTTAACTGGATCGAATTCTGTGCAGATGGTGGCGGTTTTTCTTCGTTGATTGCGACACTACCCGTTGACGCGCCAGTGAGTCTCGAAGGCATGACAATTAAACCAGCAGCAGTATTTGTTCCAGTGGGACGCTGAACCCCATTCTGTTCCGCTCTATCTATAATCTCTTGGTTTTCTCTCACTGCCTCAGCTTCTAGTTCGGCACTCGGACGACGATACCTGAAGAAAAAACAGTACCCTTGCCCATAGTCTGATTATTTATATACAGCAAAAAACCTGTTCATGTTCGTTTTCAAAAAAACTAATACCACGTACGGAATCCCGAATAAATTATAGGCTAAGAGGTCCTAGTATAAAACGGTCTGGTGTCAACAATCATTTCTCCATGATCAAGACAAACAATGAGATGTAAAAATGACATTTGAGGCTAACCAACAGAAGTGAACTTGAACCAAAAAATATATACACCACCTCTCAGGAATTGCAATGTGATGTGAGATGTGACCGCACGATGATTTTCCGGTTATTATTTTACCTTGAACCTATTAGTTAACATTACAAAGATAATTTGCACCCGATAAAATGTAATGATCGGAGAATACGGCTGAGAAATGGAGAAAACCATTACCTGCCTGGATAGCTAACCTTCCTAAGACAGTTCCGTTAAGTTCAGACAACCACGCATCATGCACTGGGTGTGGTAGCTTTTGATGCGCATAGATTCTTGTTAGAAATGAAGGCTTTGGATGAGGACCCTAATCGTTCTGTTTTGTGGCTGGACACCCCGGCAGTACCCGTCCAACATCTCCCATGAAATGCACAAATAGGAAGAATTCCATACTGTATCGGTCGTAGCGCAGGATAATCAGGACCGCACTGCCCATTGCATCGAGCGGGGTGAGTAGTGATAAGTGGGCCACTGCTCAGAGTTCTCTCCCTTTTATTCAACCTTTGTCTTCTGTCCCTAACCATCCCTCTTTGCCCCATCTATCTACCCATAATGCTCCCACTGACAACGTTCCCGATACTCGCAACGATTCACTGTCAAATATTGTCGGGGATAATCCTCTGTCGTGTAACTCGCATTTTCTAAAGCCTCGTCAACCTCTGAACCTCGGCTCCTTTACCATGCGTACACCCATGCGGTCCGCTCGGCAGGCAAACCTAGCACTCATAACAGATTCTCTCAAGATTGATGTCTGCTGCTTAAGTGAAACGCATATCCAGAATTCGAGCAATGTGATTCAACTACCTGCTCCTGGTACTCATCAGAGTATTTCCTGAGCATTTCAGGAGACGAAGTAGCTCGAGCTGCGAATCAGCGTGGTGTAGGAATAGTCTTGACTGACAAAGCTGAGGCGCCCTGTTAGACTGGAGCCCGCTTAACAGTTGCTAATGTACTGTGGGACTCCAGGGGTCAGTTGGCGTTCGAAGGAATAGTGATGATAAGCGCTATTTGTTTGTGATCTTAGCATACGCCCAAGCAGACTGCAGCTCTGACATGCAGAAAGATGAGTACTACGATGGTTAGCATCTCATATGAACTGCTCGTCAGTACTATTCCCCACCGCCTATCTAACGCTCGTGAATATTGCTCACGCAAAAACCAAGCTGGGTGTAGACCTGGTCCAGGTTGCGTTGCTCACATCTTCACTGTTCGACAAATATTAGAACAAATCTACCTTTCGTAGGCCCACTATCTCCGTTTCTCTTGAATTGAATGCGGTGTTTGTCTCAGTCGACCTCAAAACGCTCTCATCATAAAACGTACATGAACAGCCGATGCCAAGTTTGGGCTTACAATACTCACCCAAATCAACCAGTTCCGGGTTTCCCTTCTCTCATTTTCCCCTTCACTCTTTAATTAATATGGTCCTAGAGACTGTCCTTCTGTCTAGTAAGAAAAGTGGTATTGAACTTCTCCTGGGTAGAAAAGTGTCGGACCTTGAATGCACAGACAATATCATTCTTCTGAGTGAAGATCCAGGTGAGTTGCATGCTTTTCTATACAGCTTAGAAAATTCTCTAGCGATGTTTGGTATGCGTTTTGCACCTTAGACGTTCGAGATACAGTGGCAGGACTGGGTTGATACGAAGCCAAAGCTTTCGGTATCTGAGGTGACTGCAGACCAAGTAGATAGAATCTGTTATCTAGGCAGCTGCATCTTACACGGAGGTCGGCTATTGGATGAAATGTCTTCGCCTACATGGGAGGCTCATTTGACATTTACCAACCTCGGTCAATTGTGGCTCCGACACGACATCCCTTTACCTATCGAGGCTCAAGTTTACCCTTCGGCAGTCAGGTGAGTTCTTTTGTATTGTTTAGAACCATGACCACTGGGGGTAGACGAACTACCGAAATCCTCGGTATTTGAACACCGAAATCTTCGTAGCATTGCTCAAATGTGGTGGGCACACCGCATCAACAATGCCGAGGTTCGGTCGAGAGTCTCACGAACCAAACCATTGGATGAAACACTTAAACAGACCAGGCTGATGTGTTTGGAACATGTGTTGCGCATGTACCGTAATAGGTTTTCTTGGCTGTCTGTGTTTGTTGAGGCGGGTATTGGTTGAAAGACAAGTAAGAAAAGTATTAAAAGCTTAACGAACGGACTTGGTCATGAGAGTCGTGTTGAGCTTTCTGGATGAGGTCCGCGGGACTCACTCGGGTTGTATACGTTTAAAGACAGCTTGGTGTCGCATTCGGTGGTGTGCTTGTATCTACAAAACCTTTTGTTGACTCTACTAATTTTCGTAGTTCTGTTACTTTCATACTGTTTTCATTTCCAATTACGGTTGCCGATAGAAGATAGCAAAATCATCATCATCATCATCATCGTACAGCGTTAAACAGTAGGGCTAGCCCTACTGACCACTGCCTTTCTGACCGTGCTGCACGTTAAATTAGAGAGCATGAATATACAAGACGGAGAGGGAGTAGACCTACACGGGACGGTGAGGGAAAGAACGTCCTAATAGTCAACACACGGAATACACAGTCCAACTGTACAAACACACACTGATCAATAATTGTGACTCGACAGAAGGTGACATGATCGCCACTGTTCACGGTTCGCTGCCATATCCTTCAGTGTCTCCAGCCAACTGGTTGGGAGGGGTCTCTTGGACCCCAACTACGAACACGCGAGGCACCTACTTTTCATAAGTTTGCTGTACATTTTCTCATTTCTCGCTGCCACGTCATCTGTTGACCTCCACGTGACTTCTTCCACTCCCTAGGCGGAACGGAGAATAGGATACGGTATGGTGGACGTGTGTTTGCCATACGTAACACGTGCCCCAGTCAACGAAGTCCACTAAACTGGATGCTCTGTGACAGAACATTCTCTGAACTGACATCCAATTATCGATTTCTGATCTCAACTTTGCTCACTCGGTCATTCTACTCCATCTTTGCGATTCTGCACAGATATCGATAGTCGAAAACCTCAAGACGACGAATAACTTTCCAAGCATACTCCGTGACTTGCAATCATACAACAAAACTGAACGCACTGTGGCACAGTACACACGACCTTTCAGCTTCAGCGAAATATCACGTCAACACCGCAAGTGTCTCAGTCCAGAGTACGCTCCTCGAGCGTTGGATATGCGGGTGCTTAACTTTACTACCGTGCCCCCATCCGTCGTCACGCTGCGGCCGAGGTAGGTGAATCGGTCGAAAGCTGCCAGCACCTCCCCATCGAGCATCAAGCTCGGAATCGTTGACGTCGTCTTGCAACGTCACTTTACACTCTGAAGGTGCAAAGTGTATGCCCAATGGAGGTACAGTTCTTCTGAGTCTATCTAGTGCACGTTCAGCATGTTCCGTGCATTCGAACAAGCAGACACCGTCGTCCGCGTAATCTAGGTCACACAGCTTTTCAGTATTACCTAGTCCAACGCCTGCATCCTGGAGAATTCGCAAGGCATACTCCATTATCTCGTGTACGACGAAGTTGAACAATAATGAAAACATGGAACATCCTTGTCGAACACCACTGGTCGCTTCGAACCGACTGGATAGTTCACCGTAAACCCTTAGACGACCCGAAGTATGAGGGTACAAAGATCTCGGTAGATTCAAGAACTTCTGTGAGATACCTTTTCGGCGAAGAGCACTGAATAGCACTGTTCGGTCAGCTGAATCGAAGGCGCCTTTTAAGTCGAGGAAAGCCATTATTGTCCGTCGACGATTTGTATGGTAAGCGTTTCAAGTAACTGGCGAACAATAAAAATCTCGTCAATGCATCCTCGATCTGGGCGGATTCGGGTCTCCGGCTCGCGGGTGTTCCTCTCGCGAGCAGGCGTCAAACGGCGTAGAAAAATCAAGGCTAGTAGCTCAGTGTTTAGCGAAATCAAAGTGATCCCACGGTGATTACTACAATCATTGCGTACTCTCTTCTTGAAGATGGAAACAATTAGTAATTCGCTCCATAATAACGGAATACGCTGCTCGTCCCAAATGTCACGGACCAAAGTGGTAAATGATTTTATCAACCCATCACTACCCATTTTGAAAATAACTGGAGGTGGTTCGTCGGAATCGGCTGCTTTTCCACGATTAAGTAATCGAATACTCGACTCCACTTCCACTTCCGATGAGAGTCCAGGTGATACTCCCCAAGGAATCGCAGTTGTTGACGTCGGAGTAAATATATTGGCGCGTGGCTAGCCAAACTGCTCCTCGAAGTATTCGGCCCAACGGTCGAGTCTTTGCTGTTTGCCATGAATAGGCTCTCCACTTCTATCGCATATTGTTTCAGTGACCGGAGTTTGCCGTCCACCGGTGTCACGAATAACTTTAAACAGTCTTTGATCGTTACCTGAAGCAGCTGATATTTCCATTTCTCTGGCTACCTTGACCAACCATTTTTCGCGACCCTTCTTACCGCTTTTTGTGACTTGCCTTTGTGAATGTCTTCGTATTTTGTTCATCTCCTTACATTTCGAGAGCTGACGATTTCACTGCATTAGACTGAGCGACTCTTGGGAAATCCAGTGTCTTTGATGGACATCGAATCTTGAACCACAGGCAAAACCTGCTCTCACGTGCACTGCCTGCTGGATCTGGGCCCAGTGCTCATCTACATTACTGCTCGTCGTAGGTCTTAGCTCGTGTGCTAACCTCTGCTCATAACATGTTCGTGCTTCTGGATCAGATAAAGGTTGTACGACTAACCGGGTTTGCGGTTTGCAACGACGACCATGGAGCTGGAGAGATAATCGCATTAAAGCTAATGCACGGTCCGACTCTACGTACGTGGACCAGTAGAATCTATAGTTCTGGACAGAACTGCGCCACCGGTAGCCTATTGCGATGTGATCGATGTGGCTCGGGGTACCTGTAGAGTTAGAGTGCCCAGTCACCGTGCAACGCGAGCTATGTCGGGAATTTGCACCAGACAGAAATAACCGATTGTCTACACAAAACTGGAGGAGCCTATCTCCGTTTTGTGCGCTGGGCGGGTAAGGTAATACGCCCACCTGAAGAAGTTTACGACGCACTACGTTTGCCAATTTGTCCAATAAAATCTTCGGTTAGCACAACAATGTCAGAGCCTTTGCTCCTGCGAACGAGAGTAATGCGTTCATCATAGAACTCAGCCTTCTGCGTGTCAGGACTGCAGTTTGTCGAGATCACAAACAAATTGCCCTTAACATCGCTATCTTTTCGAATGCCAACTGACCTCTGGAGTCTTACAGCACATAAACGACTATCAGCCGGTAGCAGACAGTAATCCACCGTCGTCCGGCTGGTTACCATGCCTGACTTATTGGGGCCTTTTGTGGTTTTCGAATCCAAGTCACAAGGTCTGATAGCATCATCATTACCACCATCATACAGCGTTAAACAGCGGGGCAAGCCCCACTGATCACTGCCTTTCTCAAGAATTATAAAGTATGAATGCAGAAGATGGACAGTGAGTGGACCTACACGGGACGGTGAGAGAAAGGACGCCCTAATAGCCAACACACGGAATACACAGTCTGACTGTACAAAAGCACATCGGTCGAGCACTTTGATTCGACAGAGAATGGCAACACGATCGTCACTGTTTACGGTTCAGAAGCCTCCACTAGATGGATGTAGGAGTGGAGTACCTGGGGTTTCTCTCGACGGTGGGAGAAGTCATCACACCTCATTGGGCAACTATCGCACGCCTAAGCTGGGCAGCCCCCGGCACAAAGGATGCTGCTCCGTCCACGTTCCGCTTGCTCCATCGGATGCATGGGGCTAAGGAGTGAATCCGAAGAGCGGATTGATTACAGAGCACCAGCGACGACAAGACAGAAAACATGCAACAATCAGGTCTCACGTTACAGCAGAAAAGAAGTTCCCTCACGGATGCTCCGGTCACGTTCCCGTGCTGGATTAACGCCTCACTGCCTTGTGGGTAAGACTTTTGAGTCAAAGGCTTCGGTTAGGGTTCCCAAAGGAAAACCTCTTCTGCTGTGTGGATAGCCGCGAAGTATGATTCGCCCAGAAACCTCCAGCATCCTTTCTGAAAAAAACCTTCCCAATTTTCCCTTCTTTAATTTAAGATCGATACGAAACGCCACAGATTATTGCGGCTGTGATGAAAACAGAAGTCCAAGAGCTGGGTATAAATCGAGTGCACTTCTTAAGCCTAAATGTTCACTTCACTTGGCTGCCTTTAACGTCCGCACACCATGTCAGATAGGGCAACAAGCTACTTTCGCTAAAACTCTTAGCACTTTTTAAATAGATGTATGCTGTGTCTCCGACGCACGCATACAAGACCTCACTTCCGTGATCACTATTCGCACCCCAGATACAATCTTAGTCTCTCGCTTCACTGTTCGTGTGTCAGGTGATTCGGTGCCTAGAGCTGGCGTTGGGATTGCTTTGAGCATGAAAGCTGAGCGTGCACTGCTAGACTGGATTCCAGTCAGCAGTCGTTTGTGCGCAGTTCGGTTGGACGGTTCTGTTCGTGTAAACAACAACAAACTGAGGGGCCGGTGTTTGTTCATCGTGTCCGTATATGCGCCGACTGACTGCAGTTCCTCTGAGACCAAGGAAGAATTCTACCGAGATTTGTCTCAGTTACGGACGTGGTGGTCATTGCTGGGGATTTGGGAGACTCCGGAAGGCGTATTGGAGGCCCATTTGCTATCCCAGCCGATCGTATCGATAACGGCGATCGTCTCATTCAGCTGTTCTGACCATAAATTGTTTCTGGAAAGTACAAGAAGCGACACAGACTCACATGGCATCCTCCTTCGTCTTCACAACGTTGGACTCAGATTGACCATATTGTGATTGACCACCGCTGGCGTGGATCAATTGAAGATTGTCGTTCATTTTGGTCTACGCCTGTGGACTCAAATCACGCCTTGATACGTGCTCGCTTCTGTTTACGTCTCGTCCGTGCACGCTCCAACGGAAATTCCGCCGGTCCCGCGCAGTTGCTTCTGGATGATAACCAGCGATACAATTTTCAGACGGAGCTGTCCACGCAGTTATCGATGTAGCAAGATGTTTAGGACCCAAATGAACGCTGGCAATCGATCAAGGAAGCCTTGTATGCCGCTTCCAATGCCACCCAGAACTCTGGTTCAAGTGGGTTTCACAAACAATGAATACCTTTGACATCAGTTGCTCTGTTAGATGCTCGCAGATCCGTTCCTCCGGATACCTCGTTCAATAAAGTGCGCAAATCCCTGAGACGCCAACTGACTGGGAGCCTGAAAAATGACTGAGCAGTGGTGGATTGCGAAATGTGAGGAAATGGAAAAGGCTGCGTCCACTGGCAATGCTCGCAACCTTTTCCGTTTGATTAGAGGTACCGGTCCACGGAAGTCTGGTGTAAGTGAGTTAATTAAGGAATCCGACGGCTCACTAACTCGCTTTCAAGGACATCGTCCGAAGCGCAGGGTGGAGCACTTTAGAGAACAACTCAGCAGTCCCGCTTCAACGGCGAACCTCACAGATATACTTGCCAGCGAAACAATGCAGGCGGATATCGGTCCTCCATCAGAGATGGAGATCGGTTACTTGAGAAGGTGCAAAGCCGCTAGACCGGATGGGTTGTCTTTATCGTTTTTCAAGGATGGAAGCGAAGCCTTGGTTTCGGAGTTACCAAAACTCCTCCGCATCATTTAGGATAGCGAGCAGATTCCCGGGGAATGGTGTGAATCGGTGATTGTGCCAATTTACAAGAAAAGTGACAGGTCCTCTTGTGAAAACCACAGAGGAATTAGCTTGGTGAGCATCGAGTCAAAACTGTTCACCGACCTTATCCTCCACCGGCTATCCAGTGCCCGCAAAATGTGTACGCATGAGAATCAAGCCGGTTTCAGACCCGGTCGGGGTTGTATCGACCACATTTTCACTCTTCGGCAAACCTTAGGGCACAGGCACATCTTCCGTGGGCCCAAAATGTCTTTCTTGATATGAAAGTGACGTTCGACTCAGACGGCATAGATCTCTGACGCTGCCTCTTATTGGAGGGGGTACGAGAGAAATTTATTTCTCTTTCGATGCTTCTACGCGAACAGCCAAAGCCGAGTTCGTGCTCATTGCGATCTTTCCCCCGAGTTTATCAAGGAAAGTGGTATTCGTCAGGATCATCATCATCATCGTACAGCGTTAAACAGTAGGGCAAGCCCCATTGACCACTGCCTTTCTCACCATGTTACACGTTGAATTAGAAAGTATGAATATACAAGATGGACAGGGAGTGGACCTAAGGAGGTGGGAAAAGGAAAGAATGCCCTAGTAGCCAACACACGGAATACAAAGTCTAACTGTACAAACACACATTGATCAATAATTGTGATTCGACAGAAAGTGACAACATGATCGCCACTGTTCGCGGTTCGCTGCCATATCCTTCAGTGTATCCAGCCAACTGGTAGACGGATCTTTTGGACCCCAACCACGAAGACGTGAAACACCTATTTTTCCTAATTCTGCTCTACATTTTCTCATTCCTCGTTGCCACATCATCTGTTGACCTCCACGTGGTCTCTTCCACTCCCTAAGAGGGGCGGAGAATAGGACACGGTATGGTAGACGTGTGTTTGCCATACGTAACACGTTTCCCAACCAACGAAGTCTACTAATCCGGATACGCTGTGACAGCACGTTCTCTGAATTAGTATCCAATACTCGCTTACTCATCTCAGCATTGCTGACTCGGCTATTCCACCCAATCTTAGCGATACTACGCAAACATCGGTGGTCGAAAACCTCGGGACGACGAATATCTTCAGCACGCAGACTCCAAGTTTCGCAACCATACAGCAAAACTTAACGCACTGCAGCACAGTATAGTTCAGTGAAATATCAGATCGGCGCCACAAGTGCTTCAGTCCAGCGTACGCCGCTCGAGCCTTGGATATCCGCGTGCTCACCTCTACTACTGTGCTCCTTCGTCAGGATTGCCCGTTTCCACTCTTCCTCTTCAATTTTGCAATTACATTGATTCTTCAGATAGCCCTATCCTAGTGTGAGAATAGCAGCGTCGATCTTCGCTCAGACAGTAAACTGTCTGACCTGGAATATGCGGACTATATTGTTCTTTTGAGTGAAGATCCATATAAGCTGCGAGCTTTCCTAGATGGCCTTAACAACAGTGTATCAATGTTTGGGATGCG
Organism: Fasciola hepatica; assembly: GCA_948099385.1. NCBI lineage: Eukaryota > Metazoa > Platyhelminthes > Trematoda > Plagiorchiida > Fasciolidae > Fasciola > Fasciola hepatica. Next base: position 3,481,479 of record CANUEZ040000012.1, on the reverse strand, counting down.
TTTTGCACCTTTAAAGTGTAAACTGCTGCTGCTGACTGGGTTGGCTCAAAACCAAACCTCTTCTCGGCAGGGAAAGCTCTGGCTGAAGTGGATAAATCTTGCTAACTGGGCAGTTACATCTCACCAGGTGGACAGATATCGGATGAAGTGTCATTGCGTATACAGAAAGCGCGTTTGGCTTTTACCAACCGCCGTCATCTGTGGCGCCGGCGTGACATCAGGTTGTCTGTTGAGGATAGAGTATACAATGCGGTGGTCAGATCCGTTTTTCAGAAATATGGCCGTTGAGGGTAGAAGACCGGCGAAGACTGTCGGTGTTTGAGCACCGATGTTTTCGTAACATTGCCCGAGTATGGTGGGAACACCGTATCAGCAATGCTGAGGTTAGACGTAAGGTGTTGGGAACCAGAGGTCAGTCTCTGGATCAAGTGCTAAATCTAAACTGGTTAAGGTGGTTGAAACATGTTACGCACGTCCACCGATAGACTTCCTCAGCGTACGCTGTTCTCTGAGGCAAGTGGTGACTGGAAAGTGGGTAGAGGTGGTCAGTCCATGGCACGGCAAAAAGGTATGAAAACCTTGACCAGTGGACTTGGCTAAGTGGGACGTGTTGGACTTCTAGGTTGAGGTCCACACGACCCACCTACTAAACGGCTGGAGACATTAAGTGATATGGCTAGGTGTCGCGGTCAGTGGCGTAGTTGCATTCGGACTCTTTCCTTGTCGCCTTGATTTCCCCTTGGTACTTCGACTTTTTGGGTCTTCGTCACTGTGCTTCTATTCTTCTTGCCCTTTACTGGGCGATGCCGGAAAATAGTAACCGAAACCAGAATACAGAAGTGCGAGGTTAATGGTTGAATAAACTGAAACTGAACTGCCCCTGTTTGCTTATCTGCCATTCGACTATAGGCCTGTTAGCACCAAATTCCGTGGGCATTGATTTTAAGACCAATGCAACATTAAGGAGATGCTGTCATGAACAATGATGTTATTAGGTCATTGAACTCTCCGTGGAGAGCCCAAGGTTTCATTATCGAAAACACCAACCATAAGAAGAGAATGTTCAATGATTATACTCAGACCACCAACCGTTTTACACTGCTAGATGCGTAGCTACTACCTCGTATAGACAATATGGTAGAAAACATCGCCCGTCAAGCCGTTTACAACACTAAGTCGAAAAAGCGCGTGTAACCAAATTGCAATCGCAGAACACGAAAAGCTCCAAACGGCTTTCAAAACGGCAGGCAATCTTTCCCAGTTATAACGAATACCCTTTGGGTTCATCAATGGCGCGGTATTTTTTCAACGTATTATCAACCAAATCCTGAAAACAGAGGACTTGAAGGACAAATTCCCCTACACTGATAATGGGGCTGTGTGGCTTAACAAAAGCTGACCAAGACCACAACGTCGAACGCCCCCTGAAGGCTGTTGTCAAACACGACATAATGCTAGATGATGCCAAGTCAAAAACGGTTGTCACGGGAAACCGGCTCTTTAGTTGGCCCAACACAAGGCATCATCAAACCGGATCCTGAACGAACGAAAGCTTTACACGATGTCTCGCCTTCGACCGACATGAAATCCCTACGAAGCGTGGTAGGTAAGTTTGCTTACTACTTCCGATGGATGCCAAAGTTCTCCGACAAAATTAACCCCCTCGTCCAAAGTAAAACCTTTTCCCTACCACCGCACATGAGAAAAACATGTGAGGATCCGAAAGTGGCACCGGAAACCGCTGACATTGTGACTGTAAACAATAATGTTCCACTGGTTGTCGAAGCGGACACATCCGACATAGCGATAGCCGCTTCACTGAGTCAGAACAATGGACTAGTGGCCTTGTTCTCTCCCGTACATTGACCCCTAGTGAAAGACACCACTCTAGCGTCGAGGAAGAGGCTTGGGCGGTCGCAGAAGCTATTCGTAAATGGGGGAATTTTCTTCTTGGTAGTCATTTTAAACTAATCACCGATCAGTGATCCGTCACCTTCGTGTATGACGGAAAACAGAATAAAAAGATCAAAAATGGTAAGACCCAGAGACGGCGGATGAAGTTGTCCACTTACCGCTAAGAAGTGATCTACAGGGCCGAAAAGGACAGTCAGGTTGCTGATTCCGTGTATCGCTGCTTGCAAAACTTTGTGAAGAGTACATTGGAAACTCTCCACGATTCATTGTAATCCCGTTGTAACCCGTTTGGTTTACTTTGTGCGTGCCAAGAACTTGTCATAACCGGCAGGGGAAGTCACAAGTGTAATTTTCACGTGTACCGTATGTGTTAAAATGAAACTACTTTCTACGGACCGCCTGTGCGGTATCTTATCAGAGCCACCCAACCTTTTAAAAGACTAAGTATTGACTTCAAAGGGTTACTATCTTCATCGGCGTGCAATCGATACGTACTCACCGTTATCGATAAATACTCCAGGTTTCCGTTCGCATTTGTCTGTCTTTATATATTACCATCTAGTCATCGGTTGCCTGAGTGGATTGTTTGCGGTATTCGGAATGCCCGCCTAGATTCATTCTCATAGAGGATATCATTTGTCATCTGAACTCTTTCGAGTTTTACGATAAGGGAGTGACAATCAGTCATACGACACCCAAAAACCCCAAGTCAATGACAAAAAGAACGTCTGAAAGCCAATCTGCGGAAAACTATCTCCCTAACCCTGTGAACGAAACATCTTTCGGTCTCAGAATAGGGAGCAGTTCTTCAGAATGAGCTCTATTTCACCTGTTCAATACTCTATGCCACGACGAATACGACCCCTCGTGAACGTTTTTTCTGCATTGTCCGCCGCTTGTCTAGCGGTTAGTCGATGCCCAGTGGACTGACAAATCCATTCCCTGTGTTGCTCAAACGCACGAATCGATCTCCCAAGTATGATTCCTTGGCGGATGAAGTAAACCTCTCCAGTTTCAATCTGTACCACGCAACTGTGAAATTATCTGACTGCAAAGAAGAGAATATTTCTACTCATTATTTGGCCCGTCGGAGTGACACGTCGGTATTAAACTCGAATCACACTCATTCAGAACAGTCAGCCGGACACTACATCATCATCATCATCATCGTACAGCGTTAAACAGTAGGGCAAGCCCCACTGACCACTGCCTTTCTCACCATGTTGCACGTTGAATTAAAAAGTATGAATATACAAGATGGACAGGGAGTGGACCTACATGGGTGGGAAAAGAAAAGAATGCCCTAGTAGCCAACACACGGAATACACAGTCTAACTGTACAAACGTACACCATCAAACATTCTGATTCGATAGAAAGTGACAACACGATCGCCACTGTTCGCGGTTCGCAGCCATATCCTTCAGTGTCTCCAGCCAACTGGTAGACGGATCTTTTGGACCCCAACCACGAAGACGTGAAGCACCTACTTTTCCTAAGTCTGCTGTACATTTTCTCATTCCTCGTTGCCACGTCATCTGTTGACCTCCACGTGGTCTCTTCCACTCCCTAAGAGGGGCGGAGAATAGGACACGGTACGGTAGACGTGTTTGCCATACGTAACACGTGTCCCAACCAACGAAGTCTGCTAAGTTGGATACGCTGTGACAGCACGTTCTCTGAATTAGTACCCAATACTCGCTTTCTTACCTCATCGTTGCTTACTCGGCTATTCCACCCAATCCTAGCGATAATACGTAAACATCGATGGTCGAAAACCTCAAGACGACGAATATCTTCAGCACGCAGACTCCAAGTTTCGCAACCGTACAACAAAACTGAACTCACAGTGGCACAGTATACACGACCTTTCAACTTCAGTGAAATATCGGATCGGCGCCACAAGTGCTTCAGTCCAGACACTACATGCAGACTGATCATTGGCACCAAAGTTTGACACCACCATCATACTACAATGTCCATAAATCATCCCACTGCCGAGAAACTCGCAGAACTGGTAAAGCGATAGCGAAGAACAGTTTCATACTGCTTACGAAATTGAGACCTAAACTGTTTCACAAATCTTGGTAACCTTGTTACAGAAAAACGTTTTGTAAACTACGACTTTCCGGCCAATGTGGATGTCGTAATTTTCCCTGAGTTTGCCTGCATCGTTCATACCACTCACTTCAAGCTGTACTAATTTCTGTTTCAGATCGCGTACTTTCGCTATCCATTGAGTGGAAAGCAACGCTCTCCCTGCTGATTCTTATTTCCACTGCTAATAAAGCTGCCGCTCTGTTGCGAACCACACGTATTAGAGCTACGCGTACTTGCACTTGTGAGACAGTTACCGAATTTACGTAGTTGGATTGCACGATTGTCTGCATTGATGGATGGAAAATAATGCGCCAGTTTTTACTTTATTATTACGTGCTTTCACGAGCGTAGTGGAAGGGGTACATACCCCATAGCCACGAAGGCCCACTACACTATTAGGGAAAACCGGCAACCACACCCTGGGACTTGGAATTGGTAACCACATAACGTCTTAACGGGTCGGGTGTGGTAACGAGCCGGACGGCTGTCGATTACCGTCTACCACCAAAGAAACCGGTGATGGCGGGGATTCGAACTTATGATCTCCGAGGTGTTAATCAAACGCTCTAAACTAATCAACCACCACCAGTCAGGAAGCTCTCTTGGGGCCAAAAACGAATAATGAGGTAGGTCTCAGCTGTTTCAAAGCGTGCACCGCAAAACATCCTCATCAGTACCGGCGGCTGGAAAACAAAATTTGCACTGGACAGCAGACCAATCCACCAGACAAAATAAACCACTGATTGATTGAGCGTTCTGCACCAGGACCGTGATAGTGTTTATGAAATTACCGCCGACTACAAAAGGACAACGCCCACGGGTAATTTTGGGCAACAAACACCGACCTGCTATCCATATAGAAATATTTCCCTTTATTAGTGAAAACGCACCCGTTAGACCGAAGCAGATGGTGCTTTCGAGATAAGATACCCCTTCTCGTGACTACTGAGGGTACGGAATGCCGCACGAATGAGGGCAACATCATTGTAAGAGGAACCCTTCGGTGCATGTGGCCATGTTTCCTGATCGGACCGAGCAAACCCGAATCAACAAAAACCGCGCTGATCTAAAACCGACAGCGAACCACAAAGCACTCAAGCAGCACATTGTCCGCACTGTTGTGAGCAAAAAAGGGTGAACATATATAGTGTAGTCTATAAGTAACGACACGTAGTCATTAAGTTTGAGAAGTGCAATTGTCACTTCTGATCAGAATAAGCAGCGTATTTTTTAATAAAAGTACTCCATAAATTCACTTAATATGTTTGCATTGCTACAAAACCCGCGTCCTGCTTTCGAAAAAAAATTGCAAAACAGCGGCTTAAAACGACAGCTAGGAGGAATAATCATAACTGTTATCCAAGCGAAAAATTGGAGTTGAAAGCTGTATCGACTTTCCGCACAGTTTTCCCGAACTGTGGGTATTCAGTTGGTGGTTGAGCAGTTTACAGCGTTCGATTAACACCGGTTACTTTGGTGATAGACAGTGATCCAATGTTCTCCGGCTCGTTACCACGCCTGACCTGTTGGGAGCTTATGAGGTTACCAATCCCAAATCCCAGGGTCTGGCTGCCGGTTATCCTTAACAGTGCAGTGGGCCTTTGTGACTGAGATATATATCACTTCCATTTTACTCATGTGTAAGCATGTAATCGAAAACCTATTCAGGGAACCAGTGGCGCTGCCCAAAAATCTTAAATATTGCCCTAATTTGCTCTCATTGTGATCATATGGGCCACAATAAATGTGCTGCTAGTGTAGTTGGTGCCGCAATGAGAGCTATTCAGCTCGACCTTAAGGCCGATATAAAACATAAGACCATCGATGGGTAGCTCACCACTTTTGAATTTGATATTTCGTCCTCAAATATTCATCTCGAGCACCATTCTGGAAGTTTTTTTCATCTAATGACTGATCGTCACTGAGTGCAAGGTAGATCTTCCTACAAGTCTAAGCAGTACTCAGTAATAAGGAATCAAACCCACCTTGTTCCCTCTCTTACGTAAAAAGTCAATTTCTGCAGGCGTAAAATTAGACATAGAAATAGATTTTACACGGTGGTTATATTTGCGCCTGGAAAATGGTGAATTAACCACAACCAACAAAAATTTACAGTGCGCCCCCACAATTTGTACAAACGAAAGATCCAATCGTGACATTGACATAGATGGGACCCCTTTGGTGACAGTCAAAACAATACTTGTTTTCATCGTGCGTCACCATAGCATTTAGAATCTTGGTGAAACGCTCCTGCATCTTCGTCTCAAACGACAACAGCATCAACAAGACCGTAGCGCAGATCTCCGAAGCCCGCGCCCAGTTCTCAGTTCAGTTCAGTTCAGTTCAGTCTGCACAGGACAGGTAATGGCCACGGCCAATCGAGCGTCCAGAATTCCTTCGATGGTATGCACACCAGTTATGCACCCACCACTGCCGAGTGTGTTTCGTCGAATCCCCGCTAAAAATGAGAGGGAAACGGAAAACCTCATCGCACATCGACTGCGAAAGACATTATGCATCGTGAGCGTTCACTGAGACAGTATGCAATGAGGGGAAAAGTCTGCTAAAACATACTCCAGAAGGACCACAGTGCTACCCGTCATCCATCTAGTTGATATTCTTAAGGCTCACTACAAGGAAAGATCTCGTACCACTTGCGATCAAGGGCACATTTGAAGGATTGGTCTGTCTGCAGATCTACCATTTCACCAGGCAGACCGTTCCAACTGTTCACAACCCTGTTGCTGAAGAAGTGCGATCTAGCCATCAACCCAGATCGGGCTTTTATCAACTTCTTTTCGTGCCCCCTTGTTCTGGAGTCTGCGGCCAATTGGAATAGACTATCTGGCCTAAGGCCAGAAAAGCCCTTCATTACCTTGAACGTTTCTATGAGATCTCCTCGACTTCTCCTCCTTTCCAACGAGAAGAGATTCAGGTCACAGAGTCTCTGCTCGTAAGTCTTACCCCTCTGCCCTTCAACCATTCGCGTGGCTAGACGTTGGACTTTCTCTAGGCAGGCGGCGTCCTTTTTGTAGAAGGGTGACCAAGCTTGCACACTACCTTCTAAGTGAGGTCGTACTATAGGCCTAGTTCAGTCAGCTCAGTTCAGTTCAGTTTGCAAAGGACAAACTATGGACACGGCCAATCGAGCTTCCAGAATCCCTTCGATAATACGCACGATAGGTAAGCTCCCACCACTGCACAGCGTATTTCTTCGGATCCCCACTAAAATAAAGAGAAAACATAAAACCTCATCGCACATCAACTGCGACTTCAACTGGACGAGTGAGTGCCGCGCGGTTTGAATTAATAGTGCTGAGCTTTTGAATAATCTTGTGAACTAACCTAGTTTAATTCACAATACCGAGCGCATCAGAATTACATATAAGGTGCTTTTTATCCGGAGAATGTTTATATTCTTCTTGTAGTATTGCCGAGTAGTGTTCGGTGTTTTTTGAAGCCATCTTTTCTCGCTTTTAGCCTTTCTTTTTGTTCTTTTGTGTTAGCGGGCTTTACCTGCTAGTGTCAGAGTGCTTATTTTGTGTTTGGGTAAAGAGCGCTTGAGTTGTTTTCGCCCCCGTTTTTGTGGTTTTCGATATGATACGACTTTCTGGCTCATGTCACACACCTAAGTGCGAAAAACGTGTGGTAAATGGTATGGAGTGCGAGATATGCAAGAGATGGGCTCACCCAAGGTGTTCAGGAATAGCAAAGGGCATCTATGTCCTTTATAAACAGAACCATGGGCCGAATGGGTCTGTGCCCCTTGCAAGGAGGCGGCCAGTCTGGCCTTTGAGCTGCAGGCCCAAGGGCAGGACCAACGCCCGTCAAGTAGTACCTAAGCCATAAGCTCCAAACCACCACAATCAGATTGCAGTAAATCGTTTGCAGAAGCGGTAGCCACACCCGAGAGGACAGTCATCAGAGGGAGTGGGCCAGTTCCGAGAGTTTGCCAGGCGGTCGTTGCCTCAACTCCTTTGAAGCAGAGCGACGAGGGCCAGTGGACTGAGCAGAAGCCGAGAAGGGCAAGGCAGGTCAAAAAGCAGGGTGACTGTATTATCGCGAGGGATGGGTTAGCTAGGGTGGATGAACCTGCTCTTCTGGTGTTGGAAAACAAGGTGAAGGACCTGCAGAGGCAGATCTTGTCGATGGGCAGGGTCTCAAGCCACAGGCTCCTGATCCCAAACCAGGAAGAATCCTTTATAAGGGAACCGAAAGCCGGGCGGGACATAGGTAGGAGGAGGGTCTACGATGTACTGCGAATCACAGGTGTTCCGTATTCTACTACTCTAAGAAGGGTGCACAGAGTGCGGACATGGAAGTCACCACTAGGGAACAAAGGCGAATATTGTGCGAGACCAATCCTAGTGGAGTTCGCTGATGAGGCCACCCAAGATAAACTGCTGACGAGGGCAGCACTAGTAGCTCACATTACCAAGGGTATATACCAAATTGTGCCGGCAGAGCATAGAGTAAGGCCTGGTGGTCTAGCTCTGGAGAGTGACCTTGCTCGACCAGCCAGGGCGCTGGTGAGAAACCAAAACGTTCAGCAGAATGCTGTACTCCGTGTAACGGACGTTTGAGCAATGCGTAGCCAAATTCGCAACGGATCCTGAAATCAAAAGACGATTATCCGTGATATTCTACGATACTAGATTATTACAATAAACAATGACATAAACAATATACAAACCTCAATAGTACGATCACAAGAACTCAACAACGAGAAACCGAATAGCAGCGTGTGAGCAGACAGCACGTGCGTCACGCAGGTCCTGAACAAGGATGTGCCGAAGTAGCGCTCTGGGCGCGAACAAACAACAATTGGTCCAGAAAAACAACCAGTTCGTAAAGACAAGTCAATAGTGTATGGAAATGAGTGATGTTGGGAAAAACACTGAATCGCGAGGGAAAAAAGGGGGATTTTCCACGACCGGCTGTTACACCGCCCACCAAAATCCTCCTGGATCCTTAGCAAAGTCAAAGGTTCGGTATAAAGGTACTGATTCTTCCTACCTGCCTAGGCCCTGCTGTCAGTGCGCGCGTCTAATGCTCGTCGTCAACGTTCTACTACTGGTCGCACCTAATCCATTGGATACATAGACGTGAGGCTAGTCTACATCTTCCACAAGACCAAATGACCGATGGCGGGCGTGAAGGGTCACATAGACGTTGTCCTCGTAAGGGGCCGTCCGGTCCGGATGTGCGTGCTTGAGTGTGTGTGTGTGTGAGAGCGTGTGTGTGTTCCGGGGTGTACAATGAAATCACAGGTATGACTACACATCAAAGGAGGACTTTCTGCAATGTCAACAAAAGACCGCGTGGCAAGAAAACGAGTAAAATTTAGCATGTGTGTGTGATCTGAGCTCCTCTACTTCCACATATGCAAGGGGCATTCGGTAGCGTCAACAAAAGGAAAAACAACGAACACTGTCACATGTTTGATGGGTTTACGGGATGTAGAGTGCGTCGTGCATGCGTGTATGTATCGGGATGTACAATGGAATCGCACTCACCACCACATATCGGAAAGAACCTTCTGTAATGTCAACGAAAAGACCGCGAGCACCTTAACGTGTTTGATGGAGACCGTGTGGTATATATGGTGTTTCTTCATCCACCTCGATTACTGGTGTGAAAAAGGTTTACTGGGCCTCAGGGTTATCAGCTCCTCCGCCTTCGCTCTCGAGTAGGTTAATACTGCGTATGTCACGAATTAGCACTCCGTTAGCTGTCTTCACCTTCACCGTTCTTATCATTCCGTCAGTGCTTTTGATGGTTTCCGTAACTACTCCCAAAGACCAAGCGCTGAAATGTGCGCGTTCGTCGGTGATCATAACCACGTCCCCAACTTTGAATGGTCTTGTTTTGGCCAGCCACTTCTGTCGAGTCTGCAAAGCCGGTAGGTACTCCCGTAGCCATCGCCTCCAGAAGACCTTGGCCAGATAGTTCGCTTGCTTCCACCCGTGGAGGTAGCTCCCACGAAGGTTTACCGGCCCTTGGAAACCCTCGTTCGACCTTAATGTCAATAAGCCGTTTGGGGTGAGCGCCAGGTGGGTGGGGTCGCCGTTCAATACTGGAACCAGGGGGCGGTTGTTCAGGATTCGCTCCACCTCAGTCATGACGGTGCTCAGTGTCTCGTCGTCGGGCGGCTGCTGCTCCATGATTGACAGCAGTATCCGTCTGGCGGACCGGATCATGCGTTCCCATACGCCGCCTCGGTGGCTGGCCTGTGGGGGGTTGAAATGCCATCGTATGCCGTAGGCCACGGTTCGATTCTGCAGTTCGTCCCTGTTTATGTTCTTGTGCCAACGCTGCAATTCCCGGTAAGCGCCCACAAAGTTCGACCCATTATCTGAGTATATATCGGCCGGTACGCCTCTTCGGTTGATAAATCTTTGCAAGGCCCGTAGAAACGAATCGGTCGTCATCGAATGTGCGACTTCTAGGTGTACCGCACGTGACTTCATGCACGTCATGATACATCCGTATCGCTTTTCTAATCTTTTCCCGCACTTGATCCACAAGGGCCCGAAATAGTCCAACCCGGTGTCACTGAACGGCCACCAGCCCGTAGTCACCCTGCATTCTGGTAGTGGGGCCATGAGTTGTTTGCCTGCTGTGGCATTGCGTCTCCTGCATTGCACACACCGTCGGATTACGCGTTTTACAGTCTCTCGTCCTCTCAACAACCAAAGACGCTTTCGGATGACGCTCGTCACGTGACGTTCCCCGGCATGTCCCTCCACGGCGTGGACGTGTTGAATCATCAGCTCTACTACAGGTTGTCTCGCAGGCAGCAGTATAGGATACTTTGTGTCGAAGTTCAGGTGGGCGTTGGTCAGCCTACCATCCACCTGCAGCAGTCCGTCGATGAGTTTGGGGTTTAAACGTCTCAGCTCGCTTCTTGGAGATGGTATGTCTTTATTGGTCGGCCCCACTTCTTCCGCCCTCTTGAGTTCTCGGGCGAAAGCCTCGCGTTGTATCATTCTGAAAATATTGTACTCTGCAGCTTGTAGCTCATCGGGACCTATCGGGCCGACCGGTATCCGACCTGAGGGCCGTAGCCCTTTCATGACTAGTAAACTTATCTTGAACCTGGTTAACCAAACTAGCGAACGAAGCGTCTTCATCCAGGAAGAAAACCTGACCAGTCGCGATAGAATGGATGACGCTTCGACGACGTTGGTTGCTATCACTACGCCTTTGATCTCCAGTTCCACTTCCGTAAGGGTTTTTAATTCGAACACGGGCCAGTCCTGTTTGGGCAATTGCAGGAAGTTTGGCCCTCTCGTCCACGTGTCCAGGTGCCTGAAGTTGTTCGCACCTCGGGAGCACAGGTCGGCCGGATTATCGCCAGACCTGGCATGACTCCACTGGTGCGTGGCTTTTCCATCGTGGATAATCGTGAGCCGGTTAGCAACGAAAGTACTAAACCGGCTCCGGACGTTGTTGATATAGTAAAGTACTATCGTTGAATCCGTCCAGAAGCTCACCGACCAAATGTAGAGATCGAAACATCTCTTCACAGCTTGCACCACTCTGACTACCAACACGGCTGCGCTGAGTTCAAGGCGTGGGATTGAGACCGACTTCAGTGGAGCAACGAGGGCTTTGGCGAACAGGATCCTCGTGGTATATTGTCCATCTCCTGCGCACCATCGTCCGTACACCACAGCTCCATAACCGACTTCGGATGCATCGGGAAAGGCATGTAGTTCTCCAGTCCGTGTCGTATGGCCAGGAGTCAAACATCGTGGGATTCTTATGTCCCCTAATTTCTTCAACGTGTTCAGAAATTCTTCCCAGTCCAGCCGGTCCCCTCGGTCCAGTGACTGGTCCCAATCAACTTTCTTACGGCACAGCCGCTGCAGCAAGATCTTTCCGGGTAGCAGCCATGGTGAGAAGAAACCGAGCGGATCGAACAATTTTGAGACGGCAGATAGTATGCCACGACGGGTTATTGGCAGCTCGGGAAAGTTTAGTTCGAAAACAAAATCGTCCGTTTCAGCGTCCCATTGTATCTCTAAGGTGCGCTCGATAGGAAGTGGAGAGCCGTCCAAATCTCTTACCCTTTCGGCCTTTTCGTGATACGGGATGACCTTCAGCACTTCTGAAGCGTTCGACATCCATTTAGTTAGATGGAAGCCGCCCCCTTCTAGCAATCTCGTCAGACCCCTGAACTGCTCTAGAGCTGATTCCACATCATCGAATGACCCAAGGTAGTCGTCGACGTAGAAGTTCCTGCTGATGCTTTCTACCACCGTCCGATGTACCAGATCGCCATGTTTGTTCGCTGACTCTCGGAGTGCGTAGTTTGCACAAAATGGTGACGATATGGCTCCGAAGGGGTGGACGGTCATCCTATAATTCACCACTGCTTTATCCCGGTCGCTCCCTTCCCACCACAGGAAACGCAAAGCATCTCGTTCTCCTACCGGAATCTTCACCTGGTGGAACATTTCCCTAATGTCGGCAGACAAAGCCACTTAACCCACTCTGAAACGGCACAAAACATCGATCAGTGGTGTGGTCCAGTCGGGCCCCTGTAGTAGGCGATCGCTTACCGACTTGCCCTGGAACTTAGTCGCACAGTCGAAAACCACCCGCAGTTTATTGGGTTTCTTGGGGTTGATAACGGGATGGTTAGGCAGATACCAGATACCCCTTTTGCTGTCTGTGCTAACAGGCACCTTTTCAACGTAACCGAGGGCCTCGTTTTGCTTCACCAAATCCGCGTATAGTTCCCACAGATTCTGGTCTCTAATGAAGCGTTCTTTTGGTCGTGGTAATCGTTGGAGAACATAATTTCTGTTGTAAGTCCACGGGTCGACCGGTGTGCGCCATGGGAGGGGAACCTCGAACTGTTTTTGAGGCCTCTAGTGCCTTGCCGCACTGCTTGTAGAGCGAAGTGATCCTCTTGAGACAACGTCGGTCTTTCGTCTCTAATGTCATGAAACTCCTTTTCATACAGCCGTTGCAGATGATACTCTATGCGGTCCGTTTCGGCGGATAAGTAATTCACGGAACCGCGTACCCCTGCTGGACCGTATAACATCCATCCCAGAGCCGTGCGTACGGCATAAGGTGCCTGGCGGTCGCCCACTCTTTGGTCAAGCACCCAATGTGCCTCTGGCACGTCGCAGCCGATGAGGAGATCCACTTCATCATCTTCCCAATCTACAACGGTTACATCCTGCAGGTGGGGCCACTGAGTCAAGATTGCGTTCACCGACCTTGGTGCTCGCATGGGGAGATCCGCTAACGTGAATGCCTCCGTTGGTTCAATTTCCTCGTTAGTGTCTAGAGAGATGAGTTGCAGCCTTAATCTACCGGCAGTCATTACCTGTGTTCCGCCCACCGCGCTCACTGCTAACGACGTCGCACCTTTAGCCAGTTGGTGTTTGTCGGCAAACCGCTCTTTCACTAAAGTGGTGTGGGATCCACTATCAACGAAAGCCAACGCGTTGACTATCCCAGTCGGAGTTACTACTCCCACGGCCACTACGCCTAAACGTACCGGTTTACTGGCAGATTGTGAAGTTGAACAAATCACGCTGGGCTTGGCACTCGCCTCGGATATGGTTGCTCTCGCCTGATGCAGCAGCCGATGGTGTCTGCCCGTGCAGCCCTCGTAACCACATCGATTCCTTGTCCTACAGGCTGCTGCCCGGTGCGTGGTGTTGAGACAGATAAAACATGCTCCTGCCATCCTCGCCATTCCCCACCGTTCGTCTATTGTGGCGTTGCCGAACTTGGGGCATTCTGGTAGGCCATGGCTAGTACCACAGGATCTGCAATTTGGTTTCGCCGTAGCATCTCGTGAAATGACGTGTGTGGTGGTCCAAGGCTGGTACTTTGGATGTTCCCGTACAGGGGTTTGGACTTGGCTAGTACTGGGCTTGTTTGCTCGGTTGCTGTCCCGGATGAGTCGGCCGAATCTGCTGTCAGCTATCTTCGTTTGCCTGTCCAAGTATTCGGTCAGGTCTTCGAAGTTGGCTTCTCTGTCGCTTCGGCTTATCCGTTCTGCTTCTTCCGTCCACCGACCCTGTAGTTCGGGAGAGAGGTGACGGACTATGCCTTCCAAAGTGTGTATGGCGTCTAGGCCAGCCCTGTAACCTAAATGGTCGAGGGCTATTGAGCAGTTCTGCATCTTAATCACCGGGTCGGCCATGGTGTAGACGTCGCCCTTGGTTCTCTTTGCCTCTACCATCACGCCCTCTATTAGGTTACGGGCTACTTTGAAAGGTTGGCCAAACAAGTCCCTTAGAATCTTCCTTGCCCTTGTGTGGCCTTGTTCTGGGTCGAGCATGGTGCACCCGTCGATAGCTTCTCTTGCTCGGCCTCGGCAGTAGTGAGTAAGGTAAAGAAGCCTTTGCCCAGGGTCGGTTACCTTATTTTCAACGAACGTCTCGAACTGCTTGACAAACTTGCAGTATTGCTCAGCTCGCCCGTCGAAAACCGTTAGCTCCACTCTAGGCAGATCGATCGATGGTGGTTTGTAGTCGGCGACCGGCGTGGGGTTCCCTACCTTATTGCATCCTAATCTATCGGAAGTGTCGAAGTCACTGGTCTCATGCTCTCGCTGTTTCTGTGTACACTTCTCTGCTTCCTGCGCCTGTAGTCTAGCCGATAGTAACTGTTGCTCTAGTTCTAGTAATCTCAGCTTATATAAATCGACATCCTTACGATCAATATTGTTCTCAATAACACATGAACTAGCACTGACAGGACTAGGCGATCTAGCATTAACTAAAGAATCTAATGTACTCAAAACCTCCCCAGAGACTTGCCGTATTACTTCCTGTCCGGATTCGACTGCTTTTGATCCTTTTCTTGGCATTTTGCGTGATTTTTCCTCGTTCCAAATTGATCTATTGAGTATTGTAACGAACGTTTGAGCAATGCGTAGCCAAATTCGCAACGGATCCCGAAATCAAAAGACGATTATCCGTGATATTCTACGATACTAGATTATTACAATAAACAATGACATAAACAATATACAAACCTCAATAGTACGATCACAAGAACTCAACAACGAGAAACCGAATAGCAGCGTGTGAGCAGACAGCACGTGCGTCACGCAGGTCCTGAACAAGGATGTGCCGAAGTAGCGCTCTGGGCGCGAACAAACAACAATTGGTCCAGAAAAACAACCAGTTCGTAAAGACAAGTCAATAGTGTATGGAAATGAGTGATGTTGGGAAAAACACTGAATCGCGAGGGAAAAAAGGGGGATTTTCCACGACCGGCTGTTACACTCCGCTCTCAGGCCCCGACCCCGACAGTAGTAAAGAAGCTACGTGCGAGGTCGTAAATAGTTGTAACTGAAGACGAGCTGGAAGATGAAAATTGGCAGTACTGTCCGAAGGTAGATAACAGCACGACCCCTGCCAGTGTGGATGTTGTGGCAACTCCTAAAGAGATGGATTGGAGTCGTCGGAAGTTTTGGATCGTCAGCCGGCTTCATGAACCCCAGTGGGGACATCCGAAGCAGGAACCGTGTCATCATCTCTGGCGTTGCGCCTGAGAAACAAACAGGAGTGAATAACAAGAGGCACCTACGCGACGGAGCAAGCGCGGTGGTGTTATATACTAGCGCGTGTAGTATAGGAACAAATAGGCGGAACTCACCAAAACCGCTGACGAGCAGAAAGCGTCAATAGTTGCCGTCACAGAAACGTGGCTTTTTGAAGAATACCACGTGCCAGGCCTAGTAAGTAACGGCTTTGCAGTCTATAGGCGGGATCGGGAACTCCTTGGTGGTGGAGTAGCCATCCTCGTTAGGTCAGGTACAAACTATCTTGAGTCTCAGACCAAGATGTGCACTTGCAATTTCCAGTTATCCGCAGTTACGATCATCCTTCCAGGCAGAAGAGTTAACGTTGTATGTGTCTACAGGGCACCAAACACTAACCAATAACAGGACGTTTGTTTACTGTGGACTTTGACTGAACTCGTTAAGGACGCACAAAAGACCCTCAGAATGGGTGACTTCAATCTCCCGCACATCGACTGGGTGGCTGAGGTCTGCCTGCCGGGATCGGAGGAGCAAACCTACTTAGAATGGCTGCATGGTAATGCGTTGCACCAGCATATTAGGGAAAGCACCAGATAAAGGACTGAATGCTTTCCATCCTTGCTGGATCTAGCTATAACGAACTTCCCCAACGATGTGTTTGGACTGCATTATTGTGCACCGCTGGGCAAGAGTGACCACGTGTGTGTCAAAATCGTCCTATGAGTTCCGCAACCCAAGGTACCTTCAAGGCTGGTCAGACATTTCGGCAGTATGGACATAGATGGGCTTGATAATATGGCGATTGGTTTGCCTGGGGCACGACAGAGGGGGCTACTGTCGAGGAGCGCTGGCAGGCCATAAAGGGATCCCTGACTGCCCTACAGAAAGAGTTCGCATCCTTAAAACTAAGGGGCGGGGAGGGCAAACCCATGTGTTGGAAGGCTACAATAGCCAGGGCCATCAGACTTGAAAACCATAGCTGGAACCAGTACAAAGCTTCCGGCGGTTAGCTAGCCTGGAACCGATATACGCAGCTGAGAAACGAGACTTTAAGCCTCCTGAGGACTTCCATGCGTGAATTTGAGCTCAAATTGGCCCAGTCTGTAGGACAACAGCCGAAAAAATTCTTCAGCTATGTACAGTCTGAACGCCCAACAGGAAAAGCCGCAGGTCCGCTATCCACTGGAGACTAAGGTATTGTCACTGATAATCAGGGAAAAGCAGACGCCCTGGGGGAATACTTTGGTAGTGTACATAGAATGGATAGTGGGGTACGAGCAGATCTGACTCTGGTGCACCCTCCCCCTCAGTTAAACGAAAAAAACCTCTCAGAGGAAAGCATGCGTAAGTACATGCAGGAGTTAAACAGTCACGAGTCAACGGGCCCAGATAGCATTCATCCGGCTATCATCAAGCCGTTGGCGGATATTATAGCTCCATCGGTATGCAGACTGTACAGATCCACGTTGGACCAGGGTAAGCTGCCTCAGGACTGAGAGATCGCGGCAGTCGTGGCAATACACAAGAGTGGGCCTAAGTCAGATGTGCAGAACTACAGACCGGTAAGCCTAACTAGCATCCTATGTAAAATCCTGGAGAAGATCATCCGTGCCCACATCTGCCAGCGCTTACTGGAGCATTCAATGTTTAGTCCAGCCCAGCATGAATTCCCGAAAAATATGTCTTGTCTGACCAATTTCCTGTGCTTCTTAGATGAAGCAACTTGACGGCTGGACGAAGGTATGGAAGTTGAGGTATGCTACCTGGACTTTAGCAAGGCCTTCGACTCCGTTAATCGTCGTCTTTCGCAATGCACGATGGATACGTTCGGCAAAGGTGGGCCAGTATTTAGGTGGCTGGAGAACCTCCTCTCCCACAGGATGTTTTACGTCAAAGTGTGCGACAGGTGCTCCAGTTTGGTGAACGTCACCAATGGTGTACCTCAGGGATCCGTCCTAGGCCCGGTCTTATTCTTATTTATTAATGACCTGGCGTCCGTTCTTCAATCGCCCAGCTTTATTTTTGCGGATGATGTGAAGATTGTTGGATCTGAGGGTAGGGCGGACTTGGGCGGGGAAATAGATACCGTCCTGAACTGGGCATACAAATGAGACTTACCTCTGAGCGCTCAAAAAAGCCATCTGTTTTCAAGGTCAACAGAGACCCTAACTGTCGCTCGTGATCGAGGGCTGTTCACCACAGGGGCAGTCAGTAAGGTTAAATACCTTGAGGTCATCAGGAACAGTGACCTCAAATGGTCGGAGCAGTGCAATGCTGATGCGCAAAAGGCTCATGGGGGGCTCGTTAGGCTGCTATCAGCTTTGTCTCGCAGGTAGCCGGAGGTATCCCCACCAATTTTCATGGCTACAGCATGACCTCACTTAGAGGGTAGCGTGCAGTCTTGGTCACCCTTCTACAAAAAAGATGCCGCCTGCTTAGAGAAAGTCCAACGTCTAGCCACGCGAATGGTTGAAGAGCAGAGGGGTAAGACTTACGAGCGGAGACTCTGTGACCTGAAACTTTTATCGTTGAGAAAGGAGGATAAGTCGAGAGAATCCCATAGAAACGTCCAAGGCAATGAAGGGCTCTTCTGGCCCTTGACCAGTTAGTCTATTCCAAGTGGCCGTGGATTCCAGAGCAAGGGAACATGAAAAGAAGCTGATAAAAGCCCGATCTAGGTTGATGGCTAGATCGCACTCCCTCAGCAACAGTGTTGTGAACAGTTGAAACTGTCTGCCTGGTGGAATGGTAGATTTGCAGACAGTCCAACCCCACAAAGATGCCCTAGATCTCAGGTATCACAAGATAATTCCTCGCAGTGAGCCTTGAATATATCAGCTAGAATAATGACAGGTGGCGCTGTGGTCCTTTTGGGGTATGTTTCAATAGACTTTTTCTCTCATTGCATACAGTCTTAGTGAACTCTCACGATGCATAATGTCTTTCGCAGTCGATGTGCGATGAGGTTTTCCGTTTCCCTCTCATTTTTAGCGGGGATTCGACGAAATACACTCGGCAGTGATGGCTGCATAACTGGTGCGCATAAAATCGAAGGAATTCTGGACGCTTGATTGGCCGTGCCCATTACCTGTCCTGTGCAAACTGAACTGGACTGAGAGTTTTATGCATCATGAGCTTTCGCGAGGTCATTAAGCATCAAATGGAAAAGTCCAGTAATTTGACATATCGCATCCGTCTGTCTAGCAGCACGCCGAAAATTCGCTGCCAGAAATGGTATCATTCCATTTGCCCCTTCCGGCAGTCTATTCTAGTAGTTAACCACCCTATTGTGAAAGAAGCGAGATATGGCTATCAGCCTAGACCGAACTGTCGCCAGCCTCTCACCATGACCTCTTGTTCTGGAGTTTGTTGCCATACAGAATAGACTCTCCGGCCTAGGCCCAAAAAAGCATTTCATTATCTCAAATGTCTCTATGCGATCCCTTCGTAGTCCCCTCTTTTCCACGAAAAATGTCTGAGGCCTTGGAGTCTCTGCTCATACCTCTTGCCCGTCAAACAGGTGGCATCCTTTTTGTAGAAGGATGACCACGCCCATACACAGTTTTCTAAAGGAGGTCTAACTACTGACGTGTATACTGGTATGGAAACCCTTGGCTGTCTGCATAAAAACGCTTATTTCAACCTGAAGAGCCCACAGTGCGCCACTTTTGCAGCTGCTGCTCACCAATCCAACCACCTAAGGTCCGAATCACCAAAATTCCGAAGCTATTCACCCTGTTGACTGCCTCAGTGGCAAATGGGCCTTTGTCGTGTGCAATCCTCGGGCTTGTGGCTGTCCGTGACAATAATTGACTCTTCTCAGCATTGGGAGCTAAGTTCCTGAGCCCCCACCAACTTCCCGTTACCTGTGAAGAAGAAGTTTTGGCGATTGTGGGGCCGAGGCTAAATTATTAATTAACGGAAGAAACGGAAGTGGGCCTACTACGGAGCGCTGCGGAACTCCACTGGTTACTTTATCTAATATAGAGTTCTTTTCACCTACTCTAAAGTAGAACGTTCTACCGGTAAGGAAGCCCCCTAACCATTCCTGAATCTGCCCGTTTATGCCAACTGACCTCAAGCTGATTAGCAGAAGCCGGTGGTTTACCGGGTCAAATGCCCTGCTAGAGTCAAGGTAATATACTTCCACTTGTTGACCTTTATCCTGTCTTTGAGTGACTTCTTCTAGGGAGCTGAAGAGGTTGATCAAGCACGACCTGCTTTTTAGAAACCCATGCTGAGCTGGGCAGAGCACAGAGGTGACTGGTAGGTGCTCGCAGACGGACGCCCGGATGATCATCTCAAACACCTTGCACAGGATGCAGTCTAGACTGGCGGGTCTGTGGTTTACCATTTCAGAGCAGGATCTCCCTTTATGTACAGCTAGCACGGCTGCTTTTTCCAGTCCTGTGGTAATCTCCCCTGGCCCGGGGTGGCCTTATGTAACTTTTATGCTGGGAGGAAAGAGCTAGCATCAAACAGCTTACTGAGAGCAGGGTGGATCATCCTGCCCGGCAGACGTGTGGATATCTAGATCTTCCAGGTGTTTGCGTGTGATTTTGTCTGAGAGATTTAAGCCTGGCGTGCCCGTCGGAAGAGTTGCCCTCTAAAACCTATCTGCATAACGTTATCTACTCTTTTCACACTAATGAAATACCCACACAGAGCATCTGCTTTGCTTTATTTGTCTATTGCCACTACGTGATCATGGGTCGTCAGTGGCCCCTTTGCACCTCCCAAAGAACTCTCAGGCTGCTCGCAGCTATAGTGCTTCTTTGGATGCTTCTTGACACACTAAACCAACTGCATTTCATACACGCGTTAAGTAGATCGCAAGAGGTCCACCGTCTCATTTCTATGCTTGATGTATCGGATCCAAGCCTGGCGATTCCCGGAAGCCTTGGAGAGAGCCCAGCTAGTTTCTACGTTTGATTGACTTGCCCATTGCGGCCCCCCAATAAACCGGCTTGTTCTAACCCTCCTAAGCTTCAGAGGAGTAAACTGGCCTTTTAGGATAATTGAAGATCCTTTATTCATCCGCCAGCGTTCATCCAAAGTGGCGTTGTCCGCTATATCCCAAAGTAGATCGACCGCTCCATTGCAAAACCTAGGAATGTCCTTATGGCGAAGCATCTAATCAAGCTTGAAGCTACTTTGGTTTGTCGCTCGCAAGTGGTGATTTTGACACTCACATGGTCGCTCCTACCCAACGAAGAGTGAACCTGGAGTTCCGTCACATCGTTCTCATGATTCGTTATCATTAGATCTAACAAGGACTGAGTACAACCAGTCCTATATACGGTATTTTCCCTCGTGAAACAGAGCATTCGAATGCCGCCATTGTAGATATCTCTCCTCTTGGGTTCCCCAGGGTATATGACTCAACTACCCAGTCAATATGAGGTAGGTTGAAGCCCCCAACCACGAGGGTATTTTAAGCCTCCCTAACTAGTATTGCTAGCACTTGGAGATGTTGAGTATCCTCGTTTTGGTTTGTACCCGGGGCCCTTTGCACACCGACCACATTTGCCCTTCTGCTGGGGTGTGAGCGTAATCATGCACAGTTGTATATTTGGAGTACAAACCATAGCCTGTGACTTCAGGTGGCTTGTACCTGTCCCGAAGAGGACCGTAACTTTTTTTATTTACACGGTCATGTTCCCTGTCCTGCCTATAGACGGCTAACACACTTTGTATTGTTGCCGATATATGGTCTTCTTGAAGTGATACGCAGATTTGTATCGACAGCCGTCTTCGTTCACTCTTTTGAAACTTTCACTTTTAACTGAACCCTGACTTCCAAGTGCGGTTGCCGTTCGACCGTTTTTCTTCGGCACACCCTCAAGCAAGCTCTGATATGCACAGTGACCGGTTTCTCTCCCAGTCGCCTTCTCATTCTTACGGGTGATGGAGAAAACCGCTCTTGTCAGCGTATTCTTACTATGATGAGCATTAGCGCAAAGTACATGTGGTCTGCGTAGTATGAGGGATAAAAAACACATTTATCGAGGAAACCGCGAGCCAGGGTTTGGCAACCTTACTGGTTCGAGGCTCAAGCCTAATGGATCCCAGATCTAGCATATTTTCCTCTTTTGCAAGGGGAAAATTTTTGGACAGCCTAGGCGTGCCACACTCGTTTCGGGGAATATGTTAGTTGGAGCAGATCGCGTGAAATCAGGTTGCATCAACGGCGATACAAACAATGCTGTTGAAGATTACAGTGTTATACTGGTGCAGAGTTTAGCAACGGGGCAAGTGGAATTTTCCTGTGTATTGCCAGATTTTGCTTAAACGCCTCCTTTTGGGGGCGTGCACTATATCTTGTGGGAGCTTATTCCAAATAAAAATCAACTCAATAAATTCCGTTCCGGAACTTGACGGCCGAATGCCTGATTCGCGCACTAGTGAACTCCCTTGATTCCCCGGCGCTTCGACAATAGGGGGAGTACTTGGTTACAATCAGGGAAGTTTCAGGTAAGGCCTCCCCCCTCTTTCCTCTTCAACAGCTTTTCGGATCACAGCGGATAGTCACACTCACACCCCACGGTTAACCACCCCCGCCAATGGCGATATTAGAGTAAAAAGTAGTTAATAATAGAAGGGGGATCCTCTGGGACCGACGTGTGAGGAGCTAGCTAGTTGTCTAAAATTGCGGTAGTTCAGGCTCCTGGTCGGAAGTTCGTCCCAGTTTTATAAACCCACCTGTGTGGACCAACAGGAAACAGAAGATTCAGTCCGTTCAACCTGTGCGGCTACCTGGCCCTTGAAGTCTACGGAAAGCGGAGAATAGTTGGATCTACCCGATGGATCTGCAGCAACCAGCTACGGAAAACGTGGCGGGTGAGTCTCCCACTGTTCGTGTTGATACTCATCACTTGGGTTGCCATACTAGGGATGCATTCTTTACTCATAGCTATAATAATGATAATGGTATATTTTTCAACCGTGGTCGACGGGTACGCATGAAAGCATGATCAGAGTTTGCAGTGTTACTCAAGGAGATGAAGAATTCACAAATTGTAAAGAGGGAGTGGCCCAATACGTCAACACAGGAGTAAAGCTAGGAAGAGTTTAGATAAGGTAAAGTGACAACGGAGTACACGGTTCGATTTCGAATGAATTGTGACAATAGTAGAGAATCGACTGGACGTTAGACGGATATTGTCTAAGGAAGCAGACAATGCAATGTTCACAGCGATGACGCAAGGAACTTTTCTGTAATACATACTGAATTTCATTTGAAAAGGCAGTTGGTGATGATTAAGTGAGACAGATGAGAAGTTCATAGAGGTGCTCGGATAAGTGCTAATTTCCATAGATTTTGTAGATATGATAAGGAATAGCATCCCCAGAAAAGGTGAGTTATTTTCTTGAAGAGTAGCAGGCATCATCTAATTTCGGAAATTCGCAGCTGGTGGAAGAAAGACGGAGTTCCGAGAAAGAGTAATCAGCAAGCGGAATACCGTGTCCACGAGGAGCAACATAAAGCAAAAAAGAAGAACGAAAACCTTTACGATAGACCAAGTTATGCGAGTAAAATGACGAATATACTATTTTGTTGAGTTTCTTGTGTCATTTCTTTGTCCTTGTTTGGCTTTATGAGTGAGGGTTGGCCGTGGTTTGTTTACATTCTTTTATCATGGGAAGGAAGAGAACACTACCTAACCTGAACCGTTTGTCATTTAATTGGGAGCCGTGGCACGGTGGTATAAATGGCATCAACATCAAAAGAGCCTTGCAGAAGTTCCCAGTAAGCCTCAGCAAGGCATATGCAGCACTATCAGAAATTATTGTGGGTCATACCTCGCAGCCAGATGGCATTCATGGCGGCCAGGCTTGGAGGGTTGTAAACTGGTAGAGAATAAGATAAGCTGTGTGCTCGATAAATTACAGCCAAGCAGCATGATGACCGGATGGTTCCGAAATTGTAAAAGGGAGGGTTGCAGTCTGGAAGGTGTTCCAGCTGAGGGTTAGCTTGAGAAAAATAACAGATAGAGGCAAGGAGGTTGTTAATGGGGTACAATGGTCTTGGTAAAATGGGAAGTCATGAATATTGTAAGTCGGTCTTCGTAGGCACTATCCGAGCCCTCACAACTGGGCCTGGTTGTTGGTTGTCAATTCGGCTGTGTACCGGTAAATCTTACCTTTCGGGATCAATAAAGCTGTGGAGGTTCATAGGGGCTATTGGGGTGGGGGCCGCGCGAGGAACCAGCCAGGAACCACTAGGAACATAAATGGTAAGTTTGTATACTAAGTCCAAGGGATATATGACACATTCTATCATGGGGTATTTACGGGTCTAATGCTGCAGGCTGGTGCTGGGTCATGGTATACGAAGGGTTGCTGCTGGGTTGGGCCCCAGAACACAGGAACTGCTGCCTCCTCACGGAAAGGAGGAAAGACAGATAAGCATGAGCAATGATTGCGAGCGGTTTTCCCTACGTTCTTAAATGTGTGTTTATATATACATTCATAGGCAAACATACGTATTTGGTGCTATGATGAAACATGCTTGTCGTCTGATGTGTCGGCCTTTTCTCAAGAGCAGTGAGATGAGAGCCAGAGCCACGGCGGGTTCATAGCTGGCGTCGATAAACACGCCAGTTGTGATCAGGAGGGTACGGGATGGTTCAAACTTGGCGCGGGAGGTGGCTGAGCATACGTGGAGAGTCAGTACGCTATCACCTCAGTCAGTCAGGTGCGCAAGAACCAAAAACATGTCAAGTAAACAAGGGGGTGTAGGGTTTCTCCTTTCGCAGGGTCACGCTCGAGTTGATGGGGGACACATCTATGACTGAAGGATGCCCATTTCCTCCACCGCTTGACGGCAGTGATATTTGGAGATCAAATCGATCCCACGAGGTCTTTTTCGTTTTTCACCACTTGTTTTTTCGTTTTTTGTTTCCCAAAATAAGGGGTGGTTGAGCCCCTATAGGAACATTTTGGAGCCCCTCCATCCGACTGTGATTCACCGCGTATTTTTCATTATTTCGCCACTGCCGGGGGTGGTCTGTCTCCGCCACTTCCAGACAAAGCTATGGTGTAGGTGTCGTTGATATCAGGGGTTTCGCTAGCATGGGCTAGAAGAATACATGTTGTGGGTAAGCAAGCACGCTGAGTGGGACTGTGAGTGTTGTAACCCACGTACCTGCATGCATGCCATAATCTGGTACGGCGCCTGACCGTGCCTGAAACTACCAGTGGCCATTCTGGTGTGGCTGCGGTTAGCTGCACTACTACGAGATGCTATGGCACACGCGGAGAGAAGAAAGCAGTCAAAGTTAGGTTGTAGGTCTAGAAATCACAGCCTCCCTTACAATGGTCCATTACAGCAATTACAAAACATTTCTTTGTTTACCGTCAAGGTTCATTTCAGTCTTTGCTGAAGTGAGCCAAGGATCAAAATGTATGAGCACCAGTGCCGTTAACCAGATACAAGCTTATTCCTCTTGTAAGAATATCACATGCTCTGATGCGGTAGAGGAAGGGATAAGGTGTGGTGCCCGTCGCATCTGTTATCACCGTAAATGTAGTCTGTAGGCCCATAAGGTGTTCAACCTATATGACGAACTCCTATGTCTTAAATGGGCCTGCTGGAACTGGCTAAACTTCTGCAAAGGTACACTTCCAGCTGTCAACCTCCTGGGTAGAGTGGCTGTCACGAACGGTCCCGGCTCCTTATGGATGGGTGCTGTTGTTGAGAGAGCCCTAAAACCCGGCTCTATACCGAATAGCATCAATGGGAACAAATTTATTTCTGAGAGGCCCAAAGTATGCTGGATGTATGATCGAGCCATCACAACCGATTTCATGGACAGTTATCTCGTGTTTATTTGGGAGAGTGTATGACTAATTTGGGATAGGTGAACTCAGTATAGATAAATGTGAGATAAATGTAAGATAAATATATGCACACCAGGGGATAGAGGAAGAGAGTTTTAAGTGGGCCCATTGGTAGACTTGAATTGACGCCCGGCGAATCCGAAGGTCAATGTCAAGTGGTGGAGTCAGACTAGCCCCGGCGGAAATGGCTGGAAGTTGGGAGTTCTACATGAGGGAGACCTGAACACGGTTGGAATAACTGTGTTACCGAAAGAAAATGGTAAACAAATTTACTTCCGTTGAGAAGGAACGGATGGAAATGAAGTACTGCTACACTGCGATAAATGATCAGCAATAGGTTGCAGAACTCAGTGTGGAACACGGAGCAGGCGAAGTAGGACTTGAAAAGTGGGCCACGTACAAAGTGTTTTGCGGAGGGGCGTATGCGGTTGTCATAAGGTACAGGTATCTTCAGAAGGGATGCATATCAAGAGAGTTGGCGGGAAGAAGAAGGGGGCCGGCCGTCGAAAACTGGAGGATGTAGAGCGACAATGTTCCGGGTTTCAACGATGAAATGTAGGATATCAGCGGAAAATCATGACGTGCCGGTTTCTTTTACGACGAATAGAACTTGGTGAACCTGCTGAGAGAGAAATCAGCCTCCGGGGCACAGAGATGATGCCAGCTGTTGTGAACTGATCTCGAAAGATGGAAGATGAAATAAGCCATCAGAGAAAGCAAGTAGGAGTAATTCGATAACCTTGGTCACCGTAAGTGCATCATGAGAAGGCCGTCGAAAATGAGGGAAGCAGTAGGAATCGGACGTACATTATGAAGCAGCAAGATGATGGCGACGGAAATGGGAAAAGTATAGTTGCCGAGTGGTCGTAGTAGTGAGGACTAGTGGCGGAGAAGGGAACCTCCACAACAGATGGATAGTGGAAGAACAGAGCAATCCATAATGCACAGAAAAGCAGTCAGTGACGAATAAAATAATAAACAGACGAGAGAATTGGAGTAACGGAAGCAGGTAAGCGGTGAACAACATGATCAATTTACCTCAGGTGAAGCAGAATGTGGACCAGGGACAAGTGAGGCTCCAGGGCTAGAGAACCTGAGATAGAGGAATAATGTCGAGAAATATATGCTTGGCCGAGATAGGACGATGTGGCTGGAGAACAGCGTGCCTGCAGGCAGTTGCATGAATGGAATGAACCAAAAACGCCAATCGAAGCGTTTGCTGATGGAGAGACCAAGGGCGATTCGTAGAGCGGGGCACGAATTAAATTTTGGTAATGAATTGATAGTAAATGTGGTCATTAGAGGTGCGGGGGTTGGGCGGCAAGTTCGAACATGGGGACTGGGCATGGGTGGAGATGGGGTCGGTGACGAGAGACAACAAAAGGATGGACTAAACAGATGAGTATGCAATTGATGGTGGAAAGATGATAGTGGTAATTGGGACAAAGTGGCTGGGTGTGCTTACGAGAAGTTAAAACAGAAAGCGGTTAGATCAGTAAGAAAAAAACGGTAGATGAGCCTGCGGTGGTTGAGCCGAGGCAACGACAGCATGCAAACTGCATACGGTTATATCGAACGCATTAGAGCTACGGCAGTGAAAGCGTGAAATCCACAAACGGTGCTGGTGGGTAGAGCTGACCGTGGGCTGGACTTCAAGCCTGGGAAACACTTCATGAGTGAACACCAGAGGTATGGCCCACCAGACTAGTTGCTCCCTCGCATAGTTGAAGAAGGCCCACACTCCCGATATGCTCCGGCTAAGACAGTGGATGGTACCGTAGCCCGAGCAGTCGGGATTAGCAGTTGCATTTACTGATAATTATGCACGTGAAGACAGTTTGCAAGGGGTCTCAGAGGGCGGAGTCAGTGGAGCCAGCTGTTGGTAAACGATGGTAAGGGAACTTCATCCGGGCGCTTTTGGGATGGGAGTGATCTTTATGATGCATAGGAAGTTGGCCAAAGTTTTGGGTGAAAATCACATAAAAGGAGAATTGGAAAGGAAAAACGGATAAAGGAAGGCAGTCATGGTTCGCCCTGCTGTGGGTTAACTGGCGACTAAGGTGAATAAAAACCAAGAAAGGACGAAGCATAAAGTTGTATGAGACTACTGGGGGAAGGGACAAGCAGGGGGTAAGAAAACATTGTATTTAAATCTCGTTTATTCATTAGGGGAATGGCCACTTCTGGTCAGGCGTTGAGAATTCAGCCAGATGGGAGGGACTGTTTGTCGTTGATTGTGTCTTCAGTTGGAGGGTGCAGGGGCTTCAACAACGTTGGCATGACTTAGAAGTCGAGGCCCCTCTCGTATGCTATATACTCAGCCGAGCACATATTAGGTAACTGAAATGCACGGGTAGCGCTGAGGCATGGAATGAGTGCCGATAGAAACTGTGACTTGGTCTGAGAAGCTGGAATGGTGATGGGCAATGTACTTCAAAACTCAGAGTAGACGAGAAAGGAAATGTGTGACTGTATGGCCTATTTAGCTATGGTAGTAGAGATAGTAAGAGGTCTGCGCCGAAGTAAGTATAATGTTACACGTGAAAAGCCTGATGGGTTGGAGGAAGAAGACCGGTTATGGAGCAGGTTATGCGAGGAGACCAGTTCAGCCCCAAGCGGCGGAGCCAGAGTGCGTACAGATCCAGATTTTCACATCATTCTCCATACTTTAAAGGCATGGACCAACCAAGTGTTTGCTTGGTAAAGCTCTTATGTATGCCTTCAAGCGCAGCTGTGCCAAATTTCACGTGTTGGAAAAGATTACTGGACTTTATTCAAGCAAAGGCTTCACGCGGGATTCGCAGATGTTGAGGTTACCGCCCCGGAGATGAAAGGAGTCGATGAGAAGGGCAACACCTCTTCTAGACTTAGCCGCTTGAATAAAAGTTCGCTAAGATAAGTTGAGCCAGTTAGAACAGCTGAGGCCCGAATCACAGATGGTAGGTCGGCTGGCCATTCAGGACCCACAAAGCGTAAAGGATCCAAGGGCCATTGGAATTTTTGGGTCAAGACCTAGCGCTTGTCAGTAAAGAGGTTGATCATCCAGGAGTGTCACCAGCTGTCATGAGCAGAAAGGTCCGCGGTAATGTTGCAGAGAATGGAGGTGGCATCATTCGAGTTGGAGGAGTAGACTATAAGTGTATCAACAGCAAACAAAAAAGCGCGCCGCGGTTTATCAGATCCAGTGCATCGTTATTGTACAACAGACACAGACGAGGACCCAGTACACTACCCTGAATAAAGCCACGGGCAACAGGTCTGGGGTTTACTTGAGAACTATGAGCGAGATAAATTTGAAACCAACAAAGCGGTGGGCAAGTACTGCCAAATAAACGCAATTTAGTGGTGAGGTAGGAGTGGGAAACGCGGTCGAAAGCCTTGTAGCGTACTGCCCTGTCATGCACCTGACACATTTCAGGCGTCTCCGAAATAAACCAACATTATTATCATTATATAGTACACTAAATTAATGTCAACAACACCTAAGACGAGACTAGCAAGTTAAGAAGGGCGGAGGAGCATGTTGTGATAAAGGGCCTGAAGGGTATGTATATTCGAAAGTAAAATGAAAAAAGTTGTGACACAAACCCTTGGTTCTTCTCTGATGATATGATCAAGAAATGAGCGCCAAAGAGCTTATATCCGCCAATATCTTCAGTTCAATTCGGTCTGGCAGCCATTTGGTGAACAGAACAGGATGGTATTGAGAGACGTGCCAAGTGACGCCGTGGAAGATTCTAAAATAATTTATTTCTCACAGCTAGTTCCGACCGACGTGATTCCAGGACACTCAAAATCAGAAGGTGAGACCGTGCCAGAATGAATGGTTTATTGACAGCCTTTTTGTATTGCGCGGCGTTGGTGTTCATGTAGGTGTGTGTGTTTTACATTAAAACGTCGGTACAACAAAGGTGTTGTACCGACGTTGTTGTTGTGTTGCACCAAGGGACGTTGGGAATCATGGAGAAAGTCGGAAATGTACAGGTACCTGTAACGGTTATTCCGAGTGTGAGCGACGCGTAGCCCATTCAAACGAATCCCAAAATTAGAACATGATTGATTCCTAGTTTCTACGGTATTGGATTACCAAGTAGTGCGCATATAAATATGTACAAACCTGAACTGTACGGCCACAACGTCTAACATCGAGGACTAGAGTTCAACAAATGCCAATGTCAGGTACTACCATCACGGCAGTCCACGTTCGACTCGGAATTATTGCATTTCACGTGAGCAAAATATAAACAACTGTTGAAATGTTGTGATTGATGCATGTTTTACTTGTTTGAGGGTCAATAAAATAAAGAGCATAGTCTCAACAATACAAGTATATGACAATGGCAAGGGGAGATTTCCGGGCATGTACGTTACAGTACCTACACAACTCCCCCGCCAGAGCGTTGGTTGTACAAAATAAACGCTCGATAGCAAAATAAAAAGAAAAAGCGTGTTTGCGAAAGAAAACGTTAAGTAACAAAGTCTCCAAATCCGAAGGGATGTCGGACGTTTCTACCAGAACGTGGGTTATCGGGGTGGTTTTTGCTGTGGTGACGCTGGCGGGTGTGGTATAGTGTCTGGTGTGATAATGGATATTGGACCATCAACGGAAATTGTTAATGGTGTGTCTGTGGACGTTGACGGTGTCGGTACGCTGGTGTAATTTTCGGTGTTGCTGGTGATGAAGGTGTATCAAAATATGCGGACTCCTTTCTGTCAATGGAAACAGTGTCTGGCTTATCGGCTTTCTGAACCACAAAATATTTGTCTGTGCGACTAAATACCTCAAATGGACCGTCATACGGTGGTGTGAGTGGTTTGCGAACAGAGTCGTTACGAGTGAAAACGAAAGGTGATGTATATAGATCAATATGTACAAAAACGTGTGTGGATGACGAGCGAGTAGGTATCGGACGTAGATGTGACATACGGTCTTTGACTTATTGAACAAAATGGGATGGGTTAGGACTGTCAGCAGTGCTGGGTGGACATACTCACCTGGAAAGCATATGGTGGTACCGAAAACGAGTTCAGCCGACGTGCCGTGGAGATCGTCTTTCACTGATGACCGGAGACCCAGGAGAACTAGTGGCAGACTGTCGCTCCAACAACTGGGGTTTGGCTGCGATATCAATGCTGTTTTGAGTTGACGGTGTAGACACTCTACCATGCCATCGGACGAAGGATGGTATGCAGTTGTTGTGATGTGTTCACAGCCAAGCAGTTTAGTGAACTCACGGAACAAATTCGATTGGAACTGGCTGCCACAGTCTCTGGTGACGGTGGACCGCACACCAAATGTAGTGATCCAGTGTCGGAGTGGTACTTTCGCAATATTTTCTGCTGACGCGTCGGAAATAGGTACTGCCACCGGCAAGCATGTTGAACGATTGACGACGGTCAGTATGTGGGTATGCTCATTTGATGGTGGTAGTGGACCAAAGAGATCGACGAGAATATGTGTGAAACGGACATGGGGAACGGTGAATATACTGGGAGGAGAAAATGTGTGGCGATGGACCTTGTTTCTCTGACATTGCAAACACTGTTTGGTCCGTAATGCGATGTCAGACTTCATACTGGGCCGAACAAATCCGGCAGAAATGAGTTTGCGAGCTGCACGAATATCAGGATGGGAACGAGAATGAAAATGATCGAAAAGAATTTTCCTGTAGAAAGCTGGAACGACAGGACGAGGGTTACCTGTAGACCAGTCACAAAGGATTGTGCCATCGGCTGAAGGTAGGGGAGAATCCTTGACCTGGAGTGTGGAAGATGTGCGCAGTTCTGGCAAGGATGGATCATCAAGCTAGAGGTCGGCCAGTTCCGTGAGATCGAATTTAGCCTGAACCGTGTTGATGTCAGGTCTGGATAAAGCATCAGCCACAACATTATCAACTCCAAGCATGCAGCGAATACCTGTCGAGAACTGAGAAATATAATCCAAATGGCGGATGTCTCTACGAGAATGTCTGTCAGGCTTGGCATGAAGTGCGTGGGTCAGGGGTTTGTGGTCAGTTTGCACACGAAATTGTCATCCTTCCAAAAGGTGGCGGAACTGACAAATGGACAAGTAAATAGCCAGGAGTGCACGAGAAAACGTGCTGTATTTTGTCTGTGCTGCCTGGAGTTTCTGCGAGAAGAACGGTAAGGGCTGTAATTGGTTGTTCACAATTTGGTGAAACACTGCACCGACCGCAATATTGGATGTCTCAGTTTTTGGGAATAAATCGGTATCCGGATCCGAATAAGGATGATGCTTCGTGGTGGCATCTGTGAGAGCTCGTTTGGATTCGGCAAAAGATGTCTTGGCCTCGGGAGTGAAATCGATTGTCTCTGCGTTGGACTTGAGAAGATCGGTTAAAAGTGAAACCATGGTCGCACAGTGGGAGATGAAACGGCGGTAGTAGTTTAAAATTCCCGCGAAAAGCTGTAGCTATGTGATCGTTTTAGGTGCAGGAAATAAGAGGATGCTGCGCACCTCATCTGGGAGGGTTACCGAACCGTTCTGATCGATATGGTGCCCGAGAAATTCGAGGGACGGGACGCCGAACACGCATTTACTAGGGTTCAGTTGAAGTCCGTATTGTCAAAAAAGCTGAAAGAGTTGAAGCAGATGATTGACGTGCCCTGATGGAGAGGCACTTGCAGTTAAGATGTCGTCGATGTAGCCAAACCCGGAGGGTAGACCTCGAAGCACCTAATCGATGAATCGTAGGAACATCTGAGCAGCGTTTCTTAATCCAAACAGCATGCGTATGTACCCGGACGGGCCAAAGGACGTGGTGATGGCTGTCTTTAGAATGTAATTTCTGGCCACGAGGATTTAGTGATATGCCATTACGAGGTCAATCTCAGAGAAGATTGTCTTCCCAAAGAGGTTCTGTGCAAAATCATAAATGTGTGGGATCGGGTACCTGTCAGGGGCGGTGACGTTGTTGAGAGCACGACAGTCTCCACAGAGTCTGCAATCACCAGATGACTTTGGAACCACGTGCAAAGGCGAAGCCTATGGGCTTGAACATGGTCGAATGATGCCAAGATTCATCATGTATTCGAATTCAGGGCGTGAAATACGGAGTTCTTTGCGTTGAGTCGGCGTGGTTGAAAGTGGACCGGTTGGCCTTTTGTGGTGATGTGGTGACGCACAGCATGAGAGACTGGGTAAGTGAACTGACATGGTTTAGTGAGGGATGGAAACTCCTCCAAAATGTCAGCAAACTGTGGTTGCGAGATCGCCAGCCGATTACCCAGGGAGTTGGTGCATTTACCAATGCTGACTGCACAAAGCTTGGTTGTGGTGTCTACCAGTTTGCGATTTTTGAGGCCCACGGTTAGGCCAAAGTGTGAGAGGAAATTCGCGCCGGTAATGGGAGTCTGAACATCCGTCTGGATGGAAACCCTTTGAAAGGATCGTCGGAGGCCCAAACCAAGAGTGATGGATCGTTGACCGAATGTCACATTAGTTGTTGTATTTGCTGCTTGCAGTGTGAAGTGAGATGGTTTGAGGCTACGATATTTGGGTGGGGAGATTACACCGATCTCGGCGCCGGTATCCGTGAGGAATCAAAGGCCGCTGGGTCGGTCAACGATATAAAATAGGCGACTTTCACGTGGAGGGCCAGCCGCAGTCTTCGCCGTTGTTGGCTGGCCTGGTAGTTTGACTGTGAGATGGAAGTGCGGAATGAACATGGAGGATCACAGTGGCATGCCTGGGAGCCAAATGTGCAGTGGTACCAACACGGGCGATTTCTGGACCGTGATCTAGGTTGACGAGGTGTTTCGGCGGACACAGGCCGATGAATAGTTTATGCGTTGCACACTGCACCGACCTGATTGCACAACATGTGAACGGCTTCTTTCAGGTCCGTAATGTCCTTATCGATATGAGAGTGATGAGATGGGGGACCAGGACTGCAAGAACCATCGCCACGGCGATCTGAGGCAGGTACTGGTAATGTCAAAGGGGATTCGTGTGTCAAAATGGTTTCGGCGGGCGATGTCATGTGAACAAAAGGTCCGCCAGCCAGGTAGCATCTCATTATTCTATCGGCGTGTGCGCAAATTTGTCAAGAAAAGTAGTGGGCTCCAATATTGACAAGACCTGCTGCATCGGGAGAGGTAATTTATCGACCCATATCTCCCGGAAAATGGCGTCGTCCACTTGATGTCCAGCCGGTGGCCACCGCATGTAGCGCATAAGATGGGGCGGAGTTTGGTCTCCGAGGTCCACCTTCGCGAACAGTTCACGGAGTGCTTTTCTGGCTGATTTTTTGGTGCGCTGAATGACTGTCTCTCTCTTCGTGTAAGGAGCTTCTGATAGAATGGGATCACGGAGATCTCCCGAGACAACAGCGATGTCGAAGGTAAGCGCTTGGACAACGCGAGAGTATTTCACGTCCTCGCTGGTTATACTTTGAGTGATAAATACGGCTTCTATTTGTCGAAACCACACTCGAGGGTTGGTCGGGGCAAAAACGGACAGTTTGAGAGCAACCGCGTGGATGTCAATAGATTCGGTGTCAGAGCTAGTGAATGGTGTGGAATTTGACCAAAAGATGAAAACGTTGAGCCTGTTCTTGTGATCAGGAAATGGGCTCCAAAGAGCCGATATCTGCCAATATCTACAGTCCTCTTCTGCCTGACAGCCGTTCGTTGAACAGAACAGGATGGTATTGGGAGATGTACCAAGTGACGCCGTGGAAGATTCTAAAATAATTTATTTCTCACAGCTAGTTCCGACCGACGTGATTCCAGGACACTCAAAATCAGAAGGTGAGACCGTGCCAGAATGAATGGTTTATTGACAGCCTTTTTGTATTGCGCGGCGTTGGTGTTCATGTAGGTGTGTGTGTTTTACATTAAAACGTCGGTACAACAAAGGTGTGTTGCGCCAAGGGACGTTGGGAATCATGGAGAAAGTCGGAAATGTTTTCAATGTGCCTACAGCCTTTAATAGATCTATGTAGGCAATGACTAAAGCTAGACCGCAGCCAACAGCCTTAGAGGCTAGGTTAACTATTGGAACTGACATGTGGTGCATGATATCGATTTGAGAAAACCATGCTACCTACAGCTAAGAAGTGTTGAGGTGAGGAGATGGTTTATAATTCCATCTTTGACGACCTTTTCTATCATTCTGGGAAGGACTGGGGTGTGGTCCATGGGGCTGTAGTGAGCAGATCCGTGAAAGGGTCCTCCTTGTACCATAGAATGCTGACTGAATGCCTCCAGCCCAACGGCACCAAACTGGATTTGAATGACAAAGCGAATAGGTTTAGTGATAGAAGTGGAAGTTCAGATCAACTGGTAATAGTTGCAACTGGGGCAACCTATCATGTTCAGGATGCGTACGTCCCACCCCCTGCCTTTCAGTTAGTTGATTCAAGAGCCGGCGAAATTTCTGAAAGCAGGCAGTCTTCATTTTATAGAAGGTCGCCCGAGCCTGCTTCATACCTTTCAAGTGAGATCGTACTATATCCACGTCGAAGGTTATGAATATGTCCGGTCGTCCTCAGGACTGTACTGATCTCAGTCTTAAGAGTTCTTCGTGTGCATTTTGTGCGGCTTCATTGCGCTAGTCCGGCTATATGAAACCTCTGTTCACGATGACCCCGCGGTCGTTAACCATGCTGATTGCTTCCATGACAAACAGCCCACATTTATGATAGAAATTCAGGCTTTGTGCCGTTCTGCTTTGATAAGTTAGCCAAGCTTGCATTCCCAGTCCAAGACGGCATATTTACCCTTTCTTCTGTTGCCCCCACCCTGAGATCCTAAGACTTCCACGTGGTTGAAAAAATTAACCTTGGCAATTGATGGTCGCATGCCCGACCGCTGGCGTGCGACAGCAACAGTACTGGGAGTAGGACTGGATTCTTGAGGTGTGCCCTCTGTAACTTTTACCAAGCTAGAGCACCTGTCCCTTAATTTGACTCAAAACATCCTGCAGGACGGGAAGTCCCCTAAACACCTATAAACTGACCCTCTCATGCCAAACATCCCTGCCTTGCGGAGCAATAAACGAGGACTAACCTAGTCATACGCCCCGCCAAAGTCAGGGAAAAACTTTGAGTTGTTTACCTCCATTCAGTCATGCAGTCACTTCATCAAGAAAGCTCAAGGGATCAGTCAGGCAAGATTTGTCCCCTAAGAATTCATGCCGAGCCGGGCTTAACATTGAGCACTCTAGCAAGGGCTGACGGATGTGAGCTTGGGTGACTTTTCAAAAACTTTATATAAGATGCTGTTTAGTCCCACCGGCCTATAACTACCCATGGCTAACCTAGGTCCACCCTTATACATTGCCACGACCGTTGAGGTGTTCCCGTTCTGAAGCAGTTTACCCTGGTTCAGCGTGGATCTGTGCAGCTTACATACCCATGAAGCTAAAATATCCCCCAGCGGCCCAATGATAGCTGGATGGGTGACATCCGGATCACCCGACTTATGGACACTTACCTCCTGCAGCTGCTCACACAGAGATCTCTCTGGAGGACTTGGTTCTTTTGACTGAGGACATGCGACGTCAAATAGACTAACACCCCACCATCTACCCTAAGTACACTACCAAAGTATTCACTCAGGACGTCCGCTTCGCTTTGGCCGTTGGTGGCGATACCGCGGTCCCTGGCGGAAAGTGGACTTATTGATCGTTCAGCCTTTTAACAGTGCGTAGCTGTAGAATCCTCTAGGCTGCTTTCTCAAGCATTCGGCCAATACAGGCTCAAAATCCCGCCTACAAGCTCTCAGAAGACCCACCTTTACGTTTCTCAGATTTGTGTAACGAGTCTACGCTAGCTGACTGCCGGCAGCTGTTTTAGGTTTCCGGGTGCGATTTGTGCATTTGATAGCCTTGGCTATTGCAGCCTTCCGCCAAGTTGATTTCCCTTCCCCATTCTTCCGCCGCAAGAATGCAAACTCTTTCTGGGGGCCTTTGGAGTCCGCTTCATGACCTGCTTCCCCTCTCAGCAGTAGCCTTCTCTACTGAGTCCCACGTCTGCAGAATCACCCTAGCGAGAAGCTTAACTTAAGACATACCTCAAACATTACCAACAACTAGATCACGGATTACTTTAACTCAACGCACTGGTGCAACTCACCCTAATCACAACGGCTTCTCTCCCGTCTTGCGTATTCAACTCAATGGTCCCGTGGCTGC
The DNA here is from genome assembly GCA_948099385.1 of Fasciola hepatica. Classification (NCBI taxonomy): domain Eukaryota; kingdom Metazoa; phylum Platyhelminthes; class Trematoda; order Plagiorchiida; family Fasciolidae; genus Fasciola; species Fasciola hepatica. The sequence continues at coordinate 3,444,942 of CANUEZ040000012.1, read as the reverse complement.
ATCCCCACCACCATGGCGTGAACCACCTATCAGAGCCGTCATCCGGAATCTCATTCACCCCTTACTCCATCAACTCTTCTGCAATAATAATAATGCCGATGGTATATTTCCTGATCATGGTCAAGACTCATGCAAAAGGCATGATCAGAGAACACAGCAATTCACAGCAATGTGGGGTAATCACACTTTTGGAGTTCAAGGTTCACACAACTGCGGTAATAGAACAATAACTCTGGACAGCGTTTAAGTAAACTAAATCGGAGAGGGTCGGCGCGGCTATTGCGAGTCGGTTTCGAATTCGGGACGGGAACGGTATGGTTAGCCGAGTGGACGTAGGAATGCAGATAAAGGCGATACTGAAAAAGGGTAAAGGTGCAGTGTTTGCAAGGACCCATAGAGCAACTGGGGCCGGACATCACGACGTGAACAGGGAGTTGAGGAAGGAATAGCGCACAGCTTACCTTATGGGCGCCGGTAACTGTCTATAACGGATCCGGTAGTCCAGAATGGATCACGGCTATCTACGAAATTTGGTGTGCAGTCGATCAAGATAGAGACAGCGGTGGAGTGAAAGAGATTCAAAGGAGAGTCGGGAAGTGTAGAAAGAGACGCGGTGTGGCACCAAATGGATACTTGAGGAATCGATGTCGAGAAACTGGTTGAGAGTGTTACCGAAAGAGAATTAAAAATAGAGTCACTGTGGTGTTGCCAAAAGGCCGTCGGAGGTGCCTGTGGATCGAGGGAAGATTGATCTTCCATCGGATAACTCACTGTGGAGGGACCCTATGATACAAAAGCAAGTGAGTCGAATGGGTTAATCAGGTTGGCCTTTTCGTATAGGTAATTCCAATATTATATGGAAAATCATATGGAGGCAGAAACCTTAACCAGGAATGCAGTGCGCTTTTAAGGAGCGTGAATGGTGAATGGACACAACGAGGAAGTTCAACGCGAAGCAGTCGAGGGAACGGTGCTGAAGCAACCAAGCAAATACACAGGGGTGGCGAAGAGAAAGAAAGACAGCGGTGACTGAGGGAGGCCAGACCCGAAGGAGCGGAGGAAGTTGAAAGAGTGAAAAAGTAAGATCTGCTTGTGCGATAAAAGAATGAAGAACCAATTGATTGGTATTTTTTTCCTAAAGAAATTGATTGTTGTTGATGGCAGGTAGTGCATGATGAGGGTAGCAGCCATAAGGGGCTAGACTGACGGAATGGGGAGAGTAGGTACGGAACTCAACGGCGGGGGCCGGATTCTGGTCATTGTTTTCGGTACTGCAACGCAGAATGAACTGAACTGCTTGTAAGAAGTACGCGAAATGGATGCTGATGAGGTGTGGGGCGGTGGGTGGTTTCAGGAATCCGTCCGGCTGGCCGGTGAGACTACCGTGATTGACTGTAATCCCGGTTATGGGATTTTGATCACTGGTCAGCCATGTAGGGTGCTCCATATGAAAACCTCACCAGGTATGAGTATAGGTTTCACCACGGTCAATCCGAACGATCAAATCGTTTAGTCCGTAAGGCAATCTAGGTGTAGAGTCGACTAGACTGATGGGCTACCCAGGTAACCAATGTGTTCTGAGAGAGAAGAGAAACGCGGCAGTCTGGGGAATGCTCCAGCTGTGGGTTATGATTACCGGCTTAACAAAAATTAGAGTGGAAATGCTACTTGGCGGCCAGTGGACCGATCTACGAGGGATTAACGGGTGGAGACTGGTGGTTTTGTAGGGCAGTTGGTTGATGGTGGAAATATTAAGCTCATGCTTAGCCAGAGAGCAAAATGTTTGGGCTGATAGGTGGTAGAAAGGTAAAGAGACCCAGTTGAGGACCAAAAATAAAACAGAAAAGAATGGGGTCATAAATAGAAATGGGAAAATGGTATAAAGCAGTCAGGATGTTGACCTGTCTGTAGGTGAGGATGGAGAAACTATAAAAAAGGAAATGCTCAGAGCTAAGGTGAGGCCTCCTGGTGTGAATGCGAACGTGTTGGTTTTCCGTGGGGTCATGAGTAATCAGGTGCACATGCTTGCTAGGTGGAATGGGGTCCTAACATACCATGAGCGAATACGCTAGTCTGTGAGCGTTGGTTATCAAAGGATGGTATTCTGCGTGGTAGGACTCGAGATGACGGTGGAGTGTAAAAAAGGACGATGAGACCACTAAGTGCTAGCCTGGGACAAGGGAGTTGAGTGAAGGTGAGCTCCTATCATTGAAGGAATAACAGTTTTTCAAGGAAAATAGTATCAGTGAGAATTTTGATTTTGTAACTAAGTCAACATGGTAGCAAACAAATCATCGCTGACTTTGGACAATATTATTAGTGCCTGGGCTCGAGGGGAACACGGAAAAAGTGAACTTGTGGATGGAAAATCACAAAAGCGCAATAATTACGTTCCTCGTTCCGACAACCAATGTGGGCGAGGCTTTGCCCATAGCTGTTATTCATAGGCGTATCAAAGCCGGGGTGTAGTCAGAGCAGAGGTCGCATGATGTAACTATTCAGACCGTGTATCGACTACTGCATTAAACATCAGGAAGCGTTTGTGGAGAGCTGGAGCGGCGTGCTGTCACCAGGCACTGGCCTAGACAAAATGAACTGCAGGTTAACTCGAAATCGTGAGGTTTCCCATATGCAGGGTCGGGTCTGGGCTGCTATCAAAAATCCATCTGTGAGGACGGGGGCAGAAAGCACTAGCCCAAAGGCCTTCCCAACCAGACGTGTGTTTTTCGTCTTTTTATAGAGGAAGGGAGAGGGACTTTACGCCATAGGGTAAACTTCCCATTTCTTCTTGACGGTCCTCTCTTTACACGTGGCCCATTGGGTCCGAGGCTGATAGGGATGGATGTTTTCCTTTATTGTGATACCGCTACAGACCAGATGCCATAACCTTCGGGGGTGTTGCTGCCACAGGCTGGGAAGGAAAAAACAGGTTGGAGCAATCACTCGGATAATGGCAGCATTCCTGGGGTTATCACTTAACAGCCTGCTCTTTCCAGTAACAGGGTCGGACAGGTTCCAGTGCATATGCGAGCCACCTGGTGAACGCACCGCCGGTTTCGATATGCAGGGTAACTTCACGGGCACGACGAAGTTGGTGGGAGGGTATCACCACTGGATTTGCAGAGGTTGACCGCTAGCTAGTGCAGTGGCAATGGGTGATTAGGGCAGATAAGCCGACGATTTTCGGCCGAAAGTCGCACGCCTAGGGTGAGAACTGATGAAATGTAAAAATCATAGGATCCAGTATACCGAAAACTGATAAGTAAGAGACAGGAAGTTTTCGGTAGAAGATTGGTTGTAGGTCCGAATGAAACAACTTCTCGATCAATCACGGGTAATGTTGCACGGAAAATGAAGGCGTTGTATGAGGAGCAGATGGACGGTAGGGAGCTATCTCAAAACCCTGAGCCTCAGGCATGATAGTGAGTCAAAGTCAAGTGACGACTAGCGGGTAAGTGTTTTTTTGACGGGACGTTGAACTGTATTTATAACTGCGAGATAGGCATCCGTATGCAAATTAAAGTGAATTACGGCAAAGTCTGATGAGGGGGAGAAGAAGAGTGAGTAGATTAATGTCAAGCAGCTTTATCAATAGCCATGCCATGGCTATGGGAAAAGAGATAAGAGGATGGGAGGAACTGGAAAATTATTTGTTGCCAGATTCAGCAAAATAGATGAAGGTGTAACAGAATTATCGGACTAAAGATAAAATCTTTCTGTGGGAAATCGCAGAACAAAAGAAGGTGAAAGGTACAGAATTGAGAGAGAGGAGAAAAAAGGAAGAAAATGCCGCCATAACTGAGGCCAGATTCCAATCAGTGCTGCACTCCAGAGAAAGTTCAACGACTGTGCGTGTCGGGCTTTGCTGAGGGAGAAGTAAAAGCGCAAATGACGGATCAGATGTGGAAGAGAAGCAAAACGAATAGGTGAGTAACGCGAGTGGAGGGAACAAGCGCGGCCATGGCCCGAGAGACCATGAGGCCCAGAAATAAGGGAGTTCGAAAATTATTAGAAACCTAATCCGACTTCAAAAGCCCTCCCTTCACTTATGTACGGATCTATGAGTTGGATTGTAGTTTGTACTGTGAGGTATTTGCTTATGTGGGCCTTAAAAGTCTTAGACGGCCTTACAGAACGTATATCATGGGGTAATTTGTTTCATAAAGCAGCGCACTAAACCAGGAAAAAGTTGGATCTAAGAGCAGTTCTGGAAATGTGAACAGTAACTGCTTTGTCCTTCAGTCTTGAAGAATATTATGAGTCCGTTAGGTTTTTGAACTGCGGTGCCGACTCGATGATCTGATTTACAACAAAAACCATGAAAAAATATGAGGTTCAGCTCCATGCCCCTAAGCCATAACTGATCTAATTTCAAATGTTCACAGCTTTGGCTGTAAGTGAGCTGAATGGAAAAGCCAATTAGCTCCATTGTCGTAAGCCGTTGAAGAGGTAGATACTACCATGGCGAACGAAACTGAAATCATCATTTATGTATATGAGGAAAAAAAGTGGGCCCAAAAGGCTGCCTTTTTTAACACCACTGGTGACAGGTTTGGGTTTGGAGATAGAACCATCAATCTGAACCAACTGATGACTGTCGGGGAAAAAAGAATCAAATCAACCGAGCGACGGGTCCGTGATTATATGAGATTTAGCCTATGGTAGGAGCTGAGTGCGTGAGACCCGGTCGAAAGACTTCTCCATATCAAGCAGGATAATAATCATAGACATGCCCTTGTCAGCAGCCTCCGTGGCTGAGTTCTAGAAGATAACTTGACAAGTATGGCGCAAACGGTTTTTCAGGAAACCGCGTTGACCCACACTGAGCAAGTTATTTGTTAAAAGGTGGGCAATTATCTTATTCCAAATGGGCTCCATATAGAGCACATCATACTGACTTGTCCTTCTTCAAATTCTTGCTGATACCTCGTCGAGTACATTTATTTTAGTACATAATTTGTCGAAGGCTTACCAGCTTTTCTCTGGCCATTTCTTTCTTCATCGCTCCTGAAATCGCCTCGTCGATCCACGGGATTTTTGCCGTGTCCTTGTGATTGACTCCGTCGGCAACTAGCCATCAAATTTTACCACGAAATTGGCCATCGGTCCATTGCATTTTTTCCCTGAAGGTTCATTCTTGCACATCGTGGAGTTTCCTGTCCATATACTGTTCACATTCCACAGCATGCAAATGACTCTTTGAACTTTCCCTGACAAAGTCTTCTTTATACAAGAGCCCCGCAAATATGCTTTGAATCCTTCAAAGTGCTGGTGGTTGTGATCATTTCAGCCGCTGTTCTTGTATGCACATCCCATTTTTCACTGACTCCAAACACCATTAGCAAAATCTAACGCTTGACCTTGACCTTCAGATTTGCCAAGCCCTATCACCGTTTTGTTTCACTCTAACATTATTAATCAAATCTTTGTGTTCAGATGTTCTACCCTTTGGTATACGCTGATTCTGACATCTCTTGACCAATCTAATCGTGCACTCCAGCATTAGTTCAGTTCAGTTCAGTCTGCACAGGACAGGTTATGGCCACGGCCAATCGAGCGTCCAGAATTCCTTCGATGGTATGCACACCAGTTATGCACCCACCACTGCCGATTGTATTTGATCGAATCCCCGCTGAAACTGAGAGGGAAACGGAAAACCTCATCGCAGCATGCTTCAGGCTCATTCGAAATTCACCATGATCAACATTATTATCATTACTATTATTGTTGTTATTATAATAATTGTTATAAGAAAGGAGCTCTTCTCCTTCAGTCAAGGCTTGTGGACTTCAACCGGCAAGGTGATGTTTAGAGGGTTGAGGTCACCCACTGTAAGGGGTTCATGCGCACCCCCAATTAGTTCGCGGAGGTACCACAACAGGCGAACATCCTCTCCATAGCCTGCACTTGGAGCCCCGTAGACGGAGACAACGCTTACCTTCCTCCCGGGAAGATGGCCGTGGCTGCGCACCGCTGGGCCCCCCAAGCACATATCTTGGTCAGAGACTCAGGATGGTTTGTACTTTCCCTAATGAGGATGGCTACCCCTCCGACGAGGCAATCGTGTTCTTTATCGTGCCTATGGATTGCAAAAGCCTTACACGTTAGTCCCGGCACATGGTCTCCTTTGGAGAGTCATGCCCCCGTAAAAGGAATTATTGACGCGTTGCGTTCCCCAGCAGCTTTGGAGAGTCCCATCCATTTGTTTCTAATGCGACAAGCCTAGGTGTACGACACTACCGCGTTAGCCTTGTCGCCTAGGTGTGCGGTAATGTTCAGTCCTGCATGGCCCTCGGGCGTAACGCTTGAGACGAAGGCAAGTTTTTGTATCGATCTCTCCCACCGGGGCACATGAAAACCGCTGGTGATCTGGGGCCTCCAACGACCTCCAGTCCATTCCTCTGGGAGTTGCTATGACGCCCAAAATGCCAAGGATCGCGTTGTCTCGCACCCTCGAACAGTGTTGCCAACTACTATCTTCCAATTCGTCCTAAATTAAAACTTTTTACAAATTTATACGCGGCTTCTTAACTTCTATCGGCGAGGTAGCTCGGGGGCCGAGTACGGCATTCTCCCGCCCCTGGGGATTTCTGACCAGTGCCTCAGCGGGAGTAGCCAGGTGTTCATCTAGGGCTAGACAGTCAGGCCTCACCTCATACACGTCTACTGCAATCTGGTATCTGCCCTTGTTGGTGTAGGCCACCACTGCTGCCCATGCCAACAATAAACTTCGGATGGATTCATAGGCGAACTGGACTGGCTTTGGTCTCGCAGAACGTACACCTTTTTTGCAAGTGGCGACTTGTCCCCACCCCGTGCGCCCTTCTCAGAACGGTAGGTTACGGAACACCTGCAATTTGCTGGATGTCGTAGACCCTCCTCCTATCCGTGTTCTGCCTAGCCTTCGACTCCATTATGGAGGGTTCCTCATGGTTTAGGACCAGAAGCCTGCAGCTTAAGACCCTCCCATGGATAAGATCTGCCTTTACTGATTCACCTCCTTCACCTTCTAATACTAGGACTCCGGGGTCATCCGATCTGGCCGGCCCATCCTTCGCAAGCTTACACTCACTCTTCTTTAACTGCCTTGCTTTTCTGCTCTTCCGATCAGTCCACTGGCCCCTGTCTGTTTGCCTCAAGGGAGCTGAGGCGACGACCGCAGGTCAGGCTCCCAGAACTTCCAAGCCAGCTTCAGAAACGGTCCTCTGAGGCCCGTCTACAACTTCTACAAACGACCGTCTACGGCTTATCTGTAGTATTTTGGAGCTTATGCTAGTGGTACCACATGATGGGAGCTGTTCCTTCCACCCGGCCTGCAGTCTGAAGTCCAGACTGGCCGCCTTCATGCGAAAAGCACAGGCACACTCCTCCCATCTGTGAGAGTATTAGCTGACGCGTCGACAGACTGCCTAGATTCGTTTACAGGCTGCTTATATTCGTCTGTCCAAAATCGGTGGCAAACCTCCAGCCAGCAAAGCGAGTCGATGGTGCAGTCGGTTCGCGACGAAAAGGAGGGAAGCCATCCAATCAGCGGTGAACGGCCGCCCTAATCGAACCGGTCGGAGTCAACAAATCAGAGCCGGACGTTGTGTTAACGGGACTCAGCGGGTTGGACCCATCATTGGCCGGGAGTCGTTGTAGTCGAAGTTAACGGAAACCAGCCAATCGGTATCCAGAAGATGTTTCAACAAATCTCAAAGAAATCCGCCAAAGAGGGACTTGAACTACACAGCCATTCAGAAGATCCGTTTCGGGGAAGAGCTTGGTATCAACAGGCTTCGTACAACGACTATGAATGGATCATCTGGTGATCTACAAAATGGTTCATTTTTGCACGATAAGTGGGATGGTTTGGAGGCGGGAGAGCTCCTCGCTGGAGCTAGAGACGAGGCAAAACATCGTCGGTTTTATTTATAAGGGTGATAGGTGCCTCGCTACTCCTTAAAACATGATGTGGGCCCACACCGTGCATACCTCGCACTCTATAAAATATACTACACGTTTTCCACACATGGATGCGGGACACGGGTGAAAAACATTTGGCATGCTGAAGGATGCACAAGAAGTGACAAAAATAGCTCGAGGTCTGTTTGGCTAAAAGTTGAAATCTTTGACACTTGCTAGTGCAACCCCTTAATGGGAATGCATAAAATACTGTGAGTTAGAAGAAATCGCTTCCCAAGGACACAGAATATTTCCCGGAAACGCTACAATAAAAGCGAAAAATATTCTACAAATGAAACAAAACTTGAAAACTATTCCGACAAACTCGGTTTTGTGAAATAAAGTGAATTATTTCACACATTTCCAAAATACGAATACAAGCTGGAGGGCTTCGAAAAAGCATACCACTTGGTACTCAGTTTGCACGCGATGGAATTGGTCGAGAGTAATTTCGCCCGCAGATGGTAGTGTAGTCTTTGCTTTTTCGTACATCCAAACAGCGCGTGTTCAAGACACGAGAAGGTGCCGGTCCTTCCAAATGTAGCCACTGGTGGGGTTTTAGAGCGCCTGTTACGTCTGGATGTCAGTCAACTTTTCCAGCCGGGGCTATTCCGCATAGTTAATCTCACAGAGTATGAACAGCTTGTGGTCCCGGGGCGACACTCCAGGTTGGGTCAGGTAGGGCCACATGAATTGGGGCTTGAGCCAATGAATTTCTGCTTCTTGCACAATAAGTTCCGAGTCATTCCTGCAGCGCTGTTTCCCAGGTGTTCCGTGCAAGCTGTTGGTGGTCTGTCGACTGTACGATAGGGAATAAAGCAGGTTCGCGCTCGGGGATAACAGCTAACTTCAACCTCGAGACCTCGGGGAAGGAGGGTTCAGCTCATCAACTCGCTGCCACCCTTACACGCGATGTGTACCGAGACATCGAGTGGTCAAACCAAATGATAGAGAGTGGCTGTATGAAAGGCTGTCTAAAGATCCCAATATACTGGAGGGCCGGTAACTGACTGATTGTATGAAGAAGTAATTTTGGGCTAGGGAAAATTGTATGAAATAGTACATTGCCCCATACTTATTAACCCTCGTCCGAAAAAACTACCCAGCAGGCATTTGACTTGCGCTTGAAAGCAGAAAGCGAAGTCTCTTCAACCATATCTGGAGGTGGCATAATAACCTGTTAGAGGTCCGGTGGGAGAGTAGCTGAACCTCTACTGTCTTCACTGCTTTTGGTTTATCTAGTTTATATCCGTGCTCCCTGAGTTTCGGCTTATGTCTACGAGTCAAAAGGGTACTGAGGGCGACAGTGATTCCGTGGTAGGTTTTGAAAGCCTCATTCAGGTCTCACCTGGGCCTTCGACGATCAAGCGAGTGCAAATCTAGAAAGGCCAGCATACACTTGTGTGAGGCTCCTTGTAAACCGCTGACCATCCGACCAAATCTCCGAACTGGTTTCAGGGCCTTCCGGTCATTCACTAGGTTGAGTGCTGAAGACCGCGAACAAAGATGTTAGTGAGGTCGTACGAGTATCTGGTATGAGAGCAATAGTAGTCGGGCACCTCCCGGGCCCCACTGTCCCTTCGAGCTTAAAAAGCGCACGATTCGCCTTAGAATCTGCGAAGACACACAGTTTAGTGGGCTTGAAGCCGCCCTGAGAAAGAAAATCCAAGCTCGCTGCTGAATAGCCAGCTCCATGGATTCCGGTTTGGGCGACTCAGTGAATCTCCTCTCAATGTCCACCCAACCTGGAGGCTGGTGTGTGCGTCTTTCTGCATCCAGAAGAAGCGCCCAATTAGTAGCCTTATTGGTAAATTCCTTCCGGTCCTCTTGCAACCAACTTGATCCCGGTTTACCCAGCAGTTTGTCGTCGTCAGCGAAAGAGAAAGAGGGACAAATGGCTGCTACTGCTGGGCCATTCACGCACACGGAGAACGGCAGACGATAGAGGGCGAGCACTTGAAGCTATCTGCGGCAAGCTCTTGCTAGTGTGGACCTAGTTAATTCAATTCTAACGAAGAAGCTACCGGCAAGGTGTGAGCACAGCCATTACGATACCCTTAAAGCCACTCCATACACTTCCAGTTTGGCTATCATCAGTCGAGGGTTCCTTGAGCCGTAGGGTTTCCGGTTACCAGGTAGCAAGGCTTGACTAGTTCTGCCGGTCAAATCTAGAAGAAACTTTATCCCTAAAGGGAAGTAAGTTGGTCAGGCAGGACCTAATTCAAAATAAGCCGTGTTTTCGTGCGGCAGTCTAAGGGTAGTAGACTACTTGCCCTCAGGCGGTCACTGACTTGTCCCTCCATAAACTTGAGCAGGACTTGACGGCGAGATACCTGGTCATCCTAATTATTGCACAATTGAAACTCCGTGGGTCCATAAGCGCCTCGACAACTGAGAGAGACTTATTTTCTTCGGGGCTTGGCCGTAATTGGATGAGGTTCGGGTCAGACCTTCAACCCCTATCCTCTTTACCAACTTTTCGGACCACTGCAGCTAGTCACACCCCCATCACGGTCACTCTCCCAGTAATGAGAATAACAGCAGTGAGTAGTTGGCAGTAGCTAAGGAAGCCGTGAAGAAGTGAAGTGAGAAGAGCGAATCTGTCGTTCAAGGAAATCGATGGTACAGGCTGCTGGTCATCTTTCTCTGAATACAATCCTCCACACCATATATCGCCTTCGTTTGAACTCGTTCACTGCGCCCAGGATTACATCATCCCTCGGGATCCAATCCATAGAGACCCCAACTGCGAGAGACTATCCTCTAATTCTGGCCCCATTTGGTTCCTCGTTGGTTGTCAGAGCGTGTTTCCTTGGACAGCCACCACCTTGCGGCTCAAATAAGGTCCCTGTGTGACTTCGTGCTTCTGTGGGCCCTTTTAGTGCTTGGAAGCCAACCTGGAGTCAACTCTCTTTATCCTTCTTCCTGAGTAAAATAACCCTAGTTGCTCCATCTTACCTTCGCGGGGCAAATGCTTCCGCTTGACAGACCATTGCCGTTTTTGCTGCTTGAGAGCCTTGATATTCCCCGTCATATATGGCCCTCACACCTGGACACGGTCGCCTAGATAGAATCTCCATAAAGCTTTGCACAGAGATAACAAGACCTGCGGCTCACTAGAGCCAACCGTCCCCGGTTGCTGGTACAGGGCTGCGCATGCTTGCTGCAATAATTTCTGACACCGGAGCCTAGGCTCAGATTCAGGGCTAACAATTACCTCTAGGTACCAGGCACTGTGGCATGAGTTAGTGTCCCCGATATTCTGGTACATCCAGCAGCTGGACGGACCGTGGCTCTCCCTCTTTGAAAAAGATTTTTTATTTGCGCAGAATGAGAAGGTGATTTTACTTCACAGGCCAAGGGTAAAATATGCTTTGATCACGCCAGACATCCCCTTCATCTGGAGCTCTTATCACCCTGACGGCTTCAGCGAATAAAAGCGCGGCCTTTCCAAAGTTTCTGGAATTTAGTTAATACACAATACGGAAAACAAGGATTCCTGGACTGGCCCTCGAGAAAAACCATCCATCCTACCATTATCTGACAGGCAGCCTTTTATTCTCACGGAAAACCCTGTACTTTGGGTTATTGTTCGATTCACCTTTGTACCTTCTCCATGAGTTCAAACAGTTATATCTTCGCCCCTGGTAGTTTAGGGCTATTCGAATCAGTGGCCTTCTGGAACTCCAGATGCTAGATTCCCGTCTATCCTCCTTGGCAAGTTCGATTATCTACCTTGTCTCCAGATCTTTTCAAGGTGGGGGCACAGAAAAGCCTGAGCTAAAAGCCACGCTGGCTGATAGTTAATAGGTTTTGTCCCCGAACCACTTACCATCCTATCTCACGGTATTCCGTCGACAGTAATAAGCCCCACCGACTGCAGACTAACCAGCCAGTAACTGGCCCACTTGGTTCAGCCCCGACGGCTGACGGAAGCCAGTCTTGAGGTAGTACAGTTCTGTCCAATGACGCTTTGAACAGCTTGGTTGGAGTGGCAAAATTTGGCAAAATGTTTCGTAGGTTGTCGACGTTTCCGTCTCCACGAATTTCCTTTCTCAAGAATGGTTTTACCCGTGGCGACCAGTACGTCGGCACCTCACCAACGACTTCGACTGCGCTGCGTTTTTGAACACTAAAGTTTTACCGTTATTTTTCACTCGGCACATCGATTTTCGGCGCCATCCCTGCCGATATCGGTCCTGGCACGACAATTCTTATCAACAGCTTGGCTGGTATCAATACCAAAATGGATGCAAGTATCATCAGAATTGCTAGGTGGATGTCATCCGGATGTGACCCTTGGATAAGTCTAGCTGTTTCGGGCTGATCAGTAACTCTCGCTTTTATTTACTCGTCCGGCATTTTCGAGTCCTTGCTGCCCCTAGCCATGGGTAGCCCTTGGGCTTTCGGAAAAGTCGGCAGGCTCGCTGGAAAAATTCCAGCGATTTAGCTGTTTTTCCTCTTCCATTATTGTCCGCACTCCTCATAAACCCCTGTCAACAACTAGAGACTTCCTCAACTTTGCCTTAGACTGAACTTCGTTGTAGTACTTTCTAGGAGGGCTTCTGGAGTTCCACCCAGCATGTTCTTCATGGTTATCCCCGCACTGCCTCTTTAATCGATACGACATATTCATCGCTGCTTTAAATTGCAAGGAGACCTGTTCAAAGCTGGTGCGTCTGCATTTTCTGAATGCTTGTTGTTTTCAATTCAGAGCCATTCTCACTTGACTTGTCCATCACTTTGGTAATTCGTTTCGTCTGACCCTCCCAAGTGATGAGGCAGAACCTGTGGTTTCCAGTAACCTGCTGTTGATTCAAAACCGTCACTTTTTGCTTCACGCTTATCGTTGGCTATCTTTCTACTTATCCGGAGGTCAAATTTAACCGAAATATTCTCGTCTATCTTTGAGAAGCTCCTTCTAGGCTTATCAAGCACACTTATCATCTGAGGGTTTAGTTCAAACTCGATTGCTCCAAGGTCACCCTGGCCCGTAGACCCCGAAACGTCAACATTTTCTAGATTATTGGGGCTCCTGTCATCACAACACCAAGAATCGACGGGGGCTAAACGAATCCCTGACTTATTATTTGGATAAATTTCACAGGACCGGTGATAGCCAGCGCCAATTGAGCACCCAGGTCCCTTTGGGTGGAGTCAGCACCAACCGCTGTGATTGTCTCTAGTTTTTTCCGTCCGCTTGGCTTGATAGAGTCTCCATATGATCCACTTTTGCATGAAATTAATAAAACTGAAACCACTGATCTTCCAGGAGAGAGATAGCCATTACGTGTGCCTCCTCTCATAAAGTTTGGGCTTGAGATTGGTCTGCCGACTACCTGGCTCACTTCAGCAGCAACCTTTGCTCTACGGTCCTAAAATCTGCCCCCAAAAATGTCTCTTTTCATTTTTTGTCTGACACACGTTGAAAAATGTGACATGTTCCCAACTTACCAGTTTTGCCAGCCGGTCTTATAATCCGACTTCACCAGTACAGAAGCATTTGGCCAGGACATTTCACCTCTAGAGCTTATTTCATCATTTTACTCCTTTCTCTCTTTTTCCTCCGTCGGAAGCAACCGAGAAACATGTCAACAGCTTCTGCTTTTTTGAGCATTTCAGAATTTAAAAAGCTTTTCTGAGTTTCACCCTGTTTGTTTTCTCTTTTCTGGACAGAATAGTCTATAACCAGTCTGTTACTGCTAGCTCTCCCTAGCTGAAGTCCAGCCATTTCCGTAGCTGGCCGCTGGAACAGTTTCACACGGGCGGCCGTTTTTTGGAGCAAATTACCAAAGCCTGAAAGCAGTATCCCAAGTTAGGTCACACTACAGCTTCTTTAAGGGGGGAGGACATATATGATAATAAAAATACTGGTTTTATTTTGGATGAGTCCCAGGTATGCTACAGTGCCTGATCCGATGACTCAATTTAAGTCAGACTCAGGGTTTTCAAAAGGATGAAGTATATGCTCAAGAAGGGTAATAGGAGAAAGTTTGAAAGGGCTAAGTTGACAGTAAACCCAGAAAAATTTGAAGTTCAACGCCATATGGTCTTTCTGACTAGCCCCGAGTGAAGTCGGTTGTAAGTGTGGAACACATAGGCCATTGGTACCGCAAGAGGGTGGGAGCAGAAGAGAAGTTGAACACCATGGAGGAATATTTTTATGCATCTTTTAGAAGTGGAATTTATTAGGAAAATATAAATTCGCTTGCACAGTGCGCAGTATGAAACATTTATGAGTAGAAAACCCAACCATGTACAGAGTGGAGCATTAGGGGTGAAAAGCAATGGATCAGGCGGCCGCTGTGGCAGGGAAGTTTGACAATGGTATGCGGCCGGCATTAGTCATAAGGAAAAACATAACAAGAAGTAGGAAAGGGGGAATGTCAAATCAGGGGAGGAGGAAATGGCCGAAGGGCATACAGGTTGGCTTTCGGCGAATTGCTTACTTTGTAGCAGACAACTCATGATTTATCGACGTGAAAGCTGATAGGTGACGATAGATCGAACTGGGTTGCTTAATGCGGCGGCTGAGGAGGACGATAGATTGCAAAAATGATAGTACGGTGTAAAGTTAATAGATGCATTGGTGACCACTGCTGTGGGCAGATCACAGGATAATGGTAGAGAGAGCCATAGGATAGTGAGTCCGAAACAAAGGACAGGTACAGAACATCGGCTGTTGGACAAAGTATATTAGTCAGCTAAGTTGACGGCAGAAATTTGTGGTTGGACACTGGAGAAGCCAGGGGCATCGAAAATGAGACACGCATATAGAGAGGGAGAGTGCCTATCAAAGTTCTGACGGGAGAGAGGTACCAGAGGAAAACAGATAGGCATACAGAAAACTACTTACTTTATATTGAGGTGGTCAGAAGTATCAGTGTGAAAATTAGAGCTAGATGAAAGACTAGATAGTTGTGTTTAAATACAGGGATTATGGGGAGGCACAGTTTGGAGAGTGGATGATAAAGTAGGAGGCAGATTAGTGTAACCAATAAGTGAAAGTTTTGTCCCGTTTGCCATGGACTAATGAAGAACGAACAAAGCTGCATAACAAGTATCTGACACGGTAATGGAACAACAGCTACAGAACAAGAACGAGTCGGTGGGCGAAGAAAATGGTAAAATTTTAGGGCTTGTTATTGGCTGAACAAGCTGTAAAGACAGCGAGCAGTAGCTGAGGGAAGAGGGACTACCCAGTGACGGAAAAATGCCACAGGAAGACAACTGGGCTTTTGGCTGATTATCTGCTGTATAGAAGATGGATAGTGATATTTCAGTGTGAGGGTGTCAATCTGGTGATTCATTGACCCGAGATGCCTTGCACAACCGTTGTTAAGGCGAAAATCATGCGGAGGCGATAAAAGAGTAGATGAAATGTAAGTGCACAACATTTCTGACCTTATTGACAGGTGTGTCATCTGATGGTGAAGGAGAGGTGATGCTGACTGAGAAACATATTCAAGACCTTCTTATATGAAAAAAACATGGGTATCTACAAAATCAGGACGAAGAAATGGAATGGCTCTGGGAAGGCGATCATTTGAGCTGAGTGCAGATTAGCGCTAATCACCCCACCAACACCTGGAGGAATACATAGTATATTTCAGAGCTGGACTTCATCTGCTTATTGTGATGAAGAAGTGAGCAGCGCAAATAAGTGCACCAATGACCGCACAGCATTAGCGAGTTCTAACATTGGAATGGACATTATAGCGAATGGGGCAAAAGGGCAGACAGACCAGAAACCCAAGGAGGTAGGCAATGAATTACCTGCAAATCGATGAAAATTTTTGTCAGCTACCACTGTTTGCAAAGGAAAAGATGGTTGTTAAATAGAGCTGAAGGCTATTCACTGAGCAGTATATTGATGGGCGATAAATTTTTCCTGACTTGGAAAGGGTAAGTTATAACGTTGATATAAACAGCAGGCTCGGAGCGAAACCAGTGAAAATTAGAGGGGAATAGAGCAAGTGTTGTGGTAGCAGCAGCAGCGCTAGCATAAGAAAAGCATCTAGCAGTCCACCACCAACGCTGGTGGATGAGACTGGCCGTGCTCTAGACACCCAGCCTGAAAACCCTTTCTGGAGGCAACATGCGCGATCAGCAAAGCTGGTTTCCCCCACACATCTGTGCACACATCCCATACACCCGATGTGCTCCAGATAAACATGGAAGTCTGACCACTTCCAGCACCACTGTGATTAGAATAAGTTGTACTAACTCGATAAGATCAAGTAGTACAGGCTCTGGCGACCGGGTTGTGGGGATCCTAGGGGCAAAGCTAGTAGAAGAGCAGTGGTGTCGCAGAAAAATATCAAACTGTGTGAAAAACCCAGCTGTTTAACCCAGTGAGAGGAATTTCCAAGTTATTGGTCATGAGATGAAATAGGCGATAAACGTCCATGTTGCTAAGTTCTGGAAGCAAAACGAAAAAGGCTGCAGTCTGATAGTTCAGCCAACTGCTTGTTCAGGGAGAGACTTTGACTAACAACCTCATGATGCTTTAGTCAACCAAGGAACTAGAAATGACAAAGAGGCGTTCATAAGGCTACAGACCAGATTTTAGGGTTAAAGGACAAGCGGATTGAAAAATGGAACGGTTCCAGCGGCAGGTTATCGTGAGGCTTAGTGTGAATTACCGATGAGACAAGGGGGTAAAAATGGGGAGCAGTGAGTGCAAATAGTTGCGAAAATATGTTAAGGATGCCACCATTTATGTTACTTAGTAGTTCCTAGCGCTAAGGACTTTTTACTACTTGATGGAGGCTGCTGATGAAGGATGCTGCGGAGTACCGTAGAAGAAAACAAGAATTAGTGAATCATCGAGGCAAAAATGGCCAGTGGGGTTTTCGCGGTCAGGAGCGCTGAAGTTAGGAAGTGGATGAATGGACGCACGGAAAGTGGTATTGACAGTAATTAGGCACAGAGTTACTTACTTCTATCTGCCTACTACGATATCGAATGAATCCACGCTCTCCTTAGGACCCATGGGCAGTCTTTGTCTACTGGACAATAGCTGTCAAGTTGCTCGATATTATCTTGGACCAAGTTTTTAGGCTCAAGTAGTAGACACGTAGGGACCATGCATAAGAATAAGGTTTTTTACTGCTTGTTATTTATTTTTTTTAAATAATAAAGAGGCTGATGATGGAGACCCAGTTCGCCAAGGAAGCTTGCTCCAAAGGGCGGAATATGTACTGACAAAGAAATTAGGCCGCTTTGCAGTCCCAGCCGCGGGAAATGAGACCATAGAATCTCCGT
This sequence comes from Fasciola hepatica, assembly GCA_948099385.1. Classification (NCBI taxonomy): domain Eukaryota; kingdom Metazoa; phylum Platyhelminthes; class Trematoda; order Plagiorchiida; family Fasciolidae; genus Fasciola; species Fasciola hepatica. Next base: position 3,427,731 of record CANUEZ040000012.1, on the reverse strand, counting down.
GTCGTAAAGAGTACTTGGAGGAAGTTTTGATTTGGGGGCCGAATCGCATTATAAATATTCCATATTGTTGCCCAATATAGACAGCTTCTTTTGTGGACGGCTTTGTCGCGGGGGTTCCAGTTGGAAAACTTCCCTCCGTCTAATAAAACTTGAGGGCAAGGACAGTCCTGGTATCTGGTTAGCAGGCCTACGTTGTACGTTCTCATTTGCTAATCTACCAGTCTGCAGCACTTTAGGAGAGAAGGCGGTGCAATATTCTGAAATCGGTTTGACATTAGGCCTAAAAATGCTTAGCCTGCTCTCCGGAAGAACGAAGTTTCTTTTGATCAGACCAGTTGGTCATCCAGCAACCTGCACCGCTCTATTCGGGGAAATTAAACAACACGAATGCTACCATCCCAGTCTCCTTACCCCCGGACTGTTGGATATAAACTGATCACTAACTCTCAACGTCCTCGTGGGAACCTTGCATTCATACACTAAAATGATACGGGAATACAAGATTTAGCTGACTTGAATGCCAATAATTATGTGCAGATCGGTTAGAGACACAATGGGCCATAGTGCACTGACTAGAGACCGCTATTATCCAATGACGAGGCAACTACTTGGAGACACAGAGGACGATCTTCGGCAGCTGTCAACGCCATGAGGATAACATTTCAAGGAGGGCGTCCTGGGGTTCTAAGCGTGTCAGAATGTGAAGAGTGGGGGTGTAACACTTCCTTTGTTCGGAAACCCAGGCAAAATAAGGTTTGGGCAAGAAAAGCCAAAGGTCTGTTTCCTTTTGCAGGATCGGGCAACAAGCGTAAAGAGGGCAGTTAATATCAAGGCGTTATCAAGCGTGAGATAATGTACCGTTGATGCTTAAAACTGGAATTGAAGTAGACAGGGACGGATTTCGATGGGGAGTTCAGTCCAGGGTCCGGAATATTTCAGCAAAAGGAAAATGAACTTCAGAGTTAATCCGGATATCGGAATAACAAGAGGCAAGTTTCAGCGACGGAGAGGGTAGATGGTGGATGAGTGGAAAACTGATGTGCCGATGGAAAAATGCGGGGCGATTGGTAAACCTATAGAGAAAGGAAAGTCTAAGTCTCACGCAGCATACCCACAGAAGTTAGACATTAAGGAGAGCGCAAATCTTTGATGGGTAAGTTGGTTAGAACAGCCAGGCAGTTGATTAGTTAATAAGTGTCGTATATTCCGTAAAGATATTTTAGCTAAACGTGTACTGGTGAGTGATCGGGCGATACTCTAGACAGAGTATGACATAGAATAGCGTTTTCGCACCACGCGAGATGAAAGACATACTCAGGAGTCCTACGGACTTCTTCGCTTCAGTGGTTTGAAGGGACAAGTGGTAGGAGAAGTTATGGGTGCGTGAACAGTGCAACCCGAGATCTTTTATTGATGGGTGGTGGATAATAGTTAAGCAGTGTATTAGAGAAGAGTCAGGAGGGACTTGACAAGGCAGAGTAATGAAAAGTGCGTTTCTCAGCTGAGAATTCCAATTTCCAGAAATGATACCATTTTGCAAGGCTTTTTAGATGGTGCTGTAGGTTAGAAGCTGCATATATTAGGTTTTGTGGAGATAATTAATACAAACCACTCCTTTCGTCGGCATGTGAGAACGGGAAATCAAGGAAAACACCAATAACGTACACTGGGAACTAAACCCGGCCTAGTAAGCTGCCTTGAGACACACCAAGAAGGAGGACTTCGGGAGATGGTCACCATTTGAAACAACTCAGCTGCAGTGGAAAAGATATCAGGAGAACCGGTTAAAAAAAGATGCATTAAGTCTATAAGCTACAAGTCAGGCAAGGATCCGAAAGTGATAGTCGTGGTTATATGCACCTGTCAAGTCCAAAAATGTGACTATTAGGCACCTTTCATTGTCCGCAGCCTCAGCGAATAAGTTGATGAAGTCCAGCTGGCGGCAGTGAAAAGAACCAGCTTTAGGGAAACCACGTTGGCTTTCACGCACCCGGTTATGGGACATTGAACAATCGGAGAGACACTGTTTGATCAAGCTTTCAAGTAGTACAACACAAGGTGGCGAACAAGCTCGTTTTCAGTGATTCGTAATCATGCCATTACATCACGTTTCATATGAACAGTGTTAGGTGAACAGAACAGAAATCAAGATAAGGCGATGAGTGAAAATGTAAATGGGGGAGAGGGGATCAGTTATCACATGCGTGACCTCGATCCGTCTCCGGACCGTGAACGGGTGCCTGCGCTGTCATTAGTCGGATCAATGGATCTGTGGTTAGTTTGTGGGTAGGGGGTGGGCCAAGGAAGCCTCATCGCTTGCACGAACTGCTTTTGGTCGCACAACGGGGGATTGTAGAGACGAATGCATACCGCTTCCGCTGTGGCTAGAACACGGCTCTTCACCAGTCTCGATTGCCCACTGAACAAGGTGTGAACATACGGCGCTCGCAATTACTTTGACTGCTCCAGTGTTCAACCAAGCTGGGTGGTGTTCACGGACTCCTTCTGATAAATGTCTGGTCGTACGGCCAATGTACGTTGTCCCACAGGAACAAGTAAAGGATTACACACAGAAAGAGGCCATAGAATCTGACACCTCATCCTTTGATCGTAAATACACACACGGCTTTGATGTAAATACAATATGGAGCTCTGCTGCGTAAAATGTTTTGTCGACGGCTCCTGATAATCTGCGATTAATGATATCCGCTGGGATATCGCCTTTGAACGACAGGCGGATGTTAACTGACTTTTTTTGGGACAAATGTGGTTTTCGCTCTTTCTTCCACTTGCCGTATTGTCTTATCAATGAAACGATCCGGATATCCATTTTTCAGGAACACATTACGCGGAGAAAGCAGTTCGTTGTCCAACGTGTCCTCAGTATAAATTTTGCGCGCTCTATTAATCAGGCAACGGATTAAGTTGCGTTTAAATTGGAGTGGCGCGAAACTTTCGAAGTGGATGTACTGCCTGGCAACGTGAAATGGGCGGTACATCCACTTCGAAAGTTTCGCGCCACTCCAATTTAAACGCAACTTAATCCGTTGCCTGATTAATAGAGCGCGCAAAATTTATACTGAGGACACGTTGGACAACGAACTGCTTTCTCCGCGTAATGTGTTCCTGAAAAATGGATATCCGGATCGTTTCATTGATAAGACAATACGGCAAGTGGAAGAAAGAGCGAAAACCACAGTTGTCCCAAAAAAAGTCAGTTAACATCCGCCTGTCGTTCAAAGGCGATATCCCAGCGGATATCATTAATCGCAGATTATCAGGAGCCGTCGACAAAACATTTTACGCAGCAGAGCTCCATATTGTATTTACATCAAAGCCGTGTGTGTATTTACGATCAAAGGATGAGGTGTCAGATTCTATGGCCTCTTTCTGTGTGTAATCCTTTACTTGTTCCTGTGGGACAACGTACATTGGCCGTACGACCAGACATTTATCAGAAGGAGTCCGTGAACACCACCCAGCTTGGTTGAACACTGGAGCAGTCAAAGTAATTACGAGCGCCGTATGTTCACACCTTGTTCAGTGGGCAATCGAGACTGGTGAAGAGCCGTGTTCTAGCCACAGCGGAAGCGGTATGCATTCGTCTCTACAATCCCCCGTTGTGCGACCAAAAGCAGTTCGTGCAAGCGATGAGGCTTCCTTGGCCCACCCCCTACCCACAAACTAACCACAGATCCATTGATCCGACTAATGACAGCGCAGGCACCCGTTCACGGTCCGGAGACGGATCGAGGTCACGCATGTGATAACTGATCCCCTCTCCCCCATTTACATTTTCACTCATCGCCTTATCTTGATTTCTGTTCTGTTCACCTAACACTGTTCATATGAAACGTGATGTAATGGCATGATTACGAATCACTGAAAACGAGCTTGTTTGCCACCTTGTGTTGTTCTCCATGTGCCCTGGTGGAATATTCTTTCAAGTAGTCTGGAGGCTGTGCTTACGTGGATGGTGGGGCATTTATTCTGGGTATTCAAAAGGGAGCTCCTCACGTTCCTAAGTGAAATGGCTTGTGTTTCTCATTGGGGTGAAAAAATTTATATTTCAAAAATGTTGTAGATATTAGAGACGAAGACTACAAAATCAGGGACTTTTAATCAAAGCACAGCAGGCAAGATCCTGTCGAGGTTTCGGCGTAGTGAGGGCTTTGAGTTGGAAAATATGTCGGACGCGCCAGTGGGCGTACATTCCATATCGAACAAACCGGATTCAGTGGTGGGTGCTTTAGGGTGTTACCATGACAAGAGTCAACGGACATAGAAGGCAAAACCGAGTTGGAGTCCCCAGCGATTGCAGCGAGATTATCGGTATGTTATCGTCTGTTATTTTGAAATAAGAAACACTAGAACGATAGCTTGCTTTTCTATCTTCGATTAATTGTAAAATTTGGAGAAACTTATCCCGTAGGATAAGGGCAAATCCCGGGTACTTTCTGTAGTGATGTTCTTGTAGAAATGCGGGCGCTACTAGAGAGCTTGTGTAGGAGAACAAATACAGAGAACTTAGTAGAATCTGAATGTGTTGACAGGACCCTTTAGTACTTCGGTTGTGGAGGATTGAGGGCCTCAAGTCGGTTGTAGGGAGTTCGGTAAGTTGTTATCCGACTTGAATCATTGAGAAGATTAGAACTTCGTGGATTAGCCTCGGGGTGGCTTTCGTGAGTCAAGAATTATCATCCTAAATTATGAACAGTGTGGCTCGGTGAGACGCCCCCATTATTAATGAATAAAGAGAAGAACAATAGGGAAGCCAACTGAATTATTATTAGAAAGGGCTGTAAACTTACATGAAACCACTTTATTATAGCTTTGGAAAAAGTGACTAAGCACTCTAGTTTGCATATAAAGCAAGCCTGAGGTGAACACCAAATCTAACGCTGTTCCTCCTGACTGGAATGGAAACACTTTGCATCCAGAATATTATCCGAATACATGAGACGAAATTGTATGAATAACGGGGGAGGTGACGGTGTCCCAGTTTGTGCTAGCTGCCGTAATTCACCCGCAACCAGCTCAGAGCCGTTAAGTATCTCAGTTAGGTGGGTAAAGCGGTAACATAATTGTAAAGCCAGAAGCTGCAGCCCTGGGGGGCCCGTACAAGCAACCTATGTATAAGCGTGTGCCGCCTTGTTCAGAGGCCATTCACAAGTTCCTGGACAGCATTCAAGATGGGATTGTGGTAAGGGGTTGCGGTTATTGTGCATTTATTGGAGACTAGGCTTCCACCACCTAAGTTGGAAAAGAGTACAGGGCTTTATGGTAGACGGAAAATTGCCTTTTGGGGAGCGGTTACTCGCGAAAAGAAGAGAATGTTTAACGGATTGGCCCTTGGACTGACTGGAACGACGGTGCTATGTATGGAGCGGGACACCTAGGCAGAGTTTCATTGTGAGTCGTCACATGAATGCTTGAGGGATTACAAGAATCGTAGTGGGTTGAGGCGAAGTTGAGCAGGAAGGCTAAAGAGAGCAGACAACGTTCAACTGGTGGTCTGAGAGGAAGTCTACTACACACTGAGAGTTGAGCTAGACGAGAACGACGGAGGAGGTTAGGGGAATTCCATCCAGCAGATGGGTGAATAAATAACTCTGAATAGGTACTAAGGGCGGCGAGGAGTACCGGGAAAAACGTTGATGCAAGTTGCAAATAGGGTGGAAACGGCAAGTTTGCAGGAAGAAATTGGATAACAGGTGGGACACGAGGAACAAAGAAAAGCGGTGGCGGAGGGGACTCCATAACGAATGGATGATCGACCTAATGGGTGAAGGGGAGGGAGGAATGAGCGCGATCAATTTAAACCTATTGGACTAAATGAGGAGGGCTGGAGTGGTCGGAGCCTGCTGTGTCTATCCTCTCCAGTGGACGAGCAAGCAGACTTTACAGGTTGTAGAACAATACCACCGGACGATTTCGGATGCAGGTAGGGTGCTTGGGATGAGTGAACCTCCAGATGGGGTAAAACGTAGGAGCCAAATTAAAAAATCATTTGGCGTGTGTCTGGCTTGTCATTTATTCAACCTTTACTGTAAAATTACATGTGGATATGGATAAAATGGTTCACAGGGTTGCGGGATTTGGGTTTTTGGTGGTGGTTACCCAGAGACCAGTGATTTAACAGAAGGAAATCTCATAATGGACTGGGTTTCCCTACGGTACTACACTATTAACTGCAGGGGCCCTATGGTATGTGGGTTAGGTGACCAATTAGGGTGATCAGGCTTGGACTACGAGTGTGCTGGTGGATGCTAGTGAACGGGGAAGATATAGCTGGTGTTTTTTTCATTTAAGTTTGCAGCTTGTGCGACGCGAGGTATGCGAGGGCTCGGTAAACTGCAAGAATTAGACGGGTACGGGAAGATTTTTCTGTTGGATGGACTTACCTTTACATGCTGGTCTATCTTGGGGAAACGAGTTTACTTGCCTGCCCCAGGGGTTTAGAGGTTAGAGGAGACGTGGTCGTGGAGCCGACGTCGACGTCTGTTCGTGGTTTGTTGGTTATCACTGGGTGAGAAAGGTTAACTTTGGCAGTAAGTGCCCTGGGTTTGACTCTGGCGGGTTCCACCTCAACAGGTTCAGATACTTGTAATCCTTCTCAACAGCCCTCTTTGGAGAGGGGTTTTGTCAGTTGTTTTGGTGCTGACATAAAATGAGTTCACTGAAATAGCGTGCCGCCCTTTGACGAGGTCTCAAGCTGTCGGCTCGTCGATGAATCGGAGGAGTGGACAGTGGTTTGTTGGTTTTCTTTTGCGCAAATGAGTGCAGCTCTATGCATCTATTTCTGTGCCATTTACCTAAAGCAAGATATGGCATACTGCATGTTAAGGAATGATGTTGGTGATGCCAAATGCAAGAAGGTGGTTGGCGTGTTGCAACTTCAGGAGTGAAACTATCGATAAAGGTGATAGAGGCAGTTAGGCCTTTTCCACTGCTCCTTAATGAAGACTGGGACACAACGACGGGCGGCAAAATTCCCCATCCAGCATATCTGTGGCTTCCATTCTTGAATGCAGTAAATTTGTTGGCTGATTTATGCGTCCAAGTCCACCATTCCTGCTCTCATTTTTGTTATCGAGAGAGGTTAGGCAGAACTTTGTTAACGGAAGACCGGTGAACGTGCTCGCTTCAGCCTTGTGAGTTACTCTGTTTCTTCCGAGGTGATGCCTGTTGGAAATAGAAGGAACGGAATAAGATATTTAACCTGCTGTGAATTACTGTTACGAGAACCAAAGGGGTCCGCCCAGTACAGTAGACAGAGCGGCGGTAAGAGATTTACTGGGTGGTGAAAAGCCGTTTGGGGGATTAAGGGTATCGGGAAGTGGGGCGTAATCGGTCCGTAATGGGTTGGCAATTGGCTATGACCCAGATACAAAACAGAGGTATTTTTTCTTTGAAAAAACGCAAGAGATGACTAGAAACGGGGCTCAAAAGAAAGCTCCCACGGGTTTAAAATTAAAAGCAATTGTCCACTGAAGCCTAAAATATCCTCACGAGCTCACCCGTAGGCCATCTTGACGTGCGTCGCCAATTTGAAGTCTGCTGGCAAGGAAGCACATAAGTCTTTTATTTGTCGCATCGCCACAGTCATGAAAGGGCCATTTTCCCACTTTTCGGTTCAAGTCAAGTCATAAGACTTGCGGCTCGAGCCATTAAACATCTGCGCTGCATCTGCTACCCTAAAAAAGGCTACTAGTAACCCAGTAAGTCTGCCATCCAACTATATTACTATCCACCTATCCCACAGGTCTTAAGTTTACCTATCAGCAGATGGTGATATTAGAAGATTAAGGCCTTACTGAAGTCTAGATAGAAAACTTCTATCATTTCTCTTTTATCCATGGATGTTCTGAGTTCTGACAAAAGAAAAACATCTAAGAGAGATGACCTATCACTAAATATTTGCGGGCATTCCAGTAGCAGGTTCTTCAAGTAATGGCAAAGAATATGCGTGAAACCTACAAATCCGTCGTCTTGCTCCTCTGAACGCGGCGCCTTTTTGTGGGCCGCCGCTTCTGCCTCTGTCTGGCGGTCAGTCGGCAACGCGCCTTGAATAATAGCGGAACCAAGCGGCAGAGAGATATGTCTACTTATTCCAGCAGTCGGCGGATGTGCCAATTATAATGATAGTAAGAATAATGGTAATAGCAGAAGTATTAATAATATGTGTATACTTCTCAGGTTCCACTGAGACAGGTGCAGTGGTACATTAGCAGTCTGCGCGGCATTTCTCATTGCGTGTAAAGTAGCGAACACCTTCCGAAAGAGGGCGGATAAAAAGGGGATATAATCGATAATATTTACATACACACTGGTTGGAAGCGAATGGGAGACTTTTTCTAGAAGTTGTTGGAAGTGCACGCGTTGGTGCATGGTCGAGGTTAACAAGCTTTGTAAACACCATGGAAAAGGTGAAAAATTCAGGTGCAGTAAAGAAACAGCCACGAACTTCTGAAAAGGCAAAAAGAAGTTGGAGATGGTTTAAATGGAGTTACACATATCGGTTTCCACGGTAAAAATGAATCAGGTTTAAATCTTCGCCAGTGCTAACCAAGTGCGAGGCCAACCATGAACATGACAGAAAGGAAAACGATGATAAATTCCGCCAACGTCATACACGGAAAAACGATGAGGAAAGTCATTACCCATCGCTAACCTGGGCTTATTGAATGGAGAAGCCAACGAATGTTTTCAACATCAGTGGTCCAAAACAAGGCGAGAAGGACTTGCATTACGGGGAGATTTGAGGCCGGAGGAAAGCAAACTCTAGCCAGATAAACACAAGACTTATGATGAATGACGCAGGAGCTAAAATCCATTAGCTCTATACGAAGGAAAGTTGGACCACGCCAGATTTGGGATGCCAGCTGTCGTATGAAAGGACAAAAAGTGAACTGAGTAAATCTTTCCTGGCTTGTCCAAAGAGTTTGTTGCCCCTGTTACCAATGTTGGCTTTTTGCACTTACTAGGGTGAGACCCACTTTCGTGGTTGGAAACTTGGGCGCACGAGTGGCTGGTAAATCACGCACAATACCAGAGCCCACTTCGTGCATTTTCAAATTGATGGAGAGGTAACGATGGCACTGAGGAGTAGATTGATGATACCGGCGAGGGTTTCATTCGATATTTGCTGAATAATAATAGTGTTATTAGCTCATTTCGGAAAATCTCGGGATAGGCTGCAGGTTATGTTCTGATTGTACAGAACTCGAAGAATCGGTGCTGACATGTCTCAGTGGAAGGGCATGGATAAAGACCAAGTTCTCGGGGGTGATGATGACCACGATAACGCCGGGCGAACTGGAAACTTAAGGACAGAGGTTCAAAGCAGCTGGGGACATATGAAGGCATTCCAAAAGGTTGGATGTATGCATGAAATATATCAAAGGTGAACTTGGTCGCAGAGAAATGCTAAACAATCAAAAGATATCCCGATCATATCGCCTTTTATAAGAAGAGGGCGTTGACACTTGGCGGAGGATGGAAAAAGTTCATACCAGGTTGAAGAGGGAGATGACGGCATGACCCGAGAACTAAAGTTTGGACGGGATTGAACATAAGAAGTAAATTAGAACGAAACTGTATGCTTTCATACCGGTGGAAGGTAGAATAGGAGTAATAGCTTAAATGGCGACGTACCGACGGCTACGATCAAGTGGGAGCTGGCAGGCATATCCGGTGGCGAGGAGTGCCAGGGCGGAGCAATTGGAAGTGACCAAAAATAAGGTATTCGATCCATGAATGGATTACTTGTTGGTAGGATAGGCACGAAGTGCCAACATGTAGACAGGGGTATGGCGAGGCACAAACCATGGACAAGTAGCTAGGGTGGCCATGGAGACCAAAAGCGACGTGATAGCCATGGCAGAGCATAGGGAGCATACGAAGGGCAAACGTGCACCTGTCAACGACCTTTGAAAAGGAGTGATTATATGACATCAACGGGTGACGTAGTTGCTTGAGACTTACCTGCAGCAAAATTCGGAGATGGGACCTCCAAACCGGCATAAAAGTGAAATATACCGGTCGACAGAGCAGCGAGGATTTCTAAGAGTATGATTAGACAGAACCAGATCTACATCGGGCGAATAACATCTGAAGATTGAGGGAGGCTGGCAGGGTGCTGAAGAGAGGAATTGCCGGAAGTAAAACTCGACAGCAGTGATCAGAATATAATGGAAGGGGCACGATACTTCTACTTGGAAACGGTGAAGCGGGTAACAGACCAATTCAAGCTACAAAACTACATCCATTACAGCTCCAGCGGCACAAAAAGTGATGACGGAGTAAACGGGAGGTTAGCAAATGTCTTTTAGTGACCATTAACGGATGAGACACGTAACGGCCTCAAGGAGACATGGTTCAGTGCAAAAGATTCCTATGAGAAGACCGAAAACAGGAGTTAAAGATAGAGAATAAAGTAAACCGATCAGCAAAGCAGGCGGTATTGATTATTAGTTTGGTGCCGAAAGAATTGTGTGGCAGATGAGTGACACGTCTGGGGACTGAGAGCGACTGCCGGAGTGGTGAGGTGAGGGTGTGCCTGTGGAAAACTGACAACAGATCATAAAATCGATCGCTTTGTGTTAGGCGGGTAATGGAAGCAACATGAAAAAGGTCCCCTGAAATAAGGCTACTTGGGATGCACAAGTATGGCAGTAACCTAGTCGACTAGCATATGAAGGTGGTGGTGGAGAATATGAAACGTAAGTGCACGTTTATAGATGAATTTTTTGACAGGTATCATACGATAAAAACAGGGGGATGAAACTGCAGGACGGATAAACCTGACGTATACAAATAGGATGAAGACATGACGCACTGCATGATCAGAACAAAAGAATAGAATAGCAACGTAGAGGAAGAGTGGACTGATGAGAAATGGGGATATTCAACAGTTACGCTACTGAATACCTGGGGATAACGGAAAAATATTTCAATGAGGGACGTAAAATGAAGGTTGTGATTGGAAAATGTCCGGACAATCCCACAGAGCACATGGAGAACAACAAAAGATGGCAAACAAGCTCCCTTACAATGGTTTCCAATCATACCATTACATTGCATTTTGAGTGAGCAATGTTAAGTGAACGGAACAGAGACCAAGATTAAGCGACGCTTCGAAACTGAGTGGGGGAAATGGGGATCAAATCTCACTTGCATGACCTAGATCCGCATCCGGAACGTGAGTGAGTGTCTTCGCTTTTATTTGTCTGGTAATTGGATCTGTGGTATGTTTTGGGATGGGGTGGGGTGGGCCAAGAAAGCTTTTGCGCTTGTAAGAACTGGTTGCAAAAGCGTAGTAAGGGATTGCGGAGACAAATGCACACCCATCCCGCTCAGGCTAAGATATGGGACTCCACCTGTCTTGACTGCCCACTTCGAACTCAGTAAATCGACCGGAGAGCTTCGATCATGTCCACTGAGTGGTTAGACTGTAATAGGTGTGAACACACAGCGCTTGCAATTACTTTGATTGCCCCGGTGTTCAACCAAGCTGGGTGGTGCTCACGGACACGTGCGAATAATTGTCTGATAGTAAGGCTAATGTGAGGTGCCCCGCAGAAACAATAAAGGAGAATACACAGAATGAGGCCACTGCCTTGTTCCTCTGGGACAACGTTCGTTGGCCGTACTATCAGACACGTGTTTGTACGTGTCCGCAAACACCACCCAGCTTGGTGGAACACCGGAGCAATCATGATAATTGCGAGCGCTGTGTGGTCACACCTAGTACAGTCTAACTACTCAGCGGATGTGACAAAAAGCGCTCCGGTCAGTTTGCGATGTTTGAGGTGGGCAATCGAGACTGGTGAGGTGCAGTGTCCAAAGCGGAAGAAGCATGCAACTGTCTCTACAATCCCCCGTTATGCGCCCGCAAACAAATCGTGTGGGCGCTAAAGCTTTCTAATGATGGCGAAGACACTCACCCACGGTCCACAGACGAACCTAGATTAAGCTGTGAACAACAACGGTAACTGTTCGAATGAGTGAGCATAACGGAATTAACCACAGTTTTGTCATGAGTAATGGATATGGTTGCGCATTGGACAGGCCATCAGTCAGGCGTATGTCTTATGGGGTGCAAGTAAAAGGGAATGCGGCACAGGGAATGGACTGATTTTATTGGCGATAAGTGTGTGCAAATAAAGGCTGGTGACGCCTGGACGTGAGTGATATGCGTAAATGGTTTGACAAACGAAGTAGGAAGTACCTATTGAGTGCAAAAAGCGAGAAGATGGTGATTACACTGACGGCTTGCTCCAGGAGCCACCAATGAAGTTGTTGGTGACAGTACAAGTCGCTGAAGGCGTCCAGCAAGCCCAGTGTGCACCCGTGCAAGAGTAAGAATCGGTATTCTTCATATGTATTGGATGAAGCAGCCAATGGGACTATGCAGCGGAAAAAGGAGATTAAGGCCAATGAACATAAGTACGGATTGGCGGAAAATAGCGGAATGGTGTTCAAATGCGATAGCCCGGAATTTACCGACGCATAAACCAGAGCGATTGGAATCGTAGGATGGTGTATATGTGTTGACGAAGAACTGGAAAGGGAAAGCGTGGAGGGAAGCGCGATCTGGGCGGGTCTCGGCTGAGGATCAATATTCACCGATTAGTACTGACGGGATGTAAGCGAAATAAGCCTACGTGGCAAAATGGAGATCGTGATGATAATAATAATGGTGCTAATAGTAATACTGATGGTATATCACTTGACCCTGGTCAAGATGCTTGCGCGAGGCACAATCATGGAATACAGGAATGCGTAGCAATGTGGGATATTCACAATTTCGAAATTTAAGGTTCACACAATTAGCAAGGTCAAAAGCCCTTCCCTTGGCAAGGGCAAGTAAATTGTAGAGAACGTATAAGCTGTAAAGTGCAATCACTGCAGGTTTATTGGGAATGCTACTTTCCCGGCAGAGGCCTCAAGCAGCTCAAACCTGAGAAGAGATGCAAAATGGAGGTGGAATCAAGCATGGCTAAAGTTATGCCATGAGCTGTGGCAAAGGCCTGCTTGGCAGCGAGTGGTGAGAACACGGCCTGGGGCTACGACAGTAATGCAAATGTGATCTTAAATGAAAGCTGGCCGCGCAGACGAAGACAGTCACCTACATCAATGGCAATCGCAGAAGGAAAAGCGGGAAGGTGGGGGAAATCGTGCATTTTTATGCGGAGGGCCATTGATGGTTCTAAGTTGGTGCTATGTGACGGGCCAGATTAACTTGCAGCTTAAAAACCAATAGTAATAATAATAATGGTTTATTTCTGGACCGTGGTCGAGAGGCACGCATGTAAGCATGATCAGAGTTTACAATATCACTGAATGAGATGGAAAGTTCACAAATTCCAAAGAGAGATTCGCACATCACAGCAACAATGGAATAAGGCTGACAAGAGTTTAAATGAGTCAAAACGACCAAAGAATCCACGGCGAATACGAATTGATTTCAAGTCGAATGCCGCAATAGTAATGAATCGGCCCGACGTAGAGGTGTTCAGACGGACATTGGTTTAAGACGCAGGAAATACAATATTCACAAGAATGATGCAAGAAAATGGTCGGCAATGCATATTCATGTTCACTTAGAAAGGTAATTGGCGTTGAGACAAAGGAGGCAGCGAAGAATTTCACGAAGGTTCGCAGAGGAGTACTAATTTTCAGAGATTTGCGGATATGAAAAGAAATAGTACCCCTTTAAAAGATGAAACAGTTTCCATTAGAAGTAGCGTGTGTCATCTGGTGTCGGCAGTTCGCCGCTGGTGGAAGATGGATGAAGTTCCAGGAAGGAATAATCAGCAATCGGAAGGCCGTGTCCATGCAGAACAATATGAGGCAAGACAAGGGTGAAAACCTTTGCAATATGCCAGGTTATGCTGGTAAATTGGCGGATGCATCATTCAGTTGAGTTTCTTGGGGCTTTTCTGTGTCCATGTTGGGCTTTTTGGGCAAGGATCGGCTGCGGTTTTTGTCCGCTGTTTCATCGTGGGAAGGAGGAGGGCATCACCGAATCTGGACCGATCACAATATAATTAGGAGTCCTCGCACGATGGCTTCGACATCCAAGGGCCTTGTAGTGAGAATTCTTCAGTAAGCCTCAGAAGGGCATGTACAGCTATACCAGGACTTCTCTTGGGTGAAACCCGGTGGGTAGATAGTATTTGCGGTAGCCGGCCTTTGATGCGGTTGTAGACGGGCGGAGAAAAAGATAGGCTGTCTGCACGATATATTACAGCCGGGCAACTTGATGGTCAGGTGGTTCTGAAATTGAAATAAGGGAAGATCGCAGTCTTGGAGATGTTCCAACTGAGGGTTGGCGTGGGAAAAATAACGGATAAGAGTACGGAGGTCGGAAATGAGGCATGGTGATCTTTGTGAAATGAGGAGTCGTTGGTATTGTGATTTGGTGTTCGTGAAGGCTAACTGGGCTTACACTACTAGGCAAAGTTATTGATTACTGATTCGGCCGTTCACGGAGAAGTCTGCCCTTTAGGGGTTAATAAAGCCGTGGAGGTGCATTTGGACCAGGGTCTGAGGGCTACGTGAGAAAGCATCTGGGCAACACGAAGAACCTTGAATGGCGAGTTTGCCTAACAGGTCTGGGGGATATATGACATATCCCACAGTGGTGTTTAACAGGTCACAAGGAAGCAACTGGGACGCACTAAGAACCAAAATGGCAAGTTTACATGATAGATCCAGAGGATGTATGACAAACCCTACCGTGGGGTTTCTAAAGGTCTAATGCTGCAGGTTGCTGCAGGTAAGGCTGTAAACCGGAGAAAAGCTGGATTCTAGGGCAAGAGGAACGCAGCTTTCCTACGAAAACGGGGGAAACAGATACGTGGGCGAAAAATACGGGCGCTTTTCCCTACGTCCTCACATGTATGTTTAAACATACAATAATATCCACGTAGATATAATTAGCGCTTTGATGAGAGTTGCCCGTCGTCTGATGTAGCGACTTGCTGCCCGGAGCCACAGTGGATTTGTAGCCGACATCAACAAACGTGCCAGGTGTGCATGGGAGGGTACGAGGTGATTGAAAATTAGAGCGGGGGATGGGTAAGCATGTGATGAGAGACCATTTCGCTATCACTCCCGAGTCAGCTTCGTGCGTGGGAACCAAAAGCATGTCAAGCGGACAAGGGCCGTGTAGGGCTTTCGCTTTCGCAGGGTCAGGTGTGAGCTGATGGGAGATACCCATGGTTGGAGGTTGCTGATTTCCTTCACAGCCCGATAATAATGGTATATATAGATCAAACCGATCCAACTAGATCTTTTTTGTTCTCCACTTTCTTCTAACAGAGGGGTGGTTGAGCCCATATAGGAACTTTCCATAGCCCCTCTGCCCGACTGTAATTTTCCACGTATGTCATTTTTGCAACTGCTGTGGGTGGTCTGGTTCCCCCACATCCGGACGCAGCTATGGTGAAAGTGCAGTTTACATCAGGGGTTCCGCTTGCATGGGCTGAGAAAATACGGAGTGGAGTTAAGCAAACACATGGAGTAGGACAACGAGTTTTGTAATGTACGCGTCTGCATACATGTTTCAGTCTCGTACAGCGCCAGACCGTGCCTAAAACTGCCAGAGGCCGTTCTGGTGTGGTTGGGTTAGGCTGCGTCAGTATATGTTATTCAACATATGGAGAGAAGATAGCAGTCTAAGTTAGGTGATGGATTCAGAGATCGTGGCGATACAGACAAGCGTTCATGTCGTAAAATATAAAAAGAGGAAATTGAGGCCAACAGGTAGCTACTGGAAGGTGGATGTATAGGATGAAAGATTTTCAACCGGCATGAATAAAGAAAGCAAATTACGGCCGGGCAAGGAAGCTGAGAGGAGCGAAAGCCAGGATAAATAAGAGAAGAGCCGAAGGATCAAGGAGTGAAGTAGTGGGTGGTGGGACTCAATGTCTTAGGATCCAGCACCACTGAACAATTTGGTGCTAGGGAAAAACATCAATGGCTAAAAACCTCCAGCTAGAGGAAAGTTGTTTTACATGGCTGCCCTAGTGCTATATAGCGAGGGAGGCAGTAATTATTTAGACATAGTTGTGAAGACCGACTAGTGAATTAGACGAGGCAGGGTTTGCATACGGGTTAGGTGATAGTAGGTGAACGTGGGTGACTAGCGAGAACCGGCAGGCATCCAGCTAGTTATAGTTGTAAACGACAAAACTGTATACTTCTGCAATGTCGGTTATACGTAAAGTGATAATAAATGGTAGGCCTAGCGTCTGTCGTTAAGCAGAAAATGGTGGGTTTGAGATATGGTGCCATGATCCTAGTAGTGGAACCGTTTTTGAAGGCCAGCTCGACAGATAGCAGAGAGCGGGAGGAGAGACTGAAGCTAGGGTTCTAAAGTTCGATGCCTTCTTCATAGGCTTGATCCTCAGATATGCTGGCGTTAGTCAAAGTTAACATATGACCAACGGTAAGTTGTGATTTGAGGGCATGGTTGAACTGGGTTATTGACGCACATTTGCGAATGGTCCGGGTTAGCTTATTCCAAAGCTTTGAATATTTAATGAGAGAAGTTGGATCTTATTGCCAGCCTTGACTGTGGGATGGTCACACTGAGGTCTCTGTGGCGCAGAGGGTAAGAAGAGGGTAGCAAAGCTGTATAGAGTTGGTAGGAGTGAACGCAGAGCGATGAATAAATCTATATAGAAAACACAAGTTAAGTCTGACAAGTCTAAGCCATACGGGGTCAAGTTTTAATAGAGTGCATCGCTCTTCATAGCTCAGTGGAGAAGAATATCTTATTAGCTTCTTGGCGAAGGTGGGTTGGACTTTCTCAAGGCGTATTCTATCAGATTTAGACATTCCAGAGAAGATAATAGGGCAATATTCGAGGTGGGGTCTAGCATGGGATTGGTATGTAAGAAGAATACTATGTTTCATTTTGAATGGTCTGAGAACTAGGCCTATTATCTTTCTGGCCCTGAAATGAGACATGTTCCGAGAATTGTAGATTGTTAGTGTATCGAAGCCCAAAGTCCTTCACTGATGAGCCTGGAGCGATGGGTACTTGGCTCAGTGACAAAGATCCGGGGGGACTTGACATCTGTAGGTTGTGTAGAAGCTTTTAGATGTCGGGAAGCACATCTGCCATGAAGTGCACCATCGATCAAGTTTCTCAAGATCATTAACTGTTTCAGACAGCGCCGTGCTCAAATATTGATGGCGGAATTCATACACGATTTTGATGTCGTCGGCGAACAGAAAAGGTGTGCCATGTTGCACAATCGAAAAAATGTCGTTACTATGGAGTAAGAAAAGAATAGCAGACCAAGTACACTTCCTTGCATGACTCCACCAGTGATAGGCACCGGTTGCGATCGATGACCATTAGCACGTGCAACCTGGGTTCGGTCCGACGGGTGGGAAGTGATCCATGATAAAAGCGAGTCGTGGATACCGTAGGCCCGGAGTTTTGTTAACAACCGGAAGTGAGGAACTCGGTCAAATGCCTTGGTCATATCAAGGTAGATGATAGTCATAGATTTTCCGTCGTCAGCTGCCGTGGTCAGTAGGTTGAAGAAATGAAACTGATATGTGGTAGGAGAACGTGACTTCGGGAAGCCATTTTGACGGCCGTGAATGAGGTTATGGGAAATGAGATAGTCGGACATCCGCTGTTTAATCAAACGCTCCATTATTCTGACAGCCGAAGGGGTATGGTTAATAGGACGATAATTTGAAGGGTCACGCACTGGACCTTTTTTGTGGATAGGAATTATGGTTGAAGTTTTTCACTGGGATGGAAAAATGCCATTTTTAAGGGATGAGTTATAGATATTCATAGAGATAGCAGCGACGTCAGTTCCAAGAAGATGAAAGAGTGCTGGGGGGATGCCGTCATAGCTAGGGCGGGAGGAGGGTCTAACAAGCAGCAGTAGGCGGGCCATATCGTTCAAGCTGAGTTCAATGTCAGAGAGAACTTACTCGGTTATGAGGGGTACGGGTGGTGAATTTAAAGTGGCGTCAATGGTCGTGGATTCTGAAAAGAAAGTATTGAGTGCCTCAGCGATTTCGGCTGCCGATCGAATCTGCGTGTTGTTTACCAAAACTAGGTAGGGTATCCCTGGAGGCTGTCTCTGATTTCTGCTCTTCAGCAGTAGGGACAATCGGCAAGATCTGTCAAAGGAATTCAAGGCCGAAAGCTCCTGCTTTCTCAGCAGTTCATTAGTCCGAAGACTGATGGTGACAGAGAGAGAGAGTGGAGTTGCAATAGTATGGAGAAGTCTTTGGTTTTATTGTAGATCTTCTGCAGTTTTGCATGTTTATTTCGCAGCCCTGTTTGGTAGGAGCTGCGGGCCTGAGAGCGGTTGGTCCCGATGGTGGTGATTGCTGACAAGCAGCTACGTAGCTTATGGCAGAGTACGCCACTGGCGAGCTGAGTGTTGTGCTGTAGGAAGTGGTCATCCCAGTTGAGGGATCAAAGCACGGGCTTGAGGTTCGTCCAGTTGATCGTGTGCAGGGGCTGTTGAGATGAGCTACATTTGGGGTCTATGGGTCCGGCTGTGAATCTGCAAAGATACCATTCTATGGTCACTGCCTGGGAAAAGGTTGAGGGCTGTAGCCATCACTTCCGATAGGCCAATAGTAAATATCAGGTCAAGTATGCCGTTACCTCTGGTTGGTGTCATTACGTGCTGGACCCAGCACCCTGCGTGTGTGGTCGAAATGAAGCTCGTGAAGTATTGGGGTGATGACACGGTGTCCCGACAGATATTAGGTGCGCTGAAATCTCCGCCAGTGAGTTTTGACGAGGAGGGTAATAGTGCAGATTGGTCAAAAGCGTTGACTACGTGGGTGAGGTCCCTGATGTTTGAGTTGGGTGGATGATAAAAGCAGCCGATATGGAGTGGAGAGTTGGCCAGAAGAACAGTTACCCATATTGAGTCCTGGATTGAGTCCAGTACTGGATCAGTTGTTATTGATGTGGATTAGACAGCCTTCTCCTCGACAACGACGATTTTTCATGAAGGTTTGATAACCGGCAATAGAAATTCGGTCCAATGGGACAGAGTCATTTAGTCAGGTTTCGGTTATGACAATGATGTCAAAGTCGGAAGATAGTACTATATTATGGAGAGTATGGGTTTTATTTGGTAATGAGCGAGTGTTAATGAGGAGCAAGGTAAGTGCAACTGTATCGTCATGGTGTGGAGTAGAAACAACCATCGGCGGGTGTTGGTAGCTAACACTACCGAGGTGGGAAACATCATTAAATAGACTCATAACGTCAGTATTTTCATGCATAGGAGCGAAGGAGTCTAAATAGGGGTTGAAAGTGGGAAGCCGGCAGTGTGGAGAAGGGGTGAGGCTGGGTTGAGGGGGGTGCTGTCAAGAAAAAAATGGTCGTTTGCGGAGGCGGGATTTCCGGGGTGGTTGAGGTAGCCAGGTAGGGGGTTGAATGCTGAGGTAATGAGTAACGGCAGGTGAGATGGTAGAAAGTATTAGTGACTGGGTTCAACGGGATACGCAGGGGCGGGTAGTTGTCGCTCGACCAGGACCGACGAAATAACTGTAGTTGGTTGGGCTGGCCCATCCTGTGTTCAGGAAAGGGAGCAGAGCTAGACAATCGAGGCTTTTGGTTATGACTCAACTTGGGGTTACTTATTTGTATCATTTGAGGAGCGAGAAATTGGTTACAGAGGTTTGACGGGAGGTGCTGGCACTCAAACAGATGACTGGGAAACTGTTTCGGGATACTCGAAGAATATGGTGTGTTTGATCCTGGTGCATGATGATGCTTTACTCGGCGGCCGTTTTCGCCTGTATTGTAATGTGGAGTTGGGAGGACCTTGTCGGTTAGCCGAGGTATCAAGCTAATACAGCGAGGTGGGGTTGGCTGATTTAGGGTGATGCAGGGTTGCATCCTGCTCGCCAACAAGAGTGGACTATTTGGGGTGTACTTGGAGTGCTTGGTGGGGGTTCTAAATGGGGTTCTGAGAAGACTTACGGGGGGGGGGTTACTGGAGTAGCCGGAGTAGCTAAAAGCTATGGGGGGACACAGAATTCTGTCGGCCGATGGGACGATTGGCTGTAAAGTAGATCATGCTTTAATGAACGATTTGTGTCCGCAAGGGTTAGGGCAAGACGGGCTGTTGGCAACAGACTCCCCGGAGTCTTTTTCGGTGGTGAGACGGTGAGCAGTAGGTATACATTAGCAGCGGCAGGCCTGGATGCAAGGGACTTTGGTGGCCCTGGGCTAACAGTGGGTTTGGCATGGATGTCGTTGCCGTTCGTAGGAGCGGAGGTTGATGGTAGAAGGCAGGGCCTTTTACTAGGGGTTGTGCTGGAGATAGGAAGGTGGTCAGGTCTAGGTCAACCAGAGTAATGCAGGCAACTGGGGGCTTTTTGTTACGGTGTTGCCCGACAGGCAGCGAGAGGACACGGCGACTGGTATTTCAGCCACAGCTTGCGTTGGTGAAGCTAAGGTACTTTTTAATGATCGAAAAACCTCTCTTTGGAGGTACGTTTTATCAGGTAGTATTCTGATGAGACATGGCTGGCGGTTGGCCAGGTTGCACACTGTGCCTGCAGGAAGGAAGAATGCAGCGAAGAAAATGCACTTTATGTAAGGTACGTTGGGTGCTGGTTATGAAAGAACGATACGTTGCTAGTCGGGATTGTACACGGGTGAAGTCCAGAGAGCGAGTACGTAACATAGAAGAAACAAATGTTACAAGCGGTTGAATATGTGTTCTGTGAAGAGCTATGCTAATGAAATAAATGTGCACAGCAGGAGGGACGAACCGAATAGATTTTTACTGGATTGTTTGATAGGATCAGGTGCTACTGGAGGTGATAATAAGGAAAAGCAGACACGCGAGCGGAATGTTTTGCTCAAATGAGAGATCCACCATCCTTATTGAAAATCGATGAGCAGGAGCAGAAGTGAAGGTCGTGAAACCACCAGCTATGTGAAATCCCTTTGCATTACAATAATACCCCGATTTCGTGAAAATACTCGACTATATACATTATCTCTGTGCCTCGTCCCATTCAAAGTTTTGTATATTGGGCTTTGCTTATTCGCATCCATCGTGCGACATTTTCATACCCTGGTTGGACCTGTGCGACCCACATACTCGTCTGTCTCACGCCGTAAGCTCAGCTCTCGTACTGAGTCTTTATGGTCAAGCGTTTGAGGTTTGCACATATTTTATGAGGTTCCTTATCTGATAATTCAGCACCATAGAAACTGTGAATCTACTTTGTTCCGATTTCAGGTCTTGTCAAAATTTGGCTACGTACTAATCAAAAGCTTCTTCCCGTACTCTAAATGATGAATTGTGAACGAGGGCGCTCGCAGTGTACCCAGAAGAAGGGCAAAACAGCCAAAAACCGGACAAGAAATAACTCGGAAGTTTAATGGGAGAAGCGTGAGTACCGTTGATTTTTAAATAATGTTGGATCACCTGGCCCTGTCGGTGATAGCTCATGTATTGCTCAGGGTGTGGTGGATCCCAAAATTATTGACTTGTTCAAGCTGAGTTTGTCAAAGACAAAGCAACAGCTGGAATACGCTTTGCAGAAGGCTCATAATATGGAGGACAAAATTGGACAGAGATAGCGAAGGCTTAGAGCTGGTGAAAACCACCCCTACTATAAACCACGGCAGCAAGAGAGGGGAAACCCCATGCCGACCAAAAAGCTGTTTGTACCGATGCAACCACCAATTGACCTACCGCCAGCAGAGCTGACAGTCTTCGATGGGAAACCAGAACAATCCTGCAAGTTTGTAAATCAAACTGAAACCTTTGTCAAGGCTAAGGTAACTGACCCTGAACAAGAGCTGCTGTATCTAACCCACTAGTGCTGAGCACGAACTAGAGAAGCTATTGAAGGTTATGCCATTCTCGACCCAGTTCAAGGATATACACGAGCGCAGAAAATTTTAAGGGATCCGTTCGGTTAGCCGCCTAAAGTCACTTGCAACCAGATAGAGGTTGCGGGGTCAGCAGTCAATCAAACAAAGAGCTTCGTATGTGCTATGGCAAACCTCGTCTTTACGATGAGAGGCAGTTCGACACTCCTTATTTACTTGGGCTTTGAGGCTAATTTAAACGTGATGCCTACCTTAGAGGGGTATTTCGTTGTCTATAATCCGTGCTTTAGGGTTGCGGGGTCTGAGAGACAGAAGAAAGCCGAGGTGAACACGAGGCCAACCTTGGTATTTTACTAATTGCACGGACAAACGGGCAAGAATGGCTGACGGCATACTCGGTCGACTCATTCATGATAGCAATAGAACAGGCGGACATGGCATCAGTGAAGCTCAGAATGCTGTATGGAAAAACTCCAAACAACAGCCCCGCACATGCACGCATAAAATTTCACGCAAGGCCGTAGCCTACTCAAGCAGCAAGGCTTGTGACTTCCGCCACGGGGTGACAGACCTTCCGAAAATCCCGGAACCTGCGGTAAACGAACTGCCAGAAGTGGCAAACACCGTGGGAGCTTGTATTATACGGCTCACCGTCTAACATAGGGTAGCAGCCCGCCGAGTGCTGGCGAGATGCGACGAAGACGGCTGTACGGGCAGACATGGCCGACTAATACACCGGGTGGAGGAAACATTACCTGACGGAAATCTGAAGTTCAGCTTGATCTGCTCACTACCCCAGGCCACTGGAAAACTGGTCGATTTGGGTATAGTCGCCTTAGGGACTGTAACTTCTGGTGGTACGACCGGGGCCCTAGCGTTTTTGGATGGCGGATCCGACTCTCCGTCGGTGAAGGAACGTTACTCGGGGAGGCACCGGCTTTAGAGAATCCGCACGTCACTGGTAATGATCTCGGCGGAATGGCTGCAGGTCGCGTACTACTGCAATTCGTCCCCCCGGGTGACAGCGAACACATCGAGTCTACGAAGGCTTCTATTCTGAACGACTTGCCGATGCGAGCTTTTAAGCCGGTCTTTTCGATCTTGTCTAAAGGCCCCAACTTCAGGGAATACTGATCGTAAAATGAGAGGAGGAATAAGTGGATCTTCTTCTTGGTTGTGACAAGCCCGTAGCACATTAGGTGCTGGAGCCGAGGGTTCGAAACCAAATGACTCCTGCGCAGCACGTTTGATATTCGGTTGGAAGTTATAAGGACCTACTGGACGACGCGGCTTGGTAAACCTTGTGTATGCAGGAGAGAATAATGAGCATCTGTTGCATCGCCTCTACGATCACGAGTTCCACGGCTTCGTAGGTGATCGTTTGCGGTTATCGCGGGGGGCTAAACTCGCGATGAGGAAGGCAAGGTAGGGGACAAGAGACCTGCCAGTTAACTTCGAAGTGTTCCTTCCACTGCAGGTATATACGGATCGCCTTGTGGACAACAGGAACTAGGTTCTTTGAGGATTGCTGCTGCTGCTGAAGGAGGGGTTCCATTGTGAGAACTACCTTCGGAAGCGATAGTCCTACACGATGGTAACCAGAGAAACCCTTGGCTGCATGAAAGTGATCACTACTGCCTACAGAATCTGCGAAAAGATAAGATACTTGCCACGTAATCCCATTTTCCACCCCGGAAGGCCCGAAAAGCTCCGGGCTGCCTTTGATTGCGCTGCCAGGCTCCAGAGGAGGTAAGGGAATGACTGTTTGTTACTAGGACCACACTGGACAGCCCCACTGGATGAAGCCATGCGCCGGTTTTGGCTGGGAAAAGTAGTAATATCGGTCGATAAACGGGAAACATTTCTACAGGTGAATGGACCTGTAGAGGACAGGGAAGCATTGCGGTTTTTGTGGTGGGAGGAGAAAGAAATGGACAGGTCCCTGGTGGAATACGAGAAGAGTGATCATCCATACCTGGTGGTGTCATCACTGTCCTGTGTCTGCTATGATACACGGGAGATCGCCGCTTGGTAAGGCTCATCGGTTAGCGAAGGAGTAATGAATAGTGTAAGCTACAACTTCTACACTGACGAATGTCTTCAGTCATTTAGCAACGCCGCTGCTGCCGTAAAACATATGGAGGGATTGGCAGGGTTACTGAAGAAAGGCGAGTTTTAGCTCACAACAAGGAGATCAAACGGCCAGTGGATGTTGGATGTCATTTTTGACTGCAATAAAGCAGAAAGAGCCTCGGGTTTGGTTGGCCCACTACTTATAACGGAGCGCCTTCTGGGAGTACAGTGGGATGTTGAAACAGATGACTCCATCTTCGAAATGAACTTTGCCGACCAGCCAGTTACCCGCCGGGGGAAGCTGCCCGCTATCTCCAGTCCGTTTGATCCACTCAGACTTGTTTCACTGTGGTTGCTGCACGCAAAGTCTCTACTGTAGTGGCTTTGTGGGGAGAAAATTGACTGGGGCCAGCGGCGTGATCCGGCTGATAAGCTAGTTTGGGAGGCTAACACAGTCACTCTGAAGAAACAAGTGTAAAAGGAATCCCTCAATGTTCACCTTGTAATAGTGAGAACCCAGCTGGAGAGTTAAAAAACTTCTCTCTTGCATCTGAGATTGGCTACTAAGCCGTAGTGTACGGGCATCAGTGTCTGGCTGATGGGGGCTACACCTTGTGGATCCTGGTTTCCAAGTCCCCCTTCGACCCTCTTAATTCAGTCTCTATCCAGCTCCTTGAATTCAGTGCAATTGAGTTAGCTGCTGGGGCGATGCAAGCGACAACCAGGTACTTCAACTCAAACAGCTGGTCAGCCTGGTTTTGGACGCACTAGACAATTGTGTTGTACTGTATCAGTAACTTCAAGAGCCGCTTCAGCACTTTCGTAGCTGGTAGGCTCTCGATCCTGCACAGTGCAACGGCTGTAAGTCAGTTTTAGCATGTTAAGCCCGCCGACTGTCCAGTGGATGTTTAGGAGGAGTGACCAACTTCCAGCGCTAGACTTGTGGACAGGGGTGGCAAAATTCATCGGTGTAGGTGTGGGTCCAACAAGCGCTGATGGGTAAACTTCTGCAGAATATGTTTTCAAGACGATACAAGCCGAGGCACCCACACAAAGGATTCAGAATCTTCAAGATTCGGGATCAAGCAGTGAAAGGACCCTGTTCCAAAAAAAACAGTTTAAAAACCCTTAGTTCGGAATTCACTGACAGACTGCAAGGATGGGGCGGTGGACTGAAAAACTCTCCCCTTACTTTGAGGAAAATCACATCACTATGCTACGTTCACAAAACCCACGGCAGACCTATCAATCCAATATACGACACGGAGAGCCATGCCGGGGAAAGCCACGTGACGAGTGCTGTCCAGAAACGGTTGTGTATCAAAAGGAAGAGCTAACGCGGGAAGTGCATTTCGACTTTGTGTGCAATATAGAAAACGTACGGTAGCCTCAGGTAAGCAGAATTTGGCTCCACTACTGAGGTGCAAGATGACCTCAGGATGGTGGACACTGAGTGATACTAGACCTTAATATTTTGGTTATTTGTGTGTCAAATGCAGGAAAAGAACGGAAAATGAGACAAGTGCATGAAAACTTGCGTCAAGTCTCGAGCAGTGCAGCTAGAAGCCTCGCAACCGATGACAACCGAATCCGTCCTCCAAGCCCTGCAGCGCTATATGAACAGAAGAGGTGTGCATTTAGACATCTGCTCGGACAATTGGTGAGACTCAGTGCTCTCTCAGCCGAGACTGCTAGATTGGGATGAGAATATAAATAGGGACAAACCGCAGGGTAAAACAATTGTTCGCGGCATCCAACGGCAATGCAATACCCACACGCCAGTTACCGTGGTGGAATGTGCGAGTTTTTATTCAGGTCCTCTGGACAAATACCGCCGTCTCTAATCGAACAAAAACCGCCGGACGACCAGAAACTAAACTACATGACGGAGCAGGCAGAGGGAACCTTCAATCATAGCCCTGTGGTTCCTGACTCTTTCAGCGGGTCCACTCATCTAGCACTTGTATCAGATAAATTGTTAGCATTGAGGTCAAATATTGGATTACTAGGGCCAATGATTCTTTGAGGTGGCTGCTTACTCGGGGGAAAACAAGCGAATTACTTGACCAAGGTGTTTTGGAGGCGATGGTAACGCGAGTAGCTATGGGCCTCACAAACCCGGCAATGGTGGCCAACCACGTAGAGACCTTCCAAGGCTGGTGACATAGTAATGCTATCCGACGTGTGAGCTCTGTTTGTTACGTGGTTTTAGGGTGTTTACGAAGAAATCTTTATGGGTTCCTGCGGGCTGATTTGGAGGGTGAAGGTTACGACCCTTAGGGGAGCGCTGGTTCGTGATGTGAGTAGCATCAGCTTTCTTGAGGGCGAGAGGAAACTACTGGATGCCACTGACCTGTCGGTTTAATGGGATTCCGAATGCAAGATTCAAACCAAGAAAATAAGCAAAAGTGGTTGCAGCATGTCACGCCTATTCCAAGTAACAATTCCCTGCACACCGAACACACTGGGTTCACATTGACAAGTTGGTACACGCTGTAAATGCTGAGTACTTTTGCCACCGAATAACGGTGGCTCACCACGGTATCCTGGGTTCCCAGTAATTGCTGGCCATCAACTAAAACGATTATACACGTATTAGCTATTGCCGTTTACGCACATACACACCCACCCACATGCACTTCCATCGGAGCACCGCACTGTCCCACGAGCTGCTGTTTTATTAATAATAATAATAATAATAATAATAATAATAATAATAATAATAATATTGGTATATTTCTTGGCCATGGTCGAGACGCAAGCGCTAGCGCATGATCACGGTATAACACTTTACCCAATGAGGTGGAGCATTCACAAATTCAAAGTATGAAAGTCAAGAGTATCGGAGATAGATAAACATAGCCAGCAACAGTTTGGATGGATCATTTTACTAATGGTTTGCGCGGCATTTTCAAACCGGTTTCGAATCCGGGCGATGAGAATGAATAAAACGACCACATTACCGTTTGAACTGTTTTTGCGCTAAAACGTTTAGCTGGAAAAATGCGTGGCCTTGATAATAAAAGGCTAGTAAAATACTGAGAAAGACCCTTACTTGGGCGATTTATGCTTCTGAGAGTAGTTTGATGGCGAATCTGTCACCAAAACTTTTGATCGAAGTTGGAAAACATTCAACTCCCCGAAGAGTTTCCAAGAATTAGCTGATATTTTCCATCCCCTCAGATTGTAGATGGTAGTTCAATCCTTGACTTTCGAATCCGGGCTGGGCGGTGGTGCGCGGTGGAGATATCGGAAATCGTTAACGCAATGCCAAGGACGCATTATGAACGAGAATGATGCAAGCTGAGAAAAACGGAGGCCTACTAAGGTTCTGCAGATGGAGTAAATTTTGAACAAAAAGAGAAGGAAGAAAAAAATTGCAATGAAGTTTTTCTCGAGAACGTCAATGCATGCGAAGGGGATAGCGATCGATGAAGACGATGCAGACCCCGAATGTTGGATTTGCCGGGGTTCAGTAAACGGAATGAGTTTCGAAACGGTGCCGAGACCAATTTCGTGAAAGTGAACACTGGTGGATGTGGGAGAAACAGCAGTCCATAAAAATGTGAGTTTAGATTCAGGATCAGTAACATGTACCATTCAGAAATGAAGAAGCTTAACTGGAGGGTCCTCGAGAGGTGGAGAGTCAATTTCCAACCGGCTACGGTTCGGGGGAAAGGTAAACTGTGGTAACGGATAATAAAGTGGGAAATCTCCGCATGGACTTCAGAGTTATTATACTGTTTCACTGAGAAGTATACATGTATATGTTGACGCATTTGCCTTCAGTGTTATACAGCGTCATTTCTGGTGACGTATGGCATCGTATGGGTATGTTTCTTCTGGCAGGGCAAAGTGTGTGTCGGTCAATCGGTCGTGTGTGGCGGTATATTAGCAGCATGCGCGTGAACTGGAATTCGTGTTGGTTGCGTTTAAAAACGCTGTTCGGTCTGACAAGCAATTAGGAGTATTTTCCGTCGGGTGGCTTGATTTCGGTCCCAGTTGCTATGGTAGGTTCCACCTGAGTCTCTGTCCGTACGAGTCAAAGTGGCATCCTTGGTTTTCCGGTTTGGCGACTGCGATAGTGGGAGACAGCGAACCTGAAATAAAGGGGGATTGCAGTCTAGACGTGGCTCCAGCTGTGGGTTATGATGATATATGAAGACAATAAAGAAGGGACTGGTTAGGTCTGTGTGAATGGGGCATGGATGAAGTTTCATTTGAGCAGTCATTGGCACCTACTTCACATTTTAAGTAAAATAGGCTCGCAGTGGATTTGCGCTATACTGCTGCAGGCCAAAGAAGTTGCGTACACTGGTTTGGTAATTGTGTGTGCATCCCAAAGTATTTACGATTTTGCAAGTTGGCACGGCATCGCTCGGATACCAATAAAAGACCTGGGGCTTTACGGTTTAGGGCAGTTAGAAAAGATAACCCTCAATACCGTTTGCTTGTGCAGAACGCAGTTTGGCAACGAGGCGATAAGATAGGTTTGAAATAACAGACTGTGAGCGAATGGGACTAGCACACTGTTAGCATAGCCCTTTGCTGTTACTGTCTCTTCCAGTATGGTAGTTATTCTACACTGAGTAGTTTCTGAGGAGCCTTAAAGTAGAAGAAACTATTGGGGTGACAGAGGTGATGCATTACAGGCAATTGGTCACTTGCCTTGGAACGTTAACGTGAGTTCAAATATGCTTTTACTCGATGGGGTTATGGTAGTGAGATTATGCTCGCGTGTGAGCAAAGAAATCTGATGTAGACATGATTGCATTGTTATCTCGGTGACTTTTTCGTCGTTATCGTATTGCAGGGCAGGAAAACACCGATGTGAGGACTGATTTTGGAGAACCGTAAGAAATGGGAATGAGGCGGGTCCGAGTTTTCGTCGGGGAAGCAAACTCTAACGATCTACATTCGGTGCTCATGGTAGGCGGCACAAAGGCCTGCTTCAGGTAGAGAGGTTGCACGATACACAACCACTGGCATCCAGCACATGGCTCTCCAAGAATGATCCAAACCTTTTTAGACGTTTTTATTTTATTTTTTATGGTTTTATCACAGTCAGGTATCTGCCTGTCAGAGAAGGCGGAGCTGCTTTTGGTGGGCAACCACAGCTCCCACGACCCGGCGGAAAAATGGACCGGATGCAACAAGTCGCGTTGGGAATAGGTCAACTACACCAGTCAATCCGTAGCAACACTGCAACCCGGAGACATGAGTCACATGTGACAAGGCTGGTGTGCCTGGAAGACAAAACAGTGGGGTATTTTTTATCGCTTTTTATGCCAATCTCTACTTTTTGGAGTCATGTCTTATTGGTGGTCAACTCTGTGCAGGGGGACCGTCACGGCCAGGAATGTTTGCAGAAGTGTCGCGCTAACACTCGCCTTATCCACGAAGTCAGAACCCTCATGCCGTATACATGGGACAAGAAATGCAGGAAGAGGTAGAGTCAACCACAGCCTGAGATTATTCAATGGGGTTTATGTTCAACAAAACGCCAGTCTGCACAAAGATGGCGTACAACCTGCAGCACTAACAACGTGATTTGTCGGGCGATTCACAGATGGTTTGTAGTTTTGCCGGCTAAGTATCAAATGTTATGTGGGCCAGTCATGGAAGATGCTAGAGTTCTGTGATGGGGACCGAAGTTGAGCTGTGAGTGACTAATGGTGACCACTAGTTGGAGGTTGAGGAGTCTGACGGGTGCTGCGTCTTGGGTTAGAGACAAAGGCGAAGACAAAATAAATGGGAATGTTTAAAGACTATCTTTCATGCTTCCAGTGGTATTTCATAAAATCAAATACGACTTCTGATGCACTGGCCTCAGGCATGAGAGTTACTATGTTTAGGCATTGTAACTCGGTAGGTCTACGCTTAGCTGATGGCAACTACGGTGCATGGTGTGGCTCATCTTAGATTATCAAGGGTTCTGGTTAGTATCCAACGCTTTCCTCATAAGCTCTATCAAAAGTCATGTGAGGATTTATAAGAGCAATCAGTTTTTGGATGTCCAGCTCCACGTGTAGCCTGGACTTAAACATAATTATGGAATCTAGGGAACGGATATCAGCTGGGAGTTTATTCCACAAAGTTGCATATTTCAGGAGGAAGAAGTTTTGCTTTGAGGATTTCCGAGGAGCAGGGATCATTATACAGTGTTCACTATCGCGCAGCTGATGTGTCGAGTTTATACTGAACTGAACTTGGCTAGAGGATACAGCTTATTTATGGAGCAAAGTAAGCAAAAAGCAAGGTTGGGTTTTAATCTCCTAAGCCACAGAGGATCAAGCCGCAGGAGTATACACCGCTGTCTGTAGTTCAGGGTCGCAGAAGACCCAAACAGTTTTTTGGTAAATCGACGCTGTACATTCTCAATGTCGATAATGTCACGTTTGTGCATATTTGAGAACACAAGTGTACAGTACTCTAGGGTTGGACGAACACGGGTTTTTACATCCCTAACTTACTTTTCGTGGGAAGGAAATTTCTCTGCAACCAGCCAAGGGACTTGTTTGCTCGCACAGTTATGTAGGAAGTGTGTTCAGAGAAACTGAAAGTGTAAGAATATTGCAGTCCAAAGTCTCTTATTGTAGGGGAATATAGGAGTGAGATACCGCCAATCTTAAGCGTATCAGAAGGACTATTGCAGTTTAGCGTGAGATAACTGCTTTTGTTTACTGAAAACTCCACTTTCCAGCGATCACATCAGGGGGATGAGGACTGTACGTCAACAGTGATGTTATTCAGTGCTGCAGGTAGGTTTCCTCGTTCGAACTCGTACACTATCTTCATATCGTCGGCAAACAAGAAAATTCCGTCATAAGTGATGACACTGCAAATATCATTTATATATAGTTAACACAGCCGCGGTCCTAGAACACCACCTTGAATAACCCAGCTGTTTACTGGGTGGGGGTCTGACATCTGGCCGTTGACGCAGGTAACTTGATGACGGTCTTGTAGATAGGATTTAAGCCAACTGAGTAGGGGGTTTTCAATCTCGTATCCTCTAGTCTTGTTGAACAACTGCAGATGTGGCACTCTGTCGAAGGCTTTTGTCATATCAAGATAGATGATGACGAGTGCTGTGTCTTTGTCGGCAGCTGTTGTCACCAAATTCAGAAAGTCAAATTAGCAGGCTGAACACGACCGTGATCTGCGAAATCCGTCCTGTCTTGGGCTGATGAGCTTATATGCAGAAACGTAGTCGGTCGTGTAGTGTTTCACAACTTTATCCAGCAGCCTCGAGATCATTGGCGTACGATTAATCGGGCGGTAATTTGCAATGTCGTGCACCGCGCCTTTCCTGTGCCTGGGGATAATAGTGGATTTCTTCCACTGGCTGGGGAAGGTCCCGGTTTGCAGAGGTGGATTGTATAGGTTTAGTAGTAGGAGGGGAATATCCAGGCCGCCAAGAGCGAATATTGATGATGGTAGGCCGTCATGTCTAAGGTAATAGGTCGGTTTGAAAGTGTGGATGTGTCTATTTATATCCGTAGTGGTAACCGTGATAGAACTGAGTGAGGAATTTGTGACAGACAAGGTGATATGCTGGGTACACGGTGGGCTGAGAGACACGGTGGTTGTGAAGAAAGTATTAAATGTGTCAGCCATCTTTCGAGGTGAGGTTGTGAGATTATTCTAATGGATGATCTGTTTTATGCACCGAGTTGCTTGTGGGGCACGACCCTGTGCAGCCGAGCTAGATCTCGAGCTTTGTTTGGGTGGCGTAACGCTTTGGTTTCTTGCCTTAGTTGTAGGTCACAGGCCTTGCGGTGGATCTCGTGGTAGAGGCGTTCCAGTCTGAAGACTGTAAAAAAGTCTCTATTTCGTTGGGACTGCCGTCGAAGCTCGTCGTGTTTCTGCTTTAGCCTGGTTATATGGTAACCTGCTGGTCTGAATGGATAGTAGGGGCGTGATACGTTTTCGATGCATGAGTGTAAACTTGAGTAAAGGAGGTCAGCGGCGTTCTGGGGATTTGCTGTTAAGGAGAACTCATCCCAGTTTCCAGAGCGAGTTTGAGAGAGGATATGGCCCCGTTTGAAGTGACGGAAGGAGGGACCGTTACATGGTAGGCTATCAGTACGTGTCTTGACTTGAAATCTGCAACTGACGATTTTATGGTCGCTGCCTGTGTTGTCGTTTAGTACGGAGGCAGAGACGTTTGTGAGACCCAGGGTAAATATCAGACCAAGGATGTTATTCTTTCTGGTAGGCTGTTTTACATGTTGGGCCCACTGGCCCAGGCAAATGCATGAGGCGAATAACAAATATTGTAGGGGGCAGTAAAGGAGGACTAGTTTACGCCCGGGGCATTGAAGTCGCCTGCTATGAATTTACCTCCAAATGGCAGGCCAGCGAAGTAATTAAATGCGTCAACTATGGGATTAAATGTGGAAGTGTCGTTTCTGGTGGTTCGATATATACAACCTAAAACTATGGTCACCTGGGATAAAGAAATTGTAAACCAATTAGAATCTTCAACATTGCAAGCACGGTATTTTCCAGTAGGGTGACAGATAGGCTGCTCTTGACATACCCCATGCAACCTACACCGCGGCGGTAGATTCGTTGAGTCCTGAAGGCTTGATAACTGATCAGTGATATTTGGTCAGAAGGTATGTGCTAGGTGGGCCAAGTCTCAGTGATCAGGATAATGTCAAAGTTGTGGATGACAGCCAATCTTTTTATAGCGGAAAGCTTGTTGAAGATGGAACGGGAGTTAAATAGTACTACGGAAAGCATTTCTGTGAGAGGCTTCGAGTCTCCAGTGGATTTGGTAGCCAGAGTTTGCGTGGCAGGGCCGTGATCAGTAGGCAGGTCACTCATGCAGGAAGACTGGGTGTGAGTTACTGCCTCAATTTGGACTGCTCCATCCTTATCGCCGCAGACTGTACGTTGGGCCGAACACTCATGATGTTCAGTAGAGAATAACACTGGATGCTGAGGTGTTATTGTTACGCGGGCTCATAGATCTGGAGGGGGGTATAGAGACTCTAGGTGCGACCTTTGGGGCAAAACACGTATAATTCGGGGAAGAGTTAACGAAGATGCTAGGGGCAGCCATGGTTTTGATAGAGGCCTTGTGAGGAGAATGGTGAAAGGCAGAGTAAGTGGGATTTGAATGACGCAGGCGTGATGTTTTGGATAGAGTTTGCTGAAGCGGCAGGCAACTCACAAGGCTCCACGGAGAGAGTGTGAGGGGTGGAGTAGTAGCGAAAAGGGCTGCTGATGAAAGAAGCCTTGGTATGAAGGGTCAATTTGCATAGTGTGTAGTGGGGTCAGAATGGAGTACGACGATGTTGGGTGGTGAGAGAGTAGAGGATGTTGAAGTTGCGAAGGGGTAAGATGGGACCCACTATGAGGAGGAATGTAGTCGGGCGCGAGCCACATGTTGTGGTACCGGTTGGCAACCATGCTGGTAACTGCATGGCTCGAGTTTGGTAGAGCTAACGCGGGAGGCGGTACATTAATTGGAAAATTTGTGATATGGTACTGCCCAAGCATCACTGCCCAAAGTCTGCCCAATTGGGCTAGGGTTGGGCAAACGTTGGGCTTGTCCATCACAACGTTGGGCAACTCTATTGAAATGCTTTGGGCAGAGCCACCAGCGCCCCATTTGGGCTGGGGTTGGGCATGCCCAACGTTTTAGGAAAATCGCGGAAAACAGTTCCGTCCTTTCCAAAAATCACCCAAATTTTGTTTTACTGCGGAATCGGCTATTACAATATTCCCCCACGTCTTCCGTTCAACCACTAAGTTGCCCATATATATATAAACAAGTAAAACTGCCAATTGTAGAAAAATAAGAATGTATGTATTATATTGAAAGCGGTAAAGGTGTACATAAAATTCCGACATTCGTTGTTGGTCGTTTTTTATTCCACGGAATCTTGTTGGGTCTTCTTGCTGTTCACAGGATCTGTAAAATAAAAGTGTGGAACGTGACGTTAACTGTTCGAAAAATATGGAACAACTTAATTTTGTAAGTCTTCCTCAGGAACCTATATACTGCACACAAAATTATGCGTGTGCTGTTATTTACCATTATACGAGGCAGTGTCTACTTGTGATAGATAAGCCGTCTCACCTCTTCATAGTTCAGTATGCATATTGATGAATGAGATTCTGCACCATCAGTTCCAAATGAAGCAATGGTTACGCAGAAACCCTGAATGAATGAACACAAAAAATAAAACAACGACGTACCGGCGTGGCCGTCTTCCTTCGCCTCGATCCCGAGCGTTGATAATCCAACACCTAATGT
Organism: Fasciola hepatica; assembly: GCA_948099385.1. Taxonomy (NCBI): domain Eukaryota; kingdom Metazoa; phylum Platyhelminthes; class Trematoda; order Plagiorchiida; family Fasciolidae; genus Fasciola; species Fasciola hepatica. Next base: position 3,393,517 of record CANUEZ040000012.1, on the reverse strand, counting down.
GCCTTTTTATGACAGACCTTGGTTCATCTGCGAATCGTTCTGTCCCACGCACTGCGTCTGTTGTTTCGTGTTAATAATTGTATCGACCTACACACTACGGCCGCGATCAAACTATGATCGTAATTCGGTTTCCGTTGCGGGCTCCCTAGCCAACAGCAAGTCATAGCAACCTCTTCTCCAATGCTTGCTGCCAGCATACCCCGCACCGTTTCACTCAGATCTGTACAGTGAACCGTTTGAGCGTGGCAACCTGAAAGTTTGAGTTTCAAATGTAAAAGATTACCATGCTAGCAAATGCACTTGGTAAAGCAAGAGTGTCGTTTAGGGTTTCCAAGTCCCCCAACGATTCTGCTCGCAGCGCCTTGGGTGTAAAGGCTGATACATGGGTGGCCCCCAATGCGACAGTAAGCTCTTCGAGCGCCCTTTCCACCTTGCTTAAAAGGTTTTCCATATGTTGCGTGGTCACTATCTCGGTATTAAATTAATTAAAAAGCCACTTACACATTATCTCGCTCAAATTTTTCAAAATTTGGTTCAATATGACTTTACCCTCAGGTGTTTCTTTGCCATCAAAAATGGTTAATCGTCAACTTTTAGGGTGGCCACCTTCTACGGAACTCTGGTGAAGGACTGCGGTCATCGCCGGTAGGATACGACTAACGCATGCATCCATGGAAGTGATGACGGCGGCGTCTGAGTTTGTGGGTTTGGGATGTAGCAGCTAGGTACGCGGACCTCCGGGGGACCAAATAAATGCGCTGGTGGGCTAGCGCTAGGGTGAGTGATGAGATTTCGTATGTAAGGCCGTGGTGGAGGACGTGGGTGGGTAATAGGCCGGTTAACTGGAGCGCAGGAGGTTATACGTCGACTGTCGATTAAAGATGGGGGCATGACGATGTCAGTGCAGAGGTCTTGGCAATTGGGAGCAACGGGTGACGGGGGTGACGTAGTGGCCGAGGCACTAGGAGACAACGTTGCGGTTGGCTGGTCGGTGCGAGGTGGCGCGTTGGAATCTGGCGGTTTGTGGGCTCGTTTGGCAGACAGACTAGGGCGTGAATGGGTGCTGGCTGCTCGGCTGCGGGTAGACAGTAGTGGGGACTGGAGTGCAACAGGGAGCATTTTCGAGGGACGTTGAGGTGTTGGAAGTGAACGGGACGAATCTAGGTCCACATTTTGCGCTGGAGCACTGGTCAACGGGAGTGGTGACGAGTTGTTTACAGTGGAAAATATCTCAGAGGAGTTTAGTTGCACTGGGTCAGAGGGTGGTGGGAGTACTTGATTGCCGGCATTCGATCTAAGGACCTCCCTGTGCAAAGGGGTTTTGGAAGGAGCAATGTTTATATTTTTAAATGAAGTGGACTTTGCGATCGACTCTCTTTCTAACGAATTCCACTGCAGTGCTCTTATCTAGAAATTGGAAGACCAGCGGGCACGTTCAGACGTGACTTTTTTCTGAGTCTTTTGCAGTAGTACTCGTGGTGTGACATACCAGAAGCCATGAGCAATGACTGTTTGACCGAGGAAAGGGGCAAACGATCTGGTACATTAAAAACTACGACATTTTTAGAATATTTTATCCTTCTGTGGACTTCAGATGCAACTGAGTCCAGGGAGTGGCTGGCTGATAGGAGCCTTTCAGTGTTCGGATGTTTTAAGGGATCAACAATATATGCTGGTGGCAGCAGCATGGTTGGCGCATCATGCATGGATTGTAACTGTTTCTCTTAGGACGATAAGTTTTGCTGAAGCGCATTATATTTGTTACTGGCTCTACAATATATATGTCGACCAGTGATACCGAACAGGGCACTGCGGAGGTAGAAAGTCGGGGGCGTTTAGCGCTTGTGGATGGAGTCCGATTCGCCACTCGGTGAATTAGGCGATTAGAAGTCGATATAGGCATGATATTTGAAAGAACTTTGATAGGAAGGGGTCCGTAAGTCAGATGCTAACCTAAGATTTTATTGTTCAGAAAAAATCCTATTTGTTTTAGCTAATGGAAATGTCTTGCAAAGCTGCTTGTGAGCTATTTCCCCAGATACCTCAGTGGAAACTATACCAATAACAGCACGCCTAGTGACGTGGTGTAACGCAGTCCTGCTGGTGTAGAGCAGTTCTGATTACTGAAGTGAACGAGGACGATCCCATAGGTGGTGGTCACCATTGTTTTCACGCAGGCAAGCCCAAATGAACGCGCACGAGTACACCTGAAGAACTGTTTGCTCGAAAGCTGCAGGCGGGCTCGGAGACACTACACATATTGGCATTTGGTACGCATGGACATAGAAGAGGCTTATACTGTTAATGCTTAGGAATACCAATCGACGGAGAAGAGGATCATCTTTTACTGTTAGGAAACAACTCCCTGACTTAGAAAAAAGGTTGCACGTGATTGTTTATGTGTGTGCGAATCCCAGATGCCAGCAGCAACAGTCGCGTGCGCTGATAGCTGGGTTCGGTAGGTAGGAATAATCGATACTCTTGTTCCAAAATTTTTACTCTGCTGCGGTCGGACAGAACTTGATAGGCGGTGTAACCACCAGTTATGTGAAATCCCTTTGCATTACAATAATACCCCGATTTCGTGAAAATGCTCGACTATATACATTATCTCTGTGCCTCGTTCCATTCAAAGTTTTGTATATTGGGCTTTGCTTATTCGAATCCATCGTGCGACATTTTCATATCCTTGTTGCACCTGTGCGACCCACATACTCGTCTGTCTCACGCCGTAAGCTCAGCCCTCGTACTGAGTCTTTATGGTCAAGCGTTTGAGGTTTGCACACATTTTATGAGGTTCTTTATCTGATGATTCAGTACCATAGAAACTGCGAATCTATTTTGGCTCGATTTCGGGACTGGTGCAAATTCAGCTACGTAGCTCCCGAGAGAGTGTGAGAGGTGATGTCCTCTACTGGGCATAGTGCCACTTTTTTGGGTGAACTGTAAGTCCTACTTGAAAGCAGAATCAAAATTGATGCATCGTTTGGATGGAATAATGGACGGGTACCGCGCGGTAATCATGCAATATTTGCTTCAATACAGACAAAAAGATGGTGCGACGTAAACCAGAGGTAGTTGATTCCAAATTTTGTAAAGGCCGTTTGATTCAATCAGTGTCTCGTAGCTTACTCGCACGGTGGAAATGGAAGGCAAGAGACTATTCTGATGAGAGCAGAAGCTCAGTGGGTCGTGGATTATAGGAAAGTTGTGTATACACATCGGCGAACCAATTAAAACACGGGGGACAAATTCGGCGGTAGATCCACAGCAGATCGAGGATAAGCAGCTCAAAAAGCTGATGATAGGTCATGACAGAAGCTGTCTTTACCAGATTTCAGCGGAATTGCGCTGAAAATTTTACAGTGTAATTTTTGCACATTTAGTAAGAAGGTGAGACGGAAGGTAATAGAACCGTATTCGAGCACGGGACAGACATGAGGGCCATGAACTCACAGTCCACTGTGTAGCAGTGTGACGCATCGGAGAAAGGGATCAGCGAGTATAGTATAGTATAGTATAGTATAGTATAGTATAGTATAATATATTTCTTGGCCGTGGTCAATACACATGCACAAGGAAAGATCAGTCGTTTGGCTCCGGCGACTTGCGATTTCGTTTGTAACAAAAGGGTAAAAAGACAAGAGTATCGGAACCCAAAGTCAAATGCCTCGGGGTTTATAAGCATGGGTGACCTATAGATGACAATGGCTCTCGGTTGTGACCGACGGTTTTAGGGGAGTGCAAAACCTTCGGTGTGCAGAGAATTTAGTTTGCACCAGTCATCGAGTGAGATACGATTCTTCTGGATGTTTCTAAGCATACACGACCGACTGCCATTGGCAAAGTGTGGATTCTAGTGAGATGGTCGCTCGAAGGCTTCTGATTAATCCAGGAATAGGGAGATAGCAGGTACCCCATCGTCACTGACTGGGGTTATTACATTCAAGAAACCAATATGGCAAGAAGAACAACGAGGTTTGATGAAACCCGTGTGACCAGGGTATGGTAGACCTTTGGACATGAGACCGTCAGTTAGTTGAGACTTGGTCATTTGCTCCATAATTATGAATACCACAAGAGTGTGATCGATTGAACGGTGACTATCAGGATCATGCTGTGAATCCTCTCTAAAGCGGGGCGTGGTGACAATGGGTTTTACTGCTGCGGAACAATATTGTCGTGGAAAGCGTGGATTAATAAGTAACAAGATGTCATGTCGGGCCACCGTAAAGCAAAAAGCCGACTGTATTCCTTCTGGCCCGGGTCTTGGCGGAGGCGCAGTCATGAGTGTCGTATTTTGTATTTCACACGATGTAAAATAAAGAGTAGAGAGGGTAGTACTAGAAGTACCATTGACGGCAGGAGGGTGAATATTGGCGCAAAATATGGGCTAAAAAGAGAAGTGGGAAATAAGCTCTTCCGGGACCAGCATGGATGAGTGAATAATGATAGAGCCACGCACGAGAAGACCCGGCGACTTCTCGTTGGAGGGCTTAGATCTCATACTCAGCAGCTTGGAAAAGGTGGAAACATTTTTCTGAGGAACTTAAACGAGTGCTTCCTATTTTCGGTGGTGCACCTCAGTGAAGCGACTGAGCCCCGGGATTAGTCCCATATATGCAAAACTGAATGAGGAAATATTTTGTTTGGTGGTATTTGAGCCACGGTCTTAGCATCTTGAACTCACTCCTCGATGTTCTTGGGATTAGGAGCTGAGTCAATGGTGTGAGGTTTGAACTAATGCTATTTGGGTAACCGTTCATGCTGGCGTAAAGTGTCGGCTGTAATCTGAGCTACAGAGGCCAGAGGGAATGCTTGCGGGGCTCTAGTCCTAATATTTTCCCAATCGCGGTGGCCATAGGGGTTGATGACGTTTTTAAAAGGAGGGGTCGCTGAGGCGACGGCTGAAAGTACATATGACTCTCTTGTGGTCACTGCCCAGGAATGGGCACTTGACATGAGTTTTGACACTAGGTAAGTTGTGCATCAAGACAAGGTTAAGGATATTTCGCCCTCTAGTAGGTGTGTTTATACGTTAAGTCCAGCTCCCGCTGAGGACACATGGGAGGAAACTACGTTAAGCAGGCGGGCTTGCGTTGGAGGACCAGATAATTTAGGGATGGTTAAAGTCACTCTCACCGATTTTGGCACTCATAGGATGGACTGAAACTGCATATAATGAGTTAACAACGGTGGCAGTAGCTGTTATCGAAAATTCGAGAGAAGGGCATACACACCTTTATAATACTGCGTGGATACCGGTGCTCATCAGCAACCGAAGGGAGTGGCTTACTAGTTCCAGAGTGGGGTACCGTAAGACTGCGGCTGAGATAATGTGGCGAGCACAGGCTAGGCACTCGACCCTTCGTCTGCATTGGAGACAGCTCGAGAGGCTATTGTACCCGGCGATGCTTGTATGACCAGGATGGGACTACTCAGACAGTCAAGCCTCAGTGACCAGGATAATGTTGAAGCTGGTGGATAGCTCTTAGTTCCTCGGCTGGGTGAGATTTCCGGTTACTGAGCAGCTACTGCTGAGAACGAAAGTAGGTAATTAGTTGAATGAGAGAGACAGTCATGTGAACTTCATAGTATAAATGGAAGGGCACATTATGGCAGGGTTAGCCATTGAGATTATCGGTTGTAGCGGGGTCTTCAGGAGGATTTCAGGGTGAAAAGTACTTGAGAGCCTGATATCAGAGTTTGACCACCTGCTTTCCGCAGTTTGATGAGTTAAAAAGAGGGTCCGAGAACTTTGGACCAGGGGTTTTGCCTGCTTGGAGATTTCTGCGTGGTAGGGGAGACTAAAGGGGACGACGATCAGTGCTTCTGAGGAGTGCAAGACATTCAGAGTTGTCGGGGTATCTTGAGGTGCTGGCAGAGAGAAATTAGGGGGGGGGGTTGAGGAAAATGGGTGGAGAACGATCGGGTGCTTAGTGGAGCATGGTACTCTGAGAAGGTGGGAGGTAGAAATAGTGGGTGGAGTCTAATGGAGCATCAGCAGATGGTTGTGCAGAGCAACGGGTTAGATTCACGAAGGTGCGGAGTGGTAGGGAGGCTCATAAGGGGCCGTGCGGTGGATGCAAGACTTTGGACCGACCTCTGTGGGTTGGCCGTTGGGTGTTTTCTATACTGCGCAAAGAAGAGACAGGACAAGTTCAAATCGGGTGGTTTCGGTGAGGAGGGCAGCAGTTTGGAAAGACGAGAGGAGTCGACTGACCCGGAGAGTGGGCGATGGATATTGATAATCACGCCCGAAACACACAAGAAACACCAAATGTCTGCAAGCGATAACATAGACAGACAAAATTGGTGAAAATTTAGAAACATGCATGACGAATGTGGGGTAGGTAGACCCGGGAGGCATACATGAGGGATATATGGTAAGCACACTGAAGAATAATGGACGGGAATTTAGGAGTACCCGAAGAAGGGATTCTGATAGATGCCTGGTGAATTCCAGAGTCAGGATCAAATGAAAAATTTGACCGAGCCAAGTGGGCGTGACCGAAAGCTGATAGTTTGACATGAGGAAGACTGAAATTCCGTTTGACAAATCGCACTAAAGAGAGCTGATGAACAAAATTTGAGTCGCATGGCAAGGGATTACATAGCCGCGAAATATGCTAGGTCACAATAAAAGGCTGGTGTCAGGGTATAAAATTCAAGTTGAAAACAGGAGGCCAGCAACGCAAGACGCAACGGGTGGGCCAGATGGCAACAATGGTTTGCAGTACTCGAGATACGGTGCATGTGAGGCGCAGATATAGAGAGAATGGATTTATATTTTGAGGGTCAGCCGGATGGTGGCAAGGAAAATGGCCGGCAAAGAACCGGGAGGTGTAGAGGAAGTATATATATATATATATATGTATATACATGTATATATATATATGCATATATATACGAGGAGTGGCAGCAACCAGCAATTAAGTGAAGAACACGGGAGTAGCAGTGCCTGGAAGAGACAAGTAGGTTTAGATCAAGTGAGGCAAAATTACTCTGGGAAAATCATTGTGAATTCGCCCAGGAGAGGTAAGCGTGGTTGATTACCAGAGGTGGAGATGACTTTGGAGGCACAGAAGTAATGGCAGCGGTGGATAAAAGTTTGTAAAAACGAGAAATGAAGGAAAGTGTCGAAGTTGACAGGTAACCTTGAATCCAGTAAGTTGATTATTGTTGGCGTAATGTGTGGTGGTGGTCGAAGGTGAGTGAAGCTTTAACAACTCAACGTATAATATGCGGCAAAAAGGTGACGGATGTGAAAAGTGCTAAGGAACTCAGAAGAAATACGAGTTCAGGATGGTTGGAGTAGAGTGAAATAGCACTGGTGAAAGGTAACTTGTATGTGAGAATACTGCCAAGGTTTTCGGGATAGGCAAGGGAGGCGTAGGAATATAAGGATCAGTCAGCAAGTGAGTACTACGTAGAGAGAGCTTTTTGGAGTATATCCCGTGGGTGTTACCGAGCAACCTGAGCTGGAGGGGCAGGCTGATTTTGCCAGCATCGAAGAGGCTTTGTGCTTGCATTCCGCGTTGAAATATTGTTTCCTAGGTGAATGCAAGGTGAAGGTTTACTGGTGGAGGTTTTGGGCTTGCGGCCCAAGTCTACACCTTGGAGTACGTTTACACCGAGGTGGGTTGGGCGGTTTGGCGCTGTTGTCTTAAGCGATGCTGCAAGGTAATGTCAGACGTGGTCAGGGGAAAAAAGCTGGCCATATCCTCTGAAGGTTTACAGTTGTTCAATCATGCTGATGCCTGTGAGCTGCGCTGTGTATTCCGCCCTGGAGAAGAGTTTTGTCAGCCGAAATCCCGGTAATCTTCAATGAGGTGGCTGCTTCGCATACTCTTAAACCGAGTGGAAAGGATATTAGTAGAAAACAATTTGGTGATCGAGCCGTCTTCGCACGAAGGCTCCTGGAGGGGCCTCGTTAGTTGACATGGGATACAAAACATGCCACAAACACTAAGCGCAGTACTGTCGACCGATACTGTTGGAACTCTATCAGGGATGTTGAATGCTAAAGCATTGAAGAGGTGACGGATTCTTCTCAATAACTCCGACGAAATAGAGCCAAAGTATCACCCAGCAGCCATCAGGCTGTGGAGATCTAATAGTTTGTTGTGCTCTGCAATGCAGGGGAGGGGAGCGGACTAAGAGGTAGTCCTCAATAGAGAACATCAGAGTCCTAGCCGCTGACAGCATTTGTTCTGAAAGACCGGCATTTCTGATACATTAGTCAAAAAATTCGTAGCGTGATACTGTGCAATCGTTCATCCCCGACACATGTTTGTAACTTCCGTTTTTCCGTGTGGGAGGAGTCGCGTTTAGCAAAATACGTTTGCTTGGGGTATGAGGCATGAGTACCCTTTTTAGTCTGCTCTGAATCGTATTTTGCAGGTCCAAAATGAGCTTGAATTTTAGCCTATTGCTAGTTATTGCGAAGGATGAAAGTTGCAGTGTACCTAGGATTGGATATTTTTAGTTGCCCTGATGGGTTGGTGCCTACTGCAGTTTCTCAGGCTGCTAAACATTTGACTAAGCCATTCTGGTCTAGTCAGATGTGTTCATATTCCCTTATCCTAAGCTTTAGTTCGTAAACTGTTACAGAAGGCCCCTAATGGGTGATGAAAAGCCTTTTAGAGTATGTAGCTTACGGGAAGATTGGGTATAACAGGTCGTTTGCCTTCTGATACCAGATGGGAAATGGTTCTTCAACTGTATAAAACCGCGATAGGAAACAGAAGTGGTTTTCCTTATGAGGTCGCTTTAGGTGACTGCAATCTAGGTTGACAGAAAGCCTTTACTTTACAAAAAGGGGCGATTGGGTTTTCAGCCAAGGAGTGGTTGACACATTGATGAAGTGACCTAACCGAAAATCAATAAATTTTAAATATGCTTTTGGAAAATTCACTTGCATTCTTCACGCTGAAAAGTCGGACGCAGCGAGCATAGGCCGGGCAGCCGAGGTTCACTTCAGGCATATTTGAACCGGGAGTTCAGGGAAAAGGCTTATGCTGGTTTCTAGGGATAATGAGTTGATAACTCAACAGAGTGACACGGCTATTGCGCTTGATGGTCTAGTGCCTCAGAGTGGAGAACAAATACTGCTGGGAATGGCAAAAGACCTAGCCTTATTGGAGGAAGAAGCAAATGAAGAAGGAAAAGAAACACGATTATCACGTCTAGATGAACTTGACTTAATGTCTCGAGGGCTTCATAAGGACTGGTGACACCGTAGATGGTGATTTGCGTGGAAGTGGATTATTGTGCACCGTGAAAATTTAATCTTGTGTAAGTCTTCCCAAGTTTGCTTTGAATGTCGTTGGCTAACACAGCAACACATATTGGCATCCACCCACAGACAGTCCATCCAAAGCCCCAGCAAAAGTATTAGACCAAGCCGTCTAGGGGGGCTCGGTCAAAGTATGTGGACCTGCAATAGACAGATGAAACCGTTGTACAGAAATGTCTCAAGCAAGGCCGCAAACATAGAAGCCCTGGTGATGCATACATTCTCCTAAAAACCCCGAAGCTCAGGTTCATACCAGCTAGTTTTGTCAGCAACAAACTGAGCAAACGCCTCAGTAGGACACCGTCTCGAAAGCTTCAAAATGTTGACAGACAAGGGGTAGACTTTCAGGATGTGAGGGACATATCGGACACAGTACCACCAACCACTGGCCAATTGCCAAGGAATACTGATATAGCCTCGGGTAGGAACCACAATGAGCTGAAGAAAGGCTTCTCTAAGCCTGTCTTCCAGGTTGCCAGACAGAGGGATAGAAGTGCTTGAAACCAAGTATCAAATCAACTAATGGTGGCAAGCTATTCAGGGCTATCGATAATAATAATAATATTATTAATAGTGGTTTATCTCGGAGACGCCCGGACCACGCCAGGTGCATGATCATAATTATAAAAGTGATGGAATAGGCAGATATCACTCATGGACATGTTAAAATTTGCATGGTAAAGTAGGATAGAAGGGCTCAGAAGGGTGAATAAGGTGGGACGAAAGTATGCACACCATAAAAATGTGGAAAGTTTGAATGAAATCCAGGGCGGATTTAAATTGACCCCCGGTGAGTTTGAAAGTCAAGGTCAGATAAGAAGTAGGACTGGTCCGGGTAGAGACATATGGAGGCCGACTGACAAACATGAGAAATGCTAGAAATCGGTACAAGAAACTGCAGTAGTGGGGGACGATGGATAAAAAATTGAGATGCACTGCAAGGGATCAGATATCAATCAAGCATTGGTACTCTGCAGTGAATGGTCGGCGGACAGGGCAAAAACCTCATCGTAAAGCAGGGAGCGGGCAATACAAGAGGTGAAGGGCGTGCCGGATGGCAAAAATGGTTCGGGAGGATTGCATACTGTAGATGTGAGATACAGGTGTAGGCGGGACGGATATCCATCACGAAGGTCGGCGGGATGACAGCAGAAGAAATGGCCGGGGAGGAACTGCAAGATGCAGAGCAAATGCACATATGCATATATGCGCAAGTATATGTTTATGCATATTTAATATATATATATATATACACGTGAGATGAGCAGGAGCAATGACGATGGGGTCCTAGAAGGAAATTATCAGTCACTGGAAGGGACAGGTAAGGTTGAATCAAATGGTTGTAGAATTAACTTTGGAATAACTTGATGAATTATCTTCAAGACAGGAAAAAATGCCTGCCCAACAGAGAGAGAAAAGGGAATGCGGAAGCACAGAAGAGATGATGACTATGAGGATCAGTTCGTAGAGGAGGAAGGACGAGGGATGTGATCGAGGAGAACAGTTAAGAATGGGTCTAATTATTTGATCCGTGCAGGCGCCACGGTTGGTGACGGAGCAGAGGAATCGGGTAGAGGCAGGTCGAACAATTTGGAGCTGCAAGTAAAAATTATGACGTAACGTTGTCTTTACCATCAGTGGAACATGGAAAAGCAGACCAGACTGAAAGACACACAGGAAATGCCTGTAGCAAGCAACACACGAAACAGGGGGTGAAAGCAGTGGCCGAAAAGACACAGGTAAGACATGACCAATCAGATCATCTTACTACAGAAGAAACGCGAAGGCGGCAGAGAAGAAAGAAGAAGCAAGGCCCAGGATATGTAAAATAGAAATAGAGCAAAAGAACACAAAAACGATTGCGCGACGGAGTTGGGGCAATGGAACTGGAGAGCTGCTTGCCAGCGGACATTTGAACCGGTGGATTAAGCAGGAAGATGCCAATCGGGACACTGCCTAATGAGAAGAACCAGAGGGAAATCGCTCAGCCCAGAAAGGAAAATATAGTAGTGGTGATTAGATAATAAATGCTACTGCAAAAGATGCAAAGTTTGGAGCAGGGAGTTCTAATATGAGGGTTGGTCATGAGTGCGGGTGTAACTGATGCTAAATGGCATTGGGCATGAGAAGGGAGAAAAAGGAGGGATTTAACAAAACGACAGGCAGTGGGGTATAGAGATACCATCAATGGGCACTATGAACAGAGGATAATACTAAGTGAATATAGAATAGAAGCCGACATCGACGACAGGTGGAAAAAAGATATACTGGCGAGCGTCAGCAGAGAAGAGGGGTTAGGATGGTAGTGACTCCATGCACTGAGAGGTGATATAGTGAGAGGCAATAGGAAGAAGGAAAGAAGGAATGGGTTTGCATTCAGCGGTAGGGCGACAAAAATGGAAAACGGTGTCGGATGACAAGAACTATAGGTGAACGTACCGTGGCGTGGAACTAAATGGGGAGGTGACCATTGACCGATGCCCATCGAGTTCACAAACTCTAGGTCGAGGGGCTCTTTCTTACCCCTGACGGAGCCAGAAGTGGACCCCACCAAAGCAGCTTTCATATAAGAGCCGGATAACCCGGGCGTTTGGCGGTTGTCTAACGGTAGGAACAAAGCCGACCATGGGAAAGGTAGCTGACTTCGTGCTGGCATTGACAAATGCGGAATTCCCTCTCCAGGCCGGGGCAGCATCCCATCCCTTGAAGAGACTACATAGCGCTAGAAATGCACCGGTCACTGATCGGCGAGGGGGGGGGGGGGTGGACTGGTGGGGGGAAAAAAGAATCTTTTCCCTCGTCACCAAACAGAAAGGCCAGCTCTCCAAACTAGGTTCGGAGATCCACCAGTACTACCTCACAAAAGGCTCATGAAGGGAGCTGCAAAGCCTAGCTGTGGTTTGCTCCGATGGGTGCGGCTTCGGAAACAGGTAACACCAATTGGCAGGGGCGACTGCCAATGCTGATTACGTAGCAGCCATCGAAACCAGACTAAAATTGGGAAGTGAAACTGAAGTCCCTTCCCTTCTAGCCGCTGCATCCATCGAGCTGATAGAATGGATGAAGAGGATGGTAGGGGTGTCAAGACAAGAGAACAGATTGCCGGGGACAGTATAACAACTCCAAATATACAGGCGGTCTTCTGCGACTAGGCGCCACACTAAGCTGAAATATGCTTTGCACGGGTGTACCGAAGCCCCTGTGCTACACTCCTGGAGGGTCTGGACTTGCTGAGCTGCATCCACCGCGACCCAGTCGGAGCAGCTGAACCAGTAATCCTCGGGGACTCGATGCTTCCTAGGAAGACTGGTTGAACCTGCGGGCAGCCACTGTTAACTTTTCCGACAGATTGCCAGATTTCTTGTTGAGTGGTGCTCGCTCGGGATATCCCACAACCTACCAAGTGGGAGGAAGAAGAGGCTCCTGGCTAGCGGATCTGGTATTTACCAAATATACCTGAGAAATTGAGGGCCCTCAGTCATCAATGTCAATAAAATGAAGAAGCAGAGGGGTGGCCCACAGCACCCACCCGGCCGGAATGGAAGTGGTACCTTACGAACGAAGACGCTTTAAAAGTCTTATGCAGGGCCTAGTCCTCCAACCCGAGGCACTGTCGTGTGACCCTCATTATGAAAGGGGAAAGAAAATTGGACGGCTTTTAAGAACAATCCCAAGCCTTTTAAAAGAGCTCCACATTGCAGCCCAATATCCACCATTATCCCTCCATGTCTAGGTTATTCTGTTATCCCCCACAGAAAGCCACTACTTGAGTACTAGCCTGTCTTCCAAACAAGCCGAAAGGTGACGGATTCCAACTGGCTTCTCCGTACCAGTCGGTCGGCCATGTCATTGTCTTTAAGGGAGATGAAGCAACTCAATTTCTCATAACTATTGCTTCCCGTGGCAAAGATCATCCTAGCATCTACATTATCATACACCCAATTTACTTTTTAATAGACCTGGGACCTCTCGTGTAGGCGTCAAAGAGTTTGTCACCCAACCACCCTTTACACCACTGGCCCATCCGCCGGAGCTCGTCACTTTACCAGTCAGTAGTCCGCCTGAACACCTAAGTGATACTGATGATGATGATAATCATAATGGTTTATTTCAGAGGCTTACGAGGCACGCCATGTGCATGATCCAAGTTTTACAAGCGATGCAATGGACAGACAAAATTCCTGAAAACGTGGATATTTGCATGATAGAAGAAGGATAAAAAGGCTCAGAAGGGGGAATCAAGGGGGACGGAGGAATGATAATTGTATGCACACCAAAAAGCTGTTGGGCGTTTAAATGATTCCAAGAGCGGATTCAAATAGATGCCCGGCAAGTTTGAAAGTCAAAGTCGCATGGGAAGTATGACCAATCCAGTTGGGGTCATCTGAAAGCCCACTGACGTATTTGATAGGGACCAGAAATCGGCATAAGAAACTGCGGTAGCGGGAGACGAAGGAAAAAACTGAGATGCACTGCAATGAATAAGACAGCGATGAAACACCGGTACTCGGCACAAAAACTCAGTGCAAAGCAGGCAGCGAGCAATGCAAGACGTGCAGTGTGGATTAGATGGAAAAATGATTTGGAAGGAAAGAATAAGTCAGACGTGAGGCACAGATGTAGAAGGAATGGAAGCATATCTCTACTCCAACCTCCTTCATTGCCTAAATACCGCCAACCCATGTGCCAATTCACGCCCCAAATCAAGCAGCTCATGCCTGTCACTTTTAGAGCGTAAGCTGTCTAAGCTGCAACTTACTTTCGCTAGATCACACGATTTGAAATTCTTCTGCGCATAAACCAGCTACAACTGAGGCTGCGTTGCATGGTCGATTCGCATCTAAGAAGGAAAGAGGCTATCGCCCCAGCACACCCAAACAAAACTGGCTACCTGTCCAACCTGCTTAGTAAAAGGTCCAATCAATCCAATCATACCTCGCCCAAGTTCCTCATCTGTGGCTCATCTACCGCTAATACTCCAGCATCTATTTCTGAGGCCTTCAATGAGCACTTTTTTCCTCCCTTATAAGCTGTCCTGGTATTCCCCCTCCTATAATCTACCCCTGCACCTCTGCCTCCCTTTCGTCAATTCCTTTCACCCATCTAGAAATTGGAAAATCAGTTTCCTCTATTAAACCTTCCTTGAAACCGGGACCAGATGATCTCCCACCGGCCCTCCTCCGTTCCGGTGGTCCTGACCTCCCTTTATTGTTACTTAATATGTATACCACCACCGTGCTTCACAGTTTCGTCCCACCTCAATGAAAATCCTCTGTTATAGTTCCGCGCTTCAAAAAGGGCGCATTACACGACCCAGATAACCATCGGCCCATCATTCACACCCAAGTAGTCTGCAAAAGTATGGAGAGAATTATCAAAAAACACATTGTCCAGCACCTTTCGTCTAACAACCTGCTGAACCCTGGTCAGCATGGTTTCTTGAACTCCCGCTCCCGCTCTTCCTGCCAGCTTGACTTTCTCGATGTCCTATCGTCTGCTGCCGACGCCGGCAACTCTGTAATTGGTCTGTACCTCGACATGTCTAAGGCTTTTGACCGTGTTCTCCGTACTCATCTGTTGGCCAAAATCCGATCTCTTGGTATTACTGACCCTCTCCTCTCCTGGCTACCGTCCTATCTCTCGCACAGATCACAAGCCGTGCTCGTCGACGGCCACCTATCTTCCGCCAAACCCATTACTAGCGGCGTCATCCAAGGCAGTGTCCTAGGCCCATTAATATTCCTTATTTACATCAATGACACTTTCTCTTCTATTCGACACGGCACTCCTTTCCTCTTTGCCGACGATATAAAAATAGTGTACTCCTTCCTCCCTAGCGACCTGTTCGTGACTCTGTGCAACATATCGCACGACTCACTCGTTCCCCAAACTTGGTGCGTCTCGTAGTTCATGAAATTCTCTGCGGAGAAAAGCTTCCTCCTACCACACAAGTGCACCGTACCACCCGACCAAATTTGTCTGGACGGCCTGCCCATCCCCATACACCCCATGGTTACCGGTCTTGGCGCACGCTACTCTTGTTCCCTTTAACTTCTCAGAACAGGCATCACTCCAAACCGCTAAGGCTATGCGAACCCTAGGCCTGATCAATCGGTGTTTCTTGATACCGGCCAGTCGCCTCTCCATGTATCTCTCACACGTGAGACCGCTCCTGGAATATTGTCCCATTACCTCCAGCCTCTGGCCACGTTCCTCCATTGTATCTCTTGAGAACGTTCGGCGTACTTTCACCAAAAGGCTGTTGGGCGTATCCCTAGCCCTAACATACCGCCAGCGCTGTGAGCTCCTACAAATTGCGCCTCTATGGATTCGTCGCATGAAGCTCAACCTGATTTTCCTCTTTAAGCTAATCCATAACCTGGCCTACACCTCTTTTCCCATCTCATTCGCTGCGCCCTGCTCCTACCCGATCCGACACCGTGCCTTCTCTCTCATTGTCCCTCATTCTAATTTCTGTCTGAAGTCCCGATTCTTTCTGTCAGCCTATTCCAAAATCTGGAATAAACGGCCCCTTGGCGTACGCAGTGCCTCCTCAATGTTTGCTTTTAGGCGCGCACTTTTGTCATACTTAACATTCCCCGATGCTATGTTGCTCACCAATAAGCTCGTCTCCGCCGACCTGGCCTTTGAAAGAGGCCTCACACTGTAACTCTACTACCTCTGCGCCACAGGCCACTAGGTACAACCCATGCACGACACCTTCCTACCCTCTAGTGCCACGAACTAAGACCATAGCCTTCACTGATCCATAGCGAACCTACCTCCTCCCATCATGAGATAACCCTATTGCTCCCCTACGTTCATCTCTTATCCATCATATTCACACTTTTTCTCCTCAGTATCCGTTGATTCTCAGCTGGGGCACACTCAGACTGCGCTTCTCTATCCCTTTTCCCTTTCCAGTGATCCTCAGTGATGGCCAACTACTTCGGGCACTGTACTAACCATCTCCCTGGCAGGTGCACCTGGATAATATTGCTACACGGTCGTCTACCACTCGCTGTTTCAGTTGGCTCTCCTGTCCATGGTCTCACGTCTTGGTTAACTGTTCCTGGTTCACGCACCTCCATCACGGTCGTTTTGTCCCCTGTACAGATATCCATGAACGCTCGTGCCACTCCCAACAGTGCGGGGCGCGGTCAGATCAACCGCTATGGCCGGCGCACATCGGGCGTGCAGACCGTCTACAACGATGTGCGAGCGCAACTACACTTGTGGATCACACCTTCTGTGTTCACTTTACGAAGTGTTTTAAGGTTGGGTGCCCAGCTCACGGTCAGTCCCACCCACTAGCACCGGATGCGGATGGCACGCTCTAACTTTTCTCGGACTACCGAATCCAACGATGTCGGTTAAAAATTGCATGCTCCTCATCCTTTTTCCGCCGCAGCTTGTTCACCTATAGCTCTTATCATCTGTTTCCACTTCCCATTTTTGTTGCCCTACCACGGTATGCACACCTACCCGTTTTGTCCTTCCTCCTATCGCCTCTCTCCACGTCAACTTCCACTGCACTGAGTCACTATCGACCTAACCACTCTTCTCTGTCGACGCTCGCCTACATCTCTTTTCCCGCCTACCGTCATTGCTGGCTTCTATCCTCTATGCGTTTGGTGTTACCCTCTGCTCAGAACGCCCATTGATAGCTTCCCTAAACCTGTCGTTCTGTTAATTCCCTCCTCATGCCCAATGCCATGATGCGCCAATCGCACCCGCACCCATGACAAATCCGCATACTAGAACTTGCCGCTCCAAACTTCGCATCTTTTATAGTCGTATTTATTATTTAATCACCACCACCATATCTTCCTCACTTGGCTCCGCGATTCCTCTGTGGTTCTTTCCAGTGTCCTGATTGGTATCCACCTTTTCAATTGTCTGCCGGCACACAGCTCTCCAGTTCCATTGCCCCAACTCCGTTGCGCATTCATTTTTTGTGGCCTTTTTGTTTTATTACTGGTTCACTTATCTCGGGGCGTCCCACTTCCTTGATCGCCTCCGTGTTTCATCTGCAGTAAGATGGTCTGATTGGTGATTTCTTACTTGTATCTCCTCGGTCATTGCTTTCATCCCTCGATCCGTTTATTGCTCGCTACAGGTATTTTTCTGTACCTTCCAGTGTGGTCCGCTTTTCCATGTTCCACCACTGTAATGACAACGTTACGTCACGGTGTTCTTTTACAGTTCCAAATCGTTTGACCTGTCACTACCCGATTCCTCTGTTCCGTTACTACATCTCGCACCTGCGTTGATCGAGTAATTAGACCAATTATTACCTGTTTTCCTTGATCCTGCCTTTCATCTTCACTCTTCCATGAACTGCTCTTCACAATCTTCATTACTTCTGTGCTCCCGCATTCTATTTCTCTCTCCGTTGGGCTGCCATGTGCACTTGTGATGAAGTAAATCCACCACAATATTACAAAGTTAATTCTACAACCATTTGATCTAACCTTACCTACTCCTCCTAATAACTGATAATTTCTTTCTAGGACCCCACTGTTGCTCCTGCTTCTTTTATACCTACAGATATATATATATATCATCGACATATATTTATAAACTTACGCATATATATCTATGTGCACGCGCTTTGCACCTTGCAGTTCCTCACCGGTCATTTCCCTTGCTATCATCCCAACGACCGTCATCATAGGCATCCAGCAAATATACATCTGTGCCTCACACCCACCGTATCCAATTCTTCCAAATCGTTTTTTCATCTGATCATCCCTCTACGTCTTGCATTGCTCGCTGCCTGTTTTACGGTGAGTTTTGTGTTCTGTCCGCCGACAATCCACTGCAAAGTACCAATGCTTCATTGGTATCTAATCCACTGCAGTGCACCTCACGTTTTTCTCCATCGTTCCTCGCTGCTGCAGTTCCTCATACCGATTTCCAGCCTTTCTCATATTTACCAGTCGGCTTTTTTATGTAATTGCCTGGACCAGCCATTCAGTCCATCTGACCTCGACTTTCAAACTCACCGGGCGTCCATTCAAATCCGCTCTCGAGCTCATTTAAACTCCACACAATCTCTATGGTGTGCACATATTTATCCTATTTTCATCCTACCTTATTCCCCTTGTGAGCCATTTTATTCAGTATTTTCATGAGAGTTTCCATATTTCCATGAATTATATCTGTCCATTCCATCACCTGTATCAACAAGATCATGCACATAGCATGCTTCGGGCGTTTCCGAAATAAACCAATAATACTATTTTCATAAGAGAGGTGGCCGATGAGGAACAGCGGGATGCATGGAAATGCATATATATATATATACATAAGAGGAGCAGGAGCAACAACAATGGAGTCCCGGAAAAAACGGTTTTTGGAAGGGCAGATGAGGTTCGATCGAATGGTTGTAAAATTCACATTGGAATATTGTGCTGAATTTCCTTCTTGATAAGTGAAAATGGCGGATCGACAGAGAAGGGGAAAAAACAGATCCGAAAGCGCAGGAGCGATAACGACTGTGAAGGGCAGTTCATAAGGGGGAAGATGAAGGAAAGCAATAGAGGGAACAGGTAAGAATGGATCTATTAATCTGATTAATGTGGATGAGACGTGTTGATGGTGGAGAATGGGAGAAGCATTATTGAATGGACTTGCATTACTCGGTGGAAAGATGATGGCGATGAACATAGATTGGCAGAGCAAAACGAATATAGATACGAAGTAAAGAAAGTTACCCGGGAGATGAGACTGTCCGTGTTGCGAAGATGCAGCAGCTGTGACGGCAAAGAGTGTGAATGAGAAATGAGTAAAAGGAGTACCAGAGGAATCGGGTAATGGCAGATCAAGCGAGTCAAAACTGCGAGTGAAAAACCATGACGTAACAGTGACTTCACATTCGGTAGAACGTGAAAAGGCAGAACAGCATGAAAGGCACGCAGGAAATGCCTGTGGCGAGCAGTATACGAAACGGGAGATGAGAACATAGACCAAAGAAACCGGTGAGACATAACCAATCAGATCCTACTACTATAGATGAAACACGACAAAGGCTGAGTAGAAAGAAGCACCAGGACAGATTGACCGGTGGACGAACACAGGGCACGAGAAATGAATGCACTTCGGAGTTGAGGAATGGAACTGGCGAGCCTCTTGCCTGCAGGTAATTTTACAAGTAGATGCAGCCCGCGGATGCTCATCGGGGCACTGCCAGATGGGAAGATCCACAGAGGAAGAGCGGAGCCCGGCAGGAAAATATGGTTGTGGTAATTAGATAACAGGTGTGGCTGCAAGAGATGCAACTTTGGAACGGCGAGTTCTAAGATAGGCATAGGTCATGAGTGCGGATGTGACTGGTGCATAATAGCATTACGAACGAGAAGAAAGAGCGAGGGAGGACTTGAGAGAACTGGAGGCATTGGGGCATGAGAATGCGGTCAGTGAGCTTCAACAACATATGGTGATACCAAGTGAATTAAAACTACAAGCCGGCAATGAACACATGGGTGGAAAAAGAAATCTAGGCGGGCTCGGCAGGGTAAAGTGGGTAGGGCGATAGTGACGTGCAATAAGAGGTGACACGTTGAGAGCCGGTGGGAGCAAGGGAAGAATCGGTAAGTTTGCATACCGTGGAGGAACGACAAAAATGAAAGTGATAAGAGTGATGACAAAAGTGATAAGTGAGCGTGCCGTGGCGGAACAAGGGTAGTGGGAGCATGTGTTCTGCAACTGGCAGCCTTAAACGGTGCTATCCGCAACAGATGCCTGTGGGTTGGGCTGGCCATGCGCTGGACACCCAGCCTGAAAAAAACTTTGAAAGAAAACACAGCAGGTACGATCCACCAACCTAACTACGCTAGCTCATCGTTGCAGATGGCCTGCAAGCCTGAAGCGCTCCGGTCAAAGCGGTGGATCTGACCGCGCCCCACACTGTTGGGAATGGCACCAATGTTCATTGAGGGTTTTGCATGTGGGACTTAGTTCGACTATGAAAGCATAAGATCCACGATCGGACTGCAAGGCTGCAAGGGTCTCAGAGGGAGGGGCCAGCGGTTAGTGGTCGACCACACAGCAGCTTTATCCAGGCTCGTATTCCGATGTTGAGAGTAGAATGCACATAAAAGGGGAATTGAAAAAGGAAAACAGATAAAAATGGGCAGTCAGGGTGTGCCGCTGCTGTGGATTAACAGGTAATGCAGGCATGTAGAAACCAATAAAAGACGACACTGAAGGGTGACTCAGACTACGGGGGAAGGGAAAGCAAGCAGCATGAAAATAATGGCATTTCTATTCCGTTTACTCATTGGAAGAATGCTGCTCATTGGAGAATGAAAACCCAAGTACTATCCAGAACTGAAGCAGGGACTGGACTACGTCTTTTCGGGAGGCTCTCTAGCTGGTGGCACCCACTATGGCAGGAACAACACTGCCATTTCCCTTCTTATAAATGCTTCGACAAAGGGGCCTTAAGTCGTCAAAAATCAATCCGGATCCCCAGTCACATCTCTCAGCCCAGTAGTCAGGGCCTCCAGCATCTGCTTTCTCGCGGTGTATGGTTTTGTCTCGGCGTCATCTCACCCCACCAAGCTTACAGTACTTTTGGCCCATACCCTTGATCATATCAATGTCTTTTTACCGTTAACTGAGGTCCGCCTCGGCCCAGCAAATACTGTTCTATTAGACCGTGTAAAGGACACATATTGCAAATCCCTTTAAGCATTCTACGTGCATTGTGAATTTGACTACATTTTGTGCTACTTTGTGAGGCTCGACCGTAAACTACACTTTTGCACGTTTGTTTATTCGTGAGACATTTGAACTTGGCCCGAACCATTTACGAATGTCGCACTCGAGCCATGGGGCTTTGAACCTTTGGGTTTTACTGCTTAACCTGTTTCGCCACATAACTGAGGTGTGTATATATTTGTACTTTTTGCGAGTTTTAATTCAGTACCGCAGAAACAACGAATCCATCCTGTTCGGGTTTTGAGTTTGTTTAAATTTGCTACGGGTTGTGCGATTTACAAGAACAGAGACTTACAGACCTCACCCAATCCGCTCCTGTGTTCTGAAGGTGGCTGCGGATACAAGAGAAACTTTCGCATCTTTTTCTCTGAGTTGTACTGAAAATGGGGCGTTTCCTAACAGCTGGGGACAACCCTTATTGCATTCATCCATAAGAAACGCAAAAGGTATCTTGGCTCCAGTTACAGACCAACAAGTCCCAGTGGCATCACCGGCAAACTTCCACGGGGCGTTCCAAAGAATGTTGTTCTTTCCCATCTGGAAGCAAGTATGTTCTCTCTCCCCAATCAAGCACGGGTCCCTTCCTGACAAGTCATGCATCACCTGCAGGCCTACTCTCGTGCTTTACACCATGAAGCGTGCCTGACAAAACGACCAGCTAACCTTTTGGTATATTCTCTCCCAGATATCACTGAAAAAATAACTTACTTGAGGTAGACAGGAATTCAGTTCGCCAAAGAAAACTCCTTAGGCTGGTTATGTCCGGATCCCGTGCTGTTTGTCACAATTTTGCCGTGTATATCGAACAATTCCTTCGTTGCCCATGCGCTTGAGCCGCTAGTTTTCACGCCGACTGCCATTCCCCGGCTATCACTCCCGCTTACTAACTAGTTTGTTCAATCCTGCTGCATCACGCAGCTTCAGCCTTCTTTCTACGCCACGTGTTGTTTAACTTTGACTGCCATGGGCTCACTTATTTACCGCCTGTACGTGTTCAAATGCTATCCTAAACAGATTTCCTCGCCCGTGTACCTCTTTTTCCCGGCTATGGAATCTGTGCGCACAAGCCCGAAGCCACTTATGACAAATGCTTTTGCTACCTCATAAATGCCCCTGGTACTTGAAATGGCCCGACAATCTGAAAGCACTAACCGTTCTATCTATTTATCATATATCTGCTGTCTCGCTGTGATCATGTTACTTTCTAATGGTCACGCTATTCCTTTATTCCTTGACGATGCCTGTTTCCCCTCGGGCCATCATTATTCTGCTAACTGTTGATTGGTAAAAGCTGTTTCCATAAGGCGTTTTGTTGTACGCAACTTGACTCTGTCCTGCGCCGTCTTCTTGAGAGTTTCTTATCTACTGTTGCCTGGGAATTTTGAAGCTCTTGTTGACTGTCTTGATCTTATGGTCGGTTTGCGCACACTTTGAGCTACGTTATCGGCATAGCTTGAAAATTTGTCTTGTAGTTCGGACGGTAAGATGACAGTGTGTCCTCTGTCTTGGGACTGGGGTTTCACTTACCTGCGAGCCACGGGATTACCCAGCGACAATTTATGCAACCATTCTTCCGTGCTGACTGAGCTTTATCTCCGCGTGTCCTTAGTGGTGCCTCACTCTACGATGGACTTTGAAGGCTTTTTGCGACGCACTCCTCTCGTTTGCCAGTCCGCTACAAGCTCCAGCGACCACTCCGTTAACTATGCTGGTGATGGACTAATTTTCGCTCCGGAAACCCATTGTTCCAGCTGCCCGTGCAGTTGAACATCGTTTCTGTGTGACTGTTTCAAGTCACTCCTTGTTTATCACGAGATAAACAACCTTAGCCCGTATCCAATAGCCAGGGATCCCAACCCACCGCTTGCCTAGTAACGAGATATCCGATGCCGCTTCATAAACTATCTGTTGTACGAAAAAACGCGGCATTGTCCCTTTTCTAATGTACAAGGAACTGATCGATGCTGGACGCGGCCAGGACAGTCGTTTTCCATCTCCACAAGTTTCAGTTTACCAAAGATTGTCTTAGTTCTTCAATATATCTTGCCCGGCTGCCCATTTTGGCTTTCCTACCATCTGTCACAGTCATTTACCGCATCGCTTATAAGCTTGTTGTCTTCGTTTCAAACTGTCCCTCACTGGTCTCCCAAATTTTTCGCCTTATACACTCGACCTTTTACCCCTAACTGGGGTCATAGAGTACTCATTCTCGCTGTCACTGCTAATTATTAGTTCTTGTGAACTTTATCCTGTGCGTCACATAATTCACCTGCGCATGGTTGACCTTGCAAACGAGCATGTCTCGGGCACTCCAAATATAACCCTAATATTGGTCCGACCAAGGCCTTCGATGAAAATCATCTCGTACAAGCTGGATTCATCGATTCTGCTAAGACTTTTGGAGAGGTCACACATGACCCTCTACTAACCGATCTGCAAACATGACACAACAGGCTCCCCGCGGACATTTTACGTGACTCCCCTGCCTCTGTAGTTGAGGTCGGAAATGTTTCGCCCCAGCCATCACCAGGAAAACTGGTTTCATACTGTGGTCTATCTCAGGCCCCTCTCGATTCCTAACCTACATAAATGATTTTCGGACAACGAAGTTTTCTACGACATTTTCAAAGTTATCCTATCCATCTTTGCCGATGAGAAAACGATAGTGCACTTCTTTCACCATAATAAGCTATCCTTGACCGTAAGCAACATTTCGCGCGACTTATTCTCTATCCAAGCCCAATGCGCATCCAGGCTCATGAAAGCCTCTGCACAGAAAAGCTTGCTCCCACCTTACTTAAGGTATATACCTCTCGGTCAGTTTAGTCTGGATGGCCTCCACATCCTCACACTTCCCACTGGTATCGACCTTGACATACTCCTGTTCCTTAGACTTCTCGGAATAGGCGTCGTTCCAAATCAACAAAACTAAGTGAATCTCAGGCTTGATATATCGGTGTCTCTTACTACCGGCCAGTTGCCTCCCCATGCAACTTTCACATATGAGACCGACCCTAGAGTAATGCCCGGTTACCCCCAGCCACTGTCCAAGTTCTTCTGTTACGTATCTCAAGGAAGTGCGGCGTGCCTTCACAACAGGCTCTTGGGAGTATCCACAGCACAAACATGCCGCCAAAGCTGCAAGCTCCCGCAAAATTTGCCTCTGGAGACTCGAAGTAAGAGGCTCGACCAAGTCTTTCTCTTTAAGCTAATCCACAACCAAGTCTGCACATTTTATTATATCTCACTCGCTGCCCCTTGCTCCTACCCCCCTCTTGACAGTGGGTTCTCTATCCATGTCCCTCAAACGAATCTCAGTCCGAGGTCCCGACTCTTCCTGTCAGTCTGTTCCAGAATCTGGAATGGGCATCCGTTCAATATGCGCAGTGAATCTTCACTGTTTGCTTTTAAGCGTGCACTTCTCATCTACCTTACGGTTTCCAATGCTATACTGCTGACCAATGGGTGCACCTGTACCTACTCGGCCTTTGAAAGAAGTCTCACACAGTAACCTGATAACCTTTACACTACAAGTCAATACCTATATTGCTTGCCCAACTCTTTCCTTATCCTCGGTTCCACGGAACATGGCCATTGCCATTCGTGATCCGCAGTGAGTTTATCCCCTGCTTTATGTGCGATAACCCAAACTTGTCTTTGTATCCATCCTGACTCCATCCGTTGCCTTCCATCTTGTTCAGTTGGGTCGAACCCATCATAGCCCTCCTCTACCTTTACCAATGCCAGTAAAACGGGCTGCATCTATTCACAAGTATCATCTCTCACCTTAGCCTAGGGACTCACTTCATCAACGAACCCTTGTTTCGCGTCTTTAATTTTCTCCTGTCCGTTACTCGTTGATCCTCACCTGGTGCATCTTTAGCCTGCGTTCCGCTATCTCATTTCCTTCTCCGGTGATCCTCAAGGACGGTAAGCCACTCCGGGAACAGTACTGAGTACTGCTGTGGACGGTGCACCTGGGACGTAATGCTATATGGCCGTCTATCAGTGGCTGCCTCTTTTGCTCTGCTATTCAAGGTCGCACACAACCTGGCCAGTCGAACCTGGATCATGCGCCCTTACCATGGTTACCCTGTCCCCTGATCGGTCACCACTGACTACTCGTGCCTTTCCCAAAGGAGTGGGGCGCGGTCAGACCCCCCGCTTTGGCCGGCGCACATCGGACATGCAGGCTGTCTGCAACAGTGTGTGAGCGCGAATGGGCTGATGAATGGGACAGATGAACGACAACTTTTTAAACAGAGTAGGCTGTCAACCATGTCTAAATGTTGGGGCGGCACCGCACAAAGTGTCAGCTAGGGGAGCTAGGCCTCAACCGTCCGCGAGCAGAGCAACCAAAAAGGTATATTTCAGTTAGCGTAAACGGACTGTCGTCGTGGCTTCGGGTAACATACAAACTGCCTAGAGGCAAGCTGGAATAGGTGATGCTTGGTCAGTATACTTTTAGCTAGTGAGTTTACACAAGTTCAGTCGGTCGTTTCCAGGTTGCTACAGATTGACCACGTGCAGAATATCGACATGGGATACGCGAAAGAACCAACGAAAAACAATGAGCGAAGGGAAGGTATTGAAATAAGTGCAGATGCTAGAACAGGTTCAATTCATTTTCTAGTAAAGATGGTATTAACGGGGTGGTTCAGAAGCGGTATGAAATATGGAGTGATAAGAGATCATTTTTGTCCTCCAAAAAGTATGAATATTGGGTTTCACACGATGGAACAAATACGGAGGTTTGATGGAATTTACTCTTGACGATTTTTATGGACGGAAGTATAACCTGAGGGACCTAATACAGCAAGCGATAAGACAACCGTAGTCATATCAGCCTAGCCTCCTGTTTTGCTGCGATGAAAGTATTAAGTAACGATGTGCGAATCGGAATAGTAGTTGCAGCAACCAAAATTTGTAGAAAAACAAAATATGAACTTTTACAACCACAAACCCCATGGTTATAAATCTGCCATTTTGGGAGAACAAAGCTGAATATCAAGGAAATCTACTATTCTAAAGGGAGTCTGAAGACAAGTGGCGGCAAACAAATGCGGTAAATGTACAGTGCATTTTTTGTGCTACACCTGTACCGAAGTAACCAACACCCATGGATCGAATGTGATTGGAAGCTCCGATAAATCGGTGAGATGCAAGTATGGGATGAGGGGACGGGAGTGTTCGAGCAGAGTAAAGAAAGGATGCTAGTGCTGTTTGAAACCAGTAAAACTGTTGCCTCTAGGCAACGACGGAATCAATCAAAACCGACCATCTGTATAAAGAGTGCAACATTTCGCCACTGGCGTCGCTTGCCCACCCCCGACTCCCACCGCCGCTTCGTACAAGCCAGGAACCGATGCTCATCATCTATGCAGAGAGCCAAAGAAAGCTTAGTCCGATGGAATACCGGAAGCTTACTCTCGTCTGCCACAGATAGCCAAGCATTTTGGCCTCTTGCCAAAGCAGTCTCTCGCAGCTTTTGCCCTTCCAGTTTCCCACCATCTGTAATTCCTCTGGTGAACTTTTCGTGAACCGTACGAGAAAGCCGAAGTTTTGCATCCCGGCTTGCCTCTGACTTCCCCCCACCCACTGATCCAACTCCTATGGTGCCTTCTTCTCTCTCTCTCTCTCTCTCTCCGGATTTTAACCTCACTCAAGCACTATGAAACTTCGCAAAGCGCTGCGCTCCCTTGACGTATCCAAACCACCCTGTCCGGAAGGTATACCACTCATCGTCAATAAAGTATATGCACCTGAATTGGCAACTCTCTTAACTCGTCTTTCCTCTCTGTCTCCGCAGCTTCCCACTTTCCCGATCCCCTGTAAACAAGCCGTGTATTTTCACATTCCCAAGTGCAGCGATCCTTCTCATTCGAGTAACTATCGCCTTATTCCCATCACACTTGTTTTTTGGAAGTATTTGAATCAGTCGTCATCCACCAACAGCGTACGTTTGTCGAGCGTAAGAGACTACTGAGTGATCGCCAATACGAATTCCGACCTCGCCTTTCCACTGGTGGTATCCTGGCACTCGTCTCACTCTCCCGGTCGGCTGTACTTGGCCGTCACGGAGAGACATGCATGGTGTCGCTCGACACCTCTAGGCCCTTGACCGAGCTTGAGACAAAGGTCTTCCGGTGGATCTGCCCTCGTTCGAGTTCTCCTCCACACTGGAATCGTGGAAGTAAAGTGTCCTCAGTGATCGAACCATCTCCGTCCGAGTTGATGGGGTTCTGTCCCGGCCATTTTCTGTGAATGCTGGTGCTCCCCGAGGTTCAGTGCTTGCGCCCACCCTGTTTCTCTTATTCAATAATGATCTTCTATCCATTACTTCCAACCCAATCCATTCCTTTGCCGATGATGCCACCCTTCGTTATTCCCTTTCTTACCGAGCTTCCCGCCATGCCAACACCAACATCGACCGTGACCGCAGTGTAATCCATCCGAGCTCGAACACCTCCTCATGGAGACCTCACAATCATGTTGCCTTCAATGCTTTCAAAAATTCTCTGAAATTCATTGAAACATCGCTCATTCTCTCCTCATCTATCCTTTGATTCAACTGTGCTGCCTGACACAGACTCTATCTTCCTTCTTGGCTTATCTACAACTTCCTCTCCATGTTGGTCCGCTTTCACGTCACAGCTCGCCTCTCGTGCTGCGCACAAAGCTGATTTCCTGCTTCACGCCAGAAGCCTCTTCACACCAGCTCATTTCGTTTTGCTGTACAAAGCTCAAACCCGCCCAGCAATTGGATACTGCACTCACGTGTGGGGTGGAGATTCGTCTACCTCCCTCCCCCTTCTTGATCGGATTCAACGAAGGGTCTTCCGGTTGGTTCACGACCCTTCTTTGACCTCCAATCTGCAGTCACCAGCCCATCATCCGGCTGCGCTATGTCACCTTTATTCTACCGATACTATTTTGGATTTTGTTCCTCGGGACTTGCTCCGGCAGTTCCTCTTCCCAAAACGTTTTCCCGACCATCACGTACCCAGGCAACTGGTCATCCCTATCGAGTTTCTGTCCCTAGATTTCGCACTTCTATATTTCAGTCATCATTCTCTCCCTGGACCGGTAAGTTATGGCACACTCCTTCTGTCTTTCCACCCACCAATAACCTTCCGTACTTTAAGAGCCAAATCAATAGACTGGTTCTAACGCGAATGTTTCTCCTCAACCCACTTTTACGGTGTCTTCTGATCATGGGGTTCACCCCATATACTGTAACTCACTTTGTGTACTACAAAAACTGAGGAGCGTATACGTTCTGAGTATACTTTGGGATTGCCAGTTTATTTCGAACAATCACGTTCACCATTCATTCTTGATGAAAGTAAGATGGAAATAAAACCGTAATCTACAGAAGTAATGGAATTTATAGAACACGTTCACTCGGGCCCGTCATACTCCCCATCCGACCTTGACTTTCAAACTCGCCAGGCGTCCATTTGAATCCGCCCATGGGTTCATTTAAACTCCCCACATTTTCTTTCGTGTGCGTACACGTATCATACTGTCGTCCCACTTTATTCCTTCTTCTGAGCATTTTTATCCTGATTTTCCATGCAAATTTCCATATTTCTGTGAACAGTATCTGTCGATTCCATCACTAGTATAAACATGATCATGCACCTGGCATGCTCCGGAGGTCTCTGAAAAGAACCAATATTATTGTTATCATTATTATCACTATTATTCTCTCCGGCGCATCAGTTTAACTGGAGCTTTGGGTTTTTCGTATTTTGTCGGTAACGGGGTAAGGCGGTTGAATTTCTTTGAGGGGATCAAAGAACTCACTGACGGAAACGACCAAAATAAGTTCAATGGTTTTGAATGTCTGTTATGAATCGGTATCCAAAACTACCATAAATGAAGGTCGTAGAGTAATGTAGTGACAGTCTAACGTGTAACGCACTAATCTGTCTATATGGTACACTAAATGATAGCAACAATATCTAAGACGACACTAGCAAACTAAGATGGGCGGAGGAGCGTGCTTCGACAAAAGGCCAAAAGGGTTTGTACATTAGAAATTAAAATGAAACAAAAGGTGTGACACAAACTCACAGCTGTTCGCTGTTCTTGCGATCAGGAAATGAGCGCCAGAGAGCCGATATCCGCCAATATCTTTAGTTCGTTTCGGTCTGACAGCCATTTGTTGAACAGAACAGGATGGTATTGAGAGAAGCGCCAAGTGACACCGTGGAAGATTCTAAAATGTTTTGTTTCTCACAGTTAGTTCCGACCAATATAATTCCAAGACACCCAAAATCAGAAGATGAGACCGTGCCAGAATGAAAAGTTTATTGACAGCCTTTTTGTATTGCGCGGTGGTGATGTTCAAAAGGTGTGTGTGTTTTACATTAAAACGTTGGTACACCAAAGGTGTGTTGCACCAAAGGACGTTGGGAATCATGTAAAAGTCGGAAATGTACAGGTACATACAAACGTTCTTTTTGTCGCATAAGTTAGGCCGTCACTTCTGTGCAGGAGTCCAGTGCCTTTTTCGAATATATCTAGTAAAATTTATTGGACAATTTTGAGCAGGAGTGTACTTCATTTTTTTCCGCAGTCTACGTGTCGAGCAGTCTTATTTGGTTACAGTGGAATGCATTCCATCTTATTTCAAGGTTTACTACCCATAAGTATAAAAATGTCGTAATAGAAAATAAGTGGATCACTGAAACATCCACCCGCAAATTAGTACTGAACAGATAAAAAATTCGTGTAGTTCAATGAAGATGTCATGCAAAAATCCATCATTGCCGATTCAAGAAATTTCTCAGAGAGTGAACATTGGTCTAGTTCATGCTGCTTTTACTGCCCCAGTTTTTGTAATGCGTAACTGCTATACATGATGTTTAAGGTAACACTTCTGAGGTCCAAGAATAAACCTGAAGCTAGGATTGGTTTGAACGCTTCCTCTTGGTGTCGACTTTAAGTCAAGCAACACCCATGAACCATGAAAACAAAACTCATATCGACCCATTATACGGCTACGGGAAGCTATTTCAGCTATTTCCGATCAACGTACTACAGAGAAACATCGAACCTGATTTAGATGCTCAGACTCATCCTTCGGTCCGGGTTTTTGCTATAAGCACAATTCATGAGGGCCTTGGTTTTTCACCTGGATAGTGTGTGTAGCAACTATCTCCATTATTCGGACTGTCAACCTAGCAGAAACTTCGTCTCACTAGATTTAAGCACGATGTGTACTGTAAGCTGCTACTGGTAACAAAACAAATTCCAACTGGATAATCGTGTTTATCATAATTTCATGGTTCTATTTATTGCATTACATATAAACATATGCAGCAAATGAATTACAGCCGGGTGAGCAACCAACAAGAACAGTACAAAAAGTTATCGGGCAAGTCGGGACAGTTCAGTTATAGACGGTCCACTTAGCATGGAGTCAAGCGGAACTGTAGAGCACCACGGTTGCTTTACAGATAGTGAGTCAAGAAGATTTCTAGCTAATATGAAATGATAGCTTAGGTTAGAGAATAAAAAGTAGTCCGTAGTTAGAATATACAAATTTGTATGTCCATAGGAGTTACCAAAGTCAAACTACAAATAGAAGTTGTTGTAGAACGACAGAAGTAATATAAATCGACGCGAAATGATGAACCTAGCAATAAGTTTGTTTAGTCCAAGGATTTGCTTAGCTGTCTAACCGTATAGTAGTGTGGCAGCGGGGCTGCGATCAGGAGATCGAATCACTGGTGGACAGTTTTTGTTCATGGGCAAAAAGGTCAGCAAATTTTTCTCACAATGTATTGTACAGTCATAGGACAACGGAGTCAGGAATATGTTCACTATACATCGTGAAAATGTAGATCTGAACTGAGTCAGTTCACTAGAAACGAAGAATTAGGTTGCAAATACTCGAGGTCTATGATAAACGTAAAAGCTACTCACGAGTAGGACAAGTGAGAATGCCATGTGAATACAAAATAACAAGAAAGTAATTTACTGTGTGGTTGCCGATTGTAGAAACATTACCTAATTTTGAGATCGGTGCGTATAATGTAAATGTGTTAGCATACCACGCTCGATATAAAACACAGTAATCCGCTTGAATATATATGGGCGAATACCAGGCAACGTTTCTGGCATGGATCGATCACTGAAAGATGGGAAGTACGTGTATTGCCCCAATTTTCACTTTTATTTTCATATTTTGCTCACAGAAAATGGGCGCACTTTTAGTCCTCGTAGCACGATGGAATGAAATCGACAACGGCCTTATTCAAGACTGAAGGTAACTACCTTATTCATCATGCTTTTTCATTACTACAGACAGATCGTGTTCTCAGTTGCATAAATTGTAAAATCTGTACGGACAGATTGGTACCCAATTGCTCCTTTTATCCCCAGTTGAATGTTTCGTATAACAACAAAAATGAGCCTATTAGGGCATTATCGAATTTTCATTGCACTGCATAATTATGATATCGATTTGACTGTATCGTTTATTCTGGTCAAACGAGCAACTGATACGCCAATTTTAATGTGGATCACTGAGGGAAAAGACCGATTTTCTACCCAATAGCTTCACCAGTCGAGGGTCAATCACTTGTCCTAAATGTGAGTTTTCGATAAAAACCAGGAATTTTTGTTATCTTGATAAGTAACTGGGTGATAATATTAGAAAAGTTAATCTCCTGCCACTCAGGAGAAATATGGCTATTAATCGGGGTAACTGAATAAAGTGTACGACCGGTAGTTGTTTGGTACGACAAAGTGTTGATCAATTTAAAGTCCACGAAAGGCACAGTGGACCGCTCAATACGACTGTCAGTTTTCCTATTCACTTTCGTTCATGGCAATTTAGAAAATTAGATGAAAGACCGTCATTTGCCTAAATTTCTTTTGGAACCAAATTGTTTTCGTCAAGTCCCTCAGCTTCGTCTGAATGAAATAGAATATATGCTGGTCGTGGGCTATTATAATATTGATCTACCCGGATAACTTAGGATTAGAACTTCAGCAGTTTATAAAAAAAAACAAATTTCGCGTAGGTTAGCACTTCCGAAGAAATTAAAAGCCTGCTATTAATTCACGCCCTATTGCATATATATATATATATATATATATATATATATATATATATATATATATATATATATATATATATATGCATCAAATATCAAATATCAAATTATCATTAGATGAAATCAATACTCACGAAGCAGATTTGATGAGTGAACAGGAAAATGAGATGCAATATGGTTTATCTCTGAAGGGCAGTAAGAGAAAAAAATGAAGAAATGACTCACTCAGAATGTATGAGTAACAGAAAAATAACAGGGTGTGCAGATGGAAGGCGCAAGCATCATTACCCACTTTTTCTTTGTTACTTTATTTAAAGAGAATCGTGTGTTGTTCTGTTTCTTTTTGTTCAAAGAACATGAACACGAATAGTGTTGTATGTTTTTTCCGATTCCGTGACTGAAAGACGAAACACTAAGGAGAGGCTACGTCAACTGACCCGGGTTTTCTGAGTGTCTAGGAGAGGGGTGGTAATTTTGGTCAATGTGTGTGTGTGTGTGTGTGTGTGTATGGGTGGGTGGGTTGAGTGACTCAAAAATGGGCATATCCCTGGAATGAGTTCGATCCATTTCCAACGTTGGAAACGACACCTCGAAAAAGCGTCGCTAATTCCCGACCCAGAGTATTGCAAGCAAATAAAACGTGGTCAAACTGGCTACTAGTTGAAGTAAGAGAAAATAACTCACACGGAGGACAACGAAGTAACTCACCCCATTCTAACCCTTACCACTAAATTTACCACACAGTGTCGTTCTCCCAATTTGAACTAACCATATGCATGTCGACATCTGATGGCAAATATCCTTATCTTCGCCCAGCATTCTCACACGTCCAGATGATTGTCTTCAAGGTGACTTACCCCTGCAAGCTTCTTTGTTATGATTGCCAATTAGGCCATCATTATCAAATATTTCACAGCATGCTTTCTTAGACAATAAATTTATCAAAATCAAGAAAGAATGATTCCTTTTTTATCAATACAGTTGCTATCTTTTTTTAGAAGGTCGGGGGATAAAATAGTTCCAAACTCGGGAAGAAATTCCACGGCTGAAGCACCATGACTATCACACCTCATCAAGTTATCAGAGATGATTTACCCTGAAAATAACCAAGAATTACCAAATCTTTTATTCTTTCCTCAAGATGGTATTTTAAGAAATAACAAATCCAACACTCATCCCGAAAGTAAAAGGATACCTATCTCGACAAGGATGAGGGGTTATTTCAAAACACTGACTAAAGCGTTCATCTTTTTCTGCCAGACTAATTCCCTTTTGTCTTATTGCCGGTGAGGACCAATCCCGAATCGGTACAAAGTTGCTTTGTAACAGTTAGCTGCACGAACACTGATTTCTACGCATACCCTAGTCTCCTTAATTAACGACAACAAATGAGTCAACCATTTGACAGCTTTCCCAGTGAAACCAGCTTTGCCAGCAGCATCCTTTCGGAGGATGTGTCAGTAACTTCGGAGTCATCTCAACATAATTCTACGAAAATTACCAGTTTCATCCACGAATATCTTCGAAGACTGTTTCCAGTTCATAAAAAGATTCACGTATCTGTAAGAAGCCACAATTTGTGATAAAAATGGATCGAAATAAAACTCCAGGGGTCTTGACCATAGGAAACCTTTCCCTTTGTATTTATCTGTCTACTATGAGTATATTCCCGCCTATGGCTCTGGCTACCCAAACATATTCTACAGCTGTCATAAATGACTTCACCGATGTGCCAACTTTGGGTAGATCGAGATTTTCTTTTCTGGCCAGAATAAGAAATCATTCCTTTTTAAGTACGTAACAAAAACTCACCTGCATTTTTCGTACCCAGTAGTCCCCGCCGCTGGCCGAAATCAAGCCGAAGATCCTCTCCTACCACTGCTTTGTTCTACTAGCTGGGATTTCGCTGTCTAAGTCGGTTAGTTTTCCGATTCACTGGTCTATTTATTTTACCGGCCTCATTTATTCTTTAACGATGCGCAATGCGTCTGGGAAAGGGCGACGTTCAACCAAAGGCTGTCAAATGGGTTAGACACCAGTGAGTAGAAGAATCGAACTCGGAACATCAAAGTCTAAGTTTCACTATGATTTCAAATATAAGCGTTTCTCATCCAGGAATTACAGATGTATTAAATAAATACCCGCCATTTTTAGGAGTAATAAGTACCGCAAATATCCTTTAAAATAAACTCGAAGTACATTGTTTATTGTTCGCCCAAGAAAGGTGATAAAAGCCATATTGCTTTCGAAGCCAATTGGGAGAAAAGTTCTTTAGGTTGAATTGCACATCTCATAAATCACAATGAGATTTACCATTTAAATCGGAACCCACAATTTCACCGCTTCAAATCTATTATCTCGTCCAGTCAGATCATTTATATTCCAGTACTCTTTGAAAATGACAATTAACTTCCGTCTCAGAACGTGAGGTCGCAAATAATATTTTCTGGTGTGCAGTTTTCTCCTCTTTTACCATACAGCGACATTCAGACGGAATATTGCTGAGGGAACTTGATTTTCCGAGTCTCAGAAGGCTGCACGATGCCATATCTACCAATTTTAAGTTCAAAATGAAGAATCCAACAAATCTGTGCGGATACCGATATCGTTTGGTATAATCGTGACTCCAGACTAACTTTATGGTACTCATCAAGATAGTGCGGAGGGACAGGTATCCCAGCAGGACTGTAGAAACTTTCGTTTAACAATCTTTTTAAGAACACGTAATGTCATGGAAATGGCAAAAGTAGTCGTCGTTCTTGGTATAAAACAAGAGGACCAAAGATGATTTGTCTGCAAAGGCTCTGACGTGATATCTTGGGTTATCTACTAAATTTACGTGGTACTAAAGCATGAAGCAATATCTGTTCATGATTGTGTAATACCGACATTTTTGAAAACTATCAAAATAAAATTAGTGCACCAGTTTTTCAACAAACCTGGTTCGAAACCAGTGGTCCTACTCACTACTGCACTTCGCTTTCCCCTGGAAAAAATACCTGTCATTTTGTTCACCAATTTCATAGAGATAATTGTATTTTGGTCTGAATTGTACAAACTTCCAGGGCGTAACATTTACAGGGTACAACAATGGCATCACACATTTCTGTGCCTATTTTTAAGCTTCTGTTTCCCTTAAATGACAGGGAACAATTCGAAAGGAACACAATTCAATAATTGCCAAAAGCTCTTCTCATCCTCAGGTTCAGATATTGTAGCGGCTTCGCAGACACCAAATTCAATAAAATACAATCGCGAGCTTAGAGCTTAGGCGCGCCTTGTTTAAGTCCACCGGTGTGAAAATAAGAACACGTTTAAAAAAAAAGAAGAACCTTCGTCACACTACGTCAAAACGGCAAGGCGCGCTCCAGCTCATCAGCTCTGGTGATTAGCTCGATCAGCCTCCCTTCTGTACTTCATACAGGGCAATCAATACAAGTACAAAAACCATCAATCGCTGTCGTTCTGCGTCTTTATTCGCTGGACGGGAATTGAGTCCACAAGTCGTGCGTTCGACTAAAATATGACCGAGGCCAACTCAGAAAATAACTTTTATTGGATAATGCTGGTACACAGCTGTTAATTCTGCCTCCGTTTATGTTTTAAAATATGTTTCTACGTCGTTAATTTTTTGTCACAAAGTACAATGTTTTATACACAGGCTGAAAATTCAGAAAGTCAAACCGACAGGGATGGCATTCCAAAGAAGGTCCTTTGGATCTGTAGTTCACGACGTTGATCGTACAGCCGATATCGATCACAATATTTTCGCCTTTGGCAGGAAGGTTCTTCAAGCGAACTGTTTGCAGTGCTCCCTCTGGGAAGTGAAGCAGTCTAGACTCAAGTCACTTTTCGAATTGGTGAGTGAACAACGCAACGCTTGATGAATTCTGCGTCAGAACGCCAAAAGGAGCTGACATCGAACGATCAAAATGCGATTTTGCCGTGAACGCTAAACCGCTACAAGCCAGTCATCCCTGTGATAACATTTGTGACTCCTCTTACTATGTTCTGAATATCGGATTCAAAAGAATCGACTAGCCACACCTTCAGGGTCCGTATTCGTACTGAAATTCAAAATCAAGAAAACTTTTGTCCTTTCATTCCACATCAGATTTTCCTGCTGGTTGAGATCCGTTAGGGACACCCGCTTCTCCTTTCGACAGATGAACTGTCCCAGTCAAACTCACAGCCCAACATTATTTCCAGAACGGGTTATAGATCATTATCAGATTCAAACATGGCAGTCAAGACCACGGCTACTATGACACGACCAATTTAACATGAAGAATAGAGTGAGCTATGCACGTGAGCATGTGTTCAGAACCAAAATCAATTTTTCGTTTTACTAAAAAGGCAAGGGAGCAACGACGGTGGTGGTATTTTACTGTGGACAGACCCTGAAGAACCGGCGTCCCACTTATCCTAAGTCCGTTTTTTCCTCACAAGATTTTATTTTACCTCTAATTTTTCAAAACCTGTTCTCCCGTATGTGGTCTCGCTGTATAGTACATAGAAGCAGTAGAAGTCTTGTCAGTCTATTGATGTGCCACTAGATGCAAACCTTCGCAGTTCTCCACCTCGGGCAAGGCCAAAATGTCTGTGGCTACTCGCCAAATGAACAAAAGAAAGAAAAGCACCAAGGACGGACCTCCACCTTCGACAGCAGACAATGTTTTGTGTAAACTACCGGCTTTCAACCACCAAGGCCAGAGAACCTCCCGGTTAATGCTGATGATGTGACAAAGAAGTGGGGGGGGGGAAGGGGGGGGGGGGTGCGTCAATCCGAAAAAAGTTTCCATCACCCCGTGAACAACGCTTTCTTGCTTTCAACATCCTGAAGGCTACTGGAAAGTTCCCCAAGGCGGAATGGATCATGATTTAAAGCACCTCAGACTGATCCTGAATAAACAGTTTACGGAAGATGAAGCAGAAATGACAGCAAAAGTCAGAGTCACAGCTGCATTCAGACCCGAGAGGGTACACGAGTTCGAGAAACTGTGGGATTTGAAAATTGTCTTTGGCACTCAAGAGCAAGCAAGAGAGGTTCTAGGACGATTCTAACTTCTTACAGAAGTTTCTTTTCGTCTCCTTCAAGATCCTTCTCCTAGGAATCGTCTAAAGATGAATCAAGCCTGTGCAAAGGTTAGAGGGAGAAGGGAAAACTGCCAAACGGACCGTTGTATCCGGGATTTTCATTTGATGCCGAAAGGATTACAGATACGCTGGCCACCATTACTGTCGGCTAGCTCTCTTGGTCCACTCCAGTAGATTTTCGGGTAGGGAACCACCGGGTGGCATCCACCAAGCCGTTGCTGAGCGATGTATTTGGAATAGATGACAGAAAGGATGTACTATAGACCCTAGAGCTGGTTGGAACCCCGTCCATCACTGCACTTACGGAGGCATGGCTAACAGATGACGTTCAGGACTCAGATGTCTAAATGTCCATGTTTGTGCTGATCCGTGTAGATCATATTCGTACCAGAGGTGGAGGAGATGTTACCATATACGTGAAAAATGGAGTATCGGTGCACCTACCTCATACCTACGTGGACCAATGTGGATACGAAGAGAAGCTGTGGTTCAAAGTAAAACTCTCTAGCAGTAGGCTCATGGTGTTTGGGATCATCTGTCGTACCTCGGCGGCCGGAGTGCAAGGTATGATGGATTCCATGAATCGATAGGTGACAGATGGCCATTGTCTGGTTCTTGGCGACTTTAATGCTCCTCATATTGAATGACTATTGAACAACAGCAAATTTTCCGCGAACAGGTTCTCCCGTTGTCTACATGAAACAGTGTATGACCTGCCCTACCTCAGCATGTAGAAGAATCGACCGGGAATCAAGCGGGTCAGGTATTCATCCCCGACCCAGTGTTCCCCCCGAGAACTGGAATCGATCATCTACCGCAGTTGGGCTCCAGTGACTACGCGATACTATTAGTCCATAGAAGGTTCGGGGCTTTCGTTCATCAGAAACCGAGGTGCAGACTAAAGATGTGGCGCGTACCTCTGCCGAAAGGCAAGAAGCTGCTGCTGCCCTACAATGGGATTCAGTCGTTGGTGACGAAGTGGACGAAGCCTGGAATTCCTTCAGATTGAAAATAACTAAACCGGTGAGTTTGTTTGCACCTCCTCACAGACGAAGAAGTCATGAGAAAGGACCACCGAGGTTTGAGAAGGAACTACGAAGTCCGATGCAACTACAAAACTGAGCTTGACAACATTTTCGACCCTCCGGCACGGGATACGACAGCTACAAACAAATTAAAAACGGTGTTCGACACTGAAGACTACAAAGAGACACGAGTACGAAGAACGACTTGCAGCCGATTCCGCCTCATCACCAGAAAGGCTGTTTGTTTTCCTGAGATGGAGAATTAAGGTTCGTCCAGACATCCCAACACCTTTGCATGATGGAGATATCACGAACTCCGACTATGATAAAGCAAGACTGTTGGTGCTACTCTATTCTGGTATTTATGCTGCTGAGAGGTCATCCTCACCTCAGCCTTGGCAGAGGGTAATCACTATGACATTGCAATCGTTCGTGGTGGAATATGCTGTCGATATTATGCAAGGGCTCTGGCCACACACTGCCTGGTCCGGATGGGATTTATCCATTAGTCCTTCGGAACTAGCTGAGCTCAATGGGTCCCCACTCACAAGACTGTTCAACAACTTGATGGAGCACGGCAAACTACCATCCGAATGGAAAAAGCCGTTGTCATCCCGATGTTCTGGAAGGGGGGGGGTGAAAGGTGGAAGTTACTAATTACCCTCCAGTTATCCTTACGTGTGTTATCGGAAAGATTAAGGAACGACTCGTCTCGACACAAATAAATGAATACATATATAGTCACGAGGGTCTCATCAACCAAGAGTTTGGTTTCCGGAAGGCCTGATCTTGTCTGCTGAACTTTCTACTGGCGAGTGAACATTGAGCACAGGATAGAGCTGAGGGCAGCTCTTTGAAAGTTATGTATGTTGAATTCAGCAAATCTTTCAATAAACTGCTGCATAACCTTTTGCTTACTAAGTTGAGATCGTTAGGAGTGACGGAACAGTTACTCAAGTGGATCATAGACTCCCTGAAGGGAAGGTCCTTTTCTGTGAAAGTGGCTTCGTCATATTCTGAGTGGCATGAGGCTTCCAATGGAGTGCCACAATGCTCGATCGTAGGCCTATTTCTATTTCCGGCATTCATCAACGACTAGTCACAGGAACCGATATCCCCTTGTCTGATCTACGCCGATGATCTCAAAACCTGGAATGTGATAAAAACTACAACGGATCGCGAGGCACTACAGGCGGACTTGGATACTCCAACTCGGTGGTCTATTGTGTGGGCGCTAACAGTCATCGCCCAAAGGTGCGTTCAGCTGTAGCTGGGGAGACCGAAGACTGAAGACACCTACTTTTTCCAAGAAGCAACCCTTCAAGTGTCCATCGGCGAAAGAGACCTGGGAGTGCTAATGCCATCTACTCTTAAAACCCACGACCACAGTGACAAGGTACGTGCCTCATTGTGGATCATCTATGGTGGTATTCGTCGGAAGTTTGGAAAGCTACCTTATGGAGCCTTCAAACTCCTGTATGCCTCACCCTTCCGCCCTAGAATGGAAGGTGGTGGAGCCGCTACATTTCCCTGCAAAGTCTTCCAAACTTGCGAAGCTGAACTGGTGCAGCGAGCAGCCTCTCGTCTCGTCGTTGGACTACGGCGGACTAGTCATGGAAAGCTGTTGAAGTTAACCAGTCTGTTTCCGGAAACGTATCGAAGAGTGACAGGTGACCTGATATGCGTCCGCTAGATACTACGGGGTAAAATTGGCACAGAGTTGCCAGCGGAATTCCCATTTTTGTGGCCACTGGAGCACAAAGGGCACTCGATGATGCTCATAAAGCTCCAACTGACTGGTCTGCCGTTATTTTGCCTTCCTTCCAGGAGGGCAACAAAAATGTAAAACTCTCTCCCAGCTGACTTGATGGAAGAGGTATATTGCGAGCTTTTCTAAAGTAAACTGAACGCAAACCTGTTGGACCCTTGGCGAGAATCTCTATTGTGACGCCATAGCCAGGAGTGGATGGTATTGTGGCTTATACAGGAAGAGACCCACTGCTTCTTATTCCGAAAATTTAAAACTTGAAAGTCAATTAGTAAAGAATAAAAAATAGACGCAGGCAAGTCTCTTGTTATGAGAACATCCGTTTTCTGATCCGAAAGCAATAAGTACGCTTCCTTAGTATCCTATTCCTCGGTTTTGTACTTCTTAGTATGTCTGAGTACAACACGGCATGCTAGAGTTCAGTCCATTTTCCACCGGGAAACCGAGCCTGACCTAGAGTCCCTTCGTTTAGACGTCACCCAATTTGAGAAATCCAGGTATGGCAAGTCAGTACCTCCTTTCCAACTCAAAAGGACGACGATCCAGGTGATACACATCAGAGTAAGACCCTTTTTATAGGAGTTTATGGTGAGGGATAATGACCGGGTAAGTTTTTACCTTCAAAGAAGGTTTGCCCAGGGTTGATCAAGTCGCAAACTGTATCTCACTTGTCCAGTTTGGCTGTCCAACTATTATCTGCAGCTAACATCAAATCCGCAGTTGGAGTTCTCTTCGCAAGTTACCAGGTCCCACTAGCAGAAAGCACGCTCTGGTCAACACCTCTCTTGTCCAGGCAGGATGCCAGCAAGCACACTGTCCTGTTGAGATTTTCTCATCGAGCCTGGGTGACGGCTCGGCACCGAGGGATATGGTAATCCAGAACAGCCAAGCAGCAGATCACTCGTGAATTGAAGTCTTCATTCAGTACCCCATGTCCTTGGAGACCTTCTCGTAGACATGTTGCCCACAGGGCAAGTCTTGGTTGGACTGCTCTGCCTTCAGACAGCCAGAAAAGACCTGCCCTGTCAATCGGAAAGTCGTACAGACCAGGACGACCACAGAAGTCAGTCAAATCGTTTGTCTAAGAAGCAGATACCTCGCACTTGTTGGTAGTGACAGTGGAACCCAGTCTTATCGGTATGTTGACTTGTCGCACCAGCTGGTTAAACAACGAAGCACAGACAACCAAACCTACCATGTCCAGCGACGACAGTGTTAGGCGTTGATACAGACGTATTGAAGTTGGCAAACTAGTAAATCCCAACCCTCCAGCTCCTCTTACGGATTACAAGAAACCCAGCCGCATGCCCTTTGGGGGAAGAAGTCAAGCACGTACACTCTCACAAATAACGATGATCATACATTCAAGTGCACTCAAATAAGCCATATCAGTACAAGTTCATGGGTAGCTTTGGAAGAGAAAAACAAGGCAAAATATGCAAACCTTGGTGCAGCTTCAAGGGGCATGAGTGATGTTCTGTGGCATTAACTCAAGCTTACCTGTTGAACAGGGTTTTACACGTCCTTTCTTCTTGAACTCTAAGTCAAGATATTTGACCGTTAGATCAGCATCAAATGGTTGTAGATGTTTTTCATCGATCTCAGAAGTGGTGCTCCATTAGGTTTTACGTTTGCCTTTACTGCGTTTCTCCAAAGTCATTCCAATTGACTTGTTCAAGTTGAAGCTCAAACCAGATTCAGACAGAGAGTTTGGTGGAGCAGTCAGTCGTCCCCGTGGCCGATCAGCAGTCTCAAATAAGAGGACCAGATTATCCACACATACCAAAGGGTTGAATTGTGTCCAACCAGTCGTAAAACCAAGACCAGGACAGGAGTTGATAAAAACAACTTATGGCTGCAATGAATAGCACAGGAGATAGCGGGTCCCTTGAAGTACACCGCGATAGTACATAACCAATTCACCTCATAAATGGACCACAGTGCTATCGTATAGATGTCCAGGATGTTACTTTCATTGGATATGGAAGGCCAGCAGTTTGCTTCACTCCTAGGAGAGTACCACAGGAGTCATCCAAAAGCCCTTAAAAAGAAAATCGTGATCAGTGGTGCATATTGTAGGTGGATCGGTCTGCGAGTGGCTTGCAAAGCATTCTAGGCCTCAGAAAAACTATCCCTTTGTAAAGTGGTCATTTTTCAGTACGTCAGAGCCGGCGTTACCTTCAAGCGGCGCTTCAAGATCTTACGGATCAGCTGCAACAAACTTGAGGTTACGGTATTAGGTCTAAAGTTATCAGGCTTCATGGGATTATTCAGAATCTGCACCAAAGCGATTCGTATCTTGATCAAGTGTTGAAATAGGTTTCTCAGGAAAAGCAACAAACTAATCATTTGAATCAGGCACTCCTAATTCGTGCACAACAAGTTCAGCGTTGTCCGTCAATCCCAACCCGGAGCACTGGACTCCATTTGTCTGAGTGCCTTCGTATCCTCGCACGCTAGGATTGGGTCCAGTA
Organism: Fasciola hepatica; assembly: GCA_948099385.1. Classification (NCBI taxonomy): domain Eukaryota; kingdom Metazoa; phylum Platyhelminthes; class Trematoda; order Plagiorchiida; family Fasciolidae; genus Fasciola; species Fasciola hepatica. Next base: position 3,351,056 of record CANUEZ040000012.1, on the reverse strand, counting down.
CCGACCAGGGCTGTTCGGTTGACCGTAGCACTAGTCGGGTGTTAGGATGATTCAGTGGATTGAAGACGCCCTTTTATTAGGACAGAAAATTGGAATGTTGAGTGATACTCCTCTTGTAAGGACACAGCCAATCAGGAGAAAAGACATCAGCACAATGCTCCCTCCTTGTAAAGTAGAGTTTCTACACACAGGAACACTGAGTCTGACAACCGTCTCTCTTGAAACATGGTGACGACGTTGGCGAACGTGTGTTGGGTTTCATTTTTGCGGGAAGTTGCGTACCAGAGGTCTATTCAAAGCCAAACGCACCAAGTTGATATCCAAGGCACCAGAATGCTAATCAGGTCAGGGGCCACTCTCCTGTGGCCCATTTGCAAAGACTGTAGGTAACATCATTCACCATGAGGCCAGTCCGTACCGAATACCTGGCATCGATCAAGAATGGAGTGGTAGACTCATCAGAACGCGCTGGAGCGCCATCACCACCGAGGTGGTCCCAGTCCAGCTTTGATGCTGAAAACTCTTCTTAATACACTCAGCCGAACGACCCTCAAAGAAGTCATTTAGGAGCGTGCACAGATTCTTCGGCAGCATGCCAGGTCGTTAACGGATATTAATCAGTGGACCAGTAACTCATCATCCTGTGTGGACCAAGTTCCACACTGCATTCAAAAGGATGATAAAACGTTCTCCATTAACATGAGCCACGTGAGAGTGCTGACGACATAGATCAACTTACCCACCAAAGGTAAGTCCACATTCACAAACGAAGCTAATTTCAGGTTCAATGGCTCCAGAGTTCATATCTGAAGAAATACCATGAATTCTCTCAGGGGAAGCCAAAAAGCGGCCACGGGACACCCACCGAAAGGTGCGGTGTCAAAATAGTGGACTGTACTTTAGATTCCGTATTCGCCATCTAAGGTCCCTGAGGGGGTGGTTGGGTCCTCGGGCGGTAAACCTGACACGTGTTTAACGGCGGCCCCATCTGAAGCCGGAACTAGTCCCGCTTTAGCCAGACCACAATGAGGTGGCCAGGTCCACAAAGTACAACCCAGAGAATCATAGTTTACACAGCCTCCAAAAGAGTAATAATCACTTTGATTGTACGTATTGTGATAACGTCGAGCCGAGTTTGATAGCTGAAAACGATCAGAAATCCAAAATCCGTAAAGCTCAATCATATCCCAAATATAACTTTTTTAAGCGCAAATGTTTCTGTGATTAATCAATCATCCTTCAGTAGTAGGCATAAAATATGGTGACTGAAACAGGGAAATTTGAAATTTGACTGCCTTTTGGTAAAGTCTTCTTGTTAGCCCCAGAGTAACTGCAGAAGAGGGAGATTTCTCTGGGTATGTAAATTCAAACGAACACAAGCAAGCCGGGAGCGGTCAAAGGTTCTTACGAGACAAATCGAACGTAGATGGACAGGATGCGGTCAACGCGAGTCAAGATCGATTGGCATGCCATGGATTAGCATTCACCAACACGAGCATGTGTGAACAGCTAGGTGTGTGGGTTTAACTCGCTCTCTCTATCTCTCCGTCTTTGTGTGCGTGCCTGTGTGTGCATCTATTGCATTGGACGATACTCCGTAGCACTACTTAACTGCCTATGTAGAAGGCAATGGTGTGAAACATCCACTTGAAACGGAGAGCACCAAAGAGGGAATACAACTGAAGGGAAATAAACTTTAAAAACACCTCTTTAAAAAGAGAGTTGCTAGAAAATACCTTGTGTAAGAATCTGGTAGAAAAGAGAATGGTACTTGCGTCGTGATATCCCCAGTAATCAAAAATTCGAATACTTTCTTCGTAATCTGTAACATGGCATGGGGTGAAAGTTTACTTCCACTTCAACTGAAGATCACGAATCAGCTAGTGCTAACTGAGTTTTATGAATCATCGACTATCAAGTATCAGTTCTGAAACTTCGTAGCCAGTTGTTTGTAATACTAAAAGAGAGCTTCGCTGTTTTAGGCTGCCTGGCTTTCCGGCATCAAATACGGAGACCTCAAAAGGTTGACCCAAATTCAATTACCTGGGTCACAGCTACTGGTCACCTCCTATAGTGCAGAGGACCCTTGCGTCCACGAGGTATGCCTCTTGAGTTCCAGCGTAAGCATGGAGTAAAGACTTCTATTTGGAAACAAGGACATGAAGACTGAGTCACGTATACAATAAACGCATCGCCAATCACTGGATTTTTTGAATTAATTTACAACTGGGCAGTGGTGTGTTGGCTGCTAAAGCTTTCTTTGACTAGACTCGTGAAACTGGAAAGTAGACTGAACGACGCATCCCGTAGAGGGCAGAAGGTCTATAGTTAAACAAATCCAGTTTTGAAAGCATTTCAAAAAGCATTCACCTCAATTTTGGTAGTTTGAGTGTTTATCGTGACATTTATGTAAACGGCACTTTTGCGAATCTCTAAACCTAATGGACAGCGTAGACGAAAACTTATCCGTGGGTGACTAACCTCAACATCAGCTGTGCTACTGTCTTTGCGAATACTGATTCTCAAACTCCACATAGTCCATCTTCCTTGTATAGCAGGGCCGTTTTCATGATTTGATAGTCAAGACGTTTCTTGATTTTCGAACTGAAGTTGTTTGAGTTAGCAACAGTAGAACAAAATAAAAGAAAAACACTGCACCTCGAGATATTAAAAACTATTAGCTGAGGAATAGTTGATGAAAGCAAACAAGGCTTGTAAACAAAGCGCAGTAGCTCACTTGATATATATATATATACATATATATATATATATATATATATATATATATTGTATGCAATCGGCCAACAGCATCATAGTAGAAAATCAACGTTGCCTTCTGATCTGACAACATAACAAATACTAGTTGTTAACCATTATATCGTCAGCTTCTACAATTCATGGGAAACACTTCCTGATGGTTCCAACTGTGGGTATTGTTATCTCTGCATCTTGTGTAGATAAATTTATTATCAAAACGAAAGTGATGCCCTCACTCATGTGGCTTTAGATGAGACTTAAGTTTCAGAAAAAGTACTTTGTTGTAAACAGCATCTAACAAGACAATCCGTGTGGTTTACCGTCGACCAACGAGGATACGCGCACCAAGTTTTTTTCTGAAAGAACACACTGGAGATACCGGAAACAACAACAAATGTTTGGTGCTAGAAGAAAAAGTAATTGGCATCTATTCAGAAGAAGGACCATTGAAAAATGTCTTCAAGTAGGAAGCTTGTATCAGTCAATTGTTAGAATGGCGTGAAATCTTAAACTTCTTCTGATGTAAAACACTTTAGGTCACGAAGAGGACCTGACTTAAACTTTAAAACTGACGTCGCACAAATCAGAAATAAAACTGTCGGTGTTCTGCGAAGCTATGCTTATCGTGATACTTTAGTCAGCTCTCTGTGCGCAAAATCGCTTGAAGCCCAATGTTTTTTTGCATTGTCACCAACTCAGTGGATCTCCTCCTCACCCACCGAAAGCACAGTAAGGTCTTCCAAAGCCGCCTACTCCAGTGCCATACTTTCTGCTTCACCCTATGTAAACTGACCTGTTTCACATTTCCGGTAAACCGTAGTGGGAGGAGTGCTTGAATCCGCGCACATAAGTCTTTCTTGTTCTAACGAATTATCAATGTATTTGTCCTTAGCATACAGGATCGGTCTCTGGAATTTTAAAAGGAGTCCTTCAAACGAACGACTGCGCAGCATATCATGCGCCACACTTTCAGACTCAGAGTTCGTTTAGAAGATATCCCATTATCCCGTCTCATTCGAATATTGAGTAAATTGACAATGATAGTTAGTTCATCAGTATGACTTTACAACGGAGAAGATTAGATCTTCCATTGAGCAGATTTTATCAAGTCGATTCAACATCAAAAAATGATCGAGATAAGACAAGTCCCATTATTCCTGAGTGTGTGTACTTGTACAACAAGCCGCGGTAACGTCACTGGATAACTATTTGCTTCACGGTGGCGATAAATTTTGAGCCAGTTATTGTGCATTTCTCGGAATTCTATAGGAAAGATTGTTTGTATTTATTTCCAGCCCAATTCATCAAGGGTGGTTACATTGAAAGTTTGTTTGTCCGGTGGGATCAGTTTCCTTGGCAAAATTCGAGATATCCAAGGCTTATCTTACTCTCTCTCTCTCTCTCTCTCTCTCTCTCTCTACACACACACACACACACACACACACACACATACATACAAACATACATACACACACACACACACTTGTTAGCTCACATCATCTCACGCGTTGCTCCGTTAGCCTTTCAATGCTGACCTAATATTCACCGACTGTAGAAGCAACGCCATTTTATGCACCTTTCGTTTGAAGACAGAATGGGAACGATGAAAAAGATTCTTTTTCAGAATGAAAGAGATAAGTTCTCGGAATTCTCTTTGTGAATAATTCGCATCAGATAATTCTCTTCCTTCGATGCAGAGTTTTTATTCGGCCACCTGGGTGCTCCTGGGATTTTAACCCAACCCTAATTCTTCGCGGAAAGTCGTGCATTTTCTTGCTTCCAAGAGCAGTGACAAGGCATTGAAGTGATCTGACAGGTTCCTGTCATTATTATCATAGAAAAGCATTACAACGTCTAAAGGGACTCAGTAAAAAAAAGACATTCATGCGAAGATTGAATTCTGTACAAGCAGTCGTTTTCGCTTTGTGACCTCTCATTTTACTCTTCACTGCAGTTAACTCATCAGCATAAATTGTCAAACAGAGTTAATCAAAGTTAGGTTGCATTTTGATTCACTTTGCTTTATACGCACACTAGATGAGATGGTTTATTTTGTGAACTTAACTTCTCTCACGACAGGTAGGTACTTATCGTTTGCGAAAGTCGCTCTTACGTGCCCCGGCTGCTCCGCTGTGGGCAATGTGTAGTTCCATATCCTTTTATGTCTGTGATCCATTTGGGAAGTGCTTAACGGATCCTCAGGAAAACAGTCACTTTCTGCACCGCGCTTATCTTCTCTTGTGGTTGACGCACAGAGAGGATGTCAGATAGTCAGTAACACAAAAGAACGAGGTGAACCAAATAGTTTGTCACAGCTCTCAATTCCGTAAAACCCACATATTTAGGTTTGTATTGCAAGATTAAGTTTTAATGCAGCTCCGAAATGCAGCTTCCCCCGAAATAGAACTAATGTGGTAGATAGACGTCGAACACGAGCGTAAATTTATCCCGCCAGAAAGGCATACATGTTTTGTGCAAATGTGCAACCCAATTCAAAAGTTATTGCTCAATTCCACAAACAAACCATCGAGGAAATGAAATTTACGGGAAGTCCAGTAAAGAATCACCTTAACTGAGAGAACACTTGTGAGTATGAGAAAGTTCTTAGTTGATCGTAAAAAAACAACAATAAGCTCCATTTCTCACGATTTTTTCTAACCCATTTTGGGCGCATTCATAAATGCAATCCAACAGACTTGGATAGGGAGCATTACCGAGTTTGTCATCAACCGGAGTTGTAAATTTTGAGTTTAGTTAAGAAAAAGCGAGAGTTTGGGGTGTGTGATCACTGCGCGCAAAGAATTCATGCATGAGAGAGCATCCTGTCGCCAATTCTGTCTGTGTGCTGGTCAATTGACTGTGAATGTGTCTTTATGGGACAGGAATTAGGCTCGTCTAAAACCAAATGGTTTTGAGGTTAAATTCTCAAAAAGAGGAGTTCTCCTCTGAAGAAAAACCAATGCGTCTGTCTTTGAAATTTCACCACTGATTTAACTGACACAGGGCGCCCCAATACAAATCTTCTGTTTGCATCTCAAAATGATAAACAAGAAACGAACTTTGGCTATATTGACATATCATGCACTTTTAATTGCGTAATGTTATCCTATCTAGGACCAAACTTTTGTGGAATTTATTAGTTACGGAATTTACGTAGATAATTTTGCGCAGTGAAGTGCTTTCGGGGAAACTGTGTTACTTGAACTTGTTATCACTGATTTCGATAATGCGAGTAGGTGTGACTAGAAACGAATCAACCCCTTCATTGAATCATTCAATAAACATGTGATTTAATATCGCTTGAACTGTAACTGATTTCTAGGTTATCCGGTTGTAAATCTGCCTTATGAAAGGTCCCTCTTGTTGGCCGAAACATTGGCTAATCACTATAATTCCATCGAAAAAGCGTTGTCATTAACACTGATATTTTCTTGTTTAAAACTTACATGGAGCATGGTTTTTTCGAAGCATTCCGAACCTCAGTCAATCCTGACAAGTGGAGTTGCAAAATACGTTCCAGGATAAATCTTGCATCAATTTGTTTGCATACGGAAAAGTAGAATTAGGTCTTCCAATTGCTGGGCGTGACTTGGCTTTAACGGCGGCTTAAAGCTCAGGGGTCAGTAGCTCACGCTGGTCATCAGCATGAACTACCAAAAACACCAGCATACAAAGTAGTTACGTCACTCAAAACTACTATTTAAAAATTAACGTTTGTCTTTGATATAAGCAGTATGATATTATATCCGGATGGTAGAAAAAATTTCCTCGGAAGCACACAGCCGTTTTCGCCGTTGTTGCAGCTCACCAGGTACGTGTACTCGGTACTTTCTTGCCCAATCATCCCTACACTTGAGCATTCCACACTAGGTTTGTCACCTTATTCTTATTTGAATCGTAAGAAGTGTGCATTGACGAAGAGCCCACTTTTAGGCCGACAACTTGATTCTTCGAAAGCTATTTCGTACGTTAGTCAACTTATTTTGTACCCGTCTATTATCCGTGTAAATGTTGGGAAAGACCATCACTGGTCCACTTGACAATTATGCTAGTGTGTTCATACTAGATAGAGAATGAGTTAAAAAAACACAAACACCGAGTTCTTTATCATCCCATTAAGATCTATTGCATCGATTCAATAGGATAGGTTTACTTCTCTCTGAATAAGGAAAAGGTGATATCACTAAACAAATCGAAGATGACCTGAATTTGAATCCATACAACGCTTACAAGGCTTTTCAGCCCGTGTTTTGTTTGTTTGCGAAAGGATTTTTATTCTTCAAGATCGGAAGAAAAAAAATTGTTTTCATCGGACGGAATTTATTTGCTTATCAGCAAAGCAATATCTTATCATTCGGATAAAGAAGAGGCACTTTCCGATTAACTTTAGTCGGTAGGGTCAACGCATAAAAGAGTCGACACTACAAAGCGAACGGATGCCAAAAGACTAAGGTCACTGAGAGCAATACAGAGATCGGATAAGCTCCTGTCCAAACAGATCAAAGGCAGCGCAGATCGATTCTGCCCATTTAGGTTACGGTGAATGACGGATCACTTTAATCCAAATACAGTGCATGCCGTTGGCATACGGAACTAATTGCTTTCTAGTAAACTGAATGTTCGCTTAGTTACGGATATAGGAAGTGAGATAATGGGCTATTATGAACAAAAACTTTATTAGTTGAAAACCATGAGCTTCTGAATATCCTGGATGGTCACGTGCAAACTTCCTTGGCGTAATTCGTTAGCTGTTTGTAGAATCATATTCAATCATCGCTGAAAAAATCACTTTGAATTCTGAGTAGCATGGGAAAATTTATTCTTTGTGATAGTCGTGGAGTGTATCAACTCTAGGGAAGCAATCCTACTAGGGGGTGTATCGTAAACTGTGTATGGGTGAGGGACCGTTGAACAAAGGTAAATATCATAGTTTCATCACGTTTTATATAAAAACTTCGTTTAAAAGAGACTTTGAGTGGCAGACAATTTTCGACGTATGCTTTATTTTTTCCGCATCACAAATTACCGCCAGTTACTTATCTATCGGGGGATTTTACGTTCTAATTGCCGTTTTATTCCGCTCTGCTCATCAATCGTCTCAACTTTGCCCAATCTCCTCAAGTCAACTACGCAGACGATTAATTTCATTCGCGACACCAAGACAACATTCAGTGGATTTAAAGTAGCTCTTACAGACCTCATAATGCTTCTACAACTCAAATCCGACCCGAATACAAAACTGATCCTAACCACAGTCATGCCTACTACAGTGGTTGGGTGCGCAATCACCTGCGATCGCTAGCGAGCTTCTAGCGAAACCATCAAGCAGCCCGGGTGATGTACAGTACTGAGTCGCCTGAATTCATGGCTATTTACTTGGCAATTGGTCAATCTGTCCATCTTTCCAATCGGGGGGAATTTCGCTTGCACACCAATGAAAAACTCTTGCCCTATGTGATGAATGCCAAGCCCAACCTCTACCCCCCCCCAGAGGTGAGCCACAGGTACCATCTTTCTCAGCTTATATATACCAAACTATACAAAGAAGAACCATCGAAAGTGGTAGCAGATGCACTTTCTCGCCCTGGTCTCCACTACATGTCTACTTTTCACCAGAAACCAGTGTTCATCTACCCACAGATAGTGGGAACACGAAAGGAAAACCAGAAACCAATTCACTATCCTTCTTTACCACCACTTACACTGATATTTCTCTCGTGTGCGTGTGTACTCATTCTACCAGAAAACCGTCGAATTTTGTTCTCTACATGTTCCACTATGTGATTCCCCATTATTTTCGTTCGAAATCCTACCCTGGTGCATATGATAACCGTAAAACATATTACTCATCATTAGATGTGGCCATCGATGAATACAGATGGTCATGTTAGGGCTTGTTGATCAATGGCCTCTGCTATTTTTGACGCATCCGGATAAACCATTTTCAAAAACTTCGTGCATCACTGGATTTCCACCTTTGGCTTTCCTAGCCAGATTATTACGAACAGAGGTGTTTAATTTCAGGTTAAGTTATTCCGACATTTCATTTCTGTCCTTGGATGTAAAAATTTGCATTATAATCTATCATCCCTCGTCTCTTGGATTCTTTGCTAAAGTTCACCGTCAACTGAAAGTCTCCTTGAAATTCCTTTCTAACACAAGCAGATGGGCAGATGTCCTTCTCTTAATAACTTCACGCTTTCGTGCTACTAAGAAAGAGAACTTTGGATTTTCCCAGCTAATTGGATGTTTGGTAGTTCTCTTCACTTACTAAATGAATTGCTTAGTTCTATTCATAATACTATTGTTCTTCCAGACTTTGCTCCCCATTTGCAATCGTTTATAACTTCCCGTATGGTGATTCACAACTGTAGTTACCCTCGTTCCGTTCACATAGACCCAAACCTTAGAAACACTGGTTTTCAAGTTTTTATTCGTTGTGATTCTGTTAAACTCCTACTTCAACCTTCCTTCTCAGCGTAATCTCACACTGTCTTTGGCAAATGGAAGGTTATTTGTTATTTATAAGTCCGTACACGTACCCTCGTTAGTGCTGAATGTTTGGAAACAACGTTTCATTACACAGACTAAGTCAATCAGGGATTCTGTCCGAAAAAGCCATTTACGTAACTAAGCTTACTGAATCCCATACTTACCAATGTGCTGATTCGCTCCAGCAAACCATCAGATGCTTCTGTTGGGAGGTCACTCCATTTTTTCTATTCCTCGAGCATCCAAATCTTTTTGCTCAGTGTTCTAAGAGGGGAGAATAGTAGAGTGGACATTCATTTTCATGTGAGTCAACGGTTTCGCCCAATTTTTCAGTTCGCAAATACTAAACATTACGATCGTACTAGCGTCAGCTTACTGGATCAGAAGGTCTGCTGATCTGACTCATAGACGCACAGCCATGCCTATTACTGTTCTCTAAAACTGTTTTACTCTTGGAAAACACACAAATACTTTAATTCATCATTTGTTCACATAGGCTTTCACCCCATTTCCCCGCAAACACGTAAACTCACACTCACACATACGCAAAACCCCGATCCAAGCCGGACAGCACACATTATGTACCGACTCGATGTTCTCTACCGTTGCCTCGACTTAATGATTGGCCACAAACTGCATACGAACAAGCCACAAATAAGTGAACTGAGAGCGAGTACTCCGAAAGAGGGGATTTTTTTATTTCAGGTAAAAAGCCTGCCATTCCCCTCACTACAGCATGAAGCATGACTGTTGGAATAAAATATAGAAGCCTACTAGCATTGTGCTGTATATCAAATGTGGAAATGAAAGAGATTTTATATATATATATATATATATATATATATATATATATATATATATATATATATATATAGATACTCATTATACGTTCTAGACATCGGATATCAGGTTCTGAATCTCACAAGCAGTAGTTTCCACTGTGTGCTTAGATCTTCCAATAAAACTGGGTAGTCAGAAATTAGATCCCACAAGCTTGGACATGCCTGAACTTTAGCAAGAGAATACATGCGTTGGGGATTAAAAGGGGACAAAGTAGACAAGAAATCCCTTATTAGCGCATGAGTTAGCACGCAAGGGAACAAGGAATCAAATGCTTCCTCTATCAGCAAGCACTAGCAGTAAATGCGATGGGGTTCAGTCAGGCCGCTTTGCTCAGCCGCTGCGACTGAAAAACCATGCGTGGATCAACGACGAAGTCTGATTGGTTAGAGCAAGCCGTTCGTAGCATGGGCGAAGTCACAGTGATGTGCTTTTGTTTGTGCGTGCGTGCGTGCGTACGTGCGTGCGTGCGTGCGTGATAGTAACAGGTACTGACTGACAGATCAATAAGTTCACCGTCCTGGTCATGAGGCAGCCAGTAGCTTGTTAAATAGTAGAACCACACTATATTAAGCCTACCGGAATAATAGTAATTCAGTTTCAAAAGGCACCCAGCGTTAACATATTCATGAAGATCACTAGGTTTTTGTTGGTGGAATACATATTCATCCTAACCCGAATATCCCTTCATCATACGTATCACTGATAAAACTCAAAAAAATACGTGGGAATTAGAAAAGTCACTATGAATATCTGCCATTGAATCCTCCCAATCGAAGAATTAAAGTAAAAAGAAGAAAACCAGAAGAAACTCATGATTTTCACGGAGTACGTTTTCCACTCAGTCAACTTCCGAATGTAACTCTAAAAATCAATCCTATTCAATGCATGAATGGCAAAAAATTTGCCCTATTGGTATAATGATTTCTTATACAGTTTATGGAAAAATGTGCCTTACTTAGGCACAACTTTAAGCTACCAAAACGAGAGGGAATCACATTTAATTTGTGTGAATATATTACCAATTTTTAATTCTTCTTTTGCGTAGCATTTGCCGCGTGAGCCTCTGTGGACAGAAAATAAGACGTTATTTTGAATGAAATGGATAATGATCATAGTCAATGAGGATAACAATAATAATAGTAATAATAACGATAATAGCAATATTGATAATAGTATATTCGAACTGCCCAAACTACGCCTCATACTGGATCCAGATCATTGGGAGTTTGACAAATAGGCGTCAGAAAGTCCAGACTGGATCTTATTGAATTGTTTGACGTCAACTTTACATGCATGTTTCATTTGTCACCAGCTTTTGTTGTGTCATACAGATAACCCTCGACAATGTGTACGGCTATCTTTTGGTGAAGAAATAACAATGACACTACGAATAATTACTTGTGAAGCTCGGCTTACTGGTCCGTTTACGACGTTACAATGTTAAAAACTCTTGAGCGACAGGCTCTGGGTATATCGTAGAGGGCAAACTTTAATAACCTCGTAGTTAATGTATGTGCGTGAAGAACCTGGTTTCGTACTCACAGATGTTTCCAACAAACCAGATGAAACAGGTTTAAGTCGGTGCTTCCACAGATTTTTAATGAGGTTTTAGGGATTCAGCACATATCACATGATACGGCCTGTTACAGCTTCGTGGTAACATACGATGAGGAGCGCCAGCCTATCAGAATCACCGTGAATAAGTACAACAAAAGCAAGTTGTGATTGGTTAACTTGGAATCTACAAATTATCCCATTTGTTGGAACACAATAAAACATAACAGTTCTGGAATAAAACGAACACACATTTCCTCAGCCTTGACATTCTGGCTATTTCAGGTTGCGCAGTTGTAGGACTGAGTGATTTTAGTGGGTTCTCAGTTCAGATTGTGCGAATGGTACAGAAGTTCAAATTATACAGTGAAAAATGAACTCAATCAAAACAACTTGAGCCTCAAGCCTTACATATCCTCCGTCTTTCGTAGAAAATATAGTTTAAAGTGCTCTATTTTTCTTAGGAAATCTTTCAGGATTAAATATTGTTTGGATAATGGACTAGATTGACATCTTGTCTTGGGGAGGAATATATTTGTACAATGGCACCCGGATGCCTTGCACACGTGGCAGCGAAAACCGATGTAATGAAAGAGCAGTATCATGTTGGTTTAACGTCGGAAATTACTCTGAATAATTTCATACGGAAGATGATATTCCAGAAACAGCTGTTCCTAAGAAGAGTTAGCTTTAGATTTCGTAAGTAGTAATAACTTGAAGGAGTTAATCCCCTTTAGTCGGGCAATGTACACTCCGGGAAGTCAAACCACTTTACTTATTTCAATACGGAAAATTCTTCATACGGAATATGTTGTTCGTCAAAGTAAAAATGAAATTTGATAAAATTAGCAAATCAGTTTTCAGTGATCTATTGAAATACTTTGGTGATGGGATGATCGTCTTAGTAATTTCTCTTGATTTAACTGAGGAACTATTGTTCGGAACGACTTATTATGAGTCATTCGCGGTGTTGGATCTCAGCTATATGAACAATCTGCGGATCATGGCCACAAACTGCATATGTGTAGATGGATATTCCACTTGATTGTTGGGAATTTCTTCTTTATACTGGGGCCCCTAAGAACAAGATATTTATCACGGGGGCGGACCGCTGTGTAAGTAATGGTTTGTTACCCTCCAAAGACCCCAAAAAAGAGTGTTATATCACTTAGTGTTGGCGTTTCACAAAGTTTTGAGAGCCAACTCGGAAAACCTGATGGTTAGGTGGCTAGTTAACTAGCAGTCGTTCGCCCCGGGTTTGAGTTCCCAGTGGGGTTCGCTGAATGTGCTCTGATGATGATTGTTGACAAATTTGAGGGAACAGCTACTCATTGTGCGCCCCTTTGGTTTCAGTGGTAAGTTGAGGGCTGACAATGCCGGCTGAATCAATTTCAGCAGAAATATAAGCTCCCAGCACTCATATATATGCATATATGTGCATATTTATGAGTATTCATTCACAATGCTGAGGCTTCAAATTAGGTCCCAGTGACGATGTATATATATATATATATATATATATATATATATATATATATATATATGTATATATATCATCATCTGACGAGCGAATTCATGCCGTTTTCCGTGAAAGCTAAACCGAATAAGGTCATACTCTTTGAAGAACGCCCAAGGCCATGTGACCTCATCTTTTTATCAACCTGTTTAAGCACCAGATTTTCCGCTTCACCGGTCCAACGTTAACAGACACCGAGACTGCTGAAGATTTGGGAGGCAAAAAGCACGCAAGCCATCATGATTCATCATACCATTAATCCAATTCGACATTGTTATGCGCTTCAATGGTTGTGCTGTTTGGATAGACTGAATCAGCTTGAATCTGGAGTGGTGCTGCTGGTGGTGGTGGCCAGTGTATTGTCTATTGCACCCCGAAGGCGTTCAGATTGGGGTCAAATTCGATGTGTGAGCTTCCACTAGCCACAGCCATCCTATACAGAATCAAAACCGGCTGTATCACACTGGCAACACACCTCACGCCCAAGTTGTGCGACTATCTCGGAAAAATCACATGGAATAGCCAAAGGGCTAGCCAGGGTAAACGCAAAGGTGATAGGGCCAGATAGACTACACTACCTTTGTCTGACTCGATCGATAGATTTGGTGCTCTACCCGCCTATTCCCAGTGAAAGTATGCAAATTACACTGATGAGGTGTGTGTATGCATCCGTGGGTTGAATAAAGGCCAACATGTTTACGCACATTAAATTCCTTATATCGTGAACGGACACATTTGAGCTGAATCAAAAGCCATAGGATACAAAGCAGGGATGAACCAACAGGTTAGTAGAGACAGAACGGCAGGATCCTTATTATTCATACAATTTATAGAGGGAATTTGTAAAAATTTGTTTCTGTGTTCACTCGAGATGAACATGAGTTGCTGTGTTGGACACTCACTAGCCATCAGTTAGATGTTTGGATCAGACCGACGTACAGGGCATCGTGAAAGGTGACGGGTCATTCGCGGATTGTGTAGTATATTCGAGTATCAGATCACACAGGTCAACCAGACTTGTAACTTTTTCGATAGATCATATTTTGACGTAAACGAGTCCTTAACCTATATTGGATTATTCACGACGAATAGACTCAGTGGTCACCGGGAGTGACGGAGGTGTCAGTTGACAGAGCTCATCAGTAATGACCACAAACGAGTAAATCATCCGAATTTATATTTTTTTCGAATTATCTAAGGTCTATAGCAATCAGGTAGACTACAGTGAATGGAAATACGTTTATTCGAGAAGTGGGCTTTCAAATATATACACTGAAGAACATCAGGTACGTGCACGCGCGTAGATGGAGTCGGCTGACAATAGATCGATACGCGTGCAAAGTGAACCGGAGTGTTTGATACCGCGCAGATGAGCGAAAGACAAGCTGATGGAACTTCCAAAGTGAGGCAGCCCTGCATTACCTAAGAACCAACACGTGCTCTGCAGGCTGAACTTGTTGGCAAGCATAGGGCAAATTTCACAGGAGCGGAGAAGTGACTTGACAAGGGAAGAATTTAGAAAATGAAAAAAACCAGTTCCGTTTGTTGCATTCGAAAGTCCACTTCTCGGGCCAGACTCGAGCCCACTCCTCGAGCCGTAAATGAATTCTACGGATGGTATATTATGTTTGACTGACTGTCCTCTGGACTCCACGTTTCACGCACAAACCTCAGGTCATTCGACCAACCTTGCACTCGAGAGCATCAGACTCGGATGCTACATTTTTTTAATCTTCCAATCGATATATCCGAGAAAATGAATGATTAGATCCCAGTCTGACAGCACCTAGCTGGTCGCTACCCGCTTTCTGAATTGTTGTGTGATAAACGTGAAAAGAAGCAAAACGAATATCTTTTTAAAATTTCAGTAGAGAAATAATCCAAAAACGATTGGCTATTTGATGTGCCTTGACCAGCATGCAAATGCATGACCCGTCTCGTGAATTTCAGTTATTTGTTATTAGACTACACCTTTCGTGTTTGGAGCGGAAAACTCAAAAACGCGCAGAAATAATGGAACCCAATTTATACTTTCTATTCACAACTTTATAGAGTACGTCCTCTTTGCGACTCCGTTGCAGGTAAACTGTGATTGTCATCGATAAAACTTTAGATGCATGCAAAATTTGTGGACTCGATTCCCGCCCGGCATATAGAGACGCAGAACGATAGCAATTGATGAGTTTTAGTAATTATATTGGTTATCCTGTATAAATGACAGGAAATTGGAGACTGAACGAGCTAATGACCAGAGCTGACGAGATGAAGCGCGCCATGCTGCCTGTGTAGCGTGAAGTAAGTCGGCGTTGCTGTCGACTCTGCCGGTACCAGGTGGACTCAAACAAAACAGACTTCAAGCAACCAGTCGACTGAAGGAACCGAAGCTAAACCGAATTCCTGACCTATTGAAAGGCCTGGTCAACTTTTGCTAAGCCACTTGCGTACTAATGAATGACTGATGAGGATCACCCAAATGTCCTACACACTTCTGAGATACGCTCAAGTGTCCGACCAAAAAATATTATAGTACAGCGCTGGTTAAATCGGGTTTAGAGGAGTGAAAGTAGTTTGAAGTACTTTTGTCCTGACTTAAAGCCACTTTAAGTGACTGAGATAAAAAAAGATTCGGAAAGGAAGATTGCTTATAGCTAGAGGAGGACCTGGCACCAGAAGTGGCCGCTGCTGGGGAGCGGTTGTCATTCCCAAGTAAATATAAGTGAAAATGTCTATTCGTAAACAAGGTGCGCCTAAGCTCTTAGCTCGCAATTACATTTTAATGCGAAGCCGCTACAAAATCCAAGGGATTACTTTAAGTAATTATTGTCAGTTAATCAATTGGGCTCCACGCTGGTGACCTGGTATTTAGTCCGCCCTGGAAATCCTACGTACTCCTAACACTGATCATTCACTTTAATCCCGTTCCATTGGTTATTTTACCAAATATTTAAAAATCCCATTGACTCCAGTGTGCCAAGACAGCAAAGTCGTCCAGGATACTTTGTGTGAACAAATGCTTCTGACTTCTGCATTCCAATTTGTGAACGGAAATCACTGGTTTCAATTAATCGCCATCCGATTCGGGATTGTTGTCTTGATCACGTATTCACCAGAAAGTCGAATAACCCGGCATCTTTTTCTACCCCGAATTGGAAAACCAGTACACGTAGAGCAAATATTACTTTATGTTTCAAATCACGTGAAGTGAAGGCAGCCTTATGTGGAAGGTGGCACCTGGTTGCAGGTGGTTGGGTTCGGATTACAGATTATCGCACAAGCGCTATTGAGATAGCTGCGCTAACTATAAAAAGCAAAACAATTTAAAAAATACACAAAATCTGATGAATAAATTGTAGCCCATTATTTCAAAATAGCTAAATGCGCCTTTTTCCTAGCTCAGTGTTCACAAAGCATTTTTCACACAGCGCATTCGACATCCTAGCCCATCTTGCACTGAATCGGCACCCTTCGAACAACGATTATTCATGTCGTACCTTTTCAATCAAGACACTGTGCAGTTCTGCTCGGGGTAGAATAAACGCGAACACAGCCAAGAGGAAAAAACCCACATGCACACCCGCACAAACTCCCAAATGGATACACACATACGACTGATTTGCCCGGTATTTAATCAGCTGATTATGTAAGCTCGGCTCCGGTTCGGTTATTTCCAACGCGAACTACCTTTGGCTTGCTTGTTTATGGAATTCCCTCTTCGATTAGCAACACATGTTTTGCTAACACACAATCACCCACCCTCATACAGTCAAACTACACCTGCCTCGACCAGCCCAAGGACCCCATCATAATACATATTGCTGTTCGGTGGCCTTCAGACCGGATTCGGTAACCAACTTCTATTATGAATAAAAAGTGGCCTAAGTGCCAAATTAACCCTCTGATTTTAGTGTATTAAATCAGACTCTAATCGATGGATTCTTTGTCGAAAAAAGTCCTGATTTATTCATTTATAGCTTGTGAAGAAATTCAGTTGGATGCTTTGTCTTTTCGACCAAAGGATACGAAACAGTGAATCGATCGGCAAAGAGCACATCGGTTGATCTTTAAGGTCCAAACGGGAAGTTTAACGGGCACACTTCGGCAACCGAATACCTTCTTCCCTCGTCCAGCAATCTCCGGAAAATTGAAAAAAGGTTGGAAAACTATTCTTACATCGCGCATTGAACATAACTTTGGTTTGTTTGGCTGATACTCAGAAAAAATGATGTAAGGCCAGGTGAAATTTCTCTCAACTAAAATTGCTTTCGATCAAAAGCATCAGAATATTTCAAGCTAGCTTAGTATTGCGGGGCTTAAACACGTTTAAACTTACTGTATATGAATGTGACGTTAGGCTAGTTAACTCAAATAGACGCACTGATATCCGGTGTGGATTCTTACCGGCCATGTTTTCTGATTACTGAAACTATCCTCCACTCTTCTCCGGATTCATATGACCAACGGCAGTCGATGGTTCTAGAGGACTTTTTATAGTAGACATCAATCGGCTGCTGCCTACCTCGTTGGAAAGTCTGAACTGTTACGACCGCATGAGGTACTTTAAGCCTTTAAGCCTCAGGATCTGGATGCCGATTATTCATTGTATTAGAGTTGGCATCTGAGGCAATGTTGTACGCCCTCATAAGCATGAGTGAGACAAAAATGTCAAGAGAGTAGACAAATCCGGATGTTGGTCATTTTCAGTCCCCGTCCATTACACCGTCGCAAAAACTGCTCCGGACTCCGTTAAATTTAGTTACTTTTACGATATATATATATATATATATATATATATATATATATATCGAAAGCAGAAGGATTTTTGTGGATTTCATAAGGGTGATCACTTTTGTAGCTAATTTTCCTGGTTATTTTACACTTACCGTGCTAACTCTAGTCAGTTATTCTGAACACAAAAGGTTAGAAAGCGTGCAAATTCTCATCGGCAGTCACTTGCTGTCCGTGGCACGACAACCTGTCACTTTGCTTGATGACTCAGTACAACTTGATTCGATGTTTGTTAGAACCACGATGACGACCATGCTGAATTCAATCCACAAGCCTTGACATTTCTTCACATGAATAATCCACTCAGGCACTTTAGTTCAGAAGATCAAATTCAGGTTACAGATGCACCAATGCTCCACTGACCCAATTATATTTTACCAATGTGCCGTCATAGTCAGGTCACCTCTGAATGATTCCACAATCCACAGTGAATGACCATTTCTGTCAAAGATTTGTACTCGTTGTCACAAAAAACCGCTATATAGGTTGGAAAAGGAAAACAAAATACTTGCATAAAGTGACTCAGGAAATAATATAAACAAGACTGCCGAAAGAATTCATAGATCCAGGAAAACTATCTGGGATTCTCTGAAAGACCCGTGCACTTATACGAAGAAATATCTGGGAAAACTCCAAGAGGTAACAAGTATACATTACATCCAACTAAATACCGAGAGCTTCATTGTTGTCGAGGTCCACAAGACTGAATATTATTGTTCATCGTGTATACCAAGTGCTACCAGCAACAATAAATCCACGGCATAAAAAATGAGAACAGTATATTAGGTGACTGGACCTCAGATTTCGGATTTAGTTGAATAGGCCAAAAGTCACATCTGATTGAAGGGGGAATGGAATAACGTGGTATTTGGTGGCGAAAAATGTTCACCTTGGGCGACCCCGATGGACTAATGAACTAACGGCATGACACGTGGAAAAGCAAGCTTGACTTCTGCTGTCGAGCCTTCGTGAGGGTTCTTTGATGGTCTGGAATGCCATTTTGCGGACGGTAAACCACAGCTAGCAGTTCTCGGGTGAAAGCAAATAGCTGGCTCGCCCGAAAAAATTCCGAAAGATCGAAGGGCTCTATGCCTTTTCAGGAAGACAAAACCACCAAGCAAACAGCTCACGCCAAAAAAGTGTGGCTATTATGTAGTAAAATCAAAATCATCCATTGGCTTGTTCACAGTCCCGATTTGCAGCCCATTGAAAAAGCTTGAGGTTTTCCGGCGAGGCTTGTTTATGGAAACGAATGCGTCTTGGACACCTTTCATGAACTGAGATCTAGCATCCCCATTGAATGCAGAACTTCGAAACTAAGACAATCCACAGTTTTACTTCAGGTTTGTCTGATCCAAGTTTACTATTCCACGCAATGGAGATTTTCGCATTTGATATTCAGGTGGTCGTTTTTCCCACTGATTTAGGGCGCACGTAAAGCGTTTTGCACTCTTGAGGCACTGTGTTTGTAATAAAACCTATTTTCCTAAGTCAAAATCCAAATCTTTATAATATCCAAATAAAGCTGTAGGATAGGGCATAGGTACACCAAATTTCACGAACTCACGTAGGTGCTTTCACCAGAAATCGGAGGAAAATGACGATGCTCTAAAAGGATTTCGTGCCATATACTTCTGGACTGTGACGTCAACGATCAATTTAACCCAGGATTGCTGATCTGAAGAATTTTGCCAATATTGGGCACAACCGCTAGAGCAGTTATCGAGGAGGACAACACGTTTGGATACCTTTTCCTATTCCTAGGCCAGTTTCATGCGCTTCCCCTAACAAGGACACTCAAGTGGCCACCTCGATCACCCGAGTTATATACAGTCGAAAATTCCTGAGATCAGCCGGGAAGGCAAATGGACCAGCGGAAGCACTAGGAATCTCTAGGAAAGTTGAAGATTGCTTTGGAAGAGAAATATGACCACATGTCTCCAGATACTACCACAAAGGTGAGAGACAGAGTTGCTCGACGGTTAAATGCAGTAAGTTCATCCGAAGTAGGCCTAACCATATGCAAATGTGTGACTGTTTTGAGAACAGTCATACTATTAAGTTTATAGCAAAACACTTTTGATTTCAACAAAGAACTTCACGAAGGAGAAAAGCTTTATTTATTTCCGAAAGGGACATTTTTTGCGAATATTGTAAGCACCCAAATAACCTCGAATTGGAGATGGTAAAGTCTCATGCACATCCATCTGAATTTGTCGCGAAACTCAGAATCCCGGTAGTACCAAACTTACCCGTCATCTGAATTACAAAGACGGAGGTTAACAGAAAAGTTTCTTAAAAAGGAGATAGCGTAATTCAAGTGGAACGTAACTGGTTGGCTTTGGCCATAAGTGGCACGTGTATTCCGCCACCTTTTCAGCATTCATTTTAGCACGATTCGGATACCAGTCCCACAGGTAAGACATATCTGCCTTATTTCTTTAAGTCTCATGTGACCTAATGGTTTGACTGTGGAGAGGGAGCGATTGATATCGGACACAGGTGCATGATCTTTCGACCAAAAGCATTCCTATTTTGGTGAAAAATTAAGGCAATGACAGAATGGAGAGGACATTAGGAAATACAAATTGACATGCGTCATCAAAAGCGAGTAGAATACACATGTTTATATATGTATATATATTTTCACTAGGCTCTAGTTGAAATCGTCTGGATTGTGACTAGGTACTCTTCATTGAAGAGTCCACATGTTAACATACTACTTACTGTCAATATATATATATATATATATATATATATATATATATATATATATATGATCACCTTGTCTACATCTTCTGGCATGAATCCTAAAGTTGACTGATAATTTGAGAAATCATTACCTAATGGTTTTCATAACGAATTTCATATCACTCGGATTGTCTTTGACCAAGGCATTGGAGCAATTTAAGGTTTGGGAAAAGAATAGCAATGGGCCTTTTGTGCTCGCATGTGCGTTTTCAGTGACAATCTGGACTGTTGTTCATCCTTTGGGAAATAATTTAATGGTTTTGCATGTTCCTTTGATTTTGAAAATTAACCTTGCTTTTGCTGTTCTTTTAATCTGCTTTTTGACAAACCCCTGTTTGTAATTCAGAGTTTTTCCCGAGTGTTTATGCTAGGCACTCCAAAATTTGGACAGTGAACTACTTTCTTCGAGGATGCCATCGTGCTGTTTTGTTTAAATTTTCAAATCCACAAAACCATATAAAAGCTTGAACCTTTCTAGATCAGCCCCCAGCTGGACAATCCTTACCGAATAAGCGGAAAGCATCACCCGTCCGTCGTATGGATTGATCCAGGAAGTTCGTTTGTCTCCTTCGACCGATCTCTCTCCGCTTTCCTCTCCGAATATGAAATACAGCAAAGAAACCGGTGAAGGAATATTTTTAATCACTCCTTGGTAATTCGGAGACTATTTATTCGGGGTTGTGCTTCGAGTGTTCTATGTAACATTGGAATGCATCCAGAAATCTCTCCCATAGAACGCTGTTCCCTCTCGGTAACACTG
This sequence comes from Fasciola hepatica, assembly GCA_948099385.1. Classification (NCBI taxonomy): domain Eukaryota; kingdom Metazoa; phylum Platyhelminthes; class Trematoda; order Plagiorchiida; family Fasciolidae; genus Fasciola; species Fasciola hepatica. The sequence goes on along the minus strand of CANUEZ040000012.1, from coordinate 3,329,598 downwards.
CGATAATGATCTTTTACCCAGCCAGCAACTAGCCAATGACACTCTGATATGAATCACTCGATCGGTAAGAACAAGACTGGGATACCTTCCGAAAATTTACACATTATTTTCCTCCTATGGGATCAAAAATGTAGATTGATTGAGTACTGCTTTACAAGATTGTACTAAAGTGTATTCAGCTACCGGAAAGCCTACAAGACCATAATATTATCTAATAATAGATAAACTTATGTGGGTTTTCTGTTGCAATTTGTAAAACTGATGGTGGACCTAATTTCACATAATGTTTGTTGACCAGTCTAGAACCTGCTGGTGCCTCAACTACCAAACCTGTGGAGACCATCTTTTTGATAAGTTCTCTATTGAATTTTATAAAATTTGTGCTTATTTCACTGCAGAAGAAAAATTATTTTATCCATGAGTTCCTTTTAATAGAATCCGCTAACTAAAATGCGACAACGCTTCCGAAAAGCGAAAGAACTGATTCAATAAATCGAGGACTGAGTTGTGAACAGGACCATTTTGCATTGCATAATGAAGTGAAGTGAAATACCCAATCATTTTGCTTGATGAAGTTGGTCTTAATGTGGCGAAATGTAATCAAATGGCGTAACAGATTGTATTCCTATGCATGAAAACTTTTTCTGCTTTGTTTACTAGACGGCTGAAAGTTTCAAACTATTCTCTGCAGAGATCGTAGGTGAAGTCACGTGGGCCGCCAACACATTTTCTTTTGGACTTTGAAGAAAGGAGGTCTTAAGATCAATTTGGTAAATTATCCATAAGACAACGTCTGCTTTCCCAAATCACGTGAGGCTGCCTGTTCTTTTTTATACTTTCTGGTATGACAGCTACATATTCTGCATACTAATATCTTCAAATGTTCTTCACGTTCCTAGGGGTCTGCATCTCAAATCACGTGATACTGAACCGTTCACCATGGTTCTGTCTGTGTGCAGCACGATAATATGCAAATTAGGATATCCTTGACCAGTCCTTGTCACACAGAGTCCAAATCGGTCTGTCGAGTCTCAGTACTGTCCTGTTCCATGCGAACATCGGAGCACACCGAGTTGCTCCGGCTCTGATGGCTTCTCTGTCTATCTTCCCCCTAACTTACTTGGGAAATTCATCACTTCAACAAACTCGTGACGATGAACTGGAAACAATCTATGAACTTCTACTGACTCAGTATTTGAACTTTTTACGGCGTGTGATGTCCGATGGAAAAACCATGGGAGAAACACTATCGGAATCCTACGAAACTGTAATTATCGCGATTGGAAATGGACAGTTCACTATCCGTACTACGGAAACAGAACGATTCCGTGACCAAAAATTTCGAAAACATTTTGATAAGCGTTTCACGTCCGAACAACTTATTTATTTCAATTGTTACTATTTTGAAGTTGTGACACCGATGGGCAGAGACGAACGGAAATGTTTTGCATACTTTCGCCGTGCAGTTGATACCAGACGATGTGTACCGGAGGATGCCCTTATTCAACTGGATAGTTCAATAAGTCATTGGCTGTTGCGAAATCGCCACCTGGCGAGACCTCCTTTAATTTATTGCATTGTTGCCAATAAAGAATTCACATCCGGTTTGGACTGTCACGTCTTTTTGGCGGACAACGTTCAAGTGGGTCTACGTGTGGTTCGCTGTCTAGCTGAGTTGAGACAACCAAGTGATTCTATCTCCGATGGACTAAAAGCCCCTAATCCAGAAAAGCGATACAATTCACCGCGTAGAAATGTGAGTAGACGTCATGTGGCCCACCGAGGAAGGCTAGATAGAACAGATAAAAAAATCCACAGTCCACGCTCCAGGTCGTATGAATCGCATCTGCGTTCCCCGTTGATCGGTTATTGCCCGGGTTGCGTTGTGGCCGGAGAACACAATTGTTACGTGAACATTCGAAACGAACCTCAGATACACCGCTCTCATACGAATCTGCTTCATCCATGTACCGGAAAACCTCACTACGCTTTGTGTGATGCACATTATTGTGCTTACTGTGGTAGGACGTTGGATTCATCTTCAAGCACGTCTGATTCTGAGGATAAAAAACGACGCGCATTACAAATGAAACTTGGTCAGGAGGCTTTGGACTATTATGAGCGACACAAACGATTAGCTACCGGCGACTATCATGCACAGAGCCGTTACCCCCGAGACCAATCTGTGCCTTCACAGCTTGAGCAACGCATTAATCGGATGAATCTTGGCGATTACTCCAGCCGCTCCAGGAACAAAATGACGGAGATCACGGGTCGAATCCCAAGCAGACCATTTGGGTCGGCAAGTTCGAAAAATTCGCGCACTTTCTTAGACAGTTCTTTGTCTCTCTTACCATGAGACAAATGAAACTATCACCCCTACGGTATATTCTTGAAACTTAAATTTACTTACCGCCTTTATCATACCGTAAGGGCAACCACCGTCAACCCCACCTCCCTTCAATGCACCGACACACATTGGCTCATGTGTTCCATGCAGACCAAAACGTTGCAAGTAGCAGGACTTGTACAAATGTTTAAATGTAATTTTGCCTCAAAAGATCTTGGTTTCAAGTCTTTTTTAGCCTGACCATGCCCTAAAAAGATAAAGTGCGTAACCACACTAAGTTCACCTTAGTTTAGTTCATTGGCAGGTCAAAAGATGACTGTTTGAATCAATTATAATTGAAAAAATGCTGCAGTACCATTACCCGCCAAATAATTGCACACTCGATTGCCAAAACCCCGAATTATTTATGGGTATTCCAATTTTCTTTTAGAATATTTTATTGCCATTTACGTGATACATTTTGAGGCTGCCCATATGACCTTGTACTAAGTGCAGCTGCACAGATTTAAGATGTAAACTATACGAAAACCTAGGGAAGTGTTATGGAAGAACGAAAGCAAAAACGTGGCAAAGTGGTTCATTGCACTTTGACAAATAATACGACGGTGTGCGGTTTTACAAAAAAATTATCTAACGAATGGTCAAATGGTCGGACAATAAAATCCACAGTGAATGCTTCGCTGAAGCAATGGAAGTAAAGTTGGGCTTGGGAATTTCATTATTTTGAAGTAGGAAATTCATATCTATCAAAGAAAAATTAACAATGCAGTATGTGCTCTGCTTTTTCTATAAGGGAACTGCACGTGATTTATACCCTGCAAAAAAAATTGGGCTAATATTCTTCTAAATCTTCAATTTGTAATTCAAACATAATAACACATTTCACGATGGGATTCGCGGCCAGTCAGAGACTGCCAAATGAGGACACGATCGGTGGCCGCATCCGGATTTGAAACCGGGGATGTCCGGATTTTGAGGTCCGCCTAGATGACGATTTTGCAACTACCCGTATAAACGCTGAATGCTACCCTGAAAATCGTGGGAAAACTAAAAAGTTGATCAGTATTTTTTTAAAATATATCAGGAAAGACTTTCAACCGAGTTCAAAGTGGGAATCGACCTTGAGGTGCATGATGGTAAGTCAACGGGAACTGCTTTCTTTCCGCGCATAGGTTAAGAACTGGAAACTTGATTTCAAACATTCAATGGATAATCCTATTTTATTATAGACAAAAGTGAACGAAAGCGAACAAGCCTTTTCCGGCAACTTCATCCTCTAAATAATGAAGTTACATGCGTATGACAGGAATGCACGGTTTCTGTACTGTAACCACGTTTTACCGAAAATATGCATTCCTATCGTACGAAAACTTATAACCCAGATGATAAAGTTATCGAAAATCTGCTTGTTCTCTACCTTGACTTTTTCTCTATAATCTTGAAAACTATATATTCAAACCTTAGCTGTGCAAGGCGACTAAAACTTGAGTATATCGATCATGACAAGTAATCCACGAGGGTGAAACGATTCCCACTTGGGACAGTTGGCACATGCAAGCCTTATTCGCTAACCTCGTTGCCACCCTACGATCACGGTATCTGTATGCCACTTATGCAGTATCACTTTTTCTCGTATAGAAGTTACTTAGAGTTAAATTGGCGGATTTTACCGTCAAGTAATTTTGGTTCGAAATCCCAGTAGATGATTTTGATATCAATGTTAACAGAGTGTGTTATAAATACGCGTTTTGAGAAAAATAAGACGGAGCACTTGTTCTGAAACAAAATAGATAATATTTCAGGTAATACCGGTAACAGAAAGTTCAGCAATGTTGGTTTTTCACAGGTTAAGAGGGAAAAGAGAGATGAAAACTATTCTGTCCGGGATATGCAAAAGATTCATATAACTGGTCGTATGCAGCTTCGGTGAATAGAGCATACAAAGAAAAATCTAGAATAATTTATCAGACTATTCCGAGTAGAACCCAGATTTTCAAGTGTAGCTAGGAGTTCAAAATGGAGCTAAACCCGTCACTAGATGTTGAGTAAGTATACTCCTGAGCCGTAAGCATTATAATTCCTTGTCGATATATGGCAGTGTTTGGTTACCTGAAATCATATGAATGTCAACATGAAGGACCATGTACCGTGAGTTCAATGGATTAAACTGCGACAGACGTGATAACTGTCAAGTGGACTGCATCTCCGTTCCGCGATCAATTGCAAAATGTCACAGAATCGGGCAGTTAACCAAATTCGAATTAATTGGTTGAGTGTTGCTCACGTGGTATAAGTCTAAATTTCAAATCTAAAACAGTTTTTTCCCAGGTTCCAATATGCGGAATACCCTGACAATTGCAAGAACCTCCCTACTCACTCAAGAAAATACTGTCATGTTACTGAAGAAGAGGAATCACTGTCCACGCGCAATGTGGATCAATTGGGCACTGGAGATTCAAAACCTGAGGCTGATTGCATGTGCTGACTTTGAAGCCTAGCCTCCAAAGTTCTTCGAGTATCCCTAAAACTCACAACAGTTTGGATTAGCCATTTGCCGTAGTCTGCACGTCACATAACCACCACATGTTCGCAAAAGCCCATCTAGAATATTGCGTCCAAGCACGTGAACCGTATTTAGCGCGGGATCTCAAAACCTTGGAACAGTCTCAATGATAGTTCACATAATATTTTGCGAAGTGCAAGGTCATGAGCTGCTGTCAAAGGTTGGAACCTGTACGCCTATTCTTGCTGAGCATAAGAACACGTGACCTCATAGTGCTGTACAAAATCATCAAGGACACACTGGAATGTGAACTCAGGTTGGGCAATTTATAAGGGCTATGAACTAACTATTAGTTAATAGTAAATAGGGACGGTCCACTCGCGGAGTAACTTGATCTCATTCAAACCTGCTTACATTTCTACCAATCGAAAATTTCACGTATATCATTCGATTGTAGCATGTTTACCAGCTTCCCTACTTCCCGGTGGCTTGGATATCTGCTAAGAGATGGACATTTGTCTTGTGCGCCGGTTAACACCAATTTCTACGACAGGTGGGTGATGTGACACGAAATTGGAAAGAGAAACAAATCTATGCCGGTATAATTTGGTCAGATTTATAATTTTGTCTCGCCACGGCTGATGTTCAAGGTTTCCACCGGGTGGATCAGAGATTATTAATAGCAAAAGAATCGTTTGCTTGCACGGTATGCGATAGACGAGGTACAAGAGTCCATAGGGAGCTTTCAATCACTTTTAAGACAGCTTCTTTTTTATCCAAAAATGTGAAAGATTTATTTTAGCAAGTGTACGGGAGCTACTTCGATAGATAGGCGCATCGTGCTTTATTCAACATAATTATGCATGATGAAAAGTTTCGTCTTTTTAATTAGTATTGTTTGATTACCCGGTGATCAATTTAATGAAGCTGAGTTATTCTTACTATGGAATTTTTTCGTTTTTGTGCGGTCAAATCAAGGTTACGTTTTCCGCTTGAAGAATGGTTTTCAAAAAATACTCAAATGAAATACAATCAACTCACGTTTACCTAAGGCCATCCTTTTTTCAGCGTTCTCTCATAACTGAAAACATAACAAGAAGGACCACTACAGAAGACAAACGTGTTTTTGAAATAAAAAGGATAATCTGCTGAGAAAAGGTTTACAATCTAATCATCCGGTTTCTCAAACTAACGGCTTAGTTATCATATCATGATGAGCTGTGTTGGAGCACTTTGCTCAGATTACTCGAAAGTGCTAAGAAGGAGTTACGGATAAACAGAATGTGGAACAGCTTGATTCTAATACAACCAACCTTATGCAAGCTGGAAAGTAGCACTAGATTGTGAAAGCAGGGTGTGTGGAACATGATCGAAGGAGTTGAAAATCGGAGGAAATGAGCTCACTTAGCTCTCACTTTATACAGACCAGTTTGATGACTTTGCCTTGTGAAAAGGAAGTTTCTTAAATAGGTCAGTAGTTCGAATGTGGGACAAAGAGATTGACAAGCGGAATAAACACTTCCTTAAGAGGACCAGTTCAAGACAAAATGCAAGGACATACGTATTGGTCAGTCACATGTCGGAATCGACCGTGAACACATTGGTTTTCAGTACTGGATGGTAAATCACGGTGAACAATGACTCATACAATCCGATTTGGTTTCAAATCTATTGTCATTTCCTCCACAATTGTGATAGTAGAAAGTCATACAGTCGTTCCTTTCCCGATCGTAGTGGAACATCACTGCTGGGTTTTTTCTCTCACATGTTCCGGGATCCTTACTTTGGAAACATTCCCGTGGGATGTCTTTGAAATCAATATCTGCAAGATAGATGAAAAGCTTGGGAACAGGATTGGAATGCGATAAAAGTATCCGTTCAAAAAGGTAAGCAAGATACAGTCTTGGGCAGTTGTGTAGACATGAATCACTTCAGAAAAACGATACCAATGGCAAGTCAAGAAGACAGTAACATTTGTAAGAGTTCTGTTGTTCCCTACTTAGCTTGCATACTGAAAAACAAACTGGGCGTAGTGACTGAGCTGTTCATTATTCCAGGCTAGTAAACTTCGATTCTTTTCACTCTATTTTTGTACCTGCTAAGAAACCCAAAGGTGAGGAATTCGAGCGAATATTTATCACCGAAATACACGCACCGGAGCTTTAAAATGTCAGGCGAAAAGGAAATAAGGCCGAATGTTTCAAGATTGCCTTCTTTACCGGGCCACTGCGGGATCTGAGTGATTGACATGATGTTCATTATGTACTAAAGCGGTGCAACAGGAATGAAATACTACAGATACTGCATAGGGTGGGATTTTTCTCTATCGAATTATTAAACGAGAATGAATCATATTGCCCCGATGTTTGACTGTAGTCAGTAGGATTCATTCCACCATTTATACTTCCAACTTAGCGACGTGTCTTCTTAAGTGCCATCTCGAAAAACGTCGTCAAGGCCGTCATATAGTTTTGTAACTGGTTAACATCATTTCAAGCATATTTCAACTCAGAGGTGATGGTAGTCCAATTGGAGTTCCGCAATGCCCGTAGTTTATTACATTCAGACACAGAAATTATAGTTTGGCTTATTACGACTCATCAAAGAATATGAATGTTCAACTCACCTCCGAAAACCATGGAAGAAATGTACAGCGGTTCCAGCTCTGTTTGGAATCCTCAAGGGTTCATATTCACCGAGCTCTCACCGGGGATCAAACCCGGGGTGTATGATGGCCAGTCAGATACCTAACCGTCAGGCTACCTGGGCTGGCTCGCAATAATCTTTGGAACACAAACACTATATGATACAGCACATTTCCGCTATCGGCTTTGACCATGACAAAACGTATCATGCAAAATTTAATCTCTCACTTCTCATATATGAGCGCAAATTTCTTTGACGGCAGTTAGAACAGAAACGAAAAGGTGACCATTCAGAATATTTGATGAGGAAAAAGGGGAGATAGCTGGCATGACTGAGTAGCTCAACACACAGTGAGTCAGGCCCGAATGGAGATAAAAGTACGCCTTGCCAACAAACCACAAAAGACGAACACAAAGCCATTTCCGATAATCTGCCTTAGTATGAGCATTTTGCTTGATACAGCCTGTGAAGGCGATAGTTGTCACCGAATGATGATCCAGCTTATTCTAATAAAAAAATCTTAGACTCTGCTTTGGTCACTGAACTTAAAACGTCCATCGCCGTTTGCGTAATTTCTATAAGCAGGTTCCTAAGTACACATCTTCATGCAGTTTGGACCAGTACTGATGCAGCAAAGAGACTTTCAAAATAAAAATTGCAATCTTGCGAGTGTGAGTGCGCTTTTCAGATAATTGTTTCCTGGCTAAGACAGATTGTAGGATGGGAGGCATCTAAAATGTTTCTACTGAACTCCCCTCTGGGCTAATTGCGCGTTCAGTAGAGAAATCGATACAGGAGAAGAAATGAATGCCATTGAAGTATAAAATGGCGCAAGAAAGGAAGAAATTGGAGCAACAGTTAAACCCAAAATAAAACAGGAATTGTGAATGAATGAGCAATTTTTCATCTATCTGATCAGATTCTAAGTGGTCCCCGAAGCTGCAAAACCGTTCGCCAATTTAAAACTACTGGATGTCAGCAACCGAGAAGCTTGCCCTGTGACACGTTGAGAAAGAACTGATGAACTCAATAATGGCTCTAGATATTGCACTTAACAATGCCAGTACTGTGTTCCGGTATTCTGTTCACACACATTAGCCCGAATATAGTGTAAGACCTATTTTTCACATGCCTAGGTAGGTACAGGAAGAGATGAGTCACCTTCATCCGCATACTTTGATTGCAACACGTAGACCCGCTTTGGCTGTTGCTTGCCACCTGATCGATAGCGGGCACAATGTCATTCTAACCAACGCGTTCCCTACCATCTTATATCAGCATGATCCACATCGACTAAGGATACTAGAAGCGTTATCGATCGGTCATTTTTGCCGTACAATGTCCGTTCAAAAGCATTAGAACTGTACCCTGAACTTGCCATGGATACCATGACTTCAACCTATCAACAATGCGTAAACCAGGAAAAGAAGACACACACTTGTATTAATTATTGCCCCATTTTCAAGCAACTCGTTTCACACTTTCTGTCTTATGTTATGCTTCAGCTACCGGCGACAGTGTATGAAACGAATTCCTCTCACAGCTCTTGTTCTCTATCTAATATGTTCAAATTAATTACGGAATCTCTGCGCTTCAGTTCTCTTTGAGCTTATGGCAGAGAAATTCTTCAATTTTCTGGCTGGGTACTTGACTTCTGAAGATAAGAACCATACCTTAAGTAAACCAATTGTCCGCCCTTTGCCGAATCGTATCTAGCTATTTTTGGACAATTTCTGTCACCTTCTGAGACTGATACAGGTTGCCGGAAAGGCCGATCTGAACTGTCTGCGTTATTCCGGTCTGCGATTGCTGAAAGAAATACAGTATGCAAAATGTCAGTGTACAACTACTTCAAAATCAGGTCGCCCTCGAGATTTCCTTTCAGTCTTTTCGCAGGTGTCGCCTAGCCAGCAACAATCGAGGTGGGTGCTTACGCATGAACTACTAGGTCCGGTGGATAATAAACCTACGAGTGACTCAGAGAATTGCATTAGAACAACACATTCGAGCTCCAAGTGTGCATGTGTGTGTGTGTGTGTGTGTGTGTGTGTGTGTCAATGCACATGAACACACCGCTGCGCGTCACACAGCTGTTTTTACGTTGGTCACACACTCATTTCCCCCATACGAAGACGTGTGCTTGTGGGTGTTATGCGGTGTACAATCATAGTGACCTCTTTTGTTGAATTTCGTAGTGGCTGAATGCTCGCTTAGTCACAGTTACAGTGGTTCGTTGCGTGAACATGTGCTTATTTGCAGGCATTCATTTGTGCAATTCGATTTTGGCCGGCCGGTGATTTATCCAGACATGTAACTGTCTGTTACTCCTCAAGCTGAGTGTTTGTGTTTGTTCTGTCATTTTAAGTGTTCCCTCACCTAGACAGCGAGACAGGAACAGACGCAAATGCCGCTGGTAATGATCATGGGTATACGAACACAAGAAATGTATCAGTAATGAATACGGTTTTGATGGGTCCATGCAATAACTTTGGATATCGAACCTGCCGGATATAACATAGTTTGTGACCGAAACAGGTGTTGTTAGTGACCGTTTGTTGAATCCATATCCATTGTGCAGTTTTTTCTCCGATTCACTTTGATCAGCAATGAAACAAGGTGAAATTGATCTTTGAAATACAGTTTGATCCTACGCCAGCCGAAGCGCGATACACGCTAACAGCCTCTTAAGATTTCGCTAATGTTTTAAGAGTGAACTATTATATCCCGATCCCAGGGAGAAAGACAGAAATAGTGGGCGGACCGCAAGATACCATAACAGAGATAGTTTTGTTGAAATGGGGCCACTGGAGATTGGCTTGATTATTTACTGGATTAATTTCAAGAAGATACCAGTTGCTAATTGTTGTCTTTTCGATTTGTCCTTGTGAAGTTCTTGACTCTTGATCGGGACCCATTTGATTCGTATTTTTCATCGTTATCCATCAAAAGACTACTAAGTGCAAAAAACTGTCCAATGAAAAGTGAAAGTAGAGGTGTTTAAATAGTTCCATCAGAAAAAGTGAAATCCCGTGCTGCCACAGATAGGGACAACACTCGCTATTTTCTATGACCCACCGCTAAGTGCGATGTCTAATTTCCTAATCTTCTCAATTAGTCTTGAATTGGATAGGAAGACTACTTTCCACTACGTAAATCAGCACCAAGTGCTAACTGGATTTTTGAAACTGAAATTACGACCACTTGAATTGTGGAGGCTGTATTTCACTTTTTGCTTGCTGAAAAAATCTGCACAGAAAAAATGCCCGGAAGAAATCTTTTCTGTTGGAAAGTACTTCCGTTCTTGTCTTCTGCCCCAGGACCTCTGTTACCGACTTATTCAATAAAAGATGCAATGTTTCAGATGTTCATCATTTTTCCAGTTCCAGTGATCATATTAAAAGCACCAATTTACCAACGGATACTTACCCGGTGCGATTCGAGTGCCTCTGCGACTCATACAGACGGGCTGGTCCGGTGGACAACGAATCTGCCAGTCACGTCCGTACATTTCTTCGGTCTGTTTACACGTCTGATCACCAACCAAGGAGCAATGAGTGCCCGGCCATGAGCACTTTACCGTCTGTAATCAAACGACGTGACAGTTCTTAAATGTCTGATGCTACTGTGGACTAGTAAAGGGAGTTTCAAGCATACGTATCGTCGTGAAGATTCAAAATACTATGCGTATGTAACTCATTGAAATCTCCCATACTTGCTTAGTTTTGGGATTAATTCATTCGTCTTTCTAATGGATATATTTCCGTTCGTTATGTTAGTAGCACACGGTATAGTGTGAAGCGTACTAAATAGATTTTTGCGACTCTTGAGTGTTTTTTTCTTGTTACAGATCACAGGTGATCAGGGTTTTTCTTTCAAATCTAAGGAACACAATGAAATATGGTGTTTGTTGTTTCTTCACTTCCAGACAGATCAAACATGGTTTGATCATGACACGAGGAAGTGACATAACTCACGTCACACAAATTCTCCACATCATGAATGCACAATGATTCACAAGCTGTCCGGCTGTAAAAACGATTCGCGTTGCCCCCATAACCGCGATATCCAAACCAACGGCACACGTGTAACTTTGTATCAAAGTACCACGAGGAGACTTCATCCGGTCCGACACCTCGATTCAACGGCTGACTACAAGCTTGATGTCTTGGGGATCCAAACCTGTTTGCATCTCGATAGGCCCATGGAGCGGGCGAATGTTGAACTGGACGCATCGGTTCGTGCTCCTCGGGCTCAGCTACAGGTCGATAACCTTCCATTTCGAATTGAGTCATTTGATTTGTGTCGTCTTTTTTGGCCGGTAAATAGTTTTGTCTGATACGAAAATCTGGAAATGGTGCTTCCTGATATTCCGGGTCTGTTGTGAGAAATAAACACGCTAAGGTGTTGAGGAAACATTTCTGCACGTACGCACAACGGCACATAACACGCAAAGGGATAATTCATACATACTTTAAAATGTTGTTTGTACGTAAACGCGGCAAATGTAAAGTGAGTATTCTAGTGACGACGTTACTGTCACAGTAACCTTAACCCGGTTTTCCAAAAGGTTTACTTTACAGTAGCTTTGACATATGTTATCCGTATTTCTGTGATGAATTTAGACCCCCGTAAATTTATTGTTAACAGTCTAGGCGGTCCGCAATATCCGGTCGTTGTCTTGAATGAAGCAGTATTTGAGAGACATAAGATTTCTTTCCTTCTGTAATCTATGGATGAAACATGACAACAAAGCACTCAACAAATCTAAATGACGTATTTCGTCATTACGGCCTAGGTGGAATGCACAATAAAACTTGCTAATCGACAGCGGGTTTATTCGGATTTTTTAACACAAGGGGGCGCTTCCGGAAGGTTTGAATGATTAACCCTCCATTGGAAAGGAAACCAATCAAGTGAAGTACTTCTGAGAATTTACCTCTGAATATCACCTCCTCTATACACTGCACCAGGTTGTCAACGAGGGGTGTTTTGTCTACACTCGGGATCAGTGTAATTCTAAAGTGACAAAAATGTGTTGCACCATTTATCCTCGAGACAAATGAACATGCACATATCTATTTCAGCTTTGCAAATGAATTTTCAGCCCTTCATACATTATTTACTGCCAAAATATATTAGCTTGCAATGGTTGTTTCAGTCTTGTGATTCGAAAGACAAACTATTTTTACCCATCAAAATAGATAAGATTGCTGTTTATCAAGAGCGAGAGGTGTGCAAAATGTTCGTAAAAATGTCTTTGCTTGATTCTGGTTGAACAGCAAGCTGAAAACGTTATCGCCTAATGTTTCATTCGCGGACAACATCCATAAGATCAAAATGCGGATAACAATAGAATCAGCTGACAAAAATTATACGATTGCCGGACTCAATTATGGCACTGGTGACTACACCAACAAACCTACCAACTGATGCTGTAAGCAATGTCATACGAGATAGAACTAAATAAACGTTATCAGTCAAAATCAAGCATCACTGTCAAAGAAACTGTACTAGCTACCTTTCACTCTAAATATTATTTCGGTTTGTCCGACCAGCCTATTCTGTAAACAAAGTGCACGCGCATAAAATCTCTTCTAGAAACACACAAACTTACCTATTGTGAAATAATTGGATTGCAAACAGTAGTAAATGTCCTTGGAATGAAAAAATCACTGCAAGGTGCTTTGTGCCCAGTTTCAAATGCTGCATTCTTATTTGACTGGCCTTGGTCAAAAGATCAACATGCTGAACGTCAGACTCTTTAGATTTTCCGTTTCAGTCCACCCTCCACCAGTCACTTTACCCATTTGGTAGCCTCTAACTAGTCACGATTCCCCTCCTGAAATATTTTACAACTAATACAGAATAGAAAGCAAAATATTTGTTAGTAGATATCAAATGATATTACTTTCCCCAACTGCCTAATGAAATTGTCGAGAACAATCAGGAGTGTCATGTTCCGTACGTGCTGACGCCTTCTGAGGAACCTACAAACATAAGTGTCTGATTTGTTCTGCATTGTCTCCTAGGATCGCACAATAACCACTCGGAGGTTAACTGCACAAAAGTTTCGATGAATCTATTTGTGATGGAGAGAATGCTGCGTATATCATCCTGCCCAGTCATCAGAGCCTGATGGGTGAGTTAGAACGGAATTTGCAAGCACGTGGATACCATATATGACAGAACGTTCAGCATTGTTACTTTAGCTATCAGCACAGGATCACTGATAAATTGTACTATGAAACATGGCTTACACATGGGATCGTCCGTGGTCAGCTGAACCATGTACGCTCCCTTATCTTCACCTGCTCTGGGAGATCGAACTACTGGGTCCACATTGCGCAATTCCGTTGCATTTAGCTCTTGGCTTTTTGTTTTGCGTTCCTCATCTGAAGGCATTTCTTTCACACTTGCCATCGGATATATTGTTGTTGTTGTTGTTGTTGTTGGCCTGATAGTAGACTCAGTGCTTGTGGTTGTCATCGGATTGGTTGTACTAGTCTCCGTCTCGACTGGAACATCGGCTACCGGTGGACTGTACACAGTCGATATGGCCCATCGTTTTGGTTTCGTCAAAATGCGATCTGTGAACAGCGAGTCAACTGCATGCAACCGAGCTCCCCTGACAAATGCCGGGGGAATTGGATAGGATGACCTTGACTCTCGATTTTCACCCCTGTCCAAAGATTGAAACACTTTGAATCGCGTCTTACTGTTGGCTGTAGCATGGTCCTGTGGCGTACCAAATCCGGCCGAAGCATACAGAATTGTGGGTTGACGCTTGAAATATACCGGTTTCACAATATTTTTCCCTTCATAAACTAGACATTGGTGGAAAAATAGTAATGAATTGCTGACTGTTTACCGTGGATTGCAGCTGTTGATATTATTTCAGCCATGATTTTTCAGTCCTTAGAAAAACAAAAAGATTGATATTTAAACGGAAACATAACAACAGGGAGGCAAAACACGGACATAGTTCTTTATGATGAATTAATATCGATTTTGCCGGAGGCTGACTACAGGCATGAAATTGCTGTGGGTTTATGTGATCAATAGGTTTGCCAATCTTAACGAATAAGGTCAAAACAGAGTTGTGAAAGTACCGAGTGATGTATCGAATAAATCAACCATGTAGACACACTAATAACTATATTGTCCGTGATGGTATCGAAGAAGTTAAAACATACAGGTCCTAGTTTAAAAGTATCCTCTTATGCAGCTCAGAATATAGTCTGTTTCGAGATTTATTACATCTGGATATTTGTCTTTTCTCAAGGAAACATTAGGGAATGCAGTAAAATACAAAGAGTGAAATGACCGGGAACGTACTGAATGATATGCTGATGCTCCAAGTAACTGGAATGTTGAACTTCGATAACGTGTCACACCAAAATAGAACCGTAACAAATTTTGGACAGTCTTTGCTTCAGAATGACTTTTGCTTCATTTTAAGGTTAACGCCTTGGAAAATGAAGCAAGATTTGGGAAACAGAATATCTAAATCGCAAGCATGGTTCATCAGTGCTGAGGTCAATTACCCGGTAATGAAACCGTTGCAATCTAAACGCCTATCTCACTGACCAGGAACCCACGAAAACTTTCAGCCTAATCTACAAACAGCATTCGAATATTCACTGTCATTGAAAATAGACGAAACCCTAACAACATCAAAAAGAAAGGAAAATTCGATGAACGGCTTGGCCGTATTTAGCTGAAAAAGATATTATCACGCAATGCCTTGTCATTTAGACAATGGTTACTATCTCGTACACAATAATTCGTTTCTTCAATAGCCACCTTCATTAGATTGCAACGGGAGACTTCCGTCCTTTTTTGATAAGCTGTTAAGAAAAGCCTGAATTCGAACTAATAGCTATGTTTCCCGAGCAGATTTGTCATGAATAATGTGTCACACTAACTTGCCAAATAGTAGCTACTGGAAGCCCTTTTTCACTGTGTAAAAATTGTACTTACTTTTTTTATAAGCTTTGCGGTCTTTCACAGAAACAGTCAGCAAAATTAAAATCGGCAACAACTGCGGTGATTTCTTATGCTAAGCCCTACATCTAATTTTATAATGTGTGCTACAAGAAGGCCTAATATTCCAGGTTTACACAGCAACACACTCCCAACTGTTGTCCAACTACCACTTGAAGTCAGCGCTTAAAGGCGTGAAACAGTACGTGATTGTTTTCTGACAGATATCAGTAGCATATTTGTCAACAATGTAAGTTACGGCTGACGAAACAGCGTCATTTTCAGGTGAAGGAGCCTAGCGTACTGTAAGGAAGTACCCTCAGGAAAGCTGGTAAACCATATGGGAGTGTACGTATTAACATCAAAATACATATATATTCATGGAGCGAATGCATTTGCAAAACCGTTATACGGGCATTCATAGATTACTAATAACTTACTGTAGTGGGCTGATGTGTAGCGTGTGTTCAGAATTAGGACAACGAATATCTGAAACACATATAACGACGCTTTAGTAAACATATTCCAAATATTTTTGCCGGAGAATGTCAAATGTGTCGATGAAAAAGAGTCCTAATCTCCTACACCACGGTGCACTTTGAAGACCAAAATTCGGAATTGAATAGTGACATCAGTTTGTGTGACGAATGATCTCCAAAGTTCCAAAATACTTTTTCAGATCTCGGTTTACTCATCTACTGGTAATAATTCAGATTGATCAAAACTGATGAGGAGGGACCAAAAATGACGCACAATTCGGCTGGGCATCATCACACTTACCAGTGTAAGTTGCATTGTGTCCGGCAATAGGAGCTGATTCTGAAACACAAGAAAGACAAATAAAGTCTTCAAATAAAACATATTATTGAGAATGACACATTTGTATTCTTACAGGGCGCAGCGTTTATTACGTTAGAAATGTATATAAACAGGCGCCCGCTTGGTTCTTCAGATGAAAACAAATTTTTCCGAACTTTCCAGCACTGCTTTTGCGTCTTCCAGTTTAGTTCAACTAATCACTTGGAACATGGGACCTCAAAACTAATGATAAATAATAAATAAATGCGTCGGGCTGGGTAATCGTTTGATTGAGTTTCGTGAAACACTCTATCGAGCCTTGTTTGGGTGCACAACCAAAAAAGGATAGAGGGCTTATCCAATGGTCCGTAAGGGGACAAAATGGCTTATTTCTTTCGGGTTATTCATCAATAACATCATTGACAAAGCTATTCAAGCTAAGTCCCGGGGAAGTATGTTTGTGTTTTTCTGCTCCTCTATTTGATAATATTGATGAAAATCATGATCAGGCATGTTCCAGTGGAGAAATTGACGACGTAGTCAGTTATATTTAAAATTCTCAACTTTCTACGCATACCATAGTTAGTACAATACCATTTTATATGATAGCAAAGGCTCAATAACTGTCAGTATGGAAAAATGATCAGAATAGGAATTTCGAAAGCAGTTCACTTACTGTAAAAATGAGTTGTGCTGTCCAGGGGAACCTGTGCTTCCATCAGATTGAAGGCTGCCAGTGAGAGGGACCCCCGAGATATTTGTTTGTGATGGTTGAACGGACAGGGCACACAGACAGGTGAAATTGGGGCACACGCCCGACGGACAACTAGGCGCTGATTGTTCGCATAGCACTCGCGAGCACACGAGTAGGCTAGCAAGCATGCAAGCACACAAACGTACGCGTTTCGGGAGCACAAGTACGCAAGTTGCACGCGAGCGTTGAAGAAATGGTCTTCACCGTAAAATGAATACGGCTGGGATTGGGAAAAGACGCGTCCAACTGAAATCTCTGTAGACATTTCGGATGCCAAAATCCCAGTTTGTTCTTGCTCCTGAAGTGATCAAATTTAAGCGTACCAGTGAGGCATATTAAAAGCTAAATCACTGAGAAGATACGGGAGAATCAACGAAGAAAAGTTATACATACAAAGTAATTTATTTCCAAAAATGTACATTTCACATTCGCATGAAAGAATACATATATGATTTCTTCAGAGCTAACCCGATTGATATTATTATTCAAAAATGGAATACAGTTTGTTGAACTATTTCCGCCAGTTTCTTCAGCAGGGGTATGACAAATTCTGTAGGCACCTGGGTGAAACAGTTTGTTGTTCTCAATTTATTTGTTTAAAGTGGCAAGCAAGCAAAAGAACTTGAGAATTTGTGACTGATTTTGGGGTGAATGCGCACATGATACGGTTGGCAGAAAATCATCTTGTCCAGTTCATCACGCAGTCTTGGGTAAACATGCATATATATATATATATATATATATATATATATATATATATAATGTACATATAGTGCACGAATTGCTAATAAACCAACTCTGTTTTTATCCGTTTTTCTGCACTTTCTTTTAAACCAAAGCACTTAGGGTGAGCAAATCTGACACACCGAAGTGCCAATCCCCTTATTATATCAAACGTGCCTTTGGGTTTCAAGCGTGAAGCAGATGTGATGATTTATGCTGGAAGATGTGCTTTTGAGGCTGCAAAATGCTATTAGGCTCACTAGAATACTAATGAGTGAACACGTTGCTGGTTACGGTACGCAGCAAAACTTTATTGGTAATGAATGAAACAGAATGTTGAAGCATACCCTTCATTATATTCCGCATGGTTTCAAATTCTGTGTTATCCAATTCATCGAGGATGATGGGCGTGAGCTCGTGCAAGAAAACGGAGACTCTTGCTTCTGCACAGACACACCTTGCTATCAAGCCCCGGAAGTTTTCTTTCGTGCTCAAGTACGGACTATAAGTGGGTCAGACCGCGTCCTCGATTTTCCGGTACAAAAGCCTCATTCTAGTAGGGCTGATCGTGCGTATTACCGCGTTGTCTTATTGATTTTCCGGAATTATCGATGGCGAAAACTTATTCAGTACTCTGCTGTTGGAGTCAATTTTTTGCTTCTCTTCGATAAATGCTGACTAAAAATTTCTGTCTTAAAAGCTGCACCTCAGACCATCAGAGAGCCATCAACAAAGGCTGGGAGACTGAGGTCCAGATTACGTCCTCTAAAGTCGTGTCAGTAGTGTATGATTCCACTGAGGTGTAGTAAGTTAAACTTTTTCATTACTTATTATCACAATAATCCATTCAAAATTCGAAGATGACGTGACTCCTAGCCTATTTTTCTCAACTTAAGAAATGACTATCGTCGTAAAACGGAGTGACCTCATCTGTACGGCAGAAGAGTTGCAGACTCTGGGAGTTTCTGCACACGCCAAATTCTAACATTCAGTTGTAAGGACCTCTACACCTTCGATGCCCTCGAATGTAGCTTTGAAGAACCAGGCAAATATCTTTTTTGGCATGCCGGGAATGTTTCCCTCAAATTCTACTTTTTTCTACCAGCGATATAATGACGTGATCTCTCAAAATAGTACGAATAACTATTTCCAACGTGGGCTTGTTTTTCTAAATTCAGCACACACATCACCGAGTCTCCACAAACCATTATTTTCCTCGGTCTCGCTCAGACAGCCTTGGGCCTAGCACCTTTAGGGTTTTCATAAAGCTGTCCATACTTTTAATCAGAATATGTCGCCTGAAGGAACTTTGTTCACAAACCACGTGTGACTTCCATGCTGATCATAAACACCGCTAATTTTCGGAAATAATTCATTACTGACCAGTATTGCTACCTTTCCTAAAACATCTCGGTGTTTTGCAATTCGTTCAGGGGTGGCAACAATAGCACTTTGCACCTTCACAAGCACATCTTCCAGCATAAATGGTTTTATCTGTTTCAGGCCCAAAACCTACGTGCATAGTTGATATAGTAGTAATGAGTTGACACATGAGCATGAGAAATTATATCCCCTTAAGTGGCCTGGTTCGAAAGTATTGGCGGAAAACTGATAAAAACAGGGATGGGTTTATCAGCTTTTCATGCACCGTACACATGTCCGTCTAGATAAGTATAGACGGAAAAGGCATATTGCCGAAGACAGTAAAATGGGTCACTGGTTAGGAAAAAAAACAAAGTAAAGTAGTTTTAAACTTTTACCCATTTGTTGTACATGGTCAAATGTGACATCGACAAAAAAAGATCACAGTTGGCAAGGCTGTTCTCAGTGTCTTTCCATGCTGGCCCATATGGCTACAGTTCCGGGCTAGAAATAACATTATCGATATTGGTGACAGTAATGGTAGAGGGCAGATGGCAAGCATTCAGTTTTTGGTAATGTTACGCATGTTCATAGCCGACTGATCAGGCGGAACACGAACGGATTAGCGTGAAGTGGAGTCAAGCTGTTTTACTCCAAACGAATGCGATGGTTTCCCATTATGTCTCTAAGCCAACTGACGAATATCGTCCTGCTTGAAAACAGGCACTACTGAGGCCTTTCTTAAACTGAAGCTAATTAACGGCATGCAATTTATCGAACAGAGCAGGTTTTTCTAAAAACGTTCTATGAACTGGAAGATACTGACTCGCTTCGCGTTGATTTATGCTCTCACCTCTAACTTCGGTAGTCTGAAGAGATACGTTAAATCAACAAATAAATTCGTTGGTCGACAAGTGTGAGATTCTGGTTATAACCATCGAATGCGTAATCTTCGTTTAAATTACTCTTTCCCATAGAATAAACACAGCAGTTAAAGTGAATTTTATCGTTTTTAAATGTTCATTGAACTTTATTTAGCTGTCATGTTACCAGTATGGTGCAAACTTTCCACCTCGGAAGTACTCGACCAAAACAGAGGCGCAAATTCCGCTGTTTGGCTACCGTATTTTCTCTCTTTATCTCTCTTCTGATAGCATCACTGGGAGGACCAACTGACGTGGCTGCCGTAGCAACTACGCGCAAAGATGGCAGTTTCATAGAATTTTGATTTTCTGCTCCATACCTTCCGGTCTGAAGAATTGAAAGTATTCTCTCATTATTCGAATTACCTAGAGCAAACCATCTTCAGAACTTTATCTGACTTGTTTTTAGAAACCCAAAATTGAACGAGAGTCAGGCTTTCCAATTCTTTCTTTCTGAATCCACATTGAAAAAATCTCATTGATGTTGAGAAAAGTAGAATTTGAAATTCAGGTTCGAATCTTACGATACTCTGAGATACAGTTGACTTTTAAGGGAACATTATTTACGATTTGGTCTGGCCGTTTATTGTAAATTCGTCATGAGGAAGGTTGCCCGCCGTAACCGAAAAGTAGATTGAGTGCAATCTTTTCTGACAACGCTATTACCAAAAAAACGAAGGCTTACCTATAACAATTTAGAACATTATGAAGTCTACAGTGAAACGAACCGAGAATACATATCAGATGACTACCGAGCTAAACCCGGGAAGCCATACTATTTGCTTGCAAAATTGGCATCATTTCGGTATTGATGTAAGTACATGATTCCACGAAGTCAGGTATAAAAAACAGGATCTCTGTTTGCTCTGCATTCCGGTCCAAAAGTTGTTAGTTGGTGATTTATTGGTAAAACCCTGTGCATTTAAGTCAGCAAATCGGTAGATGATTGATTAGGTGTGTAACGCCTGGCGGGGCAAGGTATTAGCCAGTGATCGGAAATTTCACCATCGGGTGGCTCTGTATTCCCAAACTCTCTCAAGGGTTTGATGACATCTTGAGCAAATGCAATGACTGAAAATTTGCGGCTACCGTGAGTGCCAATCATGTTCAATAGTGAAAACTATTCGGTTGCAGGAGCACTTGTAGAATATATCCCATCGCAGTCAAGTGGTTCAATTCAGCTCGATTTACTGTCACACGATCAATGGCTGTATGCCACGCCTCAGACAGGACATTTGAAAGACAGCTCCAACTTATCCGGTTCATGGTCACCAGATGCGAACAAATATATTGACTCGACATCACTCGGACTACTTGAAGGGTAGGTGGAAAAATGCATGAGGAATAACCATGTACGAAGTGGTAAACGGATTATTTCTCTCTTCAGGTCTGCAACTTCTGAAGCTCTTTTCTCACGCCAGTAGCAGCATGTGCGCCCTATTATCATGAAAAACAGAATATTACGCAACAATAAAAGGGGTTTTTTATTCATGAATCCCTTATGAGTATGCAGCTCCGTCAGCCTAGCTATGAAACTGGCTACCGTTTTGCGGACACATCGTTTCTGCTCAATTCCTTGAACGCTAATATTCCCGTCTGAGATCATCTGTTCAGTTCCTAAGAAGAGTGCCATAATTAACAGCCTCGTCTTTGAATGGATTCCTGTCAAATAAACAAGACGGTTGATGTTACGGAACCACTACTAGAAACATGTTTCACTGCTACATTTTACATTGATTGAGCGCAAAACCCCAGTTGTTCAGTGGTCTGCCCGAATGATCATTACTGACCATCTCTGAACCCTGTCAGTATTTGCTTTTGCTTTGGTTTATTCGAAGAAAGAAAAACAAAAATGTTGCTATCCCATACGGATTCAAATATGCCAGTCGTGATGTTCTAATAATAGTCAGAAATTCCACCAACAACAAAAGGCCTCTTTTAGCCTATATATAACACGAAAACGAAAACTATACGATATAGGTCTGTGAAAGGGTACCCTGCTGCTTTACAGATTATTCTTGTTTGCAGCCCGCACGACGCACAATCGACAACTTGGGCCCTCGTTCATTCGAAAAACTACGCACTGATCCGGGAACTGCGATTTATGTTTCATTTTAAAGTTAGATCCTGGAGGCCAGAACAATGTGTACGTTATCGCAGCTGCTCACTGGTTGTTCAACTATGAAGTTACCTGGCTTCGCGGCACTACCATCAGAAGAAAACCAATAAAATACATTACCTGGATTGCTGATCGTCCACCGATTGTGCACTTCATTTTCGGACGGTCTGTCTCATGGTCACTGGTTACTGCCATAGGCTACCATAAGAAAAAACCTACCAACGGAAAAGTAATAATGTTTTGTAGGAAAAAGTAGCCGCGTTTTACGGTCACATAATAGTATTACTTCTTACCTCTCGACACTGTGAATCATCTTCTGCCTAATGCAGAAATTTAGGTGGAGGTGACAGCCTTGTGGTTTTGCTCTCGGGAAAGCAAAATAAATGTGTTACTGTTGGACTTTCGTTTAAAAGTATAAGCAGAAAGAAGAATCCTAAATGTTTACAAGAAATAAATGAGGTTACACACTTACTGACGTAGCTCCTGTCTGCCTCTTTGTACACACAAATACATCGCCAACTTTTTTCAGTTAAGTCAAATGAAGTTTAGATATATTTCACTTCAATCTTCATTTGCTAAACATACTACAACTGGTCGGGAAGAGGTTCACGACCAATTGAAGGCTGCTGAACGGTTAAAAGACCGACGGCGGCAGAATTTGAGCCTGGGGCCCCCAGTTTTGAAGTTCATCATCGTGATAGGTTCAACACCATGGCATGTGTGATCCATTTATAATATTTAAGCTCTTCCTTGGTGCTTTCCAGGATTTTGTTTACCTGTCTGAGTCTTGAATATTACTGGAAAAAATTCTGGACTCTAAAATACTTTTGCCAATCAGTTTGGCATCAAACCAATGAAGAAACCCTTGTTTTTACAAAAAGTGGTCGCTTTTTTAGTGATTTTGTAAGCACAACTATATACACTCATAAAAATTTCATCCATCGAGAATAACCGCTTACGGGAAAATATTGCCAGAATAGTCCCGAAGGTGTATACAACGTACGCCTATTATATCATGCTCAGATATTTTCAATTATATTTGTTTTTGATTCATTATTTCCTACACAATAATAATGCAAAGTTTCGAGTTGCCGCCGAAGTAGGAATGTGATCGAAATAATTGTGAACTTGACTTGTGAAATCAAGTATCTGAACCCCGACAGTTGACCAGATGGTCAAATTCTTCGACTGGGCAATTTTCCAAACTCACAAAGATATTGATTATATCTTCAAAATTTCAACGTTGCAGGTTTTAAATGCACCGGAGGACAAAAAAAGGAATTGTCGTTACTTTTCATTCTGTATTTGCGTAACACGTGCAAGCAATTAACGGTGTGTATAGATGTGCTGAACTATGTTGATAGAATGACGCGAGATTGCATGTCAATACTATTGTAAAGGCGTGGCGCGGACAGAAAAACAAGTAGGTTAGTCACTCCGGTACATTAGTCCCACCATGTGGTAGACTTCCCTGAATGGAACTGGAGTGCTCTGGTGAACTGCTCTTACAGGCACAGGGCAGGTCTCGGTGACCTCTACTTTCCCTAGGCCTACAGAAGATACTCTATCTGAACAAATGGGGACTGTCTCTGCGATGGGAAAACAATTATTTTCACCACCTCACCAAGTTGGACATTGCCCTATCTCATGAAGATTTAGGGCGACTCCATTTCTTAGCCGTAGGCCTTTGGCGAACTGTTGCACCAACCAGCACTCAGTGCATTAATAATTTGATACAAATTGTGTGTTTTACTTGACAATAATCCAATGCACAACCTTCTTTACCACTAAACACCATGTAAGTGCTTTCAATGAAGCCCAATCTAATGTGATATACTTATCCTTGTAGCATACATAAACGAGCGTGTCTCACTTTTGCGATTGTCAAGAAGAAATGAGACCTTTTAGAGTGATATAGGGATAGGTGGCCAGTGATCCTTGGGCTTGAGTCACACGAGTTACTGTTTTATTCTTACAGTTATGGCTAAATGTGTGGAATAGTCTTCATAGACCTCGTCTGACAGATATCTGATTGTTCAAATGACTAATCTCGCCCCTTTAGTGAGAAACCTTGGTCAAACGAACAGACGAGCTGTCCTTCATTCTCCGTCGCAAACCTGACTGAGCGGGCAAAGCCTCTCCAAATTTGGCTGCTTATAATGTTTCCGTTATTGCATTCGACGAATGACAAGTGAATGCTTCTGCTGCCGCAACTTTCCTGAAATGTAATCTAGAAAAGACGACATTTTTGAGAGGTCAGAAATTTATTTTGAAGTCTGTGCTCAATTGCTTTCTGGAACCCTTGAGGATTACACAATTTCCACGTTTTATGAGAAAAGTTTCCCCCAGTACATTTTCAGACTCTTGGAAAGTCAAACAAATTGCTAGGTTTCTTTTCTTTCGGTTCCCTCGATTTGCCAAGAAAAATATGCAATTGCCGATGAAATGGTTTCTCGAACTGAATGTTCCATTTGAATGCCGCTGTTTTTGACTCGGTGATAGCCGTTGGTCACGTGAACACGGAGATTGTTTAGTCGGAGTCAACTTACCGTATCTAAGATGACCTTTATGCAAACAGGTTCTTAGTAAAGGTGAAAAACTTCCCACGTCAATAATAATTGATGATTTTTTAGGCAAACAAGGGGACTCTTGTTTATAAATTCGTTGGTGAAGGTAACGCATGTACCGGACACTTTTACCTACAGAAGCCTAACGGGAAAAATCCGGATATTCAAACTGGAAACAAATGCCCTGTTTTCTACATCTATGGCCCAGTAATTTTAGGTAGCAGTTTGTTGCTAGAGAAAAGTTACTCGTTTCTCTACAATTATTGTTTATGTGCACTAAATCCTTGCTACGTACGGATGTTTGAGCGGGTTACTATTCCCCATGGCTTTGATTTTCAGTCTTCAGGATTAAAAATTGAACTGCTATGGTGCAAATATACAGTGAGGTAAAACAAAGGTGTTTTGCTTGAAAAACAAACATTTTAGATGCACCAGGTGTTTTGCTATATACTGTCTGGTGGTTTTATTTTCAGGAACTTATGCACAATTTATCCAGTCAAATTGTGTCGATACAATCAGTTTTTGGGAACTTTGTTTCTTTACTCCTTTGGGACAAATCTATGACTAATCAGTGACTCTTTTGAAGTTGAATACTTTCATAAGTTTCCAGCGAAGAAAGGGCGATGAACATAACCACCGGGCACAAGGTTCCCTATAACTGACGTGTTCCCATTTTACAGACCACATTTTAGCAAATCAGTGATGTGCGCGTTATACTACCTTTCGAAACATCAGACTAACTTGATTGACTGATTTGACAATGGAATCATAACGACAACAATAAACGGAAAAAACAACAGCCAAATGTCAAAACGAGGTCAGATCTAATCACGTTAGGCAAATGCTATCCACCCACCTGGAGGACACTGTGCCCAGCCTACACAGTGCTACTTCTTTGTTTCAAAGGTGCGGCTGTGTCTGTTGCTACTAAAATTGTTATGTTCTCTTCCGGAAGTGTTGTTTATTCATCAGAATTTTTCGTGGCACTTCATTCATATGCTTTAGCCTGTTGAAATGTTGGGCCAGAACTGTCGGCAATGCCAAACTATAAGCAGTGTGCATACTCGGATTAGAGAGGGCAAGTTTAGGAGCTACAACAAAGTGCAAACCAGAGTCCCCAATAGATTATTTTTATAATCTCTTCGAATACATGTTAGGAAATGAATAGTTTCACCTCCGTATACCTATTGTTCATGTGTTTTGTAATATGAGTAGAATCAAGATCGAATTCTTCACAATGTAGAGATATGGGCCGATGATCTCTCTCGTTTTTTTCGGTTCTTCAGCACAAAAGTAAAACTGATTTACGTGACCAGCTGCGCAAGATATCATGTAGAGAGAAGAATTAGAGTTCAGATCCGTTGATTTCGTTTGCCTACAAATTTAACTTAAGAGGACTGGACTGGTTGAATGAAAATAAGGGCACACAATTTCCTTGAAGAAAATAGATCGGAGAATAATCTCACTTTCATTGAGTGGCAATCTGATCATTACTTCACGTTGCATTATAACTAAGTGAGGGGTTGAAGCACATGGATGCAGTAGGCGTGGCCGAGGCTTTCTGCAACCTGTAGAAGGCCTGGGGTTATCGGTTAAGACCTGTGGACTGTTACATCCTAGCCAAACGGAGGCTATTGGAATTTTTCCTCCAGAACCCACAGCCGTGTGTGCGAAATGAATTTCTATTCCTTTCAGCTCCCAGGGCCCATTATCAGTTCAGCAACAGAACCCGTTTCAGACGAAAACTGAAACAAAATGTATGAAGCAGGCCATATTGGATCACAAAGTTTTGCTTGAACCAAGCCGTGTGTGGCTAACAATCACCGTCACCTACATCTACATGCTTGATTTGTGGAGTCCTTCAACTAGCCATAATACTTTGTGAGCCAATGGAATGATAACAAATCACTGAAAACGAGCTGGTACCCAAGTTCGTGTTTCCTCTGAATGCCGGGAGTTCACATCTTTGGAACTCTTCCCAAGTTCTGTACAATAAACGAGTTACGATAAGATGGGGTGTTGATAAACAGGTTGATGGATCTTCTGGGAACGAAGATCTTAGTGCTTGAAATTTTATGGAACCGTCTCATTGTTAGTAATGTACTTGATAATCCGAGGATTAACATTTAACCCTAGTGAGAGTCGCCAAGAAACGCTGCCATTTTCACCAGTCTCAGTGTGAATTTTTAGGACCACTAGTTTGCATATGCACGGGATGGTACATCCTGCTTTATTCGGTAGTATTCAAAAATTCTTTATTTGGCATTGAATTTTCCACCTTCAATAGGAACTCTGTGTTGATATGCAGTCTAACTACTATTACTTCTTTGCATATATATTCAGCAAAACTGGGTAGTTGTTGATTGTATTTCAACAAATACCTTCGACGTAACCGGCACTCACGAAGCTTTACAAGATACAGCATTCTAGTGCAGATGAAATTGTGATGAAAGCTTGTTGAAATACGTGTTGAATACCAGTACTGTGGAAGTTGCGATAGAGTACTATTGATACATTTTTACCCATCAACCAAACTTGCAGACCGATCGAAAAGCGATAACCCGAGTGGTCTGGATTTACATTCTGCGTCACAAATCTGAGAAGCACTGTCAAACTTACTGTCACTATGATAATGTTACTTCCGTTTTATCCCCAATTAGTGACTTTTACCTTGGTAAAACTCACTGAACATTTCACTTTCTGTTTTGTTCGTCATAAATAATTCAAGACACTTGCCAAAGCAGAGTGGTTCAAGAGTCAATCTCCTCATTGAGAGGGAGAGGAATGACTTACTTGAATTTTAATAGTGCAACTGAAGTGAAAATTCCCATCGGAATTTCGGACGGAAATGGACATGGTTGATGCGAAACAGGTCTCGCTAAGAAGAGATTGTTTGTTCGGTCGAGTGGTTCAAAGCTAGTCGGAGTAGTCACCGTAACAGACATTTATATTTGTATTAGGTCTGCGCGCAGGACGAGGGCACCAATTTCGAGTTTTCTTCGGAGAACACCGGTTCTGTGTGCTTCACCTCAGCCGGGTTTAAAAATTTACAGTGTCACACTAATTTGTCTAGTTCTGTTGGTCAGCCACAATTTCTTATTGTAAAATTTACCACCAGTGGCGGTCTATTATTTTTTACCTTATTTTTTTATTACGTACCCCGTTAATTCTTTAAAATGCAGAAAATGTTTAGGCAAACAAAACAAAATAAATGATAGTGACTAGAACACAGATAGTGGACTAATATTGCCTTATGTTACCACGATTTTAATTAAAGCGAAATATTCAAGCTTCGGAATCAGTCAAAAACACTATATATATATATATATATATATATATATATATATATATATATATATATATATATATATATATATATATATATATATATATATTCCGATATCAGAATCGTGGTTTCCGTAAGTAAACCAAAACCTACATTCTGTGATATACCAAAGTGTAAAAGTTTTGTCTTGTTTTCACTCCTAAGTTTGCACCGCAATTATTTCAAGGCATTCTGGGTTGTCACCCCCCATCACTGGCAAATATAGCCGAGCATATTTACCACAAACGAAAACTCATTCGATCTAGAATCAGTATGACATACGAACAGAAAAAAGTGCAACATGTTTACACGTGTCTGATATTGATGAGGGGGGAATTGGCATTTCTGCAACTAGAAGATTTTTGCGTCAAGTACTATGCTGATTTTCACATTCAAAATCAAAGACTGACAGTGATTTATTGCAGTCCATTTAGTCAGGTTTGATGAATATTACGGCTTCGCAGTCAGCGGAGTGGATAACCGAAAACTTCTGCTTTTTATCCGGTTATCACAGTGTATTGTGCAGTTTTTCTTGACTCATTGAATTTGAAGACAATACTGTATAAGTCAGCAGAAGCCTGATTTCTTTTGGACCTTAGCTTTTGTCAGAAGTCGAGGAATATATAATTTTTTCCAAAAAATCTGGTTGCCATAATCTCTGCTTACTTAAAAAATCCAACGACGAAAACGTCTGATCCGACCTGTATTTACTTGCGATCAGTGTGAGTGTTCCCCCAGAATACCACGAAGCTTTTGGCCTCGAGATATAATTTCTGTATATATTTCACAAGAAATGTTTTATTTCTTCATTATGCACGTACGTGTTGCTCTTTGCTTGTTTTGTCTGTCGGATGGTTTAGGTTTTTCTAGTTCATAATTTATTATTGCCCCAAAGTCAGGGCTCGTCTGGTGATTAATCATCTGAATAACCATGCAAAGTGTGACGAGCAAACATACGCCGGAGCCAACCGGGTGGTATATGCATGTGACGCCAACTCCTTCGCTATTCATGTTTGACATTCATTAGCTGCAAGCACTGAGGAATGCTTATTGAGGAAGCAGTAACATTCAAGTGTTCAATAAAATTTTCTCTTTATTGAAAGCAGATTTCCATCGATTATCATGTGAAGGGATGCATTTGGAAAATAATGGAGTTGATCAAAATGAACAAGCAGTATGGAGCTTAAGGTGATTTGTTTTGTATATGTCACAGAAAACACGGGATTAATCGAACACGTGCTGCCGAAGGAGCATACATATGACGGACATTGTTCAGTAATTATTCAGCTACTGGAATTTTGTCAGTAGTCTAAAGTTGTAAGCAATATTTGCAAATAACGCCATGGTATGGAGCAAAATATCGGTAACTTCAGGATACACTTCAAAATGTAGATGGTGTTAACCCGATGGTATAACGCTGATTCGTTTGGGTCTTTGGCCAGTAATTCCAGTCTCCCGGGAAACTATGTACTGTTACTTAGTACACAATGTATCAGTTCTCATATTGCAAAATTAGGTAATGCACATCATTTTAAGTGTAGTGGTTGGTTCGGTTACCCTTGAAAAGCTAGGAATAGTTAAACAAAAGCCCAGTTAGGAAAGAAGTCATCATATATATATTACCCCGAGGTAGATTTTGGAAAAAAGCTTAGAGTTAACATCAGAAGATTTCAAGGGAAATAATGTGGAAAAAGTGGGCAGTTGTGTCGTGTTGCCCATTTCTCTCTTTTGTTGCAGTTTATTCATTCGTTTCTCGCTGAATTTACTGTATCGAAGACTTTGTGATACCAGCTAGGATAACTAGTTGTCATTTAGGCCTGTCAAAAGTTACACTCTCAGGAAGTAGCAGAAACCCAGCCCCAAACCATTTTTCATTGGTTTTCCACCTTGAAGAGTAGCGCTTCCAAAATGTCACAGTCTGTATAATGTTTCCGTTATCACGCCGATCAACCTCAGTCTTACAAAAGTAGCACTCGATTGACTAAGGCAAAGCCGGGGATGAATCCCGTTTTGCTTGCCACATGTAATTGTTAGGGTGAGTCATTTTGTTCACATACTAAGGCAGTCAAATCGATCAAGTGCCTACTACTTCAAAAAAGACAAAATCTTAAATTCCAGATTCACCAGGCACTGCCGTGGTAGACCATTTCAGCTGACCTTAGTTTTAGGCCTTCGGCTTTAGGAATTCCGGTGTGAAGCCGTTGTGAGGTCATAACGGTCAAAAGAATTTGACTGTTATGCACTTGCATAACAGCATAGAGCAAGCCCTTTGAATTCCCGATTAGTGATCAATGTATGCCTTTATAACTCTGGATTATCGAGTGTTAGCTTTAAATCCCGAGAATGGCTAAGGGAACGGACTACACCTAATCCACTTTCCGACGGTGTGACATTTGACAGACTTAAATGAATAAAGCGTAATCCAATACAAATGTCCGGACACGGTTAGGTTTCCCAAGACAAAGCAGGTGGTTTTCTTAGGGATCCACAACCGGTGCCTTTAGCTATCCAAAGCTTAACCCGCAAGGCAGTGAGACGAAGAGTGGAGTCCGTAACACTTTTGTGGGCCGGTGACTGACTGATCAGTTCATACGACTTTTGGATGAGGCCAAACATCGTCGGTGCCCAGTGTATCTCTCCGTCGCAGATGTCGGTGAGCATACCGTTGTACGCCTCATACACCACACGTAGGTGGTTTGTAATCAGGGCTTAGCAGTCTCCTCTAGACTGGCTGTTTATCACCCAACCCGGTGGAGAGCGTCGGGCTTTTGCTTTCGTCCTCCTACTGTAGTAGGATCACCTCCGCCACTAGAAGGCAGTGAGTAGGACGTCCTCATCAGAGGCGCTTAATCTACCCTGGCCCTCTCACCACCCAAAGTCAGGTTCAAAAGCTTCCGAAAACTTACACTTCGGAAAGATGTTTGTGCTTTCATGCCTAGTCTCTGGGTAATTCTTTGCCACACTAGGTGACGCTTTTTCGTTGATTGAATCCTTTACGCATTTACTCATATAAATAATGTTGCATAATGTTTAGGGATTACCAAAACGAGCTTGGTCGCCAACCTGTGTTTGCCCAATGTGTTTCGTGAGATTTTTCCGACAAATTAAAGGCGTAATAATGAACCCGCTAAACCATAATATAATTACGTAAGGGTTTCTCTTATTCACAAGGATCTCCTACGGAATCAAACCTTAGCTTGTTTTAGGTTTCATGGAATCTGATCCGGCCAAGGTGAACACCATGGACGTTAATTTATGGTTTTCTGTTTGACAACGCCCTAATTACCGGTTGATGAAGCATTTAGCCGTCACCAGCTGAAAAAAGGAGCAATGTCGTATTTCTTAAGAAAAAAACTAGACCAAACCATGATGTATGTGAAGCTTCAAAGACTCTTATCAGAAAGCTGATCTGAAACTACTAGCTTGTCTGGAGTCTGAAGGAGGTACCTCGTGCATTCTGTTTGCGATGCAAACAAACCGATGCGTCTGATCAAACCATATCTTCTGTAAACGGAGAAAAGTTGAAATAAATTAACTCCCCAACCGGATTGTTCATTATGGCTATCCATGATTTTGCATTATATAATAAACTGTCATTAATTAGCGAAACACAATAAGTTATCCTCATTTTTATTAACTTTCGGCTTGGAAACATAGAAAATATATGGAAGCCAAGAAAATCGTTGTTTTGGTAAGTGTTACCGTTGACGAAATTTGCTCTACAGAGCTAAATAATGGTCATTTTTTGATGAACCTAAAAAGCATCGCTATGCTTCGTGAGTTCAGTACCACAAAATGACAGGAACGTTTGGGCTGCATCCTACTAATGGCCCGGGGATTGGTGAACGCGAAATGAATTTTTTCGGAGCAGGTATATTCTCCCTGGGAGAAGAGAAGAAAAGGAGAGCTCACAAAGGTTTACGCAGAAACTGCTGCTTTTAAAATAGAATATTCACTTTGAATCTTTGGAAGACCTGGGAAAATAATTCAGACGGAGTAAACTTTGTCAGATATTTTGGTAAAATTACCAAATACTCTACCCAATATCTAAACATATGTGAGGGTGCATACTTCTAAGATGACAGCGATTGGCTCCATTCCGGATAGACTTTGGTGCAATTAAAAGTAGCATTTTCAGTTATCGAAAATTTTATTCATTTGGGTTTTTTCGGAACAAGTTATACCCAAAAATTTCCGTGCAATCTTCACCCCGATTTTACTAGCCCAGTTCAGTATCACAAAATAACAGGAACGTTTGAACTGAAGAAAAAACAACTCACTACTTTCAACAAGCAAAGAATAAGTTTCATGTAGTTCCAGTTCATGTTTCCCTGTCCTCGCAAACCCTATATTCCCTACTCTTTGACCACAAATAATGTCCAGATCGACAAGGCCATAAAGACTTGGGTACCAAATACAGTAGATTATATTTTGGAAGCACCACGTTTTAACTGTGTGCCATCTGCTGAATCCACCCAGTGTTACGCACAAAATGCTTCTGCCTATGGGTCACATGACAGTCCATCTAGCAGCGTAGCTTTGGGGGTAAAAAAGCTAGAAAATTACCCCAAAGATGTTGAACTAGTAATTATATTCTAAATTTTAAAATCCATTTGCTTCCCTCGAACTAGTGTTTATGGTTAGTGTTTTGCAAAATAAATATGCCCAGCACTTGTTGTCAAGACAACAGCCGGAAAGTCAGGTTGGAAGTAGGAAGAACGACTTTTTTGCTTTGCCTTACCGCTGAGTGAACTACCGGTTGCATATGTTCTTTGCTGACAAACACGTCGATCGAATAACCGATAACTACTGCCAACACACACACACACACACACACACACACACTAGCAATATGCGAACAATTTACCTATGTGATGTTCGATTTGCCCTGATCAATATGACCTTGATAGTGAGCCTTACGTGTTCGCCTGGTACTTGTTGGGCAGCGTTGTTCACATCATCCGCTTTTTCTGGATAAGTGGTGCTAATGGCTTGTTCATTTTGTGATAGACAATTTACCTACAACGTGTTTGCTCATAGTCTGAATACTACAAGTACATCTGGAACGAGGTGAAACGTGTGCGAGACACATCATTAGTTCTGTCTATTGATTAATATTATTGCACTGGCTTGGGTACGCCTTTACGATGCTTTTCAGCCAAATCGGGTTAACAGTCCAGGCAAAAATCTATCCCTGTTTGTTACGACTCGTGCGAGGAAAACAATTACAAAATTTTTGTACAGTGATAACCATAAAGGAAATAATCGGACCATGGGACAGCCTAAAGGCTGAGATTGTCCTAGAGAGAATTCCATAATAGATTAGGAGAAAAAAGCAAGGGAAATGGTGTAGAATTTTCGGAAATATACACTGGAGTTTGAAGGAAGAAATAACAGACTGCGAATTCCTGAGCTAACATAGTTTACTAATTCGAAGTGATAATCGACGCAGTTTTACTAACAGTTATTTCAATAAGTGGAAATCAGTGTAAGTTCTCTTGTGAATTAAAGCCGAGGTATTCCAAGTGGTTGACACGTGCAAGAGAATAATAGTTACGGGTGGTAGTGTTTTAGACAAAAAGCAATGACAACGTGCGAAAAAGTAATTCTTGATGGTTGATATTACTTGACGGAGAAATGGAAAGATATTTGAAAGATTTCAACAAGCTCCCCAAGGTTTTACTACTAGAAGACCGACCGAACCGAAGCAAATTCATGAGCTCACTTGAATAGCAGAGCTGAGTGGGTAACGATGAATTTGCTAATGTAGGTTAATAATAAATTTGGAGAAAAAAACGCAGATTTAGGAATACGGTTTTGCTTCAGAGGTGCCTGAAAACGCTTCTCCCACCTTTGGTACATTGTATTCTTCCCGAAAAGCTATCTTTCAACCAGTCTTCTAAGTAATCAGTGCTGCCAACATAATTTAAGTTTTTTGAGAAGTCATGATTGTTGCACGTTAGGAAATGTTGATGGATATTCAAGAAAGACAATCTCAACTGATTTTTAAGAATTATTGCGAGATTTTCCAGTGGAATTTAACACGTGCGGTACCGCATCAGACTTTGAATTCCGGCAATCGCGAACGAATTTTCAATTATCAGAAGGACTTCTGACAATGTTTTAAAGGCACTGAGATACGGCGCTTTCAGCCAGTTAAAGAGTCGATGAAGAAGTTCTATAGGGTTGAATTTTTCGGTCCCCTTTTGATTGCTGTTCTATTCGTGGTTAGTAATAGAACACGTAGTGATTGCACTCCATTTATTTGTAAGATATTAGGCAGAAAAAGCAGATTTGACTGGAACACTGGCAGCGAGCAAACAGGCAAGTTTGTAATTAATGTCACTGAGCTGAACTACATGCATACACTGGCTTATCTTTGTCTCAGGTTCATCAAGATCAGTCGATATGTAGCGGAATCGACGAGTCAATAAACAGTGAAGAGATTGAATCATGAAAGAATATCAACAATTCTGTATCCGTACATGAGAGGGATATTAAAAAATGGTCCGTGTAGTAGGCGTGGCTGTTTAAGTCGGGTATAACAGTTACTCTACCCCTTAGATATGTGCATGGTTGTGATAGGACAACCACAGCCAGGAATAAAGAATAGCCCAAGTGAAAGATCAATTATAGAAGTTATTGGTCCACGGAAGGTTCCGGCTGTATGCTTGAGTATTACTGAAAGACGATCGTCTGGCCTGGCGTAATGGGGTAGCTCCTTGATCTTGAGAGGCTTGAAAACCTTACTGCTGGATAAGTTTTCAATTTCAGTTGCAGAATTTATGTGTTTCTGGAAAACTGGGAGATGGTCCTCCGAGTAACAAATTATTTAGGTAATAAATTGGTTTTCGTTCTTGTCTTTCAAAAGAACGGTTATTATACTAGGAGTTCAACGTGTAGAAGATGGGATGGGGGAAACTGCGGTAATTTAGCGGCTGTCACACATGATACGGCCAAGTAGAGCTTCGTAGCTACTCACCCAGATGAGCCTCTACCAATCAGGATCGCCGAGAACAGGTACAAAAAAACCTCACTGTCATGGACCAACTTCTAATCTACCAGTTATTTTCTTTGACTTGACATATTCATGCAAACCCATTCTGTAATACAATTAACGCGCTATTGCTCAGACTTGGTCTTCTTGCTATTTTGGTTTGCGTAGTTCCTGATGAGAGCCTTTTCAATAATTCTTACCATTTCGGATTTCGCAAATATTACAAAAATACTCCCTTCAAAAAAGAACTTCCTATTAGTCAGATCAAATACGTGTATTAGGTTCCGGCAATAGGCCAGTTTTTACGGTACTTCTTGTGTCACTTGGTGGATCCCAAATAACCACTCACAAAACTCTTCCGTTTGCGGAGCAAAAGATAAACCGCGCAGTGTTGCAGGTTCTGAATGACTGTTTAGCTTCTTAAAGAAATTTCAATGGCACGATTGTCCTTGAGTTTTATCGATTCAGTTTTCTTGTTGATTTTTTACCAACACCACCAGTTACTAAGTACACTGTTACTGACTTATTCAATCCGGTGAAAAAGGAATCTTCGTGCACCCTTTATTTGGTAATACCGAAACAATTGATTTCACCCTTTTATAATCAACTGTAATTATTCTGTTATGCTTCGTGCTTTGTCCTTCATCCAGATCGACAACTGTCATCCAGAGATAGTTCAATTTCTCATCTAGTTAAGGAGAACAGATTACTTCCAGTAGGACGGTTTGATACAACGAACTATCACGTGACCATCAAAGAACGCCCAAAGTCCCATTTGTTAGGGATGTAGTTGTAATTTAATGAGTTCATTCTCGGATGAATTAATGCCGTGAATGACATTTCATCTAGTTGATAAGGCGATTGATACGTTTGTCCAGAAAAGCACCGTATTTACGATACACATTATTGAACTGTTTGGAATTTTCGGAAGGACATTAACGGGGAACTATTATCGTAATCATGTCTTACACACTGAATAGCTCATGCTGCACCATTGCAACAGTAAATTTCTCAGCTGTCTTGTGCAATTGCAGTATTAAGTTTGTTCTCAAGTCACCAACCTTAGCCAGCTACGCCAAGCATCTAAAATTGGTGACAGTTTCTTTGGGGAAAAATCTAATTCAGGGAATATAATCGGTAATAATATATAATTGTATTCAAATGATGCTTAACAAAGGTTAAATTCGGGCTAGAACTGAGGCAAGTCAGTTGTTCGAGGGGACACCTGTCAAAAGTGAGCTAAACTAAAGGTCCTCGCGAGGAATAAAATCTAGTTTTCCCCATGACTGAAGAAAACCGTTTCATTACGTAAAAAAGTTAGCCACGGGGAAAAAGGTCAATATGGTTGAACAACTTCCGAAGCATAACTCAAAAGTAGTGTGGTGTTTTGCCTACTCATCAAGGGCTGAATCCATCTTTTGATACATAATCACAGAACACTGCGCCTTGTGAGGTTGAATATACGTTGGTCGAAAGTGACGTTTTTGTTTCTTGAATCCACACATCTAGGACCGGTTTACGGTGTTTTTGGTGCCTACTTATTTCGGTGGAAATTTCTAGATTCTTTCACTCATTTCAAAGAGGATTGAACTTAGGGGTGCATCACAGTGAAAATACCGATGGCCGTGATTCAAAGCCTGCTGAACTGTATTCACCACTTTGCGGATCGTGCACGGTAGCCCTATTGGAATGATATGTGTTAGGTCAGGTACCTGAATTTTAAAGTGAATGTATCCTTAGAGGGACTTTTATAATCCATACTCTACGAATCCAATGTAGATACCTAATGACAAAAGTAGAAAAAGACACCTTTGTCCCGGAACTATTGAACCTGTTTAAATAAGCAAGATCCAAACGATTCCATGTGAACGAACCCGATCGATGGATAACAAGCTGTGATCTGTTAAACTCATTTTCGATCAGCTGTTTAAAAGTAAGTCCGGTGAAATGGCGTGGAGTCTGGCGAACTCCTGGACAATTGAATGCTGAGGTTTTGGTCTCTGACTCATATACAGTAGGACTAAGCTTGAGTTGCTTCCAAAATTATTCTCCTGCATCCTCAATCCTAAAATGATAAGCAAAGAGAAAAAAGTACTAGGTAATCATTTTAGGGATTATTTAGGGATCATCAACAGAGCCTATTCACAGAACTTCAACTTGGGCTCGAACCCGGAGTGGAGAGTTGTATCCTCTAGGTAAACTCTTGAACCAACAGGATTAATTGTCATCTACTTGCTTCACGACCCAGCTGTGGAGTATAACCCATCTCTCAAGAGCAAAATCTTCAAAGTAGGGACCTGAGTCAAACGAAACTGTTAGAAAGAACCGATACAGCTTGGCTACTCCTGCAGTTTTAGAAATAGCACCAACCCTCGTGTTTATCAGATGATTGCTGACTGTTGGCCAGTGATGAATTCAGCGTTGATATTGCATTGCGGACTAATATTCTTAAAAGTAGTTCCTCTGCTCGTCTGTGAGTTGTTCTTGTGTACTTTTTTCTGCTCCAGTGATTAGTCTTCATGGTCAAGTTTTCATAGGATATGTTGAATGTGTTGCGGATCTTTTCCTATATCCGGGCTTTTTTCCTGCAGACCAGCTAAGTTATTCTTCTTTCTATTAATTGCTAGGCGCAACGTTCTTACATTCAACACAAATCCACTTCCGTCGCCCATGATCACTGCGCGGACATGAGAGAATAGGTTATCCGTGATAACTACGCTTTTAGCATTTCAGCAATAATGGTAGGCGAATTCTTTCCTCTTATTCGTTAATTGGTAAACATATGCCGTTGTTTTGTATGAACGGCGGCTAATTTGTTCATCTGCGTGCGAATTCTGACGGTATCAGATTAACAAAGGTCGTGTTTCTAAAAAAACCTAAATATTTTCATCTTGCTATTGTGTTATTTTTCAGCACGTTCATGAAATGTTTATCCTGCTAAGTAAATACAAGACTGAAGGTCGTGCCCTCATTTGTTCGCTACCTTTCGGCCACAAAAGCTCTCTCGCTGAATCGATCACATCTGAGAATAAATTAGAGTTGACATTGCGTGTTGCATCCTACCAATGGCCCGGGGATTGGTGAACGCGAAATGAATTTTTTCGGAGCAGGTATATTCTCCCTGGGAGAAGAGAAGAAAAGGAGAGCTCACAAAGGTTTACGCAGAAACTGCTGCTTTTAAAATAGAATATTCACTTTGAATCTTTGGAAGACCTGGGAAAATAATTCAGACGGAGTAAACTTTGTCAGATATTTTGGTAAAATTACCAAATACTCTACCCAATATCTAAACATATGTGAGGGTGCATACTTCTAAGATGACAGCGATTGGCTCCATTCCGGATAGACTTTGGTGCAATTAAAAGTAGCATTTTCAGTTATCGAAAATTTTATTCATTTGGGTTTTTACGAAACAAGTTATACCCAAAAATGTCCGTATAATCTTCACCCCGATTTTACTTGCCCTGGAATGCGGCTATATTTATGACATTTAGATTACTCAATAAAAACAAGTGTTATATTTGATTGGCCGGAGAAACACTGACAGTGCAGTCCATCGCTTTGTAATGAGGACAGTGAAAAGCCCACACCCGTTCAATTTAAATGAATGTGTTCAATTCCAGGGCTGTGAAAACCGTAACCGATAAAATGAGTAGATGCTCTGATGGAATCAGAGTTTTCTACCATTTTAGGAAATAAATATTCCGGACCACTCTGTCAGTGTTCCGCATGGACTTCTTAATAAGACTGTTAGTGAGCAGGCACAAGTGAAACTAGAAACCAATATGGATTGTTTCCAGTCAAAGTGTGTGTACACAGTTCTCAGCTGCAGCTGAGCTAAAACGAATTGCAATAAATCAGAAGGATGTTCTCCAAAAATTCGAAGGCTGACTGGGATGTTCAAGCACGCATTCGATTTTGAAGACAAAGTGGCAAATTTAAGTTGCTTGGTTTTCACCGAAATTCGTGAAAATATTTCTACAGCTTTAGACTGATGTGGCAGCTTCAAAAATGGACTCAATGTATCCATTATGTTTATGGGAGTGGAACAAATTGCGTGAAAAAAAGGTGTAAAAATGCAGCATTGAAGTCTACAATGTCATATTACGAACAGAGTTTTGTTATTGTGGTAGGTAGAATATATATATATATATATATATATATATATATATATATATATATATCATGATTCACCGTGGAATTTCTCCGCTCAACTCACCACTACTCACTATACTATACTTTTCCGTAAAACCTCATTTCCTACTAGTTACTCTCACCATATAGATATTTTGTCCTTGTTAAGGACCATCAGCGGTGCACATCTGCTAAGCCCCGGCTTGAGCTTGAAGCCTGAGTTAACTATGTTAAATCGAACGCCTAAAGCATCGATAGGCGGCCTAGTTTCGGTAAAAATACAAGTCTTTGTCTGTTCAAAGTCGATGGCAAAGCTTAGGATAACGAAGCGGGTAGATGATCCATTCTGTTCATGACAAAAGGCAACGAGACCATCAAATCAGCCGAGAACAATCGCCCCCACCGAACCGATCGAAATCAACCAATCAGTGGCTAAACACTGTCTTAAGTGAACGCAACGGATTCAACCAATGGACGGCCAGTAGTAGCTTAAACCGACCGGAAAGAAATCAGCCAATCGGGGAAGTAAACTAATGCGGTTACAAGATGAGCTCTGAATCAATGAATTTCATTTCAGTCTTATAGTGTTCTAAGTATAACCTGCTTATTTTTACAGAACAAACGATATGATTCAAAGATAGAACAGTTTTCTCACTAGAGCCATTGTGACGGAACAGAGCATCTCATCTATCCGATAGCGTCTTTAGCTCCTTGCTTTGCATGACAAGCAAGCTACGTGATATAATGCTCGTTGTTCACTGGCTTTTCTGCAGAGCCATCGATTCCTATATAAGAGTACGTCTTCAAAGGAGCCTATGCGGATCTGGGGTGTACCGGTGCTAACAACAACCATGATAGCTTGTTTGCTATATCAGTTCACGTAATATTATATGTGGTAAGATAGGTAAAGGGTATAGTAAGAGAAGGAAGTGTAATAAGATCGTGTTGACACCTATTGTGACACTGATGTGTCCATAATCCGGATGGAAATGATGCACGCTCATATTCTTAGGGCCTTGTGCTTTGAGTGGTCTCCCAATTATTATTTGATGAGGAGAGGGTACTCACTAACTAGATTTATGAAAAAGTGATTCTCAGTTCGCAAAGACAGGATGAGGGGGAGAATAGAGACCGCGTCAGCCGCAGATAAGAATTTTCACACTCCCACTGCGGACAGTCAACATCGGACTACATCCAGATGCTAGGAGGCTTGACCAAGCTTACTGTATGTTTAGTTTCGGTGCGGTGTGGAAAGACGGCGCTAGTAATTCATTCCTTTGTCTGAAGCATTATTCATGCTTTGCAATGCTCGCAGATAGGCTCAAAGGGCCGCCTTGTTGTTTAGCAAAAATCAGTAAAGACTACAAAATCGGAGTCCATGTCAGCCACACTCAAAAACAGATTGCCTACGTGTGACTGAAATTATTCGTTGAGGAGTGCCGAGCGTCTGTCTGAAGACGCCTGACCATCTTTGATGCACGAAATCTGACAAAGTGGCAGAAATGTAAACCCACTTTCTCTCTGTCACCGAAACCCTGTAGTTTTACAGATCCTTCCTAATCGTTCATCCAGTTGAACGTCGTGGTTATCCTTTCTTATCAGTACTTCTCTCACCCTAAGCAGTTCATCCTCGACAGTGTCCTCGGAAGGATTTCAACCTGATCTCTTCATTAGACATAAAATAAATTTTATTTTTCAATTCGCTTGTGCAAAACGTCGGAGGTGAATATACTGTTCACTTTAAAAACTATTTTCTCTGAATCCAGCTGCCACATTGTGTCATCTTCTCGACTGGCCAGTAATACATATAATACGTCCACTACGTCAACTGTTGGTTTCATACAGAGTATCATCCACACATCGCTTGTACAGACAAAGTCTGCATACTGATTGTTTTAAAAGGGTTCTTTTTGATTTTTTTATAAAATGATCAGGGTATCGCTTAGCATGAAAATCTAAATGTGAAAAAAGCAAAGTGATCTTCCATTACCTGTGGCATTTCTGCCGCGTGTGCCGTCATTGTATTCTATAAGTTATTTTAAGTTAGCTGGGTCAGATAACTATTTTCCACTCCCAGGGGCGAGTAGTCCGCAGCTATTGACTGCCTCCAAATGCCTCATTATGGTCGGGAGTGGGTGTCTCAGATTCCGAGATGGCTACTCGTCCTGGAAGACTTCTAAAATGCTCCCAAATGACCGCGCTTGCCAAAAAGCAATCGTTGAGAAAGTCCTACTAACTGCCTCCTCTAGGCGGAAAGGTTCTCAGTAAAGTGAGAAGACGAAAGCGAATCCCCGGCGCTCTCCACCGGGTTGGCTGACTAATAGTCGTCCTAGGAGAAGAGATAAAACCTTGATTCAAAACCACCTCGGTTACGGTATGAGGCGTACATTGCTATGCTCCTTGGAATCTGTGGCGGAGGCCACCCAGGATGTTTGGCCCTATACGAAGGGCGTATGAAGTGAGTAATCTGTCACCGGCCCCTAGTGGGTGACGGACCCCATGCTTCATCCCACAGCTTTGGATAGCTAAAGGCTCCGGTTGTGGATCACTAAGAAAACCACCGGCTTTGGCTTGGGCAACCCGGCAGTATTGCTCCGGCCAAGAAATCATGGAATCGGATTCTATCTGCTTCCTCCTTTCCGACTGTACCATATTTAGTTTGGCACAGCCTAGCATTAGGCGGGGGTGAAGACATTATACACAGCAAGCAGTAATGTTAATAAAGCACTGCAGGAGGAAGTACAATTCAGAGTGGAATTATTGATCAAATTGGCCTAAGCTTTAGTTCTTTGGTAATATTGTTTGAGTTTGTGAGGTATCTGGGGATGCCTTTTCTACGTTGTCATTTTGACGGCAGATTGCTTGGAAAATTAAAATTGAGAATTGTGCGTACAGAAAAAGGCAAACACCGGTAAAAGTCCATTTGTATTCCATTGCTTTGTATTTAGCTATAGCGATATTCGGTAGTTTCAGCGAATACGACATTAGTGGGACGGTGCCGTGGCTTCCAGTGAAAGCATATCACTTTTCTCGGTAACAAGTTCAAATGCTTCCTACATACTGTCATTTTCCATTACTGCCCCGGTAGGTTCAAGGAGACTCATCGACCGCTTGGCCATGGTATGATACGACTAGCTGCGCACATCGAGTCTAAGCCAGGTAGGACTCGTGTTAGCGTGGATTGACAGCAATCCCTACGGTCTTGCTTTTGGAGCTCAAGAAAGCCAAAGTTCTGCAAAAGTGTTCAAGATAATAGGGCCATTTTGTTTGAGGCACCGTATCCTGTCAGCGAGCTAAGTCTTTATTTGACTAGTCCAGTATTTCCAGGTTTTCATCTCTGCGATTTTGGACTCACTGTAAAGGATGTTTTCTGTTTTTCCAGTACGGTCGTACTTGGTAAGATGCTCCACTGGCCTACTTTTTTGTACCTTTGTGTATGCAGTTCTTTGTTATTCCGTTTGTTTCCCATGATCATTACCCCAAAACTCATTGACGGTCAACTGGGCACTATTTTGGCGTTAGCATGTTCTCAAAGCAGTAAGCACAGAACTTTCTAGATCTGTCTTCGGTGATGGAATTTTACCAATCGTTTGGGCGTAAGGACAGATTCCTGAATTCCACTCACTGCTACGGTGATTCAAGCTCGTTGCTTGGACAGCCGAACTTTGGTTCCAGCAACTACACCAGGATTTGTCTAACTCGAATTTCGGCCGACTGTGCGAAATCTTTTAGGGTTTACTTGAAATTGAAGCACGGGTTTTATTACTTCCTTCTATACTTTTCGTCAGAGTATGACTTTTCTGATCCATTTGTTTGTCTACTGTTAAACTTCTGCTTTCCGTTTTTGTCAACTGTTCAAAGGTACACACGGTGCTACGCTATTCCATTCTAAATCCACTATATGGGCAGGAAAACTGTAACGCTCACTGGAAGCTTAACTTCGAAGAGACACGGCATACGTATACTACACCTCTTCTCCAAATAATATGATATTGTGTATTATATATGTGTGGTAACAGAATAAAACGTAGGTAAGCTTCTACCAGTCCCGGTTTATCAGATAACTGACAGTAATTACTCAATTCTCCTAACATGAGGGGATCTTTGATCAGTTTGTGGTTTTGGATTGCAGGAGACTGATGTATTGCAACTACGTCTTGTTTGAAAGGTTTGGTTACGTTTATAAACTAGGTATGTCGCCTCGTGGCCCAAAGTAAGGTTTCCTCACGTTAACTATATTTATCACTATCACGGTCAATCTAATAAATCCACAGACTAAGCTGTAATGTTTTTAATATTCCCAAAAGCATTCTAAGCTTTCTTTTAGTGTAACTCAAAACTGTTATTGATCCACTGGCCCAGAAGGCTCCCTAAACAATTTAAACTGTTAGGACGTGATTCTTGGCTACCACTTTCCTAAGTTACAAGGAAAGAAAATCGAGCTGATGAGATTTGTATAAAAAGAATTTTATGACCAAGTCCATATTGAAAGTTATATTCAGCATACGGAATTGTATTACACTTCAGAGAACTGATCTGAATTTCCGAATTCTCTATAACTAACTTGTTTCACCTTTAAATACAGTTTCAAGCCCTCGAAAATGACGTGGCGAATATTTGTGGTTA
This sequence comes from Fasciola hepatica, assembly GCA_948099385.1. NCBI lineage: Eukaryota > Metazoa > Platyhelminthes > Trematoda > Plagiorchiida > Fasciolidae > Fasciola > Fasciola hepatica. Next base: position 3,285,788 of record CANUEZ040000012.1, on the reverse strand, counting down.
TAATTTAAGAGCATGTGCCCAAGCTCAAAGTAGATCAGATACAAGTACTTATAAAATGTGACACAGTTGTCGCCTTTTCAACGTCGAATCTTTCATCTGTAAACGTGTAGCTCGAGTTTGTGCATTCTGTCTGCTTTGAACTTGTGTGTCATCTGTTTTCAGTTATTAAAGAAATGCTACTGTCATAGGCTGCACAGCTGATGAGGAAATTTTAAGCAGTTGCTTAATATTCCGAGGTTTTTCCAGTGTGAATGATGCCTAAACATTACAAAATACATTCGGCATTTGAGATGATAATCAGCGTACGCTTCGAAAGTTTTGTGATAAAAACTGTGGTTCATGCTTTCAAGGGAACGTAACGGATAAAGAGGTTTTACCCATTAAATAAATAAAATATTTTATGCGAACTGAAGAAAGACATTCAGTGAACTTACGGCACCTATTTCTTTATTGCTGGCAAGCGCACAATGCTTTCGAGTTTATATATATATATATATATATATATATATATATATATATATATATATATGTTCACTGAGGTAGGGCACATTTTCCAAACGAGGGAGCTATAATTTAAGCTCTTACAATACCTTCGGTGGGTAAAGGGAGATGCATGTCCTAAAGGCCAGCGTGAACTAATATTTTATGTAGATTATTCATGTCCAAAAAGAGCGGAGATCTTTCGATAGGTATTGCTTTACTGAACGGTAATGGCGTTATTATTCGGTTGGGCAACATCCGTCGGAAATATCGGCTCGAGTCGACTTTTTGTGGCCCAAACGGATTTGGCTTTTCGCGGTCAGAAATCTGTAGTTTTAACACATCATAGCCTTTTTAATTTCAGACGAATTCAACAAGGAGGATCTGGTGCTTCTTTGTTTTGACTGAAATAACCATGATAGATTCATAACAGCATCATACCATGATAAGTCGACTGTATACATTTTCTACTACAGTAAAGTGGTGAGTAATTTTATTGATAACGTATTATTGCACTTGGATATGAATAAAGACGTAGAATGAGTACATCTTCCCGAAAACCACAAAATGTTCAGCTGACGTCTTTCGGTGAATGTGGAATCGTACAAATGAACATTTCTAGCTGACGATCGGCAAGTCTGTTGTCCCCCAATCAAACTGAAATTGTAGACCTCACTAAGAAGCTAAAAACAAAATAGCAAAGAGCCTAACTTGTTCACTTTGAAGTTATTCTTGATTTTTGATCATTACCCTTTATAAACTGTCCTCAGCTCTCCGATGGGGGGTTTCTTCTCGTTGCTAGGCGTAAGAGATGTCAGATGGCAATAAATGTTCATTATTCCTCAGCTGCATCTTTGGACGTTTAAATTGAGAATGTTGATGTTTTAACTGCATGGACCTTTTACCACAACAAAGGTATTCGGAAAAAATTTCTGTCTTCGAGATAAAGCTTCATGAAGAAGGGATTTGAGTGTCTACTTTTATTGAATGTTTGGAAGAAAAGGGGTAATATTGAGTCGTTCACTCTAAATCGGGAATTCCTTACTTTAATCGGAAAGTTTTCAGCATATAATATTCACAATCGAGGAGGACCCTTTTCTAGATATAATCAACCGAGCCTCACAAACTGCATTCATCCGTTGCATTGTGCGTATAAAGGGAAAAACAAACAAGTATTCTATGTTGTCAGATAATCAGTTGTTTATTTCAATTTTATTTGTATCACTTGTCTCGTATGTTTCGAGTGACAGTAAAGAACGAGTGAGTGAACAGTGAGAACGTAAGATCCCATGCCTTGAGAAATGTTTCTGTAGCTGTCGCTAAGTATGCACGATTGTCTACATTTCTCCATAAAGGTGGTAGTAATCCACTAAATAAGCCCTAAAAGAGTGATAGGAGCAACTTCCTGATCTGTCTACGAGCTTTCGCGCCTACATCTGACAAAGTTGATAATAGGTGAACTCAAAATCTTATTCGTTTTCTAACACAAATCAGTCACTCAAGCACAGGCGGTATCAATTGCAGAGGTTCGCTTTTTTCTGTTGCGAAATTTTGTAAAACACTACTTTTTCCTGAACAAAGAGCAACTGACTACAATCCTTAACCTGTAGTGTTGTATGAGCCAAATGAAAGGGAATCTTTACGGTCAAAGGTTCACAATGCGACTCGAGGACAGCAAATTTAAGGGCAGGAATTAACAAAACGTTTTAGTTGGATTACCGGGAAGGCACTTGTTTGTCGAGTCAGTCACTCAGTCGCCTAGTGGAATGTTGAAGCTTGTGACACAATATCAGTTGACTTTTTGCCTCAGCTTCGATGGTCCCTTTCGCAGTCGTGATGATTGTGTGGCAGTTTGCTCTAGAAAAAATGCTCATAACGATCAGAAGTCGAGTAGTTTTTTGGTATGAAGACAAGAGCTTCTAGAAGCACATAATACTTTTTGATTGAGGCTGACTGAGTTAAAACGGTATTTGCAACAAAGACGCGACATCGCAAACTTGACGTCAAGTGTATTAGGATGTGAAAATGAAATATGTAACGGTCCAATCCACTTAGATGGCAAAATCATATAAAGCGAACTCAGTTTATTTAGAAAAAAACTGACTTGACTGCTTATTTCGAGGTTGCTCCGTCTAAACCTGTGCTCAGATGTGCTCTCTGAATGACAGTTTCGCACAGAAATCAGCATTCATCTCTGTGGAAGCCTTTTGAGCGAAGCTACGTGCAATTCAGTTCCGTGGCCGCTTGAGATTCGTTCTCTCTGTATAAGAATAAGGATGTATGTATACAAATTTATTGTGGTCCTTGCAATGAACATTCTTCCTGAAACAAAGTTGTTTGAAACTTATCAAAATAAATCGGCAAAACTGGAGCACGGTCATGATTTTCTATAGAAAAGCCTTCGTCACAACCCTGTGAAAGACAAACTGGAGAAGCATTTCGGTACATACTGCTGACCACAGCCTGCTATGCTCTGCAGTCTCAAATGACGTGTCCTACAACCATAGCGTTGGTTTATCGGGACAGGTTTCTTTACTTTTGTTAAACAAAAATGCCTGACCACTCCTTATCAACCAGGTTGATGAGGCAAGAAAGAGCGCTTTTAAACGAAAGCAGGTGTGAATACGCCTCGGGAAGTTTGTCTGAATGCATTTACATAATATCTCATATGTTGTTTTTTTTAACCAAAGCTAACCCAAGTACTATTTCTGATACAACTAATAATACTACAAAATCAGATGTGTCTGACTAAAGGTTTAAACTTTGCTTTGTAGGCCATGCGTAATATATTGGTGAAATAGAAAACGAACAGGCACTCATAAATATTAATTCGGTTTTAGTAATCTGAAAGCCGCTCTGGTTCTAAGGACTACCACCACTTTTGGAACGATTTTATTATGAGACTTTTCTGTGCATTATTTACTTCAAACTGCAACAAAAACTTCTGAATATCGGTAATGGTCTATTACAAAACCCTTACATCCAACGTTCAGTGTGCCAGAAAGTAAGCTTCAAAACCGATCAGCACAGTTCAGCCGTGATTAAGTTAGCAGTAAACGAGCCGTAAACCGGGCTGCATTTTAATTATTTTGTCACTGCTTGTTTGGAGAGTGGGTGGTTTTGAGAAACTAGACCTAATGTGATTGCGCTCCCTACTGACGTTCAGCATGGTTGCATCATTTGGCGCTTAAACAGAGCCAGATAATTGAGTTTCAAAGCCACGAAAAGAAGGATGAATTGTTTTGATGCAAATAAGAAGGAATAATTCACTATTCTTATACTTCATTTGATCGAGAAATAGTTAAACAAAATGAAGCCGTCATCTTTTGGTGATATCAAGAGTACTCATACCAAAATAGATAGGCAAACAATTTCCTGAGGTGATACGTGAATCGTTCGCAGGCTGTATTTTCGCGCGAGAGCCAAAACTGAAACAATATATTGGGCCAAATGAAGGAGTAGGTGCCAAAAGATTCTCTATCTACGGAAACTGGCGGTTTGCTGAAATGTACGCTGCGGTATTACCTAGAAAATACTTGCAGATAAGGCATTCATTGATTAGTTCTCATTTTTAGATGATACTGAAATGCTGCTGAACCTATTTTCTTTCCTTATTGATTCATGTGACGTTTTCTTCCAGGCTGATGAGTATGTTTTCTTTTTGAAATCAATCATAGTGTCGGTGGAAACAGAACTTCACACAAAATCCTTTACCTAAAAAAGCAGGTTATTTTCAGTCATTTTGCCAGGTAGAGAACGACTTGTTGGGCATTAAATAGAATGCATGCTGAAAAGGGATTTGCTTTAAGAGCTATAACGCATGCGTTGTAAAAAATAATTATATAGAGGTGGCCTTAGTTCACCAATTAGTATTGCTGCTGATATGATGTTTATTCTTTCAAAAAGTTAGTTGCAAATTTTCCAAAGAGTAGTCCATTTCGGTGCATGACTGTAGTTCACATTGCGTTCTTACACGCACTACGGTTTTACGCAGTGCAAAGTAGTTGAATTCAAATTATTTTCTCAGATCTTTTCCTTTTTGATTGGAAACTGTTATTTTGCAGTATTCATTGCAATGTTTCCCTGTTTGTGTATATTTCGTTCATGCGTCCTCTTCTCATACAGTGCTTCCTGCTAAGATAGCTTTACTGGAATTCGGACATGCGCTGATATGTGGATATGATAGTTCGGTTGACCCACGCTTGAAGCACAACATAGTAACTTTAATGATCACCCTTTCTGTCTGGGTGCGGTTGTTAAAAGACTCCATTGACGAACTAGTCTTGATGAGTGGGACTCATATTTTATAGACTTCCACATAAAAAAACAGAGATACTCGTAATGAGTGGAAATTCTCCTTAAGAAATAATTGAATCAGTTATATAAAACAATAGACAAATAGCAATAAACTTTATTTGTTACTGGACAATGGACGACGTTTCATCAACGGAGAAGCGGCAGGTCAAAGGCTTTCGAAACGAGAAATGATCTGCGACAGCAGGAATCGAACCCGCATCGTTGACCGCTTGAAGGCCAAAGGTCGACAGTGATGACGTGTTTAGGGTTTTCATCTTTTATTTCCACTTGTTTTGTTTCCAAGACATAGATTTGTGTGAACGAGAGGTTTGAAACAGATGTTTTACTGTACCTCCAGCAATGCGATTATCCACAAGAAGGTCAGCTTCAACCAGTTTAGAGCATTCAGTTACGTAACGTTTAGAAATTGTCCAGTATTGGCGCCAATTGAATGAAGCGATGTTTTATGATTAGGTGGGTTGTGAAAATATTAGGTTAGCACTTACCATTGGGCATTATGTTCATATACTGTTCTCCCTCCCAACTGGCTAGTAGGTATATTTACCCACATATCACGAGAGTGAAAAATGTTTCCCCTTGTTTTACCCCGCTTATAGTTTTTTTCGTATTATCTTATCAGGTGAAGAACAATCTGACGGTGTAAGATCCGTAAACGAAGTATGCTGTGTTGGCTGTTGCATTGAGTTGAAAACACGTTCTTCTTTACCGACATTCTTACCGTCTGCAGCTGTTCACCACATGCCACAAAATGCAAAACTTTTCGTATAAATTAAGATCATTAAGTCTGTTCTCCACATGTTGTACTCATTTGCAGTTTGCAGTCAGTACTGTAGTTATCTTCCCTGTCCGCATCTAGTGGCATTGATAGGGTAGTTCTGACAAACTGAAGTAGCTGCGAAAAGGATTATTAATAAGAGTCGTTAGACAACAATCAGCGACACAGAGCAAAATACCCAACTTCCGAACTCAGACTATCATCCGTTGTAATGAGCCCTAGAAATTCATTCGATCTTTCTTGCTAGATCATGCTTTACAGGTTCACTGTTTGTTAGTTGGTAGAAAGATACATCCAATGTGAAGCTTCACATTGTACAAATATTTTTACTCCATTCTCCTACTTAAAGAACTTCTATTATGCTATCCACAAGAGTCAAATACTTAATCATTTCTGGGAAGGGGAGAATCTTTGAAGAAGATGTGGTCCTGCCGGTTGCGTGGGAAAGTAAACTTGTTATAGCACATGAATCCCCATATAGTAGCCAACTGACATGTTGAACTATGATGAACATACTCAGGGACTGATACCGTAATTTTAAAGCCTAATCTTTAACAAGGTCTAATGCGAGGTTAAATACTGAAAATTCTGTCGTTCTTTTTTACGCGATTACTATCCGTATACTTTCAAAGTAAGAACTCCTTTCTAGGGATTTCCGTATTTGACATTTTAAGGTGCTCCTTAGTATACGCGATCTGTTGGGAAATTGAGCAACCAGAGCACTGGTGTAAATCAGACGTTGTGGGGGAACTTGACCGTGGAATATCACATTCTGGTATGTTTAAGGGTCTAATCAAGCAGACAAAAAACCTCAACCGTACTAGTTCGAACTCGGTGGGCCCTATAGTGTAGCACGAAATCTCATTAAGCTTAGTGTATTGCGTCAGAAGTGAAAATGCCCAACATCTAACTACTATAAGGTTCAAACACAGAATGGGTTCAGCGCCGTCTGCCAAGTCATCAGAAGTCAAGAGAATAAGAGGGTTTCAAAATGGAATGATGTGCGAAATGCGCACTGAAAATGCCCATCTGTAGGAATTCAAGTAAAAGTGAATTTGCATATTACGGGGCAAAGACACCTATTGAGTGTAAACAAGCAAGTTCGATTTTATGTGCAGCCTCACTAATTTTTGCGTAAATTGCCTCTAAAACCTCTGTAAAATGAAGTAAAGCGTAGTTCTGTTCAACCTGTTTTGGAGTTCAAAGCCGATTCGGAGGCCGGCAAACAGTTTGCGTTCGTTCACTCACATGCCCTGCGCAGTGACTTGAGTTATTGTTGGACTTATTTCAGTCCATTCACTTAATCCGGTTGCAACAAACAAATTGGATTTTCACAAGAGAAAGAAAAAGACACAAAGAGAGAGATAGAGAGAATGAAACCGGATTTTGAGCAGCAGCAGACCGACGTGAAAGGCCGGTTCGGAATGCTGACATTAGGGATTGCTCCCCTATATAAAAACTCGAGAATACAAACACCGGTTTCCCCCTCCAAGAAGGTTTGATTATATACGCATTTATTTGCTTTGGAACATTTCTACCACTGTTGGACGAATAAATGTTATCTCCAAAGGTGAACTCATTCGCTCTGCTCAATCTAGTGGAGAGTATCTTTATTTGGAGCAAATAAACTCCTCTAACTGGTTGACCCAGTGATCTCTATGCAAAGGCTGTCACCTTTATTCCATATCCGTCATTTATCTTGATTTGAGACAATTTTTCTAAGGCCATTCATCAATAAAGAATACTTTACTTTTTTCCCACTCACAAGTCAGCTTTCTTTCCTGGGTACCCGACCAAGATAGAGCCCTAATTGTGTTTTATGTGACAGATAGCTCTAGTTATTAGGAATGATGTCATTTTGGATGAATTTCAGGGAAGCAAATCTGTAAGAGATGTACGCATTTAAAAGATCGAAAAGTTCCATTTTACGAAATCTCATTCGAATTTGTGAAATCCACTAAAATGAAACCGAATCTGCTGTCTATTTGTTATTGAAAGCTGGAGTTTGCTTCCGACTGGTAAGAGGATTCTGTAGATATCAAGAAACTTCTGAAAAATCCTCACAAACAGAAGAACGTTCGAGAATCAAGAATTGAAATTGCTTTCGCCGGAAAACTTTTGACCTTTAAATTGAGGTCAATCTTCTTATGATACCGTGTATTTTAGTAGACACCTTTAATTAGAGAACTGATGCAACATCTTCTGTTCTTCCTGAACTTCGAAAAGTTTTCTTGTGGTAAATTTTCTTTTGCCAGTGTTTTTCAAGGAAAAAATAACGACATTGAAAGCAAATAATTAGAGGCTGCTTTCCGCCTTCTCGTAGTGGATGACATTTGCTGGGGTCAACTTCAATTCTTAGCCAGCAACGAACCAAATGCAATCCATGACAAAACTAGCCAACGCAATCAGGCATTAGAATAGCTCGTAAGTTCGAATCTGCATCAAGCGAATATTGGTCCCAATGTTTTTATCTCAGATACCTTCTTCCTTAAATTGATTATACTATACCATATATATATATATATGTATATTGGAACAGTAATGGAAAATAAAGTCTAACTGTTTTTTGCGTACTTGTTCCAGATCACAATAAAATCAGGTATACATAGCGAGGTGACCTTGGTTGCTATAGTGGCTTAGCATATTAAAGTTAAGCTCAGAATACGGTACAATTATGAAAGCTATGAAAGTTTGTTTCAAGTAATAATCTTTCTTGAAGAATAAGCACTGGAGTAGCCCTTGAACATAGCCTATACTGAATGCTGAAAACATTTCACGGTACAGAAGGTATGGTAGAAACACAGTCATAGTCAGAGATAAGTACATCATTTAACGTTTCCATTTTGTCAGGATTACACTTCATTTGAATACAGTAATTTTTGGGTTTCGAACGTTGACTCGGAAATTCTCTTCGCTGTTGGAAAGGAGACAACTCAGTTGCGTTCATTATTCATTGATGAAAATCTTGTATTTATGCATAAAACTAAACTTTTCTAATTAGGAAAAACTACTTTGTCACCGGAGTTATGACAACAGCCACCAGTTTGCCTCATTTACTTGGATTTAATTTCAAACCCTGAAAAATGTGCTATCGGTCCGAGTTCGCGAATATGTGTTCTAATTTAGTTTACGAAAGCCAGGCAAATTTACATCCCCAAAAAGTGACGATTACAGAATAGTCAATAAACAAAGCAAGTTGCAATATGCTACTTTTGGATGTGTCTGTTCACTACCTTGACTCAAGAATACATCCGATGCTAGTGAATGCCAAGGCCCAAAAAACCAAAAGCTTTCAATGATGATGCGGTATTATATCTGCTCGAGGAATCATTTGCCATGGCAAATATTATCATTATGATCATCACTACACTGAGAGAGGTGTAGAATTTCCATCAAATGTATTCAATTTAGAATATCGGGTGATAGAAAAGACCAAAACAGCGTCACTGGAAAACTTTCTCGAAGCCGGCCCATGATGAGAAAAACAAGGAACATTTCTGGAAATAAATAATTATGGGTTTGCAGTAGGTTACCTTGTCCGGTGTCATAATGTTCCTCACTAAATAGACTGTGGGCATTGCATGCTGAACGCTGCACATATGCATCGCTGTTGGTCAGTTTCGGCGTATCAGTAGCAATATTTGCGTGTTTGTCAGTACTAATGAGAGTTTTGATAAAGTAACGTTTCTCTTGCAATCCAAATTCACGCGTGGTGTTGCTTATTGCTGAACAGTGAAAAGTTTGCGTAACTGGAACTCATGATGCGAGAGTTTGATTTTAGATGTGTTACCTGGTATTTTATTCCAATTTTCTTGCCACACACGTGCAACCATGTTATAGTAGAAGTTTATCGGGAGAAGAGTTTGCGCGAGTTCAGCCTTGGGTGAGTGTTCCTTCTAGTGATCAAATTAAAGTGCTTGTATTCCCGGAGATGCTTCTCGGTGTGTATCCCAATTTTGTGCAAAATTTGGTATTTCTGCAAAAAATCAATGTTGCAGAACGAGAAAAATTATCCAGTTCTTAGTTTGGGATACTAATACTATAGATTATTTCATTTTCTATCGCTACAATGCAATGGTTATCAATGTCGAGCTCGTTGTATCACTCTTGTTAGAGAATTATTGACGGAGATTACGACACAGGTTTTTTCATGAATTCATAACACCGAAGTCTGTGCACGTCAAAATTACTGGCCAGTATTTCAGCCTAATGGAGCTCTCTACAGAAGGATGAGATGGTACCACTCAAACTCTCGTTCGCCCATCAGAGCCTGACAAAAAAAGGTGAGTTTGAGGCTTTTGCAAAACTGGTGATTCAGCTTTTGAAGTTCAAAAACTACTTGGAATTTGACCACGGTGGTTCAATAAATGCAGCAGAAAGCTCTACGTCCTTCACAGAAACGCAACTGTGTACTGATTCGATTGTTAATGAGGGTTGGATGGTTTACTGATCATGACTGATAGATCATTTCGTGCACTGCCACTGCGTTGGCTGCATAGCTTCTCCATACACATCTGTGTTAGCTAACCTTCCCTGATGGATCACAACAGATAAACAAGTAGCCGGGATGAGCCAGTTTCTCCGTTCCAGTTGGAAATGTGCCCGGTAATTGGTGTTGTGAAATTCAATCAGTTCATTTACTCGGAAAGTAATGGGCTTTAATTTATCCAATCCAGCCGACCGCCGAAAGCGCGTGTACCGTACAGGCATTGTTCATCAGCGCATGCTATCTTCCGTTCATTTTGTGTGTGTGCTCAATAGTAGCTATTGAAATGAAGTTGTCCACCGTTTTACATCTTCATACATTGTGGCGACTGAGTGGGTGCGCACGTTCACGCTTAAACCGTTTCATTCCTGTACTATTTGCTATTGTGAATGTCATCCGCAGACATTGATCAATGATCACTTTTCGTGTTGAATCACTTGAATGCCTGTGAAAGCCCTCGGAGTAGATGTTAGTAGAATTTTTCTGAGGCAAAATTTGATGGATACTACCTTTTCGTATCCCAACAAATTTGTGGTTCATGCAATCACACCCATATCAAGATGGTACGGGAGCTGCTCGTTGCACATACTCATAGGAAAAGAGTTTTCGATTCGGCATTAAAGCTAGCCGTGACCGAATGTGGTTCATCTCAAACTTTTCGTAGTCTGTCACACAAACCACCTTAAATAACCAGGTTACATTAAAGCATCACGGAATGACACGTTGTTATTTACTGTATGATCCCATTTAAAGAGATTCCAAACTGACCTATATGCGGACGTGTACGAACATGGTTTTTAAGGTAGGCGTATCTGAGCACTGTAAGTTAAGACTTGTTACGCTAAAGAAATGCAATTCTCTTGATAAATAAAACCATAAGAATTATCGTAAATTGTATTAAGGAACATTGACTGCCTAGGGAATTTGACTGAAATTACTTTGCAGTCAGTAGGATTTTTCAGAAGTTTCCGTCGTACAACGATTAAAATCAATTTCTTTTATAACTACAGGAAAGCCCATTATATATTCTGAAATTATTGACTCCCGATAGTGATTTGTTAATTCAGTGAAATATGAAAATCTCAGTATGCCTGAAAGGGGCACCGAAGTTGGGGTTCGCATTGTCCGCATTTATTTTTCAATGATGAAAAGAGGAACTTGTCCAACTAATGTTTCTTGGTTCCTTCAAATAAAAGACCGACATTTATTACAGGGCTTCATGAGAGCATATTTTATATGGCCCTTGACTACTGGTCTACCGCAAATTAGGATATCGTATGCAGCATAATTCAACGGAAGACCTACGCGGAGACATGCTGTGGGTGCAGAAAATCGAGTATAACAAGTAGACTATAGTGAGCAAATTATTATAATACACGTATTATACCAGTACGCGTACTTCATTACACTGATACATAACTACTATGTAAATTATACCACTATGGTATAAAACTGTCGGAAATGCTAGCCGTCAGTCCAACAAGAGATATTTATTCATTATCTTTCTGTTCTGTAGAGATGGGTGACGTGATTTAAAACGAATTACGTACCAGTTCACACGGAGATTATTTTGAAAACCTAAGAAGAGGACGCATTTAGTTCTCCAGGGAAATTCGAATTTCGAAGCCGGTTTTTTTTGGCTACCGGTTTATCCTGCTGAGGAATGCCCAAAGATTGGTAAACTCAAAACCAACTCAGATGTGGTAGTGAATTCACCAGAAGTATACAAAACTGTGAATCGTATCAAGTTCTTTGATCCAGCTAGAATAAAACGTGAACAGCTTTGTCTGTGCACCTTAGCTAATAGCAGAATGTATAGGGAAAAATTCGTCAACACCGTGGCAGAAATATTCTCCATGTTATTCAAAGAGCCTGTCACCTGTATAGGTTGTGGTATTTTTCCGGGGAGGTTTTTCAATGCAAAGCCCAGTAAGCTTTGCCCATTCAAGAAAGATGAAAGTATGCACAACTCAAAAGAATAATTAGCTCAGTTGCCAACGAAAAAGTTTGGATTAGAAAGTTGTCTAAATTTATCTCGCGCATACCACAGTAAGCCCTTTCCCGGACTTGCTACCCTTGTGTAGAAAATAAGAACCACATCGAGCTGGTAGCGGATTGTATATGATACAGGTCTCACACAAATTAAACATTCCGAATGTACCAGGGGCTGGAAGATAGTGACCAATTTCGACCAGCATTTAGGCGTAAGCATTGATTTCCTTTAGGGTGGTACTGGTATCCCATTATTAAGCTTTGAAAACAATGTCTGTTCACAGTTCTGAAATAATCTAGGGTCTATGAACTGATACTGGACATGTGGATCAATTCTGACCCATAATAAATACAATACAAAAAGAAACTATTGAGAATCGGCTAGAGGTGGAACATGTTACAAATCGGCCCCGGGGAGTGAATGCAACGGGCTACTCCCACACTGAATACAGGAGTCTGTAGTGAAAGAGGTGATGAAGCGTTAGATAAAAAACTAGTTTCCTGGTCAACCTGGTGAATAATAGCAGATCCACTAATTATTAGTTTATTGGTTTTCTTGTTAACTTTGATTGCTTCATTTGGAAATCACTATTTGTTCACCTTGCAAGTTCATATTCCGTCATATTTTAGGACTGGGTTTAGTTGTAAATTCTGTGTAGTGCGTGATTCTCGAGTGTAGTTACTGGTGTATTAAACGCGAATCATGTAAGATATTGGTTCATAACCTTTCCACTGGCCTTTGTTTATTAGAGGTATAAGTTCTAATGCATAAAGTGTATAAGGTCACGTAAGGTAACGAAACGTGTTCTTCAGGTGGTGCACCATTGCTTGCCTTTTTATGCAATCATATCTCGCGCAATCGGAGCCGTTTATATGTCTCTAGGAACCGGTTGTTTCAGAAAAGAGAAACAGAGGACGAATGCGTAAATTCAAAGTAAGTACATACACTTTTTTGCATGCACAGTAAAAAACCATTGTGTTCAAAATCGCGAGTATCCTCTGAAATGTCTGTTTTCATTTCCCCGTTTCCAGAAGACATGGTGTTTTTGATATGGCATTATATTTTGGGAATAAGAATAGAATAATTTTATTGTACTCGAGATCACGCTTTCTGAAACTTCTCAGCCTTTGGATACATTGATATTTGTCCAAAGTTTTCCAAAGTAAAACAACAGTTTTCGACGAAATTCTCATCTGCATGGTCAGGGAGCTTCATCCTGATCTTCCACTGGACACAATAATCGTGTAAGCTTGTTTTAACTTTGCGAACTCAGAAGGATGAGGCATTTAAAATATTTTGGTACAAAATCCGAGTCAAGTGCTGTCAACAGGCATTGCGTACCTTGAAAAGAGCCCAACTAATAATATACTCCTAATCGGTATAGAAATGGTTTGAGGTGAGGGATGATCAATATTTTCGGCAAAGTATTGAGTAAATCGTCGCACCATAGTTTTGATCTTGACTGACCACTCACTCTGATTTATTTAAATGGCGATTCAAATTACATATAAAAAGCTCACTGTGCGTAATACAATTGATTGGTCACTGTGCGAAGCCAGTTACAGGTCTGTATTTAATCATATGGTGTTAGGGTGATACACGTCTTTGAGTGGTTTATTGTGTTTCATGTCAAGGCCACACTGAATCCCGCCCTGTTCGTTTTGTAGTTTCAATCTGATTAGTGTACAGTCCTGATCATTCCTTACCAAAAACATCGCTCCTTCACTCCTCTTTTGCATTTCTATTGTGAATAGGGCACTGATAAATCTTCGCGTTTTATTTCCCAAGCATTTGTTTCTTTTACGTGTAGCCCAGTTACGTGTCAACACAATGACAAATAAAATGAGCCCAACTGAAGCTGAGGTTCGATGATTATCATGATCTTGCTCAATTCATGTCAATGATTGTTCCAAAGTAGAACCTCCGAGTGTATCGGCATATCCCATGCCAGTTAGACTAGTTTTATTATTTATTGATCGTCCCACTGTTCAGGACAAAAAATCAATAGTGAAGTAGGTTCAGTCAGTTGGACCACCTTCAGTCCACAAGAAATTGTTTTGGATAAACACAACTAGGCTGACTGTATGTATATGTTTATGAAAGGTTGAATGCACGTTCGATGAAAGCTGGAAGCCTAACAAAGATAGAAAACAATTGCAAATTTCTCACTGACGAAGTGGAGCCTCAGAAATTCCCAAAATATCGTGAGACGGCTCAGTCGATATAAAACAGGGTAAAACTGTAGATAGATTTAGTAGGATAGTCGCCCAATAGCGTAAACACAAGGTGCTTATTTTTTGATTGCTTGTAATAAACGGTTGCATTTTTGCAACAGTTAGGCCATGCCAAGATACCGGTTAGCTTAAAAATTCTTCTAGCCGTATATCTGGAGGGAGATAGTGAGTAAGTTCTAGGAGAAGGGATTTTCAGTAACTGACTCGTCAAGCAGCACTCACTCGCAACTCATCGCTGAAAGCCATTAAAGCACTGTACACCTATTTCATCCTTGTTAGGAATCAACAGATGCACAAGTGCACCAAGGCTCCATCGAGACTCGAACCCGAGGTGGACGATTTTGGATCGGACACATGCCGTCTCTACTATCTGAGATGGCTCTCAACTGCTTGCCGAATATGAACACTACAATATATACCAAACTCCTCTCACTGGCCTTTGAATGTCATAAACCGTAACTATTTAAACTCTTTTAGTAACCAAAGTCTACAAAATGTTTCTAGTAGGATACCTTCATTGTACTTAGGATCCTACAGAAAAAAACACCCACCGCAATTAAAGTCAGTGAGTGAAGAGTGATTCCATGATTTTGAATGATGAGGTGAAACTCTGTTACTGAATAATGAGTTACGTCACGTGGAATCTAAGCTGCTACCACTTACGTGCATAGACAAGTAATTATATATATACACATGCAGTTTGCATTTATATATCGACAGTTCATGCTGAACACTATAAGGGAGAAGTTCAGTCAGGTGAAAACCGTCAGTAATCATCTGGGCTGTGTAAAAACGTTTGTTTCAGTGTTTCTTCTATGCAATCAGGAATTGTTTTGAGTTTGATTCCTGTCATAGGTTTTTGATTGAATTTATGAGAAAAACTGGCCTAAAGGAAAATCTTTACCACCCAATCAGTTTTCTTCACTAGGTTTTTCTGATATAGTGTACTGAGCAAACGGATAAGTAGGCTGGACGAGGTACATATGTCGAGCAAAGCCTTTAGAATTATGTATCCTTGAGCGCTTATTTTACATCACATTATTCATCGCCCCAGTTTCATACAGACGTAAGCCTGATTTAGTGGAGAAAACGTTTCACACACTTTTAGAATAATGAACGGTTATTCTGTTTTCCTTGTTCTAGGCGAACATTCGCTTTTGCTAAGCACACAGAGAGACTTCCTCTGAGATGGATGTGACACGTTATTTACGTAATTTACATACGGTTATGTTGCTCAAAAACGACTTCAGTTGTCAGGAATTTGTTTCCAACCTCCATATCATCTCGAGGGTTTGGATCTTCCGTCAAGACGTATTTGATAGTTGCTGAAGAAACTATTTGCTTTATCTTCGTTCCACTTATTTACCTAGTAGATTAGGTTTTGGTATCATTCAAAATGAAAGTTGGATGCTCTTCTGTCGTACAGTATGGGTTCTCGATTAGGTACTGCCAGATTACCGTAACAAACTGACGGCACAAAAGCTAGGCCCAGTATGTTTTGCCGCATTCTATATTAGCAAACAGGTTGTTAGTCCGGCTGGTGATCGATAGTAAAAAAGGGAAAGGATGCAACTCCGTTTGTAGGTATAGTTCTCACGACAAGAAGTTAAGGTTCTCTTTTAATTGACCTGATACGCACGATATTTTCGAGTACTGGCGTATTTATTAGATGACCACACAATCCCAGCAGCTAAACTTGACGTATAGGTCACAAATGTTTCATCACCGGCATTGGTCATTTCTTTGAAGACCAGATCTAATAAATGCATTCTTTCGTAAAACCGATTCAGATAGTTGTCTTTGTTGGTTTCATTGAATTGTCGTTTGTATACGCATCATTATTAACTGGAACCTTAGGTTATGTAAAACACCACACTCTTATATGCTCATTAGTTATTCATTATCCGTAGAACACTGAAGGTTTCTAACTTTGTTCAGATTCATAGATTGTAATCAAGTGTATTTTGCTCGTGGGGTTCTGCATTTTCTAGTTCTATTTTCTTTCAAGCATGACTAATTCTGACTGCTAGATTATCCGTGCATGAAGAATGGCAACAACCACGAAAAAGGTCATGCTTTCGAAGGAACTTTATCCTGTCATCAAGATACAGTACCGTAGTGCTTATAGATAAAATACTGAATGAACTCCATCAAGTTACTTAGAACGATCAGCCTAGTCAAATACTACCCATCCAATTATGAACTGTTCAGTGCCGTAAGGATGAATCAGATACTTTTCATTCCCACAAATAAGCACAAGCGAGTATTTTAAAAAAATGTTTCGTCAAACTTTCACTTCGTAATACCTCTGTGTATAGCTTTTGCTACCTAGTTCGTTTTTGAATCTGCTTTACAAAAGATATGTAAAGAACATGGCTCCATGGACGTGCACGTAAAGCTAACGCTTGTTTGACGCCTTTGTGCAAATAACTTGAGGAAATCTTCCCTTGTGGCATATATGCAGGATTATCGATTTGTGTCGGGGCAATTTTGCCAGTCTAATTAATGTTTTTTACTAAGTACTTCAAGAATTCTTTAGAAACAGAACTGTTTTATTGCCCAGTTAGACCGACCGTTTGGACAAGAGTGTCATCGTTGCAACTATTCTGGCTAATCCTAATATTTATCTGACTTGATTTGACCCATCGCTACACATGATTTTATGAAAATTGTACATAAACGTAGGCGGAGAAGTTTTTGCAAAAACGATACAGTTAACTACAGTCCTCTAGAAATTTTATATTACTCCATCGAAAGCTGAAATGATCTCTTTCGTCAACTTACAAAGCACGCCTTTGATAAAGTTCGTATTAATTGGCTACAAAACTTCATTTCATATGATGGCATTTTTGTTTGCCTGAAATAATTAGTTATCGATTCAGGAGAGCCTAATGTGAGAGGAAACTAACTACATGTGGAAGACAATGGGCTGTTCTACAAAGGTTTCATGTTAAAGTAGCTGACGAGCATGAACAAGACTGGAAACCTAATCAGTTGTTTGATATGATACAAAAAGTGGAATTTAAAAAGAATTTGAATAAAACCACGCTCGAGTGTATGAAGGGGTTTTCTGCGTTATCTCTATGAATTCTTTCTATTTGATTCGTTCAACGGAAAAAATCAAGCATAGCAGAAATCGGCAAGGAGAGGAATTACATTTTTGTTTAAAATAAAAAGAGTTGAATCACAGTTATCTGATTTAGGTGTTCTTAGGAGACAGAAAAGTTCCTGGAGAAATTTAACCCTGACAAAATTGATTAAACTACTTGTAATTGCATAGTCATAGAGATAAAATGTGGGTAGCGACGTGCCAGCTTTTCGTCTACTTTTGTCTACTGCCAGTTTCCTAGGTGTCAGTGTGTACGTGGTGCAGAAGTGGAGGAAACATAAGACAATAAATTAATCTGAATTGCATCCATAGTCCTTTATTGTAAAAAGATAAACCTGTGATCAGTGACAACGGACGCACTAGGGTTGGATGTTTAGAAAGCACCGTGAAAACATTCAATTCCTTTTTCTCATACTTTCCAAAGAACTTATATTTTCTCACTGCGAAACGACTTTTCAAACAATAATTTCTAACATGTATATATCGTTCAGATTTCGTCTCACCCAATTTTGCGCCACCAATGCAATACGTGAATATATAACACAAAACTATTTTAAAGTCTAGGCGCTCAACTGATACTATTTTTTTACAATCACCAAAGCTACTGTGCCCAGATCGCTACATTTTTCTTCTCCGTAAATTTTGAAAGAAAAATTGGTATTGTGAACCCCTGGTTGCATCAACCTGTTTGTTATAGATAACAAAGCAGTTTTATGTGGCGAATCCAACTACGTTTTATACTCAGTTAGGAATGTAAACGAAGTGTAGCCGATGCACGTCCTCTAAATTAATTCTGTACCACCCATTGGGTAGTTGTTTCTGAGTGCTTCGGTTTCTACAGTTTAGGACATTCTTCCTTGGACTAACTAACCAACCAGGTCGTGATCATATACCCATGTGGAGTTGCAACGCTCTAGTACAAAGACACAAACCAATGCAGTTTCCAAACCATATCATCAGTGCATGCTATTTAGACTCTAATAGTCAGTGGATGACATGTTTACAGATCAAGGCTTTTTGAGTATGTTTAAAGAAAGACTTTAAAACTCTAAAACTTCAAGACCATCTATAAAGTTTGGCCATGAAATAAGAAGAGCAGTGCTACAAACGCACATTTTCAATGTGTGCAGCCACTCGGAAGACACGGATTTTGTGGTTTTATAGCATTCTCAAAGTACGTTTGTAAGGGACAAATTCAGCTTTTCGCCTGCAGGAAAAAACCGCTTTTTGTAACGCTGATGTGCAATGAGCAACTTCTCTTCTGGCTGTGTTTACAACCTTTTTTTATTGATGTCCTTTGTGTATAAAATGCTCTTCCAAAAACGTCGCAAAATGGCTATGTAGCTTTATTCACCAGTGCGTAAAGCCCACAGAGATGTCAGAATGTCCTAATCCAAAAATCACGGAGAGCTGTTGTTATGACTAATAAACCAGTTTTCAAGGTTATCAGATAGTCCAGTGTATGAGGAGCCAACTGTGCATCGTACTGTGATCTCTTTCTCACTGGGGTCACTCTATATCCGTGAAAACCCCGTCAGCCGGCAAATTCTGCGTCACATGTGTATCGGCTTATCCTGGCTTGCAGTGACATTTCATTCTGCAGAACAAAATGAACAAATCAACAGATCAGTGGTGTGCATGGCGCAATCATAACCACATTGCAGTATCGTTTGTAGTGAAGGGTTCGTCTGATTGCAACTGAATACAAAGTGGAACACGTGCTACCCCTAAGTGTACAGTAAATCACAATTATATATCAAATCGAAGCTGATCCTTTAGAGTAAGTCATTTCTGAGAGATCTGCTAACCGCAGTCAATCATTTTTCATGGATCACGCTTCATCACAGTGTTGCAGGTATGTATAAGGTCTTTTTTTCCGTACACGATTGTGGACCGAATACGAAAAGCCGATAGCACGGATGGTCTGTCTCTTCTTTTGTATTTTACTTTTTTCTTTTTTGTAGGTGAGAACACGTGGAATGATTAGCTATTAGCCGGTGGGTTGAGGTGAAGAAGTTGTTTTTGCGTTTATTGAGTGAGGTAATGTGACCGATCTTACTCAAAAATGATTCAACCTAAAAATTCTCTTCCTGTTTTTCCATCAAGTGTACCCTGGAGCCGGACATATTATGAAAAACATCAAGTAGCTGTGCCGACTCTGCCTGAACTCTCTGCCTGCAATGTGCGACCGGTAAAGAGAAAAGAAGGTACTGATACACACAGTACTCCATCTAAAATTACAAGAGCTTTGTTCCGGTTACGATAACTTTGTGACCTTTTCCATCAAGAGTGCGGACATTTTCATCAGAATTGTAGAGGAACAATGGAGGTTTTAAACCATACAGTTGGTCTTTTTAATAAAATTTTGAGCAATTCATAGTTACTTGTGTTTTTGCCTGGAGAAAACCAGTTAACAATGGCCAGCGCATACACGAATTTCTATTTCTCATTTCGCTTATTGGAGAAAAGCGACTGGTGATGATCCACCTTGAGCCAATAAGTAAACAATTGGGATAATATAATTTCGAGGAGGAGTTTATTGAAATAAAAAGAAGACCCACCAATGTTGTGATGTTTTTGGTAGTATTTGGTAATTTCTGTCCAATATGGGTTTGAGATAAAAAGAACCCCCTTTTTTGCTCGCAATGAGTAAACGTTTTGTTTGGCAGTTGCAATTTTTACTTTCATTACCTAGCTGTTTAGACTTTTTATTCAAAAAACCCATATTAAATTTGACACTGGAAGGTTAACCCCTGGTAGACCATAATTTGCTTGATTTTGATGTTAAATCTGTTCCACCACCCAGAGAGGAAGCCCTGAGTAATGCACTTTCCAGCCTGCAGAATTTGAATGATTGTATTATTTCTAGAGAGGAGGTGGGGTGCTCGATGCAACTGTTCCAATTACGGGGTTTTGCTCAGGTGTGATGTTTGCTTGTATTTTGTGAAATACGTTCAACGGTATGGACGAGTTTCTAAGGAAGCTCATTCCTACTAAACCCAGTTTGAGCAAGTTGGCTCTCATTCGCTCAACGTGTTTTGCTGGGCAATAATAAAGCAACCTTTGCGCAACAACTGACACAATTTGGCGAAGCACATGACGGCCATTTTCCAGGTAAACGTGTTTTGTGACTAAGTGTTACAGTAAACAGATGAGTAAGATATGCACAAGATGTATGTGTTACCCAATTTTTCCCTTTCCATAAGATGTGCAGCTAACCTGCTGCCTTCATTTTTACCTGATGCTTATAGTTTCATATCCCAGTGGATGGATGATTCAGGTTTTCATCAGTCAGGCACTTTCCAAGAGATTTCATTGTTACGTGTTGTTCCTTAATTAGCTAAGGGTGAGGCTGCTTAGATCGGTTTCTCAAATACATACGGTTATAAACACGAGAACCGGAGTATGGGTACGTCAGTGTCCCTCAGTAACAAATTAATTGAGCTGAGACGAATGTGAACTAACATATTCATATATATATATATATATATATATATATATATATATATATGTACGCTTTCGTTTGGAAATTACAAAATGAAAACCATGCCATGCGGAGTATTAACTAGGCTGTTCAATAAACACTTGAATGTCGTACACAGGTGTAACCACAACAATTGGATTCAAAGCAAAAGTAGCATCACACTGCCTTTGACGAACCAAGGCAAAAGCAGAATAGGGCAAACGAAGTGGCCTAAGTGAGCACACGGAATTTTTTTTCACTAGCGCACTCCATAGATCTCATCATTTTCACGCTTACGGCATTCATTAGAATATATATTCCTTCGCAGTATATAAAGCATCTACTCACCTCAATAGTATTATATTTTCCTGGTGTCAGTTAGCAAATCTTGGACCGTGTTAATAAGGAAAATGTTGAATCGTAAATTGAGAGGCTTTATCACTGACTTGAGTAATGATCTCATTACGTGACTGCCAGCACTTCGCAGAAATCATCAAAGCCCAAAAGCGTTAAAAGCTTCTTCCGAAAATCTCTTGCTTCGAGGTTATGGCAATGATATGGCAAGGCACCAATTGGCAAAAGTGGACGATGTATTCTCTTGATTAATTTTATTCCTTTTGATTTCAGATCGACTTCAGACAAACGGCGTGATGAAAGTACATGTTTGTAATTTTGTCCAGAAAATACCGAAAATCTGACATTCCCGAACCATTGAGTACCTCTGTTGAAAAGATATTTTCATATATGTAGTTCAAATACTAGCAGTTCTTTTTCTCAAGACGCCTTTTTTGTGTGTAAGTGTTTTCATTCCAAGAGCCAAGCATACTTCCCATCCATAGGATCACGAATAATCCCACGTTGAAAAGATTTTTCACTTTAACATACAAATAATATTCCAGTCTTTCGCGTGTTACACAAAGTAAAAATCAAACCAAAATATATATCACTAAAAAAACACTAACGTGTTTTGCTTAGCATTAGTTTTTTACATTCCGATAATACCACTGATATCGATACAGTGTATTATTCGTTGTCAGAGATTGGGATATCTAATTTCTGGCCAGTTATCCCAGTCTATCTAGAGTGGAATGAAAACTGTGTTGTGTTTTACGTTTAGGGAAAAATTATCCTCACACATATTACATGCCATGCCAGAACAACTGCCCGGTAAGCGGGATCTTACCAGTTCGATCCGGCTCACAGCATTAGACTTCTTCATAAGAAAACTCCAAATGGATTTCCCAATATACAGTTGTTATTCTGGCAGTTTGAAGCGTTCTACTTATTAATGACGTTTTTTGAAAGATTTTCCAATAAGCCATTTATATATTTGCTTTACTGCGTGATTTTTAGTGTGTTATGTTTTTCTTTTATGTTCAACAGTTGAATTTGGTATAATTTTCCCCTACGCAATGATGAATCTTCAAAAATAGCAGGATTATTCTGAAGTAACAGAAAAAATAACAGTTTAATAGATACAGCGTCAAAATCAGCTGGATAATGCCAACGTCATCTGTCAAGTTTACCTGTCGACCAAGACATCTTAGAGATTGCAGATCTACCTGAATGCCGCACGGCTTCACGGCCACCGACCTTTAGTGATTTCCAGTCATGTTGTGGCATTTAGATAATTGTGCTTTGCACAAATCCTGATGAACTCTTGCAAGATCACCACGAATACACTACGTACTAGTTTTTCAGCTTATAAAAGTTGCATTTTTAGGAGTGAGCTGCATTGTCCTTTTTAATTGAACCTTGTGGCAAATAAATCCTTCAAAATTCGAAGCAAATAACTCTACCGCATAACAAAAGTAACTGGCTTGGAAAAGAGAAGAGAGAGAAATCTGCTTATGCAAGCTGCTGTCTGTTGACTGGTTAAACCCATGTGTTGATGGAGAATAAGCTTTGGATGACTGACTGTTCTGGGCTGGCTATCAGGGTCAGCATGTACAGCTTTGGCTCTAATTTATTGGCCACATCAGGCAGCAAGTATCATAAGACGAGCTATTGATAAAAGTCTTTTGTTAATTGAGTAATCCAATCTGAGTTAGTGTATTGGATAAAGGTCGGTCTGAAACGTGTTTTTTTTGTATGTTCAACCGATGGTTCATTTGTCTCGGATGACAGCAGAAAGAGCAAGCAATGATAAGTTCAGTATTGGTAATAATAATACATAATCTTCAAATCAAGCATATAGACCACGACAGATTGATCATATGGACGGATGCTGTGAACTATGGTTGTTTGGCATTGCTCGAAGGACGATGAATAAAGAGCAACCACATTATGTTCAAAATGGCTTCTGGTCGATGGATACGATATGTTTGATGTGCGCTAGATCTGGATCCATTAGCCGCTTGAGATAGCAACCTAGGCTGACGTAAGGGATGTGAAACTAAAGTTCCTTCAGCGTCACATAATTTTCCAAAGAGAAAAAGCAATATAATTTCTCGCGGTTGACTGAGTGGATCTGAACGTCCCGATAAATGTATACTTTATATCACGTCTTAATTTAACCTACTTCAAGTTAGTGTGTTTGACAGCCTCACTTGAATTCCGAATTCATACAGCTGGTGGACAATTTATTGTGATTAGACATGCGTTAGACGTCCACTTATGGTGAACACAATTCGGCGAACTAGCTCGCTTTCTGTGATTCATTCTCATGCCATTACATCATAATATATTACGACAAGCTAAGGGATTGGGCGAATTATACAAAAAAGAAGAGATGGCGAATAATGCGGACTGACGCGCTGATCTATCCTGGCCAACTGTGAACTGAGATTATGAGTATTATACGGGGTAAGGAAATACGGTCTAACAGTATGAAGCATACGAAAGAACAAAATCTTACTCCATTGCTTCCTTGGAGGGGGCGGAGATTGTGGAGCAGACAACAATGGAAATCGGTTGCAATTCTTCTTCTTCTTGAAATCCAGTTGGTTAACATTTCGGTAAACTTCGACACCTCAAAGTGAAGGTTTTTAAACTTCTGCCAACTTTCATGGCGGTAATCCTCTTTCAGGAATAAAATGTTGTTAACTTCGTGTTGTCTATCATTCATGTACTTTATGAGATTGTCCTATCCAAGGGATCCTGCAAGGCGGAATAGATCTAATTGTTACACCTATCTGTTAATTTTGTGAATAAATATCTATTCACTACTCATGACTACGAGTGTTTCGCATGTACCCCAGTCAACATAAAGGAAAAGAACGTAAGTGAGCAAACTTGCATCTCATATACCAGGTCTTCTATTCAATGGCTGGAGAAATCCATGTTATTTCTCTGAATTATGCCATATGGTGTTGCTTTTAAAAAGATCACAGCCTTTGAGTGTGAAATCTGCTGTAATAAAATTCATAATACACACTGTAACACTGGTGAATATATAAAAACCTGGGTACTTATCATGAATTTGAGCACCAGTCTTTATTGGAGACTAGAAACCACAGGAGCGAGACCCGGGTCAATAAAACAAAGAGATTATGGCAAGTACTTGGTTGGCTGCGCTGACGGTAAATGAAGTCTGGGCATATTATTTCGAGAGCTGAATGTGGATAGTGACGGAAGTCAATACAGGAAGTTAAAATCAGTACTGCCCATTAGAAATGAAGTGATTCTTAGCAATGAAACACTTCTGAGACAGGAAACTATCAGAGTAGAGCGGGAAAACCAACGGAGCTGACAGATAAAACGACTGGCTAAAGTACAGCCTGCTCAGTCCTCCCCCCAGGTTGGCAGAAACGGTGGAAAACTGTGCGAAGTGAGTCCTATTGGTATAGTTCATTGGTTACTGTAAAAAACTCAAAATATTACCTAATTTTGAATAAATGTGTAGCAAATAGACTGCTTGTCCAATTTTATTGGACCTTTCAGAGACAAAGGAGCAGCCCGGGCTGAATTATGTACGGTGCTTGACATTTGGACAAACCAGAAATCTGTGAGACAAAGAGAATTAGATGACCACGGATCGCTACTTGGATAATGCGTACCTCTGCGTGACCGTAGCTTTATTGAAATTTTTATTTCAGTCTCAACTGAAATATAGAAAATTGGCCAAAATAAAGCAAAGTTATTGACGGATGAGTCATCCCGGAGACGAATCTTTACAAAACAACGAACCGGCTTGCTATATGCTTGGGAGAGTCTCCGGAAAAATCTTGCCTGGAAGCAAAAAAATTGAGAACTACCCGGATCACGCATTCCAGTTGACCTCACACGTGAGTACGGTCACAATCATTTGGTTTTTTGCCGTTTATTCTCTGAGTGGAATTCATCTAAAATGTGAGTCGGGCAGATAAGTAGGAGAGAAGCACAAAATCGGTCAAGTGTTTTATTTGCTATTGTTGAAGAGGACAAAAACCGGCAAAATCTTTGGATATGCAATTTATCCGGCTACTTGAAGACCCAGCCTAACCTTTTTCAATGATAGATACATACATAGTTCAAGCATTTACGTCGTATAAATTTTAAAAAATATATGATATTTTTTGGATGAACCGCGGTTGTGTGACAGGGATAGTAACAAAACGTAACTTGCTGATTCGTTGGTTTCCATCATGTTACAATTGTATGCTCAGTATATTTTATGTATACGCTTCTAGTAGTGCTAGTTTGTAACGAAAGCAGAAAGTCATAGTGGTGAAGCGTTTATCCGAGTCACTGGAGAATAAAGAACATTAACTGATATTGAGAAATACAATTTACAGTTTTGATAAGTATTTTCTTTTACTCTTAATAACGTGCTCGCAATCTTCACTAACCAGAGAACCAATTTTAAGGCCTAGTTGGGTGTAACTTGATTTCATCATTCTTTTTTTCACTCATCAGATTACAGGTAAAATGTCCAGTTACCTTAATTAGATACATTTCTTTTGCCTTCAAAGTTCTTCATTGTGAGAATTACAAGAATTGCCATAATATTATTGATCCAAAGGTACAAGCCAATTGTCCACTTCTCTCATCTATTCTCTCGCTTAGTGCGATAATTTCCAGCTGACTAACTACCGGTTTCTCATGAATGGGAGGTTTTGCCTTCGTTCGATATCGACGGGACAAGCGAACGTTTTGCAACGGATTACTTCTAACTAGCTGAGTCATCACTCCCATTGTTCGGGCATGACATTTCTCCAGTAAACTGACCGGCTTGGTTTCCGACATCCCATGGGTTGACAGATCAGCATATATTCTGTGGGACATCGCGAAAGAGGCGCGTGCCAGGCAAACAAAGTATGAGGAAGAAATATTAGAGTATAGAATAAAGCGTCTATACAAGATAATTTGTCCGGCCTGTTTCCCGTCACACGTTGAGTGAAGTTTCCCAGACTAACTAAGAAAGTGAGAATCACATTTTTCATTCAGCGGTCGGAAGCAAGACATCGCAAAATTGCACATGCTATCAGCTGGCTTGTTCATCGTACCAATAAAGCTTAATGCGGTTGAGACTACAAGCTCTTGTGAAACACGGAACTCATGATATCAGTTATTACACTGAACAACTGTCCGCTTTATTTCCATCACTCCGATGACGTTCGTATCTTCGAAACTGTAGGGCAAGAGGCACACTTCAGTAAACTGAAATTTATCTCATATATGACACTGACACTATCAGCTTTGTATTTGTAATGTAGTATATTATGGTGTTGCACGGAGTCACTGCTTGAACTAAGTTATGGCCACTCTGTACTATCTCCTGGTTGTCTACGCATTGCACGTTTTACTTGCCAGGCCGAAGATTACGCCATGACTTGTTGCTGAGTTATGAAGAACCTAGAGTCAGCAGCGGCTTGGGTTAGAGCTTCTTGTATTCCTGGTTAGGACCCCAGAGAGGAGAACCATGGTTTTTCAGAGACGTTGACGAACATGGCTTGGACAATATCAGTGTTGCGAGTACCGTACAGTCTGTCTGTTGAAATGCCGTTTCCCAAAATCACAAAAAGGTAACTCAGACAGCCAGGAATGACTTACGCACATCAGAAGGTGTACGATGAAAAGGTAAGTCTAGGGCACAGATGATTCTGGTGTTGGAGAATTTATTATCAAACGGATTTCGAAATAACCCGTTATGTTCCTACAAAAAGGGGCAACCTGAAGTAAAATTTGGTGCAAATGGAGAAATTATCCCAAGATTCGAAAGTATCTCCAATGGTGTTCAATTGAAGAGAAATGAATGACATACAGTGCATAATATCTAGATCATTCATGCACATCTGTCAACAAAACCGTGAACTCATTTCGGTTCCAGGCTCAGTGGTAACTAACAGTAATTTTTATTATGAGCCTCAACAAAATTATGTGGTGACGAGACGAAAAAATGCTGAAAAATTTGAATTTCTCTCTTTTGTCAGCACCTTTTTAAATGTGAACAGTGTTATTTCATGATGATACATAAAGTACGTGCGTATGAAATATGAACATTTGTTTTGAAAAAAATGTGCAGGGATATTTTAGGATCAGGGGTTGTTGTTCCTCGTCCAGTACCACCGTATTCTGAGCGTTTTAAAGTTTCTTCTCACAGAATATTAATTGACCTTGATACATGGGTTGATAAATCTCCTCACCTCCATACCCTCTGTCGGTCAACCGGATCATGGTTCTTTGAGACAAAGTAATATAAATATGATAAATGGATTCACAGAGATGTATGATATATTAGCTTAAAAAGTAGTCACCGACAAGGTTCATTCACCAAAACATTTTGGTATAACTTACCATCTGAAATGTTATGGCACCACGCATACAGATCATTCAACTACGAATGGTCCACTATTGTCAGTATGTACTAAAACAGATGTCTACGTAGATTTAGCTTTTGTAGTTTTGGTCCCCTTATTGGATTTTATATTTATTGATATCACTTCTGACTTGCTCTAACGTGCCTTGTCTAATTTATTCCATTCACTTTTCCCCATCGATCTACACCGGAAATAAGCCACGAGCATGCATTGGGCGTGAGCTTTTGTGGGCGACGAATTAGCCAACTCAATAAACGGTTTGTGTTTATCCTTTTTTGGTTATTTGGAGGTACTTGAATTATTATGTCGGACTGGCTGAGTTGTTTACAATGCTGCTAGCCACGGGAAACCACCTCATAGCAAACATCATCCATATTTTTGACAGTCCAAACACCCGGAGTGAAAAACCAAGTGGATCTAACTATGAAATGCTTAGAAATAAAATTTTATATTCCAATAACAACATGTATCTTGATATTTTAGTTTCATTCATCCCTACGGTAAATGACACTTTTGAAATTGTATTTCCAGTTTGTAAAGAAAAGAGTAACTGTCCGTTGAAACCAGCATAGAGCTCATGTTCAAAACCCGTGGATACAGCTATCCAAAAACGTGTTACAAAATAACAATTTTTTACACAAGTGGCGATCTATTTTTGCCAGTGGCCGGCCGCGAAAATTTCAGCTATATTTCAGTGATCAATCACCCTATTAGCTGAATGCCTAAAAAAGCCCAAACGAATTCGTTTTTCTCTGAAATGTATTAAATATGGCCTAAGCAAAAAAGTGTGCCCGTTTTTCGTAGTAGCCGCAGTGTTCATTCCCAATATCGTCGTGCACCACCTAGTTCGTTTAGTAAAGTTCATCTAATCAACAGACTTCTGGTTGTCAGTAGTCTTACTGACGGTTCTCCAAGCGCGCACATGACGTGTCAAATGCGTCTCTGCAGAACATTATCGGTCATTACCGTCTATACGGATGAAAAACGTGAAGAATGGTCCTGTTTGTTTGTTCTTCCCGATGAAGAATTCGGACAGTGTTGCTACTGCTGGATTCCAACCCGTTGTACATGTAATTTAAGAAGACCACGTTTAATCTAACTCGCAGCAAGGGACGGGACAAGGATACATCAATCTCACTCAGAATTCAGAGCCCAAGATGAAAGAAATGGCATAATTTTAAAAGTTAATCTTCCCTTAATAATTGTTGCTTTCAAACATCTCATTCAGGCTCTTCCTTCTAGGTGCTCGCAAAGTGCTTTTTCGAGGTCATCTTGGGAAATCTTTATTTAACTAAATGGAAAAACCTGTACAGTTCCGCATCTAATTCTTGCTATCAGCTCAGAGCCCGTTTTTGTGTTTCTTATTCTGGTATAACTACATGAGAATATCGAACTACTTTTTAGTTCACTGCACAAAACCAAGCATCCTCGTCAGCATGCTGCACTCGCTCCGAGTTGATAGTGAACCTGAGACGATTTGTTTGAGGTTCACAACCAAGATCTGCAGGCCTCCTGTTAGCCAAAGAACAGGTGATCAGATCAAGGACAAACCCGTAAACAACTGATTCTCTCCAAGGTTTCAGATAATTTGGGATAATATTCGGTGAAAAACTCGAGTCCATTTATATATTTGAAGCAGTTTGTTTTTTGAAGCAAGTGAACTTATCACTACGCTTGATAGTGTCGTTCTTATAAATAAAACAGAGTTGTAAATTAAACTTATACTGTGAGATATAATTTTTGAATGCCCTTTTTTTAAAGACACTGTGCCATTTTGACCCTTGGGTGACTCTCCATACAGTGTCGTTCATCGACTGACTGGTGAAACCACAGAAATGCTTCACGGACGGTGGCTGGAAAATCTGGTGTGGAAAGTGAACAAACGGCTGAGTCACTCCGGATAACCCGCGCCGGAATTTTGTTGGAAACGCATTCAACCATGAATCTCGGGTTGAGTTGAACAGCGGTGCTACTTGATAAATCACAAAATAAACAACGTCATTCCTTTGCAACTGATCGCATTTATCCCTATGAAAAACAACGCGAGTCCAAACTAACTGATCCAGTTATTTACGTGACACAGTAATAAATAAAGTAGCACCGGTTGCCAATTATTATAATCTGAAAATGTTATGCAGAAATGCTCAACTCAAGTCAAGTAAACTGTGGCCAATCCAAATTCAGCAAGAGATTTAGACAACACCAAAGATAAATACACGCAGTATCTAATTCATCTGGAAGTAAAAATAGACGATCCAAAAATGATAGATAATTTTCAAGTTTCCCATAAGCAGGTCGAAGAAAATAAAAAAATATTCTGAAAATTCAATTTTGTATGGGGCAAACATTTGCTATCACCGTTCCAATGCATATGACAGAATAGAGTTAACTAATCAATCCTGAAAAACATATTGCGGTGATATTTGCAGAACATAGCAATGTTCCTTCTTGGGTTGCAACAAGATATGTTCCAATACGGTTTGGAAAATGCGTCCTTCATTGTTTATGTGCGTTAAATATATTTTTTAAAATATTGCAGTTCGGATAGGGATTGGGAAAATGTTTTCAGATATTTGATAGAAGAATCAGTTGACTGGTTTCAACTTAAAGACCATAAAAGTGACGTTGCTGAAAGATGTTCACGACATAATATTTTATAGAAAGAAATGCCGAACACGTTTTTATGCTCACTTATTGAGATAGCAATCGATAAAAGCGCCCACATTTAAATACATAGTAGAGAATATGAACAAGATCAAATGGCGCCTTGTGGAACACCCAAAATTGAAAGTCAAAGAAAGAAACCTGCGTGAGCATTTCGGAGGCATTTTGGCGAGTGTCATATTAAAGTTGAAAACATCCGCTGCAACTGTGTGGGGGAGAGTTCTGCTTTTTTCATACGCTATTTAGTCAATGCTATATATAAATCAAACCCTGAGGACCTTGCTTTTGACAAGTAGACGAGGAGAAATGTAATTCACGCAATGTAGTGTTCAGGCTGTAACCTACCATATCGGTACTTGACAAACACAAGAGTGCTTCCTAGAAGGGACACTTACTGAGCTGGGTTCTTGAATTTTTCTAATTTTCTGATTTAATATAGGTCACGTGCAACCACCCGTGGAATATCACTGGTCCTTGCACACTACACAGCAAGTGCTTACGAGTGGCGACGATAAAACTAAATGTCATCTAGCAAATCTAGCCGAGCGACCGTAATTTGAAAAGACAGTTTCTCAACTATCCTCAAAACGCCCTATATGTGGTTTAAAGCCAAAACTTGAAGGTGATTTGTTTTAGTGGGAATACAAGAGGTTACACTACAACAACATGGAATATTTCTGATGCGGACATCGGTGTGGGGAAAGAATTAAACAGAGGATCAGGTGACTGTATAGTCGTTACAAATAGCCGTATGGCATAATGGTCCCTGGTTCTCATTGAATTCATTGAGACCAAATCTTCATAGATATCCAAACGAGCCGACGGATTTTCAAATGCTTTCCGTGGGATGATTTGCTCTCTATGCGCTGCGCGAATTAGAACAGTTGACTTGTTGAAAAGTAGACTTAGTTATCTGCTAACTAACTAGAGTACGACCAGCAAGTGAGCCTCCGTGGCCAGCTGCGTGTGAGGGTAACAAAACTGAAGTTAATGCACCCTTATCTGCTCTCTTGATCACGATGTAGGAGGAATATTATTCGGTCGCTGTTGAAGCACATAACAAATTTTAGATTGCACACACCGACATTTTATCAGCCAAAAGCATAGCGTTGTCTGACTGGATTACCAAAGTTTGAATAATTCTGTCTGTTTGGCGCGAACGTTTAACTGCGCGAAAATGGACAGGAAGCACGTGGACTATTTCCGTTGGTTATGCGGAAGTAGAAAGTGCAGTGCACATCTGTAGAGCTTGTAAATGTCAGGCAAGCTACTGAAAAATAAATGTCAGTATCAAGACCTGCGGAATACATTGTATGGGATTTACATTGTTCTAGGTATTACGAGATTCTTATTTCACTACTGAGTGGGCGATCGTTCAGCGAACACATTTTCTTTTCATCATCATGTGATCTGAAAATCACAAAATGTCACCCTTCATAAGCAATATTTTGGTACTGTCTGATTCACTCTCGACAGAGCAAGGCAATGAAGGTTTTATAAAACTCGGATAATTAACCCTTGAAATGTTTTCTACGTATCAGTGTAAATGAATTATGAAAATTTTTACTTCAGAGATATTATGTCACTTCTATCACATTTCAGGCTTGTTGATACTACTCTCAGTAACGTTAATCCAGTATACCAGGCAACAAAAGCGTAAAGCCTTAACTGGGAGATTTTTGTGAGGAAGTTCACGGAAGACATTTCGACCTTGACTTGTACAAAATAACCCGAAAACTGACAGCTACTAGTGATTGTACAATTTTCCGAATTTCCTATTTCTGTCGAGTCCCAAGGTTATGAAAACCTCGGATCGAACTAAATAAAAAAATTAATTTACCAGTATAAAATTCAGTTTTCAAGGCAAGGTGTTCAGAAGGACGTGTCATGAAGTACGTGAAACGAAATGTGGTAAATGAAAGAAAAATACCCGCCTTATATTGGGTGGTAACATAGTGTATCCGTTGTCAAGTTGTGTTATGTTTCAAGGGCGAATCCGGTTCTTAGATACGCGTTGAGTTGGTTTTCACAAGGTAGTGTGTTCTAGTCCCACTGGCGGAAATGCAGTACCAATTATATGGCGTTTCTCAGTATTCAGGTTGTACGACTAACGTATAACAACAAAATTAAACCCCTTTTTTCCATTTGCAAAGAGATATTATATCAGAAAAGAAACTAGGATTTGCCAGTGAATAGTAGCCAGTTGACTAGCTGCTTACGCTTTATATTTTAATACGTACTGTAAGCATTTATCAAAGTTGGAAGTATTTGGCCAATTGTAATTACTTGCATAAGATTCTCTTCCATACAAAACAAGCAAGCACGTTCATATCAGTTGTTTATGCATCATCCGGTTACCTTCTTCAAACGATAAGTAATGATCTGATTCATTTAAATCAGTAAACAGACATAGTGAAATAATATTACATTCTCAAACAGGGATAAAAGAGGGTCAGTAAAAACCAGGTTAATCCTAAAACACGCTTTTCATTGGTCATGGTGGAAGCATTTGTAACTAGATAAGAGGAATAATTCTGTGGTAACTGATGATGGACGCATGGACATGCTGTGGCACAGACATGTGAAACACAGTTTGCGAACATTTCATTCCTGCGAGTTTTAAAAGAGACAGGTGTGATATCATAGGCAAACTGCTCGTTGAAGTTCCAGTGTTAGTCTGTTGGAGTACTTTAATGAAAATTTATTTATGGGTCAGCCGGGTGTGACCAGTGCAAAATTGGCCTGAGTGATTGGTATTACTAGCACGATTGTGTTACGCTTTTGAGAATGCTGATGCATTGAGAATTACATTCAATACTAATTATTAAATTTTGCAGATAAAAGCCATTCAAGTGGATTGTATGCTATTACCCACTCAATCGTTGTTGTATTTTAAAACGGACCAAGTACTTGGGGTAGCCTTTAGTCAGATACATAAAGAGTTAAGGAAATGGTTAAAAACAATATTTTCTCCACACTACGCATATAATCAAAATATCTTGTATTGGATTACGCGTAGTATAATGAGATCTAGCCGTCCAACGGCAATTTTTCCATTCGCTAAGGAGCCGGCTGATGCGGGTTTGAATGAGCACAGACCATGTTCCGAAACAAGTGGATGGTCTTCTAGTGGCATAAGATTACCGAGTCTTGACGTCGTCCTGAATATCTCTGTCATTACTGCTATGTTCATCATGATGTCTGAATAATAACGTTTTGTCTTTCAAAGGTATCATTCCGTGGGACCACCATTAAGAAAGCTGCATACATTACATAGTTTTTTAAAAACGCACCGTTTGCAATCAACGGGACTTGATTCGGATGCTGCCATTCATTATCCTAACAGCTTATAAGCAAAATACTTTTGAAACCGTAGTGCTGAATTTCCTCGGAAGATAATGCTCAATGTTCACTGTTCATCAAAAGTTTCATTACACTAAATAGTTTGAGCTCAATTCCGTTGGGGCGATCACTTGGGACACTTCTTTGACCCGTTTAGTTTGTTCGGACTTTCTGAAATCATCCGAGGTAAACGGTTTTCTCGGACTGGAATTCCTTTCTCTATTTTATCGACAGATTTCCTCCATTGCTTTACCTTGTTTTTTTTAATTATTAAAGAGTTACGCTTTAGAGGATAGATTGAAAATTTAATTATGTTCAAGTCCTGAATGATATCTGATGATGATTCAGTGGTTTCTTTTATTGCACAAAAATCATCAAGAAGTAGCCCATCTGTGGATTACTTAGTGCTGAAAAGAACTTCAAAACTGGTAAGACAAGGTCAATAATCGTGGAGGCTGCAAAGCTTCTTCAGAAATTCGATGAAAATATCTACTAACTAATGTGATGTTCAGGTTAATGGCCTTCAGCTCTAATTCGCTTTTTGTCGCACGATCATGACAAGTTGTTAGAAGACCTGTTTCTTATCGGGAATTCGGGCTGTTTTCAATGTTTGTGATTATAGGCATAGAAATGTCAACAAAAGAACCAGTTAAATCAAACGTTGTTGTAAGTGGATGTTGACAGGGAACCCTAAATTGGTTTTCTGCTTATCACTCGCCCATACTAAGAATCACGTGGTTTTATTTCAGTGGATTTCCGTCGAATTGTCATTCTTTCGACCATCCTTGAGGAAAAAAATGAACTCAGATTTTATTACCAGCTTGAGAAGCCTGAATCTTATACAAGAAAAATCCAGTTGTATTTTTCACATCCAAAAGTCCAACGCTAGCTCGCAGCGTTGGACTTTTGGATGCGGAAGAAGCCAGTGCGCTTTTTAATATATAAAAATAAGTATTTTATTTAGAATTTGGCAAGTGGCCTAAACTGCGTGCATCCACGAAACAAATCATAACCCAGCTATCCTGAGTGAAACTTTAGCATCAACTGTTATCCAACCGGCACGAGCTTTAGGTTGTCCAAGAATAGTAAGCCAATTCGTCAAGCACAGTGAAGAACCAAGTCGCCTCTCCGACCATTGAAGCTTTGTCTCCAGAAGAACTATTTTATTGGTTAATACTAGGGAAGAGAAATTTAGTTCCACTCTAACTACCACACACGATTTTCTCCCCTCCACTTCGTGTGGTCTTGTACGTGTTTGTGTGTGTGGGTGGGTGGATGCTTGTAAGTGTGTGTGCTTGTCTCTTTGCTTTCGTGCGAGCGTGTGCTTTTGTAGGCCGGTGAGGATGCAATAACTCGTCAAACTTTGCTTCATTTCTACCTCTTCAGTTGACGTGCATGCACAGCTCGGTCGTCTAAGTGATTATTTTGATCCCGTTCTTGCCCTAACTCGACCGGACGGTCGTTAGGTCGGTCGTGCGGTCGGTTGAGGGTTAGACGCTCAGTTTGTCAATGACTTATTCACAAGAATTGTGTGTGTGAATTTGTTTGAAATTCAATCTCCGGAAGGAACATTACGAATACCAATGCACCTGTAAGCAGTTCGGTGCCCAACCCTTGCAGCGCTTCACTTTTATTTGATTACTTTGTTTTCCTTTCCGAATTCGTTTTTGGCATGTCAATTAGCTAACAGCGGAAGTTCACTTTTGACAAATTTCATCATATTGTAAAACAAACAACTACGCAAATAAATACAAGCACAAAAATACACAGACCATTGGTCGCCATGTTGACTGAATAGCCAGACCAACCGTGATTCAACCAAATCCTCGTTGCTAAAATGGAGTCCAGCCATCGAGCTCCGGCTGACACAGGTGTTGTTGGATTTCTGGGCGAGAAAGCAGCCCGCTCTGGTGATCCGGTTTACATCGAAAGGGATGAACATGTGGTGGAATCACGATGCACGTGTTCTTCGACCGATTCTGGTCGTAGCAGTATTAGCAGCAGCCAAACAAGTCATTGTGAGTCAGACACGGTGGAAAAGGAGAGTAGTCCAAAGCATATTGATAAAATGTTATCTGTGGAACGGTCCAGAGTTTCGGATAGCCATGGTGATGATTCCAATGAGAAAGATTCGGTCCAGGATTTGGACATGTACTCTGATGTGACTCTGATACCGAAAACCACGGGAACCATTATTGTGCATCCAAATGAATCAAAGGGGCAAGCCAAGCGTACATCCAGGTCTAAGGGAAGTAAAACGGCGAAAACAAGAAAGCCAAGGACGTCTTCCAAACCGGTAAGTCATCATGGTTGGTGACACGTACAGCTAAGTACTGTTTATGGTTTGATTTGATTCTGTTGTTAGATGAAGTAGAGTTCTAATTTAGCTGCGGTTTGGACAAACTTCGTTTTGTGAGGAAATTGACTGTTTAACCCAACTATCATAATGACGGTATGATAATAAGAAAAGTAATTTTTATTTGTGCTGGTTTTACGGTTCATTTCCACTAGGCAAGCAACACATACCTGCAATTGTTTTTGTTCGCCCTTGTTGGCCAAATGCTACAAAAATACAGGGAGACGAAAACGCATAAAACTTGCGCCCTTTCGAACTGCAAACGTTATTGTAATCTGACCGGAATTTTCGTTGACAATGAAATTTGAGTACCTGAAACGGATAAACAGAGTGTTCCTTCATTGTCTTCGAGGAATAAGTACATGAGACACGAAATATGACGATCAAGTTTATAGACAATTTTATTCACTCAGTGAAAAAAAAACAAAGAAAATAAATAAAAAGTAAAAATTTACATTCACCTTACAGCAAAACATTGGGACACTATGATTTCTTTGGGAGAGAATTTTGTTTGTTCCCAAATTAGTAAATGAATATAAAATAAAGAAAGCAAAGGAGATGAGTATATACACATAAATGATCAAAATCTGCTTTCAGAATCTATCCCTTGAATACATGAATCGCCTTTTTTAATTACAGACCAAAGATAAAAGACCTTTGAGTAAAGATGCCCCATCTCAACAGAAGACTGTCAAACAAACTTCAAGCGATCAAAAAGATAATCCAACTAAGATCCAACAAGGCTTATCTGTGTCCGCTTCAACGATCAACGAGATTCCTAAACCAAGGAATTCATATTTGAAAGTGTCTATGGAGGAAAGTCGATCAAGTTCAATAGAGTTAACATGTCGGCGTCAGTCGGACTCATCTACACTTTCCAAGGACCAAGGTGAACACGAAGCGAGAATTACATCTACGGCTTCGGGAGTCTCGATAACTTTGAACAAAAGTTCTGATGACTCAAATTCAAAACCAGAAGGAACCGAGAGGAAAAACATTCATTCAAGTGGAAGGTGAGCAACACGACTTTTGTGATAGAATTCATTTGTCATTCTTATCGCGGTCAGAGTGAATTGTAGTGAAGATCACTCCGTCCGCGGGTCAACTGATTTCCTTGAATGAAAGGCCTGTCTGAATGTTTGAAGCATGTCTTGCAAAACTTTGACTAATTTCAAACGGTCGATAGATAAGAAACCAACAGATCGACGACTTTGCAGCGTAGATACCTAACTTGGACAGCTGCGACTGACTCAAGAGTAACTATTACCAGGAGCATCTATTCATAATCCAATTCACACAAGGGATAATTGAGAGACAAAATTCTAAGTGTATAAGAATGAGTGGACAGAAATACCGGTTGCGCTTGCCTGATGGTGAGTGGTTTTAACGGCGGAACTAATCATATACCTCCTTGTATCATTGTCCATTCGTACATATACTACTGACTTCCTAGTAGAATATACGTTAAAAAGCACAGTATTGATATCTTGTCTGTGAATTTTCAACATTTGTGTTATTTCACATTCTCCAGTTCTTGCAATGAAGAAGAAAACGGGCATTTGCCAAACAACTTGTTTTCCTCGAAGGCTTCTTTTTGCTCTCTGGACGATGTCAAGGGACCTCGCAAATCTCATCACTGTGTACCAACTCTCGACAGTTATACAGCACAGCCGGACACGACGGGTTCAGAGTTGCCATCTACACTGACCATAAATGCTTCCCCAAAACACTCTTCAAGGTCTGTCACACGTAGTGCCTGTCCACAGTCCTTAGTTGACGTCGAGAAATCTGAGTTAAAGTTTTCCCATTCGACTTCGTCCAGTCCTCTGCCGAATGCAAGCCAAAAGATGAGAACCCAAATGTCCAACAAACGACGCCTTCGAGCTAGTGGCTCTCCAGTCTCGGTTGGCAACTCACCTACCTGTAAACTTAATTTAATTCAGAGATCCGGTAAATCCTTCCCAATCAGGCCACTCCTTCCGACGGATTTTCAAAATAACCTCCCCCTAGGCTCTAGTACTTCACGAAAGCAATGGATTGAACGTAACAAAAGAGCCGTGCAGAATACTGCGTTACTACCAAACCCTTTGTTGCCCAATGCAAACTGCCTGTGTTTGCAAAATTTGGATACTCAAGGTATGCTTCTGGATCAACCACTCTACTGGTTCTTACCCGGATTCCATTACTCTCAAACAAACGGCACAGGAGTAAAGAATTCGAGCGCAGATAACAAATCTATGACTCCACAGCTCACCTCTTCACCCCAGATGGATGGATCGATTTTGATGACAACTTCCTGGCAATCCGCGCGTTACCAAACAGCAAGCCCCTTTGCTGCTTCAGCTACGGAATGCCCCAACGCAAAAGTGCCAGGCCCCAAAGCCCATATTGAATCTTTGGCTGGAATCCGATTATCTGGTACGGGATATTTCTTGGTTAGATCATCATTTTATTCACGCTCACCTTTGTGAGTATTCTCACTGTTTAGAGTATCATTATAGCCTAAAATGAGTACGAATCTGTAACTGGTAAAAAACTCTAATTATATTTCGTTAGAAGAGGGCATTGGGATGTTCGATATGTTTTAGAAGGGATGAGGAACATCAATTTGAATAGACCAGGTATCCTCTAAGCTCGAAGCTTTTTCAGTGAAAAGTCCCAATAGCCGAGTTCAACACCGACATAATTTGGCCTTTTCCACCCGTGACCTTGGAGGAAAGATGCATTTTTCAAAATGAGGAAATACTACAAGATGCTAGATTTTGTAATTTGTTTCAACTACACGTGTAGTTCACATTATTGTTGTGTTCGCTTTTTCCGATAGCATATGCTACGCAAGAAACCCTTTTATAAGTGCCTAAGTGAGCAACCAGGAAACCACTGAACTGGTGAACTCCAATTATGATGTAAGTAGTATGTTATTGTACCTGGATGACAGGAAGAAATTCACTTGGAAGCACACGACCAGATACAGCAACATACTACTTACATGTGACGTCGGAACTTGGGACAATGTGTTTTGGTTTTGAAGATTATTGTTCGACTAATCTACAGGAAGCCATTCGAAAAATCACCTTGTGATTTCAAAAAAGAATGTATTTGTCCATGCAAGCTGGCTACAATTCAAAAGATATTTAGGCGAAGTGGGCACCACATTCTACTTTCCTTTAGATTTCGGTGGAACCCCGATTCTTTTCCAGAAATTTCCGTTTATTTA
The DNA here is from genome assembly GCA_948099385.1 of Fasciola hepatica. Taxonomy (NCBI): domain Eukaryota; kingdom Metazoa; phylum Platyhelminthes; class Trematoda; order Plagiorchiida; family Fasciolidae; genus Fasciola; species Fasciola hepatica. The sequence continues at coordinate 3,246,612 of CANUEZ040000012.1, read as the reverse complement.
AAACACGGGTAAACTTTTTATACCAGAAGTAGCTTATCCCAGTTATGGTAATATAATACAATGCGTATTATTTTATGAATCATGGCTTATTGATTCTGCAATCAGAATGTTGAACGTGAATCTCTGCCGCAGGTTATGCACGAAACAAAGGTGACTTAAGTCCGGAAGGTTCTTCGTACGACGGATGGTCAAGCATTCTGAAATACATTGTTGTGCTTCATAGTAGTAAAAGCAACCATTTTTGCCAAGTCTTTATTCCGTGTACTGAATGGTTTTAAATGAGCTCCTTTGAGAATTAATTCGCTCTCGGTATACGACGTTACACTGCTTGGGAATATCACACTCTTCCAGAGAGAATTATCGTCACTAAAGTACAGATGGTCAGTCGGTATTTTAAAGTTATACCTGACTTTCCGTGAAAGTGGGTTAGTTATCATTTTAACTGCTTTGTGTAATTTGAGATTTTAAACAACTGCGTAGGTAATTATCTGAGTAATTGCACTACATAATATGCAATCGGTTGCCCACAAAGTTGAAAAATAGAAATCCATGGATTTTACTTTTGTTTCGAATTAAAGTTGGTCTTTCTAAGGCAAGACCGGTTTATGTCAGATTCAACGGTAGCTGGTAAACACCTCGTTGCAGTGGACTGACATAAGAGGTTGAGTTTCAAACCGCTTCCGCTCCTCTGCACTGGAAGGTAAATTTCCGTCCTCTTTTAGCTTAACCTTAATCAATCATCTTGGGCTTTAGGTCTCGCTTGATTACGTAAAAATTTCCGAAGCAGATTTTAATGCTCTGTCTCAGCAATTCAGTGTTTCAATTAGGCTCTTTCGTTTTACTGTTCTGAAGTGCAATAAAAAATCAGTATGCAATCAAATAGCTCCTGCAAGGAAATGATACAGCAGGAAAATGTGAATGGTTTTTATCTTCCTGAACTTGATAGTTTAGTTTTTCTTTGGATTGATACTAACATAAGTATTATAGGAGCTAAAAATGCTTGCTTGTAAAAGGTGTGCAAATGAAAGTAATATTCTAGACATTCGTCTTTAGCTTTTTGTAGGTCACGATCTATTTGACAACTGTTTTTGTCGTTCACGTACTCATAGAAAACTAAAAGACCGGCTAATAACCCTGAGGAATTTTCCATTCACGAAGAATCTTTATTATTAATAAAGTGAATTATTATTTTCCAAATAAATCGCTAAGGTTCAGTGCTATAATGCCGACACTCTACTAGATAATCCAAGGCTGATGGTTTTCAAGGTGTACTTTTTTCGCTTCATAAATCCAAAAACTCTTTTAGCAAGTCAATACCAACTTGATTTTGCTCACAGTATTCAGTCAGTGAGTCTAATACATCCTTTCTTTGTGTTACTAAGGACAGGATGCTGATGCGTTTGTCCTTTTCCCGATCATAATGGAGTACAAGCAAAACAGAAAGGAATACCTAGATTCGCTTTGGGGAAAGCTTCTGGGTTCTATCCTACTATCTGTGAGCAGTCTATCTAGGTAAATGCGCTCGTTCTTATCTTAAGTGAACAAATCCTTGCTTCTCAAACTGTAACGATAAACGTTTCTGGAATGCTTCGTTCCCAAAATAATGTACTGTTTCATTCGTCACATCTTACTCCGCTACAGATGATGTAAAAATGAACATGGAAGTCTCGCATCACTACTGCGAAAAACTGAAATGAAGAAGCTAGAGTAAAAAACGAACCGAATCCAGGATAAATCAAGCATGCAATAATAGATCATCATTAGTTTTGGTCAAGTCATCTTATTCGGACCATCTTTGGCGCAGTTTTCAGAACAATGTTCTTTCACGGATGATGCTGTGCGTGATTTTGTCACATGAAGGATATGACTAGTAAATTTTGTAAAATATTCTCGAAAGCAGTTACTTTAAAAAGCAAGAACAAGTGTCGGAAATATTTTTTCCCTTCTTTCACAGATTCCACGACATTTTCCAGAATTATTTTTAAACAATTCGTTGGTTTCGTAAAATCGAATGGAAAGAATGTGAAGATCCCAGTTCAGAACATCTCACACTGTTTTGTTCCGTGTGTTAGTTAGTCTCACAGCCCCCTATGGCTGATTTCGCGGATACCCATCTTTGAATCGTAGGGCACATACTGATTACCAGAGGACACGCTTTTCCGAAATTCACTTCAGCCTGCTGTTCATTGTAACAGAGCTGCCTAACTGTTGGCTTTAGATCGATGAAGCCGTGTTCTTTACCAGGCTTGTTTGACATTTGAAAAAGGTATTCAAGTTTAATACTTACTCGCGAACTAGTTGGTGCTTATAAAAGTCGTATCAATAAACCCGTATGCGATATTCCTTTCGATCCTATGCCAAACAAATTAGGAAGAGTTTGCAGTGTGATCAGCCAGTCGGAACTAACATTGACGGAGCTAGTCATCATATAAGATTTTTATGGTAACAGCTATTCTAGAAAATACTAATGAAAATTTTCCAAGTGGACTGCATGCAGTTCAAATAAGGAAAAAACTCTAATTCAATTTGCACGATAAATCAATGATTCCTTAATGTCTCTTTCATAACATTTTACTTTATTGTTTGAAAACCATTTCCGAATAAATTCAACAGTTACTTTTATTATTCATATTAGGGCATATCATCCTAGTGAAATCGACTGGGGATTTCTCATAAACCATGTTTTCGAAACAGTGATTCACACTTGTGATAACAACATCCAACAACAACCTGAATCCCGTCCCCGTATAGACTTGTCTAACGAGAATCAAGCAAGTATGTACTTTGTGCCAAATATTAGTTGTTAAATCGACTATCTTGATCACTGGGCATGTCGAATCTGACAAGTTTGCACGGGAAACGAATAACTGCGATGGATGAAAACAGAAAGAGGAATAACGAGACTGTCATGTATTTCTTAGTGACTAATGCTGTGACAACGAAAACTACGGTAAGACCTATATCTGGGGAAACATTCTGCAGCGTAATTTCGTCCACTAAGGGAAATAAGAAGGAGATGGATGAGATGAGCGAGGTGGTTGGGATGTCTGAAAGTTGGCTCGACAAAGTAATTGCTGCGTGAGGTTTTTCATACAAAGACAGTTTGAAGAACACTACCAACTTTCAGGATCCTAACATTCCCAAGTTCTCAGATGGCTTAAAGACAAAGAATTATTTAGTCGGGTCAGGTCGATGTTCAGCTTAAGGCAGTTGGTCTATGGTATGCCTGACAACTGTAGCTTAACACCACGGAGCTCGAGCGTCTATGGCGTCTATTCGCACTTTCGCACGGACAGCCGACGATCTGCTTTTCTTGCCTGCTGTACTTGACGCAGATAAATGGCAAATGGCAAATACAGTAGGAAGCTGATTGGTAAACATAGAATCCATTTTTAATTGCGGAAAACCGATATACAAGGTTGGTGAAATGCACATTTGCACCAATATAATACGATGATGATGTGAAGCTGAATTCAGGCAACATTTCCTTAGGTTGATTTGAAATAAGCAAACTGATGCGGGAATACAATAGCGTGTTTTCTCAATTTCTGCAAAATAATTGCTGAAACTTTATGCCTACTGCCCATTAGCGTCCTGCAAATTCCTCTGAAGAACAAGAGTGTCTTGTTAGAAAACATTTGTGACAATTTCACTCTTTCATTTGAAGATCTCGAAACCTTTTGTGTATTTCACGCTGTTAGGGTCTTTTGGAAAAAATTTCAAATAACTCAAATAGTAAGTCGAATGACTTTTTATATCATGGTGATTAAATTACATCATTGTTTCTCACTATCCATCCAAAAATGAAACTAGTGTTGTGTCTTTATGTGAATCCCGTGCAGGCTTGATATTTTGTAAAATTAGTGTTTTCCTTGCGCGAACAACTAGGCAGCATTTCTTAAGCTAAGAGCATTAGAATCACATGGTTATTCTTCCAAAGTTATTTCCTTGGTGTTACTTTGGAACGAGGACATGGATTTTCGATGTAAGTAGTATAGTCGGAATCAAATGATGTGTTGGCCATAAATCAACCGTGGAGTGGTCAAGTATGGCGATGGTTGGGCAGAAGAGACCCTAGTACACATGACTGCTAAGCTCCCACAACTGCGAAAATGGTTGTATTCTTCCTGAGCTTTATGTATCTAGTCATTCAGATACTGTACCATGCTAGTCATGTCGAGAGTAAACGCTTTAGTTCTATGTTTTAGTATGGTTACCATTCTCGATGCTGCAGGCACTGATTGAAACGCTCTTTGGTATGTCATTCTTCTGAAAAAGTCTCAGTTGAATCATGTTCGTTTGAACTAGTTTTTTCAATACTTGCTTCATGATTCATCCTCTTTTTTCATTGGTTTTTGTCATGATGGTGGAGTGTTCTAAGTTGGTACGTCCTTTTATCCACTGATAAAGATTTGCTTTCACATAATTTCCTATGATCAACCCAATGAGTAGAACCATAATATCATAGAGAACTTATTAGACAGCAGCACGTTTTTTACTGTTTACCGGGGCCCAATTTTGGGATATAAGCTTCCTGAAAGTCAAATAGGATTCAACTGATATTCTCAGGGTGTAAAACCATGGTTAACTATGCTATCGGAACAGTTAAATGTTGACATTTAAATAAGGGCACCGGGAATTATGCTACGAATGGAAGTATGGTACCTAGGCTTCCAGATACTCGAGTGAAAGCTCTTGAGTTTGTTATTGCAACCTTTAAAAAAGAATGCGACGGTTGGTAAAGAATGATGTACCAGATGACAATGCAGCACTTGAAAATAATGCCTGACTTAATGTCAGATATGATAACTGATCTCATTTTCGATCAATTCCAAACAGGCGGCTTGTGTCTGACGGAATAAATAGTAAACTAAATCGTAATTGATCAGGAGGCTTTTATCACGGTTCTGAAGATGGGTGTAGAAGAGAAATAATATAAATCGCGGAATTCTATAGCCATGTGGGGGGAAAGAAAGTATAAAACGTGCTACAACGAGGGATACCCAAAGCAGTTCCCTTCTAGGATGTTCTGAACGCTTTTTCACTTAGAAACATTTGAGTCCTGATGATTTTTCCGGCGAGCTGATTAGTAGCTTTCCTTGCTGGTACTTTTTCAGATGCCAAACCCAGCAACGGTAAATCAGTATACGTGCCACGGGCAACTTTGCCTACCAAAAGTCAATTTTATGAACTATCCAGTGTTTCCGCGCGCACAGACCAGGGGGCTAACGGACAGAGCGAATCTTCTGCTCCCGCTGATCCACACAACCAAAACGAACGAACTGCGAAAAAAAGAGAAATGTTCGAAACAGACAGAAATGAAGTCCTACCGTATGATTTTAAAATGAATACGAAAGCCAATCAGAACGAAAGTGCAAACCTTTATTTGTCGTCCGAACTTGTAAATTCTACTAAAATTCGACCGATTCTCACCAACGCAGACTCTTCACGACATGCGACCGTATCGTCAGTGCCAATATCGATTTGTGGATCTGAACCCAATGATGTTTCACGTTCCTTCTTTGCAGGGTCTATCCTGTCCGGAGGAAATACTACCGGTCAAATTATACCGAATATGGTAACTTATAACGGCGTAAGTGAACCTTGTGTCGTGCCAACCAACTTTGTCTACGTGTACAGTACTGATGGTCAGCTATTTGCTATTCCAAGCACGTCGATGATCTATCCAACTCATACGGCTCTACCTAATGCCGAAATCGGTTCAGTTAGTGATTCCGCTTATAGCAGCCCAGCGGCTATTTTATCGGCCCAAACCGTTCACGAAGTAAACCTACAGCCAACTTTTACGGCCAACAATTTCGAAATTCCCAATGGTTTACTTACAACGGGGCAAGAATTGACTCTAGATTCGGATGCTACTCTAACACCACAATATGGGTCAATCTGCACCAACCAATTGGCCGTTTCGGGACATGTTCCACCAAGTTTTCCACCGGAAGTTTGCCAGTGGTCAGCATGCAATTTGCCTGTGGACAGCGAGCACGGACCGAGTCTAACCATATCCTCTCAGCAGCAAACGTCAGCGCAACCTATTTTAATATCTTCACAGAATGCCAGTATGCTGGTGCAAAACGCATACGCGCTTAATAGCCCGTATATGTCCGGAAGTGTTATTTCCAACCAATCTCGTCCATCTATAATTAGCTCAGGGGAACGCGCCGGCAGAGAACCAATAATCGTTCAAAGCGCAAATGCGCTTCGTGCCTCACAGCACAGTCAAACATCAAACCTGGGAGAGAGTATGAAACCAACAAGGTCATCATATGAAGCCTCATCTGGTCTTCTAGGAAGTGCAAAGCATACAGGATCTCTGTTGGGTGATTCGAAATCGATGGTACTGCATCCAATATCAACATTCATAGATGACCTTACCCGCACCGGACCAAGCAACCAAAGTGGACATGTACGACAGAAGAAAGTGAGTGTACACATGAAACTAAGTATTCAAATGCAGTATGCCAGAATTTGAGCCGTTTAACAGTCTTTCCTTGAATCATAAGTAATTAGTTTGTGCAGATATTCTGTATGCACTGTGAATAGTTAACTTCAGCAAAACTGCTCCTAGGTATCTACTTAGTGAACAGCCATTAGAATCTTTCAGTTCTGTCACAGAAAATAACCGGTTTCAAAGAAAGGCGAGGAAACCTGAACCCAAGCAAGAGAGATTTATAAATATTTGCTTTTCTGTGAGCTGATTTTTACTAGGTGGCATTGATAAATATTGATAAACTTTACCTTGTTTTAAGCGACAAACCGCTTCAGGATTGAAATAAAACTAAAGAAATGAAAATGAAATTATAGTCTTGGACGGAAACATCCCCAAATACGTTCAAAAAAAGACTAGTTTTCTAATATCAGTAAGCTGATAGACTCAGGGAAATCTTATGGGAGTTTCATTTGTTTTTTTACAGCATTCGTCGAAAACCAATTTGTACATTCGTGGTCTACCATCCACATTCACCGAGGAACAACTGCATACACTAGCTCCAGACAAGGATCTGATACGGTCCGTCAAACTAATTAGCGGAACCGAGGGTGAAAGTACGTCCGAAACGTGCAAATATTTCGTTGACATTCTGTTTCGCTTCGTTGGATTGTTCTGTTATATTTTTTCGATCTTCTGTCTACAAGTTGGTACACCCAGGCCATGAAAAATGCCAATTATAACTTATATTCTCAACGTTCAAAACACTGAAACTGTTCTGTTATTTCATCGGGTAATTCTGAAGCCATGTGTTGACCAGAACACGTACGCTACAATGCACCAGCAAAGTAGTGGTGAAACATTTTAAAACTAAAATCCTTTGACTCCGTTTTGTATCATCATGTATTTCCTATATATGTCACGATGTGCAGTTGTACTTATTTCGATTTCAGTTTTAATGATGACAGCAATTTCAATATAGGGAGCTCGCCTGACATACATTCCAACTAACAACATGACTTTGTTCTCCCCCGCACTTCTCATCCACGCCCAACATATTATTAAATGCGAACACACGAACTACATTTACAGTGTACGGATTTATCGATTTCATCAATAATCTGGCTGCTCGAGCTGCACTGCTGCACATCAAATCTGTCAACCGTGAACTATACGTCAATTTTGCCTATGTGAGTCGAACGTGTCATCCAAACTGACTTTGGTCTATATCAGAAAATGCCTATTAATATCGTCATTCAGTTGGACGAAAAAACAGTATTCAACTATAGCAACTGCTACATACCGACTTTGTTCATTTTTTCTAACCTGTTTTATTCAGCACAAAACATGTTGACTGAGGAAGTCATACCAAATATACATGTTGCCAGTAAATGTATATGAAATAAGAATAGCTTCAAAGCAGTGGTTTTTCGAATTGCTTTCATTTTTGCAAGAAAGAGAACACACTGCCCTCATCAAATGAGTATAAACCTACAATATAAGAATGCAGTGAATATACTGTCGTGTTAGACCAAAACATAATCGAAGAGGCACTCCTGCTTTAACCGGAATCAGAAATATGTGTAAAATGATAACGGATTAGTCCTTTGAAGGATCTTGGTTTGGGCTGAACGGTTTGTTACGAATTTTTTTCTAATGCACGCCACACATTCCTGTCTGAACATAAACGTAACAAAAACATTTCGTTACATTTTCTTGAAAGTAAATTTTGTTGAGTTTGTTATACATTATTCTATGAGATTTTTATATGAATTTATAATCCACTACTTTTTGCATCTTCATTTTCATTTTACAATATTTCTTTTTCTTCTGTATAAAATGATCGATGACGGAATTCTCCGGGTACAAATAATCAATCACGACAGTGATCAGTTCTTACCCCACTTTGATTTGTGTATGAATTATCACTGGTTGTCCTATGGGTCGATAAAGCAGTTTGACTTCCATTATTTTAATTGCTTTCAACCAATGATTACAAAGTGAAAGAAATACTTTCCTGCAACTGGACTGCAGTCACTTGGTTATTGCATTCGATTACCAGTGTTTGATGCATGTGTTATCTAATGTGGGCCGATCGGATCCACAGCTTGCATCCATGTGAACTGCAGAAATCTCTTGCTTTTGCATACAGGAATCAGAGAAAGATCCCCACAACGTCTACATAACGAACATCCCAGAAACTTGGACCGCTAGTAATGTGGAAGACTTGAAGAAAATCTTCCAACCGTATGGTCAAATAGCCACAGCCATTGTGATGACTAAAAGATCGAACAATTTCTGTACTGGTGAGTGCCTAATCAAGTTTGCAATGAACGAAATCCTGTAAATTCTGACCATTCTCAGAGTTTGAGTCGAGAAAGCAAATGGAACAAAGGACTTTTACATGTCAGTCTACGATGAGATATGCAGGGAAGGTTATTTTTTCTAAGGTAATGAAACACTACGTAATAGACGCTCGTAGAATTCAGCTGAAACGGCGCACCGTTTCACGTAAGCAGTATTCACTTGCCCCCTAACCCAATTTTCGCCTATTCAAACACTCCGCATATTGAAGTAAATCAATGGTATTTAGAGAGCTGTTTACCGCAGCACAGATTTCCAACGGTCATCAATCCCAATGTTTATGCATGGAGAAACCTTCACTTATTGCTGACAATCATGATCAGTAAGCGAAATAAGCAGCGTCAAAGTAGTGATGTTTTCGAATAGCACATGCGAATGCTTAACTGACCGAATAAAACCAAGTCAGCTATGTGCTTGAGTCTTCTTTGCTGCTATAGGCAAAATACATGGAGTGGAACTTTAGTTTCATAAAGAATAAGAGACACATGACAGACCGAAATGACCACCTCTGAATCGACCCCCGGCTGTTACTTTTTATTTTCTCCCAGTTGCCAACCAGTTGTTGGTTCTTTTAAACTGCCTTCACAAGTTTTATGACTGTGGCACAATGAAAATTCATATGTACTCGTTAATGTTTTAGTCAGACAAAATCACTCTGATCATACCTGAGCACTAGTCCACTTAAGCCTCGCCTGCAGAAACAGCCTGTACCCATTACTAGGTCACGGTCGAGCGCAAATAGGGCTACTTTGTGAACTACTAAAGGCTAGCCTAAGGCACATGATCAGACGAGCCATGACTACAGCCTAACATGAAGTATATAGCTTTGATGAACATGTATTTAACCTCAAACGTTTTCAATTAGTGCAAACGATTATGCGTTTCTGAAAAAGACTCTTTGCCCTATGTTATAACGTGTTGTGCCAAATGCATTAGGACTAATCACCCGGATTTGCTCAACCCTGTTTTACAATTAGTTGTACTTGGTACAGTTACTCCGACTGATTCTAAATACATAAATTAAGTTACTCCCGGTTGAAGCACAAAATAAGCGCCGTGTATCGGGAAGCAGAAAATAAATCATTACGGTAGAGCACTTCGATATTTGTTTAGGCTAAAGCCTAGTTCAATTTGAATTATCTTGATACAGCAGAACAAATTTCAAAAGCATGCCTGTACCTAGATATATCTTGACGAACAATAAAAACAAATGAAGATTTTGCCTTGGTAGCAAACGAGTTGATTAAAAAAAAAGATCAGATTGGTTAAACCTGTTTCTGTAAAGTATTTAGCTTTTGAATTATATTGGTTATGTTTGACCATATATTCACAAAGCAGCAGGAAAGTTAATTGGTTTCTTTGTTTCTACTCAAAGCGAGTAGTCGTGAAAAGCGTCACCACTTGCCAAATAAATCATAATTCTGACACAAATCTTTGGAGGCTGTAATGGGAACGTTGGTTCGAATAAGATGAGAACTATTCATATTAGATCAGAAAAATAAAACCTTGTAGAAACAGCCATATAATTACTGGAATATTGGAGCCAGAGAGTATTTCAATCCCAGCCGGTAATCGCTCGTTAGTATGCTGGCAATCACACAAAAGGATGGCCCAATTTTGTTTACGATAGCTATCTTTGCGGATGATGCCGTGGACGTGTTGGTCGTCTTTCGAGAGTAAAAATGTCGCGCAGCTGCGATGATTCATCATTTTGGAATAACACTGGATGATTCCGTAAAATAACCGATATTAAAAGGGGATTAGATGACCTTCAGTGCAGTTTGTTGATGCGGTATCTACATTCCTCTTTAACCCCGCAAATGAAGGTTCGTCAACCCTTGGAGCAAAGCACGTTTTCTATGTCATATTTTTGATGGGCTGGATTCATTTACTTAACTGAGCCTCCAGAATTAGGTAATGTTGGAATTTTTATACGGTTGCATAGAGATTTTCAACAAATGCCTTATTCCTAGTAAAGAGCATAATCTTTCAGCTTTTAAACCTGCTCTTTTGTGCTCTAGCTGTACAGCTCAGTATTCAGCCCCTCTTGAAAAATTCACGGTGAATGTTTGATCCATGAATTCCGAAAACAAGGTCAGAATAAAATTTTGTCGACTAACACTTCATTTTTGTACAGGCTGATAAAGGTTTTCACGGCCATTTTCTAATCAAGATGGGTCACCCTAATTACTTTGTGCTTATTTTGAGACAAACAAATATTGGTAAATTTGTTTATTCACTCGATTTTACGGTTATAGATTTGTTAGCCCATTGAATTTGTATACACTCTCGTGAAACAGGGCTGTTTCTCCCTCAGGCTCTCAAACTTTGAAAGTAACAGCGACGTAATTTTTGCCTCCCAAGTGTAAATGTGACGTTCAAGATATCGTAATGTCTACTTACGAGTACAAAAGACAGCGCTTTGAATTGGAATTCACACACCGTTGTATGCTAGCGCTGCTTTCTCTCAACAGAAAAGAGTCTTTTCAAACATTCGTAGTGGAGCAAGCAGATGATTAGCACGCATTAGTTATGTTACCAGTGTGAAAAGTTAGAACTTGCTGAATAATAACCGATACAGCGTGCCAAAATATGTCACGTGATATTTGTTTTGTGTGATCATTTTCACCCCTGATCACCCTGAAGGGGCCGGATTTGTTCGATTTGTACGCACTGAAGACGCTCAACGGGCGATCGAGGGGATTCGTGACGCTCAAATTATACTTGATGGAGGCAAAGGACCACTGGAAGTAAAGTTGGCAGATCGCCAGAAACCAACCGAGGATCAAAACAGGTGGGCTACATGGCACTGTTCTAGACTCATCCAGAACCTGCATATAACCTTGACATTGTCCGGAAATTCATTAGTTTATCTTCATTTTGTGAACAAAGACTGATGAAAGTAGTTTGAACATTCAGCAAGCGATAGCAGATTCTTTTCGCCTACAGTGAACACATGACCACATGTGGCCAGTCCGGAATGTTGTCTCCGTGTAACTTTTGCCCTGCTGGACTGTTTTTCGCGCCAACTGGAAACGGAATATGGGACATTTTTGTTGTAGGATGCAGAAATTGTTATGAGGAAGCAAATGACAAGAAAATACTTCTTTCGATATGTCTTCTCAGGCGTTTGCATAGATATTTCTGAGTGAGTGAGAGTATCCGTGCAGCTGTAGATAACAGTGACTGGGAAAGTGTCCAACAAATCCGGTAGATTTACAGCAACTTTCAGCATTTTCATGTATGGGAAATCAATTTATAATCAACTGCTAACTGGAATGCGGTTATCTCGCAAGCATTTTTGGATTCAAGTTATACGTACACATATATTACTAGAATGAACTATGCTGGCTTTGTAATAACTATAATTACCATTATGAATTTACCGGCTAACAGTGTGGTCGTTATGTTATTCCCAATGGTGCTGATTAAAATGGTGCCTTAGTATGGTGCTTCATATAGTACAGTTATGTATATAAATCGAACTGAATATATTCCCAATGGGTGCAGTTCCCAAAAAACCCAACAGTCATCAGAGATATAGTCATTTTGTTGTTTTGTCGTAGAGAAAACAGTGAATACAAGGTACAGTAAACCCGAAAACCTTTGCTGAATTTCCGCCTTGAATTTAGCACCAAACCTAAAAAAACCTAGTGGCCGTCAGCGCGTAAATGCCTGATAATTATCAATAAGTAAAGCGGCCTTGTGGGAAAGTCACACAACTAGCTAAGTTCTGGTTACCCGTGGTAACCGAATGTTTCCAAATGTGAATCATTGTTAGAAAGGTATTCCCGCGTCGGTGCAAGACGGTGGTAGAGAGTTCATCAACAACAAGTAATCCCAGGACAGTTTACAGTTCTTTGTTTCCGTGGTAATCAATCAGGAGTTTTGGACAACCAGAAGAATGCAATCATGCAATAAAAAGACTGAAAAAGGCTGATTTTACGTAGTTCTTCTATTGCTGGAAATAGAATCACTGCAAAGTATGAACCCTCTTCGAAACACTTAAACTTGTTCTCGTGATTATTATCACAGAGTGAAATGTTTTTCTGCTTACGTTAATAAAAGTTTGCTTTTCACATTTGCTTTATGGACCAGTGTATTATTTGTTCATTCTATGGTCCAGTTTTTGACACACAACTTAAAACCGGAGATATTTCAGGTTGCTCAGGTTAGGCATGTGGAAAGGGCGAAAACTGATTTTACAGTAAGACAGAAAAAGCATGTCCCATTGAACCGTTATCATCTTCAAATTCTTTGATAGTTATCAAAGCTGTTTTGCTTGCCGAAGAACACAGTTGTTGGTAACATCACAAACAATTGAAATGTGCTTAAAGTAAGATTACAGAAAAAATATCTAATGACGAGTTGTTTTTCACCGATATTCATCTGTTTCATGGAAATATGAAGTGGACGGTTAAGATAAATTCGTCTAACTAGAAGTTTACACACTGAGACTATTTTCATCTGCCAAGTTTTAGTCGAGGTAACATCTACTAATAGAGCTTGTATGCACACTAGTATCTCTTTTTCGACTCAGAAGTCAGGACTTGCAGCACACTTTGAATTTGGTGAACCCGTTATATTTACTGCCGTGGTCAAAATAGCAATCACTTAAATGGGTATTTGCTGCCCGCTTACAGGAAACAAAAAAACATATTTTCTCGATTTTTTTACACTATCTTCACCATCTACCGCAGGTGAATTTTGGTACCCAGTGGGGCGGTTATGCCGTGAATCCTCACTCTACTGGTGTTGTCAGTAAATGATTATACTAGAAATTCAGTTCGCATTACAATTGTCCAATTGTTTTCGTGGGTACAATTGAAGATAAATAGTTGACAATTTTTCCGCTCATGTTTCAAATGATTGCACCCGAGACATAATCGAGTGAAGGTGAGTAGTGCTTTCGTTATTCATACAATAGAGCTGAAGAAAGTTACCATCTGCCGTCTTTGTTCTAAAGTACAGCAGCACGCATATAATGAGGAAAACTCGGAAGAAGAAATGTTTCTAGTGGTCTTCCTCTTATTACATTCTAAGTTTGACTGACTCAGTTCATTCATGCCCGATAAATGGTTTCAGCAATACAAAACCGCGTACTTGGAAACCCTTAGTCGATGGGAGTACACCAGGGTCCGATGTATCCAGTGAAAACCAAATTGATTCAGGTCGTCCTTCTGGTGTACCGGTCTCAAAAAAATCCGGCGGGTGCTTACTGACCGCCAATCCGGTGTCTCCGCTATTGGGATTTGCTTTAAATGCGACAAATAGAGGAATACGTTCCGCGAATGGAATGTCTGTTGGACAGGGTTTGCTACCTGATGCAATCAATCTGAACGCACTTCGTTGCTTGAACAACCCGACGACATTTGCACTAGCTTTTCAAAATGCTCTGGCAAATACGTCGTTGGTTTCCTCAAATATTCTGCTGCCCAACCCACTCAATGCGGTAAATATTCCTATGTCATTGTCCAATGAATCACAACCATCTAATCAGTCCAACGTCCCGGCCTATCGAGCTCAGGCGCAACAAATAAGCAACTTTTTGTCCCAAAATCGAGGTCCTCGATTGAGTACAGGGTTATTGCAAAATCCACCGCTTCCTACATCACCGCTGTATCAACACCAGCCTGGACTCATACCACTAATACGTAATCCAGTGGATGAAATGACTTTTAATACTCCCACTGTTGGAATCTCTGGAGCTCATCCACAGTCCGCTATTCTCGGGCACGGTGAGTACAAAATGGAACATGTGCTATTTAAATGCTCTTTCATTCATGTTTATCCTCTTTTGTCTGATTATTTGTAATCGTGTATAGAGTATACAGTGTGTCAGGAAAGGGAGTCAAACATATCAGATACCACGGAGACGTAAATTTTCCATCCATAGCAAGCTTAGTTCCAGAAGTCTCCAGGTGATAGCATTCTATAGTGACGGTCGCGCAATTATTGATATGGTGGATAAGGTAAATGAATGAAATACGATTCACGTACTTATTGAAGCTATTTTATTCCTGGGAGGAATCCGAGGTAGAACTTTTGTGTTACCCTACATTCCCTCACCCAACAAATCAATACCTCAGTTCGCGAACTTAAACAAGAGATTTCTCATAATGACCCATTTGTTGGATAAGTGATATCTGACGTAATAATTTTGTTGACTTTCGTGCAGTGAAACATCGGTGCGTGTAGTCATAGTTTAGCTCTTACTTCTCGTATATGAGAATGTGCACAAGATTTTGGTTTATTTTCGAGTAGATCCTGTGGGGAACTAAATGTTGTGTAATTTTATTTTTGGAACCCGCTATTTGCTACCAGTTTTACCAAAGTTGTTCTTGTCAGCTGTTTCAAAAACCTCAGTGTTTGTGTTGGTCTTGCCGCTGACTTCAGAGTCCCAAGGGAGCTCATCAGCTTTCAAGGATGGTAGAAGATCATGCCCAAATATAGTTAAGTTTAGGTTAGGCACCACCCCATCACAAGAGAGCTGAATGACTGATCAGCTCCTAGTACTCAAGAAAATTCAACAAGTTTCCGCAAATGCACCGCCATTGAAATGCTGTGCTTTTGCCTGCACAGATCCTGTTCTGTAAGTCAATGGGTTCACGTGCATGCACGCTTAAGTACGAGCAAAACCGATGTGGGGTTTGTATTTGATGGCGTAGTCAACATTGTTCATTTGATTTTAGATTGCTAATGGATTCATGTTTGGTTTGCGATAAGCAAATGGTTTGAAAAATAAATAGCAAACCTTGAAAGGGGAAAATTGTACGCAGTAGCTCTGAACCCACAGTGAATGACTTTTGCCCTCAAATTTCGGAAAGGATTGGCCTTTTTCTACGCACTTGAGTTCACAGGGGAGTGTGATCTATTTTTTCATAGTAGTAGAGATATCTAGGACATTTTCAAATCAAATGGATGAATACATCGCAATTTTAGCGTACTGCTAATGGAATATAACACATGTTTTGAGAGTTGCTTCTCAAGAGCATAGATCATTTTTAGCTCCAGTAAGTACCCAACAATACGACTAATTTATTAGAACTATTTGAATCTAAAAGCTTAGAATATTCGGTCAGACAAATGTTCGCCAAAATATTTGCCAATTCTCGTCATCTTTACTGCTAACATCGCAAAACGAAAGCACAGACGCTGGAGATGACGTCATAATAAAAAGCTACATACTGGTTTGAGCGAAATGGTTCATTGCAAAATTCCTCTAGCAGTAAAATATGGTACGTTCACAACACAATAAAATAGGTCTAAAATAGTTGGAATGTAATTGCTTGAAGTCAAAATAGCGCTGAAATTGATTTTGGGAAAGAGTTTGCGAGTAAAGATTTAATTTCCATGAATTTCAATAAACAGCATAATTGAAATTCAGCCATGAATGCGCATTAATTCTACAAAAACGAGCTCTGTCGCTGGGGTCCATTCTTTCGAAATATTTCACGTAGACTGACAGGACCAGATACGGTCCTTCATGTCGCTGTCGCTAGTTTGCTCGCTGACCAGCACATGTAGTGCCGACTATAGATTCCTTAGGACTGGAAATTGTATTCACAATACAATCAAATATGTATTGGAATCAGTCCTAAATACACCGTGCTTTGTTACGCGATTCCCAATTACATACCAAACCAAACGTCTGTACATGATTAAATTCGGTTGTAATCGGTATTTCTATTTCTTTCCACTTATCTCTTCTCAAATACAACCCCGTGTATCCAGCTCTTCAACCTAACGGAACCTGGACTGCATCAGCTCTCATTCCCGGCATGTTTGCTTCAGTGTAAAGTGATAAAATCAAAGGAGAATTTCCTCTATTGCAAAAGCCGGAAAAAAATCACATGGACGACGTTTCTGAGCTTGTGGCCCAAAAAGAAAAATAAGGTTCATCCCATAATCACATTTTCACGTGAAAACCTTTTTCAAATGGACCTCATCGTAACCATTCTTGCCCGTATTGATCTATTGGATAAAAGTAATCCTTTTAGGCGTATGACTTTTAATGGAAGAGTTTTTACCGTCTGATCATTCGGTCCTCAAGCCGAAAGCACAAATGACTATTTTTTCGCTCATCGGTCAACCATAGATTGAAACGTGCAACTGGATACACCGTGTATGTGATGTCTGATCACTTTGTGCACTTTGGGAACGACTTCAATTTTTCTGTCTGACCTTTCCCCTTATTCGTTTGCAAATATTGGTTTAGACAACAATTTCGGAGCAGTCTTTTGTACACTGTTCGACTGTGCACGTCTAGCTGACTGCTATACATCACATACCAGACAAAAAGCATCGTTCATATTGCAAAATAAGATGTGTTTAGATTTCAGAAAGTACACCTTCTCCCAATAGTGCCCTGTTAGTGTATACTGGCGGGAAGCCCGAAGCATTGCATTCGATTGCTTAAACCGTGCGCTCTCAGTCATCATCAGCGTACTATGGTTGTTCTTTCTTGCCAGGACTGAACGGGCAACACATTTTTCGCGTATTCAAGCAAGCCAACGCAAGTTATGTCCAGGTTTATTATTTTTTGAAAAGTGACAATTCTTTCATAATTATTGTAAAACTGAGCACAAACCTTTTCGCCGCTTCTGTCGTTTTCTCTCCCTCTCTCTTCCTCTTTGCAATTCGTGTGTTGTGCTTAATGTTGTGTCTAATGTACGCAAAATGTAGGAATGTTAGTAACAAGGACAACGATGGTTTTGACAGTAACAATAACTTTTCCTCTACTTTCATGTGATTTTGCAACCAACGCACACAATATCTCATATCGTATTCGAGACAACGTTCGAATAAACAAAAACATTTGTAACAGATACAAGCTTTTGTTTTAATTCCAAATGTAACCGGGAAATATTGGAAACATTTGGTTACGATAATCCAGTTAAAACATTGAACTGGTGCACAGCTTGGCTGTACTTGTTGAATCAGGTTAACAGAACAAAGCAATCGACGGCTGGGGCGGCTTCAAACCAAGGATTACCGTATTTTGCAGGAAAATATGGCCCTTGTTTAAATGATTACAGTTTGCTCAGGTTGCACTCCTGATTATTGTAAATGAATTTATAATCTTTGAACTGTGAAAGGTGGTTAAAATGGCACGATGATCTCGAATCCTCCGACAGCTAACCATCATTTTTCTCTCAGGTGAGATATTTCAAGATGAACGAGAGAAAACACGGATCCAGTCGGTATTGATGAATTTTTTTGATGTTTATCCACAACCAGAATTCCCAGTGACTGAAGGATAACGAAGTTGGATATTTTCGAGAAGGAACGTGTTGACGATTAGGTGCACAGCCGGAAGTATTCCGATGATAATTACGGACACGTGGTAAAGATAACATAATGTAAGCCCTGTGTTTGTTTTCTTGGTTCGTCAACGTAAAAGAGGTCAATTCATATAAAACCGAATACCAGTAAGTCGTATGGAATCGCATTACCATTTCCAGGTAAAACTTGTTGTTCGTAGTAAAGGCTGACTTTTGCCGAAAGAGCTTTTCAGAACGGACCAGCGTTGTTTGAATGGACGGCAATAACCTTCTACCGCGATGATACATTCGCATTGATCGGGCCAGGTTCACTGGATTTCTAGCTGAATGAATATATTTTAAGATATGTGATCCTGAATTTCATGACGAAATTTTTCGTTTGCGATCCAACAAAGTCACGAAATGCTAAGCTGTTTTGGGATCCACTGAGTTGCTTTGTGAACCAAATATCTTTATTCTCTCTCTGTGTACCTGTCACCACAACTATAAATAAACGTCAGCCACTATCTGCGGTGCAAAAATAAACGGTACTGTCATTATGATCACGAACTCTTGGTCCTATAGTGGTTTTCAGTACGAGTAATTTGACTGTCATATGCTTGTTTTTACGCGGAGCTTAGATGATACACGTGAATATTAATTTGTTCACCGTCAATGTAAATAAGTAGTGACTTGCTCCTGACGGCCAAATGAAAAATTTAGTTCGAAAATTACCGTTGAAAATTTTTGTGATATTTCACTTCCGATGTTTGCGCAACGCGATACTTATAGTGAGCTACAATAGCTACCATTTCTACAAGTCGGTTGTTATCACCTTCAAATTTCAGTGGTAAAAAGTGATCATAAAATTCATCAATGACAAAGGTGAATAAATGACTTTTGAGCAAAGTCCAAGATCTAAATTAGTTCATCAAGTAACCGCAATATGGTTCTTAAATGATATCAGTTCCGATATAAACCCATTACTATCCAAGTCTTCCGAAGTCATTTATTTCGTCTACATGCAATCAAAATTATTTTCTTTGCTGATCAACAGTACTCAAAGTAATATGTAGCTTTCCTGAGCCTAATATGGCATTTTGACTGTGTTCATTTCCCAGTGGGTCTGGAAGAAAAAAACTTAAGTTTAACACTTTTCACTTCTTGGTACTAGCAGAATTTTGTTGAAATCAATGAAACGCCAGAATATCGGGTATATCCGTTTAGCCGTCAGTTAATAAAATGTTCTTAAAAATATGGATGGGAAGAAAGAATTCATGTACCATCATTACTATCGATTTACAGCTGATAGCCATAATAAAGAAACCCTTAAACGAACCAGGTGGATCACTTTTGCGTTTTGATCGTCATTCGAAAATAGTGTTGATCACGTGCATTAAAATACAGGCTTTGTAAAAAAAAGTTGAACCTTAGCATAATGAAGCTTCCATTTATATCAAACTAAACACACCATCTTCACGAATACATCGGTTCACATGAAAATTACTGTGAGAAAGCATTTCAGCCGAGGTTCAATAAATAAGCTGCACTTATTGGTAATTTATTTAAACTTCAATGAACCGAGACTGAAAACCAGTTTTGTCAGACACGTATTGGTGTTTTCAAAGAAATATAATAATGACACCTGTACTAGCCTACTGTGTCTCATTCTAGCCCTGTCTTCGAAGGCAGTTGTGTGGTTGAATTTTATGTTAATGTTTTGATATTAAACCGGCTTCAACTAAAATAAATCTGATCAACAGATCAATAAACAAAATGAATTGGAATGATATTTAATTACTTGGTTGTCAGAAATAGTGGGTCTTTCAAATAATTTCTCTTTGTTTACTATGCTTTGTAAGTAAAAGATATATCAGGAAAGATACAAGCTGTTTTTATACACTTTTCTTCTTATATGTCGTCGATTTCTCATCCTGAGCGTATGGGAATACTTGTACTAAAGCAAAAATCCCGTATTTATCTCCTCCATTATCATAATTAACATCAACAGTAATACACATTTAAAACTTTTTGAACGTCATACGCACCTATTTAGGCTTTTGACAAATATTTATCGTGGGAATGAAAATTACATCGTGCCTGGATAGCATTATTTAGTGAAATGATTCTAGAAGGACCTCACACACAATAAGTCGTGAATATTGGTTTTGCTTATAGTTGAAGTTAGCGGTTTGTGTGGGCTGACGATAGGCCCTAAACATAAAACGAAGGGATCACCAACTGACGCAAAATTAAGTTTTTTTTTAAAAAAATAATTATATGTGACATTTCAAAAGATTTGTTGCGTTCGCAAGCTCGATAATTAAAACTAGCAGAAACGCACCTCGATACACCTGGATGTTTTTGGTAAATTCACTAACTGACCCATCTATCAAGGCAGTACGAAAATGTCTATTTCGTGGTTGGCCCACCCATTGGCTAACAGATAAAACATGAGGACCTCCCAGGGACAACTAAGTATTTTTGATCTTGTAGTCAAAAGTTTTCGACATGAAACTATCAGAGGCTTTCAAAACCCAATGTTTACTCTAATAACCCGTCTTGTTTTTCATTCAACCTCTAACATTGTTGCTGGAGATTGCTTTTACAAGATTAATTGATACGGCCTCGAGTTTTTTTATTGGACTAAGCTGTTTTAGATAGTGAAAAATCGGCATGAATTTGTCGTACCCAAAAGCACACCTAGAAAGACGACGAGGTTAGCTCACTGGTTGAGACGAGAACAGTTTTAATGTAACATTCGACCAGTTGTGCTCGTGATTGAATATTAACTTATGTTATTTTCTTCCGATTGGTGGCACCGCCATAGCTAGACTGGCCGAACATCTGCCTGGTGTGCGACAGGTCACGGGTTCGATCCCAGCTTGAGGTAAGCCAAACCACGACAGTTGAGGAGTATCATTGGGATAGCAATTCGCGCGTAGTTGGATATGCAATTATGCGACTCACACACTTTTACCCGTAAGATCCGAGCTGTTTTTTTAAATTCTCATTTCTCCGTCACCCAAAAACACTCACATTCTTCACAGGAAATTTCATATAAACAAAAAACATCATAACTTATTCAGTCACTCTTGATTCAATAAAACAACCTTAGAGATCTTTAGTCATAAGAGTGTCATGGTTGTGAAGGAAGAAGTTTTGGTGAAAGTAAGAGGAATAATTAAATTATCAATGAATTCAGTTTGACGAATACCAAATTCGCCAGATTTTTTTCCCCGGAATTAATGGGTTTTTCATCGACCATACTACAGCGGTGAAAATTGTGCCATCAAAAATTCCTAACCGACTTATCTTCATTTGAGCGTTATCAAAGACACGATTTCTTCGAATTTTATGTTTCAAATGCGTTCACTATTGTTTTCACTATGTTCAAAAGAGAGAGCACAAATACATCAGACTAGATTACAGCACACCATTTTTTGTCAAAGTTGAATTAAAAATATGAATTTGGGCAGAGTTTGTGTTGATTTTTCGAAACAACCTAAGGTTTAGACCGTACGCAGCCATATGAAGCAAATCGAATAGCTCCAACTGGTTGTCACACAATATCTCGTTTTCTTCAAAACACGTTTAGTGGAAAAGAGGATAAAATGTCAGATTAAATTTATGCGCCTTCGAAACTTTCTGGAAACATGACATTCAAAAAATCAGGGTGGACCAAATACTGGTAACCGTGAAAATACCCCATACAGCTTTGTTGCTATCATAATCAAAATTAAATGGTATTAAGAGCCGTGTCCAAATGCTGAGCAGATATCTAAGCAATCCCGCAAGGAGTGCAACAAGATCAAGAAACAACAGTATGAATTGGCCACACGTAAAATCAGAACCACTGACGAAATTACCATGGCTGTCGATAAGAGTTTTCAAAGCATAGTACCACAGAATGAAAAATGTACGATCCCATATCCATATAGTTTGTATAGCTTTGCAACGGCATACTAGTGGTGACTGGTGGTGTGCAGAAAAGAGGCTTAGTGGTGATAAAAATAGAGAGAAAAAAGTTTGGTCACAAAAGTCTGTCGTATTTGCTATCGTTTTTGGAGGGACAGTGGCATATCATGCATCCATTGTTTATGCGAGAAAATAATTCAGACCATCCGTGCTTATTGATTTACGGAGAAAACCACTGCCGAGATTCTTATAACAAACAAAACAAGCTGAACTCGCAATTTTTCTTCTGCTTCTCTGGTTTAGTAACTAATTAGTGGTGCAGTAACCTTTGCCAGCCGTTGGATGTGTACAAGAAACATACTCAGGTGTATATTCCCGCATACATTCGAACGAATCACAAGAGTTTGAGTCAGGAATGTACTGCCTTTCCGGCACATGTACAAGAAACAAATGTGTTTGATTTGTAACGGAAAGGGATTTCCATATGACTGCCCAATTTTCAATGAACTATCACTTTTAATACGCTTGATCGGCGTCGATTAAACTGTCGTCAGAATGAACTTCAAGCAGAGTACACAAGAATTCTTATTTTGACGCCGTCGTTCACTTTCGCACCGACTAG
Organism: Fasciola hepatica; assembly: GCA_948099385.1. Classification (NCBI taxonomy): domain Eukaryota; kingdom Metazoa; phylum Platyhelminthes; class Trematoda; order Plagiorchiida; family Fasciolidae; genus Fasciola; species Fasciola hepatica. The sequence goes on along the minus strand of CANUEZ040000012.1, from coordinate 3,224,000 downwards.
CCTGTGGAAATGCACAACAATATCTTTGATTTTATCAGTGATAATTTTATTATCTCTAAAAAGTACGACACAATTGCGTTTATTCGAAAACGAGTTTTGCTCACATATCCACACGGTAAGAGTAAAAAATGCCGGATAAGCTTATGCACATTAGTCTGAGACAAAATGATTCTGAGCAAAAAAAGTTTTTTTTAATTCACATAAAACTAGCACCCATTTGATTTTTCGTATGAAATGCGCCGAACGTTTTGTTGAAGAGTGGTGCAAATATTTGCATTAAATGAGACACCACTCACTCCAAAAATCGATGGCTTTTCTCACAACAATTTAACCTGATGAACTCACTTTCCTGAATTGGAAAACTTGAATAATATGCTGTGTAATATTGTACGTAGTATTACCGGAAGTGGGTAATTCAAATAACAGTTCCGTTCAAGGTGAACGCTGACACTGCTTTCCGGATGATAGCTGCGTAATCAAACCGACCGGTTTTTGTCGGGCAAATTGGTCAGTGCTTCGTTATTAGGTGAGAAATACTTTCAATTTTTCTTCCGGTAATAAATAAGTAAATAAAGACGTAAAGACAAAACATATGATTCAACCCTTTTGTCTCGTATGTTACACATGATTGATAAAATGTGCAAAACGCTGTTCATGAACAACGCGAGAAATCGTTGTGAGACTCCGCCCACTCGTAGATAAACAATGCACAGATATTCGATATTCTTGTATCAGTTTATAAGATATTTGGTTTCTACGCATTCTGTAAACTTTGGAACAGGGCAGTATTTGACAATCGGTAGTTTTCTTCTTTTCCGGTGGACAGGTTCAACGTAATTTTGCCGTATTACCCAAGTGGTTAAAAAACAACTTACAAAAGGAAACGAAATCCGTTCACTCCTCTCAATTTTATCGACAAGTTTTGTCTCATTAAACTTCTCCATAATGGATGGAAACAAAATGACAGTTACTAATAATCATCCTGTCAGAAAAGGTTTACTTCGTTTTGTAGTTACGACTTGAAAACAAATTCACATGTCACTTATCCAACAAGGGGGCCAGGTCAATTATTCTGAAATAACTGCACAAGAGCGTAACTATCGTATTCCTTGTTATTTATGATTTTTTGAGCACCTTAAAAACTCCACTGCATCATAAGCACAATTGGGAATGGTGACAAGTGAAATATTGACTAATTAATATTAACTTGGAAGAGAACCATCTCAAATAAATGTTGAATACAGGGGGTAATTTTTGCGAATATCGTTTTATTTTGGATATCTTTCACTACCGGTTAAGCCTTTAACTCTGTTTCTCGTATGCTTTAAACGCACTAGTGAAGTTCTCGTGAAAAATAACCTTTTTGAGAACAATCTGATATAAAATAAAAGTCCACTTCATGTTTCTCAAATTTGATTATTAAAAATATATCTAAACAGAGTGTCGATATTAGTTATCTAAATGAAGCTAAATCTGAGTCACCAGTCCCGCTATAATTGTATAATATAATTTAATATAATGAATTTGGTTCGCTTTCTCATATTTCATTGAGCGATGTTTATTCAACACACGAAAACGGTAAAATTATCAAAACTCCGAGTGTTCGAATGGGGCACAGGAGTGAGTTTTGATTTGCTTTCAACTTGTTTCCATCGATTATACACGGCCACATCTATGTTGTGATACTTCCCGTCAATGATCAAACAGTCATCTTCCTCACTTTCTCGTCCAAGCGTCTTCATCTTGTAGCAGTCTCTCCAGCAAAAAGCATGCATGTCAAAGAAATAACAGAATTAAAAGATTTTTATTGTGGTTATCGTTATTTTTGTTATTCATAGGGCTGTCAGTTACACCATTAAATTCTTTTCATCAAATAGAATCATGGTCATTTGCGGTTAAAATGAACTCTGGGACTTTCAACCACGCAGTTTTAACATAATGTTTAATTTAGGAAAAAAGGAGTGTGGTTTTTATTCACTTAGAATAATTGAGATGTTACATCGTTGTAAATTACGTGGAGGAAATATAATCCTGAAGGTTTGTCAGTGCATTGCATACAAACATCAGCGATTTTCAACGAACAATGTATTCATGTTCAACTGTAACTTGAGACTCGCCGGGAAAAAAACGAATATAAAAAAACGGATTAACTCGATGGATGGAATGATTATTGCTTACAAGGAAATACAGTAAAAGATTGAATTTATGAAGCCGTTTTGGTAACCTTTCTCAAAAATGATTTAACATTTTGATAGAATTTGGAAAATCACCGATTATGAAATAAAATGAACTCTTCGTTTTTTCAGCACACTACAATCAAAAAAATTGTTTCCATATTTTGCAAAATCTTACAAAGCATAGCCTATACCGGGCCATTTTTGATGTCGAATCAGGAGCTCAAAACGATTGAGCTCGAAGGATTCGGGCTCTTCAAAGTTATATCGGTTTCTAGCGTAGTATGTTTGGCGAGAGAGACATCGATTTGATTAGGTGAAACAATTATCTTACAAATGTAAATAGCAACAGCAGCTCTTTTTTAATTATTTGACTGAAATTTGATTATCATCAAAGCAGTGGTGAACCGTATTTGTTCGAGCCAAAGACAGAGTGCAAATGCCTTTTCAGAGACATCGAGTAGTTTAAAAAACAGTCAACGTTTTCCGACACAGAACATTTGTCTTAACCGCTTGAGTGGTATTTATTTAACGAAGACAGACAAGTGAATTTGATTGAACGAAGCATTTTGTATGTCTATCCAATAGGCCACAATAACTCCAGGGTCCACTTAGAGCGTGGCGAGTAAAGCGCATTATTGTTACCACAAAGTTTTCTTGAGGATCCATGAAATCCTCCACCTACAAAAAACGGAGATGCTGCTGAAGAATGGAATTGGCGAATAATTTCCGGAACTTAATTTTCCCTCAAACGTCCCTTCAGTAGCGAGAATACTACCTACAGTCTCGAGTAGCACAGCTAAACTACAGATCAAATGATTACCAACCGGGGTTGGGTCTCCCCCAATTCTATCTATAAAAAACTAAACACCAAATGGCCAAATGGTCTATGAGGATACTGGGACCCTCAATGGGTCATTGACCTAGCTTATCCCGTAACAGACGCATTCTAAAATGGTAGGCATTGTGAATAGATTAAAATTGCTCACTAATTGAACAGGTTATACGAATCAGTTTTGGGTTCATCTAACAGAGGTAAAACAGAATGAGCTAACTAATTTCAGTTCTTCGTGTCTAAGCACTGCCTTGTATATTCCACATATGTTTATCTTTCGAAAGGCAAGCTTAGTTGGGCCATAAGAGCTCTGGTATCCGGCTTGTCTATCAAAAGACCACTTCTAGTCTTTCAAGAGTTTTGTGCTTCTGAAGTGCAAAAGGTACACAGTTTCCGTTGCGTTTTGATAGAGCACTGAGGATCTATGAGAAAGGTATTGTGGATAAAGAGCTGCAACAAAACAAAAGAGAAGCTGACCATAAAAGTGTATTTTGGTAAACGAGTATTTGGGCGTCCCAATGAAACAGGTGATAATAAATTAACCGACTGCGTCAACACCTAAGGTGCGTAACTCATTTGCTCAAACTATGACTTCGTTCAGCTCTCGCCCGGGCCTTACATGCAAGTGACCTCTACATTATAATTTGAATGAACGGATTCCCTAAACTCTCGGTTAAGGGACATCTACCACTACACCGTATTTCTAACATAACTTGGGAATTCTGTAGTAGGTGCGAACCCACCCGTGCATGTTATGTAATCAAATTACTGAACACATTTCTGTAAGGGTTAAAGGTTCATAGAAAAATCAGGGTTGAACCAAAATAGGGTGGAAAGATTCAGATGCAAAGTTTCCTTTATTCAGTTTTTAATATTAGAATGAAGAAAATTTGCAAGAAGTAAATATATAAATTTCTCTCGTCGACATCAAATGTAAAACTCTCCGGCTAATGTCATAAGTTACACAGGATCAAGAGGAAAACATCGAGTTAATGTTTGTCATATATAAATTAGAATGATATGGCTAACCGTAGAGAAGGCAGAAAGGTGAGAATATTGTTCCCGTGCACATAAAAGGACTTCCCAACTCTATCAAAACAGGTTCGCTAGCACTGGTAACTTTCTAGTAATTCTGAATTTCGGTGTTGTTTTTCAGCTCAGGTCATTGGGTTGTATTGGTCGGAGTTGCAGTTGCACGCACTCTCATTGTCACTTCGACTGGTGGTGAAAAGTCTGCGACCTAAACATCGAGCTCATAAGTCCTCAACTGACGCAAACGGGTAACACTGAATTTCGGCAGAGTTCTCACACTGAAAATGGGGTTAAGAACCGGCTGGGAGAAATTGCCTCACAAAAGGCTTTGTAGGATTTATTTCCGATATTAAACTCGTGTTTTAACCAAATCAACAAGTACAATAGCCAGCTGGTCAGATGTTCAGCCACTATCTGAGGTAAGCACTGTTTTACCATCCTGATGTACACGTAATCAAAACAGCAAATGCAGTGGGAAACAAAATCTGATGCTTTGGGAAAAAGAGGGTCTCAGACTGGCCCAGGAATCTTGGTCTTCCAGTATTCCGGAAAAGGCTTCTTTGAGCTGACCCATATTTGGCCCAAAGGAGAGCTTAAACCTTATCGGAATTCATAAAAATTGTTACCACTTCTAAGGAGAATAGACACAGCAACTCGAAATTTTTCCACGATCAAAGTGTGGCTAGATCTTGCATTGTGGTTTCTGATGATACGGTACAAAGTCTCTCAGTAAACATTTTATCCACAAAAAAGGGATATCAAATGGTTAATCCTGAACTTTCAGGGACAGATAAGGATTATTCCAGTCCTACTTATGCCTAGAGTCTGAAACCATTTTCCAGTTCGATAAAAACCAACGGTTTCAATAATGATAACATATCGCATAGCCATCCATTATCATATTATCATCGGTATTGAATTATGGGATACCAATAACGTTTTCCCATCTCTGCTCAACTGTGTGAGCTTTTTCATCGAAGGCTTCTACACGGAACTCGTAACAAGATGATGTATTTGGTAATTTCTCATTTAGGTGACACAGTAAGGGATTTATTGCGAAGTATAAACTGCTTCTACATGCTGTGAATCATCAGTCATTGGATCACGGCATGAACTGGTTAAGGTGCAATATCCCAACTAACGAGATCATGCCTGGTCTGGTAAATGTCAGTCCAGTCTGATCGTTTTAGAAACCATATGTTTTCTATAGTAGACAAAATTAACCACCCACAACTTTGTACTTTGTCACTGTTGCTGCCTTATATTGGTCTGTTATACTGAGAGCACCAGCAGTGGAATTAATCTGGCCCATCACAATTACTCCGCTTTGTGAACTTCAAATCATCCGAAGGTGCCCATTACGTCAGTGAGGTCAGCGAAATATTGCATTTACTGCCTGGATATAGAAAGAAGACAAGGATTCAACTTAAAAGTTGGGAGACGAAAAGTAATTTATTTTTGGCAACTTCTCAAAAAACCCCTCAGTTGGTTTGATCCTTTCTACGAAAGAGATAATTTTATAAAACATTATTGGCAAGAGAACCCCGAGTCTTATATGATGGAAGATCCACCTGCGTCTTCTACATCGAAAAGTCGGACGCTGCGAGCCGAAGTAAAACCGGCTCCACTCCGCATACCGGGCCGATACTCTACCAACTGAGCTATCGCGGTTCGGACGGTTGGCTGTGAATAACCCAAGCGAATAATCGGCGTTTGATTCTTCGATGTAAAAGATGCAAGTAGATTTACCATTGCAAAGAGATATTTATCTACCCGAAACAAAATATGCAATGAATACAATGGCTAAAATGGAGTCGGAAAACATCTTACCACGTGGAACAAGGATGATGACCAAAACAATATTTTCTACGGCGAGCAAACTCTGTCTAAATTTCCATGGAATAAAGCTGAAAATGTCCGACAGTTAGCAGTCAAACTGTTGGTCAGAACTGTATACTGACGAGTTCTCCTCAAAATGAACTCCCGAAAATGATGCTGCCACATCCCAAAAAGGTTAGGCGTTTAAAAAAATAAGTCGAGTTTTATGGAGCAGATTTTTCTTATGCAAAGCTCTGTAAACCTCGCGTAGTTATCAAACTGAGTTTAAGAATTTGATGGGCAGAACATTTTTGAGAAACAATAGAAAGAGTAAACTTCATAATTTTTTTACACTTCACTTTTAGGTGCAACCGATCATTGCACTGATTTATCCGATCAAATGCTTTGTCTTTTAAAACAACCTTCACAAAACTTCTTGTAATCTTAGATCCTTTTCACAATCACTTTTGAATTACATCCTTGTTAATGAATTCACCCAGCAGTTACCGAATCTTCTTTTTTCAATTACTTCTGCACATGACCCGAAAGTACCTTTCTCTCCGCTTCCGGAAATGTAGTCTCTCGTTATTCCTCATAAGAATACACGAACCCACTGAGCTTCATTGTGCTCGAACTGGCCTTACATCTGAGGACTATTGTCAAATTTTCACACGGGGATTCTGTTTCCGCTAATTTTCTTTCGGGTCAAGTTGAACGTAAAGCTATTCAGTAGAACAATGATTTTTCACAAACTGTTCAATTCATAGCCTCTATCTTGGTCTTGGTTGCTAGCTTCATATTCTCAGTCAAAATGTCAATGTAGCAAGATGATTTTTTTCTTCATAAAATGGTTTCTCCAGTGCTTTGCGCAGTTGGCTGACCATGTTAATTGGATTTGCAAACAGCTTTTTCTCGGTCACGTATTCCTATGGCTTGTAGAACAATTTAATTCACATTTCTAATATTTCGCGGAACGGAAATTGCTTGCCGCCATCTACCGCAGTCTGTTTTTCTCCTTTCTGTAATAGACTACTAAGTCGAGGAACTCCTACCTTTTTAACATGTTCCGTCCAGTAAAGCCAGGACCTTCATACTTGTCAATTATACTAATCAGGTTCATTAGCGTAAATGCAGTAAGGAATGCCTGCATACTTGAATCAGGAAATCACATGATATTAATGACAATTTTTGCAAAAATAAGGTAATTTTTCTATTGCATGCATGCGTATGAGAAGCAAATCTCTTGTACTCTAGGGCCCAGTAAACTATTATGGATAGTTACCAACATGATTTTGAGGCTCAAAGTGGAACTCACATAATATTCCACATGCGTGGCTACTAAGCGGTCGACAGTGGATTACTGACTACCACCAAATTAACCGGAGAAGTCTGGGATTCGAACCTCTGACCGGCGAGGTCTTCAGTAAATGCTCTGAACCACTCGCCCACCACCGGCCCTTATTACCTCTGACACAAATAGTTTTATAAACGAGACAAAAGCTAGAAATACTAAATCTTTGTTTTTGAAACAACCAAGCTGAACGTTCATCCGAACACAGCCTTGTGGCAAATTGTTTTTCAATGGAACTTCAACATTTATGGAAATACCTTCTATGCCCCAAAGGTTTTGATGGTGATGTGCAGCCTCACTTCACGTCAGTTTCCAATATTATATAGAAAACTTTCTTTTAAATAAACTTTTCTTCTTTCAGCGCAAGTTTCATGTGCCAAAGTATGCACCTTGAAAAACAACGGGGTCAGAGAATAAGAAACCATGCTCGATATCATCAGAGTCATATATGTGTCGAGCGGACACAGTTCTTCGTGTAATGTGTCCAATCAGACATCACGTGCGCACTGACATGTTTTTCATTTTCTACACAGGTGCACAGGAATTCCTACATTAGGTGCAAAAGCTCAGCTTGGCGAGTTTCTTGAAAAGTTCAGTTATCAGTTGTTTCGTGCCTTTTTACTAGGCAGTTTTCCATTTCATATGTACTTTTTGGAACTGAGTGTCATATCGTACGGCTGGTGCTGTCAAGTGAAAAAGAATAGTGCGTGACAGAATTTCAACCTCACAGACGTCATAAAGTACGAGAACATGGAATTACAAATAATCAGTCTGATTTTCTTTATATGATCATTTTCTATTATTATTCTGAACATCAACCTACAAGGAACTTAACGGATCAACGAGTTAAGAAGTATCACCATAGGTTGGCACTTCCCTGCGGTAAAGTAGTAAGTACATGTCATTCCTGAGATGTCGTCATTTCAGCAGTTTTAACTTATTACTAGAAAGGATTTTTGCTCTCACAAAATAACAATAATTATTGTCCGAAACTTGATGTAAACGATTTCTGCTTGTGCGAGTTTCTGCTTCTTTTTGCATTAGTTCCTGAATTTCTACCCCTCTGCCGAAATCAGCGAAACTTTTTATGTAGTTTACAAAAAGATGCTAGCTTATCATATAAAATTTTATAAACCAGTGCCACTGGAGTGATATTTTGTTTCGCCGGTGTTTGTTCGTATCGTGTAAATACAACAAGTTTGATTTGCGGAATTCGAGTATTTCTTCAAGGATGTTAAGCTTTAGTTGGTGCTCCTGAAAAGCCGTCACAGTGGAATAGACACAAGACAGAATGAGACCTCTGTTTTGTTTACATCGAAATTATGCACTGAAAATTGTTCACTATATTCACGGCAAGGCTTTTGTTGATGCCAAATAAAGCATGTTACACATATTTCGCACATTTTAAAACGGTAAGATGCAGTCATTGTAATTTTTTGCTAACGAACATTGCATTTTTCCCCAAATATTTTGGTGAAAAATCAGAATGCTAGGCAGAGATACTAAAGAAATGACGACCACATTACAAGCTTCACCAGAGTTACAAATAATTTTCTGCCGAACTTGTCTTGGTAACCATTTCGAGACTTTGAACTTCTTTAATGAATACGTTGGCGGAGACGGTACAGTTTGAACTCACATCCGGAGGCTATTCACCCAGTGAATCAATCTGCGTCATGGAAGTTTAAAGGAGAGAACCTATCCGGACAGCAAACAATTGCCAACTGTACCACGTAGACTGATCTTATATAGGCAAATTGCCTGTTTTACCCCTCGTAAGAACATCGAACACTGGATTACTGATTTAGTTAAATAAAGATGGGTGTGGCTGTATACCAAAAAATGCTTTGGGATTTACCAATGATTATTCATTGTCGTCCCGATCACACCTAATTTTAGAGGTGAAGGAAAATGCACCGTTCACGAAAGGTTGCTCGTCCCTTAATCGCTTGCGGCGAGAACCATAGCATACGATAATTGCAAATAAATTGTCTATTTTCTAATAACTACGTTTTCGCCTTTTTCAGAGAAGTTAATCTAATTCCTATGTAAGTAGCCGCACTAAGCTAACAGAAAGATGTATTACGAACGAATCCCCCACCTTTGTGTATGTGACTTAGTGAGACAAACCTATGATAATATTCCCTAGTTGAAAACAACTGAACACTTTGCCCAGAGGTATGGCTTCGTGTCGGAGCAAGACAGGGTGAAGGGGATGATTGGGCAATATTTATGAGTTGGTGCAAATGAACATATATATATATATATATATATATATATATATATATATGACGCCACATATCTAACATAATCATAGTAACAAATATACAGTCTGTGATGATATACAAGTGTACATTGTTGATAAATCAAGGTGTCCACTGCCTTCTCTTTTATATGTCTGGAAGTTACGATCCAAAATATAACTCGATGCAAAATATGTTAGTGGGCAGATATATATGTCCAGCCTCGCAGTTCTTTGGGTCAGCAATGATCTAATCACCAGCTGTGTAGTGGATCTAGAGGTCTCCAACCATACAAGCACGAGGAACCGACTGAAGCAAGCCTCTGTGTCAGCACACGTGGTCGTTTCCAGTCAACCTTAGGCTCAGCGCATGGGGTGCGACGAGGCAAGTGCATCACATGTCCCGGCCAACGGAACAGACGGGGTGATATTGTTACACTAGTCGGATACTAAACAGGCTCGGTTCCGTAGACGCAAGTTCGAACTGCGGAATAGCTCATTCGCTGTTGCTGTCAAACTCGCGAAATACTCCTCAGGCATCGACGGCCGAACATGGACAACCGGTCCACATTGGGTAGTTGAGCAGGCCAGGTCTTACAGACGTACAGGAGCACACTTCACACAGCAGCTTTTTACACCTTATGTTAAATTCGGAAGGAAACTTCGCGCCGTCTCCACAGTTAACGTAAATTGCAGAAAGCCCCTTGAGTCTTTGTTATTCCGCTGTCCACATCGTCTTCAATTCGTCCGTCGAAAGTCTTACAGCCTCCCAACTAGACAAAGTTTTCCACAATTTCTAGCCGATCATTACTGGGGATAAGTGCTGAGACGGACTTTCGCCAGCCTTGTGGGAACACTTAATACATTGAGAGTAAAAATTACATTCCGCACCGCAAAGCAGAAGACCCAAGTTCGTCTAGAAAGCGCTGTGCCACAGTAGCATCCCGCTACTTCTAACTGCAAAGTGAAGTGACCATGATTCATATGCTAGTACTCGGTCTGATGTCAGTTGGTATAGAGATGGGATGACTTTTGTACAGCTATCAAACACTTCCTATCTGATGAGACCATCCCAGAGGGCCTTCTCATCAACGGATTTAATAGCTGCTTGGATACCTAAAAATATGATTACCTCCGGTCTACGACATATGTGGCGGAGCTCCAGTATCTGACGGATGGTGAAAATGTGGTCGACGCACCAGCGGTTGGAAAGAGAACCGGACTGTTAGTGACGGACTAGGGTCAGTATATTGGGAATTACCAAAGCTACCAGCTTTGATGAGACCGAGACCAAACTTGTCCCTCGATGATTGGAACAGATGTCTTTAGCGCCTTCCTTTTATACAGGGATGATGGACTCACGGTATCAACTTTCTGGGGCGCGTTCGTGAAGCCGAATCTCGGTGCAGGGGCTGGAGATTGCTTCTCAGGGCTGCCTACCACCGTCTCTAAAGAGGGCTGGGAAGAATTTTTCAGGGCCGGGAGCTTCATTGCTTTTCAGTGGGTGGAGCGCACCATCGACTTCTGTGGGTGGGTTAGGCCCACCGCCCATGGAGCGTGAACTGAGTGGATGCAGTTGCATTGAAGACCAGTTAAACTGTTCTTCAAAGTGTTTTGCCTGTCAATCCATGCGCAGAGAAAGCTGGTGGATTGGCTAGCCTTTTGCCTCTCAGATCTGCTGTGCGTTTGGACCACTTATTCTCTCGGTCTCCGAGAAAGCTTCTGATCAAACTTCTTCGTAGTTGGTTGGGGGCTTTTGTGGTTTCCTATTCCGGCCGGGATATTCCTGTAACTTTTTAGTAATTCCAGAGAACCTGATGAAATCCAATGCGTGACTGCATGCCATGTGACTAATCCGCAAGGTATGGCTTCTTGGAAGTGTTGTCATCCGTCTGACATGTCATCGTAGGTGTGGCTTCTTAGCTGGGCAAAAAGCTCATTCTGATATTTCAAATATAAATGTGCTGTCCTTGAGAAAATAGCCTTTTCTCGAAAATTCCTATATGTGATTGGGAAACATTCTGAGAAATATTGTCATACGTAACATGAATGTGCTCCAGTTTATGCAGCTGCAATCTGTGAGTATTTAAATCGGTGGAATATTTTTTACCTTGAACATAAGATAGGAAGGTAAGGATTACTACAATGTTAGTAATCAATACTGAATAAAACATCCAAGATAAAGTTCACCATAGACGGTATCCTTGATGAGTGAATCATTGGTGATTCAGTCAGATGCGTTTGCTTTCACTGAAATGTGTTTAGTTGTATGTTTTGTAGGGAGAGTGTAAAATATGAAGGGATTCGGAGTTTTACTCAACAATCAACGACCAAATCACTGTTGATCAGTGAACAAAAGGGATGAAAATTTTGATATTTTTGGAGCAAGGACTTCCTTTTCTGTTTCCACCTTGCAAGGGAAACGTGAAGTAAAAATGTCATTTCATCACCCAAGAAAGTGAAAACAGGAAATATCCGACTGCATAGGGAACCATTTTCTGCAAAAGATATAGCTTCAAACCATTTCTCTATGATATGCATATTTTTTGAAATGTAGTTCATATTCTTCTATCTTAGTAGGAAGCCGCAGAACAAAACTCCACCTGACAGTTATATATATATATATATTGTTCTTATCTACTTACCGAAAGAAAATCACTTCAAAAGGGCGAAACATTTTTCAACTGTGCCTATTTTCTACCAAACCCTTCACGGCAAGTGTCTGACATTTCAAAAACATAAAATGTGTTGGCTTATGAACGATTCAAAGCCTATAACGACTTGACGACAAGGGTGATCGTAGGAAGTTATCGCAAACGAATAGAGGTAGTGTCAAAATCTCTCTGGGTTACCAATCAAAGTTGGATGATAAAGAATGGTATTTAAGGGCTCACAATAGCAAGGCTGGCAATACTAAATGTTCGGATAAATTCAATCAATGAATCGGATTTTAAAGCTCTTTACGCTGGTTGTTATGGGCTGCGGTAAATGATGATCACCCTGGTCAGCGGGGCAGAGATGAGCGTTATCAACGATGCCATGAACAAAGCCGACTTCATTGAACTTAAAAATATTTCCAATCTGCCACGTAAGCTCTTTCAAGATTGCAATCATATCTCTGCGTTTCACGCCATGCCATCTACAAACGAAGGTTGGATACTTCGTAGCTGTGCGCTTGACTGTTTACCAATCGAAAGCTCCGACATTAGCGAATTCACAGACAAGTTTAAGATTCTTTATACGATTGATGCCATAAAAAGCCCAGAAATAGAATGTGACCTAGAATGTATTCTCCGCGTACGATAGTAACGCCCCATTCTACGTTAAACGACAAAGACTCGTCCAAGTAAATGCAAATAACTGGTTCAAAAAACCCACCTTATGGTTCGTAATAATACCACATCGTTATATATGTATACACTGCCAAGGTACAAGAACATCTGAAATTTCATTACGAAAAATATGATGCACCTTTGAGTTCAGATTTTATTATTTCTCTGAATTTTCGCACAGACATGGTATCACAACTTTTTATGCTATTATTTGTAGGTATAACGCACAACTGGATATACGGGTAACAAAACATTTGTCATTGATAATTCTAATCAGCATCTTCACCAATAGAGATGGATACATTTTTATGTCAGCTAGACTACGGAGCACCATCCTTTGGCCAAGCACAAATCGGGACCAAGGACATCAGCTTACAAAACCGCTGATACCTAGCCAAGTATGGTGTTTAAAACGGTTCCTCAGCCAAGGAGGTTTCTCGTCAATGCGAAAATGATCGTGGTCTCATTTAAACAGTGATTTTTTGAATAACTAATTATTGCGTCACGAATATTGCGTAGTTTGGTTCTGTGAGTGAGATCAAGCTATGTTAAGTGAGTGTCGATAATTATATTCGTCCTCGTTATTACAGCTTTGTGATGACCGTAGAGCTATAGAACGAATTGGGAAATATATCTTCCCTGGTAGATCTGGGTGTGTTGGCTGTGCATGAACAACTGTTCGCCAATAACCATTTTCAAAACAACTGCCTTGACTGGGGTAACTTCAAAATATTGCACAGCAGATGCACTTATAATTGATAAGACGTATGTGCTTCATAGGATATCCCTTTGCCAAAATAAATAATCACCATTCGTCATACGATTCTCGTATTAGAAAGAAGGATGGGGATAAAATCAATATTTTCAGCGCATAAGAAAAAACTTGTATCACATCTTACCTTTTATCAGCTTAAAGCACCTTTAGACTATTTATTAAGATATGGACTAATGTCCTTTCAGCTCCAAAAATGAATTCTCATTGATCTTTGGTCTTACAATGACCTGTTACATTCTAATGGGATACGTCGAACTGCAGTAATTCAGAGGACGACTAGATGTAACCGAAATAAGAACGAAGAACTATATTTCCACTTACAAGGATAAACATTCCTACAGAAGAGAAATGCTTGCAAAGTGTTATTTCAATGTGCATGCGGAGTATTTCTAATCACCAGCTCACTGTGTTTTAAAAAATCGAAGGCGCAATTTTGGGACATAAAAGTTTAAAAAGCAGCTAGCGGCATTTTTCTTCAAAGCATTCCAAATTTAACTAGATGAAAGAGTTTGGTTTTAAAGTGAATTGCCAGGGGTAATGTTCGCATAAACAAACATTCTTTCTTGCTTAGTTTGAAGGTCTGGAACTCCAGGGACTACAGCAGTAAGCTAAAGTTGCAGATCAGAAGAGCTTTTTCCATACAATATCTAAAAGAGGAAGAACGGATAACAATAAATTATTTTATAAAAATTTCCAGCCCATCAACCAAATTCTGCCATTTAGAGGCAGTGCCGTTAAGATATACTGAGAAATACTTGCGTTTAAAGTAATTCCAAGCACGTTGTCACCTAGATAACAATGTTTATGCGGTTTAAAAATAGTTTGGATTTCGAGAAAGAAAAAGTGAATTGTAAGTTTCTTAATCCACCATACTAACCGTTCCATAACTTTATCAATCAGTCATAGACTTGTAAAGTTCGGCCTGTGAGAAGGATATTTTTCAAAGTAAAGGTCCACATTTCATTTGTATTTTCAAAGAATGCTTAGCTTGTAATGCTACAGTTGTCACTTGGTGAGGGGCATATTCGGTTTTAAACTAGGAGCTATCTTATCAGCTTTTTATTACGAGGAAAACGTGCAGCTTTCGCTTTTTCGACCGCGAACATCCCACATTTCAGACGAAGAACAATACTGTATAGGTTCAAATCTAGATCACGTAAATGAAGCTTGTTTTCACTGGTTACAAATTATCTAAAACCCATCTATCTATTCTTCAAAAAAAAGTTTTCAGATAAAGTTTGATATAATTTTATGGTCATGCCTTGCCAAAAGTAAGCGTATGTGCAACTTCCCGTAGTCTTCTGTGTTGGTTTGCTTCAAACTCATGAAAAAGTAAGTAAACATACAATTGGCGAGCCTCAGGAGAGAAATTTGCAAAATCAAACGAAAGCGTAAACTAGTAGACGGTTATCGAGTATCGGAACAAATCATCAATCACTGATCAAACTGACAACTGAAAGCTTCCCAGAGTTCAGCTGAATGTGAGCTGGAATTAGTTTGTATCGAAGGGGATGAAAAATCAATCAAGCAACCTAGGCATTTCTGCCCACAGGCTTTTGAATGCAGGAAGGCATTTTTAGTCCCCGAACTGATTTTTCTCGACCAAATGACCTCAGATGACCTTGTCATTGCCTACTTCAGTTTTTGAATCCGATTATCCACAATGCTGAGCAGACAAACGCACGTGCGCACGGTATTCCTACAGTGGGTTGTTTGGTAACTGCCGGACATTCAACTGATTTTGCCCTGATAAATGAAACCTCGTCAGCTGCTTTGTCTTCTCCAGTCTATGTGAAGAATCACTTGTGAGTGGTGATGACGAGAAGGGAAACAGTTACCAATGTGTATTGTGTTGCACTGAGCACGTAGAACGACCAAGAAACGTAGTGATAAGCAATTACGTGAAACGTTTTTTCAGTTTATTCCTTATATTGGAGCAGGAGTAAAAGATAGTGTGGAACCCTTGCTGCCTTCCCGGTTGGCACACTCAAATCCCGATTGTCATTACAGCACACATGTACGCACACAAAAAGTAGGAAATGTTTCGTGATAATGGTTTGTGTGATTACGAATTAGGACGACTTGATAATCACGGAAGGATTAATCAAGCTTGCTGACTAATTCAGTCACTAAATTTAGGTAACTTTTGCACACAGCAAAGCGAAGGGCATAAACCACTGACGGTCAACATTTGCGAATCAGGTGATACTAGAGAAAAAACAAGAAAATACAGTAACGAGGGAATAAAGAGGACGTAAGTCATAGGTATCAAGGCAAAAATGTTTTGCCACAATTTCTTTCTGGATAACTGTATTTGGGATCAGTCTGCTCCTGACTTGATAATATCTAGTGATCTTTGTACATTGAGTTCTCAGCCGAATCTCTTTTCCTGATTCCAGCATGAGGCATAGCACCATACAGTCCAGTAGCTGCCCACAGCGGACCTACTTTCTTCAGATATATGGGAAAAACTTGGTGAAAGATGGACAATCTACATTTGTTTCATTGTCCTGAATCACAGCCACATTTAGTAGATACCGGGATACGTTATGAATATCGATATAGTCCGCAAGTTCTTTTGAAAACGATATGCTCGCGTCAACGGTACTTTCTTTTGTGTATATGATAATTCCGTACAATGAGCTTAGTTTTTATATCACCAGCTTAGCGTCTGTCTTTTTTCCATAACTACGAGAGCAACACCTACGGAGCGAAGGTACAACACAGTAGAAAGTATCTAAAACCGTTTTTGAATCTCCACTTCGGAGATAGGGATGCCAGCCAACATCTGCTCAAATGAGCATCTGATTACTACCAAACATTCCCCTTTTCTGAAACATTGCTTCAGAGATACAAAGCACCAACAAAGTAAAAGTTCAGCAAGTCATTAGCTTGCTCGGACAAAACATAACACTGTTATCATATTTTGTGATTGGCTACTTGCCGTCCCATGTGCTGAGATACTCATTACCAGATATCACACAAATACTGTCAAGACAAGAGTAATGAAAATCTGCGTGTCCTCATCCTCTTTCAGCGAAAACTTCATAAATTTCAGCCTAAACCTTTGTCCACTTTTTCGTATGCAAGTTAAATATACATGATCCGATAACGACCGTCTAGTGCACGTTTGATACAGCATTATTCAAAGCCTATGATTCTCACAGTTACAGCCTTGCACGTATTGAAGTTGTCTTCTGGAAAATAAGCTGAGGGTGGTACTGATAACCGTTTCCTGACTTTGTTTGGGATCTATGCCAGTGGCATCGGACTAACAACTGCTACGACTCGTCCCTATTTAGTTCGTGTTCCTGACAACCATCCCCAAATATTGCGACAACTCAGCTGTCCTTAGCAGATTTATTGAAATGTTATACTCCTTCGTTCTGGTTGACGTCACTTCCAGTGGATGAATCACTTCAAGTACACTCGCAAGCAATCGTACTCTATAAAAGTATGAGATAATAAACTGTATAATTTCGATAATAAATCCAAAGGCGGAAAGTGTTAAATGCTTTCTAACACCCATTATTGAGAAATTGTGTTCATTTCTGGAAGTTCAAATTTCGATCACCGGAGGTTAGCCGTATAATGTAATGTGCTAATCCAAAAGTCGATCTCTATAAACCGGAGGATAACGTCGTGTCAATGTAACAAACGGAGAAAATTGGAAAAAGTAGCCAATAATGACCTTATTCACGTCTTTAAGATAAAATGTCAGGATCGCGTACGAATGCGTATCAGACGAAAAAGAGCCTACAAATGTATCGGTTCACTTTATGAACGGGGCCATTTTAAAATGCTCCATCTCGAATGGTTTAGTGTTCGGCTGTGTTTGTGCAGCAAGGTGCAAGTTGCCAGCTGAAAAATGGCACTTGAACGTAATTACCTGAAGCTGCAATGAAAACCCTCGGCAGACGCCTCAAACCTCGTTGTTTGCACACAGATTAGCGACAGCCCATTACTGTTTCCGGTTTGTGATTAGAGACTGGGCCGTGTCAAACCAATGTGATTGTTTTGGGCCATCGCCACCGGAACAATGTCGCATAATACCACCAACGAAGCATCACAACCTGTTAGACAGAATGTTAGTAAATTACTGCTTTCATAGCCCGCGTGGAACAAGGAGGCAAACTCCGTTCATTAGCCCTATCGTCGTAAGTCACTATGCAAGTGTTTCGGAAAATGACACGACTTTATATTATCAGTTATACTTTGTTCTTGAAAATGCTGGATCCGAATCGTTTAATTCTTTCAATATTTCTTCAAGGCAGAGACACCTTTTTCTTGCTCAAAATAAGATGGCCTGCGGATTGTTTTCACGATCCGATGGTTCAAATGAACAAAGTTATTTAAAATCAAAATTCCTCGCGTAAAATCAGCGTGTATAATAAACGGTAATGTTTGTGCATACAAACACTTCACAACAGACCAGCGTGGTTATGCTTCCTGGACCTCTCCGTTCGTAAGAAATGGAAAGTTTCAGTTGCATTTCAAGAAAATGAAATGCGATAAACTTTATCTCGAAAAGGAGAATGAATATTTTGTACCTCATGTTCTAGACGGGACACATAGTCCGGTTTGAATCTACCCTCCGATTCCTTAGCTTTAGCGGACAAAGAAAACCTGTTTTGGCACTGCTAAATAAAATTTCCAAGTCCGTCTAGAAATGAATTTAAGATAAAAGATATGAAAAGGAAATAGTCGCAAAAGGTTCATAAATATCTCACTTGCAAAACGTCAGTTACGACATTCCGAGAAAATTCAACCTTAAACTTAATAGAATTTTTGTTTCCATCAGTTTAACACTTTTTTTAAGTAGCTCCTTGGAGCTTTTGAGTTAACGTAAGAGACTAATGAGAAAAGAGAGACAAGGAGAATTGGACTCGAAAGTCCCGCCGAGTGGCTTTCTGGATTGAGATGGCTTTAGGCCGAGAACTGCTTTGTTTTAGGTTTAGTTTACCATTTTAATCCTCCAAGATCCAGCAAAAACGTGTTCGGTTTACACCAACAAATCACACAAATAAAACAATTATAGTTCGGAAGTCATAAGAGCAATCTCAGCTCATGTTGAAACTGATCTGAGCTATCTGAGCCAACTTCAAAATTTTCACCGTCATATTTTTCAGTAACATTTTGGGGAAGTTAAACTAGTAGTACGTTCAGTTCTCCTTTCTTCTTTCACAGAACTAGAGCGGCGTTCCATATTAAAAGGAAATGGTATTGAATAAAAGCAAATACCTCATGGAATTTCTAAATCAATGCTGTTGGATATATGACAAATTTGCATACATTTGTATACTTGGTCTTGTAGATGGATAATGAATTTGACGTGCAATGCTCGGTAGGACTTTAAGCTTGAAGGATATAAAAATGAACGTGGCTTCTTGTGTTCTTCTACCGTCTGCATCGTACAGACTAAATCAAACACTGGCAACTGCCACCAACATCTACTTGAGTATGTGAAGAGTCACTAAGTAGGAAGAATGAAGTACATAAAGATCTTCTTCAGCTGACAAAACTACATGCTTTCTTTTATTATTGGGTGCGAAAGCAAACCTCTGTTTACTTTTCAAGTAGTGAAGTCAGTCAGTTGTTCGATTTCAGGGTTTTCAGATATTGCGCGAATCAAACATGAATACAGTTTAGATGTTTGCATCAAATCTGACTGAAAGATTTCCAACAGTAATAAAGATTCAGCTCAATCGTTTATTTCATACGGAAAACCTTGTCAACCTTTTGGAGCCGGTTTATAAAGCTTTCGTAAGCGATAAAATCCGACTTACCGGAAACCAAACAAAAGATTGTGTTTGAAAATATGAAGACAGGCGAAACAACGAACGGCTTATTCAATTCTTGTTCCGATAAAAAAGTGATGCCTCTCTGTATGAAACTAGGGAACTTATTCGGACACATATCTGCTCCAAATGCTTTTCCCATGCATCTAAACCCCCTTAGTATCAAATGGTATTTGTGAAGGCCAACATATTACAAAGATATCTCGTCAACCGAACTTCTAATCCATTTCTTCAAATGACTCTTGGTAATATTGATCCTTAGCCGGATATTCGTTGGCATAATATTCCGAGCTCCGGTTGGAAAATCCCACAAAGTGGAGCTTGTCGATCGGCTTGCTTCATAATACACAGCATCACAGATATCATGCTAGGCCATTGAATCGTTTCCAGTTTTTTCCTATTTTCCCGAAATAAACTGCATTTTTTCAATCACAATTAGGATCTCACATTTTAGGGATTTTTTTTTGTAGCTGAAATTTGTTCTGGCACATATGCTATTATTGTTTTTCCCACAAAACCTGCTACAACGATAAAAGTGAATATATACTAGTGATCTTCGGATGCCAAGTTCTATGATGAGTGCAATCCGGTGGAAGCGAATTGCATTCAGATTTCTGTTCAGGACAACGGAATAAAGTACTATGAAATTGGTCTATTACATGGATGGTGAGTAGAACGATTCCTGCTTGCATGGATACTACCGAGGGGACAACTTTGAATCCACGACGACATCACTAAGTGCTTTTCAGCAGATACACTGACCCGTATCTCACTTTCTCTTCCACTTGGTCAGAATTAGAGTACAACCACCGCGGAGTAAAAAATATTGGCATTTGTTTCTCCTGTTGGAACTTCAAATGTTTTTCGTGTATGCACCATAGTGATAAGACGGACATCCATTCGTAAATCCAAGTGAAATATGGCCTTCCGGTTCATAGTGTGCCTCATTGGATGTGTCTCGCAAACAGCTCCCAGCGGAAATCGATTTAATAAGCTCAACGGCCCATGGTATTCGCAAGTGTGGGAAAGGTCGAGTTTTTAGATTATTCCCTGTTATACTCCCAAACAAGTTTGATGTAAACTGTCTGCTTTATGTAAACACTTCGGATTATCAAGACTATGCATTAGAATTTCCATTTTTCGAGTGGTCTTGTGTTCTACACAGAGCAGCAGCCTTATATTTTCATAGCGCTTGCGAAACTACTTTTTTCTTTGCTCATGCGTTAGTTTTTTCTCCTCGAATTGTGTGCCGGACAGAAAAGAATCCGGAGCCTGATAATCGGCGGAAAAATATGAACACGCGAGGAATTTAGTCGCATTAATTGAAACACAAATAGGAGAATGTTAGTCACCTACTTGTTAGTTCAGAGCAAGCAAAAGAGAAGACACAGGTGGCACGACTATTGATAATTAACAACCGTGTGAATAGATTCTGCACTCAAGATGTCCCAGGGACAAGCGTTCAAAGAAATGAAGAAGAGAGGGAGTTCCGGAATGCCACCGTTGTTCGACATGCTCTTAAGTATTTCAGTGATTGCACTTTATATATATGAAGTAGTAACCGAAGCAACTCAATTGATGAGATACTAATAAAAATGTGGCACATCATTTCCACTTTAAAACCAACTATTGCCAATACAGTTGCAGATTTCGAACGTGGGAGGGCCGGCACTTCACTACTTGACGCTCAATTCAAAATGTGTACACTTTGGTATGTCCCAAAATAAAAAGATATATATTTACGGGTATTTGTCTCATTAGCTTCTATTTGAAGAACTACTATTTCCCCAACTTTTCTAATTGTGACTTCCTTTACTATAGATTTATACAGTCACAGGTTGACCATTTTATTCCTTTTTGATAGTAACCAAGGTTAAAAAATAAATACGTCTTACGCTGTTGTTGTCACTCCGTGAACTACTACACCTTTTGTAGTTTTGTTACGTAAATGACGCTCGACCATAGTGAATTAGCGGTAGAATGACAGGTCCATTAGGCCCGTGAGAAGAAAACGGCGCGAGGATGAGTGAGAAGGATAACTAACTGTTCTTCTCCGATCACCGAATCACATGAATTCCTTCGCATTTAAGCTGCACATAGGAAGGCATATATCCCATGGATCTGTCTGATTAATTTAGCGATCTTTGACAGCCTTTCAGGTGTACCGGTGCTTCCACTAAGCGGATTAACTGGTGCAACAAATTGGCTAACTCACATTCTACCACCATGCCTAACGAATCGTGCAAACATGGCGGGTTCCAGCTGATTGCATCTTTACCGAAATACTCGTATTTAAAGGGTGAATTTGATCAAATTAGCGCCCTGATACGGACCTTCAATTTTGTATGCCCTTTGCTTTTTTCCCCGTGAATTACCGTCCATTCTTCTTCATAAATAAGATATTTTTGACTTCACAGGAATAGCCAAAGTACGGACGAATACGTTTGATTCACTCAGTCCGGAATGCTTGGTCCTAGGATCGGTGACATTTCGAATATCATATTTTTACGGTTCCACTAATAGTAATTAATTGGTAGATTTCCTATCAAGCAAAACGGACATATCAAAAATATGCGTTCATTCTGGTATTGCTGAATTGGGGAAAACTGGGAAATATACCCAACGTACTTTCCTGAATGGGTGATATAATAACAAAAAACGTCAGCAATGAAATATGATTATTCACTAGGTGTAATCATTCAGCTCACCAATAAAAACTACTGAAGCACAGTAAAGCTGTTTCATCACTTCTAGTAATCGTGGGCAGTGCAGTACACATCCACCGAGCTCTTGCGGAGAATTTCAACCAACAAACAGTCCGGTAAGGTTTTCAACATAAACATCATACGATACTGCACCCTTCGGTCTCTGGCTTTGAATGGTAGAAGACAGTTGCTCCCGCTGCAGTCAACTCTCATGATGGACTGAGGGCCTTCCTTAAAACGCAGATTGATGACATCTGGTAAATAGTCATCTGAACACTGAAACTATTTACATAACACTTGGACTAGCAATCATCAC
Organism: Fasciola hepatica; assembly: GCA_948099385.1. Classification (NCBI taxonomy): domain Eukaryota; kingdom Metazoa; phylum Platyhelminthes; class Trematoda; order Plagiorchiida; family Fasciolidae; genus Fasciola; species Fasciola hepatica. The sequence continues at coordinate 3,201,622 of CANUEZ040000012.1, read as the reverse complement.
GGTGGACTTCAAATTTTTGCATCGCCAACAATCACACCACTTACTGGCAGCTTTTAATTAGCCGCAAGACCCTTCCTGAAATACAAAACTTCTATTGTGTAACCGAAAACAAATAAATAAAACAAACAAACAACGCACTGCCTTCATTTTTAGGGCTTTATTATCTATTATGAAATCAGCCGAATCGTCTACGAATAACTGGAAATTATTTCAAACATATGAAAAATAATGCATTACTCCACAGTATTTTGCAACTAGTTTACGGCAATCTAATACTTTCGAGAATTTACTGGCGTTAAAATACCAAACCTCCACAGTGTTTGAATTTCTTTTAGTTTTTCGGATTATTACCACTGATAACTAATTGTGATTATGAGGGAGCGGAAGTGGTTCAGGCCTTTTGCGGTGAGTTTTGGTTCGGGGAATGTATCCGACCTGGTTTGTTGAAAGCCCTTGAACGGAACGCTAGCAGAAACGAAACACGGTTGGCAGTGATGTAACTGTGGCTACCTCACATTTCTCGAAGGGCTTGTTTGTTTTCAAAGATACCCCACAGCTAGAGGAAGAACGCTTTCTTGTTGCCAATGACGTTAGATCTATACTTCAATTTTTCCAATGTGTCCTCGAATAAACTTGTATAAAAGCAAAGTAAAAAGTCTATGCTTTTAAAGTACAAAACGATAGAAAAGATGATGAAATCGCGCAGCTCACCATCTGAGGATGTATGGCAATAACTCAGTCGAAACGATGAGGCTAAGAAGTCAGCCTGAGAGTTCACTAACTTTAAATAACGCCGCGGGTACTTCTAACGAATTTATTTTGTACGTATATCCGTAAATATATAAAGGTTGCTTTCCTTACGTATTAGGCATTTCCGCAGGCTGGAGGATGCTACTTGTTTTGTGCCAGCCAAGAACAACCCGTTGATTATTTTTGATATCTTAGAATGTAATGGTATCGCAAGAACATGCGCATTTCGGCGTGTATCTGCATCTTCGTCTCCACTAATAAATGCCACTTGTAGGAATAATACGGAATGTTCACATCAGTTTTTAACGTCAGTTTCCTAAGCCCAAATGCAAAAGATAACTTCCAGATTTTGTATTCACTTTTTCCGGATTTATTTCGTCAACCATTCCTTTTAGACTTTGGTGACCCATAAAAAGTTCCCCAACCGTTCTTACAGTATCACCACCTTGAGGTGCCCGTGGTTGTTATACCATAAAAATTCCGAGAAGAGTGAGCTTGGCACAAATCACTCTAAGCACTGCAAATGTATTTTGTCAAACAGTTTCATCTGGCATACTTCGCATTCATAGTTGAGAGATTTTCACACTGTTAACGTACAACCTGTTCCGTTCTAAGTACACATTTGAAGTGTTAACTAGCAAAGTCGTGCTGGGACATTGGTAATTCACACAACTAGGATATCTTTGGAAACTCTTTCCTGGTTTTACTAAGCACTGAAAATCACAAGAGCAAACGATGGACGGCATACTTATCTTAGTGAAGGTTTTATTTGTCTAATAACTTAACTTAGATCACTTAGTTACAGTTCCAGGAAGCTGACAAACCATTTCCAACAAGTAGAAAGTTAGACGTAATGGAAATTTCACATGCATTTTTACATTGAAAAGTCAAACTCCGCGAGCCGGAGTCCAGCCGGTGACACTCCGCTTACCGCGCACATGCTCTACCAACTGTCAGTACTGCGACATCTCAGTTACTAGAACATCTGCGCTGTGAACGAAGTGCCGCCGGTTCGACTCCGGTCAGCAGCTTTCGATTTTTTGACCCAAAAATGCAGGTAGATTTTCCATTACATAAGATTCAGTATCCTCGTGTCAACAATTCATTCTTTGAAAACAGAAATTCATTGGGAAAATGACTTTAAATCTCCTTATTCTAGCATGGGTACGGGATATTGGCTAGTATGGAGTTGGATATGACCAGTCAAAAAGGACTTCTGTTGGGCACTTGGCTTTGACTTTCGTCAGAACCTTAAATGGGTGTTTATCCATGAAGCCTTTAGAGCCACGTGCACAAGAAAGCTAATTCGCACGAGTTAACTGCCTTTGTCTACATGATTAAGAATGACCGGGCCAAAGACTATCACCATTCCTGGAAGCAAAATTCGCGACTGTGTGAGTGTAAGTAACTGGAAGTGAAAGGCCTGACGGTGGAAAAGTGCAGTCCAAAACCGTGGCACATTCCAAGCGGCACAATTTTATTTCTTGAAAGCAGTGTCAATCAGTCTTCAAAAGTGTGTGCACAATTCTCAGGTTTATTATCCGGTTACAATCAGTGAGCCTAGTCATACGAAATGGAATAGCAAGCGTTATTGCTATCGATCACTTTCGTAGCTTACTCCAAAATTATGCTAGTTCGAATACCTTTTCTAGAAAATCGTGGACGTCATACGCTTACCTTTTGCACTAAAGCTTCATACTAAGAAACGTGTGAACACAAGGAGCTCCTGATTACCAAAGTTGTTTTGTTTGCTCAATTCATTTAGTGCTCACAGATGACTTCGGATCAGCGCTTGGCTTTGTGGCCGAAGTATACGTTTTCGATAAGAACGGAAAATTGATATGTACGGAATTAGTGGGCAAATTCTAGTACTTTTATATGCAATTAATAATACATAGCTGATAAATACTCACCTATTTATTCGTATTTGTCCAGTAAACTGAGCAAAACCGTCAAATGCAGTTGGTATGTCACGGATGCTTGGATTTTCTGGCATACACAGAAATATGCTATCAAAAAAGGGTCTCTTGTGTTAGGTTGACGTCAGAAGTATAGTAAAACTGGATTGATATGAAGAGGTGACTAATAAACCCAGCACAAGATTTCTCGATGAACACTGACTATCAACCTCCACTTCCAGCTTAGTAGCTTTCAAATGACATGACCATATTCAACATTTTATTGTGAGTACTGACAATATCAAGGCAATTGAAAATAGTTAAACTGTTCTTCATTTCCATAGCTACCAAAGGTCATACCGACGATGACATCAGTAACACACCCTCATGGAAAACAGTCATCCACGTGGACTCAAATCAAACCACTTATGTAATTTCTCGTGAACGTTTCGGGATCACCTAAGGTTTTCAGAACTTTTTGCATGGGTTTTTTGAAAGGAACTATAACGAAGGCCGCAACAGGCATGAAAGTGACCGTGGAAGATATCTAGAAGGCATAATAGAAGCAAGCCAATTACGCACAATGTCACATTTTCCGTTTATTCAGAGGCCAATGTAGTCTACCGCTGACTACCAAATAGATCTTGGTAACAGCCATTTTAATCAAGAACTGTGTGACAAGGAAGTTATCTTAAGATTTAAGAAATAACCAGCAATTCGCCTACTCTCGTTTTCCGTTGTAATAACTAGTAAAATTTGTAAAACTATAGTCTTGGTCTCCATGAATAACTTGTGCAAATAAACAAAGTGAACACGTTGATTTCTATTCAAAACGGATCTGCAGTGTATTTTTACATATGATATTCTCCTTTTTCCCATAAATTCGGTTTCGAAGGAAACATTCCATAGTACCTATGCTCCCTCGACATTTTATTTATATACCCGAATTAATTCACTACATTATATCCAAAGTAGGACATGTACCAGGTATCTGTGCGACAACGAGAAAACGTGGTGTTTATCAGCTACCACCATCTAACTGTTTCTGCGCACTAATCGTTTAGACGGGTAGAATTAGCCAGACAATCTCCCAAATTGCGATATTTGCAGTCCCGAGAATATATCTTATGTCGGAAAAGAAAATGACACAAACGCCACAGGGTATCTTGTTCGTGAGATAGACAGATAGGAACGAAAATATGTCCCTGGTGAAAAGCATATCCACGTCACACAACAACCTTTTCTTGTCTTCGACAGAAGGGTGCGCACATTTTGTTGCTATTATTGGTAGCATAAAATTAGCCAGAATGGTTGGAAGAAATCAGTAGACGGAGAAAAACCATCCTATCTACTCCTCAAGATTGGGGTTGTTTTTACTCTGGAATGCAACTGAAGTGTATCAGCAATGTTCCTCAGGTTTTACGTCCGGAGTGTACTCGTCACAGTCTTACTGAAGTTTCAGACATACATATGTGCACAACTGATTTTCCATTGTAGCGTAAACGATATTGTGAAAAATGGAAGTGTGACGTTCATCTCTACACGGGCAACATCATGAATTCATCCACGCCCATAAAGTAATTATATGTGTCAGGCATAATTCTTGTAGGACTATGTTGTTACTTTGAGGCGCACTTTGTGACCTCTCTAATCCTGTTGCGAACACCACATAATATTTCATATCTCTCCGAACAAACTTTTCGTTTATTTCAAGCAAGATGACTAACTTTGAACGGAACACTGATTCACGCAGATGGGGCCCTACGTGGGTCGACTAGAATTTAACCAGAATACAACCGGGTTCAGTGCGTGTAATCCTGGCAGAAAAAAGGAAGTATCTGCGAAATATCGTGATCTGGTTTGGCAAGAACATCTATATGCATCAGTTAAAAGAGCAATTTAAAAGTATCACCTAATATCCAATGAAATTCGGGTATCTTTCTAAACGGTTTATTGACAACGCTGATGCCATTGCAGAATGGATCGACAACTGCTTTATGAATTTTTACGAAATACTATCGACAAAACATTTTAAGTGTTCTTCAGAAAGAGCTGATTTGGGTAGGTTGATCTTACCGGTTATCCTGCTGGCCCAACCCAGCTTATTTTCCCGCAAATAAATGAAAACAAATTCGATATTTTGAGCTAAAACTGATTTTTCTGGTCCTTTCCCTCGACCGCGGGAAAAGGAAATTCAATACACATCTGCCTATAAGTTGTTCACATACGTTCCCCGAAAAGTACAAAGCACCTTTTGACCAACCGATAGCGTACCAAAAGTATTAGTTGTCCCTCTATTCGGTATGCACTTGTTGGACGAAAACTCGCATGATAAAGCTCAACATGAGCAAACAGGTGATTAGTATTAGGAAACTGGTAACTGGTAACTGAAGAAAAGTTAAAAGATAGATAAGTAAGAAAACGATGAATAAACCATAAATGCTATCGCGGTGGAAATTCGCACACACCTTACTCTTCAACTCTGAAGGAAAGGCCATCAAGAAATAACTACAGATGCTTTGGAAACCCGTAGTGGGGCGGTTAGTAAGTCGTTCGGATATGCGTCTACTATTTTTGCGAGATTTTTCCCATTATTCAGAACTTTAATTTCGTACACCTCAGTCATGTTGGCAGTCTCAACGGACGACTGGACATCAAGTTCTAACCTACGACTTGGTTGGTGATTCTTTCAGTATGAAATGTCTAAGATCCACATTGCTTGGAATGTTTTTTTCGTGGCCTGAGATTCAAGCACATGGAGTTAACCATCAAGTGATTTCACAGTAACCAGGACTACCGTGGAGTGAAGTAGCCCCCCCCCCCTCTCCCCCCGGGAAAGAACATTAACCGGGATAGAATAAACTGTTTTTTGCTGAGAGGTATCGCATTCCGGAAATCAGATGGTCAAAAGAAGTAGCCACGTAAGTAGTATCTTTTGCAATGCGGGGTTTGCCGACAGAAGCATTTTACGTCTTTTTTAGGAAGTAATTTTAACCAGAAAGACTCGTGTTGACTAATTAACTTTAGGAACAGCTGGGTTTTGTTCTTGACCGAAAAGCGGAACTTTACGCTGCGTCATCTCAAACTTCAACAAAAGTGGATAAAAGACGGCTTGCTAGCACCAGAATTGCCGTCCGCCCTAGCAGTGTCTGGATCACTTTGACTGGCAAACAAAACTGACGTTTAAGCAAAAGACGGGAACTCAGCCACCACAAAGCAACTAAAGTTTGTAACATTACTGCTGACTGACTGAAACAAGACTCGGTCAGCATGACTGGAAATCACCGACCTAACTAGCCTATTTATTGTAGCCTATTACGTGTGTGTGATTGCGGTAGAAGGGACAAAACCTATAGCCCCAAAAGCCCGCTGCTCTTTTGAGAATAACCGGTAAACAGACTTTGAGGTTTCGTGTAAAAAACCACGTGGGGTTCCAATAAATGGTTAACGGCAACGAGTCAGGAAACTGATATCGTATCATTAGACAAAGGAGCAAAACCAATTTTTTGGGAAAACCAAATTCTCAAATATATCTGGCAGCAAAATTTTTCTTATTTGGGGTAAAATCCCAATAAAAGTGTTTTTGTTCGGTTCGAGGAAGTTCACTGCTTAGTGGGTGTTTTCTGTAGGGAAGCTTTTCTTGGATAAAAAATGTAGTTCCCGCAGTGAGGTTATTGCAATCAGGGAAGCTGCAACTTGTCGGGGGATTACCTCATCGCTGAGCTTATGAACTTCCGTCAACCTACCTGGAATTCCCTTTTACTCCACGACCAAATATGACGCATAATTCGCGCCTTCTACATCTTCTACGTTCCATCGTCCGTTTTAAACAGTATTCTTTCCGTTTGCCTGAAGAACTCCTGATTGTTTCGGAGAAAACCACGAAGTTATGTGAAAATGTGATGAATTGATCTTGGCTTATTGTTTGATAGTTTCAAATTAGGACGGTGGGACTTGATCTGCTTTATTTATGGACCATAGTGAATGCTGATGTGTGGAAGTGTGTAGCCTACTCACGGTTAGTTTATTCTGGTGATTGATGGTCACACAGGAGACACAATACTGCATTATATTTTCGAAGTATCATTGTTGTGCACCGATTCGTTGATTCCGATGGCAGTGTACAATTAAATCCTATAGTTCGTATTGTATTGCGAAATTCGGAAAATGCAGGGCATCCGATAATACACCTTTTGTTGATGTTCTTCCTTGAATTCCACAAAATACGACATGTAAAAGTATACTTTCGAAAGTGGTAAAACATAAATTGACGATTACGGAAGCACCGCCATCAGTTCTGTGGACGTACTGTAATTTGTTTACAATCCATGGGGACATTTTTATCCAACACTTCGAAAAGAAGATCCGTAAGTTTCCAGTCATTGGTTGTCAAGTTTCGTGAAGTGGTGCAAACGCAATTCCATATAAACACTGAGCAGCAAGTGAAACAAAAACAGAAAAAAACATTTGTCTACCTGTTTACAAGACTTGAATGTAAGAAAAACAGAACAAGCATTTCAACAAGTCGACAACCCCTGCAAAACTGTTTTGTTGTGCAGTCAGTTCGGTCACAGCTTTAGCCGACACATAGTGTAATGTCTGGCTTGGGTGTGCACACGTTTTACCCGTACGTCGTCTACTCTATTACATCCAAGCTACCAGTGTATGTCAGATATATAGAGTTATTTGAAAACAGAAGTCAAAAACACAGATTGCTCGATGTATTCTAGATCATCTTGCTGCATCTTTACAAAGTGCATACGGCAGTCGAACAAAATGTTCATAAAGAAAGGAAAAATCACACGAAGCACACATACATATATGTCTATCGGATAACCACACACTTATTATCACACCTCGTCAGCAGATCAATGATAAATTGATCACAAGTTCCCGTAGTACGCACAGTTGTGGTTTTTGTGCACGGATCGATAGGGCCTTTATATATCCTAATACTTTATTATTGGTGGTCTAGTAGATCACTTTAAACTCTTGACTTTCGTTGACACAATGCTTAATCTAGTAATGATTTCGAGCAATTATTGATGTGATTAGCCTTCACTAGGATTGTGATGCATCTGTGGTGAAATCGCTACTTATTATCTCATGAAGATACACTGGAAAGTGTCAGGCCATTCGATGACGTAACTGTCTTTCCGTTCTGCCCATGTAGATTAGTTTGTTTGATTGATGTTCAGTGAATCCTTCGCTATTCACTCACTTTGCAAACTTCATCTCATATTTTCCCGACGGAGTTGAAGCAAGGGGTGATTTCATTGTTTGTCAACTGTCCACAGTTCAGACCTCACGTGTGTTTGCGTTTGCAATTGAATCCGAAAATCCGGTCTGAATGATAGCAGACAGTTTTGTTCGACATAAAGACAAACTTCTTGTGTACTCAACTTTATTGAGTGACTTATTCTTACTCTCAATGCTCACGCATGCAGGCGGATAGATTAGAAGATAACTGAAGTCACGTGATTCAGTTGAGGCTCTAAGTAAACAAGTTATCATTACTGAAGCAAACTTCCCGAGGCCATAAAGAGAACTGCTGGATGACTAGGTTTATTTGACTTGTGGTTAGTACACTGGAGACAAAACGAATTATTGAAATGATTGTCAGCCCTGAATGTTCCAAACATACTGTTGCGATAATTTCATTTCCTTAAACTGATTCAACGTGTTCAGCTTTCCAAATTTTGTTTGATTTGAATTCGTGTAATCTGGTTAGCGACACAGATTATAGCTACCCTATGCGCCTGACTGTTTTTTTCTTGAAAATTAAGTTTAAGAGAATCCCTACCTCTGAATTTCTGTGTTATTTACTTTCAACTCGTTGATGTTCAGTAATCAATAAATGTGTGAATGAGTTATTTCAGCGAGTGGTTTGAAGCTAATATGTTTTGTTCCCAGTTCTTCAAATAAATAATACCTTCTGCACGCATACAATTTGTCAAAAGAGATCTCTATAATTCTCAAGTGCATGCAAGAATCTTTGCAGTAATTATATCACCTGAAGTATCACAGGAATAGGCTTGCCTTGGGAAATTATATTTTCAAAGTTTTCTATTGTTGTGATCAATCATATTGAATCCTAATCATTATACTTTCTTATTGGTTATACAATAATACATCAGTGATATGGTACAACCTACCACATTTACTAGGAATGCGGACAGTTGCTTAAGGTCCGTTACTTCTTCATAGTGAACAGATCATCGCGAAACCAAATATACACAGAAAGAATGTAGGTGGTATTTTTCCATACATCTTTGACAGTTTGATGCTGTCTGGATTGTCAACAGTTCAGGATATTGCTGACAGTTTGATCTAAGTTTTGTGGACTTCATCGGCTCCTGATACTTCATGTTCTAATGTTTTGTCTCTTGGTGGTGACAGCAATGTGTGATTTAAAAGTAGGCACCAATAACCAGAGCCTGGCAAGTAGGCAGATTTCGGCACATAATAGCATTTATTATGAAAATGCACTAGATTAGATACAGACAGGCTTTGCGCAATACTTTGCTAATTTGCATATTTTTTGAAAGTACACCAGTCAAATTAGTTGTTCTATATGAGGGTACTTGTACATCTAACAGGATATAAGGACGCTTTTGTGAGCACACCCCGCTTTGACTACTCTCTGAACTAATCCAAAAGGTATGTATACTGAATTATCGACATCACTGCAAACAGTTCTTCCTGATGCTTACTAATTGCTCGAATACGCAATGTATATGGGAAGCTTGCCTTTGGTTTGAGCATACCCATGGCTTGCTGAATCTCACAAAAAAATACAATTCTAGAATTCTGTACTTTTGTTGGAGATTCTGACGACGAAAGAGTGAAAAGTAGCCTAGCTAGTTAGCGGTAAACCTGACTAGGGATAGCCAGTGGACTTATTTGCACAACCATGAATCATTAATGCTCATGCTGAGTGCGAAAATAGGACATTTTTATGAAGATGTCTTTCAAGAGCGGGTAAGGCGGCAAGCATATAACAGCGACCCAACCAGAACAGTTTTCGGTCTAGCCCCAGCACCTGGAAAAAGATCAAATGAGTTCCTCGCTTACTCATTTGTTTGAGTGCACCTAAAGCCTAAATGAACGGAGTTGATATCATCTGAGATTATTTGTTCAACCACGTGCACAAGCAATAATTCTATCTTGAATTGCACAGATAAGCGTTTCTCTGGGAATATTGGTGCACTTGAAATGCTACAATCTACAATCTATCCAGTGTGTTTCGGGGTTGCCTAGGAGATTGAAGTTAGATATTTGAGCTTGACAGATCACGAATAGAAGCCTTTAGAAACAAATAATCACCCTAGAGAACATATGTTCAATAGTTTGTGCATACTATGATCCCTTAACATTTACAGAACGGTAAACGAAGAGTACTTTGAGCAGCTTTAGTGTGTTATCCCTATCGACTGCTAGAGTCATACTCAGGAAAGCCCTGATTGGTCGTGTCTGACATTGTAGTGTGCACAGACCAGTACTATTTTTCTGGGTAGGGAGAGGGGGATTGCTCTGGCTCAGTTTACAAAAGCACAACAAGAGGAAAGACTCCATGAACCGAGACTCAGTAGGTGTTGTAACAGGTACACATAGAATAGCTGACCATTACTGATCTTAAACAGCCACGCTGTCATTTAACCATGACGGTGTTCTTCAAACGCATATTTCCCTTTCGTTTTTCAACCGACAGAATGGAAGAAGGTTATCTGTAATCCGCGTCCTTATTATTGTAAGTCAGTCAGCCTGAAATACAGTGTTGGAGGTAAAACAAGTTCCACCGAAACTTCCAGTTTCCTAGCATTTTTCAGTCAGATAGTTCAAAAATAAAATTTCTTTACCTTCAAGATGTATTGGAGTGGGTCCGGGAATACGTAATTACGGTTTTATTGTATTCAAAACATAAATGATCCAGTAATCCTAACTGATACCAAGATGTAAAATGAGGAATACAGTATTCTCCGATCCCACTCACTACTTATTTTACGAGGCTAAATTTTGTTATTTTCGCTCGAGCAATGTGGGAACCGAGTGCCAGATCTCTTAAGGTTTCCATCCGAATAAAGATGGGTAATAACTGTGTCCTAATCACACAATAAAGGTCGGTATGGTCTCTAGTTAATTGGATAGGGTTTTCTAAATGTTAATCCGACTGATCCTTGTTTAACTGGACGGATCGATCGAAACCTTCATTGGAAGTCAGGTAAAAGTTACTGCTTTTGGAAAGTGAAGACCACCACTGTACTGTCTTTTCTGATATCATGGAGCGTGGGGTACAAATCCCAGGACCACCTTTGGTAGTGACTGCATTCTTTTGGTCTTGAATTTCGAGTTCGAAGCCCTTAATCAACAAAAACAGAGTGAGTTATAAGCGACAATGACTTTGTACAATAATTTTGGCAATCGAAAGTGTTTCTGTTTTGCGACAAGATACGAGATGGACACAAGATTCTTTATTAGAAAAAATCACTTCAAACTAAATATCATTACTTTGGAATATTTCGGGTTCGCTAATCTCCATATACCTGTGGCCCTCTTGGCTCCGGCTCTCTGCCAATAGACTAAACTTATTATACCTGGCTCACGAGAATTCAGTCCGTTCTCCAGTCCTGCTTGTAACTTAGTTTTTGCGCTCGTGGTTATTCCAAAAGGAGATGAAATATGCATTTGGTAAATAGTTCCTCCCGAAGTTTTTTTGGCAACTTGAGCGTTTAAGCAGCACTATAAATTGATTTCTTGACTTCGAAAATAAATTTTGATTTAATTGTAGGTAGTTCACCAACTCTTTTGCTTTCCTCTCAGTACGGCCACCACGTACGTCAGTGTGGCATGCGATCATTCGTGTTTCCCCATGTGAGGACTTTTTTAATATCCGTCAAGCCGAACGAATCCGGAAACTGAAGCAATGTTATGCGAACAAACAAACATGGTTATTACAAAAATAATCTCGCTTTTCGTGATTAGCATTCATAACAAAGTGAAATGCGACTAGATTCACGAAAATTTGCAAAATCAGAGAGGGTGAACAGCCGTTGAAGGCTGAGACAGATTTAATTTCAACATTTTTATTTGTTCTTGAATGGAACAGAAAAGAGCAATTTCCGATGGTGAAAGCAAAAATGTCCTTACTTTTCTCGACTGGTGCTAAATTCACTTCCTGCAAAACCTATTTCAAAAAGTTAACTGAAATGCAAAAAAGTGATGTGCATGAAGAAGGGGATTTCCTCACACTTGACCCATAAATAAATGGGGACGCATTGGCATTCAGTCTTTCCGTTCCCGGTACTCAATTTCCCAACCGGCATACTTGTGTTTCATATGCTCGTATGTTTACAGGTACCGAACACTTTATGACACTTTATTGCTCCAAGTAGGTTCATCAGGTTACACGTACATTTTGAAGAAGTCAACTTCTGTAGCCCTGCCAATTTTTGGGAACTGGACCCGATGCGAAAACAGAAAATGCAAAATCTTCAAATTCGCTATTCCAATCAACCTTTGCCTAATCCTTTCACTCTCGGTAAAAAAAAAGGAACAGACCAATAAAAGAGTCAAAAATTTACAGAAAGGATCAATAACTTTGCAAATCACTTTGCTAATTCTCCCCATCAGCAACATGGAGAATGAAAGGGGCATATGAGTATATCGGCAAGTTTTCCCAAAACACCAGTAGAATTATTGAGCTTATTTTAGAGGGGACATTGACTTACACGATTTTCTTACCAATCCAATTTTCAGCAAGTAACGTTGACGCTATTCAGAAATTGCGAGCTGCTTTGCGAGTGGATGCATGTTATTATCCGTGGAGCACTGAAAAAAAAGCGGAAATATCGACTGTTATTATAATTTATATTACTGAACTATACAACAGTTTATCTGGCTTTCTAAAAGTTTTCCTTGAGATTACAAACAAATTCTTGTTCTCTTCTTAAATGTGATCATTTTAAGCCATTTCAAGGTTACTCACATGTAACTAATTGCCTCAGACGGTTTTGGTTTTTGAGCCAACTGATTAAAACTGTGAACAAAAGTTACAGCATGCATCAACAAACTTGAAGACTGCAATACTACCAGTGATCAACTCGGGAAAGACGGACTGATGAAAGACTGTCACGTTCCAGCTCGCACTTAGCATGTTTTTTATGAAGAGGGGGGGGGGGGAGTTGAAGAGTTATTTCATTATAAAGCTCGTTGCATAGTTTCTACCGACTTAAAACTATATATTCATTCATACAAACTAGCTCACGACCATGTTTCAGGAATTAACTAAACAAAGGCTAACGACCTGACAGCTGCGCTTTGCTGGACCGATTAGGGATTAAGCTCCATTTGACCGTCAACGGAACCAAGTATTCAGTTACATTCTTCCGAGAGTTACTCCTTGCGAAATTGCTTACTCATTATCACTGGAAAACATATCTCCAGAGAGACTCAAGATCAATCACTTCTAATTAGTTTCAGTTTTTCAACAACGTTCTCGTTCACTCATTAGTATGACCTTCCATTTTTGCTTGCGAGATGAGTTAAGGTTGATACTGAACTTCCAATTTATTCCCATTTGTTTTTTGAAGCCGTCCGGTCCTCCTTCAAGTTCTAACAAAATAAGAATACTATTGCGTAATGGTAAGTTAAACTCGGCTAGTGATGGAACTGGAACAACCTTTTCGGCTGCTTCTGATTACTTGGCTCGACTCTTAGGTTTTGAAAGTCCTATCACCACGAGAGGTGAAATCGTCTGTGCGCAACTAACGTTAGCTACAATCAATACCTTGTTCAAAAGCATAGAGAGACATTAAAAACTAAACGCTAAGATCAGAGATACCATAATTCTATTGAAACTTTTCACTTAGAGACAGCAACTGAAAGTTCGGAAAACCCCATTTGAGCTTCGAATGACTGAAAATGGGGGTTGTTTGCTTGCAATGCTAATCATGTGGCAACTTCTGGCATGTTGTTGCCTTACGCAATGTTACCAGAAGGCAACATGCAAGACATTTCGAATAAATAGAATGGCTTATTGACTCTTTTTTACCTCCTATAATTTATATGATCTTTTCCTTTATCCTAGATGTGGGAATTATATTTGATTTGGTTGTACCGATTATTTCAGTTATGATACTTACCGTCTTAAACCCTTTGATCCTTTATCGGAAAACTCATAATTGCTTTTGATTATTCAAAATGTCCATTCAAAATCGATCAAATAAGAAAAAATTTCTACGTAATCCATTCCACACGAACGTTTTCTCAATGATATTTTCGCCTCCGTTGTTTCTTTCCAAATAACCAGTAGATTTGGTTCTCATTGTGAGGTCGATATCTTCATAAAGGTTGGGACGGACAACTGCATGCTGAGTTTCAATAAAGTCTACCAAAATACTGTAAAGAACAAACGAAATATGATCCACTTTCATCTAATAGTGCGGTAATGTGACCAAGCCCAAAATATGATGTTAAACAACCAAACACGCGGAAAGATTTTGCTGTACTGCTAAGTCTACATCTTGGTAATATCCGTGCAAATATAATAATAAGTTCATGGAATAAATTACTATTACGGGGAGTCGGAATCTCACATCAGGGAAAATCCGCTTGCATTTTCACATCCAGAAGTCCAAATGCAACAGTCGAAATCAAACCAGCGAAAGTCTACTTACCCGACAGATTCTATACCAACTGAGCTAAGACGGTGCAGCCAGTCGGACGTGAATATCGTAAATGGTTATTCGACGGTGCTCTACTCACTACTTCAGTGATACACAGTACCTGTCCTTGTTTTAATCACTGGGCTACATTCGTCGCCCACTTCCAAATGGGACAAACAGCACATGGCTGAAAGTGATCCAACGTACGTTGAAATTTATTCATATAGTGTACTATTGGCATAAGAACCCCGAGTCTTACATAACGGCAAATCCACTTGTACTTTTACATCCAGAACACCAGCGCCCAATATCCATCACCAGGACAGTTGCTGAGTATCACTGAAATAATAATTAGAGCAACATCGAATAGTCGTTTACGTTATGCATTCCCGACTGGCCTCACCGCGGTAGCTCAGTTGGTACGGAATCTGTCAGGTGAGTGGGTTTTTGACAGTTTGATCTCGGCTTTTGGCGCTGGACTTCTGGATGGGAAAATGCAAGTTAATTTTCCATTATGCATTATTAACCATTTCTTTTCATTCGTTGATCATCTCAAGTTTGACCATTAGAACATTCTGGTTGCCATTCAAAAATAATTTTGCGAATCACGAACGACTCTTGTATAGGGCCCGGCGTGCAACGGAAAAGAACTCAAGGAGAGCTACTACTCGTTTCATTTCTCTGAACGTTCGACGAGTTTTGTACAATGCAACCCATCAGTTTGCAATAAGTGATAGAAAAGTTCAATACTTTGAGCATAAAAAGTGACTTTTTATCATTCTTCTGCACGAAAATTTTCAGAAGACTTTCAAGATATTTTGTCTATCATAAAAACACACTGTTTTATTCATAGAGACTGGCAAACTATCTAACTTACCTTCATTTTTTGAAACCTCTGTATTATATGTTCTCACAATCTGCCTGCAAAATGATGAAAACTTGTGAACATCCTGTTCACTCATCTGATAAGTGGTCGATAAAATACACTGCGTGAAAATATCTAGATTTACACATGTATGAAAGACTTTATGACGGACTAATAAATAAAATAATTTTGTGCTATGTTCTGAAGAGAAATCTCACTTAGTGTTCTTCAAACTCTACGTGCAAAAAGTGAAGGATATGTGAAATTTCTTCCTAATGCATTTCACTCATCAAATCACGCGGCTAGCTCATCAGTTTGATCAGCTCGTTTCTGATACCCTAGAATCTTGGAAGCTCCCTGTGGTTCTTCCTCGTATTTTCATATGCTACGTGCATTTTTTAAAACGTTATTTCAGTTAAGTCTGACAAGTTTATGGTTATATTATTATTGTCTGAAAAATCCCACAGAACACATTGACAATTTAAGCAGGCCAAAGACCCAGCCGTACTCCGTGAACTTAACAGTTACGTGAAGTTCCGTACGAAATTGGCTCTGGCAAAGGCTCGTGTTCAGTTTCTGGATGAGTGCATATCCAATTCAGAATATCCCAAACAATATCACACCGTTCTGAAGAGAAATCGAATTAACATCACTACAGTAGCTTTACGTCGTCAAGCGCTCAATGAGAGAGATACTGTGTCAAGTCGAGTGCCGGAAATGGAGCGTAATTTTGTGAAATCATCTCGAGTACTTGATGAGTTGACTCTAGAAGAAAAGGAAATGTTCGTTGTCTATATTCAATCAATTGTTGACAAACAAGTGGAACGGACATTTGTTAAACTTCGAAAACGTATCAACCCGAGCAAACCGATTGGTGAGTTCCCTACAGATCCGAAGAAATTCGTTCATAATTTGTCATCCATAAGCCTGAGTAAGACATCACTTGAGGTGTTATCCCTAGGGCCAAAGTTTTGTTGTCCAACCAATAAGACTAAACAATTGGATATGGAAGTTGAGTTTGAGAGCCTGTTTGATCAGCTATCAGGCCTTGTTCCGTCCTCGTCGCAGGAGTTAGAGAAACTGAAGTCCACGTTCGTGAACTCATGTTATCAATATCGCGAAAATAGACCGTTAGCAAAAGGATTATTAACGTCAGAACACCTGAAGAGCCTCAAAGAATTGCAGGCCAATAGAGAAATAATGTTGTCAAAACCAGATAAAGGTGCGGGTATCGTAATTCTCAATAGGTCGGATTATATAGATAAGATGAAGGTGATAGTGAGTGATGGCTCCAAGTTCACGAAGACCCCATCTGAGAAGGATAAGACGTCTCAGATAGAAAAATCGATTTCAACGAGAATAAGATCCTTGAAGCAGAAAGGAATAATCGACGCGATGACCTTCGAAAGGATACGACCGACAGGAACGGTAATTCCCAGATTGTACGGTCTACCTAAGGTACACAAAGAAGGCGTCCCATTGAGACCGATTCTGGATATGTGTAACTCTCCATATCACGCAGCAGCAAAGTGGTTGACGGGCTTATTGGAACCAGTAAGAGCCGCAATTTCTAGGCACAGTCTACAAGACACCTTCCATTTTGTAGAAACTGTGAAGAACCTGGATCTAGAAGGAAAGCGGATGATATCACTGGATGTTACTTCACTGTTCACAAATGTCCCGATCAGTGAAACAATCAACTATCTGTGCGATTACATTCAGAGCAACGGAATCGATTTGGGTATCCCGTTGGATGAACTGAAACAGTTACTCTATGTCTGCACACATAACATCCAGTTTCAGTTCAATGGTGAAATCTATCGTCAGAAGGACGGAGTTGCAATGGGATCACCTTTGGGGCCCTTATTTGCCGATATTTTCATGGCAAAACTTGAAAATAATCAACTTGAACCCATAATCCGAGATTTTACCTTGTACAAACGATACGTAGACGACGTCATATGTGTGCTAGATACCAATCTGGACACAAATATGCTTCTTAACAATTTTAATGCTGCCCATCCCAATGTTCAATTTACTTTGGAAGAAGAAAAGGACAATAGTCTATCGTATTTAGACGTTTGCATAAGCCGTCGGAATGATTTTTCCGTCCAGTTATCAGTGCACAGAAAAGCTACATGGAACGGACAATACATCCATTTTCACAGCTTTGTGCCCCTCAAAATGAAGAGGAATCTAATACGTTGCTTAGTTAACAGAGCAAGAAAAATCTGCTCCGAAGACACAATAATAAATAAACTCGTTTTTCTGCGGAGTGTTTTCTTAAATAACGGCTATCCTGAACGGTTTATTGACAAGACGATGCAAGAAAATGAAGGAAAATCAAAGGAGATAGGAGCCGCCAAGAAGATACTATATGCGCGTTTACCGTTCAAAGGCGACACGGAAGCCGAAATTATTCAACGAAGATTATCGGGAGTTATCAACAAAACATTCTACGCTGCACAGTTGCAAATCCTGTTCGTTTCCAAACCGATAGTGTGTTTTCGATTGAAGGACATAGTGCCGAATTCTGCAACCTCGTTTTGTGTGTATTCCTTCACCTGTTCCTGTGGAACTAGGTACATTGGTCGCACGACTCGGCGCTTATCCGAACGCGTTCGCGAACACCACCCAGCCTGGCTGAACACGGGAGCAATTAAGACAATTACGAGTGCGGTGTGCTCACACCTTGTTGAATCAAGCCACTCAGTCGAGGTGATAAACGCTTTTCGCACCATTTTCAAAGTCCGAGGAAAGCAATCAAGACTTGTCAAGTGTCGCATCTTAGCCACAGCCGAAGCCGTGAGCATTCGTCTCTACAATCCTCCCCTGTGCGCTCAGAAACAATTTGTGCAAGCACTTAAGCTTCCGTGGCCCACGTCATGGTCCCGAACACATGTGCAACCACTTGAACATTCCACACTGTGATCAATTTCACATGCACACACGCACGTGCAGTGACAGATTTGGATTGCCATTGTCCGTTCTTATTTTGAGTCATATATATTGTTATGTATTGGTATGAGTACGAATAACTGAAAACGAGCGTGTTCGCCACGTTGTTTATATTATTATTGCTTCCATTCTTTTCTTTACCTTCAGCAACTGTACAGAAAGGTTAGTCCTAGTGAGATTTCTGCTGTACCGAGCAATCAGACTCTCTTCCTACTCAACAAAACTGGGTCTCTTGCCAGTTCCAGTCGTAAAATTCGGACTACCCTAATCTTACCAAGCTGTCAAACGGAATATCACGTCCCAACGTTTCACGTATTGTTCCTCAGTAATGCATACAGTTTTGTTGCTTGCCTTCTACAGAATGTCTAAATTGTATATTTAATAGAACATGTGCCTAAGAGCATTATATTATCAGCTACTTTGGAAGAACCAATAAGCAGAATGCGAACTTCTGTGCACCAAGTGGTTTTTCCGGTACAATTTCATTCGTACAAAGTCATCGTCCTATAGCAATAGGTATAAAACGAATGACTTTGAGTTTGCGCTTTGCTCCGCTTACCATATCAGGCTTTTCAATCATCGATTTTTACTTCCCTGACGGTTTTGGGGTTTGTTTTCCAACATTTGGAAACCATAAAGCTAAAATAATCTTCCACTTATGGTTCATACTTGTCGCTTTATCAGATAAATCTTTCAGTTTTTCACTAATTTTCTATGCGTGTTAAACAAGCAAAACAGCCCACTACTCAAAAACCCAATTATCGTGTCCTCCCTATGCTATAATTACTAAATATTGATTTGATATCTTTTTCCAGTATACCACGCCCAAACCTTTTGTATGATTCGCTTTCTTAATAAAACTTGTGCTGCTGTCATTTTTCGTCCTAGAAGGTGACCTAAAACCTCGAACGTAAGTGATAGCTGAATGAGAATTCGATCTTCCGAGCGTGTATTCAGATCTCACGTTCCAGTTTGACGTCTACTCTTATTTGAAGCATAATAAAAATGGTGAACGGTTACAATAACCCCCTCTCCCCAGCTACCTCCACCCGCCTTTTGCCAATTTTCATCCCCATCGGAATTGAGAAACATACCCTAGTGATTTCCTTGGCACCCAAGCAAACGTATGAGCCGTTGGGATAGCTAAAAAGTCCATAAATTCTCAAGTTTGTACCGAACTGCTCAGCACTTATCTGCTCCGTGTCAGAATTTTGATAGGGATAAAATAACCTGCTGAATTTCTCATATATCTCACTCGAGTGTTTCGTATCTTCTTTGTGTATTCGCGTGGTGGAGTTTTACTTGCCTCTTCTCCAGTCAGTGCGTTTGTTCATTCACGCTGCCAAACAACCGTCCCCTTTATGACTTTCTAACTTCTCATGCTAACGAAGACTCAAGTCCAACTGATCCGTTTATTTTACATTCTCTCTCTCCCTATTTTTCTCCCTCTCTCTCTTCTGCGCGCAACCAAAGCCGAGAAATTAGGCGATTGTAGCTTGTTCTCAAACAACAACTAGATAAAACAAATTGTCAGATATCATGCACCACGAACCAGTTCGGAAAAACGTGCTGTATTGTCAGCTTTGAGATTAATAGTAGAAGACGAATTTTGGACGACCCAGATGTTATCACCGAGATGTACGAGGAACGGAGTGGGATGAATTATCACGGAGGAACCGTATTTGATCGTCGACGCTGGCAAGCATGAACCGCTGTTACCGAGCGAATCATCAAAAGAAACTCGCAAACGAATTGCCGCAAGCTCCTCTGCTTTGGGTACTGTTGTGCAGGGAAGCTTTTTTTCCTACCTTGCTTTGCCAGCTGGGTCGGCTTCGTTATGCTGACGCGAGGATTATTGCCGAATCAGTTCCTCTAATTTGTGTACAAAGCACATAAGTCGATACGGACTTTTCTCTTCAAAGCTTGAAGGAAATGAAGTTACTGAAGCGTAGATTCACAGAATTAGTTATGTATTGTAAGAAACGTTCAATATAAGTCTTTAAAAATATGCTTCGAAATTTAACTGAACACTTTCCAGTTACAAGTTGACAACTCAAATAATCTGATTGATCTAACTACAAACAGCATGAAATTTGTGACAAAACCTAGCCGCTGACTGAGAAAATACCTACTGATGTGCATCAATTTTTCAATTGAAGTCATGGTTTTCCCCTGGGAAATCCCCACGTCAGATTTGCATCCGAATTTCCGTTGGTTCAAAGTTCTGTACACGGTAATTTTATTTACAAATCCAAAATAACTATAAAGTGAAATAGTAACTTATTGAAAAAACACTATCCCGATCAAGAACAAAACAGTGCACTTCCCTTTCATATCTTCTTCAATTCCAGGTAAGCCACGGTGGCATTGATAGCTAGGCCGAGTGACACTAAATTTTCATTATTTGTTTGCCTATATTTTATCGTATTACCTCAAAATGGCAGTCTCCGTTGCTACGAACAGCCGACTACACATTCCTTGCTTGATATTTATGTTCGTTTTCTTATGATAACTTTACTCAAACATGGAATCACCAAGTCGTACAATTCTAGATATCATGGTCTTGAATTTTCTGTGAAGGTGCACTCAATCGAAAAATATGCCTTTTTATTATAAAAATATTGAAATGGCTAACAGTCATATTTACACCAATGCTGCATTGAACTACTACCAATACAGAATGAATGAGCTTTCTTCGTCAACTAAATGGTCATCTACAATGACTTCAGAAGTGCAGTGCGTCTTATCAGGTCGGCCGCCTTTTTCCGTCCATGAATCATTGAATATGCGTGCACACTCTAAATTGAATTATTCCATTTTTTATGGACTTGGACTTAAGTTCTAGTTATTTCTCCGTACTGGGCGTACAGCAAAATATATATCAGATTTATAGTATCATTTACACTTCCAAAATAAGTAATGCGTATTTTTAAATCAAATAAAATGGTAGCTGTGTTTCAAAGCAATCAAAATTGCATTTGGTATTGTGTTGAAGTGTTGCAAATTACCAGAGAGTGAAGTCATGTTTCCGACAAAACTGATGTCATGCTTTTGCGAAACTTTTGTACTGAGCTCTTAGGAAATATGGAAAATCGAATTTGCGCCTAGATATCTGTTGGCCATGAAGCATAGTGTCTTCGAGTTGAAATATTACAGTTTTGTTTCAGACGTGCCTGGAATCAGCTGTTTTTGTAATACAATAAAAATTATACGTATTCAAGCTAATTTTGTACATCCTTTTCTGTCAAAAAGCTTTTCCCTCATGGGTTGATTACCAGCAGAATAGATTGGCACGTTGTAGAATATTTTTACTGATAATGTTTGATACTCTGCTGTTTCAGTATAGTCAAGAAATATGTCTTACCTCGTTCATCCACAACCTTGGGGAAACGGTGGTCAATGTCTGTAGAACAACGAAAACCCATTACAATATTTGATTCTAGAAGGACAACCAGGAAAGTCAAACAAAAGTATACGTAACAAATATAATAAAGGTGCTAATAAGACTAACATGTATTGGGCCGCTGATTCCTAAGAAAGTCGAATTAGTCAAAGCAAAGCATGTCGGAAAGCATTATGTTACGTCGCAGTATTTTATTAGATTGTATAGTGTGGTTAAAGAGCACACTGTGATAGTTATCCTGACAATTCGGAAAATTTAGGACAAGAAGTAAAGCTTTTTGATATGAGAAGTGTGGCATTACATGTGGATGACAGGGCGAAATTCCTCCGGAAGCACAGGACTGGTTTCGCGGTTGTTGCCGCTCATCAGGTATGCATACCAGTTACTCTTCAGCCTAGTCATCCTTAAGCTTGAGCAATCCACTTTTGATTTACAGCTGATCCTAAAAATGGACTCCCTGTCCATGCATGCTTCTTTTACAGCTGGAAACTAAGATTGTTTGTCGAAAACTGGTAGTCCATCGGATAACCACCTTGTTCGTGTCCTTTATTCCATTTCGATTTTATGATTAGCCGCACAATAAAAGGGAATGTGGCAGATGATATGAGGTTTTTGTACCACATTCTCTGAGGGCTATTAAATGCAATGTCTTAATACGCACAACGAGTTCAAATTCTTTTACAATCCAACTCACTTGTTTCTCCCTCATTTCTGAAAACCGTAGGCAGGGTCATACTAAACACTTTGTTCTATGTTATAATCCACTCCTCAACTACCTTGATGTTTTACGCAGATATCCCTTACTGGATGTAATTATCAGAAGTTATAAACTTAACTCTGTTGCCACAAGAACAGATGGGCTGCCCTTGTGACTAATTTCAGATTCGAAATATTTGGAGTTTATCAAACTCCGTGGACGTTAGAAGCAAAAGAATGCACGGATGTTTGAACAAACACTGTTGATCACTGGAAGGTTTTTGCTGATGGCAAAGAACAGCTTTTTAATCTGTGTACAGTTGTGACACGTGTACCCAGCTCAGGAAAAGCGCATTTAGGAATGACATCCTCAATTGCGTACGTCTTGAGTACACAATTTTTGAATCCTTGTGTTCTAACAGCTTGACATCCAATGATTGGCTTTGCACACTTGGGCTTCTTTCGAGGCCAGTAGGTTGAGCAATTCAGCCGTGTGTTACTAGTTATGGTGGTTACTAGTATT
Source organism: Fasciola hepatica (assembly GCA_948099385.1). Classification (NCBI taxonomy): domain Eukaryota; kingdom Metazoa; phylum Platyhelminthes; class Trematoda; order Plagiorchiida; family Fasciolidae; genus Fasciola; species Fasciola hepatica. The sequence continues at coordinate 3,178,866 of CANUEZ040000012.1, read as the reverse complement.
AGAACAGAAACACGGCTTTGAGTTTTCCTTTTACTGAATTTGAATACCAATTTGCTGTGCTGTATGGAAAGGCTTGCACCGTGTTTATGTTTAAGCTTTTTCCACTAGGTCATCTAAGTTATCTTTGTTCCAAACTTTGGTAGTTCATGTGGAATATAATTCCTTTTTTATAAACCTATTATTACTCCATAGAAGACATCATTCGTTTTCATCTTCAACACAAATGCTGTTTACATTTAGTGGTAAATGTCGGAAGCATGCTTGGTAGTCTGATAAATGAATGTTTCGCAAAGATTCAGCACGGATTCATTTGTTTATCAAAGTTACAATCAAAATGTGCTACTGGTTCTACTCTGGGCAGTGCGTCATTTTACTTCCTGGTCGTATAACTGATTTCGATACAGTGCACACTGACTTAATTACTATTTCCGTACCTCCAAAACAACAAATTTATTGTGATTTTAAAACACTGCACAAACCAAAACCTCATGCACAAGTTCCTAAAACATCTTACCGCTGCACCCCCGAAAGGATCTCAACATTTCCCCCAGGGCTTTAACAAACACAGTCTTTGATTTAAGTCAGTCAAGTTTTTATTCTTATTACTGAAGTAGAAAAGTGTTGTAAACTCCCTTTCTTCTCAAGGATTCCCAAAGTTGCACACTTTTGTCGTTGACCGTGACGACTTGGAAGCCCGACCACCAAAGAGGTGTGCAAGATTAAGTCCTGTTTATTTATCAGCATAAACAAAAGAGACGCGTTTTACGACTCAGGCCACAAAAATAGTAATTCAAATGCACTGAATTTGTTTGAACTTATTGGGAAGGCACTAAGGCGTTTTTCTTTTGCTTCTTCGGACTAGATAATGCAAGTTAGGTTGGCAATGATTCAAAGCTGAAATCTCCCTTTTGCTTTATTTCGTCATAGGAAACAGTGCAGTTTACTGTTTCGGCAATTTATTATTACCTTCCTTTGATATGGGAACACATTTGAAAATCTCCTACAATCACCAACTTCTACTGGTTTAAGCTGACCATTGATAAATATTAGAAGTTTTACGTCGCACTAATTTATCCACTTGTGTTCCAACAGGTATTCAGTAGCCTGCATCTATTACTCACCGTAAAACACTGGACACATTCGGCAGTTGTCGAAGTGCAATCTGTTTTTGTAGATTATCAAGGAAGAATATGTTTAGGTAGTGCTTGTGACAACCAGACATACTATGATGTCATTTTATTTCTTCTCTGGGGGAACTTATTTAAGAACACATCTCTCCGATTCTGAAAGGCAATGCGACTTTGTAAAAATAATCCCTTACTATTTCGGCTAGAACAACACCAATGAAACGGGTTTTGGGCTGTCGCATTCTATTCCAGTTTAGTAAACGGTTTTGGGGTTTTTCGTTTTTATTTTGCACCTTACCGGATTTGGGTACGTGAGGCTTCCCGATGTGTTCCACAGCTTCCTGGCAAACCACGTTGATGACTGCTGCCCATGTTTCACCTACTTCCAGTGTATTCTGTCTTCATGGAACTACAACCGATTAGTCGATGAAGCAGAACCTCAGAAGAAACTAACAATCCTTTTTCCTCGTATTTTTGATTACATTTTCAAAAATATCCGGAAACTACATTACATTATTGTAGCCATGCGGTAACGTCTAGAAGTTTAAGAATACTAAGCTTTTGTTTGATGTTCATGGAGGCTAAATTAGAAACCTGTCTCAGTTTGGTCAGATGCAATTGTCAGAGGGGGACGGCGCACAAATGTGTGATGTGAATGCCTGACTAAAAGGCAAAAATGGAACGGAAATATTTATCTTATCTACCATTACTATTATTTCTTGTCTGGTGTAGTGATTCCTGTGTTGGATTTGTTCTTTTTTCATTTTCATAAACATATGAGGACAAGCACATTTCGTTATTTACTCGTGAAATTCAAGGAAGTTTCAAGTAATGCATTGTTAATGCGTATCCTATGAATTGGTTTGACAAGCATTTATGAACGAACTTTTTTCAAATGAACATTTGCAAATCAGTCGGATTCATCTACTATTTTGGGTGCACAATTTAAACAAACAAAATTATTGTGGTATTTAATTCACCGCGATTGCTGGAGGCAAAGCGCATTTGAGAGTTGGAGATTGTGCGTTTTCTCTTCTGTTTTCTGTCCTCCGGTAAAAACAGTCGACGGTCCAGTGTCCTTACGAATAATCTATTAATCTCAGCTTCCGGTAAGATTGGCCTGCGGTAGGATTGCAATGATAATAGCCTTGTCATGGATGTTACCAAAATAAATAAATTGCTTTCACCTCTGTAGTATTCTAGCTTATGATTTTCACCGCATCATTTCAGTGTATCACATTCTGGTTTCCAGAGAATCCAAGTTTAATGTCGATGGCTAAATTGATAAATTTATCCACTTCAGTGGTACAACGGGGAGAACTGTGGGAGCTCTCCATTGTTGTATACTGGCTTTATCTGTAAATTTGACGATTTCGGCGGACTAACTGATATTTGAGTTTTGTTCTTGCTATTCGCTGAAATTTTCAGCAAAGATATTCAACTGTGCAGTTCCGCTTTTCAACGACTCCGTTGGTGAATTGGGGATTTCGGTTGTGTTCTTCCAGCCAGCTTTGTGTTGGAACTCAAGTTAACGGTCTTCAAACTCACTAGTGACAATGCGTTTATAAAATACTTCGGCTGATCATCGAATTTAGTTGAAACATTGACAGAGCCTTGCTCAATACTTTCAGTTGGGTTTCTTCACGAAAACTGTTTTTTTTTCTTTAAACGGATACCCAGTGAAACCTCGTTTGTTATGACACTCACGGAAGTGGTTTGCCAACATTTTTAATGTTGACATGTTCCAGGATGTTTTCGTGCCGGCATCGAATTCCTAGTTTGACCACCTGTTGACCTCGTCGCTATAAAGTTATACTCGTTCGATCAACAGATGGGTGAAAGTACAAACAACTGGTGATCGCTTTTTATTAACTGTCTCAGGGTCACGTAGGCAGAGGTCTTCCGCTATGTCCTATCAAAGTCAATAACTGAGAAAGAAACTATTTGCTCCGCAAATATTTATGGTTCAGTAGTATGGTGTCCAACCGCAAACACGAAGTTGTTTTTTAGTGGTTAATGCAAACGTAGCGACATTATCTGTGTTTAACACGCATCAGTTCACTGTTGTGCCTTGCTTGTACAAACTGTTTGGAAAAAGCAACTTTTTTCCAACAGTAAGATTGTTACCCCCTCAGGTCATCTGGATTTCCGCGGGTGAAATCCACCGGGAGAGGGTGGCAGGAAAGTAACCAAACGCAAAGTCACACGTGATTAAACTGAGCTGTCCTGAGTAATTCAACCGCAACCTTGTTCATTGATCCAGAAAGACAGCTACTCACATCACCTGCAGGCAGGTAAGGTCACTCGTTTACTCGATGACGAAGACACATCTCTGGGCTTTATTCACTTTGATTCACACTGTGAAGTGGATTCTAGAGCGACATTTTAGTTTCATTTGTAAATTGTGAAATAATTCGAAAAACGACGCCTTGAGGTTAATATTCATTCCTGGCCAAAGTCGGACCAGATTCTCGCTTGATAGCCACTTCCGCGGTAGCATTACATTTTTGGCCTTTTGGTGTATTGTCCGGTAGATCTGTTGGGTTATTCACCTAATACTAGATTCTATATTTGAGTTCCTCTATCGGTTATTCTCTTATTCTCTTAACAAATGGACTGATTTTTTAGCAGTGGTTTAGTGTTTGCCTGATCAAGTAGTTAACAGATTCAATAACCATTTGAATGGTTGTTTGTTTATTTGATTCATTCATTCATTCTTTGCTTGCTTCTTATTGCTAGTTGCTTCCAAAGAGTAGTTTCAGGTAGGTAACACTCATTTACATTTTCATTCTATAGTGAAGTGAATTATGGTATGCAGTTGATCTTATTATCCTAAGCCGCTGTTTTATGGGACTTCGGTTCTTATATTTACTTTAGAATTATGTGTTCTCTCTCACTGAGAGTTCCTTATGTTCTACCAAAGAGTCAAGCACACGTGCACCATTTTCTACATTATTCTGACGCAAGCATAGTCACTTTAGGTGAACAAAGGGTTTACAACGTAGAGTGTTTCGCAGAACACGAAGACAAAGGTTTTTCTCGAAAGCGTGATAAAATAGCGTACTGAGAGTTTTGTTTGTCAGAAGGAAAAAGAAATGCATCTCCATTGCAGAAAAAGTCAACTTTATTCAAATCTGGATTTGTCCATGTCCTACTTCTGCTCAAAAGCCTATCCATCATCCTTACGTAGCATGCGAGTGCAGGAGTTCCTCTGTGGGGTTTTGCTAGCGTTTGATCTGCCTGATACAAACACGAAAACAGCCTCTAGGAGCTCAAAGGCTCAGTAAGTGTCTCTTCCAGAACCAGTCCTTACATGAATCGAACAATAAAAATAGCCACCAAAGGCCAACTTACTGTGCATAGTGCATAAAGTGCGCAGTGTAAGGTAACCATGACGAGATTTTAGTCCTCATCGTCCGAGTTTGAGTAGCTTCCCTCCCCCCTAATCCACTATCATCTCAGCTTCGTTTCTGATCCTGTTTGCTAGCTTTTGGTGTTGATTTTTGTAGTAGTTATCACTACTTTATTTCGTTTGGTACTTCTCACTTAAAACACAGCTGCACAGAATTGTGTATATCTTTTATTGTTTTGCCCCCACCCCCCACCCCCCTCTATTTTGACTTCCCCCAGCGAGAATGACAATTTAGTCAACTTGTAAGCTTTCCTAAAAGATACCAACCATTCGGTTCCCGGGATCGTGTGTTCAATCACTTGTAAAGCACTTTTCATCCCATGCATGAGCATGATTTCGTTAATGATTTTACTCCCATAAGCGGGGTGACCAAAGCACCAATACCTGACTGTGAAATGTGATGGAGAATCAAACAGAGAATGCCTGGCAGCAAAAAAGCTGGATGTCATCAGATTCATTCAGCAACAATAATGCTATTCACTGCCTTTTTCTTATAGTCTTCGTAAGCTGCATTCAAAAATTTCCTACTGTTGGTTTCTAATTAATCATACAAAAACAGCTTGACTTCCATCGTCCATAAGAGATATTGAAAAATCACTCTTGTAAAAACAAGAAGATCGATCTCCTTGCGCTCACTGTTGACCGCGACTGCTAAATTAACTGGTCATTATCTAAAAACCGATCAGCGTCGCCCCTTTAAACTGCACTCTAACATCCACTTTCATACCGTAGGGTCACCATCTGATAAAATTTCGTCATGGGCATTCCAGTTCATATAGAAACTTTGTCGTATGATGTACTTTAATTTATCATGCAAGGACGAAGTTCAGATGAGGCGACAAAATTGAACTTCATCTTAGTACTTCTGTAGAAACATCTCCTGAATCCGCTTGGAAAGAGGTTTGATTATCGATTCATTCGCAGTCACAAAAAGTAACTAACATTTTTATTGCAAACATGAAGAAAACTAGCTTGAGACTGGCAGAAGTTGTTTTCAGCATGTTTTATTGGTCAACATTTTCTTTGCATGTCAGCTGGGAGACAGCCTCCGGGAGTTACTGATCATCGTTTAAAAAACAGGCACTGGTGATCAATATGGTCGCTATGAGTGTGGTTTTCCAATGCTTCACCTTAGCCTACGTGTTTAGATGTAAGTTAGTTTAGGATATAATGCATTTGTTTATTTAACCTCTGAGTCCAACGAGATGTTTGTTTATCCAGTATGACTTTTGACCCGAGTATTTTGAACGAATTTCTATTCACTGAGGGGAAAACTTGTGGTCTCAGTACTATCTACCCGGTAAGGTACAAGAACGTATTCCAACTCCTATCAGTTATCACGAGTTCACATGAGCTGATTGGACTCCGGCAACGAGATCCATTTGACTGCCATCTTCATGTGACAAAATTACTGTGAAATTACTGTACACTTTGAAGTAGTAGAGCAAAGATAGTACGAGACAATTTTTTTATGGATGAAAACTATAAGGCTACCAAAGGAAAATGAGCATCAGGACGATGAAAAGTAGTGGCTTTAGATGATTATCAAAAACAGAACAATATTCTTTTGGTTTGCTTTTATTTTCATCATTCGGATCAGAATTCCTGCACGCGGAATCTACGGGTCCGGTGATTAGATTACTATTTACCCAGTGCCTCATTGTTCGCCGTAATTTGGTTCTCGGCCCCTAAATTACTCGGTGTATGTTAGTTTCGTATACTGTCAAGCAGAATGAACTCTGAGTCACGTTCACTGCCCGGCTTTTCGTGGAAATTTGTTAAAACTGCATTTCTGAACTGTGTTGGAATTCACAGATTACAACAAATTACTGAATGAATGGATATTCCGGCAGTTGTAAGGTAACTTATCGTTTGGAGGCACTAAACTATATCATTCAGTGAAACACCTTTTTCCTAAACTTATCTCTGGAATTCCGTGAACGTTGCTTGCATGATGGCCAAGAACCTGGCCCTAATCCGGGCGCTTCTGTTGATGTCGCATACATATAGGTAAGGTCACGTGTCACTGCAGCCGAAGTCATGGTGTGGAATAAATTTGATGCCCTTACTGTCAATGAAACAAATCCAACTAGACTATTCTTCCCGTAGATAAACATATCAAGAGCTTTTAAAAATATACTGCAGAGTAAATATGTATTCTCAAAGAGATTATTCCCAAAAATGACAACTTAGTTTTCGTTTTCCTATGACATCATAGAATGACAAAAAAAACATCAAGAAGAATACGATGGAAATGAAAAGTCAGAGCTCGGTATTTTTACCAACTACTTTTTATTAACCCTTTCGTTCATCCTGTTCTACTCCTCCTGCCCTTTCTTAAATTGTTGTTTCCGTGTTAGAACCATGTTCGATTTCAAGCCGCTGTAATATATGTATGTATGCTTAGTTCGCGATTCTTATGTCTCCCTCTTTTTGGAATGAAAACTTTTACCGTTCTACTTTTTTACTTACTGCTTTTGCTATTCAGACTATACCTACCCTATTTCAAATTATAAAAAACATCATCCTGTGCTGTTTCTTTGCTTCAGAATGGTAATTAAGAAACCGTCACCTCTGTCTCACTCAGCAAACTTTATCGAAATGTTTTTCACCACCGATATCATTTATTCTTATAAAAGTTTCACCTTATATTAGCGGCTAATTCAAATTTATTCTAAAGTTTTTGTCGCTCTGTCAAATTGTCGATTTGCGTATAACAACCTGCATACACTCTGAATAACATAAAGCGCTATCTAACTCAAACTCTGGAAGTTTGCCCATCAGGTGTAGTTCTGACGATAATTTCCCCACAGATTGTGGTAAACTTATTGGACATGGTCGGGGAATTTCTCCAGTTAATACGTATTATAGAAACACTCCCTCAATCTCCGGGTGCTGCTTATTCTCTCCATTTGCAGAATCTCAGGAGCGCCTGGAGTCAGGATTATTTACCAAGCAGCAGTCTTGTGAAATAGCTCATGTATACATTTCAGAATTAAACTACCCGAGTTTTGTTCTCAAAAACCCATTTTATATCAAAGTTACTTTTCAAAAACTGATAATTGTTGAAATGATAAGTTTTTCCTGCAATCCGGAGTTTTTATATTAATATAGACAGGTGGGAACACATTTGAGGGAGAATAGTTAATTATAGGATAAACTATTTATCTTCCCCGGTGCACAATGCTGAAACTAATTTTGCATTCCGGGTGTATTAACTACGGGCTTTTACGCCTTTCCTTATTAGCAAATGAAAAAAGTCAAACATTTCATTGTATCCGCCGAATATCATATTTCATACCCTTTTTCTGATATTCACCTCCTCTTATCTCCTGCACAGAATCACAAAAAAACGATATTCCAACTGGTCGCCAATAGCGTACGACGTAATCCCCTAGAGATTTACGCAAACAATGTGAACTTTTGGCGATTCGTTGAGCTACCACGTGATACGCGAAGTTACTTATTTCAACTGGTGTCAAAATAGTTGTACTTTTTGTTTTTCTATTACATATGCCCGGTAGAGTAGCTAGGCCTATGCAGATTCAGGGTGGCTATATCTATTTCTCTTATCCCATACATTTTATTGTCTGTTATGTTCTCTCATATCTATGACTCTCTCGACACTCAAGCCCTTTTAGAAGGACCAGAAAATGACTTCTTATATATTTCGAATCCACACCGATCGAGGATACTGTTGAAGAACTATGAAACAAACTGGCACTTATCTTTTAGTCCCACGTACCGAAACAAATATTCAACCCCAAGTTAATAGTCCAACACACTTCATCCTAACCCAAAGAATATTCTTGACAAGAGTTTTTATTGCAAACGTACGGGCATGAAACACTCACCCTCCCACATTTACAAGTAGTGTCGACTTTAATTAGACAAAATGATTTTCTAGTAACTTTTCCCTCTTTGCTAAAATTTTCAGTCTTTATTGTTTGACAAGAGTGAAATACAAAGTTCTGTGGAAGCTGGTTTCAACAATGCTAGTTCTGATGAGATCCGTCTGTGACTGGAATTGTGACCTTCATCACCACGATAAGCTGACCTAAAGTTCGGAAACCTGAAATAAGTTGAAAACTGAATACGCCTCATTATTGAATCGATTAACTTAACACTCACCAAGGATGGATTTTGTCATTGACTAATGAATACTACACCTATCAGAACTATTTCTTTCTCCGGAATTGTCTACGTTCACTACCTGAAGGAGCGAACATACGTGGAGGATACCACGTTACCTAGCAACTCAACAACCAACTCACAGTGCATGGCAAACATGCCCGAGGTAACTTTTTGGTTTATTTTCAATGAGTCAACTGAAGTTCTAGGCCATATTCGCGTAGAAGGTTGGCTATCCACTATGATTTCGCTACCTTGAAGAAGTATTTACTGAAAATAGAAAAATTCTGCTACTTTGTTAGAGAGGAGAGAGATGACATTGGTCGAACCCATTGGGCACTTGTTCTTGTGATAAAAGTATTTCCTATTCTTTTTTGAACGTAAGATAGTTTTTCGCACCGTTTATGTAAAACGTGGTGTCATAACAAGATTTGGTGTACACATAACAGAGATATCCTACATGAATAATGATATGAGCTGCACTGGGATCACCAACAATATCCAAATGGCAATAAGTATATGGTCAAGAATAAAATTTTGTAATTAATTCGCATATGATATTGTAAATAAGGGTGGGGAAATGTTAGTTGCTTTAGCCTCCAACCGACTTAAAGCCGGCAGAGTATGGACAACAAAGGTGGATAAGTGTTACCACCGGGAAAATATCCAAGTTGCTTGGTAGATCGTTGTGATCTTGGATCTACTCTGAACGAACTGTGAGATCCAGGAGGCTAACACACATCATTCGTAAAGGCAGGTTTCCAAAGATCATCTTTTTGGTGATTTCGAGGTAGCAAACCGTAACACATAGGGTGGTATGAACTGCAATAAATCGCACACTCTTTTCCAATGGAATGTTAAGAAAGATAACGTGAACAGTGTAAACTTCACCGAACTCAAAATAGGAAAGTGTCTTGTCAGCTATACCAAAAGTATTTCTATGAGAACTGTCTCGTTGTAGGATAATGAGCCAGGCTGTCTTACATTAGGCCGTACATCTTACAGACCTGGACATATCTATGCAGTTTGAATAATGTTTTACCATACTAAAACCACTGAAAATTTTCAGGACTCCAGTTTTGGAATTTTCTCCTAACAGCCCCAGCCTGAATAAGATTTAAAATTTGCTCCTGGTGTCTGAGGAAGAAGACTTCAAATTGCTCCAGGTAACGCGGAAAATTAACTGGGGTCCATCCTTCAGAGTGGGAGACAGATGAGTTCAAAACCACGACGTCGAAGGAATTTCGACACCACTGTAGTCGCTTTGTGGCCAGCTTATGTCCGTACTTAACGACACCTCAGTTAGTAGTTCTGAAATGGAGTTTAAAAATTATAAATATCAGTATCGTAAATAAAGATCCCTAAATTCATTTGTATTTCGCATTTACAACTGAATTTATTCTTATATAGTTTCGAACTGAATTTTTTCTTATGCCGGTCTCTACTAAGTATTTTCATACATTTTGGTGTATGAAAAGTAGCATAAGTTGACTAGAGAGCTCAAAAAAATTCAACGAACCCTAGGACATCGGAAGTTCACTAATGTAACACACTTGGTTTCAGCCTTATTTTCATTTGAAAATTTCTTCATCCTCCAAGAACTAACAGTCTAGCCAAAAGCCTTTAGTATATTCGAGTTGCTTTTCGAGAAGATGAAATTTTCCAGTATAGAAAGCCTGTATACGCGCCACTCCAAGGCAATTATCAAAGTTCAACGAAATCCTGTGGATCTTACAAAATCGCACTGGAATGAAGCGTCACTTTAACCGTTTGTTGAAACCTATGGCTTCAAGTGCTCCCACTTGTGCATTCAGAATAATAATACTTTAAAAAGCTTTATTTTTAGTGGACTGTAATATGTGTTTCACAAGTTATGCGTGAGATTTCATCAGTCGGTGGCCATAGTTTGAAAAAACAGGGAAATCATGTATTCAGTATTACTGCTAAAATGGAGCGGAGATCGCTGTGTTGAAATGACTACATGTGTTTGCCTTCTCAAAAATATAATGCGTGAATAGGCCTGTTCGCAATTTCAGCTCATTCAATAACCCTTCCTTTTTTCAGTTATATATAACCTAACGGGAAATGAGTTTAAAACCTATACTGTGTTTAGCGGTCTAGTTTTAAACCCGTCTCAAAATAAAGCCAACAGGTTGGTCCGTAGGATTTCGTAATAATACGGCTGAAATAATTTCTTACAGAAGATATCTTCCTTCCGGTTATGAAGTGTGACACCTTGGTCATATTGATACAAACGATTGATCGCATTTTTATCGTTCGACTTTGGTGATAGGATAAAAATAGCCTATAACAGCTCCGCATCCTGCTTGCCAAAGGCCCGAAATTTGCCGTTGATGTGCAGTGCAATCCTTTAACCCGTACCGTTGTCATAAAATCTGTCAGAATGGTTAGTTAGAATAGATTTACCATGAACTAAATCTGTCAGTTGCTTCAATTCCTTAAGTTATTGCCACAGGCAAAACATTTAAGGTGATTGCACTCATGAATACCAGATTTCATGGAGCTTCTATGTGCCACTTAAATCGCAAACTATAAATAACGCACGCGCAATTCGCATCTCTCCTTCTCCGCTGAGAACTTTCAATATCACTCCAGTGGCGCTTGTCCCGCATTCGAGTTTTGCTGTGGATTGGAACTTGGAATGGTTCGTTAAATTGCAATGTGAATGGTAAACAATGTGAAGTTAGAAGCTCACGCGCTAGTTCTGCTTTCTTTGTATTTTAGTGGAAAACCAGCACGATCCACTGGAAACCAGTCCTAAGCCTCCGTGCGATCTTCCAGTCGCTTGACTCACCCGCTTGAACATCTGTTATACCAAAGCTTAAGTAACATCCAAAGCAAACGAATTTTACCATCCGAATTGTTTTGATGAGCATTACTTATAATTAGCAATGTCTGTGTCTTTCTGCGCAGTTATAATGAAGCAGTAAAAAATGCCGCTCTAACGAATGTTCTGTGAGTTATTGAAAAAAGTAATTTTCACTGTTAGCAAAATGTTCCTGCGGAAAAATCGATGCGCTCATTAGACAACAGCTGATTGTCCTTTTTGCGCGTCATGCTTGATTAAACGTGGATAAAGTGGTGAGACACGCAATTTAAAACACGTCACACCAAGTAGAGAATGTAGCCATCAAGTTCTCACACTTTTCGGAAGCGGTTTATTGAATGCAAATGTCAAACTTGGAGACGAAGAGATAGCCGTTTTAACGATGCTCTCATATTTATCTAACCAAATGTCAGCACCTCAAGAGGTTTTTCTGCCGTTTTCTTTCCAGTTGCGAGCCAAGTTTTGCAGTCAGAGATCAAATAAAACTCGTGCTCTGAATAGATTTGTGCCAGTTTTTCTGAGTTCAGATAAACTTTGAGTGTGTCTCTAGTCTACTTATTTTGCAGGATATTTTGTTTTTGACAAGTCTGTCTTTCAGTTCTTGGGTACATTCAATTGCACTTCTCGTTCCACTCGAAGTTCAGCTTTTGTCATAGATTATTTATTCCCTTTCAGTTAATCGAACCGAAAACTGCCCTACATCTTTTGTACAGAAAGATCTTTTGATTGATTAGATTACTTTATTATGTTTGTTTTTTTACTCACTTATTTGTCATTCTTTTATCCGTAGTGATGCATATAAAAGCAAACAACTGTTTGACTATCTACAAACATACCAGACTTACTTTTCGGAGTATACTAATAAATCAAACATTTTACTGTTCTTGCACTCCCCGATCAGGATGATAAGTAATTCATTGCATTCTTAAGAATGACGGTCGTAGAGGTCGTGAAAATAAATTATCAGAGTTATCGGATCACTAATCAAACACAAGGTGCAAATCATAATAAGCCAGCATGGGATAGAAAAGTCCTGCCGAATTTCGTCTCCTCAAGAACGAATAAGTTTATCTCGACTGAAATTTTGCCAAAAAGGAGCCAACAAAATCCATTCAAAATGAATTCAGTAAACGAATTTCGGTTCATGACGTGAGCAAGATGAAATTGTGAACGAAAGCTCGTACTCGTGACATAACTTGCTCTGATTCGCTGCTAAGTAAACAAACGTTTGAAAATGATTCTCGATTTAGATAGAACAGAGCTTTGAAAGGAAAAAACAGAATAGACAGTGGCGTCTAAAACGAACCTGTTTCCATAGATTTGAATAGTGGGGAAAAGTGTTTTTTTATCCAATAAGGATTTATCAAACTCTGAAAATAAATAAGCTGATAAAAACTAGCTTGCTTGTCATTCGTAAATCAGCACTGCTTGTTCGGATCTTCTTTAAGACTCGATGAATGATCATAGCCAGTGATTTCTTACAAGAATGGAACATCTTGCGCAGGGAAGTCATATATATATTTAATGTTTGGAATTGAAACTGGTTAGGCTAACTGGCAACTAAGGTGAATCTCCTGTTGGTGCAAAAGAGTTCCAAAGCTACAAAACCAGCCAGCGATTTTCATGCTTTCTTTTCAACTATTTTTCTAGAGCCCCGGGTAAAAATGCTTTGACCAGGTCGAATGGCAAAACAGAATTCCTGAAAACTCATTTAATCTGACATATGTGAACTCCTGAACTTTCGCAGTTTTTAAAATCTTTCTCTTCCCAAAAACAAATGCCAGTTTGCCCGATTTAGACTGCTCGCCAGAATGACTCAGCTGGATAAGCAATTGTCCCCGTATTGAACTCGACACGAGTGGAAGACAACTTTTGAAACTTGAAACTCCAATTTGATAACTACGGCAAATAATATCTGTGATTTAAACCAGGAACAGCCCAGAGGGAACATTTATTGTGCCATCGTTTTGCATGACGTTATCGCGGTACTTAAAGCTGCAAAGCATCCTCGCTTTAAATTCCAAGTTGCTATTAGGTTAATCAGTTGAATTTTCTACAATTTCTAGTAAAAATATGGCAAAAAAAGTTAGAAGCTAGCAAAAGCGAACCACTGCCGTCCCCTCGGGTTATTTAACATCTGGCTTTCGCTGAGGAGGCTGATTTGGTTGGATTTTCCTGCACCAGCCAATCTAAAACCTAAGAAAGTGGAAAAGAAAAGAAGACGAATATTGCACCAGAGTTCTTTTATGTGTACATATCCTAGAGCAGCCTCTGTCTACTTCCCAGGTGGGATAGTTTTCGTTGTTTTCCTCAAATTTTTCACTCTTTTCAGAGAGCAAGCAAAACTTATTCATGGAATAATAAAGGGCTAGGATTCAATGGGCAGAGATCAGTATGAAAATCGATATCGAACGCAAGCTATCTCGTATTCAAGTCCGTTGAATTCCACTATATCGAAAATAAGCACTAGTTATTTTACTAAAGGACTGCTCACTTCCAAACTGTTACCACTAAGCATTCATATTCCTCCCCTCTGATCTGTAGGCAAAATCATTCCACTGCAGATTAGTTTTACTTGAATAATGACGAACGACTGATATTTATCTTTTCAAAGTGCGTGTGCAAACGCAAAGTTCACCGCAACGGAGTGGTAACCAGAAAGAATCCAGTGGGAGACAAAACCACGATAAGCCGTGTTGTTGTCCCGCATGCACGCACTCTCCCACACTCACGCGCGAGCGAGCTAGTTTCACAGATGGAACAGATGTGGAATAGGTGGTGTGTGGCACAAGTTGTTTGCTAGATGTAATTTTACAGTAACTGTTCCTATCCCAGAAGAACAGGAAACGGACCAGTCTAAGGGTTTTGTTGCCCGTAAATTTCTCCAAGAAAATTGTTTTGATCAGCCTTGTTTACACGTCGTGTATGAAACAACGGACGACTGTGAATTGCGATGACCTGCTGTTGGAAGACGAGAAGCTACAGACCGGGCTAAGTACGCACTCTCTCCGAGGCCTTGTTTTGTACGATGTTCCGGTCGGAATATCTTGTAGGGACTGGTCATTTGGCATGCCCTGTTTGCCGACATCAAACCGTTACTACTATCGATCAAATCCCCATGGTAAATCACAATGTAGGGCTACATCGAACTCTGAACACCCCATGAGCCCATGGAAAGAAATCTCTTGTCGTAGTTCAAATTGAGGTTTCAGTTAACTTTGTATAGTCTTGTAACAGCTCAAGAAGAGAAATGTTCAGTAATAAGAGAAAATTATGCCACCTTAGTTTCTCTTCTTGGGATTACTAAGACAGGAAGATGATGGAGATGTGAATGCCTTGATCACAGACTTAAGAATTTATGGTTTGTATATGGTACAACCTGCGAGATTGAAAACCCGGCGTCAATATGCATACTCACCACAAAACGTCTGCTGAGATAACCCACTGTTATTACCGGCGCTTTTTGTTCAAGCTCCAAACTGAATGATATGACACAGTTTCGCACATTTGTGTTTGTATTTCACGAGACTTTTGTGTAGACAGATGTCCGAGTTTCAGAGCGGTAGATGAACTGTTAGCTTCTCAGAAGTTGTCTTTGAATACTTAGACAGCCAAAAGAAACAGTGTCTACGCCAAAGGTGCAGTTGTGCAGGTCAACTGTAAGTCAGAAATCCGGCAGGAAGAAAACTTTTAAAGCCGTTGTACAGAATTCGTGCACTGGATTCTTGAATACAAGAAATCCGAACTTTCTCGATAATCATTGTTCTGTATTTCACAACCCTGATGACCTGAGAGATATTTTCAGTTATTCTTGGCTCTTCTGTCGAGATAACATCATATATCACCGATACGTTTACTATCAACAGTTGTAGCTAGCCCCCAATGAGTGTCAATACCTTTACGATAAAAGTCAGTATTTGGAAAACTCTCGCCACAAACATTGTGTATTTCCTGGGCCGTAGGAAAAAGTACTGAAAAAATTCCAATCAGGTCATCAGAACTCTCACCGATTCGATAAAGAATCAAAGAGCCTATCGGTCACTGCATTGATTGCTCTGCTCCGAAAACATATATCTCTTATTCAGTAGCACAAAGATTCGTTTTTGCACGAATGGTCACAGTTTTTCATTTGTTCAATTCAATTCTCGATTTACAAATCCAGATCGATGCTCTCCTCGTTACGTCAGCATGTTAACTCAGACCGTCCATCGGTTCGACGAGCCCGCATACACAAACGGAGATTCGTAATTTGGCTCTCTGAAATTGCTTTGTTGCCGATACTTACGTGGGCAAAATAAGAATTTATCACTTACTGACACATTAACCTAATACGTACTGTTCTTCATAATATGGTTCATCATGCAGTGTGAATTCGCAAACCACTGAAAGCATGGAAAAACTGGACAGCTATTTCATCCTTGTTAGAAATCATCACTACTGGATGAATCACACTATGTAAAACTCTAACCTTTACTATTTCTCAAACAATGTTCTGTTGCGTAAGCCGGACAATAGGCATTACATACGCAAGCGGTGTTCTCCGAAGCTACCTCGGTTGAAAACTCGAGCACATGAGGGATAAGATTCCACTACATCCCCTCCAATACGTGTTCTTCATCTGAGGAGGTAAAGGCTTCGCATGTGCCGTACTATGTGAGTAGAACATAAATCTGTAATCTTTGCGCTGCAAGAAATCAGCTGACACAATGACTAAAAATTGAACCAGTGGATTTCATTTTCCTCATATGCATCATGGTAATCACTTTACATGGTATGAGACTCAACGAACAGTACCACGCCGTGTGCAAATACCGAGTCATCCAAATGAAAACACCGTGTGTAGAACCAATGACTCAGATTTGACTTTATTCAACCCTAGTTGAACACAAATATAGTATTCAGCTAGCCTACTATGAGTCGAAATGGTAACGTGATCTTATTTTCACTTAAAATTTGCGAAAGGATTAGTCATTTTTGTCGCCTTTGTTACACTGAGCAAGCCATATTGTTCTACATATTGCTGTTTGTTTTGTTTCCCCCAAAAATACCGACACATGTTAAGCCACTTCCCGTGACAAGTAGTTTTACGAATGCAAACATACCGACAATGAACTTTTCAAAAATGAGTGGGCTAACCACAAAGATGTCGACGGACTCAAACCGATAACCAGTGTGTCTTACTGTGAAAACATCGGGTCGATAGCTTGCAGTTATTTGGACGCAACCTGTTGTGGGCAAACTACTTCGCAACAAATTTGCCACAGTTGAAAAACTGTTATTCTCTCACTCGACATGATAAAACTTGTTTGCCAATTATTGCGCTGTTACATGTTGTACTTTGGGCTCCTCGGCAATTTTAAACGGTACAAAGGTAACACATTTCAGTCCTATAAGCAAAATTCTGGTGTTTTCTGATTGTGCTGACATTACTGTACAAACGTATTGCAGACCTTATCATTGGCATGAGTTTAAGTGTTTGTGACAAATTTACCAACATTGAAACTGTGACGATATTATTTGTTGCACCCACCAAATATGTTGCAAGACTTCTTATTATTCCACCCATTTAAAACTAAGAATCTTCCCCACCCAAACTACGTATGGGTACAGCGTCAACCCTCAACTTTTTCTTGGTATTTACCCCCCAGCAGATAATGATTGATTATCACACTCACATACTTAGCTAACTTAGATAAATTTTGCCAACCAGTTGCGCTCTCGTATCATTTTCTCTGCGTTCTGGCGTCTTTTCTACTTGTGGTTCACAGATTTTAATTTGTTGAGAAGTCATTCCTTAGGATCTTTTGATTGCACATGAATGCAGATCGATGTGGACAATGGAAAATTAACTTAACTTTTTCACCTCCACACCGTGAGCCTTATTCAAACCGGTGAATTTGTATTCATCAGTCTGCTGCCAGCTGAATTTTATGGTATGGCTAATCGGACATGAACAACGCAAAAACGTGTACATTATCGATCCATTACCTACATCCTCCTGGCCATGAAAAACAATTCTATGGGCCAATCAAAACGTCATTTGAATCTAGTTTAGCCATGTGATATTTGTCTCACTGGGAACGGACTGACGAAGCTAATTCCGCGATTAAAAACAGAACAGTTGTTGTCCACTGTTGAAATAGCAGTTGCATATCTTCGGATATCTATTTGCGTTGTTCGTATCAAACTGACTGTATCGCGCTAGCTAAGCTGATCCAGCAACTGTCCGGCAGGTGAGACGTCACCAGTTCGATTCCGACCCACAGCGTGAACCCTTGGATGAGATGCTTTCAGATAAATTTTGCATTACCTGAATTGACTCAATATCGGATGGTTAAATGCTTTCATAGAATTGACTTGGCTTGCGAATCTCATTTATTCGCGTTTGAAGCTTTTAAGTAACTGCGTATTTCATTTGAACACTTACAAATCGGTAAACCACAACTAGCGTTCAGTGAAGCTATTCTAATCATGATGCATCAGCCAACACTCTGTGCACAAAAACGATTGACCCAAAATGTTTGTTTACCCTGGCGTTAACACGACAGACTTCACTCTCCCCAACGTACGCACTGTAAGAACTTTCGATCGTGCCTACTTTACTGTTGCAATTACCCTCCCCCCCTACCGTACCATGTATATATACTGACACGTTTTACGTCCGCGGTTGACAAGAGTAAACCACAACTAGTCTCTACACTCGAATTATACCAATTCTTCATTCTGCTATCATCATTAGCCAGACATTACTTCTCCACCCGATAACAATCTTCCACAGTTCATAGACCTTCAAAAACGGCTTATATATTTAGAAGCGTTTTTTTTTCAATTTCTCTAACTGGCTGCTAGAAGTGAAATTTTCATTAATAATGTCTCATCCGTTTATATTTACTCTCACTGGCGCTAGCTCTGCCCCAGGTTTTTTCCTAGCCTATAGCAGGGAAGCGTTAGTAGGATTTACAAGGCACATTGTCCAAAATAATAGCGTTCCCGACCTAATTCACCTGAGAAGTTTTTCTTCTGAGCTGCGCTGCAACACTTCTTACTGTCTCCACAACAAGGCCTATGACGTTTTATGCAAGTGCGTTACGTGCGTAATGCTTGAAGTTCTATTTCATTACCATTTTTGTATAACTTTATTTCAAGTTGCCGTACGTATCATATCTGGGCCCTCTTCAGATGTCAATCACGACCGAAATATGCGGATGCTTGTCTCAGCGATTATTACGTACATATTTTCCCGGTGAAAAATTTCAATTCCCCATGAGTGGAGTAGAATATAGAAACTCACCGAGATCACCTTTGCTTCTTTCAAACCTCCGAAGATTGACGAACACATTCGGAAACCGCGCGCCGTTCGAGATCCACAGAAATGTTTGACAGACGTTTCCTCAAAGGTAATTGACAAAAAGTTGATAAAAAACTATGCGGACGCGAGGGGAAATTTGTTCGACGACACCATGGTGATTTGAATTTGAAAAATCCAGCAATTCGCGATGAGTGACACTTTGTTTCATCAATAGGATAGTAGCCAGAATCATATTAGGTTGTTTCAGTTTTCTCTGGAACACGTTATTCAAAAGCTCATAAAAAAGTGAAAATTGACCGTTAGAAAACGTTTATACCTCAAGTTTTGGAAACCAAAATTAAAATAAATCAATGAGGAAACTGAACGATCAGAAATCAAATCTAAAAGGGCCTCCGGTGAGTGAATTAGAGAAAACATCGGCTGGTAACGAGTGGCAATAATGCAAGTAAATGTACGGAGTGGGAAAAAATTAACTGCATATTTGCAGTCTCCTTTACTTAAATTTGGTTTTTAACCATAATACTTCTTGTCCATTTGGTCTGATTTACTAATTTTAGTACCATATTTCATACAGTTCC
The DNA here is from genome assembly GCA_948099385.1 of Fasciola hepatica. Classification (NCBI taxonomy): domain Eukaryota; kingdom Metazoa; phylum Platyhelminthes; class Trematoda; order Plagiorchiida; family Fasciolidae; genus Fasciola; species Fasciola hepatica. The sequence continues at coordinate 3,159,461 of CANUEZ040000012.1, read as the reverse complement.
CTAGAACTAGTAGGCGTCGTTTGATAGTCTTTATAGTTCAGTTCAAATCCACTGATGGCCTAATTTTCTAGTAAGCTGGAGTCCATCTTGTCCTCATTTTAGACAAATTTGCTTGCTTCACAAGCATTTTCGTGCCGTTCATTCCTCCGTGGATTGGCCCGAGGTATATTTTTGTTGCCAATAAAAGTGTAGATTTTCTATCCTAGCCACTCCATTTGTTGGTATTTTCGTCATCTCCGCAAGCAATACTCTCAAACTAGTGAACACCATAAACAACATAAAGTAGCCCACTTCAAGAGCCTGTGGCGAAAATGTCGTTATGCAGAGAGTGAACGCAAAACTGTAAAACAAGATGGCAACAGCTCAAATTCTAGGGCACATCTGAAAGGTTTTACGACTATTCAGCTGAATAAATAGTAAGTCCAATTTCATCATCAACTGCAAGTGCACTTTCAAATATACTGCTGGGACCAGTGCGCCAAAGCACTGTGCGGACCTTTATCTACTTCATTTTGCTTTGTACGCACACAAACACGGATACCAGCATGCTTTATCTGCCATTTCTGATCAGATTCTACAACGGCTAAGCAGGACATGAGAGCAGCTCACCAACGAATAAACACGGTCCACATTTAGGATATTCACAGATACAGACTCGGCGAAACACCTTTGTTCAAGAACGCAAACTAAAACGAAATAAAACCGTTTTTTCAGAAAACTACTTACTTTGTCCAACAAGAAGTTTACAATGGTCAACTTATTTTGTATTTGTCGTTTTATTTGAGATTATTGATCGTACCAACTTGATCATAAATACGCCTTCCCAGCACAGCTAATTTGCTTCCACATCTATCCTGATTTCCGTTTGCCGCTTGGTTGTTGTACCAACTCATATTTTTATTGTTTCCGTGGATTTTAAGCATGGAATCTAAGATCTACTCTGCAGCACACTTCTCGTGGAACAGAACGACGGTCATCGTCTTGAAATGTGACAGCAAAATTCGATGATTCTCTTGACAACAGTTACACAAGCATGATTGTGGGCACCTGGCGCACTTACCAGAATTTTACTATGATCTTTTATAATATTCGCCCGCAAAATTTCTCAATTTTTTTCGACAAACCAGCGATAGACCAGAATTTAGATTATCCATGTAATCAGGCAGACAGTCTTTGTTGAGTAGTCAATAAACCTATTACTAAACAGGAATCGATAAAGGTTAAATTAGCTCAAGTCTAAGGTACTTCCATATATGAAACTGGTTCACGCGCGAATTTATATGGCTAAATATCGTTGTCCAATACCGCCAACGAACATGTATAATGTGATAGTGAATCATATAAATAAACGGAACGTTTGCCAGGTAGAAAAACATTTTGATGGACGACAATGAAGTGTCCTATCCTTTACCGCCTAAATTCTTTATTCATTCGGAGACGAAAACCTGAATGGCGAAGTACTCTTTTGCAAGTCTTGATTACACAGCATTACAAAAATAGATTCACAGTCGTGATTTTTAAGCTTAAACTAAATATCTCCGACAAATCATACAAAAATCGAATATAACATTGCGTATTACTACGTATTATCGCTCTTAGGATAAAAATAATTCGGCCCCGAATGGTACATCGGTGCTCACATGCACGCAACATCCTCACCGGTGTTATCTTAACAGTTTTTCTTTAAAAAACTAATACGATGTCATTATTTTGCAAGTGTTTTCAGTAGTGATTCTTATTTTAGATTGTCTCTGGACGAAATTGTCATAGGAAACAGTATAATTTGCTAATTTAACAACATAAACACCAATATTGAGATTTTTTAATCACTTCACAATCGCATCAGATTGACTCCACTCCCCTCCTCCTATACACACATACACACCCACGAGACCTATAGAACTCATTATTAGCATTGATTATTCGTAATATAAAAGAGGAGACAAGTTTAAAATTACCTCTGAGCTTCTTTATCAAAGTTATTTCGAGGAATAGTTCATTCTCTCGAATCATGTTTCTAGTGTCAATCTGACAAAGATCTGAACGGAGTATTTTAATGGAAATGCGCGTTGAAAATTTTGTGGTCCGCAAGTGACTCTAACAGTCAGAAATGATTTTGCTTTACCCTTCTTTCTAGGCACGGACCTCGTGTGGTGTCAACCTATTCGCTAACTAATTTGCCCTTACTTGAGATTTTGTAAAAAAGGAAAAATATCTGTTAGTTCGCTCATGGGCTTAACTTGAAGCAGGCCAAATTTTGTCCCAGTTCCGAGAAAATCAATGAACAAGAGAACCTGATTTTCCAAAAGGCCTTTATCTGAAAAACTTTCTAGATTTTCCAAGTTTTAGAAAATATCACTATGAATCAAGCAATAAGTAAAAAAATAACTCAGTGAGTCGCGTCTTATTCCTTGCCAGCATAACACACTTCTGTGTATTTACGGAAGCATGAAAATTATTGAGTTTTCTCGAAAAGCTCAGAAAAATTGACTGCCCATGTAAATCAAGTTTCATTTACAATTAACATTCTAAATTTTACAGTGTGAGTGGATTCGTTATTAGTTATATTTTCAGCTGATGGTGGCAAACCTAAGCACATGAGCCAGTTATACAAAAACAAGTCTCAATACCAAAGTGCAAAAAGGCTAATAGGATTTTCATCAAATCAGTGTTTGGACACTGATAAAAATTCGAGTTCTGTCTTCTTCGAAATCACAACTCAACATTATTTGAATTAAACAATTTGTTTTCCATTCAACAAGACTTCCATTTTTTAATGCTAAGGGCATCCGAAGCTGAGCTTCGCATTTCCGCTTCATACTAAACTTTTTAGTATCCTTGCGTTTCTGGTCGAGTGAAGCTCCATATTACTCATTTTCATTTCCTACTTTATTTAGGGATATAAAGATGATCTGATTTTCAAAACTAAATACGGCATAATTCTACCTTTTCTTCGGCTGGTCAGTAGCTGCTTGCTCTTCCGAGGACTAAATAATGATAATAATTCCTGCTATCAATATATCATCGCAGATTGTTGTTTTGATTTTCACCCAGTCTGAAAAATCCAGAGCCTCCACTTGGTGCTAATAATTTTTTCGTAACCCTAAGATAACCATACAATAACCACAACAGGACAACCGTAAGTTGCTTTCTTTATCTACAGTAAGAAAATGTACAGTAATTCTGCAAGGCAGTCATAACCGGCCAAAGGCTGCCGAGTGGAAAAGTGAACGACAGCCGAGGCGGGAGTCGAACCCAGGTTCTCGTTGTTCAAATTCCACGACAACGACTGTTTGACCACGGCCGGTTATGACACTTTGGGTTTTTGAGTGCTTTTCCATCCGTGGTAAGACTCACTGTATGAAACTGTTAGTAGTCTTACTCTGTTTGTTGTCTGTCTGGATTTTTGCATTTTTCCCAGAGAAACTCATTTAATTTCGGGGTAGTCACTTGTATGCAATTTGTCGTCCAAGGAATGATGGGATACCGTCTTCAAGTGTGCGGATCATTTTTTAACTGATATCCTAAATTCTGTTCAGTTTCACATTCAGTTGCGATCTCAACTTCAATTCTCGGTTCTTTGGGTTCATGTGTGTAATTTCTGGCCATTCTACTCGGGATAATGGGGATTTGGGGTAGGCAGTCACTCCATTTAGGTCGATGTCAATATCTGGCTATTTTCAAGCTCTAAATTCAAGAACTACAGGGCTGTACCGGCAAACAGTCAGTGTGCTTTTACATTCTTCATTAAACACGTCTGAATGACTTTAATCAACATGTGCTGGGTCTTTCTTGATATCTCGTACAGGGATCAGGATGGGTGTCATAAGAATTGCTATCCCAGTGGGTCTCACCTTATACAATTTAACCAATTTCACCTTGAAATTTATCTTGTACTCTTGCTCTTACATAGAAAGCTTTTATCATGGAATTTTAACACCATAATCTGTTCACGTTCAAAACAATAATTCCGCTACATCTGTTTCGTACTGCGCAATCTTCTTCTCGCGACTAACTGTGTTGATCGACCGTCTTCTTGGCAGACTACTCTATGGCATTTATGTTGACTGGTGAATTGTTTTCACCTATTTTTACTGTTTGCCATTACTTATGAACTTTAAGGAAATGTCAGTCAGTCAACCGATCAAAGCGCATTTCTGTGAAAATAACTGTCTAGGATAAGTTACGACTGTTTATTTTTAGATTAACTGGAATCGTATGAAGGAAAACTAGGAAATAGGGAGGGGTGCCTGAAATTTCCTATGGTTTGTCTGAACCATTTTACTCATTTCTAGAAAAAGATAACCTTAAATTTACTCCCCTTCTAGCGTATGACTTGCCCGTTTCTGTACAATTTCCGTCGTTTCCTTAATACTGAGTTCTAAATGAGTTCTCAGGATCCCTGTATGTCGGATATTTGAGAGAAAAATTGAGCCGAAATCTAGCAGTGACTGCATTGTCTCCTCCAGTTTATGTCAATTAAATAATTCCATCGTTTTGTTTAATGTAAATGGAGACTCCCCATGGGCACCGACAGAAGGTATAACATTTGGCATAGCTAATTCCTGTGTTCCTTCTTTTATCCTAGCTTGGTTCCCGACTTTACTCAGGATGAATTTCTAATGTGAGAGCATTTTTTTAATGTAAGTAGGCACAAAATGTATTCATTTCCTTATCGTTCTACCTACTTTCTGTGTTAAAAATAAACTAGTTAAGCGACTGCTATTTTGAAGAGCCTTCGAATTTATCTAATGTGGGCTGTTTATTTTGGCTTCACAGATGTTGTGTTTGTCCCAAAAGATCAGATTTCTTTTGCTGTGTGACATTTTGTTTTCTTGATCCAAATTGTCATTTTGTAATGATGAATCAGCCGATAATTCGAATACACACACGAGAAGCCTACAGCAGACCAAGAAGAAAAAAGTAAAACGTATTATTTTTGATTCTTCTCGCGATTTGTAATCAAAATCATCGGAGGAGTGATTGCTTCAATTTTACTTTTTTGTAAACTCTATTCTTGTACAGAAAGTTTGTCAACATTAAAGACTTGAAAAAAATTTGGGTTTTCTTCTCAAGTTGTGATCGAATAAATGGATCAAAAATTTCCAAACGAATTCCTGATTATTGTGATCAAGCTCTTCTGTAATTTGTTTATCTAACTTCCCGTGTTTGAAGCTCTGCTGTAGGCAATAGATTATTCATGAGGAAATATTATTCCGGACTGCACCCTCTATCTAATTCTGTCCATTACCCAGCCGGATGGTGAATAAAAATTGCCATTTTATTTGGGCGTAGGAATCTGTGCGGAAACTTTCACGAAGCGTGAATGATGACTTTCTTACTGAAGAGAAAATTCTCCAAATGTAAGCTTTTCTTATCTTTCAAATTCCCGTGGCCTTCGCTTACGCAAGGGTTCACAAAGTTTCTTGGAACTCGTCTACATTCGCATTTTCCTATGCAACATGGCTTGGCGTGCACTTTCAGTTCAGACAATCAACTTTTATCGCAAAAGCTTGTAAAAAAAGGACAAGATGACCTAGAAGATGGACGGACGAATGAACAGATAAACTGACTGACTAACTGACTGATCGACTGACTATCTTAATAAAAGGATGAAAGAATGAACTATTTAGTTGTTTATTCGTTCGTATATATATTCAGTTATCTAGATAATGCTTGAACAGTCATCGTGATAATTCACCGAAACATGTATTTGCAAAAGAGATTGAAACAAATTGTACACCTTTCTTAATGTCGAAAAGACAGCACATAATCTCGGAAACGAATAATTCCGACTATTCCACTTTTATGTCTAGTGCACTTTCTTTCCCCATCCCTATATGTTCAGCCTTTTCAAGCTTTTGGATAGTCCGTGAAGTTATGACGACACGACAGATTGCAGATACATCGAACATCCGTCATTCAACCTTTCATGACCATTTGAAGAATATAGGATACATGAGCAAGCTCGAGCAAAATCGATGATATATCATCGATCGATATTTGTCTTTCACGTAAATGAATACCCTTTTTAAACATATAAATGATGTGTCAATAACCTACCGACAACGTAATACATTTTCTTGTCATTACTGCAATCAGCGAATAACTGGGATGATATACTGGCTCACTCGCAGGTAAACAAGCATGGTACGGAGGTCTAACCCTCACGATTATTTTACCATCGAAACGTCCACTTACGCTTACGAATCAGAAAAACTAACAGCATAATTTTCTCTTACCTAACTGAGTGTACAAATAGAACAGTATGTTCAAGCACATAGTAGTCTTCTCGTCCGCTACCAGCTGTGGATCACTTTCGTGAAAGAAGCTTGAAACTAGCATTGTGGGGTGTGGACAACGTCCTTCGTTACCTAACTACAAGAACAACTTGATGTTACTCCACGGGAGGTGAATGAAAACAACTGTTGGACGACGGGAAAAAAATCGTGACATAAAAACCGTGCCAGTGTGACAGCCGATGCATCTACGTTATCAAATCGCTCAACAATACGAAAAGAAAGAACGTAAACATGACGAAAACTGGCAGAAGTAGACCGGATTATTTCGTGTAAAAGAGGAACTAGCCCCCCCCCCCCCCCCCCCCAGTGCCTTTTCTTGGATTTTTTAATCCGATAATCATTTGTTCAGCTGTGCAAAGATAAATAAATGAGGACTAACGAATGAAAGGCCAACCTGCGTGCACAGCTGACGAATACGCTTTAAAGGCTAACGAGAGAGGGTGACATCACTGAAAGCGATGGAAAGATAGGTGGAACAAAAGTGGGGGGCCGAACTAAGCAACGGAACGGAAAACCCGGCAAGATGCTGGGCTGCTGATAAAAGAATTAATTATTTGGTCTCGTTGTGTGCGCGTTTGCCGTGAAGAAAACAAACTTTTGGCAGTAGGGTTCTTTTCCAGGGCAAACTTAATATAATTGTCTATTGGTTAGGTAAATCCGTCAGTACCTATCTGATTTTGTTGGATCAACGATGTAAAACTTGAAAAACTTCACAAAGTCATTGTAAGCAAAAATGATCGTGTTTTGGATATACTGATTCTATACTAAGGGCAAAGTACGTGTTTCTCGAATTTCTGGAGGGTCCATCTCCATGAAGAATCTGCCGTACATTTTAACGACTGTATATGTTCAAACAAAAATGAGTTAGAATACTCTTGGTTGACAAGTGATATGGTTGCACTCGGAAGCAAAAATACGGACAGAATATTCGACGCTCTCCATTTATATTGCGTATAATAATCGACCAAGTTCATCGGATGGCGGTGGTCAAGCAGCTATTATCGTGGACTTCGGACAAGGATTATCCGGGTTCGACCCCCGTCCCACCACTCTCGGTCAAATCCCCACTTGGCAGCATTTGATTTTCCCCACCTCCCTTCCTCTATTTTTATACTTTGTTGTATGATTAGCGAAAAAAGCAAGTTTTTCCCTTGACCGGAAAACAATCAGATCAAAATTGTGACCAATCTACCGAAGGTATTTTTGTCTGTACCAAAATGGGTTACAATTTACTCTTTACCAGTTCAGAGAACTCACACAATACAAAAGCGAGTATTGTTTTCATTTGATGGATCAATGGCAACAAAACTTCGTGCTTCGCTAACAAGTAAAGACAACAGAACTGTTGGGGTCGAATCCTACTGTGGGGTTTTTATCATTTATTAAATTATTATTTCTATTATCGTTGAAACAAATGAATAATAATAAATTGTCCACTTTGGAAACGAAAACGTCCTTTGAAACGCAGTACTGTGCGAAAAATGGTCAAGTATGTTCCTAAAACTGTTCACCATACAATCTGTACGCATTCACTGAAATACAGAATTGCTCAGCTTTGTCTTATCAGATACCTCCTGAAGGTGTGCTTTGAAGGACCGCGTCACGCTTATACCAATCAATAAATTGCTTTGCACGCAATTCAATCTTTGATTTGGTCACCATTTTTTCGATCTGGAAGTAAACAACCATATTCAAACGGTCATCTTGAGTGAATCAGCAAAGCTCGCTGAATCAAAATATAATCCTCAGCTGATTGGCTACGAAATAAGAGCTTCCCACACACTGAGCGGTTGGATGGACAGCAAACTGCAATTTAATCGTCTTCGCAGTGGACGTTTGGAGCGTCCACCGAAGAACATGAACAGTATAGCGCCCACTGATGCGTGGTCTGAATCAAGGGGGTGCTCCAGTACGAGCCACAGTCCTGCATGTAACCCCGTTATTTATGGCTTATAGCTATCTGATCGATCTGTGTCCGCTGCTGACTCAGAGAGGGCGGATGCCAAGTAGCTTACTGGCTGTTTGATAGTCTGAATTTCGTACTGGTGAGGAACAGGCAATGGTCATAGCGTAAAGTCAGAAACACTGCCCCGTCTTTCGAACGACAGCAGTCTACCCGAAAAACACCTTTTAAATGAGCTTCAATCGATAACAGCCGGCCGACTTGAGCACTAATATCTCCTACGAAAATCACTATCGGAATGGAGCGGACTCATTTTGCACGAACCCCTGAGTCTCACTGGGCAAACGACTTTCGACTGGAATCCAGTCTGGCAGGACCGCCTCAACCCTGTCGCTGAGTATAATGCGAACGTCATCAAGACCAGGAGCCGCAGCCTCAGCGTCTCCAGAAAATCTTAAGTGAAACTTCGCGGAAGGATTTGATGAAAGTTTCAACCAGACGACAGAAATGAAATCTTGGATGTCAGTTTCTTGAATTTAACACACAGCAGTGAGAGACTCAAGCTTGTAAAGCTAAACCCACCTTTTTTCCAATATGCATCAGGGTCTGCATGTTGAACGTGGCTATTTTTATTGGACATCGAGCTTAAAGATGACATCGGCCAGTAGAAGCAAGCTCTGTGAGACTCAGAAGTTAGTTGAAGAAGAACGAGAGAGAACATAGACTGGATTTCCACCAGTGGCACTGCAGCTGACATGGTCGACCGAAGTTCCCATGGGATGTGATAATGGAGAATTAGACACAGGAGAACAAGTTGCATAGTGTACGAGAGTGATTGCACATGTGTGCGGAACAACAATCAATCAAAGTAGTGGAGTCTCACGTAGTTTTTGTTTTGCAGGCTGTTGTATTGCTCGGTCACCCGGTCCTTAGTAGGCATTTTTATTTGAGGACTCACCTAAGCCTTTGCATAATCAGGCCCATCCTGCAAGGCAGCAGAGCCGGTCCAGATGAGCCGGTGGTCAATTGTATGGTTTATACGCCTTCTCTGGAAACCTCTGGAAGCCCGTCATTAATCGCTCAGCTCATTCACCCTTCGGATGAGACTAGACAGCCTGGGTGTCCAGTACACCCCTCTGCCACAGATGCTTGTGAGCATAGTGGCGCGCGCCTCATACCACACCCACGGTTGTTTTTGAATCAGAGTTGAGCCATCTCCTCTAGATTTATTATCAGTCAATCAACCCAATGGAGAGAGTCGAGCATTCGCTTCCGTCCTGATACTTTGATGGAAACATCTTCGCCATGAGAAAGTGGTGAAAGGGACTTCTTCAGCAAAAACTGTTTAAAACGCACAGTCTTCTGAGAACATCCCGAGAGTCATTCAGGACCAGTAGCCATCTCAAAGCTAAGACACCCACAGCCGACCATAGTGAGGCATCTGGAAGCAGTAAAAAGCTGAACTGAATTGAACCCCGATTTCAAAATTACCGTTCTACAAGGTGACCATTCTTGCTGATTGCGGGCGCTTTATGCCTACGTCTTTTCTGTGAACCTAATACTCCACTTACTCTCCGAGGAGTACAAAAATCATAATAAACGCTTTCATATCATAAAGACAGGTAAGTTGAAATCATCTATCTGACTTGAATGTTAGCCTATCATATGATGCCATGATCTGTTATGTCTCACGAACTCCGTATGATAGCTAGTACTACCATCTACTGTAATTCTTTTTTGTATTATTTACGAGCTAACAAAACTACCCGATCTTTTCCTGATCTACTCCCAGCGACACCGAATTTATTTCCGTTCTTAAGTATTTTGTCATAAATATCGTGAAACTAAATAAGAATCTGGACGAACTGCACTTTTGTGGGCCAATACTTTTCACGTATTTAGTTCCCGTAAGTGTATATATTATGGAAGCCTGTGATTTATTAGTACGGTGCGTGGTGCCATAAGCACGGTAGTATATTACTGCAGTTTGTTTTATTCGAACCTTAATATACGATATAACATTTTCATATCATAGTTCACTTCATATGAGCACATCCTGTTAGCAAAACTAATGACCGACCGTTTTCAAACTTAAGATTATTTCCATTGCATTTTGCTTATTAAAGAGGAGCTAATTAGCAGTCTCATTTCTCACGGCGTTTTTCTCCAATTAATAGAGCTGCTCATGTGTGGGACACTGAGAGCATTCGCGCATATTATTACCACACTAGTCGCATGACAGTTTGGCAAAAATTTTAGTTGTTGTAAACGATGTGAGGCAAACCACGTGATACCGGGTACTTAGGGCTTCTACGAAGGCCACATGGGTATTGTGAATTGATTCCTCAATAGGGTTTAGCTAGTTAATGACTTACTTCAGATTTCTTCAGTTATTAAAAAAGCCCATTTTGATAACAGAGCACACCATGAATGAGGAAGACGTTTTCGAGGTTAAGAAAATGTTTCACCAAATGTGCGAAAAGCACTTATACAACGACAACTAGCAACGGTTGAAATGATCACCATTAGGCCTCTCAGTCCATCCTTTGTTCTTGGAGCCGATTTGTTAATTTACTCCAGTCTCTTTGGTCGAGTCGTCTGATCACAAACAGGATGTCACTCTTCACGTCTCTAGGTGACGCAAGTGGAAGTGGTCAAATCTGCTCGAGATAATTGATTTGACCCCCACTTTACCATCATTATTTTGTTTTCCTCTAAACCGTAGTACAACATTCTTACCACGTTCCGACCACTCCAGGTTAACAACCCCTGTCCCACCTACCATGTTCTGGCATTCACAAAATCACTCTTCAATATGCACTCTTACTTTGTATATGTAACTACGCGAAGAACAAGATCGTAGCGAACCAGCCTGTTTTCAATAACTTCATCTTCTGGTTGATATGGTGACGTAAGGTGACCGTGCATATTGAAGAGCAATACCAAAACATGGTACGTAGCTGAGAGAATATTGAAAACGAGTGGTGGGGTGAGGATAGAAAACGTCGCGTTGTGCTTTGGACAGAAATAAAACAAACCATACCAATAACTGTGCACTCGGGCTAAATCAGTTATCATGAACTGCGTCAGACAAAAGACTGAGATACAAAAAAGGAGCTAGTTCCTGAGTGAATTCATTCCGTAATTCAAAAGTCATCCAGTTGCAAATGCCAGTGGTGCTGACAACCGACAGTCAAAACAATGCTGGTCATCCTTGGTGTAAGTGAACTAAATAGACACCATAGGATAGATCTTTCGTAATGGAACATCAGAGCAAAAAACCAAACGCCTCAACTAAAGAGCTATCTAGCATAACTAGGTTCTGTACCCCATAACCTGGACGGTTGTGATGAACTTCCTTTTCTCAGCCCAATTTCAGTTTTGAATCCATTATTACACATTTAGTTTTACAATATTGCGATTCTTTCGTTTTTTCTTCTTCCAGGTTGAATCCAAAAATATCTGTGGAGTCAGAAAGACATTCAATGAACCCGGTTCTTGCAGTGGGATGACAGCACTTTTGTTTATGTAGACAGGTTAGTGTTCTTTATATTTTTATATTTGCCAATCAAATGCCGCACCATTCGAAGTTTGTTCAACAAGTACAGATTTCGAGTAAAACATCAGGTTCATCTTGGCTTGGATTTCAATTTTATCTTTTATCTTGATTACAGATTTCCCAAAATGTTGACCGGAACAAGTTTATACAGATCGATTGCTTTTTGGTTCCTAATTATCCGGAAGAGTGATATTTGTCATAGAACCGGAAGCTCCTCGATTTGCACATGTAATTTGATACTTCAATGACAGCATGCTATGTGAATTGGCTTGATGGTTGAATTAAATCCAATTTACTTTATGGTAAACAAAAATCGGACATTTTCTTTTACCGGTACCCATTTTTCTCACCCCAAGTTCTGAAAAGTTTGCTATTGGTAGCTTAACGGTATATTCAACTGTTAAAATGTGGTCCCCGAGAAACTCATAGTGGATTTTTTTCGCGGTAACTTTACGCCCAGTGCAGACTGGCTATTTTGGTACCTGTATCGTTGACTACAAATGCCGACTTACTTACTTTTACTTACTTTTACTCGACTATCTCCTGCGAGAGGATAAGTCGGCTCCATGGATATCACGGACCATTGTTGACCACGCGCGGCGGTCGGAGGCGAGCTCCGTACAGATCCTCATCCAGTCCTTTTTCCATCGCCGGGCTCCATAGACTGACCGAAGGCCTAGAAGTTCTACGTCTTTCTCGATTGTACTGGTCCACGTTTTGAGCTGCCCACCAAGGCGACAACGCCAACCAGGGCAGGGAGTGGGGCAGAGTGTTTGCTTGGTTATTTCTGACTCGGGTCGCCAAAGCGTATGGCCGAACCACTGAAGTCGTCGACGTTGGAGGAGGACGGGGAGAGCATCGATATCAGAGCATCGTCTCCTTACCTCGTCGTTGGACACCCTGTAGCGCCACTTGACTTTGAGGATTTGCCGCAGGCACCAGTGGTCGAAAACCTCCAGCCTTCCGGTATCCTCAGCTCGTAGTGCCCAGGTTTCGCAGCCATAGATGAGTACGGGCCGGATGGCAGTACGGTAAACACGAACTTTGGTTCTTAAGCTGATTTCACTGCTAGTCCACAGCGTTCGTCTTAGCTGAAGAGAGGCTTTCCTGGCGCTGTCGATCCGTAATACCACTTCATCTTTTGCCTGGCCGTTCGGAAGCAGAGTTGAGCCTAGGTATTTGAATGAAGGGACGTATTCGACTGGTTGGTCATTCATCGACAGTTGTTGAATTGCCGGGCCCAGATGGGTTGTGAAAGCTTTTGTTTTGGTCGAGTTTATTTCAAGTCCGATGGACCTCGCGAAAGAATTGATTCGGTCGAGGATTGGTTGTAGCGTAGCGGGGGAGTCTCCAAGCACGATAATATCATCCACGAACTCCAGGTCCGAGATGTATATTTCCTGGCTAAGCTGAACGCCAGGGTAGTTGTGTAATGCCTGTCGCTTTGTCCAATCGATGGAGTAGTTGAACAGCACCGGTGAGAGAGGACAGCCCTGCCTAACTCCGGTAGTGAGTGTGAACTCGCGGGACTCTTCACCGTACATACGAACCCTAGCACCGGTTGTCGAGTACTATCCCCTTAACAACCTTAAAAGCTTATCGGGCATTCCATCGGATTGGATTATGGTCCAAAGAGACTCGCAGTTCACCGAATCAAAAGCTGCCTGGAAGTCGATGAAACAATCTACCGTCCGCTGCTGAAATTTATAGCGGTGCTCCAGTATTCGGCGCAGTGTGAAGATTTGATCCATGCAGCCTCTTCCACGGCGGAAACCCCCTTGGTTCGGGCGAGTGCGCTGGTCTCTTGCCTCGGAAAAACGGGTTAGTAACAACGAACCAAAGATCTTTGCGGCCACATTGATCAGGCTGATCCCTCGGTAGTTCTCGCATGCCGATTTATCACCTTTCTTCGGAATGGGCAGCAGTATGGGTATTCCCCAGTCGAATGGAAATGCTTCCTCTCTCCAAATGGAACCAAAGAGTGTACGCAACCTGTCAATCAATGACGATGTGCATGCTTTATACACTTCTGGAGGGATGCCATCTTCCCCAGCAGCCTTTCTGTGTTTCAGTTTGTTTATCATTTCCGTGATTTCCGCGGTGTTGGGCGGGTCACAGTTGCTTTCGTACTGGACTGGAGGGGTTGATATTGGATGGTCCGTCCGGTGGTCCGTAGGCCGGTTGAGCAACTGACTAAAGTATTCCACCCATCGGTCCATTTTCTTACTCTGTTCGGGTATTAAGTTTCCTGCCGTGTCACGAAGAAGGGAATTTTGTTTAAAAAACCTATTAGAGGCGTTGTGAATAAGGCGGAACAGTTTACCGAAGTCACCAATTCCGGACGCGGTCTCCCTTTTTTCGGCTATTTCTATCCAGTATCTTTTGCGATCAGCCTTGGTGGAGCGCGTGGCCTCTCGCTGCAGTCTGCGGCGTTCGTTACAACCTGCCAGTCGCGCTTCGTGTGCTCTGGTTGACAGCTGGAGCGTGCTCTCCGAGATCCAATCCTTTGTCCGCCTTTTTGTTCTCCCTAGTGCTGTCCAAGAAGCCTCCTTGATTGTCGTCATCATTCGAGTCCACTGCCCTCCCACAGAAACTTCATCTGCTTGTGCTTTGGCTGAGTTGGTAAGTCGAGTTGTGATTGCTCCTGACAACGCTTCTCGCTTCTCTGGATTTTCTAGGGCAGCAACGTTTATCCGAGAGGGTGAAGACACTTTAGCACGTGTAGACAGATGAACTTTGAAACATGCGCGTAGAAGGACATGGTCGGTGCCGTTTGTGTTGCCCGTTATTGCACCTCGGTACGCTCGGCAATCCTCCACAGACGAGGCCCAACGGGCTCTCACCAGGATGTGGTCGAGTTGGTGTGCAGTGTGACCGTCATTGGGGTACCATGTGAGTAGGTGCTTCTTGGGGTGTTGAAATGCCGACTAGTCACGTGTTTATCGAAAGTTGTTCATTAGAACCTGTTACGCATCTTACATGAAACCTGTCTCACTGACCGACTGAAGGTAAAGGCTATACGATACTGTAGAGTTTGCATCGGTTACAACCTTGTGACAAGGGAATATTAAGCGTGCATGGTTGATTGCAGTTCACGATTTTGCAAGAACAGCTGTGACATCAAATGAAATGGGTGCTGGACATGTAATGGCTTATCTGCGAACACAATACGATATCAGCCACGTTCACGCGAACCTAGAGAACGATAAGGCTTGTGTGAACAAGGATTTACCTATGGTGGTAAGTACTGTGTACATGATCACGTCAAATATCGTTATTCATCATGTGGACGTTCCCCTCACCACCAAAAATCTTGGAAGCAGTGTACAGCTGTTTCGTCCTTGTTGGGGAATCATCATCAACAGTGCACATCTCCCGATGCCCCACAGGGACTCGAACCCCTAATGGACGATTGTGAGTCTAATACCTACCTACTTGGCTACTCTGGTCGGCCCTCTGCGGCTCATTGAACATATATAATACATTATATAGAGCTCGTCCTTCGTCCAACGAAATGGGTCCATTGCACCCTAACTTGCTTTTGTTCGACTTTGTTCCATGAATCCTTGCCGTTTCTCTGCTCTAATGATCAAGCATCTTCGACCGGAAGATATGGGAGGGAAACTGCCGATGTTGCTGGATTGAAGGCTTATATGCCAGTAAACACCCAAGCGAATTGTACCCTTTAAGCTGATCGAAATATGACTGTGACCACTTAATTCACACTGATTTCACTTTGATTTTCCGGACAAGAACTCCTTACAAGAATATTTGTCCGCAGCAAGCATTAGTCAATATACGACCGCTATCCACAATGAGCAGTCTTCACAAATACGTTGAAATAGTTTGCGTGCAATTTGTGGTTAATTTTCGAAAACTGAGTGTTCATAGGACTAAGAGTCGTGGCCTAAGTAAATCTTAAATGATCAAGGGAGTATACGGAATTTAATAGTGGTTCACGGAGCTGGAATGATAATAATGGAAGATGCATTCACACATGTCGTGTCAGAAAGTCCGCGACGTGAGTCAGGAACCTTCCGTTTGCCGGGCAGTTGCTTCACCAGCTGAGCTATCGCGATACGGCCAATAACACGTGTTCATTTTTATTACTTGCGCCCGAATTTCCGTAAGGCGAAAGCTCATCTAGCTAAGCGACCGCCTGGCAAGCTTAAGGTTAGCAATATAAACGGTGCTGATATTCAACGTCATATTCAGCCAGATTTTCTCCGTATTTCCAAAATGGCCCACTTACAACGACTGTAACAAGTAGACCAACTGAGCGGCTGATTGTTACGTAAAACAGGGCAACACAGAAACCGTTGGTAGAATAAGTGAATGAATGAATGCTTCGTTTTCACAACCTTTGTGAAACTTTCACGTCGGACGGAGAAATTTACGTTAACAGAACTATAGTCCTTTGAGGAGCAATTGTACCTTGATCGGATTGATGAGCTACACCGCGGCTCTAGTTTTAGGAAGCATTCGTGACGGTGCTCACTGGCGGAATGCAAATAACGCATCACACATTTTCGGTGCATGAAGACAGGTGTGGTGATTTTGTGTTTTACTCGAATGCAGTACAAGAAATCCAACTTGAACCAATCATTACTCATTTGCCCAGTGTGCGCTCCAATCATCATTCATGCATTATCATAAACGACCAAGAACCTCATGTGCCTATAACTCATCCTGGTGCAGCCTCGGATATTGATCATGGCAGCTCGCACATCTCATGATCATGGTCCGTCTCCACATTACAGGACAGTATTTGGCCGGTTTGTGCCTAACAATAGCGTCATTCATGGACCAATAACTGTGGGCGTACGTTTTCCCTTGCATATATTTCAAGCTAGTAAAAGTGCTTTATTTTGTAGGCTAAGGGACGAACACATTTCATTGCCAATTGGCGTGCCTTTTGGTTTTATTTTGCGCCATTCGGTCACTACAGTAGGTGAGGTCTAGCAAGATCCGAATGTAAATAATAACGATAGAAAACCTCAGTCACTCCATTCTCTAGGGAAAATCAGTATCAAACGTTACATGCTATGCACTTGGCATTGGGTTTGTCTTTCACTTCGTTCAGGTTAATTTCACCCAAGACCATCTGTTGCGACCATCCCGATGTACAAGGCTGTAAATCTGGCCGAAACTTAGTCTTACTAGCTACATGCACGATATGGACAGGACACGGTTACGGGCAGTAGAACAAATTCCAATCAAATAACCGTATTTATTAATCATTCGTAGTTCTAAACAATACAATAAGCATAAACATACAGTAAGAAAAGGACTGACAGCCAGGTGTGAACTAAAAACAATGGGCAGTAACTCCGAAAATCGGGACAGTGCAGAAAATAAAAGCGGTCCACTTAGCAGGCAGCTGAACGAAACTGTAGCGCAGTTCGGTTGCGGTAAAATCAGCAAATCAGGAAACTTTTACCGTCACGGATCAATAAATCAGCTACAAAGGCGTGAATTAGACTGTAGTTGCAATACTAGGGCGAGTCAATATTAATAAGTACAAGTAAGCTAAATCTGTGGGGCAAACGAGAGCGCGTGCCAACATGAATGGACGAATTTGGCACTAGATCTGTTAATGCCGTTGACGTGTGATGGCCAATGGTAGAGTGCAGTGACAGAAACGCTAAGGTTGAGAGTTCGAGCCTCCGCTTGGCACCACAAATGAAACACTCAATGATTATATGTCGGTAGAAGTGTAGGCCTTTGAGCAAACAATGTTTATGAATAAATACGTGAACTGTTCATGTAATAGGCACTCGAGTATAAACCAACGTGATGCCTTAGAAACCGAGAAAATACATTACGGATGTATGAGGTTCACGATACATGTACTCATTACTAATAGGTAACTAAATAGAAAGGAGAAGGACAAACTCTAATAACGAATAGTAATTAACACCATCTATTGTTCGTTGATACCATTGCATTGTCTCCTAAAAGCAACCTGCTGCGAGGCAAAAGAGTGTGACCAGATTTGACAAGGTCTCAGAAGAAGCGATCAACAAGAGAATTATATTGGACACTTGATGAAGTGTGTTAGTATGACACTATCTTTAGGTTGAAAATTGTTTCTATTTGATTTGACTAATATCGCTCAGTCCTAGAATAAAGGGAAACTGATACAAATTATACGAAAAGACCGACGATATGCTTTCTATCATTTGCTCGTCCATCTGAAACCCAAGCCCCCGGCACGGCAAACTGACATAAGCGGTTAAGCTGGGCAAACGAGATACTTCAATCGAAGCATAAATATCATTCTTGGAACCCGTACCTTATGACTTTTGAGGATGGGTCAAGCAATTTATGACGCTCATGGGATGTGCATTCGGTTAAGCCGAATGCTTGAATTCCATTTCTCCAATAAACCCACTTTGTCTGTTAGCTAGCGCACCTCTGTTAATGTGATTCCGAACAGGGTGTTTGACGACCGCCCCGAAATCATCTTAACTAGATTGGTTGGCTAATCTGTAAGAGATCGGGATCTGTGTGAAATGAATTTATTTTGATATGAAAAAAGGGGAATCAGATGGAACAGATACATGGTCCTATTCAGCAAAGTTGGAAACAAAAACCATGAATCTGCCATAAGAAATGAAACAAGGATGCAAGATGTACACATTTTGACAAGTCGATTCGTCCACTTTTCCAGACGCACGAGGCGTCGATCGCCTCACGATTGGTCCAATTTCCAATAGCCGTCAATCTACAGGATTGTCGTCCCGCCGTTGAGTGACTCGCAGATAAACGAATCCCACTTTCCAAGGCAGTGAACACAGGCTCGCTTTATTACGTGTACTGTAGGATAGATGATCAGACAATAACAACAACGTACCTAATACTGTGGGCAAACCGACCACAGAATCAATACAGGTAAAAAGGCTTCAAGACGCCCAGGCAACGATAGACAGGAAACGCTCGAGACGGTTATGTAGGAGCGAGTCAAATGATTTACGAAGAAGGTCCTTGTTTATGGGGGGGCATTTTGCCCAATCAACGGACAGAAGAGAATTAATGGTCCAAGGGAACACACTAGCACAAGCGAGGGTGAAGAACAAGCGGAATAACATGGGTACGAGGAAGTGCAACATCACAGATAGATAGCCAAGTTTAGTCATTCGCACGGATAAGGCAAAGGGAGAGAGCAAGATAATTACGTCCAAACGTTTGGGCCTCGTCAAGTAAAACAGGCAATTATGACGTAATAAAAAAACGGATCGTGGATACCAGTGGATCATTCTAAAACCGAGGTGAAAGGTTACGTAAGAGATAAAATCGAAAAGATAAGACCAACAATTAGACTCGTAATAACTGAGGTCAATCGACACCTGTCATAGAAACAAGACTAAAAACTGCATGAAGCAATGGGACTGAACGAACAAATTACCACGCGAGTGAGAAAGCGAAGGGGTCGGTGGAAGCATGGAATTTAGTGGTGAGAGTGCATGGGAAGCAACCAAAATTGTTTGGTGAATTCAAGACAAAGTTATCGCAAAAAGCATGGGACCTAGACTAAACGCGTTTAACGAAGATTCTCGATATGCCGAGCTGAATTTCCTTGTCTAGTTTCAGTAAAGCTTCACAGTCAAAGTTTGTTGCCGCGTAGCTACTTGTTTTGTAAGCTTGCAAAATCGTAGATTCGTCAAAAACCATTGTGAACTAATCATCTAGAGAATACAGTTTGGCGAACAAGCTCATTTTCAGTGTTTCATACTCATGTCATCACATCACAATATACTACGACAAGTCAAAGGGTTGAACCAATTAGATAAAACCGGCAAAGTTCGCATACTAGCTTCAGCTGAGGCCGTCAACATCCGCCTCCACAACCTCCCATGTGCTCAAAAACGATTTGTATGTGTTCTTAAGCTGCCCTGGCCCTCCCTCCACCCTACAACAGGCTGCAGACCAAATGAAAACTGAAAAAGCACGAGAAAAACAAAATGCACATCCGGTCTTGATTTAAGCCCGGATTGCAATTGTTTTCTCCCCCCCCCCCCTCCAACCCCGTTCTCTCACTAATAATTTTTATCATTTCCCACCTATCTAATTGCTTCAATCCTTTGATTTGTCGTAATATGGCATGATTATGGATCACTGAAAACGAGCTTGTTCGCCAAATGAGTTCATTGGGAATTTTCCGACACATTTAATCGCCAGTTCGATTCCGGCTCGCGACGTCCGACTTTTCGATGCGAAAAATGCAGGTGGATTTTCCATTACTTACAACTAATTATTTACCAGCAATGAGATCTGGTGATCGTGATCAACAGAATTCATAGCCTGGTATCCACAGATAACATGCTGTCAGTTGCACTAACAACCGAAACGAGTGAATATTGCGGTGGAACGCGTCAGTACGGTGATGAGCCGATAACACCCCATCTATCACTTGTTTGACTGTACTTTTCGCGCACGCGGAAACCGCTAGTGCTACTTCCGACAAACTTCCTCGGCACAAGCCAGCGTGCGGTCTCTGTACTTAGGCCCAGTGAAAATACACGCGGTTGGCACTCCACGGTCTTTCCTCCTTAACTTCCTCGACGAACGAGATCGCAGAAACTGGGACAGCGTGCCTTTTATATCATCCGATGATTCATCAAATCGATGAAGCACGACGTCTAGTGACTATTCGGATTGAAATCAGCTATCGTGAAGATAACGAAGCACTAATTTTGACTCGATGTACCCATTCTGGCTGTTGTTCTACGAAAACCCAGAAATGGTTAATATGGACTGAATTACTGATAATTCCCCTGAGTGAATAATTTCTGTTACTCCGGTAAATTATTGATACAATCATGCAACTTACCGCGTGTAGCCTATGGTACATCATTTACCGCGCGATACACACACTTTTATTGCACAGACTAACAAAACTTCGCACGCATGGCAAATTTTCCAGTTCACACAAACCAGGAGAGAGGCAGAAAAACTAGCACTTGACCGTAGTATTCGTCTTTTTTAATGAAGAAACGACTAAACGTGACTTAATGTTTCAGCTGCACTCATTGCACTGATGGTGCGAACATTGGATTTCCATAGATTAGACTGGATTAGCAAATGGTCCATGTCCCGCCGGTAAACAATGGTTGTTACTGGTGATGTCACAACCACTTAGCACGGGAAATTTTTAACGTTGCGCAATAGGTCACATCTTTGGTAGGATACACCAGCAATCTATTGTAGATCTTCTCACACGGGAAGGATAATGTCAAATGGTGTACCAGTGAGGTCCGGGCCCTAAACCGATTACCTTTCTGTCAGCATTACATGAAATAAGGCATCAACAATATCGCGCATATAAATTCGCTTATTGACGGAGGTCTTCCATTACAAGACTTTAACAACGGCTTACTACGTACTAACGGTAAAGCAGGGAATTTCCACATTTTATTCGCTTTTCCTGGGCTCGCAAACGAATGCCCATGAACGGAAATGCCCCACTGTCACTGGGATTCATTATGACATCTCCAAAACTCTTTACTTTCGCGGTTGATATGATCCTAGAGTATGACCATTTGTCACAGATAGAAATGTGCCAGACTACGCGGACGACATTGTTCCCATGAGTGACAAACTAGGTGAGTTCTAAGCTTCTCTGAACGGCTTAAACAACTGCATAGCAATGTTCAGTATACGTTTTGGACCTTCAAATTGCAACACGCTGTTACAGGACTGGGTTGATCCAACACAAAATCTTCCGGTATCTGGGGAGACTATAGACCAGGCATATAAACTGTTATCTAGACAGCCGTACTTTAGTCATGGGTCGGATATCGGATGAATCGTCTTCGCAAGTCCATTTAGGTCCTGCCAACAGGCAGTGTTCAAAGGGTCATCGTGGTGAAATTTAGATCCTTCTGTCCCGGGTTCAAATCCTGTAGTCACCGCCGGTTACTTCCTCGAAGTGGAAGCCATTGACTGCCTACGAATCCCATTTTGAAATATTGTATCATTATTATGTACTAAAAAAGTAATTAAATGATGAAAACAAAAAAACTGTCTTCTACAGTGTTTACATGGCATTCGCGCATCTATCAGGAGTAGAGCATGCGCTATAGCAGCCAGGCCAGTGCTTCTTTATGATTCAGAAACTTGACCGCTGTAGACGGAGGGTATATGAAGATTGTCGGTATTCGAACGCCGATGCGTTCGTAGCACAGCTCGAATCTGGTGGGAATTCCATAAAATCAATGCTAAGAGAAGACGCAGAATATTAGACACGTGAACCAAATCAATAAATAAAACGCAAAAACTCACTAGGATAAGGTATTTGGGGTACGTGTTGCGCGTGTCCCCGAATAGGATTCCTCGGCGCGCTATGTACGCACAGACGGTTAGTGGTTGGAAGATGAGTGAGGGTGGTCAGATCATTATGTGGAAGAAAATTATGAAAATCCTAACCAGCTGACTAGGCAATGTAGAGCGTGTTAGACTTTCTGGGTAGGGTGCAACAAATCACCCCACTCAGTGGTTTGATACACTGGAGGTTGCCGCGGCGAGATAGTGGCCTAAGCTATCACGCCAGTTCATAGTTAACGGTTGTCTGGACTGAACTTAACATAATATCAACATTTCATCTCCTCATTTTACAGAATTATAATGTGCACGAAACATAAACATCACGGTTTATTTCCGTCTTTTATTGATTTACGATGCAGATTCAATATCAGTGATATTCCCATGTGTATACATAAATAGAACCGACTCTAACGGGAATTTCTCGTTCTGCACAAAAACAGTACCAAGTGTAATCCGCTTGGGAGACAGAAACAAGGCTACATTTAGAGTACGGTGCAGTGGTTTACGCAACGATACTTGTCTCTTCACCGTCAGCCCATTGGGAATACATATTAGTTTTGAAAATCAGTGGATGCATGCGATTGAATAAGAGCAGTAATATCCACTTTCGTGTGCTGAACTTATCACCATGAATCTAAGTAATTCAGTTCGAATCTCATGCGTATTATATCACTGAAGTGATGATACTGGCGAATTTCAATAAACATAAAATTATCGTATTTTCTTTCTCAAAAACTAACAAACTGTCATAAAATGTCGTGCAAAATGTTTGAGAAAGTTAATCAGTGGGTTTTACACATACCTATTTTTTTCGTGAAGAACGTGTACACACAAGTAAACTGTAAATAGATTAGTAATAATTCCGTAGTTCAAGAGTAATAAATCAATAATCGTTCAAAAACGTTCATTTTCCGTTCGTTTAAAGGGAAGGAACTAGTTTAACTGTTTGCATAGAAACAGTCAGTCTGTAATGTGTCAAAGTGATCTCATACGAATACTTCAAGTGTGTTGTATTTATTTTGAATCCTGATTAATAAGGTTCTCACAAAAGAGAAGTCGAGCAACCCCAGCGATATTCTTTTCGGGACTGATTAGGCAAGCCCAAACTTCCGTAGACGATCACTGTATGACGTCTTGCTTGATGCAATCATCCCGCAATCTGGTATTCAGAGATATTCCCAATTGATTGGGACGATAAACTGCCCCACCTGTTTGTCATTCAGAGCAAGATGGCGTATGGCATACATTAAATGAATTGATTATTTTATTATTAGCCGATGAGCTCTGGGGAAAAAACGCTAACGTATTATCAAAAGTAACTGGGAATACATGCCTGCCACTTCATAAAGTTCGATGCATTCGGATCGTACACACACAGGCAACTCACCCTGTTATGGTTGTGATAATTTCATGAACAATATACGCCAAAAATGGTGACCAACTCAGTCATGGACACAACAAAGGACTCCTGGTGCTACAACGTGAATACCAGAGTGAACACAGCAAC
Source organism: Fasciola hepatica (assembly GCA_948099385.1). NCBI lineage: Eukaryota > Metazoa > Platyhelminthes > Trematoda > Plagiorchiida > Fasciolidae > Fasciola > Fasciola hepatica. The sequence goes on along the minus strand of CANUEZ040000012.1, from coordinate 3,135,864 downwards.
TTCACACGAGAACTCAGTTTTTGAAATGATGTATCGCACAATGAGTGAAGAATCGCTTCTCGAGGGAGTGGGAGGGGAGGTCCAAACGCACAATGATGACATCACAAATAAATGTTCTCATGTTACAACACCAGTAGTTGAATGACTGTTTCCCACGGACGGTTTTGTATACCATCTCCACTTGTTCGACCCCTGTCACACCAGCACTTCAAATGAAACCAAAACGAATATGAAAATGGCGTGGGAAGGCGTCTTCATGAACAGGAAACGATATTTTAATGGCAAGCGGAAAATTCTCATACCGGACCGGTCGAATTAGTGACACACAAATTATATATATATATATATATATATATATATATATATATATATATATATATATATATATATATATATATATATATATATATATATATATATATATATATATATATATATATATATATATATATATATATATATATATATATATATTATAACATGCTTGCGTATGTGCCATGGAAGGGGTTAATACCCCATAACCACAAAGGCCCTTTTCACTGCTGGGGATTCACATCAATCAGTGCTTGACACTTGGAGTTGAAAACTACATACTTTTCCAATAGGTCAGGTGTAGTAATGAGCAGAACAACAGTTGATTTTGCAGCCTATCACCAACAGTCGGGAATAGAATGTAAGCGCATAGATTTGTTTAGCGAGAAGTAAATAGATCAATCAGCGCAAAAGCACCGAATCTCAAAAGCGATTCCTGGATGGCACGTTCACATTAACCTAGGGCTTTTGCTTCAAGGGAATTTTGGAGGTTCCTTGAAGCTTCACACTCAGAGGGTCCGAAAAAAGTGGGTGGATTGTGTTAACTAATTTAGATGGCTCCTCCGGCACCCGTTTAAATCTGACATCACCATGAAATTTCACTCTTCTTGTTTAAATACTTTATTCACTCATCCAGCCTAGTATCAGCGTTTCGATGTCACAAAATGAAGGCAAAAATCGAACCTACTAGTCCCGCAGCAACCACCCATGGTTAACTGTATGGAACTAATTTAGGAAATTTCCAATGTTATTGCTCTATCTAGTGAATTGCCGTATACGAAACGCGAATGACCGAACACGATCAATGTGATATTAGTCAAAATCAATCAGAGCTACAACGATATTCACGGGTAACAATATATCCGTCAGCTTACAGACATCGTTCATAACTGACCGATATATGCGGGTGCAACAGTCTACCCTCAAAATTGGACCACATCACCTGGACGCAGAACAAACACGAGATGCGATTACCGCGGCTTAAGGTTGGGTGATCACACGCGATTACCCCCTCGTGTGATCGCACCCGGTAAACTGATACATTGATCCAAATCTGCGTAACCCGAAACTGAAGGACAATTCGTAAGGCCACAAGTGCGACAAAAAACCATACAACTGCCAGTTTTATTCTTTTTGTTCTCCTTTTTCGTCGCCGTTCAGTCCGGTCATATCAAAATTTGGAATATAAAGTATTTTAAAACAATTAAATCCGAATCCAACTCAGTAAATCGTTCTCGTCACACACACACACATACGTACATATATACAGAGAGACGCAATAAAAATCTATTTAGTGTCTACCGAGAGCTACTGACGATCATCAATGGTATTTTTTCAGGACCAGAGTGCAGCTTCCTATCCAGTTTGGGTTTGTTTTTTTTTGTTCAAGGGAAGCCCTTATTTTGGACACAGGAAACACAAGATCCAAGAGATTGAGGCAACCACAAAGTTTAAAAAACAACTTAAGGCGGTCATTCCTGTGTTGTGTATGTTGGCTGAACCGACTACAATGCTAATTCCCGGTGTTAAACAGACGAATGAGTGTTGTCGTAAAACATTCCAACATTGCAAGGGGGACGCACGAACCCCAGCGAAAGGCTCCGGACCTATTGCTTCTCCTACATTTCGCATTGTGTATGGTTTCCGTTATTATTCTATAGCGAAATACAGTTTATTTCACTTGACGAGAAATCTGAAAGAATAAGACCACCGGTGAGAAAGCATAAGATTAAACAATTATGCTCGCAGCACTCCGGGATTTCCAGCAAACAAAAATTAGTGAACTAAGATGATCGTTGTAGGTTCGATTTGTCAGTGCGGTCGCTCAAGAATGTCCTCCAGTACACTGTATGGTAACAAGGAAATGAGAAAATCACTATAAATAGCATTCGGAGAAATTCGCACCATATTATTCGCTATTTATATCCCGACTTGAGAGTGCCGAAATACTCAAAGTTTGAATTATCAGTATGTCCACAATTAAGCAATGAATCAATCATTTGCTACCGAATCAACCAGTATGTTTTCTACCGTCATAGTAGCCCTATGCCAACAAACCTTCATTGGTAATTTATCCGAACGAAATCAGTGCACAAAAACGAACATCACGAGAATAAAATAGGCGCCCGTTTGCTCACATTCAGCAGTATGCTCTGTCTGAGTGGGCGCGATTATTTATAGAGGTCGTCAGACACAAGTATGGTACGTTCCTGTTCCATGCAGCAAAAAACACTGATTGCTTAAACTGCGTACAAATCGTCAATTGAATACGTGGGTCAGTGAATCTAACCACGCGCCAGCGTGTGCACCATAAAAGACGTGGACAGAAAGAGACGAGAACGCACAAATCATCCCGACCATCGAAAACCACTCAACGAAAAACGACGCCGTTTTTCGCATGCAGAAACTGTGTATCAGAATTGATCGTCTTCGTTTTGCTCCAGTCAAGAGAAACCGTAAAATGCGTTTCCACGCGTAAGCGAAGCATTATTCGTATGACATTTTAATTCTCAAGGACGAGCCACTTACCCAGTTATCAATGGAAACTGAATTTTTTAGCATAGGCACAAATTGGAAGTGTTTTGTCTTCGGTCAATGCAAATGATCATTGGTTATACTGCATGGGCGTAAAATTAGCTGACAGGCAAAAAATCTAGTTCCGACAATGTGATATTATTCTCTGTCTGGGGTGAAACGGGCGCAACCCATAGCCGCTTAGACTGTGCAGTTAGGGCGAACCGTCGGTCACCGGTCCGAGCATTGGAGTGAAAAACTGTATTGCATTTTACGCTGACAAAGCAGACCGGTATTGATGGGATTCGAGCCTCTCATCTAAAACTCAAAAGTGTGGCACTTATATCACTCGGTTGTTGTAGTCACGTGTGCAGTGGACATTCGCTGTGTCCGTTTTTCCACGATTTGTCCCATTAAAAGCTTTAGAAACGATCCAGATTTTGGAATTCGTCGATCCCCGGCAAGATTCGAACCCACGCATGGACGCATCAGCAACTCACCATTAGCTTTCACTTCAATTACTGGTCGATCGGATGCAATTCACCCTTATTATTATTGGGGTTTTGTTTCTCTGAAATATCCTGTGCGATTCCCCTTCTCTGCCAATTCTTCGACAGTCTCGTACAAGTACAACAAACTAACGGCATCACGTTCCCCTCCAGGTTTAGTACCTGTCTATTACTCTAGAGCAATCAAACTGACAGACACCATCCCATCTGCAGTATTCTCACTTAATTACAATCATTTTTCTTCGAAAAGCATAAGCTAGAATGTTCGTTTACCATGCACCTAAGCAGTTTTCCCGAGGGTTATTGGTCTGACTTAATTTTACCGTAATTCATTTTAGTTTAGCCAAGAAAGAGACGAAACCATTTGCAGGCTATTATTTAGCCTAAACCCGTAAATCTGCATGGCAAAATGGTAACATGGAAGCCCGTCACCTCATTCAGGTCTCAGTCATGAAATTCACAAAGTTCGCGTGCCACACTCATCAACGATTAATTGGGAGTCGAGGGCCTAAATTCAGACAAAACAAGTTTTAGTAAGGGTCGAGTGGATGAGTCACACTTGATAACCAGTTGAAGCCTCGCTATTCAATGAAACTCCCCCTTTAAGGTTGACTATTTCTTTGATGATAAGGGAAGTTACAGGGATCTAACGCAGCAATTTAACGGTTCACCGGAACAAGCTGTAATCAAAAGAAAAACAGCACAAATGGAAGGATATGACAACGATCAAATTATACCACGATTTAATAATACTCACACAGAGAAGAGGAAACGCATAAAGTACCGGTTACTCGTAGTCTCTGGACATGCGTCAAATTGTAGACCAAAATGCAGTAATGAGAAAGCTGAAATCAATGCCGTTACCAGCAGAGAGAAGAACAGCAATGAAAGCCTCTGAGAATGGGACGAAATGGAGAGTAAATTGGCCTCGAATCTCATTCGGGTTATCTGGATACCAGGTCATGTGCCACGAGAACCATAGTGCACAGTTTGACGTCGTGGTTCCACAGATCGAGGTGAGGTGGACTGAAAAACCGAGGAGTTGGCCATCATATTCTCGATATATTGACCAAGAATCTGATTCTCGGAACGGAGCTTCAAATTCTCCTCTTTGACCACATCAACACGAGCAGAGAGATCTTCCAGTGTGTGTTGCAATTCCATGATCTTCAAACGGAATATATAAAGACCACGAGCAGGCTGTTTAGACTCGACCAGATACTTGATTGTCTGATAAAAACATACTGACACGTAGAGTGGACAAAACATCACTAGTCAAATAGAGATCCAAGTCAGAGACAGGTGAATCTAAACCTCTTGCATATGTGTAAGAATTAAAAGATGTACTTCCCTTTGGTAGAAGTTATCCTGCATGACTAAATCTGTCATATATCAAACCACAATCGAAAGAGAGAATACAATGCTGATAGATGAGCTCTTCGGCTTAGACATTTTTGAATGTTAGCGAGTGCCCAAATATTTTTTACGATTTCAATGCGGTTGAAGAAAGTAATCCACACATTTTAGCACAGTTTACTTTTACCGTTGCTCTACTTTATTCGTGTCGATATGTCATGTGCATCTCATGTGTTAATGGCTATGTGCGGTAAGTAAATTAGTCTGCATCACACACAAACCTGGCTTCGACGACCACAAAATGGATGTTGCTGTTGCGGTTTAGCCATTAGCAGAGTACGGCTCCAATTCTACAGAACGGAAATCGAAGCGCTGCCCACAGAACTCGGTGGTCGACGTGGTGTGAGAAACCCTATCTTAGTAGGTTACACTGACCGAAGCACTCCTTTTTTAACCTGAGTGTTCTGACGCAAGCTATTCCCTGAAACAGGTTGTGAATAAGACATACGAAACCGAGCAGACGCGGTACAGCGGAACAAAATCCTCAAAAATTAAGGACGGTGCTTTTTATATACACCCCATGTGATCATCAACGATGACTAGAAAACTTAAGCGACTTAGTGAATGGTCGTGGCCCACAACGTAATCACACAATTTTCTCACCGTTCTCTTTTTCGTTTATTAACCACTAGGTTTTCATTCATTCATAGCTTTAATCTGGTATGTGGTCAATACAACCACCCCATGCCGTGCTATAAGTGCACTCTAACAAACAGCTGTATACGCAGATTGGTCGTGCACAGCTTTAAATGAGAAATCACGCTTTTCATTCAATGGCACACTAAAAATATCAGAACAATAATACCAGTACAAGACAGTTATTGATTATGTCAGCCATCGTATTATTCAGTGTACAAGAGGCGTGAAAAACCCGACGGCAAATAACCTTATTCAGTCTCGTCTTATAACGCAAAGCAATCAGGACAACAAAATGACTGGAGAACTAGGCGATGTGCGGACGTAGCTGGTGCATAATCGACATCACGCCATCGTCGTAAGATAAGAGCCGAGTGAGACCGTGCGCCGAAAACTGTCAAGTCAATATTAATTGGGCTATAGGGAAGAAATTATCTCAAACTGTTGTTTTTGTATGTGCTAATTGGAGTGTACTCTAATGGCAAGCAAAGAAAATCAAAAAACCCTGAGGCATTTATTCTACTAGTCGCAGAAACGGGACCGTGCATAACTGCAACCCCGTCGAAGATTATTTTAAGAAAATCGTCTGTCAATGGCTTTGTGGTCGTGCTGTTTCGGAGCAAATAAGGAGAACCCACGGATGAGCTGACAGAACAAAGCCATGTGAACGAATGTGTGGCTGTGCTCCGACACTCCCAACCGCGTAGATGCGGGCCCGGAAACGGATATGGTGAAGGAGTAGAGCGATAGTCTTTTGCAAACTTTCGAGGCACAATAAAATAGTGGAAATGAGAGATAATTTTAGTGTCAACGAAAAAACAATGATATTTAACAATCACAGATACGAGGATGAGTGACAATTATCAGATAAAATCAGTTGTAGGTCGTATCTCAATTTTTCATAAAGGGTGTTAACCACAGGCAAGAAATAGCACCTGCGTACGCACAATTTGAAATACTTATCAAATGAAGATATGTTGGGAATTGTCAAGGCGGTACGCATCGCGCTTTGATAAAACAGGCTGTTTGAATTCATAATCAGATTTGATTTGATTATGAAATGATTATTCACGTCTCCGTGATCCTCAAATACAAGCTGAGCGTTGATACTACTGATGAACCGCAAAATGAAGAAATTATTTTTCTCCGTTTACGAAAGTCGGTCTGAAACACCGGGATTTAGAATTAATAAATAATGAAATCCATGACTGATTTCAGCAGCACTCACGCGTCTAATCCAACGGATAACGTTAAAAATTCGAAATTACACAGTAAACTTCATACATTATCTTTGAGGCTAAGAGTGACGAAAGATCTTCGGTGAGGAGACCGAGGTTGTTCCGAGAGCTGTTCGCCAGCACCGGAAGCATTGCGCGACATTCACTGTGGGAGTATTTCTACAGCACAAACAACGGCAGCACATCACTACAAGAAGCTCTGGTCTGCTGAAGAACAAGGTGCATACTGCAAACTGCTTGCTGAATCCCAAGCTGGGTATGCAATGGCATCGCAACCAGTTACTTCTGCCGAACTAAAATTGCCAGCTCACCCTCCCCAATAACTATGGTTGAATGATCGATGACTGGTTGCCTTCTTTTTATAGATAGAAGCGCGTGTACTGTGGCCAAAAAACCACGATATATTGAGACAGAGCGTTCGTATGACAGTGCAACCCATCTGGAATCAGTTGGGTTTCTATTAACAGCAACAAACCACCAAATGTTTAGGTTGGTGACCAAACAACATTGGACAACTTTGTAAATGCAAAATACGCCTTAAACTACTCAAGCAATTGTCAGTAGCTAAAGACAGATCGCATACAGTAGGTACATGCTTTCACAGTATCCCAGCCAACTACTCTGTTCAAATACGCCATCGCAACAACGTACGTTCACCTAGCGTCTCTTTCGTTCCGCAAATCCTCAGCTCTGGTCCACTACAGTAACCAAAAAAATTGCAAGCAGCAACTTCATTTGGGAAAACTTACTGAACACAACAACTTGACTTTTTCAACCACGAGTTCCACTTGATATGGTTGAAATCACCACCCTCAACTTTCAATCAACCCTTCAGTTTACGATCATTTATATTCGTCCATCCAAAACTTGCAAGCGACGATCAAATTACAGTCGTCCGAAACTACTGTGCCAATGAAAAGGGTTAGTCTGTGCACGTTTCAGACATCCCGGTCAGTGGGCGCGAAGCCGAACCAACAAGCTAAGCCAACACACCACACCCAACCTCATCCCTGTTGATTCTACATTTCCATCGAGAAACACACAAGGGAACATGACTCTGCAGTACTGCTGCCTGCTTTTTTAAACACTCATCGAAGCGAACTTAGATCGCATGCAACATTATTTTTTTAAACTCTTAGTCTTCCTTTAATTTTTCTACCGATACTGTCTCCTAACCAATAAGAGCTCTGCCGTGACTACTGATCGTACAATCCTGGACAATTCTGAAATAGCCTGCAATTTCTCTTCCACGAATATTACCCAAGGGTGTCAAAACTAACAAGGCCTGATCGGGGTCTTTGTTCGTTCTCGATAACCTTGAATTTGGGAATTGCCTTTGGTTTCTGTCACGATCAACGTCCACGTGCGGCTAAGTTGCTCGTGCTCCCGAATGCACGGTCCAAAATCGATTGGAGCGCACCAAACCTTTGCAACCAACTGGCCCGTTTGTCTATCAGAACATGTCAGATAAAAAGCCACGGGTGATCCAACAAATTACATCAACCAGCGCTGGGCGGTTTTTAAGAACACGTTGCATCCCCTACATGAGACACGATTTGGCCCCCAGAAACTGTATCTTAATATATTTGATTACCCGGTATATGATGCTGAGACTGTCTGAGGAGTGAATTACAATTACTTGCACGTGCGTCATGGGGATGAGTGACAATGATTTTAAAAGTTTCCAAATTCTTAGATAGAGCAGAATGTTGCCCTATTAGGCAGTATACGGAGGCTTAAAGCAGCCAAGTGATGAAAACGCTAAAGCAATGAAATCATAACGAGATTTCTCTGTCTTTCATTTATTCTCACTGGGTTTCATGTATACTAGATTCGTCACACGCATTTATAATTAGAAAAAGATGAAGAAAGGGAACTAGAGAACTCGTGACGAATACTGCTTTGCAGCTTTCCGCCCAGCAGAAGTGACTCTCTCCAGACTCTCTCCCTAATCAGTGTATCTGATATCAAAACCCTAGGCAGAATTTCTGGTATAACAATTTATTCAACACGTCAGTGAGATTACTGAAGGTGACCAGAGCTCATATACGAATTAATTCTGACGGGATATGCGAGATCTTGTTGTTTGAAATTTTTCAGCTGTTTGAAGTCACTAGATGACCATTCATAACCTGTATTCAGTTCATAGTCTCACGCCAGCATTGGAGCAAGCAGAACGAGGACGAAAAAGCAATCCTCTGGGCGAAAGGTTCTCGATTTTTGTGAGTGGTGGTTACCCATGAAGTCTCATTGTTGTGTCTGCGCGCAAACCTTTGAATTATCTTCGGTCAGGGATTCTTAGATCGTCCAATCCCAACGGAAAAGTAGCCACGAACGAGTGCGGAAACTGGATTCAAATGTAAATAAAAATCAACATTTTACATAGCATGAGGTAGGGAATACATGTACACATGTGGCGTTGTTATTCATTGCCCAGCGTGGTGCGCTAACGTGATTGGTTAAACTTGACTGGTTGGCGGTTGATGTGAATGGTAAGCAGTAGTTTGTCTGTCAATGGTCGATGCGAACAATGACGTGTGTTGGATGATTGGTTCATGGCACACGCGTCATGACTGCACTGCTACGTGGAATATGCGGGCCTTGTCATTGGTTAGCATTAACAAAGCACTCTATTCGTGGGTTAGAAAAATGTGGATTGCAGTTTCGTTGAAGACGTGTTTCCAGGGAAATTTCTGACTTCTTGACACTAACGACTATCTTCCCTGTGCAGAAAGCCACAATTCACGGGTCCTCCGCACATCTCCAGAGGTTTATCATTGGAAAGCTGATTTTATCCGTGTTGCTTTCAGTGGATTTCTTCTCCAGGGGCATGACGATTGACCATTAAAGACAGCTTAAACAGCCAAAGGCCATACACGGGATGACGCGGTTCTAGTTGTTATCTCTCAGTAAGCTCATTCAGACTCAAAAAGATAAGAAGTATACGAGAATTAAGGGGATAACTACACTCAAAAAGACCCAGTACAGGAAGAGAGCGCGCGAATAAAAGACCGAGACTGGTAGCAACATACCACCATCAACTATCATATTCTTCTTTTACACGACTATCTCCTGCTAGAGCATAAGTAGGCTCCATGAATATCGCGGAAATTACTCATGGAGATTCTTAGGAATTTAATACGAGGCGGAGTCCCCAGCATCGTTCGGGACTGTTAAAACACTCGGTCGCCTGGTCCAGAGTAGGAATCAAGTTGACGGTACCTCAACCGGCCTTTTGTTCGAGAAAGCACATTCAGCCTTTGCACGATCAATTGCACACTATAAGGCAGCAGGTTTGTTTCCAGAGGAGCCGGTGGTTTGTTATGCGATTCATTTGCCTCTTCCGGAATAGCAGGTCAGGTAGGTGATCCAGTATTTTTTAGCCGTTGCATCAGCAAATATTATCCGCCCATTCAGGTGTATCTGTCTTCGCGTGCCGAACACCACCTCGCCGAGGTTTTTGGACCTTGGGTACCCTCAAACTGGTTCAGCCTATTTGTCGAGTGGTTTGCAGCGGTGTGGTTGCTGATGCATGCCTCACACTCGTGGATCCACAGGTGAGAACTGGGTGCGTGACGGAGGGTGGAGGATGCTCCAAGGGACACGACAGTCAACCAACTCAGAGGTGCTACTCCTCTTAGACAACTCATACACCCCGGCTATAAAAATCTTAACTAGTGAACAGGTGGACCTTGTACATCCCGCCCGAGGGATTAACATCATACATGGCCAAGTAAACCTTTGAGATATTTTGTGAATTACCTCTGTATCTTTTATTACATGCTTGCACACGGGCGCAATAGAAGGGTTATACTCCATAGCGACAAAGGTTCACTGCACCATTAGGGATAATGAGCAACCACACCCTGAAACTAGGAGTGATGGAGAACTACATAAGGTCCCAATAGGTCAGGCGTGGTAACGAGTCGGACGACAGTGGATGACTGTCTATCACCAAAGTCACCGGCAGCAGCGGGGATTCGAACACCTGACGTTTGAGGTGGTAATTGAACGCTCTGAGCCCCCCGCCCACCTCTACTAGCAGTCTTCTGGCAGATGGCTTGGTAAGCGTTAATTTTACATGGTCTCTACTCATTGATCCATCAAGCACGATTCGATTTTCGGCCCAAGGAAGCTCTCCTGCAAGGCACTCAGAGGTGCTACGCCTCTTAAACAACCCATACACCTGGCCTCATAATTGTCTCAAATTTATCTCATCCCCCATAGCACATAACTCTCTTAAAGTCATCTTTAACAGCTGGAAAAATGGCGATCTCGAGATAAAGGTGGTTGAAAGATGGCTCATATTAGAGAAGTTTTCCTGTACATAAACAACATTTCTCCTTAGTCTTTCGCCTAATTACCATGGCAGGTTATTTGAAAAGTTAATAATACGTCTCGTATACAGCTCTGATTTCTCCTTAGCAGCGATCATCAGGTCCCTATAGATGTTCTTCAGTAGTCGGAAGCTACACACTTATTTAGTCATAATCTGCTAAGTGATTTCAATGCCCTTGGGTTCGACTGGGCACGACTCTTCTCTGTTGGCCTATTTGAAAGGCTACAGACCGACCTCCTGGCAGCTGGCTTTGTGAGCGTTAACTTTACATGGCCTTTACTCATTGACACATCGAGCATGTTCGAATTTTCGAACCAAGGAAGCCCTTCTGCAAGGAGCTTTCAATAATGAAGATACAAAAACCTTCACACCATGACAGTAAAATCCCTCTGTGATATACGAACAAATTACATGATTCAACTAACCTGCTTGATAAGGCGTTGTTTTTCCTCTTGATCTGCTTCATTCATATCTTCCTCGGGATCGGTCGAGAACATGCTTCCGCTGTTCTCTCCGTGAATGGTAGACTGGCGATCATCACTGCTCAGGTCTGTGAAATTTGGTGGGGTATTCATATTCTGGTCTGGAAGTCGAAATTAAAACAGATTGTTCATTCTACAACGGGAAGATAACACAACGATATTTTTTATTACATGCATGCGCATGAGTGCACTAGAAGGGGTATGCACCCTATAGCCAGGAACACCCACTGCACTATTAGGGATAGTCGGCAACCACACTCTAAGAGCTGGAGCAGAGAACCACATAAGGTCCCAATGGGTCAGGTATGGTAACGATTCGGACAATAGTGGATTACTGTCAACCACAAAAGTAACCGGTGATGACGGGGATTCGAACCTCGGACCTCTGGGGTGGTAAGCATCATCATCATCACCATCGTACAGCCCTTCTCACCATGTTACAAGTAGAAATAGAAAGTATGAATACACAAGATGGGTAGGGAGTGGACCTACACGAGAGAGAAAAGCAAGGAACGCCTTAATAGCCAACACACGGAATACACAGTCTAAGTGCACACTGGCCAATCATTCTGATTCGACAGAAAGTGACAACACGATCACCACTGTTCACGGTTGGCTGACATATCCTTCAGTGTCTCCAGCCAACTGGCTGAGGGATCTTTTGGACCCCAGCTACGAAGACGTAGGATGGTAATGAAACGCTCTCAACCAGTCGACCACCGCCGGTCAAGATTGAAAGTATGATGCGTCTATAAAAGCGCATAAAGAAATCTTAATCCAACCGTACCCATCATGAAAACAGTCATGAAAGACATCGATGATAATCCGTGCGTTCAAGATACTACATTATCACGAGAAAATGTCTGGAATATTCAGTGCAATATTCGGATAGAAATATCCGCCGCAAACTACATAATCAATCGTGTGTATAATAGAGTGCAAGGTTTCAGCTGAACTGGTCGTCAGAAAAAGCCTAACTGATTGATATTCAGTAAACCATTTCTGAACAGTATAACTGCGTTCCAGGTCATCAAAAACCTGATCAAAAATGCATTTTTATGGGACTGAAAACTAACTGATTAGCAGTGTTTCGAACCATTGTATTCCGCCTTACTAAGCAATGATGTAGTATCTCAAACAGACATTGAAGTGCCCGGTGACTACCCTCATTTTGTCACGGTTAGTTACCTTTAGATTAGCAAATTACTACCAAAATTATTGAATATATGGATCTCAAACCCAAAATACTGACAAAACCAACATCCCACTCATAAACTGTATCCAGCGTAGTTAATACTATCTAAAAGCTCCCGTGCGGTAGGCAGATTTCAGAAACCCGGAAACATAATACGTCCTACACCACCAAACCCTGTTTGTATTATGATACTGTACCTTAAATCCTACAATTTGTGGTTTTACACATTTTCCTTAGCTTCATACAACTGGAGACCAACATGGTAACGAACACCAGAACTGGACACAAAAATTCGATGGGCGTCTGCAAGTCTGTAGCAACACCAGATGCAAGCACATCCATCTATCCGGATTTCAGTCCTGATGACTCACTAGAACATTTTAGTCGCTCACTGACTAGAAGCCTAGAAAATGCACCTGAGCAGTGGTGAGTTGCGAAGCGTGAGAAGTGTTAGATTGTGGCGGTCGACAAACGTCGGTATTCTTTTTGTCGAAAAACAACCCACGAACCAATCAGGTAAGCTAGTACCCCACTCGGTTAACTGCATGGAAGGACTCAATATTTATCCGATTGTCTCATTCTGAGGAATTGCGTACTTTCGCCACACAACTAAGTGCTCATCCAAACGCATACGTGAGCACTAGTCGACTTGGACGAAAACCGAGGTAGAAAACGTATTGACGGGCGCCGTGCTCGCGCCTAAAGAGTCTCGTAGCTCAATATACATTGTTGCTCCTGGTTAATTGTGTTCTGAACTGTTCCACTAACTTTAGTGAAAAGTCTTTTCTGCCTTCGAATCATCTTGATTTACTAGTACAGAAACGACAGCTTATGTACGATGGATGGTAGTGATAACTAAATCTTGGCCCGCAACCTGATTGGTTCACCTTTCATCTTCAAACAGCTCATCTGAGTGGTTAGTTTGGGAACAAACTTAATTGCTTTATTCGGTTCAGACGACAGTTCGCTCCAATCTTTTCCTTTTTTCAGGACAAGCGAAGACGTGCTGGTCGTTATCCAAACCACCGTACTGTTTACTAAATGAACCAAGCTGTCTGTTGACAACGTGCCAGCCTGATCCCTTACACCATCCGTCCCTTGGTAAAGGGCGTGGCGGGGTTTTCGACTGGCAGAGAACTCTACGTAAGTCACCGAAGCTCGCAGATAGCACCGTGATGTGCGCGACTGTGACCCGCCACTAAATAAGACCATTTACTCTTGCCTCTTACTCAGCTAGCCTGAGTAAGGTAAGATTCATTAGGACGCACTAGGTATCCTCGAATGGCGGACTACCATGCAAAAGCCGTATGAACCGTCCGTTCAGTTACCGGGTACCAACACGAAAACTTCCTATTGCTCAACAGGTATCATTTGGTCGTGCATGGACTAAAGCTGAAACCTCGAACAAAATTCCGTGACGCTGAGGACGCCACTTCGTGCCTAATTCCCAAGGTTAGCCTTCTACATAGATGCAAAATTATTGGAAATTCGTATAGGCCTGTCATGAAAGGGAGTGGTTCAACTCTCGATAGTCTTAGAAAAGAAGAAAGTGTTGTTCGTTGAAGGATCCTGCCAGAGGAACGACTTAAGACCCCGCCGCTTTAAGAGATCGCTCAGAAACACGCTCCTCCCGGCCCCGCAAATGACGAGCTCGAGAGTATTAATAATCCGACTATCAAGCATGCGACTGATTGATACGAATCGCGAAGTTTTGAACCGAAAAAATGCTGACGATGACCGACAGGTAAACACGAATCTTGGTGGTTGACTTCGAATGAACCTAGAGAGCGAGGTCACGAAAGGCAAACAGCGCATACTTTATACAAAACAAAATTGCCAATGACACGTTAAACATTCTCTACGAGAGTGCATACTGATACTCCGTCCTCTATTCGCAAAAAAAGAGAATCCATTCTCCGACCCAAGCATTCTCTTCACTATGCTATTTTCAATGTCCGCATACTTTGCTAAACGGGGAAAAAGGCTGCCCTAGCTAGGACTCCTGAAACCTTTAACACAGATGTGTGTTGTCTTCGAAACACGCATAAAAGACCCACTTCGACACCCAGATACAAGGTCGGCTTTTCGTTTCATTCTTCACGTGTCGGGTGATTCGGTGTCTAGTGCTCGTGATCATGCTGGAGTTGGCATCGCTCTGAGCGTGAATGCTGAGCGTGCATTTCTCGACTGGATCCTAGTCAGCAACCGTCTTTGTGCAGTTCGGTTGAATGGTTCTGTGCATGTCAACAGCACTAGACTGAAGCGCCGATGCTTGTTAGTCGTTTCTGTGTATGCCTCAACTGACTGTAGCTCTTCTGACGCTAAAGACGAATTCTGCCACGATTTGTCTCGACTGCTCTGTAGCGTGCGCTCTACGAACATCATGATCGTTGCTGGTGATTTTAATGCTCAAGTCGGAAGTCTAGACGAGACGGAGAGGAATATGGGAGGCCGATATTGCGTTCCAGCCGATCGAACTGATAACGGTGATCGACTCATTTAACTATGTTCCGACCATGGACTATTCCTAGAGAGTACAAATTTCTCGCACAAAAAGCGACACCAGCTAATCTGGCGTCTTCCTGTGCCTTCACAGTGTTGGACTCAGATCAACCACAATGCTGTCGGTTACCGCTAGCGCGGATCACTTCAAGACTTTCGATCATTTTGGTCCACGTCTGTAGACATTGATCACGCTCTTGTTCGCGTGCGCTTCAGCATGCGCCTTGTCCGTGGCCGAAACAACGCCAAAGCCAACCGTCCCCCGCAGCTGCTACTGAACGATAACCAACGATCTCCTTTCCGAACAGAAGTATCCACCAGGTTATTGATGCAGCCAAATGCCCAAGATTCAGAACAACGATGGACAGACATCAAACAGGTTCTACGTGCGGCTGCTGATACCGCCTAAGGTCAAGCAACTAGACGAACACAGACACGATGGATATTTGCATCCTCAGTTGCACTGTTAGATGTGTGCAAAACGATTCCTCCGGATTCCGGATACGATGAGGCACGGAGATGCCTTGAACGCCAACTGATTCGGAGTCTGAGAAATGATCGTGAGCAGTGGTGAATTGCGAAGTGTAGAGAGATGGAAAAACTGTGGCGATTGACAACAGCCGCAACCTTTTCCGTTTGACTAGACAAACCGGTCCAGGTAAACCAGGTGTTAGCGAATTGATCAAAGAGGCGAACGACTCACTGATTCAAACTCAGGAGCGTCGTGTAATTCGTTGGACGGAGCATTTCGAGAAGCAACCCAACTGGCCTTTATCCACAACTCGGTTGATAAGTAGCAACACTGCCCCAGTTCGGGTTGTAGATACCAGTCCTCCGTCAGATGCGGAGGTTTTCCCTGAAATAGGCTAGTTTAAATGGCATAAGGCTGCTGGACCGGATGGGTTGCCTCCGTCTATTTTCAAAGACGGTGGCTCAGCACTTTTACCGCAATTGACAAGACTCGGTTTGGTATGGGATAGGGAAAACTTTCCGAAGAGTTGGTGCGAATTGATGGTCGTACCGATTTACAAGGGTGACAGGTTCTCCTGTGAAAACTACAGAGGAATAAGCTTGGTTAGCATCGCATCTAAGGTGCTTGCTGGTATTATTCTCCACCGCTTATCCACCGCTCACGAACAGTGCTCGCATGAGAATCAGGTTGGTTTTATTCTGGTAGAGATTGTGTTGATCACATCTTCACTCTCCGACAAATTTTAGAATATAGGCCAAGGACTCTCGTTTTTCTTGATGTTAGAGTGGTCTTACTTTTCCTAAAATCGCTGTACATTTCCTTATTCTTCGATGCCACGTCATCTGTTGACCTTTACGTGGTTTCTTCCTCTCCTGAGGATGAACGAAGAATGAGACACTGTATGGTAGACGTGGGTTTGCCATACGTAACACGTGCCTTAACCAACGAAGCCTACTAAGCTGGATAAGCTGTGACAAAAGAACTACCCGAAGTGGTACCTAATATTTAAGTTCTGACCACAGCATTGCTCACTCGGCTATTTCACCCAATCTTAGCGATACTACGTAAACATTGATGGTGGAAAACCTCAAGACGACGAATATCTTCCACACGCAGACACCAAGTCTCGCAACCATACAACAAAATTGAACGCACTGCGGCACAGTATACACGACCTTTCAACTTCAGTGAAATATCAGGTCGCCGCCACAAGTGATTCAGTCAAGCGTACGCCACTCGAGCCTTAGATAAACGCGCCTTGGCCTCTACTACTGTGCTCCCATCCGTCGTCACGCTTCTGCCGAGGTAGATGAAGTGGTCGACAACTGCCAGCACCTCCCCATCGAGCATCAAGCTCGGAATTGTTGAAGTCCAGTCTTGCAACGTCACTTTGCACTTTGAAGGTGCAAAGCGCATGCCAAATGGAGCTACAGCTTTTTCCAGTCTATCTAGTGCAAGTTGAGCATGTTCCGTGGATTCGAACAAGCAGACAATGTCGTCCGCGTCATCTACGTTGCATAACTTTCCACAATTTCGCAAGGCATTCTCCACCATTTCGTCCATGACAAGTTGAGCAGGAATGGCGAAATTCGACATCCCTGTCGAACACCGCTGATCGATTAAGAAGGACTGGATGGTCCACCGTAAACCCTTAAACAGCCAGAATTATGAGATTACAGTGATCTCAGTAGATTCACAAACTTCCGTAGCATATCTTTTTGATGAAGAGCATTGAATCGCACTTTTCGGTCAACTAAACCGAAAGAGCCTTTCATGTGGAGAAAAACCATTATTATCGGTCGACGGTGTGTCTGACGCATCTCAAGTAAATGGTGAAGAGTAAAAATCTAGTCAACGCATCTTCAACCTGGGCTGAATCCGGCCTGCTGTTCGCCGGCGTTCCTCCCGCGAGCGAGTGTAAGACGGTGCAGCAAAATCGAAGCTAATACTTTGGTGACCATCGGAAGAAAACTGATCCCACGATGGTTACTACAGTCATTGCATATTCCCTTCTTGAAGATGGGTACAATCAATGACTTGTCCCATAATAACGGAATACGTTCTCGTTCTAAGTGTCACGGAACGAGGTAGTAAGTGGTTTTATCAACGCATCACTGCGCGTTTCGAGAAGAACTGGAGGAAGTCCGTTGAGACCGGCTGCTCTCCCACGCCTCAGTAATCGAACGCATGACTCCACTTCCACTTCCGATAGAGGCTTAAGGAATACTTACCAAGGAATCGCAGTTGTTGACACAGGAGTAGCTACATTAACGCGCGGCCAGCCAAACTGCTCCTTGAATTATTTGGCCCAACAGCCCAGCCCTCGCTGTTTTCCACGAATGGACCCTGCATTTTTACCGAATATCCTTTCACTCACCGGGGTTCGTCGTCCACCGGCGTCACAAATAACTTTAAACAGTCTTTAACTGTTACCTGAAAAAGCTGCTATTTCCATTTCTTCGGCTACCTTGATCCACCAATTTTCGCGATCATTCTCAAGGCTTTTCGTAACTTGCTTCTGTAGATTTCTTCATAGCTTATTTGTCTGCTTACAGTTCGAGAGCTGACGCTTTTGCTCCATTATACTCAACGACTCTTGTGAAATCCACTGTCTTTGATGAACATCGTGTGTAGGAGCACAGGCGAAGCCTGCTGCCACAAGCATCGCCTGCTGGATATGGGCTCAATGCTCATCTACGTTACTGTTTGTTGTAGATCCTAGCCCATGTGACAGCTTCTGTTCATAACTGGTGTGAACTTTGAGATCAGACAAACGTTGGTAAGCTAAAAAGATTTGCAGTTTGCATCCCTTAGCACGGAAGTAGGTTGATAATCGCATTAACACCAATACATGGTCCGACTCTAAGTACGTGGACCAGTAAGATCTACCGTTCTGAACAGAACTGCACCACCGGTAGCTTACGGCGATATGATCAATTTGACTCAAAGTGCCTGTAGAGCTAGAGCGCCATTTCGCTGTGCGACGCGAGCTGTGTCGGGAATTGGTACTAGACAAGAACAATCGATTGTCCGCACAAAACTTGAGAAGCCTATCCCCGCTATCCGTACGCTCAGCGGGTAAAGCACAAAGCCCACCTAAACAAGTTTCTGATGAACTAAGTTTGCCGACTTGTGCATTGAAGTCACCAGCTAGCACTACAATGTCAAAAAACCTTTGCTTCTGCGAACGAGGAAGGCGAGTTCATCATAGAACTCATCTTTCGGCGTGTCGGAGATGCAGTCCGTTGGGGCGCACGCCGAGATCACAAACAAACTGCGCTTAACACAACTATCTTTTTGAATGCCAACTGACCCCTGGAGTCTTACAGCACATAAACGACTGTTAACAGGGATACAGTCTAAGAGGGCAGCCTCAGCCTTGTCAGTCAAAACTATTCCTACACCACGCTGATCCGCAGCTCTAGCTGCTTCGTCTCCTGAGGTGCGCAGAACATACCTCGATGAGATACCAGGAGCAGTTAGTTGAATCACATTGCTCGAATCCTGGATACGAGTTTCACTTACGCAGCAAACATCAATCTTCAGAAAATCTATTGTGAGCGCTAAGAACGCCTGCCGACCGAACTGCATGAGTGTACGCACGTTAAAAGAGCCCAGATTCAGAGGCTGGAGAGGCCTGGTAAAATGTGAGTTATGCGATTGTGGATTATTTACGACACTGTTTGAAAACGAACCGTTGCGAGCATCGAGTACGTTATTGGTGGGAGCATTGTGGGTGGATAGACAGCGCAAAGAGATGTGGTAGAGGACAGAAGGCAAGGGCTGAATAAAATAGAGGGAACTCTGAGCAACAGCCCACTGGTCACTTCCCAATTCGCTCGATGCAATGTGCAGCGCTATCTTGATTATCCTGGGAGACGACCAATGCTGTATGGAGTTCTTTTGATTCGTGCAGTTCATGGGAGATTTTGGAAGGGTACTGCTAGGGTGCCCGGGCGCAAAGCAGGAGAATGATAAGGGTTCTCATTTAAAGCCTTCATTTCCAACAAAAACCCATCCGCGAGGCAGCGGGATGACTTAGTAGAAGCCCATTTGCTTGGATCAATTATTCTTCCATTGATTTTACCGACTGAGTTGCCAGCTCAAATCGACTGGTGACTGGCGCCTCTGCGGCGACTACAGGGTCCTCAACCAAGCAACTATCCCAGACAGGTACCCCATTCCACATATTCAAGATCTAACTTCTTCCCAATCTGGTTGTTCTGTTTTCAGCCGAATCGACCTCGTTAGGGCATACCACCAAATCCCGGTATCTGAGGCTGAAATCCCTAAAACCGCTGTCACAACTCCATTCGGACTATTCGAGTTTTTGCGCCTGCCGTTCGGGCTCAGCAATGCAGCCCAAACCTTTCAAAGGTTTGTGCATGAAGCAACACGCGGTCTGACAAATGTCTACATATACTTAGACGATATTTTCGTGGCAAGTTCTTCAGAAAAAGAGCGTATGACACACCTGCGCGTTCTTTTTGAATGCCTTAGTCAACAAGTTGCAACCATTAATCCTACCAAATGCGAATTAGGTAGGACAACCATCACATTCCTACGTCACGAAATCTCAGCCTTCGGCATACAGTCCCTACCTGGCAAGGTGGCGGCAATTCGCGACTATCCTGAACCTCACTCTTACTGGAAGTTGCGCCAACTTTTTGGCTTCGTTAACTTTTATCGCCGGTTTATCCCCCACTGCGCTGAAATATTGCAGCCTCTGACAGATCTTTTACGTGGAGGTAAGCGGAAATTCATACTTCCCGACACGGCACAGGCAGCGTTTACTTCGATCAAGGAAGCTATCGCAAACATAGCACTCCTTTCACATCCCGATCCTTCTGCTCTCTTGGCATTAGGGACAGACGTTTTGGACACGGCTGTTGGAGCAGTGTTGCAACAATTCGTCAGAAATTCACGGCAACCAATAGCTTTCTTCTCCAAGCGTCTCCAACCCGCGGAATCCCGGTATAATACGTTCAGCAGAAAACTACAGGCAGTCTGTTTGGGCATCTGACACTTCCGGCACACACTCAAGGGCCAAACGTTCACAGTGTTCACAGATCATAAACCACTAGTGTACGCTCTCCGGTCAGCTTCTAGTGGATATTCACCACGCGAGATTCGCCACTTAGAATGTTTCGCAGTTTACTACGGACATTCGACACGTCTCTGGGGCATACAATCCTGTGACAGACGCACTCTCACGCGTCCACAATATCGACGACCCACTACCGATGGGCATAGACCTAGAAGCAATCGCCGCAGCCCAAACAACAGGTACTGAGGTGGACCAGCTCAGAAATAGCAGCTCCCTACATCTAGTACCAGTGACCCTTCCAACTTCGGACGTAACTATTATTTGCGATGTGTCACAGGGTCGACCCCGACCACTAGTTCCTGACAGTTTTCGCCGACAAGTTTTTATCAGCCTCCACAACTTATCGCACCCTGGTGTAACCGCCTCAGTGAAACTAGTCACTGAGCGATTTGTTTAGCCTTGCGTCACACGTGACGTACGTCTTTGGGCCCGTGCTTGTCTCCAATGCCAACGCGTTAAAATACATCGTCACAGTAGATCTACGTTAGGCACATTCTGTGAGCCGGACGCACGTTTTCATTGCTTGCATGTGGATCTTGTGGGGCCCCTTCCACCATCCAACGGCTGTGTCTACATCCTCGCATGTGCAGATCGTTTCACTCGCTGGCCACAAGCCGTACCTATTCCACGTTCTACCTCAGAGGAACCTGCAAAAGTGTTTCTAGCTGGTTGGGTAAGTCAGTCCGGTTGCCCTGCTATCGTGACCACCGACTGTGGTTCTCATTTTGACGGTGCCTTCCACGAGCTACTGAACGCCTTCGTTTGCAGACAAAACGACAGTCTATCATGCTCAGGATAATGGTATGGTGGGGCGATTCCATCGCCAGCTGATGCTGCCTCTCGTGCTCGTGAAAACCCTTTATGGAGTGAAGTTTTACCGATCGTTCTCTTAGGACTAAGTAACACCGTTAAAGCTGACATGGGTGTTACTTTGGCTGAACTGGTTTACGGTTGCACTTTACGACTTCCAGACGAGCTGGTTTCTCCATTACCACCTGGGAGTTTTAATTACGGGGATTACGCAAAACGGCTGTCACACCGAATGCGGGTGCTAAAGCCCGCCCCGAAACCGATCGGTTTTGGCCGGTTTTCGAGCGGTTTTTACTATTACGCTGATCGGTTTTCGGGCGGTTACTGAGTGTTTTCTGACCGGTTTTCTGGACGGTTTATAAACGGTTTCGGAGCGGTTTGTGCCAGTCGTTTGAAATACGTGATATGCTTCGGCAATTTCTGTCATTCTTCCCAACTTACGATTTAAGATGCACACTTTTATCTCCCAATTTAGGATTTTTCGATTAATTGTCCTTATTTCCCCCTCCCGAGGTAATGAAAGATGGCAATCTATACCGAGGTAACTTAGGGCATTTTGATCAAGTAAACCAACATATTTAAATAAAACGTCAAATAGGCATTGCACATTACTCCGGTCGTCGATTTTCCTCGCACCGATTCATTTTCGGTCCGTGTAAAATGGCTACTAAACAAACCGACCGAAAACCGAACGGTTTCGGAGCGGTTTTGCTACAAGGGTGGTATTGCTATGATACTATGTGTATTCGTATCAACGGATCAGACTCGAGGCTCTGACATTCAGACAGGTCCACAAAAACAGCTGACTGCCGTGGAAAAATAAATCTCCCAACAACCGGGGACATTTAGGTTAGGTACCGGATATCCTAACCTACCTAGGCCGTTAGGACGAGCTCCACAGTCCGCAATGTGGCCTTCAGATCGAATCAAATCATAGCACAGGACTGGTGGACGACACCTATGGTAGTTTAGTTTCTTGACCCTGTGAGCCCCCGCATCTCAACGGGCTTCGACTTCTTGTAGTCCTTGATTGTTTGTTGGTGCAAGTATGGTAAAGCGACACTTGAAGGGTCGCCTTCGGAAAGGGCAGTAATAGAAACATTTCGATAAGGTAAGGCCTCCGCAACGGGCAAGTTCACTCTTCTTGCGAAAGTTGGTCAGATCAGGTCAGGCCAGGTCACTTTACTTGAGGCTCAGGCCAACAAAGCTGTCCGGATTCTTGCACCAGTGAGCTTGTGGTGACCTCCACCGTTCTGAGAAAATGTTTTCTGGACACCATTTTGGATCTATTTTCTCTACGATCTTTTCCGACGTTTGACATGGACCTCATAGTGTTGTCCGGTTGCGTACCTCTTACTGGACCGACTTTTCCGAGGTTTCCGTCGACCTCGTCTTGAATCACTTTCGCTTTCGGCCGCCCGCCGATTGTACGCTCTCGCAGTTCGCTTTTTGCACAGCCGTTGCTTTTCTTTTCCCGTTCGGTGTATCTCTCGTATCTGTACTGTTTCAGTGCCACGATATATAGAATACGCCTTGCATCTATAAACCAAATTGCGCCTTCTCGATTCCTCCAGTGGAGGGGATAACGTTGGTATTTCGCTGCTGGACCCGATAGGAGGCACGTTCACCAGCAGCTCTCAAACATCTTCTGTAGGCTTCCAGAAGAATCCCGCCGGGCTGCAACTTCTGCGTTTGCGTTATGTTTCAAGCTTCAAGTTTCCGGGACTAGAAGCAGTGGGACACCTCCCGTATGAGCCTCATCACCATCCATTCTGGGCTGCAGCCTCATGACGGTGAGTGAAGCCAAAGCTCCATCAGATGTGCATCCAGTTTTCTCTTGAAAAGATTATAGTTGTCCTCTTCCACCACATCGGTTGACAGTGAGTTCCACAGTTTGGTTGCCCTCCAGGAAAGACAGTAGACCAACGGTAGCCCAGCCGGCTGCACCTTCATGAGCTTCATCGATTGCCCCCCCCCCCCTGTGAGGGAGCTGCCACGAAGGGGGAATAACGCCTAAAACTCGGCGCCCAGTTCACCCCGGGGTATTCGCCAGATGCATATCAGGTGGCCTAGCACTCTTCGATATGCCCCCGGAAACAGACCAGGTAACTCCAGCTGTCTGTCGTAACTAACACCTCTTAGTCAAGCAATGAGACAACTAGTGGCTCCCTGCATCCGTTTCAGCTTCGAAGGTTCAGAAGCCGTGCAGGAAGTATAGCCGCTCCGCCGTACTCCAGTCGAGGGCGGACGGGGGAGGTATATAGCAGTTTCATAGCACCATGAGGTGCCTTTCCAAAAGTCCGACGGGTCGCACCATAGATGCTCCAAGCCGAGGCACACACCTTGTCAGTGTGATTAGGGGTTTTCAGCGTAGATGACACTACCACTCCAAGGTATCCTTCAGCGGTGAACACTCTAAGATTAACTCCTTGGGAAGAGTAGATTCCCCCAGGCCTCGGTCTTTCTGGTTGCAGCTGAGCACACTATTTCACAGTGACAATGAGAGCCCACATGCTGCACCACTGTGTTAGAGTGTCCGAATCCACTTGTAATGCCTTGTGATCCGCCCTACTTTTGATCACACACCTGATTTTGAGATCGTCGGCGTAGGCCAGACAGTGGGACACCAGTTGTTGTGGCAAGTCTTTGATGAACGCCACGAACAGCAGTGGGCCTAGGACCGAGCCTTGTGGCACCTCGCTGAAGGCCTCTTGTCACCCTGAGCATGATGAATCTACCTTCACGGAGAAGGACCTCCCTTTCCGGAGTTCTTCTATCCATGTGAGTAATTGTTCTGCCACTCCTAGCTACCCCAACCTATGGAGCAAGCGATTGTGAGGCACTTAGTCGAAAGCTTTGCAGAAATCAACTTAGGTACCTTCTGTAGGGTGTCCTTCCTCTCTAGCTTGTGCCCAATGTTCACGTGCTTGCAGCAGATTTGACAGACGAGATGGACCTTTCCGGAAGCCAAGCTGCTGGGGGCTGAGGAGCTCATGAATCTCGAGGTGGTCCTTCTGGAGTATGGTTCGAATCGACTTTTTCGGTCATTGCACACTGTCTCAGTGAACGCTCACGATGCATAATGTTTCTCACTGTTGGTGTGCAATGAGGTTTTCCGTTCCCCTCCCATTTTTAGCGGGGGTTCGACGAAATACACTCGGCAGTGGTGGGTACGTAACTGGTGTGCATACCATCGAAGGAATTCCGGAAGCTCGACTGGCCGTGGCCATTATCTGTCCTGTGCAAACTGAACTGAGCTGAACTGTAGTTGCATCGAAAAAGGCCTTCCACTACCTTTTCTAGCAAGCATGTAAGACGTACTGGGCGATTATTCGCAGCTCCCGCCTTTTGGTCGCTCTTGAACATTAGAACGACAACGGCTTTTTCCCATTCGGATGGTAGTTTACCTTGTCCCATCGAAATGTTGAACGGTCTCGTGAGTGGAAGCGCAATGGTTTCTGCTAGTTCCTGCAGCACTAGCGGATAGATCCAGTCTGGACCAGCCAATAGCTCTGCTTTATCCCAATCGGAGTTCGCGATGAGTCAATTATGAGGCGGCTTTGGGGTGCCTGATCGGGCCTAAGTCCTCCTTCTCAGGTACGTAAACAGCCTTTTTGAGGACGGAAAGGAATCAGCAGCAAGTCGCTCCTCGTATTCGCGTCTGTTAGTAGTTTCTAGCATCGAAAGCCATTTTCGAATGCCTTTGTAACTGTCGTATCCCGTGCCTGAGGATCCAAAGTGATGTCAAGCTCGGTTACTTTTTCTCTGCTGTCTACGTGGTTCCTTGCCCAACCACGGCGGTCCCTTAGTATGAATTGGCCGCCTGTGTGGAGATGCAAGCAAGCCCACCAGCGAGACCACCTTAAAGATGAAGGGGTTCCATGCCTCATCCATTTCTCTACAGGGTGGCAGCAGCTTTTTAACATTTCGGCAAAGGGTATGCGCCACGAGCTTGACCCGCACTGCGGATTCTGGTGGAGAAAAGTACCGCCTCTCCGGTGCATGACCAGCATCGCGTGGTAGCTGGAGCCCAGAGGCGACAGAAGATCGATACCATCTTTGTCAGAAGTTCGTAGGGAGAAAACTAGGTCAAGGATGGATACCTGATCCGTCCGATTCCTAGTCTGTTCTTGCATATGCTGATGCAAGGCGAGGTAGCGTACTGTCTCATACAGACAACAGGAGAACCTGTCCGCGGCTACGCTGCATCTGCTGAACACCCATTTAGTATGAGGAGCAATAAATTCACCAAGAACCAGACAATGGCTGCCTAAAGCCCATCGACGCATGTAATCCAGAATACCTTGCTTGTCGGCGGCCGGAGTACGACAGATGGTCCGAAGCTCTACAAAGCCACTGTTGGGAAGTTCCACTCTGCACCACAGCGCCTCCCCGTACCCACATTTGTCCACGAAAGTATCAAGCATGTGTACTGGTATCCCATTTTTCATATACACGGGAACACCTCCTGGACCCTTGGCACGAATCCCATCAACGTGAAAAAGTGCGTACCGTGGTAAGGAGACCTATGGGTCTCGAAAGTCATTAGTTAACCATGTCTTGGTAACAGCGATGATAGCCGGGGTTCCAGACAGCACTTTCCTCCAATTGGTCCTTTTTGTTCAATAATCCACGGACACTGGTCAGCAGCATTCTGACAGATGCCACACGGTTGTCCCTTGCCCGAAAGTCCTCTACTGCTGCTCGCTGAGAGGACTTGTCGGTAGAAATGGTGGCCAGCATAGCTGTGACCTCCTGCCAACCACTGGAAAATCCCGGATGCAAAGGTCCTTTTCACCGTTTTCCCCCATCCCCCTGATCTCTGCACAAGCTTCACTCATTCTTTGACGATCCTCGTGAGACAGATCTTCGCGTGAGCGAACGGGCTTCCTCTTAAGGCGGTGGGACCGTCTTAGAACCTCACTTGCTAGCTCTGGCGCGCTGAGGACAACTTTCAACTTTCGCAGTCTACCGAACTCTTGAAGCTTCTGAAGTCTGGATACCGACTCCGCTCAAATTGCTGCTGCCAGTAGCGCTTCATCTTCCAAAACAGCCTATTTAGCATCAGCCCGGGGGGGAAGTTGCAGTGGCCTTCGGGATATTCAGGGCCAAGAAGCATTGTTCACGGGGTGGTAGAACCCTCTTTGGGATTAATGGGGCCTCCTGAGCGTCAACTGGTAGATTCCGTGGGGTTGGTGGTCAGAGATTGACCCAAAACATTGCCCGCAGTCGCAGGAGGACGGCCGTCCTTAGAGGTCTTCTTCCTTTCGTTTGCTTGGAGAGTAGCGTCTGTAGCTGTGGCAGGGGCCGGGGCGTAGGACGATGAGGGGATTACATTTAGTGTACATGTCTCTGCCGGTGGCCAGTTGGGGAGCACTTGGGTCGGCGGAGAGTCTGTCGTTTGATTTTCTGTTTGAGCCAGTAAAAGTCCAGTTCCTTGCACTGCCAGCCCAAGGAGCTTCCGCGGTGCTGTGACTTCCGATTATCTAATATAATTCGGTATTTGCAGTTTCCAAGGCCAAGGAAACGAGGCAGGCCCGCCCTCGGGATTAGCTACCTCACGCTAATATAGGTTCGGCTTCACAACTCTCCCCACGTGAGACGTACCCTAAGTCCTCGAACAATATAAATGTGGCAATATGGAAAGATGATGAGTAGGGTGATATGAAGAATGTGATAGGGATAGCTGCCTTTAGGAAACTTCAAAGTGATGGGATGCGTTATAAGATAGATAATCGGGAGGGGAGAAAAGGACTGATGATAAAAATAAAAAAGAAAGCTTCCCAGGATTGTTAGTAACAGTCTGGCAATACCTTTGCCAAGCAGGAAAGTGGCTGAGACCAATCGCGCGTCCGGAAGGTTATGCTGTCAGTAAGTTTCCTTGGCTCCCAACACTGCGCATTGAAGTTTTTGTCTGGGATGCAGGATTCGCGAGGCAGTATCACTTTCACAGACGTAAGTTCAATGACAAAAATACCAGGGGCTCACCACCTCCCTCTTGGGCCACACGGCTGGTTCATAGAGAGCTGTGTTCCCGCAAGCTTCCGGGGCCTTCTTGAAAGTGGACGCATTGCTTCATCTTACAGCATCCTCTGACAGTTTATTCCACTTAGGTAAAACCCAATTTGTAGAATATCTAGTTCTTATGTCCAGCTTTGAGTGTGCCACCCGTAGCATAACACTGTGCCCCTAGTGCCACACTCAGGGGCAGAATCGAATAAATCACCCGTGTATATACCCGCCAGACCCTTTCAAATCTTAAAAGCTTCCATGAGCCCACCTCGGCCTCTTTGAGGCTCTAAAGAGAAGAGATTAAGATCATCTAGAAGCTGGGCATAAGATTTACCTTTCTGACCTGTGATCATTCTAGTTGCAAGTGGCTGCACCCCCCCCCAAGCACTCCTTACTCTTGCGATAATGGGGAGCCCATGTCTGCATGCAATACTCCAGAAGAGGTCTCACCAAAGTCTTGTAGAACGGGACAAAGGCTTCCGGGTTTTGCACGTGATGGCATTGCATACCCTAGTTAATGCTTTTCTGGCCATATTGGCAGCTCCCTGGCACTTCATTGAAGGCTTGAAGTCCTGTGCAACTGTCAAGCCTAGGTCTCTTACCTCCGACACTTTAAAATGCACGCAGTTCGTCTCACCTGCATTAGTGGTCAAAATTCGGCGTTTGGTTAGGTTCAGCTGTATAGCCCATCTTTTCGCCCATCTGAGGACAGCACTTATATCC
This sequence comes from Fasciola hepatica, assembly GCA_948099385.1. NCBI lineage: Eukaryota > Metazoa > Platyhelminthes > Trematoda > Plagiorchiida > Fasciolidae > Fasciola > Fasciola hepatica. The sequence continues at coordinate 3,107,597 of CANUEZ040000012.1, read as the reverse complement.
TGTGTTAAATAGCTCCCCGCTGTCATCACATCATCTGCAAAGACCAAGCAAGGGTTGCTAAATTCTCCCGCTAGTACATTTTCGCACGGGAGGAAGAGCGAAGGTCCAAGTGGTAAACCCTGAGGGGCACCACTGGTAACTTTCTCCGGCCTCGATAGACAATCGCCCACCTTGAAACAAACTACGATCCTCAAGAAAGCAGGCCATTCAGTCACTTGCCCTCCCGATTGTCCCAAAAATCGCAACTTATAGTCTAGCAGGCGATGACTTTCAGAGTCGAAGGCCTTGGTGAAATCCAAGTAACAAACCTCCACTGTCATGCCCTCATCCACTCATGTTGTGGTCCCGTCTAAAAACACCAGGAGGCTTGCCAAACACCATCCGTTCAGTTCAGTTTGCAAAGGACGAAAGAGGCCGGGACTAACAGTGCCTCGAGTTCATTGTGCTTTGAAAGTTTCGTCTGAAATGTAGAAGTTTCGAGGCAGCACCACCTTCACAAGCAAGTGCACATACAAAAATACCAGTAGCTCAATACCTCGCTCTCGGTTTTGCAACGGGTTCTGGGACGGCTGTTCCAGTGTGAACCTGTGCCGTCCTTGAAAACTGGTACACTGCTGCATCTAACACCGTCCACCGACAGCTTATTCCGCATGGGCCTACCCCGAAGTGAAGCTGCTTGGGGCTCAGATTTTTTCCATAAGGAAAATCAACAGAGAGGCCGGGGTTTTCAGTCGCAGTTCTGGCGGGACTTCAGGGGAACTGAGATTGCCGGATTGGAAATAGGGTTAGCCCTACGGAGCTCTGCAACCAGTGATGGTGCCTACAAGGCAGATCGTTGTATAACTTTTCTTTAGCCTTCATCTCTGGGGCGTACCCAGAATCTGACTACTTTCTCCCTTCTCTCGAGGCTTCCTAATCGTTCATCTTAGAACCCTACCTTCGATAACTCCAAGAACAAAAAGCCCCAATTTAGCTGAAGTTCTCGGGTCCTGAATTGCCTTAAGGAGGTAAAAAAGAAAGGAGTTTGTGACAAAGAATGCTAGCAGTGGTACCAAGGGAAGTGCAGAGAGCTTTCTGGTAATGACCCCAAGCTGTAGTTGGTGCATCCTAGCTCAAAGTGTATATGTACTGTCTGTGTAGGCGCATGTAGACTTCTTCTAAGCGGGGGGTTAAGTGGACGGGAATTATCTACAGGTTATGAAATTACTGTGATCGATAATCGGTCGCAGTACATGCATACTAACATACGGATGACGGAAAAGGAAGCGAGGCTTGAAAAGTAAAAGCAGTCTCTTGTGAATAAAACCTCAGGACTGCAGAATACGGTGAACAATCGAGACAGTGAGTTTAAAAGTTTAGGGGTTCCAGTAGCCACTACGGAGAAGAAAGTGACAAGGTTTGAGCACACGGCGGAAAACGCCATCAATAGGCACAGAAATAAAGTCACAAAGGGGGTAAATGAGCCTTTCGGCTTGTCAAGTTGACTACGATTTGGGAAGCTAAATGGCCAGGTCACAAACCCAGTGAGGCAGAGTGGTTTGCCTGAGCGCGCTCTGTTGGAGAGAGTTTTTAGGCTAGGCCGCTGGTCAGCCAACCCTGGAGGAAACCAGTGTCCCAGACCTGTTTCAGCGGAGTTCGGAAACCCACTTTTCCCAGACGGGCTCTCGGCAGCAGCGGATCAAATTGTCAGGCACACAAATGGAATAATACCTGTGGAACACGACCACCAGGTGGAAAGGCCCCAGAAGCAATTCTGGTGGGAATCTCACCTACAAAGGAATCACATCTACCCCTTCGAGGAGCTCGAGACCAACGGAGGTAGCCCATCATCTGCCCCAAACAAAACCCCCCCCCCGTGACTGGCACATTTATTGTGGGACAGGAACACCGCAGTAGGGGTGGCAGAACCAGCAGCGGTCCGGCCTCCCTCCCAGAAAACCTCAATCCAGTGGCGAAAAATGAGAAGGGCAACCGGGCGATGAGTCCAAGAGCCAGCCAGGGGGGAATTATAATGTCCGACGAGCGGGAAAAACCATGCCATTCGTAGGGGAAAGCACAGTAGTGCACTCCAACGCTTGCAACATAGTAAACAAGAGAAAGGAACCCGAGGTTGAAAAAACTGGAGCCAACTGCACTGCGATAACAGAGACACGGTTACACCAAAGTGCGACCAAGGAGTTGCTACTCACCAGGGGATACTACGCCTACTAAACGGACGGGTAGAATGACAAGGCTGGAAGAGGAGTGCTATTGTTAATCGACGGAGACCTTGAACAACAATCCGGAAAGGCCCCGTGTACCCCAAAAATACAAGCTTCACTATACCGCCCCAGTATCTCCGAGGTTTCTTATGGATAAAGTGTGCGTGTACCGAAGCACAAAAGCGAGTCCAAAAGAGGACCATTCAATGTTTAAGTGTCTGGACATGATTGTCTGGTAGGTATCCCGGATTCTGACAATGGGGGATTCCAACTCCCTTGAAACAAATTGGGAGAGCCTGGCTTCCTCCACCGGCACCCACGGCGGTAGGAAGTTATTCAAGCTGGTAGGAATGCACATCCATCAGGTAGAGGAAGGGGCAAATTCCGAGTGGGGTTAATCGGGTGTTCACCGGACAGCCGGAGGAAGTAAGTGAACTAGAGTCCACCACCTCTCTTGGGGACAGCGACAGTGTGGTTATCAGATTTCTAACCCAAGGGGCTCCCTCCGGGGTGCCAAATAAACTGCGAAGGAGGTTCAGGAGTTTAGACGCCATCGCGATCAGGGAAGTAGTAGGTAGATTAGACTGGGGCCCTCTTTACCGGACTGCAGAAGGGAGTTGGACTATAATCAGGGACCACTTCCTCAGGTTGACCGACGATTTCGGCCCACTGCGACACGTAAAAGACTGGAAGCACCGCCGTGATGGACCAGCCGATCCGCCAAGGCGCAACTGGCGGAGCGCAAAGCATGGCGTCGCTATCGGTTAACAAGGGGACACGAGAGTCTGCTGCAATATATGTGAGTCCGTGAGCTTGCCATTAAGGTGCGGCGGGAAAGTGAGGCAAGACCTGGAGCGGCCCTAGGGAGTGGAGTGAAGGCATTTCCTAAGACTTACTACAACTACCTCCAGTCTAAGGCTACACAAAGTGTTGCAGTAGGATGCGTAGTCAGCGGAAACGGAGTGCAGTCAATAAGGGCTTACGATAAGGTGCAGGCTCTGAAGGACTTATCCGAAAGTGTGTAAGGAAAAGACACGGGGACGGCATGCGACTTCCGTAACCCAGCAGACAGTCATCATGGACTGAGTTCTCACTGGTAATGGTAAAGTTGAACTGGCGCTGAGAGGTCTGAACAGTAATAAAGATGCGGGGCCCGATGGTGTCCACACAGCCATTCTAAAAGCCTTAGCCAGTGTACTGGCTGAACCGCTAACTCAGCTGCTCAACATACCTTTAGACACCGAGGGGCTACCGGACGACGGGAGGTTGGCGCAAGTTTTCCTTATCCAAACGGGAGGCAAATGGGGGGTGGCTTTCAACTACGTTCCCTTGAGCTTACTACAAATCGCCCTCAAATTGCTAGGGGGGCGGGTCAGAGAGCGACTAACAGAACATCTACGGAATCCGAGAATACCTGTATGGTAAAGGACAATCCTGCCTCACTAATCTGCTATCATTTTCCGATGAGATAACTCACAGATTAGACCAAGCTAAACTTGGACTTTCAAATAGTCTTTGATTCGATAGACCCAATTCATCGCCGGGAAAACCAAAGACACTCAGAGTGGCCCCACAGATGGTGAAGTAGAACGAGGGTTGCCCTAGCAACAGAGATTTCTCAGTACGGGTCGAGGGTGCCGGGTCTACACTGGCCCAGACATGCAGTGGTCTGCCCCAAGGTCTCGTGCTGGGACCACTGTCGTTCCTGGTACACGTAAACGATCTGGTCACCGTACTGGACGGCCCGGGATTCCTATTCGTGAATGATATCAAAATAGTGGTGAACCAACCTTAAGTCAACTGCCGATCGACTTAAACGGTATAGGTGCATGGGCTGAGAGGTGGGAGTTGGCATTGAATGCAGCCAAATGCAAAAGTTTGCTGGCACGCAGGGGGAGCAGCGGATACAGAGAAGTAGGGCTGTCCGTCCCAGTCAGGAGATGGCCCGCTGCTGTGGTAAGAGACCTGCGTGGGCTTGCGCACGAGAGCTCCAAACTCGCCGAGCGGTGCACGTCAGCAGTGTTCAGAGTAAACGGGACGCTTTTCAAATTATGAAGAACGTTGGTCTCTAGAGAGACCGAAGAAGTTCGTCCTATATACAATCTGACTGTAAGGCTTCAATTGGAGGCTCGTCCAAGTATAGGCACCAAGCCTAGTGGAGGACAAAAGGGTACCGGAAGACATTCAGAGAAGGTCCACCACAATGATAAATAGGATGCGAGGTAAGTCACACCAGGAGAGAATAAAAGCTCCAAATCTATTCTACCGTGATGGTTGTCGGCTAGGAGGAAATCTGATAGGGTGCTTAAAGTTATAGGGGACTCACTACAACCGGCATACCACCAGTGGCTCGTGGTCACAACCTTGCACTCAGGGGACTCGAGCACAAAGTCGACAAACCAAGAGCAATTAAACGCATAAGCGCGTGTTTATTTTCCCGCCTTGTCGCAAACGGGTTGAACGAGTTGCCTCTGCACGAGGCGGCGTATGGGAACGCATGATCCGGTCCGCCAGACGGATATTGCTGTCAATCATGGAGCAGCAGCCGCCCGACGACGAGACCCTGAACACCGTCATGACTGAGGTGGAGCGAATCCTGAACAACCGCCCCCTGGTTCCAGTATTGAACGGCGACCCCAACCACCTGGCGCTCACCCCGAACGACTTATTGACGCTAAGGTCGAACGAGGGTTTCCAAGGGCCGGTAAACCTTCGTGGGAGCTACCTCCACGGGTGGAAGCAAGCGAACTATCTGGCCAAGGTCTTCTGGAGGCGATGGCTGCGGGAGTACCTACCGGCTTTGCAGACTCGACAAAAGTGGCTGGCCAAAACAAGACCATTCAAAGTTGGGGACGTGGTTATGATCGCCGACGAACGCGCACATTTCAGCACTTGGTCTTTGGGAGTAGTTACGGAAACCATCAAAAGCACTGACGAAATGATAAGAACGGTGAAGGTGAAGACAGCTAACGGAGTGCTCATTCGTGACATACGCAGTATTAACCTAATCGAGAGCGAAGACATAGGAGCTGATAACCCTGAGGCCCAGTAAACCTTTTTCACACCAGTAATCGAGGTGGATGAAGAAACACCATATATACCACACGGTCTCCGTCAAACAGGTTAAGGTGCTCGCGGTCCTTTCGTTGACATTACAGGAGGTTCTTTCCGATATGTGGTGATGAGTGCGACTCCATTGTACATCCCGATACATACACGCATGCACGACGCACTCTACATTCGTAAACCCATCATACAAGTGACAGTGTTCGTTGTTTTGCTTTTTGTTGACGCTGCCGAATGCCCCTTGCATATGTGGAAGTAGCGGAGCTCAGGTCACACATACATGCTACATTTACTCGTTTTCTTGCCACGCTGTCTTTTGTTGACATTGCAGAAAGTCCTCCTTTGATGTGTAGTCATACCTGTGATTTCATTGTAACCCCGGCATACACACACGCACACACACACACACACACACACTCAAGCACGTACATCCAGGACCGGACGGCCCCTTACGAGGACAACGTCTATGTGACCATTCACGCCCGCCATCGGTCATTTGGTCTTGTGGAAGATGTAGACTAGCCTCATCTCTATGTATCCAATGGATTAGGTGCGACCAGTAGTAGAACGTTGACGACGAGCATTAGACGCGCGCACTGACAGCAGGGCCTAGGCAGGTAGGAAGAATCAGTACCTTTATGCCGAACCTTTGACTTTGCTAAGGATCCAGGAGGATTTTGGGGGGCGGTGTAACAGCCGGTCGTGGAAAATCCCCCTTTTTCCCTCGCGATTCAGTGTTTTTTCCCAACATCACTCGTTTCCATACACTATTGACTTGTCTTTACGAACTGGTTGTTTTTCTGGACCAATTGTTGTTTGTTCGCGCCCAGAGCGCTATTTTGGCACATCCTTGCTCAGGACCTGCGTGACGCACGTGCTGTCTGCTCACACGCTGCTATTCGGTTTCTCGTTGTTGAGTCTTTGTGATCGTATTATTGAGGTTTGTATATTGTTTATGTCATTGTTTATTTTAATAATCTAGTATCGTAGAGTATCACGGATAATCGTCTTTTGATTTCGGGATCCGTTGCGAATTTGGCTACGCATTGCTCAAAAGTTCGTTACAGCAGCCTTTAAGCTACAGGCATTTCTGTACCCTGTGGCAACACTTCCTGTCAAATCACCTGCTCTGACTGTCCCGTTTCTGGGAGTTGTACCCCCAGGTGACCTTTTCTAGGGGACAAGCCGTTTTTTGCAAAAACCGCCACTTGGCTGGTATTTTTTTGAACCTTCAAGGCCACACAGTGCTCAGTGATTATAAAGCTGTCAAGGAAAATGCCTGAGGCTTCCCTTATCTCACTGTTTGGTCTTATAATGCCCCGCGGAGGCCTTGGGACCTACAGCTGTTCAGCTGTATAGTCGGAGGTAGTGCAACGACTGTCTTCCTACCTTCGTCCTTATTATTACCACTCCGTCCTGATTGGATTAGTGTTGCTGCCACTTTCGTTTTCAATTCAGACACTCCCCCGCGCCTGAGAGTGCAAAGTCACTGAAGATTTCTCTGCATTTTATCCTCTGTGGGTATTTTTCTGCCTACTTCCACGTCCGCCCGGATTTGCGTATCTGTCATGCCGAGCATTTGCTGTTCAGGTTGGCTGCTACTAATGACGGTGGCCCTCGGCTTGGATTTTGTAATAGGTATGTCGTCTGCTGCCGCCGTCTTTGGAACAGACCGCTTGAGTTCCTTTCATTGTGGGTGCGGTTGGGTTTGCCAAGTGAAACACTTGAACTGAAAGGAACCTCCAAGCTGATCCGTATGTGCTTTGTGGCTTGCTGGACTCCTGATGCCCGGCCTAGTATTAGGCTCCTGCGGCACGTGCTGGTAACGACAGTACGCAGAGGCTCTTTGCGTACTTTAAGTTAGCTGGTAGCTTCACCATTCTCAGGACATTTATAATGTACTCTTGTTCAGCTTGCCTTCTGATTCGCTTCTCCTTGACCACCGGTTCGGCAAAATTATGCGGAAGCAAGAGCCTGGCCCTTCCATTAACTCGTTCGGTGACCATCCTCATTTTCGACCTAGTCTTGCAGTTTTTCAACCCTCTGTTTAGGTGTTTCCAGCTCTACGCCTACATAGACTTGCTTTGTTCCCCGTCACTCCATGCTCTGCCCTTCTTTACCTGCTGCTCTTTTGTCCTATCAACCGTGCGCATTGCCGGAACCGAGCTCTTTGGCAACTCTCGTTAAACTTTCTTCGGTGGCCTCATTTTTTCTATCTAACGATTCTGTAGTATAGGAGGGCATTCCTCTGCCTGTGCGAAACAGCGAGCAGGTCCGCTTAAAAGATGTGTGTTCCCTGGCCGGCATAAAGTCCTCTTGGCGAGAGCAAGACAGAGCTTGTGATACCACTGCACCCATCGCACAGCACACTCGGATCAACACACTCTTTGCAACTGCTAACCCCAAGTGAATTTGTTACGAATATTAGTCGATTGCCTCCTCAGCCTTCCAAGTCAGATTTCAGCACATCAAGCCATGCAATTACCTGCACTTCCTGAGGGCCGTTCATATAAACTTCTTTTATACGACTGTATCTGTCCACCATGTGTCCACCTTCAGTATCCACTTCGTTACAAACTTTATATGCTCCCATGCCATTCACCAGCGAACCCAGGCAAATCCATAGTTGTATCACATTTCACTCATCTATGAACCACTGCCGCTGTTTCACCAAGTTATCACGGCCGGCCGCCCGCACCACAATCCACTGAGTACTTTATCTATACCTTTAGCTAAAAATCAACTACCCGTAATTTAGGCTGCCATTAGTCGGTTTGTACCCTCTCCCTCCGAGATCTCAGGTTGGACTTCCCTCAACATACTCAGTCACACTATTCTGCGATTTTTGGAGGTTCCAGTAATGTACTACATCCAGTTGATCCCGTCTGATGTCAAAGATATACACCACCATTATACCCTAGTCGTTGCAAGTTTGTATTCCTCATCCGTCAGTCTTGGAGTCACCTCCGGTAAACCTATAGTTGAACACCACTTCACTCACCTATTAACCATTGTCATTTTTCCTATCCGTCGTCCACGATTGGGCATCTATCCCGAAGACCACTTCGAAGGCAATTTCTCCAGATCTTTGCTGGAAATGAACTTTGCATATGCCAGATTAGTGACCTTTCGGTGGTTTCACAAGTGCCCCATGTGTAACAGCCGGTCGTGGAAAATCCCCCTTTTTCCCTCGCGATTCAGTGTTTTTTCCCAACATCACTCATTTCCATACACTATTGACTTGTCTTTACGAACTGGTTGTTTTTCTAGACCAATTGTTGTTTGTTCGCGCCCAGAGCGCTATTTTGGCACATCCTTGCTCAGGACCTGCGTGACGCACGTGCTGTCTGCTCACACGCTGCTATTCGGTTTCTCGTTGTTGAGTCTTTGTGATCGTATTATTGAGGTTTGTATATTGTTTATGTCATTGTTTATTTTAATAATCTAGTATCGTAGAGTATCACGGATAATCGTCTTCTGATTTCGGGATCCGTTGCGAATTTGGCTACGCATTGCTCAAACGTTCGTAACAATACTCAATAGATCTATTTGGAACGAGGAAAAATCACGCAAAATGCCAAGAAAAGGATCAAAAGCAGTCGAATCCGGACAGGAAGTAATACGGCAAGTCTCTGGGGAGGTTTTGGGTACATATGATTCTTTAGTTAATGCTAGATCGCCTAGTCCTGTCAGTGCTAGCTCATGTGTTATTGAAAACAATATTGATCGTAAGGATGTCGATTTATATAAGCTGAGAATACTAGAACTAGAGCAACAGTTACTTTCGGCTAGACTACAGGCGCAGGAAGCAGAGAGGTGTACACAGAAACAGCGAGAGCATGAGACCAGTTACTTTGACACTTCCGATAGGTTAGGGTGCAATAAGGTAGGGAACCCCACGCCGGTCGCCGACTACAAACCACCATCGATCGATCTGCCTAGAGTGGAGTTAACGGTTTTCGACGGGCGAGCTGAGCGATACTGCAAGTTTGTCAAACAGTTCGAGACGTTCGTTGAAAACAAGGTAACCGACCTTGGGCAAAGGCTTCTTTACCTTACTCACTACTGCCGAGGCCGAGCGCGAGAAGCTATCGACGGGTGCACCATGCTCGATCCAGAACAAGGCTACACAAGGGCAAGAAAGATTCTGAGGGACTTGTTTGGCCAACCTTTCAAAGTAGCCCGTAACCTAATAGAGGGCGTGATGGCAGAGGCAAAGAGAGCCAAGGGCGACGTCTACACCATGGCCGACCTGGTGATCAAGATGCAGAACTGCTCAATAGCCCTCGACCATTTAGGTTACCGGGCTGACCTAGACGCCATGCACACTTTGGAAGGCATAGTCCGTCACCTCTCTCCCGAACTACAGGGTCGGTGGGCGGAAGAAGCTGAACGGATAAGCCGAAGCGACAGAGAAGCCAACTTCGAAGACCCGACTGAATACTTAGACGGGCAAACGAAGATAGCTGACAGCAGATTCGGCCGACTCATCCGGGACAGCAACCGAGCAAACAAGCCCGGTACTAGCCAAGTCCAAACCCCTGTACGGGAACATCCAAAGTACCAGCCTTGGACCAACACACACGTCATTTCACGAGATGCTACGGCAAAACCAAATTGCAGATCCTGTGGTACTAGCCATGGCCTACCAGAATGCCCCAAGTTCGGCAACGCCACAATAGACGAACGGTGGGGAATGGCGAGGATGGCAGGAGCATGTTTCATCTGTCTCAACACCACGCACCGGGCAGCAGCCTGTAGAACAAGGAATCGATGTGGTTACGAGGGCTGCACGTGCAGACACCATCGGCTGCTGCATCAGGCGAGAGTAACCATATCCGAGGCGATTGCCAAGCCCAGCGTGATTTGTTCAACTTCACAATCTGCCAGTAAACCGGTACGTTTAGGCGTGGTGGCCGTGGGAGTAGTGACTCCGACTGGGATAGTCAAGGCGTTGGCTTTCGTTGATGGTGGATCCGACACCACTTTAGTGAAAGAGCGGTTTGCCGACAAACACCAACTGGCTAAAGGTGCGACGTCGTTAGCAGTGAGCACGGTGGGCGGAACACAGGTAATGACTGCCGGTAGATTAAGGCTGCAACTCATCTCTCTAGACACTAACGAGGAAATTGAACCAACGGAGGCATTCACGTTAGCGGATCTCCCCATGCGAGCACCAAGGTCGATGAACGCAATCTTGACTCGATGGCCCCACTACCAGAATGCAGGGTGACTACGGGCTGGTGGCTGTCAGTGACACCGGGTTGGATTATTTCGGGCCCTTGTGGACCAAGTGCGGGAAAAGATTAGAAAAACGATACGGATGTATCATGACGTGCATGAAATCACGTGCGGTACACCTAGAAGTCGCACATTCGATGACGACCGATTCGTTTCTACGGGCCTTGCAAAGATTTATCAACCGAAGAGGCGTACCGGCCGATATATACTCAGATAATGGATCGAACTTTGTGGGCGCTCAACGGGAACTGCAGCGTTGGCACAAGAACATAAACAGGGACGAACTGCAGAATCGAACCGTGGCCTACGGCATACGATGGCATTTCAACCCCCCACAGGCCAGTCACCGAGGCGGCATATGGGAACGCATGATCCGGTCCGCCAGATGGATATTGCTGTCAATCATGGAGCAGCAGCCGTCATGACTGAGGTGGAGCGAATCCTGAACAACCGCCCCCTGGTTCCAGCGAACGGCCCCTAGGAAGTTGAAGGAAAGATCCACAGCAGGAGACTGCAGAAAGCGGGGCTTTTTTCTGTGGGAGGAAGAAGACTAAGAGGATATCTTATCAATGCCTTTGGAATTCTGAAGGGTTAGACGGGAATAAAAGCCGAAAATATTTTTCTGGTGGCTCCCGACGAACGGACAGGAGTGAGGGGCTTAAAACTAAGGAAGGCGCTCTCAAGACTCTACTTGAGGATCAACTTCTTTTGCATTAGGGTAGCTGGGTGGTGGAAACGGATGACCAAAGGGCTGATGGGTGTGAAAGATGAAAAACCTTTCCAAAAACGCTAGACTGTAGGTGGGAGGAGATACTCTGGGAGGGAGGTTTTTGGGGCCGAACGGGAACACGGGAATGAAACTGTGCCAGGTGTCCTGCAGACCAAAGTAAGACTTGCCGTTTGCGGCGAAACGCTAAGGTAAAGGCTGTCTCTTGCCTGGAAGGTGGTGAGATGTTTTCCCTCTCTCTTTTTTAGCAAAACTGGAGCAGGGTAGGATTCCGGTGAGCTGAACATGTAGAAAGAACTCTCCAAGTTATCAGTGACTGCTGCCAATTGAAGTGCAAACAGCCAAAAGAAATCTGGATACTCGATTGGTCTCTGCCACTTCTGGCCTTGAGTAAACTGAAACGAAGTGAACTGTACAAACTAAAGCATGAGCTTTTCCAGCAAGCCCCGCAATCAACCAGGTGGGGGCAGACAAGATTCCGAGTCACTGGATCTTGTAATCACTAAGCACACCTTTGAGATTAAGGGCCCATAGGTATCAGCCACCTCAGTAGGCATCCGCCATGAGGTGACCTGTTGGAACCAGCTTGCCGTGAAGGACATGGCACCCCACAAACCCAAATGATGCCTCAAAAATCTTGATTCACGAGGCCAATGTCTCTGACTTTCAAGACCACCCCTTCTTCAGAATCCCTCATCTTATTCCCTTCACTTCCCAAAGTGCCACTAATAACACTTTAACTAAGCTCTGCCTGTGCTTGTGGCACTCTCGGAGGGAGGCAGGATTGGAAAAGAACCCAATTCTTAACCTCGAGACGGTCGTACTTTCCGGGCAGCGGATTGCTTCTGAAACCTGTTTCATCTGCAGAGTAAACAAGACAAGTGCAATGCAAACACAGACGTCACAGCCCGGAAAGATTCATCTGGACTCTCACAAGTGCGTGAATCTGGACGGCTTTACTCGCTCGAGCCTCAAGTTCTGTGACCTGGCACGACCTGAGCTGAACTAAGCTGGCTTTCCTTGGTGAACCCTGTTACCCACCGTTTCTTGGCTTATTCGCTTTTAGTCTATCTGGTGGCATGACTATAATAATAATAATAATAATAATAATAATAATAATAATAATAATAATAATAAAAATAATAATGGCGTTTTATTTCAGGGACACCCAGAGCATGCTTGTTTGTATGATCATATGGTACAAATGAGGTCACAAAAGGGATCCTTGGATATTCATTAGGGTATATGCAGCACCAAACAGTGTATAGATTTTAGTGGTCGCATGAATGTATGCCCGGAGAACTTGAAGTTGAAGGTCAGGTGGACCCATCGCCTAGTAGTGATTGAAATGGGCTCCACAGTCGAGATTCCTAATGAAGTACAGCGGGGATGGGGTAAAATAGCGCAGTATTTCAGATAGCATCGATGTAAAGTCACGGGGCTGAGTAGACTGACAATAAAACCTTCGAAAAAGGACCGGCGAAAACTTGAGAAATTCTTGGTGATGACGGACAGGCACTTGAATCAATCGCTCAAATGACCCTAAAAATAGCAGAACTATATCACTGAAGGAGTTGTGAGGTGTTTTACGAGAAGAAGTTCTGCTTAAGTGAAGCACTGTCCGACTTACCTTTGATTTAGTTATTACTATTCATCGAGGGGTTGTGGAAGATGCTTTCATAAACTGATGTATGTAGATGCCCGAGCCTGGAAATTTAGTGGGGCAGGGTGACAAAAGTTGACCGATGAGTGAAACGCGATTCGAGTAAAGGGTTAGTTTCAGGATAATTAGTGAACACAAGTTGACATCAGGGTGGACAAAGGAGCTGATATACGATGATCTTATGAGGTCATGTGGGGGTGGCACATAAAAGATACCGTCAAAACATGTAGACGATCGTTTTACGGGATATGCTGGTAAGAATCTGACATGGTGTTACGAGCGTTTGAGCAATGCGTAGCCAAATTCGCGACGGATCCCGAAATCAGAAGACGGTTATCCGTGATATTCTACGATACTAGATTATTAAAATAAACAATGACATAAACAATATACAAACCTCAATAATACGATCACAAAGACTCAACAACGAGAAACCGAATAGCAGCGTGTGAGCAGACAGCACGTGCGTCACGCAGGTCCTGAGCAAGGATGTGCCAAAATAGCGCTCTGGGCGCGAACAAACAACAATTGGTCCAGAAAAACAACCAGTTCGTAAAGACAAGTCAATAGTGTATGGAAACGAGTGATGTTGGGAAAAAACACTGAATCGCGAGGGAAAAAGGGGGATTTTCCACGACCGGCTGTTACACCGCCCCCCAAAATCCTCCTGGATCCTTAGCAAAGTCAAAGGTTCGGCATAAAGGTACTGATTCTTCCTACCTGCCTAGGCCCTGCTGTCAGTGCGCGCGTCTAATGCTCGTCGTCAACGTTCTACTACTGGTCGCACCTAATCCATTGGATACATAGAGATGAGGCTAGTCTACATCTTCCACAAGACCAAATGACCGATGGCGGGCGTGAATGGTCACATAGACGTTGTCCTCGTAAGGGGCCGTCCGGTCCTGGATGTACGTGCTTGAGTGTGTGTGTGTGTGTGTGTGTGCGTGTGTGTATGCCGGGGTTACAATGAAATCACAGGTATGACTACACATCAAAGGAGGACTTTCTGCAATGTCAACAAAAGACAGCGTGGCAAGAAAACGAGTAAATGTAGCATGTATGTGTGACCTGAGCTCCGCTACTTCCACATATGCAAGGGGCATTCGGCAGCGTCAACAAAAAGCAAAGCAACGAACACTGTCACTTGTATGATGGGTTTACGAATGTAGAGTGCGTCGTGCATGCGTGTATGTATCGGGATATATAATGGAATCACACTCATCACCACATATCGGAAAGAACCTCCTGTAATGTCAACGAAAGGACCGCGAGCACCTTAACGTGTTTGACGGAGACCGTGTGGTATATATGGTGTTTCTTCATCCACCTCGATTACTGGTGTGAAAAAGGTTTGCTAGGCCTCAGGGTTATCAGCTTCTCCGTCTTCGCTCTCGCGTAGGTCAATACTGCGTATGTCACGAATGAGCACTCCGTTAGCTGTCTTCACCTTCACCGTTCTTATCATTTCGTCAGTGCTTTTGCTGGTTTCCGTAACTACTCTCAAAGACCAAGTGCTGAAATGTGCGCGTTCGTCGGCGATCATAACCACGTCCCCAACTTTGAATGGTCTTGTTTTGGCCAGCCACTTTTGTCGAGTCTGCAAAGCCGGTAGGTACTCCCGCAGCCATCGCCTCCAGAAGACCTTGGCCAGATAGTTCGCTTGCTTCCACCCGTGGAGGTAGCTCCCACGAAGGTTTACCGGCCCTTGGAAACCCTCGTTCGACCTTAGCGTCAATAAGTCGTTCGGGGTGAGCGCCAGGTGGGTGGGGTCGCCGTTCAATACTGGAACCAGGGGGCGGTTGTTCAGGATTCGCTCCACCTCAGTCATGACGGTGTTCAGCGTCTCGTCGTCGGGCGGCTGCTGCTCCATGATTGACAGCAATATCCATCTGGCGGACCGGATCATGCGTTCCCATATGCCGCCTCGGTGACTGGCCTGTGGGGGGTTGAAATGCCATCGTATGCCGTAGGCCACGGTTCGATTCTGCAGTTCGTCCCTGTTTATGTTCTTGTGCCAACGCTGCAGTTCCCGTTGAGCGCCCACAAAGTTCGATCCATTATCTGAGTATATATCGGCCGGTACGCCTCTTCGGTTGATAAATCTTTGCAAGGCCCGTAGAAACGAATCGGTCGTCATCGAATGTGCACGTCATGATACATCCGTATCGTTTTTCTAATCTTTTCCCGCACTTGGTCCACAAGGGCCCGAAATAATCCAACCCGGTGTCACTGACAGCCACCAGCCCGTAGTCACCCTGCATTCTGGTAGTGGGGCCATCGAGTCAAGATTGCGTTCATCGACCTTGGTGCTCGCATGGGGAGATCCGCTAACGTGAATGCCTCCGTTGGTTCAATTTCCTCGTTAGTGTCTAGAGAGATGAGTTGCAGCCTTAATCTACCGGCAGTCATTACCTGTGTTCCGCCCACCGTGCTCACTGCTAACGACGTCGCACCTTTAGCCAGTTGGTGTTTGTCGGCAAACCGCTCTTTCACTAAAGTGGTGTCGGATCCACCATCAACGAAAGCCAACGCCTTGACTATCCCAGTCGGAGTCACTACTCCCACGGCCACCACGCCTAAACGTACCGGTTTACTGGCAGATTGTGAAGTTGAACAAATCACGCTGGGCTTGGCAATCGCCTCGGATATGGTTACTCTCGCCTGATGCAGCAGCCGATGGTGTCTGCCCGTGCAGCCCTCGTAACCACATCGATTCCTTGTTCTACAGGCTGCTGCCCGGTGCGTGGTGTTGAGACAGATGAAACATGCTCCTGCCATCCTCGCCATTCCCCACCGTTCGTCTATTGTGGCGTTGCCGAACTTGGGGCATTCTGGTAGGCCATGGCTAGTACCACAGGATCTGCAATTTGGTTTTGCCGTAGCATCTCGTGAAATGACGTGTGTGTTGGTCCAAGGCTGGTACTTTGGATGTTCCCGTACAGGGGTTTGGACTTGGCTAGTACCGGGCTTGTTTGCTCGGTTGCTGTCCCGGATGAGTCGGCCGAATCTGCTGTCAGCTATCTTCGTTTGCCCGTCTAAGTATTCAGTCGGGTCTTCGAAGTTGGCTTCTCTGTCGCTTCGGCTTATCCGTTCAGCTTCTTCCGCCCACCGACCCTGTAGTTCGGGAGAGAGGTGACGGACTATGCCTTCCAAAGTGTGCATGGCGTCTAGGTCAGCCCGGTAACCTAAATGGTCGAGGGCTATTGAGCAGTTCTGCATCTTGATCACCAGGTCGGCCATGGTGTAGACGTCGCCCTTGGCTCTCTTTGCCTCTGCCATCACGCCCTCTATTAGGTTACGGGCTACTTTGAAAGGTTGGCCAAACAAGTCCCTCAGAATCTTTCTTGCCCTTGTGTAGCCTTGTTCTGGATCGAGCATGGTGCACCCGTCGATAGCTTCTCGCGCTCGGCCTCGGCAGTAGTGAGTAAGGTAAAGAAGCCTTTGCCCAAGGTCGGTTACCTTGTTTTCAACGAACGTCTCGAACTGTTTGACAAACTTGCAGTATCGCTCAGCTCGCCCGTCGAAAACCGTTAACTCCACTCTAGGCAGATCGATCGATGGTGGTTTGTAGTCGGCGACCGGCGTGGGGTTCCCTACCTTATTGCACCCTAACCTATCGGAAGTGTCAAAGTAACTGGTCTCATGCTCTCGCTGTTTCTGTGTACACCTCTCTGCTTCCTGCGCCTGTAGTCTAGCCGAAAGTAACTGTTGCTCTAGTTCTAGTATTCTCAGCTTATATAAATCGACATCCTTACGATCAATATTGTTTTCAATAACACATGAGCTAGCACTGACAGGACTAGGCGATCTAGCATTAACTAAAGAATCATATGTACCCAAAACCTCCCCAGAGACTTGCCGTATTACTTCCTGTCCGGATTCGACTGCTTTTGATCCTTTTCTTGGCATTTTGCGTGATTTTTCCTCGTTCCAAATAGATCTATTGAGTATTGTTACGAACGTTTGAGCAATGCGTAGCCAAATTCGCAACGGATCCCGAAATCAGAAGACGATTATCCGTGATACTCTACGATACTAGATTATTAAAATAAACAATGACATAAACAATATACAAACCTCAATAATACGATCACAGAGACTCAACAACGAGAAACCGAATAGCAGCGTGTGAGCAGACAGCACGTGCGTCACGCAGGTCCTGAGCAAGGATGTGCCAAAATAGCGCTCTGGGCGCGAACAAACAACAATTGGTCTAGAAAAACAACCAGTTCGTAAAGACAAGTCAATAGTGTATGGAAATGAGTGATGCTGGGAAGAAACACTGAATCGCGAGGGAAAAGGGGGGATTTTCCACTACCGGCTGTTACACATGGGGCACTTGTGAAACCACCGAAAGGTCACTAATCTGGCATATGCAAAGTTCATTTCCAGCAAAGATCTGGAGAAATTGCCTTCGAAGTGGTCTTCGGGATAGATGCCCAATCGTGGACGACGGATTGGAAAAATGACAATGGTTAATAGGTGAGTGAAGTGGTGTTCAACTATAGGTTTACCGGAGGTGACTCCAAGACTGACGGATGAGGAATACAAACTTGCAACGACTAGGGTATAATGGTGGTGTATATCTTTGACATCAGACGGGATCAACTGGATGTAGTACATTACTGGAACCTCCAAAAATCGCAGAATAGTGTGACTGAGTATGTTGAGGGAAGTCCAACCTGAGATCTCGGAGGGAGAGGGTACAAACCGACTAATGGCAGCCTAAATTACGGGTAGTTGATTTTTAGCTAAAGGTATAGATAAAGTACTCAGTGGATTGTGGTGCGGGCGGCCGGCCGTGATAACTTGGTGAAACAGCGGCAGTGGTTCATAGATGAGTGAAATGTGATACAACTATGGATTTGCCTGGGTTCGCTGGTGAATGGCATGGGAGCATATAAAGTTTGTAACGAAGTGGATACTGAAGGTGGACACATGGTGGACAGATACAGTCGTATAAAAGAAGTTTATATGAACGGCCCTCAGGAAGTGCAGGTAATTGCATGGCTTGATGTGCTGAAATCTGACTTGGAAGGCTGAGGAGGCAATCGACTAATATTCGTAACAAATTCACTTGGGGTTAGCAGTTGCAAAGAGTGTGTTGATCCGAGTGTGCTGTGCGATGGGTGCAGTGGTATCACAAGCTCTGTCTTGCTCTCGCCAAGAGGACTTTATGCCGGCCAGGGAACACACATCTTTTAAGCGGACCTGCTCGCTGTTTTGCACAGGCAGAGGAATGCCCTCCTATACTACAGAATCGTTAGATAGAAAAAATGAGGCCACCGAAGAAAGTTTAACGAGAGTTGCCAAAGAGCTCGGTTCCGGCAATGCGCACGGTTGATAGGACAAAAGAGCAGCAGGTAAAGAAGGGCAGAGCATGGAGTGACGGGGAACAAAGCAAGTCTATGTAGGCGTAGAGCTGGAAACACCTAAACAGAGGGTTGAAAAACTGCAAGACTAGGTCGAAAATGAGGATGGTCACCGAACGAGTTAATGGAAGGGCCAGGCTCTTGCTTCCGCATAATTTTGCCGAACCGGTGGTCAAGGAGAAGCGAATCAGAAGGCAAGCTGAACAAGAGTACATTATAAATGTCCTGAGAATGGTGAAGCTACCAGCTAACTTAAAGTACGCAAAGAGCCTCTGCGTACTGTCGTTACCAGCACGTGCCGCAGGAGCCTAATACTAGGCCGGGCATCATGAGTCCAGCAAGCCACAAAGCACATACGGATCAGCTTGGAGGTTCCTTTCAGTTCCGGGCGAAAGAGCCCAAGAGTAACACTATTGAGGTTTGATTTCCATTAAATTAATTAATGGTTGTATTTAGTACCGTAGCTATTTGGAATCGACTTTGTTTTGAATTGTTTCGTAATTGGTGTCTACGCGTCGCTCAATAGTTCCGGTTGCTGGACTTTACACTCACATACGTTACAAATGAAGGACCTCACGACGGGAGAATCAATCGGAATTGATAGAAATTTTGTTTACCCTGGGGACGAAGAATTTTCTAAGACAGACAGTGACCACCGATAGCGCTTCGAGGTGTATAAATTGGTTTAGGATTGGAAATCTGACGACAAAAATGAGTAAAACTGCAGATACAGAACAAGAATATCCGTTGGAGGTTACATTCATAGCGTTTAGCGACGGAATATCGGCTGAGTCAGTTATATACCCAATAATGGGCACACCGGTAGAGATGACCGAGGTGGTGTTGAAAGAAGTGGTCCGATGGAAACAAGTACACGTTGAGCAGCTTGTTTCTCCCGTTACTGTTAAACCCTCCGATGATCCAGTTAGTAAATGACTTCTATCCCCGGTTGACGACGTACTCCATGAGCTTGCCAACGTGAGCACCTCCTCAATGTCACCAGCTAGCAAATCCAGCTGATGTGATCCGACGAGCCTCACATCCGCTGCAAATATGAAACACTGGACCTTCATTGCTTTGGCCCAGTCAACAAATAGAAGGGGGGGGGGTAGAAGTGGTCCCCGAGCTGACGCCTGGGGAACACTCGTCAGATAAACTGGCTCGAATTTCGCATCTTTATCCCCAACACAGAACTTCCTGCTAGCCAGAAGACCAGCTATCCAACTACGTAGCTGTCCGACTACTCCACAGGACTCAAGTTTACCCAGCAGCAGTCGGTGATTTACTGAGTTGAAGACTCTGCTGAAGTCCAGATGGAAATTTTCCACTATTTCTTTGTCTTCCAGTCGTATTGTGACCTTCTGAAAGGACCCGAGGCTGTTCGGTAGATATGGTCTGTCCTTTAAAAACCCGTGCTGCTGTCCGCCCAGCAATTTGTGTTTTGCCGACTGCTTGCAAAAGTAGTCCCTTAGCGGCTCCTCTTGGATTTTGCAAAGAGCAGATGTGGGACTTACAGGATCGCATTTTTGCTCCCACGAGTGCAATCCATCTGTGTGGATAGCTGCTACTGCCGCTGCCTCCCATTAAGTCTGTAGTACACATTGGCTAGCAGTTGCACGAAACGGTCAACAGACATGCTCGCTTATTTTAGTGGCCAGGGGCTTTAAGATGGCTGGGTATATGCCATCCGGCCCCGCTGACTAGTCAACGTTCAACCCTCTAGTACTATTCTCGTTTTCCTCACCTTTATCGACGTATGGGACATGTCAGTTGCTCCTAATGGGTATGGGAGGCTCCTGCTCTCCCCATCTCCTTACCGCACGCTTTCGAAGTATTCACCGAGCGCTTTCGATTTGCTGTGATCCTCACAGACTTCGCTCTCATCGCCTTATATTGGTGTTCCGAATTCCTTCCGGAGGACATCTTTTGATTGGGCATAACTAAAAGACCTTTTGGAATTTGGCTCAGCTGCTTTTGCCAACGCTAACTCAAAGGTTTTCTTTGCTTTTCTTTGTATCATGACAGCTGAGTCTCGGTGATCGGTGTATTGTAGCCAGGCTCCCCCGCTTCCCACTGCGTGAAGCTCCTGCCAATTCAAGCCGCTTTCCCGGAGATTCGCGAGCCATTGCAGTCAGCTGCTCAGGCTGGTTTTAGTGCTTGTTTCCCCACATGGGGGCGTACCTTCCCCGCAGCTGTAGTAGATTTCGCCTAATTGTCTACCGCTTTTCTTCTACCGCGGCATCTTTATCATTCACGCCTGAGTCAATTTCAACCCCTCCCGTATCTAATTCAGTGGCACTCAGCTTACCGAAATTTCCGAGCGGTTTTTCTGTGAACCTCGAATGCATAAGGTGGAGTTTATACTTGATTGACAGGTGACCATTATTGCTCAAATGTAGGCGAATGCTTAGCCCATCTATGTCTCCTTCATATTTCGTGACCACGAGGTCTAGAAGGTATGGTTGGCCCACCGTTTTGTATCTGATGCCTCCCTTTGTGTGCATAAATAAGGTTGTATCATTCAGCAGCTTGATGAGGTACTCCGCTCTGCAGCAGCTGCGGCTTTTCTCGTCTCATTCCACTCCTGACAGGTCAAAATCTCCAATCATCAGTGTAATCAACAGAACAATCTAACTCGAGGCACTTACGCAGGATTGATCTGACCACCACTAAAGTTTTGCTCCACACTTGCCCATTCGTCAAACTACACACCGGATATTAACCTTAAGTGACAGCTGGCTGGTTCATGCTTTGATTCGTTTTATGACCCTTGACACACAGCCCCCGTAGACATTTCGTTGACTTGAGTGCTTGAACCTCAAGCGAACTTGAATTTGCTTGCATTTGGCTGACTCTGATTCACGGAGTGGTTACCGTTGAGGTTTGTGCAGTTTTCATGCAGTATTCATGATTGTTTTATGAAGAACCGTATCAGAAACCACAACTAGACGCTTGGCGTTCTTCGGATTGTGTTACGCATACCTTAGCGGCTGCTAGGTGTCCGCTACAGTTCTCAACGGGCCCGGAATCAAGGTGCCGGCCAAAAGAATGCCTGTTACCAGCCGATCGCATACAAATGACAAGGAGGATCCGAGGCAAGTACAACCCCTTTGTCGCATGCTTTTGATTAGGTTTCTTGTCCTGGCTCATGGGTTAGTTGTAAGCCAAAAGCGTCGTCTGGTTTAAATTCTGCAAAGAATGTGCTCCCACTAGCCCAGCTGAAGGAAAAACAGCCAACCGAAGAAATTCGATTAGAGAATGAGCACCGTATTATGAGGGCGAGAAATGATGTTCAGATGGCACGACTGAGTTTCCAACTCTCGGAACAAGATGACGTATGTGTTCCTGTTTGGGCGGACAGGTAATCACCCAGAGAAGATCGAAATGTTCCTCAACAACTGAGAGAAACAGGGTCAAAATCTATTCCATGAACCCCACTTTCCTTTAACAGAGGAAACGCGAGATTTCTTATGCAAAATGCAGCCACCTAAGGTAGAACTAGCTGAGTTCGATGGTGACACAACACGATATTATAGGTTTGTGAAAAAATCTGAATACTATATAGGAGGCGGAATCACTGATGAAAGCCAAAGACTGCTGTATCTTCTTTACTACAGCAAGGGAAAAGCCAAAGTGGCAATAGAAGAATGCCTCACGTTGCCCCCGAACCAGGGCTATCGAAAGGCTCGCGAAATCCTCAAGGTTATGTTCTGTCAGAAGCATGTCGTTGCACGACCGCTGTTGAACAGTCTGTTGTCAGCCGTGATGCCTAAGGCCGACGATGCGGAGTCGCTGACAGATTTGGCGATAAAAATGCAGAGCTGAGAAGTTGCCCTATCTTAGCTTGAATACGATGCGGGTCTTAACTTAGTAGTAACTTAGAGGGGTCGTTCCTATGCTATCTTGGTCGCTGCAACATCAATGGGCACGACTGGTAGACGAAACACCCGAGACGTCAGGTGTGCGGAACTTCAAGCAACTGAGGAAATTTGTAGCCGCCGAAGCTGGAATAGCCAGAAGTCAATTTGGGCAGATAGCTCTGTCAGCTACGGCGAAATCACTAAATCCCGCCTCGTAACTCACAGCGCAGTAGTGATCGTCAAATAAACCTTACTTGTTCGAAATTTATGGGTAGAAAAGAACAACCGTGTATTGTATGCAAGGAGGGACACAACAGAGATAACTGCTCAAAATAATCAGCAATGGAAGTTAGCGACAGATGGAATTCGCTTCTGAAAAACGGTGGCTTTTTCGTATGCCTGCAGGAAAGATATCCTGCAGTGGATTGTACCCTGGCCAGAGCATGTGGGAAGTTCGGGTGTAGTGGCAGGCACCACGAAATACTACATCGCGACAAACTGAGAGTAGCAAGCCCAGAAAAGTACCAGTGTGCAGCCAACCGCTCCACTGGTTACGACGTAGCACTCGATATTATCCCAGCGAAAGTCAGTGGACCTAAAGAAACCGTGCCACAATACGCACTCGTAGATGATGGTTCCGACGTGGGTAGATAGAAAAAGGTCTGGTGGAACAGGTTAGCCTGTCTCAGATGCCTCCCTGTATGACTATCAGAACAGTGAGTGGACGCTGCAAGATAGAATCGGGGATCGTGAATCTTTGTGTGGTATCCTCGGATGATTCAGCCAAAGTTTCAGTGGAGCTTGTCCTTTGTGTCAACCGGCTGTTCTCTAGATCCTCGCGTATGGACTTGCGGTCGGTCAAGGGTCGATGGTCACACCTCAGCGATGTTCCTGTGGAATGCACGGGAGAGGTTAAGGTGGGTATACTTGTAGGTTCTGATGCATCAGAGGCCCAGTGGGTGTTAGAGCAGCGGAGTGGAAGCAGGAGCGAACCCTAAGCAGTCAAAACTCATTTGGGGTGGATGATGCGGGGACCTCTAGGGCCATTCAACAACCAGGAGTCCACTGTGAACAAACTGACAAAGGAACAAAGCACCATCCTAGAACAGCTTCGAAAGCTATATGATGCAGACTTCTCTGACAATGAGTCTACGAACCAAGCACCATCACTGGAGGACCAGAAGGAGCTATCGATTGCAGAAAGGTTCCTGAAACTAGATGACGTGCATTATCAACTGGCCTTCCCATGGAAAACAACCACTGAAGCTACGCCCAACAACTTTGAAGTAGCAGCCAGGAAGCTTCACGTACATGGTCAAAGGTTTCAGCTCGATAAAGCTTTCTGTGAAAGGTATAAAATGGTCATGCAAAGAAATAGAGACAAGGGTTATGTGACCCCCGTCCCAGCCGAACAGCTAGCACCTGAGTTTCCACCAACATGATATTTGCCACACCAAGCTGTCGTCAACCCTAAGAAACCAGAAAAGCTAAGGATAGTTCTAGACTGCTCCGCAGTGTTCAGAGGAGTATCCTCAAATGACCGGTTACTACAAGGACCCGAGTAGACTAATATCCTGTCTAGAGTTTTGATGCGGTTTCGAGAGAAGAGGGTAGCCATCTTACCAGATATCCAAGAAATGTTTATGCAAGTTCGAGTGGACCCGCGGGACCATGGCTTCCTAGAAATCCTGTGTGGGACATTACTCTTACTGGAAGTTGCGCCAATTTTCTGGCTTCGTTAACTTTTATCGCCGGTTTATCTCCCACTGCGCTGAAATATTGCAGCCTCTGACAGATCTTTTACGTGGAGGTTAGCGGAAATTCATACTTCCCGACACGGCACAGGCAGCGTTCACTTCGATCAAGGAAGCTATCGCAAACATAGCACTCCTTTCACATCCCGATCCTTCTGCTCTCTTGGCATTAGGGACAGACGTTTTGGACACGGCTGTTGGAGCAGTGTTGCAACAATTCGTCAGAAATTCACGGCAACCAATAGCTTCCTTCTCCAAGCGTCTCCAACCCGCGGAATCCCGGTATAATACGTTCAGCAGAAAACTACAGGCAGTCTGTTTGGGCATCTGACACTTCCGGCACACACTCAAGGGCCAAACGTTCACAGTGTTCACAGATCATAAACCACTAGTGTACGCTCTCCGGTCAGCTTCTAGTGGATATTCACCACGCGAGATTCGCCACTTAGAATGTTTCGCAGTTTACTACGGACATTCGACACGTCTCTGGGGCATACAATCCTGTGACAGACGCACTCTCACGCGTCCACAATATCGACGACCCACTACCGATGGGCATAGACCTAGAAGCAATCGCCGCAGCCCAAACAACAGGTACTGAGGTGGACCAGCTCAAAAATAGCAGCTCCCTACATCTAGTACCAGTGACCCTTCCAAATTCGGACGTAACTATTATTTGCGATGTGTCACAGGGTCGACCCCGACCACTAGTTCCTGACAGTTTTCGCCGACAAGTTTTTATCAGCCTCCACAACTTATCGCACCCTGGTGTAACCGCCTCAGTGAAACTAGTCACTGAGCGATTTGTTTAGCCTTGCGTCACACGTGACGTACGTCTTTGGGCCCGTGCTTGTCTCCAATGCCAACGCGTTAAAATACATCGTCACAGTAGATCTACGTTAGGCACATTCTGTGAGCCGGACGCACGTTTTCATTGCTTGCATGTGGATCTTGTGGGGCCCCTTCTACCATCCAACGGCTGTGTCTACATCCTCGCATGTGCAGATCGTTTCACTCGCTGGCCACAAGCCGTACCTATTCCACGTTCTACCTCAGAGGAACCTGCAAAAGTGTTTCTAGCTGGTTGGGTAAGTCAGTCCGGTTGCCCTGCTATCGTGACCACCGACTGTGGTTCTCATTTTGACGGTGCCTTCCACGAGCTACTGAACGCCTTCGTTTGCAGACAAAACGACAGTCTATCATGCTCAGGATAATGGTATGGTGGGGCGATTCCATCGCCAGCTGATGCTGCCTCTCGTGCTCGTGAAAACCCTTTATGGAGTGAAGTTTTACCGATCGTTCTCTTAGGACTAAGTAACACCGTTAAAGCTGACATGGGTGTTACTTTGGCTGAACTGGTTTACGGTTGCACTTTACGACTTCCAGATGAGCTGGTTTCTCCATTACCACCTGAGAGTTTTAATTACGGGGATTACGCAAAACGGCTGTCACACCGAATGCGGGTGCTAAAGCTCGCCCCGGCACGCGAACAAACTCTCAGCACTCACGTACCAACCACTCTAGCAACCGCAAACAATGTGCTTATTCGAGTGGATGCATTGAAATCATCACTACAAGCGACCTACTCTGGCCCGTTCCGCGTCGTCCAGCGAAAGGAAAAGAAATACGTGGTAGACATCGACGGCAGGATAGAGACCATCAGCACAGATCGCCCTAAACCAGCCTCTGTCGATACACAGCCCACCCCGAACAACCCGCCCAAAGCACCCACCTACTCACGACCTTCGGTTAGTCGTCCTGAGTCGGCCCCTTTTACTCCCACTAATGATCCTTCATTACATGCCGTACGACTAAAAGCCACGGAAGATAGAGCCGCACCCGTCACCAGGAGAAATCGACGCGGCCGCAAGCTGCGACAGCCAACGAGGTTTTCTGAATTTGCAACAGTTGTATATATTTAAGTTCACTCTTCATATTCCACTAGTACATAGTTTGGTTACACATGACTGCACGGACATGTAGTTATCACGAAAAGGAGGACATAATTTTGCTATCGACTCACAGCAACGAGTGTGGGCCAAGGAGGACAGCTTGTGCTAGCTTCGTTTTCGTGCTCGATCGCCGTGGGAGGCATGGAGAACTTCTTACGCCACCGAGACCGGCTTACCCGTCTCGGGTCGAAGCCCAACTGAGTCGGCCTTCTAGGGGGAGACCCCTGTATTACTACTGATAAGACACACAAATACAAAGACTAACAAGTTTGTTTTTCTGAAAATTACTAAATTTGATGGCGCCAATTGCTCCACCTGCTTACACCGTCTGCAAGCCGTTGAGCTCCTCCTATATACACGTTGTCCCGCTCCAGCGTTTTGAGTGATCCTTTTTCGTGCGCAGCAGACTAAGTTCATTTTCGTGTCACAAACCGAGAACTAGGGTCCATATACTGTATACAGGAGCAGGTCCTGAATTAACTTAGGAGAATCTTTAAAGTTGCCGAAAAGGGAATGAGGGTTGAACAAGGCTTAGGGTATGCCATTTGTAGGAGGTGGCAAAGGCACGTCAGGGGGTGGTGTAAGTTGGAAGGAGGTAGTCTATGGCGATTGGAAGGAGTGGAGATCAGGGTCAAAGGAGAATATGTTGATGTTGAGGCTAGTGGAGGTTCACATGGGATGGCTTCCAGCCAGGCTGGAGTAAATGTTGCAGTGAGAGAGAGACTGCTGAGGGGTAGAACAGCTGAGCATCAACGGGGGGGGGGATGTCGGAGCAAAGGGCAAAATCTGTGGGGTCTGGAGGGTCGATATCGGACAGGGGTGATTAGGAACATTTGAGAAATACAGGCCAGTAGGAATTGGGTATTGAGTGGAGGGGGTTTCAGAGGGCAGGGTTGAAAATTTGAGAGGAATAGGGGTGTAGGATGGTAGATTAACGTGCACGTTATGGGAGGGGTAGGACAGTTGGGTGGAACACCAAATATGGAGCAGTTATTATCGAGAGCAGTGAAAATAGTTGTCAGGTGAGGAGTACGGCGTCAGGCACAGTGGACGGCTTGTGGAATCCATATTTAGGTATTGGCAGGCAGTGAACACGGTGAATGTGTGGGCACCACCGACGCGTAGGAGTTAGGGATACTTTTTAAGGTCGAAACCGGATTCGGTGAGTTAAGGCGAGTTGATTAAAGAGGAGACAGTTGAAGGAGGGGGGTTGTCAGAAGGGTGGGAAGACTGGCAGACCTACTCCTCTAGATGGCGAGTGATTTATCACCGGAGGGAACACAGAGCGAATTAGAGTTGGGGGCGTACCCAACAGGCGATGAAGTGGGAGAGAGAAGCAACAATTTGCGTATCTACCTGGGTAGTATTGCAGGATGAGAAGTGAAAATGCCTAGATAAATAGTGATGGGATCGGATTTTCAAGAGTTCTGTGCGGGAGCAGATGAGGAGGGAGCGGCCATTGTGAACCGGAAGGAGCCTGTGAAGACTGAGTGGTGGAGACTCGAAAAGAAGCAATGGAGCAATCAGCTGTCTGTGTCGAACGCTCAGGACTATCGGGCATCTCTCTCGTGGGGAAAGTCGGGAGAGATCAGGCAATTTTCCTTTGGAGAGGGGTTTTATCTTCGGCTATTTTTATGTTTTCATGGGGTAATTAGAAGCTATAGTGTCAAGCATTTTGATGGACTTTTGGCAGATAGTTCATCTACAAATCCCATGGGTATTGGACCGTTGAAGAGCTGAACGCGCCCAAGCGGCCGTGATATTTGACAAGGCGAGCCACACCACAAGCATTCAACAATGTATGCTTGACATGCTCGAGGTGTTTTCTCTCTGGGACAATAAACACCACTACATTACGAGAGTTCCTCACCCTTATGAGAACTTCGGACGCAACACAGTAGATGAAGTGGCCAGTCGCCTTCATATTTTGTAAAGTAGAACTTTCGATGCGTTAAATTATGCATAGTAGGGGGGGGGCGAGTTTAGATACTGTATCTGCCAACCTTAGAAGTTGAGACTTTATATCCGAGAAGCTTTGGCCTAAAATAGCTGTTTTTCAGTCGTCAAGCCTACAAAGCCACAGAGGCCAACCGAGCGTTGTTTTGAGGCTTATTTTCCCTAGTAGCCGGAGTATGAGTGGACAAGGCATTATAGGAAGTCGTCTTTACTAGAAAAGATGTATTGAAATATCAAAAAGAAGCTGTGAGTGAGGCGAAAAAGTAACGGCAAAACAAAGCTAGGTTAGAATTTACCGATGAGAAAAAGTTCCCAAAATTTCCCTGGGTTACTGGTATGCCCCAAGAAGCTGCAATTTTTATTATTTCCTAAGATAGCTGGTTGAATACCGTGTCGATAACAGCCCTTAAAGTGACCTGGTGTAGCTCTGTTCAAGGGACAATCTACCTGGTAGGTACTTTGTAGTTTCGAGAGTCGTTCTTTCACCCGGGACATTTCTGCTTTGTACATTTATTGAAATTATTTTTAGGTGTGATCATATCAAGGCAGCAATTAAGGAGAGGATAGAGCTTGTCCATCATTGTTTGTGGTTCGCAAGATAGGGAAACTTCATCCCAATTCCGAAAGCATATAAATGAGGGTAACTGGCCCCATTTAGCGTGATAGGGCTACCTAGTAAATGGTAGTATCTGGTGGACTTTTCGAAGGGTGGAGAACCTACAAGAAACTGCAGGGTGACCACTTCCAGGAAATTTCTCCTGGACCGGAGGGGACACCTGGGTAAAACCCAGGGTGAAGAATAAGTCTAGTTTTATTTAATCTTGTTGGTAAAAGCACACATTGAACCCATCCTCCAAGGCGGATAGCAGTCACAAAGTCAGGTACGCTTTGTGGGAAGAAGAATGTTGACCTCCAAAACATCTGTGCATCGAATTCACCCGCTGTGGGTTTGGGTCCACTTTGGAGTTCTGCGACAAAGTTCAAGGAGAAAATAGCCCTTAGGAGGTCATAACCGTTTGGACCAGGCGGACAGCAAACACGACCAATCCGAATCCCTTAATGCTGAGTTTTGATGTTGAGCCGTACTGAATCTTCCATGCTGTCCATAATTGGATGCCCAAACAAAGACGTCATGATGCCTTCCCTTACATAGGGCACACGGCCTCCCCACGCTGGTTTGCTCTGTTTTTTCATGGGTGCCATGTAACCCACCATATCGGTGCCTTCGTTGGAGGTAATATCATACAACCATGTTTCAGCTGGTAAAATGGAGCCATAGCCTGCTGTGAGGGCCATGTAAGGCACTGAGTGCACTTTGTTTATTAACGGTCAAGCCTTGAATGATATCAAAAGTAGGAGCCTAGGTTAGAATTCATTCTTATAAACGCTAACAGAGGCCCCAATAAACGTATGGTCATCGTGTAATTGTGGTGAGGGAGATGGAAGCCTATTAGGGGTGTAAGTGGATTTCTGTCAGATAAAGGTAAAAGTGATGGAATATCAAATCATGGTGCATCCACTAAAATGCCGAAAACGTTTTCATTTGGACAGTGTAAAGTTCTAGGCGGTTGCAACTGAAGTACTTCCGGAGATAGGAGCGACTGAGTTAGGAAAAACTTACAAACTTTCTTGTAAAACTTGGTATAATCGCTTTTCAGGGCAAGTGCACCGCCGTGTATGTAGCTGGCGCGTGAGAGATATATATAAACGGGATTAGTGCTGAAGAAATTGGGCTGAACCTGGGTGCATCAACAGGCTTTGATAATGAAGGGGGAAAATTTGTTAGCCGCCTTGAATTTCGGAATACGTGGTCCCCATATGAGAAAAACAATTTTTTGGGGGGGAGGGGGTTGTGACACACATCTGAGCAATGTATAGCCAAATTCACAACGGATCCCGAGAACAAAAGGCAATTATCCGTGATATTCTACGATACTAGGTTATTGAATGAACGATCACACCAAACAGGTACAAACCTCAATTATGAGATCACAGGGACTCAACAAACGAGAAACCGAGTTGCGGCGTGCGAGCGAGGAGCACGTACGTCACGCAGATACAGAACAAGGATATGACAAAGTAGCGCTCTGGGCGCGAACAAACAACAGTTGGTCCATAAAAACAAACAGCTCGTAAAAACACGCCAATAGCGTAAGCAAGTGAGTGATGTTAAAATAAACACGGAACTGCAAAGGTTCTAGGGGGATTTTCCATGACCGGTCGTTAAGCCGTCCATCAAAATCCTCCCGAATCCTTAGCAGAGTCAAAGGTTTGGTGTAAGGGTACTGATTCTTCCCACCTACTTAGGCCCCGTTGTCAGTGCGCGTGGCTTATGCGTGTCGTCAACGTTCTACTCATTGTTGCACCTAATCCAGCGGTGACTCCTGTGCGAAGCTATTCTACATCTTCCAGGAAAACAACTGACCGATGGCGGGGTTGAAGGGGAAAAAGATGTTGTCCTTGGAAGGGCCGTCCTGCCCTGGCTGCATGTGCTTGTGTGAGTGTGTGTGTGTGTGTGTAATATGTAATCTCCGCTGCTTCCTCATATGCAAAAGACATTCAGTAACGTCAACAAAAACAAGCGGTGATCACTGTCACATGTTTGATAGGGGTTACGAGGTAAAGCGCGCATGGGGTATGTGCTCACGTGTTCTGATGTTCAATAGAACCGCATGTACCACCACATTCAAAAAATACTTTCTGTATCGTCAACGAAAGACCGTGAGCACTGTAACGTGTTTGACGGAGACAATGCGGTATAAACGGGTATAATGTAGGTGTGTGTGTGTCGGGGTGTATGGTGACTCGACACGTCAGTGTGTCGTGAATGCTCCCATATATGGGGGTTTGTTTACCCACCTCGAAGACGAATGCGAAATAGTCTACCGGGCCACAGCTTCTCTGCCTTCACTCTCAAATAGGCTAATACTGCGTATGTCACCAATTAGCGCTCCTTTGGCTGCCTTCATCTTCATCGTTCTTATCATTCCGCCAGTGCCTTCGATGGTTTCCATAACGACTCCCAAGGACCAGGTGCTAAAATGTGCGCTTTCGTCTGCGATCATCACCACATCTCCAACCTTGAATGGCCTTGCTTTGACCACCCACTTTTGTCGAGTCTGCAAAGCCGGTAGGTACTCCCGCAGCCATCGCCTCCAGAAAACCTTGGCCAGATAGTTCGCTTGCTTCCACCCGTGGAGGTAGCTCCCACGAAGGTTAACCGGCACTTGGAAACCCTCGTTCGACCCTAACGTCAATAAGTCGTTCGGGGTGAGCGCCAGGTGGGTGGGGTCGCCATTCATTACTGGAACCAGGGAGCGGTTGTTCAGAACTCACTCTACTTCAGTCATGATGGTGTTCAGCGTCTCGTCTTCTGGCGGTTGTTGCTCCATGATCGACAGCAATATCGGCCGGACGGACCGGATCGTGTGTTCACATACGCCGCCGCGGTGAATTGCCTGTGGGTGGTTGAACTACCATCGTATGTCGTAGGCCACTGTTTGATCCTGCAGTTCGTCCCTGTTTATGTTTTTGTGCCAAAGCTGCAATGCCCGGTGGGTGCCCACGAAGTTCGACCCATTATCTAAGTATACGTCGGCCGGTATGCCTCTTTGGTTGATAAATCTCTGCAAGGCCCGTAGGAAAGAATCGGTCGTCATCGAATGTGCGACTTCTGGGTGTACCGCGCGTGATTTCATGCGTGTCATGATACACCTAATCTCTTTCCGCACTTGATCCACAAGGGCCTGGAATAGTCCAACCACGCCCGCCTTGGCATTGGGTCTCCTACATTGCACACAACGTCGGATTAGGCGTTTTACAGTCGCTCTTCCTCTCAGCAACCAAAGACGCTTTCGGATGACGCTCGTCACGTGACGTTCCCCGGCATGTTCCTCCACGGCGTGGACGTATTGGATCATTAGCTCTACCTCAGGTTGTCGAGTCGGCAGCAGTATAGGATAATTTGTGTCGAAGCTGAGGTGGGCGTTGGTCAGCCTACCATCCAACCGCAGCAGTTCATCAATGAGTTTGGGATTTAAGTGCTTTAATTCGCCTCTTGGAGATGATATTCCTTTGTTGATTGGTCACAATTCTTCCGCCCACTCGAGTTCTCTGGCGAAAGCCCCTTGTTGTATCATTCTGAAAATATCTCATTCTGCAGCTTGAAGCTCATCGGGACTTATCAGGCCGACCAGTATCCGGCCTGAGGGTCGTAGCCCTTTCATGACTAGTAAACTTCTCTTGAACCTGGTTAACCAAACTAGCGAACGAAGCGTCTTCATCTCGGAAGAAAACCTGACCAGTCGCGATAGAATGGATGTCGCTTCGACGACGTTGGCCGCTATCACTACGCCTTTGATCTCCAGTTCCACTTCCGTAGGGGTTTTTAATTCGAACACGGGCCAGTTCTGTTTGAGCAAGTGCTGGAAGTTTGACCCTCTCGTCCACGCGTCTAGTTGCCTGAAGTTGTTCGCACCTTGGGAGCACAGATCGGCTGGATTATCGCCAGACCTGACATGATTCCACTTGTTCGCGGCTGATTCATCGTAGATAATCGTGAGCCGGCTAGCAACCAAAGTCCTAAACCGGCTCCGGACGTTGTTAATATAGTAAGGTACTGTCGTTGAGTCCGTCCAAAAGCTAGCCGACCAAATGTAAAAGTAGAAACAACTCTTCACCGCTTGTACCGCCCTGACAGCTGACAGGGCTGCGCTGAATTCAAGGCGTGGGATCGAGACAGACTTCAATGGGGCAACGCGGGCTTCAGCGAACAGGATCCGCCTAGTATAGTGTCCATCTCCTGTGCACCATCGTCCGTACACCACAGCTCCATAACCGACTTCGGAAGCATCGGAAGAAGCATGTAGTTCTCCTGTCAGTGTTGCATGACCAGGAGTCAAGCATCGTTCAATCCTTGTCCATAAATTTATTCAAGGTGTTCAGAAATTCTACCCACTCCAGTCGGTCTTCCCGGTCCAGCGGCTGGTCCCAATCGACTTTCTTACGGCACAGCCGCTGCAGCAGGATCTTCCCGGGTAACAGTAAGGGGGAGACAAAGCTGAGCTGATCGAAAAAACTAAAGACAGCAGATAGCATGCCACGACGAGTTACTGGCTGCTCGGAAGCCTTTAGCTCGAAAACAATGTCGTCCGTTCCCGCATTGTATTGTATTCCCAGCGTGCTTTCGGTAGGTAGTGGAGAGCCGTGCCGACTACTAATCCTTTCGGCCCTCTCTTGGTACGGAATGACTTCGAGCACTTCCGAAGCGCTCGACATCCATTTTTTTTAGATGGAAGTTGCCCTCTTCCAGCAATCTTGTTAGGCCTGTGGACTGCGCTAGGGTCGACTCTACATCATCGAGTGACCAAAGGTAGTCGTTGGCTTAGAAATTTCTGCCGACGCTATCTACCACCGACCGGTGGACCAAATCTCCATGTTTGTTCGCAGATATTCCCGAAGGGCGTAGTTCGCACAGAACTGTGGCGATATGGCTACGAAGGGATGGACGGTCATCCTACATTTCACCACCGCGTTGTCCCGGTCGTTCTCTTCCCACCACAGGAAATGCAACGCATCTCGTCCTTCTACCGGTATTTCCATCTGGTGAAACAATTCCCTGACATCGGCGGACAAAGTCACTCCACCCACTCTGAAGCTGCACAAAACTTCGATTAGTGGTGTGGTCCATTCAGGTCCTTGCAGCAGGCGATCGCTTAACGACTTGCCCTGGAACTTGGCTGCACAGTCAAAAACCACCCACAGGTTTTCGGGTTCCTCAGGGTTGATAACCAGGCTGTGAGGTAGATACCAGAAACCCTTTCGGCCGTCAGTGTTTGCAGAAACATTTTCAAAGTAGCCGAGAGCTTCGGTTTGCTTCATCAATTCTGCGTACCTTTCCCACGGACCCTGGTCTCGAACGAAGCCTTCCTTTAGTCGTAGTATTTTTTGGAGAACCATTTCTGTAATCAGTCCACGGGTCAGCAGATGTGCGCCATGGGAGGGGAACCTCGAACTGTTTTTTAAGGCTTCTAGTGCCTTGCCGCACCGATTGTAAGGCGAAATGATCCCTCTGAGACAATAATAGTCCTTTTTCTCCAATGTCGCGAAACTCCTTTCCATACAACCGCTGCAGGTGATACTCTATGTGGTCCATTTCGGCGGATAAACAATTCACGGAATCACTTCCCCCTACTGGACCACACAATAACCATCCCAGAGCTGGGCGTACGGCATTGGTGCTTGGCGGTTGCCCACTCCCTGGTCAAGTGCCCAATGTGCCTCTGGCACGTCGCGGCCAATGAGGAGGTCCACTTCGTCGTCTTTCCAGTCTAAAACGGTTATGTCCTGCAGGTGGGGCCACCTGGTTAAAGTTGATTTCACCGACCTTGGTGCTTGCATTAGGAGATCAGCTAACGTGAATGCTTCCGTTGGTTCGATTTGCTCGTTAGTGCCTAGGGAGACGAGCTGTAACCTCAACCGGCCGGTAGTCATTACTTGTATTCCGCCCACCATGCTCACTGAAAACAAGGTCGCGCGTTTAGCGAGCCGGTGTTTGTCGGCAAACCACTCCTTCACTAGGGTAGTGTCCGATCCCCTGTCAATGAAAGCCAACGTTTTGGCCATCCGAGCTGGGGTCACCACTCCCACGGCAACTACTCTTAAACGTACTGGTTTACTGGTGTACCGCGATGTCGAACAAATCACACTGGGCTTGGCGTTCTCCTCTGATATAGTTCCTCTCGCCTTGTGTAGCAACCGGTGGTGTCTGCCCTCACAACCCTCATGACCACATCTGACCCTTGTTTGACAAGCCGCCGCCCGGTGCGTGGTGTTGAGGCACATAAGGCGCGCTCCTGTCGTCCTCGCCATTTCCCAACGTTCGCTATTGTGGCTTTGCTGAATTTGGGGCATTCTAGCAGACCATGGCTGGCGTCATAGGACCTGCAACTTGGATGCGCTATAGCCTCGCGTGAACTGGCGTGTGCATTGGTATGAGGCCGATATTTCGGATGTTCCCGAGCAGTGGTTTGAACCCGGCTAGTACTAGATTTATTTACTCCGTTGCTGCCCCGGATGAGTCGACCAAGTCTACTGTCGACTATATTGGTTTGCCTGTCCAAGTATTCGGTCAAGTCTTCGAAGTTAGCCCCACGATTGCCCCGGCTTTTAAATTCGGGAGAGAGGTGACGGACTATGCCCTCCAGGGTGTGCTTCGCATCGAGGTCAGCTCTGTTGCATAAATGGTCGAGGGCTATTGAACGGTTCTGCATTTTGTTCACCAGATAAGCCATCGTGTAGACGTCGCCCTCGGTTCTCTTGGCCTATACTATCACTCCCTCTATTAGATTACCGGCTACTTTGAATGGCTGGCCAAACAGGTTCCTCAAAGTCTTCCTTGCTCGAGTGTAGCCTTGTTCCTGGTCGAGCATGGTGCACCCATCGATAGATTCTCTTGCTTGGCCTCGACAGTAGTGGGTCAGGTATAGGAGCCCTTGCCCGGGGGTCGGTTATCTTGGTTTCGACGGTCGTTTTGAACTGCCAGATGAACTTGCAGTAACTTTCAGATCGGCCGTCAAAAACTGTCAGTTCTACTCCTGGTAGATAGATCGTTGATAGAGTTGACGCTCTATATTCGACGACCGGTGCAGAGTTTCCTATTTTATTTTGTCCTGATCTGCCGGAAAGTTCATAGCCGTAGGTCATGTGCTGAAGCTTGTTCTGTCTACAGTTCTCTTCTGCTTCCTGGGCCTGTTGCCTAGCCGATAACAGTTGTTGTTCTGGGTCTAATATCCTTGGCTTAAATGGGTTAACATTCTAGCAACCCATAGTGACCTAAGTAACACCTGAGCTAGCACTGACAAGACTAGGCGACCTAGCATTAACTAGAGAATTAAAAGTGCCCAGAACCTCCCCAGTGAATTGCCGTATTACTTCCTGCCCAGATACCCATTGTTTTGACCCTTTTCCTGGTATGTGGCGCAATTTATCGCTTCAAACTGACCAACTGAGTGATTTAAGACACCTTTGAGAGACTCGTAGCCAAATTCGCAGCGGATCCCGAAATAAGGTCATTCTCGCCCTATTCAAACCCGTTAGCCTTCAGGACATACTCCCGCAAACAAACTGCCGAGAAGTAGTGTACCTAATGACACAACCTCATTTCTGCAATCTGGCTTATCACACATGGGCCGAAATTTGGTAACGATCTACACTCAGCCTACAACGCACTGTCGATATCAACCGTAACCAATGGCCGCAAATCCAGAATTTGGCAACCCACACTCCATCCCAACTGAAAGCCTCAACGTCTAGTTCACTAGGCAACGACCGCCTTACACCACCAGGCTACACCCCGAAGGTCCTACAAAGATCAGAAGCGAACAGATACTCTAGTAAGATGTCACTAAAGCAGAAACCGACAGTTACTGTTCCCAACATAGATAGTTTCTCAAACCGTAATTCCTCCCAGCGAAATCCCAGCTCTACGAGCATTTACACGGACGATGCTCAGAAACCACCTCACAGCCATTATTCAAAGCGGCATCTGCCTAGCTCATCATTTCCTAACTTTTCAGTGCCTCCACCGTCCATCCCGTTAGTTCCTTTACCATACCAAAATTTTCGTTTTGCCCCACCATTGCCTATCCCAGTCATTTTTCGCTCAGGATACATCCGCAAACCGCTTTCGAGTAAATTTTCCCCACCTCGTGGCACACAACCCCACAATCTTTCATCTCTTCTAGCTCTGATGAACCACTTTCCAACACCGGCATCTTACCAGTCGTTCATAATAATAATGACAATAATGGTTTATTTCGGAGACGCCCGAGGCATGCCAGGTGCATGATCAACTGTTTACAAGTGATGGAATAAACAGACAAAACCCTTGAAAAAGTAGAAATTTACATGACAGGGGTTGAAAAAACGGACCAAGAATGGGGAGTAACGTGGGATGAAAGTAGGCACCTTCGGTAGCACACCGAACTCCACAGGCCAACTACGCAACACTGCGTATTACCACTACCTCTTTTGAAAATAACCTCCATATACCCCCCCCCCTACCAAGAGCCGATTCCTATCCCTCCCCACCCGGGCAAGCAGCACCGATGGGCGGCGAAGCCACCCCAAGCTCTTTTAGTCCCTACCCTCTTAGGCCTGCTCTTACCACACAACAACAACTAATAACGAGGTTGTCACGTGGGAAAGCCCATACCTTCCATAACCCCGTATTCTGTCACAGCACCGGAGCATAGAACGATCCCAACGAATCAGGGCAAGTAGCAGGAATACTTCGTCTAAGGTCTTCTCTTTCACCTCGTAATAACCCAAAATTGATTATTTCCGGTTCGTCCGCGGCTGATTCTTCCGAAGCCATCCGGGAGGCACCCAAAGCTCGCTTTTCCTCCCCTTCGGTAGTAGATTTACCTCACGCCCTTCACCGCGCACTTTCTCCGACCAACAACTCCCCTAATTTACCTAACCCTGACACTCACTTCCCCATGAGTGGGCTATCATTCATCTTATTTAACTCGCGGTCCATCTTAAATAAGCTTCAACACTTAAAACACTACGTCATAACATCCAGTCCTGACATCATCTTTATAACTGAAACCTGGCTCACCGAACACACCAGCACAAGCAAAATTATGCTTGAAGGGTACAAGGTTTTTAGGGTAAATAAGACCGACAGACGCGGAGGTGGGTGCCTTGTGTACGTGCAGAACTCCCTTTCAGTAGTCCCCATCAGACATGCCGCACTCGACTCAATTCCGGATTCCCCATGGCTCACAATTCGGTTCTCAACTGTAGTCATGCACATTGGTTGTGTCTATCGCCCGCCCTCATCTACCACTGCAGACTTAACTCGTTGAATTGAAGCCTTTGATTACCTTTCACTAGTACCTTCGGCAGCGAAAATCATAGCCGGTGATTTTAACTGGCCTAAAATATCCTGGAGAAACCTCACGGCACCTCCCAACTTAATAGACTTTGTGTCCCATACTCACATTGGGGGCTGGGCGCAACACATTAAAACCCCTACTAGAAACGCCAACATACTAAATCTTATATTCAACCACAGCGTTTCCCACTTTTCGGTTTCCGTTCTGGATAAATTTCCGGGTAGCGACCATAAGAGAGTGGCTGGTAATCTTTCATTCCATCCTTATCCATCAGACTATCTGACCCCAGTCAACAATCCCGTACGTTTAAATTGGAACCCTCTGCCCAATCTCATCCGTAACCAAGATTGGAGCAGTTTTTTCTAACGGCTGACCCTCAACAAGCGGCTGATTACTTTAACCTTAACATGGGAAACTACCTTCTGAAACTTGAAATTACTGTATAGTTCATTGTTTTGAGTAACGTTGTACACCATGATCATGCGCTTGCGCGTGCGTCTCGACCACGATCGAGAAATATACCATCATATCTGTTGTCTTCATATATCATCATAACCCACAGCTGGAACCACGTCCAGACTGCAACCCCCTTTATTTCAGGTCTGTTGTCTCCCACTATCGCAGTCACCAAACCGGATAACCAAGGACGCCACTTTGACTCGAACGGACAGACTCAATAGAACCTACCATAGCAACTGGGACCGAAATCAAGCCACCCGACAGGAAATACTCCCAATTGCTTATCAGATCATTCAGCTTTTTCTAAAACAACCAACACACATTCCAGTTCATGCGCATCTTGCTAATATACCACCACACTCAGCCGATTGACCGACACATACTTTGCCCTGCTAGACGAAACATACCCGTATGATGTCGTACGTTACCAGAAACGACGCTGAATATCACTGAAGGCAAATGCGTCAACATATGTATATGTATATTTGTTAGTGAAACAGCATATTAACGCTCAAGTCCATGCGGAGATTTCACACTTTATTATCCGTTACCACAGTCCACCTTTCCTCCGAACCGTAGCCGGTTGGAAATTGACTCTCCACTCCTCGAGGACCTTCCAGTTGCGTTTTCTCATTTCTGAATGTTACATGCTACTGATCGTGAATCTAAACTCACCTTTTTATGGACTGCTGTTTCTCCCACATCCACCAGTGTTCGCTTTCACGAAATTGGTCTCGGCACCGTTTCGAAACTCATTCCATTTATTGAACTCCGGTAAATCCGACATTCAGGGTCTGCATCGTCTTCATGGATCGCTATTCTCTCCGCGTGCACCGATTTTCCCGAGAACACTTCTTTACAATCTTTTTTTTCTTTCTTCTTTTCTTCTTTCTTTCTTTCTTCCCTGTTCAAAATTTACTCCATCAGTAGAACCTTAGCAGGCCTCCGTTTCCCAGCTTGCATCATTCTCATTCATAATGCGTCCTTGACACTGCGCCAACGGTTTTTCGATATCTCCACCGCCGAGCCCGGAATCGAAACCGGTTTGAAGCTGCCGCGCAAACCATTAGTAAAGTGATCCATTCAAACTGTTGCTGGCTATGTCTATCTATCGCTGATACTCTCGACTTTCATACTTTGAATTTGTGAATATTCCACCTTATCGAGTAACGTGTCACACCGTGATCATGCGCTAGCGCGTGCGTCTCGACCATGGCCGAGAAATATACCATTATCATCATTATATGATATCATATAGCCCAATAACCCAAAACGCCTTCCTTAGGAAATCCAAGCTTGCATCCCTCCAACCGAAGTACCTTAAGGTGCAAAGACTTCACCTCCAAAACCACGACTTCTCTCTTCTCATGAGACTTACACGTCTTACTGATATTATCCGGGACCTAAAGGAAAACAGCTTCACAACGAAGAAGCCAAGGCTCTAAGGCATCCCAATAAAACATTGAAACTCTCACTGCTACACAAATCCAGGAAATAGGCAATATATACCATAATCCAATAAGTTATGTTACCGAATAAAACTTTGGCCACCTCCCCTCCTGATATCGCTGAGGCCTTCAACCATTAATTCGCCAATTCCATGGCCCCCGCCTCAGATACAGCCTCCCAAATCCTCTGGCTATTACCAGCTCTTCCTTATCTACCCTAACCTTAGAAGTAAACGTTATTACCAGGCCCATTTCAAGCAATAAAGCAGCTGCCCATACTGGACCAGACAGGTTGCCCCCAGCTGCAACCACTAACGGTGGATCGGACCTTCCACTTTTATTACTAAACCTATTCGCCTTGTCACTCAAATTTAGTTTGGTACCGTCGAACTGAAAGCATTCAGTCATCGTCCCACGACACAAAATAGGACCTTTCCATGAACTCACTAATTACCGTCCCATCAACCATACCCCTATCATTTCCAGAATGATGGAAAAAATTATCAAAGATGGCATTACTACCCACATTCTCGCTTCAAACCTTCTTAGCGATAGGCAGCACGGGTTTCTAAAATCGCGATCATGCACCACATGTCAGTTTGACTTCCTCAACCTGGTCACTAGGGCTGTTGATAGCGGGCAGGCACTAGTAACTGTCTACCTGGATCTGCCGAAGGCTTTCGACCGTGTTCCGCACCAGTATCTTATCTCCAAATTGCAATCATTCGGCATTAGTGACCCGCTGCTTTCTTGGCTGAAACCTCGCTCATAGTTCGCAAGTGGTTTTCGCCAATGGACATACTTCTTAACCGAAACCTGTTAGAAGTGGCGTTATACGGGGCAGCGTACTGGATCCTCGCCCATTTCTGACGTACATTAATGAAGTATTGGATCTGGTACACCATGGCACGTCATTCTTGCTTGCCGACGATATGAAAATAGTCTACTCTTTCAATTCTAACGATGCTACCCCTGCTGTTTGCAACGTTTCCGCTGACATTTCTGCACTTGACCGCTGGTGCCAAACCTGGAGGACGAGCTCTTCCACTGATAAGTGCAAGGTCCTAACCTACAAGTTCCAATTGCCCCCTGGATCCTTTACTCTTGGTGGGTCACCAACAGCCAGCACACCAACCATCCGCGATTTGGGCCTCAACTATTTCTGCTTCCTCAACTATTTTGATCACGCCACCATTCAAGCGGCCAAGGCTAGAAGAAGTGTGGACCCTCTTTTCCGCCCCTTTCGTCTCCGGGACAGTATCATTGGCATCTAAAAATCCCACATCGGGCCTTTGCTTGAATACTTCCCAACAATATTTTCTAATATGAAAAAAATCGACAGAGTTGCGACTAAAAGCATACAATGGCGTTTCACCAAACAACTACTCGGTTGGTCCACGTCTTTAAGCTATAGAGAACGATGCCAAAATCTGAATCTTGACCCACTCTGGCTCCGCCGATTAAGAGTAATCTTAGTCTTCTTGTATAAACAGCCCCATAACCGGTCTTCTTCTTTTAACCCAGTAAGCTTCTCCCGTGAAACCCTTACTCACTTCGGCACAGGCCTTTTACTGTCCCATCGAGTATAGCTAAGTCGGCCTTACGGTCACGTTGTTTCCATTTTGTCTACTCCAAAGTCTGGAATAAGTTGCCCATCACACTTCAAGCTTCACAAACCAAGTCCCAATTTCTTTCGGCACTCATTCCATATCTCAGCGTCACCCGTGCACTCCAGTTATCCAGTATGAGCATGGCAGAAGATGTAGCATACGAGAGGGACCTCGACTTCTAAGACCAACCCCTTCTCCGACCCTGCTCCCTTAAATTAAGGACACAATCAACGATAGCGTTTCATCTATCTGACTGAGTTCTCTACAATATACTAGCTATGGCTATTTCCTTAATGAAGCAAACCAATTGGAATGCCACTATTTTCATCCTCTTTGCTTCCACCTTCTCTCGTAGTCTCTGTCACTCGTGTGTCTCGTCCTTTACTGGTTTTTATATGACAGTGCTCCGATTAGTATCGTCCAGTTGCATCAAATTGTACAGTTGCCTGCATACAAGCAGCTCCCAATTTTCTTGTCCCCGAATCCGATGCGCATCCACTGTTCATGCGTTGTGTTCGTCCACCGGTTTACCCGTCCCAGTGCTTCTTTCCTTTCTGCCTTTTTCGTGTTCCACCTGTAAAGAGATGATCTTACTGGTTATGTCTCACTTGTTGTTTTCAGCCCGTGCTCCCATCTTCCGTTTCGTCTATTGTTTGCCGCAGGCATTTTATGTGTGCCTTTCTGACCGTTCTGATTTTTCACTTGCCACCTAATGTAAAATCACAGCTTCGTCATGGTTCTCATTCACAGCTTTAATCCGTTTGATCTACTACTGCCATCTGGTACCTCACTGATCATTTCATTCCCAAGCTGTTTGCCGTCACAGCTGCTGCATCTTCGATATTTTCCTTCATCTCCCCTTTTTTGAACTGCTCCTCAGTAGTCGTCTTTTCTGTGCTTCCGCATTCTCCACACTCTCTGTTGATCTGCCAAGTTCACCTGTCATGAACTTTAATCACCACGATATTCCAAAGTTAATTCTACAAGAGCTCGACCTAACCAAACCTGCTCCTCCTAATTACTGATAAATTATTTCTAGGAATCCATTGTTATTGACCCGGCTTCTCTTATGCATATATATATATATATACGTATATATATATATATATACAAACAAGCGCACAAATGTGTACATGCAATTGCCCTGTAAAGTCCAGCCACCGGAACTATCGAGCGACGCGTAGCAACCAATTTCGACACGATTCAAAACAAAGTCGATTCCAAATAGCTACGGTACTATATACAACAATTAATTAATTTTATAATAATCAAACCTCAAAAGTGTTCCTCCTGGGCTCTTTTGCCCCAAATTGGATAAGAAACAACAACTGCAGCTGGGTTACAGCAAAAGGTTAGACACAGAAGATGAGATTACCAAATACAGTCACAACGAAATTCAAGCTGAGTGACTCTCGCTCGAGGCAACGGTAGGAGTCCGGTTTGTGAAAAAGATTTAGAGAAATAAAACAAACAATGGGAATTCCAGCAAAGATATTTCATACGAATGATGAATGTCGTTTGTGAAATGGATGCTTATGTATGGAACGGGGTTTCCTGAACTCCTTTAACCTACCCCCAAAATCCGACCCGGATTTTTCCCGTGCACCGCTAGGTGTGGTCAGCTTCATGCATCGGCTCGCCCTACGATTCCCCAATACCTAAAACATATCATGGTAAATAGCAGCTCCCAGTCGGACAAGTGGATCAACTCTCAGTGGTCCCTCCCGGTTCAGCAGATCTGAAGACCCGCTTCCCGCTTGAGGAGAGTTGGCCTCTGAACTTACACCACCGGTGTCCGGTTCGCCTCCAATAAGACAAATCTTTCTATTGTTACGGAGCACTAATCCTTCATTAGTTCGTACTGTTGCCGTTCGTATCAAGCCATCGCCCGAAATTGAGATGCTTTCGATGACTCCTATCAGCCACCGGCCACGCGGCAAAGCCTCCGAAACTAGTAGCACTACATCACCCGATCTAAAGTTGCGTTCTCGAGTTATCCACTGCTGCCGCCGTTGTAATAGTGGAAGATATTCCTCGATCAATCTCTTCCAAAACACAGATGTTAGGTAGTTTGCCTACCCCAGTGACGAACCATTCTATGGCGCAACGAATCCGTTGGAATATCTCGTGGGTTCGCCCTCAGGCTAAGTAGGCCATCAGGCGTGAGTACAGACAGATCATGACAGTCCAAGGTCAAAGGCACTAGCGGTCGTCCGTTTACTATCCGCTCACTTTCCGTAAGGAAAGTCAACAATATTTCGTCAGTCATCGGCTGCTCGTCACAAACTGAAAGAAGTACTCTTCTAACCGAGCGCACCATGATCTCCCATATGCCACCACGATGACTAGCATGAAGATGATTGAAGTGCCACTGCAAGCCCCGTTGCAACAATCTATCCGCAATCTTATCACTATACCAGTTTCCCATTAGGTTCTTCAATTCTTCTTGAGCCCCAACAAAGTTTGTACCGTTATCACTAAAAATCTCGGACGGTGCCTCTATCCTCGACATGAAGCGCAGTAATGTCATGATGAATGAATCCGCGCTTAGAAAATAAGAAACTTTAACAACCGACAGCGAAGAACTGCGTTACACCGCGTAGCTTTCTCGCTGTTATCGGTATTTTTTATTAAGCTATCTAGGATAATACCTAAAACTATAGCTCTAAGGCCTGTTGTCCGACCCAGAAAAAATCAAGCAATTTTTTCTGAACACTTTTCCCTGGGACCACCCGGTGGTATAATATACATACAAAAGTGACCATAGGGTAGGAGCTAAGCGAAATATCAGTCTCAGTCAAACAACACTAGCAGAGTCCAAGATACCACTCAGAGAATCACCTTCGTAAAGAGACTATAGCAGTCTTGACTTGCGTAATACATCCGGAAACTTTAAAACAGCAACATCCGCAGAAACGGCTTGCAATTTTTAGCTGAACAACTGATCCATAATTAGTTCCGCCGATATTGACCTCCTGTGGCGAGCACTCTCCCCTAAGGCTTAAATACTTTGGCAATACTCTGCACTTAATCC
Source organism: Fasciola hepatica (assembly GCA_948099385.1). Lineage (NCBI taxonomy): Eukaryota > Metazoa > Platyhelminthes > Trematoda > Plagiorchiida > Fasciolidae > Fasciola > Fasciola hepatica. Next base: position 3,063,352 of record CANUEZ040000012.1, on the reverse strand, counting down.
CTTGCTTCCGTATAGCTCTCTAACCCCTGCCTATTGCCACATCTTGTCCGACTGGCCATCCACCTCTTTACCACCATAGGTATGCCTACATCTCCTCCCAGCCGACCAAAAATCACGGTCAGCACTCGCCGTCGCAAGACCACTAAATTCCAAAACTCACCGGACAACTGCTCAGTCTCTCTGGTAGATATACTTGGAAATGCCAATAGACAATCTACGGAAATGACCAAAACTCTGAGCAGTCTTTCCTCCCGACTTGACTCCGCTGATCTGATTATCGGTCAACTGATGCCTATAGCGTTCTTGCTTGATCCAGCCGCACACCATACCCCAACCAATCTACTACTGGCCACGAAATTTGTGGACACAATTGCCTCGGAGATCTTCAGAAGGATAAAAAATGCAAACAATGCGATTGTGTTTAACATTTCAGACCGAATACCTCTCTCAGCTGCTAAAAATATGATCTTGAGCGCTTGCAACCTTGGCTCACAACCGTGCCACTGTGTTAGACTCCGCAAAACTTCCCTGCGCACCACCTGTCCACTGCTTTTCCAGTTTACAAACGAAGTTGTCGCTGAAACCTTTATCAGCCGGCAATCGTTAGTCGTAGCCGAAACCGGCTTCAAGTGCGCCAAGATACTTCCGGACAAGACCCCACTCCAAAGGGAGGTGCACAAGAGTCACGCCCAGAACAGAAACCCCGGTGTTGGTGAAACTAACAATCCACCCCGAAACTCTGGTGCACCTATCACTGGCCATCACCCGATGTTGCCATCTATTGCAGATCACAACGCAACCGTAGATTTAGACAGTACGCCAATTTTCTCACCCAATGAGCCACCTGGCAAACGCCCCAATGTTCAGAATAGCCCAAGCAAATCTATAGACTGGAACAAGCGCCCCAGCATTCACAAAACTGATGAAGGTTCTTCCGACTCATCCACCCGCGAGCTCATGTTCTCCACAAGTCTAGATGACCCCATTCCTTCTACTAGCTCCATGTCGGGTTATGCAACCGTACCTAAAAATCACCGCACCGTCAACCCACCTCCTTCTACACCCATGCATCCCGTTACCTCTGGCATTTTTGATAACCCAACCAAGCCCCTAAGCCCACCCGCTGCACTCACCCATTCGCCACCAGAATGTATCTGGTTACCACCTAGGCCACCACCGCTGGTTAGCCCGTCAGTGCAGACTGACCCTCAGAAGTTAACACTTCGTCGCCAAAAGAACAAGACCCATCAACATAATGCACATGCAAACCATAAGAAAAAAGCTCAGTCGAGCGACATTTTATCAGCCTCTTGTGTGGCTGTGAATCCTACTCTTCCATCTCGGCTAACTGCCTTATCATTTCCACCCTACTTTTACCCACCTTATCCCCCCCAATCACCGCTCCATTACATTACTATCCGCCACACCAACTGCTCTATACCTCTACTGCCACCCAGTCACTCCCTGGGAACCATGTCCGTGCCTCACCTAGCTTCCCACTCCCACAGGACCCATCCACGTCTCTTAGCCTAGCACTGCCATCCATCCGTGGCTGCTTTTTTCCTGCCGGCCCCCTCCGAGAATATTCCCCGCATTCAAACTAATCTCCTAAACAGCACCTCCCCATCCCTCTTTCCTTACACTATCCCCCACCAGGTTATAACTCATCAAATCCGTGGAACAACTGAGGTCCTCCCCCCATCCTTGCCCTATTCTCCACTGGAATTACCACCTTCATCACCGCTACCGAACCCCCCACCATATCCACCACCATCGAGGCTTGCATCGTCTCTTTCCGTCATACTCGTAAATGCCCGTTCATTACTGAACAAAACTGAAGCCATCCACAGCATCGCTCAGCCCTCCAACTTTGATATTATCATTGTAACTGAAACCTAGCTAACGGATTCCGTCCCGTCAGATCAAGTCTTTCTAGTGGGCTACCAGATGTTCCGAAGGAATAGGCCTCGTCGTGGAGGAGGCCGTCTAATTTATGTCAAAAACACTCTTCAGGCCATTCCACTCTCACACACAACTCTCGACGCCGTTCAGGATTCTCTGTGGTTAACGATTCCCTTGCCTAACTCCTATCTTCATATTGGTTGCATCTATCGGCCACCTGGTTCCAACGCTATGGACCTTAACAAGATTATTGACGCGTTCAACTACCTTTCATTGCTGCCCTGTTCCTCCAAACTCATCGCGGGGGACTTCAATGCACCGAGCATCTGTTGGAATACTCTATCTGCCCCAAACAACTTATTAGATTTCATGTCATGCATTCGCGTAGGGCGCTGGATCCAACATGTAACAGTCCCAACTAGAGGTAACGACACCCTTGATTTGCTGTTCACGATTGGTTTATCTGATGTTTCAGCTAGTACGCTTGACCTCTTTCCAGGAAGTGACCACAGAATGGTGTCCTGCGTCTTCGCGGTTCCGCAAGCTTTCGATAAATCCCACCCACCCAATCGTTTCTCTTCAGCAGTCAACTGGGACAATCTCATCTGCACGCTTCGTTCGTTAGACTGGGACGACTTCTTCCTGCAAAGCTGTAAGGTTGATTAGACCTTACTTCGCGGTTTCCTTAGTAAACGCGTGCTTCAGTCCTTTGTACTGCGTGGACCACCTGCACGTTACTCTAATGTGCGGCACTGCACAAATATGTTAACCAGAACAGTATTCTCCACGACCCGTGAGAACGAGAAGGCGATTGGGAGAGATAGTGGTTAGCGTGTATTTGGGAGCGTGCGTGAGAGCGTGCGCAAGAGCAACGGTCAAATGGCAACCGCGCTTGGCAGTCAGCGTTCAGTTAAACAATAAACGTGGTAAAAGTATGAACGAAGATGGCAACCGCTACAGGGGCCTCCTCCTAGAAGTCCGACGGAGTTGGGCTTCGATCGTGATGGTAAGCCGGAATTATTGGTTGTCCAGGAACTCCTCATAGCTTGTCCGTTATATTGTTGTTGACGTCGAATGACAGCTGACGAGTTTACCAGTGCCTGCACTTTCGAGGTCCGATGTGCGTAGGTCCAACTGTGTTTTGGCGCCCACGGGTCTCGTACGAATGCAAGCCGGAAAATGCCTCGTCAGGTCCATCCAAAAAGGCGTTCAGTTGCCGTCTCCAGTGCCAGGCTGACTAATCGTCCCGTTGTCCAGTGAGTGGTTGGCTCCTTGAACGTGCACGGGAGTCAGCCAGGCTACGGATGAAGCCGATGTGACTGTGTAGATCCGTCTGAGAGAGGGCAAGGTAAACTGGAACAAAATAGCGCCTGAGGGCGCCGGCGGATGTTGGACTGTAATAACAACACACAAACGATGTTCGGTGTTGTTGAAGTCGCTAGGAGACCAGAAGAAAATGAAATCATAACTACCGATTGTAATTTCACGGGTCTGTTGTCTGGTAAATCCATGGCGAACTTCCCAACTTATTGCTAACAGTCGGTTGTAAAAATGGTCACGAAATCGGCGAAGCGGACGGGATTTCGTAGTTGGCGACCGCGACGGCTACTTCGCGTTGCGGGTACGGTTGGAGAATCTGATGGACTAGCTGCCGAGTCCTCACTAGGCGTAATTGGGGGTGGTTCGAGTGGTGACTCGCTCGATGCGGGTGACTGAGCGACTTGAGTGGGTGTAAATTGGCCAAGCGGCTTGCACTCAATGACGGCAGGTTTGAGACGATCGATAGATACGGTGTCGTGTCGTCCGTTGATATCAATGACAAATGTTTTTGCCCTATGTTTTATCATCCGAAACGGGCCAGTGTATGGCGCTTGTAGTGGTGATCGAACGCCATCGACGCGAAGGAATACATGAGTAGCGGTTCCTAACGCAGTTGGGACATAACTTGTAGACTGTTGTTCACGCGGCGGACTGGCCTTGAGCACTCGCATGTGCTGCGTAAGGCGTTGAGCATAGTCGCCGTAGTCGAAAGTCACGGTTGGTGAGGGGGCTACCAACTCCCCAGGCAGACGAAGTGTACAGCCATATACTAGTACGGCCGGTGTTGTGTGTAACTCCTCCTTAACGGTACTACGCAGGCTTGAGAGTGCCAATGGTAGTGTTTCACTCCAAAGGGGGTTACCGTTTGCTCGAAGGGCGGCTTTTAATTGCCGGTGGAAACGCTCAACCATACCATTGGCCTGAGGGTGGTAAGCTGTCGTCTTAACGTGTTGGCAACCGAGCGTAGCGAGTAGGCTGCCGAAAGCGCCGTCAAAGTGTGGACCGCGATCGGTGATCACTATTGCCGGGCAACCGAAATGACTAACCCAACCGGTCAGAAAAGCTTTCGCGGCCTCTTCCGAGGTGGGACGAGGGATAGGGACGGCCTGCGGCCAGCGAGTAAAACGATCCACGCATGTGAGCATGTAAACGTACCCAAGCGAAGGTGGGAGTGGTCCTACGAGGTCGACGTGCACATGATGAAAACGTGTTTCAGGTTCTGGGAACCTGGCTAACGCCGCCTTAGTGTGCCTATGGGTCTGAACACGTTGACACTGCAGACAAGCACGAGCCCATTGACGGACATCTCGTTTGACATTGTGCCAAACAAAACGCTCAGTCACCAGTTTCACCGAGGCAGTCACACCCGGATGAGCCAGATTATGGAGTGTCAGGAACGTAGGATAACGGTGGGCAGCAGGAACTACTGGCCTAGGGCTACCTTGCGACACATTGCACACGATGGTATTCTGGGAAGCTGGGATAGGCACTGTGATTAAACTCAAAGAACCGTTTTGCCGAAGTCGTTCGATGTCAGGTCCATAGTTTGAGCCTGTGCCATTGCGTCCAAGTTGATGTTAGGCGTTTGTGACAGACTTAGTTGATATACGCGCGATAAGGCGTCTGCGACGGGATTAAGTACCCCAGAGACGTGTCGTATGTCCACAGTAAACTGTGAGACAAAGTCTAAGTGGCGAATCTCGCGTGGTGAGTATCGATCGGAAGCTGACTTCAGTGCGTAAACCAAAGGCTTGTGGTCTGTAAACACCGTGAACGAACGGTCTTCGAGTGCATGTCGAAAATGACGGATTCCTAAGTAGATGGCTAATAACTCTCTACCGAACGTGCTGAACCTTGATTCGGCGGGTTGTAGGCGCTTGGAGAAGAATGCTAAAGGTTGCCAAGAGTCATCTACGAACTGTTGCAGTACTGCTCCAACCGCTGTGTCCGAGGCATCCGTCACTACCGAAATAGGAGCCAAAGGGTCGTTGTGTGTAAGGAGTGCTGTGTTGGCGACAGCCTCTTTGACCAAGGCGAATGCGGCTTGTGCCGTGTTGGGAAACACGAACTTCCGCTTACCTCCGCGCAACAGGTCGGTGAGGGGTTGCATCATTTCCGCACAGTGAGGAATAAATCGGCGGTAGAAATTCACCAGGCCGGCAAACTGACGCAACTGGCGAAAAGATTGGGGTTCAGGGTAGTCGCGAATAGCGGAAACTTTATCTGACAGAGGGCGGATACCCGAGGATGAAATAGAATGTCCTATGAAAGTGATATCAGACCGGCCTAATTCGCATTTCGCGATATTGTTCGTAACGCCGTGCTGACTAAGGCGTTCGAAAAGTGCTCGTAAGTGCGTAGCGTGCTCTTGCTCTGAAGAACTCGCCACCAAAATGCCATCCAGGTATACGTGGACATTTTCCAAACCACGAGTTGCCTCGTGCATGAACCGTTGAAAGGTCTGGGCTGCATTGCTGAGTCCAAACGGCATTCGCAGAAACTCGAACAGCCCGAAAGGTGCAGTGACGGCAGTTTTAGGGATATCGGCCTCTGCTACCGGGATCTGGTTGTACGCCCGAACCAAATCGATACGGCTGAAGATGGAGCAACCTGATAAAGACGAAGTAAGATCCTGTATATGGGGAATCGGGTATCGGTCCGGGACGGTGACTTTGTTAAGCGCTCTGTAATCACCACAGGGTCGCCAGTCGCCACTAGCCTTAGGAACCATATGAAGGGGGGAAGCCCAAGGGCTACTAGAAGGGCGTATTATACCCAGTTCTAGCATATGTTCGAATTCGGCCTGTGCAACACGAAGCTTGTCTGGTGCTAACCGACGCGGCCTACTGAACACTGGGGGTCCCTTAGTATCGATATGGTGAGTGACACCGGTGGTCACTGCTGGGAGAGGCCCGGCCTGCCGAAACATGGCCGGGTAGGCGGCGATGAGTTCGCCATAAGGTTAGTGTGCCGGTGGTTGAACGTAAAAGGGCGTGACGTGATTCACTCGCGAATCATGACCCGCAACAGCGAGAGTGGTCTGACGATCCACCACTCTGCGGCGCCGTGCATCAACTAACAAGTCAAAGTGCTGCAGGAAGTCAGTGCCCAGAATTGGGTACGGGACGTCGGCGATGATGAATACTCACCGAAAATTACGCTTTAACCCTAAGTTTAAGGTGAGCGACCGCTGGCCAAACGTTGGGATGGCCGTGCCATTGGCGGCGCGTAGTGTTTGGGCCTGCGGTGTGCTATTGTCGGCTTTCGCTCGGGGGAGGACGCTCACTTCGGCACCGGTATCTACAAGGAAAAGACGACTATTGGTGTGATACCCGGCTTCGTGGGTCGCCACCACGGGCCGGGGGTTTAGTTTCCCTGATGAGCACCGGGAAACGTACACCCTGGTTCGCATCGTTTGGCTCCCTCACCGAAGCGACTGTGGTATTTACAATATCCTTCTTTTGAAGAACCGACGAAACGGCGTCGCAATGACGGACTATGGAGCCTAGGTGAGCGTGCGCGGTGCCGCTCCTGTGACCCACTTCTAACTGCTAGGCGTTGCAGGCACGCGTCAATTCTAGACAAAACTGACGCGAGTTCGTTAGATGTTGGCAAGGCAGGCACCGTTGCGACGGACGGCCTGGTTACTCCAGCTACAGCGGGGTTGTATCGTGACATAATGTCATCAGCTATCGCTGCAGTTTCCTCTAGCGAGCATTTGCGCGTGGCACTTAGTAAAACTGGAATGTTATGCGGCAAACGCTGCAGCCAGAGTTCCCTCAAGAGCGGGTCCTCACCTATTGTCGGTCCTCTCAAGCGCTGCATCTCACGCAGAAGTTCGGAGGGCTTCCTACCTCCAAACTCAACGTTTTGAAGTTGTTGCATACGTTGGTCTTGCGTTGGGGTCGTGCGGGCAATGACAGCCTCCTTTAAAGCCTCATAGCTTCGGGAAGAGATTATTACGTCCCTTACTTGCATTGTGACCTCTGGCGGGAGGCGGCCTGCTACCCACCTGAAACGGCTGGCGTCGCTGGTTATACGGCAGTTTTCGAATTCTAACTCGACCAGCGTCAACCAGAGTTCTGGATCAGCAGGTGTGAATGCCGGTATGTGCAGCGTGATCGCCCCAACGGTGGGGTCTGAGCAGGGTTTCCGTTCAGTAGACATAGCGATTGCTTTATCGAACACAGACGGGAAAAGAAACCAACGATCAATGGGGCACTATAATCTTCGCGAGAAAAGAACAAAAATCACGACGAACTAGACACCGAAAATGTATGGGAAAAAAATTATTTGGTAAACCGACCAAAAAACATCAACGGATAGGGAAACAACAAAACACAAAAACGTACGCAGACGGGACCTTCAACGGTAGAAAACAAGGAAACTCACGTGACCTGAGGATCACGTCGGGCTCACCAATTGTAAGGTTGATTAGACCTTACTTCGCGGTTTCCTTAGTAAACGCGTGCTTCAGTCCTTTGTACTGCGTGGACCACCTGCACGTTACTCTAATGTGCGGCACTGCACAAATATGTTAACCAGAACAGTATTCTCCACGACCCGTGAGAACGAGAAGGCGATTGGGAGAGATAGTGGTTAGCGTGTATTTGGGAGCGTGCGTGAGAGCGTGCGCAAGAGCAACGGTCAAATGGCAACCGCGCTTGGCAGTCAGCGTTCAGTTAAACAATAAACGTGGTAAAAGTATGAACGAAGATGGCAACCGCTACAAAGCGACCCCCAGCTGGCTGCTGATTTACTATATTCTAACTACAACTACAACTCGTATCATATCAAACCGAGTCCGTAGTCCAGTCCTGAGCCGAATGCAAAACAAATATCTGAAGCTCCAGAGGGTGTATCACAACAGTAGTGACTTATCGTCATTCTTGCAGCTCCATTGTCTCTCGTTAGCAATCAGAATTAAGTCTGACGATAAGCTAAAAAACAAGAAGTATCGGCCTTGCAATGCCGTGATACTTCCTCAAAGTTGGCACGCCTAGTGAAGAACAGAAATCAGGGCAAACCGGCAGGTATCTCCTCTCTTATTTTGGAAAATAACGATCACATTACCTCATCTGTAGCGATAGCCCAGGCTCTTAATTCTTACTTTGCTACACCCATGACTACGGACCCCCTTACTTTACCCCCATGCATAGACCCTGTCACCGAGCACTTACTGTCTGATTTAGAATTTACTCTAAAAGAGGTGACCAACCAGCTTATTCGTGTCCGGAAGTCCTCACACCTTGGCCATGATGGTGTTCCACCGACACTTCTACGCCTTGGAGGAACTGATATCGCAGCCCTACTATTGAAAGTCTACAACCTATCCATCAAGTATGGCATATTTCCTCCACAATGGAAGACTGCGGTCATCATCCCAATCCATAAGAAAGGACCAATACATGACCCCTCCAATTGCCGCCCTATGAACCACACTAAAATTGCTTCTAGGTTGATGGAACGCCTCATCAAGCAGCGGATGTCCGACTTCCTATTGTCCCATAACATCATCCATAGTGGGCAGCATGGCTTCTTAAAGTCACGTTCATGCATCACTTGCCAATACGACTTTTTTAACCTCATAACGGCGGCCGCCGACAACAGTCAATCCATCATCATTATATACCTTGATATGACAAAAGCGTTCGACCGCGTCCCTCACGCTTTATTACTAACCAAACTCAAAGCTCACGGCTTTTCCGGTTCGCTTTTAACGTGGTTAACATCATACCTATCGAATCGCTCACAAGTGGTTTACATTGATGGGTGTTTCTCACAGCCTGCTCCAGTCACTAGTGGAGTTATACAAGGCAGTGTACTCGGTCCTTTACTTTTTCTCATCTACATAAATGATATATTTCCCATCTTGCACCATGGCACCCCATTCCTCTTCGCTGATGACGTTAAGATTGTCTATGAGTTTCCTCGTCAGAACCTCAACATTATGCTAGATGAAATTTCTAGTGGCCTAAAGCGACTCGGGGATTGGTGCAATTCATGGAGTATGGACTTCTCGGCCTCGAAGAGCTGCTACACAACATTCGGATGTCAAGTGGCCTCCGGAACCCTGCTTATCCACGACCTACCCATCTCGTACAGCCCTTTAGTTCGAGACCTTGGTCTTCATTTTTCTTGCAGTTTTAGGTTTTCTGAGTTTGTTCCACTCCAGATTGCAAAGACGAGAAGAACCACTGGTCTCATCTCCAGAACCTTTCGGCTAAATGATTGCAAACTGCTCACTTACAAGTCTCACGCCAGGCCTCTCCTTGAATACTGTCCTATTATCTTCACCAACATGACGACATCCGACCGCATTTCTCTGGAGTCCGTGCAACGTCAGTTCACCAAACAATTGGTGGGATTTTCCTCCAGTTTGTGTTACAAGGATCGATGCATCCTACTCAGTCTTGACCCTCTATGGCTGCGTCGCATGAAGCTCAATTTATGCTTCCTGTTTAAGCTGTACCACCGTACGGCCTTTTCGTGTACCGAACCTATTCGTCTCACTCCCTCCACGAATTATGTTCTACGCCATCGGTCATTGCAGTTCTCCATTCCTAGATCAAAACTAGCGTTAAGATTTAACTTCTTCCTTATAAAATACTCAAAGTTATGGAGTAAACTCCCGCTAAACATCCGCGAGAGTCTCTCAATTTCCCAGTTCAGAGGCTCGCTGAATCACTTCTTGACTGTTCCCAATGTGATCCTTCTTACCGGCCAGACCGTCACCGAAGAGGTGGCCTACGAAAACGGGTTTGATTACTAGGATTATTGCACCGGAACTTTCATTTCTCGCCCGATGACAAACGCCAGTGCAACATACGTTCACGTTCCTGTGCATGATAACAATTTTCTATAGTGCATCACCACTGATGCCCTAGCGATTCTTTCTGCATTCTTCCTTAATTGCTCTTCAGAACTTCTAATTGCGTACAAACAATTAATCCTTTGAAATGCAGACGCAGCAGCTCACCCGGTTTACGCTATATTGCAAGCCCGAGGTAGTACTTATCAACCCTACGCTATTTAAACTCTCGAATTTAAACCCAGACCAAAATATGAAATGTGCTACTGACCGTTCATATAAACCCAACCAGTGTGCCAGTCACATTCGCTCACAATCTGTTATTTTAAACCTATATTATTGCATTGTTGCCAAACTGCTTTCTGCGTAAGCAAACGGTACTGAGAATTATCATTTCTAACTGCTCTAAACCGTGAGACCCTAGGTTTTTCATTAGCATCCGAGCGATGCCATGCCAACGTGAAAAAGCATAAATCCTTTGGGATGCATACACCGTTACCAAACTAGTGTACGCAACTCCGTTAGCCTGCAGCAGTATAGCACAAATCCACCGCGAGCCTATTTTTACTTAGAATGTGGAGTAGGTGCCATGCTTCATTCACAGACGTAACCAGTCCATTATCTGTTGTCTTCATATATCATCATAACCCACAGCTGGAACCACGTCCAGACTGCAACCCCCTTTATTTCAGGTCTGTTGTGTCCCACTATCGCAGTCACCAAACCGGATAACCAAGGACGCCACTTTGACTCGAAAGGACAGACTCAATAGAACCTACCATAGCAACTGGGACCGAAATCAAGCCACCCGACAGGAAATACTCCCAATTGCTTATCAGATCATTCAGCTTTTTCTAAAACAACCAACACACATTCCAGTTCATGCGCATCTTGCTAATATACCACCACACTCAGCCGATTGACCGACACATACTTTGCCCTGCTAGACGAAACATACCCGTATGATGTCGTACGTTACCAGAAACGACGCTGAATATCACTGAAGGCAAATGCGTCAACATATGTATATGTATATTTGTTAGTGAAACAGCATATTAACGCTCAAGTCCATGCGGAGATTTCACACTTTATTATCCGTTACCACAGTCCACCTTTCCTCCGAACCGTAGCCGGTTGGAAATTGACTCTCCACTCCTCGAGGACCTTCCAGTTGCGTTTTCTCATTTCTGAATGTTACATGCTACTGATCGTGAATCTAAACTCACCTTTTTATGGACTGCTGTTTCTCCCACATCCACCAGTGTTCGCTTTCACGAAATTGGTCTCGGCACCGTTTCGAAACTCATTCCATTTATTGAACTCCGGTAAATCCGACATTCAGGGTCTGCATCGTCTTCATGGATCGCTATTCTCTCCGCGTGCACCGATTTTCCCGAGAACACTTCTTTACAATCTTTTTTTTCTTTCTTCTTTTCTTCTTTCTTTCTTTCTTCCCTGTTCAAAATTTACTCCATCAGTAGAACCTTAGCAGGCCTCCGTTTCCCAGCTTGCATCATTCTCATTCATAATGCGTCCTTGACACTGCGCCAACGGTTTTTCGATATCTCCACCGCCGAGCCCGGAATCGAAACCGGTTTGAAGCTGCCGCGCAAACCATTAGTAAAGTGATCCATTCAAACTGTTGCTGGCTATGTCTATCTATCGCTGATACTCTCGACTTTCATACTTTGAATTTGTGAATATTCCACCTTATCGAGTAACGTGTCACACCGTGATCATGCGCTAGCGCGTGCGTCTCGACCATGGCCGAGAAATATACCATTATCATCATTATATGATATCATATAGCCCAATAACCCAAAACGCCTTCCTTAGGAAATCCAAGCTTGCATCCCTCCAACCGAAGTACCTTAAGGTGCAAAGACTTCACCTCCAAAACCACGACTTCTCTCTTCTCATGAGACTTACACGTCTTACTGATATTATCCGGGACCTAAAGGAAAACAGCTTCACAACGAAGAAGCCAAGGCTCTAAGGCATCCCAATAAAACATTGAAACTCTCACTGCTACACAAATCCAGGAAATAGGCAATATATACCATAATCCAATAAGTTATGTTACCGAATAAAACTTTGGCCACCTCCCCTCCTGATATCGCTGAGGCCTTCAACCATTAATTCGCCAATTCCATGGCCCCCGCCTCAGATACAGCCTCCCAAATCCTCTGGCTATTACCAGCTCTTCCTTATCTACCCTAACCTTAGAAGTAAACGTTATTACCAGGCCCATTTCAAGCAATAAAGCAGCTGCCCATACTGGACCAGACAGGTTGCCCCCAGCTGCAACCACTAACGGTGGATCGGACCTTCCACTTTTATTACTAAACCTATTCGCCTTGTCACTCAAATTTAGTTTGGTACCGTCGAACTGAAAGCATTCAGTCATCGTCCCACGACACAAAATAGGACCTTTCCATGAACTCACTAATTACCGTCCCATCAACCATACCCCTATCATTTCCAGAATGATGGAAAAAATTATCAAAGATGGCATTACAGCCAAACTTTCCGGCATTTCCAACATCCTCTAGGTATTCGCTTGACGGCCGCTCCCCCATGTACAATCCAAAATGTTTGCCAAGTTCCGCGAGTAGCTGAGAAGGTCCTGCGTGTCCTTCTATCGCGTGATACCATCGGATTATCGAGTCTGTAATCGGATGAGTCTTGGGTAGTATCACGGGATGTTTCACACTCTGAAGCTGACCGGAGTAGTTCAGTCGTCCTCCAACACAAATAATTCCATTAAATAAATTTGGATCGAGTTTAAATGGAGTCCTGTTCATCGGAGATTTGTCAGTGCATAGGTTATTGCTCCTGTCTCGTAGCCATTTTAACTCTTCGCCATAGACCTTAGCTTGCACAATCAAAATAACACTTTCCTCCGCTCTAGCAATGTCTTGTAACTTCAACGGCCCACTTTTCAACCCTAGAGTCGTGCGCCCGCCTCTCATGACTGCAATGTACATTTTAAAACGGGTTAACCACGCTACCGACTTCAGCAAGTGAAACCAACTGGAGTACCTAGCTAGAAGTGCGTCCGTCCATGTATCCTGCAACACTGTGAGAACTGTACTCGAAGGCTGCTTCAACTCAACGTTTGGTGGTGCTGCAGCAACCGTATGACTGGTCGGCCATGAAGTTTCATTGTTCTTTAAGAATTCAGGACCTTCAAACCGGCAGCTGATATCACTTGGTAATGTGCTTCTCGAGGCCAAGTCTGCAGGGTTTGTCTCCGATCTGACATGATGCCGCTGCCAGGGTTCCGACCGCTGATGGATTTCCGCCAAACGGTTCGCAACGTACGTACTAAATCTCGTTTTGGTATTGTTTATGTAGTGCAAAACTGTAGCTGAGTCCCTCCAGTAGTAAGTCTTATCAAACTTGATTCCAGTTTCTTCCATAAGAATCCGAGAAACTCTAACGGCCAGTCTTTCTGCGGCTAACTCCAATCGGGGGATTGCTACGGCCTTCAGAGGAGATACCCTTGACTTAGAAAACAGTAGGGCACAGTAGGAGGCTACGTCCCATAAAACCATTCCGGAATACTCCACAAGGCCATAGCCAACTTCAAAAGCGTCACAAAATACATGAAGCTGTACACCTTTGTTCATTGAGTCACCTCTAATAATAGAACGCTGAATTTTGAATGCGCATAGTTGTTCCATACTTCTTAACCACTCATTCCAGCATCGTAGGGGTTTTTCTCCAAGTGGGTCGTCCCAACCAAGCTTCAAGCAACACAGTGATTGCAGTGACACCTTGCCTGGCAGAACGAAAAGTGAAACCAACCCTAGTGGTCAAGCACGGATGATGCTATAGACAACAATCCACGCCTTGTTTGAGGTTTTTCGGGTATTGCGAATGAAAAATGGAACGTGTCTTCTATTGTTTTCCATTCTGACCCCAACATCCTCTCCGGCACGGGCGCGCAATCATCTTTTTTCAAAGTGGGGTGGGCCAGCTCCGACTTCGGTAAAATATCCAGCACCTCCTTACGATTAAACACCCACTTATGAAGCCGGAATCCACCTCGTGATAGTAACTCACTCATCTGGATGGCAAAAGCTCTTGCATTCTCCGGAGTGGGCAAAGAAACAAGACAGTCGTCTACATAGAAGTTGTTAAACACGACCCTGGAGAAGTAACCTTCATACTGTCCTCCCCAATCATCTGCCGTGCGACATAGCGCGAAATTCACACAAAATGGGAAGGAAGTGGCACCAAATGGGTGGGCATTCATTTGATATTCAACAAGATTACAACATAGTGGACCATTTTCCCACCAGAGGAACCTCAGTGCTCTTCTGTCTCTCGTCGGCACTCGAATCTGCATGAACATTTCTTCAATATCCGCAGCCAACGCGACAGATTCCTTCCGAAAACCAAGCAACACTCCAATTAAGCTTGCTGTTGTATCCGGTCCCTGTAGCAAGTAATCATTCAAGGAGCGTCCCTGGCATGCAGCCGCACAGATAAACACCACTCTCAACTTACTAGGCTTTTTAAGGTTTGCAACTGCGTGATGTGGTAAGTACAACTTTTGCTCAAAACCCGATTTAGCTGTACATCGGGCACTAACTGGGCGTGGCCCTTGCGCAAATAACCCTCTATTTTTGTAGAGTATTTGTCAAAGAATTCAGGGTCACACGCGGAACCTTTTCCTCAAGCCGTTCAATCTCTCTTTGGCTACAATATAGTTATTTGGAAGTCTCACCTCAGGATTCCTCCACGGAAGTGCAACTTCATAGTGTACGTTCAACCGGGTTATGGTATTGGAAACCATATCAGCGGCCTCTTTGTCTTCAAATGAAAGAGAGTTTTTTTGATGCACACCCACTGCAGAAATTGGCGTTGTATAGTCGATCGGTCTGTTCTGCTAAGGGATCGATTCCGCTCTCATTGTGGTTTACTGTCCTCAAAAAGCGTGGTTCCTGGTTTATCGGACCAAGAAAGACCCATCCTAAAATCGTCCGTACAGCATAGGGTTGTTTTCTTTTGCCGCATCTTTGCTCTAATGCCCAATATGCTTCTGGGACATCGGCACCTATCAGGATTCGCACTCTCGAATCTTCCAGATTCTGTCTTTGGACTCAATGTAGGTGAGGCCAGGATAAAATGTCCGCATCTGTGCAGTACTAGACTGCTTGGATTGGTAGCCTATAAACACAAAAGGCTCTTTCTATAATCACGGAATCATTCTCTTACAATGAGTTCAGTCGCAGCTCCGTTATTCCCGAATTCCAAGTGGTAGTCCCATTTACCGTCGAAATCGAAGGTGGGGTCGTGAGTGCCTTCAGGCCCACCAGCTCCATAACGTCTTTTTGTATTGGAGTCACATCAGACCTGCCGTCCAGCAAAGCGTAGGTCTCCACAGAGCCCCCCGGTCCGTCTACTCGCACTGATAGCACACCTAAAATGGCCCGACATTCTGGCCTAAGAGTAGCCGCACGGTTATTGGTTCACTGCCCAGGCCTTTTTGCATTGTCCGTACCCAGCTTATCCCGCTGCAGCCCTCGTGTTGTATCTTGCGTGACTCGATCAGTACACTGCTTCTGTGCAACTGCAGTATAGAGTGGTGCCGGTTCTGACAATCTGATGTTGAACATGGTTTGGAAAGGGGACAGTTGCTGAACAGATGTCCACACTTGAGAGACGAAAAACAAGCCTTGATTTCTTTGATCGGTGCTCAACGACCGGGTATATGACGAGACAGGAATCGCTAACGTTCCTCAAGTGCGTGCATTCCATTACATACCGAGAACCTATTAGCTGCGACCAACAAAGTGCTTCCCTGATTTGGCGTGAACCGTGTCGCTTTTGGATGCTGGGTTTGTGCGTAATTCCTCCTACTGGATGACCGCGAATACCCCTGAGCCTTGCTGTTGGCAGACAGTTTGCCAAGCCTACTTCGAGCAATCCGTACCTCACGGGACACTTAGTGCTGCAGATCTTGGAACCTCGGTTCGTCTCCTCTTCCCGAAATATCATCAACGGTCCTAGCCCACGAATCCTGGAGACGCTTTGGTAGCACTCGAGTGATACTTTTTATAGTCTGCAGTGAGTTGAGGTCTGACATGCAATTCATCTGCGTGAGGGCAACTTCACAGTTCAGAATTTTCAACGACAATTTGGTCAGGGCATCCGAATCTTCCACCAGAGGCTTCAAACCTTGCAGTAAGCCGTCAATCGGTGAACGAGCCAATACATGATCTTGTCCATGCAGATTCCTTAGGATTTCCCTAGCCCTATTGTATGCCAGTGTTGGAGGCAACACAACACATTCGACAATCCTATCCCTTGCAGTAATGCATCAAATAAAGTAGGCGCTGGCCATTGTCTTGAACTCTACCTTCGATGTAATATTCGAACTGTTTCACAAACCTCCAGTACGTTGACGAGCAGCCCGCAAATGACTCCAGTTCCACTCTGGGTAAATCCAAACGATAATCTTCTGCAGGTTCCGCCACTGGAACCACGCTTGTTGCTCGTGGTGCATCGTTCTGCACGTGGCAATCACCTAGGTAAAGAGAAAGATGTTCACTGACCATTACTGCACCCCTGACTTCATCTCTGTTGACTGGATTTTCTTCTTCCTCAGCGAGTGCCAAAAGCAGTTTCGCCATTTCCGTCTGATTCCTCACCTGGAGCAGCATACGTTCCTTATCTAACTCTAATTGTTCTGCAACCTGCTTCTCCCTCAAACCTCAATAGTGTTCCTCCTGGGCTCTTTCGCCCCAAATTGGACAACAAACAACAACTGCAGCTGGGTTACAGCAAAAGGTTAGACACAGAAGATGAGATTACCAAATACAGTCACAACGAAATTCAAGCTGCGTGACTCTCGCTCGAGGCAACGGTAGGAGTCCGGTTTGTGACAAAGATTTAGAGAAATAGAACAAACAATGGGAATTCCAGCGAAGATATTTCATACGAATGATGAAAGTCGTTTGTGACATGGATGCTTATGTATGGAACGGGGTTTCCTGAACTCCTTTACATGCTCTGTATCTTGCAGTTCCTCACAGGCCGTCTCTTTCGCTATCATCCGGCTGACGGCCAAGATATGCCTCCATTCCTTCTCCATCTTTGTATCACATCTACTGTGTCAAATTCCTATGAGCTATGTTTTTTACCTGATCCACCCTTCGCGTCTTACTTTGCTCGCTTCCTGTTTTTTAATGAATATTGTGCCCTGTTTGCCCACCATCTATTGCAGAGTACCAAAGCTTCGTTGCTACCTAATCCTTTGCAGTGAAGCCCACCTTTTCTCCATCGTTTCCCGCTATTACACTTTCCTATACCGATTTCTAGCTTTTCTCATGTATATCAGTCAGAGTCCAGATGTCCCTTTATTAACCAGCTGGATCCCCCACCTGACCTTGAATTTCAAACTCACTGGGCGTCCATCTGAATCAGTCCATGGGTTCATTTAAACTCAGTATATTTTCTTTAGTGTGTATACATTTGCCATACTTTCATCCCACGTTAATCCCTCTTCTAAGCCTCTTTTTTACAACTTCTGTCGTGTAAATTTTTACATTTACAAGGGTTTTGTCTGTTTATTCCATCACTTGTAAGCAGTTGATCATGCACCTGGCATGCCTCGGGCGTCTCCAAAATGAACTATTGTTATTATTATCCATGAGATTCTACGATTCCAGATTATCGAATGAACAATGACACGAAACAGATAAAAACTTCAATGATGCGATCACAAGGACTCGAAAACGAGAACCGAATTGCGGCGTGCGAGGGAGGAGCACGTGCGTCACATATTTCCAGAACAAGTGTATATTAAGGCAGCGCGCTAGAGTCAGTTCAGTTCAGTTCAGTCTGCACAGGACAGGTAATGGCCACGGCCAATCGAGCGTCCAGAATTCCTTCGACGGTACTCACACCACTGCCGAGTTTATTTCGTCGAATCCTCGCATGCACTAATATAGTCGAATACAGAAACGTTGGTTCATAAAAACATACAGTGCATAAAACAAGTCAATAGTGTAAGTTAGTGGGTGATGTTAAGGAAAACATGGAACTGCAGTGATTTTGGGAGGATTTTCCACGACAGGTCGTAACACCCTCTGGAGTGATCTTGTGGCCAAGGAGCACAAGTCCTGGTTTGCTAAGTTCACGTTTATCAAGATTGACCGCTATTCGATGTTCGGACAGACATTGAAATAGTAGCGTCAAACGTTGGAAATGTTCGTCTACGCTCGACGATGCGAATAACAAGTCATATATATACTCAAACAAATTCTAAATCTCGTGTAAAGCGATCAATTAACCTCTGGAATGTCTGTGCAGCATTTCGCAAACCAAAAGACATACGTAAGAACTCCAACAAACCAAAAGGAGTCGTGACAGCTGTTTTGTTGACAACTTTAGCGGCGACTGGGATCTGGTGATAGGCAAGACGGAAACTTGAGCCCCAGCATCAACTAGGAACCTAGCGTCAGTGCACGAATCATGCATGTAAAAGAAGCGACAAACCTAAGACTGATTGCCGGCGAGTGCGGCCGCCTTTACTTGCCAGCAGGGGCGTTTCCCACCGCGTATTAATAAAGCTCTTTGCATCTACGGGCGGCTGGTCCAAAAAAGCGACGGGGCCAACAAAAACCACTCGTTGGTTGGCCTCGTTTGGAAGATGCAGGCCAGGTGTATTCGTGGTCGACGTGGGCAGCGGAGGACATCCGTCTATGCCGTTGTTTACGTGAGCTACTGCGAGGGGTCGGTACTTTAACTCTATACTTGAAAGAGAGTCGACGCTGGATGGATCGAGAGCGCCGAGGCCTCTCCGGCCATCCATTCAGATCAACACCCCGAAGATTGCACGATGTCGTGGCGATGAGGGGGTTAGCCCCACTGCCGACACGAGCGACAATCTTGTCACCCACGGCGGGCGACTAATCCAGGGAGGTTTCGGAAGTTTGGGACTGACCAGTATGGAAGATTTTTGAGGGTAGCTAATGAACATGTCTTCTTTCCAGTCTGGCAGCGAAATATCAACGTTATCCCCTCTATCGGTCGAAAAGAGGAAACGCGAGTCGGTTAACAGATGCAAAGTTGTAATCTATATATCGTGGCATCGAAACAGTACTAATACGAGTGATACTTCGAACGGACTTGAAAGCAATGGCTTAACTGAAAGCGAACTGCAAGAGTGTTCAATCGGTGAAGAACCGGAAGTGAAAGTAAATGATTCAAAACGAGGCGGAAGGAAACCTCGGAAAAGTCAGCCCAGTAAAACGTACGCAACAGAAAAATGCAGTGAGGTCGATGTGAAACGTCAGAAAAGATCGTAGAGAAAATAAATCCAAAATGATGTCGAGAAAATGGTCATTGTCTCAGAACGATCGAAGCCACTACTAATCTACGGCGCAATAACACAAACCACTTGATGATAAATTTTCCAAAATTTCTCCACTGTTTTTACCAGCGGAATCTATTCGTGACATTTCACGTCAAACTTTACACTGCATTTCCAGTCAAAGGTGTATCCTCCTCCTCTCGGGGAGTTCTGTACAATGTCTGACAGCCTCACAGCAACTTGCCATTGCGCATCGATCTTGAGTAGGCAATGTCAACCGCTGTCTGCATCATCTTCGCACATATGCACACTCCGCACTCTATAACTCTACGCCTTTCACCAGTCCCACGTTCCACCATTTTATCACTTCTCTGGTACCGATTTCGAGGCCGACTCGTGCTTACCGCGCATCTTCATGTCAGTTTATTCCACTCAAACATCACCCAGACTCACCTCACTGGTGGAGTAACTTCGGCCTCTTCCCCGTAAAATATGCCAATACTTTATCCTACTGAGTAATTTTGTACACGTTGATCATGCGTTTATGCGGGCACCTCGACCGTGGACGAGGAATATACTGTTATCATCACATCAGTAACCAAATACTGCAGTACATGTACGATCGCTCGGCAAGTTAGCCTTTGCGAGCAATGAAAAAAGGGCTGCATGCTACTTCCGAATCCGGAATTACAGAAATTCGACAATCTCAATCCACTAAGAAAGGAAAGCTCATCATGATGAACGCGGTAGGTAAATAGTAAACAATAACAAATCAACACTCCGAAAATCGTACGTGGCTATACAGAACTCGGGATTGATCGTAAAAATGGAACAGAATCAACGACCGAGAGCCAAATGCCCTGAATGGTTTTAAAAGGGACAAGAAGTTGAAGCAATTAAACAAAGATTGAATAAAAGGTGGGAATAGCCACTTTCAGCGAACTAACTGAATTTGGTGAACTTTTCTCCCACATGCAATTTGCTGCAACGCGTCAGCACCGTAACATTCGCTAGTGAATCTAGAATCTCTAAAAAGCTAAGCCTAGAATAGCCTGGTACACCTGGGCGACGAAGAAAACCCACGGGAAAGGGCAAAGCAGGCCAAGGCCTCGGGTAAGAAACTGACTGCCGTATGTTGGGACTGGAGCGCCGTTAGCGGCTTGCAGTGAAAGAGTTGTAGGATAGACAGCAGACCATTTTGAAACTGGTAATATACTGACCTGCCCCCTCCGTGTTGATTGAGAATTGCATACCGTTATTCTTGTTTTTCACGTAAGGCCGGTGGGTCTTGTCGCTAAGCTGAATTAGGAGAAGAAAAGGTGTTCATTTCCAGCAATTTTTTCGAATGCTGGGCTAGCTCAACGCGCTCCCTAATGAGCGCAAGTAGAGCTGCCAAAGCTTCTAATGACGTAGCCAAAAGTTAGATCAACGTGGCTCCAAGTGCGCCCAACCGGGAGCGCGTTGGACGTGCTGCTTTGGAAGAGATTTACCGGGGAAAAATCGGTTCCGGTATATGTTTGCTGATATGCCAGTAAAATTCCGGCGATCTCCCATATAGTTGTTAGTGAAATTCTGGAAACTATTAGATTCGTGGGGGTACCTGAAAGATGAACGGTGGACAGATGAAAAATTGAAGTATTCCCCCCGTTCTTTTTTTCCTTTTCATATCCCCACCAAGAATCCCCTTTCCTAGGCCAATTTCTTTTTGTTGGCTCTCATCTAACGGTCCTCAAAATCATCAACTAACAAACCAAAATCGCCATGCGCTAAGTTTGCGCTCACAATTCCAAAGCAATTTCAGACAACATATCTACCTGTAAAGCATCCCACCAACTAGTGACGTCTTAAAAGATCACGTACAATACCAAGCGAATAAGTGCTAAATCGTAGATATACGGGAAAAGTGGGTGGCAAGGGTAAAAAATCTTATTTTAAGAATAGTGTTGTGAAAACCGTAAGCAGTCTTTGCCCATAAGCGACCATCAAACTGTATCCAGCAGAGATCTGCAAAAGAATAAGAAAATAAATCCAATCACAACAGATTCAAATATACTTCACGATGCTTGTTAGATGTGGAAACGAACGGTTCACGACAAAATTGAAAGTTTTATGAGCCAACGCTCTCATCACGTTCAACACAAAAGTGAAAACTCCTAGCGGACCTGGGTGTGAGGAAACACAGAATGTGCATGGTGGTTGATGGCAATTCAACTAGAGGTATTTTCATTCGGG
Organism: Fasciola hepatica; assembly: GCA_948099385.1. Lineage (NCBI taxonomy): Eukaryota > Metazoa > Platyhelminthes > Trematoda > Plagiorchiida > Fasciolidae > Fasciola > Fasciola hepatica. The sequence goes on along the minus strand of CANUEZ040000012.1, from coordinate 3,041,759 downwards.
AATCGGAATAACTTTGGTTAGTCCCATTTGAATATATATTTCATTTCTCAGTTAGATATTGGGACACCGTCGTTCTGTTTACGCAAGGAAATTCTAAGATATTGCCGTAGTTTTGCTTCATGACATACTCCACGATTTCTCTCTGTTGAGGCAACGCTAGTGAAAGACAAATCAGAGCCTTTAAGCGCGCATGGCTAATGAGACGAATGGAGTACGGAGAACGCTGGGACCTATAATCACGAATCAAATGATGATTCGCTAATTATCATAAGATCGAAGACGCGAACATGCAGAGCTCTTAATGGTGCGTGTCATGTTGGCGGTCGAACAGCTCGGTTTGGAACGACAAAGGAAATTCCTACATTCGGCGGCAATACCGATGACAACTTTGTTATGATTGGAACTTCCACTTCCGAATTAGTATTAAAGCAACAAATGCAGCAAACTCTCCGATCCGAATTAGACGCACTGAAGGAATGAGGATGCTGGTTGAACTGGAACTCAATTCAGAACTGTATTCCGCGCAGTTATTATATCGAAGCATTCAAGGCTGCACTAAAGCAACGCAGAAATAGCATTATTAGTTATCACATCAACCACAGCTTAAACGAAGTTCCGGTGTTCCATGATTCAGCTGTTGTTTATGGCGCTATCTCTCAGGTCTTCCAAATTGTACCACTGTGTTTGTGACAGATGCTCCGGAATCGTTCTCTCTTGGAATAGACTCAGAAACATCGGAATTAGGATATTCGGAAGTGGCATTAGAAATAGGCATGCAAAAAGCAACTGGGCCCAAACGCATAAAACGGATAGAACCGTCATTCAAATCAAAAATATTGCACAGTCTTCCCCCTGATTGATTAAAAACAATACCCCGAGAATGTCTCCGTCCACGTTGTCGATGATAAGCTCAGCTAGTCCCAAGCTGAGCAAATCAGTTCTCAGTGCTGTGTTCCTAAACAGAATTTTTCCATGCTCTCCACAGTCATCGAATGGGCGGATTCACGGTACTGTATTAGAAAACTGTCAACACTCCTGTCGAGTTTGTCGAAAGTACTGACTAACACAGATGCAATCACACTCATCAAAGTACGAACAAAGTTCTCAGCTGCACCTGTTGATTGTTGGTGTCGAGGTGGAGTTAGCATATGGCGACCACTTAATGGTTTCAGTCAGTCAGTCACCTTCGTTGTGAAATGGCTTTCGTTGTCGGTAACAGTCGCACTCAGAACACCTTCCCGAATGAATGCTTTACGTAGGGCTGTAATCGTGAAATCAGCATCAGGAGAGTTAGTCAAATATACCGTCGGCCGACGAGAGTAGGAATAAATAATAACCAGAGCATAGTACCTGTCTGAAAAATAACCACAATAATGAGCGCGCACATGTGGCCAAGGATTCGAAAAAAATAAGTCACTGCTTCCATTTCGATGGTTGCGTGTGAAATTTATGTGGACAGTCAAGACAGGTTTCGCAATACTGCACAAACCGTCATTCCACTCTGGCCACCAACGAGTGAGACGGGCAAGGGATTTCATTTTGCAATACCCAAGTGTTCTGAGTGTACAAATCTTGCAAAACCGCAGCCCTTATTGTAGGAGGTATAACGATTCTGTATTTACAACACAAGATACCATCACTAGTCACCGAAATTTCTTCGCGTCGTTTATGGAATTCAGGAAATAGACGCCAAACATCTGCTCTCCACACATGTCAAACACAAGATATGGTAGCTTGATAATACCTATTCGTTTCTCACATATACTGGCCAACTAACGGGTAGTGGCTGTGCGAGCAAGCAGTCAGCAGTAGAGGTTTCTTCGGAATTTGCCTAGTGAGACAAGTAGTCTATATGAGGAATAGATTGTGCTTTGTGATTTTGATAGTCATTGGAGTGCGTTGATAAAGCGACACTCCAGGGCTGAACCGTGGCTGCCGATGACTTGGCCAAGGACCGATGTGGATCATGGATAAACTCCAGTGCTTCATCATCATCAGTGGGAATGGTGAAGTGAGTGCTAAGCAAATACTTGTGCAGACGAGTAACGAACCAGTGAACATCCAGTGCCTCTTGTTGCGTCTGTGAATATCCGCGTTCAGTGGCACTGAGTTGGCGAGAAATGTACAAAACTGGATGACTTTCTTGTTCTGGCACGGCACAGATACCCGTAGGAGAGGAGCCCGTAAAATCAGTCCAAAATGTTTGTGGGAATAAAGTACGAAGATCAGCATTAGCGGACAGAAACGGTAATAAATCATGCAAGCATTGTTCATGCATTGAAGACCACTGGGACGTCTGTTTGGAAAGAAGATAGAATAAGGATGCAGTTCTGACAGCAAAATTGCGAATAAATCCAGAATAATACCGGAGAGAACCCGGTAGCGAAAGTAATTCAACGATTGATTTGGAAGAGGACGCATTGGATAATGAAGCAAAAAGGTTGGGATCAGGACAAGAACCAGGAGGATCAACCAAATAACCCAAATAAATGAATTCAGAAGTGGAGAAAACACACGTATCAGGGGAGATGGCTGTATTATGTCTCAGAAACTTATCCGGCCATAAAAGCAAACGGTAATCATGCACATCTTTGATGGGAGCTTATGGAATAATTCCATCTTGGCAAGCAAAAACACCTTCTAAATCGGAAATAAAAGAGTTTTAAGTGTCTGGAAAAATAGCCGAGGGAAAATCTAGGACCCAGAGGCCGATAATTGTCCTGGTATTAAATCTAGTCAGTTCACGGCACTACTCATCAAGTGGAATCTGTAGAAATGCACCTTTGAAGTAAATTTTATGTAAACACTAATAACCGCGACACTGATGGAGAACATCCTCAGGTTCGACAGTGGAACTAATGGACTGTTTCAGCAGCTTGTTCAAGGTAATACGGTAATCACCACAGGTTCGAAGAGTTCTGCCGTCGCGCTTTAGTTGAGTTACTATCGGAGTAGCTAAAGCTGAAGAGCTCACCGAAGTCAAAAGCACTTCACGGACCGAATCACCTAATGACTTCTTCAAGGGCTCACGAAGTCCGAAAGGAATAATGCGGAGTTTCGTAAGAATGGGACAGTCGGTAACTTCAAGATACAAAGGATCCATCTTGAAACTACCAGAAACTTCAGAACGGCCAAGAGTTAAACACTGAATACAGGACTGTTGAGAATCAGACAAAAGTCAGTGAAATATACAATTCATGCAGTTCAAACCAACGGTGGAAAAGTCGAGGTCAGTTACAAGAAAAGGACTCTTAGGGGTAGTGGATAGTTCATCAGTGAGAAATGATTCACACGAACCAAGAACACGTAGCGGGTATCCTGTCATGTCTTCAACTGAGATGGAAGAGGGTTGGAGCTTCACACTAGGATTAAATTTCTGAGGAACCTTCTGAAGAATAAACGAACCAACACTGCCGGCGTCATTATTAAATGAATATTAAAAAGAATGGATGACAATAAACTAACGCATAATGTAGCGATCGGTATTGAAGCTAACGACAGATAAAGCAAAAGATTGAAAATCTGAAGGTAAATGATTATCTTTGGATGGATGCTCAGTAAAGCGTGTTTTTTACTTCCTTATACGGGCTGAATATGACCTACCCTACCACAACTGTGAAACTTCGCAATGCAAAGTCTGCAGGTCAATCGACAATGCCTCTGGCCACAATAGTTGCAAGCATTCCACTGTTTGCTTGGTTGGACTGTCCGAGAGTGAGAATTTTAGCCGCATTGGTTGCCTGAAGGTAGTACTTCACTTGTCTCGGCGATGGGTTAGAAGCAGACTTCGGATTTTTCGCGCTGAACAAAACTAAAGTCCTGTTACCAACAGCGCCATGAACTTCTTGATACTGCTCACGAAAAAGTTTGACGAATTGAGAAGTGCATTCGTAAGGCCGAAAAATTCTTCATTGCAACTCAGTATAACTGATAACTGCGGTAAATCTGTCTCGTAACTGCCCCTTCGAGGTGATCACCAAAAGTGCACTCCGTGGCCAGTGTCTGCAATTTCAACACACAATACCGTATTGATTGGTTGGCGCTTCACATCAATGAGTGAATTTTTCCTCTTCAGCAGCTCCAAGATCCACCGTTTGAATGGGCTTCAGCAGCAATACCTTCAAGGGTTGGTATGGCAAAGATACTGAGCAAAGCACAAAAACCGAATACTTCACTAAGGAATATGTATCATTTTCAAGGACTGCCAAGAAATGCGCAGTCTTCTTAGAGTTTAGGGATTTTCAATTGGAACACCATACTCCGGAGTGTTCCGTGTAGTCCTCAACCTTTCTTGCACAGCTATGAACACTCACTCTTTAAACTACGGACATTCATGGTGCGAACTGACAGCAAAGCCAGATGTTGTGCTCGTAACTTCCACTTTTGGATTGGTACTATCACAAGGAATATAGCAGAAGCTCCGATCTGAACTTGATGCACTGAAGGAATGAGGACACCGGTTGTACTGGAACACATTTCAGAATTGTACTCCGTGCAATTGTTGTATAAAAGCATTCAAGGATGTAACAAAACAACATATACCAATGTCTTTGCAGTCATCACGGATGGTCACCAATGAATGCAGTGTCACTACATTACAGTACTAATCAAGAATTAGATTACAGTACTCGTGCTATTCGCATTGAAAGCAATATAGATCCTGCCCGAACTATGTCTAATTGAGGGTTAGGAACACCGGCTGAACGAGCGTGCACTCGAACTCGTATTCTGCGCAATCGTAATGTACATAAACTTGCACACGCAATCAAACAACGTGAAGTACTGCCATTACTAATTGTCACTACGACCTATCCCCGAGATGACTGAGGAAGACTTCATCGGAATGTTAGGCTGTGACAACGTTTGTTTCTCCTGAAGAAACTTTCACACGACTAGAAAAACGAGAAAAAGATGACAATAACAACGAATAAGATGTGGATAACCACTAGTTCATTGTGTTGGAGATAGATGGAGAAGATTCGGGACGGCATATTTATTTGTTTGCAGTATTGCTTTATGGCTCGATAAATGCCTCGATATTTATGGCAGGTAAATACGTTCTGCATTGAGTTGAGTGTGCAGAGCCGTTGCAGCGGATGCGTCTGCCAGTAGAATACTGGTCGGGGTTGCCAGAAAAAAAAGGATGGGTGTGCCATAACCTTTACATGCGTACAAAGGGTGGGTTAAGAGCGGCCCCTCTTCTCCATACACCAGCCCTTATGACAGATGGATGAATTGTCGACAGAAGAGTCATCATTTGAAAAAGAATCTTAAGGAACAAGAACAAAGGAATACAAGTGCATGAGTGATCGAATAAGACGTTCTGATATGCACTGAAAACTAACGAAAGTGTGAAAATATTTTTTTGTTCTGAGAAAAAAGTAATGGTGACAATAATAAAATCTTACTCACGACTGGGTACAGAAGTGTTGTTTACAAAAAGTGCGAGTTTTCACAGCACCCCACCGCGATGGTAGCGTTGTACCAGGTTTTTGGGGCTTGTTGAATCCGTGTCTGTTAGTGCTGTAGACCCGGGAGTGGGCATGGTAGTCTGTGCTGGACATGATTGGGGTGAATTAAATGAAGTCTCCTCATTCATGAAAGCTAGTTTAGTCTATCTGCGGAAACCGTTTCGCGTTTAGCGCTCAATTATTTGATGTAGTACTTTTATTTCTGTTCTAGAACTCGATGCGGGCCTGAATAAGGAGCCTGAAGTGAGAGCCGTGCCCTGTACGCACACGGGAAGACGTGCGTGCAAGTGGACAGTTCCTCAGGCATGTACCATGATATGCTCTGTTCTCAATTCAAAGCTGCGTGCGGGTCAAGAGTATGCTGAATAAGGCATTGGTGTAGTCGGAATAGTCAAGAGGCTATGAAAGTTTTGGTGCAACGGGTTCCATCGGCAACCGAATGGATACTCGAAAATTAACTCGGCCGGGTTTCAATGCAGGTCAGCTTTCACCAAAATGCAAATACCTAACAAGACAAAAGGGGGAATCTTTCGCATGAGCTCTTAAACCTGCTTTGAGTTGTTTATGGAAACTCTCGATCAAACCGTTAGCGACTGGATGGTACGCCATAGTTCTCACTAGATTGCATCCCAATACATTCATCAGGGAAGTAAATGAACCTTGGAAATGAGTTACTCGATCGATTGTCATGATAGCGGAGTATCCATACCGGACTACCCATCGTTCTAGAAAGTAAGTGCTGTTGTTTTGGATGAGCAGCCAGTTAATGGTATCACTTCAGCCCATCTCGAAAAGTGGTCGGTAAACGTTAACAAATAAGTGAACCCCATGGATGGAGGCAGAGGACCTACTAGATCGACTTGCACATGAAGAAAACGTGCATCTGGTTCTCGAACGTGCCTAGAGGACTTGTTTATGTTTCTGTACTTTAGAACGCTGACGTTCTGGACAACTACCTGCCTATTCATTTATATCGTTATTTACCTTTGGCCAAACAAAAGGGGCCTTCACATGTTTAACCGAGGCTCGTATCCCCGGGGATGTGACAACCTGTGTACTGTCCGAAAGAAGCCCTTCCTGAAATCAAATCTTACCAGTGGACGCGGAGTACTTTGAAGCACGTCACACAAGATGGCGTCCTCCGATGAAGTGAGTGGCTTTGGTTAGAGTTGGAGAGAGCTGGTGTGACGAAGTTGCACGACTTCTGAGTCATGTGCGTGGGATGAGGCAACGACTGCCACGTCAGTGCAACTAGTTGGCGTAAAGGGAGGGATGCAAGAAGCAGCATCTGCCACAGGGTTGAGCTCACCTGGGATGAGTCGCATATCCTCTGGGAATTGAGTGATATAGTCAGGACGACAGGATTTCCTGGGTGAGCACCGGTCTCTGGTTGATCGCACAGAGAAGGCAGTTGGCTGGTGGTCCGTGGAGAAGGTGAATTGTCCGCCATCCAACACGTGCCGGAAATGATGGATAGCCAAGTAAACAGCTAGGAGTTCCCTACTGAATGTACTATACCCAGAATCAGCTGGCTGCAAAAGTTTGCCGGATGCCTTGTGTTTGTTGTTGAAGAATAGCTCTGACAACAAATTCTGAATAATCTGCCATGTCGAAACAGCGCGTTTCAGTTCTTCAAAAGCGGAACGGGCATTCTGCTATGATTGTAACGGAATGAATTGACAGGACGTATTGAAATTGCCCTTACGCAGAACTACGCGAACTAAAGTAGCAAGAAGACCGAGGCTGTCAAGTAGCACGTTAGTTGTATTGCAGAACGGATTTGTACAAACATGTATAAGAAGAGAATCTTGTTGGTAGACTCGAAGATGAGCAGTCACAGGGAGCTTTTGTCGGACTTGTCCGCGGCGATCCTGACTGGCTAAAGCTGATCTGCGTAAGTGGCCACGAAGCTGTACCTGGCCCTGTCACGAAGGACAGCTGCTGGAACAGCACACATTCTCAGGTTATTCGAAAGCTTTGGTCTTACCGGGTAGTGAATCTGTGAGACGCTGCATCAACTGAGCGCATTTAGGAATAAAACGACGATAAAAGTTGACTTAACCATCGAATCAACACAGAGTTTTTTTCTTTTCAAGTCAAGTCAAGTCAGCAGTGGCTTTGTGCCCCCGGTTGGATGGATTTTCAGCGCTTACATCATACCTTTGGATATAAAGGCACGAAACTGATAAATGCGCACAATTTAGGGTAATTTTCATCCAAATAAACAGTTTCGTAGGTCTGTGGTAACTTTCACTGAATCAACAAGCAGACGAGCATGATACCGCAAACCCGAATGGTGACATGCGGAAGTGCGAAAAAACTGAAATAGTAAATTCGAGCGTGTACGTGTTGTAGAAACTGCTTTTAAAGGTTCGTTGCGTAGAGGATTGGGTACATCTGAAGTCATTTTGGAGTTAAACTAGCCACAAGCATGAAAGTGCTTATCAACAAGTGCACCTTTGGATACGCAACTGCACTTAGAGTTGTGTTTTACAGACCTTATTATCAAGTTAAAATCTTTCATCAGCAGGCAGGAGAAAATGGCTGGAGACCAGTACTATCATTGTAGGACAAGACACGCGGTCAAAAATTTAAAAATCAACAGATACGGGATTCAAAATAATCTTGGGCCGAGAGTGAACAATGACAGTTTTCTAGTTTCACAAAAATTCTGTTGAACGTGCATGGACAGTGAAAGATTATGGGATAGGGTAACTCTTAGTGAGGGCTCTGTGTGGTTCATCAGAAGCTGAGGAAAATATTACATTCTGGAAATTATCAGCATTCGGTGAAATGGAGGGGGGTGAAGACCAGTCAAGAACATCGTTTATTTGGATCTTTATTCGTGAAGTTCCATCGGGTGTCGGTAGTTCACATCATAAAAATACATTGTCGGCATATAGGCAGCCAATGAATGTCGACGGGATCGAAAGATGTTTCAAGTACAAAAAAAGACAAAAGATGAACAATTAACACCTTTTGAGATATCGCGGTCAATCGGAAGAGAAGAGGACTTCTGGGCTTTGAAACGTGTAAAATGTCCACTATCAGTGGAAAAGAGTGAAACCATCCAGAAGACGTTTGTCTCAACACCATTTATTGAAAGCACACTGAGCAATAATTATTGATTAAGTCAACCAACTGCGCTTTGTAAACTAAAATTACCATTCTGACATTCAAACGACCAATATTGCAGAAAAAATTCTTTTCGTATACTCTCATCGGTCGTGTACGTATAAAATCAAGCGAGAAAAATAACTATAATATGGAATGAAATACTTACTGGAAGCAGTTTTATGGGGCTCGAACACAGGCGCGTACGTGTATATGTGTGTGTGTGTGTGTGTTTGTGTCTGTGTGACTGCATGTGGTTAAGGGTGGAGGTCATACGCTTTTTGACACATAGGGCCGGTTTGGTGTGAATGATCGATAATGCCTCAAGTATCCCTAGTCGGTGTTTGTCGTGATTACGTAGCAAGACAGAGAACGTGTTCGCTGAATCTACCGTGTGACCACTTTCCATCAAGTGGCCAGCGATGGCCGAGGTCGGCCTACGTGATGCAGTCGAATGTTGTAGGGTAGGCTAAGTCATCGTGTCACGTATGAACTTTGGAATGTGTCTGGCCAATCTAGTTCGTAGTGATCGGTCGGTCCTTACAATGTATGCTTCATTACAGCTGAAAGAGAAGGCTTAGATGCAGTGGGAGGTAGATTATACTGAGTGACGATCTTTGAATGGGGGCGTGGGGAGAAGTCGTATGAATGAGTAAAGGTCGGAGGCCAGCGGCAAACTCTGTCCACGTAATGCATTTTTGATGCTTTGTGTTATAAGCAGTGTTACTGATTTTTCTTTGTAGGGAAGAGATATGTAGGTATTTATTCCGGGCCCCCAAGAAATAGACGACTGGGTCTGGTTTCCTGTCAGGCTATGAAAACGAGGGAATTCGTCAGAATACCCGTTGTGACGTAATGTGGCGCATATAATTGCCACCTCGTTCTGTAGGGTGTCTTCCGTACATATTTGGCTTGCCATGAAAAGTAGAGTTCGGACCGAAGCTCACTTACCATCTATCGGTGGGAAGGTTTTGAAGTGGAGGTATTGTTCAGTCCAAGCCCTCTTCTTGAAAATGGATCGACGAATAGATCCGTCCTCTCTTCGAGTTACTAAAACCTTGAGGAAGAGTAGTCACCCCAGCTGCTCCATTTCACATGTGATCTTCAAGTTCGGATGTGTTCCGTTGAACTGGTTTAGTAACTCTCCGATATCTCCAACATGATTCGCCGCAATGCATATATCACCTACGCATCTTCTGTAAAGAACCCTCGTTTTTATCACCGCATCCAGTCGTACTTAGACAGTCAGGAGGACCGACCGATCACTACGAACTAGATTGGCCAGACACATTCCAAAGTTCATACGTGACACGATGACTTAGCCTACCCTACAACATTCGACTGCATCACGTAGGCCGACCTCGGCCATCGCTGGCCACTTGATGGAAAGTGGTCACACGGTAGATTCAGCGAACACGTTCTCTGTCTTGCTACGTAATCACGACAAACACCGACTAGGGATACTTGAGGCATTATCGATCATTCACACCAAACCGGCCCTATGTGTCAAAAAGCGTATGACCTCCACCCTTAACCACATGCAGTCACACAGACACAAACACACACACACACACACATATACACGTACGCGCCTGTGTTCGAGCCCCATAAAACTGCTTCCAGTAAGTATTTCATTCCATATTATAGTTATTTTTCTCGCTTGATTTTATACGTACACGACCGATGAGAGTATACGAAAGGAACTTCTCTTGCAATATTTGTCTTCTGAATAGTTTATCCAAGTTCATCACGGGATGGAAATGTTTCAGTCCTGCATTTCCTGTCTGAAGCCAGAGCTGTAGGGTGAACTATGTAAGTTACCTTGTCGAGTGAGAACGTGATGGCCGATAGGCAAACTGGTGTGTTTGTCTTCTTCTGCAGACCTGAGTCTAACTCATGGTAATAAAAGTTTCTCAAACAATTTGAGCCTCATAGAATTACATGTGATGGTGCGGTATTTTCCAGATTCTATCCTGGGACAGGCGTTATACTGGCTAGCCTCCAAGTGTCAGGGATTTTTCTGCTTGCTAGAAAGTTTTTGACGATGTTAGCTAGTGAAACTGAAAGGGAGTCAGCATTTCCCTTGTGTTCAAAAGGTGGTAGCTCACAAGGACCAGGAGCTTTGTCTATCTTTGCTTTGCGCAGGTACTGGAAGACCATAGCGGGTTCGATAGTTGATGGCTGAGATGAGTTGCTGAAAAAAGGCACGTAAGTAGAATGCGATACTGAGCTGAAATCAAAGTCGAGTTTTCATCATCTTCGTTTCCTTTTTTTAAGTTACTGCCACATAGGTGTTTTATGGTTCTCCAAGTGCCAAGACAACTGACGTTTCCGTAGATGGTATCTATATGCAATTTGTTCAGGCGTTTAACTTCAAATTTGACCAAGTTGGTTAGTTTTTTGACTTGCATTCTTCGTCCATATTTGTGAGCTTGCTTTTTCTTTCCTCACAAATGTTTGAGTACTGGTGAAGAATATCTATCAGCTTGGAAGTAGACAGTTTTAAATGGGCAACAGGGTTTAGTGCAAAAATTAAGGTAATCAGTGACGTGTCCACGGAAGATAGAATAGAGTTGGGAAACACGGAGAGATCGGTTGAGGTAACCAGGGCCCTTAACTTGACCAGATTATTGGGTGAACAATTCGTTTGCTCCATTTTCGTGGATCGTCTTCTTAACTTAGGGTACCGGATGGTCTTACTTGCTCCCAAGGTACAGTGATTACAGCTGCCCAGTGGTGCACGCTTTTGAGCACTGCAAGATTGCGGTCTCTCTGTAAGACCAAGTCTAGTTTTGTCTGAAGTCTCGTGGGAAAACCTACCAAATTTATTAAATCAAGATTAGTGAAAAAGTATAGTCATGCCTGTTAAAGTTACCGACAAAAAATGCAGAGGGATCCACTCAATTGTGCAAATACTGAGGTAGACAGAAGATAATAAAATATGTTTAACTCAGAAAGTGGTGTATTAGGTGCCAAGTAAAAGTTTACTGTGAGTATCGAATGGAATACACCCAGAAAATATGGCTTACCGTCTAAGATATGGCAGCCAAACCTTTCGGTTGGGTACGTCTTGACCACATTTGTTTATTTGCTCCAGTTGATGCGAACGTAATCAATGCACCTCCTCCGTGATTGTGAGCACCAGTGGGACAGTCGGCTCGGTACGAACTGAAACCATCCAGTTGCATAATTTAATCGGGTATATCCTAGTCAGACGGAGATTCTTGTAGTATCATAATTACTGCATTTTTATACCTATTATTCTGTATGCATGCTGAATTCCCTTCTATTTTTCCCAATAAAGAAAGGATAATGCTCTTTGAGATCACGGACATCTGAGTTTCCCCAGCACTGCGTTGTCAAAGACTGACTTGGCAACGTGCACGGTCTTTCAGTATTCTCCCGTCTGTTTTTTGGACAGTCCGCTTGAACCTTTTCCAAACTTTATCACCGTAATTCAAAGAATAGTCAATGTGCAAGAAAACAAGTCAAGATTTTGTAAACATGCACGTGTACGACAGCACTGGTGACCTTCAAACTAATACGATAACCAGTATTGGTATAAAAAAACCCACAGAAAATTGTGTATTTTCGATTTTCCAACGACTCAGCAAGACCGATTTCAAAGGCCTCGCCTAGATAGATGAAGGTTTGAGATATTCAAGAACCTCCTGTAGTTTATCCTTCATGACTGAATTGCCTGCGGCTGATATCGCATGACCGAGAGAAGTATTTTGTTGTTGACAAAATGTATATTTCGCAGCCTAGACGGATGTCCCATAATGTGACTACCGCTTTAAAGTGTTCGTAAAAGCAAAGTAAGGTCGTCAGAGGTTGCTCTGACGGCTAAAATATCATTCAGTAAACGTGAACTCCCTCTATATCTAATCAGACCTGATCTAGAAATGGCCGGAATGTTTGTGCCGCATTCTGAAGACCGGAGAGCAAAAGGAAAAATTCGAACAGGCCAAAAGGTTTGACCAACGCTGTCTTTGGGATGCCACTAGGATTAACGCAAGTTTCTTTGTATGCAAGCACTAAACCTATGCGACTGGAAATCTTACAACCACTTATACTCGTTGTGAGGCCCTGGATGTGTGAAACTGGATAGCGATCGGGCTGGGTGCTTTTGTTTATTGCCCGATAATAGCCATAAGGCGTCCAATGGTCAGAAGACATTTTGTACCATAGGTAGCTCAGAAGCCCATGGGCTTGAAGATGATCTAATGATACCGAGATCCAGCACATGTTAAATTTGTGCCTTAGCTATTTCGAGTTTGCTGGGTTTTAAGTGCCTGGCGCGCAATGAACCAGTGGACCAACTATGACTATATGGTGTGGTTCGTCGGTCGAAAACTGTGGTAACAGATAGGCAGATTAGAATGGTCCAGGAAAATCGTGCAGGATCTCCTAATGGTGGTCTAAATAGGTAGAAGTAACGAAGACTGGGGAGAGCAGTGCCTCCACTGACGATGCTCTGCTAATTGAGACACTGATAGTCTAATCCACAAGACGAAAGTTGGGCGAATCGTTCATGAGTTTGAAATGTGGAAGGAAGTCGATGTCAATGTCTGAGTGAGGAAAGTCAGCAATAATAAACGTCCTCTGTAGGTTACGGCGGGAACCGGAGCTCAGTTCGAGTGAATGCTTATCGTAAGTCATTAAAGGTGTTTTATTAACTGCAATCAACTCGATGTTTGACGGACTGAGGCGGCCTGAAGTGTAAGACTGAATAGTGCTGACCTGTGCACCGGTGTCTACCAAGGTGGATGTTCCAGATATTCTGTCGGCTATCAAAAATAGCCGACTATGAGTGGGAAGACCCGCCGCGGTTGACGCCTGCCCCGGTCGGCTTACGCGTTTCTCTGGTACTCAGACGGATGCCTTCACGGCTTGGTGCATTTTGTTTCACTCTATTACCGTGGTTGCAGTGTCCTTAACACACGCCGAGTTTTGTAGGGCTACTCTTCTGGGAAAGGTTGGAGCTGCTTGGTCAGCGAGATACAGAGTTTGATCGCGATGCTTCCAGCGCATTAATCTTAGGGGATAGTAACTCCATCTGATTAGATAAACGCTCCATACTGGTAATATGGCCTAAGTCATTGTCCCGAGCTATACGCTGGATAAAGGTTAAAGCATATGCTTGTACTCGATCAGCGGCTTCAGCTGATTCATCTAACGTTCATTTATTTCACAGAACAGCAAAGACAGCTTTAATGTTATTTGGAAGCGCTTGCATCTAAAGCTCGCCTAACAGTGCATGTTCCACTTTGAGGTTGGAGACCTGTTCCCACGTACAACAGTGAGGCTGGGTCGGTGTTTGGTTTCCATGATCGCCGGGTTGAACGTCGGTCAACAATTGCCTTAGCTGATGTTTTGCTGACATCCCAAGTCTTTCCAGTATGGCTTCCCGCAGTCTATGGTACGGGTCCTCCCCGGATGGATTGCATACGATAGCCCTAACCATTGAAGCCAGAGTCTGTGACAAGTGCACCGCCGGATATGTAAACTTGATAGATTGGTTTGTTGTGCGAGCTATTCGAAGTTGTGCTTCAACTTGAACCAGTCAAAACTCTGGATCCATGGTTAGGAACTCGGGAACCCTCTCTTCTATTGAGAATACTTCGGGCTGCCCTACGTCTTCTGCATCTTTAAAGTCCAATAGTGACGCCTTCTGCAAGGTAATCGTTGTCAGCAATGAACTTGGTCCATTTATTATAAAGTTTTGAGAAAATATTTAGGTTATTCTATGGGATTTCGAATTTGTTCCATCAGAGAAGGAGGCCGAAAAGCGGAGGAAAATACGATAAAGGGACGGACTCATGTCAGTAGTGAAAAACTGTACCAGAAATAAAAATGCTGTGCCTGCCTGTTGATATCCCTTCGGGCCTACCAATTCAGCGCGCAGGGCTAGCAATACGATTTTCATATAGATGCAGTTGATAGTTACAGCCACGAATCGAACTGGGCTTCGCTAGTAGTCAGAGAATCAAAATTGCGAACCACTGAGATGTTTACGAGAACCTGCTGAACAAAAAATGCAGGGCAAGAAAACTTCTGCGAGGACTCACAAAAACGTGTGTCACATTGCCGGTGGAACCAGAAAAAGCTTGGTTCGGAGTGATAAATCAAAAGTTAAAGTATGAGGTGGCAATAAAATGGATGATTTCCAAAAACGAATGCAAAGTCACTAAAGTTTACCTTTGTGCGGCAACAGATCAGTTTGTCCTGTTTGACTTTCAGAACTCAATGTGTGGCAGTCCTATTCATCTATCGTTTCGAGAAAGATCTCAGATATCTGCTGGCTTTTAGAGATTTTGTTGTAAATGTCTCCATACCCGAGTAGAAAAGAGAAGCACAAATCTGAGTGCAAAAATGAACGACAAATAAATAATTACGATATGGTTAGTGCAGCATTGTATCTTGATGACGGGACAAAATTTCCCTGGAAGAAAGCGGCCGGTTTTGCGGTTGTTGCTGCTCATCATGTATGTGCACCCAATACTGTTTTGCCCATTCAGCTCTATGCTACTCATATCTACTACTCAAATCATAAAACCATACCTGGGACCGTGTCACCGTTTTGAAGATTAGCCGTGTTAATCAACCAAATAACTTTGGAAGAATCGTGGTGTGACTCTTAAAATGAGTTTCTTTTCCATGCATGCTCCCTATGATTCAAGTTAGATTACAGCTGTACACCTTTTATATATATATATATATATATATATATATATATATATATATATATATATATATATATATATATATATATTTCATAGCTTTTTGAAAGCTTGTCGAAGTAGAAGTTTAATTTAAAAACGGACGATAGTTGTATTTCATAAATTTAACTAAAAATAGATTACTGTGAAAACTAGAGATGAGAAAACAATATCTAAAAATGACGAAGCTTGTGTGAACACTGACTGATGCGACTTCAAAGTATGTCAAGTGATGAACAAAAGATATTGGCAAGAAACCGGCAATTTCGGCAACTTGAGCCTCTCGAGAGTACATCGATCGCTTTCATTTGAAGTTCGTCATACGATAAATATCAGAGTCGCTAATCATGTTCTAGCAGAAGCTTGTTCCATTCCTCAAATGGCAATTTCGCGGACTCAATTGGGAATGCTAGGTTCTCCAGAAATGAATACAAATCACATACTCTAGTAGTGAAGCAAAAGGTTGACGGGACCTGCCTTTCTGTCGTTACGGACACTGTACCAAATTCGAAATCGTTTAATACATTCTCCATTGTCAGTTGTATTGCTTTGCAGATTCAAAGATCCTACCGGCAAAGTCTGCGTGCCCCGACTCCAACCTTAATGACCGATTTTGCTGGAAACGGAACCAGAGGCCACTCGAAATCTCACTTAAATTTACTAGTGTTTCAGTATAAAATTTGAGGCACTTTTATTGGCAGTCTAAGTGTGGAGAAACCCAGGCGAGTAACAGCTGAATTGCAAGCGCACGGAGTATTTGTCGTGTGTCGAATATTGTCATATGATAGAGTTTGGTAGAATGTGTTACTGTTAGGATCGATAAGCATATAGCACAATCAACGTCTGAAGTGGAATGAAGCACATTCGCATGAAGATACTGGTTGTGGGAAAATCAAGTTTTTATCATTGATCACTTCTCGGACTGAATGAACTTTATCTTGGACTGAATTTACCATGTCGAAAGAACCACGTGAAATCATCTTCCCTTCTCTTAATTTTGGGAACAGTAAGCATGATATTTTTGAAGCAGGGTTGAGGCAAGTTGGCTAGGGCAACAGACCGAACTCGCCAACTTGTGACTCTACTTCCGCCTCATCTTATTGTTCTTCATCTGGAATTTGGATACCTTTTTGATCAGTCTGCGTTTCTGAAAGGGAGCATCTCGTGAATCCGTAATTTCCACGATTCTAAACTCCAGTTATCGTGTGTCAATACTTGTAGATGGTGGGAGCCGGTTGACATGAGCATCCAAAACATCCGCTGAATTCGGGTACTGTGAAAAACCTCGCAGTTTTGGTACACTAAACAGAACTACTAAAAAATTTGGTGAACTCGTTTGGATTTTCAATCTTCTACCGGTGTTCTTCGGAATGCAGTTTGAACGCAGACGCTGAGGTGATGTACTCAATTTTAGACTTTTGAGTGGTGTATGTTGCCCATCGATCGCGGATTTTATTGGCCTGGTCTGCTTCTAAATTTTGCATATGAAAAACCGTAAGTTGATGCATACGTCGCATTACTAGACGAAGTATAAATAAACAAAGTAAGTGGTACATCCATGCATGTGAACCCCCTCACACCGAGAACAGGTAGACTCTCTCACGAAACTAGGAATTTCATGTAGGTGTTCTCGACATTGCCTCTTTGAGCTCTCAGTTCACATTCATCCAATAGACCAAGCTAGAGACCAGTGACAGCCTGAACCGTGATTGCTGTTTTCTTTACTTGTACATGCGGAGAATGCCTACTCAACACACTTTTCAGAACAATGATTTCCATACTTCCTGTGTCAATTAAGGAAGTGTTCTTTACGCCGGAGGCAAATAACACAACCGTACGAAAGAGGTTGCGATCATTTGACGGGGCTTGAAGCGATAAAATAGGAAAGGTACCATAATCAGTTCTCGTCTCAGTCAAAACTACGTTCCCTCAAAGGCAGATCTTTTTATGGTGACCGTGTTTACCTCAGACTTGACAGATAGCCTTACGCATGAGTTAATAATATCACCAACCTTTTTGATATGCCAGTTTGTTGAACTTTTCGAGATTCCTGTTCAGAAGTAAAGATTCAGTCTAACATTTATTACTGAGGTATTGTGCAGTGAACTCTTCAGTAGTGACACTTACATTCGGAGAAAATGCTGTTCATATTTGTTCGGAAACATACAAGTGTAGTACAAATAAGATGATGATATTATATAGAAAGCAGCCAGCCTCCAGGACCGGTTACAGAAAAGTTGAACTTTATAAGGTGTATTCGTTACCAATTTGGCGAATGCTGAGTTAGCGTAAATTTCAAAGAAAGTTATCCTCATTTGCTTTTTTACGTAATACAGATCGATACCAGCTCTGACTATAGAAACTGATGGGTAAAAATTCACCAGGGAATACAGATGAACAGTTCGCAAAAAGAAATGTCGTTGGGAAATTTACTGACCGTAAGAAACTCGTAACATTTCTTTCTCGGTTAGTTTCAGAGAATTCAACACTCACCATACTCGCTTCACAAGAAAGGCATTAGAGTGACAAACGAAAGTCATGATTTCTGGAAACGTGTTCCCTTGGGAAAAAGCTCACCGTTACGAGTGACAGATTGATATGTTTACTTTCGGAGGCTCCCGGAATTGGATTCGTATTAAAAGCTTTTGGAAGGCGTCAGAAATCACCACTCTACTTAATTTCAAACTGTGTTTTCAACAGTTTAGGAGCAACATGCAATGCAAACGGAATTCCGTAATGCGATGTGTCAAAAGTTCTCACGAGTGGATATACGAACCAGAGATCATTGGGGACCTCTGAAAAATTCGGATAAATGGAACCAAGGTCCGAAAGGGGCACAGTTTATTGAACTTTCATTATTTCACTTATATTAGGTAAGAACCGAATAAAGGGCCATTTTACCGAAACCGATCGATTTTATTATGAAGCAGAACAGATGATTTATGGGAATTGACTTTTTATGTGTCGATAGGTTATTATTCAGTTGAGTAAGGTAACAGGGCGAAGGCACTGAGCAAGACGGATATCCAAAGAATCCCTGGTGTCAGTGTTAATTTGATGGCACTTTTTGTCACGAACTTCGTTGGATGGGTGAATTAACGGTAATCCAGAGATTACGAGTTCCTGATGACATTAAATATGACGAATTCGTGGATCAAGGGCGGACTGGCAACCGATCTGAAGGTGTTTGTTGTTGAGTTATTTCAGATGTCATTCTAAATCAGCTTAATCTGTCGGTGAAGATCACGAGAGATTTATTTTTTGGTTCGTATGTATGTGTGTATACGTATGTCAGTCCTTTTGCATGCAAAACCTCATTTTTATCAACCATTCAGAGATTGTGCATATCCTTTAAATGAACATACAGGAAAGAAACATTGAAAATGCCAATACGAAAGAGAAGACAACACAAGGAAAACTTACGTATACATTCCGTATATTTTATCTGGGGTAGACGGTATTTTGGGGAAGAATGAACGCCATTACAAAGTTCGCTGCACCCATAATTGGTAGGTGTTGAGCATTACTGAACTAGACTGTGAAAGTCACTCAGCTGCATTCCTGAACGTGACTATCACATATTCTAATTACAACATTGTAAAAAATTTATGAGCCAGAATTGCAGTGGTTTCGTACACCATACGTCCCTCTTTTGCACTACCATCGTAAAACCATGGTAGCAAAGATTGAAGTGATTAAGAATCGGATTCAATGACTGGTGGTTTCGACTGACTGAATTATGTGCAAAGGCTGAGAGAAAGTACAAAATTCCAAAGCATTTACAAAAGTAAATGGTAGAAAGCCACCCGTGTCGGGGATGCAAGCTGGATAGAACAGGTGGAATGAAGTAGTCAGCTCCATTGATCGGCTGTCAATACGGTGATGAAGGGGCCTATTTACACAAAAGAAATCTTGCAATATTCTGCTAAAGTCTGGGAGACAGTTTATGTATCCCAGTGCGATAAAATGAAAAAATGCTTATTTATATCATTCTGGTACCAGATGGTATTTAGTTAGACAGATTTGCCCAAAAACAGACATCTGCTTTCGCTAAACTGATCCAGATTTATTCGATTTCCTGGAACTACCGGTATCTTCAAATTGGTAAACTAAGAAAATTGACATAACCACAGCATCGAAAATATCTCTCACGGTACAATGAACTACCAAAAAACTAAACATAGGAGTTTGGCTGCTGAATAGAATAAAGGTCATCTTTGAAAGTTCGCGCATGAAAGGTCTCACGTATGGCCACTTTGGATCCCCTCCCAGAATAAGGTAACAATAAACCGACCGTTAAGCCGATCAACCGATTGATCACAGTCAAACAATGAATTACCTACTAGATCACCCAATGAGCCAATTAAAGAACTACCTAACTTAGCAGTCAGTCAGTCTTCTGAGAGCCCTCCAAAGGTGTCAAGAAACAGATCGAGCAACTTGCAGATCGAATGATCAGTTAGACAACCACGGTCTGTCTACTCTTACCTATGCTCAGCACTACGTAAGCTCAGTTTTAAATTTGTCTGACAAATCAATAGACGAAAATCAGCACTAAGATGCAATAATACGAAACATACCACTTTATTCATTGTTTTACTAACATAACATTGCTTCATAGTGCTTTCAAGAAATGTAAAATCTTGCTGCCGATGTGATAGCCTCCCATAGAAAAAAATATTTTCATTTAACCGAAACTGCAGACAGCAACGGTACAGTGATTTTGTGTGATACAGGAGAAGTTATAGTTTATACAAAATCCTCTGCGAATAAGGCTGAATCTATCCATGGACTGAATGCTCCCATCAGGCTTTACCTAATCCATTCACCGGTAGCACGTTTGTGACAAGGAGACACCTGGGATTGGTTACTGCAACTAAGTTGTACAAAAAATAACAATATTCCCTGGTTTTCTGTCAAAATAAATAACAAACAAAAAATTTTACGTTTGGCCAGTTTGTATGGGGGCTCTGAACCGATCCGAGGAAACAGTAAAATGAGGTGAAAAAACTGTATCCACTTTTACCAGTTCTAACTTCATAATATTCTCACTTAGATCCACAACTGCTAATTCAAATAGAAATTTCTTTTTTCCGAAGTTGGAAAATTGAAAGCGAATAACATAAGTAAAACGATTACACAATCAGTGAATATGGCCCAAACGAACACCAAATAAAAGAGAGGAGTTGACCGAATTGAAATCAAATAATGTGTCCTAATCTGGTTGATACAGTTGTGGTATTTCCTTGCATCCTTCTGATAAATGGTTCAGTACTTTTTGGGAGAAAACTCAACAGAGATTTTTTGGAACTCCCACGAGAAATTCATCAGTGGTCACTTCCTAGACAAAGAAGTTCTTCTATCTGAGCTCTGTGAGATTTACTGCACATTTTCAGTGCCGAAGTCCAATGCTCACATTGCATTTTGACAGCTAAAGTGATGACGAAGTCAGGCAAAACTCTAGGTCAGTGACAGTCGATTGTTTCCGGATGCTGGACGCACGGCACTTGGGATAAATTATGCGAAATGTAATTCCTGTGCTGACATCGTGTGTTTGTGCGTGTGTGTCCCCGAGAGCAGGCGTTAGTCTTCAAGCGGATGTGGCACTGCTGTCGACTATGAAAGAGCAAGTCGCAAGGAAAAGACATGAAGTGATTTGTAGTCATTCGCCACGGCAAATATTATGGTCTCGATTTTGCGTCCGGAGTATTGCGTTTTCTGAGAGCCGACTTCAAAGGGGTTTGAGAATGAGAACCCATTCTTGTCAGAAATTGTCTACTTTATTTTACAGATGTTCCCAGGTTATTGTAACTCAAGTAGTAAGGATTGTTTTTGATTAAAATCGAAGGAAGAATAAATTTGGTCCTCTATAATCTTATCATAGCCCGAGTGTATTGGAAATCTTGGTATTCTGATCAATCCGGCATTCCACAAATTCCTATAATTTGAAATATGACTCGAAGAATTTCCACTAAAATATGATGTAATACTTTGGGAAGAAGTTCAGCGTCCTTTTGAGTGATAGTATACACGGAACTCTGCAGATATTAATGCAGCAGCCATGTTCAAATGTATGAACAGGGATTTTACCATGTTCTAGGTAAAAAGCGAAGATGCGAAATCTTTGGAAACTTAGCTAGTTGGAAAAACATAACTGGATTTCCACTTAGAATGTCATTCTTTTTGTGTTCAGAGATGCACAGCAGGATGGGTTATTTTGCTTACAACTATCGCTCCACCGAATGTCCATCACGTACTATCTGTATCAAAAAAATTAGTCGAATTTGGCAAGCAACTTTTTGCAGTGTATCGGAGCCAAACATTTTTTCAGTGATAAATCGACGATGCTTTCCGTTGTGGAAGAACAATAGCTAGTGAATCTACAGTGCTCAGTTAAAATCAAGACAGCACAAGCTTACTAGCACCAAGTAGGCTTTTACTTCACAGTCCGGGAACGATGGATGAAAAAAATATTATTTTGGTTAAGGATGATGTGCATGCCGTAATCACAATTCACCACGGGTTTTGTACTTCTGTGCTGTATTTGCATAGCTACGGATTGGGAAGGAACTGATTAGGCCGAATGGTAAAACGTGACGATATTCTTCGTATTAAACGGGAGATTGACTTACGGAAGGTATAACTAGGGAGCACTAATGTGTATTCAACTGGTGCACCAAAGAAAGACTTGGACAAGCTACCTAATCTCAGTAATAAACAGATTACCTCAAGGTTGTACTGTTTAAAAAAGCCTCGTCTGAAGCAAAATGCAAGCGGTTGGCACAGAGTCAATTGAAGGATGAACACTAGCCATAATTGGGTTGCCAAATGCCATGCACCAATGTGACTGAGGCAGTTTCCATTTCTGGATTTGATGACATATGTTCTATTGTATTTCAGGCGCAGTACATTTCGTCAACCGGAAAAAATCAAACATCCTGCTTGGCAACAAAATCCAAACAATGTGGTACCATTTTTGAACACTAGAGGTTTCACCGAAACTGAAAAATTTCGGAAATGATCACCAAAACTATATATATATATGTATATATATATATATATTATATATATATATATATATCAGGAGTACCTGAAACATAAAGAAGTAAACTTTTGTCCGGAGGATTCAGTAATTACCTCCTATGTCCCCGTGAGATTGAAACGCATTTCTGGACTTCTGACAACGTATTACCTTTGCTTTCAAAATAGGCTTGAAATTGAAATCAGAATGCAAGCCCTAAACAAAAAGAAGCTTGCGATGACTTCACTCTTTATCTTGTTTCAGTGGTCAATGACCGTGTAAAAGAACTTAGGCTACTTATCAACCATGGTACAACGCGTTCATCCGTGATAGGTATTTCTGACTGAGATAGATTTTTTCACATTTACCCGCCTCTACCTTCCTCTTAAAATAAGTTAGACATTCACCGGTACCCAGATTTTTTATTTCCATATATATCTGACTGCGTTAGCACGAGAATAAGGTCACTGATAACATATGATGATATCAGTTAGTGTTCTATTGTAAAATTAAACCTGAATCGTGACTTTATCAACTAAAATAGCTGCAGTATTTGAAAGCCTATAAAAATGATGTCACTTACAAATTACTGGAAAGTGTTTAAATCGGAAAACCCAAGGCACTTTTGTCCTAAACAAGTATTGCATGGCTATAATCTCACTTGAATCGGGAGGATTATGCATGGACGAAGCGTTCATTGTTCAGAATCACACGGCCGTAGTTCGAAAGTTGTTTCGTCAGCTAACACGACTAACCTTCAGATAGAGGAAAAACGGTCCAAAGCTTATATTTTTGCTTTACGTATTATGATGTTCCATCTGGATGATGGGAAAAATTTCTCCTGGAAGCACAGGACCGGTTTCGCGGTTGTTGCAGTTTTTCCGACATGCGTACCTGGTGTTCTTCGTCCTTGCCCGCCGCTTGTGATTCAAATCAGGTTATATACACAGAACAAAGTTGGAGTGCTCAAGTATAGGAATAATTAGGCACAGGAGTAACGGGTATGCAAATCTGATGAGCGGCAACAACGGCGAAACCGACAGTGTGTTTCCGGGAATATTTTGTTCTACCATGCAGATACAATGCCATACTACTCATAGCCAATATGTATTTTATCATTGTATCAAGCGACAGAACAGCCTAACTTAGAAAAGACATTTCACCTAGAGAAAAAGTCTGGATGTGCTGTAGAATATAAGCGATTGCCAACTTTTGTTAACACAAAAATGTAAGGAAAATGTTGACCGGTCAAATCAAAGTATTTCATTCATTTTGTTACAAAATGGGAGTAACGAGAATTTATATCGCAAGCTGTCAAACGCAAAGAAAAAAGAACAGATCACTTCAGAAAATCAACGGGTCTGATTAGGGTTGGATATAGATAGATGTTCAAAGTGAGAACAGAGTTTCCCACAGCACAACTTTCGATTTCCAAAATTGTGTACATCACCGTATTCTTCTCTAGAATTCACCTCCACCAATAAGCAAGAATTTATGCATTACACCGAAAACAGCGTGGCATATACCAACCGGAAATCTACAAAATCCTTTTGGCATGAGAAATGTAATCAAAATTTTTTCAATCAAAACTTGCTTTAAGTAATTCATTATAAAAAGTTATACACAGCCAACTTTACGAATACCCATTGTAGAATGAATTAAGGTTGCGGTAATGCTACAATAGAACAACAAATTGCCAAATAGCGAGATTGTTAGGAGGTATACAGACTACTTTTAAAGGAGTTCACTGCACTATAGTAGAGAATCGGCAACGATGAAAATCAGAATGAAGTGAAGACACGGAAAACATCCCAAAAGATCGGACGCGGTGAACTCTTACCCGAGTGCAGGCGTCTGTCCATCAAACGTTTCACCGGATATGGCGGGCTAACTTGTCATTCCAGTTGTTAAAAGATCTATGCTTGAGTAACTTACTCATGACAGAATAAAAAGTGCCAAAACACTGAACAATACTCGTTTACAAGGATACTGTCACAAAATATTTTGAAAGCAGATTATAGCGCAAGTTGGTTGTTTACCGAGTGGAGGCAATTCACCGTTCATGTTAAACTCAACAATACCAAATCGCTTTTAGAATAAAAGTGAATTTAAGTGAGTAGAAACGTGTTACTTGGCTAACAGCTTTTGAAAAGAGTTTAGACTGAAATACTCCGGGCTAAGTTTTTATTAGTTACGACTCTCTCAATACCCTTCTCGCCTATTCAAAACCTAGGGCTTACATAGAAAAATGTTAATTCATTTCATAGCTAGTCATTTCGTTTACTGCACAACGAAGATCTGATTTAGTAGGTAACATCTTCCAGTTACTCAATCTCTAAATCTCCCCTTGCTTTTCTCCTGTTAACAATAATCCAAAGCAGGTTAGCACTGTCCTCCAAACTTTAAAGACTAGAAAGGGGTAGGGTATCCGTAGCTGTGTCAGTTAAGTTTGCATCCAAACTCGAGGAAACAAACGTCTGACTCGCTGTGTCCCGTGTGTCCACAAAGACGCAAGACATTTCATTCCCTGTGTGCGGGAAGGATACCTTTTAATCGGTGTACCTTTATAAGTTTGAAGAACGAAAATTAAGTCTGGCCGGTCTTCCTGAATAGTAAACAAAGGCAAACCACTCTCTAACACCTTCTAATTAGTAGAAACTAGCCATAATTAAATTGTTCTATTTGACCATTTTCCGCTCTTCATTTGCATACGAACAAAACATCAGTGTTACTGGATTGCTCAGCCACAGAGAATGAAGATCGTGTGTGTGTGTGTGTGTGTATGTATGTGTGTGTGTGTGTGTGTGTGTGTGTGTGTGTGTGTGTGTGTGTGATTTTTATGCTTCAAACTGGTTAATTGTACATGACTGCGCGGAGGAACTGAACACGGTAGGACTTTGTTTAGCTGTTTTTGTCAGATTTACGGCTAACACCAACACAACGTCGGATTCAAAGATTTGTGTCAACACACATTAGGAAGAGCTACAAGTGGTAAAATTCCCTCTGAAAGACAGCAAGGATGGTCTGATGTATGATACTAACGTCAGTGAACACAGTTGTCATGCGATTAAAACAGTTTGACTTGTGTTGCTGAACGAGATTAGAAGACATCTCACCCGATCGACTTGCCAGTCGGTAGCTGTAATTTTTAGTTTAATTGTTGGCACTGACCTAATGTTCACTCATGTTCATCGAATAACTCGTTGAGTAAAGCTCAAACACAGAAAAAACGAAATTTATAATGAATGTGTTGGATTCGTTCCGTGTGCTTTAGGCTGCATAAGTAATCGGCGTGAGAGTATCTGTGTCTTCACTTGGAACCCAGATACGTGCAGTATGCTTTGAAAATCAATTTTATAGTTAATATGAGGTTACTGGCTTTCACAGCATGCAGTATCGGTTAGTATGGGAAGCACTGGGATACAGTCGTGAAAATTGCTTGTCTGTAAGAAGGAAATTGAAATACAAAGATGCACTTACAGCCCAAAGGTGACCCGATTTTAAGCTTTCCTATAAATCTGGAAATTCCGGAGCTGTTGGCAACACAAGTCTGCGGTGTCATCATTTTGAAATCGCAGCCAGTTTTGCAACAAAAGCCTGGTTTTCCCCCCGTACATAGGCGAACAAAAGATACGGAAGAAGCTTAGTTCATACTTGATACTGAGGGAGAGAAATTCCATTAGTCAAGATATAGAAGCCACTGATTGTATATATGAATCCTTTTGAGTACCACCAATTAACATTCATACCATTCATTTGCTCAATGATTGCATTTGTTATTACTGCATGAAGCTTCTCAGTATTCATCCCGGAAACGGTAAGCGAACCGCATTCTAGAAATATTTTTGTTCGCAGTAGCTACGTGTCGTTCGTTTTACAGAAAATGTTTACTCTTTAAACAAGATTATCCCTCAGAGTAGCTACTTCTTTCGAATTAGGAATTTCCACGAATAAGCGGGCAGTTTACTGAGAAAACAAGATGATTAGATCTCCGTCGGAGGATGACCAAAATACAGTAAGAAAACATGCGCACATAGTTCACCTATTAGGACTATTTTAATTTTCTCACTGGAACATTTGAACGCCTGCGAAGAAGCAAAACCTTTCCACGTTGTTTTTGGACATCTCCGTTTAAGTTTACAAACTTTAGCTGTTCAACAGCAGTAGCAGGAGTCGACAGAATGATTTATGATATCATCCAATGTGTGAAGTAAATTTCTGATCATAATAGTTCATTCGAAACAGCTACGAAAAGCACACCCAATTTCACGGCTGATCCCCTTTTGATCTGATCCATGAGTTTTATTACAGTATTTGTTATGATTCCGCGTGTAAATGTCACTAAGTCACCTAATGTGTGGAAACAATCCAAGTGAAAAATAAAATCACCAAAGTGTCAGCTTTCGTGTGACATTATGTTCCAGTTCCAAAAAAGGAATGCTATGAAATTAATGAGACCAGTGAAGCACACACTGTGCGTGATATGTGCCGATTATTACAGAAAGATCGATATTTAGGGTATGAAAGAAACGAGCGAGTAGATTTTCTGATTTGTCTCCCTGTTCCAGGAGGAAAAAACACATGATTTTCAAAGGAATTTGAAAGGCCACACACTTTTTTGTAAGCAAGCAGCTTTTTTTTATCACACTTGCGCATAAGTGTAACGGAAGAGATACACCAAGAGCCTCTAAGGCCCACTACCCTATTAGGGATACCTGGTAACCTGACCTTGAGTAATGGAATGATGGAGTATTACATAATGTTCCAATAGGTCAGATGTTGTAAGGGGCGGGACCACATTAAACCTGTTTCTGTAATGGGGTTCGAACGCTTGACAAGCAAAGGCTCTGAAGCAGTGCACTACTACAGTTCGAATTGCTGAGTCCAACAATAATTCTGGGTTATTATATCTATGAAGCTTTTACGGATCTGCTGAACCTAAAATGTTGATTCAAAACTTCAATAAAATCAGTATTTCTTACTGATTGGAATGTCTTTATTCGTCCTTAGCTTCAGAAACTTGAAAATGGTCTTTGTTTACTAGACAGGAGGGATGTAAAACATAATTATTCACAGCTATTTCAATCGGATGTGAATTACAAAAACCTGACTTGGTCACATGCAAATTCAGATCCAAGCCGTAACAGGTCACATTTGCCGGGCTGTTTTAATGGACAGATCACGAGAAAAAACAGTTTCTCTCCTCTTGAAATACCACAAAGGAAAAATTGGATTGTATGGCTTTCAAAATCTGACCAATAAAAAGGTGAATAAGTCAACTGAGTCTGCAGCGGAACAATTCACAAAGAAAAATACTTCTGTTGATCATACTGGCGGAACACTTTTGTTTCCCAATGAATAGAAAGTAAGTTTGACAGATATAACTTTGTCGATAGAAACTGACCAACCAGTTCCAAAACAGTATTCGATTTGAACGAATTTGAAAAAAATAACACGCTACCACTAATCAGAGAGAAATTTGCATGCCGTTCAGTCTCGTGGGACCTGAGAAGTGGGAGAGTTACAAGAGATGAGTGATTTCTCGACAACACAAATTGGGCGACTCGAGTCAGTGAAGTAGGTGATGTTGGTTGATGGTCTGACGCCTGTGCTTTCAAAGCAGACTTTGACCACACACAGTGGATTACCAGTATGAAAGCTGCTGAGTAATTTTCAGTTCCTCAGTCTATGAAATTCTGGTAAAGTATTAGAAAACTTTTTATTTTCCAATACTCTATCGTAGCACGCAATAAAACAGATCATCGGCTGTAAGATGTACTGGTTACAGGCTAAGAAAAAATGTTCTTCACAGATTTTCTGTAAGCTTGATAAGCTCATCCAAATCTTGTCGAATAGTGCTGATTTTTCATTGAACTGCCAACGTACATTTTGGTTTACGTGCGCTTATGCACAATCATTTGATTGTCAATCTATCTCAAGAGGGCCTACCCGAGGTAACCGAAAATCCGATTGACTACCGTCATTTCCGACAGCGCTGAGTTATCGAAAACCAAACGCATGGGTGTAACCTATGACATGGCGCACCTTTTACTTTATACACTGCAAACCGATTTTAGCTGTGACAAATTAGTGCAAATGTAGTTCTCACTGCACAACGAAACATGAAATGGCCCTGGAGAATATGATAGAGTCTGAAAAACCTGAAGTCATTACCTTTATTCTATGGTGGGTGTTTTCAGTGATATTCGGCCGGATTATATTGTACCTAAGTGCTCCTAGTTTTTTAATTTGAATCCGCTTACGTTTAAAAGAGAAGCGATGTTAACAGATTCGTAGCAAGTTAAGAATGCAGAATTATTTCAATGCGGGAGCTTTTTGTGGGTAAATGTCGTACGATGTTCAAACTCTTCCACTAGTAAAAGCAGTTCTTGCAGAAGTTTCAAACAGCCCAAATCCAATCCACCTTCGGGAAGGAAAAATATAATAATTTTAATTTATCTGCCGTGATATAAGGAGCATTTTACCGCTGAACTGCAGATATTATCATTCACTTTCTGATCAGAGATAACACTGTTCACTCTAACGTACCTTACGGCTTCTTTGTTGCACCAGAAGGCAGTACTTCCGGACTGGATGCTCTTGCGGAGACCACCGTGCGTGAAGGTGCAGTTGAGCAGCACTTGTCTACCAACTGTTTGTATTTTTATCCCATAATAAGATGCAATACACACACGCGAGAAAATTATCCTTTTTTCCACCCTTGTACACACAGTCCGAGCAGTAAACCTCATGCCATCATGCAACAAGTCTCAAGCCATCACAAAATCAACAACCAGTAAGATATAATTGCCGTACCAGATTAGGAGGAATTTCCTGCACCAAGTCCTGTCATGGCCCGATTTTTGAAAATCTTCTAGGGAAACAACAGTTTTTGTCTATTTTGGTGTACTGAAAAGAAGCTTCATTGTCAAAGGATGTTTATGGATATATCCTGTTGAACTGACCAAATCATTTTAAAGATAAGCAAACCCTTGGTTTTCTGTTCTGTGGTAACACTTGTGAAACTCTCAGCAGTCATGAAGAACAATACATTTTCAAGCTCATATTCTGAATAATTTCAAGAAACGGATACCAGTATTATCTAATTCAACTTGTGACACTTTATCGATCAATAGATTTTCCTTACCCGCACGGAATTCCCCGATTTTAATTTATTTTCTTTCTCTAATCCCTCCGTATCGTTCTACTTCGATCACCATTTTACCGAATCGTTACCATTACATATATCCTATTTCTGTATCTTCCTGTCAAAAAACTATGCAACCTGAAGACAGTTGCCTGTCAGCTGTTCTGCGGAGCAATTCTCATCGGTGTTACCAATCCCACACACGCTAGACTGTCAACACCCCTCAAAAGTTTAGCAACACCAATCTAACTGAAATTCCTTCTTGGTATAACTTCTGGAGATCTCCTCCGGTGTTGTGTTCTCCTTGTACCATTCCTAATGGGAAGACGAGTATAGACAAAATGTGTAAGGTCACTGATAGTTACAATAAATTGCAAATAAAACGCTTTCCTAGGTGGAATAAAGCTGTTTTTACTATCGCTGTTACGCCTACAAAGTCAGCTGCGTTTATCCATGAAATATCAGTCAGTAAACCAGCAGTACTTCGAAATACAAGAGAATACGGATTGGCGAAAAAATAAGTTCAGTAAATTCAACGATAAGGCGATTCATTCAGCACGGTCCGAGACGATCGTTCCACGTCATTAAGGATGCACTCAAGCACTGAAACAAAGCATGTGCTAACACTGGGCGGCCATATTATCCGTACAGTAAGAAGATTTAAGTAGTATTTGTTTAAGAATATATTAGGAATGTAACGAAAAATAGACCGCGTGAAAAGAGAATAGTCTAACCACTTCTATCATTACCTAGTATCGTTCGATCTGTCAGACGCAGCTTCTATGAACCCGGCAAACGCATACTGTTACAGCTCAGGCACAAGTGCGAGACAACAACAACTTAACCGTTTAGCTCGGTGGTCACTGCATGGCCAAAATGAAGTAATGCTTGAAAAAATGAAATTGGAGTGGTTTGGCCTTCTGGGTATTTTTTTCCTTAGAACAACACCACGAAGCATTGAACAGACATTTGGATAATGTACCACCACGGTTCTACAGTACTAGCGGTAGGGGTGTGAAGGTACGCGCAAGTATGCCGACGAATCAATAGATATTGTGATCCTTTCACTGACACACACAATGTTGAGTAGTGAAACACTCGAATTTCGAAGGTCGGTAATCAGTGAACCACACTGTCATTGTGAAGGCACGAAATGTGTTGTCATTTCGAATAAATGGAATTTTCCTTTCATTTATTTTGTTCATCTGAAGAATCGAAAACGTCCTTGTTTATGGTTTGAAACTATGTGATCAAAACTGTTCGAATTAGATACACCGAAGTCTTTGATTGATGTTGTCTTACAGTATCATAGTATACAAAAAAGTGACTGCGTAAAACAAGATTACATTTCAAGAAAATATAAGTAAGGAGTTAAGTGTTAATAAGGAAAGCATACCCTGTTATTTCAAGTTTCCTCTGATTTACTCAAACAAGTGATGTACATAAACGATGTTCAAATGAGATTTGTTTGCTTTGTCTACTACAACCAACGCAAACAAACAAAATGGGAGCGTTATTTTGCTTGGTTGATGGTCTTTTGGACCCCAGCTTTCACGCACAAACCTCAGGTTATCAGACCAACCTAGTAATCGGGAGCTTTAGACTCGAGTTTCACTCTTGTTAGAGTTCGTCATTGGTGCAAGTGCCACGCCGCACACGGGCCTATTCAACTTGTAGTTATGAGTGTATTATTATTTGAAATATAATTTAAGTGGAAGAACATTGATATTTTAATTAAGGAATCCATATTTCTAATGATCTTGTTCTGAACCCAAGCTTCTATGAGGAAGTGTAAGTCAAATTTCTTCGTGTAACTGAGTAGAATTTTACTCTATAATGAGTATTTGATGACCCCCGTTCTATTTTATTCACAAATATACGGAAATTATATACGAAAAACGTGGTTCATATACTTCGTTAGCACAGTAGACACAGTTCGTTGAAAGACGGCTTTGGTTATGTTCTTATTTCCATTGTTTCAGAGAATAAAGTGATCGGTTCGCAGTACACAAATTTCCCGACAGATGGAACTTTCATTCGGGAAACATAATTCTGCATTATTTGAGAAAACGGTCTACTTTAAGTACTTAGTAATTTTACATGCCTAATGAAGTAAGCTACATGACTGAAAAATCATGAAGAACTGCATTTCAGTCTGCATGTAAAATGCATGTTTTCTCATATTTTTGTAAATAATGCAACGAAGAAGGGTTCATTAGCTGCCGCCAACAGAAAAAAAGCTCCAAGCTGAGTGATTCAAAGCTGACGGTGTACATACTAAAACATAAACCACTTTATGGACATTGTCAGAGAAATTTCATTTTACTGAGGCACACCACTTTTAAATAGAAACATCATGAACGCACTGAACTGAATCAGATAGCAATTTTACCGAAACGTTTCACGGCGAGAGACGCGGTCCAATAGGATTTTTGTAACTGTGTAACCATGAATGGGCTGGATAGCCGAGAAACAATTTATAAATCAGTCTCCTCATAAGAAATGCGGAAGGCTGATTAATTTTCTTGCCCAGATCGCTGCATATTCACCCCGAAAACGATATGTTTCGCTTATGCAAGTAATTTGAAAAGCATTACCTTTTGGGTAACGGGTTTTGTAAGTTGCACAACGCGACTGTTTTCAGTAGAATGTATCGGCTCAGGTAAACTTCACAGTACGTGACTAACATTGAAAAGGGTGAGTTAAAATAATATCGGGCAGATTTGACTTAGTTCATCAGGTAATACGCTTTGAGTTCAATCCCAAAAGTGAAAATAAAATAAACTACTTGTCAGCACTAACGTGAAGATCATCTAGTAACAGTTACGAGCACGGAAATCCCACTTCTCTATATTATGACATGAACCATTTCTTCGATTGATTACAAATCGGTATGAACCTTCTGTGGCATATGTAGGTAGTGTCACTCGCTCCTACTAAACCTCTGACGGAATACTCCTAAGTTCAGAGATTTCTTGGGAAAAAGTTGCAAGTAGTATGGCATTGTATCTCGATGACTCGATAACATTTGCCCGGAAACACGACGGGTTTCGCAGTATCAGGTAGGCACTTCTTGTACTCTCCTGCCCAATCATCACCACATTTGAAAACCACTTTAATCTTATCATGGTAAAATCATCAACTCGCGATTTTTAAGATGGATTCTTTTTGCATGCACACTCCCCCCGAATCACAACGTGGCTGCATTCATCAAACTGTGCAAATCCCCTGTGCTACATCTTTATAATGCAATTAGATATTCTTATTCAATGGAAGTAAAATTCGAACTTTATTGTTTACCAATAACAAAGAAGTTATTTAGATTTTCGTACCATGTCCATTAATTTTCGTGAACATTAAAAAACAAAATTCGGCTATTCTAGGGAGTACACTGAAAAGTGTGAGGACAAGTGTAAGTCGTGGACGTTTGCAAACCATGCCAGAAGATCTCAGACAGACTAACCGTGAAATACTAGACAATTAATTAAAATTCTGGCCTAATCATTCAAAATTCTTATTCCTAATGTTCAGAAACAATTTAGGATTACTGAGGATTATCATGTGCACGCAAAACCAAGATAGTCATAATTTGTTTGTCTACGGAACATTTCGATATATTTGCGACTCTCACGAGAGATCACAAGCTGAAAAACAGAATGCCTCACGCTCGGAATTTTAGTCTCGTCAAGGATGAAAATGTTTGCACTTTGGACGGACCTAACCTTTTTGTTGTGTGAGAAATCTTCGTGTGAATATTTGTCAGACAGCCTTCCATTTTAACGGCATGTGGCCAATTACATCTTGAAAAGAACTGGTCTATCATGAGCTCCACCTCAACTGTCCAGAGTGCATTGTTTACCTCGCCGTAGAATGGTTCACTGAATATAGTTTACCAGTCACGAATTAGAAACGGAAACCTCGAGAAATATTGGGGTGTTTGGTTCTTGTTAGAATTCAGCATCCAGTCGCACTGGTTTTAAACCATCATCTCCCAGAACGCGGACCAAGGAAGTTGATCGTTAAGATTCTACTACTTGATACTGTCGTAGAAGAAGCCTATTGTACACAGCTCGGACGGACCAACAGCAAATGTGTAATTTCCGCTATTTTGCACACACTGTGAGTAACTTAGTATACACACACGAAGGTTAAATTCTATTCTGCCAGAAGATAACCGATGGAGACGTTAGAAAAGATGAGGGCCTTGCCATTAGCTACACCACGATAACTTGTGAACTTGATCAATGTCGCTTTGGAATTATTCTCATTACCAACAAGTCACCCAGAACCCACTACTCGAAGGAATTATTCACTCGGGTTAGAAACACAATGTTTCGTCTCACCGTCCACCACTCACTTTTGTGAAGGCTGACAAAGACCAAGTTGGACCGGGAAGGGCAAGCGAGCTGGTTAGCAGACTGCCCTCAATATCCCAACCCAAAGGGAGATCATATTGCCCGCCAAGGGTTAGCATTGATATTCGGTTTGTTCCTGGGAAGATGTTTTTTTCCAGCCGAAGCTCCAATTTCTCGGATAACCACAAATACCTGCGTTACCAGTACCCAAAGTTCTTGGTTAAATAATAATGTTAGAGACAAATTCTCTCCCCTTGAGAACTTCGAGTGCTTTCGTAAGGACGGAAAGCAGTGCAAGAAGAGGCAGGTGATGGTGTGGTTACTCATATTAATTCCGAGTGGTCTGGCAGGTACAAAGTTGTTTCTAATTTCTCCTGTAAAAGTGTTGACCACGTAATTGGTAAATGTCATCCTAGATTTTTGTCTACTCGAGACACTGTTATCACGGATCTGTATATAGCTTCCTCTTTCTCTCAAAGAGACGTTAGTCTGTTCTTTGACGCGTGCATACCCGCTCTGATTCCCCTACCACCTGACGGTTTACTCATTGCTTTTCGTGATTGTATTCCCGCGCACACGCATCTCTCACTTACTTCTGATTTAAGTGACCTATGTCCATTGCTAAGTACGAGGAATGCGGTTCCAGAGAGAATCATCACCGGCCATCCCAAAAGTTTCCAATTAAAACTTAAAGCTCTTGTTTTAAAGGGGGATCACACTCTCATTATCGTCAAACTCACAACTTATTCACTTTGAATACAATGTTTACTCATCAGGACAATACAAACAAAGATCATTCAAGGAAATTTGTCACACTTTGGCATAACCCTTCTTAATAGATCTTTTCCTCTATTTCTCTGTGGTTTGCTTTCGACTGTCCTCTTTGCTTGCGAAACCAATTTACAAAGACACTGAGCACGGTCTTTGATTTGTGCTTTTCTATGGAGATTGTAGTTTTAGCAACGGAAGAATAGCTTTACCTTTGCTGAAACCTCTGAGAAGGCAAAAAGAATAGGGTTATAAATTAGACAACCAGGCTTCAGTGAAAAGTTACTCTGTCCTGTACAAACAAGGGTCACAACGGCTGAATATGACATTTGCCCACCGGTTCTTCAGTACCACTACTAGCAAACTTTTCTGGCACGGAATCCGGCTTCTGTGTGAACAAAGGGGCTTGTGGAAAAACTATATTCTAGATGCCGACAACCTGAAAGTTGCGTTAATTCATCTTTCATCGGATACCCTAACATCCTATTATCTATCTGTTCTCCCAGATACAGAGCCGATTTCCTCAGGAGAAGTCCTCAAGTTACTTCAAGCCTCAAAATCAATTTCTGCTACATGTCCAAATGGCTCATCCTTCTTAGATCTCAGATTTGAAACAAGGTACCTACATGGAATTATGATTTCCCTCATCAATAAATCTGCTGATACTGGAGCTATCCCTAATTCCTGGAAACTCGTGACAGTAGAACGTATTTCAAACTACCACACTTCCAACATTTTGACTTGGCCTGACTTGACTTGAAGACTTTTTCATCCGACTGCCATCAATTCTGTGTTCCAGTAGACTGAGCACTCTATCCTTAGCCGACTGCTTTTTACTTTTGTTGTTCCAAACGACCCCCATCAGTCTGCATACAAAACCAACAGATCCAAGCTGGATGCAATTGTTTCCGTTTTTGCCATTTAATTCCAAAGAACTTAATTGGTTCCATGAAATCCATTTGATGTATTTTCCTTGATCATTCCTCCGCTTTTGATTCCCTGTTCTCTACCTTTTCAAAGGTAAGAACCTCCAGGATGTCCCACTTCTTTACTGTAGTGGTTTAAAAACCACTTTTCCAATAGAACTGAAAGTAATAAAGTTGGTATAGGTTTATCGGGTCCTTTAACTAACAACTGTGGTGTTTGGAAAACACAGGTTAGCGAGCAAGCTCTTTTTCAGTGATCCTAATCATGCCAATACAATACAATATATATGACTAGAGGCATAAGGGATACAGTCAACACAAATCGTGTCAGGGATCATTGTTCACACCTAGTGTAGTACAGGATTATCCGGAGACCGTGCGCGAATGGACTAATACGTCCTCAACATGTAAGCTTTCGGAGGCTCTTGGACCTGACTTTGGTTGGTGAGTGGTCCAGGGTAGACTGAGTGCATGCACACATTTCTTTTGAGCGTATAAAGGGGGTTGCGAAGGCGAGTCCCGACCGCTTCCGCTGTGGCCAAGATGCGACTTCTCACCGATCTTGACAGCCGACCTCGGGCCCCATACTGGGGGTGGAGTGCTTGATCCACGTTCACCATGTGATTAGTTTCAGCCAGGTGTGAAACGACTGCGCTGGTAATTAACCTGATTGTTGACTGTATCTCTTATGCCTCTAGTCATATATATTGTGTTGTATTGGCATGATTAGGATCACTGAAAAAGAGCTTGCTCGCTAACCTGTGTTTTCCAAACACCACAGTTGTTAGTTAAAGGACCCGATAAACCTATACCAACTTTATTACTTTCAGTTCTATTGGAAAAGTGGTTTTTAAACCACTACAGTAAAGAAGTGGGACATCCTGGAGATTCTTACCTTTGAAAAGGTAGAGAACAGGGAATCAAAAGCGGAGGAATGATCAAGGAAAATACATCAAATGGATTTCATGGAACCAATTAAGTTCTTTGGAATTAAATGGCAAAAACGGAAACAATTGCATCCAGCTTGGATCTGTTGGTTTTGTATGCAGACTGATGGGGGTCGTTTGGAACAACAAAAGTAAAAAGCAGTCGGCTAAGGATAGAGTGCTCAGTCTACTGGAACACAGAATTGATGGCAGTCGGATGAAAAAGTCTTCAAGTCAAGTCAGGCCAAGTCAAAATGTTGGAAGTGTGGTAGTTTGAAATACGTTCTACTGTCAAGGGTTTCCAGGAAATAACTACCCAGACAGTGTTTTAAAATTCGTAAGCTAAGACACTTTGGAGCCACAAAAACTGTCGTCTTTTCTCATGTCATTCAATGTAGCCTCTTGATCTTACACTACAGCTCTCTCCTGATCTTTTCTACTTTACCCAAGAAATATTGTATCACACTTCACGGCTGCTTGGACATTGTAAGTCATATTTCTTTGACTTCCTTGAGCTCTCTTATCTTTTATTTTTGCACAATATATCCTATTGAAAATTCGCCATGAAGGTTCTTGCGGACCCTACTCATCCCCCGTACCTTGACGTATCTGCATGCAGTTAGCACCCCTCGACAAGTTCTGCACCTGGGCTCATCCACTGCCATACCATTATCTATTGTAACTCTACAATGCCTTGTCTAGCACATCTTCTGCCTGACAAGATGAAAGTCATCAAGGAACTTCGCAATAACCTCGGGGGCTGAACCAGTTTGTTTCCTGTGATATTTAATTGAATAATTATTTTAAATTGACACTATTGAGTTTCCTTCCATTTGGCTCAAAGGCAAGTTTGTTAAATTGCTGAAGTCCTCAATGGATTAGAATGCAAGCTTTTTACCGAAAATATTCCACAGAGAAGCTTTAGGATGGTAGACAAAAACAAGGTGATCAGTTATAATGGTGAAGAAAATCGGCAGCAATTTGTCCACATATTTACAGAGTAATAGTTGTCAAGAAAGATAATTTGTGACAATAATTGTTCTGAAAAGTATAGCGTGGTGAACAAGCTCGTCTTCAGTTACATATACTCATACCAATACGTAACATTAAATATGACTCAAAACCACAAAGAGGAATGATTATTCAAATCTGTCTCTGCACATGTGTGTGTGTCCATGTGAAATTGATCACAATGAGGAATGTTCGAGTGGTTTCACACGTGTTCGGGAACAAGAAGTGGGCCATGGTTGTTTAAGTGCTTGCGCCAATTGCAACTCTATCATCCATGGCCCACTTCTTGTTCCCGAACACGTGTGAAACCACTCGAACATTCCTCATTGTGATCAATTTCACACGCACACACACACGTGCAGAGACAGATTTGGATAATCATTCCCCTTTGTGGTTTTGAGTCATATTTAATATTACCTATTGGTATGCGTACATGTAACTGAAAACGAGCCTGTTCTCCCTGCTGTATTTTTCCCTATAATTGTTGTATTGGTTTCATAGGGCTCGTGATTAAATTCCCATGCCCTGCGTTGTTCACAAAGACGATCTTATATTTCGTTTTGAGGCTCTAACCGAGGACTGTTAGAACTTGAGACTCGATGAAGTAATCAAAAATCAAGAGTGAGCAACGATGCAATCGTCAGTGCACATCACCTATAGTGACACCGAAGACTTCTTAGTTGTACGTAGAGTAGCCTTTTATCTTCGTCGTTTATCGATTTCCCTGCTCACATCTTTCATCGTCTTAAACTCAAAGACCATGAGGTGAACTGACGGATTAGGTTAGTTTTCACTGATACTGCATGAAAATATATTGCAAAACACGTCTAACATCTACTTGCTGCGCTACGTTCATTTGTTCCGGGTTGATCCAACATTTTCCTGACTTATCGTGACCAGGCGGTTTCCCGGTATATAAGGCTTTGATACCATGGAGTATGATGAAGCTCAATATTTAAATCGATACCACTAACCCATATGAAATTATGACTAACTTTTTGCAATGTTTCTATGGTGTACCATAATTAGAAGTGAGAAGTAAATACTGAGGATTGCTTACTTTCCTGTAAACGGCCCAAGATCTGCAAATTCAGTTTCTGTCTAGAATCTGAGATGCACCTCTTCTTAGGCTGGTGGGCGTACAGTGTTCTTCAAAATGTTTTCTCTTTGATATAAATATTCTTCTGTTCTAGGAAACAATGAGAGATGCTTTTAGAGAATTTAGAATATATATTACGCAAATGCTTGCTAGTAGTGTGAGGGGTTGTTGAATATTCGTTTAGTTGGCTGTCCTTTGGACTCCACTTCTCACCTGATTTGGCGGGACGCATTCGTTTGAAGTTAACAGGTCAAGTACCACGTCTTTATTTGAAGCTGTAAGGTATTTCTGACTGTCGTAGAGAACGACATCTAAACAAGCTTAACTTGTTGATTCGGATCAGCCCGGACGCACTGGCAACATACGCGTCTTAAAGATGAAGGGGCCCGGGTTAAAATCCTGGGTGTGGCGGAGAACACGCACCACTGATGAGCTCTGACAAGAGGGAAACTCGAGTCTGGTGCTTCTTAGTGCAGGTTCGTTGGGTGACCTGAGGTTTGTACGTGGAAAGTGGAGTCCAAAGGACAGCCAACCAAACAAGCATTTTAAGTTCTTGGTCTTATCGGGAACAACAGGAAACGAGTGACCATGTATATAGCACATATCAGTGGTGTGCAGAGTCGAAGTGATGTAGGTAATGAAAAATTTGCTTGCATTTTTCAGACTGAAGGCTTACTGTATGGACCGGAATAAAATGAGCAACCTACAAGCGCTGGGGAAGTCGCTTGGCACAATACTTTCCCCGAGTAGATCATCCCTTGTCAAGATATTTCGTAGACTATCCTAACAAAGGTTAGAATTATGAAATAGTATGGAATATGATGTCGGCAACATTAGCTCTCCGAAGGCTATCGTACATCTAAAATTGTGTCACCTTTTTTATCCTGATAAATTGTCCGGATGCACAGAAGTTTAAAATTAGCTAAATGTCAAGTAGGGCTCATTTTTAAATTCATGAGGATCAGAATCACCGAAGGTATTCATCTTAACTGATGAACCAGTACTTATCCTTCAAGATGTACCTAGAGTCTGAAGCTTCTAACATTAGTTGGCGTCAGAGAAATCAGCAAAACCAAAGCAAACACTTTACAGAATTCCATATTATCTAGCAGCTTAACAAAAACTCGTAGAAGATAGTAAGGTTGAAGGTAGACAAATATTCAGCTTAGTTTCTGTACGTGATCTGAATATCATGGTTACGTAAGCTTCATACATTATGATGTTTTTCGAGGTGAAGTATACCACCCTCAGAATAGCAAGGCTTCAGCACATTAGTAATGCGAAAAAACACAATAATCTGTGAGTGCAAGGGTCCAGTATTTCTGCTGCAGTCGTTTCCCGAGGTATTGTCTCGTGAAGAAGCACGAATTAATTTATTACCAATCGGAAGTCCACTGTCAGAACCAGAGGCAGAGAGCAAAAGGACAATACATCAAAAGCTGACGATGACCTCGCCCGTAGGAATATTGAAGAAGTATGCCGCAAAAGTCTCCGGTCGACTCAGCTCGAAGATTCTTCTGCATATTCCTATTCATTTTGCCCCCGTAGATGAATCAAATCGAACTGATTCATCGTACGGCTGATATAAAGCTGGCAATTTGTACCAAACAATAAAATGACAAGTTCATCTTCACACTGGAATTCCGATTGCGTCGGATATCATTTCGGAGATTGACCCATTTTGCTGATAACTGTATGTTATGCTGTGAAATTTGGAAGGGGGATTCAGACAATTCATTTTTAGTATTTAGGAAAGACCATAGTGTACATTCTCCACAAAGGACTCTGGAAAACAAATTTTACTCATGTGATGTAAAACTAGATACCTGGTCATTTCATTGTGACGTCAGTGAGGTACAACCTGAAAGGGCTGGAAAACGCATTTGACAAGAAATGCCCACGGAATATGGACGAAAGATAACTTGAATTCACATCAGTGAGATATCTGTTGGCATTTGGACAAAAAAACTCATTGTTTTCCGTGTGATTCACATCCTCTATGACATCTTGGTCGATCGCCCAAATGAAATGAAGAACTTATTGAATTTATGGTCCTATGTTTGTCACCGGGGAAAAATATAACCTGTGTTTATCCATACAGATGTGTCACTGCTTTCATTTCTGTCCTGTCCCTACAATATCATAGGGAAAAATGTCTCCGATTAGTGGTCGCACGTTGAACGAACATTTTAAATTTCCTTCGTATACGAAGGGTGAACCTAGTTGTCAGAAGGAATACGGCTTCCCAAAACCACTGGGATCACATTATGGATGTTTGTCTTTTTATGGGTAAACTGGTTTGACGCGGTTTCGAATCCCGTTGAAGTTAATTTTATGGGCTGAGCATGAACGGATACCACCTATGTGGAAACGAGAACCAGTGCGGTATGAGTCAGTCGAACAACCTAACATTTCTTGAACTATAAATCCGGGGTTTACAAACAGACTACTTTCGTATATTCGTATTTGGATAACTCGAAGGAAATTGGCCGAAAAAGAAACTCTTATACTAGATCACGCGTTATCCAGTCACTGGTGCCACAACAAATTAATGGACTTTTTTGATGAAGCTGAAACATGAAGTTTTGACCGCTTTGAATCCACATCCCAACCAAGTTTGTGTTCCTAAATGTACGCTTTAATACAAATGCAAATACCGTAAAATAGTCATTGAACTGACAGGGGAAATAAAGGTAGAGATTTGCAACTTTTTAAAGGTCAACTCAATCCCAGAATCAGTGGCCAAGAGTCTTAACCGACGAGAGTCAAAAACCACAGATATGTGGCCTAAAGAAATTGCCCGAAGAACGCGTACCACCACGACCAAAGTAGTCAATAACCCATTCCGCTGAAAACAAACTGACAACATGGCCAGCTGGTCTGTTAGATCCAGTGAGGTAACTTATTTGGGGGAGGGGGGCTTCGTGTGGAACATTTACAAAATATGTCACTTGTTGAGTGATTTGATCATCCACAGTAATTACTCATTCACGTTGGATGGTAAGCCGGGTTTTCGTGGCCTTTCTAGTCCACAGGAATGTTGATGAAATTTGACAAAATCTCTATGGTAACTTAAATGTTATTCTACCAATTATCGATTTGTTCCGGGTGTTACTACAGCTCTCCTCGTATTTTAAATTTCACTAAACAAAATTGGTTAAATTAACAGCAAAATCATCGTTTCAGATATTGGAATTGCCCGTGGGAAAGGTGAATTAATTTAAAGAGTATGCCATGGGAATACTACTTGATCATGACTTTATATACTCTACACCAGCTTCCCCCACAAAGTAAAAGATCGGCCTGTTTCATATCAGGTTCCCCACAGCGCGTGAAATATGTACAGCTGACACGCTGTAAGGAGAGCACTGCTTTCAGATTATGATATTCGTGGCCTATGAATAGTCAAAATCCACTATATTTCAATAAAGTCAAAGTCAGATTCAAAACCCACAGCCATCCTATGCTCAACTTACACTGATGAAAATATAAACAGCCTACACATAGAATGCCTAAACTAAGTCACAATGATCAACATTCTCCCTCCTACCTCCGGGATAAAAATACCATTAGTAAGCGAACCAGGCCTTTTTCAAACTAAGTCCAAATACACTTCCCTTTTCAAAGTTTGGAAGCACAGCCACGTAGATATCAAAAAGGGGAAGAGAGAGATATTTGACCTAACGGTATGGCCACAAAAAGCGATGAGCAAATGCTGAACTCTCAAGCTGCCCAAAAGACAACACCTGTGGACGGAAAAGCGGTGTGAATCTGAGCGAGGCATTCACTATCATAAAAGACACAGACAACCAAAGAATACTGAAATACGTGTAGACACTAACAATTAGTCACCACCGAAAACTGTACGAACAGCGAGAATGACCAGTTAGTTTATTCTTGCCTTGGTAAGGAATTTCTTAGTACTAACACTTTCCAGAAGACCGGTCTGTGTAGATGGTTGCATCGGTGTTATGAGAATAATGAACTCAGTATTTAAAGTGACAACCTTGACTACGACATGAAACGGCAAAGAAGCAGTGAAATGAATACACTGAGCAACCTAATGCCGACAACTTCCGTGACCAAGTTCACGTTGAGGAAATTTTGTTTCCTTTATGTGTGTTTACTAGGCCAGGAAGCTCCCACGGGGTCCGACCGATCATAACTCCGAGCTACAGTGGTATCACTCGCTTTTTGGATTGCGAACTACTCCGATATCGTATTTAAAATCTATATTTCTCGCTAAAGATAGACTGGATAACAATAGACAACAAATCTGGTCAGAAATCTTCACCCCGTCTGGGAGGAATAGCTTAGTTTACCGCCTGGAAATGTTTGTTCCGTCGAGTCTAACTGATGATACATGGTACAGTCAGATTTTGTGTCGGACCGAAAGACAAGCACCGTTTTTGTAAGAAACACAGGCAGTGCACAATCGCGTATAATGTTGTTTATAGGGTGAGGGATTCTTATAAGAATAGGACCAGAGGAGACATTATTGAACAGCATTCTTATGTTCAGTTTGGAGAAAACCAACTGTGCTCTGAACACGGTTTAGTTTTCTGTCTAAATGAATTTCCGTTAGTGAATATAAACAACGGAGGTGTATCGGCAAATTGCCGTCAAAAGACGAAGATGGATAGGAAAAAAGGGTACCGTAATTGGAATGTGAATTCTAGGAAGAATATACGCTAACTTAATGCTTCAGTGGAAGTGTTTATTTGATCATTCCATGTCGTGCGCTCTGGAGAAGAATTATTGGGATCTCAGTGTGTCCCTGCAATGGACGGGAAATTCTTGCACACTACTTCACAACTGAATTCATGGACAATGAATTCCTTCAAAAATGTAGCGGTCCTTGTAAGCATCAGGTACCAGAAAAATATTCAAATTGTTATTAACAAAGTCTTCAGGAGCGAAGTTACAAATGTAGTCAGCGGACGGTTGACAGCCATATTGGTTTTCGATTAATGTCAGCGTAGGATTCTGTTGATGCACTTACTGAGCTTTGGGCTTATAAAGTTATTTTTCTTTTGTGTTTTTCAGATTAAAACCAAGCAACCCCGGAGCAGTAGGCTGGTCCTTTGAATATTATGCAAAAAAAATGATCTTGAAAAGGAAAGCCAGAGTTGCAATATAGCACGATTTATGTCCGGGACCATTCCGCTGCATCTCAATATGGTGCATACTGCAGAACGATACTGTTTATATAAGTTCATGTAAAACCATTTTGTTCGACAAATATAGGGGAAATTACAATAGTCAAGTTACGTCACCATGGTAAAGATACAATAACGAAGAGCTGTTTCTGCTGACACAATATAGGTTTTCGTCGATGTATGGCAATAGCTTCAGCAAACCCCAAAAGCCTGGTATTCCTTGCCACGTAAATGACCCGAAACGCAGTGCTTCGGTCAGCTGGTTGTTGCGTCATCAGAAGATGATGAGCGACGGCCGACGACGGGATCTTATGGTTTCGAACGTTGTCATTATGCCTTTGCTCTGACCCTGATTGCACCACAAAACGTTGTACCCAATTTGAAATGCGTTCAATCACTCAG
The DNA here is from genome assembly GCA_948099385.1 of Fasciola hepatica. Classification (NCBI taxonomy): domain Eukaryota; kingdom Metazoa; phylum Platyhelminthes; class Trematoda; order Plagiorchiida; family Fasciolidae; genus Fasciola; species Fasciola hepatica. Next base: position 2,997,638 of record CANUEZ040000012.1, on the reverse strand, counting down.
TTACGTAACTACCGCTGTGTTCGACCCACGTAGGTGGCTCCGCAACTACACTGAAATTGGTAAATCAGATTCGATTTGGTGTACAGAGATGGACGTTGTTTCACCGAGGGTGTGGGGATCTCAATCGTTAGATGAACAATAGAGGTCAGATGCATAATATGTTCGGGCAAGAGCTGATCCAAGTCGCCGTTTGAGCAAGCAATTGACGTCATCATCTTTGAATGGAAGACAAAGTGTGACTAGTAATTTTTCTACTGAACAATTCGTTTGTCTGATGACTTTAGGCTTGCTGTGCCTTTCGATAAACGCATCGGGATAAGTGTTTTCAGTCAAGGCTTCTTTCAGCCGTCGTATTAAGGTGACGCAGTTTATCAATATGAATGTACTAACGGTTGGGTAGCTTATATCAGGAGGTTTTATATCGGTGGTAAGTGGACAACCGAAAGTATCCGACGGATTTTTGTCACAAAAATCCACGCCAATCACCGGTCTCCTATTCAGTGATCCATAGCGGTTATCTCAAATTCAAACAAGTCCCCAAAGTAACTGCAATGAAACAAAGGTGGTCGGTCGTGGTTGGGTCAGGTCGTCCCAGCTTGCCGCCATACTTCCCCCTTCGTCGAGTGTCTTATTTGTATCGTATATATATATTCACGGAGTTCGGGACATTAGTTGGTGCCAAGCTCGATAACATTAGGCAAACTGAACTGTCGGAGGTTGCTTAATGGTTCTCGGTGGGTGATGATGAATTTGACTTCCGCGCTGTCCCATTTAAGCTGACCTTAATTCTAGAGACGAATCGAATGAGCTTATCTTCAAAAAAGTGCTTTGCAAGAAAACTGTTCTGAGACGAAAACTGTATATAACCGTAACGTTTACGCAGCGGGGTCTATGTGCGTTTTGAGAACATAATCTAAGAAGGGTTTTCTCCGATATTGTTAGGAAGGGCCTTTTAATATTGGATATTTCTGTGTTCTTTCTATTTTATTTCGTAAATACTGAGCAGATGTAAGTTGTATATTGGCCTTCAGTGGTAAGTTTAATTCCCCATAAATCCCAAACTGCGCAATGGTTAAATAGCTGGCAATACTTCTATTTATGTTTACTGATTCGTAAAACGTATTTCCATTTCAAACGACTAACTGATCATCAAAAATCGTTTACCTTATTCATTAACTTGCCCATTCACTCACTCATCTAGATGCCAATCTGCTTACTTTCAAACGAGCAACAAACTTATTAGGGAATTCATGAGTCTCCCTAAAGGATAAATTTTCAAGCTTGGTTTTGAATAATACAGTTTCAAACCATGTACAGAAAATTCATCTCTGAGTCCTCAGTAAAGAAAACTTTTGTCACGGGCCAATACTAATCGAGAATGTTGTTTCTGATGCGTCATATAATCCGAGAAAATGTATTGTTTTGTTGACAGATAAGACAGCCAAGTATAGACAGCCCAGCCCAGCTCGAGTTCAGTTGAGACTGATCGTCACCTTGTCTAGGCACTCAGACCCCTTTTTCACTACCTCGCTTAGTCAGTTCCATCCTTGGATCCTTTTCTGCATGAGCCATATATTTGGAATAATTTTAAGTCACATCTTTTTTACACAATATGATACTTTATGCAGATTGAAATTTCAAATCAATAAACACCATAGAAGCACTGTAGATTGTGTTCAAACTTGTTTGACATCATTAGCAGTGAGCATCCACCGAGCAGCAAAGGGGACTAGAACCCGGGGGGCGAAGGACTGTGAATTAGACCACTTAACCTCTACCTTTTGCTGTAGGCTTTTACCAATGCAAACAAGGAAAGAAGTAGCATCAGATAGTAATCAGACGCTGTTGACTTCTGCGATCAAAAGTGTGTCCAGGAAAGTGATGCTTTCAATTCTTTTTAACAATATACTCTTCTGTTAACCCACCTTTACCTACCTATCCTTTACGTGCCGGGGTACAGCAACAGATTGTATGTTGAATGCACTGATGACGTAAGCCTTGGTAAGTTTCTTTTTTTCTGTTCGAAATTCCTTGCGATAAAAAATCAAGCAACTCATCAGCTGGTCTTCTTAACCTAATCAGAAAATGAGCCAGTGCAAAAGACCCGATATTTCATATCATCTTCAGAATAGCTCTAAGTGGTCCGATTTTCTTGCATTCACGTCAGCACTATACATTAACGGTAAGCCTGTTGCCGGGGTCACCATCTATCAAGCCCTTCATAGTCACCAGCCGCTTTCTTTTTTGGTACAACCAAATTGCTGACAGTTTCTCAAAATCTAGTTATTTTTCATTCTACGTTCTACGACAGAAGTCTTTTTCTGGACCACTTCACTTGACTAAGCTCTCCATGTTTCCCTCGGGGTCTACGCTCCTCCAACTACGTTTAGTGTCGAAAATGGAAGGACAGTGTAGGTTATGGGTTAAAATTTTCCTTAGCGTAAAACTTTACTTGCTGAAACAAAAGTTTTGAATCATCGGACTAATAAATACAAAAACCTTTCGGGTTAACTTTCCTCTCCGTGAATTTTGCGGTTTCGCAAATAGCATCAATCCAAAAACATTCAAGAATATGAACCACAAACAAAGGGTGCGTAGTAAAGAAACACACGCAAACTTCAATGTCCATATCGTTATTCAAATATTATTAACGTTTACCAGTCTCTATCTTAAACTAGTTTTTCCAGCTTTTTGGGCATACAGTTTTATAACAGAGCCATAATACCTTTAGTTAGTCTTTGCTCATTTACATGCAGAAAGTTCGCCTCCGCAGGCCATTGTGGAGGAGGTGAATTACTTTCTTTCTCCAACATACAGAATAAATTCTCTATCATGATCAAATTCAGTCTTTCGTTGAGCAGCTGCGACAATAGAACATTTGAAAAGCCCACAGTTTTTATACTAAAAAAGCTTATTCAAAACATTAGATATGCCTAATGTTATAAGATGGTCATCATCAGATGAAACAACCTGGAGCTTTACCGACAACCAAAGTGGTCTTCCAAGAGGAAAGTGAAACCCAACAAACTGAAGGTATTTACTTTTTTATTCTGACAAATTCTGCGTTGCTAAGAATTTTGTGGATGACACTACCCGGCGAGATTGATCACAGTTTGATGCAATCCGTATCAATCGGCGTGATAAGTCTTACAAAAACCAGCATCATGGGAATGATTTTTCCTGTGAACCTTTTGCTATGGATCACCCTTTTCTGAGACCCTGTATCTTGATATGGAATACGAAACAGAAATCGGTATTCCAACCAAATACTTTCAATTTCTTCGCCGTTACAATAAGTGATCACTTTTGTTAAGCTCATGACCCGGTCCTTAGACCGGCACGGAAGGTACAGAAGTTTATAGTTCTTCATCCTTCTTTCCAAAAGCCTACGGGAATTCACCGAGAAACCCTTTTTCTTGGGGGTATTTTTTGGCCTTAGAGCGTCCTACTCGCACTAAAGGTTCAGAAAGCACACTGTCTTAGTGGACTGTTCTGGCGTTTTGCCGGCCTGTTCTAGTTTCGATGCCTTATATGTAGGACTACTGTGGAAAAACCTATTCATTTACGAAAGATTCTGAGCAAAATCTGTCACGGAAAAAATTGCAAAATGTGTTTTCGTGAATTCCTTTTACTCAATAAAGTCGTAAAACATTTCAATGTTGATTGCATGTTTCTTCATTTTTCACGAAAACACAACAATTGTTTACTGAAAGATGTTTGAATGGCCTTGACTTTAAGGTCAGGCATTCCAAACAAACAAAAGTGATTTTCCTCGAGCCTACATTTTGCATGAAATAGTCACCAAACCACAACACTGTGCACTGCATTCAGAAAGTGTTTGGAATTTTGTTACTTTTTCCTCCCAAGGGTAAATATAATCGGCACTGCAGCAAAAGGAACTGCTCCTGGCAGAATCAAAAGTTACTTATCAGTGGCTGACGGCACCTCTGAAGAAAATAGATTTTATTAAATTTTAAAACCATAATCATTTAACCGTTTAATAAATCCCGTCTTTCAATCTTCAGGCAAGTTCATGTAATCTCAACTAATTACGAATCCTTACAGATCAGACATAAACACTATTCAGTCAGATAAAAATGCTATTGTCAAAGCTTGTTTGGTATGAGATTAAAAAAACATGAAGGGAAGACTCGAAACGGAGAAGACAAGTTTTTATTCGGATTTCGGATCTACCGGTATTTTTTCAGGTTTGATTACCAAAAATTTATCGAGAAAATGTCTTTCGAAATATTGGGATTATCTGGAACTGATTGATGACCAAAAATATGACTTTCCAACACCATCAGACTTGTCCAAATTTCCCTTCAAATCGTTTTCTTCTAGATCTCAATAAATGTGACTCTTCATCTTCTGCCGAGTACAGCTATTAATTTTTAGGAGCATGGATCCCACCAGACCCCTGAGCAACGCAAATATTGTCACAAGCAAGCTGAAAACGTGCTAAATTGACCCAGAACTTGCACTGGTTCTTCTATTTACTCCTTCATATCTGCTTTTGCGCAAGTATTCAACAACGGAATATTCACCGGGTGCCTAATACGACTACTTGACCTGACTTGAACGAAGCTATTAGAAGAACAAAATCAAGATGTATTCAGATTATTTTGTCCAGTGAATAAAAGCCCAAACTAATTAGCTGAGTCGTATTTACCTTGTGCACCTTTCACAATTTCACTCAAAGTACGCTTTGGAAATCTTACAAGTACTCGTTACTCGTCAAGACTTCGATGGGACCTTTGGTGCCAAACACTATTTTTCCCGTCGTTTTGGTTTGGATTATTCAGTTAATGAGTACTGAAGAATAGCTAAAAGGGCGAGGATATAGGTCTTGTTCAAGTTATGCTTCACCAACGGTTGGCATTATTCAAAGTGAAAGTCTACAAACCAAAAAAATGGGTCTGTGATGTTGCCTGTTCGTGAAAGCTTGAAAAGGAGAGGTTTGATGACAAGTATTGCATCACGGAATATCTGCAATCTTTTCCGGAAGATGAATAAAACAAACGGTTGTTTTTTCAATATCCATGCAGTTCACAGTACACTAGACTGCTTTCATATGCAAATAAAAGTTGTTTGAAACCTCAATGCTTGGAGAATAGTCACGTAATGAAATCAGGTACTTCTAGAGCACTAGTGTATCACGTTCAGACATGGATCCTCACAATTATCTCTATCGTTGAACCTGTTGATGCTGGCTAATACGCTCACTGATTTCCGTCTCACCTAGATTTCTTTCTGGCTTGTGCTGCCCCCAACAGGAGAGTGTTTCATCCGGCATATTGCACACGTGTGGCATATTATTTATCCCAAATGTGGTGTGTACACCAAATTCCATATGTCTGACTTGCACCAAGTAGAGTCTTTCATTTTTATTTATAGGAATACACAGAAATACAAGTTTTTATTTCACTATCCAAGTAAAACCTGTTTTTTATGGTACGTGTACCCTTCGGCATTTGTTGATATCTGTTTCTGGTTATGTGATACTGATGCTCCTCATGATCATGAATACCGACTCGTTTGACCGCCCGTGGACAGGAATATAAGGAAAATATTCTGTGCTTTGGTTGTGATTATGTTATAAACTTCTTTGCACATCGTAATTCAATGCATATTGCTGCATATTCTTGAAGCTGAGTTGCGCTGTTCGGTAAAACAAGATAGCAGCCCATTAAGCACAACTTGCAAAGCGGCACAGCCATTCCCTTCGGTGAAGTCCGAAAGCGAAGCATGAGAGACGATACCGTCATTGGTCACAAAATTACAGCTGAATTTCTCCGTTTCTTTTAATTAACTTTACATTAGTTTATTGCATATTATGGGTACTGTATTTCAAGTACGAATTCGCGGCCAATTGTAGGCTAAGATCTCGGGAGAAGGATTTGTCCTACATGGCAAGCTGACTACTAACATTGGTTTATCATTTGTTCCATAGGGCACATTGATTTTCTCTGTCTAATTTGATGGGATCGGAAGCCTGAAATAATCCTACGAAGTTCAAGATTTCTAATAAAAATAAAATAAAATGAAAGTTGTTAGGATACATTCTTCGTTTGCATGCCCACAGAGTACTTGTTGGTCACCATTTTGGTGTCGTAGAAGTCCCTGGAAAACACGAGAATCAGTAGCATTTGTACAATTTAAAAAAAATCACTAGTACATCATCAATCTGGTTGCGAATATGCAAATATCATATACTATTTGTCCATCAGTACCAGTTGAGCAACAGCCGTTTATGAGAACGACACATTTTGCATGTACACATATGACTGTGTATAAAACATTCAGAAAATCTCATAAGCAACAAATCCCCTGGCGTTTTCAAGAATGGCGTCGGAGGTTGACGTACCTAATCACAGGAAAATTGAAAAAAAAATTATCAGAATAGTCTCTGGAATACACCGAAAAAAGTGTTGGCTTTCAGGTCGGATTGACATATGCAGCTTCAGTCGCACTCGTTGATGTATCGTCTTACGATTCTGATCGGGCGAAGGACAAAGTTTCTTGTTTGACTGAAAAAGTACACTAATTTGAAGTGAATACAGTTGTCCGTGTATAATGCTTTATTAGATTACAATAGTTAGAGAACGTGATTATTGTTCACCACATTGAAGGGCGAGTCAGAGGGAAGCAATTGCCATAGTGATTAGGTTAACCCTTTACAACACGTGGTTTCTGTCCGCTGTAGTTACAGTGATCGCAGTCATGATATGAACCCCAGTCCCTTGTGAAAACAAAGGAAACATTCATTAATTTATCTGACTGAGTTCACTCTGAATACATACAAGCAAGGCTTACCAAAGTATAACGTAAGATAGCCCGTTCCGATTGATTATAAACTCCGTTTGGTTAAAACTCGTTTCCACATAACCTTCATCATCTGTATTCCTGAACCATCGCGTTTAAGCAAACGCTCTTGAGAAATGGATATCCACGAAGCAATCTCAAGCGTATTCATACCGCAAAAACGTCAGTTAGTCTTCTTATTAGTCCTTTCAAAGGTAAACGTACTTTTCTTATTTCAAGCCCCAAATTGTATTTAGATCAGAAGTGGAATTATATGACTAACCAGTTACATATGGTGCACACCACTAAACCAATAACTATCCGTAAAGAATTTTGCAGCCTAAAATGGTCCAGGCACTGAGTTTTCACCATTTTGTCTACAAATTCGACGAGCTTTGTAAAGACGCTAATGGACAATACTTGACTGAAATAGAATTCCAGAACATCATGGCTAACTCAAATAGCACGACAGGAATTTTTACCAGGAATCCGGTATTATTTTCTGAAGGCTCCTTTTGTTTACCGATCGTTACGATAATCTACCGTAGTCAATAAACGCGCCATTAAAAAACCCGAAAGCGTCTCTGTTAGCATTTACCGAAACCTTCGTTGATCAATTAAAAACGTTCAGGGAGCTCGTGGAGGTAGCCATTTCGAGTTATTTGTATTCTTTCTTTTGACTACACATTTCCAAACACAAAATTGAATCATCCACCAAAGGCCGTTTTTCAGCCGTTGTTCCCCATATCAACCCATGAATAGCTCGAAGACCCAGGACAATAAAAGCTAAGCCCTTAACTGGGGGAAGAGTGAATGCAGTACACCCTTATGGATAAGGTAAACAGAACCAGATGTTTGATATCCTTTAACAGAATAAAACACACTAACATTAGACAATAAGAATAAATATATTTGGTTATTTACGCCCAACTGATTGAGAAAGCTGACCAGTTATCCTCCTACGAAAGAGTATCTGGCCCGAAAAGAGGAACCCTTTGCTACGCTTGACACTATTCATATCAAAATCCTTTGAGTCAAAGATGATAATCTGCTCATCTAATCCATATGCAATGTGTTGAGCTTGTTGAATCTTACGGATAACCAACCAAGCAGAGAATAAAGTAGGCCGGCTTGAAATTCGAGAAGATGGCTCTATTCTAACCGGAAATTTATCCAGATTTTCAGGATGAAGAAATTTGAAGAAAATCAGAGAAAATTACTTGCAAAGTTCATCTTCATGTTTGCACTAGAGAAGCAAAAGGGGAACATTTTTGCCTAGGCAACTAATAAATTAATCTAGTTAATGACCGAATGTGTGAGGACACCTCAAAGTTAGACCTCAATGATAATTAACCTTGCACGTGGTTTCTGGGTATGCAGCAACTCATTTGGGGTATCTTGTACCAGAAGAATTCTCCTATCTTACATTATGTAGACATTAGTATTACTATGGTATTCGTGAGTCACTATACCTGTGGCTTTTACCATTTCAGTTGTATTCGTTTACTACGAACTGTACATACTTGTGCGCGATAAATGGAGTACTTCGGTACACCGTGTGCCCTATACGTGTTTTGATCCTTGGTATCCTGTGTGGGGTAATACTGCTTTAATCCCTACAATATCACAGTTACGAAGCTTTATCATTTTCACGCTATCTGTAAATACGACAAACGTTTATCATTTTCAATTTAGGATAATGAAATGTTTCGTCCATTTTATGCCGCAGCCAAAGCAATTGATGTTTCCAATCTGTTGTCAGTAGAGCAAACATACAGCAGGAAGTCAAACTGGTTTGATGAGAGCCAGCATCTCCCCTATGTTCTAATTAAAGCGATTTCTGACTGCCTGCCCAGATATATGTGCTCAGATATTTCAGCTACGAACATCTGACATCCACAAGCATAAATGTGATTCATTCGAATATTTTACAAAAAACAGCGGTAAAAGCTACTTAATTTCCGAGTTAACTGACGGACCATGATGAGTGTCAAGGTCAGCTTGATTTAGCGATTCCCATGTCACTCATTTGTCCTACGAACGTGTTTTGTTGTCAAGCACATCAAATCACTGTACGAGCGGACAAGCAATGGGCATCGATTCACCAACGTTCGCAAACACAACTGTCAGGGAAACTGAAAGCCTTCTATCTAATGGGCTTAGCCAAGCAGCAAAAATGAGTCCACTCACGATGTTGGAAAGGTTTTGCCACGGATAATGTTTCACTGATAGTTACTCACAATTATATTGTTCAACTTCTCTTAATTGTAATCTTGTGAAACAAAAATACCACTAAAGCCGGAATAACTCTATTTGGAGAACTTGTTTCGTATAGTTTTGACAGGAAACACAACTCGCAAAACAGAATATCTGTTTGAGACATTTCAGTAAATAATTTTTCATAGGTAACTGCTACAAGCAAACAAATAAAACCCTTCTCAAACCAAAATACTGGTTCAACACGACAATAAATAAAAACAGTGGGATTTCGTCGAGCAGAGAGAGAAATGCAAATTAATCAGTGCAGGAGAGTCACTCTGCCCCCAGTCACTTCTTGAATAAGGAGCCTTGGATTTCACGATTTTTACGGAATACAAGAAATTAAGTAAAACAAGGAGCCCATAAATCACTGCGTTATCGAACTGGGAATTTAAAAAGAAACGAATTTTTAAAATGTATACCAGATTTGAATAGACAGGCTGGCAAAAGAAAGGTAGACCAAATTCTTCCAAATGAAATGCAACAGCTATTCACTTTCTGGGGTGAGACACTAGATATTCTCGGCATTGAAATTTAACAACTCCGTCATTTTACACGTCTCGTAAAGGGTTCATTAGGTATTTGGTAAGACTGTGTGTGAAGGATAATTTAGCAAACTTCTGCAGTCGGATTCCCAATATACACCAGTGATCCATGGTCCGATCCACTGCAGCTCTGACGCTGTTTTTCTAATACCCAAAGACTGAAACTCTGGTGTTTCAGCCAAATATTCTCGTCCCGTTGATTCGACCTTATCAAGTCCTAAACTGAAGGAGAATGTCATTGACAAACGTTTGAATTCCTATATGAAAGCTCCCAACAATCAATAATTTGGAGTTTATTATTTTTCAACACAGCGTTGTTGGGAATGATGGTTATCGGTTTACAGTCAAGCATGGAGCAATGTTTTCGACAAACTTTAAGCATGTTTTGGGTCCCAGAAGTCCATTTACTTTGGTCGTAATCAGAACAGGTTCACTACCGGTGTTATCTTGGAACTAAACACCCAGAAACATCAGCGAAGTCTGCTTTGAGTCTTTTTTCTAGACTACTCATTTACTCATTTCCCGCGAACTGCAAGCTTTTGGTTGTCACACGCCTCTATTGCCCTGATTGTCCAACGTTTGTGTCTGAAAGCATGGAAAGAATGAGTGAATATTTCAGATGTGCTTCAGAGGATTCCTCTTTACCACAGCTTTTTCTTTAAAACAAAACCTCCGACACTTTAACTTCAATATACTACTGCAGTGGCTCTGTTAGACCAATTCCAGAACCCATGATCTCATCAAATTGTCTAGTAGCCTCTCTATTATTTGTCACTTCTTTGTTTTATTTTGGTTTAACCCTAAATTTATCCAGTTTCTTTGAATGTGTAATAATCTTTCCTTGGTTGACTTATCTTTGTGACCCATCTATCATTTTCGGAAAAAAATCCACCAGAGTAGGTTCTGTCAAGTGTTTAGTAATCCCAGTGGAGGCTAATAGGAAGTGATTAGCCTACAATTCAAAATGGTGTAAATAAACTTCGCGTTCCATCTTGCAAAACCCGAAAGCTGATAAATCTGAGCGATGGAGAAACTACCTTTCCCCTTCTGTTTCTCGACGGTTTTACTCTCCTTCTCTAATGTCACCTTATTTTTGGTCAGGAAAGGTTTAAAAAGTCTTAGCCGAATATGATCGGAAATTGGTTGAGTATCATTCATACAAGTAAATTATCTAGCCACTGATCTCTGTGGTCTACACCTGTCGCGTGTCAACAGTTTGCTCACCGTGTGCGTGGTGATCTATCCAAGTTGTGCTGTCTTGCCTACGCATGTTCTTGTTCTCGATCCCAAAGCCTAAGCATTACCGTCCACAGAAACTGTGGGATTTCTTATCTGCTTCGGATTCTCACAATCTGAGTATAAATCTCAGTCAAGGTTCCCGCCATTTAGTGACACAAAATAATTGTTTTCATTTCCCTAACTCAATTAGGTGTCATGTTAAAATCCTTTTTAAGTGAAAAGCGGAAGTTTTTCTATTAAAAAATGAGACCCAAAACAAATAAGAATTCAGTTAAAAGTTCCGGGAAAGAAAAGTTTCATATTTTCACGTATAACAGAAAACGCATTCCGGTAGTTTGATCATTCTTGTTTTGTAAGTCTGTCTGTTTTATTACGTTTCAACTTGTTCAATGACCTTTTTCTGTTCAGCTCCCTTTATTGCGTTTGTCAGATATGTGCTGCTCAGACCAACAAAATAAAGAATATATTGGAAGCAGTGTTGTAAAAGAAAAACGGTTTAATTGCTTATGAAATCCATATCAAACTCCACACGGTATGGTTGTTCTCTGCTTTTGAATGGTGGGTGTGAACATAAAAAATGTTGAATCACAGGATGAAATCAGAAGCAAACTTTATACTTTTAAAATACTAAAGTGTCGAAAAGTGGCGCTTTTACCACAATCAGAATTCAAGTCACATTGCTTTGAACAAAAACAACTATTTTGTTTGCTTTTGGAAATTCATTTTATGCCATCGCATTTCAGATCTGATTTCAGGTGAGCAGTCACGTGAAACAAAGCCAACCGTACTAAAAAAATGAAACTCTGAACGGACTGTCATCGACTGTTCCAAATTAGTCAGGCAAGCTGGTCATTTTTCCTTCGAGCATCCACAAATAGAGTATTAAAGTTGAGGTCCAAAACAAAAGTTAAGATTAGAATCAACTCATCTGTGGAATGTATGCTTGACCCAACAGTTCGCCCATCTAATCCTCGAGATAACACCAGATGTCTCGAAATAAAATAACCTTTTTCAGTAGAGTCGGTAATATACATACATATTCTCATGACACTTGCAGAACTGGCACTTTCAGCCAGTTTTACTCTCATTCCCTAAGGTTCTCTCATAGGTATACACGAATGTGTACATGAATTAGAGTGGAGTGGATTAACGTGCTATTTTTAACAAGGACACCACAGGCAAAAAAGAATTACGGGGTTCACAAACTCGAAGACTAGGATCGTGACCAGTTTTTCACTATGTAATAATAATATGTAATAATTTGGTAGTGATAAAGTTTCCAATGGCGTAGAACAGAATACCTCGATGAATTTATAATGTTTTCAATACGTGCATGCGCCCGAGTTGCTTCCTACAGGCTAACCTCTTCAATAAGCATGAATGATGAAAATTTCATTACAAATTAAATATTTTAATATCACTTTCAAAGCCATGACAAGAAAAAAATCCTTCGCTTCTTGTTCGAAAACAGTGATTTCCTCAATCTTGTAAAGATGATACCCTGTGAATATTTTCCGCTATTTAAAGGCATAATTCTATCCCTATCACAAGTTTAGCTAAATAGAAATGGAATAGTTTCTGGTGTCTTTCATCTGGTTCTTAGCGTTAACTAACAATCGAGTAGATTCCTCGTGATCTTAGCAGCCATAGCCTTGACTGTTATCTTGATGACTATTGACTTAAACTACATCTCAAGTCGCATCTGAGTCACATTGTCCCCGTTTATCGCTTCGTAGAATCATTCTTACTCTGAAACAATAAGTGGTTTATTTTCCTTAAAAAATGTTTTGAATGATCGAAAAACCTAAAACACAAAAAGAATTTTTATTGACTTGTGTTTGATAGGCATAAAATTGCAGAAGCAAATCAGCTGACGCTGTGCAACTGTGACTTCCCGATTTCTGCTGATGTGAATAAACACACGTGAAACCGATTGCGAGAGGTTGGCAAACAGCTAATAATTCGAACCGGGCAGATTTGAAACAGACATTGTACGAGGGAACTTGTCTATTACAGTAATGGGAACCTACACCACTAGGTTTGAGGTGGGTGCGTCCGCCTATCACGGGCGTCGCAACGTTATTTGTTGGACTTAATTGCACTGCTTATGCAATACAACCTTCATGTCAGACTTCCAGATTATTTTGATACAACAGATAACCAGATAAACACAACGGTAATAAAAAGTGATGCTTTTTGATGGATAAATGGTCACAGTGTCACCTTAGTAGCATAGAGAAAAGGTAACTTCTAGCCTCATCAAACAGTTTGTAAAGGGGCTGCCTCCATAACGCAGAAAACAAATTTTGATCCTCTTGCACTGTCACCTGAATTACACAGTTTACATGAATAGGCAAGTGGGTGAAGCACAGAAAGAAATCAAATCCCGAGTGGCTGGGAACCATATAAGGTCAACATGGGTGTAGCACTGAGAAAACCCGGTTTACATTGGATCCCCGTAGAAGAATAATCTGTCGAAACTGAGATATTTCACCAAAGTCTATTTTATTCAGTCTACTACCGAACGGAGATAGATAGATAGATATAGTAGCTGTGAACATTCCGAATGGTATCAGTACCCTTAATTCGGTTTATGTGTGACTTAAGTGGTTTCCGAAAACTTAAAAGGTAGCCGTTCATTTATTACAAGATATGATGAAATGTCTACAGGTCATTATGTACTGGGGCTCGTCCACCAAGGTTCGCAATAATTTGAAAGCACTCCTACATCAGATTTATTCATAGATACGTCGATGTCTAAGAAGGAGCTCAAGAAGCAATGTTAACACGGTCAAGATGCCTTTTGTTTTGAACAAAAATCGATAAAACATAGATAAGCTATTTGTTGATCAATTGATAACTTCCTCATTTTCTTTTTTCCAAAGAAAATCACATAAAGGGTTTTATATATCGCGGGCATTACCAGGGTATGGATTTCGGCCATGCTGCCTCAGCTCAGATTTTCGGCACAAAGTACTGCGGACCAAATTTGCATTTTTGCTAGTTCCAGACACAGTTCATTCTTAGATCAATTGGTATGGAATCATTTTTGTCACTGCGCATTACGACAGACAAATCTTGCCCAGGGAAGTAGTTAGAAGCTCGCGCCTCTGATCATACTTGCCTTTCCAGTGGTGTTGACAGTAATGAGAAAAGAAGTGCATAAAATAGCACAGTCGGACAAAGTTATCACCTGAAAACTCTGCTGGGGATCGTGATGAGTAGTAGACTTAATAAGTGACGAGAAAGCCTACACCACTTGTGCTCTACTGCTTTATTTTTTGGTTGTTTATATCTAAGGATAACTTTCGACTGAATAAGGCAAACCGGGACTACTTTGTGCAAGACTGAATAATCATCTATTCTGATCACTAACTCTCCAGGCAGCGGAATTAAAAAGAACTGGACATTCTTTGTTCGTTCAAGAAAATCAAGAAAAATCTCTTACATTTATACTTGACTTTAAAATTTTCGAGACTGTTAGAGAAGAATGGACTTTCAGAATGCTAATGGATTTGTTGACATGATCAATGAGACTAATACTGTGTTGTATACATTCGGTTCATCCATACTCACCTTTTAGACCTGGTTCATGAAACGTGAAATGAGATTACATGGCCATTAATTTTTGCGACATGGAGCAACATCCTATTTTTTCCAGTAAACCTTTCGTGATTATCACAAGAATGTGTAAAATGAATCAAATAACTTACACAAGGGTAAACCAGAGGAGTAAGCTATAACGACGCTTTCATGAACATGATTCAAACGATCCTTGTGTAGATTTAGTCGATACCCTATTGACAGCTGCTTATGTGTACGGTTTTGGCCGTTTGTATAATTACCATGTTTGGATGAAGTGTTGGGTAAAAGATTATAATGTCTCTAAAACCCAAAAGATATTGAGTGACGTTATCTACTAACATATCAAGTTTGATTTTTTCAAACACGATAGATACCGCTCGCCCTGTCCGGTGGCCAACCGTTTCCCACCACTTTCATAAAGAACAACCGGGTTTCTGACTCTAGCAACCGATGAAACAATTAGCCTTCCTTCCGTTGCAGATGGAGCTACGAGTGCGACGACAACCGATTCATGCACTCTAACTATCCTGGCAGTAAATTGATCATATCATGCATCAGAGTGGTAGCTAAGTAGTCTAATTATAAGGTGTTACACTATCCAGTCATTTGAACAAGTCCTGGCAGGCTAACACTAGCAAATCCGCCTACGCCTCTCTTGCAGAAACTGACTGGAGCATTTTTTTATCTTTCTGACCATCTCCCGTACCACTTTTGTAGCATATAAATGCAATCGCGATAGCTCTAGAATAAATCATCGAAAACCAAAGTTCGCCGGAAACCCGTATTCTGATTATACTATTTGGCTTGTTTCGAAGTTTGACAGAATAGAACTGAGCCTCTGGATCTATGGTCACCAGGCTTTCGTCGAGTAGAGTTTACATAATGCTTACGTAAATGACGACTACTTTTTCCCCCTACTTTGAATATGTGAAACAAACGAGAAGAATACGGGTGGCTTGAAAACAGGATAGATAGAGAAGGAAGACGGCACAAAGAGCACACAGTTATTAGGATAACGGTTTTGCATAATAGCATTCGTCATTCAACGTCAAGGTTCATCTCACTAATGAAATCTATGGAGGCGCTGCGTGACTGTTCTATCTCCATAAAGAATCAACAACAGACCCATCCACCGAGCTCTACGGAGACGCAAACTCAGGCTGAATGCCTGAGTCGAAAACCAACGGTTTCCGGGACACAGCATGATAAAAGGCCTGAGCACGACAGTTGGTTGCAAACCGATAATGAGAACGATTATACGGGGTAACCGAACCGACGACTGACCATCACCATATCCGACAGCGCCATAGTACCGAAAATCCAACGCCCATTCATAACATATCAATTGTAGTATGGCTTTTTGATACACGGTGAACGGAGCTGAAATTCAGTACCTAAACGTCCACGGTAATAAATCAATTTCGTCACTTCAAATAATGATTTTTTCCAGGACTTCCAGTTTATAACATTGAAAAGTGCCTTTGTTTGGTAAAGAAGTGTCGACTCGGTTTGGTATGCAAAACATTTTATGCCAAGCATTTCATATTTCTCTGATTAAAAGTTTACCGGCTAAATTTGTCCATCATTACATGTTTCTGTCAGGTAAAACCAAAACAAAAAATACAAGAAATTGCTTGCTAATATCCTTAACTTACGTCAGTGGATGAATCGATTCTTTGTGTTTTGTGAAAGCAACGAAATTCATCTCAAGGTGACAACAACATCTCACAATAACGAAACCACAAGCTTACGTTGTTTGACGCCAAGATTTTCTGAGGACAGCATAGATCATCCTTTAAAATATCGTTATTTATCGTGTTTTGTTTCAGTGGATGAAAATTCAATCTGACCATAACGCTGTCTTTCCGAAGGGTACGTAAAAAGACGAATCTCAGTTAATCCAAAGTTCAGATTTCTCAGAGATTCATAACACCATCTCGTGGTTGGGTTTGGCTATCGGTTTCTGTTACGTCCCATCCACTAAATATATAGTGCATTTGTTTCACTTCCGTATCGGCATAGTGAGATCGGTTTTCAACTTAGCCGTTTAGCTAGGATTTGGGTTATTTCTTTTGACAACATGTACGGTACGAAAAATATTTACTCAGAAAGTGTTCTCGTTGTTTTCAGCTGACATTTATGCACGTACGGAGATAAGTGTGCCCAATGTCTGGACTTCAGTATGATTCATTGTCTGGATGTCTACACGTGTGCTGCTGAGCTATTGAGGTAATAGGGAACAAATAAAGCAGCACTCGTACAAAGGGGGATGGGGACTGGAAGCGGAGGTGTATGAATGTCCCAGTAGCTGAGGACGTCCGGTTTGACATAATGGGCAAAATTCTGTAGCTAGCATAAAGGTCGTGACAGGGGAACCGTTGCTTTAACAAGGTGACTATAATACATCAGCTCTGACTAACAACGGCATAGTTGCGCCTTTTATGCCCTCATTTATTTTTCCAATGTAACGTCGGCAGAGCAACTCCATGATTTTAGAGTTTGGTCAATAAATCTTCACAGGTTTTGCAGCGACGTCCAATCGGTGATTTCGAAGATATTGCTCCCAGTTCTGTTGTCCTTTCAAGTTTTCAATTTATGATGGATAGTATTTTCTAAAACTTTGGGTAGTTTTATCGTACATAGGTTATTCCAAGTGGGGACTTTACTTCATAAAGCTCATCTTAGACTGCGTATGAATTTCAAAATTACCGACTGGTAGTCGCAAAGAAATATCACTGTTTTACTCAGTGGTATAACAATAGTCAAGATTTCCTAACTTTAGTAGAAGAAAGGCTTTTGTTGAATAATTACCCGGTACTAAGTTCGTTTTACTTATTACACTAATTGTGGTTAATATGTTCGTCTCAGAACTTATTCACCCTAGGTTCGAGTCCCACTCGGAGCTCAGTGGATGATTACTGCATTTTTCAATAGTTTTGAACTTTCACCCTGCATAAAGAACTTGAAGTATTTTCAGGAAAATACCAAGTACCAAAAGGAAATAGGATAATGCAGTGAATGCATTATGTTTATAATTCGCATTCAACCCTTTAGCGAATCCGCATTTTTCTCCGCTAACCAGACATGGTTTTCCACGTGTGATTCTAGTGATTATCTCTGTGCGTAAGCCTCAAGTTTTTGGGGGCCTATTCGGTCCGTCCATCAGTGGTTTGTTCAACATCGGCACTATTTTACGGAGCCCTTCCGTCACTGACACTTGAATTGTGGCACAATGGACGTTATTCCACAATGATCAAATCCCCAACTACCAACTCTGATAACTAATAATTCTAGTTTTGCTTTCAGTTGCCACTGTCATTTAGGAAAACAGAAACACACAATGTGAACGATTGTTTTGAACCAACACTAGGTCAACCGTTGGTAGAATAATGAATAAAATATGATAGAATAAAAAGAAGTCATTGCAACTTAATCTATTTCTGCCTTGCCTAGCCTACTGCAGACATTAGTTCGTCTTTTGAAATTTGAGTATGCATTACAGCAGCCAGATAGTATTGAAAATTCACCTTGCTTCCGGTGCATAAATGCCGTTTTGGATCTGACGGCACTTAGATCCACCGGGCTCAAAAACACGGCTGATTCGTCTGGAGAGCAGTTAGTTGTTTAACATATCGACGTTTACGTAGCGTAACACAAACGAACTTTGGTATCACTTGAACCGTGCTGAATTGTTAGGTACCGATGGTCAGACTTTACTTTAGGCCTGTGATTGAAAAAGGGTTCTTTCGTTGGGACAAGCTTCGTGTATACCCTCTGAGAGAAACTCTCTCAGCGTGCCTTGTGTGAGCTCGATGTTGGACCTACTGAAGGGGCACGGACACGGCGATGCTCAATGCATGAGTGATATTTGGTCAACTTGCAAATAGAGGTTAGCGGATGAAACTGCAGAAGGGGTTCGTTTCTCCGCAAGAGGGACTGGTCCGGCCAATTTATTTTGGCGAATCTTTGACCTTATTGAGGAACTATCCGAGGACCATCCCTATTCATGGGCTTCTATACGGACTACTTGGTCTGGCTTTGCTTGAACTTGGTCATAGCCGTTTCTACTCAGCCAGAGAGTGTTGATAAACTCTAATTGACTTGCTTGCCTATTATGAAGTTTATATTGATGAACTTCAAATTCGGCCGGCTGCCAAGATGAACGCATTGGACGACCTCAGGTAGGAAGTGCTGAGCCGAAAGTTACCAAGAGGTAGACGACGGATGACGAGGAACTATTGGACACACGTGGTAACCCCGAGTCCGACAATAAATCCTTTCATGCTAGGAGATTTGCTTTGCCCTACCCACCTCTTTCCTCCCAATAGAATCCTCTGTCTTTCACTTGCTGTAAGTTCTGAATAACTGAGAGTGGCAAACATAAAAAAGCCTAGCCAGCGGGATTAAAAGCAGCCTGCTTGGTCTGTGAGATCAGGTTTCCAGACAACTATAGACACGGCGATAAGATCAAACGAAGTGATTAGCGCACATTTTTGTTTGAACATATATGAGGAGTATATGGCTCGGTTTACAATTTTAAGTGCAACATATTCCAGGTACCATTGGGTGGTGCTGTATATTAGCAGCTGAACCAAAACAATTAAGCACGATCCTGATGGTTGGGTAGGCCGTACCCGACTGATAACAGCTGTGCGCAGAACAAAAAGAAATGGGCACGTTTCTAGCGGACATCAGAGGAAACGAACTCAAAATGTGATTCATATTATCAGCCAAGTTTTGAGCTGAGTTGTTTTGTTGTGAGTTTCGAGTACCCGTTACATGAAGGAGAAAAGAATTCATTGTCTTCCAAAATTGAGGTTTTCTAACTAAACCAAAGGAAACCTGGTGGAAGTACGGGCTGCCGTTACTTTTATTGATAAACGGTCTTCGGCTACTCCTACACAAGTGTTTTTAAGATCAGCTTATGGAATGGCATTTGCCGAACATCGCTGTTATCGATAGCCACTGCCTTCTTTATATGCCACTTTAGAAAAGTTGAAAAGAAACGTCGCGGTGCATATTGCCGGGAGAGTTGAATTTTGGCGCCATTGTGGACTAGAAAGAGGGGAAAAACCCAAAAATGGATTAGTGTTGTGAATTGAACGAAACTTCTATAAATTAGTATCCTTACAATAAATCTTCACTGAACTATTGACAGAAAAATCTAATTTCATTTAATCGGTATGTTTTCGGTGTTTCGATGGCTATTATTTCGACTCTCGTATCAAAACGGCCAAGTTGAGGTTTGCATACAATAAAACCACGGAAATACAACCAAAAGGATGAACGTGTTGCTCTATGCAGAACTTCATTTATCTGACTCATTTGAAGGTTACAAAAAATGGAAAAGCGTTTTTCCATAGATGAATGATCCCGCAATAAAGTTTGTGAAGTTCGTGTGGTTCAACTTTTGATAAACATGCTACCTAGCCTATTTTGTGTAATAGTGCTGTGTTTCCGGATAATGTGAACTTCATGAATGCTAAATTTATTTTAAAAGTAGTTGTCACAATTTTGCAAGGGATGTACGTACTAACCGAATGGTGTTTATAAATTCATCGTTTTGTTTTCCCCACGGGAAAAGAAGTTATTTTGGTCTGTTTTCCCGGTAAATCGGATCGTCTTTCGTGCCAATTAAGGTTTTGAATTAACAGCTCTTCACCAGAAGAAACTCCGTAATTCAATACGAAAATCGTGTGCGCTAGCAACAGGATGAAAAATACGGATTGTTTTCGAAACTCGAGCACAAAGAACTCAACCAAAGAATTGCATTGGACTGAATTCCCTGAACTACATTATTATCACGAGATTATATTTCTGTTATTGGTTTATGTTGCAATCTATTTGATAAGAACTTCACAAAGAATTAACGGCTGTGAGAATATGAAAAAAGATGTTCACATTCTGCTGACTTCTACTATGGAAACCAAAAGTTTGCTATCGTATTGCTTTTAACTGCTGGGTTAGAGGAGTGACACAAAACCTTGTAGAGCATTAGAATCAGTCCTATTTATCTTACAGGTTTCGTTTCTCCTGGTCAAATTAGGGAAACTTACTGAACGGTCAGCTGTTATGGGTTCAGCGATAAACAAGGAAGCTGCGCGTCAAAACAACAAACTTGGCGACAATGGTCGAATTTTGCGTGTCTGTTTCGATCACCAACTAGACCGTGTATTTGTTCAACGGGGCCGAGTAAGCATTACTGCAAAAGCTGTCGTATCTTGAATTATATGACATATGAGGGCTCCTAAGTGTTTTCTATTATCACTTCACGCAGTCACCGGGAACTATCTGTTTTGCGCAAATTCCTGGGTACTTTTATTTTCCTCACACTGCCGACAACCACATATCGCGATGAAAATCCGGAAACTGACAAATCGCTCCGTTTAGATTGCAATATATCTTTTACTAAGCAAATGTGCGGAACATGAATCGGGAAAAAAATATTCCTGTTACTTAGAGAGATAACCAGTTTTATACTTCAGTCGGTGCATGTATCTAACGTTACCCAATCGACGCTGTAAATTCATCTCTGTTCGATCCACCACTTTTACCCATAGAAATGTGCTGTAACAATGAAACTGATCCTCTTGGCCGTTCCTTTTACCGGTTCTACTTAAAAACCGATGACAATATATTCGTATTTGGTTAACAATCATTATTCTTTTGGTTCTAATCTGCATCGTGTGCTGCTGGGCTGTTAATTCGCATAAATGACTCTCAGTAAACATTTACAATAAAAAACAGACCCTTTCTAAGGCCATATTTGACTGTTGCTGTTTCCTTCACCACGAAGAACGCTCTTGTGCGGTTTGCAAACCCTGTCCAAGTAAACCTGACGCTTGCAAAAGTTACTCATAGAATCGTACGTGAATTCTTGTGCTCGCTCGATTCGATGAGTAATCTAACGGTAAACAGACATAAATTTATTCAACTAACTGGTAAAGGCGTCACCTCTTCCTATAAAAATTTATATTGTAAGCTTACATGCTTCTGGGAAATGTCATGTGATTCGTTTGCTTTTGGACAAATACTCCCTTGATGAATGCGGACGTACCGTTTCTTAAACCAAAACACAATATCATTTGTTGATAAGCAAGGACAGATTGGGTGAAACCACAGGAGCGTGGAATTCATCGAGACTCTCACTAGGAATTTATAAGGCTTTCTCTTCAAATTTATTTGAATACCTGCTCAATGTTTAAGCTGAAGATTGTTTGCAAATCCAGTAGTTTTCTGACAAATACCTGTTGATTGCTTTAGAAGATGTAGTGGTAAACAAATTCGTTTTCAGTGCCAGATTCTCGAGTAACTTGTTGATACCAACTTAATTTCCCTTCACCTATAGCGCAACTTCTATCAGTAACCAAGAGTTGGAGTTTGACAAATAAGATATAATTTCATAATGCTAAACAAATTATATTCTTATTGGTCATCAGTCCCCGGTAGTCGACACCGGTAGTGGAATAAAGCACAGCGGTACTCATATGTATTCATCTAAAACCACTTTCAGCAACCCCTATTTCAAATTTCAAACATTTATGTCTGAGGCCTATGCATATTCTGGGATTTATCTCACAAGAAGCATCCCGAAAACAGCACCTAAAGTAGTGGGTAAAATGGTGACGAAAGTGACCACGACACGACGGAAACGAAGAGAACAGCAACAAAAAACGATGGCTTTTCAGTGCAGATTAATAGACAAGCAGGACTGTTGGAAGTGCCTTGGGTGCAACACTCTTCCTTGGGAATCAAACTTGGATCATCGGCGAAGGTAAGGCAATAAAGAAGTCCCTATGGGTCGACTCTTAGTAGGAGCATAAACGAGCAATAGTACTTACAACAGAGAATGGGAATGGCAGTCTATGCCATCGCGTTTCAGGTGCAGTAATATGAACAAATCTTTGGCGAACAGGTCATACACCAATAGCTCACAGGTATAACTGGAACCTAATACACTTTAGCATTCCCGTTCGGACCAAATCTATAATCAGATGTCCAAAACAACCGTTTTCCTAGAAATCACCTCCATCCGTACTAGTCAACACGCAGCTATCTAATTAAGTGGAACTTGCCGATAAGGACATGCCAAATGAAGTTTGTTTTTCTATTCTCCCAGAACATAAGTGCCTCTCTTGTACGGAACTGCAGTGTCTCCATTGGGTGTTCGAATAAAATACTCCCAAGTTTTGCTGCACCACTTCGGACAGAACAAATTGAATTATGGAGACCGATTCAAATGAAATCTTGTTTTTCAGAACAGTCAAAGCAAGAGGGCCGGAGTTAATGCCCGTCCTACACGTGGCCTGGATCCCCAACGCCGTCTCGGCATTACGAGATGGAGAGTGTTTGTGCTGGAGCACTGTAGGATTGGCAGTGTTTGAGGAAAAGGCGAGCCGGACTCGTTATTCCGCCATAAGCCAAAATAGCCCCACTTGCAAGATCACTCTGTTAAAGTTGCAAGAACGATATTGTCAGTATTTTGTGTTTGAATTGAATACCTATCATCTGGCCTATGCTACTTATTCCATTTAGTAAAAGAATTACTACCCAGTGGTATTGTTGCCCATACAAATAGGGAGAACATATTCAGAAGAATGACAAATGGATTTTTGGATATCTCGTTGGGTGATTAAGGAATAATTTCTCTAGTGCAGTCTAACTTCAGGACTGAGAACATAGGCATATCTTATGGGTTACCTAAATTTGTTTGTATTCTTGGTTTAAGAGATGGGTTCACTTAGTACAGAGACACCATATCAATTTCGATGCAAATAAAATTTGCTCAGCTCATATTATTTTGTAACCCTCATGATTTGCAAAGGAAGCAGATATTGTTTGAAACCTCGACTAATCTGCTGGGTATATTGGAAGTCCAACGTTTGTTCATTCATTCAGTCAGTGGGGTCAGTTCATGATTTTCGGCAGTGATCTTAGGTTATCGGCCATACAAGAATACTTACAGTTTATAGTGTTACTTTTAGAAGATATCTGCAACTCGAATCTATGTAACTGGTCAGTCTATACAATTAAAGTTATTTTGAAACAGCGGACTTCACCTCTGAACTTCTATGAATAGGATATATTCCAAATTCTCTTGCACGGGAATACTGAAGTAACATGGCTGTGTTTCAGTTTTGCTCTCTGCCAGAAACTTAGACAGTGTAACAAAATTAGGGCGTAATTCGTGCAGGTTAAACTCCTCTACAGAAAAACGACTTTAATCTGAAATGTCCGTTCAACAAGAAGCTGATTTTAGAGGTGAGGAAACTTGAACGAATCAAAAATGTGATCCACAAACGTCTATCGAATTACGCCTTGCGTGACCGCAATTGGGTAGTTTAGTTATATTTGCCGGATAGCAGTAAATCGTGGTCGTGTATCTGATCCAAGTGGAAGAGGTTATTTTGATTGACAAACCCTTTTTTAGGTTCATAGGATGAAATAATAATCAAATATAAGTAGAACAATGCTTGATTATTTTAGGTAGTTTTTTTGCACGTGGCATCCCACATCCAATTCACCTTTATAACCGGGGAGACACTCTTCATGGCTGCCTCATCTGTGTTTGGAAATAACATCACTAACGATTATTCCCAGAGTCGCATTTGGGATCTTAACCCGGGTTCCATGAATTCTATCGCCCACGTTACGAAAATCCTATCTTGGCTGGCTGTCAAAGCTGGCTGCCTACCGGAACTGGGTGATTCAGTTCCTATATGTCCCTGATCTTAAAATATATCAACCGGTTGCTTCCACCGTAACCGATATCGACGTGGAACTAACCGCTTACAGTCAACCGCGGCTGGTACGGTGTGTGTGTGTGTGTGACATAAAATCACATTCTGCGAGGTTCGAAACCCACTAGGAGTTTGGTAGTTAGGCACTGCAGGGGATAATTGCTAACTGCAAATAGTTGCAAAGTGGTTTTATCATCTTTATTGACGACGTTGAGTTTTTATTTTCGTGAAAATATGCAACATGATTTTGTTTACAATATAGATGTTTGAGGCT
Organism: Fasciola hepatica; assembly: GCA_948099385.1. Taxonomy (NCBI): domain Eukaryota; kingdom Metazoa; phylum Platyhelminthes; class Trematoda; order Plagiorchiida; family Fasciolidae; genus Fasciola; species Fasciola hepatica. The sequence continues at coordinate 2,973,192 of CANUEZ040000012.1, read as the reverse complement.
GCCTTCGAAGATAGAAAAAGACACTAAAACACCACAAATTTATGAACATCCCGTTTAGGAAAGTCCGTGAGATATTCCCTGATTTTGCCCAAAGCTCATCATTGGTAGGGATGAAAATCGTGCATTGCTTGCCATGGCAGATGTCATACCATGGTTTGACTAAGCAATGTGAAGAAGCCGACAAAACAATTGCTGTGTTTGACGCTTCCGCCTCTATGTTTGGGGCCCCACGGATGAGGACTGGCTTTGTTCAGAGAAATTGAGGGTTATTGCAAAGAATAGAGAACATGGCGAACTTGCTACACGGCTGGATCCTTGAGCTCTAGTTTGTTATAATAAAGCAAACAAGTACGCTGAATATAAAGGAAGACAGCTTTTGTATGTTGTACTACTCACTGGCCCGTCCGTTGCTGCTGAAAAATATTCTATATATGTACATATATTCATATATAACTAGCAGGAAAATTGTGAGATTATATCGGCGGTAAAACCTCTTCTCATACTCCGGACGCCAAGCTCCTTCCAGGCAGTAAGGTTGAGCTTCATAAACTTGTGCTGAAACAGGCTTGAAACTACAGTTTAGTCTACTAATAAGGCAGTTAATAAAGCTGATAAATGGAAATGTTCCATATTTATTTTTACTGAAAAGTGAGAAATTGAACATGAATTTGCAAAAGTGAAACAAAAATTCCCGGTTTTCTAACATGGATACTGATAGACCTTCCACCATAACATTTATGCCGTACCTCATCCCACCAATTTAAAACTGAAATACTGGCTTCCTACACACTACGCAGAGAAATCTGTTTACGGTTTTTATCTCTTAACTATTATTTGGTCTATATATGAAGTCGTTTACAAAGAGTTTCGGGTATTTTTTATGAGGAAATGATTGAAATGATTGAAAATAGTTGGTTTACTTCATGTTCATGAACCGAATAACTCGATATTTAGTATTCGACTTGGAAGCTTTGCGTTCCTGGAGAATTTTATGTGGGCAGTTTCAAACAGGTTATTTCCTAATGCGATTCGATACAAAGACCCACACAGCAGGTAAATCCAGAGATTCATGAGTTAAACATTGCACAACGAGTGGTTCTGTTCTAACATTTACATCGGAATGTTCCTGAAAGAAAAAACAGATTTTTTGATAAACACAGCTAAGCTGCTACAGACCGAATGCAGTTTCTTGGTCGCTTTTTTATAAATCTGGATTATTTCATCGGAACATTCTGATATGCCACATTCAAGGGCAAACCCTGTGAGTTGATTAGTCGAAAAAGAACTAAACAGAGAGCTTGATTCTCTAAGTTTATATCACGAATTTGTTTTTGAAATATTCTGGTAAGCACGCATGTGTTTCTCTAAATTGACGAAGGGAATTGTGCACTGTGGTTTTGCGGATGAACAACTGAGTCGTTTTTGTTTTGTCAAAAAAGGCGCCTCTTGGTTGAAGAACCCAACTACTTGAATGTCGCTTGTAACTATGAGAAGATAAATAACTATTGTGGTTCACAGTTGATCTTGTAATGACTTGGTTCATTTGCTATCTTCGTTAATAATGGCGTATAATATCATCGGTTGTTGTAACCTTATACTCCAGACCGACCTCAGTTTCAATACACTATCCATGGGATGAAATTGGAAAACTGGATAGGTGCACGTTCTCTGTTAATAACGGGTTTAGGAACCTTCTGGTTAATTTGGACACCTAGGCACGTTTACTGAGATATGAGATCCCATCATCAAATGTCTATTTGTAATGAGTTTGCGAGTGGATCATGGGTTTGTTTTTACCCTTGAATATAACCACTTTTCACTTGTTAGTTCGAGAGACTTACGGATTTTTGCATAGTGAGTTTTCCAGGTGGATTTGTTTTTCGTGCGAAGAAAAGGGCCTAAAAGCGATGGTAGACTTTCGCTTCATGATGACATACCTGATGTCCGTAGATCTATTGAGGTTTCCAAAGAAGGACGTAATCACATGCAAAAGTAGAAAGCAGACTGTGCGTATTTTCAGCTCTGCCGAGTGTCTCTTTGAAACCATCTAGGATGTTTTGGTATGTTGATAAAAATCGGGCAAAATCCCACCTCCAGTTTATTTTATGTCATTTTCTACTTGAATCTAAAGCATTATTATTGTGTAATCTGCTAACCAAAATGATATTCCGAGATAACTGAAGCCAGTCGATAACCACCGGTAAATTCAAATCAACGTGAGTGCTTCTCGGACATGTTTTTCCTGTAAAATATCCCCACTATTAAGATTTCGTGTTTTTAATGAGAAATTATCAAATACTTGGGGTTGTCTCTCACACCTGAATGTCATTTTACTCATGCTCTCGATCGGGGACAGCAGCAATACCTGTGTAAATAAACTTGTGCATATATTCGCGTCGAACGGCAGATAGGTGAGTGATGACCTCTAGCCTTATTTATATTCACTGATGCATCGTCGTGGGAAAGCATAAAACAGCCTAGTTGAAAGAAATGATTGTGTTGTCGAAAAAGCTTTCACGGCAAAAAATCAATGTACTTCATATCATAAAAACAGATAACTTCAACAAATTTTGGGAAACCACTAATCTTTACGAGCACAAATTGAGCAATCTTCTGACGGTAACGACTGATATACGAGATGAAAGCTATAGCCAAGATTAAAATGCAAAAGGAAATAACTGAAAATAGGGAAGGAACTTCTTGTACTCTATTCCATAGGACCTAAATGAATTAATTTACCTGAAAAATGCCTTGTTTTCAGCTGGATTGACTTCAAAGGTTTAGAGATCGTAAGCCGAAATTCACTCGTAACAGCCTTGTCACACAAACTTTTAGCTACGGGTTTCTTCGATTTTCTTCAGGGTTTTGGGGGAAAACAGCTAAGTAGTAGAATACCAAACGCCTCTAGATGGGTCATTGAAAATATTTTATTTTTTAACTAGATGACACCAACTAACGATGAAACCATGAATAACGGGGTAAACGTTAGTTGTGCTGATTTAGTTTACGGCGTTGCTGATCAGCAGTTCACTGCAATAAGCTAATATTTTTTGATATCAATCAATTGCTTCCATTCTGAATGCCAGAGGACAGTCAACAGAGTAATCAAGCACAATTTATTTTACAACCATAAAAGATAAGACATTCAGTGACCTTTCCAATGCGGGTCCGTGGAACAACGTTATTTTGGTCTTAGGCTCGACAGATAAACCTGTGTGTATGCAACTCAGTTTGTCTCCCCAGTGTTTTATCCAATTGTCAAAATGTACTACAAGTTATTGCTTTTATATTTCCATGTTGGTTTTTCGGAAAGAATATTACGGAACACTCAAGAGTGGTGTTCCTTATTGTTTAAAAAACAGGGTAACTGTCCGATTTATTTGCCATCGAAAACTCGCTTACTCAAGGATCACTTTGTGATTATCAAACGTGATACTGTTAGGAAATCATTCTTTGCATTTGCAAACACTACGGAAGTGCGATGATGCTAGCTAGCCTTAGATTAACAAGTAATTGTTCCGCTTGGGACATACATGCTCTTGCACTGCCAAAACGCATTCCTCTGCGAAATCGTACGTGGCCAACACTATACATCCAAAAGCCTGTTGTGCAGACTTTTGCGGTCAGCATTTGTATGTTTGGTTCTCTCTTCCATTTGGTATTTTCGAATATAGCTTAAATAGTATTAGGATAATTTACGCTGATATTTAGTGAATCGTACATGTTTCTGCATAGCTGTAAATGCCAACCAATAAGATGTGCCAAATCAGAGCTTCAACGGACCAATAGAAATGCTTGGCCTAGGTGACCCATCTGTGCCGTCAGCCATGAGGTTTATTATTGTTTACTATGAAGTAAGCGGCAGAGATTGCTTATAATCGGGAACTTTCGTGATCCACCTATTCCAAAATCATTTCAAACCCCCAGTAATTTTCTTACCAGTGGGATATTACGCCGTTTATTTCTAAGCATTCGATCGAAAAGTAAGCTGGAATTGACAATTTCGACTGAGCAGTAACATTTGTCACTTTACATTTTAAGACATGTATAAAAGTAGGCTGAATTATGCTTATGCTATATACGAAATCTAAAGCCGCCATTTATAATGATGACATGTTTGCATGCCATTGTGAGTTGAGATGGTAGTGTCTACATTAAATGGAACTATACTACGACTTTTTTGAGATTATTTTATCTACTAACCATTCATCGAGTTAAGTTTAATTCTGTTGACGTTTTTATGCGTTATAAAGTCCTTTCTTACGGAGTTGACAGTATCTACAATCAGGGTGAGGCGGGGTGACACCCAAAGTCACTACATCCTAATAGAGTACTAACATGCACAAGTGCTTCAGATACAGAAATACTGTTCTAATTGAAATTGACGCATACGGGCATCCTATTGTTATCCTCCGTTTCTATGCATGATATCAGTGAAGCAGAACTGCACTTATTTGGTAGTATAATAACTAACAAGCCGTGGCACCTTTCTGGCGAAGGACCATTGCGAGTCGCTTTTACCAACAAGTATTTATGCTTGCACTTCGGAAGAAATTTCATCTTCGCCACCACCAATGGGACTCATTCATGACGGGAATCGAGTTCAAAGTTGTAGAGGGAAAGGAAATTTATTTAAACCTAAGATTCTTGCAAACCATTTATGAATCCAACTTTTTTTCAGCTTTCATATCCATGTTTCACTAGCCGAAATTTAGGCACTTACCATTTTGACAATCATCCATATTTAGTTCTTGGAATAATGCTTTCTTCGCGCATCGTATTATCATGAGTGATATATAGATAACACAAATAATTTACTTTACGTAACAAAAAATTGTAACATTAGAATAGTGACCCCTTCCGAAGTGAAAGACGAATCCAGACACCAGTAGGAGGTTTGATTTGGTTAAGCAATGATCCCGCATGTGGTGACAACTTTCAGCTCTAAAGTATTGCATTTCTATCATTCGGATTCCTTACGGACAGTTCGTTCGTTATAGTAGTCAATAGCTTTGAAGTCAACAGGTAAAACAGTGACGCAGGTGTGCTGAATAGCATAGAGGTGACCGTAAAGTTGTTGCTGAGACTCCCTGCCGTGTAGATCGGTAATGATTTGTTCGATTAACCCCCGTCTATCGCCGAGTCGAGTCCTAGTGTACGCCCACTGATGATTCGTGACAAGGGTGCTTCCATCTCTGATATTTGTTAGTGTATAACAGAACTTTTGATAACTGTTCTCTTATATACTTATCGGTATGGTGGACCAACATATTGCTAAGTGACGTTTATTGATGGAAAATACTGTATTTGGGTAGGAAACTTCGTCGGTAAGAATAACTTTGGGAAATATACGTGTTTCTTTTTAGGAGAACTTGGTGGTAGTCAGTTGAAAATGTCCCGTTGGATGATGTAAGTCTTCATTACTAAAGGATGGAAAAACATTGTTGGGTTTGACGGTACGCTTTCCATTAGCCCAAAATAGGTCGGTGACTTTACTCAACAAGACGATCACGCAAGTGGAAGATTCCTAGTAGTTTCTTACAGATCAGAAAATTTCAAAAGTTCACTCATTTCGAATTTCCTTCTTCTGTTATTTTGATGCGTATTTAGAAAATGGATCTAACAGCGGTTTGCAGAAAAATAAGTTTAGGCTATTTGTTAGCTCTTCTTTGGGATGTAGTAAGATATCAACCGTGGCGACATATCATTTTTCTTGGTAAATTCATTTGAACTACTTTATTTTGTTTAACACTGGAAGTTGCTGGAATATATTGCTGGTTGAGGTAGATTCAGGTAGGCTAGACACAAGATTCAGGGAAGCTTTCATCTTAACCTGATTCTTACGAAGAGAATCCAACCGTGCAAAATAAGTTTTTGAATCTGTCAGATTGTCCGTAAGATGATGTGTGAACACACCAGTGAACCAGGAGAGGCAACAGTTTATCTAGCGAAAAATGTGGCGTTCGTTTTCCTGACTCGGCTCCAGGCCTAGTAAGGACGTCGTTCGCCTTTTCCCACAGAATTCGCAATGTGGTGGAACACTCACTATAGGAAAGCATTCGTACTCAGGTTTCATTGAATATGGCTGGTTTTGGATGTAGCCTTTCTTATGTGACAAACACAATCCTATTTGTGATTTATGAAATACAAAATAAGACTGACATTTTTCATGCTTCCTAATATGACAAACTTAAAGGCAACGGCCTTGTTACTAGTGGTGTTATTCTGTCAAAGTTTCGGTTACCGCAGGCAAACTTCATGAATACCGGTTTACCGTCAAATGATCTTGAAATAGGTAGTTAAAGTCAATGGACATCAAACAGTGCTTTTTCACATCTATTTTGGTATGTGCATGTGGTACTGCCGTGGGCGAGGTCTTTCTTCGTCAGTGGAGGGGATGGGGTGGGGCTCATTGGCGGTTTCAAAGGAGTTGCAAACTTTGGGACGCTCATTCACGAGTGAGTTTGAATCTACCAAGAAGTACAAGAAATCATTTAGGCTAAAAAGCAAATGCCCACTTTACCATTATTTCATTTGCAAATTTTGAACTTTGTTGATAATCCAATTAATGCGTTTTTCAAAGGTTTACCATAATCTGATTATGCACCCAGTGGTAACGTAAAAAAGCTACTTCATCAATGAAATCGTAAATCAAATAAACCCCTAATTAACATCTGGATTACTTTTCATTCGAATTATTCCTATCGATCATTCAAAAACTAAAACACATGCCTGCTTTCTGTCTCTTTTCCTGTGCTGTAGGTGATACTTGAACATTTGGAAGCACCTCAAATAACGACCACATAGTAGCCCAATAAACAGAACCATTTTGTCAAACAGAACCGGTATGGATCAAGTTCGAGGGATCTGTTCAATCTCGCGGACATTGCGCTCAAAGACATGGTTCATTGTCTGCTAATTTCAGTGCTTATGCTCGCTCTCATAACGAAACAAAATATGTGCAGTACCCGTACGTTAATTGTTGTGGTGTTGAGTTATTTTTTATTCCCGAGATGAGCGTTCATCTGACGGGAAATATACGCTGACCGACTGAAAACTGTCTGCGAATAAAGTGGTTTGACGCTGTATTTATACAACTACAAATGACTGCAGGTTATAAGTAGTTATCCATTCATGGAGAAGTTGTTATTTTTTTACTACTCAGCTGGGAATTCTACTGCAGGTTGAAACTTGAGGTTGCTCATAGAAGTTTTGCCGTTTGTAATGAAACGAATGTGAGTAGTGGACGTATACTGTCCATTTTCGGCTTAAATCTGATCCATTCAAGTGACAGATATCTCAGACTTCTGTTTGAAGCAGATTTAGGACGTCGTGAATAAAAAATCATCTCCAGATAAATATTGCTCTAACCAACAGCAGCTTACATGAAAAGCAAAAAAGAATGTACAAATGCGTCAGGTAATCTTACTAGTCTAACGCCGTTTCTAATTATTCTACTAAACAGGTGGGGCCTGGGTGGTTGTACTGTTGCGTCCGACAAGCAAAAAGTAGGTTTTTTCAGAAGGATACCACCAGAGGGATTACCGAGAGCAGTCTTTAACAAAGAACCTCGTATTCAATGAAGTAAGACTCTGGGATAACATTTTCTAAACAGCAAGATTACTAATGCCGTACAGACAACTAAAAACATAATTACCCAAATTTTAAAATAAAATGCAGGACCTGCTGAAGAAAGTGCAAGGTGGAAAAGCTATTTGCATCCTTGTACACGGTAGCATTATCCCACCACATTGTATTCTTTTTGCAACAGGATCACGTTTTTTGTAGGTTCACTTCGACATCACTGATTCGAAGTACGTGTTTGTTGGCAGGTGAAAAAATTTCATTCAATATAGAGATACCTAGCTCTGGATAACCTATCATTTGTAAGAGGAATTTGTTCTATTGGTAAATGAATTGAGCGAATTATCCAAAAGGAAACAACCGTTTTGTTTCCCTCTCTCATTAGTCGTATAATTCCTGTTGCTAAAATAATAAAAATGATCATTTTTTTTTTCATTCACATTCGATCCTCTTATCAGTTCGGTTATTACGATGCTCCGTTAAGCTACATTTATGCCCCGCTGAGTCGGCAGATATGGACATAATTTAGGGTTGTTTCACGATCCTTTTTTGTTCGCTAATCCAAAATAATTCACCAGCTTGAAATTTTCTCTAGTGTGATTTGGACAGTTAACTGAATACCCGTGGAAAAATGCGATAGATATAAATCATTCACAGTTCATTTTGTCAGCTTCCTGAACAATTCATATGGCTAATGTGATGGTGGATAATTTCATCTAGCTAAAATGCATTGACACCGGTAGAGGTGTCTCGGATTATATCTATGCAAATTTCACCTTGTGTGCGTTGCCCATATGCCTTTACTTGTTATATTTTCGCGTTTGGACGAATAGACCATCGAAATGTAATAGGAAATTGTTTCATTACAAATAAAAGTACAAAAAACGAACATAAAGTGCAAACTGCCTCTCTCTCACCCGACTAATGAGCTGGTACATCAGTACTTTTTCATTCCGTTCGCTATTTCTGCTTCAGCGAGCGATGCATACATCAAAACAGTTGTACTGTATATTCGTTGAACATAATCAAATTCTACCCTTCACCACCCTATAAAAAGGATACGCTGATGATTTTCTCTTCATTATGGTCATCATTAAAGCCAGTAATGGTTCGGTTGCACCCTGCTCTACATCCACATTTGATTTGCCTAGCCTCTTCGGATGTGGAGCCGATTTCCCCTTGGTAAAGGCACAGCTTTTAAGAAGTTTGGAGTTAGAACTTGTAGTCGTTCGTCTATCGTAAATGCTGAGCATGGCAGATCTTTCGGCAGTCATCCAAAACATTTTAGATGGCTAATTCCTATTTCACTCCAACAGTCTAACCAGTGACCCGTTTCGGTAAACGTGGTGCACATTTTTCTCACTAAGGAACTGTATGCACCTGTGCACGTTATTCATGTCGTGTTGTTTTTGGAAGTACAAACCATAGATAATAAACAGACTCTAAATGCAACAAATACGGTCTACTTGTTTTTCTTACAAGAGTACTGAAATGTTCTTCCCTTCCGTGGTACAACAACGTATTTGGGAAACAAACTGATAATGGCCATGAGGTCGGAGAAATGGGGACGGATTCTGTAATCGGAGAAGAGATTCAGCAATATGTGACAACTACGTTGTGTCGGCAAAGAAAATCTTTCCTAAGTTAGGTACCAGTCTTGAAATCTAAAGATGGCTGAGTTTTCAAGCTTCATTCTATTTTTCTGCCTTTCCATATCAGGTACCACTAAACACGACCCGTCGAAGATACCTATAGTTAAATCAGTTTTCCGTGACCGAATTCTATCGTCACACAAGCCATCCATCGGAATGGCTCCTTTCTACAAGAAAGTGGATTTGTCGAGATCACGCAAGAGTCCAAGCTCCAGACCGCCGACCAAGGAAGAGTGCATATCCGATCAATTCAATTATGCCATTCTAAGAGGTGAGTAGATCATATATATTTAAAAGAATACACGGTGTCATTTGTGATCTTTATTAAAATCAGACAGGTTCCACGAAACCTCAAAACAAAACTTGTCAGTTTCAGTGTGACAGGTTGACAATCTCAATAAAATTATTCGCTTATAACACAAATGAGGATATTTTTATGATTATTTCATGTTGTTGGAGAGAAGATATGGGTTGTTAGCCCCACTTTTAGTTTACGGAGGCAGGAAATTACGAAGTATGTTTCCTTTTATTAGTTTAAATGAGAAGGTGCAAACCTTCCCTTTGTGAAAATCAAAAACGTTTGTCCGATAGATCCACTTCATTCGAAATGTCCTCCAGATCAGACAAGAACGGCTTTGACGTTTCTTCCTGTAGTATGAGCAAACTGTGTACACCAAAAATAATTTTACAGTAATCCGTACATGTTGGGATAAACGTATTTGTGTGCATCTTTAGGGAAAACGGCACTATCTGAGAGGTCTGGCTTTACATTTTCGGCTTTAATTTGACTATCCTGTCCTTCATAACATTCATCTTTCTTTGTGCCATCAACACGTTGACACTTTGAATGCTGGAGTGGCACGACAAGTAACCCACGGTAAAATGTCACCGTTTCCATGAAACTAATGTAATTACATGACACTAAATTCGAACAGTGAGTAACTCGCACAACTGTTTACGGCGTAGAAGTGTGGCTGGCATCATGACTTGCGTAAAATTAAATTCAAATAAACATCAGATCACGGCGAAAATCAGGATGCCACTGAGCAGATGATCATATACCCTGATTTCAATTGGTACTTTCAAGGGCAAAGTCGTCTCCAAGTGAATACACTTAGATGGTCGTAGCTGTGTTAGTATAGCTTGAGAAAATGGGAGGCAGGACTTCAGTGTTCATATACTGTGTTACGTGGTGAAGAACCGAGCCTGCTAGTATCACTATGCTCAAATGGCAATTCCCAAACTTTCTTATTCATCTTTCCTTGCCTTGATTTTGATTCCATTCAACTAGGCTTGCCTCATTAGGTCAACCTCGGGAAAAACGTACGACAGATTCATTCCAAAATTTTGCATCAGTAGGTGATTCATGAAGTCCGTCCCACAGCTTTACCAATAAACTGGCAACAATGAACAATTCAGTGTGTTGAGCAGTCGAATAGAATTCTATGCCTGCACCATGAATGCTTCATTTTCTAGTATTTTTCTTCAGTTCAGGAAAAATGTTAATAGAGCAGATTTTGTTTTACCACACACTGTCTGAGTTTGATCCGCATTAAACAAACGTGACCAGAGCCTTTTTATTTGTGTTTCACTCTCGGCATTCGCATTCACAGGAATGTTTTCATTTCAAGAATCCAGGGTTTGTTTGCCTAGTTAGCGTCTCCAAGGTCCATCAGGAGAGTATTTCCGAAATGGTTATAAAGAAATGCCACTCCAGTTTCCATGAGACGAACAAAACTGAAATCACGTTTTAGGTTCATAGCACAGCACTATATTCAGGTTTTAGTTCTGTGTTTTGAATGTATTCTAGCGGAATAAAGAACTCCTTCTATTCAAACGAAGACCGGTTGAAGCAAACAAGTTTCAACATCTCAAGAATCAAATTCTATACTCTGATTTTTCAAACAGCGCAGGTATCAACGTTTTAAAAGATATTTAGCAAATCCTTTACCCTTTCTCGTGTCCGTGTGCTTCATGCTTTTCTTGAAGATGACATCACCGTCGTCCTAGGCATTCTGTTGTGCTGACTGATCATAGGTCAACTAAATTCACAATTTGGAGAACAAAAACTACCACAAAACAAACTTGCGGATGCCACTTGATAAAAATCAGGGCCTTCTTATTTGTCAAAAGTTATCCCACGCAGAAATTGTGTGCTCGACCATAAACTTTTATTTGTCCAGTTTTGCTGAGAAAAGCCGAGATAGGAACGAAATTTCAAGACCTGCTTTTATCTTCTATATACCCTTGCACGAATGTTTTGTGCTGAGGCTCACCTCCAATTCCGGTTTGCTAGACCGTAAGACTAGCTACGTGATCCAATTTAAATTAGTAACCAATTACTCAAATCTAGTGAATGAATAGATGAAATGCATGGTTTATTCGATAAACTGCACTTAAATGACTTTTCGCGAATGATAAGGAAATAATCTTATTTTATATGTTGAGAAAAATTAGATTTTCATCGCTGTCGTTTTCATAACTAACGCCTCAATACTCAGATAAAATAAAAGCACTCCCAAATACACTCATAATATACTTAAAAAGCTGCAGTGCTAGTGAATATAACTGACCATTGTCAGGAGCCCTGATTATTTTAACTGCTTTTAGCTAATGAATAAAAAGCACCGGAGAAGTCAAGCCTACTTTGACTTGATCGAACAACTAAATTCTTGTCGTTTTCTGCTGTTTTCCGATGTAATAACTGCCTATTTTACACGGCAAATTACGGCACGCTCGAGATGAAAAACCGAATATCTACAAAAGGTGGGCTGTTAGTTCAATTTACGTGTACCGCCTTTATTTACTTGGAAAACTGTTTTGAACTTGCCCACTTCTGGAATATCCTCCACTGCTTTCTTGCCAGACAAAAACGATTGATTCATTTGAAAGCCCAGATTACCGTCGAACCAATCCGTTAGATCTGACACTGTTTGGTGAACTCATGGACAAACAACGACACGAGAATTCAGAGCTTTTTGTGGTCTATTCGCATAGTGCTTAGATGAACCGCTTTGCGGCAGCATACCGATTCTTATTCATGCCCCAATACTTGGTTCCAGGTTGTCTCTGTTACCTTTTTCAAAGCACTGGCCTTAGCAACGGATCATTTGTGTCTCCCCAACTGGAGTTTATAAATGCTGAACAAACAACTTGTTTACTCTTCACGTTTGTCGGAGATCAGAACGAGATTGTGCGTCTGGAATTCACTCATTTTCTGCTGGATCCAAAAGAACCACCTCAAGAATACCCTACCAAGTAAAAACAAATTAGTATAATTTACTGTTTGAGATTGATTCTTTAACCGTCACACAGCTTTTGACAATCTTCTATGTAAATGCATACCAACTAAATGGACGTTTAAATAAAGTACAATGAATGTACATTTGGCACTGGTAAACATGGCAATTAGCATATGCGTCCCATTCAAGTTATCACCTCGTTTCCCAGCGCTAACTACACAATAAAATCATATGCGATTTATCTTTTTGCAAAATAACATGTAAATGAGATAAACCAATTAACTGACGGTAAACACTCGATGATTCTGACTTATTGCTGACCATCATTTTGTATTTATATTAGAACCTTGGAAATCACCCTGAAAATCCGTCTTTAGCAGGTATTCTCTTTGTTCACCTCCATCATTGTCACACGATCCGTAAAACAACGTTATTTTTATTATCTCAGCTTTGTTTCTCACTCATTGCCTTGCGGAATGATAGTAACTACATTAGGGACCATCTCTGTCCATACAGTCCCTGACATTTCTAGCTAACGTGCATCAAAAGACAATGTAGCTTCCAGAACGTCAACGAATAAACGTTGAAATATGTTATGTGTGAACGTTCATTTTTTCTCAGCGATAAATGGCAAGAAAGCTTGGTTAGGAATGTACAACTTGTCTGACAAAGCTCACCATCGAACTGTGACAAAATAACTCAACGGGTGCGTGGGGGAAGGTAAAGAGCAGTGAATTATAGACGACAATTGACATTTAAAAAATAACGTATAAATGGCCCCTTTTTTAGTTTACAGCACTGCTTACTGCTATAACCCTATTTTGAATTGTATGAAGCCTGCGTGAATAAAGAATCAGTTTGTACGGGGAAATTTTTCCATCTCACCAGGTAAAGAGCCATACTACTCATGCAGCAAAACCGTAATATTTACGTCCAAACCGTGCAATATGAAAAAACGTAAGTATTTAGCAGAAATCAAAAACTTATGGAGATCATTTTTTGGGTAATCTTGCCACAGTTTACCAAGGATCGCGGTTATGTTTGTGAAAAACACCGTAGCTGGCTGACAACGTTAGATGCTATCAACTGGAAGTACACACACCGGTGTTCACCTAATTCGTAGAAATGAAAAACAGGTGAAAATTCCAAAGCAGACTTGACAACCAGAAACTCGAAATAAGATAGCATTATATAAGATAGCGAGTCTGTCGGGTCTATCAGGTCTGTCTGTCTGAAAACAAAAGGTACTTGAAGCTATGTTACCGACCACAGTTTTGCTTTGGATTATGTGGGGAGAAAACAGAGAGAGGACGCGGGAAGTTGTGCCGCAATTATCCTAGGAATAGGAGCTTTGTCAAAGAGATCTTTTGAGTACAATAATACGATCGGAGCTAAGGGAGGTCACGGTTTCGACAAATCTCAATAGTTTTGAAGTTCAAAAATCCATATTGTCATATTTACCCGGCCAAATAATGACCACATTTAACAGGCTTTGGGGGACAGTACTCAGTGGCTGTTCGTGAACACCGATCGTGAGGTACTTCGGTGGGCTTTTACTCGACAGAGTTCGTTTCTCTGTAAATAGCATACATCCCGTAGGGTTTCGAAATATTTTCGGCCAAAGATGAGATAAAACTGTAGCATTTGTTTTTTTTAAAGTTTGGGTGGACAAGTTTGTAATAAGAAAATTTTCACCATAATCAAAGTTGAGCTACAGCCATTTCTCCCTACAAAAAGCTCTGTGCAGTGCAACATAGAGAGAAGCAAATCACTCTATGGAGATTGAAGGTACCAAAACACTTCGTACATGTCAGGCGAAATAGAAGGGCACTCAAAGAATCAATGTCCTGAACTCGCCTAAGGCTGGTATGGGTATCATCATCGATCTCGCAATAAACGTTCATCACACTCAGTAATCCAATGAGAAAAGTTTAGCACGATTTCGGCGATGTTTTAGAGCCCCGAATTAAACTGAATTCGATTCGGATAAAAAACACCCCAATATGGTTCGCTGGTAATAAGGATGGAAATAAAATCTAAATTCTCGTAATAGCTATCAATTCTTGCCAACTAACATCCGTGCAGCTGGTGCGTAAAAATCAGCAACAGCCATGAGGTCTAGGTAAAACCCAGCTGGTACCATACAGTTCACCATGTGGAAGAAATAACTGATATTTGCCATGTTAAAACAAAACGTATTCATCCAGTGAAATAATAAACCTTTGGCATTGAAAACGAAAATGATCACCTGACTGAACGCTCATGGTTCTACCGCGACTTTTATTGAAATGTGAACTGAGCTTTTTCCATGGGTGATTCAGATATCAGTGTTTCTTGAATGGGAATAGCTATAAGTTATTTTAGTATACTGTTTTTGGCCGACCAGAACTGTCTTCTCTACGCTTCTCGTTGGGTGAATACAATTCACGTGGGAGACGTTGTAAAGTTGAACAAATAAGTCCCAGTTTTCACAGAAATCCACGAAAGTGTGTCAGTTTTATGTTAGTTGATGCGTGTGAATTACTCGTCAAATGGTTTTCGAGAATAGAAGGTTGTCAGATCTATACTGATTGCAATGGCCTGTATTTCGGGTAGGTTTTTATTGAGCTCATTTGGATCGACTTCTCGACAGTCGACGAATGGCTTTCAATTCTCCACCTCTTGTTTGTTTTGCCTTTATCGATCGCTTGGAATCAGACCGCACTTTCTATGGTTTTGTTGACTTTGATGGCGTGACAATGTAGGCCTTGATCTTGGATTCGCTGCAAAAGATGCTTAGCTGTTCTTTATACGTACTTTACCCCACGGAAACAGTTATAAGAATAGAAAAACATGATACTAAATTACTGGTTAGTCCGCTTTTGAGCCTAAGTGGCTAACATGACTGGCCTTCATTGCCATCCTCAGTTTACCTGTGTCCAACAATGGAGTCAAAGGCTCAGCTGTCCGGACGTCTCAACTTTCAATTTCCCGGAAAACTCGCTTACCTCGGCTGTGAATCACTGATCATATATGGTCGGGGCAAATTATATGGGAATCCATTTTCACGCGATGCACTACAGATAGTTTTTACGGCTTGGGAGGTTCATTTTACGATCGAACCAGATGCTCTATGTATATAGGACATCATCCGTAATTTGTTCCTACTGTATGAGTATGAACGTTTGATGGTAAGGAAGATGCTCCTGCATGGATGACTTGCGATGGGTATTCCACTCGATCAGTTCATTTGAAAGTCCTTCATGAAAACACAGGAAGCGGTTCACTAATACTCACGTTTCACAAGGACATAAAGGCTATCCAATGATTTCACGAAAACCCTACAAAAATAATTCCGTCAACTTTGCCTATCTGTTTTACCGGTGGTGCCCGAACCCTCATCAGGGTGAACTTTGAACCTTGCACTACCGAGTTCGATTTTGGTAGCCAGTGCCGTCATTTACTTACCCCAAATGACAAGGTCTAATTAGCCCATTCCTGAACTATTGTGCCGTTATGCCAATCATGCACTTGGAAAAAGGGTGCTATAGAAAATAATACTTAATTGAAAACGAAGTTCCGTTCAATTTATAGTATATTAAAAGGATAACACCACTTGCGGTATTCACACCAGAGTGACCGTGCCACGAGAACTCATCTGGTTGAGCATCTGCCCGGTAATAGGAATGCTGCCCGTTTGACTTTCAGATGTGAAAAGTGCAAACCGAACGTTTATTGTGAATGAAAGAAGAAATTTGAGAGAAACATTTACTGTTTTTACAGCGGCACTATCCATGGAAAATCACAGTTAGTTGAGGTTTCGGTCACGAAGACCAATCATTTTGGAGGCAGAGTGGTAACTGACATTACATTTGTCCAGTTTGCGAAAACATATGGCGCGTCGATTTGAAATCTCGTCCGGTCTCCGTACCGAGAAAAAGAAACGGGCTGTGTTCCGGATTGTCTTCTCAAGTGCTGATGACGTTTGTACACATCAGAAGTAGATAAAAACTTGATTAATACTCATCTTGCTTATTTTCAGAATATGCTTCCAAAATATTTAAAAATGAGTTTTATGGTCACGTTTTGGTTACTACGGTACATCTATCATAGAGTGCCCTCTTACGCAGCTGATTCGCGTTAATTATGCCTTTATTAAACGTTATTTTTATGCCTCTAGTTGCCGCAACTACGTCCGCGTTTTTGATTCACTTGAACGTGCCGAATTGAATCAGAACGATCAGGAATTTGTTCGTCTTTGTGGTTCAGAAAGAAACTTACCGCAACGTGTATACTACTCGGCCGGACGAGTCATCATTTTGGAAATTCATTTACAATTTCATTATTCCAACCCGATAGATATTCGCGGGCGGTTCGAATTTGAGTCAAAAGGTAGGTGCCCCGTATATAGAACCATTCAGTTGGACTAATCCACTTGTGCTCATGGTTTTACAACTTGATGAGCGTTCCTATTTCTGAGTCTAAAAGACAAAGTTCGATATAATTAGTCGCAGGAGGAAGCATTTGTGATGCCCAGCAATGGATGATCATAAAAACAAGTAATTTACTGATTATGATACACCAAGTAGTGATACTTTTTCCAGTGCTCTCGAGGCTGTTTTGTTTGCTTGTTTACGAAGTTACAGCGGACAGAGATAAAAGCCTAAAAAACGTTTTTTTCGTTACATGAAATTCGCGCTTATTTACCACTCATCATTCTTAGCATGATATGTGCTGAGTTTTCACCATTCCGCTCTCACCTACACAATTACGAGATATGATGTAATCTATCATAATTTTCCCTCTATCTATTTGTAACTTAGAAAAGGTTATCTGAACACGTGGAAGTAGAATTTGTAATCGGTTTTACGCTGACAGTTTGGTCGTTTGTAGATAGTTCATTTGTAATAATCCTACCATGGACAAATCCTCATTCTCACGTTCATTCGGCCACTGTACTCACTACGGCATACTCTCACTGTCATACAGTGGAACACGGAATCAATTTTCACGAAACTGTTTCAGCATGTCTAAAAACATCCAATGAAGTGAAACCTGATGGGAAACTCCCCAGTGCGCAAAAGAAGATTCGACGAAAATAATTTAGTATCAGTGAATAATGGCTGTTGGTCATGCAATGATTTGCACTATAAACTTATTGAATCCCATACATATGCCCAATAGTGCGCAAGAAAACGATGTCGGCGTAACAGGTATAATACAATCAGGTTGACACATTATCAGCGGATGGCATTTTCATTCGGGGACTACATATGTTCTGAAACTAGCCTTGATCAATGCCTGGATGATCATACATGGTTGTTTTTCTATTTGGGGGTGGTTATGGAGGGGATGCTTTGTGTTCGTGAATAATACACTCCCAGCTATATAGTTCGGCAAGATTAAAGAGCATTGGCAAGCTTTCAGCCCATCAATGAACCTTTTGAAAGCAACCCGTCCAATGAATACCTAAAGACGTTTGAAAAAAAGGAATTATTTTGCAGAAAAATCATCCATACTGAGAAGTACTTCCTTTGTATGTTACATATTCCAGTAAAAACTGAAATTTCACTTTCCGTAGCTATAATAAGCAACAACCGGTTAGACTATTTTGAAAGCATGTTCACGATATTATGCGTGCCAGCGTCAACCATAATCCAGAACTCTTTGTCGAAGAACTGGAGCTGTCTCGCAGTCCACTTTAGTTACAATGCCAGCTAGCAGAATATAATGCCAAGTGAAGCATCTTTATTCCTCCGGAAGATTGTTTGTATTTGGATACATTTTGCAATATAACTGTGGAAATTTCGCTTAATAACGGTTCAGATTATTTTAACTGTAGTTATTATGTACATTGCCTGACAGAGACGCCTCCTTCTGTACGAGGATATCTGCTACAATAGTCAGACCCAGATTGTAAGAACGCTTCGGTCTTTAAGCAGGAATCATTTTGCTGAGTTCGCTTGGGTGGAATGTCCTCATTTCCGCAGCTTAAGTCATTAACACAAATAAACTATCGTGGAACACAGCAAAATGAAGTATTTATTTTATCTTCCAGATGAATGGCACAGTTAGAGAGTATTTCTTATTGCACATTTACGAGCGTGAGCGACTGCCGGTCACGTCCGGTTTATTTTTTACACGTGTGCATTGGCAACGTGTTCGCCCTACCTATTTTGCATAGCCTATTCTACAACAAAGAGAATACTACAATGTGCTGAACAGGCTCATTTTCCGGGATTCATTCATTTGTCATGCCATTACTTCACACTTCATATTAACAGTGTTGAGTAAAGGAAAACAAATGTGGAGACAGAAAGTGATCGGTCCAAAATAAAGACAGAGGAGACGTAATTTCACACGTGTGACCCAGATCGACTTTAGGACCGGGAGTGGGTATCATTGATATCATTAGTCTGATTCACGGATTTGTGCTTTGTGGTACTTAATTGTATGTGTTTACTGGGCCACCAAAGGGGCTCTTTTCAAAGTGAAGTATACGACGAGGTCAACTGAGCTTACACTTGACTTCGGTGATGATTATCGGTCCTTCACATTAGGGTCTCAGCTGGATATCGATTGAACGCGCATAATTCTTTCAGTAATCACTGACTGGAATAAAACAAATATTGCCATACAGACTCAACCTCAAGGTCAGTGTTTTGTGTTGTCAAACTAACGGATAGCTATTTTCCTCAACTGCCTTTTTTTACCATATCGTTCTAAAAGCAGAGTCTGAAATCAAAGTTTACTCTGGGATACTTTTTCTTATGATCTCACATAAAAATGTCCCCCATTCATCCGCATCATTATACCTAACTTCTTGAAATAAATATTAGGCTAGACGTTTCGCAGTAATGCGGGAAAACGAGCATATTTTGTGATTTTGTGCTCGGCCAGACTTGAATTGCTTATAAAACATAAAATACCATGAGCTGGCGACGGGTCATAATAAGTTGAATTGAAAATCATTTGATTTGTAGCAAAGATGTTTTTACGGATTTATATAGAACTAACTGAACAAATTCAATCGTGAAAAGGTGCACGCAGTGCAAGCTTCAGTAAAATTATGACTTGCCTACCATCAATAAGAGATATTTTCCTTTCAACGAGGGACCCAGGAAACTTTAGTTCAGAGGAAGTTGCTGATAAACCATATCCGAATATTTTATTGTTTTTTCGGAGTATGGGTGCTACTAACTGTGAGTAACACATCATTTTGTGTGGATACACAACGAATATTCAGGTGGCCGAGCTTTGATAGAACCTCATACTCGTCTTCCGACTCTGTTAGGTAAAATCTTTATTAAATTGTAGTTAATTTCAATGAGAACACAGTGGAAATAAAAGTGTACCTGGGATCTTCGCCGATATGGCTTCAGCTGGTCAACATTATTACGGCTTTTTTGGTAACTGGATAATACGGGAAAACACTGGAACAGAAAACAGTGCTGCCGCATTGTGAGCAATTTTCTTCACAATTTTTTTTAAATTTCACCTTTTTAGAAGTGCATTTACAGGTTTGGTTAAATATTGAATCCACGAAGTTGGGGTGAAAAACGCAGAAGTTGGGATATAGTCCAAATTATTGCACGGAAAGTTGAACGTAGCTTGGAATGTGTTCAAATACTTGCTTAGGCAGGCTATTCCGCGATCAAACCAAATGTACTCGATCTGATTAGACCAGCTGTGCAGATGTAGCGGCTGTTTCACCAAGGGCGTGATAAAAGTATTCGGTTGGTAACCAATTCTTAGTCTAGCTGCAATATATTCTGAACAAGAGGCTGATGCAAGTAAAGTTTGAGTAAATAATTACCATCAATACCTTCCAATAGAACACAAAGAATGACTCACAATATTCGATACCACGCTTTTTCCGGTAACCTAAGGTTCTACCAGTTTTGAATTATAGCTTCCCAATAAGTGTTTCCATTGAGCGCTTCTTCTGCCAGTCAAGATTTACCTCCGACTTAGTCGTCCGTGCGAATTTGCCGTGCTCCGTCCAGTAGTGTTCGGGATAAATAACGTTGATATTGAAATGGGCTGAACCACTGAAACTGCCTCCGTGGATGAAATATTTTTGCCCGTTTCTGATATCTCTAGACAAGGATCAGAGTTTCAAAAGTATTGCCGAAACTGATGCACACGGGTGTCCGACGAGCGTATTTTGTGCTCGTACAACGAAGCATTGACACCGAATCAGATAGTTTTATATGTACAATAACTAGCAAATTGTGGCGAGATTTTAGTGAACTGGACCGTCTACATGGTTTCGTGTGTTTTATCGACCCCACAGCATTTACTAATTGGCCATCATTCGCACGTAGATGCAGGCGAAACTGTTAATTGTTATCGACCCGGCCACCGAGATTTCTTCCTTGATGACAAACTACTTATTCATGAAATCAACTTTTAGACAGTTATTTAAAAATAATTTGCAATTCGATGCCGCTTTAAACATTATTTTGGAACAGTTATCAGTTCAAAACAAAGTGAATCAAAACAACCCATGTACTTTTGACGAATACCAAAACCACAGTTTATGAAAAATTTCAAATTTGTAGAATGATAATAAGTGAGTGTTCAAATGGGTATTTCTCAGAGTTCGTGTAACCAAGGGAAAACTACACACCGATGGGATACACACTCGAAATTTAATTCCTGGCCTAGCATCTCATCGGCATGGGCATTCAATTTGTTTACAGCAGTGCGAAGTCAAACCTTTTCTTCCCGTAATCATATAGTGAGAGTTGGTTGTGTAATTCTCGCTTCGTCAATACGTTAGTTTTTTTGTACTGCCCTTATAGTTTAGGACTGGCCTGTTTTTGTCGAAAAGGCCAACCACGCGTGACATCCTGTTTCGAAGTAACCGCCTAACATGGATTTTGAACAGCTTTACATTCAACAAATTGCACTAGATATTCTAATTCAGCTTGCTAACCGGGATTATCAGGAAGAACTCTGAGTCCGATATACGAAATGTTGAAAACCGGTAGCGCAGATTACTGAAAATGTAAACTGCAGAAATCTCTTAGACCCATCAAACTAATTTCTGCGAATCAGTTTAGACATGCTTAACAAAAGGGGAACAAAAAACTCAACTTTAGAACATTTATTTTCATTGGTTTCAAAGTATTACTGCGACAATGTGCCAAAAAGCGGTTTTTGCTTTGACCGCTCCGATGTCTGAAGTCATTTAAAACATCTGGAAGTTCACTACTACTTTCCTGTTTAGCCATGAACCTTAAGTTATTATTCGACCAGCGATGACTGATTGCCCATTCTGTTTGTGTGATTTGATCGGCTAACACGTTTGGTTCACTTGGTTTTGGGCAAGTAAACAACACTGGCAATAATAGGATAAAGCAAGTCGGAGTCAGCATCAACTAATAGTGCTACACGACTACAGTAATACCTTGACATTCCTACCTGTTTTACTGGACGATGCATACATTATTCAGGTGTCACCAAACTTTTCCGGTGAAGTATCGGTCAGAGCTAAAGATTGTTTCCGGCATTCTTCTAGATCAATAAGTGTCATTGCAGATCTGTGATGAAGAGTTTTCTAAAGAGAAACTTGGTTTTGTTGTCCGCGCAGAAAGCGGTTGGGTTCAAGTGCGTAGCCCAGATTTAAAATTTCATTCCAGGCTTCCCCAGTGTTTTTCCTAAACTGCCCGTTTGGAAAATATAATCCAATGAAACATTCATATTCGTTGCTTCATACATTCTGATGCAAGACCTGATTTCTCGTCCTTTTTGGCCCCTGCTGGTGATACAGGTGTTTATATTTGATTCGATCTATATCACTCCCATTTTTGAAAGACACGTCTATAAATTCTGCTATCAGGGGTGAATATGATATTATGCCTGAAAAATAAGCACATTATCTCTTCGTTTCACAATCTTTGCAGCGCGCCAAGTTTACTACTCAGAGGTAACAATAACGTGTGGATAAGCTCACATGTAACTTACTTTGAATATCACCTTGAAAACTAGTTCATTTTTAAAATGGTCAGAAGGAATACCCATCACAAGTTTTATCCACTAATTACCACAGTGGTGATGTTTCACGTTTATGGTTGTATAATAATTTATCTAACGCTCGTGTGAAAACAGAAGATTATTAGTGATGAAAGTGATAACAGACTTATGGGTTAATTTGGCGTTCAAGTTCATTACCTGTGCAGAATAATTCAGTTTACACAGTATGAATCATGCGGTGTGAGCGCCAAAACCCTGGAAGACAACTCAAGTAATGTACAGCTGTTTCATTCTTGATGGGAATCACTAGCCGTTCGCATCCACCGAGTCACGACGGGGACTCGAAACCGGGATGGACAAAGGTGGAGCAGAGGTAGTGTTTCCATGGTTCACATTGCAAACTGAATCATTTTGCGTAAAAATCTTGTATCCTACCACTCACACTAGTAAAGCAGCTAATCTTTGTGCGTTATTTAAAAGAATGCCTTCGTTGTACTTGGGCCCTTGCAGATAAGTCATCCAGCGTAAGAGTCTCTAGCTGGGCAGGAAATTATCTGCTATCATTTGAAGCCATTGTCGGGAGGGAGTTATTTCGTGTAGCAAATAAGTTCAAAAAACTCTTAAAATCCAGCCCGGATATTATTGTGTTTTGGGTGGTAGACTCGCAATCGGTTACTTTCGGTTCGGGTCCCCGTTGGGGCTGTTTTGATAAGCACGGCTGATAATTCCCAACAAGGATCAAACAGATGTACAGTTCTGTCACGTTTTTCCGTGGTTTGAACTTTCAAGCTGCATGATCAGCCGTACTGTGCAATAATTCAGTGTAATCAGTGAAGGCTGCATTCTTGACCAAAGTGCTAAGCATCTATTATACAGCATAAACATGCATACCACTTATCCTCAGAAATTCTGAGTTTTCGTAGTACAACAAAAAAGTACTAATTAACTCCTGCAATAAAGCATGGGTAGCCCCTTTTCTGAAGGTTCTAATATAAAGTAATATTTGCAACGGTAAATTGTCTCCATTCACTATTTCTCAACCAAAAGCTATTCCTGTTTTGGAACTAAGCGTTTGTTCTAGAGCCTTGAAGGGTAACGGAAAGCACTTGATCCCTTCAATGCAGCCGGTGGAATAAGTTTTATTCAAAATATCATTTTTCTGCCATAAGATGCACAAAAATACATACCAAAAGTGGGACAACTTATTTTTTACTTTGCGTTCAGCGTGATCGGCTAATAGTCTGACAAAAGAATGATTTCCTGCAGGATCATGAAAGTGATTATACTTGGGCCATCTCGTAACAACATTTCATTGGAAGCGTAATAGCCACCTTGAAATGTTAACCGTTTTCAATGAGTTTAAATGAACCGCAAAAATATTTCCCGGCCTTATCGTTCAAAATACTGATAATAGTGAAAGCTGAGAAAGCGAATACCGCAATATTTTTACGATAATAGTGTTAAATTTACAAGATTTATGATTACTTCGATAAATATTATGGTGAATACACGAATGAGAGCTGTAATCTCATTTGAATCGAATGGAGCGTCTAGCTGTAAACCAACAGTGGAGTGCTCAAGTATAAGAATGATTGGGCGAAAGAGTGCCGGGTACGCATACCTGATGACCGGCAATAACCGAGAAACTGGTCATGTGCTTCCGAAGGAACTTTTTCCTGTCATCCACATACAACGCCATACTTCTCTCATCAAAAACACACAAACATCTCGTGTTTTTTCTCGAGACTGAATCCCATGCACTCTCATAAATGGGCTGTTTGTGTCTCTTCATTATGGGTCACATATATTTTATCTACCGTGGCTTACTCCTAGAAAATAAACGTGAGTGGCTTATCCGTGTTCCAAATTCTCCCTTCCAGAAACATACCAGTCAGGAGGAGTTCTGGTTGCTCAATCCATATGTGATCGGCTATTCCTCAGTCCAGATGCTCAAATGTCTCATTTCACCGAGAAAGAAAATAGTCTCCCTGGAATAAACATCCATTCCAGGAGAGGACGGTTCTTCAGTCCCGGATTTCCAAGAAACTACCCTGTAAATAACACTTGTACATACTATTTCATTGGAACGACGCAAGAGCGTGTCAGCATAGCTCTCACGAATGTAAACTTACGAGGTACTGAAGAGTGAGTCCTATGGCAAAATATATATATATATATATATATATTGATCTTGGTCTATAAATTTGCCACAAGCAATTTTCCAATATTATCCAAAATATTTACGGTTTAAAGAAGATAAGCTTGCTTGAAATTGGATCTCTGATATGACTAGAACCATTTCCAGTTTCTCTGTTATGGTTTTTTGCGGGCATTGTACTGCTCTGCTGGTCAATATATAAACTGGGATGCCCCAAGTAAGCCTTCAAAAGGCAGCCCTTAGGACGATTTAGACGGTATTCTGGCTACGATTATTATCGATCAGAATCGGCAAAATCACACTGGATAAACTTCTACTCAGATGAGCGTGAAAATAAACGTTTGATTGAAATGCTGAAAAAAAAAACAGATATATAATCCCCTTAATGACAGCGAGGAAATCGACCAGCATTTCGTAGTGATTTTTAACGAACAGTGTACCATTCGCTTTGGACATATTGTACGCACGTTATTTTGGCAAAAGTACCTATCCAGTTGTATTAGACAGCTGGAGGAATTAGATGAAATAATAAGAACCGTTTATTCATTCAGTTGGTTGATCAATTACCTCATGGATTTCTCAATGCCTAGTTCATGTTGTACACGTACTAACCTATGGGTCATTTGGTAAAGTGTCACTTGTAAGTATTTCGTCAATCAGATTTCGTTTCCATTGTCCGACAAAATGTTATTTTAAAATACGATCTGATATAGCCAATCAAACTAAAATTCGTCCGTAAATTTAATTCTTCGAAAACTCGAGCACTTTTCAGTAAGATTATTGGAAGGAAAGCTTCGTCAAACTATCACGGAAAGATTCCATATTACCACATCACAGCTACTTAAAGGAATATGAAATACACTGCAAACTAATCTGTAGAAAAGTTATGTTTCAAGAGCGGGAAGCTGTTTTACTGTCTTGTGTTGTACTATTGTAAATCGTATGTATTCTTTCGTGATGCATTTGGTCATTTCCTTGACCAAATACAAGTTTAATCTAGTCATATTTTGAAGAACAGATCGGGGAATCGTGTGTGACTGCAAAAATGCAACCAACTCCCATTCCCATCACTCTCTGTAGACATTATTTCCAGATTCATCAGTTTTACCCTGAATACAGACAGTCAAACATCAAAAGTCCATGATCAGTGATAAATGGATGAATAACGATTTGTCCCGCTGTGCACCAGGTTCCGGGATGAGACTACCTCGAGCTCAGAAGAAAGTTTGTTTTCACGAAGATAGCCAGAAGTTGACCACAAATCCAGTGAAATGGATAGCATATTAGCCACTGCGTTCAACTCAACAAAACAACTTAGCTTTGCCTCTAGTAGCCTCTTTCCCATGTTACGTTTATTCAAAAATACACTAATAGTTTTCTATATGGATTAGAAGAGTTCTATACATAAAATATGGTTATCATTTTGTATGAAAACTGTTTTGAGATCGATTGAACAATTATTCGGTTTGGTTGTTTGTGCAGTGTTGTCTTGGTGATTCTCGAGCCTATTTGTTTATGTTGCCCCACGTGATGAAAGCAAATTTCCGTAGTCAGCTAATCTGACTGGTTCGGAGGCAGTCAGGCGATATGATCACACTGCGGCCGTTTGTTATGGTAGTGGCCATACTTTAGCTGGCACAGTACGCATCACCTCTTGACGGTATGGAGGTTACTGATATGGGTGAGAGGAAAAAGTCGTACCGTTTCCGAACGAGATATCAGCTAATCGAAAGCGAGTCTTCCCCTGCAAGGGTAAAAAGTCACAAACAAGCAGTCCTGTAAGTAAAATCTGTAATGTAACAAAAGGTACTCTGTTTTGCATTTTAAGTTATAGACAAATATTAGAACTGGATATGATGAAACAAAATGAGGATTTGGCTCCTTAGGCTCTTAGGTAAGTGGATACATTTAAATTCAGAGAGCAATGTACACAGTTATCATAAGTACACCCCCATTAATTGTATCAATGCTGCATCATTTGACTCCGTTACTATCACGGAAATTGCAACAGCAATAACGGCTTTGCCACATGGTTCGACGATACGGGCACATCGTTTAAACCTTCTCCAATCATTTCAAGGCGCCGTATTTGGTACCATTACCACGGTCAGCTGCACAGCAAATGATCGTCACACTTTCTCATTTGTTCCGTCAGCATTGAAAGACCAGTTTTGGTAAAAAAATTAAATTGTTCCAATATCTCTTGATGTCATTATATTCCGATACTTTTGACTTGGCTGGCTTGCAGCGGCTTGGCTAAAGGTTGTGCGTCAAGGCTAAAGAATGATGGGTCGTGGATAAAGGATCGTGGGTCTTCTCTCAAGCTTTATAAGAAAAGGTGTAGTGAACCGTCCCGGCCGGTTAACCCTAAGATTGCGGTTTCAACAACGCAGTATCCTGTAATCGCGTTGACCTCGACAATTGAGATGGAAAATTTGTTCAAGCTTGTTTCCAGGGCTTTTTTCTTTGGTTACTTACAGTACCTCATGAAGAGCTGGAAGTCACTTAGTGTCAATTATGTATGCTCATTCCTGCCTCTTGAGAGATATATTTTAGAAAGAAGGATGAGGTAATGTCGCAAAATGCTATCCTTTATCGGCATCACTGATGAAGATTCTTGTTTGGCTTTAGGTTCTGTGTGCATGATTGTACGAGACAGTACGTAATGGTTACCACAGCAGACTTTGTACTCACAAATTGCCACTAAGCGCACAATGTGGGTTGTTATAAGTCTGATAACGATAACCTCCGTTTTCACCAACATTCAAGCCTCCATCGAATGAGGACAGGCTAGAATTCGGTGGTGGGATGAATTGGTTAGAACGTCCCTCACACGTGATCCAAGTGGTTGGTATAGCACATACATTTATCCCAGTCTCCTTCGCATTCACCCTAATTGGTGGTTGACTGAATCAGTCAAGTTGGGCGTTGCTCCTTCAGCTGATCAGTCAGGCGTCCGTTGTGGTGCGACGGATGTAATTTATCCTACAGGAGCAAGTGAACTGGAAAACACACAGGTAGGTCGTCTCCATCGCCAGCTTGCTTCCGCATCATCTAAAACCCACACCACCTTTGGATAGGTTATATGTAACTATACACAAAATTTGGTGAGAACTATCCTGCTCAGATCTAGCAACTGTGTTACATTTGGATAGGAAATTGAAAAACACTGGATAGTGTTTTGTATTCCTCTATATCGTTTGTTAAAACACTCTCGTAATCCCAAAGACAACAATAAATATAATTTACTATACCTACTCATAAATACGCGCATACACACTGAAGTTTATGTAGATATTTAAATCAAGTGCATAAAATATCCAGCCGATAAATACCTAAAACAAGGTTGTTTGCTAATCTCTGTTTTCTCAAAAGTATAAATCTAGCCTAGAATTATCTCAACCAATAAAGTCAAAATAGACATCTGTGATGATAGAAACAATAATAATACTATTCAAGAACATCACCGACACCATGGATTTCAGTCTTGCAGTTCAGTTCACAATAATCTTTCTCAGCCAACCTACAGCGTGTCCAGACACTGCAGTTGATAATTATTTGGCTGTTATTATTCTGAATGAAACACTGGGAATTACGGTCTACTTTTTCAGAGATTCATCTGCCGTGTTAGTGTAACTTCATAGGAACTCATTCGTCGAAATAATTTGAAAAAATTGTCAGTTTCATCTGAACCGAATTAACTAACAATTGTTACCGAAGGATCAATCAAAACGAGCAACCTAAGGACTTTTAACAATTTGGACGACAAAGCTATCTAGGCACGTTACTATATTCACCTGATATGTGAAATTCAGCAAAAGATGAGCGCATCATATTGGACTATCTTGCTGATTTACCAAATAGGAATGTTTTTATGCATAATATTTCAGGTTTGACAAGGAAATTAAAAGTTGTATTTGATTTTAGTGCTTCGTATTAGCATTCACAATACACTCTTATAGCAAAGAGCGGAGACACATGGACACATTCCAGATGCTAGTTATGTGGTCTTGTGGTTCTAATGAAAAATAGAAGTCATTTCAAGGCAAAAGCTCAACTGAAAAAATTATCTAGTAAGGATTTAGTACCAAAGCCTGACGATATTTCGGCAATGCACAACGAAGGTGTAGTGCCGAGTAATGATATATAATTGTTTCCATCAATAATCTGAGTTACTAGAAAGAATCGCGAGGGTTCACTACTTGAAACCACAAATGTTGATAACCGCGACTTTTTGTCAGCTGGTTTTCATACATGAAGTTTTACCTAATTTCAATTGAGGAACTTATTTGAACATCGCATCACTGAAGGCGATATACAAAGCGAACACGCTCTGGGTAAACGTCGAGAGCGGTTTCAATAAATCATACCAGATTTTTATTATTTTACTTCTTATCGTGATGCATTTGAAACTACCTTTAACTTTGCTATTGAATAATTGTCAACATACTTTCAGTAGATATTTTACCATGATTCACAATATTTTAATACCTAATGGCATCCTTGTTTCTGTTTGTCTTTCGCTCTATCTGAAACTCAAATTTACCTTGATTTATCCTCTAAATATACGATTCAGATGCGCCAAAACTGATAGAAGTGATCGCATTGAAATTCGTGATTCGGACCAAAGTATCACATTCACACAAACCAACATGTTCGACCAGCACACCAGAGACAGAATAAACGCAATCAAACCATTTGCAGTGGTCTGTGGTCGCGTCTCTCAGACCCAGGTGGTATCGGATGGCCCCATCTTGACCATACGCTTTGTTGCAATCGACCCGGACAAACGTCACGGGGCTGTGGGATTTCGTGGTTATTTTCAATTCATCGGAGTGCAAGATTCACATGTCTTTTCGAGCCAGAATCGACTGATTACCAGGCAGTTTGAGTCGAAAGATCACTTTGCTGAGCAGGGTACGTGTTTGTAATATACGCTATTGTCTCATGACTGGCATTACAACCACGAATTAAGTTATGCGTTATTGGTCGCTTCATTTATTCTGTATGAACTCTCAAGACCAGAAGCTTGTTTTACCTTCTTGTAGTGCTCTGTGAGTGACGTTGTTTATCATAATCACCTAAATCCCTTTTATTTCGTTAATCTGTTTGTTTTTTCTCAGTCTGAGTAAACTGTGAGACGTAGCTTTCAAAACACTTCGGTCGAAGGTTTTACTGTCAGCTGGTCAGAAGATTGTAAGGACGTCAGCGGGAGTAAAAACTTCGTTCAAATTCTTTAAACTCTCAGAAAAATAATAAGGACTCACTCCGTGATCAGATCAATAAAAAGACGGCAGCTTCGAATCGAAAGAAAACTGAGACTATACTGCCATTTCGAAACTTTGAAGTTCGGTCTTGCATATCACACAGAATCCGAACCGTTCTTTAGAAAAGGCTAATAATACTTACACGACCCCGTTACTGATCAATGATATATCTCACTTTGATCGGTTAAATTTTCGGAAATTTCACCAAAAATCTGGTTAGGGATAGAACATATTTTATCGCTACTTCCCATTTTTGGCGAAGTCGGCCTTTCAGTGCACTAACCTTTTTTAATAGGAAGTAAGGCATCAGAAAACATTATGTGCTTTGCTGAGTACTTCCATTATAAGACGTGAAAAGTTAACCTGTAGCTGAACCGATTTACTTGATCAGTACGTGATATTTTTGAATACGGAATAAAAATATATACCCTCTGAAGGCGTTTCACTTACAAAACTCCCATTCCAACGGCTTGAAACTGTGGAAAGGATGATCGAAGGGACACTTTTGATAATCCAATGAAACTGAATAAAATCGGATAACGGAAAACTGACTGTCGTTTTCTGTACACAACCTTGATTTCCCGGGAATACGCAGAATGATTGATGCTTGCAAATCGTGGTAACAGACAACCGGATTATTTTCTTTTATGAGGAATATGAATGCTTTTGTTGGAAGTGAATAGTTTCTAAAATGTCAATGATGATTCTTTTATAGATAACCTGGCTAGCTGCCACATTAGGCTGATCTGGAAGCAAACATCAAGGCTCCCGAAGCATAAAAAACAACTTTTACGGAATAGTTCAGTTTTAGTAGGTTATTGGTCATCAAACCAGAACTTCATTCCAAAACCGTAATTGTTTAGATTGAAATAATCTCACGTTATTCGCTTAAAATTTCTTGGTATTAGTGAGAGAATTTTGACCAAATGACGCAAATGTGAAAATATTTTAAAACCCATGCAGATCTACCACTGCTCAAACAGTGCAGCGTGACTGAGGGTGGGAAAAAATCATCGAGAAAATACTCCACAAGGTGACTCCTAGATAAAACATTACGGTTGGAAGATGAAAGCAGGTGTATAGTGTCCAATTTACCGTTTTCAATGAGAGGAAGACAAGGTGCTGGATAAGATGTGCATATTCGTTTAATTTTCCAATTCTACAGTGGATTCGGCAGACTAAAATCGAGTTGGCTGTAAACTATGACCCACATGGTCATTTTTAAGCATTTCTCACCACCCAAGTTCTTTTAAAAAGCATGGAAACCTAAACCTATCTCCCGAATTCACTCTGCGACGTAAATAAGTTCATCCAAAAGTCAAGCTTTCGGATTGTCGCCTGAAATACTAAATACCTACGCGTTGTGCAAATACAATTACTGGTTGAGCAGGGTTTTCTCAAGCAGCAATAGGTAGTTCCTTATTAAATTTTCGCAAAATTCCTGTGGCAGCTTTTTCATGAACGGCCTAGTATTTTGCTAACGAAGCATCAAATTTGAAAGTGATTTTTTAAATTTTGCTTCTCATTCATTCTCTGAAAGAGATTCAACCAGTATTTTCTACTTCTTAATTTTTCAAGTAGTTTGCAAATCAAAGTGCCCAAAGGTTAACTAGAGATTTTCTCTGTTATCAAATAAGATTATCTTCTTGCAACAATGTAATATTCTCTCCTGGAGTAGAGCTCATCATATCGTCCCAATATTCGGATGTTCAATTATTTTTGAGACTCGAAGCTGTCAAAAAAGTGTCAAAACGTGGAGCTCGAGCCTGTTTGGGATGCACCTACTTAGAAACACTAGCTGTGAGTGGAGTCAGACTCATCTAATCGAAGGTCTACTCTTCTGTTGCGTAGATGGTGATATTTTTTATCAGGTAGTTTGTGTTTCTTACCCTTTGGGGACGGTGTTTTGCTCGGTCCAATTTGTTCGGTTAAAGTCAAAGCAGGAAAGGTTTTGTTTGTCGCCCAAATGCTCTCAAAATCTGGTCTTTCTTGCATTATTCCAGTGAGTATACACTGTGACCTATGATGAACAGAATGGTAATGGTTACATGTTGACTTGGTTTTTGTACCGACAGACGGCGTTCAACTGCCATTTTCCGGAAGCGTCACTTATGAAATTGCCATGAATTCTAGTTAAAAAAATACCTGTTTTTACTCGGTAACTCTTTCGAGTTTCATCTATTAACCAGCCTTATTGGGTCAAAACCATCAGGATAAATTGCATGTCTAATTATTGGTTTAGTAAAACGCATCCGTAGATATTGCTCCATGAATAATAACCTCATCCAATTAAAGTCACCAAATCTATTTGTGGTTCAAATTTAAAAATTCTAGGGAATCGCATGATTTTCACGTCCTGCTTGGTACCCGTTCCGGAAATATTCAGTTCATGTCATATTTTCCATGGAGCACATTTCCTTCTTTCACTAATCCAGAATATTTTTATTGGTCTCGGTCCAGCTGTTCAGACATATGGGGATAACAAACAGCTGAAGGTGAAACACATCAAAGCGGACGCTAGACAACTGAGTGGGATCCTAGAAAGCCCAAACTATCCTCGACCCTATCCGGAAAACCTGCAAATGCTCTATATATTTCACATTCCAAAGAAAATGCAGTTACGAATCAAATTTTTCGATTTCAATTTGGACAGCCCAAATACACGCAAGTAAGTTTCAGTTTCGTGGCAGTATACCAAAAATAAACCAACTTTTCAGAACAGCCTTATCTAACAAAGCTATCTTCCTTATATCTCACTCTCAATCAATCAGTTGGTCAATTAATCGATCAAATATGTTTTCTATTTATATATCCGTTTATCACTCTATCTATCTATATTCCTATTTGTGCGCCCTCAATCAAACTTATCCGTTTGAATAAATAGTCGAAACTAAAATTTGTGTAAAATGACAGTACGCTGCAAGTATTCGGTATGTTTCGAAGCCAAATAACTTCACCGAAAAGAGCAGATTTTATTGTAACCAACTGACTTCTTATTAAAATTTGCGTTGACTATTTTGTTGAATAATGAATATACTGGATGGATTTTTGGGATATATCACTCTCATAGGAAAATACTCGCCGTCAGTTTCCTAACCTGCGTCGTTATACAGAGGTAGTTTTTCCTATTGCAATTTATCTTCACTCGTAGAGGGAAATCATACCCCAAAATGTTAGCCCTTTATCACTCAAAATTCAATTTTGTTATGTTTTCTCTGGTGGCTAGTACAGACTCATAAAGCTTCACCCAACGATCTCCACTTTTTATCCGTCAGTTGTAGTTTGTCCAGCACAGACCGTCTTGAAGTTTACGACGGTGCTTATTCGGAAACCACGCGACCGATAGCTTTATGCGGGACAGAATTGCCGGATGCGTTGTTTCACAAACGGTCAACTGCAGGTGAACTAGTTTCAAGCCATGATTTGTTCACATTACGTTTTGTCACCGACGCATTACGACTTGGAACGGAGCGTGGGTTTGTGCTTTCATATGCGTTCACTTCGGTTGGTTCAGACTATGCGGCGGATTTTCCTGGACTAAAATATCAGGACCCAAATTCGACGCGATTCGGTGCGGATGAATTGGAACCATCGGAAACTGAAGGTAAATAAAGCAGTAGGCAACGATTTGTCACGATGTTCCGTGTGACGATCAGCTTAGATCCGAATATATAAATGAAGTTTTAAAGGGAATACCTAATTTCTTCCGTTATGTACCAGTAAAATTCACATTTGTAACTCCAAAGCAAATGAGCAAATTATACTGTTTGCGGGTATTTAAAACTCAGTGAGGCTTGACGAAGATAATCTTAACATTACCGTCCATTTTATGACCATAGAAACGAAGAAGGAAGTGTTCTGAGCTCACAGGCGAAAGATCACGACCAGTTTGAGTCCAAGCGTGACAAACAAATTCACTGAGAAGAGGACTAAATGCAGGGTGGATGAGCCGAGATAAGCATGAGATCAAATTATGGCTCAAACTGAGGTGATTTGATCGGCAAATTGACGGGCACATGGGATGTGTGATTGTAAATAATCCCTCTTTTTGTTGAATACGGTTGGAAAATGAATGACCACTGGTGGATTCATGAGAAAACTGATACTTTCTTCTTGTATAATAACCACATTCATCACAAGTGGAGTAAGCTACAAGCACTCGTCACTGGAATTGACCGAATATTTTTGATTCAAAAATATTTTTTAATTGGCCTTCGCCATTGCGGAGTTGGCTAAATCAAGTCAAGTCATGTTCAGTGAGAGAAAACAGGTGTGTATATATGTTGATTTTTCGAACACAGAAGCCAATGGAAATAAATAGCACAATGATTCCGGAGCATTCCGCTGCCTCTTTACCAGTGCATACTGCAGTCAAGGTAATCATTTATAAAAGGTAAATTGATCTTTCTTATGAATTCAAAGACAAAATGCACCCTCATATAAACAACAAATAGAAATAAGATACCAAGGCAAGGCTAACGTAATTAATCACTCCAGCTGCTTGCATAATTGGGATGGTGATAGCTGATTGTTACTGCCTCCGCGTGTCTCAGTAGTCTTTGATTTCTTTGGGGCGGAAGCGAGGTAATAGGAATCAAATGAGAACTAGGATCCACGTAAAATCAGGAGTCACGGAAGGCAGACTGGCTTAGCTATCGCCTGACAATCATTAAATTAATGGCTTTTTGAATGCCTTTAGCTAATGGACAAGCAGGCAACTGGACGGAATTTTACCGCTACTTTCTCGGGCACAGGAAAGGATGTAAGACCCGTAGGATTTATTACCCATGGGTTTGGATAACTCCTCATAAACAACCAACAAGGATAAGTGTTCGGACAGGTAACTGGTCAGACTGGGCAAAGGGTTTGAGTTGAGGCAGGTGAACAACGATGGACGCGAATGCTTCTTGAATTCGCGGTTTAGATCTTCGATATTTACATTTGGTAAGTGGGTCTCGGGGAGATAACGCTTAACCGTTTGATGAAAATTGAAAATTCCGTGCCGTTGGTTCTGGCTAGGTGCGCACAACTGTGTGTGACACTGAGTCTGCTGACTCCAGATTTTATTGACAATGAAACAGCCTTCACTGTTTGATGGTTTCCACGCTTGCAAACACTAGCCTTCTTACGGTGTAATGTTTTTGAGGGATGAGGAGAAAAATCGGTGCTTTTCGAGGCGCAAAGTCTCTAATGGGCAGTACATTTTGTGTTCAAGGTGAATTAAATAGTTAGGTGCTCAAAAAATAGCTGCTATCTGGGGCTGGTTGATCACAGCTGGAGGTCTGCGTACCACTTGAGGTTCACACTGAGGCTTCTCGTATGTGAAATCATGGCTGTAGATGAAGATTGTACTGTTAGCGGAGCTATATATCGTTGAAGAAAACAAAATTATAGCGGCACTGGGTGTCCAAGGGTGCTGATCTATGTGTGGTCTGAACAAAATCCCGATGGCTCGTGAAGTAGAGGTGGGCATCAGTCCAAGTGCAAAAGTCTACAACTTTTTCCAGACTCATCAGCTTTAGAAATTCTAGCTAAAAAAGGCTTAGGTCATTGCAGGAAAAAAGAGCATATCATCAGTATAGACCATTAGTTTGAAAGAAAACTTATTGGAGTTGTTCTTCGAAACACTAATAGAGCGTGCGGAAAAACAGTAATCGTTCACATAAAACACTGACCGAAATCTACCCATCCATTTAAGCTTGCACAAGATCATGGAAGCTCTAATATATAAGTGTGAGTGAATAATTGGCACCTGACCAGAATTACACAAGCTGTCTTTAAAGAGAGTAAAAAGCCCCACCTGCAGGTTACCTAGGAGATGATGGTCGTTCATTTCGGTAGCAGATGAACCCATCATGATGAGTAGTTCCGTCCTCAATACTGTCGTTGAGCTACGAATCTTTCAGCAGTATTATTACAGGCTATCCGCATTCCTGACGGAGAACAAGGTTTTAGAAATGATGCAAGTTTCAAACGAATGAGGGCAAATCTGATTTGGGAATAATGGGTTGCCCAAGTGTGATATATTCTGCCTCCAAGAAGTCACTTTTTATCCAGCAGTGCATGCTCTCCGTATTTCAAAAATATTCTACATAAATCTTCTTAATACTATTTTTGACTGGTTCCTAGATACACCCTTATTATTACGTCAAGAACTTGACAAGTTTCATGAAGTTCCCGGAGTACTTTGGCATTCATTTACGTAACTATGATCCTCATGGTAACCTGGATTTTAAAGGCACCAACAGTTGGTGCTGCAGTGTTATACGTTGTGTGGTATGAATCCCGTTGTTGGAATATTAGGTCAAGTGTAACCAACTCCAAAGGCCCTACATGTCCGGTAAATCGGGGAAACAGTCCAAGTAGGTTTTTCGAATAAGGAAATTAACCGTATTCCGAAACTCTGTACAGGACTACGCCTTCGTTTGGATGTTGTTATGATGGCAGTGAAATTGTTCCTCGGGAGTCCATGGATAAGTTTAACATGCCCGATATTTACAAATTCTGGATACACTCAAGTCTAAGTAACTTGCAAAAGAATGAGCTACTTTGAACAGGCCTTGGTAAAATGGACCAAGACAATATTGAAATAGGCTAGACTCAATCAAACAACTCTAAACTGTCGATATTTCAATGGGAAATTTAGAATCATTAAAACAAAAGTGGCTGGAAACGTTGTTTTCCCAACTTTGTCAAAGAGTTTCACTCAGTTACATTTGAGTTTCCACTTATGCGGTTCGGTTTAAAGAATAAGAGTCAGGGATTTACGCTGATCGACAAAAGTACACAAATTTTACAGTCGGCTTGCCTTTTTCACTCGTAATTGGCATCTGATGCGGCTTTTTCTCGGTTATTGTGCCTAGTTACTTTTGAAGCAATTGTTAAATCACAGTCAGGCAAGATCAAGGAATTAGTTTACCTATTTTTTATTCACCTTTGGACCGTAGTGAGGAGTTAGCGGTATTGCGATGGCGGCCAAAATATTTCACGATCCAAACCTGTTTCATTACTGAACGTGACTATGTAGGTGTTTTCGCACGACAACCAAAACAACACGGTCATTTCCCATCTGTATTACTATAATGATAAATGAGAACTGATTTGTCCTTTCAAACGGTTCAGTGTGAGCCTTCCGGTAGTAATTTCGTCAAAAATTTCAAGTAATTTGACTCATTGCTGGTTAAACAATGCAAGAAGAATTTTGAAAAGTCCTCGTAGCAAATTACATAAAGTTTTGGACAATGGAGGGCGAAAAATGTAGCCAAAAGGATACGGATTTCTAACAAATATTGATTGATTTGTCAGGATAATTCACAACCAGATTTGCTTTTGACCAGATCACACAAACCCAGACAGTTCGAATCAACGGGACAGTGTGAAAACTGGTATTATCAATGAGTACTATGGATATGTTCTTGGAACCGATTTACGAAGTTTGGAAATGATTGGTCAGTTTTGTAAAAATCAGTGAGCTCTACAAAGTCAGGTAAATAATCGTGGTTCTTCTGGTAACTCTTTTCCAAAGCCAACTTTGAAAAACTAGAAAACGTCCAGATCACCAAAATAATATACTAAAGGCAGGTTGGTTCCCAATGATAACTTCATTACGGGGTCTTTGGCTGATTTTTTTTCGTTTTTCATGGAAGTTTTCAAAATATCAACTACTCCCCTTTACAAGATGCTTCTTCAAAGTGAACGCCACTAAGATCACTACTGTAAAGGGCGAGCCTGGTAAGTATCTTTTTCTCTGCTCCATAATTGTCACTTGAAAGAAATCATCTACGATAATGTCTGCTTAAGATGACATTCTTCTTGAACGGTTTTTTCGTGGCCCATCCAAGAAAATTGTATCTGACAACTGAACACTGAGCACCTAAGATCTCGGTTGTGCGGATCAGACAGACATCTCTCTGGTATTTGAAGTCCCAGGCCTCTTGATTGAAATAAAGTTTATGGTGTTACTTGGTCCTTAGGGAAAAACGAGGAGACTACATAGAAGACCCGTCAAAAGAAAAACATCATATGTTCAATTCATTAGCCCAAATAGTTAAAGGGAACCACCAATTAATAGGTTGGTGCAAATTCAGAGACAAGTGTCAGTTGAGCAAACGGGCAAAAAGACGGTAACCTGCTAACTGCAAATTATGATGCTGTATCTTCGAGTACCTAGAGCAAAGGCTTGGATGGTATTTGGGGGATAAACCGATCCAAACATTTTTTCGCGTAGGAAGAATGGATTGCAACATTCTGCAATTAGGTCATCAAGCTATGCTAAATAAATCATTTCTGATTAGCTAGTTTTACGTTTCTCACCGACAGGTATTCCCGTGTAGACATCAGAGAGAACCAATTATTGCACCGGAACACGGCGGCAATTTTAGTAGTTATGACGGATATGGCCAAACATTCTACCACTGTAAGCATCCCTTGGATAGAACGAATCCATTTAGAGTCCTAAAAACATTTAGGAGCAGGCAATTTGCATCATTCTGCTTTAATTACCCGACTGAATAAACAAACTAGATTTCCATGATTTGTAGCTGTGCTGATGACTTTATACTGAAGGTTGTCATTGTTTTTTTTTGTTTGAATAAACACTGCTCAGTTCTGAACGGTATCTCATTCGACACGGGAAGCGATCTGCTTTACGGGCTTTTCAATAATTCACTTTAGTGTTATAAGAGTAGCGTCGAGAGATATTTGTGACTGATATAACCAATTGGTTTTCACACAGAAAGACCACCTTCACTGACTACTGACTTTTGCTTCTACGCAAACTAAGAAAATCCCCAGGTTTGTCGACGTTGTTCAGAAAAAAGGACGTGAGGAATGGAAGCCTCTTTGTGTAGTCATATTTATAGAATTGGATGATTGTTCAACAAGTGAGTTTGATTCCATCCTTTCGACTGAAGAATTGCAAATGACCCTTTAAACAGGCTGGTGCTTCAGCCAAAAAAGGAATCGAAAGTTTTTCACTGAATTCCTCCCGGAAAATTGTTTTCTTTTGCGCGAAATGCCCAACGAATGCTGCATCGATTTATTTTACTAGTGATGCAATCATATCTTGAAAATGAAATCAGTTGAATGCGTTTGTGGGTGCGTTTTTCCGATTGTGCATAACGCAAGGGGATTCCTACGGAAAAAGTGAATATCTTCCCGAATGGACGCACAAAGAACAGAAGGAGCGATTATACTCAACACGAATCAGTAATTTTTACAAACAAATCCAAAGAGTTCTAGCTGCAAATTCAACTTTTGGGCTTTATTTCACAATGGATTACAGTATTTTAATAAAAAGAAATTACACATTTTAAAAATTCTTTATTTAATTGTTCCAGTCTTGTATTCCTTTTGGAAAAATTCTAAAACTTCATCGGTCTTTTGTCTGTAGGTGATTGTCAGTACACAATCAGCAGTCACGGAAACGAAGATATCGGACACATACGGATTGGGCGACATGTACGCAGCTTCAAGTACAATAAGACCCAGTCGGTCGTTGAAACAGTACCCCGTTGTCTTTGGAGACTGAGAGGAAGGCCAGGTCAACGGATTCAGTTAAAATTGATTAAGATAAACCAAGTTCCAATGCCCTTAAAGCCTCCAGTCAGAATCAGTTCCATACAGTATGATGAACAACCCTCAAGAGACAAATCTGAAGGAAGTACACAATCCAAATTTCCGCACGGTCGTTCTGTGACTTCCTACCTGGACAATCTGAAGTAAGTCGGAATCCTCGAACCGATTAACTTATGTGGTATCAAATACTGTCTGCATCCTCTCATATCATGGCGAGCAATCAGTAGAATTCCTGCCCATTCTTCTCCACGTTTTCACACTTCTACCTATGAAGGCATGATCATCGTATTTTTCTTCCCCGTTTTGCATTATATTTTAGATGGTGACGGATATCTTTTCAGAAAATCGCTCCTCATGGGTTTATTTAACTTTTTCTAGAAGTTTTCATGAAAGTAGTGTAGGTCGTATACATCCAAGTGCTTAAAGTTTCTTCACGAAACAAGAGAGGCGAAATCGTTTTCTCGCCTTGGTACGACACTCAGTGCTGAGATTAGTTCAGTTAGTGAATGCTGTAAACTCGAATATGAAGTGTATATGCGAGAAGAATATTGTCCAACTTTCAATGGACAGTGGCTTGCCCAACCCATCATGATAAATACGGTGAATACTCACTATCACTAATAACTTTGTTCTAAGAAAACGATGTCAACGAGCTATGCTCATATTGTTTGGATACTTTCAGCAGTTGAAATAACAATCTGTTGCCACGAAAAAATAAAACGTTTTACCATGTAGTATCAAAGCTCAAGTCATCATTTTAAAACCTGTGGCGGTAATGAATAACTGTTAGGCGACATCTGTCCAGTGGTAACTTGGTGCCTTTGAGTCATTCGTTCCGGATTCGTGCCTCAATGCGGGGACTCGACAGAGGACGATGATGACTCCCAACATGGATGAAACAACCGTTCAGCGCCTGAAAGTCTTCCAGTGTTATGTCGAACCTTGAGACTCCAAAGTGAATCATTTCATCAATCGATAAATAAGCGAATTTCCTCGGTGCTTATGCTGGTGAGACGTTGATGGAAGAGGAGAGAACATGATAATGAACAAGCTTATTCTTGACACCTTCATCCTTAGGCTAATGTAGTTACGCAAACGTACTCATAGTAGACATGAATATTCTCGGAATAATGATTGCACCATCAAAATAAGACTGGTTAGTTATTACAGGAGGTGTTGTACCGTTTGTATGGGGGGAGGGGAGTTGGCTGTTCTTGGTTAGGTTTGTTCGCCGGAGTATGCCACCATATCCGAACTGTGATACACCTATAACATTGAGTAATCAATCTTGATTTGACATTGTAAACTGTAAAAATCAGCGGATGAAATTATCGGAAGCGAACTTGTTTATCGTTGTGTTTCCTTTTTCTTTAATGCAAAAAGATTATTCACTGAATGGTTTGGTTAGTTGTATTTCACCTGTTCGTATGTCTCTACGCTATCTGTCATGATTTGTAAAGATTTACGAAGACCAAAAAGCGCTTCATTTAAATTGGTTGTTTTTCAAGGAAACCAATGCCGAATAGGTATGTTAACCAAATGACTCGCCCCGCCTCGTCAACAGAAACTCTCCACTGGGATTCCTCAAGGGAACCACACGTCTGATTGTAGTTTTTTCAGGGAAAGCAAAAAGCCTACATTTCCTACTCACCGCTGGGACTCACCCCCGGCTCGCATGTCTATTGTGTTAAGATACCAGATTATTGCAGTCACTCTTCTATGCGTAGTTTGCTACTATTGTCCAAAAGTCGGTAAACATTTTTGAAATATATCATGGAATTTTGACTTGAGGCAAATCTCCGAGACCCAGCCCGAATAGCTTGGTGGTCCCATGAGTGACCCAAAACCCTCCCCGGTTCAGGTAACAGTTTGGAGTGGTAGGTGTCTAAATGTGATGAATAAAACCAGCTTTGGA
Organism: Fasciola hepatica; assembly: GCA_948099385.1. Taxonomy (NCBI): domain Eukaryota; kingdom Metazoa; phylum Platyhelminthes; class Trematoda; order Plagiorchiida; family Fasciolidae; genus Fasciola; species Fasciola hepatica. The sequence continues at coordinate 2,931,838 of CANUEZ040000012.1, read as the reverse complement.
ACAGGTGGAAAATAATTTCATGGTTTTTACTGATGAGCTAAGCGTTAACGCTACATGATCCATTCAGTGAAAAATGACTGATTGTTTCGTATAGAAGACGAACGGAGTTAGAATCGCATAAAGAACTGAGTTGCTTGAATAATGCCAGAGGCACTGATGGATGGCAGATAACAGACAAAAACCGAAGGACTGATTGTGCTGCGTCGTGTTTTGCTTGTAAGAAACCGAAAGACCAATCGATGAGGTGATTTTCATGAGCTTTGAATAAGATATTTTACAAGAATGGTTTTGCTAAAATATCTCAGTTTCACAATGACCTAGTTCGTTCCTAGTTACTTCCGCGAAGTTTTGTAAACGTAGGTGATTTTTTCTCCAACCGTTAGCGAAATAACTATATTTCAAAGGGCCAGTATTTCAAAATAAATTTGAGAACTCTAAAACTCCTCAAGTAATCTATGTTTCATGCAAAACCCGACTAGAAAGTGAGGCACAAAAGAAAGCAGTTTCCTGACAGCTGTAAACACTGAAGAAATTCCTTCCCATATTCAGGAGTCAGTTATGGTAGAAAGTAGTGAAAAGAAATAATAAGATTGGCGATTCACTTTCAGCGATCCCGATTTTCTCTTTTTTAAACTAATTAGGAGTATTGTTAGACATATCAGATTAGATCGAACTGGGTAAGGTGAGCATTCCGGTTATTGATGTTCGTTGTTGTTGGCATCTGTTCTCAACTTGCCATCATTCTATGTAAGTTAAGGATAACATTTTGAATTTCCTTTATGTGACTCAACAAAAGTCTGTTAGTATGAACGATGCCCGTTTTACTTCATAGCCCTTTTTAATTATTTTTCAATTCGGCAGTTCTGTAAGCTTTGTTTTCTACCAAAATGAATAGAGAACTGCTAAAGTCCTAACTGAACAGAAATACAAGTGGTATGAGGGGGGGGGAGGGTAACGTTTTTAGTTAGCGTGATTTATTTTTTAATGATAATGACCACCCTCGTGCGAGAGTGGTGTGTGAGTGCCTTAAATGCGTAAGCATCAGACAGATGAAAAATTACCTTCTCTCCCAAGAGTGCACAAGAATGGAATTTAGATAGCTCTTCTGTTTAGTGAATGAACCGTTTTTTCAAGTTGAATATAAAATTGTCTTTCACCTTTCTGTATGTAGTGTAGGAGGCAGCACAATATCTTTGAAGTGGTACCACGCCCAACGAAAGGTCGGCGAATAACATGACAAGCAGAATACGATTGCCTCAAATGATTCAACACAAATGAGTGCCCTTCTATTTTCAGAAGATGAGCATTTACTGAAATAATCAAGCAAAATTGCTTTACGGAAAATAGAGAGTCATGGTTCAGGGGCGTCTTCGGGCTGATATAATTTCGCGAACAGCTAAATGCCACTCAGTGGATGTCTTTTGAGTTTAGACCGCAACAAAATCCAATAAACTGACGCATTATTTAGTTCCCCGTCCACGTTAACAGTTCTCATTCAAATGGACTGCTATATTTTTGATCATTATTCCTTGCAGTCAGTAAATATGCAGATGCAATATACAAGTATTGCTTAGTCATCCCGGTTAAATCGTTGACATGATAAGTAAGGCCTGTTATTCGCTGTTATTTCGTCAAGTTAAATGCCCTTCTTTGTAAATAAAATTCGATCGCGTGTGCTCTTTATCCGTGTGTGTTTGTAAATCCCTTTGAGTGGATAACATATTTTTGTAAGGTGTTCAGTTCGCAGCGCAACAAAGAAGCATTAAAAGCAGCAGCTAGATAGATACGGTTGTTTTTTTCCTGACTTACAGTTAGCCGTACTTATCACTTCACGTATCCATTGTGAACGTCAGATCATAAATACTGAACATTTATTTCGAACAATAAAGGGGGCATTTGGCCCTATTTAGTTGAAAATGGACAAAAAAGCAAACTTAAAATGACCGGTGTAACAAACTTTGGAATTTCAGCTACGCTTATCAAGTAGGAACTTTGTTTGTTGCTTGGCTAATGGGATTTCAAAATATAAGCAAATAATCAGGTTAAACAGTAACTTTAGCAAAATATTTACGAGACACTGTAAAAGTAAATTCAGCAGTTATACGGCGCGATGAACCATCTTGAAAAAATGACGGGTAGAATAAAGACTCTAGAAATGTATACTTTACACTATGATCTTTAACTTAAGACTTTCTATCGGATCTTAGAGGTCAAATAAAATCCGGAGGACTTCCTTATACGTTTTACACGGTTCAAACCCGTTTTACTCTCAACATGATGGAACATCCTCTCAAATTTTAGATTAGAACTCCTGGGTTTACTGCCCTCATACCTCTTTATTCACTTAAAAATGCCCCAAAATCCTTGTGCCTATTCTGTTGATATGAAAGAGAATACATAAACGCAAATTCTCAACTACATACCTGACTGCAGTGCAGGGTATTTTTGGTTTAGGGATACCCAGTGGTAATTCAGTGGTTCAGTGTTTGCTTACCTCGTCGGAGGTCGGAGGTTGAAATTCCCTCCTCCACCGCAGGCTTTGCTGGTAGAAAGTAATCTGCTGCAGTCCGGCTCGTTATCTTATCTGACCTACTGGGACCTTTTGTGATTCTATACTCGAAATCTCAGGGTCTTATTGCCGGATGACCCTTATACTGTTGTGGGATTTTTGTGGCTAGGGGTCATACCAGCTCAATGTGAAGGCATGTGATAAAAAAACTATCACATATGCAAATATGTTTGTCGATTGTTTCTGCAACAGAAGAGATTCATAAAATTTGCTGAGGTCATATTGAGTAGAATAACTACCGTACACGAGGCTCATCCTTTTGTGCAAATGATCGAGCTGTGGTGTTGTGAAAATTTGAACCCTTTGTTATGTAACCCGATGATGTGACCTGGATACCGCGAACAGTATGCGGGATAGCCTACGATGGAAGCCTGTACTTTTCAAGGTGATCGCGTTTTTATCAATCTGATGTATATTTGTATACTCATCTTCGCAAATACTTTACCTTATTTTGAGTTGAAGAAATCTGATTGCATACTGTGAACTTTGGTTCAGAATCAAAACATGGTTTTGACATTGGACTGCAATCAGAACACGTCGTATCCTAGAAGAGTTTCACAAAATCTCAGCAGTTATTGGAATAGCACAGAAACTGGAGGTTGAGTACAACCGATCACAATTTACAGGACCCCGTTCAGAAATACATGGTTATGACCTTTACCAACAGAGGTTTTTTTGCTTGATTTATATCTACATTAGCACTTAGACAGAAACCTTTTTCTTAAAAAAAGCCTACTGAGTAATCAGATGCATATACACTTTTTTGCCGATCATTCTGTTTTCATGGGTGTATTTCTGGTTTTCATGTGGTACCCAGTAACAAGTTGAATAGTCTTTTCTGTTCAGCTCTTTATCCTTGTCTGATAGTGGTGATATTTTTGGCTTCCGAGACGAGTGAGGCTATCCATGCGTGTGGACTGTGACATTCTGATCTTGACCTTTAGCTCCTCTGACTCTTGACACACCTCAAAAATAAATTTTCCCATGAACTACCCAGGTAAGATTATGATAAGTTGATTTTTTCCTCGAAATGGCGTCTTCAAATACTTTCGAATTTACATCTGTGGTACACGTAAAGCATTTAGCAAGCCTCCGTTTCTCTGCGATTTCTCGTAAATGCTCGGACGTGGGATAGTGATGTTTGTTATGCGTGTGCATTTTCCTGTTGGTAGACTGAGATGCTATATTGATTAGTATTATAGCTTGATGAAATTGATTTTATCCCGTTAGGTGAGAAGAGCTTTTAGTGCCCCCCAGACCCAACTGAAAAACCAACCACCTTGTGATCGAAAGTAAAGAAATGCAATATTCAGAACAGAAAAAATGCCAATCAGACATACAGTAACTTTCTGGGTTTCCACAACTTTGAAGTTCCGTCGAGGATACTAGAGCTCAGTTCGTGAGTGGTACTGAAAACTGTTCCCCTTTTCATAGACTACCCCAGCCAGTAAACCCTCAGATGTTCCCCTTCGGAGTTCGAATCGAGACTGTGAGCAGAAAAAGTGAGAAACTGAAAGTTTCCATTCAATAATCACATTATACTGGCCTGAACTGTATGGGTGGTGGCGCTGTCTAGCTGGAAGCTTATGCACCTCTCCGATCTCCCGGAACAGCATGGAGCAAGAAGTTAACCAATGTCCTCATGCAGGAATCAGCCGTGTGTATTCCTTCAAAAATTGACAGCTATGACTTACCATCCGTAAAAGCAGTATTCCAGACCACCAGAGTACCCCCACCAAAGGTTCATGGACCGCAGTCAAGCTTGCTGTTTCATACGTTGTGCCAGTATTATATTAATCACTCGGGGCCTTTTAAGGTGAACTTTTCTGAGCCATCGGATACCACGCTATTCTATCCAGCATTTCTTCCGATATAACTTACAACCCTTTCGACTGGATCTAACAAATGACATCCTGTCTTCCAAGTTGCCGCTCTCATCTTTCTGTAGCGTAGTTGTATTGCTGATTACAGCATAAATTGCTGTAACTTTGGTGCAACTGTTATTTGGTCAAAGCAACAGATTTAAGTGGCCTTTTAGGCTGATCAGAGAATTTTGTTCATAATACACGTTTCTCATTTGGTGCGTAACTGCTCTAACTCACTGGGAAGTTACACATAACTTTTCTTTACCTCTTATTTCTTTTGGTAGCCATGCTTATAAGAATTCCTAGGCCTTTGTAGTCAGGCATTTTCTGCATGTCTGAATTCCGATAGCAGTCGTTTGTGCCAATCATAACTCATAGATTGATTTGACGAACTTGGTTTATCTCGTTCACAAAACACTAGTTGTATGAACTCAGCTTGATGACACATCAAGAAGCATCGCCTAAGGTTTTGTCTATATACGCAACTCAGTTCACAGATTAAAGGAGCTGTGAATCGCATTTTTTTGGACAATGGTCAAGGGGTGTGCAAAAAGCATTTTTCAGCCCTCGGACACATTAACTGGAATTAACTTGAACTTACTAAGCCAAAATTAAAATCAGTATCTGATCCCAGTATAGAGTTGGGACAAGATATATGCACACCACATTTCATGTTCTCATGTACATGCGCTCGCGAGTAATTGCATAAAAATGGAGGCAAGCAAAAAGCATTTTGTACCCCATAACGATTGCAGGACAGGCATTCAAGAATGATTTGTTTCCCACACTACGCTAGGCGTATTGATTGAGCGAATTGTTTTCTTTCAATAGGCTTTTCCATTAGGTAAACCTCGAGTTACATAATCAGTCACACTGCTCAAAGGAACATCCAAAAAGCACTAGAAAGCCAAACAGCAAGTACAAATTGCTTAAACACACTATTCTCAAGGTTGTAAAGATAGACTGTCCACACCTGCAACAATTTGCTAGCAGTTTGGCCAACCGAAACGAAGTCAAACGAAAAATACTTTTGCTAAGACTTAGACCGCAAACGCGGGGGTCATAATCATACGAGTTAACTCCAATTGTTTGGTTTTGCTGCAAAATTTCAATGACAAATAGCATGAAGTGGTTAGCAAAATTACGTATACACTATAGCATCATAAAAAATTTGAATAAATGTTATAATCATGAAGAAACCTGCCTTGATTTTAACCAAAACAATGGAATCACGTTGGATAACACTTCTGAGTCCGAATAAATAAAAGCCAGAGAGGGGAAGGCACAATAGGTTTTTTTAGCCTTTAGACAAAAGATGCCTTCTAGAACCATCTCGAATATCTTGGTTATATCATATATAGCTCGGAATTACTCATTCCTGGTTCATATTCCAGGATGGCTTTGTAAACATGGATGTGTGATGAATATTACTGGCGGCGATGCGATAGCCGTACAGTACTTCCATGTACGTATTGGTGTGTTAAGCTTAAATATCGCACGATGATCCAGTGTGCCATCAATGAACTTTTACAACTGCAATTGAAACTATTACTCCGTGGATGCGAAGTGGAGGGGAGTGATGATTTATCATTATTGAAGTGAGAATATTCACGAGGTTGTTTTAGGATTGCTTGCTTCTGACACTGCATTCGACGTCATACAGACTTAGCCTGAAATCGGTGAAAGTGCTTTGGCTTGAAAGTGAGCGTTCGCCGATTAGCGGGACGATGAGGAAAGTCAACTTGCTTGACATTTAATTCCTCTCCTTTTCGAGCAAGTGCTTTGCGATAGCTCATGACATCTGTGCACAACCTTTTTGGTTGGAGGACATTCGTTTTGCGGATTGACAAAGAGAAGCAAAATGGAAAATGTTTTACCTCTTGATGCAGTTTTCTCACATATATCTCCCCCTTCTATCTAAAGAAAACAATACAGTTTTATTGGCTAAAGATTGCAACAAGGCCCGGTGAAAAGTGTTGCTCACAAATATTTCTAAAGTTAATCGACGATGATAATTCCTTGTACTACGGCCAATTCCGCAGCTTTCCATGTGTCTTATCGTATTTGTCGATGTTCTAAACTACACTGGCAGTAAGGTCACTTGATTTTTCGGGAAAACGTTTCCTGGACGAAATGCCTCTCGAAACCTGGCCGGTAATTCGCCGTTGCAGAAGAGGTATAGTTAACCTATAATAACCACAAAACCCCTGGCAAATAAACTCAAGACTTGTTTTTGGTGACTTTATCCTCTGAAGTATACAGTGGCACGTATATAATAAAAATGCACATTTTTGGGAGATTCTTTGATCATTGTTGTAAGTGTTATGCTTTTCGGAAAAAGGAAGTCTGCTGTTCGTACTTTGAATAGTGCAGCGAACAAAGTACATTTGGGCAGGGTTGACTGCTTTCTGTCACGACTGAAAGCAAACGGTACAGATGGATACAGCTTCCACTGTTCCCCAAGTGGATCTGACGAATGACCTTCAACGAATTCACGGATACTTTGTAGAGTAAGCCGAAACCTTCAATTTTCACCTGATGCTTTCTGTCATCAAGGTGCACCACTGTAGCAAAAGTCACTTTTCAGCTAGTTACTGTACTCAACGATTTGTGAAATCACTTCAGACGCCGTGGCTATGAACAAAAAATACTAGACAAAATGAAGACGATTTCCGCCCTGACCTATCTGTCATGACTAGTTGTGGCTGACCCATCCCAAACGTTATTTGTTCTCCGAACTATCCCAACCACGAAAAACAAACTTTCCCTCTCTCCAAACTGCACAACACTTACAACATCGATTATTCAGTCCTAAGTTGACATCGTAAACCCTATTCCAATAATACGCATTCCTACCATATGCATATACACGTCACTGTATGAACAAGAGGGTGAGACTGCCAGAAGTGCTTTTTTGTTCACTCGTGTGTCTTTTTATCTACAATGAAATGGCAAAATTCAGTAAGATTCCAAGACATTCATACAAATGTATCCGCAGTTACTGTATTTCTCTGTTGTGAAGTGCAGCTTCTTCCCGTACTTTTCCCGTGAAATTTATGAATAATAATATCAAAGAAATTCACCACATGAACTGAACTTACCAGTAAGTTTTGCTTCCAGGGAGCAAAGGGAAATTGCAAATGTTTCTGGTAAAGTTACACTAAGTAGTTCAAAACAAGTATTTTGTGACTGGTGGTGTTTGTAAACCGGGTCAGCAAATGTCACAAACAGAGTTCCGTGGTAAACTAGAAACATATGGCCGCATCGTTCGAGACAAGCGAAGAACTGACTCCAACTGATTAGCGAGGACAGTTGTTTCTGTGATTTGCAAAGTGGCCAGTCCCAGTGAAGATACCGAAAACATTATTATGATTTTGGACATTCAAGTAGCCTTTTTTTAGGTTTACAAATCCACGGGGTGTGCTCTCGGTGTTCATACGAGCGTATTACTGTTAGCTAGGCCGAACACAACGAACTATCTATGGGTGGTCTTTGCATGGTAGAAACATATAAATCGGAAATGAATTCGAAGTGCTGAAGTACGCCACTCGTTGCCAGATTTCTGCTAAGTGGAGTGCAGTGCACAAGATGACACTGCACAAGGTTGCACAACACGAAACCGTTCTTTCAACTCGCGGTCTATTTCCTTCGAAAAAGATAGGCGTGTCCGTCTGACGGAGCTAACTTGGGGAATAACGGAGGAACAATCGTTGTTTTGGAGACGAACTACTGTTATCTGAGCTGTTCAGTTCTGGATGTGGTAGATGATCTCTGTAAAGCGTACTGTATTGTATTTTGAATGGATAGTTAGTAGTATTTTTTTAAACCCAAAAGCAGTCATCTTACTGAATTTGGGAAAGCGACTACTAGTTGATGAAAACCAAACAGAACCCGGTTGAACAGTATCCCGCAAATTATCCATGATGCAGAGCAAACATCAAATCATATTGCCATGTAGATCAGCTTATAGTCATATCAGTCATAGTTCTCGGGTAACAAAAAGAGGCTGCTTGAAGCCGGAGAGATTTTGGTCCTATGTAAACCTTGTTATTGCTATGCATTGATTGCTGGTCTGATGTTACTGTGTTTTGGAAAAGAATAATTGTCCTAATTTACAAAAGTTTGTTTGACGTCTTTCACACCTAGAAAGATGATGCTTCTTTATTCAGCTTATCATTTTCGAATTTACTTTGCCTTATCAATGGGAAGTTTTGCACTTTTTAGTACCATTTTGACAGAAGTGGAACTTATCAACGTGTTCAGCACTATAAATGAGAAACATCTGATCATCAGAGGTGCCTCATTATAAATACCGCATTCTTTCACAAATATTCCCTAAAATAACGGCCTTCCCTAAAGGTTCTTTAAAATAAACACAGTAGGGAAAGACCAGAATCCACGTACCATGGAAGATGGAAAGAAAGATTTGTTCATCAGACTTCCTTTGATGGTAATCTCATGTTCGTTTCCCTAGATGAGTGTCTTAAATACGATACAGAAGACAATTTCAATGCCTAGCCGTTTAGTTGGTCATTCAAAAATTTACTATCGACAACAAAGTTACTCAGGCCAACTACGTTCATGTTTTGTGCAATCATTCCCGTACTTTGTGGAGCATTGTTTGTCAGTCGGTCAGCTTTGCAATTAATTCTCCTTACTAAAAGGCTCAACGCAGTTTGACTAAATCGAAGTGGATCCGGAACAGATTCAACAGCATTATCGGTCATTCGTGGACGACGGTCATCGAGTATGCCCTATTCAAGCGTTTAAGATACCTAACTAGGTGCACCGAAGTCGATCGAAATAAGTCCAGATAGGCACTCGGGCTATCTTCGAAGTCATCGAAATGAGAAAAGCATCACGTGACCTCTGTCCACGCAAACCATTGGTGCGTGTGCTCCACCTGTCATCCCCACAAGCACACGGGAAGCACACATAGGGCACAGTGATAAATGCAGTATTTAAATGCGAATCAGATGACTATTTTGTATTCTTTACTCAACCACACTTGCCCACAGGATAGCACCATGATTATCTTCCCTTCGCAACACATCATATCACACCAAATTACAAATTTATAGGGATTCAGTGTTATTAGCCATTCTTACATCCCCCTGGCTTTACCATCACATTAATCCTTGTGGTATGAGTAGAACATTTTGAAAACTGTTGTTTGCTGAAACTAGCTTTCTTGATATTCAGTTTTCTAAAGTCCAGCAAAGCATCATCTTGATAAATAGCTTTGGTCGACGACGGCCAACATAGATCTCACGTCCTTTGGCTAATGTGGGATTCATATATCGGTCAGCCAAATCAACTATGATTTGATTCGTTCTATCTTAAATCCATTCAGCTCATGCATAACACCAAGAGCAGATACGAGCCTTACAAACAAGATTTCCAAAGAAGTCAGTGTTTCTAATGATAAAAAGTTGATAGTTAATTCCATCCAATTTTATCGTCGATTCAGCGTTGCTACGGAAAGCTAGCAGTCACATAATTTAATATCCAAAAAAAGAAATAAGTAAGTTGCTACGGCCATAGTTATTAAACCCAGATTGCAAGTTAAAAATCTGTGTTGTTGATGCGCTAACTCGAGTAATCCAGATGTCAACAGATAGGTCGAATATGGTCAAAACTGACATTCAGGCAAATCGGACATTTGCAGTCCAGTTGATCAATGGGATAGATGATTGGAAGATGATATTTTCCATCTGGTCAACTGTCCCGCCAGCCCTTTTGCATGCGTCTGCCAGGTTGTTCAGTGGGGGAGGGGCATCAGGAACAACACTGTTGACCAGTTAAATTATTTGGCTTGTTAGGATTTCCTGGAATCAATCAGTTTGCTTGGGTGATTTGGAGGAAAATGTGACGAAGAATAAGTACAATATTGCCCACCAAGTAATACTTAGCCCATATGGTTTGTTAAATATTCGCAAGTCGTAGCCATTTCTTGATCTGAAGAGTTATTTTACACTCACATATATATATATATAATTTGTAACTGAAGTCTATCAGCCGTTCCTATTTCACGCACTCCAATAATTTGCTCGGAAAATAACCGCCGCTCCTAACTCCCGCTGTGAACGCAAAACATTTGTAAAATTGACAATCCTCAGCGGAAGAAAGCGCGTTACACTTAACCAGTTCAACCGTTGCTGAACACCATCCCTCGGAAACAGATGGACCAGAACAGCTGTCACACGTCAATCACAGTCCGCCACACAATTAGTCGTCCCGCTTTGATCCACACAAGACATGCAATCCGATCAAGCTGAGGGTTGACAACAGTACGTGCGGATGGCAAAATGAAACAAAACAGCCAACAGCCATGACGTTTTTACCGCAAAATAGATGAAACACTTTAGCTTATCATCCATTTGGTCGCTATTGAAAAGGAATGGCAACCCCGGAGAGTTTGATAGAATAAGAAGTGGATTTATGTGATGCGAACAATTAATAGTAGTCTACGTCATAAGCCAATCTGTCTTACCTGACTGGCCCATATACTAGCAAACGAGCAAATACGAATACTAAACAAATAAACCCGCTGTCACTGCAATCCGTAAAACTTTGTTAGGCTCTCAAAATCGCCAAAATTAGGTTACTAAGAAGTAACCTGTCTTGTTTAACATTAGTTCTAGAATGAAGGAAATGTGTATTAGGAGTTATGTCATGTTTGAACATATGGCGTACCTTCATAATTTTATTGACTGACAAAATGATATAACGCATTTTAACGACCAAAATGTCCATTTCGTTCAGTAATCCAGAGTACGTTCATCTTCAACCGATTCCTTTAATTCAGTGAAACGAACACCTAGATGAATTTACCTTTCATTCAAAATGCGAAACTTGCAAAAGCTAAAGTACTTTTACTGCAATTTTAGTGAATTTTCGCACGATATTTTATTGCAGTTAGCTTTGGTGTAACCCTCAAAATCAAATGTCACATTTGATGGTACTTTTGCGAAAATGCCAGAGACACTGGTGAAGACTCGTAGTTGTATGTAAAGATCACATTTTTTGCTTAGGCTTGCCCCGGTACCGGTGGAAGAATCACTGCAATAGAGAAAATACTTCATGTTATTTGTGCAGTGCAAGTGGACCGATTGAATAAAATTTCTTACAATCTGAAGTTGCTCGTACGTGTATTGAAATATAGTTTTGGTGATTTGTGAAAACCCTTGTATGTATCGATGCAACAACGACCCATGCACTATATAACACTTTTTAAACAATCTAATAGGAACAGCTGCATGTTCTGTTACATTTTTTTGAGCTCAGAACAAAGACGCTTGTAGTTACTCATTTGAATCACTGGGATTGTGCACGGACGAAGAGCCCACTTTCAAACACACAGGGTAATTCGTTGAAAGTTATTTCGTTGGTTAGTGAGGATCAACCTTCCGAAGGCTAGCAACTATTTAGTGTAAAAGTATAAAGAGGATTGGGCAGAATCGTATTGGGTACGCATACCCGTTGGGTGGGTAATAGCCTCTAAACCGATCATGTGCTTTTGGGGCGATTTTGTCCTATCATCTAGATACAACGCATTGCGTTTATCGTCCACTTGTAAGCTTAAAAATAATTCAGTGCAAGAACTGTTTTTTCACCGACAGGCGGTCAACAGGATCCGAAAGACAGAAAAGTATATGACAGGAATTTCTGTGAAAAAGGCCAAATAAAGTGGTAATGGGGCATCTGATATTGGAGAGTGTCGTAGCTAGTGCACTGTTTCATCCAGTGCCAAAGTTTCCGCAAGGCAACAGATAAAAACATTTTAGTCTAGACAATAGATTTCTGCTCTGGTATCACCTTTACCTGTGATTACCGGAGATCTTGTTTGAACCTGACTGGTAGTACATCTAGAAAAGTCACTTTGAGTGCTTTATTCAACAGGTGTCATACGCCAGTGTCTGTTGAACTGGTGAACTATAGACCTATCACGGCTCAAGGAGAACAAGAGTTTAAAGAAATGGACGATTTACTACATGAAAAACAATATGGCTCACGCACTCAGCTGAGCCATTACCAGATGAATGTTGACCGGTTTGGTCAGGGATCACACGGACAATTTGGCACGACCGTAACAGACTTTGCACTTTCCAATTTACTCCCACGTTTGGAACCGTTGGATCCCGTTCGCCTCTGTGCGGATGAATCAGTCAACCAGTCTCCTGCAGCTCAAGGTTTCATGTCTGGAAAAGTACCGCAGTTGGATGTGGTTTTACGCATGGACACTCCAGTTTTCAATGAGCAAAGTGAATCCCGGGTATGGAGTCGTTTATCCGACTACCTGAACCTCGGCTATGACATTCAGTACAAATTCGTCACTGGTTAGTGGTCTTTGTGGCATGTGCTTTCCGTTATGTGTTTCACACCACCAGCTTTCTTTGAAACCTAATACGTAGATAATGCCCTTCGTCTGTGACTTTTTTCACATAACATTCGGTTGGTGTGTAAAACCGTACAGATCGCTGTGGTCAGTCGAGTCATTTTAGTAGGTATTTGGACGTTTGTTTGCGTACCTACAGCCACGAAGGTTGTGAAATAGTTTTCCGTATAAGAAAACCAACGGGAATGCTTTCATTTGATTTGTTGATTACTCTGAGTACACACTGTGACAGAGGAATGTTCATATTCTTGTGGCTGCGCCAAGAATAATCCTCGTCTCCAGACAACGGTGCTTGTAATCCTGGGCCACACAATGACATGTTAGCTGACGTTTAGATCACCCTAGAAACACTTATGAACTGTTGATGGAGTAAGCTTTTATTCTGGCCTCACCAACACTGTGACCAAGTGTTTGAAATCTTGCTAATATTGAAGGTATCTAGATTTATTGTGATACTAGCTCAAAATGTTGTGATAAACTAAAGCCTTCTTAGAAAATAGCTGAAAACCTGAGAAATTTGTAAATGTGATCTTCAGTTAATTTACTGCTATGAACTTGTGTTACCTAATTTCAGACATAAGGACACGATAACATTTGAGAAAGCAACGGTCAGTATCATCCCTTAATACGCATTTTGTGCCAGGCTCCTCAGTCTTCTTGAACATCGTTGCGTATAATGCAGTCAGACCGTTTTGCTGTATCACAATTACGCACGGTTGGGAAGGATCGACCGATTAAGCTATACTTATTCGGTAAATACCGGTTTTCTCAAGGCTGTCGTCAAGGCAAAGTTTTGAAGTGACTACTCCAATTCCGGAAGATGCATTTTGTGATATCAGAAGCCTTTTTTCAGAGACAAACAATTATTTTCAAAGATTCTTTCTCTAGTCCTTACGAATCGCACAGGGAAAGGTTGTGCTGAGATGGTCAAGGGTCATTCGGATTGGATAGTTTGTGGGAGGGAGGTGGGGCTTGATCGACGTGTCGATCAGCACGACTAGGTCGTAACAGTCACATGGTTCGGAGCTGAGTCACTGAGGTGGATGTTGTCCACTTGCGGCCAGGGTAAATGGAGGACTTGGGTGAATTTATTCTGTGTACACAAAGCAAGTGTGAGAAGATGGATGCTAATCACCTCGGCGATGGCCGGTGTGTGCAAGCGGAGATGTGTTGTGGGGATTGGGGAGCACTAGATAGATTTTGAATGTCGAATTTATGCTTCTGGGTAGTAGGAGATTAGATTTGTATAATATAATTCATCATGCAGCTTCGACGCTCAACTCACCTTTGAAAACCATGGGAGCACTGTACAACTGTTTCATCCTTCTTAGGAATCATCAGCAATGCACATCCACCAAGCCCCCACGGGGACTCGAACCCGGGGTGAACGATTGGGAATCGAACACCTTAACCACAAGGCTATCCGGGCTGGCTCTCAACGGTTTGTTCAACATCTACACAACACATGATGTAACACCCTTCCCAAACTGGCTTTTGAACGGTAACAACCCGCTTCCCGCACAGCGGTCGACTCCTGTGATGGATGACTTCTCTGTAGGGACCTAAGTACAAAGAAGGCATTCCGGTATGAACAACCTACAGAGCTTAGTTACTATGTGCATTTGAGTAGTACGAGATTAGGGTAGATGTTCAACAAACCGTGGAGAGCCAGCCCGGATAGCCTTGTGGTTAAGGTGTTCGACTCACAGTCATTCACCCCGGGTTCGAGTCCCCGTGGGGGCTTGGTGGATGTGCATTGCTGATGATTCCTAAGAAGGATGAAACAGTTGTACAGTGCTCCCATGGTTTTCAAAGGTGAGTTGAGCGTCGAAGCGGCATGATGGATTATATCAGACAAATATATGTTTATTTGATGACCTGAGTCTACCAGATGCCCGAGAATGGCACTCGGTGTGGTTCCTGTTCTTCCATGTTGTAGACACCGTGGACAATGTTCCTTAATTCTTTGGGATAGTTGCCTTGCCATTCGGCCAATGTAGGTTGAATTACATTTGCACTTGAACAAATAAATAACCATTGAGATGACCAGCACTGGCAACACATCCTTATTAGAATTTCAGATAACTGGTGAGCTTGAAATACACAGAATAAATTCACCCAAGTCCTCCATTTACCCTGGCCGCAAGTGGACAACATCCACCTCAGTGACTCAGCTCCGAACCATGTGACTGTTACGACCTAGTCGTGCTGATCGACACGTCGATCAAGCCCCACCTCCCTCCCACAAACTATCCAATCCGAATGACCCTTGACCATCTCAGCACAACCTTTCCCTGCATGATTTGTAACGACCAGAGAATATTCGTATCCTGCATCACAGTATGCTTGTTGGCAAACGTATATCACCGGCGCGCAAATTAGTTTACTTTGGTAGGATGAAGTGCAAATCAACGTAACTGATTCGGAAATGACATTCATATATACTTCAGAGCACCAAGTGACAGCGGGCCTTTTTCGTTTCCAACGTACGACTGAATCGATATATCTACGAAGGCTCAGCAGTTAAACAATAAAGGTATACATGTGCGGGGCACATAGGCTGCCATGGGAGCACCCGTCTGTGTATCACTCAGATCCTGAAGAACGTAGTTAAATGAGTAAGTAAGTGAAAAATGATGTTGATGACGATGACAGTAATGCATAAATGTACGTCACGATATCGCACCCTAGTGCTTCGTAATGTTTCCCTTCCAATGACATCATCTAGTTGCCGGTGAGAAGTGTTATGGTACTTGGAAACATGTGCAGTGGACTGAGGGTGGGAGTGATACATAGAGGGGTTTTGCTGCACCTTCAAGCATTTGCCTTCTGCGCGGATGATATATTTCTAGTGACCGCAATGATCAGTAAACCCTAGTCGTCGAACGAACATGCTCTTTCTAGATGGGTCTTGCAGGATGGAAACGCTTCGTAAACTGATTGTCCCACAATTTAACCGATAACCGATTAGTTATTTGCCACACCTACCATATTGTCCATTTTTTGTCGTAGCTTGTTTAAAAACTCAAAGGGTCATTTATTTGCCGTTTACAGATTATGGCGTCATTGCACCTTTCGGATATCAGAAAAAGCCGGGTAAGCTTTCCTTTGTAACTTATATTTTAGTTATGCGTTTACGTGTGGTTTATTTCACAAACCTCATAACATTACTGACAGATTCCTGATACAGAGTGAGCATCCTCTGTCGACAATAGAATGCGATCAGAGCCGATGTTTTCTGCCGGATCACCAGGGAATCGAAAACCTTTCTAATGGAACCTTTCATTTTCTAAGGTCTGAGTGATACCGAATGCTGCGACAGGCAGGAAGGTTCTCATTGGTTCTTTGTATTCAAAGTTATTTTACAAGATGGCTATTCTATAGCCGTCTTTTTGGTTGTCTGAATTGTCCTGTTACAGTAACAAGAAATATTGACTTGGCAATTCAAAACTTCGATGGGGCTTTCTGATACATTATATGACATGAACCCGGTTGACTGGAAAGCTGTTTACTTGTTTCACCGAATAATATGTTAAGCCTTTCAAAGCAAAATATCCACAGGTAGATTTCTGAATTGTCTGAATTCCCAAAGAAGTATATATTCAACAATTCATCGCACGTAGTTACAGTTTACATAAAAGTACTAAGCTCTTAGGCTCAATGTAAATTTTTCTCAAAGGCAGGAAGACTTTTACAGTTTTTGGTAACTAAGACACTAAGCATTGGCAATAATGTTGGAAACTTGTTTCGAAATAACTCTTTTTTGAGACACTTGAACTTTTATGAAACTGTAAACGGGAGTCTTTTCTCCAAATTAGGTTGTTTTTTCGAATTCAATCGTTCACAGTCACTGAGAGGCAATTTCTCTTCACCAAATTATCCCGGCCTATATCCAACCGATCTGGTCTGTGAGTATCGGTTCTCTGGGAACCACGTTCGGAAGATTGTTATCACTTTTTTTACTTTTGATGTTGAAAGTGCCTCCAAAAGGTGAGTATCTGTGTTCGCATTATGTATTCAGTGCATCATTTGGTTTCGGATTGTGTATTTTGCTCATGAAAGCTTATTCCACATAGATCCAATTAAGGCTTGGGAAATGAAAATAGGCAAACTAAAGTCTAATTTATATTGAATAGTCTGTTTGTTAAATATCATGATCAAACAATGATTTTGATTTGAAGAATTGTGGTTTCCACTACTTCCTGTTATTATGTTACCCGGTCAGTTGCACTGACACAAAAATAACCGTGAACCAACATAACAAATGTTTTTTCTGTTCTTGATGAGACTCACTTTTAATAATCTGCACCGTCCAAGGGAAAACTTGTTACGTAGGCGGTTCTCATCTGACTGCTGACTGCTGTCATGATATGGTTATTGTAATATGAAAACATTGGGTAAAAAATAATGAATATCGAGAAAAAATCTGGATGCTCAGTTGATGAAAACGAATCAGGTGAAATAATTGCTGCGCTGTTTTGCATTTGAAGAAAAACCTAAACCTGGTAAACGGATGAGCAGAAAAAATATGAAGTCAGTAATATTTAATAAACATTTACATGACTCATTGAAATACACCACTAAATGTAGTCAGTTTTGTCGAATGTGGTGCATTTTTGTCCGTAGGTAAGTGTTTAATGTTCGGTAGCATAGCCTTGTCGGAAAAGATGGTAGTCAGTCGACATTTGGGTTACCTCGTGTAACTTTCTCATCGCCAGTTTACAACCGAATGATCTTGAGGTAATAATTCTTTCCGATTAAGCTGTGTTACTGAACAATAAACACTTATAACATATCACATGGCGCGTCGTTTTTTCGATACACTCCGAACGGATCTAGAATCTGATACATTAGTTTTTTGTCTATATTTGTGGGTTCCTGACACTTAAAAATATTTGAAATTTGGACCCGAAATCCATTCACGAGATGGTCATTTGCAAACTGATTACTGAATTTATTCGGTTTACCAGGATTCCCAAGTGAACCAGGCTAAGTTTAAACCTTTGTATACTTCTTATTTCTTAGCTATTATGTCAGAAAATAACAACCACACAATTGCTATTTTGTCGTCGGTAACTGTTATAACGATATATATTCAGCAGACAGCTGGATTCAGCCCAAATCAATGATCGGGTCGTGTTATCGGTGAAGAAAAAGTCCAGAAAATACCTCTGCCAATAATCCTCAGACGCTAAAACGTCGAAGCACATTTCTACGATGTGTATTTTTGAAAGCCAATAGGCAGGCGTGAAACCTTCTCAATAATCAAGGTACTAGTACATATAAACGGCTTTTCCATAAAAGCAGACTTAAGTAAGTAGATTTTTATTGCAACTTATTGCACACCAATTCTGTGATACTCTATCAACGGTTCCCAATAAGTTAATAGCTCAGCCAGTTAGAATACCTGAGCTATCGAAATCTAAAAGTGACATTCAGACCACAACCACTGGCTATGATTAAAGTACATATACATACCGGATGAGAGCGCAATTACCTCGAAACCGGCCGTGCGGTGCCCGGGCAATTTTACCCGCCCATATACACACTACTTGCTATCAAGCGTAATTCTGAAGCAATGTCTGCTTGGGGCATTCATGGATTTCACGGCTGAGTTAGGCATACATACTGCACCACGAATGATTTCATGAACAAAAGTAGCCCGTATGGAGCCTGTAACTTCATTCCAATAGACACTCTCCGAAAACCATAGAAATGGATGCATTTTATAGAGCAGCGTTCAATGTCACGCACTTTTGTTCAATCTGGCATGCTTTTCGAGAATGAGAATAAATATCCTTCAACTGGTCCCTCGTTTCGAATCGCATTTCATTTACCAAAGGAGAAATTTCAGCAAGTGAGCTTAGACGCTAATCAAAACGTAGCTTTTGTACACCGTCGGAAAAGTGGTCCACTGGTATTTGGTGAATAATTATAATCTTCATTTTAGAATCTACACAAATAGTTGAATACAAATATTGCTTAGAACTCAAGTCGAAACATTCAAAACAATACAAAAAAATCACGAATAATTCTTTCATAACAATATTGTGCAAGAAGTGAGGTTTCCGAACGAAATGGTTTGAGCAAAGAGAGGAAATCAGGGACCCTTTCGCAAAATTGGTTTCAAGTGCATCCTTAGTTAAAAAGATTCTTTTTGGCTGTTGCATATTAAATCACTTCAGGCTTAGTAAATGACATGCAAACGGAAATTATGTGGAGCAATCAGTTAATTAAGTGATTAAGTCAAGCGTAATTCCCATTTGATGCAATGTTAGATTGTATGTTCCCAGATGATTAGAAAATGTTTCCCCTCATGCATATGCTTCAGGATGAATACCAGATGTAAACAATACAAGGTGAATTAATTTTAAGCTTTTCTGACCTATGCTGGAATTTCTTATGTCATTTTCCCTAGTCCGGAAAACGGAAATTACATTCCAGACTGTAGCATACTGATTTTCATACCTTGTACGTCAGAATGTTCCGGTTGAAGAACAGAAATCTCATTGCGAGTAGAACGGAAATTTAGTTCCACTTCTGATTGAGAGATTGATTGCCTTATCTGGAAGGGGACACAACCATCCTTACTAAGATTCATTCCTAAATTTGCAAACAGGTATCCGTGAATTGCACAGCCTTCGTCCTATCAGTGATCAAAGTTATTTTTCTTTTACATCTGCGTACAATAAAACATAACGGGATTTATGGCGCACTGTGGATGCATCTGAGGCTGAGAACCAACTTTGTCAGCGTTTTTTACTTGTGATATAGGGGAATGAAGAGAACCATCCACAAGAACAAAATGATAATTGCAAGTTTCACGGGAATACCTCCGACTTTTATCATTGCATAGCTGGAAAGGTTGCACCGGCCAGTGTACTCTTTATATGAAATGGATTAAAATATTCAACGAACTGTTTCACCCTATAGTAACGGTACCACATCCCTGCATTCCTGCTGGATAATTCATATGCCTCCGCAATAATCCAGAGTATTGGACAAAAGCTTTCAATCGTATCCTCAAGTGTTAAGCCTTAGTGATGGAACTTCATTCTAAGGGTTTCAATATTTACGCACTCGAAAAAACTAAAAGGCAAGAGAAATGGGTTTGGATAGTGAAGAACAGTCATTCGCTATATCACTAATGCACAGTTCAACCGTAGTAAAGCAGCTAGTTTATTTTTCACCCAACCCTCGACCTCTGGCTTAGGGGCACACGCATATTTTGAGGTTCCACTGAAGTTCAGACATGCATGTTCGCTTTCATGGTAGCATTTTAGGTTGCGTAATACGCATTGGACCCTAGGTTAAAAATAGAATATAACGGATAGGTGGACTAAGGGTGTATATCTTGGCAGATGCTTTTATTTGCCTACATGCTAAACTTGTTTCAAACTACATGTAGAAATACTATACATATATTGCTTCTAACGCAGACAAGTCAACAAGCGTACTTGTTTCAAATTCTCACTGTTGGCAATCCCTACAGGTTATAAACTTGATATGTTACCATGATAACTGAGTGGTGCGTGGAGGTTACTTCATGAGGGGCAAAGATAACCCTTTACAAATACTGTGTAGATAATGATTTTACACCCCATACAAGGTAACATAACTCATTCAAATTCTTTGTGCAACCCGAAGTGTACAAAACTGTTAAACCACTTCAATCATTCTACTTGTTTAGTTGCCAGCAGGTACATCGTAAAACAAAACACAGACTGATTAAAAAACAAGCTAACTGCAAGAAACCTAGTGGGTCTTTTACGCGCCATTTATGAGTTATTTTTTTTACCGAGTTTGAGTTTTTTTAATCACTATCATGAGGAAACATGTATTTCGACTGTCAATCGCATTTATGTCATACATATTGCACTGAAAAATACAAAAGTCACGTGAAAGTCCTCTTTCCATTAGCAGTTAACTTGTAACACAGCTCTCATTTTATCGCGTTTTGTTTCTGAACAAATTACTTCCCTTCAAAGGCAACTAGTCCTGACTCTGCTCATTTTCTGTCTACACTGAACAAGTTATTCGTTACTTAGGCGTTCTCGTGCCATATAAACACTATACGATGAAATATGCGAATTACTGCTCACGGTTTACTTTTAAAATAGCGCACCGTGCAATGGTGTTACGAATGAACAAACACGTTTGCCTTTGTTTGCTCTCTTCTCTTTTCAGCTGCACGGACGATAGACTTGGAGACTATGTAGAGCTGCGTAGCTGTTATCCGATGGAATTGATTAGCTATCCAAAACGTCGTTTGTGTCACAAGCAAAGCGATTACAATCGCTATCGCATTGAATGGTTTGAACCTTGTCTGATTCTGCGATTCTTCTCAAATGAAATGTTCGTCAGAACTGGGTTTCTGGGTGAATACATTTTCCACACATCCGGTGAGTTGTTTTTTGAGTAACACCATTGAACTTTTTCACGGCACGCCTATAATAAATGGTGTATTTTCTGCTGAATTCGCTTTCTTCAATGTAGCTGAAGTTCTTCTCGAGAAAAACTGTTCAGCCGTTTGAGTTCGTGGAAATACGACAGCACTTCACTTCGGCAGTGACAAGAAACAACCAGCGTATTATACGGTTGAAAGGGACATGCGGAAAAAGGGGGTCCCCGTATCCGTCTAGGCACAGAAATTTACGTGCCCCAAAATACAACAGTTTATACTTCTTTGGATCTGCCAGTCAAATGATATTCATACAGGACAGCCAGGTACAACGTGATGATTTTTCAAGCGGCAGTCAAAGATAGGAATGTTTTCGGACTGGCCGCATATTTCATTGTGCAATCCGCAGACCAGAATTGCAGTTTTATCCTGTCACTGCAAAGAAAGGAAGCAGAAAACTATTTATTTTACGGATCTGGTGCAGTGTTTGTCTTTCTATTATTTAGGCAAATCTCTACTTGGGAAATACTACTTTTTGAGATCAACCGGTTTTGTGATTGACCTATTTTTTGTGAATTCGATGACGTATCTCTCCGTTTTCAGAATAACAGAATCATTAGTTTGGTTCATAACATAATTATTTTCCCATGACGCTGGGTTATTCCTAAATGTAAATAGTTGAGTAAGTATAAACTCACATTATTTCAGAAGAGAAATAATATGTTACATATTAGGGCCCATGAACCAATTAACGTCTTTCGTCAGTCCTGTTCGACTGAAACAAGTTCAGTCTAGTTTTCTTTCCCCCACCCCATCTCCTCCCACCCTTGTGTCTTGCTAGAAATATCTGTTTGATGAAACAGATGTTTTCGAACAGATTTGTTTGGAAGACACTTACTGGAAAAGAACTCGGTTCACAATTGTGAATGAGGGGAGACAAACCCACTAACCACAATTCGAACGAACGAAGAGAAACAGTAGATTCTCTACAAACCAGAAGGATAGATTGAACTGATAAAAAGGTTTTTGCACAAACCAACTGTTTGCGCTCCTCTGGCGGCCACATTAGTAGCTCACCCTGTCGGCTTTTAAACGATATTTGTAAACTTCGACGTCCAGTCTGTTTTGCTTCCAAATTTTGTGAACGTTCTCAAGATTCTGCTAATAGTTGGCAGGCCGAGCATGTAAAACGACATATTTAGCATCACAGATGATGAATGAACACTAACCAGTCCAGCTGAGAAAGCAGACAGTATACAAAAGATAAGTAACACCGGGGCACATCCTGCACACACACAGTACACCAGGAGGACGGACAAAACATTCGTAAAGAAAATTATTAATGCACAAAATGGCAGTTCCCCAAAACCAATTTGTCAACAACGGACGTTGTGGTGGTCATGATGTTAGGACCACTGAGTTTTTTACCTAAGCAATTTGTTGCATCAATCGAACTACAGAAGCTTCGCCTTTAACCTAGTACGGTTTTCTAAATCTGACGGGAAACAGATGATCGTTCACTCATGCCCTTGGTTCGGTGTTCCTTTCTGAAACAAGAATCGAAAGCTTTTCTTATTTTCTAGTCGACTAAACAAATAGAACACGTCATCTATGATCAGGCTTTGTTGATTGTTTTTTTCGTTTCTCACCTAAATCCCTGGAGTTTTAGGAAATATTGTTTGACTGACCAAAAAACTTACACACGTGGGACCTTTTTTGCCCGTAGCAGCTTTTCACATCGCTACCGCTATCGTGGACGCCCCTCGGTGCAAAAACATTTAGCCATCGCCATCAGTTATGGGCATTGTCCGACGATAAGCTAACAGCCTTACTCCTAAACCTCCCCTAACCTCAAATCAACAACACGTATCCGGAAGTTGTTTGATCGCTTCCGTCCCTCTCGTTTTTATTTCTGTGCACTGATGGATCTTGTTTTTCTGAAATAACTTCTTTTAACCATTATCTAATTCTTCGTCCTCATAAATTCCGTTCACCGACAAGAATCGAATGCCTTTATCATATATCTCTATAAACCTGTCAAAAGGCACGGTTCTAACCGTCATTCTTTCGAAGAACCACCGGAATCTTGAACTTCCTATCTCCTTGTGTTTTCCACGCTTTATTAGAATCTTTCATTCTCGTACTGCTGACTCAATAAACCATCTCCCCTGTAGACAGCTCTGATAAATTAAATGTGCGGTCAGTTCACCGGAACATATTTACTCATTCACTGAAGGGCCGAGAAAGATGCCCGAACATGCAGTATTTTTCAGGAAGCGCTATTTCATTGTCCCTAAGGGCTATGAAATGTCACCTTCGAAATTAAAGGTTCGTACAAATAAACGAGAATTACTGACAACCAGATGTTTTTAACCGTACAGTATTTCTCTGTTTACGTCGTTTTAAAAAGTCATCTAGCACACGTCAAAGTACTTGTTTTGTGAAAGACAAACGATGATATACGATAGATGAGGTAGTACAGCCAAAGCATTTTAGTAATCGTTTGCGAAAACAAACTACTCGTTGCAGGACATCTTAAGCAACAATCCATCGAAAATATTGTGTAAAACCTGAAAACATCAGATTGACTTTTTTCTTTCAAATTACCGCTCAATCAGGCATGAAAACGAGGAGTTTTCTGGTTAAAAAACGGACATACTGTCAATAAACGTGGGTATCAACAGCTGTATTTCTTAAACAGTGCTTTAGAACCATCAGAAAAGCATTTCATTTTTCCGATTTTTTTTCGAGTCTGTTCAAGCTGAGCAAAGATTGGAGGCGGAGAGGAAAGTTTCTCCCGGATGGTCAATCGCAGAAAGCAAAAGTTGCAAATAAACTGGAAACAATTCTTCCTACGCACTAAGTTACGAGCAAAGTTGGCTATATTTTCTCTCCATTCTCTTGTCTATTCAAATCCGCACATTATTTCTTGTCAAACGGATACAAGTATCCCAAGTTCACCTGTGCGTAGCTGACAAATAAGGTTGACGACTGAGCAAATGTTTCGTGTTAGTGGACAAATTTAGTGGTTTACTTCACACAACACAAAGCAATGTCGCTTTAGAATGTTTCACCTCGTAGTCGGTTTTGGAATATCTGATGGAAAGCCACCGGACGAAGATTCTTCATGAAAAGCCCTGTTTAAATTCACCAAGCTCTTCGAATAAAATGAAAAAAACCATATAACCGGTGAACTAAATATACCACATGTAAATTAGGTAAGAAAAGCACGAATCTTGCACTATCCTAGCCGGTACGTAAAGTGATATTTTTCGAACAAGATAATTACTCATCGTTGATATTTTAACCCTATAAAAATATCACGGGTCACTCATTGTCCATTATATAGGTGTACTCAGGTATTTTTCCGACAGTCTTCGCAATGAATACCAACGAAATATCATGCCAAAAGCAAGTATTATGTTCAGTGTGCGTGTCATTACGGACGGACAAAGTGATTCTTGATTATCATTTGCATTGCAGTGGTATTACAGAGTTGTCAATACAATACTGGTGTTTTCATAGGGCTGTACAATGATGTTCCTATAGGATGGAGCTTGCTGTTTAGACACCATTAATTTTTTTTGCAAACAGCGAGTGATGAAACATGTGACACAGGGAATTCGCTGTTGCTGCTTCTACAAATCATCACGTGTCCCCAAACGATATTATATTAGCTGGGGAAATGTAATTATCTTTTTCATCAGTTTACGAAACCTGTTCAGATGTATGCTACCTGTGATGATAAGATACTGCTAATGAATTTATATCATGAATTATCCTTTCTTCTGTGACTTTTATCTGCGATGACAAAGTGAACTGTCATTTTTCATGAAAGTTTCTACATACTACTTCTGTCGTTCCCTTTTTTGCTTTTCTGGAAACAGGCAACCGCGACGCTCTATTCTACTCAATCTGGAACTGGGCTCTACTTCTAATTGTATTGAATTCCTCAGAACTTATTCAGTAATGCAAAGCAACCTTGAAGTTAGACGTTCGTTATCGCCCACGTCGTTGTGAAGTCTCGTCCAAACTGGGTAACAGACTGTAAAACTTCGGCTAAACGGACAGAGCAGAGTTATTCCATTTTTCTACTTCTTTCCTTGTACAGACCCTTATGTTGACAATAAACGTTATTTTAATACAACAAGCCATTTATTCGCTTCTGAATGTTTCTCGTAGGAATTAAATGTTTTGTTTGTAAGGCAGCCTCTAAGCAAAATCAGATTAACAACACGCATTACTGATCACTGTTGCAAAACCACTAGTGATTACGTCCCACTTACAAACAGATAATTTTTGAAACTGCTTCAGTAGTTCGTTTTGATTACGGGTTCTCCACGCCATTCAATCGCTTTGTTTTACGTGCTCAGTGGTTATTTGTAAACCATTTTTCTCGCGATTTAGTGAAGTGTTAAGTCCTGACGCGCCAGATCGGTACAGCGAAACTTTCTTAGTATGATGTTAACCGACTTCAATCTTACCGGTAAGCACATAGGAAGGTCCTAATGGCCCTCTAAGCTATAAAGTATTTGCATGAGTTTGCGTTCTTTCTGAGTGTTACAAAACTCGTCTTTTCGTCTTCGTAAATATTTATCATGCCGTCGAAGAAATGATTCGCGTAAACTGAACGACTTCATGTTGATGTCTTGGCCCTCATTAGCGTATTTCCTTTAGACCTTTGAGTAGGTGAAAAGTGAAGATTTTATTTTGGAAAATCTAATGACACAACTCTGTGAAGAAAATAAAACTTGGCGGAAGATGGCCTCGCATCATTATTGCGCACATTGCGTGTATCTAGATGGCGTAACTAAGGTTCCTTCCATCTCCGTAGACCTCATTATTGATGTTCTCAGACTCTGTTCACCGCAGCTAGCGTAGCCCGTGTTCGGCTAGCTTTTGAATAAGCATTTAATTTACAATTTCTACCTGACAACAAGTAAATTGTCTTACCAGATGGTTGCCTTGTCTTATCATCCAGCTATCAGGATCGTTTAAAATGCTCCAAATTATGGTCGTTTTCACCAACCCGGTATTAAACTAGGAAACAGAATAGTTCTTGTGGGAAACAAGTACGCTCGTGAAGCCGGAGGTTTATTGTGTCATTTCCTTTTACCAGACTTCATGACAATCACATGTGGCCATGCGCTTTATGAGCTGAAAACAGCTGATAAGATTCACTTGGATTTTGTATCAAAAAGTCGACAGTAGACCAGGCAAATTTTAGCGGGAAAGGCCATGACAACAGAACGAAGTGAGTATCAAACTGGTCAGGCCGACCATTCGAGAGCGACGGACCAAGAAATAGACGATGACTGTGTTGAAAGCATCCGGCAACAAATAAAAAGAGGCATGGGGACTTGAAGATTGAACTCAGTGGAATCTGAGGCAATCGCCAACATATAGTAAGCGAGGAGCTACCAATCAAACAGTCAACGGAAGCAAGTGAACCATCGGAACGGAAACATTGGGTAAATAATCAACCAAACTGTAGCAGACACCTGACCAAAAAGAAACCGTAATGTTCAGGCAGCTGAATGATCAACGTTGCTGCAGCGCTGCCTGGCAAAAGAACCAAGTAAACGGTCGTACGTTTTACAAATTTAACCTGTTTGACTAGATAAGGAGATTTACTTCACCTTTCTTGAGATCTTTGTTACCTTGGTGCCGTGATCACATAGAAAGCACAATGAAGCTTTTCTGGCCTGTTCCGGGAGCAGATGGGGATCCGAAGGCATGGATCACATTTTGGAAGGTTAGTGGCATACACCGTATTCAAGGAACACACCTTTGTTGGCGGCACTTGAGACATTGCTGGCTGGGCGTGCCAGGGCTATATACTCCCTGAAAATGTGAGCAACAACACGGTCTCATGTGTCAGGATGTGCATACTGGGCTGGTGACTGAGTTCACGCAGGAGGCTGATCGCCAGGGCTCCCCGGCCCGGTTCAACACAGCTCAGTATGACAGTTCTCTGCACTCGGTTGACCATTATCACCAACTTTTACCGCCAGCTATCGATCAGACTCTGAGGTAAGTAGTCGTTTTGTCCAAGATATGCCCTGACTGTACGGAAAAAGTTGGAAATGGCAAATGTGTATGGTGTGAACGATACGGGCACCCTCTAATGGATGTGCGTGGTACTCAGGCAGAAGTAACAATTTCCCGACTGGAGTCCTCAGTATGGAGTTCAAGTTACAGAGTTTTCCTGAGAAAATCAAGTAACTCAAAATGGAATTCGGTCGACCAATCAAAGCAACAACGAATTCTCGATGCGTAGTTCAAGGAAAGGGTTTTTAATGTGCAGCATGGTAGGTCATTTTTTCCGATGCTGTTCAACGAAACGTGATTTATCTATTTTTTTCTCATCCAAAGTCAAGTCGAGAGGGCTGCTAAAGACTATGATCGTAACTGGAGGTGAACATAAAATGGCAGTTGTAGACACAGAAGCTTGCGTACCCGTGGGGCTTCATGTGGCGAAATTTCAGTCGAACCATGTGAGATGCAATTGCGAGCTGAGGGCGGGGAGGCTTTGCGAGAAATAGGGAAACAGCAACTAGCTGTTCGGAGTGGCGATGTTTGAGTATCTCGTGTGATGGTACTGGCCGATGTTGTGCGGAGACTATCATTGGGGTCAATTTGCTGGAAGGTGAGGGTGCCAGAATTTACTTTGAAGCCCACCGATTTCTAGCTGGGAGGGAAGTATCAAGCTTCAGTCCCGTCGGAACATGTTCGGTCACATTTGTCGTGTGCGGACCCCTTCCGTACCGGACGGTCCCACTCTGTGCGTTAAACAATGTATCTAGAATTAGGCGAATTGTTTTCACTACCAAATAACGACTACGGTTTTTGCGGCTGGGAAGAACACAGGATAGACCTGGTGCCGGGAGAAGTGTGCAAACTGATATACCGGAGGATACCACAGAAAGTCTTATCGAAAGTGGAGAAGCAGGTCCATCGCAGTTTAGCAAAGAGAATAATTCAGCAAAGCATCAGCCCGTATTTCTCATCAATGCTTTTAACGCAAAAATCAGATGGCAAGTATATATTTTCAATGGAATTCCGGGGAATTCAACTGTATTACAAATAAAAATGGATTTCCAATGTCAATAATCAAAGAAGTATTTAAGGAGCTTCAAGACGAGCAGGTGTTATCTTTAATCGAGTCAATGTTAAGCTTCGTTCATTACCAATGCTCACACGAGACAGAAAAAACAGCTTTCTATGTTAACGGAAAGTAGTACGAGTTTTTACGAAGGCCTCTGGATTGTGTTACTGCCAGGTCACCTACAGATGTTTGCTGCAGCAGGTATTGGAAAGCCTGGACGGTTTCACGCCCTACGGGTATGATATTGTGATTTTTCAAAACGAGTGGCGAACATGTTTCTAGACTAGTTGCAGTCCTGGGTTTGAAACTGAGCGCAAAGCAGCTTCGAGTCGCACTTGACGAGGTCGTTTATTTGAGGCATACTGTTGGCGGTGGTAAACTGCAACCCTCTACACATAGAAGCGCAGACAATCTGGAACTTTCCCTCCTCAAAATCGATGCGTCAACTAAGACCGTTCCTTGGTTATGACGCCAAATTTGTGCCAAACTATGCCCAGAAAGTCGGAGTGTTGTTTCAGTTACGGAAGAAATACAAGAAGTTTGAGTGGACGTCTAATATGTAGGCGGCATTTAACGAACTCGAGACAAGTGCAACAGACCCCAGAAGCAAATGAACAATGCCAAGGCCGCATGAAAATTACACCGTGGTTGATGATGTGAGTGATGTTGGAATGAGCGCTGCATTAACACAACCGTCCGGTGTAGTCGATCACCAAGCCCTTTTCCTACAAGTGCCGAATGAAAATACTCCACCACAGAGAAAGAATGTTTAGAAATCTTTTCAGCACCGGAGAAGAGGACAAAACATTGGATTACTACTAGCTTTTGTATCAAAACGGATCAAAAGCCGTTGAAGTGGCTGGTGACAGCACGGGACCGTAGAGTGAATTTGACGCGGTGAGCATATCGCCTGCAGGAACTCCCCTTCACAGTCGAGCGTGTTAGCCGTCAAGAGAAAACGAGATACCTAACGATTTGTCCCGTTCAGTCCCAGAAGACCAACTACTGGCGGAAACAGTCGCGGTGATTCAGTTGATGCCAGGTAATGAAGTTTTCAGCCACCAAAGGATGAAAATCCAGAGTGAACGATTTTTTCACATCTGAAAGCCACGACTTACTCGAAGTGTAGAATCAGTTGCATTCAAAGGATGGGAGGCTATTTGTTGATGTCAGCGTGGGACAAGATACTAGACCCAAAGGACTGCTGTTTATTTCGGTGCCGTGAGCGAGCGATACAAGTAGTGTGTGACGGTGCTCACTTGGGACAAAACTAGTCTTCGAATCGTTGCTGCTCAAAGTCTTCTGGCCCAAGATGAGGTAAGACTTGGCTGACTACATACGAACCTGCCCTGACCTTCACCGGAACCGAGAGCTTGCTACACTGGCTTCGCCACGGCAGCCCACAGAAGCGCAGCGAATCTTTCAAAGTTAGGGGTTGCGTATTTCTGGGCCCTTGCTCTCGAGTTTGACCGGAAACCGGTATATCCTGACGGCGGTTCACCATGTTTTACCAATGGGTGGAAACAATCTCAATAATAGATCAAACGGTTGATACGGTCTCTCGCGTACATGTTGATAAAGTGGTGGCGTGGATTAGTATACCCGAAGCTATCACCACCGGCCGGGGTCCCTGCTATGAATCGAAGAAATTCGATGACTTGCTGGAACAATGGGGAGTTCGTCTAATACATACATTACCTTACCATTCTGAAGTGAAGGAAACGTCAAGAAGACTTAACAGAAACTGTGAAACAACGGCTAAACAACCTCGGGAGTGTATGGTATTAGGTACAGTTGAAGGCAAGGCTCAGTTATCACTCAACAAACAACTCAAAGAAGGGGATCTTACCCTTTCAACCGAATCGGTTTCTCCACACCTTGGTCTGGAAAAATATATTTACCAAAGGTGTTGCAAGTTTTACCAATTTGACCTGTTTCACTGGCCAAGCACGGAGGTGCTTCACCAGCCTCATGATTTTTGTTACTGAATGTCTAACCTGTTCTTTCCCTGCACCGTTACTGACCTCTTCCGAGTTCCTAATAATCACGAAAGTTTGGCTCATACGAAACGTTTACTGACAAAGACAGACGTTTCGCTCAGTTGCGAGCCAATAGCTGACTGCGAGTACGTCCGACTACCAAAACCATTTCTGCTCATATTCTTACCTTCAGTTTGTTCAATGAGATCTCCTGAACTGAATGTTTTGTGACAACCTGATATAAGTGCTTAGAATTCTCCTCTGTTTGCATAAACACGAAAATGTCTGTACGTCTACTTTCACAGTTTCTTGACTCTTAAGACAAAAAAAGAACCTATATAGGTACCTCACAAACAGAGCAAGATGAATATACTCGGAGGAACTCCGAATGGTGCGGACAGTTTCTGTCCAGACTAGCTACCCGGATTGCCCTAGTTGATAAGATCACGCAGATGAAGATGAAAACTCTAAAAGAGTCTGTGGTGGGGAAAAACCATTCAAGGGCAGCACACTGGCAGAGACTGCATGGAGAAAATTATCGGGCGTCGTCAGCAAGACGCTTCTTGTGCCAATCTCCGGATATTGTTTCAAACGAGAACAGCAGTGGTTTGCATTTGAAAGACAAAATACCCGACTCTGCAGTCTCATTCTGTGGGTACCCATTCACTTGCTCCTGTAGCACAATGTACATCGGCCGCACGATCAGGAGGTCGCCTGAAAATACATGCCAGCATCACCTCGTATGGCTGAACACCCGAGAAATTAGGTCATTCAGTAGAGCCGTTGTTTCACATAGCTCAGTTAAATCATACGGCAAATGTGTACGAGGCTCTTCGTGCTCTGTGTAGAGTCCAGAGTCTGCCATCAAGACCAGCAAATTGTCGCTTCCTGGCCATGGCTGAGGCTGTTGGCCTCCACCTAAACAACCCTCTTTGTGTGCTCAGAAAACAACTTATTTGTGCTCTCAAGCTCCAAAGTCTCCCAATATAACAGGACAAAGACCAGATGAAAACTGGTATAACAAGTCAAAAACAATCCACATCCGGTCTTCAGTTAGGCCTATAATGCGATTGATTTCTTTTCTTTTTTTGTCATCATTATTTGCTATCACTTCCAATTTTCGTCTAGTTCGTAAATCCCCTTAACTTTCTTGACATGTTGTGATGTAATGGTACGATCATCAATCAATCAAAACGAGGTTGTTCTCCAATCTCTGTTCACAAACTGAGCTAAATGGAAATAATCGGAGAACACATAGGTATCTTGCATGGAATATACATCACAATGGGTAATATGAGTAGAAACGTGGTAGGTTCATTATGACTCTCAATTACAGTTTACTTTAATATGTACGAAATAAGGCATGATGTGTGAACTGACATCCCAGAGGATTGGGAGTAATTTATGTTTTCAAAAACCTAGCTTACAAGCAAACCGTAGATTCTTGAGAACAGATGCATCCATATGATAGTCTGATATTTTCAGTCTACATAAGAGACCAGGAATAGCATTTACAATCGATTGACGTCTTCGAAGTTTGCGTGAATGTCAGGGTGACTATCAACGTTGCCTCTTATTATTTTTAAATTTGGGAGAATAATAATTTCTATCTGCTCAATTTTCTCCTGGCATAATATGAGGAAATTTCAAGTTTGATTAACTGAATAACACACAAACACGTAAGTCACTTTCGAGAAACCATTGTATTGTATGAGATCGGCTGGTACGAGCAAGTCGATAAAATAATTTGAAGAATGTTTCCCTGTGGAATCCCGAATTCCAGTGTTAACCGATTTTTTATGCCTATCCACAATTCAACCAAGTAAACCGTCAAAAACCACGGACGCAATTTCTACTCAAGAAACCAGCGTACTTTTATTTTCATCACGCTGTGAACACAACATTACGAAGTAAACCATATCAACTTTGTTACTGTATTTACTTCGAGTTTGCGGGAACTCTGGAAGATACCTTTTCGTTAGCTCTGATCTAGGCAGGGCTTACGAAAAGTAGAGCAGACCGAAGGCGTAAAACTGAAGTACTTCAGATTCATCACAAATTCCTACCTATCTTCCGCGTGTATTGACATCTGGATTGTATTATAATTATAATGATACTCGTACGAAAGCAATTTACACGCATCAGCATAAACCCATACGAATGGAATAGTCCCGAAAGCTTATTCTCTTCATCGTTGACAGGAGAAATCAAACAATTTCTTTGATGTAAATTGCCACACTGAAATCCCGTCTGAAGGAAACATTTTATTTGAACGAGGACTTTTTTCGTTTCGAAATTACTCTGATTTTTCTGCTTGGATCATTGTAGTGGTAAAAACGTTGTATGGTTTGTGAAGTCCGTTTGAATCCGAATGAAGTTCTCAGCAAAACTAGACATGCAGCATTTCATTTTATTCCCAAAGACCTCTTATAAGATCATTTGACACATGATTAGAAATGTCTCGAACCATTGTTACTTTTTACTCTCGCACAAGTTGATTGGTCTGAAATGATACGTGTGTGTGGTTCTTCTGATTTGTTAATATTCGCTAAATTTTATAGGGAACGGATGTGAATTAGGACACAGCATTCTCAAATCGTATATTGTTTCGTTATTAGTTTCACCGAACAAAGGACCAAAGTTATATGAATAATAGACCAATATCAAGTAACCAGCTAATTTCGGAAACTATTCCGTTGTGTCTTTGTTTGACTGGTTGCAAATAGAATTATCTGTCGAAAAATGACCTTTCTCCATCAAAACAGTTTTCGATAAATAACTTTTTAAACCAGAACGTGTATGCATGATTCTCTCCATCGCCGATTTTCTCATTGTTCGGACACAGCATCGTTGGCTTTTGATTTCGGTTGATTAAGGTGCAATCGGGATTACGAGCATACAGTTTTGTAAAGTGTGAAAAATCGATGCCTGTTTTTGTTATCGTTTCCTTGGCACGTGCATTTGGGCCAGGTGTAGAACAACGATTCCGTGGGAACCAAAGATACACGGACACTGTAGATATTTCTGTTATAATGTATGGTAAACTTTGAGAGCGGTGTTCGGTAATCGAATGACTATTCAACGGTGAGATTCTACTCGTTCTTGGTCAGAATATCTGTAAACTTAAGAGGAAATGCTGCAAGCTCTTTAAAAGGGAAGCGCGAGAATTGCTGATTACCAGTTTTCTGATCAAGGATTTGAAAATAATGGTAAATTTACCGTAAGTTCATTTTGGCAAATGAAAATATGCCAGGATTGATAAGTATAGCTGAATAAAATGCACTTCATGAAAATATCATGATTTGGACAGACCTGAATTTAATTTTTTTCGGTTTTGCTACATTAGAAAGTTTTTTTCGATTTTGCCACTATATTCACGTGGTCGTTTGTGCTGGTACTGTTTGTTGTCTATTGAAAGGTTAATCAATATCCCACAGTAAGGTTTTCCATGTCCTAACGTGTGCGATAACGGACGCGTACATCTCCGTTTCATTCTAATTCCACGCAAGCTTGGAACTAGACTGAATGAGAAAAATTCGATGACTTTTCAAAAGATCTTCTTCGGAGTCAAGAGAATACTTATTTTTGACAAAAAAATAGCACTCTGCAAGTAGCTGAATACACACTATGAGTCACAATTTATTGGATGGGTTTTATACAGTATTCAATATTTTCAACTGCTTTCGATCGCCAAGCTTGGTGTTCAGGTAGCAAACTTTTCATCACCCATCAAGGAGACATCGTCAGTGTGTAGGTGATGATCATCTCACTCATTTTTTTATATAAATGGAGCTGGCTGCTTTATTTGACTTTGATCGGCCGAAAGACCTTGCCCTAAGTACGGTACTAATTATAGAAACCTGATATATTGGCTTCTTCACTAGATAGGCTGTAGGAAAAAGTCTACATGTCTGAATAATGTTCAACCAATATAGGTGTTGATACCAGTTGATGCACTTATTGAGCCCCTGCTCGTGAGGTTTTTCTTGTTGTACTGTTGCAGATTGAACACATGCGACTCCCCGGCGGAAGTTTATTGGTCCTAGTATGTTACTGTAGTATGCAGGGATCAGTGTCTTTCGTAGGGCTTGCTCGTGTAGATCTTCAAAATACAAAAAAGCAGGAAACCCCATTAGCACAAAGGCTCAGTTATTGCTTTATTAGGATTGTACGCATACATTTATAGAGCAAAAATATGACTTCCTACGGCTGGTTCACTACATTACGCTATACTTTCGGCTTGCTAACGTCAAC
Organism: Fasciola hepatica; assembly: GCA_948099385.1. Lineage (NCBI taxonomy): Eukaryota > Metazoa > Platyhelminthes > Trematoda > Plagiorchiida > Fasciolidae > Fasciola > Fasciola hepatica. Next base: position 2,897,264 of record CANUEZ040000012.1, on the reverse strand, counting down.
GTCATCCAAGGGGTCAAGATCAAATCACGAGCTAGCTCCATATATAATAACGGAGAAATGAGTAATGGGATCCCCAACTGCGCATTGACGATGTCACGTCGACTGGTGATAAAATGTTCGCGACATAAGCGTTCAGTTCAGCGATCAGACGTCGCTGAAAACCAGCAATCTGAGCTACAACCAATATCACGTTTCCAAAGTACTCAGATTATTTATTACTTGCTATCTTTAGAATCATTCAGAACACTTTCTGTTCCTAACTACTTTCAGTGAGAGAAAAGCGTTCTCAGCCTGCATCAGTTATGAGTGAAAAAGACCTTGTGGAGATGGCTATCAGTCCGCTGAAGATACCTGGTAAGGCACCAAGATTGAAGAAATATGTCATGACCCAGGAGCTCGAAAACAATCATTTTCTTGTATCGTTGTTTTCTTGAACGAGAAACTTTGAAATTAATAAGACTTTGCTATCACATTCAGCAACTTAGTTTTTACCGCCTCGCAAATATGAGTTTCAATCTTGAGTCTCAGTTAGAAACCAAACTTCAGTGCAAATACACTGGTCAAAATTATGTTGCTGCTGGGGAAGCTGATACTTTTCTGGAATAGTTTATTCCAATCTTATTTCCTTCGCTAAAATAGACGTTTATTAAAATTCTTACAAAATAATATTCGCTGAAGATATAAAATTTTAAAAGTGATTTACATCATAACCACAGTACTAAAATGTTGACTACCGACTTATAAGATATAATTTTAAACTGATGAATATATGATAAAATCTATTTCGAAAAGTGAGTTATTTGGTGAGTACTTTGGTATGTTCATTTTGGCCTTGTTTTTGATACACTGTGCATTTCCCTCTGTATCTATTTGGTGATTTCTGTAGGTCAGCTTTGTCACCAGAGGTTTCAAATCTGTGCTGTATCCGGCTTTGAAATTTCAGCGCGTCAGTTGATTCCTTTGTCCTGTGCTGCACAGAAATCAGTAGCCATCCTTTTTGTCCAAAGAGAACAGCAAGAAAAATCATTAACTCCCATTTTACGCACGCGAATCATACGTATTTGCTGGGACAAGACTGATTGCTTATTGATTAACATCTCTTACTTTCATCTAACTACTTTTTTGTCTCTATGTGTGTAGATGTCGCTATAGAATGGGTGTCAGTTTTACTGAGAAAGCAGTGTATAAACTCGAACACCTGTCTGGCAAAGCTTTTTTTTTATCAGCGCATAAAAGCAAATATATTTTTACCACTTCTGTATGTTGAGTCCTTAAGCAAATCGTTTTACTCTCGGTTTTAAGTCCTGGGCATATGCCTTTTGGTAACGAAAGACTCCATAAGAGCCGTAGACAAACCTGTAACACTTATTCACAGACTTATCTACAGTTTCTCCCTGTACGAAGAATGTTTCCAAGTGAAGATTGCGGTTTTCTCCAAACATACATATGTAAGAACAAGAAACGCCACTATTTCACAAAAAAATGGAACATTTGTTAATGAATGTGTATGGGAAGCTATAAGGTACAATAACTTGTTTTGCTGCGGCGGAAAGCACGGATCGTCTTGTCAAATACAGCCAACTATCCAGCTTGAATGTACCCATTTGACAGGTACTTGGCGAATTAGGCAGAAATAATCTTGGTGTTTTTATTGTGAAAGAATGAAAAATATCATAGATCCTGTGATAGGCGTTAAATACAGCTACGGAAAGGTGCAGTGTTCTATTCCAATCTACCAGTTACATTCTGTTTGAGTTATACAAACGATAATGCTGTCCCTTTATATTTCGTGGCATGAATCAGCAACTGGACAAGATATACTTTGATACAGCATGAAATATTCACAGGTTCCCAGGAACAGTTAACCGATCGACCCGGATAGCAGTTAACACCTGTTTGTGAAAACGATTTTTTTTCTGTTCATCGTTAGTATAGTTGTTCCGGTCATTTTGTTTAGTTAAGTTGATGAAAAAGTGAATCTCTTAAGTGCTACTATACACCAGTTTAGCCCACTTTACCAGACGGACGCAAATGCAATTATTAAGATGTCATCACTTTCGTGAAAAGAAGAAGCAAAACATAGATTATTGTTGTAACGAGGAAGAGTTAGGAATTGTTACGGCAGTTCTTGAGATTCACCGCCTAATCTATTTGTAAGTTTAGCGTTGTCGTGGGAAAAAGACTTTTAGTTGTGAACAGAATGTTACCATATGGATTTCAGTAGCTCTTAAACAACAACAACAAGCCGGTTTGCAACCGGATTTTGCATTGCATGTAGAAGAATTATTAGTTATGGCTGTCAAATACTAGAGATTTTGAACAGTTAGTTGTGCTACGGTGGAAAGTCATGAGCTGTTTTCTAGATTTTGCCGTTGACGTTGCTTTGGATAATCATCACTTCGGTATTTTATTCTAAAACGTGGTTACCAAGATTCACTGACGCGAAATGAACATTACTTTTGACTCATATGTAGCACTTCTGCGGCAATTGTAGTATGTTTTGGTGATGTAGAAGATTCTAATGAGTACAGTCCTATTATTCCATGCAGTATGTATACTCATCATTCTATACAGCTTGAAATTTCTGCAGAATTTATCAATGACGAAACGAAATAACGTAGACACTCTCTCCTTTCTGAAAAATGCCACTTATATCGTTGTTTCTTTCAAAGCTTCCAGGAACCGATTCGACTAATGTCCGTGGTAAGCATTCACTGGAGCAAAAGTGAATTAGTGTATGCTTCTCATTTGTAAAAGTGTATTAGTGTGCCCTAATGTGAATCGTAAACCAAAAGTAACTGATAGGCCTACACTTCCAACACGTAATTCATGTAGCTGTTTGTTTGGAATCTCACAGATGTTGACCCATTTTCCTATCTGCTAGCACCGATAGCTTATCGGAAATGAATTCACTGTTTCTTACGGAATTCACTCCAGTTTCTGACACGGATATCATCCATTTAAGTTGTTAGTTTACCAAGATTCTGATAGACAACATACAAGAAAAACAACAATGGCTAGGTGCACTGAGTTGATTCGATCTGTTTGAATAAACTGTAAAAATGCAGATAGATGTAAAAAGCACTATGTCTTTAACAGTAACTACAGGGCATATTAACAGTCCCCCAGTGAAGGGTATTTTTTTCACCGACCAGTTTGCTTTGAGAAACAGATCCATGTGAGCTCAACAATCTGGCCTGGTAGCCCCACTGTTATAGAGCATGTAGTGGAAGACTGAATCCAGCTACCAAATAATTTATCATGCAGTAATAAAGCTTCATTCGTCATTAATTTCGTCAAAGCGCTGCACAACCGTTTCACTGCCCTTAGGAATCATCAGCGGTATACCCACTGAGTCCATCTGGCACTCGAACCTGGGATGAACGGTGGTCAAACGGTCATCAAGGTGAGCTTCCGACACTTCTGCCCTGGTGGGTTCGAATCCTCGAGTCGCCACCGCTGGCCATTTCGCCCAACTGGCACCCTTTGACTGACACAGACCCCTTCCTGAACTGTAGTGCTATCACGGTATGAAAAAGAAAAGCATATGATACAATGGAGGTCTGCGGTACCTAATTGTTGGTGCTGTCAACGCTTGAATCAGTTTCCCGATTGTGTTCTAAGGACCTTTATATTCAACTGCTTCCACTTTCCTTCTGCATTTGTCAAATAAATTTTCAAAATAAAGCAACATCTGCAGCTGCCCCGTTCGAAGCCTACAGGTAGTTTTTGTTATTAGACACGACGGAGGAGCACCTTCATCTTTTTATTTTTATCCACCACTTCTGTTCTAACCATTGGTTCATCCAGCCTTGGTATTCAGATAGTTTTGTATTCACTTATTCACAGGCCACACTAAAATGAAAAGGGTTAGAATGAAACTGAACATCTCAGTTCCGGTGAAGTTCTCTTCATTTTACCCCGTAAGAATTACATGAGAAATGTTCGTTCATTCGCCGAAAAAAATGGCGTCGTCAAACAGAAGGGCAACAAATTTTCTACCACTTTGTGACTTGAACTGTCCCAACTACCCCATATTGATTGGAAAGAACGAAAGACAAGATCGGTCAAATATTTACGCTCCGGTGAGCAAGGCTCGACTAATTTCACCTCCAGAGGTAAATGTCATTTTCATTCAATTTCTGCTGATCCACTATAATGTGACGAATATACTGACTGGTTCAAATCAATTCAAACTGTGTTTTGACAATATCGATGGTAGACAATTTGACAGAATCAGCGGCTTGTTTTACGGAAAAGATTTTCTCACTGAATGCTTTCAAGTGAGCTGATCGTTCGCAGGACAGTGTGAACATTAACGTGGACACGAAAACATGGAACTAAACACGATTCTGTCATCCTGACATGAATGACAAACGAAACGCGACGTAAACAGTTGTTTTCAAAATCTTTTTTCAGGCCAACTCTGTGCACATGGTTATCAGCACTACAAAGGTAGTCTACAAAACCAGAAAACCACTGGCTGAATTGAAAAAGGGGATGATAGGCTTTTGATAGCCCCAGGGTTAACACGGCAGTTTCGAAAATAGTTCAAAAACAATAAATTGCTTGCTCGACTGCTTAAGCATCTATATATGAAACATACGTTCACGTAAACGGCGACGTGGAATGACAGTTACTAGGATGAACTCAACAGGATTACGCAAGATCTTTAGTTTCGGCTCACTAGCTAAATAAATTATTCACTGAGACCCTGAATTTATTGATTGTCAATGGGTTCATCAAGCTAGTTCTATATATTATTAGATTATATTTAAGCCGGCTTGAGATCAAGCAGGGTGCCTAGGCAACAACAAGAGGTGCAAAATAGGGGCAGAGGAGTACAAAATAGTAAGCAGATCGCAAGGGAGAGAGAGAGAGAGAAAACGATGATTTGTGCTATTCACCGTAAGCTTTTTGATGTTTTTGTCTTTTTTCTTGTTGTAATGACACTTTCGTGATTAGGGGGACTCAAGAGTTCAAGAGACAGGCCGCAAAACTTTCGTATCACTGACTTCTGCTCTCAGCCACGTTTCTCACCGTCTCTAACCAGCCACAATCCTCTTCCCATTGGACCCTAACCAGGGGGGCAGGAGGCGTCAAACAAAGCCAAAGATGATGCTAGATTTTTCGAACCTCTATGCTAAGTCATGGCATGACCGCAGTGTCGCTTCTCCCAGTCTTGCCCAACCCGTACGAATTGAACACGGAATAGTAGTCGATCGGCAGGCTTTCGCAAAACTTTTCTGAATCACCGGAGGTGGTGTAGAGTGATCAATTTCTTAAAAGGGCGGCTATCCGTGCCTAAAACACGACGGCCCACTTCGTCAATGCTCACTATATGCTACCACCAGACGCAAGCAATGCTTTACCGACATCGGTTGTCGAACACAGAAAAAAGCCGAGTATCCTCAACTCAAAGTGACCAGGTCTAACAACAGTAGATTAAAACTATGCAAACAGTGACGACGTACATCCATCCCTTAAGAGAGAGCGGGATGCTACTGCGACGCCACAGGTGTTGCAGGTTCGAAAAACTGCTCTAGCTCTCGCTATTAGCGAACTGATCTCCTTACCAACACCATCTCCAGCTGTTTTCAAACTTCCAATGAACCCAAAGTTGTCGATTAACTGTAGCTGGTCACCACAGAGGGTGAGAGGAGGCACAGGCTACAGCCCATCTTGCAAAAGTATTTTTTACTTGGTAGGTTCAAAGTGCTTACCATATATGGATACCTCAATCACCAAGAGGTCCAAAGAGTGTTGCCGTGCATGTGCCTTATCACTTAGCAAGGTGGTGTCATTGGTATATTCCAAGTCAAAAACTTTGTTCTCTGGGAGGAGTTCAAATCCACCATTTGAAAGACCAGACAAGGCTTTCGGTAGAACATCCTCTATTGTAAAGCTGATAAGAAATAATAACTTGGCGCTACCTTGTCGAACACCATTGCAGACGGTGAAGGAGGACGGAAGTTGGTCGTAGGCACTTCTTCGACCACAGTTGTGACGATAGAACTCTTTGTAGACCAATACTCACTCCTCAGGTACTCCATTTCTCAACAAATAGTTCCATAGTGCAGTCCTATCGATGAGGTCGAAGGCCTCTCGAACTTCCAGGAACACGATGACTGTCGGTCTTTGGAAAATTTGAGGGTGCTCTAGTAGATGTCGGAGGGTAAACATCCGATCGGTACATCCACAACCGGCTCGGAACTAACTCTGATGAAACAAAACTTACAAAGTATGTAATAAAGATAAATAAGATTAGACAAACTGGGTTTTGGGATCTATACTCTCCCGTTTATTCGCTACGTGGTTGTGTGAACCATGATCCTGTAGCAGTGGAATGATGAAACGGAAGATTCGATAGATGCCATGAAAGTTACAACCGGTATGAATCATATGAGAGCGATGATAGTCAACAATAGCGTGAATGAACTGCATTAGCAAATCCGACTTGTCACGGTATGTGAGTATCATGAGAGAAGCCAAAATTTACATCTGTACCCGTTTTCGCCTCTATAAACTACTAGAATTTGAACAGTGCTCTTCTGGAAACCATGTTTTACTAGAAAATCTAAAATGTTTACTTGTTTTGAATTGTTAATAGTTCCAAAGCTGTTTTGTTATATTTTTTCACGTTTTATATCACGACCGAGTGTGCAGTGCGCAAGGATCAGCGTCTCCCTAGGGCTTGCTCGTGTCAGATCTGCAAAATAGAACACGGAAAACTCCATGAGCACAAAAACTCAGCAAGGGCATCAGCAGGATCCTGTACACGTGCATCAAACTCTTGACTTGCTATAATCAACAAATAACCACGTGAGTATTTTAAACCCGATATCCAGCGAAGTGAAGTTAGACACTTCCACAAACAACTTCAGGCACAGTGTTCCTATTGAAAATTGTTTTACACCTTAAGATTATCGCAGTTCCTTCGTGACCTAACAATGAAGGTCCGATGAGGTGGAAAGAATATCCTCTGACAGATTGCGTGAATATATAAGGCTGATGAGTAGTTGCCATTATGAGTAACCAAGGGGGTATGTCGATCAGACCAGAAGTGGTGAAAAACGTTTTGTATCATCATCTCTCTTTAAAAAACTTTCGACCTAATTGCCTTGTATCCTTGAAATTGTGTTACTTTATCAACAAATTCAATTCGTGCCTTTCCACTGACCAAAATTCGCTTTTGTTTGCAATTCTTTTAGTTGGGCAAAAATAATTTTTTTTTACTCGGTAAAACTGTGAGCAGTTGTTCGAAGTTGAAATGCAACGACTTTGTTTATCGTCACACGAAGTGGGTATGACTTTCCAGTCAAATCTTAGCACCATTTTTTAAACTACTTGAAGAGCTTATATTTCAGTAATGCTTCGCAAATCTGCGTCTTATTTCTTCTAGAAATCTAACACCATCCACTGGGACATTTCAGTGATATGAAACATGGGTAATTGAATCTCATATTACCACCTATTTTACCTATCGCTTGAAGTGCATCAATCCGGATGAATTCGTTGGTCCTTTACTTGGGCGTATACATCCAAGAGCAGCGCGTGCGACCTGATGATTTCATTCTGAAACTGTAGCCAGCCTTTTGGTTTGCATGATCATAAAAGTTCATGATGTTAAACAGGTGATCCCGTACTCCAGTAGAGTTAGACAGTTAAACATTTTGTCCATGAAAATAACATGATATACCATCTCATTTCCGATCGAACTGAGAACAGAACACAATCTACAAACTGCTTCCACGACCTAGATAGTACCCATGTTTATTTATTACAAGAGTTGTATACCTTTGCCTACTCATTTGAACTGATTTTATGTCATCAGTGCAAGAAGATATCTTGGATAAAACTCTGAACTTTAGCCGTCAGCGCGGTTTTGTGCCCGTTAGTACCAGTATAAATAAGGGTTGCTGTTTTATACTCCTTTGCTCGCCCCAATGGATATTTACGTAAGATACAGGGTTGAAATAGATTCAGGCACCATCTATTATTATATGAAAACGATTGCACAACTGGTCTTGGCAGCTGAGAAGAGAAATTTATTTATACAATGCATACTTACTCGTGACTATTTTGAAAGTGGACATAGTTTTACCAAATTGCGTTGCTCAACCAATGACGAACTCTAAACGTAACTCATGAGTAGAGAAAATGAAAACTACGCATTGGTGAAACGGAGGACGACTGGCAAGGTATTACCCTATCTCACTCACTGGAGAAGAAATTCTGAGTGTGAACGATTCCCTTCCATGAACTTGTTTAACTATCTACCGCTTTTCTGCTCACTTTGGACACCACGTACACGTCACTGGTGCATAAAATTTCATAAGATGTCCTTAAGATAACTGGGTTTTTATTCCTGTTGTTGATGAGATAATTTGGTTAAAAAAGTGGCAAACATCAGAAGGAATCAGGAAACTGTTTTTAAATCGTAAGGTTGGCTTTTATAACAGTGATTCGGATCAGTCCGGATGGGAGCCGATTGGGGCAGCAGTAACACACACACCTTGGAGGTGTGAAGGATTGGGTTCAAGCCTTGGGTGCGGAGTAGGATTTGGGCCTCTGATGAACTCTAACAAGAGAGAAACTCGAGTCTGGTGCTACCGAGTGCAGGATAGATCGGGCGACTCGGGGTTTGTGCGTGGAAGATGGAGTTTGGAGTACAGTCAGCCAAGTAAAGTATGCTTCATTTCAAGAAAATTGCAGTGAAAAAGCTGATTTTTGGTCAAAGGCTGAACAGATATCAAAAGGATCCCAGAAAGTCACTCAATTAAAGCTAATTAAAAGGGAGGACTGTCCCTTCTGATACTGGATTTCAGGGCATCCTGTTTGATTGCTAGAAAACTGGAGTCTCATCGTAAACCACATCTGAAGTTGTTTATGTAACACCACCAATCAGTATCTTGTTCGAACTTCTCGGACGTTTCTGTTTTGCGAGGCAACGATAAAAATGTTTGCATCCGTGGGCAAAATATAACCGTGAGATCAAAAATTATTATTTGCTTACAAGCAATCACACAAGATGGAATTATCTCATTTCTTCAGTGATGATTGAAATCGGTGATTGAAATACACCTTTGTATTACGTCTTCAGTGCGCAGGAGCATACACACCCTGAAATCATGAGACAAGTTGAGAAGAGAGGAATATTTTTCGCAAAACCTGGTGAAGTGTTTATTATTTCCGATGTGTTATGCGATAATCGGTTAATCGCCTTTGATCTCATTATTATATTTTTAACCATAATTTTTCGATGAATTATTAACGAAATCAGCGAAAACGGCGTATCTGGCAGTGACAGATAGCGAACGACATGAAAAAGTTGTTGAATAATGGTTCTGAGCATTACTGTTGGTAAGACGCCGGAGAGATTATTCTTTTTGATCTTCAGCGACCAATAGTGCGATAACCTAATAATTTATGGCAATCATTATTTGGCTTTGGAATGACAATTTGGACTGAACTTTCACTTTTCACTTACTGAGCAGCTACTCTACATTTCTTAGTGTGAACAGGTTCCATCGTTCCGTGACGCTATCAGCCGGAAATTAAAGTAAACGGGTGCCCTTTCAAACTTTGTAGAAGGGAGATTACTGTTCCATAATATTCAGTTCAAATGAGTTGAGCAAGGAAACAGTAAACATGACGTAAAAGTTTCAATAAACGGATCATATCTGACTAAATGAGAAAGCCTTCTTCTTTCACAAGCTTATCCCAGGTTTTGAAACAACACGGGTTAGAAGATAACCACTCAAATCATGAGAGCTATTTCAAAGTATTTCCTCAAGTTTTCATCTGTTGTTTGTTGCGTCTCGAGGAAGTCAGAGTGAATTTTTCAAAAGAAATGTACCCTGTTCTTTTAGCTTTGTGCATTTACCTGTTCGGCCATTTTAAGCAGTAATGTCACACTACTTCACAAGTTGTACATAACACGTCATTCATTGTGTATTCGAGGTTAATGACGAAAGCTTTCACTTCACTTGACTTGACTTGAAATATGAATGTGAAAGTGATATTCAAACGGATTAGAAATGGGTACAACATTCTTTCCCCATCAAACAACTGGATCTTTCATGAACTTCAAAGCTAACAGTCACCCAACTGAGGGAGAATCGGATTAGCTTTTCGTAGAATATACTGCTGGCAGGGAAAGCCTAAATATTATACCATGCAAAATATATTTGTAGTTTTCACATCCAGAAGTCCAGAACCTTGGGCCAGAATCGAACATGTGACATTCCGCTTACCGGGAAGATGTTCTATCAGCTGAGTTGTGCATTACATCCAATCGATTGTGAATAACGCAGATGTATATCCCCCGATGCACAATTTACCGTTCCAGTGAAGCACAGTAAGAGTTCTCATATTTCACTCTTCTCTGTATTACATTAGTTCATGTGCTGTTCATCTCATTGGAAAAAGATCAACGAGGCTATTCCAGTGACTAAAAACAGACGTGGCTTGGCGGATATTCGTCGCTCATTGTCAAAGCAGCAAGGATGCAACAAACTTACTTTTACGCTTCCATAGTCTTCACTACTGATATGAGCGGTAATAACTCGTGACTGGTCGTTTTATGCATGAATAAAATATCCTTTCACCGTAAATAATTCTTCCGCCAATCCATATTACTTTCCAGTTAAAAAGAACAAAGCAAATCAAATCCATCCACTGAATCATCAAAACATGTGACTCAAAGAAACTTCCGTTATCATGTAAATTTTCCATCGGTGAACATTTTTTTGAAGTCAACAAATGACTGCTGATATTCGCAATCAGGGACAATTTCTTATGGGATCCACGAGTGGAAATGGTAGATTAAGGAATCAGGAAGCACTTAATTTCAAAGCATAAGACTAAAAATTACCAAGATTAAATTTGCATAGGTTGTACACATAATTGGAAAAATATCCGTATCAAGAAAACCACATCTTCTGGAGAGTATTACAAACTCGAACTGACTGCAATGATTCGAATTTATCAGCATTGGGGTCAAGTGAGACATCGCGTGATCTGTCACCTCAATTGGAGGTGGACTTTCTCAGTCCTACTAAAAACCTGTTTCCTTCTATTTTAGTTCTCGGATAAAAGGCAGCGCGTAGATTCACCAACCTGATGAATTCACTTAGTCAGAAATTAAAATTTATAGTTTCTTTACCCTGAAAAGTTGTGTTTGGTTGTGCCCGGAGACATTTTGGAATAACGAAAAACGGAAGTAGCTAAATCGGGCGGTATAGGCATACAGGGTGCGACCAAAATGACGACGAACTGACAAACCGCATGACGTGGCATTCCGAACGGGGATATCCATTATGGTGCATATGAGTTTACCGTGCAACAATATGGGACACTGAGATTTAGAAAATATTTTTCTGGTCACCCTGCACTGCGTAGGTTTTGATATATCACATTTTAGCAGCAAAAAACATTCCGTAATGATAATATGAAACTTAGAGCAAAGTATTATTTTTTATCACCAGCATGTTATATACGTGTCATACCTGGAATCATCGTGCGATAATTATTTCGTTCTAGCCCTGCCCGAAGAACAAACATACAGAGGTAAAAGCATTCGACCGCTTTTTTGACAAACACTTCACACCACTACCCTTCCAGGGTCCATTTTCTTTCCGGTAAATATTGTTATCAAATTGCACCTGCTATTTACAATTATCTCAACTATTTCTCAAGTTTTGACGAAGCCTGGAGAAAGATAAGACACGTTATACGCTGTCACATGCAAATGTCAGCATACTGTCAGGACAAGACGGCAAAAGATTAAAGTCTCTTTGAGGCACGTGAATCAGCATTGTAGAAAAATACAAACAACTTCAGAAGAGCAATTGTAGCGTAAGCCACTGACTTACCAGGCGAATAAAGAAATGAAAAAAGTCCAATGTATTCTCTTTCGCACATTCAGCACTCTAACAGTCTCGAAGAACACAAATTGAATTATATATATATATATATATATATATATATATATATATATATATATATATATATATATATATATATATATATATATATATACTTCAAGTTGCTCCAATAAATCTGCAGGCTTAAAGATGTGTATAAACATTGGTATGGCATTGAAAACTTATGTTTTTTACGGTATATACGTATATATTATGGTCCATTTTACGGAGCTACAAACAGAATCTACAGCTGTTAAGTATACTGTCCCAAAATGCTTTCATAGATTTGTTTTCGGGACCTCAGTTGCTCTTTTGCTGAATGGACTTTAGTACACATATGGTATAAATTACCTCGCATTTTACGTATATGCCACGGAATTGGAGGCGAACACCAAGCACAGTTTTCCTTGGGTAGATTTTCCCAATGATTGGTCTCTCATTCTGAAGACTGTAAGAAATTTCGTGCCCGGTGACTCCTGCTAAAATGATTACGCGCATGTGTGCGTGTGTGTGTGTGTGTGTTTGTGTTTGAAGAGTGGAGTAAGTGATGGATTTGTCTAAAACTACGGAAGATTTACTTGAATTTGCAACATGTTCACTCGAATTCCAAGTAGTACAAATAAACTTTGCATACCATAAGTGTTCAGTGTCTCGTGGTCAACAAATGTCTCATGAATTTCGAGCAGTTTATTACCAGCCTCCACCTCCTTATGATAAATGTATCAGAGCATGAAAAATTTTAGTTCAAAAATAATAAGTTCTATTTACAGCTGCGTTCATTGCATCCATCTAGACGATTTTCAAAATAGAAAATATAACACAGTTCACGGAAAGCTACGCCATGATTTGTCCGGCCATATCAACGCTGTTCTTCACTCGAATCCCCACAGCTGTCGTACGGCTAACTCCTTCTGATACATCACTATCAGTTTTTTCCGGACGCAAAGCAGGTGAATGTGAATCAGTAGAGATAGCTCATCGCCAAAGTGTGCGACTGAAATCAAAATACCACTTCGGTGTTCTATTTAGGTTTCGGCAGATATGCTCTGCAGATGGTAACACCTAACACCGAAGAAATGACTGTACGTTGATTTCGGGTGTCAATATTATTCAGGGTGTTCATATCGCATTTGAATGGTCCGAAAAAAAATGCAATCACATACTTCTCAATTTGATCCGGCCTGACACTGCCTATACCAGGATGGATGAAAGGCTAATTATCCAATTCCTTTTGAAACAGAACACTTAGACAGGCCGAAGCTTTCACTTCGCGAGCTTCGTCTCATTGGAATATTACCGTTGTCCGGTCGGAAGACTTGTTGAAACGAGTTCACCTGTGGATAGAGAGAAGTTGGTGCTGCTGACGCGATCGGTTGTTTGTTGGCTTAAGAGCTGCAGTGCCTTCAATAAACCCCTTACAATGAAATATGGCAGTCAAAAAGTTTTTTTTGGTTGTTGCCTACTTATTCCAGTTTGTCTTACTCGGAAATCTGCTCGAATGGCTGGTTTATTCAGCTATCACTCGAACCGCTTTTGTAGCTGATTTTAGAACTATTCATGAAACAACTGGAATGTCCACACGCTCGACGAAGCGGCACGTGAACCTGCGAGCCCTAATCAGTTGGATTTGTGGGTTTCTGTAAGGTTGCTGGTCACATCCATTTATCAAGTGGAGCCACTATTGCGTAACAAGGTGACTGAATACATTCCCAATTGGACGCAGTTTCCCGACTGAATAAGAGCCAAACCAAGCACATGAGGACAACGTTGACGACCACAACCTTGCGTCGTAGACCATTGCACGTTAACTTATGATACGGAAGGCCCAAGCTGACCGAAACATGACCTCGTGGATCGACCACGTAATAACAAACGAAGCTTTCCTGGATCAACCGCTATAAACGGGATGAAAACTTTAGTGTTTGAAAAGACCGAAGCGGTCTGATGAATAATCTTTCTTGTGATTCAATTACACTTTACCATGTTTTTCATTATTCTGGGACAACGATGCCTTGAATCAAACTATGTAAACTGCATCTTGTTCTCAATTGAGCACTGCACTGAGATGAATAGAAACACTCTTGGACCTCGTTTGCACTTTATTACTACGTTCACTTCTGCTTACAAAATTTCTCGGCAGATGGTTTTCTAATGTGTGCACGGGTTTCCAAAAGAATATCGAAATGACAATTTGATGAAAGTAGAATCAGATCAAATAAAACGTTTTCAGTTTGTTGAATAGAGAACTTCGAAAATATCTTCTAGGTTATGGAAAATGTATCTTTCTGTGAGGCACTCAGACTGTCGTATTCGATTTTATTCGCTGTTTCTAAGTCGCCCATCCATCTATCCGTTTTGCAATTTGCTTGCACACTGAGGTTCTTTTTGAATATAGTTGATGGAATATGCTATTTAATATATTTTTTGTTTACAACACCATCTTGTCCCGAAATAGTTCGCGACAACTGATCCGGGAAAACATTTGGAACGAAACCAACTGAGCTTTCCGATCCACAGTTAGACGAAATGCTGGGGCGAATAAAAAAACCAATCTATTCTCCTGCCTCATGTCCGACTTGATTTGCTTGCATGTTCGCCAAATGCTTTGGACACATTTTGTGATAAATATATCTTTATTTACGATCAACAACTGCCAGTTGTTTTCCTTATTTATCTACATCATTTCTCAAATAAATTTAACAGTTTTTAACCCATAAAAACTTTCCATCATTCGATTCGTGTATCAGTGGGTCTTCCTTCTCCACACAAGGCAAAAAGCATGAGGCACTTGATACCGTTATCCAGTTTATTACTAATTCACTAAAAGCTTCAGACCACTCATGATCGAAGCCGTTCAGCCTCACGAAGAAGATACATGGGAAGCAATAATACGAACATCTAGTGCAGCAAGTCGAATTACCAGCTGACTTTTCTTTCGTAATTTGACTAGGGCTGGTGTCCAGTTTCTGTGCTACATTATTTTGTCCGTAAATCAGTAAAAAAATAGAGATAGTAATACCAGGCGCACATAAAACTTACAAGAATGAGAGATAGAACAGAGCCGCAGGAAATTAGCAGTATTTATTGTGTCACCATAGTCAATAATATCCATATTTTTCGTATTTTGAGTTGAATCAATGTGTATTGTCGTTACTGTTTGTATTATCAGTAGTGGAAATAACTATAAAATAATACTTCGTTTGATGGCGAACTTATTCATCTAGATTTCCACTGTAGTGAGTTCTCCGACAAAAAGACTGTATTAGGTGCTGGAACCCAAGGGTGGATTAAACTCTCAGTATTCAATCCAAATTATTCTGGGATTTTTTCGTGTGTGCTTAATCCGTACTGAATATTGAATGAGGTAGTTTTATTGAAAATTTCTCTGAAAACACTTAGTCGTAGAATATACACACAAAGATCGAAGCACACTGATCGGGTGGAGTTTACAGTAGACTTCGTAGTGACATCCGAGTTTACATAAATTTCGATAAATTTAATCTATACAGAAGCCATTATATAGGGCGGAAAATTTTCATTAGGCTAGCCTCAAGTGCATTGAGGATCGTCCACCAGATAAAACCAGCTATACCGAAGGCAGAAGTGATTCAAACGGAGACAGCAATCTATTTGTTTATTCAGAGCCTCAATCCTCCATACAGAGTGCACATTCACTTTAGCAAAGACACGCACGCACACGAGCATTCATCCTGTATCGAATCAGCGCAAGACAGACTGAAACATACGAGCAAGAGAGCTGTCCCAGCTTTGGGCCAGCAAACAAGCGAATAGTTGACAAGCGAGTATCATGTCAGTTCAAGGGTACACTTCGCAGAATCATTGCAGTGTTACTTATCACTTGTCATAGTGACATGGAATTTGCGATCTTACATTATACGGTCGGTGAAGAGGGAGGATTCATTTTCTGACTGCCTTTAGTTCTTTGATTGAAACATATCCTCCCCTTGGTTGACTTATTTCCAAACTGTCGTGATTTCCCAGCTGTATTCTGTCGTTTATTTTATACTAAAGAACTTTTGCGATTTGCCAGGAAGCCATTTGAAGCCTTCGTTACTCACAGTTTTCAGCTATCTGCTCATCCCGGGTGAACATTGCCGTTGTGATTCCCACAACCCAGGCTGTCACAATTCAGTTTCTCATGCTGATAAGATAAATCCTCACCCCAATTTGGAGGAAAGATATTTACCTTTTGCACGTATCATCCAAATATTGCGCAAAATCATGGTAAATTGTGGCACCGCTGCCAAGTGATATATTCACTAGGGCATGCGATATCACCATATGTTCGCCCCTGCTGAACTGCACGAGCAAAGTGAATTATCTTATCTCAAAAGCTTACATGTTCCACTGATAAGTATGTAGCACAATTACTCATGGCTGACAAGGGGGGAAAATTCAGAAGCTTGGCACTGCCTAGTTTTTTGGAGCAGATTTTTGTGCACTCTCCGCTCAGACTTTATCGCCACCTGTGCAAGGCGCTCTAGTTTTACACAAAAAGTTGACTCTCGATAAGTGAGCTAAGCTCCCACACGATCTCTCCAGTTGTACCACACATACCCCAGGTTCTAACTATTTTCCGCGCTCTGCGGCGAGTTCCTTGGCTTTTTCAATATCAGAAGGATCATCGGCACCATCAAAATCCCACTAACACATGGAGAGACATTTTAAGATAACATGGCTGCTCCCAAGGTTCCGATACCAAACACTATTATCCTCAGACATACGTTCACTTTTTAAAAAACTGGATTCTGCATTTAATTACTATGCCGTACGAAAAAGAAATGTCGAAACGATTCGCCTCCACGAAAGCTGATTATGCCCAGCGGATAATGCGATAACCACAATCTCTTCAAGGGTGATCGGCCTACAAACCCCAGAAACTGTGTAGGTGAGGTAATCAATTCCGTTTGTTACCTGTGGGGCAAATTATCTCAGCGCTTATTTCAATTCTACGCAGTAAAAAGAAATCAAAATGTTGCTTGTTCCCAGCCCTATTTATTCAGTTTATTCCGATATGTTGTCTTCCTCAATGCATAATTTACACGTCAAAACTCCCACTTTTGCTGTCAGGCAACTCTCTGATACTGAAAACAATATTTCCACTGCAAATTCGGACACTGAATTCAAAATCACCAAGTCACATGATGCACGCGTAATGCAAGCAAGGTGATTGTTTTGTACGACAAACTGAACATTCTTATAAAACCAAAGACACACAGGCACACTCAAGATAACAGTCGTTTATTTAATATTACGCAATGTGTTTGCTGGTAATAATCCGAAACATTACACCAAAGCAAGGCGAACCCAATTAGCCATTCTCGTTTTTCGTGCAGCTTGGGATCATGCTTGCTTGAGACTAGCGCCTTTGCATATCTTCTGTTTCTTCTGAGGTAAATGACGGCGAGCTGGGGATTGATTCGATGATCTGACTATCACGTACGTTGTGGAAATGACGATTTGTGTCCGCCGGATGACTTTACAGTTCTCATTTGTCTACTCATCGCTCCCTGAAGCCAGCCTGAAAAATGTTCACCTACTTGACTGCAAAAATGTCTCCTCGCTGTGTTAATGTACATAACTAAGCACCTCTGCTCCGATCAGTAAATTCATCTACACTTGATGTTGTGTTTTAATCCCGAAGATCACAGGTGAATTGAAAATTTTGGCCGCATAAACAGAGCAACTAGTGGCACAAACAAGCCGCCTATTTAGTAATCCGTTGATGTCAACGACTTTAAGGATGCTTATAGAACGGTATTAAATTTTAAGGCGCTGATTACTTCGGCATTGCTCACCAATGGCTACGAGTGTTTGCGTATAAAAGAGTTTGGATGTACGTTGGCAACATATCATCTTTTCTTCCTCACTGTCATGAATTTCGTGAACCCAATCCCTTTAGACCTTATCTTGTTCGTAGAATTCCGTGGCTATTAAATTACAACAATTATGATGTCTCGGGATTCATATATCTCGCATTACTAAACACCGGCTCTTACAGACTTGCGCCCACCTTCGATGAATCTCGGTAATCCACGAATGATCCGCAAATGTTTGATATCTATACGCATCACATCATTGCCCAAGGTGGATCAAAAAGCATCACATATTTTCCTGCATTTCTGCTTTGCTGAAGTTATTTGAGAATGTACTCTTCAGTACCACTACTCCCCAGGTTTATTCTCCTTACCCGTAATTTTTTCCTACAGACGCTCCTTGTTGACTCTTGATTCCATGCTGGTGATTGATGGGGCTTTTTAAACCAGCCTTATTGTGTCGTTCGGATGTCAGATAACACCATTTTCTGTGGATTTTCTATCAATATCCGCAGTCTTACTAATTTGAAGGTCACCTGTGCTGTGGTATACGTCACGTTAACGAAAAGCTTACGTGTTTTTGTACATACCTAATATTTTGTAAAACATGACAACAAAGTTCGAGTTATCAGAAATGTGATGGAAGAGTAAAGAAACACAGCACGGATTAGCAAGTTCATCTCCGATAATGCTTTGCTGAAACACTACTGGCTACAGTGACCTAAGCGAGCAATATTCTTTCTTTTTGGGGGAGAAAATTGAGGTATTCGCATCAGTCATACGGGAAGAGTGCAAAAATGCAGAAGTTAGTATGCCACAAGTGTCTTGGTTACCCATCACTATCTGAGGTAAAAGTAATATATGACCTTTTGTCTATCTCAGTAATGGTACAGATGAGTGAATCCCTTTGAGTAGTTTTCAGTGGCTTTGCCCGACATGACCTCGCTTTTCTCGCTAGGCTTGATTTGGTTAATTTGGTACTTTTTTCTGCCAGACTTAGCCACTTAGTCTTAGTGTTGACGAATAGACCACAACTGTTCAGTGATCAAAAGCGTGCATTCATGAGCAGCTCTGATCCCTGTATCTTGAAAGTTTGTCTTAGTGTACAGTAAGACCAACAGGCAAAATATGTTAAGAGAATCATCATGATTAGTGAATCAGAGAAGTTTTTCACCTGACAACCAGGTCAAATTAGGGGCCTTGGTTGACTCAGCCGATTTCTCCGCGTTTTCAAACCCTAACCATTCCGTCTCGTGTGAACATGCCACTGATTATTGTGATTTTGATTTGATCATAACTTCCCATTTAAAACCAACCATGTCCAGACTGATCAATATTCTTCACAGTACTTAAACGGCTGCGAAGAAAGATAGTGTAGGTTCACAAACGTGAATAGAGATGGCAAGTCTGAATACTCACCAACTCGGTCAAATTTAAAGCGAAAGGCCTGAGTAAGTTGTACATAGATGCCGTCGTTGTCGTAGAATATGGGAATTCATAAAACACCTATGCCATAATAACTCAAGAAGCATGAGGGAAAACGCTGATGTTGAAAAACTCAACTCCGATTTCAGCTCAGTATCGCAGTGTACTTCCATGCCAGTGTTCAACAACTCATCTCAGCCACTATCTAGCGAACCCGCCACGGTCTTCCAACAGCTGCACAAAGGAAGGATAAATAAAACTCTTGGTTCAGTTGGGCTATCACCTGTTGTATTCGAAGGGTGTACTGATACCCTTCAGATTCCACCATCTAACATCTTTAATAATTTTATAACATGCAGGAAAATTTCTGAGATTTGGAGACTAGCCAAGACAAAGCCTGTTCCCAAGAAAGAATCCAGGACATGCCAGCCCATCACATGTTCGAGAGACTTTTGTTACCTTGAGTTAACGTCTGATCCACCGAAGAAGATACATACCAGTTTGCCTATTGGTCTTCGCACTCCACGCTTGACGCTGTAGCTCACCCAGTCCACTCAGTAGCCTTGGCTTTAGACAGAAAATGCAAGACCGCCGGAATGTTGTTTTAAGATTACAAAAGCTCATTTGGTTGATTTAATTGGTCATTTCTGTTTAGCATACCCCCAATAAGTGGTGCTGAGTCAAAAGTGTGCGGGCTGATTTCACACTTCTCCACTGATCGAAGACATTTTACTCGTTTCAATAACCAAAAGTCATCTTCTCTTCTGATTGACTTCCGTATCTTACAATCTGTAATTTTTTTGTCATTTTTCTTTTTTTCGTACTTTAAACAACTTCCAATCCCGTCGACATTCATTAGCTTCAAATAAGCCGACGATGCAGTTTTAGGATGTAAACTATCGGCATCAGATGGAGTTTCTCAAAAGCAAACCCAAATAAACGAATGCATCTAAATGAAATATTTTCTTTGCTCCCTGATGAACTAAGTACAGCCCTCACTACCAAGTCTCCCGCCCCATCTGCGAATAACAAACCGATATTTGTATCACAAGCAGTTAAATATCTTAGTGTTGCGCTGTCTCATAATCTTTCAGGGTCCAGGTACGTTCAACAGAAATTTCTTACATTCGGAAATTTGCCGCATTTCTCTCTTCGTTTAGGATTACCTCCGGTCCTCCATCAGTCAACTTTTAACTTTGTGACTGCATACGTACTCCCTCATTGGTTGTACTGCTCTCTGATAATGCTTGCCATCATTTTACTTGTAGATTACGCCGAGGCTTTCATCAAGCTCCATACAACCAACTTTCGAAAGTCATCTGCGTCATGCACTCGCTCAAATTGTGAATTCCTATTTATTCACTTTTCTTCAAATCGCAATTCCTTTTTGGCATATCATGCTCGTCTGCTTGCTGTTCCAATGAAAGTTATCAGAGATTTTCTGTACTGTTTTGTTGGATGGAAATTATCATTATTTTTGCGTGTTATTCACGATTCCGTATTTCTATAAACACAAAATATGGAGTAACTGGTGAAAATCTACCAAATCGGGTGCGTTAAACTACGGCTGACTTGACCAAACCTGACATGATGCCGTGAGATACATTACCTGATCTATTTCCTTCCTTTTTCCAGCGCCGTGGTCATACTGTTAGGCCAATGCTTCATGGCTAAGCTAACGTGCCCGGTTCTCTTCATAGGATCACAGTTTTCATAATAATCATGATACTGACCTAGTCTGTAACTGTTTCAAAATCCACACCTTACTGATTTCCTAATTGCACGCTTTTTACTTCTTTCAATACGAGGCACTCTTCCTATTTTTTTCAAGTTATCAAACGAGATGTTCAAAATATTGTAATATCTTCTCCACCTCCCACCCCACCCCCTCATATTAGTATATTTCTCGTTTTATTTTAAATCTCGTTGTCTGTGAATATACCATTAACACTGTTTTAAAAGCCTAACCATTCAAAGTTTTCATCTAATTTGCGAAACTGATTTCTCCGCTACAATAACAAGCTGGCTTTATCACTAGCAAGAATTTCGGCGTATGTGACACATTGGAAAAAAGTTATTATCTGATGCTAATAACTGCCTTCTGTCCGTAGCCTTCGAAGCCGCTCAATAATATTATCCTACTCGTTCAATATTCAGAATCACTTTTCCCCTCATGCCTACTTTTAGATAAACATTATCCCTAATCCCATTCACCTGCTTTTGGACTACAACCGAGTGATTGCCGATCTTGCTGTTCAACTCCGTCGTTAGTGAAAATGAGCTATAACAAATTAGGCTAATTTGATGATTTTATGTCGTGGTAACACTACATCGCATAAATGCTGTTTAGACTAACTGCAGTACATTTCATGTCAAGTAAAGTGAAGCAGATTCCTCGTGCACTGTAAAAAGTGTGCATTTAGCTATCGCATAATCACGTGCTAGCGACCTCGATCTTTGTGAGAGAGAAAAACATTTTCCCGACCATCGCGAGGTTTTCGTTGATAGAGCCTTCGACAAACTTGCGGTTTTCTCCGACTGTGTGCTCGAACGATTCACTTTTCACTTCGACATGGCGCTCTTTTTTTTCCTAGTATAGTTACTATTTCCGTGCTATGATATATAAAATACACAATCGATTGTGTCTACCACAAGCATGTTCTTCAGATGGAATACAAAATTTTACAGTAAAACTAAGTATAAAGATTAGAGGTGCATTCTACGAGACCTCAGTGATCTACATGCTTGATTTCGGCTAATATCATTGGAGCATAGTTTAGTAGCATACGCTGTAATGTTCTGATTCAGAACGAACAAGCTGCTTGTATTCGACTAATTGTACTCAGAATAACACAGATACGGGTCGTCACTTGGTTTTCTTATTTGTGTGTCACACTTAAAGCTACGTATTGATATGAGTACAAATAACCAGAAATGAGTTAGTTCGTTACGCTTTTTGTTCTGAATGAGTTCTGTGGGACTTTCAGACAATATTAGGATTTCGTATAGAGAGAAAAAGGTACGCACGGTTTGCCGCTTCACCTGGAAATATTCTTCAAGAACCTGGGGACAAGTCTGAAGTTCATCACAAGTAGTCCACGAAAGATAACGGGGATCAAGCACGCCGGAGTGACAAGATGCGAAAGTAGGTGAAACCACCAACTAACCGTATTTGGATAGGTAACATTTTAAGAGGTTTAATCTAAGAGTCAAGTTTCACAAATAAGGTGGAAGTATGGTCAAACCATATCAGGTTTCGTATTAGGCTTACGACAAGGTACTTTGCTGGCGTAGATAGAACCATATCATTTCCTTTTTTATAGACACGGAAGGTGAATTCTGCAATTTAGGTTTCCCCGTCTAAGAATACTGACGGCTTTTTTCTTTCTATCAAAGATGACAGGATGTAATGAATCAAACAGTCAAAGTTATCCGGGAAGGATGTTGAACGGCGGTAAGTAAACTGGTTGGGTTTGATTCACAGGGCGGTCCAATCAAAAATCACGTGGTCCCACGCACAATAAGACGGCATCGTGCGCGTCTGACTTACTCCATCGCACACCATGCCGACTTTCACTGGGTATTAGTCTTAACAGCTGTGAGTACCTCGTTGATCACGAACTTTTGATCCCCCAAAAAATCAATTATTAGAATACGAAACCTGCTTGTGATTCAAATGTTTCCTGCAAGACTTTCTGTATAAATGTTCTGCTTGTAAAAATGCCCTAATCAGTAAGTCCAAAAAGAAATACGTCTCATTATCGTTATCTATTTATTCCGAGTGTAATCCGGATAATACAGTCATCTCAATTAACTCCTCATTTCCACTACTTTCGGCGTGAAAGTCGAACCCCTCTTTTTTCTTTAAGCTGATCTTTGGTTCATGCATCTGGCAAAACTTAATGTCCCATGTGCTGCATGTTATTGTCAGAACCGAAACAACACAATGTTACGGCAACTAGCCCTTCATAGTCATCATTTGGATCTACGATTTTCCGGGGAATGCGACCACCTAAATATTTTCCCTGATAGCAACGAAGTTGTCTTTTGCTTATGCGGCATAATACTCCGGTAAACGCCAGAAATGATCATTCAAGAGCCGTACTACCGACGAGTAGGGGTAACTGTTGCATGTGTCTCTTAGTTTTCGTTAGTAGATATGCTTCACGTCTCACATTCTCGGTATTGTTCTATTGCCTTGTTGTTTTGTTTGCCTCCTATCTATTACGTAATAGTGATGCAACATTTCAGGAAGTTCGTAGTGTCCAGTTAAAGGCTACAGACTGAGGTTGTGACCAGCCGTGGCGCGAGGGTTTGAACCCGGGAGAAAGGAGTCATAAGTCCATTGGGTTGACCGTTTGACCACTGCCGGCCTAATAAATTTCAATAATTGTCCATTTCACGATAAAAGAAAAGAAATGAGGAATATTTAGCAAAACATTTCTCATTGCCTTCATGAAGGCAAAACTTGCTACTCACGAGCAATTTTGATTGATTGCATTGCTCGTCTGTGGTGTGAATTCTGAGAACCTTCGACGCTTCAACGAAGTTTTCTTGATGCTACAGATACCTGCATAGGGATTACACCCCTAAGAACCCGCGGTCAATCTGGTCTATCTTCCAGGACAGACAAGCTCTTCTACGCAAGCAGTTCAATTCAAAACGATAGTAATAACATTATTGTTTGGCAACATAAAACCATGCGAGCATATCAGGTCCGAACGAGGTTGGGAGCGTCTCCAGCAATCGATGCGGGGTAAAATTCAACACTCGGACAGTGCTCTCTAGTGTACTGACGTAATTGTTGTTGTTTCTAGGGAAATTATTGCTAAAACCGATGCTTTACCTTATCCCAAAGTGAACAGCCTTAATAAACACGGATCTGCTTAAGCGTTCGAGATCGCTAAATTAAATTAAATCCAATAAATTACACAGACATCTGTTTCCTGCAAAAATATCCACATTCTCCTTGCTCGTAATTTTCAGTGCACCAATGAGGATGTGAGTTTTCGAAAAATTCCCTTCAGTATGTAATTGATGCAAAATAGTTCAGAAGTTCTCTGTACTAACGAGCAGCACTGTTTCACCCACCCTAGTTTACTCTCGGCAATTTGTTCCTTGCCTGGCATTTTTATCTGGTCAGACATCAGCTGTGTGAACGGTCCCGGGCCTTTCCAGATTGTCGGACTTACTGATTAGATTGTCACATTTCCCTCTCGAATTCTCTATTTAACTATGACTATAAAAACACGGTCTAACTCCCGTGTTGTGTAAATTGTATACGCTTCACTCATTTAAACCGTGTACCCTAAACCGTCCCTATCTGAGACTACTCTGGTTGACTGCCTTATCCCCTTCAACGATGACTGAAAAAAGTCTCTTGCTTTTGTACCGAGCACTCACCTCTTCTTTGTTGTGCCTTATTTGTCCCAGTTATTTTTCCGTTGTTCGCTTACTTAATAGCAAGCCGTAATATAGAGATATATATATACATTCTGTGAATTTAGTTTTTTAATTAAAAACCTCTTCTTTAGGATTAATTTATTCACTCATCCATAGTGACCACTGATTGTTTTAACTGAATAACACAGAAATTGTTATAATTTAATGATTGTGCGAGAAAGTACTTGTGCTTCAAAGAGGTTGAAACGGAATACCTGGCATCAGATGGCGACAATGTTCAGACCTCAAATAGCATAAAGCAAGGGGATCATTGCACCGAAAGTTATCGATAAAAAAGGGATACGCAATCCAGAACTGCTTTTCTCCCGGTTTGAAAAATCCACATCAGTTTTAACACAAACGAATTTAGCCCTGATTTCAAGATGTATAATTTTATGTCTTGTGCAAAAGCTACTTGTCTTTGACAGATTTTATAAAATGAACATATATTTTTCCAGTGATATTCTGGCTGTTGAAAAACAATGCGGGGCCAAATTACTTTTTCGCTAAATTCATAAAAAGAACTACGAAATACTGCACCAGTTCTACATTGCTTGACCTCTAAGACAGATTTCACTCATTCTTTACCTACACTGATGTACAAAATTACAAATAGGGAGGTATTCATGGTCTGTGAATGATAACTAAATAGTAATCTTTTGAGGCCAAAGTTTTCAACCGCAGACGGAATAAATACAAGAGGTTGCTAGTAGGTATGTCCAGAACAAGCACTGCTTATTTTTGCGGCGTGATTGCAATAAATGAACCAAAATGACCATATAAAGTTCTCAAGGTTAATCCTTGAAACAGTAATTCGTGAGTATTCGGCCACTAGTGGCATAGGAAAAGTGACAACGTTGGCGCTTCTGCGGTTCTTCTCCGTGTTGCAGTTTTCAGTACCATTTCAATGTAATCTTAAAACGCGTACAACTCAAGCACACAACAGTCGGGTATTAAGACCCATCACAGCTGATACAGGATGCCACATCACTGACGTTTGCGTTGTCTTTTTTTGTCGTCAAACCAGAAGTCATTCCTCTTCGAAAATCGCCAGTTTCTCGTTATAGTTTCGATTTAAATAGCACATACTGTAATGAATTCGGGGATCCTTAGCGCCAAGTAAGACAAGCATATATCCCAATAAGAAATCGGTATTTTTCTGACTATCAAGGGGACAGACTACTATGAAAATCAAAACAGGCTGCCAGCCAGCAGACCTACTATCTCCCATCTCAAAGAATTATGCTAATTAAATAAACAAATTTCATAAATACGGTAATAAAGCACAAGGTGTTCAACTACTGCAGATAATGATATTTTCTTAGCAACTAACTTTTGGCTTCCACTGGTAAAAGACGGTGTAAATATGCTGTTTCGGTGACCGAGTAAACGTTGATTTCTTGGTGTAGTCTCTATCTGTTTGTCGCATTGTACTGTGTGATGAAATGTGATATTCTAACGATATCAGTGAGACAGGTAACTTGATTACTAACAAACGAGCTGCTTTACTACTGTTGATTTCAACCTCAGAATTTGTAGGCTATTTGCGGTGCAGTAAGAAGATAATACGTTAGAGTTGTTTGCATTGAAGTAGATATATGGGATCCGATGGTTCATAAGACGTAAGTCGTAAATAGTGGAACAAGTTCCTCATCTGGGTTTGGAAAGCAAAGTGGGAATCACCGGGTGACCTTCGTCTTTTATAGAGGTCAAATTTTACCGTCAGATACAATCAGATACAAATCAAGTAAAATTTTGAGATTTCACGTGAAATACGGTTTTTTTAAAGCATAAAAATTACTTTTGATTACTGTCAGTTATTTTTCTCTCAAGCTCAAAACACGTCGACCAACAAATTAAATAATGTTTCCGCCATTTTGGCTCATCATCGGTCAAGATCAAACATGCATTATTTTTCCCTAATGCTACCATAATTATGCAAGCTGGAAACAACATTCGAAGAAATCGACTAAAAAAGATTTTCTCAAGTCACAATTATCTTCCCCAACGAATCTAAGACTTCAATACAAAACGCCGAAGGCAGATCCCAAGGGCATTTTAAAACATGTCATGGTAAATGTTTTTACCAGAAAATAAAAATTTCCAATCAAACGTTTTCTGGAACATACCGCATAGATTATTCTGTTTACCGAACAACATCTGTTGAACTTGTTGGCTGACCAAAAAACCCACCACCATAACGACAGGTTATAGCCCAGCTGTGAGCTAAGAAAAAAAACGTTTTGACAAGAGCGTCTCATAGAACTATTATTATTACCGACGCACAGAAAGACAAACCAGAGGCGAGCTACAAGTTCAATGCACATTCTGATTTACGACAAGATCACAATTGTAGGAAAATTGATTTTTTTCAATGTTCTCAGATTTCCTCAGGTATTTCTTCATCTCTTCCCAACAATATAAAATGTGCATCAGGGGTCCAAGCGAATACTCCTCCTATAGGAACCCACTGAAAATCAGAGCAGTGACTCATTGATAAGCCTATATAGATTATTCGGAACCAGGACACGGTGATCGCTAGATGGAATATTTCCAGTTGAGTAGTGTGTGTAGATGGATGAACAAAGATTCTCTGGAGAAGAACCGGAGGTGCGCTTCGGATAATCTTTGTCTGCTTGTCTTTAGATTCTACTGGCATAAACAGCCTCTTATTTACTTTATTTTTTTGTATCACCCTTGCCTTTCATTGTACAAGCGGAATCAAGCACAGTGTCAGCCAGTTTCCTTGTAGAAAACTGCTTACAGCCAAATGATTACAAGATTGTCTTTGCTTCAAGCATGAAAATCAAGCTACATATATGGAAGAAAATTGCATAATAAGTAGTGCATTTCTGATTTAAGTAGTATCTACAGATAGGTGGGCAACGTCTCCGGGAAAAGCACGACAGATATTGCGTTTACTACGGGTCATCAGGCATGCCTATCCGGTACTCAGTCTATCCATTTGTTCTGATACCTGTGCACTCCGTAGGTGTTGGGGTTCCTCAATGGAATCTCGGAAAAAAAGCTTCCAATCACACTTCTGACACACAAACCAGATTGTTGTGAAAAGCATTGTATGATTGTTAACTGTTTTTCAAACCATACATTGAAACGAAATTGTTCGTTATATCACAGTATTCAGCCTTCAACCAATCACATCCTATTCGTTGCATAGAAGATCTGCGGTGTAACAAAACAGAACACAAATTCTTCTTCGAAAATATCTTCACGAAACGATGTATGGTCCAACAGAAAGTCAAAAGCAGAAGCCTCTGATTTTGGAAAGTGATCTCATGAAGAGTATGAAATTATCTTTTAAAAAGGGCTACCTTCTACAGTTGTTGACTCTCAATGGATGTCCATTTACTGACCACAATGCAAAAGAGAGTTAAAGCAATTGACACTTTGCCCACCTTTAAAGTGACTGCAAGACCACATATCCCAAATCTGGATAACTATACTTTCGCGAATTTGCATTCTTGAACTATACCGCGAGTTTGTTGCGAAACTTTTGCTGGAGCAGGACCATTCGATGAGTTTAAATTCGGCCGTACCATTTTATCGTTTTTCTCATCATCTGAGATTCGGCGTCACGAAGATTTTGGAAAAACCGACTGATATATAGAAACAAAACATTGCGTTCCTCTCAGAAGTATAGAGGATATAGTTTTTAACAATACTTACTATAAATGTTCATTGTAGTAATGGCTTCACTGTTTTAGAAATAACGCCGTTTATGTTTCTCTTGCATTTTGAAAAGGAAACACGCAGTAGCCGGACGGCACGATCAATTCACGGAATTATTTCGCGCCGTTCGACTTTTACCTACTGCAGAATTCTATGGTTCGATTTTTTGTGTTAAATACCCAGAATATAACAAACCATTCGAATGGGATCAGCAAAGCTAGGCCAGACAGGCACGAAGGCCATTTTGGTCGCGTAGGATGGGTTGCCTTCTTTTGATTGCCGTCATCTCCCCACTATCAGCAGACGAGAAACTCACGCTGGTAAAGAATAACCGAAGCTGCTTGTCGCGACTGGTCTTGCGCTTTGTTCCAAAGAGTTTTTCTACTGATGGTGCTGGCGTCTGAGATCTGGCACGCAGCTGATATGTGATTGCTCCAAGTTCAAATAGAGTAATATTTGAATCACTTCTTTTGAAGTTTTACAATTTCTATTTTTCTTTTCCATAATCCAAAAACACAAAGACCACATGGCACATCAACATGAATAGTATAAATCTAGTTTTTATCAAAACTACACAAAGGAAGTGGCAAAGCGAACTTGGATTTCATCTCTTATGTCCAGTTATTTACAGCTCTTTCAATTTTTTGTATTCCACTGAAAAAAATAACTTATTCGCCCAACTCTATTTATATTTTAACTGATAACGTAAAATCTCGTTTGAAAATCATCCTATTACCACTAA
Organism: Fasciola hepatica; assembly: GCA_948099385.1. Classification (NCBI taxonomy): domain Eukaryota; kingdom Metazoa; phylum Platyhelminthes; class Trematoda; order Plagiorchiida; family Fasciolidae; genus Fasciola; species Fasciola hepatica. Next base: position 2,868,201 of record CANUEZ040000012.1, on the reverse strand, counting down.
GCGATTTTGGAGAGATTCCGAGTCTTAAGTCCTGCTCTATCCGCCTTGTAGATACAGCTGTTTATCAGAACTACACTAAACGGGACCGTGTCAACGCTAAAATGAATTTCTTATATTGCACCTTTTTTGACAACGCGTTCCAAACTCTGCGTCTTGGATTACGATATTTTGTTGGTATAAGATTAGAAGGCTTTGATTTAGAACCTGTACTTATCGTAGATCAGGACTGAAACCCTGTGCATTGCTATTCGCTTCATTTTGCGAATAAATTAACAATATATTGATCAATCTGTCGTTTAGAGTGACCACATTGCTGAGATGAACTGATTTTCGCACCTTTGAATTTAGGCAAGTAGGATACTGCTGCAAGCTCTATGAGCGACAAATTATATTGTACTTTGGCACTGCACAAAAACAGTCAATTTTGAACTGCTTTTGGGATACTTCGGTTATTATCACCTTGCTATATAAATAAGATATCACTGAAAGGTTGCTGAGTGGATTATCCTACCAAAAATCACACTGCATACTTGAAAATACACTTTTAACGGAACGTTTGGAAAATCATTCACTATAAACTGCTAGTTGAATCCCGGACGTTTTTGGTGCTCCTTTTTAGTAAGGCTTTTCTGAGTCACAATTAACATGAGGATTTCAGCGATCATATGAGCCCATTTTGAAACAACTATCATTTTCGTGTACCCCTTAAGATCGATAAGAGTCAGTTGTTTTTGTGACATTTGTGACAAGATAGATCTGTAATAAGCAACCCAAACTGAGTTTTGGGTGGGTTTTCGGCGAAATTCAAGGAATAACCATCGGCCAAGGTCTCCCGTCAGCTTTCAATCCATAAACAACCATTTCTAATGTTCTTGTAATCTGCTTGCTCTCCTACTGAGGCGCCATCATACGAAAACACTGTTTCTAACCAGTGTTCTATGCCATGTAGCTCAGATAAATCTTCATTTACGTCCGGTATTTAATAGTTACATTCAGTCGACGGTCAACTGTTCTCACATCCGGATTCGAAGGGACTGCATAGCCCACGCCCAAAGAAAATACCTTTAAGGAAACTCAGGACAATTTCTACCAATATTAATGCTTTATTTACACCTGGGTTCAATGTTTCTGTGAACAAAATCTCATAAAATGCATACGTATATTCAAGCTATAGCTTGTTGTGACATTTTACATGTGAAATATCAGTTTGGAAAGCAAATGGGTGTTCGCAATTTTCGTTTTCCCCTGTAGGTTTTGCACCGGAAGACAGCCAGAATGAAAATTTAAAACTGTGTTCATTCTATCATCTCTTTCCGGATGACAGATTTACCGGTGAATAATTTGGCGCCCTCTTTCGAACGTAACGTTGCGACATTTGGCTACACGTTGCACTAATAAATTGAATGACTACGAACTAAGAAACTAAAGAATGCATTCATTCGGTTATTCCTAAATTTGCAGGCAGGTGCGTGATGTTACTAAACCTACACGGATATTGCTTCCCTAAGTTTATAGTGCAAACTTTGGCCAGGCCATATTGGTCCAGTATTGTCATATACGTGGTGCCGATTTCCGAACATTTCACTCCTATTTACTGGATTGACTGATGGTTGATCATCTTTGGATTCTTTGGGTTCCTAAAACTACCCGTAGTCAAAAGTGAATACGTAGCGACAACTTTCGAAAAAGTTGGTAATTTGTTTTACTGCGTAGTATTCATTATCGATACTATTATGGTTTTTTTTTTCCAGGTTTTGCTTTATACTGGACAAAAAATTTGGATCTTTATATTCCTTGCGCTGACTTTTCCAAACACATCCGGCCTCCCACCAAGTAATAAAATTTGTCACTCCCGTGGCTGCACTTGCCTTCAGTAACCGGCTACCTCGACTACAATACAGTTTGGCAGTCATTCTACGGGTACCAAATTGAAAATTTTTATTGTTTGCCAGCTTCAACTAACTTCTGTTCTAGGAACAAATGGATGGACTACAGATGAGAACCAGTATTCACGTCTGTCTGAAAGTATCAGCTGCAAGTACACATTGTTCTCGTGGATACATCCATTGAAAATATATCGGAAATTACCGATCTAAAACACTACATGCTTTAGCTTCTTACCAGAACAACATCCGGATACAGTATGCGTTCCATTGAGTTCATTCCACTTTTGTCGCACTTACTGGAAAGCATAAAACGAACCGAGATAAGGTAAAACCCAAAAGTATCTGGCGAATTGCAGAATAAATCATAAAGTCTGGGAATGATTTTTCTGGATAAATAACTAAAGGCTTGGTTAGTGAAAATCAGCATTGAATTAAAAGGTAGCTTACCTCAATCTACCGTTGGCCATTTTCAGTCGCCTCTGGTGTTATTGTTCTTACCAAAAGAAGCAGTTGAAATACAAAATGTCAACCGATCCATTTTTGTACTCTCAAATGTTTTTATTTTTCACCTTATGACCAAGGATACGCGGGACGAGGTAGTTAAAACTGACACGACCATTCCGTGTCATTGACTGGTTTTGTCATTCAGTACAAACCGAAACCATTGCATACTTCTGAAGACTATGTTTAGGTATTGGGTGTGCCCAAGGAATGCCACCCATTAGCATTTCAATTATATTGACCAACTACTCCTGCTGGCTGATTGGTTTTTCTTCAATATACAACTGGAGAAAAACAATCCAAGAGCGGTGAAACCTTCTGGTTTATCAAGCAAACAGTCTGGAATTCCCTGAATGGTAATTTATACAAATTTCCTTTGCAGGGTAGTTGCGAGACACCAGGGAATTAACTCAGATTAAAGTCAGGAATTTTCTCTAGGTAATTATACCGATCCATTCAGGCGCGAGAAAATTCATCTCATTTTAACTGAAACAAAATATGTTAGCCTTTTCGGGCAAAATTGTACGTACCCTGACTATATCATCGATTTTATAATAAAGCTCTATTTAACTAGCTATTCGACAATAATCTGCCAGAAAATGGACTACTGATTGATCTAACAAATAACGTTCTCACTACGGATAAGTGATTTTTCCAGAATAATAGTTTTTGAGCACCAGAACAGATTTCACTTTAACGGTATTGGAATATTCACATTACACATCTCTCCTGCACAATAAACCTAACATATGACATCGAGGCATAAAGTTTCAAAGAGCAGTACCAATAAAGTTTCTCATCAAAAACATTATTTTCAACTGGATTTGATTGTGATTCTATTTGATCATTTTTTGTATTTAAACTTTACACGGAAAAACGCTTTTAAATTCATAAAATGTCACTCAAAAGGCGTTATTTGGATAAACTAATCACATGACAAGAATAATTCGATTGGGACAAACCCCTGCCCATGACTGGTATTTATTCCAGGTCCATTCACATGACCATTTACCCACTGTTACCCAATGTATTTTGTGAACTACTTGAGAATGAATTACAAAGGAAAATTGCTTCTTCAAAAAGTTAATTTCATTTTGTCGCTATTTTTGTCTTGTTGAATATTTCTTCTCGAGGTTCAAACAGATATCAGTTGGACTAATTACCCTCTCGTGGATGGGGTTCAACGTTGCGATGCCGGTTTTTCCCTGATTCGCTCATTTCAGTTGCACAGTGGTTATCACCAAAGGGACTAACACGATTATTATCTTCCAGGAGCACTTGGTACACAGCTATGCACCAGTGACTGCATTCTTGCTGAGGATATAACACTGACAGTCAGGTCATCCATCTCGTTTAGTAGACCAAGACCATTCAACGTGAATCATATTCATGACTAAAATTGTACTATACTCAAATGTGCATACCTTTGTCAGGTACCTCATGGATGCAAACTTCCATAAATTTGTAATGGTATCTGATTTGATTTAAGTTCAAGACCGATGTTCACGTGGTTGAATGAGAATGTATTCACAATCTGCGGTTTTATAGGGGCTAGTTGGTAAAATAATCTGTTCTATATCTTATTATATAAAACACGCATAGGAAAGAATTAAGTAAACAGTTTTGCAATGTGTTTGTGCTACGAGAAGGGAATTGGATCATATTAAATTCCCGTTTAACTTTTACACGGTTTTTACCACTCCGGTTGGACGACTTTGGCTTGTTCCCCGTTTTCAGCCATTTTTACGCAACCTGCCTATACTCGGTAAAGCTACGTTCACGCTAGTCTGTGTGCGTGTGTGTGTACATGTGTGTGCGAGTGCGTATTGAGCATAGCTAGGACGGAAGCAACTGAACTGGTAATAAAATAAGCCCATTTCCTGTAATCCGAAGAAATCCTCGAGGATCACCTTGGCCATAGAATCTGCATTGTTCCAAACTAATGCATGCCGTTTCTTTCGTGTTCTTTGTGTGTGCGTGTGTACGGATGGGTCAGATTCATGAAATAAATCGGAGACCCGATAGTCCCGTGTATACTTCAAGACGCACCACATAGTGACGTAAATTGTAGTGATTAGGCAGATTACGTATGCGATATATTTTCGCCGAAATAAGGGGTTTTCGTCGATGGATTAATTTTTATTGTGATTTTGGAGGGTAGGTCACTTTTGTTGACAAATGGCACTAGCAAATGCGCATAAATTTAGCTCATTGATGAAAATAATACTCTTTAAGTGGAAATTCCATAGCACACAAGGCAACTAATACTTTCGTCGTAAGCTTGATGAATTCCCCTTATTTATCTTATAATGACGGAGACGCAGAAACGGACTTTCCAATTGATGCACAGGATAAAAATGTGCGCCATCATTTATCAGTTCATTGAAAGAGGTACACAAGATCCATGTATTGTTTGTTCAGAGGCTCAAGCGTCTAGCGCTGTATTGTTTACCATGCAACTCATGATTTCTTCAGACTGAATTGTCTAACTTTATCTAATTGTCAAGAGCCCATTGCAGATTTTCACTTCCTAAGGTCAGATAGCACCAGAATTTCTGATATGAATGAAAGTCTAACATGCCAGAGCAGGAGAATGTAGCGCAATGCAAAGCATCATAAACAGCTTTTGACGTGTTTAGTTAACACACTTGGCAACGACCAAATTAATTTAACTCTCACACGGGAATTCACAACAAGTTTATTAACACCACACCCTAAAGGCCTAGAAACTATTTCATCACCATGTCCTGATCAGATTAGCTGGTCCTTACCAAGAAGTAGTTCTGGTACCCAAGCCCATTCTCCTTGTAGTTTGCATGATTTGGAAAAAAGCCTCGTTGTTTTTAAGAAAGAGGAATTTTAATCAGCATAAAATGTCCCAATTCTGTTTCACGCAAAAATGAGAAAACAGATTTCTACTCATGATATCGTACTTTGAAAAATCAAGTGGGAAAATGTGTGTGTTTATTGGCTGCATTCAATTGTAACTGACGGGTCCGATACGAATAAAACCCTCAGAAAATGCTACCACTCTCAGCATCACTACACACAGATTGGCTCTGATTACAGCATACAAAAGCGGTTCGATTTTCGCTAGGAGCAGGCATGTTGGATTGAAAAGACTTCGACGCAAGGGTACATCTAGGAATCCATATTAGTTTATAATTTATTATGAAAAGAAGAGAAATACAACCCCAACCATTTTTATGATATCTAATGTGCATTCCCAGCTCTCCATTGACGGATAATTTATTTCAAATCCTTCGACGGGAATGTTTTGAAAATATCTAGGCAAACATTCACTAACAGGCTTTTCGTGGATGACATCATTCGTGATGAAAGTACCCAAGATTGTTGAGGGTTTTCCTCTCATTTGGGGAAGACATTATGATGCCCGGCGAATAGGTTCGATATGACCACCGGTGAGTCAGTAAATACCTAAGTTCTCCTATGATGATCGCTTGATCACTTTCAATCGCGTTTTATGCAAACGAAATAGTTGAACTCGAAACATATGTGTAGTTTCCACATATATTATCGTCCTGCTGTCTGATCGTTGTAGTTTACTTTTGATCCCGAAGAGAGCTTGTGTCAGTAGACATCTTCACTTTATGATGAATGGTTGTTTGCGCTAGGCTCTTAGCGGTTTCCTTACCGGTGCCTTCACTACTGATAGTTATGACCGGCGGTAAACAATAGGTCATCCCGGGGGTTTTTCAGTTCCTCTGTCCTCACCCCCCCCCCACACACCCGCGGTTCGAATCTTGCTCCAGCCTATGCCAACGCCATCGGTCACTTTTCCCCAGTTGGCAGCCCAAAATTGACCGCGACCGCTTTCCTGAAAACATTTTGCCATCAATATATAATTAACAGAGAAAAGTAAATTTCAAAAAATAAGCTTATATCAGTTCTAGTTTATCGCATAAAAAGCAGGCATCTCGAGACAGACAAGGCTCAGAAACCGTGGAAAATGACATCAAGGGAATGAGTTCTCCTTTTATTCTGCTTTTCACTGCACTCCGTCCTTTGCAGGGGAGGTAAATGACTTTTCTGTGGCGGATCTTTTCGTTCAAATGTAGAAATTCTGTCTTCAAATGATTTTTCGAAGGTATCTGCCGCCTCTCTATTGAGTTTTAAAACGAAAAGGGGTGTAACGATGACAACAAAATAGTAGCTGTCTACATCCACTTGGACTCCAATCGTCTGTCATTGGATACCGTTACACACAACGGCTGAAAAAAATCATGGTGCATGTTGCAACCTCGCAAAATTGTCCCACCGAGTTTTCAAGTTACCAGAGAATAATTTTAGAAGGATTAGTATTTTGCTTTAAAAGCTACACCTGTCTGCGCCATCCGTAAAGAATTCCGAATTGTTAAGTGCGAAGAGTAAAAAAACGAAAGTTAAATCTTGGGGTGTTGTCAGGTTTTATTTGCTTGGTGTAATGATATTCAAACATCTATCTTGAACAACTCGTGCCTGTCGGCAGGCCATCATATTGCTTCTTCCAGTCTGGCCTAAGAACCATTGAATGCCATTTGGAAGGTTGGTGAAATTTGTTCACACTGTTCCTGGAAGTTAGCTAACAGTGAGAATTCCAGCTACTTTAAAAGTTTTTTCCCGAAAAACTATTTGAATCTACAGCACTTTCACACTGTTTAAGGCAGACCTGCAAGAATCAGCAAATGACGCAGCCAAAATAAAAGTTCTCTGCTTGGTAGCAGCCACTATCTGGGCAAGCACCATGGTGATCAACAGTTAACGGTTCAAGTGGTCGACAAACTTGTAAAGAGTTGCATCTTGCAGCGCTCATCAAACAGCTTTTCAGAAAGCTAAATCTTTAGATACTTGTTTCTTTGAATAAGTTTCATTGTTATCTGTAACTTAAATGGGAGGGAATGACAACAGTGTAAAAAAATAAGTGTGTTGATACTATGTGATAACATTTTTTAGGATTTTTCTTGACTGCAGATATCAATTTGATAGCTTTTGCAGCAGGAGGTGTCATGTCATTCAGCTTTTCATGTTCTTTGCAGAGTAGTTTCTTGACCGTTACTGTGGTTTTCTTCGTAGTAGACGTATGCTATGGAAATCGACTGTTGTACGGACGACGGGTTGTCATTGTTCAAAACCGGCAACCGAAAGGTGACATATCACGTTCTGTTGGAATGCAACAACCCTCTCCCCCCTTGTTAGCCGACCCGGATAGACTGAAAGTTATTCTGTTTAGCCCGCAATCAATCACCATTGGTTTGATTCACGGTTAGGGCTCGGTGGCTGTGTGCTGTTCATGGTGATTCCTGACGAAGATGAAACTACCAAACGGTACCATCATGATTTCCGTTTATTTACTGGGCGTTGATAGTGCTTGATGAATCGTTTTATTCATCAGCTTTGCAATTTTCACATTTTTCCTATTGCTTGCTGACGCAAGACCATGTTATATTTGCTCTGGAGAGGTCAAGGCGTGTGTTTAGCTATTGGTACTCTCTTTTTATGCCGCAAAACTGATTACTGTTCTTTCAATGTAATTGTTTTACTACTTATATTCGTTATATTGAGTGTACAATAGTATATAGTCGTAGGATGCTCAATGCGAAAATGACCAATGACAGTAAAATTAGAATTCGAGACTCAGTGACTTTATTGTGCGATGATGGTGGTTTAACCTTTGCTAACATCTAAAAACAACCTATATTCATGGTTCTACACGGAGTTATCATAATTTACTGAGGGTAGAACAGAACTCTGTCAAGAAAACGCAATACAGCTTTGAATACTGAAAATCAGAAGTGAATTCGAATTACCTCGATGAAAAATTTTCCCCAATTAGCGCGTTTTTGAGGGGTTCTGCAGCTAGTCAGGAAAACTATCAACCCTTCTGAATTATCCCACTTACAATTTTTCCGCCAAATTACACCTGCTCACAAAGCAGATGAAGAAATTTGTGGATCATAGCTTAATTATGTGCTTAAAGCCCACGATGAATCAATGGGAAATCTCCAATGAGCAATAACATTACTTGGAAGCATGCTATAAATCGCTACACTTTCTTGCTACTGTACAACTGGGCAGAAAAAATAATGCTTTTAGATAATCCTGAATTTTATGGGGTAACCAATGAGCACTCTGGTGGCGGAATTTTCAAAGTGCATAAATCAGTCACAAAATTCATTCTCAATAATCTGCTTTTCCCTAGTCAATCGTCCAAGATGAATCCAAGCTGTCCTAATCCAACCGAAGGCATTTTATACGTTGCTGAAATAAGCCAGCGAAAAACCCTAGAAACTAGAAAGAATGACAACTAATCCCCCCTTCAAATTAGACTCCAGCATCGTTTCTCGATGTTTCCCGAGTTAGTTTCATAACTTCGCGTCTGCGGAGTGCTGAGTGAGAATTGATGCTTTTCACGCACAGACTGCTTTCTATTAATGGTGTCATTTGAGAAGGCACTATAAAATTCCTTTCTGCGTGGAATGGGCCTACACAGTAACCGTCACCAGCGACTGTGTATTTCCCGCCACTCGTGACACTCAGCGGAGATTGTGCACCGCAAGCACTGCCTCAATTTCACTATGCTGATGCGAATTGCACAAATTATGCACGCTGATTACCCACCCAAATTACATTTGCATGTACCAACCCCCACAAGGAATTTGCAAATGCAATGCTTTCGGCAATATTGCACTCTGCATTCACAGATGTCCACCATTTGAATTCAGGCGCATGACCAGGAGAGTAACTTCTCTGGGCAAATATTGCATTGGCTCAAGTGCTCTTTCGACGGGATGAATTAAACTGAAATTTAAAAAAAGAAATTATAATGGGCGATGGTTGCTGCGGGATATTTTTGCACAAAGCTATTTTTATAAATGAATAGTCGCCGGAAAGCGTCTCTCCTTTCACCACTTACCATCCAAGTGACACGCACTAATATGATCGGTCCATAGTGACGGGGCTTCCAACGTGAACTGATAAAAGACTTACCATTCGGGATTTCGACAAAGGTCGAATTAAATTTGAAACGGAATGTAACTAGGTTCAATTGTATTTAATTTATCGCAAAACTTACTAGTAGATACTCATTTCTAATACAACTGGCACCAAAACCACCAAAAGTGCGCTATTTCATCACAGTTTTACTCGGGATTATATATTCTGCACCACCCTCGGCTCTGCAACTTTGGAAAGAGCATCTTGTTGACCTCTCAAAGAAATTGCTGTCACACATAATCCGTCAAGTTGCACATTTGTAATTTCACCAACACCAGGAACATTTTTTCCAAATTAACAATAGTTATCCAGCTGGATATACACTTACGGCTGACAGTTTCGAAGTTTCATCTGCACAGCAAGTAAAGTTCAGGAATTTATGCTTCGACACAAACCACACTTTATAATAGTATTCATCCGGTCAACCGAGGTACAAGTTGCACCGAAAATATCGCAGTTTTGATCGAGTGACTGTTTAGATGTACTCCCAAGACGCCCGAAGTTTTTAGTTCGGCTTCAAAGCTCAGTCTGTACTTGACCCCCAGGCTCTGAGGACGTTTATCTTTTGATACCTTTCAAACTGTTACGAAACCAAACTTCATGAATTGTGACGAGCTTCAGATTATTTTAACTTGTTTTTCACAATCCATTCAAGTGAATAACCGCTTCGTCGAATCCTATCTATATACATACCTCTTGCAAAGGTGCGATGAAAAACCATTGCTATTCTGTAATGTTGATTTCAAAAACAAATTATTGCTTATTTGACTTTAAGTCTGTTGTAGGAGTACTTTGGTAAAACATAAAGACAACCCGAAAAGAATGACACTGCCCTCTTTCCCAGTTTATCCAAGTGGGATGTTTTCAAGATTTCGTATGTTTAGAATACAGTCAACAGTTTTCTCCCAAATTGAATGTGTTAGTGGATTCATAACTCATTTTCTGATGGTTAGAAGCCTCAACGGATGACCATAAGCATAACGGTATGCAAAGAATGCGAGCTGTGTAATCTGATAATTCATTAGGTTTCATCTTATCTTTTCAAGTACTTTCTTTTGCATGGTGTTTTATTAGTACAGTATTTCAGGAAATGGGTAGTGACCAACGAAAGGCTGTCATTTGAGAAAGTGACTGGCTGTGGCGGAACAGGGGTTCGATCCCCCGGGGGTCGAAGGGTTGAGAGCCCGCCGGGATGACCTTTTAACCACCGTCAGTCATCGTTAAAGTAGCGACAGATTGACTGCGTAATATCTCTTATTCCTTGATAACTGTTATTAAATGAATTTTCCAGAGAAACTTCGACATTTTCATGTATGTACCACTTCTTTTTTAAGAAAGTGGTCATCTTTACTGCGATAAAAACATTGGAAATAAAAAGCCTGCACTCCCTTGATTTTGGTAATGAACTACCATGAGTTATTCGAATGTAATGTGGACTGTCTTTCTGCCACATTACAATAAATACCATCAAAATCCTCCAGGATTTATTGTGACAGCAAGCGACTTCAAGTTGCAGCTTGATAGCCAGTCGATAGTGAGACAGCTTTTTATCGAAAATAGCAGAGATGTCCACTCAAAACAATTGAGAGAGATTTCTCCTCGAATTCCTCTAAAGTTAGCATGTGAAAGGTTTCAGTAAAGTTTTACATATATGTACGTATCTGTTTAACTCCAACGAGATTTTCAGTCGTTATAATCTCGCATAGTCTCAGGCGGTGGATTTTGTTCCACACAGCGGGAATTTTATCAAGTTCGAAGACCGATCAGCACCAGTATATCTAGCATTCATCTGGGAGAAAAAGGTATGTATCATTGTTCACTACTGTTCTAATAGGCACATTATGTCTGGACACTGTAAGTCGATCTTTGTCCATCACTTTGCATATGAATTCTAAAATGGGAAAACACCAACACCACCGACTTGATGATCACCGAAGTGTATCATGATTACTTGAAGAAAGTGTTCTGTTTTCTATAACCAACGCATTTTTAGCCTACTTTTGAAAGCAGGCCAGTGATAATTTCCGGGGGTTCAAGTTGCTTGGTATTCTTAGCGCCTTAGATATGTGCCTGTACGTGTGATGGTCTGAGATAATTTACTCACTCCCTAGAAAACAAAAGCCTCTCAATGTTGCTTCGTTCAGCTGGTGCACTCTATGAGACAAATCTTCCTGCAGATACATGTGGAAAATAGCATGCTAGAAACCAGATACGGTTTTCGGATCTTCCATTGTTTTCCTGAGTTTTTGGACAGTTTTAGACCTATCATTTTGATGGCCGATTGATGCTTGCCCGATGGTTTTTAGATGCAATTTTGTCCGTGCTTGTTTATTCACCCCTTTGACTGCATTCTCCAATATTGTTAGGTCGTAGATTGGAGCAAACGCGGGCGTGATTTTTGCCGTTTTGTGTTTCGTTGAACAGTCACGTTCAATTTGTATGCCGACCATTAACATTTGGAAAATTACTTACACAGAATCTCAGTGACTAGCAGATCTGCAAGTCTGCATATTTTTCCGAACCCAGTTTCTTGGTAGTATGGCGTGCTAGTTAACTGCCGTAGAAATCATCATGTCCCCATTTAGTTTTTTTTTACTGTGAAAATACCCTTGAATAGTTTCCGTAAAACATACAAACAAAAAAATGTGTACGCAATTACAACTTCTCCCTCCCCCTAGAGGATAAAAATCCCCAAGAGAGCGGAGATATTTCATGGCTTTAGTTTCATTAGCAAAGCATTGAATTCACCAGATTTCTTATAAACTTCAATTTGAATATATAAATAAGACTTTTGAAAAATTTTGCCTTCGTAGAGTTCGACATCGAAAATAACACGGAAAACCAAACAAAAAAGTTGCACATCAAAAGGACATCGAAGTAGTGGGTTGACAGAAAATTATATTTTCATTTGAAATTCATTTACAGAATCCCCTGATCCGTCATTTGTCCACTGTACACCTTATTGGAAGGTGCGTTTAGAAGGATAGTTTGAACACGTTCTAATTTTCGGGACTTTACTACCGACCGGTTTTTGCTGAACTATTCGGGAAAACAACTGCTAAACATACCATCCTAGATCTAAGACGGATTGGACAAAAGGTCTAACGAGAACATGAATAACATGAATTTCGGGTGTACTAACTGTAAAGCTACTGTTATCATAAGGTAATGTTCTTTTTCGGCTAACTGTCATTTGGACCCCGCCTTTCAAGCATAAACCTCAACCAGTCCGATCAACCCTGCCCTCAGAAGCATCAGACTCTAGTTTTGACCTTGTTAGAGGTCATCAGTAGTGCATATTCTCCGTCTCACCTAGGTTACAAGCCTGGCTTTTTCTCCTTGAAGGCATGCGTGTTACCCCTGCATCTATCTGCTCCCATCCGGACTGATCCGAAACACTGAGTTAAGTTTGTTCAAAAGTTGTCCTCTATGGCAGCCAGAAATGCTGGACATCTTTGAGAAAGAACTCGGTATCTGTCCTGTTAAACCCAAGCACGGTGGCGCAGTGGTAATACACATACCTTCAAGGTAAAACGTCCAGGTTCAGACCCTGAGGTTCAAACCCTAAGTGCGGCTGGGGATGAGCTCTGACAAGAGCAAAATTTGAGCGTGGTTCTTCCGAGTGCACGGCTGATCGGGCTGTCCAAAGGACAGTCAGCCGACAAAGTGTCATCAATCCCACACACTAACTGCAAGTAACTGCGAGACATATGTAACGTTATTTCCTAGGCATATTGTAAGCTGCTTGGCGGGATAGTGAAGGAATGTATTCTTTTTTTAGGTCCTCTTTTAGGTGACTATTATACGGCATACTGGGTCACTCAACAATAGAACCCTGAAAACATTCGAGCCAATGAAGTGTACTGATCTGAAAATCCCAGAGGGGCTAGAAGCCTCGTCACGAGTAATCAAAAATCCACCGATTGCCGCCGTCAAAGCACAAGAAGACGAAATTTCAGTGGAAGCGTAGTGGACTTAAAAAAAGTCAACAGCCAAAGAGACTGCACGGACGGTACTCGGGAGAACAAAAAGGTGGGCTAAAGACTGAGTCTCTAAAAGCAAGCTCTAGTTTTCAACCAGAACATACGGTAGTGAGCAAATTGAAGGCACCCATCTTGTTGTTCGATTTATGTAAGTGTAGGATTCTATTGTGTACCTACTGGTCTTCAGCTCATAGAGATTTTCTCGTTATATTCTGCAGATGGATTGCTTGCACCCTACATGGAAGAGAGTCGGTCCTTGCATGCTACGTTTCTGGCGCCCACTGCCAGACCGCACCGAGGGAAATGGAAGGCTTTTGGAAATAGACCCAGTATAGACCGAGGAAAAATTTGAACGGAGATTTGATTTGGGTGCGACCCAGACTTCTTGCAGTGTGGATTAGGCAAGGTGTCGTCCCGGAGAAGTGAGTACCCCTGGTGTGTAGTGCATGATCACGGAACACTGTGGACTGTCTCCTTTCTTTGGGGGAACAGTGCATTGTGCATGTTGAAAGCAGCCCTTTTGCGTGTGTGTGCGCCGTCACGTTACCAAAGCAAGGAAGGCGGCATGACAGGTGAGGGCACCTGTATTTAGGTGGTCAACCAAGTCAAGTTGCTGAAATTTGTACAATCATTTATATAAGTCTTTTTCAGACGGTACTGTAGCAATGATCCACGGCTGTCTGAGCATTTTGGCTGCGTTCTAGTCAGTTGTCTGTGGCCATTAGCTTTATTCATTTGTTCTCTATTTCTGTTCGGTTGGTCTGATAGTTCCCGTTGAAGACTTGACCGGTAGCCCCTTACATGGGCTACCTTGTTGGTTGCCTGAGATCTTTCTGCGTCCCATCTTCTATCCCGTATGCCTCTTTTTGTCTGGTGGAGGGTGCTTCCAGCATATTCATCGTTTGTTCTTTGATCTGTGGCTCTCAACTGATTGGCCCGATCGGTTCGACATTCACATCATTCCTATGTTCTAGTATTCCCCGTCACTATATGAAGCCCGGCTCGCGAGTAGCATTGAAAGCTGCAGATTGTAACTGGAGGCCACTTGCTTCGCTAAAGCTGATTACGATGTATACCAGATAAAAATATCAAAAAGGGGACTTCATCTAGAACCGATGACATCGGTAAACTGTTCCGTCTCATTCACAACACCTGAAATGGATACTGAAAACGGTATTTGCTTCTTCGTGGCGCAACAAGAAACCACGTACCAGAAAAGCTTAAAAGTGGGCCGATGGGTCGAACATTTTGGCCAACTACGCAACCGGCCTACAAATCACTCAAAGGATAAACCAACTTCAACTCTCTCAGTCCAGTACGGAAGCAACCGTGACCCACCGGGTACCGAGAATATCATAAAAACTAATAACAAACTGAGAAATAGAGAGGCCGCTGAGGAAGACGTCATCCCCCAGACTTATTCATCGCCAGTGATTGAAAAGCTATGTAGGTTTTGGCTCTATTTGGTAAGAGGAAGCATTCCCGATGGACTGGGTCATGTCTATTCCGTTGACCATTCCGAAGAATGGTGATGATCGGTACGTGAGAACTACGGATAGACCAGCTTCGTCAAAGTCGCCGCAAGGATTTTTGGTGAGCCACTACTCTATCGTGTCCCCAAGGCAAGAGACCGAAGCACTAACCTGAAACCACGGAGGTTTTCGCTGTAGCAGAGGCTGTGTGGATCAAGTCTTCACACTGCGCCGAATAATGAATCAACGCTATAAGTTCCAGAAGCTAAAGGTGGCTTGCTTATCGGATTCCGGGTTGTCTTGGTTAATCGCGAACCACTTTGGGCCATAATTCTATCCGATAGGCTGCCAGATAAGTTTTCAAGGCTTTTGAGGGGAGACTGCACGACGATTAGCTTTCGTGTGCATGGCAAAGAATCCTTAGGGTTCACACTCATTACATGAGTTAGGTATGGCCGTCCTCTTATACCGGTGCGGCTTAACTACGCTATGGATTGGGTAGAGAATCAGGCAATACAAGACTACGCTGGCATTCAACTTAGCCTGAAAATACACATCTCAGTCCCGGAGTTCGCGGATAATATTGTCGTGCTAGGAGACTCCCCGTTACGCTCCAACCAGTTCTCGGTCAAAGCGATTTTGGTCCTTGAAAGCTACGGAGCCAATTGTTTCTCCCGCAGGAGATGGTAGAAGGGAAGTAAAAAGTATGGCAAGTATAATGACTACCCCTCATCATTGGAATATAATTCTTTTTCGATAGAAGAAGCTAGCAGACCAGAATAGTGGGCGCATTTTTAGGTCTGCTTGCGGTTATTCACTGAAGTCCGTGGTATATTCTTGTCGATTGCGAATACAAAGTATATCAACGTGAGAACTATCACAGAGGCGCAGGCTGCACCAATAGCTCTTAAGACTCGTCTGATTTTGGTAAATAAACATTTTGTTTAACATTTTTTGTAAGGGAAGCTACTTTCTGTGAGTTGTGTTGTATGTTGCTTCACTGAGTTTTAGTAGCTTCCTCGTGGGATTGCTCAGCTTTACTCTGTGGTATCTGTCAGGTAAATATTATGACTTGGTACAAGTGTTGTACAATCAACAAAGTCTGAGATTTTCGGTCATTCTTCGTGGTCACGGTGGATCATACTCAGTTAGCTGACAAGCTCTACATTGGAAATTAAAACAAGCAAGCCGAAAGTGTCACGTATCTAATTCATATATATATATATATATATATATATATATATATATATATATATATATATATATATATATATATATATATATATATATATATACTCAACTATCAGTTTATGAATTTCCGAATTTTTCTGGGACTGAGTGCTTACATTTCGGTTAAAAGCTTTTATGCACTGTCTTTGTATGGCCGTTGCGTAAGGGGTCACAATTAGATGAAAATTTTCGTAGAATTTGGTCGCATGTAGGAAAATGAAACCCGTGCTCAAGATTTAGATCAAGCTGCAGCCTATGCGTAATGAAGGCAGGAGTGAAGAATTCATAGAAACGTTTATTCGAAAGAAGTTATGTCACATACTAGGACCCGAATTTCAAGTGTAGCCTCAGGAAAAAAACTCAAGGTACAAGTTGTTTGCTTTGTTGACATGTTAGACAAAAGTATGCCATATTCTACTCACTTTGGTGGTTAGATTTTAGATCATTTCAGTACTGGAAATCAAACCGGCAAAGAGACCGAACTGTTACAGGAGAACAGCGAAATGAATGGACAAACGTGGGATATGAATTACAGGACAGTGACACAGGGTTACGGAGTGGAGTAGACGTCTGTTCATATCTGAAGCAATTTAACTTTTGTCAAAGCTGTCAAACCCTATTTCATTAATGTCTAGTAAGCTCTTCAGTAATTGTCTGCTCTTAAGAAATTTTCGGAAACTGTCCACAAAAGAGAACTCGCTATGAAAACTGTAAGTTATTATTTATGGTGACTGCCACATTTACCATAAGGTTTAGCCTAGAGGGGGAGCTCGCCGTACTAGACGCGGATCTTTATGAGTAAGTAAGATATGAAGTGGTAGTGATCCACTCCGAAAATGTTGAGCGTCTCAGATAAAAATAGAATGAATGGGAAATATTCGTATGTTCACAAATTTCCTCCCCAGAAGGTGTTGAAATGGGGTCGACGGAATTGTAGGTGGTATCACGCACAATACTTCTGTCTAGGTACTACTAGAGGTGGGGACAGGAGTGGACAGACTCATCACCAATTTAAATGACAAGTATGTGTGGTAAATAACAACACATCAAATTATCTCGAAAATGTTCATTAGAAATTTGAATTAGTTGCCTTGTGTCCGCCTTCATTCAAAATAATTTGATCCTCTTTCAACTAACTTCTTCGAATGAACAATATTTTTTAATCGGATGGGAAGCCGTGACCGAAGAATTAAATCAAAATTCGCACAGTAACTATGGAAAGCATGATGCAAGTTATTTTGCACTATTCTTCAAATGTTTACTGATATGCCAAATGAGAACCGCTAGGACTTCGAAAACACAAATGGTTTGTAGGTAAATAGTAGAGCAACTCCAAGATGTTCATGTAATTACAGCCTTGTTTCAATAGTCATCTAATATAGTTTAGATGTGTGAAAGATTAGGGTTGTTCTGTTGAAATGTTTCACGCTGGCTTTTGATTTATATACACATTAAATCATCATGACGATCATCATCACCATCGTACAGCTTTAAACAGCAGGGCAAACCTGACTGATCACTGCCTTTCTCATCAAAGGATAAATAAACAAGATGGACAAGGAGTGGACCTACAAGGGTTAGAAAGGAAAAGAACACCCTAGTAGCCAACACACGGAATACACATTCTAACTGCACAAAAGCAATTTGATCAATCATTCTGATTTGACAGAAATAGACAACACAATCGCCACTGTTCACGGCTCGCTGCCATATCCTTCAGTGTCTCGAGTCAACTGGTTGAAGGGTCTTCCGGACCCCAACCATAAGGACGTGAGGCACCTACTTTTCCTAAGTTTGTTGTGTAGTTTCTCATTCCTCGCTGTCAAGTCATCTGTTAACCTTCACGGGACTTATTCCACTCAGTCGGAGGAACGGAATATGGAGCACGGCATAGTAGACGTGTGTTTGCAATAAGCAACACGTGCCTCAACCAACGAAGTATATTAAATGGGATACGCAGTTATAAAACTTTCTCTGAATTAGTACCCAAAACTCGATTTCTGACCTCATCATTGCTCACTCGATCATTCCACCCAACTTTGGCGACACTATGCAAATATAGACGGCCGACAATCTCTAGGTGACGAACATCTTCTACATGCATACTCCAAGACTCTCAACCACACAATAGAACCGAAAGCACTGAGGCACAGTACACACGACCTTTCAATTATAGCGAAATATCAAGTCGGCCAAACAGGTGCTTCAGTCTATCGTAAGCCGCTCAAGTCTCGGAAGTACGCGTGCTCCCCTCTACTACTGCACTCTCATCCGTCGTCACGCCGTTGCTGAGGTAAGTGGAGCTGTCGACAGCTGTTAGTACATTTCCATCCAGCATCAAAATCGAAACCGTTGAAGTTCATCCTTGTAACACCCCTTTACACTTTGAAAGTATAAGGCGCATGCCGAATGGTGCTTTAGCTCTTGCTGGTCTATCTAGGACATAGAGTGAATGTTATATGCATTCAAACAGACGAATAAGATGGTCGACGTAATCTAGGTCACACAGCTTATTACCACTTTTTAGTTAGGTGATTTCGCAAGGCGTTCTCCATTATCTCGTTGGTGACGAAGTTAAACAGGAATGGAGAAATGGAACACCATTGGTAAACACCACGGGTTGTTTCGAATGGATGGGATAGTCCACCGTATACCCTTACGCAGCCCGAAGTATGGGAGTAAAATGATCTCAGCAGATTCACGAACTTCAGGGGCATACCCTTTCGATGAATAGCATTGAATGGTGTCGTACGGTAAACCGAATCGATGGCTCCTTTTGGGTAGATGAAAGCCCTTATTGTAGGTCAAAGGTAATTGTGACACGTTTCAAGTAATTGGCCAGCTGTCAAAATCCGATCGATGGACCATCATCCTGGGCGGAATCCCGCTTGTTGTTCAAAGGCTTTCCTCTCGCGACCCGCTGTCAGAGGGCGCGGCGAAATTAAGGGTTAATACCTTGGTGAACGTAGAACATAAGCTGATCCCAAGACGATTATTACAGTCGTTGTGTACTATCTTCTTGAAGATGGATACAATTAATGATTTTCCTCATGATAACGGACTACGTTGCTTGTTCTAAAAGTCATGCAGCGAGGAGACATGGCTATATCCAGGATTCTCCACCCAGATCGGAAGAAACTGGGGAATTTCACGGGGACCGGGTGTTTTTGAATTTGGATCAGTTGGTTAGGATCCCCTCTACTAGTTCATAGTGCAACAACCAAGACAATAATTCGCAATTAACGACATTACATTAGACAGGGGACCGGCTCAATATTTTTGAAATGCAAAAGATATGTCAGTACAGCACACGTCATAATAGCCTTTATTAAAAATCAGCTCACAAACAACATTTTTACACAGATAAAAGGAAGGGAGTGTGTTGTATGGTGAGCAAATGAGTGTGGCCTTGACTTTGTCAGCTTCGGAGTGAATATTTCAAAGTTCCATATTTTGTCCACAGAATTTTAGTGCTCTTAGTCCCTTGGGGTTGAATGCTGAACGGCTCATCTAGGACTCT
The DNA here is from genome assembly GCA_948099385.1 of Fasciola hepatica. Lineage (NCBI taxonomy): Eukaryota > Metazoa > Platyhelminthes > Trematoda > Plagiorchiida > Fasciolidae > Fasciola > Fasciola hepatica. The sequence continues at coordinate 2,848,616 of CANUEZ040000012.1, read as the reverse complement.
AATTTCTGCTTTGCTCCAATGACAAAAATATTGGACTCCAGAACTGAAACTCTATTTTTAGACAAGTTTCATCAGTCTTCTCGCAGAATTCAGACCGACCGGGGGGGGTGAGTTTCCAATCCACAGAAATCGAGTTCATACAACGTAGCGCAGATGAAAATTTACTTCCGAGGAATCAAATAGTAGTCATAGAGACGCCAAAATGAGGAATAAAGATGAACCACAAATAACAGGTAAAAGGGAATCAGGAAGAAGTGAATTTCGGTTGAGACTTCATGAATTTTTTAGGTTGATTGTGGATTAATGTACTCGGTTTAAGTAACAACCTGGATACAGATACGCCCGCATATGCGCACATTACGGGAAGATTGATTGCTTCCTCTTTTAGAAGTGCACAAACTCATCCCTACCGGTGCACCCTCGCGCGTGCACAGTACTGTTTCTGATCAGACAGTGTTAACTAATCGACCTCCCGTGTATCAATTGGCCTTGACTGGCCTAAGCTGTATGTACGCTCCGCTTATACTTATGCGTGAATGCAACTGCAGGTTTTCCTATCATTTAAGAGCCTTTGACGATGTTTACAATACAGTAGCTAACATTATGGCCCGTTGCCTGCTCGTCCACTGTGGTTTGCATGTTGCAAGTGGTCTCGTCTACGTAAAATGGTAAGAATGAGCTACCATTCTGCTATAGTCATACTGCGTATTGAGCTCGTCCCCCTTTGCCATCAGCCCGGTTTCGCTTGATCGAATCAACGCGTAGTTTCTTCGTGGTGCAACCAGAACCCTCGAGAAGACGATCAATGAAAGATCAACTGATCGACACGTTCATGAGTGTAAGTTCCATCTTTTCCTTCACCCCACTCAAAGTGACCGTAGGGTTCTCCTCTAACAAAGAGCATAGCTCTATCGGGAAAGAACTGGAAAATACAAGTTTTGCTAGTCCTCTCCCAAGACTGAACTCTGTGCCCCATTTGGCGATGGCTCTGCTGGTTTTATATGGTCTCCAAGATGGCAGGAAAAGAGCTTTAAATCGTCACCTTTCCTTGCACACTGGAAAATTCTTCTTCGGTCTGCATCACTGATTACTTTCCGCGTGGGATGCGAATCTCCATTGACATATTCTCTTAGGCCGATTGCCTTAACTCCCTCTATATGGAAATTCTGCGAAGTTGAATAAGTCACTAAGTTGGTGACCTGAAAATTGATAAGGATGATATATGTATCATGCACGCAGCTTTTCGCCTGACTCGCACAAGAATACCACATCCCTTGGCTGGGATCAAGAACTCGCACTTAATGTGACTTTGTGCAGTATGAGTGTGTCGGAAAGGTTTGGTCACCTTACCGTGGACTGTGGTCGCTAAATTACCGGGTGGCCCAATTGAAAGCGTCGGAATTCACGACAAGGTTTGTATTGCAAGGCCATGTGACTGAGTAAAGAAAGCGCACTGTCTGCGTAGCTAAAGGCTTATTTGTATTGTGCATCCCTATAGATATGCGGCTCACTCAGGATGCAGGAGGAAGCTTCTGTTGGAAATGTGGCGGGAGCGGTGCAAATACCTGCCGTTACCAAACACACCGAGAAGCGGAGCACCGTCAGTGATGGCGATGGGCGGTGAATAGTACGATGTTCAAAGAATGACGAAAGCCTGTACCTCACAGTGAATCATCTAGGGATCAACACTAAGACCTACCGAGGCGTTGCCGCAGTAAAGCGTGAATTTAGCCTCAAGCGAGGATTCGAAAAAAGGAGAACTTTCACGTCAGTATATCGTACATAACTGCTTCCTCGCAAAATATTGTCCTGAAGTAACTCATTCTGTGATCAAAAAGGAAGTAGAAATCTATAAAATATGAAATTACTACCAGTTTGCCCTCAGCTGGTCATTTTCTTCATGTTCATGGATATTCAGTGACAAAGCTCACCATTTAAAAGATCGGACAGAACAAGTATGATGTCAAACAAAAACGAGTTGAATACGCACCTTAGCTAGAGAAACACGGAAGCACAGTGTTGGGTCTACGTGCGGACGAAACTGATCATAACATATGATGCTGTCGATTGAGGGGGTTTTCGCTAGCAAACAAACCTTCAAATAAAAACTTGCCCATTCATAGAGAGGCTAATTTCAACGTTATCGCGTGCTTTACTCCCACTGGAATCATGGGCTACGAATGTTATCCACGAATAAATGCGTACGTATTTGATCAGTTCCTTGAGAAATGCTCAGTGAAAGTCGGCTCCGAAAGGCCGAGTGCATCACCTGTATATTTATTTGACAATGTCCCTATTTACAGGCAGGAGGGAAACACCATTTCGGCCCGGGGACACACAGCTCCCTTTATCCCACCTTGCCGTCTATTTTCCAATCTTACTGATGAAGCTTTTTGTGGTTTCAGGAACACAGTGGATCAACTGGCATTTGCACATAAAATGGCGATTCTGTGAGAGCTCGACGGACAAATAATTTTGGAAAGCTTCACGTCCCAAGAAATGCAGAGAATCAAAAGGTTTTGCTTCTTACTATTTATACAGTTTTATTTTTACTCTTCCTCCCAAAAGTATGACAACTTGTGGGCTTAACCACTAATCGTGAAAAAACTATATATATATATATATATATATATATATATATATATATATATATATATATATATATATATATATATATATATATATATATATATATATATATAAACACACCTCCCCGAAGCATAATGTTGGCTATTTTGGTCCCCTGCTGCGAATAAAAGCTGTGGAATAGTAAGCATTATGATAGCCACTTGTTATCATTTCGATCCAGCTTTGTGAGTTATAACGTGATCAGTTTACCACCAGACGGATTCGTAAAATGGTGTTCCATTCAGTGTGAGGTTCAGCCAATCTGTATTGTTTTTGGGTAATACATCTACTTTAGTGTATTACCCGTCGGATTTTTATTCTCTATATTGGTTTGTGAGTATCTCACATGCGTGCCAATATGCGCATTCAACTAAGTTCGTTTTATTCATTATAGGTAACAATTAGTGTTCTCACCTATCGGCCAAAGTGAACGAACAGACAGCGAACCACTGTGATAGCCATGGTATTGTAAACATCTTCAACGTCTCTTAAACAATAGAAAAACCTGTACAACCACTTACTCATTGATTGGCCTGCCTGCTAGCTGCCTCAGCTGGGTACGGTCGGCTTCTGTCTTTACATGGACACAAAAGATGAATTGCAAAAGCTATTTTTTCTACAACTAATTCGGAACATGAATAAACCTAATTGTAAGAGGACAATGATCGCTGATGGGAAAACGGTCTTTATGTGGAAGAGGAATTATCATGATGATAGGTAATCATTTCACCGATACCTGAATGATTCCCGTATATGAGTGCCGACGATCAGACGGATCAAAAAGAAACCAACGTATAAAGGATACGTGATCGAATTCATCTGAAATCAAAATCAATATTATCTAGTGTAAGTGAGAGAAATGAAGTTAACGGTTTTCAGACAGAAGTTACATCTGACTATACACAAATTGCAGCGGTCGTTTTTTCTCGTTTAATTAGTGTCTACTGATGAGTGGACAAAGTTTGTAGAAAGCACGTGACCAATTTCGCCGTTATTACTGCTCTTCGTGTATGCGTAGCCAGTATTCCAATGTCGATCCACTTGTTATGATACTTGTACATTCCGTAGGTGTTTCTTCGCCACAATATAATACGAGTATCTGAAAACTGACCGGAGCTCCTTTTCGGAGAGTCCTCTGAGGAACCACAACTTTGGTTCACTGACTGTTCTGTGTGAGTTGGACGCGGCTAAAAGCGAGAATGGCGACACTGTAGTCGCAAGTAGGCACTTCTCATTTAAGTCCTCTTTCATGTGGTCAGAGTACTTTGTGTTAAACCGAGTGTTTATTGAGTCAATGCTATGTGATGAAAAGCTAAAAAAGACTTGGAACATTTTACATCAGAACGATTGGTAACGCATTAACTCCGTCTTGGATCATTTTTCTGCTCTCATTTTTATGTACACGCCATCATACACGTTCATTTCATGAACCATAGTTATTCGTTTTATTATCAAACTACTGGATTTAATTCACTCACAGTGACTTACAGTACGTTATAACTTTTCTACCAATTAACCAATAGTACATGTACAAAGGTACGACATATCGTAAGAAAAATGGTTTACTTCAGTTTATGGACACTTTATCAAATGTGGAATCTGGCTTCCATTAAGTCTTTTTACAGATATTTTGCCAGAGTTCGACACCGGCTGTGACCATTACACATTCTACACTTGTTAGTCGATTTCAACTCTTTTTCGCGGCATGCCGAAAGGGTAATAAAAATCGTGATGTCAGGAAGATCGTCCTAAATTCATTCCCCTTTTTCGTCGTAACCTCTTTCCTTAGTGTCCTAACTTCAAAGTGGGCATTTCTGATTAACTCTTCATTTTCTCCCAAACATCTGGCAATTTTCTGTATCGGTGTCAAATATCAATCGTGAAGAGTTTCGTTACTGACCCACTCGGTGGGAAACCCTTTGAGAGAGAGAGAATAATCTAACGGGTAGTAACTTTTATTCAGTTGGGAAAAATCGTGATCTGCTTTACACTTCGTCCGTTCTTCCGCACACGTATGTGCATACTCATACTGTGCCATTAAACAACGCTACCGGCAAACTTCCATTTGACGTAAATGCGAGTGGAAAAAATGTCCGGCCAAAGCATGGAATTCGGTCCCGATTCACCGATTTTGACGTACCACATTAATCAATTTACTTATGCAAAACTAAACCGAGCCGATCTAGCTGCCTGTCGTTCTACCGCTTCAATGTCTATCGCTTTCCTCGAATTGAAGCTATCCCAGATACAGTGACGAATATCGCGGTTGATATATGCAAACTACCATTAATCTGATCCAATTGTTTCCCGGTTTCCTTCTAATTAGGAATGTTGTACTTTTTGACTTGGAAAGATTTTGCGTGAAAGTGAATAGGTAGTCCCTTTGAACATTATCACAGCTTGAAATTCGCTCGAGTTTTAAAATCCTGCTTCCAGCTGAATGATGCAGCAGACTTGATCAAACTCAAGAAAGTAATGAAATAATGAAAAAAATTGGGAATCTCACCCCTAATGTCAACCACTTAATTTGAAAGCAAATACTTTTTCTTTGAGTTTTTTGCTACCTGTTCACTAAACGTCAGTCGTAGGGACATACACTATACCTTCAAATGTCTCTTCAGACTTCTAGGGTCTCTGGCAGGAGTGACCTTGGGACTCAAATTGGAGAACCAACCAAGATGCCGATAGACTAAAAACTCCATTTTCGCCTGAGGGGCCAATGTTTTGAACTTTCGTCTATGGCGGTAAATTCTTTCAGTTCTTAGGATCGTTAACGCGCGCAATTCAGTGAGTGTGTTTCGTCTATTTTCGAAGTAAACTCATAGAAATCCTAAATTTCCCGTTAGGCAACACAAGATCCAGTGAGAAATTACACGTTTGGAACACTTTGGAAAACAGCACATATTTATGAATTGACGTACCGCGTTTTACTACGCACAGTACATTTAATTGGTAAACTCATTAGTTATGGTTTTGTTTGGGGGGGGGGATAATTTGGTGCGTGATCAATATATCATTATCAAAAATAACGATCTCCCTTAAGACCCTAGTTTCCAAAATAATTGAGGGAAGTCACTAATAGTGTCAAAGTGCATTTGTTAAAAAAATCACTCTCCATCTTGTCTACAGTCTGTTCCCGTATATTTAATTACCAGTCTACGTTTGTTACATCAAGTAGTTCAATAGAGATTAATGAGTTCACGAATGGACCACCAGAAAGCCATATCAGATCTGTACACAATGTGACACCAGTTGCTTCCGGAATGTGAGTGATGCAGACTCTGTCAACCAAACTCTGGCCAAATTAACCTGCTAATTTATTCCTCGTAGACCTTTCTGAAATCGCTTACAATAAGATTTCAGTGCAAAATGGAACGTGCGCCATGCATCATAAAGGAATTTTAAAACCTTGCAAAGGAAGGGTATCCTGCAGACATAATTTCACAACGGTTATTTAAACAAAGTGTTCTCTATCATTTGTATTCTTGGATGAAGGGCGGATATCTTCATGACGTAGCAGTCACCTTTTAGAAGGATAATCCAAATTTGTAGCTTACTGCTGGTAACCTTAGAAAACATTAAATTTCAGGAGTATGTATCCTCAGGAGAGATTATACTAAATGTTTATCATACAAAAATCTATGAGTTTTCTTCGTGACACACTCCAGTATACTGTTTGTCATCTGCCCTGTCGGACTCTATGTGACCTCGTGATACATCATGCACTTCAGTTCGATTCCCAGGATGGTACTCTGAGATAGCTCACTGTATAATCCCCTGAGAGCTGATAGTAGCTTATCGAACACAGGGATATTAGTGTCATCGGGGGATAACGACCGGAAAGAGAAGATGGAAATACTCATGTTTCGATAATGGATTAGATTTTTGAACAGCCACTCACATAAAAGCTGCATTGGGATCTAAACAAGTATGCCAGCAACTTCATGGCTATGGGCAAAACAAAACCATCAGGCTACACAAGCATCAACAGCGTGAATAACCAGCACAAACTTAAAGATCATTTTACCGTCCATCGCCTTGTTCAACAGAGGTACATACTAAAATGAAATTTATGGACTAGGTATAACAATGTAACCTTGTAAAAGGGGAAAGATAAGGAGATACGGGACTCTGGCTACCGTTTGAATTGCCAAGTGTCGAAAATTTCATCAAACAATTAGCAGGATGACACGTGCTACCGGACAACTTTCATAATTTTATTTGTATACTAACAGTTGGGGTTTGAATTATATGGACCTCAATTAAGAAGAGTCAGGGTTTCTATCAAACCCATGGATTCTTACGAGACTGTTCGGAGAATGTTAACCGAGATCATTTAGCTGGCAGTGAGGTACCATGATCGGGCTTCATATCGCAAAGCTGTTCAAATGCTTGTTCACGCTAAAATAGACGGTTTATGATTGGAAACACTCACAGCAACGGCATACCGCCACTAATAACGAATTCAAATGTGGCGAAAATGGCGGTCATTTGCCAGCTTTGCACCAGATATTTGGTGATGTATTATGCGTGATTGATATTCGGAGTGTTTAGCAAGGCTATAATAAATCTCACCACCCCCCCCCTTGAGTACTTATTTTCGTAGACTTTTCTGTGAAAACACAGTTGGACAAAATATCATGGTGCCTTTTGTCCTCCTAGTTAGTCGCGTCTCATTGACTCAACTCCAATTCCGATGAGCCGTAGAAGCACAGCCAACAAGTATTACAATTTAGAAATCTATGTGGTAATAAACCTGTGTTAACAAAAACTGACACGGACATGACAACCATCATTTTCGAGACTCTGAACAACCGGAACTGTGCACTCATTTTGAGTCAGGTAGTGTGGAAATTTGTGAAATAAGACAGCTTGAACGGAGCTAGGTAAATGAGGTACAGGTAGACAGATCTATCCATCAACTGGCTTACAACCGATTGAATCCACAGAGGACGAACCCGACCTGTTATTATAAACCTATCTCAAATCTGGCTGATGTTCATTTGACTTGAGCTAGTGCATAAGAGACCATGTGGCAGGGGCCAATTGCCCTTGGGAGATCAAAGAGCATTTGGTCATCTGGGTTAGAAACTACGAATTCGTGAACAAAGCCTTCTTCAGTGGAGTGAAAAGCCTCCACTGATCAATAAAGAAGTTGCATTTCACAGAGACAAGTGCCTACTCCTGACGCTGATACCGGAAAAAATAAAATCGCAAATAATTTGGTCAGAAGACAACAATAGTGCACAGGTACTTGTCCAAAGTTTGATCAACTCGAACACATACAGACACAACTGCAGCTTTATTCTCACAAAGGTTATCCGTTTTTTAATATTATTATCATTACACTGCTGCCGTCAAGTGGCTTCTTTCTCACCGTACAATGTAGGACAGTGGTACTCAATACATCTTTCACGTTCGATCTGAAAGGTCAGTTTCCCCTTGCGCCTTCGTTCGGTGTCTAAAGCAAGAAAACGACTAATTGAAATAGTTGTTTAAAACGAAGGGCTTGGTTTCGTATAACTTTCGTTTGTGAATTCGTTGTCCAAAAAGATTTCCTTATTGAATGGGATTAACTTTAGCCTTCACAAAATAACCTATTGAAAGACAATCAGAATGTATTGTCAGTTATCACGCTATGTCCTTTTAGTGAGAAGCTAACTGTATATCACCAGTACGTCATTGATAAGCTGAAGTCAAGATATGCTATGCAAACGATGATATCTTTCTTAGTTTCTCCAAGTAAAAAAATCAGATGATTTTTCCCCAAAGTAATCAAGCTTTTACTTACAGCTCCAAATCACATGCTGAATTCTACGAAACATAGGGAAACAATGATTCATTGCCGCCTTTCCGGGTGGTTTACATCCTTTAGTGGACAAAACAAAAGCATCGTTCCGTTTATTGACAGTATTCCTACTTGTTATGAAAGTAATTCATTGATCTTAATAGTTCTGAAAACCTTTTTCATCGAAGCTAAGGTTGGTGTTGTTCCACAGCTTCTGATAGCTGAGCTTGGCTTTTAGTTCGAAAAGGTTCCCTCGCCAGACCAGCTACCATCATCAGTGCGCAGAGAGTGACACAAAAGCGCGTCTTTATATACGGCGCTTGATCCACGAATCAATCTTGATCTGGCGAATGACATTAATCTCAGTAAGACTGTAAGTGCAATCTGATTCGATATGTTTATTAATTGATTGAAACACAAGTCTGCAGTATGCCATTGCCATCTCTTCTGACCAACACGACAGGTTTTCGACCCATGCCTTGTTCCAGTTTGCCTTCGTGAGCTTCATGAATCCAGACAGGTTCTTAGGTAATGCGGATCTTTTCATCTTCTGGTAGGTGCGAATACGTAGTTGAATAGCACATGTAACTCGTACAATAGCCTCAATATCGGCTGAGATATGTGGACCGTACTTTCGTAAGTATTAAACACTGGGATATTCAAAACGCACACTCAACAATCCCAATGGAGATGGAGAAGAACGGAGAACTACCATTCCTGGACACATTGATCAGAAGAAACGGCAACGGCTTGCTGCAGATTTCTGTACACCCTCATCCACGAGGACCAAGCAACTGCGAGATGTGCAAGGAAGTTCTTGGAAGTCTGGCTTTCTTCGATAATTTCAATCAATAAACACATCGAATTACGTTGCATTTACAATTTCTTGATAAGCAAGAGGTTCAACTCACTCGAGGATTGGCAAACGAATAAACATAGTTGTGGACTCTAATTCTCCGTGGGATCACGTCAACTCAACTGGCTCCAAGAAGACCCAACGGACCAAGACTCTGGGCCAGAAATAAAAACAAAAATAAAAAAACAGCAACAAAAAGCACAAAATAACAGCACAAACATACAGATATATCAGGATAGATTTAAAGAGGTCGAGTTTCTCCAATCAGAAGGTCCTGCTAAAGGTCGAAGTTCAAGCTACTAAATCTAGAAATTCGCTGTGAATGATCGAAAGTTCACTTGCTAAGGTGAATACCGTTCGAGATATGAAAGTTAAATTAAAAAGCAGTCATTTTTTAACTGAAAGTGCGTCCTGCCAAGTTTGGTTCAATTTTCCGGCATTTAAAGTATTCGGATTTCCACAAGCCAATTTACACGAGTCTGTTTCTGTTTAAAGTCGCTAAAGTAAGGCACGGAATTTGAGCACGGTTCGGAAGAAAAAAGAAATTATAACGGGTTTTAGGACCTGCACAGCATCTGGGAAATGCTTTGCTAACAGTTAAAAGCCTGGATTCGGTAGAGCACTCTGTCGTTTGGTGTATAATTGCAGTAAACCGTCTAAAACCATTCCGGATAGCTTGTTGGTTGGCTGCTCGGCTCACAATCATCCGTCTCCGGTTCAAAACCCCGTTGGTGATCTGGTAACCACTATCGACGGGGAAACAGCTGTACAGAGCTTCCACGTTGTTCAATGAAGAAATGAGCGTTCACAGTGCATGGTGACTCATATTATCATTAGAAGTATTATTGTAGCCCTTTAAGAATTAGCCGTATATTTCCAGCAATATAAAGTGAACTAATACCGGCTTGAATAGTTCATTTTCCCTAATTTTCATTTAAATTTGTGACTTTCCCTCTCAGTAGTCTGGTTTGGTTGGCGTACACCGTTCACGGATATCAGTGGAATCATCAAACGCCTTCTATTTCTTACTTTCACTGAGCACCCCGTAAAAACCAGTGATGAAAATGACTGCCTCCGTGGTCATTGTACAACAAATACACACTACACAGTCACTGAATAGTTAATATTGGTTCTTGGAACATTCCTATATTCTAAACTTGAGAGCTGTAAAGTACAACCACAGATCTGTCTTTTCGGTGTTATTCTTAAGACTTTTGCATTATAGAGGCTTCATCTAAGTGGTGCTCATGAATTGGATCGACAATCCTTACAGAAATCCTCAAGGCTTAATGTTCGTCACGTTGAGATATCTTTTGATCGAACAGATTAACCATTAGGTACACCAGTCCTGTGTTCTCCAGTCTGCAGTGCCACAACGGATGGGGTTTTCCGTGTACACGAATGGTCTGTGTAACCTGATCGCAATCGAAAGGGGGGGGGGAGAATTCACTTTCTGACCCATTCAGAGCGGTTTACAGATATATGGTAGATGACACCGAACGAATTATACGAAACCGGTGAGTGACCCATATCGATAGCTTGAGTCCGTATCCTGCTGGGTACTCTCTTCTTGATCCTTCTGGTCAATTGTTTCCAAATGTGTTATCCTCCAAATGACCTTTTTTTAGGCGACTGCAATTTTGTACTCGCATAAATACGGAAAGCTTTCAAATAAAAAATAGGGCTTATTCTGGATACACTTCTAGTCTAACTGATAGAAAGTACAGTCGGACTAGGTGCAGATCGAAGGAAATTTTACTGTTACACTATTTAAAGAAGCCAAAGAAGGAGTTACAGCTCATTTTTAACCCACTCACCTAATTGGACTCCTGCTGATGTTCACCTTCTTTTAGAATCGATCGTTTTTAGAAGGCCAACTGCTGTGTTGGCTAGAGGGTGTAACTGGGTGACCAACCGTAAGCACCTTCAAAAATCTGACTAAAGCACGTGGTTATCTTCAGTTACGCGCAGAATTTTTCAGTTTCGTAATGTATTTCTCTGACCATATAATGCGCATATTCCAGTGACTGTTAACCGTCTATCAAGCATACAAAATGAACCGCTCGATACCAGTTACTTTTCGTGTCATTCTTCTTCATATGACCTTAATTTGGCATCTGCGTGAATCCAGTTATTCTCCACTATCGTGACCTATTTAAAACTGCCGTAATTGATCCATGGCAAACACTCGTGGTAGATTATTGGATCTTATTTCATTCCCTTTCTACTTTATGATCGTGTGCAGTTACTTTGGAATCTATTACATAGTTGGAAGGTGGAAGCTCCAGCTTATCGTTTGTCAAGTTCCCGGGTAATTATATCACTACAGCTCCGCAAAGCGTGATCAGAATACGGTCCGGTAAGGACGAAGCAAATGATGTTGACCAGCAGTCGTTAATTCCGAGCACGGAACTAGACTGTCCAGTGATTGTGAGTCCCGATCCTGGCACGGAGGAAATGGGTCAACTGGTCTGTACCCAGGTAACAAACAAGGTGTTTGTGAGTCTTGCTTTCAGGTTGCATGATTAATACGATCCTTTTGAATCAAACCATTCGTAACTGAATGGAAAAAGGGCGATTATCAATAGCATCAAACTTGTCCTATATGATATATATATATATATTGATAGTAAGTAGTATGTAAACGTGTGGACAAAATTTCCCCGGAAGCACACGACCGTTGGGCTCTTCAATAAAGAGTATCCATTCACACTCCAGACGATTCAAATTAGATTCTAGTGGACATATAACATCGGAGTGTACAAGTATGAAGACGAGTGGGCAGAGGAGTACCGGGTACGCATACCTGATGAGCGGCAACAACCGCGAAACCGGTCGTGTGCTTCCGGGGAAATTTTGTCCACACGTTTACATACCATTTACTATCAATATATATATATATATATATATATATATATATATATATATATATATATATATATATATATATATATAGGGATTATCGAAACTGATGCATACGAGTGTCACATCAGCTAATTTAGTCCCCGTACACGATATCATTACCACAGAAGTACATAATTTTATATGGACCATGACTAGCAAACTGTGGCAAGGGTTCAAGACGGTAACTCTTGTGGTCTGCTGGTATGTGGTGAACAGCTTTGCTCTTAATCCCAGCGAAACCATATTTTTGCCACAACCAGCGGGCCACAACTATGACGGAATATGAGCCTCAAAGGGAAAACGAAACGAATTTTCTGTTTTGAACTACCCAAAACATTATTAGGAACACACTTCATATATAGAATTACGCATTCGATTTTCTTTTATTCTTTAGGATTTCTCTCACTTCCATCGGCTTATAGTGTACCATGCTGGTGATGAAATAATTTTCTACCTTAAGCGCCATCATTTGTTGCACCTTTGATTCCAATGGCCAGTATGTTGGCAGCCCTTCAACTGTTCCCTTCGAAACAGAGTAAGTTTTATGATTACATTTAAATGTGCGCCATTAGCGGATAGTCGTGTGAAGTGGACCTTGAAGTTTCGCATGTTTTCACAAGTCTCACAGTGAGTGGTGAACAGAAGAATCGTTCTGCTTGACTTTATTTACGAAACTCTCGTGAAGCAAAGCTTGAAGCTTTATCCTGAGAAACTACTACCCATTAAGGCGATTTACTTTCTTCGAGTTTAGGGACTTTTTCAACCATAAAGGTGAAGACTTCCCTAACCTTCAAGGTATCTCACCTTGAAGTCTACCAATAAAGCTTAAAGTGTTATATTCCAATCCAAATCAGTAATGATATTTGGTTTGATATATCGACTTTTGGCATGATAAATTTTCGGGGAGATTCGTGAACCAAGTAACATTTTTTAGCCTTGCGCCGTATAACAAAAACTCATGCGAAAACAAACCCATCGCCAAAATGACAGGCCTTGTGATTTGAACATCTTGATGAAACCATTACTTGCTCTCCTTTTATCAGCTTGCTTTGCTGCTTTTATATCACGTGATACTAGCCATCCTGAAAATTGTTGTTACCTTATGTCTTTTAGGGAATGAGTGAGTCCGTAAATATTCTCACGCGGGATTAAGGACAGGGATTTCTGGCGCTGTTTTTTATCGTGAAGTACGTAGAATCATCCTATTCATTTGATTTGCTAGGTCTTCTTTATCTGAAATGTGTACTTGAGGTAGTTTCCCCATGCTCCTATTCGGGTTAAAACGTTGAGCAAGATAAGGCAGAAAGAGATTCAACATTCTGCAATTCTACTTTGATCATCTTTGCGGTCATGCCGAAGAAATTCAGTTTTAGGGGGTCTTTCAATTGCTATCGCGATAACAATACAAGAGAAAACAGAAGCGCACGAAAATGACCTTGAAGCCAGCACTCACTTCCATACGTACCGGAATCCATTTTTTTCAGCAAGTTTGACAGCCATCGTTTAAATGTATTTTTAACTCACCTATACCAGTAAATCTCCCAATCATGGAAAAATTTCTTTTCAACTTTATAACGTAACCATGAAAATTATGTTGGCCTAAGAAACGGCTCTTATTAAAATACCTAGATAGTAAACCTACCTAAGAACAACCTAGGTTAATTTATGTGGCCCTGCTCATCAATTCGATTATATTTCCATACCTTGGTAGTTCTTAGCTTACTGTGCATACGGCGTTTTACTTTGATAACCAAGTTCACACACATTCGACTACCCATAGCCCAGGAAATTACAAAATTAAGTAACAGGTAACTTAGAATGAAATAATATCAATACTCGGTGGCTTAATATATAACTTGATCAGTTCACAAAGCTGGAAATGCATACTGAGTAAATTCTCGAACGCGTCGCAATCTACAACACCTATATATATATATATATATATATATATATATATATATATATATATATATATATATATATATATATATATATATATATATATATATATATATATAGACGAGTGGGCAAAGGAGTACCGGGTACGCAAACCTGATGAGCGGCAACAACCGCGAAACCGGTCGTGTGCTTCCGGGGAAATTTTGTCCACACGTTAACATACTACTTACTATCAATATATATATATATACTCCTCTGGCTAATGTTAGCTTTCATCCGACCTGTGACTAGCCCAGTGATCCCGGGTAGACGAACTGCATAAGAAGCATAATTTAAACTTATTCGGGGACTTCAGAAAACTCCGTCCAAGGGGCCAGACGTGAGACAAATGCTCTGATTATTGATGCAGTCGCTCCAGTCCTAATTATGTTCACGGGGTTTAGAAAACGCTCGCCCTGGCGGCCTATACTCTTTACTCTACATTGAAAGGCAGATAACTGCATACCGATAAGGGTTGCATAACCAGGTACTTTTTATCGTAAGATCGCAGAATATGTAGACTCAGATGGGAATAAAATGTTTAGTGTGACAAAGTGAAAACTGTTTATTTCTTTTCGTTAAACACTCATTTAGGTATTTTTCTATTTTAAAAGTTGCGGATCTACAAACCGGATAAACAGCGGATTAATAATGACTGTCAAAGTACAACAGTGGGTTGTTGACAAATGATTCCAAAAGGAACCTTGTCATGAAAGAAACAGCAGCTGGTGATGTAAGCCACGATCCCACTTTTACATCATTTCCTTAGCGGTAAATCTGTTCACTGGAATTAAATGGAACATTTTGTTTGCAGGAAATCAACAGCTGTTGTAAGTCTTTAAGGTATGTGTCTACCCCAGTCCGACTGGTTTGGGTGGATAATTTTATTTCAACACTACTATCTCCCACCAGAGAGTAAATCTGTCCTATATATATCGCG
Organism: Fasciola hepatica; assembly: GCA_948099385.1. NCBI lineage: Eukaryota > Metazoa > Platyhelminthes > Trematoda > Plagiorchiida > Fasciolidae > Fasciola > Fasciola hepatica. Next base: position 2,833,562 of record CANUEZ040000012.1, on the reverse strand, counting down.
CATCATCTCCGACCATGCACGCAGGTTGGATGCCATTTCAGAACAAACCGTGACCAAGTATTTTACCCAGTGTATCAGACCGTAGACAGTACATTGTCCGGAAAGCTTCACATCTTTCTCGACGTAGCTCAACCAACGTCCTAAGTTGACCTCCAAGTTGACAGCTCCGCTGTATATGTGGCGCAGGGCAGATTGTTTGTCTGGATAGTTCTGTGTCGAGCTACCGGAGTATGTGGCCAATACACTATATGTGATGGAGCTGAAGAAGGACGGAGAGTTGGTCAATGTCGCAGAATCGCCTCCTAATTTCGTCGTTTTGTGGCTTTTTCTGCCAGTTTGTACGAAGAATCCAGGCGCAGACACCAGTGGCTGAACAACTCCGGCATCCCAGTATCCTCGCCTCGGAGTGGCCAGGTTTTACCCCCCTACGTGAGCACGGGTCTGATAGTGGCACGGAAGACCCGAATCTTCTTCCGAAGGCTAATTTTCTATGTGACTGTTGCATACGTCAAAGCTGATGAAATGCTCTCCTTTCATTGTTAGTCCCTCAGTTGACCAAAGATAATATAAACGACGGTACGTGTTCAGTCGCCTGACCATTGATAGACAACTGCTGAGCTGACTGCCCAAGGCAAGTCGAAAAAACCTTTGTTTTGGCTGAATTGACCTTGAGGCCAATAGCTTTCCAGAAGTAATCCAGTCGATCCATGACTGGCTGACGTGTTGTGGGGAATCTTCTAGAGCGTCAGAGCTGTCTGCAAACTCCAGGTCCGAGAAGTGTTCCGTTGGATTCAACTGGATACCGGGGTAATCAGCCAAGGCTTTATTAACTGGTCAGTAGACGGCGTAGCTGAACGACACCACAGAGAGAGGGGAGCCCCAGTATAACTCCGTAATTAACTGCGACTGCGGAAGATTCTTCAACATACGTTTGAACACGTGCGCTAATGGAGGCGCAGTTAGCCCTCACGGTCCTTGAGAGTTTGGCGGGAATACCATCGGATTCTACTATACCGCAAATGCATTCACGATTAACCAAGTCAAAGACAGTCCGGAAATCAATGAAACAGGCTACTATTGGCTGGTAGAGCATGTAACTGTGTTCCAGTACTCAGAGCAATGTGAATATTTAATTCACCGAACCTTTATAACTGCGGAAACCCCTTTGGTTCGGTCGAGTGTGGGAGCATCTGGCAACTGAGAAGCGACTGTGTAGCAGTGCGCAGAAAATCTTTGCCGTCACATCAACCAAAAGTGATCCGCCGGTAGTTTTAGCACACAGTCTTGTCTCTCTTCTTGGGAATGGGTAACAGATTAGAGGCACCCCAGTCCATTGAAAATAGTTTTCCTTACCATTTAGATTGAAGAAGCACGCACTGCTTGCCTTTCACTGACGACGAACATGCTTTATAACCATTCGGTTACATGCTATCCTCTCCGGCAGCTTTTCTGTTTTTCAGCTGGCTGCTTGCAGTTGACGTCGTACATCACTACACTCGGGGATGTTGGAAGATACATGGCAGACCATGAGGTCCGCGGAGAAGCCAATCAAAATACTCTACTCAATGTTTACCTTTCCTTTGTTCGGGGATTATCTGGCCGGCTACATCACGTAGGACATCGTCCATTCGTACGCTTGAGAATGAGTCAAAAAAATCGCCCAATTCGGAAGTGGCCTCCACTTTCTCTGCCCCTTCTATGCAATAATCCTTACGATCAACTCTATCCAACGGCGAGGTCTATTGCAATAGTTTTCGGCGTTTGATGGTTGCCACAAGACGGCCTTCCTGTGCCTAGCCGGGTAATTCCAAGGCCGTGGCTGAGATTAAATCTTTCAGACGTTCCCCAGTCCTCTCTGGCTCTTTCCATGCCGCATGCTTCATCACCGACTTGACCACCATTGTTCTTCCATGGACACCCAACCATTTGCACTCTAATTAAAGTGGCCAGCTGGGCTGCCATAGTGTTTGTGAAAGCGTTCTGCTTTTCCGGTATTTTCAGGGTTCCGACACTGATTTGGGCAGGCGGTGCGACTTTGAGGCGCACAGACAGATGGATTTTTAAGCGTGACCGTACAATGACATGGTTTGCACCATTGGTGTTTCCCGTTACTGTGCCACGGTAAGCTCGGCAACATCTACTGACGAAGCCCAACGGGAGTATATTGGAATATATACAATTTAGTGCCCTATGCGACCAAAATTTAGGTACCAGTTCAGACAATATTTTATGGAGTGTTAGAATAGGAGGTTGTAGATGACTAATCTGTTAATATCGGCCCAATTCACTAGGCTTTCTCCGTTCTCACAACTTCTGTCAAGTTCAAACTTTCCTAGGACTCATCCAGGAGGTCTGTTTGTGCTTTCCAGCGAGGAGTGATGAAGATTATGTCACTTCTTGAAACAACTGATTAGATCTTGTAATTTGTCGTAGAACTCACCTTCTGCGGTGTTTTTAGCAGCATTTGTTGGTGCATACATAGCAATTACCGGCAGATTCTGAGGACAGTCCTTGAAGCTTGCCAGGGCCAACTTGAATAAATCGGTTCCTAAGACATCAGGGATTTGTTGGCCTTCTTGTTCGTGGCGAATGCTATGGTGTTCGGAGTTGTCCTCAGGCCCACTGAGGTAGAGCCAATATACCGATCTACTCCCGGAACCTTAGCATACCGAGTGCTGGAGCAAGGAGTCGAACTTCAGAAAGGCAGGCAATGTCTACGAGGTAGTCATGTAGTGTTCGCATTGTAATACATTGGCTACCTACATCTAATAACTTCCTCATGTTCAAACGGGCTACGTGTTTTTCGAACATTAAAAAGGCACATCGCTTACCGGGGGCCCCGTAGCATGATGAAAGCGCGTAAATTCCGAATAACACATACAGTCTTGGGGATAATGGTCCGAAGTGGTATCTCTAGCACCGTTCGGGACTTTCGTGATATTTTGTAGCCCAGTCCGGCCTTTCGTGATTGAGGGCTCATCTCTAGCCTGTGCACATCCAGGTGCAACCTGCGAGACGGCAGGGACAACAGGCTTATTTGATGGTGGGCCGTATGCACCACGTTACCGTGAAGTCAACAGATTTGTGGTATTTTAGAAAGGAAAACTCTAGCCAAACGACGATCCACCACCCCCTCAGGCACTGCCGCTGATCAATCACGGCGGCTTATGCAGTGAGCCCAAGCCTGCCTAATTTCCAACTAGACACCAGTTTGGTAACCGAGCCCCTATCCGCGACCTGGGGACGGACCCGGTAGCAAGCAGCCCTGCATGCCTGTCAGTAAAACCCCGACCGAGATGGCAGATGGTTGATGTGCTCATTGGTAAAAACGTTTCTGAACAATAAATTTACATCCACTGAGGACGTCTGTCGGAAAAAGCCTAAGCAATCACCCAAATCATGGGTTTTTGACAGTTTTGGAAAACAGCATTTCGTATAGGCTCTTTTGGCCATGTATGACGGAATCTATTAAGGTGACTTGTTCGGGAAAAAGCATAATGTTTCCCAGAGAATTGCCTGTTTTTTGAAAACTTCCTTTCTCTGTTTGCATTTTGGCAGTTAAAAATTACTTTCTGTTGTGCTAGACAGTCTTACTTCAGGTTACTGCTTATATACTATTGGGATACCTTGTTAAATCTTTTCCCTTTTAAACTGTCGACTGCCGATCCACCGTGAATTTAGCTCTGGTCTACTATTCTAGTCAAATGCAACAAATAGCTCTGGTGATGGAACTAGACCCGCCAACTAAACATAAAGATTCCCAAGTTACCCTCACACCTAGGTGTTTGCTGCCTTTGATTACATAGCAGAAAATTCTGGTCAAGTACGAAGAAGGTGGCCACATTTGACTCACCAGAGACGATACAAATTTTGCGCAAATTATTCAAAACTCGCCGGGGATACTCTCATTTGATTTTCGCGGCAAGTATTTTCATTAATTTTATGCTCACAATACTTCTCATCAATCTGAAACCCGCGATAAAAAATTGGTCAATAAAATAGGTTGTTCGGCTTGCTTTGACGGCAAGAACAGTGGTTTGGAGGGTGAAAATATTTGGCCCAAATTAGGTGAACCATCAGTTTTGTTCACACCACCCTGGATAGGTTTCTCCTTGTATATCTATTATATATAATAGGTAACTAAGGGTATTTACATTCTACCACGAATTTTTACCCTTTGTTTCCCTCGATTCTACGCTTTGTCGAACTAACCCCTCTGGATTTTCTTTTGGTACGATGGTGTCCGTGATCCAAATTAGTTCTCCTCTGGTGGTTTCGGTTGAACATATTCATGGGACGTCCTTCTGTGGTGATTAAATAAGTATTTCACGGGAAGAGACCGGGTACGGATTCGTTGCCACATACGCTTAGGATCTCTATCCAATCAGAATCGTTGTGAATAGGTGGAAACAAAGCTCGCCGCGATTGGTTAAATTTTGATCTACCAATTATTTTTCTTGATGTAACGTATTTGTACAAATCCATTCTGCAGTAAAAATTACGTGTAGTTCCGCAGCCTTGCCTTTCTCACTATCTCGGCTTGAGCAACTCTGGTTTGAAGCGATTTCAGTACATTCTTCTTTCAAGTGTTGTGAATAGTATGTGTTCATCACTTTCTCTATCGATCTACACTGCAAGAATGGTATCGACGACTACATAGCTCAAAATCTGAATTGAATAACTTCGCTCTAATTTGATCACGAAACTGAATCGTTGCCTTCAAACACATTGTCTACCCCAACAACTCAGAGTTCAACAGCACCTCAGTCAAAATGTAAAACATTCACCTGGACAACAAGAGGAAGATATCCAACACTGGTTGCATATAACAAACGAATTCTTTTGTGAATATACTGTGTAAGATGATGGAGCACTTCATATGACTTCTTCTCATAAGTAATTTGACAATATCGAAGTATTCAACGGAGACGGTTGAATTCGAGACCCAGACCATTCACTTTCGGTCGCTATCGGGAGCAGACAATCCTTATCACATGTGGCTTGATCATGGAACCTTTTCAGCCACAAACAATAAGAAGGACCCCATTTACCGAACAACAATGTACCAAAAATGTTGGGTAAGCAGTCCTATTTTGACACTGTAAATATTATCTCCAAAAGTGCATTCCTATCGTAAAAGATTGTACTTACCAGTCAGAATATGAAGTTACTAAAGAACCGCTTGTTCGCTGTCCTGTCCATTCTCACGAAAATTCCACACTGATATTTTGACATGCAAAATAAGAACTGGTTTTGTGATAAAGCACTCTGCTTCACAGCATGTTTAAATTTAGCTGTAGCCCAGTGCAATAAACACGAAACTGACTGTTGCCCAAACATCATTGAACCAGTGGCATATTCCAATTACCCTGTTCCACTAGTGTGAATCATGAGAGGACTAACCGATACTCCGTTTCTTATTCCACGACTTACACATGTGCTGTGCCAACCAGAACTACTGCACTTTTGACCTGCATCGAATGGTTTTTCCATTCGTGAATCCCGATCGAGACTGGTGCCGTAAGATTTACTGTGATTGGACAAAAAATTCAAGTCACCATACTGAGCATTGCCTTTGTGCTGATTCTCTCCGTACCCCAAGTTATTGACTAGAATTTTCTATCTGGCACAGTCCACCATGTTCCTTCGTTCTCCTTACGTTTAGACCTCTGGATACCACGTCGACTATTTACCATCCCTTCAGTTCTTATGCCCGTTTCATCAGTGTCATTCTGTTATTCATGTTTTTACGACAGTCTTATCGGTATAATTGTCCAGGCGCTTCCATTCGTATCCGTGGTCGACCCGCGAGTAAAAATAACTCTCTCGTTGCTTCCCACTAACCTATGATTTCTAACCAGCTATTGTTTAAGCAAGTTTGATCCCACTGAGAACTTTCTTTCACCGATCCACCGAGTTTTCTTTCTGTCTTTGCAGATCGGGCACGTGCGACCCCCACGGAAAACACTGCATCCAACATGCTACATTTTGGCAACCTTGCCAGAACCTTTGTCACCCAGCACTTCACGCGAAACCTGCGGACGGACTCCGCCAGCTGACCTGCTAGAATAATGTGCGAACACTGAGGACTGTTCTTTTGTTGGGGGGAACAGTTCAACATGCTCAGACAGATCGACACGCCCATCTTCATCGGTCTGAGTGTTGATTCTTGTTTATGCACTTACCGGCTGACCGATTTTTCTTTGTCTTGGCAGATCGCGCCCGTGCGACCCCCACAAAAGACACTTCATCCAGCATACTACACTGGTCTGGGTCGTCGTATTCAAATCTGTGTAATCAAACACACGCGCTTATTCACCTGTTGTCATGACCGTCGGACTAGACCGATGGCCCCCTAGTGGGCCTTATCATGTTCGTTTCCCTCCCCCTCCCCCCATCCAGCTGCTTTCGACGCAGTCTTCATTATCTTTAAAAGTGCATTTGTTCGTAACCTTCTCCAGCCTCCTGCTTCCCGTAACTCGAATTGCCTTTTCACAAAGTCATTACCCACGGATCTTGAATGGTCATCCTTTCACTCTCGCCTCATAAAAGCTTCATTCACCTTTTCGAAAGTAGTAGCATGGTGTCATGTCTGAAAAGCAGGATAGAATTTCCTCAGAAGCACATTACCGATTTCTCTATTGTTGCTGCTCATCAGATATGCGTACCCGGAACTCTTTCGCCAATCATCCTTATACTCAAGCAATGCACAGTTGATTAACAGCCGTAATCTCGTTTGAATGGCATGGAGCGTACATGGACGAAGAATCCATTTTTAGAATCACAGTTGGAACTATATGTCCTCGTTGTGAAGGGTAGCTGTGTTGCCCGACGTAATAACTTTGCAAGAACCACCAAATGATTCTAAAAAGGACTCACTCCATGCAATTCAAAGGAGAACATATCGGTCCCCTTTGTTCACTGTTAATTTGCTCATGATCCAATCCGCGAGTGATTGTTGCCCACATCAGAGGTAAATTAAATTTATTTTACTGATTTGTACCTTGTGGTCGGATTGGTCACAATCTGATGTTCGTATTGATTGATACTTGAACGATTGTCCTTCAGTACACGTAGTAAAGCGAGCTTGTGTACCCTGGCTTGAGTCTCCCGGTTCGCTTATCTGCGAGTTACTCAGAAATGGGAAGACAATCCCGTTCATAGTGAATACAGTTCCACTACAAATTAGTGAGCCGGACGTTCACTCCAAACGTTGCTCACTGCTTAACTTCTACTGGTAGCTCCTACACATTTTGTACGCTACTCTACGCCTCAAAGGTTTTATGTACCCCAAAACACTGCAACACTCTGGAAGCCTTCGTCAACCTGAACTATCACAGTTCTGTACTTCAGATCCTCGTTTGTGGTTAGGTAGAATGAAAGCCGCACTACATCCGCTTACAGCATTGCAAAAATCATCCCAAAGGACACTGCTGTGGAAGTGTGATGTATTCTACGGTATTCCACTGAATAACTTCTGTAATACCATCCAGGCAGCACTCGTTCCGCGTGCTGGACTGTTTGAAGAAAAGCAATTTGATCTGCTGCCCTCCAAAGTCCATCTAGGTGAGCGAAAATCCTCAAAAATTCTCAGAACAAATGAAACAACTTTTGTTGTCCCGAAAACTGGATGCCTCATTTTCCCGACTACTTTGAACGAAACATCTTCCTTTATCGTTCTAGAAAGCTGCGGCCTCTTCTGATTTGACCTTTCCAGCAGGTCAACTTGTTGACACCCTTGATTCAGCTTTCAGAGCTAATCCAAAAGCCACACTGCTGACACGAGGTATTCCTCACTACGACCCGATCGGTTATCAGAACTACGTCAACAGGTCGCTCAAATGACTTCAACGTCGATCACAACATTCTAAAGACTGAATCAAGAACATTCGTTTTTTCCCACGTCCACTCTTATCATGAACATTCAAGATATGCTGGACAATCCAGCTTTTATGCTACAACCAGCGCTTCGGTCATTGCCTATCCCCATGCTCTTTCCAACAATCCTTTTGGAAGAACAAATCAGGCAGCCAGCCAGTGAGCGCCCCTGCAACCTCTGGTTCTCAATGAGACTATCTTTTCCACATTTAGGACCATTCAGCTCCTATGAAATTTCTCGTCGATAAAGGAAGATAGATTATTGTTATCCCTATCCCCCAGGACAAACAATCTGCAAACTACATCGTTCACATGGCAAGCAGCTAACGGCTCCCAGATAAAAAAATCGGCAAAACATCCAATAGGCACTGTTGTTGGAATCTGATTTAATATACGCCATTCCCCTTCCAACGTTTAAGACACTAACAAGGTAGCAATCATTCAGTTCGTTGGACTGTTCGAAAAAAGTAATTTGATCTACTTTACTCCAAGGGGAAGCAGGTCAAGAAGACTACGGTTACCTAAAATCATCACAAATTTTAGGGCTGATGGGACAATGTTTGAAGCCCCGGAAGAACTGAATGAGCAGCTGTCTTGACTGAAGAGCTGGAGACATTAAGGTCAAAGTCCCCCCCCCCCTCCAATTTCACTATTTCAGACAACTCTGTGTTGCCGTGTAACATGCAGGGGCAATGCTCTTCCGACAAGGGTAGCACGTGTGTGATCTGCGAAAGCACAACAGAAGGAGAAATTCCCTGAGCCGAGGCTCAGTAAATGTATCAACAGAGACCAACACTTACATTAAACGAACAACAAGATGGCGTCCTCGAGTCTGGCCCTCACAGCCGTTCTTTAAACGCTAATTATTCCACCGCGCGAGTTCCGACAAACTGGTTGACGATACAAGGCAGTTCACTAACGCGATCGGGATGATTCTTTTTGAGACTGCTGTTAGTGATCGTGTTGATAGTTCTGATGGAGTTGGCAGTATTGTTGTTGTTTTGCTGTTGCTGATGTTGCTGTCGTTTATTTTTTTTGGTTTTTCTTGTTATTTCCCTCGTTTGTCTTCCACGACAAGCACACCAGAGTATTGCACTAGCGAAATACTTTTTCTGGATAAGGAAGCTGATAAGTACAAATTGTTTCATTCCTTCATTTTGAAAGATCTTCTTAATCAATGGGCCCTTTCATTTGTTCAGGTAATGGCTCTCTATGAAGACGGAAATTTCAACCCGCCACATACTGATTCATAACTGACTTCTTCTAGGGAGCGATTTTTCGTGGAATTCGATCGCTTTGCCAGAGATGCGTTGTCAATTTTCAAATCCAACAGCACAATTGCGGTATGCCACGTAGTATTAATGTGGAACAAATGGTTTTGAACTACTCGGGATGATTAAAGGCCTACGGCAAGTGATCAACAGTCATAAACCTCAGATTTAACTTCTAATTGGGATTCGTTGAATGCACTTAACCGGTTGACGGCTAATAATAACAACGAACTATTTGTACAGTGTCTTAGTGAGGTTCAAAGTTAGGTATTGATCATGAATCATTTCATTAAACTGATGACGGCGTATTGTTTTATAGATGTTTTTCCATTCGCTTTTCATTCATTTACGGATAACGGTTTTCGAAGGCATCCGGACTGTAGTGTTCGTATTCATTATCAACAGAGCACGTGATTGTTACACTTTATGTATTCGCGGGATTTTAATCGCAACTAGAACACAGCCGACTAGCAAGCCGCGAGCAAGTATGTGAGAAAAGAGGCCAAGCCCTGCGTGCTATCACGCTCAAAAGAGCAAAGCCAATCGGTCAATGCTGCTCGGGCTGAAGCATGATTCGAGATCAAGGCAAGCAGGTATATATGTCCGTGCATGACAAGAATATGGATCGTCTGACCGCGTAGTGTGCGTGACTTTAACCAGGCACAACATGGACGTCCTATGTGAGATAACTTTACACTTCAGGCAGCGAATGACGGACGATATATTGGAGTCAAAATTCGCTGTTACCATCAGATATTTTACAAAACTAGCCATAGCTAGCGCGAAAATCACTATGCTCCGTTTTACGAGCCCCCTCCAGTGCTTTCCCTGATGGCAGTTGTAGTGGACAAGGCGGATCTGAGGGATTAGGCGAGAAGACAATCGGTCTAAATGAAACCGAGATAGACTCGGTATTAGTACTTGGTAAACAAGTACTAGGCCAACTTCCAACTAGCCGTTCACTTCATGCGCAGGCACACCAAGGAAAGATATTGGAATATCAAAAGTCATAAACACCGACTATGGCAACCTTCAGGTCCGAAAGTGCGACAAAAGAGAGAAACTGAGTGCTGTGATACAGTAGCTGCGGATTTATGAACGAACTGTGGCCCTAGATCCGGTGTTGCCGTTACCAGAGGATCATCCCGAAAAGCGGCGAAGAACCATTCGTACACATTGGTGCTGACACTCTTGAAGAAACCTAGACGTGAATGCAAAATTTTTCATTGACTTGAGGTTCCTTCATCCCAACTAGTCTTTACACTGGTCTCATTTCTCACTATCCCGTGGACTTGTGTATTCTTCCTACGCCCCGATTGGGATTCAGTCGTCCTCACGGGAGCTCCATTCCTGTGCAAACTGATAAGCTTTTCCTTATCATCAAGGGCCATGAATGACTTTCTCGTTCTCTATCACATCTTGATTGGTGGGCACTTGTGAGCTCTATCGCCCTAAGGTGAAAGATGCAAGGGTTATACCAAGTGAATCGAGCAGGCTTGTTAGTTATGGGATCAAAAGCTACGAGTACATTTCCAATTTAAACCCTAATTGTCAGTGTCTATCATGAGAAAATGCCAGCTTACAGCAATACACTCGGATTTCGTTGATATTCACTGAAACTGTCATGTGATTCAAATGACCCTCCGTGAACTACCAGAAGAGATTATGTTCTCACACATACCCAAGTGCAATATTTGACGCTTGTCACCACTGAAGGGCCTACGAGCTTTTCTTTAACACAGGATCAGGTGGCATTTTCTGTTGGTGTGTAGGCATGCTATCCGATGGCCTTGTTCGCTCGAAGGGAGTTGTATTGTTAGCAGTACTAGGACTGAGAGAACGTACTGAAACCACTTCAGCACAGAACTACACAAACCCAAAGAGCAAAGAGGCCAAAGCTGTGAAATTCCGTGTAGACTATATTGTAAATATGTTAATTCAAGGAAAATAATTTGCAAATGAACCAATGATAGCTAACTTTTGTTGTTCCAGTCCATTGAGACTCTTATTGGTCGACGTTCCTCAGCGTATACAGTCACGAAGCTGTAGCGGCCGTGTCCCGTGTGATGCTTGTTGAATCACCACAGGGATGCTCGCTCTTGAGTGGTTCCAGTGGTAAAATCAGTCGAGACAGAGACAAAGTGTTCACGCAGCTGGGGGAAAACCGCTCTTCGGGAGTACGCTCTAGGGAAGCGGGGGTGGGTGGGTACGGTGTCTGTTAGTGAGTGGACAAAGTTTCTCACGAGCACTCAACAGATCTTCAGGTTACTGTTGCTGTTGTATTCTATGGTCTTTGAAATGTACTATCACGGACTAATAAAAGCTACGAATAACTCTTGTGAAAGTTGGTAACACAGCATTGCGGGTAAACGTAATATGCCGTTTCGGTCACCGTGGGTCACAATCAAAAACGTTAGCCAAGGCAACCGAAAAGTTGGCGTATCACATCTGCCAACAAAGCTGCTTTATTATCATTAGAGCTTTCACAATAAAAAACAACATGGCGCATCGAATTTTCTATACGAACAACCCTGTTTAAAATTCAGTCAGTACCTGGTATTCATACACTCAGGGTTCTTGACTCAGGTGGGACCTAAAAATGGTGATTCTCAGATGGACTAGTTACATGGTTACGCAACGCCTCTGTAGAAATTCATTGGTATGGTGGGCTTTGAGACTGTTTTATGGTTCACGAGCTTCTCGCACATATTCTCGTAAGCAAACTGGCTACTCATGAGTAGGATAGTGAAAAATTAGTATCCTGAAAGATGGGCATGCATATGGACGTTATTCCGAATAATCGACTGCAAAGCACTTCACCCTGTCATCTACGATAATATTTCTGTTTTTTTTTCCTATTGATCTGTGACGATCAGCTTTATTTCGGGCTTAGAAAAACTTTGCTGCATGTATGTCGTGTCTGGAGACGATTAAACATGTCCATCAGAATGTCACGCACGCGATCGAACATGAAGATTATGTTTCTCCACTACAGAATTACGAAATTACCAACATACTTTCTTTTGAAAGTCTAATACAGCGCCTTCAAAGTGCCGACGGAGACGCCAGTCAGCCTGAATTGTCTGATTGCCATTCATTGAGAAATTGTTTTTTTTAACTTATTCATACGAATTCTGGCTCAGGGTCGTCTACATATTTCCGACTAAGTGTTGACCAGCAGATAGAGGCTGAGATTCGTATTGTAGAAGTTCAGCCTACTCATTACAGGATCAATCGTATGTATATTACTGATAAATCATTAAGCTGAAGCCGAACTTTGTTTCAAATCAATACTACTATGTATCTTAATCAACACGTAAAACCGCATAACTCTTTGGTAAAACATGATGAAACCGTTCGCTTGTTTACTGAATCGGCTACTGGTTTCAATCGCCCAAAAGACGGAGATGAAAATGCTACCAAACATACTACACAACTAACTGAAGTAACTCAGGTTTATAGGAATATGGTAGTCTTTCGCTGCTAGAGTTTTGATATTGGAATGAAAAATATGTGGGGAATAAAAGTCGAAAAGAAAAAGTCATATTTTTCTGATTCCGTAATCCGTAGCATGCAATAAAGTGCGCCTTGAGGAAATATTCTACCTAAAACACTGGGTCTGTTTTTATCGCAAACCCGACAGCAGAAAAAGGACTCCGATCGCGAGATGCGAGAATTCTATTTGATCTTTATGATCGCGAACACAAAATATGTAGGATTATTTATAGTACAGTAAGATCAGTATGAGAGTTAAGTAGGCTGGATTAAAAGCGTTCGATTGGGAAGGGTGGGCTTTGTTGCGTTATTGCCAAGGTAAACAAACATCTTATGTCAGTTAGTGCTATCACCAAAATAGCTGAAGAGAGGGAATGATTTACTGCCTCTCAGGGTGGACAGCGCAGCAGGCGTGTGGGTTTTGAAAAACGGGAAGGTGTAGAAAAACTGAATACCATCAATTTTACCACGATTTAAACCAGACACTATTCAGGTGGAACATGCTGATAGAAGTGATAATGGCGATATCCGTGTATTCCTTCATTTGTCTCCTGCATGGTTTTATCCGAAATCAGTTGCATGTTTACGGCTGTCTAACGATATTTGTTGTGCATGTAAACTCAAAATACCACAGCTTTGCACGAAGGCTATTTGAAGTATTCGTCCAAACTAGAAATATCTTACAATATTTTGGCCGCCACACTCATCGAAGCCTTAAGATGAGCCAAGTAAAGTCTTACTGAAAGGCGACAAAAGGTGTTCAGTTAATTTTGCTTCGCTTATCTTCAACCTGTCTTCTTGTTACAGTAAACCATCTATGTCACTGTATTTCTGCACAACTTTCATCCACTTATCAATGCATGGCAGAAGTCATCTGTTACGTAACCCTGCAGACGAATTCTTTGAAATGACTGAAAGACTGCCAAGTGATACATTTTTGGATGAGGAAAATAACATGTCATCTATAAGCACAAAACTCTGATAAGTTTGACCTCTCTGGTTCTCTCAGAGCAGAATGCGACCATAGGTCATAATTTTATTAAATATGTAGGTGTCATAATGGAACTTTGTGACCCGTTTATACCGTGAACTAACTCGGAGTGGAGGTCACTTACTACTCTATAACCTTCCAAACATTTATTAACTGAAACAATCTAACAGAGCAGAAAAGTCTGAACCAAAGTCCGAAAGCAAAAGAAAGAAATATTTACAAACCTAACGATGCAATCCAAAGGTTTTCCGGGTCAATTTATAGAACAACACTAGAAGCCGGGAAGTCAGTGAAAGGCTGCAATGCAGTGAGTTTTCGTTGCCTCACCACTGGTGGGTAACTCGACAGAAATCTCAAGATCTGCCCTGGGACATACATGCGGAGCGGTGCAGTTCCTTCGGTTACAGACAGCCTTGGAGTTGTGTTGTTCTAGTCATGCGTACAGATTCATTGATCGGAATTTCTTATACGTTTTTTGCAGTCACTCCACTTAAAGCTATGATGGGATAAACATAAGCAGAACGAATGGGTACTTGGCTCACCGAGTATAGCTATAGAAACCAAAAAAGCTGTAAAATCGACTCCGTAATCTGGTATGCCCGAACAGAGCAAAGTAAAAGTGCATTTGACAAAAAAAGTTCATTCTCCTTTGTCCTGACCCAATGAACTTCCTTCTCAACCACGGATTACAAAATAGGAACCTCTGCTCGAGTCTACTCGTTACTGAGTTTCTGTTTTTCTTGACGTCATCACATTCATCATCGAAATGAGTACACGAAATCCGTGTACCTTGCTACCCAGATCTTTTTGTCTTTTGCTATAAATTACTCGGAAGTCAGCATTTAAACAAAAGTTAAAGGAAGCTGTCAACATGGACCTATATTGGTTAACTACGTGGTAAATCAGAACTTCTTTTTCAGTTCCAAGGGTAAATTATTCCACCTAACTTTCTTTTTTAAACAAAATGGAGAGAACAGGATTTCTCAAAAGAAAACAACTGTCATTCAGCATTAAACACTCAGGTCTGTGTTAATCAGAAATATATCCGTGTGAAGTCGCATATGCTTCGTCAGTTGTCACGGGATATTGTCTCTATGACTGAGAAGTCCCCGCGTGGTTGAATGTACCTTATAAGGACATAACAACTGATTCGAGGTTTAATATGTCCTCACCAGAATCTGCCTCTTATATTTTTCAAGAAATAACTTCAATTTCATTCCAAGATAAGAAAAGAATGTAGTTTTCCTTTACATTGTATTGCCAATATGTTTCGTATTTTTAGAAGCACTGCCTTCTCTAAACACAGTATTTTCTATCTCCCTTAAAAATGTTTACATCCGGAGTATCAAGATGACTATATTTTGCTTATTTTTAAGACTCATAAACATACTGGTTTCTTTTTCCTTTCGGAATACAGCATGCTCTGGGTACCATTTGGCAGAGTGCAGTGCCACATAAAAAAGGTATTAACGAACTTCTTATTGTCATCGATCTTTTCCTCGAAAATAACAGCGGACCAATAAGAATTACAGTTTATTTCGAGCAGGTTTCATCTTGTAGATCATCATATCTATTTTTGGCTAGGGGAGTTTTGCTGAAACGTCATTCCCATTCTTTCGCAAAGTAGTTAGTCATATTCACTCTGTAGGAAATCTATCCTCTTATGGAGGTCAGCTAGAGAAGAACAGACCTCTCCAGAATATTTGTACTTGTTCAAATGACGAAAAGTAACTCTATGACAGGTAGAACAGAATCCGTTTATTGTCCTCAGGTTTTTTTCTAGTCCAACCTCATCGTAAGTCATAGCCTAGACTTTTGTCTCATGTGCTTCTGTAAATGACTGATTTGCTAGATCTATTCTCATATCATTGACTGAAGTAAAAATAAAACGAAATTTTCAATGCAAAAGAGAACAGACAACTCCAAACATCACTCTGACTCCGTCACCTTCTGCCATATTCACCTGAATAACTGTTAAGCTTGTTTTTATTAACTTGACGTAAAATAAAATGTGAAATTCTCGCAGGCATCAACACTCTCTAATGGTGGAAAGCTACCATTCCTACATTACATTTCTTGCTAATGAAAGATTGCACAGGCAATGATAAATTAGGAGAAAGAAACCTTCGAGTATGTTTCATCCAAACACAAAGAAAACAAGTTCTACGATGTGTGAATATTCTGTTTACTATTGTCAGTCACGTGCAGAAACATTCTGGCCTTTCTGAGGTATTATTCTGGCAATGAACATGGAGGGACATTTCCCGTGAACACATTTGAGCTCGTGAAATTCCCCAGTCGCGAAATTGTAGTCATTCCCACGATCAAATGATTAGTGGTGTCAGTATTTTCTGAGTGCGCACAACTGGACTACGTGATCTGATTACCAGTATTTCTATTAATTCTAATATCTTTGGACCGCCATTAAGTAACAGAGGAGTGAAAGAAGATATAGGTGTTGTTTTCGTAGTAAGTAGTAGTAGAATACGTATTTGTTACACTCCATTTATTTGTAAGAAAGTAAATGTAACCAAATCGCAACCGCCATGTAAACAGCTGCCAAACTAGCAAGTAAGCAACTGAAAGAGCAAGCAAGTAAAACAGCTGGGCTACCTGTGCTTACAAGCGTGATTAAGTGAGGTCAATCGATACGTGGAAAGTTCGATCAGTCAACACTGTCCACGCCGAAGCGCGATCAGATGTTCATACCAAGCAAGAGCAAGTTCTTGCATGAGGGGAATGTTGATTGTTTGTCCGCGTTGTGTGTGACTTTACCCAGACTCAACACTACCTTTTTGGGTGAAGTTTGTGCTTGGTCTACGTGATTCACTTAGACACAGATGAACATGGATTCCGGTTCTGAAGAATTTGGGAAACATTTGGCATCATCAGCCCAATCAACCATCTGGAGTGTGTTAAGGCATCCTTTGTGATAGCCATCGGTTGATTCTGTCAGTGTATACCACCGCAACAGCATGTATTCTGATACTGTGCTTGTGGGACAGAATTTCACTGCCACCCATGTTCGTAACTGTTCAAAGTCATACACTGAGAGCACGCTAAACATGGAGCTGCTCAGCCAGGAAAGTGAAACCCAAGACATACCTGAATCTAAGGAGTACTTCATTCAATAAACTGTCAAAGCTTTCGTTTCAGCAACATCTGTCTCATCCTAACTACGGGAAATGCAGTTCTGAACAGAAAAATCACCAACCAGGCTAAATAATTGGAAGCTCCTGTTTCAACAAAATAATCACTCTCTATTTACCGTTAGACCCAAGGTTTGTTCTCGTTCAGCCCAATAACGTCTCATCAAGAGGAAAGAAATGAAGGCCACCCGTAAAAAATTGACGTCTGTACAAATTGCCCTTTTCAAAAAATAACTTATTGCTGTCTTTATGCTTTCCATATCAGCTTTCTTCCGTCTGTCCACCAGAAGTATGAAAAAAGATACTGAATCCGGTATCTGACTTGTGTTGTCCCTTGGGGGAAGGTAGGATTCATTAGAGAGCAAAAGGAATATGTCTATAAAATACTGGACCAGCATTAGGTGGAATGTCAGTCTATCCTGATCAAACAGAAGATATAACAGTTGCATGAGTTATTTACCAACCAGGTTCTGTACCTTAAATGTTGAACTTCTTTTTTAAGAAAACAAGCTTTTATGCAGGCCCCGTGTCCCGTCGAGAAACTGTTATATCAATGTCAACAGTCTATCTGCTGTCCATGGATAACGTACCTCGTCGCTTACCTTTGAACCATGGAGCCATTTTCCTGAGAATTCGCAAGCTTCTTATAACCTCGAAAGCCACCCCAAATGCTGATTCAGATGGCCTATCGTTCACCCTTTTCAAATATGGAGCAAGTTAACTAAGCGAAATAGGGAATACCCTAGTCCATCTATGTTGTCTATTTTGTCTGTCCCTTATGGAAAGGCGAGAAAACTCCTCTTGTTTACGGAATTTTCACTACCAATATTTTAAGAGAAATTCAAAATCACCGCCCGGGCCCAAAAAAAATAGTCTCAGTAGTGAGCTGCGAATCGATGAGCCAGTTGTTTTGTGCAGCTCATCTCCACTCAACTCTAGTTTGCCTGGTGAAGCGAACTACGTATCCACCGAATGATTGAAAGACAGAAATTTGGGGTCGATCTAATGGATTGAACACGTCCAACAAAATGAATTCGGTTCAAGTCAAAGTTCATTTAATTCAACGTATGGTCGACCATACATTATTAATTTCCAAACAACCATCATTATCGTGCTAATCTGATTCATTGCATTTCATACTTTGATTGTTTGATATGACAATTGATTTTTGGTAGTCATAAATCCGATGGAACTTCGTCATCTAACAAAATTCCAAACTTTACTCAGTGCACTTGCTGGCCTATGTGTTCTCCCATACTTTTACCGCCCATAAATATCTCATCGTGTACGCTGATCAAGAGCCCATTCAAGTGCCATTTAGCGAGCATTCTGACTTCATTTCGCACAATTTTCTTCAAGAGTTTTCATCACATTCCAGTCACTTTCTCAGCGCTCAGTTGGCTAACCGACTGTGTTCCTCTTTTGTTGATCTCAGTGACCACTGACAATCAACAAAAACAAAACCCCACGGGTGTCCCATGGAAGCAATAACTCTATTTCTGAAAACTGGAACATTTCCGTAAGATCATTCCGTCGTATATTTATCAAATACTCCTCTGCTTTCCACTCGGTTCCTCATTCTACGCTTCATCGGAGGTGCATCACTTTGGTTGTCCCGATTTCCTACTTTTATGAATGAAAGACTTATTTTCCAACATAACTCAGTGTATAAAAACTGTTAAGGACTTTCAGTCCTTTAAAGAATTCATCTGGTGTACTTATTGATGCTGTTCTTTCCCTTATTCTTTCGTCCTACATATTAGCGACTTATTCACTGCCCAACCTGCACGAATTCTCAAGTATGCCGACGAAGTACTGTACCGTCATTTGATCCCCGTTGAACCAGATTTCACCTCTTTTCTGAAAACTTGACATTTGCGCAAAAGGTTCCCTCTCATTCTTACTCACATCCCAATGGTCGATCCTCCACTGACCTGGTCCTCGTTTCCAGTGCTAATTCCACCAGGTACATAGGGGCGAGGAGTCAGCATCAGTCTACAGTAATCATTTCATATTCTGAACTATGCGGGAAAAAACTGTCCCGACTGAAGTTTCAAATCCACAGGCTAAGGCAGTTTGATTCCAGCTCGTTATGAACGGGTTTTTCCGAAAAAGCACTAGACTGTCCGGGTTGTGCGACTTTTTACGCTGAAATCATTCCAACTGGAATGAGTAATTTTAACTATGTAATTAAAACTGCCGAAGTCTATCGTTGGCTTTGCTTTTTCTGTTATTATGCATAATTCAGTCGAGTGAATTTATCCTATCGGTAAAAAAAATCTGAATAGATTTGTTAGGAATTGGGATCTCGTGGAATGCTACATCCGTATTTAGCATTTCAATGCCAACTTAGGTTTTGAACTCACCCGAGAGTAGCAAAATTTACAGCCGAGTGGTGCTACGTGCGTATTTGCATTCGTTAGGGACATCCGAAAAGTGGGGCGATGGAGGGAAACTGTTCATTTCTTTGGAATAAGAATGGTAATGGGACTGCCAAAGACGCTGGGGTATGCAAACAGAATGTGAGTAAACATTGCACACGCTATTTGCCCGTCTCTTTAGTAAATATTGACGAGATGTACACCGCAAACGCACTCCCGATACGAAAGTGTACGGTGATAATATTCACATTTATTCTCACACGCGCTCGCACTAAACCATCGCCCAATATTTTGGTATATACCAACACGAATTGCACATTCTTTTGACAAAACCCAATCTGTGCAGTTTGATCTTAATCAGCTGAGGGCAAATATATTTTTACAGCAAAGGTTCTTCATCATGGTCGTTAGAAGCGGATTTATTCTCCCTCCATTTATGGTGTTCCCCGTTCTCATCCCCGAGCTTGTTCCAGAACGTTTCGTTCACGGTAAATGTTACTGCTCTGTTTGTACGTGACAGCTGCCGTACACGTCTATCGTAACAGAGGTGTTTGCAGTCATAGCTGATTTAGGATAACTTAAAAGTGTAAACTGTACTGATTTCAAAACTGACCAAAACGTGTTAACAATTCCGTTCAATTCTAAAATATTCATATCCACACTTTCTTTAATACATTTTCATAAACTGTATTCACATAAACACATGGCATGTCCGAAAATTTTACGTCTTCCGTATTTCCGTATTAGATCAGTTGTGATAAAACGAACGTGAAATTAGATGGTTTCAAACGCCAAAACCGTTAATAATGGTGATTGTGTGTTGGAAAAAGATTCCCAAAAAGACGCCACTGGCTGGAATATCCGTGTTTCGAATGACCTTCTTCAGGTAGGTCGACAACATATACAGTGATTTTGTGATAATCTTTGTATATTGGGAATAGTCTAGTGAAAAAAATAGTCTGTAATTACAGTTTATTCAGAAATACAAGTAGCAAAGTGCAACCACATTCACTTAGCCAGGTAAGTAAAACCGTCAAATCAAGAGTGACCTTTCAAGCAGATATTTCTCACACCCCCAACCCATTAACATCAATCCATTTTTGCTTGTCTTTTGACTCCACTTTAATTGCGTGTGAGCCACCACTGAGCTTATCCACTTGCGTATTGGCCTTGTTGTGCTGGCAACATTGTTTCGAATGGTGTCTTTTTCCGGAGCATTCAACTTGAACTACTTTGTTGTATTCTTCTGGAACACGCTTGCTCGCCGACTGAATTCCTTTTATTTGTACTGGATAGCTTTCGAAAACGGTCATTTCCCCCTCTTCTGTCTGAAGCTTGCTGCTGACCGACGCAGTTTATTCTGTTGTCGTCTCTTTTTGTCCCCACGGGAGTATTCACCAAGACAGAATTCCCTCAGAGTCGTCATTTCATTGTTTATAGTTCGGGATTATCGGAATATGAATACTTGTTCGTGGCTTCCTCAGTCGTTATCTGTCGCGTTCCCACAGATGACGTGCCAGACTTTTGTTCTTGTCAGTACATTTTTGGTTCTAATTTTCCGCATCCGACTATACCAGTGATGTTTGAAATATTGCGAGCAACATATTCTCAATACCTTTCCGAAAACTAGTGGTTCTAAGGGCGGAATAATATATCTAGATCAATATGGAGAAATAAACTGCAGAATATTCCAGTTTCATATTTACTAGAAATTGATAGCTGAGCCAATTTTTCAATTATTTCATGCTTGCGCATGAGTGCAGGAGATGGGCTACAAAAGCCCACTGCACTGTTGGGGATAACCGGTTACCACGCCCTGAAACTTGGAGTGGCAGAGTACCACATCAGGTCCCAATAGATCAGGTGTGGTAAGGAGTCGGACGCAATGGAATGCTGTCTAACACGGGAATAACCGGTTATAGCGAGGATTCGAACCACTGACCTCCATGATGGTAGACAAGCGCTCCAAGCCACTCAGCCACCACCGGTTATTCCCCATTTGCATCGCTTACAATTATACATCGCATGATTTATTCTATATTACTTTGGGGAAATACACCTCCATCGAAGTGGGACGGACAGTGTGAGCTTCCTCGAAAATTGTTTTCTAAGTGGAAAGCTTCCGTCGCTAGTCAGTTCCAGGTCAGAATTAGGTGCACCTTCTACCAGATACGTATTAGCAAAGGTAAATTACTCAAGCTATTTCCGAAAGGAAAGTGATCCAGTAAATTCACATTTTCCAGTCACTAGTACAGATTCGAACGGTTTATCAAGAATATAGGACCTTTTTATAAACAAATTACCATTACGTCAAGCCATTAGGTTAACGTTCTTCGCAGTAAATAACTTTGTTCACCTCTAAAAAGGCATGTATTCATGGAACCAATAGTCAACGGAACTATTCTAAATGTGTCAAACTACATATTTCGGACTTGTTTCAATTTTACCCACTACAGCGAGCATTAATTTGAGTCGAACAAAACAATCACTGTTCAACTTATCATGAAAAAATACCTCAATTTTAACTAGAATTGTCATTCTCGTGCACATAGGATTACTCAACGAATTGGCTCATTTTGTCAGACTTGGTCGGTTACGGCATCCCGCAAATGTTCCGTCTCCCCTTCAGACAACTGTGAAAAAACAAGACTAATTAGGATAAATGGAAATCCTCATCAAATCCCTTCTAGAATCATCGGCTTTCAAGGAAATGGTCTCATTCAGAATAAGAGTACAACGAAATTCGGATATGTAAAGGAGGATTTAATTTCTTTTCCGATTCAGCGACGTTTCTCCCCGCTCAGGTTTGAATAAGTTTAATCGCGAAACTTGGACCAATTTCACTTTGAAGTGGTTTACCTAGTTCGTTGGCAGAATTGTACATTTGGTTGCCGAACTAGGCTCCCAACCCTAGCTAGTTCGATTCAAGTAAATGCTTCAAATATCCGGCATTAAATTACGACTCCATTAAAAGAAAAACAAAGAAGTGAATGATGGCAGTTTTCTTCTAGTGTTTTACTACCGTGCACAGTCATGATTATTCAGATCCAAAAATCTACTAGGAAAGTTTTCACAATTATCATTGTTCTATGTACTTAAAAGAAACAGAAGCAAAAAGCAATGAACCTCCGGTCAGATGACCCAGGCTTTCGCAGAATGATTTTCACGGTGTCACGTGATTAGGAAAACTCAGAAATTTAGCGGTGAGCAACCTCCTATTTCTTTGTGGTCACCGATTATTATAAAATTGTATAACGGATCATGCTGTCGATATAGTTTCTCACCTTATGGGTTGGAGAAGGAAAACATTCAGTCTGGCGCACGTTTATCGTTGTTACAGTCTTATCCTAGGAGCTATTCCATCACGTGAGAGTAACTTCTTGTTTCTAGTCAATCTCCTGTTCAAAGACAGTTAAAAAATTCCCCAAACCATTTAAAATAAAACGGGGATACAATGACGGGTCCGTACCGTAAATAACTGCATTTCGTTTTCCTTTTATACATTAACACAATTGCATCGTCTAAAACATTCATGTTTCGTAAACGATAAGCTATTTTACGTTTATTTGTAGAATATTCAAGATAAAACTACCGAATAATTTTGGAAACCGTTCCATTCGTCACTGGAATCAATTACTTTGCGAGAATAGCACTAGCAACAATTGAGGTGCATGAGATTGATCAACCGATGAACAGAGACGGACTTTGGTACTGTAAACAGTGTTGCAGAGGAGGTTGCTAGGTTCGGCTGTATGTTTTATCCATTCACAGGAAATCTGGTGCTTTTGTCCTGTCGTGCATTCCTCTACTACAGGCGGAGAGTTGTTCGGTTGATATATTTGTTTCTCGGAAGATAAAATAATCCAAAAGAAGTTGCGAGTGCTAGGGGGAATTTACAGATCCCTAGAAAACACTGTTCCCTTCTCAGTCTTTTCTGTGTTATTTTGCAAAAATTGAAAATGGGACGCTCGTAGAATTATAACCATTGGCTATTGAATAAAAATGATACTGTTCGAGCAATCAGCCTTGTATTTCCAGAGGAGATATTCACTTTTCCCGAAAAGAAAATTGATCGCGTCTATTCCAATACCTAGAAGGTAGCAGTTGTCGTCAAAGAAATACGATTACTTTAGTAAATGAAGAAGTTCCTCGTTACCGTGCTTTGTGACTAGTACGAGTATGGATCTAACCATTTTGCTTGCTTTTCTTCGGTAAGCGATAGCAACCGTTCTTCATTGAATTGATATTACATGCATTCGCTATATGCGATTGACGTCTCTGATCTGATCACGTGTATTTTCTTGATAATTGTAAACACTGCTTGTTATAGTCAAACTATTAGTATTATACCGCTGGGATGTGATAATACATTAGACAGGATACTTTTTATTTGAAAGTAAAATTTGCTGTGCAATATTTGCTTCTGTTATAAGGGGTTCATGCGGTAATCTTCCAGAACAGTTCCAGTCTATTCGCCGATCTTGGAATAAAATCAGCTACTTTGTTATCCCCTTTCATCAGTTTTACCAATATAGTATCAAAATAAGGATGAATATTCCGTTTGGTCTTTATCAAAGCAACCCTTCATAGTTGGAGAAGAAAATCTTGGGGAAAAACATCCAAAACCAGGAAATTCCGGTGAATAAACCGTTCTCCAACTCGTACAACACATCAGTAATCAGAGGGGAAACATCGAGCCCTGTAATTTATTTTATTGCCACTGAAAGCGAAACTGTTTGTGCTCACTTACGTGGGCAGTAGTGTCTGAATTCATCAGAGTGAGTTTATTAATAAATTTTCATCCGTGAGCTGGTGTACAACGGTTTCATTTGTGTCAGTTGCACACAACCTACGGAGGTAAAATTGGAAGCACGCTCCGATTATGAATTGTTTGAAATCGTAATGAGGAGTTGTATTTGACAAAAACGTATCATTAAACAGAGTAAGCAGCCGAAAGCCCCAACTTTATCCAAATTACAGTAATAGAACAATTACGGGATATCCCCGACTAAAGTTGTTGGTTTCGTAGTAATTACTTGAACGCGACATTTCAAAAATCCCCTATTCAAGAAAACCTGTTAATCTTCTCCGTAACTAGACCGAACCACCTGCAATCGTGTGCATATCACCTTTGTGTTTTGTGCACTGTATCAAGTATATAATAACACCTTTTCGTTTTCCTTGGAGAGTAAAGAAAATACCTGTATCTGATTCGCAGTTAAAAAGAAACTTAACGAAAGTGACTGCGTTTTGTCCAGAAAACCCAAAACCAACGAAAAGAATATATATATATATATATATATATATATATATATATATATATAAACACCGCTCAGTTATTCTGCTATCACCGTTTCCAACTGCGTACCTACGTAGTCTATATGGTCTTATACAAATCCTATTAGTTCATCTTTTTTATTTGTTACTTCAAATTTATTTGTCGCCATAACAAAGTTATCCTCATTTAAAGCCGTAAACACGATGGTGCAAGCATCAAAAACATGAAACCCTTCAGATGCCATACTTGCTGCTTCCGGGTTTCGTTTTTGGGTCACGTGTTCGTTCATATCGGAAGTCCCCGCATATTCGCTACAAGTTGGTCTACAATGTTGAAATGAGCTTTTTTCCTTATTTTGAGATTTATGCCTTGAACGTCAAGCTCGGAACAGTCGGACTTATTTACATTCAACGGTCAATGAACATGTCACACGCTGTGCATTTTTTTCGTAAACAAGACTACCAGTGAGCTCCATCAATCTGACCCAATTTGATGATATACGTTGACAAAATCCGTACGTATACATGCGGTGTTGTGCTGTCTATCAAATATAAATCACCATGGTTGAAATGCGTCAAAACAACTCTCTAATAAATCGATCAAACTGTAACACAGATTTCATGCAGGATGATTCTTCAAAAATAAAAATAAATGAACCATTCTCGAGAACTTCGATGCATCCTCAGATCTGAATTAATTTCTGACTCGTTAGTTATGTCTGCTCGTTTACAGAATGTATTGTGAGCATAAGGAGAAAGAATCATATAGATAATGGAAAATCCACTCAAATGTTTTGCATCCAAAATTTCCAAGCCACAAGCCGTAATCAAACCGACAACATTCCGTTTACGGGACAGACGCAGTATCCAGTGACGTTCCGGCTCCTCGGCCCAATAACTCGTCGTGTGAATACATTTCAAAACCCATTGGATGGCGCTCAGCCGTGCACTGTTCATCCCATTAGGAAGTAACGGACGAGGCCAGTTCAGTGATTAGAAGCAGAACACTTGCTGGATATCATTGGGATAGTGGTTCACACCGGGCTGGTAGAGCACTTACCCGATAAGTGGGATGTCACGGGTTTGATTCCGGGTCGCGGTGTTGGACAAACGATGCAGGCAAGTTTTCCCATGTCTAGTCGTATAAACCATAAACCCCTCGAAAATTAGAAAACACGTTTTCCGTTCAATAAATAAATAAAGTAATGCTTTTCTAATCTACCATAGCTTTTAAGTTTATATGCGGCCAGAAAAATTCAACATAATGATGCATGACTAACCTGGCAAGCAACCACGCATTTTTCTAATTATGGGGAGATCCCACACAAGAACTTTTAATGTCGACAAAATTGACGCACATTAGAGCAGAACGTGGTCGAGTGTACGGAAGAGCACTTGTAGGCTAGTACTACAGTGCAGTGTATCTAAAATGATCCCTAATATGTTAATAATACATTCCTGTTGCAAACAATTGGACATAAATTTCACGGGAGTGAAACTTGACTGTCCGTTTTAAATTCACTTGCGAATCAGTGATATTATCTTCCGCATCAATCGGGTTCCACTTGCATATCCTGATCCTGAACAATACAGTAGAGTACAAGCCTAAAATTATTCACATTTAAATTCCAACTTCCCCCGGCAACTCTGTTCAAACTGCTAGCATTCCTTTGTTACAAAACATACGCGCTGGAAACACTCACGTGGTTCCACTTTTTTGGACCATTGCGATGGTAGTGACTTTGAAGTAATGCATACCAGCATTTAGCCATGAAGAATTCTGGCACATCATTTCCTTGGGACAAGAATAAAACTGGAATACTTTATTATTTACCCTCCATGCAAATATAATCCACCCTCAGATGCTGTATTGTACCATCAGCTTTTGTGTGGGTAAAGTGGAAATCCACTTCCAGTACGACCATTTCTAAAAATGTATTTCCCCATTCTCCTCCGAAGTTTGTCATCCGAACCAGTTTTCTTCAAAATGATGAAGTGACTTGTGTAGGCGACATAATCCGGACAGTTTGAAACTCTTCAGAGGGACTATACATATTCGACCCGAGAAATTCTACGGGCCTGAGTAAAAATGATGAAGACAGAGGAAAGGATTAAACTTCCCCATTACCCTCAGGTCTGACAGATGTCGCACAGTCAAAAAGAAGCAGTATGCCAAATGTCCCCAAAATGTTTGGAAACCCAATCCTAAATTTGTACCCTTGTTTTTCTAACCTTGTAAAGTAGGGCGGAAAAATTCGCAGTTTTTAAAAAGTTCCCAGTTTCACTCAAACCAGTCTCACTGAATCGATATCAGAATGGGTCTCCAAGAAGTAAGACTCGATTGGCAGAGGCTGTTATCACAAGCAGTTGATCAATCAGGACATCTACTCGACCGTCACCGGGGTCGTGTGAGACGTAATGACTTGGCAATTGAAATCAAAGTTTCGATGCAGAGCCGGAGAAAGAAATGGATGAAACTTTTCTCAGGTTATTCGGTAAAGTTGTTATCATTTGTTCTAAATCCGTGAAGCTCTGGGTAGAAAGCGAGATCACGGGAAATCCACATGGTTTTCCGAAGTAAAACTTGAATGGGCCATTATGAATCGCCAACTGTGATTGGTTGGGGCAAGTCAGATTTTTCTTGTTGAACTTCCATTGGAAATGGTCATTACGTAAGCGAGATGACACCACGTATTCTAGCATCGTGAGATACCGGGATTTATTTTATGTATCTCCGTCAACAGCCACACCTATGAATAATCTAGATGGTAGCAAAGCTTTATTGTACGCGTACAATTCTGAAAGCTAGTTTATGTGATCAATTATTAGAGAACTTTAATGGGCTGCGTTTCAGTGGAGAACAATCGTTGGGCGGTACCAAAATATGTAGATTGATCGTTCGTGTTTTTCCCCTTCACGTATACGTGGCTCGCCGATGTCCTAAATCAACACCATTTCGCAGGCAGAACGGAAGATTTGATCACTTTAAAAATTCAAAAATGGACTCGAAGAACCCGATCAAAATCGAACGACGCCCCAAGCAACAGTAGACAGTTCTTTCCTGATAATCCTGGGCAGCTATATTTAATTCCGTATTGTATAATAATTACAAAATTATATTCCATGATATTTATGGGCTGACCAAAAGAAATACCTTTATAAATAGATACTCTTGCTTGTGCATTATAGTAAAATGATTTTTAACTGAAACCCAGCTGTGCATATAGTTGTAAACTAAACAATTGCTAGTCACCACATGGGAGGAT
The DNA here is from genome assembly GCA_948099385.1 of Fasciola hepatica. Classification (NCBI taxonomy): domain Eukaryota; kingdom Metazoa; phylum Platyhelminthes; class Trematoda; order Plagiorchiida; family Fasciolidae; genus Fasciola; species Fasciola hepatica. Next base: position 2,805,854 of record CANUEZ040000012.1, on the reverse strand, counting down.
TTTTTAGTTCCACAAAGTTCCTTGAGGAATTATATTTCATCATACGTTTTCAGATGAATTTTCCTCATGTCATGGAATCGGTACGGTTTAAAACGTGGAAAAATAATTTCACTATTTCGAAAACACTATAGCTTATCAGTCCAGTCGGCAAAAATAAGGAGCATTTAATCCCAAACTAGTGCTGGGGACATTTTTGGGATTACTTTCACTGGGGGCGGGTATGGGATGGAAACTTTTGCCAGTTTCATTAAGTATGGTCTACAACTAGGAACCACTTCTTTGTCAGACATGCTCTTTTAGGAGGATATACTTCACGGTTTAGTACGTGGAAAACTTTGCGTAATTTTTGAGGATCTTCAAAAAATCATGTTCTTTTCTCGAACGTAAATTGGTAAACCTCATAAATCAAAGTCTTACGATGAAAACATTTGGCGCTCTTTCTTGAGGTTCAAAAGCAACTGGTGTAAGCCATTGCATTCTCGATGTGTTCAAAAATGCGCTCAACTAGGTCCCGGGGGTGTTTCAAAAGGGGCTATTTCGGGACTGCTTTGGGATATTTTTCGCGGTTATTGTGCTTATATGGTTTTGGGTTATTTATTACATGTTCGGATACGACCACCTTTTGACTTTCATTGTTACAAACAGTTAGTGTTACCCCCGTTTACAAACCTCAGTGTCCAATTCGTTTCAGACGATAGTGACGAAAATACACCAACTGTTCACGGATCAGCTGATTTGTGAATACCTTTTACCAATAAATTTTGATATGAATTAATCCCAACCATCCGTTCATCCTATTCTCTTCGTCTTACTCATAAGTTTGGGGAACTGGAAGGCTAACGATAATGTGTATGACAGTTTGTTTAGTTTCGTGGAATACCCAGGAATAGGAAAAGTCAGTTAGATGGTGTTTCAATAAGCTCTAAGTAAACCAGCCATTTTGAGCAATAAAGACCGTTAGATCAGTGAAATTCGAGGCCACCTTGCTACTGGGGGAGTATAAGAGTGAGTTCTTACGGATATTCACCGGCAGTACCCTGAGTATCCCTTTGTATGTTTCATTGGGGTCCACTCAATAGTACGGTCAGGGGACACTCGCAGGACGCTCAACGCGACACTCATGTTGCTTGGGTATCTAAACGTACAACTTGAAAGATTACCCCTCAAAGGTTGTAAACAAGGCAAGTAAAAAGCATAGGACTGTGGACAACTGAGGCAAACCGCAGACTACGTACTCAGCTGCGAACAGTATCGAAATTTCGTTTCACCAGTCCGCCCAAAGGTCTGACGGTCATAGGGATCACTGAGCAGACAGGTCTTGACTGAAAACTGAATGACAGACGGAGTGTGTTTGAGTTCGTGGGCACTCGGACGCAGGATAGGATCAATGGCGAAATGCCGTAAGTTTGACTGTCCATCGCAGCGGGGTTGTTGATAATAAACACGTCAGTGAGGCAACGAAAATCAGTCGTTCTCAATAACAGCGACGGTAAGAAAGATCCAGGGAGATCAGTTTATCTGTCTTTTTATGGAGAATAAGGGGAATGATTTTTACTCTAAAATACGTTAAATTTTTGTTTACTCCTAATCACCTAGGTGGAACTACCTAAAATTTATACGACTGGTGTTTGGTGTTGCAATGAGTGAACTAAAGCATTAACCACATGCAAACTGAGTTAATATTCAATCCCTCAATCTTTCTGGAACTTGTTATTATACCGAAAAACATGCTGTTGTATAGTACGAATCTGGTAAGCCATGTGCTTATGTTTTAGTCAAACATTCTCGCTCAAAAAAACATCCAATTCAGATTTCACTTCGAACGTGAAATAGAGTCAAAAAAACTGAATTTTATGCCCTGAAATTACTTTATCGTTCATTTATTATTCCGGCTGTCAATTCATGAATTTAACTCTAGAAAGGGAACCTTTATTATTTGTCACATTGTTCGTCAATATGCGGGAAAGGTTAGCGAAACTTTAACACCTCACATTATTTGTTCTGTACTGACTAGATGCGCAAAAGGTACTCAGTGTTTCTAATATCCAAAGAATACCGGTTGCTTTATCGAATGTGCACAAGTTAACACAAATTGAAAATCAAAAGACGTGGGGTATGTATGGTAACAGACCAAAAAGCGCGTTCAAAGCATCCAGACAGCGAGAAATTGAAAGTGTGCAAAACCGAAATCCGCGAGAACTTCGGGCTCCCTAAGTCCGTTCAAACGCAAGTAGCCAAACAAATGTGGTATTATCTAAGTTAGGCGTCAGAGTAAATCATAGAGAAAACAAATTCGAGGGGATATCTGAGAAACACCCATCTTCTCGGAACCATCAAAGTCACTGAAAATGTTTGAGAAACGTGGACAGAGTTCTTGCTACAGCATTAAAACTTGAAACCGGCGCTAAGTGGGAAGCTCGGTCTCAACAATATGGATCAGAAACGCACGCCATGGTTGGCTCAGTTTTCCCACAGGTGGCTTACTGGTTGTCCCCGACTTCTTTCCGGGGAATCCACTAAGCATAGGTTACATAGTAAAAAAAATAGCAGGAGGATACATAAATGTGAAGACGATATTTTCATGTAAACATTCGAATAGCCATGAATAATCTCAAGGAATAAGAAAATCTTCTTTAAAAATAGCAAAAGAGGCGAAAGAACAAAACAGTTATGACTTTTGACATCTTTGTTGGGAGCATTAGGGGCTTGCTACTTATAATGTCAATAGTAACAAGACATCCCAACTTTGACATGTAGTAGTTCTTTAAAATTTGGAACTTTTCCCTTTGCCCGTAGGGCGCGACAATTCACAGACTTGAGTGTACATCACAATTTCATTTTGTGTTGCGCTGCTACGGATAAGGAGAACCTAATCAATGATTATCAGGAAATTTGTTCAGTTCGTCGCATTTTACTTACTCCGGTACCTACTTTTATTTTCACTAAAATCTACCCTACCACATTATCCTGTCGTCCGTCACGCATAGGTCTTTTATCTGTTGCAACTGTGAACAGTTGCAGGAAGATCCTCTTCCAACATCACAAACCATGGCGTCAAATCAAGTCAAAGTGTGACATTATTCATCCCAAGGGAGGACTGCGGTACAGTGCCCATTAGTACATTCTGCGTTGAATAAACCTGTGGGCCATCCAAGTAAATGAAAGAAATAAACACTCAATAACGTGTCAGAACTTAGATCAGTTAGGAGGATATCGACAACATAGGCGCCCCACATGAAATGTTATAGCACAATCTTAAGGTTCAATAACAGCGTGGTCTAAATTGTTAGTGGGCTGTCAACGGTTCGGTCACTAAGGATGAACTTTTTTCAAAACTGATTTTACAAGCGAATGAAAAAAGGTTACCCGCGGTGACCGGAACATCAATAACCTACGAATGATTTCGATTATGCTGTGTTATTATTCAATGAAATTTTGCTATTTATTTATTCAGTTCAAGCAGCCGTAACAAGGAAATGATAACAAAAGAGAATGGTTAAACAATGAGTGAATGATCGAAGATGGAACAAATCGTACTTTACACCTGAAGGATCAGGATGAGACACACTCAGTTAAATCCATGTGCACGGGATGGATCGAACCTCGTAAGGTACTGGTTCTAAGTTTGTCGGATGTATCAAAGTGCTTCTCCGTAAGGAAATTTATTATTTTAAGGTGAGAGATACGACTTGATCATGATGTTACCTCGATGGACCCTCGCAAAATGACAAAGTCTTTCATTCGAAGACTGGGAACGATGACAGCGAACACACAAATGAGGTGAAGTATCACACAAGAATATACAGAAAGTCTAATTAGGTTTTGTGGAACATTTGAAAATGCTAGGCATAAGATATGAAAAGAAAGTCTCCAAATCCTTGTGAATATATATTCAAATGTTGGGACTAGGTAAGCTCCTAATTAATAGTCCACAGCAAGATATTTTACAGACGGAACTTTAAGTACTACCTTGTTGTCAGTATATAAAAAAGAGCTTCTAGTTTCGATTGAAGATAGAAGTCCTCCATTCACAAGTAAAAAGGAATGCCGTTATATTTGGATCCAACGTGACGCGGGCCACTGGGCGATCGAGGATAAGGAATCAATGTGTACAGAAAGTTGAAAGTTATTGTCTGATTCGATCCCAATGGCAACTTCAGCAACGTACTTAATCAGAAGACCATCAAAAGCTTTGAGTAAACTACAAATGTAAAGTGAAAACTCAGGCAGGCACAATGGCACCTTGAAGTACTCCAGAGATTTTTGGCTTTTATAGTTGTAAATTGAGTTCTATCAGTGAAATAGCCTCCAATCAGAGGTGAAGGTAAGATTGCGTTTTGTAACACGGATAATTTTTGATTACTGTTAACACACTTGAACACAGGGCCGTAATGAAGAAAATATACGAAAAGGCTTGTTGAAGCGATCGAGGGAGAATTAAAAAGAGTTGTAAAAAGTTTGTTTCGCTAAGCAAACTGATTATGATTAATGCGTTTAAGAATGAGTTTCTCGAATACTTTGAGGACGGTAAAGCACGCAGCTGAATGAAATTTTCCCATTTCTTTTTTTTTAGGAATAAGGGTAATATGAACTGATTTCTGGCGGTCAGCTACTGTGTTTTCTTCAGCAGATTTGTGAAACACTACCGCAAGGGGTTCCGCTAAACAGGAAGCACACTCCCTAAGGACGGTGGGTTGAAGTTCTTCAGGCCCCGAAGCCCTCCGGATTTAGAATCCTTTCAGCTCAGTTAGCACTTGCATTGGGTCACCAAAAAACTCATCCAGGTCTGTGCTCGAGTTAAAATTGAACTCCTATTGTAATTTTTTAAGTCCAGATATTGTATAAGAATTTCTATTGGGCTCTGCAGTGGTGCTCCGCGGTGCAAAGCTCATGCCCGAGAGCATTTCATTGCTACTCAAATCTGACGATAAATGGAGTTTCCAAGCATAGTTTATCTGCATAGGGTGTACAGATTTTTAATTTCAGATTTACCTAGATACTCGGTTTAATCCACTGATTTGTGATTTTCAATCATGTATGCAAGGTCTTCTTGGCATGTTATTGTTTTCAACTAAGTAGATGAAAACCCGGGGGTGGGGTCAGATGAAAATAGACTCTGGTGGATGGCGAAGGTCATAACAAAAGTTAGGATAACTTGTTGGATGATCACTGTAAATTGATACATCCGGATTGTAGAACTAATCAAATAAATATCTCCTACCGTTTCTCATAGTAAAGTTAGGTATTCTTCATTGCATTCCTCATTAAAAAACCTGCGGTCAGAAGAATGAGTGTGCTTGAGGTGACTTTATTTGGAGTAAATCCTGGGAGAAAACTTTGATGATAATTTCAGCGGACCTGGATAACTGGGCTCTCTTGTGAAAGGAGATGACCTCGGTGTCGTTCTTAAAGGGAAAATCAAGCTGTGCATCCATTCTCGTAGAGAAGTTCACAACATTTTTAATGCAAAGCAGGTTGGAAAAATTAAATCCTTGTGAGTGAATTCTTCAGTGATGTTAACAAGCGAAGTTTCCGTACTTTCTATTATTTCTTGTGTGAACGCGTCAATGATAATAGAAATATCTCTCGCTGAGCTGGGAGGTGAAATCTAGACATTCGTAGTAATGACCGACCAATATTTGCTGAGAAATTGGAGTTTGCAATCCACCGGCGATGGTCTAACGGTTATCACAGTGAGCTTTGGACCCTCCAGTCACGAATCTCCTCGCCCTCACCGGTCACTTCCCAACTGGCGGCCTTAAAATGGCTGCACCCCCCCCCCCCCTTCTTGATATAATGAAAAAGGAAGTAAAAAAAAAGAACAGGAAAAAATTAAACCATCGGTCATTGTACGCAAATAACGTTTTGAAGACTTGCACCAAGGAATTTTATTGTACTTGACTAGGCCATCTCCGCGAGTTCTATACGGACAAATACAGTTATTCCGGTGAACACTGTATATTTCGACTTCGATGAATGGGTCACCAATATCACAATTTAGCCATCTTTCTTGCAGCATTGTGATTCACAATGCAGAGAATTCGAACCAATTTACAAAATCCGCTGAGTCGCAAGTTTTCCTCGACAGTGAAAGCACACATAAAGAGATAGATTTAAACGAGAATTCCAACACGATGAGTGAACACTGCGATGAAATCATCGATAAGCACAAATTGCGTGGCTGAATTAAAAGGCCTGGACCCAAAGAGGATCAGAACGAAGCTCCGGTTGATTTCAAACAAACTGACTCAAAAAGCTTTTCGGGTCTGATTGAATTGTCTGTCTTGTAAAAACTGTTAGTGAGATGCTTGACCGGGGCCTTGTGGGGCATCTAGGAAGTTCTGGATCCGTTGTGAATGTGCCATTGGAACCCCTTTTTGTTTTTGATTACTTTTAACAGTATAATAGCAAAATAAAATGTGTACTGATATCCGGTATCCAACATTCACAGTTAATACCGGATACATCATGTTGTTATTTGTCACGGTTTTGCCTGAATTGGCCACTCTCAAACCAGGCAAATCAGTCGTTTTTCGTTCTCGCACCATGACTTGAGAAAATATCACAAATTTGCGAATTGAATTCGATAACAACGATCATCAATACAAACTAGATACGAATTTCACATGAATTACCGCCCACTTTGTACAGCTACGCGCACGAAGCCTATTCGCATTGGTTTTTCCTAGTATTCTGAGCCTGATTCGACGGACTTGGTGAATTCAACTCCGTTGGAAAAACTGTACTCCGATCAACTTGACATTTGGTTGGTAAACAAGAGGTGGACAAGTCAACTACGGTCAATGAATTGAACAGGTGTACAAGGACAGGTTTTCAATTCATTCTTCCATGTAGTTACAGGAAGTGAGACATTTGGGTCTCTTTGGGACGAAGATAAGACGCAAAACTCCTTACGCGTAATAATAATAATAATTATTAATATTATAATAGTAATAGTGAGAGTTGGGTTACATATACTAAATGTTTGTTTTTTAACTGTGTTAGCTAATAGGATATTAGGAAGTTGCCAAAGAAATCCTCCATGGTGTTGGTCAGATGGTCAGCAGAGTAGATTCCAGAATCTTCTGTTCCGGCTGTTCGAATCCCCGTGCTACAGCCGCCGTCACAGGCCTCTTTCCTCAATTGGCCGTCCGGAAATGGCCGCTAACCTCCTCTCGAAATCTTTTACTACTGTTATACAGTAAAAAGAAGCAAATAAAATTTCTAAAACGAAAGAATAAACAAAGTGACTAATTATTTTAGCACGCTGGGAGGGCTTTGAATAATCAGTAAGCAATCATCACATGAGGCTTAACCCCTGTTTCTAATTGAACAGCTGTCTGCCGTCCGAAACAGGCAGCAACAAAGGTCAACAGATCAGACTGACCAGTGCCATTTTAGTTTAATCGGTCCGACAGGGCCGAAATCTGACTGAACACCCGAGTTCGCAAATGTCCCATTTTCGATTTAAATACAATGTTGTACATTCGTATACGTACTCAGTCATTTGGCAGGTTGAGCCGTCTTTATCTGATTTCAATTGCTCTTTGGAGCAACCAGACTAGCGCAGAGATCTAAAGCACAGGCTATTCATAGAAATCACTGAGTGAAACTAGAGGATCACTACGTAAGGTGAGCGAGCATGAAGCATTATTCTACCCAATGGAGGACAAGCAACTCAACACGTAATCGAAAGTAGTTCCTGGGCTCAGACGACTAGTTTACTTTGATGGCAATAGTATTGCTTTACTGAATGCGAACATATTTGGATTACAAATTACGTACCAAAAGAACAAAGTAGTTGAACTTGTGTTCTATTTGTATCGTTTTTTGCAACAGATGAACCTGCGATTTAATCACAGTAACCCCCAGTCTCGTGCGAGAGCAGGTTCTAACAGCCGATTTTTGTCATCTCAACCGTTGTTACGTGATCCGAATCTGATGTTGTTAGTAACTAGCAAAACAACGTCCAATAGGTTGCGTAACCCAACTCTTCGGTCCCCAAAACTCCGGATACAATCCGGCTGTCTATCACAAACACAGACAAGTAGTATTTTTTTCGTATAAAATACACTTACTACGCTCGTTTGTTACAGGGACTAACAGAAATCCGGTATTCAACACAGGGATTTTAATCAATTAGTTTCCGGTTCTGCTTGATTTGGATCTCCGACAGTTTTTTTTAACACATCTCCGCCGGAAAACGTGCAGCGCACTTTAGAGGTGTGGGTTTTTTACTGAGAAGGGGAAAACATTCGCAATTGCAAATGGTTAATTCTATTTCCAAGTAATCGAAAATTGCCGACGTAGTGAAGCTGTATCTGCCTTAGTCCGTATAAAAAAGTAGGACCGCCAACATCAAGATGGGCAGAAATTACACAGGCAAATATGTTTTGAATACTTACAGACAGTCATGCACAAGTGTATTTTCCAAACGCACATGTTGGTGCGCTGATACAAAAGACGAACTTTCTTCCAGCTCCGTTTGATTTGGGCGAAGTTGTCTGTACCAGATATGTTTAACGGGGGACAGAATTATGCAAATCTTCAAATATAGGTTCATGAATTTACCTAAATTGGTGAAGCCCCATCATGGCTGCAATCTGTAATCTGTTTTGCATTGAGTGATCCTACCACTCATTGCCTTATTGTCTTGTCCGCCTACAATGTGGCAGATAAAATAATTATCATCACAATAAAGTACAGACAACAGACCCACTTTTTTGAACCACTATTGAATCCACCACATATGAGACTGACAGGACAGACCTGGGTAAAACGCAATGTAGCTACGGATCACGATTTATGATTCGAGCATCTTATTGTCAGTTCCCAAGAAATTGTGTGAGAAACAGTTCATTGTTGACCTAAGCACGGGAATCAAAAATGTAACCTTCGCGTAGGCTGTTGTGCATTATTTTCACGGGAACACAGAAAACGAGTATCTTCTATCGGCTCCGGATTCGCAAAATGAAATCTGTTGTCCAGCCTATCTAAATCCAAATCCGCACGGATTAAAACAAGCCATGATCAGTCGCTTTGTTGAACTACGTATTTCTGTGAATTGGGCATTCTTAGTGGAATAACGTCTTCTGAAGATGTTTATTCTAATGAAATGGATGTCAATAAGCGAGAGCAAAAGGAGCGAAAAAAGAATGATCACACTATAATTTCAGTGATTTTTGAGTTTCTTCGTAATAATGATGTAATCTGAATATGAAACTGCATTTTTATTGATCAGGTTTTTGTTCTCGTTTCTATTCTAGTCAAGCTAGTTCCTCAATAAAGGTTGAGAAAGGTGAAAAGCAGAACTGTGAGAAAGAACCGATTTGAGATTTGATGTCTGGTCTAGAAATGAATTCACAATACAGAGAGACAAATTATGAAATGCACTCCTTCGGATGGTACTTCTTTAAAAATATCTGAATTATCCGTATTTCTACTCCAATTGTCCTATCATTCAATCCCTTCTGGTCCGTATCAAGAGAAGAGAATTCCGTCAGTGACGTTTATAATCAACCGCCTTCTACTAGTGGCGTTGCGTAAAATCATGAAATCCAAGGATTATTCTTTGAGTAAAAAGCTAACCACCTAACCATTTGTTCGTCTGTAATTCATTCGTTTTTTTCCTTTGAAGGAACGGGTCCCAGAAAGTGATTTCTACGTTCATTTCCCCCTATGCTGAAGGATTCCTGGCCCCGAATCCTGGAAAGCCTGCAAAATCGGAACTGTTCTCAACTCTCTTCGTCACCTAAAGCCCGTACTGCGAGCTCTTCTGGAAATCCGGACCTCTTCTTGTCCCCCGACAGTCAGGCGTGTTTGCCTTGCGCTACTATAGACAAACAGGAGCAAACCTCATGATCCAGACGAAATCTCACCAATCGTACTGAAAGAATGAACATCGAAATTGGCTCCCGCTTTACAATATCATTTCGCCCAACCCCAGGCTTCTGGCTTTTTCTTCAAATTTTGAAATTTGCCCATGCTTTTCCATTTCACAAAGAAGGTGATTATACCACCGTAGTAATACCGCCCCATTTCCCCCTGCAATTTCTTAGAAATCACGGAACTTGTGATCACAGAGTGGTTTCGAGTACAACTAAGAAGTAATGCCTTATTGAGTGGCTTTTATTGGGTATTTGGCTGCAACAGATATTCTGGTGTCCTGTTGTCTTAAATGCCCTAAGCCTGATCTTTACCCTTCGACTCCCCTAGTGAGTCTCTCCAAGTATTTTTGAACATCTCCAAGACGGTTAAGCAGGGCTGTCACAATGGGCCCTAGTGAAGTTATCCGAATTATTTGTCTTTGGTTTCAATTGGAGGACCTTTCTAGATGTCCCACGGGACCGTTCACCTTGGATGCTTTCTTTGCCGACTATTTCCGGTGAACTCCGAGGCTCGTCAGTGTTCCCTACTCTTTCCCCATCTGATCCTCGCTGTAATTATTGACTTTCTATTTAGCAAACCATGTACTTTTCATTCACTTGCAGATGACGCTCTTGTTCATCCATAAATTGTACGTTTGTTCTACGCTTCTTTATCATCCATGCCTCACGATCGGCAATAAATGTTTGCTTCTGTTAGGAAGTTGAAAAGAAAGATGAAAAAACTCTTTCTGAAGCAATTCAATAATCAACTCGTGGCACGCCAGGCCTAGCCGAATAATCAATAACCAATAATTTATCGGGTTTGGTGTGCAGCTTTTCATTTAGATCGCTGAAAAGAACCCGTGGGTCATAACAGTTCCGAAGCATTTAGACGCCACTGCTGTCTCCGGAGCCAAAAAGCGCGTCACCTCTATTGTATCCATGACCTCTTGCAGGACCATTTCTCCTACCAGTACAGCTTTACTTTGGATTTCTATTTGGACATTTATTAGGCCGGTTTTACCTCAATTGCCGTACTTCAGTGCCTCTACTTTTCCCCACTTCCATCTTGGTCCCTTACATCTGTCGTACATCTTCCGAGCGAGACGCGTCGTCACCTCATTCCAACTTTTCACACTGTGCTTCTCCGAAGTACGCCGAAAAATCGATACTGCAATCACGTTTGGAGCGGGGTCAATGTTTCCTAACATTTCCACTTGGATCAGATCGAAAGTAAGACCATCGCTAACTTCAAGCCTACTTCTCTTTCATCGTCTGGGGATGGCCCCTTTTGCCCGGATATACTGATAACGCGAGGAGTTCAGATCGCCACATTAGATTTTTGTCATCTCTCCTTCAATGGTTTAGCCTGACGAATCCCGTTCACAAGGAAGGAGGTACCCATATTGGGTATATCTAAAAACTTGTCCAACAGCTGCTTGTCATTCGTTCACTGAATCTCAGAAATTTGGCACATCCTAACCCTTTTTTCCTCCTCTTTGTAACTGTTATCTATTCATTCACATATACAATAAACTTTCATTAGTGTTAACGATCCCCTTACTCCCAGTGTACAGTAGATCCACGTGGTGTATCCCGTATACAGTACCACGCAATAAAACATGGGCTATGACACCCACTGGGTTTAGAATTTATTAACCGGTCATCGCAAGACGATCCATTACCGTGACGGACACAATAAATTGATGTGATGTTTCAATTTCAACGGCGACACTTAGATCTCCATATAGTAGCTCACCAAGCCCCATGGCCAGGAAGGGAAGTTAATTTGCCGAGGCGCCTTAAATCCCACTCGAAGGGGTTCAAGCTTTCAATAGACTCAGAAGATATGAACAAAGAGGTATAAAAAAGCCTCCATGCAGCGTTGCTAGGACTATCCAGTGTCGACTTATTGGAGCTAATCAGTTTAGATGGACAATAACACGGACAAATTCCCGTTTGATTAATTGTGTCAAGCATTTTGCATGTGGTAGTAAGCACACTGAGATCAGATATGGGGTAACCATAACTCGCTTTTATGTTATTCGTATGTACAATATAACCAGCTTATCATATAGATGGTAATAGGGAGCATAGTTTTCAGTCCCTGGTTGGTAGAATGTGGGCTAGTCAGGTGATCCATAATTAGAAAAGTACGAGTAGCAAAAAAGCTCGTTTTTGGTAACATATTCCTCGTGGCTAATACAGTTACATTTATAGGTTAGAAACGCATAAATTACGAACAGTGTCTGTTTGTTAAAATGTGACTGGCTGGTCACGAAAACAGGTGTCTGGTAGTTAGGAAAGATAGGAGGGGAAATGTTGCTGTTTCGTGGTTGGGAAAGGAATCGTCAAAACAATGAACATGGATTTCGGGGATTATCCTCTTCGCGTTTCATCCAAAGAGTCACCTTTTGGATCAGGCTACGTGAAGGTCTGTCTCGGATCGCGACCAGGGCAGTTTGAGTGCTTTAACAAAAAGCTTTTGGGAGAAAAATGACGGAGTGAGTAATGTGATTGCTACAACATTCATCTTTGCTACATGTTGTTTTCGAGCTACTTTTGACATTTTCATAGGGACTCTGTCGTCTATTTTGAAAATGTCGTCGTTGATACAAAGTCCAGTGTCCACAACGTGGGTCACAACTGCACTGGTGATGGATTTTCTGTTTTCCGTAGTCAGGCAAGTTGGTTAGTGCTCTTTGATTCCTTTTGATAGCAGACATATCGTACATGAGCGAACACAAGAATAGGCTAGCATAGACAAGGTGAGGATACGTAACTTGTCTTTTAGGTTCGTTGAGATAACTAATCTGCTGGTGAATTGGGCACGCGGTGTGGCGCAGGGAAAGATACAAGCGATTGCCTTTTTTAAACGTCTAATTAGTAACTTACTTCAGTCATCTCTTTTGAAAGAGATCTAAATGTATGGTTCATTCTTCTTAACAGTTACCAGTGTCTGTCTCGTTGCTCTTTCTGCTATGTTATTCAGACTGAAACGTTCGGGGTACTCGTTATCTAGAACTGTGTGCTGCTCGGAACTCTCAGGGGCACAGTCGTTTAGAGGCGTTATCGACCAGCCAGCTCAGCCCTAGCTTGTACGTTCAAATCTTTTGGACTTCACCCTGAGCCTATCATGGATTTGGCCAACCATATACGAGAAAATCGCAAGCAAACATACACTAACACTTATCAATTATTGCAACACCTTCCGACAACTTTTTTCACGTTTTCCAAGCAATGCTACCTGTTCTCGACCGATGAGAATACTGAAAATAAATTTCTCTTGCAGAACATATCTTCTGTCTCGAATTTTGAAGTTCGCCATGTTATTTGTGCTCGACAAGCTCTGAGTTCTGATGAGGAAAATCCGTCCCGTTTTAACAGACGCTTCTACTGGTACGACAATACGGTATTGCGTAATCATTTAGCCGTGTGGTTATTTAAATAACTAGGAAAAAGTTGTCCCAGATGAGCTTTGCGATTCCACCCACAGCTTTTACTTATCATATCGTAGCAATTCTGTTATGGAAGTACACATATTATCTCTTGTTTAGCTCTCAGTTGTTGCGTTACACGTTTCGTAGCCTGTCTGTAATTCCCAAGGTCTAGTAAATTACACTCGTATCAATGGATAAACTGATCAGTGTTCTAAACTTCCTAGTAAAATCACACGAGTGAGAGTGTGAGTTATTTTTAACCCCTCCACCTCTCTCAGCTGAAATGGTTGTCCACTTGGTGTTCATCACTACACGTGTTTTTGTTGCACTTATCGATTACACTTACCGAGGTCTTTCAAAATGTCACTCCCTGGAACTAAAACGTGTTCTGGACAGTAGTGTCTATATTTGTGACACGAAAAAAAACTGACACCACAATTTTTTCCACAGTAAAACGGCAATTGTGACCTATTCCGGATACAATTCCGACTGACTTCTCAAAATGCAAGTTGCCCCCGGGCTAATTCCTACGCTACGCTCAGGATTGAGTGATTTAGAGAGTTTATCCACCAACTCGGAAGCTCAGAGGTTCAGATCCCGCCGAGGCCAACACTTGAAACTGTTTCACCTTGGTTACTATGACAAACTTATCGGGACGTAAGGAGTTAAAAACAAGTAAAATATTGAATATAACTGACTTTTAGGACCATGAAGGTAAAATGCACCACATGCGGTTTTCACAGCTGCTAACTAAATTCTACTCCGGTTAGAAGCAGTTCTTTTTTGCTAAAATGTTGACTGTATATCTATCTCCTAAAAGGAGACAAAAAGCAATGCGTACACCCACTTGGTGAACATTACGTCATCCCGAGACTCGACAGGAAACTTGCCCAAGAGTCGAAAATATCCGTCTATTCTAAATGCACGACCCTAGCATCAAAATCACCCGAGCGTAGTCTGTGGCGGAGAATTTATTGCCTCAGTTGAAATTCAAGAGAAGGCAGTGCACTTTCTCCGTGTTAACCTGTGAAAGCGAAACGAATGGAATATGGGACGATCATTAGTTCTTTGACTAGGATGACGGACACTGTCTAAAACGTTCAAACTAGTCACTAATGGTACAGTGAGACCAACATACTACTGACTAAAGATCAATACATACCTCAATTATGATATATTTCTGCGTGAAAAAAATAATTCTTATTTTTCAGGTTTGTAATTCACTTTCATTCCCTTATGTTGGTCGATGGTTTATTCGAAGAGACCAGTTTTCTGAGGCTATCCTGCCATATTCATCACTGAATGGAAGGACAGCCGTCAATGAAATTACATTTACTGGTTGAGAATTAGTGGCCTCAGGTTACGTAATAAGTTTGTGCCTGAGTGTTATATTGTACGCAGAAGATAGATAGCTACAACGAGCCTAAGCTGGACAACCCGCAACCCAAGGGATACTGTCCAGTCCTTGTTCCGCTTATTACGTGGCGTGCACAGGACTAAAGGCTGGGTCTGCAAAGCGGATCGTTAATTGAAGCATCAGAGAAGACGGAACAGGAACAGACCGGAGAGGATTCCTTCACGGATGTTATCGTGAAAGAATGTTACCCCGCCGACTTTTGGTTCAGACTGAGCAGTCAGTGGATCCGGTTAGGATTTCCAAATGAAAACCTGTCCTCCGATCTAGGTAGTCGAGAAGTACTGCTGTTAAAGAAGGTATTCAGCATCTTTCTCCTAAAAAGTACTGGGAGTTTGTTCTTTCGTAATCTAAGACCAATACACCAATCCATTGTCTGTTAAATTTCGACAATTCCCTTAGTTATAGGTTACATGATTTTCGAAGAGGAAGCAAGCGGGTGCTGTCTGTGACAAATTGGTACATGCGAGCTGTTTGTCCTATTATCTGTGCAGCTTGGGATTTTCCTGTTGTGTGTACTATTTTGGACCGAACTAGTTTGTGCCTTTTGTACGAGCGGCAACAGACCGTCGCGAAAAGACACCATCTGTGGGACATCCCAAAAAAGGTCGGGAATTTCCACTCGATCGTTGTTTATCCTGAATCTATTTGGAACTTTCTGTTTAACCGAAAGAGTGTCAGCTGCATCACTTTTTCTGTACAGATTAGAATCTAAAAGAGATACATTTGTCAAGGTGTTTGGATTTGGTCTACTTTTGTAGATTATGGAGGTGAAGCAAATCGGTTAATAAACGGTACTGGGTAAAGAGTGTTCAAGTCAAATCAAGTTTTTACTTTGTGCACCCGGGGGTAAATAATCAGTTGTTTCACAATCACTTCACTGCAAAAATTACCAATAAAAACACCAATGGGACAAAAACGCCTGTTTTTAGCGCAGCGAGTAAGCAAAAATCGGTGGTCACAAAAAAAGGGTTTGTCAGGACAAGAGCGAATCTATGATCTCTTGTACGAGGAAACAGATGTTCGTTCGGGGAGCAAATGGCAGATGCTGTTATGCAAGTGCTAAAATCCGATTTAAGGGGATGTATGCTCTCGTTCAAGATCTTACGAGAAAAAGTCAGACATACCCTGTGATCTTGGATGAGCAAGTCATAAATGATGCCGCCATGTCGAGACAAGTGTTCAAGAGACATGACGAGAATTTTAAAATCTTCCACAAGCAGTCCAGGGAATATGATGGGGCACGCATAGAGCCAGTGCGAAAGAATACAGGGAAATACGAAGGGTCTTATTAAATGAAATGGAGTGGAAAGTGATATGAGTCGTATCAAGTAAAAGGTGAGTCGTCAAACTTTGGAGAAGATAGCTGTGATCTGATCTGTCCATGTGAGGTCACGGCTGTCGGTTATATCGAGCTACTTGAAGAACGGTACTATTATATCTGTTCCCCATTGATGACTAAGTGTGGATTGGATACCGTTAGGTTGAAGTGTCGATGGGTGTCACAGAGACAAAACACAATATCAGAGCACTTTGAGGGCTTAATCTATAGATTTCGACCTGAGGACCAGTTGATGAGCTCAATTACTCTTTGTTGTGGAAGGAGAAATGTGGAGCTGTTAGAGTTGGTCATTCCAAAAATCACATCCTCGGTGTATTTATTGAAGAAACAGTCGTCATAAAGGGTAGTAGATTATTTGTAGGCAGAAAGCAAAATCCGTGGAAACATGGCCCCTGGAAGAACGCTTCGTGTAGAGGAAAAGATCACAGAATTTCGGCCACGATATCAAGCAAATTGTTCTCGATTGAAAAAGTAGTTAAGGATCAGAATAATACTAAAAGTACTGAAGCCAGAATCACCAAATACATGGAATAAGTTCAACCTGCCAATGCAGTTAAATGTGCCACTATGATCGAACAAACTGACTCTTACTACTTGACTTCTGCGGTCAGCAGGTGATCAAACGGAGTAGGTGAGCGAGACCAAGGCATAGAGGGTTGATCTTGATCGGCAGTATTCCAATTGCTTAGACAGATAGATAGTCCTTCCAGTGTAATCTTTCCAAACACTTTACGAACTACCGATGAGCAAGCTACTGGACATAGATTAGAAGTATCCTTTTGAGGAACTATCAATAGAAGCTCCTTCCTACCAACCGGGAATAATAATACCGTTTGAGAGTAGGTCAAATGGAATCAGAAAATAGGGGGAAAAGTGCTCTCACACTCCTTGAACGGGATCACTTGTAGGCAGTCTCAGCCACTTGCCTTTTTTCATGGAGGTGAATCAATTCCTCGCACCTGTCCAAGGAGGTGATGCCCTACATGACAGGGTTCTGGTGAAAGTCGGCACTGTACTTTGGGATAATTGATGGGTACGAGGCAGCAGTAAAGCGGTTATAGGATTCAGTAACATCTTCTAAGGCTGACTGCTTACGAGTGTTGGCACCGCTTAGGTACACGATCGTCTTCCATATCTCTCTACCATTGCTGGTGGTGGTTAGTTATCTGATGTCCAGAGAGCTCACTCTTTGAAGCTCATTTTTTGTGGATTTTTGTAGAGCTCCCACTACACTGTGATCTCTGGACATGAAAGCCTGCTACTTCCGTTGAGGGAAACGGTAACAGTCGGGTCGGATATACAAAATTTCCACGGGGTAGCAAACATTAATGCAGAATTTAAGGTACTCCATTTAATTCCCCTAAAAACAATGAGGAGTCGGAGTGAGAAAACATTTTTGGTCGGAAGTATCATCCATATCTTGGAGTCGCATGAGGTTCTCTGAGCGACAGTGTCGCCTGTATATTTTAAGGTCGTGGCTTTGAGTGACCAATGTGTGTGTGTGTGTGTGGTTGTGTGTGTTTGTGGGTGTTTGTGTGTGTTTGTGTGTGTACTCTTAGAGTAGGTCATTGAAGAAACCTTTGCAATCTCATGTTCAACACAACCGAATGGAGAATGAGGGGCAACATGTAACAACTCTGGATTATCAGTAAAACAACGATCGAGCGTGGCATAAAGTCTGATGGGGAAGATGATGATATTGTTCAGGCGAAGGAGTGTAAGGAACCTCACGTTGCAACCATTGAAATCGCCGAAGATAACACGCAGGGAGTAGTCAACTAAGTTCAGTAGATTTGTGAAGGCAATGTCAGAAAATTCCGCACGCTCAAACTGAGAACTTTTTGGAGCAGTGATCATGTTAACAATAACTACGGAAGTGCAATGATGACTGAGGTGTTTAGGTTTGCACAATAATAACGAAGCAGTGATGTGAGATGTGGAATATGTACTAATACTTTCCGTTCCTTTTTCACCGTCGTTCATCCATAAAGCTAGTGATGTATCCGCCAAGTTCGCGTTACGGAGCCGAACGGTCAACGCGAAGGGCGGCAAAACCACCCAGGGCGATATCTCCATGACCTTCGTCTGGTCGACTGTCCTTTGGGCGCCACGTCTTACGCGCAAACCTCAGGTCATCCCACCAACCTGCATTTGGAAGATCCAGGCTTGGGTTACGCTCTTGTTAGACCTCATCGATGGCGCATATCCTCCGCCCCAACCCCGTCCGGACAGATCCAAATCACCAACTTAAGCTTGTTCGGATGTCGTCCTCTATGATAGTCAGAAATACCCAAAGGCTTCAAATCATTGTCAGTATGGAGCTGGTTTTCTAGTAGCGAAATGACTCCCATTTGATGATACTCCTGAGGATGGACAAAATCAGTTTTTTCCGTTAATTTTCCAAGCGTTGCTCGGACTTTGAAGCTTATGATAATTGGTAAACACATAGATGACGAAGCATACTTCCTTAGTCAAAATTCCAACCCAGCGCGAAGTTTGCGGCCATGATCGTTTGGCATTCCGAAAACTCGCTTCGTTTTATTTCTTTGTGCTTTGCCAAAACTGATTATCACCAAAGAGTTCAATCCTTTCAGTGAAACGTACTTACTACTATCTGGATAAAGATGGTGTCACTGATCATACCGCATATTTGAAGCAAACTTTTAGCGAACATGTTGGTATACTTTGAGTGAACTGACTGTGAGAAATCCGACCGCAACGAGAAAGAAGTTTGATAGATCTGACAATATCTTTATAATTTTCCACAATCAAACCTGGAGGGATAACGGGAATAGCTAAGATATATGCGAGTGTGAAAAGTTCGGTTAAACTAAGTAGTGTAGAAAAAGACTTCCAAAGTCGCACGTAAAAGGTTAAAAGTCTGGTTTTTTCTTCGATAATTAGTTATTCATCTTCTGATCTGGGACCAGCTCACGGTAAGGGAGGTCGGTCGATTTTGATAAGTGAACTCTCGGCTACTAAAACCCCATCAGTAATAAACATATTTTTTAATACAGATCTTTGAAATATTGACTTCTTGACCTAAAACTCTTATTCCCTAGGGAATTCACGATACTCTACTCAAATAACACTGGTAAAAAGCTGACCCCGATTAGCAGCGGAGAGTTCATTTCGTCATATTTGATCGTGTTCGCTGAAATAGATCAGAGAGGAGAGAATACAGGTTTCTCTTTATAGGCGAACGTATGTTAGCTAGATTATTGTAGCAGTTGGATCAGGTTCGTTTATACTTTCATTCTCATGTGCAACGAATATGTTCGTTGTCCAGCGAGTCTATATGAACACGGTGGAATATCGTCTGTTAGGCCCACGTGTACGGGCTGTAGTAAATGACGCTCTATATTACGGTTAAAACCCAAGAAAGAATTAAGTACACCTTAGCCAACCACACATGACTATTTGCCGACACTGAACGGGAAAGGGAATTTCATGAGCCAGTCCGCGAACGTAATAAGTCGACCAGGTGATATATGAGATTTGTTTAAATGTAGATTCGACAATTTTCGATGCCAAAGTCCGGTATAAGCCACAAACTAACTTAGTTCTCATTGAATGAGCTATGTGTGTGCTGGTGTGCGTGTGCGTGTACCAAAATAAGGTGTAACATGCTGTGTATTCGTTTATACGTATGCAAGGATGAATGAATGAATGATTGAATTTTGTTGTCAACAAAGGTGGATATCGGTTTTTAAAATTTAGAATATCAGAGCCAAAACATGCGTGTGCACGCACGCTTGCAAGCACGGGCGCGAGCGCGCGCGTTTGCAAAACATGCAAACGCATCTCGAACTCGAATGCGTGCCATTTTCATAATGCAGTTGACAGCATAATGCCAGCCATCACATTTTCTCACACGCCTCCGGGCCGGATCATTCATCGCGATTCTCAAACGAATTCAGTGTTCGTTTAGGAATTATGGAAAACAAACTTTGTACATTCGGTGAGAAGATTATACGACACGTTGGAAATTCCACTGTACAAATGAGATTCAACGTTTGTGTTATTTTTTCTACGGAAATGGACTTGATTGTAGCCATTACGATGGAGATAGGGTTAATACTCTAGGTGGTATCACGCCCTCAGGATGTTCAAGCATCAAAATAGGTCAGTAATTTATGTCTGGAGCAAATGACCTCCCTCACTCCGTACATCATTTTCAAAGGTGAACACATGTATGTCTTTAAATAACATAAGATGATCTTTTTACTTAACCAATCAGCTCACCCAGTCAGGAGAAATTTGTTTCGGTTCTTACAAAGAGTCCTACATGATAAACTTTGAGGGTCTGTAGAAAATTAAAGGAATTTAATTGGTCTGGATAATATATAATAATTAAAATGTATGGTTGGGAAAGTAGCACACCGATGGTATTCAGCAGTTCAGGAGGCAAATGCCGCAGTTCAGGAGTCTTTAGCATCAATTCAAGAACTACTCATCGCCAATGAAGGAATTCTATGTGGGAATGCAAATTATACCTTTGATTTTGTCAAAGAAAATAAACTTCGAATCCTAAAATTATTTTTATGGTTGCATGAAAATGAAATTGTGCATGTCGTGGGAAGCACATGAAGGTATTGTGACCGCACTGATCGATTGTTGTATTGAGAATGTTTTACAGCCTGACCGACTGCCCTTGTGGTACACTCATGAGCCTGCCTCTGTTTTATTAGAATAAGACTTTTGCCGAAATCTGCAAGCCTCTAAGTACCTCCTCGATAAGGGCGAACAACAAACTGCAAGAATGAAGTAAACGGAAAGAATTTCAAAAGGTTAAATGCGCTTTAGATGGTCGCATGTGTGTACGGGCGCGGCTGAAATATAAACACTCCTAATATCGAGCTTTTCAATGCTCACTTCAGAGGAGCAAATTTCCAAGAGCCTGTTAAAAAGCTAGTTAATTATTTTTGCATAACTTTCAAAATACATCATCCCAAGGGTCGAAAAGCATGCAGTGGTATTTTGGTTTCCACCACCGTTTCACGGCAAAGACCGGGCATATGGTTTGTTTAACTGATCATCCAGTCTGTCGAGAGCACAAATGTTGCAATTGGCTTAGTCAACGTAAAGTCGTAACAAAGAGCTTCCCTGCACCTGCAACAATCAGGCAATACTGGGCGCTTTATCCTGATATCAATCTTGCTTCGCTCAACAGGTTGGTTAGTAAGTTCTTTCGTACTGTAGCCGTGCTTATCTCGGAGTCGATCAATAGAGACCACGCTAATGGTTGACCCCGAACTTTCATAGCAATAATATCGTTCGGAAATTTTCTTTTCTTGAGGCCTCATTGTACCCCATTTTCTCGATCTGTTTTTCCAATTCCTCTGTATGCTTTTACATTCATTCCGAGATGTTGCGTTATCAGATTCGAATGGTCACCGTTTCTGGTACAATAAGACTGTAAACTCCATTGATGACAGTTTTTTTTTCTATTTGTGAAATTTTCATTCTCTGTGTTCAAATCGAATAAATCTATTTCCGTCTCTTCTTCAGTGGACATCTTCGCTTTGATTTGTTCTTCATATGAAAGGCACAGTTGCCTATCCACGCACCCATGTGTCAGATTGAAACTGACCGCAGTTTAAGGGCCCTATGCCACAATTTAACAACCTTTGCAAGACTGTCATTACTACAGCCTAAGGATTTTAAACTGTGGCCCAAGGCTCTTAAACGACGGTGCTTGGCTCTGAAACTGCGGGAAATACTGTATTGCTTAGACAAGAAGAGGACAGTCAGCCCAAGTGATGTTGATGAGTGGTTTTGGAACTAGGCCCAAGGCACAAGACTATTAATCTACGGTGTGCATCTTTCAAGCTACACAGCAAGGCTCTTGAACTACAGAAAGCGTTTGATAGTTCCCGTTAGCACGGTACTTTAAGTTTTCACACAGACGTCTTTTGTCGTGTATTTTGACTTACGGCAAGGAGCTGTTCAGCAGAACAAGTAAACGTAGATGGATGTGTAACATCTCACGTCCATTGTGTGTCTTGAAATTACAGCACAGCAACTACCCGGCTGTCAGATGATTACCATTTCCGTTCTGGATTGAAAGCTGAATTTCACACAGAAGAACCAAATGTGGTTCGGGTAGTCTTGATATCAAGTCCTCGAAAAGTTATCATCTCATGATAAAAAAGTGTTTTTCACTCTACATTTCACTCCCTATTTTTCTTGGTAAAATAACATTATTTGGGTTAGGCTGATGCGAGCAACCTTAGCCTCCCGAAGATGATGTGGACAGTCCTCGGCAGGACTCGAACCTGGTTCGTTTCAAAAGGGTGACTTCCGGACCGGTTTTGAGCTTAGCACCTGGTTTGCCTCGCGTAAATTCTGCAACTTATGGATAGATTTGGGATCGGAAGCTATCGCCAAATCTGAGTAACCGACACCCTACAAACATTGGCCGAATAAGCAAGGTCCAGTCCAGAATTGGAGCAACGGACTGACACTGTGAACCACTTCTTTCATATCCTAAACTGAGGTCAAGAAAAAAATTGTTTGACCAGCTGTTACACATATTTCACGTACACAGTTGTGCTGTTCTGTCTCCGCATTATCGACCAGGCGCCCACTCACCCACGGGCGCACATGCACACACAAACGCCGATTATTTCTGGGACACGCTCGCGTCGATGCTGTCGGCCATCACAGGGATGATCATCGCGAGACTCGAATATCTCATCTCAAGAGTTAGGTGCCTAGCCGACCAACCACTTAGTATTGCAGTTAGCTGGTCAGTTAGCTCGTCAGTCAGCCGGCCGGCCGGCTGGAAGCGTGCGGCCCTGCGTGTGGACAAATAGATTGGCACATGCATACACGCATGCTTCCATTCATCCACAGAACCTGTGTGCTCGGGTACACACGCACAAGCGCGTCACCCTAGGCAGGCACAAATGTGCACATACATAAACACAGGTCTGTCAGCAGATCCCTGTCCTCCTACGCAATGCGGACGACCAGCTGGGTGTCGTACGTTTCCACGTTTCTACATCACATTGCATCGGCCTGGTATATCTGTATAAATAAAACCGACGGAAAGGCCAAAGCCTCACTGCGATATATCGATGTCACCTAGAACCCGGACAATATGATCGCTGATTGCGGTCTATTCAGTTGCGGTTGTCGTATGATGTGCTCTTTCATACTAGTACTTCTGTCACTTACACCTGTGCTCCGAGTAACTAACTGCGATACAGTGAATCGGGAGACAAAACATTACTCGATCACATTCCGACCGGAGCGAAAAACGGACGAGGTGGACGTGCAATGTCCACTACAATATGCCATTCCAGGTGACGAATTACTGATCTATGAGACCAATGGAGTTGACAATTCGAGTGCCCTAATACGTCGCACTCGCATAACCCCGAACACAAAAGCCAGAGACCTGACCCTGCCCGTGAATCGTTGGACAGACCGAAGTCAGTTCCGATGGGAGTTGATCCGTCCACAAACAGACCTGGTCGTGTCTCGCTGCATAGTTCGATTCAGTTATGACAAGGGTAAGTGTGAAATAAACAGTGATTCAGCTCCTCGAAAGATTCCGTTCCCGAGGCTCCCAGTATTTTAAAGAAGGTTAGGGCCTTTACCGTAAGCCGATAAACACGAAGTTTTAAAACATTTGGCATAACTGAATGTTTCGCTCTCAAATCAGTATGAACCTGTTACCGTCGGTGTGATAAAAATCCCTTTCACGTAGGCAGACAACAAATCACCCACTCGGTTCGCATTCGTTTGACGCTTTTTGTTAGCGATTGAATAACTCAAGGAAGAAACCAAATGTTATTCCACTATTATGTCATTCACTCTATGATCGTTGCAGTAATAATAGGTATACTCATTGTTCACCCAATGGACCCACCATATTTACTCGCCATACGTTAGTGGAAGGCAGTCTCTTCATCATGTCAGGTAGTTCATATTCGAAATATCTCTTTTAGCAAAATGTTTTAGGATTTCAGTTCTTTATCAGACAGAAAACAAATTATATGATATACATTAGAAGATAGTCAGTCTCTCGTAAATCTTTCAACTAAAATCAACTGCGAAACGGTGAACAGAAGTGTACACTTGTCCGATTTTATTAATGCACCTTGGAAATTTTGACGGTCGAGTAATTCGGACTGTAGGTTTTTTCAATTTACATGCATGTATGCACACAAACAATTCTAGACAAATGTCACCTCCGAGGGATTTGCCTTAGCTGTCAGTCTGTTCCACTTCTAGCATTCACACTGGACGATTACAAATGGGTACAGGTTCACCCCCACCCCACCCCACCCCTTTTTTCCTGACTTCGGGCGGTAGGTGTGTAGCGTAGGAAGCTAGTTGATCACTTCATTATCCACAACATAAACCCATGGTTGGATCACAGCGAGGGGTCTAAAGAATAACATAGTAATCTGATTCAATCTGTCTGTGAAGAAGAACAGTCATCTGGAGGGCACAACGACCCCAGCTTGAATGCGGTCTGAAGTGGAAGCGGATACAGACAATCCTTTCCACAGATGAACATTTCCCCCAGGAGATCCGACTATGTTGTCGGAGCTTGTTTCAACAATGCGGAGCTAAATTAAACTCACCTATTTGTTATATTACTTTTCAAAAATAGTGTAACTTGTCCAAGGCCACTATGCATATGTTCCCACCCTGTTTTCCGAGGAAAATTAAAAATGTGTAGATCGCACCCAGAAAATTCGTCGCCCCCTAAAGTGTGGGCAAATCATTCACGCGTTTCTCACGTTGAAATATCCGTTAAGACATAAATGGTGATTGTCGTGTGTAAATGTACGGGCCAACTGAGTGTAATCTCATTCGCAAGCACCGATTCTTAACACTCAGATGTAAGGGAAACTCAGTATGCGGTAAACACATTCGAAGGGTTATATTTGCATCTTCTTCATGTTTATTACTGGGTAGAAAACACCCCCAAAATGCAAACTGATGCCTGTGAACAACATGGAATGCACGCAGGCCTGGTTACCATTTTGTGCTTTTTTAAGCTCAGAGTTAAACACAATTGGGGACAACCAATCACATCATCCACATGTGTAGCAGAAAATATTTGTACGGTCACGTGCACTCGGGAATGACAAGTTACATTGAGTACGTTAGACCAGAGTGTGACCGGTTTATCGCACGATCAACTGGATAAATATCAGTATCATAAATTCACGTGAGTAATAGGAGAACAGATTTGTATAGTATTATTCATGATACTGTATCAAAGCTTAAGTTTTATGGTAACTCAGTTTACGGGTAAATCCGTCGTGATTAACAAAGTTCGTCCTGATGAGCACTCCTGCATTTGACGATAAAATCATGACAATAGTCACTATTATTTCTCCTTTAAAAACTGGTACTTTGAGCTCAAACGTTTGTTCATAATCCGACTGGGAAATCATAACGTTCGAGTCAAGTGAATGCCAGTTGAACTGATGCAAAGGAAAATGTCAACATTGCCTGTAGACATAGCCATACATGACATTTCTAATTTCGACGGGTTTACACACTTCTGTTCACGCTTTTTGTTGGACCAACACAATCGTTCTGTACATTACATTCCGATCCCTGCGTCGTATCACTGGATGGAAAGTGAAGCGATTATATGAAAAAATAGCCTGTGTTTATCTTACTGTCAAATGTCAATGCACTTTCGGTGGACTACAGAATACGGGTAGTTTTACTGTATAATTCTCGGGGTTAGTTTGTTACCAAGGCTGATGAATAAGTTTCATCTAATTTATAATTAACTGACGTTCAAAAAGTTGCGCCCAAGCCAAATTCTCCGTGCGAGAAAAGATTTGCTGATATAATAGTAAATCTGTGTTTTCATACTGTTTCTTAGTTATATTTGTGAATTCATTTTCCACTTTAATCGGAATCATTTTATGGTTTTATAGTCTCAGTCAAACAATTATGCGCATTGCACGATTCCATTGAGTACGCCTCATCAATCTGATCTTGTTTATGACAGGTTATCGACACTTGGTTTACGATCCCAATTCACAAGTTCGCATTCAATCCGCCTTGGGCGAGTCGTACGCACTGCGCTGTCCGATCCCCAATCCGACCAACGAGAAAGTGTTCTGGTTCCAGCAAGCTGGATATCAGATTCATCACGCGAACGCAGACGGAACACTCCAGTTCAGCTCCATTACCGAATCGGATCTTGGCACCTACTTCTGTACACTCGAGTCAGACTGGAAACATGCGAATTTGCAACTCCCAGTTCGCAAAGTGTTTTTGACAGCAGAGGGTCACACTCAACGTACGTGTACGGTGCAATTGAACTGATGTGTTTTTGTTATGGTTTAGTGTGGCCACGTTTTGTCGTCATTCTCATATTCAATCAGATCATCAGCCGGGTCAATTATGCGCATCACCCCCTTGAAAAAACCTAATCTGGTAGCTGCTTTTTGCATTCATCTGTTTGGAGAAATAATTGGCAAAATAGTATTATTATTATGTGCTTGAGAGCAACACATTTAGCGTAATACATGCATGCAAGCTGTTACCAACTGTCTGATGGTCATCCTTGAGTCCCTTTACCAACGGCATTTCACCTTTAGATATCCTGCCCGTGGAAGCCACTACGAATGGTGATTCACTCAGTGTGCTCTATTGCAACGATCTCCTTCATCTTCTCAGTCAAGTGACATGGGAACTTCCTACAGGCAATGTATTGGTAGGGTTCAATCAACAAACAATAAAACAATCGGACAATGTGGGTCAACATATTCCTCGCGCGTTCCAGTGCACCTCGGATCACTACGAGGAGTCCACAAGCAAGGCTTTAGAACAACCTGTCTCGGGATCTTCTCGACCACTACTGCGCACTCGCCGCAGTGTGCACGGTGAGTACTTACTTCCGCCTCCTATCTGGCTTGATTCGAACGGCTGTGTTTATCTGTTTTAGTAAAGTCACGAACAACCGGATCATGAGAAAAAATCTTGAGAGAAACTATTAAGCAGAATTTGTTCCCCTAAAAATATGCATTAAATTCTTTACCTTTCAACCATAAGAACTCAAGAGAAAAGTGAACCGATTTCTAGTTATACGCCATGATTGAATGCACGATGATGTTTACTCTTGTGAAGTAATCGGATGATGGTGAATAATTATGAATAGTTATAAGTACTGTTTAAGATTAACAGACTGTTCTTACTAGCCTCGTTACGTGCTAAGCAAAGATGGTCCCAGATGGATGTCACGGCTAATCAGAGCCAGCCAAATGGGAAAATTACCCAATGTGGCCGGATTGGAACGCATAAACTCACAGGTTTGATTTTGCCACGATGATTATTTGGCCACCAGCAGGTGAAATAGTTTACTGGACGGTAGAAAGACACTCCGAACCTCGTTCAGGCCTAAAATACTGGGCAATAGTAGCGTAATTATTTTTTGGTTGGATAAGATTATTAGTTTTCTCTATGACAACATAGAAATTGGATTAACACGTCAGTTTGTAATTATATCAGTTTTGATCGAAATCCTTGTGAATAACCCTAGTTAAATTGACCGATTGGTTGTAGATAACTACACAGATAGCCAGTGTTCAAACAAGCTCAACTGTATGACACGATCTATTCTAAGGGGTTGGGTTACATAGTTTTCTCTTGGATGAAGATTACAGATTCTAACAGAATCACTGTTCTTTTTTCTCCATTACACCGAGTGATTACTTTTCTCGGGAATCCTGCATGATGAAAAATGTACAAAGGTCATTTCTGATGGCTTCTGCAGCTAAAACTGTTGTGTATAGTACTCTAGTTGCCAAGCCAAGTCAAACCTGAAAATGGTGTCCGGCTGAATAGCATGAGGGTGCGCTCAGAGAGATTAGAAAGTGATCATAGTCATCAGCCGTAATTATTGGCACGTCTGTGGTAAATACACATTCATAGCTGCGTTAGCTGTTCAATATTCACTCGTGATATTACCTTGTTGTACGACTTAGTTAGTCCGGTTTGTGGTCAGATTTGTCTTCACCAGGATATAACAAAGTAAACTATTCAGCAGCTTAACGCCAATATTTAATGTCTGTAAAGTTGACGATATGACTCGCGTTATCGCACGAAACATAGCAAATTATTTCAGGTACAGCGGATTACAGCTTCACCACGTTTTAATTAAAATGATCCATCACACCAAATTCAAGTCCTACGGTTTCAACTCAGTTTACCGTGGCTAACATTTATTTTTTTTTCTCATTCTATCATCCTTTCGTTTATACAACTTTGTACTCTGCAACAGTTGGTCCCGCAATCGTGGTTATGCCGAGACGTGATCCGGACAATAGTACTGTTCTGCTCCGATGCGACTGGAAAGGTCCTGAACCCGAAGGCCAGACGTTAGTGTTTCGTTGGATTGATCCAGTAGACAGGACAACCACAGAGGGGGAAGAAATTTACAAAGAACTCAAGATGTTTGGTTACACGTCGGACGCGGAGACTGCAAAAAATTCAATAACTTGCGAGGTTTTGTCAAGCGAACAAGGCCAGGTTTTGGGCACAACCACAATGAGTTTGGAACCGGTTCCAGTGCGAGTAATTGGCTCAGTGGGTATGTCGTATTAGCAGTGTTGCAACCTTTGCTGACCAAAGTTTAACCATGCCGAATATGTGATATTTGATGGAAAAACCTAACTCATCCGACTAAATAGTACGGTGAAATGAACGCATTTTATTTGCATCTGTTGCTGACTTACGAAAAGGCAAAAGCGTGATTCATGAATGGAAGCAAATTTTACTACTTGTACTATGTGATAATCAACTGTATACTAATTGAGTGTCAGTATACCTCTGGTGATCTAACAGACTCCTTTTAATGCGGCTCTGAGTGCTTGCCGATTGGACCTATGAATCATGCGCTCCTTATTTGATTCCATGAACTCGACCAGATTCAACCTGATGGGTGACGATCATAAGGAAATTCTCAGCGTAAGGTGCAACGTTTCTCGTGGTTGTTTCCAGATTGGAATATCGTGATGTTTGTACTAGATATTTACTTTAGAGGGAGAAAAAACATCATTTAAAAAAGAAAACAATCCGTGGTTGTGTGAGGGATCACACCATATTTCCAAAATAGTTTCATATCTCAGGCGGTGAATTTCACGTGCGACAGATATACTGGTCATTCGGTGTTCTCATAAAATGGACAGAGAAAAATCCACTTTTCGTACAGTCTATACTAAAAATCGAGGATCACCTCAGTCTGGTCGAAATACTGACATACAATCTAATTCCGCTTTACACCGCTGATACTATTCTCTTTCTCTCTCTATCTCACTCTCTCGCTAAATAATAGTATCTAGTGCAGATCTTCGGCTATTTAGAGTAGTATCGGTTGTATAAATTGGAATTAGACCGTATGTCAGGATTTCGACCGAACTGAGGTGATCCCATGTTTTTTGGTACGTCAAGCAATGGAATGTAGTAGAACATTGTTTTATTAAGATGATTCTTGAAGTGCTATGAACGTTCAAATAACCTGTAAAAATGTTTCCAATATTTTCAGATCGTTTTCCATAACTGTAATTTAATTAGGCCCTTACCGGACCAATTCGGCCACACAGTTTCATTGACTTGATATTCCTCACTGCTAAAACAGAAGCTGCGATCCCCGCCGAGGTGGATAACGGTTAGCACATGGGTCAATTCATCATTTGTCATAATCTTACTTGAAGTAGTTCATGACCAGACATGCCCATGTTTTCAACTGGTGCAAACTGATTGATTTGTTAAGGAACCTAGCTGTAGGCAGTCAAGTTCCAAGTTCGTTTACTGTGACGGATGTCATTTTTAATGTAGTGTGGGGCGGATAAAAATTATGGTCTGCATGCAAAAAGTCCGGAACCCTTCGTTGGGACCCCGTAGTCTAGCTGATAGTAAACACGCTGCGCTACAGTGCGAGGTGGCATCCGTGCGTGGGTCTGAATCCTGCATGGAGTGGACGACTTCGAAATAGTCGGATCAATTCAACTTGTCACCAAACTGCATTCAGTAACATCGAAACCTTATCAATATCCCCACCTTGGTCCTGCAAAAAATACGCACACCGGTGGTTTTAAAAAATAAATGCTAAATTGTTTTTCTTTTTCCTTGGAGATAAACAAAGGCGTCACATTTTCCGAAATTTCGAAAAAAAAATGAAGCGAATTTTTCAGCGGAAATTCCTTGTACATCTTTTCATTTGATTGCTACTGTGTCACTGATAAACTGTTCAAATATTAGCTGAGTCCGAATGGCATGTATTATGACACACCTGTTAGATTGAATACATATTTATCCAGCGGAATTTGTCTCTCACTACCGAAGTAGATTCGAAAAATTCTGTCCCCTACCTGCTCACCGAGAAAACCACGTGCCTCCCTTGTGAATTAATTCCATCGACTTTCCCCCCGCGAAGCTTCAAGTTATTGATAAATCCAACTAGGTATTCGTGTAATACTTCCGGAAGAAAGTAATCACTTTGTGTGTTGCATAAAATGAATTCGCATTATCTCTAAATATTCCACAATACAATATTCGTCTTGTGTCTCCTGTTCGACCTAGCTGATGTTTCTCCACTGTTAATTACTATCAGATTTGGCACAGATACCGAAACGCGTGTATGGATATAGTCCCGGTGAATCTGTTGAAATGGTCTGCCGAGTTGAAAAGGAATTTGTTGAAACTGGAAAAGACGTAAGTGTGTTTTGTAGCAACTATTGAGGGATTTGTAGCTCCCGATATTTTCAGAGATATGTACGTTTTTAAAACAAAATAAAACAACGGCAAGCAGTTTTTTATTCGGCAGAAAAATTATATTTTGACGTCCGAACACGTGACCTCGATTAGATATTGATCACCAGGTTGAGTTCAGTCGCAAATAACCAGTGAAGAAGTTTCGAAACTAAGCAAAATCGTCTTAGTGGTACACACCTTACTGTCATCTGGAAGCCTCGTGTTCGAACTATTGAAGGGAACATAAATTTTGTGGATAATCAGTTGGCCAACCCATTTTTGTCACTCGCGGCTAAAGCCATACACGTAGCAAAGACGATGATAATTAAGAAATGTTGACCTACCTGTATTGCACAAAGGAAAATGAATTTATACGTATACAATAATTCGGCATTTATCTGAACACTACGTTTGACCGACGAGTGCACATGGTTCTGACGTGCAAGCTCTTTCTGTTGTCCTAGATTCGATGGACTTTCAACGGCGGTCCAGTTCCAGAAGGACTGAATCGAATCGATCGACTGAAAGCCAGTATTCTGCTTACGAACGATCTGCAACCAAGCCACGAGGGGCACTATGTGTGTCACCTGGATTCGAAAACATTACAGGTGCAATTGGTTCAACGACCTGGTACGTAACTAGAGCAGCGAAATGAAAGCATCTGTTCTTATTGTTGTGATGATTTATATTTACAAGCGGTATTATGGTTCACTGATCAGGTCGATTTCCAGAATAATCTCGGAAATCCTTTTTCAAACGCCTTGTTATATCAAACTCTTACGAATTGTTGAACGTTAGTGAGGGTGAAAGTTTCTGAACAGATTTTTTCGTCCCTTTCTCTATCCTATTTTTCTGTCTTGCCTGCAATTCGGGTTGGAGCTGATTTACGTGGAACATCATTGTCTGGTTTATCCAGCTAAACGTGAGAAAATTAGAACGTATAGTAGCCATGTCATTCACATTCACCTAACTTAAATGCATCATTGTTTCACTATGGTAACTTTGATCTCAAAGGTCCAGTTACTCTTGATAGAGCCAAGTCAAAGCAGAATCGATATCATGACATAGAAGTTAGAACTGCCTATGAAGTTACATAGAATGAACGCAAAATGAAATCATGATTTTATTCACAGTATCCTAATTACTGTTTTCGTTTTTAATATTTTGCTATGTGCATAAGACTGTTCTCTCTAACGGTAGCAAAACGCCTTCCCACAGAATTTCTACACAGCTAGTCTAGAAAGAACTAGTCCCTGATACATTTTCACTCGCATTTTCTGAGGACACACTTAAAATCTAGTCGGATTATAGATGAGTGCGATTTTTCATGGCAGCGTTTTATTTGCCCGGTCGAAAATGTTCTCATGAAATGGATTACGTACTGAACATAGCTGACCACGTGAAACTCGAGATCGTTTCGATCTTTGATCCGATCATCAACACCACACTTTATCCGTCTTCTGTACGATACTGAAACCAATATTGGACGAGAAATGAAACTGGTACTTGCCCTCATTTATACAGCTTCCTTCGACTGTGCGACAGCTGTTATCCACTAAATGTTGGTTACTAATCATGTTCTAATACAAACAGAATTTAACTGGTCTTGGTTGGTGGATGGTGGTAAAACGCAGTGCTAATGAGCAACATTTAATCCTTTCCAATGACTCTGAATATTGGTGTTGTTTGTAGCTGAGGTTGATTGTTCGTATCCGTTGGTGATGGCTGAGCTGGGCGTTTAGTTCGCAAACGTTTTCATCACCAATCGAGGTGACCTGTGCACTAACGATGTCACCTCAACTGCTGATGAAAAGTTTGCTACCTAAATGCCAAGTTCAGCGATCACCAACGGACATTTAATCCTGTGTGAGGGGACCGGAAGAGGAATTGCACTCAGTCTCCAGAAATCACAATAGGTAAAAACATCGAAGTTGATAGTCGACAGATGTGAATTAGAAGAAACGGACTGGATGAAGCACCGGCCATATTACAAGTTCACAGGGGGATTTCATCCATCACTGTGATCTGGTTACGTAATGGTTGACTTGATCCATTTGCGAAATGTCCCAGGCCCACGGTGTTTTCGTTGATTACAGTGAATGGAACATATGAATCGTGGTGGTCTATGTGTGGATTCAATCACTTGCTTTCATTTCCCCAGTTCGACGAGGTGCTCAGTGCAAATCTGTCTTGACTGACATGCGACCATCTGTGTGCGCTAAAGTCTGCCCAAATACAAATACAAATGCGAATCCGGCAGACTCCTATGATGTATAAACTTTGAATCAAATTTTTCCATTATTATCAAATTATGCAGATAACTTTCCTCTTAATTAAAGCGGGAATTTAATACCACTGTGACATAATTCTATAACTTACCCCTTTGTGACCTTTTCAGTCACCTTGGGGTTGGGTACGGAGCCTGAAACGGATACACGTTGGGCGAATGCGGGAGAGAGTACCGAGTTTCATTGTCGATTGGCTGGTCGCGATCAAGGGAACAAACTCATTGACTGGTCATTTATCCCCAAGGGAAGCGAGGAAGAGGTGCTCGTACATCCGGATGTGAATATTGAACGGCCCTCAGCAACACCGGCCACCTCATTTATCAACATTGCAAATGTGCAAAAGTATCACGAGGGCACTTACGTGTGCCGAGCACTAAACATGAAAGCAACCTCCGAACTGGTCGTCTTAACCAGAAGTAAGCTGATGGCACGAATTTGACTGTTTTTGACACACTAGTCATTCATTTCATTGGGTACCTTACGATTTCTGCTCATACAAGAGAACAACATTCTCTTTTGTAAAATTTGAATCGGCAAAGGTTCCCTTAGTTATATAACAATCTCCCACAACAATAGACTCAAAAGTATCGACATTCCTTGCTTTATCTATACTGGAGCTGAGACGTAAAATACCCGCCGAGAATAGTATGCACATCCTAATGGCCCTGTGTGGAATAATCTGCTGGATATCGTACTCAGTCTCTCTTTTTATTAATCTGTATGGGAAAAGTAAAACCACACAAAGAGAAACGAGTGGAGATTTCATGAGAAATCTCGGAGAACTACATCTTCTGCCGAAATTAATGTGAAAACTAACCTCGCTGGAGTCAGCTCAGATCAACTTTTCATTTAACTAGGGTGAAATTGAATCAAGGTGAATTTTTCACATCAGTAAACGGATCGAGAACTTCCAAATTCATACCATTTGTACTCACGTGTTGTAATCATGTGACCGACACGCGTTATTGTTTACTACTATACGCAACCACCATGTCTAATCTGGAATTTAGACTATCCTGTGCAAACTCTCTTAGCTGACCAATGCTTTGTTTTTTATCTGCATGAGACTTATGATTTGGATATATGCATGCGCATGAGTGCACTCGAAAAGGGTATACTCCGTAGCCGCAAAGATCCACTGCTCTATTAGAGATTAATGCAAACCGGACCCTAGGAATTGCAGTGCGGAACCACATAAGGTCCCAATAGGTCAGGTGTGGTAACGAGTCGGATTACAGTGGAATACTGCCTACCGGTGATGGTGGGGATTCGAATCACAGACCTCCGAGGTGGTAAGCAAACTGTCTAAACCACGCGACCACCACCGGTTGGTACACCAAGCTGACATAAGTCCCTCCACACACTCAGTACGAAATATGAAACGAAAAATATATCCAGTAAATACGTGACCGTTCCATAACTTCGACTTGACCTGATCGGCCTAATGACAGCTATGTCTTGTGAATACAGTGGAGCTTAAGTGTGTTCATGTATTCTCGCAACCACAAAGCGATTACTCAACTCTAATATTTGCGAGAAGTAAACTATTCGACGCCTGTTTTTCTGGCTCCCATCACCGCTGATCAGCATCGAACTCGCATTATCCTAGAACACTTATGTAAAACGATTTTTTTCTCTCTTTTCCCGTTACTAGCACTCTCAGTGAATCCGGAACAGTTGGATGCCCGACCGGGTACAACGGTACGCTTTTTGTGTGAGTTGTCCGCCGTATCCGGTCTGGACGGAGGCAAGCTCTATTGGATGCGAACCGATCGAAAAGATCTACGACCGGGCAAAGAGGAGGTGATCGGATCTACCGGTGGACGGGCCCTGCTAATTGTGCATTCCGTGGATTGGACCGATCATAACACAACGTACATGTGCACTGATGGGGTAGGTACACAGCACCGGTGTACCGCTCATCCACATATTGTGGTCCTTGAGTTTGATGAATAAGAACGCGTTGGAACAGTCATATGAATATCGGTTACAACTGATCTGATTATCTTTTGCAATTAGCTAAATGTTCTAAAACAAACTTGAATTTCGTATTCCGTCAGAGGGATGGGAGAAAAAAATAGCATTCACCAGTTAGAACTTG
This sequence comes from Fasciola hepatica, assembly GCA_948099385.1. Lineage (NCBI taxonomy): Eukaryota > Metazoa > Platyhelminthes > Trematoda > Plagiorchiida > Fasciolidae > Fasciola > Fasciola hepatica. Next base: position 2,770,661 of record CANUEZ040000012.1, on the reverse strand, counting down.
TTGGTCGGAATTCTGAGAATCTGATTATTGAACTGGAAAGTGACACGGAACAATTATCTCATTCTCACTCAGAGCACATGTGAGCTCATCAGTACAGAAGAAAATCCGTGCCAACCGACCTTACATTTTGCGCATGTTTTCTTTTTGTATGTAATTTTTACACTGGAAGTGGGACCATTTGTCTGTCGGAACCAGCTTAGATATGCCAGAATACCTGATTGAACTTTGCGCTATACGAATTGGACTAAAAGTCGCGATAGCTGTGTCATATAAAATCAGGGTGTGATAAAATTTAATGAAGCATTCCAAGCGCTTGACTGCTTTCGAAATAAGAAAGCCAGCTGGTTCCCCGTGGTAGCAGAAGACTAACCCCACAATAAGGTGCTGAAATAGTTCTTGTAGAATCTGGTCCAGTTTGGGTTGACACAAACCGTGGCATAAATCTCGAGTTCGTTGGTGGGTCTAACTGGAAACGATAGCGAAAAAGCGTACTGTATGTAGTACTGTAATCTAAGTTGGCGTGATAAACTGATCCGAGTAAGAAGCACCCGTAAAGGACAGTTATCATCTCGTATCGCCGCAGTGCATCCTCTGTCGTCCTGATCTGTGTGTATTAATGTGAAGTTTGAATAAGTCAGCACAATACAAATATTTTGATACGTAAACATAAGTGGTTTGATTTGTCCAAGCGGCTCTAGCAGAAGACCTTTCTGCCTCCAAATAATCTCAATTTATTGGTACAAAATACATCGTCGATATAACCTGTGTCAATCATGATCAAAACCTTGCGTAAAAGCTTATTGGTCTACTGTTGAACCTAATAGGCGCGTCTAGCTGGTTTGTCTGGTTGCACCCGGATTGGGTGATTCGTCTTCGGTCTGTTCATAAAAAGTTAAGTGCTTGCTGGTCCATTGATCTCTCGGCTAGTTCCGTTCTTGTCACCAATTCTGGTCAGTCGATCACGTGATGTCTGCTTCTCTGCCTCCGACCTTGTGCTTGATTCCGCATGGGGGATGGCATGACGTCTGGTCAATGAACCAGGCCGTGTGCCGGGCCCATACCTTCGCAATAGGTATGTGATTAAGTTAGTGACGGTACAGAGTGTAAAGCGATCGATTATTGGCAACAGCATACAGTGGCAAAGAATCACCCGCTTAGCTTTTCCTAGCATCAATACTGTGCAAATTGAAAGCTTGCGCGCTACCGTGTAATTAGTTTTACAACTAAATTTGCGATTTAGGCAATTGGGTTTCTGAATATGATTCAGTTGTATATTTCTTATCGGACCACCAGTGAGGTTCGCTAATCTGTTTTGTACAGCATACCATTCAGTATCTACGAATTACACAGCACTTCACCTCGACTGTGACGAGCAATTCATATTCGATTTCGGTATTTTTTATCCGGTGCAGGTCAGTTCCGCGCAGTCACGCATTTTTGTTCGTGAAGCTTGTGGCCCCGGATTTCGATCATGCGAATCAGGAGGATGCGTGTCCTCTAGCGTATTCTGTGACGGGAAGAATGATTGTGAAGATGGATCCGATGAAAATGTGGCCAAATGCAGTAAGTGTCAATGCACGGCTGAGCGCGAATGCTCGGCTCTTTTTTTGTCTGGTTAGCTCCGGCCTCCCATTGCTCGACTGTTTTGTCCACTTTACGCTGACCAAGCGACAACAGTTTGTAAAACCTTGATGCTGAAAACCTCAGAAGATCAGCTGCATGACATGAGGTTGAAAGCCAAAGATAATGCAACGTGTCGTGCGCATTATTTTACCTGTAAGTGTATGTTATTGGATTTGTTGGACCTTGATTATTATGAGTTACGTATACTGTCGGTGGTGATGCGCTTTTCATAGGGTCTGTTTTGCAACTGTACTGGAAATTTACGGACCTTCATTTGAATCAGTGTTGATGCACAGCATCATTCCCACCCGGCTCACTACCACATAACATTCAAGGTCATTGGGTCTCATCGATGTTGAGCGAGAAGTCTTTTCCGAAAAAGGTCAACCAGTCATTGTGATCATGCCAACGGCACTTTACATAGAAATTACTGAACATCTCGTTTTGGAACACAGGATTTATCTCGTAATATGCATTGAGAAAATGTACAAGTAGGATAATGTGCAATTACTATCAACACATTAGATGACCGTTTCAGTTGATCTCATTACTATGGATTAATATAAAGTTCTGGCACAAATGCTTTGCACAAAAGAGTCCTCTATTTGTTTTCAAGATCAATATAGGCTGTGTCTCTATACTGATATCTGTTATCGTTCATTGTTAGGCATAAAACTCACTGTCCATTTTAATGAAACAATATTTTCAAGAAAACCTCTCCCGCGTTTATTCCCGATTCCTACCAGATGAATGCGGAGCAAACGAATTGCGCTGTGAAGAGATCGGGGGCAAAAAGCCCTTGAGAAGCTGCTTCCTCCAATATTGGAAATGTGATGGAGAGGACGACTGCGGAAATAACTTTGATGAAGAAAACTGTCCACGTACGTGTATACAGAATATGTGCACTCCAACCGTGAAGATTATTATTATGAACATCACTGTAAACATCACAAAACTCCACCTATTCTTATTTGAGTCATCATTTCACGGGGAAAAACTCACGTTTAGCTTGATGGAATGGAGCGTTTAGCAATGCGAAACCGATGACCTTGTTTCGAATTAAAAACGATAAACGAGTGGCCCCCTCTAATAAGGTGTAAAGCAATTTCCGCTAATGGTGAGCCTTCTTCTTAGAAAACGAAAAGGTCATGAACTAATAACAAATAACTTATGAAGGAATACAGGAGAAATGACATCAAATAACGTCGAACATTCAGAAGCTTGATTCGACATTCATGTTGAAACACATCGTCCATCTTTTGCGCTGATATTTTCTACTTACTTGTGGGCAACATGTACGAAGCTGCTAAATGTCACGTGCAGGATTAGAATAACCTTTTACAACATGAATAGATTTTATCAATAAATTACAAACTCAGTCAAGCTAACAACTGAACAAATACCAGATCCTTGTACTTATACAGGCACGAATGTTATCGCTAACGTGTGATCACCATGACGGCCCAGATAGTTTGCGCGTCCCTACCAACCCTCGTCAGTTCCATCCACAACCCTAGCTGTGATTTATTGCATTTACGTGTGGGCACTTCCTGATGTGAGATAGCAGTTCGACGGCTCATGCGCATAGTTGTCAGTAGCTTCATTATTCATGAGTTTTTTGGATCTAAGATTTTCCTCACTTTATAGACACTACTTTTTGGAAACTTTCATAAGGTTACATGTACGTGCAAGTCATAAAATTTGAGGAAAAAACCTCGTCAGAGCTGTTAAATATGAGAACTGATTCGTTTGTGGTTGTTGTTCTTGGCAACCAGTGGTAAACTACTTTTGTGGCCAATTCGACTTCACATGAAAGCAAGTTGTGGTAGAAACCTTCCGGTAACATTCATCGTTTTCTACTTCCTATTCTCGATGTCTTGTTTTTTTAAAGCTCCCACCAAACCGGATCGATGCAACGGGACGCAGTACATCTGCCCGGAGAGCAATAAACCAATTGCTCGGGCGTTTTTGTGCGACGGAGTAGCTGACTGTGAACCAAACGGTGAAGATGAGAATGAGTGCAGTAAGTGGGAGCTGCGATTTCCTGTGTTCCTCTGTGCCCAGCAGAACACTTCTGAATGCGGTCGGCCACATGCTTATTAGTTCCTCGGCATACGTCACCCGCTTTATTCTAGTAAGAGTGAGAAAACAGGCGAGCACAATTCGTGTGGTTTCAAAGACCAATAGAAACGGATGTCACATCCGCATGAGTGCTCAAACTTTTTGCCCAGATTTTGAAAGGTTTCGGCGTTTCCCATTGTTCCAGTTGACTGTATCAATAAACTGATTCATTTCGGGAAAATTCCATGTTTGTAAATTAGAGTGATCGGAAACTAAGCCCTTGTGATCAATACATCAACGGAGTGTACAGTAATGAAGAATAATGGGCAGGGGAGTACCTGGTACGCATACCTGATGAGCGCCAGTAACGGCGAAACCGAACACATGCTTCCAGGGATGTTTTTCACCCATTTACGTGATAATTACTATTATATATACATTTACGTATATATATATATATATATATATATATATATATATATATATATATATATATATATAAAGTTGTTATTATACTGCAAATCCTAGCATCTTTCCCACAGTTCAGCTGGTAAAGCTCTCAGAATTTTAAATTACTACTATTTATATTAGGTTTCTCGAAAGGAAAGTGAATTATGTTCGCCTACTAGTTTGTAATTTGTTCATGACTGGTCCATTCTTTCGTAGAATTCAATTTCAGAAGTTTTATTACCGGTCAAAGGAGACGAGGATGATTCACGATGGCATAAACACAGATGGGATACTGATAACCTTCCATGCAATATCGATTATTTAATGGGGGTACTAATTTGTTTCATACCTCTGTGGACGCCTTATTATTATCACCAAATCAGGTTTGCCGGTTGTCGTCGAACCATCCGGTGAGACCCAAATGTTTGGAAAGCGCTCGACTAATTTGACCATGACGTGCATTGTTCACGGCAAACCACCTCCAGCTATCAGTTGGCGTTACAACTGGGGCGGTCTCCGAGACGGAGTGAAACACGTGATCAATCATACCGTGGTCGATTGTAATACAGTCATTAGCCACTTGACACTGATCGATTTGGAACCGGAGGCTGGTGGACTATACACATGCGAGGCGGTCAACAAAGGTCGAACACTTGCTCCCGACTTCTCGGTCAATGTGGCTCGTAAGTCCCGGACAGCTGTTCAAACAAGATGTGCCACACAATAGTTCATATGTATATGCCCATAATATAGCCTACCTAGCACACTTGATGAAGACGATTGAACGTTAAATCAACCTAGAAAAATTTTATTTCTCCGAATGTAAAGAATTTTGTGTGATCATCGGAAATCAAGTGATTCACACAATGCTGTCTACATAAGGTTTTTCTGGGGATGATATTAGTCAAAATCATGCTGAATTTGGTGTGCCAGTCTGTAAGCCATCATTTCTTTCGGGTATATATATGAGATGCAACATGAATCTATATGTAACCAGTGGTCACAGATGAAGAATTCATTATGGAGGATGAATATTTTAAGTTTTGACTCCATTCTGATAGCATATCCGGAACCTGAAACAAATTCGTCATAGACAAATATCACTGAAATCATTCTAAGAGAGGTATAATCAATAGTCCAATGTGCAAACACGAGTATTATGTTTTAACGACAGATCTATCATCTAGGTGAGTCACAACTTTACCATCCAAGTGTGACGGTGCAGTTATTCTTCGATTTACTTTCTTTTTTAGAACATAACAGTAGTAAAATATTCCGTGAAGGGGTAGGCGATCAGCTGAAGACTGCCAGTTGAGGAAGGTGACTAGCGATGGCGTGAAGATTCGCACCAAGATCAGAAGGGTATGAAGTCCGACATGCTGACCTTTTGACCACTGCCGGTCAATGAAACAAGCTGATTGCATAGTAGGAGTAAATTCCTTTCCATTTAAACGAAATGTCAGTCAAACATCCAACCTCGCCTCCCCGAAATATGTACCATCACTGGTACTTTGGTTCATCAGATTTCCATCTAAATCTCTATTGAACATAAGTAGCAGGAGATTAGATTTTATTTATTATCATTCAACATGCACTATCAACACTGAACTCGACATTGGAAAACCTTAAAAGCAAACTGTGCAGCTGTTCCATCTGTCTTGTTGGGGATCAATGACAATGCACATCTGCCGAGCCCCAACTGGGACTCGAACCAGGTGTCGACCGCTGTGCTCACAACGGGTGGTCCCTCTTCAGAATTCAATGATCGCAGGACGCTATATAATGTGGTGTTCATGTTTAACAAACCGTTGATAGCCAACCGGGATGTACTGGTGGTTGCTGATTGTTCGTTTTACAATCGTTCACCCCAAGTTCGAGTCCCGGTGGGGGCTCGGTGGATGTGCATTACAGATGATTCCTGACAAGGATGAAACACCCACACAGTTCTTCCACGGTCTTCGTTGGTAAGTTGTACGTTGATATGGTATGATAAATCATGGTGTGTAAACATCGTTTACCTAGAGGGAAATTGAGTTATTCCTCACTCCCTTAACCTGCTCTTAATAGCGGTGGTTTATTGTCCCGGTTGAGCAAATCATATACACAGAGCAACGGTAACTTAGACCATAAAGAAAGTTGTAAGAAGAAAACATCACTCCCTGTCTTGTAAGCTTTATATGAACCATCTGGCCGTTGAGAAAATAATTCTGCTGAATTCCGTGGCTCCGTGATTAAAGATGTTCTAGTTGAATAGGAAATCTTTGCGATGCTTCAAGCAACTGGATTTCAATTCACCACGTTTTACACTGTAGTAATGAATACAATATTCATCGTAGACTGTTCCCTTGACAATGTGCTTTAAGTCTGACGCCTGACCACCGATATTCTCGGTGTCAGTGAGTCATGTGTACAAATCCCCAGCTTCACCCACTTTAGCTTACTTGTTTGTTGCAATGACGTGATTTCGTATAATCTCAAAAAGGCTTCCTGTAGCTGAAAAGTCACATAACTTGCCAGGTTATTGCAAAGAGTTCATTCGATCTTTTAGGAGCGCATTTTCGGAGTAACACGGTCAACAAATTCTCCAACGAAATCAATCGACGTACAGATGTGAATTGTAGAACAAAAACAAAACATAACTATGCGAACAAGAATGTTTCACTCCTCCAAATGTGCAAAGTCAGTGTACATTTAGGAATACTGCCTGACTTGATTGGAAATTGAATTCAGCAGACTACGACAATACGATTTTCTCCATGAAGTGTCGATTTCTTCTCTTCTCAATGGTTTCATTTTGTGAGTCCCAGAGAAAGATAAAACATTCGGCTAGTGAAGTCGTATGGGGAATTTTTCTGGCAATATAGATAAGAAAACTTGAATTTACATAGGTAATTTCAATGCATCCTAACCAAAATTATTTATTTCTAATTTGGTGTAATCCATCGTACATGGTCTACTCTTAAGGTAACTATCTAGTATAACTAGTAACATCGCACATAGATTTGACTTTTTGACGTCCCTCAGTCTATCTATGGGCCCATTCCGTAGCACGTACCTCTCTCTCTGCTCTCTGCTCTCTGCTCTCACGTCGTAAATTATTGCCACAATCTCTCGTCATTTCGTTCCTTGACCAGAGGGTGGTCTTTGCCATCCACCCATGTTCAACGATGCGGCCTGGTTCGAGGACATGTGCATCAAATGTTACTGTTCAGGTGTCACCCAAAATTGTCGGAGTGTACAAGGTTACTCGAAATCATCTGTAAGTGAAAAAGTGTTTGTGCAACAAGAAAACCATAATCAAATCTCTAATAAATCACTGGTTCATGATAAACAAGCTGACAAGACTATTTTAAGGGCTGTTGTTACTTGTCAAGATGTCGCTAAATCTGTATTGTGCAAACCGTGCCTTCAGTCCTCGAAATAACTTTCTGAAAACGTGATATTTTAATTTCACCCACTTGAAGTTGACCAGTGTGTAATGTTGATTCACAGACTCATTTCATAGCTATCATAACGTTAGGGAGGTGTCACTGTCCACTTCGGCATTATTCAGCATGAAAGTCCATGCCGGTCCCAGTCGTGGCATCAAAAGTGTCGTTCGATTTATTTGACTCATACAGTTTAGTAAACGTCGCGAATATCAGTCATTTCAGGATAATTTTTCCCCATCCTCTTCAAAATACGCATTAAACGAGTTCGCTTCCAACATTCGTAGGTTTCACTACTTACTTCAAGTCCATTTAGAGAATCCACTGACAAAATAGACGGTCATGATTAAAATAGTTAAAATATCAGACGTCGATTTTTTTTATTCGGAGAGTATTTGGAAGTGGAGTACTGGTAACTTTGTATTGTTTTACAGAGTATCATACAAAATATTTTATGGCAATCACCAACCATGAAATAGTAAAAGTAAGGTTCAATAAAGTGTAAAAAAATCGGAAAATCTTTCACCATTTTGATGGAGGAAATAGATTTATCCCGTTTGTTAGTACATGACAGATTTTTATTGAAATTTCGATGAACGCCTAAATCCCCAAGTCTGAGAAGCGGAACACATCAAACTGGACAAGTGGAAACAATGGTGAAATTCATCACCGGTGGAGTACACAACTTTTTGATTCACCCGAAAACTTTCTCTCGTTTGCCTGAAATCAAAGTGCCCTGTTTAGGCGCTTGAATAACTGTGGGATGAACTGGCTTAGTCGGTGCCATAAATACGAGTTATTTCTTGTTTGTCATATCACAAGTTAGACAACGCGGATCGTCAATATTATCAAATGGCTTTTGACGAAGTGGTGACTGAAGGATTTTGAAGGGGATTTGGAGGTTTGCGATTTCTACTGCTAAAGAAGATAGCTATCAAATTGTTTTCTCTACATCTGACCAAAACAGTTGGTTATCTTAGATTTCCTATAACGTCAATATTGTGACTTCAATTGCTAAACAACGATTGTAAAGTATTCCAGTATTGGGAGTATGATGGGTTAGATAATACCGTAATGCCCAATGGTCACAGAAACTGCGATACTATTGTTAAACTCAATTTAAGTTATCGAAATTCTTACGTACTACTGGTCTGGCTTTTCTATAGGTGGTTGGGAACAAAACAAATACTCCCCCCCCCCCTCGTTACCCTGATAAAGTAGATGGAGATTTTCATTGTATCAAATTATGTGAACTGTGCTAGCATTTAATGTTGCATTATCATAGCCTTCAATGTGGCTTCTGCCGTGGAGAGACGCAGATTAATTTTCGCAATAAACACCTCAAATGTAATCTCCTAAATAAACAAAATTTGAGCGGATAGGTGCCATTCTATTTCACTTCAGTTGGATCACTTTCTATCTGTTCACACCACCTGAAACAACTGGTTCTTTTACGATTAAATTGAGGAATAAATTGCTTTTTTCGTTTGTCGTGCTCCATTTTCTATGGTGTACACCTTATCGCTAATACCCGTGAATTATTTATAGCATAGACTGTGGTTGTAGGCATCTAGCCATCAAAGGTTCACGTAAACGATAGACGAACTGTCCGTCTGAATTACGGCTTGCATCAGTTTGTTGTTTAACGGAATGTCACACCAAATGCACAAATTCGAGTATTCATGGTGATCTATCAAGCACTTTGTCCAATAAATTCACGGTGGCACAATATTCTTCGAATCCTGATTAGTGATTTTACAGGACAAGTTATGTAGTTGGTTAAGTCCCTATATGTCTCGCTAACTACCCAGATACTAAGATCGTCTTCGGAGATTGATGAAATGGGTGATAACAAATTTTTCGCGATTTGTAATCTAGACGGACAAATACTGGATCATTTCGGAAGGATCATCCGTAATTCGTATTTACCGAGACAGCGAAGTCGAGGAGACTACAAAAGGCCTGGAATTCACGCCTCGTTTGATCCGATATAAAGGTTCCGAAAGTGGCCTTGTGTTTCTTGAAGGACCTTTGGGATTGAATGGATCCTGGGTGAGTATTTATTGAAAAGGACTTTTCTTCAGGACGTTTTTTGAGCGTGTTCTGTGACCTGTGCTCATTAAGGTACGTTATATGGTATGATGTAACGTGAAGAAATACAGTAAGTGGAGATCTTTCAGTTCGAATAATAGTCAAAAAGTCTTAACCGGGTAATAGTGTGCTTGGTCTATTGTTTTTAGTTTTTAAACTTCCATTTTCGACATTCTCTGGAAAGACTGTGTTCCAAATGATGCTTATTAGGACTGTTCAAAGCAATCCAATCGGTCAGGTCATTGAAATAGTCAACAGTTTCTGCCTGATTCTGGTGCAGAATAACGAGGAAATCTTCATGAATAAAAACGAACATTCTTTTTTTAAAAAAATAATGCGTGTTCTCTATTGCAAATAAAACAGGAAACCGGTTCTTCATGATTTTTTGATAGGTTTGACAGTTGTTAAATCCATTCATCCGTCAGTGGAATTTGAACCTGTGCATGGAATCCGTATTTCAACTTGCGGTCTGCCAACTGAGCTATGAGTTCACCTCGTAGATTAGCAACCCACATTAGGATTTTACTCCAACTCAAGTCAGTCTGGTGGTTAGGTATTCCACACAGTTTCCCTTATCGTGAAAAAATACTACGAAATTATCCGGATGGTGATTAGGACATTTGGAATTTGGAGGTGGATCTGTGGCCGGCAGACTTGAATTCTCGATTGAATGATTTTTGGTCAAAAATTTAGATTATGTGACATCTATTAGCGGAATAGGATTGGTTAGTTTGAGTGTCAGTCCTCATTTTCCCCACTCCTTATTTCCGAGTAAAATTTATTATACGTTCTCTATAGACGAATATAAGGTTATATGAAATGAAAAAAGTACAAATAGTGAATTTTTTGTCGTCAGTTGGCTGAAGTGCAGCCAAGAGCTTTATTGATTTCTTTACCAGGGAATTTCAGAATAATTCCGTTGTTTATCACCTTGTTAAATGTCATACGCCTGTCAATTTCTCATGTTCAATCTCTTCTAGATAACGTCTTACGGACATAATTTGAAATTCACCGTCAGATTGTTTGGCACTACTACAGAGCGACTTAAAGGAGCAATGGTTGCACTACACGTAAGTTTTTATTGACCAAATTTGATTGTTAATCATCGCTATCTGTTGCATCGTATACGACACACCCATTGTTGGCAATCTTCTTTTTTTCCCCGTCTAAAAGGGTCCTGAGGAATCACTCTACTGGTGTCCACCGACAGATCGCGTCCTTTTCTACGCAATGAATGTGGGGTATGAAAACGATATCTCGATCCGTATAAACGAACGCGAGCGATGGTTTCTCGATCCAAACTGCACACAACGTCTATCGGAGGCGACTGGTCGAGCTCAATTTATGAACTTACTGAAAATGGTGAAACGTGTTGGAATACGCACGAACATATACGACGATCAAACCAGTTTTGAGCTACAAGATCTGCGCCTGGAACATTCAGTGCCTTCGGATTTGCCGGGTGTATGGGTAGCCGAGATCGAACAGTGTGAATGTCCCCCGGGTTACGAAGGCTTGTCATGTGAGGTGGGTGAACAAATCAATGCAGACGAACTGAGTGATCATAAATATGACCTCCCAAATGGGGTCGTTTTCATTGGTATACAACGTTTCACCAAATGGCTTTTCACACAGGAAATTCTGTTATGTTTCGTGGTAAAAAAATGAATTTATTTTGCAGACTTGAGGACTTTCAGAGGTGATGACATTTGAACAAAGTAAAATGCCACTAATGTTCGAAATTATTGCTTCCAAATGGAAAATGTCTCCGCCTAACTAAGCCTCCCTAAATCCCTTCTAATCTTGAAATATGACAGTCACGTTCAGCGGTTAATAATGTACCGTAGGCCCTTTTCAAACGAGAATCATTGAGATGACCTGAAGATTCTTGTTCAATTGTATTCCCCATGTAGAAATGTGCCTACGGATACGAAAGGCACCCAACAGAGCCTGGACTTTGTCGTTTACAATGTGCCTGTGATGAATGTGATGAACATGGCAACTGTCTCACGTGTTCCGGTAACCGAAGTGGCCCTAGGTGCCAACAGTGCAAGACGGGATTCTATCGCCCGTACGAAAGCTCGTTGGCCGATGATTGTATTCCGTGTGACAGATGTGCCCAAGGCGCACCACAGTGAGTGATTCTATTTTTTCACACTGAAGATTTTATCATGAATACACTTGATAATTTACACATCACTTTATGAAACGCTTGTAACACAAAAGAACTTCTTTTCGATATGAGTAAGTAGGTAACAAATTTGGTGGCTTGATAATCATATATAACATTATATTATGATATGATTCGACAAAAGAACCTTGTTCAGGGTGTGAACGACAGTAAATGTGAAATGTGACCACGAGGAGTGAAAAAATGTATGAAAATCAATGCGACAAAGGGGACTTGGGAGAGCTTGTACGTGGCAACTATAGAAGAATTGTGTTAAGGACACGGCAACAACAACTGTTGCACGGGGTTACGTTGCTTGCACAAATCTGGCTCCAGTGGTCGAGTTGCTATGGCTTCTGACGTCACCAGCAGCTGCCTGCGTAACCCTTTCGCGTGAACTCTGGGAATTGTCAGGACTGGTATGAAAGTTATCTCTTTGATCGATCTGACGTCCGCCATCTACCAGATGTCATAGGATTACGCTATTGATAGTCCTCACTGTTCCTTTGCTCAAAGAAGACCGAACGTGTTCTCATATCTTCCTAGGTATGTGTCTCGTCGTATGTCCAATGCAGTATACGCTACAAGAGCACGTAAACTGATATAGAATGAAAGACTGAGATTGATGAGGTAACCTGACCCTGGGTTGTTGAACAATGAATGGCTTGGTATTTGTTAGGATCCGGGCAGGTGCATCCGAAAAGGAATTCCCGAGGGCTTTAGATTAACGTAACTCCAGTATTTCCAAAGTTTTGTCACCCGTGAGAGGGACATTAGGGAGGACGTAGTTCCTAGCCATTTCCGCTCTCATTTCACATCCCCTTTCCCCTATGTGTCGACGAATAAACGGTCCTGGATGACGGTTGTTTATTAGCATGTCACATGTGAGTTCTATTTCTTGGACTATTGCATCTGGACTGCATATATTTCCTGTTCTGTAGATCAGACAGCTCACTAGGTTTCCTTTGCATCACAGAGGGATATAACTTAAAAGTGTGTGTGTGTGTGTGTATGTGTATACATATATATATTTATGTGTGTGTGTGTTACCTCACCCACATACATTTACGATACACCACCTTTTACATATGGTCCTGCACCGTTCTCACATCGAGAAAGACAATGAAATTGTCTTTCTTTTCCTCCGTTGTAAACATCGTCATTGGATAGGCATTTCTTAATGTCTGCGGTAGTTCTCGAATATCTCTTGCTAGGTCGTAAATCATGGAAGTGTCGTCCATCTATATGGTATACGTATATAGACTGTCGATGGTATTGCACATTGGTTCACTTTCCAGTTTCACTATGTATCTGCTAGAAGGGGTCCAAGTGGTGATCCCATTGCTAACCCGTCTTGAGGCCTGGGGATGGTGTAGATAATGGCGGAAGTATTAATTAATAATACTTATTTGTTTTACTTGAAGACCGCTAAGTGTAGTATAATTTCGATAGGTTACAATGGCAGTTTACTGACCGTATGTTTAACTGTAGGAGGCTGTTCTCAAATGCTATTATCGAATTTGCGATATTCCTTACGCTAAAAAAGTATCCCGTAAAAGGTGTGCCTGATAGACTATGTTATCTGGAATTGGCGGATATAAATGATGTAACTGAGTGGAGTTTTATCTAAAGTAAAGCACGACTGAATCGGATATTGTTCTTCTCAAGATATTGGGAAAGTGACGTTTTTTTTGAAAGACAATTGAGTGGAATTTTAGAATCAGATACATCAGCATTGTGGCGATGTTTTAGCGCGCACATTGTTAGCAATTCGGCGAATTGTCACAATATAATTTCCCGTATACAGTTCATTTATTTTACGCTTTTATCGATATTATTTGTCCACTTTTTTGAACTTTTCAGTGTGGTGAAAGAATGTGTGGACAGTATGTTACCGGCCGAAGATCCGTTCTGTAAATGTCAGGCGAAAGAGGATGGCAAACTCGTTGATCCCGACTGTGATCAGTGTGTGATTGCCGAAAAACAAGGACTTCCGTTGCCCGACGAATGCAGCACACGCCCGGAACCAAGTCCGTGCGAAGCAGCTGGAACCAAATCGGGTACGGTAGCCGGTGAATGTGAATGTCAGGTAAGTGGATCTTGTTCTCGTCGAATTGCGATTTTTTTAACTCAAAACTGATGGGGAATTCCGGAGGTATCCGGTCGTGAAGCTCACAAACCACGAAAGTGTGATGAATTATCAAGAAGTGTTTTCATTCATTTAGCCAAGTCTTGACAAGACTTCATGAACTGAAATTCAGTGAACTGATAGCGGTAAAGAAAAGCAGTCGGTACATGTTTACACCGATCAATAAATAACGGTTCAATATCAATGAACAGAGAATATCGGAAAAGTGAATTTCGTTTTGCTCTTCATACTGAACGGTTTGTAATTTAGCTTAGTAACTTTAGGTGGACATTTACAATGGCAATGCATTGCGCAAGATATTTACCCCTAACGAGTGCAAAGCACTGTGAGATCTAACGGAAAATTAACTACAACCCATTGCAGGCATAAGAGAAATTATTGATTTGCAATGTGCAGTTTAGACATAAGAAAAGATCATTCAATGAGCTTCAGTGATTAAAAGCAATTCCCGAAAGCTATCTCCCAATTAAATTGAAACGTTTTTTAACAAATCGTTGTGAAAGTCCTTGAAATCGGTCAGAAACACTGTGCACGAACAAATGGTTAGCATACATAGTTCACGCTGAGGGCTGTGCCTGCGGGACGGAGCTAACGATGTCCTATAGTTATGTGAATTCATTGCTTGTCAATCGAAAGATTATTGGTTTATTATCGGTCACTGTTTAGGGAGATTGTCTCATGACCGAAACAACCTTACGGGTTAACTGTTGAAATGGTACAATTAGCAGTGATATTGTGTTTCGCGCTAAATGGAAAATTCTAAACATAAAAATGCATTTTGCATGAACACGGTCGCGTTTGCTGTCTTCACTTTCATGTGATGTGATGCTTAACTTCAAATGGATCATTCCCTTTTCTTTAGTATTTAACGATTTCACAACAAATTTATACTTTTGTTTTCATTTGTTTCTTATAGACCGGATATAGGGGCGATCGGTGTGAAGATTGTTCCGACGGGTATTTCAGATTCCATAAGCGATGTCTTGGCTGTTACTGTTCAGGTCAGACATCCTCGTGTCGCATGTCTGATCGGCATTACTTCTGGAATGTTACACTTGTAAGTACATTTTTTTGTCAACATCTTGCGTGGGAATGATGCACATCAATTTATGAATTTTATTGTGCATATAGTCATGTCAACAATATTTCTAATAAAGGTGTGTTGGCTAACATCTCTGAGGCTACAATGCGAGAATTTGAGTATAGCCGGGAAGTAGATGTGAAATGATTTTAAAGGACCTGCTTCGTTGGAGGGAATTTGGTTATAAGAAGGTCGTCGGCTTATAATGTTTGGTCATTTGCATTCAAGTTGAATGGTCGGTCCATTAGGTCGACTGTCATTTTTTGTGGAAGAATGCATGCGAAAATCACTTGGTGGCAAAGGTGATCTCAGGTAGGAGACTTCTCGTAGTTTTATGGCAGAGTTGTCTCACTACCGTCTGCCTGAACTAAGTGCACTTTTTGATGCTCAATCTTTTTCTGTGGACATCCGATTATTACAAAGTACCACAGCTGAACAAAATCGATTTTTTAAATAAATGCTTGCGTATGAGTGCAGTGGAACGGGTATGTACCCACAGCCACAAAGGCCCACTGCATTACGAGAGATAGCCGCCAACCAGACCCCGAGACTTGCAATGGAGAACCACATAAGGTCCCAGTAGGTCAGATGTGGAAACGAGTCGGACGGCAGTGGATTCCGGTCTACCACCAAACTAACTGCTGATAGCGGGTATTCGAACCTCCGACCTCCGAGGTGGTAACAAACGCTCCAAACCATTCGACCCCCACCGGTTACATTAGCAGACTACATACTGACCTACTGGAACCTTTTGTCGCCTAGTACTTCAGACCTAAGGGTCATGGTTCCCGGTCCTACAAGACAATGCAGTGGGTAATTACTACTTTGGGAGATACCCCTCCAACTGCGCCGATGACCAGCTTTAGTTATTGTCGTAAATCTTTGTTCACTTGGTCACATCGCTGATTTTTGCCATTTTATCCATCGGTAATCGTTTTCAACTAACTGGACTTGTCTCTATTTTTGTAATGCAAGAAGTACCGGAAGTTCCCGACAAAGAAAGCCACCGTTGTTGTGTATTATTATGCATCTTCAACACTGTTATCAACAACATGCTTTACAATCTACTATTTCTCCGGTGTTATGCACAACCTTCCTAACTAGGCTGACCCACAAGGTTTCGATTTTGATATCTGGCTGGCTCAGGGAAGTGCTCACGGAAATTTACTACGTTCCGACTTCACTACGAATGGTGAACGACGGCTGGAACAAGTCAATGGGGACGTGATTGTTCGTCACCCCATACTTGAGCGGGGATTGATTCACTTCGTACTAAATATTCATCATACTCAGACGGGTTCACAAACAGATTCGGATATCCCAATCTACGTGAGTTCTTTATACGTATTCCTTGATTGAGACACTCTTACAACCAAACTGGACGTTGCCACTTTTGCCCGGTAAAGTGCTGTACAATTATATATATATATATATATATATATATATATATATATATATATATATATATATATATTGCTTATCAGACAATACAGTAAGCGTTTACGGATTGCGTGAAAGGCAAACAGTTGAGAAACAGCGAGATGTACGACCGCTCTAGGAATCGACTAAGCTTTTTGTACCAAAAATCCATTCGACTATTTGGTAACACTATCTTATAAACTCCACTTCCTGGATAGTACCGGGACTCCCAAGTGGAACTGCAGTATATTTTTTTGGAACACAGCGTGCCCGATGCTACGCTAGTTTTGCATAAATTGTTCATGCCGACAAAACAATTCAAAGCGTAAAGACTGGATAAATAAAGGGAGATGCGCACGCAAGTTCTATCATGCCGGATGTTAACAAAAAGATCGAAACCAGCATCGCTAACCCGAGTCAGACCGATCTTTGTCCGTCCACCCAGCAGATTTGTACGTGGAAATCTTTCCCATGGTTCTAGAAAATCTGTATACCTATTCTGTTTGCAAATCAAACGCAGGATTTACGTTTTTTCGTACCAAGCACCTAGGTTACCTCACTCGTTTTAATCCGTAATCAAAAATGGCGTATAAGAATCATTATTCAGTGCATTTTATCGAACATTTTCCCCAGATTTTGTGATACGGGCATCGTCAGAATGTTTACTCAAATTCACTTGGAAGAAAATTAAGATTTGCTTCTCATTTTTGTCTAGCGAAATCTCTACGGTGGTCAGATGTCTTTCCGATTGAATTCGCCAAATTTGGATCCTCAAAAGGTCACGCAGTCACAGGCTGGTGTTGTGATCGAAATCGATGTAAGTTGGACCGGTTTTGGTGCATCATTCCGAGAAATTTGTGCCAGATGGAAGGAATAGAGACACCACGAAAACCAACTCAGCTTTAATGGTAGCACTCATTTTTGCCAGTTGATCACTGCCTATTTGAATCCAAAATGCCACGTGTTTGCTTGTATCAACGTTGCGTTTACGTGGCATACTACTTGTCCTGAATATAGGACACACGTTTCGTATCACTTTCAGTATCTATCACATCGTCTCCGGTGATACCTTTTAGTGAATTTATGGAAGCCATGCCCAATCGACCTCGTATAATATGTACTAACGATATTTCACAACAGTTTAATTATGTACTCTGCAAAAGAACAGTATATTCCTGATGGGTTTTTACCAATCGTGTCAGTGAAAATTACGTTTTGATTATACCGACTTCCTATTATTTTAGGAAAAGATGTTATTTCAGTAAAATGTTCCCCAGCTTAGAACACGGGGTATACTAATTAGTCTACTTTCAACTCCGTCGATGTATGACATTGGGTATGCGTTTGGTTCGTCTGTCTTCCGCCCACGAAGGATATAAGCGGTCCCGTAGAGAACAAGCACTCTGTGAAGTGGTCTAACAGTATGCTGAGAAGATCATCGGAGCTACTTTGTTTTCATAAACTTGTGATCACTGAGCTTGGCTTTTAGGTTTCAGGTGTTTCATCACCATAAATAGAGCAGTGATTATCAGCGCTGTCATCATATAACTTCAGTACCAAAAAGGGTCCATCTGAACTACATCCAATAGCTTGACCATCGGTTGCTCTTAGGTGCTTGAAAAGGTTATACCAGAGGGACTGTCTACCCAGATCGATGTGCTGGACTCTAAGCAATTTGCATATCGCTAATCACGATCTACCGTCGATGCTCTGGCCTCTCCCCCCCCCCGCTCCGTTTAATCCTCTGTTGATCGCAAAAGTCAAGCAGTTAGGGTCTTTTTCTTTGATTAAAATGATGCAATCAATCGAGTTGATAGATCAAATTACTCCATGTACTTGCTAACTCGGGTGCCGATACCTCCAGCATTAATCTTCCGTTCAACTACTTTTCCCGTTGACAAAGATTTACGCGAACCTCTTTCATGCTTCCCTCCACACAGGGAATTCTCCAGGGTGCCATGTTTCCACGGATTCTGTTTTCTGCCTACAAATCATCCTTGACCGTTTATGACGAATGTCTCCTCATTCAGTACGCCGAGGATGTGATTTTAGGAATGACCAACTCTAACAGCTCCACATTTCTCCTTCCACAACAAAAAGTAATTGAGCTAATCAACTGGTCCTCAGGTCGAAATCTATAGATCAAGCCCTCAAAGTGCTCTGATGTTCTGCTTTGTCTCTGTGACACCCATCGACACTTCAACCTAATGGTATCCAATCCATACTTAGTCATCAATGGGGAACAGATATAATAGTACCGTTCTTCAAGTAGCTCGACGTAACCGACAGCCGTGACCTCACATGGACAGATCAGGTCACAGCTGTCTTCGCTACAAAGTTTGACGACTCACCTTTTACTTGATACGACTCATATCACTTTCCAATCCATTTCATTCAGTAAGACCCTTCGTATTTCCCTGTATTCTTTCGCACTGGCTCTATGCGTCCCCCATCATATTCTCTGGACTGTTTGTGAAAGATTTTACAATTCTTGTCATGTCTCTTGAACACTTGTCTCGACATGGCGGCATCATTTATGACTTGCTCATCGAAGATCACAAGGTATGTCTGACTTTTTCTCGTAAGATCTTGAACGAGAGCATACATCCCCTTAAATTGGATTTTAGCGTTTGCATAACAGCATCTGCCATTTGATCCCCGAACGAACATCTGTTTCGTCGTAGAAGAGATCATAGATTCGCTCTTGTCCTGACAAACCCTTATTTTGTGACCACCGATTTTTGCTTACTCGCTGCGCTAAAAACAGACGTTTTTGTCCCATTGGTGTTTTTATTGGTAATTTTTGCAGTGAAGTGACTATGTCCCAGCTGAATATTCACCGTCGGTTGCATGATGCATAAACATGACTTGACTTTTAGCACGAAAACAGTGACTTTGGAGGACCATCAAAGTGAGCTACATACGACACTGATATTTTAAACTGTATTTGGTCTTCATTAGATGTCAATCAACGGTCCGCAGGAATCCGTATTGCAAACCCCGCTGTAATGTGTTCAAATAGTGGTGCTATTAGCCTTGTAAACAAGCAAATTAGAAACGAATTCAAAACATTCATAAGTTTCGGGTATACTCCTTCTGATGCACTCTTGCGTAAGAATGTAATGGAAAATAATTATTCGAGGCAACAAATACGTACACATTCTAAGAAATTTAAAATGATTTACAGAGAGATAGAACCCTTGAAACTTGGTTTTCAATTCGTAAGCTATTAGATTCACTCTGTAGATCTAACTCATTTGCTCGTCTGAATGTTCTCATGACTTGCAAGATACTTCAAGCGGTAATTTACTACAACTTCCGTGCTTCATCTCTCATTCCCGTCCTACGTCCATCCACAGTCACCACGATTCGGTCGTGTCTGGACTCAGGCCACCTTCAACGTGGAAACCCAGCGATACGAGGTCGAATTCAACGAGAACTGGTGGCCCGGTGGATGGCGCATCGGAACGACTGACGCTTTTGGTGAACGAGGACCGCAACAAGGTTTGCTCAGAGGTCAATTGCTTCGGGTCCTCGGGACTGCATCCAGTATTTCCATTGTTACAAGTAGTGGATTTAGTGAAGGTTTGAAAGATATGAGGTTATCGGGATTAGCTATTCAAGTGGCACTTCCCTCGGCTCCGAGCAGTGATCCTGATGCACCATTCGCACCGGTCGAGGTATGCGACTGCCCGGAACCGAGCAAACCCGAGGAACGTGCTTTGTCTTTGAGCTGTGAGGTTAGTGAAATCTTTAGTTTACTTAGCCATATGCCATTTTGAACAATGTTATATTCCACTAGGTGACGCAATAGCACTTCAGTTAGTTTTCAAACCTTAATCATATCCCCTTTGATTGTGTTCGAAAGATGTGATATTGTAACAGATGGTTTGAACACCTACAACTCAGTGCTCTTTAAAATGACTGTAAGTGAAAGCGTTTTATGGAATGCTCTGTAAAGTTTTTTTCAATATTTTATGGGAAAATGTTATTAGGTTGAGCACAGGAACCGTTTGACAGGAAAGACCACTACGGTACTTTAGAGACCCACAGAAAGAAGTGTATTCATAAGTGCATCAAATGTTATACTAAAATTTTTCATCGAGTTATCCTTTCATTTATATTTTCAGGTTGTTTCTGTGACTAGCAATTACCGTGTTTCTACTTAGATCATTAAAAAACGCTCCAGGTATCATCTACCGTTCAACTAGGATGTCATCTCACGGACTATACCAAATAGTATCCCCCCAACCAGCAAAATGCGCATCCAGATCGATCATTTTGTGTTCTTTTCTCCCGATTCCAGGGTTGCCGTGACCCGAGAAAAAGAACGACCGTGCGCCTTCAACCAGGAGGCCCAGACCTTGAATGTGAAGAATGCAGAGGTCCCAACTGTGACGAGTGAGCATGCCAAGCGAATGATTCAGAAGGAATTTTTAGGAACTTTATTCAAACTACGTTCATTATGTATATTTATCTCGTCGAGTGGGTTAGGAAAAAATTAGCATTTCAGGGGAACCCCATCCCCCTCCTAAAATGTACAGGCAAGCAAATTCAAAGAACAGTCTGATGGAAAAATGGTTTCAGTGGTGGAGGCCTTTAGTTGTTCGACAAAATTAATGAATATTTATTTTTCATTTCCACAGAATGATAGAAGTATTTATTTGCTTTGCTTGGCATTTTTTAAAAAAACCATAATGTTTATTACTTATCTATTTTGACTTGTTGAGCATTGAATGAATGATACTTAACCTTTACGGTAACTTCATCTCCAAAACTGCAGTCCAAAATTTCTGCTGCCCTTTCGTTAGGTCAGCTGAAATGGTTTTTCGGTCTATTAAACCAGTTTAAACATCTGAAAATTAAACCTGGACATTATAACGGTTTAATTTTCAGATGAACTGATCATTCAAAATCAGATTTCAAAAAAGGACCTCATATTTTGAGCACAAGTTTCTTGTCCTCATTTTGGATAGAAAGTATGCTTAAGGTACCGACTAACAAACTCGTGTCGGGGAGAGCATTTTTTTGTACAGAAATTTTACATAACATCCTCTGTTGCTTTAACAAATCCTGTTTTCATTCACCACAAAAATATGACAATTTACTTGCGCGTTGCAAATCTGGTCATTGTAACTCGCCTTCACAACGAGTAAGCAGAATACGGCGGATGATCTTCCTTCAATTGCCTCGTTGTTCTCTAGTCTTCATCCGTACGGAGTAATCTTCAGCGAAAACCGTATCGTGCAGCCAGACTGTATATCATAAAGGATCACGATATTTAATATTATACATGACTTGCAAACGCTGAACTTCAGGACAGATGTTATAATGAGTGCAGTTCATTTCTAACCAAGACCATGGGTTTATGATTGTCTCCTATTATCGTAGCTCCTAATTTAACTGCTATCAGTTCAGTTCAAGTTTGTTTGAATACCACTCATTCACTCACGGAGTATATTGGTTTCGTTCATCATTTGATAGGAGAAAAACCATTGCAAATTACCGGTTTTCCTGTAGTTTGGCAGCCATTCTCGATCGTTTGGTAACCAATAACGGTTACTTAGCGACCACAGCCTGGGATACAATAACCAAAGCTTTCCAACACACCCATACTGCTCAAGCCCACCTAACATTTGAGTTTTCGCGTCAAGGCACGGGACTTGGTAGCCTTGTACGAGTTACCAAGTACAAACGAAAATCTCCAAGTTATTTAATACAGCAATTATCACATAAACCATGGAGGAAATTCGCGTTTACAAATAGGAATAAATTTTACAATGTTCAATAAAAGTTAAACTGTTTCCGACAAATGCACTACACAAAGCGGGCGAAATCCAATCCATTGTTGTTTTTCGTACAACTGTACCAACATCCCGAACCTGTGGTCTTTGGTGGTTTGACCTTCTAGATAGCTGTGAATCAGAGCCCCGTTTTCTTGTATGTGTGATTGGACGGATCCCTTGAAACTCTGAAGACCTTCATGGATCGGATTAAAGAATGGACCACCGTTCCAGAAAGTTGTTGAAAATGACAGTGTTCATTTTGGACCGGTAATCATAATATGGAGCATACACATGGCAGGGCAGCAAGTACAACAGTGAGGTTTGCACATTTGAAGAACACAAATTGGCAAACAAGTTCGTCTTCAGTGATTCATACTCATGCCATTAGATCACAATATATTGCGACACGTTACGGGACTCGACAATTAGACAAATAGGAAGTGACAGAGTGTATTGGTGACAAAAAAAGGAAAGAAAACTATGGTAATCCAGGCCTAATTCAAAACCGGATATGGATTGTTTCTCACGTGCTTTGTCACTTTTCATCTGGTCTAATACATGTTGTAGGGGAGAGGGTGGACCGGAGCAGCTTCAGAGCACACACAAATTGTTTTCGAGCACACCGAGGAGATTGCGTTGGTGGATGCTGACAGCCTCAGCTGTGGCTAGTAGACCAAATTTTGCCCATCTTGATTGCCAACCCCGAACCCCATACGGGGCACTGAAAGCCTCAGTCACGTTCACTGTGTGATCAACTGTAGGGAATTAGGAATGTCGTGTAGAATGTGGGGTGGAGCACTTCACAGAGTACCGTGGCCGCTGTCACCCCCTAGAAAGGTTTATGTAATCTCACCAAGAGAATAGCCCCATGTGCATATACCAATCCCTTGTTGAACCTCTGTGGAACAATCTATCTCAAACTAAATGCATAATTTCAACTGGATGACTTATTTCTTCCCATTCCGAACATGTTACATTAGCTTGATAGTGAAGGTCATATAGTCATATCACCTCAGTTTTATTTGGTCAATACATCAGTTTCACAAAAATGTGACGGGAGCCGTTGTTCGCGCGTATTAAGATCGCTTCAAGTCATAAAAACGTAGTCATTCCGTCAGACTCCTTAAATCGGGTTGCGGAACTGTGTTGAATTTGACTTCATGGCTCGATACTACTTGTTCAGATTTGTCACAGTACATTTTAGTCCGAAACTGTTAAATCTGATTATTCAACTATTTCAGATGTGCCAGTGGGCTGTTCAAGTACAATGTTTACACGGGGCGATCTCTCCAGACGTGTCGACCAGGTAGGGAGTGATATTGTTTGCACTCATTTCAGCTCATACTGTTAGCTTTATCCACGTTGAAATAAACCTGCTACATTTCAGTTATCTGTTCTATAATCTCATAAAATCTTTGAAATCAAGCTAGAGTTTGACGAAAAATATTGGAATGAGAAATGTTGACTGTTTGAATAATGAAATAAATTAATTTACGAAACCTTTCACAATATGTATAAAGTCTGACACTGACGGATCTGTTGTGACCAATAAGTATTTTTTCCAATTTTTCTTCAAGGTCTCGAAATGGATTCGGAACAGAGATATGTTGTGATCAGAACGGGTAGTCCACTTACTCTGGTGTGTCGTGTGACATCATATCTTGGTGGGATTGTCACGCACGAATGGGTGGCACCGAGTTCATCAGATCCTGATCGAGTGGAAATCAGTCGACGCCCTATCCTCAGACCGAATGAGCCTGGAATCGACAAAGATTCACAAATGTTCAATCAGAGCATTCATCGATCCGAGGCAATAATCTCAATCAGCAGTGCGGAGAAATCCGACAGTGGAGTTTACTCCTGTCGTGCTTCTGGAATCGGTTCATCCCTAGACCGACCCACATACGTGGAAGTTTTGGACGAAAGTGAGTTCAGTTAACCACTGCGGTATCGGTAGTTGCAAATACCACCACCCCCCTCCCCAACACAATTAATAAAAGATGTATGTCTGAATTTCCTCCGATTCACTCAGCGTTTTGATTTCTGTCTAATTGTTTGCGTATTAACAAGGTTATGCAATGAACTATATGTTGGTGCACGTGTTGGTGTCTATCGCTATATCCTCATTCACTAAAGATTCTTTCCATCTCTGCAGCCGACGGCATTCCACTGACACATCCGGACGAAGAAAAGTTGGGCGCTCTAAATGTGATTCAGCCGTCAATCAGTCCAACTACACCTTTTCTGTCCAAATACACATTCGAGTCGGAACCGGACAATCCGAAAGTCACCGTTGTGAAAGGCACCGTGAAAAATGTGAGCAATTGACAAATCCCAATCGGACAGTTGTAGATGTTACATTTTCACAACGGATAAATCTAACAGATCATGGGAAATCCATTTGCAACTTTCGCAATCCGAAAGTCCAATGCTAATCGTGCTCGTGTAACATTCCAGATTGATAAACGTGACCTCTGGTGCATGATTTGTCACCAGGTATTCACGACTGGGGCCTCGGAACATACGTAGAATTTATGGGAAAGTACGCTTCAGCTATCCACTGTGCACATTTAATAAGGCCTTTCGCACAATATTAGTGCCGAACAGGGAAATAAATCTGTCGAAATACTGCTAAACACTTCAGGCTGATCTTTTTCAGTGCTTTACAAGACGAAGCTTGAACACCAGGTGGAATTATCGCAGAAAATTTTGTTCTTATACTAATCTGAAGATAAGATTTTGTTTGGAGCAACTCTTGTGGAAGCCATTTTTAGTAACTTCCTGAAGCGTTTTTAGCACTCGTGAAATTTTCGAACAGTGTAATCCATCAGAGTTTATGTCTGTCTAGTATTTCAAGCACTAAGCAATAAAACTATCTTGTCCCGTTTACCTACCAAACGTAACTTTTCGGTAAATAAGAAATAATAGTCCAGATTTCAAAAGAAAATCTACTTTGTTTTAGGATTTCGTAGTCTATGAAAAATGGAAAGCTGAATTTTTGGAATTCTCTTCACCACTTGAATAGTTTTCTTTTTATTCAAAGTAAACCCTAATAAATCAACTAATCGGAAAAATGGACCACAATTTCGGTTGGAAAAGAATCGGTTCTTGGCAATGACGTTTAAAGAAATAGTTTGTTTTCTTTTTGTTCTTACCAACTGTTGACTTTGGGTGAAATTCCAGCATTGCTTCCGTGGCAGGCCTAAAATGGGCTTGACGAACGTGGTAGAGTTAATGGGCTGCCATGGATTTTCCGATATAGGGGGCCTGAATACAGCGTGCTTTTTTTGAGTAGTGTGTCTCAACTTCTCAGTTAAAATAAGCTTTTTCTATTGATAGAAGATTTATCAACCTCCCGCACTATACACAAAAATTTGGTTCCGAGTAAAAAATCCAAACCAGTCCAAATAGAATAAGGCAAATGAAACGTATTTTCACATTTTTGCAACGTAAATATTTCGTAGTATTGTCGTGATTTGAAACATTCTGGTTTTCGGAACTCATACGTGGCGATGCACCAAAGTGACCATTCTGCAGTTTACCATGCACATATAGCAAAACAGTTTTTAATAACTTTCGGTAGCTGATTTTGAAGGGACTGCCAACCTTGACCATTGTTCCATAGCCATCGGACCTAACTGCCAATCAACTTGTGTGGTTCGCATCCAACGGTTCCGCATTCCATATCAAACCGGACGTGTACAACACCGAGACCGGAGAAGTGGTTGTTCGTTTGGACGTTCCCTATTCGTCCGTTTTGAGTGGAAAAGAGTCGATCAATGGTTACTTCGTTGGCAACAGCCCAGTCTTTAACCCGTACTGGACTCCAATGCGGAAACCAGAAATTGCTTTCCCAACAGCTGATGAAGGTATGGGAATAAAAACTTTGCTTTTTTGCTTCGTTGGACTAGACTTTTGAGTACTCATTAGAAGATCAACTTCAGCTAGGCATACCATTTATAATGGGTATTATTGCGTTGCTTATTGTTCGAGCCCGTCCCATTAGTTCTAGTGAAATGACTCTTCTGCCTCTGAACCATCTCAGTTCATTAGCTCTGAACATATTGTTCACACGGAACGATAATTCACTATCACTAATTATTGCAGCACAAACTAATTGATCCAGGTGGGCATCACCAAATGTCTCTTCTTACTGGTCGGTCAAATGATGAACTATCCTTTGACGGAAATCCTCTCTCTTCCTATCGATCCGCGCAATCGATCCACGTCTTGATGATAGAGATTATGTCGGTTCATAAAGTTGACATAGAATCTGGACAGACGATGGCGTGCTGTCTGCTAACACGGTTAGCTCGTCCATTGACGATCCGTGAGCCCATGCCCTCGCACCCATTAAATCGAATACGGCTCATCTATGAGCTGTATATTCATGTATACAACTTTGCGTGCATGAGCCACTTTTACTATCACAAAATTGCAAAATGATTATGGCTATCTAACCTTAGTCATAGTAACCGAATCTGCTAAAAAAGATAACTTTTCTCACTGACAGTCCATTCAAGCATCATGAATGGTACCAACCTCATGATGGAAAAAAATAAGTGATATTTCAGTCCCTGTTTAAGTGTTCCTATTGCTCTTATTGATGTGCTGACCATTCTCAAAATTATCAGACCATTCAAATGCCTTTCTGTGTGGTGTGGTTTGTTGTGCACTTTGATTGAAGATTAACCATTGGGAATGAATTTGTC
Source organism: Fasciola hepatica (assembly GCA_948099385.1). Taxonomy (NCBI): domain Eukaryota; kingdom Metazoa; phylum Platyhelminthes; class Trematoda; order Plagiorchiida; family Fasciolidae; genus Fasciola; species Fasciola hepatica. The sequence goes on along the minus strand of CANUEZ040000012.1, from coordinate 2,743,691 downwards.
TAGTTCTCCATTTCTTTCGATATTACAGTGAGCGCAAAAGATATCGTTCCCCCGGAACCGGAAGTGCGAGTTCCTTTTATGCAACCGCACACCATTAAAGTTCAGGTTACTCCAGGCAAAACCCCGATTCACGTGATATGGACGCGTATTGGCTCACTACCTGAGGACTTCAGAAAATGGGAAGAGTTACCAGGCGCTCTACCTGAAGGTATGACTCAGGATGAAACCAACCTCATTATTTGGGCTGGGACCGAGCAACACGAGGGCGTCTACGAAGGTCTGGTCATTCGTGACAGCGACCAACAAGAAATTGCGCGATTCAATGTGACAGTTCGTGTGGATCCCATGGTTCCCGATAGCAAGGTAATTCTCCCTCCGGGAAAAGCCGACGACCTTCCGGATAAAGATGAGAACGTAACTTCAGTCACACCGAAACCCGGAGTTACTTGGGATTTTGTTGTTCAAGGTTTTACTCCGGATGCGGAATACTGTGAATATCCGACCTGGACTATGGTTGACTATCAAACCAACACAATTACGGATGTGACCGAGCGAGGTGAGTTTAAGTTCAGTTCACATTTTTGCTTGGAGACATCGACGCTGATTTTGAAATGCGATGCAGTTTTTCCCAGTCGAACTTGATGGATATGAAACTTTGGGCACACGCGGTAAATGTCAACCGCGTTTCCCTCGCACACGTCAGTCGTTAGGTGGTTGTCGAGATCACCGGATAGGTAGCACCCTAAGTGCCGGTGACCTTTAGATCTCTCCAAAAAGTGTGAATAGTAGAAGACTAGATTTTTGTCAAATAAGATTTGTCATGCGACGTGAACCTCCAACTCACCACTGAAAACCATGGAAGCACTATAAAGCTGTTTCATCCTTGTTAGGAATCATTAGCAGTGTACATTCAACGAGCCCTCAAGGGAACTCGAACCGGGGTGGTCGATTGTGAGTCGAACACCTAACCACCAACAAGTTATCCGGGGATTGGCTCTTGCGGTTTGTTGAACAGAGACACTCCACTCTTCCGCCACTGGCTCAGAATAGTATTAAATTATTGCGAAAAAATATGAAAACAAACAATACTACTTTCGTAAAGACAAGTACTATAAGTTCGAAAAATGTAGCCACCATTTGAAATAAAACAAAGCAAAATGCCTTATCGGTCATTTTTGAACGGCGTTCTGAAACGCGTAATTTTAAGTGGCTCTCTGTTTTTCGGGAAAGACTTTCTTTCGTTACAAAGAAAATGCCATGTTCAGGTCTCTGAACATACTCGCTTGGTTCACAGGCACATACGGACTGAGAGTTAGTTTTATCTTACTATTTACTGTTCCAGAACTGGGTAACCGAATTCCGTATGTGTGTATCCGTAATAGCCTATTGTGTATTTGTGTGTGTATGTATGTGTGTGTGTGTGTGTGCAATCATTCAAAATCAAATCATACACAACTTTATGATCATTTAACGACAAATGAAACACACGTTCGAGTGAAATGTTCTTATCTACATCCCATCTGTTTATCAATTCGGAAGCACAGTAGAACCATAGGCCTAATGCATTACCAATAAGTGATAAACAGACCATTTTTTCTAATATCGCACTTCAAATTGAATCAACTTTATCGAAAACCAAAGTGCGATAACACAATAAAACGGATGTCCATAACTAATTCATATTCATTTTATTTCATCCCCAGAACTGATTAACTGAAAAGGGATATTTTCCACCTTCTTTCCTCAATCAGTGCACCGGTTATCGCCCAGTAGCTTCCGAGTGGATTATCCGCTAACGAGCGGCATATATTTGCGATTCCAATGTCAGCCGGTTCCAAAATTGAATTTGACTGGTGAGATCAAATTCAATATTTGTAAGTGAATTCTGACTGTTTTTATGATCGGTGCGGAGTTGTACATGCAAACTGCCGTTGGAATTTCATTGTTTACATATGAGACATCATCAGTTTATTGTGGAATCTCGAATTGATAAGAATACTTGTAAACATTCCATCCGTTATCCTGTATTCATGTTTAGGTTGGTGTATGCGCAGGTGAAATTAAATATACTGGTCAGGTAAATTATCACCAAACGAGGCTGGGTTTGTAATTTCCATCGGATGATATCAATTCTCACTGGTTTCAAAATACCATAGTCTTCTGCAGAAGTTCTGTACTTGTTTTACTGCTTTGGTTCGGATAGCTGAATGAGAACAGTTTCAACTGGGGCACGGTTAGTTCTGCTATCTTACAGAATCGTGTCCATCGCTAAATAGCTTGCCTACCTAGTATTAGTGAATGCCAAAGGAACGAATTCGTTCTTTAGCGCTACAGTAAAATTCCTCATCAAGAGACACTTACGAAAAAGATTAAAATGTCCCTAAGTGCGGGGTATGCCTTCTGTGAGGGTTTTACGAACTCATCTTGTGGTAATAGCCAATAGCGCTGGTAGCGTTTACAAATCAACTATTTATGGTACAAAATGAAAGCACAACGACAACTTTTTTTATCATAGAATATGCCTACCGATTCATGAAAGTTTATAACACGAAGAAATTTCTTTCGATGTATTTCTCCAGGCATTTACTTATGCTGTACTGGGTAAATGAGAATATTTGTGCAGCTCTAGATAGCAGTGGGTAAGTGTGTAACAAATCCGGTAACCTGACGACATGCTTCAACTTATGAACCTTGTCCGTGATGTGAACGACATTAAGTGTAAAATGTGTAATTATATGGCGTGAAAATAGTGCACGAAATAGTGCAGAAGGGAAGTTTGCTGTTTGTGAACTTGAAAACGATTGTTGCACAAACTGTGCCGCTGTTGCGTAATGTTCATCAACAAATATTTGACAGCGCGAGTAGTATACAAGCGCATACCTTCCGCAAACCGGATTGGCCAATCAAGTGTTTTAGGGTCCGCCCCAACTTTTCCCTGTTGGTTGACGCATTCATCACCACTGTTGTCCTCCCGCTTTTGTACCATTTGTGGCCTTTCACAGCAACAACTGTATTATATTTAAATGCCATTAGATAGTACAAAAAAACCTCATCTTGACGGAAGTGCGGATTCAGTCCAGCAGACATGGTATACAGCATTGTACAGTTGGGAGGACATAAGAACTTAAATGGTAAATTACCGAAAAAGCCCAAGCTGGATTAGTCCCACATCACTGAAATAATTCTAAACACCAAATAGCTCGCTGATGACCACTATTAGAATCCATCGTAGAAACGACAGTATCTTGGACCACAGTGGTGGACTGATTCTCCCTTACCTCAGGTTGATCAATAGCGATATGTTTATCATAAGTTTATCAGAGTGAAGAAAATTATTGATGTCATCTTCCACTTCAGAAATGTTTTCATCGCTTACAGAGGTTATCTGGTCAGACCACATCAGTCGAAATTTGACTGGATTAGGCTTTGAGGAACACCAACCCAAGCCAGTTTGATCCAAACCATCGCATTCAATATAGTTATCTACTATGAATAAGCGAATAAAAATAACTTATTAGCCATCAGTACCAGTACATCAGGGCGTTCCTTCCAGAGCCTCCCTCAATTACACGTATCGACTTGCAACACCAGATTTCAACTTCTTGTCGACCAGATAAATAGATCTGATTCGTCAGCATTGTGCGCATCACATAGTGAATAATCATAGCCAATGGATGGTAACGATCCTCTCCAACTGTACGCAGTTTCATAGGATACTCCACTCCCTTCCCCGTATATATAAGTCGAGTTTAAATGCTATGGCGGTATCTGAATCATACCAGCCGGTCTTTTCCGGCTGCAAAATCGATGAATCTCACTTCACGTCCTAGCTCTACCGCCTTCTGTTGAAAAATGTTCCAAGAATGACAGTATTTCTCGCACAGGCTCAGAGAAACCATTTGTGGCTTTCGTAATTTATTCTGTCGCATTTACCCCGGAGTGTCGAGACTGTCTTCCTATCACTACGAGTTCCACTGTTCCAGAGAATTATGGTTTCATTCTACTTAGCCAAAATGCTATGAGCTTGAGACTTGATGACACGGAACTGCTTTGCCGCGTATCGGGTTGATGAACCGCTTTCGTTCGTCCGAATGGACCTGACCCTCTCGCCTAAAGTGAGGACAGATCTCTTGGTGGGCGCACGTGACCAGTGTCAATTGATAGACCAACTCGCCCTTAGAAACATGAGCAAAAACACAAGGTGATTAGATTTCGTTATTTAGCTAGACACTGTTCCCACTACTCGGCGCGGTGTCCCCTACAGAGAGGTCTTTTGGCCCCAAGGAACACCATCAATGGTCCCTTGCTTGGATAAGCGAAGCATTCCCTTAACTCTTATGGAAATGCTGACGAGGAATCGGAAGATGTCCTTATTTGAGGGGTGTCCCTTATTCAGGAGTGTCTTATTGAGAGGTGTTACTGTATAGCTCAATGTTCATTGCACTAGCATCGCACTTTCACTTCACTTCTTCACTTTATGGCGAATAATACGCTCCACCAAGTGGTAGGAATTCAGCATAATTGGCCCAAAATGTGGTGTAATGAATCACGCAAAGCTCGAATAGGTCAGGTGGGATGACGATCCGAAGTGCTCTCTGGGGATAAAATTGACGGGCTACTGTGCTTCGAACGCTTTAATCAAGATTATTGTTTGGTGAATTTTATCACCATGGCAATAAATGTGTCAAAGATTGCTCACAGGCATATCGGTTCCCCATATACCGTTTCTGTCGCATTGTGAAAAAACTGAATTTATGCTTGTGAAACCATTTCACAGTAGAAAATTTTCATGTTTGAAAATCGCATCTTGTCGCCCACATTCTCTGCTCTTAGCGTCTGGCTGACGGCGTTTGTGCTTGCGTATCTATTTAGAACTATATACAAAAAGGGCAAGAAAGACGAATGCATCTTGGAACCAGTGCGATAACCGTTTGGTAAAGGCACTACTTCCCATCAGTCCTGGGGTTTACGCCATGACGGACCTCTTCTGTGAGCAGAAGAGGAGGGTACACAGTAGGGTCGTCATTGCATTCATGTGTGGCTTAAAGACGGTAATCTTTAAAACAGATTAATCCGTGATGTCTTTTTAGATAAGAAATAAATGGCCAATGTAAGACCACCCATTATCAACCATAAAACGATTCTGTTACAGTTAACGTTTTGAAGCTTTGATCAAACCAGCATTTTACCTTGTTCCAAAACTCTCCAATGGTTTAATACACTGAGTAAGACGCCACTTGTAAAGGTGAACCGGATTTTTTCTTTCATATTATCACCCTCAGCTTAAAAAATAATCCACAATTGACACAGCTTTTCTTAAACCGTTCCATAGTGGTGGTGACCCATTCGTAATGTGTGTTTACGAGTTCCGGTATGTCCACAAAACATCTCATCAAAGGGACTACTAATGGGCGATCCGAAAGAAAACAGGACAAGCTGAAACAGAATGTGTGACAGTATGATAACTGTTCTAACCACATTGCCAACTTTTCGTGCGATCTTTCGCTTGTTCGATTGTCAAACTCGAAAAGTTCTGAGTCGTAGAACAATTAGTGTTTCACACAGCGTTGATAAGATTCCAATGAACTTGCCCAAATTATTGAATACCATTTCCGGTAATGGATCTTCTCTATCTCAATGCTTGTCCCACACACACACACACACACACACACACACACACACCTCATTTGATCCGCCAATCAATCGAAACTGGACCCCAGCTTCTCCGGACCCGCGAATTGTGTTCCAAACTTTGTACGATGATCCGAACTCGACGTTTCCCACGAGGTTGATCTGCCTGGATTTGAATCCGTCCCGTCCATCCGATGTAAACATCAGTTCCGATTCAATGACCGTTGACAGAATCAGAGTGAGTCAGAGAAGTGCGGTGGAAAGTGTACAACCTATTTTCCAATTGGGATCAAGCAAACCAACCTAACAACGGGATTTTCTAATGCTAGCTTTTTTAGAAAGATTCTGTTCTCATTCTGTTCTTCATCGCGTGTGCAAATAAAAAAAGTTGTTTTACGGACTACGGTTTCCCCCGTTTACTAGAAAAAACAGCCTTTGTTTTCGTGAGGAAACCACTCACTGACTGGTCGGTTTCCGAGTGTGATGAAGAACAATGAATAAGAAGGGGACTCAGTGACCAATTTAAATGAAAACTGCAAAAATAAACATTGTATGAGAAAGTTTTGACTGAATTTGACTTCCGAGCTCAGTCGTCAAGGCTTGCTGAGCTGTACGTGGTCCCCGTTCTAGGCTGACGTCACAGCTTAGGTGTGTAGAAAAGACCAATCAAAAGTTCTCAACTCAAAAATGACTACATCATTTGGGTAGCAGCAAAATGTGTTAGCAAACTCCACTAAAGGTGTCGTGTACCGCACCGCAATCGGCCAGTTCCATGGCGTAACGTGTGGCCTATGTGATGACGAAGGGGATTTCTATTCCATGCCTAATTATGAGTGCACTAGACGAGGCATGTGTTGTCTAAGCAAATGGGCCAGCGGACAGCGTAGATGCTAAACCTGAGCTGCACGAATTCCGGTTAAGTAAGGCGTGGTAACGGGCCCAGCTGTCTGTGGTGTGGTCCGAACTTTGTACATCAGACCTGATAACCTCGTGAGTGATAACACTCGACCGGTGGGCCAAAACCAGCCTACTAGCCAGTCTCGCTGTCCGTGGACCAAACTTGCACGAGTAATCCAAATGCGTCCAAGTCAGTCCTAGCCAAAACGGTCTTGGTAAACCTATCGAGCCGCCCAAGCCGCAGAATGTCCGTGTGGTTGCCGATTTCATTTGATAACCCGGTTGAAACGATGGAACTACCATCATTCCTGCTGTCAAAGTAATGTCAATTGTCAAATCAATGGCAGTGGGCCAGTTTTCTACTGCTCACTGCAGCACCAACAGGACAAAGAGTGCTGTCTCGATGTCGTTTACGCGGTTTGTTTTACCAGCGTAGTCTGCTCGCATTCAGGCCCTCATTGGTGTGTCCTCTGTCGGGACTAAGACGAAACGTGGCATGCCTAAAAGCCTACAAATGCTCACGTAAATAAAATGGATAGTGAGATCCCTCTAGAAAGATATTCATCGAGCGGGTCAATTGATCGGCTTTTACAAACCCTATCCGTGAGTCAGTTTACTCACTTAATACCACGGTTCTGACGTAAACCGAACCACTGCGCCAGCGTAGATAGCCAAAAAAAGTTATCGTTTGGAAAAGGGACATCCTACATTTTGAGACTGACAGGTATGCACCATTGATGATTTACTGCAAAACGAAAAATGTATCCGCACTCTGAGTTTTAAGTGCTGATTTGAGCATTAGTGCTAAATGATGAAACATGTACCCAACAGTGACTCGATCATGCATCTATGGCACATCAATTTTAGAAAAAGTTCCGGATCTGTCGCACAGCTTGATTACTACAGTGGAAGGCTCCGCAAGGACGGAAAATGCAGTAGAAGTGAGTATTCAGGGAGAGCAGAAAACTATACACATCTTTGTTAAGTGACCTCTAGGTGATGAAGAAAGACGTATTTTCTGCAGCCTTCCGGCCTTAAAAGGATATTGGTCTATAACTTCTGTGCGTATCAATAGCTTGAATTTATCGAGGGAAAAAGTCACTGAGTCATCAGTCTCCTAACCGCATTCTTCCCACAGGACGCCTTATCTGTCCCATCAACAGTTAAGGTGCACAGACCAGGAGATGTACCAATTAGGCAATTGGAATTGGATTGGCGACGCATCGGTGACTTCGACCCGTTCATAGATTCCGGGAAGTTCACCTGTTTTGTGAATAACAGTGAGACCAGTGGATCGAAGACAATCACAGTTCCTAGCGATGATGTCCCAGTGACAAGTAAGTTCAATTTATCCTTCAAATGCATGTTCAATTTGTGAAAGATTTCTTTTTTTAGACTTGCCTCCCAGATTGTAAGTTAGGGCTTCACTAGAGCTTCGGTTTTCTCCGTAGAAATTGGTCTCATCATTGTCAAATAACCAGTTGAGTTTAGCTATGCGCATGCGCTGACGAGCGTTGATCCACTCACTACCTGGTGTGATAACAATGGGTTAGAGTGAGGTATTAGGATCGCACAAAATGAGCATCACTGCCCAAAGTTGTAAACCAGTATTAGTAGTAGCTGTGATTTTTCCTAATATTCTGCTTTGGTACTTTTATTATCATTATTTATTATTATCGGAAACAATGATAACGTTTGGGGACCGAATATTCACCAGCGCACAGTGGGGCACATTACCTAATCTGCATGTATTTCTCCTATATACAAACTTCATGTCACTGGTTACGATTTTCAAACCGGTGAAGACTTTTTAACTGTCTTGCAATTGGTTATTGCTTCATGCGCAGTTCCCGAGGATCCATACACTCGTGTCTATATCTACTCACCGGACGTTCACATTGGACCGGAGGACGAGGGATTGCACACGGTTTCGCTCAGAGAAGGACAAAAAATACGGGTGAGTTTAGGGATCAAGCTTGTAGAGTGCTTCATCCTTTAATACGCTTTTTGGAGGTGTTCAGTGCATGTCACATGCCACTGCAAGCTGACACGTATTTCCCATTCAGGTTATCTTTCGTTCTAAGTGAATCAGCTGGAATCCACTAGCCGGACTTTGTATTACAAACACACAAGCACGCACATGGATTGGATATTTGCGTTGAGTGATTTTGCATTGCGAATAGCCAGTAAATGCCGATTCAGTGTGCTCTTTGAAGGGGGAGGGGGTGTGTCTTGTTAGACAATAACACTTGGTGATCAGTAGCACAAAAACTTCTCAGAAGAATGTCCTACAGGTGAGGGTTTCTGGAAGTGATTTTCTAGCAGTTCACCCCTCAACCAGCGGCGGCCTTGCGAATAACTGATCTCACTTAAATCTAGCGTTTGAAGGAAATGAATTCGACAATAATCATCCCGGTGCGCGTTTATTTTGTTGTCTTTGATGTCGTTCAATATCAACAATTTATCCACTTCAAAATTATACCACTATACAATAAACATTTTCATTTGAAAATCTGAACAACAAACAATTCTTGTGATCATTCTCCAGCCTCTTATAATTCAAAAGATAACCTGTCCAGACAGTGAGTGAACGAACTAAGGAAGACTGAACGAACACATTTTTCCGTCCCGCATTACCCCCCCCCTCCCAACCACCCACCCACCCCCCACCCCCACACCTGCGTAGTTATACTGCAACTACGATTCGCGTCCTTTGGGTGATTTTTACGGGTGGCGTACAGAATCCGACCCGATTCTTCAAGGTGTGAATCTGGAACAACGTGGTTACTCTGCCCTCGCTGCCATCGATTCTGTGACCAAGGAGATGGATGAGCAAATTCTGGAATGCTCTTTCGGAGAACGTGCAAAACGTGTCAAACTGAATGGTAATTTGTCTTCATGATGAGAAATTTACATTTGATGCTGAGCTAATTGTACTAATTTTTCTCGTTTTTCGATCGTTTAAATAGAGAGACCAATAGATGGTGACAGCGTTATCCGCAACGTTATCAGTTGCCACATTTAAGTGTTGCTATTTGTCACAGAGCTACGTTTCTGGTTTGTAACTCGATGTGGTCAAGTTTATAGCCAATACGATGTGGATGAGCAACGCAATGTTAAACAAATTCATCTCGACCAGTTTTTTTTACTGAACATTCTCGAGAAACCCAGCGTGGTGCGCAGATAAGATCGATGGAGTCGAATTACAGCATGTCATAAGTTTGATTGGTTGCCGGGTTGGTGTGAAGCATAAGTAGTGGATTGTCTGTCAGTGGTCGATGTGAACATTGGCTTGTAATTGGTTGATTGGCTCATGAGCCCATTCGTTAAGACTGCACAGCTGTGGGACCTGCGAGCCTTGTCATTGGTTAACAAAGCACCCTGTTTGTGGGCTGGAAGAATGCAAACTGCAGCCTCTCTAATGACATGTTTTCAGGTAGATTCCCGTCGCCTTGACAACTACAATATACACCACATGCAATTATGCACACGTCTGTTTCGGTTGTTTTCCTGAATTAACAGGTGTAACAATTGTGTGAAACAGGTGTAGTAATTTCAAGTTGTCTCCCGGTCATTTGCAGGTTTCCGCTAGTGATGAAGAGCGTCACAGCGCTACGTAACAACGTTTTCCGAATGTAGTATGGTATTTGTGTCCTTAGGATCCGTAAAACAGTGGAATTTCTTCGGCTGCTCCGTGGCTCAGTATCGTAAGGCGATCTAACCGAGTGTGGATTAAAAATCGAAGGGTCATTTCCGAGTCCAGTGACACAGAAATGGCTAATGACGTCACCTGAGCTGGTAATGAAGCATTCCCTGTCACGAACACGAGAAACCAGCAACCTAAACTAGAAACAGCAACAATATTGAAAACCATGGAGATTACGTCTCACGCATTTCCCTCCGCAGCCATCCGTTGCACATGAGCAGCACAATATGCGACATAATAGTCATTAGTCACTTGAAAGGTCCGGTTTGATAGGCCACAGAGTCCTCTCTTTAATTCGGTTTATTTAATACCAAAAAGCTTTTGGCGGTGATTTTATTTCTGATAATCTTTTATTTATCGTTGATCATGTGTGTACCATGCGTTCTGTCTAATCATACATTTTCGGGGCCAGTGTCCGCATTTCGAAATTGAGAAATGACAATTCTCACCTGTCCACTCGTTTCCAGTTATCCCAGAAGGTGAGACACGAACAGAAATCCGAGTGCTCAGCGATGACCTGGTGGGACAGCGCATTGTAGCCACATTCGGAAGTGATGTGAACTTGACTTGTGCAGTGGATCGTAAGTTATCGTTCTATTACACATGTCTTGTCATAAAGAACCGTGGTCATGAATTTTCGCGCCTACAGCTCTTCTCAAAAATGTTGATTGCTGAATAGGTGTATTTGTGAACGCTCTTATTCGTGATTCATGGAGCAAGAATCGTCAACTTCCGGATAACCACCGTACATACTTGATCCACATATGGTCTTGTTTTCGTAAACAAAAATGCTTGTACAATGAGTGATCATTTAGTGCTTCCCCAATAAATGATGAAAGAGATACAGATTAAATGTGCGTGGTCGTCATTTCCAATGAGTGGGGTCGGATTCGTTCACTTTAACGTTCACAGCTGTCCAATCGATCGAGCCGGTCACGAAAAGACCAGGTCAGAGTGTGAACGGTCAAATCTATTAACTGAATGAGTTGTGTTGCATGAATGCGAAAATTATTCAAGATCATCATGCTCGCGCGCGTGCCCATGTACTGTGACCGAGTGCTGATTGCATAAGTGAGTAAGTTACGTTAGTGATCGGGCCAAGCATTTAGTCGGAGAAGTGATAATCCGTCTGACGATCACAGTACGAGGAGCCAAACACATCAATGATGAACAGAGAAATATGCCTGCATATTACATGTGTGGTTATTGCACCTTTATATTTGCGATCCACCCAATGGGACACATATTAACGGGTGGTGGGAAGAGAGTTAGAACTGCCTGGAAATCTGTGGATAATTGTGCCCAGTGTCCTACTGGAAAACAAGTGAAATTTCATTTTGGTCATTGTGTTATGAATAGCCACCGCGGGTGGACCACTAGAGGTCCATCTCCCTAATGAGTCTGACCGGAACAACGCTAGAGTATATGACGAAAAAATGTAAGCACTGTGGCCCCATGTAAGTGCCTGCATTGGATGTTTATCATACACCGAAGCTGTGATTACGTTTCCACGCAAATCTTTCAATACACTGACCGACGGGTAATCTGTGCTTCTGGTGTCCGACAGAATCTGGCTGAATGAGTATGTACAAACGTCAAATCACCCTGGATCTAATGCTCAGTGTGGCTTGGTTGTGTGAGGGTATGGGCTGGCGCATTGCCAATAGACGACCTAATTCGTTTAGCAGACAACAAGACAGTTTGGCGAGCAGCCAGCACGTCTTCGCCGGTCCGGAGACACGGAGGTCTTGTTGCTCCAGCTACTGGGACGGAATAAAACATGGTGTTGACAGACAATCTACCGGTCCTAAATAGATCCGTGTTTATTAGCCACTCGTACGGGATGGTTTTTATGGAGAGACTGAAATTATCCTGATCATGCTTCTTTAGGATATTCATTACTTCCAGACCAGAAAACATCCTGCTCAACGCAGACTGTTTGAGGAGACGACCTGGAGGTCCGGTGCGGAATTCTCAGAAATTATATCAGTATTTAGAAGCGGGATTCGGTCGGTAGTGGTTTTCATTCCGGGTGGAGCGTGCAGTTCAAATTAAGTCAAGTCCAGTAATCGGTTCATATATCTGGACGTGAACGTCCATCCATTTGTATTGTTCGAATTTGAGAGTTGTGTCAACACCATTCTTGTTAAAAATTGACAGCTCCGACACATCAGCATGTGATAATCTGAAAAATATCCAGGGTACTGTTACATATGGTGCACATTTCAATCCATTCAGCGCTGTAGTATTACACTATCAACATTTTTCGGTCGAACGCAAGTTGAGCTGTTTCAGGTAAAATGATATAGAAGGTAACAATCAGCTTTGAGTCGATATTTGACACTTTATCGAAAACTGATAATTCTGATTAACTTTCAAGTGTTGAATATTTATTATCTGAAAGTCAACCATGAGCAACACGTCGCCATCTCCACAAATATTGCATCTGTCGCTTATCTTTTCTCAGATGTGCAAGGCAAACCAATTGACATTAAACGGATTGATTGGTTTATGCAATTCTCCTCCGGTCGCCGAAAGAAAGCAACGGACAGCGGTTTTGCTAAAGATATTTCCATCACGGACAATGGACGTCACATTTATTTCAGCCAGATTAGACACAAACCGATTGGAGCGAAAATATTCTGTGTTGTTCGTCCGGTAGACACACCGACCACCGTGGACACCTACCATCCATCCCCAATGGTAGAATTTTGGGTGCGTGAACCAAAATGGTCGGCCGTCGTTGAACCGACGCAACGACCCGGAGTAGTACAGGGTGTGGAAGCTCAAACACTACACCTCAAATGTGCTGTAACAGGTGTGTATTTTTTCTTCACACAACGCTTTACGTGATTACTTGGTCCGACCTGGGTGTTTTCCTTTCAACCTAAGAGTGTGATCACACCTAATCAGATTCTGCGAACGTTATGTTGGTTCTGTTCTGATGACCAGTGATTGTAGACAGTAGTAGTCTGCTATCGCCCGTCTCGTGGCTTGACTTGACCCGTGCTGACCTGTTGGAACATTGTTTGGTTATCCACTTCGAGTCTCGTGCCCATCGTTATCAGTTGTTCTTGATGGTGTAGTAGGCGTTTGATGTCCTGGGGCATCGCGCGTTACACTCATGTGCAGCCTTGAATTGAAAGAATTCAATGAAAAGTACTGATCACAACAACAAAAAGAATTATCTAGTTAATGGAACATCCAATTGCATTTTTAGCATCCAAAATTCCATGTCGCAGGACGGAATCGAACGGCCTTCCGACTCCTGGCTCTATCGATAAATCATCCAGAATTATGTAGATGTTGTGATGGTATGTGCTGACTCAGGGTCAATAGTTAGCCAAATCGTGTTGGCAATCAGCACGTCGGCACTTGTCCAGAATCCAGGTCAATCATTAAGCTAACGAATGCGCAAACAACAAGGTGCCTGATCGATTGGACGTTCACGGATTCCCGTCAAGTGGTAGCTGGTCATGTCATCAATCAACCAATCAGAAGCCAGGCCAGTTGTTCCCAATATGAACCAGTTAGTTTGTATTGCAATGATTGGGGACAGTGGGTGTTTCTTCTCCCATGAACGATGTGTTCTGCGCTAATGAACAGGTGTTAGAAGGCAGAAAGGTCTCCTTACCAAAGCTACTGGTATGGATTAGAGTAGTTGTCATGACATGCCCTATCATCCTTAACGGATAATTTACAAACTACCCAACTGCTCGAAGAAAAAGAGTAATGAGAATGTTGTATAACAAAAATCCAGGGAAGTATCCGTTTTTAAATTGTTCCTGATTGCGATTCTAACCCAATGAGCTTGTTTATTTGAGATGACGGAACTTCGGTGATCATCTTCAGCGCTCTTGTGTCATGTGGATAACTTGATACAAATCGCTGGTATATATATATGTATATATACCCGTCATCCATTCAGTGCTTTTCAAAATGAACTTTCTGCTTTTCTCCAGGAAACCAGTCACGTTTCCGGTTGTCCAGTACAGACCAAACGTACTACTTTATCAATAAATCAAAGTCACTTTAGGCTGTTCAATGGGACCCAGGTAGTCGGAATTTTTACAGGATCGACCGCCAGATCGATATTTTGTGATATCGCGTTCGGTGGAAAAAAGGTGAACTGGAATATGATAAGACCATCACAAACGAAACTCGTTTTGATAGAGTTGACATCCCAAATACAAAGTCAAAGTTGATGTGTTATGGCGTACAAGTTTCGTCCTTTCAGTACTCATTATATCTACAAGTTCGTCACAGGTTTGAGCTCGCTAAGAGCATTTTAGAGAACAGCAATCATAAATAAGCATAAATCAGGAAACTGAACAAACAAACACCAGGTAAGAAAAAATAGAAATGAGGCACTAATGGAAGTCTGAAATTATACGATGGAAAATCTACTTCCATCTTTCATATCGAAAAGTGCGTGAGTGCGTTATTCCCACCCGGCTGGTCGTACGCGGCCGCTCAGTTGGTAGAGCGTCTGCTCGGTTTAACGGAATGTCGCCGGTTCGATTCCGGCTTGCGGTGTTGGGCCTTTAGATGTGAAAAATGCAAGCAGATTTTCCGTTGTATACCACAATATTCATCCAGTTAAGCACCAGAACAAATGAATCGAAAGAGCCCGTGGCCTCAATAAATTGGGAAAATACAGTATGTATTTAGACAGACTGATGCAGGTAGGTAAATTTCCCATCATATAAGTTTCAGACTTCTCGTGCCATCACGCATTCTACAGAATCTGAAGTTAAAGTGTTTTACTTTTCCAACACTTTCTCTTACATGCTTCTAACGTTTATTTCCTAATTCGTCTTTTTTGTTGTCTACAAATTGGCTGAGTTGTCAAATTTAAACGGCCCAGATGCACGTACTATTGTTGACAACTGAAACTGGAAACATGAGTTATTACGAACATACATACCGCAACAAAAACACCAATGAAAGGTTCCCACCTGAAAAATCTCGACATTTGGCCCCAGCTCTTCTATATCCTCAATGAGCTCAAACGAGTGAAATGATACACGAATGAATTTTTTGCTATTTTAAACGAAAAAAAGAATCGCGTAAGCTGTATTTATACATCGTTGGTAAATAGTCGATGGATATCGGGATGGCTATATGTGAATTGTAACTTAAGCACACTCCCGAACCTGTAGCATTGCACTATGTTCAACAGATTATACCCGTTTCGCTCCGTCCCACTAGCTCCAGTGAGAACTCTGTTCCGCCCACCAATCATCTCGTTTTATTAGCACAAAACACATCATTCATATAGGAAGAAACAATCACCGACACCAATCGTTTCAACGTAAACCGACTTGTTCAAACTGGCATCAGGTAGCCTGTCTTCCGATTGGTTGATTGGTCACACGACCAGCCTCCACATGACGGGAATCCGTTCGCCTCTCATCGATTCGATTCCTTGTCACTTGCGCATCCGCTGGCACAAGCACTGACTTGGATTCCGGACAGGCGCTGACACACCGAATGCTGACGGGACATGGCTGACTATCGGCCATGAGTCAGCACATACCCCCACAATACCCAAGCGGGATACGCCAATGGCAGTCCGCATTCCGCGCTCTCCCGGTTCCTAATGTCGTCTGGTCTTTTGAACCTCATGTGATTTTGCACTCCAAGTCACAGGGTCAAGCTGTTGACTATCCGTGACGGTACAATTATAGGTTTACTTTGTGGGGCATGCCCCTCCCATTGCACCGATGAGCAAACATTCAATTTTTTGCTCACTCACCCACTCCTTGATTCCTTGCGGGTTTTTTCGGCTCCCCAACCGGCTGCGATTAGATAGCATTCACTTCCTTACAAATAAATGGGGTACAGCAATTACGTGTTCTGCTGCTGCTGATTATGAACACAACAGTTATCTCGGCTATCGATGAAATGTTTGTGACCCGAAACGCCAAGTTCAGCACGATCAGAAGCCGACGAGGAAACCCACTGGAATCGACGACTTTACCAAATGGGGTCAATTCTACATTTGAAAACACTTCTTTCCCGGCGCAAATTTGAATACAGAAGCCTAAAAGATTGGTTTGCACAATGTACCCGGGATCATTTCGTTTCATCTTCACAAAGTACACACTTTCATCACAGCAACTGTTTATATAGTCAAGAACAACGAACAGTAGGAGACAAAATTGCGACCAACTAACTATCATTTTTCACGATGATAGAGCTACAGGTCAACCATTCATGCTGCTAACGTAGATCGGGGTTTAGATTACAAATGGCCAATGCGTCTTTGTAACTGAGACATCGTCGGTTGTTGTTTTAGTATATTGACCTCAAACGGGTCGTATGGAATGACGCAACGCCTTTTCTTCCAAAGGTATTGCCTGATCAACGATATGTCACGTTTTTGTTCCTCTGGTGGCGTCACTGTTGTGAAGTTGTTACTCGTTGCTTTCTGTAAGCACACCTGGAAATGCTCTGCCATTCTGTGATGTAACTGCCTCTCTGTTCTACCTATGTGGACAGCTGAGCATCCACACTTAAAACAATCAATAAAATTTGATGTGGTGCAGGTGGGTTGTAGCTCTTTAGTCAGCGGTGATGTAGGTATTCAGGTGGTTCTGAAAACAACTCAGTTCGGCCGACATTTGTCAAATCTTCCCAATCGCATTTCACAAGAAGAACAGCTGAAAAGCCGTGCTCATTTCATTATTGATAGGGTAGGCGAAAGCTGACGAGTTAAATTGAACCAATGAAACCAACACTTGCATGGTTGCACTTACGTCAATGGCAGTTCAGAATTAAATTTAAGTGAATCACCGTGCCTAAAAGACAGCCGACCCCTCTACGGTGAACTTGTTCAGGCCCTGGGCGGATCTAAATTCACGTCAACGTACATGACAGCCGCACACATCACTGGTATGTAGTTCGGAATCAAACACCAAACTCGAGAGCAACGCGCCAATCAGCTGACCACTATGACAAAAGAACTCAGCTCAAGTAAGGAGGATCACAGGAGGAGATGGACTGTCCCAACAAATCCATGCCCTCCCGATTCCATACTTGGTGGTGGTGGGGGTGGTGGTACGTGTGTGTGGGGGTGGGTACACGAAAATAACCGCCCATATCGCTTGTAATTATGGCTGCTGAGGCAGTAAAATTGATGGTCCAGCGACAGAGCTCGAGTTATGGTCCAAGTCACCGGGTACGTCGATATTGTTGCAACAGGACCATCTTTGGAGAAATTTAATCTTCGCCACATTGGAGTAGGGTAAGTGAAAGCGGACATAAGTTTTCAGTACCGGCCAAAGCGATATCATCGACGATGTGCATTCAAACGGAGTTGTTGATTTCGCCGCGATAAGCATAACAGCAAGTATCAGTGACGTCTGAGTACGGGTTCAATGGACCGTAGTCACTGGAACCACTCATGGCACGAACAAAATTTTAATTATACTTGCGCTGGTCAGTTAATTATCTTGGATAAAATATTAGAGATACTACCAATTATTACAATAAGTAATGGAATGCAATTGACAGCCTGTAGACTGAACTGTATAATTCGTTTTTGATTACTTTCCACGATTGCAGATCTCTGGCGTCAAAAACCAGCGCGCAATGCTCACATTACTTGGGAGACCAGAGTTAAGCCTATTTCTGGTATTGACGAGGACAGAATACCGAACAGTTACGAAATTCCTTGGCTAGGAACGCGCGAGGACAACGGCATTCTTGTGGTCGGTGGTCTTCGTGTTCGAGAGGAGTGGGTGGGTGAATTCCGCTGTCGAGCGAAGAGTCCTGTATCGAACGCCTCAGCAGAATCAGACTGGGTTCGACTGGAAGTTCTGACTGGCGATACGCGTGAGTGTGAACCGGAGTTATGGAGGGACAGCTTTGTAAGGCTGTTTCTATTCATCCCTGAAGTCTAGGACTTTCGGAAGCCTTCTGTGATGATTATCTTTGTTCATGACAGTATTTCTACTTGGTTTGTGTCCGGTCTTTTTTTTAATCTTAACTAATTCCTCATCATCGTTCATAACATTATCAATAAAATGACCAGGTTTTAGGACTGTTGTAATTAGAACAGCATTTCAGATCATGTGATTTTGTTCACATTCGTGCTGATTTTCATTATTTTATTGTTTTTAGTCATGAGGGTACCAAAATTACGTTTGGAAGCCAAATCAAGTCCGGAATTTCCATACTATCCAACACAAGTGAACTGCATTGACGATAACGAAGAATTTCCTTCAGAAGTGACTTGGACAAGACAAGAAGGCACCATTCCACCGGTGAGTCTCGCTAGAGACTGTCCCTAGACCACCAATCGAGTTATCTACAAAAATAACGCCAAGCACGCTCATTTTATAGAGACACTGATCTTCGTAGATTTATTAAAATGAGGAACAAAATTTGTGGTTGTTATAATACTGCTTGAAAAACCATGCAATAATTTAACGATTTTTGACTGGAGTTATTACTGAAGCCAATACCTAAGCATAAACCTTCCACTCCGGTCACATGCAAACACGATTTACATGTCTCCATTCTGGGAATAATTGTAAAGTACGGCAGTTGAATTACGTGGCAACGGCTAACGCGTTGCGAATTGCATTGCATGGGTCACAATCTCCACATCTGATAGTCTGTTTCGTGGCTTATTTCTGTCCAGATGCACATTCTTGGGCATCTACCATACTCAGGTCCAGGTGTTGAAGTATTATCCAGTAGGGGGTTCTTCCGTGTGTGACATCCGTTTCGCGCAATTGTACCAACTAGCCAGTTCCCCATACAGAGTGATGAGAACCCACTGATTGCTTGCGTCAAGTGAGTGCGAACCTTGATGGATTTAATGACCGCATGGATGTTTGAGTTCGATCAATTATCCTTAATTCATGCTCGAACACATACAATGAACTGACTGCAGCGTCTGCTCTGAATTCAAAATACAAGGAACATCCTCAGCATTTTACGCAATTGAAAATAGGTTGGAATTTTGTCGCTCACAGTGAACGAAAAATTTGCCGTATGATAATGCTTCACTGAGAGAGCACAAAACTGGCTGCCCATCTACCTCATTATCACGTTTTACGGTCGATGGAACGTCGCGAGACGACCCAAAAGTATTGTAACTGATGCGTGAATTTAGGTTTCTGCTAACCAAACGTGAAGCAGGGATGTCACCGGGGTTTTTCAACCATCAAAAGTTTTTATTCCGTTAAGAAACATGGTTGACAGTTGTTTCCTTGACCAGAATGAGCAGTCTGGCGAACACAAGAGCAATAATCTCAGTGACCATGGTTGTATAGGCAAAAAGCTGCCGTGCGTACTTTCTCTTATCTATAGAATGTGTCGTAGTCGAACCAGTGTGAGTTCATTTTTCACTGACTTTTATTGATCGGTTTCACTATTCTCAAGTCACTGTTGAATGTGTCTGAACAATGATATATGCTAGTGAGGATATGTTGTCTACCTAACTACCCGCATCTTGTATTACTGCAATATCATATTGCCTTTCAGACGATGCCGTGTGTATCACCACAGCGTTTCCTAACTTGAATTGAGTCACAAAAAATAGCTGGGTTTTGAACAACAAATGATTCACGATCACCGAGTTAGTGATATTAATTTTATGGATATTCCGTCATAACTATTGTGGACTTTATCCCAATTACATTAGTAATTATGGGTGATTTTACTCCACCCAGAAGGTTTGGTACTACTGTAATCGGTGCAGGTTTGCTGATCGATGAACGTTTAAGGCCTGACGTGCTTAGTGTCAGGCCTGATATGTACGGTCAACTAATCCCGAGCCGTCTGTTCACCCGGAAAGTACAGAGGACCTGTGTGATGATTGTCAGATCTACCATTTCCACTGCACGTGGGCGAAGGTATGAAATAAGAATTAGTGTTTCTCAGTGTTACTGGTGCAGCTCTGCAAATAGGAGAAAACATGACACTAACCTCCCGTATTGCATCCATCCAAATCTACCCCCAAATATGAAAAGAACGATTTGGAGGTGAAACCAAATTCAGCTCGTCTAACTTGGACCCATGATGGTGTGGAAAAATTCGATCCTCAAAGAGATGCTGGTGTGTACGTGTGCCGTGCGACAAATGCCTTCTCGTCCAGTGTGAGGCAGTTCTATCTGCCGCAAGACATGATGCCGAAAGGTAAGCCGGGTGTGCGCAAACAAATCGAATTGTAGAACAATTGAATGAAGAGTGAAATTTGACGATTACAGTTGACTCATTTGTTTCTGTTTTACGTAATATGGTAAATCATTCGTCATTTGTGCATTAGCAATGCTACTCTAACAGTTGAAAACCACGGAAGAACTGTGCAACCGTTTCATTCAAAATTAAGAAACGCTAGCAGTGTACATCCATCAGGCCTTTACTGAGTCTGGCACCCGGAGTGGGTGGGTGGGTGGTGTGGGTCAAAGTCATAACCACCAAGCTACTCAGGCCGGATCTCTGTGGTTTATTGGACAACACTATTACGTAACACAGCACCCTTCCGTCACTGATTTTGAACGGTAGTGGCTAGTTACCTGCGCGGTGGTCGACTCTTCTGATAAGTAAACTCTCTGTAAGGGTCCTAAGCACAACGAAGTCATCCGCCTTGTGAACAGCCTACAGTGTTTCGTTCCTCTGCCCCAACCCTAATGGGAAATCAATTCTGCCTCAGAATCATCTGTAGCGAAAAAACAAAGATATAGGTTGTTGTCACGTTTCCACTTGATGTACACTACGACTGGTTTGGGTGACCACGCCTTGAGGCTTAAATGTCGCTGGCATGATTCGTCTCGGCCGTTGATTCACGCCATCGATCGGCTGCCGCTCGTGGTTTCATGGGCTCGGTAGGAGCCGGTGATGACACACTGTTTGCCAGTGAGACTAAACCGTCTACCGAACAGTGTGTCAGACCGTACTCTCATACAGGGCCTGGTAACGATATAAATATAAATAGCAGGAAAAGAAGACACATCTCGTGTAATATGGGTAAAGGCGGTTTGTTTGTCGGAATTTGTCTAGAAATCAATACATAAATGTACCGAGAACGAAATGCTGTTGTCTTGACTGAATTGTATACCTGCACTTACACTTCACATGGATGAGATGACAGTGGAATACTTTGACCATTGGTCGGGTTGTCATTCATTTTCGTACCGTTGTAACTAGGGCACGGTGTGGGGAATAAAGCTCTATATCGTCTGGGTGTGGATGAACTGTAAGATCACGGGGAGGGTTCATTTAAAATGACGGTTCGCTGTCCAGCGTATTGTTCTTAACGTAACCATGACCATGGAAGTGCTCGAACTATTCACACAGAGATATTGCACGAAATTATCACCGCTGGTCAATTCAGGTTGTTTTTTATATTTCGTTCCGCAAAATCTCGCTGATGTTAAACTATCTTGTGTTCGCGATTAGTTTGACCTTCAGGCGACTGGGATAGTGAGAACCAATATTCGATTTTTCGCCCATTATCTACTTTTCAGAACCAATTCCGATATCCGATCATAAGATTGAAATTACTTCTGATGTGAACCAAATCTTCTATGAGAATGGGGACCGATACATGCGAGTTGTTCAAAATAGTCCATTTGAAGTAAGTCCAATCTGTTATAATTGTTGTAGTGACGTCAATCCATGGATCACTTTATCCCAACCAACTGGTGTGCTAAAGACACGAACTAATAAACCGGTTAAATGAAAAGCAAATGAGCATTCTTAGGAAATCGTTGGTAAAAGTCGACCGGAAATATACATTCTTTTAGTGATGCTTGCACAGTACTCTCCTTCTGATCAAACAAATGCTCTAAAGTTTAGCAAAGAGTGTGACTGTCCGTAGATTCAAATGGGCGCTTCTTTATTGATATTGTTCCTTGGACAGTGCCAGTCCAGACGCTCGAAATGACTGACCACGCCAAGCGGGCAGTCAAATGAAAGAGTAGTTCACAGCGAAACAGGAAAAATGATGTTGTCTTGCCCTCGGGTTACAACTTGCCAAATAAAAATAGTCAAAATTATCGTATTAAAGTGGATCTTGTACAAAAATGAGACTTAAGTGATTGACATATTCGATGGAATGTTGACTGAAATAAATGACCACGCCAAAAACTCTCACCATTGATGCCAATATCCATCCTACGATTATGAAATTAGTGAACACAATCAACAACCAATAATTTTCTGACGTCTGCTTTCACTGTTCTGAAGAAGTATACCTATACTAAATACTTGTGATTTTCCAAGACAAGCAAAAAAACAAATTTCCACTCAAAAGCTATAACGGGTCGTGTCATCATCATTGAACCTACATCCTGATGATCATTCGTCATCATTTATTATTAGTATCATGTAGATTTTACTAAAACACAGTATTTGCCATTGTCACGATCAACGCGTTATAGCTGCTATGCTCCTATTACGGTCATCCGGCACCACCTGGTGGCTTACAATGGTCTGTGGAACGAATAAATGAATTGGGCCAATCAGCAGGTTCCCCGTCGATCGCCATGCTTGGGTTGCGTGTACGTTCTGGGCGTCACTACTGGTCGGAAATCGGAACGCCAAAATTCGATGCCATGGGTCGACATGCTGGAGTTTACCGATGTGAAGCCCTGTCGCAAGACGGACGCGTGATTAAACAGAGCCTGATTCGAGTCGAGCGTAAGTGATCAATATACCTTAGGTCCTATTTCATTTCTTCCGCGAGACACCACGGGAGAAACCAACTGAAGTTAAAATCAACGGGGATTCATCCACTCAGTGTTGAACTCATGAAACAGTGTCATATCAGTCTGTTAGCTAAAGCTTACAAGTCCGAATGTTTCGCATAGGTCATGGATTTGTATAAGTGTCAGTTATCTTTCAGCCCTAATGTATTAAACCTCTGAATATAACTGTCGTAACCGGCGTGTTCTATTTACTGTTACTTCCATGACCCATATTGCTACATGGTGTCCGTTTTGCCAATCCTGTCACAGCAGCCTCCCAGTGTAAACCAGAACTTGTCAACACAGCATGTGAGGGCATTCTAACAGTTATGCAACACGACACGAACGGAACTATCCAGAAGCCCCAGCAGATACGCCCATTTGGAAAGGAATCCATGCCAGGCTTGATTTGGCCGATTGGTTTTCGCCCAAATTCATGAACTGCTCGCTCGCATGCCCACGCAGGCGTCGAGCATGAGCCAACGTATGGCACAGTGGCAGGTAGTTTGAACGACCCGGCCCGGCCCGTCACGATGCGTTCATGCGGAGAAACCCCGTACATCTGCGATTGTATGATCTCTATCGCCGATATCGCTTTCCGTGCTTTTTCAGATTGGTCTTAATCCAAGCCCTGTCCCGAAATTAAGATCTAGTCGAACGTGCGTCGGTGGGATGTGCTTAAGCAGAAGACCACCTATCCCGAGATGACTCATTTTTCCGGGCTTCGGAGTAATAAGACACCAATTTGTCACACTTATTGAGCTAGCAAACATATATCTTTCGAATTCAGTGACGTTAACGTTCCATATCTTAGCTACAAATGCGTGATATTGACATAGTAATCGCTGTTACACAGCTCGGACTGAATCAAACTTAACGACTGCAGCTTAAACGCGATTGTTCGTGTTTCGTAATAGTGCAACATTGTACTAAATAGGCAATGTTGTCGTGTCAGATATGATCCCGTTCATACAGGTGATACGGCGGTAACGAAGGCTTGTTGGCAAGCCCATGTGATGCTTGCCAAATAAAGTCACTAATGCAGAAGAGGACGAAAGGATTGTATCCCATTCAATACGATTGCGAAATGAAAAATTTGATTGCAAATACCTGGGTGTCTGTTTAGTTGTTTCTCTTCACTTGACAACAAGAAACTTTGTATTGTCTTCTTAATTTTTTCCCCTCGAAAATACAAGACATACCTCGAAAATAAAACCCAATGAGGTTTTCCGATACAAAGTTATTATAAAAACTGGTCTTGTTTTGAGGAGCATACGGTCGTACCACTGTTTCAAAATGTTGTCCCATCGGCAGTATCTGAATAATCTTTTCTTGCTCATGTATGTTTTTTTCTTTGAAGGATAAGGTTACGAACAACCCAGTTGGCAATGCTTTGACTTGTATTGGAATATATATATATATATATATATATATATATATATATATATATATATATATATATATATATATATATATGGACTGCCTGTGGCATGATGAGAATTCAAAGCTAACAATAATCTTGCTGTGTTGCACCAGACTGAGGATGGCAATGGATTCCATTTCGAATACGTCCTCTCCTCCGCTTCGGTGTTTACGCAAAGATTCTACCAGCAAGAGTAATTGCGGTTAGGTACTAAATTTGACACCGTTATCCAGAAATAAACTCAGGAAATAAAGCACTAGTCATAATAATGGAAAGTTTCGTCTTTTGTTTTCAGTGCACAAAGTAAATGTACGTATTCAGGAGTTGAATGATGCCGGATTCATCGAGGCCACCGAAGGAGATAATGGAGCGATTACTTGCAATGCTTATGGTAAGCAAACAAGATGGTTTGAGTCGTGTCAGGTAACCGATTCTGAAACGCAAAAATTTGGTGAACAAGTAGGAAATATTTACTGGATGGTGAATTAGATGTGGATTTACTGTTTAATGAGGGCGTTGTAAGCAGGCATGTCTGAATTTTTCTTCATCTTTTTTAGGAGTACGTTATTTTAACCGGTATTGTAATATAACAATCTGTATCTGTTTTACTGAAGCGGCCATAGGCAAAGGTTTTCTATTTTTCACAAATATCCTTATTAAACGTTTGTATCACACACACCAACTTGCATATAAAATTATACAGAATTCTGGATTAAATTTTGAACGTCCCACCAACCCGCGGCAGTAATAAAACACGGCAATTCTCCATCATCGGCAACTCATCACACTAGATAATTGATCAGGACACGGAGTCACTAGGGCAGATGTACGGGAAAAGTGACACCACTCTGAAGAGAATTCTCGATGGAGTAAGATGCGGTACAGGCATTGAGTAAGGTGGTCCGGTACTTTACAATGGATACCACCTGTTTGATCTACGCTCGTGGCTCGATCAGTAACGACCTCTTACTCGCTTTGGTACGAGTGTCGACGTGAAACAGGTCAATATATCACAAGTGTAGGCTCTTGTCGAGCTAGCGAGGAGAACCCAGTCAGAAACAAAGACGCATTCGGGCCAAGAGGGTAGAAAAATTTCATCTGAGACAGTTAAATCACAAACCTCAACCCTAGCTGACCCTAGGATCGGATAAAGCAAAAGCTCAATGGTCCCAGAGTGATTCCAGTTCAAAATGCGCACGGCCGAACTCGAATAATGCAGACTGGGATTGGAGGATAATGTTCATGTGATAGAACAAAAAGGTCACCCAAAGAGGTGCGGCAGTAGGCCAGATGGAGACAGAAAAACGGAAAATTGATGTCGAAGTTCATTCGATATTGGAATACAATGGGGGAAAAATAATAACAAATGAATTAATCTCCAATCTCGCGATCTAAGGACACTATAACTAGCATAACGGTTAGGCTGTCTCGTAAGCTGATCGCCTTGATAAGTAAATCGTCACTTTCTCGTTCATAATCACTTAGTCAAAGATGGAGAAAATTCCACTTTTAATACATCATCTGATGAACTCATTTGCAGACGGATACTTCGAATTCATACTTCCGGAGGCCAAGTACAGTTGGGAAATTGAACGAATGAACGGGGATCGTGTCAACCCGAACTCTTTGGCTACTGAAGTCAACATTGAGGACAATCACATCAAGTACACGAATATCAACCCTGCCGCCAACGCGTTCCGTGCTCGCTGTGTTGTGCACAATGATACTGCTCGATACGTCTCAGCGGATTTCGGCTTTCGCATACGACCAACTTCCAAGGGGCCGGTTACCCGACCTGACACGGAACCGGGAGTCCCGAGACAAGTGCCCGGAGGTGAGTGATTACGTGGGAGCAAACTTTTTCGGTGCGATTTTACTGAAATTGTTTCGCAAAGCGGTTCGAAATAAACTGCCAATAAAACACGGTGTTGTATTATTTGAAACGTTGCTTTCAATTAGTTTACATAAATACTCCATTAGTAACGCCTGATATTTTCAAGGAATCGAGGTCTTTTGTTTTTCATTTCCGTTTTGATTTGTTGTTTGTCAGCCTATGCAGGTAAAATGGAACACCCTATAACGACGGGACTGAGAATAGTGCTAGTGGAAACCCTAAATCATGACCCCGAGTTATGGAGTAGCGAACCACATCGGATCTCGGTAGTGCAGGCGCGGGAACGAACCGCGAGCCGTGACGAAGTTCTTGTGGCAAACAAACAAACAAACAACAAAAATTTGATCGCATATGGTCGGATTTGAACTCGGCGCCTCGAGACCCCGGTCGGATGATCTTTTTCCGGATAAATGTTAGATAGCAAAGTTACTTTTTTGCAAATTCTTCATTTTGTGCCTCGCTTATAATCCGGGCTCTCTATGCTTTGAAGAAGAGAGCATTTGGCAATTCCAGCTTGCCGCATGTCAGTGATAACGTACGGAATCACTGTTAGACGGATCTCTTTTATCACCGTGATCATCAGTAACACATAAATGTTTGGCCATTTGGTCTCCAAAGTACGAACCATCAATCATACTGATGACTTAGTGAAAGAAAAACAAAGTTTATCTTCACGTGGTTTGACAGACGGCCAACAGAAAATACAAAACCGTTTGATGCTATCCAAACCGAAATGTGAACTGAGTCCACTAAAATGTCGTCCCCTTGGTAAACTCATGGGCTAACAAGATGATCACCAGTTCAGACACGCAAATAGTGGTTCTCCGATTTCAGTCCAATCGAAAGAATGGAAACGCACATGTATACCGCCCCAAATTTTCTAAAACAAAACACAAATCAAAATCTACTTTGGCTTTAACAATTCCTGTGTTACTTGTTCCCTTTTTGATCTGTGCTAAGGCAGCCGAGTCCATTACATTGTGGCCATACCACAATGGAGTGAAGAGTATACTTAATCTAGAACTTCGATTGATCAACTGCATTCGATTATACCAGGTCACATATGTCTACGATATTGCGCACTAACCTACATCCGTGAAATGTTTATCCTTCCGAACTGCTGTCCGTTGCTGGGAAATCTTTTTCATTCTACGGTGTTAGTAGAAATAGAAGACAAATTTGAGCCAAACTGTTAATGACAATCAATTTTATATTTACTCAATTGATTTTCAGAGCATATTGTACGTCACAGAATAAATCTCAAGAAAAGTGGAGCACTTTAAGTCCATTATTTTGCATTCCATAACTGTAAATGAGTGCATTGAAAGGGACACACCTCATGACCACAAAGGCCCACTCTACTATCAAGGATGCGCAGTTTTGAGTATTCAGAATAACGATTGAGAGATTACTCCCGTGTATGCCTCATCACAAACAACACAATGGTACAAACTCAAGTTCGAGAACTACACCACCACTTCGTTAATACTGTATCCAGTTTCCTTTTGAACGTACCACCATTGGCTTCTTCTACCACATAAGCAGTCAGTGGATCCCAAATGTGTGTGGCCCTCCTGGACAGGTGACTCACCAGCGGCAAACCAGTGGAATGAATCTTTAGCAAAGTCATCGAGTTTCTGACCGTCCTCGTGGTGTGTGATTTTAGACAAACAAACAACCGCTTGGATACAACCAAACGGACGGCTGCCAGCCTCTTTTTCAAATCTGTACTACTTTAATCATCTTCATGGGCAAGCATTAGTTTTGGACGCGTCTGGGGATACCATAGCCAGTTCCAGCAGATCGGTATTTTTACCACTTTCGATTCCTTCTGCGAAACAGATATCAGAGGTCCATGTGCACGCAAGCGTGCTCATGGAACATGAAACCGAGAATGGGAAACTACCAGCATAGATTTGGCGGGGTAGCGAGTCAAGCGATAGTGAATTGCATTCCACCAGCGATGTTATCGGCGATGACCGAGTTCGAACCACTCGTACACCATCACTGGCATCATTACGCAGTGATAATCGTGGTGTGATTGATCAAAATTAATAGTTATTTCAGTTGCTGGGTTGATTAATACGACCAAATCAAACTCACTATGAAGGTTGCGCACTATTCTCACGTGATAAACAATGGAAGCCATTGCAGAAACACAAAAGATAGGGTAGTGAGATGTGAGGCAAGATGACGTCGGTTATCGATGCGTAGGAAAACGTCTTTCTGGTATGCAATTTAGTTGAATTAAGTTCATGATGGTCGCTCCCGTGAATTTTGACTCTAGAGTCCTATGATCATTCGAATTTCCGGAGGAAACATTCCATTTAATCTAGAAAAATACAGAAGTGAACCGTCATGTACTCTTGGCATGGAAAAAAACAAGATTATTTAACTATTTCAAGCAACCTTTTGAATGTGACTAACGGTTCAGTCAACTGATTTTCCTCTGAATTGAACTCATTTATCCTAGTATGTGGATTTTTGAAAATTAGCGGATGCATTTTCATCTTGTATCCCCTCTTGTCTCTCCCTCTCTCCCCCCCCCCACCCCACCACCCTAATTCTTCCGGGTGAAGATGGTCGTGAGGGTGTCCTCCTTGTAGTACATGGTGTGAACAATGCAACCGGCCAAATCAGTCTTAAGGATGGAGATGATGCGAACCTTACATGCATAGCTCTGGGTACGTCTATGAGGCACAGTCGTTTACGCCTTTCAGACAATCATACCTTTGCTTGGTGATAAAAACAAGTGCATCCGGTTTCTGCGCCTATCGCCGCTGTAGCGAATAACCGTGAAAGTTCATCGCGTTCGTCAAAGACGATCACCTCGAATGCGTATCGTTTCTACGTGGTGAAACGTTT
Organism: Fasciola hepatica; assembly: GCA_948099385.1. NCBI lineage: Eukaryota > Metazoa > Platyhelminthes > Trematoda > Plagiorchiida > Fasciolidae > Fasciola > Fasciola hepatica. Next base: position 2,714,571 of record CANUEZ040000012.1, on the reverse strand, counting down.
TTGTTTTTTTTGCTGATTCCCTCACTCAATCCGCTCTCGTGTTCATTGCTGTTTTTTGTTCTTCGTCTGAATCCGTTTGCATTCGATTGTTGACCTGTGAGCGGAAATTTCATGGAAGTGAATAGTTGCAAAAAGAAGATTAAATCGAAAATGCAAACATGCTTCTCACCTTGCTGCGCTCAGTTGGAGAGGCCTTGACGGTCGACATCTTACCACCTAGTCCATTTGGGACAGATATTTGATATCCCGGGAACATGGGGCTTACCGATCGAGGAAACCCCTAATAGCAGATCAACGAATTTATTTGTAATGGTTGTGTTAATACTTCAGTTCCACTCTGTTGTTCATAAGTAATTGATTCAGTTTGCGAATGTCAAAATGAGACACATTAAACAGCATCGATCATAGTCCTCACTCAGATTTGAATAAAACATCCGCTATTCTCTCAGTGTGCCACGTCTAGGCGTTAGTCTGATCTGCTACAAATGATATCCTCTGTTCACGATAGGTTTATTTACAGTCGTCATTCTTGGAACTGTATAGAGCACAGCTACCAGAGGAATTAAACAAACTTATTCGTACGACTACGAAATTGCCGACAAATCTCATGAAATTCGGTCGATTACGCATAGCACGGGCGGATTATATTACAGATGCTTGTTAACATTCGATCCGATCGAAAGATTGATCTGTTACTGCCAGGCTTTTTGCTCACAAAATGAGAAAATAGTTAATCAGAAAATGAGGCAGTTATTGCAGATGAACGAGCAAAAAGGGTGCACTTGTTCTCCGAATAAAGTACCTTGGAGACTAAATGGGCATGGTGTGTGTTTTGATTGTCTGTCCGCTGCCAGTTTGCTATCCAAATATCAGACCGATAATTTCCCGGACAACGCTTTGGATTATCGTACATAGCACACCTGGCTTTCCGAATCGGCAAAGATAGCGCCCATTGTCGCACAGCGCGGCAGTTTGAAGATGATAAAAGTTTTGACATCGCCTCTAAAGCTAACAACCATTCACCATAACGTGGGTGTACTGCGACCGAGAGGTTGGCGATTAGTTACAATCATTCATGCCATATCAAGGATCAGCTATCTGAACACAGGATGAAGGCGAACATATGCTTTCGGTGATTACATTCTGAAGCCAATGCTATCACATGCAGGCACTCCAACTGTCTTGGCCAACAGTCGATTACATCACACATGAACGTGGCTGTGACGTAAGTTAACTATCACCTGTTACGCAACCCAGTCATTTATGCAAGTGTTACACGATCAAAGTTTGCTCATCTCCATGCTAGTGATCCCATTCAACTTCAAACATTAGATGAGACACTTATAGCTCTTCCGATTAGCTTTCTACAGCTTTTTAATGTACAACTGTGATTGTATTGGCTTGAGAATGAAATCACCAAAAACATATGTTCGCCTACACCCTGTGTTCTGATTACGTTAATGGGATTATTTCGCGATCAGCTTTCTGTTGAAAATACCCAAAAACAATGGAGCCATTTCAGCTCTATCATAAATTTCCAGTAGTGCATAGCCATCTCGGCCGAGTCTCTAACGCACTCGACTCAAACGTGTAGAATTGAAGTAATATGTTTAGGATAGATGCATAAGTTAGACAAATTGGATTGTTGTCCCTTTGGACATCTGTCTGTTTTCGTGAAAAATGGGTGACTATAGCTGTCTTGTAATCTATCACATCCTAATCAACAAGAACAAAACAATTAGCACCCATTATTATCATTTACAAGCGGTAAGGCGTCTCAAACAATTTTTTGCGCATTCTCCTTCAGATTCGGTCAATTCAGAACCGTTCCCCGGCGGTGAATTTTACTATGGCTGGCGTTTCACGGGTCTACAAGGTGAGCCGGTAGCACCAGATTTGTTAGCGGTTGGCAATGTCAACTCGTTCTTGTCCGACGAACGAGACGCCGGCATTTTACTACTGGAGAATGTGAAACCGTCCGAGCAAGCACCGAGACCATCTGCCCAAATCCAATGTCTGGCCACACGCCGAGCCGAAGGTGTGACTTACTATACACAACCGATAGACTTTGTTGTCTATCCGACAGACGTGGAACCAGATCCGGAGGCTGAGAAAAAGGAACGCGGTAAATACCTTTTCCTCAGAGAACGTTACCTATAGGTTCCCCGTGCACAATCGCCTTGGATCTTTTGGGTAGAATTGTTATCGTATTTGCTCTACGTCCTTGTCATTTCTAAACGAATGGGTCACAGTCTAACGGGTTCAACAAAACGTTAGAGGAATCAACAAAAGCGAAGTGCCATCTGGGTATTTATTTATCTATTTACTCCAAATTACCAGTTACATTGAATGACCGTGTCATAAATTGGTCATCGCGATAACTCAAGGAGGATTCACGCGCTTGATTTAGAGTAATTAACGTCGGAAATGTCTTCCTCGCGCCTGGACTGAATACGAGGAAAATCTCTGTCGCCCCGAAGTAACTGTGTACTGTATGGAAAAATTATTAAACAAAACAGAAACACTGATGTATAGGTGGTGGATGTGCATTAGGAATTAGCGTACGGCAAGCATGAACAAGCGAACTGGAATGATTCAAACGAAACGATAGCTGTCAATCCGTATTGGTCCTCCACGATGTAACCGGCTCGTAATTTGTGGGGTGGGGCATTGCAGAGTGTGGTACAGACAGGTACCGGATGCACGCGTGTAAGGCGGACAAGAGGAGAATGAATCATGCGCTGATGGCCATGGCACATGGATAAGCATCACAACATTATGCCGCTGTCAATTGTCCCCCAAAATCCCTGCTTCCGAGTCAGCATTAGTAATTATTCACATTAGCGATGGAATAAGTTAATATTACTTGATACTACAGAAAATCTTTAGCGTAGAGTTTTTCTGACCCGCTGATCTTGGTTTGAATTCGTCAGCTTTTTCGCAGCAATAAACCCCTGATTTGTTTTGTGCTTGGGCACTCGTTTTCTTTTAAACATAGTAAAAGTTCAACCAGACAGTTCATATTTACTGTGAAATTATCCGTCCACCTGTATGCCGTTGATTCCTTGTGAAACACAGACTACGGACATTATATATTTGAAAGCTTTATTCCATTCTAAAGCGATCTCATCAAGAAAAGGTGAGAATCAATCTCTCATATCGTCTAGCAGTGGTTGTATTTACGGAGACAAGTACTTCCAGGTCCCAAGATAATTTTATTTATCGGTATTTAATGTCCCTTTAATGATCATCGCTGTAAATAAAGATATTCCACATGTATTTACTAGAGACATTTATCTGAATATGCAGAATATTTCTGCAAGAAGCGGACTTCACATATGAATGGCCAACCCCAGATTGACTGTTTACGATCAAACCGTGGTTATTGTTCACAATGTAAATTAGGCTCGCATGACATCGCCAGTTTTGTGCTGGTAGACAAACCCTTCACTAAAAGCAAGTCATTTCCATCGTTTTTCCTGCAGCAAATCGAAATCGATTGAACGTCAAAATAAGCGGTTTGGACGAAAGGGGCATGCTAGCTGCAACTCAAGGTTCTGTGAGAACACTGAAATGTATTGCCACGGGTAAGTCCATGAAATATCTATCAGACATTTGATCACTTCCATGCTGTTGTTTTTCTGAGGGCGGCACGACCTGTCCCTTCTTGCACACTTGTAATTACGAGCCATAAGAAAAAAAATTGGGCGGTAGAGAGTACTCGATTGGAGCTCTGCACGTCTGACCCATCGTTGTTCGACACCGAAAGTCTCGAGGCCATGAATCTATGTTCTTTCTGATGATGAAAAATGGACTATTCCATTTATAGATTGTACCCCTTCGAATCCCTACGCACATGAGTAAGAATGGATCTAAACAAGAATCGCGTCACAAACCACAATTCCGTGCACATGATACTCACCAATAATCTTCCAATGAAAAGAAGATCCCTTTAGGTTCGATTTGTTCTGAACTAGTTTTCTCCATTATCTGGTCCAGTTTTGCTTGATGAAGCTAGTTTATATGGCTTACGGGTTGGTCCTTCTCAAGTGATTTTCGGTGTCAGCGCGAAGTCTAGTGTTTACGCCATCGTGTGTTGCGAATTCATTGTTCTAGGATCACGAGTTTGCAATGCTCCGAATCACGAAATCCAGTAAACGGCAGTTCTGCGCTCAAAGCACGGAACGCAGTCAACGGGACGTGGGTGTCAGGGTGTAATCAGCGCTGAATGTTTATTAGCATTCACGTATTTGCAAGGCAGGTATGATAGGGATAACCAATGAAAAGCTGATGAGGCGTAGCGGTATTTGCATGTCTGTGTATGTGTCGTGCTGATCTGTCGGTGAACGGAAAGAAAAGTCAGTCAGCCTGGCTGAGGCTTGAGCCCCGGCACACCCAACATGTATTGTTCAGACGTAGAAACATGCCCTGTTGCACCTGACTCAATACAGGTAAATCGAGAAACGACCGTCAGGCTATGAACACGGCTATCCAAATTTTACGCAGACCGTGGTAGAGAAAAACAAGAATGTGTTATCCCCGTAATCGCCGTCTGGACAAGCCTCAATTGACCTGAGGCAGTGATCTTGTCCCTGTGGTCACGCATGCAGTGGAACTAACTAACGTAAGCAAATCCGGTTAACCGAACGGGATGACTAGCGTAGGGGTGCCGGCCAGATGCGTAAGCCCTTTGGTGCTTACGCGTACATCGGGCAGAAAACTGCCTCATTCATTGAATATCGATCTGCAGTCATTTTGCTAAGACAGAAAATCAGCAGCGCTAAGGACAGAGAGATGTTCGGTTGATCGCTTCTGGATTTACCCATGTGTGGAATCATGGAAGCTGTGATTCAAAATTCAAATCTGCCATAATCCGGCCACATTGGCAGCCGATCCCGTCACATGTTGCCATGACAAATGGGTCAATGTGTTTCTGCGATCGACTGGCATTCAGTGGACATCAAGAAGACCATCTGCAAAGAAATGAAAACTATCTACCTTGCTGGTTATTGGTTGACAGTTGCAAAAGTACACGGAATAGAATTACGTTACACTTCAAGTGATGTTTTACATAACTCATACTTGTGGCATGCGTAAAAACCGACTTGGTTGAACACCTCAACTATCCTGAAAAATGAGCGAGTCTTTGTGCACAAAATGAACTCCGGTAACGCGCTATCAATGCCTGAAGCAGTAGAAAGCTGAACTCTCAACAATACACATAATCTGTGCGGATCACCTCGTGAATAACACTATTACAGTTATCTTCAAACCAAGGATAATCAACAATAGCATTGCCAGATGTGATTGTGAACGAGCGCAAGATCGGAGAAGCAATTAGCAAAATATACACCACCTGGATTATGCGACCTATATCAGTATCTAAATATATAGTGTATTTTCCTGATATATTGAGGCCGCGGGCTGTCTTGATTCATTTGTTCTAATGCATAATTGAACGAGCATTTTGATGTACAATGGAAAATCCACGTGCATCTTTCGCATCTAAAGGTCCAACGCCACGAGTCGGAATCGAGCTGGCGAAAATGCAGGTGGATTTTCCACCATACGAGATTCGGGCTCCTTGTGCCAATAATGCGTCCTATGAATATTTTCGAACCAGATGTTCGTCTAAAGGTTTTGTTTGAAATTCTAACGCGTCGGAGTTTAACTAACATTGACACTGGCAAGCTGCGAACAAGACCCTATTTGGACTGAACCGTTAGAACAGTGTCCCGACCTCGCGAATTGCATAGAACTAATGGCCAAACCGCCAGGTTCATTGTCCTCAAAGTTGTTTCTCATAGTGGCTATATGTTTAGTTGTAACTACCACTGAACTCATAAATGTCGTCAGATCTGAGTGATCTATTATTGACAATTATCACTCTGTTGAAGTCGTTGTGGGTTTTCGTTTCAAGTGAGGCATGGAAAATTTTGATAGAATGGGCTATTCATCCATATTGCGTAATAGTGCCTCTAAAATAAAATAAGTACGTTTCACATTGATATGGTTGTGTAATCTCGCCTCGCGCACAATAATATCACCACTTTTACGGATTTTGCACTTACCAGAGAGGAAAACAAACATTCAACCTGAAGACAATGTGGAATATGCTTGGGAATTTTCCCGACTGGATGGCACATCGATAGACACTGGGGCAATACTCGAGCCTGAATCGGGTTCCATCGAGCTGAAAGACAACGAGATCACACTCGCTGGTTTAAGACAAACAACGTCCGTACGCGGTCGATGCCGTGTCCGACGTCTGGACGAGGATGGGACGACGGAGAACGATTTCTATTCTCCGTTCTTCCGTTTTGATGTAACCGATGGAACAGACTCCAATACACGTGATTTTGTTGCACCCACGGATCCCGGTAAGCTAAGAGTATTGAACAGAATTATACCAACTATTGTGCCTACATGATCATAAAGGAATTTAAAACAAAATTCTGGTGAGGAGAATTCAAAAGTGATTGGGCTGGTGCTTCTATTTTGAAATCTTTGTTATTCCTTGTTCACTACCTTTTTTAAACTGAGAACAAACTGACGCGTTTGACTTTAGATAGTTTTCGGGGATTTCTCTAGAATTATTCGAAACTAATACTAGAAACTATTCTGGAACTAAATTGATGTGTGATTAGGCAGTAATGAGTATCCCACCAACAACAACATTCTTTTGTCTCCTGCTGACCTCTTCCGTATGATATGTGTCCCATTTTACAAGACGTCTCTGGCCGGTGGTGGTCCAGTGTCCCAATACGTTGACTAAGATGCTAGAATAGTCTTAGAGAGCTTCGCTATTATTTGGCTTTAAAGCATGTCGTAAAAAAGTCCATCATTTCCCGTCGGTGGACCGTGACTGTTATTTCGCCCAGATAATAGAGTGGAGCTTCTTGGACGGCTGGATCTATCACTGAAGTTGCACTCTGTGAGGATGTGCTGGCAGATGATCGATGGTCGGCTAAGTCGCGTTAGCAATCAGCACGTCGGCGCCTATCCAGGATTCAAATCAGTGCTTGAGCTAGCGGATTCACATGCTACAAGACAGCGAATTGATGGCACGTGAACGGATTCCCGTGAGGTGGTCGCTGGTCGTATCATAAACCAATCAATCAGAAGACAGGCTACTTGATGCATGTATGAACCAGCTCGTTTTTTCTATCTTGCAGTTACTTGGGAGTAATGTGTGAGATTGACGACACTTTACTGACTGACTGTCCTTTGGACTACACCTTTCACGCACAAACCTCATGTCATCTGATCAACCCTGCACTCGGAAGCAACAGACTCTAGTTTTGCTCTTGTCAGAGCTCATCAGTGGTGTATATCCTCCGCCACTCCCTAGGTTCGAACCCGGGCCTTTTTACCTTGAAGGCGTGTGTGTTACCACTGCGCCTATCCGTTCCCGTCCGGGCTGATCCGAATCATCGAGTTAAGTTTGTTCAGACGTCGTTCTCCATGACAACCTGAAATGCCCGACCGCTTCGAATGGAGACACGGTCACTGTCCCGTTAACTCCAGGCGAATGTCTCCCACCAAATCAGGAGTTAGTTTGTGTTCGAATGATTGATGATAATGATTGCTCCTTCTTACATAAACACTGTTGCACGCTAATAAATCAGAGTGGTTCGAAGGCGGAATAGCCTTCTTACTGGAGCTACCGGGACAGAACAGAGCACACACTCTTACGTATGTCTGGCATGAAAAAGTAAATGGGGTCTTTTAGGAAAGTGTCACTCTGTGTACGATGTGTTCACCGATTTCTCAAACAGCCCAATGGGGCTAAAATAGTTTGCCAGATTTTCATTTTTCCCGGACAGTTCACAGGCTGACTTGTTGACAGTGTGTAACTGAATGAAAGCGTTTTCTCAGCGAGCCTCAACCATTCATGTGCACTAAGAAATATCTAAACTAAATTGTAAAGGTTCTCATTTACCTCGAGTTCCTGCGACCTGTATTGTTTTCATTTGGATAGCATTATCAAGCTTGGAGTGATGTTTGTTATTAATACAATCAGCACCATCAGTAGCAGTTGAACCACTATTGTGATTAACAATATCATCATTGTTATTATTACCAACTGATTCTCCGTGAAGTAACAAGGCTTAAGTCCCCATAGAAAATCATGATTGGTGTCCCAGTGGGGGCACATTGCATGTGCATTCCTCACGGTTCCTGATAAGGATGAAACAATTTTCTGTGGTGGGTTAATCTTTGCTGCAATGCGATGATATCAATTGGTAGTAAAATTGAATCTCTTGCTACTCAGATTGATAATATTAACGAAATAGTTATCATAATAATGCTAATGGTTATGTAAATCTAAACATAGTATTCATTTGATCATTGAATATCCTATATCTTTGGTTTGCTTATCAAGCTGGTTTTGAGATCATAAAACCATTTGAGGTACACGCCTCGGTATGCGGTAGCGGAAAGTTCTCACTCGAATCATCCCGACTGAGAGATAAATTAGTATCATTCCACAAAACACGTGGCAGAAGAACGAACCAGGGGGCTGGTATCCGCGTGAACTTCTAAGCATATCGGTTTGTTAAAAATGCACGAATTTGCATTTCGAAGGAAACGAAACAAGACAATATTTACATGGATGGTCATTCTTATTGAACTAACAATGGAAGTCAGTTTCACTTAAGTTGGCGCTAAATCGATAAAATCTATTCTTAAAGGGGAACATTTTCTCACATATGCTACAAATTTGGATTGGTGAACAGGTCAGTAGTAGTGAGATAAACAAGAATGCCCGTATAAGAAGTATCGAAAACACATCTGTGTTCGGCACTCTACAACGGTCAAATCAATATCACAGCACCGAAACTGTTGAACAAAAACTCTCTCCGAATTAATGCGGTGAACATCGATTGGCAGTAGTGAGCACCATTTCACCGTGATTGGAGGGAACCAAAACCCAGCCAGAACTAAACTAACTAAACAAAACGTCCCCAAACACCTTTCCGCATTCCTTTCTTCAGAAACTGGGGAGAAAATGTGGGATGTTGAAATCAAAGTCACCGGATTGGATGAAAACGGATATTTGACCGGGTCGCCAGGCGATGATGCGGAAATTCATTGCAAGGCTTTCAGTAAGTTCATCGAATTGTTGTAACTTTTTAAATTGGTCAAGTATTTTATCTGCTTTGAGTCATCTTTCAACGCGACTAGAGGTAAATTGTCCGAGGGTTAAAAAAGTTTTCGAACGAGTCGATTTTGTAAACCAAATCTTCATTTTGTCACATGATTGCGAGGTAAAATTGATTACACTATTATTAGTGAATAGTTGGAGCTTACTCGAAATTCGTTTCGTCAATATTGATTTGTCGAGACCAGAAAAATGTGAATTAAGCGAGTATGATCCACAGAAATGGAAAAAAAGCAGATGACTGATCAGTACGAAAAGAGTATATCTATTCCACTTAGTCGTTCGTTATTCATTTATAATTCAGATATGACCACCGAGGAGCTGATCACTGAACAGTCGAAAGATTACATCGTGCATTATGGCTGGGAATTTCAACACCTGAGTGGTCAGCCGGCCACCACTCGAGATGTTGCCAATGACATGAAGATGGATTCGAAGAGCAGCACCTTGAGACTGGTCGATTTGCGTGCGCAGACATCAGCGAACAGAACACTTGGCCGATGTGTCGTCGAGTTCATCAGAAAACCGTCAGACGATGTACCGTCAGCTTTGGGTCGGAAGGGAACTCGAATGGCGAGTAAATTCTTCTTGATCAATGTTCCTCCGATGGATGATGTTGCGTCAGAAGACTTGGATCGTAAGTGACCGGGGGGGGTGGTTTTCCACGGTTGGTACAACTGATTTCGGTTACCACAGACGAGGATATCTCAATTGTTGAAGTGCTGATGTGATTTTAGCCGTACTCAGTTTCGTGCGGTTTTCAGATAAATATTTTGGAAATATCCCCATAGTCTGGATTTAGAAAACGTAACGACGAACACTTATCTGTCTTTTTGGTACTTCTCTGCAGACCACCATAGTACCGATGCAAAGTTTTAGCGTTGTTCAAAACTATGCTCCAGAGTATTGAATTAAAAGGACAAAGCTTAAAGTGAAATCTGTTTCCATTGCATGTGTGAGCACATTAATCACCCGGTTCACCAGTCCTGTGTGTTTGTCTCACCATCATGTTGACCTTTGGCCACAGGACCTGTAGTGTCTTGATGAAATGTGCTTTGCGAGCATAGGATTGGTCTGTGCAACGATTGCGATCGCCTCGGTCGTAGAGAGGATTCGTTGTCTGAACCCTTTAGGGTGGTTTGCCGACACACGATAGATAACGCTGAATGACCCGTCTCGTGATAGTGTGCTACCCGCATCGATCACATGGGCCAGTAATGCATGGGTTATCGACTTATTGATCCCTACGGCTAAACATGTAGGATAGTGTCCTTGAGCTAGATCGGACAGGCGTCTGGTTGTTCTTCAGACGTATTTCATTCTACAAGAGCGAGAATAGGAATATACACAGTATGAGGTAGGACAATTGAACAGCTTGTCCTTGATTTTCGTTTGCAAACACTGTTTATTGTTGAATAAGATTTGGAGTTTGACTGCGCAGGTCACCCGCATTCCTGCTATAAGTGGATACATTGGTGATAACTGGACTCAGTGTGTGATTTCCTATCTTCAAAATGAGTATGCCCGCAAGCAGAGAACCAAATCAGGATCCCATTACTATGCCATCTTTTTTATCTATGTATAGTTCCTTCACACTGGAATTGTACATTTTTGGTGCACAGCTTTAGGAGCTTCTTGTATGTATCCACTGGTATGCCTTTATCGATGTCTTCTATTGATGATAGATATTCACGAAAAAAGTCAGTAGTTTCAGCATGTGGTACGCTTGCGAATAACGAAGGTACGTCGAGGGAAAGCGTTTTCTGTGATTTGGCGTTCACATTACTGATCACGTTGACAAGATGGAATGTGTCGCGAAGGCCATATGGTGACAGCTTTGTCCTTATTGGTTCCAGGAATTCTGTAGGCCATCGTGCTCTGTTATGGTATCGTGAACCTGACAGGTCAAGCATAAGTCACATGGGAACATCTATTTCTTGTTCTCGGCAGACCATGGGATTATTGATCCTATGGATCTTGCTCACATGTGGTCACATCTATCACATCTGTCCTAGTTTTCGAAGCGTGGTGGCTGTTCTTCTCAATGGCTATAGTCTTGTATTCTTATTTAGTTTCGGTGAACTTAGTTGAATCGCTCAGTAGTTCTGCCATTTCCCCACGGTAGTCATTTCTATCCACGAGGACGATACCTGACTCCTTTTCAGGGCGCGTAATAAGAACTGCTTGCTTATCTCGCAATTTTTTTAGCGCTCTCTCCAGTTTTGTTGTGTATTTCTAAGTAGCGCTAACACTTTACATGTGTCCTGTACTGGCCCGAATCGAAGTACCGAAAAGGCCCTGTTACATTTTCTGAATAATCAACTTGTGCGCAAACCAGTCACCGGTTTCGAAGGCATTTGAACACAAATGAAGCACCCGTGCTACTATTTGGCCGCAGTCTGTCGGAATTCGTCGATACTTTATATCATGATCGTTTTCTTCTAGTAACCGATACACGGAACCGTTCTCCTGCGGTTCGCACTTGTCAAACCGTGTTGTTTTTGCTACTTTCCGGGGTGTTTTTTTTTTATCGCCTGTATACCTTCATTCAACATTCACTTTGTTTTCTTTTTCGTACCAAACTGTTCCGCACAGTTGACCGTAGCCGCTATGAGCTAACCGTTCGGGGACTGAACGACCAAGGTGCCCTCCCGCTGCGACGAGGTCAGCCTGTCAAGCTCGAATGTGTTGTTCGAGGTAAGTGACGCAAATATTGCGGCCATCCCCGTCCCTCTCGTATGCAGTGTAAAGTAAACAAGTCACCGCGTGGCGCTAAGTGATTATTGATCTCTCCTGAATAACTCGATCGTTTAAATCATACTAGATTCAAAACACACTCTTCTTTGGTTGTGTTCAATATTCGCAACGAATGCTTGGGTGGTGTTATCCAAAGGCGACTTCATATGCACAATTTAATTACTCCAGTGCTTTTAATATGCATTTCCCGCGCACTTATACTGTGCACTGCCACCAACACTCGGTGATAAAGAACTGACCGATAGTCCCGCAGACTTGACATTTGATTCCGGAAGTGATCGTTTTGAGACACAATAGAACAAAAACAAACAAACCAATAACGAACCGCGGTGCGAACGACTGTCGTCGATTCGAATTATTTGTTACTTTCAAAAATGTAAGCTTATCAAAGTATTGGACTACACTAATGACAACATGTAAAATTGATGGGATTGGGTGAGGACAACTCAAAGAACTTCATCAGAACATTGTTGCTATTTATCGGTATTTCTGCTGTTTTTTTTGGTTGTTTCATCCACCCACGGGTCTGTAGATGATAGAACCCATACACAACTGGGCTCGCAGTACTTCCTGCGGTAACTTCGGCCCGGCCGCTCAGAATGATAATCCAAACAGGAACGTGATAGATCGATTGTGGTAGTACGCCGGGCGATTGCAATGCTGGTGACGCGAAATCAAGACTCGAGACAACCGACCTACCGCGGTCTTCAGTCAACCATTAATGGAAGCATACGTCATTCGTTCGACTAAGATAAACAGGCGTCCTCCAGTTGGACAGTTTGCGGAATCCAATTGTTCGATGACATTCACACCAGCAGATCATCTCATGGAACGACTAATCTCCGAGCGACTTAGTTCAAACGAAATTATACCCGTAATTTTACCTAAACATTCTTGATGACCAGTTGTCTGGTAACTGATCAGAGCCACGTTCAGTCAGTGGGTATCCTGACCACAGCTGCTTTAACTCAGAGGATGAGCGAATAAAACCAGAGCCTGTTCGTTATACAAAACAAAACTCGATGATATACTGGAAAGTTCATAGCAGAGCATCGTTCTTGTATTCAGTTACTGTACCTAAATAATCCAGTATGTCCATCGTAAAATGAATTAGACAAGACTTGTGTTGCGTTCTTTAGTCCGTATCTAATTCATCGAGTTTTCTCCCGACAGACATTGTGACCGACACTTTGATCGATTTTTCCACTGCACGACAAATGATCGGTTGGCAGCTGCCGGTCTATCCCAGTGGGTTTATTGGTAATCCGGGTGATCTGGCAAGGCAAGTGTTAGTCACCCAAAGACAACTTCAAATGGAGGGGATCCGAAATGATCTGATCGACGGTCTCCGAGGAAGATGTTGGTACCACGATGGAACCTCGTATTATTATTCCCGTCATTTCCCGATCTTGGTCCCTCATAGCAGTGAGTTGCTGATTCGTGTCTGTCCCCACACATTCCCTACTTTATCGTGTTAGTTGCTTTAGATGTTGTAAGGATTTCACAAACGAAGGTAATGTTATTGTACCACATGGTACGAATTATCGATGAATATGAACCTTTCCAGAACTGCAAATAAACTCGTTTATACGCAACTTAATTATACATATATCAGCTTAGCGCATATGATGATGGATGGGTCACGCTTTATCATTGCGCACAAGTGGGTAGTCCGATTGATTCATCATAGATAATTTTGTTTTGTATTTGTTTTGCTATTTCTTGCTTAATTAAGATCGAAGGCTGATTGGTTGTCCAAGAAAACAATGATTTGTATTACCAATAAAAAGAACAGAAGAACCTTGTCCTCCCATTTAGATTGGTGGACCACCTAAAGACCTGATTCTTCAGCGAGATTGGATTGTTCTAAAGGCCCCGGGTTGAATGCCCAATTTTGGGAGCACGAGCAATCTACTCGATTCAGTTGGGTTCGCATATCAACCAGTCATGAGCTCGGGCTCCTTGAACTATCAACAAAAATTCGGGATAAGGTTGATTAAATGACAGTGAAAACAACAGACTGGCAGTAGACAAAGGATCGTTTGGGTGAATTCTAGATCCTTTTGTCTCCCGCGCGGTTCGAATTTTGCCGCCATCGCTGGTCCCCGTCTCTAATTGGCAGTCTCCGATGGGGCACGACCCCTTTCGTGAAATATTGTAACATCATTATAAAACAAACAAATGGACTAAACTGATAAAAGACGGAGAAAAAGCAAAAGGAACGGAGGAACGAGGAAAACATTATGAAAAAGATTCATCATGTGAAATCCATGTCCAACTCACTGGCGAAACTATGGAAGCACCGTACAACTGTTCTATCCATGTTAGGAATCATCCAGAATGTATATTCAACGAGCACTCAACTCAGACTCGAACTCGGCGTGCATGATTGCCAGTTAAATACGGTTCCATAATACTATCCGGACCCCATCTCGAGGTCGCCACAACACTTAGAGCTGATGGGAAACAAACCGGTAAGACCCAGCGCAGATTAACCGATGGTAAGGTGTGTGTGTGTGTGTGTGCGTGCGTGCGTGCGTGCGTGATCCGTAATCACTCACTCTGGATTCGAACCATAGCTTAACCTCGCTGGATGTACGCTGCTGATAGATCCTAACAACAATAAAATAGCTGCAAAAAGTTTCCAAGGATTTTATTAGCAGTTTGAGCGTTGATACTTAAGACGAGCATCTCTCATATTTAGGGCACAAATAGGCCACAACGGAATGGTTCAATGTGGTGTTCCTAAACGTGAACAATTCCTTGCCTTATCAGTGGGACTACTGCCTTTCCAGACCGTTTCCACTATTCTCCTACTGACCTTGAATGGAATCGTTTGTTTCGAATGGATACATGACGCAAGTGAACATGAAATCCAACAGTGTGACAGTGTGTTTTCAGACACAGAATAACTCAGTCGCCTACGAAACCCATTATGGGATATGTCAACGTGAATGGCTCGAATCCCCTCGGTCTTGTATTCATTAACTACAACGCTAACTAATATGAATATCGTTTTCTTACAATTAAATCTTTTCCTGGACCGTTTCGTCATTATGTGAGTAATTTGACTCAGTCGTACCAGAGCATAGTCCAAGTAACTCTGGTCAGAAAACCAATTTAGGCTTGCCAGAACAAGCATCACGATCAACAAAGCCTTTGTCATGATCACTTAGCAAATTTCTCATTTGTGAGCAACTTCTTCAATTACATCACATCAAAAGTGGCGTAACAGATTCACGTTTTGCATCACAAACACACAAAATCGATGAACACGGAACAACTGGTTGCGTCGGGTAGCGTTCCTTAGAGCCTCGGGGATTAGCTGTACGCAATGTACCCTATCTAATTAATCACTAATCCAATCTGGTCCCGTGTCTGATTATGCGAATGTACTGTGATCAGTATGCGAATTAATCAATTTTGGGTGAGTATACCTCTCATATTTTCGATGTGGTCAGTGCTTCAATCAAAAGACAGTAATTCGTAGATTACCGTTAGTACGCACTCCTGGCATGAATAAAACAAATTCGTGTAGTCTTTATTTTGGTCACTAATCCATCCGAAATTTCCGTTCCAGGTGACGATGGACGAGTTCGTGTCGAAGTACAAGAGATCGGTACTGTCCACGATCGGAAATACATGTGTGCTGCCTACAGTAAGTGTATCCAAATGAATTAGCAATTTCAAGTGTTTCCGAATGACGCCGGGTATCTTAAGCTGTTACTTGATAGCTGGGAAAAAATCGATTTGTTTCGATATGAATAACAGATTTTTCGCTGTTATCAATTTGAATCCGCTAGGACTATCAAGAATGTTCATATGTGAACAATGAGGGCACTAAGAGTGTGAAGAAATACGTCCGTTTTACTCAAAGATCAACTCACCATAACTGCTACCTGTGCGTCATTCTAGTTCCGTGTTGTTTGTGGACATCGTTCTGAATTGAACCATATTTTCCGTTTTTCCGTTTTGCGAATCCCCCAAAACCAGCTGTCATTATTTCATTGGTTTTCTTCATGTTGTTAGGTTGCTTTTCCGACTAATAGCAATCCAATTCAATTCACTGCTCACTAAGCACACTATCCAGTGTCTGTCTGTGTGATTTGTGGAACCACTAGATCAACTAAATGCTTCCATTTTTTGGGCTCGTCTACAGAAAAGGGTGGGTGTGGCCGAATTCCTCACACATGAGCATGAGCCCATGTGCCGACTCGACACAACACAATGGACTGCATGAAACACGCGACATTGTTTTGGACGTATCGCCTCGATCAGCAGTCATGCAATACTTTCACTGTCCGTCTTCTCACGGCTAATCAAAGGGGGAGATGTACACAGGTCTCATGATCCGGAAGGGTTATGCAGTTGGCCTCCTTAGTGAACACTCGCCCTTAAGATATGAGAAAAGTGGATATCACGGCAGTGAGGATGCATAATCTACTTTAGTCATTCAAGTTGAAAATATCTGAACACATTCACTGCGCATTGTTCGAATGTTTTCAAAATGAGTGAAGTAGCTGCATGAATACGCAATGACTATGCAAAATGGGGTCATTATCTCCGTGGTCGTGAACCTCTCTGAGCATCGGAAAGATTAGATAGGACTACAGCAGAGTTACTGACCCTAATTCCGTCAGCAAATTTCAGTAAGTGTACAATTTACCGTAGCATTATATCACTTTAAGAACAAAGCCGAATGTTCAAAACTTTGTTTTCGTTTTTGAGTGTCGTGTCCATGACAAATCGTCCTGTTTGTTTGATCCCAATGGAATTTCTACCTGATCTTGAATACCACATCCTATTCATTGGTCCATTTGATGCCATGCTGTCACCTTGGGAGGGAAGTTTATTGAGTGATGGATAATTGGTCATCCAATATCACGAATGTACAATGTGCTGCACCATGATCAGAACTGTAAAGAGTGCATGTTTAAATACGGCGGCACTTTTCAACTGGTTAATTTGTGAACGTGACAACCGCCTGCTTTTGAGGCCACATCTCCAAAATTCACCTGTATGGGCGAATAAGCTGGATTCTTTGCTATTAACCTGTAGTTTAGGTAGATCCTTCGAAAGTGACTGTCTTAAGTCGAGTTTCAGCCAAAATTATTGGAAAATAAGCATCCAAATTTATCCCAATGGAATTGGAGGATTGTCTGAAAACAACCCACCGAGTAAATTTGGATAACAGATTTGCGGACAAACTTTATTACAGTGATTCCTAGCCATGCCAATACAACATATTTTATAGAACTAGATACTTGACGGATACGGTCAAGGAATGGGTTTTACAGGTTAGTATTCACATCTGTTGTGGCAGATCTATCCGGTGATAGGATGTCGGCATTCGGGTGGTTTAAGACCTGCCGTCAATTGCTAAATTGGCCCGGACTGACTGTGTATTATCACAACTTGCCTCTTAGCACACAAAGGGGGATTGCCAAGGCCAGTCCCAATCGCTTCCTTTGGGGTTAAGAAGCAACACCTCGCCGGTCTGAACAGCCGTTCTCTGATCCTATACAGTGAGTGGAAAGATTTGACTATACTCATCGTTGGATTAGTTTCGACTGGTTGCTAAACAATACAGCTAGTAATTAACTCGGTTGTTCCAGCCCACAACCACGCTCAGTTTTGCGCACGAACACGTTCGGGCAGCCTCGTGGTCGTATGACCGAAATCCGTTGTTCCATATGAATAAGTGAAGCCGTGCGAAACCAAGCAAGTTATCTCATAACCATAAATACACAGTTGGCCTGTATGCGAACAAAACGCTTAGTTTTGCCGTGTACAACGTATTATTGATGGCGATAGAAGCGTTGTGCACTACCTTTGACAGTTTGTCACTTTTAAATGAAAGAGAGAGAGAGAGATGTTGAACTGTATTGCTCTCCACTCTGGAACTAAATGCCCCTGGTATCCGTTTGCGATAAAGATATTCCGCACCATGAAGAGTTTTTCGATGATGTCCTCGGTGCATATTCTCTTTGATCTATTCGTTATGCACAGAATTGGGTTTCTTTTTAAACCCAAATGGCACAAATGTGTGGTAGTGGATATACCGTCCATTCCATGCTGGATTGTTTTTTCGCCGGCCGCCGTATCGAGCCATCTTCTCGAGGAGTCCAAACTACGTTTAACACAAGGTTCTGATTCTAGTGTAAAACGATGTGCCGAACTGAACGTGTTCAGTAGGTAGTTCTCGTGACCAGATCGATCGGTTACATACAGAAAGTTATCCAGGTATTGTAAAGTCTGTGGGTTGATGCGTGCAACGGTCTGTTTTCCAAATTTACTACATAAAATTCAACGAAGTGCTTCCTCATCCCCTTGGCGGTTAATATGAGCATACGAGAAACATTTCATGTCCAGAAAAAAACTAATAGATTTCCTAGTGATATCCCCCTTTCAATCCCACTGCATCTTACCTAGCCGCATGGATAACTGACGACTTCCACAAACGGGACATTAGTAACCAGTGATGCGACGTCCGAGTCCATTATGTTTATTTGTTTGAGGTTTTAAGGTGTAATCTGTTAGACGGAGACTTCTTTATTTGATCAGTGTCTACTGTCTCGGCCTCCATGTTCAAGAATTTGGTGTCGATATTTGGAATGGCATTTTTCAGCCTAACGAACTTAAGAACACAATCCTACGAAATTGGCAGAGGAATGCTGTATTGTCCACCCCCACGTATCGCATCAATCAATCCGAACCGTATCGAGCGGCACGGCAGTTCTCATCACGCACGTAAAACATGCACTTTTATCTACCTCACACCCCTCCACCGCCCGTGTTTCATTACTGAGATCTGAACCATTTTCACCACATTGTCGACAGTGGATGGATGGAAGGTGATTTTGTCCTGAGTCGGTCTTAAACGGCTTACAGCGGTGACAACCGCGGTTCGCCTACTTCCCCCGTCTCAAAGGCCGAAGCGAATGGACCACTGGTTGGCTACGCCATATGGACTGAGATGATTGACGAATTGACAAAGACACGCATCCCTCTGTCTACAGTGAGCGTCAGAAGGCTTTAGGTCGGGAGATTATAAAGTCAATAAGGGCCGTTGTCCGTGAAAATCACAAGTGGGCGGCATTACTGTAATTAGCTAAGTAACT
Source organism: Fasciola hepatica (assembly GCA_948099385.1). NCBI lineage: Eukaryota > Metazoa > Platyhelminthes > Trematoda > Plagiorchiida > Fasciolidae > Fasciola > Fasciola hepatica. The sequence goes on along the minus strand of CANUEZ040000012.1, from coordinate 2,695,527 downwards.
GTTTAGGCGGATGTTTGATTGAGTTTGAGAATCCTGTGAACCAAACGTAATTTTCATCGTCACATGCTAAATCAGAAGACGAATGAATAGGAATCAGCTCGACAGATGGTGTGCATCAGTACTGCTTTTATTCTGTCCCTCTCACCGCAACATACTCCCACTTATAGACGTGAAAACCGGAAGTCGATTGACAGATGTCTCGTACGAATGGGTGTTTACCGCAGCAAATAACGAGCCAATATCTCCAGGATATTTCTTCGACTCCATCGAGGCCTCCGGAAATCAGCTCAGTGTGAGTCAACGTCAACGAGCATTACAATTGCCAGAACATTTGCGAGATCAGTTGCCAGTTGAAGGACGTTGTTTGGTTCTATATCAGCCTTACGCGGGTGATTTAAGTGGTCCACAGATCAATGTGTATCACTCGAATCCATTTGTGTTGATTCATCCAATGACAACGGATCCGGATGAGATGATGAAACAACCAGACCCTCTACGTGAAGGTGAATCAAATGAATCTTTCCCCGTATGATTTATTTCACCATGGTACTTCCACCCCTAGATTTGGCCCTATAAAATTGAAAACAAACTGTCAATTTGTTCCTTTGTGTATTTTCACTGAGATCGCGAATCGGCATTCCAGATTTCACTCCGATGTGTATACGTAAATATGCCAACTTGCACATAAACAAGCGCTGCTGAAGGTGGTACCACTCGATCAACATCCAAGGTTTAGAAACTTGTATACTCGCAAACCGCAACTATTATGCGAACACAAATCAAAGGATTTACGAAAGTGTCAAGTATTTTTTGATCAATTAGCCTGAAAGTCATTGAATTGAAGGTCATTCTACTCGTCTCCAATTCCATCAACCATATTGCTAAAAATAGACAGACTGGATATGGTACATTATCTGTGCTTCTTTTCAGACAGATTCAATTGCGTCACTGATCGTTCTATTTTGCGATACTGGATCGAAAGAGATGTCATAATGAACACACAAAGACATGATTTTTGGTTTACATTTGCAAAAGTGATGCCTTGCTTGAAATACTTCTGAAAAGAAAAGCCAGTCTCACACAATACGGTGACTTTACTGCAACTCGACATGTGACTTCCTGGGTAATAGTGTCCAAAATTAATCAAAAACCCAAGAGAAAAGTGCAATAATATAATTTTACAATGGAATAATTGTTATTATGAATTGAAGATCCATCCAGTGCAGTGTTATCAGGTCATTCACTTCACAACCGAGATTAGGAAATGAAGTTGATTTCCCGGCTATCATTTTAGGAGTCCCCAGTTGGGCCTCGGTGGATGTGCACCGCAATGCGGATGAGTCCCAAAAACAATGGAACAGCTACACAGTGATGCTTCCATTGTTTTTTTCAGTGTGTGGAGTTTAGCGTTGATACGGGATGACGAATCAAAAGTGGGAATTGTTTATTCTGGCCCAATTTGACCCCATGCTCATTTTTATTTAATTGTGGTATTTCATTTGATGCTTGCGCCAGCGGTGCAAACCTATCCGGTCAATGGTTTGCATGAGGGGGATAATTGACTGACTCACCTTTGGGTGAGGTGAAATACTGACAGCGAGATCAATTATTATCCTATAGTTGAATCAGACTAAATTCCAGCATAAGAACTCACTAAACACTGAACAGCTTTTTGAAAGGAAATACGCATAATGGCCAGCTGACAAAGCAACCGGCAAGTTGGAATGGTGTTGTGTGATTAGTGTAGTAAAAGTTGTTATTGATTGACTCAACAAGTCGCATTCGTCCTTGTGTTGTTTCAGGCGATCGCGTCGTGGTCTACGTGGACGGTGTGGACCGAAATCTTGTAACCGTCGTCGAAGGGGGAACAGTCACTCTGACTTGTTATGCAATAGGTAAGCATCAATGTACACAAGCAGCTAGCGTTTGCTGTCTACAATGTTGCAGTTTTTGTGAGGTGATATCCGATTGATTGTGACCACGAGACTTTTCTCCCTCTCCGTCTCTCTACGTGCACACCTCTCAAAAAGATGTAAAAACGTCTAAAACGATTGATGGACTATCGTACACTTGGGAGATTCAACAACGAGACGGGTCTCCGGTGGACACTGGTTCACTTGCTAAAAAAGCCACTCTAATTCAAGGACCCGGAGGCCATCAGTTGACTCTGGTTGGAATACGACCCAGAGCGGCCGGTTTACGCGCACGTTGTGTGGCCACGAACCGAACGGACGGCGAGGTGGACGAGTCTGCCCCACTTAGACGAGGTGAACAGGTTGCGTCCAACTTCTTCGACTTTGACGTGACGCGAACAACGGAACCGGGTGTAGATGGTGCTGAGAAGCAATACACGGGATACGAGGATTTTGCGATTGGTAAGCGATGCATGAACGCACAGGTTCCTTTGACAGTGCAGGTAATTTTTGTCAAATGTAATAAAAGTGCGAGATTAGTGAGCCGGAGTGATGCGAAGCTGGCATCATCGATTACGGTGTATTGTATAACGTAGAAAGTTCGTGATAAAGTTTGCCTTTCAGAAAAACCCCTCGAAGGAACTGTTTTTTTTATTGGAAACAAAATAGTGTGGCGACCAGGCTCCTTTTCAGTTGTTCGTAATCATACCAATATATAACAATAAATATGATTCACAAAACAAGAAAAGAAGAATGATAGTCCAGAAGTGTTTTGTTCATGTTAAATTTCTCGTGTTTTTTCTGATATTCCATAATCTGCCCAACCGGTCCCAGGAAAAACTCTGAAGAAATTTCGTTTTCTTTTCCACCAAAAGAGTACTGGGTTGTATGAATCAAGAAGTATTTTGTGAAAAAATTTCGTAGCTATTCATATACTATTGCACATATCCTTGAAAAATGTCATTCCAGATGAATACGGGCGAAGATACAAGGTTGTGATTGGAGGACTAGATGAAAATGGACGCCTGAAAGCCAAAAAAGGTGACGACGTGAAGCTGGAAATAAAAATACTGGGTGAGCTTAACAATACAATCGAGAATCCTGTATTGGTCGGTATTATTTTCTACTATGACCTCATCACCTTTTCTGTTGTATTTGGGACGTTCACATGTCACTGTCCTGATCTGCACTTATCCGTTACTTTCCCCAAAAGATACACTTACTAACGAACTTTCGTCAATCGGTACCGACCCGACAATCACACATTTCGGTCTGGAGGCACGTTATGACAACGAGCAATCTGCACCTTTCTCTGGCTTGGCCGATTCGATCACAATTCACGGAGAAGATGGTGTGATCAATCTGAATGGATTGCGAGAGGAAACAAAACCACCGACACAATTCCGAGTTGTTGTCGAGCGTGAAGTCGAGTCCCCCGAACCGGATCCCCAAACTGGAGTTACTCGCAAGAAGACTGTTCGGATCGCCTCGGATTACGTGAACGTGGTCGTGCTCAAAGAGGACGAAGAAGACAGACCCGGTAAGTGGATTCTATATGTGATGAGCAAGCCCGATATTGTAATGTCAAAATGACCCTAATGAGCAAACCTATGTCCCCGCTTCCCTGCTAGGTCTTTCGTTATTAGAAAAATCAGCTATATTTAGGAGCTAATGCTGTGTTCCCCAGATTTAAACCATGCAATCAAGACCATCATCGAATGGAATACTCTTCGCTGGGATCTATGTTCTAATTTATGGAGAGCAAGAAACGCGTTTGCTTATTTGACCGTACAACAAGAAATGTATGCTCACCACAGATAACGATTCATTCATGTTTTCCCTATGCACTGGTTTGGTATCTATTAGGAGACTAATTCAACCCTGCGTACACACTGAAAACGTATGCTTTGCACTGCTTGTCCTGCCTTCTCCCCATTGATTCCTTCCACTCGAACGGTTGCCTGGCGCGACCACTGTAGCGATTAGTCAGTTGTGGTCACATTCATCCGAGTACACATTTCATCCAGTTCGTTAGCTCCGCAATCACTCGCACACGATGTGAACCAAACGCATATTTCCGTTCTACAACCGCAACCACAGGTACGCGGCACGGAAGCGAATATCTGACGTATGTTCCTTGCAGTGAGAAACGACTGTATATATATATATATATATATATATATATATATATATATATATATATATATATATATATATATATATATATATATATATATATATATATATATATATATATATATATATATATATATATATATATATATATATATATATATATATATATTCACTAGAATCTAATTTGAAGCGTCTGGAGTGTGAATGGATACTCTTCATTGAAGAGCCCACAGCTCGTGTGCTTCCGGGGAAATTTTGTCCACACTTTTACATACTACTTACTATCAATATATATATATATAAAATTTCCCCGGAAGCACACGAGCTGTGGGCTCTTCAATGAAGAGTATCCATTCACACTCCAGACGCTTCAAATTAGATTCTAGTGAACATATAACATCGGAGTGTACAAGTATGAAGACGAGTGGGCAGAGGAGTACCGGGTACGCATACCTGATGAGCGGCAACAACCGCGAAACCGGTCGTGTGCTTCCGGGGAAATTTTGTCCACACGTTAACATACTACTTACTATCAATATATATATATATATATATAATATATATATAATGTACAAATCTTAAAATGGAAATCCCTTAGGATTGAAATGTCGTTTGCGCTGGTGAAAAACTTAAATACTTCAGAGGCGGATTAGAAAGCTAACAGAAAAGAGAATCTAGGGAATGAAATTGGCACCGTGTTGACCGTAGTTTGATTGACTTGTGCTCCAGGTTAAGAGCGTTGTGCTCTTGTCTAAGGTCCAGGTGAACTACTCAATCTATGGCGACTGTCTCTCTTCAAGTAGGGTAAATAACACAGAACGTCCTTGGAAGCGATTTCTCGTACTAATGTTGTTTTTCATTGTTCACTTCCCAGTGAAAATGGTTTTATTTATACTTTATAACAGTACTACTGATTAGAAACATCTACGGCAACAGCTTCGTGAAACGCAGTTAGTACACTGTACTGAAATAGGAATTGTTGTTTACTTAACGTAATGAATGAACGTTTCCACGTCTAGAATAAGAATGATGACTATCGGTTTTATTTATTCCCGCAAGTTGCTTCGAAAAACCTATTTTTCCCCTAATTTTTCTACAATCGTGGAAATGACGGTCATTATACAAGCTTAGTTAAGGGAAATACGATGATAAATCTCTCTTCATGTACGTGGTGTGTCCCCAAATCCATCTGCATTCTACTCATAAACCGACCCACGGACACGGAAAATCTCGGCCCGCTGACTAAATGGCTGACTGAGAAAAATCTCTCTCCCAAGCACACACACACACAGGTTATTTCACGCTTAGGAGTGTTCGCGAAACTGACGTAATCACCCTACTGGATTATCGTTAAGGTTGATTCGACCCCGGGTGGGGCATAGACATCCAACTCCGAGTTATTTTCCGATTAATTTGGTCGCATAACGTGTCGGTCGTGTTGCTGAGATCCGATAAATGTGTGCAAACGAAGCTAACATCGAACGTGATTGACCCTTCAGGTCCGTTACGAGACACCTCGTTGAATTTAGTCGACTCCAAGTGGGTGGAATAAAAGTTGCCCGATCGGATTCACTTATCACAGTTGGTTTGCACGGTCGATAAACGTGCACCGGATAGAATTCTTGTCCGTTTCTTTTATGACCAAGATTAAGCTATTCTTGTTATATAAATTAGCCAATATGTACTTGTATCAGTTTCATGCGTCTGGTTTTCGCTCACGTGAGTTCTTCAGATGAAGGCGGTTTTGAGAAGTTCAACCATTTTTCTTGCCAATAATTCTGTACCCTTGTTTCAGTGAAACCGGAAGAACCCGTGACAGAAATTCATCCAATAATTGACGGACTGAATCGCTGTGACCATTTGCCAATTAATGTGGGAGAGAATGCTACGCTAATTTGCCGCCCGAACGGTAGGTTCACAAATGCTACTTTTAATAGTCCTTTTACCTACGGCCCATTGATACGGGACAACAAATACTCTTGGGACGAATTTTATTGTTACATCAATAGACAGAATGAAACCGGTTGTCCAGTGACCTACTATAATTAAAACGGATGGATGATTGAACCCACTTGATTCCGTGCACGAAAATCTGAAAACTACAAACAAGCAGAAAATGAAGAAATGCGATTCGCCGTTCTTCAAAATAATCAAGAACTGAAATAGATAGCACTGCGGATTGAAACAATGACTGTTTGTAGCTGGATGTGTGTGTGTGTGTGTGTGTGTGTGTGTGTGTGTGTGTGTGTGTGTACACGCGGAACAGAGGATTAGAAACAAGGGGCAAGTACCGTGAGCACAGAATCCATGTCAGTGTATCAGCAAAACTGAGAGCGTGAAATAGCTGCCCGACGAAGGGCTATTCACGGCGAGACAGAGACCAGATTGAGGTGTCCGATGAGAAGCATGACACCGTGTTGAACTCTGTTAAGAAGGCAGTTGAAAGAAAATGACGTTTCACCTCAAAATGATGTTCATGCCAAAGAGTTACCAGTATCCGGTCCTTGTAAATATTGTGGATTTTGAGTAGGTGAGTACGGTGGAACGTGAAGTACAGATGATGATCTTTTCAAGATTGATAAATCTAAAGCAAAAACCTCGCGCTGCAATGCTTTAGGAAACTGATAGTTTTCAATAGATATTCGTTGTATGCCAAAATTATTGCGATGAAATGATTGTCAGGTCAATCAGGTTCCACTCTCCACGGTCGTCGATAAATCATATTCGTTCGAGTCATTTTACTCATTCAATTTGTTTGATACAAGTTACCACTGACTACGATAGGGGTACGCACGAATAACACTACTATGAATTGCTCCTATAAGGCCATGTATACGCAGAGTTAGAATGCTTCCACTCGAAGGTAAATTTCAGGTCCGTCAATGGTAACTGTCTCGTAATCTTGTTTTTCCCACCTCACCAGTAGATATTTTATTTGCAACAGTAACTGGGATCAAAAATTATTTTGGTGGACAGAATTTGACAAGTCGCGCAACTGGCCGTTTGACAAACGTGTACATATATACTCTAAGCAGACGACCTGCAGATTCCATCTGAATGCTTTTTGGAAAAACAAGCAACATGCTTTGAACTGTTGCGTACTATTGTCTAGACGTTTGTCAATTATCGTGCAAGACGCTATTCTTAGTATGGAATAGACAATGTAATTTGCATGAGATTCTCTAGTTCCTTATGTCCCGGTGTCCTCTCACGGACGCATATTCTCAGCTGGAATTCTTGTATAGTCCTTTTCCCCCACCACCGTGTGTACAATATTTTTTTCAGTGTAGAAACGTTTGTCATGTAGGCTGTACGACTTCTTCTGGTCATCGTGTAACGGGATGGAGATACATTTTTGTCGAAGTGGAAACAGAATGGACATTAGGATGAAGATTGATTTACAGTGAATAGAATAATATCACGTAGCAAACGGTACATTCTCCTTCACCGAGTGGATAACTTGCGTCATATTCGTATCCATTCTGTTGATTTATGAATATCAGTGAACGAGGGTTTAATACATAATTCTATGGTATGATCTCTTCTGGCAGGCGAAATGCCGATTTCTCGGTTAGTCAATTGTCGGTGAACAGTCGATAGATTAGTTAAAACAGATTCAACCACTCATCTTCAGCGACATTCGAAAGTAGCATTTTTCTGTGCACGACTCGGTACAACGTTATACAAAGAGCCCAGAGTACCTGATATGTCAAAACAATTGAATTTTTCATGCAAGGGTTCGGGGCTTGTTCCGTAGAGGTGATCGGGTCTCACGTTGTTCGATCAACAACTGATTCATGCATAGCTAACGGCACTAACTCACGTATTTTTGTAAAATCTAAGAAGGCATACAGATCATTTTCTGTGGTACAATATTTTCTTTGTTGCCAATATCGTCTCGTAAACCACTGTCCGCTATCCCCGAAACAAATGGATGGCTTGTTTCCACGTTTAATACTGCTTACTTTCTGACGAACAGAGAGGTGAGGTAAAAGTTGGCTTCATTAATTTTTTTTCTCCTGTCTGCGGGATGGTGATTGTCCATTCATGGAAACAGACACACGAATTGGTTTGGACAACTTGATCTACGGCTGGGAGCTCAGGCATCCACAAGGACAGCCACTGCCTCATGTGAATTTGCTTGCCCGGGCCGTCAGACAGGAGGGCAACAAATTGCAACTGTATCACATGATGGATCCAGGATTCGCTTTGATCGGACGCTGTGTGATTATCCAGACCACGGGCAAATGTTTACGTTTTAGCAGTTCCTACTTCACCATTGGTCCCCATGGTCCCGGATGCGGACCGAGTAAGTTTCACATGCCTGAAATGCCAATGGTTTATTCTCTATCTAACACGTGTTTACTGGTTATATTTTTTCACGGCGGTTAGTTTTGCTGTGATTTCAGACAGAGTGGCAATATAATCATAACAGTTAACAGGTCCTAAATACTAGCTCTGTGGAGAGAAAAAGTATCAGAATTCTTTTTTTGCTGTTTGAGTCATGAAATTATATTACGGGTACTCTTGGTGTATCGGCTGAGCTATGCGTGACCATGGCATGACAAAAAAGACGTTCGCGAATGAGGCCGAGGAGGGGAGTACGGTACAGTAGCCTCGGATACTTGTATTCATTCGTGCGTCTGTCCGCTGTCCAGAGAGCCACCGTATGTATGAGCGTGCGTGGATTTGTTTGGGTGCTTGTTTAGATACAGCGATCTGTCTCGACAACTTGTCGACTGGGAGTGTAGGCGTGTGCAAAAGTGCATATACAGAATGACTGAGTAACCGATTAGGTAATTATGCAGTTCATTCCGCATTTGGTGGATGGTAGATACTACTATGTATTGTAACACGCAGGGGCAATGCTCTTCCGACGAGGGTAGCGCGTGTGTGATCTGCAAAAGCACAAGAGAAGGAAAAACTCCATTAGCCGAGGCCCAGTAAGTGTATCAACAGGCACCAACACTTACAATAAACGAACAACAAGATGGCGGCCTCCAATCTGGCCGTTACAGTATGACTCCATCTGCACTTCAAACAGGACACTTACTGTCTGTTCGTTTGTCTCTTGACTGGGGTGTTTGAATTACAATTTACGTGACGAATCATAAGCGTGAATCATTAATGGGACTCATGTTCTGTCTAGAATGACTGAAAAACCTTTAAATAAACAAATAAATAAATATATATATATATATATATATATGTATATTGGTAGTAAGTAGTACATATACATATAAAGGGAAAGAGACAGTTGAAGAATGTCCTTGGCAACACAAGGCGTCAAATCCAGTCAATATCAGGTAAACTGATAACATGATTATGCGGAATTTTTCAATTTATAGGTAGTAAGTTTTTTATCTGACTGTGAGACTACAAATAAGCTTGCCAAACAATAGACTATTGGATGAATTTTTTCCTTCCTCTATATGCAATGGACTGTTGAACCGCCAGTAGACACTCCCGTTGTGTCAGGGATTAGCTTATGTATTCTCCAGCAAGCATTCACGCTGACTGGATTAAACTAATGGTAAATAATAATGATGAAATATTTTGGTGAATCAAATATCAATATCATTCTGTCGATAATCAGTCTGTACAAACTGAAATTTTATCTGATCTGACCATGAAAACGTTGAACCAAGCCGTTTTGTTGAAATGGTACGCACAACCAAGAAGGTGCCTATCGGTGATGCCGAACTTAAATTTTGATCTAAATAACCGCCGTGTCAGACGAATCACGCTTACATAATCCGACCAAACTCTTGAATCCTCTCCTAGCAACATATCTTTCAGACCGAGCTGTATTTCTGAGGTTGATTTTGCTTTTGTGATTACATGTAAATAAGAGAGAGGGAATAAGTGAACAGCGTAAGCCGTTCCATATCCACATCTAGAAATCGAATTGCGCTGGTACGATTTTTTTTTCTGGGGCATCAAATGCAACAATGAAGTGAATGTTATTGTCCATCAGCTAGCTACCTTCTTCTACACTGAACACATTTCAGATGATTCTGTGGTTATCCCTGATGTCCCGGGCGAGCGTCCAACTCCTGTGACTTACTACAAGGTACGAATCAGCATTGATGGTTTGGACGAAAGCCGTCGACTAGTGGCTCAGCCCGGAGACAACGTGACTCTGAAGTGCACTGCGCTCAGTGAGTTTACCGCTTTGAACATGAAATTGTACCGTTTTTGTGTGAAAAATCATCCGGACGATCAAATTGGGCAAGTCAACTCAGTCCACCATTGGCCTAAGGCCTGCCTTTCGTTCTATCGTTTGTTTATTCCATGAATTCAGAATGGATAGGCATGCAGTATGGTCAGATTCTGTCATTTTGCCTTTGATATCTAAACTTCGGCAAACTGTGTGTTTGTCTGTTGAAAAATTCAAAATTTTCTAGTTTCTCAAATTAACATGGTACACAATATACCAAATTTCTATCCCAATGAGTCACAATCCAAACAGTAACCACCAACTGTTTTTCAGTCGTACATGCCCGCATGCGTTTGCAAATCATTTGTTTTGAAACATCTGGTCTGTGAATCGATAATGACGACTAAAGAATGCACACTACTGTGACCTCAGACTGGCCTGCGGTAGATAAAACCAGAGTGAATGTTTCTTGACGCGCCCACAGTTCTCACAAATCGTTTTTGATATGTTTGTTATCATAAACTGAAGTGGGGCACAAGCCCTACTTTCGACATTGATAGGGCTTCCTCTTTTGGTTGTTTCACATGAACCGATCAACAAAGAGAGCTTTGGCGCGATCGCCAACGAATGGCAACCGACGTGACAATTATCAGAATATGCTGTCTGTCATGTCACTGATGAAGTGATGAATACGCGGACACATCGGTGCCATTTGCCTTCATTATCCCTGTCTACTTCATTTTGTCTTCCGTAATTCTAATCCAAATGGACACTGTGTTTGACCATTTGTGAAGCACTGAAATCTAGCTTGTTTAATATCATGTATACTAATAACTTCAAAGAATTGTAATGCCAGCTTCCCCCTGGATGCTCGTTACCCCAGGGACTATGCAGTCGGATTCTACCTAATGAATGGTCTTGGAGATGATCGTGTTGAGATATCAGCTAGTGTGTTTGACGGACTTTTTGTTTATTCAAGATATAAATCCCAATTATGACGTTTTTGCAGATGATACAACGAATGAGCCTATTCTGAACAGCTCAATCGGCTGGAGCTTTGTGAGTGATACAGGGGAGCCACTGAATACCGGACAACTGGCTGCAAGATTTGAACAGACTGAGGATAATGAATTGATACTGTCCAGGCTGTATCCCAATCCGAACGCACGAGGACGTTGTGTGGTGTCACTGGAACAGCGAGTCACATTGAGCTCGCCGTACTTCGCGTTCCACGTCGGGGATGAAGAAAGAAGACGTAAGTTACACTGACGTATTCATCTCTTCTGAGGAGTTTAACGTTCCGATAGGATCGGTATGAAATATGATGGAGATAGAGGGCGATGCCGAGTATCTCATATTGTGTGGACTGTACACTTAAGCTTGTATGAAACATTTTTGTTTTCGCAGTTGTAGAATTTGAACAGATCCCACGGTAGATTTTAACTGTTTCTAAAATACCTCGTTATGCAGTTTTGACGCTTAGCTCTCCCTGGAAATCCGTGGAATCATCTGTGTTGCTACTTTATCTTGAGTCATCTGTGAAAGCGCACACCCACTGACTCCCAAGTGGGTCTCAAACCCTCATGATCGTGAAGCTCAGACGTTAATCCCTGGATTATCCGAGCTAAATCACAATGGTTTGTCTCAAGCTAAGGTTACTGAATTTACGCAGAATTTAATGATGGCAGAGGCAACCAAACTGATGTAGCTAAGAGCGAAGACACTTGCATTTTCGCTCCCAAAACCGCCCGTCACAAGCCGAAATCGAACCGGTGACCTTCCGCTTACCGGACAGTTGCTCTACCAACTGAGCTATCGCAACAAAACGAATTAAAGTTTTCCTTATCAGATCTCGGAAAATGATAGAATTTGTGTGTAGCTCTTTCGCTTAGGCTTTACAACGAAACAAACACGGGGATATGTTCAGATCAGCAATTTGTATTTTAACAAGACATTCATCGGTTTGGCCAAACATTGTGATGCAATGGACGGGCACATTGCCAATAGACGGCCCGGTTCGTTTGACAGGCAGCACGATGGTTTGGCGAACAGCCAGCACGTCCTCGTCCGTCCTGAATCGAGGACAAGATTGGAGCAAACGAAACGAACCGAAGGACAAATCAAATACCAACTATCGTCCGAACTGAACCAACCAATTGGGTTTAGAACCGGGCCAACCACTTAGACGAGCTGATTTTGAATATCAGGTGAACCAGTAAATTTGCGGGTCAGGATTTGGCTGCGACCACCATGCATCATATATATCAGCCATCGTCTTGGTACTGACAAATTGAGATGGTTCGAAGCCAGAAGAGTATTCCCACCAGGGTCAGTAGATCAGAGTAGAACAGAATTGCCAACGTTTCCACTCGATCTCACTAGTATTTGGTTGGTATGCGCGGAGTGTTCAAACTGATTTCGACTATAAGAGATGGATGACAATACCTTGTTTGCTACGAGATTCTTTTACGAACCAGAATTCGGTTTTTACAATTACATTTGATTAGGTAGTTGAACCTTAAAAGTTTCAAAACACATCATACGCAAAACAACTCGGAGAATCATTAGGTCACTACGAACGACGAACTGTACTCCACTTTAACTGGTATGCGTTAAGAACTTCCCGGGAGGATTACCAATAACCAGTCGGGGCCACTTTTCTTCGAACAGTGTTGATGAGTAAGAAAAGCCTGAAATTCTAGTCTAAAGTCATAAATCTGCCGAATGCATTTTATGGTTAGTTTCGTCATTTCGCAAAATTCCATACCTAAATCAGTAACGAATAAAAATTGATGTATTACTTTTGACATCAACCATTCATAAATAGGAAATGATATCGCAACCATCATCCGAGTTCGCAGCTAGTACGGTTTCATTGCGCGTGACAGTTAGCCACAAAGTTCTTTTCTTATGGAAGAAGTTAATAATCAATATCCTGCAAAGAGAAGGTTATACTTTGTGTCCCTTGATGATTGCTGAGCTTGGCGTTTAGGTCACAAACGCTCCATCACCAGTCGAGGTGATCTGCGCACTAACGATGTCATCTGGATTGGTGATGAGACGATTTCTACCTAAACGCCAAGCTCAACGGTCACCAGCCGATACAAACCATCAACCTGAGCTACAAACAACACCAATACTTAAAATCATTGGAAAGGTTATATTTTGCGTCCTATGTGCTGCCAATGGGCAATGAGCAGATGGAGTACAAGCTCGTTTGCTATGAAATGCGTGTTTTTTATGAATCACTATGTCGATTCTGAAGAATTAATTATCTTCTATCGGAAATCACTTATTATTTGAAAATGTTGGCTAGTGAAATTTTATGATCCCATAAGGGATTGCGCCTCTTGAACAGGTAGCCGGTGTTTTATATCTCACGTCCAAGGTCATCTACGCTTCCTAGTAATCAGTAGCCTCCTGCGATGATGGGTTAACAGTCGATGAAGTCGATGAAGTGCCAAATATCAGTCCAGTTCATCACATTCAATTGCACTCATATTTCATAATAAAAATCACGTTACAGCATCAAATATGTTTTATTGAGTTAAAATCATTGAAGAAAAACTGAGAAAAAAGATGTGGCTTCCCTTTTTGACCTAGCGGAAGAGTCAGTTAATCCGTCATATTCAGACAAGCGTGTTCGTGTGGAAATCAGCGGTCTGAATGAGCGGGGACAAATCAGTGTGAATCGCGTGGGTGATGATGCGTCTCTACGTTGTCAAGCGGTGGTAGCGTCTACCAGCAAACCGCTGTTGCCTGGACATGGTACACGCTATGGTTGGGAATGGCGATACATGGACGAGGATCCTGTTTCCACCACAAACGTGGCCGTTGCGGTTGAAGCTAATGGTGAACGTCTGGGATTACGCGGAATTCGTGCTCCGCCCGGATCAAAGGGTCGTAATGTGAAAGGACGATGTGTGGTCCATGTGCCGGCAAATCAGGTGGATCCATCCTTGTCACAGGACGCCTATCTGGTCTACGGATCGGACTATTTCACTGTGGATGTGGTCAAGAAGCCGACCACATTGGATCCGGATGTGATTCCTATCCCCGGACGGCCATCCGGTATGCCGCCTATCTGATCAAATAAGTATGCTTTGAACCATTTCACAATGTATAGGGATAGCATTTACAAAGTGTTATTGATAAAGCAATAACCGCTAGCTTGGTGTTTTAACTGAGGAAGTAGACATTTAAACGCATTCATCGCCACGTTGTTCTGCTTGATTTTGCATGAGATTCGTAGGTGTACAAAAGGGTACCAGCGCCGTGGTGACGAACAAATTTTTTCTACCCAAAGTCAGAAGGTCTTTGATCGGCCAGTTTCTTTTCGCGTAAATTCAGGGAATCAGTAGTTAGTTGCAGTCCGTTCAACTTGGTACGGAGATTAAGTAAAGATGTGATTGATTGTGTTCCTACAACTTTTTAAGCTATGCATGTTTATTTAAAAGTGATCATTATTGTAGAAATAAGTTCAGCAACAGGATGGGAAAAAGTTGTTGTTGAAAGTTTTACCGCCACGTTCAATGTCCTCTTTCAGACGGAATCAAAGTTTTGGTTACTGGCTTGGATGATTCTGGAAATTTGGTTTCCGCTGAGGACGAAAGCGTGGCTGTTGCTTGTGAAGCTCGAAGTGAGTTAGCACTCCAAGTTGGTCGCGCAGACTGTTCTTTGTTGTTGATGAAATTCCGTTTCCTTCTTTGTCAACACAGCAGCTTAACTGTCCAGAGTTTTTCATACCGTGATTGAGCATGAGTGCGATGGGGGGAGGTTCGTATTTCCGTGGCCTGAAAGGATCACTTCATTATGAAAGATAGCCGTTGACCATGCCCCAAAAGCCAGAATTGGAGAATCACATAGTGAATGACCCAATAGTTCTGGCACGATACAGATCCAGATGACAGAGAATTGCTGTCTAACTGAAGATGACACCGATTTTGAGTAGTGTGACTGAGATGAGGAAATGTCTCACGGCATTTGGTTATCACCAATCGTTGTGTACAGAAATTAACTCTAATCCGGATTAAAACTAGAATAAGACAGACTGGTGTTATGTGCATTTTGACGGTTAGTGTTTGAGGTTCGATAGAATTCCTAAATTTAGTCGCACTCATCCAATACTGGAGAAAATAGATTACAATTGTCAGTATTTTACCAGCAGTCCTTTAGGATCGGTTCACTTCCGTTTGTATGTATTATGATGTCAGTACGATGACACTGTGTGTATCTGGACTCACACAGTATCCTTGAGATATTTTCTTGGCAGTTCCAAAGAACTCCCGTTCAAAAACAGGCAATCCTTTTCACTTCATGTGCACTATAATTCAGTAGAAATGTATAAATATTGCAGACCATCGTCTGTTTTTTAAGATATGGGATTGTATAACAGTTGTTATCTCATTTGAATCGCATGGAGCGTGCATAAATAAGGAGTCAAACTGTGAAGGAATGATTCGGCAAAAGAGTACCGGGTACGCCAGCCTGATGGGTGGCAACAACCGCGAAACCGGTCGTGTGCTTCCGGGGAAATTTTGTCCTGTCATCCAGATACAATATTATACTACTCACGTCGTATAGGACTGCACCTTGAAAATACAGTTATCCTCTGAAAGAAAACGTTTTAGAATGACTGTCAGTCTATTCTTTTCACGGCTTGTGTGAATCGATATTTCTTCTTTCTCAGTAGGTTGCCTATCGTTACTTAACATGTGTAAGTCTCTTTAACCGAAGTATGTTATTTTCATTCAATCTTTCCAAAAATATCTTCACAGATGCATCTACAGAAGAACGCCTTTCGACGGAGGGTATGCGGGCTGAATATACCGTATTTTACGGATGGGAGTTCACCGATGCCACTGGACGCTCCATTGATTCAAGTCTGTTTGCCGAGAGTATCACCACAGACTCGATGGGTAACCTGAGACTGCGCGGTTTGACCGCACCGAGACGTGGAAACCTTCCGTTCAAAATACGTTGTGTAGCTGTGGTTAGCAAACGTCCCAGGTCGCCAGATGAACCTGCCGGAGTGGCCAAGTCTTACAACTCGGACTATTTTGCACTGGACATTACTCGAAAAGATGGTTCGTCCACAGGCGAAACGAAACCAGGAGAAGTACCACCTGACAGTAAGTCAGACACGAATCATAACATCATATCGTATGACTGTACAGGATTGTCGTCCCGTAACTGAGTGACTCGCAGATAAACGAAAGCCGAGTCTCAAGACAGAGAACACAAGCTCGCTGTACTAGGTGTACTGTAGGAAAATCTAACAAACAATTGCAATAACATTACCGAAAATTGTGGACAAACTGAACACAGAACCAAGACAGTCAAAAAGACTTAAAAACGCTCGGGTAAGAATGGACTGGAAACGCTTGAGACGGCAGTGCAGGAGCGAGTCTAGTGGTTTACAAAGAAATTCTTCATTTGTGGAAAGCATTTTTACCAATCAACGGTCAGAAGGGAAGTAATTTTCCGAGGGAACACACGCACAAGCGTGTGAACAACCAACATTATAACTGTGGCTATGAGAAACCGCATGATCTTAGAGGGATGGCCAAGTTTAGTCAGTCACACAAATAAGGCAGATAGAGGGAGTGAGATAATTACGTTCAAAAGTTTAAGCCTTGTCAAGTAAACCAGACCATTGTAACGTAACAACAGAACGGGTCATGGATGCCCGTGGCTCAGTGCCCAAGGCTTTCAAAACGGCAAAATAGGTTAGGCAAGCGATAAAATCGGTTTAGAATTAGAGTTCAGTACGAACAGAACAAGATCAAAAATTAGACGGATTGCAATTAAAGTCAATTGGCACTTGTCAATCGACACAAGGGGTCAAATTATGTGACACAATAGATCGGACAAACAAATTAGCACGCGCGCACGAAAGCGAGGGAGTGGCGGTCGGTGTGGAAACTGGTGATTTAAGTCCGTAGAAAGAAATAAAACGAACTGTTTTCGTAAAGACAAAAATTGCGGTAGATAGCATGGGATCTGGACCAAACCGACGAGCTTGGTTTTCGTTTTTCTAATTTCAATAAATCGTTACAATGACCATTACCAGCTTTTTTTCAGATATGCCCTTTATTCTTGGGAACCTTGATTGGTTTGTTTTTCTTCATTCGTCTCAATCTAGTCACCGGGGATAAAGTTCGAGTTTGGGTTGATGGGCTGCGACCAGATGGAACACTGACTGCTCAACCTGGCCAAGATGTTGTGCTAACATGCAAGGCAGAAGGTAAGCGAAATAGCCAATTCCTGGTCTATGGTAATCCAAATCAAAACTTGTTTTTGAAAATGACCGTTCTAAGTTCATTCTACAGTGGACATTAATCAAATTTGGAATGCTAACACCAGATCGTCCGGTACCTACTAAGTACGAATAAAATACACGTGCTAGACCCACTTTCAGAGAAGATAGCTCAATCGGAACACAGTTGTAAAACGATGAAAAGATGTACTATACGAGCTATCATAGCCCCGTAGTTACTGTCTTGTCAATGCAGTTTTCTGTTAGAATCCGTCAAACAGTTGTCAGTAATACTAATCTGACTTTATCTATGCCTTCAGCGGAGCTCAAAAGATTGTTACTTTTTCAATTCACCTCGTCAGACAGACAGTGACGGAAAATAATTATCTGTATCGAATCTTCAGATCATTGACGTTATTTGGAACCTCTTATTTAATTCTGAACGATTTTTGCAGTTGGACAACAAAAGATCCTGTGGGTAACCATGTAGTTTGCATTTCAAAGTCTACGTACTGGTTGACCTTCATGTTTATTTATCTAACTACATCTTGTAAAATACAAACAGCAGAACTGAACGGTATGGGAAGAAAAGGAATATTTGTTCGCTGGAAGTCCTTGTCCCTCATATTGAGGCCACCTCTTCAGCAGTTAATCATCCGCAATTAAACTGCGGATATCACCGTTTTAGTTATGGACCCAAATCTGGAGTTTCATGTTGTTTCATATAATATATAGAGATACATATTGTTCACAACAGTCTAGTTTGTGCTTAATGAGTGTGAGTGGATGCCTCTCTTAGAATAGTCCATTGAGGAACCACAAGTGGTGATTCGCTGATAAATTTGTGGGTTAGTCGCTGCTCACCTCGAGAATGACAACACTGTAATCATGGGTTAGTATTTCTGAGTTAAGTAGTATCTACAGACGGGTGGACGGGATTAATCACTCCCACTCACTCACTCGCTCACTCACCCGCCCACATAGATAAGTGCTTTCCAACGCACACACACACACACATTGTTTGGATTTTCGGGCTCTACCAAACGAATTCCGAATCAACAGCACTTAACACGGAGAAACTGATGTTGATACTTACGGTGACAATAACATTGTGGTCACTGACGTCTTTTTTCAATTTCACATAGCAGCTTTCCGTGCATGATGAGTGGCAGAACAATCTCAATACCCTTTGAGAAATTGCTGATGGAAAAACAATCCATTTAACTATCGCATCCTTCTAGCTTCCTTGAAAATAGACAGGGTTTTGTTTAAAGTAACGAGGTAATTGGGCCAAATTCAGAATCCCTTTTATCTTTGACAAACGGGCAATGATGAAGTGATCGATCGGCCTCAAAACTAACTGGAAAAGCACTTTCTTTTCCGTGGTATAGTAGCGAATGCAAATTTCTTGTTAAGGTGACTAATAAGCAAATCTCGTTTTAGTAGAATAAGGGAATTAACCAGAAACGGATAAGTCGCAGACAAGATAACGTTCCGTTGTCGTACACGCTACCATCCCATCAGTCTGATGTTCCTATTATTTGGTTGCGTCACTTAGTTGCCAGTGTACGTTCAGTAAATTTCACAAGAATCGTCCCCATATCGTTATCAGAGCACCTCTGAAAAATAAAAGATGAGAAATTATATAATGTGTGCTTTATGCCAGGATCTTACATTTATTTGTAAATTGACTGTAAACAAATTGTTGTGCATGCACTTCCATCTACATTCATTCATTTGAAATGTCTTTTTTAACAGACACCACAACTGGACAACAGCTCACAGACGGGAATTTTGGTTGGGAAGTGCGTAGACAGACTGGTGGAATGCTGAATATGGCATTGTTGTCAAACAAAATGGTGCAAGACGGTCCGGTGTTGGAGTTGTATCAGATGAAACCGATAAATGGTGATCAGGATCAACCGACTGGACGATGTGTGGTCCAACGAGACGGCCAAGTCTACAGATCAGCCTATTTCTGGATCAAGGTGGCCTCGATTCCTAAAGGTGCCGAAGTTGAAGGTGAGTGAGGCGGAGCCATTTCGAGGGTGACTCACCCGGTCTCGTAACTAACACTTGTCCCCTCTTCAGTTGTGCTTATCACTGAATATTTCATAATGATTATCATTCTCCATGGCTGTAAGTACTCGAGGGGTTCGAAGCTCATGTTTTGTGGTCTTCATGTACTTCTGACGGATGAGTTCAGCAACTCTCATTTGCTGGTCATTTTTCTTTGTATCAGTTGGTGTAACTGACGAAGTCCCAAAATGTAAAACATAAATACCGCACTGATCTCTCAGAAAACCCAAGATGGAATGTCAGTAGTACTAACGTGTATAAATTCTACCGAAAAACGTACGATGTTTGATCCCACATTAACAAAATTTTCATCTATCCAGGCGGGTGCTAGAAAACGAAGTTTATTGATTGCCATAATGTATGGCGAAATGAATAGGCGATCAGCCTGTTTTACCAAAAAATAAAGGTTTCATTGTGCGTCATCGATTTATCGGTTCGACGAGCTCAGTGAAATGATTCACCGTGGAACTGCGGAATAAGCCCATCATAGTAACCAAAACGCGAGTTGTGGGCGAACATGTTTTCAATGATTTCATTCGCAGAAAATTACAACCACATATGAGAACGAACTCATCAGAAGAGTCGGGAAAAATGTCGCTAAGTCGGTACGGAGATACAGTGCTGAGGGCGGACAAAACACGTGCAGATGACTGGATTATGTAACCGATGATAATTAGCTTTTGTCATCACTACCTCCGTGTGTGACACAGTTGACTGTTCGCCGTGAGAATTGGAGTGCCTTGGCTAGTTATCGCTTCGCTCAAAGCTCAGGCTTCGAGAGGCGGACGATAGTTGTCTTAGCATTTGCTAGTATCCAAAGCTTAATTGTTCTTGAAACGTTGTGTGATCCGGGTAGACGACAGTGAAGGCAGACTGCATGTCGACCAAAAGCCCATTTTCCACCAAGTGTGCAAAGACTGAACTTGATACCACTCCATTGCCTCCATGTCTAAGCCATCGTGGGTGATGTTCTTTCATGCGTTTCGATGACTGCCTTGCCGTTCGACCTATGTGAGCAGCACCACAGATGCACATGAATTGGTGGGTGATCATGGATGAAGTCAATATCAGTAGCTTATCTTTATTTCCACATCGGACCTTTGATGACGTGACGTTCATGCATCTGATCTTTGTGACTTTGAAAGTGGATCTCCCTGTGTCACTCAAAAGTCTACTGACTCTATCGACTGCGATATCCTCTTTGAAGGGAGTCGGATGAATTGTGTTTTCTTTTTTGCCTGTGAGATTCTCACTTTTTTGTCCGTTTGGTTCAGTTCCTTTCGATAAATTTCTCGAGGTAATCATTTATTAGCAGCGTTTTTCTCATTCGCGATAGCTCAGCCTCCAGAGTGTTTGTGGTGTAAATATGTTGCGCCCTGTGTAGAATGCGGCGTATCAGATTGCGTTTATAATCAAGTGGCACGAAACTGTGAAACTTTGTGCGCTGGCCATTTTAGGTCGCTTCCCGATACACCTTTCTTTGGACTGAGCCATCAGGTGATCTGGTTAAGTATACATCAAGAAACGGTAGGCAATCTTCTTTCATTTCAGTGGTGAACTTGACTGCAGAAAGCATAGTGTTAAACTCGTGTGAGATATCATCTAAATCGATTTACGCATTTTATATGCAAAATATATCTACATGTCGGTAGTAGTAGTCAGATCGACTTAATGTTCTGCACGATGATTGAGTTTCCAGCTTTGCCATGAAAACACTGGCACGAAGCGGTCCTAGATGTGGACCATAGAAACCCCATCCTTCTGGGGACAATAAGTGTTATTGAGTACAAACTGTGCAATCAAAATGCGTTGAAGGATTAGTTCCCTCAGATTCGCACGCAGAATTCCTAGGATTATCGCTTCTTCATCAACATATACATAATTAAAGTTGACTGTTTCAATCAAAGGTACACTGGTGAACAAAGAAACCACATCTAAAGAGGACGTTTGCTTCCCTATTATGTTCACATCTCTTCAATAAAGTGATAAGTATCACGAAGTGTATCCTTCCCAAGCCTCTGTCGTACGGGTTCTAGAAATCAACTATTCACCGGGCTGTCACGTGGTATGCTGAGGTTGTCATAGAAAGGATGGAATGGAGAGGCAGTTCAGGTTTATGAACTACCAGAAGGCCATATGGTTGAGGCACGGTGGAGCCTGTGAGCTTAAGGCTTTCAAAGAGACTAGGTGATATGTAGCCATGGTTTCTGAGACGCTTCAGTGTTTTGGTAATTACACTTTCCCCCTTCTCCCTGTTAGTTTTGTGATGAGACACCAGTGGACTCATGCTGATGGCACAAGATGTCTAATATCTTGATCACGTATGAGGCCCGGTCCATTCAACAGTACGAGCTCCTTCGTCAGGCCTGCTCAGGAGAATTTGAGGGTTTTGTTGTAGATCCCTAAGTGCATCAATGTGTTTTCTCGCAAAGGGACCTCTTTAACGAAGTTGGTATTGCCAATGTTGGTAACATGCCGGGACCAATGACGACTTGAAACGCTCTAAATCCTCTGCCAACTTTGGTTTGAGGTTAACGGTTTGTCTTACTAAGTTCTCGAAGGGTATTTCATACTCAACCACGCTTCCCTTTCGACATGGATAAAAAAACTTTAAGCCGAAGGATAAAGATCCACTCAAAACACGGTCAATTTGTAAATCAGGCAAGTTATGTACATACTGTTCGGATTCGCCTGGGAATTGAGCTTGAGGTATAGGCTGACTCAGTGTGCTCTTCAGTGATGACCATTTGCTTTTTTATTATCACCGGTTACGTAATCCGGTCATCCGCACGTGTTCCAGTCCACCCTCACCCGTGTTTCTCCATATTGACCTAGTGGTACTTTTTCCAACTCTCATTATTTCGTTTTCGTATAAATGTGATTGCAATGGTTTGAGAATGAAACCACCGAAAAGATGTTCACCTGCAGCAGGTGTTCTGAGTCCTGATAACTTACAAAAACCAGTTGCCTACTAACGAGAATATCAGTAGGTCATTCTGCCGCCTAAAATTATAATAAACCTAAGTTCCATTGCACCTTCATTTCAGCAAAATTACTCGGGAGGTTGGACCCGATTTTTAGACAATAATGCATGCAAAATGCAGGTAATGTTCATAACTTCGGAGAGGATTGCATCCACTTTCGAGGGAAAGCTAAGTGAAGCACTAGCGGTACTACACTAAACAGCTTTTGTAATATTCATGTTGTCCAAAGCACACTGCCCAAAGTGTCATCCACTATTTCATATAAAAACAGGTTGAAAACATGTCCAGCATCACTCATTCTCCTGTTTTATATGGTTCAGATTATAGGAGACTGAAATACGCCTTTTTGCTCTATAGTTTCAAAAGTCCTCATAAGAGACAAATTTAGTAGTTACGTTGTAGCGCCCATTACATTTTCCCTTAGAACTTATACAAACATCCACATCCCACGTAGCCGGTCCCATCATCTTCTCCTCTGCAATTTTGTCTCAGTTTCGTAACCTTTCCTCCTTATTATCAGTTCGCCGAAATTTGATAATGCAATTCCAGCTCATCTTCATTTGAACAGGTTTGCGTTTATTCTGGTTAGCTTACTGCAATATTCCGATGTTTCCCACTTCAAGCGAACGGTGTAACTGGCTCGCACAAACGATATTAGAAGAAGCGAAAACATCGGTACCATTTTTAACAGCCTAATAAAAAAACTTCGGTAATATTCCCAGGTTTATTTTCCCCATAATTCTGTTCACGCGTATCCAAATTAAATTCCAGCAAGAAATAGATGGAATTAATAGTTCATGTTAAAGATGGCAGCAGTGTGCAGCATATTTAGATGTTGAATCCAGTTGCACCGAAACAACATATCAAATCAATTCTACACGAGTCCCATTCTTTATCCTACTTGCTTGCTTGCTCACTGTGATTGCACGGCAAGCGAGTTAAAAACTCGAAGAAAAAGATCAAGAACCAACTGAGTCCAGGAGTACTAGTAGACGGGGCTGAAGCGGGTGATTTCAACCCATTCGAAAATAAATCATTTCAAATCCAGTCGCTCATGCACACGTACAAAAAGCGATCTCACTCATCACACCAAATAACAGAAGACGTGGGTGACTAGGTGCGTACATTTTATTTATCCTTGAAGATAGTTAGCGTAAAAATTGTCAATTTATATACGCTACACTGAGTTCTGCTCTGTTGAACTGAATGAAGGGGGTACAGTGCGTTGAACAGAAAGCTATTGGAATCAATCTGTGAAAAAGTTGAGCAACGGGTTTCTGACACTGCTTTTGAACGCAGACTTTTTGGGTGTGGGGATATCTAAACATTCCCCTCCAGATTATGGAAACTAAATGGTTAAACTAATTTCGAGTAGTAGATATTTGCAAATTGACAGAATTTAGGAACGAGATTTATTTGTTCGTCGCAAGCGCAGGTTGCACTATATCCTACTGAGCAACATACTGATGGACTGAATTGAATTTACGACTGTCTTCTCATTGTCACACATTGTGTGTGTGTGTGTGTGTGTGTGTGTGTGTGTGTGTATGTCTAGTCAACATTACTTTATGAGTGACACTGTTTTCGGATCGATATGAAGACTTGTCGATGAATTCCGCGAGTTTCTTTTCATTTCAGGTGATGGGCGTGTTATAGTCTCTGTGAAGGGAATCGATGAAAAGAGGATGATTGCAAAAATAGCACCTTCGGGAGTTTTGAATCTAACATGTGTTGCTCGAGGTGAGTACAATTATCGGTCTCCATTGTAGTCATAAAATGCACCCCTGAACGACTGAATTGGTGATTTCTTGAATTATATGCGAATTTTAATTTATATCCCTCTCCGATCTAGACTTGAAAAATTTCTCAAAAGTTCCCAAGTATTCGTAATGAGAAGGAAAAGTTTTGACGAACAAAGAAGACCAGCTGAGTTACTAGTGTTACCTGATTTCCAAGTGATTACTTCGCCGCAAATTTTCAAGAGGATGAATTTGTGACGATAACAGATATTAGGACATTCTTCCCCTGCAGCCACCGATTATTCATTCCGGAGTTCTTAATTTAGTTGGGGTACCAGTCGATTTGGCTGGTAGATTTTAGTGACTTCAAGACCTCTGCAGACTGTCTCAGTTCATAATATTCCGACCGAATTGTCGATGTTGTTTGTTGAAACAGATTCCGTGTTTTAAACTGTCTCACTAACTCCAATTGGAAGTCTTTTCTGCCTCCTAATCATGCCGTTTATTTGTGCAAAACACAATGAATGTACAAAACGGTGGTCCACATACCCAGTAGCTGCATTCAGCGTATTGTTCCGACTGATGTGGCCAACCGAACCTTGAGGCTTAAACACCACTGAAAGGGTTTATCACTCATTCCGTCGATCGACACCACCAGTCGGCTGTTCTGTAACTCGAAAGTCCGTTGTCTCAAGCCTTCGGCTTGGTGCCGCACTGGCGCTGACTGCCAACGTGACTTGGCTGTATTCGAACGATGGGTTAACACGTCCACTCAGACCGTGTTGCGGTCGTAATGAACAACTCTATCTCACTGATATGGACATTTTTTCACTTAATTTAAATAAACGCTAGCCAAATCTGCATAACTTTTTTGCCTAATCAAATTATGTCTCAGTAGTCATCCAATGAACACAAGCTAATTCGGAGTAAATTTTTGCCGCAGGCTGTTAAATAATTGTAGTTCTCCCGGGGGTGGATGCGATATGCGAATGTAATTTGCATGCAAAACCTTCATGATCCGTTTGCATAATGTACGAATACTTCGGTCGGGTAGCATAGCTTAGTGCACATGAGACGAGAGCACAAGCAACAATCGTGCATAGTTCCACATCCCACTGATCGGGATGCATTTTACCATTTAGAACAAATCACAGTTGATCGCATTAACATCATATTACTCATTGCACACGTCAAACTAACTCGTGGTCCGTAGTTTGCCAATGCAGCGTATTGATCTTAGATTCAGTGCTATTTTCACATAGAAGAGAATTGCTCAGTTTGAAATGAAGATTATTGTCAAACGGTCGATGATAAGATGAGTATCATATATGTGAACTATGCAACAATATGCCAAAAGATCGGGGATTCGAAGAAATCACACAGGCTGCTACCCTTGTAATCTGACATGTGTAAATCTTAATGGAGAAACGGTACCGCTGGTTTGTTCACTACGGGGAATGAATGTAGTACGCCAGAGTAGTTCGTGACTCAACGGATGGGGGATTAGAAACGAAGGAACGTATTTAAACTCTCAGCGGGCAAACTGCTACAAGTGATAAATGTGCCTTATGAACTGTTTTGTGGCGACCATTTGGCTTATATTACTATAGCAAAGTTGATGCGTTGTTCCCACGGATATATGGGACCCAGATCACCGAATACGTGCATTTCCTACCATAGTTTTTTTTTCTCGTGAGAAATGACGTTTATTATCTTGTAATTTGTCGATAACTTTGCAAAAAGGAGACGAAAACGCACACCCTTTATCAAAAGAAACGAGGGCCGTATTCTCACTCGATGCTTTTGAATAGTCGGGTGTTTCTCGTAGCACAGGTTGATGCTTTCCCTGTGTTCCTGATGGCGTCTGAGTTGTAAACGTTTTATCACAACGAGTGCGAAAGTGGCGATGCTTTTTAATCGTCGGTCCTTGGATTTGACATAGATTTATCTGAAGATTTGTTTCTCACTCTTAGTATCATTCTATCATATATTGCCCCAATTTTATCAAGTGGTTAGCCGATTTATCTCCATGTGTTAAACGTCCTTGTGATTCGTTTCAGATGCGGAAACCGGAGAAGTTCTGCACAATGTGATTTACGGATGGGATATGCGCTACAAGCCAACTTCTGACGGCCCCTATCTGGACGGCACTCTCGGTCCGTTTGCAAATAAGGCTTCCGAATCCGAGGCTGGCGTGCTTGTGATAAATGCCGCAACAGATTCTCCTGCAACTGGTATGGCTCAACTGCGTTGCCGCGTTGTGAACGGGACGGAGACATATACCTCACCATTCTATCGATTCTTGGTAACAGACGAAGCTGCACCCACCGTACCTCCAGGTTCGTGGACCAAACTCAGTTAGCTCAGGAATAACGACCAGGAATAAATTGCGGAACAAGTTGCCGGCGAAATCAGAATATATATATATATATATATATATATATATATATATATATATATATATATATATATATAAAGGATATAGTATCACGAATTCAAGTACATATCCGTGCGGAAAGACTTACGACTAAGACAGATCAAAAGTTCAACAAACCAGTTCCAAAAGATATCACCGTTTTCCAGTTAAAAAAGATACCGTTCATTCCTAAAACTATTCTGTTTGTCCCACGGGATCTAATAAAATGACAACCTATTACCGACTGATATCAATCAAGCAACTCCAGTCGCTTCAATCGGAAAGCATTATGTAACAGATAAGATGACAAAAATTCTCCTGTCTCGTGAAACACCAAACACAGTTCCTATACAGCTGAAAATTGTCATCAGATTGCTGCAGAGGCTTACAAACACAAATGTGGATTTTAGTCATAATAATGAAAACAATACAAATTGGTAAATAAGCCGTTCAATATTCACTTAGGCGACATAATGCATCAGTTGCTGATCATTACCCTTATGGTGTTTTGTCCAAAAATTATCTTTTATCTCCTTTACTTTGAAAACTACTCACTAATAATACAATAACTACCTTTAAACCTTACATGACTTTGGGATATGCTGCACTATATTAAACACGAACCAATTACTTATGTGATCACCATCACGGTTGATAAATTCAGGGATTCTTAGTTCCGGAAATGGATGAAACACGAAAAGAGCACTGAAAGAATAGTTTCTCTGTACCACTATACCACATGGAAACCCATCCTTGCTTCTTTTTGACCGTTTTGCACAATTCTCGCTACGTTGAGTTCATATTAAAGGAACAAGTATGATATTGTACTGTCTTCTCTGTGGTCTATTCTCCAGAACCAGCACTATACCCGAAGTATCGCGTTCGCGTTTTGGAACTGGATGATGAAGAGACCCTATCTGCCGAGCCTGGAAGCACAGTGGAGCTAACATGCAAAGCGTATAGTAAGTTGGCCTACAATCAAGAACTCAGTTGTCATGAGAGCTTGCTGAAATATTTCACAGATGTCTTTTGATCCTCTGTGCACAGTGGGTCTGATGGATGTTGATTGGGGAATGTTAATTGGAGTTAACGGGTCAGGTACCGTGTCTCCATTCGAAGCTGTCGGGTATCTCTGGCTGTCATAGGGGTCGACATCTGAACAAGCTTAGCTTGGCCACTCGAATCATTCCGGACGGGAGCGGGGTGGTGCGGTGGTAGCACACACACCTTCCGGGTGAGAGGTCGCGGGTTTAAGCCTTGGCGGTGGCAAGCGATGTGCACCACCGGTAGGCTCTGACAATCGCGAAATTCGGGTCTGGTATTTCGGCATGCAAGTGTGGCCAGATGACCTGAGGTTTGGGCGTGCGAGGTGGAGTCCAAGGGACAGTCAGTCAGACAAATTAGTTCTCTTATTACGGACAGGGCCCAGTCCCCCAGGCCCGAACGAGGTTCGCCTTGTGTGGAGAAAACGATGCGCCATGTGGTGTGTTAGACGAGAAGATATAATGTCAGTAACAAGGCGTTGTCAATGAGAAATTATGAGCTGACGTTTCAGTTTTTGATTTTAAAACTGCCTTGAGAAAGATTACCCACGGTAACCGAAATGTCAGCTCATAATTTTTCATCGACAAGACTGTGTTACTGAAATTATATCTCGTTTAGAGGACACCCTTTAAATTATTGCTAAGTAAATGGTCAGTTCACTTTTAAATTTGAAAGTAAGCGGTTCAGTATGACAGAAAAGGAGACTGTTGCTTGTTACAACAACAAAAAGGTTCAGTTTATTAATTGCTGAATGAGTTTTTAAATTTCCTGTTCAGTTCACCGTAATAATTGGAAAATTTACCATTTGAAATAAGTTTTTCTATTCACTTCCATCTGTTTTCATCCCAATCACTATTAGATGCTAAAACCGGTGCCCCGGTTGAAGATGTGAGCTACCAATGGGAACTGAAACGCATGGATGACAATGCTGTGAGTACAACAGAGGTGGTTACAGACTCTCTGAGTGCCACAGGTGGCACTTTTCGTCTGGAAGGACTGAAGGAAAACCGCGGAACAGTAAAGGGCCGTTGCTTAGCAGTGGATGAAGAAGGATGGGATGCGTCACCTTACTTCACTTTCAATGTATTCTCAAAAGACAAACCCGCAAAGGAAGAAATTCACGAGCAAATTGGTGAAACCAGGGCCAAAGGTAGGTTTTTGCACACATCAGCTTACCACACTCGTGGTCTGATAATGATATATTTATCTTAACGAATTTCGGTTTATTTGAATTACAGCCAACGATGACCGAGTCAAAGTGACAGTGGGAGGCTTGGACGCAGATGGAAATTTTGTCGGAAAAACCGGGAGCGACTCCGAACTTAATTGCCAAGCGACAGGTGAGTTTTTGTGAAGATGTTTCTGGTGCGAGTCACTATTAGAATCAGGTACAGATTATTTTCTACAGAGCTTATTTTGGAGTACAGTTTGCAACTTTCTAATCGATTTCTGTATTGTTCTATTGAGCGTAATTTCTGTCTATATAAAGTAAGTGTTTTGTTCCGTCCCACTAACTCTAGTGAGAACTCTGTCCTGCCTCAGAATCATCTAGTTTTACTAAGGAAAAATAAAAAATATATACGTTGCTATCACATGTACCACCTCGTTGCACACAGCGCATTGGTCCGACTGGTATGGGTGACCACGCCTTGAGGCTTAAATGCCGCTGACAGGATTTGTCTCGTCTATCAATTCATACCATCGATCGGCTGTCCTGCTGCTTGTGGTTTCGTAGGCTCGATAGGGGGCGCTGCTGATGCACTGTCTGCCAGTGAGACTAAACCGTCCATCGAACTGTGTGTCGGACCATACCCTCACAGTAAGCAAACTGCACAAAAATCCTCACGTTAGAAGCTGTCATTCCTGTGTTATGGAAGCAGGGATCTACGTCAGTGTGATCTGATGTTAATTCCGTATTCTTGATGTTCCCTGTTCAAACGTAATGTATCAAATTTTGAAAACCTGTTACGTAGTTGGAAATCTGTCTTTTGCGTTTCGCGATGTAGTGAAGGACGGATTGGAAGGCATCATACTCTCTCGTGGTTGGGAATTCCTCGATGGTCACGGGACTCCAGTACCCGTCACAGCTTTGGCAGACAGTGTGAAGATATCAGAGAAAGATGGCACCATGCAACTTAGGAACCTTCGTCCATCTGATCAGGTCACAATTACCAAGGGGATCAAAGGTCGCTGCGTTGTCCGGGCTGAACTGACGACGAGTGAAACTGTTCCAGATGGAACCATCAAAGAAACGAAAGAGACGATACTGTTCACCTCCGAAAACTTTGGCGTGTCGATAAATGAGGAAGGAACAGCCACAGGTACACCAGGTGGAATGGACGGTGAGTGGAAGCATGCAAAATTGAACTTTTATTCTTTATCAACATTGCCATCGATCTGAAGATATTAACGGCTTCATGACCAACTGTTATCCAGATAGAGATTTCTATCGAGACACGTAAATTTAGCCTAAAGCTGGACTATTCAGCCTTCTGATTTCTAAATTCAAACCCTTGGTAGAACTTTTTTCATAAAGATAATACGCAAATTTCATTTTGTTTGTTCAGTAAAAGGAACAAAGACTGTGGTGACAATCGAAGGACTGAACAAAGAGGGAACTTTGCAGGCGGAAACTGGAGACAATGTACGACTCACATGCGTGGCCAAAGGTAATTGATACCACAATTGGTGTAATTGTTTTTTACATTTGTATTTTAACGCCACTAATCTCCTTAGCGATAATATCTGTTTGATATTATACAGAGTAAAAATTGTTCTTCTCCGAAATCCAGTTTGTATTATATTCGCAGTTCAAGATCGCGACTCCCAGCTTTGTGTTACTGTGCTCTGACTAAAACGACTCATGTCGAGTAGCGCGTGTTTTGTATTGCGCCTCATCATGTATTCACAGCAATGTATTGTTTTCCAGTTATGCATCAAATTTGAATGAAAAGCAAACTACCAAAATGCATGCCACTTTATCAGATCAGAACCATTATCCACAGTGATTCTTGACAATAATAATAGCAATATTTTGCTTGCTTTTTTATTTACCAACGGTACATTACTTCCGGAAGAGAGCTGCTGCCAACTAGAGACCGTGAAATTAGAGACGAGAGACAACCACAAGGTTCGCACTCAGCGACAGTCTACTGAAGACCGTGATGACCGATGCTTCAGTAAAAAACTGGTTACCCTTGTGCGTTGATAAACATGACCATTATTGCAATGAGACCACTGCTATGTTCGATGACACCGCCCAAACTGATCTCTTCATTTAGTAAACACAGGCCACAAAATCTTCCCGGGAACCGAAGGCAAGGCTAATTTTGAAGAAAGACTGATATGAATCGCAAAGAACGCGCACAGATGAGTCCGTTTTTGGAATCATAAGGTGGTTCTTCGAAAGTTATTTCGGTCTGAGGGTTATCCTTGACTAACCGACGAGATAATTTTCGGAGAATCATCTCGTGATTCTATCAGTCTATTCCTCTATTATTCATGCTCTTCACGATTGAAATTAGATTAAGGTGATAAACCTCATGAGGAGTGCACAAGTATGGGGATAATTGGATCGCAGAGTATCGGGTACGCATATCTGATGAGCAGCAACGATCGCGAAATTGATCGTGTGCTTCCGGGGAAATGCCCCCATATCATCTAGATTCAGTAACATACCATCCACAGCAGAAAACGTATGTGTGCTCAGTTTGTATAGAAATCAGTAATTAGTAATACAAAACTGAAATAAATTGTATATATCATTTTAAAATTTTCCTCCGCCTACGTCTGAGATACAATAACGGTTGTAGTCAATAAGTATTACAAATCTTCAGTAATTTATTGGTCATATAGCAACGACACAATAGTTTAGGAATGAGGTGGTATGGATTAGAGATTGCCGAAGACAGGGTTGTTTCGAACTGACCTTCGGATTTGCTACACTACCTACGGGACTGATGTTCTTCGGAGATCAGTCACTAGTTTTATCAGATAAATCTCGTATCCATTCACAACTCAAAGCATGTTTTTATTTGCTTCTGAAGAAGTTAATCATGCATTTGACATTATACCATCAAAATGTATCCTAATTGATGGGCAGGACTTTTCAGTAGGAGCTCCACATTGTAACAGATTTACCAAATTTGCACATTATGGAGAACATCCGCAATGCAAGATTTAACTGAACATCCAGCTAGAATGATTTTAATCGTCCCACCTACACTTCTTGATCAAATAAAATTCCTCGAGATTCTTCACGACACATTTGGAAAACCTGTCATGAACTGGTGGAGTGAGTTCAGGGGAAAATTTTATTCATGCTTGAGGTTTTTGAAAGCACATGAATGCCATGTTCATCAGCTGTTATTTTTTTAGTGATCTCAACTACGCAACTAAAACATTCAGTGAATAAATGGTGAATAAATGCACAGTATCAATACTACAGTCACAATTAGGAATGCTCGCTTCGGGTTTCCGCGGGGATTTGATTGACGAAGCTGGAAACAAACAATCATGAGGTATATTTGAAATACATCTTCTACGTAATCTTCCTGTATTATGAACCACAAATACGGTTTGGGCACTTCAAATTTTTAACTGAAATAAAACTTTTTGTCAATTTAGATACCGATACAGGAGAGCTAGTTACAACTGCCACATACTCGTGGGAGATTCGGGATCGAAGGGGTAATGTGGTACCATCGGATGAGCTCTCACAACGTGTCTATCGCGAGAACCGAATGATTACTTTTGTGCATTTAAAACCGACCGATCACTTAGCTGACTACGAGCAACGTGCAGGTCGTTGTTTGGTGTATAACAGAGAAACAGAACACACCTATCAGTCAGACTATTTCCATTTGGATGTACGCCGTCCACCTCCAGACGGTCTCATTGATGGTGAGCGAAGTATTACTGTTATTTGTGTGAAAACTGTATAATTTAATTTGTTCATCATGAACTCAGAACCTCTGCACATAGCTCATCTGGATTGGGTTAATCAGAATTTTAAAACAGGAAGTTTGTAAACAATACGTGAGAAAGGATAATGAAATTCGATCCCTTATCGTTTTACAAACGATGGTGAATTAGGGGGTCCCAG
Source organism: Fasciola hepatica (assembly GCA_948099385.1). Taxonomy (NCBI): domain Eukaryota; kingdom Metazoa; phylum Platyhelminthes; class Trematoda; order Plagiorchiida; family Fasciolidae; genus Fasciola; species Fasciola hepatica. The sequence continues at coordinate 2,662,694 of CANUEZ040000012.1, read as the reverse complement.
CATCCATGAGCAATACTGCAGCTGCGTTAGTTTGGCTCTCCAAAGTTAATGTAAGTTTTATTTTTTAAAAATTGCTTTTTCTGGTTTCAGTAACCCATCCAATTGAGGTCATTGTGAAAGGTGTTCCGGATGATGGAGTTCTCAAGGCTAAAGAAGGAGATGATGTTGAACTGGAATGCGAAGCCCGTGGTAAGTGACATGTTGCCTGTCTCCGGTTTGGTTCACTGAGCAATTTGTATTGAGAAATAACTCAGGAAAGAATAAAACCGATCACACAACTAAAGCGTGCCATTCTTGGTAATTCTTCGCACGAGACACTGCTAACTTCCGTGATTGGTAGGCAACCAAATTTGACACTGTGTTACACTCAAAAAAGACATTTCAGTGTCAATGCAAGTAGTACCTATATTTCTAGTGCATTGTCAGAATTACGTAATTCACAGGGAGGACGAACTTCCGTTCTGTCTAGTTTTCAACTGTTTGTAAGTGAAGCACATCTCCAGAATGGTGCATCACTTTAGTCAGTCAACTACCACTAAATCCAATACAATCGTGAATGTCATTTTATTAAAAATGATCGTCAAATTAAAATTGATGACACGGTCACTGATAAGATTATAGATTCTCTGTCATTTTCACCATGCTTCTATCTAAAATTTATGCGAAACGTTTTGGCTGTGTAATTCACAGTAAATTTTCCCCACTATTCATTCAACGTCCGGTATATGCTTTATAGACAAAGTGACACAAGATATGATACCAAAGCATGAGGCAATCTACCACTTCCAGTTCACCGAAGCTGCACCAGACAGTGAGGATGTCTACGGTGGTCACATTGCCGAGGAAGTGAAACAGGAACCTCTGCCGAACGGTGGCAGTAAATTGACTCTGAAGGGTGTCAAGGCTGACACGTGGTTCCAAGGACGTTGCATTGTACTACACGTGCCGGGAGGTCAATCAATCGAAGGAATAATTACCAATGCGACCACACCAAAACGATACGTGTCAAAATATTTTTGGTCTGGTGTTACCAAGCCGGACAAGTTGGTGGCAGAGCCTGAAGATCCGAAAGAGAGACGAGTGGCTATAGGAAAATTCACTCATGGTAAGATTGATCACTTTGTTACTGCCACTCTTCCAGTGTGAGGGATAGAATCTTTGACCGAAAGCGATAATTTGAAGAATGACCGTAAAACAGAGGCAATACAAAATTATTCATTTGTAGTACGCGCTTGGATATTGGGATGTCCTGTGTTGTTGCTCAGATACGATACACTCACGTGAATTACTGCCATAGTTCACTTGAATTCGACAATACGTAACACAGAACAAGTAGTGTGGCTAATATCTGCATTCCAATGAATGAACGGTATTCATTCATCTCTCCGCTGTGGTCCGTTTAAGCCACGTAACAGGCTCGTGCCTGTCCGGAAGAGTTGGCTGGTGAGCATCGATCGCCACGATAATCCACATTCCGGTATTTCATTACCGCTTCTATTTTTGAACCAACGTGGTATGTTTGCAGTCAGCATTTGCCCCGTAACCCGGGGAAAAAGGAAATTTTACCGTGACAATTGTAAAAATGACTGCTTTATCGGAAACGAGAGTTCCGTTCCACTGTAGGCACATGGGACATTCGCTTTTGAGTGACTGTATCTTCAGGCAGATTATCAATGCCAGATAAATTTACAATTATTTCCTTTGCGTTCCTATGGTCTGAACTTTATTTTTTTTTCGTATCCGTCTCACAGATCAGATTTTTTTCACCCTGGTTTAAATGGGCCCGGTGAGCAATTTGTGGAGTTGTTTTCTCCACGTGAACAGCAATGTTACTGGGATTGGACGGAACGGTTGTCTCCATAGAGGTTTTGAGAACATACGAATCAGAAATTACACTTGTGTGTTTGTACATGGAATACCTGATAAACTATAATTACCATCACTTGTTTATGGGCGTCACACAGATATTGATGTTCGATCTTCGAGAAATGTATGAAAATTGTGCATTCCTATTTGCTTTCTCCCACATCGCAGATCCGATGGTTCTCGTCAAAGTTGACGGTGCCGGCGAGAACGATATCATCACTGGAACACCTGGTCAAGATGTGAAACTGCGTTGCTTTGCTATCGGTAAGTGAAAATCAAATGTGCTGGTTCGAAGAAGCGTGTGCAGAATGCTGTTTTTAACGAAAGAGTGCAGCTCACATCATTTTCAAAATAATTTTCACACTAGTCTATATCCATACACTCAGTTTTATATCGTGGCACAATCCAGCACACTAAACACATTCTCGTCATCATAACAGACGTTCCAACCGGTAAACCAATCGAAGGACTGAAATACTCATGGGAGCTTCGTTCCGCGGACAATATGCCACTTGATAGTCAACTACTTTCCAACCATATTGAGACGGGAACAATGCTGTCTGATGACGGGGGAGAATTTCAAGTGGTCGGTTATCGCACTACTGGTGATGGCGTTAAATTACGTTGTGTGGCCACCGGGACAGATTTAGCTCCAGAAACGAAACATCGTGGAGTCATTTATGCATCACCGATTTACACATTTGAGACTACACGAGAAGAAGAACCACCTGTGGAGCCCGCGAGAGAGGTCAAACGCAAATACGGTAGGTTACACTCTTCCAAATGACAGAAATATTCTGATTTAGTAGGCACGTCGTTTATTTGGTTCTAGATTCTCAGTGGATGATAACTAATGGGTCGTATTGTATGATCCTGTAACTCGCATTATGAACCACATAAGGCCGCCAGAGAATTGGACTCAAAGACGATGTGAATGTACTTCGCTCCCCATAGAGCTTTTGAAATACTCCAAGGATCATTCTGTAGACGCTCTTTTATTAAAATTAAACTCATAAATATATGAACTAGAACAGCTTGAAACTTGACTCGATTAAATGCTCAGTATGTTTATGATAAATTTCATGATAGTTTTTCGTTGGTTGACGAACAGACTTTATTTTCAACTGCGTTTTGCCCCTCGACCCTACTGACAAATAATCCACTAAGTCCGGTGGAAAATCTCCAACCACTTTCTTATATGGTTACCATATTTTTCTATTTTACTAATTACACCGACGTGTCGTAAGTTGCCAAGAACTCTTCGGTCCGTGCTTCACCGGTCAAACGCACCTCGTCGGAGTTTCATTTATACAGCTACTGACAGTTTCATGGGATTATAAATTTGTATCTATGATTTTTGCAGATCCGAACAACTTGGAACTCGAAGTGACCGGACTGAATCCGGATGGAACACTGTCGAAGAAGGAGGGCGAGGATGTCACTATGAATTGCAAAGTTGTCGGTTAGTACTCAGCCCAACGGCGTGTTTTTTTGTGTGCAAAGAAACAATTCTTTTCTCAGATATCTTTCTCAATTTTAATGGAAAACTGTTTTGCTTGTTTGAATGCCTAAGTTGTTTTTGAAGCAGAATGCCGAAACTTACTTCATTTTACCAAATGAACATGTACTTTTAGCAGAGTTATACCCTAATTAGTGCAAATCATGATTAAAATTTGACTAAACTAATGCGTATCAACGCTTCTCATGAAATCGGATAGATGTTACCACGGGACTACCGATCGAGGATGAAGATTTCGATGTTGGATGGAGTGTTGGAACCGGTCCAGATGGACGTCCAATCCCGTTGGATCACCTAGCCCAAACAGTCATATTCAACAAAGGCGAACTGGTTCTAAATGAGCTGCGGCGCACCCCACCTGGGACAGGAGGCTTGCGAAGTCGTTGCACTGTCAGACTCTTTGAGGAGCACTTAACAAGACCGGAAGATTACCCAGAAAAACCGGTGGTCCTTTCCTCAGAAGCATTTGTCATCCACGTGGAACAACCCGATGACATGAAGGAACTGGATAAGCCAACAGATACCAAAGACACGCCATACATCAATTGGATTCCGGGCAGAGGTAAGCTTTAGAACATTCCTGTTTGCTATTTACATTCTGTCAAATAATATTGACTTCATGAATATTTTTAGAGACCGTTGGCACGAATTAGTTATTTTTTATTAGTAAGGGAGTGAACAGAGTAGTCGACAAATGTTGAATAATAATATGAACCGATAACGTGTTCGCCACTGAATAATTCAGAACTACCGCGCCTCAAATGGATGCTTGTGATTACAAGTCAGCTTCTAAGCCCCACAATGTGTATGACCAAGAATTATTACAGTTGGTACCAAGTTGACAGGAAATTGTGTCTGGTGCTAATCAGGAAACAGCATTACTCTCTTTGGTGACATGGTTCCGTGATTTAACAAGTGGTCCATCCCATATGGAGTACCCTTGGAGGGAAGGAGGTTGTCCGTTACTCACTTGGGGACAGTGATTTGACTCTTCTTCGAAACAGGAAGACGATATACCCTGCAACACGCACAAAACCCAAGTGAATATCATAGAGATAAATTATTCTAGATGATACATGATAATTTTCACTAAAAGAGATTATTCTGGCCCTTTGATAGAACAGCAAAATGATAGCGAATCCATTCGCACGTTTATTATGCACGTTTGAACAAATTTCGTTAGTCCTATACAGTCGTAATCTCATTTGAATTGGGTGGAACATGCATGGACGGAGAGTCCGTTTTTAGAAACACACGGTAATTCTTCCAAAGTTAATTCATCGGTTAACACAGCTAATCTCCAGAACGAGGCAACACGGCCCCAAGTATGGATTTCCAATATGAGTACTATGGCATCGTATGGCAGGATTAAATTCCCCCGGAGGCACACGACCGGTTTCGCGGTTGTTGCCACTCATTGGGTATGCGTACCGGGTATGCATACCTGAAGAACGGAAAGGTTGCTAAGCATACGTAATTTCACATCATCTCTAGCTATTCAACACTCATGTCGGAGCTATGGTAACAAGAAGACCATTATGTTTGTCATATTTTGAACTTGTCTGAGTATCCTCGTTATTTATCTCAAGGTAGGCCTTGATATTCTAGTAGAGTCTTTTACATTATGCATATGACTGAGCACAGTGGAAAAGAGCACCATCCACTGCCACAAGGGTTCTCCGTGTGGGTTTGCAGTGAAGTCGAGTGGAGGAGAGCGTCACCTGCGAATCCATGGGGAAATGTGGTGGCCAGCTGGGGGCCACTTACTCCATATATACCATCATATTCGATCGATAGAGCTTGAACTTGATAAATGAATCTCATGTTGAGATGCTTATACCGCTAAACCAACACCGGTGACAGGAAACGGAGTGCTTCCGCTGTAAAAATGGCGGCCAAAAATGGTGAAATCGGTTAGCACTGGACAGGGTAGTTAGCCAGCGGTTTTTTCACTCCCAGATTGAATAGCTGTTGCGCTGAAATGTGGGAACGCCATAGTCAAAGGATCTAGGGTGCTTCCATGGAAATATTTCACCTGGATCTTCCAGTCAAGCAAGGTTATACATGATGACCATACAAATCATGAACCGTAAGGCAATTTGTCCAATCACCGAAGCTTACCCAAAAAATATCCTTCGTCCCGCAAGAATGACCATGAGACTCCTGCCAGTCAACTCACTTGTATCCAAAATTAAGTACATAAACCGCTTTCATTAAGTTGTCGTTCAAGCAATTGAACTACCCTCATGAAGCCGTACAGACATTTCCTTCAAAAATGAACTGGAACATGAATTTAGTCTTCCTAAATGAGACAAAGTGTTTTTGAACAATTAGTTGACTAAGAATATCCTTGTCACCGATTTCATCACTTTTAGGTATCATCAGTATCATTGCTTCCCAATCGCTTGAGCTTTAAAATTGTTATTCTGTTCGATTTTTCGTCCACATCTTTTTTCAAGATCCGAAAGATGCGGTCATTGTAAAGGTGTACGATCTGGACGCTGATAGTTCCGTGCATGTAGAACCTGGATCCGATTTGCAACTGTCGTGCATGGCACTCGGTAAGTTATTACTTATCTGCTGACTGATCAAACAAAGTGACAAGGTTATTAGATAACAGTTATTTCCAACACGAGTATCAATTTGTTTATTGTCCTATTAGGAAAGTCAGCGATGAAGTTCTTGCGCATATCTCAAAAGTGGCGCATTTTTGTTGATAGTTGACAATCAATCTGAGTTACTAGATTACGGACACTTCATCAGAAACCGAGATCGGGTTATCATTCCGAGAGCTGTTATGACCACATTCATATGCGTTCTATCTGATCAGCTCAGAGAACAAAATAACATGGATCGAATCTTGCCGCGGCCAGTCATTTACTCTTTAGCAGCCTCCGATTGCCTAGTATCTCCATCCAGAAAAAACATGTCCTTGTCACTTATTAAGGAAACAAACGAAAAAAAAGATTACATTTTATAGAAAAATTGTGCAAATGTCTTAGGTTTTTAAGTGACTAGTTTTATTTTCTCCTATGCACTTCTCTCTCCCGTGTTTTTCGTGTGAAAAGATGCGGTTAGTTTGCGTCGTATCGTCCCAAGCACCGAGGTTGTCCCACTATTCAGCTGGGAATTGCGCAATCGACCGGGAGGTCAGCTGTTGGATTACAATCAGCTGAGCAATGGCGAAATTGTTATCACCCAGCCAGCACAACAATCCACGGGCGATGAAGCTGGCATAAGTAGTCTTAAACTGACCACAATAAGACGTCCGGGTCCAATGGAGAAAACAGTTTTCGGGCGATGTACCGTTCGGTTGGGTGAACAGTTGTTCCGATCACCGTACTTTTCCGTAGTACTCGAAAGCACCCGTGAAATGGAAGATTACCAAACATCACCTAAGGACCACTGGGGTAAGTTAGAAAAGGTTTACAGCCGATGCATATTGTAGCAGCTATCTTGATTTTTTGGACTATCAATCTAGCAGAAAAGTAGTCTCATCAGTGGGACAAATTCCAGTTGAATAGCTGTTTATCGTAATTTCGTGCTTCTATATAATACAATATTTACAAATATATAAAAGCAATTGACTTACAGCCAAATGAGCAACCAAGAACAACAGTACAGAAAGTCATCCGGTAAGTCGGGACAGTGCAGTCGGAAACAGTCCACTCAGCAAGGAGTTGAGCGAAACTAGCACAGATAGTAAATGAGGAAGCTCTCTAAGTACAATGAAATGAGAGCTTTAGTCACAAAATAGGAAAATAATCTATATTAAGAATATGCAAAGGAGTTACCAGTGTCAAAGGACGAATAGTGGCAATTGGAAAATGACAGAGGAGACATTTATCCACGTGAACGAATGAACCTGGCAATAGGTTTGTTCGTACCACATATGTGCTCTGTGGTTTAATGGTGTAGTACGGTAGCAGCAGGGCAGTTCGAGTCACCGGGTGGACAATTTCTATGCATGGGTGAAACGTTCAGCAAGTCTTTCTTACATTCATGGGACACCCTGGTCGGGAAGTTGGATGTAGAATGTCCATGTAATATACACCATAAAACTTAAATCCGAACTGTGTCCGTGAATTAGAAAGAGGCAAATTAGGTCATGAATTCTCGAGGTCCATGATACACGTGCACGCTACTCATGAGTAGGATAAGTGTGGATGTCATCAGAACACAACAAAAAAATAACTTACGCATAGAGGTTACTAGTGGAATGAAACGATATCGCATAGTCTCTATTTTCACTACGTCATTTGCATTCTGTCAGCAGATGATGACGGTGCAATCGAGGTGATTGTCGACGGGTTGGATACAGATGGGAATAAACAAGCAGACGAAGGTTCCAATGTGGTACTGAATTGTGAAGCACGAGGTAAGCCTTGATCACATTGTATCTTTCAGTCCACTTGTAAACGCCCTGCATAAACTGGGAAGACATAGACCAACTTACTGTATTATCACTTATATCAAGATAATTTTCGTAATTCGTCTCAATAGAGTGAAGAAGTTTCAATAAATCGTTCATTATTTTCAGTGAAGCAATAAATAGTAGGTACAGAACGAATTTGTTCAACTTTTCAAGAATAAATATCAGCACTGCATTAATCCAGCAAAGTGATGACTTCTTATCGTGAAGGGGCAAAATTATTCCGAATATTTAGAAATGCTTTTTGGTTTTGCTTTTTCAAGATAGTACTGTCTTAATGATCACTCTACAGTGGTATTCTTTTTATTTATCCTGCGGTAGAGAATGACTAACAGCGTTGAACCCTTCGAATTTTTCCTACAATCTATGTCGATCTTACAAGTCAAGTCACTTCTCACGATCGAAGATTGCTCAGAAAACCGCTGCTTGGATCCAATTCAAAATTACCTATTTAATCAGAACATGAGTTTATGCTAAGACTATTGAGAATTTCAGTACTGGAATTGAATTAGGTATTTATTGTAGATCGCAAGGACAATTGTTCCAGTCTGTTCACATACATACCAATACCGATGTCGTTACTTCGTTTGAAGCCACCTGAGTATGTTATCGTCTCTAACTGGTGAGCGTTATTGAATGAAATAGTTGCATCTAGTGAGAGAATCGGGTCTCCTGTTGTGTCCCATTCTCGTTTACCGTCGATAAGTTAGAAGGCATCCTTCTGGGTCATGGAATGGATTCTTACAGCCCCACAAGTTATGGTACGACCGAACGTCGGGGAGAGGTACTGTTGAGGCTATCGAAAACAAACATCTCCACCACTTTCTCGTACCCAATGACATAACGGGTATTTTCAAGGAATTTTAGAAATCTTGAATGAATAAAAAAATCTAACCTTGCTTCCAGAGAGATGGCAGATTAAACAAGTATGATTCTTCTGTCAAAAACTGAATCGTGTTTAGAACCTGACTTCAATGCATACCCGATAGCCACTAATTGAACAACCATGTTACCCTTCAAATGACGGATATGTTCTATCATATAACTTGTAATTTTCAAATCCAGTAGCATTCTTTATCCTGATCCGTGCGAGGTGTAAACGAGCGAACTATTCATGTTCCGTCATCGACATGCGAATGCACGCGGTTGTAGAGACGAAAATCACCCAAGTAGTGATGAACACCTGTTGTTGTCGAGTTTCAGTGGCAAGGTGGCTTTACAGACATTTCTACTTTGTCCTTAGGCCGCAAAATGCAAAGTCAATGAACAATAAATTGTTATCAAAACTGATGACCAATACCAGCTGGCAATTGATTTTTTCTACCCTTTCTTTGAATTAATCCCGAAAATGCTTCATACGAAGTGGGCACAGATTCCTCCCTTCTCAGTATTCATTCATTAAAAATGGTAATTTTATGAACTTTGATTCCAAACGGATGGGGCGGTAGCTGTCGGTCAATCAGTCAACCTATCACTCAGTCAGCCAGTCTGCTCGTCTGTCTGTTTTTGTTTGTTTGCTTGTTTGTTTGTTTGCCCATTCTGAATATGTGGCAAAGCAATAGGGTCTTTTTGTCACTGAATTCCCACGCCTCCTGGTCACCTTTTTGAACATCAGCTTGAAGTTTTCGGTCTTTGGATACTTATATCTGTGTTTTGAAAGAACCGGCTTTATAGCAAGTTAGGGTGATTTCCGGCTGGGACAAACGTAATCTGTTCTCCCATTAAAACGAAACACGTGCTCACAGGAAAGCATTCCCCGTGGTTTACTCGATAAACGGTAATATATGGACGTGACTCTATGCGTTCTTGTTCGTACATGTGTTGTTGGTTCCTGTAGGATTACTGGTGCAAATCTGGAAATCTAAAGGGTGATGAAAATTGCATGAACAGTTAACGTCCCCAGAACGGTGATTCACTAGATGCGTTACGGTACAGATATTGTCAACAGAAATAAAACGGTGATCGGGTACACACGGGCAACATAATTTTGATGTAGCTTTGATGGACAGGGCGTTCCAGTAGAGATTCACTTGTGTAAGATGCGTTCTGAGTGTTATCCTCTGTGGATTTAGGTGGATGGTTGACGCCTTGGCAGAGGGAGTATTTGTGTAGTGTAGCGGCACTATTTTGTGACACAAAATTGGATGCACATTGTCGCTAGTTGAAGGCAAAGGAAATGGGCGATGATTTCTAGTCCAAGTAATTTCTGATGGATTTTTCTAAGGATACTTTTCAGAAAACCCAAGTTCAGCTATCGACAGCAAAAGTCTGATAGGTGCTAAATCGTTGGACGTACGTGATAAACAAAATCGTTTGTTATTTTCCATTTACGTTCAATCATCAATTTTGGACAGTGGCTTCACATTCAGATTACCTCAGTTTGAGGAACTGCCGATATTTTCAACTTTACTAGTGGCTAAGCGTAAATGTTTGATCAGTTACAGCCTTGTTGCAAAGGTTTGTAATCAGCCGACGTTTCTTTACTGGGGATAAACGAACTTTCAGCTAATTACAAACATTTCCGACAACACTGTGCTACTGAACATTAAACACTTACATATCGTATATCACACAACGCATCAGTATTCTGGTATATTCCGAAACACTCGTTTTCTGTGTGTATTGTCCACCTCCCGCCAACGGTAAGCGAAATGTTCATCACCACGTGACCCAACACATTATGTAGGCCGTATCGAGTTGATTAACCCGAGGTACTTGACTGAATACTGCATTTATTTTCAGTCAAAATCCTTTTATTTTTGCTGTTTGCGCGAATTCAATCTCACTACTACGTTTCCTGCTCAGATACAAAATCCAAACAACCGGTGCCTAACGAATTGGCCACCTATGGCTGGCAGTTGATTGATCCTGTCAATGATGAGTTGAGGACTCCACTCGCTGAATCGGAAACATTGGCCAGTTCACAATTACGAATTAACGAGGTGCACTTACCAGAATACGAGAAGAAATATCACGTGCTCTGGGGATGGTGTGTTGTCGATATCCAATCACCGGATACTACGAAAGAGACACCAGTCAAGCATTATCGATCGAAACCATTCAAATTGGTCGTTTTGCCCAAAGATTATACACTTACCGAGTCGCCCAAGGCAATTCGTGTCCGAGACGGTATGTGAACGTGGGCAACTACATAAGTTTTGTTGAAAACATCGTTGGTGAATACCCAAATGACGTTCGAAAGAAAAAAGGAAGCGAAGATTTCTTCTCAGTTCTCACTGTCAAACCATTAGATTATACAGGTTGAACTAAGGATTATCTGAACAATCAATTTCTCAGGGAGAGGGATGTGGCTAGTACGGTAGGACAAACTGCGTTTCGGTTGATTGCAACCGATTTTTATTTTTCTCTTTAGCAATTCGATCGCTGAATACGTCCAGCGTGTCAGATCCCGCCACATTTTTATTGTAGAAAGGAGGTTTTTGCTTCTACAGGTCGGGGTGGTGTATTCGCATAGTTACTGTCTCGAATGGTGAACAACTTTATTTTTAATTGGCTGTAGTGATTCTACTCTGGTTAATATCAATCAGCTAACCCAGACTATCTGTAAGGCAATCAATTTCTCGTGCACTCACACAGACGAGAGATTAACCCACGCAGATGCACACATACACACACCCATCCAAATTTACTTTGGGCATATCAATTTTGTTGCTTGCAGAACATTTTTACTGTCGGTTTTACGGTTTCCCTAATAGCAGAAGTTATAGAAGCACTACGGGCATAATAGACGTGAACTTAGTTATGATCACAAGCTAATGCGTAAGTGCGCTGGAAGAAATGTGAATGATATTTATCTGCGCGGACGACTATATTTAGAAGCTTGAATATAAAGGGTGGATCGAAGTTCACCTGTCCATGGTTTTGAGGGTGTTGGGCGGGGGGAGGGGCTCTTATGTTCCATATCCGGTCCCAGGGATCACTTGACTGATAGTGATCGGATTTGTCTGAGCTTCATTTGCGGGATCAACTTCACAAATCATAAATCTTACACGTTTGTTTGTGGATGTTGAATCAATCACTTTTGCGTGCGTAAAACGGGGGTGATTGCGCAACGCAAGGCTCATGCTCACTGTGATCAGGAATCAAACGCTGTACAGTGAGTCAGACAAAAAAGGAAGAATATGCAAAAAGCAGTGAACTTCTTTATGGAATCTATACTTGTCATTTCAAAAAAGGTCATGTTCAAATCGTTCCTGGGATAGGCTTCGGTCGTCGAACCAAGAGATAGCTTAGTGGTTACAGGAATGGCTGAAAACTACGTGAATGATGCCAGACCTGTTTGAACTTTATTCATTATTCATTGGAAGTGATGCTTAATTTGGATGAAAAAGGTGTTAGGCTTTTTTCCAGTTCTTTTGATGACCAGAAGAAACTTGAGGTATTTGTTACATAAACAACGGAGTCTGATTGCAACCACGAAACAGCAAGAAACGGCAGTTGGAATCGATCAAAATGTTTCTTGTTGGGAGGTATTGCATCCAAAGTGAGATCTAGTTACAATGACGTAGTCACATAAGTAGTATCATTTTTTGACACGGTATTCAAGAAAAATGTACATTTTACGCATTACAACCAATATACAAGACATTTAACTATTCCGTAACCTTTGTTAACGATTCGCTCTCGTGCAATCAAAGTAACGACACCTACGTCGTTGCCAACTCGCACAAGGGTTAAATAACATCATAGACATTTTGAGCATATCGATTCTGAAATAGTTTTATGCGAACTGAAGTTGGACATTTGAGAAAAGATCCAGACTTCAATGGTTTCAATCCATGATCCCCTAAGTATATCCGGAGATTTACGTTCTACTTATAAAATCACCATCAGTTGATATGCTAACCTCACGAAACGAGACATGGAGAAATTTATTCAAAAGCACTCTAAAACATCAAATAAAAAAACTCACTCAGGTGGATTATTTTTATCCTTTGATTCAGTGACAAAATATTCCTGCCTGGTGGACCCACGGTACAAATGTGGCAAGTGCGTCAAATCCGACCGAATGGTCGTGGCTGGCTTGCGTCGACTCGATAATCCTGAGAGCAACTGAGTGAAACGCGTGATGTTGCGCTGCATGATCTCCATGTTTATCAAAATCGTATTCTCAAACGCCTTATCAGCATCGTGATTACTGATCACCTTATCCGTGTTGGTGAAGATAAATGTCTGCTAGGGTCATCTTGACCGGCGAACTGTAGTGAGGACATAGCATGGAAAGGTAACAATATCACTTCCAATCAACTGAAGTATGTGCCAGTATTGCAGTCTGACCCAGATAAAATTGGATCTACATGATAGAAGCTTAATAAATCCAATGACCTAGAAGTTCTAACTGAAATATCCCTAGCTAAAAGAGCCACAACCAGTTTTGTTTGGAAAAGATTATTAAATAAAAGTGACCTCAAAATCTTTTTCACTTTAAAGTAAAATTCCAGTGGGAGTATGCTTTGCCCAGTTCTAAGGGGTTCATTGTTTGGCGAGGGATTTCCCATAAAGAGTATTTTCCTACACAGCAAGAATCTCTTGCAAGGAGGTTATTGCGATTTGGGAGAAAGTTACTGTATCCATCGCAAGCTTGAATCAAGTCATCAAAACGTTATACATAAACGTATAATTATTCCATTTATGTGTCATTCGTCATATAAATAATGATCATCCAATTTTGATTTCATATTTTGTAGAAATTTTCGTCAAAGTCGAAGGGATCACGGACGATGGAATGCTGAAAGCCATGGAAGGAGAGACAAGAAAACTGAAATGTCGCGCAATCGGTAAGTCGCGACCTTCATAATTATTGATTACGATGAATAAGATGGTCACTGGCAAACATTTTCATCACTTTGTCCATTCAAACATTGAGTTTAATAACCGGAACCAAGATAATCTTTCTGAATTTTTAAAGAGGAAAGCTCATACAGGTAATCAGGGTGTTCACAAAATAGTACGAATGAACGTCTGAAAACCGGGATTCCTGAATTGCACTTGAGATGGATTTGGTTAGGTCTCAGTGTCAGTTGTACTTCTATCACCTCGATTCCGGAACCCTGAAGTAGGATGAACCTCTGTTCTTGAACTCCAAACTCAGCTCGGTAATGATAATCCTCGGGAATACGACGCGATTCTATCATCCTCGTTAAGTCTCACCCACAAATCTTCTAACATTTCGGTTCATTGATCCGTACTACCATTATACGATGCCGGTTCAAGCCTGATGATAGTAATTCTGTACCCTGTATAATTGCTGCGACTAACCGATGTGAAAAATTTGGACTCAAACAAAAACAGAATCGCATTGTTGAACGCGCATTGATACCGATGATTCTCAGTCAGAACGGAATAGCCATGGTGCGCCTGAAAAGCGATGCGTTCAACAATGCCACCAATTTACCCGCTGTGTTAGCGGGTGAACCAGAGTTGTCTCATGAACGTCAGCCTTTCTTATTGAATGCTTACTTACCTGAACCTTCTCCCAACTGATGTGCCTTCAGGAAAGTGACAAAAATTCAACCACCTAAACCTGCTTCGTGCACGTGAAAATCAATATTCTAGGTCCTCGAGTTACCTAAGCTCATCCAAATTGATCCAAAATGTGAGTGCTTCGGCGTAGTTGCGTGGACTGTGGAATACCACCAACAAATCCTCACATTTCATCCCAATTCCGTGAGTTTTACCGCATTTTGTGGTACACACAGTTTCGGGGTAACAGAAGGTAAGTCACCGAGGATAATTGTTCCGTCCCTAATTCGCGTAATCCTGCGGCAGTGAGCACTTTCTGAAATCGTTCAAAGCTCGTACTATCTCGGATAAAATTATCACAGTGCGTGTATTTGTCCATCATGCCGTTTTCCATAGAAAAGTAACACTGGCTCTAAAACAACTTCTCAAGAGCGAGAAAAGCGAAATCATCAGCGGGTTAACTTATGTAAATATTGCTACCTTCCTCCCTACTACCACTACTACTACTACTTTGAGCAGTAGTGATAATGGTTGTTGTCCAGTTACTGTATTTTACAAACTTACAGTCAATTCAGTGCCATGTTATTATATAACCCTGGACGAAGTGATCTGCGTAAACTTGACTCCAAGTACTTTTGTTGGCGGGACGGTTGCTAATCAGATCAGATTCTCTCATTCAAAGTCCAGTTCATTCTGACAGATGTATAATTGAAAGAAGTTGAGATTTTATTGCCACCAACAGTCCCCAATGTTCGACTATATTATACAACGAATTCTTGTCCCACCTTCAGCCGACCGCGTTGCAAACCCAAACCGTTCCACTTCACGCAACGAAAAACAGTAGAATAATGTTTCAGTAAGGAAGATTACACTTATCACGGGCTCCCACAAAGCGAAAGCCTATTATGTAGCAGCTGGAAGGAAATTCAGGAAAT
Source organism: Fasciola hepatica (assembly GCA_948099385.1). Lineage (NCBI taxonomy): Eukaryota > Metazoa > Platyhelminthes > Trematoda > Plagiorchiida > Fasciolidae > Fasciola > Fasciola hepatica. The sequence continues at coordinate 2,647,459 of CANUEZ040000012.1, read as the reverse complement.
GAAACAAATAGGATCTGTGTTTTAAACAATTTGACGAGTCAGCTGAAGAACCAAGTAGGGTTTTGGGGATCCTTAATCATCGTTCTCTGTTCAAGGATAGTTTTACTACATTTTCCCCCAAACACTCATAGAACTTTCTTGTATCTCACTCTCGTACGTGCCAACCCCAATCTCTTTTGCAAACCACAGATGCCTTAACAGGTCATGTGATCGACTCCCCCGACTTGACATTCGGATGGGACTGGCGCAATCTGGACGGTGGAGCAGCCAATATCGGTCTGATCGGAAAACGCGTGGAAGCCAACGATGCGGAATTCACGGTGACTGACTTAAGATCACGCACGCCAATCAAGGGTCGGTGCATGGTCATCAAGCGTCCGTCTGTGGGTACTGCCGCTGTGGATGAGCAAATTGTCTCTACCGCCGATAAGGAAGTTCACGGGCCAGTTACTTACTATTCGAACTTTTTCTTCTTCGATGTCGAGCCACTCGATCCAGCGTCTAAACAGACGGAAAAAGAATGTCGACCCGCTGAAGGTGTGCGCACAATTCGTCCGAATGACTGTTTATTTTGAGGAAACAGTTAACACATACGGGTGTACAGTTTAACATTGTTGAATTGGCTTGATTTTGTGCAGCTTACACACAACCCATTATTCACCCAATCCAACCAGAATCAATACAGAGAGTGAAGTTTCATTTTGTTTGCCCTTGGAACCTAGACAACTGGCGAAGCCTAGCTGAGTGAACAAATGAAGACCAGATTGTTTTTTAGGTGTGTAGAATCAGAGCTGGATTACATTTCCCATTCGGCCTTAGTGTAGTGAAATATTGTTATTTTTAAGTATCTTAGAATAATTCGCAAAGTAACTCGTCTTTGTGCCCGTTTCTTTCACTTCTGTCTACATTCGTATTTACTGTTGGGAATTTAATTTCCGTTCATCGTGTATCTATTTGACTCACCCTAGCTCTTTGAAAGTTAACTTAATTGTTTTCCAGTTATAATTCCGCTGTCGCATTCGTCTCTGTTCAACCTCTCTCTCACACACACATCCAACAAGCTCACCCATGATCTATCTTCGTTTTAGAATATGTTCCTGGTAAAAAGTAATTTTATGTTCAGTCCCACAGCTTTGCTTTACTCCAAGCAAATCAACGATATAACAAGTTACTTTCAGTCGATTTTACTTGACAGTAAACATTGACTGATAATTTGCTATGCACACACACACACGCAGGGAGATAGATATAGAGAGAGAGAATGATTGAGTGTTAGAAAAAACTCTCCTTGTCCGGGTGTCTGATGGCTGGTTATTGCTAGCCTCACCGTTGCTGTGGTACTCGCATTTAGTACGGCTGTTTCCCCAGTTCTGCATTCATCAAGTTGGGGAGTCAAACACGGAAAGAGCCTTTCTATATTTAACTCCGAGTTCATTATTAGATTCGGAACAAGTGTCTACAGTGAAACAATCGTTTTCCCCTGATCAACCCATTCAGCTACGGACGACAAAGTCGTTGTGACTGTGAATGAAGCCGTGGACGAGGAAATTCTATTGCAGGCGGATGAAGATGCAGAAATTACGGCCAGTGCTAAAGGTGAGGAACGTGTGGTTGAACTGTTGCGCAAAACCTCGATTTTCCTTTTTTCTCTCGCACAAGTGGAAACTTGATTTTAACTCCCACATTGATGTTCCCTTGTCTGTTTCCTGTTTTGTTATTGCCAGATTCCGATGGAAATCCTGTGGAACCGTTGGGATACGGGTTTGAGCTCTCCTATCTGTCTGGTCAAGTGGCTCATGCTGGTGAGCTAGCCCGGTCGATCACATTTGAACAACAGACTGGAGTTTTGAAACTGTTCAAAGTCCAGTATCCCACAAAACCGATCAAGGTGCGCTTCAATGTGAAGATGGTCTCATCGAAACAAGCCGATTTGGAGACAGAAACGGACTGTTCTCCTCTAATCTATCGATCGGATTATGCCTCTATAAAGGTTCAACCCACGGATGATATGGCCAAACCCAACTGGACGGATCGGGGTGTTCCGGTCTATGATGGTGGGTAGGACGGACAGGTTGATTCAGTGGCAATAAACTAACTGTTTGGACGTAGTATACATGATTTTGACATCCTTCAGGATATTTTGTCACATGGAAACACGTAGTTTCAAAGTGCTAACCGATTTCTTTTATCAGTAAATCGTGGTCATACGTTCAAAGTTACGGTTCACTCATCACTTCTTAAATTAAGATTTGCCCTTACTCTTAACGAGAAGAAAGCGCGGCTTGGAGAGATAAAAATATCAACAATATTTTCTATCTGTTCTCACACTATCTTTTACACGAGCAGTGAATCAGAAGGCATACAGAGTTCGAGTCGATGGTCTCAACGAGGACGGTGACGCGGTCGGTACGCCCAAGAAGCCTATGGAGCTGGACTGTACAGTATACGGTGAGTGAGAAAAAGGGCTACGAAGATTTAGTAAATATAATTCCTGTCCTTCTGACGAATGTAATGTACTAAGATTTCTCAGAATATGTATTCTCCTACTCATTCATGTTTTAACTTATCTGTAGCAAACCAAGTGGCAAATGGATAGTGCTTTATATTTGGCAATAAAACTTGTCAAAATCACCCAATAATGACACAGCATATCTGACTACGGTTTTTTGACAAGTTCTGAGAGCTATTTTGATCGCGTAATCATTTTCTGCGTTTTATCAATGAAAAAAGGAAATAGTGTCTCACGCCCAGTAGAAAATGTATGTATACAACTGACGTTTCTATCATGGCATTGTTAAATGAATTTATCATGACAATGACATATTGAAATGATAGTTCCACTACAAAATGAGTTGCTCATCGATAAATGTGAACCAACTGTCATTGTGTCACGTCAGATCAATTTGTCTTGTCATCGACGCTCAATTGAGATGACAGATCTGATCAAATCGCTGTAAGAAACAACGCCTGTCTTTTCGGTCCTCTCCCAATGACTGACTTAGCATCAAACGTATTTTTTCTTTCCAAATGTCCGTACACATCGTGACAGACAAATACGACATGCCGGCCGAATTCTCTGCAAAGGCATACACGTGGCAGCTGATTGATACAGAGGACCGTCCGGCTAACCCGGGAACTTTGGCTGATCAGGTGGAGATAATCGGTGGAAAGAAATTGAAATTGACCAACTATCGTCCGTCGGCCGAACGAGACGGAATTCGTGGCCGTTGTGTGATTACCGTTTCTGTACCCATGCCGGTGGATGAAGATATTCATCCGGATATGCCACCGGCACAGCAGTACGTGTCCCCGTACTTTGAATTTAAAACCAGCGAGGAAGAAAAGTCCGTTGGACCGGAAGTTCCCGAGGAGGCCGATAAAAAAGTGACAGATGAAGGCCGTGAGATAACAGTGAGCTCGGAAGACGAGATCACTACAACACCAACGGAAGCCGTGCCGGGGGAAAAAGAGGAACCATTTGGTAAGAATTTCGAACCACGTCACTATGCAAAAATCTCTGTTGATCTGACCGTTTTATGAATAACCGCAAAAATGAAACCAACAGACAAAGGAATTGAGAGTGGAGGTGAATCAGAATAAACATAACCTAAAAACGTTCCAAAGTCCTTTTAGACTTGTCTCCGTTTTCAGTCGAAGTACTTGAAGCGGACATGTAACTGGTATGAGTTCGTGAAACTTAACTGAATAGTGATAAATGGAATCGCAAAATCCGGATGCCTAATCATCCTACAGATAATAGACAACGGTCTAACGCAGTTCATTTCTATTGTGGACCGAGCAAAACTTGGACTAGTGATTGGGTACGTACGGAAATTCAATAGTAATCATTCGATGACATCAGCGTTTAGAATTCTCAAGAGGTCTGAAAATTCTACTAACAGAATATTACCAAAATCTCAAAAAATGCACCATTATTTGTGGGAACACACAGAAATAGTCAATAGTGTTTGCCAGTCAGCGGATAATGATAATGAAAAGTGTGTTCAGTGATAAAATCTTTAGAGATTGCAAAATGCAGCTATTGGAAGTGTGCAGTTTGAAGAGTCCATTGCACACAGCTCAAAAGGGGATTAACGAAAGTCGTGGGGGGGGGGGGGATTGGTTGGTGGCGGTGGTGCTATCCTTTTTGAAGTGCCAGGGGTCTCCAGGTGGTGTGCTGGGATTCTACCTAGGAGGTAAGTGGTTTGCACCCTAGCGGTAGTGGTTCCGATGAAACCGATAGTTACACTGTTTTTGAGTGAAATGAATGCAAACGTACTGCTGAGGGTTAGAGGATAACGTTATACATGGAAAGATAATAAAAAAGTGGAAAAAAGTCAATACCACGCATCGAAGTTACAGCGAACTTAGGAAAAGTAGGTGCCCCGCATCTTCGTGGTTGGGGTCCAAAAATCCCTCTCAACCAGTTGGCTGGAGACACTGAAGGATATGGCAGCGAGCCGTGAACAGCGGCGATTGTGTTGTCACTTTCTGTCCGACCAGAATGGCTGATCAATATGCGTTTGTAAAATTAGACTGTGTATTCCGTATGTTTGGCTACTGGGGCGTTGTCTCCTTTTCCCACCCCTGTCGGTCCACTTCCTGTCCATCTTGTACATTCATTCTTTCTCTTGCTACGTGGAACATGTTGAGAAAGACATTGGACAGTAGAACCTGCCTTGCTGTTTAAAGCTGCATGATGATGATGATGATGATCGAATGAAGACTCCAATCGTCAGTAAACAAAAAAGATTGGGACTAAGGAAAACGCACCTTGATAGCCACAGGCAGTCATCAACTACCAAGTAAAATCGTCTTTTGGTTCATTTATCAAAAACTGCCTGATCTAAAATGACACCACTAGAAACGGGATATCAAGGGCCTATGGACGGGTCGCTTTTTCCTCTATTTTGTGCCGTACAGTTGTGGAAACGGATTGTGTTTATCACTTATTTTACTCTCGCGATTATGCATAAAACATTGAAAATCTGTTACTGTCTATCTCTACTAGAACGCGAATTCACACTGCAGTTGGATTCACCTAGCAACGCAATTTATGAGACGGGAGAAGATCAACAAACTGTTCTGGCACGAGTTCAACGCCCGTTTGAGGTGAATATGCCTTATTTTTTGTCAATAAGTGAACCGAATCTATTTTCTCACTATTTCATGACATTGCTTTGTAGTGTTTCCATCAAATTTAGTAATTTTCATTTGTCTTTCATCGAATCACATGGGTAATGAAGAATTGATTGGGTGAATACCGTTCCGACCAACTTCATTACCCAACAGTGGAATTTTCAGTAATATCACAGGCATTTTCATCAACTGTTATTACTGACCTATTGTGTTGTAGTAATTAATATTGCCAGTATCAGATATAGGATCCTAATCAATGCTCAGTTTATATATTTCTAGGAAATGGAATGTGGCGGTTTTCTAAACATTGGACCATGGGGATTTTTTGCGATCAATTTAAATATGATAGAGTGAAAAAAAGATTACGATGGGCCGAAGTGGTTGCAATATATTACAATGCATTCGGTAGGGCCTATGGAGAGGTTTGTAAGGGCTTTCAATCTAACCCAATCTACTCTAACATTTTTCTCACAGTATCATGTATAAACTGACATGTTTTACGTACGCGGTGGGCAAGTGCAGACAAAATGCTCTCATTTCGCCATCTATATCCTCTTTATGTTTTTATGAATTGGATAAAGAGGGCCCGATAATTTAAATTCCCAATTTCCATTCTAGCTAAATTGTCGAGCCATCTTTAAAGAAGGATCTGCAGGCTCACATTCGAGTTCGGGAGAAACCCTGCCGAGACTTGTGTGGTACTACCGACAACCGGAAATCCCCGGCGATGTTCCCATTCCGTCGCAGTTGTTCCCGGTTAACCCGCCCCGAATGGAAACGTTAAATATAGGCGCCCAAGAGAATCACAAGATCAGTATTGAGGCTGACGCCTATTCGTTCAGAGATAACAAGGCCGAGTTTCATTGTAATGCCTATACGGAATCAGATGACAAACCAGTGGCTTCCAAGACGGTCTTCATACAAAGTGAGTGAATAAAATCTATGAACTGACCGTGCATTCAGTCACTGATCAGTACCACCCAGTCTCCGGTTTGCTCTTCAAATAAACTCATAGTGGATGAGGAAATTTAAATAAACGGGGAACGCTTGTCGGACGGCTAGCTTTATTTTGAATTTTACTCGTTTTTCTGATTATTGACCAAAGCCAGTTGCAGTTTGAGTTCTTCCAATGCAGTTCCACATGATTCGGCTGCATTGTAGATCACTATCGGTTTGAGATGACATTTCTGTCCCATGAACTTTTTCCATTTTTCTCGCTTCACTGGGCACTAATTTATTTTAGTCATTTTGACCGTCGTGATTTAGGGCAAAGCAAATAATGATAAGTCCAATGTATGTGAACAGAAGGAGCTACTTTAGAAACTGTACACACAAAGGTCAGCGCAGCATGACTGAAAAGTGAAACATGGACTTGAGAATCACAAATGGTGCTGTGCATTGAAAGGAAAACTAGATTCTGTTGCATAATTTCATTCAAAAACTCTTTGTATGATTGTTCCCCAGTCAAGAGATTTAGCACATCTACGGTTTAGTGTACATTGCTTTAGTTTCATATTTGTAGCTCAAGTTGATGGTTTTCATGCACGTCTAATTGCTGAGTTCGGTTTTCCTCGAAATTATGCAATATAATTACCAATTTGAGCGGTCGAAATCCAAACAAGAACGACAGGATTAACACAAGCATCTATCGGAAATTAGAAAACAATACTGTGTTCTAGATTGTTATGCATCCTAATCGAAACTTACGGAATCGACCGTCACGCTTGGAGTATTTAAAACTACGGTAACCACACCTGACCTATTTGGACATTTTGTGATTCTTCAACACTCCAAATCTGAAGGTCTGGTTGCCGGTTATCCATAGTAGCGCAACTGGCCCTCGTAGCTATGGGGTATATACCCCTTCCACTGCACTCATGCTCAAGCACGCAATAAAAAAAGACGTTTTCATCCTACCGGAAGCCGTAGACAAAAAAATGCAACTGTTTCAAATTTCAATTTTTTGAAGCATGGTTACAGTGAAGAAAGCAATCTATATGGTTTTACGTTCCAATGTATTTAACTGCACAAGGCCAAACTATCGCATCCTTGATACTAAGCTTGGGATGCATTTTATATCATTTTGACCGGGGTCTTCATTCTTGTATTCTTCCACATCGAGTGCCAAAAATTTTCATTCCTCAGTAAAACTGCAATTTAGTTGATTACAGATGATCGCTATTTTTGTTATTCCCAATCATCGGATATAAATCCACCACCCCACAACAGAAGTCAAGGAGAAATTCAACGTGCGCATTTTTGATGAGGATTCACGAAGCCGAGCTTACGCGTTTCTCGGGTCATCAAAAACGTTGACTTGCTACGTCGATGGTAAGCTATGTCACGAGAGCAAATCGGTGTGTTTTTATGAATTAAGTCACGCATTTTGCACATTTATTACACAAGTGAACGGTTCGCTATTGGCATAACAATAAATTTGCTCGACTTGATAGCGCGCATTCCGCAATCCAAATTAGGTCGTTTCGAGTTTCCATTTAGGGAACCGCTTACTTATTTATTTATTTTTAGTTTCGTTTCAATTAACAGAAGCTTAAAAAATGTGGTGTTCTTAAATTCCATTCTATTCCAACTTCAGCTTTTCACTGGAGAACGGCAATACAAAAACTGCTGTTGAAACCAAAATGCATCCCCTGTGATTGCCAATCAACAGTAATTAGAATTGACAAGGAGAACCCAGCACATCAGACACCAAAAATCCATCCCAGTAAACAGTTCAATTGATTCGGGACCAAAAACGGCCTAATCTGATAACAACCTTGTCGCAGATGTTTTAAATGTCATCAGAGAGAGAGAGATCTTATTCACTAGCGAATACAGTGGTTGTTTACACGAGTATGAAGTTAGATCATTTGACTATGTTTGGAACAAATCATTGTTCAAGGAGAAATTCATCTAACTGCTGTTACAAGTGGAATTTTAGATAAACTTTTAAGAAACTCCTGACCAACTTGTAATCATTTGTACAAAAGTCCAGCTGCCTGTAAGAATAAAGGAAGGAGATAGTGCAGACTATTCTTCTCGTTGGTTCGACACATGTATTGGCTCAGGTGTACATTCAGTCGGTCGTTAATCTAACATGCTACTTTTTTGATTTAAGTATTGTCTACGGATGAACGAAGTTTCGCGGAAGCGTACGACCGGTTTCACGGTTTTTCCGTTCATCAGGTAATATTGAATTTGAGACAAAGTAACTCAGTCAAGCCATTGGGCATAGGTCAGTGAGAACGTAGCAAAATTACTAACGTGTGGATAAAACTATCACATATGGTTCCATAAAGTTGTTTTTTGGTACCCCCTCAACATTTACTATGTGGAAAGAAATAGAACACATAAGAGGTCACATCTACTCCAATCAAAGAAGTGAGCCATAGTTTACGTAGAAAAACAGTATTAGGGTCCTACTAGAAAGCGCATTCATTATATTTACAGGATGATCTTTGGAAACACGTCCTACGCTTGAAAATCAATCTAGTTTACGCATTTGACTAACCGACTTACCCTCGCTTGTGGTGCATTCGTTTCACTCGGCTAGATGCGGACTCTGGCGAGAGAACAGAACCTGAAAGTTATCAATGGGAGACAAGTATTGCGGACGGCAGCGGTGTTTGGATCCGCACGTCTGGCCCTAAACAACCTGCACAGTCTGTTGAAGGTTGGACTAGTAATCAGCTTCGATTGGACGGCTTGAATTTGCCCGAGGACACGGTGGCCACCGAGACAACATATGAGTTTCGCTGTATTACAGCTTATAACGCGACATTCGATACCACATCCAGACCATTTGTGATGAATGTTCGACGTAAGTAATGTTGTGAAGTGTTTCAAAAATATCATTGCATACAGATGACTATATGAACTCGTAATTCAAAAATCTAATTGGAAAGATTTTTATAACAAACTGTAACAAAATAACCGGTTATGGATTACGGGTAAAATGCTATCTGACACATTAGCGCAAATTTGCCCTTTTGTAGATTACTTTGAGAACACACACATACTCTAAGTGCATCTGTGGGGTCTGTGTAGTATAAAAATACTTCAGTGTAACTACACAGGAGAGCTTACACAGGTATTTGCATATTGAAAGTACCGTTGGCAAATAGTATCGATTTCCCGTTCAAATTCATAAACTCCGACAGTTCATTGCACCACAATCGTTTATTGCTTCCTTCGTAAACCACTGTATATTTTCCTTATTCCTATGCTGTTCTCCCGCAGTTTGTCCTGGTCTATTCAAAAAGGACAACTTTACTCTTCGTGGATGTCTGCACATCCTCAGTCTTATTTCCGATATGAACTTATGCGATAGGCATATAAAAACATCCGTTGCGTTTGTCGAAAAGATCATCACTGACTTTTTCATAGCAAGTGAATTGTGACCTGTCTTTTAGCTAATACCACCCGGTGACTTGTTCTACATTTTGAGAATTTCTTCCAGAACTTCTGCAGTTCCGTTTCTTGCTAGTGTCATAACAGACAAGGATGAGGCTTTCTTCAAACTGCTGACCCGTTTTGGCGTGTAAAACTTTTCACTTGTTTTTCGATGGCCGAAAAACACCGTAAAAACGTGCTCATTTCAGTGTACTAATAACAATAACAATAATATAATTTCCTGTTAGAATGGTGAGCTCATTAATTAAAAAAAAATTCACACTGAACTATTTTGTTACTAATCAACGGAATTCTAAGTTAACCATGTCATATGTTACACAGAAAAACCGAAGATAACCTTTATACGACTCGATCGAGAGAAGCCAACCGAGGCGGTTCTGAACACAATGGATATACCAGAAGATTCTTTCAATGCAACGGAAGACTATCAACTTGGCTGTAAACCCGAGGTTACCGGGAGCGAAGCGGTGGCGATCTGGCAAAAGGTTGGTGGAATTACATGTTTTAGTCTGCACCGATCGATAATGCAACACATAGTATCCCGTAGAAAGTTGGTTCTGCGGTCTGAATTACCATAATTATATACCACTGAATTGAAAATATGCTTGACTAGTGAATCCACATGTTGTTGTCTCCCAACTTTTCGTGTAACCTCTGTAGTATCAAAACTTGAATGCCATATCGTCCAGTGAATAACCGTTTAATATTGGGAAAAGTCAGTACAACATTTATATTCCGCGATGGTACATTTCCTGATTTAGTTTTTCATAATCTCCCAATGTTGATATTTTTGGCATATCTGCCGTAATTTATGAACTCACAAGCACATTTGTGAGAGTAATAGCTTACAAAAGAGTTGTGTTTCTCATATTTGCACACATCTGGGAATATGAGCAATGGAATGTGCTCTTAATCCATCTGCAATTGCTTCCCAAATGTCGCGGTGTATACGGGAACCGGTGGGAAACCAAACCTCAAATTTATTCAGATTCTCAAATTTTGACCAGGTTTAAGCTGTCCGAAGATCACGGTAGGTGAACGGGTTCAGTTTCCTGTCCAAAAATGGTTCATTACCATTCAGTGCCCCACTGAAAATCCTTGGGAGCGTTAAAATGTAGTGCATCTTTGGCGGCCATCGGTGATGGATTTATCTCACGAACTGCCCTAACATTTGACGATGAGTTGTGATATGCGCTCCGCTTATAAACGACGAGTGTCGCAATTTATTCTGATAATGGTCCATAACAGTTGCACAGTGTTTTACTGCTTTTCGCTGGTAAATTGAAGGTTATCATTGCTTGGTCCAATATTTATATTCACTTCATCATCATCAGTCATAGCATATTTTGCACGGAATGGGTGCCAGATGGATAACATTGCGTACGGCGTCTCTATAGGCTGATATGAGTTTACCAATAAATCTCATTCATGTCTCTACTCGCGATTATGTGGTATCGTTAAATTTGATCTATCTTTGCGGGGACATTTAAAGTGTAGTGGAATGAGATTTAAAGATAATCGAAACACTTCGTTTTGGTCTCAATTTTTTGCGTCCATTAGATACTTCCATTAGTCGAGGAAGGAAAATCGATTCTTCTGCTCCCGAAAAAGCAGGAGAATTGTGGATAAATGATTAGGCACTTCCAGAAATGAACTATTCACTGAGTGCTCAATTAAAATGCGACTCTCTAATCAATCACAGTTGAGCTGGATGAAGAAGACTGACAGAACTCAGATGATTTTATTTACTCCAGTTTGACGTGAAAGATTTCTATGATAGCTGGAGTGATTTCCGTAACAATTTCAGATTTACTAAAAAGTCAGTTTATTACAAGTTTTTATCAGGAAAATTTACATTTGTAATGACGAACACTACACTAACTAAAATTTCCAGTGAATGCTATTTTACACATGCATATTGTTAGATACGTACGTCCGATTCTGAACTTTAGTCAACCTTATTCGGTGTCTAGGCCGAGTTGGAGTGACGCGCTCTCCTCAGAAACCAAATCAAACTAGCTGAGGTTTATTAGCGGTACTGCAAACAATAATCAATCAAAGGGGTAAATGTACAAACCTCAAACGTGGCGTCCTCACGGGAATCACCGTTTACTAACGTTCCGTACAGTTCAGAATGGATAACACGTTCTATGGCCAATAGGCCGAGGCACAAGTCACCAAGTAGGGTAACGAAACGACCACAACTAACAATGACAAGGAAAGGAACGCGCATATAAGGGACATGAACGAACGGAAAGGCGATCAGGCGGAAATCGATCGATGGTTCTGACCAACCAGTGAGTAGGGCAGGGATTCGCTCAGGCACGCAAATACACGATTAGTCACGGGTCGAATAGGTCACAATCTAGTGTGGGTGCGGGTGTGTATGCCTCGGTACATGTGCGTGATCAAACATGCCTGCCGGGTGCAGCCGATCAGAATTCGGTGCCCACTCGAGCAGTCTAGTCCAGGTCTAGTCAATCGACCGAGTGATGGTTCAGCGTGTGTGTGTGTGTGTGTGTGTGACGAACAGGCAACGCTTGAGAGCGATGAGGAATTGTGTGGACTGATAGCCGTGCAACCATGTGGTCAACGTCAAATGAATTAGGAATGTCAAACCGGTCCGAACGTAGCACGAGTTGGTGGTCATGAATGAGCAGGATGGAAACAGGCAAAACAGATTCAACACCGCCACCCCAAAGCCGGCACGGCTTTACTAACGTTCCACTCGCTACTGTGCACACTTCAGACGGCTCCATGCAAAAATGGTACAATTTACTCTTGCCACAGTCACAGGAACCGAACTGAAGCACACCCTACTCACGAGTGGTTACCCTACTAGTCGTCGGCCCCTTCCAGTAAGCACAGTCGGCGGATGTCTCTCAGAACTTGTCCTTTTGAGGTTTTCACTAGGGCCTCGCGCACTCGCCCGTCTGATCCACCTTTGATACCCGCTACAACTCCTTTCGGCCACTTTCCACGGGGTTGGTTCTCTCCCAGTATCAGCACTAAGTCTCCTGTCCTCAGATTTCGCCGCGGGTTTCTCCACTTATTCCGAGTGTTCAGCAAAGGTAAGTACTCCGAAATCCATCTTCGCCAAAAGGTATCCGACAAGAGCTGGCTTTGCCTCCACTGGCGTGTGTACCGATCGCGCAGGTCAACTTCGGTTCCGATGGTATCGTCCTGTTTTCTCATCAATAACAAACAGCTAGGTGAAAGAACTCCAGGGTTTTCTGGGTCGTCATATACAGGTACTAGAGGACGATTGTTTAGAACGCGTTCCGCTTCCGTTAAATAGGTCATGAGTGATTCCTCTGTTAGAGTTTGCTCTCGTGATACGGCGCTGAGAATCCGTCTGACGGAACGTATCATACGCTCCCACACACCACCCCGGTGACTCGCATAAGGTGGATTAACGCACCACTCAATTCCCTTAGATAGCATTTCATTTTCAACTTTGCGGTGTCCCAACCCTGTTAGAAATTGCTGCATCTCTATTTCTGCTCCGACGAATGTCTGGCCTCGATCGCTGTACACTTGCTTGGGACATCCCCGTCTCCCCACAAATCGCGAGAAGGTCATGAGGAAAGAGTCGATGGTGAGAGAATGAGCTACTTCAATGTGTACTGCTCTGGTTTTGAAACATGAAAAGATACAGCCGTAACGTTTTCTAGTCACACGACCTTCTCGAACGTAGAACGGTCCGAAGTAGTCGATTCCGATTACCGCAAAGGGAAAGCCTGGGGTTACGCGTGAGGCCGGTAGATCTGACATGAATTGCTCTACAGGTTTAGCCGATCTTACCTTGCAGCCAATGCATTGCATAATTACTCTTCTTACGGTGGAAGCACCTCTTATGATCCAGTATTTCTCCCGAGACGCCGCTAACACGTGCATCAACCCCATATGTCCTTCCTTCAAATGATAATGACGAACTATGATGGTTGTGAGTGGATGCTGACTGGGCAGAATTATAGGTCTCTGCCTAGCTTGGGATATATTACTGTTGGTTAACCGTCCCCCAACTCGCAGCAGTCCGTTCTCCATTACCGGACATAGGTTCTTCTGAGAGGAACGTCTCGGCGCACGCATTTCAGCGGACCTCTCCTGCCTCAATATACTGTCAATTATTTCGGGAAACATCTGGCGTTGTACGTAACGAAGCAGGGCCAACTCGACGCATTCCAATTCGGACACCCTTAGATTTCCTTTCAGCATCGTCTGCCCAGGTGCTCTGTGAGTCTTTGCTCGAATATACTGCAGAAACCGTGTCATCCACGCACAAGCTCGTTTTAGGGCCAGCCAGGAGGAATAGTACGAAATTAGTCGGTCTAATGGATAGATTGTTGAGGACGTAGCCATGACCGCTGACTGCTTTTTGGTCTCGAGGTAAGGTAAATCTTCAACCGATAACTGATTACTCAAACAAGGCCAGTTGAACTCCGCTTCCCGTAGGAAGTCCGGTCCTCGTAACCACTTGCCCAGACTAGTGCTATCACCGCCACTGACTCCTCGGGACGCCATGTCCGCAGGGTTCACGCTGGTAGGGACGTGCCTCCATTGGTCAACTGTAGTGTGTTCGTGTACGAACCCTACGCGGTTGGCCACGAATGTCTTGAATCTGAGTTGAGTATTGCGAATGTAATGTAAGACGATCATTGAGTCCGTCCAGAGACAGACATTGTCCACATGTAAGTCTGCTTCCCTCCGTATGTGTTGCAGGAGTTTCACCGAGAGCACCGCCGCTTGTAACTCTAGGCGGGGTATCGTAACAGGTTTCAGAGGTGCAACTCTTGATTTTCCCAATAGGAAGCAACAGTGGATGGAATTATCCGGACATATATACCTCAGGTATGCTACTGCGCCATATCCCAACTCGGAAGCGTCAGAAAACAGATGTACGACGGCGGGCTGCCGGCCTTGCGTGACATATTTAAGACATCTCGGTACCGACAGCGTTTCGACTGCTGCTAGTTCTGATTTCCACCTTTCCCATGCTAACTGGATGGGTTCAGTGACCGGGTCGTCCCACCCACAGTTGCTTTGGCATAGTCTCTGCAGTAAACATTTGGGCTGAAGAAGCAATGGAGCGATGAACCCCAGTGGGTCGTATAGCGATGCTGTAAACGAGAGAATACCTCTTCTAGTGACCGGCCGATTGGGAATGTCCAATTTAAACGTGAAACAGTCGTCCTTTATGCGCCAATACAAGCCGAGCGTTTTTTGTATCATCGGGTCACTGGGACTCAGGCTGATCAATGGGGGAGCCTGTTCACTTTGGGCTATGGTTTTCATTACTGCCTCGGTATTGCAGACCCATTTGTGAAGTCGAAATCCTCTGAGAATCAGCACGCTCCGAAGCTGTTCAACTAGGGTTATAGCCTCCTTCACGCCTTCAACGGAAACCAGACAGTCGTCAACATAGAAATTGCGCTCTATGGTGCTCCGGGTTTTCTCATTGACGGAGTGTTGATCATTGGCGACCTCGTCTTCTAGAGAATGCGACGCACTTCCGTTATGGGATGCGTCCCCAAATTCTGTTTCATACAATTTTGGAATCTCAGACTTCATCGTCACCTCTGAAGCTAGGCAGTTTACGTACTTCGGCTGGGTAGTACTCCTCCCGGTAGGTCCAAGGAGCACCCACCCCAGGACTGTCTTCACTGCGTACGGCTGACGAGAAGTACCAATGCGTTGATCCTGGACCCAGTGGGCTTCGGGGGTGTTGGAGCCAATCAGCAGATCAACCGTCCTGTCCTTGATTTCTTCAAAATGCACGTCCTTTAAATGCGGCCAGGAGTCTAGGCCCGATGGCATGTACGCAGTCTGCATTGGTAGTGTTTTCAGTGTGTAGGCCCTTTCCACTTGCAGTTGATAATCACCACTTAATGACTGAACAGCAAAATTCACTTCTGAGGTCACCTGAGACGCCGTTCCCCTGAGTGTTGTCACACTGAGTCTCGTTAGTGGGCCATCAATCCCCAATGAATTGGCCGCCGCTGAAGATAGAAGAGTTGAATCTGAGCCGTTATCGAGGAAGGCGTATGTTTCCTTCGAGCCCCTTGGTCCGAGCAGTCTAACCGGTACGAATCCCATAAAGGTATGTGGGACTTCCGTCTTCACAGAATTAATATTGGCCTTCGCTGGTGTATTGGGTGATCTGGGCACATGCATTAAGGTGTGGTGACGGCCGTAGCAGTTGAGTTCAAGACAGCGACTCATTGTACGACACTCAGCGGCCCTGTGACCAAGCTTCAGACACTTGAAACACCGCCCTGCGTCTCGGATAACCTTCAGTCTCTTCTCGTAACACATGGACAAGAATTTACTGCAGGATTCTAAGCCGTGGTCCTCACCGCAGACAGGACACTTCTCATCAAGGCGGCCAGCTATCACGTTAATCCGTCTTCTCACTCCATGAGATTGACGAGTATCCTCGTCCCCTTTCCATTTGCTTAATGCGCTGTTTCCTTGACCGTAACAGTAAGAAAAGGTTGACAGGCTTTCCTCCAGGTACCGAACTAGGTGACGAAACAATAGTTTTGTCCCTTCTCGTCGTTTCTTCAGAGCTATCTCTGCCCATCTCAACTGCATAGAATCTGGCAAGCGCCGTACAATGCCCTTCACCGTAGTGGGGTAATTCAAACTAGATTCGTAGCCCATTTCTGTCAAGGAAATTTCGCTGCTTACCACTTGTTGTACGAGTTTTCTAAGGCCGGTAATGTCGGTTGGCTTAATTTTGGTTCCGTTGCCCATTTCGTCTAAGAGGCACTCAGCGACATCATCAGGGCATCCAAACTGTGATTCCAAGATATCAATAGCTCTCACGTATCCTTCTTTAGGAGGTAACATCACACAATCTTCTATGGCTTCTCGTGCCTCTCCAACACAGCAGTGGATCAAGTAACATAACCTCTCTCTATCGTTCCGCAAGCCGCTGGCCACATCTGCCTTGAAGCTGCTAAGAAATTTCCACAGTCGCTTTGGTGTTCCGTCGAACTTGGTTAATTCTATATCCGGTAACCTGATCCGACGATTAGTAACCGTTCTCGACTCGGCGTCTTCCGGAACTCGGTGACTGACTGAGGCTCGACAACCTTCAACGTACTTCCTAACAGAGTCCAACGGAACTAAACCTGGAGGTTCATCTGAAGTCGATTCGTCGTCACTGGGTTGAACGCCACCAGCTAAGTTCTCTAGCTCAAATGATATTTGCTGCTGCCTAATCTTCAAACGTTCCATGTCTAACTGCAGCTGTTCAGCTTTTAATTCCTGGATTCTAGTTCTACTACTGGCCGACGACCGAGTTTCTAATCCCCTACCAACTAACGTATCTGCTCTAATAGCCATATCAAGCAATGGGGCACGGGAAGAATACTGCTTACCCAGATTTTCTTCTACGTTTGCCTCATTCGGTAGGTGAGTGTTTCTGTACTCCTTTTGTTCTCCGGAAGAGTCCAATTGTTCGTTCGCGGCCAGTTGGTGCCTCATATTCCTCGTCACGGGCATCGATTTTTCTTCAAAGTTCCCGGTTGAAGAACAAGTTTGAGTACTGTTAGATACGTACGTCCGATTCTGAACTTTAGTCAACCTTATTCGGTGTCTAGGCCGAGTTGGAGTGACGCGCTCTCCTCAGAAACCAAATCAAACTAGCTGAGGTTTATTAGCGGTACTGCAAACTCGGCCTAGACACCGAATAAGGTTGACTAAAGTTCAGAATCGGACGTACGTATCTAACAGTACTCAAACTTGTTCTTCAACCGGGAACTTTGAAGAACAAGTTTGAGTACTGTTAGATACGTACGTCCGATTCTGAACTTTAGTCAACCTTATTCGGTGTCTAGGCCGAGTTTGCAGTACCGCTAATAAACCTCAGCTAGTTTGATTTGGTTTCTGAGGAGAGCGCGTCACTCCAACTCGGCCTAGACACCGAATAAGGTTGACTAAAGTTCAGAATCGGACGTACGTATCTAACAGTACTCAAACTTGTTCTTCAACCGGGAACTTTGAAGTTCCCGGTTGAAGAACAAGTTTGAGTACTGTTAGATACGTACGTCCGATTCTGAACTTTAGTCAACCTTATTCGGTGTCTAGGCCGAGTTGGAGTGACGCGCTCTCCTCAGAAACCAAATCAAACTAGCTGAGGTTTATTAGCGGTACTGCAAACAATAATCAATCAAAGGGGTAAATGTACAAACCTCAAACGTGGCGTCCTCACGGGAATCACCGTTTACTAACGTTCCGTACAGTTCAGAATGGATAACACGTTCTATGGCCAATAGGCCGAGGCACAAGTCACCAAGTAGGGTAACGAAACGACCACAACTAACAATGACAAGGAAAGGAACGCGCATATAAGGGACATGAACGAACGGAAAGGCGATCAGGCGGAAATCGATCGATGGTTCTGACCAACCAGTGAGTAGGGCAGGGATTCGCTCAGGCACGCAAATACACGATTAGTCACGGGTCGAATAGGTCACAATCTAGTGTGGGTGCGGGTGTGTATGCCTCGGTACATGTGCGTGATCAAACATGCCTGCCGGGTGCAGCCGATCAGAATTCGGTGCCCACTCGAGCAGTCTAGTCCAGGTCTAGTCAATCGACCGAGTGATGGTTCAGCGTGTGTGTGTGTGTGTGTGTGTGACGAACAGGCAACGCTTGAGAGCGATGAGGAATTGTGTGGACTGATAGCCGTGCAACCATGTGGTCAACGTCAAATGAATTAGGAATGTCAAACCGGTCCGAACGTAGCACGAGTTGGTGGTCATGAATGAGCAGGATGGAAACAGGCAAAACAGATTCAACACATATCATGAAAGAGTACATTATCCCGGTCCTGTGTCTTGTCTTTACCAGGTTATTCCTGATTTTCTTAGGCGAATCTCCATCATTTCCTGAAACAATCCAAAAACCGTAAATGCATTTTTTTTGATTTACCAAAAACTGGCAGTGTGAAGATGAAGCATGTACCACGGCAAAGGATCTTGTTCCCAAAGGTGATAAACTGTTTTTATTTGCCAACTCAACGCGTTACACGGACGAGGGTCTGTTTCGATGCCAAGTTAGTCTGCACTTGAAAGAGTACAATTTCAAACTGACGGAATCGAAAATGATTAGGATAAAGCGCTTGTGTAAGTTGAATGGTCTGCTTTTTTGCTCCGCTCACAGAGCACGTTCATCGCATTCCGATTATATGATCCCGTTGTGTTCTTTGTCTGCGTTTGACATGTTTGGGATTCATTTCTATCCATACTACATACTCAGTCGTTAACGATGTATGAGCAATCAGCTTTAGCGAACGAGAGCCACATTGGTCGGTGTTGCTTAACGGAAAGTAGTCGTCAGTAAGTTATTTTTACACATTTGATTGGCTAACTAAAGTGCTCCTTTCGTGATGCGTCCCTTGTAGTCCACATACAGTATTGTCAGTTGGCGCATGCGTTCGTCTCATTTGACAGAGCGCTGCCGACGATTTTGCCCAATGCGAAATGAGACAATTTATGCGAAATGGAGTGCAAACAAGTTGGTGGGGGAGGGGAGACCTTGATCACAGAGATTCTCATAGAAGTAAAACAGTATTTTGAAATGTTGTCAGAATAAGATAAACAAGGGGCCCCAGAAAAAAATAGATTTAATTTCCCCTAAAACCTACACGCGGCGCTTCAGTGGCAAATTTGTAGATCGGGCAACAATTTGCGATGAGATATTCAGAAACAATAGTAGCATTAGGGTTCACAAAATAAACTGAAAATAAATAAATTCAGTGAGAGAAATAGATTGACGTTTCACGGGGTGCTTTTTGATTGGCTTCCGTTCAGACAAGCAGGCCGAATAAGAACATTGACTTTCTTGCTCTTCTCAACTTCGTTTCTTGATATTCGCATAAAAGGCTAGGGAAATCACTAATCACTGAAGTAGCGATCACACGAGATTGACTAATTTATGTTCCTGCACGTGACAATGGAAACATTGTGATGATGTTGTGAACTGTTTCGTTTGATTATCCATGGGTTTGTGTTGTAATCTGCTAACCAGAATAACCCACTGAAATCGGACGTGGGCATATAAGCAAACATGGGCATTCTTCTCAGACGGATCTGGTCTCGTGAATACGTTGGGGTTTGACGTCTACCACCAGAACTCGTATTACCTGTTTTGTAATGTTGATTCTAATATTGTATTTGAAACGATAGTTGAAAGTTATGTGATATTCAGGTTCAGCTGGAACCTGCAGAAAACTCCAGTTAAGTACCAGGCAGCAAAACGTGATTCAGTGTATTGTTTTGGTATTCTTTACGCAGATTGGGTTACTGGTATTGCTGAAAACTTGTCATTCTGCCAGCCGTATCGCTGTCCGCCTAAAGAAAACAACCAAAGTAGAATTTAAAAAGTAGAAGGCCAAATGCAATCAGTGATTCATTACAGTTATGACAACAGTCGTCTCACAAATACACGATTGTACAATATTTCATTACAGCCGCACCGGCGATATACAGCGAGGATTCAATCACTTACACGGTGAATGACGAAATGTCACTTCAGTGCACGGACGAAGCCTCGTCACCGGAATCCGTTGTCGAATGGACATTTGAACCGTCTGGAACTGCACCAGAGCAGAGAAAAGACCCCATCTTCTTGGGCAAAAAATATGCATACGGACGCATCTATATTTTCGCGTACGTTGACGGCACACTTATTCAGGCATAGAGGGCAATACAAACACGATGAGTTCAAACAATATTATCGTAATTGCGATTTGATTTGTGTTGAAAATTTGTTAATTTCTCGCCCATAAAATGAGATTGACAGGGAATAGTTATTGCATAGCACGTTGATATTATCAGTACAAGAACTGACTTGGGTAGTGTTTACCATCGAATTAGGATTTTTGTGACCAATGAAGCGACAAGTGTTACAAACAATTGAGCATAATAAATAGGCAACTGGAAATCGCAAGACCAAGTTATGCCAAGTAATTTGTAACAGTGTGATAGCAAGGTGTTGCCAACCAGAAGGGACACGTTTGTGGCTGTAAGCTACGTACCGACTCAAATTGTGTCGAGATAAGAGTATGCAGAAATTGCTCTAATTTATGTGCAGTCATAAGCTGGACCTCATCAAAGTTCGTGAAACTAAACAGACGCATATATTTATATACCAAATTGGATGGTCAGTTGTGAATATTCTGGATTAGAGGAAGTGTTTCTTAGGATGGTTAAGCTCAAGTTCTGAGATGGAATAAAGTCAGGACACGAGTAGTGATAAGAAACTCATTTTTCATGATATTTGTGAGCCAAGGAAATTCGTTAAAGCGCAGATTGTAAGGCAATCTTTCCGTGCACTGTAGCATTTCATGAGCTCAGCCGAGACGTGTTGACTACCCAATATTACTTTGATGCAAATATTGGAAAACATTTTAATTGAGGTCGAGAATTGTTATTTTTCCAGATCTGATCTCCCATTTGTCACACTGACCTTGATCTTAATTAATGACTTCACGTTCCATTGTATATCAAACATAAGACATTGCTAGAAATATTTGGAAACGTACCTATAGCCTCGTAGGAAGGTTGCGCTGACGCTAGTATTTGCGCACTCAACTGATTTATCCATAATTCATTGGGACGGAGGAAAATAGCAAACGTATATATAAATCTCCTTGGACACTACTCAACAAAGAACAGTCACATCGATTTGCACGTAAATCTCTCACCATGAGATCTTTTAGATCAATGCAGATTTGCTCAGTCATTTCTAACATAACTGGTTGGTACAGTTGGGCTCGGCCGACTATTAGGTTGGGTTGTTGCTTGTAAGTCTCAGAAATAGTTTGGAGAGATTTTCTTTAAACTGTCTACTACGCGGTGGGTGTTCAAGCTATAAAGCATAATAATATATTGCCTTTAGAAGGCTACATTACGATTTATAAAAAAGAAGTACGCTGCATAGCTCGGGTGAAATCGATACCACTCAATTTAAGGGTATTAAAGTCTATGATTATTATCATTATTATTATTACATAACCGGTCAAGGTTGTAGCGGGATCTCATTTTGAACCACATTTTATTCAGTCTCAATCCTTTTGCATTACCAAGAGTAGATTATCATAACACCACACAATCTGACAAATTATGGGAATATGACAATGTGGGTTTACGTGTGTCACGGTTTGTTCCTCTCTGTGTTGCATTGTTTGTCAGCCGGGACAAAATTTTGTCTATTTTCAACAAGGTTTAAGGTCCCATGTGAATGCTTCGATTCTCGTTAACCTCCACTACTACTACGCTGATAAATCAGAAGTTATGGGAAGTTGCACCTAACTGTTCATTCCGTGCCTGAAAAAGTTGAAAATGGTTGGCTTATGAGGAGAGCATTTAAAAGACAAAACGGAAGAATCCTGTTGCTTAGAAGGCATACATAACTTTACGGTTTGTCGCTTCGCTAATCATTTTGATAATATGTTGCTTCAGAGTGCAGACAGTAAAAGGATTTTCCAACAAAGCGATCATGTCAGATTCATAAGTTCACATGCGATCCGTCTTTAATTTCTCATCATTATCATCCTCAGAATATCCAGTAAAGTAGCTCTCTTACCAACCAATAACCTTCCGTAGTAGACTGAGCACTTGGTCTCCGTGAATGAAATTCATTTGACATTCGTCCCTTCTTCACCATGATTGCAACTGTGTGCTTTTTAATTTCCAAAACACAGAATTGCTCGAGGTCAACTCATACCCGAACATTCGGGCAAGTACACATGTCATGCCAAAAATCCCCATGGTACTGCAAGTAGTACAATTGTTGTGACTGTCACCGAGGACGTGGTTCTTGGTTCTCGAAGGGTAAGCGCTAGTTTATCGAATACGCGGAATTTGTGCGCTTTTTACTTTGATTGTGTCCATTTCGCAATTTCAAAATAAGTTTCATTTGTTGAGCGTATGCGACATTCGTTATTTCAGCTGAACGGATCTGTCGAAACTGTTTTGGACTGATAGTTCTGTTAAGTGCAATTTAGTGACTCGCTCGTATCGGGTTTTAACAAAGCATAGTCATTTGACTGGTTTTGTTCTTGATGAAGGCAGCGTCCGACAAACCCTAGGCATTCACCTACAAAATGACTTGATTTACATTAGTGCGTTGCACATGTCAATTACGTGCTCGTTCGTGTTTGTCATATTTCAAGAATTAAGTCAATCATAGCTTGAGGTGCAACGGTTTAACGTAAAATTGACACATTCTGCTCATGAAGCCTTTTTCACGAAATATGGAACACACTTATTGTGAAAACGAAAGTAAACTAATAATGCAAGCAACTCAAAAATTATGGTCCCTCAGAGACACGTTTTTGGCTAACAGCGTTTGTTTTGGCTGTGTGAATTATTCAACGGGAAACATCAATGGTGCCCACGAGATATGAACGGGGGACTCTTGATTTTCGGTTCAAGCTGTTTGACAGCCACTGTTCACAACTCGCAGGGTTTTGTCAAGACAAGATGGCATCTCTGGTTGGCCATACAATTTGTTAAAAATTAAATATTCTCCAACGAATTGAAGATATGTGTAACAATAACAGCTGAACAAATAGGAACTATCAAAAATTATTCAGGTGTCCTGTGACAAAACGATTGTTGTTCATTTTTTCTACAAAATTTGTTACGATCAAATTCATTGCAGATCCTTATTAAGTAATCGTTTATGAAAATTAGTCCCAACTAGGAGGCTATTTTACGTGCACTTTATAGTAATAAAAGAGATTTTTCTCCTCTCGTGGCATAATATCTTCCGAAAAATGATAAAGTCTTATTTCAGTCTTGTTTCTGGATCTTGGTTACCCTTTAAGCCAGAGACACGTAAAACACAGGACGTAAAACGTTGTTTTGCTTACCGTTTGGGTTGATCGGATCAACTGCGTTATCCAATCTTATTTGGCTAATTTTTCTGGAAAACGTCAGTTCCAGTATTTGTATTTCATTGGCAAGTTTCTATCTACTTGGGAGAAACAAAACCCAAGATAAAATAGCCCCACACTGCCGCGATGTCGCAACCGCTATTTGCTACCTTTTACGTGGGACAAACGATATAATGTTTTATGCAATAATATTTTCCACTAATAAGTACCACAACGCCATAACGTAAACTTGCCAAAGTCAAACCAATTCCTTATTTGTTATTTTGTTATTTTTGCATACATAAAACAATGTTGGGCATCAGTTAATAAATGCTGAAATTAGTTTTCACCAGTGGCTGATACTACAATGCAGCGCATGTTTGGTCCGTTTGAACTGAGCGTATCTCGCTCACAAGATTTCATTTTCTGGCCGCACATTATCCGTTACCATTGCTGCGACTACTTCTAATTGCTTCATTATCTTTTGCATCATTTCTTACTTTTCAGGTTTATCGACATCGTCAACGTAGACGCGTTCCTCGTCGAAGAGTTTTGAAAATCAAATGAAATAGTCCCGAAATATTCGCATATCTGACAGTTACCGGTAACAGCCTATATCAACAAACGAACAATCAATCAACCAATCAACCAATCAACCAAACTGACTCGTTAAAGAATGACGGGAAAACAAACGAACAACGAATCAGACACTATCTCTTTTTTGCTTGAACACTATCCTCATCCTCCTCTCCCATCTAGCTTTTTATGATAGGCGTGATATGAATAATAAACACATTTAATTCAGTGCGTAATAAATTGAGCGTAACTGTCTTTCAGAATTTTGTTTTACTATTTAAATAACAGTACGATTATTCCCATGAACTGATTTAACTGATTGTTTAAAAAAACGATAACACTGACGAAATTGGGATCGGTATCTACCATTGATCGATCTGAGAGAGACAACATGACTGAAATGATTCACGCACGAACTCAAGTTGTTGCATAGAGAAAATCCGGGTTAAAATACCATTCAGACAAATACAGTTTAATCGGCTTTCACAAAGTCCTTTGCACATGCTGTTGGTCAATAAGATGCGGTAGATTTAGCTGTTGGGCCTACTAGACCAGTCTTCGATCATTCACCTGAGATCAGCACTGCAAGATGCGGCACCAGACAATTTGAAAGCAATGACAAACAGACCAAGTATTAGCCTCTTAGATATATTCCTAAGAAAATAATTGCCCCGGGTGATTTTGATCAACCTCAAAATGGGTAATAGAAAACGAGTTTTCTGGTGAAACCATTACCAGTTTCTCAGATTGATCAACAAAATTCAGATTTCGGTGAAAAACAACGAAAGCAAAGATTACTTTTCAACCGTGTAAACATTTCGTCTAAACGAAAATAATGATGTTTATCTTGACCTTAAATATCAATTTTGTAAGGTAGAAACCACATCAAACCAGACTGTTCTATTCTATCTCGGAAAGCAGTTGGTTAAATTCAACCAAGCACTCCCGCAATAGGTCTTCTATCCCTTGTTTTTCTTGATAGCACAAACCGGATTAACTGGGGTTTACCTGGAGACTCATAGCCGATTATAAACCCGAGGCAATAGGCGGGGCACTGATATCACCATAGTTACGAAAGGCAGTCATCGGCACGGATGATGAATTTGTATCTGATATGAATGCCAGCGCCTCGTTACCGAAACTGACTGGGCCGTATAGGCAGCAGAGAGAGAGAGAGAGACACTGAATTCAACTCCGCCGTGATGTATCTTTCCGCGTGCTTGCGTTTGCGCACGCGTCTGTGCGTGTGTGTTTGTCCTACACCCCCCTGTCGTGCATCACGATACCAACAACGTTCAGTACTTACTCAATGAGCCAGTTATTCAGTATTCAGTCAATGTTGAAAGAAAGCTCATCCATACCTCGGGCATGTAGCCAGTACCTGTGACTTGCGTTAGAAACAGATTGAAGTGAATACAAATTTGTGACAACTGATAACTTTTTCAAAAAAAAGTTAACTAATACGACTGCTAGCGTGAAATTAGATCATCATTGTAAATTATTGCAAAATTGTAATTTTCAATTTGATGGATTGGTTAAAATTGACCACCTTTTCAACATGAAGATAAGAATATCCCAATTACAGCTTTACCCGAGAGTAGAATGATGAGTACTACCAGACTAATACTGGATT
Organism: Fasciola hepatica; assembly: GCA_948099385.1. NCBI lineage: Eukaryota > Metazoa > Platyhelminthes > Trematoda > Plagiorchiida > Fasciolidae > Fasciola > Fasciola hepatica. Next base: position 2,621,807 of record CANUEZ040000012.1, on the reverse strand, counting down.
GCAGTAAATAAATTGGTATTCACAAATCCCATATCACCAGAAGGCGTACTGGGCTCAAAGAAAACGTTACCGCAAAAAAGGTTTTCATTCTCAGTCCGGGTATGTAAGATCGTGCTGAACGAAAAACCTGAAAACTCATCCCAATGAGGGGAACAAATTAATCGAGAGGCTATACTGAGTCATGCTAATAAACCCAATTTAGTACTAACTTGGGACTTGTGTTAGAGATTTACCAGCGGATTAAATCCCCCATTTCAACTTATGGGTTTTCTGTTCCTTGAAGTACACAACTAATCAAAGGTGGACGTTGCTAGGATAGAGTTCACGACTTGTAGGATGTCCAAAATAGCGAACTCAAAGTAGATAATTTTAAAGGTCAAATATTAAATAGCTTCCGATAGTTTTCCAAGTCACTTGGATTGATCGGAATTCGTGAGTAGAAAAGAGTTTGACAATGGATAACCGCTCAAAGTCAGTTCGGTTTCGGACTCTGGCCACAACTGATGAGACCGCCGCACGTCTAGTAAACCCGAATCTGTGAGCACAAAAATGACCATAGTCCAGGTACTTCAACTGCTCTGGTCAAACAGGGAGCATTCGAAGCGAGAATTGACCCCTGAAAACCCACTCTCAACGGTCGATTCAGAATTACCACACACTAACTGACGAACACCACACCACACCAACCACCTATTGTAAAAAATGACCAACCCAGCTAACGGCCAATCAAATGCAATATTCTCACCTATATAGTATGTAAGAGCAAGATTAGAAATCATTGAAAACAGTTGTCCGCTCTTTAGTATTGTTGTTCTGAATAACGAAAGCATAGATCCTCGGTGAGATTGGGAGAATAGTTGGAATTCATTTTTGGCTTTGAACTTACAAGTAATGTCTAACGAGACTAGCATACACACAGTTCTATCCATCGTTAACTACGTAAAAGGCTAATCAATAAGATCGTTCCCTCTGAGTTCACTAGTACCCGATTAGAAATAGACTCGTCTTTTTATGCGCTGGATGGAATCAATCACAATGACAACAGATTCTACCCTAGAAAACAGGATAATTAGTTCAGTCCATTTTTCACTTTCGTAGAGGCCGATTTAGCAAAAGTGAGAAGGTGTCTGCACGTCTTCAGTTGTGAGTTGGATCTGAAAGAACTAATTTCATTTTATGATGCCTTTATGCGAGGATCTTCAAAAAACTGTGGTAAAGTTTACAAAGTTTACTGATAATTAGTTTATGAGACTGAAAATCCGACATACCATGTTGCAAGTTCTCCAGGGGGATGTGCACTGGTGGTGGTAGATGACAAGAATGAAGCCGATTTACAGAGCGAGGTGTCTACTTTGCAATCCTCCGCATCAAAGTGGGCGTACAGTGAAAGTGATTCAACGGATTTCCTCGGTAGATCATTGTATATGTCGAATGTAACAGCGCAACTGCCTACCACGTAGTAATGGTCTCAGAATCGGCAGCTCATTGCCATGGGTTTGTGCAACATTTAGATGCACCTTGACACTTGTACGGTGGTGAGTATCAAAGCAGTTGTAGTACTTCATATCTTGTTCTGAATTTCGTTTCATTACTTCACCTTGATTGGAGACGTCCTGAAAGCACTTGACACACAGATTTGATCTCATTAAGGAGTCCAAATTAGCCGTCATATCCGAACTTAAACATTCATTAGGAAGACTTCTGACGTATTGGGTTCACTTTTCTTCGTAACTTTTGTGGTTATTAGGTCACTTCTAAAAAAAGTCCTCAAAGTAGTTCCGATGACATCCACAAGTTACTCATCTATCAATTACTACGTAGTTCCAGCCGTAAATCAACCCGATTCACATTATTTCATTTTCATAGAATGTATCGTTGGCACTAGAAGCCTGAATCTTATGTAATGGAAAATCCACTTGCATTTTCCCATCGAAAAGTCGGCCGCCGCCTGCCGGATTCGGACTAGCGACCCTTTACATACCGCACAGATGCTCTACCAGCTGAGCTATTACCATCCGGACGGCTATCTGTAAATAACACAAGCGAATAATCAATAATGCTCGAACCAATATTCCAGTGATACACACCAACTGTCTTGGTTTTAATCATTGGGCTAGCCTGGCCGGTCACTTCCCAATGGGACGAACAGCACACGGATGAATGTGATCCATCGGACATTGAAATATATATTCACAGAATGTATCATTGGCGCGGGGAGCCTGAATCTTATGTAATGGAGAACCCAGTTGCATTTTTCACATCGACCGTCCGACTTTTCGATGTGAAAAATACAAGTGGGTTTTCTATTTCTTTTTCATTTAATCTCAATGCAAATTTTTATTAGACTAAAAGATTTGAGACTTATGTAAAAACCAAAGATCTATTGACAAACTGCTTTATTAGTAGCACTTCAACGCCGGTGTTTTGTAATTTCGTTTTGTCCAATACACGCGTGGATATCAATCGAACCCGGAAGAAAAACGATTTGCATTATCCCAGAGTCAAGAAAGACAAATGAGCAGCTGAGGTTACTTCCGCTCAGTGTACGATGCTACCGTAGAAAAACTGGTTGTCTTTCCAAGCTAATCAACTTAAGATAGCTCAATAAATAAAATACATTGAAGTGTCAGTATCATGTAGAACCCCCTAAGTCTATTCATCAAGCAGTTTACATTGTGCCAGAGGGAAGAGTGGTAATTGAGGTGGCATTTTGTGTGCCACAAAATGTAAACACTGTTTTAGATTCAGAGAATGTGTTGTTGGCACGAATTTTCGATGTGAAGAATGCAAGTGGATTTTCCAAAAACATACTGTTTTAGATCTTGTGCGTGAGGAATTGAACAGCAAATGATCGGACAGTTTCCAGTCAATGAACACATTCATTCAGGCAGTGAATATAAACGACGTGTTTCTATTAAAGCGACATCTCGCGGAAGAAGCATAGCCTGAGTCAGTGGTAAACAAGGATCTCGAAATAAATATGGATAACTAACATGAAACAAACAGAAATGACCAAATTTCCAGAGGTGTAGCCGTACGAATACTCAGTTCACCATAATTACTATCAAACTTTTCCCACAAATTGTCATTCTTCACCAAAAGCAGATCATGAGTCCAGTTGTAACTGCCTAAAAGCTATCCTTTAAGTGGGATGGGCATCTTTGTGTCCTTTATACAAAAGTTCTTTTTTGATCGGCGAAATAATTCAAGGCTTCGAAAAGAGAAACAATGCTGCAAGTGACTTCATCCGCTCATTATCCGTTCAAAATTGAACTAAGTGAACAATTATGCTTAGAACTATATTTCTGATGCATGCAGACATACATCACGTTAGAAAGGCTAAAGTGCTCTAGATGTACGTGGCGTGAGAATTTTTGCATCTAAGAATTCACCGCCAAAATATATTCACATTAGAGTAGACGCTCGAGTCAAATTGCGTCCTGAACTACTTTAGTAAATTTCTGTTAAATTTGCGAGTCATCACTTTAATCGATTCACCCAAACGTATGCATTTAAAGTCGACTAATATAAACTTAAGATTTAGCGAGCAAGGATGCAATAAGACTACTGACAACTTACTGGGTATTTGAAAAGTTAGTGCGCAAGATGTAATCTTTGGTACAGAAATATATTCATTATTCCGACTAGAAAGTACAGAACGGTGGTCAAATGGAATCTCTCAGGTGGAACGTATCGTCCAAAGGTTGTACGTGTAATTTTATTTGTTATCAGGAAGTAAGTAAAATCGTCATTTGAAACGCTAAAGAGACACCAATAAAAAAGCCTAATGAGTACAAGAGGGAAACACGTGAATTCCAAGTTTCCCTTAGAGTAACGTATTGCTACTCCAAAATTTAATTGGCCTGAAAAATAAGTCACCATTTAGAAGTAGAACTCTGGCGGCCTAGTAGTTAATTTCCTATTTACCAAATTACCCTAAAGTTTGAATGTTGTTTTCCAGCAAGAGCTGCTTTTCAAATGTTTGCTGACAGCTGAATCATCCCGTGTAAACCGGCGATTGCTTGAACAATCCGTCTGGGTCATCCGTGTTTTCCATAATTTGCGCTGGGTTGTTCCGTTTCAGACAGAATATGGAATCATATCGTTTAATACCATAAGCTGACTGGCGATGGGCAGACGGTCAACACCACAAGCTTCCGACACTTCTGTCCTGAGCTCAACTTTCCGAGCCGAAAACGTTCACTTTCCTTTTCTAGCATTCTTAAATTTGGCGTGACAGCCCTCCTGAAATATTGTACTACTGCTAAGTAATAAAAATAGTTATCAGAGAGAAAAAATAGGATAAAAGTAGCGTTTGTCTTTATCTTCAGAAGCACAGGTTTCACTGGTGGTTGACTTTAACCTCAGACGTGCAAGTAGTTGTGAAATAAAAACGACAAAAGCCCAAAAGAAATCTTGGGATATTATCCTTCGTAATTCCATTTTGTCAAGATTATTGAATGCATGTTAGATCTAGTAACAAAAGATACCGCACTACTGATTGTTGCAATCTGAAATGGAACCAGTGAAAATGGTTACAAAATAACTTTATTTTGTAAGAACGATACATGTGTGTTGTGGTTTTGATAACAACTCCTTTTTCTCCCAAAAAAATATCACCGCGGGACAGAGTGCATCAAGTAATTGCATGCGGTCAAATTCGAATCAAAAAGTGCACTGTTACCAAGATATTTCGAGTATGTTACCTTTCAAATTCTTTAATTCCACCTTCATCTTCGCTACTGATATCAACGTCAGCTAACAAGCCCGTTTTGTAAGCTGATTGAAAATGCTGGATTTTTAGAATCAGAAATCAAATAAATTGATGAAATCCCTCGTGCGGTGTAGGACGTACTCATGAAGGTGGAACGGCATTGACCGGAGACCAGTTATTGCGGTTCAAAAAACCAAAAGTTCGTTGATGGCGCTTCGTGACACAGGACAGGTCATTTCTTTAGGTCGGAAAAATACCAAATAATTTTTGATATTCTATTGACAATGAAGCAAATCTCTCTAAATGACTGAAACACGAAGGGAAACACCCTATTGATGAATGCATACTAGTGACAGCTTTTGAAGGGCAAGTGCAGAACGAATAAAATTTATTGACAGAAAATGGAATAATACTTTAGTATCATTCTCGTTTGTCTATTTTATATGCTTTATTAGGAACGATAAAAGTAGCGATGTATTTTTGAAGTAGGAACTACGTCTACCTCGAAATGGAATAACCTACCACGCAACAACTCGATACAGGACAAAACGTGGGTATTTCAATGTCCCGATGTTGCAAGCAGGTTAGCATTCTCTCTTCGAGAAGGTGAACTGTGAAATATTCACTCACTTGAAAAAAGTCGCAAATCAAAGTGAGCATTGGACAGTTATTTATAGTTCTTCTAAGCACTCATGAAACAGAAAGTTCCTAATCTAATATATGAACGAAGAATTATCACTTGACCAATTACTTTTTTCTGAAATGAGTTGTTTAAATGTACTTACTGCCTGTGGAAACAGAATAACCAAACAGTGATTTAGGGTTTGAAGGCAAAACACTGAAAACGTCATTACATTCAGGCCCCCAACAGAGAATTCCTCCGTCACAGGAGTCTATCTTTGTACGCAGAATACTGTGGTAACATTCAAAGCCAGTAGCCAAGGGCCTTTATACCATTTAGTGTCTAAGTTCAAAACTCCTTTGGGAGCCAACCACAGAGCTTGGTGGTTAGCTGCTCTGTTCTCAGTCACCCACTCCGGGTTCGAGTCCCAGTGGGGGATGTGTACTGTTTATGAATCCAAACACGGGTGACACTGCTTTTCACTGCACCCATGGTTTTCGGTGGTGAGATGAACTTTCACACTGCTTGATTAGGCATATTTTGCAAAGTGCCGAAAGGATGGCATTTCTTGAATGGTCAAAGATGATATTTGTTTAGAATATTAGATCGTAGGGGGAGCCAAAAAGTCGTTTTTCCACACTTTAGCGAATTATTCTCTTCCAAACTGCAGTCAGATTGTAAAGCTTATATGAGCTTCCCCGGATCTTTCCTCTTGTTATTTGTATTCCCTAGCAAGATATCAATTGCAACTGTATACCCTAGTGTCGTTAGATAATGATGAAAGCGGAAAAGAACTGACCGAGTAATTCACAGACTTTGAAAGCCGGTGATCAATCTCGATTATCCAACGTCCAGTCTTCTATGGTTTCTTAAATCCTTAAATGTTGCGATAACATTCTACCCTTTCCGGCAAAATGGATGGAGCAAGTCCGTCATTTTTTGTACGCTGCGGATGGGAGGATATTTTTGGAGCATTCAAATAAGAAAAAGTTGATTTAAATAACTAGGAAAACAGCGTTGTTGATATATAGTAACAATTGCGCTGTACTAAATGATACGTAAAAAACAGTAAAATAAATCAAAGCGTGCCCGATAATTTGATGAGGTAATTAAAAAAATGATTGGCTATAGGTACATTCAGATTTTTGGCTCCATGTAATATGCAGGGAAATGTCTCGCAAATCATGACAGGTATTTCTCTACTATCAGATAATGATGATCAAAGAAAAGCCACTCTCAGTTGCCCGGAAAGCCGAGAAAGAGCTTAAAAAAAGAAAAGCTTTTTTGTCAGCTTTGTTAGCATGTGCTATTTTAATCAAGCTGCAAGAAGCGTGAGCTGTCAACAACAGAATAAAATTTGTGTCTACGATGGTAAGCAAAACCAGCAGTTGAATAAAGCGATCCACGAACAACAGCCTGAATAATCAAGGTAAATCGGAATTTTTTCAAAATTTATTATTTTTACTTCCCTCTTCACTTATTGTGCTATAATATACAACCATTCAGGGGAGAGGCCACAGCCAACGAAAGGCTGCCAAGTGATAAAGTGACCCTCGGTGGTGGGAATCGAACCCAGGTGGTCACAGTCCAAAGTCTCAGATGACCGGTAGTGTTCAAACTGTGATCATTGTGCGATTATGACCCTCCCGTCCCGAGTTCAAATCCGAGCAACATCCCCGATCAATTTCCCAGTTTTAACCGGTAATTGATGACGACTTCCTTCCTGAAATATTTTTTATTACCATATAATATAAAGGGAGTAAATAAAAAACAATAAATTTTTTCACCACCGCCGGCCACATATAGAGCACTGAATAAGTCGTTTCACAGTAAATCTGATGAAAAACGATTTTTTATAGTGGATCAAATAAATGCACAATCTTCAAGCAAAGTGGAGTCATTAGTGATTAGCACTAACCGCAGTTACCTTAATGCTGCCAAAAGCTCTGTGAAACTAAACATTCAGTTTAGTGATATCGTCCCTTTGGAAGTTTCTTATCCGAACACCGAGGCTGCAGAAGACTTAACTTGTTAAAGATGCTCATAAAATTGCTTCACTTTCTAGTGCGCAGTAATTAACGATAAAAACTACCGTAGGAATTTTGAGGTGAATATAGAGCTGGTAATCAGAATTTGGTTTGAAGACAGCAAACATGAGGGCAAAAGAAATTCTGTTTTCTCGGCTATCAGTTCACTTATTATGACCATTATCCATGCAAATATGGCGAATGTTGAATGAATCTAAAAATCCTTAATCTTCCTGACAGAGTCAAGTCCGCAGATGGACGCCACTCATGCCTAATCACCGAGTATACTCCAGCAGCCAAGCTATGATGGTTCCTTTGCAAAAAGCCCGAAGCCCCCGTTATGACCACATAGGATGTCAAAACGAGGGTGGCATTCGACTGGGGCATTTGAATCTCATCGATGTTGCGACTTTTATAGTTGGCTCAATTTAATGGATGGACACGTATCCCCAAAGGGGGTATTTAGGGATCTAAAGAACTAAAGATAGCACGTAAATTGATAAGATTTGTCTACTGACGAGACAACAGCAAACGGAGAGGATGAATTCAGCAAGTCAAGAGGAAAACTTGAAAGCACAAATCCATTGCATAGGATACTTCCCTCACTTCCAGATTCAGTCAAACCAGGTTGTTCTTTTCCGTCCGTCAGCTATTGTTCGAATGTGGTATTTCTTTTGATGTGAGCAAACAGTTTTCTACTTGCTCACTTCGTCACATTAGATTGTTGTCTCGCATAAGTATGATTCAATCACTGTACAAACTATCAGTTAATTAAACCATGTATTCATACAGGTTTATGAATCGTATATGAGCATATTTGGGCGGAAAAGTCGTAAGTTAGGAAAATCATATTTAATCGAATTCAGCTGAAGAAATAAAACCAAAGATAATGGAGAATTATAGGAGAAAATCAGGATTAATTTTAAAACAGTGGTAGTAACTAGTCTTCTATTCAAGTATATATAATTGATGTTAAAATTCGGATGAAAAATACTTCCCTAGCCGTTACCTTCACGTTTTGTAGTGTTTTTTCATATAGCATCAAAATTGTTTGCAAATATAAAATTTTCAATAACTGATTATTGTCCATGTACTCTCTGTACTACTCAATTCGAGTTCGAATTTGCGTGACTGGGACTGACAGGAATAATTTGACCTCTGCTTGACAGACGAAATTTAATAAACGGTTGAATATGAAAAATCCTGAAAGTTGTTAATGCAAAATTCATCACATGTGGTTTTTGCCACGGAGCCACATATATCAATTCTATCAAGGGTAGTTACATTTCTGGAAGTGCTGATCGTGTTTCCGCTTTACAAAAATAGAAAAACCAGTACGCACACGATCAAGGACAGTGGACTGTCTGGCGGGTTATAGACAGCTTCGCGGTTGATGGTGGGCTCGCAAGAATAAAGATTTGATTTATTCTGCACACAGGGCTTTGAATCAAGGTAAACAAGCGTAGTCCGTTAGATGTCCTGTCCGCTTTTGCGATGATGAAAAAATGGCCATTCGGGAAAGGAAATTTCCTGTATGCTTACAAAAAAGACAGTGATAGAGTTATGAGTACGCATGTTGAAAAATTTTATTGTGGGAGATATTTCTCAGAACATTTCCGCAAACAAATAAATGTTATTGCGCGTTACTCCTGCAAAAAATGACGTTATAACAAGATGCGTTGGGCAAAAACAATGCATTCGACTTGGATACTCTGGTATTCAGAATGTGATAATAATTACTATCAAAGAGCACTAAATACGTCTAGAAAAAGTATTTTTGTGCAAGTTTTCGCAAGCCAGTACGAAAAAGAATGAGGTGAAATCAGCCACCAAATCTTTTGGCCCATCGAAAGTCAGCACTATACGCCTTATAGCGGTGGCCTTTTGTTGCAATTGAAAAGAAGTTAAAACTTCGTCATGATCTGTTTTGGCTTTCAGTTCACTTTGTATGTTTTACAGCGAGACTTGAAGGTTCACAAGAACGGTATCCATGATGATGAATTCGAAAATAAACTAACCGTAGTAACCTTTGGACATAAAACTCAGTACGCTGGCTGATAGGAGCTGGGGTAAATTACAGGTACCCAATTTGTGAACAATAAAGAGCTAAACAATGAAAAATGTACATTTCCCCGGTCTGTCACAGTGGACGTTATTCTAAAAGAACTCATTTGCTTCCAGGTAATGCGTCAGGTTATCTCCTTTGTGAAAATGTCAAATTAATTGACGTCGAAGTATCCTTTTATTTGTTATACATAATTTCAGGTAGGGAACACGTGGGGATTTAAAAGTTATAGTTTCTAGAAAAGCCCCATACAATCCCTGATTAATTATGAAATCGGGCTTTCAAGCGTTAGCGAAATAAGATGATGCTCTTACTTCAAACAGACATAAAAGTTTATATCAGTTTGCATCGCTTTATCCTAAGGAGATACTGATACCCAAAACTACACTTTCACTCACACTTCCACAACTTTTGTTTTAGCAGGTTGCTTTTAACAAACTTCGACCTTCGTTTGCTGGCATGGTACAAGAGCTGTTAAAATTGTCTAGACGAACCTTTTTCGCTGTAATTAAGTACTTTTTTCTGAACCTTTCGTGGTATATCATAGCTTGAAATTTTATAGTACTCGATATAACGTATCATATGTATACACCATTTATGTTGCGATTCGTTGGCGGTTGAAATTATGTGAAGTTGACAATGACAATAAATTAGCCCGGAGACGGTAAGTTGTTTGATTTCTAACAAATGTTAATCCCACTAGAAGAAATTCGTTTAGCTGCATAGTCCAAAATTATTATGATCAGTAAAAATAGGTACAATCTGTGCCATGTTGTCCGGCTGTTCAACATCACATTCACGGTGGATGTTAGCCACAGAGGAGGAAGACGTTTTGTTCACCTCGAAGGTGTGACCCAAATGTTGAGTTCATGTGACTGCAGCTCGGTAAATATCACGTTTTGTTTCCGATATAATGAAAAAAGACTTAACGAAGGCCAGAAAAATTAGCTAATTAACAAAAGTGGCGAGGGATGACACCGAACGAGCCCACTGAGCATTTGTTCCTATGATAAACCTATTTTCTATTCTTCTTGTGACTGTCAACGTTTTTTCGCAATATGTTTGTACAAAATGATGTAATCAGAAGATGCGGTTTGCAAAACGGAACATATCCCACTTGAATAACAACGGTTTTTCCCCTGGGCTATAAAGACCACATGAGAAAATATGTATGCAACCAAATGATTTGCTAGTTAATTCCCATACGGCACTGTAAGCCAAAGTGGGGCTAGTTGCTTTGAATTCTGCCGATCAAAAGCCAGTATTATGATGCGAATGAAAAGTTGTTGCAAGCTGGAAAACATTCGAATTAACTGGTAAATCTTTTGGTCATTTACATACTTTGCACGATTTCAATGAGTTTGAATACAGGTGTTTCTAATACTTGAGTCGTAAAGAAAAAAATACAGATAAATTCTTTTTCGTGACTTTGGGGTTGCAAAACTAACCACACTGATGGATACGATCTGAAACAAATCACGATCAACCTTCTTGGTTGAGTATGATCAAGGATTCCCTTAACAACGTGGAGTTCACCAGGCTAAAAAAATCATTTCCCTGCTTGTCATGCCGAAAGTTCTTTGGAAGCTGTTTTGTTGTGGAATAATGCACAAGTTCATAACTCACAAGAAGCTGTACATATTATGGCCACGAACATATTTAGCCATTAGCTTTACATGCTTTTGTAGCAGTAAAACCAGTGGAAATTTTCTTGACTCAGTATTTATAATTTCCTACTGAAAGCCCCGATTTGATTTGGACCGAGACTTTTCCTCAGTGTTTTATGAGGAAGTTTTCAGATATTTCCCACGTAACAGGAAATTTTACAGGGTTCCACACTGTAAGGTGGAGATTGAGTAACTCGAAACGCCACAATGTTTGGAGGATTTTGAAGACACCTGTTCACTGTGGAGCACACTGTCAGTCTGTAAGCAGTTTTGATCTTAGACTGATCAGAACAGAAGGACAACTGCGAGAAACTAAGTCACATGTACTACAGTTTCGTTACACATTTCGAGCTGACAATTGTCGTGTTCGTTGTGAGTGGTTGGTACCTACGGAAAATTATCCTGCACTGATAGCTAGGTTAAATTCAGATATGAAGTATGATACATCCTGCATTATAGACGCTTAATTCCTCATTGAAAACCAAGGATTCACTATGAAAAAAAGTTTAACCCTCTCTGGCAATCACGGGTGGTGCAGAATAACTGAGCCTGAACAGGGAAGTGAACACTGGGTGTGCGATTTATTCCGTCCAGTGCTTTACCACCAGTCTAATCTAGATGGCTATCAACGGTTTGTTGAATTTTAATATTATATTCATATATTACTTTTGATGGATCTTTGTGCTTTATTGAATACAAACATTGTTCTACATAACACCTTGTCTTCACTGGCGTTCACCCACTCTGCGATGGACACAAATCGTGGTGGACTCCTCAGTAGAAAGCCCTAATTAAACAAAGGCTTCCCGTGGCAGGAAACCCAAAGAGCTGAGCCACTTAATAATTGAAGTACAAGGTTTGTTTTGTAATAATACCATTCAGCATGCTGTATGAAAGCTCAATTCACCCAGTGATGAGGTGTTCCGCTCATCCTCATTTGCCACAGGTTCACGTCCGAGCTGCAGCTTGATGGATGTTCACTGCCACTGACGATTCGCCGTGAGTTCGTAAGCATTTCTTAGGACCGGGAATAGCCTAAAACCTATTGAATCCAACAACTGGTTCACAATTTTGACTAGGCAGTTCACTATGCAAGGCGTATCACTGTCTCGGAATCTTGTTGAATCTGTGGTTAAGATATTCTCTTCTTCCAGATGGACTATTAGCGAAATATCTCTGGTGCCCTGTGTGTTTTACAGTTATTATCATCTTCCTTGTTGAAGGTCAAGGGACACCAGAAAGTTACACATGAAGCTCTACCCTAATAATCGGTGATATTACTGGATGATGAATATTTAAGTGGATAGAATATTGCCTATAAACTGTCAACAGTAAAATAAGGAGTGCCAGTGAGACGATCACAAAAGCCTGTTCATATCAAATTGTTTTATATATTACTTCACCTAGCAACTTGAGCGAATTATACTTTGAAATACTCCTGGTATCCATTCAGTGAACAAACAGATTTTGTGAGAAACAAGGTGAAACAATATTGTTGCTTAGAAGTGAGCATTAACCAATTTCGAAGATAGCGTCGATAAATATTTGATTCGATAGGTTCGATACGATGTGCTCGATGATTTGTATTTTTTCACACCATCATCTCACTGAACGGTTCCATCGCACAGGGAGTTCAGGGGATTTAGAAAGTGTTAGTTCCACCAAGCTACGGGGGAATCTGTCAAGATGGTCCTGGGCTAGTTTCACCTAACTTAGGTGGTAGATCCTCTGAAATAATAAAATGTTTGATAGAGTCGGTACTCTGTTTACCACACCACTTATCACGCAACGACAGAAACTCCAATATGTTTAGGATTACTATTTCAAAACTCAGTCGCAATCAATTTCCATGAAGTTCATAGCTAAACTTAACTGCCCTCATTGACCTCTAGTTCGTACAGTTATTGCCCATATGTTACAGGCACTTTGACACTGGTCGAGGCGGGTTGCTCACAGCATACTCGTCTATCGTGTGGGTTATTTTGCTTCAGCGAAAAAGTGAAATGCACGGCATGTAGAACAATCGCCAACCGCCCATTTGTGATGGAATATCAGCTGGCAAGAATAGGTCTACGACCTGATGGTCAGGCTGAAAAATCAGAGGAAAATAGAGCAATTAAAACTGCCATAGAAATTCCGTAACCACTGAGGCTAGGAAAGGTATATAAGAGACTGGCAAGTGATTTATTTTACTCTTAAATTCGAATGGACTGTCAAGAGTCAGTTGAGTTGAGTCAATAAAGAAACCCTAAACCAAATTCGGACAGCATCTGAGTAGGTGTGTTAAGTATCTCGTTATTGTCATAGATGTGCCCTTTCGACAGATTTCCTTTTAACTTCCGTGCCTGTAAGGCTGCACGCAATCATCTACTTTTTATTTTCAATGTAGGGACTGCATTTTAATTAAGATTGATCGGCAAAATAAATCTGACACCTCTTTCAGGAATGCATAAAACCCACTTATGATAGAGCAGGATTCCGTGAATTTCACATAAGAGGAATGAATTGCTGGCTCAGTGACCATAGTTCCAGTTCCTTTTGCTAACTAGTTTTCAGAAAAAGATAACAAACTGAATTTTGAAATAGGTAACCAACGAGTGCAGGTATTATTCCGTTTTACGGATTCATTTTCCGTGAAAAATATGCATTTTGACGGAGAAAAGCCCATCTGTTTTGTTTTTATACTCTGTAGCCAGAAACTGGTCTCTGCCTTTTTTTCTATGTGAGAAAAAAATCCGGCCATGGATACCTGAATTATATTCCAATCAGTTCTCTTCTTATCCACTGGGCCTACTTATAGTCCCCATGCTTAAAGTTAAAATTTAAAACAAAAAGAGATCTGATATTGGCGTGATTATCATTTATTTAAACACACTGCTTTAAGGTCTCGATTAGTGATCGTAATTTCAGCTGAGAGGTAAGTAGCTTCTCAGAGACTTCCAGCATAACCCGTGCTACTCTTCCAAGTTTCTGAAATGGGTAAATTGTTATGCACTCAAAAAGTTTTGTTTTTCCCATCAAGAAAACAAACACAAATAAGCAGTATTAACTACCAGTATCCCATTGTTATTGGAAATCTAATGTTCTGGCTAACCGCTGCTTAAATGCTGACGGTACGCGAATTGAGAACACGAGTTCAGATACAACGGATTTTCTCCAAGTAGTCATGCACTCACTCGTTGTTTGCGGGATAAGCCGTGTATGACCTTACCAACAGACGTTAAACCTTTAAAGATAAATATTTAAGCAAGATCTTTTTTTCACTGTGTTTAGGGGCTCCTCAGTTATCTGAACTTCGAATGAAGATGTATAAAGCACTCGGTGTGCGGCCAAAGTTGACTTCCCCAATGGTGCTCTATACACTTAGGGTGCCCAAGTAAAGTGGACTTCACTGATCGAGGAGTAAGGCAACTATAGCAGAGGACTAGGAAGCATTGTCCATCCGGGTTACAACACCTCGGAGAGAAGGAACCGCAGTAACTGTAGCTCTCAAGCACCTGGTGAACAAAAGCCACCAAGTAGAACATAGAAGCTACATTCCGAATTGTGTGTCGAATGTTCATTAATCTCCACGGACACATCTGTCCATGCACACATTGGCCACCGCTTAGACGACCGTCATCCTTGTTTTCACACAGAAAATTTCGTTCGAACCACCCAATCAAATGACAAATCCAAATCATGCGACTGATGTGACTTGGTCGTGTGGATTAGAAATTCACTTTAAATGCATGACTGTCGGTTGATTTCAACGCGATATTTTCTAATATGATGTGCAAAGGATAGTTAATTGATCACAAGAGACAACTGTTTGCTCCTGGGCTCTTTCTTTTGTGCTACGTAGGCATATTTGGGAATCGGAAGAATAGGTGTGATGAGATCTGTAAATGGTTACCGCGAATTTTACCCCTACCCTTTTGCTTTCACAAACAGTAACATGAACTTGCACGATAATTTCATTTGCAATCTATAGGATAATTCCAATTTACAAGAACAATGAAAATTTTGTAAAATTGTATATTTATTCGAAGTTTGATTTGGGCGATTCCGCATTTGAATTCTCATTCCCTGAAACTCCAAAAAGTGTCAACGCTAAAGTCAGCATCAAACAGTCCGGACAACAGTGCGCAAGTGTTTCATAGGATTCTACACCAACCGGGTCAGCTGAGTCTCGACTGGAGCACAAATACGAGGGCACGAGAATGCAAATGTTACACACTGACCCCCAAAGGACACCTTCTGTATTTCGACGGTCAGTTTCATATGAACATAGCCTGGTAGGCTCTGTCAGTGACTTCTAGCGAGACAAGAAATGCCGTAAGTTGATTGCAGACTTACCATTTTTACTCTTAGTAATAAAACATCATAAATATTACTGAACCCAAGTTTCATGATCTTGTAATTTACCCTGCCTGATTCCAAATGAAGGAAACAAAGCAGAAGTGACAGTTGTTTTGCAATCTGGTTTTGTTGCACTTGGTTTTGTGCAAAATATCATAGGTATTCGGTTGATTTTCAGTTACATTTTGCAGAAAGAATGGTGTTAGTTTTAGGCACATTTTGTGACTCCAAACTCGTAAAATTTCCGATCGCGGCATTTTTCATTGACTCCATTCTTGGCATTCTTTGCTGTTTTTCGTAATTCCCAAATTGTTTTTTTCCATTGGTGCTTTTGTTAGTTCTTGGGTGTTTACCGGTGTTAGCGCGTGTAACTGTCCGTCTGACGAAATCGAACCAACAGACCACCAGATCTTCAGTGATTTTCAGCTACCTCTATTGCGTACCCTCTTTGGTTAACGGAAACGGCCAAAACGAATGAGTGACTCAACGAAAAAAGTTGCAAACTCCTGCTGCATAACTGAAAGTTGTGTACCTGCAAGCTTTCACCTTTTTCCTTACACGGTCACTCTCGTGTCATTTTTCCGTATACCGACTCACTCATGCGTGATCAGCCGCATTATCTCAGATTGCCTAACACACAAGTGTACACATACGGAGATAAACACAAAACAAGCATGGCCAGTTCTGTAAACAAAGCATCTGTTATTTCCGATCCAGATAAAAATATCACAGTGCAGCATATAAAAATTAGGGAACCATTTTCCTAAAAACAGAACTCAGTTAAACTAAAAAGAAAGAATGTTTTTTTTCCACTTCGAAAGCAATGTTGATGTCAGTATATAATATCCGAATTGAAAACCGTTTTCATCAGCTCTAGTTTGAATGGAAGTGATAAAAGGTTTAAAGGAATTATCCGTTAGCAATAACATTTTCAATATCAAAAATCAACCAACACTATATTGAAATCTTACTTTAGGTTTTGAAGTTTGAATTAATTGCTGAGCTTAGGATCGGAAAAGAGGAAGTTTCCGCCGAGCTTGGAAATGACTCTAAGGAAACCGTTCAGAGCTACCAATCAAGATATCCTAGTAGCAACGTGCGTAATGCAACGTCTTACACCTCGGGTTTGGCATTCACATGAGCTTCAATGAATTTGGACTGCCTGTTATTCATGAAAAGTTTTTAATTATGATCGGTCTGTTAATATTGAATGCTGAATCTTTGTGAAAACCACTTTGATCTATCACTGCTAAGAACGGCACAGATAAAACTCACCTGTACAGCGGAAGACAAAAAAATGCTCTTTAGTGTAATGTTTACGTAGGCATTTCGACAATTCTCGCATTCGGTCGTTCGTTCTAAGGAAGCAGATAAACTGAAACCGTTTCTGACCACATTTTCCATTCCAAGTTTATGCAGAGTCAACGAAAGTCGATTGAATAGACTCAGCACCAGGGTGAAAATTATCCTCATGAAATACATGCAACTGTGTCAGTTGAATTCCTTAATGATGAGTCAGTTGTAAGCTGAATCAGTCGGTCGAAATTAAAATACCCACTAGCGAAACTTCGATGTCTTGCTGTTCACCACTTCTGGTTGCTAGCAAAATTTCGATCATAACCTGGTAGAAGGTGAATACAATTCGCTCACAATGTGAAACGCATTAAAATCCGCCGATCGTTTTTTGTATTTTTACATCAAACATGACCATTAACAGTTTGATTGTAATGACAGTAGTAATAATGCATATCATCAATCAATTATTCATCGCATAAGCAGCTTTGCCCTAATCTAGAAAGAGAGATGCGCCTGGCTGCTTTCTCCTGAAGGCGCACTTGACACTTGTTGGTTAGTTTTTATCGGGAAACCCGAAACCATTTTCCCCGATATTAAACGTTTGAAGAAATCTCGTCCTACTCAAATTCTTGTGGCTAATCTCTTTCAGTAAACACTATTATGTTGGAATCACTAGTGAAAAACAACAAGAGATTTCTGTCCATTAAGAATAATTATTATGCCATGATGTTCTGATGACTGAGCTTGACGTTTAGAACGCATTTTTGTTCAAATTTTCCTTTAATGAACTTTGGTTCATTGCTTCGCTACCGGTGGTTGAATACCTGTTATCTTGGTTGCCAGGGTAAAAAGCCCTGGGAAAAGTGGGCTGACAGTTAGCAAGATATAGAAATATAATTAATCCGGTCAACAGGACCACTGAAATTACCCTAGGTTATATTTACATAGGTTTACTATCCGAATAATTTGGCGGAAGCCGTTTTTTCGGCCAATACATTTTTGATGGTTTTTCCTACATTATGAGGTTAAAAGAAATTACTTCATTATTTGGCCCCTTCAAGATATACGTGATTGAAAAATGCTTTTTAACGACGATTGCCAAATTTACTGATAAAAGGAAATTCCAGTTCGCATCAGTATGAACATTGTCTTCAAGGACATTTGGGCGCACCTCTTTAATCGCTTACGCCATTATCGCGATAGCGACGAAAAGACTCACTAAAACTAAATTTTATCGGCATATCCTTAAAGAGAATCAAAGTTGGAATACAATGGCCTATTATTTTGAATCTTTTTTTTACCTCATCCTGACCAGTATTTTGACGCGAATGGGAGCATCAATAAGCGGATGAATAACAGAAATCCATCCCAAGAACACATTTCAAAAGTGGAGAACCTAGAAAATCAAATAAATTGAACGATCTTGTGTGCATTACGAGCGAGAAACAGCACCGAAAATCCCTGTCCTTATTTCAGAGTGGGAATGTTTTCAGGCTGTCTCACTCCCTGCTGGACATGAAGTAGTGACAATTTACACCGGGACTAGTATAACGTGATACAAAGGCTGTACTGCAAGCCCAACAAATAAGAGAATGTATTGGTTTCATCAGGGATTCAAATCACAAGGCCTGTCATTTTGGCGACAGGTTTACTCCTTGTACAAGTGCCTGATATATATATAGTCTGGAAATTTCCCATGAAAAGTTGTTCCGCCGTTAGTCAGCATACAATGCCAAACCCTATTATTCATTTGGATTGGAATGAAGAAAGTTCAGCTTCATTGGTGCTCTTCACTTTGAGACGCCTTGAGTATTGGGAAAATATTCTCCGTAATGGCTGAAAAATTTGCCGAATTCACGGAAGTAAGTTTCCTGGGTAAATGATAGTTTTTCCAGATAACGCTTCACGCTTTGCTTCACGAGAAATTTTATATAAAATCATGCCGAATGATTTTTCTGTTAATTGTTCACCGTGAGACTGGTAAATGTATGTGCAACCCCAAGGTGCAGTTCATGGAAATAACCTATAATCGCACATTTAAAGGTAATTGTGAAAAATTATCTGTTCTAAAGAGAGTAGTCAACGGGGTACCTGCACACTGGCCATTGGAGTCAAAAGCGCAAAACGTAATGGTGCATAAGATAGAGAAGTTGTTCATCGCCTGCAACGTGGACTCTGTGCCGATAAGGCTGTAAAAAAGCCTGAAGAATACAGGCAGGACACCTGTTCTATACCGTGTATAAACACTGTTTTCTCAATAACGTTTGGATTAATTCAATGTAAAATAAAGTTGTTCCTTTTTCCTTCAGAGGCTCGTATTCCGTCATAGTTGTGGCCCACTGGTAGTAGCAAGAATGTGGTTTTCCCTGACTTTTGAGCATAGCTATTCACCGTATACAAGCTGACCTCAAGGATAACTGTCATACAATGTCATCACTACTCACTAGTTATGGTACACAAAATTACGTGATTCTACGGTTATGCTTTCGAGTAAGAGCCTAAAAAGTGCATATCTGCCACTCGTATGCATCAGTTTCGACAATATCTCTATGTAATAGATTGTATATGTTTACCCAATTCGACTTGTCTGACTGGTCAAGTACAGGTGTATTTCACCCGTCTCGCCTTGTGTTACAATATCACCCAAAACGGCATGCTCGAACTTAATGGGTAACGTGGATGAAAGAGCAAATAAACACTAGCAATGAGAAAATGGCAGCAGGAATAGGACAATTTCCATTCAAACAGACAACGATTGTATGCTGATGAACGTATAGACAGTTAATCGGTCGAACGTTTCGAAAATAACTAGAGAAATACAAAGTCCAGAAGCTTCGTTGGAGCTGATGAACTTCGACGGTTTGAAAACTTATTCTTGGTGGGCAACCCAAAGACATTCCAGATCATATAAGGTGACAAGTAGCATATGTAATGCTTTGGTTACATTTTTTCTGGAACGAGTTCTTCCCAATAGCATGAGATGCTTTATGATTCGAGAAATCATCGCTAAACAGCTCAATTCCACCCTGCAGATTTTGCAGAGCTTTCCTTAAATTAGTGGTAATGAAGTGGGTGGTTAGGATTTATCCTTTCTTCAATTTTTCAATTTCCTTTCATCCTCCGTAGTCTTTGTGAATTCTCCCAGTAGAATCTGTTCCGAAGCAATAGAACCTTAGTTTTTGAAAAAGAAACTCCATACCAAACTTTCTGGTGACTGATAATATGATCAAAATGGGATAGAACATAGGGGTAATATGAAATGGCTTTGTTAGGGGGAACTGTTGCCGTAGCTTCAAGTAAATTACGACCAACCGCTTGGTGAGGATGATGAAGCTTTCTAGGTAATTTCCATTGATTCGGATTTTGAAAATTGCATAACGATTTCGATGTAACTTAAAAAGGATAGTGCTCAAAATATCCAAATGCTTTTACCAAGACATTTTCTCCTGGAAATAGGCATTTCATCAAGAGAGAATTGGGTAAACCCTACCAGGTCAGTCGGATCCCCATGATGAAACCCGCTGTCAATACGGGATATGCAATGGACATTACAAGATTGTTTGAAGGTAATTAGGATATCCCAGTAATCTGCCAAGTCGTCGGAGTCAGCCGATTTAGTAGCCCTCAGAATCCGGGGCTACGAATTATGCAAATGAACTTGTTTCCCAATGAAGATGGAACAAAAGTGGTCAATGATCTCCGGATGATTGACATGATTAACGCAATGGTATTACGTAACTGATTGTCAGCAATGAATTCTAATCAATCAATAGTCACTCGAAATAGGAAAACGGTGACGGTCATCGTTGCTTTTATATAGGAAGAAATCCGTGGAAATATTGGAAACGTATTCCAATTTGAACTTAAATATCCCCGGCCCCGCATTTCTTTTTTCACACCGTCTTTTCACGCCACATAGTTACACATTTCACGCTGTCTGTCGTTCACTAAACGGACAAGTAACCGAACCGCTGTCCAGTGAATGAATGACTCGTAGAACACGAACCCGAAATCCAAATCGAATAAGGCGAGTCGGTGAACTGCGTGTACTTTAGGGAGCAATCATTGGAATTGCAAGCAACACTCCTCAGTTTGTGGGGCAATCCAGTCAAGGGTCCGGGAATGTACTTCAAATCGTAGGAAGGGTCTGTTCGGGAATGTATACCGAGCAATACGGGACCGAGTCATTGGAATAGGGTGAAATCTATCCTTTACAGGAAGAACAATTGACCAATCAGGAAAAGAGTGGTAAGCGTACGTAAGATGGAGAGACAGGTATGACCATGAAATTGGATGAGACATGGACCAGAAAAATCACACCCACTCTTGACCTAGACCGTCACGCAGGCGCGGCGTGATCGACAGCTTGGAAAGTACAAAGGTCATTCATGCGGGACGAGCGAGAAAACGAACAAAGAACGGATGAAGGCATGGCAAACGAGGTCGGGCACCTATGACGCACAAGACTTGAAGGTCGTAGGCCCCTGGATTGACAGCAATGGAAAATTGGTTTGCTATTAAAGTGCACACGTAGGAGGATGGTAGATGAACCGAGGCAAGGTAACCGGCTCACCGTGTGAAAGGAAGGGAAGGCGTGCAGTTTGGATTGGTTGGGAAGGCCCGGGTAACGAGCTGATTAGAGTCACGTGAGTGAGAAAATGGAAACTGCGTGGGAAGTTCACACAATGTACTGAATTACCGTCACGGACAAGACTCATCAAGCTGAACGTTTTCAAGTTACCGAATTTGTTGCACGCTTACTCACTCACTGCTACATATAGCTGCACGTATACTCTCCCAGTACTATACACCTAAATGCCTGAAGTGATATATCGAAAAGAAATTTATCCGCGTTACAAGCTTTTTCATTAAGTGTCAACATTTAGTGTGAGATATTTATTTATTTTAACAGTAGGACGACTCCGGAGTCCCGGAAGGCACTGGCTCGAAGCAAAATCCAATTACCCTTCTATGGCTTTCATAGCAATTGACCGACCTTTCTTGAGACTAACTGACATGAAGTCGCTCACTTTTTCTCAAAATTTCACTGAACCTCCCGGAGTCGATTTCGAGGACAGAGAGACGAGGTATCCGCCTGGACGTTGATTGTGGTTTACGTTATTCAGTCTATACATGCGTAGGCTGGTAAGCAAGTCTCTTGGCTATTAGTTGACCCAACTGTATAGATTCAAACTGCGACTAAATCGCATCTCTGACACGACAATGGAGCTCCCCATAGGTGCAACTCTAGAGGTTCTAGCTCCCTTGGGAAAGTGCCGGCAACCCATCTTCCTGAATGTTAGAATTACATTATTTGGAACACACAAAATGCGTGATTTTTAGCTGATGATTCATCCGAAAATGTATTCACGTGGACTCATCCCGTTTATGATATCGACTTGGGTTGTGACTTGACAAGAATCTATACGATTAAACGTTTCTGAGGATGGAAAAAGGAAAATTCGAACCGGAATCCCCGGACGGTTTTAGTCTATGATAACAGGTAAGCAACAGATAGTGTTAGTCAACAAAGAATTCAGTCGGATAACGAGGGTGTTAATCTCAGCTGCAGCCGGAACTCCGTGGGTAACGACTCTAGGGTTCTCCCAGGACTCCGGGATTTTTAAGCAAAACATTTTCACTCTACATTGAAAGCCATCAATGGAATTTTCGGTCAGTCACTGCTACGCACGTGCTGAAATACACAAAAAGTTCAGTTTTGTCATAATCAGTCAACTAACTGAAGGCTTTAATTGGATTAGAATATATGCGTGATTTCTATAGTGAAATACACTCAGATTCTTTTCTATGGTGGAAAAACTGGATCACAGATGCTTTCGAGAATAATGATACGTCACAGGTTTTGTCTACTAAGGAGTCACACTTTCTCAAAAGCAGATGTAATCAAATTGCGATCTTAAGGCCAAGCTCAGCGATCAGAACACCTTGGCAACCAAAAATATGAGCTACAATCAACACAAATGTTTTAAATCACTGAGAATACTTATTATATAATAAAGCTTGTTACATTGTTCCTTCTGAACAAAGGCAGACGAGTGACTAAACATGGCATCTGTGGAGCTTAACGTGATGAACGTTTCAAATAAATTGAACTTGTTTGATTGACTGTCCTTTTGGACTCCACGTTTCACGCGCAAACCTCAGGTCATCCGACCAACCTGCACTCGGAAGCACCAGACTCGAGTTTCGCTCTTGTTAGAGCTCATCAATTGAACTTGACTGAATTCACAACCCAAGGAAGACTAACAATCGGGTTCTGAGGCACGGTTCTATCTTGGAATGCTAGATATTCACAAACCAATTCTAACGTTTGGTGCCATGCCAGATTGATGATTTTAAAGGAAAACTAACGACACTTCAGACAAAGTGCATCGAAAGATCAATAATTCTTGACGAACTGAGCCTCGTCAGCCGAATCAAATTTACCAACTTCTGTATGGAGAAAATCCAAAAAGCCAAACTTTGTGCATTAAACAAGCTTCAGAAATCCATCGTTCACAAGTTAGCTGAACTGAATTTTCCGAAACAACCAGAAAAGTTTGTGAAGAATTTGCCATCGGTTGCGCTGAATGAACTTCATTTACAGGCTCTTTCCTGCGGTCTACGTTTCTGCATACCACCGAGTAGAATAAACAGCATAGAGACACAGACGCAATTCGAATATCTCTTCGAAGAACTAAAAATAGTCAAACCAACTTCAAAATACGCGGAGACTTGGTTCAAAGCAAAGCTGGTTGACTTGAAACGACAGTACCGGATGACATCGTCCAGACATAAGTCACTCCTCACACCTGAGCACATATCCGTCATTAAAGAGCTACAGCTGCGACCTGATTTGTTAATTTTATGCCCTGACAAGGGGTCCGGAGCAGTGCTGATGGATCGGAATGATTATGAGAAGAAGATGGAAAGTGTTCTTGACGATCCCAGCAAGTTTGTACGCGAAGATAACTGTGATGACCTCAAAGAGCTAGAACAAAGGATATCGACAGAAGTACAGTTTCTACTAGAAGGACACTTCATCAATGAAAGCACAGCTCACCATCTGAAGCCAAAAGGAACTGAAACTCCACAAACGTATGGTGTACCAAAACTTCACAAACCCGGAGTGCCACTTCGACCAATACTATCCATGACAAATTCACCACAACATGAATTGGTGAAATGGCTGGTGAAACTGCTTGAGCCAGTTCATAAATCAATGGTCAGACACACTATCAAAGACAGTTTCGAAATGGTAAAGCTTTTGGACCAGATTATTGTGAAAGGGAAACACATGGCTTCATTTGATGTCCAATCACTGTTTACGAATGTTCCCGTTCGGGCGGTCATACATATCATCTGTGACCATGTCGAGCAAAACCAACTCAAAATCGGTATACCAGTATCAGTTCTGGAACCACAATTACTACTGTGCACAACAAACGTATCGTTTTCTTTCCTTTGTCGGGCTTACAGACAAATTGACGCTGTCGCAATGGGAAGTCCATTGGGTTCCATTCTGGCAGATATATTTATAGCTTATCTTGAGGAGAAGGCGAGCAAAATCCTGGAACGTTCAGAACTTTACAAACGATACTTTGATGATGCTCTAATCATCACAAGAAATCTAGAAGAGACAACATGGATTATGAATGAACTCAGTCGTCTGCATCCGAATATACGATTTACGATGGAAGCAGAAATGAAAGATACACTGCACTTCCTGGACTTTAATATGACTAGAAGGAATGATGGAACAATCGCCAGATCTGTTTACCGAAAAGAAACTTGGACAGGCCAATACCTGAACTTTGACAGTTTTGTGCCTGTGGAATATAAACGTGGCCTGGTCCGAACACTATTTGAAAGAGCACGACGTATCTGCACAGAAGACATGATTGACAACGAAATCCGACGGCTGAAAGAAGCCTGGACTGAAAACGCTTATCCAGATGCGTTTATCAAAAGGCACAGCAAGCCTAAAGTCATCAGACAAACGAATTGTTCAGTAGAAAAATTACTAGTCACACTTTGTCTTCCATTCAAAGATGATGACGTCAATTGCTTACTCAAACGGCGACTTGGATCAGCTCTTGCCCGAACATATTATGCAGCTGACCTCGATTGTTCATCGAACGATTGAGATCCCCACACCCTCGGTGAAACAACGTCCATCAGATTTGATTTGGTGTACCTCTGTACACCAAATCGAATCTGATTTACCAATTTCAGTGTAGTTGCGGAGCAACCTACGTGGGTCGAACACAGCGGTAGTTACCTAATCGAGTGGTTGAACACATTCCAAATAGTTACAACGTTTTGTGATACAATCAGGGTCAGATCAAAGGCACAATGACAACTTTCGAAACCATAAGATCCCGTTGTCGGCCGTCGCTCGTCATCTTCTGATGACGCAACATCCAGATGACCGAAGCACTGCGTTTCGGGTCATTTACATGGCAAAGAATATCAGGCTTTTGAGGTTTGCTGAAGCTATTGCCATACATCGATGGCAACCTGTTTTGTGTCAGCAGAAACAGCTCTTTGTTAATGTGTCTTTACCATAGTGACGTAACTTGATTATTGTAATTTTCCTTATATTTGTCGAACATAATGGTTTTACATGAACTTATATAAACAGTATCGTTCTGCAGTATGCACCACGTTGAGAAGCAGCGAAATCGTCCCGGACATATATCGTGCTATGTTGCAACTCTGGCTTTTCTTTTCAAAATTTTAACTTTATTCGAAGTCTCTTTAGTAAAAACGAAAAATGAACGTAAGCTCAGTGAGGTAGGTTACTTTGTCCTAACAATGATTTCGATGTTACAAATATTCAAATTCATCGTGAGTCTTTCATAGAATTGGAAAATTTCGTGAAAAACTTATCATTTCCTAACTCATATTTGTTAAACAAAGCTGTCGGGCTACGATTCCACTCAGCTTGCAAATTGTGTGTACTGTTGTTCATATTGGACGCATCTGTTACAGAGATTTGATAAAAAGGTATCCGGATCGGGGAGTATGACCGCACTTGGTTGGTGGTTACAGTTACTACATACTAAAATGATCGCTGGAACAGCTTTTAAACTTATTCTCGGTAGGCACAAAGTGATTAGTTCTATGCCTGTCACCTTAGTGGCCAGTACAGATACGTTTGTGGATTAGAAACGTACAATCTACCAATAATATCTATGCGTCAAAGTATAGTTAGGTATTCATAAAAGTTGGTGTTGCTTTGTTAAAATATGTGTTTGGTATTGCTAGTCTTTCAGGAGTGACAACAAAATATGAACCTTCAACTACCATTCAAATGCCAAACCAGATCCATCAAGGGAAACCCAACAAGGGACAACTTTAGATGAAGTTGATGCAGTTGTGTGTGTCCAGCATAACTCCACACGATCCCACCTGAAAGATGAGGAAACTTTTGCAAAACGGTTTAGTTTACTCTAATCTTCATTCTTGTTCGGCCCTTTAATGTAGGGCTGCTTTATATGGAAATCACAGGCGAGTAGCTTTTTCCCATATTATTAGAGTCTAACCATGCCGAACAATAAATGGCACAAATGTCGGTATGTACTGAACACAGGATGATGAATTCAAAGTATGCCTAAATGTAATGTAGCTAATTTAAGCGAAACAGTAATAGACGAAATGATCACAAATCGCAAACTCCCGTTGCAAAAGTTAGTTGATTTCGTTGAGGTACAAGCGATGGGATAAAACGACAAGTAAAATGGCACAAAAACCAACGGAATGGGTAAAGACATTGGTTAAGTAAAGCTGATCAAACTTTCTAGCCGACTGTGCACCCTGACCGTGGCTTTATTTTAGTTCAAAGCACATTAGATTGCGTTTAACGAAAAAGCAAAGCCCATTAGGCCCGATGAAATAGGAACAAGTACATGAAATGTGCATTTTAAAAGAGGTGAAATATCGCACGCCATTTGCTCCCAAAAACAGCTCGGAAAGACAGAATCTCTCCGAACACAGACATTGGACACCTAAGGTTTCATTAGTCCACTGCTTCCGACAGTCACATTGATACTCAAAAATGTTAGTAGAATTTGTTGGCTTGTACGACAGTGTTCATAAGACTTCGCGCGAATTTTTCTTTCAAAATAAGCTGATAAATGCCGGAGACTTCAAAATGTCCTAAAGGACGATTTCAATTGGTATGTCTTTTTCATATGTAACAGATAATTTAACAAGCACTGATCGATAAACTGTCAGATGTAAGAAACAGAATAATTCTTAATAAAAACTAATGCCTAATAGGAGAACATTTTGTTGACGTTAAATATCAAAGAAGTGGTTTCTAACTTTTGTGAGAGGTTAGGCAAATCAAATTAGAATGCAAGATATCACATTTTTCACTGTTATATTTTTCTATCCCCATCTAAAGTAATAATCCTTTGAACTTAGGGTGTGAATAACCTCACCAGAGACATCGACGGCACATCTAGCAAAATTCGTGTAACTCGTAAGTTCCGGTCAAGGGGAAATTTATCGGATAAAAGTTCTCGAATCTTTATTGTGAAACCAGATCGATTAAACTGGTTCACGGATTAAAGCCTTTTGGAGGTTAATGTGTGCTGGGCAATTGCCAGATCAGGACACGTGATCACAAGCTCATCCGAATTCTGCAAAACAAGGTGTGTGTGTGTGTGTGCGTGTGTGATGATGATAGTTTGTGAAACACGATCTACTCAAGAATATTTTTCGGTTTCACGCAGGTCACCCAATTTTCAGGGTTTTTCTGTCTAAATTTCACATTGCATGGGCATGCCTTACGCTTATACGGGATAATTTTATTTGGGCCGTTTTGTTAGTTTTTCGTACAGCGTCTTTGTAAAACTGGGGTCCTACGGAAACACGGCTGTGTAAATATATAAATGTAAATAATATTTCAATTTCTTGTATTTACCACTGTGCAATATTTGTTAGAATCTGTTGAGTATAAAGCTATGGTGAGAAAGTACGGTATGGTAAAATTAACTAAAGTGTTTCCATTTTGACGACAGAGATTTAGGAAGATGATTGACTAAAGCTGAGTAAACCGTTTTGCAACCACCAAGAGGCCACTGATGTTGTGCACAACTATCTTATCTGTGACAGAATCGCTTGCATTTTATCGCTGATACTCCGTCTATCACCACATGCCATGAGCTATCTGTTCAACCGTTTGACTGGGCTGGTAACAAAATTCACCTTAGGGCTCTTCAGTTTTGAATGGAAAGCGAAAGCCGTGTAGTGGATTATTGCACTATAGTCCAAAAGTGATGAATATCACTCTGAAGGTTCTGTAAATCCCACTGGTAAACTCCTTATCGATAAAACAGCGGAGTTTCAATTGATGGATAACTCAATGTCCAAATCAAGTCAAGCCAGTTGATTGCTTTATGCCCCCGGAAGTGAATATTCAGCGGCTACATAACCATTAAATACAGATATAACTAGATGGAAATACTTGGAAAATGTGAAAAATATTTAGCCCAATCGGTTTTTCAGTTCCTTTACAGCAGTGTTAAGGTTGGTGAGGAATCTGGCGGTATGAGGACCTTTAGACGTTTTGTAAGCTGCAGTCCGGCCAAACAAGTGTTTGTAGCTGGACTTGGTTGAGGATGTAGAAACACATTTAATAAGATCAGGATAAAGAGGATGTGATTGGTCACTCAGTATCTTTGAAGCAATTTTTTGTCAAACTTGTTCCTTCTCAACACTCACTACTCTTTCTAGCCAAAGCCGTCCGACATCAATTTTGAATAAGAAACACAAGCAAGCTGGCCGGCAGAATTTCGTTAGTCGCACATCTCCAAGGAAGATGGCAGTTCCAGCATTAATCAGTAACAGCATTAGGTCTCTTCTTGGAAAGATGTCTCTCAAACCATGACTGTGAACTCTCAGATTAACACAAACACCTGACTGACCAATATCCAAGAGTACTTGCTAAATGAAATTAGTAAAAACGAACTAGTTCTCCTTGCGAACATCTTGCTTTTGCCAAGAGAGAAAATAGTCCAAGAAGAGGACAGGTGTCAGTGTGGTCACTTATACCCATTCCGAGTGGTCTTACTGGTCTGAATCGTTTTTAATTTCTCTTGTAAAGACTTTGACAGCGCGAAGGTTAAATGTTACCTTAAATTCTCGTCTTTTCGAGGTGCCGCGATCAGAAATCTGTACGTAACCCCGTTTTGCTTCCAGAGGGACATCTTCCCCTTTCTTCGGTGTTTTTTCTACCCTTCTGATTTCATCACAATATAAATGTTTGTGCGTGGTTTACGGTGACTATATTCATGCACCTACTTGCCCCTTACTTGTTTTGGTTTTAAGTGATCTTCATCTTATCCTGACTACCAGAAATCCTGTTTGAGGCAGAATTATCACCAACCAATCCTGGACAACTTCACTCACAACTGAAAGCTCTTGTTTCAATGAGTGATCTCGTTCTCATTATTATCAGAACCAAATTTTATTCACATTGAGGTCACTGTTCACTCGTCAGTACAAAAAAAACAAAGGTTACTTATAGAAATTTGTTACGCATTACCATTAACCTTCTTCAAAGATCCATTTCCATTGTTTCTTTGTGGTTTTCTTTTGATTGCCCACTTTGCTTGCAAAACTGATTTACAAAGACATTGAGTGCAGTGTTTAATTTGTGTTGTCCTACGGAGACGGTATTTTTAACAATGGGAGAATAGCTTTACCTTTGATGGAATCTCTGAAGAGGCATAGAGAACAGGGTTATAAATTACATAACCAGGCTTCAGTGAAACGTTACTCTGTCCTGATCAAACAAGAGATACAACGGCTGAATATGACACTTGCCCACCGGTTCTTCTGTCCCACCACTAGCAAACTTCTCTGGCACAAAATCCGGTTTCTATGTGAACAAAGGGGCTGGCGGAAAAACTATATTCTAGATGCCGACAACCTGAAAGCCGCGTTAATTTGTCTTTCATCGGATACCCTACCGCCCTGTATCCTATCTGTTCCGTCAGATATAGAGCCGATTTCCTCAGAAGAAGTATTCAAGTTATTTCAAGCCTCAAAATCAGCTTCTGCTGTGGGTCCATAGGACTTATTCTCCTCAGACCTCAGATACGGAACAAGTTAACTATCCGCATTTATGACTTCTTTATCAACAACCCTGATGTTCGTGATATTCCTGCTTCCGGGAAATCCGTGACAGTAGAACCTATTCCCAAACACTCTACTTCCAACATTTTGTCAGAACGTTATCGGCCTATTGTCATTGCTTCTTCTAAGCTCAAGTTGGCCGAGCGCGCTATCCTAAACCAACTGAGCTCATCTGTTTGCTGAAAATGAGCCACACCAGTTTACATACAAACCCAAAAAGGGCACTCTGAATGCAGTTGTTTCACTTTGGCTTTTCGTTTCAAAGAAATTAAATGGTTCCATGAAATCCATTCGTTGTATTTTCCACAAATATTTCTCCGCTTTTAATTCGGCTCCCCGTCCCACAATTCTTCAAAAACTGGAGTCATGGTTCATTTTCCATTAGAACTGAATTTACTAAATTTGCCACAGGTTTATCGAGTCCGTTATAGAACAACTCCGGGGTTCCTTAGTGTGCCATCCTCTCTCCTATCTGTTCGTCACATATGTGAGGGACTCATCCAATGCACCTCTTGCACGACATTGCAAGCATGCCGTTAATGTGGGCCTATGTCCTTCCACCTCCAATCAACCGAAATTTTACTCATATTCTGAGAGCATGTGAAATATTCAGAATCTTTGTCCGATTCTGACCTAAATCTCAACACTATCAAACATTTCGAGTGTATTTTCTCCCTTTCTCGTTACTTTGAATGCAATAGGCAATCCTTCATAAACAGTGCCTCCGTTTTCCAGAGCTGACTCAGTCAAGTACTTGGGCGTTATGATCAACACCATTTTTCAGTGGTTTTCCCGAACCATGGATTATGTGAAACACCATGTTGACTGCGTATTCAAATTCGTGGTCTAAGGCAGTTTTGTGCCGCATAAGCTTTCATTTTTTTCCTTTCGTCCGCCAATGTGTCCTCCCAATCTTATTACACTGTTCTCCCGTAACCTCCCCTGATATAATCAGGAAAGATCTTAGCACACTAGACCGAGATTTGGCTATTATCGATCGGGTTTCATTGATTCACGTAGGCTCTCTTATTTCTATGGTGTGCGATTTATATATTATAGCCGGTGAAAAATCCACTCTGAAGGTTACTCCACACCCCACCCATCCCCTCTAACATGACTTTGCTGCATACCTCCGAAAAGTCAGGCTCATCTTCTCCAGTATAAATATACATCACAGTTATGCAGTGCCTTGTTTAGCACTTGTTCTGGTTAACAAGGTGAAATTCACCGAGGAACTTCTCATGAAATTCAGTGGCTGAACCGGTTTCTTCTGAAGTATTTATTTTTTATGCTTATCCAAAAGACAGTAATAGGTTTTCCTCCTGTAGGCTGAAATGTGAACTTATTAGCTAGCTAAAGATCTCAGTACGATACAAGTTAGTCTTGCTATTAGACAAATGGGAATGTCCTAATCACTTTTGGAAACAATCAAGAGCATTGTTACACAAAGGATATCATTTCCATGTTTAGCTTAGGTAAACAAGAATTAAGGGTGTTTGTTTTGTTCTGTTTACCTTAGGAACTGGTTGATAACTGTGTAAGAACGGCCTTGAACAGAATTATACCTAGAGCTGTGAGTGTGTAACTGGTGGGGGGGGGGTATGGAAAAATTATAGAACTCCCAATCGTTTTGAAAACTAATGTTGATGGTTCTTGTAGACCTTTGATCGATGTGCTTGTTGCTTAGGTTACGAATGTATTATCAACATCATTCAAGGTAGCATTATCATTGCCGACAAGGGCAGTTCTTGTGCTTCAATCCAAACAAAACAAAACATCAGTGACTGAACTGTTGCGTGTAAATGTCATTTTGTCACACGTTTTGCGTGACTTTTGGAGTATGCTGCCGGTTTTGAAACGTGGATGCTTATACGTGCTCTTTTGCACAGGGGGTCTCTTTTGGTACTCTCAGTGCAGCAACTTGTTGCGGAAAAGGTCAAACTTTTCCACTGTAAAGGGTCAAAGAGTTTTTCCTGAAAATATTCTATTACGTATTAGACTAGTTCCTCTGTCCGTAGTTAACGAGCACTTTTCATCAAAGCAGCTCTCGGTGCATACTAAATATTCGAACATTAGTTGCCAGTCTCTTCATTTTAAGTGCTTACTCGCCAAAGCTTTGATCACACCTTTCGTTCATGTGCTAAATTGAAAGTAAGTCTTAGTGATAATTTTAATAACTGGATGGTTAGGGAAGGACTAAGTTTGAATGCTTTCAAGAACAACGTATTAGCACACTGTTCAGCGCATTATGTCTTGCCTTGCTGTCATAGGCTCCAGGAAGGCGCTGGATTATCGAAATCTAATAATGAGACTGGTTTATTATGGTATGATTCATCATGAAGTATCAATGGCCAACTAACCACTGAAAACCACGGAGGTACTGAACAGCAGTTTCATCTTTGTTAGAAATCGTCAACAGTACATATCCACCAAGCATTCACTTGGACTTGAACCCGTGATGAAAGACTGTGAGTCGTGTACCCAACCACCAGTCTATTCGGGCTGACTGGCAAGAGTTTTCAGAACGTCAAAACTGCATTGAAATGTCTTATTTTGATCTTTCTGTAATTTGTTGAGCCGAATAAATCCAACCAACAGCCCGATTGGTCAGTCATTCAGTATTCTTCCCACTTCCTTTGTAAAATCGATCTTTGTAGCACAGAAAGTTTGGTCACATGTTTTCTCCTCCAGTTAAGTGTCCGACATTACCGTATTTTTATGTTTACTTCTGAAGTATATCTACGTACAGAAGTGTACCGTGCTGTGCCCTACGCCTGACCATCCACTTCATTTGTTTTGGTAAGTGCTGATGCCACGGTCAAGCAGCATAAAGTCAGAATATTCAACCCATCCCTGATACATGCTGTGGATTATTCAAGAGTACCAAGTAACTTTTAAGAAATAAGTCACGCTCAGATCCATGGTTTATGTCAGTGAAAGTTCTACAGTATTTCTGGCAAAAAGCAATGTACGCAATTGTCGTCTAAATTTTAAAAAATGCAAAAGACATCAGATGCTTCCAGTAAACACAAACAAAAGACAAACTATTTTTTACTTACATATCCGGAATCGTTCTATGACGCATGAAACGTTTAGGGGAATTCTCGTTTTTGAAAATTGTAGCTAGAGTTTGCGAGTTTCGTTCACACCTCAGAGGCAAACCTGCGGATAGGGTCACCCGTCCTTCGTCACTCAGTAAGGCATTGACTCCATGAAGAGTAGTGAGCAGCGAATAGCGAAGTAGCTATTCATAATATTACTGTCAAGAACTTGACAATAAATGCAGACTTTCCTTTTGTTTTGATGAATATTGCGGACAACCTTCGAAATAGTACTTTTAATTTCTATTCCAAATGGAGGCATTCATTCATTCCTCTGAGTGCTCATGTATGGTGGTGCGAGAGAAATTCGTGAAGGTTTCAAAGAGTGTATTTCACTCACATTGAGCTGATATGGTTCAGTTTTTTCGTGTAAAGTGTGCTTTGAAATTCTTATCAAAAAAAGACTCAGTAACCTGCGTGTTAGTAACATGCTGGTGCCTTCCTCTTCTACTTCAGAGGAGATCAGACTCTTTTGAAGATTTTATTGTGTCTGATTTAGTTTGCGTATAAGGATAAAAAGAGACTCTCAGAAAATAAATTATGACAAACTAGAGGATTTTACGAAATTGTCTGAGAGCCCTAACGCTACTAAACACAATTCAACTCTGGTTAAACTGTGCATGTCTATCCACACCTCATTCCTTTAAAGTGTCCAACATAGTCAGATTATAGCCCAACTCAGAAAATAATTAGGATCTAATACGCAGATCTTTAGCCATCTTCGTCAGTAGCGCTCTCGGTTCTCACGACATTGCACTACTTTCGATCCACTGTTTTACTTCTTATCACGGTTACGGCTGCTCATAAGTAATTCATGATCCGAATAGCTGTTACGCTTTCCCAATGACCTCCAAGGGATTACACTCGCAAACGGCTGCCTCATTTGACTGAACTGTTTCGCTCGATAATTGAAAACACTTCAAATCTGCTTGTGCAGCGAAGCACCCAGTGTTCATACTTGTCTACATGAGATGCAGTTCATTAGTGTCTACAATTGTAAGATTTGACTGATGCAAAAAGGCATACACGCACTTTTTATTACAGGTAAAAAAGTAACAAAGTATCCCTGTATTGTTCATATACTTTAGATGAAACTTTAGAACATGGAATACCGCTTTCGAGCAGCTTTCCTTACCCAAAGGGAATCTTACTGACAGTGTTTTTCCGAAAGATTGCAACTGGATAAATGAACAAACTTTTAGTGGCTCGGCCAAAGCGGGAGAGAATTCTGAATAATTTGCAACTAAATTCGATGGGAAAAAACTTTCTGGCATATAATTCATGGAGAGAATTTTCAGTGGAAGTTTCTGTTGAAACTGGTGCCAGAAGAGCAAACCATGAAACTATGCCATTGATTACTCTTTACATTGTACTTTGTGAGTAAAAATGAACACCAACTGCATCTAAGTGTTTGTATTGTATTATAATTTACTACACTGTTTTGTAAATTTATAAGCTGGGTAACATTTATTGATGATAGCAATAATCCCAAAGTGACGGAGTTCAAGTCCACAACAAACTGTAGTGCATCCAATCGTGGGATGCTCCCTGGTAAGTGTTTGGAATATCCATGACAAAATACAGTTTGTGGTAATAGCTACTGTGTAGTGCCAAGTGGAATTTGGTTAATATTCTACGATGTTTTACTCGAGTAAGCAAGCACAAAAGGAGAATTATTTTGGAGAGAAAAGACCAACAGTCGCCACCGGAGTTCCCTCAAAACTGGAAAGCAGTAGGCACCTCTGAAGAGCCGAAGTGATGTCAGGCCAATACAGCTACTAGTTTTTTCCTTGTCTAGTTTGTCAAAAGTTCCTCTATACAGTGGCACATCTTTCAGTAAACACTGGGTACGGTAGTGGCGACTGACACCAGAATATTTTTAACGGAAACGGCAATAAAGACGCGTGCACCATTCGGGATGTTATCTTCTATATGCAAAATGTAATCCGTAAATATTAATTTCTCGTATTTGTAATCAGTTATATAAGGCCCCAGAAGAAAAGCTTGTAGCAGTAAAATACAGGTCAGAGTACCGAACAATACCGTGAACAGTACATATGTTTCTATAAGAATGAATCACATAGTGGTGATCGACAATCATAAAAAGAGCAATAACTTTTGAGAATATTAGACAGATGCAACTAAAGCGCATCCCATGGACCTAGAGCCGTCATTTGATAGTTCTCCAATAATAGCCATGATTAATTTAGTTTGCTTCGTTCACTTAAGCCAACTGCTGACGTCACAAATGAAATTGTCTTTACAGTATAAGACGTTCCTCTTGCAACCAAACCAGCACTGGGGATGTGATATCGAACTGTCCCGTATTACTCTAAGGTGTGAATAACTTAATTATGATGCGAAAGCTATAAATCAAAATCTCAGTAGAGTTATTAAATTGCTCTGCTTATAACGCGCATCAGCCTTTACTATAGCGAACCGGAATATCTGTGTTTTGGATATAGAAGACCACTAATCCCAATACCAATGGAATGTAACTCAAAAGCCGGATAAATGCTTACCCGAAAAATTGGCCTTCAGCAAACTCCAAGTTATCATCGAAAAACAGAAGACATTTGAACAGAGTATGAAACATCTGCCCCAAAGAATAGCAGAACACATTGAAGCCTGATTATACAGGGGTAAGTTCAGAGCTAATAGTAACGTGATCCCATATTGTCTAATTGGTAGCGGTCATCAAGTCATGCCTGTGACGTCTTCTCCACCGTTCTTAGAGACAAACTTGTTGATGTGGTGTAAGCCATATAATGAGGCCAATGCTGTGACTTTCACGGATAAGTTGAGCCTATTTTCACTCGGCAATACAAGGCAAGTCTTCTGTTCTGCCCTAGACTGCAAAGAGGTTCAGACAATCTGGAAAGCACTAGCGGCTAGCACTGGATTTATTTGTTCAAAGTTGGCCTCATTTCAGTGGGAAATCGGTACATTTGCAATGGTGTCATTAAAATATTTGAGTGAAATCTTGGGATTTCATAAGTTGAATGGACGATGGAGGCGAGTCTCCATACGTCGAGGGACTCTTTATTGAAAGCTCGATGTTTCTTCCTCAACAGGGATCTTAACGCTCAATGTACTACGGAATGTGCGGTACTGACAGCCTTTTCTACTGATATCGGTACTAATATACAATGTGTTCTTTGTGCTAAGGGGTGCCTTTTTACACACACTAAGGTAAGATAATTCACAAAGTCTGCCAATACGTAATCGCAAAATTTTACTGAGTCTTGAAAAGACCAGGTTCATATCATGGTTCTCCGGAGGAAAGGTTTGGAAACTGACAATTTAGCCATTCCAGAAAGCCCATCGTTTGTTTAAAATTGTATTTCATGAGAGACAATTCAGCATTTTCTAAATGGAAGAGCTTTTTTCTAAAGCTTTATTCTTGGGAAAAGTTTCAGTTCAGTTGGTGACTTAGCTCCACTTATAATTGTCGTTATCATTTGTCGAGAATAATGTAATGAATATAAACTATAACTTTCGAAATCCCCACGGGGGCAACTTTCCTGATATGGATAATTCACCTCATTACCCAAGGTCCCGTGGGTTTAGAGAACCATATTACTTACAAAGTAGCCTAACAGAGACGTGAAGAGGCAGTAATTTACCACTGCTAACTAATGCACAAAATTGATGGAAAATTCGATGGGGATAAATCCACCATTTTTGGAATAAAATTTAACTCTGCAAATGAACCAAAGTACTTGATTTATCGGAATCTGGCCTAAAATGGACTAATGCTCTCCTGAGAGGTTTCTATTTTCTTTATATTGAATTGTTAAGTACCCTCTTATTTACAATTTATCATAAAATTTACTCTACAGCTCGAAACCAAGGCCAAAATACATTTCGTGGAACTGCTTCTCAGCCGGTTATCAGAAGGCATACTGTGAATATCCACGTATTACAAGCCTACTTGGACAGGACAACATTGACATTTTAGAGGCTTCTGTTCCGCGAACTAAAATATCTGGTAAGAACATTGATTTACCCCTAAACTAGTGTCAAAAGAAATAGAAAGATTGCCGAACAAGCTGATGATCCACAGGTATTTATCCAAAAGTACAGTTTTCTTCTGAATTCCAAACTAGAGTATCCTTTTTAAAAAAAGAAAGACGTGTTCGTCCATCTACCCTTCAAAGGCGATAATCCATGGACCAGAATAACTCAGCCACTAACTACTGCGGTTGAGGGCAGCCAGTCTAATGATAACACCTGAAACTTGTTGTTGTAACAGTCGCCGTAACCGGCAGTTCATGTCCCCTCCAATTGCACAGAATTACACAGAAGAGGCTAAGAGAATCAATTACAAACTGTACGGCACAGACAGCAAACGATAAATATTTTCGCGCTCATGAGATATTACCTGACTTTAGAAAGAAAGTAAAACTTTTGGATATGACGTCAAATAAGTGACCCATATTTGGGGAAAGTGAGTACATTAGGAATGAGAATTTTCCGATGAATACTGTGTCAAACGGACTGCTGCTATTCTCATAAACAAAACATAAACCTTATAATCATCGACCAGCTGAGTGATCTCACGCCCCCAACAAGTAATTCAGTCATCTCCAAAGATTCGACCTTGTACGAACACTCTGAAGTTTAATTTCCAAAAATGAGGTATTAAGTTCAAGTGAAACAGCAAGCCATCAATTACCATGACAACGATACATGTATAATCCTCTTTTTTCCGAGCATCTTTTTCAATGGAGTTGAAATAAACAAAGGCTATTGTAAACAGTAGATACCACCACAAAAAGTTATATCTTAGTCGAAGCAATACTAGTTTATTATATTCTGCATTTTAAAAGAAAAACAATTTGCGGAGAAAAAAGAAAATCTGAAATTCTGTTCACTACAGGGATTACATCGGCTTGTTTGAATGAAAAGCGCAAAAGCAATGTTGGCACAATAAACGAAAGAACCAAGGTAAAATCGATGAAAAGGAGTTATCAAAGTAACTTGAAAGAGTTAATCACGATTTTCCTTGAGAACTTCGTGCAACATGAACCAAGATAAACCACAAAGTGGTACGGATTGAGAAAAAATCATTTTGTTTCATGAAATGAAAATTTTGCTAGGAAGGACGCGCCCAGTAACTATTTCTTCCATTAGGTTTATTTTTAATACTTATTAGAGGACATCTCATAATACAGCACGAGGTAGCACTAATCGCATGCTCACCCAAGTTCGTCACTTCGTAATTTGACTAGCAATTTGTGGTTTTACTAATGCTATTGAAATGCCTATGGTTCAATATTGCTTCATTAAATGACCACGAAGATAAGTGATACTTCGCCTAATGACCATTTCCGAAGCTAGATTTACCGTTACTTTGCAGTTACCAAGGAAACGAAATGTGCGAAGTCTAGGATGACACCTTGCTTCAATCAAGGAAACCCAAACTGCTAGAGATATGAGTTTTTCGCAAAAGGAATCGGAATAAACAATAACAGAGAGGGAAGAGGTGCGATAATGACCAACTGACGCACCTTTATACACTAGTTAATGCAATTTTTTTTGACTCCTAGTAAGGGAAAATTTTGGTATCGTTTACATGATCACATGCCGTAATTTTGATTTACTTTCCAATTCAAGTATTCAATTCGGGGATGAAAAACGTATTCGATTCAAACTCATTGAAGCAATTATTCGAGTAGTCAAAGCTGTATCAAATAAAAATGGGTTTTAATAAAGTTCAAAATGCTGGAAGAAGCAACAATCAAAACGGAGAGAATAATCTCACATCAGTGAGTATTAGATCTCACGCACCGTCCGACCAATCATACCACGGAAACCTAACTTAGCATTTTCAGTAATACCACATGACCGCAATTATTGAAATGTGATTTGCGTGGAAGCAGAATTTCAAAGTCTCGCATTATCACATAACTGATTCAAGGAGAGCTGCCCGTTTTTATTCATGATTAGGTTCGAAAACTGTATGAATAATACAAAGTATCGTCGTTTTTCATTTCTCAACTTATATGAACACTGCATCGTCGTGCACTCCTATTTGAATTCATTGGCCCCGTATCGAGAACTGATGAACATAAAATGATGGTCATAAATTAACGGTCACCGTAAATAATTTAATTTGCTTCCAGGCCATCCACACGTTACTTGATGTTATAAAGGATTACACCGACATTCCTACTCATTCCAAAGAAGTATCTAAGCCAGTGCAGTTGTTGAGCCCTGGTTGGTATTATCGTATGGACAGAAATACTTAGGTGGAATTTTTCTCGGGGAGCTAGAGCAAATTCAAACTCACTAAGTTGAACACTCACAGGAGCTCTGTGCCGTAGATTCGCACAATTTCCCAGGTGAAATGGGTCGATGAAACAAAACAGGCGACGAATTGTAGTGACAGTTTAATCGCTTCGGGGAGGACCAAGAAAGTTCAGTTTATCGGGACTTATTTCAAGTATACTGGACTTGCTCTGCTTATCATTCGTCTAACCCATCCAGACGAAAACTACAATATCAGAGCCACCACCCCAGCTTGTTCACATCGAATCATACCCTCAGGGTTTAAAAGTCATGTGATTTGCCAGTTGATTACAACCGACGCACGATCAACACCATAAAGCTCTCGAGTTGTGTGGTATACGGAAAGCAGCACCAATCAGGACGGTCTGATTTTGAATTCGTCGTCATTTTACCCAAGACGGTACTAAGCTAGTCTCTTGTGTAAGCCATGTCGAGAAAATGAACTGAAGTCCACGACCCGAATGGTTGTAGCATATGATTTTAAGGAGATTCGATTAGATCAGATATTTTTGTTCGAATAGTTTTGTTGAGCCTGATTTTTCGGTTTGTCCGGATGCAAAACTTTTACTGAAATTAGGTAGTCTAGTTTAGAATGAGACCCCTCAGTATTTTTCTTAGGAGATGGGATTCTTGGAGCGATTTAAGTGCCTGGATATTGAGAACCAATGGGTCGGGAATGAGAAGTTTTGTCTCAGGGTTGAGTCGCTTGCCTAGAGAAGTCCAAACGGGTCGGCTTCAGCTGGCCGATTTCATTTACTGGATAGGAGTGCTGGTTCGCCTGATATCACACGTGCTTAGTAGATCCAGCACTGCACACACACACACACACACACACCCATGTTCACAAGTATGAATAACCACACCTGCTTGTTTCAGGTATTCCGAGCTATCCTATGAATAATGACCTTGTGATGCTTTTGGACCGGTCTCTTATCGGCGACTAGGCCTCATATATGCTCACCGCTGTCGTGTTCATTGACCTGTCTACGCACGTCCGAATATATGTTCATTATCGATATCCATCGGATAGGCATTACCGGGTCGTAACAGACCCGGCGTTCGCTAAGTTTATCAATTTTAGTCTATCATATTTTTGATTTGGACGGCTTGAAGGATTTCATGTAGAAGTAAAAACTAATTAAGGGGTAAAAGCATTTCGTCAGGAACCATACATCTATTTAGGACACATGTACACACGCAGCTTAGCAGGTGTCTTGGTTAGCTGAATAGAAGCAAAACCGACTAGGCCATTCTACATCATCATTTGATACAGTCAAAAATATTCAGATTTTATCGAAACACATTACTAAGGGGAGCAGATGAGCACTTTTTGTTCTCGTAAATGGCAATAATAATGCGCAACTATATAATTTACCATCTACAAAACCAGCAAGTGGTGGCGAGGTTCTGGTACCATAACCCTTATGGAATACTTGTATGTGGTCAACAAATAAAATCAAAATCCGGACGAAACCCTATCTATGCCATTAGCATTTGGCTGCAACTCTGACGGAATATAAACCTCTGAGGGAAAATGAAACAAGATTTATTTAAATTGACGTAATCCAAACATTATTAGAAATACCACATTCAAACACATTGATAATCACTGGGCCTGCCTTTATTCTTCAGGATGTTTCAGTCACTTCAGCTTTTAGCAGATCTTGTTGGCAATGGAATCTTTTTCATCTCACTCTTGGTCACACGTTGCACTTTAGACTCCAATAG
Source organism: Fasciola hepatica (assembly GCA_948099385.1). Lineage (NCBI taxonomy): Eukaryota > Metazoa > Platyhelminthes > Trematoda > Plagiorchiida > Fasciolidae > Fasciola > Fasciola hepatica. The sequence goes on along the minus strand of CANUEZ040000012.1, from coordinate 2,580,803 downwards.
CTAGAGCTCGGGTAGCCCATTACGTTCTCTCTTTGGAACAGAGAAAATACTTAGGATTACTGATAAATCTGCGCTATTAGGTGGTAACTGTATGAAACGAACCTTGAAGTTTAGCATAAATTACCAAGTCTAAAAGTGAATAAAGGGTAATGTATGAGGTCCTGTTTACCCGTTTAATTGGATTCCTACTCTTTGGTAATTCGTAGCTAGATTCGCTCAGAGCATTCCACGTTGGAAATCAATGTCATACACACACTGAACTAGACCCAGAGCAGCAAAGAATCGAAAATAACTGAGAGGAAGATTGAAGTGAATTAGTTTCATTACCTGACCGTTTGATATACCCAAATTCAGTCACAAATGTGAAAACGTTTCATGAGTAAAGTTTCAAATGCGCCACAGAAGACGTGACCTGTATTTATTTTGATGCATGGGAGCAAAAGAGATTCATCACGAGTCCAATAAATCAGAGACTAAAATCGGAACCTTGTCAACGCATTTAAGAAAGGACATGGATTTTATCCATCTTTGGGATTATGAAGGTTGCAGGTTGTCAATTTGTTTTCATCAAATAACCTCTTTTCACATAAGTAACAGAATCGAAAAGAGGAAAGCAGTGAGCCGTAAAAGAAGGTAAGTAAATCAGTTACGTCGAATAAAGTACGAACTTTTTAACTGAGGTAGTTTTGTTCGGTCAGTCTCAAAAAATAACAAAAGAATCTCATAAATTTCGACGGTGATACTTTACTCTAACTATTTAGAGTAACTGCACGAGTGCGTTTGCGTAGTCAGCAAAATTTAAACAAATAAATGACATAACAAGGAAACGGTGACTTATACGAAAGGTTCATTCGGTTGCTGACACAGGCTGAGGGCCGATTGGTCACAGTGATGTTGGTAAATGGAGACTAAACGTGATGAAGTGTCGGAAAACTCGGTTTTACACGTCTGTGTATGCCTGTTCATGGAGGAGGAATTGATCATGGCGCAGCAAGTAGGAGTGTGTGTGTGTGTGTGTGCACGGCTTTCAGGTTCACGGGATATATTTAGAGCCCGGTACAATATTGGTGTACCACAAGGAGATTTCATGGCTTCGACACAAGATAGCTTTATTGCTTTGGAGATACACGAATGGTGTCAACAAATGCACGCACCGTATATGAGACAACCGAAACGGTTATTTATGTGCCTAGCCCAATGTTTAAGATGTTGCTTCTGAGTCCGAACCAGTGTCTCACTGGTCTCTGCATTCCCGGAACCGGCGTGCATAATCACCACAGGGATTTTCCATTTCCTTTCACCCAGTGATTTGCCGTAGTGTCTCACACTCCCAGTTACTTGGTGTATATTCGTTTGTACGGCCCGTTTAAGTGTGCTTTGTGTACGAGCTTGGTAATGACATATAAATCCCGATCAACGAAATCGTATGACTATGAGAATTCTCAGTGTTCGATTATCAGTCAAACGGAAAAGTTTAAGTGCAAATAAGACGGCTTTTTACCGTATGATATTCATCTTGACATGAAGTGTAAGCTAAGGTGAAATGAGGATAGAACAACGCACGAAAAAGGGCGCGGTCAGCAGTGACGGGAGTTTGGAAAAATAAAAATTTTGAACGCATCCGGAAATGTGGCAACCAATGGCAATGCAATCAAATCAAGTCTTTCGTTCGGTCGATGCATGTAGAAGACAGTGAGGGGATATGCAGGCTATTCGTGCTCCCTAAGAATAGCCTGTGATCAGAACACATTCGAACAAGTCGGTATTCGTCTTGTGACCTGTCCGACTGATCAGAGAGAAAACCTTATAATTCTGTCGCCAAATCAAAAAATTTATCCTTCCAGTAGAATTCATTCACAACAACTGTCACACTGATTAGTTGTGTGCCTTGCACGAACCTAAAAATACTCTTGTTTCTCCGATCTGTGGGTTCGCATAGAAACAGCGGGAAACGCACACTGTTATTGTCTACTGTGTTTGAGAAGTGAGTGGTGAGGACGCAACGGAACAGCACACTGTCGACTAGAACAGGGCGCATGAGAGAGAAAGAGAGCAAGGTGTGCTTATAATGGGAGGCTTACACTCGTATTTCAAAGGCAAAATAACCCAAACAGGGCAGCTAAGAATTTGGTTTGGTCAAGTAAGCTAATTTTGCGGTAGACAAAATGAAATTAGTTATCCATGAGCCGAGTTCTGACTTACTTTGGTTTGCCAGTCAATCACGCTCAAACTAATTCCCACTTTTTTGGTTTGCACGAATGTAAATCTAGTTGCTTCATCTTATGGTGAAGAGAATAAAAAGATAAGTCATCCGCAGATCCTGATTACTGGGCTTGCTGTTTAAGTCACAAACTTTTCATCTCTAGTCATCTCTCTCATCGTTATTACGCAGTGACGATGTCAACTCAACTGGTGGTGAAACACCTGTGACTTAAACGCCAAGCGCAGCTTTCAGAAGCTGTTGGAAACCGTCAACATGAACCTCGATCAATACCAATCTTCGAGTGCATTTAGAAGAAGGATTCCCATATTCCAAAATGACTAAATACAGTATTTTCCAAAGTGTGAAACTACCACATTTCATTAAATTTCTCTTCGTAATAAACGGCTAACCGGCTGTTATTTGATTCAACTTGTAAACCCCTCATTGGCACCGTAAATTTGCTTCTCTGGGCCTGCTACGTACAACCTTAACACGTGTATTTCCTTCTACATCATCCAATGCATTCACCAGTGATCTTTTCAAGCTAGCCTTTTAACCCATGTATGAAATAAAGTGAAATACAGAGAAACAAAGGTGGACCCCGATCATCTTTGTACCCGTTGCTCAACCAATTATCACTTTCGAGATAAACGTCAGGTAGTTTGTTTTCTTACAAGTCCGTAACAAACCTTTTTTTATTGGTAAACTGTCTTCGAGTTCAAGCATCAAAATGCTATTTTGGTGTAATGTTGAAATATCCTAAATAAAATTCATCACATATTTTTAACTGACTTTGTGAATAATATTTCGACTTTAAAGAGTGATTTATGGTTCTTTTTGCGATGGAAAGTGCTACTCAGGTGGCCATTTTTTATATCAAGGTGCATTGCGACCATACGGAAAGGCAACTGACTCATTGGATAAAACAAATACTATGTGAAATGAATTTTAGACAAGTTGTGTTTTGTAAATCTGGGCAACAGAATAAACAACTGAGAACATAAAAAGAAGTACAATGCGGAATGTTAACCTTTCTTTCTGCCATCGCGATCGTGAACGTAAGGTATGCCAAAAAGTTTCGAAGCCGAGAGTGATAACACGATAAATATAGGATTCAAATCAAGTGAAAGTGCGATTATCCCTGATATGGGTTGGTCGGGCAATGGTGGTCCGGCTATATTGATTTAGGGGTTTTGTCGAACAAAATACTATTCGATTTCCGGTTGCCCTTAACAGTAAAAAAGCCCTAAAACAACTGAAGCGAAATTAAACTATGCTAGAAGCACAGAGCATGTCACAAAATGTCGGCTTTAAATAAAATTCAGTCTCTGAACTATTGAATTGCTTTTTAGCTTCAAGTCAGCAGATTAAATACCTATCAGCTAACCTAACTAATTTTTGTAGCAAACCTATACGTCTCGTCACGTGATAGTGAATCCAGTAGTTTTCATGAAGAAAAAAGAATTTTGCACTACTGTGGGGTTTCTAGTGGTTAATAAATCAGTGTGTATCCGTGAGTACATGGTATTAAACCAATCTATCCTCATGATCTGGGGTAGCGGAGCCCACAAAACCAGTTTGGACGATGAAAGTTCGCACTTCGTCCTTAATGTCACTGTTGATTTTCTGGCCAAAAGCCCTCTAGTGTTTTGTTCGCAACAGCACATTCGATTTCGGTGGCTGATAAGTGCAATTCACAGCATTTTATGAGGTTTTCATTCACGAACATGTCTAATGTTCATGTTCAAACTACATTTGAAAATGCATCCAACAATATAAGTGTGTTATTTTGCAAATACCACCCATTGTTACACATTGAAAAATTACCATCACCTTTTTTGACACATCAGCTAATAGGCACAACTTTCACTTGTCTATTCCTGTTGAATACCTTAAAGAACTCATTCTGTTATGCACAGAAAACATTCGGTTCAATTTTGAAGGTAAAGCTTACAAACAAACGGATGGAGTGGCCATGGGAAGCCCTCTGGGGCCAACCTTGGCAGATGTATTTTTGGGTATGATCGAAAAACAGCTCTGTGATAATATTTCCCAATTTCTATTTTACGGACGATACGTGGATGATATTTTAATTTTTACGACTGAAGAACGTTCTATCCCTTTTCTTAACGTTCTTAACTCTATTCACCCGAACCTCAGTGTATCTCACGAAGAAGAACGTGACAATAGTTTGTCCTTTCTAGATATTCTATTAACCAGGCGTCAGGATGGGACTCTACAGCGCAAAATCCACCGAAAAGCAACGTGGGGCGGTCGTTATTTACAATTCTCCAGCTTCGCCCCAGTGACTTACAAACGTGGATTGGTCAGAACTCTCTTCAACAGAGCCCAGAAAATATGTACAGAGGATCAAATACAAAACGAAGAAGAGTTCATAAAAAGAACGCTGCCGGCTAACGGTTATCCGGAGAACTTTATCAGACAACATCAGAGGCTGAGACTTGGGCGCGAGAAAACAATGAACGTGGAAACGAAGCACGTTTTTATCACGTTGCCTTTTAAAGGAGATCATTTATTCAATCAAATAAATTGTAATCTCAAGTCAGCTCTAAGGCACACAGCGGCGCAGTTGCGTTTGCTGCAGAGGGCCAAAAGGTTATGTTTTCAAAATCACTCAAACAGTCTTGCTGATCCCAATGTCTCACATATTGCCTATCAGTTCACTTGCAGTTGCGGTGACGTATACATTGGCAGGACGGATCGTTGCTCGACTCAACGAGTGTCAGAACACATACCCAAATGGCTGTCAAACTTGATGACGCAACCTACTGGGGCAATACACAACGACGTGAAACCGCCAGCTTCTTCGATTGGAAGACACTTGATTGCATCAGGTCACAAAGTTGACCTGACCCAGTGTTTCAAAGCATTGTTGCGCAATCCAGTACCGAAACTACTAGCGTTCAGTGAAGCTATTCTAATCATGATGCATCAGCCAACACTCTGTGCACAAAAACGATTGACCCAAAATGTTTGTTTACCCTGGCGTTAACACGACAGACTTCACTCTCCCCAACGTACGCACTGTAAGAACTTTCGATCGTGCCTACCTTACCGTTGCAATTACCTCCCTACTATACCATGTATATATACTGACACGTTTTACGTCCGCGGTTGACAAGAGTAAGCGAAATGCTTGCATCTGGCGACCTGTGTCTTCTCTCTGTTCTCATGAATTGGATAAAGGGGACTCAATGTTTCAAAGAACAAATAATGCAAAACAAAGACTTCAGTACCCTTACAATGGTTTCAAGATGTTATATTTTGACTACATTTACCTTCGTCGTCCAACTTTGCAATCTGATTTATATGGTTTAAAGAAAAGCGACTGTAAATGGCTGAAATCAATAATTTGATTTTGAGGACAAGACTGTTGCTTCTATGACGGTTTAGCTCTTGTCAAAAACATGCACGCAAACTGAATGTTCGCCTGAGGTGAGTTCATTAGTCGAGAAGAAACTAGAGCAAAATTTCTGTAATAATCTGCAATTACGAAAAAATTTGGCCCGGTTCATTTTCCGTGATCAACAACTCTGTAATAGCGGACACAATTTGCAAAATATTCCCGGATTGATTATACGGATGCTTCTTTTCCGGTATATAGCCTAAGGCCTGTACTTAAACACAGACTGGTTAAGTAACAAAAGTAAATTAGAAATAATGATTTCCCGTCATAATTTGGAAAGGAGAAGTGAGAAACGTAGGTTTATGCAATAGTCCAAGGAACATTGTGTAAATCTGTGCTTCTGATATCTCTTTTTGAAAGTTAATTGCCAAAATTACCCAAATAATTCCTGACAAATGAGAATATTTTTCTCTGCTCACAAAAATGGCACGTGTGACTGTGTTTATTTTACATGAGTTGAGGAAACATTTTACCTTTAGAAAACGCGTACTTAGGTTTCCGGCAATGTGTCCAAATATAAAAAGGTCTTTCTACTATGAAATAGGTAACACTTAGGGTTTGAGTAGTATGGCATCTTATGTGGATGACGGGACCGAATTTCCCCGGAAGCACACGACCGGTTTCACGGTTATTGCCATTCATCAGGTATGCTTACCCGGTACTCTTCCGCCCCATCATTCTTATACTTGAGCACTCCACAGTTGGTTTACAGCTGTCCATGCACGCTCCATTAGATTCAAATGAGATTACAGCTGTAAAACTTAAAGTTCGCTGAAAGAATAGTACGGGAAATCACCCCAGCGTGCTATATTTTGGTGCTAAAATGAGTGCCAGTGATTTGGCTTTTTTAAAAGAAATCTCTATGAACTCAACTCTGATCCACTCGATTTATGCAATTTGTTTTCCCTCCAATTAGTGTGCCTATAGTGCCGATAGAATCTGGCTGTTTACCCAAAGGGTCACGTATGTCTCGGTAATTTAATTACATTGCATTGATTAGCACCGTATTATCAGCCAGTTGGACTCAGATGCACACAAAAACCCTCTTCTCGAGCTGATGCAACCTGCCCTCGTTAGCCTTTCAGTCGTTAGATAAAGTCGTTCAGCATAATCAGTATGAGCGTCACACTTAATTCCTTATTTGTAAATGGGTTTTCCGTTAAGCAGGAGGTATATAAGTATAATTAAATCAGGAAGTGTTAACGCCACTTCAGTGCCTATTCTATTGTCGCTTATGGAATTTAAAACGAAATTTAAATAACATAAAGGTGATGGCTTTAGAGCCAGTAGTTTGCAATGATAGTTCATTATTACAGCAATTTTAATGTGAAATTACCAACTCGATTTATACAGAGGGGTAATTGTTGACTCTGTGTAACGTTTTTCGCTCTCTCAAACACTTTTGAGATCATACAATTTTGGAACTGTATGAAGAAGTTTGAATCGAAACATTCCCGAACCAATAACCTTTACGTAGCATTCCAACCTGTGTGAAACATTTGTTACGGTATCTCTCCGCTCTCATTAGCTGCATGTCTACTCAGCATGGCACTTGGGTTATCAATTTGCTCTCTCACTAGCTGTCGTTTCCTCACGTCTACTGGTTATTTATTTGCAACCTAATGGAAAACCCATTACGTGACATTTCACTGCGATTCCTGCGCACGCCTTCATACGTACCACCGTCAGTGTAGTGAAGCCAGGACAGAATCGACGGTAACTAGGACAACATCCCAAACAAAAAGGAGAAAAATAAATCAGAATTTCTTTGTCAAAGACAGCTGAGACAAATAACAAAAATGTTAGAATAATAATAAGTCAAATGTCTGGCACAGACGTACAGATTTTCATTTCAAAAATAAGTGGTTTACAATTTCATTGGACATGGACTCTTAGGCAGACATATTATCAACCAAATTTCAAATGCAGTTTGGACGGTTATTTTTAGTCCGTTCACGTTGACACTTGTAATGTAAAACTCACGGGATAAATATTTGACACATCCATTTTATTGCTAAAAATTGAATACTTTCAAGTTTCGAATTGTTCCGATTGTTAGAAGTTTTTGAACCCGGCGGAATTCTAACCTAAACAGTAACTTAACCCTCACCTATTAGTACAGCTAGTGCCCCACCAGCTTACATAATATGCCTTTGAACAGTTCATAACACGAGCACTTCGCGTATGCTTCAGTGAATCTATCTTCAAGTCAAGTCAATAAATGCTACCACAGTACCCTCATGTGAATCCGTTGGCAGATGCAATGTACTACTTTATTTGCATGGGTAAACTGTACCGTCCATTTGAGAAAGGTTCGAATCCCGTGGCAGAGCTTCAAGTCTCAGGTGATAGAGCCCTTGCGGTCCATGCATGGGTTTGATTCCAGCCGGGTTCAACGACACTTCAACTTCGGATCAGTTCAAAACTTGCCAAATCTACCAAATCGTATTTCATAATGTGAAGTTTGCTTGAAAGATTGGTAAAGATAGGAGTTTTGCATATTATTTCAGTGTTGTTTATGACAAATTCTCGTTTTGACTATGAACACACTGGTTACTTGTATAAGGTGAGGTCCTGATACGGCTTTCTGTGATAGGTCCATGGTTTTCAAGGTCCATCGACGATTTTCGTATTGCTGGGAAATTTCTCCCCCTTTGCTGGCATCCAGGTGTTTCACTCACAGGGATCAGAAAGCTTTCTTTTCAGAGTTTAATCCACCTGGTTTTGCGCTATTCTAGTAATTCAATGTCCAAATGACGGGTTGTTTACTATCTCAGTTGTTCCTAATGAGGATCAAGTTTGGTGGCTTTTGAAGAAGAAGCCCATACCTTATACTTCTGAGCAATTCTGTGAATTAGACTGGACCCTTAAACTATGCTTTGTGTCATTCTATTTTCTAATGTAGAGCAATGCGTGCATTAGAAAAATTGCGAGGTACACCACAGGATACTATCGCTTCTGCCTGTTTATGATTTATTCGCTGTCTGATCGATGCCTACCTAAGACTAGTCGCTTGAAGTTGCCCCAACTTCTATACAGGCGGACCTCGATGATGTCTGCCGTAGAGAGGGGTCCAAAACGCCTCAAGTTGACCTATGTTTCTAATAGTTCAACTGGGATGAAGAGAACAAATAAGAGTAAGATGTTAGACATCAGCTATCCCAATGCATCAACTTTCTACACACCCACGAAACTGATATGGATCGTACTTCCCAAGTGTAACCAACCAATCGAAATTCATGGCCTGTAACACCAATACAAATCCTTCAGGTTCAAGTGACTTGACGAGTTACTCTTTAATCAATACTAACTGCAGTGGAATATGTCCCAAATCTTTAGGTATCAAAGTTTCAAATCTATGAATGTAGTTTTCTGACCTTGCATTATTTTTCTTGTTCATTTTGTAGACTGATGCATTGATTGCTTCCTTGACAATATTTTCAAAGGGGTAACCCATTAATGGGAAAATGTAAACAAAGGTAACGGGAAGAGAAAATTTCTCTCACTGACGTTTTTCCAACAAGGAAAACATGAGGACAGGGAAGAATGACTTTATAAGCTGAACACCGAAACGGGGACTGATATAGTTAACCTCCCATTCAAATGAAAATATAGTAAGGAATAATTGTTTTCGCTCGTAAGCCCATAAATTTCAATGAGATTCACTAGACTTTACTTAATTTCAAACACGGATACTTTCCACATTATCTGTGCATGTATGTTTGTATATTACATGGTATCTGGTAAGCTTAGGTACACGAAACCTGTCGTACGGGATTCACTTGACCCAAGTAGTTCTAAATCAGTTCCAAGTGTTCAGTGGTTCATGTTTGGAGCTCACAGTTCCAAAGGTGCAGTTAAAGTCTTATCTGAGGTGCGGTCGATACGCGTTACTAATGATTATTAACAAATTAACCGAAGCAAATTTACAGTGATTCTATGAATTATGACTGATAACATGAATGTTGATTTATGTAAATATTGGGCATATATATGTATATACGTTCATGTATACATTATATATATATATATATATATATATATATATATATATATATATATATAAAGCTTATCGATTCATGTAACTCGAAGTTCACGGCCTACATCTGAGTATAATCGAACTACCCAGCATTGTACGTCATTGTGGATCAGTGCTGTCAGTCTGATTGCAAAACTTCGTTCATACCCATAACGCATTTCAGTGTTCGGCCTAACATGTCGTAATAATTGAATAGGTTTGCCTTTAATTAGAGCAAACGCAGACTTTTGTACACAAAAGTCACCAACTTAACTCGCGAAACGGACCTCGATAAAGTGAACAGTAAAGTCTTTTCAAAGCCAAAACATTAGTATTGTTTTTCGACTGTCCATTTATTTCAAAAGATTACATATTTTTTACAAAATAAATTTTCTTTCTACACAATACTATCTAAACTTGAATCAATGGCACATCTGTCCATTTGGTTGTATTCATTCACTTCGGTTGGGGGAAAAAGCAGTGCACTCGATGATGGACACAGAGATTTTCGCGATGTGAATCTGGAATAGGGAATATCAGGAGCACGGGCTTTGTTATGAACTCGCCGCTTTGGCATAGCACAATAGGATGGCATTGGATTACCCATGTGTAAATGCCTGGGTTCCCACTGTTTATCATCCAGTAATAGACTGCAATGTGTCTGACCTGTTGATGCACTGATGTTAAGCGTGCCATAATTATTACGTGCATTTCTTTCACAGACGCCGTTGGAACAATCCAGCACGGAATCCGACGAGTCAAACAAACACAATTTGGCCGATTGTGTACTCGTCAGCCGTGTTTGGAATAATCCCCACAAGGCGGCAATTAGCTCGCCGGAGATCAGTTCACCGGCATTGGTTGCGATAAGCCACAAAATAAATACTCCGTTCAAGTCCAGATATTGATCGATGAACATCTCCATTGCTCTTTGATCCGGTTCGTCACAGCCATGGGGTAATTTCCAGGGGATAAGAAATTTCCGAACAAAATGACGTCTACTTTGTGCAATGCTTAGACGTGAAAGCCATTTTAAGAGACTGTATGCCGTGAGAATTGCCACAAATATCATCCAAAACCAAAGAAATATGTAGATCTTCTCCAAGAAAAGGTTCAGAGGCAAAACGCACTGCAGTGTGTATCTGAAGAGGAATAAATGTCAGAGAAACGGGGCTGTCAGACCAGGATTAAAAAGACAAAGGGGATTTCGAGCTATTGAACAGCTTCATGTAAAGGGCACTGACTGCACAGTTAGGTGGTAGTGCACCTTGAAAATTTTGAAACTTGGTACATTTGAAATATTATTAGAATTTTATAGGCTGCTTGACAGCTCCTTAAGCGCACTTCATAAAGAATTAAAATCAGTTTTTAGAACAAAACTGTACTGTCTCTATTCTTCCAAACACTTAAATAAAATATGAACAGAGAACAAAGTGTGCGAATTGTGGGATTTAGTAGACTAAATGTATGAAAAAACTGTAATTCTTGGTGCGTATACGGTGAACATATGAGTATCAATCTCTGTTCCAATTGATGTTGACATGGATGGGATGGATGAGAAAACATGGTCGTACATGGGATGGAACATCAAAAATTCACAAAATTTACACGATTAGTTTGATACATGCCTTAGGAACCAGCGACAAGGGAGCTCGTTTCCTATTATTTTTGGACAATACAATACAGAATGTTTTCTGAACACTGTTGTTCTGCAGTTAGGGTGCATCGAAATCGCACTACACATAGATCGTGCATTGTTGTAACACTGGCTTTACTTTTCGAAATTACCTCGAAAAAATGACACTACATTTTTGTGAGCTTTGGTGAAGACGTGGTCCGATGTGACAATGTAGCGGATCAGTAGAGTCGGACAAAAGAGGAAGGATCCAAATTTAGTAAACGAAATTGGTTGCTTACATTCACATGCACACTTTGCAAGCAGAAAGGAGGAATAGATCAAAAAAGAAACAATGCTGGGTATTGAAGAGGCTCCTGCTTCCTATTCAAGTTGTACTTGTCATGAGACTTTTTAAGTTAACCGCTATTATGAAAGTTAAATACTCCATAATTTTAATTTGGGAGAAAGGGCGAACTGCACACAGTGAGTTTTAAATACTTTATCAGGGGGATACAACAAGGGCCAATGCACGATGGATCGCAGCATAATTGAGTCTGATATCCTACTAGTTATATTGAGCGGCATACAAGTAATGATCCAAAAAAGAACACAGACTCGCAGATTTACAAACTCTTGTTCAGAGAATCGTGGAACAAAGAGTAGATTGGCATTCCCCAAGTGAGAAGAAGTTGCTCAAACCGCGGAACTAAAAGCAACTAAACGAAGTCAAATGTAGATTAGGGTTTCATTGGGGAGCAATGTGAGTTTCGGAGAGAAAATATTGAGGGGATTCTACAAAATGATATACGACTCAACACAGCAGTTCCAACTCAATCCAAGGCCTTCCGTAGGTCGAGTGTATTGAGGAGTCCTGTAATCGTATACTTTTCCATTGCCATTTCAAATTTCTAACATAAGCGTCTCACACAAAAACGGGGTCAGAAATCGATCATAATTGAGTGAATCTCTATACTACCAAACTTAATTATACTCTTGTTTCACAACCAGTGAGTAACCTGAACATTTATTGAAAACTTCGAGTTTGTTTAAAAAAAATTGAAAGTACAAGTCTATTTTTACCGAGTCACCATGAATAGTTTGCACTGTTCTTCATCTAACTAAGCAAAATAAAGTAAATTCGAAAAGAGAATCGATCAGAGGTAAAAATCACATAAAAAACCGTCATGACATTTTGATCAAGCAACTGGGACAGAATTTGTCACTCAAAATTTGTGTGTAAAAGAACTCACCTATAATTCTTTCCAGGCTTCTTGGCCTCAAAATCACAGTAGGTGACGCGCGGGAAATTTCCAGTCTGCGTCCACATACGGCCTTGAATCAAATCACGCAGAACATAAAAACCGAAAAAATGTGATTCGGTGTCTAAGAAAAATTTCATGAAATACATTTGTCCAATAAGATTTAACAAATACAAAAGTTTCATGGTAACGTACAAGTAAAATAAAAAGCTGTTGCTTCTTTGCACACATTTTGTTTTTTGTGTTCCGCGCAAACAGTGACACAAACATCCTGGAATTAAAAAGATCAAGGTGAGAAGAAGTCGCACGCTGAACCACACCGCGTTGCCTATAACTCGGGAAAAATGTTTCCATCGGGACGATTTGTTCCCCATTTGAACGTGTTCGGTTTCATCCCCGGGACGTGTAAGTGGCACAAATATTTTGACATTACTTGACTCGCGGCCTTCAGGTTGACAACAGGCACATCCACGTTGTGTGGCTGAACTGGGATCCTGACTGCTGTCTGAATCGCCAACTATTAAAGGTTGAACAGTTTCTGAAAATAAGAATAGGAGAATCAGTTACATGAAACGATGGAGTTCTGGGAGAAACTGGGGAAACAGCGGCCATTTCAACGGATCAAATAAGCATAGCAGTTTATGAATGCTTTCCTGTGGCTGAATTTCTATTCAAATACTGTTTTATCTGTCAGAACCGAAATCGGTTCGGAGTGTATCGAAAAATCGATGCGCCTTGTGAAATGTTATGGTAGAATTTTATTGCTCAATAACACAGCGTAGTCGAAATCGTTGGTAGGATGTCGATGTTTCGGTCACCACGGGTAACCTTTTTCAAGACTGGTTCGGTTGTAAAACCAGTCTTGAAAAAGGTTACCCGTGGTGACCGAAACGTCGACAACCTACCAACGATTTCGACTACGCTGTGTTATTGAGCAATAAAATTCTACCACTGTTTTATCTGTTTACAATGAAAATTGAAATATAGCTTCACGTTTAGACAAAGTTAACTCTATTTAAGGAGTTTTCAGACATCACTAGTTATTGGCCCCAAGAAGCACCATTAAGGATTCCTCAAATACATCTGGGTCAAAATCCAAGATAAAGCAGCTGTCAAGAGAGACCAGCTGGTTCTTACATAGGTGGTTTACAACAAAATAGCTACGGATGCTTCCGGCCGGAGTGGATTTAAAAGCTCGATGCAGAGGGAAATAGCGGACGATCATATCTGTTCCAGCAAATTTATACTTTCGCCTTGCGCAAAAATGCAGTTAGTCAGAGCCCGGAGACAGTATTGTCCGTCTGTGACGAAACCAGCCACAGACCAAATTTGAGGAGTCATTTTGCATAGGCTCAATCGACCACGTATCAGCTGACTGAATTGGACATTTTTTTGCTTCCCGTTAGTTGTCAGACTATCGAATACATTTGCACCAGATTTTCTCTTTTTTTAAGTGATCCTTATATGTGTGCTGTGTGCGTTAGCTCAGGAAGCTCCCTAAATGGTTTTTGTTTGAACAGATAAGGGAGTTACGACCTTCCATGGTAGAATATTCTCCTATCCATATATTTGGTATCCCGTGAAAAAGACCCAAGGTTGTTACCGATGGTTCGACTTTGTAAACTCTAGTACCTTGTTTCCCAGAAAATAAGACCCAGTCTTATATTTATTTCAGGTTCAAAAATTGCACTAAGGCACCTTTTCGGGGACGTTTTATTTTTCAGATATAAAAAGTTACATGCATGCATGCAATAAGATTCTTCGTTTATTCACATACAGTGGCGACATTTTTTGCCATATCGTCATACTGCTCCAATTCCTGAATCAGGGCATGGATTTCTTGCTAATTCGTTTATTGTGGAACCATTCGCCCAGTCTCTTGTGCCAAATAATGAACCTTTTCCTAAATGAGTCTTCAGTGTTCACATAACCTGATCGTGGTCCACTGCTAACCAGATTGCCAGTAAATTCTGCACCCATTTCACCACCTCCACCAAACTGGGCCTCATAAAGTTCCCACTCTAATTTATCTCCATTCGACTTCCGGTGTGGTTGATCTGTTTGCTCAAATGGCCCTTAAAAGGTTTGTTTATTACCATATCAAATCGGGATGTACGAAATCATACCTGTGGAATCTACATTTGTTCTATTCTTTTCTCCGTAAGGAAAATGCTGGTTGGATCCTAAACCGGCAGACAAAACAAATGGTAGCATTAAATTGACCCACTTCATTACAACTGCTTGTGTGCATCAGGTTTTCCCATTTGTATAAACATATACGCCTTGAGTTTCTTGCTTTTAGTGATGGTTTAAATTAGGGTTTTCGTTCCGTTTAGACAGACTGCCAAAATACAGGTAACGCGCCCACTCACGTAACCAGTGATTGAGATGTAGTTTGACAAGGCATTCGTCTGATCAGTTGTCATTTGGAATCTAAGGCAAATTAAAAACCCGCAGTTACATCCACGTCAATCATTTTGAAGAGTCAACACTTGGAAAAATCTATTCCATTAGCGAGATACCTGAATGCAAGTGCATGTTCAGTTATTTCAATACCTTTCAACTCTAATAACGTTGTCTATTCTCTTAGAGACAATTTATGTTGCCGAAGAAGAAGGCCATACAGTCATCGTCGTAAAGTTTGAATTCTCCTGGAGTTGTTTAAAATGTTGGTGTCATTTAAAGAGCAAATACCTGGGCATCAGCCCTGCATACTGCAAAATACTTGTTCTCCTGTCAGCAAACCACAGACAGAGGATATTTTCCAGTTCAGAAAATGGAGGTTGCTAATCTGATCCACACTTGCACTTCTTGGCATTTCCTTCTGCCATCTATAGGTCAGAGTTACTGTACACTGCTGTCCATGATCGGTGAATTTTGAGATCAAGCTTTTTCTCTTGTAGAATGCCGTAAAATTCTTGTCCTGGAAGTCTGCAACAATCCCCTTCTTCATTAACGGAATAGTTCTTTCATTTGCACTCCTCATGACATTTTAGCAAGCATAATCGCGAAAAGCAATTGCCGGCGCTGTAATTCTACTTCTTTATTTCATCTTAGTGACTTTACAATGCCCGTCGGTACACATCCGCCTTATCAAGTCACCTTGTAGCTGACTGTCTTAATTAGGACCTATAGTAAGCCCTTCTATGGACTTTCATTACGGTATGTCTTACTGTCCGAGAAACGCGATATTTGAGAGCAACATAGCATAATGATAGGCTGACTTAAGTGCCACTTTTCTCGCTCCGCTTGTTCCACTTGGTATGTTACGGGTTTTGTTTCCATCGTATTGTCAGTTTATCAGGACAGTTGGTCTGTGAACTGAATGCCAGTGGTATTTATCCACTTTGGAAAGGTCACGCATCAATCAACAATGATGTGCCTTATTTGCGGAACCAGTCTGGCACCTGAAGCAATTAAAGCTGATTGTTCTCGCCTTTTATTCATCGTAAAATAAGAATCGGTTCGTCTACAGAATTAGTAAGACGTAAAATAGTCGATTAGATATTGGTTGTGGAAAAGTTACTCCCAAATGTTTGCTACTTTTTAGTTCGGGATAGATAACTGTAGAAAAAACCAAAATATTCCACGGCAAATGTGTTGGTACGCATACTTTTAACATTTCGCAGCCAAAACTTTACACCAAACACTGGTACTCATGTAAAGCATGACAATAACGTAATTCAGTGCTTCAGAATGAGGATTTGTTGATAAATTCCACTTTGAGAAGCCGAGTAGAATCTCCGGAAGTGAGAGATAACTATAAAACGAACAAAGTAGGTTTTCATGCAACGCCACTGTTGTAATAAGTCGCATGTTGTGCCAACTCGTATTATTCAGAATACAGCAAAGTGCCAAGGCTTTCAATCTGCAAAGCTGAACGTTTACAACTCACGAAGATTATGCAGAAAACTGGTGATCAGTATCTGCTCATAATTAGAGACACACAAGTTATATCGCCCACCTGTACTTTCTACTTGTGTTTTTCATCAGTCAAACCACGTTGAAGGCATGCAACAAATGGGGTTCGACGGATCGCAAAACAATAATTATGGCTGCTAAAAGAAGAAACCGGCAAACTCGTTGCTTTGTCTACGACAAACTGTGACAAAATCCAATGGCTGTTGTTGAATAGATTTCGTAATAAAATACGTACTTCATGCCTCCAGTGGAAAAGATGGAGTGACAAAAGTCCCCCCAAAATCCTCGTTTAAACGCAGGAAAGTGATGTTGGACAGCAGTTCTAGAGAGAAATATTCGGGATCATGTCGCTTAAAAAGGTAAATCTGATCGTGGTCATCAAATTTTTATATATATCCTACTGAAATGTATAAAAAAATATTAATCTTTTCAGAGTTGAACTAAGAAAATGTTATTTGTCTTTGGACCCATGACAGCTCCGTACACGAATAACTGAGGACTGAGTCCATAATGTGATACACAAACGTCAGGAACAAGTATGCAAAAAGGCACGCCTCAAATGGTGGCGTTCTTAAAATAACCAGACAGTCTTTCACAAACAGAGCAACGATGGAATATGATAATAGAAGGTAAGCCTGGCGAAAAAGCACAAATTAAAGTCAGTCGATCAGGTATGAGTGCGAACGATTAAACCTTCTACTAACTGATAGGGCAGACGTCAAGTCACGGCACGGATAACGAGTTAAATTACTGATCGAAACCCAAAAGCATCTGGTAGAATATCATGGATTATTCACAGACAAAAGGTCAATCATAAAACTAAAATGATCATACGGTACTTAGTGCATAGTTGAACTTCACGAAGAGCAGTGGACGGAGAGTCTCGTGTCTGGCTCAGCCAGAGCTGCAACGTTTATTACATATCCTGATATATACCGAAATTAACTGATTTTGTGTGCCCGCATGAACATAACCTACTATGTCATTCTTGCACAACAACGTTAACACCGTAGTTATACTGATGACAAAATTGTAAAGAACGGTTGATCATCCTGACCCGTAGTGAAATCTTGGCAGCTGCTGCATTATTACATGTAGAATTAAACTCTGGTGTAAATGCCCCCACAAACTACCCCCGTATCCCCATGCTCATGTCCATGTTCCCGTTGTTAAGTGCAAAAACTAACACCTCAGTAAATGCCAGTTGATTTCCTTGGTTTACATTTACATTTCTCCAAATAATTCTACCACTAAACTTGATGAATACTCTGATCGATCCTGATTACCTTATTTTCAATTATTATTTCGATATGTGGCTGCAACCTCATTTGAACCTAGAGGAGCAGGTATGGACACATAGTTCACTTTCAGAATCACAGGGTGATTCTTCTAAAGCTATTTCGTTTGTCAACACGGCTTATCCTCAGAACGAGGACACATGGTACCCAAGTTTGGATTTTGGCTATAAAGAGCATGGTGTTTTTCTGTCATTCAGACGAAATGTCGTACTAATTATAGCGAATATCTTGACTCGTATCTGTGCCAAATACGTGGTTATTTCAACAAATTCGTTATACGTTTCAACAAAAACTTGGGTTTTGAGGTGATCCAAATGTGAAAAGTCTTTGGCCTCGGCGGGATTCGAACCCACGCATGGTCACCACCCTCGCTTTAGTACCTCGAGGTTCGAGGGTTCGAGGGTTCGAATCCCGCCGAGGCCAAAGACTTTTCACATTTGGATCACCTCAAAACATTATCAAAATCTGCCAACCATCAAAAACTTGGGTGTCCGTCATATGACCTTTCCAAACAAAAAGATATTAAAGCCAATTCGGGTCTCAGCATATTTCTTCAATCCATCCGGTCCTTATCTTGCGACCACTTGACAGAGTATTACATTTCTGATTCAGTTAGTGTTTACCCAATAAAATGTTATATATCCTTCCAGACAAATATTCCTCCCCACACTTCCACATGGTACCCTGAAATAATTGATGCTTGTTGCTTCGGCCTGATCAGAAACCACAATTCATTCACCTGTGGACCCTATCAAAGCACAGTTTCACATTCCACTGCTTTGCAGATGAATACAGAGAAGTGCCACGAAATTTGACACATAATTCCGGGGGTCCATACGGTCTATGAGCTATAATCCTAACGCAATATGCCATAACCCTCATACTGATAACATCGGAACTCTTCAACAGATATTTAACTCAAAGAACACTACCGACTGCTGTATAGTATTACCCCGGTGCCTGAAAATTGTTCATCCCAGCTGCTTCCAATGACTTGAAAATCAGTGGCATTTGAAGTGTTTAAAAATGCTTGTGTTGCATAGACCAATCCTCAGATTATATACCAAGCCTAACCAGTATACTTACTGGCGCTCAACTCTGGATGATCTAGCTTCACTTCTTTTGTCCAACCAACGTGAAGTCACAAAAGTCCGGTACTCAGTGTTTTATAAAACAGTGACGTATTCAACGTTATCGATAGCTCCAAACCGGTACAACCCGCAGTCCTGTCCTGATTACCACAGTCAGAAAGAGAACACGAATCAGTGGACTAAAACAGTGTACTTAGATTTCTTTGCGGAACGGCTTTTTTTCAAGGCAAGGCAACGCGCTTACAAATCGATCAAAACACTTGATTGGATGATGGGTGTGAAGGTGACAGAAACGCTGGTCAGTCATGTGCGGCCCGATGAGCGCGGACAGATTTTGGCTACGGCTTGAAATGGACTGGCTTGTGATCTCACTACACAAACCATCAAACATTTTTGAGGATTTTCAAGTTATCCCATGTCACACACAATCATTGCTTCATTATACTTCCACTCGCCAAGATTTGACTCGATTTCATGGGCAGACCTCTTCAAAGCTTCCTTCTGCAACAGGTGCAATTAAATCACATTTCATATAACCTACTTTCATTCTTGGAAGCAAAGGGTTACCGAACCCACCAACTAACCTTGCATGATTAACTTGCAAATATACATCATGGAATACTCTGGTATGTTATTTTGTCTTGAAAGCAACACTAAATATTCTGATCTTGTATCTAACCCAAACCTGATCAGAAACAAAAGTACTAGTTGCAAGTATGTCATGCACCGAATTCCTTGAAATTTACCACTAGACTGGATCTTTCCTGATCCAGTTTGCTGTTATTTACCTAGTCGGTGGTACTAGGGTAAAAATATCTAACCAAAACAACAACGGGGAAAGCGGCTCGAATATAGGACAAAAGATTGCTACTTGTAAGCCTTAAGGTACCATCATCCTGAAGAGGAAATATTCCGGTGCTTGGCTGAAGCCGTTGAAAAAGTGTTCCTGATTCTGGCAGGCTACTGGAAGAAAAAGTTAAAAATAGTCAGTGAAATGACTAATCATATCCGCTGTATCCAGGTTTGCCTGTGTTCCCACATCTCATGCTAGTTCCCACTGCAAACGTTTATTTGCCCATACCGGCACTTATAACTCGGCTACTATTCTCTGACTCACCAGATTCCTTACAAAACGAAAAACTGGAATAAACGAACTTAACACTTTTTTCTTCTCGTAGATAAACTCTTGTGCCTGTATCGCATTTGTTATGTAGCTGCTGAGTATTCATCTGCGGTTATTGAAGACCATCACTGGACTTCCCCTAGCTCAACTTGTAGGTGAAAAGCGACCCCAAGTCAACAAATTAGATAAGCTTAGCGGGAACTTAAATTATTTTTCTAACTACTATTCCAAAGGAATCTTTAACAATTTTTGTGTTTTATTTTTTTCTCCCCATTTGCTAGTGAGGAACAGTCTGAGCTTTGGAACCATGGGAAATCATCAGGTACCCTCCGGTTTTATTTGTATCTTCTTATTTCTTATCATTGAGAAAACCGTTCAGAAATTAAGGTAGGGTTAATATTTTTCCAAAGAACAGTCAACTTGGCAAATCTCGTATTGACAGAGTGTAGATCTTAGACAGGTGGCTGATAATAAATTACAAGTTCATCCAGCGTTATACAGATAGTCTTTGTCATAAAGATAAAGCACAATGACTCCTGTTACCAAAGATGACCATCCATGTTCATGCAGAAGAATCAATATGACCGTTAGCTGTAAGCATTTATAGTAAAACCCAAAGACCACTGGTAAACCGTTCTAAATAGGGATTTAGTTGGGTGTATAAGTAAAGGGGTTGCAGAAGGTGAAGTCTGTGATGTCCACGGAAACAGTGAAGTGACTGGATTCAGTCGATGTAACATACACTCAGCGAATACAAATACGACTATGGTCTAATCATATCTTATTCATAAGTTTAGGAGAGTTAAACTGTATTTCCGTGAAAACAATGTTACAGCTGTGTCGTACGACACCGAGTAATATTTTTGGCCTAACCGTTCATATGAATTCAGAATCACCCCATAATTTTATCAATTCTTAACAAGTATTGACGCGAGTAAGCCACTGAGCTCACGACCGTCCATGTCTTGCACGAAAAGATCACTCTCAAGACAGTTTGGGTAAAAAGCTTTTTTGGTTGTACTTGAGGTCTCACTTTTGGAGCTTTCAATGAAAAAACCGTAGCCATGTATCCCGGCTTTAAACGAATGTGTCGTGAATATATTTCGCCCCATTGTTCGTAATGCGTACAAAGGCGTTTATCAACAGGTTGTGAATGAAAACTAACAGTTTTCCAAACGGAATAGGCACCTACTAGGTTACTCTCAGCAAAAGCGTTAGTAGTGCTTCGGGCTTTGACTTGCTACCAATTGGTCGTCACATGTTGTAACAGTCAACAGTTCTTGGATTGACGGCATGCTGTGCCCATGAGACCGGAAAGCAAGGGTTCGGATAGTTGTCCTTCTTATCCAAAATGCACGGCATTTATCTACCCGTACTGTAGGACGTAGTAAATCACACGGGGACTGATAGTAACAGCGACTATCAACAGGGTAGTGAATAATGTTTCGGCTGTCTACGAAGCAACTGTTGTCGGTTGGAACAAAAAAGCAAGTGAAACTTGGCGACCGTGGCCAGGCGACGAAATAAATCTAGTATCATCTGGGATTCCGTAATTACTGACAGTAAAATTAATTCCCTTTAGATACACGGAAGATATTCAGCTGGTATGAATCTTTGCTACTGCATACCTCATGAAAAAATGGGAAAATATTACTAAAATACCCATATTTGTGTTTATCTCGTACTGGATAATCTCAGTGTGAGCAATTTTCCTTCGGAAGAAAATTTATTGTGATCAGATTTTCTTTTCTATTTGATTATTTCACATCTAAATAGTTGATGTGGGCTATTCTCAGATATAAATTACGCAGATAAATTATCTTGAGGGTCACGGATTTTCAAATGAGAGAAAACCAAAATTATACAGTTATTGATAAAACATTGTTCGCGTTTCCCTTGTTTCTTTGTAGTCCGATCAGCAAAAAGTTGAAATGACACTTTGTTTACAGGTTACAGAGTGTTAGGTTGAGTCGAATCTAACAACACAAACAAAACTTGGAGTATTTCCAACAGTGGAAGTGTTTAATTTTGTATGAAAAAGGGGATCGCTGATACTTTGAGGTTCGAAGTTAAGAGCTGTGTTCATGTTAAGTATAATCGATATAAACTACTTGATAAGCGGCCTTACATAAATATACGTTCGGTTTCAGTATTTGACACAAGAACAAATTGTTTCTCTGGAAAATATGCAACGTTTACACCTAGTAATTATCAAACAAGCTTAACCATCGAAAAATCTGTCAACCTTACGAAGATTGATGCAAATTACCGGTCTTTTCTCCGTTCAGCGAGGCACAAAATCAAACAGGAGCCTAACAATTAAAACCAAATTGAAGTAGTAAAACCAACAATTACCCAGCGCAGCGATTTGCAAAACTCCGTAAAATAATAGACCATTCAGTCTGTTCAGGAACCAAACAGCTTTGACTTTTGTGCAAGTAACTTTGTTTCTTATTGACCAAGTGATCAGTGGATGGATTTTCTCCCATATACGCGTGGAAATCACCAAAACGTCTATGATGTTTAGCACCACAGTTTATCAATTGTCTTACATCTCACCTTTATCTCGGATGCGTAAACGAAAATGATTATCATCACTGTGTTCTTTTATTCGTTGAAACATCGCCAGTAACTGCTCTCGAAAATTAAATTGAAAGATGAAAGAACCAGACTCATGAGGTTTTTCCTCTTCTATATTATTGATTACTTTTGACCCTCAGGGGTGGATGGTAAGTCAACAAATGGAAAAAGTAACTGCTCGTGTTCTAACACGCAGATGATGAGCAAGGACCGAAAGGAAATCTGTTGGAGCTGGACGTGGAAATAAACGAGAGAGCAAAACAAAAACTTTCTGTTACCAAACACAACCTTTTTTGGAGTAAGTTGGTCACCAAAATAAATGTTTTCCAAGCCAAGCACCTGAACATGTAAACCCTCTGTTCCGAAAAAAGTGGTCGGATACTGCGAAGAATCGTATACTGCAATGTCCGGGCTATTTTCTGTTGGCAATTCGATGAATCTGGAACAATATTTCACAGTTTGAGGCAACTGAACATGCATTTATTCGTCTCTATGGTGACGTGTTTATTTATTTAGTTCCTTTCTATTAAGTAATTGCTTTTTTGCCTGTAGCTTACTAGTGGATAACCCATCTTCTAATAGGCGAACCGAAAGAGATGTGCTCTTCAGTGGTAGGCTGTTAAAGCAAGTCGTTTCTAGTTTTCTCCTCTTTAGATTTTCACGGATTGAAAAACCGTGTACAGTAAACGAAGATTATTTTCGTGTGACTGACAGCTTTTGACTAGTGTGACGGTCATTTTCATTGTCTTTTTTACAGGATTTCACTGCCAGTCCATATACTGCAAAAATAAATCATCTTACTAAACAGGGATAAAACACGAAAATACCCCAAGAAGGGACGTAGCTATGAAATTCACACAAAACACTCAATAAATTATTGAATAGAATACTAGTTGTACACAGCTGATAATACCTGAAGTCGAATGTATTAGGATCGACAATTTTGTCCACTTCCCTCTGATGATAAACATGTTCCCAAACCCCACTATTAATGTTATATTCTCATCGTTGGCAGATGTTCATTTCAAGCTATTTCTTAAAATTGGCTTTGAAAGTTGATTTCAATTTGGTGATTCATAAAGCGCGTATCATTAGTAAAATTGCCAGAATTTAGGGAAGTTAATAGTTGGCTCATTGCTTCTTAGTGTGCTGTCCAACATGAAAGCACAATAATTCTATTTCATTTACCGAATTTGCATAGAATTCCTATCCTGCAAACGGCATCGACTAATAACGGTTTTCTTGGTATAAACGATGGAAATACGCTTCCAAACTCGTTTTGTCTGAAGAAGTGAAATCTAGTTATAGTCGTTATCGATTTTAGTATGTAGTCGGAAGATATGGCTCTTTTTTAAATAATGGTGCGTTCTCCATTGTTTGGAGCGCCCAGTCTCTCGGAAAACGGCAAGGCACTGTTTGGAATAATGTCTAAATATAGGGACAAGACAGCTCACCCCAAATAATCTGTCACCGGATGATACAAAACAGCACCATCAGTCTACAGGACTGTGGGTGCTGTTATTTGTTTTTAAGTGAACTCGAACGAGGATTGGACAACATTTTAACCAGTGGATGAACATGTAGTGTCGAATGCCATAGTATGGAGCTTTGTACAACCATACACTAATATTGTATTCAAAAGCATAATCTTCCAGTTGTAAATCGTTGACATACTCGTGGTTCTATTCAAGGTCACAAGCAGAACAGGCAGTGCTTCCACAGATTCCTACCTTCCAAGAGATTACTGAGTTGCTTGGCAAGTTCAGAAGTGAAATGTGAAACTGCAGTCCGAGTAACAACTGTTTCACTTTGTCCAACAGGTTTAAATGAAGGACTGAAATAGTTAAAGTTCGTATTTCCCTTATTTATTTCCCTCTGTATTTGTGCAACTTTTATCTAACTGAAGTAGTAGCAAAATGCATCAGTCACAGTCTAAGCAAGGCGAAAAACTATGCATGCACAAACAGTTTAAAATAAAATTATTTTTGTTCCGAGAAGAGGCTAAAAGAAAACAAGCAGAGCCTTTTACTGAATCATCTATTCACCGTTAGATGGGATCCGATTTGACGAGTACTTTGTTTTATGACTGAATAGGGCAGCGCACTAAACCTGTGGCAGAACTAAATTCTTACTCCAAATTGTTGGACAATTTGGGATTACCAGTAAACCACTGAATCATTTAAAAATACAGCATTGCAAGCGCTAACCTTGTAAAAGTGGATTTTGTTGAGAATAGGTTGCTTATTTTCACTGTTGAGTCAATCGGAGCTGTTCGAATAATTGTTCCTCTCTATCTGACTTACATGTTAATAACACCAAATAGTCCTTGTTTTCCCAAGCAAACGGTAAAATCAACTTGCCTTCTATAGAAGTCAAGGTGAATTAGGTTGGCAAAGTTGCTAATTTTGTATAAGTTGAAGGAAATAAACCGTTTCGGCCATTTTTTCAGTTACCCTTCCTGAAGTTGCTGAAGTACCCCGGGCCGTACAGAATCTGAATCAATCAAGTTTTCACAAGGGCGACGATGACTGTTAGGGGTTATATATTTACATGACCCGCTGGTATATGGTGGTCATGAAAAATATACTCAAAAATACAGTGATTTTGCCTTGTGAGGTCTACGTGGTAATTATTAGCAAAAATAGTATTTCCTTTGCAATAAAGGACCACAGTTTGCAAGAGTGACTATGAAACACGGCAGAATGATAGACTTCTAAATCGCTGTTTCGGAAAAAAATGGAATGAATCCGTAGAATAATTCTGCAGCTATTCAGTCGTAAGGCAGGCAAACTGATGAATCTTTTCGTGTAGTAAACACGCAGGTTGTACGTCTACCCTCGATTTTAGGTTACCTATCAGTTGATTCAGTACCTCTTGGGATATCTCGTACACTGACTTTCTAGATATCTGATATATGTGAAACCATTTTAGGCTTACAAGAAGCTAAAGTGAATTTGATAGGTTTTTTGATGGAAATGGTTTAAACATTTCCGAAATTTATTTACAACCCATATTTATCAATATATGTGTGTTCCTGGTTTAAGTGAGTTGCTATCACATTGTTTAAAGTTCTGAAGACACGTCTTTTTATTGTTTTCCACAGAGAAACAAATGATGTATAATCGAAAGGTAGGAGTTAAGCCCTGGTGACGTAATAACTTTTACGACGGAAACAAAAGAAGGATTTCTTCAATATATCTTTTTTTGCTCCTCAGATTCAAGAAGAGCAGTATTCGGTGACGTGTGTCAAATAGTATCACCCAAAAATCCGGCATCAAGCACGAACATCGTATTGACGCTAATAATTGGTTGCACAGTTACTGACGCTATTGTATTACACGGTGTCCATGACATTCCAACTCGTGTTTGTCTCAAGCACTGAAAAACTACTTGAGATAGATAGGATTTCTAATAACTGGCAAGGGTTAGACGAGCTTTTAAAAGAGTCACACCATGAGCGAGTCTCCTGAAGGCATTATTGACCAGAATGGAAAGTTGTATTTATAAGTACTTCAGTTC
This sequence comes from Fasciola hepatica, assembly GCA_948099385.1. NCBI lineage: Eukaryota > Metazoa > Platyhelminthes > Trematoda > Plagiorchiida > Fasciolidae > Fasciola > Fasciola hepatica. Next base: position 2,554,746 of record CANUEZ040000012.1, on the reverse strand, counting down.
CCGTAACTGTCTAGCCAAGGTAACATGATTTATGCGCCAATGTATAGCCGTAGAACGGAAGCAAATCAGGTATTCCGTGAAAGGGTTCATTTTCAGCTGTTGGGCAAATACATTTTTCTGCGAAATTCACTTAGATGGTAAATATGCTGTGGTTTCAAAGTTTAAAATTTGCTAAGGTTATGTAGAGTAAACAAAACTGAAGTGCAGTATCGACGTTTTGGAAAATAAACATTTTTGTACCTCCTACACCTAACTTCAAAGTGATTACTGAATGAATAATACAACCTTACAGAGGAACTACGGACTAAAAACGATTTGTTTTGAAACCCATTCTAAAACATAACTGTATACTTTTCGGTGACAGAAGCCTTCTGGTTCTAATTTCGAAACTTCGTTGTAGCATACCTTTTGTGATTGATACAACCATCCCTGATTGGTAGTAGTTTCAAGTCCCTGTACTGCAAGAAATTTTGTGGGTCGTGCAATCAGCAGACCTGGGACGCTGCGCTGTCGGCTTCGGGATAACCTCACTGCGACTTATTTTGAGACTAACCGCATGCGGGTAGCTGATTTAAGTATAAGTAACGTTTTGAAAACGATTTCACTCCAGGCAGAATATGCACACTCAGTTCAATCCAAAAATTAAAACAGTAAACAACCAACTTCAGCCATTGCATCTCGCATTAAAAAGAAGTAAGTGGATACTTTTTGAGATCTACAGAACATCGGCTAAGGTAGTACAGCTGCCTCCTAAAGGCCAAATCATCGCTGTCCGTGTGTGATCTTGGATAATCTGTAGGCACTGTTTTCTTCATGACTTTCAACACCTCAAAGCTACGTAAAATAACTTGAATTCTAAAAGTAAAATGTATCTGTGTAAAAGCTTAATTTCAGAATAGGTTAGATGCTTTTCTATCGGTTTTGCTCCATAAGACAGGCTTCCGCTTGTATACACTGAGAGAAGCAGACCAGTGAACCGAAAATGCAAACTGAAGTGTGATACGTGCATTTACAAGATAAACTAATCACCTCTTGCAACCCATAACTATTTAGCGTGCATAATAGTGCCATTTGTTTTCGGTCAATTTCATTTGTGAATCCCCTACACAGTCCATCGAGAATAGATTAGAATGAAATTCAAGCAAGTTCATCCTTTGAGCAATTCCGTCTTAAGTTAGGAAAGAGATGCCTGACAGTTCAACCTTGTAGTCAGTAAGTCAGATGCAGAGAGGTCTGACTGATAATTTGCGGTAGCGACCGCGTTTAAATGTGAGGTTTTGCAAGCTTTTACAGACTCAAGCTACTTTCGTGAGTTACACAGCGAACATTCTAGGATTCGGGGACTTCGCAGCAACATATTGACGTTGTAGCTAGTTACGTTACAAATGAATACTGTGGCAACGATATAGCTTAGCTCCCACTTTGAGTCGATAACTTAGGGTTTTCGGTCTAATAACACCAGCAATCAAATCAATCTTTAGGAATTTCTCAAAATCCTGCATCTCTATGACCGTAAGCTTGCAAATCTAAGGAAAAATGTGGTCCAAAATGATTTGAGATACGGTTATAAATCGCTTCAGTGGAACTTATCGATGAAAAATGGTGACAAATTGATGAAAATTTATAGCGCAGCCGAAAGGCTCACAGTCCAGCAGAAGAGTTACCAAATTTGAGCGTACGTGTTGCTAAGTACGGCAAGAAAGTAGTTCTCACGGTGAAAAATGAGTGAGTGAATGAAATAAACTGGATGTTTAAATATTATCAAATGATTACCGAGGCACTAAACATAAATTAAGAACTTCTTTAAAACTCGAGTCTCGGGTTTTGGTTAGAACGAATTTTCTATTCAGTACTCCATCAACAAGGAGATCAACATTGATAAAACCGACACAGTTGTTACCCGAATAACTTCATCCATCTTTTGTACCTTCTGATGGTACCAGTTGTACATGATAAGCTGAACTAAGGAGGACAGTATTCTTTGTAAACGAACTCATGGGCAACCGGAAATGGCTGACATTGTACAAATAGTTGGTGAAAAAACTAAAAAGGTAATTCTTCTTCGTCAACAAAAAGATGTTCTCTAACTGAAAAACAGTGGTACCTGGATATCATCGGTGGTAGTCACCAGTGACCAATGTAAAATAATGCTTTTGTAATTTTGTTTTTTCCACGTCATCTTCTTACAAACATTGATATCGCTTTTATCATGGGTGACAAGTTGAATCTATATGACTTTTCTTTTTCCAGTAAATTATTTTGCCACATAGGATTCCAACAAACTCGCGACAGTATGCAGTTACACAACGCGCTCAATTTTCAGTTAATCTGACAAAATGACGACATAATACGTGCTTTGTTTTTATGAGCGAAATGAATCCTCATGCGGTATGAACTCTCAGTCCACCACTGGCAGTTATGGAGATTCAACGTAGCTGTTCCGGCTGGTCTGTCAACAACCATTGGCAGTACCAGTGTGGCTCAGTAGATGTGAGCTACCGATAATTCCTAACTATAACGGCCGACTGTAGGGTGCATCATTCAGTTTTGCTTGATCCAAAATTTGAAAGCTTGTTTATGCGTGTGTTGTGCTTAGAATAATAGGGTCCTCTTTCCTGCGTTTTTCAGAATTGGAAACTTGCAAATCTCCAGCAAATGTTCAGTACCTTCAGCATGTTTCATATCAACAATGAAACAGGTTTACAATGGTTTTATGGTTTGCAGAAGTGATTTGAGGGTTGACATTGCCTCAGAAATTATTTGCATTACCATTGCTATTAGCCATGTCTTCCAAGTTCATCCAGCTTACCAGTAGAAATGTTTCATGTGATTTTCTTATGCTCTAAACACGCTCATCTCTCAGAACCGGTTTTAAGGAATAAAAATTGAGACAACTCCTTGAAAACCAATACCCACAGATCTATCTCCTCTGGACTACGCAAACCGAAAACACTATCTCTGCTAGACACCACTGAACTACTCAAGTCTGATACTTTGTGCAAACGTATATCAGACGCTCATTTTGATCCATAAAAACGTACTTAAAACTGATCTGATGAGTATCAGCTGCGATACGGCCAAAGGGATGCAAATTGCGCAATGATGCCTAGCCGCTGTTCAAATGGGGCATAGAAACTAATCCTGTTCCCCTCAATGGATCGGCCCCATTAGTCACTTCTCAACGAGTGGAAGAGCGCACGGTTGAACGAGATCTAACGGCCGACTCCTACAAAATCGAAAATCACCGTTCCATGAACATTTCATCAAACCCTCTCAGCAACTTGAACTGAAGACCCATTGCCTGATGTTCACCACTAGACAATAGCATATTTGCACATTTTCTAATTTACTTTGAAAACCAAGCAAGAAGATAGGTCTTTGAAAATGCCAGAGCTCATACTTAATTCTAAAAATCATGAGTTGCGATCGATGCTACCATCTGTTACCAGTGCCATCATTTTTTCGTGAATGTTATGGCTGTATTTTCTTTCAAATTAGTGAAAAATATCGAACAATGAAAGCAACTTATACAGCCCCTAATCTATGTTAGCCCTCTCTCTTTCTCTTCGAACTATAATATCAAAAGATCTAGGCAAAGGTGTGTCCTTCTAGTTCTACCGTTTTATTTCATTAAAAAATCGAAATTTGAAGACATTTTAAAGCAACGTGCAAGACTTTTGATGTAAATCTTACTGTACTGTATCTAGATGAAAGGACAAAATTCCCCCGGTTGTTGCCGCTTGTCAGGTATGCATACCCGGTAAGCTTCTGTGTAATCATTCTTGTACTCGATTACTCTGCAGATGATTTTCCCCTGTATTCCCATTTGAATCGTGAGGAGCGTGCACGTACGAAGAGTCCATCTCCAAACTCACAAGGTGATTCTTCGAGTTATTTTGTCAGTTGGTCAAGGTTACCTTCAGAACGAGTACACATGGTCCCAACTATCGATCTCTGATTTAAGTAGTATGATGTTGTATCTGAGTGACAGGACGAAATTTTCCCGGAAACACACGACCGGTTTTTTGTTGTTGCCGCTTGGTAAGTATGCATACCCGGTACTCTATTCCGCCCAATCATCCACGTATTTTTCACTCCATAGTTGGTTTTCCACTGTGATCTGATTTGCGATTCTAAAAATCGGCTCTTCGTTCGTGCATGCTCGTTACAAATCAAATGAGATAACAGTGAAAAAGTATGCAAGATATCTAAAGAAATCTGTAGCTACGGTTCCCATATACTACAATCATAGAAAGACGTACCTGAAGACACACATTCCCCGAAATCCGGATCAGATTCAGAAGATTTTGTTCTTTTCTTTCTCAGTTCAACATTTCGGAGTTGCAAGTCATCAGCTCCGTGCCTCTTTTGACTCGAAGAAACACAAAGTGTGCATAGGTTGCCCCATTTAGGTGAACAACATTTTAAACTAGTAACTTGATGACCTGAACTAGGCACAGTGGAACGCGGTCGTGTGTCAAATGTGGTCACTTGCCCCCGAAGAGATCTGATCGGTGGCGATGGAGCTGGTCCCTTTTTGCGGGTGCTTGAACTAGATTCGATTACTGTCGAGACAGCACCCGTGGTGCTCCCATAATCCTGTGCTGATCCACTGGAAGGTGTCCGGAATTGGACAGATTTCACAGGTTCTCCAGCCTGATGGACGGGCTTAGACAGAAATTTCACAGATTCCTTTTCACAAGAATGCGTCTTCGCATTTTCTTGCGCGAATTCCGTACGGAGATTTCTCCAAAACTTGTACTTTCGGTGATAGATAATAGCATCCATATAATGGGCTATTCCACGAACAGAACGTGTCATAGTAGAGTTAGGAGCAAAACTGATCCGCATAACCCCGTTCATGATTCGTTTGACTTGGAATCCAGAATAATTCTGGGAGAAATGAAACGTAATGCGTAACAAACAGAAAACTGGTGATCTTTATCGTTGCCATCAAGTTATAGACGACTCTGATGTGCCCTAATCTGTGAAACAAAATTTTGATCTATATTTAGGTCAAAAAGTGCGATAGAACAAATTCTAAAAGTACCCTACAGAGAATTCTTGACATTTCATTTGCTGCTGTCAACTCGATCAGTATTCCAGTTTGGTTCCCGAAAATCCAATCGATTTTCCACGGATTCAAACGAATTACGCTTTAATGGATCGTTTTTTAGTCTTAAAATGAGTTTCTTTGAACTCCAAACAACCTTTACTAAACGGGCTTCGACAAAACTGCTTCCGATACTGAATCTTGAAATAGGCTTTCTATTATGCACAAAGTGGTTTTGGACCACGTCTCACGGTCTAGTTTACGTCTTCTAGTAACTTAAGCTATCAAGGTAAATTTTATAGACCAAAATAGTGTTTTATCTTATCAAAATACAAAATGAGGCGAAACTCATATTTTAAAAAACGAACGGATAACACATTGAATTGAATCTGAAATTGCTGTTAAGCAATAGTGTTATGCGACAACTTCTTAGACAAGTCACTTTCCTAAATTTTGACTGGCATATAGCAAAAAATGAACAATAACAGCTGCAGTTATTGTCTGAATTTGAGTCTCTATCTGCCTTCAGTGAGCTGGAAATTTTTTTTTTATTAAATTCGAAGCTTGGACTGTCTGACGTTAATGAATTCTGCTTTTATAGCTTAAAATTCGCTAGAGTCTTCTATTGTTGTTCTCTGATTGGTCATATTTAGTGTCTAACTATTCTGACTGCATGCATCCAGCCAGGATTCTCATAACAAAGTAAGCCCTCTGTTGCGGTTTATTAAATGCAAACTTGATTTGCCTAGATTTCAGATATGCCAACTTTGAAGTCACCTTTTTGCTTCACTGGGTTTCAAATCGATAAGAGCTCACCTGAAGCAATCTCCAAATAAGGCATGGCAAGATAAATCCGGCAGCTTGAAGTCCCAGGACAAATGTGGCCCACTGATAGTAACGAACCACATTCTTTTTTTCCTCTGGTGGAGGTAATCTGGCTTCTATGTTGGAAAAATAAGTATTTGTAACCCAGCAATAATGCTCAGCATATTCTTCCCAGCTGCGAGAAAACTCTTGTGGTATCCAGCATTGAAGGGGCAAGTGAGCTGGAAGTATTAATGGTAGGAAACGTTGGATTTGTCCTTGTAATTCGATATCACACAGTATAGAAGATAAAGAGAAATGCTTGTGCAAATGAAGTTGCTTTGTCATTAATACTTTCAGGAGAAGAGAAAACTGGGAAAAAATCTTTTCTTCAGTCGGAATAATGAGGATGTACGTCACAAATCAGTCGAAGAGAGCATTCCCTATCCACACTGATTAAATTCGGCTGATGAGAATAGTTCTTAGTAAAGGAAGAATTGTACTGGATGCTGGTTAATAAGTACCGGTCTGAACTTCACTCAGTTTCAAAACGAACTAGGCGGTAAAATACTCATAGAATTGTCCGGATGAAAGCAGAATACAAAGCTGATGGCATTGGTAGACTTTTGAGTAGTGCTGATTTATTTTGAAGCATTCGGCTTACTGACAGTTTTATACGTCTGTAACATGAGACGAAAATATTCTGATCCGCTTTTGACTAATTTTTCACAGTAAAATTAATATTTTCCTGATGATCCATTCGTGACTTAACTTACCCTACTGCTCTACGTCTCCAATCTGACGTCGATTGTGCTCAGTTAGCACCGTGTTAGCCGTTGGTATTGTTGTTCTTGAGAAAACAGCAACAAATTTTCAACAGAAGTCAGGCCTAATTCAGATCAACTTACGAAAAATGTGCAAGTTTTTAAACTGCACCACATAACCGACCTACCGCATGTCTCATTGCATCTTAGATGTCGGATGATTAAAAGAAGTTGTTGGTAAAATATGTGAACTGTCGTCTTGGCCAGGATATAATCAATTGAAACTGACGGTTCGCAGGTTGTCGAAGTGTGATAAGTCCTATGCGAGTTCGGCTATTTCACGACTTCCCGGTAGACGAAGGAGCGGTCCTAATTCAAAGATGATCAAAAAAAGTTCCATAGCTTCTAGTATTAAATTTAAAATTCAGTACTTGTAAATGACATTCGCTTGTTGTGATAATTTCAGATGCCTAAAATATTCCTCTTTTTTCTTGTTTTCTTTACTCCCATTCATTGAGCCATAGCACTAGAAAAATACCAGGAAGGGGCTTGCGACCAGTTGGTGACCGTCTGCCTGGGAAAGTATCCGTCGACCGTTCAAGGGGATTTCAATCCAATACAGAATGGTCTGAAGGTCAGTTTGGTAACCATTCAACCACCTCCGGTCTACTATTCCTCACACTGAAAAAAGCCTTTAAACGCAATTGATAACTGGGAGAAACTTGCAGTTAAGTTGCTTTCATAATCCTGGTCAAGCTTTTTAATAAACCCACTTGTCTTTATCATCAGAAAATAAACCAATACTTCCGAAAACAACTTTCCCGGGAATAGGTACCCGGTGTTTAACTTGCATACTCAATGGTCATATGACACAACTTCTGAGTTGTTTCAAACAATACCTTTAGTGATCCAAAGTACTTTATTCATGCCTGAAAACTTTACTTCAAAATTTGCCTCCCACATTCTTAGTATATGATGGTTTAAGACCGGGTTTTCTCTATTTAAATTTGAACACTGAATTCCGCTACACAGTACAGATTATTTATGTCCACTTACAGATATATTGTCGCAACCCGGTCAGTGTGATCAAAACAAGGATGATCAGTGTGGTGAATTGATAATTTAACCGGTCCACGTGATCATCATCTCCGGCCAGTTTGGACGAACCAATGCGAGCCCATCGGACCAGAGTTAATAGGATGGTAGGATCGCTGCTCAGCTTGGCGTGATGCCGACTGAATGTTCTCTCCGCATTGGGGGAATGCGCGATAGAGGAGTGGGGAAAACCGTACTCATAACTGTCGTAGAGATAAGGGGAATGTAGGACGGGTGCATCATGCATACCGGAGTAGAAGAAAGCCGCGTCTAATTTGGCTCCTTCGGCCTCATAGAGTCGCTTTAATATATGCTCTTCCGTTGACCATTGACAATCGGATGAGGAATGATCGGAAATCTGTGGGCCAGGATGGTCTTCTTCTATCGAGGGGACAGACGCACATGGGTCAAGACAAGCGCACGGATTAGCAATGTCTAAGTGACACACTGGATCAGATACAAGGGTGGAGGTATGTCCTTCGGGAAGAACACATATGCCCAAGTTTGCCTGATTCGAAGCCATCAAAATATTTATAATCTAGTATCGCTTGAATGTCATTCTATGTATCAAGTTCCAGCACAGTCCACCTGAAAAGCAAGAGTATAGAAAATGCGTGTGTAAGAATGTAAGTTATTCTGAAAATGCCATGTTCTGTTAATAACATCCGAAATGGATAAAATTGAGATGTAGAAAAAACTGTTCCGCATCCATATAAAAAAGTATGAAGCAACTAAATTCACGTATTTCCTTCCTAATACACATCAAAAACTATGGAACGGTTTATTGGAGCAGGCTCATGATTACCAGAAGTTGCATAACTTTGAGTGTGAAATTTACATCGTGAAGGTTGAGTTGATGACGTCAAAAGCACCCTCCTAATTTGCCCTAACTTTTGAATAGACCTAATCAAACAATCAAATTGATTAGTATCGCGTACTTTCAACCGTGAAACGACACAGAAGACTTCTGGATTTCATTCAGGGATAACCCCATGAGGAAAGTAGTACTTAGAACTGAAAAACCTGCGTAATTCTTTCACTTGATGTTACCAAGGTATACGGGTAATATTCAAATCAGTCGAAGTTTTCTGTCTTACTTTGTTTGGGGAATCTTTTCGAAGTGTTTCTTACAAAAAAAACAACCATTTTGGTCTAGTATTCACAGTGAAATTTATTAAGAATCTCAATAAAGTGATTATATATATATATATATATATATATATATATATATATATATATATATATATATATATATATATATAAATGAGTAGTCATAGGCCTGCGCCGGCTTAAAAAATAGTAATTCGAGACTTGAGAACATAGCAAACCTATCACTCGAGACAGTTTTCATTCAGCACATGTTCATTTGGCTGAGTTTATCAGTCATTAAGTTTGTGTTCAAAAATGATGCAGAACACGTACCCAAAAATTTTCTTTCCCAAGATTCTTTTCCAAGAAAAAAGCCGCATTCTTGACACTGTCCAGGAGTTCCGTCATGTAAAATTCCACATTAAAGCATCTAACTGGAATAATTATTTGCAGTCCTTCGGTTTTCACAGAGCACGTGGTTTCCAACTATTTGCAGCACCAATTTGTTTTGGAATCAAAGTGACTTTTCTGTGTCTGAATACAGCTGGTCATATGGAAACGAGCATGCATGCACGCACGCACGCACGCGCAGCAACACCAACGCACGCTTGCACACGAAGTCCATCTATTTGGTTGTTTCTCCTTCTGTCCGTTTGTGTGTGTGTGTGTGCATGCGCGTGTGGTGTGTTTTCCATGTTTATGCCGCTGTTTGTGTTTGTAATAGGATAACCATCAGCTGGTCGCGTTCATTTGGAACGCATGAAAGGATACTGCGACAAAATTAACCGACTGAGAAAAGCGGATCAGTGATAGGTGGAAAATTGTTTTGGTGTCAGACAAGTCTGTCTTTCCAGTGTTATCCAATGACCTAATGCTGCGGTGGACGGTGAGTACTCTCAGGGAACTAGTCGGTAAATCCTCGGGAATAAACAGACTCACTTCGGATAATCATGTAATTTTCTCACTGATCCAACTTGAACAGTCCTGAGGGATGAAATCTAATCACTCCAAAGTGGTTACCAGTTGTCTGAAACATGTCAAAGAGGTTTACAAAAAAACGATATCCAGTACAGAAAGAAATTAGGAAGAATTTTGGAGTCATCGGCCACAGATTAGACTGAATTTGATCATGGCACTCATACCTACCTGAGCAACCTTAATACTTGTGGTGAGATTAAACTAAGGACCGGCTTTTTGATTGCAAATCTTTTGCTAACCTAGAAATGAAAAACCTTATTCGTTCATGTACTGCTGCCTTATTTTGTTCGTGATTTAGGGATGGAAAATAACATTACTCTTACAAATACACCTATGGAAATGCGACAGATAAAGTGAATAGGTGAACATAGAAGCTTTACGAATTATTTATCCTCAAATTTAAGCATTCGCATCGGTCAGACGAGTGAATAGGACGGTTAGTTTCGCATGCTAAGTCCGAAGTACACAAGACAGATTTGTTTATTATACATGATGAAAAGCAGTTAACTTTTTTTTATCACGCTTTTGTGCTCAAGTGTAGCAGAAGGGGTGTACCTCATAACCTCAAAGGCCCACTGCACTATCGGGGATAGCCGGCAACTAGACCATGAGACTTATAGTAGAGATTCATATAAGGACCCAGTGGGTCAGGTGTGGTGACGAGTCGAATTTCAGTGGATTACTGCCCACTATCATCGTGCCGTTGTACTTTTGTCTATCGGGCTTTTGATTACCTGTTTTCTAAACCACGGAGGATTGAGATTGTAATTAGGATGCTTTGTTTTGCATAAGCCAGGTATGAATCCGTACGGTCACTGGCCGTGCATATTCCGCGTTTCTAAGCTTGTTTGAAAGATGGTTTGTATCTCGGTGGGTGACCGTTAACAAAGCATCGACTGGCTCTGGATGTACCGCGTTGGCAATAAATTCCGAAAACAGCATCTTTACTCATTTGGTTATCCGGGCAAGACATTGTTCTCGTATCGTTTTGACAATCTGACGACTAGTAAGATGTAATAGTCTTTAAAATTCCATCTTGATAATTGCTGAATTGGTTCGTATAATAAGTAACTTTTCACTGCTTATTTCGAAGGGCAGCGAAATGGTTTCAGTCGTGTTATGTAACCAGAGGGTACTGACAGAACTATGTGATGAGCTTTGACTACTTTTATACGAAAGTCATACGAGAGGACTTTCTTCATGGACAATATTCGGACAACATATCCCCCTAAACTTTGGTATATTACTACTTACGCACGGAATAAAAAACCTCAGTATGGGGTTCATTTTTTGTTGGCCTCGTAAATTCCAAAACCACACTGAGAATTTCTATAGGGGTGTAAACTCTGATCCCCAAAACAGTTTATTTAGTTGTGAAAAACAATCGGACTGTGGCCGCTGATGTGGGCAGTAATAATAATAGTTGTCCATTCAAGAGGAATAAACGCGCAAGAGCTACTGGCTTACCGGGGATGACGACCAGGTGGTTCAAATGAAAATCTCCTAGTCAATCCAATAAACAACTAGATGAAACTGAATGAAATGCCCAACGACAAAGGCAAACTTTCCTTAAAAATCACCAAATGAACCCGTGAGAAAAGCAACAAAATGCGTTGTATTTGGGCTCGACTCAGCGGTATCCACTTGTTCCACCTTCTAAATCATTTGTCAATTACCTAGTGAAAAATTTCATCAAAACAAGTGAATCAAGCCTTAGATGAGCAAACATTAGCACAAGAGAAAGGTTAAGCCACAAGCTCTGCAGTCCCTAGGGAAACAGAATTAATTCCAAGACAACAGGACACAATTCATCTTCAAGTGGAAAGGGGATTGCTTTTCATTCCCCGTTAACAGCCGAGCCACTTTTATTCATTGCCCTGATTAATCCACGGTAATTAATTCATCGCTTGACTTACTTCGTATGCGAATATGCTACTATGCACTATCATAAAGTATTTTCTAATACTTAAGGATTTTATAAACATGTGAGACTTGTTTTTGCGGTAGTTTTGCAGTCCATGCCCAGAAGGAGGGTGGAACTTTTCTCGGCATCAAATGAACTTTCTAGTTTATGGTCAGAACGCGTGCAGCAAAACAATGCACAGACTAAGAAATACACTGGCGATTAGATAATAACCATATTTCAGATGCATATTCAGTAAGCATTCAGTAAAAAATAGGCCACACTTAAACTTTACTCAGACTAGTGGTATACAGCCTCAAAGAATTTCTAATTTCACATTCAAGAATGTGACAGACTTGCAAATCTTGTTTGGGATTCAGATGGCAGTTCTATGTCAAATGAATGGCTGAATTCCTCGCGACTCATTAATTGTGCAGCAAGTCGCAAAGATGGGCATTCTTGAGCTGCTGTTAGAAACTTTCGGTTACGCCCATAAACGGAGCTACTAACGATAAGCCGGTGATTGAATGTCACGCGATTTCTAAATTTCTATAGTGAAATTAACTAACAGTCAATGGCAATAACTTTTTCGAAGTTTGATCAGTGTGGCTTATGCGCTTAAGCGGCTGGTACGTTATAAATCGTTGCAAATCAGTGATTTTGAAAGTATTTTGTGGAATTCGCGTTTTAAGTATGAAAAGTCAGTTGTAAATTTAATAACTAACTCCATTTTCGGTTTTATTTACATGAATGTGATTCATTTGAAGCGAGGGAAGTTGGGCGGGTAGAAACATTTGCTAGTTAGAAAGATTTTGGATTTATTCGTTCTTAATTATCACTATATCACACTACGTAAAAACAGTTCGGAATACGATTAGTGGTTGGACCTTATAGAATGATTCATTCATATAGAGTATAGGCAGTTCAAATCCAATCACACACGAAGATGGGTGCTACACTACTTAATTCTAAGCTGAAACGAATCGTTCAGAGTTGATTCAAACAGCCCGTTTGTCTGCTTGTAGAACTAACACGCCTGCTCTGCTAGTTCGACTCCCATTTGAAACCCTGCCGATGCACCACTGATGAGCCGAGGGATGCTAAATGATACTCGTAGACACAATGCTTTCACTGATTGTCAGTGATGAGGTCAGCGTTGGTGCAGCGTGACAAATTGATTTAAAAATTACCTCGAGTGCCTGACAAAATCAGTGAATATCTAAAACGTCAGTTAGTCTTGTTCACAACGAACACTGATCGATTTTCTTTTTGCTCGTTTGATTGCATCTCTGAGTGCGTTGCCTTTGCAGGAGAAATCGGAGATGTAAAGGACTAGGAGTTTATGGTCCAAATAAAAATCCCGACGATGGACAGAACCGAGTTAACAGATTAGTGCACTACGGGGAACAAAAACGAAACACTTAACATGGTGAATGGTAGTGGAAATTTAAGTACACGAAAGAAATCTATTAATTCACTAAAAAAATGACCAGCATTGTGTATTCGTGTGTAAAGTGGACTCATCCGACTAATCCATCGCTCGTTGTTGGAGTTGAAGATAAATTTTACAAAGTCAAGGGTTGGGGTTTTATCACACTTAGTAGAATTTGATAGTTTCTAATATCCACCAGTGGGATACCTGGAGGGCACGAATCGATTAATTAGGCAAACCCAAGGGTTTTTCCTCAATAAAAATAGAAGGTTCGATGCTACTGCTACGGCGCACATTCATTTTCCTTAACTTGAAGTCACATATCGGCTACGTTGACAGCAAAAAATAGTCTAGGCTCTTCTAGGAAAGCAGATCTCATAGAAAATGGTACATTCACTGGTGCTCGAATATCAGTGACATCTCGTAAACTGGAACTTGACACAGTTTTATTCTTACGTTTGAGGCGATGTGGCTTCAACACATCAATTTAAACCATAGTCACCTGATCACACATAAAACATTTATTTTGTTAAAATATAAATCATAGCCGTCTAGCTAGGAAGCATTTTTTCATAGTTAGTTCTTTAGGAAACAAAGCGAATTGACATAGTGGGGAAATAATTAAGCACGTGAATTCCACTCAAGTATTCTGCTTTTTGATGTCGTAGTATGGTATGGTACTGTTTATTTTATCTTTTGTTTGAAAGCGAAACACAAGCTCTAGCTGCATGAACGGACAGCGGTTATCAAAATATCGTAACGAGGCCAAAAGAACGGCTGCTCAACGTTGTCTATTTCAAAACAATTGGTATCACAAACAATCGCGAGGACCATTTTTCCCCCAAGCGAACTGAAAAAATGGATCAAAGTTCAATGCCACGTGTACAGGTACCCACTATTCTATTTCAGAGAAGAGCAGTCATCCAACTGCCTGTTATTATAGCTAACTTATAGCAAACGAGCTCAACCGGTATATCGTAACAAAATGACGTTATCACTAGCACTATCAACTAGTAAACGTTTCGCAAAAGAGTTAACTGACTAAACCATAAGGAAATGGGGTTTTTCAGGAGTGATAGTTTCGGAGTAGGGCAACAGTCTAGTGGGTTGTTTGATGCAACAGAAACAATGAACCAAATGTGCACATAGAGTAAACAGGCAAGAACTCAAAATTCCGCCTACTGAAATTTTGTTCTAACACAAGAAAATTTCACTGCTTATTTCTTGTGACAGTTTTTAAATTAGGATATAACTGAGAAGAAACTTCAAAATTTCCTGAAGCTAGCGGACAATCAACAAAGGCTGTTAAATGACCAGAAAAAGTGTAGAGCTACCTACAGCAAATAGTGATGCAAAGCAGTGTTTTCTGAGTTACGAAATGCAACAACTTGTAACCTGAAACTAAATCAGATAATTCGCATTTATTCTGATATCAAGATGTGCTTCGAATGGTTCGTAGTTGATCTTCGAAACTGAATCTTCAAAAAAGTCGAGTTTAGACAAAGACGAGTAATTCCAGGATAACTTATTTCAGATGGTAGCGATTTGGGTTTTATATTTGTTTAGACCTATTCGCCCTCGTCTGTTCATTATTTAGTTTTGTTTTCCTCGGAAGGTGAAATACGGTCAGTGTCGTTTGCGACTATGAAGATAGCCACGTGAGTGTGTTTTTCACATGGAATGTCACGGTTGGCTGCATCTGACCCATACTAAAAGTATTTCCGATCTATCGAAATACTTTGGCACTTTTTGTTGGCTTGATTGATTTTACCGCCTAATAGTTTTCTGCTGAAGCTAAGTTGGGCAAACTGATGCAATCCGGAAACCATGTTTTGATTAGCTTCCGAAATAATTAACTTATTTCTGTAATACAACAATAAAACATATTGTATCCTACATATATACGAAGCCGGAATAAGAAGATGCCCAGTAACAGAAGAAGTACGTCAACAGACACGATCTAAGATATGCCGACAACTCGCGCAACCTAGACGAGTATACAACCTTTCTAACCGTGAAGTGAGGGCTATAAAGACATTACAAAAAGATCGAGAAATAGTCATTCTCCCCGCAGACAAAGGCAATGCAATCGCAATACTCGACAACTCGGATTATAAGAAAAAGGTAGAAACGCTACTCTGTGATGAGGAAACCTATCAACCACTCACAGGAAATCCGACCAAAAAACTAACAAGCAAAATATCTACAGCACTAACCACACTCAAAAAAGCAAGAAGATCACAGACGATTTATACAAACGTATAAAACCCATGGAAGATCCAACTCCACGACTCTACGGACTTCCTAAGGTTAACAAACCGCAGGTGCCACTACGACCAATCGTCGCGTCCACTACAGCCCCGAACCACCAACTAGCCAAATATCTTTTCAGCCTCCTGCGCCCGACTCTTCTAGAGGACAACTACGACACAAAAAGCTCCATTGCTTTTCCGAAACAAATAAGAAGCTTCAGAATGAAAACAGATGAAATAATGGTTTCCTTTGATGTGACGTCACTGTTCACGAACATCCTAAGGCAGATGGCCTTAGACGGAATCCGAAGTCTGATGGAAAACGACTCCAGTCTAATGGGTCTGGTGGATCTCTGCTTGGGAACCTATTTGCAATTCAATGAAAAAATATACAAAAAAATACGAGGCACACCGATGGGGTCGCCGCTTTCAGGTCTGCTAGCAGATGCAGTCATGAAGCAATTCGAAGCCAAAGCATTCGAAACAATCAGACCTCGTTTGTGGATCAGATACGTTGATGACACATTTGTGATACTAAAAAAGTCCGAACTACATCGATTTCATCAACATCTGAACACGCTCGTACCTGGAATAAAATTCACAAAGGAAGAAGAATGCGATGCAAAACTGCCGTTTCTAGACATTCTGATCATGAGGCAAACAAACGGAAATCTAGAAACAACGGTCTATCGGAAACCAACGACAACCGACTTCATACTGAATTCCCAAAGCAACCACCCAACATGTCACCTGAAGAGCTGTGTGCGCACCCTATTCCACCGGGCCGACACACACTGCAGCACACCCGAACTCCGAAAAAAGGAACTGATCAGGCTTTTCAAGTTGTTCATGGCAAACGGCTACCCAAAAAGCTTCGTAAACTCTTGCATCCGAAATAACAAAAAAACCGAAAGAAAAGTAACCCAGAGAGCATGGTCGTGCTACCATACATACGAGGAGCATCAGAGGCAGCAGATCGTATGCTAAGATCGTTGGGCATCAAAGTTGCTCACAAACCCGTCAGCACCCTGCGGACCGCCTTAATCAACGGAAAAGACCGTGTGGACCAGCACGATCAATCAGGAGTGGTCTATGCTATCCCATGCCTACGATGTGATAAGGAATACATAGGCGAGACAGGTAAACAACTACGTACTCGCCTACACGAACACAAACTAGCATTGCGACGCGCCGACCCACACTCACAGATTTTTAACCACGGCGCAGAGACAGGTCACGAGGTTAAAATCGATAGCGCAAGGGTAGCCTCCCGAGCAAAGAAGAAGGGAGAGCGCCTGGTCTTCGAAGCCCTCCATTCGATCAACTCGTTCAACCGACACGTCGAGGTTGATAAGCATTACGTCACCCTGGCAAAACCGATGGCAAAAAATCGAGAAACGGACAGACGAGCAACGCATCAAAAACGTGCGGAACCAGCCGTCCCATTCACACACTCATTCACTCACGTTTGACAACGAGTCCTAGTTTGGATCGAAACGTCACAATAAATGTTTTACAACTCAGCGTACGCCTTGACTTCTCTATAGTTATATATATATATATATATATATATATATATATATATATATTCTGTTCTTAAATTTAACCAGTACCCGGTGATTAAATTTGGAAGAAATGCTCTGCTCATAATCAATTGGTAAACACAAATGGATAAGTTTAGTGACAACCTTCTCCCACGACTTCATCGAGCACCGAAGTGGACAAAAACGCGAAATATTCTCACCGATTACCAATACAAATAAACCCAAGCTTTTATCTTACCCTACCATTGTGTGGTTGGACATGCTTCCTCGTCAGTCGTTGATTATGCTTGTCATTTTTGCAAAAAGAAAATCATTTGGAACGAAATAGAAGAAACTTGCCGCAAGAACTACTCTCCAGCTGACCAGAATCCAAAGTGAAGACAATATTCCAATAAAAATGATCCTTGCGCGCTATACAAACACTTACTCGCCGCGTCGGTAAACAGCAAATGGCAAATATTTGTTTTTCTCTTATCTGTTGCCTCCTAAGAGTTCACGATGAAATCACCCGCTTGGTTCATTTTCTGATCATGACGTTCATGATAAGATTGACGTAAGTGTGGGGAAGGCTAAGGTCGCCGGACTGACAAATTTTTATGCAAATTAGTATTGCCATTGGAGAATAGCTGTAACACTTATCTCCAGAGCTACTTCAACAGACTTGGTGTGTACACCGTAATAAGTTTGACGTCTTCCACGAGTATTCAGACTTGTTTGCCAGACGCGTGTGTGATGCCTGTCGCAATGGTACGTTATTCATAATTCATTGAGACTAATCAAGCATGGCCCGTAGCCGTTGTGTGGTGTACGTATACGATTATGAAACTAGTTGGGAGTATTGGTCTCTGCCATGAACTGGTGTTAATAATGTCATATTTTATTTTATGTAGTACGTAATAGCTAGCAATACTCCTGAAATAGGGCTGCTGTCAATCAACGGTTGCCCAGTGAAGAAGTGACTGGTGTAAACAATAATAGAACCGGTATCTTAGGGGGGGGGGGTCCACGATGACGGCCGCTTGACAGTGATCAGTCAAATTTGGTAGTTAGCAGCACCCTACTGCCACTCTACTCGTTATTGCGATTAACTATTCGGGTCAGTATGCCATTCTCCCCCATCCAGTCCTCAGAATCACATTTGTGGATTCTCCCTTCTAGTTCAGTATGCCAAGGAATAATGTGAGCTCTCACAAAGACCAAAAAACGCATACAATAGTTCAGCGAGGGAGAAGATTGCAAATTCATCGAAACACGGTATGCCGTGGCTATCCTCAACAAGTTACCTATCTCATGTATTCAATCAGGTGAGCCTTCCCGGAGAAATTGTAGCAAGACCAAGATAGCAAAAGGACCAAAGGCCTTGAAGACAGCACTTGAAAGCCTAAAGAATGGTCACAATTACTGACAGACACACACAAAATCGTTCACAATCTTTCAGTTTTTTAGTTAACCTCAGTTCAAATTCCAAGTGGTGTTGTTAGTCCCAGAAAGTTAGTGCTTCTTAAATAAGTGAATAATCCACAAGTGCGTGTTTGATTTACCGTAAAGCAAGTTCAGATGGATTTTACTGAAAGTTACTTAGCTTCATATTAGTAGTATACAAATGTGGATCGGTCTGGACAATCACTGAATAAAAACACGAAGCCTGCCCCTGGGATAAAAAAAAACTTCATGAAAAGAATAATACTGACCAACAATCATCCGGAAACACATTACCGAACAATACCGAAAGTAGAAAAAAAACGTAATGTTACGAAAGCAGATCTGCTTTGTGGTACTTCTCCTCAGGCCCGTAAAGTACACATACAAAGTTTTAGCGTTAACATGAAAGCACTAAACTGAATGTCAGATCTGTTTCCTTTGCATTCATGTGTGCGCATCAACCACCAGGTTCAGCACACCTGTGTGTTTGTCTCACCACCACTTTGACCCTTGATCACGGAAGCTGTACTGGCTTGATGAACTGCTTTTGCCGGTACACGATTGGTCTGCGTAATCTGATTGCGATCGCCTCGGTCGTAGAGAAGATTCGTTGTCCGACCCCTCTAGAGCGGTTTGGCGACAGTGCTAGATGGTCCATTCTGCGGTAGCGTGACCCGTATCGATCACAGCGGCCAGTATTAAACTGTTTACCGTCTTATTGATCCCTTTGTTTAACCATGTAGGACAGAATTCTTGAACTCGATCGGACTGGCGTCTGGCTGTTCTTCCGACGTAATTCACTCTACGGGAGCAAGAGTAGGAATACACACCGCATGAAGTAGAACAAACTAGCAACTTGTCTTTGACTTTCAGTTATAAACATGGTTTTGTACTGAATACGGTTTGGAGGTAGGCTGCGTAAAACTCCTTTGTTACCGCGTTAGATAGCCGGTGGGCTGACTGTTTTGTAAACTTATCCCATTTGAATTCCATAAGAGCAAAGATAATCTTTTTTGGATGTTGGGGTATCTTTGTTCAGGGTTTGCGTTGATATGTTTACTGAAGAAACCTTTAAGGCATTCATTTTCTCTGGGTGAGTTGCCGATAGGTTCCAGCTCTTTCAAAAGTTGTTCCTTGGAGCTTATTGGGCGTGCTCTGTAGGTTAAGTAAAGTACTACATTTCGCTTTTGCTGCATTGGAACGAAGCATTCTCGCGCCGAAGCCGAGCTAGCGGTTCAAAACGCATTGTAAAGATTCCAATAAAAAAATCTTTACACCTACACAAGCTAAACGAAATCTTGTCGCAACAAACACTCAAAAAATTCCAAGTGTCCGTATCTGGGTAGGCAGACATGTACTTCCGTCTCGAAAACGCCGTATTGGAAGCTACTGAAAAGTGCCAACAACAAAAATATCTGGGCTCTTGATTGGCTTTAACCACAGAAAGCCTTATACAAATTGAATTGAATTGAGTGAGGGTACTGCCCTATCCACGTTGGTTTATGATAGATGCTGCATTCCACTGACAGGTAATGCTAAATGGCCCATCCCGCGTTAGTGTGTGATCCGTATCAATCACAATGGCCAGTATTAAACTGGTTACCGTCTTACTGGTCCCTTTGTTTAACCATGTAGGACAGAGTTCTTGAACTCGATCAGATGAAGGTGCCCTTTGACTGACTGTGCTGCATATCTGTGCCAATCGCAACCTTATGGAATTAAAGGAATTCATTCGCTATGGCCATTGCACTCCGCTATACGCAATCAGAAATGCTTTCACCCAAACAGACCAATAAATTTTCCGCTCAGTCGGATTCAAACGATCATTTATATCAATGAATTCCATTTCGACCCAAAAACCGTAACCATTCTGGCTGGCAGGCTGCCCTTTATTGTATCTCTTCCGCAAAGACGCCTGTCCAGTCTTCGTTTAGTACCAACATACAGTCTCTGTTCGCGAAAATGTCGGGTCTAACCCTTGTTCTTCGTTCTCGCATTCATTTTCATACGTGTGTGGTTTGTATACACGAATCGTGGCTAAATTCTCATACTACTGACTCAATGGTGTCAGTAAATGGCTTCAAACTGCTCCGGCAGGACAAGACTTCCACCAGCCAGAAGACTGGAGTCGGGGTGGCCACATATATCAAATCCACCTGGTGCGGCAAGTCCGAAGTCGTTGTAAATTACTTTTTGTAATTTGTATTTTCGACGACATCTTCGCTTGTCTTACTCGTGAGTAGCGTGTATATGCGTCGTAAACCTCGAATACTTGTGATCCAATTCTCTGTTTTTACTGTACTGACACAGTTCAGATTTACCCTTTTACGACGTATGGTGCGTGAACATTTTACTTTATGTTCCCGACTCGATTGTTCTATGATTGTACATTCCCCTTAAAAGAAAATTTTGCAGAACGTTTCACTCACGCTTCTTGATCCACTATCTGTACCGCAACCGTGCTGTGCTACAGTTTCGCATGACTCCTTGCTGAGTGGACCGTTTATGACAGCGCTGTCCCGATTTATCGGATAACTTTCTGTACTGTTGCCCTTGGTTGCTCACCTGGCTGTAAGTCATTGCATTTATGTATTTTTGTGTATTGCATTGTTTAGAACCACGAAATTACGATAAACACGGTCATACATTTGAAATTTGTTCTGCTGCCCGTAGCCGTGTACAGCCCATATCGTGCGTAAAGCTAGTGAGACTAAGTTTTCTATTATACTGAAAGTTCAAGTAATCGGGATAGTTTCTACAGTCGTTATTAAACAATAAAACTCTACCATCGTTTATTCATACTCAGCAAAAGGTATTGATTGCTTAGTTATGCACTGGCACTCTACATTTCCTCACTATAGGAGCACCATGGCAACAAACATACACGAAGCTCCGTTTTGCACACTAAATTCTGTTTTATCTTTCTATGACACTTTTTTTAATCTTTTCTTGTTTCTTTTGCTAAATGACAATTTGCTCATCATAGCGGGCGATTATAATCAGGCCTCAACCTAGGCACCCACTGCGTTGGATTCAACTGATCTTTGTCTTTCTCAAACCAGAGGCAACTCTGTTCTAGGCAGGATTATCACTAATCATCCTGAGCTACGCCTGCTCAAGTTGTATGCATCTGTCCCAACCAGTGACTACCATCTGCTTCTGTTGAGGCCTAAGATATACTCCCGGTCTAGTTTCCACTCTTTCAGGCAAACCAGCCAAACCTAAATTCCTTCTCCGAAATTTTTCACGTGACTAAATATTTCTCCTACAGGAGTCCCCTTCTCTAAGCAGAAATGCCGAGCTTTTCGTAAAAACGGTCATATTTATTTTCGACATGTGCTGCTCCTTAGAAACCCTCCTCCTCTATAACGGCAGTGCTACTTCTCCGAAGAAAGAAATATTTCCACAAAGCCCGGGATAATTCAGAATAGGTTTCTCATTCATGAAAGAATGAAACCAAACCGCTGACTCGCTGTGGGCTATTCAACACCTTGGCAGCCACTACAGTAATCGACTATAGCAAGACATTCGACTTCTGTGTGGAAAGAAAACGAAACAAGTGAAATTCGCTGCTGACATTAAAAGTATCAGCATTTATCTACCCATTAAATGGCTCTCCAACTCTATTCATTCCAGAAGATGGTGTGCACATAACCCCGTTCTCTACAAAAGAAGTATTTAAGCTTCTTCATACTTCTAAAATAACCTCAGGTGTTCGTCCTGATGCCCTATCGTCATCACTTTTGAAACATGGCACTGATTCTCTGACCCACATACTTATTTCTCTCCCAAACCAATCTTTGGGCTGGTTTTCTATCTTTGACTGCTGCAGACTAGTCACAGTTGTTCCTGTTCCCAAACCCTGCAATTCTGGTGTCATAGCTAAACGCTTTCGTCCCGCTGCTCTAATTTCATCTGGCCTTAAACTTACAGAGAGTGCCATTTTTAAACGTTTGACTTCTTCCATAAACTCTCCCGATGACCCCTTAGGGTTTGCCTATAAAGCTAGCCGTTCCACTGTGGATGCTATCGCCTCCTTAGTCTATCATATAACCAAGTTCTTGAATGGATCAGCGAAGTCTATGAGAAGCGCTTTTCTAGACCACTCATCCGCTTTAAATTTTATTCCGCGGTCTCTTCTTCTCTATGAACTGGACGCTTTCGGCTGTCCCACAGCTTTATTAGCATGGGTGTTTGATTAGTTTACCAACAGAACTCAGTGCACAAGACTAGGTTTTAACACATCCAAACTCTTGGTGAACAATTCAGGAATGCTTCAGGGGGATGCACTTTCTCCTATTTATTTTCCCCCTACACTAGTGATCTTTCATCCAGTACTCCGTCACACTCCTCTAATTATGCAGAAGATGTTGCTCTTTGTCATGCGGCTTCCGTAACCTAGGATTTTAAAGACTTTTCCAGTGATGTCTCATATTTACGATTTCTCTCTCCGATCTGACTGGCTTATTCTTGTGATCTATTTGTCATTTCCACAGAACCGTTAACTAGACTGGGATCTGTCAAAAACTCAGGAATCACTATCCATGTAAATCTGAATTGGTCATCTCACACTTCAAGCTGTGTGAAGAAACTACTCCAGCTATTTTTCCAAATCCGAAGGCTTAGGAAATTTAATGTTGAGCAGAGTGCTTTTCCCCTTTTCGTCTATCTGTGTTTTTCCTGTTCTACTTTACTATTCCCCTGTTATTTTCCCTGATCTACTGAAGAAAGATTTTAAAACTGTTCGTCGTGGTCTATCTATTGTCAGTCGGGTATCTTCCATACTCTTAACTGAACTATCTGCCAGTTGTGCGATTTACACCTGGCCGCATATGAAAATTTCTCTCAAAAACCCTTACAGACAGCATTCACTCTTTACACAGTGATCTATCCAACTGTAACTCGCTCACTTGTACACACTCTTCTTTACGACCCACACCCTCTCGTACTAATACATGGAAAAATTTCATCGTTCCACATCTAGCTCGAATCCTCACAAACCGGACACGAGTATTGGCTGAATTTCTTGGCAATTTTGATATGTAATCGTTCTTTTTTCATGTCGTTGATTCGACGAGCTGTCAAACGTGAACCATTTTTGACTGAACTGCTGACGTCTGTCTGCGCAAAAGCTTGGTCAAATAAGCATACAAATCTCTTCGCCACTCGTCGTAGGAGGGCGTCAAGGATTGGAAGTGCACCATGATTTTTTTATTTTTTGCCTGAATCAAAAATTCGGATATGCTTCATTGAAACTCTGTAACAGTTCCTGGGCGTTGTTGTTGTAGTCGGGGAAACTGGACAGGAGAATGTCGTCTACCTATCTTTGTAAACAGGTAAGCTGGTGATCACTTGACTTAGTGTGTCATTTTCTATCTTAGACATGAATTGAACATGTGCGAAATACGGTTATGTTGGAAATAAAGCGAGTTTTTATTGCTTTGTTATTCAACGATGACCACTTGTTCCGTCACATGAATAATCATGAGTTAGCCATCAGACATACATAGACAGCAGCGCAGTTGCGTCTGTTACAAACGATCCCTGGTTTGAGCATCCAGAATCACGCAAACAGTCACGCTTGTCAGTTCGTTTGCATTTACGACAACTTATGAATTGACAGAACGGCTGCTTGCTCTTTACAAAGCGTCTATATTATTTATTTACTTTTTTAAATCATTTAATATGGGGAAGTATTTCAGGGAGCGGGTCGCGGCCAGTTGGAGGTTGTTAGTTGAAGAGCTACAGGCCAAAGGGGTAGGATTTCAACCTGGGGACAGAAAGAACGGTCTTACGTCCCATATGGTGACCGGTTGACCACAGAAGATCAATACGGAAACGGTTGTCAAAGCCCTTATCACGATCAGCTGCGGTCAAGTAGAATAATGCCATCTCGCTCGACTGAGAAACACTTAAGTACACCTGGCCACAAAGCTGAATTTACCCAATGTTTCAAATTGCTGCTGTGCAAACCAACGCTGAAACTGCTGTTATACAGCGAGACACCGATAATCAAGAGGTGTCAATTAGTGACTTGCCCGTTCCATGCAAAATGTCCGTCCACTTTGGCCCTTACCAAATAGACCTACCTACACCATCGACAGCCCCCAATCTAATCTAACTCCAGCATGTTTTACTTACTATTCCAAACATCACCTGAGTCATTTTGCGTTCTCAGTCGACTGAGTGATTCTACCACGCAATCTAAGTATTATTTCAATTGTCGTGAAGTGAATGCTGTGAATACAGTGCTTCACAATTTACTGTGTTTTTATGGTGTATACATTAAGTTTTACACCGGCTTGAAATCAAGTATGATGCCAAAGCAGCAACAAAGTTTACAAAACATAGGGAAGGGGAGAGTAGAACATAATAAAAAAACAGTTACTAAAAGGATAGCACCCTACTATTTTGATTTTGCTTTTCCCCGTACATGTTTTGATGATTTTAGCCATTTTGTTTTTCTGAGCGACATCTTTGTGATTATAGAGCACGAGAGAGATCAACAGACAACATTCGTACAGCATCCGCTCTACTGACTTCTTTTCTCAGACATGTCCCTCAACGTCTCTAAACCTACGACAATCCTCGTCCCTTGGAACCCAACGAGGGAGGCTAAAACCGCCAATCGAAACCAGTGCTTATGCTGGCTTATTCATGCCTGTAGCGCAAGTCGTGGCCTGACCGCTTCGTTATTTCTTCCAGATTTTCCTTGACAGTGCGTAAAAATCTTCCACTGCACTCATACATGGGCAAGGCATTCGAAATACCGTAATTCAAATAGATCTCTTTCGCTTTTTAAGTTAATGTCGAGTCACTGATTTCCACATAAATAAAACTTAGCAAAAATAATCTTACTGCTTGGTAAAGTAAACGGACGCACATCCCGGGATACGCTCTGAATGGGCTCACAACGACCATGCTAGTAAAGTGGCAATATACTTGAAAAATTCCTCGAACCGTGGTCTACGTTCCAGGACTTTCGAAATAAACTTGGCTGACAGGAAAGCTAACAGATTATTGCTGGATAAACTGAGATAGTTTCATACGTAAATTTGTTTCTACCAGAACCAGATACGCGCGGACTGTTCCCAATCAAATAACACGGAACTCCGATGTGCCAGAATGCAGTTCGTATTGAACAAGAATATAGTAACTAATATAGTAACTAACTAATAACTAATAGTAACTAATAAGACTGCACTTATTGGATTGTGACATAGCAAAGTCACGGACCTAAGTGGTCCTTTTGTGGTCGTTATTGTTGCTGAGTTGTCGCATTCCCCTTGTACCTTGAGATTTCCTGCAACTAAGATAGCATAAACTAAGTGATTAGAGGCACTTTATATGTCTTAGCAGATGCACATCAGCTTCTGGGGCTGAAGTTCACGAAGACTACTATTGGTATTTAGAATGATAAATAACTCTTACGGGAGGATACAAACGAACCAGGCACCTGGCGTAAGCCAAAGGTAAAGATTTGCAAAATTTTCATTGAGGGTCTATTATTTTCTAAACATTTAAACAAGAGTAAGTGAAATTCTGTATGCCGGCAGCTAAAGGACCAAACTTCTGGGGTCCGTAATTTCATTTCAGTCGGCAAATTCAAAAATATGTTTCCCTTTTACTGTTAAAAATTTCTTCCGTTTGCCACCGCAAGATTCTTCTGCTATTAGTACCGATGATACAGGAATTAACTGCAGTTAACTAGGTATTTCACTTCGATGTAATAATTAGGCGAAGTTTCTGTAAAACTGTTCTTAACAGACCGAAGCAAAACGTGAGTTTTCATCCGATTCACAAACTGAGAAGCAATTTACAGTCTGATACCGCTAAATAATATTGTTTATTTCACAATTAAAGTAAGTACAGTTGATGAAAAAAGCACCTGAATAATTTCTCCTCTAACCGTTCTTAGCAATAAATAATTCGGACGGTTTTCATAAATCAAGGCTGTCCAAAAAATCACCACTGTGCCTCCTTTTTTCTTATTTAATCAATCATAGTCAGCTTGTAGAGCAGCTAACGGTGTGCACACTTTTCAGAAATAAATACCGGGATTGAATTAGTTGCACAATGACTAACGCGGATAGATAGAATTGTGACCCAGCTTGTGTTTGGCCCGGTTTAAAAGCATCAAAGGATCAAAGTCCGGAAACTTCTGTCACAGCTGTAACAAGTACGGATCGGATACAACAGAGACTCACGGGTTGTTTACCTAGAAATTGGATGAATGACAGGAATTCTGATCAACGCGACATGCGAATGAGCTTCAGTCAGAAAAAAAAATAAGATTTTGCAAGTTGTTTTGAACATTGGCATGATTTTATGCAGTCACTCGAATCAGTTTGGGTTACAAAGCCAAAGTATGAATTTGATATAACAGAAAATAATATTGGAAAATTGAAAGATTTCTTTCGTTTGCATACGTCAAATCGAAATCAATAAGAACCACGAAGAAAATGATTGTCGATGAAGAAACTCCGAGGTTACTTTCACACGCATCGGCCATGGAAAAGTCTCTGATCTTTCCGAATAATTTTACTGACTGTTGGAAAAAAGAGAGCATTCTGTTTGCGGGGACTGCAGTTCTGCTGGTAGAATTATGTCCGAAATTTATTAAATAACATTGTTGTAAAATTGGCCCATAATAAACCGTTTGGATCACCGTTTTCTCACCGATGTAATTCAAGTCGTTTGACTAGGGAGACCAGTTGAAGTTCGGTAAACAGTTTATCATCATGATGCTTTTTTGTGTTGGGTTTTTCTGCTCCCAGCTATTACTCACAAACCTGATAGGCACATTGGAAAGTGCAGATTTAGAATATACGAAATAGATGAAACAGCCTTTTCCCGATGAGAACTTGAAGAGAGAATGTGGTAAAGTAAAGTTCTCCTATTTAGATACGGACATCTTTTGTTCTGCTTAATCAGGTGCTTAGAGCCGAATATAACGTAACTCTATTATATACATGTATATATATATACGCATATATATATATATATATATATATATCACTACCTCTATTTTGTCCCATTTTACAATAAAATTCATTTCTAATGGACTGACGTCTGCTCAGTGACACTCACGGACAGATGTAAACGGTATTTTCTAGAGCCATTTACATTAAAGTAAAAACTGTTGTAAAGCCCAAGCATAATTTCGTTTTCATACTACGTGTTGTCAAAAATTCAGCGGAAATTGTGTATTTTGCAAATAATCTACCTCGTGCACACATTGTGGCATCATGACCCAAGCATTTTCTGATAACTGCACCAACCATTTTGTGACTAGTATGAAACGAAGTCATTCAGGGTTATCTTTCCTCTCAGTGACGATAAATTTCCCAGTCCATATAAGGAAGGTATCGATCCAAAACCATATAAGAATGTGAACCACAAATGGAATATCAAGAGGTATTCATTTACATAAAAACCCAAGATGTAATGTTCAATAATGTTCGATGCGTATTTTGTTTATTAGTCTTCCTATTCAGGTACTTCTTTCTGCTTTCTAAGCAGAAAGTTCATCTAACCAGTAGTGGAATCACTGGTGCATTGTGTACGTCCCCAAGGTCGAGTGAGGAGAAAGTGCATTGTCTCATTTTTTCAATGCTAAAAACGAATTTGCCATCACAATCAAATCAAGGCCCCTATAAGGCAATGTCGGAAACCGAATTCTCAGTGTTTATGGGATTGCTATTGTAACAAACAAAATAAGTTTAAATCTTCATGTGAAGCTGAACCTGGTGCATTGCCCAGTAGCAAAGTAACCCTTAGAGAACGAATTCTGATCTTAAAATTTGACACTACTATATTATGAGCCCGCTGATTTTTGAGCTACTCCGAGTGTCGTGTCTAACACTACCAAAGAGGAATTATCGTGATCTGATTCAGTTCGTCACTATTGGAGCAATGAGTTTCGAGACCTCGAAGTCGTTGGAATAAGTTCCTTTAGAGATTTCTTATCATGATCCCATTTTTCTTGAGCGCTCTACGACTCAACATACAGCGTACAAACTAATTCGATATGCGAGCTGATTAGCCGTGACATAATAATTCCTTCGCCCTTGCAAAATGAAAAACAACAACTATGGTAAATTGTATACTCATAGATTTATCAATTAGACACACGCAACCGGTAACTAATTTTGAACTTGAAATTTTTTGGTTGGATTTGCCTTGGTAACCCGGGTCAAAACATTTGAACTGCACACGAATCACCTCAAAATTACCAGTAATAATATTACCTTACACAGCCTTCGGTAATTCAGCCTAGTATTATTAAATCTTTAGAGAGTGAAGTTTAGTGCAATGGAAAATAATCCGTCCACGGTATAGTTAGCGTCATCTACCCTTCCAAAGGATTTGGTCAAAATACTCATTGTTTTTTTTATTTGCACTGATTTATCTATTAAATAAGCTGCTAATCAGAAACCAACTCCAGAATGTCATCAAGAATCTGCAAACGGTTCTTCTAATCATAATTGTGATACCAATAAGTAAAATCGAAGTAAGTTCTACCAAACCAGGATTTGGTGGCACTCAAATTCCAAACGATACATTGTGAACCATGTGTAGATGAGATTCAGTGTATTATTGCATCGTATAGGAAACTTAAATAAGTTAATAAAAACAACTTTTGGCCAAAAAGGGTAAAAAAAATAAGCAGTGTTTTTGAGATGAGTAAACAGTAGAATATGCATAAAAAATGCTGGTTCTGCCACTGAGATTCTTGAAAAATTCCTCCATGGCCTGTATCTTAGGAAGTAGAAACGTGCCAGATAAGTCACCACGGAGTTGCGAAAGATATTTATAAAGGAGATGAGTCTAAATTCGAAGCGTGTAGAAGGATATTAATAATACGAGTAGTAATGATAATCTTTACGGTCAGTTTTTTACAGACTATGTGAATCAAAGAAATACGACTGATAATGGCCAGGTCGCGGTCTAGTGTGCCAACATCTTTCCCAAGTAGACTGGAAAAGATTACGGGAAAGCATTGAAGTAAGATTGGAAGAATACCTTGGTGGACAGGAGAAAGAAATGACAGCTTGTGCGGCACAAAACTGCCTTAGACCACGAATTTGAATACGCCGTCTACATGGTGTTTCACATAATCCATGGTTCGGGAAAACCTCCGAAAAATGGTGTTGATCATAACGCCCAAGTACTTGACTGAGTCAGCTCTGGAAAACGGAGGCACTGTTTATGAAGGATTGCCTATTGCATTCAAAGTAACGAGAAAGGGAGAAAATACACTCGAAATGTTTGATAGTGTTGAGATTTAGGTCAGAATCGGACAAAGATTCTGAATATTTCACATGCTCTCAGAAAAGGAGTAAGACTTCGGTTGATTGGAGGTGGAAGGACATAGGCCCACATTACCGGCATGCTTGCAATGTCGTGCAAGAGGTGCATTGGATGAGTCCCTCACATATGTGATGAACAGATAGGAGAGAGGATGGCACACTAAGGAACCCCGGAGTTGTTCTATAACGGACTCGATAAACCTGTGACAAATTTAGTAAGTTGAGTTCTAATGGAAAATTAACCATGGAAGCAGAGAACTGCGACAGTCAAAAGACTCCAGCTTTTGAAGAAGTAGGGAACGGGGAATCAGATCAAGAGCGGAGAACTACTCATGGAAAATACAACGAATGGATTTCATGGAATTCTTTAAGTTCTTTGAAATGTAACGGCAAAGTAAAGCGACTGCATCCAGAGTGCACCTTTGGGTTTGCTTGTTAATTGTTGGAGCTCGTTTGGAACAAAAAAGAGAAACTCCATCGACTTAAGATAACGTGCTCGGTCAACTTGAGCGCAGAAGAAGTAATGGAAATAGGACTAAAACGTTTTGACAAAATGTTGGAAGTTGAATGCTTGAAAATATGTCCTACTGTCGCGGGTTTCCAGGTGGCAGGAATAGCCCCAGCTTCGATGGATTTATTGGTGAAGGAGTTCATAATTCGGGAAAGTTGACCTGCTCCAAATATGAGTTTAGTAGAGGATGAGCCGTCTGTACCCACAGCAGAGGAAAACGGCTCTATACTTGAGGGAACAGAGAGAAAATAAGACGGTAGGGTGTTCGATGAAGGGTGAATAGACGCAGCGTTCGGGCAGTCAGCATCTATACCGTAGTTTTTTGACCGGCCCCGTTGTGAAAATAGAAGCCGGATTCCGTGACAGAAAAGTTTGCTAGTAGTGGTACAGAAGAACCGGTGGGCAAACGTTGCACTCAGCCGTTGTATCTCTTTTTTGATCATGATGGATTGTCGTTTCACTGAAGCCTGGTCGTTGAATTTATAGGCGTGTCCTTTTTTTCTCAGAAATTTCAGCAGTGGAGAAGCTATTCTGTCGTTGTTAAAAACACCGTCTACATATAACAACACAAATCAAATACCGCACTCAGTTTCCTCATTAATAAGTCTAGCGATCAAGGAGAACAGTCGAAAGAAGATCATGGAGAAATCCTGGAAAGGGATCTATGAATAAGGGTAGTTATTGCGAGATAAATTTTTATAAGTGACCTTGATTTGTTTTGTCCTGACGAGTGAACAGTGCGCTGGACGTGGAGACGTTTAGGGTCTGATGCTAATGAGAGAGTGATCACTCAATAAAACAAGAGCTTTCAGTTTTAGATGAAAAAGGTCGGGATGATTGGTGATAATTATGCCCAAAACAGTATGTCTTCTACTTGGGATAGAATATGGGTCATTTAAAACAAAATATCTACAGAGGTACATAGTTGCGTGATCAAAATCTCCGGAAACAATGTACATGCATTCGGAGAGAAATAGAATCAGAACGGGTTTGAAAGCGGCATATGACAGTTTTATGCGTCTCTAGGAGCAAAATAGAGCCGTGTACAGACCACTAATCACAGCGCCTGAAAAGGCTAGAACTTCGGACATTTAATAACTACCCACTAAACGTCATTATGAGAATAAGTGAAGACAGCATTAGACTTGCCAGACTACTGGGAATTCATGTGATTTATCATTGGAAGTTCCCAGGAAGGACGAGCTCATCTCCAGTACTTTCATTCAACCAACGGTCTAAGATACAGAAGCATATATGTGAATCCGAGAAATCATAACATTGGTTAGAAACGGCATCTTTCCAAATACAGACGGAATGTTAGTACTGATCAACTGTCATGTTCCTTGGTGCTTTGCATTTAAAGACAATCTGCCAACCAGCGCCAGTGCGTTTCCTGGTTCAGCTTTATACTGGTTACCTGCGCAAAAGCGAGTTGTGGGTGAGGAAACTAAGTATAGAATATTTCTAATCCGGGTGAACGTTGCCTTCGAGCAGCGAATTCTGGAGGGCATTGAGTGTTAATGAGAATAACTCCACAGTGACATTGGGCACTTTCACAACGAATTTTGGCGCAGCTAACGGTGGATTGTGCTGGGATAGTAGGGTATCACACAGGTGTGTTCACTCTAGAGCAATAAGAAGTAATGAGTGTCTAGCCGTCAGCACTCCCAATGTGAATAAGAAAGAATCCCTTGGAGTATCAGAGTTTCTTTTACTGACAGAGGACACGTTAAGTGGAGCAAATTGGCCATGTGTGAAACCCACACATTTCGATGATAAACAATTCATGTGATTCATCTGTATCTGATTAGGTTTAAGTAGACTTGCCTATGGAAAAAAGAAATCCGTCTGCGTTTTTGCAATCAACAGCGCTTTTTCACGAGACTTGACGACATTGTTTACGCTGTCGTAATCAGATACATCGAACTACCTCCAACAAACAGCATCGCACTCACTTCATTAAGATGAGTTTTGTCTTAACTTCTATAAGACCCATATTAATGAAGGTGATTTCGAAATTAACTTATTCAGCCAAAGAAAGTTTCTTTTAGACTGGTTAGTATTTTTACGCAGATGTTTCAACGGCATAAAAGTCGGTGTCCGTTTACTCTCCCGAAAATATTAGCCATGAAAACAAAAATTGTTGCAGTAGCTGCGTATCCCATATGGTTCCACTGTTCAATCAAGCAGGACTGGTGTAAATGACCTTAGGGCTGTGAAGAGAGGATCACCAAATGTTCATAACAGATACGGGCAAGAAAAGACGTGTTTTGTTTTCGGGTAGACAGAAGCGGAATATACTGTGTTGATTGAATATTAGAGTTGTCATTTGTGACTAGTATTACCGACGAAATAGGTCCCTCTAAATCATCGATGCTTTAGATTTAGGACGTGTAGGATGTTTCAGGATGCACATTTTGGAAAATAAAACAAGACTGGACAAAAAAATCACTTCACTGGGTACGCGTGTGTCTAATGGTTCAGCCGGACGACACAGAAAAGAAACAGGATTGATGGGCTTGCATACCATTGCTCGGCAGATAAAAATATGTCCTAGCTTTTCCAGGGATAGGCAAACAACGGCGCCAACCAAAACCATCTCATGCGCCACTGTCTCATATTCTATTAAAATCGACCACACAGCGAGTACGGATGAAGAGTTTCAATCGGTGTGTCCGGTCTGTGTCAAGGGGGAAACACGTTCACCTGGACGATTGAGGCATAATCTACAGCATTATTTCTTATCGGAGCGCTGTTTTGTAAACAAAAAAGATAGTTGTTTAAGACATTTTTTTCACTCCTTCACTAACTCAGTACGTCTACTCCACCGTATCACGAATCTTTTCTGTCTGAAGTCTCACCAGTTTCTAAACCGCCTACCAACCCACTTTCCAACCTCCATAGAGTTTATTCACTCGAATTACTAGCTTTATGAAATTTATCTCAAGAATGGTCTCTGTCCAATATAAACGTCATCATATACAAATGCACAAATATGTTTACAAAAATACTGTCTCATTTAGACATGTTTTGCCACTGCAATAGTCAAATTATATAACCACCATCATCTTTAAAAACCTTCCACCACGGCCTTTATGTACTCGTACAACAATCGTGGAACGAAAATCAGCAGTTGGAAATGCTTTCCACTCACAGGTACGATTTGCTTCCAGTAACCTTTAAGAAGCACCATGAGAACATAATCACAAGTGTTAAAACAAGCACTGGATCAAACAGGTAAACATGATTCCCTTGTAAACCTGGGGGACCGCAACACACAGCAGAAAAGAATGAGTCCAACTTGCCTACACATTTACAGCTTGTCTATGAGTCAGAGTTACGAGCAATTTAGAGATTCGAAAACTGTGAAGCTTTCGGTGGTTCTGGTTTCCTGGTCTACCGTGAAAATGAATGAATGACAATGTGAACTGTGCTATTAAAACCTTCTAAATTATATAGATCAAGTCATCTAACTAATAGGAAGCATTTAGTCTTATAGAGCGAATCATTTCGTTGATTGAATAAGATTTTGAGATCAGAATTATGTCTAACTATATACTTATTTTTTCAATGAAATACTTGGAAGAGTTTTTCTCATTTTTAGCAATTGTGCTTCTCGACATAAATATCACTGCATTATGTATGCATGACTAAGAAGGCTTCCCCGGAAGCATGCGACTGGTTTCGCGGTTATTGCCGCTCATCAGATATGCGCCCCCGTATTCTCACTCCTAATCATCCCCATACTTATACACTACAGAGTGCCTTTACGTACTACCATCTCACTTGAATTATTGAGAATGTGAATGAACGAGAAGCCATTCCATTTTAATAAACTCAGGATGATCCATAGAAGATTATTTCGTCGATCAGTCAATACCGCTCATATCAAAACTGGAAACTTAGGACCATGTGTTCTCGTCCTGATGGTTGTTCTTATTTATTGTATGAAAAAGCTAAATCACTTCATTGCAAAATGTTGGACATTTTATGCTTAGCGCATTCGAAATCTCCATTAGGTACATAAGGTATTTGGTATCTTTCAAGTTTAATACTGTCACTTAGAAAACATGAATTCACTCAATCAAATCACGTGCTTTTGAATGGACAATAGGACAATAGTCGTTCCGGCATTAATTATGGAAAGAGAAACGAATGCCGTGATACTGCCGGATTTACGTCTGGGTGGAATCTTGTGACATCACAACGTGTTGCATACTGCACAAAAAATACATTATTCACATAGGTTTCTTGTGAGATGACAGCATGCAAAACACTAAGGATCAAAAGAGGAGAACGAAAATGCAACAAGAAGTAGACAGAATAAAAAAACAGTTATTTCTATTAACACTGTGAAGGTTACCATCACGGTATGGCAGTTGTTCCACCAAACCTGGGTAGATTTTTGTTTGTTTGTTCTTCGTAGCCGTAAATTCAGTGTTTCAGTCAACCAAATGCAATATCAACAGAATGTGACCAACTGTAGCGGACGACGGGATATTATGCTTTCCATCTTTGTTACTGTTGTTGCTTGGTGTGATCCCGATCACGTCACAGAACACCAAATACAATTCGGAATTCGCTATAACACCCGGTCACATGATGGTAATCTAGTTCGACTCACTGCGCACCTATACTGGGGCTGGTAAATCAGATTAAAAGTAGAGGGGTTTTACCGGATGTTGTTTGACGGAAAATTCCAAGGTCAACCGCGTATTATGTTCGAGTCCGGATGGAATACTGGACCCGTGGTTTGCTTTGGCCAAAGTGTCGAACTTGGATCTTTTTCGGATAGGCGAAGGAGGAATTTTTGGGGTTTTGTGAAAAGATACCAGTTACAAATTAGAAATCAAGATCCTCAACAAACGTGGACCGTGTGCTACCGAAGACCTATAGCCAGTAAAGCAAGAATAACTTTGCCCGCTAGTCCCACGGAACGTATAGGAAAATACGTGTACTGAATTTTAGAATCGTTCTCATTGGCTATCAGTTGTGTCACTGGGTCACACTAAGTGCGACTCTTTCCGATTGGAATTGGAACAGCAGCGAGTGGTGTTTAAGTTGAGGAAGGCGTGATCCAGATCTATCTACGGACCGAATGTAGGTGTAATTGGGGTATCTATTCTGTTTCCCAAGGCTGGGAAATGAATAAAGAGAACTTCTGCGCTTGTACGCACTATTTTTGAGCGCGTTACCGAAGATCGCGGAGAAACGTGCCTACTACCTGCGCTATGGCCGGAACACGACATTTCCTTAGTCGCCTTTCTAATGCAAATCAGTACAGAAAGTTCGAGATGGCAGTAATATCAACAAAATCAGATACCAGTGTTAGTCCCGGTCAATTTTTCTTGGGAATTGTTCCGTATAATATTTGTGGAAAGCTAACCAAGTGTCATGAAAAAATCTACGGCTATTAAACAAAGAAGTATTGAGACAAACTAACTTTGTTTTACTCGACTGGGGAAATTATTCGCTCCGGAAAATCAGGTTGGATGTGCATGAATGGTGAACTCCAAAAACCATTCTGGTTCAAATTACGTTTTCAACCTGAAATCAGTTATGGCTCATTATCATGTTTAGCGTATACCTAGTAGTCAAGTCAGATGAATTCACTGAGTGCTTTTGTGCACCGAAGGAACAGTGGACTTTTAGAGCGTCCATGATTTGCAGGGAAATCGATAGAAAGGATTATAACAAGCCAACTAGAATGAGGTCAAGAAGACAAGGAGAACAGTAGGCGTTATAAAACGTTTGGCTTAACAGTAGTAATAGTAGTAGTAGCAATTACAATGTTGCACTTTCTTTTCCTATGTATTATACGTTTTGAGAGAAGGGCACGTGGTCAGTTAGAGGCTACCGAATGAAGGCGGGCAAGAAGTATGATCAGGAACAAGGTCGGACGCACTCAAATGAAGCATTTCGAATTTTGAACTGGTGGAAGAGTAATAGACGGTGCTGAACAATGTCGGACGATAGCACTGATTAGTGTCAGATACGAAATTACCAATGGATTTGTCGCCAGCATCAAAATGCTAGTTATTACTGAACTCTTAGAGGGTATCAGTGTTAACGCTGATAAAATGAGAAAAAAACTTCCGCAATTTGGTGATAAGATCAAAGTCATTTTCCATTAATTCAGGGCAAATATACGGGAGCTGTAAGGCCAACGAGAGGGAATGCGAGAAGTAACAGGCAGAATTACAAGGTTATCAAGGACTCTGTATTTTCCAATTATAAAGGACAGAAAAGAAAGTTCTCGAAATATAGTGGACGCTATTTTAACAAGACTAGTCCAGTAACGACTGTGAGTCAGAACTCTAGTTAAGGGAAGAAAACATCTTTAGGGGATGTTGGTTGTCGATTGGAATGTGCCGTTGGCCGCCTAAATCAGTTAAGAATCGTCAACCGCTTTGAGGATTAAAGAGGGCATCATAACGTTGGGAGACGTCGAGCACGATAGAATAGGAAGAAAGCTACTAGCAAAGTTATTTTCAAACTATTTTGAAGGTCAATAAACTTTTTCCAATTGTAGGGACATCTAAAAATAAGGCCAGTGATGTAATTACAGCCAATGAGATAATGGGAAATGGGAAGCTCGGCAACATAACAAATGAGGCAATAATGTTACCTTGAAAAACCCCAGAATCGACTTAAAGAGACGAAGACTGCCGGCTAATAAAACAAGTAAATTATGCACACAGAGATACTTGGTCACTCAGGGTGTCCAACAAATGACAATCAACTGCACTGTTATGAAAAATACGTAGATGAGTACCACGATGAAGAGAACCAAATACTTTGGCATTGCCAAGAAGCTTTAGTTTAACACTGCGAACACCGTGCGCAAGAACAGAATTAATGAAGCTGACAACGCAGCCAATGGAATCAAAGTATGATGAAGAGGTTTTGTAGACAAATTGTATCATGTCGGAAGGGTAGACCTGAGAAGTAGTGCAGATTATATTCTGAAAGTTTATGGGAAAGTTGTCGGACGATGTTTTGCGGACCTACTGCTGGGTAGAGGCGTGATGCGCACAGACCTCCAACGTGCCAATCATTCCACAACTGGGTACAAGAATAAACAGCTTTATCAAAGGGGGCGCGAGTTCAAAACGGCAGCATAGCACTCAAGGCTACCAGACTTTTGTTTTTGATTTGTTGCGGAAATTCAAGGACGCAGCTACTTCACTGGGCAGAAGGAAGTGTGGATGAATCACAATTTGGGTAGAACTGACGACTCAGATCTTAGACACACGTTCAACTTGAGTTTGGCAAAGCATCACAGCTGTCCGTTCCACTTGGGGTTAGTCTTGTCTGGTCGGAGGATGCAATCATGTGGCTTACGTGTCTTGCTTTATCTTCGAGTGTTCGGTCCACGTGACGTAATCAAGTTCATTGTCGTTTCATAATTGTCCATAATTGTTGTTGAGCAGTGGATTACTTACTTATTCAGTGATCAGTATTCACATTGCACCACATAGCGACGCTTACGATTTCGGCCAGTATTCAAAGACGCTGCCGCTTTGTATTTCAACACACAATACTACTGATGGAGAGCCGTTGATGCGGATAAGTGGCAGTCGGAAATTTCTCATTGCTCATTCCAGTAAGTTATACAATCATAAATCAGTGGGTTAACAAATTTGTCCGTGGACGTTTGGACGACACAACATGATATGCGCTTCGTTTAGTTCACCTTCTGATGAAGGTTACTTGTACACTGTTTCATAATAAAAGAAGAAAATATATGATCAATCACTGCAACCACATTTATTCTTTAGGATCGGTAAACATCTGTCCGGTTCTCTTGATTAACCCCTAAGTTGATCACCGTTGTACACAACTGCACAGACTCATCGATATGTGCGCACGCACACACTCGCGATTCTTTCCAAGGAATTCGCCTTGGATAGTTTCCCGACGCATATTCGATGAAGCGGAGCTGACGGAACCGCGAGCTCGTTGCCCGAATGAGAGTGCTTCAGTCCAGTTCCTCCTCATTCGTATTCCCTTTGTGTCGATGTGAATACACAGTGAAGTGGATAACAAGTGAGTGTGCGTTCATCCGCTAATCACAATGCCACCATACGTGTGTGTGTGTGTGTGTGTGTGTGAGTGTGTGTGCGAGCTTGTTCTAATGAGTACGCAGTTGCTTGTCCAAGTAAGTTTATTCAACGTATAATATTCTAATGCTTCCACTTCTATTCCCATCACCAGTTTTATCGTTGTTGTTGTTGTTGCTGTTGCTGGTTCCAGAATCCCTGGGGATTACTCTTCAAGGTGGCTAATTTTGTGTGCATTTGACGTTGTCTGTTTGTTCACAAACTGAATCAGAGTGGGTGAAATGGAACGAATGCTTCGTTGCCCGGGTCAAAAATGGAGTAAAATAGCCTGATTTATGATTGTCCCTGAATAAGATAACTATAATGCAAAGTACGGTCTTCGGTAATATCTGTTAAAAAATCCTGCGAACAAACAACATGATAATGCCTTTATGAATTCTCTAAAATGTTTCGCTTATTCTAGTTAAAATATAGTTCAACAGCTATTTTCTGTTCAACAATAACCATAATCTAAGCATTTAGATTCGAAAAAGACCTTGATTTTCAGAGTAACATGGATTTTTGATATGAGTAGTATGGCATTGTATCTGGATGACGGGAAAAATCCATACTTGGGACCATGTGTCCTCGTTCTGAAGGTTAGCCGTGTTAACCGACGAATTAACTTTGGAGGAATCATCGTGTGACTCTAAAAATGGACTCCCTATCCATGCACGCTCCATTCGATTCAAATGAGATTACAGCTGCAGGAGAAAATATGCACTGAAAAACTCAGCGCACTGAAAACAACCTGATTTCCAGTATTTACACAACCCTATTTCTATTGCGCGCATAGCACATCCTGAAGAAAGCCTAACTTACAGCGAACGACAAGGGAAAATCACACAGATTTGGGGTTATGGAATATTCAGCGATTAATTCAACAAGGCCACGCTACTTCTGTGCTATTCGAACCTGTTACCGTTAAATTCTAGCAGGCATAGTGCTAATCGCAAATCAGGCCTGGAAACCGTCACTGGAATGCGACTCTCTGAGACCATAATACTAACCACTCCGAAACAACCGGAATTGCATTTCTGTGTGTGGGAAGTCTTTGAAAGCCAAATGATATAGCTTAGAATTTAATGAGTGAAATGTGCAACCCTGCACCCCTTGTCTGTGTACCCTGAACTGCTGTATTTTGTTGTATAGTAAGTGAAAAAAGAAGTAAAAATGTTATTTATTTCTCACACGGAATTTCGTGAATGTGCGCTTCAGTTGACTTTGAAGAGAGCTGATGAAACAGCTGTGCAGTGATTTTTCAGCAGCATATAAGAGATTGATGCTACTCGGTTCGGTTAAATAGTTATTCGCTCAACTGTGGTGAATCTCATCTTGGTGATTGTGTGTGTGTGTCTGTGTGTGTGTGTGCGTGCTTGTGGGAGTGTATTCATGTAAATGTTGCAAGTATCATCCTGTGGCATAACAGCTTGTACGATCACGAGATATAAGAAGAGTGAGGGAATTATCTAATATTCAACTGAAATGTCAAAACTAATTTGCGTTGGTAGTTCAATTCATTGACCTCCTTCATATTTGACCTCCTCGATGGAACTGAATACTAACTAATCAGAGTTACATGTGACCAACTTGTCTACCTTCTTTCTCCGTGAAATATTTTGCTTTTCAGAATAAATACCAACAAATGTCGGCTCTAGTTCTCAGTTTACTACAGTTCAGTCATAATGTATCGGTCCTTTAAGGCCTGATCTGGTGACCGTATCAATCATCCAACCAGTGAGATTTTTGAAACATTGGGTCCCCTTTATCCTCGCACAATCTGACAGTGATTGCGGTCTATGCCTCAACCAATACGTGAGAACAGAGAGAAGACATAAGTCGCGAGATGCAAGCATTTCGTTTACTCTTGTCAACCGCGGACGTAAAACGTGTCAGTATATATACATGGTACAGTAAGGGGGTAAGTGCAACAGTAGGCACGATCGAAAGTTCTTATAGTGCGTACGTTGGGGAGAGTGAAGTCTGTCGTGTTAACGCCAGGGTAAACAAACATTTTGGGTCAATCGTTTTTGTGCACAGAGTGTTGGCTGATGCATCATGATTAGAATAGCTTCGCTGAACGCTAGTAGTTTCGGTACTGGATTACGCAACAATGCTTTGAAACACTGTTGTTGTTGCGCAATCCAGTACCGAAACTACTAGCGTTCAGTGAAGCTATTCTAATCATGATGCATCAGCCAACACTCTGTGCACAAAACGAT
This sequence comes from Fasciola hepatica, assembly GCA_948099385.1. Taxonomy (NCBI): domain Eukaryota; kingdom Metazoa; phylum Platyhelminthes; class Trematoda; order Plagiorchiida; family Fasciolidae; genus Fasciola; species Fasciola hepatica. Next base: position 2,514,263 of record CANUEZ040000012.1, on the reverse strand, counting down.
TGACCCAAAATGTTTGTTTACCCTGGCGTTAACACGACAGACTTCACTCTCCCCAACGTACGCACTGTAAGAACTTTCGATCGTGCCTACTTTACTGTTGCAATTACCCTCCCCCCCCCCCTACCGTACCATGTATATATACTGACATGTTTTACGTCCGCGGTTGACAACAGTGAGATTTTGTTTGTTTCTATCTTGTCTTCCGACCTGGTCATATAATTCGATGATTTCGAATGCTGTTTACTCTTTGCTTTGGTAGTCTGTTTCTCCTTCGTCCAGAGCAGTACTGTCGTTCTTCCCAACACAGCTCTATATGGTTAGTCAGTCCAAGCCCTACGGTTTGGTTTTCGGTTCCCTCTTTCACATGTGTGTCAGTAACAAATGCATGTCTCCGCACTTTTCCACACCTATTAGCCTACATGAACTTCGACCGTATTTGCGGTCCGACCCGCAATGTCGATTCACTATGCCATTTTCTCCGACCTTTCTACTTTTCTTAATTTCTCATCAGAACTCAAATCTTCTCAGTTTCGAGCATTGGTCACAATCAGTCAACTAACTATTCTTTCTACTCAACTTTCTTAACTACTACCCGTTTCTGTGCCTTCATCCACCGATCTTTTACCAAATTCTGTATTAAAAATGTTGAACTTTTCGACCTTTCACTCAGTAGTTTTATACCGTCTATTGCTTCTATGAAACTAGCAACGTCCACGCATCTGACCCTCATGCATCGCCAAATTATTTACAATTAACCGCAACAGAAAAATACCTGTTCGCTTTTATGTCTACGTCCATACCAAAGACAACTCACCGCCGGGCCGCGAATCGAAGGATTTTGCTCTGATCAACGGCAACTTTCTTAACGTCCGAGCAAGAGACCATAAACATAGCCGTCATTTCGTTATCCCCCTTTGTTCCTCATCAGCTGGATTTGTTCCTACAGGTTCTTCTTCTGGCAGTCACTGTCCATCCCATCCAAACACCAAAATGTTGGAGCAATTTCGGCCCTATAACTCAGTCAACTAAGAAGAATTTTTGAAATCTCTGGACTGTTACTTTCTTTTACTATTATCATTATCATTATCGCCATCGTAAATGCCTCCCAGATACTGTGATCACTTGTGTTTCATAAACCCTTCGGTCCGAGTGGTATTCTATCGGTCGTGCATGAAAAAGAACCTACAAACCGGGTGTTTTCCCACTCTTTGGTACAACCCCATAATTCTATTCATCCCCAAACCGGGTAGCCCCTGCAGCCCGAACAATCACCATCCGATTCCCTAATGTTTTGCGATTTTGAAAGTTACAGAAAACACTATGTTAGAATCTAAGCCAACTCCTGAAACTTGAAGGACTGTTCAGCAACCGTCATTACGGCCTCCGCTCTCGTCAAGCTACCGTTGACTTACTTGAACTCATCTTGTGGTTCTAGTTACATACTATCGAAAACTACGAAAAAAGCCCAATTAATTCCGCATGACATCTCAACAGAGTTTGACAGATCTCATCATTAGGCCTAGTGACAAATCACATCACGTTCTTGTTTGCGTAAGCTTTCCTATATTAGACAAGTTGTCTCCATAACCGAACCATCTCCTTCAGAGTTTTGTTCTGTAATCAATACTTTCTTCTTTCTGACTACGATCCATCAACCGAGGCCCATCCACGCCCTTTACTTTAACACTAACCTTCAGCCTGACGTTGCACGATCTGGAATCGATTGGGACTACCATATTGTTTGTGCTTCGTCAAATGCCTACTTTGGGCTGAATTTCAGATTGAGGCACCGACAATTGTGTTCTTCTTAATGCTTCCAAAATTGCCCTTTCGTTCACCACCTTAGATACCAGTCATCTTTTCTTTTGGATTTCTATCATTACTTTTTTCATGTTTCATGTACGATTGTATTCATTTTGCCCTAACCCGCTCCCACGTACTGTGCAGCGCTCAAATATACCTCACATAAATACTGTAGTCCAGTATCGGCTGGATCTTCGTCTTCCCTATCTATTTTCACTTATGTCCAAAGTACAACCATGAGCCTCATTTATAAATCTTTCCCAACATCAAGTAGAAAATCCTCGGTCTCATATCAAGCCGTCGCTTAGTGTATCCTCTTTTATCAGTGCTATTTTTTCACCCAAGTTTGCTTGTGCCACCTTCCTCCTTCGACATTTTCATCGATGATTCAAGAGAACAGGTGGCCTCATTCATTTTTTCATTGAGGAGAAATTGATGGGAACAGCTTTCATCAATCACTCTATTCTTCTTATTTTGAGAAATTTACGATTGCGCCCTTCTGAATAAAAAACTTCTCATTTAGTACGAGGCTTATCTGTACCCGATTCACAGATTTGCGGAAGAGTAGTACGTCGATGTAAATGTAATTGACCATATGTACAGTAAGAATGACTTACTAACAGACAAGAAGCCGCTTCGAATTGCATGGGGCCATGGCAAACCAAAACTACCCACATAGGTATTAGAAAAGTCAGTCAAATTCAACAATGCTTTACATGTACCACATCTTTAAGCGTGCACCTAGTGGCAAAGACACATTCCATAGACATAGAAACCCGTTGCATGTTGAAGGAGGTCCGGCAGACAAAAACTAATTCAGAAAGCCAGAAAGTGTAGTGACAGTCCAGACGACAGCGCGATGTACGCTGTGTACCGTGAACACCAATGATGACTTGTGAAGCCGGAGGACGAATCCCTTGCCTCCGGCGAGGTACGCACCAGTCAGCCACCACCGGGCCAACATCAGACCATTGAATTTAAAGGGAACACTTTTTGTTGTTTTCCACAGTAACAAGCTACTTCTAATTTCAAGTGAGTTTGCAATTTGCAACCAAAAATGCCTCTAGAAACCGCGACTTGTAACGAATAGGTCAGAAACTCGATATAAATTACAAACCAACATTGTGGGCGGTTCATTTAAATCAAATACCCCAAATCCCGCATGTTTGTATAGAACCCATCTCTGAAAGAGGCAATTTCACCCACTAGATATTTATGCCGGTGGTTTCAGAAACCTTATCGAATATCAAAATGAAATGACGTCCACAGAATCTACAACCAGTTTTGATGGACAATGAGATTTTCATCGTAAAAAGACTTCTCACGCCAAATTTCTCTTGTTTGATCGTCGCTTCATCTAAAGCCATTAAAATTTAGCGGTAGTTTCATTTTATTTATTCTGACTCTATTGTAATCTATCGTTAGTTGGCTGCTAAACTGATAGTATCAGAAAGTGGGCGGTAAACGCTTAAAAAGGTTGTACTAGTCTCTCAGAGTTTTGACATAATAAGTTACTTACTAGCCTGTTCCGAAATATTTCCGGATGTTGGATGCTGTTTTCTTTTCGGTCGGCGCCATCGACCTAAAACAAAGATCTTTGGGTGATAGATGACAACCATGAAAGCGAACCAAGTAGCACAGAGCAGATAAAACAGTTTCGTTTTTCAATCGGTGATCTGATCAGGAAAAACGTGATCATCGGGTTTCACTTCTTCCAGTGAAAAAGGAACCCACATAAATTAAGAGAGTGGTGATGGTACGTAATCACCTATACGCAGTAATAAGCGATACAGGATACTAGGTATATGGGGAATGGTTAGGATGGGGAGAAAGGGGGCTTACCGAAAACGTATTGATCGGAGTTTTCAGATGTAAATGTCGTCCACTGCTTTTTGGTGTACCGTCCTACTTACTATGCATCGTGTTATGCAGTGACCGTGAAAAAATCAACCGCTAGTACAAACGTCATGTTATCACCATAGGACGGCGAATATATCCATAGTAATTGAAAAAAATTGGTATCTTAACTGGCTGTCTTCCATCTAGGTTAAATGCATCTTTACTTATTCTAACAATAATTCTTCTATGGAAGATTAACTTGCATTGAAACTCAGTTGAAATGCAGTTATCAATGAACAAGTGACAAATCACGCTGTTCATTGATTTCGCTTGTGGATTCCGCGTAGGACGTCCTCGTGTCTGGTGAACGAATCAGTCTGCCAGTGAATGGTTGGAGTGTGACGTAGCTTAAAAGCCAAGCACAAAGTGATGAACAGGCCTTCGAAATTCTATCCACAGATTTATCGAATGGAAGCAAAAATCACAATCCATGTCGAAAGTAATAATTAGGGTTACCATAACCCACAAAATTTCCATTTTGGGGAGATCCGCTTAAACACACACGGAATAATACAAACGTCTGCACCCAAACATGGGGATCACATGAAGTTTAATTGCAGAATGTTCCCCTCAATTTGGTCGGATAATGTGATTATCCTATGAAGCTAAACAGTTCAATAAACCACACAAAGGACATAGTAATGTGTGACTGAAAAAGTATTCATCAAAGTAATATTCAGTTTGAAGTATTTTTCCAAACATCAGGACCCTTACAGTCTGATTTTTTCGTACAGCCCATAGCTTCTATTTTTTCTACGAGGGCTACTTAACGCCCTGTCCCAATGTTGTATCAAGATACTCAGGCGCAAGCCATGCTGAAATACCTGGTATCCAATGAGGACTGGATTGGTAAATTGGCTGGCTTAAAGAAATTTAGGCTATAAGATTACGGACATGGACGCCAATCAGCATCTACTTGTAACTATCACCTTAAGAAAATAAAGCTTGTTTATTGTTCTCTCCAATTTCAGCGTAGGTAAAGATGACCAGTGGGTGCCATTAAGGCATGCTGTACGAATTTGAAGCTATGTAGCTGTGTATGGGTAAACCCTTATCAGACCGGTATCCGCACTGTAATAAAAACGATAATAGTAATAACAATTATCTGTAACTTACTTAATTTACTATTATAGGACAATCTACAATATTTCCGGGAGGTGGCCGCGGCGAAGCAAAAGCCGACCAAAGGGAAAGTGACCCCTGGTTTTTTTTCTAGACATGATATAGCTTGTGTTACTCAAAATATTACTAGCGAATATTGAGCTTTTTCAACGTATACGATAAATGTCTATTTGCAGAAAAAATGTAATCCAAACATTATACGGGTCACACATCCCTTTGCCAATGTGCAGTAGTCTTTGTCAAACACTACTAAGTTGGATTGAGTTGAGACAAATGTTTGCACTTTTGGAATACTTTAAAAGTGTAGGTAGAAAAAAGTGCGACTTTGGGACCAGAACTTAAATGGATCACCTTGTTTTCTGGAGGAAAGAGTAAAATTCAATTTGGTTTTATTTCATTAGTCTAACTGAAAATCGGAGTCGATGTAACCTTGTATTTATCACCTCTGACACCGTCTTCAGACAATTGGATGATCCAATGAGGGAACTACATAAAAACCGGAATAATCAATCACCGATAGTCAATCGCTGAAGCGAACCTCTCGACTGAGGTACAAGATATCTTCTGTCTTATATTCCACTCAAATGATAGTTTTACTTTCAAATGAGTTTGAGGCTCTTCTGTTGTCCACAAAATGGCTATTACCTCAACAGCAGTTATGTGCGGAAACGAAACTGTTTATAAGAGATATTAAGTTGTTCTGCCCTTTTCTACCGACTCCATCCGTCTGAGCAACTCTCGCTCGATTTCTCACTGGATTGCTGATGAATACCAACTGTTGAAAAAGTGAAGGAATTCATATGGCGTTTATTACCATTTCACCCACTCTTTGTGAAAAAATACTGTCTGCATAACACAAACTGTGAGTACCTCCTTCTTCTGCTCAGTTTCCGTGGGGCTGCATAATACGTTGTAAACAGCTGGTGGATAAATCATCTTAAACAGGCGAATATGGTAATTTGCGTTCTTTTTGCGTGCGTCCGTACTCGGTTCATTTTTAACAATATTCACAAATAACTACTTTTTCTCACAACATTACTCCATAAACTATTATTAATGTTGTAAACAAGTGCTTCTTGTTCACGGAAGAAAAGGACAGAGTGTTCTACGATTCCACAATGAGTAAATTTTGGCTATCAAATTGCGCTCATTTAGGATATTTCGTTCAATGTTCCCGCATAAATTCGCATTATTGCACTTGGCTAAGTTTGAACCCAACAACTACATGAAAATATTCACACCCAGATCAGTTACGATACTGACTTTCAAACCTGAATTTCCGATTGCTCAAAACGCATCACGCTGACATATTATTTATTTATTTATTATTTATTATTATTCATTATCTTATTTATTTATTATTTATTAGTTAATTTGTTGTTTAGTTGTTTATTAATTATTATTTATTATTTACTCCTACAACGATTCGTCGCTTTAGTGTTTATCAGGTATCTAATCGTAATGTTTTGTACATGCCAGCTAACCAGGCATTCCCCAGTGTGCTTATACAGAAAGAAGAAGGTCAACAAGTTTCCTCTGCTGACTTAGGACAATCAATCATCTAGTTCCTCCCACGACGATTGCTTGGCAAGCAGAGAGTAGATCGGAGAGAATGGATCATACGGAACAACTGTCCAACGAGAAATGGATAGATCAGTAGTTTGTGATGAGTGAAAGAAGACAGGTCACACCGCGCACAAATAAGAGGAAAAGGACAGAACGCTCACCTGGACAAGTCGGTCTTGTATCAGTTATAGCGTCTGTCAAGTCGGGAATCTAATGTTGACCGTTTATTCTGCAAACTATCTCGGCTTTTCCCCCCAAGGTTTGATTGAACGTACCTTAGAGCAGTTCAACTGAAATTGCTCATAAGTGATCCAAAATTACTTTTCCATACATTGGTGAAATATATCTGATTCCAATGATTTTTCATCCACAAAATCAACGTATCTTCTATCTTTCTTGCTTACGATGACTGGTAGTTAAGCTGTTTTCCCCAACATGGTCCACTGAACCGACTGTGTAATCAAAAAAAACACGGACGATTACATTGTTTTCTCACCCAACTGTTCACTGGAGGAAGAAACCGATTACACAGGAAAAGTATGTACCCCCAGTCCGTTAAACTGCTGGGACATTATCCAAGGACCGTCGAAGATCTTTTCTTATGTCATTTCAAATCTCTTTTTGGCTTCCGAATATCGAGATGGAAGTTCAGGCATGCCGGCATAACCCGAAAGTGGACTGCTCAATTCACCTAATTTCTTATGGATTTTTTTCACTTGGAAAAGCAGTCTCGAATACTAGATCAGTTCAAACATCCTAAGTCAGATTGTGCCATTAGACTTATGGATTCATTCAAACTGATGAATGAATATGTTGAGAGGAGCTTAATATGAGGAAAACATTGATCGTCCGGCAAGGAATCTCACCAAATATTTAGCTAATGTTGACGAAGTCCGAATAGAACCATTATTTGATCCGTAGACTTCCAGAGATGTGCTTTAGTCACGAGATTCTTGTTTTCTCTAGTCTAACTGTGAGTTTGAAGTTACTTATTTGCCCCAATATTAATTACATTTTGTATCATGATAGAACATGATAGAAACTTCAATGTCTGCACCTACAAAATATCTGGAATTCAGAAAATCTCTTCGACAAAATTTTCCACTCAGAACTTCTTTCTTCTACCACCTATCATGCGTGCAAAACTTTTTTCTGCATTGGCTGCAATATTTTCCACCTAGTCGATTCTAGAGTGTACTGCCTTATGTTTTACCAAAACTACGAACAATATCTTTAAGCATGAAAACATCCGTCAAAAACTGTCCGGGTGATGGGCGTGGTATAACCCCATTCTCTCCCCTTTTCCGAATGGCATACTTAGAAATACAGAACAATACTCCGAGCAAACACAGCACAAAGGTAGAGGAAAACGGTCGAAATTTTCAAGACATGAAGAATTTCCATTCTCTTTTCCTTATTTTGTTGAATATCCACGATAGGGCACACGTCCAACAGCACAATCGGATTCTGAATGCATGTTTACCTAACATTTTTCGGTAATTAGAAATGTTACGGCACACATCCCGACCAAACCCTTTTGTTTTCCTATTTGCGAGAATTTGATGTATTATAAGATTCAATGGAACGTTATAACCACTCAATTACGGGAACTATTTCACATTTCGCTTGAGGGAGTTTTATCACACGATCGCAAAACAAGCACGCAAACGTTGTAAGCATGCAAATAAATCATCCCGAATATCCAGTTTCGGAAAAATCCCATTTGTGAAGCACGTTATTTGTATTAGTCTATTTTCGTATATTCACACTAGTCGCAAGTCAAGGCGTGATTTTCGAGTCTAACGTCTCCCACTCAGTGAACGCAATTTGACTTTACAAATTCAGCATATCGCCTCGTCACTTAGACGAAAGGCATAATTTAATAAAAACAATTTAGACTAAGTTAGTGGAGAGTAAAACGATCCACTGGTTGTATCCGCGTTATTACCACGGTTCGCCAGTCACTCTCGATCGATCAGCCTCTTCTCATGTAACAAAACTATTTGTTTTATATGTAAATCCCCAAAAGTGAACAAGCTCCCACCCCTCTCGCGTAACCCAAGACACACAGCATGTTACGATCATGTGTGGTTGTACTGCTTTCCAGTTATTATCCTCAGCCTATTGAAGAAAGGTTTTGAACATGACGATAAGATCCATAAAACACATCTCCAAGTTCAACTTCCTATTTGCTCGCATTTCTGCGTATCGCAACTGTGCTTTGCCGCATCATGCTCGCCTGTTTGTTGATCCAGTGAAAGCAACCAAGACCTACGGAACCGCTTAACTGGGTGAAAATTACCATAATTTGTAGGTATTTTTTGATTCTGTAATTTTATTTACACAGATATGGTGTAAATACTGAAAATCCACCCAATCGGGTGCACAAAACTAGTAATGACTTGACTTGAAGCTAATACAATGCTCCCACCCCCACTCCTACAGCGAACATCGTTAGGAGTGACCAAGTTTGTTCGCTCCTCGGAGGGACGTTCATGTTATAGCACAAAACATGGTTAAAACTCGAAGACAAGTTGTCAGACCCGCTAAACTTGTGAAACGTTTAAATGAGATTATTGGTGCCCATCGCGTTTGAAATAAGACACAAAACACATTTTCAGTAGCAATTTATTTTATCAGAAAATAATCCATTGCTCATTGTTTCTTGCTTTGTTGTCCCCGGTATACAGCTACCTTCTTTTCTAGGTCTTCTACTTTGGGTATAAAGTTCACTCTCAATTCTGACGCAAATTTTCGTGGTAGTTGTGCAGCTTCAATTGTACTCTTCAGCACAACCTTTTCGCATTCGGACGTCTCGGTCATCATCACTGCCCGAGACTAACGTCTTTGCATCTTACATACACATGGTGTTTTAGTCTGATAGACAAATCATAACTAGCGAGGAAAATAACACACAGGACTGCCTAAGATTCCAATGAAAATTCATCCAGAAGCAACGTCGTCGTTGCATTGTCATTGGTTGGGCTATCTGGGCGGTCCACGCACATCAGACGTGAGATTGATTCTTGATGAATCCCACAGTTTTGAAACATACGAGAATGGTCCTGATGTGTTCAGAATTCGGAGAACAGTACGCAATAAATCCGTTTATTAGTAAAACAGTAAACGCGCACGTGAGTAAACAAGTAGGCAAACAAGTGAATCACCCACTGGCAAGCGCAAGTATAATAATGAGTCAAAGGGACAGGAACAACGAATCAATGTCAGTCACATGCCCACCCAAACGCATGTGATTGGTAAAGTGGAATAAAGCACAGCGTGGGATAGACAGGCATCGCGCAAGCGAGTGCAAGGCCAACGGGACCAGAATGAATCACGAACGAATCCCAATGACGGGTTGGCGACACGACAGGTCTAATGAGTGATGTCCTGTCAGGTTTGTTTAAGCCGGCGCGTTGCGTCCAGGAGATTATTCTGGAGAAGAATCAGATCTACTACGTTACTTACCTGCTGAAATTAGGCTTTTCCGCCAGCACCGTCATCCATTATATTGGCTACGTGTATGAGAAGCCACTTTTTGTATTTCAACTTCACCTGTTGGATTATGCCAGTATTCAAAGGCTGAAGTTTTGTCGTTGTGCTTGGTGGTAAAAACACCAACTTTGCTGAGTTGTGGGTAGGAGTGGGTTGAACAATTATCTGAGAACAGAATATATCGTCGCTCCAGGAGCACTCGACTATTGATTTTTGAACTCTTTTTTGAGGTATATCTGTGGCCATTCACCCTCGTCCGTTAGCGTAATAATCCACTTCCCACAGCGCTTCGTTAACATGTTTGAAGAATCGTGGACTGCTGTTTTTGCCGATGACTAATGGCTGGAGCTTTTCCATAGTAGAGAAACGGTCACCCTTTCCTTGTATTCTCGAATGCTGCTGCAAGCATCACCTTTCAGAACCAAGCTGGGTACTGTACCGGCCCTAAAGTAAATACCATTCTCATCATAGTTAGAAAATTTCTTTGAATCGTAACCTTCGTTCAGAGTAGAAACGCGTTGGTTCATTTTTGAAAACTCTTCTAGTTGAGACTTCTGATGCCTCACCGTTCGATAGTCTAGTACTAATATCATAGTGTAATTGGAATTTGTACAACTAGCCATTAAATTGGCTGAACTCACTATGCCCCATATCACAAGCCATCTCCACTGCTTTCCCTTTTGGTAACACTCCTGCTGCCGGTGGAAGTTTCCGCCGAGCAGTGAGTAACCATTCTTGCACAATGATATTGACTCCAGCGAAGCAAACGAGACGTGAATGCAGGATTTCTTGCTGACTTGAAGTTCCTTGATCCCAACTAGTCTTGAGGCTGACCTCGCTCCTCACAGTCAGGTGGACTTGCATTTATCCTACACCGGACTGGGACACCATCCTCATCACGGAAACCCCATCCTTGTGCGAATAATCACTTTACTTTATCAGTAAAGGTCAAGAATGTCTTTCTAGTTGGCCGTTCCATCACGATTTATGAGCGCCTTTGCATTCGAGTGGCGTGGTTTGAAAGTTGCAATGATTACATTAAGTGAACTCAGTAGGCCTGCCAGTTGTGAAATAAACGCTCAAAGTACACTTGCAATAGCCACCAGTACCGGTGTCAATCACTGCCGTAAACATCTGAGCGTACAGGGCAACACACTGCATACACGAAATACGGGGGTATCCAGTGCCACTATTTGTCAAATGATTCCAATGAATTTCCGTGGCCTACCTGAAGGGCCTACGATGCTCAAACATACATACCCAAGTGTAACATTCACCACTTGTCACAGCAGTGGGGCCTGTGAGCTTTCTTTAGTACAGGGTCAAGTGGCGATTTTTGTCGGTGTGTAGACATGCGACCCTATGGCCGTGTTCGCTTTGAGGTGTCCGCTCTTGAAGGATTTAACGGTAAAAACATTCCGGACTGGACATTGTGCTCGCACAATGGAGATAACAGTTCTTCGAGAGTACGCTGTAGCGGGGGGGGGACACTTTGTAGTTATTTATGAAATGATTCATCATGCAATACCAACGCTCATCTCACCATTGAAAATTATGGAAGAATTATGTACACCTGTTACATCTCCGTTGGAAATCAACAGCAGTGCACATTCAGCAATCCCCACCGAGACTGAACAACAGGGAGAACGAATATGAGTCGAACACCCGACCACGAAACAAAATGCCTTCAATTCACTTAGCTCCCTCTACAGAGAAAACGGTCATTAGGAGTCACTCGCTGGGATGGCACCGGATTGTTACCGTTCAAAGCCAGCAACGGAAGGTTACTGTTACAGTTTGTTGCGAAACAAATGCTTGGGAACCTGCCGCCGGATAGCATAGTGGTTAGGCGGAATTTAAACCTCTGACCTCTGAGGTGGCAGGCGAACGATCTAAACCATTCGACCACCTCCGGTCGCTGGTGGATATGCATTTCTGATTATTCCTAACAAGGATGGTACAATCCTATAGTGTTTTCATGGCTTTTAATGGTCAGCTGGGCGCTGGTACGGTCTGATGAATCGTTTTGTAACCAATCAAATCACTTGATGTATTTACACCGAGCCTGGATTGTGTATTCCGTGTTGGCTACAAGGCATTGTTTCCTTCCCCCACCCACCCCCTATAAGTACACTCTCTGACCGTCCTGTATATTCATTCTTTTTATTTCCACGTGCAACATGATGAGAAAGGCAGTGGTCAGTGGGACTTGCCCTTCTGTTTAACGCTGTACGATGACGATGATGATGCATGATACCAACACCACAAATACGGAAATGTGAACGAGGGAGGGTATTGCGAATGAAAACGGTCTTTTTAGTGTTTCATTCACACCATACCTTCCCCCGACCAACGACGATCAGCATCACTTGTAACCCATCTAAGGAGTCCGGACGCACTCACTGAGGCCAGCGTTGACATCAAATTAATCATATTCTTGTGCCAAGTTATGATTTGACCACGACATCGTTTCTTCCAGTCGTACCAAGGAAAGGCAGATAGCGCACAGAAATGTAGACATGCGTAAAACGTGTTCAAACCACCGAAGGCGATGATTATTTCCTTCAGGGAGCTGCTGTCCACCCCCAAAACACGACAACGAAACGCGTCGTTACTCACACAGTGTCCCATCCAAACGCAAGCAGTGCTTGGGATATATTGGTGGTGGAATAAGGAAAGTCATCCAGTGACCTCAACGCGGATCGGCCAGGATTCGCAACCGAAGAGCAAAAAAATGCGCACTGCGGCATTGCAGACCCGTCCTTTTATGGGTAGATGGATGTCGTGGTGGCTTTCCAAGTGATACGGGTTTATGGAGGCCAAGCTGGTCTTCGGTATTAGTGGTTTAATCTTTTTCTCAACACCACCTCCAGCTGCAATGTAGCTCCCGAGGTACCTGAAGTGACTGACTAAATCTAACTGTTCATCACAAAGGACGAGAGCAGACAAGGCATTCCGTAGAGCATCCTCTGCGGTAAATTTGATAAGAAACAGGGATATAGGGCAACCTTGTTATACTCCATTGTAGACGACAGAAGGGGTCGAAAGCTGGTCGTAGGCTCTAAACCAACCTGAGGTATGATAGTACAACTGTTTAGGGGCCTATACATAATTCTCGGGCCCTCCATTTTCCAGCAAACAATGCCACAGTGCAGTCTAGTCGATAGAGTAGAAGGACGTGCGAATGTATGGGAACATGATTATCGGTGTTCTCTGAAAGGTATAGCGGTGTTCAGATAGCTGCCAGTGGCTGAAGATTTGTCAATACACCCACGATCGGTGTGAAATCCAGCCTGCTCCTCGCGACTGTGTTCTTCACTTGTGGAATCCAATCTATAAGCAGCTTCGACGTTGTTGGGATAAAGCTTACAGCCCTGTGGTTGTCACAATCATTGCGCGAGCACTTCTTCGAAATGAGGACAATAACCGATTCCATACAAGGAGAGGACCTGCTCCAAATTCCACATCTTGGAGAACAAAACATGAATTTCCCTAGCAAGCTGAATTCAACCATCTTTAAAGAAGGCTCAGAGGAAGTTATCGGAGCGCGGTGCATTGTGACATCCCTAGGCATCAACTAATTTGCGGATTTCAGCCTCCGCTGGTGATGATGTTGGAGCCGGCCACGGGGCGTGTACAAGGGAGCAGTTCGTGACAGAGGACAGTGCGAGGGGTCAGCTGAATTAAGCTTCGAAGTGTTCCGCTCAATGTTCGAGATGCCCCCGCTGATCGCTAATTGACAAACCGTCAGTTTCACAGACCGTTTTACTTACATCCAGCTGTTTTCTACCTGTGACAGGGATGAGGTGGAGGAGCTTATGGGAGTTCCTCGTGGGTGCTGCATGTTTCTTCTCAGATGCACTTTGTGAACATCAGGTTTCGTGATTCCTACTTTAGTTTCCGTTAAGTCCTCGTTTCCAGGTAAGGAGTGTACCGCTGTGCTCGATGTCGGCGGACATCTATCAGCAACCTGGGTCCGCAGCCATGAACCGGGGGAACGCCCGATAGCATACCGGCGATTGGTGAGTCTAAAGTTCGTACTGGTGAGTGAGATGTGATGGTCAAAACATAGGGCTAGGTGCCTCCCTGTTGTCCGAACAACAGAAATCCAGTACAAAAAGATCTTCCAGGTAAACCTCAACCGATGACAGTCGACCTACTTAAACAATTATATCTCCTGATAAAATCACAATATCAACCCGGTTTGCTCTACGCATGAGGTCACGTAGGTTCTGTAGGGATTATCTTCGACTGCTTCTGGGCTACAGTCAGTCTTCTGACACAATAAACATACTGCGTTTGTCGGAACGGCGACTGATTACCTTGCCTGCACCTCCAAATCCTATTGTGCACAACCAACTTTGGACTGATATCAAGTCTAGCAGCGTGGGTTCGGTGGTTGCTCTCAAGAGTATACCAACACACCTGACCGGATGTTTCAGCTTTAGGGTCACTCGAAGGATGTAAGTAAAACCTTGCTGAAGGGTTGAAATGAGGTGTCAGCTGGATGATAGAGCTGGAGTCGTGAACGTGAGTATCTTGGATACAACGCACATCGGTGGCAACGGTCTCGAGTGTCAGGGTCAAACCCGACCGTTGCCCTATACACATCAGTGTTTGCACGTTTAGCGCAGCTGAGTTACAAGAGCATCGAGGAAAAACAATAGCATTCGCCGGTGTTTGCTGGCTAGTAGGTCTTCGGATGTCAGTCTTTGTAGAAGGAAGTGAAATTAGGCATGACCAACTACCTAGGGCATTATAGCTAATACAGATAGTCAGGATTCCCGATGGACAAGGACTACGTGAAAGACGAAATGGTACAGTTAGGGCTGGATGAAAGATGGATTGAGTACGGCGTGCGACTGTTCGCAAAACTGCGTGAAACAGACAGGAATACGAGAAACCTTGCCTATAAAGATCATTTGAGGTGTTGTGTGTTGTTATTCTACTCGATCGCTCGGTTCAGATCAGACCTTTTCTGTTCAAGGATGCACGTCTAGCCTTTGCTCAACCACTTGCGATCTGTAAGGGGGCGAAACTGTTCCAGACGAGGCGTGGCTAGTAATGGTTCATGACTCTTCTGAATTAACGTGCCGGGTGTGCAACACGACCAGGGACAATGACCATATTTAGCAGTGAGCATCCTCACATATTTGTGGCATTTTAAAGGTTTCACTGAGCTCCGCCGCTGCTTCTTTACGATCGTTTATTCGGCGAGAGTGGATTCAACTTATTCACGATTAACCACCATACTGGTGACAGTTCTCCTATCCGCGACTTATAGACGCGTCCCATGGTATGCAGCTCCGCTCTTCTCCCGGGTACTACTGACATTGTTATCAACCAAAAGTAGAACGACACGTTTTCTTGTGTGACTCTTTCTTTGATTCATAAACGCAGGTAGCACTTATTAAAATCTTTATTTTTACATCCTTGAGGACGAAACCTATGAAACCCATACATATTATACATCATATATATATATATATATATATATATATATATATATATATATATATATATATATATATATAGTACTGTAGTGAAACCATCAATTAGTTCGCACCACACCGTAGTTGTTGTCCTCTTACGAAAATGGAACTGCACGTGATTAATCAACTTTTATGTCGCCTTCACAAGCATCACCCAATCCAGTATTCTATCGATCTGTGCTCGCGTCGTCTTTGCCTTGTAAAACCACTCCGAAATAAAACACAGTAGACCGTTATAGTCCGGGGACTCGTGTTTTCTCTCTGATAGGGGTAATCCGGCCGAGGCGGTCCGTTATAACAAGTATTCAACACGTGAACTTGGTTCATCTCTAGTATCGCTTTCTCTCTTCCGGACGCCGTGTTCTATCCGCTGAAACAAAAATACTGCTATACGATTTTAAAATGTCCGGGATTAGGCATTCCACACTACAATACACTGACCTAACCGAAAATTTATGGATACAAACAAATATTCCTCATATTTGCACCTACTGCCTACCCATCGATTGGTTTACAAGCTCAGAAATTCCGTCACACAGTTATACGGGGAGATGGGGAAGTCCTTCGCCCCAACCGTTCGTTGCAGACCGAGACCACAATCTCATTCGTTTTGGACCGATGCACACTGACAGCCTAGCTTTAGATCTATTTCCTTGTAGTCCCACAGACAAACAATAAAAGATGAAGGCAAACAAAATAATTGACTAGTTTCATTATTCTTATTCCGCTGGCACGTCGCATTCACTTGAAAACAATTCTGCGGCTGTTCCCACTTTCAATACTGTGTGAAACCAAATGGATCGTAAGAAAAAATGGTCAATGAAGTGACTGAATTCATCATCATCATCATCATCATCGTACAGCGTTAAGCAGTAGGGCAAGCCCCACTGACCACTGCCTTTCTCACCATGTTGCACGTTGAATTAGAAAGTATGAATATACAAGATGGACAGGGAGTGGACCTACATGGGTGGGAAAAGGAAAGAATGCCCTAGTAGCCAACACACGGAATATAGTCTAACCGTATAAACGCACATCGATCAGTCATTCTGATTCGATAGAAAGTGACAACAAGATCGCCACTGCTCGCGGTTCGCTGCCATATCCTTCAGTGTCTCCAGTCAGCTGGTAAACGGATCTTTTGGACCCCAACCTCGAAGACGTGAAGCCCCTACTTTTCCTAAGTCTGCTGTACATTTTCTCATTCCTCGCTGCCACGTCATCTGTTGACCTCCACGTGGTCTCTTCCACTCCCTAGGAGGAGCGGAGAATAGGACACGGTACGGCAGACGTCTGTTCGACATACGTAACACGTGTCCCAACCAACGAAGTCTACTAAGCTGGATACGCTGCGACAGAACGTTCTCTGAATTAGTACCTATTGTCATTTCGAATTTACTCTTCTGACCTACAGCGTGGTACTAATGATTATCACACTCCGTAAAATGGTCGGTTTTAATTGTCAAAACACCTTCCGCAATCGTTATACTGTTGTTTCATTTATTATTTCCTTTAATACGTAATAATGGTACAATATATCAAGAAGAGGTTCGCGGCCAATTTCAGACTGACAATTGGGGAACGTGACCTGATCGGTGGTGGCGGGAGCAGGGTTCGAACTCGGGACCGGGTGGTTGAAAGCCTACTTCGGGGACCGCTTGAACACCGCCGGTTGAAGTGGTATTCAAATTTACTATGGAATTATTAAGATAGCTCATGCATTCTTACTAAAAGCGACATGAGTGTATGGGGTCTATACTTCAAGTATGTGTGAACAAGATGGGGTGAAGAATAACCGCACTTCAATCTACCATACAGGAATGACTCTCAGAATTGGTGAACAAACAGCTAGGATTTGACATGTTTGTCACCCAAGCGAATTTTGAGGACAGATCCAAAATACTAAAGGAGAAAAATCCGACTGGTTCCTCTCACGGGTTTTCCGTTTGATTATCAACCACCAGAGAGGAATTTTCCACGGATGTTTGGGACCGGTACGCAAGAACCAGGTTGTCTGGTCACAGTTCATCCTTCAGAAAATAATTCAACCCTTTTATTTAATTGGTAGTTGTGATTCACGCAAAAACTTTCCACCGTTTTGTTCGTATTTCTTTGGCTATATTCTGGTTTTCTGGATACTTCAGATGCTCCGGGAAAGTTCAGCCGATTGACAACAGTTAGACCGCAGTCACAGGGTGTTTTTCTCGTGTCCCCTGCGGGGTTTCCTGCTCCATACTAGGCCAGTAACATAACCAGGAATGAGGTAGTGATAACTGAATTTTACTTCAATCTTGGCGCATCAATGGCTTTGTCCGGACCTCTTGACTGAAAGGTAAGCACGTAAGCGTACAGAAGTCGTACAAGTATACAGATGTCACAGTGTTTTCGGCTACCCGTTGGTCACAAAATAGAGTGCTACAACCGATTTTTAAAACTAAAAAGTACTGATCTCGTATATTTGTTGCTCACAAGTGCTTTCGCACGCGTTCTTACTCCACTCAATGGTCTGATGTTGGACTGCTTTGAAAATGGAAATACGATGTATTCCACAAGATGAACAGATTAAACTAACAAACTGTAAGCAAACGAAAATTCGCTCTTGTGCGTATGCGGTCGACTCTGAAGTTCTGTTTATTTGTTCATGATTTACTAACTAACCGATGGTGACTGCGAACATTATATAAGCAGGTTCTGTAACATTCGAACAGTGTCTCCCGGTTACTCCGCGTTGATCAGTTGATCACTTGAATACTAGCCGGGTAGTTAGAAGAACAAACAAGAACCGGAGTCGTCTAATTTTTCATATCCTCAATCCAAGTTTATCTGGTCATCACAACACTCTGTCAATCAAGAACAGGAAGTGCTGGTTTAGTACTATCAAAGAATGTGAGTAGAGTACGTGTTTGTCACTCATTGAAGATAAAGTTTTCTTATCTCGCAGGCAGTATCGTAAACACTACGACAGAGCTAGATCCACGAAAGTTGAGTGGAAACGACGGGGAGAATAATTTCCCCTCTTAGGCGTGTTGACCCGCTGCTGATGAGTAAGTGGATCAAACCGGGAAGTCTAACACATCGTAACATGAACATTCTTTTACTTAGTTTCCTTTGTTATGAAATACTGGTACGACATTTTCAGTAAGGAGGTCACAGCTATTTAGAGACCGCAACGGGATTCCAACCTGGAACAGAAGGGTCTAAAGTTTGTCACAATGACCGCTTGATCAGCGCTAATTCTGTGCGCCTGATCTCGCCCCGACAAATCCCAATGACGCACAAGGCCTCAGCAACAATGAAATGAAACCGCCGGTTAAAATCCGGCATCCGTCCGTTAACATTTGAACATACTTCCTATGTCCTCTCAACATTGAACAGGCCTAGAACAACAGCTTCAGTACACAAATAGGTACACACACACTGGGCTACTGATACATATAATCGGATTTCAAGTCATCACTACAGATGACCAGTGTTTTAAGCCCGGTCAATAAGTGACAACCCGCAATATGTTCGCTGTTTTTATTAGTAGTAAATCGTTGGTGAAAGTGAGTAAATTGCAATCGGTTGTTAGGATAGTTCCGCTGTATAACCCATCGGTATGTGCTGTTTTGGATCAGCTATTCTAGGACTGGTGTGAATGTTCTATCCGTCTAATCTGAGATCTTCTTTCCTTTAGTAATACACCCTATCTATTCTAGTCTCTTGTATTTGTTTCTTATTACTGCACTGATCTCAGCATTACTTCTATCATAAAACACCCATATCTAAAATACATGTCACACATTCGTGACAATCGCGGTATTTTCTTTGTGTAAGCAGAAACGGTTTCGGTGCTTGTAGACAAAAACTAGCAGTACAGCAACCGACTTCGGTAAAGGCAGTTCGTGCCTGAAGTAATTTCTTTATCGTAAAATTGGTACGATTGTATCATGATTACCCAGTAAATATTCCGATTAACAGCACATTTTGTGTGAAGTAACTAAGACAAACTTTTTATCTGAGATAATGCTCAAGAAAAAAATTGCCGGAAAATAAGACAGATACAATGCAAAAGATTTCTGGTACTAAAAATATTCCCTTAAAAATGTCTCCTTGTCGTAAAAGCTGTAAGCATTTTCACGAATTTCGACTGAATCAATTTGTGAACAACAAAATACCAAGGAGTGAAGTCCCCACCCCTTGCAATACGTTTTCGTTCCCTTCTGGTTCAAAAAAAGGGGACAGACTATCTGAATCGCCTGACATACCGCGTACAGGTTTAAAGGGGAAAAGCGATTGCGCACAAAGTGAATGGAAGCCGCACGTGGCACATGCAAATCGGAACAAATGTCAGTAACATCTGTCACCGATGATGCAGTTAAACAAAATCTACCGTGTTGACAGTGTCCAACCCGGTCTCATCAAAATCTTTTTTCACTGTGCGGACAAATACTTGGACAGTGGTGCACAAGGTAATTTGTACAATTTATTGAAAAACCAAACGGCCCCGGGTTATGCGTCTTCTTTTGATGTGAACATATTTTTATCCTGTTCCAATACCATTTAGATTTAACATTTTCATAGTTGATGCACTGCCCGGGTTTTCCATACAATCGAGCCACAGAAGAGGAGTGAAGATTGTGCAGTGTTGTCCGATTTATACAACAGTACAAGGTGTGCGAATCAGGAAAAAATTGACTATTTTGTAGCTTCAGTTTTCGAGATCAAAACCTATATGTTTACGCAAAACAGACGATACAGTGTTGAAAGTGGCACTTCTGAATTGAGTAAGGTGGGTCGCTAGTTTGGTTCTCTGATAAAACCGAACTGCCTACTCAGAACAACATTTCCGAATCTGTTCAGAGCAGAATAGCAGTACTCAGATCCCAAACGTTTCGGCACCGGTCGAGGTGCTATCATCAGTGTGCAAGTAACAAGGTGGCTTGTTACTTTGGATATTTGATCATGCTTCTAATTTGGGAACGGGTAGAAAGAAAAAGTCTGCAAATTCTCAAATGGTCACGGAAGGTCAAAATGACAAGAGTCTTCATGCTTAATGAACTTAAACTTCCAGTGCCATCCAAGAGCATGGGAGTACTTCTAGAGGCGAAACTTCTATAAATACATACGGGTATATTGATGGTCATCTGAGCACTTAAGACGTCATTTCGATCGATGATGAAACGTTCGCTACCCGAGTGCCCAGTTCAGAAATCAGGAACACAAGAAAACCACCGTCAACCTGAACAAGAAACAGCGCCAGCATTCAAAGCAACTCACGTTTACAAGCTTTGCGTCCGACGTAATTTCTGTAATTTGAGAAAACACAAAAGGCTGCAAAACCTTCAAGCGAAGTCAGTTCATTGGTGGCTGTTGGTAGGGAGACACCTGGTATTTTCTACTGAACCTTATTGTTCGCTCTCGGGACTCTAGTGATTCAGTGCGCTTGAGTATCATTTATTGTTAGTGACACCAAGGATGAGACGTGTGGCCTGAAACCACACAATCTTTTAGCATTTCGAGGTGTGTGCGCCCATCAGACGGATTTCAGCATCCCCGGCTAACCGCTTGGCCTGATCAATGATGTGGCGCATATTTACCCATGCAGTTCTTTCAGTCCATGACGTAATGACCTTATCTAAACTCAGCACACACACACACACAAGTACGACCTTCAATATTTTGCTCAGTCACAACTGCTCACAACACAAGTCATGTGGCCAATGGACTTGACGGTTAACATTTGAACTCAACCTTTTCTCTGCTGCCCGATAGACTAACCGACTGTGAGCGACATAGTGTACCACTCCGATGCGATGGAATTAAGGAATAGACCCTTGCAGATCCAACTTTATTTCCAAGGCGATTGCCGGCTGTACTTTGAATATAAACAACAGTGTCACTTGCTCAAGTACACGAATATATATATATATATATATATATATATATATATATATATATATATATATATATATATATTATATATATATATATATATATATATATATATATATATAGATATATAGATATATAGATATATATATATATATATATGTAATTGTCGGTTACCATCTCCTTCAACCCCAAACACCTCAACTCACCAACACAATATTTAAGATGGAATTTTCCGCCGATTTAAACCACTTCGTCTTGTTCCGCCTACTGTTATCCGTAGGTGACTTTTGCTCTACAAAAAGAAATCAGTATGGCCATATCATGTGGTGTATAGGTTCAACAAACCATTAAGCGCCAGCCCGGATAGCTTTGTTTTTATGATGTTCGATACAACTGTTCATCCCGGGTTCGAGTCACAGTTGGGGCTCGGTGGATGTGCACCGCTGGAGATTCCTAACAAATATGAATCAGCTATACATTGGTTCCATGGTTTTTAATAGTTTGAACGTTCACATTGCTTGATGAGTCACATCATGTAAAAACAAATCAACACACAAAGTTGAAATTTCTCGAGCACGAGTTGTATGGAGAGCTGACACATTTGATCACGTCTAACCAAACCAACTCTATAGGTTCTAAGGCACGCCTAACAAACACTGACCAACATATTACGAAATGAGCTTTTTATCTGTCTATCCTGTTTTTTATATAGTCAGCATGTTATCCGTCACTTTGCTAGGGTGCCTTCTCCGGCTTCACTGTTTCCGCACCAATATTTACATTTGTCCCATATTCCCATACGGGCAAAACAGTTAAGGTCACAAATCCAAGCTCGTACGTCCACCTGTGAAAGGAAACAATGTACATAAGCAAAAACTATTGTACAGTAGAAGTATAAACTTTCTGTTTCATCCATGGATTGGACACTTTGAACCTCCCGGGGGTAAATTCTCCGCATACAATGCGGAAGTTCATGGTCCAGAAAGAGCATCCACTGATCTTGCGACTCCAGATGCGGGGATTTTCTCTCTGTTCCACAAACTCATACACTCATTCCACTGTCCTCATTATCGAAAACGATGATAAAACACGCCTTTTGATAGGTAAAATTAACGGTCGTGAACCCGTTTTCCTAACCCGGATCCGCTCACTTGTACAACTTTCTGTGGGCGAACGAACCAGTTCAACGGCTCCTGGCCTGATAAGAAGCAAGTGATACATTGATCACATATCGACGAGGAATACTTGAGCACAAAATAGTGCAGTTATCGAGATAATTACCACCACCATCGTCTTTGTAGCCTTAAATCGTCGCTTTTCGACAACCTTTCAAGTGAGTGCACTTGAAATAAAAGAAGACTACCTATTCCCACTACAGTCCCTTTCAACAGATTCTGCCTGTTAGAATAATTTAAGATTGCGAATCGGGATAAATTAGTAATAATTACCCGACTGAGCACTAATGATTGCAAGTCAATAAGAACAAACAGACAAACAATCGCAAACGGCAAGAGATTGTCGTCCCTTGGAAGTAATACGTAGCAGCGTGGGATGTTTGAAGAAAAATATTGAAAATGCTCAGCTTATTATTGGTGGTGAAACCAATTTCACAGCACGCGGACTGTAGTGTCACGTTGAGACAGCATAGATAGAGCTAATACGGAATCCCACGGATAGATCACCGCGGATTTCAGGCTGCATAAACACATTACGCTCGAACGTTCACCCTCAGGAGAAGATAAATACTGGCATGGACAAGCACGATTTTAACTTTTCGCTACAAGCTAATTGTTTTATGAAATCAATTATACAAGAAACACAAAATACCCTAGGTCAGCCTGGCAATCCTGTCAAGGTAAAGTAAGCCAGGACCAGTGCTCCATCGCAAGGAGTTGGATGTATCCAGTCTGAAAAATACGAAAACACAGAAACCTCCATGTCTCCTCTGGTTCCCACACCTTAATCAAATACCAATATGGCTGCCTATAGCCTAACCACCAAAAAGGATGTGCATAGTTTTTACTTGAACATAGTGATGGATCATCAGCAACAAAATGGAAAATAAAACTATAGCCGGATAAGTAAATTGAGGAATTTAAATATCATATCCCAAGGATGTAGTTGAAATCCCTAGGGAATATGAGGATGAAACGTATCAATCACAGTGGCCATACATTACCGCCTCCATGATTAGAATCAGAACAGCGTATCACAATAAAAACTGGGTGTATGGGGTGATTAATAGCAGTAGCACCTATGACTTGGTAGACTGACGTGCCCTTGGGATATCATCTATCTCTTAGGTCCCAATAAGGTAACCAGCATGCATCAGTGACCACACTCCGGCAAACCGATTGACAGTCGGGCTGAACCAGGTCGGGGGTAACCGAGGTCCAAAACCTTGGTCAGACGGTGTTCGGCATGCAAAGACAGTTACTCCCGAATGGGCGGACGTGAATTACTGCACAATCCAACAGCTGTGAAGGAAATCTGTAGAACTATTTTCGTCTAGTTTATTCAACCACAACCCTCGCACTTCTATGCTCTGATTTCGGTTGCTACCTTCCAGCATCGTCCAGTAAAGGGCAGATAGAATAGAAGCATAAAGTGAAAAAAATCCAGGATAACCAAAGTAATAAGCGGAACTCAAGAAGAGACAAAGAAAGAGTCGAAATGCAACTATGCCACTAATTGCAACACCTAGCCATATCACTTAATGTCTCCAAACATTTGGTAGGTGGGTCGCGTGGACCCCAACATGGAAGTTTAACACGTCCTACTCGGCCAAGTCCACTGGTCAGGATTTTCATACCTTTCTGCCATGCCATGGACTGACCACCTCGGCCTACCTCCCAGTCACTGTTTGCTTCCGAGAACAGCGTACGCGGAGGAAGCCTACCGGTAGGCATGCGTAGTACATGTCTCAACCATCCAAACCTGTTTAGCGACTGACCTCTGGGTCCCAACGCCCTACGTCCAATCTCAACATTGCTGATGTGGTGTTCCCACCATACTCGGGCAATTCTACAGAGAAATCGATGCTCGAACAACAACAGTCTTCGCTTATCTTCTACCTTCAACGGCCATGTTTCCGAACAGTATAAAAGAACGGACTTAACGGCCGCATTTGACACTACTGTTAACAGACAATCGGGTATCATGCCGGCGCCACAGATGACGGAGGTTAGCAAAAGCCAAACGCGCCATTTGTATACGCGATGACACTTCATCTGATATCTGTCCACCGGATGTGATGTAACTTCCCAGGTAACAAGATTTACCCACTTCAGCTAGAGCTTCCCCTGCCAAGAAGAGGTTTGGTGTTGACCCAACCCTGTCCTGCAGCAGCATTTTACACTTTGAAGGTGCGAAACGTATCCCGAACATTGTTACACTGTTGTTTAGGTTATCTAAGAGAGCCTGCAGTTTACTCGGATCTTAACCTAGAAGAACAAAATCGTCCGCATATTTGAAGTCAGACAGCTTATTACCTGAGCAAAGATCGACACCACTATTCTCACTCGAAGATAAGGTTATCTCAAGAATCAATTTAATTACAAAATTGAAGAGGAATGGCGAAAGAGGGCAACCCTGACGAACATCACTTCCCGTAGAGAACTTGGATGAAAGATGGCCGTAAGCACGAACTTGGCTTCGGCTGTTTGCATACAATCATTGGAAAAGAGAAGTTCGATGAGAGGCAGCGCCAGAGAACTTTGTGGTCGATTGAGCCGAATGCTGCTTTCAGATCAAGAAAGGAAGAGATTGCATGCCTATGGAAGATGTCTGTGCTCTAAGGTTTGTCGAAGAGTAAAGATGTCGTCGATACAACCTTTAGCGGGTCTGAAACCGGCTTGATTCTCACGCATACACATTTCGCGTGCACTGGATAATCGGTGAAAAACAAGTGCGGTGAGCAGTTTGGATGCGATACTTACCAAGCTAATTCCTCAGTGGTTTTCATAGGAGGACCTGTCATCCTTCTTGGAAACTGGCACAAACACCGATTTACACCATTCCCTGGAAATCCGCTCACTACCCCAGATTACCCGGAGGAGTTTTGGTAACTCGGAAACCAAAGCTTCGCCCCCATCCTTGATAAAACATGGAGACAACCCATCCGGTCCAGTGGCTTTATACGCTTTCAAATATCCTATCTCCCGCGTAATCTCCAATTCTGATAGAGAAATGATATCTACCTGCCATGTTTCTCCGGCAGGTATATTCGGAAGGTCCACTGTAGAAGTGGGCCAACTGAACTGTTCCCTAAAGTGCTTCGTCCAACAGTCCAGACGACGTCCCTGGGAATGAAAGAGTGATCCGTCGGATTCCCTGATTCACCCAATTACACCGGGTTTCCGTGGACCGGTGCCTCTAACCAAACGGAAAAGTTCGCGAGTATTGCCAGTGGACGCAGCCTTTTCCACTTCCCTACTTTTTGCGACCCACCACTGCTCGCAGTCATTTCTCAGGCTCCTAGTCAGTTAGCGTTTCAGGGATTTACGCACTTCATTGAATGTGGCATCCGGAGGGACGGATCTGTGAGCATCCAACAGAGCAACTGATGTCGAAGATATCCATCTATTGTGAGACCCATTTGAACCAGAGTCCTGGGTGGCGTTCGAAAGGGCATAGAAGGCCTCCATGATCTGTTTCCAACAGTCATCTGGGTCTTGGACATCCGGCTGCACCGAAAACCGTGTAGGCAGCTCTGCCTGAAAAGCAGATCATCGGTTATCACCCAGACGCAACCTCGCGGGATGGGTGTATTTAGCGTTGGTGCAACCACGGATGAGAGGTAAACAGAAGCGAGCTCGTACCGAGGCGTGATCTGAGTCCACGGACGTAGATCAAAATGAACGACAATCTTCGATTGGTCCACGCCAGCAGTGACCAATGACAATATGGTAAATCTGAGTCCAACGTTATGAAGACGTAGATGGACACCACGTAAGTCTATGGTAGGTGTATGCACTCGCCAGAAACAATCTGTGGCTAGAACACAGCCCGATGAGACGATCACCGTTGTCAGTGCGGTCGGATGGGATAGTAAACAGGCCTCCGATGTGCCTTTGGAAATCTCCCTAACGGCCAACCTGAGCGTTGAAATCCTCGGCGATCACCACCACATCCGTTGAACATGCGCTTCGAAGCAGCTCAGACAAATCTCAGTATAATTAGTCCTTGGCCTCACAAGAACTGCAGTCAGTCGGCGCATACACAAACACAACGAACAAGCATCGGCGCTTCAGTTTGTTGTTGACACGAACGGGACCGTCCAACCGAACTGCACACAAACGACTGCTGACTGGAATCCAGTCTAGCAGTGCACGCTCAGTTCTCATGCTCAAAGCAATCCCAACGCCAGCCTGACCAAGAGTAATAGACACCAAATCACCTGATACACGAAGAGTAAAGCGAGAGACTGAGGTTGTATCTGGGGTGCGAACAGTGATCACAGAAGTGGGGTCTTGTATTCACGTTTCAGAGACAGCATATACCTATTTTGAAAGTGTCAAAAGTTTTAGCGCGGGCATCCCGTTGCCCTATCTGACGTAGTGTGCGGACGTTGAAGGCAGTCAAGCGAAGTAAACATTTAGGCTTAGGAAGTGTATTCGATTTACACTCGACTTCTGAACTACTGCTTTCTTCAGAGCCGCAATTACCCGTGGCGTTTTGCATCGATCATAAATTGAAGGAGGGTAAATTGGTAAGGCACTTTACAGGAAAGATGCTGGTTTCTGGGCAAATCGCAAATACTTCGCGGCTGCCCACTCCGTAGAAGAGGTTTATCTTTGGGAACTCTAACAGGTGCCTTTGACTCAAAAGTCTCACCCACAAGGCAGTGGAGCGTTAACCCAGCGCGGGAACGTGACTGAAGAACCCGTGAAGGAACTTCTTCCGGTCTCTCACGTAAGACCTGTTTGTTGCAACCATTTTGTCTTGTCTTCGCTGGTGCTTTGTTATCGATCCACCTTTCGGATTCAGTTCTCAGCCCCATGCAGCCGATGGTGCAAGCGGGACGTGGACGGGGCAGCATCCTTTGAGCTGGGGGCTGTCCAGCTCAGGCGGGCGATAGCTGCCCAATGAAGTGCGATGACGTCTCCCGCCGTCGAGAGAAATCCCGGGCACTCCATTCCCACGTCCATCTAGTGGACGTTTTTAAACCGGTAAACTGTTTCTCTCCGTGTGTATTTGCTAGAGTGTACTCTCCAGAGGCATAGCGGTTGGAACCAGATGTTGCCCACCAACCGGTTCTGAAACTGGACTTCGTGTGGCCTCTACCCATTGACTTGTCAGGCATGATTGCATCTCCGGCTTAAAAAAGCCATCCTGCACAGCTCTTTGGGTCACGGAGGCACGCAAGCCATCACACCACGTCATGGTGCAGTCTCGTCGTGATGGATCTGTCGAACTAACAGAACTACATGGACCCCTGAGTTGGATTTAATCCAATTAAACGGTGAATGAGCTACCAGGTTGCCACCGGCAACCACGCATCAACGCACTACTCTCTTATAGCCTGCACTTGGTTATGCAAAGGCAGAGGTGCGCCCCGAAAAAAAAACGCTGAGTGATGCTGAGGACGTCTCTTGTACCAAACATCCGTGAAATTTCATGATCATGTCATCTACACGCTCTGTTGCAAGGACCTTGCTTCCAACCACCCAGCATGGGCAGTCGTGATCAGACACATTCATGAAGCCGTTTTATCCTCTCCAAGGAGCCAACCGCAGTAAAGTAAAGTAAGCGTAAGACGAGACTCAAAACCGCCCAAGTACGTGGGTCCACACGAAGTTAACAATTTGGGCATCTTTGCAAAATCGCCAAAGAACCAGTTACTCCAATCCAGGAGATCAGATCTGCTATCACAATGCGGTTATTGAAATCCTGCTCACATTACTGCCGCTAGCTCCTTGGAGAGGCTAAGCCAGTTTCATAGATGTCTCGAATGGCATCTGCCTACAAGCGACGATCAGAAGTGAGTTCTGGGCACAAAAAGATCCAGTTCTGCTTCAACGTGCGAACGCCTTTGAACATACTGGAATCCTGGTTGCTCAACGTCCGAGTAAACAGTGTTGATCCTTGTTTTTAGCAGTCCTTCAAGCCGACAACACCATTTAAGCATGAAGCAGGAAAGGAGCGCTGTTGTGAGATCACAGTATCTGGACTTCGTCGGGTATGACCAAACAACTGCAATCGCCAGTGTTGAAGGAATACTGACATCTTTTCGATACTCAAACAGAGCTGTCTTATCGTGTCGTTCGATATCATGTCGCGCCAAGCCATTTTGAGGATCCGTCGCAGACACCAATGCTCAAACACTTCCAGCTTCCTGTCGTCCTCGGCGCGTAGTGGACACGTTTCGCAGCCGCATGTTAGTATTAGGCGGATAATGACCCAGAAGACGCTGACTTTCGTTCGGAAACTGATCTTGTTGCGCGCAAAGCGCACAGTGAAGCTGAAGAAACGCTATGTTATCATTTTCAATGCGTAATTTGATTTCATATTTAACTTAGACGTTCAGGAGGATCATAGAGCCCAGGTATATTTGACCGGTGGTGGTCAACCATTGACCATGACGTCCCGGGTTTGACTCACACCACCGCCGGTCACTTCCCTGTTCGACATCCTTAGATCGGCCGTGACCCCTTTCCAGAAATATTGTAGGCTAACCTAAAAAAATACAGTGAAAGATTGTTATTATTATTTGAACGACAGGACATGCTTGATTTGTTCGCCGTTAAAGTATATCGGTTGGATGGACTGTGTTGCGCAGGTCGAAAAAGATCCTGGAATCCAATGTGTTGGTCTCCATTTCTATAGTTTTGCGAAGGATTCTACCTAATTGAGAGCCGGCTGTGGGGCCGTCGAGTCGTCCCCATGGATGACGATGTCGTTCGCAAATCCCAAATCGACGAGAAAAGCACCGGGCCCCAGCCGGATATCCAGTCGACGATGTAGTTGTACAGCACCGGTGACAAAGGGACAGCTTTGCCTAAAACCGGAACTAAGAGAGAAATCATAGGATTTATCTCCGTAGATGCACATTCTCACACGCATATCTGAGTAGCATAATGAGAGACTGACAAGCTTCTGGAGCGTTCCATCAGTTTGTAGTAAAGTCCATGACGATGCTCTGCCCACTGAGTTAAAAGCGGCCTAAAACCAATAAAAAGGGCTGCAGTCGGTTGTTGAAACGTGTACGAATGTTCTAGCACTCTACGAAGGGTGAATATTTGATCCACGCATCTCCTGCTACGGTGGAAGCCTCCTTGATTATGGTGTGTGCGCTTATCGAGCATCACTGAAAAGCGGTTAAACAAAAGTATGGAGAACTTTGCGTTGACACTGATAAGAATGATACCATGGTGGTTTGCGCGTAGTCTTGTTACCCTTCTATGGGAGAGGGAGTAATATTGAATTTCCCCATTCCGTTACGAATAGTTCTTTTCCCCGGTTTCAATAAAACGGGGCTCCAGCAGTGTAGAAAGACAGGATATATATCTCCCGTATGATACCGTCTTATTCTGGGGCCTTTCGGTTCTTCAGGTTGTGTATTGCATCAGCAATTTCCTCTCAGTTTGCCAGGTTGCTACTCATGTCGTAGCGTTCGCTCTGGCTTGCTGGAACCTGATTCACAGAGCTTGCCACGAAACGGCTCAGTAAATAATTAAAGTGTTCGGTCCATTATTGGACCTTTTTACACTGCTCAGGAATGAGTAACCCGGTAGCGTTGAGAGGGAGTGGTTCTGCTGATTGTCGCTTACCGAATGCAGTAATATTTAGGCGTAAGACTTTCCAGAAGTCACCGCAGTCTCCACGGTTTCCGTGATTTCATACTGGTAGTAGTTGCAGTCGTTTCTCGCCGAACGGATGGCTTCTCCTCGGATGTCCCAGAAGTCTGGTTAACCAGACGAGCGTCCCTAGTCTTTGCGAAACAATTGAGGATTTTTGGGTGAAGCTACTGCATTATGCAGAGTCGAGCTACTT
Source organism: Fasciola hepatica (assembly GCA_948099385.1). Lineage (NCBI taxonomy): Eukaryota > Metazoa > Platyhelminthes > Trematoda > Plagiorchiida > Fasciolidae > Fasciola > Fasciola hepatica. Next base: position 2,484,018 of record CANUEZ040000012.1, on the reverse strand, counting down.
CCAGTTTCTTTTTCCACTATCCACAAATCGATGCTGCCTATGGACTATATTTGAATTGTTGTGTTCTACGAATTGAGACGCACACAAATAATGCCCGAAACAGATTGGGCAACGTTGCATTGTTGTCTTTAGTTTTTAAAATTCTAGTACATTATAACTTCCGCATTCTGACCACTTGACGCGATCGTGAAAGCGCCAGTAAGCCAATAACAAGTCTGACCCGATTCATCGTTGTGATCGATTTTGATAGTATTCTCGACAGTCGGCTGTCAATGGTTGGCTTGTCAAACCGCAACCCGAACAGTTTGCGTCTGCATGCGTGTATGGATAATGGGAACGTTGTGAACACACGATTGGGACCGAGTATAAACCACCCTCCGTGCGCGTGTGCGTGCATCCGTAGGAAGCGATTCAAAGTATTCCAAGCACAATCTCTTCGCTTAATACCCGCTCGCTCACCATTCGGACTGTCGACAGAATCGAAACGGGCGATTAATTTGCTTGGTTCGTTGGTTTTATTAATGAAAACATGGCTAGCGTTCTAGACAAGTCGGCTATCAAATGAATAACATGCATTCATCCACTGCTATTATTCTAGTACGAATGCATGTCTACCCCCCTGATAGTTGGAGTGTACTGCGTTGTGTTTGTGCACGAATGCATATTAGTCGGTATCGCGTTGAATTAGGAAAACTGCAAACTGGATAAAGGAAAGTAGAGATGGACTGAATTAATCAAATTTCAGGCCACTCTTCGCCACGCTTAATCCGCGGATTCTGACCGTGGTCATTTGCTTCATACATTTCCGAGAGGATCTCGGATGGTACAATGATTATCTGCTCCGGGATGTCTGAATGGCATTGAGCGACAGTCTTCATGTAGCTATGCAAATAAAGTGGTGAACTCATTCAAATGACGGCGTCGAGTCCCCAGTCGAGGGACTTTAGTTCTCTTATATTTGTATTTTGTATTAGGTCAGACGTCTGCGCAGACAGAAGATGCAAAAGAATTGCAAACAGAACCTCATTGGAATAAGAAAATCAAAATTTGATTACACGTTTAAAACTACCAGGGACTGCAGTTGATACTCGCGCTCGGTTTGTGAGGATTTGGCCCAGATAAGAAACAATAGTCGCTGTGGATGATAATGCGAGAGGGTATGGAATGAAAAAAGAAGCGTGTGGAAGCGAGCGAGTTACACTTGGACAGATCGCACACAGAATACAAGAACAGTAAAGCCCGAAATGGTTTTGTTAGCAAACTTCACTAAGGCCAAGTGTAACAGGCACCACTTAGCAGATAGTTCATTTAATAACATGCAAGATACCTGACTAATGATCGACAGTCCTCGGCGAAGAATTTCGAAAGCAGTCTTCGACAGACCAGCAAAGAACGAGAGAACAGGAAAAGTATTGATAAACGAAAAGGGAAAATAATACCTTGTTTATCGTCTGTTTTTCAGCCTTCGCGTTTCGTAAGAAAGTCTGTGAAGTTTTTTACACGGCTTGAAATGCAAGATGACCACCTCAAAGTAGTATCGACGGTAACTACTACTCTGGCTACTCTGGCTAGTGACACTATGGAAATGATAGATGGGTCACAATGACAAGCAGATTAAGAAAGGATAAAGATGCTTTGAAAGCATTTGGATAGATTTTCAGAAAAGATGGATCAAAAAAGATAAATCTTAAATATGAGACAGATTACTGGAACAATTATTGAAATCTTGGGTTTCAGTACCAGCTTGACAGAAAGCCACATTGTCAGCAATATTTAAGTAAATGTGCCGGAGAACTGGTAGGCAGATAGGTGGAAAGTAAATAAGAAAGGACAGCTGGCTGAATTACTCTTGAATTACCCACCAGTGATTTGGTAGTGTTTAAGTTCAGTCCTGTGCACTGAGTTCTCTTGGGAAAATCATCAGACAACCATGCCAGTAGAGGCGTGGGACAACCCAAAGCCTCCGGTTTACAGAGAATGAACTGCGGAACAGAACCAAAAGCGGATGAGTAGCCTAGAATGGCACATCGTTCAGACCACGTCGATGTGTCCAAGGATTTGGTTACACTATTGATTAGGAAAGTGATAACACCCACAGTGGACCTGGTTGGTATACAGGCAAACTGAAAATGGTTGTCGGGAGAATCTATAGAGGAACTTCAATGTTTGAGAAGGACCAGATGGAGTTGGAGCAATAGCAAAAACACTATATTTGTGGGGTCTGGGTATTGGACATATATTGACGGGTCTCTAGCAGTCGGATTCATTATTCGATAACAAGGACTTATTCAGAAGAGAAGTGAATACATCGGTTAGGAAAACAGCATCGTGTCTCATGAATGATGATAACAGACCCTCAGAACCAAAAAACTGAAGTTGTTCTAGTCAAACGAGAGAGCATACACATTTCTTCTCTGGAGAACTGGGTTACTTGCACGCCATACTGCGGGATGAATCAGTTTGGAGTCGTTGCATGAGTGATTAAATTTACTGTTAATATTTCCAACGTCCACAGCATAGTTCACTCGTTTCGTTGCCTTTCCGCGGAGAATCCGAATGCCTTGCCGTAGACGGTTATTGTTGTGGTTGACTTATTTATTTTACGAGATTCATTATGCAGCATAAACGCGCAAACTAATGAAAACCATGGAAGCACTATACACCTGTTTCATTCTTGTTAGGAACCATCAGGAGTGCACATCTACCGAGTCCCCACGGGGACCAGAACCTGGGTGAACGATTGAGAGTCGAACACCTTAACCTCAGGCTATCCGGGCTGGCTCTCAACGGTTTATTGAACTTATACACTACATGATACAGTGCCCTTCCGACACTGGTTTTGAATATTATCAGAGCCTTTCCCGCACAGCGAGCGACTCCTATGCTGGACGGCTTCTGTGTAGGGGCCTAAGTTCAGCTAAGGCATTCCACTAAACAATCTACAGCTTGGTTACTATATGAGTAGCAGGTTAGATTTTATATAATGAGACTCATCATGCAGCGTGGATGTGCACTGCTGATGATTCCTAACAAGGACGAAGCAATTGTACAGTGGTTCCATGGTTTTCAATGGTTTGAACGTTCACGCTGCGTGACGAATCTCATATGTAAAATTTAATCTCCTACTACTCATTTACTTATTTCTTGAAGCGAAAATTTGTCTCAAGGTCGAACTGTCCCGGGATTTGTAGAGATGTTCTTTCCATATTCTTATTGATTTTAACATAGAAGTAATGCGACCGTTACAAAGGAAGAGGGTTTCTAAGGGGCAGCAACTGTTGAAATTTAAATCGATCGTCCGTATGAGAAGCTTCATATTGTAACTTAGTGACGATTCGGAAGAAAACCAAGAAAATGCACAGAAAAGGGACTTTTGTAGGAAAAGAGTGAGAAGCTGACCGGGAGTATGTTAGGCCTTGAAAGATGCAGTCAATGGTCACCAGAGGGTGTAATTGAGAGTAACTTGCACGACAGTGAGGATGCATTTTATGGGTCTACTGGAAAATTCTCCACCAATTTGAGTGGAAAAATTGATAGTTCCTTTGTGTATAAGTATTTCTGATCGTGTCTATTGATGTACAGCGGTCAGAGAAAACAAATTCACTTAATTCGATGAGGTGGTGATTAACACGGAAGTGTAGCGCAATAAGCAACGGTTGCCAAGTCGCTAGGCTAATGTAGTGCTGAATTAGTTCAAATTAGTCGCATCCACAGCTGAGGGATTTCAGTTCTCTTGCTTTGGAGATCACAGAAATTTTGTTGGGTGAACACTTCCGCTTAGAGCAAATGCTCACGTCTTTCACTAGGCCGGATCACTTAGGCAGACCACAAGAACATTTTCGCATCTGTTCATTTGCCCAATCAACTGAAAGCGTCAAGTGCTGCTCCAACAAAAATACAGAGATTAACCAACGAATTGACAATGAAATACGAGCAATTTGGGAGGAGTGTAAAGTGGATTTTATTTGGGCTGACATCAAAAATGTTTGCCTAATGTGTCAATTTACCCCAGTTAAGAACGAGTTCAGTGTGCTTACAACCTAATGAATCAAGCACTAGTCGACTGGAATTACATGCTGCTGTATTCCTATGACATCAATTCTTGTTTCACTCAAATGTGTTAACGAACCATCGGCAGCGGACGGAACCACTGTTCTTGATAAAGTATTGGTATTGGCAGTAATAAATGTTAATTACTTCTGACTAAAAACCGGTATAAGCCTTGCTCCGCTTGTTAGACAACACCTAGGCCAAACCGGTCTACAGTAATTATTACTAGATGACCCTAAATGACAACCCATAACATGTGTGTAAACGATCAGCGTGCTGAGGGGCAGACAGCAAAGCTGTGAAGCACTACTTATTTATAATCGAGCAAAATTCTCCGGGTTGATCTCTTAAAATCTCCGGAAGTTATCTGTAACACGTTTCATACAACACAAATCCCGCCGCATTGATGAAATTCAATGGCAAACCTCGTGGAAAACAACAAAACTATGCACGAACACGTCCTAAACGGAAGTATGAATCAATGATGCTACTCGTGAGTAGTTGAATTACAAATCACAAAAGATGAGAATGTAAAGAAAGTCACGAGCCGGACACAAGCCAGGAGTCATGGTAAATGAGTCAGATGACAAACTAGAAAAACACAACTAAATCAAACTCAAAATGAGAACAATAAACGACAAAGGATAAGTCACGGGTTTTAGATGACGTGAAAAAGCTGTTCACAGAAGACTAAACGTCATGTAATCACACAGGCACTGAGGAAGCCGCAGTGACACAAGATCTTCTTTATTCAAACGACGAAGCACAGCTCGGAAAGCCATGCGTGTTAGCGCTTGCAATGATGGCACTTTGTCTGAAGTTAAAGAATTCCATTGAAAATTAGAACGCAAATGCATTCCTCATATAAGAATAAGCTAAAAAACATCATAATGGTTTTCAAAATTGATATTGTAATGTGAATCGAAATAAACGTGAAAGTCTTATGGCATATGCATACATGAGCACAAAAAACGACAAACAGATGTCGCCGTATTCAGCACGGTTTGGCGAGGCATTTGGGATAAGGTTAAATACCGAGAACCCAGCCGAATACAATTACTCAAAAACTTTTTCTCTGAGGCCCAAACACAAAATATCAGACAAGATCTGCCAAATACGGTGGTTCGTTTAGCATAATTATATTTGCAACCACATCCAAATCAAGACAGGAGTAACATGAGGAAGCACTACACTATCACGATGAACAGGAAACTCTGGCTGAAGATCTGGTGTGGCAAACTACATTGTAATTCATTAAATCGAGTGTTTCTGAGCCCAGTGACAGCTGTACCACCAACCATCAAAACGGACTGGAAATAGCTGGACCGAAGCAACGATACGCTTAGTTTCGCTACGAGTGTAACACTATGGGGTGGATATCAACACTCCACCAGCAGCAGTCATCGAAAATGATACGGAGCCACTGAATCATATAATAATCATGCGGTCCCGTGCATAACAACAGCCTTGACGCTGAATTCATCAAGCATTCTTCGTTTCATCAAGTGGATTTTCCAAAAACATACGATTCAGGCTCCTCGTGCCAACAATACATTCTCTGAATTATTTTAAAACGTTAATGATCTAGAGTTCGTACTGAAAAGTTTCCTTGTAATAACCTAATAGAAATCAATCAAGTCAGAAATACAAACAAACTGCTAGAGTCCAAAAGAAGTGCCGGGGGAAACGGGTAGTTTATTGGAAACCATACATTCGGACAACGACAAAATCCCTCAATCATAACAAAAATGTTCCTCCATATCAATTATATCCCATCCAATTTCAGCCCGTTCTTGTTAGGTTGGAAGATTCCATCACCTGCTGTGTGCCTTTTTCACCTCACTGCGTTCAGTCTATGTGACTTAATCGCGTACTTTGTCGCTCCGTAGTCCATAACTGTTTTCGAGCAATAAACTACTTACTACTTTTGATGAATAGCAAACATACTTCGCTATAAAAGTACTCATACTACTGACTGCCATTGTTTTTGTCACCTATCTGATCCGGGATGGTTTCATAACGGATGACTTTAAACACACAGTGAACTTCTTCGGTTGATGCACTGTAAGCTTTTAATAGATTTTCCTCAAATGCCATCCTATAACATCATTCGACTCAATGGTTTTGATTCCGAGGCATATCCCTTGTTGTCTCTAAATCACGATATCCTTTAACCTTTGAGCCTCAACCGGGAAGTTCGGAGGTACCGAGGACTGAACCGCTGCTGATTTCTTTATACTCCTACATGAAGTCTTGGTCTGAAAACAATATCTTTTTTTCAAACGTTTTTAGGGCATACGAGTAGGCTAAGAAGAGACAGTTAATGGACAGGCATACATAAGGCATATCTGAACCACCAAAGCCGATTCAGTGATCAACTCGATTAGAGGATAGCTATTCATACTTAACATCATCGTTGCAAACTCAGTGTTCCCATCGAACGCCAGCAACGTTTTTCATACACAGATTCAATCAACTGTACAATCTTCATGGTCAATCTCAACCAACAAAATACGTAAAACCACGGGTAGTAAGTCTTACAGCCATCACACAGTTTCGAAAAAAATCTAACTACCTAACGTTATTAACTTCAGACTGAGATTCCTCGATACATGCGTAAATTTAGGCTAAATACCCAACTTGTGGAATCCTAAGACCACATGCAAACTAATCTGAGGGGAACTTCTTCTATTACATGCTTGCGCATGAATGCACTAGAAGGGGTATATACCCCATAGCCACGAAGGTCCACTGCACTGTTAGGGATAACTCGCAACCAGACCCTGAGACTTGGAGCGGAGAATCACATAAGGTCCCAATAGGGATCTTGTTTTGAAAAAACGGAATGTAACTCGTGAGATAGGAGTGGTGTGTAAGTTAACATATCATGGCTGTGACTTCTCCACTGTAAGCTACAAATAAGGAACCAGCTACTTCGCCAATAAACATCAAACAAAATCTGATGCCCAAAGTTAAAAATGCACCTCCTGAAGAAAATGGTAATGCTAAATCAGGGTCAGAACATGGTCGAATCAACTGAGTGAAAACAGCTTGTCGCAGTGAGAGCAAAATTAGCTGAACTCACTTTGAGCATCTTCCAGCACCGTGTAAATCAAGCTTCCTTTGGAGGTATAGTCCAATGGGGTTCTATTGTGCATGTCAGTGGGGCGTGGATGGGCACCGTGAGCTAAAAGGTAACACGCCATCAGTGCATCGCCTTGCTTCGCAGCCATATGCAGTGGGGTTGTGAGACGAACGCGATAGTTCGGATCGGCACCTAAACAGGTGGAGAAAACCAAACTTTCGCGGTACACCGAGTGTAACAAAGTGAGTCATTTTGATAATAAGGACTTAACCGTCGACTGCTTAAAACTTTCAGTAATGAATCATTAATTCTAATAAAAACAGAGTTCAAGATTTATCCGATGGATGACCGACCCCTCCGTGAACTTCAGCAAACTCTGATTTTGTCGTGACTAGAATAAGCCATCGACTTACCACAGCGGTCGAGAGCACTTTCAATGCAGCCAGTGAGGATTATAAACGAGATTCATCGTTGTCTCGGTTGCAATAACTTAGGCCGAACGGACCTTCATGCTACCTCCAATCCAATTCACCAATTCCCGTGTGCCTGCGGTTTAACGTCAGTCGGCAGGACAGAATGCATTTTCCGCCAGAATGCGTGAGCAAAGCCCGAGAAACTTGACCATTGGCAATGGAAAACTGCTAGTGCGGTGAAACTCTAACTGCGGGATTCAGTTCACTGAGTTCACCCAACAACTGCATTCTGGACCATCACAGGACCGCGACACCAGGGTTTTCTCAAGTTTACGGAAGCGATGATCATTTTACGGGCAAAGCCTGAACTTTGCATCCAAAAGTCACAACCGTTGTCACCGTCGTAGTGATCTGTGACTACACTGTCTTTCCTTTCAAATACGTGCCTCAAAAATACCCCGAACTGTCAAGTGGAAAATGTGAGCATTCAAAACAACAAACTGGTCACAAAAAGACAGATATAAAAGCCACTGCACTGTGTGATGTTTTTCCTGTGCTTAACCACAGGGAAAACTTTGCGAGCTCTAGTTTTGAACTTGGTTGTTCAGACGTAAATCTGTTAAAATGCTAGCAAAATTATATATATATATATATATATATATATATATATATATATATATATATATATATATATATATATATATATATATATATATATATATATATATATATATATATATATATATAGTAGTGAGTTGCATCTAATCGCTGATAAATTCTGGAATGCTAAGTCTGAAGTACGAAACCTGAATAATCTGTTCATGGATACAATGCTGGGTAACAGGAACTGCCGTGAGACGTGAAAAGCCCTGGAACAGTCGTGTTGTGCCAGGCCCAAGCTGAGGCTAAACGTCGAAGATCTGAATCAACAGTGCACCGCTAACGCTGACGCATCTTCCCTTCCCCTTCATATAATAAACCCCAAGAACCCAACCCCCTTATATCTGGTTTTGTCCACAGAGTTTTACAAATCAAGTGCCATAAGTCGGATGACCCTGACTTGCTATATCCAATGTTACTAAAAGCCTACTCTTTCGAACTCACATCCCATTTGACTGATCTGTTTAATGGTTGTACTGATTCAGGAGTGATTCTTGGTTGCTGGAGATCTGTACGCATCACACCTGTACCCAAGAAAAGACCAAAGATATATCGTCTAATAGCCTGCACATTTGCTTCGCTGAAAATATTTGAGAACGTGTTTCTCCACCACATAATTCCCCAAGCTCACTCTCCTGACCCGACACAATGTCTACAAACCCTCTCTGTCAACCTTTGATACCGTTGGCTGCATTGTAGTTGTATTGCTCCTACTCTTGATCACGGTGGCCGTGTTGTCAGGCTAATATTACTCAACTATGCGAATACATTCGGTTCTAGTGGTCGCGGTACTCTCCTGAATATTCTGTGATAACAGAGTTGACGGTCGTACTCTGAACACCCTTCATGATTAATTTTTCTAACTGCACACAGTTTACTTCTTGTGGTAACCAACACTCGTCTTCTCTTTAAAGTGACTCTGGTGTTTTCAAGGTGCCATTCTGTCCTAATTTCTTTTCTCATTTTATACCATTAACCTCTCCATTTCATCTCATCTCACTGGCTGCAAATACGTCGATGATTCTGTGCTTGAATGTCTCCATAACGGAAACGAAAGTCTGAAATTTATTCGAAACAGTCTGAAAAAACTTTCTTATCGTTCCCCGTCCTAAAATGTGTTGATGTGCCCTTTAATCTTCAAAGTGAATCACGCTACCAAATTGTTTTTAGTAACATCCCCCATCTTTTCATCGACAACCAATATCCCCCTATAGCTTCTTCCGTCCGCCACCTAGGAGTTATTCTTACTCACAACCTTAGTTGGACTGTTCACATAGAAACATTCTTCACTAAAATCAGAAAGGTTTCTTTTTTATCGTTCAAACTAAGAAAACTTAGAGTACTTTATACTCTTGTACTTCAATTTGTAACCTCTTGCGTCCTCACTCTTCGTCTTTACTGCTCCCCTATATTTTTTGCTGGTTTAAAAAGAAAAGGTTTTGATATTATCACCCAAATATCTGAAACTGTTCTCTCGATGCAGCAAACATTATTAGCGATTTTCCCACTGACCCTTTTACCAGCAAGCATTTGATGCTTGTGACAAATCCACAAATAGGCTACCATCCGACACAAATCATCGTCTTCACTCCACGCTCTCTAAAGCCGTCTCGTTCTCTTCCAGTCGCTCGTAAGTCTACGTAAGTCTACATATAGAAATAGCCTCATCCCTTACCTTGTCCGCTTACTCGTAGCCCGCAACCGAGTAGTCAACGATTTTGTTGGTCACCTTTATCACTAGTCAAATTGTGTGTACTGTTTTGCCTTGCCTCCACGCATTCCTCTGCCTTTTCCAATGAATCTTTACACTCTTTTCTTTTGGATTCCGCTGAAAATTCACCCTACATCGGGTGCGTAAAAGCGTTCATTCACCTGACTTGACGAACGTTCGAAATACTTACCTGTCTGATCCCAGAAAATACAATTTGAGCACTTTGAAATGAGCTCAATCAATATTTACTAGGCAAATACGAATGGGGTTTTTCCATCAGTGGAATCTTTAGTAACTGGCTTGATAGTACAACAATACAGTGGTAATAATTGCAGTTCATACCTCCTAAGAGCAGTTCATGAACACCGGCATAAAACCTCTTCTGAACGGCAACATGCAACGGGCAAAATCCGGTAGGATCGGGTGAGTTGAGTTGTGCTCCAGCATCGATGAGCATTTTCATAGCACCCAAGCGTTCTGAAATAAATTCAGATAAGAAATTTGGCAAATGTTTGTGTACCATTTTGTGTGGCATACATGAGAGGCGAACCCCAGTAGGAGGGCGGGTTTACACTTACGCCGCATTGCAAAAGAATAGAAACAATTTCCGTGGAGCCATTTAAAGCAGCATCACACAAAGGTGTATGACCGTCCACATTTCCAACATTTGCATGCAGTCCAGATGCAATTAGCAACTTGACAGCATCCACGTTCCCAGCGATACACGCGTGGTGCAAAAGAGTGTTGTTATCTGCATCCCGTGCGCACAGTGCGTCCGTCTGCTTAACCAAATTGAGTAGTTCGCCCAAGTCTCCAGTTTCAATTACACGTATTAAAGTCACGACTCCGGGGCTGCTTGGGAGAGCGCACATTGTTTGTAAAGGATCATTGAAAGCCAGTTAGGGACATTTATCAACGGCGACAACCCTGGCTCCCGTGCTGGAAAGTGGATGATAATGCATCAATTTCGAACGGAAAAGGAGGCAACCACTACTGAGACGAGCAATTGTTACCGGTGAATAGTTATTGCTCCCACGTGCAGCATATTCCATAGTTTCAACTGTCCACTGCACCATTAGAATTAACCGGCAACTTTACATACACTTCGGGTTAAGAATCATCTGCCCAATGTGCGTGCCGCATTACTTCAACATTACGGTAACATTATCTACTAGAAAACCAGCGCAAGTTCCCGCTTAGCATCACTTTCAAATCAAATAAGAAAAAAAACCAACCGTTCTCAATGCCATTGGGCCAAGAAACGGAAGTCGTTGCACTCCATTGGGTACTTATCACCCGCAGAGATGGGTAGCCTTCCGCTTGAAAGAAGCTGCCTCGTTCACATTCTGCTTTCTTTTTTGGGTACACAAAGCCGGACAGTGAATCGGTAATCAAAGCAATAGTGAAGACAGAACAGAAAAGGAAATACAATCAGATTATGTGACCAACCAGAAGTTTATTCCATGAGTCATCGTCATCATCATCATCATCATCATCGTACAGCGTTAAACAACTGGAAAAGCCCCACTGACCACTGCCTTTCTCACCATGTTGCACGTTGAATTAGAAAAAATAAATATACAACACAGATAGGGAGTGGACCAACACGGGTGGGAAAAATTAAGAACGCCCTAACAGCCAGCATATGAAATATATAGTCTAACTGTACAACACACATCGGTAGGTCATTCTGATTCGACAAAAAGTGACAACACAATTGCCACTGTTCGCGGTTCACTGCCATATCCTTTAGTGTCCCCAGACAACTGGTTGAGGGATCTTTTGGACCCCAACCACGAAGACATGAAGCACCTACTTTTCCTAAGTTTGCTGTACATTTTCTCATTCTTCCATGCAATGTCATCTGTTGACCTCCACGTGATTTTTCCACCTCCTAGGAGGAACGAAGAATAGGATACGGTAAGACAGACGCGTCTGCCATATGTAACACGTGCCCTAACCAACCAGGTCTACTAAGTCGGATACGCTGTGACAAAACGTTCTCCAGATTAGTACCCAATACTCGCTTTCTGATCTCAGCACTGCTCACTCGGCTATTCCACCCAATCTTAGCGATACTACGTAAACATCGATGGTCGAAAACCTCAAGACGGCAGACATCTTCCGCACGCAGACCTCAAGTCTCGCAGCTATACAACAAAACTGAACGCACTGCGGCACAGTATACACGACCTTTCTACTTCAGTGAAATATCAGATCGATGCCACAAATGATTCAGTCCAGCGTACGCCCCTCGAGCCTTGAATATCCACGTACTCACCTCTACTACTGTGCTCCCATCCGTCGTCACGCTGCTGCCGAGGAAGGTGAAGTGGTCGACAATTGCCAGCACCTCCCATCGAGCATCAAGCTCGGAATCGTTGAAGTCCAGTCTTGTAACATCACTTTACACATTAAAGGTGCAAAGCGCATGCCGAATGGAACTACAGCTCTTGAGATTCTATCTAGTGCACGTTGAGCGTGTTCCGTGGATTCGAACAAGCAGACAACTTCGTCCGCGTAATCTAGGTCATATAGCTTTTCACTATTTCCTAGTTCGACGCCTACGTCCTGAAGATTTTGCAGACGCACTCACCATTATTTCGTCCACGAAGAAGTTGAAAAGGAATGGAGACATGGGACATCCCTGTCAAACACCGCTGGTCGTTTCGAACTGACCGGATAGTTCACCGTAAACTCTTACGCGGCCAAAGTATGGGAATATAATGATCTCAGTAGGTTCGCGAACTTCTGGGGCATACCTTTTTCGATAAAGAGCACTGAAAAGCACTGTTCGATCAACTGAATCGAAAGCGCCTTTTAAGTCAAGAAAAACTATTATTGACGGTCGACGGTATGTGTGACGCGTTTCAAGTAGTTGGCGAAGAGTACAAATCTGGTCGATGCACCATCGACCTGGGCGGAATCTAGCCTGCTGTTCACGGGTGTTCCTCTCGCCAGCCGATGTAAGATGGTGCAGCAAAATCGAGGCTAATACTTTGGTGACTATCGGAATTAGGCTAACTCCACGATGGCTACTACAGTAATTGAGTATTCCCTTCTTGAAGATGGGAACAATCAATGACTTTCTCCATATTAACGGAATACGATCCGCGTTCCAAATGTCACAGAGCAAAGCGGTAAGTGATATTATCAAAGCATTTTCATCCAGTTTGAAAAAAAACTGGGGGAAGTTCGTCCGGACCGGCCGCTTTTCCACGCTTTAGTAATCGAATGCTCGACTCCACTTCCACTTCCAACGGGGGCAAAAGTTATACCGCCCAAGGAGTCTCAGTTGTTGACACAGGAATAACTACACTAGCGCGCCCAGCTAAACTGTTCCTTGAAGTATTTGGCCCAACGTTCCAGCCTTTGCTCTTTGCCATGGATGGGTTCTCCATTCCTATCGCAAATTGTTTCACTGACCTGAGTGCTCCGTCCACCGATGTCACGAATATGTTAGAACAGTCTCTGACTGTTACCTGAAGCAGCTGCTATTTTCATTTCTTCGGCTATCTAGACCCACCAATTTTCGCGATCCTTCTTAAGGCTTTGCGTAACTTTCTTTTGTAGATGTCTCCGTATCTTATTCATCTCCCTACAGTTCAACAGCTGACGATTTTGCTCCATTATACTCAACGACTTTTGCGAAATCCAGTATGTTTCATGGACATCGGATATAGGACTGCAGGCGAAACCTGCTGCCACGTGCATCGCCTGCTGGATATGGGTCCAATGCTCATCTACGTCACTGTTCGTCGTAGATCCTAGCTCATATGATAACTTCTGCTCATAACGGGTGCAAACGTCTGGATCACACAAACGTTGCACGGCTAATCGGGTTTGCGGTTTGCAGCGATGACCATGGAGATGGAAAGGAAAACACATTGAAACTAATGCATGGTCCGACTCTACGTACGTGGACCAGTAAGATCTACAGTTCTGAACAGAACTGCGCCACCAGTAGCTTAATGTGATATGATCAATCCGACTCAAAGTACTTGTAGAGTTAGAGTGCCATGTCGCTAAGTGACGCGAGTTGTGTCGGAAATTGGTACTAGACAAGGAAAATCGATTGTTTGTACAAAACTTGAGAAGCCTATCCCCGTTATCTGTATGCTCAGCAGGTAAAGCACAAAGCCCATCTAAACAAGCTTCTGCTGCACTAAGTTTGCCAACTTGTGCATTGAATTCGCCAGCTAGCACCACAATGTCAGAACCTTTACTGCTGCGAACGAGGGTGGCGAGGGCATCATAAAACTTATCTCTCTGGGTGTCAGAGCTGCGGTCCGTTGGGGCGTACGCCGAGATCACAAACAAACTGAGTTTAACACAACTATCCTTTTGAACGCCGACTGACCCCTGGAGTCTTACAGCACATAAACGACTGTTAACAAGGATCCAGTCTAAGAGGGCAGCATCAGCCTTGACAATCAACACTATTCCTACACCACGTTGACCCATAGCTCTAGCTGCTTCGTCTCCTGAGGTGCGCAGAAAATACCTCGATGAGATACCAGGAGCAGTTAGTTGAATCATACTGCTCGAATCTTGGATACGCGTTTCACTTACGCAGCAGACATCAATCTTCAGAGAGGTCATTGTGAGGGCTAGGCACGCCTGTTGGTCGGCCTGCATGAGTGTACACACGTTGAAAAAGCCGAGATTCAGAGGCTGACGAGGCTTGAGAAAATGTGAGTTACCAGACAGAGGATTATTTCCGATACTATTTGACAGTGAGTCGTTGCGAGTATCAACCGTGTTGTAAGTGGGAGCATTATGGGTGGATACAGGGGGCAAAGAGATATGGTTGGGGACAGAAGACAAACATTGAATAAAAGGGAACTCTGAGGAGTAGCCCACTTATCACTACCCCCCCCCCCCCCCCCCCCTCGATAGAATGGGTAGCGCGGTCCTGACTAGCCAGCACGACGACCGATGCGGTATGGAATCCTTTCTATTCGTGCAGTTCATGGAATATGTTGGACGGGTACTGCTAGGGTGTCCAACCGCAAAACAGGAGAACGATTAGGGTTCTCATCCAAAGCCTGTAGTTCTAACATGAACCTATCCGCAAGGCAGCGGGATGGCTTAGTGGATGCCCATTTGCTAGGACCAATTATTTTTCCCCTGATTTTACCGACTGAGTTGTCAGCTCAAACCAACCCCCAACCTGGAGGACCAGGTGACTGGACTTCGTCCGGCCTCTACCTACTGATCGGTTAGGCATGATTGCATCTCCGGCTTAAAGAAGCCATCCTGTATAGCTCTTTGAGTCACAGAGGTGCGCAAGCCATCGCACCACGTCAAGGTGCAGTCCCGTCGTAATGGTATTTCATGAGTGTTTCGGTCACCTTTCTTCTTTCTGCTTTCTTTTAGGTCAGACTGTTGCTTCGACGGTTTGGGCGGTTTGGGCGCCCCGTCAGCCTCTGAATCTCGGCTCCTTCAACGTGCGTACACTCATGCAGGCCGGTCAGCAGGCGTGCCTAGCCCTCACAATGAACTCTCTGAAGATTGATGTTTGCTGCTTAAGCGAAACGCGTATCCAGGATTCGAGCAATGTAATTCAGCTAACTGCTCCAGGTATCTCATCGAGGTATATTCTGCGCACCTCAGGAGACGAAGCAGCTAGAGCTGTGGGTCAACGTGGTGTAGGAATTGTCTTGACTGACAAGGCTGAGGCTGCCCTATTAGACTGGATCGCTGTTAACAGTCGTTTATGTGCTGTGAGACTCCAAGGGTCAGTCGGCGTTCGAAAGGATAGTTGTGTTAAAAGCAATTTGTTCGTGATCTCGGCGTACGCCCCAACGGACTGCAGCTCAGACTTGCAGAAAGATGAGTTCTATGATACCCTCACCACTCTCGTTCGCAGCAGTAAAGGTTCCGACATTGTAGTGCTAGCTGGTGACTTCAATGCGCAAGTTGGCAAACTCAGTGTGTCAGAAGCCTGTTTAGGTGGGCGCTGTGCTTTACCCGCTGAGCTCACAGATAACGGGGATAGGCTTCTCCAATTTTGTGCAGACAATCGATTGTTCTTGTCTAGCACAAATTTCCGACACAGCTCGCGTCGCACAGCGACATGGCGCTCTAACTCTACAGGTACTTTTAGTCAAATTGACCATATCGCCGTAAGCTACCGGTGGCGCAGTTCTGTTCAGAACTGTAGATCTTACTGGTCCACGTACGTAGAGTCGGACCATGCCTTAGTTTTAATGCGATTATCTCTCCAGCTCCATGGCCATCGTCGCAAACCGCAAACCCGATTAGCCGTGCAACGTTTGTGTGATCCAGACGTTTGCACCCGTTATGAGCAGAAGTTATCATATGAGCTAGGATCCACGGAGAACAGCAATGTAGATGAGCATTGGTCTCATATCAAACAGGCGATGCACGTTGCAGCAGGTTTCGCCTGTGGTCCTGGATCCGTTGTCCATCAAAGACACTGGATCTCGCAAGAGTCGTTGAGTATAATGGAGCAAAAGCGTCAGCTTTCGAACCGTAAGGAGATGAATAAGATGCGGAGAAAGCTGCAAAGACAAGTTACGCGAAGCCTTAAGAAGGATCGCGAAAATTGGTGGGTCAATGTAGCCGAAGAAATGGAAATAGCAGCTGCTTCAGGTAACAGTCAAAGACTGTTCAAACTTATTCGTGACACCAGTGGACGGCGAACTCAGGTCAGTGAAGCGATTTGCAATAGGAATGGAGAACCCATCCATGGCAAACAGCAAAGGCTTGACCGATGGGCCGAGTACTTCAAGGAACAGTTTAGCTGGCCGCACGCTTGTGTAGTTACTCCCGTGTCAACAACTGTGACTCCTTGGGTGGTATCACTTGAGCCCCCATCAGAAGTAGAAGTAGAGTCATGTATTCGATTACTAAGGCGGGGGAAAGCGGCAGGTCCCGACGAACTTCCTCCAGTTCTTTTCAAACTGGGTGGTGAGGAGTTGATAAAATCACTAACCGCCTTGCTCCGTGACATTTGGAAGGAGGAGCGTATTCCGTCCCTATGGAGCGAGTCATTGATTGTCCCCATCTTCAAGAAGGGAATACGCAATGACTGTAGTAATCATCGTGGGATTAGCTTAATCCCGATAGTCACCAAAGTATTAGCTTCGATTTTGCTGCACCGTCTTACACCGGCTCGCGAGAGGAATGTCCGCGAACAGCAGGCTGGATTCCGCCCAGGTCGAGGATGCATCGACCAGATTTTTACTCTTCGCCGACTTCTTGAAACGCGTCACACGCACCGCCGACCAACAATAATGCTTTACTTAGACCTGAAAGGCGCATTCGATTCAGTTGATCGAACATCGCTTTTCAGTGTTCTTTATCGAAAAGGTATGCCCCAGAAGTTCGTGAACCTAATGAGATCATTGTATTCTCATACTTCTGGCCGCGTAAGGGTTTACGGCGAACTATCCGGTCGGTTCGAAACGACCAGTGGTGTTCGGCAGGGATGCCCTTTGTCTCCATTCCTTTTTAACTTCGTCATGGACGAAATAATGGACAGTGCGCTGCAAAATCTTCAGGATGTAGGGGTCGAACTAGAAGATAGTGAAAAGCTATGTGACTTAGATTACGCAGACGACGTTGTCTGCTTGTTCGAATCCACGGAACATGCTCAGCGTGCACTAGATAATCTCGCAAGAGCTGTAGCTCCATTCGGCATGCGCTTTGCACCTTCAAAGTGCAAGGTGATGTTACAAGACTGGACGTCAACGATTCCGAGCTTGATGCTCGATGGGGAGGTGCTGTCAGTTGTCGACCACTTCACCTACCTCGGTAGCTGCGTGACGACGGATGGGAGCACAGTAGTAGAGGTGAGTACGCGGATATCCAAAGCTCGAGCGGCGTACGCTGGACTGAAGCACTTGTGGCGCCGATCCGATATTTCACTGAAGTTGAAAGGTCGTGTATACTGTGCCACTGTGCGTTCAGTTTTGTTGTATAGTTGCGAAACTTGGAGTCTGTGTGCTGAAGATATTCGTCGTCTTGAGGTTTTCGACCATCGATGTTTACGTAGTATCGCTAGGATTGGGTGGAATAGCCGAGTAAGCAACGATGAGGTAAGAAAGCGAGTATTGGGTACTAATTCAGAGAACGTTTTGTCACAGCGTATCCAACTTAGTAGACTTCGTTGGTTGGGACACGTGTTACGTATGGCAAGCACACGTCTACCGTACCGTGTCCTATTCTCCGCCCCTCCTAGGGAGTGGAAGAGACCACGTGGAGGTCAACAGATGACGTGGCAACGAGGAATGAGAAAATGTACAGCAGACTTAGGAAAAGTAGGTGCTTCACGTCTTCGTGGTTGGGGTCCAAAAGATCCGTCTACCAGTTGGCTGGAGACACTGAAGGATATGGCTGCGAACCGTGAACAGTGGCGATCGTGTTGTCACTTTCTATCGAATCAGAATGTTTGATCGGTGTACGTTTGTACAGTTAGACTGTGTATTCCGTGTGTTGGCTACTAGGGCATTCTTTTCTTTTCCCACCCATGTAGGTCCACTCCCTCTCCATCTTGTATATTCATACTTTTTAATTCAACGTGCAACATGGTGAGAAAGGCAGTGGTCAGTGGGGCTTTTCCAGTTGTTTAACGCTGTACGATGATGATGAGGTATGATTTGCCCAGAAATCTTCAGCGGCTGCTTGGAAAATATTTTTTATATCTCCGTTTTAACCTTCAAATTCCAACTTCAAATGATTCCTTTGAAAAAAAAGTCCCAAAAAGTCATGATCAAGAATTATAACTTGTGATAGGGACAACAAATTAGAGATAGGTAGAAACAAATGTCCTATTCTCAAACCTAAACATTTCCATCACTTAGGTGCTCCGAACTTTCGCTCAATTTGTCAAACGGGACAAGAAGCTGCCTTAACCAGAACTCTTGAAACAGATGTGCCGTATCTCCGAAACACGCATTCAAGACCTAACCTCGGTGACAAACTCCACTGCTCGTTTCCCCCTCCACGTGTTGGGTGATTCGGTGTTTAGTGTTTATCGTCAGGCTGGCAATGGCATCTATCTGAGCATGAAGGCAGAGTGTGCACTGCTAGACTATGGAGTTTCGGTAGATAGCCCTGAGAATGTGAAGCACCGATGCCTGTTCCTCGTTGCTGTGTATGCTCTGACTGACTGTAGCTCGCCTGAGGCTAAAGACAAATTCTAACATGATTTGTCTCAACTGCTCCGCAGCCGGCGACTATGGACATAACGGCCGTTATTGGCTCACACTGGAAGCCTAAGAGGGGAGAGGTTAATAAGGGGCCTATTTCTCATTCCAACCGATCGACCCGATAATGGCAATCGCCTCACCTATGTTCTGACCACAGACAAACCTCCCGCACAAAAAGCTGCACCAGACCACCTGGCGTCCTCCAGTTCCTTCACAGTGCTGGACTCAAACGGTTATTGCTGACGTGCATCTATTCAAGGTCGTCGCTCATTTTGATTGACTTTAATTACGCTCTTGTCCGCGAATATTTTCGCCAATGGACAAATTAACGAGGAAGTCAACCGTCACCCGCAGCTGTTGCCGGACGATAACCATCG
The DNA here is from genome assembly GCA_948099385.1 of Fasciola hepatica. NCBI lineage: Eukaryota > Metazoa > Platyhelminthes > Trematoda > Plagiorchiida > Fasciolidae > Fasciola > Fasciola hepatica. The sequence continues at coordinate 2,464,543 of CANUEZ040000012.1, read as the reverse complement.
ATTTTTTGGAAGCAAAAATATCCACCAGATTGTCAGTTAAGTTCAGTCCATTCAATCATTAACCAAGCACTTTTGTGCCCTGGTTTCCGTCGCCACCTTCAGATCAGATCAGAACACAGGATGAGGCTCGGGCCAAATCCGCATCCAGTTTCTTGCACTCCAGGCTTCAGATTTCCTCACGTACTGCAACAGAAAAACCAAACACCATTCGTTCCAGCGGTCACGACAATGCCGCAGGTTCCGAGTTGTTTGACCATCCATTTCCTCTTCCCCAAAACAAGAGAACCCCGGTGGAAGTACAACCAACCTAGGACCCCACTGAACTATGAGACATGGTAGCACGACAGTCTTCGTCAAAGGTGAGACTTTGACGTGTAGGCAGCTCTGCCTGAAAAGCAGATCATCGGTTATCACCCAGACGCAACCTCGCGGGATGTATGTATTTAGCGTTGGTGCAACCACGGATGAGAAGTAAACAGAAGCGAGCACGCACCGAGGCGTGATCTGAGTCCACGGACGTAGATCAAAATGAACGACAATCTTCGATTGGTCCACGCCAGCAGTGACCAATGACAATATGGTAAATCTGAGTCCAACGTTGTGAAGACGTAGGACAACACGTAGGTCTATGGTAGGAGTAGGTACTCGTCATAAACAATCTGTGGTTAGAAAACAGCTCGATGAGACGATCGCCGTTGTCAGTGCGATCGGCCGGGATGGCAAACAAGCCTCTAATGTGCCTTTCGGAATCCCCCAAGCAGATAGCCGGGCGTTTAAGTCCCCAGCAATGACTCCCAACGTGCGTTGAATGCAAGCTTTGAAGTAGCTGAGACAAATCCCGATAGGATTCATTCTTGGTCCCAGAGGAACCGAAGTCAGTAGAAGCACATACATACGACGGAGTGAAGTGTCGATGCTTCCAGTCTAGCAGCGCACCCATTTTCACTGCCTAAAACGATACCGACACCAGCCTGACAGCGAATACAATGGATCACCCAATAAACAAAAGAGTCAAACAGGAGACTGAGGTAGTATCTGGGGTGCGAATAAAGATCGCAGAAGTGGGGTCCTGTATGTGCGCTTGGGAGACAAAGCATCCATAACATTTTGAAGGTCTCAATGGTTCCAGCGAGAGCAGCCTATTGCGGACGTTGAACACAGCTAAATGAACACATGAACTTACGAAATGCGTTTGATTTGCCCTACTCCTGAACAACCTCCTTTCCAGAGCTACAATAACGCGTGATATGTTACATCGGTCTTGAATTAAAGAGTTAGCAAGGACGTCTTTTACAGGAGGGATGCCGAGGGTTCCTGGGAGAACCATACTCTGCGGCTGCCAAGCGTAGCTATTGAACTAAGATTTTGGGATGAAAAGATTTAGTGGTTTATATAACTCAAAAATACCGACTTTAACCCTATCCGTTCTCGGTGAATTCAAAAATGCTCGAAATGGCTCTTTAACAAACCGCTCCTAGTAGATCAGGGCTTTTTGCGGTCATACTGTGGCATAACAGATGTCTATTTCGGGCCTTTTTCTGGACAATAGTGCTGCCAGGGCAGTGTTTCAGCGGTGGTGAAGCAGTTTCTTGAAGCCTTTAATTAGTACACGGGTACGAGGCTAGAGCCCAGAAGTTCCCGGATCTTGAGATTATCTTGTTATCTGAATGTCACCGGTGACCTAGAAGGTAGTTCACCAGATAATGGGGCAATAAGAAAGGGAAAAAGGGTTCAAGATACAAATCTTGACAGTATCTTGCTTCCAGTGTTGTCAGTGAACTGGAAGACAGACCACTGGATAACGCGAAAGCCCAAGTAGCACACCCCAAGTTTGCCCCATGCGTGCCCCATGGGGCAAACTTGGGGTAAGCTTGGGGCATGCCCCAGGTTTGCCCCAAAGGTTGTGGCAACGTGCTACTTCGGAGGGTTCAGGATACTAGTCTTGACTGCATTTTGCTTCTTGTATTGCCGGTAAGCTGGAAGACAATTCACTGAAAGTGGGAGAGTAGCACAAGTGATTCCAACCTGGAAAATTCATCGGACGTCAAAAAGCTGTAACACGCAGGTACAATACTCCTCCGACGAGGGTAGCACGTGTGATGTGCAAGAGCGCAAGAGAAGAAAAAACTCCATGAGCCGAGGCCTAGTAAGTGTATCAACAGGCACCACTACTTACATTAAACAAACAAGATGGCGGGCTCCAACCTGACCGGTAAAAACGAGATCTTTGCACGACGCGCGCCTCGCGCGGCCTGCTCAGTTCAGTTATCATCGTGGACTCCGGCAACAACGACCCGGTCGCGATTCACACTACCACCGATCATCTGTCTATTTGGCGGCCTTGAATTGTCTGCCGCCTTTTTCCTGAAGTGTTATAGACTGCAGAATGAATTGAAATTACAAAGAATTTTTCGACCTGTTAAACGTTGTGCGACTACGACCACGAACCTACAGCCGTTTACAGGTCAGTTGTTATGCGTTACATTTACTTCACTTCAGTTCAGTTCAGTTCAGTTCAGTTCAGTTCAGTTCAGTTCAGTTCAGTTTGCACAGGACAGATAATGGCCGCTGCCCGTCAAGCTTCCAGAATTCCTTCAATGGTATGCACACTAGGTAGACACACACCACTGTGCAGTTTATTTCTTCGAATACTCGCTAAAAATCGAATGAAAACGTAAAACATCATCGCACATCAACAGCGAGAGTCATTGTGCTTCGAAACTAACTGTGAGAAACAAAACATTTTAGAAGCTTCCACAGCGTCACTTGGCACTTCGCTCAATACCATCCTGTTCTGTTTAACGGATGGCTGTCAGACCGAATTGAACTGAAGACATTGGCAGATATTGACTCTTCGGCGCTCATTTCCTGATCACAAGAACACTGGACAACTGTAGGTTTGCGTCACACCTTTTGTTTCATTCTAATTCCTAATGTACATACCCTCATGGCCTTTTTTATCATAGCACGATCCTCCACCCATCTTAGTTTGCCGCACATTCGGCTCCCAGGCATGCCGCTGTTATCCTCCATTTTCATTCTGCACTTCAATCTCACAGTCAAACGACCAGGCCAGCCAGTAACGGCTACGACTACGGCTGGCTCCCCACATGAAAGTCACATATTTTATATCGTTGACCGATCCAGTGGCCTTCGATTCCTCATTGATACCGGCTCCGAGATCAGTGTAATCCCCCCACCCAAACATCATAGCCTCAAACCATCTCACTTTGCACTGCAAGCAGCAAACACCACAACTATTGCGACATTCGGTCAACGAACCATCATCTTGATTTGGGCCTCCGACGATCCTTTCAAAGAGTTTTCATCCAGACAGATGTTCAGACTCCCATTATCGGCGCGAATTTCCTCTCACACTTTGGCCTAACTGTGGGCCTCAAAAATCGCAAACTGGTAGACACCAAAACCAAGCTTTGTGCAGTCAGCATTGGTAAATGCACCAACTCCCTGGGTATTCGGCTGGCGATCCCGCAACCACCGTTTGCTGACATTTTGAGGGAGTTTACGTCCCTCACTAAACCATGTCAGTTCACCTACCCAGTCTCTCATGCTGTGCGTCACCACATCACCACAAAAGGCCAACCGGTCCACTTTCAACCACGCCGACTCAACGCAAACAAACTCCGTATTTCACGCCCTGAATTCGAACACATGATGAATCTTGGCATCATTCGACCATCTTCAAGCCCATGGGCTTCGCCTTTGCACGTGGTTCCAAAATCATCTGGTGATTGGAGACCCTGTGGAGACTACCGTGCTCTCAACAATGTCACCGTTCCCGACAGGTACCCGATCCCACACATTCATGATTTTGCACAGAACCTCTCTGGGAAGACAATCTTTTCCAAGGTTGACCTCGTAAAGGCATATCGGCAAATCCCCGTAGCCGAAGAAGACATTCCTAAGACAGACATCACCACGCCTTTTGGCCTGTTCGAGTTCATTCGCATGCCATTTGGATTGAGAAACGCCGCTCAGACGTTCCAAAGATTCATCGATGGAGTTCTTCGAGGTCTACCCTTCGAGTTTGGCTACATCGACGACATCTCAATTGCAAGTGCCTCTCCATCAGAGCATGCTATTCACCTGCATCAACTCTTTCAGCGTTTCCAACAATACGGACTTCAACTGAACCCTAGTAAATGCGTGTTCGGCTTTCCGTCCCTCGGCTTTCCGTCCCTCGGCTTTCTCGGGCACCATATCGATCAAAACCGTTTGACACCACTCCCAGATAAGGTGCGCAGCATCCTCTAATTTCCTGCAGCTAAAACGATCACACAGTTACGACGTTTCTTGGGAATTTTGAACTACTACCGTTGCTTCATTCCTTATTGTGCGACCATCGTTTCACCTTTGACCGATCTCAAGTCCAACGTCAAGACGATCGATTTCACTCCCGAGGCCGAGACAGCTTACGCAGAAGCCAAAAAGCTCTCGCTGATGCCACCATGCTGCATCATCCACATTCGGATCCAAATACTGAGTTGATCCTAACGACTGATGCATCAAATACTGCAGTCGGTGCAGTGCTTCACCAAATAGTGGACAACCAATTACAGCCCTTAGCTTTCTTCTCGCAAAAACTCCAGGCGGCACAGACAAGATACAGCACATTTTCTCGTGAACTCCTGGCTATTTACCTGTCCATCCGTCATTTCCGACACCTTTTGGAGGGACGACAATTTCGTGTGCGCACTGACCACAAACCCCTGACACACGCACTTCATGCCAAGCCTGACAGACATTTACCCAGAGATATCCGCTGTTTGGATTATATTTCTCGGTTCACAACAGATATCCGCTACGTGCGTGGAGTTGGTAATGTTGTGGCTGATACTTTATCCAGACCTGACATCAACACGGTGCAGGCTAAATTCGATCTTACGGAACTGGCAAACCTCCAGCTTGATGATCCATCCTTGCCCGAACTGCGCACGTCCTCCGCGCCCCAGCTGAAGGACTCTCCCCTACCTTCAACCGATGGCAAAGTCCTATGCGACTGGTCTACAGGTAACCCTCGTCCTGTCGTTCCAACTTCCTACAGGAAAATCCTTTTCGATCGTTTTCCTTCTCGTTCCCATCCTGGTATTCGTGCATCTCGCAAATTCATTTCTGCCAGATTTGTTTGGCCCAGTATGAATTCTGACATTGCATTATGAACTAAACAGTGTTTACAATGTCAGAGAAACAAAGTCCACCGCCACACTTTTTCTCCTCCCAGTACATTCACCTTTCCCGATGTCCGTTTCACACATATTCTCGTCGATCTCGTTGGTCCACTACCACCATCAAATGGACATACCCACTTATTAACCGTTGTTGATCGTTTCACACACTGGCCGGTGGCAGTACCTATTTCCGACACATCGGCAGGAAATATTGCTGAAGTACTACTCCAACACTGGACTGCTACATTTGGTGCGCCGTCTACCGTCACGACAGACCGTGGCAGCCAATTCCAATCGACATTGTTTCGTCAGTTTACCAAACTACTTGGCTGTGAACACATCCCAACAACTGCATACCATCCTTCGTCCAATGGCATGGTAGAGCGCTTACACCGTCAACACAAAGCAGCACTGACATCACAGCCAAACCCCAATTGTTGGAGCGAAAATCTGCCACTAGTTCTCTTGGGTCTCCGGTCACCAGTCAGAGACGATCTCCACGGCACGTCGGCTGAACTCGTTTTCGGTACCACCATATGCCTTCCAGGTGAGTATGTTCAACCCAGCACCGCTGCCAGTACTAACCCTTCCCTGTTTGTCCAACAACTCAAAGACCGTATGTCACATCTACGTCCAACACCCACTCGCTCACCGTCCACAAACTTTTTTGTACATATTGATCTATATTCATCACCTTTCGTTTTAGTTCGTAACGACGCTGTTCGTAAACCACTCACACCACGTGTAACAGCCGGTCGTGGAAAATCCCCCTTTTTCCCTCGTGATTCAGTGTTTTTCCCAACATCACTCATTTCCATACACTATTGACTTGTCTTTACGAACTGGTTGTTTTTCTGGACCAATTGTTGTTTGTTCGCGCCCAGAGCGCTACTTTGACACATCCTTGTTCAGGACCTGTGTGACGCACGTGCTGTTTGCTCACACGCTGCCATTCGGTTTCTCGTTGTTGAGTCCTTGTGATCGTATTATTGAGGTTTGTATATTTTTTTATGTCATTGTTCATGTAATAATCTAGTATCGTAGAATATCACGGATAATCGTCTTTTGATTTCGGGATCCGTTGCGAATTTGGCTACGCATTGCTTAAACGTTCGTAACAATACCCAATAGATCAATTTGGAACGAGGAAAAACACGCAAAATGCCAAGAAAAGGATCAAAAGCAGTCGAATCCGGACAGGAAGTAATACGGCAAGTCTCTGGGGAGGTTTTGGGTACATATGATTCTTTAGTTAATGCTAGATCGCCTAGTCCCGTCAGTGCTAGTTCATGTGGTATTGAGAACAATATTGATCGTAAGGATGTCGATTTATATAAGCTGAGAATACTAGAACTAGAGCAACAGTTACTTTCGGCTAGACTACAGGCGCATGAAGCAGAGAAGTGTACACAGAAACAGCGAGAGCATGAGACCAGTGACTTCGACACTTCCGATAGGTTAGACTGCAATAAGGTAGGGAACCCCACGCCGGTCGCCGACTATAAAACACCATCGATCGATCTGCCTAGAGTGGAGTTAACGGTTTTCGACGGGCGAGCTGAGCAATACTGCAAGTTTGTCAAACAGTTCGAGACGTTCGTTGAAAACAAGGTAACCGACCCTGGGCAAAGGCTTCTCTACGTTACTCACTACTGTCGAGGCCGAGCAAGAGAAGCTATCGACGGGTGCACCATGCTCGACCCAGAACAAGGCTACACAAGAGCAAGGAAGATTCTAAGGGACTTGTTTGGCCAACCTTTCAAAGTAGCCCGTAACCTAATAGAGGGCGTGATGGTAGAGGCAAAGAGAACCAAGGGCGACGTCTACACCATGGCCGACCTGGTGATTAAGATGCAGAACTGCTCAATAGCCCTCGACCATTTAGGTTACAGGGCTGACCTAGACGCCATGCACACTTTGGAAGGCATAGTCCGTCAACTCTCTCCCGAACTACAGGGTCGGTGGGCGGAGGAAGCAGTACGGATAAGCCGAAGCGACAGAGAAGCCAACTTCGAAGACCTGACCGAATACTTAGACAGGCAAACGAAGATAGCTGACAGCAGATTCGGCCGACTCATCCGGAACAGCAACCGAGCAAACAAGCCCAGTACTAGCTAAGTCCAAACCCCTATACGGGAACATCCAAAGTACCAGCCTTGGACCAATACACACGTCATTTCACGAGATGCTACGGCGCAACCCAATTGCAGATCCTGTGGTATTAGCCATGGCCTACCAGAATGCCACAATTTCGGCAACGCCACAATAGACGAACGGTGGGGAATGGCGAGGATGGCAGGAGCATGTTTTATCTGTCTCAACACCACGCACCGGGCAGCAGCCTGTAGGACAAGGAATCGATGTGGTTACGAGGGCTGCACGGGCAGACACCATCGGCTGCTGCATCAGGCGAGAGTAACCATATCCGAGGCGAGTACCAAGCCCAGCGTGATTTGTTCAACTTCACAATCTGCCAGTAAACCGGTACGTTTAGGCGTAGTGGCCGTGGGAGTAGTGACTCCGACTGGGATAGTCAAGGCGTTGGCTTTCGTTGATAGTGGATCCGACACCACTTTAGTGAAAGAGCGGTTTGCCGACAAACACCAACTGGCTAAAGGTGCGACGTCGTTAGCAGTGAGCACGGTGGGCGGAACACAGGTAATGACTGCCGGTAGATTAAGGCTGCAACTCATCTCTCTAGACACTAACGAGGAAATTGAACCAACGGAGGCATTCACGTTAGCGGATCTCCCCATGCGAGCACCAAGGTTGGTGAACGCAATCTTGACTCGGTGGCCCCACCTGCATGATGTAACCGTTGTAGACTGGGAAGATGATGAAGTGGATCTCCTCATCGGATGCGACGTGCTAGAGGCACATTGGGTGCTTGACCAAAGAGTGGGCGACTGCCAGGCACCTTATGCCGTACGCACGGCCCTGGGATGGATGTTATACGGTCCAGTAGGGGTACGCGGTTCCGTGAATTACTTATCCGCCGAAACGGACCACATAGAGTATCATCTGCAACGACTGTATGAAAAGGAGTTTCATGACATTGGAGACGAAAGACCGACGTTGTCTCAAGAGGATCACTTCGCTCTACAAACGGTGCGGCAAGGCACTAGAGGCCTCAAAAAACATTTCGAGGTTCCCCTCCCATGGCACACACCGGTCGACCCGTTGACTGACAACAGAAATTATGTTCTCCAACGATTACTACGATTAAAAGAACGCTTCTTTCGAGACCAAAATCTGTGGGAACGATACGCGGATTTGATGGAGCGAAACGAGACCCTCGGTTACGTTGAAAAGGTGCCTGTCAACACCGACAGCAAAAGGGGTATCTGGTATCTGCCTCACCATCCGGTTATCAACCCCAAAAAACCCAATAAACTGCGCGTGGTTTTCGACTGTGCGGCCAAGTTCCAGGGCAAGTCGTTAAACGATCGCCTACTACAGGGGCCTGACTGGAGCACACCACTGATCGATGTTCTTTGCCGTTTCAGAGTGGGTAAAGTGGCTTTGTCTGCCGACATTAGGGAAATGTTCCATCAGGTGAAGATTCCGGTAGGAGAACGAGATGCTTTGCGTTTCCTGTGGTGGGAAGGGAGCGACCGGGACAACGCAGTGGTGAATTATAGGATGACCGTCCACCCCTTCGGAGCCATATCGTCACCATTTTGTGCAAACTACGCCCTCAGAGAATCAGCGAACAAACATGGCGATCTAGTACATCGGACGGTGGTAGAAAGCGTCAGCAGGAACTTCTACGTCGACGACTACCTTGGGTCATTCGATGATGTGGAATCAGCCGTAGAGCAGTTCAGGGGTCTGACGAGATTGCTGGAAGAGGGCGGCTTCCATCAGAATGATACAACGCGAGGCTTTCGCCCGAGAACTCAAGAGGGCGGAAGAAGTGGGGCCGACCAATAAAGACATGCCATCTCCAAGAGGCGAGCTGAAGCGTTTAAACCCCAAACTCATCGACGGACTGCTGCGGGTGGATGGTAGGCTGACCAACGCCCACCTGAACTTCGACACAAAGTATCCTATACTGCTGCCTGCGAGACAACCTGTAGTAGAGCTAATGATTCAACACGTCCACGCCGTGGAGGGACATGCCGGGAAAAGTCACGTGACGAGCGTCATCCGAAAGCGTCTTTGGTTGCTGAGAGGACGAGAGACTGTAAAACGCGTAATCCGACGGTGTGTGCAATGCAGGAGACGCAATGCTACAGCAGGCAAACAACTCGTGGCCCCACTACCAGAATGCAGGGTGACTACGGGCTGGTGGCCGTTCAGTGACACCGGGTTGGACTATTTCGGGCCCTTGTGGATGAAGTGCGGGAAAAGATTAGAAAAGCGATACGGATAATAATAATGGTTTATTTCGGGGACACCCGAAGCATGCTCGATTGCATGATCATATGATACAGGTGAAGTCACAAAAAGGTTCCTTGGATATTCATTTGTGTAAATGCAGCCTAAAGTGTACAGGTTTTAGTGGTCGCACGAACGATTGCCCGGCAAATTTGAGTTTGAAGGTCGGGTGGGCGTACATTTGCGAATTGAGTGAAATAGGCTCCGCCGTCGAGATACGTGATGAAGTAAAGCGATGATGAAGTAAAAATGCGCAGTATTTTGGATAGCGTCGATGTAAAGTCGCAAGGGTGAGTAAACTGACAAAGAAAACTTTCGAAAAAGCACCAACGAAAAATTGGAGAATTTTGGGTGATGAAGGACACGCACTTGAACCAGTAGTCCAGATGACCCGGAAAATAGCAGAAATGTAATACCCAAGGAATCGTGGTGTCCTTCGAGGAGGGGGAATGCGTAAATGAAACAGTCCGTGTAACCACGGAATTGGTATTTGCTATTCTTCAAGAGGTTGTGGAGAACGCCCTCATAAAGAGGTGGATGTAGCTGCCCGAGCCTGGAAATTTCACTGGAGCAGAGTGACGGAAGTTGACAGGTGAGTAAAACACGATTCGAATAAAGGGTTCGTTTCAGGTTGATTGGTGAACACAATTTGACAACAGCAGTTGATATACGATGATCTTATGAAGTCTCAAGGGGGTGGTGCATAAACGATACTGTCAAAACATGTAAAGAATCGCTTAACGGGATGCGCTGGTAAGAGTCTGACATGGGGTATTTGGGAAACAACTGGAAGGTCAGTAAATTGGCATACGTATAGTTCATTGCCAGCAAAGGTTTGGAGAAATCGCTTTCGCAGTGTCGAACTATTTTTGTCCTGGATTGTGAATACTTCATTGCCAATGCAACTGTCATGAAATGCAAATGGCTGAATGAGAAAAGGTGCAACGGAAGGATACACTGAACATAGAGGTGGTGTCACGCCGATGAAGCGCTGGAAGGAGGACCATTTCGTTTTGTGTGGAATTGTTGGCAGGTGAGAGACGAATCTTTGAATGATGGTTTTGTTTAGATAAATGTAGTTGTGACATACAAATTACCAATTGGATGAATGGTCTCTTCAACAGTATACCAGGAATTGTCATATTCATAATAAAGATCTGAACAGTGAAACCGTTTCATGTTTTGGGGCACAGAATCCGGTAACTGGATATAATAGAATGAGGGTAAACATGGCATCAGCTCAGACAAATAAAAGGTAAGTCGATGGATATAAATGCCGGTATGGTAAACCTTGTTCAGGAACGTTGGAGGAGGCAATGGGTGGCAGCAGTAATATGCAGGGGATGTTGTTTTCAATCCGCAGTTGGCACTAGTAGGTGAGGCTGGCCGTGCGCTGGACACCCAACCTGAAAACCAATTCTGGTGACAGGAGGTGCGATCCGCCGGCCTAGTTGCGCCCGCGTATCATTGCAGTTGGCCTGCACGCCCGATGTGCGCCGGCCAAAGCGGTGGATCTGACCGCGCCTCGCACCGTTGTGATTGACATGAGTTTTCTTGGTGGGGCCAAACGGCCGTAGGCATCAGGAAGTCCGCGATCAGGAGACCAGGCACCAGGGGATCCCGGAACGTAACCAAGGAAGCATCATTCGGGTAGCGTATGAATAGCCAACGGTCAGGTAGTTGCGTAGGCCGGGTTAGTGACCGGTGTGGTCTCCAGAGTGTTAAGAGTCATCGAGAAGAAGGTACGCACAAATGAAGGTCTGGAAATAGAGAAAAAGTAGAGGAGCGCAGTCTGAGATGCTCCCAGCTGAGGATAAATGAGAACCGATACAAAGAGGCAACAATAATAGACAGTGACTCTCTGAGACTAGTTTTTCGATTGCAGAAAGCGGAAAAACTAAGAATGGTTATTTAATTTCATCTGTCATAGACCGCCGCTGTTTGCGCAATTCAAAAGTCTAGACCCTTCTCATAGGCTTGGTCATCAGACATGTCCACATTTAGGAGCTGTAAGTTTTGGGTAACCGTGAGGAATTTATCCAACGCACTTCTAATCCGATGGCTGGAAGTAGAACTGCGTATTTCTAACGGTAATTTATTCCATAAGTTAGAGTACACTATGATGAAGAAATGTGAACGTAAGCTGGTGTTGGTAATAGGGGTTGAAAGGGTAAGAATTCTAGAACGTAGTGGATAGCTAGAAACGGGCGCAAAGTGCAGTGGATTAGAAGTATATGTCCGACTGTGAAGGATGTTATACAAAAAGATAAGGTTCAGTTTCATACGGCGAAGCCATAAAGGGTCTAGTTTAAAAAATAAGCAGCGTTATTTATAAGTGAGGGCTGAGCTCCATCCAATCAGTCGCTTGGTAAAACTACGTTGAACTGACTCGATACTAATTCTGTCTGATTTCCGCATACTAGAAAAGATCAGTGGGCAGTATTCTAATAAAGGCCTGGCATGAGATTTATAAAGGAAAAGAATGCAGTCTCGAAGTTGGAAGGAGCGAAATATTAGCCCTAGACACTTTCTGGCCTTAGCGACTTGGAGGGCCGAATATTCCGAGAAATTAAATGTGCAGGAATAGTTCAAGCCAAGGTCCCGAACTATTTGCTTGTTAGCAATGGTTGAACCACAAACGGTTAAGGATCCTGGAGGTAGCTTGCATTTATATGTAAGAACCTCACATTTGTCAGCGGAAAAATTCATCTGCCAAGTTGAACAACATCTATGGAGTGCAGATATGTCTTTAGAGATGTTTAACATAGCCGAGGCGATGCATTCAGGCTTGAATGAGTATACAATTTTAATTTCATCAGCAAAAAGAAATGGGGTGCCATGGCTCACCGAGAGGAATATGTTGTTTATATACATGAGGAACAACAGAGGGCCAAGGACGCTACCCTGTATAACACCGCTTGTAACTGGTTTAGGCTTGGAACAGTGTCCGTTTATCGAGACAACCTGAGAGCGATTAGACAGGTAAGAATTGATCCAAGATAGTAAAGGGTCAGTAATGCCAAATGATCGGATTTTGGCCAGAAGATGTGGGTGTGGCACGCGGTCAAATGCCTTTGACATATCTAAGTAAAGTACTATAAGGGCCATTCCACTGTCTGCCATTTCAGTGATGAGATTTAAAAAAATCCAGCTGGCAGGTTGCGCAAGATCTTGATTGAAGGAAGCCGTGTTGTCGAGGATTAATAACGTCCAATTGAAAGAGGTGCTTGACGATGTGTTCTTTTACGATTTTTTCCATTAGCCGAGAGAGGACAGGTGTATGGTTAATGGGACGGTAGTTTGTTACCTCATGCAGTGGACCTTTCTTGTGATGCGGGATTATGACTGAGCATTTCCAGTTTGCAGGCACCAGACTGGAGTTCATTGATAGAGTAAATATATTCAGTAGTAGGTAAGGTAAGTCAGGTCCGCATTTAACTATTGCAGTGGGCGGTAAGCCGTCAGGTCCTGGGTAAGATAATGGCTTGAAAGTGGTTAATAATTGGGAGATAATTGAGGCGTCAAATTCCACTGTGGACAGAGTTGAAGCGGTAACTAGGGGAAGAGGCGGAGGGTCAACATTATTAATAGGGGCCATAGTTGAGGCGAAGAATGAGTTGAAGGCCTTTGTAATAGAAAGGGGAGTAGAGGCGGATACACTGTCCATTGAAACAGCGTGCGGGATATTTCCATGATTATGAGAGGTTCTGGTCCTGTACAATAATGACAGTCGAAGAGATCTATTTTGGTGTCGCAGAGCTTTTGTCTCCTGGTTACGTAGTGTAGTTTCTTCAAACTTTTGGATAGTCGAAGTGAGGCGAAAAAGTTGAATAAGAATTGCAAAGTCGTGTGTATTTTCATGAATGTTTTGGAGCTTGGCATACTTTGTTTGCAGCGAAGTGATATGGGATTTCCTATTATTCCTTTGCTGGGGGAGGTAGGTAATCCTATTAAGACATCTGAAGAACTGTGCATAGAAAATATCAGTGGCGTTTTGTGGGTAACGAGAGAGAAAAAACTCACTCCAATCAGCTTGTCGAATGGTAGCAGGGAGAACCTTCCAGTCAGGGAGAGGAGAGGGTTTGATGCAGTGTGATTTCAGGTTAGGCTGTGGGTGAGTGGGAATGCGGCAGTTAACCAGATTGTGATCGCTACCGGGCAAACTTCGGGAGATTGAGACAAATATATGAGGGACGACATGGATGAAAATGAGATCTAAAGTGCTGTTTTTTCTCGTAGGAGAGCGGATATGCTGTACCCACCCTCCTACAGTAATACTTGTTACAAATGGTAAAAGGTTTGCGGGTGCAGATGAAGATGGCCAAGCTATCTTGGACAGGTTAAAGTCACCAGCAATAACTTTTATACTTGAGGGCAGTAAGGATAGGTATTCAAACGCATCAATTAGATATGAGAGTCCGGAGAAATTTTCGCTTGGTGGGCGGTAAACACATCCAACACGAAGTTGAGAGCCAGGAATGTGGACAGTTAGCCAATATGAATCGGGAATAGAGTCGAGTAGAGGATGATGAAGTGCCGTTGTATTAAAGGTTTGCTTGACAAATGCCAAACAACCTCCACCGCGTCGAGTTTCCCTATTTACTCTGAAGACATTGTAGCCTACAAGAGAAATCTGGTCTGTTGGAGTGTAATTGGTTAACCAAGTTTCAGTGATCAAGATTGTATCATAACTAGAACTAGTGGCCAGATATCGTAAGTGCCGAATTTTGTTTATTATGGATCGGCTATTAAAAAGAACCAAAGAGATACTGTTATTGGTATTTAGTTTTGGGGAATTCGGTTGGTCAAGTAGATTGTGTGGTGCGGAACAGTCTAGATTCCTGGTCTGACTAGCATGTCCATATGCAGGTGGCAAATCAGCGCCGTGAATTGGGAGGTTTGGTCTATGAGCTGTTGCGTAGTATGGCGCGATGTTGGAAAACGGAGGGCTGGTTACGCTATGGTGTCGGGCGGTGCTAGGATCCGATGTAGACAAACCCCTAAAGAAGTGTGGGATGTCTGAAGTGTCTGATATAACGACATTTCCATTTGTCCGAGGAGGGTTGAAGATACGAGACTGCATAACAGTGTAGTCCGTTAACAGCTCCGGTTTGGAATACAGATTTTCACACGAAGGTAGGGTTAGCGAATGGGCAGCCGGCAACTTTGACACATGGCATTGTCAAAGGTAGGGCACAGACGGTGTTGGATTGTGCCTAAGGAAACAATGGCCATTATTTGGTGCGATATTATCATAGGGATTTAGAGGGTTTGTCCATTTGAGAGAGGGTCTAAGGAATGATGGGGGCATGCCATACATTATCTGAGGACGGTTTGGCGTTAGTGGATTCGATAGGGCCTCTAACGTGGAAGAAGCTTGTAGGCTCATAGGGCTTACAGGTTTGTTAGTCAGAGGGAGCTGAGGCGGAGCGACTGTGTTGTGGCTGTAGGGCCCGATGCCCGCCTGAACTCCACAGCCGGCATCTGAATAGGGAGGATCGTGAAGTGGGGTGACGACCTGGTAGCTGACTTGAGGGAGGGGTGGCAGCTGTTGATAGTGGCTGCGGGGGTTAGTTGGTTGCATGCCTGTTGAGCAGTGCTTACCGAGCTTGGTCATCATAGATCTAGGTGTATGCAGCGGCGGCGGCAGTATTGTCGCAGTCATATTATGAGGCCTCCAGGTGGACGTACTAGGCTGTATAGATGATGTCACTGGTAGATCAGTTGTCTTGTGGCTAAACTGGGATGGAGAACTTCTGGGTAGATTTGTGGAAGACCCTGAAAATGTGGAATGATAGGTTTGATGAGGTCGATTTTTGCTATTTATTCTAGCGGACGTGGTAGGTGGGGAGGCAAGGTGCCGACGTTTTCCTGGTGGTTGGGTCGGTGACACATGCGGCGATATGTCTAAGTCTATGGTCTCTGCTGGCGTCATGTACACCGATTGCAATGCCGATGCATTTCTCACTGCAGACTTGCTACCCTGGGTTTTCGCCACATTTAACCTTTGCCTGATGGGCTTTACATGAACGTTTTGTGATGGCCTTTTCAGCTTGTCGGAAGAAGACAGTGCCGCACTCTGGGTTGAGTTGCACGAAACTTGCGCGAGATCCTGGGGACAAGACTGGCGGAGGTCCACGGATGCCGAAGGGGCCACAGGCGTAGTAGGTGTTCTGGCTAAAGTCCTGTTCATTGGAGTATGTGGTGATGCATCTACGGGTCCCGTTTGATCAGAGCCAGTGGGAGGCGCTGGTTTGCCTCTCTGCATGCGAAACATCTTTCTTTGTAGAGGAGATTTACCGGTGTATTTTTTATGTTTTTAAACTACGTAGCTGCGGCAATCTTTTGACAGTTGCTGATGAACTTAGCGGCTATTAATTGATTAGAAAATTGAAACAGCAAAGGGCAGGGTTATCGTGGTGACCTTTTCCGCAGCCTAGTACAATGGCACATGTGATGAGCCATGTTGCATGCATTCAGTATTGTGGCTTTAACAGACTGTGTTGAAAGTTTGTCCGGGACGTTTAACACTATATCATTGTTAGCGTTCTTTATCCTCCTGTGAGTTTCCGAGGCTATTGCATCTATATAACGACCGGCTTTGGAAAAGATTTTGGGGTCAGCTTGATCTATTGGTTCAGCAATGATTGTCAGTGGGGAAATCTTTGATAGTACACACTCAATCGATTGCCATTTATCACATAAATCGTTTATCTTCTGTTACAAATCATTGACTTTATTTTTGGCTCCGCTGTATATATCAATCAGTGATACAGAACATGGATTGACAGCTGCCGTCATGTCCGGGTTTGTGTTTCTTTTCGCTCTGGAGGCCCGAATGGTTCGTTTTGGACCAGGCAGAAAATGACCTTTGAATACAGACTTAGACATTCTTTTGGGTCTAAAACAGAGGCAGCCGTATTTGAAGAGGGCCTGGAGGTTATACCTAACCCGTGTATGGGTGCGTTTTACTGAGCTTCTATAGCAGCAGAAATGTATACACTTCAGGAAGAAAAGTATAAGGACAGATCACCAAGTCACTCCGCCAATAAATATAGCTGCTCGTATTAATCAAGCTCGATGTGCAGCTGTGTGTAAGGAGAGTGACTGAGGGCTGGGGGGGGGGCTCGGATTTCTAAGTTGGCCGAAATATCAGTGATAGCTTCAGCAGAAGTTTCGTAAGATTTCTGGTGTCAGAAAAAAAAACTATGGAATTCTTCTGAGTATCTAGACTTAGCCTCACCGTAGAAACGCCCAACCAAGCACTGAATACTCTATAAGGCCGGAGAGGTAACAACTCACAGCGAGGTACGGGTAGGTGCTTAAATGATATGATCCAGCCAAGAATCAGTGTGTGCTTTATAGACAGGGCCGCTAAGGTTGAGTTTGGGTAGGTTTGAACCGAAATTTCCTGGAAAAGGCTTATGCTATTATTTCACGATAACCAATTACTAATTCACGGTGGGGTGTCGCAGCTAACAGCTCTGAAAATACGACGCTTCAGTGTGGATAAAAATTCCCGCTAGATATGGTACAAAGCCGAGCCTAAATGATGAAATAACCACAAAAAAAACCGGACAACCTGATTTTCACGTCTAGATGACCTTGACCTTACTGTCCCATGACGTGCATGAAGTCACGTGCGGTACACCTAGAAGTCGCACATTCGATGATGACCGATTCCTTTCTACGGGCCTTGCAAAGATTTATCAACCGAAGAGGCGTACCGGCCGATATATACTCAGATAATGGGTCGAACTTTGTGGGCGCTCATCGTGAATTGCAGCGTTGGCACAAGAACATAAACAGGGACGAACTGCAGGATCGAACCGTGGCCTACGGCATACGATGGCATTTCAAACCCCCACAGGCCAGCCACCGAGGCGGCGTATGGGAAGGCACGATCCGGTCCGCCAGACGGATATTGCTGTCAATCATGGAGCAGCAGCCGCCCGACGACGAGACGCTGAACACCGTCATGACTGAGGTGGAGCGAATCCTGAACAACCGCCCCCTGGTTCAGGTATTGAACGGCGACCCCACCCACCTGGCGCTCACCCCAAACGACTTATTGACGTTAAGGTCGAACGAGGGTTTCCAAGGGCCGGTAAACCTTCGTGGGAGCTACCTCCACGGGTGGAAGCAAGCGAACTATCTGGCCAAGGTCTTCTGGAGGCGATGGCTACGGGAGTACCTACCGACTTTGCAGACTCGACAGAAGTGGCTGGCCAAAACAAGACCATTCAAAGTTGGTGACGTGGTTATGATCGCCGACGAACGCGCACATTTCAGCGCTTGGTCTTTGGGAGTAGTTACGGAAACCATCAAAAGCACTGACGGAATGATAAGAACGGTGAAGGTGAAGACAGCTAACGGAGTGCTCATTCGTGACATACGCAGTATTAACCTACTCGAGAGCGAAGACATAGGAGCTGATAACCCTGGGGCCTAGTAAACCTTTTTCACACCAGTAATCGAGGTGGATAAAGAAACACCATATATACCACACGGTCTCCGTCAAACACGTTAAGGTGCTCGCGGTCTTCGTTGACATTGCAGAAGGTACTTTCCGATATGTGGTGATGAGTGCGATTCCATTATACATCCCGATACATACACGCATGCACGACGCACTCTACATCCCGTAAACCCATCATACATGTGACAGTGTCCTTTGTTTGCCTTTTGTTGACGCTACCGAATGCCCCTTGCATATGTGGAAGTAGCGGAGCTCAGGTCACACATACATGCTACATTTACTCGTTTTCTTACCACGCGGTCTTTTGTTGACATTGCAGAAAGTCCTCCTTTGATGTGTAGTCATACCTGTGATTTCATTGTAACCCCGGCACATACACACACACTCACACACACACTGAAGCACGTACATCCAGGACAGGACGGCCCTTTACGAGGACAACGTCTATGTGACCATTCACGCCCGCCATCGGTCATTTGGTCTTGTGGAAGATGTAGACTAGCCTCACGTCTATGTAGCCAATGGGTTAGGTGCGACCAGTAGTAGAACGTTGACGACGAGCATTAGATGCGCGCACTGACAGCAGGGCCTAGGCAGGTAGGAAGAATCAGTATCTTTATACCGAACCTTTGACTCTGCTAAGGATCCAGAAGGATTTTGGTGGGCGGTGTAACAGCCGGTCGTGGAAAATCCCCCTTCTTCCCTCGCGATTCAGTGTTTTTCCCAACATCACTCATTTCCATACACTATTGACTTGTCTTTACGAACTGGTTGTTTTTCTGGACCAATTGTTGTTTGTTCGCGCCCAGAGCGCTACTTTGACACATCCTTGTTCAGGACCTGTGTGACGCACGTGCTGTTTGCTCACACGCTGCCATTCGGTTTCTCGTTGTTGAGTCCTTGTGATCGTATTATTGAGGTTTGTATATTTTTTATGTCATTGTTCATGTAATAATCTAGTATCGTAGAATATCACGGATAATCGTCTTTTGATTTCGGGATCCGTTGCGAATTTGGCTACGCATTGCTCAAACGTTCGTTACACCACGGTATGACGGTCCATTTGAGGTAATTAGTCGCACAGACAAATATTTTGCGGTTCAGAAAGCCGAAAAGCCAGGCACTGTTTCTATTGACAGATTGAAACCCGCGTAGTTTGATACACCTCCATCATCAGCAACACCGACGCCATCACCATCAACAGACACACCACCAACAATTCCTTTTGATCATTCACACCCTATCATCACACCAGGCTCTACACCACACCAGCCAGCACCACCACGGCAACAACCATCCCTGGTAACCCCGTCGTTTTGGCAGAAACTTTCGACATTCTGTCAGATTTCAAGACTTTGCTATTCGACGTTTTCTTTCGCTAACCGTTTTCTCTTACTGCTTTTCTATCGAGCTTTTATTTTGTACAACAAACGCTCTGGCGGGGGAGTCGTGTAGGTACCTGTA
Source organism: Fasciola hepatica (assembly GCA_948099385.1). Taxonomy (NCBI): domain Eukaryota; kingdom Metazoa; phylum Platyhelminthes; class Trematoda; order Plagiorchiida; family Fasciolidae; genus Fasciola; species Fasciola hepatica. The sequence goes on along the minus strand of CANUEZ040000012.1, from coordinate 2,445,031 downwards.
CATTTCCTACTTTTTCCATGATTCTCAACGTCCTCTGGTGCAACACTCCTTTGTTGTACCGACGACTTAATGTAAAACACACACACCTTTTTGATCGTCATCACCGCGCAATACAATAAATCCTTCATTCTGGCACGGTCTCATCTTCTTGATTCGGAGTGTCTTGGAATTATATCGATCGGAACTAACTGTTAGAAACAAAACATTTTAGAAGCTTCCACAGCGTCACTTGGCACTTCGCTCAATACCATCCTGTTCTGTTTAACGGATGGCTGTCAGACCGAATTGAACTGAAGACATTGGCGGATATTGACTCTTCGGCGCTCATTTCCTGATCACAAGAACACTGGACAACTGTAGGTTTGCGTCACACCTTTTGTTTCATTCTAATTCCTAATGTACATACCCTCATGGCCTTTTTTATCATAGCACTATTCTCCACCCATCTTAGTTTGCTAGTGTCGTCCTAGATATCGTTTAAAATAATTTAGTGTACCACATAGACAAAGTAGTACTCTACAACGTTCACCAAGTCAATACTTACCAAAGAGAAACTTTCAGTAACCGAACACATCAAGTACGTCTTTCTAGTCACAGGCTCAAAACTCACTGTCAAAAATGATCTCATTCCACTTATGATTCAGGGCCCCTTTGAATGCGTAGACGGTCCCCAGTTTTATTATCTTTTTCCGGCAGTCTGTTCCAGTGGTTGGCTGCCTTAATGAAAAGGAACTGAGATCTAGCTGTCAGCCTAGATCGAACTTTCCCCAGCCTTTTGTCCTGAGGTCTGTTGCCATATGGAATATACTTTCCGGTCTAAGCCCAGAAAAGCCTTTTATTTTCTTAAACGTCGCTATGAAATCTTCTCCCTGGGCCTGTTCTTCCCATAGAGAAAAGCCTGCGGTCCTGGAGTCTCTGCTCATATTTCTTGCCCCACCCACGCTCAACCATACGCGCTGCGAGACGTTGTGCGTTCTCCAAACAGGTGGCATTCTTTTTGTAGAAAGGCGATCATGCCTGGACACAGGTTTCTCAAACGGGCCTAACTTTAGGCACGAATACTGGCATGAAAACCCTTGACTGTCTGCACGAAAACTCCGATCTCAACCTGAAGAGCCCACCGCAAGCCTTTTTTGCAGCTGCTGCCTACTGATCCGAACACACAGAGCCAGAAGCCATGTGCAAACCCCAAGCTTTTGGCTGGCCGTGACAACAAGTTGCTCTTCCCGGCATTGAAATATAAGTTCCACTTATATGCCCAGTTAAGAACGGCAAGCATGTCTCTGCCTAGCTCCTCTCTCCCCTGAGTTCTCACAAACTTCACATTATCCGCTAAGAAGCTTGGTGACTGCATGACCGAGGCTAACCCATTAATAAACAGAAGATGCAGAAAAGGGCTTAGTACGGAACTCTGAGGAATTACACTGGTGACGTTATCTAATTTAAAGTTATTTTCACGTACTTTAACGTAGAAGGTTCTATCGGTAAGGAAGTCTCCTAACCACTCCGGAATCTGTTCGTTTATGTCAAACAACGTCAACTTGATTAGTAGGAGCCGATGGTTTTGTAATATTCGATTCTGAGCGAGCAAGCCTCTTGGTTTACAGTTCGGTTCACGACAGCAAATCGACTCAAGCAAGCTGAAACGGAATAGACCGAGCAATGTTTACGGTTCAGCACACAACGACGGCCAGGTCGCAGGCGTAAGTAACAAGAACACACTGTTTCGAATGAATGTTTATTGTGTATTCTTGGAGGGCGGCGTCCCAACCGAGCGGCGCTAATAACAGTCACGTTCACGAGCACACGTGTGTACGGTTATGGGAAAACGTCTGTTCGGTCCAGTTCGATAAAACATACATGCATCAAGAGAGAGGGTTACACACTTCAAAAGGGTTTCGGTGAGGATTCGGCCGGTCCCGTCCAATGGTTGTGTGCGGGACCTGGAATATGATAGAAGCGAGTGTACATTAGTAAGCGTCAACTCAATTCAAACCATACGTAGTCTCATAATCGGTATGTCGGACCGTGGGCGGTTGCATCGTAGCTGCTCTTCTGTCGTTTTTGGGCCAATTCGAGGTGTTGGGGTGCAAGGCGGTGGGTCATAAAGAGATCCTCCATGAGTTTACGGTTGTAAGCTGTTAGATCCATTGCTTCTCTAGGGGCTAATGGTGTCACGACCTCTACCGGTAATCGTAGTTCTCGCCCGAATGTAAGATGAACTGGAGTAAATTCTGTCGATGTGTAGCGTAGCCCTCGATATGCTAACAAGCAATGCGGGAGTACCTCGTCCCATTTGTGAGAGTTCGACTGTTCGACGAACGACCGCAGGATGTCTTTGAGTGTTCTGTTTGTCCTCCCTACCAGTCCATTCCCTTGTGGGTGGTACGGTGTCGTCCTTGTCTTCTGAATTCCCAAGAACCGGCAAAGTTCTCTCAGCAGCAGGCCGTCGAAAGCCGGGCCTTGATTAGAGTGATTATAGAGGGCGCACCATGTCGCGAAATCCATTCGTTAACGATTACTGCTGCTATTGTAACTGCTTCTTGGTTAGGCATCGCAATTGCTTCGCACCACTTGGTGAAGTAATCTACCATCACTAAGATATAGCGGTTACCCTTATTGGTGGTAGGCAACGGCCCAATTACGTCTACACCGACAAGGTGGTTCGAACTACCGATGGTGATCGGTTGCTGGGGTGCTCGTGTGGCGTGTGTGGTCCTTTGTTCCTGGAACACGTGTTGCATCCAGCGCAGAATCTGATAACATCTTGGCGGAGGTCAGGCCACCAGTATCGCTGGACTAGTTCTGCGTGTGTTCGGTACTGTCCGGGATGTCCTAGCTGCTCGTATGTCATTCGAATGAGGTTTAGGGTTTTTGTGGGGGGTACGACAACGCGCATCTGGTTATCCTCCCCCCGCAAATGAAGTACCCCGTTTATGATGACTAGTTTCGTTCACTCCGCCCATAACGCTTGCTCGTCCTTTGGACGTTCACTCATTTCGATTCCGGATGGTTTCAGGCCGCTTTCTGCCTGTCTTTTGTAAATGAACGAGATATACGGATCATTCACCTGTGCATTCTTTCAGCTCGCCTCCGTAGAGGCTTCGGCGAACACCGAATTGACCTGGACATTCTTGGAAATTCGTGAAAGGGAATCAGCTTTGGTGTGCTTTTTTCCAGCCCGGTATAAGCGCTGGAAATCGTATTCCTGCATTTTTTCCTGCCAGCGGGCTACCTGGCCTTGTGGGTCCTTAAAATTTTGAAGCCACTGTAACGCCTGATGGTCTGTTCGCACCTGAAATGGTCGGCCCAAAAGATATGGCCTGAAGTATTGTAAAAAGTAGACTAAGGACAGCATTTCACGCCGAGTCGTACTGTATCGCCTTTCATGCTTGTCTAGTCCTCGACTACCATAGGCGATGACCCTTTCCTCACCGTCAGTCGTCGCTTGAGAAAGCACTGCCCCTATGGTATGGTCGCAGGCATCGGTGCCAAGAATAAATAGCCCAGCATCGTTCGAGGTAACCGGGAGAGCCAGGATCGGCGGTGAGATCAGGGCCTTTTTCAGTTGTTCGAAGGTCTCCATGCACTCCTTGGTCCAGGTGTATGGTCGGTCTTTTTCTGACAGCTTATGCAGTGGCGTCGCCAGCTTGGCGAACCCCTTGACAAAACGCCTATAGTAAGACGCCAGCCCCATGAAGCTCCAAACTTCGTTGGCCAATGTTGGTGTCGGCCAATTGGTTATTTTATCGATTTTCTCGGGGTCCGTGTGCACACCCGCGTGTGACAGCACGTGTCCTAGAAATTTCACTTTCTTCAATCGACGATTGTGCTCCTCGATTGTGGGACCGTGAGCGATTATATTATCCAAGTATATAAGGCAGCTGTTCGGTGCTATGTCCCGCAATAAACGTTGGAACGTGGCCGGGGCATTCGCTAGTCCAAATGGCATCGTTTCAAATTCGTAGAGGCCTGATGGTACGGCGAACGCCGTTTTCTCGCGGTCATCTGGATGGACCTCCACCTGCCAATAGCCCAAAGCAAGGTCCAATGTAGAAAACCACTTAGCGACAGAAACAGCATCTAACGTACTGTATATCCTAGGTAGTGGCAACGAATCTCTCTTGGTTATAGCGTTGAGGCGGCGGTAGTCAACGCAGATTCGAAGGCTACCGTCCTTTTTCTTCAACAGGACGATTGGTGATGCCCACGGGGACGATGAAGGTCAGATGACTTTCGATTCCAACATTTCGTGTACCATCTTATCTAGTTCCGCTTGGTAATGTAGCGGGACACGTCTGGGTGTTTGGTAGATCGGGTGTTGTTGCCCATTGTCGATTCGATGTTGTAGGATGCGCTTCCGGCCCAAGAAATCGCAATTGCAGTCAAAAATATCTCGTGTCTCGTTGAGAATCTTCGCAATCTCGCTGTTCGTTTCTCGGTCAACACACGCTCCTAACAACATCTCATTGATCCAGGAGTTATCCAACTTCAGTGCTGCGATAGGCTGGCCTATGGGCTCCGGTCTTTCGTTAACCACTAACAGTTGCCTGTCGAAATCAATGACTATTCGGTGGGCCCGTAGAAAGTCCATCCCTAGAATTGCGTCCCAAGCTACGTCGGCACAGAGGAATTGATGCTGGACAGTACATCGCCCTATACTCACGCTGCCCGCCACCTGAACCAGAATTGGCATAACAGTTCCGTTTGTCGCTATTAGCCTACCGTTTAGAGGCGCCGAATGGGATATTTTGGTTAGCGACCGGTTGATAACGGAGCATGACGCCCCAGTATCGATCAGCAACTTTGCTTCTTTACCGTTCAACAAACCCTCGACAACTAGCGGTGATTGCCAGTCATTATTGTTCAACAAAACAAAAGGCAAGGACATAACTCGATACTGGGACTCACTGGTGCATTGCATAACCGGGTTGTGTCCACAGTGTTGGGCTCTCGATCGGAATTTTCGACAGTAGCGGCAGTAAGGCTGCGGCCCCGGGTATGAGACTGATGGCGTGCGGCTCGTTTGCGGCTTGAAAACGGCTGGTTGTATGGCTGCAATTGTTTCGTTTGTTAGCTGTCTTAGGGCTTCTCTGCAGGCCTCGAGTTTGCGCGCTCGGAATAGTGCTGACTGTAGGGACGTCGGCATGTTGAGGAGAAAATCTTCCTCAGTTTTCGGATCAGAGATCCCCATCGTAAAACGCCCCAAGATGTGCTCGTCACGAACTTCTTTGGATGCCTTGGGGTATGCTTTTGTGGCGAGAACTCTCAAGCAAGCCGCGTATTCGTCCACTGACTCCGCCAGATGTTGCCTTCGTTCCAAAACTTTTTCCGGGAAAGCTGGGGCCAGTTCATATCGCGCGAACAATTCTTCTAGCGCCGGCCAAATTATATCGGGGCCCGAAAGGATGGGGACTCCTATGGCTAGAAACTGCCGGGCAGCATCATCGTCCAGCAGCGGTAACAAATACTGCCCAAGGTGTTCTGGGGGAGTGTTTTGGAGATGCGTTTTAGCTCGAACAGCCCGGAGGGCAAAATCATCACCGGGGGGAAACGCCTTCAGTGTAGGGACTGCTGGGCGGAACAGAGCAGTTCTTGGTTTGGTTTGGTTCGTGTCACCATCCATTTTCTGAAATATAGTGGGTGGGTCGAAATTGTTGCTTTCAGTCATCCCACCGCTGCCACCAATTGTAATGTTCGATTCTGAGCGAGCAAGCCTCCTGGTTTACAGTTCGGTTCACGACAGCAAATCGACTCAAGCAAGCTGAAACGGAATAGACCGAGCAATGTTTACGGTTCAGCACACAACGACGGCCAGGTCGCAGGCGTAAGTAACAAGAACACACTGTTTCGAATGAATGTTTATTGTGTATTCTTGGAGGGCGGCGTCCCAACCGAGCGGCGCTAATAACAGTCACGTTCACGAGCACACGTGTGTACGGTTATGGGAAAACGTCTGTTCGGTCCAGTTCGATAAAACATACATGCATCAAGAGAGAGGGTTACACACTTCAAAAGGGTTTCGGTGAGGATTCGGCCGGTCCCGTCCAATGGTTGTGTGCGGGACCTGGAATATGATAGAAGCGAGTGTACATTAGTAAGCGCCAATTCAAACGCTACATGTTAGTATCGGTTCCATCAGAGTTTGCCGAATCGAATGCCCCGCCAGTGTCAAAGGAACATTTCCGCCAGTTCACCATCATCCACTCCTCCAGTGACATCGTCTGGAAAGTTCTAGAGATTGGTCAAGCGCGACCTATTTTTTTAGAGATCCGTGCTTAGCTGGGTGAAACACAAAATTCCCTAGCATGTGATCACAGACGTGCTCCCGAAGGATCCTCTCTAACACTGCATAGAACGCAGGTTAGGCTAACAGGTCTGTAGGCTCCTATTTTAGAGCGGGATCTCCCTTTATGTATGGCTACCACTGCTACTTTTTCCAGTCCTATGGCAACTTTCCATGGTCCGGGATGGCCCTATATAACTTACATACTGAAAGGGATAGGATGTCAGCCGACGGCCCAATGATGGCAGGGTGGACGTCATCTGGCCCTTCAGACTTATGAATATCCAATTGTTCAAAGTATTTCGGTGTTTTCCCCTGTAAGATTCAAGTCTGTCATGCTCGTTGGAAGAGTCGCCACCTCAAAACTTATCTGCACGAAGTTATCTATTCTGTGCGTACTACTAAAATACTCACACAGAGTATCTGCTTTGCTTCGGTTGTCCATTGCCCCTCCATGGTCATGGGTAGCCAGTGGCCCCAATGCATCTTTCAAAGAATCCTTAGGCTGCAAGTAACTGTAGTACTTCTTTGGATGCTTCCTGACACATTGGGCTAACTTCAGCTCATACATGCGTTTAGCAGATCGCAAGAGATCCACCGTCTCATTTCTGTGTTTGGTATATCGGATCCAAGCCTGGCGACTCTCGGAGGCCTTGAAGAGGGCCTACCTACGGCTTCTATGCCTAATTGGCCTGCCAGTTGCAACCCTCCACCACACCAGCTTGCCCTCATTCCTCCTGGGCTTCAAAAGAGTAAACTCGTTTAGTAAGGTATGTAGAGATACTTTAATCACCTGCCAGCTTTCCTCCAAAGCAGCATCGTCCGCTGTATCCCATGCCAGATCGACCGTTCTCTTTCGAAGCCTAGGAATGCCCATATTTTGAAACTTCTGATCAACCTCGGGGCCACTTTGGGTTGCCAAGTGCAAACAGTGATTTTGACACTCACATGGTCGCTCTTGCCCAAAAGAGAGTAGACCTGCAGTTCGGCCACATCGTTCTCATGGTTCGTTATCACTAGATCCAACAAGGATGGCGCACAATCAGTCCTGTATCTGGTATTTTACCACATGTGTTGGACCAGATCATTCGAGTGCAGCATTGTAGATACCTCTCTTCTTGGGTTCCCGGAGTACGTGCCCCGACTACCCATTCTATGTGAGGTAGGTTGAAGTCTTCAACTATGAGGGCTTTATCAGCTTCCTTAAATAGAAATATAAATTTTGGAAAAGTTAAATATCCTGTTCCCGGTGTATACCCGGGGTCCTATACACATAGACCACATTTACCCTTCTGTTTGAGAGTGTGAGCATAGCCGTAAACCATTGTATATTTTAGATACGAACCATGGTCTATGATTCCTGATGGTTTGTGCCTGCCCTAATGAGGACCGCCACTCCTCCCCCACACAGTCATACTCCCGTCCTGCCTACAGACAGCAAACCCATTTCGTATTATTGCCTGTACGCGGTCATCTTTAGAGAGCCATGTTCCCGTAACGGCAGCGATGGGCGCATTTTGTCCTTTGCGACTCTGAACAGCTCCACCAATTTGCTTCTAATACTGCGTGCTTTAGTGTATAGCACCACCGCATTCGATTCAAAGCTTACTGGCTCTTTGTTGGTTAGTGTTGGCTGGGCCTCGGGCGGAAAGTTCGAGGTGGTGGCAAGTTTTTTTGCAGTGGTGTCCACCACTGGGGTGCATGGAGTCCGCAGGCCATCCAGGACTACAGGACACTCCCAGCCCATCGCCATGGGCGCCATCTTGTAGCCCAAGTTAACGACGGTCGTGTCTTCCTCCACTAGATGGCACTGCCAATTTCCGTCTTCTGGTACTTCCTTCATTACCACAGACCCTGACGGCTTATATGGCTTACTGATAGCTGTAGGTGAAGCACCTCGATCGTTGGATAAGGCTTTCTACTGTCCCCCGGGGCCCTCCTTTAAAGCCCACACGGGTTTATCCATGTTTCCACCTACGGGCGAACCACACGGTATTACTCTACGCTTGTCAGGTATAACTTGATATCTGGCCTTGGTGATGTGGGCTATCAGTGCCGCCTTGGCCAGCAACATATCTCTTCAGTGTCACTCCACAAATTCGGCCAGTATAGGTTGCTCGACGCTCCTTTCCGTTTTCACCAGCGGAGATTTCCATGTCCCAACTTCGTGAACTTTTTTGAGGGACACAGGGGCTGGTACACCTGCGAGTCGCACAAGTCGTACACCCGTCTCCTATCTATATCATTTCTTGCCCTCGCTCCCCGGATAAATGATTCCTCCTGATTCAGTATAAGTGGCCTGCCGTTTGATGTCCCTCCCAGAGACTGGATACCCCTCTGCAGGACCACCAGCTGTGGTTCCAAATCACGATATTATGAGTCATCTGCCTTCGCGACGTTGTCCATCGCCGTGGTTGTACTGTTCTTTTCCTAATCTTGTTTCTTCTTAGGTCTCTGCATCACCCACCCATTGATAGTAGTTTGCCGCACGGGAGTGGACATAGCGGGTACGATGCAATCGCCTGTTTGGCTTTTTGTCACCTCGAGGGCCGTTCTCTCAGGCGTTCATAAGGCTTCTGCATATGACCTTACTGACGAACTTCACGGCGGCTACTTGCGCTCAGCTTCCCTGCAATCCTCAGGGAGAGGGCGGCCCTCACTATGTTTATATCGTCTTAGATGGGCTGACTTGCAGCCCGCCTGCAGAAACCACACACCCACCAGACCCGGCTATTTATAAAGTAAACCGGATACACTTGCTTACTAACCCAAGAACCGCCCTCACGGGCCCAATAACTGGATACATCGCACTCAATGCCTTCTTCTACTCCCACTCTACATCCGACAGCCAGACAGGGATACATCTCACGAGTCGTGGTCTGCGTACAATAATAGCAGCGATGGACAAAGAAAAATGGTAAACTTTACGAAAATGCCTAAGGTTTATAAACACACTGATATATGTTAGTAAGTATAACACACGAAACTGCAAAATGTTTTAGCTCAAAATAAAAACAATGATTCTCCGGATAAAAATTGCACCTTGGTGTTACCCTAGTATGTGCGGTGGTGCGAGATAGCATTTGTTATTCCACAGCACTCTTCAAAACTTGGTTTAGATCAGAGCAGTTCGGAAGTTCAACCGGCGAAGGATTTACAAGGTCAGTTCAGTTAATGTTCAGTCCGGTTAAGTTCAGTTTGCACAGGACAGGTGATAGCCACGGCCGGTTGAGCTTCCAGAATTCCTTTGATGGTATGCACACTAGGCAGGCACCCACCACTGCGCAGTTTATTTCTTCGAATCCTCGCTAAAAGTCGAATGGAAAAGTAAAACCCCATCGCACATCAACCGCGAGTGACATAATGCACTGGGAGCTTGCACTGAGACAGCATACAGTAGAGGAAAAAGTCGACTAAGACGTACTCCAGGCAGACCATAGTGCCGCACTTCATCCATCTAGTTAACATATTGAACGCCCACTACAAGGAAATACCTCGTACTATTTAAAACCCAGGACACCTTTGAAGGACTGGACGGTATGAAGGTCCATCAGTCCTCTAGGAAGATTGTTCTGGCTAGTCACTGCACTGTTGCTGAGGAAGTGCCATCTAGTCATCAACCTAGCTCGAACTTTTGTCAGCTTGTTTTCGTGTACCGTTGTCCTGGAATCTAAAGCTCATTGAAATAGACCATCCGGTCTTAAACCAGAAAAGCCCTTCGTCACCTCGAATGTTTTTATAGGATCCTTTCGATGCCTGCTCATGTCGAACGAGAAAAGATTCAGATCACTGAGTCACTGATCGTACGTCTTACCCCTCTGCCTTTCAACCGTCCGCGTCCAGGGAGGCTGAAATTCCTCCAAGCAAGCCGCGTCCTTTACGTGGAAGGGTGACTAAGCCTGGGGGCTACCTTCCAAGTGAGGTCTTACTGTAGCCATGCATATAGGTAAGAATATTTCCGGCTGCTTCAGGACAGTGCTGACGGCAGTCCTAAAAGCTAACCAAGAGCCCTTTGTGCCGTAGCCTTGCACTGGTCCGACCACTTAAAGTCGCTGCCCATGATGACCACAAGGTCCTCAATCCCACTGACGACTTCTGTGGCAAACAGCCCTTGGTCATGAGGGACAGTTGGGCTTTCTGTTGGCCTTCACAACAAATGGCTTTTTCCAGCTTTCAGGGGTAAGTCCCATTTGCATGCCCAATTCAGGACGGTTCCTATATCCCTGCCTAAACCACCTTACTGTAAGATACAACAATCTTCACATCGTACTCAGAAATAAAGCTAGGCGGTTGAAGAGCGGATGCCAGGTCGTTAGTAAACAACAATATTATCACTGGGCCTAGAACAGACCCTCGAAGTACAACACTGGTGGCTCTCGCCAAACTAGAGCACTTGTCCCCTACTTCGACGTAAAGCTTCCTGTGTGAGGGGAAGTTCACCAGTCACCTATAAACTGGCCCACCTATACCGAACGTCTCCATCTTTCACAGAAGGAAACGACGATTAGCAGGGCACACTGCTCGCAAAAGGCGAGGTAGCGTACCGAAACTTCCTTACCCTCATCCATTCCTCGAGTTACCTAATCTAGGAAGCACGAGAGATTCGTCAGACAAGATCCGTTTTCAAGAATCCGAGAAGGCCGGATTTAGCATAGAGTGCTTCCTTGAGTTTCGACGGATGTGGGCACGGATGCTCTTTGCAAGGACTTCACTTAGGACGCTAGTTAGGCTTACCGGCCTCTAGTTATCCACCGCCGACTTAGGTCCATCCTAACGTATCGTCAAGACTGCCGAGATTCTCCAGTCCTAAGGCAGATTACTCTGGTTCAACGCGGAACTGTACAGCCCGCATACCGATGGAGCTATGATACCCGCCGACGGCCAGATGATGGCTGGAGATGCCATAAGGAGCCACTGACTTGAGGTTGTTTAAAGCCTGTAGATACTCACGCACGATTTCCTCCGAGATATCTATCTCGTTTAACTGTAAAGAAGATGCACCAGAGCCAGATAGACGCGTCTCCCACTATCTACTCTATGTACACTACCAAAGCAGTCCCCCAAGGTACCTGCTTTGCCCTGGTCATCAGTGACTACCGTGGTCACTAGTGGACGGTGGAACTATAACATTCTTTGTTCAGCCTTTCGACTGCACATGGCTGAAGAACTTTACGGCTGCCGTCATATGTCTTTGGTTAATCTGAGCTCAAATTCCCTCCAAGACGCTCGCACAAAGCTTACAGCCTCGATTCGAAGCGTCGTAAAGCGGGTCTAGGCTAGCAGACTGACAAACTTTTTGTGAAGGTTCTAGCTGTGATTTCTACCCTCACCAGCCCTAGCAAATGCAGCTTTCCTCCACAAAGATAACGACCAACAATCCCTCATTTCATGGGTGCAAAGCCTTCCCAGAGGGCAATCAGGGATCTCTTAATGACCTGCCTGTGCTACTCGACAGAAGCACCCTCAAACGCGTCCCAACTCAGCCCTATCGCCTACTTCAAGGCCTATCTGTGTCCACAATATCGCTTTTCCTAGCCATCTTTGAGGGAACCTCGGGCTGCCGCATGCATGGTTTGATCTTGACACACAGTGTGTAACGAACGTTTGAGCAATGCGTAGCCAAATTCGCAACGGATCCCGAAATCAAAAGACGATTATCCGTGATATTCTACGATACTAGATTATTACATGAACAATGACATAAAAAATATACAAACCTCAATAATACGATCACAAGGACTCAACAACGAGAAACCGAATGGCAGCGTGTGAGCAAACAGCACGTGCGTCACACAGGTCCTGAACAAGGATGTGTCAAAGTAGCGCTCTGGGCGCGAACAAACAACAATTGGTCCAGAAAAACAACCAGTTCGTAAAGACAAGTCAATAGTGTATGGAAATGAGTGATGTTGGGAAAAACACTGAATCGCGAGGGAAAAAGGGGGATTTTCCACGACCGGCTGTTACACAGTGCACAGTGATGCAGTCCAGACAAATCGTTTGAGAGATTCGTTATTGCCAGATCCAGCAAGGACGGAATGCATCCAGATCTATGCCTGGTATTTTCCTTAATGTGTTGGTGCCACGCATTGGCATGCAGACATTCTAAGTAGGTTTCCTCCTCCGATCCAGGCACGCAGACTTCAACCATCCGGTCAACGTGCGGAAGATTAAAGCCGTTCGCTACGAAGGTCTTTTGTGCGTCCCTAACTAGTTCAGTCAGGGCCCGCAGTTGGCTAACATACTAGTCGTGGTTTGTAGTTGGTGTCTTGCAGGCACAGAAAACATTACCGCTTCTGCCTGGGAGGATGATCGTAACTGCTCACAACTGGACATTGCGAGTGCACATCTTTGTCTGAGTCTCAAGATGGTTTTTATTTGGCCTTATGAAGATGGATAACCCTCCTCCAACGCGATGGTGTTCGCTATCCTGCTTATAAATTGCAAAACCTTTACTTATTAGTCCCGGTACATGGTTTTCTTTAAAAAACCACGTTTCCGTTAAGGCACCTATTGACGTGTTGTGCTCCCGAGCGGTTTTGGCCAGTTCCATCCATTTGCTTCTAATACTACACGCGTTAGTATACAACACCACCGCACCTGCCAAGTCGCTTAGGTGTCTGTTATTGTTCACTGCTGTCTGGTTCTCAGGAGCATTGCCTCAGTTGATGACAAGTTTTTTGCATCGGTCGTCTTCACTGGTGTGCGTGACGCTGGCTGACGACCTAGAACCGCAGACGTCTCCAAATCCATCTCTATAGGAGTGGCCATAACATCCAGGCTGACAAGGGTAGCACTATTCTCCAACTTCGGACAGTACTGCCAACTTTCATCTTCCAGCACGTCCCAAATTACAGCGGTTTCCGACCTCGCAAGGTACTCCCTTACTGCTGTCAGGGCCCGAGCCCGAGAGCTTGATGTGGTATTCTGCTGAACTTGGTGGATTCTCACCAGTGCCCGACTGGTCTATACGAGATTCCACCAGGTGTCAGACCACCACGTCTTACTCTTTACTCGTCTGGAGCAATTTTATATCCTCTCTTGATGTTATGAACCACCACTGCTGTCCTGGCCAGCCTTCTACCTCGGGTCGCCTCATCAGCGAACTCCACCAGTACTGGTCTCGCATAGTGTTCGCCTTTGTTCCCAATTGGTGACCTAAATGTCGCCACCCTGGCCTCCTTCCCGAAGCAGTAGGATAAGCAACACCTGCAATTATCATTACATCATAGACCTTCCTCTTGTCTAAGTCCCGTCCAGCTTTGGAAGCCCTTGTGAAATGTTCTTTTTGATTTAGGATCAAGAGCTTGCAGCTTGAGACCCTGTCCTCCGGTAAGATCTGCCTTCGCAGGTCCTTCAGTTTTTTCTAACGCCAGGAGCGCATGATCCTCCGCCCTTGCTGGCCCATCCTCCGCCATATTACTCTCGCTCTTCTCTTTGGGCTGCCTTGCCCTTCTAGGCTTCTGCCTCGTTCAGTGGTCCTCGTCTGCCTGTTTCAAGAGAGTTGAGGCAACGACCGTATGGCAAACTCTTGGATCTCGCCCACCAGTCTTAGCGACTGTCCTCTAATTTGTGCCCACTGCTTCCGCAAAGGACTTCCTGCTACTTGAATGTGGTGTTTTGGGGCCTATGCCTGTGGTGTTACCTGTTGGGCCTTGTTCCTGCCCATGGGCCTTCAGTTTGAAGGTCAGGCCGGCCGTCTCCTCGCAAAGAACACAGACCCACTCAGCCCATGGGTTCTGCTTATAAAGGATATGACTGTCCTTTGCTATTCCTGAACACTTTGAGTGAGCCTATCTCTTGCGCACTTCCCACTTTATACCGTTTACCGCACGTTTTCCGAGCTCAGTGCGAGACATGGGTCGGAAGCTCATGACTTACGGACAATTTGCGAGCTCTGCTTCATCCTCCGAATGATTACAGTCCATTTCAATTCGCACAGAGCCTTGCCTGTTCAGGGCCAATCACGCTCCCAGATGGTCGCGTTGGCGGCGCTTTTCCGTGGCCCCCAACACTGCGTGACTTTCCATTTCTGAATGGCAGAAACTTTGTGTAGCATCAGCAGTGGCAGAGAAAGGCGGAAACGGTGAGTAAGTTTCGCCTGGCCCCCAAAACCGCCCAGTATAATTCAGGGTATGCTGCCACCCAGCATGAGTCTACTGCTTTCTTGAAAGCCTTTACTGTTGTGGTATTTGTGACCTCCTCCCGGGGCTCATTCCAACAGGGTATCACTCTGTTCGAGAGTTAATTTGCCCCAACTTGGAGCCTTGAGTGCCTTCGTTGCAGTCTAAGGCTGTGCTCTCTTGTGCCTTCCCCTCCAATGGGACACAAAACGTCATCGGCTTACACATGACAGTCCCTTCATTACCTCGAAGCTTTCTACCGAATCCCCGTCCTTCCATTGAGAAAAAACCCAGAGCACGGAGGCGCGCAGTGAGGCCAAACCTCTTCAGTCCAGTCACCATTCTAGTGGCTAGGTCTTGCACTTCCTCCAGACAGTCTATGTCCTCCTGGCAGTAGGGCGCTCAGTGTTGCAAGCAGTGCTCCATGTGAGGTCTAGCTATGGCCAGGTGTAACGGAACGGAAATATCTGGTTCTCTACACTACGTGGTGGGTCTTACTCGAAAGGATTCTGTTCTGGCCATATTGGCTGCTGCGGTGCACTACTTCGATTGCTTGAAGCCGTTGTCTAGTCTAACGCTCGAGTCTTTGAACTTAGAGACCATTTAAAACGATACCAAGCCATTCCCACTAGCCCCTGCAATTGTGGCCGGGAGTTGGCACTTGAGGAGATTTAGTGGAAGGTCCCATTTGAGTGACCAGTTTTGCACGGCTAACACAACAAGTTCTGCGTTTACTCCGGCCATCTTGGAGCCATCGGCAAACGTAAAGGTGAGGTTTGTAGCCTCACGTGCTAGGTCACTGATGGAGATGAGGAAGTGCAGATGACCGAGCACTGAGCCCTGTGATGCCCCGCTTGTTACACCTTCCAGTTCCGAGACATGACTACTCACCATGATGCTGCGAGTTGGCCCTGCTAAAATCTATTCACCCACTGCCTGATCCTTCAAATAAACCGTATAGACTGCAGTTCGATGTCCAGAAACCTGTGGCTCACAGAATCAAACCCCCTGCTGAAGTCTAAGTGACAGACAACAGTCGGCTTTCCACCTTCCAGGAGCTTGGTTACTTGATCGAGGAACAGCAAGAGATCCGTCAGAAAAGATCGTCCTGCCACAAACCTACGCTGCGCATTTGATATGAGGTTGTGCTGAATCAAACACTGAGAGATCTTTTTCCTGACTATTCGCTCCAGGCCTTCACACGGTACTGAAGTCAAGAAAACCGGCCGGCAACTTTCGGCCTTTCAACGGGGTCCGGTTCTGTAAATTCCTACCACTGTTGCCCTCCTCCAGTCTTCTAGCACTATTCCATCTCTAAGCGACTTTACGCACAACTTCGTCACCAAAGCCTCCAAGACCTCGGTCAGAGTCTCAACGACGGTTGCGTGAATCTCACCTGGCCAGCGGCTTTACTTCTTTTCAAGGCTCACAGCTGTGCATACACCTCTTCTCCTCCTTCACCAGTTTCGGGTATTAGATCTGCCAGTGACCCCTCCATTCTTTCTTCTAGGTTACTGGCTGGTCGATATAAGCCCGCGAGGAACGCCAAGGGCACTTGGGCCCTGTTTTCATCGCGTAAAGCCAGTGGTCCATATGCCCCCCAAAAATGTCACACTCTCAAGTTCGTGGGATGGCTCGTAGGTGAAGAACCGTTTTGGGGTTTGCTCCGACGGAAGCTGCTAATCGGCGCTCGGAAGAATATGTATCCACTCCTAGCATCGCTTGAGCTCTATTTCCGACCATCTCATGGCAGTCCCATGCCACTGGAGTGCAGCCGGTAGGTAGCCCATCGTTGCCTACGGACGACCATAGCCTAGCGGGCCTTTGACTTCCTTCATGGGGGTTGATTTACACCGCCAACCACCCTCAGAGGTGCAAACTCCTCTGTAGGTCCGACTGGCTCCATCTTGATGGCTTCCCAAAGTTCCTTTCAGGAGGTGTTTTTGTGACTCGGTGTCCACCTCCTCCGCCGCCCCCTCTAATTCATCTGTATTGATTCTCCCATTGCAGCGACTTTGCATGACTTTCTTCGGAGTCTTGTTAAGTCTTAGCTTGACATTTCGAACCACGTGATCACTTTTGCTTAGTGGCTCCTTCTTCCTAATTCATTCGACGTCCGGATGGTACAGCGTCATGATAAAATCAAGGAGGGAAGGAGCTGCCCAACTCTGTGCCTAGTAACCCGCGTCCCATGCTGCTTAACCGCATGCAACTGGACCCACTGCAGAAGACTGTCACCAACTGATCCTCTTTGAGCAATCTCGCCTTCCCGGTTGACTTCCTGCGAGTTGAGATCCCTAATGAGAATTCCTTTGTGCTTCAGCCATGCCCCTGGTACATGCAAAAAGCTGAACGTCGTGTACTTCTATCGCTAGCTGTGCCGTGTAGGTATAGATAATGCAGGTTGCCCGCACCTCGATCTTGATAATGCAGGACTTGGCCTGTAAAATACCAGAGACCAAGATGAATGGAGCTTACGAAAGGCCCCTGTCGGTCCCCACCGGTAGTGCTGCTCCGCCCCTTTTTCTTCCATCCATTCTATCACGTGTGTAGGCAGCTTATCCCTGAAGAAGCCTTTTGTCACTGCCTGGCTCTGTTTAAGCTTCCTTCAGTGCAGCAACGTCAGACTCTGCGAATCTAGCCGTCCAATTTCCCACTTTTCCCGGAGACTGCAGGCTTTCGTGTACCAGGTTGAGGATTTCCTGGTTCTCCCTGATGAAATTGCTGCAAATTTTACGGCAGGAGTACCCTCGGACGAGATCCTTGAGGTGATGCCCCTTTTTGCAGATATAGGTGCCTCCGGTGCTGCTCATTGAATACCAAGTGGCTTCCCAGATTTCGTGACTTTTTCTTTCCCACCCGTCGACTAGGAGTCGGGCTCAAGGTATACAGCGGGGGCACCTTCCTTTGAGCCACCATACCAATTGCTGATTATGTCTTGCGACCACCCCAAGTCAGGTCTTGTCACAAGACTTGCCGCTTTGCCCTAAATGTCAAGTCCAGGTTCTTGCATTACCGAGCTTAAAATGAGTCTCGCTTTGCTGTGAAGACAAACACCCCGGCCATCACCGTGCGGTTTGTTAATTGGTTACCTCACGGCAGTAGAGCAAAGAACGGGGATTGCCGTCCTCAGAAGTGACCATCTCACGACTCGATTATTTTGTCATAACTCCCAGGTGTCTCTGATAGAAAGCAACTTCCGCGAAGTTAGATAGTTAGAAGGACAGGTATAGCGATGGTGGTGAAACTTAGTATTGAATTGAATTGTATACTTCTTGACCGTGGTCAGTACACATGCACAAGGCAAGATCAGAGAATACAGCAGTACATGTCAGTGTAAGGTATTTACTGTTTATAAATTTATGAATCACACAGCAGCCGAAACACACCAGTAAAGTCATGTAGTGTTTGAGTGAACTAAAGTGGTAATGGTTGAAGCGGGAATTGCAAATCGGTTTCGAATTCGGTGAGGGTGTTGTGGATAACTTGAAAAACGTGGCACTGCTGGTATAAGCGATAATTGGACGGTCACTAACGAGTAACCGGGCGGAAGAGATGCTAAAGAACAAGACTAAAAGTAAAGTACGCATGGGGCTATCAACATGTAGTCAGAGATACCAGCGAAATATAGAACACTGATCCAGCATTGGGTAACTAATTATGGGGGGAGCGTGTGAAATGAATGCAAGTGAGTCAAAAGTGATAATAAAACTCACCTTTTTGCAGGTGACTCCAGTGTCATATAGAAATTCACATGAAGGCGAAAGGCTTCACAAGGGTTTCAGTGAACTTTTGAAGAGCATGAATGGAGTATGGACGCGCAATGGACTTTCAAAGAAGGGCCGCCAAAGAAACGGATTATTGGAGACAAATGCTACCGGTGCGGCTAGGGGAAGCGGTGAAAAGTAAAACAAAAAGAACTTTTAAAAAAGGATCAACTTCCATTCGACAAGAGGAAAAGGGATCCTAAACAGGCGGAGACTTTACAGTTCACGGCTAAGTGAAAAGTATTTTTATTAAAGACGATGTCAGAGGCAGGTAAAAAGGTTTCTGGCCTACAGGGGATTAGGACAACCCTGAACACATCTACCCTTTGGGCGGCCACTAAATCCTCTGGAAGATGGTCCTAGGGGTCTGCCACAAGGCATGCAGAAGAGTGTGCCATGAAACTATCATAAGTTCGTAGTTTGGCCAGCTTCAGCTCCTGCCTCCCGTAAGCCATGTTGCGGGTAAGGGTCGGAAGGTGCCGACCTGGTTGCCGTACTTCCTTTAACTGTTCAAATGCTTCGATGAGGTCTTTTCTCCGGCATCTCTGTTCCACCAGAAGCATGGTCCGATCTTTAAACCTATCTGGATAAGATGGCTCCTTGAGCCCCCGAATGAACCTTGTGAAAAGTCTCCATACTTTTCCTGGTGGCTCTTATCACACACGAAAGGTGGCAACCAAGCCTGGAAAAGGTGTGATGACCGGTCGTGGAAAACCCCCTAAAACCTTTGCGATTCAGTGTTTTTCTTAACATCACTCACTTGCTCACACTGTTGACTTATCTTTACCAACTGTTTGTTTTTATGGACCAATTGTTGTTTGTTCGCGCCCAGAGCGCTGCTTTGTCATATCCTTGTTCTGGACCTGCGTGACGCCCGTGCTCCTTGCTCGTACGCCGCAGTTCGGTTTCTCGTTTGTTGAGTCCTTGTGATCTCATTATTGTGGTTTGTATCTTTTTGGTGTCATTGTTCATTCATTAATCTAATATCGTAGAATATCAAGGATAATTGCCTTTTGATTTCGAGATCCGTTGAGAATTTGGCTACGCATTGCTCAAACTTGTGTTACACACGGTTCTGAGAGTGCATCAGAAATATCGCCCTATGGACTGGCAGCAGTACTACAGGTTCTCTGGAGTCAACTGTCTTGGCTAATTGGCACAGCACACGAGAAGGTCACTCTGCCGCGGAAATACCTTCTTCGTCCAGCCCAAAAGACTTCTTGCATGTGTACTCCCAGGCCCACTATCTGCTCCATCCGCTGGATTATGTGTTGGTCAGGCCTTCCTGTAGCCCTCGCCCCTCCCTTTGCGGCGGCTGGTAATAGGAGTTTACACTTTCCTGCCCTTATAGGTAGGTGACGCCTGTTCGTCCACTTATGGATGCGTATTTGATACCCCTGCGTGCTCCAATTCGAAGGATTTCTCCGCAGCCTTCAATTCAAGCTGTGGCTCGTAATTTCCTGGGTTGAGTCGTTTATGAAGACAAGAAATACCAACGATCCAGCTCCGACCCCTGCGGCATCCCCTTGCTGGCCTTGTACAGGTTCTATATACCACCCTCCCCGTAAACGTAGAACAAACTATCACCTAGGTGGACTCCATCCACTCCGTCATTCCCGGGGCGAGCACATGCCCCCTTTTTAGCCGCTAACCTTTGCACATTCTCCAGATATTCTGCTTCCTCCCGGTGGTATGGGGCCCAGGCTTGCAAGTGGCACACCTGATGCTACCCAGCTAAGGCCTGGCAGACCGGAATGAAATTTTCTGTCCCTCTATACTGCGTGGTGGTTCTGACTCGAAGGGGTTACCTCCTGGTTACTTTTCACCACGGTAGTGTACTGCTTCAGAGGCTTGAAACTGTTGTCTAGTATGATGTCCATACCTTTGACCTGAAAGACCCTTGCAACGATATTACACCACTTCCGCTGGCCGGTGTTTGTGGTCAGGCACTGGGATTTGGCAACGCTTGCCGAAGGTCCCACTTTAACGACCGATTTCTTACGGCCAAAAAACAGGGTTCTTAGACTACTCTAACTACCCTAAGGTCACCGGGAAACGTGAAGGTAAGATCATTGACTTCACGTGCCAGGTCGTTCATTAGGATGAGAAGGATCAGAAGGCCCAGAATCACGCTCTGTGTCACCAAGCATTTTGCAACCTCCGATCCCAAGAAATGACTGCCCGCCATAATGATAAGCGTTCGCCATGTGAGATATCAGGTCAAATTCAACCAGGTGCCCAGAATTCTGCTTCCCAACTGTATGCCTCATGCACTTGCGTAGAGCTGAGGCTTAGCTAGCCGGCCGGTAGTTTGCAGTTTTCCGCCGGGGTCCGTTCTTGTACATCACCAACACCATTGCCATCCTACGGTCCCCTGGCACATCTTCCCTTAGTGACGTCTCATACAGCTGCGTCACCGGAGCTTTCAAAACCTCGGGCAGTGGGTTAATACTGGCTGGGTGAATCCCATCTGGTCCTGCGGCCCTGTTTCTATTCAAAGTTCGCAGCTGTGTAAACCTCTCCTTCCTATAAACTAAATTCGGACACAATGCCCTTGTGTTCACCCCATTCCCTCTCCTTCATTACTCGCTGGTCGATGTATGCCCCTGAGGAATGACAATAGCTTTTTGGCCTTGCCCTATTGCTTAGAGGTAATCGTCCCTTGCTCCCTTCAAAGTTTTCACCCTTTATGTAGTACGCTTCTGGCACAGGACGTGTTCATGGAACTGATTGGAGCTTGTAAGAGCCGATGCAGCTAGCTTGCGTTCAAAAGAATGTTTCCCTACCCTTTGAATGACTTGAGCTCTGTTCATGGAAATCTTATGTATATTCCATGCTGGTCGGGTTTTTATGGCCTGTACTTCGCCCATCGTTGCCTACGAACGACTAGCTCTACGGACCTTCGAATTTTCCAGTGACGTCTATTTCTACCGCTAATCACCTTCAGGGGTGCACACTACTCTGTCGGTCTGAGTAGCCCTATCTTTATGGCCTCCTAAAGTTCTTTTTCTGAAGCGATTTTGTGACTTGGTGTCTACTTTACCTCCTCCGCCTTCCTCTTTAGCTCTGCCATAGCCCTGGAGTGACATGATTTTATTCGACGCCTTTCTGAGCCTTAGTGTAACCCCTGGAACTACATGGCTAACCCTGCCCAGCTGCTCTTTTGTCCTAAATTTTTTACCTTTCTATTGGTGCCTCGTTATGGTTAGTTCGAGGAGGGATGGTGATGCCTAACTCTCTGTCCTATGGCCTGCATCACATGCTGGTTAACTTTGCTCAACCGGACCCACTGCAGAAGGTTGTCGCCAACTGATCCCCTCTGAGTAATCCCTCTTCCCCAGTGGATTTGCCGCGGGTTGAAATCCATTGACAAGACGAATTCCTTTATCTGTGCCAGTACTGCCTTTAACATCTGAAGGGGCTCGAAGTCTTCCTCCATCGCCGATAGCCGCGCCCAGTGAAGGCTCGTAATTTAGACGGCATTGACCATCATCCTGCCAGAGCAGAACTTGACCTGAAAACTATTGAAAACTACGGTAAACGGGTCCTCCCAGCGAACCATCACGACCCATACAAAGGAGGTTGCCCGCTTTCTTCTCATCCCTTCATTCTTTGCTCTTTGTAGGCAGTATATCCTTGCAACAAGGCCTCATCATCGGGCCGTATCCAGGTTTCCATCAATGCAACAACATTGGGCTCTCTTATCCTAATCTTCAGCTACCCCGGTTTTTCTGGGAGGTTGCTGGAGGTTTTCACCAGACTGACTGTTCCCTGGTTGGTGCTACGGACTCGGCTGTGAGTTTTACGTCTGGACTACCCTCGAGCGCAATCTCAGAGGTAGTGTATTTTTTCACCTGTTGTTTTCTGCGGTGCTGTGCCCCGAGTATCAAATGAAGCACTGAATTTCGTGGTTTTTTTGCTTTCTCCCGGTAGCTGGATTTCGGGCCGAAAGTGAGCAGCGAAGTCTTCTTCCCTTTGGGTTGACTTGCCGATGACCCGGCCACAATAGCCCAGCTGGCTTCCTAAACTGTCCCATCTGGTACCTTCTTCCTCGTTGCCTCCTCGTGGGTGGACTTTTTGGATGGCCTGCTGCGAGCCGAATGCCCTCCTGGCTACACTATTCTAATACTAACTCTACTCTAGGTCACGCTGTCCGCCTGCTTTAGTTCCTTTGAACTACAGCAACATAGGTTCCTTGTTTGCCGGCATCTGAGTCCATCTTATAAACCTGATTTACCCCCTAGGCTCTGGGCATTGACCTACCGGGAGGGGACATCTAACATTTTGCAACGCGGTTTGCTGGCCTCTTCATGACATATGCAGACGTACGCTGTGAAAAGGCGGCTTTACCTCGTTCAAAAATGCCATGACACCAAGAGAAACCTTTGCCATCTTCCTTGCGTTGACCCTAACTACAAATGCTCTGGTTAGCTGCATAGCCTCGCTGTGGATGCTGTGGAAAACAGTCACCGGGGGTTGCGAAGAAGCTTGTTATGCTCCGCGCAGCTCTCCCATTCTATGGCAATTGACTATCCGCGCCAGAGGGGCCAGCCCGTCATCCGAAGAACCTCAGTTACATGCGGCTGTGCTCACCTCTTCTGAAATGAACTGCAGCTTACAAAACTTCTCCATTTACTTGACCTCCGTGTCACTCTTGACGCGTTGCTCTCAGTCGCCTGAAGTTTCAACCTACTCCCTCAGAGGTTATTCTCCCATCAGAAGGCTGTCTTCGCATTGGTGGGTAGAAATGCTCCTCTTTATCGCCCATGGGCCTGGGATGACTCTTTTCAATAGTCTTCTGCTACGCCACTCTATTCTCTCTTTCCACTAGACCGGTGCTCGAACACACTGTCTATTTCTGATTTCGGTCTCACAGCCATATCTCCTTCCTCCTACTCTCCTTGAAATATGAATGCTCACTCGTTTGCGAAAGCGGAACAGTGAGCACGTATTCACTTAAGGAATTTGTGCATAATTAGCAGATGGGAACACTTATCTGAAATAGTGATAAAATAATTTGTTACCATCAACCCAACAGCATGCTAAGGTGCGTGGTCAGATGCTACTTGCTGCGGCAAAATTAGAATTTCCGAAACAGCTAGAGAGATGTGTTCATGATCGAGTAAAGAGAAACGTTTTCAACGGACAAATTTGCAGTACCGCGAGGAAAAACTAAACCGGAAGTCCGGTGGTCGAAAATGAACATATTTGCTGGATCTGGCTGAAAAGACAGGACATATAAAAGTCGATCATAAATGACTGAAAGGAGTGGAAAACGGTGCAAAAGCAACAAAGATTTCTATAACCCATGTAAGAAAGAGATTCTTTGTGAAAAGATCCATTAAAGAGAAGCGAATTTCAGTGTAAAAAAGAACTTTGAACCGCGAATCAGACGATGAACAGGCTTGAGATTCCGATGTGGAATAAAGTGAAGCAGTCGGTAAAAGTGGCCGTAACATTTCGACGGTGCGCATAGAAGGGGTTGAATATATGCCGAATGGAGAAGGCGCCGGGCAAGAGGTTTCCAGAGTGATGAAGGAGGGGGCGACCGGAGAGAAATAGATAAATGTCGAGACAATTTTTTACTTTATAACAAGTGAATCATAACTCTTCGGAGTAGAAATGGAAGCTGGGTGGCAGATCAAGGTGGAATGTGTAACTACCGCAATAACAAGCAAGTAGCTTGCGAAAGATATGATAAAGCAAATAACGAGTAATTGCCTATCTAGTAATAATCGTTTTGAGAGGTTTGAAACAAGAGGACAGCAAACCGAAACGTTGCTCGAAAAGTGCTTCTGGAATGTGCAGATATGGAGAATGCATGAAACTTTGCCAGATGAAAAGTTTGCAAAGCAAGGGCTGTATGCAGGCGAACGGGTGAACTGAGGTAAGCACCAAGCAATCACCAATCGGGTCACGGTCTGCTGGAATTTTATGCAAGAATATTTTGTGGTGGGATGTGGTTTAGAGACAACAGCGCTAAAATGATTGACGACAGTACTTGTTGATGGCAGAGTTGATTGGCAAAAGTAAAACAATGGTGAGTTTTGTCATGAGAATGAGTACTTTTACTGCTGGGACCAGCGATTAGATCTGCATGAAACCCCGGGAAAATGGGCAATGAAGGACATGCTAAGAACGTCGACCGGTGTTAGAATATGCAATAATTTTGCGGTATAGATAAAAGCTTAACGACTGAGGATTGATTGAGCGGCACGTAAATGGAGCATTGGGTTTTGTCGGATGAGGAGACAGGCTACAGTAGAGATACTGAAAGCATATAAAGGGTATTTTGTGGCCCACAAGCCGAGCTGGTGGGTATGGCACACAGTGCTCTGAACACCCAAAATAAAAACCGTTTCCAGTGAGCGGGGTTACTATCCGCGAACCCAGTTGCGCCCGAACACCACTTAAAGATGTACTGCACTCCCAGTAGACTGCGGCGAAAAAGGTTGGTCTCGCAGGTCCGCGCACAGCTGGGGTTAACTCCAGTAAAAACTGTGGGTTCCACAACGGTAACTCCTACGGCTTCCCAATTCTGGTGGCTTGCTTGAGCACGGGCAAGATCCGCTATGTCGCAAGTCAAGTAGACATTGCTCCAAGAAAAAAAGCACCGATTAGACGAAGGCCAATGGATCGTTTATGCCCCATGTTGCGCGGTGTCCATAAAAATGATACAGAAATGGAAGCATGTGTACACAAACCCCACCTTAAAATCCTCCGTCTCAGATGAACAGTACTAAATGATCTTCGAAGATGGCCAAAAGAAGCCTTGTAGTCAAGCCGCAAGCAAACGGAAAATAATGAGGCTGCTGACCTCGTGCCTAAAGGAGCGAAGCCGAAAGTTATGATGGACATCCTTGACCAGAGCTCTTGTGTGGGTGGGTAGATGATACAAGAACGAAGATAAAGAAAGAACTGTAAGTTTCACTAGCGATGGATGTCTTCAAGACAGCTGGTGTACGAAATGGTTCACTTATTACCGCTCTTCAGCGGCCGTAGTTTTCCCCCGCCGTGATCACTAATGTAGCGTAAAACCCGTTTCACACCATTCGTAGATTTGATAGAAATAACTGCATACAGACAGGGGATTTTTCAATCGGAGGAATCACACCAAACCTTGCGTAGCTGTGCTACTTCCGCGGCTGAACTAGAGTCCAATTTTTATCAATAACCTGATGGCGACGATATTGAAAACTCCGATCCCTTAGTGCTAATCAAGCCGTCCTGTATGTTTCATCAGTGTAACAGCCAGCCTTCCTCTTACGCCGTCAATAACCAGGACAGGCAGTGAGGATGCCGAAAACCAATGGCGAAGCATCACAGAAAATTCACCTGCCTTGGGGGTACGTTACTTCCAGTTTGCCCAAAGCCAACTTTTGATCTAGTTCAAGTGGCCAGTGCTTTGGGTCGGCAGAAACGATCCCAGATCACGGCCGACTACAGATCGCATTTGATGGCGGTCCCAACTTATTTGATCTACCCCCGTCATCAAGTGGCACCATAACTGGGCCAAGACATGGATTGCGCGTGGCAGCACCGATGGGACCGACAGATAACAACACATTTTTCGGTGGATTTACTTCTTCGGGAGAAACACGAAACCAAATACGGTCACAAATACGGAACTGGTCCATCATGTCATCCCAATCAAATCAGACGTCCGACCTGAGCAACTTGAAACACCAACTGGAGTGAGAACGAGTTGCGCCGTACGCAAGTCAGTCATGGCAACCGTTTTAATCTCACAACTACCATCAACTCAGTGGCATCTCCAAAGACAATAATGCCACCGCTTATGTTACTCCACAGACAGCTCATCAATTCCAAACGATTTTATTACGATAAGTTAAAAATATTATTTTCATCACGCGAGTGACAGATAGGTATCGGATATAAATACACAGGCTAAACGTGTGTTCCAACTAATTAACCACATCTCCTTAGGAACATTTTGCTAACCTCTTGTCTTATATCTTAGTCTAAGGTGTGTAACAATACCTCCTCAACCAAGTTATTCCTGCTAGGTTGAACCTAGCTGGCAACTCCTAACGTCCATCAATTTCTATGAAAACCATCCACAGCTACCATACAGAATCGTCTTGCTTTATACTTTTACCGACAGTGGGCCATCTGTGTCTTTCTGTAATGATGACGAGTATTCTGCCTTCCACCTTTTCTAAGGGGCGCCTGCGGGCGTGTCAACCCCTCGCCATATCTTCAGGCTGGAATAAGGAAAATCCACGCGATCCATCAGAGTTCCATTTCCTCCGAGTAATGGAATTTTATTAGGCTTTAACACCTCCAGCTGCTACTGCTGCTGCTGCGCTACACCAGGTCGTTTTGCGTGCTGCTATTGATATAGTTTTCATTCATCTGTCTTAGGAAATACTAAAAATTATATTTTCTTAGGGTATTCCGTTAACCCATAGAAATTCAAGTATTTTTTTCTCAGTGGTAAATTCTATCCCAGCTCTGGTTTGCCGTTACTTTTCCACCTCATTCACAGCATCTTCTTGATATTTCAAAATGCCACGTGTAGCAAAGAAGACTTCCAATACTACCCCGTCTACTCATACCCTGGTTACTAAAAAAATAGGCTTCTTCAAACTCTCGTGGCCTTAAAACAATGTTCAGTTGACCTCTGTGACTTTGTAGGCTTGGCTGCGGAAAGAATAGCGGTTCTAGACCGAAGTATTTCAGATATAAAGTCTCAGCTTCTGAATTTGGAAGGTACGATATCTAAACTCGCCCCCTTACCGTGCATCACTGAACGCATCGAAAATTCCACCTTACAAAACCTGACAGCCGCGGGCCGCTTTATCGACTCTGTTGCATCCAAAGTTACCATAAGAGTGAGGAACTCTCGTAATACAGTCTTGTTTAATGTCCCAGAGAGAATATCACTGGACCATGTCAATCATTCGCTGTTGAATGCATGTGGTATGGCCCACCTTCCTTGTCAAATAACAAGGCTGCGTAAGCGCGTTCAGCGCTTCAACTGTCCAATCCTTATGCGATCTGCAGATGATCTATCTGCCAAAGAATTATTATAAATGCGTTACACTATAGCTTCTAATTCTCCCTATAAAAACACAAAAATAGCAGAAGATAAAACCCCACTTCAAAGGGAAATTACCAGATCTCCTTCGACTTTCCCCACTAGAACGACGCCAGATAGTTGTGAACCTTCGACACAGACGGCTGGTCGCTCCACAGCTCCTTCTTAAGTCCCCACTGCTTTATTTTCACACGCGCCTCCTGCCTCTTCACAACCGCCCACTGCCTTCTCATCTGCTCCCGTACTGAACTCTTCAAAATCTAATCCCATTACTGTTGATCTAGACATTTCCGCTTCTCCCTCTTACTTCCACCCAGTAAGAGACGCCAACTATTGCCTCGCTCTCCCCCCTCATCGCCTGTTAGATACACCTCCAACACCAACTCGGCCTCTGTTCCTTCCGGTGATAAACTACTCGCCGTCCAGAGGAATAGGTCTAACAGTCTTCCCATTCTTCTCACAAGCCCCTCCCTCATTCAACTGTCTCCTCTTAAATCAACTCGCCTTTACTCACCGAATAAGGTTTCGACCTAAGAAAATACCCCTTGCTCCAATGCATCGGTGACCCTCACAAATTCACCGTGCGCACTACCTGGAGATGCCAAGATAAGGCCCCCACACGCCATCCACTCTGTCTCACGTCGTACTTCTCACCTGACAAACATATCCACTGCTCCCGCTTCTAACTGCTCCATATTTGGTGCTCCACTCAACTTGAGTTACCCCTTTCACAATGTGAAGCTTAATCCACCACCCTACACCCCTATTCCTCACACATTTTCAACCCTGCCCTCTGCACCCCCTTCAGCCAATACTCGATTCCGACTGGCCGGTATTTGTCGACTGCCCCTAATCACCA
This sequence comes from Fasciola hepatica, assembly GCA_948099385.1. NCBI lineage: Eukaryota > Metazoa > Platyhelminthes > Trematoda > Plagiorchiida > Fasciolidae > Fasciola > Fasciola hepatica. The sequence goes on along the minus strand of CANUEZ040000012.1, from coordinate 2,416,935 downwards.
CTGTCTGATATCGACCCGCCAAACCCCACAGGTTCTTCCTGTTGCTCCGATGTTTCCCCTTCCGTTGATGCCCAGTCTCTCTACCCCTCAGCAGTCCCTCTCGCTGCAACATTTAATCCAGCTTGGCTGGAAGCCACCCCATCTGAACCTCCACTAGCCTCAACATCAACATATTCCCCTTTGACCCTAATCTCCGCTCCTTCCAATCGCGATAGCCTGCCTCCTTCCAAATTACACCACCCCCCTGATGTGCCTATACCATCTCCCACAAATGGTATATCTCTAGCCTTATTCAACTCGCGTTCTATTCTTGACAAACTCCCGCACCTAAAAAAACTTGTCCTTACAAATAATTACGACATTATCTTAATAACGGAATCCTGGCTTTCTGAAAGCACTCCCAATGATCAAGTATCTTCGGTAGGGTACAGTTTTCTGAGGACCGACAGACCGAACCGGCGTGGTGGTGGGTGCCTAGCTTACGTCAAGGAAGTGTAAGGTTGGTTAGACCTTATGTGCTGTTTCCTTGTTACGTACGTTCGCTAGTCCAATCCAACACGCTTGGACCACCTGTTCGTTACAGTGGTACTCTGTGGTTCTTTCCAGTGTCCTGATTAGTATCCACCTGTGCATTTGTCTGCTGGCACACAGCTCTCCAGCTCCATTGCCCCAACTCCTTTGCGCAATCATCTTTTGTGGCCTTTTTGTTCTATTACTGGTCCACTTATCTCGGGGCTTCCCGCTTCCTTGTCCGCCTCCTTCGTTTTTCATCTGCAGTAAAATGATCTGATTGGTGATTTCTTACCTGTGTCTCCTCGGTCATTGCTTTCATCCCTTGATCCGTTTACTGCTCGCTACAGGCATTTTTCTGTACCTTCCAGTGTGGTCCGCTTTTCCATGTTCCACCATTGTAATGACAACGTTACGTCACGGTGTTCTTTTACAGTTCCAAATTGTCTGACCTGTCACTACCCGATTCCTCTGGTCCGTCACTACATCTCGCACCTGCATTGATCAAATAATTAGACCCATTCTTACCTGTTTTCCTTGATCCTGTCTTTGATCTTCACTCTTCCATGAACTGCGCTCCACAGTCTTCATCACTTCTGTGCCTCCGCATTCTATTTTTCTCTCCGTTGGGCTGCCATGTGCACTTGTCATGAAGTTAATCCACCACGACATTCCAAAGTTAATTCTACAACCAACTGATCTAACATAACCTACTCCTCCTAATGACTGATAATTTCTTTCTAGGACCCCATTGTTATTGCTCCTGCTTCTCTCATACCTAAACATATATATATATAATAAATCTACATATATATATGTATACAAACTTACGCATTTATATTTATGTGCACGCGCTCTGCATCTTGCAGTCCCTCACCGGCCATTTATCTTGCTATCATCCCAACGACCGTCATCATAGGCATCCATCAACTCTATATCTGTGCCTCACATCTACCGTATCCAATCCTTCTAAATTGTTTTTGTCATCTGATCATCCCTCTACGTCTTGCATTGCTCGCTGCCTGTTTTACGGTGAGTTTTGTGTCCTGTCCGACGACAATCCACTGAAAAGTACCGATGCTTCATTTATATCTAATTCACTGCAGTGCGCCTCATTTTTTTCTACATCGTTCCTCGCTGCTGCAGTTCCTTATACCGATTTCAGCCTTTCTCATGTTTACCAGTCTGCCTCCATATGTAATTGCCCGGGTCCAGCCATTCAGTCCACCTGACCTTGACTTTCAAACTCACCGGGCGTCCATTTAAATCCGCTCTTAAGCTCATTTAAACTCCACGCAATCTCTATGGTGTGCATATGTTTATCCTATTTTCATCCTACCTTATTCCCCCTTCTGAGCCTTATTATCCAATATCTTCGTGAGAGTCTCCATATTTCCATGAATTGTATCTGTCCATTCCATCACCTGTATCAACATGATAATGCACATGGCATGCTTCGGGCTTTTCCGAAATAAACCATTATTATTATTATTATTATTATAAACCATCACGATCACCATGACATTGTTTCCCACAACCCATGAGAAGGAGAACACTATAGGTAGGGAGAGAGTGGTTAGTGTATATTGGAGAAGCGTGCGTGTAGCGTGCACGGGCACCGTCCAAGTGGCCACCGCGGTTGGTGGCGCGAGTTCACATAAACACTGATGTGTGTTAAACAAATAATCAGGGTTGAATGCCACTACAGAAGTCTACACCACGACCCCTCTTTTACATACAGCACTCGATTCTATTCCCAATTCTCTCTGGTTCACTATAAACCTCCAAAACACTGTTCTTCACGTTGGCTGCGTGTATCGATCGCCAAATTCCCCCAGTTCCTTGCTTCCACATCTCATTAGGTCTTTCGAATACCTCTCTTTGCTTCCTTCTGGAACGAAGCTTGTTGCGGGTGACTTTAATCTCCCTCACATCTGTTGGCCCACCCTCTCGGCTCCTCCCAACCTTATGGACCTGATCATTAGCATTCATCTTGGCGGCCGGGCACATGTTGTCGAACCTACCAGAAATGGGAACATACTAGATCTGGTATTTACTGATAACATGCCTCTCATCGACGTGACCGTAACACGAAATTTCCCCGGTAGTGACCATAAAATGGTTATCTTCCATCTGCCCCTTAGTGGCCCACCTAATCCCGTACGTCCCTCCAACAATACATTCCTATGCAGAAATTGGGCCTTGCTAGTCACGCTTATTCGGCAGAAAGACTGGGGTGATTATTTCCTCACCCACGACCCTCAGCATGCTGCGGATATTTTCTACTTCTTCTTTTCCGATTGTCTGGAAAAATTGTCCAATACTGCCCGGGCTGTACCTAAAAAGAGGTCGCCTGTCTCGCCACTCCATAAGAAGTACCATAAACTTCTCAAACAACTACATAATTCCAACGACTTTTCACTTTTTGTTCGTCTAAACCGCCTCTCCACACTTGTTCAACGACAAGATAATACACGACTTCGTGGCCAAGAAGCTAAGGCTTTGAGTCATTTTAACAAGTCACAACTTCTTCCTATGTTGCTCAAGTCTAGAAACGCTGATGTCAAGGCCGACTTCCAACTTCTGATTCTGGATAATAACTCATCTATCACCTCCCCACCTTGTATAGCCGAAGCCTTCAATGCGTTCTTTGCTTCAGCCATGGCTCCAGCTACTGTCATTGCCCCGCCCCCATCTTCACCACTTACCGACTCTGTCCTTTCTACGATACCCTTCGATGCTAGGAGTATTTCTAAGCTACTATCCAATAGCAAACCCTCCCCTCGATTAGGCCCCGATGGCTTACCGCCAATTGCACTCGTCAATGGTGGACCGGATCTCTTCCTGTTGTTGCTTAACCTTTTCACTCCTTCACTTAATGGTAGCACCTTACCTGCTAACTGGAAGCGCTCGGTAATCGTTCTCATTCATAAAAAAGGACCTTTACATGAGGTATCCAACTATCGCCCTATAAACTATACCCCCATCTTATCCAGAATAATGGAAAAAATAGTTAAAGATAATATTATTAGCTATTTATTAAGCCTCAGTCTTATTAATCACAACCAACATGGATTCCTCCGTTCACGGTCCTGCATGACTTGTCAGTATGATTTTCTGAATCTCGTCACCGACTCTGCTGGAAGTGGGAAATCTCTTGTTGTTCTTTATCTCGATTTATCCAAGGCATTTGATCGTGTACCTCACCCCCACCTTTTAACAAAGCGACGGTCATTTGGGATTGTCGATCCACTTCTTTCTTGGTTCTCGTCTTACTTATCTCATCGTTCACTGGTTGTCTTAATTAACGGGCACACCTCCAATCCTGAGCCTGTTACTGGCGGTGTTATTCAGGGCAGTGTTTTGGGCCCCCTGCTTTTCCTCCTATATATAAATGATATGTTGCCGACAGTACTTAATGGCACGCCGTCTTTGTTCGTGGACGACATCAAGATAGTCTACACTATTTCGCCTGGCAACCTCAGTACTACCATCCCTTAAATCTCTGCTGATTTAGCGGATCTTGATGAATGGTGCTCAACCTGGGCGATGAAATTCTCCGCCGACAAGTGTGTTTTCCTTACTTACAAATGCCAGGTTCCTCCTGTTCTTTATGCATTGGCGGTTCGCCCATCGACAGCCAGCCTTTAGTAAGAGACCTTGGCTTAAGTTATTCTTGCTCTTTCAACTTCTCGGAACATGCTGTCTTCCAAACGGCGAAGGCTAAACAGTGTCTTGGTCTTCTGTTCAGATCCTTTCAGCTTAGGCAGAGCATTCTCTACATGTACAAAGTACATGCCAGGCCCCTTCTCGAATATTGTCCCCTAATCTTTACTAGCATGAGAAAATCCTACAGGATTATTATCGAATGTATTCAAAGAAGATTCACAAAACAGCTTATCGGTTGGTCGTCCAACTTAAACTACAGGGAACGATGCTTATATCTCAAAATCGAACCCCTATGGCTTCGTCACATCAAGCTAAATTTGATATTTCTGTATAAGCTATTGACTAAGCAGTCCTATTCCTCCAACCAGTTGTGCTTCTCCCCGGATACTGAATATTCACTCGGGAATAGACAGTATACTATTACCACACCCTCCGCGAGGACTGTTCTACGGTCTAAGTTCTTTCTCTTTGCGTACTCCAGAATCTGGAATAAACTTCCCTTGCACATCAGATCTTCTCGGTCAAAGTATGCATTGGTGCATGCTATTGATAAATTCCTTACTGTCCCAAATGTTTTGCGCTTATTCAACGTTCACGTAACCGAACGTCAAGCTTATGAGATAGGCCTTGACTTTTAAGCCATTGCTCTGCTTTCTCTCTTCACCTTATCTTTCTAAATAACCTCACCGCTTTTGTAATTCTGATTGCTTTGCTCGACCGCTTCTCCTAGACTTCGCCATCGACATATGTAAAGCACGTATGCGTCTACTAACTGTTTTTCCATACCAACTTATAGGATCCTGCCAACTCAACTTTGACATAAATCCCTCCAGATGCGCTCGCACTTATAGGGACAATCGTATTACTCCCCACATATTGGCAATATGCCTCACCCACTCCACGATTTATTAACTTTACCTAGTTGTTTCGCGTCTGCGGTCCTGAAACCAACCTCAACAAGGCTATAAAAACTGCATCAGTAACCAACCTCGGTCGGCTTTATATATATATATATATATATATATATATATATATATATATATATATATATATATATATATATATATATATATATATATATATATATATATATATATATATATATATAATTCCCTCACCACCTCTGCGATTTCGAACTGGAAAATCCACTTGGCGTGGCTCACTAACTGAACTCAACACCCAGTTATGACGTTACCATTTCCGCTCCCACCCTATCCCCCAGCTAAGTTTCTTCTGTAATTTCATGCAGAATTTGGTCTTTACTCCTGCTCAGTGACCACTCTAGGTGAAATACTAACTTTCCCATTGAAAGATTTAGCCACACTTAGGCGTTTCCCTTTTAGTCTCACGTTTCATGGCCTCAGTCTGCCTTGGGGATCAGCTGCACCGATGAGCCCGTGCTCAACTTTTGGTCTTCTTTCCATTAACCATTGATCCCCAGCTGGGCTATACCCAGACTGCCTCTCTATCTCATTTCCCCTGCCACAGTCTTTTGCGTCCGACCGCATTCGCATGACCCGTCTGATGATCGCACCCAAGTATACAGCAATATATATATATATATATATATATATATATATATATATATATATATATATATATATATATATATATATATATATATATATATATATATATATATATATATATATACCTTGGGTATGCTCCACTCACTTTTGTCCCCCTTCCTAACTAGATTGTGCCATTTTACAACATAATTTGCATATATATAAATAAAACCGTTCCGTCCTTTAGCGATGGGTGCTCGCTTTCACTTAATTCCTGTCTCAGGCTAGAACTCAGCCGTCCCATCCTGCTTTTTTGCGCTGGCACAGGCTTTCTGGAAACGATGGACGAGGGAGTACTTACCGACAGTGCAGCTTCGGCAAAAGTGGATCTCCAAACAGAGGTCGTTCAAACGTGGCGATGTGGTCATCCTCGTGGAGAGCCACTTACATAAAGACGATTGGTCGGTTGTAGTGATCAAGGGCTGCCGTACAGAAATCGATGACCTCGTGCGCGCGGTGGTGGTGAGAACGCACAAAGGAAACGTATTGAGAGATATCCGTAAGATATGTCTGCTTGAAGGTGACAGTGACGTGGGCGAGGCCGACGCTACAGACCAAGCTATATCCATGTCTGCTGATACCAGATGAAGCTGAATTCATTTATTTATCCATCATGCATTCTCCTGTGGGACCCAGCCGTCCACACCGTCTCTGAAGTATATTTGTGTTTAATTTCATACGGTGTTCACGATTCACAATGGGGTTAGTTGCCCAAACCTTAGTTTATCACATGACCCGACATTGCATGTAGAAGTAATGGAGCTTAGGTCAAGCACACATGCCTACATTTTACTCGTTTGTGCCACACAGTCCCCGTCAAAAACATTACAGTGCTCACAGTCCTTCATTGACGTTGCTGAAAGTCCTCCGTTGATAGGTGGTCATACTCGTGATTCCATCATATATCCAGACACATACACACATACCGGATGCACGCTATGTCCCGCAACACCTATCAAACATGTGACGGCGTACGCAAATTTGCCTTTGTTGACGTTACTGAAATGTCTTTTGCATATGTGGAGGTAGCGGTCATTACATCATACACACACACACACTCACGCAAGCACATACAGCCAGGACAGGACGGCCTTTCCAAGGACAGCGTCTATGTGCCCCCTTCACGCCCGCCATCGGTCAGTTGTTCTCGTGGAAGATGAAGAATAGCCTCGCATCTATGTGGCCAACGGATTAGGTGCGACCATGAGTAGAACGTTGACGACAGGCGTTAGGCGCGCACTGACAGCAGGGCCTAGGTACGTAGGAAGAATCAGTGCGTTTATATTAAACCTTTGACTCCGCCAAGGATTCAGGAGGATCTTGGTGGGCGGTGTAACGACCGGTCGTGGGAAATCACCTTAAAACACTTGCGATTCAGTGTTCTTTTTAACATCGCTCACTTGCTTACACTATTGACTTGTCTTTACGAACTGTTTGTTTTTATGAACCAATTGCTGCTTGTTCGCGCCCAGAACGCTACTATGTCATATCCTCGTTCTGGACCTGCCTGACGCACGTGCTCCTTGTTCACACGCTGCAATTCGGTTTCTCATTGTTGAGTCCTTGTGATCTCATTACTGAGGTTTGTATCTTTTCGGTATCACTGTTCATGCAATAATCTAGAATCGTAGAATATCACGGATAATCGCCTTTTGATTTCGGGATCCGTTGCGATTTGGCTACGCACTGCTCAAAGGTGTGTTACAATCGTCAAACCACTGGCGGATATCATAGCTCCATCGGTATGCAGGCTGCACAGATCAACGTTGGACCAGGGTAAGCTGCCTCAGGACTGGAAAGTCACGGCAGTGGTGGCAGTACGTAAGAGTGGGCCTAAGTCGGCTGTGCAGAACTACAGGCCGGTAAGCCTAACTAGCATCCTACGTAAAGTCCTGGAGAATATCATCCGTGCCCATGTCTGCCAGCACTTACTGGAGCACGCCATGTTAAGTCCGGCGCAGCATGGATTCCTGAAAAAGAGGTCTTGTCTTACCAATCTCCTGTGCTTCACAGATGAAGTAACTCGACGACTAGACGAAGGTAAGGAAGTTGAGTTATGCTACCTGGACTTTAGCGAGGCGTTCGTCTTCGTGAATCATCGTCTTTTGCTACACAAGATGGAGACGTTCGGCATAGGTGGGTCAGTATCAAGGTGGATGGAGGACTTTCTCTCCCACAGGACGTTTCACGTGAAAGTAGGGGATAGGTGCTCCAGTTTGGTGAACGTCACCAGTGGTGTACCTCAAGGATCCGTCCTAGGCCCGGTCCTATTCTTGTTATTTATTAATGACCTGGCAGCCGCTCTTCAATCGCCCAGCTTTATTTTTGCGGATGATGTGAAGATTGTTGGATCTAGGGGTAGGGAGGACTTGGGCAGGGAAATAGATACAGTCCTGAACTGGGCATGCAAATGGGACTTACCTCTAAACGCTAAAAAAATCCATTTGTTGTCAAGGACGACAGAGAGCCTAACTGTCGCCCATGATCCAGGGCTGTTCACCGTAGAGGCAGTCAGTAGGGTTAAAGACCTTGGGGTCATCATGAACAGTGACTTCAAATGTTCGGAGCAGTGCAACGCTGCTGCGCATAAGGCTCATGGGGAGCTCTTTAGGCTGCGATCAGCTTTGTCTTGCCGGAAGCCGGAGGTATTCGTTCCTATTTACATGGCTATAGTACGACCTCACTATGAATGTAGCGTGCAGGCTTGGTCGCCCTTCTACAAAAAGGACGCCGCCTGCCTAGAGAAAGTCCAACGTCTCGCCACGCGAATGGTTGAAGGGCGGAGGAGTAAGACTTACGAGCAGAGACTCTGTGACCTGAATCTTTTCTTGTTGGAAAGGAGAAGAATTCGAGGAGATCTCATAGAAGCGTTCAAGGTAATGAAGGGCTTGTCTGGCCTTAGACCAGGTAGTCTATTCCAATTGGCCGTAGACTCCGGAACTAGGGAACATGAAAAGAAGTTGGTAAAAGCCCGAGCTAGGTTGATGGCTAGATTGCACTTCTTCAGAAACAGGGTTGTGAACAGTTGGAACGGTCTGCCTGGTGGAATGGTAGATCTGCAGACCGTCCAATCCTTCAAAGGTGTCCTAGATCGCAAGTGAACTGAACTGAATTGAGCTGACCTGAAGGGCGCATTAACGGCCTTCAGCGGGTCCGGTTTTGAACGGCGCTTAGGCTTCGCGTGGTTCGCTTGTGAAGGTGAGGGATTCCAGATTATCTGAGCTGCATTTATAATAAGACCCATCGATTTGTTCAGTGCTACAATCCATGCCGATAATTAGTATTTAATTTGAGTGAACTAACCCTGGGTTGGATTTAATATCGGCCTGACCCAACGGTTAGTTTTACTTCGAAATCCGAGTATTCATCAGAAATGAGGGGAGACATTGTGAAACCCTTAAGTTTCATGACATCAGATCTTATAATCCTGGCTTTGAACCAGAGTTTTAATAAGGGTTTGGCCGAACCTGTATACAGGTATATATATATATATATATATATATATATATATATATATATATATATATATATATATATATATATATAAAGCATATGCTGTAGCATGCAAGTGCCCAAGCAGCACTGGCCAACGTTTGCCCAATTGGGCTAGGGTTGGGCAAACGTTGAGCTAGCCTATGGCAACGTAAGACAGAGCTACCAGCGCCCAATTGAGCTAGGATTAGGCATGCCCAACGCCTCGAAAAAATCGCGAGAAACGGCTATTCACTTTTCGCCAATAAGTCCAATTTCGCCCAGTCGCTTAGTATCATTAAAGTATCTTCCTTTCTTTTGAGCTTAACCACTAAATTACCCCTATATATATGAGCAAAATGGCCATTTTTATAAATTTTTGATAAATTTGATAAATTTATTAAAAACAATGTCGGATTTAGTTTACAAAAATGCAGCTGATCGCTTTTTCATCAGTCCATCTTACGCAACGATGTTCCTGGCTCTTCTTCATGTTGTTCACTCGATCTGAAAAACAAGGCATGGAAATGCTGATATTAGTTACATCATTGGCAAATGAAACAAAAAAGCTGTATTGTGAGTTTTAAATCTTAGACATTCGAAGAACAATATTTCCGCTCTAAATTTCTATATATATATATATATATATATATATATATATATATATATATATTCAAATATATTACCAGATACTGAACAAAATTTGCACTCAGGAAATGGCTTAGTTACAACGGCGAAACCGGTGATAAATCCCATGTCTAAGTAAGCATATAAACTGATGCAAACTGTAACAGCTAAATTTTTTAACGAAGCAATTTTCAGGAAATAAAATTGTTATGCGGCGCCATATATAGGAGAATATCGTACCGTCTTAGCCGTCTTCCTTTGCCCCGATCCCGAGCGTTGATGAACCAGCGCTTTATATATCTGACAATGACAGACATTGGCTCGTTGGAAAACCGCTCCATTATTTTCATAGCATCTGATGTTTTGTATGACAGTAAATTTGAACACCGCACCCTTAACGGCGGCGATCAACTTATAGTCGTTAACGGCCTTTCGTTGAGGGCTTCCTATCCAACAACAGTTGAGGGCAACGTCGTCCCCGATGGATGCGGACAACATGCTCCGCACGGTTTCAGCCAAGTCGTAATCCGCAAACCGCTTGAGCGTTGCCACCTGAAACGGTTCAGTTGAAATGCATATACTTACTTACATCTGAACGGAAGATGCCCGAAACAACGACAGCCCATCTATATTCAGGTGCAGATCGACAGAATTTGGAATAAAATCCATGCTGCTAAGGCACATATTTATTTCGTCTGTCAGTCCAACGTAAATATTCCACTGTCTAACTGAATTTTCTCACACGAACGTGGTGTGCGAGAAATAGTCCGTGGATCACGTGGGAGATCCGGCACAAACTTGCCCACACAGGAAAGTACGTCTCGCCGCTGCTTCATGCTTAAGTTTGAGGTGACGAATAAATCAGACAGCGACAGTTGCACCATGTCCATGTTCACGTTAATGGATATATTTCTTTCAAGTTGTACATCTTCCGTCGCTTGAAAATAACGCAATATAGGAACGATACCATCTTACCCGATGGAACAATCCCCGCGGATGTGCACGCAATGGGAAGTGTATCGCCACTTATCAAATCCCCGGGCACTCCTGTTTGTACCTCCGGCGGTCGTAGCTCTGCTTCAAGAAATGCACCGGAAGTGCCAGCTGAAACTGCTGTTCAACAACTCAAATAAATAAATCCATTATAAGAGCATACTCCGGATTCTTTTTTTGGGACACGAAGTTCTGTGCTCCCACAAACTGGCATCGTGACATATAAGACACTGCACGGAGCCCAGTTCCATCTTTCTCCTCCTACACCTTTGCAACTTGCTCTCTTTCGGTATGACAAAATGTTTCTTATAGGACTGAGAAAAGACGAAAAAATGAGGTTTATTTTCCAGGAAATACTGGTTACCTCTAGATTGACAACGTGGGAAGAAACTTCTACTTTTATATGAAGTATGAAATGTTTCAAGCAATTAATACCTACGATACAAGAATTAGACAATGGAACAGTAACAATAGTCTAAACGATACTCATTCATGACACTCAGACAATTATACTACCGACCGCAACCACGCACTCACCTGCCGACAAACAATAAGCGAAACCAATAAGGGCCACCTGGTCACGAGGGCACGCAGTAAAACAAAAGGTGTGCGAATGTCACACACATTTTTTTTACCTATTTGTACAAAATTTATATATACAAAGGGCGCTTTGCAGTTCAGGAAGATCTATGTCATTTGCGTTGAAAAGTATCGTCATCGTGCGCCACCCCAACGCTCCGTTGGGCAGTGCCCAACAGGGTTGGGCAGTGTGCTACTTGGGTGTGTAGCACGTGCTAAAAGGGTCCGTTGTAACAAAACCTCTCCGAAACCTATTGGATTTTGGCCGGTTTTCCGGCGAATTTTACTATTGCGCTGATCGATTTTCGGTCAGTTTGTTTAGTAAGCTCTACTACTTTACTTCATCTTGAGGTCCTAGTTAACGAACTTTCATCCGTTTCCACTAGAGAAAATAACATGACCTGTGAATACCCTCAAAAATAACTTACCACGACCGGAGTACTTTCTAGTGCACAACATCCCTATAAGAAGTGGCACTTTACAAAGAAGTCAAGGTGTACTTTCATGTTAAGTTCAGTTCAGTTCAGTTCAGTTCAGTCTCCACAGGACGAAAGTGTCCAAGACCAATCAAGCATCCAGACCGTTGTGTTGTCGGCGAATTCCCTTGGCTTCCAACACTGCGCGTTGAATACTTTGTCTGAAAGGCGGAATTTGCTAGGCAGTATCACCTTCACAGACAAGTTAATTGACAAAAATACAAGGGGCTCATTACCTCACCCCTCGTTCACACAACCAGCTCTGGGAAAGCTGTGTTCCAGGGTGAACCTTAAGTTTTCTTGAGAATTGGTACATTGCTGCATCCAGCAGCGTCCTCTGAAGGTCTATTCCACATAGGTACAACCGTATTTGTAAAACATTTTACCCGTATGTCCAGCCTTAAGTATGCCCTTTGTAGCCTAAGACTGTGTCCCCTGGTGCTGCACTCAGGGGCAGAAACGAACAAATCACCCATATCTATACCGGACGGACCTTTTATGATCTCGAACGTTTCTACTAAGTCACCTCGCCCTCTACGCCTCTCTAAAGAGAAGAGATTCAGATCATCTAGACGCTGGGCGTAAGGAATTTTTCTCTGACTGATGATCATTTTAGTTGCAAGTCGTTGCGCCCCCTCCAAGTGCTTCTTATCCTTGCGATAATAGGGGGTACATGCCTGCACACAATACTCCAGAAGAGGTTGCACCAAAACCTTGTAAAACGGGATGAACACTTCTGATTTTTGCATGTGATAGCATCGCATACTCTAATGAATACCCCTCTGGCCATATTGGCAGCTCTCTGGCACTTTCTTTGAAGGCTTGAAGTCCTGCGTGACTATCACACCTAGGCCTTTTACCTCCGACACTCTTTTAAACGGAATACTGCTCGTTTTGTCTTTGTTAGTGGTCAGGACTTGACATTCAGCGAGATTCGGTGGTAAATCTCATCGTTTTCCCATCTGAAGACCGCATTTATACCCTGTGCTCAATCACTCTCCGCTATCTTCGCATCATCCGCAAAGATGAAACATGGGTTACTCAATTCTTCCGCTAGGTTATTCACATGCAAGAGGAAGAGCGAAGGCCCTAGTACTGAACCCTGCGGCACACCACTGGTGACCCTCTCCGGTCTTGATAGATAATCGCCCATCTTGACACAGAAGCTACGATTTTTTGGAAAGTTTTCCACCCAATCTCTTGCTTTCCCTATTATCTCAAAGGTCTGCAATTTATAGTCCAGCAGGCAATGACTCACAGAGTCGAAAGCCTAACTGAAAAGCAGGTAACAAACCTCTACTGTCGTCCCTTTATCTATTCGTCTTGTAGTCTCGTCTAAAAACATCAGTAGGTTTGTCAAACACGGTCTTTTTTTAACAAATCCATATTGTGCAGGTGTCAGTAGGTGGTCATTAACCAGATGCAGGCACAATTATTTTCTGATTATACGTTCCAAGCACTTGCACAACACTGATGTTAGGCTGACCGGTCTATAATTCTCCGCCTTCTGCCTGGATCCTGTCTTATGAATCGCTACGATAATGGCCTTGCGCCAATCCTCTGGCACCTCACCCTCCCTTAGGGACGCTTCGTACAGCTGGGTAATATCTCCTGATAAGATATCGGAAAGGGGCCGAACAGTCGCCGGATAGGTTGTATCCGGTCCGACTGCTTTGTGCTTGCACAAAGATCTGAGTTCGTGGTGCACCTCGTCCTCAATTACAGTAAGCTCCTGAAGCACTGGCGTACTCCTTATATCTGATCCCGCCACACCAAGCACATGGTCCTGACGAAACACGCCCTTAAAGAACTCAAGTAAGGTTTCTGCCTTGTCTTTATCATCGAGGACAATGCTTCCGTCGGACATCTCCAGGGTACCTACGCTCTCATATGTCGTTTTCTTGGACTGCACTTAAGCGAAGAACTGCTTTGGGTCTCCCTTCACATTGTTGGCTAGCTTCTTCTCATTCTCGTACTTTGTTTCTCGTTGCAGGGCTTGTGCCTTGTTTCTGGCTGTCTTGTAAGCGGCCCGTGCGTAGTGCGTGCTATGAAGTTTGTAGTGAGCCCATAGCCTTGTACAAACAGTTAATGCTGTCGCAATCCTGGGCTTCCACCAAGGCGGCCGGCTCCTATTTATTTGTTGTGCTAACGGAGCAAGCTCGTCTGTCAAGCTTATTAGCCCGGTTCTTACTGCTGTCCATCTATCCTCCACAGATGGCTCCGGGACTTCCGGGTACCAACATATGCTTCGTGCCCTTACCATCAGTTGATTCTCACCCACTCTAGCGTAGTTCCGGACCACCCTAGGTCTTGGTTTTTTGTGCCTTACAGTGAACATCGCACGAAGGACTCCACGATCACTCTTCCCAAATGGGTCCTCTGTCACCAAAGAGGTGATGTCAGATTGATACCTGGTTACAAGCAGATCCAGTGTAGATGAACTTTGTCCGTCGCGGAAGCACGTTGCTTCTCTTACATGTTGTGTGAGGGCGTGGTCATGAGGCCAGATCACGAGAGCATTTCCGGTGGTTCCCCTGGGGCGCATTCATTGTCCCAATTTATATCCGGGAGGTTCATATCTTACAACACGATAGAGCGCTGTGACCTACTTAACACCATCTGTAGAAGACGGAATAGTTCAGAGTCTTCTTCGCTATCTGCTTGAGGGGCTCTATAGACACAGAATATCCCTACCGGCCATTGGCCTAGGCGAACGCAACATGCAGTGGCCTGTATGTTGGGTGTAACAAGTGTAGACGGCACCTCCCATTGATTATAATCAGCCTTCACGAAAAGTAGTACCCCTCCACCCAGACTACCGTCTATTCTGTCTTGTCTGTAGTCGGTGTGGCCACGAGGTTGCATGGCGCTCTTGTCCTTTTTCAGCCATGTCTCCGTGATAGCTATAATCACTGATCCGTTCGTTCTAGTCGGTAGTTTATCCCACTTACCTCCTAAGATGCAGGCATTTGTGTACTATATGGCGGCACCTTCTGCCAGGTCATCTGCCTTGATTATTCCTTTTTCGGCCGTTGAACTCTCGGGCGCAATTCCCGAGGGGACACTTCGTTTTTTGCAATAACAGCCACTAGGCGCGTATTTTCCTGAACCTTCAAGGCCACACCGTGCATAGTAATTGTAATGCTGTCGAAGGAAACTCCTAAGGCTTCCCTTGTCTCACTACTTGGCCTTCTGTTGTCCCTCGAGGACGTCAGGGACCTACTCATGCTAAACGGTGTGGGTGTTCGTGCAAACCCTGTTGCCCAGCTTTCATCCATATTAGTGACGTTCCGTTTGATCTGGATTGGCGTCGCTGCGACTTCCGTTTCCACTTCGGTCACGCCCCTTCTCTTGTTGGTACGCAGTCGCTGAGCGTCCACTTGTTTTATACCCTCTGTGTGTACTTTTTTATCTACTGCCCCACTCGCCTCATTTTTTTAGCTGGCCAGTTCACTGTTGGCTGTCCAGCTTGGCTACTGCTAATGATTGTGGCTTTAGGTATAGATTTGCTTAGGGATGTGACGTCAGCTTCAGGTATCATGAGAACCGGTTTCTTGATTTCCGGCTTTGATGGATGCGGAGGATTTTGTGCCGGTGCCGCCTTTTCGCTGAAGAGAATGTCAGGCGTGATCCTTATATACCCACTGTGGCGTGCTCAACTCTTGATGCCCGACCTGGCAGTAGATCTCTGCTGTACGTGCTGGCAAAGACGATAAGCAGGGGCCTCGGATTTAGATCGTTGTTTGCCTTCCAGAGCCCAACTCTATAGCACTTTGCATACATCAAGTCAGTGGGTAGCCCCGCCATTCTCAGTACCTTTACAACGTGCCCGTTTTCTGCTTCCCTTCTGATCCGCGCCTCTTTAATTACCGGTTCTGCACAATTATGCAGGAGAAGATGCCTGATTTTCCCAACAACTACCTCGGTGATGACCTTCATTTTTGGAACTCTTCTATAAGTCTCTCTATCTTCTGTTTGAGCACCTCCATCTCTACTGCTTCCCTGGGTTTTTTCTGAGTCTTGTTACTGTCCGGTTTGCCCGTACTTGACGCAACGGGCAAAATTTTCCAACTTAAACCACACAATTACAATAGTCCCAAAATAGTCCCTTGAGGGACTCTTTTGGGACTAAATGCTCTCTTTGTGCTGACCGGGCTAGTAGGCCATAGTACTTTCCTATGAAGTAAAATTATTTTACCATGTCTTAGATCTGTCAAAATCTGATGGTATGACAAAAATTCTTCTCAAAATGAATTACTAAAAAATAGTTCCTCGCGGGACTATTTTTGGGCTAAAATGCGCACCCCTGTGCTGACAGGGGATAAACAATGAGTTATTGCGAAGGAAATCGACGACTGGAGTAATGTGCAGTGCTTAGTTGGCGTTTTATTTAAGTATATTGGTTTGATTCATCAAAATACCCTGAAATACCTCGGCATTGATCGCCCTCTTTTATTACCTTGAAGTAGGTGGAATTAGGACAGTTAAAGAGAATCATTAATTGGGAGAGAGAAATGAGCATCGTAAATCGTTATTCAGGAAAAGTGACAGAAATTAACGAAGCTGCATCGATAACCTGGTGGATAATTCTACTAGGAAAGCACATCGATGGTTTTCGTTTGGTAGCGGCTGCGGGGAGCGGTTGACTTTGGCGTTGTTGCAGCTACCGATGATACGTAGGCTGAAACGGGCGCATAAGAGAGTGGTCTGCGTCTACAGACTCGAACCAAAATGATCGACTATCTTAAGTTGAACCGCGCCTCTGGTAACCGATAGCAATGTGATCATTCTGGGTCCAACGCTGTGAAGGCATAGGAGGACGCAAGGTCAGTCAGTGCCGCCTTTTGTGCGATAAATGTTTACTCGTTAGGAATATTCTGTTATCGGAGTTTGGTTGAATGGGTCAGTCACCATTATCAGTTTCATCAGCTGGGACGCCAAGTCGGCCTCTTATATACCTTTCCGTCTCGTCTAGGCTTTCAATTTGAGCATTACAATACCAGCAACAACCATTATGTCCGTAGAGTACATGCTGCGAGGCAGTGGAGGCAAACCTTGGTAGAATTCGTCTTTAGCCTCAGGAGAGCTACGGTCGATTGGAGCGTACACAGACGCAACAAACGGGCATCGACGCATTAGTCTCCTGCTGTTGCATACACGGAACCATTCAACCGGACCGCACACAGACGTTTGCTAACTGAGATCCAGCCGAGCAGTGCACGCTCAGCTTTCATGCTCACAGCGATGACAACTCCAGCCTGATCACGAGTACTAGACAACGAATCGCCCAACACGCGAAGAGTGAAACGAGAAACCGAGTTTTTATCTGGGCAGCAACGTGCTAACACTGATGTGGGGTCTTGTATCTGTGGTTCGGAGACACAACATATCTATGTTAAAGGTTTCAAGAGTTCTATCTAGGACAGCCTTTCTCTCCGTTTAGTGAAGTGTGCGGACGTTGAAAGCAGCAAAGTGAACAGAGTGCTTGGGTCTGAGAATCGGTTATCTATTTTTCCCTGTCTCTCAGTTGCTACCCTAACCAAGAGTTAGAAGTTTACGGTCACAACTCATTGTGGCCTCTCGTGTGCACTCAGAATTGGGATGCAAAGGATGGGGAGTGGAGAGATAGGAAATGTTTCCGGAGCGTAGACTAACAACAGAATCGGCAAGACCAGTAGGATTGAGAAGACGAAGTCGGAATGAAGGACGCTTTACTCATCATCAGCTGAAATATGAAAAGTGAACTGTTCATGAGATGTTGTGGAAAACGAAATGAGCAAGCGTACGAAAATTTATACAACAAGGAGGGATTGCTGGAGACTCCGGGTTGATCATACTTTGTGAAAGTATACTTCCATATTTTAGTCCATACTTATAATAACTGGAAAAAATATCCAAGTTATACCACACAATAGTAATGGTTTCAAAAGGGCCCCTTGGGGGAACGTTTCCGGGACCAAATGCTCTATCTTTTTGCCGACAGGGCTGATAAACTAAAGCGTTTTCTATAAAGTAAAATTATATTTCTGTTTTAGAATTTTCTGAATGTAACGCATGAACAACTCATTTGAAACTGCATAAGGCAGAGGCCTTCCATGGAGCTAAACATCCGCACCCGTGCTGACTGGGTGTGGCAACTGAATGCATATATGAATGTGTAAATATTTGTAAATAAGCCTAATCGATGGGGAAGAGTACAGGCCCAAGAATCCAGTTTGGCTAATGAGCTTAACAAACGGAAGATGTATAAAGCCATTCCAAGCGTCGTCATTGTCCCATAATAGGCCTGAAACGGGTCCAAAGTGACCTGAAAAAGGCCACGGCGAAACAAAAGGCTATCTGTTTGGAGGCATTTTCGATCGGTTTCGGACACCAGGAGTTCGACGGCTTATACTCATTACTTGGAAAATTTGGTAAAACTTATGTGACGGTCTCGAAAATTGATCAGAATGGACTCTTTTACTCCCATTGCACTTTCCGGTACCGATTTTGAATTGGCGCGCCTAGGTGCATATCTCCCACCTAATATACTATCATTCAATAGGATCACGAAAATCCGCCATCGATGCAACAATAATCTTAACCATAATCCCGCATACATTGTTCCTCGGAACCAGTTTTCGGGGTGCATACGAAAGCCTGATTTCGTAAAATGGTTATTATACTATGAACAGTGTGTTGGTATGTGTAATGAGTTGTGATAACGAATTATCATGAGTCTTCGTAATGCATTTCAATTGATATTTTCTGAAATACAATGGAAAAATAGAGGTCAGTATTGAAAGATTCCCAGAATAATTAATAGCAGTTTGATTGTATGCATCACTTAGGTCGTCTTAAGCAACCGTTTGTAATAAAGTAAACCTTATGAACTGTCACTTTCCAGTTGGTCATTTGTTCGTATGAAAATGGTAATTTGCTGTTGATTGCGTCATTCGGTTTGGATATCCGAATCCAGTGTTGTATTGTTCCTTTGATAGGTTGCAAAGTAGCCTCAGGGAAGTTTCGTGACGGCATATTTTGGTAGAAACAATGATTTAGTTCACAATACTTACCAACCGTTATACGTAAATATTTCTATTGGTAAACAATTGCCATACATGAAATCTCTAGTTTATTTTATGCAAAGAGAAATCAGAAATAAGTGCTTGAAGTTTGATGTACTTATTGGCAAAGAGTTCTCATTCCTGTAGTCAGAAGGAAATTAAAGCTGCCAATCCCAAAATGATCACTCAAAGTAACTTACCGATTGCCGGTGAAATGTACAATCCTCAGAATTCCCACCGGTTCTATTGAATTTCCAAACATTGCGCACCAGAATGCTGCAGTGCATCAGGTGCATGGGTGCACTGGCACCATGTTTGCTTTGGTAGATGTCTTTTTATGTCACGCAACTCCTTTTGAACGTCTTCAAAGCGATATGTGAGGTGATTCGCGATAGTTAAAATAAAACAATCTAAAACGGGGACCCAAACATACCGAATATTGTTTTCTTGTAGGACTTGTGTCCTAATTCTTTACCGCAGTTCACAAGTTTCATCCTCGTTTCTTTTTCACTGTAATGAACCACCTGACGAACTACGTGAAATTTATTCATACCATGAAACTTTGCTTCCAACATCGCACATTAGTATCCACTATGGTATGACCTAAACCAATAAGTGGAAATACAAAATAATTACGTGGTTACGATCGGGCTCTAAATTCATAAGTTCATAATTAGCAAATTACAGTTATTGTCGAAATTCCCTGTGCGTTAGGTGTTATGTGCGTTATCTACAGCCTAACTCCAGAGTAGACGGAGAACGAAAGCGATCCACAAATCGGGCTTTATTCACCATGCGATGTATGTGTGGGAGCTGAAAAGGGGAAACAAGAAGTGGTATAACAGAAACGATAAACGGTATGCCATTAGGCTTGCACCCTCGTAAATTTTTCCCTGTCTAATGGAAAACACGCGGAAGCTTTTTTTCACACAAAGAATAAATTCCTATTCTCATTCAGATCGTGGCTTTTGGTGGGAAATAATGAAAATCAAATTTATTTTTCTAGTGGTTTTGCTACTGTAAAGTGTTTTTACGGATGGGTAGATATGTTTACGTTTGTAAGATTTACAGTATCGTATGAGAGATGTCATGGCTCATCATTCTACAATAGGGCAGTTTTCCTAGGATAACTTCTGCTATGATCAACTGGGAACTTTATTTTTCGAACACGATGAATTGTATAGGGACTAACGAAACCGTCACTCGTGAGGACAATTTCCAGAGAAACTCTCCAATGAGTTCGAATTCACAAAACATATTAGGTCAGCTGATACAAGCTGCAGTTATTCAGTATCAACCTTTTGCGGAGCGTTGTCAAGGTTGTCATGATCAACTCAAAATTCACCGTATTGAAGTAAAATTTTCCAGTTCATCATACCAGAAACCATACTAAGAAAACCGTCTGGACGTATATTGACGAACCAGGTCGTGTATAACGAGACTGCGCAGATTTTAACATCTATTCATTCGCCATAGGATTTTACTGCTGCAAAACTACCAAAAAACCAATGACTATTTACAAGTTCATTTTGAAAGCCACGATTCGAATATTAGGAATTTATTCCTTTTGTGTTAGAACGTCTAACAAAATAGATCGATGAAAGGAAATCGATGCAAAAATGAGCGATTGCGGCTTGGCGAATAACCGGACAGTACAAACACTTTCGTGTGAGCGTACGCGTATGTGGGATTGTGTGTGGGTGTGTACGTGTATATGCATACGCACAGGGTCAGCTGACGGTCCGTTCGGAAGTGATGCGACCAGTGTAATTTTCACCTGTGAAACATTGTCTTGTAAATTCTTATTCATTCACTGAGAGAGATTTCCGTGTCTGTACGTTAGCTGGAATCTAGCAATTACATAATCCGAGATCTTGAGAATTTCGTCTTTTTATGGCAAATGTTTTAGATTTATGTTCGATTATCAATTTTATCTGTCCACTTCATGTTTCTGGGTTCAATAAAATAACTTTATTCGGCCGTCTAGGTGAGAGGTGACCGTTAAGTGTTCCTTGTGCTGCCTGAGATGCCACATTATTTCATCTTAGGATGTTACCCAAGTAGCACGGGGGTCCTCCTGACCGCACCACTGAGTGTCCCCAATGACATTAGGAAAGGTACACTCAAGATACGGTCAGAATTGAACCCCAAAAACGTGCCTGGACCACAATTGCATGGTTGCATGTTTAACGTGAAATGTCTATGTAAATGTATGGCAGTACAGTATTATCCCGATTTATTGAGCTAGGGCAAGTACAAAAATTCGAGCAAATCAGTACAGTTGGGTGTTCGTTTATTGAAAAACGGTTAAAAATTAGTAAATGAAAATATAATTTAGACTTATTACGCAATTATGCAACTGGAGCATGGTTCAAGCACTCCGTCACAACGGTACTGCAACTTGACGTGGTGTATTGGCTTCCGTGCCTCTGTGACCGAAAAAACTATGCAGGATGGATTTTTTAAGCCGGAGGTGTACTTATGTCCAATAAGTCAGTGGACACAGCTCAGACAAAGTTTATCTTGTTCTACCCGCTACGCCTTTGGAGAGGATACTCCAGGAAATAAACACAGAGAGATACAGTTTACCGGTCAAAACACCTCCACTAGATGGACGTAGCAGTGGAGTTCCTGAGGTTCCTCTCGACTGTGGGAGACATCATCAAACTTCATATGGAAGCTATCGCCCGCTTAAGTTGGGCAGCTTCCAGCTCGAAGGATGCTGCCCCGTCCACGTTTCGCTCTATTAGGTGCATAGGGCTAAGGACTGAATCCGAAAAGCGGATGGACAACCAAGCACCAGCGAAGCCAAAAAAGGATACACACAACAACCACATCTCATTTGGTGGACCAGAAGAAGTTCCTTCGAGAGTGCAACAGCCACGTTCCCGTGCTGAGTTAACACTCCACTACCTTCTGGGCCAGACTTTTGAGTCAAAGGCTCCGGTAAGAGTTCCCAAAAAACCCCTATGGTACGGCCAGTCGCAAAGTATGATCGACCCGGAGTCTCCAGCAATCCCTCCTTGTTGTATAAATTTTCGTACGCTTGCTCATTTCGTTTTCCACAACATCTCATGAACAGTTCACTTTTCATATTTCAGCTGATGATGAGTAAAGCGTCCTTCATTCCGACTTCGTCTTCTCAATCCTACTGGTGATGAAACTGATAATGGTGACTGACCCATTCAACCAAACTCCGATAACAGAATATTCCTAACGAGTAAACATTTATCGCACAAAAGGTCCTCCTATGCCTTCACAGCGTTGGACCCAGAATGATCACATTGCTATCGGTTACCAGAGGCGCGGTTCAACTTAAGATAGTCGATCATTTTGGTTCGAGTCTGTAGACGCAGACCACTCTCTTATGCGCCCGTTTCAGCCTACGTATCATCGGTAGCTGCAACAACGCCAAAGTCAACCGCTCCCCGCAGCCGCTACCAAACGAAAACCATCGATGTGCTTTCCTAGTAGAATTATCCACCAGGTTATCGATGCAGCTAAATTTCTAGGATCCAGAAGAGCGATGGGCAGAGATCCAGTGGGCTCTATTTGAGGCTGCTAATTCTGCCCAAGGTTCAACAACCAATCACAAACAGAAACAATAGATATCTGCGTCCTCAGTTGCGCTGTTAGATGGTCACAGATTGATTCCTCCGGATTCCAGATATGATGAAGCACGAAGATGTCTTAATCACTAACTGCCTCATAGCCTGAGAAACGACTCTGAGCAGTGGTGGATTGCGAAGTGCA
Source organism: Fasciola hepatica (assembly GCA_948099385.1). Lineage (NCBI taxonomy): Eukaryota > Metazoa > Platyhelminthes > Trematoda > Plagiorchiida > Fasciolidae > Fasciola > Fasciola hepatica. The sequence goes on along the minus strand of CANUEZ040000012.1, from coordinate 2,394,243 downwards.
GGGAGGTGGAAAAACCCGCGGCGATTGGCAACAGCCGAAACCTTTTCCGTCTAATCAGAAATATCGGTCCCCGAAGGCCAGGTGTTAGTGAACTGGTCAAAGAGGCGAACGGCTCACATATTCAAACTCAGGAGAGTCGTCTAGTTTGTTGGATGGAGCATTTTGAGAAGTAGTCTAATTGGCATTTATTCACGACAGGCTTGCTAAGTAGCACCGTAGTTACAGCTCTAATTGCAGATACCAATCCTTCATCAGCAGCGGAGGTTTTCCGTGAGATAGGCTACCTTAAACGACATAAGGCTGCTGTGCTGGATGGGTTGCCTCCGTCTACTTTCAAAGACGGTGACTCAGCATTGTTATTGAAGTTGACAAAACTCAGTTTGATACGGGAGAAGGAACAGATTCCGAAGAGTTGGTGTCGATTGGTGATCGAACCCATTTATGGGCAAAGATCCTCCTGAGAGAACCACAGAGGAATAAGTCTGGTTAGCATCGTGTCCAAACTGCTTGCTGGTATTATTCTCCATCGCGTATCTGACGCTCAGGAACAGTGCTCGCGTGAGAATCAAGCCGGATTCAGACCTGATCGAGGTTGTGTTGATCACATTTTCACTCTTGGACAACTTTTAGAACAGGCATACCTTCCATAGACCCGCTATCCTCGTTTTTCCTGATTTTAAAGCGGCCTTCGACTCAGGTGACCACACAGTTCTCTGGAACTGCCTCTTGTTGAGGGGTGTACCAGAGAAATTCATTTCCATTTTAAAATCCCTCTGCATGAACAGCCGAAGTCGAGTCCAGGTTTACGGTGCTCTTTCTCCCACGTTTACCACGAGAAGTGGTGTACGTCTGTGTTCACGCAGTACCTGCACTAACTATAAGGGTATAGGCTTCATCCCGATAGCATCAGTGCTGCTTGCGTCTATCCTGCTTCGCAGGTTTTACCAAGCGTGTGAAGGGCAGACTTGCGAGAAGCAAACTGGGTTTCGCGGCGGTCTTTGATGTGTCTATCAGATCCTCACCTTCCGTCAGCTGCTGGGGCACCGTCACACTTTCAAAGGATCAACGGTCATCGCGCTCCCGGAAATTCGCGGAGCCTTGGAATCTGTTGACTCTGGACTGTGAAATTGTTTGTTGATAAATGGACTGCCTGAGAAGTGTGTATCAATCCCCAAAGAGTTTCATCTTCAGAATGGTTGGACTAAGGCCTACGGCCAGCGTTCGCCCTCTTTTGTCGTCGTCAATGGACTTCGACAAGGTTGTTCTGTATCGCCATTTCTCCTCAACTTTGCCATGAAGGATGTTCTGTGGGATGCCTTGTCTGGTCTTGCAAACGATGGAATGAGACTCCTCCTAGAAACAGTTTTTGACTTTGAATATGCCGATGATATCGCTATGCCGAGTGGCAATGCGCAAGCAATACAACACGCTTTGGACCGTTTGACGATTGAGGCATCCAGATATGGTATACAATTCACGCCCCGTAAGTGCAAAGTGCTTTTGCGAGATTGGCAGGAGCCTGTGCCTGCACACAGCTTTTGTGTTGATCAGCTTGAGTTAGGCGACAGCTATAAGTATCTTGGAAGCTCGATAACAATTCGAAATGGTATTGGAGACAGGAGATCAGTTCACGAATAACAAGAGCTAGAGCAGCTTTCTCAAACCTGAGGCACCTGTGGCGTCGCAGTGACATCCGGCTCCTTCTTAAGGGACGGGTGTACTCTACTGTGGTTCGAAGTGTTTTAGTCTACTTTTGCGAAACCTGGCTAGTTCGCGTTTATAATTCTGGGCATCTTTTCGTGTTCGACAAAGGATGTCTCCGAAGCATTGCTTGCGTCTGGTGGTAACATCGAGTGAGTAATGAAAAGGTGCGTCGTCATGTGTTGGGCATAGGTAGCCCTCTTATTAACAAAGTGATCGCTCTCCAGCGCATCCCGTGGCTCGGTCATGGTTTGCGAATTTCTTCTCATCATTTATTCTTCGGTGCTCTAATCGCACATGCAGGGTAGAGCTGGCTGAAGCGACGCGGAGGTAAAGCAACGAGCGTAGAAGTATGAAAAGGCCAGCATCAGCATTGGCTTCAACTGGTACTTCCCGCTTCCTTGGTTGGAGTCCAAGGGACGAGGATTGTCGATATTTACTTATTTATTTATACGTTGATGGGCATGCCTTAGAATAAACGTCGGTGGCGCATTTATATATATATATATATATATATATATATATATATATATATATATATATATATATATATATAATTTCATCTTGTCCTTCTTTGTAATGACGGTTTCACTACTGTACTTAGGCTTGCTTAAGCACGTGACCACGAAAATACACGTAATTATTAGGAGAGCTAGTTCATGTGATGAATATTATCGCCACATAATCGAATGTACACTTTTTGCACAAAATAAGATGCTTCTTTTGGATTACGGGGGAGTCTCTCGTAAATTGGAGCTTTACTACTAGGTTGATTCAGTTCTGATCACGTTTGGAGTCATGAACATGTGGGCGATTAAAGCAGACAACAACGACAGAGCAAAGTATATCGTTAACTGAAGTATTCTCCACTTTTAACCCTGTGCAAGAGACATATATGAGTTAGTTGCTGGATTTTCCTACTGCTTCCTCCTGAGATTTTATATAATATCATTCAAAGAAGCGGGAAGGTAACAGTGCGTAATGTTTGCGTAAAATGCGTATCACTCTTCCGCTCCCTTTTGCAGGTTACGGAGAAAAGTATGGTCAATCCAGATCTTTTGACGAAAGAAATCCCTCCGGAAAAAGTTCGTTGGTTTTATGGACGAGGTAGTGCACATGCGAATAAATGGAAGGCATTCCGGGGTGCGGATTCGATCAATATTGAGAGAGAATTTCGTATCATGAGGCAATCAGATGACACCAGTTCTGAAGGAAAAGTGGTGGTTCGTGCTGGTCTATTTGAGGCCGATTTACGCTCAAACATGTGCAGTCCCATTTTTTGGCCCGGGGAGAAGCGTTCTCAGCATTCACACAAAAGAGATTGGTGCGCTACACCAATTCAGCGAGGCCTTTGGTTTAATAAAATAAACTGGATCCCATTGGATTTTAATTTAGCTTCTTTAATTGAAGAAGAACATGTTGCTGTAGTCATACCTAAATTGACCGAGATGACTAACTTGAAAAAATCAAAGAAAAGTACGTCTTTTGAATTGTTTACAAATTAATTCTCTCCTATTGAATGCAGCAATACACAAAATGCACCATGATAAATACACTGTTAGCTGGACTTCCCATGGAGATATTTACCTAGTTACCAAGTCAGCTCGACCATTCACGCACGTCAAACTACAGGGGGATTTAAGTAAGTACTTTCTAATATGTAAATATCAGATGCATAACCATTGTTTATAGGTAGTGTTCCGATCGAACGTGGTTTTCATTTGGTTGCAGACCCTAGTGACTGTAAACCACCGATCACTCAGCTGTGCTTCGTTGTACACGGTATTGGACAACAGCTTGCCAGTATACGGCACGAGTGCGCAAAGTAAGTGCTGAATTTCAAACAAGGTCACAAATAAATAATATCGAATGATGACTATTGGGGAAATTTCTTGTGAACAAGTACTCATCGTCGCACAACTCATCTATGCGCTGGTTAAGAAGTTCCGACGAGAATTATGTGCCTGCTAGAATGAGAATATCTAAGTATTACCGTCAAAAATGTTAATTCACTAGAATTTAATAGTTGTGCCTTCATTTGAATTTAATGTCGGGATGCAGAAGTACAATCGTAGAGGCTGAGCCTCAAAGCCGTGAGAATCCATGGTACCCTGGGAGAGAATCTGCAGCGATAATCACAAAGCGCGAATTCGAGACCCATACAAATCCCATTAGGTTATAATCTGTAAAATGTCAAACGATGAAGTAATGCTAACTCTCGGCCGAAGGTTGGTTACGGATGGCAGTATTCTGACTGTCCGTTGGTCAGCAGTTTGTTGTTTGAACAGAAGTTCGCACATGCTTGTTTACCAAATATGTGCGCTTGTTATCGAATAGCAACCGCCTCGAAGCTGGTTGCAGCTGGAAAGTATATTTTAGAAGTGGTGAGGATGAGTAAACAATACTATAGTCCAAAGTACAATGTACTCAATACACAGTCACCCAAAGACACATAAAAGACGCAAAGTAATGATGATGAATTTGTCACTTTTTCGAATAACACATTAAACGTGTAGCTTTGTACATTCCACCTTTTTTGAACATCGAAAAAAGTTGTTTAATTCAAACGTAATCGGTTTTCTACACATGGTCCATCTGTCATCTGTTCATTCTCTGAACTGAGGACGTCAGAAAAATGGACCTGGTAGGAGCTGCACATATTTCTTGAGCTTTCTTTATTTTATTATGGTTCAGTAGGGGACTTTCGGGAACAGTGCTTCTTGGACAAATCGACCAGTATTCATCTCATCGACATTATTTCTGAGCCATAATCCATAAAGTCTCTAATCCGAAGCAGTCTTCGTATCTCGAGCTTCAACTAGGAAGTTGAGAATAACCCATTGAAGTTAGTGACGATGCTAATCTGGTCGGACGGCTAGTTTGATTCATGGTCTGATCGCCCATACGTTTCTAGCCACTCTCAGAGAATGAAAATAAAACTCGCAAGATGGGTGACGGGTGTGAATTGTCGGAAGTGAGTCACCGGAGACAATGCCGTCCAGAAATCACTCTTAATATCAGTTTCTCAAGTAATGTTGTGCCCAAACACGGGAGCTGCTTTGAAAAATCGATCGGCAAATACATGGAAAATACTCCGACTGGCGAAATACTTTGCTCTGTCGTTGTTGTCTGCTTTAATCGCCCACATGTTCATGACTCCAAACGTGATCAGAACTGAATCAACCTAGTAGTAAAGCTCCAATTTACGAGAGACTCCCCCGTAATCCAAAAGAAGCATCTTATTTTGTGCAAAAAGTGTACATTCGATTATGTGGCGATAATATTCATCACATGAACTAGCTCTCCTAATAATTACGTGTATTTTCGTGATCACGTGATTACATCCATTCAGTAGTAAAGCTATCAAAGTGGGTGGGACCGACTTACTTTATAACGTGTGTATTTATCACCGGTTCAGTTTCGGTGATCCAATAGCAAGCGAACATCAGTAACCCAGGCGGGCACCATGTCTTTTTTTCTTACCTTCAGTCCACAAACAAACCACTCTGACACTTATTCCCGTCAATTAAAGGAGCTGCACTGAAGTGAGCTATTTTGATCGATGAGTAACTAACAAAATCTGCATCTGGACCTTGCGAAACAAAGCAATACGATTGGCAGTCAGTCTATTCTATGCCGTATTGAAAAACCAACACAAAAAAGCGGATGCTATAAACACTAAATCACTGAGTATTTTCGCAGTCCGGGGCACTCCAATATCGCAGCCGTGCAGCTAAGTTATATTCGCATTGTTATTATTTATGACTGGTTTCGATATTTCGCGACGATGCTTCATTTGTTACGGCCTCGCTAGGACCATTACGATTTTTCTCACTTATCCAGCATCGCTATTGATCGTTCTGAAGGATGAACTCAAGCAAAACAATATAACTCATGCAGATTCGCAGTGAATTCGGACCAATCAAAGGACATAGGTATCATACACAGGAGTTTGATACAATCTGGCCACTCAGTATTGTCTGTGATATTTTACCGAACGATTTAAGGACTAATCGACGATGATGAGAGTCCGACTTCGTCACTTTTCGGGTTTAATAAGCATTGTCTGGACTAACTGTTTCTGACGTCCAAAAGATAGTTGGTTTCGACATATTGGAGAAGACAGTAATACGAGTGATCCTTGCCTCTGAACAATGCATAATTCATATAAAGACAATGATTGCACAGCTGGAGCACGATGTGGGTGTACTGCACAAACCTGTAGACGGAATATCCTGAATGTTCACGGAGCCAGTGGTAATCAGCCTCTGGAGTCAGTGGCTCAGTCGACAAGTGGAAACTGACAGGTCACACGTAGGCTGTTGTTTATACGCCCAGGTTTTGGGGGCGGTCTTTTTTCGTTTACATTAGTTGAAACGCCGTTGGTGAGTCGTAATGCTGATTTTCCTTTTGTACCCATCTCTCACGGCATCATCAGTTTGAAAGAGATCGCCAATAGAGATTTTCTTCTTACTTTATAGGATTCGAAAGTTGTGTCTCAAAGTGGCCAAGAAACGCTTTCCGAAACTGTCTGATTCCGGCCAACGCGTCGAGTTTATCCCAGTGGATTGGCGTACTCCGCTGAATTTGAACTGTTCGACACTGGAAAATATCACGATCGGTCAGATGCGACCATTGCGCATGTACATAAACAACTGCTTTATCGATGTTCTGTATTACACTAGTACAGTGTATCGGTCTGAGATTATGCGAAGTTTGAGTTGGGAATTATTGCGTTTGTTCAATTTATTCCTTCAACATAATCCGCACTTTTTACAAAAGGGTGGTCAGGTATCTGTCTTGGCCCACTCTCTCGGGACGGTAATCATGCATGATATTTTGCGAGATAACCAAGTTCCGATCCGACTCGTGGACCCCGATTCATCCAACGTAAGTAATTGATTCATTTCATACATTATGCCTCACTTACCGAACCATTCAACATTTTTGAAAGTTGTAGTTTTCCTAAATCGGTTAAAAATGAGCACCGGTTGAACAGTTTTTTTGTTTTGAAATGTCTTCTAATTTCGTAGTGCACCTGAATAAGACGAACCGCGGTATTGACGAATAAACTCCCGACCTCCTAGCACTGACATGTACTTCGGTAGTATGCTTCAACCGAAAACGAGTGCAGGTTAAAGATATCATGGAAATACCACAGCAGTATATGCTAATTTCACTGTACCTTAATTGCCTGTTAACTCTGCTGCTTCATTTTAATCCCACATCTTTTCTGGACTACATCGAAAAGCGTAAACCCTGTGACTGAGACGGCCTACTGTACTCTGGAATACTAATGGGAACCTCAATACCCGGTCATGATCCACGGGCAAGCCACATTAGATCTCAATGTTGTAGGTTTAGGGAGGGGGGGGGGGTGGCTGGATTCAGTGTGCTGTGCAAAGATTGAGAGTGGTGGTTGGTTTCTTATTCGCGGCATCTGGTTTATCGACCAGTAATACATACGCCTCGACTACGAAAAAATTAGTGGATATTTAAATAGGCATACGTGAAACTGTTCTTCAGAATTTCAAAATGCATGTCTGATGTAATTCTGTTTCCAATATGTCTGTCTGGGATGGGAATGACAACTACTGCTTTCTGACTGTCGTGCATGTTGGTGTTAATGCAAAGCTTTATCTGATGCCCATTCGGGAGACGACTGTGCCTACTTAATGTAACGGTATTATTATCCTTAGTCCTAAAAGTCAATGTAGGGTATTGACCCGATGAATTGTAGAGTCAAAGCACGTAAAATTCTGGAAAGAGTGATGTGTGAGTAATTCAGGGGAAAATGAATCTGTTTGCCACCGTAAACGACGCACCATGGTGGACTTCGCCTTCACTTGAGCAGGTCTATTGGTCGGCATATTTTAACACCGGATAAAATTTGGTTGGAATAATTCAGCTGGGATGTTCGGGTACAAAACGTTTTGGTATGAGAGCAACAAGAAAACTGAATATAAATCGAGACACATCGAAGCAAGCTTTTTTCTTCCCAGGATCTGACATTGTACGATGAATGTAATAGGCCACGTGATCAGTTTGGATTCTCCTGCCTTATTGATCTAACAAAAAAATCCACTCACGTAATGATGCGACTTAGGCCTAAAGCAGCCTCAGTCGGAATCACATCAAAGATATTCACATGCTTGTTGAAAAATTGATTATCCAAACAAACATAGACCGCAGATATTGTTAACTACAACATCGATTCCATACGCTGGGAACCAGCCTGTGCTCTCCAGAAAATCTGCAGTTTTTAATTCAGTTATGGTAGCTAAAGACTGAGAAAGCGTTCTTGGAGCCTTTAGTGGCACACTTCCGTTCTCGCCGGAGACGTGCTAGTTTGATCTCCAAACGGGTCCACTTTAAATTTCAAATAGTTATGGATCAACACAAATCTAACTGAAGACCTAACCACAAGATATGACTCCAGTCTCTGGTGGTTTTTGACCCCAAATTCATTAAAGTGCTCTTCCTCACCAAATGGCTACTAAATGCCATTGTTCCATCCGTTGCTTTTGAAATCTTGGGTTTACATTGTATAAAATCCGAGAAATTTACCTCCCACTTGCACGTGTATATGTGTTGTGCATTTTGCATTTGACTATATTAGATCTTGTGTGCCTAATGATTCTGTTGTGGCGATACATAAACTTGAAGTGTAGTTCATTAACGATGATCTAGTTCACATTCTATTTCGTCATGTCAGTGAAGAATTGGGCTGGAAATGTATCACGCGAAGTGAACAACAACCCTGGCAGTGGATTAAGAGCCTTTTATTTTTAAGCATCTATGCGCCAATAATGCTAATATAGATTCAATACAAGTAGGTTTAAAAACACTGTTCTTTCATTCAAGTTCGCTCTCTTTTACATAAAATCACTTCACTATTTTTCTTTGAAGCAGCTATTTTGAGAAGTATAAATAACTTGATGGTGCACATCCATTGGATATTAGATAAAACCGATGCTTTTAGAACTGAACCCGAGTGGGTCAGTTTTCTCAATATACAATCACAAATACGCACAGTCCTCTTTGTCCTGTTTTGATTGGTCGAAAATAGAAGTAGTATCAGCATGTGTGTGTTAACGGATACATGTTTATCAAAATGCCATTTTATCTCACGAAGCATGATCAAAGTTCCATTAATTTACAGCCATCTGGATCAATGATAGCCGTGGAAGTAAGATAATTTGGAAATTCCCCTTATTGTTCAGATGTAGCTTTCCATTTTTTAGTACGGTATTTCCAACGGTTATCCACGTGGAAAAATTTTTGATTTGTTTTACCGAACTGAAGACGGGATATTCGCATTTAGCTCGGAGAGAAACCACGGAACCTTGTTCCACAAAACAATTCGATCGGGCACCATAATCTGGACAAAAGAAGGATCCCATTTGAAGTTAGGTGATCGTCTAGTGTCATTGGATTGAAACCATCAATAAGTTACTGAACAACAGCATACGGGTCTTGTTAATTGGGACGAATTTCCCGGTGACTACTAATAAGTGGCGGCTATGATGCGTAATAGTCAAAATCCAATCTGTGCTGTTTCGTCTCTGGTAGGACCTACATCTCAGTTGAAGATAGAAACTAGACAGTATTGCCACTGGTTTTCTGGATTCTGTCGGGCTCAGAACGTTTTATCATCGAATCCGAAGGAATTCTATTTCAGTTGTGGATGATTCACTGTGACGGTTTTCTGTCAGTGAATTCCACTGCGGTCGGGTTTTTTTTTAGGTTTTGCATTCACTGTAGGAGAGGAACAAGAGTTACGTATGGAAGAAAATCCCGAACAATATTGACAACCAGTAAATGTCAATCATCGTTGCTGTTTAACAGCTTAATAAATCGTTGTCATACCTGACGTGTCGTGACTTTATGTGGCTCTTCACTCCAAGTCTCAGGAACACAGTTCTCGGTCATCCTTTCAAGTCAATTCAAGACAAGTATATGCTTTATGCACCCCGATAAGTGAGTATTCAGCAGTACATAGCTCCACACTCCCAGCATTTACATAAAATATGATGCAATAATAAGAGGCGACTTAAGAACAAGGGTGCGAACTGAGACACTAAAAGCTGTTCAAGTTCAACGTCGATGTTTGTAGGGTTCCATAAGAAGCGAACAAGGTAGGGAACAACAGATGGTCAGTCGGCAGTCGTACGTGCATAAATCATTTTTTATTTGTTACGGGAGGAATAAGAGGAAGCACACATACTAAGGTCATTTGAAATTCCTGGAGAATCTTTGGCATATTTTGTAGTGATGAATGTAACTGAAATCTGAGAGATTTTTACAAGTGATACTCCTTGCCTAAGTGCTTGAAACATCTAATTATTTTGATAAAGTCTTTAGCTTGTAGTCCGGGGAAGAATACGGGAGAGAAATACAACCAGTAAGTTGATGCACAAGCAAGGGCAAAATGTTTAATGAGGTAAAACGGTATAGACATGGCTCCCCTGCGGAGATCGTAATAGGTCAGTCTTCGCACTTTGGTGAGAACATGGGCGACATGTTCAGACCAACAAAGATTACGGGTGATTGTAACCCCAAGGTATTTGAGCAGGTGATTGATGACCAATGAGGGTGTGTCTTACGTGAATGTCTAGACAGGATTCCAAACCGTTTACGTACATGGAGGCTTCGTGGAGAGAGAAAAGACACCATCTGAGAGGTTATAGCGTTTTAGGGTTAAACTACGAGCTTTGGTCCAATTGTCAAGATCTAAGAGATCAGATTGGTGGTCTATCGTAGCTGATGCATCAGTATGGGTAACCCAACCGCAACATTGTCTACCTACTTAAGCACTCACTGATAGGCATAGAGGACATGTAGATTGCCAATAGAAAAATTGCGAAGCTTTCGCCCTGTAGGACGCCTGAGATTAAAATAGAGATCGAAAGAGTTTTGCCTCCGTTTCGTGTTAATTTTTACCGTTTGAATTCTGTTATTTGAGAGGATGTTGATAAGCCTTCGTCTGTCGACACCGGTAAATGCATCATTGTAATATAGGCATGAGTAAAACAATAAATTCCAAGGTAAAACAGGAGTGCTGATAGGCGAACTGGCTCAGGTCTCGCATTGTCAAATCCCTGGAGTAACAGCTATTCAGGCATCTTTAATACGATGGAGGTACAGGAAATAGTACGGGATTTTAACGTTTCTTTCTTGGGCGCAGGTGTTATAGAATTTAGTACCTAACAGTCAGGAATCTTTGTACAGTCCAAACATTGATTGTATAATTGTACTTTTACTGGTGGGAGCGTATGTGCAAACTGCCTAAATACAACTGGGAAAGGTTATCTGGTACGTAGGATTTATTGCACTTGAGGTTTGCCAACCATTTATAAATAGTTAGTTATAAATAGTTAGCGGGAATATAATATGGACGGTGGAGACGGTAAAGCTAGAACAAGATTTTGCATTGGGACAGCTGAACAGCGATTGCTTTTCGAAATCACGATTCAAATCTTTTGGGAATGAATGCCGTGAGGAGATTGTTTGATGGGCATCCAAAGATCCTGGTAACTAATGTTTTGCTTAGAAGCGGATGACTGATGTGGAGGAAAGTCGGTCACCATGGTTATAAAAGGTCTCTAGTAGGTAGCACATATCGTAGGTAGATGCTCACAAAACACAGTCGGGTCTTGGTTGTTGAAGAGGTTGAAGTTATTCTGGTGGTCCATAGCATGTAGTCTTCGTCAGTTTTCAGGATCACATTAACGCTTCTTAGGTTTCAGGTCACGACAGCAGATGAAGATCTTGTGGTTACTTGAGATTGATATCGTTGGAGAAAATAGCGTAGCAACGTGCTCTGACGTGATCCTTGTTAGTGCACGGGGCTATTGTGGCAACTGGGCGCACCCGTTCCATGCAAACACAAAATACAAAAAAACTAGTATACCTCTTCGATTTCAATTCTGTCAGGACTTGCTAGGAAGCCCACAAGAAAATAAGAAATACCCCAAAAACGGCGGACTGTCTGCAACCAATCTAATATGCATTCTGATCGAAGTGTATTTGTAACCTACCTCTCACGTGTCAGTCACACACGGCCTCGACAGTATCGTACGTAATGTGCTCCATTGGTTCTGTAGTGGTGTTTAATTCGATGCATGATGGCAGTTCGTCGCAAATACAGAACGTGATGAGCTAACCGTAACAATTCTGTAAGTGCCTTCTACTTTTTTCTGAGCTGATACTTCGCTTTTCGAACCACAATTTGCATATCCTGATTCATTATCCACTCTGGGTAACTCAAGCTTTTGTACCCGAAAATAGTATTTAACAAAAAACTAGTTAGTTTTGCCTTTGCCATTATGCAATAGACGATGCACTGGTATCTAACACCTAAAACTATGTGCGAAACGTCTTTCACTCTATCTTACTCTCGGTCATTACCGTTTTCATCGATGATAGAGCCGATCGTAATGAATATTAAAATAAAGTGCCCTGAGCTAAGCGGTAATCATACGTTGTGCACACGTCAGATGTTTTCAGTGAGTTCCTGAATAGCAGTGTAGTCACTAGAGAAACATCCAAAAAAAATCAAACTGAGAGTGTTTGTACTCCGTTGACGTTTCTGGCACTGGTCTATGTGATTTGCCTCTTGCGTACTGCCTCCCGAAGTTTTATCTTTATTGAGATTGTTAAATGAGCTCACTTTGAATAATTTTTACTTGCACCGATACAGCACCACATGCCTGCATATGTAACGAAGTTGATAAGGGATTTTACTTAGTCAAGATCTAGATATAGACCAATAGTTTATTTGCGATTGGAAGAAACCATATTTGATTCTGCAGCCTTGATTTCCGTGTTTTTGAAACACCGGTTTGTACGGAAAGAAGACAAATACTATGAGATGTTGACATTTTGTTTGCTTTTTCCAAGCACCCATGTAAAACAGCCTGAAATTTACATAACTTACTGTCATCAGTTAAAATGAACGGAAAAAGAGGCGTTGATCTTATACACAGTAAAGAACCATAGTTATTTGCATGGCAAACCAATTGACTAGCAGTAGCTGCCGCGCGCAAATAAAAGGTTTGCGTAATGTGATTAGGGTAGATTTGTTGAATGATAGCAGCTTCGAATTACGATTACTTAACAACGGTTCGAAAGACGAAAATCGGGTCAACTTTGTTTTTGATTGCCATCAGAGGCTTTGCAATGGATGAATTTTTATTTCTATGAGGCTGAAATCTAGATTTGAGTTTTTCCGTAAACAGTTTGAGGGTGTAAAAACTAAATGTTAACAACTCACCGTATTTGTTTTCTCTCTGTGCATTTATTTATATTTGTGAAACACTAGTCAACTCCTGCACCGTCAAGTACCTGTGTGAACGTATCCGGGAGCACCGCGGTGCGTGGCTGAACCCCGGAGTAGTCACGTCACTAACCAGTATAGTTGTTTCAGATCTAGAGAATGTAGCTGAATGGTTTGTTTTTACCAAGAGCCTAAACTCCGTGAGACGGAATATTCTGGACTGCAGAAACCGTCTAGATCAGTCTCTAACGTGCCTCCAGTGCAATCAATCAATTTTTGGTTGCTCTCCAACCAGCGTGGTGCACTCCAGATTTGGAAAGTAACACAATGAATGCTCAAAATTCATATCAGGTGTTGAGTTAAATTTAACTCCCAAAATGTCATCAGAAGTGTCCTGCAACTTTCTATTTTCGTCTTTTTTTCTGCACTTTCACGCTCAAAAATATCTGAATTGTCAGGATGTTCACTGGTCAGCTTTGACCTCTCTGACCTGTTATACACCTATTGGTTTGGTCTCATAGAACACGAGAACACAACACAGGAGCCCAACAACAGTTTGAACGTTTAAATTACAGGATGAATCATATCACGTAAAACTCCAATCTCCTACTTCCCGTACTGATAAATAAAACAAACGAAGGAATACGTACTCTTATTTTACCAGCTAGCCTAACTGCTAAAATATCACGAAGCCAGATGCGTCTCACATGAGAAAACGACAGTTTGTACGCTGTGCTGAAGTTTCAGTTTAGTGATGGTGGATGGAAGAAAAATTTTAGAAAACTTTCTCTACCCGGTAGAACTGGTCACCCTGATTTCAAGATTGAGATAAGCTCCGGAAATCCATGAGGCATTTGACGATTTTCCCTGGTTGGCAGTTGTTCGTGGCAGCCGATTGGTGTTTTTCAATTTTTTTAAATTCACTTTGGGTTGCTTTATTTATGCGTTCACGAGACAGTCGTTTTAAGAAGCATCATTTCTATCGAAATATAAGTTAGTCTAGTTTGTGCACACTTTTCTTTTTCTGAACAATTTTCCATCGCTTTTTGTGAAAATTTACCAAGCGCATTTTGCAGCGCATTCGAACGGCGTTCCTGGCGATTTTCACCTACGCAATACTTGTCCTTTCGCTGTCTTTCTCGCACACCACACGCGTACGCAGCACTGAGTTGTTGCTCTGTTGTCCATGCTTCAGTTTTTACCTAGACCAGGTTGAAATTGTCGGTGATCAGTTTATCACCAGAATTCTTTTACAATTCCTTTTTTTTTGTTTTTCATGCAGAATAGTCCACAAAGCGATGATAAAACGGAAGCTGTGAAAGAGATGATTGGTGAAATCGATCAAAAGCGTTTTGAGTGAGTACTGAGCTTTGTTATTTTTCCCCTGGGAGTGGTTTACGACTAGTTGGTATGAAGCGATTTCAACAAACCCACTATATATTCGATTGAATGTTGATGGATCATTCTTAGTTAGCAACCTCATGGTAGAAATAGATGTTGACCACATTCACATGGCTTGGTAACAATGGAAATACTATCAGGCCATTTTTAGACATTGCTGTCATGGACAAAAAAGTTGCTCACCTCATGGGCCATAAATCCGAAAATTAGTGCGCTGGTTTATCACACAGTAATGACATCATAGGATAACGATCACTGTTTCAAATGATAAGGTTATGATTCGTTTTCGGCTATCCGAAAACCTCATATATGTTATTTAAACCGAGCATTAAAAACATTTATTTTTACTGAAATGAAACGGTCTTATCACGTTCTACCTCCATGTGAACTTAAAACAATTTTTATTTGAAAAGTTCATTTTACCAAACACTAAGATAAAATTGAATGTCTGCGCTATCGACTAATTGCTGATACCTGCTGTTCACGACTAAGCTTCATTTGATTTTCTGAACACCGGCAAGCTGTGTGTATTATCTCCACTACTCGTGAGATATCCGCCGTAAACAAACAAAGCTCTCTGATATGCAGATTATTGTTTTGAATTATTCGGGTTACTGTTGTGCAAAGCGGTGTCACACAACTTCAGAAAATCAGATCCGAATGCTTCCTCGCTTGTAAGTAGACGTGAGTAAAATGTAGAGGAAGCCCCTTAGATCTACACTCATCAATCTTCATGGTAGAAGGCAGATTGATTGTCCGGTGTCAGCCTGTCCATGTTGATTCTGTGGGCTTCCGCTCACGAGGAAACGTCCCTTCATTTTGCTTCCAAATGTGCGCCTAGACGCCTTTTGAAACGGGCGCTGTTCCCTTCCACTACCACCGCTTGTACAGCGCTTCATACATTTGTTGCCCTTCCCGAAACACGATTGGCCAAGAGCAAATTTATCGCGTGAAGCCTCCAAAGCGTTAGGGGCTGTCGCCATACCGGGTAGTTCATCCAAGGAGTATACTTCATCTATGGTTTTGGACCTATTTCGTCGCACATAACCCTCCCCAGACTGATTATGTCCCCGTGGGTTCGACAATGGTGGTCGGAAAGCAACCCAAAATTCCTCAGGTGTCCCGGATAGTTGGTCCCATGTTAGCCACTGACCTGCCTCTTGGAGATACGTCGCACTTTCTCCGGAACCTATTGTCAGCATCCGCTGTACGGGTGAGTTATCTACTTGTCGATGTACCTTACAACAGAAAATGACGGAAGCACCATACAATTTAGTTACAGATGGGCAATTAGAACAGGTTTTCTTGGCGTGTTTCATCACACAGTGTCAGCGTTCATTTCATCATTGTAAACTATGAAAATACAGCTGTTTTATCATTAACGTATGCCATCTGAGTCCCAGCTGTAACAATGAAAAAGCTGTGATCCTGCATGATGAGTTATTTCGTAAACAGTTCAACTCTACTAGTTATTTTGTTAGCGATTACTTGATTTTTCAATCTAGTCAGTGATTACATTTTTTGATACCGAATCATTATCTTCGGCTGCGTTATCGAGTCTTTAACACCGTGGACCTAGACAACCTCCGTGGCTCAAAAGTCATTATCAGAAGACTAAGATTTCACCTGTTACTGATATCGAATGACATGTTCCTGATCTCATTTGACAAAATCTGATGTCGTGCAATTTTTTAATCCAGGGTAGTCGACTTGGAACTGAAGGTTTTGCGTCAAGTCAGTAATGGCTCCAAGGAACTTGGCTCACGGGTAAATCGAATTGTCCGCTTGCCCCGTGCGATTTGTTTCGCAGTAGCCGTTTCTGTTCTCTAACAGCCTTCAAACAATCATAAAATCACAATTCCTCACAGCGTTCCCTCCCTCTCACGAAATCGTTTCTATAACAGGTGTACATCACGCTTATACTGATAATTTTGTGTCGTTTCATACTGTTTGCTTGAACGTAGATGAACCAATGGGTTCTTTTTCATAAACAAAATATCACAAAATCACGTGAGGAGTACATTTGCTTTCAGAAGAACAAATATAAGGCTTCACATTTGATATCTGGTTGCATAATCGGACGTGCACGCGTACGAACCTACTCCTCCCTGCGTAGCACTGGACATCTGGTCGTATCAGAAGAAAATAGCATACACAAATTCCGCGAATCTACTAAATGCCATAAAAGGCAAATGTGATTTGACTGTTCAATGAATCTGATAGGCAAGGACAACTACCACTAGTGTATGGACCGCTTGCTATAGAAGCACTTCATATACCAACGAGTCTCTTGATTTCAAAAATTCGTTGCTGAATCGTATGTAGAAAACTTTATGCTGGGATTCTAGCAGACGGCTGACAAGTGATAAATTCACATCGAAAATTGTTAGTTTCGTTGGTTTCGATTGGGTCTTACAGCGACCGGCGGTGCTCAAACGGTGATCACCGGGGGCTTTTGATTCTTCAGTCCCCGGGGAGTTCGAATCTTCGCTCCACCACCGCAGGTCACTCCCCGATTAAACAGCCTCGGGTTAGCCGCGAACCCCTTCCTGAAATACTGTACTGTTATCATATATTAAAAAGAAAAGAATGTGAAGGAGAAATTATTCAGGTACACACAAATCCCGGGTTGGTTCGAGGGTGGAATTTGAGGACGAAGTAATTTAAGTTTAGTTATGCGCGCCTAGGATTGGTAACTCCCCTAAAACGGGCGGGGTTCGAACCCCGCCACTGATTGTCAACGTTTCTGATCAGCAAACCAGACCAAAATGCGACTCAGCAAAAACAATCCCTAGTCCATTGCTTGTATTCAAGCAAGTGCAGGAACAAGTGCGATGAGGCGAGCTAATTGAATTATGGTTTGGAAAGCCATCCATCCGGGTAGATTGGCGGGTGTTAAAACAGGCCCGAAACGATATGCGATTTGTAAGACCGATTCGAGTAAAATATGAGTTTAGCCCAAAACGTGGATCATTTGGAGAGCCATTCCATCGATATTCTTCACTATGGCCCCACACGTGTTCAAATAAACTCGGAACAAATTTTCGATTTGGAGTTTGCTTTTATCCTCGGTGTCATTGGCTTGATTAACCTCATTATCATCCGGTCATTTGCACTCCACCCAAAATGCGCCCAGTCCCTACTTGTGTCACATGCTGGAGAGCTTGGCAAGTACACTCAATACGTCACAAAAAATTCGTGCCCGATGTGTCTGAACCGTAGTAGTTAGTATGTATTGAACGTGAACAATGAAGCTAATCCAGCCATTTGGACGACAAGAAGCACCAAGCATCTACTTAACCGAGATGTGAATGATCAAGCTAAGACTGCATCTGTGCCTGCCAGGTGGTTTGATTAGTCTCAGTCTGTTTTAGTTATCACAAGCAAAATAGTCTGTTACCTCTTGTGAGGAATTGGTAAAGGGTGGAAAAATTTGAAGCATCTGAACTTCACGAGTTTTTTGGACATCCGTTGCGTGAAATCACAGTATCTGGATTGTGACCAAATGTATTCTATCGTAGATTTCCGGAAATCAGCACACAATGAAGATGAAGCTCTTCAATCAGGAAGACGTTTTAAGTTTTGGTCACTATACTTAGGTAAAGTTAACTCAGAAGATAGGTTTCTCTTCAATAATTCGGCCTGAAGTGTTTGATTCACGTATGTGAAGTAAGAGGTAGCTAGTCGTTAAGCAAATACAGGAACGTAACCAAAGCATCTATTTGGAAAACTTCCTATTCATCTTCTATTTGTTTTCACCGTCCAATTGGTTGGCAATAGTCTATGCGTTTTCCTTTTTGGTTTCTAATGCATCTAAGGACATTGGTCATTCCGTTTTTGTTTTTAAGTCTAACCGTGGGTAAATAACACCTGGTTGTCTTTTACTCTACTGTCTGGTGTTTGCAGTGTGACGAGACCGCTGATTCGTATCCAGTGAGTTATATCAATGTGTATCATCTGCACATCCGTGTAGAAAGTTAAAATGATGCTTTCTTTTTGGATGGTGAACGGTTGCAACTCGTCCAGTGTAAAGCTTGAACTACATTCCGCCACCTGGTGTTATTTTTCGAAGTTACATCAAATGTTATCTTTAACGTTTTCCTTCTTATCAGACTGTTCTTGGCGTGGTATTAGTTAAAATAGGTTACATTAGACTGATTTCAAACGTACCTAAAAGATGGCCAACGTAAGCATTCATCGGTGCCGAAAACGATGTGCAGTGTTCCGTAACCCATTACATCGTTCTGTTTTCGTTTAGGCTCTACCTACGAATTACAGCAGTGTTAACCGTGAACATGACTGTTGACATCTTGTATTCATTAAATACAACTGAGATAAAGTCACACGGATCTGTTTGTTATTATTAAAACATGTTATGGAACTTGTACACTTTTGGCCAAAGGGTAATGAGATTATCAGCCAAACACGAGAATAGCGAGACTATTGGGTAGTCCACGTCAAAAATTCCAATGAAAACAGTACTGCTCGCTTATGTGACTACCTGACGAAGTAAACCACTTTCTGATTACTTGAAGTAGTCATATATTACCTTATCAAACAACCGGAAAAGCGGATCTGGATTTATCAGTTTCCGTAATCTGAGATCAATCAAGTCATCAAAGGAATGACATCTGTTCCTTATCAGAAAACTGAAATGTGCCCTAAAAATCCTCTTCTTACATCCGGTTTTTGCGCTGCCTATATGCTTCACTAAACACAACTGTTAGAAAAATGAAACAGATCGCGTACGCGTTTTCACGCTAAAATTGGATAGACCTACTTGCGTTCGTTTGCTTTCGCCGCTTTCATTTCTCTTCAGATCCTGTATTTTGACCATTGAATAGCCGGGGTCCTCCTCGGTACGCTTGTCTCGTTCTTAACACATTTTGGCGAAGTTCACGATATCAAGCAGTGACGAAATGTTTGAAGTTTGAATAACTCACTCCTTTTCGTATAATAAGGTCGTCATAAATCGTAGCTAGGTTGCGACCGTCGTCAACAATCATTATCATTTAAGACACGGAACTACAATCATGTTTGTGCCCGTTACACATGAATTTTTTTACCCTGTATGCGTCCATTCTACACACATTTCTGCCTTCTTTTGTAGAACTCATTTCTTTCAAGTATTCAGCGACCAGCGTCGTGGAAGCCACTGCCTCAGGTATTTGAGCCAACCTGTTGAACAATGAGTGCATCAATCCAAATCTAATAACTGCTGCTGTGTTACTCATTCTCACTCTGGGTGAACTGTCTAGGTGCGTTTTGTCGTCGATTTTCATCTAACCCGGCTCATTTTTCATTTGCTTCTCTCACACGTTTCCCACGTTACTTGTCTGTTTTTTTGTTTGAATCAGGTCTTACATGTTCCCACTTGTCTTTTTTGGTGTGTTCACTGATGAGAAGTTGCACGATTTGGAGTGTGCCTGCGAAAGGTGGTCCTCGTGCACGTAACTCTCATGTAATCTGTTCTTTAGCTTATTGTAAAAGAGGTTATCTTCAGTAAATCAGTTCCCTATCACTTTAAGTTGAACGAGTGAGCAGAAAAGGCGTCCGCTAGTCCAAAACATGTAAACCATTTCTATAGGACGAATGAACTGTAGTCAAACTCACTTATGCAAAATCAAGTGATGAGAAATAAAAATAGAACTTATGTAACTAAAGCAGAATACAGGAATTCAATTCCGTTTAGTGGAATGCAGCTGTCAACTATTTCCCTCCAATTGTTCCTATATTTCCTAGTTTTTTCACAAAGCTTTTCGAATGGAATTCTTCTATATGAATTCTCACCATAGTCGAGTTATCACCCAGCGCCTGCTTGGTTTTGTTCATATTCTCTCAGTCATGCCTGTTGTTCCCATTGCTAAGTGACTTAAAACCGACCTGATGCGAATAACTGAGTTCCTTAAAAACCCGAACCGCCACACAGGATGATTTCATAAACCGGAAATGCATTTATTCCTGATAGACCAATGAGTAGAGGTCAAACAGAGATGACTCTCACTGAGCCATTTGATGAAAAACATCTGGTTCTGTACGAGATTCTATTAAGCCCCTGGAGAAGACACGCTAGTGAATACATTCGAAGAAAACTAGTCTACTGGTTAGAATTTCCTGGTGTTTTTCTCAATGTCGGGAGAAGCGATCGCGTTCAACTGAGCAGCTGTCTAACGCCTGAGCTGGGCAGCCTCCAGACGAAACAATACCAACGCATCTCTACTCTGCTTGCATCATTGAAAGTATGGGGCTTTGGACTGAATCCAAGGAGAGAATCGATAACCAAAACAAGCAGACAGAATAGGTTACAATGACCGAGTTTAATGCGAGAAGCCAGAATGAACCCTTGTGATTTCCCGTGCTGGATTAGCGCTGCATTCTGCCTTGTGATTCAAATTATTGATTCAAACGATCCGCCTGAGGCTCCCAAAGAAAACTGCACACACCCTAATTTTCTCATCTTTACCGTTCAGACTTTCGAGATGGACATTTTTTACGTTCTGCAAGTGAAAGCCCATAGCTGTAAATTATCGAGCGCCCAGAAATCTCCAGGTTCATGTGAGGGATTTTTTTCTTAAATTTTTCTGCTCCGCTCTCATTCGTCTGATTTTAACTTCAAAATGATGCGAAGAATAGTAACCTTGAGGCGAGCCTAAATTTCGGTACTGTACTTAAACCCGAGGGATTCACTTTGCAAAGCTGGTTTCAACTTTTGCCCACACTAACACAGGGTAAAAGCGAAAATTCTCATAGTAGAGGCTCGATACCAGACGTCTTGTATACGTTTGAGATGATTGCCCTCTTTCTTTGTATTGACACTCTCGTGTTGTGTTTGGATAGATTGACGTGATAGTGAGTTTCTCATACACGGCTATATTGAATTTATCGTGGACGATGATCGATGTTGATGCATCAGAGCTGGGGCCCAACAGATGAGTTTGGTCATTCACTTGATACAGCAAGGGATACAGCCCAGAACCGAAGTCACTGATGCAAATGCCATGCTTGTTGCTTAGCAAACTCCCAAAACTATAGGCACAGACCGAAACAAACAAACAAACACCATGGGCATATGATGATGAGCAACTTTCCGTCGGCGTATTCGTACAGTTGTGATCCATTATCATTCCGTATTAGTTTTGTATTGTGCGCACTGCGCCTACTCTTGGAAAAATGTGATCTGTATGAGGTGCGACTGTCTGTAGAGACGGCGTTTTACATTTTGTATGAGGCGTACAACACTGCTTACCCGCATCTGTTGTGGAGGGGTGTTCTGGGCACCCAGGATGTCTAGCCTCATCCGAGGGACGCATGAACTAGGCAATCAGTCACCGGCTCCCAGAGGTTTCCAGAAAAGACGAACGAACCATGCAATTGGCCATCGGCTCACCTAACCCAACGCTGCTGCCTTGCAGGACGCACTTGGCTTCCCAAAGACTGGTGATGCATCCTCAAATGGAAACGCCTACTCTGGACTGGGCAACCGAGTAGTAAAATAGCCGGAAACGCAAACAACTACGACAGATTATACTACTGTGATCGGCTGTCGTTCCATGCGCACAAGCGACCACTGCCCTACATCGTAAACGGCTTGTTCTCTCGTCTCTACTTCCTTCGCACTTTCTTTTCCACTATCACACCCCACGGGTTCTTCGATCGTCCGTGCCCGCTGTGGTATCGCTGGTGGAAATCCTGGCCATGTCCTCTGTTGTCCTTTTTTCGACTATTCTCCGAGTCCCATCGAATCCGCTACCACCGGCTGCTGCCTTCCTTCATCACCAATGCCTAATCAAACCAGTCACGTTCGGCGTGCGTATTGGACAACAGGCGGGTTTAGCTTGTGCGCTCGAGTCTCTTTCCATCGATGTGTGTTGCACTCAAAAGACTCGCATGCAAGACTCCCGTTCTATCATTTGATTGATCCCTTCATCTGACCCTTCCTTAAAGTTTCACCTACACCTTCATTGGAACGCTGAGGCTGCGGCTTCTGGTCTTACTGGCGTAAGAGCTCTCAGTGAAAGAGCTGGGGCGGTACCGCTGGATTGAATTCCAGTCGACAGTGGTTTGTACACCGTGAGACTCAGGGGTTTGTGCAAAATGAGCATTCGCCGTTCGGGATTGACGCAGTCTATTGTCCGTTTCGGCGTGTGCATCTACCAAACGCAACCCAGATGCAGTCAAAGATAACTTCTACCAAAACGATTGTTGTTTCCATGTTTGATTAAGCCAGAAGAAGCAACGCGGCGGTCAGACCAAGACTTGGCATAGATGTACGAAAGAGCCAGCATCAGCATTGGCCTCGGTCGTTGCTTCCCGCCCTCCGGTTGGGGCCTACAAGACAAAGATTGTTGTTGATTGAAGACGTTGAGGGACGTGACTCGGAATGAATGTCAGTGACCCAAATGCTGCGCGGCCTGTCTGTCGAACTCTCATGCCTCATAAATACAAAAATACCATTCAGACAAGTATAATGACAAAAAAACGAAAACGCACGATGGAGAAGAAAGAAATCACAGCATGTCGTTTTTACTAACTGTTTCTTTTACTGTGTTCTACTTCCCATCTATTTTGTTCTATATCTACCTATCTATCCATATATATATATATATATATATATATATATATATATATATATATATATATATATATATATATATATATATACCTGTGTTAGGGTATTCTAGAAGACAGGAATGGCACGAGCACCAAATTTGTTGATAAGGAAGTCATAATTCCGGATAGTGTACTTGCTCCAAATTTAAGAATACACGACGTCCGGACCTATGGCAGAGGCTGATTTGAAGGTTCCATCACGACGAGACTGCACTTTGGCGTGGTGTAATGGCTTGCGTGCCTCCATTTCCGCTTGATACTTTGACTTTTTTGAGTCTGTATCTCTATGCTTCTATTCCCTTCGCCATATAATCGACGATGCTGGGAGGTAGCAACCGAAACCAGGGCACAGAAGTGCGAGGTTAATAGTTGAACAAGCTGAAACTGAAGCTGATTCGGAGGTTCGAAGAAATTTGAAGATTTCCCCTGAGGAAAATGGCTCTCTATCTGAGGGAACAAATGAAAAATAGGATGGAAGGGTATCCGGTGAGGGGTGAATAAACGCAGCGTTCAGGCTGTCGCCATGTACGTAGTAGTATTTTTTTGATCGGGCCGTTATCCACATAGAAGCCGGATTCCGTGCCAGCAAAGTTTTCTATTAGTGTCTATATATGGTGGGTAAACGACGCATGCGACCGTTGTATCTCTTATTTGATCAGGATGGAGAGTCGATTCACAGAAATCTGGTCACATAGTTTATAGACGTTCCTTTTACCGCCTCAGACAAGACAGCAATGGAAAAGTTATTCTGCCGTTGTTGAAACATATAATCTCCATAAAACAACTTGACACAAATACCGCATTCAGTACCATAGTAAATAAGTCTAGTGGAATGAGAGGGCATTCCTTGAAGTGATTTTTATTTGTTTCGTCCTGACGAGTGACCAGTGTGCTAAATGTAAATAATTTTTTGGTCTGACGGTAGTGAGGGCGTATTCGCTCGTTGGAAAATAGAACTTTCAGTTGTTAGTGAAAAAGTCCAGGTTAGCTGTGCCTAAAATAGCACTTCCCCTCGTCGGAATAAGATCACTTAGTTCAAAAGTAACTGAGGAATAGATGAGGGCATGACTAAAATCCACGACAATAACACATGTGCAATCAGATAGCAATAAAATCAGGACGGGAATGAAAACGTCAGAGAATAGCTTTGTGTCTCTCTGTGAACAGAAAGAAGCTATGTACGGATTACTGATCACAGAACCTCGAAAAAGTGAGAACCCCGAATGACATTCAACAACTTTGCAGTCAACACCGTTACACAATAAGGTTAAGACAACTTCATACTTGCGAGACTACTCGGAATTCGATATTAGTTATCACACCACGTTTTTCTGTCTTGACAAAGTACTCAGAGTTCCCAAAGTGGACGAGTTCGTCTTCAGTACCTTCATTTCATCAAACTCTTGGTTGCAGGCGACGCATCTGTTCTTGTTAATTCGTGAGTGGAGGACGTTAGTTAGAAATGGTATCTTTCCTAATAGCCACTGACCAATGTGGGATTGTGCGACTAATTACAGTCTGCCAAGCAGCCCACTTGCGCTCCTAGTCCGGCTTGATTTCGACCAACTTGCATAGAAACAACTTGTTGATGATAAAATAGAACATGGAGTGTCTCTAATCCGAGCGAATTCTAAGTGACATGTAGTGATACTAAAAATAATTCGAAAGTGACTGCGTTCAAGTTCCCAACAAATTGTAGCTAATCTAGCATCTATAGGTGTCTCATATTTGTTCTGTGTGGTTTGGTTATCCGTTACGGATGAAATTATATAGGGACATATGAAATAGCACACCAAAAAATACCCTTAGTGTTTCCTATGCAGGTCCTGTGAAAGAAAAACGTTATTCTCACACTATTCAGAAAACCACTTGTATTGTAGAGAATAGGTGTCATTGTTTATTTGTGAGTTACGGCATATCCTGAATAATCCAATCATCGCACTAAGAACAACACCGCTGTACAGCGAACAGTTGTTTTCAATGATACGTGCCCTTGAAAATCATGTAAGCGATAATGGTGCACTGGGTTGGACTCTGACAGGGTTTAAGGTTAACGTAACAATTTGTAACGTCTGTAAGTGATTATATCCCTAATCAATGCAGAATACCTCGATTCCCCGATTCGGAATGTAACGCTTTACTCTGCGAGTAAAAAAAGTACATGAGGTGAAACGTGAAAAACATATACGTAAGAACAATGAATATAACTTAATCGCAGAATAAGAGTAAAATTAGTTGACACCATTTTCACCTACAAGGTCAATGGAAATTACTGAAAACTGTTGTTCACTGTCCAGTATGGTGACATTTCAAGTGCAGTTTTGCACTTTCATCTTTGTTTATTTTTATTCCTCATGCACCACAACAGGAGAGCAGAGTCTAGTACATCATGTCGAATCAAGATTTTCCCTACGCCCGTGTTGTAAATGAGCAGTCAAATATTTTTGGTATCTTGCGTTTGACCCATCCGCAAATGTGTTGTAACGGTACCGAAACTTTTTGTCGTCGACCAACAGTCATAATAGGTTGAAATATCGTCGTTTGGTTAATATCAAGTTACAAGTGGCGATGCAGATTTCTTCACCTTTTCAAAAACTGAATTTCCCAACAGTACTGTGATATCTAATGCACAGGGTGGACCAAAAAACAAGAATCTAAACAAAAATACAGAATTGGTTAAATATTCCAGCTTTGTGGATTATTTGTAACGTAATGCCTTCGTTTCACTCAGGTGCTTCATAAGGAATCATTTCATAAGGTATTGCATTGCTGTATATATCGACCGTGACCACGCAGATTATTTTGGCGGGCATCGAAAGCCCCAACCTACTTTCAGTATTTAGATCCTCATTTTTACTGAAAGCTGTCCATGAGGTCGTAGTATATACAATATTTCCGGGTCACATCCGTACTCAAGAAATTATAGTCATACTTAACTGAACATCAGTGAGATTTTGTTGTTGTCGATCCAGTGGAGCTCCTTTTTGGTGTTTAACCGTGGATACTAAACGACTGCTAATCACCAACTACGCTGAATGCTTGCCCAATGAATATGTACCTGTATCTTCTGGGTTTCCAATACTGACCCTCCCACCACTTTTCCGATCACGCAGCTTGCTCATCTTTTTCTGATCGGGTCTCCACTGGGATTGTTCATCTCATTGAATGCGATACCTTCATCCTACCAACCATTAGAGTCGTCCAGGAGCACCAATTCACCAAACACTCCGCACACGATACGTCGTCACAATCGTCGCCAGGCTTTTACCAGTCAGCCGGTGTCCAGCCGGAGTCTCCCGGATGCTGAGGTGCTTGATTTGAATGAGCAGGACCCAGATGTCCTAATTCCCTACTCGTCTTGTCGGCGTCTGTACAATATCTACCATTGCTATGATCCAATAGTAAGTTAATATTTTTCTCGACTCCTTTCGTGTATCCGCTTTGATTTCCTGAAGAGTTGAGCCTTGGCTAATGCTGCTGTTGCTCTGTTTAGTCGGCATTCCATTCGTGGATATTGTGAAGATGCATCTAATCCCAAACGTGTGCGCAACTTTTGAAAATGTAATCTACCAAACTGCCATGCCACCCATTTCTAAGCCAACACATTTAAACAAATCGTCGACCTTTTTACCTTCAAACGCTCAATTCACTGAATGACCTTACCAAAGGTTTTCTGTTTGTACGAAACAAGATTACTGTCCGGTTATTCGAAGACTCCAAGTGGTAATTTAGCGCACGGAATTCAGGTGTTTAGATTTCCGTGGTGTGGTCAGAATACCGAGAAATTGAGCTTGTGGTCTACTTTCGATTCGAGGTTTTCATAATCTCAGTGTAGAACAGTACCACATTCATCCGATAGCTGATGTGGACGTTTTTAGCCTTATCGCATTCAGATGGCACTAAAGACAGCACTCTATAAAAATATATGTGCTTGAATAACTAAGTGAACTACTCACCAAGTCAGCGCAAAGCTTCTTTATGCAGTTAGAAATTGACCCAAAAATTTGTGTGAATCCTTATAATGAATATCACCTGAGTGGGGGATTGAAGATTTTCGGCCATGTGCAGGGTATTTGATATTCGATAATTCCCTTTCAGATGTATTAAGGGAAACTATTTCGGCTTTCACGCTCTGCTGTTTTCTCAGATTCTATAACGGTTGCCATTAATCCCTCGTTGGGGCCTATTTGTCGTTTCTGTGTATGTCCCAACTGACTGTAGCTCTTTTTAGTCTAAACTCGAATCCTACCAAGATTTGTATGGTCTGCTCCAAAGAGTGTGCTCTACGGACATACTGATTGTTGCTGGTGAGTTCAGTGCTCAAGTTGGAAGCCTGGACGAAATGGACAGGGATATAGGCCACTTTGGCGTTCCAGCCGATCGAATCGATAACGGTGACCGACTCACTCAACTATGTTCCGACAGTTGACTATTCCCAGCAAGTACAAATTTCTCGCACAAAAAGCAGCACCGACGAACCCTGGCATCCTTCTATGCCTTCATTGCGTTAAACTCATATCGACCACATTACTGTCGGTTACTGCTAGCGTGGATCAATTTAAGACTGTCGATCATTTTGGTCGCGTCGGTAGACACTGATCACTCTCTCATACGTCCGTTTCAGCCTACGTCTCATCGGTAGCTGCAAAAACGCCAAAGTCAACCGCTCCCTGCAGCTGCTACTGGACGAACACCATCGATGTGCTTTTGCAGCAGAATTATCCACCAAGTTATCGATGCAGCAAAATGTTTAGGATCCAGAAGAGCGATGGGCAGAGATCCAGCGGGCCCTACTTGAGGCTGCTAATTCTGCCCAAGGTTCAACCACCAGACACAAACAGAAGCGATGCATCCTCAGTTGTACTGTTAAATACGCGCAGATCGATTTCTCCGAATGGCAGGTACGATGAGGCATGGATATGCCTTAAACACCAATTGGTTCAGAGCCTGAAAAACTACCGTATGCAGTGATGGATTGCTAAGTGTAGAGAAATGGGAAAAGCTGAAGCGATCGGAACCACCACCAACCTTATCCGTCCAATTAGAAATACCGTTCCCCGAAAGCCAGGCGTTAGTGAACTGGTCAAAAAGACGACCGGCTCACTGATTCAACCTCAGGAGCGTCGTCTAATTCGCTGGGAGGAACATTTCAAAAGGCAGTTTAATTGGCTTTTATCTATAACAGATTTTCTAACTAGCACGATGTTTACAGCTCTAGTTGTAGATACGAATCCTCCTTCGGAAGCGAAGGTTCTCTGTGAAATAAGCTATTTTAAACGACATAAAGCTGCCGGACTAGAGGGATGGATTGCCTTCGTCTATTTTCAAAGACGGTGGCTCAGTACTGTCACCGGAAGTGACAAAACTTCTCGATTTGATATGGGAGAAGGAAAGAATTCCGAAAAGTTGGTGTGAATCGGTGATCGTATCGATTTACAAGGAGGGTGACAGGTCCTTCTGTGAGGACCACAGAGGAATAAGTCTGGTTAGCATCGTGTCCAAACTGTTCACTGGTGGTAATCCCCATCGCTTATTTGACTCTCGTGGACAGTGCTCGCGCGAGAATCAAGCCGGATTCAGACCTAATCGAGGTTGTGTTGATCACATTTTCACTCTTGGACAAATTTTAGAACAGGTACATTTTTCATAGGCCCACTATCCTGTTTTTTCTCGGTGTTAGAGCGGCCTTCGACTCAGTCGACCACATAGTTCTCTGGTACTGCCTCTTGTTGAGGGGTGTGTCAGAGAAATTCAGTTGCATCATAAAGTCTTTTTACATGAATGGCCGAAACCGAGAACGGGTTTACGGCGATCTTCCACCCGAGTTCACCACGAGAAGCGTTGTACGCCAGGGTTGCCCCTTCTCTCCTTATCTCTCTAATCTTATGATTTATATGGTCCTAGAGAGCGCACTTATGTCGAGTGGGGATATCGGCATTGAAGATTTCGCGCGTAGGAAAGTGCAAGACTTCTAATAAGCGGACAACATAGTTCTACTTAGTGGAAATCCAGGTAGGATGCAGGCTTTTCTAGACGGATGGACGGGCTGCGCAGCAACGTTCGGTATGCGTGCAAGGTGCTGTTGCATGACTGGGTTTATCCAACACCAAACTTCTTAGTACTTTGGGAGCCTATAGACCAGATAGACAAGTTCTATTATCTTTGCAGCTTTATTTTGCCCGGGGGTCGGATATCGGACGAGGTGTCTTTGTGTATATGAAGGGTTCGCTTGGCACTTGCCAACCTGGGTCATCTGTGGCGTAGAGATGACATGCGCTTACCTATCAAGGGTCGAGTGTACACTGCAGCAGTTAGGCCGGTGCTTTTGTATGGTTCAGCAACATGGCTACTTCGGGTGGAGAATATACGAAGGTTGTCGGCATTGGAACACCGATGTCTTCGTACCATTACTCGAATATGGTGGGAACACCGTGTAGGCAATGCTGTAGTCCGGCGAAGAGTCAGGTTCACGAACCAAATCAGCAAATCTAGCACTGAAGGTCACCAGGCTGAGGAGGTTGAGACATGTCCCCTGACAGAATTCCTTGGTCATGAAGGGCGTATTAAACTTTCTGGGTGGGGTCCAAGAGACCCTCTGCCGTTATGGAGAAAATGGTTAGATGTCGCGATCGGTGGTGCTCTTGTGTCCACGATCTTTCGTCATTAACTTCATACCAATATTCGTTGTTCTACTCTTTCTTCTCTCATATTCTTATACTTCCCCCCCATTTCCGATTGAGGTATTCGGTGGGAGATAGCAATCAAAGCCACTGCACCCAGTGCATGACTAACGGCTGTCTGAACGCAATCCGTCCTGGTCAAAAAGCGAAGGAGGCCTGCGTTACGACAACACTACGGTGACATTTTCGATGTTCAGTTCTTTGTTGGATATATTCGCATCTTATCTTTGATGGTACAAAACCCCTAAAATAACAGCTCTACAATTACATAGTTCCACTTTCATTCACGAATATGTCCAGTGGTTCCTATACTATTTTGTTTCTTCTTTATATTTGTTAAATCTTATTCAAAGTGCATTTTGCACTTACTATTAGTCGTCACTCTCCGGTTACTAAAAACACTTTCTTCATGGTGTTCGACGACCGAATTAGTCGGTTGACATTATCTACTTTGAATCTTGGAGTCTTCGTTCACAATTTATCTTCGGTCCGATCCTACCCATTTAAACTTCAACCGTTATCATGGGGTCTCAGTCACCGTATCCAACCAACAGGAGCTAATTGTGTCAAATCACCAGCCGCATTTGATTGCCAAACCTGCAGTCGGTAAATTAAGACGCGGCAGATTGGCTCAAGGCAAAATTGGTGGATTTGCAGCATCAACACGGGGCCACTAGCACAAAACGAAATACTTTGGTGATTAACAAACACGCTGGCGCACCTGAATGATTGATACAGCATCCTGAGGTTTTGATTTTGTCTTCAAATAAAGGGTCCAAGTTGTAGTAAAAGATAAGTCATTCTCCAAAGAAAGTATGTTGACTGTTACGATATAAGAGACGAAGTTCAGGCTAAACTCTTCTCGATATGACCCTCAATATCTAGAAATAAAGATTTGTGTCAAACTGAACATGGTAATACTGGCAAATCGAATGTTGAAATGTACGTCTGAACACTTCTGACCGAGAGGAACTAAAATTCCAGTAATGAATAGTTTGCCGAAGATGCATGCGGCCCGGACTCCAACGGGGTCAATTTCGAGCATGACCAATTTTCTTGGGTCAAGTGGTTAGTGTAACTGTTCAAACAAGCCAGAGATAAAATTGCAAATTACTGCGTAAAACACTTTCGAAATGGGTCAAGAACTTGAGGATTGAAACAAGAAAAGAGGGTGTCCTTATCGCCGATATGAGTTTTGGCTCAAACAATATTTTTACTCGTGAAACCATCCGGATATTTTGTCGAACTACTGAAAGGAAATAAATAAAATGTCATTACCTGCGTATGTACTAGCTCAGGTTTCAACGCGTTGCATATCAACTGGGTACTTCTCATTTCCCCGATGAAAGATTCCGGCGAACAGGTGAGGCGAAATAGTGGACAGTATCTTGCGAAATCTCCAGGATGTGGGCGTCGAACTAGGAAATAGTGAGAACCTGTGTGACCCAGATTACGCAGACGACCTTGTCTGTTTGTTCGAATGCACGAAACACGCACAAAGTCCACTAGGTAGACTCGTGAGAGCTGTAGCTCCATCTGGCATGCGCTTTGCACCTCCAAAGTGTATAATGATGTTGCAAGACTGGACGTCAACGATTCCGAGCTTGATGCTCGATGAGGAGGAACCAACAATTGTTGATCACTTTATTTACCTCGGAAGCAGCGTGACGACGGATGGGAGCACAGTAGTAGAGATGAGCACGCGCATATCCAAGGCTCGAGCGGCGTACGCTGGACTGAAGCACTTGAGGCGGCGACCTGATATTTCACTGAAGTTGAAAGGTCGTGTGTACTGTGCCGCGGTGCGTTCGATTTTGTTGTATGGTTGCGGAAATTGGAGTCTGCTTGCTGAATATATTCGTCGTCTTGAGGTTTTCGACCATCGATGCTTGCGTAGTATCGCTAAGATTAGATGGAATGACCGAGTAAGTAATAATGAGGTCAGAAATTGAATATCAGGTACCACTTCGGGTAGTTCTTTTGTCAGAGCGTATCCAGCTTAGTAGGCTTCGTTGTTTAAGGCACGTGTTACGTATGGCAAACACACGTCTACCATACCGTGTCCTATTCTGCGTTCTTCCTAAGAAGTGGAAAAAAGCACGTGGAGGTCAACAGATGACATTGCATGGAGGAATGAGAAAATGTACAGCAAACTTAAGAAAAGTAGGTGCTTCACGCCTTCGTGGTTGGGGTCCAAAAATCCCTCAACCACTTGGCTGGAGACACTGAAGGATATGACAGAGAACCGTAAACTGTGATGATCGTATTATCACTTTCAGTCGAATCAGAGTGATTGATCGATGTGCGTTTATACAGTTAGACTGTGTATTCCGTGTGTTGGCTGCTATGGCATTCTTACCTTTTCCCACCCGTGTAGGTACACTCCCTGTCCGTCTTGTATATTCATACTTTCTAATTCTTTGTGCAACATGGTGAAAAAGGCAGTGGTCAGTGGGGCTTTCCCTATTGTTTAACGCTGTATAATGATAATGTTGATGACTCCTTCCTCAGCTATACTATCGGGTTGTTTGTTCCGACCTCCTGATAAAAAGACTACCGTGGCAACTTGATTAAGAACGCACATATCCGAATGAAATCTCGTGTTGAAGGTCGCTCATGAATTATGTTATCAGAAAGCGTTTCAATGAATACTGTCATGACCAAGATCCTGGTTTCATGGGGATTTTAGGCCTCGGAAGATTAGGACTTTGCGGAAATTGTTTCTGTGCCCACGAATGGTCGAATCCCGAACGCCGCTGCTATGGCTAGGACGATGCACTTCATCGGTCTGTACAGTCGACCTCTGACCGTATACATCTTGCTAAGAGCTTCAGTCACGCCCGCCTTGTAGTTATTCTCGGCTAGTTGGGAAACCACTGCTCTGTCAGATGACTGGATTCCTTCGGCCCCAACTATTTTAAATGGTTTTCACACGATTGGTTTTCCTCCAAGTTATTGTAAGCCAAGTTCTATCTTCCGCATACTTTTTCTTTCAAACAGTTTGCTCGTCAAGTATATCAGGACTGAATGAGATTCGGAGTGTATTGAAGAACCGATGCGCTGTGTGATTTGGTTTTTAAAAAAAATTAATGTCAAGAACACAGCGTTGTCGGTAGTGAATGAAATCAGTCGACGTTTTGGTTACCATGGCTAGCCGTTTTCAAGGCAGTCATTGATTCTGAGGTAATCACGAGATTATTACTGGTGTTGTACTCCGTCTCAACTCTACCTGCTCCATGTTTGAACAAACCCTGTACAGACAAACCGATAGCGTTACCATGGGATCCCTCATGTCTTCAATTATTTTAACCTCTTTCTACACGCACTTTAGTCCAAAGCTCTAAACTCTCCACAACCCCCCACGAATACATCTGAGATATGTTGATGACACGTTCTTTATTATCGGATACCAGCACAAAGATAATTTTCTCCGTGGCTGAAACGGAAAATAGTGACACAGTCATCAACTTCCTAGACTGTCATCTAAGAGTGAACGATTCACAGAAACTCATCATCAGCATTCATCAGAAACCCACACATAGAGACAGATATTTACACTTTGACTCAGCTCATCCTCAGTGTGTAAAATGAGCACTTGTTTCGTCTTTAGCGAGCAGAGCCCAAAAACTTCGAAATGACAACACCACTTGGGATGAAGAAATGAGACGCCCTAACAATGTTCGCCAAGGCAACCACTATCCACCACATCTAATCAGATGTGCAATGTTGAAAGAGATCAATACGACAAAAAGCGAAAGAAAAAGTTTCTTTGGCTTCCATCGGAATCCCGTATTGGTCTGGAACTTCAGAAGCAGTTGGAAAAGGTCTTAGAGATTATAATATCTGTGCATTCTGTTCCATCGATATTACCTTGAAAAGCCACCTCACGAAAGCCAAGAATTCATTTCACTTACAAGAGTAAAACAACTGTATTTTGAAAGATTCCTTGTAAATAATACCCCGCTGAATATTTTGGGCAAACTAGCGGGCGGCGAAAGACCAGAATCATGGAACACACACGGGAATAGAAAGATCCAGACCAACCAACAAAGTGGCCTTAGAAAAACTTGAGCGACACTAAACGATTGCACTTCATGCCATGGCCAAAGAGCATCCGATTGATCATAACAATACCAAAGTTTTCCAGCTTAAATTTCGAACGTGCACACAGCGTTTGTATGCCGAAGCCTTGTCAATCAGCGTCCACCATGCGTACTCGGTACGACGGGGCAGGGACATCAACCGTCTGGACAAAACTAAGATCATTGAAAATCAAACATCCAAATGGTCGCAATTTCCATTTGACTTCGATAAGTGACACTCATGATGTGGCATGTGCCCACACTCTGCAGCCACCACATGTCTATACAGTGCACATGCACACAAACACATTGGGAAATCCATCCATCATTACAGTCGGTCGCTGTGCGGGAAATGCTCTGGTGACGTTCAAAGCCAGAGTCGGAAGGGCGCTATATCGTGTAGTGTATACGTTCAGTGAGCCGTTGAGAGCCACCTCGGATTGCTTAGCGATTAGGGTGTTCGACTTACAATCGTCCACCCAGGGTTCGAGTACCAGTTGGAGCTCGTTGGATGTGCACTGATGATGATTCCTGACAAATATGAAACAGCTGCGCAGTGATTCCATGGTTTTCAATGGTCTCAATGTTCACACTGTGTGAGGAATCTTACTTTGTAAAATCTATTGTCTCGCTACTCATATGGATTAGAATCATTGATTGGAATACCCGCCTTGAAAAAACTTACCCGCGTAACCGAAACGTTGGTTACCTATAATCTCTACCGACAACACTGTTCTACATTGGATTTCTTGCCTGTCTGTGTCCTCTGTGCTCACAAATTGAAAACTACAATCAAAGTGCACTTCACGTACCGTAATTCTGCTTCATCTGTTGCGCTATTTAGAATCTTGAGTGGTCCGTAATATTTGCCGTAATACTCAATCACATACATTGTGCATGACCGGTTGTTTAGCTGAAAACAAAGGCCAGTGTCATTCTCCACTATTTGCTCAAGTGTTATGAAAATGGTTCAGAAACTAAGGAATGTGCATGCATCTCGCATCAGAAAATCCCGTGCCAAGTTCTTTTTTTATTTGATGACTCTTTGGAACAAGTGCTTAAAATTTCAGCCCGAAGTTCATGAGATAATCATCTCTACGAGTGATTAGGTAAATGTGGAGAAAATTGAACAAATTAAATGAAGAAATCGCTCACAACCTTTTCTGTACTTGTAAGTATGTAAGGTATCTGAGGGTCAGCAGGCATCCTAAGTGACTTAATTTGGGAAAGCATGTGTCGGAGATTTGTCAGGGTGCAGTCAAGCTGCCTGTAGGTTTTTACATGAAGTTCATGTGATTTTTGTAAATGGATTAAAGAAACACGACCGATAATCGAAGATCAGAAGTAACAACTGGACATAATTCGAATGAAAATGGGGGACGCATTCAGAGAAAGAAAATTAAAAAGATGATTTGTTCAACTCGAAACTTTCGAGGCTTATGGATTTTCAGAGACAATCCTCTTGTTTTACTGACACAATCAAATATGAAAGGTTCAGTGATGTTCGGTGTCAACGTGACTCTTGGGTGCTTGGTGAAGTTCATTCGGGGAGGTGATCAGTGCGGATCACTGATGGGCCAGAAGAGACGGAACATAGATTCAACACATTTTGAAGGGTTTGATGTTTTACTCAACTTGCCTGACGTCTTAGAAAATCATGAATGCTGGATTTATTGTCAGAAAACACGGAAAACATGGGGTTCAGAAGCAGTCTGATGCACCAAAATAGTTGGTTCGGGAATGTGCCTGAGATTTGTAGAAATAAGCTGGGGTAGTTGAATTCTGCTGTTTGGATAACGTGTCATCAATCCAAACATCCTGAGTTCTTTATGAAATCTATGGTGAGTGACCAACGGCAGTGCCTATGAAGGTCGTTTGAATGTTTGGATCTTAGAAAAGAGGAGTGAATGCGAAGTGAAATCGATAGCTTAACCGTGGACAGGGTAATCAATTAGAACAGATCTTGCAGGATTTTTCAAAGATTTGGCCATATAGTGCAATTTGGAAAATGTGGGTAAGGATGTTCTTGAAGGCGAATCGTCAACCTCGCCCTTCTGTATCGGAAACAGTTCCCGTTGGTAAACAGCCGATTTGCGGACACATTGCAGTAGGTTAGTAAACTAAGTGAAATGGTGAGTGGATAAGTTTAGCACGGTCAATCAAAATGCACGCCGTTTATCCCAACTCCGATGGCTTACTTTCTACTTTTACGCATCTAAATCCTGCGTGAGCGTAAGTGGGCTCCTTGGATGTGTCATAGTCAAGACATGCGTTGCGGTCGGCAGCAAGGTCGGTATAGTAGTATTCAGTTCTTGCGGAGGGCACACAGTGCGAAGACCGTCTGAAGGCTTAGATGTACCTTGAACACTATTTATTATATGCTTGCGCCTGAGTGCAATGGAAGGGATATACCCATAACCACAAAGGCCCACTGCACTATTAATAACACGGAACCTGATCCTGAGACTTAGAATGGAGAGCCACGTAAGGTCCCAATAGGTCAGATGTGGTAACGAGCCGTATAGCAGTGTTTTACTGTCTACCACGAAGGTAACCGGTGATGGCGAGGGAACTCCGAGATGGTAAGCAAACGATATTAACTACTCGACCACCACTATGTTAACTCCCGTTTTTAATTGGCGGCATTTGTAGCCTGGAAGAGACGCTGGTAGAAAGTTTCTCGTTATGAGTCTTGTTTCGGGTCGACGAAGGTTATGGTAAAGCCACTGGACACAGTGCCGTTGAAAAAGTGGAGACAGCACTTCAATACTTGAGTTAGGTGGTGGAGTTCGAGAGGTGATCGCACGAAACGCATGGCCATTGAGCTGAAATATTTATAGTTGTTGACCCGTCCCACAGTTTTGCTGCCAACATTGATGTGGAGCGTCAAGTTTCGGGAAGCCGTGAACACCTTTATTAGAAAGGCGTTTAGATCAAGGCGGATTGCTTTGGTCTCGAGAATCGGCTGTGAACTGTTGAGCTCAACCTCCCCCCGCCATGCAAAACTGCTGACTGGGTTGAATTCCTCGGTAGCCGATGAGGGTGAGACGCATGGCGTAGTTGAGTAGGACTAGAAAAACGGGAAGACATGAAAAACGCCGGAATCGATCGAAAATTACGGTGTTGTCATGGGCGCGGACGCGTTGCAGGATGTACTAGTTGTCTAAAACGGTCTTGTTTAATTTCTGGGCTTCCCGTCAGTACGTAGTATGCTCCAGAGTGACTGTCCGTTGATGGAATCAAATCCAGCACAAAAGTCAGTGAATCGCCGCAGGTTCTTAGCCTTGAATTCAAATCGAGACTCACTCATAAGAAATTAGTATTTAATGAGAAATGCATCATTAAAGTACGAGGTATAGACTTCTCTTTTGTCTTCGTAATGATCACTTGACTTACTCTCTACGTAACACATCATGCACTTAATCCAGATATCGCTAAGTACCAATATCGTCCTTTCTCTCACGCTCTACATATTCGTTTGCCCATACAAGTAATTAGTTTTCAGCGGTGCCTTTCCATTCTTCAGATTGTCACCATCCAACTACAGATTTAGTTATGTTGAACATTCCTTTCACTTGTAGTTGCATGTTTTCCTTTTGTTGCTTATGCATAAACTTGGTCATGTAGGTGGTGAATATTTACCTTCAGGCGCACAAGGTTTTGGTTTATCCTCGCCATAGTGAAGTCGACTCTACCATTGTGGATTGAATATGATACAATTTGATCCACTGAATATTTTACATCGAAAATTATTGTTCGATCAAGTTCCCCTCCGATGACCTTGAATTAGTTCAATTAAAAGTGATTTTTCAAAGTATTTTGACACTGTTCTCAGATGGAAGTGAGTTCCGCCCACCCAACTCATTGGTCGTCAAATCCGACAGGTAACTAAGTTGCCTCTTAAGAAATACTAAAGTTTTTTTCCTTCTAAAAACGTTATTTGCAAATGAATCCTGGTTCGCACTGGCAATTATGAAACCCTGAAATTGATATGTAAACATTGGCGCACACATGATGAGTTTGACGTGACAACTCGTGGTTTTCATAATAATATTTTTCACTTATGTGTTTGGGGCTTGTCTCTGTTACTTCTAACCTCGGTACCAGGTATTGCATCTAATTTTAAGCAGGAATTCATCAAATAATTTTTATCTTCAAACAGGTGCTGGTTATATTAAATTTCCATGGTTTTATCCCAAGTCTCGAGTTAGCAACTTTCTGATTTCATTTCAATTGTGATCCTGTCCCATTTCGTCGATTTTCAACAGGCATATCGTCTTGAGCCTCTGTTACTCAAACACTACTCGACAGTAGCACCTGTCGTGCTGCAGTCGCCGATTTCTTTCTTTGGGAGACGAGGGTACTCACGAAATTCCGCACCACCAATTCCAAAAATGGGTAGCATGACAGATATCAGCTTGGCCACTGAATGTGGTAATTCCCATTGCAGATTGGATAGATTCGAAACTGTGAGCGAATCCAATGAAGACGATTGCTTGCCGAATATCAATTGTCTGACTGCTTCAACGGAATCGGACACCGGAAGTTCAGATAATGAAAGCACGAAATCTTCACAATATCAGAACAGACACGTAAGTTCCAACATGACCGTTTGGTAAAAGGAACAACTTGATTTGTAACTAGGGTCATACCCGGAAATTTAAAAAGAAGATTTCCCTGAAATTGTCCACAACGTTGCCCTCGGTAACGGTGAACATCGACATAGCCCAACGCCTTCGAGGGTTCACCATATTACCCCAGTTTAGTCCAACTGACAATCATCAACCTCACATTTCCCTGCTCTGATTTTGGTTGCTGCCCCGTTACAGTAACGCCGACTTGAAAGCTGAATGAATAGAAGCGCAAAATGAAGAGCCGAAAGCAATGCGATAAATAGAAATCACGAAGACTACAGGACTTTCGCCCCGTAATTGAGTGACTCGCAGATAAACGAACCCCCAGTCCGAAGGCAGAGAACGTAGGCTCCCTTTACTACGCGTACTAGAGGACAGATTGTCAAAAA
Organism: Fasciola hepatica; assembly: GCA_948099385.1. Taxonomy (NCBI): domain Eukaryota; kingdom Metazoa; phylum Platyhelminthes; class Trematoda; order Plagiorchiida; family Fasciolidae; genus Fasciola; species Fasciola hepatica. The sequence goes on along the minus strand of CANUEZ040000012.1, from coordinate 2,355,468 downwards.
ATAATAACATACCTCAAATTGTGGGCAAACATACCACAGAATCAGTACAGTCAAAACAGGCTTCAAGACGCCCAAGCAACAATAGACAGGAAACGTTCGAGACGGAAATGAAGGAACGAATTAAGTGGTTTACAAAGTAAGTCCCTATCTGTGGGAGCACTTTGGCCAGTCAACGGACAGAGGAGAATTAATGGTTCGGTAGAACACACTCACACAAGCGCGAGTGAAGAACAAGCGGAATAACGTGGTTATGACAACGGGTGAGATCATAGAGAGATGGCCAAGTCCAGTCATTCACACGGATAAGGCAGGTTAGGAGGGAAAGATAACTACGTGCAAACGCTTGTGCCTCGTCATGTAACCCAAGCAATTATAATGTGGATTATGCCAAAATCAAACGGATAAGAGCAACAATTAGACTCATGATAATTGGGGTCAATCGACACTTGCCATAGGAACAAGACTGAAAAGAACTGCGTGGCGCAATATGACTGGACAACAAACTGCTGTTCGGGAAAGGAAGCCAAGGGGTGTGGTCGGCATGGAGTTTAATGATGAAAGTGTTTGAAACGCAAGCAAGTAGTTCGGTGAATACGGGACAAAATTAGGATGGAAAGCATGGGATCTGGACTAAACCAGTTTAACGGAGTTTCTCGATGCGGCGAATTTAATAGTTCTTTACAAAGACAAAGATAGAACTCAAATGCAACTACGTCACTAACCGCAACACTTAGCCATTTCACTTAATATCTTCAACCATTTGGTAGGCGGGTCTCGTGGACCTCAACCCGGAAGTAAAACACACCCTAATTGGCCACTATACTGGTCGAGGATTTCACACGTTTGTCGTGTCATGATTGACGACCTCGACCTACCTTCCAACCACCATCTGCCTCGGAGAACAGCGTGCACCGAGGAATTCCATCGATGGACATGCGTAACACATGTCCCAGGTGTCTCAACATGCTTAGATTCACTACCTGTTCCAGTGATTGACCACTGGTTTCCAATATCCTATGTCTAACCTCAGCATTGCTGATACGTTGCTCCCACCGTATTCGAGTAACATCACAGAGACATCGATGCTCAAACACCGACAATCTTCACATATGTTTCCCCCCAACGGTCATGTTTCTGAACTATGTGAAAGAACGGATCGAACTGACGCATTTTACAATCGACCCATGATAAACAACCGTATGTCACGCCGGCGCCACAGTTGACTGAAGTTGACGTTGCAACTCTCCCTCCGATACCTCATCATACCGCGAAATGTGGTCGACAGCCATGATATTGAACCGCATCAGTTCCTAATAGGTGAGACGTGGTGACGATCCAGTAGACATCGGATTACCGCCGATCGTCACAGTTGGTCAGCCGTAGTGGTGGAGTGTGCGTATAGTACTCAAGATTGGTTGCGTGTCCAACAAGAATTATGTATACTTGAGTGAGTCAGAACGTGTAGAAACCACATTGATGTAGCAGTGTGGGATGAAGCAAAATGTTCAGGTATGCGCAATTTGTGGTAGCACTTTCCTCCCGAAAAGCTGGGTTGTTGTTGATGGCACATACTTAATGCAAGTGACCGATTCAGTTGCTGTTCAATCACTGGAATTTTGTCCAAAAGGTTGATTCCAAATAAAAGAACTGACTACCAGTTCTGTGAAACTCTGCTGATGTTAGATGGATAAACTTGATGGAAGAATGCCCGCAGTTGTGTTTATTTGCATCCGAGTTAGGACAAATGAATTATCAATCAAGTACTGCTGCTCTCCGGTTTGCTGAGAATGATTATTGATGCATTTCTAAAAACCCACTGTTAGGCAAGAGTGTTCAGTTCAAAATTCCCGGCTATAATGATCCACATATTACTTTAATTCTGTCCTTTCACCTCATGTTACAAGATACCTGAAGCAAGACACAAAATTTCCTTTTTTTCAGCTCTACAAACGAATCAGCGTAAACGATAACCAAATCTATAGACAACACAAATCAAAGACATGTGAGTTACCTGACGGTTTCACTCACTAACACGCAAATTTATCAAGCTCCAGTAATGCGTAAAATAATACTACACGATGCACTTTGACGGCAACAAATCACTAAAACAAAACTATTGAAGTTTTTCCGTAATAAACTGCGCCACTCTGTTCCTAAGTTTGGAAACGTGCCATACACGCGAATACCAGGAGCGATTTCTCCAATGGATATCGATCTTACAATACTTTATGGAGTTCATTCTGTCGGAAGCATATCAAGTACACAAGCTAATAAACGGTGACTCAGAAAATGTTAAAAAACGATTTTGGATTGATAACACTATGGTACCCTGGCTAACGTGTCCAGTGGTCAAAAAACCTGATAAATGCAGCCTGCAAATTCAGCTCGCATGTTTAACAGATTGCTCGTAACACCGAATCATGCTCGATTCCGGTTTGCCTCTCCATTCTAAGCTTGTCAGCCTAGTCCTACCCGGTTAGATTCAATCACACGCACACAGGGGAATTTCTAGGGTGTACCTTGCACTTTTGGCTCATGCATGATCTTACCTCACATTACTGTTCTATCGCATTCCTATCGGAAATCAGCGAAATTTCGCCTCAGTTTTTGAACTTCATCTTTTTCCAAATCCTAGTGCAATTTTTCAGTCGTTACGTGACTCGAAGATCCTCACATGTAACGAATTTGGGTCCAGCACTGCCACTGCAACGTAACGAGCCGGAGGCGGAAGAACGACGTCTGCGCTATCGAGTGGATTACGAGTGGCAAAAATCGTTCTCACCGCTCGCTGTCCTCGGGGCACATCACAGTTACTGGACCAGTGAAGAACTGGCATTTTTTATCCTGTATCAAATGTTTGGACACCCGGACAATCTCAACTGACCTTTCTATCACGCCCCTCATCCACATGTCTCCTTACATTCAAAAATTATTTTTGTATCAACCGGTCACCGACTCATGATCATACGAATGATGTAACGAGTCTCTGGAAATCCGTTTTAATTCGAAAAAGAATGTTAAATATTAGTATTATCCACCGTTATATTTTTTAGTTTTGTTGAACAAGATGTATGATGGCTTCTGACATTACAACATTATTTATAATCACGACAGAGTATCTGACATTCCCCAAGCATCCTGTAAATAAGACTGACCCGAAAATGCGTGATGACTAATTCCTGTTCGAATTTGGTTGAACAAGACGTGCTAGGCTTCTCCGCTGAAATTCATGAAACTTCGCGAATGGGCTGCTTGGTGACACTAAGACATGTGATCGCTTTCATCGGTGCACCTCTTATTGGCTTAATTTCACTTCCGCCTTCGCAGTGCCTATTGTAATATACTGGATGCCGTGTTCTTCCGTTTGAGTTGCATGTGAACGATCTGCAAAGACAGAAAACTCGGTGAGCTCAGTAGGCGCACAAACAAGCATTATTACCTACACCGATAAAGATGGGCGTGCCGATCCGTCTGAGCGCGAGACAATTTAAGCCAAACCGAACAGATTATGCGCGATTAGTGATTGACGGAACATCACTGGAAAGTCACGCAGACTGATTTTCACAGTTATAGAGCTTTCTGCTGCAAGCATGGATGAAGAGTCCAGTTCTAGAATCACGGTGATTCTTCGAAAATTGTTTCATCGGTTAATTAGGCTAACTTTTAGAAAGCGGACATATAGCCCTGAGTTTCGATTTTTAGTGTAAGCAATACGGTATTTTATCTGAATGACAGGACAAGTTTTCCCCGGTTTCGCGGTTGTTGCCGCTCATCAGGTATGAGTACCCGGTACTCCCCTGCACGATCATCCTTATACTTGAGCACTCCATAGTAGGTTTATCATCCCAATCTCGTTTGAACCGCTGGGAGTGTGTGTGGACGGAGAATAAATTTTAAAATCACGACGATTTGTCCGCATTCCGGAGGTTAGCCTTGTTAACCAACATAATAACTTCGGAAGAATCACCGTGTGGTTCTAAGAATAGACTGATGAGTAAGGTGAATTTGAACAGAAAAGTCATTAGCATTAGATTGCACGATGTATTCCGGACCATTTCGCTGCGTCTTCATTAGTGCATACTGCAGTCAAGGTGATCATTCATAGATGGTAAATTGAACGTGTGTGTACTTTTGCCGTTGGTCTCATGAGAACGTTCAATCTACCACTTATAAACGATCACCTTGACTGCAGTTTGCTCTAGTGAAGATGCAGCGAAATGGTCCGGTATGCATCGTGCTTTTGACTTCTGTGTTCAAATTTGTGTCGGGAAAGTTGTTTCCAATAAGGTGAATGACCGAAAATGTACTTTGTTCAACGCAAGCTCCAACCACGGCCAAAACCATCTAATCGGCCGCTCACATTGTTTTCAGCTGGATTTGTTGCCCGGATAACAACCAATAAATTTGTTCGATTTACACAATGCTCGATCAGTCACAGCGTTGCGCAACAGACGATTTGAGTAACCAGTCATCGTGCGATGAAGCCACTAACCCGGATTGATCGTCCACTATTCGCAGGGATATATTCAGTCTCACATTTAGGTGACCGATATGTACTGATAGAGAAGGTGGACTGTGAGCTGTGAAGCACTAAGGTCAACAGCGGTGATAAATACGAGATCATTCAGTGAACACCGACTGGCTGGCACGAAGTCAAACATTGTGGGACAAAAGCTTTTTGTTACACTATGGCGATTTGTATCATTTGATCGATATCCCTTCGAAAAAAGCCGTGTTTATTTATCGACGATGCAACACTCGATGTCCAGTGGTCTTAAGAAATTATTCCGTCGATGAGACCGGATTTCTTATGACCCACTATTGTTCAGGTGTGGGCCGAGGCATCAGTTTCAATAAACACATGATATATGCGCCACCACGTGTTGAACAACACTACATATGCGTTTATTTTTTCTGCTAACATGGGTGATAGGATAACCACACTAGTGTTGGTACGCATCCGGAATCATCACTGCGAAACTGCACTTTGACATGATGTGTTGGCTTGCATTCCTCTACTACCCAAAGGATGGCCTCCCTAGGCCGGACATGCAATTATGCTTCACAGGTCAGTGGGTAAAGATCAAACAAGGTTCGGTCTCTAAACCAGTTGCTTAGCAACATCTGATTCTAATCGCTATGCCCTCGGAGAGGATACTTCAGCGGAGAAACAGTTCACCGGTCTAAAAACCTCCACTAGATGGACGTACGAGTAGAGTTCCTGGGATTTCTCTCGACATTGGGTGAGGTCATCGCGCTTCAATGGGCAGCTATCGCCTGCCCGATTTGGGCAGCTCCCGGCGCAGAGGATGCTGCCCCGTCCACGTCCCGCTTGCCCCACTGGGTGCATGGGACTAAGCATTGAATCCGAAGAGCGGATGGATATCAAAGCACCAACGAATGCATGCAGACATACTAACCAGGATAGTTCCTCCACGGGTGCTTCGGTTACGTTCCTGTGCTGGGTTAACAATTCACTGCCTTGAGGGTCAGACTACAGAGTTAAAGGCCGCGCTTAGGATGCCCAAAGAAAAACTCGTTTTGTGGTGTGGGTAGCCACGAAGTATAATGGGCCCAGAAGTCTCCGGAAACATTTCTTATCTCTGATCTTCGTACTTCACATCCCAGTTCTAAGTGGACACGGCAGGCCACAATGAGTCATGACCGGGAACTTTCGGTCAGGGTAACAACTTAGCTAGAAAAAAAGAGAATCGATTCTCAGATCCAAGCATTCTCTTCATTTAGCTGCTTTCATCGACTGCACACTTTACCAAACGGGGCGAAAGGCTGCCCAGCTAAAACTTTTGAAACCTTCAAAATAGATGTGTTTTGTGTCTCCGAAATACGCATACAAGAACCCGCTTCAGTGTAAACGCGTCGCTCCTCAGATGCAAACTCGGTTCCTCGTTTCACTCTTCGCGCGTCGATGTCTAGTACTCGTGGTCAGTCTGGCGTTGGCACCGCTGTGAGCATGAGAGCTGTGCGCGCGCCGCTCGACTGGGTCTCAGTCCGCAGTCGTCTGTGTGCGGTCCGGTTGAATGGTTCCGATGCCTGCTTGTCGCGACTTTGTACGTCCCAGGTGACTGTAGTTTTCTTGAGGCTGAATTCCAATCAAAACAAGGTTAGTCTCGACCACCCCTCAGCGTGCGCTTTAGGGGCAATGGTGATTGTCACGACTTATATGTCCAGATCGACACGACGATCTAAACCGAATCCCTCCCACAAACAGCGCCCAATCCAAATAACCCTTGACCATATGATCACAACCATTTTCCTTATGATTCGTAAAGACTGGCGAATGAATCCCTGGAACCCACAGTTTCTCCACGAAAATATGTTCTGAAGTCACAATCATCGTTGTTGGTGATTTCAGTGCTCAAGTTGGAAGCCTGGACGAAATGGACAGGGATATAGGCCACTTTGGCGTTCCAGCCGATCGAATCGATAACGGTGACCGACTCACTCAACTATGTTCCGACAGTTGACTATTCCCAGCAAGTACAAATTTCTCGCACAAAAAGCAGCACCGACGAACCCTGGCATCCTTCTATGCCTTCATTGCGTTAAACTCATATCGACCACATTACTGTCGGTTACTGCTAGCGTGGATCAATTCAGGACTGTCGATCATTTTGGTCGCGTCGGTAGACACTGATCACTCTCTCATACGTCCGTTTCAGCCTACGTCTCATCGGTAGCTGCAAAAACGCCAAAGTCAACCGCTCCCTGCAGCTGCTACTGGACGAACACCATCGATGTGCTTTTGCAGCAGAATTATCCACCAGGTTATCGATGCAGCTAAATTTCTAGGATCCAGAAGAGCGATGGGCAGAGATCCAGTGGGCTCTATTTGAGGCTGCTAATTCTGCCCAAGGTTCAACCACCAGACACAAACAGAAGCGATGCATCCTCAGTTGTACTGTTAAATACGCGCAGATCGATTTCTCCGAATGGCAGGTACGATGAGGCATGGATATGCCTTAAACACCAATTGATTCAGAGCCTGAAAAACTACCGTATGCAGTGATGGATTGCTAAGTGTAGAGAAATGGGAAAAGCTGAAGCGATCGGAACCACCACCAACCTTATCCGTCCAATTAGAAATACCGTTCCCCGAAAGCCAGGCGTTAGTGAACTGGTCAAAAAGACGACCGGCTCACTGATTCAACCTCAGGAGCGTCGTCTAATTCGCTGGGAGGAACATTTCAAAAGGCAGTTTAATTGGCTTTTATCTATAACAGATTTTCTAACTAGCACGATGTTTACAGCTCTAGTTGTAGATACGAATCCTCCTTCGGAAGCGAAGGTTCTCTGCGAAATAAGCTATTTTAAACGACATAAAGCTGCCGGACTAGAGGGATGGATTGCCTTCGTCTATTTTCAAAGACGGCGGCTCAGTACTGTCACCGGAAGTGACAAAACTTCTTGATTTGATATGGGAGAAGGAAAGAATTCCGAAAAGTTGGTGTGAATCGGTGATCGTATCGATTTACAAGGAGGGTGACAAGTCCTTCTGTGAGGACCACAGAGGAATAAGTCTGGTTAGCGTCGTATCCAAACTGTTCGCTGGTGGTATTCTCCACCGCTTATTTGACGCTCGTGGACAGTGCTCGCGCGAGAATCAAGCCGGATTCAGACCTAATCGAGGTTGTGTTGATCATATTTTCACTCTTGGACAAATTTTAGAACAGGTACACTTTTCATAGGCCCACTATCCTGTTTTTTCTCGGTGTTAGAGCGGCCTTCGACTCAGCCGACCACACAGTTCTCTGGTACTGCCTCCTGTTGAGGGGTGTGTCAGAGAAATTCAGTTGCATCATAAAGTCTTTTTACATGAATGGCCGAAACCGAGAACGGGTTTACGGTGATCTTCCACTCGATTACACTGCGATAGAAAATTTTCTTTATCAGCTTGATAAAAATATTCTTAGTTCTTCTATTAATACTTTCGTACTCTTGTTCTTTCTTCGCCATATAATCGACGATGCTGGGAGGTAGCAACCGAAACCAGGGCACAGAAGTGCGAGGTTAATAGTTGAACAAGCTGAAACTGAAGTTGATTCGGAAGTTCGAAGAAACGACTCAGTGCATTCTTATTGGTTGTTCGAGACGAACTGCAAGTATCCGAAAACATGTACGTTCTTTCTACGAGTATTTGTGTCTTCCTCTGTCTGGAAAGAGGGCCGCTGTCGTTGTCAAGTAAAAACATGAATGATAGGCAAAACAAACACGCGCTTTGTGTGACATAGTTACTGCTTCATCTGAAAGACCCGGTTCCATCTTAAGCAACGCCAGTTGTCTCCGTTGTTTTCGAGATGTCCTATTTAAGTACCATTTATATGCACTGCTAAATACATCATAAGAACGTTATGCTATGGGCTGGTTCTACAGCTGGTCCCGTGCCTACGTTAACAATGATTCAGTGAGTCAAACGCAAGCAGCTGTTCACAAAAACGGAGTAAACAAGAGGAAAAAAGATGACATCCACCTGTATCGCACCTGGTTCAGAGGATCTGTCACGTGACGACTCGTTTCAAAACCACTTTATTACTACCTAGCAAATTTAAGCTGTCACGTGGTACTTGAACATCATACAGATGATCAACACAGACACGCACTACTCACGTGCTAAATTTCAGCACTGAGTGGCGCGTTCTAGAATCCAAACATAGCAACGTGATAGGTGAATGAGTAGCGTAACGCCAATACTGCTTTCGTTTGTTTAACGCGAAAACGGACAAAGAACGCTGCTTCCGATAATGATGAAATAAATAAGATCTGCCGTTATACAGATCACCATGGCGTTTTTTCTCAATTTTTACTTTCTATCATTCGCATACTATTCCGTGAATCCATTCCATCTACGCACGCAATTTGACAGCTCAGTTTGTTGGAATAATGCATAAGGGGAGACCTAATCTGGCAGCCGAAAAGAAATCAGGTCAAACGAACGTGCAGTAGGCCACAATGTAATTGAGAAACGAAAAAGGTTGAGACGCGGTCTGCTTACCAAAACGCGCGCAGACATGTTTAAACACCAGTGAAAACCGATCTTGTTCCGTTACGAAATAAGGATGTCAAAACGTGTTCATAAACCAAAAAAGATACTTAAATACAGAGGGGATGAAATGCGAACTTAATGGAAGACCGGGTCAAGACAGTTCTGCGACCAAAAAGAAATTCCCCGAAGGGTTATGCTGGATATCACGAGACAGCGTCAATCAGTCCACGAGTCAGACAGGTGGAGGCAGCCAATGGAATGTGAATAAACGGAACGAGACAATCCAAACGACCAAGTTTGCGTGAGCACCAGTATCGAACTGGTTTCTGCTGGGAGGTAGAGGGATGATTTGGAAGACATCGGCAAGATACAACATGAGTGGAATGAGTGGCAAATGAACTGGGCCCCGAAATATTGTCCTGAATATCGAGCAACGGATTTTGTATCTCATCAGCAGACCACGACTGGGCATCCGCAGTGCAGGCAGCCGACTGAGAGCGACCGGGGGAGGGTGTCTGAACATCTGGAATTTTGGTTTCAGGCGAATGAGAACGAGACGCCTGGCAGTGGCGGAACCCTATAAATCAAGATGGATTACGGGAAAAACGTGATACATTCATCAGATGCCGAAAAGGAAAATCACTCGTGAAGAACGTCGATAGGTGGGGTATTTACGCAAAGACTCCCGCTGTCAAAAGAAGCTCGTCATAAAACAAGAAAACTGATCCAGTGATTTTCTTCTAAAAATATTATTTCACCAGGCTCGCTGATACGGGGGCGGGAAGGACGAAGAGGGGGATCAAATAAAAGGAGTGAGGAAATATTCAACCACACAAATCTGTCTTCAATAAGAATATAAATAATCCAGATTTATCCTCACAAATAATTATTGTGTGTTGAGACCAAAGTTCTCCGCGCAATCGAAACGATTCTACGTGAGAAAGAGCTAAAAGCAAGATGATTATAGGGACAAAAGCCAACCTCATCGAAGGGCAGAAAAGACTTGGGATCAAGGAATCGGTTGCGCGAAGATCATATCAATGCGATCATTCAGATGACCATACTACTTGTGTCAGGGAGTCGGGAATATCTCTCTGAAGCGAAACAACTAATCAGGTTAAACGTGCTAAGCCGGGTCAACTAATCAGTGCACCTCCACCCACGCACGTGGCTGAGTCCGCCATGTGAACACCGAAAAAAACGGTCTAGTTTGAGTAGGGAATAAAAACTCGATCAGGCCCCGAGGTAAAAATCCTACTCGAGACTATTCTGTTTCCGCTTTCAATAGCCTGTCTTTTCTTTCATACCAATACACTGTCATCCGACGTGCTGCGTCTTCACCTTTTGATCTACGTTAGTAGGCTTGTCCGATACGAGCTGCAACGGAATCGACATCTCAGGCCGTCCGTAGAAGAATCGCAGAATAAAAAGCCAAGGTCATCAACAACTTGCGCCACTACGAAACCAGAATTATATAAACCCAATCACCATTATCATTTAGTTTCATAACCAGTGCATCACACAAAGTTCGAATGTGCATACAGCCTCGTGCAGAAATATTATCCAGTTCATTGGTGAATTCACTGTCAAACATTATGCGGCGAAAACGACCTGTCCATCCGCGTTTAAGTGGGATAAAAGTCAAAACGATGAAAATACTCGAAACAATACGAATCATCGCCTTCAGAAACGTCTGCCATTAATCCAACATGAAGAACTGGTAGAGTGTTATGAGATCGACCGAAAGAGATACAACTATACCAATTTTCCATGCATATCTAGGTGCCGTAGAAGAAACAACTGAAAAGCTATCTGTTTTTTTCTGATAGCTAGATAACTTTAATGGTGAATGTTAGGAGTGTGGTAAGCGCCAGAAGGCTGACTAAAAGATGATTGGCGGGAAAATTTCCCTAAGTAGATTTCCCACATCCGTAGTGTGGACAAAAATAATGGACCATTCCGGGGAACTCTGTGTAAGGTTAGTTGGACGGTACAAGAATTTATACTATCACAATTGAAAAATATCGTGAATAATTTCTTCCCCCTGAGATAATCGAGAAACGCAATAATAAAACAGGAACATTGATTTGGCAAATCACTGAGAAAACGGATACTACATGAATGGGCAAACGTTGCTATCCGTTACATAACTTGCGAAGACATGGACCAGCATTCAGAGATCCAACCCACACAGTTCAGTACTGTCTGAGCAACTACTAACCACGTACGGATGCTGATGCAGGAACCTTATTTAGGTACCAAAACAATAAACAGTAGGAAAAAACTGAGCAAGGAACCGTCAACAATGGTATCAAGCGGGTGAAGAAGGCGCGTGAATATGAGAGCCACTATTCACGGCAGCTAGCGATATCCTCCAATGTATGTAAACACTAAGTGGGTGGTTCAGCTAGACTCAAATCCGGCGGCTTCTCGTTACACAATTCAATTGCTTCCTAATAACCATGATTAAAGGGATTTAAGAACCCTTCCCTGTGCTGGAAAGAGATAATTGACTAGACCAAAAGAGGCAAGATAAGCATTAGCGACGCAGATTCCAGAACAAAAATATGCGTGCCATTTCAGTCCATGCTGAGTGAAAAGTAACGGCCTGGTTCTTGCTTGGGTTGAGATTTGCCACAATCTCATAAACTTAGAATGATGATCGATGCATGTGCAGAAACATAACAATCAAGGTAAAACATTTAGAAAACCACGTGCTATGGGAATTTTATGAGGCTGATACTGTGCCTTAATCGAAGACGACTTTTCTGATCAAATGAAATCGGCTCATTTGATGTATGCTTCCCCACCGGGTTTTTTTAGCCGGTATTTATGCATATTATGCACGAAATGTTATTTTGCCTACCCTGTTTCTCTGCAATAACTTTTGAACCAAACAACTTAGTGACGAAATTTGGCATGTTTGTGTCGCAATGAACAGGTTGTAAACCACCATATTATTACTCAACCAATGTAATTATCAGATCCTGTTGATGCAACTATTGAGTCTTGTGCTTTTGCACGCTAAATACGCACAACCCTCCGATGGAAGATCACCGGTCCTTGCGTGTTTCAGTGTGAACCCACTACTGAGATTTTCAGTCTTCAAAAACAACACCGCAGATCATCACAGAACCAACACCAAAGGCTCGAAGACTAAAGCTCAGCTTTCTATTCTCAAAGTCGTGTAAATAGTGAGTGACTCCATCGGCGCCGTCAAAATTAGGCTTTTTCACCACCAAATATGACATCATTCCATTTAGCACTCCAAGTGATGTGATTCGTGTCCCATTTCTGTTGGTCCTGAACGAGACGATCAGTAATCCAAGGTATTGATCTCACTTTTCTCTACTGCAGATGTGATGCAGACTGCGTGACTTGTTGTACACGCCAAACGCTTACATTCAGCTGTAAGGACCTCCAGAGTTCCGATGCACTTGAAGCACCACGCATGTCTCGTCATAAATTGCTCGAAGATTCTTCTTCGAATTCTACGTTCTCGCTTAATAACGTAACTAGTGGAATCCTTTAGGAATCTACAAATGACTACCGTCGATCTGGAGACTTTCTCGGAAATCTACCGTATGTTTATCCCGGAGTCTTTGTATACCAGTATTTCTCCTCTTTCTAACTCACATTGCCTTAGGCCTCGAGCCATATCTCTGTTCTGATAAAGGAGAAGTTGCTGCATCTAACCATAATGTATAGCTTCAGTAAACTTTGTTCATTAAACACGTGTGACATTAAGACTGGTCAATAACACATTCCTGAGTATCGAAAAAGTCACTAACAACAAAGATTACTGCGTTTGCAAACCGGGCCGATGTTTTTGTCATTCGTTCAGGGGTCTGTTCAATGTTATTTTGAACACACTCACATATTTTTTCCCGAAATAAATTGAATAATATGTTTCATGCTTAAAATCTGGGTAAGTTTGGTACAGCAGGGGGTTAACACATCACCACGCCAAATTTGGTCACTAATCGGATCGGTTCTAAATCATTGCACAGAAACCGAGTGGGTAAAAGGATTTTGTGCACCGTATTTCAGAAACCCGTTTGAAATCCCAACACTCGACAGAACACGTTGTTATCCTTGATCTAACTTCAATTTCAGACAACAGGTCGCTATGAAAAATTGATAACTCCATAATCATGGTAGTAAAGGGTAGCTGGAAGAAGACGAATGAGTTGAACTCACATCGCTGAATAACTCGAACAGCCCGCAATCGCATCAAATCCCGTATTCGATCCAAATGTTCTATTTGTGGTCGGGTCAAGTGAATCCGGGTCCGACCAAACTGGCGAATCAATGCGGTCCATTCGGGTGGATCCATATCGCTTTCCTTATCACCCGCATCATCACTGAGAAGATTTAACTGGAGGCCGAGGATTAACAACAGAAGAACAATTCGTTGGCGATGCTGTGTTTCTGACTCACCTATTCAGAACCGAACGGGAAAGTGGGAGATTCAATTGATCCACTTGATGGTGCATGAAGTAAGATATACATCTCTACTTTAAGGTAATCAGGTAGTTTGAAATGCTTTATTTCGGATACTCGAGGGAAGTTTCCAGAAAAAGACTAGGAGATAATTTAGATCTGTCCAGTTATCGGTGTAAGAACAAGTACTATTCGAAAAATTCACTGCGGAACCCTATTGATTTACTGATCGGAGGAATAAACTTCGTCTGGGTTATCCTTGCTAAAAGACAAAATTATTTTCGAATTGCATACACCTACAAGCAGTTCTTAATGTGGTACTGGAGTTACGCTTATCTATGAACGGAAACTGAGGATAGCGCCCGGTCTCAATTAAGGCTTACCCTGCACCGAGCACGTCAAGACAATAAACAGTTCTCTGCACCCCAGCACGTAGGTGATTCACAGTGGAACCAAAAAGGAAATAGTAAACGGGCCAATCAGAGTGTGGAGGGAAAGGCGTGGGAGCAAATTGAGGCAGTCCATAAACTTAGATTAACGACACGAGTGAATAGTGCGATAACCGATTACTTGGTCGGGGTATGCGTGTAGGCGGGCAAGATAAGGAATTAGGCTATTTCTATAGATAGACGTGCGTGACTGAAGTACTTTGAATTTAGAACGAGTGGAAGAAAATGAGACCGCGCTCAGTGAAGACAACGGTGCTGTCCGATGGTAACCGATTTGTGAATTTGTCACAAACATTAAATGCTTGCAAATGATCGAATCAGTGGGAACATCTCGACTAATATTGCTACAACAAGATAGCAGTTTTAGATTTTTGGTGGTAAGATCAAAAGCTTTCCGTCGTTTACACCAGGAAAAATTATTAGGAAGTAGTAAAGACAAATAGAGGAAATGCAAAAGGTTGCAAACTGAAGAATAAGATTATAAAATATTTCTAATTTTCTTCGTCTGAACGAAAGAAAAGAAATCTTCCTAAATTTCGTGAGGACTGTTTTAACGTGACTAATCCAGCAAAGGGAAGTAGCTAAAAATAGTTTAGTAAAGTGATCTACATTGAAGACTGAAGGGTACGCGAACGCATTTTAGGACGCTAAGGGAAAGAAAATGAGAGCTGGACCAGTAGCGGAGTTCATTCAGATTGAATTGAAGAGAGTTCAAACTTTCATTTCTGTTCCAGAGATATCCAAAGACAACATCATCGGCGTAGTTACGGCTAATAAGATGAAGTTAAATGGGAAGCTCACCGATATAAGGAGAAAAAATGGGGATAAGATAGCATCCTGAAAATCCAATTAAATTTGAAGAAAAGACGAGTGTCGATTACCACTGTTATTAACAAAACGACTGAATTCGAGGCTTTTGCTGAAGATCAACTCACCCCCCCCCCCCTTACCCTCACCCCAGATTTGTACCTCCCAGTAACGCTTTGCGCCACTCCTGCTCGCTCGGTGAACCATACATCAGACACTGACCTTATGCGGTCACTGGCTAGCGCGTGCATTGCTCTTGTCCCATATTATCCACAGACATTTCGTTGACTTGAACGCTTGAACCTCAAGCGACCCGAAATTTGCCAACACTTGACCGACTGTAATCCACGGAGCGGCTAGCATTGAAGTTTGTACAGTTTCTGTGTGATATTTATGGTTGTTTATAAAGAACCGTATTGAAAACCACAACTGGACGCCTGGCGCTTTTTTCGATTGTGTCACACGTATCTCAACGACTATTACAACCACAATAAGTAAACTGTGTAGTCAGAAAATCAGTCACGAGAGGTGTTCAAAGCACGACCGCCAACTCCATCATCATGTAGAATATTCAGGGGTATCCGAATGAAGAAAAACCAAATGCATTGGCACAGTCAAAAATCAGCGGGACAGTGAGGCCACCGTGATCAAGAATAGAAGTAAAAGAATTAACAATGTAGCCAAATGTATCAAAAGTTGACAGGGAGGATTTGCAAGCAAATTGTGTCGGGTCTGGAGAGTGAACTTGGGGGAATCATTCGGTGGAGGGGTAAATTCTGAAACACCTTCGGCAAAGTAGATGTGCAAGCTATCGGACGATATTTTGTGTGTGTGTGTGTGTGTGTGTGTGGTGAGTGCAGATCTCTAACAATCGAGGATGACCCCAGAATCAATACAACGATCGGTGGTGGTCAAACGGTTATCATCGTGGACTCGGGTTCGATTCCCGCCACTGCCAGTCACTTCCCCATTCGGCAGCCCTTCGGTGGTCGCGATCCCATTCCTGAAGTATTGTACTTTGTCGTATAATAAGTAGAGGAAGTTAAAAGAATATTTAACAATATATATTCAGTCAAAGGGGATAAGTTCGAAGGAGCAGGCTTTTAGTAATATTGGTGATAACAAGTCGAGATTACCAGACTTATAGCACTTGACTTGTTTTAGAACTCTAAGGACAGAGCCAAGTGTTACGCGAGTGGGTTTATGGGATTGAAGATAAAGAGGGGGAAGTGAGGATCCATGGGAGTTAACGGTGAACTGGTGATTCAAATCTTCCACCTTCAGCCTCAGCTTAGGCCTGGTATCGCGCAACGGTTTCAAAACTTTCCACATCTCACGGCAGTTTTTTTCACCTAGCCCTGTGTATTTACACAGACCATTCAAATGTCGTACTTCATTTTCGACGAAAGTGGATAGGTTTTTACGGCATTATGCCAGCCAGATTTGCGCGGCCTTTCTTGAACCCTACAAAGCCTCTTCAAGCGAGGGGAGGAGGACCTGTCGGGTCGAACATGATAGATTTTACTAGGACAAAACAAATCGTAACAAAAGTCAAATGGTTAAAGTACGAGGACGCATCGTGTGAAGGAAGAAAATAGAGAAAAAACAGGGGAGCCTGTATACATTCCAAGTTAACAGAGACTCTTGGGGATGTAAGCTTGCTTGCATACAGTATGTGACGAGCTTGTTAAAGACTCGCTTGTGCAATAAACTTTAGGGTGTGGAAGTAAAGTATAATAATCAGGAGTTATAATGGGGGCACGTTTAAATACTATGAAAAAACTTAGATACTTGACAAATATCGAATCCAAAGGGGCATTGAAGCGCGTTGGGAAATGCACAAAATTTGTAAACCCAAGATGATTAAAAAGGATAAGTTAAGTCTACTGGAACCAACAGCTATCATGCACAAGGACTGATAAATACTTGTAATAAGATAGTTGGAAAGGTTATCAATTAACTGGTTGATATCATCAACGGGAGTATATGGTGCAACATAAGATGTGAGGAGAACAAGATGCCGAAAGGAACTTGGAAAAGGTAGCTTACAACAAACTGCAACGTAGCTGATACTCATCGTATTGTATTAGAAAGAGAGGTGAGAAGACTTGCACTGATCGCGAAGAATAAACAGATTTCCCTGCCTCATTAGTTTCTTGGGTTCGAGGATCGTTCTTCTTAAAAAACTCAAACACATGGACGACATCATAATCAATTTCTCTGTACAACCAACTCTCCTGGAGGAGAATTGCTTCAACGTATCTTGATTCGTTCTGAAAAAGCGATACTGGATACTTCATCAAAGTACCTCACAAGTGAACGAACGTTTGAAGATAATACTGAAGGTATCGACATTTTGGGAGCAGCATGATGTCTTGGAGTAGCTCTCCAACCAGCGTGATGCTTTCTTGAGTGGCCACGTACCTTCCGAAACAGACGTTCTACACAACTTCTGACAGAGTTCAAAAATTCATGAAACTCGCTTCTTTGGTCGTAGACAGTAATCCCTGTCGTCCGGATCGTTACCAAACTTGACCTAGTGGGAACTTATGTGGTTCTTCGCCAATCCAAGTCTCAGGGTCTGGTAGCCGGTTATCCCCAGTAGTGGCAGTGGGCCTTCGTGGCTATGGGGTAAGTGCCCCTTTCACTACACTCATGCGCAAACATGTAATAAAAATAAGAAAAGCATGAGGAAACGTCGGGAATTCAAAAGGCAGCCGCTGTAAGATAACATCTGGCCTCGGAAATTAGTTTAACCACGAAATATGAAAAAAAGAACTCCTCGGTAAATCACGAACGATGGAACAGGGGCAGTTAAAGCACGACCGGTATTCAGAGGCCCCATCGTAGAATAAACTGAACAGAGGTTCTGGTTTCAGTTGCTCCGTGAAAGCTTACTCCTGAACGGAGAGATAAAATGGAGGCAGTAAAGTGAACTAAGAACTGTAGACGGTGTGAATTAAAGCGCACCACTGGGTGCGATACGTTGCAATATATTCCGATTTTTCAAACCACTTGGTAATTGGATCACCTTAACTCAACCTAGGATCCATAAACTGGACCGAACTGAAAATGCTGGTAGCCATGGATTGGTTTTGCAGCTACTTTCGCCCGCTTAAACAATTTAAATCAATGCATCTAGCTGATGTATTGGTGATCACCCACCGGGTGCCAAGCATTTATCTGACCGAGGTCCACAATCTCACACATGTTAATGACATCCTTTGCGAGGACGAAATAGAATATAGGTACTGTAATTCTGCAGTTCTTTCCGATTTACAGTGTTCGTATTATCTCTTGAATTTGCTGTTCCGATTTACTGTGATTATGATAATTCTTTAGACCTCATGAAAACACACTTGAGCCCGTGTAGGACCCGTGCCATTTGCATTGAACGCTTCATTTTCAGATGAGTTTCAATTCATGCAATAACCCTTAATCCGAGATGTCTTCGCTACTGTTGTGACTTGAATGAGTGGTCTCAAGCGGACTGAGATATACAAATAAATCATTTCTTTACTATCTGCCTGATATTGCCTGAACTGGTGGTGAACTAGCCGCAGTATCGCTTGCGAATTACTGTCGTTTTGTTATAGTAGGAATACCATTAATCACGGTCGTTGTGTAACTAGTGGGCCAATCAAACTTAGTACTGTAGGGAACCACCCCCAAAGAGAATGCATTATCGCGTCACACTCTATTCAATTCACAGTAGCGATTAAATTCCCACTGTGCTCTACCCGTACTTTTCGAAGGCTACTCAGGAACCGTTGCATCAAACAACACATGACTTTTCATGCAAGTAGATGGATGCATTGACTGTGTATAAACTTCTACTGTGTGTGTATGATCCTGTGTCGAAAAGGCAAACTAGCATCAGATTTCCTCCCACTATCTCGTGATCAGTCAGTGAAATGAGTAACAATAGCATAAGGGATAATTCACAATTTCAGAATGCAGTCGTTTGAAAGCGGAGACAGTGTGCTAAGGCGTTCTCAAAAGTGAGTTCCAGTGACATAAACAGACGATAGATAGAAACGGTCAGAGAAGAACGTTCAAACCATTCAACAATTGCAGACTATGTGAACAGGTAGCTAGCTCTATCTTGGCCTGACTCACTCTGCTGCGCTTGATCCGCTGAGATCTCGTGATTCACTACCGCTCTTGATCTCTACACTGCCGGATAGCGCTGCAACAACCCAGGAGGCCTTTCATGTTGCGTTTTACTTATTCTATGTTAATCGTGTTTGGATTTATAAGGAGAAATTATCGCTGGAAGGCAAAGGGTTAATAACTGCCAAGGAAATAGGTCAAGATGCAGCGCAACCGATTCACAGGGTGACGTAACTGAAAGCAGTCATTTCAGCTTTAGACCACTGATTTGTTCCTTGCTCCAAAAGGGTGGTTTTGTTTTCTTCCGAACCGCAATACGACATTGCAACCACTTCCCGAAGACTCGGTGTTGTTGAATCCTCCATAACCTATTACTGTTGTGGCATTCATCATATCGCATTGCAATATGCACTATTACCTTCCACATATGCAACTGTTTCAGCCATAAAATAAAGTTACTAAAACCAAGGATGTACGCTACGGTCTAGTTCTCGCTGCCACAAGGGGCATTTTCAATGCCACTGTCGACAACCAAGAAAGAAAAATACATCAGTAAATCGTTCCGAAGACATTATGCTGCTGTGAGGGAATGGGCTCCCACACCATTCAGTTTATTCAAACACCAACATTGTACTTCTGTGGTCTCGTTTCACTTGCTACCTTTCAGCGACGACGAGTCAAGGGAAAACAGAATAGAAAAAAGAAGAAAAAGATTCCAAAAAACCAAAGTAATGAGCGGAAATTACGAAGAAAAAGATAGAGCCCGAAATGTAACCACGCCACTGGCCGCGACACCTAGCCATACCGCCTAATGTTTCCAGCTACAAGTCTAGCACACCCTACTTGGCCAAGTCCATTGATCAAGGTGTTCATGCCTTTTTGCCATATCATCGACTGATCACCTCAACCTACCTTCCAGCCAATACTTGCGTCGGAAACGGCGTACACCGTGGAAATCGATCAGCTGGCATGCGCAGCGCATATCGCAGACACCTTAACCTGTTATGATTCGGTTCTTATTACAATGAATGATCATTGGTTCCTAACAATCTTCGTCTAACCTCCATTTTGCTGATACGGTGTTCTAACCACACTCGGGCAATGCTACGGAGACATCGATGCTCGAACACCAACAGGCTTCGTTGACGTTCTACCTTTAATGGCTATGTTTTTGAGCCGTATAAACGAATGGACTTAACCGCCACAGTGTACACTGGGTCTTTGACAGACAGTTGGATATCACGCCGATGCCACGAACGGTTGATATTGGCAAAAGCCACTCGCGCCTTCTGTATATGCGATGGCACCTCGTCCGATATCTGTCCACCTGACGGATTGTAGCTGCCCAGGTAACAAAACATTTAATTAAGCTAAAGCTTACTCTGCCAACACGAGATTTGGAGTTTAGCCAACCCAGTCCTGCAACAGCATTTCGCACTTTGCAGGTGCAAAACGCATCCCAAACATTGCTACGCTGTTGCTTAGATTATCTAACACAGCTTGCAATTCACCTGGATCTCTACTCAGAACAATATCGTCCGCGTATTCCCCGCCAGAAAGTTTACTGCCTAAGTAAAGATCGATCCCGCATTTCTCAACTCGTATGAGGATAGGTCTATCTCAAGAATCAACTCAATTACAAAATTGAAGAACGAGAGCGAAATAGGGCAACCCTGACAAACACCAGTTTCCTTGATGATCTTGGGTGAAAGATCGCCGTAAGCACAAACTCGGCTTCGGCTGCTCGCGTACATGCATTGGAAAAGAGAAATAAACTTCTCTGGCACACCCTTCTATGAAAGGCAGCGCCAGAGAACTGTATGGTAGACTGGATCGAACGCTGCTTTCAGATCAACACGGACAGATATTGTGGGCCTACGGAAAATGTGTCTGTTGCTCTAAGTTTTGATGGATAGTAAAGATGTGGTCGATACAACCCCGACCGGGGCTGAAACCAGCCTGATTCTCACGCGTACACATTTCGTGCGTGCTGGATAATCGGTGGAGAATAAGACCGGTGAGCAGTTTGGACGCGATATTTACAAAGCTAATTCCTCTGTGGTTTTCACAACGGGACCTGTCACATTTGTTGTAAACCGACACAATCACCGATTCACACTATTCCTTGGGAATTTGCTCAGTGTCCCAGATTACCCGAAGAAGTTTTATTAATTCCGAAACCAAAGCTTCGCCTCCATCGTTGAAAAAAGATGGAGACAATTAATTCGGTCCAGCGGCTTTGTACCTTTTCAAGTAACCTGTCTCCCGCATAATCCCCATTTCCGATGAAGAAGTGATATCCATGTGCATCGTTTCCCCGACAGGTATATTGGGAAACTCCACTGTAAAAGTGGGTCAACTGAACTGTTCCTTAAAGTGCTCCACTCAACGGTCCAGATGGATTCCCTGGGGATGAATCAATGAGCCGGCGAATTCCTTAAATGCCTAATTTACACCGAGCCTCCGTGGACCGGTACTTCTAATCAAACGGTAAAGGTTGCGAGCATTCCCAACAGACACGGCTTTTTCCATTTCCCTACCTACTTCCCAGCACAGAATAACAGGTGAACTAATAAGTGTGCGGAACAAGATTTGGTTATCACCACCGATCATCGTATATAAACGGTCATTTTTGAACTAATGAATCGTGATGATTCAAAAGTAGAATATTTTTCTCTTGTTTAACCAAGAGGTTACCACAAATAATTCCTGTACTAAAAGACACTGAAAATGCTGTGATTGATTATTCTCCATACACAATTATCATTAAACTAACCGGTATCTCTGCGTTGACTTGAAGGAGTTCGACCGGGTGGAATTTGTTCAAGTTCGAATAGCTTGGAATACCAATCATTGAGTGCAGCAATGTGTCTGTTGTCCAACGTTTCCGATGGTTGTGTACCGCATAACCGCCAGAACATCCGATACCGTCGAATGAAGTCCATATATTTGTACCTGATTAGGTGAACGAGAAGATCGACAATGTCGGATCACACTGATGCATCTGAACGGAAGAGTGACCAGAAATGGTGCGCCCAACCAATCCTGTAAGAACTTTGACGAACAGTGAAGTGTCAAAATGCTTCGTATCAGAGTTTCCGTATTTTGTATGGCTCGACTATGGCCAATTACAAAATAGAACGCCTTATGGAAAATTTCAGTTTGGAGTATATGGGGCGACAAAAACACAAACAAATCTGAATTCCTTACCGTGCGGGAAAAGCAGCGCGTAGGACACGCAAAGCATCAAACAGACCGCCAGCAATCAGCTGCGACTTAACATGTTCTTCATCAACGCACAATCTGGACAGATTTGAAGACTTGATCTGAGCGTTGAAATTTCTCACGGAATGAGCTGCTGATGGTGAGGTCAGCACCGGTCGAATACAACGGACAAAAGATGTTCTATGCGTTTCAAGCCGTTCCATCAGACAATTTAATGAGGACTGTAACGAAGAGCGCAAGGTGAAAACCGGTGACTTTGGGTTCGAAGTAAGAAACGGATTCCACATATATTTAGGCTAACAACCCGAAAATCATGTCAGAATTCCCATCGAAAGTGTATCTGTAAACACTCACTATCTACGGTCGCATTCATCTCGGCTGATTGAACCGTTCATTCGTACACCACAAATTTCCAATTCCGCTACAGACCCGAAAAAAGTAGGAAGCGAAACTCGAGCATTCGGTTATTCCACCAAAAATTCAAGAAAAAAAATCGAGTCACGGCGCCCTTTATCAGAGTAATGTTTTTCATACTATTGTAGAGCTCCATCACGATTATGTTGCTGGAGATCAATTGATAGTGCTTCTCTCTATGCCCGTGTGAGGCCAGCATGGGTAGGCAAAGGGGGCAAATGGGGGTTAGAGACAGAAGACAAAGGTTAAATAAAGGGAAGGGAATTCTGAGCAGTAGCCTATTTGTCACTACCCGCCCCGACCGATGCAGTATGGAATTCTATCTATTAGTGCAGTTATTGGGAGATTTTGCACCATTACTGCTAGGTTGTCCCGCCACACAGCGGAAGAACGATTAGGGTTCTCAACCGAAGCCGTTAGTTCCAACGAGAACCTGTCCCCAAGGCAGGGGGATGTCTTCGTGGAAGCCCATTTGATTCGATCAACTATCCTTCCACTAAATTTACCGATTGAGTTTCCCGCTCAGATCGAACAAGAACCTGGAGGACCAGGAAAGTGGACTATTTATGGCCTTTATCTATTGATCAGTCAGGAATGATTGTATTTACGGCTTAGGGAAGCCGTCCTGTATACCTCTTTGGGTCATGGAGGTATGCAAGTCATCACACCACGTCAATATGCAATCTTGTCAGGATGTGCGAGAGAAATAGGGAGGAGTAGGCAGTCCCAATAGTCCACTGCATGAAACGATGACTATGTGGTTTATGTACGAGAACATTCAATAACTCAGTAATAAAATCCTATAGCTAGTAATTCTTGGGTCTGAACCTCGCTGTCAATTGATCAACTTTAGAAGTGGACTAGTTAAGTCTATGTGTCAACCAATAATCCACATTCCACGGTATCGGTTGTCATTCCTCTATGGTTATGCACCAGACCCTAGTAGAAATGGAGTTCGTTTATTTATTTGTAGTGTGTTCACTGGGAGTGAATCCACCCCATTGAGGGTGGAATTTCTATATATGCTACTGAAGACGACAGTAGTAGTCACATTTTGACATCCAGCAAAAAATTGCATTAGATTGTCCACCTGAGATGATGACCGATAACGAGGCTTGCTAATTATGCTTCAAAAACTGTCCATTTTATCGTCGAGTGATCACAAAAAGCTACCGACGTGTTCCTATCACATGGTTAGTGGTATATCAACCAATATGGGCAGGCTTATTGTGAATAAACTCGTCATACTGGTCAATTTTAAACCGTCTTGCATGGAGAATCCAGGCAAAATCGCCCGGCAGTATGTCAACCATTGCCACAATATTTATCGCTAACCTCTTCGCGGTTCGATCATCTATATTCGCATTAGTCTCCTGAATTTGAGCGAATTTTGGTGGGTCTTATTCCATTGTAACAACTAATAACAGTTCAGTGATTCCGGCGCTTCACTGATTTCTGCTTCTCAGCAACAACCTAACTCGAATATGAAAACCATCATCGATGCACTACGAGCAGGTTATTTGGAAAAAGTGTTTATTTCAGGAAAGTTCTATTGCTAAAAATGAGATTGTGATCAATGTTTCCCCAAGAAATAAATTTGCAAGAAATGTAGTCTGAAGTTCGTGATATTATGATTCAGGAGTACATCACAGAAAAGAACGAAATAATCGCATTAGACTAAGTACAATTAGGAAATTATCAAAACTTCCATCACTACAAACGGGTTTCCATCTTAAACAATCTCATTTTACGTGAGGAAATGAAACTTTGTTCTGCCTTCTTAAATTTTTGTCCACAAAAATAAAAAACATCCTTGAATATAAGCCGTAGTGCGACTTTTAGATAAAAAACGGTTTTAAACTGGTTTTTATTTTTGGAGAAACACGGTAATCAATGCTTCGTGTCCACTCATTGTATTTGCTAACACCGTTTAGTGTAAATTTCAGATTGATGACCACTGAGAAGAGTATGTCAAATTTTAACACCTTGCAGCATTTAGCTTCTTATAGTACTGACCAATTAAACATGAGAACAACTTACCGCATGCATTTAGTCACCATTTTTCTGAACTCAGAGCCAATGCACTAAGAACCAGTACTAACTGTATATACCACAACGATTTCAGCTCCACTAGCTGACTCGAATGTCAACAATCCAAACATTCATGATTGTAGTTAATTGCAAGTGAACTGGCATCTTTCTGGGTTTTTTAAAGACATGCTTGCTCATGAGTACAGTGGAAGATGTATACCTCATAGCTTCAAAGATCCATTGCACTATTAGGGATAGCCGACAAACAGACCCTGAAACTTGGAGTAGTGAAGCACATAATATGAAAATAGTTTAGGTGACAGCGTATTACTGTCTGCCACCAAAGATGATCAAATACATCAGCATTTCCCCCAGAATATTCCACCGCTTTCGACTCACTGCGTACTCCGTCCTCTATAGCTTCCATACGGAAAAATGGATATAGCGAGCCTTTGTTGAACCTAATAGAAAATACTGACTAGGAGTTGAAAACAAATTTCTTCACGTGAAGTGGTACAGGGATTTTCAGATTCCAGCTTGAGACTCCATAGGTTATATTTAGTTGTATATGTTCTTTTCTGCTGATTCTCAGGGTACATGCACATGGGGAGCACGGACGCTATATTTTAATAACATGAACTCAAGCATATTGAACATAATCATTGCAAATATACATATAATAAACACGTTTCGTGGGGAAGTGCTTTCCAGGATGGGAATTAAAACCAGCTGTTGTCCAGCACGGCGGAATGCCAAACTATTTCCTTAGTTAACGTGATTTATATATTTTCATCTCCGCATCATGTTGATAAGTCGAATGCTGATGTCATTCGGAGACCATTATCCCAACTCCGTCTGCCGGATAATCGAAATGTTCTCGCTAGTCCAAAGGCAATGTGTGGTCGTTTCCATCGATAGGTTGGGGACAGTTTGGTTCTCTGGCTCGGATAACATGACCCCACTGATCCACCGGATCGACTTCCGTCTGTGAGCGTGACAAGTCGCATGACTGAGGTCTGTGCCACTTTTTCATGGGAAGAGCGTGATAAGACAGGCGGTCGCAACTGATAATGGTCGGTCAAAGAGGCTTGTGGACGGTAGATCAATGAAATACCCATTAACGATGCGAAAACCAACTATTGCGTTCGGTTTTCAAACTAAAGTAATAATTTTTCAAATCTGTGATAGTTTCGCAATCAATGTGATAGTTTCTCGAATAGATCCTAAAATGGTATGGAATTTATGCCTCTTGGTCGTGCTGTGTGCAAACACTGCGATAATCAGCATTGGTTGTGCTTAAAACTGAATGAACTTCGTGACTGAAGGTTGAGGAACGTAAAAATAATGGTAATCGGTGGGGAATTTATCACTTTCCGGAAGTACCACTACGGATAGACATGAGAAAGTGATAGTTACGGAGGGGGAGATTGAGATGGCAATTATGTCCATTTCTACTTATTGCATGACAAGGTGATATCTAGCTGTGGATGGCAATATCCTGTTACATTATCCATTAATTAGGGCGGTTACGACTACAGGCCGGTAAACGGGTGTATGTCGTGGCGAGTACAACGTAATGCGGCCGTGTTTCGAACGTCCGTCTGGATGGGGGGACGTTATAGCGAACATATAGACGCACCTTGTGTTAACCGTTTGGGAGTAGGCGTTGGTGAACTAGATAGTTATTTTAATTAAGATTGTAATACCGCGGATAATCAAAAGTTGATAACAAGCTGTGGACCAATTGTCACACACGTGATGTGGGGTGGCCCTTCCCAGTCATTTCACTGTTGAAGCAGCTTTGTCTCTGACTGATTTAGTGGTGTATAGGCAGGAATAGTAATCATTACCACGTATATATTGAGAAGAATGAGTGTGGACAGTAGCTTGTTCGACAATTTCTTTTAACTCCTGATCAGTGTCTTTATCACCAAACGTATTCCATAATTCTATATGCTGTACTGTTATCGATACGTTCGGGTTGGAAAGAAACGAAATGACGTTACCACTGAGAAATCTAAGCAACTACGCTGCTCACTAGAACCACTTTCTTTAAACAAGTTGTCAAGTTAAGTGAAATTGCCATATTACTTCAAGGTTTGTCACGTGAAGCAAAATGCGTCTCTTCTAGAGAGCTGGTTAGTTCAGGGTGGAAGATATCACTGGATCGTTCCAGAGCTTTAATGAACCTTTTCAAAATGACAAAATGTTCTACCAGAAGACCGGCAAAATTGACGGGGGAACAGTAAAGACAAATAGAATTTGCCGACTCATCCAAGGTCTCCAAAGTCACCTGATATACTACTTCACCATAACGATCGGAGAAATGCTCAATTATGAGGTCACAAACTATGTTCGAAGTTACACTATACGCGCAAGTGATCAAGCACAACTGTTGTATTCTACTGGAATAAAATAAACGGATTTCCATCCCTCCCTATTCGACAGCTTGATAAAACCTTTAGAATGAGATTGTTGCAATTGAGACCAGACAATATAAAGATGTAACCCGTAGTCGGATTGGTGGTTGGGTTGACCAACTATTAGCACACTACACCAGACTATATTAAACTTGATACGATAGACGCCATAAGGTGATCAGTCTGTAACATGGAAAGGTTTGAAAAGCCGAACCATTGCGCTTTGTTAGTGCATACTCCGGCCAAGGCGATTGTTTTTAAATGGTAAATCGAACGTTCTCATAAGACTAAAAGCAAATATACATAACATTATTTATTCAACAACTGCTACCAGACGATGGGCCAGTTAACAACTAGGCATGGTCACTGGCAACATCTATTTCTAACCACTATGCCCCTGGAGAGGACACTCTAGAGAATAGAGACGGAAAAACAGTTTACCGGTCTAAAAACCTGCACTATCTAGACGTAGGAGTGAAGTACCTGAGCTTTTTCTGGACGGTGGGAGAAGTCATCGCACTTTATTGGACAGCTATAATCTGCCTAAGCTGGGCAGCCCCCAGCCCAAATGGTGCTGCCCCGTCCACTTTCCGCTTGCTCCACTGGGTGCATGGGGCTAAGGACTGAATCCGAAAAGCGGATCTATAACAACGCTCCACTGCCTTGTGGATTAGACTTTTGGGTCAAAGGTTCCGGCTAAGGTTCCCAAAGAAAAACCCCTTCTGCGGTGTGGGCAGCCGCGAAGTATGATGTGCCCAGAAATCTCCAGCGGCCAATCGGGCAACATTCCTTACCTCTTTGCTCTTCATCCTTTACGTTCCAATTCTAAATACGAACTGGATGACTGGGAGTTCTGACTGTGAACTTGTAGCTCCCAGTCAGGGTAACAACTTAGACGGGAGAGAAAAAGAGGATGGATTCTCAGATCTAAGCATTCTTTCCACTTAGTTGCTCTCAACGTCCGCACACTTTGCCAAACAAAGCAACAGGCTGCCCTACCTAGGACTCTTGAAACCTTTAACATAGACGTGTGTTGTGTCTCCGAAACACGCATAAAAGACCCAACTCAGTGTTAATACTTCGCTCCCCTGATACAAGTTCGGTTTCTCGTTTCACTCTTCACCGGTCGGGTGATTCAATGTCCAGTGCTTGTGGTCAGGCTGGCGTTGGCATAGATCTGAGCGTGCACTGCTCGACTGGATCTCGTTCAGCAGCCGTCTGTATGCAGTTCGGTTGAATGGTTCTGTGCATGTCAACAGCACTAGACTGAAGCGCTGATGCCTGTTCGTCGTTTCTGTGTACGGCCCAACTGAATGTAGCTCTCTTGAAGCTAAAGACGAATTCCACCAGGATGTCTTGACTGCTCCGTAGCGTGTGCTCTACGGACATTATGGTTGTTGCTGGTGATTTTATTGCTCAATTCGGAAGCCTAGACGAGACGGAGAGGAATATGGGAGGCCAATATTGCGTTCCGACTGATCGAACTGATAACGGTGATCGACCCACTCAACTATGTCCCGACCATGGAATATTCCTAGAGAGTACAAATTTCTCGCAAAAAATGCGACGCCGACCAATCTGGTGTCTTCCTGCGCCTTCACAGTGTTGGACTCAGATCGACCATATTGCTGTCGGTTACCGCTGGCGTGGATCGACTCAAGACTGTCGATCATTTTGGTACACGTCTGTAGACAATGATCACGCCTTTGTCCGCGCACGCCTCGTTGGTGGCCAAAACAACACCAAAGTGAACCGTCCCCCGCAGTTGCTACTGAACGATAACCAACGATCTGCTTTCCAAACAGAATTATCTACCAGGTTATCGATGCAACCAAATGCCCAGGATCCAGAGGAGCAATAGACAGAGATCAAACAGGCTCTACGTGCGGCTGCTGATGCTACCCAAAGTCCAACTACTAGACACACACAGAAACGATGGATATCTGCATCCTCACCTGCACTGTTACATATGCGCAAAACGATTCCTCAGGATTCCAGATACGATGAGGCACAGAGATGCCTTAATCGCCATCTGATTCGGAGCCTGAGAAATGATCGTGAGCAGTGGTGAATTGCGAAGTGTAGGGAGATGGAAAAAGCTGTGGCCATTGGCAACAGCCGCAACCTTTCCGTCTGATTAGACAAACCGGTCCAGGTAAACCAAGTGTTAGCTAATTAATCGATGAGACGAAAGGTTTACTGATTCAAACTCAGGAGAGTCGTCCAATTCGCTGGGTGCAGCATTTCGAAAAGCAGTTAAATTGGTCCTTGTCCTCTTCAGGTTTAATCACTAGCGCAACGGGTACAGCTCTTGTTGTAGATACCAGTCCTCCATCAGAAGCAGAGGTTCTCCCTGAGATAGGCTACCTTAAACGACATAAAGTTGCCGGACCGGATGGGTCGCCTCTGTCTATTTTCAAAACGGTGACCCAGCACTTTTACTGGAGTTGACGAAACTCCTCGGTTTGATATGGGAGAAGGAAAAGTTCTAAAGAGTTGGTGTGAATCGGTGGTCGTACCGATTTATAGGAAAGGCGACAGGTTCTTCCGTGAGAACCACACGGGAATATGTCTGGTTAGCATCGCATCCATACTGCTCGCTGGTGGTATTCTCCACCGCTTATCTAACGCTTGCGAATAGTGCTCGCGCAAGAATCAAGCTGTATTTAGACCTGGTCGAGGTTAATACTGATCACATCTTTACTCTTCGACAAATTTTAGAGCATAGACACACCTTCCATGGACCCACTATCTCCATTTTTTCTTGATCTTGAGGAGGCCTTCGACTCGGTTGAGCACACAGTTCTCTGGTACTGCCTCTTGTTGAAAGGTAAGCCAGGGAAGTTCATTTCCATCGTAAAATCCCTTTACATTATTAGCCGAATCCGAGTTTGGGCTTAGGGTGATCTTTCATTTGAGTTCACCATGAGAAGTGTTGTACGTCAAGGTTTCCCCTCCCTCATTTTTTTCTTTAACTTTGCAATTGATATGGTCCTGGAGACTGCACTTTTGTCAGGTCAGGATAGCGGCATTGAACTTTTCCTAAGTGGAAAAGTATCAAACCTTGAGTATGCGGACGGCATAGTTCTTCTAAGTGAAGATCCAGGTAAGTTGCAAGCTTTTCTAGACAGTTTGAGTAAATGCGTAGCAAAGTTCGGTATGCGTTTTGTACCTTTAAAGTGCAAGATGCTGTTGCAGGACTGGGTTGGTCCAACGTCAAGCCTTTCAGTGTCTGGGGAGACTATAAACGTGGTAGACAAGTTCTGTTATCTGGACAGCTGCATTTCACCCGGAGGTCGGATTTCAGATGAAGTGTCTCTGCGTATACAGAAGGCTCGTTTGGCATTTGCCAACCCGAGTCATCTGTGATGTCAAAATGACATCAGTTTACCTATCAAGGGTTGAGTGTACGCTGCAGCAGTCAGGACAGTGCTTCTGTATGGTTCGGAGGCATGACCACTGAGGGTGGAGGACATACGAAGATTGTCGGAATTTGAACACCGATGTGTTCGTTGTATTGCTAGAATCTGGTGGGAACACCGTGTGGGCAATTCTGAGGTTCAGCGGAAAGTGTTAGGATCAAGGATCAAATCATTAGATGATACACTAAAGCTCAGGTGGTTGGGACATTTGTTACGCACGTCCCTTGACAGGATCCCTCGGCGTGCTATGTTTTGCTGAGGCGGGTACCGGTTGGAAGATGAGTAAAGGTGGTCAGTCCATGACATGGAAGGAAGGTATGAAAAGCCTAGCTAGTGGACTTGGCTGTGAAGGGCGTGTTAGACTTCCAGGGCGGGGTCCAAGAGATCCTCCCACTGAATGGTTAGATACGTTGAGGAATATGGCTAGATACCGCGGTCACAGGCACTCTTGCATTCAAAAACTTTCTTTATCAACTCAATTCCATTACTGCAGTTCTCCTCTTACTCCTTTCACACTCTTTTCTCCATAATTACGTCCGTTTAGGATTGTCGCTAGGAGATGGCAATCAAAGCCACCGCCTCTAGTGACCGGTTAATGGTTGTCTGAACAGAACACGATAGACTGGTTGCCCAATTGTGGGCGGTGATGGCGAATAATTAGTGCCGGACTAATGCATCTGGTCACTTAGAGCGCATCGAGCTTCCACAGGGGATACACAACCACGAGATTCGTCCAGTCAGTGATCATATGCAGGAAGACATGACCATGTGACACGAGCGACATTTGCATGTGCAAAACTTAACAGCGGAAATATCACAATGATTTGTGATTTTCTTCCTTACTCCTAATCCGGATGATTATTTTCGTATTCGAGTTAGGTTGTTGCTGAGAAGCAGAAATCAGTGAAGCGCCGGAATCACTGAACTGTTATTAGTTGTTACAATGGAATAAGACCCACCAAAATTCGCTCAAATTCAGGAGACTAATGCGAATATAGATGATCGAACCGCGAAGAGGTTAGCGATAAATATTGTGGCAATGGTTGACATACTGCCGGGCGATTTTGCCTGGATTCTCCATGCAAGACGGTTTAAAATTGACCAGTATGACGAGTTTATTCACAATAAGCCTGCCCATATTGGTTGATATACCACTAACCATGTGATAGGAACACGTCGGTAGCTTTTTGTGATCACTCGACGATAAAATGGACAGTTTTTGAAGCATAATTAGCAAGCCTCGTTATCGGTCATCATCTCAGGTGGACAATCTAATGCAATTTTTTGCTGGATGTCAAAATGTGACTACTACTGTCGTCTTCAGTAGCATATATAGAAATTCCACCCTCAATGGGGTGGATTCACTCCCAGTGAACACACTACAAATAAATAAACGAACTCCATTTCTACTAGGGTCTGGTGCATAACCATAGAGGAATGACAACCGATACCGTGGAATGTGGATTATTGGTTGACACATAGACTTAACTAGTCCACTTCTAAAGTTGATCAATTGACAGCGAGGTTCAGACCCAAGAATTACTAGCTATAGGATTTTATTACTGAGTTATTGAATGTTCTCGTACATAAACCACATAGTCATCGTTTCATGCAGTGGACTATTGGGGCTGTATACTTCTCTCGCTTCCCTTATTCCAGTGATGCGCAAGGGTTAGCAATCAGAACCACTCAGTCATTGTAACTACCATGAGTTCGAATTACGAGGTCCGTCATTGTGGAGCTCCATCGCGATAGTGTTCATGGAGATCAACTGATAGTGCTTCTGTTTGATAATCGAGGTTTCATGCACAATGCACAGTCTATCGTACCTATTGAGAAGCATCCCGGTGCGTTTTCACAAATACATAATTCGGTTACTTTCCACACCACAAGATAAAGGCCGGATGAATTTCGACTGAGTGACCGAACTTGATGCAGCTACAATGCACTCAGGCACAGATCGCGATGCTCATTTCTATCGGTGTACGTGTTGGTGCTTGC
Source organism: Fasciola hepatica (assembly GCA_948099385.1). Lineage (NCBI taxonomy): Eukaryota > Metazoa > Platyhelminthes > Trematoda > Plagiorchiida > Fasciolidae > Fasciola > Fasciola hepatica. The sequence goes on along the minus strand of CANUEZ040000012.1, from coordinate 2,323,142 downwards.
TTATGCACTTGCTAAGCGCTGGCTCACCGAGTTTCCTTTCTGTCTTTGCAGATCAGGCACGTGCAATCCCCACGGAACTACACGGCATCCAGTATACTACATGGCTTCATCCTTTTTCTTGTTCAACCGTTACCTTGTGGACCAATTCGGTTCTGTGGCAGTGGTCTCAAGGAAACCTTCATTTATTGATATGAAAAACGACCACCTCAATCGCAGAGTACGCCAGTAAAGATGTAGCGAAGCACCGATGAAATGAACATGCTCAAAAGGCCGAATACAACCACACGGGAAGATTCATGAGTAATGATTGGGAAGAAAACGGGGAACAATCATCGACTAGACATGCTATGTTAATTCAACTTCAGCATGCTCATACAATAATATGGTAAATTGCGCCAAAATGTGTAAACCGATTTTTGTGACTACAGATTCGTGTCGAGAGAATTCGTTTTTCATAAGAAACAGCTACCAGAAGCTATCGTTTAAACGAGTAAAATACTCTCTTATGAATTCTACAATGTATAATCTTTATAAGCAGTAGGTCACTTGATGTGTATACAATATGAAACATCAAGCGGTATCAACGCTCGGGTGCACTCTGTACAGTTGTTTCATCCTTGTCAGGAACCCTCAACAACGCAAATTCAGCGGGATCCTATTGGGGCTGTAGCCCACGGTCAATGAATGGGAGTTAGACATCGTACCGCGAAACTATCCGGATGGGTGTTTAGCGGTTTGTTTTATGTCGGCATTACACAACATGGTGCTCATCCGTCACTGGCTTTTTAAGGGTAAAAACACGTTGAACGCACGCCGGTTGACTCATGTGATGGATCTAAGTAGAAAAGGCCTCCCGTAACAGAAAACCTATAGAGCTTGCCCAGCAATGATGAAACAGCTGTACAGTGCTCTCATCGTTTTCGGTGATGAGTTGGTCGTCAATACCGCATAATAACTCACTGTGTACAAATCAGATATCCTGCTACTTATATTGAATGAGCAAGCAGTGTGGGTTGTTTTGCAACAGAATTTCTTCTTTTCACGTAGGCCTGCACGGAGAAGTCGACCATCACGAGTCAGCCGCTACGCGGTCAACGGGTTGTTTCCCGCGGAAAATCAATGGGGGAAGAGCGCCACATTACAGTGTTGGTATGAGCAAAACCGTGGGAAATCAGCCTGGATGGTCTGGGGGGATGGTGTTCGACTCATAGTTGTTCACCCCGAGTTCGAGTCCCAGTGGGAACTCAGTGGATGTGTACTGCGGCTGATGATTCCTGACAAAAATGAAGAAACTGTACTGGGCTTCAAATCTAATGGTTTGTTCATTTTCAAGTGAGCAGTGTCCAGTGAATAACCGTTGACATCATCACGAAGGCATCGGTGAAAGACGGCAGATATCGATTGTCTATGCGACTCACACGAAAGTTTCCAAACACGGTGTTGATTCGACGCGAACCAAGCAAAGTTGGTGATTTTATATTTTCCTTTGAGGCAGAACCTTTGGAAAAGCGGAATGAAAATGCAGAACTTTAATATACACAGTGTACCACCTGGAAATTTCATGAGGATTATTCCATTCAGGACAAGACTGGCGATACATGTAGCAATAATTGGGCCCGGGTTGCATAGCATCTTTTTGAAACATGCAAAACCGAGGAACGGGACTGTTGTAGACTATAATCAGCAGGTCTCAGTAATCAACTTGCTCGCCTGTGACACTAGACAGATTCCGTTACGGAGTACTTTGCGATAAGCTCAGCTGAACTTTAGGAAGATACCAAGCAGCTAAAGCAACGTAACCTGAGAATAACGAAAGCGAACAAAGGCATTCAAATCCGTATTATCTAAACGTCTACCGTTCATTTGTTTCCAAAGCATGGATCAAGTGAATGTTTCTCCGATCAATGGATCAAGTATACAATAGTTATCTATCAATATGTATGACATTTTTTCTAACCGCATAATATTTAGCCTCACGCTGTAAATGGACCCTCGTTGTGGAGTGTTTTTCCGAGGGTGAAGATCGCGCTGTGGTGATCAAACCAGCTGGTAAGTTCCGTTGCTGTAAGGGGGATGGACATGAGGACGGAGAAACTGACACATTCGGGACAGCTACTACAGCAGTGCCCACACGAGCCAAAACGGATTGGATGAGCCCAGGTGTGGACACCCCGTCCGAACGTGAACTTTGGTACAAATCTGATCGAGTGCCATCAACCAACCAATTGATCAGATGTGTTGGGAGACGATCAAAATTTTTGGCAACAAACCCCGAAACCGAATATGTGACTGGGCCGGCAAAATGTCGCACGGTAAAACAGTTAACCGCACGACGTTGACTCAAAGGGACCGAATTTACGGTGCTGGTATTGTTGAATCCAGTTCGATTGAAAGGACCACTTCCTTTGGCTTTCGGCGTCATTGTAATCTCTGGCAATTTTAAAGGTAGAGTTTTGTACGAAAAAAATTATGTTATAATTCGGGCAACAGAAGATGGAAAGGCTGGAATCCCAGTACTAAACACTGATTCGCAGTAATAATTGGGGAATTATTCAAAAGACTTCAATTATTACAGGTCGCAGATTAACATTTAAAAAATGATTATTGCTTACGAAGACTAGAAGAATAGGCTGGTAATTAGGAATAACGCACTATAAGTGTCCCGAAGGAACAAGGCATTCTTACGGGGAATTTGGCGAAATACGAGAGGAAATACATCTGTCAATTAACGATACATCAAAGTTACTTCACCTCAATTGAAACTAGGACCCATCAAACACGAGTAGAGCAGTGAACGGAATTAGTGGTTCCGCTTTTCTTCCTACTTTTCCTATTTTCATTACATAGCTGAGCATCAGCGCAGTGAAAAAAGCGCTGAACTAATCGAGACCAACTAGTCTATACATGGATGGTGAAACGGATTATCTCCTCCCATTCCGTGGTGACCTGGAGAAACCGCTTCTCTGAGTCGAATAATGTCGAGTCCGAACAGATATTGCTGCGAAGTAGCAACAGAAACCAAAACACTGAAGTGTGAGGTTAGTCGTTGAAAAAACTGAACTAAGCCAATGGATTTAGCATGGCGTAGTCATATTTATTTACTTCTTCGTAGGTTCCGTTTCGGGTTGGCGAAGGATATGGCCGAACCACTGTAGGCGACGTCGTTCGAGAAATGAAGAAAGTCGTACAATGTTGACGCACGGTTGGATGCGGTTATACCCCTCGATTGTAGCCATGTAGAGGAGGCACCAGTGGTCGAAGTTTTCCAGCATTTTGAATCGGCCAGGTTTTGCATGCGAACGTTAGAACTGGGGGACAGCATATGCGTAGCTTCATGTGGAGGCTAACTTCACTGCGACACCACAATGTTTTGTGAAGTTGTAGGACCGCCGTTTCCATCCAACCTGAAATTTCAGACTAATGTTGTTTACGGTCCCTCCTCGCTGAGCGTGTAGCTTCGCGGCGAAGGTTATGGTAATCAGGTGAATTATGGGGGTTTCGCATCCCGAGCCTTAGCGCAGCAGTTAAAGGTTTCTGCTGAGATCCAATCTTTCCTGTACCATTCTGTTTTGCCTGGCTGTCCAAGGGGGGCGTGGGCAATGGATACTCTTAGCCCTGCCTATTACTTATCTACACTAGCATCCCCGTCGACCAGAGCTGAATGAAATCACGGTCGACAGTGTTTAAATGCTGTCCGGGATTGTTAGCTTAGAAATAACTACTTAGAAATGCAGACAAGATTCTCGTTGTACTGAAACGCGAAGCAGGAGGCAACCATATACCAGTGTGTGTGGTCCGTGCCGTTGGCGTTTACTGTTACACCACCGCGATATGCCCTTCGGTTCTCGACCGATGACGCCCAAAGAGAATGCATCAAGATGTGGTCGATTTGGTGCGCTGTCCTACCGTCGTTGGAGTATCAAATCAGCATATGCTTTTTGGAATGCTGGTGGCGAGTATTGGTGACGATCATTCGAGTGAGGTCTGCAAGATGTCTCTACTTTCGCATCACTCGCCGAGGCCAAACTTCCGTAGTATATGTTTGGTATACTCATCTGCTGGTCCCGTGCGGGCGTTTCAGTCTTCTGCAGTTAGCAGAATATCACTTCTGGGAATCCAATCGACTGAATTCGAAAGTTCGCTGTAGAAGACCTTCAAGGGTGTGCTCAGCATGTAGTGTTGGGGCGTAGACTGCAATCACGGTCGCGTTAAAAAAGTGTACCTGAACCGTCTTATGACAATTCTTGGTGAAACTGTTTCCAGAGAGCTTGGGGCGTTATGAGCACGACTGTTTATTATGATTGCCACTCCATGAAGCCCAAAATGGTCTACTAGATCGCTGTGGTACATTCAGTAAGATAAGTCTGTTTGAGGGACTTGAATGTATCAGTTGCCGGTGTTGGGTATGCGTACTTCGCATAGACAAGCTATATCAATTACGTAGTCGTAGTGTATGCATGTTATTGCACTGGCTACCTGTACCTAAGAAAGTTTTCGTGTTCCAGCAGGCTATGTGGACTCGTGACCTCGTGTTCAGATTTAGATTCCCGGCTCATGTTTGGATCACCCAGACCACTGGGGGAGTACAGGGTGCGTCGCTTACCTGGGATGCCGTAGCATGATCAAAGCGAAGTGAAGAGACGAAATCCATTAAGAGACTTGGGAACAGTGTACGAAGTGGCGTTCCCAGCGTCACTCTGCTTTTGTTCGAGGTGGCACCTCCAGCCCATGCACAGCCAAATGCTACCTGTCGGGCAACAGTAAGCTCGTGTTCTGGGAGCCGGTGACCAATCGAGCGGTCCGTACGCATTTCGCATGGTCGTCTACCAATCCGGGACGCCCAATACGTCCTACTGATCTTGGCGCATGATTGCCGGTGGCTGTCTCTCTCCAGCAGCTCGTTCGACATTCGGTAGAAGTGGCCATGACCCAGGGTCCTATGCAACCCTGTGCAGTCATCTTTGGCAACAAGCGATCTTACGTAGATGCATCGTGACGTTATTCCTTCAAAACGGTGGACCATCCGACCCCTGAGAAGCGCGCAATTACCAATAGCACCGCAAAAGTCGACTAGCTCAATGATCTCCATCTCTGATGAAGCCAGTTAAATTCTGAGTACATTATTTATTCCCACAGTTTACAGAAATTGATTTGCAGTTTCAACAAGCTTAGCTGATTCTCGCGAAATCCACATTTCGTCTTTTCAGATGACCAAAACATGCCACGACCAAAACACCCATTTTCGTGGTGTTGACAATCTTGAAATTCAGCAACATTTATGAGAAGAATGGCGCGCCAGTAAGAAACAAATGAAAACTAATCACTTGTGATGAAACGTGGCTTACTACAGCAGCCTAAAATAGATACAAAATGACCATTCAAGCATGCCACAACTTCTTGATACCACGAAGATACACATGTACGTAACAAATGTTGGTATCTCAAGGAAATGAAATGTTAGATTCCTGAAACAACTTTCATTTATCTTAAAACAACACTTTTCTGCGTAAGACAGATGAGAAGAAGATAGCAGTACCAACAGTGAAAAATGAAGATAATGTCCTGAATGAAAAATGCTGATTGGTTAATTTTAAAATTGAAAAAAGAGTAAGGGTTTTTCTCAATTGTTCCACTCTGATGAACGAAAAAATATTTCCAAGATCTATGCCTGCTAATTGACTAACTGAAATGAAGGTGCAACAGTGTTAGTTCTGTTTGCTGAGAACGAGATTGACAAGAAGTAGTGTGGAGGCCAAGCTATTACCAGCACTAATTCGTGAAAATGGTAGTGCCCATACCTCTTTCTGTCAGTTCCCCATACCCACGGCAACGAGGGCTGAAAAGTTCATTGCGTAATGGTAGATAAAGAGTAATACAGCACATCTATAAGAAGCCAATGGCTACGTTCACAAAGGGCACATGTGACCATGATCCTGAGACTAGGTAAGGACGAACAAATAAGAACTCAGTGGATTACATGTGGTGACGAGTCAGGCGAAGTGATGTGAGACCAATTATCATATAAAAATAATCTTAACAACAGAAATAAAATCTAAACTACTTTGAGCGTAAAGGAGGAAGCGAGTCCACGAAAAGACTCGTTGAGACGCGGAAAACGAGTGAACGTTGCTGTGCTCTATCTATCTATTTATTATTTGTGTTTCGGAAGGTAAACAAAAAGGCATGAGAGCAAATCTCATGTTGAAAACGTACCAGCACCAACAAAAACGTGAATGTTCGAAGCCATCTGCGTTTGGATACGATGCAACCAATCCGCTTCGCGAGCATCCAATATGTCCACTGAGTTTGACAACCGGTTGCCACGATCATAGACGCGGTTCAATAGACAGACCTAATGATCGGAAAAAATTCACTATATGAAAGAGGACTGATGACCATTCTCCATAAACTTGCGACCATAAACAAGGGGGGGGACATCTTACTTCGTCCAAGAGACCTGCGCAAGATTTCACAGACGTCAAAAGTGCGCTGTTATCGTGACCTTCATTGAACGGTAAACAGTCACGGTACAGACCTTCGGAATTCAGTTCATCCTGTACGCTATTCACGGCAATTCGCATGAATGCCTGATGCAAGCGCTCGTTTGCATAATTGATACAAAATTGTTCGAAACCATTTTCTTCTAATATCTCGAACCCGAACAAGTCCAAAATACCTTATGTGCAAAGAGGGAACGAGAGAAGCCGGAATAACACCTTATAAAAGTAAAAATCACAATGGCACTTATGAAAGGTTTTGCATGAATGCTATCACAAAGTACACAAGAAGTTGCTCACCATATTCCCGTTGCGCATTCTGGAGAGATTGTGAATTCAATTGATCATTGATGGTTTGCACCAGAAAATCGAATAAGCTGATGGATTGGTCGAGGAAAGAAGACGCGTGCAGAGATTAGTGATTGAATGTGACTACACTGATTGTCCAGTTCACAAATATCATAAAAAGTTGATGAGTTTACACTGTGACTCAAAAGGCTCAGTAAAAGTTCCGGGTGATCTGGATACATGAAAGTTAACAGGATGCTAATGCGGATATCTATAAAGAGACCAGCAGTTGTGTGGATGTTTGTGTGAATGGGGTCAACAAGATGCACATCACTCCACTAAAGTAAACTCATGAGTGCATAAAAACACTAGTAACACAAAGCCCAGCATGTATTCAAAGTGGCAAGTACTCATCAAAGGCTCACCTGCTGTATAAGGTCTTCACAAGGCAATCACGTTGCTCTTTCGCTTGAGAAACTGAACACGTCGTAAAATATTCCGTAAGTCGACGAGAACGATAAGTATTGGAACCCGTTCCCGCCTGGACACATCGTGTGATCAGTTGGCGTGTAAATTCATCAGCCACCTCACCGTACGGGAGACCCAGTAAACGACCAGCCTGAATGACTACAAAGCAACAATCAATAAAATATTCACACTGTATGCAACTGAGTACGAATAAAACTGGCAATAGTAACAACAGGGTGAATTTTACATACCATTAAGAATAATACTACATGCAATATCAGCACCAAACTAACTGCAATTTTCTCATCACTGTTACGAACAATAATCGGCAGTGCATATCCACAGAGTATAAACATGGAAAGAAACCCGAAGTGCATGACGATCGTAAGCCCCAGACATCCCTATTGGGCTTTTCGGACGGGCTCCGTTCTTGCCAACACCAGCGCTTATCCGTCACTGGCTTTCGAAGTTAACAATTTGTCGCCCCACTGGTAATATTCTTAATAGTTGTCTAAGCGGGACGGAAGTACTTACTACAAATAACCCACACAGTTTGATTAGTAGATTTAAATGAGCTCATCATGCACTATAAACGCTCAACAAAGTACCGAATTATGCGTTGCATGAAACTTATAGTTTGAGAAAGAGAAATGATATAAATCGAGCAAAACTACTTCCTTTCTGGTCTCGAGTAACGCTAGTGGTTAAGGTAGAATAGGAGTGATAGCGAGCAAACTAGTTAGTGTGATACACGTTCATCAGTGCTGGGTTAGTCCATGTGGTTGGAAGTTTCAAATGCTCAAAGTGTATAGCGGTGTGGCGAATTTATATATCTGATTTGGGGATCTTCTCGGTATTGATCAGATAACTGGGATAGTGCTAGAGAACGGGTACTAATAATATTTTGGAAAAGCAAGGCATTATTACTTGGGGGTGACCAAGTCAACGAAGTTGGCGAAAATAACACTCACAGAACACACATACGAAGCTGATCCGATAACATGATAGCGCATTGTTGCCGAAGCTGACAACAAAAGCAGGTAGCTAAATAGGGCCGGTCAGAGACTAAATCAGCATCTTCTCTGGAGTAAATTTCCCATGTCTTTGTCAAATGCTATTCATTGGTCTCTGCAAATAGATCCCTAGCACTCAAGGTAACTCTATGCCTATTGTGAATACAAATGCTCACCTTTCTCCACATCGTCTGGATGGATTGCAGCCGTGGCACCGTTTACATCAATTGTCGAACAGTTCTCTTTCGACGATGATGAATCCGTGTTTACGTGAGATAGAAGACGAACACGGTTATTTATCGGCACATTCACTCGAGTTGGACTAGTCGGTAAGAAACGGACAGTGTTCAGAAGAACTATGGCAGCCAACAATAGCCGGAGTTGTTCGACATCGACCAAAGAGAAACCCAAAGCAACCAACGAGTGGACAAGTTCCTTCCATGCTGCTATATCTGCAGCACACATGCGTCGATTTGTGATGTACTTTATGTATTCGTCGTCCAGCGTGTCCAATCCGAACTCGGTCATTTCTGTTTCAGTCAGTGAGGATAGAAACTGGGGACCAACAGGTCATTCAGTATCAGTATTTGTCCAGTAATCGTTCACATAACCCTACTACACATTCATGATGACCTATGTGGTAAAATGCCGATCTGTTCCACGTTGTTGAAAAACGAAATGATGAATCATGTGTTATTAAAGTTCCACTCATCGTTGAAAATGTTATTCTTTCATCAGGCTCGTTGAAAACTATCAGCGGAGCACACCGCTACGTGAGTGAAGAGCTGTGGATATCTAAACCCAAAAGATAATGGATAGTATGTCATGTTTCGACGGCGCGCAGCGATTTCTGCAGGACAGGCTAGCGTTTGAAGCTTGGGACTCATTTCTGCATGCCGAACTCGACATCCTGGTCCAAATGGATGAATCCGTACTGGTGAGCTGGGTGGAACAGTCATCGAGGATTTTTGTTGGAGAATGAAGAATTGATATTGCGATGGCGAATCACTCTTTGACAGTCCAAAAGCAACACTGCGTGCACTTGGAGTTCATGATTACGACAGACGCAGCTGGTTAGAAGCGATAAAACAGATCAGTTCATCGGACAGGTGAAGAGTGAATCGGTAGACCAAAACTGTACTTCAGAGACGAAGTATGATTACCAAACTGGGAGATTCGGCCCGTATTCAGCCTGAACGTTTCAACAGTCTCGGCTGAAGCAATCTGTTTCCCTACCTGGCAGAAGAAAGAACGTTGAAGCCAGGCCAGAAAGGTGGACATTTGGGCTTGAGAATTGTGTGTAAATTGTCTTGTTCTTGGACTATCATAAACACTGAACATTTCTCCCGATAGGCAATTAGCCGTGGCATCTCGTATCGATCTCAAATCAGAGGAATAAATAATACAGAAACTAATTTCAGACGGAACGTAACAGGTTTCCGGGTGAACGGTAATTCGTGGCTGTCCACACCGCAGAAGGGAAGTTATCTAGGAACTCTAACTAGTGCCTCCGACACGGAAGCCCATAAGGCGAAGGAAGCAGGATAGGAATTTATGGGTAATTCATTTGTAACTCGAATCGGAGTTTTCGATTCAACAACTTAACCCGGGTAGGATCGTCATCTGACGTACTAAATGAGACCGTGGTTTTCGAGTTTTGTTGTTCTGCGTTTGCTGGTGTCTCGCGTGTAGATCCGTTTTTCCGACTCAGTTATTAGCTCCCCGCGGCCAATAGAGAAAGTAAAACTTGAAAGTGATAGCATCCCTTGAGTTAGGGATTTTCCAGCTCTACGTCCATTTAGTCACGGATTTTGACCCATAGAGCGGTTTTCTCTATGTGTGTTCACCGCAGTACTATCTCTGTTAGCATAGTGAATTTTTTGTTCGGAGTCAGATGATGCCCAGCAACTGCTTGAGTGAGATGGGGCCTCGTCTGGTCTCTGCTCATCGACTTGCGCGGCATAACTTCACAAATGGCGTAGCTCATGAGAGTCGTGGAGGCACGCCAGTAATCACAGTATTTTAGAATGCAGTCGCATTGTGCAGTCAAACAGTTAGCCGAATAGGACAACATTATCGGATCTGGAAATTGCGATCTTTATACCAAGTCCAGGAACAGGATAATGCATACATCACACTTACTGGATAATTATTCAACTGTTTGGATTCTCCCTATTGAGATGGGCCTTGTATAACCATATAAGATCAATTAAGTGGTGTCATGGTCGTGCGGTTACAAATTCTGACGAAGGAACTGTCGTGAAAAAGCTGCGTACGATAAAAGCTAGTTTCAACAAATACGAAGAACCACTTTCAAAAAGTCCACACAGTTTGAAGCAGAACTAATTGCATAATGACTAATCACCCTTGAAGAGTTTTTATACAGCTTTATGGTCCTTAATCACTAAAGCAAATGTTCAACATACCAAAACTTTATTGTACCTCATACACCCGAGAAATCTCCATCAACTGCTTGTGGATAGATGTTGGAATGAAGAGAACTTAGACACATTAAACTTTGACAGATTTTGTTGTTAGTTAAGTTGATGGCATTAGAGACTTTCGTTTAGAGGGAGCCTAATGGTACGTTGAACTTTACATCAAGGTGTAACGAATGCGAATCGAACACCTAACCATCAAGCTACCAGGGTTGACTCTCAACGGTTTTCTGAACATACGCACTACATGATATAGCACCCTTCCATCACTGGCCTTGAATGGTAACAACCCGTTTCTCCCACAGTGATCGATTCCAGTGATGGACAATGTATAGACAACGAAGACATTCCGGTATGAACAACCTGCAGACTTTAGTTACTCTATGTATGAGTGGTAGATTAGATTTGCATAATATGATTCACTATGCAGTATCAAAGTTCAACTTACCATTGAAGACCCCAAAAGAACCGTACAGCCGCTTCGTCATTGTTAGGACAAATCAGCAGTGCACATCCACCAAGCCCTCACTGGATGTACCATATTATACAAATAAATTCAACTACTCATAATCACATTACTATTAGTATACACCTAGCGACGAATCGGGCATGGTGACAACAGTACAAATACATAAAGGAATAACAAAGTGAAAGGTGAGTAAAAAAAAACTTCTTTTGGCTGCTTCATCGCACATATTTTTGTATTTCTTGAAGTTTTGGTCAATATCTATAGGTCTCGAAAGTTACCTAAGCACAGCATAGCATTTGCGCCACTGGCTTCGGTTCTCAGCCATTACCCTTAATGTATTTAACCAACAACAATCCTCATCCCTTAGGGATCCAACCAGAGAGGCCAGCGCTGACGTTAATTTCTTAATATTCCCACACCCAGTCATGGTCTGACAGCCACGTCACTTCTTTCAGCCCTACCCAGGAGGCAAAAACAGCGCACGGGATCGTAGACAATGTGCAAGCGTGCCTAAGCCCCTGTAGGCTGTGTAGAGTGATTATTTTGTTTTACGGTGGCTATCTGCACCCAGCACGGGATGACGAACCTTGCCGTTGTTCACAGGGTTCCCACCAAGCGCGAGTTATGCTTCGGAGAAATCGGCAGTCAAGTACAGAAAGTCGCCGATCGTCCCCAGCGCGGACCGGCCAAGATCCGCAACCGTAGAACAAAACCAGCCGTACTTTGGCATTGTAGACCCGTCTCTTCAATGAGGACAGATGTCGCGGCGGCTCTTTAAGTGACGCAAGGTATACGAAAGTCAGCTTGGCCCTCGATATCCATGGTGCGATCCTCTCCCAACACCACCTCCAGTTGCAATGTGGCCCCCGAGGTACTTAAGACTGACTAATTCCAACTGCTCACCACGAAGGATGAGTGTCAGTCTTGTAAGAGTACTTAGTATTCAGGTGGAGCAAAGCACATACCATATCTGAACACCTTAATCGCCAAGCGGTTCAGGACGTGTTGTATTGCCTTTGTATTGTTACTCAGTAAGACGATATCATCAGCTTATTCGGAAGTCAGAAACCCTGTTCCGCTATGAGTACTACGTATTGATCACACTCATACTATTGCTTATCGCTACCTCTAAACAACAAACACCCAACTGTAAACACTAACAAACAAACTGTACTAGTTTAGTGACTCAGTGATTCAAAGAAGGCTCAGGTTACCAAATTTTGAGAATTCCAAAAGACCTTTGTGACAGCGGATGTTTTGTGGCACAGACACTCACAGTGAGGTAAACTTACGTAACAACGAGGCATAATTTTGACTAGTTACGTCCATGAAACAGTCTGAATGTGCATTTCAGTACTGAGAGAACCAAAATAGTCATTGGTCAGAACATTAAGATTGATTTAGTCACCAACGTGGGCATGAGCATCTGTATACGTTTCTGTGCGTACATTTTTAGGGATGAACAATTCGTCTGTGCAAACGGAGGATCCGCAGTCATCAAAACGATGTTTATTAAAATATGGCTGTGGTCATATTATAGTGAGTTATTGATTTTTTTCCGCTTATTTTCATATGGGTACAGTGGAAGGGGTGTATCCCGTAGCCTCAAAGACCCGCTGCACCAATAGGTCAGGTGTAAATGCGAGTAAAAGACGAAACAGAACTTACCAAACGGAACGCATGGAAGGAAGATTTCAGAGTGGTCCTGTCAAAAAGAGATCGCGGTTTTTCCAGTAAATATATCTGAAGGCTAGATCCAATCAACAATTGATTGCTGCGGAAGACGCCAAAGAAATGAGATCAAAATCACCTTACGCGTCAAAATGCAAGCACATAAATTTGCCGAATCGAGAACTGTTTCGATTGCAAATTGTTTTAGCGTTACCTAGGATTAGAAAAATGTCAAATAAGCTCAAAAGTACAAACACAAACCGAAAGACTCAAGAATGACGTTTGATTTCAGCAGCGTTGTTTCAATGCGGCTTGCATCGATGACTCTGAAAGTAAACAAGTGGGTTTCACGAGATATTTCAATGAGAAAGACATGGTGGGAATGTATCAAAAGTACGACACAGAAAATAAATTTCATTTGTAAAGTGACATTCGTGTTTAACACTATGGGACTGCAACTTCAGTGGCCGTAGTCAGCGAATAAAAGCAGAGTAACCAATGTCTTCTCTGCGAGCATGACAGTCTTTTTCAGTTGTACTCATAACTTGTGCATTTAGTTGGACACAAGCACTGAAGTGTCTCCCTGGCCAATTTCAACCTAATGATATTATGGGAGATGTATGAGAAGGAGAGGATAAAGACCAAAGTAAAGCAAAACAAGAATTTATAACCAAGTTTTGTGCAAATTGCATTATCAGAGATAACTTCTTCGTTTCATGCAAACAGTTATAGATTCCACATCAACAGTTGAACCCTAGTTAATTGCGACTATAGTGGCGTCAAAATAGGACAAGGGGTATTCTTCATGACCCAAAGAGCTATGCAGCATGGGTTTCCTAAGCTGGAGGTGCAATCATGCCTGACAGGTCAGTGAGTAAAGACCAAACGAAGTTCGGTCTCTAAACCAGTTGCTGAGCAACATCTGGTTCTAACCACTATGCCCCCGGAGAGGGAGAAGCAGTTTACCGGTCTAAAAACCTCCACCGGATGGACGTAGGAGTGGAGTACCTGGGGTTTCTCTCGACACTGGGTGGGGTCACCGCGCTTCATTGGGCGGCTATCGCCCGCCTAAGCTGGGCAGCACCCGGTCCAAAGATGCCGTCCCGTTCACGTTCTGCCTGCTCCACTGGGTGCATGGGGCTAAGGACTGAATCCGAAAAGCGAAGAGATAACAAATCAACAGCGAAGACAAGTCAGGATGCTTGAAACAATTAGGCCACACGTGACTGACCAGAAGTTCCTTCACGGGTTCTTTAGTTATGTTCCCGTGTTGGGTTGATATTCAACTACCATTTGGGTCAGACTTTAGATCCATAGGCTACGCTTAGGATTCCCAAACAAAAACCACTTCTGCGGTGTGGGCAGCCGTGAGGTATGATTTGCTCAGAAACCTCCAGCATCCTTCCTGGAAAAGGCTTGACTAACTTCTCCTCTCTCCTTTGATTTAAGATCGATGCAACATATCAAGAGTTATTGTGGCTCTGAAGAAAGCAGTAGTTCAGGAGTCAGGCATAAATGAAACGCCTACATATTCGCTTCATTTGGTCGGCTTCATCGTTCGCACTTTGTCGGATAGGGCAATAGGCTGCTCGAGCTAGAATTCATAAATTTTCCAAAACATGCATGCTGTGTTTCTGAAACACGCATACAAGACCCGTACTTCTGATCACTCTTCACACCCGAAATACAGCCTCTCGCTTTACTCTTCGCGTGTCGGTTTATTTGGCGTCTAATGCTCGTGGTCAGCATGAAAGCCGAGCTGGATTCCCGTCAGAAGTCGTTTGTGTGCAGTACGGTTGGACGGCAACTGAACTTGTCAGCAGTAACAGACTGAAGCGTCGATGCTTGTCCGTCATGTCTGTGTATGCAACTGACTGCAGTTCATCTGATACCAAGGACGAATTCCACTATGATCCATCTCAACCGCTTCGGAGCATGCGTTCTACGGGAGTAGTGGTCATTGTTGGGGATTACAACACCCAAATCGACCGTTGGGGAATTTCGAAAGGCACGTTGGAGGCCCGTTTATTATCCCCGCCAATCGTAATGACGACGGCGATCGTCTCATCCAGCTGTGTTCCCACCATAGATTGTTTCTGCCTAGCACAAACTACGGTTATAAGAAGCCGCATAGACTTACATGGTGCCCTCTCACGCCTTCACAACGTTGGACTTAGATTGACCATCATTGTCATTGGTCATTGCTGGTGCGATCGACCGAATAACGTCGTTCATTTTGGTCCACGCCTGTTGACTCCGATAATGCCTCGGTACGTGGTTGCACCAACGCTGCAGCCACCCGCTCTGCGGAGCTGTCTACACGGTTGCTGATGTAGCCAGATGTCCATGGCCCAGATGAACATTAACAATAGATCAAAGAAGCCTTGTATGCCCCTTTCAATGCCACACAGGACTAGTTCAAGTAAGTCTCACAAACCATGGACATCTTCGACAACAGAAGCTCTCCTAGATGCCAACAAATTCATCCCTCCGGATGGTCCTTCCGAATATACGTGCCAGAGAAACGATGCAGGTGGATATTACTTCTCCATCAGAAATGGAGATTATGCGGGAGACAGGTTACTTGAAAAGATATAAAGGATGGAGGCGAAGCTTTGGTTTCGGAATTAATAAAACTTCTTCGGGTAATCTGGGACACTGAGCAAATTCCCAAGGAATGGTGTAAATCGGTGATTGTGTCGGTTTACAAGAAAGGTGACAGGTCCCGTTGTGAAAACCACAGAGGAATTAGCTTTGTAAATATCGCGTCCAAACTGCTCACCGGTCTTATTCTCCACCGATTATCCAGCACGCACGAAATGTGTACGCGTGAGAATCAGGCTGGTTTCAGCCCCGGTCGGGGTTGTATCGACCACATCTTTACTATCCGTAGGCCCACAATATCTGTCCGTGTTGATCTGAAAGCAGCGTTCGATCCAGTCTACCATACAGTTCTCTGGCGCTGCCTTTCATTGAAGGGTGTGCCCGAGAAGTTTATTTCTCTTTTCCAATGCATGTACGCGAGCAGCCGAAGCCGAGTTTGTGCTTACGGCGATCTTTCACCCAAGATCATCAAGGAAACTGGTGTTTGTCAGGATTGTTCCGTTTCGCCATTTATCTTCCAGTTTGTAATTCAACTGGTTCTTGAAATAGCCCCATCCTCGTGTGAGAATAGTGACATTGATCTTTGCTCAGGCAGAAAACTGTTTGACTGGGAATACGCGGACGATATTGTTCTGA
The DNA here is from genome assembly GCA_948099385.1 of Fasciola hepatica. Classification (NCBI taxonomy): domain Eukaryota; kingdom Metazoa; phylum Platyhelminthes; class Trematoda; order Plagiorchiida; family Fasciolidae; genus Fasciola; species Fasciola hepatica. The sequence continues at coordinate 2,307,058 of CANUEZ040000012.1, read as the reverse complement.
GTGAAGATCCAGGTAAGTTGCAACCTTTTCAGATAATCTAAGCAACAGCGTAGCAATGTTTGGGATGCGTTTTGCACCTTCAGAGTATAAAATGCTGTTGCAGGTCAGAATTGGCTGAACGCCAAACCTTGTGTTAGCAGGGGAAGTTCTAGCCGCAGTAGATAAGCTTTTTTTACTTGGGCAGTTATATCTCACTAGGTAGATAGATATCAGATGAAGTATTATCGCGTACACAGAAGGCGCGAGTGGCTTTTGCCAATATCAACCGTTCGTGGCATTGGCGTGATATCCAACTGTCTGTCAAAGACCCAGTGTACACTGTGGCGGTTAAGTCCATTCGTTTATACGGCTCAAAAACATGGCCATTAAAGGTAGAACGTCAACGAAGCCTGTTGGTGTTCGAGCATCGATGTCTCCGTAGCATTGCCCGAGTGTGGTTAGAACACCGTATCAGCAAAATGGAGGTTAGACGAAGGTTGTTGGGAACCAGTGATCATTCATTGGAATGAGCACCGAATCAAAACAGGTTTGGTTGCCTCAGTATGGTCGGGGGTGGATGTCTCAGGCTCCGAGATGGCTACTCGTCCTGAACAACTCTCGAAAGGTTTTCAAGTGACCGTGCGTCTAACACAGCCTCTGCTGAGGAAGTTCTACTCACTGCCTCCTCGGGGCGGAGGTGTTCCCACTAAAGTGGGAGGACGAAAGCGAATGCTCGGCGCCCTCCACCGGGTTGGCTGACTAATAGTCAGCCTAAGGGAGATGGCTAAACCCTGATTCCAGACCAACCACGGGCGGCGCGGGGCGTCCAACGGTATGCTCACAGACATCTGTGGTGGAGAGGTGCACTGGGCATCCACGATGTTTGGCCTCATCCAAAGGGTGAATGAAGCGAGGAATCACTCACCGGCCCCCAGTGGGTTACGGACTCCACGTTTCGTCCCGCTGCCTTGCGGGTTAAGCTTTGAATAGCTAAAGGCCCCGGTCGTGGATCCCTAAGAAAATCACCTGCTTTGACTTGGGCAATTTGGCAGTATCGCGCCTACAAACAAATCATGGGCTCGGACTAAATGCGGATCAATCCTAAGTGCGTTGAATTTAATTACTAATGTATTTGTTTCCGACAGTCGTTGCGAAAGAAGTAACTTCTTGCAAGGTGGGTTTTTTAAATTCAATTCAAGCCCATAAACAGGATGAACTTATTCTGGACTTTTCCGGAAGAACGCTTGATAAGAAAGATATATTTGGTCCTTCTGACCCGTTCTTAGCATTTTACCGAGTCAACGAGGATGGCAGGTAATTTTGGTTCATAGGTAGTATTTGTGTCAATCCCAGTTCGTATCTTGACCGGTTTCACATGTCTTTCAATATGAACCTTTTGTTCTTCATTCAATAGACTGCGTGTCCCCCTTTACAGAATGACGTTATCCCGGTGATGTTTTTCAATCATCTTTTCTACGGAAAACATATTGGCTCCACTAAATTGTCATTGCGGGATTAATCGACTTGACGGTATGCTGCTGGATGTCTACTGCATCTTATAACATACCCGAAGAATGCGTGCCTTAAAACCAGAGTCTTTTGATAAGGTACTCGAACCCACCAATGTGTCTCGTTGTATCAGACTAAATTCGCCCTCCGTGGTGATCTTATGAATTACAGAATCAGTTAGGGCGAAAATGTCAATATTTGAGCGATCTATATACGTTATTGTCTAAGTAACACCATCTATCAAGTGATATAAGACATTTACTCGGGGAGTCCTGGGATTGTTGTAGTTTTCACTGATGCTACAGTTCATTCGTTAACACAACTTGCCTGGTGGCGATTGATATAGAGAAGTTGGCTTAACCGCAAAAGTCATCGATTGTGTTAAGCAATGTATCGTGTTATGTCCGTCGGACGATCCAGTGATGTATGGAGATTGTATAGTCTGACGAGACTGCACCTTGACGTGGTGTGATGGCTTGCGCGCCTCTATGACCCAAAGAGCTATACAGGATGGCTTCCTTAAGCCGGAGATGCAATCATACCTGACAGGTCAATGGGTAGAGGTCAGACAGAGTCCAGTCTCCTGGTCCTCCAGGTTGGGGGTTGATTTGAGCTGGCAACTCAGTCGGAAAAACCAGTGGAAGAATAATTGATCCAAGCAAATGGGCTTCCACTAAGCCATCCCGCTGCCTTGCGGATAGGTTCTTGTCAGAACTAAAGGCTTTGGATGAGGACCCTAATCGTTCTCCTGCTTTGTGGCTGAACACCATAGCAGTACCCGTCCAACATCTCCCATGAACTGCACGAATACAAAGAATTCCATACTGCATCGGTCGTCGCACAGGCTAATCAGGACCGCGCTGCCCATTGCATCGAGCGGGGTGGGTAGTGATAAGTGTGCTACTGCTCAGAGTTCCCTCTCTGTTATTCAACCTTTGTCTTCTGTCCCTAACCATCCCTCTTTGCCCCATCTATCCACCCATCATGCTTCCACTGATAACACGGTCGATACTCGCAACGATTCACTGTCAAATAGTGTCGGGAATAATCCTCTGTCTGGTAACTCACATTTTCTCAAGCCCCGTCAGCCTCTGAATCTCGGCTCCTTCAACGTGCGTACACTCACGCAGGCCGGCCAGCAGGCGTGATTAGTCCTCACAATGAACTCTCTGAAGATTGATGTCTGCTGCTTAAGCGAAACGCGTATCCAGGATTTGAACAGTGTAATTCAATTAACTACTCATGGTATCTCATCGAGGTATTTTCTGCGCACTTCAGGAGACGAAATAGCTCGAGCCACGGATCAACGTGGTGTAGGAATAGTCTTGATTGACAAGGCTGAGGCTGCCCTCTTAGACTGGATCCCTGTTAACAGTCTTTTATGTGCTGTGAGACTCCAAGGTTCAGTTGGAGTTCGAAAGGATAGTTGTGTTAAACGCAATTTGTTTGTGATCTCGGCGTACGCCCCAACGGACTGCAGCTCAGACGCGCAGAAAAATGAGTTCTATGATGCCCTCGCCACTCTCGTTCGCAGCAGTAAAGGTTCTGACATTGTAGTGCTAGCTGGAAACTTCAATGCACAAGTGTCAGAAGCTTGTTTAGGTGGGCTTTGTGCCTTACCCGCTCAGTTCACAGATAACAGGGATACGCTTCTCCAGTTTTGTGCAGACAATCGATTGTTCTTGTCTAGCACCAATTTCCGACACAACTCGCGTCGCACAGCGACATGGCCCTCTAACTCTACAGGTACTCTGAGTCAAATTGATCATATCGCCGTAGGCTACCGGTGGCGCAGTTCTGTGCAGAACTGTAGATCCTACTGGTCCACGTACGTAGAGTCGGACCATGCATTAGTTTTACTGCGATTATCGCTCCAGCTCCATGGTCATCGTCGCAAACTGCAAACCCGATTGGCCGTGCAACGTTTGTGATCCAGAAGTACGCACCCGTTATGAGCAGAAGTTAGCTTATGAGGTAGGATCTACGACGAACAGTAATGTAGATGAGCATTGGGCTCATATCAAACAGGCGATGCACGTTGCAGCAAGTTTTGCCTGTGGTCCTCGATCCGTTGTCCATCAAAGACACTGGATCTCGTAAGAGTCGCTGAGTATAATGGAGCGAAAGCGTCAGCTTTCGAACCGTAAGGGGATGAATAAGATGCGGAGAAAGCTGCAAAGACAAGTTACGAAAAGCCTTCAGAATGATCGTGAAAATTGGTGGGTCAGGGTAGCCGAAGAAATGGAAATAGCAGCTGCTTCAGATAACAGTCAAAGACTGTCCAAACTTATTCGTGACACCGGTGGACGGCGAACTCAGGTCAGTGAAACGATTTGGGATAGAAATGGAGAACCCATCCATAACAAACAGCAAAGGCTTGGCCGATGGGCCGAGTACTTCAAGAAACAGTTTAGTTGGCCGCACGCTACTGTAGTAACTCCTGTGTCAACAACTGCGACTCCTTAGGTGGTATCACATGAGCCCCCATCAGAAGTAGAAGTAGAATCATGCATTCGACTACTGAAGAGTGGGAAATCGGCAGGTACCGGCGAATTTACCCCAGTTCTTTTCAAACTGGGTGGTAGGGCGTTGATAAAATCACTTACCGTCTTGCTCCGTGACATTTCGAACGCGGATCGTATTCCGTTAATATGGAGAGAGAGTCACTGATTGTTCCCACCTTCAAGAAGGGAATACGCAATGACTGTAGTAACCATCGTAGGATTAGCTTAATCCCGATGGTCACCAAAGTATTAGCCTCGATTCTACTGCAGGCTGGATTCCGCCCAGGTCGAGGATGCATCGACCAGATTTTTACTCTTCGCCGACTTCTTGAAATGCGTCACACGCACCGTTGACCGACAATAATGCTTTTCTTAGACCTGAAAGGCGCCTTCGATTTAGCTGATCGAGCATCGCTTTTCAGTGTTCTTCATCGAAAAGGTATGCCCCAGAAGTTCGTGAACCTAATGAGATCATTGTATTCTCATAGTTCTGGCCGCGTAAGGGTTTATGGTGAACGATCCGGTCGGTTCGAAACGACCAGTGGTGTTCGACAGGGATGCTCTTTGTCTCCATTCCTGTTCAACTTCGTCATGGACGAAATAATGGACAGTGCGCTGCAAAATCTTCAGGATGTAGGCGTCGAACTAGGAAATAGTGAAATGCTATGTGACCTAGATTACGCAGACGAAGTTGTCAACATGCACTAGATAGACTCTCAAGAGCTGTAGCTCCATTCGGCATGCGCTTTGCACCTTCAAAGTGCAAGGTGATGTTACAAGACTGGATGTCAACGATTCCGAGCTTGATGCTCGATGGGGAGGTGCTGTCAGTTGTCGACCACTTCACCTACCTCGGCAGCAGCGTGACGACGGATGGGAGCACAGTAGTAGAGGTGAGCACGCGCATATCCAAGGCTCGAGGGGCGTCCGCTGGACTGAAGCACTTGTGGTGCAGACCTGACATTTCACTGAAGTTGAAAGGCCGTGTATACTGTGCCACTGTGCGTTCAGTTTTGTTGTATGGTTGCGAGACTTGGAGTCTGCGTGCTGAAGACATTCGTCGTCTTGAGGTTTTCGACCATCGATGCTTGCGTAGTATCGCTATGATTAGATGGAATGACCGAGTAAGCAATAATGAGGTCAGAAATTGAATATCAGGTACCACTTCGGGTAGTTCTTTTGTCAGAGCGTATCCAGCTTAGTAGACTTCGTTGGTTAAGGCACGTGTTACGTACGGCAAACACGTCTACCGTACCGTGTCCTATTCTCCGTTCCTCTTAGGGAGTGGAAAAAAACCACGTGGAGGTCAACAGATGACGTGGCAGCAAGGAATGAAAAAATGTACAGCAGACTTAGGAAAAGTAGGTGCTTCACGTCTTCGTGGTTGGGGTCCAAAAGATCCGTCTACCAGTTGGCTGGAGACACTGAAGGATATGGCTGCGAACCGCGAACAGTGGAGATCGTGTTGTCACTTTCTACCGAATCAGAATGACTGATCGATGTGCGTTTGTGCAGTTAGACTGTGTATTCCGTGTGTTGGCTGCTAGGGCATTCTTACCTTTTCCCACCCGTGTAGGTACACTCCCTGTCCATCTTGTATATTCATACTTTTCAATTCAACGTGCAGCATGGTGAGAAAGTCAGTGGTCAGTGGGGCTTCTCCGGTTGTTTAACGCTGCACGATGATGATGATAATGATGCAAGACATGACCTAACCACAGTAGCCGACGAAGAAAAACAATCACCCTGAGTGATGAACAGTCCATCCCGAATACTCTCCTCCACACTTCGTCATTCCTGATGTGATGCTGCCACCATACTCGTGTCACTGTCCGTAGACAACGGTGGTCAAATACGGTTAGCCGGCGCAGATCCTCTTATCTAACTGGCCAGGTTTCGCATCCATAAAGTAGCACCCAGCGAACTACGGCGTTATAGACTCTTCCCTTTAGGGAAAGCCTGATGTCGTGACGACGCCACATGTGCCTTAGGTTGGCAAAAGCCGAACGGGCCTTAGAGATGCACAGAAAGATCTCGTCTCCGATACCTCCACCAGTGGAAATACAACTGCCCAGGTACACAAAGCTGCTGACATTTTCAAAACGTTCCCCACAAAGAGTGAGTGCAGGAGAATCTCCTTGCCAGTCTTGAAGAAGCATTTTGTATTCAGATGGAGCAAAATGCATGCCATACTCGGTGACTTCGACGGCCAAGTGGTTTAAGGCATCTTCGACGACTTGAGGGTCGTCTCCCAACAAGGTGACGTAGTCAGCATAATCCAAGTCAACAACTCTGGTGCTCGGTAGAAGTTCCACTCCACTGTTTGTAATATCGTTAAGGGCTCTTTGAAGCAGGTCATCGATTATGAAGTTCAATAGGAACGGGGAAATAGGCATCCTTGCCGAACGCCACTTGAGACGACAAAGGACTCGGATAGTTGCCTATAGACCCTTACTTTATCCGAGGTCTGTCGACAGAGAGCTTTCAGAATGGAAACGTACTTCTCGGGTACGCCGTTCCTCAACAGGTGTGTCCATAGGGAAGTCCCATCGACAGAGTCAAAGGCGGCCTTAATGTCCAGAAACACAACGATAGTTGGCCTTTGATACACGTGACGGTGTCTAAGCAGGAGGCGAAGAGTTGAGATTTGGTCCATGCAACCGCGGCCGGGACGGAACCCAACTTGTCCTTCACGACAATGGGGTTCGTGCAATGGAGAAAGTCGGCGGAAGATGATGGACACTAGGAGTTTTGAAGCAACAGAGATCAGGTGTATTCCCCGATGATTAGAACACAATGTACGGCTACCCTTTTTAAAGATGGGCACGATCGTCGATTCACCCCAGGATGTAGAAACTTTTTCCTCCGTCCAAACCTTTGAGAACAGGGTTGTCAATTCTCTCACCAGAACCATCTCACCATCTGCAAAAAGCACAGGGGGGACGCGATCTGATCCGTGTGCTTAGTGGCGCTTGAGGGTTTGTAGTTCTTTCCAAATTTCCGCTTTTGTCGGACTGTCTGGAATAGACCACGCAGAAAGTGTAGAAGCTTCAAGTGCAGAAGAAGCAGCCGGTGGTCAGCTAAACTGGGAGCGAAAGGGTTCTGCTCAACGGTCTAGTCTGCGCGACGGGTTGGTGATTGGTGTCCCATCGGTTTCGTGGACAGTCTCACTGACACCTGTTTTTTCGCGGTCCGGTGGCGCGAACGAGTTGAAAGAGCTTCCTGAAGTTGCCAGAGGCAGAAGCTGCTTCCATCTCGAGGGTACGCTCTGACCACCACGTCTCATGATCAGCACGCAAACTGTTCTTCAAACGCGAGCGGAGTTCACGGCATGCTTCGTTGTATCTCACATCAGCAGAGATATGTCGGTGGTTCTCAAGCAGTAACAAGGAGTTTTAAGAAATCCAACTTCCCTGGGTATTGAGAACCGTATCACAACTGATCAGGCTGGCATTCAGTAAGGCTTCTTTCAGTCGCTCCCAGTGCTCATCGACATCAGGTGGGGCGATGCATTCCACTGCCTGGGCCAGCGTAGTCTGAAAGGATTCCAGCACTAGAGGGTCATTTAGCTTGTCTATATTTAGGCGAGCATAATTCGAGTTCTTCGAGCCCCCAAACAGCAAGCAGATGGTAGAGCAGACTAACGCGTGATCGGAATCGAGGCAGGTTGACCAGTAAGAGCGACAATCTAACACGCTGCCGCGCCAACGGTAGCTAATCGCTACATGATCGATTTGAGACCATTCCTGTGTTGAGGAAGGAGGACGCCAGATGGCGGTACGTCGTTTGAAGTTGCGAAAGTTTATGCTTGCTAGAAAAAGCTGGTGGTCAGCACAAATTGTCAGCAATCTGTCCCCATTGTCCGAACGACTGGAGCTGAGGCTAAACTGCCCTCCTAGATGACGTTCACTTGTTGTCAGGCGGCCGACACGCGCGTTAAGATCTCCGGCGAGGACCACGATGTCTGTCCGGCGCGCTGTAAGTAGGAGCATATGAAGCTGCTCCGGACTGCAGTCTGTCGGGGCATAGGCGGAAATGACGAATAAGTAGCGTGTGCGATATTGATGTCTAGTTATTCGGCAAGAACCTCACAGCCGGACCGCACAAAGTCGGCTATTGACAGGAATCCAGTCTGATATGACCGCTTCAGCTCTACGGCTCAGAGCAACACCAACACCAGCCTGGTCGGCTGCTGTGGCGTCCGGGTCTCCAGACAGGCGTAGATGAAACTTGGTATTGAGATTAGCTGGGGACGTTAGTCTGATCGTGGAGCTTACGTCCTGCAGTCTTGTCTCCGAGAGGCAGCAGATATCGATCGAGAGCGATTCCAGTGTGCGAGCTAGACTCGCCTGTTGTCCCATTTGCATAGGCGTGCGTACGTTGTAGCTGGCCAATTGGAATCGTAAGCGAGGTTGAAGAAAGGTGGGCTCGGTGGTATGATTTGCTGTAGCAGTCGTAGGGCAGACGGTTCTAGCGACAGTCTGGTCACAACCGGCGCCAGTAGTAAGGCTGTTTTGTTGCGGGGTAGCGACGTGTCTGGCACATAAAGCAACGGGAGAGGTAGGGAGAGGGTGGATAGGTTCCGAGTGTGGTGGTGGATGAGCATATGATCTTGCGATGGCAAACGAGCGTGAGTGTCCGGGACGTGTTACGCATGCCTGTTGGTCGACTTCTTCGGAGTATGCTATTTTCATGGCAGTCAGCGGTTGGAGTGTGGGTAGAGGTGGCTCGAAGGTATGAAAACCTTGGTCAGTGGACTTGGCCAAGTAAGATGTGCTAGACTTGTAGGTTGGGGTTCACGCGATATGCCCATCAGATAGCTGGAAACACTAGGCGGTATGGCTAGGTGTCGAGGCCAGTGGCGTAGTTGCATTTCGGACTCTATCTTTGTCTTCGTGATTTCCGCTCATTACTTTGGTTTTTTGGGATCTTTTTCACTTTACGCTTCTATTCTGTTTTCCCCTGACTTGACGATGCTGAGAGGTAGCAACTGAAACCAGACCACAGAAGTGCGAAGTTGATGAACTGAACCACATACCGAAAGCCGTCGCCCGCACCGAGATTTGAACCCACGCATAGGCACGTGACTTCAAAACCAGCTGTAGAGCACACGCGGCACCAAAGTGTGAATGGCTTCGACGCGTGGGCCCGAATCTCACCGCGGTCAATGAATTTGAACACGTGCATTTCAGTTGTATAGATAGCGTTCAGAGACCACTAGCCAGTACATGAGTGTTGCGAACAATAGTACCAGAAATTTGATTCAAGCGCATTAATTTACTACCAGGTGCTTGGCTGACTATCTATTTCTCCAGCTTAACCTATTCAACTATTATTCTGGCACCCAGTGCCATGGTTTTGGTCATTACTATTTGGGACTTCCAGTTCCCGACTGAAACCAATGCTGCGAAGTGATAACCACAGTGTGAATTACGCAACCCAGTTGTCGTATTTACCAAGCTACGAAAAACCAGTAAAATAAATAAAAATCTATTAAACAAAATAGTTAATAAAAGACAGTAATTAAATGGAAAGGGAGAGAAACCTCGTGGCATTTCTGGTACAAGAACCATCTAGAATAGATAAATAGAAAGTTGTCACATGACTCACCGATTCTGACTCCTTTTGTCATAGTTACGATAAACCAGATAATGCAAAATGTGTTTCGCTGTCTCCGTTTTTCCAGACCCACTCAAACCAGAAATAATCACCGCGTGGTCCTCGTTTGACGACCAAAGCCGCCGCAAACATTTCTCAGCTAACGTATAGACATGTGGTATGTTGTGAAGTATATTTGCCTATCATCATATAAAGGTAATATTTTTCATTTAAATCGCGGTTTACCTCAGCAATCGCCCGACGGTTCTTCTCAGAGTACAAGTCAGTCAGATCTTGGTTGGGGTTAAATGATACCAGAACATCTTCACCGAGCCATGTGTAAATGTGTCCACGATCAAATTTGTCCAACAGGCACGATAAAACTAAAGTATTATTTCTAAGAAAATATACGTACTATACGATTCGCTGAAGTTATTCAGTTGTGACAGATCAATGACCGAATCTGGATGGATCATTCAGCAAAAGGTATTCTCTTCTAATGGGTTGTGATAAACTTTGGTGACCGTTGTCAGAATTCGCGTCAACTACAAGTTCAGTGCCACTCAGAGCCTGAAATGGAAAAATCAGTATTATATCCGTGATGTTCATTTACTATTTTCTATCTACCTTAGTTTTATTACTGTTGTTCTACTAAATTTCCGCTTCATTGTTTTCAGATAGCAATGTTCAGTTGTATGCCAAATAAAGCCTAAATTCTAGGCCTGTCTTCTTCCTGCCTCAACCATTCGGATTTCGTAACCATACACGTATCAATTTATTTGACATACACACCGTCTCAAAATGGAACGCTACCTACGTCCTGAACGATTCGACTTAGATCCAAACTCGACAACTTCTTCAAAAATTTGGCGTCACTGGCTCTGCACGTTCGGTAAATTTCTCGCCAAAGTTGGTAAAGACGATTCTAAGAAGCTTGACTTCCTATACAACTATGTCTCTCCGACCACATACGATTATGTGGTTGAATGTACTTCATACAACGATGCCATTCAAATCCTTGAAAAACTGTTTATCAAGCCGCTACCTACTCGCAACATGCGAACAGGAAATGGGGCAGGATTTCAACCAGTCCTAACAAAAGTTAAAATCCTTAAATAGGGATCGTAACTTCCGGACCGTGACAGCCGAGCATAATCAAAACGATGCTATTCGAGACGCTTTCATAAGCGGGATGCAGTCGAACATTGTCCGACAGCGACTCCTTGAAAATAAATCTCTGGATTTGCAAACTGCCTTAGGATTAGCCCGATCGCTCAAAGTGGCCCAACAACAACCCAGCGCCTTCCAGATACCATCAATATCGTATACGGCTTCGGCATCAACACCCACTGAATCAACCGATAATAGTCCTTCTCTGACCACAAGGAAGGTAGCAACTCAGTCATGGAAACAATGTCAGCGGCGTTGAAAACCAAGTGTTATTTCTGTGGAAATGACAGACATCCTCGATTCAAATGTCCTGCTAAGGATGCGGTTTGCAGTAACTGTGGAAAGAAAGTACACTTTAAACGTGTCTGCCGATCACCTCGGGAGAAACGAATAGTCTCTGCCACAACACCTGTACGGTCTACTATCGTCGCAGCCTCTTTTCCGGATTGCCTCCTGAATGCGCTAAGAACGATTACTATGAACAAGATCCCTATAAAAGCTCTGATAGATACGGGGAGTTCCGACAGTTACATCTCCGAATCCGTGGTACAGCATCATCGTCTCAAAATCATAGTCATCCAGCGTCATCGCCATGACTTCCACAAGATTAATCAGTCAAACGAATGGTCACTGTTTTGTTAACATGTCTCAAGGATAATGCGTACAACTTCAAACTCTCCGTGCTCCCTCATCTGTGTGCGGACTACTAGGGCACGATTTCTTGGAATTCCACAGAGCAGTTGAGATTCCATTCAGTGGCAGCAAACCAACTCTCTCCCTTTGTAGTGTGACAGCTTCACGTATTGAACCTCCTTCTCTTTTCGGGAACTTGTGACCAGATTGCAAGCCTATCGCAACTAAATCACGACTCCGCACTCCTGAAGATGAGAAATTCATTCGACCGGCAATTCAGCGACTTCTGAGGACTGGCATCATTGAGACGTCAACGTCACCCTGGCGCGTTCAAGTCCTTTTTACAACAAACGAAAGACATAAAAGATGCATGGTAGTTGACTACAGTCAAACTATCAATCGATACACGTTATTGGACGCTTATCCACTACCCAGAATCGATGACATGGTATCTAGAATATCTCGATATTCCACTTCCAGTGCATAGGACTTGCGAAGCGTATATTACCTAACCTCCACAGTAAAACAAGATAGGTCATACACTGCTTTTGAAGCCAGTGGGAATTTATATCAATTCTGCTGGATACCGTTCGGAGTGACGAATGGTGTTGCTTGTTTTCAGCGTGCTATCGACAAAATCATTCGCGAAGAAAACTTGAAGGGGTCGTTCGCTTGTCTCGATAATATAACTGTGTGACGCAAACAAAGATGATTACGATAAGAATTTTACTAACTTTCTTAATGTTGTGAGAAAGTACGGACTTACTCTGAACGAAGAGAAGAGTATCATCGGTACGAAAGAAATTAACCTCTTGGGTTATGAAGTTTCACACGGTCTGATGAAGCTCGATCTTGAAAGATTATGACCTTTTCAGGAACTCTCTCCTCCAAAAGATATGAAACCTCAGTGACGAGCTATAGGTTTATTTTCATACTATTCTCAATTGATACCCCGTTTTCGGATAGGATTCTTCCACTGGTCCCTAACCACGTACTTCCCTTACCAGACCATGTCAGTGTCATTTGAAACACTCAAGAGCGAGCTCGAACGTGCCGTCGTCATCACTGTCGATCCCGAGGTACCATTGGTCGTTGAAAAAGATGCCTTGGATATAGCTATCTCAGCCACAATGTCACAAAAACACAAGCCGGTCGCATTCTTTTCCCGGACTCTGTCTCAAAGCGAAAAGCGTCATTCATCCGTAGAAAAAGATGAAAACGCTATTGTGGAGGCTATCCGGAAGTGGAGGCATTATTTACTGGGTACATTTCCGACTCATCACGGATCAAAAGCCGGTCGCCTTTCTGTTCGACTTCCAACAGCATGGGGATACCAAAAATGATAAGATTCAGAGGTGGCGAACAGAATTATCGTGCTACAGTTTCGACGTCGTTTACCGCCTCGGTCATGAGAATGACGCAGCCGACACACTGTCTTGCAGCTTCTGCTCCGCGTCTACGTCACTCGCGTCACTCAGAGGATTACACAGCTCACTTTGCCACCCGGGTGTTGTCCGCATGCTTCATTTCGTCAGGACGAAGAATCTACCGTACTCAGTTGAAGATGTGAACTCTGTCACCGGTGGTTGTACACTCTGTGCCAAGTGGAAACCACAGTTTTGCAAGTTACCTATCGGAAATCTGACCAAAGCCACCTCGCAGTTTGAAAGACTAAACATCGATTTTAAGGGGCCGCTTCCCTCCATATCCAAAAATCGGTACCTATTAACTATCAAATACGAGTACTCCAGGTTCTCGTTTGCTTATGCTCGCTCAGACCTGTCGACCGCCACAATTATACGTTGCCTTTCCCAGTTGTTTTCGATTTCCTGTACGCCGTCCTACGTCCATTCGGAGAGGGGTTTTTCTTTCATATCTAAAGAACCAAAGAAATTCCTCCACCGCAAGGGTATCGTTACCAGCAGAACAACGGCCTACAGTCCTCAGTCAAGCGGACAGGTCGAGAGACTCAATGAAACCCTCTGAAGAACCATTGATCTTGCAACCTAGTCAAAAGAACTACCATGCGCCCAGTGGGAGGATGTTCTTCCCGACGCATTGCACTCCATCAGGTCACTACTGTGCACTGCAACAAATGAAACACCACATAAACGATTATTCACTTATCACCCTAAATCATCATCAGGGGTCTCAATACCTATCTGACTGAGTAGTCCAGGATCGGTCTCGATGCGTCGTCCTGTGAGGTCAATAAAAGACGACGAAGTTGAACTGATTAAATGCAATCCGAAATACGCTCATGTTCGTTTCCCCGACGGACAGAAAGACACTGTCTCTATACATCATTTGGCACCTAAAAGTCAAGCCTCAGAATCACCGAGGGCCGTGGAGTTTGCCGAAAATCAACCTACGACTCTAAATGATGACTGTCAGCCTTTACGCGACACCGTGTGTAATCCCCTTGATGCACAAGAGTCTACAGACACTCTCTCTTCTCACTCCAATATCAGAGTCATATATTAACGAATCAAATACACACTCTTTAGTAAAAGCACAGCATCAAGTTCATCCCTACAGCCTAAGAAATAAGAAAGTTTGGAACATCTCCAACACAAACGTCTTCGACCGAAACAGTTCGCGAGGGGTGAGTGTCATGTTCATCTACTATTTCCTGCCTACCTTAGTTTTATTACTGTTGTTCTGTTAAATTTCTGCTTCGTTGTTTTCAGATAGCACGGTTCAGTTATATGCCAAATAAAGCCTAAATTCTAGGCCTCTGTCTTCTTCCTGCCTCAACCATTCGGATTTCGTAAGGATACACGTATCGATATCCATTCCCGTTCAATTCAGTTTGAAAAATGATTGTCTATGCACCTCACAGCATTGTCTTTATACGAAAATCAAAACCGTCGGGGGTGTGAAAAATTAGAAGACAACTATAAAACAATAATGACCCAGATGAATGGCTTTGTCTGTCGTCGGAAGCATCAGAAACGATGCAAGAAAACCCATTCAATCCTGGGGCATAGGAGCGATGGAACGGATAGCCTCTGTAGCAAAGAAGGGATATCTGGATACTATGACCCTAAAACTCGAAGGGGTCAATCACACAGGATTCTGATGAGTGGAGTGGAGCACGACAAGGTTGCCTCTCTGCATATATATATATATATATATATATATATATATATATATATATATATATATTTGTTATCCATACTTTTAGAGCCGTACATAAATGTCTTTTGCACACCGGTTTGAAATCAAGCACGGTGCCAACGCAGCAACAACAATTACAAAAATAGGAGTAGAGCAGAATCGAATAAAGTCAGTGAAAAAATAACACTGCGATCTTTTTTCTTCGATGTTTTTCGTCGTTTTCTTTGTTGGAATGACAGTTCTGTGATTACGGGGCGCCAGAATTCGACAGACAAGCCACACACTATTAGCGCCGCTGACTTCTATTTTCAGTCACGTCCCTCAATGTCTCTAACCAGTGACAATCCTCGTCCCTTGGACCCCAATCAAGGAAGCGGGAAGCACCAACCGGAGCCAATGCTGGTGCTGGCTTTTTCATGTCTCTAAGCCAAGTCATGGCCTGTCCGCCGCATCGCCTCTCCCAGTCTTACCCAGCACGTGCGAATGGGGCACGGAAGGGTAGACGATGGACAAGTATTTGTAAAACATGACCGAGTCGCCGGAGGCGGTGTAGAGCGATCACTTTGTTAAGGGGGCAGCTATCCGTGCCTAGCACACCACGGCGCACCTCACCATTACTTATTCGATGTTACCACCAGACGCGAGCAATACTTTGAAGACATTGGTCGAACACGAATAGACGCCAAGAATCCTAGACGCAAAGTGGCCAGGTTTCACAACCATAGAGTAAAACACTACAAACTGCGGTAGAGTACATCATCATCATCATCATCATCGCACAGCGTTAAACAGTAGGGCAAGCCCCACTGACCACTGACTTTCTCACCATGCTGCACGTTGAATTAAAAAGTATGAATATACAAGATGGACAGGGAGTGGACCTACATGGGTGGGAAAAGAAAAGAATGCCCTAGTAGCCAACACACGGAATACACAGTCTAACTGTACAAACGTACACCGATCAAACATTCTGATTCGATAGAAAGTGACAACACGATCTCCACTGTTCGCGGTTCGCAGCCATATCCTTCAGTGTCTCCAGCCAACTGGTAGACGGATCTTTTGGACCCCAACCACGAAGACGTGAAGCACCTACTTTTCCTAAGTCTGCTGTACATTTTTTCATTCCTTGCTGCCACGTCATCTGTTGACCTCCACGTGGTCTCTTCCACTCCCTGGGAGGGGCGGAGAATAGGACACGGTACGGTAGACGTGTTTGCCATACGTAACACATGTCCCAACCAACGAAGTCTACTAATTTGGATACACTGTGACAAAACGTTCTCTGAATTAGTACCCAATACTCGCTTTCTTACCTCATCGTTGCTTACTCGGCTATTCCACCCAATCCTAGCGATAATACGTAAACATCGATGGTCGAAAACCTCAGGACGACGAATATCTTCAGCGCGCAGACTCCAAGTTTCGCAACCATACAACAAAACTGAACGCACAGTGGCACAGTATACACGACCTTTCAACTTCAGTGAAATATCGGATCGGCGCCACAAGTGCTTCAGTCCAGCGTACGCCGCTCGAGCTTTGGATATCCGCGTGCTCACCTCTACTACTGTGCTCCCATCCGTCGTCACGCAGCTACCGAGGTAGGTGAAGTGATCGACAACTGACAGCACCTCCCCATCGAGCATCAAGCTCGGAATCGTTGACATCCAGTCTTGTAACATCACCTTGCACTTTGAAGGTGCAAAGCGCATGCCGAATGGAGCTACAGCTCTTGCGAGATTATCTAGTGCACGCTGAGCATGTTCCGTGGATTCGAACAAGCAGACAACGTCGTCTGCGTAATCTAGGTCACATAGCATTTCACTATCTCCTTGTTCGACGCCTACATCCTGAAGATTTTGCAAAGCACTCTCCATCATTTCGTCCATGACGAAGTTAAAAAGGAATGGAGACAAAGAGCATCCCTATCGAACACCACTGGTCGTTTCGAACCGACCGGATCGTTCGCCGTAAACCCTTACGCGGCCAGAACTATGAGAATACAATGATCTCATTAGGTTCACGAACTTCTGGGGCATACCTTTCCGATGAAGAGTACTGAAAAGCGATGTTCGATCAACTGAATCGAGTACACACGTCCCTTGAGAGAGACGTAGGTCACAGTGACGCCATATGTGTCGCAGGTTTCAGAAAGCTGTTCTAGATCTCGCTATTCCTGAACCGATCGCCTTCCCAACACCACCTCCAGCTGTTATGAGCTTTCAAGGTACTTAAAATCCCCAGCTAACTCAAGTTGATCACAACAAAGGGTGAGTGCAGGCACAGGCTCCTGCCAATCTTGCAAAAGCACTTTGCACCTGGAAGACACAAGGTGCATCCCATATCTGCATACCTCAATTTCCAAACGGTCTAAAGCGTGTTGCATTGTTGTGCATTATCACTCGAAAGCCTTGATTCCTAAGAGGAGTTCAACTCCGTTTGGAAGACCAGAAAAGGGACTTATTGGAACATCTACGGCAGAGCTGAGAAGGAATGGAGACAGGGCAATCTTGTCGTATTCCATTGGAGACGGTAAAAAGGGCGAAGCTGACCGCAGGCCTCAATCCGACCTGAGGTATAACGATACAACCCTTTCATGACTGATACATACCTCTCAGATACTTTATTTCTCAACATGCAATCCAATAGTGTAGTCCTACCAGCAGAATTGAAAGCTGTGGGACTGTCTAGAATCAGGGTGATCGCGGTTTCTGGAAGGTGTGACGGTGTTCCAGCAGCTTTCAGAGGGTGAATATCTAATCGATACATCCGCGACCTGCGCAAAACTCACCCTGCTCCTCACGAGTCTGCTGTTCACGCGTGTGGTTTAACGTGCGAAGTATGACAGACGCAAGCAGCTTCGACGTTACTGGGATAAGGGTTACACCCCTATCGTTAGCGCGGTATCTGAGCGAGCCATTCTTAAAGATGGGGACAACAATCGATAACTATCACAAGGAAGGGACCTGCTCAGAATTCCAAACCTTTGAGAACAAAACATGAGGTTCACCAACCAGTTGCATTCCATTATCTTCAAAGACGGCCGGGGAAGGTCATCGGAACCCGGAGCTTTGTACCGTCCTAAGACTTGGATTCTCCGGTAGGTGGATCTGCCGAAATGGACCACTGCATGGGCGCAGGAAGAGCCATTGGAGGGGCTGACACTGAGGGCCAGTTAGTCTAAAAGTGATCCATCCAGCGTTTGAGACGTCACTGTTGATTAGGAATTGACGGACCGTCAGCTTCACGGATCGTTTCGCTCACACCTAATGGTTTCCTACCGGTATCTCCATGTGAGAATAGCTTACGGGAATTTCCCATAGTGGCAGTATGTTCCATCTCTGATTCACGTTGCAACTACCAGACTTCGCGGTCCTTACGAAGACTGGTGTTAAGTGCACGCCTTATTACGAGTCGTGCTTCGTTATAATCGCTTCCAGCCGGAATCGACTGCCGTGCGTTGAGAAGGCGCAGAGATTCGGTTGAAATTCAGGACCATACGGCATAACGCAACAGGTCACAAGTCACATATCAGCGGAATGCACCGCATTCTTGTGTTACGTTATCACGTACGGCTATATAAAAAAGTTGGGCCAGCGCGTACTGGAAGACAAGTAGTGAAGATGGATCATAAGGCCTACTGCAACCAAACCATCGCTGTAGCGTCACCATCATGATCGTCGTACAGCGTTAAACAGTAGGGCAAGCCCCACTGATCACTTTTCTCACCGTGCTGCACGTGGAAACACAAGGAACGAATATATAAGATGGAGAGGGAGTGGACCTACATGGGAGGGAAAGGGAAAGAGTGCTCTAGCAGCCAACACACGGAATACACAGTCTAACTGTACAACACACATTGACCAATCATTCTGATTCGACCGAAAGTGACAACACGATCGCCACAGTGCACGGTTCGCTGTCAAATCCTTTAGTGTCTCCAGCCAACTGGTTGACGGACCTCTTGGACCCCAACCGCGAAGGCGTGAGGCACCTGCTTTTCTCGAGTTCGCTGTACAACAATCATTCCTCGCTGTCACGTCATCTGTTGACCTCCAAGTGGTTTGTTCCACTCCCTAGGAAGAAAGGAGGATAGGACACGGTATGGTAGACGTGTGTTTGCCATACGTAACACGTGCCCTAACGAACGAAGTCTACTAAGTTGGATACGCTGTGAAAGAACGTTCTCTTAATTAGTACCCAGCAGTGGCTCCAAAATACGATGACGGAGGATGGAAATTCATGGTCACAGTTCGTTGTATAAAGTGACACTCATTTTTTCTGATATAAATTTTTATGAAGTTGGGCTTTTGTGCGCAACCGCGGATTGATTCCGCTGAAAGGCGTACGTGGAATTATGACTACAGTAATCAATTAAATTCCGCCAGGAGACTGCAGTGCACAAGTTTATTTGACGCCCAACTTTTAGGCCATGCCTTTTATTCATACGGCAATTAGTGACCATTTTTTAACAACGAGCAAGCAAACCTACGACGTTTCTAGGTGATCCAAATGTGAAAAGTCTTCGGCCCCGGCAGGATTCGAACACACGTATGGTCACCATCCTCGCTTTAGTACCGCGAGTGCTCTACCAGCTGAGCTACGAGGCCACGCCGAAGGACCTTTGACTTTCTGCATATGGATCACACAGTATAACCGCCCAAATTACAGTAGCACATGGCATCCACCACAGTGAACCAGCTTGTAATTTGACTGCCTACAGCAGGATTCCCCTTTGTACTAAGCGGACTCCACCGGTTAGGTGCATAAGGAGTTTTCAATGTATTGATGTTTGGCAGATTTTGACAATGTTTTGGGGTGATCCAAATGTGAGAAGTCTGGCCCCGGCGGGATGGTCTTGTGACAAAAAATGTCATAAGGAAATACCATCATTATTTAAAATAAACCACAGATGACTCCTTTAGATGCCAATAACACCGTTCATTAGTTTACAGAAGTGCCATGGTTTATTCGTCGCCAGCTCACACATGGCAATGATGCAGTGCCCAACCATGCTCTGCAACTCGATCTACACAGCGGATTCGGCTGTACGTACAGTCCGCAGTGTGGTTCAGTTCAGTTCAGTTCAGTTCAGTTCAGTTCAGTTTGCACAGGACTTGGTGTGGCTAGAGCCAATCTTGTGTCCAGATAGTTGTGTTGTCGGCGCGTTTCCGTAGCTCCCAACACTGCGTGATTTTCTTTTTCTGAAAGGCAGAAATTTTGTGCAGTATCAGCCCTGGCAGAGTAAGGTGGAAACAATAAGTAAGTTGCATCTGACCCTAAAAGCTGCTTAGCATAACTCGGGGTATACTGCCACCCAACATAGGTCTAGTGCTTTCTTAAAGGCCTTCACTGATGTGGTATTTATGACCTCTTCCGGGAGCTTATTCCAATAGGGTACCACTCTATTTGAGAAGTACTTCGCCCTAATTTGGAGCCTCGAATGTTTCTTTTGTAATCTAAGGCTATGCCCCCTTGTGCCTCTCTCGGGGATCAGCGAAAAAAGGTCTTCTCGACTTATTCCTGACAGTCCTTTCATTACCCTGAAGGTTTCTATCAAATCCCCGCGAATGCGCCGTCTTTCCATCGAGAATAGGTCTAGGGCACGGAGACGCTCTGTGTAGTTAAACCCCCTTTGCCCAGCCACCATTCTAGTGGCTAGCTCTTGCACTTTCTCCAGACAGTCGATATCTTTCTGGTAGTACGGTGCCCAGGCCTGCACGCAGTACTCCATATGCGGCCTAACTATGGCCTGATATATCGGAACGAATATCTCCGGATCTCTACACGACATAATGGATCTAACTCGAAAGAGTTCCCTCCTGGCCGTATTGGCTGCTGAGGTGCACTGCTTTGACGGCTTAAAGCTGTTGTCCATTATAACGCCCAAGTCTTTGACCTGCGAGACCACTTGCAACGAACCCACACTACTCTCACTAGCCCCTGTATTTGTGGTCAAGCATTGACACTTGGTGAGGTTTAGTGGAAGGTCCCATTTGCGTGCCCAGTTTTGTACTGCTAACACGTCAAGTTCTATATCTACTCCAGCTATCTTGACGTCATCGGCAAACATAAAGGTGGGGTTTGTAAGCCCACGTGCTAGGTCGTTGATGAAGATGAGGAAGAGCAGAGGGCCGAGCACCGAGCCCTGTGGCACCCCACTCGTTACACCTTCCGGTTTTGAAACATGGTTCCCCACCTTAACACTAAAGGTTCGCCCTGCTAAGAAACTACTTATCCATTGTCTTGCCTTCCCAACAATTCCCATGGACTGCAGTTTGACGTCCAGAAATCTGTGGTTCACGGAATCAAATGCCTTGCTGAAGTCCAAGTAACAGAGGAACAGCAGGAGATTCGTCAGACAGGATCGCCCTGCCACAAACCCATGCTGAGCGTTTGATATGAGGTTGTGTTGAACCAAATGCCTAGAGATCTGCTTCCTGACTATTCGCTCCAGGCACTTACACAGTACCGAAGTCAAGC
Source organism: Fasciola hepatica (assembly GCA_948099385.1). Classification (NCBI taxonomy): domain Eukaryota; kingdom Metazoa; phylum Platyhelminthes; class Trematoda; order Plagiorchiida; family Fasciolidae; genus Fasciola; species Fasciola hepatica. Next base: position 2,286,059 of record CANUEZ040000012.1, on the reverse strand, counting down.
TAACCGGCCGGTAATTTTCCGCCTTTTGCCGGGGCCCACTCTTGTAAATGCCTACCACTGTTGCTCTCCTCCAGTCTCCCGGCACAATTCCCTCTCTAAGTGACGTTTCATACAGCTTCGTCACCGGAGCCTTCAGGACCTCGGCCAGAGGCTGAACGATTGCTGGATGAATCCCGTCTGGACCTGCTGCTTTGTTCCTATTCAAAGTTTGCAACTCCGCGTACACTTCTTCTTCTCCTACAGTAAGTTCGGGTATTGGAGGCGCCTGTGGGCCCTCCATTCTTTCCTCCAAACTATTTTCTGGTCGATATATGCTCTTGAAGAATTCCAAGAGCGTGTCAGCCTTGTCTTCGTCGTTTAGAACTAGTCGTCCCTGTGCTCCTTCCAAAGTTGCTACGCTCTCTCTCATACGTTTGTGAGATTGCACGTAGGCGTAGAATCGCTTTGGGTTTGTGCGGACCGACGCCGCTAAACGACGCTCGAAAGCATATTTCTCCACTCTTTGGATCTCTTGAGCCCTGTTCCTAGCCATCTTATAGCTATTCCATGCCCCCTGAGTTCTGTACAGTTTGTACGCCGCCCATCGTTGCCTACGAATAACTATGGCCTTGCGGACCTTCGACTTCCACCATGGGGGTAGACTTCTACTGCTTGCCACCATCAGGGGTGCGAACTCATCTGTAAGTTCGAGTAGCCCCATCTTGATGGTCTCCCAACGTTCCTCTGCGGAGGCATTTGTGTGTCTCGGTGTCCACTGAATTTCCTCCGCCGCCTTCTTCAGTTCACCTATGTTGATTCTCCCATAGCGCCGACGTAACACGATTTCCTTCGGCGCCTTGCTTAGTCTTAGTGTGACCCTTAGGACTACATGATCACTTTTTCCAAGTGGCTCTTCCCACTTAATTTCCTTAACGTCCTGATGGTGCCGCGTTATGATTAAGTCAGGGAGAGACGGGTGCTGTCCACCTCTGTGTCTAGTGGCCTGTGTCACATGCTGCGTAAGTGCATGTAACTGGACCCACTGCAGAAATTTGTCGCCCGTTGATCCCCTTGGTGCGATCCCGTTTTCCCAGTTAATTTCGGGTAGATTGAGATCCCCTAATAAGATGAACTCCTTTGTCTGTGCCAGCACCGCATCTAGCATTTGGAAAAGCTCAACATCTTCCTCATCTGTGGCTAGCGGTGCCCTGTAGATACAGATAATGCATACTGTACGCCCCTCGATCCTAATAAAGCAGGATCTGACCTGTACATTACCGGAGACTAAGTTGAACGGAGCCTCCCAATGGCCTATGTCGGTCCGTATTAGAAGTGCCACTCCGCCCCCCTGCCTTCCATCTGTTCTATCCTGTCTGTAGGCAGCGTATCCCTGGAAGCGCATGTCAGTATATGGCTTTATCCAAGTTTCCGTCAACGCAACGACCTCAGACTCTGCGATCCTAGCCGTCAACTCCCCTCTTTTTCCCGGGAGACTGCAGGTGTTGGCGTACCATATTGACGGTTCCCTGGTCCTCGTTACTGACTTCATTGCTAATTCTAGGGCTAGGGTATCCTCGGGCGCAATCTCCGAGGTGATGCCCCGTTTTTTGCCTCTAAGGGTGTCGGCGGTGCAGCATCTTGCATATCGAGTGAGACTCTGAGTGTCGTGGCTTTTTCTTTTCCACCCGTCGCCCCAGTGTCAGGCTCGACATGCCCAAAGGACGTTACCCCCTTCTGAGTCGCCGTACCGATGGGCCGGGATGGTCTTGCGACCACCTTAGCCCAGCTGGTTTCCTCGGCTTTTCCCTCTGATACCTCCAACTTCGCTGGGTGCACCAGAGAGGACTTCTTGGGGGTATCCTTTAGAATCGGGCTGGCTGGCTGCACGTTCTCAACACCAACCGGACTAAATGCCCTGTGAGTCCCCTTCTTTTTGGTCTTTCGAACTTTCTGATCTTTGGTGTTTTGTATACCGGAGCCTGAAGCCACCTTTGGTACCTGGATTACTCCTTGGGCCTTAGGTGTTGACTTCCCAAGAGGAGTCATCTCCAGTTTCGCTATATGTAGCTTCGGCCTCTTAAAATCAGGTGTGCCCGTTCTCAGCGAGACTATGGCATTAGCCGGTTTCACAAATGCTGGGCTGTCAGGTGTAACCCTAACCATTCCCTGCGTGTTGCCCTCAACTGCTCCCGCCCTGGACAGCAGCATATCCCTCCAGTAGACACTGTGGAATACAACTGCCAGGGGTCGTGGCGGCGCTGGTTGTGCTCTACGCCATAGTCCTATTAGATGGCACTTGACTATTGGTGTCGTGGGAGGTAGGCCAGCCATCCTAAGAACCTCAGTCACATGCCGGCGGTTTTCCTCCTTCCTGATTCTACCGTCTTTTACAATGTTCTCCCTAAGGTTATGAAGTAGCAGTCTTCTACTTCTGTCTGCCATGACCTCAGTGTCACGCTTCATGCGCTGCACCTCAGCATCTAGGCGTTTGACATGCTCCTTGAGGGCTTCCACTTCCGTCAGGAGGCTTTTCCCTACGTTGGTGAATCCTGCTACCTCTTTTCCTTCTTTGCCCTTTGGCTTGGGTTGCCTTTTTTATTTTTGTGCTCTGGCACCCGGTTTTCCTTTCCCTGTAGGCTATGGATCGAAACGGCTCTCTCTAGTCTTGGTTCCAGCTCCACGTTCGTGTCCCCTTTCCCCAGCTCGCCTCGAATTATACGCGAGCACTCCCTTGCAAACGCAAAGCAATGGGCGCATATCCACTTGAGCGATGGGTACTGGATGTGCAGCTCGAAGTCTTTCTCTTCCAGCTTGGAGCACTTTTGATGAAACCAAATGCAACACTGGTCGCATTGAATTCCCTCATCTTGCACTAGGTCCGTGCATTTCTTGTTCCCACAGCTTTTTGCCTGGCCAATGGGATCAACCTTTGTCCCATTCATTTCGTTTCGAACACCCGTGGGACAATAAAAATTTTGAACAGACACAAACGGTACACTAAGGCAGGTGCAGTAAACCCGCACACTAAAAAGTTCCACAAAAACAGTACACTAGAAAAAGCGCCACAAAAAGATGTTAGCCGGTATCAGTTGCACTGACACCAACAAAAAACACCAAAAAGGACACCAAAAGGTATACTCAGTTTTTGAAGAGAATAAACTCCTCTGAAGAGAGTGAACTCTTCAAAAAGTACGCGTACCGAAATACTAATTACGATACGTTAGTTTGGCGAAATAACGTGTGTTATTCCACCAATCAATGCAAAAATGCTTAACGCTGAGAGCAGTTTGCACAGAACAGGTTTTGGCCACGGCCAATGGAGCATCCAGAATTCCTTCCATGGTATGCACACCAGCTATGCACCCACCACTGCCGAGTGTATTTCGTTGAATCTCTGCTAAAAATGAGAGGGAAACGGAAAACCTCTTCGCACATCAGTTGCGAGAGACATTATGCATCGTGAGCTTTCACTGAGACAGTACACAGTGAGCGAAAACGTCGAATAAAACATACTCCAGAGGGACCACAGTGCTCCCCATCATCCACCTAGCTAACATAACCAAGGCTAACTACGAGGAAGTATCTCGTACCACTTGCAATCTAGGGCACCTTTGAGGGACTGGACGGTCTGCAGATCTACCGCTCCACCAGGCAGACCATTCCAAATGTTCACAACCCTGTCGCTGAAGAAATGCGACCTAGCCATCAACCCAGCTCGGGCTTTTATCAGCTTTTTTCATGTCCCCTTGTTCTGGAGTCTACGGCCACTTGGAATAGACTATCTGGTCTAAGGCCAGAAAAGCCCTTCATTACCTTGAACGTTTCTATGAGATCTATTCGACTTCTCCTCCTTTCCTACGAGAAAAGATTCAGGTCACGGAGTCTCTGCTCGCACGTCTTACTCCTCCGTCATTCAACCATTCGCGTGGCGAGACGTTGGACTTTCTTCAGGCAGGCGGCGTCCTTCTTGTAGAAGGGTGACCAAGCATGCACGCTACCTTCTGAGGTCGTACTATAGCCGTGTAAATAGGTACGAATATCTCCGGCTGCCTATAAGACAGAGCCGACTGCAGTCTGAAGAGCCCCCGGTGATCCCTTTTTGCAGCAGCCTTGCCCTTGTCCGACCATTTGCAGTCACTGCCCATGATGGCCACAAGGTTGTTAACCCTACTGACTGCTTCCATGATGAACAGCCCTTGATCATCAGAGAGTTAGGCCTATACTGACTGGTGGTGGAAAATCCCCCCTGAAAACTTTGCGTTTCAGTGTTTTTCTTAACATCGCTCACTTGCTTACACTACTGGCGTGTCTTTACCAACTGGTTGTTTTTATGGACCAAATGTTGTTTGTTCGTGCCCAGAGCGCTACTTTGTCATAACCTTGTTCTGGACCTGCGTGGCGCACGTGCTGATTGCTTACACGCTGCAATTCGGTTTCTCGTTTGTTGAGTCCTTGTGATCTCATTGTTGAGGTTTGTACCTTTTTCGTGTCATTGCTCATTCAATAATCTAGTATCGTGGAATATCACGGATAAATGCCTTTTGATTTCGGGATCCGTTGCGAATTTGGCTACGCATTGCTCAAACGTGTGTTACGATACTCAATAGATCAATTCGGAACGGGGAAAACACGCAAAATGCCAAGAAAAGGATCAAAAACATTGGACTCTGGACAGAAAGTAACACGGCAAGTCACTGGGGAGGTTTTGAGTACATTTGATTTTTTAGTTAATGTTAGACCGCCCAGTCCTCTCAGTGCTAGTTCATATGATACTGAGGGCAATATGGACTGTAAGGATGTTGATCTATATGGCTGAGAATACTAGACCTAGAACGACAGTTACTATCGGCTAGACAACAGGCCCAGGAAGCAGAAAAGAGGTGTATACAGAAAGAGCTTCAGCACGAGACCAGCGACTACGACACTTCCCATAGATCAGGGTGCAATAAGATAAGGACCCCCACGCCGGTCTCCGACTATGAAACACCATCGATCGATTTGCCTAGAGTGGAGTTAACGGTTTTCGACGGGCGAGCTGAGCAATACTGCAAGTTTGTCAAACAGTTCGAGACGTTCGTTGAAAACAAGGTAAACGACCCCGGGCAAAGGCTTCTCTACCTTACTCACTACTGCCGAGGCCGAGCAAGAGAAGCTATCGACGGGTGCACCATGCTCGGCCCGGAACAAGGCTACACAAGAGCAAGGAGGATTCTAGGGGACTTGTTTGGCCAACCTTTCAAAGTAGCCCGTAACCTAATAGAGGGCGTGATGGTAGAGGCAAAGAGGACCAAGGGAGACGTCTACACAATAGCCGACCTGGTGATTAAGATGCAGAACTGCTCAACAGCCGTCGACCATTTAGGTTAAAGGGCTGACCTAGATGCCATGCACACTTTGGAAAACATAGTTCGACATCTCTTTCCCGAACTACAGGGTCGGTGGGCGGAAGAAGCAGAACGGATAAGCCGAAGCGACAGGGAGGCTAACTTCGAAGACCTGACCGAATACCTGGACAGGCAAACCAAAATAGCCGAGAGTAGATTTGGCCGACTTATCCAGGACAGCAACCGGACAAACAAGCCCAGTACTAGCCAGGCTCAAACCCCTGCACGGGAACATCCAAAATACTAACCTTGGACTATTGCGCACGCCATTTTACGCGATGCCGCGGCGCAACCAAATTGCAGATCCTGTGGTGCTAGCCATGGCCTACCAGAATGCCCCAAGTTCGGCAACGCCACAATAGACGAACGGTGGGGAATGGCGAGGATGGCAGGAGCGTGCTTTATTCGTCTCAACATCACGCACCGGGCGGCAGCTTGTAGGACAAGGAACAGATGTGATTACGAGGGCTGTACGGACAGATACCATCGGCTGCTGCATCAGGCGAGAGTAACCATATCCGAGGCGATCACCAAGCCCAGTGTTATTTGTTCAACGTCGCGGTCTGCCAGTAAACCGGTACGCTTAGGCGTAGTTTCCGTGGGAGTAACGACCCCAACTGGGGTGGTCAAAGCGTTGGCATTCATAGATAGTGGCTCGGATACCACGCTAGTAAGGAAGGAGTTTGCAGAGAGACATGGGATTAGAGGGAATCAATCTTCATTAGTAGTGAGCACAGTGAGTGGCACCGAAGTCATCCAGTCGACGAAACTGCACCTACAACTCGTTTCCTTGGTCAGCAACGATAGAGCAGAAACTCTAGAAGCATTCACCGTTAAAGATCTGCCGATGAGAGCACCTCAGTCAGACCAATCGATTCTGACTCAGTGGCCGCATCTCGACGGGGTTACGATCGAGGAGCGGCAGAATAACGAAATTGATTTGCTGACCGGTTTTGATGTACCGGAAGCGCATTGGGTCCTGGATCAAATCGCCCTATGCAGTGAGCACTATATTCGGCTGGACTTTATATGGTGGTACAGACGGAAGACGCGACAAACAAATCCAAATCAACTGCACTTCGGTGAAAACGGCGAACACTGAACAGGCATTGCGACAGCTGTATAACGCCGAATTTGCCGACCTGGCCATTGATAGAAATGCCCCATCACGAGAAGATAGGGCGGTTTTGAAAATGGTAGCCTAGAACGTTAAGTATGTGATAGATCGTTTCGAAGTTCCTGTCCCGTGGTGACCCAACATGAAACCTATGCCAAACAGCTGAGAAATGGCTCTGAAAAGATTATGCTTCCTCAAAACCTGGCTAATTGGGGAGCCACAATTAAGGATAGAATACACGCGAGCCACGCAAAATAACATCGACTTGGGTTATACAGAAAGAGTGGATACAGCGGTCATCAGCGCAAATTTGAGGTGATACCTACCCCATCACCTGGTCGTGAACCCAAAGAAACCGGGGGAGGTCAGAGTAGTTTTCGACTGTGCCGCGAAAAGGCAGGGTGTGTCACTCAACGACCATATACTACGGGGCCCAGAAGGGACAACACCACTAGTCGAGGTTTTATGCCGTTTCCGGCTAGGAAAAGTGGCCGTCTCTGCGGACATACGTGAAATGTTTCTACAAGTAAAGATGCCCGTTAAGGATAGGGACGCCTTTCATCTTCTCTGGTGGCCTGAAAACGACGCAAGTCGCGCACTTGACGAGTACAGGCTGGCCATTCATCCCTTTGGGACGGTATCATCTCCCCTCCGTGCTAACTTTGCCCTCCGGGAAACCCTCAGGCTTTTCGGCGGTACCAGCAGTTTGTTAGGAAGAGCAATGGACCACCTCTACGTGGACGATCTTCTGTGTTCCTCCGGCGACCCAAATACTGCCGTTCCTTATATGACCGAACTGATCGCCACTCTAAATTCCGGAGGATTCAACCTCACTAAATGGACTTCAAACAGCCAAGAGGTGCCCAATGTTATCCCGAAGACCGAGAAAATGCAGTGTACGAGAGAGCTTTCGGGATCCCCTTCACAAACGGAGCACATGCTTGGTCTTCAGTGGAAACCCAGAGGTGACGAATTTATTTTTACTCTAGACCTACCCAAACGACCAGTCACACGGGGAGGAATCCTACCATCGGTCTCAAGCCTCTATGACCCCCTAGGTTTCGTTTAGCCATGGTTGTTACCGGGAAAGTGCTTGCTGCAATCGCTGTGCCAAAGAGGGACGGGTTGGGACGAACCTCCCCAGGATGACGACGATAAGCGATGGCGCGACTGTCTGCACAGCCTGGAGCAACTTGATGAGATCAAAATACAAAGATGCTTAACAGGAATCAAGTGCACAGACAACGCCCAACTCCACTTATTTTCCGATGCATCAGGAATAGGCTGCGGGGTAGTTGCTTACGGCTGCTGGATGGGCGCATATGGTGGGCGGCACAGCCAGATACTATTCTCAAAGGCGAGAGTGGCTCTACTGAAAACGGTGTCCATTCCAAGGCTGGAACTGACGGCAGCAGTACTGGCCGTGAAAGCCTCAAGGCTGATTAGGAGATGCTTCGATCAGATAAACTGGGAACCAAACTTTTGGACAGACTCAGTCACGGCACTTCATTACATAAACAACATTACCACTCGTTTTAACACTTTCGTGGCCAACAGACTCACTATAATCCACGAGTCGACTAAGACCGATCAATGGCACCATGTGTAACAGCCGGTCGTGGAAAATCCCCCTTTTTCCCTCGCGATTCAGTGTTTTTTCCCAACATCACTCATTTACATACACTATTGACTTGTCTTTACGAACTGGTTGTTTTTCTGGACCAATTGTTGTTTGTTCGCGCTATTTTGGCACATCCTTGTTCAGGACCTGCGTGACGCACGTGCTGTCTGCTCACACGCTGCTATTCGGTTTCTCGTTGTTGAGTCTTTGTAATCGTATTATTGAGGTTTGTATATTGTTTATGTCATTGTTTATTTTATTAATCTAGTATCGTAGAATATCACGGATAATCGTCTTCTGATTTCGGGATCCGTTGCGAATTTGGCTACGCATTGCTCAAACGTTCGTAACAATACTCAATAGATCTATTTGGAACGAGGAAAAATCACGCAGAATGCCAAGAAACGGTACAAAAGCAGTCGAATCCGGACAGGAAGTAACACGGTAAGTCTCTGGGGAGGTTTTGGGTACATATGATTCTTTAGTTAATGCTAGATCGCCTAGTCCTGTCAGTGCTAGCTCATGTGTTATTGAAAGCAATATTGATCGTAAGGATGTCGATTTATATAAGCTGAGAATACTAGAACTAGAGCAACAGTTACTTTCGGCTAGACTACAGGCGCATGAAGCAGAGAAGTGTACACACAAACAGCGAGAGCATGAGACCAGTGACTTCGACACTTCCGATAGGTTAGAGTGCAATAAGGTAGGGAACCCCACGCCGGTCGCCGACTATAAAACACCATCGATCGATCTGCCTAGAGTGGAGTTAACGGTTTTCGACGGGCGAGCTGAGCAATACTGCAAGTTTGTCAAACAGTTCGAGACGTTCGTTGAAAACAAGGTAAACGACCCTGGGCAAAGGCTTCTCTACCTTACTCACTACTGCCGAGGCCGAGCAAGAGAAGCTATCGACGGGTGCACCATGCTCGGCCCGGAACAAGGCTACACAAGAGCAAGGAGGATTCTAGGGGACTTGTTTGGCCAACCTTTCAAAGTAGCCCGTAACCTAATAGAGGGCGTGATGGCAGAAGCAAAGAGAACCAAGGGCGACGTCTACACCATGGCCGACCTGGTGATCAAGATGCAGAACTGCTCAATAGCCGTCGACCATTTAGGTAACAGGGCTGACCTAGACGCCATGCACACTTTGGAAGGCATAGTCCGTCACCTCTCTCCCGAACTACAGGGTCGGTGGGCGGAAGAAGCTGAACGGATAAGCCGAAGCGACAGAGAAGCCAACTTCGAAGACCTGACTGAATACTTAGACAGGCAAACGAAGATAGCTGACAGCAGATTCGGCCGACTCATCCGGGACAGCAACCGAGCAAACAAGCCCGGTACTAGCCAAGTCCAAACCCCTGTACGGGAATATCCAAAGTACCAGCCTTGGACCAACACACACGTCATTTCACGAGATGCTACGGCGCAACCAAATTGCAGATCCTGTGGTACTAGCCATGGCCTACCAGAATGCCCCAAGTTCGGCAACGCCACAATAGACGAACGGTGGGGAATGGCGAGGATGGCAGGAGCGTGCTTTATTCGTCTCAACATCACGCACCGGGCGGCAGCTTGTAGGACAAGGAACAGATGTGATTACGAGGGCTGTACGGACAGATACCATCGGCTGCTGCATCAGGCGAGAGTAACCATATCCGAGGCGATCACCAAGCCCAGTGTTATTTGTTCAACGTCGCGGTCTGCCAGTAAACCGGTACGCTTAGGCGTAGTTTCCGTGGGAGTAACGACCCCAACTGGGGTGGTCAAAGCGTTGGCATTCATAGATAGTGGCTCGGATACCACGCTAGTAAGGAAGGAGTTTGCAGAGAGACATGGGATTAGAGGGAATCAATCTTCATTAGTAGTGAGCACAGTGAGTGGCACCGAAGTCATCCAGTCGACGAAACTGCACCTACAACTCGTTTCCTTGGTCAGCAACGATAGAGCAGAAACTCTAGAAGCATTCACCGTTAAAGATCTGCCGATGAGAGCACCTCAGTCAGACCAATCGATTCTGACTCAGTGGCCGCATCTCGACGGGGTTACGATCGAGGAGCGGCAGAATAACGAAATTGATTTGCTGACCGGTTTTGATGTACCGGAAGCGCATTGGGTCCTGGATCAAATCGCCCTATGCAGTGAGCACTATATTCGGCTGGACTTTATATGGTGGTACAGACGGAAGACGCGACAAACAAATCCAAATCAACTGCACTTCGGTGAAAACGGCGAACACTGAACAGGCATTGCGACAGCTGTATAACGCCGAATTTGCCGACCTGGCCATTGATAGAAATGCCCCATCACGAGAAGATAGGGCGGTTTTGAAAATGGTAGCCTAGAACGTTAAGTATGTGATAGATCGTTTCGAAGTTCCTGTCCCGTGGTGACCCAACATGAAACCTATGCCAAACAGCTGAGAAATGGCTCTGAAAAGATTATGCTTCCTCAAAACCTGGCTAATTGGGGAGCCACAATTAAGGATAGAATACACGCGAGCCACGCAAAATAACATCGACTTGGGTTATACAGAAAGAGTGGATACAGCGGTCATCAGCGCAAATTTGAGGTGATACCTACCCCATCACCTGGTCGTGAACCCAAAGAAACCGGGGGAGGTCAGAGTAGTTTTCGACTGTGCCGCGAAAAGGCAGGGTGTGTCACTCAACGACCATATACTACGGGGCCCAGAAGGGACAACACCACTAGTCGAGGTTTTATGCCGTTTCCGGCTAGGAAAAGTGGCCGTCTCTGCGGACATACGTGAAATGTTTCTACAAGTAAAGATGCCCGTTAAGGATAGGGACGCCTTTCATCTTCTCTGGTGGCCTGAAAACGACGCAAGTCGCGCACTTGACGAGTACAGGCTGGCCATTCATCCCTTTGGGACGGTATCATCTCCCCTCCGTGCTAACTTTGCCCTCCGGGAAACCCTCAGGCTTTTCGGCGGTACCAGCAGTTTGTTAGGAAGAGCAATGGACCACCTCTACGTGGACGATCTTCTGTGTTCCTCCGGCGACCCAAATACTGCCGTTCCTTATATGACCGAACTGATCGCCACTCTAAATTCCGGAGGATTCAACCTCACTAAATGGACTTCAAACAGCCAAGAGGTGCCCAATGTTATCCCGAAGACCGAGAAAATGCAGTGTACGAGAGAGCTTTCGGGATCCCCTTCACAAACGGAGCACATGCTTGGTCTTCAGTGGAAACCCAGAGGTGACGAATTTATTTTTACTCTAGACCTACCCAAACGACCAGTCACACGGGGAGGAATCCTACCATCGGTCTCAAGCCTCTATGACCCCCTAGGTTTCGTTTAGCCATGGTTGTTACCGGGAAAGTGCTTGCTGCAATCGCTGTGCCAAAGAGGGACGGGTTGGGACGAACCTCCCCAGGATGACGACGATAAGCGATGGCGCGACTGTCTGCACAGCCTGGAGCAACTTGATGAGATCAAAATACAAAGATGCTTAACAGGAATCAAGTGCACAGACAACGCCCAACTCCACTTATTTTCCGATGCATCAGGAATAGGCTGCGGGGTAGTTGCTTACGGCTGCTGGATGGGCGCATATGGTGGGCGGCACAGCCAGATACTATTCTCAAAGGCGAGAGTGGCTCTACTGAAAACGGTGTCCATTCCAAGGCTGGAACTGACGGCAGCAGTACTGGCCGTGAAAGCCTCAAGGCTGATTAGGAGATGCTTCGATCAGATAAACTGGGAACCAAACTTTTGGACAGACTCAGTCACGGCACTTCATTACATAAACAACATTACCACTCGTTTTAACACTTTCGTGGCCAACAGACTCACTATAATCCACGAGTCGACTAAGACCGATCAATGGCACCATGTGTAACAGCCGGTCGTGGAAAATCCCCCTTTTTCCCTCGCGATTCAGTGTTTTTTCCCAACATCACTCATTTCCATACACTATTGACTTGTCTTTACGAACTGGTTGTTTTTCTGGACCAATTGTTGTTTGTTCGCGCTATTTTGGCACATCCTTGTTCAGGACCTGCGTGACGCACGTGCTGTCTGCTCACACGCTGCTATTCGGTTTCTCGTTGTTGAGTCTTTGTAATCGTATTATTGAGGTTTGTATATTGTTTATGTCATTGTTTATTTTATTAATCTAGTATCGTAGAATATCACGGATAATCGTCTTCTGATTTCGGGATCCGTTGCGAATTTGGCTACGCATTGCTCAAACGTTCGTAACAATACTCAATAGATCTATTTGGAACGAGGAAAAATCACGCAGAATGCCAAGAAACGGTACAAAAGCAGTCGAATCCGGACAGGAAGTAACACGGTAAGTCTCTGGGGAGGTTTTGGGTACATATGATTCTTTAGTTAATGCTAGATCGCCTAGTCCTGTCAGTGCTAGCTCATGTGTTATTGAAAGCAATATTGATCGTAAGGATGTCGATTTATATAAGCTGAGAATACTAGAACTAGAGCAACAGTTACTTTCGGCTAGACTACAGGCGCATGAAGCAGAGAAGTGTACACACAAACAGCGAGAGCATGAGACCAGTGACTTCGACACTTCCGATAGGTTAGAGTGCAATAAGGTAGGGAACCCCACGCCGGTCGCCGACTATAAAACACCATCGATCGATCTGCCTAGAGTGGAGTTAACGGTTTTCGACGGGCGAGCTGAGCAATACTGCAAGTTTGTCAAACAGTTCGAGACGTTCGTTGAAAACAAGGTAAACGACCCTGGGCAAAGGCTTCTCTACCTTACTCACTACTGCCGAGGCCGAGCAAGAGAAGCTATCGACGGGTGCACCATGCTCGGCCCGGAACAAGGCTACACAAGAGCAAGGAGGATTCTAGGGGACTTGTTTGGCCAACCTTTCAAAGTAGCCCGTAACCTAATAGAGGGCGTGATGGCAGAAGCAAAGAGAACCAAGGGCGACGTCTACACCATGGCCGACCTGGTGATCAAGATGCAGAACTGCTCAATAGCCGTCGACCATTTAGGTAACAGGGCTGACCTAGACGCCATGCACACTTTGGAAGGCATAGTCCGTCACCTCTCTCCCGAACTACAGGGTCGGTGGGCGGAAGAAGCTGAACGGATAAGCCGAAGCGACAGAGAAGCCAACTTCGAAGACCTGACTGAATACTTAGACAGGCAAACGAAGATAGCTGACAGCAGATTCGGCCGACTCATCCGGGACAGCAACCGAGCAAACAAGCCCGGTACTAGCCAAGTCCAAACCCCTGTACGGGAATATCCAAAGTACCAGCCTTGGACCAACACACACGTCATTTCACGAGATGCTACGGCGCAACCAAATTGCAGATCCTGTGGTACTAGCCATGGCCTACCAGAATGCCCCAAGTTCGGCAACGCCACAATAGACGAACGGTGGGGAATGGCGAGGATGGCAGGAGCATGTTTCATCTGTCTCAACACCACGCACCGGGCAGCAGCCTGTAGAACAAGGAATCGATGTGGTTACGAGGGCCGCACGGGCAGACACCATCGGCTGCTGCATCAGGCGAGAATAACCATATCCGAGGCGAGTGCCAAGCCCAGCGTGATTTGTACAACTTCACAATCTGCCAGTAAACCGGTACGTTTAGGCGTAGTGAACGTGGGAGTAGTGACTCCGACTGGGATAGTCAAGGCGTTGGCTTTCGTTGATAGTGGATCCGACACCACTTTAGTGAAAGAGCCGTTTGCCGACAAACACCAACTGGCTAAAGGTGCGACGTCGTTTGCAGTGAGCACGGTGGGCGGAACACAGGTAATGACTGCCGGTAGATTAAGGCTGCAACTCATCTCTCTAGACACTAACGAGGAAATTGAACCAACGGAGGCATTCGCGTTAGCGGATCTCCCCATGCGAGCACCAAGGTCGGTGAACGCAATCTTGACTCGGTGGCCCCACCTGCAGGATGTAACCGTCGTAGACTGGGAAGATGATGAGGTGGATCTCCTCATCGGATGCGACGTGCCAGAGGCGCATTGGGTGCTTGATTAGAGAGCGGGCGACCGCCAGGCACCTTATGCCGTACGCACGGCTCTGGGATGGATGTTATACGGTCCAGTAGGGGTACGCGGTTCCGTGAATTACTTATCCGCCGAAACGGACCGCATAGAGTATCATCTGCAACGGCTGTATGAAAAGGAGTTTCATGACATTGGAGACGAAAGATTAACGTTGTCTCAAGAGGATCACTTCGCTCTACAAACGGTGCGGCAAGGCAATAGAGGCCTCAAAAAACAGTTCGAGTTTCCCCTCCCATGGCGCACACCGGTCGACCCGTGGACTGACAACATAAATTATGTTCTCCAACGATTACTTCGACTAAAAGAACGCTTCATTCGAGACCAGAATCTGTGGGAACGATACGCGGATTTGATGAAGCGAAACGAGGCCCTCGGTTACGTTGAAAAGGTGCCTGCCAACACCGACAGCAAAAGGGGTATCTGGTATCTGCCTCACCATCCGGTTATCAACCCCAAGAAACCCAATAAACTGCGGGTGGTTATCGACTGTGCGGCCAAGTTCCAGGGCAAGTCGGTAAACGATCGCCTACTACAAGGACCTGACTGGACCACACCACTGATCGATGTTTTGTGCCGTTTCAGAGTGGGTAAAGTGGCTTTGTCTGCTGACATTAGGGAAATGTTCCATCAGGTGAAGATTCCGGTAGGAGAACAAGATGCGTTGCGTTTCCTGTGGTGGGAAGGGAGCGACCGGGACAACGCAGTGGTGAATTATAGGATGACCGTCCATCCCTTCGGAGCCATATCGTCACCATTTTGTGCAAACTACGCCCTCCGAGAATCAGCGAACAAACATGGCTATCTAGTACATCGGACGGTGGTAGAAAGCGTCAGCAGGAACTTCTACGTCGACGACTACCTTGGATCATTCGATGATGTGGAATCAGCTCTAGAGCAGTTCAGGGGTCTGACGAGATTGCTGGAAGAGGGCGGCTTCCATCTAACTAAATGGATGTCGAACGCTTCGGAAGTGCTGAAGGTCATCCCGTATCACGAAAAGGCCGAAAGGGTAAGAGATTTGGACGGCTCTCCACTTCCTATCGAGCGCACCTTAGGAATACAATGGGATGCGGAAACGGACGATTTTGTTTTTGAACTAAACATTCCCGAGCTGCCAATAACCCGTCGTGGCATACTATCTGCTGTCTCAAGTTTGTTCGATCCGCTCGGTTTCGTCTCACCATGGCTGCTACCCGGAAAGATCTTGCTGCAGCGGCTGTGCCGTAAGAAAGTTGATTGGGACCAGTCACTGGACCGAGGGGACCGGCTGGACTGGGAAGAATGTTCGAACACCTTGAAGAAATTAGGGGACATAAGAATCCCACGATGTTTGACTCCTGGCCATACGACACGGACTGGAGAACTACATGCCTTTTCCGATGCATCCGAAGTCGGTTATGGAGCTGTGGTGTACGGACGATGGTGCACAGGAGATGGACAATATACCACGAGGATCCTGTTCGCCAAAGCCCGCGTTGCTCCACTGAAGTCGGTCTCAATCCCACGCCTTGAACTCAGCGCAGCCGTGTTGGCAGTCAGGGTGGTGCAAGCTGTGAAGAGATGTTTCGATCTCTACATTTGGTCGGTGAGCTTCTGGACGGATTCAACGATAGTACTTTAGTATATCAACAAAGTCCGGAGCCGGTTTGGTACTTTCGTTGCTAACCGGCTCACGATTATCCACGATGAATCGGCCACGCACCAGTGGAGTCATGTCAGGTCTGGCGATAATCCGGCCGACCTGTGCTCCCGAGGTGCGAACAACTTCAGGCAACTGGACACGTGGACGAGAGGGCCAAATTTCCTGCAATTGCCCAAACAGGACTGGCCCGTGTTTGAATTAAAAACCCCTACGGAATTGGAACTGGAGATCAAAGGCGTAGTGATAGCAACCAACGTCGTCGAAGCGTCGTCAATTCTATCGCGACTGGTCAGGTTTTCTTCCTGGATGAGGACGCTTCGTTCGCTAGTTTGGTTAACCAGGTTCAAGAGAAATTTACTAGTCATGAAAGGGCTACGGCCCTCAGGTCGGATACCGGTCGGCCCGATAGGTCCCGATGAGCTACAAGCGGCAGAGTACGATATTTTCAGAATGATACAACGCGAGGCTTTCGCCCAAGAACTCAAGAGGGCGGAAGAAGTGGGGCCGACCAATAAAGGCACGCCATCTCCAAGAGGCGAGCTGAAGCGTTTAAACCCCAAACTCATCAACGGACTGCTGCGGGTGGACGGTAGGCTGACCAACGCCCACCTGAACTTCGACACAAAGTATCCTATACTGCTGCCTGCGAGACAACCTGTAGTAGAGCTAATGATTCAACACGTCCACGCCATGGAGGGACGTGCCGGGGAAAGTCATGTGACGAGCGTCATCCGAAAGCGTCTTTGGTTGTTGAGAGGACGAGAGACTGTAAAACGCGTAATCCGACGGTGTGTGCAATGCCGGAGACGCAATGCCACAGCAGGCAAACAACTCATGGCTCCTCTACCAGAATGCAGGGTGATTACGGGCTGGTGGCCATTCAGTGACACCGGGTTGGACTATTTCGGGCCCTTGTGGATCAAGTGCGGGAAAAGATTAGAAAAGCGATACGGGTGTATCATTAGGTGCATGAAGTCACGTGCGGTACACCTGGAAGTCGCACATTCGATGACGACCGATTCGTTTCTACGGGCCTTGCAAAGATTTATCAACCGAAGAGGCGTACCGGCCGATATATACTCAGATAATGGGTCGAACTTTGTGGGCGCTCAACGGGAATTGCAGCGTTGGCACAAGAACATAAACAGGGACGAACTGCAGGATCGAACCGTGGCCTACGGCATACAATGGCATTTCAACCACCCACAGGCCAGTCACCGAGGCGGCATATGGGAACGCATGATCCGGTCCGCCAGACGGATATTGCTGTCAATCATGGAGCAGCAGCCGCCCGACGACGAGACGCTGAACACCGTCATGACTGAGGTGGAGCGAATCCTGAACAACCGCCCCCTGGTTCCAGTATTGAACGGCGACCCCACCCACCTGGCGCTCACCCCGAACGACTTATTGACGTTAAGGTCGAACGAGGGTTTCCAAGGGCCGGTAAACCTTCGTGGGAGCTACCTCCACGGGTGGAAGCAAGCGAACTATCTGGCCAAGGTCTTCTGGAGGCGCTGGCTACGGGAGTACCTACCGGCTTTGCAGACTCGACAGAAGTGGCTGGCCAAAACAAGACCATTCATAGTTGGGGACGTGGTTATGATCGCCGACGAACGCGCACATTTCAGCGCTTGGT
The DNA here is from genome assembly GCA_948099385.1 of Fasciola hepatica. Classification (NCBI taxonomy): domain Eukaryota; kingdom Metazoa; phylum Platyhelminthes; class Trematoda; order Plagiorchiida; family Fasciolidae; genus Fasciola; species Fasciola hepatica. Next base: position 2,268,642 of record CANUEZ040000012.1, on the reverse strand, counting down.
CTTTGGGAGTAGTTACGGAAACCATCAAAAGCACCGACGGAATGATAAGAACGATGAAGTTGAAGACAGCTAACGGAGTGCTAATTCGTGACATACGCAGTATTAACCTACTCGAGAGCGAAGACAGAGCTGATAACCCCGAGGCCCAGTAGACCTTTTCACACTAGTCATCGAGGTGGATAAAGAAACACCATATATACCACACAATCTCCGTCAAACACGTTAAGGTGCTCGCGGTCCTTTCGCTGACATTACAGAAGGTTCTTTCCGATATGTGGTGATGAGTGCGATTCCATTATACATCCCGATACATACACGCATGCGCGACGCACTCTACATCCCGTAAACCCATCATACATGTGACAGTGTCCTTTGTTTGCCTTTTGTTGACGCTACCGAATGCCCCTTGCATATGTGGAAGTAGCGGAGCTCAGGTCACACATACATGCTAAATTTACTCGTTTTCTTACCACACGGTCTTTTGTTGACATTGCAGAAAGTCCTCCTTTGATGTGTAGTCATACCTGTGATTTCATTGTAACCACGGCACACACACACACTCACACACACACACACTCAAGCACGTACATCCAGGAACGGACGGCCCCTTACGAGGACAACGTCTATGTGACCATTCACGCCCGCCATCGGTCATTTGGTCTTGTGGAAGATGTAGACTAGCCTCACGTCTATGTAGCCAATGGGTTATGTGCGACCAGTAGTAGAACGTCGACGACGAGCATTAGACGCGCGCACTGACAGCAGGGCCTAGGCAGATAGGAAGAATCAGTACATTTATACCGAACCTTTGACTTTGCTAAGGATCCAGGAGGATTTTGGTGGGCGGTGTAACAGCCGGTCGTGGAAAATCCCCCTTTTTCCCTCGCGATTCAGTGTTTTTTCCCAACATCACTCATTTCCATACACTATTGACTTGTCTTTACGAACTGGTTGTTTTTCTGGACCAATTGTTGTTTGTTCGCGCCCAGAGCGCTATTTTGGCACATCCTTGTTCAGGACCTGCGTGACGCACGTGCTGTCTGCTCACACGCTGCTATTCGGTTTCTCGTTGTTGAGTCTTTGTAATCGTATTATTGAGGTTTGTATATTGTTTATGTCATTGTTTATTTTAATAATCTAGTATCGTAGAATATCACGGATAATCGTCTTCTGATTTCGGGATCCGTTGCGAATTTGGCTACGCATTGCTCAAACGTTCGTAACACCATGTACAATCCGCCAGTAACCCGGCCGACTTCTGCTCAAGGGGCCTGAAAACACTAGAGAGGTTGCGGATGTGGACAATGGGATCGGACTTCATAACTGCAGCTAAAGAGATGTGGCCAATGCTAATAATACCTAAGGCTAATGATGGCGATATCGTGACTAAAAGACTGATACTGGCTACAAACTTCACGGGAAGCGTAAGCCTAACAGAAAAACTGTGCCAATTTCCCAACTGGACAAAAATGTTAAGAGCCGTGGTCTGGTGGACACGATTCAAAGTACTCCTATTGATTGTGAAAGGCGCAAGACCACAAAACATATGGAATGCGCGGACGATACTACCGGGCGAGCTGAATCAAGCCGAACTCGACGTTCTACGCCTACTGCAACTAGACGCCTTCCCGTTCGAGGCCCGCGAGCTAGCCAGGATAGATGATAACACCAAAGGAAGTAGGCTGTTGCACAGCAGTATCCGAGGACTAAATCCCATGCGGGCCAACGGACTACTGAGAGTTGGAGGGCGGCTGACGAATTCAAATCTAGAGTACGAAACAAAACACCCCATAATAATCCCTGGTGACCACTACATAACGAGACGCTTGATAGACCATGCGCATCGAGAAGAGGGACACGCAGGTTTGAATCACTTATTGAACAATATACGTCGACGATTTTGGGTGACAAAGGGACCAGCGACGGTCAAGCGAGTCATAGGTAACCGCATCACTTGTCGTCGCCGGAGAGCGGTAGCAGGCCAACAAATGATGGCCCCCCTTCCAGCCGTAAAAGTTCAACCGGAATGATGCTCGTTCGTGGAAATCGGCGTCGACCGCTTTGGCCCGTTACTTGTACGACAGCAAAGGAGCACCCAAAAGAGTAATGGCTGCCTGATAACACGTTTACAATCCGGAGCAGTCCATCCTGAAGTAATGCACAATACGACCACCGATTCATTTCTAATGGCCTTTCAAAGGTTCATCGCGAGGCGGGGCATCCCCAAGAATGCATACTCAGACAATGGCTCGAACTTCGTTGGGGCTCATAAGGAGTGGGAGAAATAGTGGAACCGCCTGGATCACGCCAAAATACAAAACAAGACCGTAACAAGGGGGATAGAATGGCACTTCAACCCACCTTATGCCAGTCATCGTGATGGCGTTTGGGAAAGACTGATACGATAGACTAGGAGAATACTCACAGCCCTGACCTCACAACAAACCCTCGATGACGAGACGCTGACTACTTCACTAACCGAAGTAGAACGCATATTGAACAACAGACCCCTGGTGCCGATCGTCCCAGACCCAGAAGGCAAACCGGCACTCACCCCAACGACCTGTTAATACTCCGGTCAAACGCTGGAACAACCACACCGAAAACCCTGCGTGGAACGTACATCGTTGGATGGAATCAAGTGAACCACCTGGCACAGGCTTTTTGGAAACGATGGACGAGGGAGTACTTACTGACACTGCAGCTTCGGCAAAAGCGGATCTCCAAACAGAGGTCGTTCTAACGTGTGGAGCCATGAGCAAACTTTGTGGGAGTGGTCTAGGAAACGATGAGTGTGGAGGGAACAGCAGTCCATATAAAAGGTGAGTTTAGGTTCAGAATGAATAACCCGTATCATTCAGAAAAAAGGGAGCGCAACTTGGAGGTCCTGAATTGGTGAGGAGTCAATTTCAAGCGGGATGCAAATCGAAAGTAAAATGAAATTTTTCAGGAGAAAACTGAGTGAAAAACCTTCGCGCAGGCTCGCCCCTTATTGTTCTGTTACGCTGACAAAAAATATATTGTCTTATTGATTCTTAGTGATATTCGGCGTCATAATTGGGAACCACGGATGGGGGGATAAGTGGACTCGCGTTCGGATGGCGTATCGAATTTTAATGAGTAAAAGATTCCTGTGTTGCCTATTCTGGCTCTGTTATTGGATTGTTTCACATGATACCAAGGTGACGTGCAGCTTCCCGTGGGTATGGTTCATCAAGCAGGGTAAGGGAAGTGTCAGTCAATCAGTAGAAGCTTGCTTTCGAATCGTTAATTGTGAAGCCTCAGTAGTAGAGGTGTTGCGTTAGGAGACGTCTATCAATCTACTGGTAAGCAGTTGGGAGTGACCAGGTCGTGTGGCTCGTCTGCAATCCCTTTCGGTATAAAAGTTGCCATTTTAGCCCCTGTCGGTAGAGGTCAAAGTGTGAGCATTGGTCACCGAAAGTGGAGCACGGGAGTGGGCGACGTCAAACCTGAAATAAATGATGTTAGCAGTCTGGACGTGGTTCCAGCTGTTAGTTATTATAATAAATAGTGACAGTTAGTAATGAGCTGGTTGGGTTTATGTGAACCGTCAGCGGCACATTTTATACTCTGATCTGGGTTTTACTTCGAGAGCTTAAGTAACCTCGGGTTGCAGGGGGTTGATAAGTACTACTACAGGCTAGCAAGATAGCGTAAAGCGGGTGGGCTGCTGCGTCTGCATTTCAAAGGGTAAATGGTTTGCACGCAATTAGAGGTTGTGAAGAGCAATTAAGTAAAATTTCGGGAAGAACCACTAGGGCATCGGTGGTAATGTGTTAGGGAAAGTTGTTATCATGCAGAGAAACGTGGACGTGGGTTCATCTGTGCTCCTACTCGGTAGTGCCAACCTACTGAAATTAAACTTAAATGTGGGCAGGGAAATCTCAAGACGTGGTGGATGCATGAATACCATATTTGTTATAAGTGTGAGGAGAGATAGTCAGTGGGGAATGGAAAATATGAACGGTTCTCCGTGTTCATTTTTTGTAGACTTAAGTGAGGCAGGTGTTGGTCATCTGTTGCCTCTGTAGTGTTACCAATATGCTACCATATGTTATCCATGTCAGTGGGCTTAGAGTCCAGGCTGCAGTAGTGATTGTAGTTGGCAGGAGGCTGTGGTTACTGTTAGGTAGGGTTGTAAACCTAAGCGTGGCTTGGACGCTAGGACATCGAGAAGGCCGCTTTCTAGGAGAGATGACGGAAGGTGGAGGGGTATAGATGGAAAGGGTGACCGGTTTCCACTGTGTTCTTATCTCTCTCTTTTTATTTATTTATTTATTTATTTTCCTTTTCCGGGCTTAACCGCGGTTGTAGTTATTCGTCAGGTACGTCGATACGCTGTCCAGGTCAATGAGTTGAAAGTCAGGGCTATGGTAGCGATTGTATTTCACGTCGATATGCATGCTAGGTGCGCTTATGGAGGGTATGGAGTGGTTGAAACTTAGAGCGGGAGGTGGGTAAGCGTATGTGGAGAGTCCAGTGCACTGTCACCCCAGTCAGTCTCGTGCGTGAAAAACCAAAAGCTTGTCGAGCGAACAAGGGCGATGTGGGGTTTCCCCTTTCGCAGGATCAGGTCTGAGCTGATGGGAGACATACCCAAAGATGAAGGTTGTCCAATTCCCTCACAGCCCGATTTCAGTGGTATTTGATGATGGAACCGATCCAACGGGGTCTTTTTTCCACCGTTTTTTTCTTCATTTTTTTGTTTCCTAACAGAGGGGTGGTTGAGCCCACATAGGAACTTTCCATAGCCCCCCCGTCCAATCGTAATTTTATGCGTAATTGCCTTTTTTCGCAACTGCTGGGGGTGGTCTGTTTGCCTCACGTTCAAACGACGCTATGGTATGGGTGCCGTTGACATCAGGGGTTTCGCTAGCATGGGCTTGAAAAATACAGAGTGGGACTATGCAAACACACGGAGTGGGACAACGAGCGTTGTAAAGCACAAGGTGGCATACGTGTGTCGGTCTCATACAGCGCCAGACCATGCCTCAGACCATCAGAGACCATTCCGGGCTAGCTGATGTGGATGAGTTTAGCTCTGCTGATGGGAAATAGTGTGGAGCATAGGAGGGAATATGATAGAAGTTGGTGGATGGTAGATACAGGGGTGAGACGAGAGGAAAGGCCACGAAGTAGGTACTAGCAAGTGCGCTTCTGGGATAAGAGGTTCTGGAATTAGACAAATAAGAAAGGCGAAATGGGGCCGGATATAAAACCCCGGGCGAGTCGTGGTAGCCAAAACGAAAGGGGAAAGGAGTGAAAAGATCAGGTAAGGTGGTAAGCAACGCAACTCTGTGTCCTAGGGTCCAAAGCCACATGCCTATTTGCTGCAGGGACATCTAAGCCAAAGAAACTTAGACTGGTTGGCAGTAGAACACGAGCATATTCGAAAATTAGGAGAACCGGCAAGCATTAAACTAGGTATAGTTATAAAAGTCAGCAAACTGTGGCTACAGTAGTATAGATTGTGTGCAATATAACGTAAAGGAGAATGGTTGCCCTGGCGTTTGTCATCGGGCGAGAGATAAAAGTTCTAGTGCAGTAATCCTAGTAATCGAACCCGTTTTTGTAGGCAACCTCTTCGGTGACGGTCTGGCCGGTAAGAAGGATCACATTGGGAACAGTCAAGGAATGATCCAGCGAGCCTCTGAACTGAAAAATTGAGAGACTCTCGTGGATGTTTAGCGGGAGTTTATTCCATAACTTTGAGTATATACATTATATATATATATATATAATATATATATATATATATAACTGTACGCGGACGCGATCATCGGACGGGTCATAAGAAAGCGGTCGAACGCAAAAGACTGGCGCATTGTGGTCTAGTAATCAAGGCAATCTTCATATGCTTGGTCTATGTTAATGTTATCACGGGTCATGCTAATTACAGAAGATGCGTCTAGGATTTTTCATATTACTCTTTTAAATTGTGTCAGCTTGCGACACGATCGCAGTGAGGCAGGAAGCTTATTTCAGAGGCTGGAGTAGATAGCCAAGAAATATCTAAATCTGATCGGGAGTCTAGATTGGGGGGTTGTAATGGTGAATTGCCTGTGGCGGAGGGAGTAGGGAGTCTCACTAGATAAGCCGAGTGGGTAATCAGATGAGTAGACTTTTGGATGCAGAAGGTTGAAGAGAAATGAGAGATTGAGCTTGATACGACGTAACCATATTGGCTCAAGCCGGAGTAGTTCGCACCTGGCTTTGTAGTTAAGGTTGGGGGAGGTGGCCAGTAATTTTTTGGTGAAGGAGCGTTGCAATTTCTCTATGTTGACCCGGTCGGCCTTTCGCGCCAGGGTAAAGACTAGAGGGCAGTATTCCAGTAGCGACCTGGCATGTGTCTTGAATATCAGGAGCTTACTCTACTGAGTACTGTATGTTCTAAGGATAAGTGCAATCATCCTTCTTGCCTTGCCAATTTGGTCCAATGCTTGTTCATGGAAGTTGAAGGAACATGAATAATGCAGGCCCAGATCTCTTACCACATGAGTGGTGGGTATCGGTAGACCATTTATTTTAAGGGAGCCAGGTGGAACGTGGCATTTGTAAGAAAGAAGGGAGCTCTTAGCTGCGGAAATCTTCCTCAGCCATCGAGTACACCATTCGTCAAGGGACTTCAAGTCTGACAGAATATTACTGACAGCTGAGTGCATGGCGTTCGCCTCAAAAGTATAAACTAGTTCTATGTCGTCAGCAAAGAGGAATGTCGTGCCATGACGCACCACTTAGAAGACGTCATTTTTGTACATAAGAAATAAGAGAGGACCTAAAACGCTACCCTGTACGACCCCGCTAGTAATTCGTCTGGGCCGAGAGGATGTTCCATTGACGATGACGGTTTGGGAACGTTCACAGAGGTAAGATGATAGCCAAGACAGAAGGGGGTCAGCGACTCCTTAGGATTTAATTTTTGGCGGTAAGAGGGGGTGAGATACACTGTCGAAAGCTTTAGGCATGTCGAGAAAGATGACGATAATTGACTTGCTGCTGTCAGCTTTAGAAGTGATTAAATTGAGGAAGTCCATCTGACACGTAAGGCACGAACGGGACTTTAGAAACCCATGCTGAGCTGGGTTGATGAGATTTCGAGAAGTCGGAAAATTTGCAAGCTGGTTCTTTACTATCCTCTCCATGAGCCTGGAAACAATCGAAGTGTGGTTTATGAGGCGATAGTTCCACGGATCATGCAAAGGCCCATTTTTGTGTTTTGGAATTATACAGGACGCTTTCCATTGAGCTGGGTAGACTCCAGACGACATAGATAGTGTAAAGAGGTTCAGCAATAGGAGCACTAGGTCAGGTCCTCCAGATCGGAGTAGGACAGGTGGAAGGTCGTCAGACCTTGGGTGATGGGAGGGTTTCGTTTTGGCCAGGAATTTCCTGATGTTGGCCGTGGGAAATGTTGTGGTTGATATCTCGTCCTGTGTGAGCAACGGATAGCAGAATGGCAAAGGGTTTGTGTCCGTCATAAGAGCTGGGGCGAAATAGCAGTTGGAAGCTTCAGCCATATCCTCTGGCGAGACAAGGTGGGTGCCATTCTGGATAAGGAATGGGATATTGCTTTCACTGCTGCGCGAGTTGCGAGATTTTAGCAGCCTTGAGAGAAGCTTCACACTATGAGGCTGCTGTAGGGCAATCCATCCTTGCTTTTTGAGTTTATTCTCGGTTGCTGCATAGAGATCACGGCAGAGTTGGCTTATTCTGAGTATCAAAGAGAAGTCTCGATTCCTGAGGAAAGAGTTCTGGAGCTTATACATTTTTGTCGAAGTTTGTCAATTTTATTAGTCTTGGATCTAATATGTCTAACGGTTGAGGTAAGGCAATTTATGGAGGAAAGCAACTTGACATAGAACACATCGGCTACTTTTTGCGGATCAGATGTGAGGAAGAAGTCAGACCAGTCAGCGCCCCGGATGGAGGTAGCCAACTGGGCCCAGTTAGTCAGTCTGTAGGTGTTTTGGTTTTTGATTTCGACAACTTCAGGTAGGCATGATTCTTGTGTAACATTGAAGTAACATACAACCATTTTGTGGTCACAACCGGGGAGGTTTTGTGTGACGGAGACGTTCACGTCACGTAGGCCATGAGTGAACACCAAATCGAGGATATCGTTATGCTTTGTTGGTGTGGAGACATGCTGTGCCCATCCTGTAGCGTAGGTGTCCAGAAGGAAATTGGATAAATGGGAGGGGGCAGTCATCGCATTCCAACAAGTACCCGGAGTGTTAAAGTCTCCTGCTGTGATCTTCGAACCTAAGGATAGAGTAGAAATGTACTGGAAAGCCCTAATGATATGCGGGAAATCAGAGTAGCTGGAGGTAGGTGCGCGGTAGACGCATCCAATATGCAAAACGTTTCCAGGAATTAGGACGGAGAGCAGAAGAGAGTCGGAAATACAGTCGAGCACTGGGTGGTGGAGGCGGGTGGTAGTAAATCTATGTTTAATGTATGCAAGACAACAACTGCCTTGGCGGTTCACTCTGCTTACTCGAAAGGAGTTATAGCCTACCAACGAGACAACGTCAATTGGGGTGTGGTCGGCTAACCATGTTTCTGTAACCAGAACAATGTCAAAGCTAGAAGCAAGTACATGTTTCCTCAAGTGGTTAATTTTGTTCAACAGCGAACGGGAATTCAACAGTAGGAGGGAAACTCCGCCTGTATCTTTGAGATTACAAGGCGCTAAAGCTCCGCGTGAGGGTAGCGGAAGACTGCTGGGGCCGAGTATGCTTCCGGCAGCCGGGTTGACAGCCAGGAGGGTGTCGCCAGGGGGAGTAGTAACTGGGCTGGGGGGATTGTCAGGTGGGTTACATGGTAGTTGTTTGTAGGGTACGGTGTGGTCGCCTATATAGGGCAAGGATGGGGGGAGGACCTCAGTTGTTCCACGGGTTTGATGAGTTGAAGCCTGGAGGGGGACAGTGGAAGGAAAGATGGATGGGGAGGTGTAGTTTGGGAGAGTAGTTTGAATGCGGGGAATATTCTCGGAGGGGGCCGGCAGGAAAAAGGCGGCCACGGACGGATGGCGGTACTAGGCCAAGAGACGTAGATGGGTCTTGTGGGAGTGGGTAGCTAGGTGGGGCACGGAGATGGTTCCCAGGGAGTGACTGGGTAGCGGTAGAGTTATAGATTAGTTGGTGTGGCGGATAGTAATGTAATGGAGCGGTGATTGGGGGGGGATAAAAGTGGGTGAAAGTAGGGTGGGAATGATAAGACAGTTAGCCGGGATGGAAAAGTAGGATTCACAGCCGTATAAGAAGTTGGTAACGTTTCGCTCGACTGAGCCCTTTCCTTATGGTTTGCATGTGCATTATGCTGATGGGTCTTGTTCTTTTGGCGACGAAGTGTTAACTTCTGAGGGTCGATCTGCACTGACGGGCTAATCAGCGGTAGTGGCCTAGGTGGTAACCAGGTACATTCTGGTGGCGAATAGGTGAGTGCAGCGGGTGGGCTTAGGGGCCTGGTTGAGTTATCGAAAATGCCAGAGGTAACAGGTTGCATGGGTGTGGACGGAGGTGGGTTGGTGGTGCAGAGGTTTTTGGGTATGTTGAACAACCCGACATGGAGCTAGTAGAAGGGATAGGGTGATCTAGGCTTGTGGAGAACATGAGCTCGCGGGTGGATGAGTTGGAGGAACCTTCATCAGTTTTGTGGACGCTGGGGTGCTTGTTCCAGTCTAGAGATTTGCTTGGGCTGTTCCGAATATTGGGGCGTTTGCCAGGTGGCTCACTGGGTGAGGAAATTGGCGTACTGTCTAAATCTACGGCTGAATTGTGTTCTGCAATAGATGGCAACATCGGCTGATGGCCAGTGATAGGTGCACCGGAGTTTCGGGGTGGGCTGTTGGTCGCACTAACACCGGGGTTAATATTCTGGGCGTGACTCTTTGCACTTCTCTTTGCAGTGGGGTCTTGTCAGGAAATATCTTGGCGCACTTGAAGCCGGTTTTGGCCACGACTGACGATTGCCGGCTGATAAAAATCTTGGCGACAACTTCAATTGCAAACTAGAACGGCCATGGACAGGTGGGGCCCAGGGAAGTTTTGCGGAGTCTAACACAATGGCACGGTTGTGAGTCAAGGTTGCAAGCGCTTAAGATCATATTTTTAGCAGCTAAGAGAGGTGTTCGGTCTGGGGTATTGAACACAATCGCATTGTTTGCCTTTTTTATCCGTCGGAAGGTTTCTGAGGCAATTGTGTCCACAAACTTCGTGGCCAGTAGTAGATTGGTTAGGGTATGGTGTGCGGCTGGATCAAGCAAGAATGCTATAGGCATCAGTTGACCAATAACCCGATCAGCGGAGTCAATGCGAGAGGAAAGACTGCTCAGATTTTTGCTCAGTTCCGTAGTTTGTCTATTACCATGTCCAAGTATATCTACCAGAGAGGCTGAGCGGGTATCCAGTGAGTTTTGCAGTTTAGCGGTCTTGCGACGGCGGTTGCTGACAGTGATTTTGGGTCGGCTGGGAGGAGATGTAGGCATATCTATGGTGGTAATGATGTAGATGGCCAATCGGATAAGATGTGACAATGTGCGGGGGTAAGAGAGCTATAAGAAAGCAGGGGATTAAGTGTAGAGTATGGCCAATATATGTAGGCCCTGAGGGGGAAGAAAGTGTTAGCCACGGGAGGTCAGTATCGGCGGAACTAATTATGTATCAATTGTTCAGCTGAAAACTGCAGGCAGTTTCTGCGGATGTTGCTGTTTGGAAGTTTCTGGATGTATTACGCAAGTCTCATTACGAAGGTGATTCCCTGAGTGGTATCTTGGAATCTGCTTGTGTTGTTTGACTGAGACTCATGTTTCGCTTAGCTGCTATCCTAAGAGCGGTTCAAAGATCACTTTTGTGTGAATATTTTGCCACCGGGTGGTACCAGGGAATAGTTTTCAGAAAAATCGCTTGATTTTTCTGGGTCGGACAAAAGATATTGGAGCTACAGTTTGAAAGATTATCCTAGATAGGTATTAAAAACTATACCGAAAATAGCGAAAAGGCTACGCGGCGTAACGCAGTGACCAGAATGCGCCTGCAGCTAAAGAGATGTGGCCAATGCTAATAATACCTAAGGCTAATGATGGCGATATCGTGACTAAAAGACTGATACTGGCTACAAACTTCACGGGAAGCGTAAGCCTAACAGAAAAACTGTGCCAATTTCCCAACTGGACAAAAATGTTAAGAGCCGTGGTCTGGTGGACACGATTCAAAGTACTCCTATTGATTGTGAAAGGCGCAAGACCACAAAACATATGGAATGCGCGGACGATACTACCGGGCGAGCTGAATCAAGCCGAACTCGACGTTCTACGCCTACTGCAACTAGACGCCTTCCCGTTCGAGGCCCGCGAGCTAGCCAGGATAGATGATAACACCAAAGGAAGTAGGCTGTTGCACAGCAGTATCCGAGGACTAAATCCCATGCGGGCCAACGGACTACTGAGAGTTGGAGGGCGGCTGACGAATTCAAATCTAGAGTACGAAACAAAACACCCCATAATAATCCCTGGTGACCACTACATAACGAGACGCTTGATAGACCATGCGCATCGAGAAGAGGGACACGCAGGTTTGAATCACTTATTGAACAATATACGTCGACGATTTTGGGTGACAAAGGGACCAGCGACGGTCAAGCGAGTCATAGGTAACCGCATCACTTGTCGTCGCCGGAGAGCGGTAGCAGGCCAACAAATGATGGCCCCCCTTCCAGCCGTAAAAGTTCAACCGGAATGATGCTCGTTCGTGGAAATCGGCGTCGACCGCTTTGGCCCGTTACTTGTACGACAGCAAAGGAGCACCCAAAAGAGTAATGGCTGCCTGATAACACGTTTACAATCCGGAGCAGTCCATCCTGAAGTAATGCACAATACGACCACCGATTCATTTCTAATGGCCTTTCAAAGGTTCATCGCGAGGCGGGGCATCCCCAAGAATGCATACTCAGACAATGGCTCGAACTTCGTTGGGGCTCATAAGGAGTGGGAGAAATAGTGGAACCGCCTGGATCACGCCAAAATACAAAACAAGACCGTAGCAAGGGGGATAGAATGGCACTTCAACCCACCTTATGCCAGTCATCGTGATGGCGTTTGGGAAAGACTGATACGATAGACTAGGAGAATACTCACAGCCCTGACCTCACAACAAACCCTCGATGACGAGACGCTGACTACTTCACTAACCGAAGTAGAACGCATATTGAACAACAGACCCCTGGTGCCGATCGTCCCAGACCCAGAAGGCAAACCGGCACTCACCCCAACGACCTGTTAATACTCCGGTCAAACGCTGGAACAACCACACCGAAAACCCTGCGTGGAACGTACATCGTTGGATGGAATCAAGTGAACCACCTGGCACAGGCTTTTTGGAAACGATGGACGAGGGAGTACTTACTGACACTGCAGCTTCGGCAAAAGCGGATCTCCAAACAGAGGTCGTTCTAACGTGGCGATGTGATCATTCTCGTGGAGAGCCTCTTACATAAAGACGATTGGCCGGTTGAAGTGATCAAGGGCTGCCGTACGGAAATCGACGGCCTCGTGCGCGCGGTGGTGGTGAGAACGCACAAAGGAGACGTATTGTGAGATATCCGTAAGATACGTCTTCTTGAAGGTGACAGTGACGTGGGCGAGGCCGACGCTACAGACCAAGCTATATCCATGTCTGCCGATACTAGATGAAGCTGAATTCATCTATTTATCCCTCATGCATTATCCCTTAGGACCCAACCCTTCACACCGCCTTTAAAGTATATTTGCGTTTAATTTCATAGGGTGTTCACGAATAACCGTGGAAATGTCCAAACCTTAGTTTATCACACGACACGACATTGCATGTAGAAGTAGCGGAGCTTAGGTTACACACACGCCTATATTTTACTCGTTTATGCTATGCAGTCCCCGTCAAACACGTCACAGTACTCACAGTCTTTCGTTGACGTTGCAGAAAGTCTTCCTTTGATGTGTGGTGATACTTGTGACTCCATTATGCACCCAGACACATACATACATACCCGATGCACGCTATGTCCCGCAACCCCTATCAAGCATGTGACGGCGTTCGCAATTTGCTTTTGTTGACGTCACTGAAATGTCTTTTGCATATGTGGAGATAGCGGCGATTAAATCATACACACACATATACATATATATACTCACGCAAGCACATACAGCCAGGGCAGGACGGCCTTTCCAAGGACAGCATCTATGTGCCCCCTTCACGCCCGCCATCTGTCAGTTGTTCTCGTGGAAGATGTAGAATAGCCTCGCGTCTATGTGGCCAACGGATAAGTTGCGACCATGAGTAGAACGTTGACGACAGGCATAGGGCGCGAGCACTAACAGCGGGGCCTAGGTAAGTAGAAAGAATCAGTACGCTTATGCAAAACCTTTGGTTCTGCTAAGGATACAGGAGGATCTTGGTGGGTGGTGTAACGACCGGTCGTGAGAAATCCCTCTAAAACCCTTGCGATTCAGTGTTTTTCTTAACATCACTCACTTGCTTACACTATTGACTTGGCTTCACCAACTGGTTGTTTTTCTGGACCAATTGTTGTTTTTTCGCGCCCAGAGCGCTACTTTGTCATATCCTTATTCTGGACCTGCGTGACGCACGTGCTGATTGCTTACACGCTGCAATTCGGTTTCTCGTTTGTTGAGTCCTTGTGATCTCATTGTTGAGGTTTGTACCTTTTTCGTGTCATTGCTCATTCAATAATCTAGTATCGTAGAATATCACGGATAATTGCCTTTTGATTTCGGGATCCGTTGCGAATTTGGCTACGCATTGCTCAAACGTGTGTTACGATACTCAATAGATCAATTCGGAACGGGGAAAACACACAAAATGCCAAGAAAAGGATCAAAAACATTGGACTCTGGACAGAAAGTAACACGGCAAGTCACTGGGGAGGTTTTGAGTACATTTGATTTTTTAGTTAATGTTAGACCGCCCAGTCCTCTCAGTGCTAGTTCATATGTTACTGAGGGCAATATGGACTGTAAGGATGTTGATCTATATAGGCTGAGAATACTAGACCTAGAACAACAGTTACTATCGGCTAGACAACAGGCCCAGGAAGCAGAAAAGAGGTGTATACAGAAAGAGCTTGAGCACGAGACCAGCGACTACGACACTTCCCATAGATCAGGGTGCAATAAGATAAGGACCCCCACGCCGGTCTCCGACTATAAAACACCATCGATCGATTTGCCTAGAGTGAAACCAACGGTTTTCGATAGGCGATCAAAACACTACTGCAAGTTTGTCAAGCAGCTCGAGACGTTCGTCGAAAATAAGGTAACCAACCCTGGGCAAAGGCTTCTCTACCTTACTCACTACTGCCGAGGCCGAGCAAGAGAAGCTATCGACGGGTGTACCATGCTCGGCCCGGAACAAGGCTACACAAGAGCAAGGAGGATTCTAAGGGACTTGTTTGGCCAACCGTTCAAAGTAGCCCGTAACCTAATAGAGGGCGTGATGGTAGAGGCAAAGAGGACCAAGGGAGACGTCTACACAATAGCCGACCTGGTGATTAAGATGCAGAGCTGCTCAACAGCCGTCGACCATTTAGGTTAAAGGGCTGACCTAGATGCCATGCACACTTTGGAAAACATAGTTCGACATCTCTTTCCCGAACTACAGGGTCGGTGGGCGGAAGAAGCAGAACGGATAAGCCGAAGCGACAGGGAGGCTAACTTCGAAGACCTGACCGAATACCTGGACAGGCAAACCAAAATAGCCGAGAGTAGATTTGGCCGACTTATCCAGGACAGCAACCGGACAAACAAGCCCAGTACTAGCCAGGCCCAAACCCCTGCACGGGAACATCCAAAATACTAACCTTGGACTATTGCGCACGCCATTTTACGCGATGCCGCGGCGCAACCAAATTGCAGATCCTGTGGTGCTAGCCATGGACTACCAGAATGCCCCAAGTTCGGCAACGCCACAATAGACGAACGGTGGGGAATGGCGAGGATGGCAGGAGCGTGCTTTATTTGTCTCAACATCACGCACCGGGCGGCAGCTTGTAGGACAAGGAACAGATGTGATTACGAGGGCTGTACGGACAGATACCATCGGCTGCTGCACCGGGCGAGAGTAACCATATCCGAGGCGATCACCAAGCCCAGTGTTATTTGTTCAACGTCGCGGTCTGCCAGTAAACCGGTACGTTTAGGCGTAGTTTCCGTGGGAGTAACGACCCAACTGGGGTGGTCAAAGCGTTGGCTTTCGTCGATAGTGGATCCGACACTTCTCTAGTGAAAGAGCCGTTTGCCGACAAACACCAACCCGCCAAATGTGCGACGTCGTTTGCAGTGAGCACGGTGGGCGGAACACAGGTAATGACCGCCGGTAGGTGGAGGCTGCAACTCATCTCTCTAGACTCTTACGAGGAAACTGAACCAACGGAGGCATTCACGTTAGCGGATATCCCCATGCGAGCACCAAGGTCGGTCAACGAAATCTTTACTGGGTGGCCCCCTCTGCAGGATATAACTGTTGTAGACTGGGAAGATGATGAAGTGGATCTCCTCATCGGCTGCGACGTGCCAGAGGTGCATTGGGTGCTTGATTAGAGAGCGGGCGACCGCCAGGCACCTTATGCCGTACGCACGGCTCTGGGATGGATGTTATACGGTCCAGTAGGGGTACGTGGTTTCGTGAATTACTTATCCGCCGAAACGGACCGAATAGAGTATCACCTGCAGCGGCTGTATGAAAAAGAGTTTCATGACATTGGAGGCGAAAGACTAACGTTGTCTCAAGAGGATCACTTCGCTCTACAAACGGTACGGCAAGGCACTAGAGGCCTCAAAATCAGTTTGAGGTTCCCCTCCCATGACGCACATCGGTCAACCCGTGGACTGACAACATAAATTATGTTCTCCAACGATTACTTCGACTAAAAGAACGCTTCATTCGAGACCGGAATCTGTGGGAACGATACGCGGATTTGATGAAGCGAAACGAGGCCCTCGGTTACGTTGAAAAGGTGCCTGCCAACACCGACAGCAAAAGGGGTATCTGGTATCTGCCTCACTACCCGGTTATCAACTCCAAAAAACCCAAAACCTGCGGGTGGTTATCGACTGTGCGGCCAAGTTCCAGGGCAAGTCGCTAAACGATCGCCTACTACAAGGACCTGACTGGACCACACCACTGATCGATGTTTTGTGCCGTTTCAGAGTGGGTAAAGTGGCTTTGTCTGCTGACATTAGGGAAATGTTCCATCAGGTGAAGATTTCGGTAGGAGAACAAGATGCGTTGCGTTTCCTGTGGTGGGAAGGGAGCGACCGGGACAACGCAGTGGTGAATTATAGGATGATCGTCCACACCTTCGGAGCCATATCGTCACCATTTTGTGCAAACTACGCCCTCCGAGAATCAGCGAACAAACATGGCGATCTAGTCCATCGGACGGTGGTAGAAAGCGTCAGCAGGAACTTCTACGTCGACGACTACCTTGGATCATTCGATGAAGTGGAATCAGCTGTAGAGCAGTTCAGGGGTCTGATGAGATTGCTGAAAGAGGGCGGCTTCCATCTAACTAAATGGATGTCGAACGCTTCGGAAGTGCTGAAAGTCATCCCGTATCACGAAAAGGCCGAAAGGGTAAGAGATTTGGACGGCTCTCCACTTCCTATCGAGCGCACCTTAGGAATACAATGGGACGCGGAAACGGACGATTATGTTTTCGAGCTAAACGTTCCCGAGCTGCCAATAACCCGTCGTGGCATACTATCTGCTGTCTCAAGTTTGGTCAATCCGCTCGGTTTCGTCTCACCATGGCTGCTACCCGGAAAGATCTTGCTGCAGCGGCTGTGCCGTAAGAAAGTTGATTGGGACCAGTCACTGGACCGAGGGTACCGGCTGGACTGGGAAGAATGTTTGAACACCTTGAAGAAATTAGGGGACATAAGAATCCCACGATGTTTGACTCCTGGCCATACGACGCGGACTGGAGAACTACATGCTTTTTCTGATGCATCGGAAGTTGGTTATGGGGCTATGGAGCACGGAAGACGGTGCACAGGAGATGAACAATATACTACGAGGATCCTGTTCGCTAAAGCCCGCGTTGCTCCACTGAAGTCGGTCTCGATCCCACGCCTTGAGCTCAGTGCAGCCGTGTTAGCAGTGGAGGCGGTACAAGCGGTGAAGAGATGAGTTGAATTCTACATTTCGTCGACTAGCTTTCGGACGGACTGAACGATAGTACTTTACTATATCAGCAAAGTCCGGAGCCGGTTTAGTACTTTCGTTGCTAAACGACTCACCATCATCCACGACGAATCGACCGTGAACCAGTGAAAGCACGTCAGGTCTGGCGATAATCCAGCCGATTTGTGCTCCCGAGGTGCGACCAGATTCAGGCAACTAGACACGTGGAAGAGAGGGCCAAACTTCCTGCAAGTGCCTAAACAGGACTGGCCCGTGTTCGAACTAAAAACCCCTACGGAAGTAGAACTGGGGATCAAAGGCGTAGTGATAGCGGCCAAAGTCGTTGAAGCGACATCCATTCTATTGCGATTGGTCAGGTTTTCTTCCTGGATGAAGACACTTCGTGCGTTAGTCTGTTTAGCCAATTTCAAGCGAAATTCACTAGTCATGAAAGGGCTACGCCCTTCAGGCCGGATACGGGTCGGCCCGACAAGTCTCGATGAGGTACAAGCTGCAGAATACGATATTTTCAGAATGATACAACGAGAGGCTTTCGCCCGAGAGCTCCAGAGGGCGAAAGAAGTGGGACCAATCAACAAAAAATATCATCTCCAAGGGGCGAATTGAAGCGTTCAAACGCCAAACTCATCGTCGGACTGCTGCGGGTGGACGGTAGGCTGACCAACTCCCACCTGAGCTTCGACACAAAGTATCCTACACTGCTGCCTGCAAGAAAACCTGTAGTAGAGCTAATGATTCAACACGTCCACGCCATGGAGGGACGTGCCGGGGGAAGTCACGTGACGAGCGTCATCCGAAAGCGTCTTTGGTTGTTGAGAGGACGAGAGACTGTAAAACGCGTAATCCGACGGTGTGTGCAATGTAGGAGACCTAATGCCACGGCGGGCAAACAACTCATGGCCCCTCTACCAGAATGCAGGGTGACTACGGGCTGGTGGCCGTTCAGTGACACCGGGTTGGACTATTTCGGGCCCTTGTGGATCAAGTGCGGGAAAAGATTAGAAAAGCGATACGGGTGTATCATGAGGTGCATGAAGTCACGTGCGGTACACCTGGAAGTCGCACATTCGATGACGACCGATTCGTTTCTACGGGCCTTGCAAAGATTTATCAACCGAAGAGGCGTACCGGCCGATATATACTCAGATAATGGGTCGAACTTTGTGGGCGCTCAACGGGAATTGCAGCGTTGGCACAAGAACATAAACAGGGACGAACTGCAGGATCGAACCGTGGCCTACGGCATACGATGGCATTTCAACCCTCCACAGGCCAGCCACCGAGGCAGCGTATGGGAACGCATGATCCGGTCCGCCAGACGGATATTGCTGTCAATCATGGAGCAGCAGCCGCCCGACGACGAGACACTGAACACCGTCATGACTGAGGTGGAGCGAATCTTGAACAACCGCCCCCTGGTTCCACTATTGAACGGCGACACCACTCACCTGGCGCTCACCCCAAACGACTTATTGACGTTAAAGTCGAACGAGGGTTTCCAAGGGCCGGTAAACCTTCGTGGGAGCTACCTCCACGGGTGGAAGCAAGCGAACTATCTGGCCAAGGTCTTCTGGAGGCGCTGGCTACGGGAGTACCTACCGGCTTTGCAGACTCGACAGAAGTTGCTGCGGAAAACAAGACCGTTCAGGGTTTGGGATGTGGTGACAATCGCAGACGAACGCGCACATTTCAGCGCTTGGTCTTTGGGAGTAGTTACGGAAACCGTCAAAAGCATTGACGGAATGATAAGAACGATGAAGTTGAAGACAACTAACGGAGTGCTCATTCGTGACATACGCAGTATTAACCTACTCGAGAGCGAAGACAGAGCTGATAACCCCGAGGCCCAGTAGACCTTTTCACACTAGTCATCGAGGTGGATAAAGAAACACCATATATACCACACAATCTCCGTCAAACACGTTACAGTGCTCGTGGTCTTCGTTGACATTGCAGAAGGTACTTTCCGATATGTGGTGATGAATGCGATTCCATTGTACATCCCGACACATACACACATCCACGACGCACTCTACATCCCGTAACCCCATCGAACATGTGACAGTGTTCGTTGTTTGCTTTTTGTTGACGTTACCGAATGCCCCTTGCATATGAGGAAGTAGCGGAGCTCAGGTCACACACACGCTACATTTTACTCGTTTTCTTGCCACACGGTCTTTTGTTGACATTGCAGAAATTCCTCCTTTGATGTGTAGTCATACCTGTGATTTCATTGTACACCCCGGCACACACACACACTCACACACACACTCAAGCACATACATCCAGGACAGGACGGCCTTTACTAGGACAGCATCTATGTGACCCTTCACGCCCGCCATCGGTCAGTTGTTCTCGTGGAAGATGTAGACGGGCTTCACGTCTATGTAGCCAATGGGTTATGTGCGACCAGTAGTAGAACGCTGACGACGAGCATTAGACGCGCGCACTGACAGCGGGGCCTAGGTAAGTAGAAAGAATCAGTACGCTTATGCAAAACCTTTGGTTCTGCTAAGGATTCGGGAGGATCTTGGTGGGCGGTGTAACGACCGGTCGTGAGAAATCCCTCTAAAACCCTTGCGATTCAGTGTTTTTCTTAACATCACTCACTTGCTTACACTATTGACTTGGCTTCACCAACTGGTTGTTTTTCTGGACCAATTGTTGTTTTTTCGCGCCCAGAGCGCTACTTTGTCATATCCTTATTCTGGACCTGCGTGACGCACGTGCTGTTTGCTTACACGCTGCAATTCGGTTTCTCGTTTGTCGAGTCCTTGTGATCTCATTGTTGAGGTTTGTATCTTTTTGGTGCCATTGTTCATTCAATAATCTAGTATCGTAGAATATCACGGATAATTGCCTTTTGACTTCGGGATCCGTTACGAATTTGGCTACGCATTGCTCAAACTTTCGTTACAAACTATATCCCTGCCCAAGTCCATCCTACCCTCAGATCCGGCAATCTTCACATCGTCCGCAAAAATAAAGCTAGGCGATTGAAGAGCTGATGCCAGGTCGCTAGTAAACAACAAGAATAGGACCGGGCCTTGGACGGATCCCCGAAATACTCCACTGCTGACGTTCACCAAACTGGAGCACCTGTCCCCTACTTTGATGTTAAACTTCCTGTGGGAGAAGAGGTTCACCTACCACCTCTATACTGGCCCACTTATACCAAGCATCTCTATCTTGCATAGCAAAATACGATGGTTAGCGGACTCCAGTTACCTGCCAAATTCCAGGTAACATACCTCAACTTGCTTAACTCCATCCAGTAGTCGAGTTTCTTCATATAATATAATATAATATAATATAATAATGGTATATTTCTGGACCGTGGTCAAGAAGCACGCATGTAAGCATGATCAGAGTTTACAATATCACCGAA
This sequence comes from Fasciola hepatica, assembly GCA_948099385.1. Taxonomy (NCBI): domain Eukaryota; kingdom Metazoa; phylum Platyhelminthes; class Trematoda; order Plagiorchiida; family Fasciolidae; genus Fasciola; species Fasciola hepatica. Next base: position 2,248,035 of record CANUEZ040000012.1, on the reverse strand, counting down.
TGAAATGGAAAATTTCACAAAATTGAAGGAGAGATTAGCAAATCACGGTAACAATGGAATAAGGCTGCCGAGAGTTTTAATGAATCAAAACAAGCAAGGAACACACGGCGAACACTAATTGATTTCAAGTCAACGGCGGCAATAGTAGTGAATCAGCCGGATATAGGAAGGTTCAGACGGACATTGGCTTAGGACGCAGGAAATACGATATTTACAAGAATAATGCGAGGAAAAGGTCGGCACTGCATATTCATGTTCACTTAAAAAAGTAATTGACGTTGAGACAAAGGAGGCAGGGAAGAATTTCACGAAGGTTCGCAGAGGAATACTAATTTTCATAGACTTGCGGATGTGAAAAGGAATAGTACCCCTTGAAAAGGTGAGACAATTTTCGTGAGAGGTGATGTGTGTCATCTGGTGTCAGCAGTTCGCCGCTGGTGGAGGATGGATGGAGTTCCAGGAAGGAATAAGCAACAATCGGAATGTCGTGTCCATGCGGAACAAAATAAGGCAAGACAAGAGTAAAGACCTTTGCAATAGGCAGGTTATGCTGGTAAATTGGCAAATACATCATTTTGAGTTTCTTGTGGGTTTTCTGTGTCCATGTTGGGCTTTTTGGGCAAGGGTTGACTGCGGTTTTGTTCGCTTTCTCATGGAAAAGAGGCGGGCATCGCCGAATCTGGACCGATCACAGTATAATTAGAAGTCCTCGCACGGCAGCTTCGACATCGGAAGGGTCTTGTAGTGAGAATTCTTCAGTAAGCCTCAGAGTAACGTATGCAGTGATACCAGGACTTGTTTTGGGTGAACCCCGTTGCTAGATCGTATTCGCGGTAGCCAGCCTTTGGTGTGGTTGTAGACGGGCAGAGAAAAAGACAAGCTGTCTGCACGATATATTACAGCCAGGCAACGTGATGGCCGGGTGGTTCTGAAATTGAAAAAGGGAGGATCGCAGTCTGGGAGATGTTCCAGCTGAGGGTTAGCGTGAGCAAAATAACGAGAGTACGGATGTTGGAAATGAGGCACAATAGTCTTAGTTAAATGTGGGGTCGTTGGTATTGTGGTTGGGTGTTCGTGAGGGCTAACTGGTATTATACTACTAGGCAAAGTTATTGGTTACCGAATCGGCCGTTCACCGGGAAGTCTTATCTTTATGAGTTAATAAAGTCGTGGAAGTGCATTTGGACTAGGGTCTGAGGGCTACGTGAGAAAGCTACTGGGCAACACGAAGAACCTCGAATGGCAAGTTTGCATAATAGGTCTAGGGGATATATGACGAATCCCACAGTGGTGTTTTACAGGTCACAAAGAAGCAGCTAGGACACACCAGAACCCGAATGGCTAGCTTATATGATAGATCCGGAAGATGTATGACAAGTCCTATCGTGGGGTATCTACAGGTCTAATGCTGCAGGTTGCTGTTCGTTAAGGCTGTAAACTGGAGAGTAGGCCAGATTCTAGGACAAGAGGAATGCCGCTTTCTTACGAAAAGGGGGGAAACATACTTGGGCGAAGAATACGGGCGCTTTTCTCTACGTTCTTACATATATGTTTATATAAAAAATAATATCTACATGCGAATTACGGCCAGGCAAGGAAGCTGAGAGGAGCGGAAGCCAGAATAAATAAGAGAAGAGTCGAAGGATCAAGGAGCGAAGTATTGGGTGGTGGGGCTTAATATCTTAGGACCCTGCACCACTGAACAATTTGGTGCTAGGGGAAAACATCAATGACTAAAAACCTTCGGTTAGAGGAAAGTTGTTTTACATGGCAGCCCTAGTGCTATATAGCGAAAGAGGCAGTAATCGTTTAGACAAAGTTGTGAAGACCGGCTACTGAATTAGATGAGGCAGGGTTGTAAAGGGGTCAGGTGATAGAAGGTGAACGTGGGTGAGTAGCGAGAACCGGCAGGCATCTAGCTACCTATAGTTGTAAACGACAAAACTGTATCCTTCTGCAATGTAGGTTGTACGTAAAAAATGATAATGAATGTTACGTCTGGCGTCTGTCGTTAGACAGAAAATGGTAGGCTTGAGGTATGGTGCCATGATCCTAGTAGTGGAACCCGTTTTTGAAGGCCAGCTCGACGGATAGCAGAAAGCGGGAGGAGAGGCTGAAGCTAGGGTTCTAAAGTTCGATGCCTTCTTCATAGGCTCGATCCTCAGATATGCTGGCGTTAGTCAAAGATATCATATGACTAACGGTAAGTTGTGATTTAAGGGCATGGCTAAACTGGGTTATTGACGTACATTTGCGAATGGTCAGGGGTAGCTTATTCCAAAGCTTTGAATATTTAATGAGAAAGAAGTTGGATCTTATTGCCAGCCTGGACTGTGGGATGGTCAGACTGAAGTCTCTGTGGCGCAGAGGATAAGATGAGGGTAGTGAAAATTGTACAGAGTTGGTAGAAGTGAACGCAGAGCGATGAATAAGTCTATATAGAAAACACAAATTAAGCCTGACATGTCTAAGCCATACGGGGTCAAGTTTTAATAGAGTGCATCGCTCTTTATAGCTCAGTGGAGAAGAGTATCCTATGAGCTTCTTGGTGAAGGTGCGCTGAACTTTCTCCAGGCGTATTCTATCAGATTTAGATATTCCGGAGAAGATTATAGGGCAATATTCGAGGTGGGGTCTAGCATGGGATTGGTATGTAAGAAGAATACTATGTTTCATTTTGAATGATCTGAGGACTAGTCCTATTATCTGTCTGGCCCTGGCCGTCTGAAATGAGACATGTTCCGAGAATTGTAGATTGTTAGTGTATCGAAGCCCAAGATCCTTTACTGATGAGCTTGGGGCGATGGGTACTTGGTTCAGTGACAGAGTTCCGAGGGGGACTTGACATCTGTAGGTTGTGTAGAAACTTTTGGATGTCGAGAAGCACATCTGCCATGAAGTGCACCATCGATCAAGTTTCTCAAGATCATTACCTATTTCAGACAGCGCTGTACTCAAATCTTGATGGCGGAACTCATAAACGATTTTGATGTCGTCGGCGAACAGGAAAGGTGTGCCGTGTTGCACAATCGAGAAAATGTCGTTAATATAGAGTAAGAAAAATAGCGGACCAAGTACACTTCCTTGTATGACTCCACTAGTGACAGGCGCCGGTTGCGATAGATGACCATTAGCATATACAACCTGGGTTCGATCCGACAGGTAGGAAGTGATCCATGATAAAAGCGGGTCATGGATACCGTAGGCCCGGAGTTTTGTTAACAACCGGGAGTGAGGAACTCGGTCAAATGCCTTGGTCATATCGAGGTAGATGATAATCATAGATTTTCCGTCGTCGGCTGCCGTGGTCAGTAGATTGAAGAAATCAAACTGGCATGTGGTACAAGAACGTGACTTTAGGAAGCCATGTTGACCGCTGTGAATAAGGTTATGCGAAATGAGATAATCGGACATCCGCTGCTTAATCAAACGCTCCATTATCCTGGCAGCTAAAGGGGTATGGTTAATAGGACGATAATTTGAAGGGTCATGCACTGGACCCTTTTTGTGGATAGGAATAATGGTTGAAGTTTTCCACTGGGATGGAAAAGTGCCATTTTTAAGGGATAAGTTATAGAGATTCATAAAGATAGCCGCGGCGTCAGTTCCACCAAGATGAAAGAGTGCTGGGGGGATGCCGTCATAGCCAGGGCGGGAGGAGGGTCTAACACGCATCAGTAGGAGGGCCACGTCGCTCAAACTGAATTCAATGTCAGAGAGAATTTGCTCGGTTATGAGGGGTACGGGTGGTGGATTTGAAGTGGCGTCAGTGGTCATGGATTCTGAAAAGAAGGTATTGAGGGCCTCAGCGATTTCAGCAGCAGATTTAATTTGCGTGTTATTCCCCAAAATTAAATAGGGTATCCCTGTAGGCTCTCTCTGATTTCTGCTCTTTAGCAGTCTGGACAATCGGTACGATCTGTCGAAGGACTTCAAGGCCGAAAGCTCCTGCTTTTTCTGCAGTTCATTAGTCCGAAGACTGATGGTTACAGAGAGAGAGTGGAGTTGCAATAGTATGGAGAAGTCCTTGGTTTTATTGTAGATCTTCTGCAGTTTTGCATGTTTATTTTGCAGCCTTGTTTGATAGGAACTGTGGGTTTGAGAGCGGTTGGTCCCGATGGTGGTGATTGCTGACAAGCAGCTATGCACGTGCTGTTTGCTTACACGCTGCAATTCGGTTTCTCGTTTGTCGAGTCCTTGTGATCTCATTGTTGAGGTTTGTATCTTTTTGGTGCCATTGTTCATTCAATAATCTAGTATCGTAGAATATCACGGATAATTGCCTTTTGACTTCGGGATCCGTTACGAATTTGGCTACGCATTGCTCAAACTTTCGTTACAAACTATATCCCTGCCCAAGTCCATCCTACCCTCAGATCCGGCAATCTTCACATCGTCCGCAAAAATAAAGCTAGGCGATTGAAGAGCTGATGCCAGGTCGCTAGTAAACAACAAGAATAGGACCGGGCCTTGGACGGATCCCCGAAATACTCCACTGCTGACGTTCACCAAACTGGAGCACCTGTCCCCTACTTTGATGTTAAACTTCCTGTGGGAGAAGAGGTTCACCTACCACCTCTATACTGGCCCACTTATACCAAGCATCTCTATCTTGCATAGCAAAATACGATGGTTAGCGGACTCCAGTTACCTGCCAAATTCCAGGTAACATACCTCAACTTGCTTAACTCCATCCAGTAGTCGAGTTTCTTCATCTAAGAAGCACAAGATGTTGGTCAGACACGATCTGTTTTTAAGATCCCATGCTGATCTCAGCTTATCATGGAGTGCTGCTGTAAGTTTTGACAGACGCGAGTGCGGATGCTTTTCTCAAGAAATTAACATAGGATGCAGGCTACGCTTACAAGCTAATAATTATTATGAAGGACAAATAGCGGAAGTTCTTCCAAACACTTGACCTGCTTCGTGGATGTGATCATATATGAAATTACTCTGAATAGCTCTTCCATACACCAAACTTTTGCCTTTTTTATTTATGTGAGGCATTTGAATTTGGCCTTGAGCTGTTTCTGACTGTCCCGCTTGGACCACGAGGCACGAACATTTGGGTTTTATCGTTGCGTCTATTTTGCCGCATACTCGAGGTAAGTATATGTTTGTGCTTTTTAATAATTCCAGTTTAGCACCGCAGAAACCACGAATCAATCTTTTTCTGGCTTTATGATTCGTTTGCCTTGGCTACGCGCAGGTCGATTTTCGATAGTTGTGGCTTGCATTCATCCATGACCTACTTGGGTCCACTCTTATGTGTCGTCACTACGGCCGCACTTCTGAAGTCCTGTGGCAGCTTGCTCTGGTCCAAAGTGGACCTTTGCGGCGTGCATGGGATGGAGCTGTGGAATCCGCCAAAGGCTTGATGGTAACCTGGTGGAAACCAGTTCAGTTCAGTTTGCGCAGGACTTTGTGTGTCCAGAGCAAGTCGGGTGTCCAGATAATTGTGTTGTCGATGCTTTTCCGTAGTTCCCAACACTGCGTGGTTTTCTATTTATAAACGGCAGAAATTTTGTGTAGCATCAGTCATGGCCGAGAAGGGTGGGAACGTTGAGTAAATTGTGACTGGCCCTGGAAGCTGCTTAATATAATTCGCGACGTATTGCCGCACGGCGCTGGTCCAGTGCTCTCTTAGAAGCCTTTACCCTTGTGGTACTTATGCCCTCTTCCGGGAGCTTATTTCCAAAGAGGTATCACTCTGTACGAGAAGCAATTTGCAATAATCTGAAGCCCTGAGTGCCCTCTTTGCAATCTAATGCAGTGCCCCTTGTGCATCCCTCTGGGGTAGGACAGGGAGGGTCCTCTCGATTTATACCTGACAGTCTCTTCATCACCTTGGAAGTTTCTGCCAAATCCCGGCCCTTTCATCGGGAACAGATCCAGAGTACGGGGAAGCTCCGTGGGGCCAAACTCCCTAAGCCGAGTCACCGTTCTAGTGGATGGCTTCTGCACCTTCTCCGGACAGTCTTTATCCTTCTGGTGGTACGGTGACCAGGCTTGCATGCAGTACTCCAAGTGTGGCCTAGCTGCTTGGCAGATCGGAACGAAAACCTCAGCACCGCAGGTGAGAACCAGTTCCATTTATTCCAGAAGTAACAACGAGTTCTTGACTTCCGTCCCTTTGCATAAGCTAGCACTTAGATCAATCTTCTTCATCCACAAGTGCGGTTCACTGTAAAACAAGCCACCACAAGGCATCCGGGCAGTATCCCCGACATCGGTGGCTTTCAAACAAGAAACATGCTTATCCCTAACTGTGCTTACGCTGACCAAGATGTATCATCTATATATTTCAAGGGCTGAGTATTTAGAGATAGGGAGGGGTATTATAAACGGGTGATCCAATTAAACATCCCAGACACAATTTGACTCGTATATGGTTGGCCTCCCGACAGCAATTAGAGGACTCAGTGGTATATTCCCACGATCTGGAAATGCAAAATAGTCTCCATTCTTCACCATCAAATATATATTTCGGGGCAGGCCAGCATATTGGCCCAAGTATATCAGGGTTTGAGACCTCAGATACCAGAATCCGTGGACCTAGATGTCTATCCCAAATCGACTTGGGATCTTTAACAGATCCGCGGCTTTCAGCCGGTTTTTCGTTGATCATATCGTTAGCGCTGCACGCGGCGCCTCATCCGTGTGCAAGCTGGTGTTTCAGAGGACATGAACCCAATCGAGTTATCTCAGACTGTGGTTGACCCTGACTGCCCCTGCATGTTATGTCCTACGGAAACCGCCTTGGTTTCCTGATTCACGCACGTGGGGAGGGTTTCCGCAGCACGTCTGCGAACTTTCCCGGCCGTGGTTATCTCCCCTGCACATAGCTGACCGCCAGTGAGACGACATAAATATCAAAATGTTAGAGGTTGGCATGCGAATGAAAGAAGGAGTGCCCTACAGTTTTGCATTCCAGGTTTACCAGCCTTGTCACATGACCCATGCCTCCGGGCTGCAGTGGTAATACAGACTGACCGGTGTGGTTGAACTATTGCCATCGCAACTTGTTACACTCGGCCTATGTTTCAGCCGGGGAGTGGGAGCTGTGGTTGTGGGACACGCTTGAGCAATGCGTAGCCAAATTCGTAACGGATCCCGAAGTCAAAAGGCAATTATCCGTGATATTCTACGATACTAGATTATTGAATGAACAATGGCACCAAAAAGATACAAACCTCAACAATGAGATCACAAGGACTCGACAAACGAGAAACCGAATTGCAGCGTGTAAGCAAACAGCACGTGCGTCACGCAGGTCCAGAATAAGGATATGACAAAGTAGCGCTCTGGGCGCGAAAAAACAACAATTGGTCCAGAAAAACAACCAGTTGGTGAAGCCAAGTCAATAGTGTAAGCAAGTGAGTGATGTTAAGAAAAACACTGAATCGCAAGGGTTTTAGAGGGATTTCTCACGACCGGTCGTTACACCGCCCACCAAGATCCTCCTGTATCCTTAGCAGAACCAAAGGTTTTGCATAAGCGTACTGATTCTTTCTACTTACCTAGGCCCCGCTGTTAGTGCTCGCGCCCTATGCCTGTCGTCAACGTTCTACTCATGGTCGCAACTTATCCGTTGGCCACATAGACGCGAGGCTATTCTACATCTTCCACGAGAACAACTGACAGATGGCGGGCGTGAAGGGGGCACATAGATGCTGTCCTTGGAAAGGCCGTCCTGCCCTGGCTGTATGTGCTTGCGTGAGTATATATATGTATATGTGTGTGTATGATTTAATCGCCGCTATCTCCACATATGCAAAAGACATTTCAGTGACGTCAACAAAAGCAAATTGCGAACGCCGTCACATGCTTGATAGGGGTTGCGGGACATAGCGTGCATCGGGTATGTATGTATGTGTCTGGGTGCATAATGGAGTCACAAGTATCACCACACATCAAAGGAGGACTTTCTGCAACGTCAACGAAAGACTGTGAGTACTGTGACGTGTTTGACGGGGACTGCATAGCATAAACGAGTAAAATATAGGCGTGTGTGTAACCTAAGCTCCGCTACTTCTACATGCAATGTCGTGTCGTGTGATAAACTAAGGTTTGGACATTTCCACGGTTATTCGTGAACACCCTATGAAATTAAACGCAAATATACTTTAAAGGCGGTGTGAAGGGTTGGGTCCTAAGGGATAATGCATGAGGGATAAATAGATGAATTCAGCTTCATCTAGTATCGGCAGACATGGATATAGCTTGGTCTGTAGCGTCGGCCTCGCCCACGTCACTGTCACCTTCAAGAAGACGTATCTTACGGATATCTCACAATACGTCTCCTTTGTGCGTTCTCACCACCACCGCGCGCACGAGGGTTTGTTGTGAGGTCAGGGCTGTGAGTATTCTCCTAGTCTATCGTATCAGTCTTTCCCAAACGCCATCACGATGACTGGCATAAGGTGGGTTGAAGTGCCATTCTATCCCCCTTGCTACGGTCTTGTTTTGTATTTTGGCGTGATCCAGGCGGTTCCACTATTTCTCCCACTCCTTATGAGCCCCAACGAAGTTCGAGCCATTGTCTGAGTATGCATTCTTGGGGATGCCCCGCCTCGCGATGAACCTTTGAAAGGCCATTAGAAATGAATCGGTGGTCGTATTGTGCATTACTTCAGGATGGACTGCTCCGGATTGTAAACGTGTTATCAGGCAGCCATTACTCTTTTGGGTGCTCCTTTGCTGTCGTACAAGTAACGGGCCAAAGCGGTCGACGCCGATTTCCACGAACGAGCATCATTCCGGTTGAACTTTTACGGCTGGAAGGGGGGCCATCATTTGTTGGCCTGCTACCGCTCTCCGGCGACGACAAGTGATGCGGTTACCTATGACTCGCTTGACCGTCGCTGGTCCCTTTGTCACCCAAAATCGTCGACGTATATTGTTCAATAAGTGATTCAAACCTGCGTGTCCCTCTTCTCGATGCGCATGGTCTATCAAGCGTCTCGTTATGTAGTGGTCACCAGGGATTATTATGGGGTGTTTTGTTTCGTACTCTAGATTTGAATTCGTCAGCCGCCCTCCAACTCTCAGTAGTCCGTTGGCCCGCATGGGATTTAGTCCTCGGATACTGCTGTGCAACAGCCTACTTCCTTTGGTGTTATCATCTATCCTGGCTAGCTCGCGGGCCTCGAACGGGAAGGCGTCTAGTTGCAGTAGGCGTAGAACGTCGAGTTCGGCTTGATTCAGCTCGCCCGGTAGTATCGTCCGCGCATTCCATATGTTTTGTGGTCTTGCGCCTTTCACAATCAATAGGAGTACTTTGAATCGTGTCCACCAGACCACGGCTCTTAACATTTTTGTCCAGTTGGGAAATTGGCACAGTTTTTCTGTTAGGCTTACGCTTCCCGTGAAGTTTGTAGCCAGTATCAGTCTTTTAGTCACGATATCGCCATCATTAGCCTTAGGTATTATTAGCATTGGCCACATCTCTTTAGCTGCAGTTATGAAGTCCGATCCCATTGTCCACATCCGCAACCTCTCTAGTGTTTTCAGGCCCCTTGAGCAGAAGTCGGCCGGGTTACTGGCGGATTGTACATGGTGCCATTGATCGGTCTTAGTCGACTCGTGGATTATAGTGAGTCTGTTGGCCACGAAAGTGTTAAAACGAGTGGTAATGTTGTTTATGTAATGAAGTGCCGTGACTGAGTCTGTCCAAAAGTTTGGTTCCCAGTTTATCTGATCGAAGCATCTCCTAATCAGCCTTGAGGCTTTCACGGCCAGTACTGCTGCCGTCAGTTCCAGCCTTGGAATGGACACCGTTTTCAGTAGAGCCACTCTCGCCTTTGAGAATAGTATCTGGCTGTGCGGCCCACCATATGCGCCCATCCAGCAGCCGTCAGCAACTACCCCGCAGCCTATTCCTGATGCATCGGAAAATAAGTGGAGTTGGGCGTTGTCTGTGCACTTAATTCCTGTTAAGCATCTTTGTATTTTGATCTCATCAAGTTGCTCCAGGCTGTGCAGACAGTCGCGCCATCGCTTATCGTCGTCATCCTGGGGAGGTTCGTCCCAACCCGTCCCTCTTTGGCACAGCGATTGCAGCAAGCACTTTCCCGGTAACAACCATGGCTAAACGAAACCTAGGGGGTCATAGAGGCTTGAGACCGATGGTAGGATTCCTCCCCGTGTGACTGGTCGTTTGGGTAGGTCTAGAGTAAAAATAAATTCGTCACCTCTGGGTTTCCACTGAAGACCAAGCGTGTGCTCCGTTTGTGAAGGGGATCCCGAAAGCTCTCTCGTACACTGCATTTTCTCGGTCTTCGGGATAACATTGGGCACCTCTTGGCTGTTTGAAGTCTATTTAGTGAGGTTGAATCCTCCGGAATTTAGAGTGGCGATCAGTTCGGTCATATAAGGAACGGCAGTATTTGGGTCGCCGGAGGAACACAGAAGATCGTCCACGTAGAGGTGGTCCATTGCTCTTCCTAACAAACTGCTGGTACCGCCGAAAAGCCTGAGGGTTTCCCGGAGGGCAAAGTTAGCACGGAGGGGAGATGATACCGTCCCAAAGGGATGAATGGCCAGCCTGTACTCGTCAAGTGCGCGACTTGCGTCGTTTTCAGGCCACCAGAGAAGATGAAAGGCGTCCCTATCCTTAACGGGCATCTTTACTTGTAGAAACATTTCACGTATGTCCGCAGAGACGGCCACTTTTCCTAGCCGGAAACGGCATAAAACCTCGACTAGTGGTGTTGTCCCTTCTGGGCCCCGTAGTATATGGTCGTTGAGTGACACACCCTGCCTTTTCGCGGCACAGTCGAAAACTACTCTGACCTCCCCCGGTTTCTTTGGGTTCACGACCAGGTGATGGGGTAGGTATCACCTCAAATTTGCGCTGATGACCGCTGTATCCACTCTTTCTGTATAACCCAAGTCGATGTTATTTTGCGTGGCTCGCGTGTATTCTATCCTTAATTGTGGCTCCCCAATTAGCCAGGTTTTGAGGAAGCATAATCTTTTCAGAGCCATTTCTCAGCTGTTTGGCATAGGTTTCATGTTGGGTCACCACGGGACAGGAACTTCGAAACGATCTATCACATACTTAACGTTCTAGGCTACCATTTTCAAAACCGCCCTATCTTCTCGTGATGGGGCATTTCTATCAATGGCCAGGTCGGCAAATTCGGCGTTATACAGCTGTCGCAATGCCTGTTCAGTGTTCGCCGTTTTCACCGAAGTGCAGTTGATTTGGATTTGTTTGTCGCGTCTTCCGTCTGTACCACCATATAAAGTCCAGCCGAATATAGTGCTCACTGCATAGGGCGATTTGATCCAGGACCCAATGCGCTTCCGGTACATCAAAACCGGTCAGCAAATCAATTTCGTTATTCTGCCGCTCCTCGATCGTAACCCCGTCGAGATGCGGCCACTGAGTCAGAATCGATTGGTCTGACTGAGGTGCTCTCATCGGCAGATCTTTAACGGTGAATGCTTCTAGAGTTTCTGCTCTATCGTTGCTGACCAAGGAAACGAGTTGTAGGTGCAGTTTCGTCGACTGGATGACTTCGGTGCCACTCACTGTGCTCACTACTAATGAAGATTGATTCCCTCTAATCCCATGTCTCTCTGCAAACTCCTTCCTTACTAGCGTGGTATCCGAGCCACTATCTATGAATGCCAACGCTTTGACCACCCCAGTTGGGGTCGTTACTCCCACGGAAACTACGCCTAAGCGTACCGGTTTACTGGCAGACCGCGACGTTGAACACATAACACTGGGCTTGGTGATCGCCTCGGATATGGTTACTCTCGCCTGGTGCAGCAGCCGATGGTATCTGTCCGTACAGCCCTCGTAATCACATCTGTTCCTTATCCTACAAGCTGCCGCCCGGCGCGTGATGTTGAGACAAATAAAGCACGCTCCTGCCATCCTCGCCATTCCCCACCGTTCGTCTATTGTGGCGTTGCCGAACTTGGGGCATTCTGGTAGTCCATGGCTAGCACCACAGGATCTGCAATTTGGTTGCGCCGCGGCATCGCGTAAAATGGCGTGCGCAATAGTCCAAGGTTAGTATTTTGGATGTTCCCGTGCAGGGGTTTGAGCCTGGCTAGTACTGGGCTTGTTTGTCCGGTTGCTGTCCTGGATAAGTCGGCCAAATCTACTCTCGGCTATTTTGGTTTGCCTGTCCAGGTATTCGGTCAGGTCTTCGAAGTTAGCCTCCCTGTCGCTTCGGCTTATCCGTTCTGCTTCTTCCGCCCACCGACCCTGTAGTTCGGGAAAGAGATGTCGAACTATGTTTTCCAAAGTGTGCATGGCATCTAGGTCAGCCCTTTAACCTAAATGGTCGACGGCTGTTGAGCAGTTCTGCATCTTAATCACCAGGTCGGCTATTGTGTAGACGTCTCCCTTGGTCCTCTTTGCCTCTACCATCACGCCCTCTATTAGGTTACGGGCTACTTTGAACGGTTGGCCAAACAAGTCCCTTAGAATCCTCCTTGCTCTTGTGTAGCCTTGTTCCGGGCCGAGCATGGTACACCCGTCGATAGCTTCTCTTGCTCGGCCTCGGCAGTAGTGAGTAAGGTAGAGAAGCCTTTGCCCAGGGTTGGTTACCTTATTTTCGACGAACGTCTCGAGCTGCTTGACAAACTTGCAGTAGTGTTTTGATCGCCTATCGAAAACCGTTGGTTTCACTCTAGGCAAATCGATCGATGGTGTTTCATAGTCGGAGACCGGCGTGGGGGTCCTTATCTTATTGCACCCTGATCTATGGGAAGTGTCGTAGTCGCTGGTCTCGTGCTCAAGCTCTTTCTGTATACACCTCTTTTCTGCTTCCTGGGCCTGTTGTCTAGCCGATAGTAACTGTTGTTCTAGGTCTAGTATTCTCAGCCTATATAGATCAACATCCTTACAGTCCATATTGCCCTCAGTAACATATGAACTAGCACTGAGAGGACTGGGCGGTCTAACATTAACTAAAAAATCAAATGTACTCAAAACCTCCCCAGTGACTTGCCGTGTTACTTTCTGTCCAGAGTCCAATGTTTTTGATCCTTTTCTTGGCATTTTGTGTGTTTTCCCCGTTCCGAATTGATCTATTGAGTATCGTAACACACGTTTGAGCAATGCGTAGCCAAATTCGCAACGGATCCCGAAATCAAAAGGCAATTATCCGTGATATTCTACGATACTAGATTATTGAATGAGCAATGACACGAAAAAGGTACAAACCTCAACAATGAGATCACAAGGACTCAACAAACGAGAAACCGAATTGCAGCGTGTGAGCAAACAGCACGTGCGTCACGCAGGTCCAGAATAAGGATATGACAAAGTAGCGCTCTGGGCGCGAAAAAACAACAATTGGTCCAGAAAAACAACCAGTTGGTGAAGCCAAGTCAATAGTGTAAGCAAGTGAGTGATGTTAAGAAAAACACTGAATCGCAAGGGTTTTAGAGGGATTTCCCACAACCGGTCGTTACAGTGGTCGCTCACCAAAAACAGCTTCGCCTTCTCTGACAGCCAGATATCTGACTGTGATGAAACAATTAAAAATAATATTACCGTCCAAAAATTGTGGGTCACTGTTTGAGCACCACGTACTGGAAACCAACGGAAATGTATCGTGCCATCTCCCTACTTGAAGCCGGCCAATGTCCCGCCCACATGAGCACTGAGTATAAGCCGTTAGAGTTTTCTCCCCTGACGAACTTTCGGCCCTATCCCGTTTCCACCTGTCACGATTTTTCGGATCAGTCCTCATGTTGCTGTAGTCCTGCTTTGCAGTATGCTAATGAAAGCAGTTATCACGGCAACCATGCAATCCCAATTACACCAGCTTCCATTGCCCGCATTCAAGTATAATCTCATTACGGTAGCACCATCGATTAGGAGCGCAGACCAACCTACATTTACGTTTCTCTGCGCGAGACCAATTTTCTCGAACGCGTCACCACCGACAACCCAATAGCCTATCCCACTCTAATGTTCCTCGGAAGTTATTCAGTATAAAATAACCACCGCACCAGATGGGGCAGTAACAAATATGATGCTGTTCTAGAAGGGTACTAGCGCCACTCACTCACGTGCTATTCTTTCAAACCTATCTTGCCTCCTCGGTGTTGAACTGCATTCTGCTTGGGCAAACTGTATTGAGGGTTGCTGTCTCTGCTTCCTCCTAACCGTAAAACCCCAGGCTTTCTAGTGTCCCAGTCCTACCTTACCAACAAGCGAACCATTAATCCTTTGGAAGGCATACACGTTTGCCTAACCGGAGTACGCAACTTTGCTAGTCAGTAACAGTATAGTTCATTCCTCCGCGCGCTCACTTTACCCATAATGTGAAGCAGGTGTCAACGACCGCTTAAATGAAATTTCTCCTTTCTCCATCCGCAAAACCTGAACTTTTCAACATTATTTTCGCCATCTGCTACCATAGCCCGCGGCTGGATCCGCGTCCAGACTGCAAACCCCATTTGTTTCAGGTTCGTCTCCTCCCACTCACTCGGTAGTCACACTGGATAACCAAGGGCTACACTTTGACTCGTGCCGATTGAGACCAAAGTCGAACCACTCAAAGCAACGGAGACTGAAATCAAGCCACCAGACATGAGAGGCCCCAACTGTTTATCATTAGACCGATTAGAGTTTTCAAACGCAACGTTTCTCCTGCCGATATTATTGTCGCAGCGTACACAAATGACAGTTTACGCGCTACCAGCTACCATACTGGCCAATACCAGTCACCAGTTTAACCTGTGACACCTAGCTACACCCGGCTAGTTGATCCGCACATCCTTAGTCCATCCAGATGCTCCATACCAGTAACGACGTCGAATGACACTAGGACTCAGTAAGTCCGTATATATTTGGCAGTGAACCAGCATAATAAATTCCCAGTCTATGCGGAGATTAGCCACTTTAGTATCCGTTGCAAGAGTCCATTTCTCCTCCGAACAGAATCCTGCTGGAAATTGATTCTTCACTAATCCAGGACCCTCTGGTTGCGCTTCCTCATTTCTGAATGACACAAGGTACTGATCCTGAAATTAAACCCACCTTTTCTTGGACTGCTATCTCCTCCACATTCACCAATGTTCCCAAGCCCACCTTCATAAAATTTGTTTCATGTCTCTCAGTTCCATAGCTGACTCGGTTTATCGAATCCCGGCAGATCTGTCATTCAGAGTGTGCATCATCTTCATGGATTGCTATTCTCTTCGCATTCACCGATTTCCCGGGTGTATCTCCACACAATTTTTCCCCCGTTCTTTTCTTCCATTCCTCTCTGTTCAGAACTTACTCTGTTCGCAGAACCCCGGCTAGCTTCTTCTTCCCATGCTTTGCATCATTCTGGTTTTACTCCATCTTTAGCACTACATTTTAACGACCTCTTCGGTATCCCCACAAGGCACAACAGCCCAGCCCGAACTCGAAACCGGTTTATAATGTCCACGCAAACCATTATTAGTGTGATCCATTCAACCTATTGCTTGCTGTTCTTCTATCGCTGACACTTCTAACCCTTAGTCTTGAAGTTTGTGCATAGTTCATCTGGTCGAATGATGTTGTACACCGTGATCATGCTCTTGCGCGTGTGTCTCGAACGTGGCCGAGAAATATACCATTATTACTGTTATTATTATTATTGTTATTATTAAAGGGAAGAGATTAGGATCCTCTGGACGCTAGGCGTAAGGTTTCCTCTCTGACTGGTGATCATTCTAGTTGCATGTCGCTGCCTCCCCTCCGAGCACCTCCATCCTTGCGATAATAAGGAGCCCATGCTGCGGTTATTCCGATCGTGAGTAACGCGCAGCCTATTCAGACGAATCCCAAAACCAGAACAAGATTGATTTGTAGTTTTTACGGTGCTGTATTACCAAATTATACTCACATAACTGAGTACAGACCTCATATTTACAGCCACAACTTGTAGCAGCGACGACCAGAGTTCAACAAAGGTCAATATCAAGTACCACGGTCATGTCAGTCCAAGTTCGAACCAAAATTATGCCGCTTTATGTGAGCAAATATAAACAAATGTTGAAGTGCAGCGATTGATGCAAGCTGTACCTGTTCGGGGGTCAGTGAGATAAAGAGCATAGTCTCAACAACGGTTAGGGAGGATTTCTAAACATTTACTGCACAGCCCATGCCTACTCTTAATAATCCAGAAGAGGTATCACCAACACTTTGTAAAAAGAGGTGAAGTCATCTGGTTTTGCGCACGTGATAGTATAGCTTACCCTGGTTAACACCCTTCTGGCCATATATACACCTCTTGGACACCATCTTGTAGACTCCAAGCCCTGTCTGACTGTGACACCCAGGTCTCCCACCTCCGACTCTCCTCGAAAAAGAATACAAGTCGTTCCGTCCATGTTCGCAGTAAGGATTCGGCATTTAGCGAGATTCAAGCTTCAATGTCATTAACCTGCCCTTCTGAGAAAAGCATTTACCTCCTGTTATAAATCATTCCCCACTACCTTCGGTTGAAAATTGACTCTCCACTTCTCGAGGACCTTCCAGTTGAGCTTTCTCATTTCTCAATGGTACATGTTACTGATCCTGAATCTAAACTCACCTTTTTATGGACTGCTGTTTCTCCCACATCCACCAGTGTTCACTTTCACGAAATTGGTCTCGGCACCGTTTCGACACTCATTCAATTTATTGAACTCCGGTAAATCTGACATTCAGGGTCTGCATCGTCTTCATGGATCGCTATCCTCTCCGCGTGCACCGAGTTTCCCAAGAACACTTCTCTACGAATTTTTTTTCCTTTTTTTCTTCCTTTTCTTCTTGTTCATAATTTACTTTATCTGTAGAACATCAGCAGGCCTCCGTTTCCCCAGCCTGCATCATTCTCGTTCATAATGCGTCCTTGACACTGCGCTAACGGTTTTTCGACATCTCCACCGCCCAGCCCGGATTCAAGACCAGTTTGAAACTGCCGCGCAAACCAATATTAAAATGATCCATTCAAACTGTTGCTGGCTATGTCTATCTATCGCTGATACTCTCGACTTTCATACTTTGAATTTGTGAGTATTCCACCTTATTGAGTAAAGTGTCACACCATGATCATGCGCTAGCGCGTGCGTCTCGACCATGGCCGAGAAACATACCATTATCATTATCATCATTATCATCATCATCATTATCTGCAAAGGCAAAACATGTTTCGCTCATTTCTGTCGCTAGCTCATCTAGCGAAGGAGAACTAGATAGATAACCACTCAGTTTGACGCAAGCTACTATTCCCAAGAAGGTGTTACCCAAAAGCCTGCCTTACAGGTTATCGCAAAGGTATGCTAATTATAGTCCCGCAGGCAATCGCCTACAAAGCAGAAAAGCCTCAAAGGAACACAAATGACAAACCTCCACCACCGTGCCTTCATCAGCTCTCCATGAGGCCTCGTCCAAGAACATCTCTAGGTCGGTCAAACACGATCCTTTTTTAACAAACCCATAGTGTGCAAGTACAGGTTGGTCGTTGTTTGACAGACACGAGCACAAATGCGTTCGGATTATACTTTACGAGCCCATTCACAACACTGATATGAGGATAGCCGGTACATAATTCTTCGCCTTATGTCTGGATCCTGCCTTATGAGTTGCTGCGACGCTGGCCTTATGCCAACCCTCTGGCACCTCACCCTCACTTAGTGACGCTCGTGCGGCTGGATTATATCCTCTGATAAGGCATCGGAAGTGGCTGGACGACAGCTGGGTGGATCGTGTCCCGTCCAGTAGCTTTGTGCCTGCTCAGAGACTAGAGTTCCCGGTGCACCTCTTCCTCACTTACAGTAAACTCCTGAAGCACTGTCGTCCTCCTTATGTCTGATCGCGCCGCACTAAGTGTAACGACCGAGCATGGAAATCCCCACCCCCAAAAAACATTGCAGTGCTGTGTTTTCCTTTACATCACTCACTTATTTAGACTATTGACTTGTTTTATGCACCGTATGTTTTTATGGACCAACTTTTGTTTGTTCGCGATCAGCGATCTGCTTTGTCATATCCTGGTTATGAAACTGCGTGGCGCACGAGCTTGTTTCTTGCATGCCGCAACTTGGTTCTTGCTTTTGAGTCCTTGAGATCTAATTATTGAGGGTTGTATCTGTTTCGTGTCATTGTTCATTCACTAACCTAGTATCTTGGAAATTCATGAATAATCGCCTTCTGATTTCGGGATCCTTTGTGAATTTGGCCACGCATTCCTCAAACCTGTGTTACACTAAGCACCTGGTGCTGTCGATGCAAGCCCTTGGAGGATGCAATTGATGTTTCCGCCTTGTCTTCATCACTGAAAGCAACTCCTCCGTCGGGCACTTCCAAGGTGCCTACGCCCTCGCGCGTCCTTTTCTTGGATCGCACATAAGCGAGGAACTTCTTGGGGTCCGCATTCACATCGTTGGCGGGTTCTTTCTCACACTCGCACTTTTGCTCTCTTTGGAAGGCTTGGACCCGGTTTGAGGCGGTCTTTTGAGCTGCCTATACGCAGTGCCTGCTTAAGAGTTTTGTAGTGAGTCCTCTGCCTCCCGCGAACTGTTGAAATTGTTGCCATCCCTGGCCTCCACTAGGGCCGGTGGCCCCCATCACTTTGCTGTGTTAAAGGGGCAAGCTCATCTGTCATGCTTATTAGCCCGGCTCCTATCGCCCTCCATCTATCCTCCACAAGTGGCTCCGTGGCTTCTGGGTACCAACATATGCTTCGCGCTCTACTCTTTGTCGATCCCTGTCCAATCCAGCGTAGTTCCTAACCAACCTTGGCCCTGGTCTGTTTTACCTTGTAGTGAAAGTCGCACGCAGGGAGCCTTTTCAATTGCAATACTATCATCGACAATGTGAAGTCAGACCGATGTCTGGTGAGCGGCAGAACTATGGTGGGTGAACTTTGCCCGTCGCGGAAGTGTGTTGCTTCCGCGTGTTTTGCGGTGCTTGGATTTGAGGCCGAGCCACGAGGGCATTTTCGGTGGTTCCCCTGGGGCACTTTCATCTCCCAGCTTATTTCTGGAAGATTCATATTCTTCATTAGGGTTGGGCGCTGTAACCTACTCAGCGCCTTCTGTGGAAGATGGAATAGGTCAGCATTCTTCCCGATCTGGTTGCATCTCTCTACAGGCACAGGCCATTCCCACCTTACACGGGCCTAGGCAAAAGCAACATGCACAGGCTTGTATTTTGGATGTTACAAACATAAACGGGACCCCCCCAGTGATTATAATGAACTCTTACGAGAAGGAGTGCCCCTTCACCCAGCCTGCCACCTACTCTTTTCTGTCTGTGGGAGGTGTATCCACGAAATTGCTTGGCATTCTGGTCCTTTTTCAGCCATGTCCCCGTGATAGCTGCAGTCACTGATCCATTCGTTCCACCTATCAATTCCTTCCACTTACCTGCTAGGCTACAGGCAATTGTTTACCATATGGTAGCAACTTCTGCTAAGTCATTCTTTTTGATTATACCGTCCAGGGCTGTTGAACTTTCGGGTGTAATTCCCGATGGGACAACCCATTTTTGTCCAGGCGGCCAGTCGGTACCTATTTTCTTGAGCCGTCAAGGCCTCACCACTCGTGATTTTTTTAAAGGGTCTAAGGGAACACCTAAGGCTTCCCTTGTCTCATAACTCGACCCTCTGTTTTCCTCCGAGGTCTCCAGCAACCTACTCCCGTTCAACGGAGCAGATAGTGTTCGTGCAACGACTGATGCTCAGCTTTCACTACTATTACTGACGCCGCCTGAACTGGGTTGGAGTCTCCGCCACCTCCTTCTCCATTTCGGCCACACCCCTCTAGTGAGGGTTTGCGGTCGTCGAGGGTCCACCGGCTTTATACACTCAGTGCAATCTTCCACCCTTTGCCCTAGCCGCCTAGCTTTTCTTGGCTGTTAGGCCATGCGTTTGCCTTCCGGCTTGGCTGTTGATGATGATTGCGGCTTTTGGCTTACATTTGCCGGTGGATGTGCTGTCAGCTACCTCTATCAGTAGAACCGGATGCCCGGATTCTACTTGCAGTGAATGGAGTGGATTTCTTTCCGGTGCAAACTTTACCTGGAAGCAGTGTCCGAAGGGGTCCTTATGTAGCCTCCTGTGACTTGTTCAGCCCTTGGTTCCCTGCCGAGGAATGGGTCATTTTCGTTTGTGCTGGCAGAAGCAGTAAACCAGGGCTTCAGTTTTGGCTCTCTGTTCACCTTCCTAAGCCCCAATCTAAGACACTTTGCGTACTTCAAGTTCGTTGGCTGCCCAAATATTCTCAGGAAATTTGTAAGGTTCCCCATTTTTGGCCGTTTTTCTGGTCCGCGATTGTTTAAGCAAGGGTTCTGCACAATTGTTCAGGAGAAGGCTCTTGCACCTCCCAAAACCCCCCCGGTATTGACCCTCCTTTTTTGAACCCGTATTCAGGTGTTTCTATCCCTTTTTATGTGCCTTAAACTTTACCACTTACTTGGGCTTGTTTTGTACCTTGCTGTCACACGGTTTGCCCTTGTTTACCTGCTGCCTGTTTGTCCTAGCAGCTGTCAGCATTGCTAGCATCGGGCTTCTTTGGTAACTCTTCCACCGAGCTTCCTGCTGTGGCCCCATTTCGTCTACCTTGTCGTCTAAAATTCAGTTCATTTAAATTCATTTTAATTCACAGGATGTGTGCGGCTGGAGGCCAAGCCCATTCAAGTCGAACAAAACCAGATCACAGGACGTGGACGGCGGTCTTCCATGTTTGCCTGGGTTCTTGCACTGTAATCTAGTGTCACTTGACACTGTTATAAATAGGGAAACAGAGCAGTTTCCGGTGATTTGGTAAAGATAAGCAGAAGGGGGAAACTTCTACAGCTGTGCTTCTTATTATGAGTCTCTGTCCCCCGGTGAGCTCTAGCCAGCACCTCTTCTACCCTTAGGGCAGGAGTTATGATGGTGGAAATTTGGGGGCGGCGAGAGATGAAAGATGGTAATATTAAAGGGGTGGAATGGTAGTAAAAAACGGGAAATGTAATAGGTACTGATGAAGCCCGAAGGCGGAAACTTGAGAACCAAATAAAAGAAGGCCCAAGCCAAAGGTTGACCGAGGAGTTACATCAGTGGCAGTGGCTCTGAGAGCGAGAAAAGTAAAAAAGAATGATAGGTAGGGCGGCTACCTGTCTGCAGGTTTTGGCAAACTCACCGACACAACGGGGGATTCGGCGAAGTACACTGTGCAGTGGTTGGTGTACAACCGGTGTGCATACCATCGGAAGAATTCTGGAAGCTAGGTTGGCCGTGGCCACTACCTGCCCCGTACAAACTGAACCGATCTAAGCCTCAAGAAGAACCTTTGTCAGAGGAGGCAACCTTTCAGTCAGAGTCAAAGCCGCTCGACGAAGTTCTAACCCTGTTTAACCTCCCTTCCCATCTCAGCCTCCGTTCCTCCAGAACTATCTGGTCTTTCAGGTGGTAGCTAGATCTTTGTTTGTCAACAGGTTCTAGCCCACTAGGTTCAACTTTTAGCGGAGTACTCAGTGGTAACTGTTTCTAGTGGAAACTCAACCTGAAGGTCTGAAACTTCCTGCGGGTAGCTTGTGATTACAAGGTTCACAGCAGACGGACGCTGCCCTTGCTTCCATCTGGCTTCTTCGGTAACATGCTGGGTCAGACCCTCACTATGTATGTCGCCTAGCAGGCCGTGGTCGAACAATTCTCGAGGAGCTTTTTTGCTTACCTAGTCCACCTCTGGTGCGTGTTGGGGCCCCCGCTATCAGGACTTTACCCCTCCGAGACTGCGAGAGGCGGTGGGCGATGGATTGGCTGATCGTTTTCCTCGGTCGGGGATGACGGACCACAGTTGAAACAGACAGTTCTTATTTCTGCGCTGTAATCCACGAGAGCAACCCAGGTGGCCGGTGTACGGAAAGGATGCCTCCTGGATTCCTTTTGCAGGTGGTAGTACCACGGCTTGGGAAGCACACCCCTCCGCTCGCTGCCCGTGCGGCTTACTCGCGTGGCTGACTGTAATGTTGGGTGATATTCGATGTATGGTGCCGCCTGGGGTTGAATCGAGGCCTAGTTTACCCCTACCACACCTGCACACGTTGTGAGGGGTTCAAGTTTCGACCACTTGTTACCCGCGCCTGCTTTATTCGTGTACACAACTGCCAGCGGCGCAGTCCCCTGCAAACGTTTTGCACCCTTAGGAGTCCCAGAAGCTCAAATCTTGGGTCGGAGTGACTTTCTCGCTGATTTGGGCTGGCATTCGAGTAACCCGTTTGGCTTCCGTTTACGACAGCTTTGGCCAGTGCAGCTTGCGTTGGTGGCTCCATCGACGATGTTGGACCACCCACGTTCCCTACTGGCTTCCGCGTTGCAGTTTCGAATTCTGCTGTTTCTCCTCAGCCGGCCCAATGCAACAGCGGCATACGAGCTACCGAGACTCTTGGTGAATGGAGAATAGATTAGTCGAAGCCCTTGGGGGAAATGGGCGGGGTCCCCAGCCCTCCTCTAGCTTGAAGAGAGGATTCATCGGGTTGAATTTTGATTGCACCTGCCATGACACTCTTCACTCTTCAAGCAGCTAATAAAAGCAATCCCGGTTTCTGGGTCACCGAACGCCATAACAACTGACCTAGTCCACTCATTTTGACCCTCTTGAGACAGCTTCCGTTCCCCAGGCCAGAGGATGCATTTTATGGCCGCTTGACCAGGGTTGCTCATCATCCTCAGGAGATTGTCGTGCTTAAGCAACATGTGTGGAAACGTGACTAGTTCACCAGGCGTCAGCGGTAGCCAAATGATGTGAAAGTCATTAGAATGTAACTGAGACTCCGCCTGGTTCTCCACCTGTTTGCAACTCAGACTGCTCTAAAGCAGCTGACGCTTCCAAGTGGATTGTGTAGGGGAAAATATTCACTAAACCCAGCTTGTTCATTTAAAGTAACTTTTTATTCCCTTGCTCATTCTTTGGTAAACTGCTCAAATTTCCCGTTTCTTTGCTAACCGTTCGGAATATTGATTACCAGTCTTTCAGCAGCGACGATTCTTTTCCGTTCTCAAAATCAGCTTGAGGGCGAGCACAGCCGGTCTCGATTTGCAGGTTTCTGATTTGGTATTGTTCCACTTTTAGATGCCAAGTTAATTATAGGCATTCCTGTTTTGGTGGGCTGGACTTGTCGAACTATTTTTGTTCCGGGTTCGGAAGTGGCAAACATTCGTTTGTTCCTTGAGCGTAAAGGCTGATGTTCTGGGCAGTCGTACAGGCCGACCAGCCAAAGGTACCCTGTGGCAGGGCGTGCCCGTTGCACACCATTGGAATCTCTACCCCTCTGACCAATGGCATAGCTTTAACCTACCAACGGGATTGCTCGAAGATATGCATAAACTTACAACTCTCACTGCAAGGTCTCCCGTTTCACCGGAGCCTGATAGCTAAAGGCATATAGCCGCTCCGTATGGACAAAAATGCTGTAAGGAGGTTTCCATAGTTTACTGGAACAAAGGTGTACATGTAATTTGTTTAGGGAAATAAACTTCAGTACCGGGCAATTGATCTCTCGATTGAACGGGGACTCTGATGAAATATAAGCGTCGTTACCAATAGAGGCGTTTTAGTTACCCGCTGCGTTGTTTTCCAGAAGCGGTTGTTTGCAGCACCGAGCGGCCACTCTCGAATGGCTAGAATTACGGTGTCTTCCCAGACATCAGTGGAGGAAATTCTACAAAAAATTCAACTTAAAAGATTCTTCCAATCTTGTGAATTTCATCTTACTCATAACAGAGTGGTTCAGTGAACGTTTACGGAATCCGCGTTCTTCACTTTCCCCTGAATGATTCTTTGGGTCCACCATGTTGGGACCGATGAGAGGGGCATTACTTCGCGCACGAACCTGTGCGCTGTGACACTACAACTCCAACAAAGCAGGTTATACTCAAGATATTGTTGTAAAGTGAACAAGTCTACCAGTCAGGGACCAGACCATCGACGTAGTGATGGTAATCTCCAACAGAAGCAGCTGGGCCGACATGGTCACTGAAAATCTTGTTCCGCCTGATGTCGAAAATTGGATTTTAAGGGACGCCACAGTCCTGTGAAAATCCACTGTGATTTTTTGCGATAAGCTTTTCTTGTGCTAGATGCTTCCAGTGAACCTGCTGCTTCCCGCATTTAAGACAAGTGTATTCGCTATTGAAAGCATTCACTTTTGCACGTATCGCAAAATATTTAACCCGCTTTTGCTGACAAGGCAAATAATTATGCTGAACATAATTTACTTAAGATTATCGGGAGGCTACCTTAGTATATTGATAGGCCCGTATAGGTAGCTCACCCCACTTTGGACTAGCAGGTCCCCTGCCGGAGGAGCCATAACTCCACATTCTTGAGCTTATCGCTGTAAGGTTATCTTTACGCCCATCAGAAAAGTCTCACTTGCTTTGAGGTGACCTGTTCCTTGTGCGCACGGACACCTGTAGCTCGAGCACTTAAACGAGAAAATTACAATACGCTTTCATTTTCCAATAACACGGACTCACAAGGAGGACCTGCAAGGCGTCCTATTATTTCCGAACCAATACCCGAGTTCAGGAGAGAAACGGATGCTCACAAGCGACACTCAGTTTTAAAAAAGCATGAGCTGTCAAGGACCAGGAAGAGGCAAAATTTCTCTTTGCCTTTAGACGTCAAAGGCTGTTCTATGTCGTTCTCATCGTCAGCTGATGACTAACTGGGTCTTTACGTGACTTGTACTAGCTGCCTGAAATTATCCTGTCACCCTCGCCGCCCGGGTAGAGGATCCGGTGTGATAGTCGTGTCAGTGGAAGGAGGACCTTCCCCCTAGTATCCCCACTGCGTCTTCCAGGCGTACTTGAATGTCCTCAAAATTTGAAAGTGTATAGTTAGATCAAGCCACCGCTTCCGAGTAGTGTTTGGGGTTGATGAATCTGTGTTTAATTGACTGTCCTTCTGACCCCCTTTTCAAGCACAAGCCCCGGGTCATCCGACCAAACTGCACTTGGAAGCTCCAGACTCGAGTTTTGCTCTTGGTAGACATCAGCAGTGGGACATACTTTCTCCACACCCGGGGTTTGAACAAAGGCCCTCCCACTTCGAGGCGTGTGTGTAAACAGGCTTTACTTGATGATCCCGATCAGTCCGGACTGGGGTGGGGTGGCGCGGTGGTGACACACGCCTTCGGGGTAAAAGAGCCCGGGTTCAAACCCTGGGCGTGGCAGAGGATACGCAGCACTGAAGAGCTCTAACAAGAGCAAAAATCGGGTCTAGTGCCTCCGAGCGCAGTTTGGTTGTGTGACCTGAGGTTTGTTTGTAAAAGGTGGAGTCCAAAGGACTGCCAACCAAACAAAGTTTATAGTCTGTTGGTAGAGTCCCATAAATAGAAAACGTACGTTTGTTGGTTATCCAAAGAACAGGAGCACGCAATCTTATCGATGGAAGAAAATCACTCCCATCGAGATTGGGCACATATGCCGGCTGTTTTTTGTCTGATAGCCAGCTGCAGCTCGTAACACGCATGCTCTTCTCTTCATCGGTGTGAAGTGAAACCACACTTCTGAACATTTCCCGAGGGGCCTTGAAAAAGGACAAATAGTTCAAAAGTAGATACAATTGGGGACCGTCATGTACTTTTATTGAAGGCAGCAATAGAATTAAGCATCTCCCATCAGCCTCTTCCATGGATACCCATATGGAATAAGTGCAGTTTGTTGTGCGGGTAAGGATGTCCGACCATGTGTTCTCGACGTAGAAACTGGACAACTGCTGAGGGAGAAATGGAGAAGAAAAGAGATCATCCGTGGAACCAATGTTTTATACTCTGAGGAGGAATCGCCATTTCCGGGGTCGTTGATATCACAGTTGAATGCGGGGGTCCCCTTTTTGGTAGCTGATTTATCCGAATGATTGTCACTTAAAACTTCGCCGTTCTTTGAGAGGATTTCTTTTTGTCCTAATTTCAAGCTGTGCCGTTATAGCGTTGTTGTCGCAGTTAGCAGAGAACTGTTGCTCTCAAAGTCTACGATGAATCCGAGGACAGGCTCCGATAGTTCTATGAATCATTTTTTTAAGAGCATGCAAGTATGACTCATATGGAAGCGCATAAAAAATATTCAATTCTTCGTGTTTACGGACATCGTTAACCAAGTGTACCAGTGAATGCACATTCATTAACATTCCTTTCAATTCAAGCAGCAATGGATGTTTATGCACAAAAGAAACCAATAATTCACTGGCTGATTCAACTCCTTCGCCGCCAAGAAAATTGCAAAGCAAACTCGTCTCTACTAAGAGAAGAAGGAATTGCTCACGTAAATTGCACTCTTTATAGCCCTTCTGTTCAACTATACCCAAATGTAACTGAATTGGCGATACGCCACGCTTCCCGTGATCGGTACCTCTTGCACCCTGTGCACTTTTGCTGAGTTCGCAGGGTAGCAAATGGTGCAGCTGTGATAGGGGTTCGTTCACTTGACTTATGTGGCATCTTTGAGAGCGATTCCTACCAAAAATTAGAGGGCCTGTTCACAGTTTGATTCATCGCCAAAATACATCAAGACATATGCAGTGCAAGTAATATACGAGGAAATGCTTAGTCATGCCTACATTTAGTATTTCAGATAGCAAATTTGTCAAACACTAGCCACAGAAGAGTCTTCCATTTGATGATAGTGAATCAAATCAGGGAAACGTTACCCTGTGTCTGGAATATTGACCATCCCGTGGTCAGTTGTCGAAGCTAGAGTAGCCGGAGTTTCACTGCTCATGTTTGCCAACCGAGTGCTATGGATGGTCGCACACCACCGTAGCGACTGACAGATGGAAAGCCCTTCCCTGTGCGCTCAAGCCGTTGTTGGGTGACTGCTGCTGTTCGTGTACAGTGTCCCCAACGATTACACTGATATCACTCTGATGGTTTGGTCAGCTTTAAACCCGAAAGTCGAACAGAGTTGTTCTGACGGGATACAGATCTCGGCCAAGACTCGTCCAAATGCGAACTTCAGATGGAGCGAGTGGAAGCAAGCCGTCAACGAGCAACTGATCAGTAGGGCTGGCATTGCGAGCATGAATTTCTTTTGGTAATTGCTCATTAAGTGCGGCTTGCAAACCGATGCGGCGGTGTTTTCTGGGATGTATTGTTTTGATGGCTGTCATACGGATGCTCCTAGAGGTGTCTTTGCGTTCCCTGGTAATTGGGGCAAGTGTTCTTTCATGAGCCGAGCAAACGGATCGACGGAAGTTATTAAAGTGTTGCTCTTTGGAAACCAGGACTCTAAGTTTGAACAAACATTCTAATCCGTAGAGGTATTGCCTAAGATTAGGGAAGTGGCCGAACAAATGAATCTCAGCTTATATGTACGAGATGACGCCGAAGGTAACATAGGGTTGTCCTTAGAAGAATCAGTCACCCAGTCGTGTGTATAACCCTAATGAGGTCACTGGTGTTGAGGTGTTTCAACCACTGTTGGCCGATGCAGTTCACGATACCTAGTTTGTAGCCTCCCAGCCCCAGGAGTTTCATGTGAACGCTGTTCACTGCGACGTTAAACTCTCTGATTCATTGTTTTCAACAACTATTAGTGAGCTGTATGGGCTGCGCTGCATTTCATGATACTCTTTTCGACCAACAGGGTTCTTTTAACAAGGACTAATAGAATCAAAGCTAATATGAACGACTCTTCACACGTGATAGGGCAGTACTGCCCTGTTTCATGCGTGAAGAATCTTGTATGCGACAATGCGAGTATACTGGAGTGGTTCGTACATGACTATGAATGTGTTGACGAAGAACTGAGAGGTCGATGCGTTAATTTTGTGGACGGGGGATACTTCGGTGCTAGACGGAAATCTTCGCTGCGAAGGTATGGTTTTACGTGCTTTCTATGACCGGCAAGAAGCAAATTCATCCTCCACTACCGAACGTGCTTTACTGCAAATTTGGGTCGGAGAGTTCATATACAACAGCTTGCTCATCGCATCACTTCACTTGTAATTCTCACCACCTGGGTGAGTCAGCTAAGCAAGGACTACGATGGTGGCCCCTTTAGGGGATGCCTGAGAGCGGAGTAATGCTGTGGCGGTCTCGCATCATGCAAACTCCACCCCCTTCGCTTCAAACCTCAGACCCCCGTGAGATTGGGCGTAAACTAGAACTGAGGTAATGCTTCTTATCGGGTTGCCCGCGGTCGCTTTTACTCCTGGTCCTGTGACATCCCTGAGGGCATACGTGCTCAAACCTGAGTGAGGTTGTAACGTCCCTAAAGGTTTTTAGACACGAACCAACACATACAACACCGACAGATTTCGCAGTGCATCCAAATGATAGATATGTCACGGATATCGTGACCTCAATACACAACCGTCCAGTTTTGTATCATCTGTTAAAACATTCCACAATCCTCAGCTTCCTGATGCCCGACATACGGAGTGTAGCCCGGTGGATAGTAACAACGGACAAAAACGCAAGTGATATCGGGTGGATGGTGTTTGGACAAGTGCAGTGGTAAAATTCATCGACCAGAAATGATGTTGTATGCCATCTTCAAACCATGGGTTTGGCGATGCACCGTCTCACATGGTGTG
Organism: Fasciola hepatica; assembly: GCA_948099385.1. Lineage (NCBI taxonomy): Eukaryota > Metazoa > Platyhelminthes > Trematoda > Plagiorchiida > Fasciolidae > Fasciola > Fasciola hepatica. The sequence goes on along the minus strand of CANUEZ040000012.1, from coordinate 2,219,517 downwards.
CTTGTGTGTGCAAGGTTATGACTGTTATCGCGGCCACCGGCATGGCCGTGTTTTTCAAGAAGCGGACCTATAGCAGTTCCACCCTGGTGAGGGGAAGAGATTAGGGGCAGTGACAGCTCAGAGGTGTCAGGTTGTTATTTCTCATCCCCACTCGCACTGGGATCACAGAAGCAGAGAAACCACAATAAATGTTTATTATGAGCCGTTCCCCCCCCCTCACTTTACTTTGTCTACCGTAAAACAAGAGTCTGTTATTCAGGAAAAGGCGAAAATATGCTCAACGAGTTATCCCGCCCCAGATTCCATGAGCACATTGGATCAGGACGAAAACAAGAGAATGCCTCAGACGGTTTGATCCACTAAACCAGCAGATTTCGAAGTGAAGGTCACTATTTGGAATAGTTTACCCCGTAACCTCGCTTGCCAGCCAGAATTTCCATGAAATAAATTTGAATTTGGCTACAATACTGTGGTATTCGTGAACAGATTTCCCCAAAAAGGTAATGGGAGACTTGCTAGTTGGTACACGTAGCACGTTATTCACCAAAAGTAATACGCTAAAAGAGTATTAAATAATTTTGTTTTTGTTATAGCAGATAATTAAGCAAAAAACAATAATAGTTGGAACGGTGTTTACTAAAATGTTGTTCTGACCGTTATTTATTTGGTCGGGTTTGGAGCAAACATCACTGCTCTACTTCAGACTGCATTAGTCAAGCAATACTTATTTGAAAAAGGATATAGATTCGCCATTTGCCAGTCCTTTTTCTTCGTTGGTGTCCGGTCCACAGACTGGCGGTCATATCCCTTCTTGTAAATTATCATCCTAAGTTTAAAGTGCGCCCAGCAATTTGACTACCAAAAGTGGGTGTTTGTGTCGCGCCTAGCCGTGTTCTCGTTGAGAAAGCGAAGCATACAGCGTGTAAACTATCTGTTTTTTGTCCACGTGGGAAAACCTCACTTGTGAACGAAGACTGCATTTGAAGCAACCAACTTTCTGGCTTCATCTAAGTACCTTCATGAGGTATCGTCTTGAATTAGGAATGTGGAAGACAAACATGAGGCCGGGAAAGACGGTGGTTTGAATTGGATAGTCGCAAACGCCAACGAGTATGCCGTTATTTCCTTTGAACGAGGTCCTTTTTTACCGAATTATGTCAAGTGACAAATTTGGCTTACATTTATTATGCTAAAACATTTGTTTCTTTGTTTTGCAAGTCTTGATGTAGTTTTTGTGTCTCCTTTTCAACTTACTAACTGAAACACCCGTTTTTTAACCAAGAACCTGGAAATCAGGAAAAGATATTAAAAGTCATCCTTGGTGAAATAATTTTTACTGATGGGCAACGAAGTCAGCCAATTTTGCAGCCCACGGACTGATTTCATTACGGATGAGAGCTAGCTTTCTTGGTTGTGAACAAAATTAATTGTTTCACAGGTGAACAGGAAAAACTTAAACCAGGTAAGGCAGTGGTTTCCTTAAAATCTCGTCGTCACGGTTCACTGGAACGGAACACGTACTCCTTTCCTGGTACGTCAACTTACCGCGACTCTCAAGGATGACCCCGTCTCTCGGTCAGTCCCGCTCACTCGCAAGCCATGGACAGTCACATTGTTTCGTTTAATATCACCCACACATCAAAACCAGCCGAACTTACCAGATTAACCTGTTAGACTGGTGGGCAGTTTTACTTCAAGAAAGCTGCCGGAGGCTGATTTCCTGTGTATTACTGTGCCCCATGACGACGAATACTGCCGTTCGACGCAAACGATTATCTCGTTTGCTATCACTAGATTGAATTTGAACAAAAATAAAGCTGTTTTAGGGAGTGCTTAACAATGAAGGACAAGTGATGGAAAACAGGGAAATATACAGGCATTATTAAGAAATGGAGTTGATCGGTGAATCCTGAAAGCCGTATTCATCGATGTTCTAAATTTTGTTCAAGAACACTAAGAAGTTACAAAAAACCTGGCCAAAATAAACAACTGAGTTTATGATGCAACTGAGCATTTTCGTCTTATTTTCACCTTATCTCTCCTGACACTACTTCCACCAATATATTTCTGCTCAATACCTCTTAGGCTTTTTGTCCCTTTCCGTACACCTCCAGTCCTAGATTCTTAGGAGGGCATCCTTTCTCAATAGCCCCTTGCAATTACAGCTGTACACTTCCCAGATGATATATCTAGCAGTTCTCACTAAACCGCCACTTATAAACCTTTTACACTAAGTCTATCAATATCTCCCGTCAGCCTTACTTGCCTTCAGTCTATCAGCCCGCATACCCCGAAAGGTTTGATAATCGGTCTGTAAAATGTCAACCATAATCCCCAGGTGGAACGTCCTTCAGATCACGGCTCTTCATTTGTTTCAAATTCTGCTGTGAATTTTGTATTCATCACAGGCGGCTTGGTTTCTGTGAGCTGGCTTATTCGGCCATGCCACACCTTATATATGCTGGCCGTCATTTACAGTCTGACTCTTGCCGACTGAGGCCTTACTAGAACCATTCGTTTGCTGGTTACCTCGAGCTCCACCTAACCAACGGGCTCTTGAGCTGTTCGAACGCCTCACAATGGACCGACCGGCGTTTCTGATACTGTACTTCCCCCACTGGTGTCCCAGTTGGAGCATGAGCAACGACAGTCCGTAAGCCAACTGTTGGTGCACAGGCGACCAGAGTCCACCATTTTGAACCTACAAGCCCCGCCTATTTATATGGAGGACCACACTCACACGACAGGGTGCATTACCAAAGACTGTCACCCACTGATGTAATGTACCTGGCCGAAACCTCACTCTGCCAATTTCAAGTGATCAGAAACCATACAAATGCACCCATTTCAATAACGGGTAGGTGGTCCCCCCCTCCCAAAACTTCTCAACGCGTTGGATACTCGAAACAAACTCACAGCCAGCCACCCTTACCAATAATGCCAAGTACGGATGCAGAAAAGCCTCAGGGGTCTTGATTAAATAAAATGTTTAGCATTTCATTAGTAATTACAAAAATACTAGTTTATTTCGGATAACCCTGCAGCATGTTGCAAGGCAAGGTCAAAAGGCACAATCGAAGACGAAATCCGAATTCCAAGAAGGCGATAAGAGTATGTGCACTCAATATAGTAAAGAAGAAAGTATTTAAGTTACTCTTCTTGGTGGCCCCCGGCAAATCTGAACTGAAGATCGGGTGGTCAGGCTGATTGGAAGTAGTGGAAATAGTTGATTCACACACATATTACGGAACGAGGACAGGGAGAATCTAACTGTATCGAAGGAAACTTTGTCTATCCATAAGAGAGTTTACAAAGGAGACGTAAATCGGAGGTAGCGCTTGGCTACGTATAAGAGCGGTTGGGGTTGGAAATCGTGCAATGAAAGGGGTGAACTGGCGGATGCTGAACGAGGAAAATCCGTCAAACATTACTTTTGTAAAATTTACCGACCGAGTATCGGCTGAGTCACTTATATACCCAGTGAAGGATTCATCTGCAGAAAGTGGCCGCTGAAGTGATGGTGGAAGAAGTGGCCTGATGGAAACAGGTAAACGTTGAGCAGATTGTTTACTTTCAGAAAAAGGAAATATAATGCGTCAACAAGGATATAGGAACTGGGCAGCAGATAAATGTTTGATTCGTAGCCAAGATATTAACAGGGACAGCTTGCAAACGAGGTGATTAGGTAGATGACAAGTATTTACGTACTGCTTGGCGTTATCTAAGTGCCGAGCATGACGACAAGAGAGCTGTAAGGATCGAAATTGCCTGGGAGGATTTATCAGGATATAGCACCGAGTAAAAAGAAAACACCAAACGACCAATGAATACAGTTGCGAAGTTCGGCTACTGGATTTGGATGGGGCTGGTGATAGACCAACTGGACGGCACATATAGGGAAAGGATGCAACAGTGACAGTGAAAGAAGCGGCCGGATGGAAACAGGTTGTTTACCCTCAGAAAAGTGGAATATGATGCATTAACGTGGAACTAGGGGCTGCGTGACAGATAAATACGTGATGCGTACCTGTGGCAATGGCAGAGACTAATAGCCTGCAGAAAAGAAGATGAAAACATTAACGGGTGAAACACTATCTATTGATGTTGTTCTTAAAAGGTGGATCATGTGATGGCGACAAAGCGAAAAGCCGAAATAAAGGTGCCTTCCATATGTGCATATAAGGGGAGGACTTGAAGCTTTACAAGATTAAGACACTACAATGCTACGGCTCTGAGTGGGTGAGCAGTGGGGCTGATAGAGAGAGCAAACCATCTCAGAATCGTCGGCTGTTGGGGTTCTGTGGGGGAAAAACTTTCTCCACTAAACATACAGTTTAGAAGTTGTGATGCGGAAGTGTATAGCAGCAATACATTTGACCGCTCTCGAATGTATCAGTGGGTGATAAAAAGGGGCAAATTTTGTCTTGAGGAATGTTTGAGTTTGTGAATGGGACTGATAAGTAGTTTGGCACGTGTCCTTGGGAAAAGGGAACATAAAGGATGAGTCGAGAATGGTAATGTTCTTTTAAATATGCGATGGTTGTGCGCTAAGGAAAGGAAATTTCGCCGGGAGTAAGAAAACGTGAGTCAAGATTACGAAGATGTAAACGGGTGAGATAGGAAATTGATGTTATGGGGGAGATGGCGGCATATTTGCAGCATTTTGGGTGTATAAACGGCTCTTTTTATGCAGTCGGTGCTAGTGGATAGGGTAGGCAGTGCATTAGGCACTCAGCTCAGAAGCCAATTTTCATGAATGGAGGTAAGCCTGCACGTCGTTGCAGAAGTCCTGCACGCCCCATGTGAGCCGGCCAAAGCGGTGGATCTGACCGCGCCCCGCACCCGCGGGATTTGCACAAGTGATATTGGAGTGGTCACGTCGCGGTAGACGCAGATTAGTTCGGAAGCTTGTGAACAGGTTGCGAGGGATCCCGGAGAGAAGGGCCGATGGGGAAGCGACGCGATAACAAACAGGTATCGAATTCTCAGCCGGAAGTGTGGGCCAGATAAATATCTGCCGGTGTTGTCAGCTGATCATCCCAGGTCATCAAAGGGAAGATACATGTCATTGGTTGTCTGGAAAGTGAAAATGGAAATAAGCAGTTCGAGATGCTCCCTGCTGAGGATCAGGGGCCAACGGTAAAAAGAAACATCCGGTACTTTAGAGGCTTGAACCATCTTCGAAAGATAACCTGCTACCGAGGGTCGAGAGAGGACAGGAATGCGAAAAATAATGGAGAAAACTTCGATGAAGGACAAAGATAATTTTGGCGATGGAAGATGGCCTACAGAACGGGATTCTGGGTTGAAATGCCGGGGCTTACTAAGAAAAGGGAAATTGAGCCAGTCTGGCCCGAATAAACTGACTTTAGTATGATGTAGGTAAGGAAAAAGTATTACGACTGGGTTTCCTCTAGTGGAGAGCCTGGTACGTGGGACTGGCAAGAGGGGAGCTCTAGGCCTAGGAACACAGTTTCCGTACCGAGTGAACATTATCTGGGTGGAAGATTACTACGGAAAATGATGGAATAAATAAACCTCAATAATAATCTATAAGCGAGCTTACTGCCACCACGCTGGCACCATGGCGCGTAGAACAAAAAATTGAACGATGGAACTTTGGAGAGGTAAAGGCTACGAGATCCAGTGAAAGGCTGGGACTGGACTTGAAGTATCAACTCTGTGAAATAGAAAACGAAATTTTGCGTGCAAATGGAGAACAAAATTAGCTGTAAGATGGTTTATGGGAACAGCGTAATGGATGTCATGACCGAAGGTTGAATTCCGTCGATCAGCCACTTCAAGTAAAAGAAGTGAGGCTGAGTTGCCTCAAATAGAGAAATTAGCAAATGGGACGGGTGAGGAGAAAGGTGTAGACCTAGGGGCATAGTTGCATTTTTGAGTGAGTTTCATCCTGGGGGAAGATTTAACCTGGTATCACAGAACTTTGTACACGGTAGATAAATAAAGCTTGAATGGTATACTGCTGGGAGATCCACGGCGAGTTGTGTGGTACAAAGGTCTCCTGTCCTGTGACTCAGAACCGCGTGTTATTAACCCAAACCAACTTCTTACGCTCGCTCTTCCGAAGTGAACGGACAGTTGTTGGACACGAGGGCCCGTATGCCAGGAAATTTGTCTAGTTTTTCTTTTACTCTTGGTAAGTGGTCCTAAGGCCGATTCTCGAGGACGTCACAGTAACCGAATTCTCACTGCGTCCTAATGAATACCGGAAGCCTAATGAGTCTTGTACCACGGGGGGGGGCCTCGCATGATCTGCATATTAGTAAATGGAAAAAGGACAAGTTGTTTTTTATCCGCCGGAGCCAGAGAGGTTCGAGGTGTAGCAGGTCATAGCTCTGTTCATACTTGGGGGTAGACGAATAGCCAACTAGTTGTTTAGCAAAGGTGCTCTGAACATTTTTCAATGGCAATCCTGTCACGCTGTCGCATGTTAGATCCAACCACTGGCCGATACCCCAGCAAAGGTCTAACGTGGTCATAGAGATACTGAGTTTACTTTCACTCAAAGGGAATGTTTTGCGAACCAGTCCTATTAGCCTGCTGGGCCTAGCATTTTGAGTGTCCGTTTGCACTCATAATTTTAACGAACTGGGGCGGTATGTGCCCTAATCAAGTACTGATGACCTGTTGGGGGTTAGCCAGGCCAAAAACCAGGCAATCATCCTTACCCTCTCCTCTATATCACTATTTCCTTCCTCCTTCAAGGTATTCCACCTAATGACATATTCTTCTCATTTTTGAACTCTACTCTTCTTCCGCCAGCTGTGGATTCCAACCACCGGGTGATGCACATTGTTCCTGGTACCCGCCTCACCTTTCTCACAGGATCCTGGTTTCTTCCATGTTCATAAACGTTCCCTTGCGTACTCTCATGCCCTTTTTTCCCCTATATGCCCGCTTCGCTCACTAAACCTGAGAAGGCTTCCTCGATCACTTCTGCATTATCCCCGCAGATTCTGTATTTCCTGCATCCTAAGAAAACGTTCATGTTCCTTCAACTTCCATGAACAAGCATTGAACCAAATTGGCAAGGTGAGAAGGATGATTGCACTTATCCTTAGAACATACAGTACTCAGGACAGCAAGCTCCTAATATTCAAGACACATGCCAGGTCGCTGTTGGAATACTGCCCCCTAGTCTTTACCCTGGCGCGAAAGGCCGACCGGGTCAACATAGAGAAATTGCAACGCTCCTTCACCAAAAAATTACTGGCCACCTCCCCCAACCTTAACTACAGATCCAGGTGCGAACTACTCCGGCTTGAGCCAATATGGTTACGTCGTATCAAGCTCAGTCTTTCATTTCGTTTCAGCCTCCCGCACGCAAAAGTCCACTTATCTGAAAACTCACTTGGTTTTCCTAGTGAGACTCTTTACTCCCTTCGTCACAGGCAATTCACCATTACAGCCCTCCAATCTAGACTCCCAATCAGATTTAGATATTTCTCGGTTATCTACTCCAGCCTCTGGAATAAGCTTCCTGCCTCACTGCGATCGTGTCGCACGCTAAAACAGTTTAAAGGAGCGCTATGCAGAATCCTGGATGACCTTCTGTAAACAGCTTGACCCACAATAACATTAACATAGACGAGGCATATGAAGACGGTTTTGATTATCAGACCACAATGAGCCACAGTCTTTTGAGTCTGACCCCTTTGTCATGACCCGTCCGATAATAACACCCACGTATATAGATATATATGTATATGGATATATATATGTACATATGTATATGTATATATCTATATATGTATACATATATATATATATGCGGCCGTGCAGCTGAGATTCTGGCCCAAAATTCATGCATTGTGTTTTCCCACGAAATCATGCATACGGTTCCTACGTGGGGACAGTGAAAAAGCAGTTGACCAGTGAACGGTGTGTTATTGATACCACTACTGTAAAGCTGGCGACCAAAAAACGAAATTCCACTCTGATCTCACATGCTGAATATTTTTACAGTTATTCAGCTGGGGAGGCCTGACATCTGAAGTGAAACCAGGTGGAAGATTTTAACTGCTAACTGCTTATCTGAAGCAGGTGCTGGAGTAGATAGGGTTTGACCGATCCAGTGAACGAAGTCCGCTGCAAGCCAACGTGCATACCGAAAAGAAATGAGTTGGCAACTGATTACTACTATCCATAAATCTTTTTTATTTATTGAAAGGTCCCTCAGAGTAGGCAATTTAAAACTTTTCAACAAGCTTCCTTGTTTTCGTAAATGCAGCTTGTTTTCCCATTATGGACTAACAACTAGGAAACGGCTAACCCCGCATCAACAATGATCTATTTAACAGATTGATCTGCCGTCATTTCAATGGCTGCTGCATCAGTGGGACAGTTAGTTTTTGAATAGCAGATCAGACCGCAGTCACGGGATCCATCACTCAAAGTGGACTTTCAAGCCACTGAAAACCATGGAAGCACCTCAAGGCTGGCTAGACTTGACTTTGTCATCGTTAAATGCAGGACATTTTATATACGCAAATGAAGTAGTCCTCCGCCATTCCATCCACAAGTCATCAGACTTGACTTCGTCTTCATAATTTTCCAACGGTTCAAAATAGGTTTTCATTTACGCCAAAGCTAGAACGAATGTAAATGTGTACGCAACCCCAAAAAAAGACGATAACCTTTCTTATTATTTCGAAATAGGCAGGATTAACAGATTTCTAGAGAAGGTACAGACGTGCCACGTATAAGCTGGTGAGGAATAAACCATGGATAGTTTATGGTTCTTTTTAAATCGTGACGGTATTTCTATGTGACATTTTTGTGCCACAAGACCATCGTAGGTTAGCTTGCCCACGGTTAACAAATGGTTACCAATTGCCGTGTAAATAAGAGACAAGACTCAAAAGTTTCCCTTGGTCGCCATTATGAAGGGCTATCAAGCTACTGTTTAGACCCATTGAGGTACCCAATAACCGTATTCGGTAGACCGTTTCATTTATTTTCGTGGCAGTATAAGCATATAGGCATATAAACACGAAAATTTCGACAATACTCCTAAGGTTCAAACTAAATTTGAGGCAAAAGATTGAATGAATCGTTAAGTGATCACTGGTGGTAATACCCCTGTAGTTTCTCATCAATAAAAGTGGAGCTCACTGTATCTATCGATTTATCTTTCTATTCCACCGACAATCAGCCACACCTGACTTTTTATCACAGGTTTATCCTCAGGGCATTGAAGGGGTTGGTACACAGTTATTCATAAAATTTTAACTTAAAATTAGGAACAAGCGAAGACGGTAAGGACATTTTTCCGTTTAAGTCTGTCGCCTAGTAGTATGTGTCAGTACATCGAAATGTAATTCTAACTGACAAAACACGAGGCTGTGGTCTTGCTGACTCCGACCCGTAGTCATATACTTATGCACTCACTTTCTCTCATTATATACAATAACAAATTCTATTAGGTAAAACCAATGAAAACATTACCTGCAGGAGAAGAAACGTTAGGTTCATTCGGGGTCAAATAAACTTGAGCTGTCCATTCATGTGGTACGATCACATCAGTTTTAGCCCCACAATTTCACTACGTAGGCCTGTTCAGTTTCATGGATTCTAAGTGGCCCTCAATGGGTAAACAGTGAATGGTCAACTGGTGTTGCACCGGTGCAAATTACAATGGCTAAACGGCGTTTATTTCTACCACACTTGATAGTCTGTTCACACTGCGGTCCTATGACGGAGTTTATTTGATCACTGTGATCATAATTTCACATAACCCTTCAGCGGAATCAATTCGTGGTTGCTCACGAAAGCCCAACTTCATGGAAACTTACATAAGGATAAATCAAAATCACTTTATACAACGAATTGTGACAATGAACTTACATCTTCCGTCATCGTATTTAAGAGCTCCTTGCAGATCCTGAAGAATGACAGAAACATTAAAAAGACTGTGAGGTAAGATTGTCCAAGTAACGTAAACAGCTTCCCTAGTTTCAGTTGGATAACAGTTTATTTCGTGATACGGAGTGTTCATCCTGATAACCATAAATCGTTTGCCACTAACTATCGACTCCAGCTACGGTTATTTCAACTAAGCCTCATCATTAGCAGACTTTTACCTGACATGCTTCTTGAGCCTACCATCGCTCTGTAACACTAAAGCAGCATATTCTGGACAATGCACCGAAAAAAATTAGAATTTCATCGCCGTCGTATACAAGTCCTTTTCTTCAACAGTACTTGGCTGTATTAATAAATAAACAAAAGGAACTTGCTTCTCGTAGCCTTCTTCAACTACTTTGCCGATTACCGTTATACTAACATAGTAGTTGCTTGTGATCTCCCAACGAGGCTTATCGAGTTTCATCACCTGCTATGAGTGCGGCAATATTGCGAAGCTGCAGGGTACCATCAATACACCGGTTGATGATAGGTCGCAGCATGACACCATCAAAGTGCACACGTGTTCCCAATGCATTTGTCACCACTGGTAGGCGGTGTAGGAATGAAACCCTAGCCCGAGCATCTACCAGACATAACAACCGATCGGATCGCAGATTAGTTGGCTGAGGGGAAGTGCATAAATATACAAGTGTCTCGTAGCCTTCTACTCCGCTTTTGCCGGCAGGGCAACTAAGTGAAAGCTCACTGCTCGATCACTTTGACTTCCATCTCCCACGACTGGTTCAGGGACATCCCTAACCACCATATTTCGTCTCTTCTTTAAGCGCAGCCGCATTATCCACTTGGAGTTTAGCCAACGACCGGACAAGTACTTCCTTCACTCGTTCAAGTCCCCAGAACCCGTTACTCAAGCTGGCCAGCTGATCTCCTAAAATGCTGTCCATAAAGGCATCACATGGTGGCAGGGCGACTTTACTTTTTGTTGTGACATACTTCCACTCCTTAATTCTGGAGCTCACCTCTGGATTCGTGCTAAGCTTTGGGGCAGACTTGAGTGGATCGTCACAGTTGTCCACTCTGGTTCCAGTTTGTTGACTAACAATGAACGACTGAAACTCTCAACAAAGGTCCTCGTTCATAAGCTCCTTTGGACGACCAACTTTGGGGGAGGGCAGTCTGACTCAATGACAGTATTAGGGGTCTTGGTTTTTGAGGTGTCTTCCCCGAGAACTTTACTCTGGGGGAAGGCGGTCTCTCATGGTGGGGTGGTGAGTCTGTTCAACTCAGCGGCCAAATAGGCTCGCATGACTTCCACAAGCAGGAGTTTCCTACAGCGCGGGCAGGTCCAATCTAACCCACTAAGCCCGCAGAAAGTCCCATGTCTGGTCATTTTTGAGCCACCACATTTAACGTGGAGCCAAATGCCGCAAAATACACAGTGGATGTAACCATCGGTTTGGAGATTCCTTCGGAATCACTATATTACAGTAATTTCGTGAAAATACTCCCCTACATATATGATTTGCGTGTTTCGTACAACTTACTTTTCAATGAATTTACCTTGTTTATTCGCGTCCATCGCGCTACTTTGTCATGTCGTGCCATGGACCTGCACGCCCCAAGATCTTGCATGTCGCACGCGTTACACTTGTTGCTAACTGCTAGCAGCTGGTTGCGAGTCGCCTTTAGGGCTAAATAGTGCAGGATACCCAGGGCTAACGGCTGAAAGTGATAGGCTAGATGAAACGCTCAATTAGATGATAATAGAGGGATGCTGTTAAAGATGAGGGTGAAGTCAGACGCAGAGCAAGAGAGAGGTAGTGACCCTCAATACCCCTCTCGTCGAACATACTGTTTCATTTTTCATCAAGCATTTTCTTGGAGCCCTTACTCTTGATGCAGCAACCACCTCGCCCCATTGCCTAATCCAGTCATTCACCAATCTGATGGAGAAAAATTTTGCTCTCCTTTGAGTCCTTACTCTCAGTGACTTCAAAGACTTAAGGGCTACTTTGTTGTTACCGAGCATCAATACCGGTCCAGCTTCATCACCAAAGTCAGATATACTTTTCATTATTGTTGAGGTTTCTATCGGGTAACTCCGGGGCCTTCAACGTTCCAGTGAGTACAGGTTAAGTCTCTTTGGGGGCTGGTCCAAACTGAGCCCGGCAAATGGGCAAACCATCTGGCTAGACTTCTCCGAACTGGTCTGTCGCTCTTTCGTTGTCCTTTGCCACTTAGGGCCGCCAAGCGTGGACACTACCTTCCAGATGGGCGCACACAAACCCATCCTACAGTGACAACGGATCTTTTAGTTCCCTCATTGCCACTGCTCCTAAGAGCTTCTAGAGAGCTCCAGAGGCTTTCTGAGCAGCCATGCGACATTGTTAACCTGATTCGAAATGAACAGTGATTGCAACCCTGGGGTCTCCTACCCAGCTTACCTATGAGATTATCACCTCCTGTCCCGGCGGTCCCAACCGCCCAAAGGGACTATCCATTCACCATTCAATAAATGCGAGCGTTTGTCTCCGTTCATTGACAGATCCCCTTCTGCCAAACACTAATGTACCCCGTTCAGGTCTTGCTGTATGGGATCTTCCGGTATGAACCCCACCTCTTTGTCATTTTCCGCAAATAAGAAGGTGGGTTTCACTAAGCCCACTGCGAGGCGGCCTATAAATATCAAAGCGGAGGTCCCAGTAATGAAACCCGTGGGAGTATCTCTGTGCAGTGGGCCCGCTCACGGAATGCTCCCCTTCAGTCTGACTAGGAAACTGCCATTTGTTATAGAGTTCCTGATCCAAGCTGCAACTTGGAGCTCAAACCGAAAACCGCTAGCTTTTGAGTGGGAGGGGGGTTAGTGAGCTGTGGGCCTTCTTGTAGTAGAGACAACAATCTTCAAACTTCCCCCTATCCAGCCTACCGGTTGCCCAGTCCAGGGGATTTATTATGTTGACCGTGAATGAACGAGGTCCTACAAAACCATTTTAACTCAATACCACTGGATGACTTGCCTTTGTGTGCTTTGTTACCCTACTCTTCAAAGTTTCTCCCATAACTTCAAAGACTGCTGGGGTGAGACCCATCAAAAGGTAGTTCGAGTAACTTTCCCCGTCTTCACTCTTGTGGACCTCGTCCAATCCTTCGGGATGATACTCTCTTGCATCCACTTTAAATTGTACGGCAAGAAGTTCTGCCGTTACGTCCACTGGCCGCCCCAAGGCGGCCGATTGGATGCCGCCGGGCCCTGCCACTTTAGGTGCCCCTATTCTATTCAAAACGGTGGCTACCCCTGTTATGTCTATTGCAGTATCCTCCACAATCGGCATGAGGATCATTCCGGCCTGCCACTGTCCGGTCTACAAACCTGTTGGAAACAAAGCAAGCCGCCTCATCGGAGCTGGTTGCTGCAAGCCCTTCTTGGACATCTTTTAGGTTGCCTACCAATACTCCTACAGCCGAATTTGGCTGAACCCAGAAAACGATTCGGGGTTGGCTTTGGTATTCGTGGCCAGTTATTCATCATAAATCTTTTGGTCAACTGTACGAGTGTTATATTCCACAAGACGTGCCTGTGTGATAGGTTGTTTATTGCAACTAACGTGGTCGGGCATTGAGAAAACAAACGAAACGTTACAAACATCCTTATTTGCCAAGTCTCTGTCCTGTTCACTTGAAGACAGTCACCGTCCAACAGAGGGGCAGCCATATGGTTTGCAGATCTTCGTTAACATTATCGCGTCTGGACTGCTGAACTTAGCTGTGTTCTTTGATCCACAATTGTCCATAGTTCCGTCTCCAGCAATCAACTACTCACCAAGTAGTATATACCCTCACAACACGAGTAGCTGAAAACGTAGTCCAAGTTGCCTCGTGCCGCAGAAAGTGTCTGACTGTCGATATCTCTACATTTCGCCCAATCTTCTTTTTTCTCCTTGAGGTCTTTCGGACTCAAATGGTCCACCACCACTGGGCTCCTTACCCTCATCATCCGTTGAACCTTCTATACCCTCCCAGATACCGGAACACCCTAGTTCCGGGTAATCGGATCGGCAGGGCCCTCAAAATCAGCCATGCTTTTCCTTTGAGGGACCGAATTCCACCATTTTCTGCAGTGTTTTATATCAATATCTATTATCCTTTTATTCTAAGGGTCACAAGCGCTGTCGAAAACGTGCGCGATTATAAACACTGTATAGTCCTATCGTACTGCTGATGAGAAGTACTAACCCGACCTTTGAAATTTATGAATATTTCATACTGCTGTGATAAGCTGCACCCTGTGATCATGCCTTGTGCATGTGTCCTAATCCCAGTCGAGAAATATACCATTATTATAGGTCACAGTGAATAGTCTCTGAAAATTCTCCAGCAACCGTAACGACCAGCAGCTTGAGCCCTGCTCCATGTAAGAATTGATCTGCGATACAATGCTCGATGCACTGAATAAAATCCCACTCCTTTTGGATAGCACCTTGGAGCCTCGAAGCAAGAGGTGGTCCGAATCGATACAGAACCCAAATAGAAAACACGGCTGCTCTGCAAATTTTACTGTGTTCTTCGTGAGTCAAAATGAGACTGCATAACGACCATGCCTTTGACAGTGGGCCTCGGTCACTATCCAGCCAGAAGACAGTCAAATTCAGTAAAAAAATCTGTGTAAAGGAACATCTAACCAAAAGAAATGGATAAAAAGCACCCTTTCTGTGGTCCAAGCAAATGGAATAAATTCTGCGTGCTCAGTCGGGCCAATCAAACAACTTCCTGAGTGTGGCAGCCAAAAATCAGCGTGAACAATCCGGATGTTAGCCGTCAGTTGACATGAGCCGTAAAATGAAACCGAGTGGTCATAAAGAAACTGCTTTCATTCATTGCGACTCTCTACGGCACAAACCGTCTGCAAAATTGCCCCGGTATTAAGTCACGACAAGAAGGGAGAAAATTGGTTCATCTAGCGTAGATTGATTGTCGACCACACAACAGCATCAGCACAGCAAAAGAAGGGGAAAACAGTCTAAAATTAGTCAACAGTTACGTGAAAGTAAGCAGATAGGAAGTTTCCAGTCAATACGGATTCTAAACCAGTGGCCACAATTCCTCCAGGTTTGTCACGGCAGTTTACGGTAGGAATCTGTTCTGTCTCCATCATCCCACTTTTGCTACCGAGACACGGGAGTTCACTGGACTTACACCAGTGCTCCTTTTACCTCCCTTCCTTAGGGGTACACCAGGAATAAGAGCAGCAAGCCTGCACACCCCCTAGTCTAAGACCCCGGCTTCTAGTCTTCACCTTCAAAAATTAAAAAATTTCGCACATTTCCGCGGCCCTCCCTTACCAGTTTAGACTACGGCCGTCCAAATTAATTTATCTGCATCATTTTCAACGTCATCAGCTACCCCCATGGGCCACTAGCCTCTCACGAAAAGCTCTAGGGCATTCAGCACAGCGTCGCTCTTTCTGTGATTTCTACGATTTGAAGGTCGTTTTTGTCCTGCGAAGAGAGCGGGGAAGTATGCCCTCACCGATAGACGCCAGAAGTTGTCCGTGAAGTTGCTGAACAGCTTCCAGCTGCTGCTCTAGTCTTCTTGTGGTGGCACCAGCCGAATTCACTTCCCAGGAATAGTAGTCTGCTCGGAGCTGCTGCCAATCTGTTTCTGTGATGTGAAGAAAGAGGACCTATCGATCGACTGTTCAATACTCTCTCAGCTTCGGCCAATCAAGTATTTGCCAACTCCTAGCCCATTATCTGTTCCTTAGACAGTGCCGAATGCATCTTGCACAAGATACGGATCTTCTTCTTGCACAAGCCCCCCGAGGTGAGCGGTGCAGGGGCCTAAACTGTCAATTCATGCCCGGGCTGGCTAGGTGGTGGGTAACGCGCTGTCTATCCCAATGATTCAGCTGCCCCTTAGGCTCGGTAACTGCGCCCACGAAATTTCAGCCGTTGAGCCATAGATTTCCGCGGGTGTTCCACGCCTGCCAACAAAACTCATGGGGAAAATTATGAAAGAATCATTGCTTAAACTAGTCATATTTTCGAATGAGCGGATCGAGCTTGTTGGCAACTGATTAGACAGCTGTACATTCCTCCTGACCCTCAGCCCCCCGAAGATTTGTTATGGGGCCAGTGCGGCCTATTTCGACCAAACAAAAATAATATCGCCCTTTTCCACCTGGCAGGGAGGAGAGGGGCTTTCAACTGCTGACCGGAGGCGGCGGCTTGCCTACGACAGGTTTATCGTTGTCCCATCACCCGTTCATTTGCTCTGATTTTATAGGTAATACACTAACTCTCGTGGGTTGCGGACAGCACTTGAGAGGTGCCTTTACGTCCTCCTCTACTATGGTGGTGGCGGATAATGAGCTGTCTTCGCCAGTCTGTTCAGCGAAATAACCGGATATTTGGAGACGATTTGATATTCAGCCAAACTAACTGGTCCACGGAAACGCAAATCGTTTCGTAATATAACTGAGCATAGATTCCATAGGAAACTCAGACTACTTTTTACAAGCTCTTCCGTAAATGGTCCTTGATGTGGAAGCCCTCCATATGACTCCTGTTGAATTGGCCATCACTTCTACTCTGGCCCCATCTTCGTCTTCGGCGGACTCGTCTCCTCTTCAGCTCACCCTTGCTCATTGGGGAAACAACGTGGACGTATGGGGTAGCTGGATGAGCCAAGCGATAGCCTTAGGCCAGTCAGGGTGCGTGGCAGGGGTGAGGGCGATGCCTGTATGCAGGATGGCTGTATCCAACAAAGCGGGTCCATTCTCATTCCTAATACCACCCGGCGGGACCGACAAAAAGCACCCGATGGATCATGACCATTAGGAAATGATGGTCTTCTCAGCCAAAATCCTCAGTCCTCCTTTGGTTTAAATTCCTCTTGGGGCTAGATCAGCAGTATAGTCTAATCTCTTGCACCGCCACTGAGACCCGTTAGTATATCGATGAATAATAGCCAGGAAGCCACAAGCAAATGTGTTTTTACGCCTGCCGGTGCTCTCTTTATAGCACCCGACGATCATCGAGTCTGTCTAAAAGTGCGCTCCAGCAAAATAGTCTGGTAAGCTCTGTTATAGCATCTCGCTCAGTCGAATGTCCCGGGCGGCTGCTGCCACATCCGGCCTTGAGATTACACCTGTTCTAATAGGTGCTACTGCCGATTTACTAAACAGAAGCACATATATTAGAGCTCTGTCTACTGGAATTCGCATTGCGTTTGCCTCTGCACGGTACCCGGTTTCTGGGGTATCTGGAATATTTGAAACTCATCGTATCCTGTTCCCTGTTGAGTCTCACTTACTATGCCCTTAGGCATCCTCAATTTACCGGCATGGTTCGTCATTTATAGCCACTTAATTCATAGCGCGATGTTTTACGGCTTTAGCGGGTATCCGAGCCCAAGTCCGATAAGCTTAACCTCTGCAGCAACTGCCTATTTGGGAGACATGAGGGGGTCACTAGCTCGAGTTGATCAAATAGGGATCTGACGTTCGCCAATATGCCTCTAACTCCCAAGGGCCCATTAAGCAACTGGAACAGAAAGGTGACTTCGTGCGCGACCATATTCCAGTGAACACATAATGCTCTCTGACCGGAGCTGCTCTGCCAAAGGAACAGAACCGAACTAGCCCTCGCATCAGGGTCCGGAGATAAGGCCATAAAATTTCGCGGGTTGGAACCCTTCTCCTCAGCTCCAAACTTTGGCGCATCAACCGTTCAGTTAGCCCCCTCGCGAAAGGCATAACGTCAGAGCTTGTAAGGGAAAATGCCAGGCAACCACTGACATTAAAATTGCTCTCTACAGATTGCGGGACCGACCACCCAAGTACTATCCCCAAATCCCTTGCAGATCCACATGGAGCGAAAACGGCACGAAAAGGTAAGGGCGTAGCCCCAGTGTGACGGACCGCCATCTGGTATTACTCCGGCATCAGTGACAGGTTCGTTTGAGGCCACCACAGGAACCAAAAGGTGCCTCTATCACCCTCGGAAGCTGTTGCCTGTAAGAATACCTCTTCAGTGTCCGCCGCAGCGGCCACCTTTCCACGGTAGAACCGCAAAATAATGTCCACGTGAGCAGCTATATTATCAGGTCCCTGATGAAGTATATCATTGGGCTGCGCGTCGCATGAAATTGCGCAACTTCCTCGGCCTTGTTGGGTTTGGAACAGCTTGGTGTTGTATTTGCCACGAAGGCTGACAGTCAGAACTCGGCAAAATTATCGCATATCTCCTGGCTTTGGCATGGTTTATCACTAATAATGGAATGCTACATGTCCAGCTTATCGAGAACAAAGGGCTCATGGACTTCAAGCCGACTAAGTCCTCACCTCCGAAGCTTCTGAACCTGCCACTCCCTTACCCTCCGAGTAGGATCCTCAGTATCTCGAATTGCACAGGTTCACTCCTGGTGTGGTTGAGGGGCTAGCCCTATGCCCGCTTTGCCTCCTATTTCACACTACCGATCTTTCAGCAAACATTCGTGAAGGCACTGCGATGTAAGCTGTTGAAGTTATCCTAAGGAAAACTGACCCCAAGGCAACCCATTCAGTCTTTGGTCTGCATCTGCGGTTTAAATTGAATGGAATCTATCAACCAACGAAAAGCACGCGAACATGTCGTTTGGTAGTGCTCCGGATCAAACGGCAGTATTAGCAATGCCTGAAATGATAGCGTGTTGACATCGCTCTCACCCCAAACTGCATAAACCAAGGAGGCAAGAACCCCAAGGAGGAGGAAAAGCACTTTATTTCCATTGCAGGACGGAATTGTATAATATTGCAAATAGAGGAAGTTGGTGGTTAGGAGGATGACAAATTACAGTCTGCTTTTACCGTACCTGTTCTCGCCGACACTGATTGGCTGAGACTCCTTGAAGACTGTAGATATAAAGCTCCACCAGGCAAAGTCACGTATGATGGTCATTGAATCACCACAACTTTCCCACCTCAGGAGCTCCCGATTGATTCGGCTTGCTTATTTTACAAATCTTCGAACCGGAGTTACTGGCCCTAGCTTGGCTGCAGCGACAGTGTTTTTGATCGAGAGGATAAGTAAATCGCTGTCATCAATTCGGTCACCGTCTGGATCTCCGGTAACCCAGCAAGGTGACCGTTTACGTGGTCAGCTGCCACCTTCGAACGAATTTAACAGAGCTGGTGCGGATGCTCCGGTGCATCAAGCAGGTACACATTCTGGAAAGGAGATTGGTCATAGTAATTTGGCAAAGATTCGGCGAGTGAAATGGTGAGCTTTACGCGGAAGTATGTGACGCAGCTGGAATCAAGAAGCATTGGTGATGGATTCAGTCTTTTTGACTTTAACGGAAAGAGAGCTCTCCTTGGCGGTCTCATTCACAACAATCGGGTATCACACAAGTTAGGCAACCCTCTCGGGTTAACTCAAGCCAGCGCACTCTTCCAAAAGCGCACCAAGTTTTCCGCGGCACCCTTAAAGGACGGGTGGCGTGAAGTCATGTACGGATGCTGGCATCCGATTAAGTCAACCTACTTTTTCTGCTCCATGAGGAAGAATAGAGATCCATTATAGGTGACCAGTCACTAGGGGGTTCTTTCTTGGCTTAAACACTTTCGTAACACCTGGATAACAAAGAACGTGGCTGGTGTAACGACCGGTCGTGAGAAGCCCCCCCCCCAAAAGTCACTGCAGTTCCCATGTTTACTTAACATCACTCACTTATTTACACAATTGACCTGTCTTATTCATTGTTCGTTTCTACAGACAAATGCTCGTTTGTTCGCTCTCAGCGCGTTGCTCTGTCATATCTGCGTGACTCACTTGCTTCTTTTTCTCACGCCGCAATTCGGCCCCCTTTTTTTGAGTCCTTGTAATTTCATAATTGAGGTTTATATACGCTTCGGGTCATTGTTCATCTGATAATCTAGTATGGTAGTATTTCACAACTAACCGCCTTTCGATTTCGGGCTCCTTGGCTGATTTCACTACCCATTGCTCAAATGTGTCTTACAAAACTCAATTGATCGGCTTGGAACGAGAAACTGCGCAACATCCCAAGAAAAAAGTCGAAGTAATTAGAATCCGGACAGAAAGTAAAACGGCAAGTCACTTGGGAGGTTTTGGGTACTCTTGATTCTTTAGTTAATGCTAGGTCACCTAATCCTCTCAGTGCTGACCTCCGTATTATTCAGGGCAATATGGATTGCAAGAAAGTTGATCTATTTAAGATAAGGATATTAAACCTAGATCTACAACTGTAATCAGCCAGACAACAGGCCCAGGAAGCAGAAGAAAATTATAGACAGAACAAGCGTGAGCAGAAGGTCAGCAACTACGACCTATCCGACAGAGCAGGATAGAATGAAATAGGAAACCCTGCACCGGTCGTCGAATATAAAACATCAACACTAGCAACGATCGGTCTGCCAAGAATAGAACTGACGGTTTTCGACGGGCGATCTGAACACTACTGCAGGTTCGTCAAACAGTTAGAAATCATTGTCGAAAACAAGATAACCGACCCTGGGCAAAGGCTTCTCCACCTGATTCATTACTGCCGAGGCCGAGCAAGAGAAGCCATCGAAGGTTGTACCATGCTCAACCTGGAACAAGGCTAGACCGAGGAAGGAATATTCTAAGAGACTTGTTTGGCCAACCGTTCAAAGTAACCCGTAACCTAATAGAGGGCGTGATGGCAGAGGCAAAGAGAACCAAGGGCAACGTCTATACAAGCGCCGACCTGGTGATCAAAATGTAGGACTGTTCAATAGCCCTCGACCATTTAGATAACGGGGCTGACCTCTTCCCCGAACTACAGGGTCGGTGGGCCCAAGAGGCGGAAAGTATAAGCCGAGGCCACCGGGAGGCTAACTTCGAAGACCTGACCGAATACTTGGACAGGCAAACCAAAATAGTCGAGGGTAGATTTGGCCGACTCATCCGGCACAGTAACCGAATAAGCAAATCTATCACTAGCCGGGCCCAGGCCACTTCACTGGAACCTCCGAAATACCAGCCTTGGACCGATGCACAAGCTACTTTACAAAAGGCTTCGGCGCATCCAAGTTCCAGGTCCTGTGATGCTAGCCACCGGCTGCTGGAATGCCCCAAGTTCATCAGTGCCACGATAGATGAACGCTGAAGAATGGCGAGGTTGCGAAAAGCGTGTTTTATACGCCTCAGCACCAAGCACCAGGCGACGGCTTGCCGAACAATGACCAGATGAGTTCACGAGGGTTGCGCTGGCAGACAAGATAAATTGTTTTACCACGCGAGAGAAGCAACGTCAGAGACTATCACCAGGCCCAGCCTTTTTTTTCAAAGTCGCTGTCTACCAGTAAACCAGTGGACTTAGGAGTAGTTGCCGTGAGAGTGAGGGCCGCAACTGGGGTGGTCAGGGCTTTGGCTTTCGTTGACGGTGGATCGGACACTACCCTGATGAAAGAAAGGTTTGTCGACAAACACGGGCTCGCTAAATGTAGGACGTCCTTAGCAGTGAGCACGGTGGGCGGAACACAAGTAATGACTGCCGGCCGGTCGAGGTTACAGCTCATCTCCTTAGACTCCAACGAGCAAATGGAATCGGCGGAGGCATTTACACTAGCTGACCACCCCGTACAAGCACCACTGCCGGTGAACACAATTTTGACTAGGTGGCCTCACCCGCAGGACGTACCGGTTGGGTACTGGGAGGACGACGGAGT
This sequence comes from Fasciola hepatica, assembly GCA_948099385.1. Lineage (NCBI taxonomy): Eukaryota > Metazoa > Platyhelminthes > Trematoda > Plagiorchiida > Fasciolidae > Fasciola > Fasciola hepatica. Next base: position 2,197,934 of record CANUEZ040000012.1, on the reverse strand, counting down.
GGACCTCCTCATCGGCTGCGAGGTACCAGAGGCACAATGAGTACTCGACCAGAGAATGGGAAACCGCCAGGCGCCTCAAGCAGCACGCACAGCTCTTGGATGGATATTATATGGTCCAGTAGGTTGACGCAGTTCCGTGAGTTACTTATCAGCCGAAAAGAATCGTATAGAGTTTAATTGCAGCGGCTCTATGAAAAACGTTTCATGACATCGGAGACGAGAGACTGTCGTTGTCTCAAGAGAACCGCTTCGCTCTGCAAACAGTGCGGCAAGGAACCAGGGCCCTTAAAAAACAGTTCGGGGTTCCTCCCCTACGGCGCGTACCAGATGACCTTTGGGTTGACAACAGAGACTAAGCTCCATAAAGAATACTTCGACTGGAAGACCTCTTCGTCCGAGATCAGAATCTACGGGGACGGTACGCAGAATAAACGAAACGAAACGAAGCTCTACGATACGTTGAAAATGTGCCTGCTACAATGGACTACCGGAAGAGAGTCTGGTATTTATCTCACGACCCGGTTACTAACTCCAGGAAACTCGAAAAACTGCGGGTGGTTTTTGACTGTGCAGCCAAGTTCCAGGGCAAGTCGTCAGTTGATCACCTGCCACAAGGGCCTGACTGGGCCACGCCAATTATCGAAGATTTTGCCTTTTCAGAGTGGGTAGAGTGGCCTTGTTCGCCGATATCAGGGAAATGTTTCACCAGGTGAAAATACCGGCAGAAGAACGAGATGCGATGCGTTTTCTGTGGTGAAACAGAACAAACGGGACAACCCAGTGATAAACTGACACCACGTCACTAGGCTTGCTGTTACTGGTATAGTTTCCACTAGGGTATCTAAGGTAATAGCTCACAAACAGCTTTGCAAGACATTTCCATCGGCTAAAATAAATCAGGTTTTTTTCTGAACAGTAATATCTCAGGCTAGCATTGGACTTCTATCAAAGTTCTTTCAAATATCATGCCTAGATCGACTTCTAATCGCCTCATTCTCCGAGTGGCAAACCGAACTCCGCCTACAAGCACTAAAAGTCCCCGACTTTCTACCTCCTCTGTGCCTTGTTCAGTACCACTGGTCAACATATATAGTGAAGCCGGTAACAAATATAATGCGCTTCAGCAGAATTCATCGCACTTAGAGAAATAGCTACGATCCATGGATGATGCGCTAACCATGCTGCTGCCATTAGCATATATTGTTGATCCCTTAAAACATCCGAACACTGAAAGTCCCCTATCAGCCAGCCACTCCCTGGACTCAGTTGCATCTGAAGTCCCCAGAAGGATAAAAAGTTCTAAAAATGTCGTAGTTTTTAATGTACCAGATCGTTTGCTCCTTTCGTCGGTCAAACAGTCATTGTTCATGGCTTGTGGTATGTCACACCACGAGTGCTACTGCAAAAGACGCCGAGAAAGGTTGCATCGAAACATGTGCTCGCTACTGTTTCAATTTCCAGAAGAGAGCACTTCCGTGGAATTCGTTAGAAAGAGAGTCCATCGCAAAGTCTACTTCATTTAAAAATATATAAATTGCTTCTGACAAGACCCCTCTGCAGGGGGAGGTCCTTAGATCCAATGCCGGCAACCAAGTACTCCCACCACCCTCTGACCCAGTGCCACCAAACCCCCATGAGATATTTTCCACCGTAAGCAACTCGTCACCACTCCCGTTGACCAGTGCGCCAGAGCAAAATGTGGACCTAGATTCGTCCCGTTCACCTCCAACATCTCAACGTCCCTCAAAAATTCTCCATGTTGCACTCCAGTCCCCACTACTGTCTACCCGCAGCCGAGCCATACAACCCACCCCTCTCTGCCAACAGCCATTCAAGCTCTGGTCTGTCTGCCAAAGGAGCCAAGAAACCGCCAGATTCCAACGCGCCACCTCGCACCGACCAGACTACTGCAACGCTGTCTCCTAGTGCCTCGGCCACAACGTCACCCTCTTCACCTGTTGCTCTCAACGGCCAAGAACCCCTCTGCACTGACATTGTCATGCTCCCATCTTTAATCGACAGTCGACGAACAACCTCTCGCGCTCCAGTTAACTGGCTCATTACCCACCCACGTCCTCCACCACGGCCTTACATACAAAATCTCGTCGCCCACCCTAGAGCTAGCCTACCAGCGCATTTATTTGGTCCCCCGGAGATCCGAGTACCCAACTGCCACATCCCTCACCCACAAACTCAGAGGCCGCGGTCATCACGTCCACAGACGCATTACCATATCACAAATTTTCCACTTAACGTACAGCCCCCGGCGTTAGCTCTACCAAACTCGAGCCACGCGGTTACCAGCATGGTTTCCAACCGGTACCACAACATGTGGCCCGCGCCCGGCCATTTTCCGCCTCACGGTGTGTCCCATCTGACTCCTCAGCAAGTTCAACATCCCCTACTCCCTCACCACCCAACTTTGCCGTATTCTACTCAAAACCCACTGCACACTATGCCAACTGACCCTTCATACCAAGGTCTCTTTCATCAGCAGCACTTTTGCTACTACTCCACCGCCTCACACTCTCTCCGTGGAGCCTTGTGAGATGCCTGCCGCTTCAACAAACTCTATCCAAAACATCATACCTGTCTCACTCAAATCCCACTCACTCTGCCTTACACCATTCTCCTCACAAGGCCTCTATCAAAACCATGGCTGCCCCTCCCCCACTGCTCTCCGCCCTCATACCAACCGCCTAGCGGCTTCATTAACTCTCCCACGAATTATACGTGTTTTGCCCCAAAGGTCCCACCTAGAGTCACCATGCCCCCCTCCAGATCTATCAGCCCGCGTAACAATAACACCTCAGCATCCAGTGTCAATCTCCCCTGAACATCATGAGTGTTCGGCTCAATGTACAATGTGCGGCGATAAGGATAGAGCAGTCCAAATGGAGGCAGTAACTCACAACCAGTCTTCCTGCATGAGTGACCTGCCTATTGATCACGGCCCTGCCACGCACACTCTGGCTACAAAATCCACTGAAGACTCGAAGCCTCCCACAGAAATGCTTTCCATAGCACTATTTAACTCCCGTTTCATCTTGAACAAGCTTTCCGCTATAAAAAGGCTGGCTGTCGTCCACAACTTTGACATTATCCTGATCTCAGAGACTTGGCTCACCGAGCACATACCTTCTGACCGAACATCACTGATCGGTCATCAAACCTTCTGGACTCAACGAATCTACCGCCGCGGTGGAGGTTGCGTGGGGTACGTCAAGAGCAGCATATCTTCCGCCCTACTGGAAAATACCGTGTTGGGAAATGTTGAAGATTCTATATGGTTTACAATTTCTTTACCCCAGATGACCATAGTTTTAGGTTGTATATATCGATCCCCAGAAATGATACTTCCAAATTTAATCCCATCACTGATGCATTTAATTACATAGCTGACCTGTTATTTGGAGGTAAATTCATAGCAAGCGACTTCAATGCCCCGGGCGTAAACTGGTCTTCCTTTACTGCCCCCTACAAATATTTGCAATTCGCCTCATGCATTCGCCTGGGCCAGTGGGCTCAACATGTAAAACGGCCCACCAGAAAGAATAACATCCTTGATCTGATATTTACCCTGGGTCTCACAAACGTCTCTGCCTCCGTGCCAAACGGCTACACAGGTAGCGACCATAAAATCGTCAGTTGCAGATTTCAAGTCAGGCCATGTACTGATAGCCTACCATGTAACGGTCCCTCCTTCAGTCACTTTAAATGAGACCATATCCCCTCTCAAATTCGCCCCAGGAACTGGGACGAGTTCTTCTTAACAGCAAATCCCCAGTACTCCGCTGACCTCTTCTACTCAAGTTTACACTCATGCATCGAAAACATATCACGCCCCTACTATCCATCCAGACCAGCAGGTTACCATATAACCAGTCTAAAGCAGAAACGCGACGAGTTTCGACGGCAGTACCAACGAAATAGAGATTTTTCTACAGTCTTCAGACTGGAGCGCCTCTACCACAAAATCCACCGCAAGGCCCGTGACCTACAACTAAGGCAAGAAACCAAAGAGTTAAGCTACCCAAACAAAGCCCAAGAGCTAGCCCGGCTGCATAGAGCTCGTGCCCCGCAATCAACTTGATGCATAGAACAGATCATCCATTTGAATAATCCCATAACCTCACCTCGAAAGATAGCTGGCACATTCAATACTTTCCTCACAACCACCGTGTCTCTCAGTCCAGCGTGTACCCAGCATATCACCCCGTCTGTCACAAATCCCTCACTCATTTCTATCACGGTTACCACTACGGGTATAAGTAGATACATCCACACTTTCAAACCGACCTATTACCCCGTACCTGAAGGCCTACCATCAGCAATATTCGCTCTAGGCGGCCCGGATATTCCCCTCCTACTACTAAACCTATACAATCTAACTCTGCAAACCGGGACCTTCCCCAGCCAATGAAAGAAATCCATTATTATCTCGAGGCACAAGAAAGGCGCAGTGCATGACATTGCAAATTACCGCCCGATTAATCATACGTTGATGATCTCGAGGCTGCTAGAAAAAGTTGTGAAACACTACCTGACCGACTACTTTTCTGCACATGAATTCATCTACTCAAGACAGCACGGATTTCTGAGATCACGGCCGTGTTCAACCTGCCAATTTGACTTTCTGGATTTTATGACAACAGCCGCCGACAATGACAGAGCACTCGTCATCATCTATCTTGATATGACAAAAGCCTTCGACAGAGTGCCACATCTGCAGTTGCTCAACAAGATTAGAGGATACGGGATTGAAAACCCCCTACTCAGTTGGTTTAAATCCTACCTACAAGACCGTCACCAAATCACCTGCGTCAACGGTCAGATATCAGACCCCCCCAGTAAACAGCGGGGTTATCCAAGGTGGTGTTCTAGGACCACTGCTGTTTTTACTATATATATATAATATTTGTAAAGTCATCTTTTATGGTGAATTTTTCTTGTTTGCCGACGGTATGAAGATAGTCTACGAATTCGAACGGGGAAGCCTACCTGCAGCACTGAATAACATCACTGTCGACGTAAAGCCCTTATCCTCCTGGTGTGATGGCTGGAAAACGGAATTTTCAGTGAACAAAAGCAGTTATCTCATGCAAAGCTGCAATATTCCTTATGATACGCTTAAGATTGGCGGCGTCTCACTCCCATATTCCCCTACAATAAGAGACCGCGGACTGTAATATTCTTACTGTTTCTATTTCTCTGAACACATTTCCTACATAACTGCATGGGCAAACATGTCCCTTGGCTTGTTACTGTAAAATTTTCTTCTCACGAACAGTAAGTTAGAGATATACAAAACTCATATTCGCCCAACCCTAGAGTACTGTACACCTGTGTTCTCAAATACGCATAAAGGTGACATTATCGACATTGAGAATGTACAGCGTCGATTTACCAAAACATTGTTTGGGCCTTCTAAGACCCTGAACTACAGACAGCGGTGTACACTCCTGCAGCTTGATCCTCTGTGGCCCAGGAGAATAAAACTCAACCCTGAATTTTTGTTTACTTTGCTCCACATACAAGGTGTATCCTCTAGCTAAGTTCAGTTCAGTATAACCTCTACACATCAGCTACGCAATGGGGAACACCGTATAATGATCCCTACATCTCGGAAATCCTTAAGGCAAAACTTTTTTCTCCTGAAATATGCAACTTTGTGGAATAAACTCCCAGCTGATATCCGTTCCCTAGATTCCCTAATTATGTTTAAGTCTAGACTACACGTAGAGCCGGACCTCCGAAAAATGATTGATCTCATAAATCCCTACATGACTTTTGATGGAGCTTATGAGGAAAGAGTTGGATACTAACCAGAACCCTTGATAAACTAAGATGAGCCACACCATGCACCGTAGTTGCCATCACCTAAGCGTAAACCTACCAGGTTACAATGCCTTAACATAGTCACTCTCATGAATGAGGCCAGTGCATCAGAAGTGGTATTTGTTCATATGAAATACCACTGGAAGCATGAAAGGTATTCTTTAAACATTCCTACTGGTGTTTTCATTTAGTCTTCGCCTTTGTTTCTAACCCAAGACGCAGCACCTGTCAGACTCCTCAACCTCCATCTAGTGGTCACCATTAGTCACTCACAGCCCAACTTCCGTCCCTATCACAGAACTCTAGCATCTCCCACGATTGGCCTATACAACATTTGATACTTAGCCAACAAAACTACAAACCATCTGTGGATCGTCCCGACGAATCACGTTGTTAATGCTGCAAGTTGTACCCCATCTTTGTGCAGACTGGCGTTTTGTTGAACATAAACCCCATTGAATAATCGCAGGCTGTGGCTGACTCTACCTCTTCCTGCGTATTTTGTCCCATGTAAACGGCATGGGGGCTCTGACTTCACGGATAAGGCGAGTGTTAGCGCGGCACTTCTGCAAACATTTCTGGCCGTGATGGTCTACCTGCACAGAGTTGACTACCGGTAAGATATAACCACCAAAATTACAGATTGGCATAAAAAGTGAGAGAAAAATACCCCAATGTTTTGTCTTCCAGGCACACCAGTCTTGTCACATGTGACTCATGTCTCCTGGTTGCAGTGTTGCTACGGATTGACTGGTGTAGCTGACCTATTCCAAACGCGGCTTGCTACACCGGCCCATGTTTCGGCCGAGGCGTGAGAGCTCAGGTCGCCCACCAAAAACAGCTCCGCCTTCTCTGACGGCCAGAAATCTGACAGTGATAAAACCATGAAAAAATAATAAAATCGTCCAAAAAGTGTGGATCCTTATTGGAGCGCCGCATGCTGGATACCAGTGGTGGTGTATCGTGCTACCTCCCTACCTGGAGCAGGCTCTAGTGCCGCCTACCATGAGCGCCGAATATAAGTCGTTAGAGTTTGCCTCCCTGACAAAACTTCGGACCCATCTCGTTCCCATTTCTCACTGCTCTCCAAAACCGGTCCTCACATCGGTGTTTTCCTGCCTTGCAATACGATAATGACGATAATGACACCGCGATAATCATGCAATCATGTCTACGTCAGATTTCCTTGCTCACACGTGAGCATAATCTCAGTACCATAACCCCATCGAGTAAGAGCATAGATGAACTCACGTTACCGTTCCAAGGCAAGTGACCAATTACCTCTAATGTATCACCTCTGTCACCCCAATAGTTTCTCCTACTTTAAGGCTCCTCAGAAACTACTCAGTGCAGAATAACCACTATACCGGAAGGGACAGTAACAGCATAGGGCTACGCCAACAGTGTGCCAGTCCATTCGCTCAGATTCTGTTATTTCAAACCTATCTTATCGCTTCGTTGCCAAACTGCGTTCTGCGTAAGCAAACGATATTGAGGGTTATCATTTCTAACTGCTCTAAATCGTGAAACCCTAGGTCTTTTACTAGTATCCGAGCGATGCCGTGCCAACGTGCAAAATCATAAATCCTTTGGGATGCATTCACAGTTACCAAACCATTGTAAGCAACTTCGCCAGCCTGCAGCAGTATAGTGCAAATCCACTGAAAGCCTATTTTACTTAGAATGTGGAGTAGGTGCCACTGACTGCTCAAATCAAACTTCATCCATGCCCCACTCACACAGACTTAACCAGTCCATTATTCATTGTCTTCATATATCATCATAACCCACAGGTGGAACAATGTCCAGACTGCAATCCCCCTTTATTTCAGGTCCATTGTCTCCCACTATCGCAGTCGCCAAACCGGATAGCCAGGGATGCCACTTTGACTCGTACGGACAGAGACTCAAGTGGAACCTACCATAGCGACTGGGACCGAAATCAAGCCACCCGACAGGAAATACTGCGAAATGCTCATCAGCTTGTTCAGAGTTTTCAAAAGCAACCGAAACGAATTCCAGTTCACGCTCATGCTGCTAATATACCGCCACACTCGACCGATTGACCGACACATACTCCGCCCTGTCAGACGAAACATACTCATACGATGTCGTACGCTACCGGAAATGGCGCTGAATAACACTGAAGGCAAATGCGTCAACATATACATATATACTTATCAGTGAAACAGCATATTGATGCTCAAGTCCATGCGGAGATTTCCCACTTCATTATCCGTTACCACAGTTTACCTTTCCCCCGAACCGTAGCCGGTTGGAAATTGACTCTCCACTTCTCGAGGACCTTCCAGTTTCGCTTTCTCATTTCTGAATGGTACATGCTACTGATCCTGAATCTGAAATCACCTTTTTATGGACTGCTGTTTCTCCCACATCCACCAGTGTTCACTTTCACGAGATTGGTCTCGTCTCCGTTTCGAAACTCATTCCGTTTATTGAACTCCGGTAAATCCGTCATTCAAGTTTTGCATCGTCTTCATGGATAGCTATCCACTTCGCACGCCTGGACTTTCCCGAGAACAATTCTTTACAATTTTTTTCTTTCTTTTCCTCTTGTTCAAAATTTACTCCATCTGCAAAACCTTAGTAGGCCTCCGTTTTCCTCAGCTTGCATCACTCTCGTTCATCATGCGTCCTTGGCACTGCGCTGACGGTTTAACGATATCTCCACCGCGCACCACCGCCCAGCCCGGATTCGAAACAGGTTTGAAACTGCCGCGCAAACCATTATTAAAATGATCAATTCAAACTGTTGCTGGCTATGTTTTTCTGTCGCTGATACTTTTGGCTTTCATACTTTGAATTTGTGAATATTCCATCTTATTGGGTAACGTGTTATACCACGATCATGCGCTAGAGCTTGTGTCTCGACCATGGCCGAGAAATATACCAATATTATTATTATTATTATGATAATGGTTTATTTCGGATAACCGCGAGGCATGCTGCAATGCAAGATCAAACGGTACAACCGGATGCAAATTCCGAATTCCAAGAGGCTGATCCGGGTATGAGCCTCGATATAGTATAGGGGAAATTATTCAAGTAACTCTTTGAGGCGGCCCCTCGGCAAATATGAACTCAAGGCCAAGTGGCCAAGCCGGCCAAGGTAGAGTGAAGATGGTTGGAAGTAGTAGATTCTTCATCAAATATTACGAAAAGAGGGACTTTGCAACGAGAGAATGAAACAGAGTTGACAGAAGTTTTGTTGATCTTGATGAAAACGAAGTTTCCAGGGGAGACGTGAACCAGCCATAGCGCTCCGCGGGGTGTGGCACGGCTTTGGATTGGAAATCAGACGATGGAAGGAAAGAATTAGCGGGCAAAGAACAAGCAAAAGCTTCCGAAGATTACTCTTGTAAAGTTCAACGACCGAACATCGGCTGAGTCAAGATGACCGTTCACCCCTTCGGAGCCACATCATCACCGTTTTGTGCCAACCATGCCTTTCGAGAACCAGCAAACGCACATGCATATTTGGTCCACCGGTCGGTGGTAGATAGCGTCAGCAGAAACCTCTACGTGGCCGAATATCTTGGGTCATTCGATGATGTAGACTCGGCCCTAGCTTAGTTCAGGTGCCTGACAAGGTTGCTAGAAGAGGGCGGCTTCCATCTGACGAAATGGATGTCGAACGCCTCAGAAGTGCTCAAAGTCATTCCGTACCACGAGAGGGCCGAAGAGGTTAGAGATCTGGACGGCTCTCCACTCCCTACCGAACGCATTCTAGGGATACAATGGAATGCGGAGATTGACGGCTTTGGTATCGAGCTGAAAGTTCCCTAGCCGTCAGTAACCCGTCGCGGCATACTTTCTGCCTTCTCCTACTTGTTCGGTCCGCTCGGTTTCGTCTCTTTCTGGCTGCTGCCCGGAAAGATCCTGCTGCAGCGGCTCTGTCGTAAGAAAGTCGATTAGGACCAGCCACTGGACCGAAATGACCGGCTGGACTGGAAAGAATTCCCGAACACCTAAAAAAACTAAGGAACATAGGGATTCCACGATGTTTGTCTCCTGGTTATGCAACACAAACAGGGGAACTGCAAGCCCCTTCTGACGTATCCGAGGTTGGTCACGGAGCCGCGGTATACGGTCGATGAAACAAAGGAATGGCCAGTAAGCTACGCGGATCCTGTTTGCCAAAGCCTGTGTTGCCCCACTAAAGACGGTTCCGATCCTGCGCGTTGAACTCAGCGCAGCCGTGTTGGCCATCAGGGCGGTACAAGCGGTAAAAAGATGCTTCGAATTCCACATTTGGTCGGCTAGACTTTGGACGGACTCGACTGTACTACAATAACAACGTCAGCAGCCGTTTCAGTACTTTCGTGGCTAACCGGCTCACGATCATCCACGACGAGTCGGCCATGAACCTGTGGAGGCATGTCAGGTCTGGTGATAATCCAGCAGAACTGCGCTCCCGGGGTGCGACCAACTTTCAGCAACTCGACACGACGACAGGAGGGCAGAAGTTCCTGCAAATGCTTAGACAGGACCGGCCTGTGTATGAACTAGAAACCTCTCCGGAATTGAAACTGGAGACCAAAGGAGTGGTGATGACGGCCACGGTCGTCCAGACGTGATTCACTTTGTCACGATCGGTCAGATTTTCTCCCTTAGTGAAGACACTCCTTTCATTAGTTTGGTTGGTCAGGGACATCTGCTAGTCAAGGAAGGGGTCCACCCCTCCGGCTGAATACGAGTGGGTCCCATAAGTCCCGATGAACTACGAGCCGCAGAACACGATATATTTAGGATGGTACAACGTGAGGATCTCACCCTGGAGGTCGAGAGGGCAGAAGAAGGGGGACCAATCGACAAAGGAATACCATATCCGAGAGGAAACTTGAATCATTTAAACCCCAGACTCACCAACGGACTACTACGGGTAGACGGCAGGCTGACCAACTCTCACCTGAGATTTGACACGAAGTACACCATATTGCTGCCGGCTGGACAACCTGTGATAGAGCTAATGATCCAACACTACCACGCCGCGGAGGGAAATGCCGGGGAAAGTCATGTGACGAGCGTCATCCAAAAGCGCCTTTGGTTGTTCAGAGGAAGAGCTACTGTAAAACGAGTAGTTCGACTTTTTGCACACTGTAGGAGACGCAATGCCGCGGCGGGCAAACAATGCTTGGCTCCGCTGCCGGAGTGCAGAATGACCCAGGCTGGCGGCCGTTCAGTGACGCCGGGTTGGACTATTTCAGACCCTTGTGGATCAAGTGTGGGAGGAGGCTGGATAAACGATACTGGTGTATCATGACATGCATAAAGCCACGGGCGGTGCACTTTAAAGTTGCGCATTCAATGACAACCGACTCTTTCCTATGGGGCCTTGCAGAGCTTTATCAGCCAAAAAGGCGTACCGGCAGGTATAAACTCCGACAATGGGTCGATTTTCGTGGACGCTGAACGGGAACTGCAGCCCTGGCACGAAAATACGAACAGGGACGAACTGCAGATCAAACCTTGGCCTATGGCGTACAATGACACTTCAATCCCAAGCAGGCCAGTCATCGTGGCGGCTTATCGGAGCGCATGATCAGGTCCACCAAGCGGACATTGCTGCCGACCATTGAGCAACAGCCGCCCGAAGACGAGAAGCTGAGCGCTGTCATGACTGAGGTAGAGAGAATTCTGAACAACCACCCCTTGATTCCAGTAACCAACAGGGACCCCACCCATCCGGCGCTCACCCTGAACGACATTTCGACGGTAAGATCGCACGAGAGTTTCCAAGGGCCGACAAGCCTTCGTGGAAGCCACCTCCACGGATGGAAGCAGGCAAACTATCTTGCCAGGGTTTTTAGGTGATGGCTTCGGGAGTACATATCAGCCCTGCAAGCTCGACGGAAGTGGCTGGTCAATTCGAGACCGTTCAAGGCTGGGGATGTAATGCTGATGCAAACGAACAAGGGCATTTCATCACCTGGCCTCTGAGCGTGGTCATGGAAACCATCGAAATCTCCGACAAAATGATAAGGACTGTGAAGGTGAAGACCGCCCACTGAACGCTAATCCGCGACGTACGCAGTATCAGCCTCCTGGAAAGTGAAGACGGAGAGGCCGATAACAAGTAAACGCAGTAGACCATCCCTCATGCGTCTTTGGGGTAGGTAAAGGAACCCCCGTGTGTGGGGGCATTCACGACATGCCGGCATATTGAACTAGCATACATCGTGACATACACACTTGCATGGTACACGTTCGTAATTCATGACCTCCTTCAAACACGTTGCAGTGCTCGCCGTTTTTCGTTGACGATCATGATCAGTAGAGATGTCTGCAGTCTGTGCCCGTCCACACTTAGCCAAATGGTACCACCGGTTGACTGGAAGTTGGCCACAGCTGTCACTGTCCACTAGTGAGGGTCACTGTCAGATGAAGAAAATTGCAGTCCCTCAAGCCCTACGTGCATTCTCTGGAGGTGTTTAGTGGGGCCAGTAAGGGAACACCTTGCTAAACACCTAATGAGTTACTAGGTGCTCTGTAAAGAGCAGCACGGGTCTTTGAAATGCGAGATCCTGTCTCTTGAACCCAACGGCATCCCTTGATGAAGACACCAACCATTCTGACGAATGCAGGTTAGTTGAAGTTCGTTACCGAGGTTTCAATGAGGCCTTTGACTCAGTCAGTCGTCTTCTATTGATGCGGAAAGTGAAGGCTTTTGGGGAAGTGGGACAAACACGCAAGTGGGTATCTGCCCTTATGACCGAAGAAACGTTCCATGGTATAGCAGAAGCCTGTAGGTCAAAAGAAGCAGAGGCCACCAGCGGATTACATCAAGGGTCAGTTTTAGGCCCACTACTTTTCATCCTCTATATAACTGGTTTAGAGTAAGGTTTATCTCTAAAAATTTTACTTTTGCTGACGACCTAAAATTTTTGGGACCAGGAGTTAGCGATGAATTAGCGGGGACCCTGATACGGGTGGTCAGCTGGGCAAACAAACAGGACTTGCAATTGAACAAAAACAGCAGTCATCTATTAACCAGGGCTTCAGTGGCATTGACGGTCTTGGGTGAAAATGGACCTTTCTTGGTTGAGGCGACACAGTAAACAAGGGGATAGGGTCTCAAAATGATGGCGGACCTTAAGTGTGCCAAGCAGTGAAAAAGGGCTGCTCACAAAACGAGTGAGTTCCTTCGGCTGCCGTTACCAGTTTTTCACAGATTGATGAAGGTGTCTATTCCTGTACAAAAGTTAGTAGGAGAGGACTTTTAGGACTACCTGTACAGGCTTGGGCACTTTTTTTGGACAAAGATGCAGCCTGTCTAGAAAAGGTCGAAGAACAACGGAGGAAATCATATGAACAGCGACTGCGGGCTATGGGACACTCCCAGTCTGGGAAAAGAAGACTCAGGGGAGGCCTTATTGATGAGTCTAAAAGTCTGCAGGGTTATTAGGGCATAAGTGATAAGGATAGCTTTGAACAGGCCACTGATCACACAACCAGATGAAATGCCATATGACTGTGGAACCTACTTTCCAAGCTCATTTTTCGAGCGAGGTTCTTCGGCAATAGAACCCTGGAATTGTCGACTAGACTTTATGAAGAAACAGTTTGCGCACAAGGCGTAAGCCACTTCAAAAAGATGCCAAATGCTAAGCCGGAGGAGTTGTTCATCAGGGTAGAACACTGAGGATCAGAGAAAAACTCCAATTTTTTCCGGGCTTTTCAGTTATTTTGTGTCCGTGCCTGCGACTTGCGGCACTAAGTGTATCAGAACTCTAGCGTCCTGGTTGTTTCTCACCAGGACGGTGAGAGGAGTGCGTTTACTCCCTTATTCTTCATCCAAACTAAAGGAACAAACCCACCCCTGGAAGAAAACAGGGGGAAGTAATGCTGTCGCGGCGGTGGGTGCCGATTTCCGAACATACCACTGAATGAGTTGTTGACGGTCCATTGGCCTAGGCCGCTATCGCACCTGGGTAACCTGATCTGACCGGCCCGACCCAGAAAGGAGAACCAGGCAATTGTCCGGAGGAAATAAGAACATACCCTGAAGGATTATTGGAAGAGCACCGACATCTGGCCAAGTCGATAGAGCACGATGTAATGAGGTTCCCACTGGTTGACTTTCCACTGCCCTTCGGCCGAAGGCTGAATACTGACTAGAAAGTATAAGATACTACGATCTGAGAGCTGGGGCCTTCTATTTTTACTTCCATAGGGCCTTTGACTCTATAAACCACCGGCCTCCACCGCGCAAAACGGGAGGGGCTAGATACAGCTCCCCATGTGATGGGATGGACCCGGGTATATCTTGCATACCAAACTTATTACTCTGGGGTGGAAAGGAGCAATACCGCGACGGCTACGGCTGCCAGTAAGGTGCCGCAGGAGCTATTCCCGGGTTTTCTCTTGTTTTTGATCTACATCAACGATCAATTGGAAGGCATGCAAAACCTAGGCTGCCAGTTTTCGGGCGACTTAAATCCGATGGATGAAACCGGAACGGCAATACCCCAAGAGGAAGTGAATAGGGTTCTAGCTTGAACCACTCATTGGCCGCTGCCGCTCAACATGGGACAGCGCATGCATCTTACCCGGGACATTGTTGGAGAACTAAAATGCCTGGACTTACAAAACCCACAAACAATATGGAAGGTAACGGTCACCTGTGACCTTGGAGTCCTGGCGAAGGATTGCTACCAGTCAGCTCCGCGGTATCTGGCTGCCACGGCTAAGCCTTAACGGGCGTTGCACCAACGACTGCGCACAGTAACCTCCAGGGCAGCTTCCGCTTTGTTGCCTCTCTACACGGCAGTATTTGGGCCACACCTAGGATGCCGTGTCCAAGCTTGGGCCCTGGCCCTTGTGCGGGTTGCTGATGTTCTTGGGAAAATTTAGCGATAATTCCCTGGAATATCACTGGTACTCAGGGACAAAACGTAAACAGGGAGGTTATTGAAGCTAGAACACTAATAAACAAAAGACTTAGAGGATCTAATGGAAGCCTTCAAATGAACTGGAAAACTATCCGTCCCAAAAGAGCCCATGTCAGTACTGATTCTGGTTTCCACCCCCAAGAGACATGAACTTAAGCTCTTCAAACCAAGGACACAGAAGATCGCAAGGGGAAATTTCCTTGCTTGCCTCATTGTCAACCCATGGAACGCACTGCCGGCTGAGGTGGTGTCTGACACCGCTGTGGAAGGCCTTAGGGCAAGGTTGGGCCTTTTCTGGCCTCAGGTGTTCCCTGAATGCATTCAAACCTATACCATTCACAAACAATACTGGAAGCAGCACCCTTCCCTCCTTGGTCACCACTGTACATCAGAGATGTACCTCTATTTAAATTTCACCACCACTGCTTCTAGGCCATCCTTATCTCGTTCTCCTTATTCACCAAGTAGCCACCATTACCACTTTGTCTTAGCAATGCAAGTGTTTGCAACACCATCGGGGGGAGCTAGACTTGGAAAAGGATGCAGTTCGTAGCCGTGGGACAACTTCACTCTCCCAACAGCGAAATGAGCCCGAACCCTGTCTCATCTACGAAGCAAACAAAAGAAGTAAAACCGAAAAATGAAAGTCAAAGCCCGGTGGGATTCATCTGGACGCTCACAGGTGCAAGAATATGAAATGCTTTGTTGGCTCCAACCTTAAGTCCTGTGACCAACCCTCAAGACTGCACGTGAGAACCGCTCGGTTTGAATTCTCGGTGCTGCGCTTTTATATGGGGTTCAAGAGTAGTTTTGTGAATTGGACCAAGTTAATTCACACTGCTGAGCTTATCAGAACTGCATTCAAGTTGTGTTTTATTTGGAGAATATTTTTCATTCTCCTCGTAGTGTAACCGTGCAGTATTTGGTGTTTTCTTGAGGCGGCCTTTTCTTGCTTGAATTTATTTATGCATCCTTGTTAAAAGATTGCATTCGCAAGTGTCAACGCCTATTGCATTTGGCCAGACAGTGCATGTGCCTTTTTTTCCTACGCTTTGTGACCTCCGGTATGCCACGCGTTTCTGGCCCGTGCCTTGCACCTTAGTGCGGAGAACGTGTGGAAAATGATATAGAGTGCTAGGCGTTCAAGAGTTGGGCTCACTCAAGGCTTTTGGGGATAGCATGGGACAGCTATATTCTCTGCAAGCATCACCCTTGGGCTGGGTTGGTTTGTGTTTCTTTGCAAGTGGATGCCGGTCTTGCCTTCATACTGCAGGTTCAAGGGCAGAACCAATGCTCACCAGGCAGTACCACAGGCATGAGGCATAAAAACCTCAATCAGGTGGCAGATAATCTTCTGCTGAGGTAGTAGGCAACCCTGGGAGGACATTCACGGAAGCGAGTAGGCGAGTTCAAAGAGTCTGCGCAGTGGGTTTCGCCCCAAGCTCCTTGAAGCAGGCAGACGAGAGCCAATGGACTGGGCAGAATCCCCGAAGGGTATGAGGGCCTGAAAGGAAGAGTGAGCGCTATGTAATGAGGGATGGGCCAGCTACGATGAACGAGCCTGCGCTCCTGGTGTTAAAAGGAAAAGTGAAGGCTCCGCAAAGGCAGATATTATCGACGAGAAGGTTCTCAGGCCGCAGGCTCCTGATCCTAAACCAGCAGCAACCCTCCATAAGGGAATCAAAAGCTAGGAGGAACATAGACAGAAGGGGGTCTATGACACACTGTGGATTGCCGGTGTTCCGTAAACCACAGCTCTAAGAAGGGGGCACGGAGTGGGGACAGGGAAGTCACCACCTGTGAACAAAGGCAGACACCATGCGAGACCAATACTATCCGAGTCCGCTGATGGGGCTACTGGAGGAAGACTGCTGGCGAGGGCAGCCTTGATGCACACTACCAAGGGTAGATATCGAACTGCGCCAGGAAAGCATAGATTAAGACCCGATGGTCTAGCACAGGGTGAAAACCTGGGTAGACCAGCTATGGCACTGGCGAGGGACAACGGAGGACAAGAGAATGCCGTACTGGACTCTCTGGCCCTCTGCCCGACAGCAGTAGTGGAGCAGCGCACGTAGTGGGAGAGAGCTGTAATTGAAGATGGACTGAAAGATGAAAGTTGGCAGAAACGTCCAAAGGTAGAGGTCACCGCGACCCCTGTCAATCTGGAAGTCATGGCAACTCCATTAAGGATGGATTGGGAGGCGTTCAAAGTCCTAGATCATCATCCTTTGTCATGCCTCACAGTAGGGATGACGGGCGCAAACATCTTTTCATCGTCTCAGGCTTTATGCCCGAGAGCCAGACAGGAGAAAACAATGAGAGAAACCTAAGCGACGAGGCAAGCAAGGTGGCGTTATACGCCAAAGCAAGTAGTATTAGAAACAAATGACAGAAACTCTCTGAAGTCTCTGTGGGATGCAACGCATCAATAATGGCCGTTGCGGAAAAGGGCTTTCTAAACAAGACCATGTGCTACGACTAATAAGTAGCAGTTTTGCAATCTATAGGCAGGATGGAGAACATGGTCGCCTCAGCGAAGGAGTAGCCACCGTCATCGGGCCAGGTACAGACCACCTTGCGCCTCAGACCAAGATGTGCACCCGGAAAGTCCAGCTGTGCGTAGTTACGATCATCCTTCCAGGCAGCAGCGTGATGTTGCTTGTGTCTACGGGGCACCAAGCACAAACCACGACGAGGAAGTTCGCCTACTAAGAACCCTGAATGAACCAGTTGAGGACCCACAGAAGGCCTTCACAGTGGGTGACCTCAAACTTCCGCACATTGACTGGGCGGCTGAAGTCTGTTTGCCGGGGCCTGAGTGGGAAACCTAGTTAGAATGGCTACATGCTAATGCGATGCACCATCATGTTAGGTAAAATGCCAGATATAGGACTTGATGCATTCAATCCCTGCTGGATCTAGCAATAACAAATTTCCCCAATGATATATCCGAACTGCTGTACTGTGCATGGCCGGGCAAGAATGGCCAAGGGTATGCCAAAATCACCCCGCGCTAGCGACAACCCAAGGTACTCTTGGGGATGGTTAGGAACTTCGGTGAGATGGACACAGATAAGCTTCGCGATAGGAGGACAGGGCTGGCGAGGGACCCGGTAGAGGGGTCTTCTGTCGAGCAGCGCAGGCAGGTCATAAAGGGATCCCTACTTACCCTTCAGACAGATACTGCACCCTTGAAACGACGAAGTGGGGAGGCTAAATCTATGTGGCGGGAGGCTGCAATAGCCGCAGCTGGAAAATTTACAAAGAGTCCGGGAGTCGGCCAGCCCAAACCCGTTAGACGAAGCTTAGAAACGAGGGCGTGAGCGTTCTGCGAACCTCTAAGCGAGAGTCTGAGCTCAGATCAGCTGAATGCGTAAGATGGTGACCGAAAACATTCGTAGCTATGTGCAGTCAGAAGGGTCAGCAAAGGATGCCATTGGTCTACTATCCAATATGGACCACGGAAGTCACTAGTAGCTAGGGCAAGGCAGATACCCTGGGGGTTATTCTAGTAGTGTATATAGGATAGATAGTGAGGAACAAGTCGATTTGGCTCTGGTGCATCCCTCTCTGCAGTTAAACTAGCTAAATCTCTCAGAGGGAATCGAGCACAAGTACCTGCAGTTATTAAGCAGCCACAAGGCAGCTGGCCCAGATGGTATCCACCCAGCTGTCATCAGGCTGTTGGCTGATATCATAGCTTCATCGGTATGCAGGCCGTACAAGTCCACGTTGGATCAGAGTAAGCAGCTCCAAGACTGGAAAATTCTGCTTGTCGTGGCGACTCATTGAAGTTGGCCTAAGTGGCCCATGGAAGGCTGAATACCGGTAAGCTTAAATGGCATCCTGTGCAAAGTTCTTGAGAAGATCATCCGTGCCCACGTCTGTCAGCACTTGCTGCCGCACTCCATGCTAATTCCAGCCCAGTATGGATTCCTAAAAATAGATCTTGTCTGATCAACTTCCTGTACCTCTCAGATGAGGTAACTCGATGAATAGATGAGGGTAGGCAAGTCGAGGCTTGCTTCATCGACTTCAGCAAATCATTTGGCTCTGTTGATCATCGTCTTCTACTGCGCAAGTTGGAGACTTTCAGTATAGAGGAGCCAGTTTATGTGAGGCTGGAGGACTTTCTTTCTTACGAATTTGGTGGATGCAGCCAGCGGTGTACTTCATGGATCTGTCCTCAATCTAATGCTGTTCTTGTTGTTGATTAACGACCTGGCATCCGCCCTTTAACCGCCTAGTTCCACTCTGGCGGATGACGCGAAAGTTGTTGGATCTGAGGGATCGGGGCTCACAGATAGGAACCGCAGCGAAAAGCCGTAAAGAGTCATTTACCATCAAGGAAAACAGAAGGCCTAACTGTCGCTCACGACCAAGTGCTGTTCACCATAGAAGCAGTCCGTGAGGTTAAAGATATCGAGGTCATCATAAATTGAGTTCAGATGAAGCGACCAGTGCAAAGCTGCTGACAAAAGGCTCATGGAGAGCTCTTAATACTGCGGTTAGCTTTGTCTTGTAGGAAGCCGGAGATATTCTTGCCCATTTACATGGATACAGTACGACCTCACTTGGAAGGCATATTGCAGATTTTGTCACCCTTCTACAAGAAGGA
Source organism: Fasciola hepatica (assembly GCA_948099385.1). Classification (NCBI taxonomy): domain Eukaryota; kingdom Metazoa; phylum Platyhelminthes; class Trematoda; order Plagiorchiida; family Fasciolidae; genus Fasciola; species Fasciola hepatica. The sequence continues at coordinate 2,178,563 of CANUEZ040000012.1, read as the reverse complement.
CGCCGCCTGCCTGGAGACAGTGCAACGCCTCGCCACACGAGTGGTTGAGAAGAAGAAGGCCAAGACGTACGAGCAGAGGCTCTATGATCTGAATCTCTTCCCTTTGGAAGGGAGGAAACGTCGATGGGATCTTATAGAAAAGTTCAAGGTTATGGAGGGCTTTTCTGGCCTCAGGCCGGATAGTCTATTGCAGATGGCTTGGGATTCCAGAACAGGGGAACACGAAAAGAATTTGATAAAAGTTTGAGCTGGGTTGACGACTGGATGGCTCTTCTTTAGCAACAGGGTAGTGAACAGTTGGAACAGTTTGCCTGGCGGAATGATTGACCTGTAGACCGTCCAGTCCTTCCAAGGTGCCCCGGGTTGTAAGTGAAACGAGATATTTCCTGGTAGTGAGCGTTGAGTAGGTTCAGTATATGGATGACGGGTACCACCGTGGTCCGTATGGAGTGTGTTGTAACTGGAGTTTCTTTTTGTTGCCCGCCGTCTCGGTGAAAGCTCATGAAGCGCAGTGTCTTCTGCAGTTGATGTGCGATGAGGTTCCGCGTTTCCCTGTCATTCTTAGCGGGGGCTCGGCGAAACGCACTCAGCAGTGGTGGACGCATAACTGGTTTGCATACCATCGGAAGAATTCTGGATGCTCTACTGGCCTTGGCCATCACCAACCCTGTGCAAACTGAACTGACAGACAGACAAAGATTCCCAGAAGTCGGAGCAAGGTGAAGCGCGATGGCTCACAGGGGCAAGAAACTGGACTACCACTGGCATCGGCCGCCAGTCCTGTGCTCTGATCCAGTCTGACTTGAAATGAACTGAATTTTGTGCCACACAGTGACGTTGGGCTTCGTAACAAACAGAGGGAGAAGAAAGCATACTGACTCGGGAGGAACGTAGAAGGCGGACTACGGACCATAAAAAATAGCATCAATTCGACGGAAAAAGAAATAAGTACCGGGATGTGAAGCTGCGTGCAGATCCTATCTGTGGAGGAGAAAAATCGTGGGAAGGGACAACAGATACTGTCCCAGTATCTCCAGAAAGCTCTGGGCTGCAGCCTTCAGTCGGATTATCGGAATAACGGAAGCCACATTGAGGTGGAATTCGGGTAGTCTCCAACACTTTTGCTATTTTTCTTTGCATAAGTAATTTTTCCGTTTAATGGCAGCTGTTTAGTCTTGGGAACATTTATTTATATTCCATACCAGAATAAGCTGTCTCTATAATGGTGCACAACTTTCAAAGTCCAGTGGTGACCACACAGTTGTTAAGCACCATAAATTAAAAAAGGCGCCTGTTGTCACAAAAAAGACCAGGAAGGAAAAGTGGCCGAATATAAAGCCATGCGGCGCGCGGAGTCAAGAACTGTAAGAAGGATGTAAGGGATGAAGGGGTGCTTAGCGTAGCGTGCAAACAGTGGTAACATAAGACATGCAGTAAAACAGCTAGGACGGTATATGAGATCTATGTGAAACATAAGTGCCTGAAGGGGCTCTGCGTGGGTTGACGATCCACAATAATTAGAGCTGGTTCGTGGGTGGTCGGAGGTGTGACAACTGGTAACGAAGATTGGCAAAAGCATCCCGAAAGCAAGCACGCAAATCCGGGGGAAGGAATGGATAAAGAGGACCATCGGTTGGAGGGTAAAGCGGAAGACGTACCGCGTAAGGTTACAGTAAAGAAAGGAGCGAAACTAAAGCCGACTACGAAACTAACTTAGTACAAACACCGGTCCATCGCGCGAGACACTGAGGTAACTAAACCTGCAAGCAATGAGGAGCTGCTTCTAAGAAGCGCCAAGAAACCAGAGAATCGTGGTAACTTATTAGAGGGCCCGCTCGAGGGCAGGACAGAATTCTGTCAGCCGGTCGAATACCTGAAAAATACTGGTGAAATAGTTATTAAATGTGGTGTTTCACGGAATTAGGGACATGAGAAATCATATTGTAGACTGGCTAAGAGGCATTGGCCTGTCTGAACAGGCCGCAGTGTAAAGAACGCGAGACTAGGAAAATGGGGGCGAATAAGCCAGAAAGCGACATGAGGCCAAGACCCACCTTGGAGGGGTTCACAAGCACAAGGCACAGAGACAGGGCATCGGCTGCCTCAGAACAAATAACTAGGCTCTCAAAGGGCCAGGTCTTTGTCGAGCCGGATGATGCTACCGCTAAGAATGCTACTCATGGAATCTTGAAAGCGGGTATAGAGTCTGATAGTCTGATGTCCCCGAAGCTGGTAATATTATGAGTAAAAGTACCCACGGATGCTTTACGGAGGACAGAAGGTTCTCTGACCTGTAAGGTAAGAAAAATTGTGCTGAAAGTAAGATACCGGAGGGGAGCCCACAACCTTCTCTCGTTGAGCTTGTGGACAGAGTTGAGGATAATGAGGTCGGTAAGACAAAATAACGGGGGTAGCTCTCGAGTTTATGGTACGGGAGCTTAAAAAATCCCTGCAGATGCCGTAAGAGGAAAAAGCTGCCAGTTTTGTGGCGCTCGCCGATTGTATATGCGAATGCCTGTAGTATTTGCAGCAACTGGGATGAATTGGCAGTCACATTGGGCGATTCTCAGATCGTTGCGCTCACCGGAAGGTGGCCAAAGCTGCAGGATATCGTCACCCTTGCTTGCGTGGAGGGCATCGTGCCGTACAGGGAAGACAGGGGCGATGGCAGATCAGGAGGAGTGTTGTAGCTGGTTGCCGAGCACTTGCACCAGCAAGAAGGAACAGAAACAGGGTTACCAAATCTGCAGTGCATAAGCTGCACCATTAGAACGCAAAGAGGCCCTTTGACCTTGCTTAGCTTATGCCGAAGCCCATCTTCTATCAGAGAGAAGGGTACTGAAATGATGGTAATTGACACAGTCAGTAGGAATGGGGACTTCAACGCCCCAGAAATAGATTGGGGATTGGAAGATGCACCATCGGGGTCTTTGGGAGATGCATTTCTGCAAGTTCTACAAGGAGAAGCGCTCATCCAATACGAACAGCGGGAAACGCGTTGGAGGAACAACCAGAACTCCGCAATACTTGATTTGGTAATGGCGAAGTATGAAGAGGGCTTGGGCCCAGTGGATATCACAGCACCACTAGAGAAAAACGATCAAGGAGTGAGCAACGGCGAACCGGCGGCAAGTGAAAGCCCACCCCCGGACTAGTATCGCCATAAGCTCGGCTGACCAAGGACCCCGCTGCGAGTGGATGCGGCGGCGGAAATGAGTTAAGAGATCACGCAAGATAAGGTGGAATGAAATTGGAATCATATCAAAAAAATCTGAAGACACTTCTGCCTGTTTTTGCACCGTTTGTGAGGACTTAACGAAATGGCTTGCCGCTATGGCGGAAGCCCAGGGCGCGGAAAGCTTAGGCTAAAAACACGGAGTCCGGTGCAGGTTTAAGAGGAGAAGGAGCCACAGGAAACTACCGGAATATAAGAAGGCTCGTGGAAAGGCTCTGAATACCCAACTGGAATGAGGACACTAGTAAAAAGAGAGGCTAGCTAGAGGGGAGAAAAGTAACCGAAAAACATTTTAATTGTGTCCAGTTGAAGCCAATCCTACGGGTTGCAGTTGGTGATGTTCAAGACTCGAGGGGCGAAAATATCAATATTACTGATGGTAAGGCCAATGCACCGCTCCACTACCTCGAGGGAGTACATAGCAACGATAATGGTAGAAACACGCCTAGTCTCTCTCTATTTAGCTGGACAGGAGTGCCACCCGTCCAAACTGAGGAAGGCCACTTTAGACGGGAGCCAACAGGAACAGAACCGCGTAAGGCAGCAGGCTCAGGTGAAAAACGTCCAGCCCTGTTGAAACCATGAGCCAACCTGCTGGCCGAACCTCTTTCTCAGCCATTCAGCCCATCTCCGATGAACTTTCAGCTACCAACAGACTAGAGGCTGGCACAGATGGCGCCTGTCCACAAGTGTGGGAGTGGAGTAGAAGCTTCCAACAGCAGACCAGTAAGCCCGGTGTCTGTGGTTTGAAGATCCTGGAAAGGACTCCACGAAACCAAACCGTTGCGTCCCTATCCGGGAGTGGATTGACTAGTATATACCAACATGGCATAACGAAGAAGAGGCCGTGCATGACGACCTCGTAGGCTTCCTGGATGAAGTTGTGAGGAGGATTGAAAATGGCGAGACGGTGGAGGTCTGTTACTTGGACTACAGGGAATCCCTAGACTCAGTAAATCACAAGCTGCCAGGGTACAAGCTTCCAGCCTGTGGAATCGCTGGGCGACTAGATAGCCGAGTTTCTCAGAGAAAGGAGATCCTACATAGAAGTGGAGGGTTACAGGCCGGGTATGGGTAAGATTGCCGGTGGAGTCCCACGGGGCCGGTGCTTTGGCCACTGCTGTTTCTGTTACATATGGTCGACCTAGCACATGAGTTTCAATGGGCCCACTTTATATTTGTTAGCGACGTTAAGATGGTGGGAGACCCTAGGGAAAGTGCCCTGCTGGGTGACCCTGATCAAGGGTATCGGTGGTGCGCAGAGTGGGAGCTCCCATACAACTCCACTAGATATGGACAACTCACCAAGGACAGCCCTCAGGCCAGCTTGAGGGAACTTGGGAACGAAAATACCAGGATGGCTTTGGAAAGGAATGATACTGTTAAAGATCTGGGGGGTTATGGCTGCTGATTTCAAAATGTAGAAGCAAGGTTTTGGAAGTTGCAAGGATAGGCAATAATGCCCCCTCACAGTTATTGAGAACCTCTGCTTCGTGGAGGCCGTGAATACTGTTGCCATTCTACACAATCCAAAGCAGCCTCTCTAGCATGCCGTTCAAGCTTGGCATCTAAATCATGTTCGGGACAGGCAACTACTTGAAAGTGCGCGAGGGAGATTCACGCTATCGTTTACTGAACAGGCCCTGTGAAGAGAGGCTTAGGGAACTGAGACAGTTCCCTCTGGAACGAAGGAGGGTAAGAGGGTATCTCATCGAAGCGTTCAGGGCTACGAGAGTCTTCTCGGAATTGGGAGGATTTAATCTGCTCCCAAGAAATACAGATGCTGGGCTCAGAGGGCATGGGCTGAAACTTTTGAGGAGCCGCTGCAATAGGGTAGTTAGGGCACGTTTCTTCTCCAAAAGAGCTGCAAGTCGGTAGAATAAACCTCCCTCTTCGGCGGTGGAGATCCAGATGGTCGCTGATTTCAACAGAGGGTTAGATGTTCACTGGGACAGCTAGTTTTGAGACCAAGTGTAGAATGGCGGACTACCTAGTGACCCCTCGAGTAAAAAGACTGGTAGTGCTTGAAGCCACAGTAAGAATGTTTTCGCTAGGAAACAAAACATCTGGGCTGTACAGTGAAGCCGGAGTGTGGATGATGCTGAAAAACAACTCTCGCTAATCTACAAGGGTTACTTGTAACTCAGTTTCATAGGCTAGCCAAGCAAAATTGAGAGTATCAATCTTAACCCCTGTTTTCCGCATTTTTGCACGACGCCACTGCAGACTACAGCGCCTACGGTCGAGCACACAGGCCAAAAGCTGCGACATTTGAGGCAGGACCTTGTGGGGAGGAACTGGTAAAAAAACACAAGACAGCTGAACACTACACCTATCACCCTTCCCCAAAAGGTTACTATAATAGAGCAGTGGTCCTTGGCCTGGCAGAAGGTTCCCGCGAAACAAAAACCAATCCTTTTATGTGCTTACCAGCTGGCCCCTATCATCTGATTGCGGTCAGAAAGTGATGTGATAAAGAGAGCAATCGAGCCGCATCAGCAGAGGCCGGCGAAAAGGTGGGGTACGATACTCGACTGCCGAAAAATTCACGGTTTTGGAGGAGTCACGGAAGACACGGAGGAGGCCTAAATGCCTAAAAAGCAAAGGTCAGAAAAAAGAAAAAATTGAAGTGAGCCCTTCGGAAAAAGGGTGCAAGGATCTGCCTCCCTGCCATAACTAGACACAACGCAAGATTTAACCAGTCACTAAACACACAACTGGTCCTCAATCTGTTTTGGAGACACACTGAATGTGTAACAGAGATTGTTTTAGGTCGCGTTGCAGGTTGAGTCCTAGTACGGTGAAATGTCCTTTGGCTGACTTCTTAAGTTAGCACATTGTCACTCTCGCTGAAGCCGGCATTGCTGCTACTTCTGACCATTTTCCAAACCGTGGAACTGCTCTTTCTCGTATTCCTCTATTTTGTTGTGTTACTATTTCGTGCTTCATTATCTCTTATAGTTTTCCGCTTTCTCTTCTCCTCAACTCTCTTTCCTTCTGGTCTTCCAAACTCACTGCCACTCGGTCATGTTAGTAGACGCAATAGAAATGTAGGAAGCCTTCAGTATAATCTAAACAAGCACTACCACAACAGTCTACAGGGAGAATCAAACAACATGAGCATCAAGGTCTCACCTTCGACGAAGATTGCTTGTCGTGCCACCATATCTCGTAGTTCACTGAGGTCCAAGGCCGCTCGTACTTCGATGGGTATTCTCCTGTTTTGGGGAAAAGAAAAAGGACGGTCAGACAACTCAAAACCTGCGGCATTGCCGCAACCACTGGGGCAAAAGCTGTTATCATTTTTCTGTTGCAGCACTTGAAGATCTCTGAAGCCTCGGGTGCAAAGAACTGGGCGCAGATTTGGCTAAAGCCTTCACATCCTATGATCCGATCTGATCTGATCCGAATTGAACTGGGTTGGAGATCCATAAGCCTGCCGGGCCAGATGATATCCACCCAGCTACTACTAAGCCGTTGGCTAAAATCCTACTCCCTCTAGTAAACTCTATATAGGGTTAACCTGGACCATGGAAAGTTGCCAAAAGACTGGAAGTATGCAGCAGTGATAGCTTTACAGAACGAATAACTCGCTCTGGAATGGGAAACTACAGGCAGGCTGGCCTAACCTGCATTCTACGCAAAGTGTTAGAGAAGATCATCCGGGCGAACGTCCGCAAACACCTGATAGAGAATTCTGAGCCTTTCTCAGCTCAGCAAGGATTTCTAAAAACCAGTTAGTGCTTGACCAACCTCTTGGGCTCCCCAGACGATAGATATAGATAAACAGGTAGAAGTATGTAACCCTGACTCTAGCGAGGCATTCGACCCGGTAGGCCGTCGGCTTCAACTAATCAAGTCAACATAATTTGGTATAAGTGGGCAGATCCAGGAATGGCTAAGTGAAGCCCTTGCCGGTGGAAAGTCTCATGTGGGAGTAGGTGAAAAAAACTCCTAATTAGAAAACTTCACCAGTGGAGTGCCGCAGGGTGCCGTACTAAGCTCCTTCCAGTTCCTTCTGTTTATTAGTGACTTGGCCTCAGTCCTACAGTCATCTAGCATACTCCTAGCCGATGGTGTGAAGTTGAAGGGGCTAAGGGGAGAAAGGAGCTGAGCAGAGACGTACTTGCCGCTCTTAACTGGGCACAGAAGTAGGACTTGTCTCTCAATGCTGGGAAGAGCCACGGATAGCAACAAGCCTGATGGTTGCACACGACCAAGGCCCATCCACTACAGAGGCAGTGAACAGGGTAAAAGACCTTGGGATTGTGGTGACTCCTGATCTTTAGTGGTCGGACCAGTGTGCAGCAGCTGCTAAGAGGCACATGGTGAGCCCTTCGGGTTGAGGTTGGCGTTTTCGTGCAGACAGCGAACGGTTTTCATGCCAGTGTACATGTCTTAGTTAGATCTCTGTTAGAAAACTGTGTTCACGCACGGTCACCCTTCCACAAAAGGGATACCACTGGTTCAGAGAACGTGCAACGTCTCGCAACGCAAGTGGCTGAGAGTGAGTGGGGCAAGACGTATGAGCAGAGACTTCAGGATCTCAGACTTTTCTCTATGGAAAGTGGGAAACTTCGAAGGGATCCCACAGATACTTTTAAGATGTGACGCTTTTCTGGGATTAGACCGGGAGTCTGTTCCATATGACAACGGACTCCAGAACAAGAGTTCATAGGAAGAAGCTGGCTGAAGTTCGATCAGGGCTGTTGGCTGGATCTTACTCTTTTCGTAGTAGGATGGTTACCTATTGGAATAGACTGCCGGAAAAGGTAGTATTCTTGGGGACCGTCCAGGCATTCAAGGAGGTCCTGGTTTGTAATCGGAATGAGATCATTTCTGACAGTGTGTTTTGAGCGTTCGATTAGGTAGATGAATGTGATGCGCTTACTCATTGGAAGTTTCTATTTGCTATATAAAGACTTAGAGAACGCTCACGATGCACATTGATTATCTGTCCCGTGTGCCGCGTGCCTAAAGCGGTTCAAAAATCTTGTTGCCCTATTGTTAGACTGATTTCTCTTGAGGGAATCTGTTGTGTCACGCAAGCCGAAAGGACTTCTGCAAAGCTGAATTCTCTCCCACAGTTCAGCCGTCTATCTTCCAGATCACCGGCAACTCAAGACGCAAGATGCAGCCAACAATAGTGTCTTGAACCCTTTCGCATTGTCCAGCTGTCTATATTCCAACTCGCCGGCAGTGCCTGATGCAAGAGACTCTCAAGATTTGTACTTCGAACCCTTTCTCTTATTCCCACTGCCCCATTATCCAGTGAGCTATGTTTCAGCTCATTGGTGACATTCAGGTAGCAAGATAACCAAAAGATCCTGTAATATTAGGGCTTCGGCCCCATACCCATGTACTACTTCAAGCTTTCAAGACTCTCGCAGTTGATGTGTGGTGAGGTTTTAAGTTCTCCTTATATTTTTAGCTGGGACTCAAAGACAAAGTGCGCAATGGTGGGTGCCTGCTTAGTGTCCATACCATCGAAAGAATTCTGGACTGTCGATTGGTTGTGACCATTGTCTGTCACCTTAAGCTGTGACTTGCCGTGCGGCTTCAGTTTTGGAAGTGCTCCTTTCTGTCCTCATTTGTTTGCCCTGGTGGCGAAGTAACAATAGCTATTTCACAAAAAATACGTACCGCTCTACATACTAAAGTAGGCTTTTTATTCGTGGAAAATTTACTCAGACTGGTTCATTTTTGGTGAAATGCTTTCCTTTTGAGGAAGAGTTTTAATCCTTGTGCGCCTGATAATTGTATTTATCCTTACAATTATCACCACCGCTGTGCTTCTGATACACTCTCCTAAAGTTTCCTCCTAGTTTGCACGGTTTTGGTCCACCTGATAGCACGGTGATGGTCTGCAACGAAAATTCAGGTGGGGTTTGTAGTTGCAAACAGTGCATTGGGACAGGCATACAGTGCGGCAGGCGCAATTAGTGGTACCACCAGCGCTGCTCTGCCCTGACCAAGAAGAACTATTGGCTGCCCGGGGAACATTTATCCTTGAAATGGATACGTATTCGCAATGTTGCTCTGACAGAGGGATGCTCACTTACGCTACGGGGATAGCCGGATAGGAAAAACGAGGCTATAGCAGGAGGCTAAGGAAAAGGGTTGCCACAGGGCCCAGTAATAGCAACGAGCACAGTTACTAGGAAAAAAGAGCAGCAGGCAAAGAAGAGCAAGCCGGATAGTAATAGGGCATAGAACAAATCCAAGGAAGCGATGGAGTTGGAGGGGCTTAAAAAGAGGATAGACGGACTTCAAGAAGAGCTCAAAAAAGTGAGGGTCATCACCGAGGGAGTAGAGAGGAAGAACAAGCATCTCCTCTTGCATAATTGTTCAGAACGGGTGATCAGAGAGGTGCGGATTGGAGAGAAATCCGGAAGCGACTACGTAGTAAACGTACCAAGAACGGATGGGTCACTTCCTGGCCTGACGTACGAAAAGATCCATAGAGAAAGGCTTTGGAAAGCAAACAGCTTGCTAGAGTCGAGGCCCCCGCTTATCGTCTTTGACAGCACCTAAAGCGGGGACCTCTAGGCCGGGCATCGAGAGTTAAGCACGCCACAGAGGGGTGTATAAGGATCATGCCTGACATTCTCTTCAGCGGAAAGGTGGCACCGGCACAAAATCCGCCGCATCCGATGAACCCGGAACTCAAGTGACCGCTTCTCGTGATAGCTAAAGCTGGCATCACACCTATAGGCTGATCTACGCCTAAAGCCGCAATCATTAGCAGTAGCCAAGCTGGACAGACAGTAGACAGCTTGCCACCTAAAACAACAAAGCAAATGACCCAGAAGTTAAAAAGCACACGAGGAGGGTATAAAACAATTGGACTCTCAGCGACGGCGTACTGTAAACAGAGAGAGTATGGCCGAAATGGAAACGGAAATGGCGGCAACTCCGATCCAGATTCGAAGGAATGTCACTGATACGGATGAAAGCTGGGCAACAGTCGTTGCGTGAACACCTAAACCGTTGAGCGAGAGTGGGTTCCTAAAGTACTCCGGGGGCAACAGGAGGCCAAGTATTGGGACGAGGGAAGCCTCAGGTGTTTCCACGGCAGCGTCACAATTACTACGCAGGGTGTGGCCTCGAAGGTACAGGAAATACCGACCCAAGGAAAGCTAAGGCACCAAACGCCGAGTCATCTTAGGAATTGCGCCCGAGGGTTGAACGTCCTAAAAAAGGAATAATCAAAGCAGGCAACCTGGCAGAACGTGCCACCATACGATACACAAATGTCTGCAGCTTAGAAGGTACGTGGGGGAATCACTGACTAGAACGAATGGATCGGTGATTACGGCTATCACGCAAACACGGCTGATAAAGGACCAGAGTGTCATGCAACTCCTGGGCTACCCTGCCTACAGAAAAGATAGAACAGACCATAGGCTGGGTGGAGGAGTACTGCTTCTCGTGGGAACTGATCAAAGTCAGTGGGAGGTCCCTTTTATAATTGTCATACCCAACATACTAGCCACTGCATGTTGCGTTCGCCTTGGTCGATGGCCGGTAGGGATATTCTGTGTCTATAGAGCCCTGCAAGCAGATGGGGAAGAAGACTCTGAACTGTTCCAGATTCTACAGATGTTGTTGGGCAGGTCACAGCGCTTTATTCGCGTTGGGAGACATGAACCTCCCGGATATAAATTGGGACTCTGAATGTGCCCCCAAGGGGAACCACCGGAAATGCTCTCGTGATGTGGCCTCACAACCACGCCCTCACACAACATGTAAGGGAAGTAACGTGCTTCCGCGACGGACAAAGTTCATCTACACTGGATCTGCCTGTGACCAGGAATCTATCTGATGTCACCTCTTTGGCGGTAGAGAAGCCGCTGGGAAGGAGAGACCATGCAGCCCTGCGTGCTGGTTTCACTACAAGGCAAAAAAAACCAAGATCTAGGTTGGTCCGGAACTACGCTGAATTGGACGAGGATCAACGAATGGTAGAGCGCGAAGCATATGTTGGTACCCGGAAGTCCCGGAGCCATCTGTGGAGGAAAGATGGAGAGCAATAAGAGCCGGACTAATAAGCTTGACGGACGAGTTTGCTCCGTTAGCACAACAAATAAATAGGAGCCAGCCGCCTTGGTAGAAGCCCAGGACTGCGACAGCATTAACTGTTCGCACAAGGCTATGGGCTCGCTACAAACTTCATAGCGCGCACTACGCATGGGCCGCTTACAAGACAGCGAGAAACAGGACACAAGCCATGAAACGACAAGTAAAGTACAATTATGAGAAGAAACTAGCCATCAATGTGAAGGGAGACCCAAAGAAGTTCTTCGGTCATATGCAGTCCAAGAAAACGACGCGTGAGTGCGTAGTTACCTTGGAGGTATCAAACGGAAGCATTGCCCTCATGATCAAGGAAAAGCAGAAATCTCACTTGCGTTCTCAGGTGCGTGTCTCGTCAGGATCATATGCTTAGTGCGGCGGAACCAGATACAGGTGTGCGCCTTTGCTTCAAGAGCTCACTGTAAGAGAGGACGTGGTGTGCCACGAACTCAGACCTTCGTACAAGCACAAGGCAGCCTGACCGGATACAATCCATCCAGTGATTATTCGGCCTCTTTCCGATATCTCATCAGGGGCTATTGCCAGGCTGTCCGAAGCGTCTATGAGGGGGGATAAGATGCCAGCGGACTGGCGTAAGGCCATCTTCGTAGCGATTCATAAGACAGGATCCAAGCAGAAGGCGGAGAGTTATAGACCGGTCAGCCTAACATTAGTGTTGTGCAAGTGCTTGGAAAGCATAATCAGAAAGCGATTGTGCCTGCATCTGGTTAATTACCACCAATTGATACCTGCACAACATGTGTCTGTTAAAAATTATCGTGTTTGACAAACCTACTAAGGTTCCTAGATGAAACCACAAGACGAACAGATTAAGGGAAGAGAGTGGAGGTTTTCTGTTTTCATTTCAGTGAGGCTTTCGACCCTGTGAGTCATCGCCTGCTGGACTATAAATTGTAGACCTTTGGGATAATACAAAAGCAAGAGATTGGGTAGCATACTTTTCAAGGAATCGTAGCTTCTGTGTAAAGATGGCCGATTATCCATCGAGACCGGAGAGAGTTACCAGTGGTGTGCAGCAGGGTTCAGTACTGGGGCCTTTGCTCATCCTTTTGCATATTATTGAGCTGGCGGAATAACTGAGCGACCCGTGTTTCATCTTTTTGGATGATGTGACGATAGCAGGGAGCGACTGAGCACAGGATATAAATGCAGTCCTCAGATGGGCAAGACTATGTTATTTACCGCCAAATCTCGCCAGATGTCAAGTCCTGACCAATAACCTAGACAAAAAGAGCGGTATTCTTTTTAAAGGAGTGTCGGAGGTGAAGACCTAGGTGTAATAGACACACAGGACTTCAGGCCTTCAAGGCAGTGCCAGGAAACTGCCAATATGGCCAGAGGGGCGTTAATTAGGGTGTGCCATACTATCACATGCAAAAATCAGCAGTGTTCATCCCGTTTTACAAGGTTTTGGTGCCGCCTTCTCTGGGTTACTGTGCGCAGGCTTGGGCTTCCTATTATGGCAAGGAAAAGTGGGTGCAACGACCTGCAACTGGAATGGTCACAGGTCGGAGAGGAAAGCTTACGTCCAGCTTCTAGAGACTCTTAACCTCCTCTCCTTAGAGCGGCTTAGAGGCCGAGGTGACCTAATAGAAGCGTTCAAGATCTTGCAGGGTCTGTCAGGTATTTTTTTCGTTTCTGCCCTCCAGTGGGGCACCGGGGGACACAGTCTTAAGCTACAGATGGCATACTTAAGGCTGGACATACGGGCTGACTTTTTAAAAATACTGTTGTGTCTATGTGGAATAGTTTGTCAGAGGACGTTGCTGGATGTAGCGATGTACAAAATTTCAAGAGGACCCCAGGTTCACGCTGGAACGGCTTTCCCAGAGCTAGCTGTGTGAACGATGGGTGAGATAATGAGCCCGCGGTAATTTTTCAATGAACTTGTCTGTGAGAGTGAAACTGCCTCTCAAATTTCGCCCTTCAAACAAAACATGCAACGCGGGATGTTAGAAGCACGAAAAAACTCGCCTACAACACAACGATCTGGACTCTGGACTGATCTCGGCTACTCTTGTCCTGCGGAAAAGTAACTTGCTTGGAGCTGAGACTCCTGCTCAAAAGAAGAAATCAGGCCTGGTAGCGGATCTGTTCTACAGGCGAGGGTTATGATCTCTATCGTAGGATTCGTAACCAGTGTGCCGAACAAAAACGGATAAAGCGGATGGCTTTCGAGGAAGCTGTGTGCAGTCAATGCAGTGCAAGCACCCAAGCGCCTGTTTGCACAATTAAAGCGCCGCACCAGAACGAAGGTAGGTGTCCCAGGGCTGATGGACAACGACGAAATGGTTGCAACAGATGACGGAAAGGCTGAGACATTATCCAAGCATTATCTTTCAGTTTGCTCTGTGGAGGAAGATGCACCAATCCCGACGGCGAATGGCTCGCCGCTGTTCATTGTGCATGATTTTGTGGAGCCGGAAGTGAATAAAATGCTCAAATCCATCAAAACCCATAAGTCACCGGGACCGGACGACGTGCTTCCGTTGATGTTGAAGGGGTTGGCGGACCAGCTAACTACACCACTAACGCGGTTGTTCAATTTGTCGTTGGCCACTGGAAGTCTTCCTCAGGAGTGGAAAAAAGCAGTCGTTGTTCCGCTGTACAAGGGTGGGATAAAAACCAACCTCGGCCAACTACCGCCCAGTTAGCCTCACTTCCGTAGCTGGAAAGGTCATGGAAAGGCTGGTGTCGGCTCGTATACGTGAACATCTGGAGCGCTGTCAACTGCCATGCGCAGAGCAGCACGGTTTTCGGCGGAACAGATCATGTTTGTCAAACCTGTTGACCGCCCGTGAAAGTTGGTCGAACTCCAAGGCCGAGGGATATGTCACGGACGTCATCTTTGTGGACTTTAGTAAGGCGTTTGACAAAGTTCCTCACAATGGGCTGTTGCTGAAACTCCGGGCCATCGGCATCTCAGGGCAAATGCTTCACTGGATTGAGGATTTCTTGGTCGGGAGAACCTTTTCCGTGAGAGTTGCACAGTCCCAGTCCGCGTGGCATCCAGTTGGCAGTGGCGTGCCGTAAGGCTCCGTGCTAAGACCCCTGTTGTTTCTAGTGTTTGTAAACGACTTACCACAGACCATTCGATCCCAGTGCCTTATCTACGCGGATGATCTCAAGATCTGGCGCACCATTCGCTCGGCAGAGGATCGCGATATAATACAGGAGGATCTCCAGGCCCTCGTCAATTGGTCGACCGCCTGGGGTCTACCGATAAACGTGGACAAGTGCGCGAGCATGAGGATTGGTGGCCCCAACGATACTTCCGGCCACTGCCTTGGGAGTATCGTACTCCGTCACACGCAGGAGGAAAATGACCTCGGATTTGTTGCCACCAAGAATCTGAAGACAAGAGCACACACTGAGAGAGCGTGCGCCTCAGCGTTGAAGGTACTTGGTCCCATCCGCCGTTCATTTGGGCCTTTACCCCTGGACCATTTTCGATTGGTGTATGTCTCGCATGTACGTCCCGCTTGGAATATGGCGATCCGGCTGTCTATCCGTATACGGCGGCGGAAGTGGCCAAACTGGAACGAGGTCAAAGTACTGCCACACGCTTCGTGGCTGAACTGCGTGGGTTCAGCTATGAGGAACGCCTGAAATCCATGGAGTTGTTTCCCGTTGCCCATTGACGTCTTCGAGGCGACCTTATCTGTGCCAGGCGGATAATCCGTGGTGAGTCGGGCCGCGAACTACAGCCGGAATTCCCGCTCAGGAATACTGATCGTACCAGAGGACACGCTGTGACGCTTCGTAAGGTGCGTTCCACCGGCTTACCGGCCATCTATTGATTGCCAAGGAGAGTGACCAATCTCTGGAACGCTCTATCGGCCGGAGTGGTGGAAGAGAAAACCAAGACACTGTCTAGGAGGAAATTGGATCACACCCTGAGGCGTTATTGGCGGAGCACCGGCATCTAACTGAGTCAATAGAGTGCGATGCGACGGGGCTCATACTTGATGACTTCCCACTGCCCTTTACCCGAAGACTAAAGACTGACTGACCGACTGACTGAAAGTGCTTCCAAATTGAGTTTTTGACTAGTCTTGTGAATTAACCTATTTTAGTTCACATTACTAAGCGTGCCAGAAATGCATTTAGGGTGCGTTTTTTCAGGATAATATTTTTATTCTCCTCGTAGTATTGCCGAGTAGTGTTCGGTGTTATTTGAAGCTTTATTTTCTCGCTTGCAGTTCTTTTTTATTTTGTCTCAACGGGCTGCACCTGCAAGCGTCAGTATTTTTTTGTGTTTGGTTAAAAAGCATTTGAGCTGTTTTCCCCTTCATCTTGTGGATTTCGTTATGACACGCGTTTCTGACCCGTGTCTCGCACCTTAGTGCGGAAAACGTGTGGTAAAGGCATACAGTGTGAGGTATGCTAGGAGTGGGTTCGCCCAAAATGTTCAGGAATAGCAAAGGAAATCTGTGTCCTTTATAAACAGGACCCATGGGCTCAGTGGGTCTGTGCTGCTTGCAAAGGGGCGGCCAGTCTGGCCTTTAAACTGCAGGCCCAAGGGCAGGACCAACGCCCACCAAGTAGTACCTTAGGCATAAGCCCCAAAACACCGCAACCAGTTTGCAATAATTCGTTTGCAGGAGTAGTATCCAAGCCATTCGTCAGAGCGAGTGGGCCATTCCGAGAGCTTGCCATGCGGAAGTTGCCTCAACTCCCTTGAAGCAGACCGACGAGGGCCAGTGGACTGAGCAGAAGCCTAGAGGGACAAGGCAGCTCAAAAAGCAGAGACTGTGATGTAGCGAAGGATGGGCCAGCTAGGATGGACAACCATGCACTTCTGGTGTTGGAAAACAAGGTGAAGCATTTGTAAAGGCAAATTTCGTTGACGGCCGGGGTCCCAAGCAGCAGGCTCCTGATCTTAAACCAGGAAGAACCTTTTATAAGGTAAAGGAAGCCAGGCGGGACATAGATAGGAGGAAGGTCTGCGATATACTGCGAATTGCAAGTGTTCCGTATCGTACTAGTCTAAGAAGGGTGCACATAGTGGGGAAATGGAAGTCACCACTGGGTAACAAAGGCGAACATCGTGCGAGACCAATCCTAGTGGAGTTCGCTGATGGGGCCACTCGGGATAAACTGCCGGCGAGGGCAGCAGTGGAAGCTCAAGCCACCAAGGGTAGATATCACATTGTGCCAGACAAGCAAGGGGTAAGACCTGGTGGTCTAGTACCGGGGGGTAACCTGGCTGGACCAGCCAGGGCGCTGGTGAGAAATCAACAATTTCAGCAGAATGCCGTACTCGGCTCTCAGGTCCCGGCCCCGACAATAGTAAAGAAGCCGCTTGCGGGGTCGCGAATAGTTTAAATTGAAGACCCGCTGGAAGATGAAAATTGGCAGTACTGTTTGAAGGTGGAGGACAGCGCGGCCCTAGTCATCCTGGATGTTATGGAAACTCCTACAGAGAAGGATTGGGAGTCGTCGGAAGTTCTGGATCGTAGGCCGGCTTCGGGCACACCAGCTAGGACGACAAATGCAAAACTTGTCATCATCTCAGGCGTTGCGCCTGAGAAACAGACAGGAGTGAACAATAAGAGAAACCTTAACGGAGGAGCAAACGCAGTGGTGTTATATGCTAACGCGTGTAGCATAAGAAACAAATCAATGGAACTCGCCAAAACCGCTGACGAGCAGAAAGCGTCAATAGTTGCCGTCACGGAAACGTGGCTTTCTGAAGAAGGCCACGCGCCAGGCCTAATAAGTAACGGTTTTGCAGTCTAAAGGCAGGATCGAGAACAGGATCGCCTTGGTGGTGGAGTAGCCATCCTCACTATGTCAGGTACAAACCACTTTGAGTCTCAGACCAAGATGTGCACTTGCAATATCCAGTTATGCACCGTTACGATCATTCTTCCAGGCAGAAAGGTCAACGCCGTCTGTGTCGACAGGGCACCAAGCACAAACCACAAACAGGATGTTTGTTTGCCGCGGACTTTCATTGAACTAGTTGAGGACGCACGAAAGACCCTCATGGTGGGTTACTCCAATCTTCCGCACATCGGCTGGACGGCTGAGGTCTGCGAGCCGGGACCAGGGGAGCAGACCTACTTAGAATGTGTGCGTGCCAATGCGTTGCACCAGCATATTAGGGAAAATACCAGATTTAGGACTGGATGCCTTCCATCCTTGCCAGGCTTAGCAATATTGAACTTACACAACGATGTGTTTGGACTGCATTATTGTACACCGCTTGGCAAGAGTGGCCACGTGTGTGTCAAAATCGGCCTATGCATGCGGCAACCCAAGGTACCCTCAGGGCTGGTCAGACATTGCGGTAGTATGGACATAAATAGGCTCCATAGTGGGGCGATGGGTTTGACCTGGGACAAGATAGAAGGGCCTACTGTCGCGGAGTGATGGCAGGCCATAAAGGGATCCCTGATTGCCCTACGAGAAGAGTTCGCACCCTTAAAACGAGACAGTGGGGAGGGCGAACCCACTTAGTGGAAGGCTGCAATAGCCAAGGCCACCAAAAGTAGAAACAACTGCTGGAACCAGTACAAGGCTTCCGGCAGTCAGCTAGCCTGGAACCGCTACACAAAGCCGAGAAACGAGACTGTGGTCCTTCTGAGAACCTCCAAGCGGGAGTTTGAGCTCAAATTGGTCCATTGTGTAAGGCAACAACCGAAAAAGTTCTACGGTTATGTGCAGTCGAAAGACTCAGCAAACAGTGCCGTAGGTCCACTATCCACTGGGGATCACGGTATTGTCAATGATGACCAGGGCAAAGCAGACGCCCTGGGGGAATACTTCGGCAGCTAACATAGCATAGAAAGTAGGGGTACGAGTAGATCTGGCTCTGGTGCTTCCTGCTCACCAGTCAAACGAGCTAAATTCCTCAGACGAAAGCGTGCTTGAGTACCTACTGTAACAGCCGGTCGTGGAAAATCCCCCTTTTTACCTCGCGATTCAGTGTTTTTCCCAACATCACTCATTTCCATACACTATTGACTTGTCTTTACGAACTGGTTGTTTTTCTGGACCAATTGTTGTTTGTTCGCGCCCAGAGCGCTACTTTGGCACATCCTTGTTCAGGACCTGCGTGACGCACGTGCTCTTTGCTCACACGCTGATATTCGGTTTCTCGTTGTTGAGTCCTTGTGATCGTATTATTGAGGTTTGTATATTGTTTATGTCATTGTTTATTGTAATAATCTGGTATCGTAGAATATCACGGATAATCGTCTTTTGATTTCGGGATCCGTTGCGAATTTGGCTACGCATTGCTCAAACGTTCGTTACACCTACAGGAATCAAACAGCCACAAGTCAGCGGGTCCAGATAGCATTCATCCAGCTATCTTCAGGCCGTTGGCGGATATCTTAGCTCCATCGGTATGCAGGCTGTACAGATCATCGTTGGATCAGGGTAAGCTGCCTCAGGACTGGAAAGTCGCGGCAGTCGTGGCAATACATAAGAGTGGGCCTAAGTCGGCTGTGCAGAACTACAGGCCGGTAAGCCTAACTAGCATCCTATGTAAAGTCCTGGAGAATATCACCCGTGCCCATATCTGCCAGCACTTACTGGAGCACTCCATGTTAAGTCCGGCGCAGCATGGATTCCTGAAGAACCGATCTTGTCTGACCAATCCCCTGTGCTTCTTAGATGAAGTAACTCGACGACTGGACGAAGGTAAGGAAGTTGAGGTAAGCTACCTCGACTTTAGCAAGGCGTTCGACTACGTTATTCATCGTCTTTTGCTATGCAAGATGGAGACTTTCGGGATAGGTGGGCCAGTATATAGGTGGCTGGAGGACGTCCTCTCCCACAGGACGCTTTACGTCAAAGTGGGGGACAGGTGCTCCAGTTTGGTGAACGTCACCAGTGGTGTACCTCAGGGATCCGTCCTAGGCCCAGTCCTATTCTTGTTATTTATTATTGACCTAGCATCCACTCTTCAATCGCCCAGCTTTATTTTTGCGGATGATGTGAAGATTGCTGGATCTGAGGGTAGGGTGGACCTTGGCAGGGAAATAGGCACCGTCCTGGACTCGGCATACAAATGAAACCTGCCCCCGAAAGCTGGAAAAAGCCATTTTTTGTCAAGAATAAGCAAGGGCCTAACCGTCGCTGATGATCAAAGGCTGTTCACCATAGAAGCAGTCAGTAGGGTTAAAGACCTTGGGGTCATCATGAACAGTGACTGCAAATGGTCGGACCAGTGCAAAGCTGCTGCAAAAAAGGATTGTGGGGGGCTCTTCCGACTGCGGCCGGCTCTGTCTTGTAGGCAGCCGGAGATATTCGTACCTATTTACATGGCTATGGTACGACCTCAGAAGGTAGCATGCAAGCTTGGTCACACTTCTACAAAAAGGACGCCGCCTGCCTCGAGAAAGTCCAACGTCTCGCCACGCGAATGGTTGAAAGGCAGTGGGGTAAGACGTACGAGCAGAGACTCTGTGACCTGAATCTTTTCTCTTTGGAAAGGAGGAGACTTCGATGGGATCTTGTAGAAACGTTCAAGGTAATGAAGGGCTTTTCTGGTCTTAGACCAGATAGTCTATTCCAAGTGGCTTTTTACTTCAGAACAACAGGAAATGAAAAGAAGCCGATGAAGGCCCAAGCTAGGTTGATGAATAGATCGCACTTCTTCAGCAACAGGGTAGTGAACAGCTGGAACGTTGTGGTTGGTAAATGGTAGACCTTCAGACCGTCCAATCCTTCAAAGGAGCCCTAGATCTCAAGTGAAACGAGATGTTTCCTCCTAATTAACCTTCAGAATATCAACTAGATGGATGACTGGGAGCACTGTGGCCCTTCTGGAGTATGTTTTATTCGACGCTTTCGCTCACTGCGTACTGTCTCAGTAAAAGCTCACGATGTATAATGTCTCTCGCAGTTGACGTGCGAAGAGGTGTTTTGTTTCCCTCTCATTTTTAGCGGGGATTGGAAGAAGTACATTCGGCAGCGGTGGGTGCACAACTGGACGCTTGATTGGCCACGTCCATTACGTGTCCTATGCAAACTGAACTTCAAGACTTCATGACAACTGAACTGACCGGCTAAAAGGCCAGCAAGTGCGGCTGCACCGAGATCTAGACCCTGCGGATCGTGAGAAGTATAGAAATGCTTTGATTGAACGACGTGAACGAATGGAACAATGAGAAAGGGACTTGATCATTCGGGATTTTCGGGTGCAGAAACGGCGCCCTCACTTCCGGTGGAGGCCGCTGACGCTAGTGTCCCTGTCAGTCCCCCCAAGCTAGGACGCCCTGAACAAACGGATGTGGCAGCAGGCCAAGACAGCGTCGTCATCCTGTCGTCTAACATCCGTGGTCTGCTGAACAAGAGGGATGACCTGGAACACCTGCTGCAGTCCAGCTCACCTACTAGGATAGCATTGACGGAGACTTGGCTGAGTAACAATGTTCTAGACTCTGAGGTGTCCCTCCCTGGCTACATCCTATTCCGAGTCGATAGGAACTCCATCAGAGCTGGTGGAGGCGTAGCATTGTTCGTACGATCAGACATGCCAACCGCGCGGTTAGAGGCATTCGCAGACCCGCAAGGATTCGGTGAAGCTATCTGGTGCCGCGTCAAGCTCACCGCCGGGGGCTTTAGGACAGTTGGAGTCATCTATGGGACACCTGCGGTCGCTCCTCCAGATATGATGAATTTATTGAGGAGATGGGCGTGCAACGGCCACTGCCTCGTCCTGGGCGACTTCAATGCTCAGCATATTGATTGGACATCAATCAGTACAGCGGCCGGGGCAGATTCTTTCTCTCGGGAATTACTGACAACGGTCCAAGAACTGGCACTACACCAATATGTTCAGGAATCGACCCGGAGGCAATCCGGTCACGGTTCCATTCTGGATCTGGTGATTTCTCCCAGGAGCTCGGACGTCGATAACGTTGAACATCTCCCTCCACCTGGAAGCAGTGACCATATGGTGCTAGAAATTCACTGGCGCACTGGTTCTTGTCCATCCCCTAGACCACACATCGGAAGTAATGTTTGGCGCACTCCATTCGAAGATGTCCGGAGAGCGGCGTTAGACGCCAACTGGTTTCCCACGGATTCAGATATCCACCACGATGCGAACGAAGCTCGGGCGTTTATTCGTGACGGTATCTTGTACCTCATAAATACCTACTGCCCCCTCAACCGGCGTAGATCCCGGGTTAAGGGACCGCCGTGGTTTGATCTGGAGCTCAGACGCCTGCTCAAACGACGAAATCGGGCCTGGCAGCGGTTCCGATCCACAGGTGAGGGTTATGATCTCTATCGTAGGATTCGTAACCAGTGTGCCGAACAAAAACGGATAAAGCGGATGGCTTTCGAGGAAGCTGTATGCAGTCAATGCAGTGCAAGCACCCAAGCGCCTATTTGCACAATTAAAGCGCCGCACCAGAACGAAGGTAGGTGTCCCAGGGCTGATGGACAACGACGAAATGGTTGCAACAGATGACGGAAAGGCTGAGACATTATCCAAGCATTATCTTTCAGTTTGCTCTGTGGAGGAAGGTGCACCAATCCCGACGGCGAATGGCTCGCCGCTGTTCATTGTGCATGATTTTGTGGAGCCGGAAGTGAATAAAATGCTCAAATCCATCAAAACCCATAAGTCACCGGGACCGGACGACGTGCTTCCGTTGATGTTGAAGGGGTTGGCGGACCAGCTAACTAGACCACTAACGCGGTTGTTCAATTTGTCGTTGGCCACTGGAAGTCCTCCTCAGGAGTGGAAAAAAGCAGTCGTTGTTCCGCTGTACAAGGGTGGGATAAAAACCAACCTCGGCCAACTACCGCCCAGTTAGCCTCACTTCCGTAGCTGGAAAGGTCATGGAAAGGCTGGTGTCGGCTCGTATACGTGAACATCTGGAGCGCTGTCAACTGCCATGCGCAGAGCAGCACGGTTTTCGGCGGAACAGATCATGTTTGTCAAACCTGTTGACCGCCCGTGAAAGTTGGTCGAACTCCAAGGCCGAGGGATATGTCACGGACGTCATCTTTGTGGACTTTAGTAAGGCGTTTGACAAAGTTCCTCACAATGGGCTGTTGCTGAAACTCCGGGCCATCGGCATCTCAGGGCAAATGCTTCACTGGATTGAGGATTTCTTGGTCGGGAGAACCTTTTCCGTGAGAGTTGCACAGTCCCAGTCCGCGTGGCATCCAGTTGGCAGCGGCGTGCCGTAAGGCTCCGTGCTAAGACCCCTGTTGTTTCTAGTGTTTGTAAACGACTTACCACAGACCATTCGATCCCAGTGCCTTATCTACGCGGATGATCTCAAGATCTGGCGCACCATTCGCTCGGCAGAGGATCGCGATATAATACAGGAGGATCTCCAGGCCCTCGTCAATTGGTCGACCGCCTGGGGTCTACCGATAAACGTGGACAAGTGCGCGAGCATGAGGATTGGTGGCCCCAACGATACTTCCGGCCACTGCCTTGGGAGTATCGTACTCCGTCACACGCAGGAGGAAAATGACCTCGGATTTGTTGCCACCAAGAATCTGAAGACAAGAGCACACACTGAGAGAGCGTGCGCCTCAGCGTTGAAGGTACTTGGTCCCATCCGCCGTTCATTTGGGCCTTTACCCCTGGACCATTTTCGATTGGTGTATGTCTCGCATGTACGTCCCGCTTGGAATATGGCGATCCGGCTGTCTATCCGTATACGGCGGCGGAAGTGGCCAAACTGGAACGAGGTCAAAGTACTGCCACACGCTTCGTGGCTGAACTGCGTGGGTTCAGCTATGAGGAACGCCTGAAATCCATGGAGTTGTTTCCCGTTGCCCATTGACGTCTTCGAGGCGACCTTATCTGTGCCAGGCGGATAATCCGTGGTGAGTCGGGCCGCGAACTACAGCCGGAATTCCCGCTCAGGAATACTGATCGTACCAGAGGACACGCTGTGACGCTTCGTAAGGTGCGTTCCACCGGCTTACCGGCCATCTATTGATTGCCAAGGAGAGTGACCAATCTCTGGAACGCTCTATCGGCCGGAGTGGTGGAAGAGAAAACCAAGACATATAGAAGACGTTCGGAGCGGCTGGCGAACGTGTCTCCTATCGGGTCTAGCAGCGAATACCAACGATATCCCCTTTATCGGACGAATAGAGAAGACTTAGGTCGGTTTACAGATGCGAGGTGTATTCTATATACCGTGGCACCGAAACAGTACCGATACGAGAGATACACCGAACGGAAAACGGAACGAAACGCGACGGCTGTGCAGAGAGCGAACCGCGAGCAAACGACCGAAAGTGAAAGTGATTTGAAACGAGGTCGACGGAAACCTCGGAAAAGTCAGTCCAGTAAAACGTAGGCAACCGGAGAACACTGAGGTCAATGTCAAACGTCAGAAAAGATCGTGGAGAAAATAGATCCAAAATGGTGTTCAGAAAATTGTCATTTTCCCAAAACGATCGAGGTCACTACACACACCGTCTAGGAGGAAATTGGATCACACCCTGAGGCGTTATTGGCGGAGCACCGGCATCCAGCCGAGTCAATAGAGTACGATGTGATGGGGCTCATACGGGATGACTTCCCACTGCGCTTTACCGGAAGACTGAAGACTGAAGACCAGACCTAACCTGACCTTACTGGAGCACTCCATGTTAAGTCCGGCGCAGCATGGATTCCTGAAGAACCGATCTTGTCTGACCAATCCCCTGTGCTTCTTAGATGAAGTAACTCGACGACTGGACGAAGGTAAGGAAGTTGAGGTAAGCTACCTCGACTTTAGCAAGGCGTTCGACTACGTTATTCATCGTCTTTTGCTATGCAAGATGGAGACTTTCGGGATAGGTGGGCCAGTATATAGGTGGCTGGAGGACGTCCTCTCCCACAGGACGCTTTACGTCAAAGTGGGGGACAGGTGCTCCAGTTTGGTGAACGTCACCAGTGGTGTACCTCAGGGATCCGTCCTAGGCCCAGTCCTATTCTTGTTATTTATTAATGACCTAGCATCCACTCTTCAATCGCCCAGCTTTATTTTTGCGGATGATGTGAAGATTGTTGGATCTAAGGGCAGGGCGGACTGGGGCAGGGAAATAGGCACCGTCCTGAACTGGGCATACAAATGGGTTTTACCTCTAAACGCTCAAAAAAGCCATTTGTTGTCAAGGGCAACAGTGAGCCTAACTGTCGCTCATGATCAAGGGCTGTTCACCGTAGAGGCAACCAGTAGGGTTAAAGACCTGGAGATCATCATGAAAAGTGACTTCAAATGGTCGGAGCAGTGCAACGCGGCTGCGCATAAGGCTCGTGGGGAGCTCTTTAGACTGCGATCAGCTTTGTCTTGCCGGAAGCCGGAGGTATTCGTACCTATTTACATGGCTATGGTACGACCTCAGAAGGTAGCATGCAAGCTTGGTCACACTTCTACAAAAAGGACGCCGCCTGCCTCGAGAAAGTCCAACGTCTCGCCACGCGAATGGTTGAAGGGTAGAGGGGTAAGACTTACGAGCAGAGACTCTGTGACCCGAATCTCTTCTCGTTGGAAAGGAGGAGACGTCGAGGAGATCTCATAGAAACGTTCAAGGTAATGAAGGGCTTTTCTGGCCTTAGACCAGATAGTCTATTCCAGTTGGCCGTAGACTCCAGAACAAGGGGACACGAAAAGAAGTTGATAAAAGCCCGATCTAGGTTGATGGCTAGATCGCACTTCTTCAGAAACAGGGTTGTGAACAGTTGGAACGGTCTGCCTGGTGAAATGGTAGATCTTCAGACAGTCCAATCCTTCAAATGTGCCCTTGATCGCAAGTGGTACGAGATCTTTCCTTGTAGTGAGCCTTAAGAATATCAACTAGATGGATGACTGGTAGCACTGTGGTCCTTCTGGAGTATGTTTTAGCAGACTTTTTCCCTCATTGCATACTGTCTCAGTGAACGCTCACGATGCATAATGTCTCTCGCAGTTGATGTGCGATGAGGTTTTCCCTTTCCCTCTCATTTTTAGCGGGGATTCGACGAAATACACTCGGCAGTGGTGGGTGCATAACTGGTGTGCATACCATCGAAGGAATGCTGGACTCTCGATTGGCCGTGGCCATTACCTGTCCTGTGCAGACTGAACTGAACTGAACTGAACCTTGGTTGGGCTGCGTTGCTCCGGCTTACGGTCATATGATCTGTCGCCTGAATATGTCTTAGCTGGTATCATTAGTCTTTTGACACATTAGTAATGCATTATGGTTCTTTACCAGTATTATTATTATATAATCTGACTGTTCTGGGATTCCAAATGTACAGCGAACTCAGAAGCAGTTGTATATGTTTCTGTTTACCGTGCAGCAAATGTTTCTCAAACGAACTGGATTTTTAGTGTTTTTTAGAACAGTTTCCGATTGGTTTGCGCAAGTGCACCGATCGATTTCCGAGCAGTTTAAATCAGTCAATTAAAATACAGGGTGTAATTCAAAACTCGCTTCTCCCGAATTACGTTTCTCCTTTTCTACCTAGCTGCAAAATCATTGGAATGACCTGTATTTTACACATTTATTGACCGTCACCTTATAGAACAGCCTACCAACCAGCAAGCTGGTACTTGACCCATATGGGTAAAACTATCGCAGAGCTGTTGGCGCTACCCTTGCAGCAGGTAGCCCGTTCGTAAGATCGGTTCTTAGTGGCCATTCTTCCACAAGTCGGAACCGAATTGATAAGAAGGAACTTGACAAACATGGTATTGTGCATTTACATTGGACGTTTTATTTCAATTGATATATTTTAATACCACGCCTTTCCGCATGAAAGCCTTCGTCCATCTTTATTTTTTGTCGTCATTGAAGGGATTATCATTTTGCCACCGGCGTAATGGTCTGACTGAATGCGCTCATTACAGCCGAAATAAGCATCACGTCCTTTAACTTGTCAGGTGTACTCTCGGGTGGAGTGTCACAGGTGATCGAAGAAATGGCACAGTGGTACAACACGCTGTCGTGTATAATGCCGTGTTGCAGCAATTGGTTGATTTCGTTGATGGTTTTCCCGGAAATAACGATCCACGGGTTTCGGCTTCCCGTTGCCACAGATAAATCCAACGGCGGGGATACGACTGACTTCTGGTTTTATTCTCGCCGATATTGGTCACCGCTGCAAGTCTGAGGAACGGTAGATTAAGGTACCGTCGCAATGCAGTTAAATGACCAGTATACATTCAGGCGGTTTTAGTGCAGATATTTACTGCAAAGTTCGTCTCACGAGTCCAGTGTGGAAATGCTCCTCATTCTGCAAACTCCTGACATTGCACTGCATAGGGTACCGCACAGAGCCCTTCGCTCTCTTGGAATGCTTGGAAAATGTTCAGCCAGTCTGCGCAACATTGCACGTTGAGGCGTACTAAAACGGTATTTAACAAAATTGTGATGCAGTTGGTTCAGTAGTTTGCCAGTCTCATCGACATGCTGAACATCTGGAATGAGATATGAAGATTATTCCAGTGCAGCAATTTACCGTCGTCATTTGCTTGTTCTGTTACCACAGGAAATATTGACGACGATCCGTGGTCTTGAAAAGAGACCGGCGAAGTCGTTGGTACCTAGTGCGAATTATTGGAGTTGACAGGGTTGTCCACGTTTTATGTTTCTCAGGCAGCTATGAGAAAAATATGAATGTACCTTTGCTATTAAAAATTATACACCCGTTACTATGTGCCTATGAAGTTGCGTCCATACAACACGGGCGTACAGCTAGCATTAACACTTTTCGTCTCAGATGATATCGTTGCCACCTGCATGAGCCAAACATGTTCGGTTTTTACCTTAAAACTTGATCTTGAGAACGAAGTACGTACAGCCAAACAAGTGATAGACAGGGTGTGGTCGGCTGATCACTATACCAGTCTGAAATGGCGAAAAACTGTGCACCATTTTTTGTGCTGAACTCCGGGGAAAGATCACCGTAAGCCCCAACTCGGCTTTGGCTATTAATACAAAGAAACTAATAATTGAAAGGAGACTATTTAAGTAAAAGGAAGTGAAACATGTATCCAAGACTCGAGCAGTGCGATTCAACTCACTGCTTCTGATATCTCACCAAAGTATTTCCTGCGCACTTTAAGAGATGGAGTTGTGGATCAACGTGATGTAGAAATAGTCTTGATTGGCAAGATTAAGGCTGCCCGTTTAGTCGTTTGTGTGCTGTAAGACTCCACGGGTCAGTCGGCGTTCGAAAGGCTAGTTGTGGTAAGCGCAGTTTATTTGTAATCTGGGCATACGCTCCAACAGACTACAACTCTGACACGCAGAAAGATAAGTTCTGTGATGAACTCACCGCCCTCGCTCGCAGGAGCAAAGGCTCTGACATTGTAGTGCTAGCTGGTGATTTTAATGCACAAGTTGGCAAACTTAGTGCATCAGAAGCTCGTTTAGGTATGCCTTGTGCTTCACCCGCTCAGCGCACAAATAACAGGGATTGGCTTCTCCAATTTTGTGCAGACGATCGGTTATTTTCGTCTAGCACGAATTTCCGACACAGATCGCGTCGCACAGCGACATGACGTCTCCGTTTACAGCTTAGTTTGCTGTTTTCACCATTCTTTCAGGTGTGGGTTTAATATCATTCCGCACCCTGTGAGACAAATTGTCCTGCATAAATTAATTTAGTTGTTTTTAAAATCCGTGCGCATGTTTGAAACAGTAGTAAAATGGCAAAAATTTGATCGCCCTACGGGGTTTGGTTTAAAATGACTCGCAGAAAAACTGTGGGTTTAGTGAAATTTCGCTCATTGTATTTCGCACTCACACGTCCGTGCCTGCTTAGCGCTGGCGTTAGACAGTGTACTACCTAGACAAACGTCAGCTCCTCTCTATGGTTTTGAGCTTCATGTTTAGATGTGCGATACGTAACAGAAAAAAATAGCAAGCGTAACATTTTACTAAGCTTCTCGGTTTCCTAGGCAATAAGGGTGAACACGGTTCTGCTATCAAATGAATGTGTCAAGATTGTGTTCTTTGTCGTTTGTGTTAGAGCAGCGGTTGGAGGCAGGCTGAATGTCAGGTGTTTCATAATTGTGTTCTATTCGATTGTTGGTGGTGAATCAATCTGTGCTGTGTCACGTTCGGGTGTAATGTTTTCATTGCGATTGTCATTTGACTTAGGAGCAGGTTGGTGAACCGAAACGTTGTCCTCTTTCCCATCATGAAATCGAACATGGGTGTAGTATAGATTACAATGTAACAGTTCTACCTCCTCCACAAGAGGGTCGTACTTTGTTATCCTATGGTTATTTCTCAGAACTGTCCCTCAAGGGAAGGGTGTACAGCACCACAGTTCGCCGTGTGCTTTACGGTTGCGAGACCTGGCCCCTCCGCGTGGAGGATGTTCGACGGCTCTCTGTATTCAACCACCGGTGTCACCAAAGCATTGCTCATGTCTGGTGGAAACATCGGGTGAGCAATGACGAGGTTCGTCGTCGTGTGTTCGGTGCTAATAGTTGCTCCATGACAGAGATAATCGCTCTACACCACCTCCGATGGCTCGGGCACGTTTTGCGTATGCCTGCCCATCATTTACCTTTTCGTGTTCTTTTTGCACGTGCTGGGCAAGGCTGGAAGAAACGGCGTGATGTTCAGGTTTTACTTGGCGCAGGGGCATGAAGAAGTTAGCTTCGGCTTTGGCTTCGGTTGGTACTTCCCGCCTTCCTGGTTGGAGCTGAAGAGATGAGGATTGTCGTTGGTTAGAGACGCTAAGAGATATGGCTCAGAACCGAATCCAGTGGCGCGAATGCTGTATGGCCTGCCTGTTGACCTCCCGTTCCTCATAAGCAATTGGAAAACATACTGGAAAAGTCTGCAAAATGTGTATGATGAAAATATTGTGAATATTAAAAAAGCTTTTACTTGTAATCTATTATATATATATATATATATATATATATATCTGTTCCAGGTGTCGATAGCCACATAGGGGGTGCAATGCTTGTAGTGAACTTCCGGTTATCGCAGAATAACCGTTCATGTGATGTGGCGTTGGTCGCAGTGCACAACAACGAATGAATCGAGTGCAAGGTATCGAACAAAACAAGTTCTCAGCTCTCGATAGGGAGTTTCTTCGATTTCAAGCCGAGTAGAATAGTTTTCCAAAGAGTTCCATTCAGACGCTCCATTTGACCGTTTCCTTCTGGGTTATACGGTGCAGTACGACTTTAGGCGACTCCTCTTTCAAAAAGAAAATTAACCTCGACAGACAAAAGATGAGCCTCCATTCGAATGAATGTACTCCGGGTTCGGAAATGGAGAACAGATGACAAAAACATTCAAATACGGTTTGACTCCTCAAGTCTGGTCACGCAAAAGCAGATGGAAATCTAGAGTACTCGTCAATAGCTGTCGGTAAATATCGGTTGCAGGTCAAAGATAAGAGTGGACGTTTTAGGTCGATTGATAGCTTTTCGAACGGCTGTGTCGCTTTGATCAGTTGGCCGGTGGTGGTACACTGGAACTTCGGCTTCATTTCTAAGCGGGTCTCACAGTTAGCAGTCATTTCTCGTGTACCCTAAAAACACGGCAATTTTCGAGATCGGGAAAAATGAGCCATGCGCGTGATTTCTGGATGACACAAGGTATGATGCAGTTGCCTTGGGTCGGCCCAAAGAGAACAACTCCACAACAAGATCCGCCAAGGGAATCTGCAGCTGTATTTTGTTTCCTTGGCCTGTAGACGACATCAAAGGTGCATGGCGATAGTTTCATTTTCTAGCGTAGTATTTTGTAACTCTTAGCGCTGCCACGTTATTGATTTCCAAATATGAAGGAGGGAGATCATTGGTCTGTGATGAGTCTAAAGTTACTTCCCAGTAGCAGATGTCTGCACTTTCGGATCGCTTCTACAACAGCATAAGCCTCTTCTTCAACCGCCGAATGACTTTGTAGACTTGGATTCAGTATCTTGAAGAAAAAACTGGACGGCCATACTGGTTGAGCGTAGCAGCATTAGCAGTCTCAGAGGCATCAGTTTCTACGACATATATGACGTTTGAAAGGATCATAGCCAAACTAGCACCTTCTAGTTCCTTTGTGAGGTTAGAAAGACGTTTTTTCACTGATTTGGACAATTAAAATGTTTGATTTTGCAGTAATGGATAAACTTTGTCTCAAAAGTTAGAAATCCAGGGCGAATAGTGAGCAGAGAAACCCACCACTCGTCGTTGGGATTTATAATCTCTTGGTGGCTGCAGCTCCAGTAGGGGTTTCAATCGGTCAGGTTCCGGTTTTATGTTGCCTTTAGAAACCCCGGAACCCAAGAAGTCTGATTTCTTTGGCTCTAAAGATGCTTTTGGCTTCGCTAAAAGTCAGGCCGTATTTCTTGACTACATCCAAAAACTGCAGATTCGAATCGTGGTCACTGGTAAATTTACCGCTGATAGTAATGTCATCAACATGGCAGAATGTGTCTGTCAATTTCTCCGTGGAAATTATTTGATCTATTGCTCTCTGGAAATACGATACGTCATTGGTAACCCCAAAAAGGATTCGTCCGCAAGCCTTAAAAGCAGTGAATTTTTCTCCAGGATCGGTATCTGGTGGTAAGCATTTTTGAAGTCTAGAATAGTGAATTTGTCATATTCAGCTATTTTTTCAATAATCTCGTCTATCTTTGGTAATGGATAAGCATCCAGGTTCGTGGATGTATTAACGGTTTGACTGTAGTCTACCACCATCCTCCGTTTGTAATTATCGCTGGTGTCTACGAGCACTTAAGCCTGCCAGGGTGAGTTAGAGGGCTCAATGACCCCATCGGAAAGGAGTCATTTTATTTGCTCTCATATATATATATATATATATATATATATATATATATATATCATCTCGGCAGTGTCTTCGTGATTTCGTAATCATAGGTTTGCACGCGGGAGATACGTTTTGGAAAAGTGGCGAAGGAATAACGGAAGCTACCTTCACCAGACAAGCAGTAAGCTGGTGTTCCAAATGAGATGTTGACACTCTCATAGAGTTCAAAGAAATCGTGTCCGACTAATATATCTGTGCATGAGTCACTCATAATTGACGGTCTGAACTAGTCATAGACGAGATTTTTGAACTTAATCTGGACAGGGCAGTGACCTTCCGTGTTGCTGGATAGTGTACTAGAAGCCATCGTCATGGTTTATCGAGAAGGATTTATATTTTATTTATTGGCATTTCCCAAGCCTTCAGGCAGCTAGCCGAACTGCCTGTATCTATTAGAGCACTGCACGACATACTTCTGACTTCAATAAACGTGCCTCGCTTAGAAAGACACTCCGGCGCGACAGCTGATGTGGATGGACAGACAGCAGATGACACCATGTTCTAGTTTTCGGACAGACAGAGCTTTTGGAAATGACCTTTTTCACGTGACTTGCACACACAATGTCTAGCTGGGCATTTGAATCTGGGATGTTTTTCGTGAGCGCAGAAAAAGTATTTAGAACGAGTTACAGCCAGAATCTTATATCCGAAAGTTCAGTCGTAACTGACGGAGTCGCAGTAACGTGAGCTGCCGCAAGATGCGGTAGAACGAAGGCATTTTTATGAGACAAAGGCCGTTTCCAACGCCCTGGTTTGCTCGAAAACCGTCTGGGAATTCAACGAGTCTTTTTTCAAAAGACTTAACTCCCTTTTGATAATTAAGCGGTCATTTCCAGTCCCACGCAAATCAGGTCAATGGTCAGTAATTAGCCTCGCTGACGTTTTATCAACTTGGTTAGCAGAACAGGGCATGAACCTGACTGCATGCCTGAATTCGAAAATACTTCATTTTCCCTTTAAATACTGCGTTGTTAATTTCTGTTAACAGACTGTAATTTAAGCACTTGTGGCGCCGACCTGATATTTCGCTGAGGTTGAAAGGTCGTGTGTACTGTGCCGCGTTGCGTTCAGTTTTGTTGTATGGCCGCAAGACTTAGAGTCTGCATGTGGAAAATGTTCGTCGTCTTGAGGTTTTCGAACATCGATGTTTGCGTAGCATTGCTAAAACTGGATGGGATGACCGAGTAAGCAATACCGAGATCGGATATCGGGTATTGGGCATCATCATCATCATCATCTTCGTACAGCGTTAAACAGCAGGACAAGCCCCACTGACCACTGACTTTCTCACCATGTTGCACGTTGAATTAGAAAGTATGAATATACAAGATGGACAGGGAGTGGACCTACACGGGTGCGAAAAGGAAAGAATGCCCTAGTAACCAACACACGGAATACACAGTCTAACTGTACAAACACACACTGATCAATGATTTTGATTCGACAGAAAGTGACAACACGATCGCCACTGCTCGCGGTTCGCTGCCATATCCTCAAGTGTCTCCAGCCAACTGGTAGACGGATCTTTTGGACGCCACTCATGAAGACGTGAAGTACCTACTTTTCCTAAGTTTGCTGTACATTTTCTCATTGCTCGGTGCCACGTCATCTGTTGACTTCCACGTGGTCTCTTCCACTCCCTAGGAGGAACGGAGAATAGGACACGGTATGGTGAACGTGTTTGCCATACGTAACACGTGTCCCAACCAACGAAGTCTGCTAAGCTGGATACACTGTGACAGGACGTTCTCTGAATTAGTACCTAATACTCGCTTTCTGACCTCATCGTTGCTTACTCGGCTATTCCACCCAATCCTAGCGATACTACGTAAACATTGATGGTGGAAAACCTCAAGACGACGAATATCTTCAGCACGCAGACTCCAAGTTTCGCAACCATACAACAAAACTGAACGCACTGCAGCACAGTATACACGGCCTTTCAACTTCAGTGAAATATCAGGTCGGCACCACAAGTGCTTCAGTCCAGCGTACGCCACTCGAGCCTTGGATATCCGCGTGCTCACCTCTACTACTGTGCTCCCATCCGTCGTCACGCTGCTGCCGAGGTAGGTGAAGTGGTCGACAACTGCCAGCACCTCCCCATCGAGCATCAAGCTCGGAATTGTTGTTGTCCAGTCTTGTAACATCACCTTGCACTTTGAAGGTGCAAAGCACATGCCGAATGGAGCCACAGCTCTTGCGAGATTATCTAGTGCACGCTGAGCATGTTCCGTGGATTCGAACAAGCAGACAACGTCGTCTGTGTAATTTAGGTCACACAGCTTTTCACTATTTCCTAGTTCGACGCCTACATCCTGAAGATTTTGCAGCGCACTGTCCATTATTTCGTCCATGACGAAGTTGAACAGGAATGGAGACAAAGAGCATCCCTGTCGAACACCACTGATCGTTTCGAACCGACCGGATAGTTCACCGTAAACCCTAACGCGGCCAGAAGTACGAGAATACAATGATCTCATTAGGTTCACGAACTTCTGGAGCATACCTTTTCGATAAAGAACACTGAAAAGCGATGTTCGATCAACTGAAACGAAGGCGCCTTTCAGGTCTAAGTAAAGCATTATTGTCGGTCGGCGGTGCGTGTGACGCATTTCAAGAAGTCGGCGAAGAGCAAAAATCTGGTCGATACATCCTCGACCTGGGCGGAATCCAGCCTATTGTTCTCGGACATTCCTCTCGCGAGCCGGTGTAAGACGATGCAGCAAAATCGAAGCTAATACTTTGGTGACTATCGGGATTAAGCTAATCCCACGATGATTACTGCAGTCATTGCGTATTCCCTTCTTGAAGATGGGAACAATCAATGACTCTCTCCATATTAACGGAATACGCTCCTCGTTCCAAATGTCACGAAGCAAGACGGTAAATGATTTTATCAACGCCTCACCACCCAGTTTAAAAAGAACTGGAGGAAGTTCGTCGGGACCTGCCGCTTTCCCTCGCCTTAGTAATCGAATACATGATTCTACTTCTACTTCCGATGGGGGCTCAAGTGATACCACCCAAGGAGTCACAGTTGTTGACACGGGAGTAACTACACTAGCGTGCGGCCAGCTAAACTGTTTCTTGAAGTACTCGGCCCATCGGTCAAGCCTTTGCTGTTTGTTATGGATGGGTTCTCCATTTCTATCCCAAATCGTTTCACTGACCTGAGTTCGCCGTCCACCGGTGTCACGAATAAGTTTGGACAGTCTTTGACTGTTATCTGAAGCAGCTGCTATTTCCATTTCTTCGGCTACCTTGACCCACCAATTTTCGCGATCATTCTGAAGGCTTTTCGTAACTTGTCTTTGCAGCTTTCTCCGCATCTTATTCATCCCCTTACGGTTCGAAAGCTGACGCTTTCGCTCCATTATACTCAGCGACTCTTACGAGATCCAGTGTCTTTGATGGACAACGGATCGAGGACCACAAGCAAAACTTGCTGCAACGTGCATCGCTTGTTTGATATGAGCCCAATGCTCATCTACATTACTGTTCGTCGTAGATCCTAGCTTATATGCTAACTTCTGCTCATAACGGGTGCAAACTTCTGGATCAGACAAACGTTGCACGGCTAATCGGGTTTGCGGTTTGCGACGACGACCATGGAGATGGAGAGATAATCGTATTAAAACTAATGCATGGTCCGACTTTACGTACGTGAACCAGTAAGATCTATAGTTCTGAACAGAACTGCGCCACCGGTAGCTTACGGCGATATGGTCAGTTTGACTCAAAGTACCTGTAGAGTTAGAGGGCCATGTCGCTGTGCGACGCGAGCTGTGTCGGAAATTTGTGCTAGACAAGAACAATCGATTGTCTGCACAAAACTGGAGAAGCCTATGCCCGTTATCTGTACGCTCAGCAGGTAAAACACAACGCCCACCTAAACAGGCTTCTGACACTAAGTTTGCCAACTTGTGCATTGAAGTCACCAGCTAGCACTACAATGTCAGAACCTTTACTGCTGCGAACGAGAGTGGCGAGGGCATCATATAACTCATCTTTCTGCGCGTCTGAGCTGCAGTCCGTTGGGGCGTACGCCGAGATCACAAACAAATTGCGTTTAACACAACTATCCTTTCGAACTCCAACTGACCCTTGAAGTCTCACAGCACATAAACGACTGTTAACAGGAAAAGGACAGCCTCAGCCTTGTCAGTCAAGACTATTCCTAAACCACGTTTACCCACAGCTCTAGCTGCTTCGTCTCCTGAGGTGCGCAGAATATACCTCGATGAGATACCTGGAGCAGTTAGTTGAATTACACTGCTCGAATCCTGGATACGCGTTTCGCTTAGGCAGCAGACATCAATGTTCAGAGAATTTATGGCGAGGGCTAGGCACGCCTGCTGACCGGCCTGCATGGGTGTGCGTACGTTGAAGGAGCCGAGATTAAGAGGCTGACGAGGCTTGAGAAAATGTGAGTTACCAGACAGGATTATTCCCGATACTATTTGACAGTGAATCGTTGCGAGTATCGACCGTGTTATCAATGGGAGCATTATGGGTGGATAGATGGGGCAAAGAGGGATGTTTAGGGACAGGAGACAAAGGTTGAATAAAAGAGAGGGAACTCCGAGCAGTAGCCCACTTATCACTACCCACCCCGCTCGATGCAATGGGCAGCGCGGTCCTGATTATCCTGCGCAACGACCGATGCAGTATGGAATTCTATGTATTCGTGCAGTTCATGGGAGATGTTGGACGGGTACTGCTATGGTGTTCAGCCACAAAGCAGGAGAACGATTAGGGTCCTCATCCAAAGCCTTTAGTTCTAACAAGAACCTATCCGCAAGGCAGCGGGATGGCTTAGTGGAAGCCCATTTGCTTGGATCAATTATTCTTCCACTGATTTTGCCGATTGAGTTGCCAGCTCAAATCAACCCCCAACCTGGAGGACCAGGAGACTGGACTTTGTCTGACTACCCATTGACCTGTCAGGTATGATTGCATCTCCGGCTTAAGGAAGCCATCCTGTATAGCTCTTTGGGTCATAGAGGCGCGCAAGCCATCACACCACGTCAAGGCGCAGTCTCGTCGTGATAGGTATTGGACACCAATTCAGGGAGGTTTCTATCACAGCGTATCCAGATTAGTGGACTTCGTTGGTTGGTGCATGTGTTTCGTATGGTAAACACGTTCACCGTACCGTGTCCTATTCTCCGTTCCTCCAAGGGAGTGGAAGAAACCACGTGGAGGTCAACAGATGACGTGGCAGCGAGCAATGAGAAAGTGTACAGCAAACTTAGGAAAAGTAGGTGCTTCACATCTTCGTGGTTGGCGTCCAAAACAACCCTCAACCAGTTGACTGGAAACACCGAAGGATATGGCAGCGAACCGCGAGCAGTGGCGATCGTGTTGTCACTTTCTGTCGAATCAAAATCATTGATCAGTGTGTTTGTACAGTTAGACTGTATATTCCGTGTGTTGGCTAATAGAGCGTTGTTTCCTTTTCCCACTTGTGTTTCGGCCCACTCCCTGTCCATCTTATATATTCATACTTTCTAATTCAACGTGCAACATGGTGAGAAAGTCAGTGGTCAGTGGGGCTTGCCCTACTGTTTAACGCTGTACGATGATGATGATGATGGTCTGGGAAATTGGAAATAGGCAGTGTCCAAAGAAGGGAGATTCGACTCGCATTCAAAAGTAAGCCAAGGAAAGGAAATTGGAGAAAGTTGTGTACAGAATCAGTATTGAGATTCAAGTCACAAATGTTAGCGAGAGCAGGTTTTTTTTTCTAGTTCGTCCTGAGTAGGCGTGAGCGATTATCATTCGTGAATTCCATCATTTTTTGATGAAATCGGAACCTTTCTCTGGGGCCCGGAGTGGCGAACCTACTAAGACTCCGATATAAAAGGCGGTGGTCCATCGCCAAGAGCTGTGAGCATAGTAGTGGTAGACCGAATTGGAGGCTTCAATCAAGTGATAAGATGAAATATAGTGCTGCAACGAAAAAGGCAGGTGTGAATGCACGTGATACGCTAAGTATAAGGAGGTGTAAAAGGCTTCGGCAATCGGCAACAACCGCAGCCTTTTCCGTTTAATTAGAAATACTGGTCCATGAAAGCAAAGCGTTATCAAACTGATCGAAAAGACAAACAGCTCAATGGTTCAGACACAAGCGTCGTCTGGATCGTTGGCTGAACATTTCGAGAAACTGTTTGATAACAGGTGCACTGAGTAGCATGATGGTTAGAGTTCTAGATGTGAAATTCACTCCTTTGTCAGGAGCGAAAGTTTTTCTTGAGGTAAGCTAACTTAAACGACATAATGTAGCTGAACCAAGTGGGTTGCCTCCGTCTGTTTTCAAGCGCGTTGGCGCAGCATCGTCAGTGGAGTTGACGAAACTCGTATTGCTGTGAGAGAAGTAGACAGGTTTTTTGTCTAGGCAGTTGCTTGTCACCCGGAGATTAAATATCAAAGAAGGGGTCCTTGTGTTCACAAAAAGCTGGTGTGATAAACTGGGACTTTTGTTGTAGTGATAGCTTCCGCAGTACTGATCATTTCAAGTTCATTCCCATCTATCTATTCTCCTGCTATAGCGCTATACTCCATTTTATCAGGTAAATAATGCCTTTGACGCAGCAACTGGACACGTTGCAAAAACAAGCAGTATCGTGCCAAAATCCGAGTGTCAGTCTCTCGTGTACTTTATCCATCGAGTCAGTTCATACAACAAAAGGAACATGTGGCCGAGAGGGCGCGAAGGAACTGGTAACAGATGTTGGTAGCTCGCTGTGATTTTTGTGGACTCGATCACCATCCAAGACCAAAATGCCCTGCTCGAGATTCTTCCTGTAAAGCTTGTGGGAAAAGGGACACTACCAGCGAATTTGTCGAGCTTCGCAATCCACTATCGTTTGCTGCTGCTCCTTATTATTTGTGCATGGTTGTACAGTTGTAAATCGAAGATATCCGGCTACGGGCGGTCATAGATACAGGAAGCTGTGAGAGTTATGTCTCTGAGGCTGTTGTTCAAAAGTACCATCGGAATGTCATGCATTCACAGAGCCGGATCACAATGGTAGTGACGTTCTTGTCAAGCATTACATGAGAACACTGCTTTGTTTCCGTAGAATATAAAGGCTCGAGCTACGAACACGCCAAACTATCCTTAATTATAAGCCTGTTTTCTATTGTATGCTTGCGCATGAATGCAAACAATTGGCCATACCGCATTGCCACAAAGACCTACCGCACTGTTAGCGATAACCAACAATCAGGCCGCGAGAATCGGAGTGGAGAACCGTATAAGGTCCCAGTTAGTCAGTTGTAGTAACGAGCCGGGCGACTGGATTACTATCTACCATCGAAGTAATCCGTGATGGCGGGGGTTCAAACCTGTGACCTCCGAGGTTGTGAGCGAACGCTCTAAAGTACTTGACCACCACTAGTCAGATGTACCACTAGGCCACAACTCTTTCCGACTGCACGAATGGATGGAACT
This sequence comes from Fasciola hepatica, assembly GCA_948099385.1. Lineage (NCBI taxonomy): Eukaryota > Metazoa > Platyhelminthes > Trematoda > Plagiorchiida > Fasciolidae > Fasciola > Fasciola hepatica. The sequence goes on along the minus strand of CANUEZ040000012.1, from coordinate 2,140,005 downwards.
TCTTTCTTCTGGCGACAGATCCACCTCCGCTTCTTGCGGCTACGACAGAACCATAATCTCTGCTTGATAACGCGTCACCCGAACGCCAGGATATCGCAACAACATCTCAGCGCCATTCAAAACCAGTGAACAGTTCACAAGAGCTGATGTCTAGAGCTTACTAGATGCTGACATTATCAAACCGTTGGGGTCTCCTTGGCGGTTACAGATCCTGCTAACCTCCAATGAAAGACATAAAAACGCATGATCATAGCCAAGTCATAAATTGACTCACGTATCTTGATGCATATCCGTTCGCCCGTATGTTCCAGTTAGTTAAGCAGCTTGCACGTTTCGAAATATTTAGCACTGGATTTTTAAGGCGTTTACCACCTGATTTGTCGTACGTATGTATTACTCCTAGTTTCATTAAACATGAGGTCGTATTTTTGGCTGCGTCTAGAAAATTCTTCAGGTTTTGGTGGTGTTCTTTCGACTCCGTACCACAGAATATGACGTTGTCCACGTAGGCGTAAGTACCAAATAATTTTGCTGACAATGTTATTGAGAGTTCTCTGGAAGCACATTGCACCGTTGGTGACCCCAAACGGGTTACGAGGAAACTGATATAGCTTCCTAAAAGCCTCGAGAGCGGTATATTTCTCTTCAGACCTCATAGAAAATTGTTGGTAAGCACTTTTTAGGTCAAGAGTGCTGAATATTTCGAAACTTGCAATCTGTTCGACTGACTAGCCGTACAGAAACAGCAATAAAGGCCACCAGAAGCTGATACTCTTTCCGTCGCACCCTCTTGGCCACATGTTTCTCTTGTTGCTTGGACTGACCTGGTGGATAAAGAACATGAGAGACTGACACTTAGATTTTAGCACAACATTGCTTGTTTGTGTGCCGCGTATGGCTGCTTGACCGGTTCTTTGAAGGTGGAGGGTTCGTTCTTCAGGTAGTCGTAGGTGTATGTGACTAGATTGTATACCACGAGTGATGGCGTCTCTAACCCGTTCATTGCGATATTCTTCCGTTGAAACAGGTCTACACTCTTAGTCTTTGACGAGGTCGTCAACAGATGTTCGTTTCATCCTCGAAGGTTTTGTATTTACTAATATATTTGTAGACAGAAGGAGCAATATAATCTGCAAGTATATCCACTTTATCACGATTGAGTGTTTCGATGGTGGAGATAAATGTTATTAAATTGTGTTACCAATGAATCTAATGACCCTCCGCATCAAGAATGAGGATCGGTATTGAATTTCTCAAGTCGAGGGTATTTGTCAATTGCAGACATATCAGTTTAATAAATTGCGATAAATCAGAAACTAGTCAGATACTTTGATCAGGCCGAATTGGAGGCTTCAGTCAACTGATAGAATGCTACAACAAAAGATAAGATAAACGCGAATACCCATCACCCATGGAGTGATGAGTAACTCGAAAACTGTCAGGTGAATCAAAGTTATCATTCATAACACCGATGAAAAGCTTTCTTACTAGCCCATTGTTCGCGACCAGAAGATAAACCTGTCAGTCTTCATGAACCCGAGTTGTGTATCCCAGCTAGTAATGCATATTTTACTCCTTTTTCTTATTTGTATTACTGATCTTTCATACACCACCTTACTAAAATTTATTTACACTGATGATGCGACTATTTGAAGTACAAGCCACAGTGAAGTGTAGTCAGTCATAAATGTAACGAAAAACCTGTCTGTCGGTCCAAGCCTCTAAACTGGTGATGACAAATATGTCAGTAAATCAGTTACCAATTTTCCTAACCAATCGATATGGATCAGTGGTAGCACCAAAATCCAAAGGGTTGGTTAGCATGAAGTCGTAAGTTTTTGCCTCAGTGTGAACTATTCCTTTTCATCTCACCAAGATAGCTAGTTAGTTCTCTAATTACGAACATGATAAGGTGTTCCTTCCCAAAAAATCCAAACCCGCCTTTTTATGGAACTCGCGTCAGTTCTTTGCTGTATTATAACAACCCCATTTGTTACTACTGACCGGTAGTACACTGATCTAATTCGGGACCGTAGCCTGTTGGGATATACTTAAAGAAAAGCTAGCATAGCATGTCACACTTTCTGTAATCTATGCAGATGGCTGAACTGAAGTTATTAAACTTTGAAATGTGTTGTGTAACGAGTGAGGAACTGACTTATTACGTTGCGTGCTTGTGAACGATTTGTACACTTATCTCATTCGACCTCTTGTCTTTGCTTGTATATTCCCTCGTTAGTTTTAATTCTCTCCCGTCATCTTCCCTGAATTATAAATTGAAGACCTAATCGCAATAAATAAGTATTTTAAGCACTTATCGTATGCAAGTGTTGTTGGTCGTAGTACTCCAGCAAACGTTATGGTGTCTCATCGTCGCCAAATTCCGAGTAAGAGTTTTGAATAGCGTACATCATCCGCCTTACAGGAACATTAGCATGCGTGCTTCCTCTTCGTCCGTTCGCGGAGGGGGGGGGGGATTTTCTCTGATTTAACTCCCTATCAGTCCTCCGTTGTCCCATATCTTGTTCCCCCTCCGCCACCTGGTACAGCACCTTTATACCCTCCAGAGACCAACGATCATCGTGTTCTTCGGCGTTCACGCTGTACGCGACTCTGTGGAACTGCTTTTTAGTAGACGGATTACCTGATAAGTATTTTTCGGTTGTAAAAGAGTTGTACTGCCATACCTCACGTCAGATTAAGTTCCACGACCGGTTTTCGTCCCTTTTTGTCGTCTCCAGTAAAGTACATCATAGTTGCCCTGTATCCCCCTTTCACCTCTGCCATAGAGTGCTCCACATAATGCCTTATCTAGTCTACTGAACAGTGGAGTTGAACTTTCCGCAGGGAACTGAGTTTTTGGTTTAGAAGACACCGATGACATCATCTTGTTGGGTGATAACGCACAGGCATTGCAACGCCCTTTGAACGGCTTGGTCATTGAGGTGTCCGAATACGGTATGCACTTTGTGCCTTCCAAGTGCAAAGTACTTTTACAAGACTGGCAGGATCTTGTGTCTGCACTCATTCAATGTGGTGATCAGGTAAAGTTAGTCGACAATTTTAGGTACCTCGGGAGTTTCACTACATTTGAAGGTGGTGTTATAGAGGAGACCACGTAACAAATAGCGAGAGCTGGAGCAGCTTTCGCCAATCTAACACCTGTGGTGCTACCGGGACGCCCGACTCTTAAGGAACGGGTTTACAACACCGCTGTTCAATGTTTTTTTTACGTGTACGAAATCAAGCCACTTCTCATTGAAGATATTCGGCGTCTTTCCGCATTTTATCGCCGATGTCTTTGGTGGGAACATCGAGTGAACAGTTACAAAGTTTGTCACTGTGTGTTAGGTATGGATAGTCATTCTCTGACCGAGATAATTGCTTTACACCGCCTCCGGTGGTTTGATCATGTTTTGAGAATGTTTGCCCATCGTCTATCTTTCCGTACTGTATTTGCACGTGATGGACAGGGCTGTAAAAGAGACGCGGTGGCCAGGCCATGACTTGACTTAGGGCTATGAAAAAACTAACATCAGCATTAGCTTCGGCTGGTTCCTCTTATTGGAGGCACACTCCCTCAGATTTTACGATCACGTTCGTCGTGGAGATCAACGAGAAAAAACCGTAGAGTGCTAACCGTATGTTTTCTCACTAGGCCTAAGTACGAAGATCACACACTGGCTTGTGTTGTAAGTGGCGCTTGCGGTTGCTGCGTGCGCGAAATGTATAGTCAGACAACTGGTAGACGGGGATGATCGGCTGATCACTATGGAGGCCTCCTCCTAGAAGACCGCCCACAAGCAGGGCTTCGATTTAAGAGCCTTCCGAGAGAATGAGAATGTCAGACATGATAACGCAAGTGAAACACATGAATGTTTACAGTCCCTTGAAGCTGTGAAGCCGTTAGTGGGTTCGGACCGCAGCTACAAAGTTTCCGGATCTCCGGGGGTATCTGCCGTCGAGGACTTTGGGTCACTTGGAAGAGAAAACGCATAACGAAAAAGAGACGTGTAAGACTACCCCGAAATAGAGATGTGATTTAAAAAGGTGAATGATTGATCAAAACCACTTTGTTTGCGTTAAAAGTAAATTGACAATATGGGTCCCTGAAGAGAAAAGTAGAAAATAGGTTGCTAGGCGAACGAAAACAGTGCAACAAGTGTTCGTGTCAATAGTTGCGTAAAGTCAACCACTAAGAAAAGCAAATACGCAGAAGATAGCGTATGTGATTACATGCGGCAGGGTGTGGCGATTGGCACTCAATGCGAGACATTTGAAGAGCCGTCGTAGCTGGCTACCCAACCCGAAAAACCTCGAAGGTTCGACGCGGGAGGTAAGACTTGCCAGTGCTTGCGGTGATGATGCTGTGGAGTTTTCTCTCCGATCACCCCAGTGAATGACCTAAAACCAGTTCAGCTAAATAAAAAAGCGTCACGATTGGTCTTTCTCGTAGTTTATATATCCTGCGTATGTGTAGCGAGGAGCAGCCGGGCTCGTGTCGTTGGCGAGCATGTATTTTAATAGCGGCGCGCCTTTTCTCTAAAACTGCGAGCTTCTAGTAATGGTGTTGGGAGGGAACGAATGTGCAGACCATCAACCAGACATTGTATAGAGATAAAAAAAAAATGAATCGTGGCTGCAGTTTGAAAAACAACCTTCGTGTGAAGAGCCCAATCACGGGCGAAAATAACGAACCGGACTAGGGTTTTTTTAAATCTGCGTAAGGGTTTTCATTGTTGCGGATTGACAAATACAGTGTCTACAAGACGGATGGGTATCTTAATCACTCTCCGCTCACCCCAGTGAATGACCGCGATTGAAAATCCGGCGAGGTGGCTCTTGATTGAGGGTTGTGGCCAAACGGTCCGATGCCTGAGTCACCGGCCCTGAAGTGGTCGGTGTATGAAACGCCGGTGCCGTGGGTGCTGGTCCCGGACCAATAATCAATGGGTAGAGGCTAGGAGAGGTCTAGTTTTTCTGAACCAGTTAGTGGCCAGCCTCTGGTTCTACTCACTACGCCTCTAGAGGGGAGGCTTCAGCGAATAAACACGGAGAGGAACAGTTTACCGGTCAAAATCCTCCAATAGATGGACGTTGGAGTGGAGTACCTATGATTTCTCTCGACGGTGGGAGAAGTCATCACACTTGGGCAGCTATCGCCCGCCTAAGCTGGGCAGCTTCCAGCCCAAAGGATGCTGCCTCGTCCACGTTCTGCTTGCTCCATTGTTGCATGGGGCTGAGGACTGAATTCGAAAAGCGGGTGGATAACAAAGCACCAGCGAAGACAATGCAAGATGCATGCAACGATCAGGTCTCATGTGACAGACCAGGAGAATTGTTCATGAGTGTTTCGGTCACATTCTCGTACTGGGTTAACGCCTCACTACTTTGTGGATGAGACTTTTGAGTGAAAGGCTCTGGTTAGGGTTCCCAAAGAAAGCCCCTTCTGTGGTGTGGAAGCCCCAAAGTATGTGTTCCAAAATCTCCAGCGATCCCTTGGGAAACATTTCTTATCTGTCTGCTGTTTATCCTTTGCATCCCAATTCTGAATGGATACGAGAAGCCACAATGAGTCGTGGCCGAGAACTTGTAGCTCTCAGTAAGGGTAGTAACTTGGAGACATGAGGAAATAAGATACTGACTGACTGAAACTGGCCGGAGTCCCAGGTTAACAATGGAAATCGTATTTAGTGCAAGCGATAAGCCAGTTGGCGATCGGAAGGCAGGTATACACATAAGAGTGAGACAGAAACGTGATGGCATAGCTTGTGGAGAACAAGGAGGGCTGGTGCGAGGGACTTAGTCCAAAAAGAGACGTTTACAGACGCAGATGACATAGAAACAAGGGTTAGTAAACAAGAAACACAGAAAATACACGGAAGTAGAGGAGGATCGAGTTTAGTCTATTTTATCCTAAAAACTGGACCAGCGACAAACATAGGTCGATACCGGTAACAGATCGAAAGTGATCGGGAGAGGATATATATATATATATATATATATATATATATATATATATATATATATCATCGTAGAGCGTTAAACAGTAGGGCAAGCCCCACTGACCACTGACTTTCTCACCATGTTGCACGTTGAATTAGAAAGTATGAATATACAAGATGGACAGGGAGTGGACCTACACGGGTGCGAAAAGGAAAGAATGCCCTAGTAACCAACACACGGAATACACAGTCTAACTATACAAACGCACATCGATCAGTCATTCTGATTCAATAGAAAGTGACAACACGATCGCCACTGCTCGCGGTTCGCTGCCATATCCTCAAGTGTCTCCAGCCAACTGGTAGACGGATCTTTTGGACGCCACTCATAAAGACGTGAAGCACCTACTTTTCCTAAGTTTGCTGTACATTTTCTCATTGCTCGGTGCCACTTCATCTGTTGACTTCCACGTGGTCTCTTCCACTCACTAGGAGGAACGGAGAATAGGACACGGTATGGTGAACGTGTTTGCCATACGTAACACGTGTCCCAACCAACGAAGTCTGCTAAGCTGGATACACTGTGACAGGACGTTCTCTGAATTAGTACCTAATACTCGCTTTCTGACCTCATCGTTGCTTACTCGGCTATTCCACCCAATCCTAGCGATACTACGTAAACATTGATGGTGGAAAACCTCAAGACGACGAATATCTTCAGCACGCAGACTCCAAGTTTCGCAACCATACAACAAAACTGAACGCACTGCAGCACAGTATACACGGCCTTTCAACTTCAGTGAAATATCAGGTCGGCACCACAAGTGCTTCAGTCCAGCGTACGCCACTCGAGCCTTGGATATCCGCGTGCTCACCTCTACTACTGTGCTCCCATCCGTCGTCACGCTGCTGCCGAGGTAGGTGAAGTGGTCGACAACTGCCAGCACCTCCCCGTCGAGCATCAAGCTCGGAATCGTTGTTGTCCAGTCTTGTAACATCACCTTGCACTTTGAAGGTGCAAAGCGCATGCCGAATGGAGCCACAGCTCTTGCGAGATTATCTAGTGCACGCTGAGCATGTTCCGTGGATTCGAACAAGCAGACAACGTCGTCTGTGTAATTTAGGTCACACAGCTTTTCACTATTTCCTAGTTCGACGCCTACATCCTGAAGATTTTGCAGCGCACTGTCCATTATTTCGTCCATGACGAAGTTGAACAGGAATGGAGACAAAGAGCATCCCTGTCGAACACCACTGATCGTTTCGAACCGACCGGATAGTTCACCGTAAACCCTAACGCGGCCAGAAGTACGAGAATACAATGATCTCATTAGGTTCACGAACTTCTGGAGCATACCTTTTCGATAAAGAACACTGAAAAGCGATGTTCGATCAACTGAAACGAAGGCGCCTTTCAGGTCTAAGTAAAGCATTATTGTCGGTCGGCGGTGCGTGTGACGCATTTCAAGAAGTCGGCGAAGAGCAAAAATCTGGTCGATACATCCTCGACCTGGGCGGAATCCAGCCTATTGTTCTCGGACATTCCTCTCGCGAGCCGGTGTAAGACGATGCAGCAAAATCGAAGCTAATACTTTGGTGACTATCGGGATTAAGCTAATCCCACGATGATTACTGCAGTCATTGCGTATTCCCTTCTTGAAGATGGGAACAATCAATGACTCTCTCCATATTAACGGAATACGCTCCTCGTTCCAAATGTCACGAAGCAAGACGGTAAATGATTTTATCAACGCCTCACCACCCAGTTTGAAAAGAACTGGAGGAAGTTCGTCGGGACCTGCCGCTTTCCCTCGCCTTAGTAATCGAATACATGATTCTACTTCTACTTCCGATGGGGGCTCAAGTGATACCACCCAAGGAGTCACAGTTGTTGACACGGGAGTAACTACACTAGCGTGCGGCCAGCTAAACTGTTTCTTGAAGTACTCGGCCCATCGGTCAAGCCTTTGCTGTTTGTTATGGATGGGTTCTCCATTTCTATCCCAAATCGTTTCACTGACCTGAGTTCGCCGTCCACCGGTGTCACGAATAAGTTTGGACAGTCTTTGACTGTTATCTGAAGCAGCTGCTATTTCCATTTCTTCGGCTACCTTGACCCACCAATTTTCGCGATCATTCTGAAGGCTTTTCGTAACTTGTCTTTGCAGCTTTCTCCGCATCTTATTCATCCCCTTACGGTTCGAAAGCTGACGCTTTCGCTCCATTATACTCAGCGACTCTTACGAGATCCAGTGTCTTTGATGGACAACGGATCGAGGACCACAAGCAAAACTTGCTGCAACGTGCATCGCTTGTTTGATATGAGCCCAATGCTCATCTACATTACTGTTCGTCGTAGATCCTAGCTTATATGCTAACTTCTGCTCATAACGGGTGCAAACTTCTGGATCAGACAAACGTTGCACGGCTAATCGGGTTTGCGGTTTGCGACGACGACCATGGAGATGGAGAGATAATCGTATTAAAACTAATGCATGGTCCGACTTTACGTACGTGAACCAGTAAGATCTATAGTTCTGAACAGAACTGCGCCACCGGTAGCTTACGGCGATATGGTCAGTTTGACTCAAAGTACCTGTAGAGTTAGAGGGCCATGTCGCTGTGCGACGCGAGCTGTGTCGGAAATTTGTGCTAGACAAGAACAATCGATTGTCTGCACAAAACTGGAGAAGCCTATGCCCGTTATCTGTACGCTCAGCAGGTAAAACACAACGCCCACCTAAACAGGCTTCTGACACTAAGTTTGCCAACTTGTGCATTGAAGTCACCAGCTAGCACTACAATGTCAGAACCTTTACTGCTGCGAACGAGAGTGGCGAGGGCATCATATAACTCATCTTTCTGCGCGTCTGAGCTGCAGTCCGTTGGGGCGTACGCCGAGATCACAAACAAATTGCGTTTAACACAACTATCCTTTCGAACTCCAACTGACCCTTGAAGTCTCACAGCACATAAACGACTGTTAACAGGAAAAGGACAGCCTCAGCCTTGTCAGTCAAGACTATTCCTACACCACGTTTACCCACAGCTCTAGCTGCTTCGTCTCCTGAGGTGCGCAGAATATACCTCGATGAGATACCTGGAGCAGTTAGTTGAATTACACTGCTCGAATCCTGGATACGCGTTTCGCTTAGGCAGCAGACATCAATGTTCAGAGAATTTATGGCGAGGGCTAGGCACGCCTGCTGACCGGCCTGCATGGGTGTGCGTACGTTGAAGGAGCCGAGATTAAGAGGCTGACGAGGCTTGAGAAAATGTGAGTTACCAGACAGGATTATTCCCGATACTATTTGACAGTGAATCGTTGCGAGTATCGACCGTGTTATCAATGGGAGCATTATGGGTGGATAGATGGGGCAAAGAGGGATGTTTAGGGACAGGAGACAAAGGTTGAATAAAAGAGAGGGAACTCCGAGCAGTAGCCCACTTATCACTACCCACCCCGCTCGATGCAATGGGCAGCGCGGTCCTGATTATCCTGCGCAACGACCGATGCAGTATGGAATTCTATGTATTCGTGCAGTTCATGGGAGATGTTGGACGGGTACTGCTATGGTGTTCAGCCACAAAGCAGGAGAACGATTAGGGTCCTCATCCAAAGCCTTTAGTTCTAACAAGAACCTATCCGCAAGGCAGCGGGATGGCTTAGTGGAAGCCCATTTGCTTGGATCAATTATTCTTCCACTGATTTTGCCGATTGAGTTGCCAGCTCAAATCAACCCCCAACCTGGAGGACCAGGAGACTGGACTTTGTCTGACTACCCATTGACCTGTCAGGTATGATTGCATCTCCGGCTTAAGGAAGCCATCCTGTATAGCTCTTTGGGTCATAGAGGCGCGCAAGCCATCACACCACGTCAAGGTGCAGTATCGTCGTGATGGCATGTATATATATATATATATATATATATATATATATATATATATATATATATGAATACCGGATATGCATATCTGGTGAGTGGAAAAAGCCGCGAAACTGTTCTTGTGCTTCCGTAGCTTCTCCTTTCTTTGAATTTCACTGTGATAATCAACATTCCGTTGCTGTTTGAGTCGGGTGTGTGTGTGTGTGTATGTGTGTGTGTGTGTGTGTGTGTGAGAGAGAGAGAGAGAGAGAGAGAGAGAGAGAGTGAGAGGAACATCTGAGACGTCGATGTCATCTGTTTTTGCTTGACAAGTAGCGTTCTTGATTCATTCGAAAATAATTTCGCTCATTTTATCTGTAGTTATTCTTGTTTGAAGATTAGTGTTCACCTGCTACTGTGGCATCCGGTTAAACTATATCTGAAATGATTTTTTGTGTTGGTCATTCCCTATTTGTATCCGGAAATTGCGAAACTACTCATTTTTATTTCGTGGATTTCTGGCGAGTAAATGTCATATGTTCTTTGTCTTCTGCCGTTTTTGGTCACTAGATTGGCATTGCTACTACTAGCCTATTTCATTTTCAGTCTAATTCACAAGAAATAATGAAGTCTAGGCTGTAAACTTTCTCAAACCGGACCTTTTCCGTTAATTTTGCCGTCGTTTTAAATGTTTCCCTTATTCCTATTCACAAGGCTGTTCGTTCAGAATCGGCGAGCAAAATCCCCCTCTTCAACGTGCCAGTTGTGGCAAAAGGGTTGTGTACTTCCTGGCCTGCATGCAAGCTGTGGTGTTTGGATTATTTGGATTCGAGGCTAGATTGTCCTCTGAAGTTTCGTCTCGGCCAAAGAAATGTTCACGAGGTTCAGTGGGAGACAAAATGTCCTGTCGTATTTGCGTCCGTCCGTCAATTTGGAGATTGGTCTTCGGGACGCGTAGATCCCCAAAACCCTCTGAACCCATATCCCTTCGAGTCCTGGTGGGCTTATGCTGACTATATTCACATGACACCAGGATCCGATTTCGACAATCTAACGGGTGACCTTGAGTTTCCCCAAACGTTTGGTCTTACTGATTCAACCCTTATGCCCACCTTTTGGTTGGGCTCATCCGGTGCCTATTCAGTCTGTCACTATGATACGTACGGAGTGAATCTAGTTGTTCAGGTCTTTGGTCAAAAGAAGTGGACTCTTTTTCCTAGTTCCGACGAACCTAATTTATACTCCACACGTTTACCGTTAGAGGAATCTACGGTGTTTAGTCAAGTCAACTTCCCCAATCCGAACTTGTTCAAATATCCCCTTGTTTCTAACACATCGCCGCACTGCGTTTTGCTCAACCCCGGTGACGTTCTTTTTGTCCCACGAGGATGGTGGCATTTTGTACAGTCGACTGAACTTTCACCAGTGACTTGCTCAGTTAACCTGTGGTTGGATGAACCTGAAATAGACAACGGCTGTCGACTACGAGAAGCATTAACACAGTTTGTGGCCTTTTCTTTGTTGTCAAGTACAAGTCTTGATAAAGATGAACTACTCCATTCTGCTGAAAGGGAACTATACTATTCGAGTAATTGCGGCAGCCAGCTATTAAAGAATATTAAAGATTTGGCGATCACCACACAATCGGAGACCGTTTCCATCTTCGAAGAAAAGAAAAGAAAACTATACGATCCTCTCTGGAGTCCATTGGTAAAGTGCAAGTTTGAAGAATGCTTTTCCGTTTTCTCTCACACTCAAAAAGAACACAAAACGAGTGACACAAAGACACTGGACGACAAAGCCATCATAAATGCATTTTTGAAAGCAGACGTTATGGACTTGATTGCTCGCCATTTGGAACGACAATTTTGTTAACTTCCTATTGATCTTATAATAAAAATCCTTGTCACACGTATCCAGTTTTGTATGATGTATTGCAACCGTGTTATCACTATATGCGTGCTATCGCTAATTCTGCCACCGTTCCCATCGAATCTTTCAGTATAGACACGCGGTATGACCAGTGCCTCAATTAGGCCACTCGTTTTAAAGTGCAAATTTCACACTGGTCAATGTATTTTGAGTAACTTGACTAGTGAATCAACTGTTGCCGATCTACTCACATCGATCAGTGCAGCAGTCAATGCGGATCGTTCAAAAATTTCCTTGTTTTTCGGTTATCCTCCAAAGGCTTTACATTTTTCGGACGAGAACCTTGATCAAACGTTGAGTCAAGTAAGTGGTGTACCTTTCGTCCATTTCCCATTACACAAGTTACTTCATTTACTTGAAACAAGATTTTTTACTTATACCTAAGTATTAATGATCTGAGTTTGTCATGTGGAACCAGTGTGGCACTGAGAACTAATGCATCAAAGCAAGACGCCTTACGAGTTGTAGCGTGATGGCGTTTTCGTGTCCAGTTTATTTTTAGGTAATGCTACGTTGCTGTGGCCTAACGTTGAATCTTATCCAAGTGGGGGAAATAATCCCGTAGGCAGCTGCATCGCAGCCGGTGATCAGGAATAGAATGGTATCTGAATTTTGTCCCCGTCACGCTCATCTCCGACCTCGACGTGATGTCCGTCCAGCGGCTTATGTATGTTACGACAGTTGGGAAAGTTTTACCGTGTTACCGAGGAACGTGTTGGTCTCGGTGTAGCAAACAACACTAGTCAGTATAGACAATTGGACCGAGACACAAGAGGTGTATACTAACCATGGTAATTCATTGAATCAGTTGCTAAACTTTTGCAGCCTAAACGATTCGAAACATTTATCATGCATGTTTTCAACCAGATCCCTCTGATGTATGTTATTCGTTATCACCAATAGCGAATAAAAAGCAGAATGTAATATTCAGTCCTTTACATCAAAAATGCGTAGAGAGCATGAGCGTGTCATGGCTGTACACAACGTTTTGAAACTCACCGAGTGCATCCGCTTCATGGTTAGGGTCAGTATGCGGCAAACTATGGTCAGAACACGTGGTAGCAAACGAGCTTGTTTTCGGTGCTTCAGAACTGGCTAAATACAGTACATTTAGCAGGTATGGAAGCTAAGATGATAGAAAATGCAAATTAAGAGTCAATAACACTGGTGTAGGTAGAGGATTATTTTGTATCCGTATTGTTATTTCGTCATCAGCGTCTCGAAAAAAGTGTTTAGATTAATATTATATAGACCGCATATGGTTATTGGTGTCATCATTCGTTTTTTGGGTCAGTTGCCGGCACGATACCAAAAACAGTTTCTTGCCGCATACAGGGCGAATCGCGATCACTTCGGTGGTGGTTAGGATTCAACATCTTCATCATTGTCGTACAACGTTGAACAGTAGGGCAAGCTCCACTGACCACTGACTTTCTCCCTATATTGCACGTAAAAATAAAAAGAACGAGAGTACAAGATGGACCACTTCCCGTGGTAAACTCAAATGAGAGATAACCGTTAGTCCGAGTCCGACTTTGGCCATTCACGTACGACTTCACGATGGGAGCGAATTTGTCCGGTACATCCTTCTACAATAGGCGGCGCCAGATAACTGTGCGGTCGACTGAGTCGAACACCAGTTTCAGATTGAGAAAAACCGATATTGTGGGTTTATGGATGGTGTGCCCACGTTCTAAAATTTGTCCAAGAATGATGATGCATGGTCCGACTCTATGTACGTGGACCAGTAAGATCTATAGTTCTGAACAGAACTGTGCCGCCGGTAGCTTACTGCGATATGATCAATCTGGCTGAGATTACCTGTAGAGTTGGAACGCCATGTCGCTGTGCGACGCGATCTGTGTCGGAAATTCGTACTAGACAAGAATAACCGATTGTCTGCATAAAACTGGAGAAGCCAATCCGTGTTATCTGTGCGCTGAGCACACAAACGACTGGTAACAGGGATCCAGTCTAAGTGATCAGCCTCAGCCTTTTCAGTCAAGACTATTCCTATACCACCTTGACCCACAGCTCTAGCTGCTTCGTCTCCTGAAGTGCGCAGGAAATACCTCGATGAGATACCGGGAGCAGTTAGTTGAATCATACTGCTCGAATCTTGGATACGAGTTTCATTTACACAGCAGACATCAATCTTTAGAGAGTCTATTGTGGGGTCTAGGCACTCCTGTTGACCGGCCTGCATGGGTGTACGCACGTTAAAGGAACCGAGGTTCAATGGCTGACGATTGTGAGTCACAGGACAGAGGATTATTCATGACACGTTTTGACAATGAACTGTTTCGAGTATCGGGCTTGTTATCGGTGGGAGCATTATGGGTGGATAGGGCGGAGGGGGAGAGGGTAAAGAGAGGTGATTGGGAACAGAAGACAAAGGTTGAATAAAAGAGAGGGGACTCCGAGCAGTAGCCCACTTATCACTACCCACCCCGCTCGATGCAATGGATAGCGCGGTCTTGATTATCCTGCACGACGACCGATGCAGTATGGAATTCTTTGTATTTGTGCATTTCGTGGGAGATGTTGGACGGGTACTGCTATGGTGTCCAATCGCAAGGCAGGAGGACAATTAGGGTTCTCAACCAAAGCCTTTAGTTCTAACGGGAACCTTTCCGCAAAGCGGCGTGATAGCACTGTTTTCGTCATTGACAGCTAATTCGGTCATTACACACGATATAACTTATTCGTTTTAAAATTTACCTCCAGCTAATGAAAATAATCGATTGTTGTTGTCTCGTTCGATGCGACTTTCCCACCGGGTTTAAGTGACGTTTTTCTTCCTCTCTCCCCTTTCATTTGATCAGATACCACTCATCTCAGGGGATACTTTGATAGTGAACGTAAGCAACTCTGCAGAGCATTCTTCACGTGGTCAATCTTCCGTACCCGTCCAAAATTCTATCCTTTCTGTAACACCGGCGGTGAACGAGCCTTTGCGCACAACGAAACCACATCTCCTGCGGTTAACCGCGCCGTCGGACAATTCTTGCCTTTTTACCAGTGTCTTATTCTGTGTAAATAATGCAGATGGTCATGAACCTATTGGAACTCAGGTGGTAACAAACAAGGCTGCCGTTGCTCAGATAAGGGAGTTGATTGCCAGTATTGTTGCAAGTGATCCTGAAAGTTATACTGAGGCCTTCTTGGGCATGGCTAATGAGGTTTACTGTCGACAAATCCAGGAGGTAAGTCAGAAATCGATCGTTTTATCTCCTAAAACAGTGCCTTTATTAGTAGGAATTTCCCCCCGGTTTTCTGGCAATTAGCGTTTTTCCAGTAGGTATCTGTGGGATCTGAGGTTCACGGGAGTCTGAACGAGATGCGGTGAATAAATGATCCGATAACCATAACTCCGTTAATGTCTTGTTCAATTTCGTGTTGATGACTCGGTTGCAAAATATTAACGTAGGCCATTGAGGATAAGAAAGTGTGGTTAGAAAACCGAGTGCTCAGTTGGGTTGTAAACTTCATATTGAGTCCACTTGGCTGTCTCATAAAATCGTGATCTCACTTATTCATTTTCTTTGAAGTATATCTACCACGGAATCTTATGAATATCACGCAAGAAGATCTAGGATATGTCTGTCATTTCTGGCTCACTCTATAACTTTCGTGATAGATGGCAAGCTGCTGTCACTGGTGTCCGACGACACCAGACCCATTGTGATCCTCTATGTGGTTCTTCAAACTAGGTCTCAGGTTCATGGATATCTGGTCGGCCAATACTGCAGTGGATCTGTGATGCTGAAATGAAATATAACCCAACCACTTGACCCACATACAAATATATAATTAAAAAACGATTCCAGAGTTGCCTGGTTTTCCTTTTCTTTCGTGTCATCGTTTTTTCCTTTTCCGTCGATCTGTTCCTATTAGTCGGTACACATGATTCATCTCAGCAAGGCCCTCCACCTTACCATTTGTCCGATAAAAGTCTGTTAATAGAAGAGCGTTTAGTCAATCATATCTTCCAACGAGGATTTGGTGAGTTATTGTCTCGACTTTTTCGGTCTATCCAGTATTGCACTCGGTTCATTCGGGAGGAACCGGACGCCTAGCTGCGACGGTAAATTTGAATGCAATTTTCTCTATAAGTCTGCTGCAATTAGATTCAGTTCAACTATAATCATACCAGCATCTCAAATGGGGTGACCTCGTCAGCGTTTCACATCTCTGAGATAATCGGACACCGACGCATAACTCAGAGATTTTCAACTGATTTATCTTATTTTTATTTGTTTATCGCATCAAGCCAGATCGATGGGGTGGTGGAATTGAAGTGGCTATCTTGTCACAGTTACATGAATTAGAAATCTGTCTGGTGGATATCCAATCTTGCCGGATTGATCGTTTTGGCGAGGATAAACGTTACAATCAACGCATAATGCTGATGTATGATGGTATTCACTATGATCCTATGGCCATGGCTCGACCAGATATCAACCGATTAGTCACTGTATTCTCCACAAAAAACGACGAGGTAAGCCTCCAAACAGTGCTTTTATTAAAATTGGAAAGAGATAGGGTTTTTTTTGGAAATTTCCTTTGTACTCAACATTTTGTACGTCATGGAAACCCTTGTGTCAGACAATTTCTACGTCAAGACGATGTTGGCCAAGGCGTTTAGTTAACTGATCGGAATCACGAAACAGCGGAAAAAAGAATAGATCTTACGCAGTAAGAATATGGATGTCTAGATAGTTGTCCGTCTTCACTACCCACGCTAATTATTATACCTTATCATGAAATATGAAAATCTTTTGTCGGTTGAACGAACATACTTCGGGAAAATCGAAAGGATAGCGATGGATTGACTAGCATCATCTTTCAGTTTATTGTATTTTTCGTGCAGCTCCATTCAGGTGGTTCGTCTAGTTCTGCGCAAATCTATCTGACTGAGTTACTAATGCCAGTTTTCTATCTAAGTCAGAGGAAAATCAATTTTCCCTGGCCTCTGCTTTGCAGTTATCTCATTTTGATTACCACCTGGATCAGTGTGAACGGTTCTGTTGAACCCTTTGGAAGATGCGCAGTCTACCACACAACAAATGATTAACCACTGTGTCCTTATTTGATGTATGTTCGTGAGTGAATCCAACTGTGAATTGACCACATAGATATCACTACTCTCAGCATAATAGTGCGATGTACAACTTTTTCACAAACCGGAAATAGCATGATCACAGCGTCTTTGTTTGCCTCCCACATTGTTTTCGTTTAGGATAACAATCTTCGTCACGCTCAGTTTGCCAAACGTAGTTCCCCTGGGCGTTTATCTAACTGTTCTCGTGATACGTTATCTGCTATTCTCACGAAAAGTCACGTCAAATGAGTCTGCAAATGCCAGCTTATCCCTAATTGCATAATCAAAGTCGTCATCAGTCTTGATTATTGTTTAGATAGCCATTAAATTTCCGTTTTTAAAACTTATTATCTTGATTGCCAACTATCTACCTTGATCCGATCGAAAATGTTATCATCAAAAGTATGGTATGAAAAGATTATCGAAAAACTGGGCGGATGGTAAATGATTAGATGAATAGGAATCCTAGACATACACGCTCTGCAAACTGCATGATTTGGACAGATTGTTCTAATTCGTCTTGGAATAAGTAGGTCTCGTTAAACTAATCCAATTCAGTTCAACCAACCATCAGCCTCACGCTTCTGTGCTCCGGTTTGATTTGCTACCTCAGAGCGTCATTGAGGCGAGGACGGAATGAATAGAAGCATAACATGAGAAAGAACCAAAAACACAGTAACAAACGGAATTCTTTTTTGGCTGAAATGCGGACGTCTGTCTACGCAAACGTCTAATCGAATCCAAATACTAATAGGACTGCAGATACGAAGACAACAAAGCGGCGGGAATGCAACGACATCACTGACTGCAGCACAGCCGTATCACTTATTGTTTCCAACTGTCTAGTAGACGGGTCCCGTGGTCCCTAACCGGGAAGTCTTATACGTCCTACTTGGCCAAGTCCACTGGTCAAGGTTTTTATACCTTTGAACCATGTCATGGACTGACCACCTTGACCTCTCTTCCAACCACTATCTGCCTCGGAGAAAAGCATACGCCGAGGCAGTCTGTCCATGGGCATGCGTAACACATGTCCCAGACACTTTAACCTGTTTAGATTCAGTACTCCATTACGACGTGACTGCACTTTGGTCGAGGTTTGATGGCTTACGTGCCTCTGTGACCCAAAAAGCTATGCATCATGGGTTCCTTAAGCTGGAGGTGCAATCATACCTGACACGTCAATGGGTAGAGGCCCGACGAAGTCTAGTGTCAGAACCAGTTGCTGGGCAACATCTGGTTCCAAACCACTATGCTCCTAGAGAGGACGCTTCAGCGAATAACCACGGAGAGGAACAGTTTACCGGTCAAAATCCTCCAGTAGATGGACGTTGGAGTGGAGTACCTGGGGTCTCTCTCGGCGGTGGGAAAGGTCATCGCACTTCATTGGACAGCTATCGCCCGCCTAAGCTGTGCAGTCCCGTCCACGTTGCACTTGCTCCATTGTTGCATGAGGCTGAGGACTGAATCCGAGTAGCGGATGGATAACAAAGCACCAGCGAAGACAAGGCAAGATGCATGCAACGATCAGGTCTCATGTGACAGACCAGGAGAATTGTTCATGAGCGTTTCGGTCACATTCTCGTACTGGGTTAACGCCTCACTACCTTGTGGATGAGACTTTTGAGTGAAAGGCTCTGGTTAGGGTTCCCAAAGAAAGCCCCTTCTGTGGTGTGGAAGCCCCAAAGTATGTGTTCCAAAATCTCCAGCGATCCCTTGGGAAACATTTCTTATCTGTCTGCTGTTTATCCTTTGCATCCCAATTCTGAATGGATACGAGAAGCCACAATGAGTCGTGACCGTGAACTGCTAACTCTCGGTAAGCGTATCAACTTAGAGAAAAGCGGAAAAAAGAATCTACTGTCCGACTCAGGTATTCTCTTCACTTTTGCTGCTTTAGACGTCTGCACACTTTGCGAAAAATTATCATCATTGTACAGCGGTAAACAGTAGGGCAAGCTCCACTGACCACTGACTTTCTCCCTATATTGCACGTAAAAATAAAAAGAACGAGAGTACAAGATGGACAGGGAGTGGACCGAAACACAAGTGGGAAAAGGAAACAACGCCCTAATAGCCAACACACGGAATACACAGTCTAACTGTACAAACACACACTGATCAATGATTTTGATTCGACAGAAAGTGACAACACGATCGCCACTGTTTACGGTTCGCTGCTATATCCTTCAGTGTATCCAGTCAACTGGTTGAGGGTTGTTTTGGACGCCAACGACGAAGACGTGAAGCGCCTACTTTTCCTAAGTTTGCTGTACATTTTCTCATTGCTCGCTGCCACGTCATCTGTTGACCTCCACGTGGTCTCTTCCACTCCTTTGGAGGAACGGAGAATGGGACACGGTATGGTGAACGTGTTTGCCATACGTAACACGTGCCCCAACCAACGAAGTCCACTAATCTGGATACGCTGTGATAGAAACCTCCCTGAATTGGTGCCTAATACCCGATATCCGATCTCGGTATTGCTTACTTGGTCATCCCATCCAATCTTAGCGATGCTACGCAAACATCGATGTTCGAAAACCTCAAGACGACGAACATTTTCCACATGCAGACTCTAAGTCTTGCGACCATACAAGAAAACTGAACGCAACGCGGCACAGTACACACGACCTTTCAACCTCAGCGAAATATCAGGTCGGCGCCACAATTGCTTCAGTCCAGAGTGCGCCGCTCGAGCTTTGGATATACGCGTGCTCACCTCTACTACTGTGCTCCCATCCGTCGTGAAGCTGCTGCCGAGGTGGGTGAAGTGGTCAACAACTGCCAGTACCTTCCCATCGAGCATCAAGCTCGGAACCGTTGATGTCCAGTCTTGCAGCACTACTTTACTCTTCGAAGGTGCAAACGCATGCCGAATGGAGCTACAGTTTTTGCCAGTCAATCTAGTGCACGTCGCATATGTTCCGTGCATTCGATCAGGAAGAGAAGATCGCCCGTGTAGTCTAGGTCACATAGCCTATCACCATTTGTAAGTTCGACGCCCACATCCTGAGAATTTCGCAAGGCCTTCTCCGTTATCTCTTCGATGACGAAGTTGGAGAAATGGGACATCCTTGTGGAGCACCGCTGGTCGTTTCGTACGGACTGGATAGCTCACCATAAACTCTTACGCGGTCAGAAGTATGAGAGTATGGTGATCTCAGTAGATTCAGGAACTTCTGGGGTATACCATTTTGGCGAAGAACGCTGAATAGCGCTGTTCGGTCAACTGATTCGAAGGCGCCTTTCAAGTCGGGGAAAACCATTACTGTCGGTCGATGGTGTGTGTGACGCGCCTCAATTATTTGATGAAGAGTAAAATTCTGGTCCATGCATCCTCCACCTGTGCGGAATCCGGCCTGTTGTTCGCGGGCATTCCTCTCGCGGGCCGGTATCAGAAGATGGAGCAAAATCGAGGCTAATACTTTGGTGACTATCGTAATTAAGCTAATCCCACGATGGTTACTACAGTCATTACGTATTCCTTTCTTGAAGATGAGTACAATCAATGACTCTCTCCATATTAACAGAATACGCTCCTCTTTCCAAACGTCACGGATCAAGATGGTAAGTGATTTTATCAAAGCATTTCCTTCCAGTTTGTAAAACGAACTGGGGAAAGTTCGTCAGGACCGGCCGTTTTCCTACACTTTAGTAGTCGAATATATGACTCAACTTCCACTCCAGATGAGGTCTCAAGCGATACTCCCCAAGGAATCGCAGTTGTTGACGTCGGAGTAGCTACATTAGCGCGCGGCCACCTAAACCGTTCAAAAACCCCATAACTTATCCGGATCCTCACTTAAAAGAACTATGCTGTCCGCATATTTAAGGTCTGTCACTTTTCCATTCAGGAAAAATGCAACACCAATATCCCCACAAGACAAAGGGGAGGTCTCTAGGACTATTTAAATCACACCTAAAGAGGAAAGGAAAGAGGACCCAACCCTGACACACACCACTTCCCGTGGTAAACTCAAATGAGAGATAACCGTTAGTCCGAGTCCGACTTTGGCCATTCACGTACGACTTCACGATGGGAGCGAATTTGTCCGGTACATCCTTCTACAATAGGCGGCGCCAGATAACTGTGCGGTCGACTGAGTCGAACACCAGTTTCAGATTGAGAAAAACCGATATTGTGGGTTTATGGATGGTGTGCCCACGTTCTAAAATTTGTCCAAGAATGATGATGCATGGTCCGACTCTATGTACGTGGACCAGTAAGATCTATAGTTCTGAACAGAACTGTGCCGCCGGTAGCTTACTGCGATATGATCAATCTGGCTGAGATTACCTGTAGAGTTGGAACGCCATGTCGCTGTGCGACGCGATCTGTGTCGGAAATTCGTACTAGACAAGAATAACCGATTGTCTGCATAAAACTGGAGAAGCCAATCCGTGTTATCTGTGCGCTGAGCACACAAACGACTGGTAACAGGGATCCAGTCTAAGTGATCAGCCTCAGCCTTTTCAGTCAAGACTATTCCTATACCACCTTGACCCACAGCTCTAGCTGCTTCGTCTCCTGAAGTGCGCAGGAAATACCTCGATGAGATACCGGGAGCAGTTAGTTGAATCATACTGCTCGAATCTTGGATACGAGTTTCATTTACACAGCAGACATCAATCTTTAGAGAGTCTATTGTGGGGTCTAGGCACTCCTGTTGACCGGCCTGCATGGGTGTACGCACGTTAAAGGAACCGAGGTTCAATGGCTGACGACCGTGAGTTACAGGACAAAGGATTATTCACGACACATTTTGACAATGAACTGTTTCGAGTATCGGGCTTGTTATCGGTGGGAGCATTATGGGTGGATAGGGCGGAGGGGGAGAGGGTAAAGAGAGGTGATTGGGAACAGAAGACAAAGGTTGAATAAAAGAGAGGGGACTCCGAGCAGTAGCCCACTTATCACTACCCACCCCGCTCGATGCAATGGATAGCGCGGTCTTGATTATCCTGCACGACGACCGATGCAGTATGGAATTCTTTGTATTTGTGCATTTCGTGGGAGATGTTGGACGGGTACTGCTATGGTGTCCAATCGCAAGGCAGGAGGACAATTAGGGTTCTCAACCAAAGCCTTTAGTTCTAACGGGAACCTTTCCGCAAGGCAGCTGGATGGCCTAATGGATGCCTTTTTTTGGATCAGTCATTCTTCTGGTTATTTTACCGACTGAATTTCCAGCTCAGATCGGCCCCTAACGTGGAGTACCAGTAGGCTGGTCTAAGTCTGACCGGTGCTCGGTGAACTCTCAGGTATGATTGCATCTCCGGCCTGAAAAATCCATCCTGTAAAGCCCTTTGGTTCATAGAGGGTACGCAGCCATCATACCACGTCAAGGTGCAGTCTCGTCGTGACTGACTGTACCAAACGGAGAAAAAGACGGCCGTAGCTAGAACTCGTAAAATCTTCAGCATAAATGCGTGTTTTCTCCGTAGCATACATGCGAGACCCCGCTTCAGTATCAGTACTTCGCTGCCCAGATAAAAACTCGGTTTCTAGTTTCACTCCGCGCGTGTCGATATCTGGTTTTCGTAGTCTTTTTGGCGTTGTCATTGCTTTGAGCTTGAAAACTGTGTGCACACTGCTCGACTGGATCCCATTGAGCAGTTTTCTCTGTGTGGTCCGGTTGAATGGTTACCTGCATGCAATAGTAGGAGACTGAAGGGTCGATTCTTGTTGGTCGTGTCTGTTTACGCTCCAATCGACCGTATCTCTCCTGAGGCTATAGACAAATTCTACCGTGATTTGTTGCAACTGCTTCGCAGCGTGTGTTCTACGGACATAACGGTTGTTGCTGGTGACTTCAGCGCTCATATTAGGAGACAACGGTGATCAACTCGTGCAACTGTATTCCGATGATAGACTATTCCTACTGAGTACGAATTTTTCGCACAAAAAGCGGCATCGACTAACTTGACGTCCTCCTGTGCCTTCACAGAGTTGGACCCAGATCGACCACATTACTATCGGTCACCATCGGCGCTGCTCAACTCAAGATTGTCGGTCATTTTAGTCCACGTCTGTAGTCACTGATGGTGCTCTTGTCCGTGCGTGTTTTAGCCTACGTCTTGTCGATGGCTGAAATAACACCAAAGCCAACCGTCCCCCGCAGCTGCTACTGGAAGATAACCATCGATCTGCTTTCCAAGCAGAACTATCCAGCAGGTTATCGATGCAGAAAAATTTCTGGGATCCAGAAGAGCGATGGGCAGAGATCCAGTGGGTTATATTTTGGGCTGCTAATGCTACCTAAAGTCCAACGACCAGACACAGAAACGATGGATATCTGCATCTTCAGTTGCACTGTTCACAGATTGATTCCTCCGAAGTCTAGATATGATGAGGCACGGAAATGCACTAAACGCCAACTGATTCGTGGCCTGAGAAACGACCATTAGCAGCAGTAGGTTGCAAAGTGTAGGGAAATAGAACAAGCTGCGGCGATTGACGACAGCCGCAACTTTTTCTGTCTAATCAGAAATACCGGTCCTCGGAAGCCTGGCGTTAATGAACTGATCAAAGAGGCGAACAGCGCACTGATTCAGACTCAGGAGAGTCGTCTAGTTTGTGGGGCGGAGCATTTCGAGAAGTAGTTTAATTGGCATTTATTCACGACGGGCTTGCTAAGTAGCACCATAGTTACAGATTTAGTTGTAGATACCAATCCTCCATCAGAAGCGGAGGTTCTCCGTGAGAAAGGCTATCTTGAACGACATAAGGCTGTTAGGCGGGATGAGTTACCTTCATTTATTGGAAAAGACGGTGACTCAACATTGTTATAGGAGTTGGCAGAACTCCTCGGTTTGGTATGGGAGAAGGAAAGAGTTCCAAAGAGTTGGTGTGAATCGGTGATCGTACCGATTGACATGCCCTGTGAAGACCACAGGGGAATAAGTTCAGTTAGCATCGCATTTAAATTACTTGTTGGTATTATCGCCCGCCACTTATCTGGCGCGCGCGCGAGAATCAAGCTGGGTTTAGACCTGGTCGCGGTTGTACTGATCGCATCTTCACTCCTCAACGAATTTGAGAACATAACCACACCTTCCGTAGGCCCACCACCGCTGTTTTTCCTAATCTGAAAGTGGTGTTCGACTCAGTCGACTGCACAGTTTGCTGGCACTGCCTCTTGTTGAAGAGTGTACCAGAGAAATTCATTTCCATAATAAAGTCCTTTTTATGTAACTATCTCCCGCTAGACGGTGAGTCAGCTCCATCTGTACCTCGTATCATGGCTGACCATGCGCGGCTGTTGGAAACGAGTTCGGTGCAGATCGCGACTTAGTTTTTCCTCCCTCGGCGGGCACCACAGACCGGTGGTAAGCCTAGGTGCTCTACATCCTTCTCGACAATGTTGATCCAAGTTTTGAGCTGGCCACCAACGCGGCTGCGCCATCCAGGACAGGGTTCGGAACGGAGTGTTTGTTTGGTTAGTTCTGTCTCTGGTCGCCGTAGGATATGATTCAACAACCGCAGTCGACGACCTTGGAGGAAGTCGGAGAGTTGGTCAGTTTCGCAGCACCGTTTCCTAACTTCATCGTTGGATACTCTGTCGCGCCAATTTGTTTTCGTAATACGTCACAGGCACCAGTGATCAAACACCTCCCACTTTCTAGTATCCTCGGCTCTCAATGGCCAGGTTTCGCAGTGGAAGCTGAATGCAGGGCGTATAGCGGCACGGTAGATACGCACCTTGGTACGAAGGCTGATTTCACTGCGGGTCCACAACGCCCGTCGTAGTTGAAGAAATGCTTGCCTGGCGTTCTCTATTCGGAGTATTACTTCATCCTTCGCCCGAGCGTTCGGAAGCAATGTAGAGCCTAGATATCTGAATGATGGAACGTATAAGATCAGTTAGTCATTGATGGACAGCTGTTGAGCTGTTGGCCCTGGGTAGGTTGACATACTTATGGTTTTTGTAGTGTTTATTTCTACCCCGATGGACTTTGAGAAGAAATCGACTCGGCCAAGGACTGTTTGGAGCGTGACAGGAGAGTCCGCTAGCACAACAATATAATCCGCGAACTCTAGGTTCGAGATGTACATCTCCTTACTCAGTTGGATACCGGGAGAGTCAGTCAGTGCCTGTCTCATTGTTCATTCGATCTCGTAGTTGAACAGCGCTGGTGAAACGGGGCAGTCCTGTCGGATGCCAGTAGTGAGTGTGAACTCGGATGACTCTTCACCATACAAACGTACCCGCATCCTAGTGGACGAATGGTATCCTCTCAGAAGCCTTTCGAGTTTAGCGGGCATCCCGTCGGATTCCATTATCTCCCAGAGACACTCCCGGTTAACTGAATCGGCAACGACCCTGAAGTCGATAAAACAAGCTACTGTTGGCTGTTGGAACTTGTAGAGATGTTCCAGTGTTCGACTTAGTGTGAAAATTTGGTCCACGCAGCCTCTACCACAGCGGAAACCTCCTTAGTTTGGTCGGGTGCGGCGGTCTGTCGCAACTGGGAAGCGGTCGAGCAGCAGCACGCAGAAAATCATCGCAGCCACGTCGATCAGGCTGATCCCCCTATAGTTGTCGCACGCTGATTTGCCCCCTTTCTTTGGGATAGGCAGCAGAACAGACGTGCCCCAATCAGTCGGAAAGACTTCTTCTCGCCATATGGAGCCAAATGGGGTGTGTAACTTAATAATCAATGACGACAGGCAGCACTTGAAGACTTCAGATGGAATGCCATCTTCTTCAGCTGATTGATAACTGTGTCGATTTCGGTTGTGCTCGGGGGATAGCAACTGACATTATACTTCTCTGCAAGAACTGAGGGTTGTAGAGCCGTCGTATGAACTGATAATCGGTTGAACAATCATTCGAAGTTCTATACCCATCGCTCTATTTTTCTTTTCTGCTCAGGTATGAGCTGACCGGCTGTGTCGCGTAAGAGCGATTCCTGCTTGCAGCGCCTACCCGACGCGTTGTGAATGAGGCCGAATAATCTGTCGAAGTCACCGATCCCTACTGCAGTCCCCATTTTTCCATCTACTTCTATCCAGTACCGCTTACGATCAGCCCTAGCGGAGTGCGAGGCCTCGCTTTGCAATTTGTGGCGTTCACCACTTCCTAGCATTCGGGCTTCGTGTGCTTTAGCCGACAGTTAAAGTTTGTCCTCAGAGATCCAGTATTTTAGACGCCTTTCAGTTTTTCCTAGTTCTATTAAGACAGCCTTTCTAACCGTCGACTTGATTACCACCCACTGTTCTTCTACTGGAGTTGCATCCGGTGAAACGTTGGTTACTGTGGGTAATCGGGTGACGATTGCGCTTTACAGTGCTTAGCATTTCCAGGGCCGCGACGTTTGTGTGCGTCGGTGGGGAGGCCTTAGGGCGTGCGGATAGATGGATTCTGAAGCGCGCACGAACGAGAACGTGGTCTGTATCGTTAGCGTTTCCCGTCAGTAGGTGCTGGGAACGTGTGTTGCAAACGACCATTCCGATAGAGTCGGTCAAACAGACCAGGCGGTCACCATTCTCACAGCGTTGACCAAGGCAAAATTTCCCCAGGAAATGCCGCGTTAACGTGTCCGACGAACCTATGCGAGCTTTCCGGTCTTCGGTGATGAACGGAATGTCACTTTTCTGGACCCGACTGATTACCTCTTGGAGGTTACCGTAAAATTCATCCCTTGTATCGCTGTCCGCCGCATTGCTCGGAACATAGACCACAATTACCGTCAAGTTCTGCGGGGAGCCTTTGAAACTTGCCAAAGCAAGTCTTGCTGAAATCGGCTCCCAAGCGATCATTGCCCTGTTGGCTTTATTACCAATGGCAAATGCGACGCCGGCGCTCCCGGGGTCTTCTGACGGGCCGCTATGCTAAACCCAGTAAGTTTCCTCTTCTGAAACTCTTATGCACCAAGTGCTGGAGTTAGGTATACAGACTTCTGAAAGACAGACTATGTCGATGTTGTAGTTGTGTAGCGTCCTCATTGTGAGGCTTTGATTGCCCACGTCTGAGTGTCCGTACATCCCAACAAGCTATATAAGCCTGCTTCCTACAGTTGAGCATTCCAGCTTGTTGTCTTGACACCTCGACTGTTGGAGCACGAGGCGCGTCGCTCGCCAGGAACGCCGTAAGATGATCAGAGTGCACGTATTCAAAACTATATATTCACTGGAATATGGTACAAGTCGGTGTCCCCAGCACCGCTGGGGACTGTTCTACTACTCGGTCACCCAGTCCGGAGTAGGAGGTAAGTCGACGGTACCTCGTCCGGCCTTTTTGTTTGAGGATGCATCTCTAGTCGTTGCACACCCAAGTGCAGACTCCAAAGCAGGGTTGTTCCAGATGAGCCGGTGGCCTGTCGTGTGGCTCATTCGCCTCTTCTGATATACCGGGTTGGGTAGGTTGAACAGTTTTCTTTTGTAGCCGTTGGATCAGTAGATCTCGTCCGCCCATTCAGACGTATCTGTCATCGCATGCCGAACACCATATCGCCGAGGTTTTTAGGCCTTCGGTACCCTCAACCTGGTTTAGCCCGCCTGTCAAGCGGTGTGCCTGGGTGTGGCCGCTGGCGCATGCTTCAGTTTCGGGGAGCCACAGGTGAGAGTTGGGTGAATGGTGGAGACCAAGGAGATGGAGGATGCCCCAAGGGACACGACAGTCAACCAACTCAGAGGTGGTACTCCTCGCAGACACCCCGTACATAAGCAGCCGAAACCGAGTTCGGGCTTACGGTGATCTTTTACCGGAGTTCACAATGGGAAGTGGTGTATATCAGGGTTGGCCCCTTTCTACTTTTCTCTTTAACATCGTGGTTGATATGATCCTAGAGACCGCACTTTTGTCAGTTGATGACAGTGGTATTGGAATTTTCCTGGATGGAGAAGCGTCAGACCTTGAATATGCGGACGACTTTGTTCTTCTAAATGAAAACCCAGGTAAGGTGAGGTCGACATAACATCCGTTTATCTATCAAGGGTCGAACGTACACTGCAGCAGTCAGGCCCGTGCTTCAGTATAGTTCAGAAACATGGCCACTGCGGGTGGAGGACATACGAAAATTGTCGGTGTTTGAACGCTGATGTCTTCGTAGTATTGCTCGAATCTGGTGGGAACACTGTGAGCAATGCTGAGGTTCGGTGGAGAGCTTTAGGTTCAAGGATCAAATCATTAGATGATACACTAAAGCTCACCAGGCTAAGATGGTTAGGACATGTGTTGCGCACGTCACCTGACAGGATTCCTTGGCGCGCCATGTTGACTGAGGCGGGTACTCTCTGGAAGATAAGTAAGGATGGCTAGTCCATGACATGGAAGAAATGTATGAAAAGCCTAAACTGTGGGCTAGGTCATGTAGTGCGTGTTAGACTTCCTGGGTGTTGTCCAAGAAACCCTCCCACTTAGTAATTATATACGTTAGAAGAAATGACTAAATGGCGCAAACTTTTATTATCCACTTGATATCAGTATTTATAATTCATTTACTGTTTTTTCAATATTCCTGTCCTTTCTCATTGTTCCCGATTGAAGCTGTCGCCAGGAGATAGCAAGCAAAGCCACAACACCCAGTGCATATATATTTATTCAGCGATAACCCGGTACAGTGTACAGAGGCGTGGTGCCGCGCAAAAACATGAAACAGCAAAATAAAAGTGAGGAATCAATGGGGAAGTTTCTCAGAGGTTCGAACACAGGCTGTCACAACATAACCGCCACTGAGCACGACACAGCCATATCCGACAAAGTTTCCACTCAGCTGTGTAATGGATCTCAAGGTCCCCAACCATGCAAGCGTGAAGAACCGACAGAAGCAAGTCTTGACGTCAACACTTTGACAGACCGGCGCCGTGTCATGGCTTGGCCTCCACGTTGTCGTTTCCAGCCAACCTCAGGCTCAGGGAGTAGAGCACGACGGGGAAGTCGATGAGGTGGCATACGTAGCACATGTCCCAGCCAACGGAGCCGATGGAGTGATATGGTCGCACCAATTGGGTACTCGGCACGCCCGATTCCGTAGATATGCGTTCAAACTGCGGGATTGCTTATTCGTTGTTGCCACCAAACTCGCGAGATACTCCTCTGGCATCGATGATCGAACACGGACAATCGGTCGACACCGGACGCTCGAACAGGCCAGGTCTCACAAGCGCATAGGAGCAAAACACGCACAGCATCGTTGTACATTCTACCTTACGCGATGGCACGTTGTCCAATGTCTGACCATTTGGCGAGATGTACCTGCCCAGGTAAAGAAACTGACCTACTTCAGAAAGGACTTCACTTGTCAAGTCCTGCAACAGCATTTTACACTTTGAAGGTGTAAAACGCATCCCAAACATTGCTACGCTGTTGTTTAGGCTATCTAAGAAAGTTTGCAACTTACCTGGATCTTCACTCAGGAGAGCAAGTTCGTCCGCGTATTCCAAGTCAGACAGTTTACTGTCTGAGCAAAGATTGCACCGCTTTTCTCACACGGAGATAGGGCCATCTTGAGAATCAATTCAACCACAAAATTAAAGAGGAAGGGTGAAAGAGGGCAACCTTGACAAACACCATTTTTTCGTGGTGGACTCGGGTGAAAGATTGCCGTAAGCACGAACTCGGCTTCGGTTGTTCGCATACAAGGATTCGAAGAGAAATAAACTTATCTGACACACCCTTCAATGAGAGGCGGTGCCAGAGAACGGTGCAGTCGACTGAGTCGAACGCCGCTTTCATATCAAGGAAGACAGAGATTGTGAGCCTACGGAAGATGTGTCTGTGCTCTAAGCTTTGACGGAGAGTAGAGATTTGCTCAATACAACCCCGACCGGGTCTGTAACCGGCTTGATTCTCAGGCGTTCACATTTCGCGGGTGCTGGGTAATCGGTAGAGAATAAGACCGATGGGCAGTTTGTACGCGATATTTACCAAGCTAATTCCTCTGTGATTTTCACAAGAGGATGTGTCATTTTTCCTGCAAATCGGTGCAGTCACTGATTCACATCATGACCTGGGAATCTGCTTGCTATCCCGGATTACCCATCGGAGTTATGTTAAGTCCGAAATCAAAGCTTCGCCTCCATCCTTGAAAAAAGATGGAGGCAACCCAGCTTCCGCGGAACTGCGTCACCTGTGGTGCTGCCATGACATCCGGCTTTCCGTCAAGGGAGAGGTGTACGGTACCACAGTTCACCATGCTCTTTGTGGTTGCGAGACCTGGCCCCTCCGCGTGGAGGATGCTCGACGGCTTTCTGTATTCAACCACCGGTGTCTCCAAAGCATTGCTCATGTCTGGTTGGAACATTGGGTGAGCAATGACGAGGTTCGTAGTCTTTTTTTGGTGCTGATAGTCGCTTTCTGGTCGAGGTAGTCGCTCTACACCGCCTCCCACGGCTCGGGCATGTTTTGCTTGTGCCTGTCCATCGTTTACTCTTTTGTGCTAATTTTGCACGTGCTGGGCAGGGCTGGAAGAAACGGCGTGGCGTTCAGGTTATGACTTGGCGCAGGGGCATGAAGAAGTTAGCTTCGGCTTTGGCTTCGGTTGGTAGTTCCCGCCTTCCTGGTTGGAGCTGGAGAGATGAGGATTGTCGTTGGTTGGTGACGCTGAGAGATATGGCTCAGAACCGAATCCAGTGGCGCGAATGCTGTATGGCCTGCCTGTTGACTTCCCGTTCCCCATAAACAATTGAAAACACGGCAAAAAAATCTATTTAAAAAACGTGTACGGTGAAAATATCAAAAAACTTGCTTTTGTCGTAATTTTTATGTTAACTCTTTGTCCCCCACACCTCGACTTTGTGATTTTTCTCTGTTGTTGTTGCGTTGACACCTAGCTTGCTGTGAAGTTGGTATATATATATATATATATATATATATATATATATATATATATATATATATATATATATATATATATATATATATATATATATATATATATAAACCACGATACTAAAGGGCTTCGGACGTTTCCTAAGTGGACCATATCGTTTAAAATGTGGGTTAGTTTAACATTAGCCATATCTGCTAAATATGCCCCCGTATTCAACTTGTGAACACTGCTTGATTCATGGGGAAAGTACTTATGTATGCAAAGTCTGCAGTGGAATGGTTCAGATGTGTACGATGCCATTCATTGTGTACGAATAAATGGAACACGATGGTTGCACGCATTGAGCGAAACGAACTGTGGTTGGTCTAAGCGGGATTGGGGATAGACAGTAATCCACCTTCGTTCAGCTCGTTACCTCACCTAGCCTATTTGGACCGTACGTGGTTCTCCACTCCTTGTTTCAGGTTCTGGATGCTTGCTATACCTAAAAGTGCGGAAGGTGTTTTGGGTTACGAGGTACACCCCTTGCACTGCACTCACACTCCGGCATGTATTTGAAAAACCGCGTGACGCGGTTACAATATGAAATCATTACTTTGTTTAAAGGCTTCCTTCTGATATTCTGTCTGAATCGGTGTCCTTGTTTACTCACTACACGAGTCTGCTTTAGGATTAGTTTGGTCAATCAGTTTTGACGTCCACAGATGCGATTTGTTTGAAGTCTGTGCAAATTGATAAACACCGATCAATCGTGGTGTTATTTTGGGTACTTTCTTTCACATTGTTGTAGATGTGACCAATTGAGTTTTATGTTCTTGCTTGCGAGGTACTACAGACACTGCATTACCCACGGTGATTGATCCGAATGATTCGTCGTTCGATATTTACCAGTTTATTCGCTGGAATAATCTGCTTGTATAATTCGTCTTTGTGTGGCGGAACTCTTAGGCCTGCTTTGTATCATTTTTTTAGTCGAAAATGATTGAATGTTCAGAAATTCTGACTGATTTCTTCACTTCTTCCTGGTCATTTGATAATCGTTTAGTTCTATTCAGACGTGGTCATGAAAGACTTGTAAATCAACTCGTTCGATTTAAGGATCGCTATCGTTACCTATTAGTTAGTAATTTTTCCCCCTGGTTTCGGTCTAGGTCCTGCTAGAAGCCCAAGATCTGGCTACCCAAGCCCGCGAGGAATGGCGGTTCACCGATTTGGCCACATTTACTCTGATTTGTGGACAATGCGAGATGCCGCTCACCGGTCAAGCCGGGGCACAGAAGCATGCGAAGGAGACAGGTCACACGAATTTCAGCGAGATCTCGAACACCTGAACCCACACAGAGGTTACCACTGAGCCGCCGGTCTTTCGCTTTTATCCAAGCCCCCCACGCCCATGGCATATGACTCTCTGTGTATGTGTGTGAGCGTTCGCGGTATGAACAATGAATGCCTGACTAGTTATTTTCTCGTTGACAGATCCCTAGTCACTTACATAGCTCCTTATCCCGAGCGAAATGAATCTTGCCCATTTTGGCATATTCTTCTCTTGCGTCCAAGCATAGGACCTACTTCTGGCGTACACTCGAGATGTTGCCGCGCACGTCGTCGAAATCCTTTTTTTAATGTAAATTTCCACCGACACCACTGTCCTTTGACATTCGCCTTTTTGTTCTATTGAATTTCTGTTGCACAGTGAAAAACGCTCTGCTTGCACACCCTTGAAGGTAATGGCCCTCTCAAGTAACTATCTTTCTGACTTCGGGATTTGCAAATTTTTGACAGAACCACGGGGATGGAGGACGTACTATGACCAATCTTGCAGCCACGCTGTTGAGCAACTTCATACAAAAAGGGAATCCGCTCTCTTTCCGGTTCAGTTTTCATCCTGTTCATCTTTGTTTTCGATCAGATTAATTCAGCACAAGCAAATACGTTTGGACTTTTTGTCAAATTCAATGGCTTTAGTGGATCTATACGTGTGTGCACGCACACACACGCACCCGCTCGTTTAGTCGGCTGACGAACTGATCAGCTGAGATATATATGTATCATCACGTTTGTCAGCTGATTTTGTTGTACTCTGGGCACACCATGGATCCGGAAAGTTTTGTTTGCAATGTTCGTTCGATTTGTTTTGTGGTTTACCGTGATTTATTGCCTATCCAATGCAAATGAGTTCCTGAAAAGTATGATGATTCTTTTTTTCTAATCAGCTATCGAGCTACATAGAGTCCGGCTGTTGTTAGCAAAGCGTCATACAGATTGCAGAGACAGACAATCAGTTATCTGCTGTGACTTCAGCCATTTTCAGCGGAGTTCATCCACCAACAAGATGTCTTCTCATTGTTCGTTTCTAAATCAATCCCATTAAAATTGACTCGCAAGTTTGACCACTGGCTCAAATGCATAACAGTCTCACTATATTTTGCGTCAGTCTTCCCAATATCTGCGATCATGTGAACTGTTATTAAGGCCATATTTCGTCATGCACAGTTTTTATACCACGGACATTTATTTATTCTTTTTTTCCTGAGTTTGTTCGTGATCATTAACGCAGCTGTAGTTGATCTGATCAGCGGACAAATAGTTTCAATGGAGATTTCTTATTGATACTGATCTAATTAACCGCAATGCAGTTTTCTATTTGGTCACTTTAATACAACTCAACACTTTATTTGATGATGTAACGGCAATGTCAGAAACGTACAAAATTGTATGAAATTAAGATTTAAAACGGCAGCTGGCGTCAAGTATTCAGCATTTTAGATGAGATCCCTATTCTGGAATAGATCAAATAGCAGGCGTCATCTGAGTAAGCTAGCAAGGTCCAACAGCATCTCCTGTAGTAAACATGAGTGTAATCGAAAGGTCGATTGAATTGGAAATCTCCTGAACAAAGTCTTCATTGTCTCAGCTCCTGTTTTGCCTCACCAGTGTGCCCTGTGCTACTTTCTCCTTTTGCTTTGATTGCAACCCACGGTGAACCTTTTACCAGCCCATTTATTTCTCGTGACCTTCGACCGATTGACACAGACTTCCGCACCAGTTTTGATTGCTTGATTTGCAAGCAACTGTGAACCTTGTGTCACTGCAACCAACTCTAATTTATGGAGTGATCAGCGTTGAGTTTTGTTCCATTTCTGTGTAATGTTATTGAGTATTTATAATAAAAACAGTAATTGAACACCATTGGACATATGGTGTGTTTTTGGTACGCGTATCTCAATCAACAGCTGGGCCTTAATTCCAGTTCTCAATGCCCGATTCGCAAGCGCCTCCATGAAGACATCATGGCGGTGGTTGAAAATGCCACTGAGCACACCGGTAAAGCAAACAACTGCCAAGTTTTCGTGAGTTCCATTCAGGCATGAGGGCCCGAAAAACTCACAAAGTTCATTCCGTAATCATTATGAGTCTCTCTCATGCGGCCGCGAATTGCAAAATTTGTTTAAGTACTGTTCTTACTTAAAAATTTAATAATATTACATAGAAATGGGACAAAACTCAACTCACTTCGTAAATTAGAGTTGATTGCAGTGACACAAGGTTCACAGTTCCTTGCAAATCAAGCAATCAAAACTGGTGCGGAAGTCTGTGTCAATCGGTCGAAGGTCACGAGAAATAAATGGGCTGGTAAAAGGTTCACCGTGTGTTGCAATCAAAGCAAGAGGAGAAAGTAGCGCAGGGCACACTGGCAAGGCAAAACAGGAGCTGAGACAATGAAGACTTTGTTCAGGAGATTTCCAATTCAATGGACCTTTCGATTACACTCATGTTTACTACAGGAGATGCTGTTGGACCTTGCTAGCTTACTCAGATAACGTGTTTTTTATTGCATGCCTTCGCATGAGTGCAAACGGTGGGGCAGACCCCATATCCATAAAGGCCCGCTGCACCATTAGTGGGAACTGGCAACCAGACTCTGAGACTTGGGATGGAGAACAGCATAAGGTCCTATTAAGTCAGGTGTGGTAACAAGTCTCACGACAGTTGATTACTGTCTACCACCGAAGTGGCCGGCGATGACCGGATTTGAACCTTTTACCCCCGAGGTGTAAGTGAACCCTCTAAATCAGTGTGCTATTTGATCTGCTCCAATTTATATATTTCATCTAAATGCTGAATACTTGACGTCAGCTGCTGAGTGAAATTTTATTTTCACACATTTTTTTGCGTCCCTGATATTGCTGTGACATCATCAGATAGATTGCCGAACTAT
The DNA here is from genome assembly GCA_948099385.1 of Fasciola hepatica. Classification (NCBI taxonomy): domain Eukaryota; kingdom Metazoa; phylum Platyhelminthes; class Trematoda; order Plagiorchiida; family Fasciolidae; genus Fasciola; species Fasciola hepatica. The sequence continues at coordinate 2,105,160 of CANUEZ040000012.1, read as the reverse complement.
TCGAATAGGAAATTGCATTTCAATCAATCTGATCTGTATCAGTAAATAATCATTTAAGTTGTTTCTTCGTTGATTAGTCCACCTGCTGGTGCGTTTTCTCATGAAATATTTACCTTGACAAAATTAAGGCAATGGGTTCCCGATTCCGACTCCTTGAATATCTCGACGGACAAGTCAGCCCGCCAAAAGTGAACATGGTGCGCGGAACGAAAGTTATTAATGTGACGGTCTTTGGTAACACCAGAGTTCAAAGAATGAATCCTTCACCGTTTGTTTTCCAATTGAACGAAATCGCCCGAGGTTGTTGAGTTTTCCGTCCGTTTCAGAGTTATCTTCTTTGCCACTCAGAGAGGAAGAGTCGTTGTGATATATCTTCTAAACGAATAATGGTCACAGAATTTGGAGAAGCTGAACGTCGTGTTGTAAACCAGTTACGAGAAAATGCATTTTCCTATATGCTGCTTTTTCTGAAAGAGGGAGCAAAAATCAGTCCAAGTTCCAAGGGCTTACCATCGAACAACTTATGGGCTTTATGTCCGACGACATAATGACCTTCGCGGGATGATCGAATACTCCAATCGCAAGCCGAATTTCAAACGTCTTACTATATTGGCCAAGTGGCATTCGGCAACACTCGATTTTCCGACGCTACCATGTGATGGATGAACACATGCTGTGCGAGTTCTGTTCGAAGCAGTTGGGTTTTATGCTGTTGGATGCATCGGCATATCACGGATAGGGAATGACCGCTGATTCAACGACTAACCGTGAATGTAGAGGGCTCCGCCCCACTGAATAGACGATTGCAGACGACCAACGGCAGTGCTGAAGAATATCGTCAGGTTTTCCGCGTTACTAGCGTTCTCCATTCAAAAACATTACATAAATCTGTAGATAGCATTGTGACATGGAAAATGTGGCCTGCCAGTGAGTACGGGCCATAGCCCCTTGAAGTGTCCCATTTATCCGACATGACGTCTCAGAAACAGCAATGAATCGCCTCTCGACCACAACCGGTCGATAAGATTAGAGCGCTTACTTACACCTCGGGGGTAAAAGGTTCAAATCCGGTCATCGCCGGCCACTTCGGTGGTAGACAGTAATCAACTGTCGTGAGACTTGTTACCACACCTGACTTAATAGGACCTTATGCTGTTCTCCATCCCAAGTCTCAGAGTCTGGTTGCCAGTTCCCACTAATGGTGCAGCGGGCCTTTATGGATATGGGGTCTGCCCCACCGTTTGCACTCATTCGCAAGCATGTAATAAGAAAAAACTGGCCTCCAGCTTGTCTGGACCAAAGCTTTTGCCTTGCAGGATTTACTTGGATGCGCAAAGTCCGGAGTGCACCCTCGAATAAGCATGCTTACTCTGGACTGGGCTACCGAATAGTATAACAGCTTAGTATGCTCCATACCATGAAAGATTCGATTATGACTGGTCGTACCTTCGATCCTTCGTACCAGCAGTAGTGCCTCCGATGGAAATCCTGGTCAGTCTTCCTCGCGTCCTTTCGACTCTAACCAGACTTTTTACCGCCAGTTGATGCCGGATGCTCAATACCCATTCAACCTAGCCAAGTTAAATCAGCGATCTTTTATGCGTGTGGAATAACAGTCAGGTTTAGCTTGATACCCTCTCCATACATTTATGTTGCATCCTGGAGACTTGTGTTCTATCATTCTGTTGACATCCCCATCTAATGCCTATGTAGAGTTTCTTTTGGACCCCTCTGGGCACCCGGAGACTGCGGATTCTGTTATTTCTTGTGTTCGTGTGACTCTTGGTGACAGAGCTGAAGCCGCACTGTTAGACTGGATCCCAGTTGACTGTCGGTTATGCGCAGTGAGACTCAAAAGATCATGCAAAGTAAGCAGTTTCCGTCCCGGCAAAGGCAACTTGTGTGTCGTCTCGACGTATGCACTCACCGTTCGCATCCCAAGTGCGATCAGGGATAACTTCCACCAAAATCTGAACTACTTTTATGTAAAGCAAACCGAACCGGTATCGTGATTTTAGATGCTTAGGAATGCTAGAGTATGTCGCTTGTCATCAAACGAGACTCATTTAAGAGGCCCTTTTGTAATCTGGAAGACAGAACGGTTTTTGGCTCTGCTGTGACCATCGCCTGTTTCTCGTCATTACGAGCTTCAGACGCACTAACCGCCGGTACTCCATATGGCGCCTGTCCTCTTTGAATCAAAAACGGAACCAGATTGACCGCGTCGCAGTGAGCCACAGATTGCGGTGTAGTATGCAAGGGTCAGCGTTACCTCCGCAAGGGTTGCCTGTGTTCGATCTGCGAAACACAAAGGACGGAAAACTCCATGAGCACAAAGGCTTAGTTATTGTACCAACAGAATCCTACACTGACAATAATCGAACACCTATGTGGCTACCAACAGCCAGGTGTAGAGCTATGAAAAAGCTAGCATCAAAATTGGTTTTGCCTGGTGCTTCCTGCCTCACCGGTTAAGGCCCAAGGTGTGAGCATTGTCGTTAGTTAGTCACAAAGGGACAAGACTCAACATAGAAGTCAGTGGCGCGAATGTTGTACGGTCTGTTTGCTGATTTCCTTTTCCCCCATAAATGTACGAAATTGTCGATCAGACGATCGAAAATCGTAGAGTGAAGATACTCCATGTAGTTGAATGTCCTTTCTTTTTGATAACTGCTTACCCCATTTTGTTGTACTTCATTTCTGCTAGGTTTTTTTATTATTGTTGCGTTGGCACTATGCTTGCATACTAACCTGTGTAAAATTTACCTGACCGCCATCCACGACGATGGTCTAGAAAACGTCGCGGTTGCATTTTTAATGCCCACAGACCAGAATTGTGCACACAAAAACCTCCTATGCTCTTATTAAGGACTGTTTTAACACGTTCCTTACTCGATATGTTGCCAGACGTGTCTGTATGAGAAGTATTTTCAGTGATGACAGGACGAACTTTTGTGAGTGCTTCGGGTCTGTACGCGTGAATTGAACATGCCAAAACTTGACAATAATTTGCTTTATCGATCCGCTCAGGGACATTTTCAACCCCCGCGATGGAACCTTTGTGGAGGCGCTTGGTTCAGGATAATCAAATCCATGAAACAATTTTTTCATTCTACTTGCCACGGATGGAAGAAACTCTTAGTCCTTTCATGGCCGAAGCAGAAGAGGTACTGAATAACGGGCCTCTGGGCCCGATGGCGTCTGATACCAAAAATGACCATAATTTGATGTCAAACCATAGGACAATCTCGGTTTGGATTTCTAGATGGCATCGAGGATTCTGTGTGCCAAGCGATAACGAAAAATCATACATCTGATCCGCGTTTTGGTGTAGACTGATGAAAGGGTATGTTTCAAATCTCCGAAAGCGGTAGGAATGGGTATCAATTTTTTGAAGCTTGAAAGCTGATGACTTTGTGACAGCCACATCGGACGTACACAATAAGTGGTAATAGCCCTTAGGTATGGTTGATCAGTGCAATCGCTTGATTCTTTGGGTCGGTACGGCTCATGACCCAACAAGGAACGAACTTATCAGCTGAGATGTTCTGAAGGTAGAATATGCGAGCTAGTACTGTTGCCCTGTCTGTACCGTAACACTTGTGGCGAGGGCAAATTGTGCCATTTGTGCTTGGAGTGACAGAAGCGATAATGTCACAGAAGCGCGGAGGTATATCGTGAATCCTGCCACCCCGACGGAAGGTGGAGGCTATTCAGGTACGAAGGGGTAACCGGGATCTGAGACTTCATTCAGTATCAGTGTACCGGAAGTTCCATGATGGATCTGATGTACAGTGAGGGTGATAGTTTGAATGGATTGGAAATCGTGTGAATATCGTGCCGTTTATTGCTGCCTTGCCAACGTGTCTTGCCCTACTTTCTCCTTTTTGGTTTAATCGAACAACACAGTAGATCTCTGACCAACTGACACAGAAATTTGCACCAGTTTTGATTGCTTGATTCGCAAGCGGCCGTAACCCTTGTGTCACTTCAACCAACTCTAATTCTCGGAGAGACCAGGGTTGAGTTTTGTCCCATTTTTGTGTAATAATAAAGAATATTAATATTAGAATCGTATTTGGACAAAATTGGCGTAAAGCGTCTGCTAGAATGGGTACACCTATCTCAGCTGGACGTTGGGTACATTGAGAAAAAGAACGCCAAAGCGTTAAGCTGTACAGCTTTTTCTACGTTTTGGTTCGATGGTATGCTTCAACATTGGAGAACACTCACTAACGGTTTTACAACTCTGCTACTCTGGCGATTTAAGTAGCAAAACGTTTTGTTGGAAAATGCCCTTAAATCCTGGTGGGTCCATTCTTATATGGGGGCTACTGTGAGACAGGTCGTCGGCTTTGTGATAACAATTAAAACTTGGAGGGTAATTTCGTATGTTGCCAATGCGGACACATGCTCAATCAGCCTAATATGCAGTGCTTCTATGTTGAATTCCGTGCTATGGATCTTGATGGATGCGTACAGCTTTTAATTCGTAACACGTCACCTGGGTTCGCTTTTGTGGGTGAGTTTTATTCACTTGTTGGTAATATAACTAATGAAACGACATTGGTACAATGCGAACAGGTACTTGAGAGTAAAAGACGCAAACGACTGATCCCTCAAGACTAAGAGGAAAAATGTTATCCGACAAGGTAATTTTAACTTCCAAAGGGTTATCATTATCAGTTGCACATTCAAATTGCTCGCTGAACTTAACCACTAACTATATGGTGGTCGCAGATACTACATGGTTGAGACTCACGCTAGGCTTAGAACCATCGGTTTTCTTGGTCATCTTCATGCTTAGACAGATCTGAGAACCGACGTCGTCGGGAGCTTTTTATCACTCTGCCCTAGAATCCTTTGGTAACAACTAGTCAAACTGAGTTCGATGACACAGTATTCTGATCAGAGTAAAAAAAATGATGTGTTGATCATGGAAACTATTTATAGTAGCATTGGGAACACAACAGTATCGATTAGGTCTGCTTCTAGTACCTTCATCTGTTGTCTGTCGTAGTTCCATCGGTACGTCATGAATGATTATTTACGACAACAGTGAAATAAATTTGCCACATCGTCGATGTTGCGAACGTTTATCAGAATCAGCGGTGCTGCCTAGGGTCATCTTGTCTGTTGTTTCCCCATATTTGCTACAGACGTGATCCTAGGAACCGCGGTGATCGTTTGTGCACACAGAGCAGCAAGTCACCTCTGGGATATGCAGATATAATGATCATCCTAAAGGAGAGATTCAGTTAATATGAAGCTTTTGCACATTCAAATAATTCATTACGCAATAAAAATCTAACACAACAACTTTCGGGTTGAATTTTACGACCACCAGAAGTAATTGCTACTGTGAAACAGTTGATCGAGAGATGAATGAGTTCTTGGTTGAGGAAATAGTGGCGAGGTGGACAAGTCTAATTACTTCAGTGGGTTAATCAACCTGTTGGATATCGTCTCTCTTTGAGAATCCAAGATTGATTTCCGCTGGTCTTAGTCGTGCGTGTTGTAGAAACAACAATAAATTTTCCTGTTGAAGATCAGGTGTAAACTGCCGTGGTTGGGCCAGCTGTCACGTGCGACTCGGAAATCCGTACGGTACATACAGAAGGCAGTCAACGATTTTGGTTGGGCGTTGATGTTTTCATAGTATTACTCGATTTTGACGAGATATACGTAGTGTTGGGTAGCTGACTTAAGTCCGTGAACCAACACTTCGAATTAATTTGGCAAGTAGTAGTTTTTCTTCCTCTGTTTCGGATTGGGTGCCTTCACAAGTATTGTTCTGCAACAAGATCTACAGACGAAGGTGGGGAATGGTCACCATGACGCGAAAATCTTGGGCTGATTTGGTAAAATGTTAAGCATACCTAAATGACCAGTCGGCTTGTCTAGTGGAATCGGAACAGTTTTGCCATCAACCACGCTTTAACAGCACGTGCTTTGTCAGTTGATTCGACAGACCTCGTGGGTCGTCCCAGCCGCCAGAGCCGATGAGGTACCAAATCGTGTGTGGTTTCCATGCATAAGCTTTGATTCCACCGAGACCAACGACCTTTAACTCATCTGTTACTTCAAACGTTTCGAGAATAACTCGATGTTATATCATTATTTTACAAAAAAGAAGAGTAGCCGGTCTACGAACCATATGAAGGCATTTCAACCTGAAGTGGACGGTGAAGTTTCAGTCTAAACAGCTGTTAGTTGATCGAAAATCTGTCTTATTCAGTGCATGGTATATCCACAGCTGTCGGGAATATGATGAAAACTAATCTCAGTGAGCCATTAGGAAGTGACGTATATGGTTTGTCATGCAGTATGAAGGCTGAAAACCATGAGAGCACTCTACAGCTCTTTCCTCGTTCATAGGCATCATCATCAATGCACATCCACCGAGCCTCAGCGGGGACTCTAACTCGGGATGAACGATTTTGGGTAGAATACCAGGCTGCCTGGGTTGAGTCTCAGCAGTTGGTTCAACGTTGTGTCCTTCCGTCACTACCTTTGATCGTCAACAATCTGTCTCCGGCAGTGATGAACATCTTCTTAGAAAGCCTAAGTGAGACGAAGGCAATACTTTACAAACAACCTAGTCAACTTGGCCACTAATTGTATACTTTACATGAGGAAAATCTGTCATATTCCGTGTCTATTAAGCAGGAACTTCGAAGCTTCGTTAGCCGAATGGCATGGTACCGTATTGTCTTTTGACTGACGACAGTGTGCTAAATCGGGTATCTTCGTGGGGGTTTAGAGTGAAACTTGCCAATAAATAATCGATTTAACAGTGCAGCTGTTTAGGGCATTGGTTACAGACTAAGTATATACTATGCAAGTGGCTTTTAGTCCCACAGAAGAGCGCAACACGCATCGCTAAAATAGGATTAACTTCATGACTTCATATGTGATTCAAACGTATACGAAATTACTCGTTCTCACCATGAATACAGATGCACCAGCCAAAAGCGTATGAAGTAAATGTATAAAGAGTGAATTCACCAAATTCAGTGAGGTGTAAGGTAATGTTGAATTTTGAGGTATGTAGGCAATTTTTGTTCAAGCAGCATGGATGCGCTGTGCTTAGCTTATGCAACTTGAATAAATAAATTTCAAAAAAGAATCTTCCGCGTTATCGGTACGTGTGGATTTGAATGAATGTATCAATAAAATAACTCATTAAAAAATACTATTGTTCCTCAAGTGCTACTACCAAAATAGGCCCCCGGAGTGTAAAGAGTCAGTTAAGGATGATAAGTAAATTGAATCGCCTCCATGGGAGTCAGCTGTAACGCGGTCCAAACAGTAGTTGAAAGAGCATCCCAGTGCCCATGTGTGGTCTAAGACAATACAGAATGTTCCACAGACTGCAATTAGATTACTTGAATTTCATGTGCTCTACCGACAAGAAATATGTGGTCAGGCAATTTCGGGTTTGACTTGGGGAAGAAGGAAGACCTTACCAGTAGTGCGAAGTAAAAAAACTGGTATCGTAAAGTCAGTTAGTTCCGCTTATTATTATCATCATCATTGCCTCGCGGTGTTCTACATTTACTCACTGTCAATAAGATGGAGTGGTATCCAAATTGGTAGAACGACGAATCAATAAGTATTAGAATAAATCACGGACAATACTGTTACAATGCAATGGGATAAGAGGAAATGGAGCACTGGATGATGGTGTCTTCTAATTTTGCGCTTATCCATATGTGCGAGGGAGGGAGTATGTGCGAATTTCATCAGGACTAACTTGACTGCCGTGGTGTAGTACGCAAAGATCAGTGTTCCTCCTCGGGGCGTTTGCTCGTGTTCGATCAGCAAACTAAAGGGAAGAAAAACTCGATCAGCGTAAAGGCTCAGTAAGTGTATCAACAGGATCCTCACTACATTGGAGAACCAGTATCCACGACCTTAAGAATCCACATGCAGAACCACCAGTAGATTGGCTTGATAACGAATGACTCGGCAGCGCCACTGGGCAGCAGCAATTTAGGCCAGTATTGATGGAGTTCAAGTTTCGTACAACAGTGGTGTTTTTCATGCAGTTATACTTTTCGACCACCGATGAGGCAATTTGAATCGGTCATGTAGTGTATAATAAACTTCCTAAGTGGGGTGCAAAACATCGACGAATTCCGCACATGGAATCAACAGTTTAGAACGTTTGCTTGCCACTTTAGAGGTCAGAGGTTTAAATCGCGCTCCTGCCGATTTCTGTGTTGGTAGACAGTGATCCACAGTCGTCCAATTCGTTGCCACACCTGACCTACTAGGACCTCATGTGGTTCTCCTTTACAAGTCAGGGGATCTCGTTGTTGGCTGTCGCAGTTAGTGCAGTGGGCCTTTGAGGCTACGGGGTTTGCCCCTTCCACTGCACTCGAGCGCAAGCACGTAATACAAAAAAGTATTGGTTTTACTGTTGAGCTGGTCGAAAAAACGAACGTCAACCTGTTTGACCCGAATCTAGAGGAAGACCATCATGCTCAACTCTTTGTCTTGCTGCAGGCAAGGAGTCGCAAACAGTAGAGAACATGCATTCAAACACTTGCTCCACCTACTAGATGTTGTCAGTTGTGGTTCTCTTCCCACTTTTTCATGCACTGGATTTAGAGAACACAGATTGGCAAGGAAGATCGTCTTCAGTGATTTGTAGTTATGCCATTACACCAAAGATATATTTGAACCAATCAAGGAAAGGGGCCAGTCTGACTAATAGTTTGAAGTGATAGGGATTAGGGATCACGAATATTGTGGTCCATGACATGGAAGAAAAAATATTAAAGACCGGAACAGTACACTTAGACATTTGTGGTGTGTCTGGCTTCCACGAGACAATTCCAATTAGTGAATATAGGCAGGAAGATCCGACTATGCATCGTGACAAGTTGTATTCACACACGTTAATCTTCGTATCTATATCACCATGGAACTTTTGGAGTAATTGGTAGCAAGCATCTGTGATGTTCCAAATGTTGTGTTAGTTCTGATATTACAGAAATTGGATGGCACAAAAACCCTGCTAGGTAGGGAATAGTAGAACTGCTTTACGCCCCAGTGCGTGCACAAAGTCGTTTGTATTGTGAGCGTGGGGAAGGAATAGATGTACTTTTCACTGGGTCTTTGTAAAGAGGATGAGCAGAGTCAGTGGGAATCTTTGTAGGCAGCTTTTGGCAAGCTTTGCTTTTTCGGGGTGTGACAAAGTGGGTTAAATTCCGTCAGGGTATATCACTGGCAGATGATAAGATCTTCAGGGATCTAGCAATGAACCTGAAGTCATTCAACAACAGGCGAGGAAGGATGACAGGTGAGACACATAGCCAATGATGTAGGACACAAAAAGAGAGAGCGTTTGTGTAGTAATCACAATGAACTGATCAAACAGAATGTATTGAAACTGCCCCACCCAGAACTACGCAAACGAAAGCAGAAAGAAGACCAGGGCTGAGAAATAGCACGTTGGTTGTATTGCAGAACTGTTTTGTATAAATATGTTGAATCAGAGAAGAAAATTGGTAGACTCGATCAATCACCGAGAGCTTTTGTTGTACCTGACCTGGGCGATCCCGACCGGTTGAGGCTCATCCGCGTGCGTGGCTACGATGCCGTGCCTGCCCGTGTCACGTGACAGTTGCTGAATCACCATAGTTCGATAAGATCGCCGGGGGGTGGGGCTACGGAGTGGAAATCCGGACTAAGTTGTAAGCATCAGACGGATCTGAAATTTGTGACGCCATCTTGGAGGTCAGGAAAAGGAGAATCGCGAACACGTGGCATACCACATAAGAAATTATCCGCATATACTTGAGGAGAAGAGCAGTTTCATGTTCGGGAATAGTATAAATGCAAGCAGAAAATAATAATGGGGACAGTATTGCACCCTGGGGAACGTCTCGGGTATTGATAACAAGGGGTTTGGTTGTTATAACGAGTGAACTGCTGGAGTGTGTAAAAGTAATCTGGCAATGAAGAAACTAGTGAAGGCTTGATAGCGGAAAGGGAGAGAAAAGAAAGCAGCTTATTCCTGTCCATGCAGCTGAATGCTTCACTGTAGTCTAGGAAGCGTATTCTTACCGCTTTACTCTTCCTGTCTAACGGGGACAGATTGTAATGTGTCGGAATAGTGAGGGCATCAAGGGCGGAACGTGACTGTTGGTAAGCAAACTGGTCAGGACCTGAAACATTAAAAATTTCGGTCGATCTTTAGAAAACTAATTGTTCAGAAACTTCGAAGGAGACAGAGGTACGAGCAATGGGAAGGAATTCCGAGGAACCTTTTTAGGGAACAGGAGTTATGGCTATTATACTCCAACGATCTGGAATCTTCATCTTTCAGACAGGTTAACAAGATCAGAAGCAGTAGGACTGCAGGTAATCGCACACCCCTTGAACGTTGTATGGTTGAGTCCGTCAGGTCTTGATGATTCACCGGAGTGAAGGGGGATAAATTCTTTGTAAACGTCTACGGTGGGTTTGTGAAATGGAAGTTTCTGAGATAAGATTTCTTCAAGAATCATAGAAACAAAAGATCGTACTGCTCTGTTGAATGACTTGTTGAACTTGTCTGCGTCAACAACAGCAGATCTGTGTGCGGCTGAACCACCAGTTAGATCTTTCAAGAGCTTCCAGGTGTTGCGATGGTTTTTGTTTGTTATAAATCTCTGCGTGTAGATGGAATTGAGGGGACATAACTGAATCTAAATGGATTTTGTTAGTATCTTGACGACTAATATATTAATTTGTTTGAAGGCGAATTCCTTTTCCAGACGCGGCTGTCCGCGGATAGTGATGCGAACAATGTTACTTTTTCTAACTGCGAGATTATTGCTTCCAGAAACACACTCGGGAAAAAAAATTTAGATCAACTCTACTCCGGTAAGTGTGAAGTAGGATTACGAAAAACGATGAATTCGTGGTGCTTAACAAAAGTTATCTGTGATTGGGTGGTGCACACAACCAGCCCAGAGGATGATAACCGGTAATGAATGTTCCAAATTGCAACCAGAATTCCTCTTCACCTCACAATTACGTGTTTTTATTTAGGTAATTTATTTATGAATGTTATCGTTGTTCCAACTTGATTGCATTCACAGGAGCAGTTGTCATGGTGACAAGGATCGACGAAACCAGCAAGGAAAACTACAGTTCGGTTAGTGCCAAGGCAAACAAACTTGTTGTGTCAACCTTTTTAGTGCGCAAATCGAGGGCTGAAGCCTCCTGATAAGCATCGCTTCGCTGAATGCTCACAGCTTCCATTTGGGATTGCGTACTATCACTGAAGGATTTTATCAGGTCAACCTTGTGACCTGATGGAATTAAGTGTTTCACAGTTGAGGGAGCCGGAGATTTGACGTCATTCCCTGCGGCCGCATTGGGTTGCGTCATTGATTTTGCAAACCATTTGGGTATGTGCACCGACACATGTCGAGCCAAGCAGCGATCCGTTCTGCCAATGTATGCGTCACCGCAGCTGTAAGTGAGACATTATGATCGGCAAGACTGTTGGAGTGATTTGTGAAACGTAACCCTTTGGTGGTCTGCAATAGATGTAATTGCGCAGCTGTGTACGAAAGCCTTATTGACTGCATTGAGATTCCTACTTATTTGAATATACTCATGGTCACCTTTAAATGACAAAATAAAAATTTGCTTTTCGACCATGACTGCTTTTTCGCGCGCTGTCCTAGGCTTTCGGTGATGTTCGATGAACTTTTCGGGATAACCATTGACCAGCAATGTGTTTTGTATGTACTCCTCTCCATTTTGCACTCGATCACTGGTGCAGATTTTTTGTGCTCTGTTGAAGAGAGTCCTGACTAATCCACGTTTGTAGGCCATTGGAGCAAAGCTAGAGAATCGTAAACAGCGACCGACTCCAGAACAACTTTCCATCCAGACATCTGATTATTGGAATAGTTAAAAAAGGCAGACTTCTGGCACTTTGTTCTCCGTAAGTAACAGAGATTAGGATGAATAGAGTTTACGGTGTTAATAAAGAGAATGAATCGTTCTCCATTAGAAGAAACTAAAATGCCATCAACAAATCGTCTGTAAAGGGAAAACTGAGCAATATTATCACAGTTTTCTTTCGATCATTCCCAGAAACACGTCTGCCAAGGTCGGACCCAGAGGACTTTTCACGGCCACATCATAAGGCTGTTTGTGGGGTTTCCCTTCAAAACTAAAATGGATATTCTCTGTGCACAAAAGAATGGGTTCCTTGATGTATTCAACTGGAACAGGTAAATGAAAGTTGCACGAAGAAATAGAATCACATAGATAACCAAGTGTCTCACGAAGAGGTACTTTGGTGAAAAAGGGATTCAACACCAACTGAGTACTTTTTTCATAAATCACTAAAATCTTGTTCAACGTGTCAACGAGTACAAATGGGTCGTGTAGACAGAATGGTGTTAGATGTTTCCGAATGGGGGCACGGATATCAGCAAGCCAGTGTGCGAGTTTCTGACATGTTGAGTTACGCATGCATAATATGGGTCTCAAAGGAACTCCAGACTTGTGGACTTTTGGTGACCCTCCTAAATTGGTTTCAGTTTCTTGTATGTGCTTTCGATAAGAATCTATGTTGGAACAGAATCTGTAGTAGTCTGAATATCTGTTTCTCCATTAGAGTATTATTGCCCGGGGTATGGTCCGGTTTGAAACGTTTGCGTCGGAGAGTATGTCTTCCATCTACTGCATTTACTCTTTCTTATTCGTAGTTACAATGCCCGATCCTTCATTTGGTTAGAGGCACAATAAACGGCCCATTTGTTCCAGTTTTTTAACAAGTATTCGATGTTCTGACGACAAACAACACCATTGGCGTACGGGTGCAGACAGGTTTTGTTCTGAGATGTTAACTAATTTTGCCCTGAACCAACCGGCGTTGTCCGAAGACCTGGGCACCAGATCTCTCTTGTTTCGAACAAAGCTGACCCACTTTCCTAGCTGGTACTTTAAATTTTAGTCCCCATGAGAGCATTTCAATCTGCACCGTGATTAACAGGCAGCCAGAAAGATAGTGAATGTATGCACTCGTGTCTGTGGGGATTAGTGAACTTTCGTGCACTTTGCACATACTGCCCTCGAGGCTTTTTACTGTTTTCGAATTGGTTTTTCGCACCATTTCTCTCGAAAAGTTCTCAGACCTTATTCGGCACATTAGCGATAACGAGCTTGGAGGAACTGGAAGGCGTTGTTTTGTTTCCATGAATTTGTATAAATTTGCTCGATCTGCTTCAGTGCGAGCATTTGCGATTTTAACGAGGTGCACGTTTTGCTTTGGCAATCCCTCTTTCGATAATTGTTTTAGGAATCGGTTTGGAAATCGACACGAAAGCGTGCATTCAGTGAGGAATTCAACACACACCTTTTCCACTGTTGATCTAAAATGTAGAGTTAATAAACAGTCCAGAGATCGCGTGACATCCCAAGAGAGTCTTCTTTTCAGAAATGTAAAGCCTTGGGTCTCCTTTATCCAATTCATGAGAACAGAAAGAAGACATAGGTATCGAGATGCAAGCATTTTGTTAACTCTTGTCCACTGTGCATGTAAAACATTTCAGTTTATATATCATATTGTAAGAAAAATAATACGGTGGAATGGGTTAGATCTAAAACTATTACAGTGGGTTCCGTGGGAGAAGGCAGAGTTTTGTTCAGCTAGTGCCAAGAATTCGTTCAGATATTTTTCTACTAGGGTCACTCAAATTGCAGTTATCCGATCAGATGGGTCAAGGAGAGCTATTCGACATACTTGATCCCCGTGTTTCACAGGGCTTGTTTATAGGGACATTGGAGCAGAATACGTGACTATCAGTACAGTATGATATTTTGACGAGCGAACCAGTGTATGCCAAAGCAGAAACACAAACAGAACAACATATTAAACTCAGAATTGTCGATAAATCTGTGGTTCATCCAGGTACGGCGATGCTGGTCATTGACATGCATTCAAATGATGGTCTGTCAACAATTCAGTAAGTGAGCAGGCTAATGAATGCGTATGTATGTGTGGCGGAAGTGCCGAGCTTACAGCTAAGTCAACGGACCGTCAATTGTTCTCATGCATAGCAACTATTCGTGGGAATGCTCTGTGGTGCTCTGTTCATAAATGAACATTTCCCACAGTCAAATTTCATTTTAGAAACCGAAGAAACCCAAAATCAGATGGACTACACACTTCGTTGATACAATCATTTGGTGTCTTTTTAGCCGCTGGCTTTTTACTACCCCACGCAGTGAACGGAAGAATTCTGAAGTATGCAGTCAGACCAATTACTGGTTATTTTACCCAAAATCCGTTTGAAAGTTGGGAGAATACTTGTAATAAAATTTGCCTCATTCTCACAAAAAACCCCAATTAGTTTTATTATTCAAAATAGAAAAATAAAGTGTTATTATTTCTCCATGTCATATTCGTACCTACTGTGCACAACTTAATCACAAGAAAAAAACAAATTAAAGCAAGCAACAACTGTTATTACCTTCATAGTAGGCTTCACGTGATTTAGGCACCAATGTCAACATACTCTCTGAGCTGCCCATCACAGAAGTGATGGAGACAAGTCATGTGATGCAAACTGCAACCGAACTGTGTTTACTATTCAAACATCACGCATGTCGATGTTTGACATGGTTCAGTATTTTCAGCAAACTGTGAGAGTATTTCCGAGAACCAGATAAGTTTCCAGTGGAACGGTTACAATATCTCGGGGTGCTATGGAATCCGATGGACAGTTGATGTCCCTACAGGCACAGGTGACCAAACTATTCGCTAAAACCATCCTCACCCCACCTCCTCATTTCCTCCGAAATAATCCAAATCCTATGCATCAATGAAATCCTTTATTGAAATCTAAATGTTTTGTGTGAATTAGGCAGCTTGACCGTTCTCAAACGGCTGTCCATTAGTATATGGTTGAGCCACCTTCGGATGATATAACAGCATTTACTCGTTCATTCATGCTCGCCATCAACCGTCTGATATCTTGTGGTATACGATCCCCTTCCTCCTTTGAGGCTTTATTCAACCAACCAAGAGATTTGTATTGCCGCTCCTGACCCATTCTCCTCGCGAGTTGATCCCACTAATTTTCCATTGGGTTGAGATCGGGTGATCGGGGCGGGGGGAGGGGGCTATGGGTCGTCTTTGTATCGCGATGCGCATGAAACCTGCGTATGGTAAGGAACGATATGCAGGTGCGTTGTCGTCCCGAAAGATGGCTTTAGCAGTTGTGCTCGACAGTGACAAGTTGAGTCGGATCAGCAGTTCTGGGTAAACTTGACGACTGACGGTGCCGATCGGAAATACCATCCGTCATTTCCACCAGATAGCTCCCCAGACATGCACTGAACCCCCACTGTGCTGCACTGCTGGTGTCATCATATCACTTTTATGAATTTCAGAGAAAAGTTTCTAAACACAGCCTCGACGACTATATTTGAATAACGAAAATACTGATTCATCGGTTCAAACGATCGATTTCCATTGTTCTTCCCTCCAAACGCACCTCCCCACTGCCCACTCCAACGGCTACTTCCGACGACTTCCGGTCAATGGAGGGGTAGAAATGCGCCTCCTTGATTGAAATTCATTTTCTTTGAATCAGGGATACACAGTGACGATGGAGGCCAGATAGCCTGATTGGTTACCGACCCTGGTGGGTGAATATCTAGATATCTAAATAATCGTCTGATTGCTTCAGTATCACCTTTGTGTGGTCTCCAGCTTCAGACGACTGTCTCCTTTTGTGCGCATCACGTGAACTCGAAAACACAGTTAACCATGTTGGCTGTCAAATTAGAAAACGCAAGCAATTGTAACTGTGTCTGATCTTCATAACTGCCTCATGATTTCCGCTCATGCAACGGTAGACTGTATCACGTAGAAGTACAGCTGTGTTGGGCTTGTCTGAAATATTCCTAACAGACTCTACGGCGTTCACGGAATGTAACTTATTTTATTTTTTCCTTTGGCTGGGGGGTGTTTTTGGCGAATGGTGCGTACCGGTCGAAAATGGATAGTTCTTTCCTCATTGACAGTAGAAATCGATGCAAACAGTTTGGATTTATCTGACACGTGACTCCTTCGGATTTCTAATCAGCTCCGATATCACCTGGTTTTCGTAAAAACATCTGTATATTATACACTTTGCTTCGGTTGGAAAAGCTCTTCAGATGTGGGAGAATAACTGCAGCCATCAGCCAAATTTTAATCAGTAGAAATCAAAGTATAGAGTATATCAATGCTTGATTTTCTCTCAAAAGGTGACATTTAAAACTGAACAAACAAATATTGCCAAACTAGTTCCTACGAATGTTTCTCACTTCATAAGTGTGCATTTTCCTCCTTATTTGAATCCCATGTTATCTTGGGATCCGGGATTTCACAACACAGCCAGAAACGAGAGAGTCAGAACAAATTCGGCTCGTTGTTGGAATAATCTTTTCTCGGTGAAAGTGAAGACGTTGGTATCATACTTTTCTCTCCCCTTTGAATTTGATTCTTCTGCATAACCTGTATGAAATGAAGTGTCAATGGTTGGGATCCCTTCATATTTCCCATAAACTGTAGGAGCTCTCATTTCAAATCAAACGAAACTGGTCAGAGTTTCTCTGATAAACAGATGTCTCAGATACAGACATCGAATTCACTTCAGAGAGATTGGAGTACTGAAGTATCGAAGACGTGCAGCACTGTTACCTATTCCTCGTTCTTCAACTGAGTGAGTCGTTGGAGCTAATGTAATGAAACAAGCAATATGTTTCCCTATTTTCAAAAACTACCAGTACGTTTACCAAAATACATCATCCGATGACTCGTTTTACTTTGCACTTAGGGCGTGTAATGTGCCGGTGATCCTTAATAGTGCAATCCACCTGTGAAGATACGGGATATACCCGTCTCGCTGCACTCCTGCGCAAGCATAGCCGCAGAATCAACAGACTCCAACGACCAGCCATCACCAGGTGTTTACCGAAGAGGCAATATCAAATAAACCAACTGGTAACCTTGCAAATATTTCTTCAAACATATATAACAAACGGCCATTTAGGTTTGCCGAAACTATTAGTTAGCGCTGACGAAAACTCAACAGAGTCACTTCAATAGTATTTGGAAAACTCACTTTGGTGAGCATGTTCTTCTTCAGTGATTCTTATTCATGACAGTATAATAGAATATGTGTGACAAGATCCATATCGGAAACAGTAAATAAAGACAGTGTAAGGGATCGGTGTTCACACAAGTTTATCCGGAATTATCACATGCTGAGCGTATAAGCTTTTGAACGGTCTAGGACCTGCCATTCGATGGTCATTGGACCATGGTAGAATAGGTACATGAAAAAATCGTTTCTGAATGTACGAAGAGGCTTTGTGGAGGCGAATATACCTCTGTGGCCAAGATCTGTCTTCGCACTGATCTGGACAACGGACCTCGAACCCTATGCAGACGGCAGAAAACAGTATTTATGGCCCAGTTTTTTTTCTCGAAAGCATGTGATTTTAATTTATTTATCTCACTTGAAATCCGCATAAATCCTAAATCTTACTTAACGACCGTACGGTATGGAAGTGAGTCACTCAAGCGCGATGAAGCTAAATACACTGGGACAAACATTTCCACTAAGTGAGTTCGATATTTATTTTCAAATGGAAAGCAAAAAACCTCGTCGATTTCTTCTGATCTCTTTTTCTGATGAGATTCATGTGCGAAATTCATCTACGCTCGGTGAAGTACACAGGCACGTTGATCCTGTGCTTTCTACGTGTGATGAAGCGCCAAGAAAGCTACGCGCAACAATTAACGAATATCACGAGCAAATCATCTCATCGTGCATTGTCGAACATTTTTAGCACGTTTATATTTTCTTGATCAACCTTCCAAATACTCATACTTTTGACCTTGGAAGTGTTTTCTCACTCATGATTGCCAGAAAACTCCTATAGGAAGGTTTGGGATGATATATTGTGGACAGACAGCCAAGTCTTGCTAACCGTTAGCTCGCCCGTGCCTGTCCAAAATCCAGGTCAGAGTTTAGGCGAAAGGAAACGCGATCTGCTGGACAACGGATCGATAAGACGAGAAGTGATCCCGGTCGAGTGGTGGCTGGCCATATTACCAAGTAACCACTCGGAAGAGACGTTGTTCGATGCCAACTTGGGCTAATTAGCATGTGTTGCAATGATCAGTGACAAAGAATCTTGGATCCCATCCAAACTGTCTGTTTCGTGGTAATAACATGAGATAGTTCGAAGCTAGAAGATTCTCCACAATAGACCTAGTGGTTCGGATTAGAGCAGCTTTAACGTATAATAGTGTCACACCTATGTTGGACAACAATAAAAGGTTTCGGAACAGAGGACATCAAAAGAGATGTTTCCTCAAACGATCGTCATCCAAAGGAGCAAAACACTAGACTTTCAGCATTTTAGCAACTGTACAATGAACGCATTCGATTTCACTTTTCACTAGCTATTTCGGTCACGGTTTTCTAGAACGTTTTATTCCCAGAATTTAAGTGTTTCCAACAAAGCCTGTTTGCTTGAATTACTTTTCTACAGTGAAAATCCATTAACTGACAAGGAAGCGGCCGCTCCCAGTCCTGTTGTTTTTGTATACATAATGCAGAATGTCACCTGCAGTTTCATTCGTAAAATGCGCGACTAATATGGGACCTCTCATACTACTGCATATTAAGGTCTCTGTATTCTCTAACGAAGCCATATCCGGTCAGAACGACCGAATACCCATTACGATGAGGAATATAAAGTTTCGAAACAAAACAATTTATTTTGAACTAATTAAATTCGATTAGGTGATTAGGTGTGTGCCAGCTCTTGATAAGAGTTTTCCTGTGTTCAGCAGTGTGAGAGCAATGAATTGCATTTCATCCATGGCTCAGCTTTTAGCTTTCTGCGCAGTGTTCGTTTCCAAACATTGACTCTGACCAAAGCCCCCAAAGTCTACGTGCAGCGTGCGTTGTCGGAAGCTAGACAAATTTGCCTACGTTCGTCCGACCTCGTTGACTGTTCTGGACGACTCATTGGCTTTTTAGACAGGTCACTCGTCACACACCAGACTTTTTCGATCTGCCTGGCTATTTCAGAAAAGGAAACACATTTGGTAGAAGGCGGATATTTAACCCTTCTCGAAACCTGTTAGTTTCTTTCAGTGTGGCATTACTCAGAAAACATTCGGTGTGAATTCTGTAAGATGCACACGTACAACCAAGGTGAATGAAGGTCACTCGGGTCATAGTACGCATGAATCACGTGATGCCGGTTCTCATGGATTCGCAGGTCACCAAATCCACAGATCGAACTAACCAAGTTGTTGCCTGGCTCAATGGTCCGTCTGCATCGAAATTTTCCATGGGACAGAGCATGGGAACAGAGGGGTCACATAATTTTACCATCCTCGTGTTTTACGTCTTCTGCTCCAATTACCAAGCAGCGTACAGCTTCATTATAAAATCTGTTGTATTATGCATCCGGTCGATCTGACAAGACGTGGTTTCGTTAAGGGGTACAGAATCGCAAATAATCTGAAAAATGAGGGGGTCCTTTACCTTTGTCGTGCTGTGTATATCTTAAGAATAATTAGTTGCATTTTATTCAACCGTATGCATGCAGGAATAGCAATGTACAAACATTTGACCGGTACACGACTACCTCGGAAACTGATTGGTTATCTTTTGACCACTTAAGCCCCACGAGAACTTTTTTTTAATCGGAGGATAACACGCAATAGAGGTATGGTCTACTTGTGCGCCGCTGAAATTTTGATTTTCCAGTCTATAGTTTTCGTGTAGCATTTATGCAAAAACGATCCCTTCCCAGAATCACCACATATATTTGCCATGTCCGATGCTAGTTCACCACAGTAAGTACGCACGCGAGATAACACCTCACAACAAGTATTATGTAACTCACTGTTATGCTACGGCTGTTACAACGATGACTACTAGCACAAACAATGTTATTTCAATTCCTAATAATGCTCACACTAATAATGCTGAGGATGATACCCCGACCGCCACTGCCATCGACAGTAATATCTTTCGCATCCAAAAGTCATACACCACGGGCCGGAATCGAACCGGCGAACTTTCGCTTACCGGACTGATTCCCTACCGGTTGAGTTATTGCGAAGTGGCTAATCTAAAACACAAGATCCTGGTACCAATAATACGTTATACGAACAGTAATCTCATCGGATAACTTTAGGCGCATGAAAGGCAACTAATCCTGCTCCTCAGGGAGATTCAGTTCGGAATTTCTGTGCGGACGTCAAATACCTGAGCTCACTGAACCGGTTTTCGTGGAGACTGCCTACGACGCGCCAACTGAACAATTTAGATACTTTCATGGGATTTTGTTGGCACGAGGAGACCGAGACTTGGAGAACGATTGCTACCGACACACGAGAGAAAAAAGTGGGTACCTAAATCTGTTACTTTTCTCTGTCAAATTTGACGACTGAGATGCTCCGTCTACTTGTTTCGGGGTTTGACTGTGTGTTTGATATTAAAAGAAAGGTATGCTATAAGGTCCTGTACATGGGCCCAAACCCTTAAGCCAAACCAAAAAGGCACATTGTGCTGTACTCAAAGCTTGACATTGTTGCGTCTACCTCTGTTGGTTCAAATGTCAGTTGATTTTTTCACACTCCACGGTTGCATTATGACCCAACCAGTGACACTCATTAGGAGGTTTGTTTGGTTCACGTTGATGGTGCACAAATAACAACCAACCAGAGCTGCCGCCGTTCGTTTTCTGCCAGGGTATACTTGTTTCGGACATCTCTATTACTGACACACTGCCAAAAAGTTTGGGCACACAAGTTCCGTTCGAATGTGATGCACGGAAAACTATGCCAGACAAAACAAGTCAATAATAGGCCAGCTAGGTTCAACTCCAACAATATTAGCAATTGATAAAATGCGTCAACGTCCGGACGAGCGCACCACTCAGTTTCACTTTGAATATTCATTAATCTATCGACACGATTACCAGATGTGCCCCACGCATGGGACGTTCGAGCGAGATCCCAGAAAGTATTTTGTACACCCCTTTTGCGTGTATGTATTTCAGCTAACAAAGTCTTCCGCCGCTCTCTTAATCACCAATTCAAAAAGACTTGGCATTTTGAATCCGTTATACTGATCGGTTGGTGGTGCCGAAGAATTACAAGATAGACGTAAATCTTCTAAAGAACCCATGATTATTTCGCAGTCTAATGATTCACCCAGTTTTGTTGATACTTTTAATGGATGTGATTTAACTTTGATTCACATGTGAAATGAAGAAATATTCGTGACCGTATTCAAGAAGTACTTTCTTGATCTTTTTAAGTAGCACACAATCTAGATCGGTACGAAAATATTTTTCTTGCAGTGTATACACTCAGCTTATTACTGTGAGTCAACTGAGGCTGTGCGCGTAGGTTGCGTCAGACTTTTTAAGTAAACCCACTGAACTGGTTGCCCGGTTGAACTCACCGGAAACCGATCAAAACTTTCTCGGGCACAATGAAAGCGACCGTTTTCTTCCTCCTCAGGTGATGGTAGTGAGGTCCGAGTTCATGTAAACAAAACTGCACAACAACTGAGAGATACGGGGATGGATGGAGCACCAGACGAATATGGTGAGCTGACGGGGGGGGGGGGTTGCCTGAAAAGTGGAGTAAAAAGAACAGTCAGTCAAAACCAAGATTCATCGACCTCACGAACTACTCGTAAGTAATCGCGTGATATATAAATATGTGATAGCTAACTGTAGAGGCTTGGCC
This sequence comes from Fasciola hepatica, assembly GCA_948099385.1. Lineage (NCBI taxonomy): Eukaryota > Metazoa > Platyhelminthes > Trematoda > Plagiorchiida > Fasciolidae > Fasciola > Fasciola hepatica. The sequence goes on along the minus strand of CANUEZ040000012.1, from coordinate 2,083,358 downwards.
GAAAGAGTGCTTGTTAAAGAAATAAGCTGGGAGGAGGGGCAAAGCTCACATGAACCGAGTGGTCTCACAAGAGGTTTTAGATCCATATGTCGAGATCAGTGAAGACAATTCTGATCCAGGAAGCAAAACTGAGGCTCCGTAGAGGCAAACTCAATCAAAGGCCCTGAACGAGCTCTTTTAAAATAAATCTCTTGCTTGTATTTTATTCTCAACCGCTGAGTGATCTAAATTCATTTGGTCTCAACAGCTTGAGTTCCTCCGTAAATGCATTCAATGACCCCCTTCAGTTTGACTATAAACCAAGCAATTCTACTGTGGTTACTATCAGTTCTCTAGTTCATCTCGCTACGAAAGACTCGAACACATCCGCGAAGTCTGTACGATGTGCTTTCCTAGATTACTCATCCGCTTTGGGTTCTGTTCCTTGGCCCATTCTTCCTTCCTCGTAAACTGGGAGATTTTGGTTGTCCCACACTCAGCAAAGTAGCACCGAGTATGAATAGTGAAGAGCGGCAAAAACAGCGGAACCGATCGTGTGCTTCCAGTGAAATTTTGTCAGTCCATCTGAATGCTACATACTACATATATAGACATATTCAGTAATTCAACATTTTTTTCAAAATGTCCTTCGGATCTCGTTCAGCTTTGTGCTCTGCGTCTCACTGGGAAGAAATCGACTACGTTAGTCCAATGAATAGAACCAGAACAGTCGCTTCGTGTCATTGACATAGTAGTCAGTATATACTTGAGTATTTGTTTGCGTAATTTACTTCCTGTTGGCTGCACCGCAATAAACCAGGTGGCAGAACAACTGCCCGTTAAGCGTGAAGTCACCGGTTCGATTCCGGCTCCGAGCGTGGAATTTTTGATGCGAAAATTTTTAGTAAGTTTCTGCTCTCCTTATATATGAATATTCGTTCTACACCATTGCTTGAAAAGAGATATCGATAGTGGCTGACAGGTCAAGGCACAACCTAAATTGTATAACTATCATTGTAACTTTCCGACCATTCCGTCGTCATATGAATAGACTGTTGAAGTGGATTGATATTAACACTGTGCCAGGAATCAGAACCGGCTACAACATCGTCGGACTATTTGAAAGTAAAGGATGGCTAGGTGAGGTCATACACGTAGCAAGCAAACGAAAATGGTGGTAGAATATCAACTTGTATCACCCCAGTGTTTATAGGGGTTGTGGAAGATCTATGACGACTATGATATGTGAACTGGGATCGGTTCGTGAAATAGTATCTTAAGCAATTGGAGAGCATTGGGGGTATCCCTTGCTGATCTAAACGATATATTAAAAGTCCTGTACTGGGCGAATTGGAAGCATTTGTATAATTCAGGAAACAGACGTGAACGAGTTTGCGTTTCTGGCCAAACAATGACGCTAACAAATGGATAAAACAGCTGGTGGCTTCCAAGATAGAACGCTATTTTTAGTAGTGAAATGTTGACGGCGGACTCGAGTTCGTCAACTATTATCCGCTCAGAATTCATGAGCAAGACTGACGGGGACGAAATTGGCCCTTTTCTTTCAATGGTATCGGAGTGATACGAACTTGTCGCTAGAAGTCAGAGATTTCACCTTCAGACATATCGAGTGATTATGGAGGAGAAATCAGGAGCCGAGTAGGCTGCATAAAATTTCAGAATGACAGAACTGATGCCATCTGGTCCAGAGGTTTTATTCGTGTTGATCGTTCCGGATGAAGCTACTGAGGATTCCCCAATTAGCTCAAGGTCCCAGGTAGTTTGTGTAATGAATAGGTTGAATTAATTTCTGGTACAAAAGACCTACCAAGCTTTCGACATTATGAGTTACGTAATTTGCTTGAGACGCGACAACATATTGCATTTTTAGTCCATTCCATAACTAACGGGAAGATCCGTCCTTGAGTAGGGTATAGTCTGCCGAGATAATCAATATCTTTGACGTAGAGGTTAAACAGCTTTACTGCAGACTTATTGTGAGAACGATATGCTTTCCTTCATCCTTCGCACTTTATTTGGTTTCTCCGAATCAAAACTGTGTGCGCGCTCATAATCCGTGTTTGTGGACAGCACGTTTTATGACAAAAGCTTAAATAGCTGTTAATATTATCACAATTTATAGACGCGTCAAGGTCATACAATAAACCCAAGTTGGAAGTGGCCATCAAGCTTTTCACTAAGTGAATATTTAGCGCGTCAGGCTGCCGTAAATGCACCTTCCGGACTGGGTTCTTTATTAGGAACTGGTGATTGCCTTTACTAAAAATTTTTGGGAGAACTTTGACAATACAATGGCCGAAATTTGCCACGGGAGCACGCCTCACAGCATGGGTGAAAGATGGCTCATTTACAAAGAGGCATTCTAGACCAGCACCATCTCTGGAATCTTTTGGTATAAACTCCACTACTAAAACCTGTCTGCATCCGTATTGTTACCTTCAATTACACTTTACATGATTTCAAAGGCTTAAGTTCTATGTGAAGGGTTAGCTGATAGGCTCACACGAATCGAATGGAAAATACACAGTTTTCGAACTTTGAATATTCTGGGTTCTGCTGGATTACACATCCATGGTCATTCGTTTAGATCAGGGATTACCAAGTAATCTTGTATTGTGATGGATTTGCACTAATGATTGCTGTTCGAGACAAGCTAAAATTTGTAGTTGCCCAGTAAAAAGTCTCAACAAAGTGCATAATTTTACAACCTCAAACGTGAACTTTCGCTATAGGCTGAACCTTGCCTAACCTTCTGTGGACTGATTCAGCTCACCTCTCTACGTTTTAGAGTCAAGATTACCCGATCATCTTATAGGTAAATATCGCAATGAAGCTTTTACCTACCCCTTTATTTACTGGCTCACATGAGCAAACACTGTTGAGTATTTATGATTTATCAGATCCAACAATTTGGTCATATTTGTAGAACGTATCACAGTCTCTGCAGTATTCCTAACGAACAGTCACCACAATCCCTCTTCTTCCTTCTCCTCCTCTACCAGCTTCTGCGCGGATCGTTGCTCCCGGGTGAATTCAAGTCCTCTGTAGGGGAAGGTCACATGACGATAGTAGGTCACGACCAGGAAAGACAATTCGTGAGTAGGTGAAATGAGCGACCAGTGATCATTCAATAACTTATCTGTTTTGGAACAGCCATGTCATGTCATGTTGCAGTCTCGAAAATTGATAAGCCATCTTTTATTTCGCCAAATAACTGCCACAGTGTCTTGACAGACTACGTACGAATCAACCCTGACAATCGAGCACATCTAAACTCAACGAATAGGAAGGGATTGTCGACTGAAGTAGTTTTCGCAATGTCACTTGTCTCGGATACTTGATCTCGTTCACTTTGCTTCGGTTCGACCACACAAAGTCAGTCTAAAATATCGGGGCTTGTGGGAAGGTGGAAATTAAACTCAGGGTAGTCTGATTTGCATGCGTCCAACATCCGGAATTGGTCACATAGAGGCACTCTACCGAAGAGGCTGTGCCAAAACGTTTCCGGTGAGTTGATGTCCAGGCAATAAGAGATAAATTAACTAAGGCCAATGTGTTAACCCCAAGTTCAATACAGTCAAAATCCCGCAAACACCTTCACAAGTGAATGGACATCATCGAGTAACTTACTTGGCTTCGACTGTTCGTCGGAACCAAACCAAAAGCAAGGAGCAGCTTTGGCCTTCATTCATTTCTGGGAATTGTGAGATCAGATGCCTAACTAACCGAACTTCTGTGGAAGGTCTGCGAAAGCCCCTATAAGCAGTAAAGCAACCCATATCGGTCGTACTATAAGTCAGTCGATTTATGGCTTATTGCTCTTTACTCCCTTACGGAAACTATTTGTACGGAACTTGTAAGTAAAACCGGTCCGACTGCGTTTTTCCGTGAGTGCTGGAATACTAGTGCCTAAAGCTTTTCCCTGAAATTAAAAGTATTCAGCAAAGAACAATTTCCATTAGAGGAACAAAACGGTAAAGTTGGGCAACTACTGCCAAAGCAAGCAGATCATTTCACTTCGTCTTACGCTGAGAAAGATAGTGAGTGGCTTTCTTATGGCTGTTTTCATGAGGAAGCAGCCAAAGTCCGTTTTCTGATGCCGAAATTGGGCACATCTAAACACACTCAGTATTGCAACTTCATTTTACCGAAAAATCCCCAAGGTCTCATTGTAAACGAGACTGTTTCACACCTCATGGCTATCTCCAGAGAGGGACTTCAATAATTAGCATTCGTTACAATCGTTCGAAGATCATCAGACAAGCAGACGAGGATGTCATTACATATGTAGGTAGGGTAAATGGTGAGTACGAGAGATTTCAGTTGAAACAACTGACTGATGATCAATTTAATCACTGATATTTGTCTCAGGCCTGACGTCTCATAATTACAGTGATATGAGAACCAGCTTGCTTGCACGATTGGACTCAGCAGACTTGTTTTCCTTGAACGAACTCACCCCTGAATATCTCAGACTGTTAAGCTTAAAGAAAGACTCACAAATGTTTAAGGTATCAGAGGCTAAAGCAGACGTTTTGAATGTGGATAAAATTTCAAAATAAAACTTTTTGCCTCACAAAAGTCTAGCGAAGCCAGACTTTCAAAGGCGGCCTTCAACTTGCCTGTTCCTTGGTGCGTGACAGTATGTGCGGTTTTGACTGTTCCGGTGTCACTTGTGTGTACTTTGTGGTGAGAAAGAACATAAAGAAGGTAACTGTGCAGATTTACGCAGGTCGCTATCTAGTGTAATCGTTGAATCCAGGGGGTAGTCTAAACTAGTGTTTACTACGTTCGTCGGAACAAAACGTCAGTGTAGAAAACACATCACCCTTTGGATTAATACGTCCATTGTATCCCCGCAAATCGACATCACCTCGAAAATTACCACTACTTCGAAATCTACCTAGAGAAGCATGGGCAGCCTTAACCTTGAACCCACGAGCCGTGTAGTTCTTAGTGCTTCAGGATAACCTATTTCACTTCTTCGTGAACTTTTATGTGAGCTTATATTTCGTGATTATCATGGCACTGTTATCTGTTACGTTGCGCCTAAAAATGACCCGAACCTATCAGGAATTAACTGGGTAGAACAACTGCATCTTTGAGATATCCCTATTGGTACAGTTTGTGATTCATTCACCCCATCTTTACCCCATTTATCATCCATCGTAGATTTTGTAACTGACGATTTAAATTCACAGAAAGACTTTGTGTCAGCATTAAAGCAAAATATTCAGACCTTTTCGAACCCGGTTTAGGCCTTCGCACAAAAGTAAAAGCATGTTTGTATATCGCTCCAGGGAGCATACCCATTTTTCGTCTCAGAAGATACGTTACCTGTGCAGCCACTTTACAAATCGAAGCCGAGTTAGATCGTTTGGAACAGTTGAGTGTAAAATGCAAAGTCACCTATTCCTCTTGGGCCACCCCAATAGTAGCCGTTAGAAAGGCCAATGGGGCTGTACCCATGTGTGGTAATTTTTCAACCGGTTTGAATGACGCACTCCAGACGCATCATTACCCAGTACCGGTCCCTGAGGCTCATTTTGCCAAACTAAATGGAAAAATCGTGTTTCCAAAGCTAGACTTCTCTGGGGCCTGCGTGCAAGTAGAAGTGGAAGACTCCTGCAAAGAACTACTGAAAACTAATACCCACAGCGAGTTGTACTAGTAAAACCAGCTTCCTTTCGACGTTAAACAGGCATCAGCAATTTTCCAACAAATCATGGACAAACTTCTCAGCGGTCTGTCCGACGCTATGATGTAACTGGAGGATATCGTTGCTGCCAGCACTTCCATAGATCGACATCGAGCACTTTTGCACGAGGTTTTCGGACGCATTCAATCATATGGTTTCAGTCTCCAAATAGAAAAACGGGTTTCTGCTACCGTGTATCGGTTAGCTCGGGGCTATAGTAAATGAGAACGCTCAGCTTCAGGATCCAAATAAAATAACCTCAGTAATCTCATTCGAATCGAATAGAGCTTGCATGGACGGAAAGTCCATTCTCAGAATCCCACGATGGTTCTTCCGAAAGTAATTCGTCGGGTAACACGGCTAACCTTGAGAACGAGGAGTGTGGATTTTCGGAATGCACGCTCCATTCGATTCAAAAGAGATTACAATTGTAAACCAACTGTGGAGTGCTTAAGTATAGGGATGATTGGGCGGAACAGTACCTGGTACGCATACCTGATGAGCGGCAATAACCGCGAAACCGGTCGTGTGCCTCCGGGGGAAGTTTTATCCTGTCATCCACGTACAATGCAGTACTAGTCATTTCGATATGATATACCCAATTCAAAATCCGCCAGCTCCCTCTAAAAATACAAGCCTAAGACTTTCTTAGGCATGACAAATTATTACAACAATTTTGTACCAAATAGGCAGCCGGTAAATGCACCTTTATATGATCCCTCAAAGGACACCAAATGGCCTTGGTCATCACGTTGCCAAGACGCGTTTGAGATCAAGAAATACTTACATCCGGTCTTATGTTAACTTGTAGTGGTATTTTATATTCCCCTGATGCCCAACCGTTTAAGGCGAGAGAACGACACGACGCCGCGTCGGCTCGGTGACTTTTATTGCCTTGGCCGTTCAACAGTCAAATGTGTACAGCACAAGCGTGCGGCAAGCGTGAACGCAAAGTATTGTGAGCAGGGACTTAAACATGTTAGCGGGTCCGCGCGTCAGGGTCACGTGTTAACGGAAACGCGAGGCAAGTGTACAGTCAGAACAGGTCACGATTAGGCCAATGCCTGATTGGTCAGTGTCATCTGGGATGAAGTATGACTGGCGTCATCTTAAGTGCGTGCATGTGTGTCTGCACATGGACATGACTGGAATCAACTGTCAGTAAGATGCGTGTGTGCGAGTGAGGCTGTATCATACACCAAAAATAGAAATGACTGTAAAATGTGATTCATCATGCAGCTTCAACGCTCAACTCACCATTGAAAACCATGGAAGCACTGTACAGCTGTTTCATCCTTGTTGGGAATCATCAGAAATGACTGTGTGAGAACGGTAGACTGGCAATACGCGTGGGGGGCATCCGAAATGACTGTGACTGTATCGATCGCGAGTAGCGGGCGGAAAAATAGATTGGATAAATGCCAAAATAATGAGTTGAGATTTTAGCAAAATCAATGTTTACACTACAAACTCAATGCAATCCAAAACTTCCTATCATCGCTGCTGTGGGAGCTAATGACTGGGGCACAGGTGCAGTTCTGTTACATAAATTTCCAGATGGTAGTCAAAAAGCAGTAAGTCACTTGCCTCAAGTATTAACCACTGCGGAAAAGAAATGCAGTCAGATCGGAAAAGAAGGGTTAGCTTAAGATTTTCAGTTAAAATGTGCACCAGAATCCTGCATGAGCACCATTTCACATTGTTTACAGACCACAAACGGTTATTCACTATTTTCTCTCCCAAGAAAGGCGTACTTGTCCATTTGGCAACAGATCACAGCACTGGGCTGCTATGCTAATTGGCTGATCTTAACATAAAGTGCATACGAACAGATAGCTTCGGACACGTTGACGCCTTAGAACGTCTGATAGTGCACAGTGTTCAAAGTCAACCGGACGAAGACCTGATCATTTTAGCAATAAATCTGGACGCAGAAGTCGGAAAAGTATTCCAAGATTCTATACGCAATCTGCTAGTAATGGTCGGTTCTATCAGCAGTGCAACTCAAATTGATCCTAATATGAGGCGCGTCATGTCTTACTTATGAGAAGGTTGGCCAGCCAACAAAACAGTTACTAAGATTTGGCAATTCTACTGATGGAAAGAAGCACTCACGGTAGTATGAGACTGATGGATGTTGTCCCGCCGAGCTGTAGTTCCACAATACCTTAGAACTAAGGTCCTTTATCAGATAGACACGGGCCATCCAGGGAAGACTGGAATAAAAATCATCAGGCTCTCCTAAGCATACTGTTGAACTTGTCCGCAAATGCGAGCAATGTGCTCTAGAGACCAAAGCATCTGTGAAATGTGAACTTCACAAGACCTTTACCTTCTGGGCTTTGGGCACGAATCCATGTAGACCAAGCCGGATCTGTGAAGAGTCGGTGCTTTCTAACTGTTGTTGATGCATATTCTAAGTGGCCCGAAATATGTTCGGAGATGCAAGAATCTACTTTCACTACAGTAACCGCACTCAGTCGTCTTTTCTCCCAATTCGGCGTTCCCAAAACTTTTGTCACGGATAACTGTGTGCAGTTTACTTCAGTGGAGTTTAAACAGTTTTGCGACAGTATGGATAGACATCGTGCGCGTAGTCCTGTGTATCATCATCAATCCAATGGATAAGCTGAATGACTCGTAGACACCTTCAACAGAGCTCTCCAGAAACCGCAGGGAGACGGATGGCTCCAGGTCATTTTCGGTACTTTAATATGGACCTATCCATCGGAACCCAGCCCATCGGCACCAAATAAGACGTCACCAGTGGGACTGTTCTTGGGACGATGTATGAGAGTACCAGTTGAGATGATGTAGTCAGCCGCTTCAGGTGGCTCCAGAAATTTCATAATGGAACCTAAGTTTATTCGGAACCACGGAGCGAAGAAGCGGTTTTCAAAACACGTGACCCAATCTATCTGCTTGTCTTAAGTGGACATCAAAGGAATCGGATTCCCAATGTTGTTCATCATCCGATTAACAATGTCTTATATGCAGTCAGACGTAATGAGTGAGCCTAGACAAGGCGTATCAATCATCAGCGGCATCAATATACATCCGAAAATAACCTACACTCTGATCGTCAAGAATTGCTACCAGAAGTATTGTTAGATACATTTTCTCTTCCACAGTAACAAAGTTCAAATAGTGAAACCAATAACGAGCCAGCTTTAAAGCGCAGGCATTAGACACGAACACGTGTATAGAATCAAAGGTTGAACATTCAGCCACAAAAAAGACCTACGTGTGACTCCTTACTTTGGAAGAGAGGTTATTCGGAGGGGTTGGCATAATCACCTATCAACCACGGCTTTCGTATTACCCTGTTCCCCGTAACTCCTTCGCCCATCATCATCATCATCATCATACATTTTTAGACAGCAGGGCAAGCTCCACTGACCACTGCCTTCCTCACCATGTGACACGTGGGAATAAAGCACCAAGGAAGACAAGATATGATGAGATCAGCAGTCAGGACTCCTGCCAGACCAGAAGAAGTTCCTCTGCTGGTGATTCGGTCACATTTCCTTGCTGGGTTAACTATCCCTTGGCTGGTGGGTCAGCCGTTTAATTCAAGGGCTCCGATTAGGGTTCCCAAAGTGTGATGTGCTCAGAAATCTCCAGCGGTCCCCCGGGAAACATGTCCCACTTCTCTGCTCCTTATCCACCACATCCTATTTATAAATGGATACGAGAAACCACGAAGAGTCGTGGCCAGGAACTTATGATATAAGGTAGGGATAACAATTTAGAGATAAGGGAAAATGGCTCAGCTTTTCCCAGACCTAAGCTTTCCCTTTCCTTAGGTGCTTTTAATGTTCACACATGTTGCCTTAAGGGACAACAAACTGCCCCAAATATGACTCTTGAAATCTTTGGTGCAGACGAGTGTTACGTCCCCAAACACGTATCCAAAACAAAACTTTAGTGATAACCCCTCCCTCTCCAGACACAAGCTTGGCTTCTAGTTTCACTCTTCGGATGTCTAGTGATTTGCTATCTAGTGCTCATGGTCAGACTGGCTTTCGTTTCCCTTTCAGCTCGAAGGCTGAACATTCACTGCTCGACGGAATCCCAGTCGGCAGTCATTTATGTTCTATTTTGGTTGCATGGTTCTGTGCGTGTTAACGGCAACAGGTTGAAGCTTCGATGCTTATGCGTTGTTTCTATGCATACTCCAGCTGACTGTAGCTCTCCTGAGATCAAGGAAAATGTCCGCCCTGATTTGTCTCAATGGAACCACGGCTTGAGCTCTGCGGACAAAATGGTTGTTTCTGGCTATTTCAAAGCTCAAATTAGAAACCTGAACGAGATGAGTAGGTATTTGGCGTGCCTGTTTTACTTTCCAGTTGATCGAACCGATAATAGTGAGCGACTAGTTGAACTATGTTCTTACCGTCGACTAGTCCTAGTGAGTAAGAATTTCCCCCAGAAATAGTGGCACCGACTAATCTGGCATCTTCCTGCATGTTCAAGGCTATGAGTTCTGATCGACCACATTGTTATCGGTTAACTCTGGTGCTGATCAATTCAAGACTGTCGATCATTTTGGTCCACGTCTGTAGACATAGATCACGCTCTTGTCCGCGTGCGCCTCAGTTTGCGCCTCGTCCGTGGCCAAAGCAACGCCAAAGCCAACGGTCCTCCGTAGCTGCCACTGAACTATAACCATCGATCTATTTCCAACACATTAGTATCCTCCAGGTTATCGACGCAGTCTAATGCCCGGGATCCAGATGACCGAGGGACAGAAATCAAGGAGGCCCTATTCTCGGCAGCTAGTGCTGTCCAAGGCCTAAGAATCCGTCACACAGAAACGTTGGATAACGGCGTGTTCTGCTGCTTCGTTTAATGCGCACAGATCGATTCTATCGATTTCAGATTTCATGATACACGGAAATGCCTCAGAAGCCATCTGATTCAGAGCCTGCGAAACGACAGTGAGCAGTTGTGGGTTATGAGGAATAGAAACAAAAGGCATTAGCGAATTGATCAAAGAGGCAAGCGGCTCAATGATTCAGAATCAGAAGCGTTATCTTGGTCATTGGGTGGAATACTTCGAGAAACATTTTAGCTGACTGTTGTCCACAACAGGTGTGGTAACTAGCACGTGGGATAGAGTTCTGAATGTGGATACCAGTTCTCTGTCAGAACTGGAGGTTCTCCGTGAGATGAGCTACGTTAAACTACAGTAGGCTGCTGGACCGGATGGGTTGTCTTCGCCTATTTCCAGAGATGGGGTCACAGTATTGTCACGGGAATTTAAAAAATGTTTCTCTTTGATGAGGAAGAAGAAACAACTTCCAAAGTTTTGGTCTGAACCTATGGTATTACCGATTCGCCAGGATGGAAACTTGTCATATCGTGAGAATCACAGGGCAATAATTCTGATTCTCATCACATCTAAACAGATAATTGGTATCATTCTCAGTCACTTATCTAACGACAGCGAACAGTGCTCATGCGAGAATCAGGCTGGATTTAGGTCTGGTAGAGATTATCTTAGTAATATCCTCACTATTCATCAAATACTAGAACAAAGGTACACTTCTGGCAGACCCTCTATCCTTTTTTCATTGGTCGTGAAATGGCCTTAGACTCGGTGCTGCCTCTTGTTGAAGGATATACAAGAGAAATAAATTTTCACCATAAAATCCCTGTATAACCGAAGCCATGTTTTGGCTCATGGTGATCTTTCACCCGAGTTTACCACGAGAATTGGTGTACGTCACCGTTGCCCTCGATTTCCTTTTCGTTTTAAATTTGTGGTTCACGTGATCCCATAGACCTCCCTCTCCTCATGTCACGGTCATGGTATTGAATGTTTCCTGGTGAAAAAGTGTCAGACCTTAAACACGCAGGCGATATTGTTGTTTTGAGTGAAGACTAATGCAAATTGCAAGCTTTTCTGGACAGCTTGGACAGCTGCATAACAATGTTTGGAATGCGCTTTGCACCTCTGAAGTGCAGCATGCATTTGCGGGACTGGGTTAATTCAGTGCCAAAACCTTTATGTATCTGGGGCGATTATAGACCAAGTAGATAAGTTCTGTTATTGAGATAGCTACACTTCACAGGGAGGTTGGATATCGAATGGAGTATTTTCGCTTGATATTTGACAATCTCAGTCACCAGTGACATCGACATGAAATGTGTTTGTCTATCGAGGATCGAGGGTACGCTACAGCAGTCAGGTCACTTCTTCAGTATGCTTCAGAAAAATAGCCACTGTGGGTGGAGGATATACGACGATTGTCGGTATTCGAGCACTTATATCTTCCAAGCTTTGCTCGAACCTGGTGGGAACACCGTATCAGCACTGCTGAGATGAATCACAGAGTATTAATCACGTGAACCAAATCATTAGAAGATATTTTAAAGATCACCAGGCTAAGGTGTTTGGAACATGCTTTGCGCATGTATCCTTATCGGATTCCTCGGCGAGCTTTATTCACTGATGCGATTAGTGGTTGGAAGATGATTAAGGATGGCCAGTCCAGGACGTAGGAGAAAGGTACGAGTAGCCTAACGAGTCGACTTACTTATACAGGGCGTGTTAGGCTTCGTGCGCGGAGCCCAATAGACCCCCACCTTCAATCAGTTGTGGAACGCGTCACAGGATGTGGCTTAGTGTTGCAATCCGTAGCGTTCTTGTATTCGTAATCTTTCTTCCTCGGACTGGAGTCACCCCTTACACTTATCGTTCTAGTCTTTTCACACTCTTTAATTATTTCCTACTGAGGCTACCGCAGAGAGATAGCAACCTAAACAGCGGCTTCCAGTGCATGGTTATTGATCGTTTCAAAGGAACTGAACTGAAGTGAAATGAACTGGATGTGTGTTCAAAAACGTGTGTTGATTTTATACATTTAAATCTTGGCCCAGCAAATGGGGACGGTGGGGGAGGAGGGGTATGTAAATTTTTGCAGCTCGTCATCCACATAGTTCAGGATTTCGATTGTAGACGTCCTATTCGTAGAAGGCTGAGGAAAACGAAAGCTCCACAGACAGCCACGGTGCGTAAATCACAGTCTTACACACCGGAGTCGGGCACTAGCTGAGACGCGCTGGATTTGTCCTAGTTATGTTTTGTCCAATAAAAATGATTAGGAGTTCGACTCAAACCTTTCACCCCGGGTTTGAGTCCCAGGGAGTGCTTGGTGGATCTGATCAGTGCAGCTAATGATTTCTAACAAGGCTAAAATAGTTGTACTACAGTGCTTCCATAGTGTTCAGTGATGATTGGAACACTGCATGATGAATCTTTCTATGCAAAATCTGATCTCTTGCCACTCACAAAAATGGAACGGTTAAATGATGAATTCGAATTTTTAAAGATGAGTTTGCAGTGGGTATTCCAAGTATTTCAAATAAAACTTCTTACATAGATTTCTTTTTCGAAAATCGTTTCAAATTTGATTATTATGACATGTCCTAAATTATGCTCATGTTATTCAGCGTGAAAGCCGTACACGCTGTTCTCATTCGAAGTGCAGATGATGGGTAGAAAAGCACCACATGAACACTATAAAACGACAGGATTGCTAGCCGAAAGATAACGCCTTTGTCGAAATGTAAAGTGAAAAATTTAGTGAAGTAAAATAACCTGTGGTTCGGCTTCACCCCAGCAAAATCATAGTATATCACAGTCTTCTCCCAATCTCATCACATTTCATCGGTTCTCCATCAGTTCACTAAATAGTTGTGTTCCCCTTTCGTCTAACTAGACAAACGGCAACAAAATTATTCAGAAACTTAGAGGATTTTTGTGAATTTCCTGTCTGGAGCACTAACAGACATATTTAACATACGATACTATTGACTATAAAACACAAAAAGAGATAAGAACAGGTTGGCTGGAAACAGTCACTAGCTATCAAACCGCAGGGCAAACAGGTTAGAACACCGTCGGAATTGACAAACTTAAAATACCGATCGATCATAGATAGCGTTTCCAACTGCTGAAAACCATTATCTTTTTTTCGGAATGGTATGTCTGGCTCAGAGTTTGTTTTAAGCAATCGTACATGAAAGCTGTTTAAATTGTCCTATTATCAGACGATGATGTAGACTCCGATTTTCGATAACTGTATCAAAGCTCCTCAAGAAAGAGTGGTGAAAGAACGTGCTTGAACCGAAACCCACATGGGAATAACTATTTCTGAGATAACAGTACATCAAAATAAACTGAGATAAATTCTGTAAAATATCGCCTGTGAGTCAGGAAATGGAAAGCATTTTCATACTTACTTATCACCCATTCCACGCTTATTGACAAGACATATGCTATGGGCTGAAATTAAACTTATTAAATTTGTTCACGGAATGTATTGTTGGCACGAAGAGCTGTGCCTCAGTGTTTGTCTTTTACTCTATTTGGTTCTCACATGCAGAAGAAAAATGACTCACAGGATCTCCATATTGCGTGGTTTTTATTAATAGTCTTTGAAAGTTTAGGTATACTACCTTTTATATATATATATATATATATATATATATATATATATATATATATATATATATATATATATATATATATATATATATATATATATATATATATATATATATATATATATATATATATATATATATATATATATATAAACACCTTAGTGTCGTACGTAGCCTGAAGTTGAATATCTTGTTTACTGCAATAAATCGTGTCCAGAAATGAGCATACACGGTGTGTGTGTGTGTGTGTGTGTGTGTGTGTGTGTGTGTGTGTGTGTGTGTGTGTGTGTGTGTGTGTGTGTGTGTGCGAGAGAGAGAGAGAGAGAGAGAGAGAGAGAGAAATGAGAGGTCATAAATGTCGTGCTTTGGTTCAGATACACTTGTTTACACTTGACCCAATGTGAGATATCATTGACAGAAAACGAACTGGTTAATCACAATGCAGTGCGGCAGTTTCACGATGGTCTTACCACCTGATTTTGCTTACGCTAGTTGCACTGGTTGAGGCCCGTACTTGTTAATTAGTTCGATCTTGTTGCGCTTCGCGTCGCATTCAGAGGTATTCACACCACCACCAATAGTTTGCACTCCGGTCTGAACAGTGGCACTGCAGCTTAAAAACGTCCACTGTGCAGAATCTGTTGATCACGTGACCTTGCTTGCAGCTTTTTCTGTTTCGGATATTGTGATCGTCGTCTCTAATGAAATACGACAGGTGATTCCTGAGTGGTAACTGAAGCAGATTCGTTCTGAAGTCTTCTGACTTATTAGTCCGAGTTATTTATAGTCCGAAGCAATCAAGGCTATTTACAACGAGGAAATCTGTCGGATCGCTGTACCAGGCGAATCATCGATTTCAGCACTACTTCAGCGCACAGTATTGTTTTCACGCGCCTTATTCAAATAAAATACCTTGTTGTAAATAAATCATTGGAGCTGACTATGGACAAGATACGTCTGAAAGGAGAGAAAAACTTGTTTTTGAACCGCCAAGTCGTTAGCCCAACAAAAGCATTCCGTTACTGAGAACAATCCATAGAGCTTGACTAATATGAGATATATAAAGAAAACACGAATAGCGAACAAGCTCGTTTTCGGTAGCATCATCCTCGTGGCTAATACAGTTACATTTATAGGTTAGAAATGCATAAATTATGAACAAGGTCTGTGTGCCAAGGTTTGATTGAATGGTCCTCAAAGTTGGTGTTGCGTAGTTAGGAAGGATTGGAGGGGAAATGTTGTTGTTTCGTGGTTGGGAAAGGGGCCCGTGAAACAATGAACAAGGGTTTCGGGGATTATCCATTTCCGGTTTGAACCAAAGGGTCAACGTATGGGTGACACTGAGCTCCAGGGTCGTTCTCGGATCGCGGCCAGGGTAGTTTGAGTGCTTTAACGAAACGTTTCTGAGAACAAAGCGAAGGATTGAATAATCTGATCGCCACAGCCTCTGCAGTTGCTAGATGTTGTTTTCGAGCGGCTTTTGGCGCATTCGTAGGGACTCTGTAGACTATTTTGAACGCGTCGTCGTTTACGTGATGTCCAATGTCTGCGAGGTGCGCCACAATCGCGCTGGTGATGAATTTTCTGTTTCCCGTCGACAGCCAAGTTGGTTTGTGCTCTTTGATCCTTTGTGATAGTTGTCGTGTCGTTCTACCTATATAGCTTGCCGAACATGAGCAAACAAACGAATAGGTTAGCATGGAAGAGGTGAGGACAGGTAACTTGTCTTTTAGGTTCGTCGAGATCACTGGTCGACTGGTGAAGTGGGCACGCAGTGTAGCAGCGGGAAAGGTGCGAGCGATTGCCTTTTCCAAGCTTCTGATTAGTAACTCGCTTTTGTCATCTCCTTTGAAAGGGAGATGGATGTATAGATCTTTCTTCTTCACGGTCACTAACGCTTGTCTTGTCGCCCTTTCAGCTATATTCTTCTGAATGAAGCGCTCGGGATATCCGTTATCCAATAGCGTCTGCTTCAAAAAAGTCTAATCCTTCACCCACCGTCTCATTGGAGCAAATCATTTGCACACGGGCTGCGAGTGAGCGAATAAGGTTACGTTTACGTCCGATGGGTACAAAGCTGGCGAAATTGGTGTACTGGCCTGTCCACGTTGGTTTGCGATATACGCGACGGAGCAGTTTGCCATCGCCACCTCTTAAAAGAAGCACATCTAGAAAGTGGAAAGTGTTCCTTTCTTCTACTTCCGACGTAAAATCAACCTCCTCATGTGCCTGGTTGAACTCCTCCACCAATGACTCCAGCCGTGTATGACTATCAGTTAGGACAAAAATATCATCCACGTATCGACAGTAGATGGACAGACTTTCTATCGTATCGCTAAGTTTCCCGTTTTCTAGCTTAGCCATGAATATATCAGCAAGCAAGGGGCCTAGAGGTGACCCCATAGCTACTCCATCGGTCTGGCGGTATAATTCCCCGTTGAAGGTAAACTGGATATTGAAAGTGCATCGTAAAAGTAGTTCCTTCAGAGTGATTACTGGAATACCGATATTGAAATCGTTTTCTACGATGAAATCGCACAAATAATTGATCGTTTCCAGAAGCGGCACGTTGGTAAACAATGATGTCACATCCAAAGAGGCCATCGTTAGTTCTTCAGCATGTCGCTCGCTGATCAGTTCTATGAGCTTAAAGGTGTCTTTTAGGCTGTAGCGGGCAATCTTTCGGCGAACCGGTTCAAGTGCATCTACAAGCCATCGGGCAACTGAGTGATACGGGGATGCGCTCATGTCGAGTACCGGTCTCAATGGTATTCCCGATTTGTGAACCTTTGGTAACCCGTAAAGTCGAGGAATAGTGGTACCAGTTGGTCTTAGCTGTTCTAGTGTTGTACGGGAGATAACATTGAGCTCTATTAGTGACTTGAGAGCTTTGGTTAGTTGCTCCTCTACTATTCTGGTTTTGTCCTTTTCCCCTTCTGGTTTCTTGAACTTCCTCGGATCCTTCAGTATATCATTCATCTTAGCGATATAATCTCTACGGTCCATAAGGACGACCCCGGATCCTTTGTCTGGTTTCGAGACGACGATGTCATTATTATTCCTCAACTTTCTCAGTGCCTCTCTGTGTTGATTATTAAGAATACTTCGACTGTTCCTTTGGGTTCGACGATATTGATTTGAGCAGTCAACTAGGGTAGTTTTGAAATCATCGGTCGCTTGCTGTGATGTCGCTGTCAAGGAGTAGGTTTGAGCATGTAAGTTTTCAAACTGTACCTCCACGTCTAACTGATCGTTCTTAGAGGTAGGACAACAGAAATTCAGCCCTAGTGATAACGCTTCCAATGTTGGTTTATCCAAAAACAAACGGGAAAAGTTATGCACATACCGTTCTGGATCAATCGGCAGGTTTGTTCTTGGTTTTGTCTCGTTTAGCGAGTCCTGTAGTTTGGCGAGTTTCTTACTACCTCGTTTTGCGATCACGTCCTTAGCAAACTGTTCGAATCTGGTTCTTTGTTCCTAGTCTAGTTGGTCGAGAATGTGTCTATGTTGCGCACTGTTTCGTTCAAACTGAGTCATGTTCATTCGTAAGGTGTCTAGTTGGTTTCTCGCGTGACGTTTCAGCATGATTGCATCTGGTCTTATTCGAGCACGTCTCAAAGTCTTCCAGTAGGCTTTTGGAAATTCATTCCGATCAATACAGTTGCACAGAAAATCTATTGACGCTTTCGTTTCTGCAAGTCTGGTCTCGAAGCACAAATAACGATTCAGCTCCTTGATAACCAGTGTTTCATTGCGATTGCGTAATTCACTGAATAATCCCGTTTCATTATATATTGACAACCACGGTGGGAATTGTTTTTCAGATAACTTTACTTGGTACACTTTTGAACCGCACTTTTACATGAATGAATCACCTGTCATGGTCTCAGGCTATTATTGTTTCAGGCTGTTTCTGACCCACATTTGTTACGGGAATTTGTGCAGCTTTCTTCTGTTTCCCACCGAGCTTCTCGTAACTCGTAATCCACCTTTGTGGTAACTAACACTTAGTCTTTCACGGCAACCTTGCCTTTTCTACTCATCAAAGGTCATTACTGAAGTATTTCAGCTACTTCTGAAGGGCCAAAGACACCTCTTTTTGGTCCTCAATAATCAATAACCTGTGCTCCCTAAAAGAGACGGAGCAGAAAAGTATGCTACGAGGAGCTTCCCCAGGTTGCTGATAGGGGAACGATTTCTAGTTTGGTGTTTAAACACGAATAAGGTGAGTACTGAGCCCACCAAATAAGCTGTCGCGGACAGTCAACAGCGGGGCTCAGGATGTGGTGGGTTTTCTACCTCACAGCAAACCTCTTCTTGGTGAGAGAAGCTCTAGTCGCAGTAGACAGGTTTCGTTACACGCACAGTTGAATCTCACAAGACGGACAGATATCGGATGAAGTGTCATCACGTATACAGAAGGCACGTTTGGCTGTTTTCATCCTCAACCATCTTTGACACCGGCTTGACATCCGATTGTCCGTCAAGGATCCAGTGTACATTGCGATTATTAGGTCTGTTCTTTTATACGGCTTGGAAGCATGGCAGTTAAGAGTAGAAAATAGGCGAAGACTGTCAGTGTTCGAGTATCGATGTCTCCGTAGCATTACCCGAGTATGATGGGAACACCGTATCAGCAATGCTGACGTTAGACGTAAAATGTTGGTAACCAGAGGTCAGTCTCTGGATCAAGTGCTGAATCTAAACAGGTTAAAGTGGTTGGGACATGTGTTAGGCATGATCACCGATAGACTTCCTCAGCGTACGCTGCTGTCCGAGACAGGTAGTGACTGGAAGGTAGGTCTAGGTGGTCAGTCCATGATATGGCAAAAAGGCATGAAAAATTTGGCCATTGGACTTGGCCGAGTAGGACGAGTTAGACTTCCAGGTTGGGGTCCATGTGATCTGCCTACTAAATGATTAGAGACATTAAGTGATATGACTAGGTGTCGCGGCCAGAGGCATGGTTACACTCGAACTCTTTGTCTTCTTGATTTCCACTAAATACTTTAATTTTCTGGATCTTTTTTTATCTTATGCTTCTGTTCTTTTTGCCATTTTAGTGGACGATGCTGGAAGGTGGTAACCAAAGCCAGAGCACAGAAGTGCTAGATTAATGGTTGAATAAACTGAAGTGAAAGTGACTAGCATTCACCCAAACAAAACTCTACGTAACGTCATAGAGGGACTGGCTCGACACTAAACAAGGATACTGCTGTTTGTCTTAAACAATGTATCCGACGAGGTTTCCCGGAAGAGGCATGGGAACCGGGATAACGGTCACGTAGCCATAAGTTACCACTGGCGGGGCTAATTTAAGACTTGTAAGTCTTATTGAAACATAAGCTTAAGCTCTGACCATGCCCTTGTATGTACTGAGGTCGTGTGGCTCTTTCCCGCCAAAGCGAAAGTTCATTGTTGACGGATAGACGTAGATGAACTCCGTCGGACTCCGATACGAGAGTTATATCGGAATAAGCTAACTTCTCAGTTAGGCGCCTACAAACACACACACGCGCACGTCATTGTGCTGGACCACCTGCAATATATCCACGACTCTATAAAAGTAGTGAGAACCAAGTCTTATGGACTAATCCAGCGCAAAACTTGGATCAGCTTTATCTCACGGTAACCTGTCTAACTACTAGGTAGCCACCGACATATCCATTATGGTAGTGAAAATCACTGTGCCCGTACTCAACTTCGGGAAAAAATAGCTATAAGGTAACGTACGGACCTTGAGGTCTGGTGATTCGAGCTCGCAACCTGGATCGAACAAGTTGTTGCTACCCGTCGGTGAGGTCAGAAGCTTTCCATCCCATCCTTTCCATCGACAGCAAGAGGTCTGGTGTCTTCGAGGCAATCTGTGAGTAAAAAGACTAGCCACTCTTACCGTTGTCACGTTGCATCAAACAGTGCGAAGCATTCTGAGCAACAATCTAAGTGGCCTCCATCATCAATTTCATCACTCCGTTCCTTTGAATCGTCTCTTGTCCCATGGATAGTTTTTACTATTCTGACCATCGAGGGAGAAACCGATTGTACCCTCTAGCTCGTTAAGTTACGTAAGGTTCTTCATCCAAATGAACGGGCTTCGGCCCCGTTCAAGGATGGAGCAATGCTGCTTACCCAAAAAACTAATCAATCTATTCTACGAGATCCGGGTTCATGAAAGAGTTCAACCTAGCTGTGTACCTATCACCCAGATATAAGGTCCAAAGGGTTTGATATCGGTTATGTCGGAGCTGTTAGCCTCTATGGTCCTCGACAGATTAACCCCAGAATGTAAACAACTGGTTTATCACTAATAATCTCTACCACTTCCTACTTGTCTTATTGGTCCGATCCTTTAACTTGTCATAATACATTGTGCTGTCCGAAAATATTGTGATGCATTGGCATGCGTATGAATCACTGAAAACGAGCTTATTCACCAAATTGTATTCTCCAGATTTGCGAAAAACAAACAGGTTTTTGTCTCAGTTGCGGGTGTACTGACCACATTTGCAATATCCATCAGATACTTTAGATTCATTACATACTACGTGGTGCATTCGTTTCCAGTTTACATGTTGAAATTCCCGTGCCCAACCTAGTTCAGTTTCACTTGCCTATACTTCCCGCATGTAATTTCCACGATATCTGGGAGGCCACGAGTTATCGATTCCCCCCCCCCCCCCGGTTGATCTAATCTTTACTCTTGGTTCACTCCACTGGATCAAGTGGATCGTCACATTATTACAGTGTATGCCAAGTGGCTTGTGTGCATTTCTATGAATGCACTTATTCTGAATCATCAATGCCTTCTGCAATAACTCTGAAAGCAAAAGATTGAACCCGTATCCTTCCCATCCTACACCTGTTTCTATGTTCTATTTTGCTCATTTACTCCCACTTTGTCGGTCCATGTTTCCGTAACAGTTCTAATCGGTGTCATCTATGCATCTTTGTCTCTTCATGTCTTATTAGAGTTCGACCCGCTTGCTGGAAGTCACGTCCCTTATTGATGACTCCGTGGTTTCCGACAGAGGTGACGGTTTCTGCTACCTTATTCCCATCATGTCCACCGTTCACTGATTGACTGGCATCCAAGCAGCAACGGACGGTGTTACAGATTATGTCCTTGTATTCATAATTCGTGGTGCCATTTGCTGATGACCCCTGTGTTTTTTGTTTTGTTTGGGCTATCACAGATGTCCCTCTCCCCCACCCACACCATACCTCCTCCCCCCCTCTCCGATGTCCCGTGAACCGAACAGCGCGTTTCACACAGTCACTGGTCCCCATGTTAAACAGAAACCGTTACTGGGCATCTTTCACTGCCCGTCTGGTATAACTGTATGCCAACTTGTCTATCGTGTGATTTCACTCTGAACTCATCCCGCGTGCTTTTGGTACCCATGTGACGGATTATTCTAGGGTTTTAGATTCATCGGTACATTATGGCCCGTCTTCTATGACTCACCCAACCACTAGACGACATTTTGGTGCAGGAATGAGACTCTGTCACATTTATTTTGCCTCAAAAATTTCTATGGGCCCATCTTGAGCGAAGTCATTTTTTCAGATATGAAAAGCAACATTTATTTATGTACAGAATTTCACATCTATTCAAATTCAGTTTTCATCTGGAATATTGTCAAAAATCTCCAAATTTCGAATTTAGGCCCGGATTTCTTGTTGCTCTATTTTTAGTGGAACCTTTCACTCCAGTCTCTCGTATCCAGCCATAGAGCTTTCCGTACATGAACATCCAATGTTCATGTAGTCTCCACGCATTGCACTGATAACAGCTTTCGGTGATTTTATCCCACAAACTCTTCGCCCTACTCACGACATCCTCCAAACTAGACCTCATACGTGTTCCACGCTGATTTCTCTCCATTCTACTTTCGATACATTCGTTGATTTCTATGAGGAACTGGTCCGTTAAAAGACTTCTATTGCAATATCCAGAGGTATGAAGTCATTCCCTCCAGAATCATCATTCAATCTGTTGTTTTGTCATTTCCATAGAGCGATGGGTGGTAGGTGATTTCCCAGACCAGCAGACCCGTTCGATCACCCGGCAAAACAAGAGGCAGCAGAAATTCTTTTGACCGCTGTGACCTAACTATACTCGTCAACGTGAATCCGAAGATGGCAGTCATAACTTGGGATTATTTTCTAGATAGCGCTTTTATTAAAATCATCCTGAAAAATCTCACTAAAGGTTACTATTTGGGTAGGTCTTGTAATTTCCGAAACAGGGCAAATATATAATCTTCTAAACCACAAAACGTGATTCACACATCCGAAAATTCGGATGCTGTATTCTCTAAGCTTGTCTTTCATATCTAGCCGTGCTGCTTTTTCGTTACTTGTAGCTATTATGGCCTTGACAACGGCCGCAGAACTCCCAAGATTCTTATCCATCGACCGTGCTTCTCTCTCTCTCTCTCTCTCTCTCTCTCTCTCTCTCTCTCTCTTCTGTACACTGGATTCAACTTTCAACTCAATTGTTCACGAAATATTTGGTTCACAGCCCATCATATAGCTATATCTGCCTGAAAACATGAATAAGTCGATTTAATTAAACTGTTCAATGGTTAAAAGTCCATTTTATTCGATTTTCTTCTTCGTTAACAGGATGAGTATAAATTAATACTTCGATCTGATTGTTAAGTTAACAAAAATCGTTAGACTAAGGTACAATAAGAAAAGAATTTATGAGGTATAAACAGACACATGTAAAGTTTGAAACATTGGGTCCCCTTTATCCAATTCATGAGAACAGAGAGAAGACATAAATCGCGAGATGCGAGATGTGAAGTCGTACCAAAGAGTAGCCGAATAAATCAAGCAGATAGAACAGTGCCATGGATCTCTTCGTTCACATCTTCGAGACCGAATAACGGCTTTCATCAGTAAGAGAACCAGATTTACGTCACCCCTGAAATGGACAGAGCGGGAATTTAATCATAACATGATCCACTCTTCATGCTGCTTTTGTGACACCGAGATCCGCCGCTTCGAGCTGCACTGTTCCGTCCGGCTACCGGCGTCTTAGCATGATTCATCAGTAATTACCGAGATTCTGCTGGTTACTGACGCCTCCTCTGCAAATAAATCAATCAAAGTTCTATTCGAAGTGATTTTCCCTTTTATTATGGAGGTTCTCGTCAATCAGTTTACTCCAAAGGGGTGCCTATACTCAATAGCTCGTCTAATCAGCGAACCCATGGATGAATTTAAACAGGAACTACCTTGAACATAGAAATTCCTAGCATTGGGTTGTACGGTGCATTCCGGAGTATTCGCTGCATCTTTACTATAGCTCATCCTGCTGTCAAGGGGATCATTTCCGTTTACGGAATATGATTCATCGTGCAGTATTGAAGTTCAACTCGTCTTTGAAAACCATAGAAGCACTGTACAGCTGTTTCAACTGGCTTGTTACGAATCGTCAGCAGTGCACATCCACCGAGCTCCCATTGGGGCGCAAACCCAGAGTGTAGGATTGCGAATCGAACACAAACACCAGGCCGGCTCTCAACGGTATGCTGAACTTTTTAAATAAAAGTATAATTTGGAGTAGACTAGAAAGGTGATTATAATAGCTTCCAGACATGAAAATGTTTGCACAGTATCTTTCATATTAGAATCCGGCATCCCATAGGTACAGTAGTCTGTCCCCAGATAGCAACTTACCTGATTTCAATAACATCTCCATAGAAGAAACATTTGTGAACAGCCTAGCAATAATCCCCCGAGAACCGAACAAGAGACACTTGAATTGGAGTTTTACCCCCGCTTCAAATAAGAAACAACATATCAGGGTACACACAAGAACTTTTTTGGAACAAAATTGGTTATGCACTTTTGTATAGGATAGGATGTCAGCTAGAATCACTGCTTCTGGTGAGTTATAATTATGCTGACCACGTCTTACTTGGGTAAATCAGCAATAATGATACGTACCTCAATTGACCGTGTGTGGGCAGGGTTTCGGTCCCGTGCCAATACATCCATGTTGTTCTTCTGACCAGGTGACTTAGACACGGAGAAGATGACCAGTGATCATGACGCTAGTGTGTCTTTTTTGTATTAAATTTTGAGGAACTTTTAGATCAAGTAATGCAACATCTCGATTTGCTCAACATATTCAATATTGATGAAGCAGGTTTACCGTTTGGAAGCCTGACAAGCAGAAACCCTGTGCAAGTAGATGAAGCGTTTTATGAAAAAATCAAGACAGATTGGCGATAATGTTATGCCACCTTGCAACAGGTGAAAAATTAAAGCCCTTAGTCGTTGGCTAAAGTAAAAATTCAATGTGTTCCGAAATTCGATCGCCAACTGGAGTTGATTGCAAGAACAATCGTAGCGTTTGGACAGTGATGATCACACTCAAGTAATAAGTGAGACGCTGGAACGCCATATCGGCTGTCAAGGTCCGAAGAATTGTTTTATCACTGGACATTTGCAACATGCATTTGGAACTTCATTCAAGTCACATTATTATCTAACCTGTATTTGGATATGACGTTACTCGATCTAAGAGATGATATATCTTCACATAATAGCAAGAAAAACTCAAACTTTCTAAGACGCTATTCAGCCCTTGTGCAAATCACTCACGGTATAAATGTTTTCAATTTAATTCCAGGAAACCTTTTTGAAATTAAAAGATGAGAATTCCGGATTTTAAGTTATCCCCTTGATTAATTCTACATAGTAGAAAGGTTGAAAGACAAAAGGGGCCACTTTCATAATATCACTTATTACGCGACTATTTTCTCTTGATAATCACTCTCTACCTGAAGGAACAACTTGAGATACCTTGACTAGTATTAATAGGTAATTGTACTACTGTAATGAAAATTCCGCTTGCTGGTTCGATTCCGGCTGGCGAAGTGGGCTTTTGGTCGTGAAAAATGAAAGTGGATCTCGTATAATGAAAAGTATAAAACTGGAAGATTTACATTCTAACAGTAGTTACACCAATGTTCCTACTCCTAGCAAAATCGTTTTCTCAGTACTCTGTTTATCATTCTTTTTCTGATGTTAGTTACTTAATCCTATCCTAAACTCAAAAATTTACGTCGCACAAAGAGAGTCCCAAGAATTTTGGCAAGAATATCAATATTCCAACGACAATGTGAGACTTGCGAGTATAACAGTAAAAATGCATGCTGTTTTCGTGATGTTTTGCCTTGTCTCATAGAACATTTCCAAAACTTCCAAACGTTCATCTTCCCTTTAAGTTTTGACGATACTGACTGCTCCTTACCCCAACTATGATGACTGAATCAGATCGAACTACTTTTATTCGACTATTTCGACCCGAACAATTTCAACATGATATCTCGTAATGGAGCTCGAGGGTCAATCACATTCGGCGTTAGCTTCGTCTTGCACACTTTCTCGTTTCTCACCGAAACCACGGAGAGATAAAAAAGGAGATTTTCGGGCATATCATACGTTGTGCTTGCGTACACCGCAGAATGGGTTTTCTTTGGGAACCCTAACCAGAGCCTTTCACTCAAAAGTCTCACCCACAAGGCAGTGGGGCGTTAACCCAGTACGGGATCGTGACCAAAGCACCCATGAAGGGACTTCCTCTGGTCTGTCACGTGAGACCTGACTGTTGATCCTATCATGTCTTCGCTGATGCTTTGCTAGCTATCCGCCTTTCGGATGCAGTCCTCAGCCCCATGCAACAATGGAACAAGCAAAACGTGGACGAGGCAGCATCCTTTGGGCTGAAAGCTGCCCAGCTTAGGCTGGCGATAGCTGCCCAAGTGTGATGACTTCTCCCACCGTCGAGAGAAATCCCAGGTATTCCACTCCAACGTCCATCTAGTGGAGGTTTTTAGATCGGTAAAGTGTTTCTCTCCGTGTTTATTCGTTGTACCGTCCTCTCCATGGGCACAGGGGATAGAACCAGATGTGGCCCAGCAACTGGTTCTGACACTGGACTTCGTCTGATCTCTACTTATTGACCTTTCAAGTAGGATTTCATCTCCGGCTTAGGGAAACTACCCAGCATAGATCATTGGATCATAAAGGCATGCAAGCCATCACACCACACCAAGGTACAGTCTCGTCGTACAACCAATTTACTTGAGCAATAACTCGGAGTTGAACGTCCATGCTTCACTTTGGAGTTGAGTCGACCTGAGCGACATTACAACAAAGTGATTATGTCATTTCCGTTACCCCTCTCTAGGACTGAAGTGACCTGTGCGTGTATGTGCAAGAAAGATTTTTCTCATTAAATCATTTGATCAGCGAGCCGGGGTTTTCCGGGCCCATGAATCGGTTTGTGACTAGGAAACACATGGGTTCGGGGTGAAAATGGTATCATTAGCGATTTCCTCCCTGTGTGTGAACCACTGTCTAGTGTTGTGCACAATGGGCCAAGTTAAAGGAAACAGTTGGCGAGCAATGAAGAACGAACATCTTCAATCTCTCACCCTCAAATACAAACACGCACAAACACTGATTTTGTTTGCTTGTTGTACACACAGACTCGGTAATGATATCCACAGCCCAGCCAGAGTTACGTCATCATGTGCAAATACGTGAAGGCCCAGTTGAATCTAGAAATTAGAAGTAATTCAATGATTCGTCGGGTCTCTACCATGATGATCTCAACATTCACCTGGCCAGGCGAACGGGCTAGTCAGATCTGTGGCCCCCACTATCATTCGTGGTCCCATGAACAAAGTGCTCCCGGTGTAACAGCCAGGAGTGATCAACCATTGTCACTGGTACGAACGGAATTCCATCATTCAACCACAGCGTTTACACAGTCTGATAACCACGAAATTGACACAACTGCCTACAGGGCATATATTCAGAGAGGGAGAACGCGTATGAAAACACAGAGAATACATGGTTACCCAGTTGTGCGTGAAAAGGTGGGTATGATAGTTCGGGCCGTACCACAACTTGCACACCGTTTCAAGGTTATGTACAGAAACGGGGTTCAAACAAAGAGGGGGGGGGGGTTTCTTTCCGTGGTTAGGTCACTCTTCGCGTGCCCTATCACGCTCTTCAGGAACGGCCATTGTTGGGACATCTGCAATGGCCAAAAGAGAATAAGGGGTTATTGGCCGTCTTTACAACTCCTAAGACACTATAACCCGCTACAGACGGCGTGCTGGCGAACAACATAAGATCGGTCAAGCGTTTCCCATGTACCGATGTTAGTGAAAATGAAAAGGGAATGGAATGCAGTTGATACTTAACCACTCAAAGCATTTGACTGGCCTTAGTCTGGGTTGAAGGTTGACGATGTATAAAGTTGGGTGAAAAAAGCCTGCCACCGCCTGCGTTTCGGCCAGTGACAGCGAGATTTCAGGGCTCATTCCTTGCTCCGAACGCTGTCCTTTTCCAAAGAATCGGAAGTGAACACATATACGAGAAAACAGAGACAGCTTCATCCGTGCCCGCGGTTGGCAGGAGATTCTTGGGACGAAAAGCCACTGAAGCCGAGAGCAGAAAAAGGAACGCACTCAAGAGGAAATTGAAATCTCGGGAAAAGCGAAACATTTTGCTAAAAAAGAAGTAAACACCATCAGACTGCATGATGTATTCCGGACCATTTCGTTGCATCTTCACTATACCATTTTGGGATTGATTTGAGGAACTATCACAATGATCTGTGAAATTATTGCTTAGATTTGCGAAACTATCACATAAATTTGGAAAGCTATAAGTTTCATTTGAGAACCGAACACAGTGGTTGGTTTTCATATCGCTAAAGTGCATTTTGTAGGTCAAATAGCCCAAAGCGTTTCTGGCCGACCATTGTCCGTTGTGATCGCCTGTCCTACCAGTCGTGCGACTCGTCACGCTCACGGACGGGAGTCGATCCGATAAATCAAGGGGTTGTGTGATCTGAACCAGAGAACCAAACTATCCTCAACTTATCAATCGAAACGACGGCACATCGCGTTAGACGCCGTTGGGCTAGCGAGAATATTTCGACTATCTGGTAGACGGAGTTGTGATACTGGTCTCCGAATAGCATCAGCATTCGGCTCACCAACATGATGCGGAGATAAAATATATAAATCACGTTCAATAAGGAAATAGTTTGGCACTCCGCCGTGTTGGACAACAGCTGGTTTTCATCCCCATCCTGAAAAGCAGTTCCTCACGAAACGTGTTTATTACATGTATCTATGTAATGAATATGCTTGAGTTCATGTTATTAAAACATAGCGTCCGTGCTCCTTGTGTGCTTGTAGCCTGAGAATCAACAGGAAAGAACATACCCAACTAAATATAACCTATGGAGTTTCACGTTGAAATCTGAAAATCCTTGTACCACTTCACGTGAAGAAGTTTATTTTTGACTCCTAGTCAGTATATTCCACTAGATTCAACAGAATCTTCCTAATATTCATTTTCCCGGATAAAAACTGCAGAAAACGGAGTATGCAGTAGGTCAAATGCGATGGAATATTCTGGGGGAAATGTTGAGGTATTTCATCATCTTTGGTGGTAGACAGTAATACACTGTCATCCGGCTCGTTAATATACTTGAACTATTTTGTTTTTATGTGCTTCTCTATTCCAAGTTTCAGGGTCTGCTTGGAGGCTTTCCCTAACAGTGCAGTAAGTCTTTGAGACGTCGTGTGAAAGCCGCCACCCAATGGGTCTGTCATACCGCTGAAAGCTGAGCCCATTTTCGATCTCAATCATCACAAGCGACCCCAATGCGTTTAAACAAGACCGTTACTAAGCTCTGTGATACAGACCAACCACATCACGGTGGTAACCCGAATCCCAAAATCAAGCCCCCTGACTATCTCGTGGTCAAATCATATTAATTGGTCCCACCTCAAGTATCCTGGTCACAGAGTTGCGTAGGTCTTGTTCACTCGGTGATAGCAGTCACACTAACATTTTCCTGAAGGCACTGCTAAAAGTACAGCATCCATTTGACCCTAATGACGTCTGACTGTATCTGTGCCGTAAACAGCAATTGACTGTGTGCGCACTGCAGGCAAGCAACGCCTATCGGTTGCCACGATGATGCATTCAATCCAGATCATATACCACGCTTGGGCTTGTGAACTTACGCAGTGAAATGTCCGAGACACCAGCACTTATTAGGGCATGAATCTTGCCATAATAGCACAGTTCTTTCAACCAATAAACTCGTAATTATGTGCTCAGTATCGTCGAATTGAAAGCAGAACGTCGATTTGCTGAATAATGTGTACCTTCTTACACGACGTCTTGGATTACGACCAGTGTTGTGATACAATGTACCCGACTCGATCACCATGGGAATAATGGTGGTTCTTTATTGTAAATATCGTGTTTCTCCTCAATAAGCCATATCATGATTTTTCAGGACGATCCTTATTTAAGTCCCACTCCAAAAATAGGACCCAAGCATCGATGCGCCCACGGAATATGCTCAAGGATGAGACCTCAAATCCCAAACGGATACATTTCTCCAGAAGTCGCAGTAGTGAGTACCAATTTGTCACAGTTACCGAACCCATAAACACCCATCTATCCCATTCCAACCATTGGGTGGCGGCTTTCACACGACGTCTCAAAGACTTACTGCACTGTTAGGGAAAGCCTCCAAGCAGACCCTGAAACTTGGAATAGAGAAGCACATAAAAACAAAATAGTTCAAGTATATTAACGAGCCGGATGACAGTGTATTACTGTCTACCACCAAAGATGATGAAATACCTCAACATTTCCCCCAGAATATTCCATCGCATTTGACCTACTGCATACTCCGTTTTCTGCAGTTTTTATCCGGGAAAATGAATATTAGGAAGATTCTGTTGAATCTAGTGGAATATACTGACTAGGAGTCAAAAATAAACTTCTTCACGTGAAGTGGTACAAGGATTTTCAGATTTCAACGTGAAACTCCATAGGTTATATTTAGTTGGGTATGTTCTTTCCTGTTGATTCTCAGGCTACAAGCACACAAGGAGCACGGACGCTATGTTTTAATAACATGAACTCAAGCATATTCATTACATAGATACATGTAATAAACACGTTTCGTGAGGAACTGCTTTTCAGGATGGGGATGAAAACCAGCTGTTGTCCAACACGGCGGAGTGCCAAACTATTTCCTTATTGAACGTGATTTATATATTTTATCTCCGCATCATGTTGGTGAGCCGAATGCTGATGCTATTCGGAGACCAGTATCACAACTCCGTCTACCAGATAGTCGAAATATTCTCGCTAGCCCAACGGCGTCTAACGCGATGTGCCGTCGTTTCGATTGATAAGTTGAGGATAGTTTGGTTCTCTGGTTCAGATCACACAACCCCTTGATTTATCGGATCGACTCCCGTCCGTGAGCGTGACGAGTCGCACGACTGGTAGGACAGGCGATCACAACGGACAATGGTCGGCCAGAAACGCTTTGGGCTATTTGACCTACAAAATGCACTTTAGCGATATGAAAACCAACCACTGTGTTCGGTTCTCAAATGAAACTTATAGCTTTCCAAATTTATGTGATAGTTTCGCAAATCTAAGCAATAATTTCACAGATCATTGTGATAGTTCCTCAAATCAATCCCAAAATGGTATAGTGAAGATGCAACGAAATGGTCCGGAGTACATCATGCATGCTCATTCCATTGATTCACGTGTTTTAATTTGTGCGAATAAAAGTACGTTTTCCAATTGGTTTTCTTTTCTCTCCGCTTTTAGCCGAAATTCCTAGACGAATCCGGGCGATCCATTTTGCACATTTCTTCGAAATTCCTCCGGAGTCTATCCATCGTTTTTCACTCTATGAACACCCGAGTCTCTTTCGAGAACTGAAGGAGGAGGTTTTCGACTGGACACTGATGGTACATTGTGCTTTCTGATCCGCTCTCGCACAGTCTGTTACCCAAATCTCAATCCTACTTGGGTCACTCGATTGTGCTGGTGCACCTTCATACCCCATCTCGTTTTCGTCATGGCAACAGGGTTGGCCAACGGTACATTGTTGGCACTTCTTACTATACCATTTTATGACTGATTTGTAAAACCATCCCATGGATATGCGAAACAGTCACATAGATTTGGAAAACTATGTATTTTCTAGCCATGGCAACGTACCGATAATCTATAATTCTGAATGCGAGAATTACATGATGTTAAGGTCAAGCCAACTGAACTGTTTTTTAGCTGATGATTCACTGAGGATTGTATTCAGCTGGATTTATTCCGTTTGTGACGTCGACTTGGATTGTGTTTAGACGGAAACCTAAGTGACTAACGCTCCTCAAGGTGGAGAACCGACGATGTAAACTAGAATCCTCAGGTAGTTTTGTTTATTGAATAAACGAATGCAACAGGTTGCATTCGCCAAAACTGCATGCAATTGGGTCTCAGCGGTGGTCGAAAAGCCGTGGAAAACGTCTTCAGAGTATTGTCAGGACTTCGCATGGTTTATGTCAAAAGCACGCACATTGTGCTTGACTCAAGCAAGGTATCTGTTGACGAATTAGTACAGCATAAGAAAAATTCAGGACTGTCGCCATCGATGAACGAATCGAAAGCTTTTATTTGATTTCAACGTGCGTGTGATGTGTATGGCAAAAACCATTCAGTTTCTTGCTTATGAAACGAAGACTGGATAGCAGCTTTTCCTGAGAGTAATGACCGGCCAAAGGTTTTGCCTAATGAAGAATCATAATTGCTAGAAATGCAGGAGAAAACTGCGCATAAGCCGAGCAAGCCAGACCGATTTGGTGTCAAACTGTGGACGCTGATGTCCACAAAATCCAAATATGCTCACTCTATGCAGCTATATCTGGGATTATTTGAAAGGGAGTTGATATGGGGTCGACCTTTGACTGAAGATGTCATTCTGAGTTTCATGGATGATCTGTGGGACAAAGGTTACAATCGAATAACGGATTATTTTTGCACTACTCCTCAGCATTCCCATAGGTGCCCCAAAAGTAAGTACCCTTAGGTAACCTTGTAATTTTTCGCTAAGCTAAACAAGCCGTTTGATTTAATTAAAGTAAAATTTTGATTTATTTGATCGCCAGATTATCAACAAATAAGAAATATCTGCGAAAAGAGTCTGACTATCTTGTTTCAAGCAATAGTGCAGTGGATTCAAAGTAGATTTTAACAGTTGTATTCCACTTCCCCATATTAACTTTGGAATCACTGGGATGACCCCATAATTGGCTTTCAAATTCAATCAATATGGCTTATCCGGGATATTTTCTTCTGGAGTTACGAGAGAAGGTATTCATACGGACACCTCGTCGTTCTGTCAAGGTTCCTCCTCTCGTCGTTCTAGTGTTAAGTCGATCTTATGAGCACCATTAAATAAGTGACTGTGCCTGTCTTCTTGTCACTCCTCTACTTCGGGTGGCTCTACTTAATCCTTTGGGGTAGACGCCTTCCCAAGTAACCTATGTAAGATGCTCCGCACGCGCACATTTAAAATAGATAATTATGGATGAGATCATCTCAAGAAAGCTGCCTTTCATTTGAGTTGATATCATTTGGAAGATAGATGACACAAATTCGACTTTTGTAGTTGCAGATGTTCAGTTCATAACTATTTTGAGTGACCTTGTTAGTCACTGCGTGTTTACCACCTTTGAATGGCACGTTTTAGAGAAGTTTTTCTTTGGGATGTATGAAGATCACTCTTCAGATATAGATGGTTCCATATTCTTCAAGATATATTTGTTTCCTGAGTTTCGGTTTGTTTTCCCAGAGTAAAGTGTGAACATATACGAATTCTGGGACTAGGTTCATCGTTTCGGGCGATAACGCAAAGCTGTGAAAGCATGTGTATTAGCCGTTTAACATTTTCCTGTTTGGTAATAAACACATCAAGAAAAGCTAGTATGCCCTCTGTTTCTTTTTCCACTGTGGAACCAAGAACAAATTAAACGAGTCAGGAAACTTTACAGGCTATCCGACCA
Source organism: Fasciola hepatica (assembly GCA_948099385.1). NCBI lineage: Eukaryota > Metazoa > Platyhelminthes > Trematoda > Plagiorchiida > Fasciolidae > Fasciola > Fasciola hepatica. The sequence goes on along the minus strand of CANUEZ040000012.1, from coordinate 2,050,274 downwards.
ACTATGAGAGCATAGACAATTCAGTATTAAACAGAGCCCTAATTCCCTTTTCGTTTATAGCTGCGTTTTTTCTGCTCTCCTTTATTGCTTCCCCGTTATTTTGCTGGTCTGTGGAAGAAGGGTTTCAGAATTATTCTCCGAGGGCTGTCGGTTGTTAGTCGGGTATCATTCACTCCAATAACTGAACTATTTGCTAGGTTGTGCCAATTGGACCTGGCCGCATACGAAAAGTTTGCTCACAGAGTTCTATCAGACTGCTCTCACTCTTTATACACTGATCCATCCGAATGTAACTCTGTCACCTACAAATGTTTCTATTTTCGATCTATGCCTTTTCTCGTTACCATCAGTAAGATCACACCAAGTGACAACACGGTTTCCTTGCCTGTTTACATTTTGTATGGAGGGCACAAACTGCTAAACTTCTCGTAAACTATATCTGTTGGGTCTTATATTGTGACCAAGAGGCTATTCTATTTAATAAATCTCTCACCAGAAGTTCCGACTCAACTAGGATCATGACACCAACAGCTTGGAGATATGCAGTGTGAAGACCAGTACATAGTTCTAAGAATACTATTCATCCTTTTATGTAATTTCAGTTGTTGCTCCGACCGTAAAAATCAGCTGATCCTACCTACAAACCCTGATGAATAGAAAGAGCAATAAACCTCTGGTGGGAATTCTGTGCCCCCTGACTGATTAGTTGAAAGCTGTGCACAGCAATTATTCTTATTTTGAAAACGGTTTTTTTCTGAGTTAGTACACACTCCACTTATCATATTTCTGTGCCACGTAGTCTAACGTGAAAAACTCTGGAACTGGTCCAAGAGGCAAAAGTCTTCATCCGCAATGGGACTCGAATCCTCGCATGGATACCGCCCGCACGCTTCACCATCACGTAATACTCAGTAACTGATCTAAGATGTCACTCGTGTACAGAGAGCTTCAGACACTAGATAGCTTTGATCTACTATCCGAATTAAAGTGAAACCTGGCACCATGCAGTTGCAGCACGAAAATAGTTGCCAATGTCTGTTCTAGCACGCTTCCTTAAATGCATGATGTCACTGTATGCGTTAGATGGGTGCAGTGGCTTCACAGGGCAAAAGTAACCCGGAGGTTGTCAACCTCCGAGTTTTCTGCAGGAGACATAATATGCCAGTGTGATTTCGGTGGTACATGTTGGGGCCCAGATGCGAAAAGCATATATTTTGTCAATCGTCGGCACAATTTTCCGGAACTGTTAACAATTTTCCCCACTCCGCTGCAAATAAATGATCTTTTTCTAGCAACACGAATCATTTCAGATCAATTTGTCTTGCTCACAAATGATTTGTGTCCTCAGGGAAGTCGAACTAAAGGTTCCAACAAATCACTATATTTTATGAACTCAGTGCATTTTCGGACTTATTTATCAACCCCTGAATACACTAAAAATATTTCCAGATGTTAATGATATTCTAAACTGACTTTCTCTTTAACTCACCTACAATAACCGGAAAAATCCCAGTGCATATTTGAGAAACGGGTCGAAGACCCAGCACTTTTTCAACGATTCTTAGTTATACCAACACAACACCAAGAACTAATAATTAATAATTCAGCGTTTATCTGATACACTAAGGTATCCATGGCTGTCCGAAGTAAACAAATCAAGAGTTAACTATCACTGTCCGTTGTGAGAAGCGATGCATTCTCGAGAACACTCCCTAATGCACAACAACAAACCTTGTTGAAATACAAAAAGAGACACGTTTACACAGGCACCGTCCAATCACGACTCACCGTTAGCCGGCCAATCGCGATCAACAAAATTCACATTAACCTTGAGCTACCTATTTGACTGGTCGAAAGGCTGATCAGAACAACCAACATCATTTACCTGTCCCATGGCTCGTGGACCTAGTTTCAATGTCTAATATTTCACCCACAGAGCTGCTTGTGGTCGCAACGAGTCGGTAATTTATACATTGTGCATGAAATCCAAAAGATCCTCTTCGTCCATGTTTTCTGAAATGAAAACCTGTCGCTCATCTTGTGATTTGTGTGAATAGCATTCTCTGCAACGCTTCACTCGTTATTTCGCCATAATGCTCTGCTGTGTGTCGCTTGTTCTTGTAATATCTTTAAGTCCACTGGCAGCAAGTGGTGAGCTCCTTAAAACTAAATCTTATTCGGATATAGCCCTGCAAGAGGAGATCGAAAGAGGCAATAAATGGAGTCCAGATACCCCAGCAGATTTACGACCGGACTATCGTCCTATGGAACTTTGTGATCACGCAGCATTTGCAGATCTCAGTCGCAAACTTGTTGACCTCGTCCAAGAAAACCATGTATTAGAAAACTTCGAATGGACTACAGTCAGTGTAACGACACTCAAATCATACCAGAGAAGTTATATTTTGATCGGTGGCTCCAGTCGACAGGTCAGTTCTCCGTCACAGAATATTTCAGTAAGCCCCCGAGATGGTGGGGCTGTTTACTTGTGTGAACTTGAAGTAAAAAAATCCGTGCAAAACCCTCTAGGATTTGGTCCGTCCCAAGCTTCGTGTGTTGAACTTTCAAAGAAGCAGAATCAACGAAGAGATCATGAGTATCTAGGTGCAGCCAGTAGCGCCTTGGGTCTGAGTGGTGATACAAGCCTTCTGGCGTATTGTGATCCCCTTTGGCGAGCAACAACACAAGTTCCAGTCGGTCGGTGTTTTCTCCAAGTCCTGAGAGATGGGAAACCGCGAGAATCCCTTGAGCTAAATGAATTCTGTCAATCGGGAATGCAGGTCGGTACTCCATGCATGGCTGGTCACAGCGTAGCTTTGTCGCTTGGTTCCGAACAACTAAATACTACGAAACTAGCTCGTGTGTTGTCAGACGTTCGGCTTTGGGTTGGAGAACCACTTTCGCTTCCCACTGGTCGAGTTCAGTTAGTCAGTGACCCATACGGAACAGCTCGTGTGACAACAATTCACAGACCAGATATAACTGGTTCCATCAATGTTGGGTCTCATTTTGGTTACGCCGTTGCGAATGGCTACGCCAGTGCTCCTGGATTCCCACACGAAATAAATGAAGATTTGCAGGACATGCCGCAAGTTGTTGGATTCCAAACTGCCGATACAGGAACTAATTCAAGGGAATCCTTTGGTTCCGTTGATTGGCTTGGCGGTATTGAGCTTGATCAGATATTTTCTGGATTCGGGACGTCTATTCTTACTATCCCAATCAACGGTTCTCTTCAAACCGGTGTTGTGGTCGGAGCACCCTATGCGGACTCCGAAGTTTACGGTGAAACTCTCACAGCACGTAAACAAGCCAATCGAGGTCGCATCTATCTGTTCTGTCATACGGATGCTCGTTTTAGGAAACCAATGAAACTTTTACAATATCAGATCTACGATGATGTGCTTGAGGGTCCGGCTGGAAGTACATTTTTTGGTTTCTCTCTATCCCGACTGGGGGATTTGGAACAAAATGGCACAGAGTACATTGCTGTCGGAGCTCCTGATTTGGATAAACGTACTGGACAAAGTTTTGTCTATCTGATTCGAGTTTTGGCTGAGTGTCGTTTTGATCCTGTCCCGTACCACATCCTGACAGGACCTAAAAATGCACATGATTTCGGTGCCAGACTGCCATCAATAGCTGATGATATGGACTACAATGGTTTACCCGACCTGGCCATTCCAGTCTCCAATATGTTTGATGGAAAACCGGCAGTGCAACTGTTTGCCAGCCGGCCACGTGTTGAGGCCGAATGTCTATTCATGTTTCCTCCGTGGCTTGCAATACGGCGCATATTTGCCGGGGACACAATCCCGATTCAGATCACTGTGTTTCTACGTAGTCTTCAAAAAGAATCCAGTGCATTCGATCCGATTGAGCAAATTTTGCAAGATGAAGAGGATGCACGGTTGGTTCATCAAGTAATAGCTGACAGGAACACAAAATCTTCTGCTCATGAACGTTTTAAACTGTTTGGCGATATAATCAGTCAGTATGATAAAGCTCAGAAAAAATTACTGATAGAGTTTGATCTGATGGCTGAGCATGATGTGCAAGATATGGTTGATATTGAGACGGACGAGCACGGTTTATATGTGGCTTACAGATTTTTGCAACCTTGCTTTGGCCAGGATCGAGTGATTGATGAAAATGGGACGTGTGCTCAAAGTGGATGGCTAAAACGGCCATTCATTACTTGGTCCAAGTGCATCGCACATGTTCCACTATCCCGTTATGTTTGTTATCCTCGCCCTAGCTGTGAAAGTGATGTGTCTCTCCAGATAACTGATCTTCTGTCAAATATCTCCGTCAGCCGTTACAACGACACCTTAATTCTACCAGATGATGAGACAGACGAAACGCACGAAGAACGAATTCTGGCCACCTCAGTTAATCTGACACTTGGAGATCAGCACTTTTCCAAACCAGAACTAGTCATTGGAGTGTACAACTATGGTCCAACATTTGCGGCCGGATTACGTTTTGAATTCCAGTTTTATGGAAATTTAAGGTTCTACAGACTAGAAGCGTTTGAAAGTCATACTATTGTTCCTGTTCATGTGTCAGAAAATGAAACGTGGGCTGATTATTTCATCGGCACGATGCCATCACCGACGCTAACAGAGGAGATTGACGCGATTGAGGAAGAAGTTCCCTCGGTTAAGCAATGGAAGCTGTCGACGTATTACCTTAATTTTGCTTCGTTGGATGAGACTAACTTCACTTTGGGCGCCGGAGTCACCGTTCGCATCTTCTCAGGTACTCCGGATCCACAACCTTTGGGCAATGCTATTCGCTTTGAATATCGAGTAATGAATGCACCCAAGATACGTATCTCTTATGGCCCAAAATCAATCTCAAGCCGAATGGACAATCGTACACGTCCCATTCCCGGGACTGTAGGCCATGCCAGACGTGTAGACGTTTCAGAATTGGGCCCACGTGTGGAACACGTAATTCAGGTGGAATACACAGGACCAACACAAAGACTGCGGAACGTTACGTTACAACTGGCAGTGCCATTCCAGTTGGCCCCAGATGACCAGATTGGAGCAACAGAGAACTATCTCGTTTACATGTTCCGTGAAATCCGCGCCACGATGGAAGGTGCTGGGGCTTTGCAGTGGGTAGATTTGTGGCCCAAAATAACCTCTTCAGAGGATTCCAGAATGTTAAGTAATACTTTGGGAACTTGTTCAGTCATGGACTCGGAAACCAAGGTGAATCCATTACGAATGATTGGAATGGACGTAAACAAAGGTGAGTCGTCGATAATGCTTATCAAGCGACGGTTTTCCCTTTGCCGACTGTTTCTGTCGATCGATGCACTTTTACAATAGGGTCTTCAACCTCACCGACGGGCGTGTTCACATTTTGAGTGCTTATAAATTGACTTGGAGATACGCGGTTGATACATGAAATCACGGGGTAGTAACCAAACCTGTCTAGAGTGGTTCACAAAAGTTCACTAACTAAAGACACCGTGACGTAATCACTAACCCCATGCAACTGACATGGTAATTATCAGCACATGTTATCAAGATTTCAATAATGGCACGAGGAGCCGGAAAGACGCAGGTATTAGAAAGTCCATTTTCATTTTTCCCGTCGCAAAGTCTATGCTGGAAGTCGGAATTAAACCGGTGGAGAGTCACCGATTCGATTCCGACTCGCGACGTGAACTTAAGGATGCGAAGAATGCAAATGGGTACTGCTTTACCTACACATTATCTTTCGTGGTATCGTTGACACCGTAACTATGTGCATGCATGATCACCAATGATCCTCATCGTGGTTATTGATTCTCTTGTGTTTTTCTCATTATACTCACTCCAATGCGTATAAGACTTGATGCATTTAGCCAGTTGTGAAGTTTTCGTGAGTCAGTAGCTGCATAAACTTGAAAGCCTGGAAAGCCATCATATCAGATTTGACGATTTCAATGCTTGCTTGATATTTGACCCCTTGCCTGTCAAGGTAAGCGGGATTCCGAAGGTTTTAGGTACATAGCTTTGTAATGGTCAATAAAGCTGCAGCCAGCTTTTGTTGTGAAAACTATAATTTTAATAAAGCGGCGTTCTTGGTTGAGGTAATTCGCCAACATTTTGATTATCGTGGGCAACTTTTCTCAAGGCAATTTTACAATCAACCGACAACGCTGTTATTAACATTACAACTTTCACCACAGAAACAACACATGATGCATCGAATTTTCGATGATGTAGCCAGTTTCTTTCAAGATTCCGAAGCCGTGCTTGAGTTTACGTTGCATTGGTTCACTCAATTTTACTGTTTTATGATACTGCATGGATTTTTAGAATCATCTCTCATTAACGAGTCTGACGCACACTGATAGTAGAAAATAATAGCTGTCGAACGTTCTCCTCTGGTTTCAAGTGTAGTCAAAATTAAACGAGCATGACTATCTTTCACATGCTTCCAAGAACATGAAGAAATACCATCCTTGGACTTAGGTCCAGCCCGTGACCTTTACGGTTGTCAATTTAAAGAACCAACCTCTTCTAGGAAATTTAGAATGTTAGAATTACGGTTGTTACCAAAGAGAAAAATCGTCCGAAGAAATGTGATCATATCGAGACTAAAAATGTGGTGGTGTTTGTAAACGATTCGCAGCTGAGAGCCAAACCAACTGGAAATCAATTCTTTTGCACACCTTTGACCCCGACTCATTCAACAGCTGTCGGAAAGCGGAGCGGGGTGGGGTGGACTTGGAGGGGGGGTGGAAGGAGGTAAAAATAAGACTTAGTTGAGCTCCAAGTACAGTGCTGCAACAGTCTATTTGCTTAATCAACTAGGTTAGCAAAGGATTTTAGTCGGTTCATGCCTATGCAGAATACTGATTGACTGTTGTCACTCAACGATAGCGCGTACACTCCTGTCGGACATTCAGATGTCCTCGATGGAGCAAGTCGATGCTTGTTTATCGGGTCCGGTCATGGAAAGCAAACTGGTGCTGATTCAGCGTGCGTTCACAGACACGCACACCGTCACATTGGAATACTAATGCGTGCGAGTGTGAGAATTGATGCAGAATCTAATGTACAATAACTGTATAAGTACACACACACGTAATTTAGCTGACGCACTCGAATGAGTGCGGTACGCGAAACACAGGGCGCACAGAGCATTCTCGTCACAAAAACGTCTTCAATATTCTGGGAATTAGACAAAATGAGAGAAGAGTGCATTGTACATCTTCCAAGAGGAGCACCGTTTGGATCTGTAAACAGATAGTTAGGTAGGTAGATAGGTGGACAAGCGAGACCAGACGAGGTAGTTCACGCGCAAAATACAAACAACGATGAAAACAAAAGACACAAGCACGTGTCCCCAAAGACAACATAGAGACGCCGGATCGAGTGAAAAACAGGTGTTAAGCGAGCACACAGTGAAATAGCAGGTAAACACAAATTGATGAACACACAAGTACGGTCAGTATTTTGATTGGTTGAGCTACTTTCGAGGTGAAAGCGTAAAATACATTTTCAAGACAAACGATTACGATACTCTTACAGTACTCCTGGGGCGACTGGCTATCACGAACTAATCAGTTTTTGAATCAAGTGGAAATAATTAAGGAATATAGCATTTGGATTGAAAAAGTCACGACGGAACTACCTTCGTTTTGTCAGTGTTGAAAACCTCGTGGAAAATTTTGGGCGAACAATAATCAGGAGGGTGCCAAAACGTCTGGGAACAATCAAACGGCGAGACAATTGTAAAAATAAAATAAAATAAACCGATCGGTAAAAGCCTCCCGTTGTTGTGCGAGTAACTGACAGAACTCGAAAAAGAGAGAACCGAGATTTCGTTCCATCCTCACAAGTTGCTCACAGTATGTTGCTCATCTGAAATACGGACACGAAGCTGCCCATCGTATAGATACATAGAATTCCTTGTCAACAAAGCTAACCGTTACTTCGAAGTTTTGGAGTAAATGAACATTATCTTAGACACAATAATCAAACAGATTAAAGGAACCAAAAACTTGTTGTCAAATAAATCTTTTTTCCGTTATTATCTTGTCAAGAAAATCATTTTTATTGACTTAACCCACAGTGGTCTGTAGACGAAGAGGATGGGGTAGGCATCATCTGACCATTTCGGTGTCCAAAAGAACACTCACTGAGTCCACTAAGTTCTGCAGCCAAGCTGCACAGCTAACGCAGTATACCTAAGTTCCGTTTGATAGTGCTGAAGACTAAGTAGCTCGTGGTATTACTACACTTACACCCTGTGGGGGTTCGACGTAAAGTCCTTACTATACGGTGAGCCTAGACGGAAATTCGTAACACAATAGCATGTGCCTGAAAGTGCTCACTTCATGAGAGGATGCTTGAAAATAATTTGGAAACAAAAGTGACAGCGAGTTCATGGATAATGATAGATCAAGTTTCCCCTTTACACTCAAGGACAGAACTGAACCACTCCCATTTTGTGTCTTGTCAGTAGCAGTGGGTCTTCGATCCGTATCACAGGTTATAATTCGCAAATAACAGAGAAAGTGCTAGTTACAAAATTTATACATTCTGCTTGTACAGCGTAATAATGTTCAGGAATTAGAGGGCAAAAATGGCATCGAACAGTTTTGTCCCGCAAATAATCATCTCCTGACCAATACGGTCCAATGTAAAGGGGGTCAGTGAATGTTTAGGAATAATATTGACCGGCCACACGAATGATCTGAGGTGATATTATAATTATTATTCACATACGATCATGAGCCTCGCATGTGCGGAATTGTATAAGCTGGGGGGGGGCGGGTGGCATTAGCAAAAAACCAACTTGTTTCTACTGTTTTTTTCGAACGGACTGAAACGGATCACAACTTGATTTGAGTCAGAATAGCGTGGAAGTTTTCACTACAGACGTTGCCAAATCTAAAAATCCTTTACCTCACTCCATTCTTATCACGGTATGGTGTTTTTGTTGAATACAGCGATTTACGTGGGCGCGTGAAAGGCGGGCGAAATTTTTTTCATATGCGAGAAATTTCTCGGTTGATATATGACTGATTTCATGAGTGGACAACCGGGTCAATTTTCCTAGATATTTCTATCCGTGTTGGCCGTTAGTTTATCGTGAATGTAGTTTCTTGTCTTTTTATTAATAAAATTCAAGTGAATATAGCATAGGGGGTGAACCCCATAGTCAAAAAATAGCCTATAAAAGGGAATTGTTGGGGGAACATTCACTTAAGCGCTAGTTCGTTGATCCTGCTTTTAAAGAGAGAGAAAGGGAGAGAGAGAGAGAGAGAGAGAGAGAGAGAGAGAGAGAGAGGTTGTAGGTAGATGGGAAGACAGAAGGAAGGAGAGTGTTTCGCAGTTTAACAGTACGGGAGAACAAGAAGACTGAATGACAGAAGTACGACATCCGGTGACAGAAAATCAACAAGGATGATTAGTTGCCTGGGTATGTGTTGATAAGAAAAAAGTCATAGGAATTGGAATAGCCGAAGCAGGCTCAGAAGAACAAAGTCCAAAAAAGGTAGAATAGGAATAACGAAGCAACCATGAGATAATGTGCTAGTAACTACAGACTGGAGATTAGAAAACGGTCGTCGATTAGTTGAATGGCCTTTCATTGAACCTAGTCAAGAAGAGGAGGAGAGGTAGACAAAGCCCCACCCCAGAAGTGACTACAATATTCAAGTGCGGGGCGGATTTGAACTTTTGTACAGCAGGAGAAAATGGAATGGTATCAAGATGCGTCTAACGCGTGATCGAAAATCAACTTTGTGCTCAGCACGAGAAGAGAGCTGATCTGTGAACGTGGAACGGCATAAAGAAGACGTTACGGATAAGCCAAAAGTAATGTTGAACGAATGCCTTAAAGAAGAACTTTGGTGTGGTTTCACAATGAGAGCGAAAAAGAAGACATTTCAGGTGAAGTTAAAGACTAGCAAGAACAACAACCATGGCGCACCTAGACCATAGCAGAACGTAAAACTATATCCGTGTTGAACACTCCTATAGGCCATTTCAGCCAGTTGGATCCTTTTGGTTGTAACTACGGATATCGTCAAAACACGTGTCCTATTGTGATTTTCCGGAATTAGTCTGATTCGTTCATGCTGCATCAAGCACTGACCTCCGAAGTCATGGACGATGAAATCTTTCTGCGGTGAATTTTATAGCCATGGTTTTAAAAGTCAGTCGCACCCAAAATTTCAATAATTTTGAAATTTCATTGCTCCTTTGTTTTCTTTTATCATCGAATATACAATAATATACAGTATTTCTGGAAGGAGATCGTTGCCGATCAAAGATTGCCCAATGGGAAAGTGACCGGCAACGACGGGAATCGAACCATGGACCTTAACTTGGGCAGCTACCCTTTTGATCACCACAGGTCATACAATTTCAACTAAACACAGATCACCACAGTACTAAAGTAAATGATATTAAGGTCCATGGAACTTCATATCTGCAACCCCCGTTTGATAAACTAGAGGAACTTTGAAAAAAAAGGGAATTTGTTGCAAAGATAATACACTGAGACTCGAGCTGTGAAAATACTACACGCACGCAAAAAAAACAACTCTCTGCAGAATAAAGCTAAGGTGTAATAATTTCGGATAAAGTTGGTTTGTTTCTCCGATACACAAACAAAACACAACTAGAGAGGAAAGATCAACCAGAAAAACTACCAAGTCACACTTTCAGGAGCAGACTTTAGGCGTGGGATTGTTTTCTCGTGCCGTGTAAGGGATGATCAATAAATCACGAGTGGTTTGTTAGATTTGGTTAAGTTTCATGGATTCAAGTAGAATCAATAGTGTGTTTATAATAATCACCGTATTCGATTTCGAAAGACGTTTCTTTAAAGGTCCATTTCGTGAGTGTTTTCGTGAATACTGCCAGTCACTGAGCTTCCAGAAGATCGGCACTGCATTCGTGAAGACTTGATTGGTTGATTTTCCCGTTCGTTGCACAGTTCTCACAAACTCGATGCTCTGGATATCTGCATGGTCTGGTAACAAACAAGAACAAATGGGCACAAAATTAATCGTTCGTATTTGAAATGCAACAGCTGTTTAATATTGGTTTTGTCTTTAACTCAGTGCCCACCAATGACCTCACCTAGATTAGACGTTTTCAACCAAAGCGCAGAATTTAATGATCAGGACCTTATGCATGTGTTTCAAAATGTTGGTTCCATGTAGTGCTTTCAGTGAAAGGATGAACCGATGCGGGTAGAAGTACTCAAACTTTACCCGAACGCTCTCATCATGTTGCCTTAAGGATTGACCATCAAGTTTTGCACGATTGACAAACGTACAATATCTGTGCTTGACCTGGGTTCTAATGTCAGGTGGGATTTGAAAATCGAACAGTCTGTCTGCTTCAAAATTTCACGTGAAATAGTAGTTCGCCTTCATTTTACTCAACTCGAGTTGATTGCAAATTAGTTATGGCAGATAAGTCTACAATAAGGATCGCTTGCAGCTACCAGTTGGACCTAATCGCATTGAAATATGACTTTTCAAAAACTGACGTTATCACTAGGCTACGTATCCAATGAAGACTGCTGCGGAAACGCCAAAACGTCACAGAGATGGACGTCTCGACGGTTCCCAGAATAAATCGAAATTCTACTTGGATGATAACTAAGGCTCATTTAATCAGACACCCGAAGCTGATCCCTAAGGAAATCAAATTTCTTCAAATCAAATTGCTTATCGACGCGATTTACCAACTCTCACATACCCGGTCTGTCCTGGTTGATGGACAAGGAAATCGCGAAAGTCACGTGACTTTAGCCTGTACTTTTGAACATTAGAACCACTGAAAACACCGGTACATCAGTCGCGTGATTTTTAGGGAGGAGGGTATTTCAGTTTTGATACGAAGTGTATGTAAACATAATTTGCATACCACCGGACGGAAGCTGAACGAGTTGTATTTGTTTTTTATTTACCTGAAAAGTACTGCTTGAATAATTTGATCGATTGTTTTGTTTCTACCATCCCCTTGGGGCTCTCGATCACATGTAAACAGGCTTATGTATGAAGACTAAAAAGGAATTTGGATTGAACGCTGTTGGGAACTTACAGTGTTTTTCGTCAAGTGTGGAACAGGGGTTTAACGATTATCTCGAAATTAGCCGGATTTCATTACTCAACATGGCTGAAATCGATTTATTGTGCTGCACAGGAGAATTGGACAAATGATGAACTAAAAGAGTCTTTTTTCCGATATGAACTGCATTGTTGTGTATTCTCTGATCAAATGATGAATCTTCAAATGATATTCGCATATTTTAGAAAAATGGGAGATTTTATCTGTATCATGCACGCAGGGCCACATGCTGAATTATTTACCATGTCTCACGAATCTATAGGCTAAATTGAGATGCAATGATGAGAAATTGCACTGGCGCCATCTTACCTGTGAACTAAAGGGTTACTCAATAGGTCAGTAAGGATTTCCGTCGCGATAATAGCTGATTCACGTGAAAAAGTTACGTATTGCTTTGCCGTGCTGAGTCACAGTTCCATTTCCCTCCGAATGTCTCAGTATGGTCGATGGTGAGTGTCTGAGGCTCCGAGATGGCTACTCACCCCGTACGCCTCTCGAAGTGATCACGAATGGCCGTGCGTCTGTCACAGCCTCTGCTGAGAAAGTCCTACTCACTGTCTTCTCGTGGCAAAGGTGTTTCCACTAAAGTGAGAGGATGAAAACGAATGGCTGGCGCTTTCAACCGGGTTAGCTGGCTGAAAGTTAGTCTAGGGAAGATGGCTAAACCCTGATTCCAAACCCACCACGAATAGCTAATGAGGCGCACAACCATTTTTTCACCGACATCTATGGCGGAGGGGTGTACTAGACTCCCAAGAAGTCTAGCCTCATCCCAAGGGCAAATAAACTGAGCAATAACTTACTGATTGCCAGTGATTTGCAGGGGAGACGAATGAATCACACAGTTGGTCATCGGTTTATTCGGACCAAACCTGCTGCTTTGTAGGACACGCTTAGCTGCGCAAAGGCTATAAAAACATCCTCGAATAAAAGTGCCTGCCCTGGACTGGGCCACTGAGTGGTACAACAGCCCGCAAAACAAATAGCTATGAAAGATTCTACTATTATGATTGACTCTTCTTCCGTGAGCACAGACGATCACTGTCTTAAAGAGTACACAACTTGTCCTAGCAGCTCCACTCTTTTCCCACCTTCTTTTCCATAATCACACGCCACAGATTCTTCGGTCGACCTTGCCCACAGTAGTGCCACCAGTGGAAATTCTAGCTATTTTCTCTCCCGTTTCTCCGACTAGCTTCTGGGTCTCACCGAACGCATTACCACCGGCTGATGCCCTCCTTTGTCCTGGATGCCCATTCAAACTAGCTACGTTCAACGTGCAAACCCTGATGCGTATAGGAAAACCAACGGGTTTAGTTCATAGGCATGGATCTCTCGCCATCGATAAGTATTGCATTCAAAAGACTCCTCATGAAAACTTCAGTTCCGTCATTTGATAGCCGCCCGCATTTAGTCCTCTCGTGAAATTTCACTTACACCATTCTGGGGAGACTGAGGCTACGGCTACTGGTCTTACCGGGGTTGGCATTGTTCTCAACAAAAGAACTGAAGAGGCATTACTGAACTGGATCCCAGTCAACAGTCTTTTATGCTCAGTGAGACTCAGGGGTTCGTGCTAATCGAGCAGTCACCGCTCGATAGACACAATCTGTTTGTCGTTTCGGTGTGTGCACCCACTGATTGCAGCCAAGATACAGTCAAAGATATCTTCTACCAAAAGCTCCACAACTTCTTACACAAATTGAGCCCGGTTGATATCGTGATTTTGGTAAGAGATCTGAGTGCTAGAGTGGATTGGCTGTCTTCGAACGAGGTTCATTTACGAGGTTCTTTTGGACCATGGAATGCCTTGTCCGGTCTTGCCAACGGTGAAGTTGTACTCCTCCCAGGTTACAGAGTTCATGACTTCGAATATGCCGATGATATCCTTTTGCTGAGTGATAATACATGGGCAATACAACACGCTTCGGACAGCCTGCCAGAAGCAAGCAGCTTCAGCGCTATTGGGATAAGGCTACGCCCCTATGGTTAGAGCAGTCACTTCGCGAGCCGTTCTCAAAGATGGAGACAACAACCGATTCTTCCACAAGGACTGAACCTGCTCAGAATTCCAAACTTTTGAGGACAAAACTGGAAGTTCTGTAGCGATCTGCGCTCTACCATCTTTAAAATGGCTAGGGGGAAGGCCGTCGGTACCCGGCGCTTTGTGAAGTCCCAAGGCCTGAATTTCCTTTCGAACTTCCGACTTGGTAAATGGATCTGTCAAAACGGATCACTGGACGTCTGCCGGAAGAGTTATTGGATAGCACAACACTGAGAAACAGCCTAACTTTATCTGAGAGTGCTCCACCTAGCGTTCGAGAAGTCTCTTCTCACTGAGAATTGGTGAACAGTCTGCTTAGTAAATTGTTTCATTGACAACAGGAGGCTTCCTACCGCTAACTCGAATGAGATAGATAAGCACGCAGGAATTTCTCACAGCGGCAGCACATTCCATCTGTGATGCGCGTTGCGACCACCAGATTTCGAGGTCCCTACAATGACTCGCGTTAAGTACTCTTCTCGTTACGATTCGTGGTTCGTTATACTCGCTTCAAGCTTGAATTGACTGGAGTGCGTCGAGAAGAAACATAGATTCAGCGGAAATTCAGGATCTTGCGGCATGAAGAGTCAGGCCTCAAATTGCTAGACCAGCGGAATACAAAGTTTTGTTATTAAGTGACCAATGCTGGTTTATGTTACCAGGTGGGGCTATGTCTAGCTTTTCAGCTAGCGCGTATTGGAAGACGAATAGGCGAAATAGATTGGAAAGCTTATGAAAATCTAACCGTCGTTGCAGCTTGCTTTTGGAGTGCTCACCGAATCACACAGACAGTTTGGTGCAAACTAATGCGTGCGACAGTCTTATACACAACCTCGCCATTTGAAGCTCAGATCGATATTGTCGATCTGAGTCATCTGCTGAATCGAAGAGGGCAGACTCCACGTGGCTTACCGGCAATTAGAGCGTCTGAAGTTTGTACTACCAAGGAACAGGGCCAATAACCGTTTTCCGTCTTCCGAGCGACAGAATGTAGCCCAGAAAGGCCTCCTAAATGAGCCTTGTTCGAAGATAGCCAATCCACTCTAGCACTCAGATCTCTTACCAAAATCACGATATCAACCGGGCTCAATTTGTGTAAGAAGTTGTGGAGCTTTTGGTAGAAGATATCTTTGACTGTATCCTGGCTGCAATCAGCGGGTGCACACACTGAAACGACAAACAGATTGTGTCTATCGAGCGGTGACTGCTCGATTAGCACGAACCCCTGAGTCTCACTGAGCATAAAAGACTGTTGACTGGGATCCAGTTCAGTACTGCAGCTTTAGCTCTCCCTCTCTCATGTACATGTACATAATATTATATATATATATATATATATATATATATATATATATATATATATACCCTTTTACATGTACAAATAAATATATTGTTACCTAAAGTCATAGATTTTGACTGTGAAAGTTATAGTGCGGCAGATGCTCTATTGTTTCCGGAAGTACCATTTCAAAAGCGCTTTATTATTGGGAACCAGCCCGATCTGTACATGGGTTCCATACTTCCCTCAAGTACCAACTCCAGTGAGAGTAAAGGGAAAAATTCAAAGGGGCGATGGATATTTAGTTCACAGGTTAGATGTGCCTATGTTTCACATTGCTGGCACTCTATTCCGGAGTAGATTTTAACATATTCAACTGTTTATATCTGAAAGTATCCATAACAAGGCAAACTTTTTATCGAAGGGGAGCGGTATTTGATTTCACTAAGGATTGGATAGAGAGTATCGGTTTGTTAAGTGACTCACCAGTCAGTCTAGCGGTCAAACTCTCAAAATTCAATTTGGAGGGATTCCTTGAATGATGGTAATTACTGCTTGTTTGGATGAAAGGTTTCAGTGGTTTTAGATCCCTGTTTACTCACCTGGTATAGCGCATACAAATTATTGTGAAATACAGAAATCCCATAGGCTGCCAACAGCAGACGAAAAACTGTTGACTGCATCAACCCTAGTTCCATTTCAGTGTCTTCATTTGCAAAATCACTTCCAGTAGCTCGATAATACTGACTGACTGAAGCGGCGCGGCCACCAAAATAACGCAAGATCTTGGGTACCAATCCAACCGTCATCAATCGATTTCCCGTTTTTGTAATCCATATACGAATTCATCATGAAATATGAGCGGTCAGTTCCACTGTAAACTAGGAATGCACGGTACAGCTACTCCCTTGGGAATCATCAACAATGTACATCCACCGAGCCTCCACTGGGGCTCGTTTCCGGGGTGGACGATTGTGAGTTGAGCACCTGACCACTAGACTGACCAGGCACGTTCCCAACAACGAAAAAAAATCTAATCTCTTACTGCTCACACTCATAATCTATTATTAGCAGTGGTTTCGTTCCGAATACTTGGTACGACTGTTGTATGGCAAGTTAAACGGAGCTACAAGAGTAATGGAGGTTGCCCTTTCACCCGCACCGGTTTTGCTGAATTGGGAAATTCGCCGTTACGTTGGTCCAAATTGTCCCCATCACGTTATCCGGAGCAATAAATACCTTTCAGTTGTCAAATTGACTTTCTGTCCGGTACCAGGATTTTTTTCGTTGTAAATCAATCCGTCGTGCTGGCTCGGTACAATGTACGCATGCTGGCAAACCACTCAATCTAGTTACCAAATCCCTGTCAAATTTATGAGGAGCTGCATTCTTAGGCAAGTTTAGTGAGATTTATTTTCGTATCCAAGACAAGCTGAACACTGGTGAAATTTGCTGACTTGAAAATTTTCCATGTTCGGTGAGTCAGACTACTAGTGCCTTTGATGAAGACAAGACCATTTTATTTTTCAACCAAATCGACACAGCGGCACCTTTCAGGACAAAAAAGATAAAGTAGTCATACGATTTCTATCCTCAGATATGATAAGCTGTTTACATTCTGAGATGAAAGCAAATCAAACAGGAAGTTTTGGGGTATTTTATGAAACTGCTTACGACCTCAACAAAGTTTCCCAAAAGAGTCTTTGCTTCTGCTGAAAACCTCTTAAGTCCAAATCTGGCACGTGGGATGCCCATTTGTGGGTCGAGCCGATTTACATACGACCGAACTATGGTATGACTGACCGCGGTACATTATAATCCACAGATTTGTTTGAACGCACCCAGTTATCGCTATGTTATCAGCCAAATTTTCTGTTCGCTTATCGTTGGGTAGACTATGTGCATCACACCAAACTTGCTCTGTTTGCTACCTTTCGAGAAATGTTGATATGATTCAAATCAATCTCGTAAGCTTCTTGAGGTAGGCAACAAATTTTCCCATGACACTGGTGGGCAACTAGTAAATACTTCTTTATGTCAGCAAAATGGAGCCAGTACAAATGTACGTCCTTCATCATAAGGGTATTTTTGTGACCGTACCGCACGTCTTTGCCCAGATTATGTTTCTCTAGTATCCAGCATTTGCAAATTAATTATGACGACGCACTGTCATTTGGGATCCCTTTCGCCTTGTAAACAATTTTTTTCCAAAACTTGTCCTACGTTTTATTTATCAACAACTGAACCTTTCATGAATGGGTGGAGTTCCATGTGGAGGCGGATCAGAAGCCACTGGTGATTCTTTACCAGACCTACTATAGTTTAAATAATTTACATTCTAGTGACCTCGAATCTGTTTACCGCTGGGTATATCACTCGAAAACGTGTATTTTCTTCCTACTCCTTCACGTGATAAACAGAATAATAGAACGCAAATGTACATGTTTAGGATGGGAATATCGGTTGATGTTTTCAACAGAACAAATTTTCCTCTTTGTCTATGGTAAAACTACTGATTTGTTTCATACCAAATCGATGTTATTTCGATGGAATATTATGTTCTTCTTATCCTTTTTGGATAAAGATAAAGCTCCCCAGATTGGTGCTTGTAAACGGATTACCTCGTCTGTAAGATCACCATTGGGACTAGAAAAAGAGGTTACAGTCTGTTTCCTTCCACAAAAATACGCTTATTCATATGAGTTGGTTTTTCGTGAAATGTTTCCAACTGCTCAATCCGTGACAGTAAAAATGTGTAACGTTGTTGTGCAATAAAACCGAACAAGTTACCCTCACTCCGTGATTGTTCGCAACCTATTTGTTTCTTTGGTTAGTTACCTATTTATTTTCAGAATGCGTGAGTTCAACATCGCTAAATAAAGCCCTTTCACCGATGGTCCAGCAATCTCTCCGAAATCATTTTGTACCGCATAACTTGGAATTTGTGAATAAACATTCCGGCGTGCTCGAGGCGTAACACTTCGCATTGTCAATTAGATCAAAAATTTTGCTCTCAGTAGATAGTGTTTACAAGCACAACACAGAAAACCTTGACAACCTCTTCTCTGTTTTAAAGTTTACATTCCAGTAGGAACGTATGTCGGATAAAACCTCTGAATTTATCAGAATACTAAGTTTTCAGCCATCTGTAAGATAAATGGTTGTACCGTTTGTGATGATGTGGTGTGGTAATAAAGACTGAATGGTGAAAACAGATTTGTTATTGATGGGAATTGTATAGCCTTTTGTTGCTATCCTAACGATGTGCTTACCGCCGCAAACAATATTTTTCCAACATGAATTATTGTAAACATTACAAATAGTCTGGTTGCGCATCAGTTGAAAAGCATACCAGTGGTTCTAGCAATGAATCGTAAAGATTTGAAATCTTTATCTTTGCTTTTCAACTATTTCTAAGGAAAAGCCTATCTCAGTAACTGTTGGCAAATAAGTTTTGTTTCAAGGTGCAGTTTATGACGAAGACTCTCACATGAACCTTGGGAGAGCTATTCGTCTTGTCGATACATTAGACTTGACAGAAGAGAAATAACCAGTTGTGGAGCTCTTCGATTTGACAAAGAGTCAGTCATGATTCGGTGTACGGAATTGCATAGACCAATCAATTGTTCGGACAACAAACCAATCGTGTTGGTTTTGCTCTCCACTTAAAGTACGTTTTTATGCCGTCCACAAGGCCCCCATTGTCCTTGTTACCCAGACTGGCGACCCCCTCCCCCCCTCGAATGGCTATTTTCGTGATACGACGGATGAATTTGGTGGCAAAGTGTTTCAGCTCCTCCCGGGTAACCATCCAGAAGTGCAACATTCCCTTTTGATACACATTTCGTGTCCACAGACAGCCGGCAACATGTGCAGTTGGTTACTCTTCCGACTTATAGGTTCATGTGAAACTGCTTGCCAGATGTGTCCTCTAGTAATTGAACAAAGGAAGACAAAAAATTTTTATTGGGACTAAAGAACAATTAATGGAACTGAATAATCCCATTGCATTATAGAAAAAGGCACGATAGCGAACAAGCTCGTTTTCGGTAACTTCATCCTCTGGCTAATACAGTTACATATATATACGATAGGAATGCATATTTTCGGAACAAAATACAGGGTATTTACAGTATCAAATTAAGATTGGTTAATCAATATTGTAGGTGTTTTGCGGTTCGGAAAAGGGGTGGGAAGTTGGTTGTTCGTGGTTGGGAAAACTCGGTGTAGAAAGTACATCTGGGGTGGGTTGGCTGCTTCCTGTCACGACTGAAGGGTCGCGGTCGAGGTCACCATGATTTTGTCCCCCTTTTTCCGATCGCGGCCAGGGTAGCTGCAGTGATTTGACAAATCGCTTGTGTGAACAAAGCAATGGATTTAACAGCCTAATCGCTACTGCCTCCGCTGCTCCCAAAGTGATTTGGCGAACGATCTTCGAAGAATTCACAGGCACTTTGTAAATTATCTTGAAGGCTTCGTTGTCTACCTGGTGCCCTGTCTCGGCAAGGTGCGCTACGATTGCACTAGTTATGGTTCTTCTAGTTCCTGTTCTCAGCCAAGCTGGTTTGTGTTCCTTGATTCTTTAGGACAGTTGCCGTGTCGTTTTGCCTACATAGCTTGCCGAACATGAGCAAACAAATGAATAGGTTAACATAGAGGAGGAAAGGACAGGCATTTTGTCTTTGAGATTCATAGAAATCATAGACCGGCTTGTGAAGTGGGCGCGTAGAGTAGCGGCGGGAAATGTACGGGCGATTGCATCCCTAAGGCGCCGAACTAGTAGTTCGCATTTAACATCTTCTTTGAAGGGAAGTTGCATGTGCAATTCTTTCCTCTTGGCGGTGATTATCAATGGTCGCTTGGGCACTTCCGAAATGTTCTTTTGAATGAAACGTTCCGGATACCCGTTGTTTAGTAATGTTTGTCTTATGCGATGACGTGCCCGAATAAGACCCGATTAAGTTACCCTGAAACGTCACGCGAGAAATCAAATGGATACTCTACTAATGAACGCACAGCAGTTTGAACGAAACAGCGCACAAAGAAGACATGTTATCGATGGCCTAGACGAATACCAACGCATCCGGTTTGAGCGTTTCGTTACTGATGTGATCACAAAACGAATCGATACGAAGATCGTCAAACTGCAGGACACTATAAACGAGTCAAAACCACGGACCAATCTCCCAACTAATCCAGAGCGGTATGTACACAGCTTTTCTAGTTTGTTTGTGGATGCACCACTTCTGGAAGCGTTATCACTAGGTTTGAGTTTCTGTTGTCCAACGCTGAGGAATGACCAACTAGATGTAGAAGTGCAGTTTGAAAATTTATACGCTCAAACTCGTTCACTAACAGCGACGTCACTAGAGGCGATTGAAGATTTCAAATCCTCCCTTGTTGACTGTTCTTATCAATACCATCGAACCCAGAGGAAATTTAGAAGCATTGTCAGTAACCGACACAGGGAAGCGTTAAGAGTTCTAAGGGGAAATAAAGACATTGTTATTGCCAGGCCTGACAAAGGCTCTGGAGTTGTGCTAATGAATCGCAAAGACTACATTGATAAAATGGATACCATTCTAAGTGACTCGACAAAATTTACGGAATCCAAAGGAGAGAAGGACAGAACCAAGACAGTGGAAGAACAACTTACTGCAGCCCTGAGACTATTGAAAGATCAGAATTATATTTCGAATGGCAATTATGAACAGTTACGACCTACGGGCACTAGTATTCCTCGTCTATATGGCTTACCGAAGATACATAAATCGGGAGTACCACTAAGACCGATACTTGATATGAGCACTTCTCCCTACCACTCTACTGCTCGTTGGCTCGCCGATATACTGGAACCAGTGTGCAGAAGCATTGCTCAATACAGCCTTAATGACACATTTCTGTTCGTAGAACTAATAAAAAGAACAAAATACGACAGGACTTAAAATGGCATCTCTGGACGTAACATCACTATTTACGAGCGTCCCACTTCTAGAAACCATCGAATATTTGTGCAAATATATAATCGAAAATGAAATAAACGTTGGTATTCCGGTAGCCAGTCTGAAAGAACTACTACTACGATGTACTCTAAATGTTCAGTTCGGCTTCAACAACAAGCTTTACCGACAAACCGATGGAGTTGCGATGGGCGCGCCTCTGGGACCCCTACTTGCCGACATTTTCGTTGCCAAGCTGGAGAATGGGGTACTCAAAGACACCATAGAAAGACTACCAAGGTACTGCCGGTATGTGGACGACATCTTCATTATGATTGACGAACATGTTCACCTAGATGAACTAATGGAAAAGTTTAACCAGACTCACAGTGCGCTCAGTTTCACATCCGAAGTGGAATTAGACGGCAACTTTCATTTTCTGGATGTAAACCTTACGAAAAGGGAAGATGGGAAGCTCGTCCGCCGCGTCTATCGTAAACCAACATGGACAGGCCAATACACGCATTTTGCCAGTTTCGTGCCTCTAAAACGCAAACAGAACTTAGTCCGATCCCTAGCGTCTCGCATACGAAAGATCTGTTCCGAGGAAACAGTGAGTGAGGAATTGCATCACATAAGACAAACATTACTAAACAACGGGTATCCGGAACGTTTCATTCAAAAGAACATTTCGGAAGTGCCCAAGCGACCATTGATAATCACCGCCAAGAGGAAAGAATTGCACATGCAACTTCCCTTCAAAGAAGATGTTAAATGCGAACTACTAGTTCGGCGCCTTAGGGATGCAATCGCCCGTACATTTCCCGCCGCTACTCTACGCGCCCACTTCACAAGCCGGTCTATGATTTCTATGAATCTCAAAGACAAAATGCCTGTCCTTTCCTCCTCTATGTTAACCTATTCATTTGTTTGCTCATGTTCGGCAAGCTATGTAGGCAAAACGACACGGCAACTGTCCCAAAGAATCAAGGAACACAAACCAGCTTGGCTGAGAACAGGAACTAGAAGAACCATAACTAGTGCAATCGTAGCGCACCTTGCCGAGACAGGGCACCAGGTAGACAACGAAGCCTTCAAGATAATTTACAAAGTGCCTGTGAATTCTTCGAAGATCGTTCGCCAAATCACTTTGGGAGCAGCGGAGGCAGTAGCGATTAGGCTGTTAAATCCATTGCTTTGTTCACACAAGCGATTTGTCAAATCACTGCAGCTACCCTGGCCGCGATCGGAAAAAGGGGGACAAAATCATGGTGACCTCGACCGCGACCCTTCAGTCGTGACAGGAAGCAGCCAACCCACCCCAGATGTACTTTCTACACCGAGTTTTCCCAACCACGAACAACCAACTTCCCACCCCTTTTCCGAACCGCAAAACACCTACAATATTGATTAACCAATCTTAATTTGATACTGTAAATACCCTGTATTTTGTTCCGAAAATATGCATTCCTATCGTATATATATGTAACTGTATTAGCCAGAGGATGAAGTTACCGAAAACGAGCTTGTTCGCTATCGTGCCTTTTTCTATAATTAATGGAACCATGATTTTTGATTCAGTTACGGTTAGCCTTAGGATACAAAGTCCCACCAGTGACGTTTCAGCGAAGCTGGTCATTTTGAACGTTTATACCTGATGTATTTACCTGAAACGGTATATTTTGAACTCCCTCAGACATGGTTATCGATCGGAGCTAGGGGAGTCATTCATGCCCTGAGGGAATTTATGGAAAAAGGTGCTTTTGAAATTCGCTGTTGTAAGACCACTTCAGTGACAGTTGAAAACAACTTTGGTAGATCAGGGTCTATTTTATTCACTAGGTTCTAAGATATTATGAGGTGCCTCCTGAAGATTTTAAAATGGTCAGCGAAATTTGGCCGTAGAGTCTTGCAATGCAGGTGTTGATCAGTGGAAGTGTGGGCTTGGAGCACTCAGCTGACAGGCCACAGATTGAGGTTAAATCGCTCTATATGCATGATCATCTCCCCTCTCTATGCGTATGGGTGTGCGTGCCTCAACAACTGGTTGTAGGATGAAATGAGATTATCATCATTAATCGGTTGCAATGACACTATGTACGTTGGGGTTCCGTGGTGATCAAGGTTTAAGCCGCCATGTCTACCGGTAGTTTATGTATCTGTTTTGTGCACCTGGTTAATGACTCAAAAAAGCGACACACTCTCGTGCTCTCTCTGTGCTCGGCCAGCTGGTTCCTTTTGGAATAGATACACGTACAGTGGTCACAGCTCTAATGACAGACGTACATCTGGTAGATTCATTGGACTGTTCATTTTTCGAACACACGTTGAATGATAACATACAAACAGGCGCGGTCGGAATGGCACGAATCGGAAATCATTTACCCGTATAGTCACCCTAGATTCTGGAGATGACGCTACTGACGAGGGGAAAATGCTTACGTTAAATTTAATTCTAATCTAAAACCAGATTGTTTAAACAACTGAATTAGCTACTTTGTACATATATGTAAACTACGGTGTTAGACCCTAAATTCCATTCCAGATTTCAACAAGTTACACTTACCAAACTGAAATCATAATTTATTTCTAGGAGACAAACAATGGGATAAAAAATTTCGAGTTAGTTCACCACCCACAGTTGGCAGTAATTCCCTGTTCTCGAACAGTTGGATCCGTTAACAACGTTAAATTGTATAATTTATATGCCTGGTATCACTGTTTTTGACGCTAATTCCCCAGGGTTCAATAAAAAGCTTTCAGGCCTTGACAATGCAAATTTTAGGAGCATCGTAATGCGGAAATATGGTGCAAGCGTGTATTTTTGACAATTCGTTCACTGGCGAACCGTGACCAACACGTGAAAAATATTACCCAAACAAACCGGGCGAATTCCCAATTCCAAAGTATTTCTGCTTACTCCGTGGGAATTTCATTCCATGTATATTGGTACGAGTGTGGCATGGCTCTCAACTTCAGCAGTTATGTTTTTGTGCATAAACGTGATTAATCTCGTATGGTAGGATAAGGAAGCTTGAGTCAATCAAACCAGTACTTTGCGAAATTCGACCGAAAATCAGAGAAGTTTGTCCCATGTGATATACAGTTGTTCCGCCGAGGTTTATAAAACTGTCCTATAGAATGGGTCAATGGTTTGGATTTCGGTGGGCTTGTTTCAAATCTTTGGTGAAAAAATGGACCATCTGGCACGGTGGCACCCTGTCGTCCCGTGTTTTCCCGAATGAGATTCATTCACTTTTTAGAGTCTAACCATCTGAACCATAGCTTGACAAAAATGTCAGATTATTTTTTTCCGTGCCATGTACAAAACAACCTGACAGGTGGCTGGATAGTGGACAATGCAAGTTGCCGGTGGACGGTCAGTACCATCTGTCGTTGTGCTGTTTTGAATGCTGATGTTTGGGCATTGGCGACACTGTTTTGATCACCTCTTTCCGTATGTTAAAGAGCGGCATACGCTTGGAAACAATAGCATTTTACCACTGAACTGAACTGAAATGAAATGAACCGATATCTGTCTTTGCAGCAATAAGAGGTTACAAAGACCAGCTGTGAGTTAATTCGCTTTTAACTTTATGACCTGAGGAATGGATAAGTAAAATCTAGCAATACATTTTTTCAGCTGCTCATCTTGGACCGAATGGCAAGGAAGTGATACGACATTCTCGGATCGGTCATAACTTTTGTTGTTATTTGTGTAAAACACACAGATGTGAAGCCTAATAGTCTGCGATAAGAAACATGCCGATTCAACTACGAAAAAAAACTCGATTGTTAGGCTGCTTATCTCGGATATTTTATCCCTATTCGTAGGAGACGTGCTATAAAGCTTACCACGACTGACACTCATTTCTTGATGGCAATATGTGTTGGCACGAAAATCTTTTGGTAGACACGATTTCAAAAAGGCATCAAGACCCTCCCCATACGGGATATTTACACCGACACAGCAATTTCTCTCTCTCTCTCTCTCTCTCTCTCTCTCTCTCTCTCTCTCTCCCTCTCTCTCGCTCTCTCTCTCTCTCGCTCTCCGAAGGGGGGAGGGGTCACAAAGGCTGTTATGAGACAATAAAATACTCCACAATTCGTCCTCTTCTGTCACCAAAAAATGCGACAGCAGATAAAAATCGAGTACTTGGAGATAATGTTTTTGCAGTTTTGGGAAGCCTGTACGACAGTGGTTTTTCAGTCAACGAGATAAAGGCTTTCCCACCTACTGCTGAACGAGTTGATTTACTGTGTATGTGAACTTGCATAAAAATGAGACACAGGTTCAATTCATCGGTTTTTCTAACCACACCCATAGGATTATGTAAGGGGGATCGGTTTTTTGAAAAGCCGGCCACTGATGTGTACCGTTTCTACGTAACCCGCCTTTGAGAAGTCTGTTCCAGCGCAAATCCAATTAAGTGGCTCCGACGAAAGTGGCGTGATACGCGCTTCTTCGCAGCAGCGAGTGCAATCTGATCCTATGAAAATACTTTCGCCTTCTGCCTTTCACGTTGCGCAGCTTTTTGCATATTCGTTTTGAGCACGAAGCTGGTCTCGTTCAGTCGGCTGGATCACCATCATCATCATCGTAGAACATTAAACAATAGGGCAAGCCCCACTGACCACTGCCTTTCTCACCATCTTGCATGTAGAAGCAGAAAGAATGAATATACAAGAAGGCAGGGAGTGGACCTACATGGGTGGAGAAAGGAAACAACGCCCTAATAGCCAACACACGGAATACACAGTCTAACTGTACAAACACACACTGATCAATGATTTTGATTCGACAGAAAGTGACAACACGATCGCCACTGTTTACGGTTCGCTGCTATATCCTTCAGTGTATCCAGTGAACTGGTTGAGGGTTGTTTTGGACGCCAACGACGAAGACGTGAAGCACCTACTTTTCCTAAGTTTGCTGTACATTTTCTCATTGCTCGCTGCCACGTCATCTGTTGACCTCCACGTGGTCTCTTCCACTCCATTGGAGGAACGGAGAATGGGACACGGTACGGTAGACGTATGTTTGCCATACGTAACACGTGCCCCAACCAACGAAGTCCACTAATCTGGATACGCTGTGATAGAAACCTCCCTGAATTGGTGCCCAATACCCGATATCCGATCTCGGTATTGCTTCCTCGGTCATCCCATCCAATCTTAGCGATGCTACGCAAATATCGGTGGTCAAAAACCTCAAGACGAAGAATATCTTCTGCAGATGGACCCCAAGTCTAGCAACCATAGAACAAAACTGAACGCAACGCGGCACAGTATATACGACCTTTCAACCTCAGCGAAACATCAGGTCGGCATCACAAGTGCCTCAGCCCAGCGTACTCCACTCGAGCCTTGGATATCCGCGTGCTCACCTCCACTACTGTGCTCCCATCCGTCGTCAAGCTGCTGCCGAGGTGGGTGAAGTGGTCGACAACTGCCAGTACCTTCCCATCGAGCATCAAGCTCGGAACCGTTGATGTCCAGTCTTGCAGCACCACTTTACTCTTCGAAGGTGCAAAGCGCATGCCGAATGGAGCTACAGCTTTTGCCAGTCTATCTAGTGCACATTGAGCATGCTCCGTGGATTCGAACAAGCAGACAACATCGTCTGCGTAATCTAGGTCACATAACTTTTCACTATTTCCTAGTTCGACGCCTACATCCTGAAGATTTCGCAAGGTATTCTCCATTATCTTGTGGTAGACGAAGTTGGAGAGGAATGGAGAAATGGGACATCCTTGTCGAACACCACTGGTCGTTTCGAACTGACCGGATAGTTCACCGTAAACCCTAACGCGGCCAGAAGTACGAGAATACAATGATCTCATTAGGTTCACGAACTTCTGGGGCATACCTTTTCGATAAAGAACACTGAAAAGCGATGTTCGATCAACTGAATCGAAGGCGCCTTTCAGGTCTAAGAAAAGCATTATTGTCGGTCGGCGGTGCGTGTGACGCGTTTCAAGTAGTCAACGAAGGGTAAAAATCTGGTTGATGCATCATCGACCTGGGCGGAATCCTGCCTGCTGTTCGCGGACATTCCTCTCACGAGCCGGTGTAAGACGGTGCAGCAAAATCGAAGCTAATACTTTGGTGACTATCGGGATTAAGCTAATCCCACGATGATTACTGCAGTCATTGCGTATTCCCTTCTTGAAGATGGGAACAATCAATGACTCGCTCCATATTAACGGAATACTCTCCTCGTTCCAAATGTCACAGATCAAGGTGGTAAATGGTTCCATCAAAGCATCTCTACCCATTTGAAAAAACTGGTGGAAGTTCTTAGGGACCGGCCGTTTTCCCACGTTTTAGTAATCGAATGCTTGACTTCACTTCCACTTCTTATGGGGACTCAAGTGATACCACCCAAGGGATCGCAATTGTTGACACAAACACTAGGGCGCAGCTATCTAAATAGCTCCCTGAAGTATTCGGCCCAACGGTCAAGCCTTTGCTGTTTGCTATGGATGGGTTCTCCATTCCTATCGCAAATCGTTTCACTGACCTGGGTGCGCCGTCCACCGGTGTCACGAATAAGTTTGGACAGTCTTTGACTGTTATCTGAAGCAGCTGCCACTTCCATTTCTTCGGCTACGTTCACCCACCAATTTTCGCGATCATTCTGAAGGCTTTTCGTAACTTGTCTTTGCAGCTTTCTCCGCATCTTATTCATCTCCTTACGGTTCGAAAGCTGACGCTTTCGCTCCATTATACTCAACGACTCTTGCGAGATCCAGTGTCTTTGATGGACAAGGGACCTAGGACCACAGGTAAAACTTGCTGCCACGTGCATCGCCTGTTTGATATGAGCCCAATGCTCATCTACATTACTGTTCGTCGTAGATCCTAGCTCATATGCTAACTTCTGCTCACATCGGTTGCGTACTTCTGGATCAGACAAAAGTTGCACGGATAACAGGGTTTGCGGCTTGCGACGATGACCATGGAGCTGGAGAAATAATCACATTAAAACTAATGCATGGTTTGACTCTTCTTACGTGGACCAGTAATATCTACAGTTCTGGATAGAACTGCACCACCGGTAGCTTATTGCGATACGATCGATCCGGTTTACAGTATCTGTAGAGTTGGGACGCCATGTCGCTGTGCGACGCGATCTGTGTTGGAAATTAGTACTAGAAAAAAAACAACCGATTGTCCACACAAAACTGGAGAAGCCTATCCCTGTTATCTGTGAACTGAGCGGGTAAGGCACAAAGCCCACCTAAACAAGCTTCTGACACACTAAGTTTGCCAACTTGTGCATTGAAGTCACCAGCTAGCACTACAATGTCAGAACCTTTACTGCTGCGAACGAGGATGACGAGTTCATCATAGAACTCATCTTTCTGCGTGTCAGAGCCGCAGTCCATTGGGGTGTATGCCGAGATCACAAACAAACTGCGCTTAACACAACTATCCTTTCGAACGCCGACTGACCCTTGGAGTCTCACAGCACATAAACGACTGTTAACAGGGATCCAGTCTAAGAGGGCAGCCTCAGCCTTGTCATTCAAGACAATTCCTACACCACGTTGACCCACAGCTCTAGCTGCTTCGTCTCCTGAAGTGCGCAGGAAATACCTCGATGAGATACCGGGAGCAGTTAGTTGAATTACACTGCTCGAATCTTGGATACCCGTTTCACTTACGCAGCAAATATCAATCTTCAGAGAGTTCATTTCGAGGGTTAGGCACGCCTGCTGGCCGGACTGCATGAGTCAACTAGAGTCAACTAGAAAGTACCATTTTAGCAATAGCACACCGAAACAAGCTTCTTCAGGGAATGGTAGCTCGTGAATGGTACCAGCGAACTTCAGCACTTTGTTCTTAAGTCATACGGAAAGGGAAGTGCAGCTCACACAGATCTAAAGATTCATATTATAGTCTCACTTTACTTTCACGGAACTACGTCCTGCTGGAAGTAAGTCGGCCCCAAGAATATCACGGACCACCGCTGATCACTCGCGGCGGCCGGAGGCAAACTCCGTGCAGATCGTGATGCAGTCCTTTTCCCATCGCCGGTCTCCATAGACGGACCGCAGCCCTAAAATCTCTACGTCTTTTTCAATTGCACTGGTCCACGTTTTGAGCTGCCCATCAAAACGAGAACTCCAACCAGGGCAAGGAGCAGGACAGAGTGTTTGTTTGATTATCTCTGACCCGGGTCGCCGGAGGGTAGGGCTAAATCACTGCAGTCGCCGAAGTTGGAGAAGGACGCAGAGCGCATCGACATCAGAGCATCGTCTCCTTACCTCCACCTTGGACATCCTGTCGGGCCAGTTGACTTTGAGGATTTTCCACAGGCACCAGTGATTCAAACCCTCAAGCTTTCTGGTATTCTCAGCTCGTAGTGGCCAGGTTTCGCAGCCATGGACAAATACGATGCGAATGGCGGTATAGTAAACACGAACTTTGGTCCTTAGATTGATTCCACTGCGAGTCCATAGCGTTCGTCTTAGCTGGAAGAAGGCTCCCCGGGAGGTGTCGATTCGTAATACCACTTCAGCTTTTGTCTGGCTGTTTGGATGCAAAGTTGAGTCTAGGTATTTAGTGAAGGGATGTACTCGACGGATCGGTCATTGATGGACAATTTTTGAATTGTCGGGCCTAGACGGGTTGTGAAAGCTTTTGTTTGGGTCGAGTTTACTTCGAGTCCGATGGACCTCGCGAAGGAAGTGATTCGGTCGAGGATTGGTGGTAGCGTAACGAAGGAGTCTGCTAGCACGATAATATCATCCGCGAACTACAGGTCCGAGATGTATATTTCCTGGTTTAGCTGAACGCCAGGGTAGTCGTGCAAATAGTGCCCGTTTATCTAATCAATGGCTTAGCTAAACAGCACCGGTGAGAAGGGACTGTCCTGTCTAACTCCAGTAGTGAGTGCGAACTCACAAGATTCTTCGCCGTACATGAGAACCCTAGCACCGTTGTCGAGTAGTACCCCTTCAACAGCCTCTAAAGCTTATCGGGCGTCGGTCCAGAAGTCGATGAAACGAGCTACTGTCTGCCACTGGAACTTATAACGGCGCTCCAGACTTCGGCGAAGTTTGAAGATTTGATCCATACAGTCTCTGTCATGGAGAAAAACCTCTTGGTTCGAACGAGTGGTTCGGTCTCTTGTCTCGGAGAAAAGCTTTAGTAGCGAAGCATCAAAAGTCTTTGTGGAGACATCGATCAAGCTAGTTTGTCGCTACTTCTCATATGCTGATTTATCACCTTTCTTCGGAATGGGCAGCAGAATGAGCATGCCCCGGTCGGGTGGGAATTTTCCCTGTTACTAAAGGGTGCCAAAGGTGAACATAACCTGTCAATAGAGGACAATGAACAGGCTTTATATGCTTTTGGAGAGACGCCATCTTCCTCGCCGGTCTTTTTTGTTCTTCACTTCAATAATTCTTTCTGTGATTCCAGTAATACTACGCGGGTCGCAGTTGCTTTCGTACTGCACTGGAGGAGTTGACATCAGTTGATCCGTCGGGTGGTTTGTAGGCTGGTTGAGCAGCTGACCAAATGTTCCAACCTATCGGTTCATTTTCTTACTATTTTTGGGTAATAGGTACCCTGCCAGGTCACGAACAAGCGAATCTTGTTTAGAGAACCTATTTGAGGTGCTGCGAATGTGATGGAACAGTTTATCAAAGTCACCAGTTCCTGACGCGGCCTTCATTGTTTTGGTTATTTCTGTCCAGTATATTTTGTGAATACCCTTTGCGTAGCGTGTGGCCTCTCGTCGCAATCTGCGGCGTTGATCGCCACCTACTAGCCGGA
Organism: Fasciola hepatica; assembly: GCA_948099385.1. Taxonomy (NCBI): domain Eukaryota; kingdom Metazoa; phylum Platyhelminthes; class Trematoda; order Plagiorchiida; family Fasciolidae; genus Fasciola; species Fasciola hepatica. The sequence continues at coordinate 2,019,119 of CANUEZ040000012.1, read as the reverse complement.
CTTCATGTGTTTTGGTTGACAGTTGCAGAGTGCTCTCAGAGATCCCATCTCTTGTCCACCTCTTTATTCTCCCAAGTACCGTCCATGTAGCTCCTTTGATTGTCGTCTTTATCTGAACTCACAACCCTTCCACATAAGCCTTTTCCTCTTATGCGTTGGTTGCCGCTACCAGTCCAGTTGTGATTGCTCGTGATAGCGCTTCTGGCAGCTTCTAAGGCAACTACGTCTTTCCGGGAGGGTGCAGAGATCCTAGCACGTGTAGACAGATGAATTTTGATGCATTCACGTAAGACGACACGGTCGGTGCCACTTGCATTGCCCGTTTTTGCATCGCCATACGTTCGGCAATCCTCCACGGAAGAAACCCAACGGAATCTCACCAGAATGTGGTCGAGTTGATGCCCAATGTGACTGTCATTGGAGTACCACGTTAGTAGGTGCGTCTTGAGGTGTTGAAGGCGAGTGCCGAAGACAACCTTTCTGTTGACGTCGACTTAACTAATAAGTCGACTACCGTTCTCACAGCGCTGACCGAGACCGAATTTCCCGAGAATAGGGCTAGTGGATTCGTCGGCTGTACCTGTGAGAGTGTTCCAATCTTCTGCGACGAAACGTACGTCGCGCCTTGAAACCGGGTAATTACCTCCTCCGAGTTATGGTAGAATATGTCTTTGGTTTCGTTGTCAGCCGAAATGGTTGCAGCATAGACAGCGATCATCATCAGACCGTGCAGGAAGCCTTTCAAGGTGCCAAAGTGAGTCATGATGAGACTGGTTCCCAAGAAGTCATCCCGTCATTAGCTTCTCTGTTCGGAGCAAATGCGACACCGTAGAGACCGAAGTTATCTTTTGGGCCACCGTGATCGCGCTAGTAAGATGTACACACTCCCGGGGCCTTTAACTGTCGGCTACCTGAGTTGGGTAGGCGACTTCCGAGAGTCAAGCAGTATCTGCGTGATAGTCACTTCGAGTCCGCATTGTGATGCATTGGCTACCGACGTCTAGAAACGTCCTGACATTCCAACAGACTATGTGTGTTCTCTCTCTGCAGCGAATAATCCTAGCTGGCTGTCTTATCACCTCAACCGCTGGGACACGAGGCGAGTGGGCTACTGAAGAAGCCGTAGAAAGATGAGCGCATAAGGTTTCGTGAATAACCAAAGAGAGTCGTGGGAGTAGGGTAAGAAGGGTTGCCACCAGCACCGTTCGGTCTTTTTTTAAAGCTTGCACCTCTAGCCTCTGCACACTCAAGTGCCGACTGCAAGGCAGCAAGGTGTCTCCTGAGGAGCCGGTGGCCTGTGATGGGGCCCATTGGCCTCTTCTGGAACGCCGGGTGAGGCGGGTGTACAGTTTCCCTTTGTAGCCGTTGGATCATTAGATCTTGTCCGCCCATTCAGAAGTACCTGTCGTTACATGTCGAACACCGTCTCGTCGAAGCTTTTTGGACCCCAGTAACTCTCAACCTGATTTAGCCCGCCTGTCGAGCAGTTTGCCGGGGTGCAGCTGCTGATGCATGCTTCAGCTTTGCGGAGCCACAGGCGATATCAGGGTAAATGATGGAGACCAAGGAGAGGAAGGATGCCCCAAGGGACACAAAAGTCAACCAACTCAGAGGTGCTACTCCCCTCAAACACCTTATACACAGAGGGCCATTGTGAGTTTTCTTCCTAATGTTCAAAGTTCACTTTTCTCTACTGAAAGTTTTCCAGCGCCGTAAAAGACAAAGTGAAATCACTGGAAGCTTCTCTGCCACTAAAATGGCATCTTCACCTGGTCCCAATAATGCAGCTAGTAAAATCACGGAAAATAACTAAGATCTGATACTTCGGTTTACGAAGAAAACGAGCTCTGTCTCATGCCTCTCATGGGATTTGCTGAGTTTAAATAAAGAATCGCGTGAAATTGCTGTTCACAATTTAGGTCGACTTACTGGAGTTCGAATAAACACATCGAAATGCTTCCAATAACGTCGAGAAACTGTTATCCTCCACTCAGTTCTGTGTGACAGTCCACCTATTTAAACTTTTCCACCAATTAGTTAGTGATTTCAGAAGGATGAAGTTTTCGGGCACTGACGTTTTTTCGACCAGGTGTGTAACTAAGCCTATTTGCAAGTCCAATTTGGAAAGTCTGACCCCTCTGCGGTGCCATGAAGTTCCTCTCCTACGATAAGTTAGTTCCAAGATAAATCCACGCTGAGTTATAATCACAATGCGTGACAGGCGTATGCTTTCATGTTTGACCTAATTTATAACCCAAAGACGAACACGTTATTTCTTGAGCTTTGAGAGATGAGGTTATCATTTCATCAGCAACGTGACCTTCCCGACTGGTTTTCCGTCATTTCAAAAATTAATTCAGAACCTGAAGTAGACATCCTAGTTATGACACCAACATAAATGAAGATACAGTAAATAAACTTACACTAAACGCTTTGAGGAGCCGGAATATATGCAGAACGCATAACCACACGTGTTGGTTTCTATCGATCGATGCTCACATGATGGCTTTCCGAACTGGTCGTTTATCTAGGAATTGGTCAAACAACTTTAGCAAAGCAAAAGCAAGAGGAAAATGCAGAAATAAGTGATACATTTTCATGCCACAATGATTACCTGCTATGTCAGTTCTAAAGCCATGGTAAAAAATGATAGAATAAAAGTTCACTTTTTCTGGTGAATGTGAACACCGAGCTGTATCTAGCACCAAGTTGTGGTGTTGTCAGTTTGAATTGTACCATTTTTAGGAGAAATACAATGTACAAACGAGTCTGAAAATAAGGTTGCTTCTCCGCGTTGCCAAGAAATTTCACTTCCCTCGAGTAACCCTCAAGTCGATACGCCACTGAATGGCCGTTTCAGGCAGAGATGATCTAAGTGACGGTGGTGGTTGTTTATTTTTGAGCGAAATTTCCACAGAACAGCGGGACTGTTAGTTTTTTTTTTTTGATCTCGGAAACCGATTCACTGGAGTGCGTAGGCTTAGAGTTAAACCTGTCAGATTCAGTGATCTGGACCAATTTCAGTGAGCAGTATTGTGGCAAGAAAAACAAGTTAATCCCGTGCTAATATCACAGGCACACAGAATCAGTTCTGAAAGTGCAAAATGGTCATTAGATGGCAGCATGGCCTGCTAACCACCGGCAAACTTGCACAAAAATGTCAGTATAGGTTCCACCATCTCTATGAGTTTTTGATACTGCATTAGCTCTCTCTCTCTCTCTCTCTCTCTCTCTCTCTCTCTCTCTCTCTCTCTCTCTCTCTCTCTCTCTCTCTCTCTCTCTCTCTCTCTCTCTCTCTCTCTCTCTCTCTCTCTCTCTCTCTCTCTCTCTCTCTCTCTCTTTCACTCGCTCGCTCGCTCCATCTCCCCCAACGTAATGTTGACTTATTCAAGGACAGCTGTTCAGCGGAACCAGTTGTTTCTTCTTTACAAATGTTAGCCGGTAAAGAGTTTGCCAAGGTGTTCGCGATATTTAGGAGAAATTAATTATAACTTTTGTTGTTAATATTGTTGGTTAAAGCGGGTTTGGAATCGGCACTCATTTGCTGGCGATAATGAGGGCAGTTATAAAACTAAAGCCGTCCATCGGTCTGGTGATTGAATACACGGTCTTATCACATGACCTAAGGAGGTTTTCTTCCATTCATGACAATCGGCATCAAGTGGAGAAACATCGTGCAAGTTAGGACAAGGTAATAGAAAAAGAATAGCTTATCGCTTTGAAGAGATTTCTGATTTTCGTCCGCGTGACCGGTTTGGTTTAAATACATTGAACACTTAAAAGAGCGGTCTACCGAGAGGTAACGCTTTTTGCGACAACCGTCGGTGGTAGTAATAGGTGCTCCAAATATAAATTGCTATTGATTCAAAAATCCATAGCTCACGGCTTCAAAGTCAAAAGTCAATTTTTCAGATAACGTATAAGTACCTCGCTACCATTTGTAACTCGGAATCTCAAATGTTTGCCAATTCTTCGGTGGTTTAGGTAGCATTTTGCACCCACCCGTTTGCTCGACTTAGAATAAGCCAAACAAAAGTTTCCAGTTGACCAATCAGTAAACACCATCGATGTGATGTAACACAATATATTCAACACATCCTCCCTGGTTTGGAAAGCTTTTTCTATCTGAATACTGACCAGTGACTTTTGTTAATCCTTGCCTAAGACGATATGCGCTCCTCTCTGGCAGATGATGCTAACATGCTGCCTGTCTGTCTCTTGTGCATCCTTTTTGAACTTCTCATCTAGCCCTTCGTTGTCTCCTCCATTGTTTCTGATTCTATCATTATCACCACTCTCTGATAATCTCAGACTATCCCTATTCTTTGGATCCAAAAACTTCCGGAGCGTATTAGGTATATTATATGTGTTGCATACGATGGCACCTCATCTATCGTCCGAAATATTTCTGTCGATTCTGTTGGTGAAATCCAGATAGTATTGCTCTACTTGAATGGTTGCATTAGTTTTCTACTTCGATTGTGAAATGTATTTTGCTTCACCAAAAGCTTTGTTAGTTTCAACCTAGTTGCTGACTTCGCTACGACATCTGGGTCGAGCAACCTAGCACATACGGGTAGGGTCATGCGCGTCCGTCTTCCAAATAGGTGTTTCGTCGGGCTTGTTCCCACAGTTGGGGAATGCATATTTCGAAGCCCAACAAGAACGATAAACTGGTGGCTGCCCTCGGCCCTACAGTTCTTGAGTATCTCCGCCTCTTTGACTGCGTTGTCAGCCTCACCATTGAGTTCACTGTGGTAAGGACTGGTGATGTGATCGATCAAGTGCAACATATCTAAGCATTGCTGGAATTCCGTGCTGCGAAACTAAGGACCACTACTGGAAATCGCCCTAATCGGGATACCATGTCGTGCAAAGTTTGTCCGCAGTTTGTTCTTCTCTCTGAAGGTCAACCTCGAAGCACTGTAGTAATCAACGGTCACTAGGTTACTGTCCTTCCCATAGTGAAAAACATCCAACGTTACAATTTACCAGGATCAATTTGGTGTTGGGCGCATCACCATAGGTCCTGTCGTTTGTCGTTTATCAGATAGTCTCCATAGTGAGCAGTTTACCACCATCGGTTCTGCAATACCCGGCCAGTAGGATGTTTCTCTGGCCCGGCTGATCTGTCCTTTGATACCTCTGTGTGGAGGAGGTAAAAGAAGCAGGCCGTCGTTTCGAAAGGCTTCTAGGACCACCATACGCTCACCTCAAAAAACCAGCTTGTCTTCTGTAGTCAGTTTATCACGAAATTAGAAACAAGTTTATACTTCTGCTAATAGAGTAGTCTTATCTTCCGGCCAAATTCGGATGATAACTTTTTAAAACTAAAGACACGGATCCGCCATCGTGGCTTCCCGGATTTGAGACAATTCACATTCCGTTACGGCGAGGGGAATATTTACTGTTTTATTCGAGCTGGTCGTATTCCGTATCCAGTATTTTGGCTCGCGAATATGTCGTCTAAGGGCATTTGCTTGCTTTGTTGATAATCTAGTTCATAATTATACTTTTGGAGGCACGTAAGAATCGATTGCAGTCTCCTACTTGCTCGATGTAACGGATTATTCAAGATCGTGATCAACGGCTTATGATATGAGTATATGTTCGTAAGTCGGCCGAAGGTGTTATTGTTGAACTTCTCCAGAGCGCACACAATCATCAGTAGTTCCTTCTCGATTTGCGCATATTTCTGTTCGCATATTGGTAAAGTCCTGCTGCGGTCATCAACCGGGAGCCGGCTCAGTAAAAGAACAGCTCCTGAGCCATGCTGGCCACTATTCCTCTGTGTACGTAGAGGTAATACGTGATCGTAATATGCCAGGATTGAGGCCCCCCACGACAAACTGATTCATGCGATCAAATGCTAATTGCTGTTCCTTCACCCGTATCCATGTTTCTTCTTCATGTGTTAATCAGCAGATTGGTCTCATCCATTCCGCTGACCCTAGTAAGAATGCACTCAGGTTGTTGATCATCCCGTTAAAATGTGAGCCGCCTTTCGCATCGGTTGGCGAAAGCAAATCCACAATCGTGCTTACCTTTACCGCATCCCGTTTTCTACCCTAGCTTGCGAGAATGTGGCCGTGGAACTTGACTACTGTTTTACAAAAGTTCAGCCTGTCTCGTTTCAGCTTAATTCCATCTCGGGCCAGCATTGCAGAAAAAAAACGAATCTTCTGTCTTGCTCCTGTATATTTTTGCCAAACATTAGAATATCATCTGTTGCGTGGAGTACTCCAGGTAAGCCGTCCACCGTTTGGAGGATCCTCTTCTGAAATATTTCGCTAGACACCTTCAGATCGGACGGAGGTTGCCTCCAAAGGTAACAGCCATATGATGAGCTGAACGTGGTCAAATAATTTTAGACTTCATATAACTATAAACACCAAAACTCGGAATCCATATCAACTTCCGTAAAACACTGCGCGTTTGATAACTCAGGTAGACTGTCGTCAAAAACAGGTAACAAAAAGTACTTTTGTTAGAGCGTTTTTCCGGTGGTTTGCGACCAACGCAATTGCGAAACCTTCCCGAGGCTTTCGTCACAACCACTATTTGACTCACTCAGTCTGTCGGTTGTTCAACCTTGACCGAGAAGTCTTCGGAATTAAGGATATCCGGCTCTTGTTCAAACCGTTTTCTGGCTGCATATGGGACATATTTTGTAGGTAGTTCTACGGGTTCCGCGGATTCATTTACGTGTAATTTTCTCACTTCCGGGAGCGTTCCCAATTTTTCATCCGAACGAAGACATTTTCCTAAGTAATTTTCGGCATTATCAGGTATACGGTGAATGAATGAACCTATCGTTTTCTTGGTAAAAAAAACATTTTGACGTGAAATGATAGCTTTTCTTGCAGTAATCTCAATTTTTCCTCTGCCTGATACTTGTCTCTTCCTGTGAAGTGAATATTACTACAAAACCGTCACTCTATCCTCGCTTCCGTGTAATTTTCTGATATTAGTTTGTACGGCCCATGAGTACATGGCGCATCCAACAATTCCATGCTTTTTCTGCCGCTTCCTTGCCACCGCAGATATTGGCGCACTGCCAGAATCTTACCTTAGGAATTTCCAACAGCTTCTTATTCAAATTGGGGTCGTATAACTCTGTCACTATTCGGTCTCGTACGGGGCTCTCTTCTAGGTAGGTGCAAAAATTGTATGAAGCAGCCAGCGTTCTCAACGACATCACAAAAGAGTCAAAGAATTTTCGCGATTTCCGTGTCCCCTAGTTGGAGACAAATCACTCGTATGTTTCTTTGCACTCACCGAATACAGTATCGTTTGAGTTCAAGCATAGCCATCGTCCAGAAACGGCTGTCTTCATCGGAATCATACGGAAAGACGCTGATGATGCGAATCTTCGTCTGTCCAGAGGTGCTGCGAATTATTACAATCTGGATGAACTTTGATTCGTACTAAATGAAAGTGAAAAATGTCCCAATACGGGCAAAGAATTCGGAGTATACCGGTCTTCGGCAGATGACTATCGTTTGAAATGGAGCAGTACAATAGGTGATGAATGTGATGCCTAAGAGTAGATTATCGCTTAACCGTTTAAGCGATGGTGGTCAAACGATCGTCATAGCAAGTAGTAGATCTTGGGGCTTTCGGGTTGGAATACTCTCCCCACAGCAACCATGATGCGGATGCAGTGTTATATGAACATCTCAGTGTGAAACATACTGATGGGTGCTACTTATTTATGAATTAAACCATTTTATTAAAGAGAATATCACCCACACAATCAGATGACAGTTCAATTCGTTTCGCGTTATCTAGCCACCTTCATATTTAACAATGTCGCTTCTATCACTTCCAGCAGCACTTCATCGCTGATAAGATATCCCCCCCCTCTCCCCTTCCCAGCTAGAAGTTATTCAGATACAACACGTTTGCTAACTGGAAGAATTAACCGTTAATACACAGGGGAAAGAGCAGTTTTGTTCTAGGTTTTGAGAATTTAACAGGACTAACGGATGTTTTGCGCTATTTACTGCAAAGATTATACTGAACTCCCCACTAGTACCTGATCATTGAACGGTACGGCCACACCCGCCTCGATTTTCATGTAGCCTTCAAATCCACAATGTGAAGAAGAATCTTGCCTATCACATTCATGCCGTACCATGCGACAAAAGGTTCTTGATGAACAAAACAAATTGTAAATCATCCCAAATTCGATTTCAGCTGTTTGATTTTCATTAACATCCTTTTCGCTAGTTAGGATATCGACCGAAGCGCTGAAAACAATGTAAACAACCACGTGACTCATCCAGAGCTTTTGACGTTCATGGTGAAAAACTGAATGTGGGTGAAAGATGGGTGTAGAGTGGAGAACGGATTGTAAAAGCAAACAAGAAGCTGTGTTTTGGCCATATAGCCAACAAAGACTCGGTTGACTTTATAGCCTTTCTCTATCCCTTTTCATATTCTGCCCTGACATTCACAACCCGTGTCCAGTTACTATGATAACCGGACACTGCTAAAAGACTGAATGGTACCTGTGCAGCAGTCACAACGTTGAATCATCTATCCACTCTTGTGCACGTGTGAACCACCAGTTATGTGGCTGTCAGCAAGTCATAGAGTGTGTGTGTGTGTATTGGTCATGCTTTCATGAGGTCCACCGCATTTCCCTTTTTCGATGGCAAAAGGTACGAAGATTTCTCCGACCATTTGTTTGATTGTTTTTGCTTGCGTTCCGGAATGCATCACATAAGGGATGAGTTTATGCTGTCGGCTGTGATTTTTGTTGATATGCCCGAAAATATTCACAGAATTTGTTGAAATTTAGAAATGTCAGTGGAAAAACAGGCTTGAATTTTCACATATCTTTAGCACCGAGGTTCATCTTCGCCTGAATAATCATTTGTTCGCAATGGCTTACGCATTCCCCTCAAAAGTTACGTAATAGGACCCAAACGGACACCGCGGATATCTTCAGTGAACATTTCATCCCCAAAAGGGCGTGTACTTTATAAGCTTATTGTCTGAGCAATTTTCTTCGGCATTCAGGTGACACCGATAACTGTGACCTTGCCCTCCGGATTTTCACCATGGGCGTGGTCGTTTACTCGGCCATACTGTCTGATTCACTATTTGCAGAGCGTCAAAAACCGTTGGATTTGCGACAAAAAGCATATCCCAGCCGGAGACATTTTCCATTCCACTACCAAGTGCGAATAGGTAATTTCTTGTCTTACTTTTGCCGTCGTAACGGTTGTTCAGCTGACTTATTGCTAATGAGTAGGGATTTTGAAAATAGTATGTACCGGAAAACTTATCGCACTTGTCCCTTGTTCCATTCCATTGGTGTTCGCTGTTCTTACGTTGCTTGTTGATGGAACAAAATCTTTTCTTTTTCTAGGCTAAAATTTGGAGTCAGTATTTACCGGGCAATATGCAAAATATTTCTGTCCAAATTGTACCCGGCCATCATTTTGGGCATCATAACAACGGCCTTGATTAAGCAAGCGGGCAAGATGCAGAATATTTTGGTTTGCCTTTTGTCACTCACCCTGGTTCATTCACTAATGTTGCTACAGGCACGCCTCCGAGACACGCGCGTTTGTTGCTCGCGTTTTGCGGATGTGGGCGTTATCTGCGGTGAATAGAGCGATTCCCGCACGCCCACGGGACCCGTGGATAAGGCAGCATCGATCTCTACCAGACTACACTCGCGCAATTGGTTTATCGACTGCTACTCCAATATCGCACGTGATCCAACCACTTTGTTGGAAGTAGGACGGGGGCTTGCGCAAGTGGAGGGGGGAGAGAAGAAACAAAGGCAGACAAATCAATTGGGCCGGGTGTTTGTTATTGGCGTTTGTAACTGTCCAACCAGTTTACTTGTTGGATGGGAAAAATGTTAGGCGTTGACGGGGCGCACAGCCAATCGATGGGCAAATGGCGTCCACATTTCCAACATTATCCATATCAGCGAAGCCAGCAATCATGAAGAAGCCTATCAGCAATTGACTTGAAACCTGGTTTCTGTTAGTCTAGCAACAAAACCAAAGTTCTAACAGTTAGGCATGCATTTATGTGTATCCTTTCAGACTCCATGTATAGAAATTTCCTGAAGTTATAAGACAGCCGGAATGTGGTAATCGGTTTCCCCGTTCCATAAACAGAATGGGGTACTGTTCGGAACCAGTAAAGTGAAGTTATTCTCTCCAGAAAGAAGACAAATTCAATGTGCACTAAATTAGTAGATACTGTTCGGCATCATATCCCAGTGACTCGATATGGTTCACAAGGGTTGTTGTTTGTTTAGTCTTCAGTGCACGATTCAGAAAGTTACTCAAATAATCGCCCAAATGCGGAGCACTTGGCAAACCCATGTCAATCGAATAGATACAAATAATGGTTCATAAAACATTTTGCCTACCTTACTTCACACTGGGCCCATTCATTGCGTGTTTTGTGAACGGTTTTCACATGGTTTCATGTCTTCTGACTATGGGATCAATTAGAACATGGCAAAATTAGGATTGGAGGTATTTTACGGATTATTTCAATCGGCTAAATGGACGAACTATTTCATCGAACATTTACTTCGTTCTTTTTGTTTAGATAAACCCTGATAACCACTGAGCTGTTTCTTAGGCATTGTGCGAAATGCCTCCTGCGGAACGGCAGAGACCTGCGTGTGTGATTTGCACTTTGTCGGCTCAAGGTGATAATAGTTATTGAACTGATGATTGTCGTTGTCCACAGTGGAGAGATGATTTTTTCTTCACGCTCTTATCAATTTGCCGCCGACTGTAAGCAGAAATTGTTAAAAGATATTGTTATGGTATCGCAGAGCTCTGCCTTAAAAGTACGCCAAACATCTATACTTAGCTCACCGGGTGTGGTCGGTTGGAATCAGACAAATAAACTGCGTCACGATCTCACATGCAAAGACAAACGAGGAACGGCGGGGCTACTTTTCGTGAAAGATGTATTGATTACTTGAAGAAGAAAAACCCAGATAGAATGCTTCATCGTTTGACAGTACAGTAGTCCTCCCAGACTGCAGCAACCCTAGTTGCAATAACTTCTCTGCAAGAAATATTTTCGTTGTTCACGGAAATGGTCTCAACGGGCAAACTTCCCAACGTGAAGCAAACCCCCAGAACCAAACGAGAAGCACTTTGATTTGGATTTACCTCCCAACAATAAACCTTTTTTAGGTCAGAAGTATTTTAGAACTTGGTTTTCCCAAAAACTTGTTTATGCACTTTTGACGGGGGATGATATCAGTTTTCTGTCTCGTTGCCACACCAGAGGCACAGGGACCTTAAGCCGTGCTTCCACTTCAAATCTCAGGGTCTGGTTGCTGGCTATATCTAATGGTGCAGTGACCTATAATAGTATGGGCTATACCCCACCTAGTGCTCTCATGCGCAGCGATATGATAAAATAAGTAGGAATCTCTAAGCTACTGGGTTGGATGAGTTCTGATCATGTTGACCGAATCTTAGGTTGGGTTGGACCTTAGTTGCTTGGGTATGGGAGGATTTCCGTCGCCTGTCATTATGACCCAGACACGGATGAGGTGAACGATATTCACGATGCTAGTAAGCCGTTTTCCATCACATTTTGAGTAGCTTTTAGATCCGTCATCAAAACACGGCGAGCCGCGTAACATATTCGGTGTTGACGAAACAGGTTTACTGATTCGAAGCCTGACAAACAGGAGCCTTACGCAAGTACGTGAAAAATGCTCTGGCGTGAAAACAGCAAAAGGCCGGTTGATAATAATGTTACACTGAGGTGCATCCAGTGAAAAATTAAAAACCCTTAGTCTTCGGCAAAAGTTCGACCGTAGCTCTTGGATGGCGAACAGTATATTCGAGGAGTGGCTGAAAAGTGGGTCAATACCGGTGGTGGTCGAGTGGTTTAGAGCGTTTGCGTACCACCTCGAAGGTCCGAGGTTCGAATCCTCGCCACTGCCGGTTACTTTGGTGGTAGACCGGAATCCACGATCGTCCGGATCGTTACGACACCTAACCCATTGGGACTTCATATGGTTGTTCGCCACTCCAATTCTCAGAGTTTGGTCACTGGCTGTCCCCAATGGTGCAGTGGGCCCTCGTGGCTATGGGGTACATACCCCTTCAGCTGCACTCATGCGCAAGCATGTAATAAAAGAATAACTCTGTCTGTTAATGTTCGAATGATTCTTTTACTTCTGGCAGTTGTAATGTGCATCTGATCTGTGTCAGGTAGATCAGACTTCGACGAACTCGCTGCAAATCTTCCACATACTCAGAACTGTTCTACTCAATCTCGTCTTCCGTTGAACAGTAATAAATGTAAAGAGTGTATTTTTCAACAACCCGTTCCGGGTTCATTGAAGACACTTCCACCATCAATCCTATTCCTCTCACACGTAATAATCATGTGAAATATCTTGGTGTTGCGCTGCAGCATAATCCGCATTGGTCTTTGCATATTGAAATCACTGTAGGGAAACTGCGTCACCTGTCGTATCAAGTTAGAAAACCATGGCAATTTAGTGCTCCACAGTCTGTTATTCCCGCTTTTGCAAAACCGTGTGTATTATCAACCTTTCTTTGTTGTCCTCCTGTCATTTCCCCAGGATTACTGGAAAAAGGACTTCGTCACTCTTAGCAGAAGCTTACGCATCATTAGTCTTGTTTCCGGTATAACCTTAAATGACCTAATCATGGAGCTACGCACTAGCCACATAACAGCATCCATTGCCTTTGGACTGAAAATCCTTTCTGATACTTCGCACCCATTGCGTTTTCAGCTTACTCTTTGCCAGTTCCATGCAGGGACCCTGTCTAGGCATAAACCGTTTCTCTGAAGATTGTCTTTGTACAGGAATTCCGTTGTTCGTTTTCTAACACGTGTTCTAACAAACAAGGACGTCGTTCTATCTGAAATGAAATCCTGCTTTTTTCTGTCGTATATTTTGGCGGTATGTTTTTGGCTGAGAAGTATTATACAACTATACTCAAACTGGCATATATATATATATATACACATATATATATATATATACTTTATCGTCATTTACCTTGTCCCATCTTATATGTATGTGAACATGATGTAGCTCAAATTAAGATGCGACGGGCCTTGGAAAAGACTGTTTTATCCACGCGTTTGCAAGAACAAAGCTCACAGGTTCTAGAATGCTCTCATGCGGATTAGTTATGGAGTAGGTGTTGTTATGATGGTAAGAAATTGTCTTAATAGTAAAAGATGGGAACACCAGATAATAAGTTCTGCTTTTGGTTAAATTTACCCCGTGGAATGGCTGACGAACGGAAAACGCATGACTGTTTAGCAAACTCTGTGTTTTAAACGATACCACTTCTGTGACCACTACAATTTCATCACCCCCCTGCTTGAATGCAATACATCTCACCAAAATACAGTTTTAACAATCCCGGTTATTCCTCCTTGCTTGGGGGGACTACCGTGTTCAGAAGATCAATAAGCGGCGATTCATCGTTAATTATTCAGCCTAAGAGAGAAAAAGATTCGCGCTCATTTGCACCAAATTGATCTATCCAACAATTAGGTAAACAAGCCTGCTGACTCCGACTGCCCTACTCAAACTGAAATATCGTGCTATACGCACTGGTAAGGAGTTTCTTAGAGGGGTAACTGTAGTGGAATAAACCGAGTCATCTGCCGTTGAATTCCTACTTTCGGACTTCTCCATTTCTGTGAGACGTCAACTGAAATCCGTTTTGTAGCTTTGATATTCCCCAATTAGCCCATTCGCTTATATTTTATCAACATTAGTGACTAAAGTACTCATTTCTTTCGACTGATTATAGCAAAAAGACGTTACTTACTCTGTAATATGAAGAAAGAAGCCACGTACTACCATTTATGAATGGGTTGGCTTGTCTCCCTCTTTCTTGTGGTGTTCGATCGGGACTGACCGAAACGCGGGCAAAACGTTGCTGCTGACACATTTGTGCACAAAAAGATGCTTGCGTCTGATGCCAAAACATTTCGGGATTGTGTTGAAATTTGTGATCTTGTGGAATCACGTATTTAAAGAAGGAACACAACACCAGTTGTTCTATTTCTTTCAGAAATAAATTTACTCCAAAGCAGCACGGGCACAGGCCGAATGACTTGCCGTTTTCTACTTCTATTTGTTAAATATTTTGGGAAGCCTATCCCCTATTTGCTTGCCGATTTCCTTGGCGATCGTTTGTGTTACGAGTGTTTTACTCTGTGAACTTCTTTAATCGCGTGTACTGATCGCTTGGTAAACTTCAGTGGTGTTTTTTTGCAACTGGTTGTCATGGTGATAATGTGATCGTAAGAAAAAGCAGAGTAAGCACATACTGCTACTTCCACTAAAAGTTGTTGCTCAAGATGGCGATAATAAAAGTACGGCGGACCCGTCATTCAGTGCTCAGAGCTTGAGGAAATAAAGGTTCTTAGAAAAACAATCAATTTCAAATCTATCGGAAGTGATCTGGAGAATACAAATGGGGAATACTCCTTAATAACACATCAAAGTCCGAAATGGATGCTTACCCCAAAATACATGCATTCCACACGTGCAACGATGGGCGGTGTGACAAACGAACGCTAATTTTATAGAACAATATACGATAATTACAGCCAGCGGAGATTCCTTTTCCGGTTTCACTCGGGTATCATCATTATCGTTAATATTATTAATATCATTGTTATTATTATCAGTTTTCCTCGGACAGCGAAGAACACCGCAGCGTAATCCATTGAAAGCTGTGCTGTTCACCACCAGTATAGGCGTATGATGAGTCGTGAGTCAGGGTGTTTGTGTGTACTTTCAACGAGGAAGAGATAACGTACGAATGTCACTATACAGACTCTGTGGTCTGAGAGCGCATACATTCATACGTACTCTAACAGTCAGAATTGACAGGAAAAGATAACACGATGGCCATTGTCCACTGTTTCCAAATAACTTGCGATGGAGCCTGTTAGACCCCAAACTGGAAGAAGAGAAGCACTTGCTTTCCCTAATCTTCAGTGGAATGCTTCGTGTTTCCCTTACAAGTCTTCTATTAGCCTCGACGTGATTTAATCCACTGTGATCCAGGAATGGTAAACAATGCACGCTGGTGTAGAGACGATTTCCTGCTATATGTGGCACAAATGACACAAATGAGTCTGACAAATTAAATTCAGTGATGTGAAGATGTACCTCATGATGAACCAAACACGTGAGTCATCACCTCAATCCTAGCATTGATATGGTTCCGGCCAATCCTACTGGGTCCCACGGACATCAGTGATCAAATTCTCCTAACGGTAAAAGTTTTCCGTACGCGGATTCCATGTCTCAACCGTTATGTAGATCCGACTGAACGGCAGAACTCTTAACGTGAAATTTCAGTTTCAGTGAGACAGTAAAGCAATATCACATTTACTTCAGTGACGCATACGCTCAGGAAGTCTTTGGTGTGCGCGCATTCACCTTTCAAAAGGTGATTCTGTCAATCAGCTTTTTAGGTACGTGAAGTGGCCTAATATGACTGTTCTCACCGTCGAGTTAATTTAGGAATAATCATTTTGGATCGATATCTACAATGAAACCGTCAAATTGATTGGAATCGGTATGCAATGGCCAATGCTCGCTAGCCAGGTAGATAGCCAGCCTATTCGTTCAAAATTTATTTACAAATGTCATTACGTACCCAAATACCGAGGTGACGTGACGGAGTAGGTACAGTGACTGAAGAAACTATACCGAAAATTAGAGGTGCAAAAAGTAAATAGTTCATCCGATTGTTTCTTATGAATTCTCCCACAGATATCGCGTGGGAGACAATACAGTCCTTATTTATATTCAGTGTTTCGATTCGACTGTATTGTTTTAGAATTGACGAACACTGAGCTTTAGATTGATGATCACTTATTAATGGATGAAGCTCGCACAGTTAGATGTCCTTATATATCCCCACTTATTCGGTGCATAGTTTGGTCTACATGGGAAAATGAAAATATCAGAAGAATGGAACAACCAAAAAAATGATTGCGAAATCAGCTCCCACAGCTATAGAACCCACACGCGTATTCACTACCCCACTTGTGATCCACATACAAAATTAGTGGGAAGCATCTAAGCTGAAAAGTTTTCAAATAAACACACATTCATACGTATCTATGATCTTACTTAAATGTTACAACACCGGTTCTTTTTAATCACTATAAAACACAATCCAGTGTGATCACACAGCCTTAAGACAAGTTAGAGCAAGTTGTTTTGGTCGGGCTGATTTGAACCGTTTTCTGGGACCTCTTTCCCTCGATCGATCGTAGATGGTGCTGGTTCTCATTCACTCTGCACCGAAAGCACTCCCCACCACACTGGAAACCGCATGCACATAAATCCCGTGCCTTAATGAAGACTCCAAAAACCATACTGCAGGCAGATTAAGATAAACCGGACGCAATTTCCATTCTCCACAACGGTGATTTCCATTCCCAGCGACGGTTAGCAATCCGTATCATTTTGGCACACATATTTCACACGTGCACGGAAGAGAAATAACTAACAAGTTTCAACTCTCTAACCAGAGTTCTGTTTTGGACCAGGAGAATCGCCTTCGAATTCCAACGGAGAAAATGAAAACTATGGATATTCATGTCTACCTCACAGGTTTTGGTACAAACCTGACCAGCTGGGCTAACAAGGTATGACCAATTGAATGTGAATAAGGCACGTGGATATCCAGTAATACACGAATCACTATTCCAATTATACGCAGCAGCTGTTCCGCTTCTAATCACTAGCCTCGTCGGTCACTTCCCAGCGCGACGGGGAGCACACGTATGAATGTGATCCGATGAGCTTTGAAATATAATCGCCGAGTGTACAATTGACACGAAGAGCCCTGAACCCATTCTGTGAATAATAATCTTAATGCATAAGTTGTAGGTAATCGAAGTTCGCGGACAGTGGGATGGAGCAACCCATACGAACACCGCGATCCTGTATGGTGTTCTGTTTGAATGGTGCTTCCTCGGATCAGGCATGGTGATGATCCGGACCATGGATAATCAGTGGTGTTGTACTTTGGTTCACGTTCACGATGTACAAACACCGGGCTGGAGTCAGGCTTGTTCCGAACACCACTGATAAAGGATATATGGGATTTTCGGGTCTTTTCAGTAATAACGTTTCCCAAAACCTGTATGGGAATTTCCGTAGAAGGTAGTAAAACACTCTATCCTAAGTTGTATCCTCTAATGTCTGCAAATGAAGAAAATACTCATCCACCGGCTCCACTGGGAATTTGGGAAGTCGTGGACTACATCGATACTGGATTCTTCAAACCATAAGTTAAAGGCCGAGCTTCTTCATGCATCATTGCTCGGGGCTGGTAGTGAAGTCAGAGAAAAGTGAATGATGGGCAGGCATATGCCAAATATGTCTGAGACTAAGGAGGTAGCGCAGGAATATATTAAATTGGAAGAGCTTGGCTACTCACAGTCAATACACGATGTCAAACCCTATCATTGCTCACTCGAAGTTCCGACCACATGTGAACAATGCTTCGGAGAAAATGAAAGCCGCTGAGCGTCCGTAGTGCCAAGTTCTTCAACTGTTAGGCAAAACGTCGATCACCGAGCAATTCGCCCTCCTGCTCAATGAGAGTCAGATGCCACAGGTGAAGTATTTAAACGAAAAATTTCTGGCCTCAGTTTATCGTGACATAGCCTCTTTCTCAACACCACCTGTAGTAGTACAGCCAGGTAATAATTCATCACGCCTTTTCACCACAGCACTGAGAAATATTTCGGAGATTCTCTGTAGTGGTGCCATTCAATTCTCATTGTTTGAGACCGGAATAATATATCCTTTGATTCTCCAGCTGTTGAAGTTCTTAATGTAGTCTACGAGTACGGGGCCTGAGTCCAAGTGTTCCCGGTTCAGTGCTGTTCGAAAGAAACAGTTTTTTTTGGGCTTACGGATAACCCCTCCCCATCCGTGATACCATGGAGAAAATGGAATTTTTAACTGCTGTGTAAATTGGTGTACTGTAGCTGTAATGTACACCAAATATTGGACCAATAAATCCTTCAGTACATTATGAGAAGACAGATTGGCGAACAAGCTCGTTTTCAGTGATTCATACTCATGCCATTACATCACAATATATTACGACAAGTTGAGGAATTGGACCAATTAGAGAAACAGGAAGTCATAGAGATTATTGGTGACATAAAAAAGGAAGGGAAATAATTATAATCCAGGCTTAATCAAGACCCTGTGTGAGTGGGCGTGGGGGGGGGGGGGTGTTCTGTGGGAGTGCTTATATTGTGCACATGCATGTGGAGATCTATTTTATAGGAAACTGGTTCAGACTTCGATCAGTGGGCTACATGATCTGTCCTGTTTTCCCCAACCAAATGTATGCCATTTCCCACGCACTCGCACACCCACACACACACACCTACACACACACACACACACACACACATACAAGCACCGAATGGCCTTTGTCTATTGTGAATTCCTCACAGCTGCTTAAATCACACGGAGACAACACTAACACGAGACCCAGTTAAACGATAAATGACCTTTGTTGGTTGATAGGTTAGACGATAGAACTGATAGCGTGATTTCTCGTTTTGTGACACTTTCATTTGGTGTCTGTACAACCAAAAATAATTGATTTCCTTTTTATTTGTATCACTGGACACCAATATGGAGAGGTTTGTCTGCATTAATTCGATCTGACCGAATGCGTGTTACCATCTACCAAAATTGACCTCTCACACCTTACAGTTCGTCATATGCACAGTCCAACAGTTTCCGATGAAAACAAACTATCCCGATCTTTGCTTGGTCATTTAATCGATCACACACACACACACACACACACACACACACACACACACACACACACACATGGATCAGGGGATACGGATGTATCTTCAATTCAGCTCCATTAGCGTCTTATTATTACATCGCTCCTTCGTGACAAAAACATTTGGCTTAGCCGATTTCCGCATCAATGGGCAAGTCATCTCTTGTTTCTGACAGTTGAGATGCTTAGATTTAACTTGTTAATATTTTTTGGCGTTTTTCTACTTGGAAATAAAGAGTTCGTTAAAAATAATCTCATTCAACAGTAAGTGCAAACAAACCCGGAGATAGATGCCGATTATTAGCCAAATGTAAGCCCAATTGAGTGACCCAGTGTTGTAACTTTCTACCCATCCGCGGCTTGAGATGGGAGGTTTGATCCCCGCCCTCGCAGATCCGATGGGTTTATGTGATTATCCCAAACCAGGGCTTAAAGACAACACTGGCTGTTCAGCTGATAATGTCCCCAGTTCAGGTGCCAGTAGCTACTACACTTAAGCTGCGCCTATATGTTCACGTATGAAATGCAAAACGGTATAATCGAAATTTTCCTGAAAATCAATAAAATCTCCATCACTTAACTCTAGTATGTACAAAAATGAGTAATCTGGATAGTGTTTTAGTCTGCAAAAATGATACCAATCACAAGAAAGACTTCGTAAGTCCTGATCACCGAGACGAGTTTCCAGTTAACACGAATGAATCCGCACCTTGTCTGTAGTTCGAAAACTACTCGTACCCGCTGTCACGGAAACACCAGTCGCTTCGACCATCATGAAACATAAATAGCCTCGTCCCGCCACACAAAACTGCACCTTTGATTTTCAGTTTTCGGTAATGATCTCGAGCGTGGTTACAGTACCGTGGAAAACTGATGTTGCGGAATTGCCCCGATTAGTACAGTCCAGACCCCTGTGGGCGTTTTACTGTCACTTGGATTTCATGTTCGCCATACAGACGACATATTTTAAATCTGATTCGGAACCACGCCGGTATCTATTAGGACAGGAATTATGGCATAGGAGGGCTGTTCTTTCAACTATTAAACTCGTACTTGTGTGCTCCGTATAGTCCAGTCGATTGCAAAATTACTGCACAAGTCGAGCCGAAGAATGATGTGTTCATTCTTACACGGAGCACTAGGAGTTATTATTATTATTATTATTATTATTATTATTATTGTTATTATTATGAGACAATCTACTGGATTCTGTTAACATGGGATTAGTCATAGTTCACTATTGTAAAAAACCGTGTTTCTCCTAAATAAGCCCCGCCATGATTTTTCAGGACAATTCTGATTTAAGCCCGTCTCCGAAAATAGGACCCAAGCATGGATGCATGCGCGGAATATGCTCAAGAATGAGACCACATACCCCAAAATGATCCATTTCTCCGGACGTCGCAGTAGTGAGTACTCCGTTTGCGACAGTTACCGAACCCATGAACATCCATCTTTCCCATTCCAACCGTTCAAGGATTAACAAATAATTCATCATGCTGTCACAAAGCTCCACTTAACATTGAAAACCATGGAAATACTGTTAAACTTTGGTACTGCATGATGAACTATTTGTTAATCAGATTCAATCTCCTACTGCTGAAATTCATTCCGGGGTTATTTGTGGATGGAAGTGAGTGAGTATATCGAACATAGAATGGAGAGATGTCAGCGTGAAAATTTTGTCAAACTCGGCCCTGTAGAAGTTGTGAATTTGGTGAATAGCTCATGGAATAGGATTACCGACAGTTGCGTTGCCAATGCACCACGAGCAGGGTATTTGGATAAAAAGTGTTCATTTGAGGGAAGTTCGGTTGCTAAGCACGAGAGACTGTGGTCAGTGTTTCTCCAAGAAATGAATTTGCAAGAAATGTGGTCTGAAGTTCGGGGTATGGTAAATTAGGAGGACATCACGGAAAACGACGAAATGATTGTGTTTGACTAAATACAAGTAGCAATCAAATAAAACTTTACTGAAACTGAGTTTCTATTCATAATTATTTCCTCTTACACGAGGACATGGGAGTTCGTTTTGTATTTTTGTATTTTGATCAGCAGAAATAAAACAGACTCAAAACCAAGCCCTAGTACCTCTATGGATACAAAATTGGTACTAGCTTAGTTATTATCTTCTGGGAAACGCCGTAGTTAATGCCCGTTTACTATATTTGCCATCAGTGTTTAGTGTAAATTTCCAATTGATGACCATTGAGAAGAGTGTGCAAAATGTTAACACCTTGCAGCATTTGGCTTCTTTTCTTACCGACCAATGGAACGAGGGATACTTAGTGTTGTGAGTATGAAAACGATCTACCGCGTGCATTTAGGCACCTTTTTCCGAACTCAGAGCTAATACACTAAGAAACAGTAACAATTGCATGTTTCGTAACGAGTTCAGCTTTACTAACTCACTTGAATGTCAACAATCCTAGAGTTTATGATTGTGGTCGACTACAAGTGAATTGACTTCCCGTTGGTTTTCTTAAAGGCATGCTTGCTCATGAGTACAGTGAAAGATGTACACCTCATAATCTCAAGCACCCACTGCACTATTAGAGATAGGCGGCAACCACACCATGAAAGCACAAGCAAGATCAAATAGTTCAGATGGGGTAACAAGCCGGATGACAGTGTTTTACTGTCTACCACCAAAGATGATGAAATACCTCAACATTTCCCCCAGAATATTCCATCGCATTTGACCTACTGCATACTCCGTTTTCTGCAGTTTTTATCCGGGAAAATGAATATTAGGAAGATTCTGTTGAATCTAATGGAATATACTGACTAGGAGTTAAAAATAAACTTCTTCACGTGAAGTGGTACAAGGATTTTCAGATTTCAACGTGAGACTCCATAGGCTATATTTAGTTGGATATGTTCTTTCCTGTTGATTCTCAGGGTACATGCACATGAGGAGCACGGACGCCATATTTTATTGATAACATAAACTGAATCATATACCGCATATTGTTTACATCTATGCACATAATAAACGTTTTATGAGAAATTAATTTCCATGTATACTGGTTGGGAATTAAAATATCCAACTGACTGTTATCCAACACGGCAGAGTTCCAAGCTATTCCGTAAGCTAAATTAGTTTATATATTTTCATCTCTGTATCATGACTGTGAACCGAGTACTGATGTTGTTCAGAGACCAGTATCACAATCCCGTCTATTGGATAAATCAGAATGCTTTCGCTGTAGAGCGTGGGTACCGTACTGTGGGATAGGGCTTTTGTCAGTGCAGATCAGACACCTGTGGACATTATGTCGTCACTTCGTATTCGTTAGTAAGCACCGTCGTTTATTTAGTGCTATGATCATTGAATAGAAAGAACCACTTGTCATTACCGGACTAACTGCAATCACTGTCCCCAGCTTTTGAATTAATTCTCGTCTTCGTGTTGTCCAAGCCGACCATTGACCGACCGCGTAAGGTCACTGTCACGTGCACTTGTTACACGGGTACATATCTTCGCTACAATACGCTCGTCTCGCGATTCATTTAGTCTCACACGATCAGGCAACTACAAGCACACAGGTGAAAGGGTGTTGTGTGCCGCAAGCAGTTCATTTCTGCCCCCCCCCCACCCCTTCCCCAGTCCGCCTGTCCCGGACCTCGTGAAATCCCTAACGGCGAAGTTCATCGGGGAGCGTGAAAGCGACACGAATGTGGCAGCTACCGATGCGTAATAAAGAGACAAAGGACCGTTTCGCGATACACAGCTTGTTCTAACCGCCTATTGTATAAGGTATTACACGATAACTTTGTTATCGTAACCCAATTCGAGAACACTGCACATTCTGTGCTAAAAAGCGGCTAAGGATGTTGACGTTTGCGGGTTGTTCCCCCCTCCGTTGTTCGGTCGACGAAGAGTCGTGCATTTGTAGTGAAAACCCCAAGAACCATGGATCTTCGGGAACATTTTGATTGGTAGCAACATCAAAAGGATTTCTTCCGGTTGTCTTCGGAAGACAAATGAATGGCCAAAGTTGGCAAAAGAATAACAGAATGTTCACATAAACCGTTCAGTTTTCACTGGTAACCGATATTTATTTTGGGTACTGTGTATTGAACCATCGATTGGCATTCCAACACCAATCGGGTTCCCAATATTCCCCCTCAGGCTAACTTTATTCCTTACTCGACTGCTTTTCACGTGGACAGTTATGGTACGATCGTTAGACTGCAGACGGTAATCGATATACCTCCTCTTTCACTGATTGCTTGCATAGATCGATACAGACAATAATCACAGGTCCACATTCCGTCCAAAATACAAAAACTCGGCTTTCGGTGCCCGGTCGGTCTGTGTTCCCCCAGGTAACTTTGCCGTTGACCAATAATGCAAATCGGCTGGTGCTGTTTTTAGTCCCCGTCCACTCAGGTCTCACGTGCACGTGAATGGCTACATGAAGAAGAAGGTGGGGCATGCAATTTGGAAAATATGGATCATCGGCAATACGTAGAACGAAAAGAACCTACCACAGATGTTTTCTCATCCGTATTGTTCTCACGTTATTAAACAACACTTCTAGCGTTGTGAAATGCAGTGATATCCAGAGCTTGATAAGCAAGACTAATGTTTTCAGGAAAAGCTTTATTGAGTCACGTGTGAAAAAGAAGCCCGTATATTTTGTTGTCAGTACTAATAATATCTCACCACTTGCATAGCAAAGTTGCAGTCGAGTGGCAACGTACAAATTCCACTCCAATGCAAGTAGCTTTGATACACAAAACCCACCGGTAGTTATAAAAAACATGATAACGAAAAATGCAAGCGGCTAGACAAAATACACCAGCACATCAGCGATGATTTGATACCCCCCGAAAGATCGTCAATACAATATGTTTTTGACCATTTACTTAACAAGGTACTGATCACTATGGCTTCATGTGTAACCCAGACGATGTCGTTGACAGTGTCAGGTTTGGTACGGTCCTTAACTTGGTTTCAATAGCCATTCATTGACATTGACTTTCACCCTTTTATAAAGCCCCATAGAGAGCTTCTGATCATCTGGACTTCTCCTATTGCAAATGCAAACCAACGAAAAAAACTTCTTTTGTTACTGTGAAAGACATTGGAAATCCTTATATATGTCCTTTACGACTTGCAAAAATTTGATAGTGTTTACATCAAAATACTGAACGTATGAGAAAAGTCGTGAATCGTACGGTTTGTCAAATGAGTTTACAACTTATGATACTTTGAAAAGCTTGAAGTATTTTTGGGAACCTTTCAAAATTGAATACAAAACTATGAGGAGCAATAGAATATCCAGTGTAAAACAGTCGTGACTATGTTTGGTAAGTGCCGAAAAAATACTGTGGTATCACTGATCAGTGACAAATATCTATCGGCAATTAATGTTGTGCTCGACACTTGACAAGGTACTCGTAGCTCAGCTGGTAGAGCACTCGCGGTACTAAAGCGAGGGTGGTGACCATGCATGGGTTCGAATCCCGCCGAGGCCAAAGACTTTTCACATTTGGATCACCTCAAAACAAGGTACTCTGTGTTAAATCTGAAAAAACGGAAATGAAAATCATCCTAACTGCTTCCAAATCACGTGACAACGAGGCGAAATTGCTGTATAGAGGGATACAAGTGACATGAATCAACTGGCAACCTTTACAGAAAGTACTTTTTCGCGTTACTTATGAAAACGCGGTCTAACTGACAGTATTTCACTGGCCGTATCTGTGGGTTGCATTATTCGACGACACTTTTTTTCCAGTTCATCACAGAAAGCACCGGACACAGTGCTCACATGGAGCTTATGAAACAATACGCAAATATTACTGTCTACTGCCACAGCTATCATAACTGTTCACCATACCAACCGGTTTCAAGAATATAGCACCCATTACCGTTTCTGATTACGACTTTTTTCAGTCTGAAGCGAACTGCCTAATATTCGAATCTGTATCACAGTTCACTTATATGAACTTGTCCACAGCTACAAATGATCTGGTTTCGGAAACCTTCAAAGAATTACCTTTTAGACCTGAATTATCAAGTATGTTAACTTAGAATTCGCCATACAGTTTTCAGCTAGACTGTTTGGAGCACAATTTTTTGATCGGTATGAAAGCCCATACCAAGTTTAAATGCTAGAGGAAAGGGATTTACAGAATCTGTATCATACCAACTTTATAAGTCATCCTGAATAAAAGTGAAATCTACGTAAATGTAGGCGAATTCCTTGGGGTTTCCAGTGATACCATCGATGACACGGCTTTTCAAACGGGTACATGAGTGATGAAGTGACGTTCACTCATATCATCTGCCATCGGCATGACCCACAATCACGATGTTAACGTTCATCACACATGAGCTGAACTCTCATTGATAAGTACAACAGTCTGTGTGAGACCCTGAGACCGTAGAGTACGGTTGTACCGACCGTTCACCGCAAGAGCTGTGGTGATTGTGACACTTGCAACAAATGCGACGCATGAACCATTTGATCGATCGCTTTCTTTTTTAAGACACAACGTGGCGGCTCAGTGGACTCCTCTGGCTGAAGCATTGAAGACTATATACACACAGGCCAGAACGACTAGAACAGTGACTGTGTTAGTTGACCTCATGTGCCGAAGCACTACTGTAGAAAATGTATATTGCGAAACCAATGGTCCAATTTACTGCTTGACTGAAGTTTAATCAACGGGTCTGTGAACCGCAGTAAAACTCAGCATATCCGCGGTACTGAAACTTGGTTACATTCTTCAGTGAAAATGGATGTGGTTTTGCAGACGAAAGACAAGCTATCCGGGGATCCCACCTATCATCGTGCATATTATTTGACTGAGAAATGTGGTCGAACCACGGGACTTTTGAGTAGAGTGCGTAAGGGAATATCATCCGAGTTGACTGAATCAAGGACCAGTAAAGAGCTCACAAACGGCAATTTCCATCTACCTGGTAGATTCAGATAATAGGATTAGTGCAGATGAGGCCTTTCTTCTTGTCTGTACATTATGTAGGCTATTAATAGGTGGTCGAATCTCAGCCACCTCCAAAGAAATCACGATTCACTTGAAAAAGCATTTTTCAATGAACCCAGAAACAAAAAAATTAAGATCATCGAGTGTACAGAATTGTCGTCCCGTAGTTAAGTGACCTGCCGATAAACGAACCCCAAGTCCCATGGGCGAGAACACAGGCTCGCTTTACCACGTGTACTATAGGACAGAAATTAAACAGCTAGAATAACGTGCCTCAAGTTGTGGACAAACCCTCCACAGAATCAAAACAGCCAACAAAGGTTTTGGAATGCCCCGGGCAGTAATAGACAGACAATGCTGGAGAAGGCGATGCAGGAGCAAGCCAAGTGGTCTACGAAGAAAGTCCTTATTTATGGGAAGCTTTTCAACCAATAAAAGGTCAAAAAAGAAGTAATTTTTCACGGGAACGCGTGTTCGAGAATAAGCGGAATAGCTATGGATATGAGAGAATATCATGATCGTAACGGGATGGCCAAAGTTCAGTCGTTCACACAGATGTGACAGAGAGAAAGACAATTAGGTCCAAAGGTTTGGGGCCTTGTTAAGTAACCCCTTGACAGATGTGACATAAGAACAAAGCGGGTCATGGATACCGGTGGGTCAGTGCACATAGATACCAAAACGGGGGAGAAAGGCCACGAAAGCGATAAAATCTGTTTAGAATTAGAGTTCAATATGAACAGATAAGGCCAAGAATTAGAACCATGACAATTAAGGTCAATCAACAATTAGCGTAGAAACAGGGCTAAAATTATGACACAATGGGAATGAACAAAAAATAATCACTCGGGAGTGGAAACATTGGGGTGGTGGTCGGAATGAAAATTAATGACCTAAACATATGGACAGCAAAAGAAACTGTTTCGTGAACACAAGACGAAAATTGTGACCGATAGAGTGCGATGTGGACTAAACTAGTTTGGAGGATTTTTCTCGATATAGCTACCTGAATTTGCATGTCCGATTTCAATAATTATATACGATGAGTTTGGTCTGGCGATTTGCTACTACTTGTACATGAGACTAACACGAAAAATATCAATACGTGTTTCTCGATACACTCCTGACACCAAAACTATTTGGACACCGTTGCCTTCATCATAGTTATTGATTTTCTTCTTTTATCATCCGAACTCCCATATCTATAAAATGTGCTGTATTTAGTCAGTTATTATGTAACGAAATCAAGCTCACAATTTTTGCAATGTAATGTTCTAATTGAGGTATTCTGAACAAGCAAATAGTATGATCCACTTTGGAAATTTCCGGGCCCCTCTTGCATGGTCTCCTAGCTCAGCTAGTAGAGCACACGTCGATGCCTGCGTTCGAATCACGTTGAGGTGGCTCCTCTTTCACATTTGTGTCAATGGAACATTCTACAGTTGTTCTGGTTGTCAGTTATTTGCCCCCAAAACCAAATGATTTGAAAGCAGGAATAGCGAACGAGCTCGTCTTCGGTAACATCATCCTCGTGGCCAATACAGTAACATTTATAGGTCAGGAATGCATAACTTACGAACAGTATTTGTGTGTCACTGCTTGGGCATTCATGTGAGTTGCTGTTGCGTATTTAGGAAAGATGGGGGTGGGAGAGAATCTCTGTTGTTCCGTGGAAGGGAAAAAGACCAGTGAAATAATGAACATGGATTTCATGACTACCCAAACACATTTTGACATACAAACATAGTTCGTACCTTATATGTTTCTAACCCACGAGGAAGATGCTACTGAAAATGAGTGTGTTCGCTATTCGTGTTTTCTATATATATATATATATATATATATATATATATATATATATATATATATATATATACATATACATATATATATATATATATATATATATATATATATAATCGCCAATTTATTAGAGTTAGGGATATTATGACGGTTTTACTCTTTGCCCTCTTCATCACACTGTCATCTACAACTAACGTTAATGGAGCCCCTTGTGCAATAAAAACAAGTAAACTCAACCGATTGTCATGTTCAATTCACATGCCTAACCAAAAAGGTTCTCGCAGAACACGATGTTCCCGAAGGGATTGTTTATTCTAAGAATAGTAAAAACTTGCACCTTTGTTCATCGGGTGATAAACATTATTGGAAAGTAGTGAGTGATCGATTATCAAAATTTAGTCCAGGTAGCTGAAATACGCTGAGACCGACTAGAAAATTTTCCTCTTTACTAATCTTACAAAAGGTACTCGTTAATCAATCAAAAGCACACAGAACTTGGTTAATCATGGAATAAATCACAAGTTCTCAAGTCTGAACTACCGATTC
Organism: Fasciola hepatica; assembly: GCA_948099385.1. Lineage (NCBI taxonomy): Eukaryota > Metazoa > Platyhelminthes > Trematoda > Plagiorchiida > Fasciolidae > Fasciola > Fasciola hepatica. Next base: position 1,990,947 of record CANUEZ040000012.1, on the reverse strand, counting down.
TCGAGAGATGCAATTACCAGTTTCCATCACATTTGAAATTTTGTATCCAGACAAACAATTCACAGTTCATATTTGGCTTTCATGAATAGGATGTGCTCATATTGCCTTTCTTACTCTGCAATTCATTAATTACGAATGACTAGATCTCCCACAAAAATGTTTCTACCCCTTGCCTTCTTATAAAGGCGTTGGGTGGGTGGGTGGGTGGGTGGTGGTCTGTTGGTATCAGTCGCAAACAGCTGACCCCAGGTTAATAAGTTTAGTAAGCTTAGTGCTCTTTTGCAACAGACGATAAGACGAGATGTTGTTTTTCTTCATTGAAGGTCGTGCCTGACAGATCGTCACGACTGTGCAAGAAATACAAGGTAATCGAAGCTGGTAATTCGGTTTAAGGTTTCACAACGCAATACTGATGGTCCACTTATTGCCAGAGTCCATCTTGAGGGGATTTTTGGTTGAGGAAATTGCAAGTGGAATTTTAGTTGCCCACGTCATTCGGGCTCCCCGTACCATCATTAAGTACTGCATATGCATTAGAATGTCCTTTAGATCTTGTTCAGCCGTGCACTATTCGCCTCGTTGGTGATCAACGGACGAGGATAGTTCAGTATTACAACCAGATCAATCGTTACGTATCACTGGAATAGTAATTGCGCGCTACTGGAAATTTTGTTATCTTCCCTATCAGGCAGGGTAGGGGCTGACTGATAGTCGATAGACGGCCAACTCTTGTTAGCAGTCAGCCCGTCAAAGCCCGTCCAAAATCCATGCCAAGTTTTGAATGAACGACTGCGGATCGACAAGGTGAAAAAGCATTCCCGTCCAGCGGCGGTTCGCTCTATCACCAATCTGCAATCAGAAGAAACGTTACCTGACGTCATTTCGAACTAACTTGTTTGTGGTGCAACGATTTGCGAAAGTGACCATTGTGTTTTATATAAAATACCTGTTTTTGTTAATAAAACGAGATGATTCGCCGGTATGAATGTCTTCTCACTAGAGTTAATAGGACTCAACAAAACAGTCTTATTTACGATGGGTATCTCAAGTTGTTCAAGGTCGTTTATCGAATCTATCCAGCTGGGCGGTGGCCTCATATCTGATGACATCTGCGTTGTCCAGCTGTCCTACCAGGTTGACAACAGCCTGCAAGGCTTCAGCTGCAATAATGAACGTCATTATCACCACTTAAAACTGGATTCCGGCTTGTGGAAAGTATTTATAAGTACTAAGGTGATTCAAATACCAGAAGTCTTTGATAATTATCAGGTTCAGACAGATACTTATGAACGCCATCTGAATTGCTGACCATTTGAGGTCCAAGGTCACCTGGTGTATTCATGGGGAATTTCACAACGTAACGAGGCTAGTTCCCTATTCATGTTATCATGAACAGTGTCATTCACTACTTACTGAATCAAAAACTTTGTCCAATTGTTCATCTATAATCTGATCAGATTTTATTCACTTAGAAAGCACGTGAAAAATAAAACAACTCTTTGATTCACCAACACCATTTGAATTTGTTATTTTCTCAATTATCCAGTGTACTCAAGAACTCGGCGTCACGCTGTTCCAGCAAGTTTGGATGCTCCAAGGCAGCCGAACAACATGACCGAGTTCACTCCGGAACAGCTGGAAATAATGAGCGCCGGATTCGATGCCCAAAGTGGTTTCGCACACAAGCCAAGTCTTTTCCGACGAATCCCAAAAGAAGTCAGTCTGAGTGAATGCACACATTTTCATGTGAAATTGAGAAAAAATCCCGTGATTTACAGGTTTGAAAATGATAAAGTAATCCGCTAGTTCTTAGGTTCTACCCTTCCTCCCCGATTTGTATTCAGCGGATGCACAGAGGGTTGTAAACCTCCAATTAAAGATGGACAGTCTTTTCTTCTCGAAGGAATAGCGCAATTTTCGGTCCGTGTTTCAAATTCCATCGTACTAAATAATGGGAAATAAAAATAGACAAAAGCTTTAGATAGACAGGTTTAGTAGCTGATTTAGTACAGTCTGCCTTGAAGGTCCAACACTCCCTTCAGGACAAATCACACATATAAATATTTCTGTTGCATTCCTCTCACACTGGTGAACTAACCCCTAATCGCCCATCATTGTTACACTGTCCATCTCAGCAAGGACAACTCGTACAGGAAGCTTATTTTTGGGTATATATACACTGTCCACCCCTGTTAGATTGTGTGATCTGTCTCCGATTTTACACCTGATCTCAGCATTCCTGTTCTACTACTCCGAGCGTATTCAAGGGATGCAACAAAAGACGAGGTTGCTCAAACACATTCTGTAATTCCCACCAGAGGACAATCAACCACCTTGGGGATTCTTTCAGTAGCTGAACATGTTATCCAATCAGAAGTCAAAACAGATTCATCTCATTCAAAATAGATGGTGACTTATCATTAAGTCCATCTAATTCGTCAGTCTTACTTCGCTTGGGACAATGTTCTCCGTGCGTTCAGTTCACTTCCAGCATAGAATTAACATGGACCTGCTTACTCTGACATTTACTGAGTACTGAGCACTACTCAGCGTAGATCTCGTAAAAACCAATCAGTAGGCTTTTGTTATCTATTTGCGTCTGAAAAAAATTCCACATTTCACAACCTACCTCATTCGTGTCTCATACGAGACGTCACCAGAGGAGATTGCTCGTTACTCGTTGGTTATGGTGGCTTACGCAGTGCGTATTTCACCCCGCATCACAAACATACTGGAGAATTAGGTCTTCCGTGGGTTTTCGGTCAATTCGCGCAGCGTTTTAAACCAGTTCAATCCTGGGTCGCTGTGGGAATTGCATTCACCCGGCCAGTCGTAAGTAATGAAACAAATCACGCCCGATTACGCGCACTGGGGAAAGACATGACCAGACCGGAACAGCAAGAATTTATTTTATCCTTTTTGGTTGGTACTAACTGGTTTACATACAAAGGAGGTATGTATTTCCTGACAGATAACGTGTTGACCGATCACAAAGTGATTTTGTTGGAGCTACACGATCTAACAGTCACCGTCAAGCTTCGCCTGATTGTTTGGATTTTGGAAATGAAGCTGTAGAGCACTGGACCGCCTGTGAATCACTACAGTCCTCAGAAAACTTAGAGAGTCATTTGTGGCAAAAATGAGTAGAAGTGGAAGGTTATCAACAGATTATTTACAAAGCAATATAGCAGTAGCTTAAAATAAATATTACCTTTATCTATTTCTCAAAGTGAGCTCACGTTATCTTGTGTTTTTTCCATATTTTACTTTGAAGAATTTTTGTTTTGCTCTAGGTTGTAACTCGGGTTTTAACAAAAGTATGAGCTGATACGTGCGCTCCGACTGAAATGATATTTGGCTCTGGATGTGTTGTGGTTCGTGCACGCCTGTATGTCTGTCAGGCCAGTCTCTCCAGTGCTTTGATTGTTTTGATCTGCTCGATGTAGTAAACACTATCTACCCAGTTTTTCCTACCATATGTATAGAACTAGGATGCACATATTTTCGCTTACAGAGGTAGCTAATTCAAATGCGTGTAGAGTCTTCACCATGTGCCAGCTGAAACACTTGATGCAGATTGTGATTCATTCCCACAAAACATTTCGGTCGCTTTGGGGTTACTTAGTTACCTCTTTCAACCAATGGCATTCACATGCTGATCGTACAAGTTCGTCTTTTCAAGCGTAGGTTGACGTTACCTAATCAGTTTATTTTATTTGCTGCTCCTTAGTGATTTTCACAACTAACTATGTAATTTTCGATATGAGTAGTATGGGACTGTATGTGGATGACAGGACAAAATTTCCCCGGAAGCACACCATCGGTTTCGTGGTTTTTGCCACTCATCAGGTATGCGTACCCGGTACTCTTCCGCCCGATCATCCTAATACTTGAGCACTCCACATTTGGTTTACACCTGTAATTTCATTTGAACCGAACGGAGAGTCCATTTTTAAAATCACACTGTGATTCTTCCGAAGTTAATTCGTCGGTTAACACGGTTAACCTTCAGAACGAGGACACATGGTCCCAAGTATGGATTTTCGATGAGTGGTACGGCATTGTGTAATTATTGCTAAATAAAGTATGCTCACAAAGCACTTCTAGAATTACTGTTTTCCTCCGTTTTCAAGTTTATCTGAGATAGTTAAGGTGGAAAATTCTGTTCAGTATCGAGTATATTATTCACCAATAAACTCAACGTGATATTGTACACGTACCTTATTGCAATCATCGTTTGTTGTTTTTCTGTCTGTTTTGAAAAATTCTACAATTGTATTTTGTTGACAGCTACAATCACATTTGAATCTTATGGAGCACGGTTGGAAGGATAATCCATTTTTAGAATCAGTCGGTGATTCTTCCGGGAAAATTTTGTCCTATTATCCGTATACAGTGCCATACTACTCATGTGTTTTGTTGACTGTGTGGATTTGAATACATCTCACAACAGCTTGCGAGTAGTGTATGGGATTGGTTAGTTGTCATACAGGACGACTTCGGAACTTCTTATTCGGATCAACCCGGACGGGAGCGAAGTGGCCCAGTGGTAGCACACACACACACACACACACGAACACACACACACACACACACACGTTCGAGGTGAAAACGACCCGGGCTGAAGCCCCGAGTGCGGCCGAGGACATGCACCACCGATGAGCTCTAACAAGAGCGAAACTCCAGTCTGATGCGTCCGAGTGCAAGGTTGATCGGATGGCTTCAGGTTTGTGCGTGAATGGTGTAGTCCAAAGGACAGTCAGCCACTCAGAGTCTGTGTGGATCGTCTGAATTGTTTTCGTGCCGTTTATTGCTCATGATCACTGGCCAAATCTGGTGTTCGTTGAAACGTGACCATAGTTATTACTAATATCATCTGGTTAAGCAAAGGATTGCCTCCATTAATGTGGGTTTGCCTTCTCCCGTGTGAGAATTACAGTGCCACGTACTCCAGTTATCTAAAGTAGAGGGAAAAAACAAATTGCGCTAGATAACAACACTTTCTTTATTTACTTGAATCAATCTAATATTTTTGAGTTTTTTTTCGGTAACTGTAAGGAGAGGGAATATGAGGATAATTCTATTCCGTGCGGGAAATGCACTTAACTCTGCGTTAAGCGACTCGATTTTGTCTGAAGTTCCCTGACAGAGAAAACTGTTACATAGACCAAGCTAGTGTTATTTCATTGAATTCTAGAAGCTTCTGACCAAAGTCACATGACAAGTGTTTGAACATAAAAACTGAACTGACCCCATTGAATTCCAAGCCTTCACAACAGACGATTAATTTTCATTTCCCACAGATTTGAACAGGGATTTTAGCCCACTTACGTTTTTCGAATTCCTCCGATTGTATGCCATGCTTTCGTGCTTTTTGCCTAACAAGCTGGGTGTAACTCTCAAGTCATGTGTTGACTTCCTGCTGGTATATATATATATATATATATATATATATATATATATAATGTATACCAACTTAAGATCCCGGGCCTGAACAACGAGCAAACTAACTTTATCTCAAATGGGGTATTCATAATCTTTATGGTTATGTACGGCTTGTCTTAAGATGGTTAGTGTAGAGTGAGTCCTCCTGCACCGTACACGTGTCAGATGGGAACATTTCGGAGGTCACTATTTTGTCCGTCATCGTCATCATTTATCTTCTGGTAGTAAAATGAAGCTACTTGCTTCCTCATACACAGGTATACGTGGACGCTGTTGAAATTAGGGCGCTTCGCATGAAAGCATAAACAAGATCCACCCAGTGTGGATACCGGAGCACGAGATGACGACTGGATCGATTCGCGCGGTATGATCGATTGAAAATAAAAAAAAACAGTCGGTATGCAAATGATGCGAAATTCAGTTCAGGTTAAAAATCGAAGCACGAGAAAAACAAACAAACAAACAATTCCAAACTCCAGTTGCATGACAGTAAAATAATGTTGTCCGGACGTGGTTTGTTTATCGAGAAGTAATGATTATTTTTTAAAACCTCTATGATTATTCATTTGTATCACGTGGACTCAGAATATGTTTGGTCACTTTTATCTCTTGGATTTTTCATGTAAGAATATCTGTGAATTGAAGGTAGCTCATTTTATCTTGATAATCCCAATTTTACTTACAATTCCGCCTCGAAAAAACAATCCTGGGCAAAACAGATTCTACAATGTGACCGTGTTGGCTATCGTCTGAACAAGCCGCTGTGCACACAGATTATTTGTCATTTGAATGAACTGCCGAAAAATCGACCAATACTTGTCACTGTGACCGGATGGCTATGGGCGAAGACCCTTTTCGAAAAACATATCTCTGATGTCGATGTGAGTTAAATTGAATGCTCTACATTTTGTGCGGTGTCAAAAGTAGCTGAATGCTAAATGTTAACCGTTTTAGTATCAGCCCACGATTTTTCGTAAGGCCTTATTCGATAGTCTTTATCTGAGCTCATGAAAAATCAATTATTGACTGTTCGAACGGTTGTCTAAACGACGAGAAGTGATTTTGCAATCGATGCACGACGTACAAAAGCAATGAATACCTAGTTGATTCACAAAATGACAACGTTATCTATTGCATTAATTGTTCATTGCTGGTTCAAATCAATACCATTGGATCAAATTGCTTATTTAGTTTGTTTAGGCAAGTGAGAAGCGCTAAATTTTACGTTTCTCAATCGGAAATCGACGGGCAAATTTGCTGCAAGACTTCACTGACTCTATTCTACAATCTTTTTATTACAATGTAAACTAATTGAAAGTACTAATCGGAAAGTTTTTCAACTATTTTTGCGGTAATTTCGGTGATGCTAACTGAACTGTTTATGCGACCACACCAGTTAACTACAGACTATGTGCGGTCCATCGAGCATTGTACTTAATACGAAGAGAATAACATATCGATTCCATGACATAGTTTGTTGTTGTTTTTTATTTGTTGATAAATGCAAAAATTTGTTGTTATCTATTTCAACGCAATCTGCGTCGCTCCACATAGCCGAATTCTCCCGGGTTTTTTAGATCGTACGTACTTTTATGGTTGTGTAGTCCAGCTGAATGAGGGCTGTACTGGCCTACTTATTTCAAAGTATTCCCTGCGATAGCTGTCACTGTATTCAATTCAGATATACCCCTTCTCCAATTCGTGCTGTATCCGGGTAAGGCCAACCGCCGTGGTGAGGTAGTACTTCCGAAATGGTCACGTGATTCAACGCACACCTATCTCTACGATCATAATCATGCAGGATTTGAACACTCTGCCTCCAGAGTGGCGGGACGGGAGATACAAATATTTGTCTGAACGAATTCAAAAGAATCCCCGAAGTTAGGATCATGAACTAGTGAAGAAAAAATGGCTGTCATTTACTAGCACGTTTAAGAGATCAATTTTTGGGCGCTTAGGTGAGAAATTGCATTGTAAGCCATTCGAAAGAACTATTTATCTATTTGTCCACAACCCGTGCGTTTCCACGAATCGATAAGCTGGGAAAATACGCAGGAATCGAAGTAAGTCTTAATTAGCCCGTGGTTTCACTATGAAAGAAAATGCAATTAGTTCATTTAGATTGTGTGATCTGAAACCCACTTGTTTGCCTCGGATGTCTTTTAGGCAAAATCACGTCGAAAGTTTAAGTATATATTCGTCAGTAGTTTTCGTCGCTCTGTAAATCTTGACCTCAGTCGGAAAATGCGTCCGCACATCTATTTTACTTGGGTCACATAGATCAGAGAATATCTCGGGAAAATGTGCCAAATGGATTTTGGAGAAATCCGTTCGCTGATATTTTGAGATCTTTTTTGAAACAGAAAATACCTCTCTGTGATAGTCTTCTTCGAAATCACGGTGACCAGGCCATCGACGAGTTTCTGATGAAGAGAACATGGTTGTTTTACACTCTCAGTCTGTCAGTCACTTATAAATTAACAATGCGCTATCGCAAGCCAAATAGACCACCAGTGACCGAAACCCTCTCAGTTGGTCTGCCACAGTACGAGCCTAATTGAACGCTGAAGGTTCGAACCCCATCATGGAGAGGACATTCGTAAATTTGGGTCGTCACAACGATTTGCAAGTTTCTCGCAACTCGGTTTCAGCGTCAAAATCCTCTCAAGGCCTCCGAGCCCTGAAGGAATGCGCTCAAAAGTCTAATCATTCAAAAGGACATTTTGATAAACTTTTAAAATTTGCCTTGTTCACGAGTTGCTATCTAGAAAACACCAACTGGTCAGCCGCAAAGCAGAGTGCATTTGACCTCGTAAACTTTCGGAACAACAGCATGAAATTAATTTTCAACCGGTTAAAAATCAGCGAGAGCGACAGCCGGATTTCGCTGAGTGCTTAGGTAAGTGGTGACACCGTTTGGTTCAGCAGCAGTAAGAACATCAGAAATATAAAGTTGAACACAGCTAAAATATGATACTGTTCTAGCCGAAAGAAAATACATGATTCTGTAGAGCATCCGTATTGCTCAAACCGATAAAACGTATCGAAATCACCCCAGCTCAGAGAATGTCAAGGCTGTGAAATTGTACGTTATCTCTACGGAAGAATCAATTTGTATTAATACGTTGGATCAGAGAAAATAATTGGTAGACCACAAGTCAACCAATTACAGAGAGCTTTCGTTGTGCTTGCTCACAGCGGTTCTGATTGGCTGACATTCGTTAGCGTATATGAACGCGAAGTTTTACCGGCCCGTGTCCCTGATAATACCCGCTTTATCACTACAGCTTACTCCTGCATAGCAGGAGAGGTGGTGCTCTATACACAAAATATCCTGTTTTTCAACCGTTGAGTAGGCTGTCAAATAGGAAGAGGCCATATCCGAGCAAACTGGACAAATACCCTCCACAAAATACAGTCCTACGTGAAGCTTTCCAATAATGCTGATCGGATAAAGGGGGAAATGTGGCATCAATGCCAGCTTACTTCCCCTAAAATAAGTTGGTGACGTAAAAATTATAACACTTCTACTGGTTACCTTGGTAGTTTGTTGCTCTAAACGTTTCATCTGTTTGCAGGTTGTCACATCTCTGACCGTTGATCAAGGCTACGTTCCTGAAGGTGTGGTTCCGGCTTCGGAACCCGTGGGCTACTTCCATCTGGCCCAAACATTCTTCTTCCCGCAGATTCGACCGAAACTTCTGCACCAAATACCAATATGGCCAATCATTGTGGGTGTGGTTCTTGGTATCATATTCCTTGCTCTGATAGTTATACTGCTCTATGCATTGGGCTTTTTCAAAAGAAAGAAGCCTGCACTCCGTCAAGCTAGTTACAGCAGAGGTGGTGCTGACGAATTGGAACGTCGAGCTGAAGAGATTCAAGATAAACCGAAAAAGTACGCCGGATTCGAGGAGAAAACGTCCACGGAGGAAAAATATGAACGAGGTACAAAACGCAAAATGAAAGGAAAACACCGCGGGGAACTCAAAATTCTGCATCCGGCCGATTTGGCTGCAACCAAGTCCGGGGATGATAACCAACATGAACGACTACTGGATGATGGTGCTAATCAAGTGGACGAAGTGCAGGAGAAACAAGAGACTGCGGAACAATAATACACCGTAGATACTTGGATTCACTACCTGGTTCCGAAATTTCTCATTAGAATTTAGCTCGGTACTTGTAGAAAAACGCAAACTGTTTATCCCCAACGGGTGCTGTTCACATACCACATATAATCAGCATATGACCTTCAAAATTGTGCGTTCCTATGATTCAGTCATCAGTTCACTTGGGTATATACAGATTCCTCCCGTTTTTTGGCCTTGTACCCCTCATTTATGGTTCAGTGTGCCATCGGAATCCACATTATGCTTATTAGCGTGATTTCGGTTTGCGTTCAATGTGTTCCGCGCCAATGTCTCTCTCTCTCCCCGATCCAATAGAAAACTTTCGTTTTAGAATAACGACAAATTCGACTGAAAATTTGTTTTATTTTATTCTCCGGTACTACAAATATTCTGTCTCTCGTTTATTTGCCGATAGCTGCACGAATCAAAACACTTTGCCCTAGCAAAGTCACTTGGAAATCCCCCTATATTTACCTGTATTTAACCCAGTTTTTGTGAGGCTTTATTTTTTGTTACCCAAAACTCGCAGCCTGCAAAAGGTGATGTACTATTTTCCTAACCTAGTTATTTGTGCTTTCGTTGATAAAATAATCATGAGAAAGACCGTCGTAAAAATGACGCATTTCAGTACACGCACACTGATCCACGAGCATAACTCCTCGATACAACAGCGAAATTGCTTTTATTTATTTACAGCAGATAACCCAGTAGACTTACGAAGTAAAGCCTTGGACTCATGCTCACCGAGGTTTTAAGTGACACAGAACATAGCCAAATAATTGTTCCAAAAACCATATTGTTTTGGTTCCTTCTGATGTATTCGTTTCTTGTGAAGCATGCTTTCTCTACTTGTATTATTATTGTTATTGGTTTCATAACATTACGGATGCGGTGGCACCGTATCCACTGTGCGTTTAGCCGAGGCAAAGGCAGAGAACACCGAAAGCTTTCAGGACGTGTACTGTCCTGCTTGGACTGAGGTGATGTGCCTGTGGACATGCGTAAGCGAACACTATGTTTAGGATTTTATTTGTGTGCGTGTGTGCGCGCGTGTGCGCACGTATGCGTATGCCAGTCTGAAACAAAACAATCACGGGGCCGAAACGGGAGTGACTGTGTCTGTGACCGTGTTCGATCGATTGACGGTCTGAGTTAATGGGCCGAATCGAGCATGATAGTCCCGACCGAGGTTTGCGAGCGGAAAAACCGTGTTAAATAAGTGTCAAACTACGAGACGTTTCTGACCCACGTAAAAATCAATGTCCACGTCACGGTATTTCCATCTCGGAGTATCATTTGAATGAATTCATAAAAATTGTGATTGTAAATTGATTGTTTTACCGACTTTTCTAATGGAAGGTGTGGGAGTTTGTGGCGAAGGGCCAAGACTTTGAGCAGTATAAGATCTAGTAGAATACGCTGGAAGAAAGGGTACTTTTAGGGCGGATCCAAGATGAACGTAATTCGTATCAAGATAAGCTACTTCCAAACATTCCATATTCACAGGGTGATGTGGACCGGCCTTATCAAAAAGAATTTTTCATTTCGAGAAATGACGTGATATGTTCCTAAGTGATTAAGTTAAAGTGGGAGTTTGACACTTGAATCTGTCATATCCATTTTCCAAACTCTTGTGTTCACTTTAGTCATGATCAGTTTTCTGTGAATCGTTGTTCTGATCATCTCTCTTTCTCTCCCTCTCTCTTTCTCTCTCTCTCTCTCTCTCTCTCTCTCTCTCTCTCTCTCTCACACACACACACACACACACAAATACCCTGCTAGCACAACTTGCGTGAAAACGCGACTGATTCACCAGCCTTTAACAATAGCCAAGTGTGTGTGTACACACGGATATATATATATATATATATATATATATATATATATATATATATATATATATATATATATATATATATATATATACAAATATGCACACATTCACAACTTATTCTTTGCACACCATAAACCTGTGACCTTTCGGCCAGACATGACCCATGTTGGCCTTTTTCGACTGTGCTCGCTCAACTTTTGTTCCCATCTCCATCTCTCATGGGATACCTTGTGACTCTTAGACCAATGTTTCGGCTACGCCAAGTCTGTTGGCTTTGTTAGGCAGTCGGAACTGCGGTCGGTTGAATTGGCCTGCTGACCCTAGATTGTCATTACTTATTTCCGCACTGCTTGAGTGCCCGTTGAACTCCCTGTAGGAGGCCACGAGCTGAGGTTTGTACAGTTCGTTTTCATAAAGTGCCTCATATATACGTATATAAGTCCTACGTTGGGTTGGACTTCATTTTATGACGTTGCTCTAACCGTTATATTGGACACCGGAAGTATTCTAGAGCAGTCGAATAGGCTCTTGGATCGAAGAAACACCGTCATAACGAATAAAATATGAGAAGTATTTTAGCGCTTTCCGTAGATATTTGTTATCCACCAACATTTTGGTAATGAAATAACACACAGATCATATTCTAAATAACTCAGACTGATGAATTAGCTTCGAGGAATGTCGAAAACCGTGTACATAAGGTGACGCGGACATCTATAGTGTAGCTGATCAGTAGTAAGAAAGTTATCTGTTGTTTCACAAACAGTCCATCAACCTGAAGAACGACGTCTTTATTCAGAGATCAACTACATCTCAACTCCCTTCCAGATATTACTGCACAGTGTGACCCTACTTGGATTTTGTGGACACTAGCATTCACCATTTGTGAGAGTCGGATGGTCGATGGAGACCTCGGCGTCTAATTGCATTTGCTAACAAATTCGAGGATCCTATCTTATATCTGGTCTTATTTGTAAACTGCCATATATGGTCAAGGCCTCAGACCTCCCTTGGTGAACAGCGATCACTCATTAAAGCTAATGCATAAATCAAAGGCTTATGATCTGCATGAATTGTCGTTCTTCAAAATAAGACGGAAATGTTTTTCTGACGAGATTGATTATCAGGAGTTCACATCCGAAAATACTAGCAAATCTGTGCGGGCTGGAGTCTATGAAAAGTGAATGACAACGGCTGTGCTTTGCCATTGACAATCCATTTCAGTTCGACGCCGACCGCTACTCAAGAGGCATCCTTTCGTATTCCATCATCAGCTTTTTTGTCTGTGTTCGACTGAGCCAGGTTAGATGTATGCAAACGTAATGTTTAGCTGCTTCATATGCTGACTGGGCCTCGAAAGTCAAGGTGATTTTACGTGACCCTTTTTCGCCGTTCAGTAAAGTTTTGTCCCAATTGAACAGTCACGCATAATGCACGGAAAATCGATGATTTTCCTCATATATAGACATACACTAGTTGGTGTTTTTCATGCCACGTTTGTTGATTGATCAATTTCGTTATTTGTTGGTTAACCTTGCTTGATGAGACAGGAATGTACGCTAGCCCATGAATGCAAATTAGCTCACTGACATTTCTTTCATAATTTGTATTTGCTTACTTGCTTGTAGCTTACTCGCAGGTTACGGCCGAGCTTTGTGTTTACACTCCTACAAATAAATGCAGCCCCAGCATTACGAGTTCCACTACTAACTACGAACATAACAAGGAAGAGGTTGCAAAACCTGTAAAAAGTTTGGGAAGAAGCGGAAGCAGTAGTTGATGATTCACGCGAAAAGTCAGGGACTTTTGAATGATTGAGGTTCGGGGTCCTTGTGCTTATTCGGTATATTGTTCACAGACCCCGTATGATACAACTCTGCGGTCACGTACAGTGGTAAGATCCAGCCATTCAGGACCATCGGTATTGGACACTACAAAAGTCAGTTGTAACTGGTCAACTTGTAATCTACCAGTTGGTACCTTTGATCTTATGGACACATACGAATGAGTTCTACAACAAAATTAACGTCCAGTGCTATAGACTTGGCCTTCTCGCTATTTCGGCGTGCGTAGTTCCGGGTTGGAGCGATTTAAGTACGTGCTTTTAGTCCAAGTATTTCGATTTGTATAATTGGGGCCACTATAGAGCAGGTGAACCTACTAGCCGACGCTTCTAAAATCCAGGACGGTTCGAACATTGGTGCAGCATGCGAAAGCACGTGAAGAAAGAGAATCAGATGACGTTCTTCCTTGTCACAGGCGACCGCTCATTGTAGTCGTTGATTATATTGTGCTTAGTTTAAGCAGCCACGTGCCCTAAACGACATCCATATACACGCATACTACGTGGACAGTCGATCGATATTTTGGACGCTCGAACGATATTTGCGCACTCGATTCCCGTCCAATGAATGAACCGAGCAGAACGATTGAAATTGGTTGATTCTGATAGATATATTGGTTATTCTGCAGAACTGACAGGAAATGTGAGACTAAACGAGCTGATGGCCGGAGCTGCCGAGCTGGAGTGCATCTTGTCAATGGAGCGATGAATTTGTGTGTGCTGGCTCAGGGCGGACTTAAGAAATCAGACTTCAAACAACCAGACAATTGAAGGGACTGAGGCTGACCTGAATTCCTGACCTATTGAAGAGCCCGGTCAACGTTTGCTTGACCAGTTACGTACCACAACGGATGACTGTTGAGAATCACCCAAATGTCCTAAAGGACTTCTAAAATAGGTCTATGTGTCTGGGATATGGTAAAGTACTTTAAAGTACAATTGTTTTAACTAAAAGCCACTTCATATGACTGAGAAAATGATTCGAGAAGAAAGATTGCCAATAGCTAATGGAAGACCTGATACCAGAATTGGCCGCTTCTGGGGGAGCGGTTATCATTCCCATGTAGACCTAAGTACAGGTACCTATTTATAAACAAGGTGCATCTAAGCTCTAAGCTCGCAGCTGCATTTTAGTGAGTTTGGAGTCTGCTAAGAGCCGCTACAATATACTCGCATACATGGACATACGCCTGCATGGTGTTGATAGTTAATCATGCTGCATCCCAGACTGTGCTGACTAATGTATTTCGCTATAGAACGATGGGTTTTATTTGGACTCTGCTGAATGAATGCGTGGCGTGTTCAAGAAAGCGTATGTAACTCCGCTCACATCGTACTTAGTGCATTCTGTTAATGGCTTAGTTGACTGCTTGCGTACTCACCAGCTACGGTCGGGTTTTGTGTTTTTGTGACTACAAAAAAGGACTAGGTTTAATTTTTCTAATACGTATTTTGCACACACACCCGAGAATCCTCGCATCAGTTAGACTCAAAGAACTGAAGCATTGGACACTGGATAACGTCGTTCCAGTGAATTTCAAGGGAACCGAGCTAGTTAGGTTCGGTTCATTGGTCCGTAGTCCCAGTATGAAGTTTCCCAAACTTAGTTCTTTGTTGCACATGCGAGCTGAGATGTACAGTTCTAGGGATCACTTAGAGGTTAGACTGAGGTATCGATTGATTTCCGGTGTGAACTGGCCGGAGCTACATAGAAAGATTTTACGGAAGCTGGTAATTACTACTCGTAATTGGGGTTTGTCCTGCTCTTTTTGTGTTTAATTACTCACGAGTAGCGAGTACGTGCACCATGAACCTTGGACAATCGCTATGTATTTTCCCTCTTTCTAAGGTAGAATATCGATTTATACTCGCATTTTCAGTGCCTATTACATGAACAGGCCACTTTCTTGTTCATGACTTTGTTGACTCAAAAGTTCACATTTCTACAGTAAGCTAACCTCTCTGAGTGTCTCACCTGTGCAGCCGTGCGGAGGCTCGTGCTCTCAACTTTAACTCTTCTGTCACTGCAATCCACCACTAGCCACCGCACACTAACGGCACTAACGGATCTAGTGCCGAATTCATCCATTCATTTTGGGACATGCTGTCGTTTGCTCCACAGGCTGGTACTCATTTTTCAATAACTGTTTTTCGTATTGCAACTACACACCTATATAACTGATTTATTGATTTGTGGCGGTAGTTTCAAGATTTGCTGACTGCACCGCAACCGGACTGCGCTACAGTTCCGTTCGGCTACTTGTTAAGTGAGTCGTTCTGTTTTCTGTGCTGTCCAGAATTTCGAAGAGTTTCTGTTCTTTGTGCATGGTTTTTCAGTTGGCTGTAAGCCTTCTTCTTTCCGGACATCTATGCTTATTGTATTGTTTTAGGACCACGAACAATCGATAAACACGGCTATTCGATTAAAATTTGTTCTACTGTTCGTAGCCATGTTCTGCCCGTATAGTGCGTAGAGCTAGTGAGACTAAGATTCCGATGGACTGACAGCCCTAGACATCGGGCTTTTCGCAGCAGAAGCCATCCACTTTGTTCCCCAACGCTCCTTTCATACGCAAGCAGTCTACTTCTCCTAAGGGACGGCCGAATATTCAGCTGTGCATCACCAGAAGTTCCAGTCTCGTACTCCACATAGAAAACGACCGTGGAAGACAATAACCATGGGTACTCGTGAGCGCACACTGGCTTCTCTGAATCGTTGTTCCTAGTGTTTCGAATTCCGTGTGTGATCCAGCTGCCGCCTTCTTGATGCTTCACACTACCCTGATGCGAAGACCAGCCATATCCATATGGTGCGTCGGAACTGCCGGTTTTATGTGTCGGATGTCATTCCTGCTATTTTCAAGGGGATTCTCAATTCTGCGAGTGTTTAGAACTTTGAGTGACTCCAACCAGTTCTTATACAAGGCAGTTCCATTCAGATGAGATCTGTGACCTCAGTTCGTTGTAGATGCCAAAAACTGTAGGTCCATCATTCATAAATCAGTCCTCGTCACGGTCCGGCCAAGTGTGCCCATACAACTCACTGACTTGCTCATGCATGAAGTTACTGGTCACCACCCTGCACTGCTGGGAGATGTCACTCTTGGGATATGGTTTAAAAGAGAGTTTGCCCCCGCACCCTTCCTGATTTCGGTTGACGGTTCATCAACCTTGGGTTTGAAAGGTTGGAGTGCTTTTGACCAACCAGTAGCTCTTCTAATAGCATCCGAGTCTAAGGTAGGTTACCGGATTCTCCAGAAAGTGATCACGCAATGTTCTAACGACTGTGTTGGATATGTTTTTGTTTTATCACATCAACGGCGCTTCCTGATTGGTCAGAAAGTGGCCTCCGCTTGGCACATTGCAAATCGAGCGATTCGATTCGCGCAAGAGGCTTCATAAACCACCGAATAATGAGCAATAATCGAGGTTTCCTTATTGCACGCTGTAACAATGTGCTGATTGCATTTTCTGAAGAACTGACTTTTGACAAAGACAAAGGTGGCTAGGCGGTTGAACTCGGTAAGTTGGAGGTTGATGACATTTTGGTATATATCAAACAGAGAGTGCGGCCTTACTCCCAAGGAGTGGGAGCCCCGAGGGCGTTCAGCTAGATAGAAGAACATGGTGTTATTACGTGTGGACTCATTCAAATGGAAGATTCCGAGCATGGTTGCAATGAAAGTCGATGGATATACGCGTCGTCTGTGCGGGGATTATTGACTGACTGTTATTCCTCGGTTATGGAGATGCTTGTCAACTACTGTGGAGCCGGAGGACTTCATGAGACGGAAGGGCAGAAGGCGCACCTCGGAATACGGCCTAGCTGGTATATTTCTTCACATTCCGTTGCACACATAATCCAAACCGCTCGCAAACATGAACACTTTGTAGGACATGTCCCACCGTAATTTGAGGCCTTTCGAAATGCGTGCAGTTTTCGGGATCATCTGGGCTGCCGTCGATCAGCTGATCCGTGGTATCGATGAAACAATGGCAGATCGGGACGACGCGGTTATCATTGGATCTCGTAATGAAGAATACGGTCGCGAAGTGGAACAGTTGCCAGAGAGGTGATTGGAAAGAAAAGTAGTAATTACAACCACAAAGTGCAAGCTGGGTGACATTGAGTTGGACTACTTTGATTTCTCGGTTAAAGTGAACAGGTACAGCGCGCAAAAAATTATAGGACTCTCATCGTCCCTCCGCTTTTTGAGTTTTGCGTTCTCTACCGAAGCCGTGTACGGTCAGAAAGACCAAATGCCTATTGAATCCCAGAATATAAAATTTCACTACCAAATTAATTTGTTGAAGGCTAATTAAATCAGAATATGCTCAAAGAAGGGGGTGTGGTAAAGTTTTAGGATTCCTCTCAGCTCACACGATCGCTGCATACCTGACAAGCAAGCACGCCTTGAAGGTTCTCAATCGGGTTCCGATCTGGACTGCAGGCGGGCCACGGCATGACCTTGACCACACGAAACACCAGTCAACATTTTACGGAGTATGAACAGTGGACAAAAGCATTACCATGCTGGAATACGGTGGTAACTGGTAATTTGCTGGGCACAAACGGGTACAAATACTGTTTCCAACGTACGTACGAATATGCGGAACGGAATCTTGTATGTCCTCGAGCATAACCAGCTCACTTTGGCCGTTGGCTGAGAGGGTTCTCCCAACCACCACTGAACTCCTGTCGTTTTTCCTTTGATCGAAATTTTTATTATTATTTTCTGTTATCATACCAGCAGTAATTCCACCCACCCGATTCATCGGGATTATTTTTTATCACTAAAGTAGACATTTTCCCACTTTGTCCATGCTACATGTGTCTCAGCTCCTGATATGTGTGGTCCTGTGTGCAACAGTGTGAGAGAAATGGATATCACCATTCTGTTGTATTTCATCCACGGCACAGCTTTGATCGTTCTGCGTAGTGTTCGTTTCCAAACAATAACTCTGATCAAAGCGCCCAAAGTCTACGTGAAGCGTGCGTTATTGGAAGCTAGACGAATTTACCTGCTTTCGTCCGATTTCTTTGGTTATTTTGTTACAATCCAGATGACGTTGTAGCACCTTACTCGACCTCAAGCATCTCCTCGCATTTTAGTGAGAACTGAGTCCCATTTGGTAGGATGTAGATACTAAGCCCTTCTCGAAATCCGGTAATTTCTCCCCTTGTGGCATTACGCAGAAAAAAATCTGTGTGGGTTCTCTAAGGTGCATGAGTGCAGCCAAGTCGAGTGTAGGCTACTGAGAGTGACTAGAGGTTTAGGTTGATTCACGTGCTCTGATGCACATGACTCTCGTGATCCAAGTTCTCTTGGGTTTTTCAGTTGCCATACCCACAGACTAAACTTATCAACGTGTTCTCAGGCTGAATGGTCAATCTGGCCCTGTGAAATCTTCCGTCAGACAGTGCAGCTGCATAAGGGATCCCACCCCTTCATCGTCCCCGTTCTTCACCTTTTCTGATCTAATTAGCTTATAGTTTATAGTTTCGTTCTGAGACGTGCTGTCCCTTGGCATAAAAAGCATTCGGTCGTTCTAATCAGATTGTTTTTGTTAAAAAATCAAAAGTGGAAACATGCTGGTAAATGAGGAAGTCCTATACTTTTGTCGTGAACTCCACATCAAGATCTTTTCAAACCACTACTTGGCCTGATGAAGCGGTTATATCTACCTGAATTATTTCTTTTGTAGGTATATTCGTAAGGTCCAATGTAAAAGTAGGCCAAGCTAACTGTTCCTTAAAGTGCTCTGCCCAAAGGTTCGGATGACGTCTTTGACGGTGAATCAGTGAACCGTCAGATTTCTTGCCTTACTCGTTTGCACCGGGCTTTTGTAGACCAGCCAAACGGTATAGGTTGCAACCTTTGTCAATAGATGCGGCTTTACCCATTTCTATACACTTCATAATTTACCACTGCTCACGATTATTTTACAAATACCTTACCAGCTTGTTCCTCAGGGATTTGTGCACCTCAGTGAATGTGGAATCCGGAACGACGGATCTGTGAGTATCTAGCAGAGTAAATGATGACGAAGATGTCCGTCGCCCGTGGGACCTATCGGAGTCGGTGTCTGATGCGACATTGGCAGCGGCGTATAAGGCTACCTGAAGGAATTATCAGAGTTTATCTGGGCCTGAATACCCAATTTTACCGACATCCGTGTAGACAACTGTGTCTGGAAAGCAAATCGTCGGCCCTCGACTAGGATCATCTGTGCGGAAGTGACTTTAACGTTAGTGCGACCACGTACCTATGCATCTCGCTTGATCTGAATCCACATGCGTAGACGGAAATGAACGACAATCTTCAACTGATCTACACCAGCGGTGACCAGTTACAGAGATATTCCGCATGCAGAAAGGCAAACCAGCGCCTTCCACTGGCCCTGATCCATCAGGACCCGTAGATGCATCACCGCACACTCCTATGAACAGGACTTCAGCCAGAACATCTGCTACCCCCATGGCCTCTTCGGCATCAGTGGACCTTCATCAGTCTAACCCCTAGGATCGTACACAAGTTTCGTACAACTTATCCGAGGTTGCGGCACAGTCTTCTAACGACTAGCCGGAGAGGCCATCACAAAATGATCCTGTAAAACCCATTGGGCGCAGGTTAACTGTGGCGAAAACCCAGAACAGCAAGTCTGTGGTAAAAAATGCATCGGCAATACCATCGGTGCACATGACGCCAACAGCGACCGCAGACTTGGACATACCTCCGTATGTGTCACCCACTCGACCACCAGGAAAACGCCAGCACCTTACCTCCCCACGTACCACGTCCGGTAGAATAAACAGCAGAAACCAACCTAATCAAACCCGTAATCCCACATTTCCAGGGTCTTCCTCAAATTTACCCAGTTCTCCGTCCCCGTTTAGTTATAAGACAACTGATCTACCGGTACCATCATTTCTGCAGCCTAGTACGTCCACATGGAGTCTTCATGATATGGCTGCGCCAATACGGCCGCTGCATATACCTGAAACTATGGTGACCAAGCCCGGTCAGCACTGTTCAACAGGCATGCAACCAACTAACCCCCTAGTCGTTATCAACAGCTGCCTCCCCTCCCTCAAGCCAGATACCAAGTCATCACACCACTTCACAAACCTCCCTATTCAGATGCCAGTCGTGGAGTTCAGGCGGGCCTCGGGCCCTACAGACACAACACAGGCTTCTCGTTTGAGCTCCATCTGACTAACAAGCCTGTAACCCTTATGAGCCTTCAAATTCTTTTCACGTTAGATGCCCTATCGAATCGACTAACGCCAAACCAACCCCAGACAATATATGGCATGCCCCCACCATTCATTAGACCCCCTCTCCCATGGACAAATCCTTTAAATCCCTATGATAACAGTGTGTCAAACAGTGGCCATTGTTTCCTTAGGCACATCCCACCACCGTTTGTGCCCCACTTCTGACAAGTCCGCACGTCAAAATTGCCGGTTGCTCATTCATTAGCTCTACCTTCGTATGAAAATCTGTATCCCAAACCGGGGCTGTTAACGGATTGCATTGCTATGGAGTCTCGCATCTTTCATCATCCTTGGACAGATGGAAATATTAATAATTCAAACATTCTAACTATCCCTCACATCTCAAAGGGTTCATCTACATCGCACTTTAGCTCAGCCCGATACCATAGCGTCACCAGCCATTCCGTTCCCCATAGTGCACCATACTAAAAAGCAGCTTACAGATCAAATCCTCCAATTCTCGGTGCCGAGTTGCCACCCGCATATGGGCCTTCTAGTCGGAACACGAATCTAGACTATTCCGCACTACACAACCTTCTTGGCCAGCCGAGTTCCCTAAGGCTAAATACCAATAACAGTATCTCGCTGATTCTTTTTATTAGCCGAATCATCAAAAACGAAATTCGGCACTAACGATACCCGGCCGCTAGTTCTAACTATGATATAATCTTTATTACTGAAACATGAATGACCGATAACACTCCAGCGGACCAGATTTCTCTTGTAAGCTAAAATGTCTTCAGAGTAAATAGGAAAACCCGGAGCGGCGGAGGTTTTTGGCATTTGTCAAGCAGACCTTTAACACAACAGCACTTCAGCACCCTCTACTTGCCTCCATTTCCGACTCCCTTTGGCTTACTGTCCACATTCCCGGCTCTCAGATTCATGGTGGAGGTTTTTACCGTCCATCAAGTGAAAATTTCTCAGAGTTCCCTCACCTAATTGATACGTTTGAATAGCTCTCCTTACTGCCTTCAAGCGTAAAGATTGTCGCTGGTGACTTTAACCTACCTATAGTGGCTTGGCCATTTCTATCCGCATCCCCTAGCCTTTTGCAATTTCTAACAAGCATTACCGTAGGAGAGTGGATACAACATATCCGCTCTCCCACGAGGAAAAGCAGCATTTTAGATCTCATTTTCACCCCTTGGCGTCCCCATATAGTAGTCTCAATCTCCAAAGGTTTTCCCGGTAGCGATCACAGTAAGGTTAACTGCCGCATTCCCACTCACCCACAGCCTACACTGAAATCACACTGCATCAAACCCTCTCCTCTTCCTGGCTGAAAGCTTCTCCCTACGACTATTCGACAAGCCGACTGGAGTGAGATTTCCTCTCTGGTGATCCACGACATGCTACCGATATTTTCTATGCACAGTTCTCCAGATGTCTTGAGAAGATTACCTACCTCCCTCAGCAACGGAATAACAGGAAGTCCTATATCGCCTCTCTGCAAACAAACTATGCCAAACTTAGAAAATACATAAAACTACACACGGCTTTGCAATTCTTGTTCAACTTATTCGCCTCACTTCTACTGTCCAATGGCTTGAAGAAACTACACTGCGTAACCAGGATCTGAAGGCTCTGCGACACCCAAATAGATCTCTTCGATTGTCAATAATGCACAAGGCCAGAACCTCTAATAATCATAGACATATCCCGCACATGGTTTCAATGGACAATGTGTCCGTCTCAAACTCTAACTATGGCCGAGGCCTTTAACTCATTCATTGCCTCAACTATGGCCCCTGTTACCAATGTTGACCCTCCTCCTCTTCCCCTAGTTACCGCTTCAACTCTGTCCACAGTGGAATTTGACGTTTCGGTTATCTCGCAATAATTGACCAATTTCAAGCCATTATCTTACCCAGGACCTGAAGGTCTACCGCTCACTGCAATAGTTAAATGCGGACCTGACTTACCTTACTCACTATTCAATCTGTTTAACCCATCAATGAACTCCGATATGGTGCCGACAAACTGGAAATGCTCGGTCGTAATCCCGCACCACAAGGAAGGCTTATTGCATGTGGTAACAAACTACCGTCCTATTAACCATACACCTATTCTCTCCCGGCTAATGGAAAAAATCGTAAAAGGACGCATTATGAATTATCTCTTTATAATGGACAATGATAATCCTCGACGGCACGATTTCCCTAGCTCAGGATCTTGCGCAACCTACCAACTTGGTTTTTTGAATCTCATTACTGAGACGGCAGACAATCGAATAGCTCTTATACTACTTTACTTGGATATGTCAAAGGCATTTGACCGCGTGCCACTCCCTCATCTTCTGGCCAAAATCCGATTCTTTGGTATCACTGACCCCTTACTATCTTGGATCAATTCTTCTCTGTCTAATCGCTTCCAGGTGGTCTCAATAAATGGACACTGTTCCAGGCCTAAACCGGTTACAAGCAGTGTTGTTACAATCAGGGTAGCGTCCTTGGCACTCTGTTGTTCTTCATGTACATGAACGACATATTCCTCTCAGTGAGTCATGGAACCCCATTTCTTTTCGCTGCTGACACCAAGAATGTCTGCTCATTCTAGGTTGATTGTCTCACCTCGGCTATCCTAAACACCTCTGAAAACATATCTGCACTCGGTATATGGGGCTCAAATTGGCAGATGAATTTTTCTGCTGACAAATGTGAGGTACGTTGTCTGATTATTCCCAGTAAGCACGTTATGAGAAGATAGATTGGCGAACAAGTTCGTTTTTGGTGATTCATACTCATGCCATTACATCACAATATATTACGACAAGTTAAGGAATTGGACCATTTAGAGAAACAGGAAGTGGTAGGAATTATTGGTGACATTAAAAAGGAAGGAAAACAATTGCAATCCAGGCTTAATCAAGACCGGATGTGGATTGTTCCTCGTATATTATGTCAGTTTTCATCTGGTCTGTGGCCTGTTGTAGAATGGAGGGAGGGCCAGGGCAGCTTAAGAGCACACACAAATTGTTTTTGGACACACAGAGGGGGATTGTGTAGGCGGATGCCGACAGCCTCAGCAGTGGCCAGGATGCGACACTTTGCTTGTCTTGATTGTCGACCTCGGATCTTATACAGGGCACTGAAAGCCTCGGACACGTTTACTGTGTGACTGGATTCAACTAGGTGTGAAATGATTGTGCTAGTGACCGACTTATTTGCTCCAGTGTCCAACCATGCAGGGTGGTGGTTGTGGATACGTTCAGACAAACGCCTGGTCGTGCGGCCGTTTTACGTTGTCCCACAGGAACAAGTGGGTGAGTACACACAGAATGAGGCTGCAGAATCGGGTATTATGTCTTTCGACCGCAAAGTCACTGCTGGTCTGGATTGGAACAACATCCGCAGATTAGCTGCGTAAAATGTTTTGCTGATGACGCCTGACAATCTTCTCTGGGCCTTCTCTGCCAACGCGTCGCCCTTGAATGGCAAAATTTATGTATACTAGCTTCCTTTCCACCATGGACTCTCTAGCAGTTTTCCGCTCTATGTGCATCATTTTATCAACTAGGCAGTCCGGGTAGCTGTTCTGCGTGAAAATCCTTCTCACCTTTCGGAGTTCTTCCTCAACTATGTCCTCCAAACATATTCGTCTTGCTCTGTTTATGAGGCACCTAATTAGGTTCCTTTTCAACTTGAGGCACAAAACTGTGGAAGTAGATGCTTTGTCCATTCCACGTCGCCTTCCTGTGTACCGACCGAATGATTGAACCATCTTCACGACGATTCATCCGAACATCCAAGAAGCCTATCGTGCTGTTTGATTCCGTTTCCATTGTGAACTGCTAGTTGTCATGAGCTGAGTCAAACGGACTCAACAGTTAAACTATTTGATCTGAGGAATTGATCACACGAAAGATGTCACCTACACAACGTTTGTATAAACAACATCTGTGGATCATTCTTTCAAGTGGGTCATTTTCCAACTTTGCCATAAAGACTTTGGAAAACAGTGGTCCGAGTGGGGAGCCCATTGCTACCCCGTCCTTTTTACGGTAGATCGGACCATTGAACATGAACTGAATGTTGTATGTGCAGAAGAACAACAGCCGTTTCAGAGCTTCTTAGGGGACGCCTATCCCAATTGCGTTGCTTTCGGTATAGTCACATAAGTAATCGATGGTTTCACCGATTGGAGCATTGGTAAAGAGTGAACTGACATCGAAAGATAGCACCCGTCGCTCTCTCACATTCAGATCTTTTACACTGCTTATGAATTCAAATGTATCTTTTAGGCTGTGTTTTGATATTTTCTGTTTAACCGGTTCCAGCAGAGTTGTCAACCATTTGGCCACTGCATGGTACGGGGAATTGCACATGTCTAGGAAAAGTCTTAGGGGGACTGCGTTCCTATCAGCTTTTGGCAATCCGTACAATCTGAGAATAATAGTTCCTATCGGCCGTATCCGTTCGAAAGTAGATGAATCTGTTATGTCATTTTGTTTCAGATGTCGTAAAATGTTCGATTGAGACTTTTCTATTTGTTGCATTTTGTCCTTCTCTGTTACCGTTTTCGGGAATTTGCATGTATTATTCAAAATGGTTTCCATTTTCGTGACGTGAGGTACTTACATATAAATGCAGCCTACCCACAGGGTCTCTAGAGATTTGTGGTTCATCCATTGCTAGCAATTAAGTTGTTCAGGACCTTGGCTCAAGCCATTCTCGCACATTTTATTTCTCCGAATATTCGGCCCTCCAAGTCGCAAAGGCCAGAAAGTGCCTAAGCTTAAAATTTCGCTCCTTCCGACTTCGAGACTGCATTCTCTTCCTCTATAAATCTCATGCCAGGCCTCTATTAGAATAGTGCCCGTTGATCTTTTCTAGTACGCGCAAATCAGACAGAATTAGTATTGAATCAGTCCAACGTAGTTTCACCAAGCGGCTGATTGGATAGAGCTCACGCCTTACTTATGAAGAATGCTGCTTATTTTTTAAACTAGACCCTTTACGGCTTTGTCGTATGAAATTGTACCCTATCTTACTGTATAACATCCTTCACAGCCGGTCAGGTACTTCTAATCCAGTGCACTTCGCGCCTGCTTCTAGCTATCCGCTATGTTCTGGGATTTTTACCCTTTCAAACGCCATTACCAAAACTAGATTACGTTCACACTTCTTCATCACAGTGTACTCTGACTTACGGAGTAAATTACCGCTGGACGTACGCAGTTCTACTTCCGTTCATCGGTTTAGAAGTGCATTAGATAAGTTCCCCACGGTTACCCAAACCTTACTGCTCCTCAATGTAAACATACCCAATGACCAAGCCTATGAGAAGGGCCTAGACGTTTCGATCGTGCAAACGCCGGCAGTCTATGACAGATGGAACTGGGTAAAAAATCTTAGTTTATCTGCATCCTACAATCGAAAAACTAGTTCCAGGTAGTCACTGTCTCGGTTCCCATTTATCCTCTGCTGGGAGCATCCCAGAATGCGTTTATCTACTTTTTCTTTATTTCCAGACCTTTATTCATGCTTATCTTTCTCTCGATGACTCTCAATACTCTGGAGACCACTTTAGTCACTAATCTGGACCATGCCTCTACCTGTCTGTCGGCTATTCACGCGCCACCCAAATGACGCTCCCTTGGTTACATTCCGGGATCCCCTGATTCCCGGTCACCTGATCGCGAACTACCTGGTACCTACGACCGTTTGGTCCCACCAAGAAATCTTATATCAATCCCAACGGCGCGGGACGGGGTCAGATACACCTCTTTGGCCGGCGCACCTCGGGCTTGTAGGTCGTCTGCAACGATGTACGGGCGCAACTAGGCGGGTGCATCACACCTGTCACCAGAAGTGGTTTTCAGATTAGGTGTCCAGCGCACATCCAGCCTCACCCACTAGCACCAGCTGCGGGTTGAAAAACAACGTCCTCTGCATCGTATCGTGGCCACCCGTCGCCTCTTCCAACGTTCCTGAACAAGATTTACCATACACCCTGTCAAGTTCCAAATCGTCATATGCACGCATATTCACTCGGCTCAGAAATATGCGCTACTAATTGCCACCACTGAAATTTATCTGCACCGACTCGCCTTCTATCTATCTGAATTGATCACATGTTTATCTTCATTCTACCTCGTCCAGTTACCGGATTCTGTAATCCGACACATGAGACGGTTTCATCCTCAGATATCTTTATTATGAAAATCAAAATTTCTGATAAACTCCTGATGGAATCATTCATCCATTGGACAATTAGCTTGTCACCACTCCACTTACCCAAACAAAACCATCATTCAAGTATCGTTTCCCTAACCTGCAAACAATATCACAGCACGAAGAGGTCCTCCTTCCAGCACCACATCTGCGTGAGACTAGCTCTCTGTTCCATTGTGTCCTTCTCCCGCACCACCGATCGTTCAGTCATTTGCATGACCTGACAGTCGCATTGGTAATGAAGTATCCACAATCCAGGATATTAATCGTTCGATTGCTTCCTCAGTGCACCATATCAGCACATCTAGCTATACAATCCCCTGCACTTTCTGACAGCCTTTCATATGATTTACTTTTATACGACTCCATCAG
Source organism: Fasciola hepatica (assembly GCA_948099385.1). Taxonomy (NCBI): domain Eukaryota; kingdom Metazoa; phylum Platyhelminthes; class Trematoda; order Plagiorchiida; family Fasciolidae; genus Fasciola; species Fasciola hepatica. The sequence continues at coordinate 1,963,865 of CANUEZ040000012.1, read as the reverse complement.
TCCACTATATGTCCACCTCCCGCATCCACTTTGTTACCGACTTTAGTTGCTCCCATGAGCTCCAATGAGCCCAAACAAATTCATAATTGTATCACATTTCACCCGTCTATGAACCTGTGTCTCCGTCCTACCGAAATATCATGGCCGGCCATCTGGGCCAAAATCCATTGGGGGCTTTTTCCATATCTTTAGCTGGAAATCGACTGCCCATAATTTAGCTGCCGTTAATCTGTTTCTCCTCCAGAAGTCTTAGGTTTGACCTATAGCAATGGGCCTAATCATACAGTTATCTGCGCTTTTTGACGGTTTCAATAATGCATCTATTAGCTGATTCCGTCGGATAAACAACGTATACACCACTATTATGCCCACTTCGTCGTAAATCCGTTTTTCTCATATGTCAGTCTCGGAGTCACCCCAGGTGGGCTGTTAGCTGAACACCATTTCATTCACCTTCTAACTACTGCCCCTTTTCCATCAATTTTCCACAATTGGGCATCTCCGCCGGACACCACTTTGAGGACTATTCCTCTGATCCTTTACTGGCAATGGACCATACATATGCCAGGTTATCGATCATCCGATTGTTTCTCTAATGCCACATGTCAGACTCTTGTCGACAGGTCCCGTTGTGCGGCGTTCTGTAGGTTTTTACAGTATCACTTATGCACCACCCCCATATGACCTCATAAGATCACCGTATATCAACTCTTCCGTCCTCCCTGCTGTCAACTTGTGTTCAATAATTAACCTAGGACAAACCCTTTATTTCAATAAAGTCTCACTCACCTGCCAACATTGGTCGCTGTGCTCGACGAAGTTCCCAGGTTCGGGCATCTGCGTACATCCCTTTACTGGAGAGTCTTCCACAAACTCTTGCTGGATAGTAAGTACTAACCCTGCTAGCACAAGTGGCGTAAAATGTCGTGACCTACTTGCGTATTTACTCACTGCTTCCTCCAGTTGACCAATCTGCGATTTGATTGGTTGTTGTGTTGCACAGTTGCTCGGGCTAGTGTCCCATTCTTATACCGTCCATCAATGGTGACAAAATGCTTTCGGAACACGTGCGCACTTAGGTGATGCCATACTCCAGCTAATCATCACCCAGTAAATTGGTGATACATATCTCCAACCGGTAACAAGCTTCGGTTACGCAATGTCACCGCACTCAGAGGAGGCTGTGTGACAGCTGTCACATGTAAGCACGTGTCACTACTATAGTAGTATAACAATACTCCGCGAAATTGTTGACGAGAAGTAAAATCTCTGTACATCAACTGATACAGCTATACGCGGTTGAAGGAGAGAACCAGTATGTGACGCCCGTGAAATTCAAACGTTTTTCTAATATTTGTTTAGCTGACCGTCCTTTGGACTCCATCTTTTCTTCTAACACACACAATATGCTACACCAATGGTTGTAGCAATAAGTGTGTCAGGCAAAATTTTTTAAATAGGGTTCGGTCGGAATATGCTGGTATTATGGAATAAACTGTTGTCCAACTGTAACTAATGAGATGGTTTATATTATTTGAATAATCCTATTTTCACGGTAATTTCTACTGTTTCTGCTGTACTTCAGAAATTGTCAGATGCTCCAAAACACAGTGACGGAGGATGAAGATTCGCTGCCACAGTTAATTGTACAAAGTGATAATTATCATTCCCAAAATAATAACTTCTTATAAAACTGGCCTTCTGTGAACAACAGCGAACTGATTCCGCTAAATGATGTATGCGGAATTGTGGTCACAGTAATCAACTAAATTTCGTCAGAGGACCGCAATTTGAATGGATTATCATGTACAATACAAAGTATCACCGCCCAGCTGCCATAAGTTGCACGCGTATAAAGCTAATTGGTGATTTACTGTCCACCCCACTTAGAGCCGCTTAGGATCCATGAAACTAAAAAAGCTTTCGTAACGAAGTTGTGAAATTAAAAATGATATGATGGCATTACATAAATAGACAGCACAAATTTATTCGACGCTCAATGAGTCTATCGTTTCTTTCCCTGTGGATAACTCGTTCATTAGATTTGACTAACAGAGTTCGTCATTGTATAAAATGAAAGAATGCAGATGCATAAATAAATGACAACGAAATGGAGTCAGCAAAATCCACAGCCTCTTATTCTTTCAGTTAGAATTACGTGTCAATATACTGACACATGAGTGTAAGTTAATAAATACTAACCGACAGGGGTGAATGAAAAAATTTCCTTACAGTCTTCACTTGTTCTTCACTTTCAGTTATAGTTTTAGGAACAGCTGTGTATTTAACCTTTCATTGGACTAAGGCTAAACACGTAGCAAAAAGTTAGGTATGGCTGATTACCAATAGAACAAAGTGCCTGATTTACAGTTAAAGTGGGCTTCAGTTTCAATATTGAGAAACTGTAGGGGTAATACTGTCGTCAAATACCGAACGATTCATTTCATCTGTCGCTTCGAATTCCGTTGGGACCGTGGGACTAATGAAATTTTCAAATGAATTAGTCTACATACCCATACCAGGATGAAAATAAAAGAAATATAGATTATTGAATACGACTATGATCTACCTCAATGGTTCTTAACCACGGCCTGATAACGCATTATAACGCCGAACAACGGAAGTTGGTGGGTCACTCTTCTCGGTTAAACGGTAATCGGTGCGCAGTATTTACCCGCAAGCAAGTGAGCCAACGAGAGTGTTGTAGCACAAAAATTGTCATAAATAAATACCAACGTCATTATTTGAAAATGAACCACTAATAACAATTCCTCCTCTGCATACGAATAAGACCGTTAATTACTTCACAAAAATAGCTTGGTGCGGACTCCATTCACCCCATCGGTCGGACCATATCTACCCCACCCTCTGCATCAGATGCACAAGCAGCTGTTTCAATTTTCCACCTGGTTGCACTTCAAATGTCAGGCCTCATCGGCCGAATAACTCAAAAACGTTTGACCACTTGAGATAGGGGTGGAATTTCGTCTGTGGGTCGCCGATCTTACAGTCTTGATAGCAATAACACACTTTCCGCAGTGTCTCCGCCCTTTTACTGTTGCGGTCCGGGAACCAGACGGACGACTTGATAATATCACTCAGAGCTTGGCCTTAGATCGGGTCACCGTATGAGTGGCTAGGCTGTTTGTTCGAGTGAACCAATTCATAGGTTCCCATTTCCTCCCATGTGAACGGTTTGGTGCGAGCTCACTAACAGATGGCTGTTCACATGCATGGGATGGCATTATTGCTGGGGTGAATCGGACTTTCTGTTTCATTTATGCAATTCCTCTCCTCAGAGGACACCTCGCAACACCTTCGGTATTATATAGCCGCCATTCTGCGGGTCATTTGTGCTGTTGGTCCAGGTGCACACCACCAATAATCTATCCAACTTTTTGTCGGTGCATTTTCGAAAATTGCTCTGACAGCATACCCCCCCCTGCTCCTTTGTACCAGTATTGCTGGCATTCCTGCGCGATTTACTTCCACCCCTGCTTTACCTGATTACGTATGCTGACCACGAAACCTATCTCACTCTTTGCCGCGCTGTGTCCATCTGAGATAGTGGAGTAAGTTCCGACTTGTCTTGGTGTGATGCAGACATCAAACAGCTGACTGAAAAACTTTTGAGTTAAAATAGAACAAAAATGTCGTAAAAGAGTGCGTGATGGGGATGACTTTTATAATGTTTTATTCTTCATTTTTGGTGAATCTTGTTTTTCTTGGTAAAATCTCGGTAATTAGCTATCCAGCCATTGGCTTAGCCGTTGCTGATTGTTGATTGGGTTAGTGGTCATATATAATCTGTTGCACGAGGTTCGGTTCTCTCTTGTCGTTCCCCTCGACACAGTGGCCGGTTATTCGGTGTGCAATGGAGCGTCGCTGGTGATTCAGCCCAGTTCCCGAATTTGCGTTCCATTTTCGGGACTTCCAACCAACCAGTTTTTACGTATACGATTCACGAGCAAGTGGAATGGCACCATTCAGAACGCAAAGCAAATGTCCACGTGCGAATCCAGCGGCTTCACCGACTCATGAGGAACGCGTGCACTGCCTGGCTCGATGACGAACGTGGAGGACTACGTGGCTGTTAACATGGTCCCTATGGGGCCACCACATTTTTATCACCTTGTTGCTTCCGTGAAGCCATATTTGTTGCCTCATTGCGTCCTATTTCACGTGCACCACCGCGGGTGTACCAGCTTAATGTAGGGCGATCATATACGTGAATGTTTTTCACGTGAAATGAATTGGTTGCGTATGGTACGAAGAAAACTTCGTGATTAGCTACACACCTAGTGAAGTTCGGCAGCTTTACAAAATGGAAAGAAAAGTGCTTTCTATTCCATCCGTTAGCCATTTTTTGTAAGTTACAGTATTATATATACAGAAAGGGTCAGAAAAGAGGGTCTGTAGTGCTACCAATAAAGCACTCGATGACAAAGACTAACAAATTTGTTTATTTGAACAATGACCGTTTTTGGTGGCGCCACTTGCTCCGCCTGTGTACGTCGTCTGCACGCCGTTGCGCTCCTCCAATACACACGCTGTCCCGCTCCAGCGTTTTGAGTTCTGCCTTGCGGGCTGCCGAGTATATTTGCTATCGTGTCACAAACCGAGGACCAGGGGCTATAGACTCTATACGGGAGCAGCTCCTGACTTAACTGAGATAAATCCTAAACTGGTGAGCCCGAACAACAAATTAATTCTCGAAGGACATTCGTAAGTCCCTCAGTCACATTTATTCGTTTACATATACACTTTTTTCGATATATAAACGGTAAATTCCTGATTTCATTTACCATATCCCTTATATATATTTTCTCATATCCATATTATAAGTGTTTCGCGTTTGCTGCACTGACCTCTTTATATCGTTTTACATTTGATATACCATTGCAACTATGGCTAGCAACGACCGTAAACCTGACCCGGAACCGTCCGTTTCGACAGTCTCCCTAGCCGTCCCTCAGTTTTTTATTGATGACCCTCAACTCTGGTTTCATATGTTGGAGGCAGAGTTTGAATCACATCGAATTACAAACGAACGAACCCGTTACTTGTGGACTATCGGTCGCCTTCCCCGTGACGTTGCTAATCAGATACGCGACGTAATATTTATTACCAGTTCTTACACAGCCGTGAAAGACGCGGTAATCTCTCGTCTTTTACCGTCACAATCGTCCAGACTGAAACGGCTGACCCAAGGGACAGAGTTAGGTAGCAAGAAGCCCTCTGCATTACTGAGAGAAATGCAGCAGCTGGCAGGGCAACTTTTAGAGGAAAACGTCCTTAAAGAGTTGTGGGTACAGCGACTACCACCCAATATTCAAGCACTGCTCGAGGTTTCTAGCCACCTTAAGCTCACAGAAGCGGCTAAACTAGCGGACGGTATTATGGACCGGTACCATCCACAAATTACCGCCGTAACAAACTCGAGCAGCCCACAGACCACAGCTCCCACTGTAGGAACACACTCCGAGGACACTCTGATAGCTGCTTTCCAGCGGGCTTTCAGACGTTTTTCCTCTCCAGGTTGTTCTCACTGTAGAAACCATAAAGCTTATCACAACTTTGACCGACGTGAACGTCTCAGAAGCCCTTCCCCTGACCGCCTGGTTAACCCATCTAGATCAACGTACTGTCGATACCACAAACGGTTTGGAGAGAAGGCCCGGCGCTGCGAAGCCGGTTGCACCTTCCCAGGTGCCGAACTGGGAAACTAATATCCCCACGCGTTCCGACGACTAACGCGGCCGGCAGCCATAATAGCAGTCGTCTGTTGCATGTCCGAGATTCAGTTTCCAATAACCTGTTTCTAATTGACACCGGTGCAGCAGTAAGTGTCATTACAAAGGAGGCGGGTGATGCAACGAACCCGTCAGTCCAACAACTTCGTGCTGCCAATGGCATTCCTATTGCTACTTACAGCCGTAACTCACTCACACTCAACTTAGGACTACATCGCACCTTCCGCTGGGTGTTCATAGTAGCAGACGTCCCTTATCTCATACTAGGCATCGATTTCCTAGACCATTTCGACCTCCTGATCGATGCACGAGGTCAGAGAGTTGTCGACCGGCAGACTTCTCTTTCCGTAACCGGGTCGTATTCCTCCGTGAATCACATCACGCCCCTATACATCGAAACGCAGGCCGAACACCCGTACGCAGACCTACTTCCAGCTTACCCGGCAATGCTAAGACAATCTGGCCCCCTTCTCGCGGTGACCACTAACGTTTCCCACCATATTGTCACTAAAGGACCCCCAGCATTTAGCCGACCACGTCGCTTGACCTTAGACAAGCTCCGCATAGCACAGGCTGAGTTTGAACACATGCTAGAATTAGGCATAATACGCCCGTCCAGTAGCCCTTGGGCCTCGCCCCTTCACATGGTTCCTAAACCTAATGGCGATTGGCGCCCCTGCGGTGACTATAGGGCCCTCAACCAGGCTACTATTCCAGACAGGTACCCCATTTCACATATTTGAGATTTTACTTCTACCCTGTCTGGTTGTTCTGTTTTCAGCAGAATCGACCTCGTCAGAGCCTACCACCAAATCCCACTAGCAGAAGCTGACATCCCTAAAACCGCTGTCACAACTCCATTCGGACTATTCGAGTTTTTGCGCATGCCTTTTGGGCTCAGTAATGCAGCCCAAACCTTTCAAAGGTTTATGCATGAAGCAACGCGCGGTTTGAAGAGTGTCTACGTGTACTGAGGCGATATTTTGGTGGCAAGTTCTTCAAAAGAAGAGTACATGACACACCTGCGCGTTCTTTTTGAGCGCCTTAGCCAACACGTTGTAACCATTAACCCTGCTAAGTGCGAATTAGGCAGGAGGACCATCACGTTCCTAGGTCACGAAATCTCAGCCTCAGGCATACATCCCCTGCCTGACAAGGTGGCGGCAATTCGCGACTATCCTGAGCCTCACTCTTACCGACAATTGCGCCAATTTTTTGGCCTGGTTAACTTTTATCGCTGCTTTATCCCACACTGCGCCGAAATATTGCAGCCTCTAACAGACCTTTTACGTGGAGGTAAGCGGAAATTCATTTCTCCCGACACGGCGCAGGCAGCTTTTACTTTGATCAAGGAAGCTATCGCCAACATAGCACTCCTTGCACATCCCGATCCTTCTGCTCCCCTGGCATTAGGAACAGATGCTTCGGACACGGCTGTTGAAGCAGTGTTGCAGCAATTCGCCAACAATTCATGGCAACCAATAGCTTTCTTCTCCAAGCGTCTCTAGCCTGTGGAATCCCGATATAGTACGTTCAGCAGAGAACTGCTGGCAATCTATTTGGGTATCCGAAACTTCCGACACACACTCGAGGGCCAAACGTTCACAGTGTTCACAGATCATAAACCACTAGTTTTTGCCCTCCAGTCAGCTTCTGACCGATATTCGCCACGCGAGATTCGCCACGCAAGATTCGCCACTTAGACTATGTTTCGCAGTTTACTACGGACATTCGACACGTCTCTGGGGCACACAGTCCCGTAGCAGACGCACTCTCACGCGTCCACAATATAGACTGCCCACTAACCATGGGCATAAACCTAGAAGCAATCGCCGCAGCCCAAACAACAGGTCCTGAGGTAGGGCAACTCAGACGCAACAGCTCCCTACACCTAATGCCAGTGGCCCTTCCAACTTCGGACGTAACTATCGTTTGCGGTGTGTCACAAGGTCGACCGCGACCACTAGTTCCTGCCAGTTTTCCCCGACAAGTTTTTACCAGCCTCCACAACTTATCGCACCCTGGGGTAACCGCCTCAGTGAAACTGGTCACCGAGCGATTCGTCTGGCCTTGCGTCAAACGTGACGTACGTCCTTGGGCCCGTGCTTGTCTTCAGTGTCAACGAGATAAGATACATCGTCACACCAAATCTACGTTAGGCACATTCTGCGAACCGGACGCACGCTTTCATCATGTGCATGTGGATCTCGTGGGGCCACTTCCGCCATCCAATGGCTGCGTCTACATCCTCACTTGCGTAGATCGTTTCACTCGCTGGCCACAGGCCACACCTATTCCTCGCCCAACCTCAGAGGAAGCTTCAAAAGTATTTCTAACTGGTTGGGTGAGTCAGTTCGGTTGCCCTGCTATCGTGACCACTGACCGCGGTTCTCATTTCGACGGCGCCTTCCACGAGCTACTGAACGCATTCGGTTGCCGACACAACAAGACGACGGCCTATCATCCTCAGGCCAATGGCATGGTGGAGCGATTCCGTCGCCAGCTGAAAGCTGCCCTTCGTGCTGGTGATAACCCATTATGGAGTGAAGTTTTGCCGATCGTTCTCTTAGGACCGCGTAACACCGTTAAAGCCGATATGGGTGTTACGGCGGCTGAACTGGTTTATGGTTTCACACTACGACTTCCGGGTGAGTTGGTTTCTCCATTACCACCTATGAGTTTTAATTACGGGGATTACGCAAAACGGTTGTCGCACCAAATGCTGGTGATAAAGCCCACCCAACCACGAGAACAAACCCTCAGCAACTACATACCTACCGCTTTAGCTACCACCAGCCATGTGTTTATTCGAGTAGATGCAGTGCGATCACCACTGCAGGCGGCTTACTCTGGCCCGTTCCGCGTCGTCCAGCAAAGGGAAAAGAAATACGTGTTGCGCGTCGAGGGCAGGAAGGAGACCATCAGCATAGACCGCCTCAAACCAGTCTTCATCGGGGCGGAACCCACCTCGAACAGCTTTCTCAGTGTCCCCACCTGCTCACAACCTTCGGTCAGTCATCACGAGTCGGCCCCTGTTACTACCACTAACGACCCCTCGGTATCTGTTGCAACACCAAACTCCACGGAAGACACAGCTGCACCAGTCAACAGGAGAAATCGACGCGGCCGCGAGCTGCGACAGCGGACGAGGTTTTCTGAATATGTAACAGTTGTATATATCTAAGTTTACTCTTCATATTCAACTTGTACATAGTCCTATTATGCATGAATGCACGACGACGTGGTGATCACGACAAGGGTGGCGGCAGCTTGTATTGCGCCGGTATGTCCCCCTCAGTTGAATATCCGATCGCGCCTCGAGGAGCAGCTTCCTTGTGTTTCTTGTCTTCCAGCTCGTCTCGTCGGACAGAACCATATGGAATTCCGGGATCTCGCATGGCTCCAACACAAGGCTCACTGGATCGCGACTGGACTCATTTGACGCCGGACGCTGGCTCGCTCACGAAGGTAATAACAACCACAGGGACACGGAACTTTGGGATATGCCGACAACGACAAACCCTACAACACAATCACCACTGCCAGGTCACAAACCGGATCTACCCCGGTCGGATAACATTTTGAGGAGGGAGCAATTTTGCGATCGACTCACAGCGACCAGTGTGAGTCAAGGAGAACGGCTTGTGCTGACTTCGCTGTTGTGTTCGACCGCGGCGGGAGGCATGGAAAACGTCTCTCGCCACCGAATCCGACGTACCCATCACGGGTCGAAGCCCAACTGCGTCGGCCTTCTGGTGGGAGACCCTTGTAGTGCTACCAATAAAGCACTCGATGACAAAGACTAACAAATTTGTTTATTTGAACAATGGCCGTTTTTGGTGGCGCCACTTGCTCCGCCTGTGTACGTCGTCTGCACGCCGTTGCGCTCCTCCAATACACACGTTGTTCCGCTCCAGCGTTTTGAGTTCTGCCTTGCGGGCTGCCGAGTATATTTGCTATCGTGTCACAAACCGAGGACCAGTGGTTATAGACTTTATACGTCCATAACCGCCGCTTGATCAGTGACCAAGAGAGTCACGTGTTTAGTATGATGGAAAGTTTTCATAATACTGCCGAGCTTAGGGATTACACCCGACGAATGTTTAGCCGTCGCCTTCGCAGTCACGACTTTCTCTCCCTAAGGAAAATGTTAGGTTCCGTTGACCTCACTAAGGATGCAACTCGTGTAGGTGAGTTGTTGAGAAGTCAGGGGTATTCACAGGTCATTAGTGACGATAGCACGACTAAGTTTGTTCTGTTCGTTCCTCTTGTAAGTAACGAGCTCGTCGGCAGGTTCGGTGACGTGATGTCAGCCGATGCCACACAACAAATGAATTACTGTGGATATGTTTTGTGGCACGTTATGGCCGTAGACGACACCGGGTTAGGGCACAGTATTTTGTATGCCCTCATGCCCAACGAAAGCGGCACTAGCTACGAACAGCCGTTAGATTTTTGGCTCAATCTCACACAAAATATGGATTTCGGGACAATGATAAGTGAGGAGCACTTTTCCAAATAATAGCGAAGGAACAGTCCAAGGTTTTCAAAATATCCCACATTTTTTTAGCCATTGCCAGATACCATTCGACGCCCCAGTTCAATTTTAAAGTCCGCTATACACAAATGATTACCATTTCGTTGAGCAGAATGTTTTCAACAAGAAAAAATCGCCCAATTCTTTCTCATTGTAAGTATAACAGTTAAGTCACTTACAACCCGGCAAGTAACTCGTATTTCACAATAATCTTGGCAGACCGATTCCGTAGTTTTCAAAACTCCCGCGACAGAAATTCAGGATGACGCGCCAATTCAAAGATTTCCGAAACTTACACCGCTACCGTGGCTTAGTCCATCGGGTTTAGAATGCGCGGTTCCAATAATTTATGAGGCTTTAGTTGAATCAAAGGGAGATTGGCAGGCTTTAGGAGTTCTGAATGGAAATGGGTAGGGGAGCACTTTGGAGGCAGCGCCCACAAAGAAGCACTGCCTAGAGGGAAGGCGAGATCAAGGTCCACGGGAGTTTCGCGAAAACCAAAAGGAGGAACTGCATAAGGCTATGCAAGATTTGAGGGTCGCTAATGTACCTTGAAGTTTCTAAGCAAGTGTGGTTGTGCTTTTTTAGAAGCTAATGAAAGTAGGAAGAGTAACCCAGTGTATTTACCGGCATCTGGGGCTGGATATCCATAGATATGAGCACCCCAAGGACAGGATGGAATTTGCTGCGGCACCTGGTGCCCAACAGTAGCTAGAAAATGTGGCCGTACCATCAACATGCGGCCTAGACTTACTAAGGTTGATTCGTCACCCCATGACGACTATCCTATCACCCATAAAACTTTGTTGGACTGCTTCAAATATAGAATGTTTCATAGATTATGGATGATCGCTAAAACTTTCGTAAGGATCTCGATCGTTCTGGGAAAACGACCGCTCTCTGGGTATAATTTGGATCTTTTTCTACACGATCTTTTTTGACATTTGATGTCGACCTCGCCGTTTTGTTCGGTTGCGTAAGTTTGACTGGTCTGACTTCTTCGAGGTTTCTGTCTGCCTCGTTTCGAACCACTTTCACTGTCGGTACCTCGCCGATTGTACGTGCTTGCGGTTCACTTCCTGGTCAGCCGTTGCTTTCATTTTCATCCGGCATAATCCTCATATCGATATTGTTTTTGTGCCACGATATGTAGAATATGCCTTAGCATCAGTCAACTGATTTGCATTTTCTCTATTCGTCTTTCGGCTGCCCTGGCCCTTCCTCCACCCTACTATAGGCCATAGACCGGGCGAAAACTGACGAAACACGGGGAAATAAATGCACATCGGGTCTTCATTTAAGCCTGAATTACAACTGTTTTATTTCCCGCCCTCCATTTCTTTATCATTAATAATTTTTTATCACTTCTTGTCTACTTTGTTCCATCCCCGAACTTATCGTGGTATATTGTGACCTAATGACATGATTATGAGTCACTAAAAGCAAGCTTGTTCTCCAAACTGTGTTCTTCAGACGGGATTACGTTGGTGTCTTGCTTTGAGACTGTACGAAAGACACATTCATTAGCCACGCTCGAAAGCCTTCAGCATTTTTGTTTTTGCTCCGTTAGTGCAGCGTAAATCCCGGGATGTAATCAAGGATTACTTGAAGCTGTTACCCGTGGCTGACTACGGCAGGATGTGCAGAATTTACTTGGCCAACCTTACGAAGTAACAGGCTTGTTGCTGGGCAGTCCAAAAGAAGGGTTCTCTGCAGATGCACTAATTAGACGGGCAGTTCGAGTAGGGAGTTGTACGATTGCCCTTAGGTAGATGAGCAGATTGGCTGAACTTACTCCATTGGCTACCTCATAGCAAACGGCTGAGGAACACCCGCACTCATTGCAAAGTAAACGGGCCTTAAGCGCAGATTGATCGGCCCTTAGCTGGCTGACGGAATTTGCGTTCTATAAAGCCCGTTTGCTCGAAACCGTTCTTGGGCATGTCATCGACTGAAAAGGACCAAGAGTCTGGATAATTCTGGACCTTCTGAACACAGGCCATCGTCTGTTTGGTCCAATTGTGCTGGTAACATGGCGATCCATGTAAAATGCTCACTAGGCCTTCCTATGTGTTCGATCTTTCGAAATGTTAGACTTGAAGAGCAAACTTAACCAATCCCCGAGATAAAACTCGCTTCTATTTTATAAGTTATCAATATATTTGCAAAATTCACATTTATTGTTGCCATACACTTCCGTACCACAATGTCCGGTATTCTATCTTGGTGAATCCTCCCAGACAATTTTCATTCTTGCATCTCTCCGGTCATCATGTTCGGCCCTTAGATAACGATTATCAAACGTAAATACTTACCTGCCATTTAAATACTCGCCCAGTACCCATTTCTATTTTGGTGCATCACATTTCACCTTTATGAAAGTAAGCAATGTGCGCAACGATTACATGTTTACATCCTGCCACTTCTTCCACCATCACTCCAGCGACCTCGCCAGATGTGATGTCCGTTTGGTTTACCACGGACTCCATCCACATCCAGCCGCCCAACTTCCCAACTGTATTCAGCGTTTGTTGGTGCTTTTTCATATTCGGTATTCTATCTTGGTAAATCCTCCCAGACAATTTTGATTCTTGCATCTCTCTGGTCTTTATTTTCGGCCCTTAGATAACGATTATCAAACGTAAATACTTACCTGCCATTTAAATACTCGCCCAGTACCCATTTCTATTTTGGTGCATCACATTCCCCCTCATGAACGTTAACAATGTGCGCAACGATTACATGCTTGCGTCCGGTCGCTTCCTTTACCATCACCTAGGCAATCACTCTCTACAAATGAGTCCTTCATTGGGTATTTAACGGACTCAGCCGATATTTGGTCGCTGAACGTTTCAAGGAAAAGATTTTGATTGTTCTCTGTCTGCAAATTCATTCCTCTCATCGTCTGATTTCCAATCCAAAGCCGTGCCATACTCCGCGGAGCGCTGTAGCTGGTTCATGTCTCCCTCGGAAGCTTCCTTTCCCTCGAAGTGAACAAAACTTTCGTCATTTCTGTTTGATTCTCTTGTTGCATAGCACTTCGTTTTGTACTGTTTCAGGAAGAGTCAGCTACCTTCGACCATCTCGATCCTGACTTGACCGGGTTGGCCACCCGACCTTGAGTTCAAATTTGCCGGGCGCCGCCACAGAGAGTGACTTAAATACTTTCTCCTGTACAATATTGAGTGCACATACCTTAACCAACCTCTTGGAATTCGGACTCTACGTCCAATTGTACCGTTTGATCTTGCGTTACAGCATGCCTCGGGTTATCCGAAATAAACCATTATCATTATCATTATCACTGAAAAACTGATTTTCCCCACTTCCAAACCCGTAATCAAGGAAATTCAACATGTTCGATCCACCAAGAAACGAAATGTTTGTAATGACTGATGCAGCATCACAATACTAAACAATGCTCTATCAGAGCTTCGCAAATCCCACTTGGCTCTGAAAATTCTTAGACTGATGGTGAGAGTTGAGCAGAATCAATGCTGCCGAATGGTCAAGAACCGAATGTGCGGACAGTTCGTACAGCGACGGGAAATTGGAGCAGTTAATTAAAGGTTGAAGGTTAAGAAAAATTAGTCACACCCGATGAACCAGCTGAATTTAGTGAGCTTTTCCCCATAAGCAATCCGCCAAGACGTGCCAGCTATCTTAACAAAATTGGAAGATAGTCACTGTCTGGTAAGTCTTACAAGAATTTTGGCCTGGGATCTAACAGCAATGTAGGAAAAGGTTATGAGTAAAGGACAGTGTTTTGTCCGCTCAGAGTGGGGCCCCAGAGAAGCTGAAAGCAGCTTGTGCCATGAAAAACTGAATTGACCGGAAGTATCACTTGCTTCTCTCGACGGTAAAAAGAGGCCCAGCCCCGTTCATATGTGCCCACGACCCGGTTCAGTGTAACGAAGTGATCCGCAAGCGATTGTCAGGGCAGTTACGGGTTGCGGTCAAGTTTTGGCTCCTTGTACACTGCGCACATTCTACGATGTCCCTATCGCTGCGTTCTATGGAAAGATTTATTTTATGGAATTAACAAAAATATCTTCTGTGTACACGCAGATGTTTTCCGTGGGCCATTCCCTTGGCTTTGCTTGTAACCACTTCAAAATCCTTGACAACAAATCCAGGTCGCTCAGTTCCAAGCATCATTTTAATAATAATAATAATAATGGTTTATTTCGGAAACGCCCGAAGCATGCCATGTGCATGATCTTGTTGATACAGGTAAGGGAATGGACAGATATGATTCATGGAAATATGGAGACTCTCATAAAAATATTGAATAAAAAGGCTCAGAAGGAGGAATAAATTAGGGTGATAATAGGATAAACGTATGCACACTATAGAGATCGTAAGGAGTTTAAATGAGCTCAAGAGAGGATTTGAATGGACGCTCGGTGAGTTTGAAAGTCAGGGTCAGATGGACGGTGTTCATATTCGGTCCACCGGCGAGAAAATCTGGAAAAGGCGGTCTGCTCGACTGTGGTGCGCGATAACTCATACCCAATTTGGGGAATTGTTCAGCTCTCGATAACTGAAAAAATACCACTGACGTTGCTGCTGTTGGAACAGCCGACTGTTGTAAATATTAGCGTTTGTTATCAACATTGGTACTACGTAGCTGTTAAAGATGATAAAAGGGCAAGACGTGTAAGGTAAGTTTTGGATTGCTTGATAGGTTGACTTAAAGGTCACGTGTTGACGCGTCTACCTACAGAACGGGGCTATATTTTCCGAGTTATTGGGTCGGAACTGCATTAGCACTGTTGAAAAGAAAATGATCAGCAAAAGCCCCTTAGGCTGACTGTATGACGTCTAATAATGAATTATCTTAACTGCTGCCTTTCTGAATTAAGCCGTTAATGAACGCACGCCCGTTAGTATGACTAATTCCCGTGGTTCGGTGAAAAACCGTTTTCCCTGTTATTATACAGACGATTACTCGTTAACTGCTACCTGAGGACGTCCATCTCCTAACTTCTCAACATGGGAACTGGTGATTGTTATACACAGTACACGAAATCAGTTGACGATTAACGTAATCCCACCCCTCACTAAGTTGGCTTATGGAACGGGCAACAAGCCGTAAGTTCCGACGTTAGCCATAAGTCAATGAAAAGACGTTGTTATAGTTTAATTATTATTTATTCTAACAAAAAGAATTACAAGCTATTTTGGACACCGTTGTCGGGATCAGCTGCTGGACCTTCCCATCGGACATCGTCAATCATACGTGAAAATGAACGTACGAATAATGTCATGAACGTATTAACGGAAACGGATAAAAAATAAACGGACGTGATATTACAATACCTGTTGTATGACAAAGATGACGAATACGGTATGATAATAAAATAAAGATAACAAACTTATGTGAAAGGACCCATGTGAAAAAAAGTGAACTCATATATAACATCATAAATGCATATGTAAATCGTATAAGTGTCAACAACAGAGAAGGACAACAGCCATCGCACCATTAACCTGTTGCATCGCACATCATACGGACAGCCTAAGCCTATGTACAAAGAAATCTATATTTTAATATAATTTTACACAAGCACGCGGTGACATCTCCAGATATCCTGGGCCATCCTCCCCCTAGAAGAGAACAACTTTGGAGATCCTTCGATCTAAATGAGGGTGTACCGTGCGCCGGCCACCCTTGGCCAAACGAATTTCAGGTGACACCGGTCGTCTAGGGAACCATGTAGCGATGTCACCATCTACCCGTGCCACCGGTGGAGGAGAACCACGCACACGGGACTTGGCGATCTCCTAGTCGACCCTCACCTAGGTGTCCGTATTCCGTCGTCGATGTAAAAGTACGTCATCTTAAATAGAAGAAAAAGTTTTTCGTTAGTGGTAGTTGATTACGAATGTCGCTGTTGTAATTTGGCGTTCTTCACATCGGAACGTACCTCCATTTTGATAAACAATGGACGCATATATAATCCTCCTGTTTGTTGTAGTTTGCGCACTGGTAGTGCGTCCATCGGCCACATGCACAGCATTGGACCCAGTTTGTATTCTGGTCTAGATCAACCGACGGGTCCTTCATGCGGCAAACGCTGCAGATGTCCTCTCTGACGGGTGAATCCGTCACTTCCAGACGTCTTCTTTTTTCCCTGTTCTTGTACACGGCAGACGTCATGGTTCGGAATCTGCGGAACTGTACTAGTTGCATTTTGTCCCCTATAATTTCTATGTCGTTCTCATCGGTGTTCCTAATGTTAATGGCAGCCTTCCCTTTTGAAGACGAAGGCTTCATCAATTTGTTTGACGTGCTGGGGATAGGTTGTGAAATTCGGGTTGGAAGCAGTATCCTGAGTTCAGCGACGCGTTTGCCCACATACTAAGACGGTATATTGCCGTTTGACAAATCTACAGTGGTTCCGGAAGATCTATCGTAGCAACGAACGTCGATGTCCCCACCGGAACCAATTGGGAAGGCAAGATTTCTTAACTGCGGCAGAAGCTGCATGAACTTGCTGCACCCCAAACTGCCTAAAGCAGTGGCAATATCCCTCGAAACGTCGTCGCATAAGGATAATTTCTTACTAGGGCTTATAGCGGATGCTTCTTGAACCACTTCCGGCTCCATCGCCGGAGGAGGTATGCCTTCTCATGGGCCCTCATCCGGCAGAGCCCAACGACCCGCCGGTAGCCGATGGGTGTCGTAATTGATTACTTCACATACCTTCAGGATACGATCGCAGACGAGAAGCCACTGTTGGTTGAAGCTACACGAACATTGCGGATTAGCACCCATTTTAACCCTAATCGTGTGCGACCGACTGCAATGAACAACCCAGAAACCGTCCCCAGCACCAACTGCTGTGATCACATGTGTACGCACGTGCTCCTCAACGGCAGAACGCGCGTACTAAGAAAACCTTTATACTTCTCCATTCCCTCACTAGCCTGAAAAGAACCCGCCATCAGCTTACCCAGTCGACGGCGCCTGCCCTCGTCCAAATTTTCCGTCCGCCTTATAATACGAGCGAACACATCAACCAACGACGATCTCTTAGATAATCCCAGTTTCAAATACCTATTTTCTATCTCAACCCAATTAGTAGTCAATACGCCCAGATTGACGACAGATCAAGCGGCACAACCCGCCCACGTATTCTCAAACGGTAACCATGCCCGATCGAGATAGTGCTTCGCAGCAATGCATCGACCAGCTATGGCCACCTTAAATCTATCAGACTGTTCCTTTGTAGATGAATAAACTGGAGATCTCATCCAACTATACAGAACCCATTTGTCATTTAATGACAAACCACTGAACTGAAAACAATGCCGTCTCATGTCTTGCAAAACATGAAACCGGCAAAAGACTACTGCGCAGTTAGTCTAATGCTCCCTGAAGGCATTATACTGCGCCAAACTCCTATCTACGATTATCGTCTTAGCATTTAGAGAGCCGGGTAGCCGGTCCCTCATTTCCCTGATGGCACGCTGATAACTTACGCCGCTCTCGTTTGGGCGATTGGCATAAAAAATAGACCTACCTAACCCACTTTCGTCTATGATCATAGCTTGCCATAAGAAGTAGCCTCCGCAGTTTAGCTGATGCGTGGCATCGGCTAGCAACACTTCGCCAAACTTATCCACCAACGGAACAACCGTTCGTTTAATAAAAAATGCATATCGCACTGATGAGTCCCGGTACACTAGTCGCAGGAAACCTCTGCCACTAACTAACTGCTTCACCTGCAGCGCGTCTGTTCGGCTGTCCAAGTTGGCAGCCTTGTTTCTGATGGACTGCAGGTCAGCAACGGTAAACAATCTGTTATAGTTATCGCGAGCATAAGAACAAATTTCTTGCGAGTTGTGGTACATCTTCAGTAACTCGCCAATGTGCGACTCCTGATCATGAGTCAATCGTCTATTCCTAACGTATAACTGGTAGTTACACAAATGAAACATATGATTATGTCTCAAACAATGGGACACAACCTTGTACTGCGTTCCGACAGCCCGAACCATAACAAACGCCGGACAATGAATGTTCTTGTATCTGAAATGTCAATTAGCAATTCAACAACAACAATTACCTAGTGGCGGACCGTTGAGGGCGTCTGTTGTGCACGCATCAATACTTCACTCGATGATACGGAAACGACTTCGGGAGTGTGGCAGGGTGGGTGCGAACCCAATTCTCCGCACTAACACTTGCGTAAATATAAAAGAACGTCACACTATTCCTTTGGAATAGTAGAAAATCCTCCTCAAACGTTTTGAAACACGTGTACGTCGTCCGAAAAGTTCGACAGAAAAGTTCCTTATCATCGACCATCGCAGCGGAACCGGTGGAGGAAGCCATGACATCAAGCCAGGAAGAATGGCTGTAGCCTTGATCACAGTCACTTATATACTCCATTGGGCCTGACTCAAAAAAAATCCAACTAACGTTATACATTCAAACCTCAATTTTTGCACTACAGCAACAATCTGTTAAACCAGTTCCCCAAGGTAAGCATCCATAACGACACAATGACAACATTTGAGGGTGGACCGTACATGACTAACTCAGATGGACTGAATGGCTGGTCCGGGTGATTACATATGGAGGCCGACTGGTAAACATGAGAAAGGCTGGAAATCGGTATGAAGAACTGCAGTAGCGAGGAACGATGGAGAAAAACGTGAGGTGCACTGCAGTGGACTAGATATAAATGAAGCATTGGTACTTTGCAGTGGATTGTCGGCGGACAGGACACAAAACTCACCGTAAAACAGGCAGCGGGTAATGCAAGACGTAGAGAAATGATCAGATGACAACAACGACTTCGAAGGATTGGATACGGTAGATGTGAGGCACAGATGTAGAGCTGATGGATGCCTATGATGACGGTCGTTGGGATGATACCAAGATAAATGGCCGGTGAGGAACTGCAAGATGCAGAGCTCGTGCACATAGATATATATGCGTAAGTTTATATATATAAATAGATTAATTGTATGTATATGTATAGGTTAAAGAGAAGCAGGAGCAATAACAGTGGGGTCCTAGAAAGAAATTATCAGTCATTAAGAGGAGTAGGTAATGTTAGATCAAATGGTTGTATAATTAACTTTGGAATATCGTGGTGGATTAACTTCATGACAAGTGCACATGGCAGCCCAACGGAGAGATAAATAGAATGCGGAAGCACAGAAGTGATGAAGACTGTGAGGAGCAGTTCATGGAAGAGTGGAGATGAAGGACAGGATCAAGGAAAACAGGTAAGAATTTGTCTAATTGTTTGATCAATGCGGGTACGAGATGTAGTGACGGACCAGAGGAATCGGGTTGTGACAGGTCAAACAATTTGGAACTGTAAAAGAACACAGTGACGTAACGTTGTCATTACAATGGTGGAACATGGAAAAGCAGACCACAGTGGAAGGTACAGAAAAACGCCCGTAGCGAGCAATGAACGGATCAAGGGGTGAAAGCAATGACCGAGGAGACACGGGTAAGAAATCACCAATCAGATCATTTTACTGCAGATGAAACACGAAGGAGGCGGACAAGGAAGTGGGACGCCCCGAGATAAGTAAACCAGTAATAGAACAGAAAGGCCACAAAAAATGAATGCGCAACGGAATTGGGGCAATGGAGCTGGAGAGCCGTGTGCCGGCAGACAATTGAACAGGTGGATACTAATCAGGACATTGGAAAGAATCACAGAGGAATCGCGGAGCCAAGTGAGGAAGATATGGTGGTGGTAGTTAGATAATGAATGCGACTGTAAAAGATGCGAAGTTTGGAGCGACAAGTTCTAATATGCGGATTGGTCATGAGTGCGGGTGCGATTGGTGCATCATGGCTTTGGGCATGAGGAGGGATTTAACAGAACGACGGGTTTAAGGAAGCTATCAATGGGTGTTCTGAGCATAGGGTAACACCGAGCGCATAGAGGATAGAAGCCAGCAATGACGGCAGGTAGGAAAAGAGTTATTGGCAAGCGTCGACAGAGAAGGGTGGTTAGGACGATAGTGACTGAATGCAGTGAAAGTTGATGTAGAGAGAGGCGATAGGAGGAAGGACAAAACGGGTAGGTGTGCATGCCGTTGTAGGGCGACAAAAATGGGAAGTGGAAACAGATGAAAAGAGCTATAGGTGAACAAGCTGTGGCGGAAAAAGGATGAGGAGCATGCAATTTTCAACCGACAGCATTGGATTCGGTAGTCCAAGAAAAGTTAGATCGTGCCATTCGCAACCGGTGCTAGTGGGTGGGACTGGCCATGTGCTGGACACCCAATCTGAAAAACACTTCGTGAAGTGAACGCATGAAGTGTGCTCCACCCGTCAAGTTGTGCTCGCAGACGGCCTGCACGCCCGATGTGCGCCGGGCATGGCTGTGAATCTGACCGCGCCCCGCACTGTTGGGAGTGGCACGAGTGTTCATGGATAATACAGGGGACAAAACGACCGCGATAGGGGTGCATGAACCAGGAACAATTGACCAAGACGTGAGACCATGGACAGGAGAGCCAACGGAAACAGCGAGTGGTAGACGACCGTGTGGCAATATTATCCAGGTGCACCTGCCGGGGAGATGGCAAGTACAGTGCCCGAAGTGATTGGCCGTCACTGAGGATCACTGAAAGGGAAAAGGGATAGAGAAGCGCAGTCTGGGTGTGCCCCAGCTAAGAATCAACGGATAATGAGGAGAAAAAAGTGAATATGATGGATAAGAGATGAACGTAGGTGAGCAGTAGGGTTATCTTATGATGGCAGGAGGTAGGTTCGCTATGGATCAGTGAAGGCAATGGCTTTAGTTTGGGGGGTGTACCTGGTGGCCTGTGGCGCAGAGGTAGTAGAGTTACAATGTGAGGCCTCTTTCAAAGGCCAGGTCCGTGGAGACGAGCTCATTGGTGAGCAGTATAGCATTGGGGACTTGTCATACTTAACGTATGACAAAAGTGCGCGCTTAAAAGTGAACATTGAGGAGGCACTGCGTAAGCTAAGGGGCAGCTTATTCCAGATTTTGGAATAGGCTGACAGAAAGAATCGGGACTTCAGACAGAGATTAGAATGAGGGACAGTGAGAGAGAAGGCACGGTGTCGGACGGGGTAGGAGCAGGACGCAGCGAATGAGATGGGATAAGAGGTGTGGGCCAGGTTATGGATTAGCTTAAAGAGGGAAATCAGGTTGAGCCTCATGCGACGAATCCACAGGGGATCACTTTGTAGGAACTCACAGCGCTGGCGGTATGTTAGGGCTAGGGATACGCCCAACAGCCTTTTGGTGAAAGTACTCTGAACGTTCTCAAGAGATACAATAGAGGAACGTGGCCAGAGGCTGGAGGTAATGGGAAAATATTCTAGGAGCGGTCTCACGTGTGAGAGATACATGGAGAGGCGACTGGCCGGTATTAGGATTGATCAGGCCTAGGGTTCGCTCAGCCTTAGCGATTTGGAACGATGCCTAGTCTGAGAAGTTAAAGGAACAAGAGTAGCGTACGCCAAGATCTGTAACCACGGGGTGTATGGGGATGGACAGGCGGTCCGGACAAATTTGTCCGGGTGGTACGGTGCACTTGTATGGTAGGAGGAAGCTTTTCTCCGCAGAGAATTTCATGAGCCACGAAAAACACAAAGTTTGGAGAACGAGTAAGTCATGTGATATGTTGCACAGAGTCACGGATAGGTCACTAGGGAGGAAAGAGTACACTATTTTTATATCGTCAGCAAAGTGGAAGGAGTGCCGTGTCGAATAGAAGAGAAAATGTCATTGATATAAATAAGGAATAGTAATGGCCTAGGACACTGCCTTGGATGATGCCACTAGTAATTGGTTTGGCGGAAGATAGGTGGCCGTCGACGAGCACGGCTTGTGATCTGTGCGAGAGATAGGAGGGTATCCAGGAGAGGAGAGGGTCAGTCATACCGAGAGATCGGATTTTGGCCAACAGATGAATATGGGGAACACGGTCAAAAGCCTTAGACATGTCGAGGTACAGGACAAATACAGAGTTGCCGGCGTCGGAAGCAGACGATAGGACATTGAGAAAGTCAAGCTGGAAGGACGAGCAGGAACGGGAGTTCAAGAAACCATGCTGACCAGGGTTCAGCTGATTGTTAGCCAAGAGGTACTGGAGAATGTGTTTTTGATAATTCTCCATAATTTTGCAGACTACTGGGGTGTGATTAATGGGCCGATAGTTACCTGGGTCGTGTAATACGCCCCTTTTGAAGCGCGGAACCATAATAGAGGATTTTTATCGAGGTAGGACGAAACTGTGAAACATGGAGGTGGTATACATATTAGGTAACAATAAAGGGACGTCAGGACCACCGAAATGGAGGAGGACCGGTGGGAGATCATCTGGTCCCGGTTTCGAGGAAGGTTTATTAGAGGAAACTGATTTTTCAATTTCTAGATGGGTGAAGAGAATCGATGAAAGAGAGGCAGAGGTGCAGGGGTGGATTGTAGGAGGGGGAATACCAGGACAGCTTATGAGGAAGAAAAATGCTCATTGAAGACCTCAGAAATAGATGCTGTAGTATTAGCGGTAGATGAGCCACAGATGAGGAACTTGGGCGAGGTATGATTGGACTGATTGGACCTTTTACTAAGCAGGTTGGACAGGTAGCCAGTTTTGTTTGGGTGTGCTAGGGCGATGGCCTCTTGCCTTCTCAGATGCGAATCGACCATGCAACGCAGCCTCAGTTGTAGCTGGTTTATGCGCAGGAGAATTGTGAAGTCGCGTGATCTAGCGGAGGTAAGTTGCTGTTTAGACAGCTTACGCTCTAAAAGTGACAGGCCTGAGCTGCTGGATTTGGGGCGTGGATCGGCACATGGGTTGGCGGTATTTAGGCAGTGTAGGAGGTTGGAGTAGAGAGAGCTCATAACAGTGAGGGGATCCGATGAAAGAAAAATCGTGTCCCAGTTAAGGGAGCGGATTATCATTGGCACTAGGGGCCAGTTACAGGATAGGTAGGAAGTCAGAACAGGGGGAAAGGATTGCATCGGATGAGAACAGCTGAAGCAGCTGAACTTGCACCTGACAATACGGTGGTCACTACCCGGAAAGTGATCAGTAGTCTGGGTGATCATATCAGGAACATCAATGGAGAATACTAGGTCCAAGATGTTGTTCCCCCTAGTAGGGCAGGAGACATGTTGGGTCCATCCACCAAGACGGACACAAGAAAGGAAGGTGGAGAGGGTGGGAGGGCTAGTATAGGAGGACCAGCAAATTAAAGGAAAGTTAAAGTTACCCGCAATAATTTTTGAACTGGCAGGGTAGTCAAGCGCAGCATTAAAGACATCCACGGCAGAGTAAATTTTTGCAGGCTCCATATCCGGGGGACGTAGACGCAGCCAAGGAGGAGGTTCTGGCCGGAGGCGTGAATGGATAGCCATAACGAATCCTCAGTGAGGAGAAGAGAGGGGTGGTCGATAACACTAGCGTGGATAGTGCATTTGACAAAGGCTAAACAGCCCCCTCCACGCCTGGACTGGCGGGTTTTCGAGAAGCATTGATACCCAGCTATGCGAACAAGGTCAAGCGAAGCATCATCTGACAGCCAGGATTCAGTTACTAGTATAATGTCAGCGTTTGACGTAAATGCCAAAGATCGCAGGTGCGATATTTTTCTAACTATTGAGCGAGCGTTAATAAGAACTAGTAGGAATGAGTTCAGTGTCGGTGTGCGCAAAGCGTGCATGCCAGGTGCAAGACTATTGGGATCGCTGTGGCGATATGAGTTGGGTCTCAGTGGGGATGGAGCGTCAGTAGAAGGGGGAGGGCAGGCAGTGTTGGGTGGGGGACGGAAAGTAGGAGAAGCGTTAGCATTAGGCGCAGCCGATCGCTGTGGGTGATCATTACGGTGGGTGTGCAGCACACCGCTGATGTGGGCCGGAGGGGTGTCACACGGTGCAGAGGGAGGGGGCACCATATGGCAAAGTGAGAGGTTAAGAATATCTGTCGGAGCGGGGTGGACAGGGGGGAGTGCGTGGTGTAAGGTGCTAAGTTGCATGAGATCGAGTGGGGGGCGATCAGTGATATGAGTCTGTGAAAGTTTATCGATATGGTCCATAGGGCGACTAGCAATATGGCCACGGGTGCGGAGGGCACCGGTCAGGAAAATTACGAGATCTTGACTGCAGGTAACCTACCTGTTGGGCAGAGTCAGTATAGGGCCGGTAGGTCGGTATGGGGGTGAAGGCATGTGGGAGAGTAACTGGGACGTAGTGTGGGGTGGGGGGAGGGGAGGGATTGGCGAAATTTGGAAAGGTTTGGAGGCTCATGAGAGGCAGGGGAGCCGGTAAGTGGGGAGGTGGGGCGAGGAGGCGGGATACAGGTACGAACCTAGAGTATCTGCTAGGGTATGTACGTGGTACTTCAGGGTTAGATGAGGGTTGATGGAGGTGAGCGGGGGGGGGGACAGCGGAGGCATGCTGGGGCCATAGTATGGAGGATTGGTGTCTGGGGGGCAGGGAGGGATAAACGGTAGCAACGGAGATGGAGGATTGGTGTGACCCATGCTATCAGAGAGAGGGAAAGACAGTGGAAAGGGGGTGCGAGGCAATGGAAGGGTGAGTGGCACTGGAAAGGCCCTGAAGGTCCCTCCTGCATATAGGGACGATGGCGCTAGACGAATCCGGATGGTGGCCCAGTTGGTTATTACCTGGAGGATCTGAGAGTAAGCTATAAGCAGAAGCCGATTAAGAGTAGGGGGTAATAGGTGCGGTGATTAGCTGGGCAGGAGCTGACCTGGTAGGAGTACCAGGTAGGCTTATGGGAGGATTAGAGCGGCACTTATGAGGATGGAAACGAAGTGTCGCGGCTAAGCTAGCAGCTGGTGGGTAGTTGGTAGAGTCGTTAGAGCGAGAGCGGCAGGTGACAACACTTGTCAACGGCTCGGAGGACAGATTGGAAGTAGTACGGCGGGCCTGATGGTTGTACCAGGGTCTTGTCTTGGCTCAGAGACTATGACGAGGGAGCGCGGTTTTAATACTGAAGTGGAGTGCCGCTTGGGGCCTGTGGTCGGGGAGCGGGAGCTACTGCTAGTAGAGGCTACTGGGGGAGATGGTAAAAAAGGGCTTTTTTGTGAAAGCGGAACCGGGGGTGGGGAGTTAGACATATCTAAGTCGACAGTCTGCAGGCAGGCAGGGTGAGGCGCGGGGCTCACCTTTGACTTCTTGACAGAGGGGCATCGGGTAACCTTCATGTCGGTTACAGTGGGGTCAGCCTGCATGGGCAAGGCGGAGTTACTTCTCAGCGAGCGAAGTATTTTCCGTTGGAGGGGGGTTTTATCAGAGAATATCTTGATGTCCTTATACGGCGAAAGGGCAGCAATTGTCGACTTGTTGCTAATGAACTCTGTAGCCGTTAGGTCGTCCGTGAATTGGAATAGCAGGGGGCAACTATGTCGCCGGGAATTTTTACGCAGCCTCCTGCAATGGCATCTATAGTGAGCCATGTTGCACGAACTTGGTATGTTGTGTTTCGCTAAGGAAAGTGGTAGGCGGTCTGGAACATTAAAAACCACTGCTTTCTTGGAGTTGGCAATGCGGTGGTATATTTCAGTAGACACGGAGTCGAGGAGGTGTCCCACCGAAACCAAGTTCTTGGGCGATGTAGTGGCTACAGGGTCAAGGAGAGTAGCCAGGGGTGAAACCTTTGAAAGGATTTCACCAATCGGCTCGACCTTGTTACTAAGTTGTACGAAACTCTGCTTAAGGCCATTAGGACCGTTAGAAGCTTCACCGTCGACGTTAACGAGGGTGACAGAGCACGGCCTGGTTTTTGGGAGGGGTTGGGTGTGTTTGGATTTGCCAGCTTCAGCGATGCGGATTTTCCGAGTACTGGTTGGGGACCGGGATGGCATGATAAGTGAGAATATATGACGGGGGTAAAAAGGTAGCAGGAAATCGGTCAACTAGACAGAGACAAGCCAAAGTTCTGAGCAGACCAGGAGTGTTCCTGGGTGATATGTGTGCAAAGGTCTAGATGAGACCTATGCGGCAATGTGGTACGGGCAGTAAGCTATATGATCCGCTATATACACAATTGGGATTAGGAGACTTGGGACGATGAGGAATAGTGAGATAGAAGAAATTTTGCTGTGTGGTGTGCACAGGTTGAACCCCACAGGATACGGTAGGTACTTAGCTGTTGCTTGGATCACAACAGCAGGTTTTGCGGGAGAGTATATTGTAAGTATGGGGTCGGTGGACCGGGTGGAACGAAAGTGCGATCTTATGGCAAAAAACAAATGAATGGAAGCACAGTGGGACAGAAACTTTAGAAGGTGCACCGGTGGATGCGTAGCGAAAATAAGGTAGGAGTTGGGTTATAGCGATGGGATGTAGAAACGCCAGATAGATCTTACTTTGGCGAGAATCAGGGTAGATTTGCTAGGTAAGCCATGTAGAATGTAATTGAATGGAATTGGAGCAGTGAATAATCAATAAAGCATATAACTCTAACTCGCGATAAGTACTAGCGTCTGCATGGTGGTGTGCCGCAGTTGTTTACACAACTAGGTCACGGTTTCAGGTTATTAGGTGGTATATACTAGGGTGGACACGGCTACAGGTCTAAACAGTGGTATAAGCAAAAAAAGAAAACGAGACAACCTGAATTTCACGCGGGGGTGGCCTTGACCTGGATTGTACGTATGCTTCAGCTAATATACAGCAACTTGGCCTCCAGCAATGAATTTTTCGGAATCTTGCCTAAAAGGAGTGCGACCACCTGCCAGGGAGCTGCATTCAACCCGACCTTAGGAGCCACTGTGCGCAGCCGGTTTGGTATCATCTCGGTAAACACTGTGGAGGGAATGAGAGCCACTCAGTTCTATTTCAAGTGCTACGGCCGCTGAAGAATTGCAGCCTACTGCGCGTGGGAAAAGTTCCACTGAATTCAGTTAGTTCGTTAGCACTGACCTTTTCTTCCGTTTTCCACACTTTGTTTACTGCCTAAACCTCCTGTCCTTTTACTTACCGTTTGAACACTTGGCTTCGGTGGTTCAGCTGCCATTAAGTCTCTTCCATTCTGACCATCATCCCGGGAAACTGCACGACGAAGTACGGTACGCAGAACTCTAACCTGTCTTTTATCCGTACTTAGACACCGCATTAATTATAATACACTTTCCGTTGCTTGGTGGATCTGAATTAGACGATTTTGTTAATTCCGAATGCAACGATTGGTTGTGAAAAATCCCCCCAGAAACACTGCTATTTCATGTTTTCTTGATGTCACTCGCTCGTATACACTATTTGCGTGTTTTTACGCACCGTATGTTTTCATGAACCAACGTTTGTTCGTTCGCGCCCGACGCGCTACTCTTTCATATATTATTTTGGACCCGAATGACGCACCTGGTCCTTTATTTCAAGCCACAGTTTGGTTCTTGCTTTCGGAGTCTCTGTGATTGCGCATTCGAGGTTCGTATCTGTTTGATGTCATTGTTCAAGTGCCCGAGGTTCATCAAGGTCACAATAGACGAACTTTGGGGAATGGCGAGGATAACAGGAGCGTGCTTCATGTGCTTTTACACCACAAACCGGGCGGCGGTTTGTCAAACAAGGACCAGAAGTGTTCACGAGGGCTGCACGGGCAAACACAATCGATTGTCAAACCAGGCGAGAGAAACTACATCGGAGATGAACACCAAGCTCAGTGTGGTTTGTTCAACACCGCGGTCTGACAGTAAACCAGTACGTTTAGGAGTAGTTGCCGTGGGAGTAATGACCCCAACCGGGGGTGTTCAAAACGCTGGTTTTTGTCAACAGTGGATC
Organism: Fasciola hepatica; assembly: GCA_948099385.1. NCBI lineage: Eukaryota > Metazoa > Platyhelminthes > Trematoda > Plagiorchiida > Fasciolidae > Fasciola > Fasciola hepatica. The sequence goes on along the minus strand of CANUEZ040000012.1, from coordinate 1,935,807 downwards.
GGACACTACTCCAGTGGAGGAGCGGTTTGCCGACAAACTACGGCTAGCTAAAGGTACGACGTTGTTAGCGGTGAGCACGGTGGGCGGAACAGTAGTAATGACTGCCGTCCGGTTGAGGTTACATCTCATCTCCTTAGACTCCAACGAGCAAATTAAATCAGCGGAGGCATTTACATTAGCTGATCTCCTCATGCGAGCACCAAGGTCAGTGAACGCAATTTTGAATAGATGGCCCAACCTGCGGGATGTAACCGTCGTAGGCTGGAAGGACCACGAAGTGGACCTCCTCATCGGCTGCGAATTGCCAGGGTACCCTGGGTACTGGACCAGAGAGTGGGCAACCGCCAAGCCCCTTATGCCATAAGCAGAGCAAGGATGGATATTATATGGTTCAGCCGGGGGATGTGGTTTAGTAAATTACGTATCTGCCGAAGCGGACAGCAACAGCTGTTTGAAAAGGAGTTTTATAACATTAGGGACGAAAGACTATCATTCTCATAAGAGGACCACCTCGCTGTACCGACAGTGCGGCAAGGAACTAGAGGCCTTTAAAAACAGTTCGAGGTTCCCCTCCCACGGCGCACATCAGCTGACCTTTGGGTTGGTAACAGAAACTGTGCTCTGCAAAGGCTACTACGACCAAAAGAACACTTCGTTCGAGCCCACCATCTATGGGAAGAATAAGCAGAAGTAATGAAGTGAAACGAAGCTCTCGGCTATGCTGAAATGGTGCCCGTAACCACCGACGGCCGGAAAGGGATCCGGTACCTATCGAAACACCCGGTTCTCCATCCCTAGAGACCCGAAAACTGCGGGCTGTTTTCGACCGTGCGGCTAAGTTCCATGGCAAGTCGTTGAACGATCGTCTGCTCGAGGGGCCTGACTGGACGGCCATTGATTGAAGTTCTGTGCCGTTTCAGGGTGGGTAGAGTGGCCTTGTCCGCCGAAATCAGGGAAACGTTTCACCAGGTGAGAATACCAGTAGAAGAGCGAGGTGCTCTCTGATTCCTATAGTGAGAAGAGAACAACCGAAGAAAGCAATGATAAATAATAGGAAGATGGCCCACTCTGTTGGAGCGATATTACCACATGTTTGTGCGAGCTACTCCATTTGAGAAACAGCGAAAGAACATGGATATTTGGTCCACCGGTCGGTGGTGGGAAGCTTCGGAAGAAACGTCTAAATCAACGACTATCTGGGGTCATTCAACGATGTAGACTCGGCCCTAGAGCAGTTCAGGGGCCCAAAAAGATTGCTAGAAGAGAGCGGCTTCCATCTAACGAAATGGATTTCGAAAGCTTCAGACGTGCTCGAAGTCATCCCGTACCATGACAGGGCCAAAGGGCATTGAGATATGGGTGGGTCTTCACTCCTTACCAAAGGCACGCTGAGGACACCATGGAATGCAGAAAGGGACGACTTTGTTCACTGGGTTAACTTGCCCGAGCAACCAGCAACTCATCGTAGTATACCATCTGCCATTTCTAGTTTGTCCGATCCGCTTGGTTTTGTCTCTCCCTGACTGTTACCCGGAAAGATCCTACTGCAGCGGATCCGTCAAAAGAAAATCGATTGGGACCAGCTACTGGACCGAGAAGACCGGCTAGACTGGGAAGAATTTCTGAAAACACTGAAGAAACTGGAAGACATACGGATTCCACCGTGCTAGCCATGTGGTCACACAAAACAGACGGGAGAACTACAAGCCTTTTCTGAAGCATCCGAAGTCGAGTATGGAGCCATGGTATGCGGAAGATAGTGCGTGGGAGATCGACAATATACTACGAGAATCCTGTTCGCCCCGCTGAAGCCAGTTTCGATCCCTCCCCTTGAACTCAGCTCAACCGTGTTAACATTCAGCGCGCTACAAGTGGTAAAGAGATGTTTCTACTTCTACATTTGATCGGCTATTTGTTGACGGACTCGACGATAGTACCGTGCTACATTAACAACGTCAGGAGCCGGTTTAGTACCTTCGTTGCTAACCGGCTCACTATTATTGACGACGAAACTGCCATGAACCAGTGGAAACATGTCGTGTCTGGTGATAAGGCAGCCGATTTGTGTTCCCGAGGTGAAATGAGCTTCCAGCAAATGGACACTTGGATGGGAGGACCGAAATTCCTGCAAATGCTCCAGCAGGACTGGCCCTTGTACGAACTAAAGCCCTCTCTGTAAGTGGAACTGGAGATCAAAGGTTTAGTGTTGACGGCGACAGTCGTCGAATTGACATGCTTTTTTGTCACGGTGGGCTGGGCTCTCCTCCAGGATGAAGGAGCTTCGTTCCTTAGTCTGGTTGGCCAGGTTCAAGAGACATTTGCTAGTCATGAAAGGGCTGCCCCCCTCCAGCCGGGTACGAGTGGGTCCGAAAGCTCCGATGAATTACGAGCCACATAACACGGTTTATTCGAGATGATACAACGGGGAGGCTTTCACCTGCGAACTCGAGAGGGCAGAAGAAAAGGGGCCAATAGACAAAAGAATATCATCTCCGAAAAGCAATTTGAAGCGCTTAAACCCAGAATCCATTATCGGACTAATAAGGGGAGATGGTAGGTTGACCAACTCCCACCTGAGCTTTGACACGAAGTATCCCATATCGCTGCCAGCTCGACAACCCGTGATGGAGCTAATGATTCAACACGTTCCCGCCGTAGACCGGCGTGCCTGGGAAAGTCACGTGACGAGCGTCATCCGATAGAGCCTTTGGTTGCCAACAGGGAGAGCAAATGTAAAACGCGTAATCGGAAGTTGGGTACATTGTGGGAGACGAAACGCCGCAGCGGGCAAACTATACATGGCTTCTTTGCCAGAAAGTAGAGTGACTCCGGGTAGATGGCCGTTCGGTGGTACCGGCCTCGACTATCTTGGGCCTCTGTCGATCAAGTGTTGGAGGAGGTTGGAAAAATGATACAGGTGTATCGTGAGGGGCATGAGGTCACCCGCGGTGCACTCAGAGGTTACCCGTTCGATGACAGCCAACTCCTTCCTCAGGGCCCTGCAGCGCCTTATCAACCAAAGAGGCATACCAGTGGAAATATACCCCGACATTGGGTCGAACTTCGTGGGTGCTCATTCGGAACTGCAGAGTTGGTACCAAAATATGGACAGGGACGAGCTTCAGACTCGAACTGTGGTCTATGTAATACGATGACGCTCCAGCCCCCGCAGGCCAATTATCGCGGTGGCGTATGGGAGAGCCTGATCAGGTTCACCAGGTGAATACTGCCGTCGATCACTGAGCAGCAGCCGCCCGAAGGCAAAACGATGAGCACCGTCATGACCGAGGTCGAAAGAATTCTGGACAACCCCCCACTGGTTCCAGTAGCGAACGGCGATCCAACCCACCTGGCGCTTACCCCGAAAGACATATTGACTTTACGGTAGAAAGTGGGTTTTCAAGGACCAAAAACATTAGTAGGAGCTACCTGCATGGATGGAAGCAGGAAAATTACCTTGCCAAGGTTTTTTGGAGGCGATGGTTTCGGGTTTGCTTACCTGCTTTGCAAGCTCGACAGAAGTGGCTAGTCAATTCAAGACCATTGAAGGTTAGGCCTGTAGTGAAAATCGCCGGCGAACACGCTCATTTCAGCACCTGATCTTTAGGCGTCGTCATTGAAACTATCAAAAGCTCGGTTCTAATGGTAAGAACTGTCAAGGTGAAGACTGCCAAGTTAACGTTAATCCACAACGTAAGCAATATCATCCTCCTCGAGATCAGAGATGGAGAAGCCGATACCACAGAATCCCGGCAGATTCTTTCTCAGTGGTCGTTGAAGCGGTCAAAAACACCTTCCGCGTGTGGTGGAGTTTATGGCACACCGACTTACTGAACTATGCTCACACCCAATCACCCACGCGTATGCGACACGGTCCTGCTCCACTGCCTCAAACGAATATGGAACGGTGCTCACCGCCCTTCGTATGCCATTGATTTTATATAAGACGTTTCCCATACGTGGCAGAACCAAGATCGGTTTTGAGTATATCGAAAAATTGATGCGCCATGTGAAATTTTATGGTAGAATTTTATTGCTCAATAACACAGCTTAGTAGAAATCGTTGGCTTTTGTGACTAGCATCCAAATGCTCTAAGCTATCATTCCAGTTTCATTCGGTTGTAAAACCAGTCTTGAAAAAGGTTACCCGTGGTGACCGAAACGGCGACAATCTACCAACAATTTCGACTACGCTGTGTTATTGAGCAATAAAATTCTACCATAAGAACCTGCTTTCTCTGTTTAAGATAAACCACCCTCCGGCTTTTTCATGTGCCCAGTCTGTAGGCCGCACTCCCATACGGGGTACGTAAAGGAGTTTAGGAAACCCTGTTCCGTTCATCAACACTCATATAGCAAACAACACTTTATCATTTGTACGAACCATGTTTACCGGAATTCCGGGTGTTTGTCCTACCGCACTAAGTCCTTGTAAAAATCGGACCCTCACTGTTGCCTCGAGCTTGAGTAGCTGAGCCTGGACTTTGCTTTGACTGTATGCGGCAATCATACCCCCATTTCCTAACATTCCGCTGTAACTTAGCTACAGTTATTGATTCATGGTTCATTTTTGAGGGGTAGAGGCTAGAGGGAACACTTTCGAGGCTTGGCTGTTGATAAACTGCCTAATCTGTTGCACGTAGTACCGTAGCTAATTAAAACCGACGTTGTTTTGTATTGTGTCAGACTCGGTCGCTAAGCATCGCTCAAACGTTTCATCGACTTTACTTTACTATGTAAGCCCCACTATATCGCCCACTGCTGTTTTCCATTCCCGGGTCGAGAAAGGAATTGAAAAACTAACTTCTTTCCCATGAAGTACTCAATTTATGGAAAAAAGTCCTGATCGACCGGCGTGAAATTCTTATTGTCCCGGTTCTGAGATTCACTAGGACACTCCTTGACTATTCCCAAGGCAATCTCCGTATTGACAGAAGAGTTACCGAACTGGCCTTTGAAACCGAGTTCTGTTACTGAGACTATAGCATAGTGTCCCAGACTCAGGTTGTCTGCATCATGTCAAATGCTGAGCCGACTACGTTCCGCATTTTTATACCGTACATGCCTTACATTGTAGTGGCAGAACTTGTCACCTTGTGTATTTTTAACTAGTTGAATACCAGTTCTTGCAATTCCAAACTATTCTCATGTTTTCATACCGCCATCATGTGTCCACATGCCTCCGCCCAACTCACCATTCAGTCCTCAAGACTCAGCTGGAAAGCTACGGCCCTCCTCCATCAATAATATTGAACCGGCAATAAAAAAATTTGCCTTTAACCCAGGGCTTTTGACCCCTGATGTTTCTCTCCAGCACCCACAAAGTCGCTTTAAACCATTTTTTATGGACCAATATTTTTATTACTGAAATCATCAGAACGGGCATCAGCTGTATCCTGTTTTGGCCCTGCTGCCCCCGGTTCTGAGCTAATATATTCTAAGACTTTGCTGCCCCCTCCTTCCCCCTCGGCCGTACTGATAAGCAGAGACCACACCCAAAATGCAGCAGAACGTTGTGTTCGCAGTGATCCAAGCCTCCTATGAATCCGGTACAATATAGGACCCGTGGCACCAAACCGTACTTTGTTCAATTTCAGTCTTTCCACTTTTCCTTGTAAGTCTTTCTTCCGTCTTCTTGTATTTGTCCTACTGGCACCAAACCCATCGCTGTCTTCTGCCAATGATTCACAGAGGAAATTGATATCGACTAGTGTCAGGAAGCGCTCGGAGGTGCGTGTAACCGATGCCTGGCACGTTTCCATCCTGCTTGTTTACTTTTCCCCACTATCCACCTTCAAGGCTTAAATCAGCAACACCCTCATAAGCAAAGGTGATTTAACAGTGACTACTCCCAACTGCAGGGAGAACGGTCCGTCCCTGTCAGTTCCCAGCATCGTGTGCGTACTTGTAAAAACAAAGCGGGTGTGGGGCTGTGGAATATTCATCAGCGGACCCATCCACTCCTTTGTAAAAGAAACGTAATACATGGTCGTCTCATGCCGAGAATGCCTCCTTCCCGAAGCGAGCAGTAGAGGAATTGAGCGCCTCCGATGTTCAGCCTAGACCCGAGCCTGCATATGGGGAAGCCCCAAACTATGTCTACTTCGCGTTCGTGGGATACTTCGTCTATTCTCATGTCTGGCCCTACCAAGGGTGATAGCGTGCCGAGCATCCCTTCTACACATTCTGACAGTGCCCTTGCTTCTATCAACTTTCACTTCCCCGCAAGCAACTCTTGACCGGCGAGCTAACGAAAACAGCGAAAACCATAGCGCTCTTCGCGTCTAGGGTTTTCCGACCACCGTGGCCGATCATCGGCTGGAGCAGTAAACACTATTCAAAATCGGAAAACATTATCTACGTATAAAACAAAACATAACAACTCCCATTTTATTTTCCCCTTCCAAAGTTAGCTGCTTAAGTTCAGCTTCTTCAACCCACTCTTAATCACTTTCCGGACTAATTTGGATTGCCAAAATACTTGCCGATTACTGATTATCTTGATTTTAATATAGCTTGGGGTAAAAGCCCTCCTAAAACTGTAGATACGGACTGGTCAACTAGGAAGGCTAAATAGTTCGTCCAAAAGTTCTCCGCTGTTCCATGAGTATGCCGAAAATTTTGCGACTAACTAATTTGGTAGGAAAAATCATCTTGCAACCGTGAACTTCACTCTTAACACTTGAAAGGCCACTGGACTAGCCGAGAAAAGGATCCCTGCTTCATGGAACAGGCCCTCGAGCCTACAAAAATTCGCGCCGGTGAACTTCTTTTAGTACGTTTACGACTGTCTCCGGCTGAAGAATCTTCCAGATTCCCGCTCTATCTCGATCTGTTCTAGACGTCGTTGAAAACTGGCTTGCCCATTACAAAGCCTGGCCAAACTCCTGGACCGTGCTATGTCAGAAAAAGGGGACAACAGACCTCCCAGACAGACTTGAAAAGTGGGAGTGAAAAGGTATGTTGAAGCTGCGGGGTACAGGAAGTTCTTTGAGGTCCCCACCTACCTCCTGTTTAGAAAAGGACGACGCGACATTAGACCTTATTTCGAAATTCCGCTTTTCTGATGTCCATTTTGCTCATGCTTACTCCCAGCCCTACCCTTCCTTTCTGCCTCATTTTCGAAGTCTCCAGATCATCTTGTCGCTTGGCTGTAATATATCGCTCAGAAGGCTCATATTCTATTCCAGCCATTTGCTACCGAGCCTATTGCTGACCCCCGCGAATGCTATCCAGTTACCAGGATCCACCCATAAGCAGCAGTGACACTTCCCCACATACTTCTCTTAGGTTTACTGGAAACTTCTGGCAACAAGACCATTCCGACTTCCTGGCCATTTTAACCACCATGCAGGGCCACCTAATGCAATAGCAAATGGCCCCGGTTCGTTGATGGTCTCCTCGTTTTCAAGGGCTTCGGCATGGTGAAAGAGTGAAAAATCCACAGTCAGCCCTCCTCAAGGAAGCCTAACATAGGGGCGAAAAAGCTAGGAGGGACTCGTCAAAATAAAGTCATTTTGCTGGAGCAACCCGGTCTATGCCCCTAGTGGACACGGTTTCCGTTTGCCAATTGTTCCCTCCATCTCTCTACTACAAGCTTAGTATTCCCATCCTTCGATGATCCTAGCTACTTACCCTGGGAATAACCTCACCTTTTAAGGAGGCACTGTTCGTTTTCATTTTGCCGGTTTATAAAATTATTGTTCCATTGGGTACAATAAACAGCCCTTACCTGTGCTTCTGCTCCGTAACCAGATAAATTTTTGGTAATTTTTGCGTGCATCACTGATCATTTTCTGTATCATCAGTGCAAGAACGGTATTTTCTGCATTCTAAGACAACATCTGTTCCAACAATTTCGTGTTTCGTAGACTCTTTACTGCTGTCCGTAAAAGGTTCGAAATTGACTCAAGGCAGCCGCGTAACCCATCGTCACTTTATATTACTTAAACTATCATTAGCTTTATTCTCCAGTTATTAAATGTGTGACCCCTCCTCAAAGTTTGCGGGTGTTTCATCCTATTGAGCGATATCGCGCACTCTGGCCAAGCCCTCCTATGTGCGTCCCGGCCTCGATCGAGCGGCGTACAACTATTAGTTCCTCAGCCAATATCTCCGATCATCCTGATTTGTAATAAGCAGTGCTGGATCCGTAGACACCATTTTCTTTCTTACTCTAATTTTCCTCTTGATTTTAGACTTCTCTTGCATCTATCCTGACTTTTTTCTCCGGCTCTCCCGCTCAACCTTTCCTTATTTAGTTCGGACCAAGTTCTCATACTCAGAACACTCAACTTTTGAAAAACACCGTTGGCTCCGGCTTCATTGTTTCTCGTTTTATCTGAAGACGACCGGTCTGCATCGTCCTGAATTTTGAATCCGCCATCGACCTACGATTATCATCACAAAATTTGTCTGTGCCATACCATCATCGACAAGTTTAGCTAGCCCACTCATACCAGCTGACCTAGAACGGCCCTCAAAATTGGTAGGCACCATCTGGCTTTGTGCGCGACCGATACATGATTAAATGGCTGAGCTTCACGGCATTTTAATGGCATACTCCGTGTATTTGCTTAGAATCACTTCGTAAATTTTCCAGCCCCTTTAAGCAAAGCACTCGATGTCAACCGCAGTTGGACCCTAGCTTCTTCGAAAGGGAAGCAAGCAAGCCGACGCTCAGTGGTAGCGAGAAAAAACCAAACACGGGGAAAAATATGGTTGGGGGAAAGATATGGAAGGTTCTTATGCGAACCTGACCTGCCTCTCTGAGAATAAAGAAAACAAAGGTAGAAACGAGGGGGGGACCTACCTGGATCGGCTTAATCTTTATTTACCACTGATATAGCGCAGTAATGGAAATGAGCAACCTTCGCTTACGCGTATCTCTGTAACGTACATGCGTAAAATCCTCCCTAGCCATTTTCATATACTTGTATGTTGAGACTATCCTCTTTATTTTATTTACCCTGGAACAAATACAACATGCATCATTCACCACACTTCAACATTTGTTTATATTTTGCTCACGTGAAGTGGCATAATTTTGACTCGAACTTGGACTGCCGTGACGGTGGTACCTGACATCGGCGTTTGTTGAACTCTGGTCCTCGTCGCTAGACGCTGTGGCCGTACAGTTGAGGTTTGTACATATTTATATGCGTATAACTTGTCAATCCAGCACCGTAGAAGCCACGAATCAATCTTGATCTGGTTTTGGGATTAGGATTGAATTGGCTACGCATTACTCACAACCGGAATAACCGTTACAGTACTCAGATTGGGATCTCCATGACGAAATCAATCAGAAATGCCAAGAAGAAGACGAAGGCCAACCGAAGCTGGACAGAAAGTAACCCGGCAAGTCCCTGGGGTATTTTTGGGTGATTCTCATCCCTCAGATATTGCCAAGTCTTCTAGTTTTGTCAGTGCAATTTCATGTACTTCAGCTATTGGTATAAAATTTAAAAGTAATAATATCTATCGATTGATAATAGTTGAGTTAGAAACCCAGCTTATGCAGGCTAGGAGAGAAGCGAAATCTGCCAGGAAAGATCAACTCCAGGGACGGGAGCGAGGGGCGACTTTGGAGACCACAGAGCGCACAGCCAGTCAGCCTAGCAGTTCCGTGGAGCGACCAAAGGCGACCTGTACCACTGTGAACTACTCTATTGGCTTACCAAGAGTGGAATTATCCCCATTCGACGGGAGCGCGGAACAGTGCTGTAAGTTCGGTAAACGATACGAGAACTTAGTGGAAAGAAGAGTATCCGATCCAGGACAGAGATTCTTGTATTTACTACATTACTGTCGTGGAAGGGCCAGGGAAGCTACCGACGGGTGCTCGATGCTGGATCCCAAAGAAGGTTACACTCGGGCACGTGAAATGCTGAAAAACCTATTTGGGCAACCATTTAAAGTAGCCAGGAACTTGATCGACGGTGTACTATCAGGGGCAAAACTTTCCCAAGGCGAGTCGGGCTCTCTAGCCAGCCTAGTGATAAAAATGCAGAACTGCAGCGTCGCACTGAATCACCTAAATTACCGATCGGACCTGAACGCACTGCGCACATTGGAGACCATAGTGCGCATTTTGCCCACAGAACTACAGGGTAGATGAGCCGAAGAAGCCGAAAGGATCAGTGGATTTGGGCGAGAAACCATGTTTGAAGACCTGACGCAGTTTATAGACCGTCACGCCCGAATAGCAAACAGTCTTTTCGGTCAACTCGTGCACGAGACGAGCAAGTTACCTAGGATTACGACGAAGCAAACCTGGACCAGGGAGCCAAGTGGGAGCCAACCATGAGCAGACACACAAGCATTATCTCGCGAAGGTGGAAACTTGCCGGTGTGTAAGGTTTGTGGGGCGCCTCATCGCCTAGCGGAATGTCCTCGCTTCCGCAACGCAGACACCAACAAACGATGGGAAATAGCTAAGAGACTATACGTTTGCTTCGTCTGTCTCAACGAGTCACATCGAGCAGCAATGAACCGAACGAAACCCAGTTGTAGTCAGGGTAGATGCAATGAATAGCACCATTACCTACTACACAAATGCCAGAAATCGAATGCCAAAGAAACCCCGACGCCAAGTGTGGTCTGTTCAGTGTCTCGCTCCACTGACAAGCCCATTCGCCTGAGGGCAATAACGGTTGGCGTAGAAACCCCAGATGGGGTTATAAAAGCATTGGCCCTCGTAGATAGTGGCTCGGATGCCACCCTGGTAAGGAAGGAGTTTGCAGAGAGATATGAGATTAGAGGGAATCAATCTCCATTTGCGGTGAGCACAGTGAGTGGCGCTCAGGTCATCCAGTCAACCAAACTGCACCTACAACTCGTTTCCTTGGCCAACAGCGATAGAGCAGAAACTCTAGAAGCATTCACCATAAAGGATCTGCCGATGAGAGCGCGTCAGTCAGTGCAATCGATTCTGACTCAGTGGTTGCACCTCGACGGGGTCACGATCGAGGAGTGCAGAATAACAAAATTGATTTGCTGATCGGTTGTGATGTACCGCAAGCGCATTGGGTCCTGAATCGAAGAATAGGAAGCCGCAAAGCACCCTATGCAGTACGCACTATATTCGGCTGGACCTTATATGGTAGTACAGACGGAAGATGCGGCAAACAAATCCGAATCAACTGCACTTCGGTGGGAACGGCGAACATTGAACAGGCATTCAAACATCTGTATAACGTCGAATTTCCCGAACTGGCCATTGATAGAGATGCCCCATCACGAGAGAATAGGGCGGCTTTGAAAATGGTGGCCGAGCAGGTCAAGTGTGTAACTAGTCGTTTTGAGGTTCCTGTCCCGTGGAGACCCAACATGAAACCTATGCCAAACAGCCGGGAAGTGGCTCTGAAAATATTATGCTTCCTGAAAACCAGGCTAATTCGAGAACCATAGTTAAGGATAGAATACACGCGAGCCATGCGACGTAACATCAACTGGGTATATAGAAAGGGTGGATGCAGCGGTAATCAGGCGCAAATTTGAGGTGGTACCTACCTCATCACCCGGTCGTGAACCCAAAGAAACCGGGGAAGGTCAGGGTGGTTTTCGACTGTGCCGCGAAATGTCAGGGTGTATCGCTCAACGACCATATACTACAGGGCCCAGACTGGACAACACCACTGGTCGGGGGTTTTGTGCCGTTTTTGGCTAGGAAACGTGACCGTCTCTGAGGACATACATGAAATGCTCCTAGAAGTGAAGATGCTCGTTGAAGACAGGGACGCTTTTCGTTATCTCTGGTGGCCTGAAAGAGACGCATATCGTGCACCAGACTAGTACAGGTTGACCGTGCATCCCTTCGAGACCGTATCATCCCCCCTCTGTGCTAACTTTGCCCTCCGGGAAACCCTCAAGCGTTTTGGCGGCACCAGCAATCTTTTAGGAAGGGCAATGGGCCACTTCTACGTGGACAATTTTCTGTGTTACTTTGACGACCCAAATACTGCTACTCTATATGTGGCCAAACTGATCGCCACTCTAAAGGCCGTGGGATTCAACCTCACCAAATAGACTTCAAACAGCCAGGAGGTGCTCAATGTTATCCCGAAGTCCGAGAAAATGGAGTGTACGAGAGAGCTTTTGGGAACTACTCCACAAACCGAGAGCAAGCTTGGACTTAAGTGAAAACCCGGAGGTGTGGAATTCATATTCACTCTGGGCCTGCCAAAAGACCAGCCACACGGAGAGGAATTCATCCAGCAGTCTCAAGCTTCTATGATCCCTTAGGACGAACCTCTCCAAGATGCCGACGATAGCCGATGGCGCGACTGTCTGCACAGCCTGGATCAACTCGGTGACATCAAAATACAAGGATGCTGTCAAGCATCCTTGTATTGATTCGGATTTGTTTGCCGCATCTTCCGTCTGTACTACCATATAAGGTCCAGCCGAATATAGTGCGTACTGCATAGGGTGCTTTGCGGCTTCCTATTCTTCGATTCAGGACCCAATGCGCTTGCGGTACATCACAACCGATCAGCAAATCAATTTTGTTATTCTGCACTCCTCGATCGTGACCCCGTCGAGGTGCAACCACTGAGTCAGAATCGATTGCACTGACTGACGCGCTCTCATCGGCAGATCCTTTATGGTGAATGCTTCTAGAGTTTCTGCTCTATCGCTGTTGGCCAAGGAAACGAGTTGTAGGTGCAGTTTGGTTGACTGGATGACCTGAGCGCCACTCACTGTGCTCACCGCAAATGGAGATTGATTCCCTCTAATCTCATATCTCTCTGCAAACTCCTTCCTTACCAGGGTGGCATCCGAGCCACTATCTACGAGGGCCAATGCTTTTATAACCCCATCTGGGGTTTCTACGCCAACCGTTATTGCCCTCAGGCGAATGGGCTTGTCAGTGGAGCGAGACACTGAACAGACCACACTTGGCGTCGGGGTTTCTTTGGCATTCGATTTCTGGCATTTGTGTAGTAGGTAATGGTGCTATTCATTGCATCTACCCTGACTACAACTGGGTTTCGTTCGGTTCATTGCTGCTCGATGTGACTCGTTGAGACAGACGAAGCAAACGTATAGTCTCTTAGCTATTTCCCATCGTTTGTTGGTGTCTGCGTTGCGGAAGCGAGGACATTCCGCTAGGCGATGAGGCGCCCCACAAACCTTACACACCGGCAAGTTTCCACCTTCGCGAGATAATGCTTGTGTGTCTGCTCATGGTTGGCTCCCACTTGGCTCCCTGGTCCAGGTTTGCTTCGTCGTAATCCTAGGTAACTTGCTCGTCTCGTGCACGAGTTGACCGAAAAGACTGTTTGCTATTCGGGCGTGACGGTCTATAAACTGCGTCAGGTCTTCAAACATGGTTTCTCGCCCAAATCCACTGATCCTTTCGGCTTCTTCGGCTCATCTACCCTGTAGTTCTGTGGGCAAAATGCGCACTATGGTCTCCAATGTGCGCAGTGCGTTCAGGTCCGATCGGTAATTTAGGTGATTCAGTGCGACGCTGCAGTTCTGCATTTTTATCACTAGGCTGGCTAGAGAGCCCGACTCGCCTTGGGAAAGTTTTGCCCCTGATAGTACACCGTCGATCAAGTTCCTGGCTACTTTAAATGGTTGCCCAAATAGGTTTTTCAGCATTTCACGTGCCCGAGTGTAACCTTCTTTGGGATCCAGCATCGAGCACCCGTCGGTAGCTTCCCTGGCCCTTCCACGACAGTAATGTAGTAAATACAAGAATCTCTGTCCTGGATCGGATACTCTTCTTTCCACTAAGTTCTCGTATCGTTTACCGAACTTACAGCACTGTTCCGCGCTCCCGTCGAATGGGGATAATTCCACTCTTGGTAAGCCAATAGAGTAGTTCACAGTGGTACAGGTCGCCTTTGGTCGCTCCACGGAACTGCTAGGCTGACTGGCTGTGCGCTCTGTGGTCTCCAAAGTCGCCCCTCGCTCCCGTCCCTGGAGTTGATCTTTCCTGGCAGATTTCGCTTCTCTCCTAGCCTGCATAAGCTGGGTTTCTAACTCAACTATTATCAATCGATAGATATTATTACTTTTAAATTTTATACCAATAGCTGAAGTACATGAAATTGCACTGACAAAACTAGAAGACTTGGCAATATCTGAGGGATGAGAATCACCCAAAAATACCCCAGGGACTTGCCGGGTTACTTTCTGTCCAGCTTCGGTTGGCCTTCGTCTTCTTCTTGGCATTTCTGATTGATTTCGTCATGGAGATCCCAATCTGAGTACTGTAACGGTTATTCCGGTTGTGAGTAATGCGTAGCCAATTCAATCCTAATCCCAAAACCAGATCAAGATTGATTCGTGGCTTCTACGGTGCCGGATTGACAAGTTATACGCATATAAATATGTACAAACCTCAACTGTACGGCCACAGCGTCTAGCGACGAGGACCAGAGTTCAACAAACGCCGATGTCAGGTACCACCGTCACGGCAGTCCAAGTTCGAGTCAAAATTATGCCACTTCACGTGAGCAAAATATAAACAAATGTTGAAGTGTGGTGAATGATGCATGTTGTATTTGTTCCAGGGTAAATAAAATAAAGAGGATAGTCTCAACATACAAGTGTATGAAAATGGCTAGGGAGGATTTTCTAGCATGTACTTAACACAGCCCATCAAATCCTCCAATGAAACGGTCAGCATCCAAGGAGTAAGTTGGGCTACTGACTCGCCCTTGCCTACCTAGACCCTAAAGTCAGTGCATACGTAGGTTGCTATGGGTTTCATCTATCTTTGGCCATTTGCAGACAAGCTTGCAGGTTTATTGAAGTTATGCTCCGTCTTTCGACGCCTTAAGGTTTCTTCTGAGAATGATACGACATTATCCGTATAAGAAAAATGACTTCGATGTGATCGGGATGCGCAGACAGATTGCGGATTGTGGAGGAAAAGGCCGCCCAAACAAGCTTAAGGTACGTGGCAAGATGAAGACTGATAATTCTTGACGAAACATCGAGATGGCTACAGGGTACTCGAAAGTCAGGGCCCAACTTGTGGTGTTGTTGCATTAAGAGTAAGTTTGACTCACAACCTATATTTACTTGGAAACAGGTTGAATATTAACACAAATAGGTCACGGAGGAAGAGATATTTCTACAAACGGTCAACAGGTGTTTGTTCAAGAGTTTCCGCTAATTCACAAACAACGTCGTGTCTTGTGATAAACCAGGGTATTGACAACTAACTCCATTGTTAGTCGTGAACACCGTATGAAATTAGACACAAATATACTCCAAAGACAGTGTGAGGGGCTGGGACCTACATGGAGAAAGAAAGAGGAATAATTGAATAAATTCAGCTTCAGCTAGTACCAGCAGACTTGGTTTTAGCTTGGTCTGTAGCGTCGACTTTGCCGTCGCCATTGTCACCTTCAAGCAGACATATCTTGCCGATATCTTGCGGTACGTCTCCTTTAATCGTTCTCACCACCACAGTGCGCACGAGGCCATCGATCCCTGTAAGGTAGTTCTTGATCACCCCAACAGGCTGAGTCCGTCCGAAAGTTTGTTTCCCATTTTGTCCGATCGAAGCATCTCCCAATCAGCGTCGCGGCTTTCACAGCTAGTACTGCGGCCGTCAGTTTTAGCCTTGGAATCGACACCGGTTTCAGTAGAGCCACTCTCGCCGTTGCTAATAGTATCTGACTGTGCCGCCTACAATTTTCGTCTACCCAGCAGCCGTAAGCAACTACCCCGTAGCCTATTTCTGATGCATCGGAAAATAAGTGGAGTTGGGTGTCGTGTGTGCAATTGATTCCTGTTAAGCATCTTTGTATTTTGATCTCATCAAGTTGCTCCAGGCTGTGCAGACAGTCGCGCCATCGCTTATCGTCGTCATCCTGGAGAGGTTCGTCACAACCCGTACCTCTTTGGCACAGCGATTGCAGCAAGCACTTTCCCGGTAACAACCATGGCGAAACGACACCTAGCGGGTCATAGAGGCTTGAGACTGATGATAGGATTCCTGTCCGTGTGACTGGTCGTTTGGGTAGGTCTAGAGTAAAAATGAATTCGTCACCTCTGGGTTTCCACTGAAGACCAAGCGTGTGCTCCGTTTGTGAAGGGGATCCCAAAAGCTCTCTCGTACACTCCATTTTCTCGGACTTCGGGATAACATTGAGCACCTCCTGGCTGTTTGAAGTCTATTTGGTGAGGTTGAATCCCACGGCCTTTAGAGTGGCGATCAGTTTGGCCACGTATAGAGTAGCAGTATTTGGGTCGTCAAAGTAACACAGAAAATTGTCCACGTAGAAGTAATAATAATAATAATAATAATGGTTTATTTCGGGGACAAACGAAGCATGTTGGATTGCATGGCCCATTGCTCTTCCTAAAAGATTGCTGGTGCCGCCGAAACGCTTGAGGGTTTCCCGCTTGAACAAACGACGCCCAACTCCACTTATTTTCCGATGCATCAGAAATAGGCTACGGGGTAGTTGCTTACGGCTGCTGGGTAGACGAAAATTGTAGGCGGCACAGTCAGATACTATTAGCAACGGCGAGAGTGGCTCTACTGAAACCGGTGTCGATTCCAAGGCTAAAACTGACGGCCGCAGTACTAGCTGTGAAAGCCGCGACGCTGATTGGGAGATGCTTCGATCGGACAAAATGGGAAACAAACTTTCGGACGGACTCAGCCTGTTGGGGTGATCAAGAACTACCTTACAGGGATCGATGGCCTCGTGCGCACTGTGGTGGTGAGAACGATTAAAGGAGACGTACTGCAAGATATCGGCAAGATATGTCTGCTTGAAGGTGACAATGGCGACGGCAAAGTCGACGCTACAGACCAAGCTAAAACCAAGTCTGCTGGTACTAGCTGAAGCTGAATTTATTCAATTATTCCTCTTTCTTTCTCCATGTAGGTCCCAGCCCCTCACACTGTCTTTGGAGTATATTTGTGTCTAATTTCATACGGTGTTCACGACTAACAATGGAGTTAGTTGTCAATACCCTGGTTTATCACAAGACACGACGTTGTTTGTGAATTAGCGGAAACTCTTGAACAAACACCTGTTGACCGTTTGTAGAAATATCTCTTCCTCCGTGACCTATTTGTGTTAATATTCAACCTGTTTCCAAGTAAATATAGGTTGTGAGTCAAACTTACTCTTAATGCAACAACACCACAAGTTGGGCCCTGACTTTCGAGTACCCTGTAGCCATCTCGATGTTTCGTCAAGAATTATCAGTCTTCATCTTGCCACGTACCTTAAGCTTGTTTGGGCGGCCTTTTCCTCCACAATCCGCAATCTGTCTGCGCATCCCGATCACATCGAAGTCATTTTTCTTATACGGATAATGTCGTATCATTCTCAGAAGAAACCTTAAGGCGTCGAAAGACGGAGCATAACTTCAATAAACCTGCAAGCTTGTCTGCAAATGGCCAAAGATAGATGAAACCCATAGCAACCTACGTATGCACTGACTTTAGGGTCTAGGTAGGCAAGGGCGAGTCAGTAGCCCAACTTACTCCTTGGATGCTGACCGTTTCATTGGAGGATTTGATGGGCTGTGTTAAGTACATGCTAGAAAATCCTCCCTAGCCATTTTCATACACTTGTATGTTGAGAGTATCGTCTTTATTTTATTTACCCTGGAACAAATACAACATGCATCATTCACCACACTTCAACATTTGTTTATATTTTGCTCACGTGAAGTGGCATAATTTTGACTCGAACTTGGACTGCCGTGACGGTGGTACCTGACATCGGCGTTTGTTGAACTCTGGTCCTCGTCGCTAGACGCTGTGGCCGTACAGTTGAGGTTTGTACATATTTATATGCGTATAACTTGTCAATCCAGCACCGTAGAAGCCACGAATCAATCTTGATCTGGTTTTGGGATTAGGATTGAATTGGCTACACGTTACTCACAGTCGGGATAACCGTTACAACGTCTACCAAAAACCCAGGCTTGGTCAAGCAAGAGGTGGAACCCTATGCCGTCCGTATTCTATCGGCATGGTTTTAAATCTGCTCTTTCCATATATGATTATCCACCTCTCACCCTGAGTTTCGCCCACTTCATACCTTCCCGGTGGGAGCCTGACATGCGCCATGACATCATCTCTAACCGCTACCGTAGCCTTGACTTTATCCCACAGTTCTGCAAATCGTAAATTCAAGCAGGATACACCCACACCATTACTGCACAGAAATATAAAACCTGGGCAAAACCGTTATTCCCTCTATTCTCTTCTTTTACCCTTTCTTTACTGGTGGAGTTTCCTCTATCCTAGCAACTAACTCAATACCCGCATTAAACCAAACGTAACAGCCACCTTCTGCAAACCACAATTCGACATCGACCGGCAGCATAAGACTTGTAAACATCCCACCGCAGCACGTATCACATACCTTTGGACTGATCACACAAACTTTACGCTTGGACTCCTAATACACCCTGATATCCTTTTTGTCGATGCCCCGGCCCACGATGTCCCCGGTGCACCCCATGGCCTTACTTCCCTCCAACGATGAGCATTGCTGAGATCCTGTTGAGCCGGCCATAATTAACTGGGCTTGATAGTGTGAACGCAGTTATTATTTGCCAAAACTGACCAACCATATCTAGGACTCAACAGATAGTAAACAGCTCGTAAACTTGCTTTGTGCCCTGCTAATTCCTTCTATCCAGTAGGCCGATTTAGATCCCTACAGCATTATGCACTCCCCAGTCCCACGGAGGTAACGAATTCCACTCCGTCATGTCATTGATCCAGTTGTGCCTCTAGCTGCCAAACGTTTTTGTTCCTTCTTGCTATTTTGCTCAGACTGGCCCCCAGATAAACCAGCCCTCAGACTGCCGCTCTTTCCTCTGTTTTAGTTTTAAGTCGCCCGGTCATCGTACCGCCTTTGTTTTATATAACCTCAAGTGTCCTCTTCTCGTTGGTTTTCCATCCTACTGGGTTAAAACCTTGTCTACTGCTGGTCACCGTTGAGTTCGCCTCCTCGATTACTCCGCGGGGTTCGTTATGGACATACTCCTTGGGAGTTTACCGTATTTTCAAAAGTCAACTCCTGATCCCCGGGTATGGTGACCTCGGGGAACCTAAACATGCTGCGTCCTGGTGGTTTATGCATATCATTATGATTATCTTGATCTGTTATTCATTTTTATCCAGCTAAATGCGTCATCTTGTGAAAAGAAGATAATTCTGGCGGGGAAGTTTTAAAAGAGACTGGCGCCGAGCAAAGTATATTGCTGTGACCTTTTGGAAGTGGTGGCATCGTGAATATCGGCACATAATAAGAAACTATCATCAGTAACTCAGAGCTAAAAGTATTTGAAGCCGGGGGTTTAGTTCTATGCATCATCTGAAGCGGTTCATAGCCCTACGGAATCGGGACAGAAGTTTTTCCGGTAATGACGTCCAACTTAGATAGGCCCTAGTAGGAATTGTAGGGATGTTCCATCCCTAACCTTTTTAAATTTGTTTAAGTTACTCTTTGACAAGCCGCATGAAAGTGATATCCGTGCAGATTTTGGGGCTGGGATTGAGCTTGCTCATTTGTTTACGTTGTGTAGCTCGCTCAATGTCGAAAGTTGCTTGCCGTGAACCATCACATCCTTACTCGCTGAGGACTGAGCGCAGCGTGCTATAACTGAGACTGTACAGAAGGAGCCACTTAAACTACCGTCCCGCAGATTGTTTCGCTCGTGTCTTAGACACCCTTGGGTTTGGAAGCTGTCAGTGTTTGGGATAGCTTTTGTGTTCATATAGTTATTACTGGTTGGTTGTAAGAACACCGCATACCTTTTACGACTTCAACAGTTTCACTTCTGTACTGTTTCATGGGGCCTGGTCGCTATTCCATTGTTCATTCGAGAAGTTGCGATCGCGTTTATTGACTTCCCAGGGCAGGACCCTAACGAGGCAGAAGTAGGGTTGAATATATTGAGCACTCAGAATGTCCGGAGTCAATAGTTACAGCGTATACCATCTGGTCTCCCGGTTTCTCAATAAATAAGTACCCTTCTGATCGGGTAAAGAAAGGTAAGAACCAGGCCTCGAGGGCCATGTCCTGGCTTCAATACTTTCTTCATCACTTGGCTATGTATTTCACATATATCCTAATCGCCATTCCCTCAAGTTCACCAACTGCAATTCTACTACGCAGCTTTTCTCATCAGCCTCCCTGACATACCCTGATGCTTCAGCATTTTTCGTTCATCCTGATCCTTCTACAGGTAGTGTCTTACTACCCAAACTCCAATCCGCATAGAACTCAGGGTTATCGGGCTCTCCCCAACATTCCATTATCGTTTGCTCCCCGGTAGTAGAAGGTTCTGACTTTCTGCTGCTCCTCTTCCGTCGCCTGACCCACAGTTAATTTTATAAGTGCAAAGTCTACACTAGTATGTGGTGGAAAATAGTAACTGGGGCTCAATTCTCAACTGCTTCAGCGTATTCTAGCAGTTCTCGATGCAGCTGCCCAGTAAGTACCGTAATTTTGTGCCCGTCCAGAGTAAGATAACAGTCTTCATTCTGGAACCAATGTTTTGCCCAGCAGTCGTGCACTTGTGCGTGATTCTCGAACCTTCAGGTTCGGGAAATCACAAGACTTGCAGTTTTGGCCAGCAGACTTCCAGATATTTGTAGCTTTGGCGATCAGGATCACTGATACGGATGGCGTTCGGAAGCGGTTACTACCGCATCATGGATCGAAGGATGCGTTGATAGCACCCAGAAAACCAGAGCCGCCAGTCACGGAAGTGTTTAGACAAGCCCGTAGAGCAAAAAGCACGGATCGGTGAACAACCAAGAAGAACACAAAACGGTGTGTGTCACTGGCTGTCGGATCAGGGACAGCCTGGCTCGGAGTGATGTTACAAACTCTATATGTGGCTGGCAATAAAGACGACGGCTGCAAGAAATGGATGCGGTGTCGCCACTCAACCTACGACCTAGATGACTGGGGGGCTGCCTCCGAGATTTGGAATTGTGGTAGCGTTCGTTGCTCCTGAAAAAATTCACGCGATTAAAAAAGCAACAGGAAGGTGATAATAACAAAAAGTAAGATGCGGACAGCCAATAATTATTCGTGTGCCGAACATAGGCTGATAAAGACTTGGAATGGCACCTGTTTGTCGGCAGAGTTGCTCAATGGCCTGACTTTTACTTTGGATAAATACATTCTGTCTTAAGTCAAGTCTGCTGAGCCGTCGCAGTGGACTGCCTGCTGGAAAAAACCTAATAGGGATTGCCAGTGAAACAGGTGGGCTCACTGAAGTTATTGCGTGCTTACACACTGTGGTGAAAGAGAAGCCTCACTTTTCCACAATCCAGTTGTTTCGCCTTCAGATGCGTGAAAGAGATCCATCGTGGGTCTCACTTGCAATCCTCTCTCGTCATCTCCTTTCTTGTTGTGCCGGGCCGCTTACTTGAAAACTACGGCCCAGGTCGTCAACCACAACTCCCCATTTCGTTTTGTTAATCGTGAGGTCCATTGCCTCAGTATTTTCTGCTGATCTATAGTTTAGCTGAAACGATTCCTCAGGTAACCTTTGAATATTATCCTTTACGGATTACCCGGGACGAGACGTTACCAACTGGGCCATATATATATATATATATATATATATATATATATATATTTGTTTTGTGAATCAATGTTTTGGGTACCGGACAATTTGGAACAAAAGCTGTTATTGGACCTCGTTCAAGCGGTTTTTGTTTCGTGGATCGAATCCGATCGGGCTTGCGACGTAACGAATTTTATCCTTGCACGTGTAGATTACCAGGGTCGAGAAGCCGTGGCAGTAACTGACAGTCAGACAATATTTTGCATTCCTCTACACTTAAAGCAGTTATTCGGTTAGACATTCAAAATGACATCTTGTGCTGATTCCATTTGTCGGTCATTTATTTTAAAATGACGACCGACTCCCTTATTTCTTTTCGCCTAACGCTGGGTTTGTGCTGGAAATCTTTACACCGGTACACCATGAAACAAACGTGGGTGCTTGTTGTTGGTAAATTACCTGGACTGACCTACATTTTCTCTGAGTCTTCCTAACGAAACAGAACAAATCCCTAATTGTAAAATTTTTCGGGACATTTCTCAATAATACACCGTACCTCTCAAAATTCAATCTGCTTGTCCATCCTCCGGAGGTTTGACAGGAACAGCTTGTGTTTTCGTTACCCTCTCATAGGTTTGCCAGATAATTCCCGTGGAAACATACTTGGGTCTGGAGCAAGCAAACTCTTCGAAGACGAGTTCCATCTACTGCCGGAATTCATCGTCAAATCGTAATCTCCTACAGTACCAAACGAGCAGGAACTGTTATTCGTAGACTAAGAGATCCCAACATCATGTCCACGACAACTGAGCCTGAACTGTTACTTGATTCGTGCTCGGTCAAAATGGTTGATACACTCGGAGAGACTGTAGCCAAGACTCGCAGCATGGAAATTCAGTGTCACGCCTAGTCAGTCAGATAACGTCTATCGAACTGCTTCTATTCAAACTTCCTTCATTGAGTTTTATTTGTGACCCACTCAAACATCTCTCTGATAGACAGTCGTCCAAAGCATGCTGCTACATCAGCCCAATTTTGTCCGAAGTCTCCGGCAGAATAAAAGCCACGCATGATGCTGCAGTTTTCAGCGTTCCCAATCGTATACTGCCGAATTCCGTTAAAAACACTGCTTTAAGGCTGAAAAGTGGCTCAGTGTCCATATTATTGCACCAGTCTCCGAAGGTTTATCCGTCGGAACTTCTATCCCGTACAGTTTCAATTTCCTGACGATGTTATCGCCAACGGACCCATCAAAGCAAACGGCTCTTCATTTCCTTTACCATCACTGAGGATCCAAATTCTCTCTAGAGGAAAGGTCTTCGGTCGATTACAGAAGCTAAACCCAGGAAGGGCCCATCACTTTCAAGGCCATCTTTCCCACACATCGGGCGTGGGAACCCCGAAGTTATGTCGTCACCCCCCCCACCGCCAGTTTGCTCGAAAAGATTAGTGTTGGCGCGGACATTTGTGCATGATCACCTAAGACCCAACCCTTGGTTAAATATCCATCTTCGACGTGTACTCCCGTTGCTCCAACTAATGGCCTTTTCAGAACTTTATCACCTCGTCGTTCAATCCACTCAGCAAACAGTCGGCCGCTCACAGCATTTCACAAGTAAAAGTTGCACGTCTTAGCAACTGCACGACAAAGCTGGGATGAGTTTGAATGAAGGAGATGATAACAGTTCAGGCGGAAAATATGAATCGGTCTCTATTTGTGATTTAATACATGGTAAAGAATTGGCTGAACACGAAACGTCTGATAAGGAATTATTACAGAATTTGGAAGGTACAATATGTGTGCTGGAATGACGCAAACGATGAATGGAGACTCTCACTCTGGTTCGGTAAACAAAGCAGGTAGGTGAAAGACAGGCGGACGGGAAACTTCCACATCAGTTGATTGAAGAAGCCGACAGAGTCCGCGTGGGCCAGTGTTCCGGCTGGTGGCGAACAGCGCAACATGAATAACAGAGCTGAAGCAAAAAGGGCGCGCAGTGTGTAAACAGGGTGCCGAAAATGAGTTGTGCCAGGTGATCGGCCGAAAGTGGTCCCATGCCAATTTGAGGAATGAGATGTACAGTTGCCTAGAATGACCGCGAGAATGTGCAGATCGGAGAGTAGAGGACGGACCAGTAAATAACTTTGACTGTTAGATAGAATTAATTGAGTGTACTCAAAGAATGTAGGCTTGCAGATGTGAGGACCATTGTGATGAATTCTCCGTGATCCGCATAATACCTTGATTTGCTGAGAGCACCCATCACTCATTATTTGCGTGTTTCTTCTTATAATTTCGTAAACTGGGATTTGCTTTTTAGAGTCAAATGCGCGAACTCTCATATTATGGTTGGTCCTGCGTGACTCACCTGCCAGTCCGTCTCAAGCCGTGAACTTGTCGCTCATTTCGGTTCTTTTGACTGCACATTTGATGGTGGTGCATATTGTACAGGTTTGTTTGCTTAGTGATTCAGTATCATAGAAGCTAGGAACCAATCTTGTTTTTGGTTTTGGCATGAGTGCAAATCGGCTGTTTTGCACAAAAGCGCGGTACAATACTCCAACTCATCAATTTGGAACAAGATTTCACACAGTATGCCACGAAGAAGAACGAAAATATCAGAAAATAGGCAGAGAATAACCTGGCCTGTCAATGTCGAGGGCTGGGATGCATTTGCTTCCTTAGATACTGTTAGATCTTCTGGTCCCGTTAGTGCTGTTTCATGCAACTTTGAGGGTATTGTTGGTTCTTAAGAGATTGGTTTGTCCGGGCTGAGAGTGTCAGAACTAGAAAAATAGTCAGCTTCTGCTTGGCAGCAGACTTAGAACGCAGAGAATGAAATTAGACAGAACGAGCTAGGGCACAGAGCTACTGAAATCTAACCATACAACAAGCCGAGAAAGCTGGAAAAGGGAAGCCCCATGCCGGCCGTCAAATAACTTCTCCCAGTGCTACCACTCACGGACCTACCGAAAGTGGAGCTGGCAGTCTTCCACGGAAAACCGGAACGATGCTGCAAGCTCAGTAAAAATAATGTGAAATCTTTGTCGAAGCTGAGGAGGCCAACCCGGGCACAGGCTGCTTTCCCTAAACCACTATTGCCAGGGTCAAGCTAGAAAATCTGTTGATGGCAATGCTTTGAGCGACCCAGGTGGTCCTACCCACATGAGAGGAAAATTTTGAGGAATGTTTTCTGTCAGCTGTATGCAGTTGGCCACCACTTGATAGACGGAGTGGCGTCAGGAGCCTGGCGAGCCTCGTCATTAGGATGCAAAATTGTTCGATAGATTTTGGCCACTTGGTCTTCAGGGATGATTTCGACTCGAAGCACAACTAACAGAACTTCAAGGTTGCTGGGCCGAAGAAGCAAAACGTACAGGCCCGGGCTACCTCGAGGCCAATTTCGAGGACCTAAATTAATACTTAGACAGACAGGCAACAACAGCCGACCGTATATTCGGTAGACCCATTTGCGATAGCAACAGAGCGAACAGATGTCATACCATTCAAGCTCAAAAAGCTGTACGGAATGCCCGATACTGGGGCTTAGGGCAATCATGCGGGCCACTTCGCACAGGGGCGCAGCTTTCCCAGGCGGCAAGTCTAGCGACGTCAATCACGGGCTGACAGACGGGATCACATTCCTTGAAGCTACAGTAACTGAACGACTGAAAATAGCAAAGAAGGTGGGGGCATGTTTCGTTTGCCTCAGCAAGTCGCCCCGGACAGTAGCCTGCCGACCAAGAAGGTAGCGCGGGTAGACATCACCGATTGCTAAACCGGGTAGAAGGAGCCCCATGTGACAGAAATCTGTAGTCCTGTTCGACCTGATCAGCATCCCGTTCTACTCGAAAACCGACTTGCTTGGGTGCTTCCACCGTTGCAGAGGTAACACTAGTGGGGTGATCAGAGACTTACAGTTTGCAGACGGTTGATCCAACACGACTATGGTGAAGAAGTTTATTGCGAGGAAGGGCCTGCTTGCGAAAACCCCCAAGTCACTAGAAGTGGGCGTTGCGGGTGGGACCCAGGTCATGGCTCCTGGCTGTTTACACCAGCAACCCGCCTTCCTGGATAAAAATGAAAACACTGACACCATGAAGGCTTCCAAGCTGAATGACTTGCTGATATAAGCCCTCGTTTTGTCCAAATAGCTTCGTCTTCAAGGAGTAACCATCTTCAAATGAGAGGAAGATGGATGGAATCTCCTACCTGATTGTGACGTGCCAGAAGATCATTGGGTGCTGCAACAAAGGGCGGGAAGGCGGCAGCAGCTCTGTGCAGCATGCACAACATTGGGCCAGATACTATATGTACCCACAGGGCAGGGAGGCTCAGTGAGTTGCACGTGTTCGAAGAAGGATATAGAACAGTGGTACACTTACGAATTCCATGGCCTCGGGAAATATATTTTATCGTTATCGCGAGCGAATTAACCCGCCATGGGAATAGTACGGAAGTGAGCGGGAGACCCGCCAAATTATTTCGACATGCCCCTCTAGTGAAGCGTACAGACAAACAGTCTCATGGACAACGGGAGCCATTTCTCTGTAGACTACTGGTGTTGGCAGAAAGTTTTCGGCAGGAGGACCATTTTCGGAAGCGCTACTCAGGTTTTATCACAGACAAAGGAACCCTGCGAGTGAACGTACCCGTAAAGGACGGAGATGCAATACCGTTCTTCTGGTGGGACGGGAAAGAAGTGGACAAATCCGTGGTAGAATACAGGCTCGGTGGTCATCAATTCGAAGCGCTGTGATCATGCCTGTGCTAACTATGCTCTACGGGAGACCGCCGCCTGGTGCGTCGCCCCAGCCAGCAAGGAGCTGACAAATAGTGCAAACAATAACCTCTACCCTGAAGACTATCATGAGTCAACTGAGGAGGTCGGCACGGCCTTTACCCACCTGGGGGTCGGCTGTGCTGCTAAAGAAACCTGGGCTTCAGCTCACCAGATGTATACCAAACAGTCCGAGGGTATCCGATGTTATCTAATATTACGACAAAACGGAAAGTGTTCGGGATTGGGATGAGTGCACACACCCCATAGGGCACACCCTGGGAGTAGAGAGGGACTCTGAAACGGCGATTCCATTTTTAAAACGAAAGTTCCCCCTTCAGCCAGTTAAGGGCCGGGGATGCAGCCTACTACCTCCAGTCTGCCCGACACACTCGGACTCGTTTCCCGTGGCTACTGCCCACAAAGTCTCTACTGCAGCGACTTTGTCGGAAGAAAGTTGACTGGGACCAGCCACTTGAACCAGAAGACAGACTGGACCGGGAGGGTTTCATGGTCATTAAAGAAATTAAGGGAAGCAAGGTCTTCTCTCTGTTTTTCTTCCTATGATACAAACCAAGCGGGGGAGTTGCAAGCCCTCTCTGATGCTTCCGAATTTGGCTACGGGAAAGTAGTGTTTTTTCGTTGGTATCTGGGCGATAGACGCTACACCCGGGGGTCCTGTTAGCCAGGGCCCGCGTCAGTCCTCTAAAGTCGGTCTCTATCCCGAGCCTCGAGCTCAGTGCAGTAGGGTTGGCCGGTAAGTCGGTGCAAACTATAAAGAGGTGTGCAAATGAGTTCAGGATACCCCGTTCCATGCATCAGCGTCAATGTCACAAAGGATATTTATCATTCGTACGAAGCTTCTTTGCCGGAATTCCGATTGTTTGTTTTACTACCCAAAATCTTTGTCTTAAACAGGTCACCCACGGCTGCCTCGAGGGTGAGTCGCTCAGCCTGAACTTCGTTGTGACTGTATTCTGTAATCTCATCTTCTGTATCTGACCTTCCGCAGTAATTCAGCTGCGGTTGTTGATATGTTGTTCAGTTTGGAGCGTAAGAGCCCAGAAAGAACACTGCTGAGGTCTGATTATTGTAAAATTAGTTGATTTGTTGTATATAGTTCCGTAGCTATTTGAGTCAGATTTGCTTTGAATCGTGTCGAAATTGGTTGCTGAGCGTCGCTCGAACGTTCCAATGGCTGGACTTTACAAGATGCTCCGACACCAACAGCTGGCCAGCAGGGTTTTGGACAGACTCGACGATTGTGCTGCACTAGATCAGTAAAGTCAAGAGCCGCTTCAGCGCTTTCGTAGCTAACAGGTCTAGGGAAGACGTTCGACAGCGGCTGATGAACGTGTCTCTTATTGGGCCCAGCAGCGAAATATCAACGATATCCCCTCTATCGGACGAATAGAGAGGACGCAAGTCGGGTTACAGTTGCGAGGTGTATTCTATATATCGTGGCACTGAAGCAGTACCGATACGAGAGATACACCGAACGGAAAACGAGTCGACACGCAACGGCCGTGCAGAAAGCGAACCACGAGCGTGTACAATCGGCAAACGACCGAAAGTGAAGGTGATTTGAAACGAGGTCGACGGAAACCTCGGAAAAGTCAGTCCAGTAAAACGTACGCAACCGGAGAACACTGAGGTCGATGTCAAATGTCAGAAAAGATCGTAGAAAAAATAGATCCAAAATGGTGTCTAGAAAACAATCATTTTCTCAAAACGATCGAGGTCACTACAGCAGCCTCCCGCTAGAAAACACGGAAAGCTTTCGAAAAATGTCCAGAAGGCATACAAACGGTATTCGTGCGCCGAAAGCGTGCAAAAGAAATGAAAGCAGCTGTGCTATAGGATGCTGACGGGCAAAATCCGTGGTATGCAGGAACCGTAGGATGATGGTCGAGAGTAATTCAGGTTCGTTGCCAATGATATCCGTTGCATGAATCGTCATCCGGGTAACCGTTAACCAATGTGATATCCGTAAGCCCAATCGGTAGGTTCGTCAATGATAAGGAACGAGAGCGACAGGGCCGATCCAGAATGCAAACTTTGGTGCCAAAATTCTCCGGATTTCGTGGGACCAGCAAAGCGTACCATATGGCGAGGGTCCATGAAACGAAAAGAATCGGAAAACTGGTATAGCGGCCGCAATGGACTTGACTTAAATACAGTAATAACCAATGAAGTACGTTAAATCGTGTCGAAAAGATAAACACGAAAGTTATTACTGCAAAGTGCAATGGTTAGGGTCGTGTTTGACCTAGTCGCGAATACTTGCTGGGCAAACGATCTTCCGACCCGACCATGAGACGGGAGCCTCATTCACGGACGTGTACGTAGGCGTGCTCTGCTGACTTGAACGTGAGACTGTATTCTCATTCGAGGACGTAGCAATGCCACAAAACTGCTGACTTGAACGTGAGACGAAAGCCCCATTCGAAGTCGTAGCAGGCGACGCAAACCGCAGACCTTGACGAGACACGGAAATGTCGTCAACAGGCAGTGCAGGGTTAACATCGAATCTCACGTCAGCAAGCGACACGCTGTCGTTAACGTACGCGGCTTTGAGACGATCGATGCTAACGGCATCGACGCCACCATGTCGATCAACCTTAAAGGTCTTATCGTGACGAGAAATCACGCGAAATGGATCTTCCTAAGGCTGTTGTAATGGCTTCCGTATCGAATCAACTCGAATGAATACATGCGAACAAGTTTCGAGTTCGGCCGGAACAAAACCTGTCGTAGCTGCATTCGAGTCTGCGCTGGAGCGAGATTTTACATGTACGTAGACAAACGGTGAACATAAATGTGTACGGCACGTGAGTCTGTACTCCGTGGCGTAACGAATCCCCCAGGCAGTCATAATGTCGTGCAATAGACAAGTTCTGCGGCGGAACATTGGATATTTGTCTTTATGCAAGTCCTGACACCAAGCAGAACTAGCGGTAACTTTTTGTATCAGTCAGGGCTCTCGTGTGCTCTAACAGCCGCTTTGAGTTGGCGATGAAAACGTTCGACTAAACCATTCGATGCCGGATGGTAATCGGTCGTGCGAATGCGTTCCGTACCCAGCAAGTGAGTTAATGAAGAGAATAGTTCGGACTCAAATTGTTGCCCTCGATCGGTAGCGATTGTGGAAGGACAACCATGCAAAACTATCCATCGTTCTATCAGATGTTGAGCCACTGATTCGGCCGTAACGACAGAGATGGGAATAGTCTCGGGCCACCCCGTAAACCTATCGATGCACGTTAGTAAATAGGTACACCAGTGGGATGGGGTCAATGGACCCACAATGTCTACGCGGATGTGATCAAAGTGAGCATCAGGCCTAGCAAAAGTGCCGATAGGCGAAGCTACGTGCCTATGCACTTTAGATCGTTGAAATCGTAGACACCGTTTTGCCCACATACGAACACCTTTATTCATGGACGGCCAGACGCATCGCGCAGCTTCTGGCTGCGATGCCTGGATGCCATAGTCCATGTGGGGTATCGAACACGAGACGTCGATATGTAGAGGGTACGACTAGTCGAGGAAGGCCAGTAGACATGTCGCAGAGTTTAGTCCCAGCACTGGTGGCCAGAAGTACGGACTGACACTGTAGCGATGATGACTGGGCGGCTTCCATGAATGAAGAATCCTGTGCCTGTGCTGCAGCCATGGCAGGGATGTCTAAAACCGGAGCTTTAATAGCGTTAGGAAAAATACGCGACAGGAGCATCTGAAACGCAGTTCGACTCATCTTTAACATGTCGTAGATCGGTCGTGAACTGAGAAATATAATCCAAATGTCTGACTTCCCGTGGGGATTAACGGTCAGACTTAGTATGCAATGCATACGTCAAAGGCTTATGGTCGGCATGGAAGATGAAATATCGACCCTCGAATGCATGGCGGAAGTGTTTAACGGCATTATATGCAGCCAGCAGTTCGCGACCAAAGGCACTATACTTGGTTTCCGTTGGATTGAGGCGTCGACAGAAGAACTCTAATGACTGCCATATCCCAGAAACAGACTGTTGCAGGACCGCTCTGATGGCAAAGTCGGATGCATCCACCGCTAAGCTTAGCTCAGCGGACAGAACTGGGTGCGTTAGGAGCGTGGTCTGAGCTAATGTCGCTTAAATCTCCGAGAAAGCTACCCTTGCGGCATCCGTAAGCGACAACCTACGTGGATTGCCACGAAGTAGGTCAGTTATTGGAAACAAACGATTGGCAGCATGGGGTATGAAATGACGATAAAAGTTAACTAACCCCAAAAATGCTTTGAGCTCCTTCATTGAGGACAGTGCGGCGTAATCTAGAATGGCGCGCACTTTATCCTCAGGAAGCGTAATACCATCTCGAGTGATCTTGTGGCCGAAGAACACAAGTTCCGGTTTGCCAAGTTCTGATTTATCAGGATTGACTACTATTCGATGTTCGGACAAACGTTGAAATAGTAACGTCAAATGTTGGAAATGTTCATGTACGCTCGACAATGCGATTAGGAAGTCATCGATGTAGATGTGAACAAATTCCAAGTCCCGCGTAATGCTATCGATAAACCTCTGGACTTTCTCAGCAGCATTTCGCAGACCAAAAGGCATACCTAGGAACTAAAACAAGCCAAAAGGAGTTTCGACGGCTTTTTTCTCGACATCTTCAGCGGCGACTGAGATCTGGCGATAGGCTCGCACCAAATCGATCTTAGAAAATACAGTCGTGCCGTGAAGTGATGTCGTGTATATGGGGTATCAGATAACTATCGTAAAGGGTAACCGAATTTAGTGCGCGATAGTCATCACGTGGTCGGCAGCTAATGTAATTTTTCTTAAGATCCATGTGCAGAGGTGAGGCCCGTGGACTGTGAGAAGGACGAACAATATCTTTAGAAAGTAAAGAGTCAAACTCACGCTTGGCGAAAGCCAATTTGTCCGGTGCCAGCCGGCCCGGTCGTGCCGTGACTGGTGGTCCGTTGGTGACAATGTGGTGTGCCACACGATCGATCACTGTCTCTATCTCTTCAAAAGGTTTAGTTAATTTGAGCAATTTAATGAACAAAGACCAAAAATCGTGCTGAATGTTACAAAACAATCCTGTGATTCGGGGTGCATTTGTTCGGGCTGCAAGACCCATAAATTTAGTGTCCGACGAAGGATCGATAAGCTGCAACCTACGTGAATCAACAAGTAATTCGTACTGCTGCAGAAAATCGATTCTCAGTATGCCTGTGGGAACATCCGCAAGAATGAAAGTCCACAGATACCATCTTCGTGGTCTCAGGTTGACCGCGAACTGCCTTGGGCCATAGGTAGGAATGGAAGAACCATTCGCCGCTGACCGCCGAAGCAAAGAAGCTCGTGGCTTGTCTTTACCAACCGGCAAGACAGAAACTTGGGCCCCAGCATCGACTAGGAACCTAGAATTAGTGCTCGAATCGTGCACGTAAAATAAACGGCCAACCTGAGACTGATTGCCGGCGAGTAAGGCCACTTCTACTCGCCGGCAGTGGCGTTTCCCGCCGCGTATGAACAGGGATGTCCACACCTACGGGCGGCTGGTCCGAAAACGCGGTGGAACCAACAAAAACCGCTGGTTTGATGATCCGGTCTGAACGAGGCAGGTGAGGCGGATTCTCGGCGGAACTGGGCAGTGGAGGGCACCCGTCCGTGCCGTCGTATACTTGGGCTACTGCTAGGAGTCGGTACTTTAACTGTCCTTAAAGGACAGGCGGCGCTTGATGGATCAAGAGAGCCGGGGCCCCTTTGGGGATCAATCCAGGTCAACACCCCGAGGATTGCGCGATGTCGTGGCTGTGATGGGATAAGCCCCACTGCCGACACGTGCGGCAATCTTGTCAGCCACGGCTGTTTCTTGTTCCAAGGACGAGTCCTCGATGGGAGCAGTTGCGGTGGTCTGAACATGGGAGGGTAAAGAGTGCAACCACAGTTCCTTATCTATCTCCGAATACTTATCGGCAGGCCTTGTCAGGGACTGGAGGTGAGCTAGGCGGCGGCTGGGTTTAGTGTCCCCTGTTGGGTGCCGTGCTAGTAGCTGACGTAACCGTTCCTCCCGAGAAGGAAGGAAATGTTGCAGTTTGGCCTCCTTAAGCTGTTCTTGGCTGTTCTTGAGGAGGATTTATTACTAAATCCCTCACCGTGGCGATATTATCGCCCGCGATTGCCTCTAAGTCATGGAAAAATCCTTGGCGTTGGCCGATAATCCTACGTGCCTCAAATTGCAGCTATTAGGCTGCAGAACTAACCTCAGGATCATGTGTGATAAAGGCCACAGGCATAAAAGCAACCGAAGAAAAAGTGAGATATGTGTCGAGCTGCACCTCATCCTCCGACATGGTTACGTTGCGATTATATATCTTAAAAAGTATGTATCGCGCTACAAAAAGAGGACCTGAAACAGCGAAAAATCACAGGTTCACACGGAGGGGGAATGATCCAGGAAGTTTCCGGAGGTTTCGGGTTCACCAATATAGAAGACGTTCGACAGCGGCTGATGAACGTGTCTCTTATTGGGTCCAGCAGCGAAATATCAACGATATCCCCTCTATCGGACGAATAGAGAGGACGCAAGTCGGGTTACAGTTGCGAGGTGTATTCTATATATCGTGGCACTGAAGCAGTACCGATACGAGAGATACACCGAACGGAAAACGAGTCGACACGCAACGGCCGTGCAGAAAGCGAACCACGAGCGTGTACAATCGGCAAACGACCGAAAGTGAAGGTGATTTGAAACGAGGTCGACGGAAACCTCGGAAAAGTCAGTCCAGTAAAACGTACGCAACCGGAGAACACTGAGGTCGATGTCAAATGTCAGAAAAGATCGTAGAGAAAATAGATCCAAAATGGTGTCTAGAAAACAATCATTTTCTCAAAACGATCGAGGTCACTAAAGCCTTACGATCATGCACGACGAAACTTTTTTAGGTCAGTGGCAGCATGTTAAGTCCGCCTACAACCCTGCAGACTTATGCTGCGCCTGAAAGGGACTGGTCCGTTTGCAAACTAAACACAACAATGTATTCGAAAATAGAAGTAAAATGCACTATAACAGCGGTATTTGCGATCGAACCGAAGTCTGTTCTCTCACGTTTGGCTAGGTTTTCCTCTTGGACAGAGAAGCTCCCCTAGCTAGTATGGCTGACTAGGATCAAGAGGCATTTGCTGATCTTGGAGGGTCTTTTTCCTTCCCGCAAGGTACTTGCGGGTTCAATGGTTTCTGATGAACCACGCTTTGCAGAATATGACCACCTGAAAAAGATATAACCAGCAGCGTTCACCCAAGAGGTTTAGAACCCAAGAGAGCCGGGACAGAAGAGCGGGAGTAATTTGATCCAAAAACTGTTCAAAAACTCCGAATCCGGAACTCTTTGATAGAATGGCTAGGAAAGAGGTACAGTAAAAAACTT
Organism: Fasciola hepatica; assembly: GCA_948099385.1. Lineage (NCBI taxonomy): Eukaryota > Metazoa > Platyhelminthes > Trematoda > Plagiorchiida > Fasciolidae > Fasciola > Fasciola hepatica. Next base: position 1,902,069 of record CANUEZ040000012.1, on the reverse strand, counting down.
CCGTGTGAGCTTTGACATGGTATATCCCATAATACTATCTGCACGACAACCCGTGATAGATCCACAAAGTCCACACGTACACGCCGTAGAAAGGCATCCTGGGGAAAGCCACTTGAAGAGAATTATCCGGAAGTGGTTTCAGATACTGAGATTAAGAGCGAGCATGTAACGTGTGATTCGACTTCGTGTGCAATGTAGAAGACGTGCAGAGGCCGCGGTTTTGCAGTGTATTACTCCGCTAACGAGGTGCAAGATGACCCCAGGATAGTGGCCACTCGGTGACACTTAACTTGACTATTTCGGACCCTTTAGGTCAGGAGCGGAAAGAAGATGGGATAGGGTGCCGATGCACCACGAATTGCATGACGTCTCGAGCAGCACAATTAGAATTCGCGTGCTCGATGACTATTGTCTTTTTCCATGATCCCTGCGTGCCTCGTAAGCAGGAGGGTGTGCCGACATACATCTCACACAACGTGACAAACCTTGTGGGAGCCAAACGAGGGTTACTGCGCCGGAACCAAAATATAAATGGGGACGAACAACCGGATCGAACGGCGACATGAGGCTTCCCATGGCACTTCGACCCCACAGGCCAGTCGCCAGAGTGGGATGAGAGTGCCTAATCAGGCCTATTAGAAGGAAGCTGCTGCCCCCAATCGAACTACGACCACGGGAAGATGAGACAATATTCTCCTCGATGACGGAGGTAAACAGAATCTTGAGTAGTCGACCTTTGGAGCCCGTCTCCCCGAACTACCCCACTCATCCAGCACTTACTCCGAATGACTTACTTCCATTTAGGTCAAATATTTTATTTTTAGAGCAGATAAGTCTCACATTTAGCCATTTACACCGGTGAAAACAAGTGAATTATCTGGCCAGGGTGTCTAGAAATGGTGAATGCACGAGCACCTGTCGATCCTTTAAACCCGAAGGAGGTGGCTAACTAAGGAAGGGTATTTTAAAGCTGGTGAAGCAGTAATAATATCCGTTGAGCAGGAGTACTTTAGAACATGGACTTTGGGTGTAGTAGAAGAAATCGTATTAAGTTCCGACAGGTTAGTCGGGGTGGTGAGGGTTAAAACCATCAACGAAACACGATGTACGTAAATCATTCCCCGTGAAGATCAGGAAGGACCACTCGGTGCCTCGAATTTAGCCGTCTAATATTCTCCCAAATTGAAATCTCTGGTCAAAAAAATGCACACTCAATTCATCAAGCCGAGCCCATTCAATTTCAAGCATATTGTATACACGCAAGCATTAACACCGGCTAAAGAATACATAACGTAAATGATAATTATGTTTTGCTACCGATTACCAGTGGACCGTCAAGGCATCCTTATTTACTAACCGTGGTCTGCCCTTACTGAAAACGGTTCCAAATGTAGTAATTATTGTTGTTCCCACTTTAGTACCCCCATTCACACAGGCATAAGCATAAACGGCAGCTTGTCTCGAACTTTTTTCAGAGCATGACAATGTCTTGTGAGCTTCTATTTATTGTTTGCATCAATGACAGTCCCCACCAGTGGTAATTACTAGTATTGGTAATAAATGTTTATTAGGAAATACCCGAAGCATGCCTGGGTGCAAGATCAAATGGTGCATGTGGTGAAAATGTTTGATTGATACATGAAAAAGAGAATCGGTATATACACAAGAGAGCATACGGAAAAGTTAAGCCGGCGAGATGACTTATGCAGCTTCGTCACCATCGAACATGAGATTCATGCTCAGGTGGTCGAAACGACAAACTTCCGTGGCGATTTTTGGAATGAAGGGATAGCTAATGAACATGCAGGCACAAGATTGAGTCAACAGAAAATTCCGGCGGGATAAAGTATTGTTTTCCCTCTCAAAATTCTTGTAGAATGATAATTTTACAAAACACTAACTCCCTGCCATGGATAAATTGGAAAAGAAGAGGAAACCATTGAAAGACCCAGTAAACGAAACATTGAAAATGAAGTAAATTAGATTGAACAATTGAAATAATAGGATGACTTGGTCGGCGAAAATGTCCAACTGTCAGGGATGGTCAGTAAAGAGGCGCAAGGTGAGACAGAGATGGCGATAGCAAGGATGGAAATAGATAGCGAAAAGAAGGGGAACGAAGTACCAATAATTTGCTTCACATTAACTAACCAGCCATTTATAAGCGGGAGACAGGAACTACGCGCTAAACCGAACTAAAATGACAGGATGGAATATGTGAACGTACGTCAGTTACTTAAAATTTTCAAATAACAAACATCAACAAAGCTTCGTTTGAGGTAGGTGGACTGTGGCACACTAACGCGTGAAAAGCCTGAACAGGGTGGCGAAAATGGGCCGTGCCAGGTGGGCTTCCAAAAGTGATCCCTTGTCAATGTAGAGAATGTGATGTGCAATCGCTTAGGAAGAAAACAAGAATATACAGATGGAAGAGCAGAGGACAGTCCAATGAACATTCGTGATTTGTAGAAATAAAGAGTTGATCAGATGGGCAGGAATTAGAGGCAGTTTGTCAGAGGTATTGCACAAGGGGAACAGTTCAGCCCTACTGCTAGATGAAGGCCGATTAATGCTCTTGAGATGAAAACTCTAGTTGCATTTTTCACGGTGGGCTTTACCGAATCAGGAACCAAGTCCAACTTTAGTCGTCGCCAGATAGTTAATGGGAAGGTTCGTTTGATTTGAGCCAGGCATCCCCCAGGTTTTTCAACTCCACTGGTTCTGAGGGTCTTGTAACCTAAGAGGGATATCTTCCTGATGAGAGCGGGTTCAGTGAATCGGGATTCGGCATTAAAGAAGATGTCCAAACTTGACGTTGCGGCGAAGATTTCACGATTTGGGTTGTTTGGGCGGAACGGAAATCAGTCGGGGCTGGTGATAGCCTCAACGTGTTACTTTGGTTATTAGCTGTGGAGGGTGTTTGAAAGCGTGGTTCAACGACCAGCGAATGAATACTTGCTTGCTCATTGATGTGGGTTGCAAGATGATGGTGCAGGTAACAACTTCACGGATGGAGATAGATTCGGCGATGGCACGGCTGTCATTAAACCGGGGTTTTTAGGGTGGAGAGACCGAGCAGAGAGCGTGTGACAGTGAGATGAAAAGGTAACGAGTGACGTGAGAACTACTTAGCCGGTAGACTTAGTCGGTGATGGGAGGTTGACGAAAATGTATGTTGGTTGAGAGGCGGTCAATTAGGCAAAGTGTTGGCAGTTTCAGAGTTGGCAGCTGTGAGTCATTAAATGTTTGGTCAGTAAAGGCCACAGTAGCCGTGAGAAGCCTCCGGCTATTTGATGAGTTTGAATAAATAAAAGTGGTGGGAACGGGTTAGGGGAACATCAAATTCTATTTGACATTAGCGCTATGAGAAACAAGGATTAGTGGCTGAGGGCAAAATACCGTCCAGCCTTCATTGTGACTGGGCGAAAGGTTTTGATTTTGAGGTACCATCTAGTACTTCTGGCTGGAACAAAGGGGGCTTTAGGTCAGTGGGGCTTGTGAAGAAGTATATCGGCTTATAGTTGCTTCTGCTGGCCTGCACATTTGTTTCCCAGAATTCGTCGGTCGATTAGGGGCAGGGTCACTTATAGAAGGTCGGTTATTTGGGTTTATGAGAGAACCACAGAACTGACCATAGCATTAGCGGTATGACCGATCGGTTGTTTGTTGGGTGGATTGAACGACGAGGTGATAAAGTTCTGAAAAGGCCATTAGTTGGAGCAACGGGAGTACACGTCGAAGATGGATATTTAACCAAGGGTTGGGTCATAGGTGATCATGCACAAATGTCCGCGCCAACACTAATCTTTTCGAGCAAACTGGCGGTGGGGGGGGGGGGGTGACGACATAACTTCGGGGTTCCCACGCCCGATGTGTGGGAAAGATGGCCTTGAAAGTGATGGGCCCTTCCTGGGTTTAGCTTCTGTAATCGACCGAAGACCTTTCCTCTAGAGAGAATTTGGATCCTCAGTGATGGTAAAGGAAATGAAGAGCCGTTTGCTTTGATGGGTCCGTTGGCGATAACATCGTCAGGAAATTGAAACTGTACGGGATAGAAGTTCCGACGGATAAACCTTCGGAGACTGGTGCAATAATATGGACACTGAGCCACTTTTCAGCCTTAAAGCAGTGTTTTTAACGGAATTCGGCAGTATACGATTGGGAACGCTGAAAACTGCAGCATCATGCGTGGCTTTTATTCTGCCGGAGACTTCGGACAAAATTGGGCTGATGTAGCAGCATGCTTTGGACGACTGTCTATCAGAGAGATGTTTGAGTGGGTCACAAATAAAACTCAATGAAGGAAGTTTGAATAGAAGCAGTTCGATAGACGTTATCTGACTGACTAGGCGTGACACTGAATTTCCATGCTGCGAGTCTTGGCTACAGTCTCTCCGAGTGTATCAACCATTTTGACCGAGCACGAATCAAGTAACAGTTCAGGCTCAGTTGTCGTGGACATGATGTTGGGATCTCTTAGTCTACGAATAACAGTTCCTGCTCGTTTGGTACTGTAGGAGATTACGATTTGACGATGAATTCCGGCAGTAGATGGAACTCGTCTTCGAAGAGTTTGCTTGCTCCAGACCCAAGTATGTTTCCACGGGAATTATCTGGCAAACCTATGAGAGGGTAACGAAAACACAAGCTGTTCCTGTCAAACCTCCGGAGGATGGACAAGCAGATTGAATTTTGAGAGGTACGGTGTATTATTGAGAAATGTCCCGAAAAATTTTACAATTAGGGATTTGTTCTGTTTCGTTAGGAAGACTCAGAGAAAATGTAGGTCAGTCCAGGTAATTTACCAACAACAAGCACCCACGTTTGTTTCATGGTGTACCGGTGTAAAGATTTCCAGCACAAACCCAGCGTTAGGCGAAAAGAAATAAGGGAGTCGGTCGTCATTTTAAAATAAATGACCGACAAATGGAATCAGCACAAGATGTCATTTTGAATGTCTAACCGAATAACTGCTTTAAGTGTAGAGGAATGCAAAATATTGTCTGACTGTCAGTTACTGCCACGGCTTCTCGACCCTGGTAATCTACACGTGCAAGGATAAAATTCGTTACGTCGCAAGCCCGATCGGATTCGATCCACGAAACAAAAACCGCTTGAACGAGGTCCAATAACAGCTTTTGTTCCAAATTGTCCGGTACCCAAAACATTGATTCACAAAACAAATATATATATATATATATATATGTATATATATATATGGCCCAGTTGGTAACGTCTCGTCCCGGGTAATCCGTAAAGGATAATATTCAAAGGTTACCTGAGGAACCGTTTCAGCTAAACTATAGATCAGCAGAAAATACTGAGGCAATGGACCTCACGATTAACAAAACGAAATGGGGAGTTGTGGTTGACGACCTGGGCCGTAGTTTTCAAGTAAGCGGCCCGGCACAACGAGAAAGGAGATGACGAGAGAGGATTGCAAGTGAGACCCACGATGGATCTCTTTCACGCATCTGAAGGCGAAACAACTGGATTGTGGAAAAGTGAGGCTTCTCTTTCACCACAGTGTGTAAGCACGCAATAACTTCAGTGAGCCCACCTGTTTCACTGGCAATCCCTATTAGGTTTTTTCCAGCAGGCAGTCCACTGCGACGGCTCAGCAGACTTGACTTAAGACAGAATGTATTTATCCAAAGTAAAAGTCAGGCCATTGAGCAACTCTGCCGACAAACAGGTGCCATTCCAAGTCTTTATCAGCCTATGTTCGGCACACGAATAATTATTGGCTGTCCGCATCTTACTTTTTGTTATTATCACCTTCCTGTTGCTTTTTTAATCGCGTGAATTTTTTCAGGAGCAACGAACGCTACCACAATTCCAAATCTCGGAGGCAGCCCCCCAGTCATCTAGGTCGTAGGTTGAGTGGCGACACCGCATCCATTTCTTGCAGCCGTCGTCTTTATTGCCAGCCACATATAGAGTTTGTAACATCACTCCGAGCCAGGCTGTCCCTGATCCGACAGCCAGTGACACACACCGTTTTGTGTTCTTCTTGGTTGTTCACCGATCCGTGCTTTTTGCTCTACGGGCTTGTCTGAACACTTCCGTGACTGGCGGCTCTGGTTTTCTGGGTGCTATCAACGCATCCTTCGATCCATGATGCGGTAGCAACCGCTTCCGAACGCCATCCGTATCAGTGATCCTGATCGCCAAAGCTACAAATATCTGGAAGTCTGCTGGCCAAAGCTGCAAGTCTTGTGATTTCCCGAACCTGAAGGTTCGAGAATCATGCACAAGTGCACGACTGCTGGGCAAAACATTGGTCCCAGAATGAAGACTGTTATCTTACTCTGGACAGGCACAAAATTACGGTACTTACTGGGCAGCTGCATCGAGAACTGCTAGAATACGCTGAAGCGATTACTGGTTGAGCACCAAGAGTGCAAGTCTTTCGACCTGGTCTGATCTGGTGCATGCTTGTAGCACGCAGGAGCCAGCGCTCAGCTGGGGGAGTTGCTTGAGCTTGATCAGAAACAGAAGGAAACTCCTTTGGCCTAAGTATTGGTAAATGTGTCTGTGGTATCCTTCAATCTCGACAATCGAATGCCGAAATTGCTGCAAACAACGTGCCGTCGGTACTACCTAGGGGGCAAACCTGAGATAATCAGATCTGCGGCTTGGCAGATAGATCACCGTAAGTCATTTGATTGAAGACTGGAAAGGAATGCATAAATCCAAAGCAAACCGTTGTTTAACTGCTGGCAATCGAGGGCAGCTCCAGGCTTATCAGCATGCAACGGTAATGGCTACGAAGCCAGACACACTGAAACCAGCTCCTAAAAGTATCAGCAGAAATGTTTGCATTTTATCGGGTCTACGTAGTAGACAGTGGTGAACCGACTCAACTCATACACGACCTGATCCCCATGGAGAACTTGGAGGACGCCCTACCAGATATTTCAGAAGTGGACACTACTTTTAGCAGATTGGCGACATCAAAATCGGACGGCCCAAAAGTATCTAAGCGGCCGTGCTCAAGCCACCCACTAAATCGCCCACGGAAACTTAGACTACGACATCTGACGTAGTGATGGAAGGGGGTGTAACCCAAGAAGACTGGATGACGTCTCCAAAGCGCACAACTTACAAGGGCGGAGTCAGGCGAGACCCATATCGGCTCTTTTAGTGGCGATGGAAGGGTCTTCGAATGACTGAACAGCTACCCACATAAAGGTCAAGAGTAAAACGGCACCGAATCGAAGGTGGTTTTGTGATATGGAATTAGTGCCTGACCAACCCCTTTCCCTTTCTTTGCGAGGTAATCAGAAGGCTAGACAGGGGGATAAATCAAACCAAGTCGAATCGGACAGCGGGAAGTGGACGGCGTGCCAATCTGGTTCCGGTTCTTGATATGCGAGACTATCGGTGAGGCGACAAATTTATAAGCAGAGCCCTTTGTTATATGACAAGAATAAACGACAGAGGAACGTAATGCTTTTGTGCTCCAATCTGTGGAGAGTCAAAGAAATGCAGTCCCTAGGCCAAAGGCACTTCGATAATCACAGTCGAGGAAGGCTTGATGCTTCGCCGGTGGTCAGAAAACAAAGTCCAGTAGCAGAGATGTATGCGCGAGCCTTCAGAGCTAAGGGTGCAGAGTGAGAAAATATAAGAGGGGACACATAAGGGAGTATGTCATATTGACTGCCAAATCAGGGACAACCCGGCTTGGAGCAACACGATAAAGCTTATACTTCTGGTGGCTACGAAAATGACGATCGCCATAAATGGAAGCGGTTTAGCTACACCCGCTTGATTTACGCTAGAACAAATGCCCCAGAACTGAAGCCTCTTCTGAAGTCCAGCTCACCCTCAATAAACGAGAACCAAGTTCACAGCCTGCAAGTGACAAGCACGTGCGCCACACGGGTCCAGCGTCAGATATGACAAAGTAGCACATTGGACGCGGATGAACAAAGGTTGCTCATAGAAACATGAATCGAAAAGAACACGCAAATAGTGTATGTAAGAGAGTAGTATCACGAAATCAGAAAAAACAGTGCCTTCGAAGGATTTTATACAGCCGATTGTTATACCGCCCACCAAAATCCTCCCGCTGCTGGCAGAGCCAAAGGTTTAGAACGGGGTTACTGATTCTCCTCACCTACCCGGACCCAGCTGTCAATACATGCAACTGCTACCGCTGAGGTCAGTAGTCTACTCACATACGCAAGATTGCACGTGATCCGGTGGCCAGGCCGACGAGGTACCCCTATGCACTGCCAGCAAGGGCCTCTGCTTACGTGCGGGCGAGAAGGGAGACTGGTAGTTTCTAAATTCAAGTGCCATCTTCGAGGAAACATCCGTGAATGAAAACTTGTGTGTGCGCGAAGAAACCACAGTAGTGGTCGCATACATAATCGTCTTCACCGCTGTCAATAACGAAACGAGAAATGGTGAAACTACGTCGTATCATCATGGAAGTATGAAAAGAAACTGTCGCACGCCTGTATGTGAGTGCCAGTAGTGTATGAGTGGGCGTGTGTAATGGGAACAACGATTGCCATTCGTGGAAATGTCCCGTAGGTGGCACACAATGGTTGGGCGCTTGGGGGATTTAAATGATCCACTGAAATCCTGCGACACGCTTCCTACTCACTCACAGAATGCTGGCTTACCTGTGTGGACATTTGAGCATGTGGGCAGGAACCTTTATTGTGCGAATGAATACTATGAAACGGCAGTGTGAATTTGTTGATTGGATTGAAACTTGCAGCTGGGCTCTATTGGGCGATCGATTTAGTGGCGTCGACTGGTCCTTATTTACCCCCCAGGAGAGAGAGATCGCGAACGTCGCGGGCCAGCATTCCCTTTAGCGGCCCTCACGTTCACCATTCTGATTGGCTCGTCGTAGCTGCTGATGGCTTCCAAGCTAAAACGAGCATGTTCGCTGGAGGTCATTGCCACATTGCCAAGTCTGGGTGGTCTTTTTTTGGGCCCTTTCTGCCGAGTTTGCAGGACCGGAAGACATTCTCACAACCATCGCTTCCTGTAACTCACTGGCAGAGACCGCCATTCCAATTCTCTCTGGTGTGTGCTGCCACCTGCTTATACATTTGCTGAGCTCCAGCCCATCGGTTTTTTTCTTTCTATGCTTGCGGATCGCATACTTTCAACCCCTTCTGGAAAGCGCTGCATCCAACAAATGCGGCGCCTCTGCCCGTCTGCGTCCTTGACGAACCGCCGTCGTTGTCGTTGTCGTCATCGTCTTTTCGGTTGTGTCGTGAACGCCTTCGTTACCTTGTTACCGTTCCAAAACACCCCGGCCAAATGATCAGCCTGGTTCCATCCGTGAACATGGCTACCACGGAGGCTTGCCAACCCTTGGAATCCAACTTTCGACCTTACCGTCGGAGGATCTCTTGGGGTAGGCGCCAGATTGGTGGGATAGCTGACTGATGCTGGAACTAGAAGACAATTGTTCAAGATCATCTGGACCTCTGCAATTACAGCCCTCTGCTTTGCATCGTCCGGCAGTTTGTGTTCGATTAACGACAGCATTGGCTGGCCTGCGAAGGGTTGAAGTGTCAGCGGATATCATATGCCACGGTTTGGTCTAACAGGTCGTCTTGGTTTAAATGTTGGTGCCCAGGCTGCAAGTCTCTTTCAGCGCCCACAAAATTCGGGCTTTTGTCAGAGTGTATATCTGACGGTACGCCTCTTCTGTTGGTGAAGCGCAGTGGAGTCCAGAGGAAGGGTACAGTTGTCTTCGTATGGGCAACTTCCGAGTGTGCCACCCGGGACTTCATGCACTACATGAGGCCCCCGCATCTCTTTCCCATCCTATTTCCGTATCTGACCCACAAATGTCCGAAATAGTGAATTCCGAGGTCACTAAATGGCCACCACCCCAGGTTCGCTCTACTCTCCGGCAGTGGAGCGATATATTGCTTGCTCGCGACAGCAGTGCATCTCCCACATTGTGCGCAATGTCAGGTTGCACGTTTCACATTTTTCCCTCCTCTCAGTATCTAAAACAGCTCCCGAATGACACTCGTTACGTGGCTTTCCCCGGCTTGTCGCTGTACAGCAAGCACGAGATGAATCATCAAGTCTATTATGGATTGCCGAGCTGATACTAATGTGAAGTGCTTCACGTCAAAAAGCAGGAGAGAGTCTGTCAGCCTGACACCTACCCTTAATAGTTCATCAACAAATTTTGGATTCAGAAGTTTCAAGTTACCCTTTGGAAATGATGCTCTGCCATCGCTCGGTCCAGTCCCTCCGGGATTCTCAGGCTCTTGGGAGAAGGCCTCTGGTTGCATCACCGTGAGTAGATTACACTCTGCGAGTCGTAGTTCATCAGAACTTTTGGATGAACACGTACGCAGCTGAATGAACGGACCCCTTTCATAATTACTAAGTGCCTCTTAGGTCTCGTCAACCATGTCAGGGACCAAGGCTTCTTTATCTAAGACAAATAATTAACCAACCATGACAACATAGGTGTCGGTTTGGCGGCTGCCAAAGTCATCACCGAGCCTTTGATCTCCATTTCTGATTCAGCAAGTGGCTTCTGTTCCGGAACTGGCCAGTTGTGTTCGGGCACGTGCAGGAATTTGGGCCATCCCGTCCTCGTGTCTAAATTCCGAAAAGTGGTCACACTTCAATGGGACAAATCTGCTGGATTATCATCGAACTTAACATGCCCCGGCTGGTTCACTCTAGTTTCGTCGTGTATGATCCCGAACCGATTAGCGATGAAATTACTGAAACGAATCCTAACTATATCGAAGTAGTACAGCGCCATTGTCACGTCCGTCTAAAACCCTGCTGACCATTTAAAGATGTCAAAGCACCGTTTAGTTGCTTGCACTGCTCTTGCCGCTAACACGGCTGCACTGAGTTTGACAGGCGCGGTTGTAACCCATTTCAGTGGGGCAACGCGAGCTTCGGCGAACAGAATCCTAGGAGCGTATTGTCCATCTCCCAGATACCACCTTCTTTACACTACGGCCCCATTCCCAAATTTGGTCTCATCATAAAAGGCATTCAACTCTCCCGTCTGTGTCGTACGATCAGAAGGCAAACCCCTGGGGATCCGCACATCACCTAGTTTCTTTAAAGTTATCGGTAACTTCTCCCACTCTAGCCGACCTCCTTCGTCAAGTAGCCGGTCCCAGTCAACTCGGTTTCTTCAGGGCAGCTGCAGCAAAGTTTTCCCGGGTACCAACCACGGAGACACCAGGCCAAGTGGGTGGATTAGTCTGGGGGTGGCGGACAGTATATAACGATTGGCAAACGGTTGGTCGAGGGCTTTCAGCTCGTAAACGAAGCTGTCCGTTTCCGCATTCCGTTGTATTCCCAGAGCGAGTTCAGTTGGGAGCGATGGCTGGTTCAGATCTCGGAGCCTTTCTGCCCCGCTTCTAGGGTGAATTGGAGGTTTCTGCTGACGCTCTCTACTACTGACCGGCGGATCACAGCTCCATACCTGTTCGTGGCTTCTCTTAGGGCGTAGTTAGCAAAAACAGTGACGACGTCGCTTCAAGGGGGTGACTGCCATTCTGTGGTTTACCACCAATTTGGTCAAGTCTTTCTAGTCCCACCAAAAGAACTCCGACGCATCTTTTTCCTCTACTGGTATTTTCACCCGACGAAGCCTTTTTCTGAAGTCCGCGGATAAGGCCACTCTGTCTACCCCGAAAAGGCACAAGCACCTTGATCATCGGTGTGGCCCAATAGGGCTCTTGTAGTTAACGGTCACTTACCGGTCTGCCCTGGAACTTGGACGCACGATTGAAGGCCACCAGGAATTTTCGGGTTTCTTTGATCGAAAGACCGGGTGATGATACAGGTGTCATATAACTTCTCGTCCGTCGGTGGTTGCAGACCCATTTTTGGCGTAGCCAGGCGCTTTGTTTCGCTTCATGACCTCTGAGTACCGTTTCACGGTATGCTCATCCCGACCGAAACTTTATTTCGAGGGCAGCAACCTGTGGAAGGCGTGAGTTCTGTCGTCAACCAAAGGGCCAGCTTGTGCACTCCATGTGCTAGGTGCTTCGAATTGGTTTGTTGGGCATTTGATTCCTTGCCGTACCGTCTGCAGTGCTAGATGGTCCCCTTGAGATAGCAATAGTCCGTCCTCCTCGATGTCATGAAACACCTGCTCGTACAGACCCTGCAACTGGTGCCTTATGTGGTCCGTTTCCGCCGATCCAACTTATAGAGCCGCGTCCCCCGGGGCTGGACTTCATAGTATCCATCCTAGCTCGTGCGTACGTCATGGGGTGCTTGGCCGTTGCCTACTCTCTGGTCTAGCGTCCCATGTGCTTCTAGCAAGTCGCAGCCAATATGAAGTCTACTTCGTCACCCTCCCAGTCTACAGCCTTTACACCTGGCAAATAGAGCCACTCGCACAAAGTCGCACTCACCGACCTTGTTGCTCGTATAGGGAGATCAGCCAGCGTGACAGCCCCTGCTGATACGATCTGCTCACCGGTATCCAGGGGGATGAGCTGCCACCTAATCCGGCCCGCGGTTATCACCTGGGTTTCGACCACGGTACTCACAGCCAACGACGTCCTGCCTTTAGCGAGCTGGTGTTTATCGGAAAACCGCACGTTCACAAATGTGGAGCCCGATCCGCTGTCGACGAAGACCAAAGCTTTGGCCACCCCAATGGAGGTCGTTGCTCCTACATTGAATACTCCCAGAAGTATCAGTTTTTCGGCAGACCATGATGTTGAGCAGGTCTCACTGGGCTTCGTGTTCCCATATGGTGTAGCTTCTTTTACCTGGTGTAGTAGACGGTGGTGTCTGCCTGTACATCCTTCGTGACCACGTCCAGTCCTTGTTAGGCAGGCTACCGCCCGGTGTGAGGTGTTAAGGCGCACAATACAAGCTCCTACAGTCCTTGCCACTCCGCATTATCCACCCACTGTGGCCTTGGTGAATTTCGGACAGTCTGACAACCCGTGGTTTGCATGGCAGATCTTACGGCTTGGGTGGATTACGGCCTCCTTTGAAGTTGTGTGAGTGCTTGTCCGGAGCTATGGTCTCGAGTGCCTTCGTGCAGCATTTCGAGCTTAGATGGCGCTAAGTCTGTTCTCTTTATTTCTAGCAACGGTTATTCAGCCAAATCCGCTGCCAGGCATTCTGGTTTGCCGGTCCAAGTATTCGGTCAGGTCCTCGAAGCTGGCATTACGGTCATCACCGATTATGTGTTCACCTTTTCGGCCCAACGGCCATGCGGTCCAGAAGAAAGGCAGCGAACATTCCCCTCCAATATGCGCATCGCGTCGAGATCCACCATGTACCCCAAATGTCTGGGGGCTATCGAACAGTTTTGCCTCTCAATGAGGACTTTGGCCATTACACAGGAGCCCATCTTTGTTTGTTTGGCTTTTGTCGTCAAGCTAGCTATCGGATCGCGAGCAACCCTGAATGGCTGGCCAAACAGGTCCTCCGGAGTCTTCATCGCCCGTGCGTAGTTCTGACCCGGGCCGAGCAAAGCACACCACTCAGTAGCTTCTCTGGCCTTTACAAGAAAATAGTGGGCAGGGAAGAACAGCCATCGCCCCGGGTTGGTTGCCTTGTTCTTGAAGGATGTCTCAAACCGTTTACTAAACTTGTAACAATGTTCGGACCGTCCTTCTAAGACCACCAGCTCCACTCTCGATAAATCAATCGTTAGTTGACTCAGTGTTAAATGCTTTGTGGCCGGCATAGAACTTCCCATTTCTATTTAATAATAATAATAATTGTATATTTCGGATGCGCCCGAAGCATGCTAGAATGCATGATCAGATGATTACAGTGATGCTGGAATGACAATTCACAAAAGGGTACAACACGTGCATGCAGAGTATCAAAGAGAGTGTTAAACTGAACTAAAACTCTAGTAATGCCCGGCAAATTTGAAGGTCAGGGTCGAATGATGTCAGTTGGTCTGGAGTATATGCATAAGTAGTATATGAAATAATTACCACTGGTGGAAATTCGAACATATTCAGAGGATATGTTTTTTGTGCGCTACAGAATATGAGAGGCATATGGATAGAAATCTCGTTGAAGCGTTCGGTGAATTATTCACTTTACGACAGGTATGTCAAGAAGTATTAACATGGAAATATTCCAGTCTGCAAAAATGGTAGTATATAAAGTGGTGGCTGTATACTGGAGGAATCATATATGTGGCAAACAATTGCGTATTTCTTGGGAGGGAGACTACCAGAGTGATGCCCTAGTGGCACATTGCCCACCGCCGAATTCCGGTAACGTGCCGGTAACCGATGGGCAGAGAAATCACTGAAATTTCAAGAAAAGAATGACGTAGTTCGTTCTAATTCGCTGTATAGATTACCGATGTCCTATTTTCATGGTTATTTGTTTCCGTTGATTGCGTTACAAATGCAGTGCCAATTGTTTTAACTGACTGGTATTTTCTCGGCGGCAGCCATTTTGGTCGTGCTTTGTTCGCCAAGGTGAGCGGTGCGCTCCTTTTTCTTTGGGTACTGATGATCCGTGCTGGCTGTAAAGTGTTAGTGACATATCAGGTTATCATTTACCAATTAGTAAATGATAAGCTGAATGGTAAAAACTGCAAAATTGTGCTGTAATTGTACTTAGAACATGATGAGAACATGATGAAGTATTTTTCCCGTAACTCTGATGATACCCAAGTAGTTTTGTAAAATTCATGAAGCTTCGAGGTGTTCGTATTGAATGCTCTGATATCGTGTGACATCTGCAGTATGTTTTTCAATTATGCTATGCTGCCGTTTTATTACTATTTTGGTTAAAAACTAAGTGCATTTTAGGACCTCGTTACGTATTATTGACGGACAATGGCCGATATGACGAAACAAAAGAGATATTATCTGAAAAAAAGAACTTAGCTCACTGATGTGTGCTCTTTGTGATGAAGCCACCCTATGGGAACATTGGCATGGTTGCCCTAAGTGGGTTTTGCCAGGTGAGGTTATTCAGTGGCAATTTTACTTACTGTTCAGACTCAACACCCTCAGCAGTTGCAGGTGAATGCAGCGCTGTGGGTTCCGAAGACGTGTACCTTGAGGAAGAGGGATGTGCTATTGCAAGAGGTGAACGCGGTCTGCCGTGTGCTTCCACATCACAACCGACAATGATGAGTAAATTACTCCGTTGAATCATGTTACACCGAATGAAACAGTTTCGGCGGCTCAGACAGTTTGTGAAGCTGAAGGTACACCTGAAGGAAGGCCGACGGTGTCAGGTAAACCCTGTTTCTATGCTCATTTTCGTATTAGTTACTTCTTTGGCCAGTCTACGACGTGCATCACAGTTTGAAGAGGAGAGCGGTTCGCTGCTTAAATCACTATCGAAGGCTTTCATTCGATATCGACTGACGCTGGTGCAACAAAAGGGTATAGTGGAGGCTATAGGCAAACATATACCAAACATACGTCGAGACCCAAGGACATTGTTACGCACGCCACGGGAATGTCCAACCACGACATTGGAAAACGGCGAATATGTACACATGGGTTTAACCGAAGGCTTGCAGATGCAGTTGAGTAACATCACCGCTGTACCGGACGAAGTCTTCCTCCAGTTAAACTGTGACGGCACTTCTGTGTTTCGTTCGTCGGACCTACAGCTGTGGCCTGTCCTTGCCAGGGTGGTGAAGCCTTATTGCTTGCCCGTACTTACCGCCGGTTTTTTGCTGCGGTCGTGGGAAACCATCAGAGGTGTCATCTTATGTGGGTGCAACTGTCAGAGAAGTAAACCATTTGTTGACAGAAGGCCTCAAGCTTGGTGAGAGGTCTGTGAAGTGTCGCCTGTCATCTATAATCTGTGATACTCCGGCACGGGCCTTTATTAGACAAGTGAAAGGTCCTACTGGCTACTTTGGCTGTGATGAATGCATCCAGCGCGGATTTCACCGCGACAAAAGGATGACATTCCCCCATGTCAAATGCAAGTTACTTGACGACGATGGTGGCAGGGAACGGCCGGAGGAAAACAGGTGAGCGTGCGGCAAATTGTTAACTTTATGTAGGGTTGGTATGAAATGTCAAAGCGGAAGTGGAAGACTAATCAATATTGACCGTGTGGTTACATCCATTATGCAGGTGTTCAGTTCTGAGGGAGGGAAGGTAAAGTAATTCACAGGTAAGTGTACGTCAATAGATGAACGCTGTGTGGAGTGTACCATGCAAAAATGACAGATCAATAAAACTGCCCAAGTATATCGCGGAAAGCGGCAGTGGAACAACGAATATAGAAATAAAATGTATCAGCCGGTGCAGATAGTGGTGTGATTCAGAGGCTGGATACGGGGTCAGTTTCGGTAATATAACACGAATGCAACATGTGGGAGATCAAAGGTGTCGATAACGGTGATGGTATAGTAAGTAGACGGTGAATGTCACATTTCTAATGACCAATTTGACAGGTGTAACAAATGATGGGAACGGAGCGGCGATGCAGCATGGGAAGTGTATCGAAGACGTTCAATCGCGGAGGGAACGCAGTGATCTGCAGAACCCGAACACTCGATGCAACAGCATTGCGGATGCGATCGGGTGGACCGATGAAGAGTGCAGGTAGTTATTAATTACTTCGCTGTCCACTGGAGGACTACTGAAAGATATGTCAGCGCCGGACGTTTTTTTTGGTGACCGATGAAGCAATGAACAGTAACAATAAAGGTGCCAGTGTTTGAACAGTATTAGAGGGTTCTAACACGGAACGGGCATAATGACATATGGGATTAAAATGAGTTGTATGAATGCAGTGAGATCGAGTAGTCCAGGTTCAAGAAGTCTGATGGTGGGAATCTTGGGGAAAGCGATCGTGAGACCGGCGAAAATGAAGTTGTGTGTAAATCTCGTTTGTTCTGTCCAGCAAGAGAGGTTCCAAGTTATTCCTGGGATGAAGAAGGCGACAATCGTCCTTAGGGTGCAGGTTCTGAAAAAAAACGGAGAAGGCTGCAGTCTGGCAATTCTACCAGCTTTAGGTTAGGGGAGAAAGACAGAACACCAATATCATGCCAGTAACAGAAATGGGTGGTCGCGACTTTGAGGTCTGATTTTTTGGATTAAACAACATCCGGAAAGCGAAGAAGACCGGTAATATCGACTAATTATTGTGAGGCTTAGTGAGAATTACCAAAAAAGCAAGGAGGCTAGAATAGGCGACACTGGGGGCAAATACTTATGTGTAGTTCGACGAATGGTTTATGGAAGACCACATCAATTGTGGCGGTTCGTTCATCAGAGCGATGCCTGGAATCTCGTGTGCTGAAATATGGTCTCAATGAGTAAATAGTTGAAGCGTGGATGAGACTGGTATCTTGGGGACAATATTATATATGCTGCTATGTATTTTCTAGCATTCCGAATGCTCTTATACCTGGCGGCAGCTGATTAAAAAAAGAACCTAACCGACTATGGTAAAATCTGACAGCATGAAAAAAGAATCACCGGAGTAACGGTGGCCAGTAGGGGGTCGTGGTCAGACGCGTTGAAAATAGGAAGTGGCTAGACAAACACGTGGAGTGTGCTGTTGACAGTCATGGAGTATAGGTTGGACTGCTTTTATTTGCTAACTAAAATACAGAATGCTCCTTACCACCCGTGGGTAATAACTGTCTACTGAACAAAGTTATTAAGCTTTTGGTTAGTATCCCAGGCCCAGTTCGTAGGCTTGAGTAATAGACATGTAGGGATCATGCATTCGGATGAGTTTTTGGACAGTTAGATGTTTATTTATTTATTTTTTGAATAATAAAGAGGCAGAAGACATTGACCTAAGTTGAGGTGGGAGTTTGTTCCAGAGGGAAGAATATTTAACAATAAAGAAGTTTGACCGCATCGCAGTCCTGGATACTGGGATCAAGACCATAGAGTCCCTATGTCGTAAAGAATAGTTGGAGGAAGTTTTGACCTGGGGGGCTGAAATGCAAGATTTATGTTTTACAATATTGCAAAAGAAAGACAGGTTCATTCGTAGACGACGCAGCCATAGGGGGTCTAGGTGCAATATTTCACACCTTTCCATATAATTTAAAGACGAGGAATATCCTAGTAGTTGTTTGGTAAATCTACGCTGTACATTCTCAATTGCAAATCTGTCAATCTGCCGCATGTTAGAAAAGACGACAGTGCAATATTCCAGAAGTGGTCTGACGTGAGTTTTAAAAATGCTTATCTTGCTCTCTGTAGGACCGAAGGTTCTATTAATCAGACCAATCAGCCATCTAGCCTTAGCAACCTGCACGGCCGAATGTTCGGAGAAATTAAATGTACAAGAATATTGTAATCCCAAGTCCCTTACCTCCGGACTGTTGGGGATGAACTGATCATTAATTTTAAACATTCCTGCCGGAACCTGACACATACATAAGGATACAACTTTTGACAACGGAGAATTTCATCAACCATTGGTTGCTCCATGAGTCTAGCGATAGTAAATCGCTCGTCATGCTAGCAATGGTAGAAGCTAAGGCGTCAGGTTCAAAGGAGTACATAATTTTTATGTCATCTGCAAAAAGGAACGCAGCCCCGTGTGTGATGACGTTGAAAATGTCATTAACTTATATAAGAAAAAGTAAGGGACCTAGTACACTACCCTGAATAACTCCACTAGTAACTGGTCGAGGTGATGATAAACTGCCATCAACGTCCACCACCTGCTTTCGGGATGTTAGATATGATGAAAACCAACTCAGGATCGGGTCAACAATTCCGTAGGTTTTCATCTTCGCCATTAGCCTGTTGTGGGATACTCGATCGAAAGCTTTAGTCATGTCGAGGGGGATTACGGTCACCGATTTACCACTGTTAGTGGCCGTAGTTATTAGGTTAAGGAAGTCACTCATACAGGTGGCACACGATCTCTTTTGAAGAAAACCGTGCTGTCCAGTGGTAATGAGGTTATTGTTCAGTAAATGAGTTGTTAGCTTATTTTTTATCAGTCTTTCCATAATTCGGGAAACTATAGGGGTGTGGTTCACTGGTCGATAGTTGGTTAGGTCCTGGCGTGAACCTTTCTTAGGAATAGGGATAATAACTGATGTTTTCCAATGGGAGGGGGAAACGCTACTGCTCATAGATAAATTAAAAACCTTTGACAGCAAGAATGGGACATCAGTGCCACCTAGACTAAAAGTAGCCGGTGGTACGGCATCTGGCCCGGGGTGGTATGACCGCCTAATTTTAGTTAGCTGTACTGTTAAGTCGTTTGGGTGAAATGTAACCGCTGAGAACTGTGCAGATGTCAGCGGCTCAACGTGATATAGGCATGGGGAGTCATCGGTCGTTAGTGACGAAGCAAAATAGGCACTGAATGCCCCGGAGATCTCTTGGGAGTTCATTATATAATTGTTGTTATATATAATGGATGAGATAGGAGAACTGCACTGGCTGTTTCTCAACTTCATCAGCTTAGATAAAGCTTCGGACCTCTTGGGGTGATTCAGCGCCCTTAATTCCTGTTTTTTACTGAGGGACATTTCAATCAATTTCATAGAATGAGATAAACGGTTCAATTGCAAGAACAACGAAAAGTCTCTCGACCTAAGGAATTTGCGTTGTAGCATAGAAAGCTTCTGCTTTAATCGACAAAAACTGTTTGGTTTATCTCGTCCAGGTAGACCTTGGGTTGAGGTGATTACGTCAAGACATGCATTTAGTGTGGAGTAAAGATGATCCACCACGGTATGCAAGTCATCAGATAAAAAGAAAGTATCCCAGTTCTGCGAGCGAATGAGTGAGGGTAATTGATTCCAGCTAGCTTGGTGGAACGGTCTTTTAACGGTTGGTTTGTGGACGGTTCGTTTTGGCACTGAAAACTCACATCTTACCGGCAAGTGGTCGCAACCTGAGATGCTGTTGACGATAGTTGTGTGTACACGAGACAATCCTACCGTAGAAGTGAGAGATCGAGAATGCTACCGCCTCTAGTTGGGAACATCACATGCTGAGTCTATCCTCCTAAACGAATGCTGGTCAAGAAGTGTAGTAGATGATGTGGGGCTTTCAAAGTGGGCCAACGGATGCCTGGTGAGTTTAAAAGTCGCCGGCCACCAGTTTTGAGCCGGGTATGTCCACAACAACATTTGACGCCTGCATGATAGGCAGGAAACCCTTTTGACCAGTATTCGGGGGGCGGTAGATGCAACTAACAATAAAGTCGGAACATCCTGTAGTGACTTGTAGCCAAACTGAATCCGGCAAGTTATCAAGTATGGGGTGCTGAAATATTTTCGCTCGCATGTTTTGTCTTACGTATATAAGACAGCCTCCCCCTCGCTGAGTGAGTCTATTTTTCCTGAAATCTTGGTATCCGGTGATAGCGATATCCTCGTTTGGAGTGTTGTCTGTCAACCAGGTTTCCGTAATTAAAATAAGGTCGTGATCAGACGTGAGCAGTAATATACGCAGCATTCGCATCTTATTCACTATTGAGCGTGCATTCAGCATAAACAATGAGAACCGTTTAGTGGAGTCAAGGTTAATGTTTAGATCCTTATAGGATTCCAAAATTGCATTTGCTGAAGGCGGATCGGATGACGCAATCAGTATTCCTTGAGATGGAGTAGTCGGTAATGTGGATGGCGAAATAAGCTGAGTAGAAACACCTGGCGTGGCAGTCAGCTTGGTTGTTAAGCTAAGCTGGGTATGGCTAGTACTGATGAGATTCGTTAGATTGGAAGGATGTCGGCGGTTGGTAAGTCTACTTAGTGCGGAACGACACCGCGAAAGATCACTATCGAGTGCTTTACTACTGGTAGATACTGGTGGCTGGGACGTAGAAATATGAGGAGGGAGGGTTGAGTAGCTGTTAAGTGGTAAAGCAAAAGGAAGTGTAGCAGCCTCAGGTATCTTGGCACCTGCCTTAATACGGTCGGTAACACAGGTGCCCTCTTGACATCAGTAATTTGTTGGGCTGTAACCTGGAGGGGGAGTGTGAAATGGAAGTGGGATATACGGGTGTTGGTTGGCGTAGAGACTGGGAGGTCGTGGGTACTGTTGTAAGTGGCCTGCGGCAGAAAAAGGCTTCAGGGTGGGTGAGATATATGAATGATAAAAGGAAAGAGATTCATGTGAGAAAATATTACTTAGGCTACGATAGAGTTGTGTAGAACACTAAAGTAATCGTTTGGTATGAACGGTGGCGTTGTTGAAGAGGCCCGGAGGTTAGTTGTATCAGCCTGATGAGGAAGATAACCAAGTGTAGAAAACGCGAGACTGGGTGGGATGTACGGTGCAACTAGTGGTTGGTGGTTTAGATTGGGGAGATAGGTCTTGAATGACGTTTTCTCGTCCATTGTTGCACTCAGTGTTGCCTCGCTTGGGGTCCTTAGCCGTTGGAAGTGTGGCTTGGTGAGTGAGTTAGGATTGACCGTAGTGTCAACAATGTGCACTCCACCTAGTAAGGATGGTTTCGCTGGTTTGGGGGATGGCCTAGGCACCGTGGATTGCAGAGTGGCTATCGGAGCCGAGTGGAGAGATGGCAAAGAAGAATTTGGGGTGACTCCGTTGATGGGTTGAGGATTTCTGGGTATGGCTGTTAAGCCAGTTAGGCGGTTGGCATCGTCATCGATCGTGGCCGATACTTCGGTGATAGGTAATGGTAGAATCGAGTTAGTCAGCCCAAGAGAGGACAGCTTGCCAGGGATAAACTCCATGCTTCTTGGTTTCTTAGGCGCTGGCTAGTGGGGTGACGTTGAACTGGATATATCTAAATCGACGTCAAACATATGGGATCGATGTTCTGGTGAACATGAAGCCGAATCGACATTGCATGCATTTTGCGCATCGTCAGACTGGGAAGAAGCGGATAGTTGAGGGCGGACGGTTTTTGACGAAGCTGAATGCGTGCTGGTGGACCTGGCGAATTCCCTTTGTAATGGGGTTTTGTCGGCAGCAATCTTGATGTTCTTGAACGGGGATCTCAAAGCGACGGTGGATTGACTCCTAATGAATTGTTTAGCGGTTTCCTCATCAATAAATTTGAACAACACTGGACAGGATTTGCGTTGAATGTTCTTTCGTAGCCGAAATCACTGGCAGGGGTGGTGTGCCATATTAATAGAACTTAGAAGGTTATGTTTTACTTTCTCAACAGGGATTCTGTCGGGAATATTAAATACCACAGCATTTTTTGAGTTGCTGATTCTTCGAACTATTTCCGAGGCAATGGCGTCTAGGAAGCGCCCAGCCGTGACTAGGTCTAGGGTTGACGGATTTGTTGGAGGGTCCGAGATGTACTTGAGCGGAATTAGCTTGGATAGGGTCGTATCAATCAAAGAATTGGGGCTGCTGAGATTAAGGAGATTGTGTTCTATGGTCTCCGCCCTTTTGTTTGCCCCTCCAAATACATCGGTCAGGCTAACGGAACAAGGATTCAGTGGGAGTTTTGCGACTTTCGACTTGGCGAGTACTTTTGGTCGGATGTTGGTACGACCAACCAGTGAGGATGCGGTTTGTTTAGCTGGTAGTTTGGGCATTGCAACACTGACAGCGATTGCACTAGGGAGCTAAATATACAGAGTAGTCTAACGTTCCCCAAAGTACAGGCTTACTGAAATAAAAATGTGTAACTCTGTGGCTCTAGATCAAAGAAACTTAAAACTATGGAACTGTTGATAATGCGTCTCTGAAATTAAACGAGGACTTCTTTCAGGGAATTACCTGAATTAATATGTTGAATTGGGTGGTGGACTGCCACACAATCGCTCACGATGGTGCCAACTTTTTCTTATTTTAGACACAAGTTTCCCTCAGTTCATATCCTGGAAAGCGGTTCAAAGACTTCTTTTGCAAGAATTATTAAATTAACTGTTTAGGTCAAGATTTCGCGTCCGGAGGAAATCCTTGGAAAGTTTTTGGAGTTATGGGACCACACTAAAAAGCCGTAATTTTTTAGTATTACTCTAGATAGCTAAGCAAAAACTATACCGATTTAAATCGATAAACGAATTGATGTGATGGTTCAGTTATTCCCGTGAATTGTTCGAGAATCGACAATGGTTTCACAGATGGAGTCGCCAGAAATATTTTTAGTTAGGCTTCATACCTAATTTCCTAGAAAGGTCTTGTGCCGATATTTTACGATCTCACTGTGGGGTGGCGCCAAGGAACAGACGATCACCAAAAGAGCTGAGCTAGCTGAAGAACGCTGGGTATTTTAAGTTTGGGCTCGCAAAGGGCTATTTGTAGTAGTAATAGATCCAGATTTCCAGGTAGAGGGTTTTGTAAATTTCTCGCGGTAATAAATTACGGAGGCACAATGGTGTGTCGCAGTTATTGTCACGGGCAATATGAGGCTTTAGTGTGGATAAATGTTGCTACTAGATGTGACCCAAAATCAAGCCTTAACGACAGAAAAAGGAAAAATTTGAGACAACCTGATTCATGCGCCAAGTCGACCTTGCCCTGGCCTGGCGAAGGGATAGTTGCCACCAGTTCTGTGCTCAAGAAAGTTTCAACTACATTTTCCCCCTGCCTCCTGGGCCTGTTTCCCGGCGGATAACAACGGCTGTTCCAGTTCCCATATCCTCAACCCAGACAATCAAGATTCATGCAATCAATATCACCCTCATTAATGCACGAACGGGCACCGACAGGGATTGGTGATCTGCCGATATCTATAGAAAAAGAGTACACAACACCCTCCGCCCGGTGACTTGCCGAACTACTTGCTGTTGTGGCCCCAACTGCTTCGTTCCTCTTTGGGCTTGCCGCGCGTCTCCTAGTTCTAAGTTGATCAACTTGAGTAATAAAAGGCGCTTAGAGCAACATGAAGCCGAATTCAAACGAATCTCGGAATCAAAACACAGTTGATCCGTAAATTTTATGACACTGAATTATTGAACGAGCAAAAACATGAAACTTGTACAAACCTCAAATGTGCGATCATACAGACTCGATAAACGGGAACCAAGTTTACAGCCTGCAAGGGACAAGCACGTGCGCCACACGGGTCTAACGTCAGATATGACAAAGTAGCACATTGGACGCGGATGAACAAAGGTTGCTCATAGAAACATGAATCGAAAAGAACACGCAAATAGTGTATGTAAGAGAGTAGTATCACGAAATCAGAAAGAACAGTGCCTTCGAAGGATTTTATACATCCGACCGGTACACTTGGTTGGCTCCAGCTTGCTCCCCATCTAATTATAGAGTGGGAGGTACGAAGGTTTAAATTCGGGGGTTGTGCAACAGGATTTGATAAGGTATTGGTCGAAGAGTAGAAAATAAATTAGATGTGGCTTGGGCAGTAATAAAGCTTGGAGGCGGAAAGGTGGGAAGGAAGGTAAAAGACCGAAGATTAGTTGCAAATGGAGAACTAGACGGTAACAGTGTTTATAAAAACTAGAGAAGTGAAAAAGAAGAGCAGATGTGACGGATACTGCTGCTTTCGGCAACCACTACTCCAGCGGCCATCCGTCCAATTTTCAAACGGCGGTTTCTGCGCTTAGCACTTCCATCGGGATTAGGTCATTTGCTGTTCTAACGGCGAGAGAATATTCTTCTCATGCTCCCTGGAACGCTATTCTTCAACTTCAATTTGTATCCTCTAGTGACAGTAAAATCACCTGGGTTTGCCAGTGGCGTGATCAAACTCTCAAGATCAACATACCTCTCGCGGGTTTCAAAAGCTTCTACTGGATCGCCTCCTCGCCTCCTGCACTCGATCGAGAGCGCGTTCAATGCCCTGAGCATCTGCTGGTGGGCTAGTTTTCTAAGGATAGTAAACCACCTGGTGGGGCCTCTTTGAGCCTGTTTGAGAAGCTTGAGACCCTTTATCAATAAGGGCCGCCAAGGCTGGGGGCAGCATTCCAAGTTAGGCCCAACGAAGGCCTCGTAATAAGGCGATGTAACCCAGGGTCTTCTAGACGCAACGATCCTTTTAGGCCAGTAGACTTCGCTTAGGACCTCACGAATGGCCGCACAGCATTGCGCTTCAGATCGGGAGTTGTCTGATAGTTATTTCAAGGTCCTCTGCAGTTGTCACTTTAGCTAATTCAGTGGGCTGGTTTCCTCCCACAAGATAACTAGCCGATTGAGGTTTCTATCCTTGTGGAAGGTGGATGCTTTGGGTTCCAGACCACTGACCAGCACTGCCCTGTATCCAGACCTCCCTGCATAGAACTTGTCGCTACGGAGCCAACCAACGTTGTAAAACGAATCATGGGCTCTCCAGACTTATGAGCGAACGGCTTGTGAATAAAATGAAGAACGATGGTGCGAGGATGGAGCCCCGTGGTACCCCACTCAGCCAACATCCTTCCTGAGATATGACATCCCCAAATTGACATGGAAAGTCCTGCCTGTGATTGGCCTATAGACCTACCCAGTATTTTTCGGAGACAAGCCGAAAGCATTCAAACTTTCCAGGGGCAAAAGGTGAATGAATGGGCTAAATGCCTTCAGAACGTCGAGGCAGTGGACCTCTACTCTATCCCCTTGGTCCAACCTTCGGGTAACCTTGTTCATGAAACAGGTAAGGTTTGACAAGCAGGCTCTCCGACGGATAAACTGGAGCTGGCTTGTCACGTCCAACCTGTGGACACCCGCGTGGTTAGCAATACTGTCTCTCAAAGCCCGCCACAGTGCCCCCAAAAATATCGCAGGTAAACTGAGAGGCCCGTAGTTGGAACAGGTTTCTCTCCCCCAGGCTTTGTGGATGAGGTTACCGTCGCCCTGAGCCGGCACTGGAGCAAGCCATCGTCTTAGAACGATGCTTTGGACAGCATAGTCAGGAGCGGGTCAAAAGCTCAGCCAGTGGCTCCATTGCCGAATGGTCACCGCCTCACCCTGTTGCCTTAGCTCTTACCAAGCCAACTAGGATATTAAGAACCTCACTTGCCTCGATGGCTTCCTCCGACGTTTGAGAAGAAGCCGCTGTGGTGAACCGTGGAGGGCCTGAATTCCCCTTGCATCGTCTATGCACCTGCCGGAAGTGGTGCCTGAGCGATTCTGCTTTCTTCAGATTGTTGACGGCCGCTCAAACCTGCGGATCTCATACATTTTCAAAGGCCACCCATTGATTCGCCCCGGAGCGCACCTAATTGTAACAACCCTCCGGGTTGGTTTAAGCTGTTTTGGCTACGTGCGCTTTGTACTTCCTTTGGCATTCGTCCTGACCTTTACCCTTCCTGGCTCTTCCAGTTTATTACTGCGGGTGTCGTCTGTGACCACCACCGCTTCGGTATCTGGCGCGAGCAGAGTTCTCCTTCTTGATAGCTCTATGTTCTTCTTCATCTGGGAGTTTTGATCTGTCGAAATTTAGTGCCAAGCGGAGTACTCCGCGGAACCTCAAACTGACTGTCTGAGAAGTTCCGTGGATATATCATGATGACAAGGACTAGGGTAGATGGTAACTGCCCTTTCCTCCATCAGGCCTCCTCCGTAGCATGCGGAGTCAGGCCTCCATTATGTATGCAGCCTGGCTGACTGTGGCAAAACGACTACATAGGGGCTATTTACTTAACCCGGTCAACGCCTCATGCGTTGAGGTCCCCTGCTATCAAGACTTCTCTCAAGCAGGCGAGAAGACATCAGTGTTGTAATAGCACCTTTCCGTGTTGGAGACGACGGACTGCTGCGCACAAGGGCCATCTTCAGCTCCGCGGGGCAAGCCATGGATGCGGCTGAAGTCGCTTGTATATGGGAAAGAAGTAGCTGGAATTCTTCTTGTTATTGTCCCATCGCGAGACGTAGATTCCCTTAGCCCCGCTATCCGCGCGGCCGTTCCACGCGGCCGGCTAGAAAACTGATAGATATTTGGTATCGGATAACCTCCTGGGGTTGAACCAAAGTCTCGGTGTCCCCTGATGCGCCCACATTCAGTGCATGGGCTTCATTTTCCGACCGTATGTTACCCACATCCGCCGCTTCCATGTAAGCCACTGGCGGCCGTGGAGTCCGTAACGTACCTGCGTGGAAATCCTCCCTAGCCATTGTCATATACTTGTATTGTTGAGACCATCCTCTTTATTTTATTGACCCTGGAACAAATACAACACGCATCATTCACCACACTTCAACATTTGTTTATATTTTGCTCACGTGAAGTGGCATAATTTTGACTCGAACTTGGACTGCCGTGACGGTGGTACCTGACATTGGCATTTGTTGAACTCTGGTCCTCGTCGCTAGACGCTGTGGCCGTACAGTTGAGGTTTGTACATATTTATATGCGTATAACTTGTCAATCCAGTTCCGTAGAAACCACGAATCAATCTTGATCTGGTTTTGGGATTAGGATTGAATTGGCTACGCATTACTCACAACCGGAATAACCGTTACAGTACTCAGATTGGGATCTCCATGACGAAATCAATCAGAAATGCCAAGAAGAAGACGAAGGCCAACCGAAGCTGGACAGAAAGTAACCCGGCAAGTCCCTGGGGTATTTTTGGGTGATTCTCATCCCTCAGATATTGCCAAGTCTTCTAGTTTTGTCAGTGGTATAGACTATAAAGATGATGACATCTATCGACTGAGAATAGTTGAGTTAGAAACCCAGCTTATGCATGCTAGGGGAGAAGCAAAATCTGCCAGGAAAGGTCAACTCCAGAGACGGGAGCGAGGGGCGACTTTGGAGACCACAGAGCGCACAGCCAGTCAGCCTAGCAGTTCCGTGGAGCGACCAAAGGCGACCTGTACCACTGTGAACTACTCTATTGGCTTACCAAGAGTGGAATTATCCCCATTCGACGGGAGCGCAGACAAGTGCTGTAAGTTCGGTAAACGATACGAGAACTTAGTGGAAAGAAGAGTATCCGATCCAGGACAGAGATTCTTGTATTTACTACATTACTGTCGTGGAAGGGCCAGGGAAGCTACCGACGGGTGCTCGATGCTGGATCCCAAAGAAGGTTACACTCGGGCACGTGAAATGCTGAAAAACCTATTTGGGCAACCATTTAAAGTAGCCAGGAACTTGATCGACGGTGTACTATCAGGGGCAAAACTTTCCCAAGGCGAGTCGGGCTCTCTAGCCAGCCTAGTGATAAAAATGCAGAACTGCAGCGTCGCACTGAATCACCTAAATTACCGATCGGACCTGAACGCACTGCGCACATTGGAGACCATAGTGCGCATTTTGCCCACAGAACTACAGGGTAGATGAGCCGAAGAAGCCGAAAGGATCAGTGGATTTGGGCGAGAAACCATGTTTGAAGACCTGACGCAGTTTATAGACCGTCACGATCGAATAGCAAACAGTCTTTTCGGTCAACTCGTGCACGAGACGAGCAAGTTACCTAGGATTACGACGAAGCAAACCTGGACCAGGGAGCCAAGTAGGAGCCAACCATGAGCAGACACACAAGCATTATCTCGTGAAGGTGGAAACTTGCCGGTGTGTAAGGTTTGTGGGGCGCCTCATCGCCTAGCGGAATGTCCTCGCTTCCGAAACGTAGACACCAATCAACGATGGGAAATAGCTAAGAGACTATACGTTTGCTTCGTCTGTCTCAACGAGTCACATCGAGCAGCAATGAACCGAACGAAACCCAGTTGTAGTCAGGGTAGATGCAATGAATAGCACCATTACTTACTACACAAATGCCAGAAATCGAATGCCAAAGAAACCCCGACGCCAAGTGTGGTCTGCTCAGTGTCTCGCTCCACTGACAAGCCCATTCGCCTGAGGGCAATAACGGTTGGCGTAGAAACCCCAGATGGGGTTATAAAAGCATTGGCCCTCGTAGATAGTGGCTCGGATGCCACCCTGGTAAGGAAGGAGTTTGCAGAGAGATATGGGATTTGAGGGAATCAATCTTCATTTGCGGTGAGCACAGTGAGTGGCGCCCAGGTCATCCAGTCAACCAAACTGCACCTACAACTCGTTTCCTTGGCCAACAGCGATGGAGCAGAAGCTCTAGAAGCATTCACCATAAAGGATCTGCCGATGAGAGCGCGTCAGTCAGTGCAATCGATTCTGACTCAGTGGTTGCACCTCGACGGGGTCACGATCGAGGAGTGCAGAATAACAAAATTGATTTGCTGATCGGTTGTGATGTACCGCAAGCGCATTGGGTCCTGGATCGAAGAATAGGAAGCCGCAAAGCACCCTATGCAGTACGCACTATATTCGGCTGGACCTTATATGGTAGTACAGACGGAAGATGCGGCAAACAAATCCGAATCAATACAAGGATGCTTGACAGCATCCTTGTATTTTGATGTCACCGAGTTGATCCAGGCTGTGCAGACAGTCGCGCCATCGGCTATCGTCGGCATCTTGGAGAGGTTCGTCCTAAGGGATCATAGAAGCTTGAGACTGATGGATGAATTCCTCTCCGTGTGGCTGGTCTTTTGGCAGGCCCAGAGTGAATATGAATTCCAAACCTCCGGGTTTTCACTTAAGTCCAAGCTTGCTCTCGGTTTGTGGAGTAGTTCCCAAAAGCTCTCTCGTACACTCCATTTTCTCGGACTTCGGGATAACATTGAGCACCTCCTGGCTGTTTGAAGTCTATTTGGTGAGGTTGAATCCCACGGCCTTTAGAGTGGCGATCAGTTTGGCCACATATAGAGTAGCAGTATTTGGGTCGTCAAAGTAACACAGAAAATTGTCCAAGTATAAGTAACAATAATAATAATAATAATGGTTTATTTCGGGGACACCCGAAGCATGCTCGATTGCATGGCCCATTGCTCTTCCTTAAAGATTGCTGGTGCCGCCAAAACGCTTGAGGGTTTCCCGGAGGGCAAAGTTAGCACAGAGGGGGGATGATACGGTCTCGAAGGGATGCACGGTCAACCTGTACTAGTCTGGTGCACGATATGCGTCTCTTTCAGGCCACCAGAGATAACGAAAAGCGTCCCTGTCTTCAACGAGCATCTTCACTTCTAGGAGCATTTCATGTATGTCCTCAGAGACGGTCACGTTTCCTAGCCAAAAACGGCACAAAACCCCCGACCAGTGGTGTTGTCCAGTCTGGGCCCTGTAGTATATGGTCGTTGAGCGATACACCCTGACATTTCGCGGCACAGTCGAAAACCACCCTGACCTTCCCCGGTTTCTTTGGGTTCACGACCGGGTGATGAGGTAGGTACCACCTCAAATTTGCGCCTGATTACCGCTGCATCCACCCTTTCTATATACCAAGTTGATGTTACGTCGCATGGCTCGCGTGTATTCTATCCTTAACTATGGTTCTCGAATTAGCCTGGTTTTCAGGAAGCATAATATTTTCAGAGCCACTTCCCGGCCGTTTGGCATAGGTTTCATGTTGGGTCTCCACGAGACAGGAACCTCAAAACGACTAGTTACACACTTGACCTGCTCGGCCACCATTTTCAAAGCCGCCCTATTCTCTCGTGATGGGGCATCTCTATCAATGGCCAGTTCGGGAAATTCGACGTTATACAGATGTTTGAATGCCTGTTCAATGTTCGCCGTTCCCACCGAAGTGCAGTTGATTCGGATTTGTTTGCCGCATCTTCCGTCTGTACTACCATATAAGGTCCAGCCGAATATAGTGCGTACTGCATAGGGTGCTTTGCGGCTTCCTATTCTTCGATCCAGGACCCAATGCGCTTGCGGTACATCACAACCGATCAGCAAATCAATTTTGTTATTCTGCACTCCTCGATCGTGGCCCCGTCGAGGTGCAACCACTGAGTCAGCCCATTCGCCTGAGGGCAATAACGGTTGGCGTAGAAACCCCAGATGGGGTTATAAAAGCATTGGCCCTCGTAGATAGTGGCTCGGATGCCACCCTGGTAAGGAAGGAGTTTGCAGAGAGATATGGGATTTGAGGGAATCAATCTTCATTTGCGGTGAGCGCAGTGAGTGGCGCTCAGGTCATCCAGTCAACCAAACTGCACCTACAACTCGTTTCCTTGGCCAACGGCGATAGAGCAGAAACTCTAGAAGCATTCACCATAAAGGATCTGCCGATGAGAGCGCGTCAGTCAGTGCAATCGATTCTGACTCAGTGGTTGCACCTCGACGGGGTCACGATCGAGGAGTGCAGAATAACAAAATTGATTTGCTGATCGGTTGTGATGTACCGCAAGCGCATTGGGTCCTGGATCGAAGAATAGGAAGCCGCAAAGCACCCTATGCAGTACGCACTATATTCGGCTGGACCTTATATGGTAGTACAGACGGAAGATGCGGCAAACAAATCCGAATCAACTGCACTTCGGTGGGAACGGCGAACATTGAACAGGCATTCAAACATCTGTATAACGTCGAATTTCCCGAACTGGCCATTGATAGAGATGCCCCATCACGAGAGAATAGGGCGGCTTTGAAAATGGTGGCCGAGCAGGTCAAGTGTGTAACTAGTCGTTTTGAGGTTCCTGTCCCGTGGAGACCCAACATGAAACCTATGCCAAACAGCCGGGAAGTGGCTCTGAAAATATTATGCTTCCTGAAAACCAGGCTAATTCGAGAACCATAGTTAAGGATAGAATACACGCGAGCCATGCGACGTAACATCAACTTGGTATATAGAAAAGGTGGATGCAGCGGTAATCAGGCGCAAATTTGAGGTGGTACCTACCTCATCACCCGGTCGTGAACCCAAAGAAACCGGGGAGGGTCAGGGTGGTTTTCGACTGTGCCGCGAAATGTCAGGGTGTATCGCTCAACGACCATACACTACAGGGCCCAGACTGGACAACACCACTGGTCGGGGGTTTTGTGCCGTTTTTGGCTAGGAAACGTGACCGTCTCTGAGGACATACATGAAATGCTCCTAGAAGTGAAGATGCTCGTTGAAGACAGGGACGCTTTTCGTTATCTCTGGTGGCCTGAAAGAGACGCATATCGTGCACCAGACTAGTACAGGTTGACCGTGCATCCCTTCGAGACCGTATCATCCCCCCTCTGTGCTAACTTTGCCCTCCGGGAAACCCTCAAGCGTTTTGGCGGCACCAGCAATCTTTAAGGAAGAGCAATGGGCCATGCAATCGAGCATGCTTCGGGTGTCCCCGAAATAAACCATTATTATTATTATTATTGTTACTTATACTTGGACAATTTTCTGTGTTACTTTGACGACCCAAATACTGCTACTCTATATGTGGCCAAACTGATCGCCACTCTAAAGGCCGTGGGATTCAACCTCACCAAATAGACTTCAAACAGCCAGGAGGTGCTCAATGTTATCCCGAAGTCCGAGAAAATGGAGTGTACGAGAGAGCTTTCGGGATCCCCTTCAAAAACGGAGCACACGCTTGGTCTCCAGGGGAAACCCAGAGGTGACAAATTCAGTTTTACTCTAGACCTACCCAAACGACCAGTCACACGGTCAGGAATCCTATCATCAGTCTCAAGCCTCTATGACCCGCTAGGTGTCGTTTCGCCATGGTTGTTACCGGGAAAGTGCTTGCTGCAATCGCTGTGCCAAAGAGGGACGGGTTGGGACGAACCTCTCCAGGATGACGACGATAAGCGATGGCGCGACTGTCTGCACAGCCTGGAGCAACTTGATGAGATCAAAATACAAAGATGCTTAACATGAATCAAGTGCACGAACAACGCCCAACTCCACTTATTTTCCGATGCATCAGAAATAGGCTACGGGGTAGTCGCTTACGGCTGCTGGATGGGCACAAATGGTGGGCGGCACAGCCAGATACCATTCGCAAAAGCGGGAGTGGCTCCACTGAAAACGGTGTCCATGCCAAGGCTGGAATTGTCGACAGCAGTACTGGGCTTGAAAGCCGCGAAGCTGGTTAGAAGATGCTTCGACCAGATAAACTGGGAACCAAACTTTTGGACGGACCCAGCCACGGCAATCCATTACATAAACAACATTACCACTCGTTTTAACACTTTCGTGGCCAACAGACCC
Organism: Fasciola hepatica; assembly: GCA_948099385.1. NCBI lineage: Eukaryota > Metazoa > Platyhelminthes > Trematoda > Plagiorchiida > Fasciolidae > Fasciola > Fasciola hepatica. Next base: position 1,869,296 of record CANUEZ040000012.1, on the reverse strand, counting down.
CACGAGTCGACCAAGACCAACGGCACTATGTACAATCCGCCAGTAGCGCGGCCGACTTCTGCTCAAGGGGCCTAAAAACACTAGAGAGGTTGCAGATGTGGACAGTGGGACCGGCTTTCTCAACTGCAGCTAGAGAGATGTGGCCAATGCTATTATTACCTAAAGCTAATGATGGCGGTATCGAGACTAAAAGACTGATATTATCTACAAACTTCACGGGAAGCGTAAGCCTAATAGAAAAACTGTGCCAATTTCCCAACTGGACAAAAATGTTAAGAGCCGTGGTCTGGTGGACACGATACAAAGTACTCTTATTGATTTTAAAAGACGCCAGACCACAAAACACATTGAATTTGGGGACGGTACTACCGGGCGAGCCGAATCAAGCCAAACTCGAAGTTCTACACCTACAGCAACTAGACGCCTTCCCGTTCGAGGCCCGCGAGCTAGCCAGGATAAATGATAACACCAAAGGAAGCAGGCTGTTGCACAGCAGTGTCCGAAGGCTAAACTCCATGCGAACCAATGGACTACCGAGAGTTGGAGGGCGGCTGACGAATTCAAATCTAGAGTACGAAACAAAACACCCCATAATAATCCCTGGTGACCACTACATAACGAGATGCCTGATAGACCATGTACATCGAGAAGAGGGACACGCAGGCTTGAATCACTTATTGAACAATATACGTCGACGACTTTGGGTGACAAAGGGACCAGCGACGGTCAAGCGAGTCATAGGCAACCGCATCACTTGTCGTCGCCGGAGAGCGGTAGCAGGCCAACAAATGATGGCCCCCTTCTAGCCGTAAGAGTTCAACCGAGATGGTGCCCGTTCGTGGAAACTGGCGTCGGCTGCTTTGGCCCGTTACTTGTACGATAGCAAAGGAGCACCCAAAAGAGTAATGGCTGCCTGATAACACGTTTACAATCCAGAGCAGTCCATCCTGAAGTAATGCACAGTACGACCACCGATTCATTTCTAATGGCCTTTCAAAGGTTCATCGCGAGGCGGGGCGTCCCCAAGAATGCATACTCAGACAATGGCTCGAACTTCGTTGGAGCTCATAAGGAGTTGGAAAAGTGGTGTAACCGCCTAGATCACGCCAAAATACAAAACAAAACCGTAGCAAGGGGATAGAATGGCACTTCAACCCACCTTATGCCAGTCATCGTGATGGCGTTTGAGAAAGACTGATACGACAGACTAGGAGAATACTCACAGCCCTGACCTCACAACAAACCCTCGATGACGAGACGCTGACTACTTCACTAACCGAAGTAGAACGCATATTGAACAACAGACCCCTGGTGCCGATCGTCCCAGACCCGGAAGGCAAACCGGCACTCACCCCGAACGACCTGTTAATACTTCGGTCAAACGCAGGAACAACCACACCGAAAACCCTGCGTGGAACGTACATCGTTGGATGGAAACAAGTGAACCGCCTGGCACAGGCTTTCTGGAAACGATGGACGAGGGAGTACTTACTGACACTGCAGCTTCGGCAAAAGTGGATCTCCAAACAGAGGTCGTTCAGACGTGGCGATGTGGTCATTCTCGTGGAGAGCCACTTACATAAAGACGATTGGCCGGTTGGAGTGATCAAGGGCTGCCGTACGGAAATCGACGGCCTCGTGCGCGCGGTGGTGGTGAGAACGCACAAAGGAGACGTACTGAGAGATGTCCGTAAGATACGTCTTCTTGAAGGTGACAGTGGCGAGGGCGAGGTCGACGCCACAGACCAAACTAAATCCGTGTCTGCTGATACCAGATGAAGCTGAATTCATTTATTTATTCCTCATGGATTCTTTCGTAGGACCCGACTCTTCGCACCGTCTTCGAAGTATATTTGTGTTTAATTTCATGCGATGTTCACGATTAACTATGGACTTAGTTGCCCAAACCTTAGTTTATCACACGACACGACATTGTTTGTGAAGTAGCAAACGCTCTTAAACAAGCGCCTGCTGACCTTTTGAAAAATTACCTCTTCTCCCGTGACCTATTTTTATTACTATTTAACCTGTGTGCAAGAGTACATAAGTCGTGAGTCGAACATACTTCTTATTTGGTAACAACACACGTTGACCCCTTGACGTTCGAGTAAGCCGTAGCCATCTATATTTTCCACCACGAATCCTCAGTCTTCACCTTGCCACGTACTTTACTCTTGTTCATGCAGCTTTTCTATCCATATTCCGTGATCTGTCTACGCATCCCAATCACATCGAAGCCCCCTTATTTATACGGATAATGTCATGTCATTCTCAGAAGAAACCCTGAGACATCGAGAGATGGCGCATAACCTCAAAAAGCCTGCAATCGTGTCTGCAACTGACCGAGGATGGACGAAATTCATAGCTACCTGCGTATGCACTGAATTAGGGCCTAGGTAGAATAGGGCGAATCAGTAGCCAGCTTATTCCTTGGATGTTGACCGTTTCATGGGAGGATTTGGTGGGCGGTGTAATGTACATGCGTGGAAATCCTCCCTAGCCATTGTCATATACTTGTATTGTTGAGACCATCCTCTTTATTTTATTGACCCTGGAACAAATACAACACGCATCATTCACCACACTTCAACATTTGTTTATATTTTGCTCACGTGAAGTGGCATAATTTTGACTCGAACTTGGACTGCCGTGACGGTGGTACCTGACATTGGCATTTGTTGAACTCTGGTCCTCGTCGCTAGACGCTGTGGCCGTACAGTTGAGGTTTGTACATATTTATATGCGTATAACTTGTCAATCCAGTTCCGTAGAAACCACGAATCAATCTTGATCTGGTTTTGGGATTAGGATTGAATTGGCTACGCATTACTCACAACCGGAATAATCGTTACAGAGTCCCCTGCCCGTTATATGGTTTTTCAGTAGCTTCTGGCCACTCCGAAAGCATGTCCGGCTGTTTCAGCAACTTCTTGGCTGCAGTTTACTGGACTACTTGCCACTGCAACAGACAAACGTCACGCAATCGAAATGAGTTGACTAGCCAAGTTTTTTATTGGCCTCCGAGTAGTGGTTTCGCTTCCCTTGATGTTTCTCCTGGACGAGTGATTGTCAATAGCGCCACCCGGTGTTGATGAAACTCTGGGTACGAGGAGAACAGTTGGGCTGAAGCCCGTGGGGGAACTAAGTAGTTTCGTCGGCCTTCCTTTAGTTTGAAGATACGAGTCATCGGGTTAAACTACAATAGCACCTCCTCGGCAATCTTGACCCCCCATGCAGCCAGTAAAGCTATCCCATTACCTGGAATCAAGGTAGGTCACAGCAACTGGCCTGCTCCACTCATCCCGGATCCCCTGGGCATCCTTCCATTCACCAGGTCGGAGGACTCGCCTAATAGCCATGTGGCCAGCTGTACTGGTCATCCTATCATTAATAACAGTATATTTCTCGACCGCGGCCGAGAAGCCCGCTTGACATCATGATCGGAAGATGCGTGGTGCCCCTGACCACCGCGCTCCATCTTTTTCGGAGTGCAACCTCAGTCTCGACTCGGAGCTCGACGAACGACTGGAGGAGGGCTCCTTTACACGGGTTACTGCGGTGAAAATATGGTACACTGAACAACAGAGGGCACTAGACTCAGTAAACCGTCGTCCCTTTCCGGCTACACTAGCTGCTTTCTGGTTAACCCTTGGAGGTGCAGCCTGGATCAGGAGCTCTGTAACAGGTAGAACCTTCCGGATCAGTGTAGATGAGTGTTTCGCGAGTGAACTTGCTGCACAGTTGAATATCCCGGGGTTCACTACTGGGGCTTATGCACATTCTGATATTCGTAAACGACTTTGCAGTAGAGTTCCAGAACCCCGTCTTCGTACTTGCGGATGACACCAAAGGGGCCTGGCTCACATGGGGACGGTTTCATCCAGCGAGATATGTGCACGTGTGCCGGTTTTTCGTGGAACTGCATCTTCGACTGAATGCATCCAAGTGTTTGCTTTCAGCGAGAGACATGGATACTACTTGAAGCATTTAGGGTCATCGGGGAACGAGAATACAATCCCATGCCTGAGTAGGTCAGAGGGTCTAGGGGTTACAATCGCTGGTAATCTCAAGCCGGGTGAGCTATGTCGGTTAAATGCCCAGAAACCCTTCAGAGCTCTCTGGCAACCCTGAAGAAAGTTAGCAAAGGAAGAGCGAGAGGTTCTATCGCCATTGTTAATAAAGTTTCAGCTTACCCGTATGGAGAATTTTGCACAGGCTTGGTGAGCTTGCATGGTAGAGAACAATGAGATCATGTAGCTGTTGCAAGGACGTTTCTGGAGATAGGTTGCCTAAAGAGGCTCAGCAATGAGCAACGCCTCAAGAGGCAAAATTTTTATCCGCTGGAGCTTGGAAAGCCCCGGGTGATTTCACAAAACTTTCAATATTACGGGAGGAGTAGCCTAGCAGGATGGGGGAATCAGGCTGTTTTTGATGCTTGGAGGCAACGCCGTAGTCCGAGTATATGCTCTTCAGTAAACGAAGGAATCCTGCTGAGACCAAATATTTTCTGTTATGTAGGAAGCTACCGGAATAAGCTACCAAGCGAATTGGATGCGGCTTCCACAAAAAGATATTTTGGGAAACAGTGTGACTGGAGATGGAGCTATACACTTGCTAAAAGCGGACAGTGAGCGGTACTGGAACCATCTCCCACCTTCCCCAGCGTTTTACGAGCATCTGAGCCGTGCCCCCTGTAACTGCCGGTCGTGGAAAATCCCCCTTTTTCCCTCGCGATTCAGTGTTTTTCCTAACATCACTCATTTCCATACACTATTGACTTGTCTTTACAAACTGGTTGTTTTTATGGACCAGTTGTTGTTTGTTCGCGCCCAGAGCGCTATTTTGGCACATCCTTGTTCAGGACCTGCGTGACGCACGTGCTGTTTGCTCACACGCTGCTATTCGGTTTCTCGTTTTTGAGTCCTTGTGGTCGTATTATTGAGGTTTGTTTATTTTTATGTCATTGTTCATGTAATAATCTAGTATCGTAGAATATCACGGATAATCGTCTTTTGATTTCGGGATCCGTTGCGAATTTGGCTATGCATTGCTCAAACGCCCGATACAATATTCAATAGACGAATTTGGAACGAGGAAAAACACGCAAAATGCCAAGAAAGTGATCGAAAACATTGGAATCCGGACAGGAGGTAACACGGCAAGTCTCTGGGGAGGTTTTGGGTACATTTGATTCTTTAGTTATTGCTAGATCGCCTAGTCGTGTCAGTGCTAGCTCATGTGTTAATGAGAGCAATATTGATCGTAAGGATGTTGATTTAAATAGGCTGAGAATACTAGACCTAGAACAACAGTTACTATCGGCTAGACTACAAGCACAGGAAGCAGAGAAGAAGTGTACACAGAAAGAACGAGAGCATGAGACCAGAGACTTCGACACTTCCGATGCATCAGGGTGCAATAAGATGGGGAACCCCAAGCCGGTCGCCGATTACAAACCACCATCGATCGATCTGCCTAGAGTGGAGTTAACGGTTTTTGACGGGCGAGCTGAGCAATACTGCAAGTTTGTCAAGCAGTTCGAGACGTTCGTTGAAAATAAGGTAACCGACCCTGGGCAAAGGCTTCTTTACCTTACTCACTACTGCCGAGGCCGAGCAAGAGAAGCTATCGACGGGTGCACCATGCTCGATCCAGAACAAGGCTACACAAGAGCAAGGACGATTCTAAGGGAATCGTTCGGCCAACCGTTCAAAGTAGCCCGTAACCTAATAGAGGGCGTGTTGGTAGGGGCGAAGAGAACCAAGGGCGACGTCTACACAATGGCCGACCTGGTGATCAAGATGCAAAACTACTCAATAGCCCTCGACCATTTAGGTTACAGGGCTGACCTAGATGCCATGCACACTTTGGAAAAAATAGTCCGTCACCTTTCTCCCGAACTACAGGATCGGTGGGCGGAGGAAGCAGAACGGATAAGCCGAAGCGACAGAAAGGCTAGCTTGAAAGACCTGACCGAATTCTTGGACAGGCAAACGAAGATAGCTGACAGCAGGTTCGGCCGACTCATCCGGGACAGCAACCGAACAAACAAGCCCAGTACTAGCCAAGCTCAAACCCCTGCACGGAAACATCCAAAATACCAGCCTTGGACCAATACACATGGCATTTCACGCGATACAACGGCGCAACCCAATTGCAGATCCTGTGGTACTAGCCATGGCCTACCAGAATGCCCCAAGTTCGGCAACGCCACAATAGACGAACGGTGGGGAATGGCGAGGACTGCAGGAGCATGTTTTATCTGTCTCAACACCACGCACCGGGCAACAACCAGTAGGACAAGGAACCGACGTGGTTACGAGGGCTGCACGGGCAGACACCATCGGCTGCTGCATCAGGCGAGAGTAACCATATCCGAGGCGAGTACCAAGCCCAGTGTGATTTGTTCAACGTCACGATCTGCCAGTAAACCGGTGCGTTTAGGCGTAGTGGCCGTGGGAGTAGTGACTGTAACAGCCGGTCGTGGAAAATTCCCCTTTTTCCCTCGCGATTCAGTGTTTTTCCCCAACATCACTCATTTCCATACACTATTGACTTGTCTTTACGAACTGGTTGTTTTTCTGGACCAGTTGTTGTTCGTTCGCGCCCAGAGCGCAATTTTGGCACATCCTTGTTCAGGACCTGCGTGACGCACGTGCTGTCTGCTCACACGCTGCTATTCGGTTTCTCGTTGTTGAGTCTTTGTGATCGTATTATTGAGGTTTGTATATTGTTTATGTCATTGTTTATTTTAATAATCTAGTATCGTGGAATTATCACGGATAATCGCCTTCTGATTTCGGGATCCGTTGCGAATTTGGCTACGCATTGCTCAAACGTTCGTAACAATACTCAATAGATCTATTTGGAACGAGGAAAAATCACGCAAAATGCCAAGAAAAGGATCAAAAGCAGTCGAATCCGGACAGGAAGTAATACGGCAAGTCTCTGGGGCGGTTTTGGGTACATATGATTCTTTAGTTAATGCTAGATCGCCTAGTCCTGTCAGTGCTAGCTCATGTGTTATTGAAAGCAATACTGATCGTAAAGATGTCGATTTATATAAGCTGAGAATACTAGAACTAGAGCAACAGTTACTATCGGCTAGACTACAGGCGCATGAAGCAGAGAAGTGTACACAGAAACAGCGAGAGCATGAGACCAGAGACTTCGACACTTCCGATAGGTTAGAGTGCAATAAGGTAGGGAACCCCACGCCGGTCGCCGATTACAAACCACCATCGATCGATCTGCCTAGAGTGGAGTTAACGGTTTTGGACGGGCGAGCTGAGCAATACTGCAAGTTTGTCAAGCAGTTCGAGACGTTCGTTGAAAATAAGGTAACCGACCCTGGGCAAAGGCTTCTTTACCTTACTCACTACTGCCGAGGCCGAGCAAGAGAAGCTATCGACGGGTGCACCATGCTCGATCCAGAACAAGGCTACACAAGAGCAAGAAAGATTCTGAGGGACTTGTTCGGCCAACCGTTCAAAGTAGCCCGTAACCTAATAGAGGGCGTGATGGCAGAGGCAAAGAGAACCAAGGGCGACGTCTACACCATGGCCGACCTGGTGATCAAGATGCAGAACTTCTCAATAGCCCTCTACCATTTAGGTTACAGGGCTGACCTAGACGCCATGCACACTTTGGAAGGCATAGTCCGTCACCTCTCTCCCGAACTACAGGGTCGGTGGGCGGAAGAAGCTGAACGGATAAGCCGAGGCGACAGAGAAGCCAACGTCGAAGACCTGACTGAATACTTAGACAGGCAAACGAAGATAGCTGACTGCAGGTTCGGCCGACTCATCCGGGACAGCAACCGAGCAAACAAGCCCGGTACTAGCCAAGCCCAAACCCCTGTACGGGAATATCCAAAATACCAGCCTTGGACCAACACACACGTCATTTCACGAGATGCTACGGCGAAACCAAATTGCAGATCCTGTGGTACTAGCCATGGCCTACCAGAATGCCCCAAGTTCGGCAACGCCACAATAGACGAACGGTGGGGAATGGCGAGGACTGCAGGAGCATGTTTTATCTGTCTCAACGCCACGCACCGGGCAGCAGCCTGTAGGACAAGGAATCGATGTGGTTACGAGGGCCGCACGGGCAGACACCATCGGCTGCTGCATCAGGCGAGAGTAACCATATCCGAGGCGAGTACCAAGCCCAGTGTGATTTGTTCAACGTCACGATCTGCCAGTAAACCGGTGCGTTTAGGCGTAGTGGCCGTGGGAGTAGTGACTCCGACTGGGATAGTCAAGGCGTCGGCTTTCGTTGATAGTGGATCCGACACCACTTTAGCGAAAGAGCGGTTTGCCGACAAACACCAACTGGCTAAAGGTGCGACGTCGTTAGCAGTGAGCACGGTGGGTGGAACACAGGTAATGACTGCCGGTAGATTAAGGCTGCAACTCATCTCTCTAGACACTAACGAGGAAATTGAACCAACGGAGGCATTCACGTTAGCGGATCTCCCCATGCGAGCACCAAGGTCGGTGGACGCAATCTTGACAAGGTGGCCCCACCTGCAGGATGTAACCGTCGTAGACTGGGAAGATGATGAGGTGGATCTCCTCATCGGATGCGACGTGCCAGAGGCGCATTGGGTGCTTGACCAAAGAGTGGGCGACCGCCAGGCACCTTATGCCGTACGCACGGCTCTGGGATGGATGTTATACGGTCCAGTAGGGGTACGCGGTTCCGTGAATTACTTATCCGCCGAAACGGACCGCATAGAGTATCATCTGCAACGGCTGTATGAAAAGGAGTTTCATGACATTGGAGACGAAAGACCGACGTTGTCTCAAGAGGATCACTTCGCTCTACAAACGGTGCGGCAAGGCTCTAGAGGCCTCAAAAAACAGTTCGAGGTTCCCCTCCCATGGCGCACATCGGTCGACCCGTGGACTGACAACAGAAATTATGTTCTCCAACGATTACTACGACTAAAAGAACGCTTCATTGGAGACCAGAATCTGTGGGAACGATACGCGGATTTGATGAAGCGAAACGAGGCCCTCGGTTACGTTGAAAAGGTGCCTGTTAACACCGACAGCAAAAGGGGTATCTGGTATCTGCCTCACCATCCGGTTATCAACCCCAAGAAACCCAATAAACTGCGGGTGGTTATCGACTGTGCAGCCAAGTTCCAGGGCAAGTCGTTAAACGATCGCCTACTACAGGGGCCTGACTGGACCACACCACTGATCGATGTTCTGTGCCGTTTCAGAGTGGGTAAAGTGGCTTTGTCTGCCGACATTAGGGAAATGTTCCATCAGGTGAAGATAATGGTAGGAGAACGAGATGCTTTGCGTTTCCTGTGGTGGGAAGGGAGCGACCGGGACAACGCAGTGGTGAATTATAGGATGACGGTCCACCCCTTCGGAGCCATATCGTCACCATTTTGTGCAAACTACGCCCTCCGGGAATCAGCGAACAAACATGGCGATCTAGTCCATCGGACGGTGGTAGAAAGCGTCAGCAGGAATTTCTACGTCGACGACTACCTTGGGTCATTCGATGATGTGGAATCAGCTCCAGAGCAGTTCAGGGGTCTGACGAGATTGCTGGAAGAGGGCGGCTTCCATCTAACTAAATGGATGTCGAAAGCTTCAGAAGTGCTGAAGGTCATCCCGTATCACGAAAAGGCCGAAAGGGTAAGAGATTTGGACGGCTCTCCACTCCCTATCGAGCGCACCCTAGGAATACAATGGGACGCGGAAACGGACGATTTTGTTTTCGAACTGAACGTTCCCGAGCTGCCAATAACCCGTCGTGGCATACTATCTGCCGTCTCAAGTTTGTTCGACCCGCTCGGTTTCGTCTCACCATGGCTGCTACCAGGAAAGATCTTGCTGCAGCGGCTGTGCCGTAAGAAAGTTGATTGGGACCAGGCACTGGACCAAGGGGACCGGCTGGACTGGGAAGAATTTCTGAACACCTTGAAGAAATTAGGGGACATAAGGATCCCACGACGTTTGACTCCTGGCCATACGACACGGGGTGGAGAACTACGTGCTTTTTTCGATGCATCCGAAGTCGGTTATGGAGCTGTGGTGTACGGACGATGGTGCGCGGGAGATGGATAATATTCCACGAGGATCCTGTTCGCCAAAGCCCGCGTTGCCCCACTGAAGTCGGTCTCGATCCCACGCCTTGAACTCAGCGCAGCTGTGTTGGCAGTCAGGGTGGTGCAAGCTGTGAAGAGATGTTTCGATCTCTACATTTGGTCGGTGAGCTTCTGGACGGATTCAACGATAGTACTTTACTACATCAACAACGTCCAGAGACGGTTTGGTACTTTCGTTGCTAACCGGCTCACGATTATCCACGATGAATCAGCCACGCACCAGTGGAATCATGTCAGGTCTGGCGATAATCCGGCCGACCTGTGCTCCCGAGGTGCGAACAACTTCAGGCAACTGGACACATGGACGAGAGGGCCAAACTTCCTGCAATTGCCCAAACAGGACTGGCCCGTGTTCGAATTAAAAAACCCTACGGAATTGGAACTGGAAATCAAAGGCGTAGTGATAGCAACCAACGTCGTCGAAGCTTCGTCCATTCTATCGCGACTGGCCAGGTTTTCTTCCTGGATGAAGACGCTTCGTTCGCTAGTTTGGTTAACCAGGTTCAAGAGAAATTTACTAGTCATGAAAGGGCTACGGCCCTCAGGTCGGATACGGGTCGGCCCGATAGGTCCCGATGAGCTACAAGCGGCAGAGTATGATATTTTCAGAATGATACAACGCGAGGCTTTCGCCCAAGAACTCAAGAGGGCGAAAGAAGTGGGGCCGACCAATAAAGACATGCCATCTCCAAGAGGCGAGCTAAAGCGTTTAAACCCCAAACTCATCAACGGACTGCTGCGGGTGGATGGTAGGCTGACCAACGCCCACCTGAACTTCGACACAAAGTATCCTATACTGCTGCCTGCGAGACAACCTGTAGTAGAGCTAATGATTCAACACGTCCACGCCATGGAGGGACATGCCGGGGAAAGTCACGTGACGAGCGTCATCCGAAAGCACCTTTGGTTGTTGAGAGGACGAGAGACTGTAAAACGCGTAATCCGACGGTGTGTGCAATGTAGGAGACGCAATGCCACGGCGGGCAAACAACTCATGGCCCCACTACCAGAATGCCGGGTGACTACGGGCTGGTGGCCGTTCAGTGACACCGGGTTGGATTATTTCGGGCCCTTGTGGATGAAGTGCGGGAAAAGATTAGAAAAGCGATACGGATGTATCATGACGTGCATGAAATCACGTGCGGTACACCCAGAAGTCGCACATTCGATGACGACCGGTTCGTCTCTACGGGCCTTGCAAAGATTTATCAACCGAAGAGGCGTACCGGCCGATATATACTCAGATAATGGATCTAACTTTGTGAGCTCTCACCGGGAATTGCAGCGTTGGCACAAGAACATAAACAGGGACGAACTGCAGGATCGAACCGTGGCCTACGGCATACGATGGCATTTCAACCCCCCACAGGCCAGTCACCGAGGCGGCGTATGGGAACGCATGATCCGATCCGCCAGACGGATATTGCTGTCAATCATGGAGCAGCAGCCGCCCGACGACGAGACGCTGAACACCGTCATGACTGAGGTGGAGCGAATCCTGAACAACCGCCCCCTGGTTCCAGTATTGAACGGCGACCCCATCCACGTGGCGCTCACCCCGAACGACTTATTGACGTTAAGGTCGAACGAGGGTTTCCAAGGGCCGGTAAACCTTCGTGGGAGCTACCTCCACGGGTGGAAGCAAGCGAACTATCTTGCCAAGGTCTTCTGGAGGCGATGGCTACGGGAGTACCTACCGGCTTTGCAGACTCGACAGAAGTGGCTGGCCAAAACAAGACCATTCAAAGTTGGGGACGTGGTTATGATCGCCGACGAACGCGCACATTTCAGCGCTTGGTCTTTGCGAGTAGTTACGGAAACCATCAAAAGCACTGACGGAATGATAAGAACGGTGAAGGTGAAGACAGCTAACGGAGTGCTCATTCGTGACATACACAGTATTAACCTACTCGAGAGCGAAGACGGAGAAGCTGATAACCCTGAGGCCTAGTAAACCTTCTTCACGCCAGTAATCGAGGTGGATAAAGAAACACCATATATACCACACGGTCTCCGTCAAACACGTTACAGTGCTCGCGGTCTTCGTTGACATTACAGAAGGTTCTTTCCGATATGTGGTGATGAGTGCGATTCCATTATACAGCCCGATACATACACACATGCACGACGCACTCTACATCCCGTAAACCCATCATACATGTGACAGTGTTCTTTGTTTGCCTTTTGTTGACGCTACCGAATGCCCCTTGCATATGTGGGAGTAGCGGAGCTTAGGTCACACATACATGCTACATTTACTCGTTTTCTTGCCACACGTCTTTTGTTGACATTGCAGAAAGTCCTCCCTTGATATGTAGTCATACCTGTGATTTCATTGTAACCCCGGCACACACACACACACTCAAGCACGTACATCCAGGACAGGACGGCCCCTTACGAGGACAACGTCTATGTGACCATTCAAGCCCGCCATCGGTCATTTGGTCTTGTGGAAGATGTAGACTAGCCTCACGTCTATGTATCCAGTGGATTAGGTGCGACCAGTAGTAGAACGTTGACGACGAGCATAAGGCGCGCGCACTGACAGCAGGGCCTAGGCAGGTAGGAAGAATCAGTACCTTTATACCGAACCTTTGACTTTGCTAAGGATCCAGGAGGACTTTGGTGGGCGGTGTAACAGCCGGTCGTGGAAAATCCCCCTTTTTCCCTCGCGATTCAGTGTTTTTCCTAACATCACTCATTTCCATACACTATTGACTTGTCTTTACAAACTGGTTGTTTTTCTGGACCAATTGTTGTTTGTTCGCGCCCAGAGCGCAATTTTGGCACATCCTTGTTCAGGACCTGCGTGACGCACGTGCTGTCTGCTCACACGCTGCCATTCGGTTTCTCGTTGTTGAGTCTTTGTGATCGTATTATTGAGGTTTGTATATTGTTTATGTCATTGTTTATTTTAATAATCTAGTATCGTGGAATTATCACGGATAATCGCCTTCTGATTTCGGGATCCGTTGCGAATTTGGCTACGCATTGCTCAAACGTTCGTAACAGTGACCACGACTGGGGTGGTCAAAGCGTTGGCTTTCGTCGATAGTGGATCCGACACCACTTTAGCGAAAGAGCGGTTTGCCGACAAACACCAACTGGCTAAAGGTGCGACGTCGTTAGCAGTGAGCACGGTGGGTGGAACACAGGTAATGACTGCCGGTAGATTAAGGCTGCAACTCATCTCTCTAGACACTAACGAGGAAATTGAACCAACGGAGGCATTCACGTTAGCGGATCTCCCCATGCGAGCACCAAGGTCGGTGGACGCAATCTTGACAAGGTGGCCCCACCTGCAGGATGTAACCGTCGTAGACTGGGAAGATGATGAGGTGGATCTCCTCATCGGATGCGACGTGCCAGAGGCGCATTGGGTGCTTGACCAAAGAGTGGGCGACCGCCAGGCACCTTATGCCGTACGCACGGCTCTGGGATGGATGTTATACGGTCCAGTAGGGGTACGCGGTTCCGTGAATTACTTATCCGCCGAAACGGACCGCATAGAGTATCATCTGCAACGGCTGTATGAAAAGGAGTTTCATGACATTGGAGACGAAAGACCGACGTTGTCTCAAGAGGATCACTTCGCTCTACAAACGGTGCGGCAAGGCTCTAGAGGCCTCAAAAAACAGTTCGAGGTTCCCCTCCCATGGCGCACATCGGTCGACCCGCGAACTGATAACGGAAATTACGTTCTCCAACGGTTACTACGACTAAAAGAACGCTTCATTCGAGACCAGAATCTGTGGGAACGATACGCGGATTTGATGAAGCGAAACGAAGCCCTCGGTTACGTTGAGAAGGTGCCCGCCAACACCGACGGCAAAAGGGGTATCTGGTATCTGCCTCACCACCCGGTATTCAACCCCCAAAAACCCGAAATCTGCGCGTGGTTTCCGACTGTGCGGCCAAGTTCCAGGGCAAGTCGTTAAACGACCGCCTACTACAAGGACCTGACTGGACCACACCACTGATCGACGTTTTGTGCCTTTTCAGAGTTGGTAAAAAGGCTTTGTCTGCCGACATTAGGGAGATGTTTCATCAGGTGAAGATTCCGGTAGGAGAACGAGATGCTTTGCGTTTCCTTTGTTGGGAACGGAGGAGCCGGGACAAATCAGTGGTGAATTATAGGGTGACGGTCCACCCCTTCGGAGCCATATCGTCACCATTTTGTGCAAACTACGCCCTCCGAGAATCAGCGAACAAACACGGAGATCTAGTCCATCGGACGGTAGTAGATAGCGTCAGCAGGAATTTCTACGTCGATGACTACCTTGGGTCATTCGATGATGTGGAATCAGCTCCAGAGCAGTTCAGGGGTCTGACGAGGTTGCTGGAAGAGAGCGGCTTCCATCTAACTAAATGGATGTCGAAAGCTTCAGAAGTGCTGAAGGTCATCCCGTATCACGAAAAGGCCGAAAGGGTAAGAGATTTGGACGGCTCTCCACTCCCTATCGAGCGCACCCTAGGAATACAATGGGACGCGGAAACGGACGATTTTGTTTTCGAACTGAACGTTCCCGAGCTGCCAATAACCCGTCGTGGCATACTATCTGCCGTCTCAAGTTTGTTCGACCCGCTCGGTTTCGTCTCACCATGGCTGCTACCAGGAAAGATCTTGCTGCAGCGGCTGTGCCGTAAGAAAGTTGATTGGGACCAGGCACTGGACCAAGGGGACCGGCTGGACTGGGAAGAATTTCTGAACACCTTGAAGAAATTAGGGGACATAAGGATCCCACGACGTTTGACTCCTGGCCATACGACACGGGGTGGAGAACTACGTGCTTTTTTCGATGCATCCGAAGTCGGTTATGGAGCTGTGGTGTACGGACGATGGTGCGCGGGAGATGGATAATATTCCACGAGGATCCTGTTCGCCAAAGCCCGCGTTGCCCCACTGAAGTCGGTCTCGATCCCACGCCTTGAACTCAGCGCAGCTGTGTTGGCAGTCAGGGTGGTGCAAGCTGTGAAGAGATGTTTCGATCTCTACATTTGGTCGGTGAGCTTCTGGACGGATTCAACGATAGTACTTTACTACATCAACAACGTCCAGAGACGGTTTGGTACTTTCGTTGCTAACCGGCTCACGATTATCCACGATGAATGAGACACGAACCAGTGGAATCATGTCAGGTCTGGTGATAATCCGGCCGACCTGTGCTCCCGAGGTGCGAACAACTTCAGGCAACTGGACACGTGGACGAGAGGGCCAAACTTCCTGCAATTGCCCAAACAGGACTGGCCCGTGTTCGAATTAAAAAACCCTACGGAATTGGAACTGGAAATCAAAGGCGTAGTGATAGCAACCAACGTCGTCGAAGCTTCGTCCATTCTATCGCTACTGGCCAGGTTTTCTTCCTGGATGAAGACGCTTCGTTCGCTAGTTTGGTTAACCAGGTTCAAGAGAAATTTACTAGTCATGAAAGGGCTACGGCCCTCAGGCCGGATACGGGTCGGCCCGATAAGTCCCGACGAGCTACAAGCGGCAGAGTATGATATTTTCAGAATGATACAACGCGAGGCTTTCGCCCAAGAACTCAAGAGGGCGAAAGAAGTGGGGCCGACCAATAAAGACATGCCATCTCCAAGAGGCGAGCTAAAGCGTTTAAACCCCAAACTCATCAACGGACTGCTGCGGGTGGATGGTAGGCTGACCAACGCCCACCTGAACTTCGACACAAAGTATCCTATACTGCTGCCTGCGAGACAACCTGTAGTAGAGCTAATGATTCAACACGTCCACGCCATGGAGGGACATGCCGGGGAAAGTCACGTGACGAGCGTCATCCGAAAGCACCTTTGGTTGTTGAGAGGACGAGAGACTGTAAAACGCGTAATCCGACGGTGTGTGCAATGTAGGAGACGCAATGCCACGGCGGGCAAACAACTCATGGCCCCTCTACCGGAATGCAGGGTGACTACGGGCTGGTGGCCGTTCAGTGACACCGGGTTGGACTATTTCGAGCCCCTGTGGATCAAGTGCGGGAAAAGATTAGAAAAGCGATATGGATGTATCATGACGTGCGTGAAGTCACGTGCGGTACACCCAGAAGTCGCACATTCGATGACGACCGGTTCGTCTCTACGGGCCTTGCAAAGATTTATCAACCGAAGAGGCGTACCGGCCGATATATACTCAGATAATGGATCTAACTTTGTGAGCTCTCACCGGGTATTGCAGCGTTGGCACAAGAACATAAACAGGGACGAACTGCAGGATCGAACCGTGGCCTACGGCATACGATGGCATTTCAACCCCCCACAGGCCAGTCACCGAGGCGGCGTATGGGAACGCATGATCCGATCCGCCAGACGGATATTGCTGTCAATCATGGAGCAGCAGCCGCCCGACGACGAGACGCTGAACACCGTCATGACTGAGGTGGAGCGAATCCTGAACAACCGCCCCCTGGTTCCAGTATTGAACGGCGACCCCACCCACCTGGCGCTCACCCCGAACGACTTATTAACGTTAAGGTCGAATGAGGGTTTCCAAGGGCCGGTAAACCTTCGTGAGAGCTACCTCCATGGATGGAAGCAGGCAAACTATCTTGCCAAGGTTTTCTGGAGGCGATGGCTGCGGGAGTACCTACCGGCTCTGCAAACTCGACAGAAGTGACTGGTGAAAACAAGACCATTCAGGGTTATGGATTTGGTGATGATTGCAGACGGACGCGCACATTTCAGCACTTGGTCTTTGAAAGTAGTTACGGAAACCGTCAAAAGCACTGACGGAATGATAAGAACGGTGAAGGTGAAGACAGCTAACGGAGTGCTCATTCGTGACATACACAGTATTAACCTACTCGAGAGCGAAGGCAGAGGAGATGATAACCCCGAGGCCCAGTAGACCTTTTCACACTAGTCATCGAGGTGGATAAAGAAACACCATATATACCACACGGTCTCCGTCAAACACGTTACAGTGCTCGCGGTCTTCGTTGACATTGCAGAAGGTTCTTTCCGATATGTGGTGATGAATGCGATCCCATTGTACATCCCGACACATACACACATGCACGACGCACTCTACATCCCGTAAACCCATCAAACAAGTGACAGTGTTCGTTGTTTGCATTTTGTTGACGTTACTGAATGCCCTTTGCATATGTGGAAGTAGCGGAGCTTAGGTCCCACACACATGCTACATTTTACTCGTTTTCTTGCCACACGTCTTTTGTTGACATTGCAGAAAGTCCTCCCTTGATATGTAGTCATACCTGTGATTTCATTGTACACCTCGGCAAACACACACACACTCAAGCACATACATCCAGGACAGGACGGCCCTTTACGAGGACAGCATCTATGAGACACTTCACGCCCGCCATCGGTCATTTGGTTTTGTGGAAGATGTAGACTAGCCTCACGTCTATGTAGCCAATGGGTTAGGTGCGACCAGTAGTAGAACGTTGACGACGAGCATAAGGCGCGAGCAATGACAGCAGGGCCTAGGCAGGTAGAAAGAATCAGTACCTTTATACCGAACCTTTGACTTTGCTAAGGATCCAGGAGGACTTTGGTGGGCGGTGTAACAGCCGGTCGTGGAAAATCCCCCTTTTTCCCTCGCGATTCAGTGTTTTTCCTAACATCACTCATTTCCATACACTATTGACTTGTCTTTACAAACTGGTTGTTTTTCTGGACCAATTGTTGTTTGTTCGCGCCCAGAGCGCAATTTTGGCACATCCTTGCTCAGGACCTGCGTGACGCACGTGCTGTCTGCTCACACGCTGCCATTCGGTTTCTCGTTGTTGAGTCTTTGTGATCGTATTATTGAGGTTTGTATATTGTTTATGTCATTGTTTATTTTAATAATCTAGTATCGTGGAATTATCACGGATAATCGCCTTCTGATTTCGGGATCCGTTGCGAATTTGGCTACGCATTGCTCAAACGTTCGTAACAGTGACCACGACTGGGGTGGTCAAAGCGTTGGCTTTCGTCGATAGTGGATCCGACACCACTTTAGCGAAAGAGCGGTTTGCCGACAAACACCAACTGGCTAAAGGTGCGACGTCGTTAGCAGTGAGCACGGTGGGTGGAACACAGGTAATGACTGCCGGTAGATTAAGGCTGCAACTCATCTCTCTAGACACTAACGAGGAAATTGAACCAACGGAGGCATTCACGTTAGCGGATCTCCCCATGCGAGCACCAAGGTCGGTGGACGCAATCTTGACAAGGTGGCCCCACCTGCAGGATGTAACCGTCGTAGACTGGGAAGATGATGAGGTGGATCTCCTCATCGGATGCGACGTGCCAGAGGCGCATTGGGTGCTTGACCAAAGAGTGGGCGACCGCCAGGCACCTTATGCCGTACGCACGGCTCTGGGATGGATGTTATACGGTCCAGTAGGGGTACGCGGTTCCGTGAATTACTTATCCGCCGAAACGGACCGCATAGAGTATCATCTGCAACGGCTGTATGAAAAGGAGTTTCATGACATTGGAGACGAAAGACCGACGTTGTCTCAAGAGGATCACTTCGCTCTACAAACGGTGCGGCAAGGCTCTAGAGGCCTCAAAAAACAGTTCGAGGTTCCCCTCCCATGGCGCACATCGGTCGACCCGCGAACTGATAACGGAAATTACGTTCTCCAACGGTTACTACGACTAAAAGAACGCTTCATTCGAGACCAGAATCTGTGGGAACGATACGCGGATTTGATGAAGCGAAACGAAGCCCTCGGTTACGTTGAGAAGGTGCCCGCCAACACCGACGGCAAAAGGGGTATCTGGTATCTGCCTCACCACCCGGTATTCAACCCCCAAAAACCCGAAATCTGCGCGTGGTTTCCGACTGTGCGGCCAAGTTCCAGGGCAAGTCGTTAAACGACCGCCTACTACAAGGACCTGACTGGACCACACCACTGATCGACGTTTTGTGCCTTTTCAGAGTTGGTAAAAAGGCTTTGTCTGCCGACATTAGGGAGATGTTTCATCAGGTGAAGATTCCGGTAGGAGAACGAGATGCTTTGCGTTTCCTTTGTTGGGAACGGAGGAGCCGGGACAAATCAGTGGTGAATTATAGGGTGACGGTCCACCCCTTCGGAGCCATATCGTCACCATTTTGTGCAAACTACGCCCTCCGAGAATCAGCGAACAAACACGGAGATCTAGTCCATCGGACGGTAGTAGATAGCGTCAGCAGGAATTTCTACGTCGATGACTACCTTGGGTCATTCGATGATGTGGAATCAGCTCCAGAGCAGTTCAGGGGTCTGACGAGGTTGCTGGAAGAGAGCGGCTTCCATCTAACTAAATGGATGTCGAAAGCTTCAGAAGTGCTGAAGGTCATCCCGTATCACGAAAAGGCCGAAAGGGTAAGAGATTTGGACGGCTCTCCACTCCCTATCGAGCGCACCCTAGGAATACAATGGGACGCGGAAACGGACGATTTTGTTTTCGAACTGAACGTTCCCGAGCTGCCAATAACCCGTCGTGGCATACTATCTGCCGTCTCAAGTTTGTTCGACCCGCTCGGTTTCGTCTCACCATGGCTGCTACCAGGAAAGATCTTGCTGCAGCGGCTGTGCCGTAAGAAAGTTGATTGGGACCAGGCACTGGACCAAGGGGACCGGCTGGACTGGGAAGAATTTCTGAACACCTTGAAGAAATTAGGGGACATAAGGATCCCACGACGTTTGACTCCTGGCCATACGACACGGGGTGGAGAACTACGTGCTTTTTTCGATGCATCCGAAGTCGGTTATGGAGCTGTGGTGTACGGACGATGGTGCGCGGGAGATGGATAATATTCCACGAGGATCCTGTTCGCCAAAGCCCGCGTTGCCCCACTGAAGTCGGTCTCGATCCCACGCCTTGAACTCAGCGCAGCTGTGTTGGCAGTCAGGGTGGTGCAAGCTGTGAAGAGATGTTTCGATCTCTACATTTGGTCGGTGAGCTTCTGGACGGATTCAACGATAGTACTTTACTACATCAACAACGTCCAGAGACGGTTTGGTACTTTCGTTGCTAACCGGCTCACGATTATCCACGATGAATGAGACACGAACCAGTGGAATCATGTCAGGTCTGGTGATAATCCGGCCGACCTGTGCTCCCGAGGTGCGAACAACTTCAGGCAACTGGACACGTGGACGAGAGGGCCAAACTTCCTGCAATTGCCCAAACAGGACTGGCCCGTGTTCGAATTAAAAAACCCTACGGAATTGGAACTGGAAATCAAAGGCGTAGTGATAGCAACCAACGTCGTCGAAGCTTCGTCCATTCTATCGCTACTGGCCAGGTTTTCTTCCTGGATGAAGACGCTTCGTTCGCTAGTTTGGTTAACCAGGTTCAAGAGAAATTTACTAGTCATGAAAGGGCTACGGCCCTCAGGCCGGATACGGGTCGGCCCGATAAGTCCCGACGAGCTACAAGCGGCAGAGTATGATATTTTCAGAATGATACAACGCGAGGCTTTCGCCCAAGAACTCAAGAGGGCGAAAGAAGTGGGGCCGACCAATAAAGACATGCCATCTCCAAGAGGCGAGCTAAAGCGTTTAAACCCCAAACTCATCAACGGACTGCTGCGGGTGGATGGTAGGCTGACCAACGCCCACCTGAACTTCGACACAAAGTATCCTATACTGCTGCCTGCGAGACAACCTGTAGTAGAGCTAATGATTCAACACGTCCACGCCATGGAGGGACATGCCGGGGAAAGTCACGTGACGAGCGTCATCCGAAAGCACCTTTGGTTGTTGAGAGGACGAGAGACTGTAAAACGCGTAATCCGACGGTGTGTGCAATGTAGGAGACGCAATGCCACGGCGGGCAAACAACTCATGGCCCCTCTACCGGAATGCAGGGTGACTACGGGCTGGTGGCCGTTCAGTGACACCGGGTTGGACTATTTCGAGCCCCTGTGGATCAAGTGCGGGAAAAGATTAGAAAAGCGATATGGATGTATCATGACGTGCGTGAAGTCACGTGCGGTACACCCAGAAGTCGCACATTCGATGACGACCGGTTCGTCTCTACGGGCCTTGCAAAGATTTATCAACCGAAGAGGCGTACCGGCCGATATATACTCAGATAATGGATCTAACTTTGTGAGCTCTCACCGGGTATTGCAGCGTTGGCACAAGAACATAAACAGGGACGAACTGCAGGATCGAACCGTGGCCTACGGCATACGATGGCATTTCAACCCCCCACAGGCCAGTCACCGAGGCGGCGTATGGGAACGCATGATCCGATCCGCCAGACGGATATTGCTGTCAATCATGGAGCAGCAGCCGCCCGACGACGAGACGCTGAACACCGTCATGACTGAGGTGGAGCGAATCCTGAACAACCGCCCCCTGGTTCCAGTATTGAACGGCGACCCCACCCACCTGGCGCTCACCCCGAACGACTTATTAACGTTAAGGTCGAATGAGGGTTTCCAAGGGCCGGTAAACCTTCGTGAGAGCTACCTCCATGGATGGAAGCAGGCAAACTATCTTGCCAAGGTTTTCTGGAGGCGATGGCTGCGGGAGTACCTACCGGCTCTGCAAACTCGACAGAAGTGACTGGTGAAAACAAGACCATTCAGGGTTATGGATTTGGTGATGATTGCAGACGGACGCGCACATTTCAGCACTTGGTCTTTGAAAGTAGTTACGGAAACCGTCAAAAGCACTGACGGAATGATAAGAACGGTGAAGGTGAAGACAGCTAACGGAGTGCTCATTCGTGACATACACAGTATTAACCTACTCGAGAGCGAAGGCAGAGGAGATGATAACCCCGAGGCCCAGTAGACCTTTTCACACTAGTCATCGAGGTGGATAAAGAAACACCATATATACCACACGGTCTCCGTCAAACACGTTACAGTGCTCGCGGTCTTCGTTGACATTGCAGAAGGTTCTTTCCGATATGTGGTGATGAATGCGATCCCATTGTACATCCCGACACATACACACATGCACGACGCACTCTACATCCCGTAAACCCATCAAACAAGTGACAGTGTTCGTTGTTTGCATTTTGTTGACGTTACTGAATGCCCTTTGCATATGTGGAAGTAGCGGAGCTTAGGTCCCACACACATGCTACATTTTACTCGTTTTCTTGCCACACGTCTTTTGTTGACATTGCAGAAAGTCCTCCCTTGATATGTAGTCATACCTGTGATTTCATTGTACACCTCGGCAAACACACACACACTCAAGCACATACATCCAGGACAGGACGGCCCTTTACGAGGACAGCATCTATGAGACACTTCACGCCCGCCATCGGTCATTTGGTTTTGTGGAAGATGTAGACTAGCCTCACGTCTATGTAGCCAATGGGTTAGGTGCGACCAGTAGTAGAACGTTGACGACGAGCATAAGGCGCGAGCAATGACAGCAGGGCCTAGGCAGGTAGAAAGAATCAGTACCTTTATACCGAACCTTTGACTTTGCTAAGGATCCAGGAGGACTTTGGTGGGCGGTGTAACAGCTGGTCGTGGAAAATCCCCCTTTTTCCCTCGCGATTCAGTGTTTTTCCTAACATCACTCATTTCCATACACTATTGACTTGTCTTTACAAACTGGTTGTTTTTCTGGACCAATTGTTGTTTGTTCGCGCCCAGAGCGCAATTTTGGCACATCCTTGCTCAGGACCTGCGTGACGCACGTGCTGTTTGCTCACACGCTGCTATTCGGTTTCTCGTTTTTGAGTCCTTGTGATCGTATTATTGAGGTTTGTTTATTTTTATGTCATTGTTCATGTAATAATCTAGTATCGTAGAATATCACGGATAATCGTCTTTTGATTTCGGGCTCCGCTGCGAATTTGGCTATGCATTGCTCAAACGTTCGATACACCCCCTCCCCCCACAGCTAACTTATTTACAGCTATCCTGCCAAATCGCTTTCGAGTCGGCCTGTGAAAGTGATACTGCCTGGAAAATTGTGCCTTTCAAACAAAACAATAAACAAGCATAGCTGGAAGCCAGGGAACTCGCCGACAAAAATAATGGTCTGGATGCCCGATTGGTCAGGGCCACTTTCGTCCTGTAGAAACTGAACTGAACTGAACAGCCGTGAGTAAATTTTCGTAACACACGACCATATGGATGACTGGCCACTAGCTGCAATAAGCCGGACATAAGAACCCTGTATACCCTTCAGGCCGGCTTTAGTAGGCTTGGGTGTTTTTCTTTCCGTTTCCCCACCATGAGATTGAAGAAGGCCTGGCCTTTCGGCTTGTCGCGGCACTGTGGGATCTGGAGGGGTCGCAGCCCAATAAGGCAGACACTCATAGCGAGTTGCCGTGCATGTCCTGCGAACCGAACCGAACTGAATTCGAGGGGTCCCACAGAAAAGCTGAGGGTGTCGAAATATTCTTCTCGTTTTAGGTGGGAAAGTCTATTCCAAATGGCTTCAGATTCTCGAACAAAGGGGCAAGAGGTGGAGATGATGGAATTTCGAGGTGGGTTGATAACCACATTGCACTTGTTCAACAACAGGATATTGAACGAGTGGAATGGTCTGCCTGGAGGAAAGAAGAACAGGCAGGCTGTCCAGTCCTTCAAGGGGCCCTAGATCGTAAGTGGAATGAGGTCTTCCCGGAAAGTTGGGCTTTGAGAATGCCCACTAAATGGACGAAGGATAACACTATTGTCCGTCCCAAGTGAATTGTAAATGACTTTTTCGGTGGCTGCTTTCTGATTCAGTGAAAGCTCCCGATGCATGATTTCTCTCCCAGGGGCGTTCTATGAACTTTGAAGCTTCCGTCGTATTTTTAGAGGGGGTTCAGTCAATAACCCTGTGAATTGGTGGGTGCGTAACTCGTGAGTATACCATCAAAGAATTCAGAGTGCTCGAATGGCCGTGACTGATACCTGTCCTGTTGTACTGTGCAAGGACCAGTGTCTTCCGCGGGGGTTGTTCATATTCGACCTGCGAAATACAAAAACACATAAAAACTCCATGATCACAAAAGCTCAATGAGTGTAATAAAATGATTCCACACTTACAATAATCGGACTTTAATATGACCAATAACAACCTGCTCATGGCTTTGCTCAGCCAAAGAAAGAACACTGTCCGCAATGTTATAAATTCCAATATCACAGAAATCAGGAGTGTTTGGCTCATCGGGACAACACATCGGGCAGGCTATTTCACGAAATCTCCACTGGACACCGCGCCTCAAAATCAATTCATTAACAAGGCATCTCCTTTTTACACGGTCCCACTGGTGGGGTCACAGTTTATGTAGTTTGCAAGGATCAGTGTCATCCGTGCTCATTACAAAACTGAAGTGAGTTGAATTGAAGGTCAATACGTCCGCCGTGAAAGTGAAAGCGCGCTGTGCATAAGGTCGCTTGGTAACTCCGTGTGGCTAGCTGGATCTGGAATAAACAAAGACTCACAACCGATTCATATTTATTTATTATCCAGTGGAACGTTTTGATCTTCCTCCAACAAATGTCAGTGAGATGCAGGAGTTGGAAAATGTGAATAAGTTACGAAAACAAAAGCCCGCCCGCCAATCCTTTTTTCGAAAAATATCAGGAAATCGGTATTTCCTGGGAGTTCTTTTGTTCAGTAAGCCGAAATTTAAACTTTCATATCGCAGCTATCGGCGTTGTTACTCTTTCCTCCACTGTCACAAGCTTTCTCAGCTTGCGTTCACAGAAAGTAAGGAAATTATACTATCTGGCTTCTTGATCGCTAGAACCCTTATGGTGCTGAACACACCGACAGGACATTTATTATAGACAAGAGGAATGATGTTTTCTTGAAAGATGGTGCTGAGTTCCAGTTTATATCAGGAAGTTTACATTATTTCCGGATACCCGAAATTTACTGGGCCGACCGTATCATAAAGGCCAAGTCCGCAGGACTGGATGCAATTCAAATGTAAGGGAATTCGTTTCCTCATGTTTTCTACGTAGTGAATTCTTTCCAACAATATTGTTATTATTTCCTAGTAAGGGTAGTATTCAGACACATGTCAGTTGTTTAACTGCCAAGACACTAGATCCCTTATCTGTTACACATGTTCTGCCGATATTTCTCTCTTTCTTGTTTGGTACGTTCATCAAGATTCCGAAGAAGAAACTTGGGCGACTGTAGGCGTTGTCATTTTGAATATGTTCAAATGAATGTTTTGTATAAAGGAGGTGCTTCTAAAGTTTAAAAATGGGGAACCATTTTAAGCGTTACCTATACATTTGATAGGGAAATCCATCAAATATTAGCCAACTAGTAAAAATCAGTCTACTTACACAGCGCCGTTTATCGTAAACAGTTGCATTTTGTGCCGGAAGTGGATGAGTAGATCGCATTCGCTTTTAGCTCAGATGTCACTTTTTTACAGTAATGTAATTCTTTCCATCGCCTGATAGTTGTTCAGGTAACGCTTATTTGTAAAACAATGAAACGACTTGTTTAGTTAGTAAACGTCATACAAAGTTATCCTGTGTGAACACGCTGTTGGTAAGCATGAACAAAATGTTCTGGTGATTCCACAATTTCGAAACAAAAAGTACGTTTGCAAATCGCTATTATTATTCTGCTAATAGACCGCCTAATTCCCTTCACCTCAACTTCTGTGGCAGTGCTTAGGATTTAAATTACAGTGTTTCATTAACCATAACGATAATCTTCCTGCGGTGAAATTATCTGTTCAAATGCGGCCGTCGTGTTCAATATAAATTTGCGGATTTCCCTTGGGTGCTAAAGCGGTATGTACCAAGTTGGTGGTCATCTGGCTTCCATTTTTAAAAACTTCCGATTCAGTCATTATGAAGTAGAAAGTGCAGCCGGACCTGTAAATTGCAACCCAACCGTCTCCTGAGTATCCCCTTTGCAAACACTCAGTTTGATTTTTCGTGATTGGCATTGAACTTACGTCCGGATTATGTGTAAGACCATCACCCCACCTAAAATCCCAGAAAAAGTCAAATTTATAGTAAGGGCTGCTGATTGTCTCTCTAGCCGTACCAAAAGGTACTATCAGCGGACGGTCAGAAATCAACCCTGAGACACGCGGTTGCATCATGAGTAAAATAACCTTATTGGTATTTAATGCAACAAAAGCATGTTGATGCTAGCCAGTAACCCGCAAACATCACAGGAGAACTTGTGACCTGACCTGACTGTCCCTTTGTTGTTCACTTTGGAAACACTTCAACAACGTGTTTCAGGTGAATGAAAATAAAAGAAACTGAGAGGTTAAAGTCCAAAACAGCCGACGGTTCTAAAAAATCCCATTTATTTCGCTGATTGAGGGTGCGCTTTCATGGTTATATGCTGACAGTCCACTGAGTATCCCCTTGTTTCATTTGGCACCACTCAGTAGTGCAGTCAAAAGGACATCCGGGGGACACTTAGGTGACGGTCTAGGGGACACGCGTGCTGCATGTGGGGGGGACTTTTCACCGGAGGAACTAAAATAAAGTCATTTTAAAGCAATAAAAAACAATACGGGTCTGCTGTTTTGTCTTCTTATTTGTTCGGCCAATAATTTTCCTCTCAAGTTAGTCACAACGCAAAATCAAATGGACCGTTGCGTACTTCACGCTAACCAGTTGGAAATTTCTTTGTAACTGGCACACCTTTCAAACTTCAATCGCACATGTACAAATGGCGTGCTCTTTTAACGCCATTAGACAGCTGTGAAGTTTGAGATTGATACATTGAGTATTACAGTTTGAATGAGTTGGACCACAGTGTGTCAGTCGGTCTGATACGCTGATCCCGGAAACCTCTCCGTTCTTGCATTGCTGAACAAGTTAAGCCAACTCACGGTAAGTTGAGACCACTTTCTTATTTCCACGAACTTTTGGAACAATGTGCGAGCAACACAACACAAAAACGTTTGAATTAATATACCCTCCATAAGCCTATTGTTTCTGTTTATCCTGATATGAAGAGCGACTTTGACTCAGCTGATTGCGCAGTTCTCTGGCGTTTCAGTTTGCCAGGTAGCTCGATAGATAATTGTATTCCCATCATCACATTTCTGCACATGCGTTGCCAAAGCTGATTTTGGGCTTGTGGTCGACCTCAGGAGATTTTGTAACTATGTCTCACATATTCTGTTTCTGTTTCAAATGTTCATAATGACCACTTTTTGGTTAGGTAAGGAAAATAGTAGCCCTATGTTTCCAACTGGAGACTTTGGATTTGAATCATTCAGACGACACGGTTCCTCTAAGCGATCTGCCTAAGGTGCAATGTTTTATGAACAGTATATGAAATTATATGGCAGTATTGTTTGAGTTTCGCACCTTCAAAATGCTGGGATAATACACTTCTTCCTGAGGGGCTTACCAAAGTGATTCATGCATATCTGCCGGTTATGCATGAATTTACTGTCAGATCCAGTTGCACCTAATCAAATACCACCGGCTAAACGGATGGGGCGGAAAAGTTTGCATTTTTTACGTAGAGTTGTGCTGAGTTCACGCCTGTTAGCGAGGTTATTCCATTAGTGTCACTGCCGGCCAAAATCGGCCGGTGCGATTTCTGAAGATGCAAAATGGACAAAGTATCAATTTCCTGCGAAACAACATGTTACTCCGGAACTTACTACGTAATGCAAATACTTGACATTATCTATAAGCGCCATATGCTGGTTTACGTTTTCTAGTGGGACTTCTATGGAATTGTCAGCTAGTGCTTTGTAAAATTCCAATAAGCGAGCTGCTTAAGAAAGATGATCCTAGTCTAACGGGCATTTAGGCGTGCGTTTCGAGCACATAAATCCCTCAGCACACTCAGTGGTGGCCAGAGTCATCATGGTTGCTGTAATACGATCAGCAGTCTTTCTTGCGACTGGGCCATTTAGAGCCCATCAAATTGTGTGGCGTTGTATATCGTCGATTACTAGTCCAGTACACATTCTGGGTTTAGCTAAAATTATCATAAAATCTATTTCACCCAATGTCCTTTGTACTTCGAATCATCCAATGCAGAGAAATGCGTTACTATAAATCTTTGAAGATGTCTAAAGACTATCTTTCAAGTACTACCTTCCAAGTTACCCTTTCATCTAGCTATGGGTTGGATTCCTGACTGTTAACTCACTGGAAAGTGAGTCAAATGCAGCTTCGTTAGCTAGTTATGAAAACAAACAAAATAAGTTTTATCCCTAGAACGGAGTGAATACCACTTTAAAAATTATTGCTGGACAGTTCGCTTTGTTCGAAATGAGGGTGCGTTTCTGGGGATCAGGCACGTAATTGACGAGGTTCGCTCATTGTGCATCATCTTTTTGGAGAGAGATTCGCACGTGGCCCGCTTAGGTCTGGTAAGTATTGCATTAACACTACTTCATTATCATCTTAATTTGCCTATGGCCGCGAGCAATAGCTGTTTAGGATTACTGGGATGCATTGTATCTTGTAACGGATAGGTTATGCAGAGCTTATTCTCTCTGAGTTCGGTTATAGTGCCTAAGTGCACCAGTTGGACTGTGGTGATAAAATAGTCGTGAATCTATTGTATAAAACGAAATAAAGTGTAGTAATTTGACCCTACGGCTCGTTCTGTTGTGTTATTAACGTGGATCATTCCTGGAGTTTGAGAACACCTTTCATAAGCGGTATTCACTCACCTGGCGTACTCCTAAGGTTTACGACGTTCAGTTTACAATAATCATTGTAACTAGTCACCGCTGGCGTGGGCCAGGTGAAGAAAGTCGCTTATTCTGACCCACCTATATGAAATCAGATCGCGCCGTAGTCTACACTTGTTTGTTACCATCTCGCGTGTGATCACACTAGCACCGAAGCCCATAAACCTGCTTCTCAATGATGACCGATATTCCCTTTAGGCAGAAATTTCCTTGCAACTAAAAACGGATTGAAACAAACACGAAAAACAAAACAAGAAGGCCTTGTGCGTTTCTATGGACTCCACGAAAACCACAGTTTCAGCAGGCCTCATAAACGGTTGATATTTTCAATGAGGTGCGCAGATCCCCAAGGCATAAACTGATTATGAACTTCATATATGACCGCTAGTAGTAGCAAATTGAAACATCTATGGAGATGGAGGAGACCAAGCAGTTGAACAGAAGTACCAGTCTATGGAATCCGGGTGCAAATGAGGTAAATAAGAAAGCCGGCAGTTGGTTGATTAGTTCAAAACTCTGTCCATAACTTTGAGCGGGTCATTTAAAAAACAGTCTTATTGACCCACCGACACAGCGAGCCTTACTATAAAACCTGCAAATGAAGCAGTACAAGTACAAACTGTAAGGATATGGACCGACTCATCTTTGGCAGACAACCGATTCCCGCTGGTAATCAACATTTTCCCTCCTGTCAAAAATTCAGATCAACGCCCAAGCGAAAAGGCTCACGATGGGACGAGAAAGGATTTCTGTCAGTAGTTAGCTGACCGCATAGTCGATCAGTCAGTAAGAGGAACGGTTAACCGGCACCAGTTTGGATCAGTTTGTCTGTGGTGCAACGATTCATGACAATGACTCTTTCATCCCACCAAAATGTCGGTTTTCTGTCACTAAAATCAGACGATCTGAAAGCGTAAGCTCTTCTCTCTAGAACTAGTGGGTTAGGTAGAACATAGTGTCAGAAAAAAACAGAAAAATTGACACGGTAGTTTGGTAAAAAAAAATACGTCTAGAAGGTATGCAGCACTACTTCCGGAGCTGCTGAACATAAATCAAAACATTTTCACAAGTTATTGAGAGTTATGAAGGCAGAACTGCCAAGATTTAGCTGTCTCCGAGCTTTTATTATCGGAATCAAAAGAGTATCAGGTATCATACTTTGGCATTCTTGTAGATGAAGCCAGACGTGTTTTTTATAACTTTTTATATGGATGAGAACCAATAAAACTCTATGAGAGTGGTACAGAAAATAGATGAACACTGTTTGGGTCACTCTAATGAAACGGACATCTTGATCACTAAGAAGTGATAGCAAACACTCAGTCTGATGTAGCAGATGTCCCCGCGGAAGAGAAAGGTAACTACACAGATGCAGAGAATCTTGAGACTTTTGGAGAAGAATCGAACAGTAACATCCTAGAAAAATCCGAAGTGACGAATTCATCTGTGGAATTCGCCGTGATGGTACACACCAAAGAAGTACGGGATCTGCGGGCAATGAGACAAGGGGAATAAATTTGTCCACGATTTTCCAGAGATTTCATCGATTGGGGGAGAAAAAAGCCCTATGGATTACGGGAGACCGGTTGTTCGGGGACCAATTGGATAAGACAATAGATCAAATTAGAAGGCCCATTACCAAAGGAAATACAATTGTTATGGAGATTGGTAGGGGTCCACTTGGACCCGGGAGAATGAGAAGCACCTGTTTTTACCAAAGATAAAGGGACGTGAGAGCATAAGCTGACTCATTTAGCAGACAGCCGAGTCTCGTTTGCAGCCAAAGCGTCAGCACCTGCCTAATACTGAGCTCAAGGCTTGAGGCAACGGAACGACAAGCGACAGGATCACCGATCGGTAGCGTGGATCGATAGGATGAGAGATAAACCCTGTCAATTGATCTTTAGCCTCAACACAGCCCATTAGAAGGCGTGCTTGCCCGTACCAGTCGGGTTGATACGTTTTGTGCAACAGCTGGTTACAAGGACTAGCACCTTGTATAATCATTGTATTCTACGCTTATAAAATTAGATTATCCACGAGCAAAGAAAGGTTCTTCCTCGCCTTAGGGGGAAAGTTTCGAACAGACATCCATCCGTCAGAAAAGATAGTCCAAGACATACTGTCTGAAAATAGGTCTGTTGTTACAGTTTTTCTTTATCTTGTAGGATATTTGGAAGTACGGTTCCCCAGTGCAGCCTCATTTAGGTATGTGCCGGTGAAATATATTTCTGAAATGTTTCTTCAGGAACAGGTGAAACCAAGTTGAAGCATATAATGACATTTCACCGTGGTTCACCACAAATGGTGTTCGTCAACGTTACCTTATATCACCCTTCCCTGCCAACTTTACGTTGAGATAGTTATAGGAATAGCCTATTTTCTTGTGATACCGATGAAATCGACCTTTGTTTATATGTAAAACTGTCTGACAGAATACAAGGACGATATTTTGCTTTTGATGAGAAAACAGGCTTATTTTGCGAGCTTCTACAGATAGAATGGACAACATTTTCACGGTGTTGTGAAGGTTTTTTGCAAGTTCAAAGTGCAAAATGTTGCTGAAGCACCAGAAGGGTTCCGTAGCAAACCTTACCGTGGTAGTTGAAGCGTTAGTTAAGGTAGATAAGTTTAATTTTGTGGTCACTTGAACCTCACCTGGTGGTTGGGCATTAGATGAAGTATTGTGGCACATTTGGATAGCTCCTTCAGATTTCGCGAATTCCTTGTGACGACAGCGTCAAATGTGTTTGTCTAATAACGGTCGAGTACACACTAATGTGGTTAGACGGGATCTGGATGGTTTAGAAGCGTGGTTTTCGTTGGTATAGGACATACGTCCAGCATTAACATCTTCACAGCACTGCTGGAGTGGGACTACCCTATAGACGAAGTATTGTTCAAGTATAAGGTGTTGGTGGTCAGGTGTCAGTCTCTGGAACGAAAGTCGAATATGAACGTTTTGACACAGTCCGGACATGCGGCACTGTCACAGTTCTCTCGGTTCACATTTTTTAAGAAGTATGTAGATCACAAGGGTTAGGTTAAAGCGGTTAGTCCATAACATGGGGGAAAGGTATGAAGGCCGTCAACCATCAGGCTTGACCAGGCAAGAGGTGCTTACCTTCCGGATTGTGGTCCATGGTATTCGTATCTCAGCCAAGTGCAGTGGTAATTGGCGTACTTCTAAAACTCTTCCTCCGCACGAATTTACTTTGCATTTTCACTTTAGTTTTGTTTTCATCATTCTTTTAAAGGATAATACTCTGAAGACATTATTGGTATTATATTCAATGTATATTACTTGATATAACTTTTTAGCAGTCGGTTGTGAGCTTTGTTACGTTCAAAAACAGGAAGAAATGACTACTGTATTATTCTGTTTTCTGAAAACGTATGCAAACCAAAAAAGAGCTTCTGTCTTTAACTACGGTGATCCAACTAGTGAGAGTCTAATTCCAAATAAAAAAACGGGACAGCTCAGGGTAAATGGGTTTTGGTGGTAGACATTAACCCACTGTCATCCTGCTCGCTACAGCACTCGGCCTATTGGGATTTTATATGATTTCCCACTCTGTGTTTCAGAGTATCGTTGCCGGCTATGCTAAGCAGAACAGTTGGCGCTTGAGATTATGATGCATACCTCTTCTGTTCGGGCGTATAATAAAAAAGAAAAAGGTGATCTATTCAGCCATTCATATCCTTCTGATAATTTACAGGGATAGTGATTACAAAAGTAACAATTTAAGTGGAGGGGGAAAAACTTTTGTAAGAACTCTACCATCGGTAAGGTTTGATGAGACTTTGGTACTCCAGATTACCAGGTACTAACTAGATCCCGAGGATGGCTTAGGGAACGGGCAACAAGCCAAAATTTCCAACGGTTGCCAAAAGACGGCAAACGTCAGTGGGATAGATGAAGGAAGGTTTGTATTGAAACAATGTCGATCACGCTTACGTACTGGAGCAACACCAGACCCGATGCTAGCTAGTGGAGCTAGGGCTCAATTTTCCGCATGCAAAACAGTCAAAGAAGTGTTTTTCGATTGGCGGAAACCAGTTGTCCCCACAGAAAGCAGACAAACAACGAACAGTCCCATGACATCGAACAACATACAAACTACCTAGAGCTAAGTACTAATCAGTTATGTTTATCTACAGTAATTTTTGTGGATGAATTTACGCACCCAAGCTCAGCCGTATCCAGATCACTACAGCCTCACCCAGCTTGTACCATCATTAACTGACCGGCTTCCATGGATGCAGTCCCTTGTCCTAGTAAAACGGAATTGCTTGAATATTCTCAACTTAACTCCAGCGTATGGATCTTTTTAGTCGTACTGTTCTAGAAAAACCGACCGCTTGGTTTACTCGCTAATTTATGTCGGCAGTGTTCGCACAGGTGCCCAAACAGAAGTGGAATATCTGTCACCTCCACAGTCACACCCCGACCACCTCTCAAAAGAAGGACCAAAACACAGTAATCTGATTTTGATCAAGAATCATCTCCGTTGTTTTTAGAGTTTCAGTATATCCTTATTTGTGTTCACTGAATATTACAAATCCGATAGGTTCTTGTATTTCTTCGCGAAGCCTTTTCGCTGTGTAAACGAGACAACATAATGTCAGTGCACCCCGAACCTCGTTCGGTCCTAACATAATTTGCCCTTTGTTTTGAAAAAGTCTCCGGTCTCCAGTCCCTGGGATTATTTCTTTGAAAGTTGGTTTTAACAGCTTCCTATTTAACCCATTGATGCAGCCGTTTTTATTCATGCACTCGCTTTCCATAGACCACTGTAATTTACGATCATTTATCAAACGTCTCGCAGTGTGCGTTATTGGGCTCTGTGTGTATTCAGCCTTCGAAAGATGCTGTTATGGTCAAATACGCTTATCTTTCCCCCGCTTTCGTGGTATTTTGGACTTTTATTATATTCGGAACATAAATCACTCGTTGGACGACTGGTTTGAACGACACATCCATGGTTTTCCTTCCCTTCCACATTTTCAAACGAATTTATGTGAAATTCGGTTAGTACAGGTAACTACTAATAGTAGCATAATTACAAAGTGAATTATAATTGTCAACTTGTGAATCTGTGGTGAGTGCATTGATGATCAGCAAGTGGGTGCTTGAAAAATCGTTTTTCAGTCATAAAAGATAAGTGAATGCTTTTTATTCAGCATTCCCCGAGTACCGGTGGTTTGTGTAAAGATGTGATAAGGAAAACTGAAATATTGAAACAAACTGCTGATAAAGCCGGATAACTTCTTTTTTATAAATCAATAAAACTATACTTATAGGTCCTTTGTATTTAATGAAGTATTATGTAGTTATGATTTGTCATTTAGCAAAGAATCACTGGTTGCCACATGGTTATGTTTATGCTTTAAAACAAATCTGCAAATAGGTTACCAATGATTTCGTGTACCGAGGGTGAGAAATGACAAAGCGGCGGGACGCTTAGGGTCACATCTCACTTTACTCTCTTCTCAAACTTCAGAATGGTACAAAAAATACCCTGTTTTTCTCACGCTATAGATAAGGCTTCAAAATACTTATTGGCTAATTCTTGAATCCGTATATGATTATCCTAATTAAGTTGTATTTCTAGTGTCTAGGTGACCCAAAAACATTAATTACCTACTGTGAGTAGCACCGTACATCCTGCGTTCACACCTGTCGATTCTTTTTCTAGTGATATTCCATGGAATTTCCACGAACGCGAAGAAAATCATTTCGAATTTCTTGATCAAGCCGATGTTGAGCAGTTCATTTATTCTGCTCATCAGCAAAATTTGTTGGTGATTGCTCGCGTTGGGCCGTACATAGGTGCTGATTGGTCTTTGGTAAGTCAAGCGCAGCACAGCTCAAACTTATATATGGTTTCTTCGAGTTTCTTTTTGAGTATTTTCTTATCAAGCTTCTCGATTCGCACTCAGTGTTTTGGTAATTATTGAGGACTAAAAATTATCCCTGTAAATACGGGGAAGTTGATGCAGCCTGTACCTCGTAGATGCGGATTCAAGCCCATTTGTTTAATATCAGGTAAATTTCGTCAAGTATTGATCGAGCGGCCGGTCCTCCCCCCTACTCTGATTCTTTTTCAAAGCGATCGTTGAGATTATAGTAACAATGTTGCTTCAGTTCAGTTCATTCAACCAACAAACTCACAATTCTGTGATCTGGTTTTGATTGCTATCTCACAGCATCAGCAAGTTGAAGGCAGCATAAACAGAAGCATTAGGTGAAAAAGAACCGAGAACAAGGTAGTAAGCGGAAATCACAAAAATAAAGAAATAGATAGGAAACAGTTAAACTGCTGGCCACGACGCTTGACCATATCACTTGTCTTTAGTCATTTAGTAAGTGAGTCTCGTGGACCTCAACCCGGAAGTCTAACACGTCCTACTTGGCCAAGTCCACTGGTTAACGTTTACATACCTGTTTATCATGTCAGGGACTGACCACTTGGATCGACCTTCCAATTAAAACCTACTTCGGAAAACAGCGTAAGCCGACCAGTCACATTGAAATCGGTAACACATTGTTGCACAGCTTGGACGAACTAGAAGCCTCCTGGTTAGGGTCAAACGATTCCCCCATCAGTTGGGACACTGAAAAATACAGCAGGTAGTCATTAAATATCGGTGGGTTTCTATTTTTCAATGAGGCAGTTAGTTTGGAAGTATGAACGATCAGAATGTATATTGTGTATGGTGTTTGGTTTGAGTATTCTGTTATTTCTTCTGCACCCATAGATGCGCAATTGTTCCACTTTCCTCCTTCGGTGATATCACGTTTCCCTGACTATTTCCCGTGATGAAGTCGAAAAAACGACAGGCTCAATACCTTCCGTACAAAATGCTTCAAAATTCCCAAAAACGTTATAGGTGTACGGACGAGAGGTATGAAAGGCGCCGATTTCAGTATATTAGAATTTGTTTCTCTTGTGAAGCTGGAAAAGAACAGCTGTGAGGCTTTAAATAATAATAAATGCAAGAGATTCACATCAGATAAGCCAATTATTTATCATGTATCCAACAATCTAAATCCCTGACCAGACTTGGATAGATGATTAGCGGAGATGATTTCTGACCGAAGAAATTCGATATACACACCCATGCGAGAAGGAGGGTTTCTTCAAGCATTAGGTTCATGAAGATGAAGCGCTGCATACGAATCCCAACAACAACGTTAACGGCATCATCAGAAATGGGAGTAAAATTTGCCCTTAAGTTCCCGTTGTTTTGTAGCTGAATAGTACAGGCATGTAACTGATTTTTCGTTTTGTTCACGTGATGAGTTGTTACCCTGGAATTCAGTTCAATTCAGTTCTTCCAACCAATAACGTCGCACTTCTGTGATCTAGTTCTGGTTTTTACTTCGCAATACTGCCTAGTCGAGTGCAAACACATAGCAGCACATGGAATGAATACAGAAGCAAGGCTATAAGTAGATATTTTGGAGACGAAGAAAGAGCTACACCACTGACCGCAACAACAATCCCTACGCCTTGATGTCTCCAGTCACCTGGTAGGTGAGTCTCGTGGGTCCGAATCCGGAAGTCCAACACGTCCCACTTGGTCTAGTCCACCGGTCAATATCTTCATATCTTTTCGCACTGTCATGGACTGACCACATCGACCCACGTTCCAACCACTACCTGCCTCGGAGGACAGTGTACGAAAAGGACGTCCATCGGTGGGCATGCGTAACACATGTCCCATCCATCTTAACTTATTTAAATTCAGTACTCGTTCCAGTGACTGAACTCTGGTTCCCACCGCCTTGCGTCCAACCTAGAAATCCACTCAGAACAACAATTTCATCCACTTAATCCAAGCCAGACGGTTAACTGCATGAGCGCTGACCGATGCTGCTATCCCATAGGAATGTACGGTCAATTCCAAAAACATTTCAAACAAAGTTGAGAAGCAAAAGCGACAGAGGGCAACCCTGAAGCCCACCATTTCTTGTGGTGAACTCGAATGAAGTATCGTCACAAGTATGAATTAGGCTTTGGCTGTTTGTATACCAGGTTTGGAAAAGATAAATAAATTTCTCTAGCACCTTCGACGAGAGACAGAGCTAGAGAACTATGCCATCGACTGAGTTGAACACCGTTTTCAGACCAAGGAAGACAGAGGTAGTTAGGCCATGGGAAGTGTGCCTAAAATTTGTTGAAGCGAAATGATGTCGATAGAACCTCGACCGGGTCTGATACTAGACTTATTTTCATCGTGCGCACCTATGGCTAGCGGTGGATAGTCGGTATTACCTAACTTGATAATTATCGCATCCAACTGTTTACCGACATCATTCTCCGCCGATTGGCCGGTTTAGTTCAGTTCAATGGTTGTCTGGGCTGGACTGAACTGAACTGAACCGAACTGGATAATCGGTGGAGAATAATACCGGTAGGTAGTTGGAATGTGATACTTACCAAGTTAATTCCTGTGGTTTTGACAAGAGGACCTACCCCTTTCCTTGTAACTCAGCATAATCGTGGTTTTACACCATTCTCTGGGAATCTGTTCATTATCCCAGATTACACGGAAGAGTTTTGCTGATTCCGATACCAAAACGTCCTATTTATCCTTGATTATGGACGAAGACTGTCCCAAACTAACCTTTCGTGATGTCGCGTGTAATTCCTACACGTTTTTCGTGATCAGTGCTTAGGCTCTATCTTGTAACTGACATGTATGGTATCCCTTGAGAATCACAACTATAATTATTTGTATGATACGGATAAGGATTCAAATACTCATTACGAAATCCCCATTGATTTTATAAAACATCCCATTTGATGACGAATAATCTGTTCTATTTTCATCACCATCTTTTTAAAACATTCGTTAAGGACTGAACTTATGCTCTATAGCTTACGGCAAAGAATGCAGCACGAAGTGATGATAAATGGCACTGAAACGGTAAAATAGATGTTATGGGTCATTTTGATTACCGGTAAGTGTTTATTTTTAAGTAACACAGTGTTGTCAGAAAAGATGGCAGTCAGTCGACGTTTCGGTTATCGCGGGTAACCTTTCTCAAGACCAGGTTACAATCGACTGACCTTTTACTTACTTCTAGTTACCATCTAGCATTCCCTCTCTTCTTCGCTTTCATTCAGTTTTGGCTGTTATCGGCCGATTTATACGCTTATATATCTGACCACGTGTCATGCTGCTTAGGTAATGCGTTGAGCGAAATTATTTGTATCATGTATAACTATCGTGACTTAGCAACACTTGCACGTATGCGTGATGCACCTGGTGGACGAACAAAATATGGACTTTGACCCAGTTGTAAACAAACTATAGCCCGATGTAGAACTTAATGTATCATATACACACAAGAAACAGACTGTACCAAAAATTAAAGTATCTTATCAGTAGGGACAGATAAGACCATTCCACTTTTGGTCTCAGCTATTCTCATAATAAGTTCCTAATTGGATTAGAATATGAACGCTGTCAGCTGCCGCGGTTTGCGTACTCGGCACAGTAATTAGCCTTTGAATAATTCTCCAAGCTTTTATCTACATTCAAGAGAAACTGACATCTTTGATGAACACCGCCACTGGTTCTGAACGAATTGGACAGCTCATCGTATACTCCGTTTGAGGTGAAACTAATCAAGTACATCGAATTTACAAGGTACATGTGCCTCTGAAGAAAATCTGTTCGAAAGAAGAAAACGAATAACACTAGTTGAATTTGGAGAACACAGACTTGCGAACAAGCTCGTTTTCAGTGATTCATATTCATGCCATTATTTCAAAGTATATTGCGACAAGTAAAGACATTGGACCAATTAGACAAACAGGTAGTGATAAAGACCAATAGTGACAATTGAATTCTCTTTTACGGTCGAAGAAATCTACAGTTGAGGGACAATAATATGCGTGGTGCATGATGTGTCTAGGTTGAGCTCGATGCATTAAAACTATCTGATAAATGCATTTGCCACCTTGACGAAATCCGTTCGGTTGGATGGGCGAGATTTGAATTGTTCATAGCAATTCGTCACGAAGCATGAACCACCAACCACCGAGAACCCATGTAAGCGATTTACAGCTGTTTTATCTTTGTTAGAATTCATCAGAGGTGCACATCAATCGAGTTAATTCCTATGGTTTTGACAAGAGGACCTGCCACCATTTCTTGTTACTCGGCACAATCACCGCTTAACACAATTCCCTGGGAGTCTGTTGAAGGTCCTAGAATACTCAGAGGAGTTTGTTCACTTCGACACCGAAGCTTCGGATAGAACTTTGAAAAAGGACAGAGACAACCCACTCGGTTTTCGGATAACCTCCATTCGTATGTAGGAATGATATCTACCTATATCATTCTTCTTGCAGGTAATATCGGAAGATTCGTTGTAGTAGTGAGTAAACTGAAGCTCTTTTCAAAGTGATCTGCTTAACAGTCCAGACGACGTTTAAGATAGTAAATCATTGAACTGTCGAACTCGTTGATTAACTCATTCACACTTGGTTTGAAGGTTGTGACTATTACCAGTAAACGCAGCCTCCTCCGTTTCCACACATTTCGCAATCCACTACTGTTCGCGGTCGTTTCTCAAGCAAATAGTTAGTTAATGTCTCAGGAACTTGCGTATATCACTGAATGTGGCATCCGTAGGGACAGATCTGTGAGTACCTAACAGAGCAACTGATGTCGAAGCTAGCCATCGATTGTTAGGTTTACATGAATTAAACATCCAACTGCATCGATGACCACGTAGAAAGATCTGTCTAGAAAGCAGACCGTCGGTTATAGCCCACGAGCAACTGTGGGACGGATGGCTTTCGCGTTGGCGCGATCACGGACGAGACGAAAACAGAAGCGTGCGCGTACCAAGGCGTGATATGAGTCCGTAAACGTAGACCAAAATGAACGACAATCTTCAACTGATCCACGCCGGCGGTGACCATTGATAATATGGTCAACGTGAGTCCAAAGTTTTGAAGACACAGGAGGACGCCATGTCGGTCTATGCTGCTTTTCATGGCAGGATTTTGTACCTGCCAGAAACAATCTGTGATCAGAGCACAGCTGGATGAGACAATCGCTGTTGTCAGTGCCAGGACAGCAAACGGGCCTCCTATGTATGTGTATTTGTATGGTAGACATTTTGCAAGTGACATGCTTACACTTCAGTCAAAATGCTCTGGCAAAACTTGGATAAAATAAGCAATATATACGATAATAGGCGCTAAAGGTACATAAGATTGGAAGATACAGAGAAAACATGTATCTTTCGGAATCCCCAAATCAGTCACCTTGGGCGTTGAGATCCCTAGTAATGATCAGCACGTCTGTTGAAAGCAGGCTTCGAAGTAGTTGAGACAAACCGTGACAGGATTCATTCCTGGTCTCAGAGGAACTGTAGTCAGTGGACGCATATACTGATCCGATGGACAAGTACCTACGCCTCAGTCTATTGCTGTTGAAATACAAAGAACCGTCCCTACCAAAATGCTGACTGAAATCCAGTCAATCAATGTACGCTCAGCTCTCGCACTCAAATCAATCCGAATGTCAGTCTGACCGTTAGTGCTAGAAGTGGACCATCTGTCATACGAGGAATGAAGCGAGAGACTGAGATTGTATCTGCGGTGGAATCTTGTATGCGTGATTCGGAGACACAGCCTACATCTATCTTAAAGTGCTAAGAGTTAAAGTGACAGCAGCCTGTTACCCTATCTGACATTGTATTCACGAGGTGAATGAAGGCAAGTGAAGTGAACATGTGGGCTTCAGATGTGTTTGATTTATGTCCTACTTTTGCACTACTGCTTTTTTCAGAGTCACAATAACTCGTGGCGCTTTGCGTCAATCTTAAATTAAAGGAGGGACAGTTGGTAAGACCATTACAGGAAAGATGCTGGAGGTTTTTGGGCAAATCATACTTCGCGGCTCTCCACACGGAGTAAAGTATTTCTCTTTTAGAACCTTACCGAGAGCCTTTGACTCATAAGTCTGACCCACAAGGTAGTGGAATGTCGACACAACACAAGAACGTAACTGAAGCACACGTGAAGGAACTTCTTCTGGTCTGTCACGTGAGGTCTGATTTTTGTCGTTCTCCTGTTACACGTTCGCTGGTGCTTTATTATCGATCGGATTTTCGAATTCTTTCGTTAGCTCCATGCAGCCCATGGAGCAAGGAGAATATGGACGAGCAACATTCTTTGGACCGTGGGTTATGTGTAAAAGCTTCAAAGAACAGGTTGATTTCCTCCTGGGAGTACAACCACAGAGGAGCTATGTACAGTGTCTCAAAAAAGTGAGAATTTAGGATGACGCTTAAGAACCACCCAGTAAAAGCCGTCACAGGAAAAAGCAAAAACATCTTCAGAATTGCCAGGTCACTGGGAATTGATGCAGTTAACCACACCACCACCACGTGTTCTCTTCCTGCAGTTTTCCATCCTGATAAGAATGGATAAAGTTCCCAAGGAGAACGAGTTCATCTTCAGTACTTCCGTTCAACCAAGAGTCTTGGATACACGCCACACAGCAGTTCGTGTGTACCTGAGAGTCCAGGACTTTGGCTAGAAACCACAACTTTCCAACTAAAGACTGAATGTTAGTACTGACCAATGCAAAAACTGTCATCTTCCTTGGGGTTGTGCAACTAATGGCATCTTGTCAACCGGCGCGCTTGCGTTTCCTAACCTAGCTTGCACAAAAACGAACTGTGGATGGTAAGACATAACATATTGTGTCTCTGATCCGAATGAAAGTTCCCTTCTAGCAGCGGATTCTGCATGACATGCATTGATAATACGAATAATTCCATGGTGACTTGATCAGGTTCACAACAAAATGTAGCGCAGCCAATCGTGGGCGCACCTACCTAACCCAGTCGCGAGCAATCTTCGTGGTTTCGACTCTTAGATTTTTGCTTTTCACGCTCTATGTTCTTACCATCTACAGGGAGATACTGCGAGGTTGATGGTTGAAAGAACTGAACTGAACTTGTTTAACGGTCCTAGCCGTCCAAACTATCTTTATTTATACACGAAGTAAAGGACCCGCAAAATCGATTATTTTTGCCTTACGGCTACTTCCACTTTATTTTGGAGTTGGGTTGTTTCATACCTGTTTTTTCAGGATAGATGCCATGGAATTTAACGTGGGATGTGAGGTTTCAATTCAAATTTTAGATGGACTGTGTTTAGAAAGTTTCTGATATAGTATATCGCTTTTCTTAGCGTGTAACGGTTTTTTATTCTATTAGAGTGGACAGGTCAGGTGACACATAGCGTGTAGATTACTTTATTTTCTAATTAATTTTCAATTCGAACGGTTCGCCATTTTGTGGACTTTCCAGGGTGGAATGCCAGCATGGTTGTTGAGAAAATACCCGAATATTGATATGCGAACGAGTGATATTAGTAAGTTGGATTTGGGTTTAGTTTTTCCGTCATACGATTTCATTGTTCCTTTGGTTTTCATTATTTGTTTTTTGATCTTCATTCAAAGTTTTCTGGAAATATCCATTACAATTTGTCTTGATCCCAGTCCATGAAGTTTTGATGTGGGCCGTGTATGCTCACGCTTAATTGGCTGCAGATGTTTTTGTGTTCACGGGATCTTCCGAAGTCAATCGGTCTCACATATTTACAAAAAATAGGTTTAATTTTTAACTATTCGATAAGAGAAACCAAACGGCACTGCTCACTCAAAAGTCGGGTTTCTGTGTTTTTCACTTCTATTTTTGGCGAAAAAAATTAATTCATGTTCGATCCACACTTTTCAGATTTCATGAATGCGGTTACAAAGTGGTTCAATGTTCTCCTGCCCAAACTGAAACCTCATCTCTATGCCAACGGGGGGCCGATTATTATTATTCAGGTAGGTGATAATTCACAACTTTTTATCGTGTTCAAAATCGTGATCAATTGTTCTCATTAATAAATCAACTTCAGCATTAGCGCCTGAAATGGAATCTCCGGTGAAGCATGTCCCATCTTTACCTAAAAAATTTCACCTGCAAAGTGATTTCGAGCGGTCGGTATCAGTTTCACCATTACATTTGATGTTTTGCATTTTCCGGGAACTGCATAACTTTGACTGCTGCTACATTTTATCTCGGTCCAGTTTTTTGTTTTTTGTGTATCGACAAATTTACATTCGTTTTTATTATGGTAGATTGAGAATGATTACGGCGACTACCGCGCATGCGACCGAAATTATATGGCATCGCTGAACTCCTTGGTCCGCCAACATCTGGGTCAAGA
The DNA here is from genome assembly GCA_948099385.1 of Fasciola hepatica. Taxonomy (NCBI): domain Eukaryota; kingdom Metazoa; phylum Platyhelminthes; class Trematoda; order Plagiorchiida; family Fasciolidae; genus Fasciola; species Fasciola hepatica. The sequence continues at coordinate 1,826,318 of CANUEZ040000012.1, read as the reverse complement.
TGTTATTGTGTCAACGGTGGATGTCGGGACCAAAAGTGCTCTTAGATGCGGCTCCCCATTCAGCGTGAATCTTGCTACGATTTCCTTTGGTCCGTGTAAGTGGGTTAACAGAGAATATTCTGCGTTCAATTTTTGTCGAACTCGTTTACTTCAACTGAAATACCGTAATTGGTTCAGGGTTCATGGCTGTTTGAACTGTACTGAACCGACCCAGTCTTCCTGTTATGCAGTCATGAATAAATATTATTCCTGGTGTTTGACGGTCAACTATCCGAGGAAAAATAGCATGATTTATATCCAGCTTTTCAACTGCTTCTCTGAGTACTGCAAATTTTTGGTCCTGGGTTAGTGAAAGTTTTGTTTTCATTGAGATAAGTGAAAATGAAGGACATGACCTTAGTGTTTGAGATTTTCAACACACGAGGGTTAGCACAGTATAAACTAGATAATACAAACAAACGTTTCACCGTTCTGATAACAGAAACAGTACCGACATCGAAAGAGAAAAATACTAGAAGAACCGTTTGTATTTTAAGACAGAATAAGGGTAGACAGCAATCCTCACTGTCGTCGGGCTCATTATCACTCCCGACCTATTGGGACTTTGTAGTTATCCACTCTAAGCCTCAGGATCTGGTAGCCGGTCGTCCCCAATTGAGCAGCGGACCTTTATGGTCATTGGGTGTACACCTTTCCGTTGCACTCATGCGCACGCATGTGTTTAAAAGACGGTCTTTCAGTTTTCACCACCCCGTGGACGTTAAAAGTTCCCATTCAGAATAAACAGGTTCATACCTAGAGCCACGAGTCCTAGAGCACTATGGTTTGAAATAGTTACTCCGGAACTGGGAAAAACAAATGATTTAGTCTCTAGGTTGTAGGGAATTAGGAACAAAATGTTTATCACATTAATTTACTCTGGACAGATGTGACGCTCGTAATAAGGTGCTACAGACCTGGTCGTTCTTTGTTATTCCTCGATGTTTTTCAGATGATGGAGATCCGGATGATAAGTTCGCTTCCTTATTTAATTTCCAACCAGACGCTCCTTGGGTGAGTGAATTCACAAGTACTAAAGTTATATAGATTGTTCCTTATCTCTTTCCTGTGATTGTACCTCCTCTGAAAACAGTTGGGAAATGGTAAAAAAATGGAAAAAAGTATGCTAGTTGTTATTGGTATTTAAAGTTATATCCTATGGGATATTATATATATATATATATATATATATATATATATTTATAATGATAATACATCGGCCTGAAATCAAGCATGGTGCCAACGCAACAACAGAAACAACAAAAATAGGGAAGGTGAAGTAGAACATAATAAAAGAAACAGTTTGTAGAAAGGTAACACTATCTGACTTTTTTTCGCTTTTTCCCCGTACACTTTTTTGATGTGTTTTTTGTCATTTTGTTTGTCTGTGTGACATTTTTGGCGATAATAGGGCTCGAGAGCTCAACATATACATACGAATTATCAGTTGTGGAGTCTTTTGGGACTTCCAGATATGTCGCTATCTGAATATTCCCATTTCTAACACACTGTTTTTATTTGTTTGCTTTTGTCTACTGAAGGTTAATTCAGAATACTACACGGGTTGGATGGACCACTGGGGATTCTCACACTTCTACGTTTCCCAAAGACACTTTATTGATGGTCTGTTGAAGCTTATCTCGTATTCACCTCGGGTTAACGTTAACATGTGAGTGATTGCTTCACTTTCGAAGAATGTTTTGGTGCGTTGTAGTAATTTTGTTTCATTTTTACTACCCTTTATAAATAAGTATGTAGCACATTCCAATGTTACTCATCGAAGACATTTACTGTGACAGCAAAATCACAAACGTTGAATTCAGTTGTAATTTGTTAGCTTTTGATCTGGTTCATGCAGTTGAATGCTATTGTGTACGGTACTCGATATAAAATACAAGAAAATGGATGATTTACTAGATGATTTGTTGAGAAATAATGGTGATTGGGGTAAAGTTTCTCTGCAATTTATAAAATAAAGCCTGTGATTCGGTGTGGGCGTAAATTCCGGGAACTCCATCGAGGAACAGGCTATATCGTGTCTTGTTTGCATCTCTGTTTCCACTCGGCCCCAAATCGGTTGGAGGGATTCAGTTCAAACCGCCATCCATCGTGCACTGGGGACAGCGGTTTGGTTGCTATCTAAGCGGGATCTTCAGTCGGGAATAGACAAGAGCATGTATGAAGTGAGGAAAACTACAAGCGGTACCACCAAGCCGGAGAGAACATTGACCTAGTCAAGCCAAGTCAATAAACGCTTTTATGCACTTGACTTAGGGCGAATTTTCAGAACGTACAAGATTTACCTTGGAATAACAAATAGTATAAGGGCTAATTGAGATGTGGAGATGATGGCATGGAAGCAAAATAAAGCAGTATATACATTTAAATTAACGACAATGGTGAATAATCACTGATTACTTAATCGGGGTCTACTTGGGGGGGGGGGGGGGGGGCAAGGTAACGGGCAAGGCTATTTCTACATGTAGATGCGCGTGAATGAAGTATTCTGAATTTCGAACCAGTATAAAAGAATGAGATGCCTTTGGAGGGCGCGCAGTAAGGACAATGATTGGTGTCGGATGGTAACCTATTTGTGAATTTGTCATAAGCATCAAAGTGCTTGCTGATGATAGAGTCGGTGAGAGTATCGATATCATTGTTTGCTGCAACGAGCGAGTAGTTTCAGAGATTTGGGTAATAAGGTCAAAGTCTTTTCACCTCAAACCAGCAAAACATATAGGGGAGCAGTAAAGACGAAGAGAGAGAATGCATGAGGTTATAAATTGAAGTGTGAGAGAATAAAGCATTCTAAGTTTTCTTAGTCTGAACCGTAAAAAAGAAACGTTTCTAACTTTACTGAAGAGTATTTCGGCGTGTCTAGTCCAACAAAAGTCGTGAGTTACAGTAACTCTTAGGTAGCAGACGGAAGAATCTATAGGGAGATGTAGTTATCAATAGAAAGATATGGAATGTTACTAAAACAATTTGGTAGCATGATCCACACTGAAAATTGAAGGGCACATCAATGCATTTTAAAACGTTGAGGTAAAAGAAAATGTGAAGTGGAACAACGAGAAAGTTCTTTCAGACTGTTTTGAGGACAATTCCAGCTCCTGTTTCCGTTTTAGGGACATCCAAGTACAATATCATCTGCTTACTTGGAGTCAGTGAAGTTAGACTAGAGGGGGACCTTTCTAATATAACGAGGAAAAGAATTAAAATAGAATCTTACCCCGGAAACACCAGAGTTACCTTGAAGAGAAGACGGGTGTCTGTAACCAAAATAAGTAAATTGTGTGCGATTTGAAAAAAATGGCCACGACGGATGTTCAAAGTACTGCAGTCAACTATGTTATCTTGTAGAATATTCATGAGAAATTGCGGTAAGGGGAACCTAATTCTTTCGTGTACTCAAGAAAAATCAGCCTAATAGTAAGGCTACCCCTATCGAGTGCAGAAACAATAGAGTTACCAATGTAACCAACGGCAGCAAGGGTCTATGGGCAAATTATGAGAGGTACGCAGAGTGAGCTTGGGGAGTTATGCCGCAGAAGAGTCCACTCTCAGTTCATTTCAATAAAGCAGACGTGCAGGCTATCGGACGTATATGTTAGGTCCTTTCTTGGGTATATGTGTGATGTGTACAGATCTCCAACAATCGGAATCACCGCATAATCAATACAATGATTATATAGACTAGTCAAAGGGGATGTGAGTTCAGAAGAGCAGGCTTTTAGTAACATTGACGATAGAAAGTCGGGGCCACCAGACCTATGGCACTTGTTGTAGACTTCTAGGGACAGGTGTAATGGGGCTGAGTTCATGGGAGTCAAGATATGGAGAGGGAAGTGAAGATGCGTCTACCTTGACGGCAGATTGGTTATTCAGGTCTTCAGCTTGGGCTTATCATAGCGCTACTGTTTCAGGGCTTTCCACATATCCCGGAAGTTCTTGTTCCCTAGCCCTGTGACCATGTACAGACTACTCATGTAATTTAGTCTTGTTGAGCGTGGATAGGGTTTTTACGGCATTATGCCAGCCGGATTTGTATGCCCTTTTCTGACCTGTACAAAGCCTCTTCAAGCGAGGGGAGGAGAACCTATCGGGTCAAACATAGTGGGTTTTATTAAGGTAACAGGTCGTAACAAATGGTACGTTAGCCAGTTAAGTGTTCACCGTATGAGGACGCATCGTGTAAAAGAAGAAACAGAAAAATCAATGGATCGGACAAACGTACTAAGATCATCGAGATTCTTAGGAGTACAAGCTAGCTTTCAGATAGTGCGCGATGAGTGCAAAGGGCTGGTCGAAGATTTACTCTTGCAATAAACTCTCAGGTTAACTAGTAAATTAGAGCGATCAAAAGTACTACTGGGGGCACGCCTAAATGCTGTGAAAATACTTAGATGGTGTACCAATGTTGAACCCAAAAGGGCATCGTAGCGCTTTGGGAATTGCACAAGATTTAGAAAACCCAAAGTGGTTAGAAGGATAAGTAAATCCTAATGTAATCACCTGCTTTTGTGCAGAAATATTGATCAAGACTTGTAATAAGTTAGTCGGAAGGGTTGACTGACGTCATCAGCGGGGGTGTCTGGTGCAAGATATGAATTGACGAGGACAAGATGTTGAAAGTAATTTAGAAAATGTGGCATACAACGAATGGCTGTGCAAGTGATCTTCATTGTGTTGAATTGGAATGAAAGGCAAGCAAATGATTACATCACCTCTTCTGTCTCTTGCGTTTGTAGGCCGATAGTCCCTGAAGGCGTCAAACTCAATCATATGAACAGCGTCATCAATACTTTCGTGCAACTAACGTTCCTAGAGAACTGCCCCAACCCATTTTTGATTCGTTCTGTAAGGTGATATTGGATACCTTATCGTTTCATCAAAAGGGAACTCCCGTTTGAGGATAATATTCACGTTATCGGCATTTTGGAAGTAGCATGATATCTTACAGCAGATTTCCAACCAGTACGATGCCTATGAACCATCCGAAACAGACGTTCTACACGACTTCTCATTGCATTGGAAAATAAATGGGACTGGTTGTCAAGCGCGAGGAAACATAGGGAATTCAAAAAGGCGCCATTGTTGTATTCAAGGTCCCGTGTTCCTCCAAATGGGGATGGGGAGATTGCTAGTGTTCCATCTGAAACAATAATAACGGAGAAAACTCCATGATCTCAAAGATCAATGTGTCATCGAGAACCCACACATACAATAGTCGGATACCAAAATGGCTACATACGGCCTAGCCACTACAGTGTTGTAAGGTGAAATTTGACCTTGAAAATCAGTTCAACTTTGGGATCAGAAAGAGAACCAAGAGAATTCTTTGGTAAATCACGGACGATGGAATAGTGGTTGTTAAATCGCGGCGGATATTCAGTAACCCTACAGGTTGACTAGTAGATAAATTCTGTTAGCTGAGCAGCTGCATTTCACCCAGAGGTCGGATGTCAGGCAAAGTGTCTGTGCATATAAAGAAGGCTCGGTTGGAATTTGCCAACCTGAGTCATCTGTGGTGTCGACGTGACACCTGCGTATCTATCAAGTTTCGAGTGTGCGCGGCAGCATTCAGGTTAGTTGTCTTGTGTGGTTCAGAAGCATGGCTACTTCCGGTGAAGGATAAACGAAGATTTTCGGCATTTGAATACCAATGTCTTCGTAACATTGCTTGAATACGGTGGGGACACCGTGTCAGCAGTGCTGAGGTTGGAGGCAGGGTATTATGCACACGAATGAGATCATTAGATGAAGCACCAAAATTCATCAGGTTAAAGTGGTTAGGACATGTGTTGCGCATATCCCGTCGGCGCGCAATATGCGCTGACGCGGTTAGACGTTCGAAGATGAGTGAAGATGGCCAGTACATGACGTAGAAGAAAGGTATTCAAAGCCTAACCAGTGGACTTAGCCATGTACGGCTTGTTAGGCTTCGTGGGTGGTGTCCACGATACCCCCCACTCAATGGTTGGATAAATTAGAGCATATGACTAGATGTTGTAATCAGTGGTGCTCTTGTATTCACAAACTTGTCGGAGGGATTACGCAAATCGCGGTGTCGTAGAGCGGACTTTCGATCACTTTAGCCGTTAATAATGGCCGATGCTAAACCAATTTGTGTATGCTAAAAGGACAACGTGAATGGTATTTGGATCCACTGTTACTCTCATTTTCATGTAATCCATAACGCATATTAGCTGCTGGTGATTTACCATTCACGGGCTTTCTTAGTGGCAAAACAATAAATCGACCACCTAAGTCTAAGTTTGGTGCATACCGTTACTTTCATTCGATAAAAGACTAGGGATCACATCCTCTTGAACTTGTAATTTACCATTTATCTCCAGTTACATGTTTCATGGCGGGACTAATTTCGGTTTCTGGAATGGTGCTATAGATCGTCCTTACAGTACCCAAGCAACCAGCTATGACTATAATGCACCGGTCTCTGAAGCCGGTGATACGACCGAATTTTATCAGCAACTGCAGCGGGCGATTTACAAAGTGAGTTTACTGTAGTGTGATTTGACTTTGCCAATCATTTCGTGTCATCGTTGATGCAAACGCCCATCGTATCATTTCTGAGATAAGTGAACCGAATATTTCATTTCATTCAGTTTCACACGTTTAGGTTAGGGAAGTATTTATCGAGATAGGGCGGGCATCACTTTGCTCATCACTGTGAGTGTATTGTTTTGTTAGTGATTGCATTGTTCATTGTGACATTGATTACGCCATACTTTGTGACCACATTTTGGTTTGCATAGTTCGGCGAGCTGAGTTCGTGTGGCTGCTGCCTTGGTTATGCATAGTGTAGTGACACTACACTCATTTCTGGTAATCATCTCTGTTGTTATCCATTGCGTAAACTTTCTTTTATCATTCCGAATCAAGCTGTTCCTAGTTCGGCCGCCAATATAACGCATGCTCTTTTGAGTCCTCCCTGGTCTTTCTCGCTCTGTACTCGTTGCTGTGCGCGTTTTTCCGTTGGTCGTGTCTATCGAAGTAGCATTCGATTCGTGACTGTATTTATTGACCACGTCCATACACCATTCGTCTTCTTAACTCAGCACGCGAAAACAGCCTGATATTTTTGACCGGATTTGAAAAAAGGATCGGAGCTGGATAGATGGTGTGGAAAGAATCATCAGTATATACTGAGTGCCTCTTGTTGAAAAAACATTATACGGAGGATCTTTGAGTTGCCTTCGTTACTTATTTTTAAGCAACACGATCTTTTTGATGAACTACTGACTGGCAAAACAAATGTAACCGGCTTCAAATTAGCAGATGAATGGTTATTGCAAGTAAACTTGGTTAACACTGGCATCCAGTCTTGACGTCGTTGGTGTGGGATATATGGACTGATTAGAACATGTTCATTTCAGCAACACTGTGGGCAGCTTGAACTGCTTTTCATTTCTACAATATTTTGCTTCAATCGTCATTAACTGAAAGAAGGCTGATGGATGTTTCCCTCTTAAGAACAGTGTCGGTTCCACGCTTCAGTGGCTTTTCCTTCAGGTACTAACAATAATTGTGCCATGGTGTCCATTCCCCTGCGTTTGTTCTTTCTAAATCATTGTCAGCTCATTTTCTAGTGTTTCGTTTGAACAAATCTACCTTAATTGTGGGGCTAAGCAGCGTATTGGATTTGTTTTTCGGCAGACGAGCAAGGTATTGTAGAAGTTTTAAATATTGTCCAACCCAAGTACGCTTTATATGTTCCCGCCCGTTTTCCTCGAGAGTAGTACGTCGAGGAGCAGTATGTGTCCATCTTCTACCTTTGATAGTTTTGTGTCTGGTGGAATCCAATCAACAACCTTTCAAAAAATTTCTGACCTTCAATACACACAAAGTTTCTTACTGTTGTTGATGGGTAAATCTTAGTTATGAGGAATGCAGCTTGAAACAAGAAGCAAATCCCTGAGATAAAGAACTGGAAACATCACTATCTCGATTTTGCCGATTTTTATTTTTGGTCCCGTATCTTCGTAGCCGCAAGATTTACCATAAAGCGTAGATTTATGGTGCACACAATGCTTAACTGGAATAGCGCCGTTCACAAGTCTTTCTTTTTTACAAATGCAATTTATTTCTCCATGTTTTATTTTGGAAACTTGCAAGAATTGACGTCTTTCACATCCAATATTTTTGTTCCCTGTTGTACGTCAGAATTAAAACTTATTCTGTCTGTAGTAAAATTCAGATCATAAGTTTTCTTATAAGCGAGTTGGTCATTGACAATATCTCAAATACAGCGGAAAAACCTATCTATACCTGAAGTTCCTCAAAATATCACAAAACGTGTTTATGAAACCATTCAACTTCGTCTGGTGAGTAATCCTTACAAACGCTTCATTCCTGGTCGTCCTGTGCCGAGCATTTCATTGTGACGTGTTGTTCTACTTTGTTCCGCCGTTGCATTAACCTCACCACAGTTACCGAATTTCGCAAACGTTTTTTTTTCTTTCGTAAAAAAATCCTTTCAGAAGGCAAATTTATAATCATACAGTTTGTATTTTCCTTGGTGTTTGTTCAGTCGTTCAAGCGAAAAGCTGTTCATTATTATTACCGTGGAATTTGGTTACACATTCGCAGCTGCATGCACACATATCTAAGCGTTGCAATTCAATTTTTCATTTATCCCAGGTTTCACATATCGTTTCCCATACATCTGACGGAATTACATTGAAGCTTCCTTTGTCAATGGAATCGCTTCGTCAGGTAAAGTTGCATTTTATTTTGGTTGAATTTGCTGTTCAGCAAGTGAACATGTAGAAAATCTGTTTCATTCCGACGAAAACCCTTTTGCGCTTTGTCTGACTATGCTGACTTTATTCGTTACCATTGGTAAGCATGATTCTAAAGGAGCTTCCGTAAGGTTTGACCTTTTCATTTTCAAAAGCCATCAGCCGTTAAGTTGGGGTCCACGAGACTCGCCCACCAGGTATCCAGTGACATCCAGTGATATGGTTAAGAGTCGCGGCCGGTGGCGTAATAGTATTCTGGCTCTTTCTTTGTTTTCGTAGTTTTTGCTTACTTGTTTTTGACTCTTTTTCAATTTCTGGTTTTGTTCAATCTGCCTTCATTTGGGCGAGGCTGTGAAGTAGCAACCGAAACCAGAGCACAGAAAAGCGAAGTTGGTGGTTTAATGAACTGAACTAAACTGGACGAATGTTCGTGACAATGGAGCTGATTGTGAAGGTATTAGTTGCACCAACCGGACACGTGGTTGTATTATCTAGCGGTTAGCTTCTAGCGATAGGGCATTTACCGACCTACCTGGCCGTGTAACGTTTTTTATCCTTCCGCAGATCTACATCCGAAGCTGTTGTTTCCATGAATGAATCATCGTTTCCTAAACCACATTCGTCACCTATTCCTATGCACGGTTTTTATTATATGATGAAAGAGTCGTTAAATGCATAGTCGCCAGCGTCTTTCAATTTTTAGAGAGTCTGTCGTTGGGCGAAGTGAACTTGGCTGTCTTATCCACGACACTTGAGTCGCATACCTCCACACGATAAAAATCACGATCATTGTCCATCACAGCATGGTCAGGAGTAATGGGCGAAATGCGATACGGGATAAAAGTAATGTTTTTTTTAGTTTTGCTTGACACTGCTTCATTTTCGAAGACCAACCTTAAAACGCGTTGGAACCCCTTACCTTCATTGTTACCTCTACTAGTGAAAGTCGTGAATAACCATGTAGCTGTTGCTGCTCGGCAGTGATAAGTGCTGTTACGTTGTATCAGATAAAATGATTTGAGGACTCCTCGTTAGCATAATAAGATCTCTTTCTATCCGATAGAACGTAATGGATTCATCCTGTTCGTATGTTGCTTTCTGTAAACTAGTGAATAAACTTCCTCAGCTAAAGCAAAAAAAGCTTCTGATTGTAAACGTGACCTAGCAGCCACCTGTGCTTCATCATTCAACACGAAATAAAGAGCCTTACACAAATCTGTGCTCCGAGAGAATGCTCGTGTTTATTTGCCACACTAGTAAAATATGAACACAAAAAGTAAACCATTTCTAAGCGTGCGAGGTTTTCGTAATATTCAGTTAGTCAGATACCGACTTCATGAGTGCTTAATTTATGTTTGCTCAGTAAACCGTAGGAGTCAATAACTGTGTAAAAAATGATTTGTCAACATTCAGAGCCAATGTTGGAAGGGCGCTATATCATGTGGTATGTAAGTTCAATAAACCTTTGAGAGCCAGCTCGAAAAGCCTGGTGGTTAGGTGTTCGACTCACAATCATTCACTTCGGGTTCGAGTCCCCGTAGGGACTCGGTGGATGTGCGTCGCTGATGATTCCTAAAAAGGATGAAACAGCTGTACACTGCTTCCAAGGTTTTCACTGGTGAGTTGAGCGTTCACACTGCACGATGAATCATGTTATGTGAGACCTTTTGCTCATAAGAAAAATGAGACGATACGGAGCGTTCACAACACCGCGCTATTTCGAACTGTATGCTCCCAATGGGGATCACTTCTTTCATGTGTGTTAAACGGGTTGACGAAACATTCTAAAGAACTTTTAGAAATTTTCTTTGGAAAAAGAAGTTATACTTTGTCCACTGGTTGATTCAAAATTTATTCTTTCTAGTGGAAAAATTATGCATGGTTTCTTTCACCCATACTCCGCTTATGCCGTATTCCTAATCGAGCAAAAGTTTTGACCGACAAACAATATATTGATCAGTTCATACATAAATTAGCTACACAATGAAGACAGGATATAAAGGGTGCAACCTGACTGATTGTTTTACAGAAAGACGCCTCTTTAAGGTGAAAATGTTTATTAACGGGCTAAGATTTTGGTGTGTTCTGTATTTTCCTCCTTTGATCTCTTAGCTTACAGATGCCACATGCACAATTTGATAACTCATTTTGACGCTATTAAATCGTAAACTCGTCCATAATAAGCAAAAATAAACTATTTCGGTTTCCGAAAAGAATGTTCGACAACCGAAGCAGGATTTTAGAGGTTGTTTGGAAGAAACTGGACGACCACACGAAATGTTCTGAAAGCTTAGCCACGATTCGGCGGTATAAAGCCTTTCCTGTATTCAAAGTCATCAAATGTTTAATTTCGCAAAGCTCTGAAGCAATGCGTTTGATTATCTGCCCTAAATCGGTGATCACTCTTGCTATGAATACGCGCATTGTTCAACCACCGGATTCATGAACCAGTACTGGGTTGATAATTAACTTCTCACATGGGTTAAACTGGTAACAGGACCACTATTTATGGGATTCTGTTGTGTAGCGTTGCAGTATGCCTACTTCGTGTGCAGAATAACGAAGCTAACACTTTTGTTTGAACGCCAACTTTCACCTTTCTGGGTCTGTTCCCTACCAGCTTTTACCACACTCTGAAAAAGTACTCGTGGACTGATTTTTTCCCTTCGCAAAACTAACATCTTTTCCAAATCTCGCGTTGAAAAATTGCATTTTCTTACGTTTAGCTACAACAGTACTCAGCAATGAAGGTCCACAAGTGCTGACGATCTGCCGTGTACTCACTGCGTATTTTGTAATTATCCCGTGAATGTTTGTAACCCTCCTTAAAAATGCATCCAAAGCAAGCACTGCATCATGAAAATAAAAACCAACAGATATCCTAGCAGTGTAATTTACAACAATGTGCGAATCTGAGTTGCATGGAGTCAATTACTAGTTCCTTGGTGTCTACCTTTGTTTTGTGTGTTTCAAGTTGAACTTTGGTGGTCTATCGTCTTTCCGATTTTAGTTGTTACGAAAGTTCCTTTTCTTGATATACGAGGTGTGAAAACTGTGGGTTTTTTTCGTCACCATTTCACTAGTCCAAAAGCTTTGAGTGTTGACCAATTACACTGGCGCTGCAATGACTTCTCACAAGATATGTCTTAATGTTTTACGTTTTCAGTACGAGGGATTTATGCTGTACCGCACGCAGCTTTATCGAAATGCCGGTCAATCTGTCCGCCTAAAATTCAGGGAAGTTGCTGACTATGCTTATGTTTATACAGCCAGCTCGGCAACGGGTGCTATTGTAAGTTCCCGTTTGCTGACCATTCTCCTTACATGCTGCTATGATGAGTTTTACGGAATCTTAGCTTGTCAGATGCATTAGTTTTGTTGAAATTTTATCCATTTATTGCAATACCTTTTCAGTGCTTTCACGGGACAATTTCGCGGAACGACCGGTCATTGGTGTTCGTTTTCACCACAAAATTCAACACTACTGACCTGATCGTAGTGGTAGAAAATGCCGGATACATCGCCTATGCCACAAGAAATTTTAACGACCGCAAGGTGAGAAAGTTACATGAGGTGACCATAGCAGTTAACCAGGCTGAATTGCGGACGGATCAGAGAAGTTCAAACTGCAAAACGAGATAGCATAGCGTACACTGAAAGTAATATAAGAACTATGCCAACCGTAGATTGCATAGTGAAGTGTTGCGGACCTCGCGTCCTATTCTGCAATTTCTGTGGACAACCCACCCATTTGATTTTCGCTCACAACTCATACCACTTCAACCTGCAGTGATAAACCAGCAGAAGGCAACACGAAACGCTAAGTGACACCGTCTTTACGGCAATTAACGAAATGTTTGAGGCGAAAATGGAACATTCTCGAACTCGGGCGTCCAGGCAGGTTCATGCCCCGTCAGGCTGATTAAGTTTGTAAGACGTATGGCAGATTGATTATTAATCTTCGACCCGATTTGTATCGAACTGCATATGACTGCTGGTTTAGCAGAAGTAGGTTAAGTTTTGTGTGATCTGGCGGCTTAGTGATTATTCGATCCGTTCTTGCACACTCTAACTGATTAATGGCTTGCTTCGCGGAAGTTTCTTTCACGACTTCCTCACATGAGAATGACCTGACATGCGGTTATTAACTACACATTAAATGTATTTTCGTTTGTGCTTATGTGTTCTTAGATATCTTGTCTTCTTTTTAATCTGCTCAGTCAACAAGCTGGATGTATTATTGAGTACATGTAATCCACCCGTTCGATCAGCTCTAGGTAAACTGGTTTGACTCTCACTAATACAAGATACCCGTGGGTGCAAAAAATTTGAGTTATCAAGTTCTTTCACTTCTGTTGTACTTGACTCACCACGAACTGATTCTTGAACCGACGTCGGGTCATTTTCAGGGTATTCTCGGTCCCGTATCCGCAGACGGCAAGGAGCTCTTGGGTTGGTCCATGTTACCCATCTGTCTGACCCTCAAAAGTCATTGGAAATGCAATCGGTCGATTTCTCAAGACGTTCAGAAGTACGTAACGGGAAATGCTGAAGTGATCTGGTTTTTCATTCTTCCTGTTCATTTTCGAAATGTGTAACATAATACGATTATACGAAATGATATTTGGCAATAGAAATTAGACGACATATTACTACGGCCCACGCATAAGATTACAAAGCTTGACTTTGAATCCATACGTTCGTTTTCTGGACGGTCTTCATTGCATCGGTATTATTATCCTTTATGAATATGATCATCATGTCCCTTCCTATGCTAGCAAGCCACTCTCCTGTTTACATCCCTGTGAACCAAAATATACAAACAGTACAATGCCCATTTTTTAAACACAGCATCCGTGTTATATGCCATAAATTAGCCAAACTCAGCTGTTGGAAGCCTCTTCTGCAAAGTCCACTAACGTTTGTTGCTTTTTTACGATAATACTTTCGAGGTCATTGACAGAAGAATACTGTTAAGTAAAGCTGGTCATCTGGATGAATCTCTACGTCCATTCTTCCGCGTCCCCAAAATCGCAGCTCATGGAATAAGCACTGGTAATGCTGTATGAGCTGAAGGCATTTACACCCGTTCCCTAAACTCACCGGTGATTATTCTCTCTCTCCCTCTCTCTCTCTCTCTCTCTCTCTCTCTCTCTCTCTATATATATATATATATATATATATATATATATATATATATATATATAACCTGGTTTTTAGTTTCGCTCGACACTCGTTTCAGTCATACTGACGAAGTTCAATCTAGTCGGCTTTTCAATGCCATTTGCATCTACAGAAGGAGTACGACGTAGATGTTTGTTTATTTGCAGTTTGTAGGAAAATTTGTCCAAGTTTGCTGCTTAATAAAGGTCAGTGAACCACTTTTAATTTTTGATTATAAAAGCCCTCGTCAAGATATTCACAAAAGCTTCACTAGTCGATCAAACCCACACTTGACTTCAACCAGCAATATCAAAACTGCTTGGGCGCTGCAGATCCCCCCCCACGAACGTTCCTGTTTTACAACAATGAACTGTAAAACTATTCTCGAGTAAAATAAAAACAACCTGTTCGCCCTTGATCGGTTAAAAAAACTGAAAGAGTAAATATAACCACTTGTTGTCTGACCTTATATTGGCGATTTTGGTTTTCTATATATTAAATGCAATCTGGTTTTCGTAAAATTCAACTATATTCAGAGTATCGTTTATCTGTGCTACGTCACGGAGTTATTTAAGGCCCAAATAGTTCGATCTATCAGTTTTTATATTTAAGCAAGTCATCTTCGTGATCGGTATTTTTGAGAAGTGTTTCATTTTGTGTTTGCTCTTATCATCGGGACGACCATTTTCATGAAACTTATCTTTACCTTGGTATTTGTAACCTTCATTGATAATACATTAGGGCGATTTGGGAACCCGAATTCGATGCACTACTGCTTTGTACCGAAATCTAAACCTATTTCCCGTATGACTTGGTAGTATATGAAGAACCTCAACCCACTGCCGATGTTTACTTACTTGTTTGAATTTGTTTATTTAACTACAGCTATCTCTCTACTGATCTTCATTTTTCACAAATGGATCACCAAGAAATAATGTTTTGGCCGGTCGAAGGTGCGGTTTTTGCCGCCAATCTAAATATTACTGCCCCCACAGAAGTCGCTGACACGTTTGTGAAACCAGTTAACTTCACCCGGGTAAGCGTAACCTGATTATCCCAGACACGCTGCAGTATCTTTCCCGGTTGAATACCCATGAATAGAAAAAGTTGTCGGATATTTGCAAACCCTCAATAAAAATCGAGTTTCCTAAGCTTTCAGAGGCTAATTTAATTGGACAAGCATTTCATTTATTCAGTGCCTCACTTCAACTCTAAACGAGATTAATTTGAGCAGCAGTTTTTGGAGTAGTTTCCAAAAAACGAAACCAGCGTTGATGCCATGAATCAGCATTGAATTAGCTGATCATTCGAATAGCCTCATGTGCTTGAAACGGTTGTTCATTTCTTCTCCTTCACGATGAGATTGCACCTTTATGTGGTTTGATGGCTTGCGTGCCTTTGCGACAGGTTGACTTCCTCAATCCGGAGATGCAGTCATGCCTGAGAGGTCAATGGGTAAAGGCCACACAAAGTCCAGTCTCCCTGAACCGGTTACTAGGAAACACATGGTTCTAACCACCACGCACTTAGAGAGGATACTACGACGAGTATGCACAGAGAAGCTGTTGACTGGTCAGGAATCCTTCGTCAGATGGACGTAGGTGTGGGGTATCTGGAATTTCTCTTGACGGTGGGAGAAGCCATCGCATTTCACTGGCACATTATCGCCCACCTAGCCTAGATAGACCTCAGCTCGAAGGATGTTGCTCGTCCATATTCTCCTTGCTCCATGGGCTGCATGGAGCTAACGAAAGAATTCGAAAATCCGATCGATAATAAAGCACCAGCGAACGTGTAACAGGAGAACGACAAAAATCAGACCTCACGTGACAGACCAGAAGAAGTTCCTTCACGTGTGCTTCAGTTACGTTCTTGTGCTGTGTCGACATTCCACTACCTTGTGGGTCAGACTTATGAGTCAAAGGCTTTCGGTAAGGTTCTAAAAGGGAAATACTTTACTCCGTGTGGGGAGCCGCGAAGTATGATTTGCCCAAAAACCTCCAGCATCTTTCCTGTAATGGTCTTACCAACTGTCCCTCCTTTAATTTAAGATTGACGCAAAGCGCCACGAGTTATTGTGACTCTGAAAAAAGCAGTAGTGCAAAAGTAGGACATAAATCAAACACATCTGAAGCCCACATGTTCACTTCACTTGCCTTCATTCACCTCGTGAATACAATGTCAGATAGGGTAACAGGCTGCTGTCACTTTAACTCTTAGCACTTTAAGATAGATGTAGGCTGTGTCTCCGAATCACGCATACAAGATTCCACCGCAGATACAATCTCAGTCTCTCGCTTCATTCCTCGTGTGACAGATGGTCCACTTCTAGCACTAACGGTCAGACTGACATTCGGATTGATTTGAGTGCGAGAGCTGAGCGTACATTGATTGACTGGATTTCAGTCAGCATTTTGGTAGGGACGGTTCTTTGTATTTCAACAGCAATAGACTGAGGCGTAGGTACTTGTCCATCGGATCAGTATATGCGTCCACTGGCTACAGTTCCTCTGAGACCAGGAATGAATCCTGTCACGGTTTGTCTCAACTACTTCGAAGCCTGCTTTCAACAGACGTGCTGATCATTACTAGGGATCTCAACGCCCAAGGTGACTGATTTGGGGATTCCGAAAGATACATGTTTTCTCTGTCTCTTCCAATCTTATGTACCTTTAGCGCCTATTATCGTATATATTGCTTATTTTATCCAAGTTTTGCCAGAGCATTTTGACTGAAGTGTAAGCATGTCACTTGCAAAATGTCTACCATACAAATACACATACATAGGAGGCCCGTTTGCTGTCCTGGCACTGACAACAGCGATTGTCTCATCCAGCTGTGCTCTGATCACAGATTGTTTCTGGCAGGTACAAAATCCTGCCATGAAAAGCAGCATAGACCGACATGGCGTCCTCCTGTGTCTTCAAAACTTTGGACTCACGTTGACCATATTATCAATGGTCACCGCCGGCGTGGATCAGTTGAAGATTGTCGTTCATTTTGGTCTACGTTTACGGACTCATATCACGCCTTGGTACGCGCACGCTTCTGTTTTCGTCTCGTCCGTGATCGCGCCAACGCGAAAGCCATCCGTCCCACAGTTGCTCGTGGGCTATAACCGACGGTCTGCTTTCTAGACAGATCTTTCTACGTGGTCATCGATGCAGTTGGATGTTTAATTCATGTAAACCTAACAATCGATGGCTAGCTTCGACATCAGTTGCTCTGTTAGGTACTCACAGATCTGTCCCTACGGATGCCACATTCAGTGATATACGCAAGTTCCTGAGACATTAACTAACTATTTGCTTGAGAAACGACCGCGAACAGTAGTGGATTGCGAAATGTGTGGAAACGGAGGAGGCTGCGTTTACTGGTAATAGTCACAACCTTCAAACCAAGTGTGAATGAGTTAATCAACGAGTTCGACAGTTCAATGATTTACTATCTTAAACGTCGTCTGGACTGTTAAGCAGATCACTTTGAAAAGAGCTTCAGTTTACTCACTACTACAACGAATCTTCCGATATTACCTGCAAGAAGAATGATATAGGTAGATATCATTCCTACATACGAATGGAGGTTATCCGAAAACCGAGTGGGTTGTCTCTGTCCTTTTTCAAAGTTCTATCCGAAGCTTCGGTGTCGAAGTGAACAAACTCCTCTGAGTATTCTAGGACCTTCAACAGACTCCCAGGGAATTGTGTTAAGCGGTGATTGTGCCGAGTAACAAGAAATGGTGGCAGGTCCTCTTGTCAAAACCATAGGAATTAACTCGATTGATGTGCACCTCTGATGAATTCTAACAAAGATAAAACAGCTGTAAATCGCTTACATGGGTTCTCGGTGGTTGGTGGTTCATGCTTCGTGACGAATTGCTATGAACAATTCAAATCTCGCCCATCCAACCGAACGGATTTCGTCAAGGTGGCAAATGCATTTATCAGATAGTTTTAATGCATCGAGCTCAACCTAGACACATCATGCACCACGCATATTATTGTCCCTCAACTGTAGATTTCTTCGACCGTAAAAGAGAATTCAATTGTCACTATTGGTCTTTATCACTACCTGTTTGTCTAATTGGTCCAATGTCTTTACTTGTCGCAATATACTTTGAAATAATGGCATGAATATGAATCACTGAAAACGAGCTTGTTCGCAAGTCTGTGTTCTCCAAATTCAACTAGTGTTATTCGTTTTCTTCTTTCGAACAGATTTTCTTCAGAGGCACATGTACCTTGTAAATTCGATGTACTTGATTAGTTTCACCTCAAACGGAGTATACGATGAGCTGTCCAATTCGTTCAGAACCAGTGGCGGTGTTCATCAAAGATGTCAGTTTCTCTTGAATGTAGATAAAAGCTTGGAGAATTATTCAAAGGCTAATTACTGTGCCGAGTACGCAAACCGCGGCAGCTGACAGCGTTCATATTCTAATCCAATTAGGAACTTATTATGAGAATAGCTGAGACCAAAAGTGGAATGGTCTTATCTGTCCCTACTGATAAGATACTTTAATTTTTGGTACAGTCTGTTTCTTGTGTGTATATGATACATTAAGTTCTACATCGGGCTATAGTTTGTTTACAACTGGGTCAAAGTCCATATTTTGTTCGTCCACCAGGTGCATCACGCATACGTGCAAGTGTTGCTAAGTCACGATAGTTATACATGATACAAATAATTTCACTCAACGCATTACCTAAGCAGCATGACACGTGGTCAGATATATAAGCGTATAAATCGGCCGATAACAGCCAAAATTGAATGAAAGCGAAGAAGAGAGGGAATGCTAGATGGTAACTAGAAGTAAGTAAAAGGTCAGTCGATTGTAACCTGGTCTTGAGAAAGGTTACCCGCGATAACCGAAACGTCGACTGACTGCCATCTTTTCTGACAACACTGTGTTACTTAAAAATAAACACTTACCGGTAATCAAAATGACCCATAACATCTATTTTACCGTTTCAGTGCCATTTATCATCACTTCGTGCTGCATTCTTTGCCGTAAGCTATAGAGCATAAGTTCAGTCCTTAACGAATGTTTTAAAAAGATGGTGATGAAAATAGAACAGATTATTCGTCATCAAATGGGATGTTTTATAAAATCAATGGGGATTTCGTAATGAGTATTTGAATCCTTATCCGTATCATACAAATAATTATAGTTGTGATTCTCAAGGGATACCATACATGTCAGTTACAAGATAGAGCCTGAGCACTGATCACGAAAAACGTGTAGGAATTACACGCGACATCACGAAAGGTTAGTTTGGGACAGTCTTTGTCCATAATCAAGGATAAATAGGACGTTTTGGTATCGGAATCAGCAAAACTCTTCCGTGTAATCTGGGATAATGAACAGATTCCCAGAGAATGGTGTAAAACCACGATTATGCTGAGTTACAAGGAAAGGGGTAGGTCCTCTTGTCAAAACCACAGGAATTAACTTGGTAAGTATCACATTCCAACTACCTACCGGTATTATTCTCCACCGATTATCCAGTTCGGTTCAGTTCAGTTCAGTCCAGCCCAGACAACCATTGAACTGAACTAAACCGGCCAATCGGCGGAGAATGATGTCGGTAAACAGTTGGATGCGATAATTATCAAGTTAGGTAATACCGACTATCCACCGCTAGCCATAGGTGCGCACGATGAAAATAAGTCTAGTATCAGACCCGGTCGAGGTTCTATCGACATCATTTCGCTTCAACAAATTTTAGGCACACTTCCCATGGCCTAACTACCTCTGTCTTCCTTGGTCTGAAAACGGTGTTCAACTCAGTCGATGGCATAGTTCTCTGGCTCTGTCTCTCGTCGAAGGTACTAGAGAAATTTATTTATCTTTTCCAAACCTGGTATACAAACAGCCAAAGCCTAATTCATACTTGTGACGATACTTCATTCGAGTTCACCACAAGAAATGGTGGGCTTCAGGGTTGCCCTCTGTCGCTTTTGCTTCTCAACTTTGTTTGAAATGTTTTTGGAATTGACCGTACATTCCTATGGGATAGCAGCATCGGTCAGCGCTCATGCAGTTAACCGTCTGGCTTGGATTAAGTGGATGAAATTGTTGTTCTGAGTGGATTTCTAGGTTGAACGCAAGGCGGTGGGAACCAGAGTTCAGTCACTGGAACGAGTACTGAATTTAAATAAGATGGATGGGACATGTGTTACGCATGCCCACCGATGGACGTCCTTTTCGTACACTGTCCTCCGAGGCAGGTAGTGGTTGGAACGTGGGTCGACGTGGTCAGTCCATGACAGTGCGAAAAGATATGAAGATATTGACCGGTGGACTAGACCAAGTGGGACGTGTTGGACTTCCGGATTCGGACCCACGAGACTCACCTACCAGGTGACTGGAGACATTAGGGGTTAGGGCTTGGTACCACTGCCCGTGGCGTGGTTGTTTCTTTTTTTGCCTCTAAGATTTCCTTAGCCAAGGAGATGGAAAAGGTCTCAGTTTTCGGCATCTGCCGTAACCTTTTACGTCTGGTTAGAAAAATTGCTCCGCGAACTCTACGTATGCTCATGGAAGAGGTGAAGGTTTCACTGATTCACATTCACAAGCGTCGTCTAGATCTGTTGGCGGAGCATTTTGAATAACAGTTTAACTGGCCTTCATCCCCAAAAGTATCGCGATAGTTAGAGTTGTGAATGCAGATACCAATGCACCATCAGAAGCGGAGTTTCTTCATGAGATAAGCTTCTTTGAACGGCATAAGGCTTCCCGGCCGGATCGGTTGCGTTCATCTGTTTTCTAAGATGGTGGTTCAACATTGTCATTAAAGTTTACTAAATTATTTGATGTGGGATAGGGAACAAGTTCCAAAAAGTGGATGTAAATCTGAAATCGTACTGATTTATAAAAAGGCAACATGTCATCCTATGAGAACCACAGGGGAATAAGTCTGGATGTCATCGCAGCTAAAGTGCTCTCTGGTATTATGCTCCACTGATTATCTAACGCTTAGGAACGGTATACTATATATCATGTTTCACACTCGCCTGATTTCAGGCTGTGTGTCAAACAAAACAGTGTAACGGGGAAGAATGGGTACACGGCGTGAGATTGCATGATTTTTGTTTGTTTGTGGGCCCAGTACTGTCGGGTCGCTCAGTCCAAAGTAGATGGTTTTCTTAGGGGTCCAAAACCGGAGCCTTTAGTTATCCAGAGCTTGATCTACAAGCCAGCGGGATGAAGCTTGTGGGCCGGTGACCGATTGCTTAGTTCATGCGCTTTTCGGATGGGGCCAGACATCCTGGGTGCTCAGTACACCCCTTCGCTACAGATGCCTGTGTGCAGTGTTGTACGCATCGTACACCACCCATGATTGGTTTGGAATCAGGGTTTAGTCATCTCCCCAAGACTGACTGTCAGCTAATCAACCGGGTGGAGAGCGCCGGGAATTCGCTTTCGTCGTCTCACTTTTGTGTAAACACCGCCACGAGAAGGCAGTGAGTAGGACTTCTCCAGCGGGAGGTGCAACAGACACATGGTCATTTGGGAGCATATCGAGAGGCGTTCAGGACGAATAGCCATCTTGGAGCCTGAGACCCCCCCCCCCCCGCCTCTTTCGACCATATTGAGGCATTTGGAGGAGAACGGTACTTGCGCGAGAATCAAGCTGGGTTTAGGCCTGGTCAATGTTGTGTGGATCACACCTTCACTCTTCGACAAATTTTTGGACATAGGAACTCCTACCGTGGGCCCACCATCTTTGTTTTTCTTGATCTGAAATCGGCACAGTCAGTCGCAGAGTTCTATGGCGCAGCCTCTTGGACAATTGTGTACCAACATCTACAGCCGAGGACGAGTTTCGCCTTACGACGAGTTTACCGCTGGGAGTGGTGTATGTCAGGGTTACTCTCTCAGTTCTTCTTTAACTATGTGATTGGTATGATTCTAGGACCCACCACTTTCTCATGTGAGGATAGTGGTACTGAACTTTTCCCAAGTGGAAATGTGTCAGACCTTGAATATGCGGGCTAAATTATTCTTAGGGAACAACCAGGTAAGTTGCAAACTTCTCCGGCCCGCTTGAACAATTGAGTAGCAATGTTCGGCTTGCCGTTTTCGCTTTCAAAATGCACAGTGATTTTTTATGATTGGATTTGTTCAGTACCGAACTTTTCGATATCTGTGGAAATCATGGAACAAGCAGATAAATTTTGTTATATAGGTATGAGGGTTATGGCAGACACGTGTTTAAACGCCCTGGTTCGGTTGCCAGACAGTATGCCTTCCTCGGTCCAGAATCAAATGGAAGGTTGAACTTGGCGAAGCAGATCGATGATTTGGCAAGCAGACAGTACGTCACCGCTTGTCCAGAGTCGAAGACATCAATGGGGATAGCGAAGCAGACTGACAGACCAATAAATGGCCAACAGTTATCAGAACTGACCGGAACCGAATCAGCCAATCGGGTTTCAGCCAGACCAACTAGCCAGGAGAGCCACCCATCAATAACAATTGAGCCAATAACTTTGTGCGGAAGGATTTTATCATGATCATCGCATATGTTGTATAAATTATTTATTTTGTACGAATAAACTGAGATGGTTCGAGGGCAGAAAATTCCTATTGGACATGGTTTCAGAGGAACCGAAAGAACCCCACAGCCGTTTACCGATGAATATATTCACAATATGTGCAATGCGACTTCGGATCAGTTAGGTATGATTTGTTCGACTGATAAATGGTGGTTATGGAAGCAGAAGTATCAAGATTTTACCGTACTCATGGGTTTCTTCTCGGAATCAAAGGAATGCCAAATGACCATGCTTCGTCCTTGTGCAGGAGATGACGCCGGGCGACTCCTGGATACCCTTTCTTGAACCCGACTACGGAGCTAAAGAAGATGAATATTTTTTGTGTCAATCGAATGAAATATCTGAACGGTTCCAGTTTTTTCTCAGAGAACGGGTGGAGAATCAAATCATCAATGATTATGTTACTACTCCGAGGAATCTGACCAGCTCGTGAAGTTTTTCTAAATGTTTGGCGGACAGCCTGATACAAGACGAACTGTTGCTTGGCGTCCAGAACCCATCTACCACCAGAAGGTTTTTGTTCATGCGCCAGCTTGACTTGAGAACATGTATTTATATTTGCAGAAGCGTGGAGGTTGTCACAAATCAAATGGATCACCCCACTGAACGAGTAGTAAAGACTGACTGGAATGCGGTAATAAGTTTCACTCTCACCTAGCTCACGTTCTGCGGGCTTCGGCACCAGAAACGAGAAGAGGACTATCCGGTTTGAAGTGGGACATGTTCTGACCGTTGCAAGCAGAGTCATTTTGCTGGTATGTGTCATTCATTTCCTACAAAGCCAGTCAACCGTTCATCAGAGCCAAAGCACACTGTCAGCAGTCTCAGAAGCGGCACCACGAACAAAGGATTATAGGCCAACATTCTAGTGAGAAGGAAACCCTATCGGGTTGAACTAGATTCGGGTGCCTCGGCAAATACGGTCCCCATGTTCTACGTTGATCGAGCGGACCTACGCAGCTGCTATACCAGTTTGAGAATGTGGAAGGGAAGTGACACTAATCTCTAGGGGGAATCGATTTGGAAATCAAAAAACCCAGAACAACATCAAACGTAGAATCAAGTTCGGTCTGACAGGGGCCAGTCTACAGCCAACAATGGGACTGGATGAAATTCAGGAACTAGAATTTGTCACAGTAAACCATGAAAACTCTGCCAGCATTTTAGAAAAAACAGATATTTTCACTCGGTATGTATCGGTTTTCGACTCTCAGCTGAGGTGCTTCTCTGGAAAGGGACATCTGTCAGTGACTGATGATATTGTGCCCGTTGCATTTTCGGCCCTTGGTGCTCCAGTCAGCTTAAGGAGAACTCCGCAATGTGAGTTAGAGCGGTTAGTACGCCCCAAGGTAACTGCTGCAGTTAGCGAGCCAACAGTTTGGGTTAGCCGGATTGTGGTCACAGTAAAGAAATCAGGAGCGATTCACCTGTGCATAGATCCAAAATATCTGAGAGCGGAGCTCAGAAGGGAGCAATACCGAGTGCTGATACTTGACGACATTCTCGTGGTTGTGAGCCAAGCACTCTTCTTTACGAAGGTCGGTTAATCTTTGGCGTTCTAGCAGTCTGAATTGGCTGATGAGCCATGTTTTTAGCCACTTTTGGTACCGTATTCGGTCATTTTTGTTGACTTCGATTATCTATCGGACTGAAAGTATCCAGTGCAATTTTTCAGAAACGCCTGATTTAAGCCCCAGATAACCTAAAAGGAGTAATGTGCATTTCAGATGATGCATTGATCTACGGTAAAACATTACAAGAATACGATTCTTATTTGGAAGATTTCCTGAGGCGTTGCAAACAACATGGCGTCCGACTAACACACCGAACATCGGGTATCGTCGGTCACATTCTACGAGTATTTGCTGGTCGACGGGAGGTTGATGCATGATCCCGAAAAGGTCAGGGTAATTTCGAATACGCCCGACCCCGAAGACCCAAAAGAGGTTGCATGTCTGTTTGCAATGGTCAACTACTTGAGTAAGGTTCTGCCACGTCCTGCCGATCTAATACAACCCATACGATAGTCCACCCACAATGGGATAGAATGGAATCAGGGTGCGGAGCAACAGTTTACGTCTGAAAAGATAAATAATACCATGATCACAGCACCGATATTGGCCCGCTATCAACAATAACTCCTTTTAATTGTTCAGTGTGGCAGCAGTCAGTCCGGTATGGGTGCAGTGCGTCTACAGGGCGGAAGGCCCATTGATTATCGAAGTTACAGTCTTTTCCCGGCCGAGAGGAACTACGCTCAAATAGGAAACGAAATGCTCTCCCTGGTTTTTACCGTAGAGCTTTTCATATGCATATGGCAGGAAGATGGTAGTTCAAACTGATTACAAGCCACTTATAACCGCTATTAAACCATGAAGTGATGGACCAAAGCGTCTACAAAGAACGTTAATCAAACTTCGGAAGTGCGGTTATGAGCTGATGTCATGCTCAATATTTGTGAAAGATTATTAGTTTCCTCTTACTACATTTTAGAACGCTTTGATCAGCGATTCATGGGCATTTTGGCGTGAAATTTTTAAATCCTACTGGGTGTTATTATCGATAAATATCGTGGTACTTCTTTGTGTCGTAGTATAAAGGAATACTGTGTTGATGCTGTTGATTCTTCAGTTAGTCAATATAGTACTCCCAAAGCTCTAGTTATTGTTTGTGTGCTAATTGTAGATGATGGACTATAGTCAGATATTTTCCAACAACGTCCGCGTGATTTCCCTGATAATTATTAGCAATATCTGGTTTCTACCTTCTTCAACACTTCAGGGGATCCTGATTGTAAACGACCAGGTTATTGGTCACTATAATCAAGCACTTGGTCCACAACTCAGACTTTACGTACCAAAAAGTGCCTTGCGGGTCGGTATCAATACCTTTGTTGTGATTGAACTGGACAGTCTCTGGCTGAACGGAACGATGGTGGGCAGTCCGATGTTCGAAGGTGCTGCTTATCCTCTAGAATTTGATGACCAAATGTATTGGCATACACAGAGGAGGCGACCGTTGCATTGAGATACTTTTTGAAGTCGAGTGTGATTTTATTGAAAGAACCTCACGCTGCAAAAAGAAACTCATCCGGCTGCTTCAGTTAGCTGTTACGTTACTTTTGTCTTTTTCTTTAAGGTTGCTAAATCGGCCCGCTTTGCTTCACTTTGTTAACTATCAATCGGTAACGTGTTTTATCTTATGGTAGCAAACCGTATAAGTGATTTCTCTTGAAACCTTATTTTTCATATTTCCCTCGTAAGAAGTGAAGCTCTCTGACATCTGTACAATTATCGAAACAGTTTGCGTAACCGTACTGTTCGCGAACAAAAGAACACAGTGTTTATGTAATAGTATTTCGCTATTCTGCCGTTGAGATCTATTTAAAAAGTTCACCGTGGTTCTTGATCGAAGTGGTACATCTTCTGGTGAATAAGATAGGATATGTTGTGGTAGACAACCAAAATTCCTGATATATTGAGGAGGTGCATGGCTCTTTCGGGAATCATGAAACAGGGTTTCAGCTGTTTGAGATTCTGTACCGCCAGTCGTGTTAGAACGTATTTTGAAACAACTCACCACAAATTGCAGCTTATAGGAACCAGTATTATTTAAAACTTATTTTCTGAATGTTTCTCTGCTACTCATTCTCATGCTCATTCGTTTTATTGTCTAGTCATAGGAATATATGCGTGTTGACATCGTGTAATTATATTTGATCTGTTTTGTATTTGTCTTTGGACAAACTTTACTTCATCACATTGCCTCTCTCTGTAGGGTTGTAAATGATCAAAAATGAGCTTTTTGCGTTATTCTATAATATCTCATCCGCGAAAATTCTTTTAGATTGTGGTTCCTATATAAGTGGCAGGGAGAAGTCGCTTTTGGGTGGGTCATTTCTCTGGCCTCTGGCTTTGTAGGTTCTTGATTTCTGCCATAGTGAAAATCTGAAATCATAACAATATTCTGAATAGTCCCATGGTCATGGTAACAATAAAAACAAGACGCTGGAGAGCGAACAATTTTTTACAGTGGATTCTATGCTTGCTTCTTCAGTTCATATGAGTGAGGTGACGTCGGAATGCGCTAGCCACTGACCAGAGTAAAGATCATTATCGTGACGTAATAGAGAAAAGGACACGACAGCGAACAAGCTCATTTTCGGTAACTTCATCCTCTGACTAATACAGCTACATATATATGATAGAATACTGCTGAATGGTGCAGATGGGATCAGTTGAACTAAGAAACGTAAGTCACGGTACGTCGTTGCACTCTACACCTAGTCAAACTTCCAGACGTTTTCAATCATCAAGTCGTGAAACTTTATATACCTACAGAGAATCTAAAGCCTACCGCTCGACTGACGCCCAAAAGCGAGGGACTTCATTACTTTTTGTCAGAAAGCCAGCTAATTCCTTTTCTCCACCTTCTATGAAATACCCGTCTCGGTGAAAAGTGCATGCTAAAATAAGCCAATCTAAGGATATGTTTTAAGTAACTATCGCTGCAGTATGTTAAGGCTGGTTCTTTGGCTTAATGACTTACCTCAGCCGTTCAATAAACTATGCCTAATTTCAACACCACTGATCGAATTTTTCGATCTTCTGGAGAGCATATCAATGCTTGTAAGCCGATAGCATTGGTAGGTTTTGCACGGTTAGCGATGATATCTCTAAACCTTTTAGTAAAACGGATCGAGCTGTCGCGCCAACTACCTTGGTGGGCGTTAGCGGTACATCTACACTTTGCACGAATGAATCTTTGTAGTGCCTATCTTACGATTCGTAATTCGTTTTTTTTCCAGCTAGAGTAAACTGCTAGCATAGAACCGGCAATTGTGGTTGTTTTAGTTGCAATGTGCATGATGGCGTCTTTGTAGTTATTGTTTTGACACGCGTTATGTCTACTGAAGCTCAGTCTCATTTCAGTCAAAGGTATCTTGAGGTAAAAGAGCAGATTGTTCTTTGACCATTTTTAAAGTTTTTCACGGCACCAGTCGGCGGTAACGGAGGCTCCACCAATCGAACTACTGTTCAGATATTCAGTTGCCTCATGTGTTTCTGCAAAAAACGATATTTCTTAGTTGCACATAAAATGCTCGTTTTTACGCAAACTGAGTGCGACAAAGGAAATCGAATACTCGACTAAATTCAGGATTGGCTGCTAGCGGGCACAATAGTTATTGTGTAATGTCTTCGGATGCTGATGTTTTCTTTTTCATTCAATGCAAATAATCTTTGACACTTCTGATGTGTTAAGTTCACATAATTGAATCGAGTTTACGATGAAAGACAGTGATATCCTTGATGTATTATCTCCAAAAAATAGTCAGTCATCCAGCTATTGTTTTAAGGGGGTATGATAAGTAATTCATCTAGTGTGGTGGATTTTTTAAAAAACAGTCCCTTCGAGTTGTGTGAACCAGAATGGTTGTCGGAACCGAGATTGATTTTGTGCCCTTTTGCGGTACGTCTTCAACCGATCTACGGGGTAGTGCATACTTTGTGATCAGTAGAAGTGAACCCTTAATTGTTATGAATATCGCTAACGAATTGAATTTCATAAATTTGTTCTCTCTTCTGGTGGTCTGCTAGTTTGTGTGCGCTAGAATAAAAGCTTTCAAGCTGTCGTTTCACAGGCAGGATTTGGGGTGGCTGGTATTAACTTGCAATATTGACTACTTAACAGCAGTTCTTGATCGAAATATTCGGTTTTTCGATAGAGGCAAAGCTTCTCACCCGCATCTTGAACAGTTGTAGTATTTTCACCGTTATAATTGTAATCAGTTTGCGGTGGTTCATAATTTATTAGTCCAACTGTTGACGGAATCTTCTGATTCGGGAGCACTACAGTGAAAAAGTCAATGTCACTTTGGTTCCCCTGCTAAGGTTTTGAATATCATTAAGATATGGACTAAAATTATGTGGTTTCGTTGTCGTTTGTTCCAACTTTAGGGGACCTGAAAGTAAAGGTCCCATGGTGACATGCACACTATAGGAATAATAAGTACAGACGAACAATGAAATCTTCCATATATTTTGATCAATACCACGTTTATTCAAATATTACTGTTCATCACAATGTATTAAATGTTAAAGAGTGATCATCTCACTTTTGAAACTGACTAAAATGTGTCGATAGCGAGGGTTTTGGTGAACTTGCATCTATTCATACTGTTGTTCTTTTGCAGTGCACTCCACCCTTCTTTAATTAATTGTTTTTTCCATCAGTTAGTATTTGATCACTATTATCTTTGTACCAAAACGTTCCACATCCGTAGTCAATATAAAAAGTTATTTTTCTTTAAAAATTGCATCATCTTACCCTATGACTGAGGAAACGGTCTTCCATCGCCTGACGTCCAAAACAAGTCTGGTAAACAGCAGCGGTGAATGTTAGTTCAGTCCTTTCAACCGGTGCCTTTACACTTCAGTGCTCCGGTTTTCATTTATGACTCTCACTCACCCACGATTAAACAAAAAAAATCCGGGGATGAAAATCAAAGGCGCAGCTTAAAGGGAAGACCATGAAGACAAATAATAAGTTGACATGCAAATGCGCCGCTGTCTTCAACCGCACCATAATTTGGTTTCTTGCATCCCAACCCGGAAGATGCTGACGTTCCACGTGGCTAAGCCCACTATTTAAAGTTGTCACATGTCTCCATATCAATCGCCAATTCCCTCCGTCGTGGGTTTGTGAATTCTGTCAGGACCGGTCTCTCATTTCCCAACTCAACAACCAGTTCCCTCTGTTTACCCAGCCTAAAATCTCTTTTGGGCCCCACTGACACTGGAAACCCATCTATCCTTAGTAGGTTACAAGTTATTCTCTTCACTTCACTATCGCGAGTTTTGGCTATCCTGCATGCAGGTCCATGGATGCCCTTAACAACTATTTTTCGCTGTCGCCCTAGGGCGATATCCGAAGCAGCGGTTAGCTTGGCCAGTGACCTGGTAAGGGCATCTGCTTTGGCCCTCATACTGGCAAGTTTCATTTCTTGCTCATTCAACCCCAAGGAAACTTTCCCCAATAGGTTCTTGCTTAGTGTCACTAGAGGACTACTCCTTGTCTTCTCCGACATCGGAGCGCTGGTTTTCTCTCTATGTTCATACACCCTTTAACGGATGAAGAGATTTCAGTTGTAGAAGCATTCGTCGTTTGGTTGTGTCCTGTCTTATTTTTGGATATTTTCTTTCCCACCTTCACACAGCTGGCGCATGTCCACTGGAGACATTTATGTTCATCATAGAGACTGAAAACCGTAGTTGATATGTTGCCATATTTCTGGTGGTAGCACTTACAATATATATCACCCATGATACCCGCATCTACTGGTTTTACACACCATAGGCGTCCGCACCGGTACAGCTCCTGGTCGGGGGTGAATGGTGCTATTTATTTGTACTTAGATGAGAACTTATTTCAAATCCTATAAAGGAATTTTCGAAAGAAGGAAAGAAACAATATCTTGGCAAGAATAGATTCTACGAAGCCCGAATACACAAGTGTGATAAAGGGTACCGACTCACGTAATACAGCTCGTCCCTGAAAGTCACAAAAAGCCTTGAGTTCACCGTCTCTGTTCCTCAGATTTGTGTGCCCGTGTCTGTGTATGTTGCCTTCCACAGCAGTTTGGTTCAGTCTGTCGTGCTTCCGTTTCGCCCGTCGATACTTTCTGATTTGCAGACTGCTCTTGTTCCCGATTTCATTCCACTTCTTCTTGTTTTTTTCTGAATGTTTGCAATGACTTGTTGTTTCTTACGATATCCGACTCGGTTTGCATTTTTATTTGGCGATTTTCAGTTTCTCTATCTTGATCTTGAGGCGTTTGTCCAAAAATACCCCTAAAAGTTTCTAGAGCAGCTCCACGTCACAGTGTAGGGCAACAGTTCAGGTCAGGTCTACCTCGACTCGGGTAGCGTTAGCACGCGAAGTGCATTTACGCCAGTTTGAATTGATTCGCGTTAACTCCGCTGCGATTGTAAACGTATATTTACCCGTTCGACTGAAGCGTGCTTTTTGACCATGACCTATTGGACGCGCGATCCTACCGAGTGTGCTGCTATTTACCGTTGTACCCTCATCGACGCTGAAACTCTATAGTTCTCACTGCGAATCCAGTATGATTGAAAAGTATAGTACTTCAGTGTGTCATAATCAAACGAGGTCCGGAGTGCATGGAAAAAAGATGCGCTATGTGGCGCCTTAACCGAGAAAAATATAATGTCAATAACAGGGCTTTGTCTTTGGAAAAGTAATAATTAGCCGACGTTTCAGCTGTCGCCGGTAATCTTTCTCAAGGCAGTTTTACAATCAAATAACTGGGGAATCAGTTACAGGTCAACAGATGTGTGCGTGTGCTAAATCGTTCCGTGGTTATGTCAATTGATTTTTAGTCACATCTGTTCCCATTATCAGAGTCAGCGGTGACAAAGTCAACTGTCGATGTGACCTTTGGGCTGCTTATGCGTTAGCGATGTCAATGCGGTCCAAATCCGGGAAACTTCTGCCTCGTCATTTCGGTTGACATGTACAAGGTGGCTGCAAGCAGTACATGTTTTTAATCCAACTTGGAGAATTTTTCAGGTTTTCGCAGTCTATGCTGTGTCCGGTTATGGTGTGCAGAGCGATCGCTGTATCCCGCTCCAGTTTCGCTATAGTTGTCATGTTGGAAGGCTTGTACTCTTCCTTTCTCCTGTGTTCTATTATTCTGATCTTAAGTTGTCTGGCAGTTTTTCCAATTTATTCAGCTGGGCATTCCTTACAACTGATTTTGTAAATGCAGCTGTTATGGTCTTGCAAGTTAATTGAACCCTTGGCCTTGGTGAGGTGGCAAGTCAGAGCGTTGCCTGTCAGATAGAATTTACGGACATTATAATGGCTGAGAATTTTTCTGGTTGCCTCAGAAGTGCCTAAGCTTTGCAGGGTCACATATTGTACTCTGATCCGACATCTGGTGTTTGCTAAGGCGAACGGTTTGACAGAAAACTGCAATGATTAATAAAAATCATCTCGCACTTCCCTGTCCATAATGGGAACCAGAATGGAACCTGAGATTTGCCTATCGGGAGGTTGTTCTATTAGCCGAACTTTTGTTGTTGTTATTGTCATCATCGTCATCAATGCTTAAGAGGAAAGCAAAATTCGGCTAACTGGGCGCTGATTCGAAAAACGTTAAGTGTTGTTCGGTATTGAACACCACACAATGTGCATTCCAATCGTTTGCATTCGAGCACCTCTGTTGGTTAGCTATCGGATCTGCACAGCCGACGGTTTACCGCGAAATCGCCCAGTTTACTTTAGAAATCGATGTCAGGGTACGTTGAATACCAATCTGGAAAACCAGAGGCACCTGTATACATTCTGTTCAGCATGGGACGTCATTCGTTGATTTTGACTTAATTTTTTCCTATACTGAATCGCAAACCGTTAACTGGGTGTAATGTTTCAAAGCATCTGGCTTCAGCAAGAAAGGGTTGATCAAGCGAAATTTTAAAACAGAACCAGTACTAAGTTGAAAATCGTATCCTGAATCTTTCATGAATCGAGCCCGAAAGGGTAGGCCAAAACGTGATTCCCTCTATAAACTCTTCAATATGGAATTGTTTATATGCCTTTCAGTTTAGTTCAGTTCACTTAACCGTTAACCCCGCTTTTCTGTGCTCTGGTTTTGGTTGCTACCTCCCAGAAACGTTCAATCAAGGGCAAAAAGAATATCAGCACAAAGTGAAAAAGGGCCAAAAGCAAAGTAACAAGCGGAAATCACAAAGACAAGGAAAAAGCCCGAGTGAAAATGCGTTATTGTCCATGACACCTAGCCAAATCACAATGTATCCAGCTACCTGATAGGTGGGTCGCGTGGACCTTAACTCGCCCCATTCGGCCAAGATTTTCTTGCCTTTTTGCATTGTCATGGACTGAACACCTCGACCTACCTTCCAAACACTACCTACCCCGAAGAGCAGCGTACGCCGAGGAAGTCTGTCGGTGGGCATGCGTAACACAGCCACCCTAATCTGTTTAGATTCAGTACTGGTTCTAGCGACTGACCACTGGTTCCCAACAACCTACGCCTAAATTGCGCAATGTTGGTGGTGTTCCCACCACACTCGAACAATACTACGGAGATATCAATATTCAAACACCGAAAGTCTTCGTCTGTCTTACGGTCGTGTTTCTGAACCGCATAACAGAACGGACTTAGTCGCCGCAGTGTACACTCGACCCTTGGTTGATAACCGGATGTCCTGCCGGCACTACAAATTACAGAGATTGGCAAAAGCCAAACGGGCCTTCTGTGTACGCGATGACACTTCATTCGATATCTGTCCACGTGATGAGATGTAGCAGCCTAGGTAACAAAATTTATCTACGTCAGCCAGATCTTCCCCCGCCAACACAAGGTTTGGCGTCGAGCCAACCCAGTCCAGCAGCAGCATTTTACACTTTGAAGCTGTAAAACGCATCCCAAACCTTGCTACGCTGTTGTTTAGCCCACCCGAAAAAACTTGAAACTTACCTGGGTCGTCACTCAGAAGAAAAATGTCATTCACTTGCCGTTTGAACAAACATCACTGCCGCTATTCTCATATGAGGGCAGGGCTATCTCAAGAAGGGTGAAAAGGGCAACCCTGACTAACACCACTTTCCGTGGTGAACTCGAGTGAACGATCACCGTAAGCACGAACTCAGCTTCGTCTGTTTGCATACAAGTATTGGAAAAGATACGAATTTCTCTGGCGCACCCTTCAACGAGAGACAGCGCCAGAGAACTGTGCGGTTGACTGAGTCGAAAGCCGCTTTCAGAACAAGGAAGACCGAAACCGTGCATGTAAACACTTATTGAAATCGGACATGAAAATTCACCTCGCCATATCAAGAAACTCCTTTAAACTGGTTTAGTCCAGATCTCATGCCATCCATCACAATATTTATCATGTATTTATCAATTAGTTCGTTTGCTTCCCATGCGCTTAGGCCACTAGTTTCCACGTCGACCACCACTCTCTCGCCCACGTGATAACTGTTTTCTACTCTCATTGCACCACACCGTTTTAGCCTTCTTTTTGTGATGTGTTAATTGTTCTTAACCAGTATCTGTCTTGGGTTCATTTGTTGGCCTTATCTACTCTTATCGAACTCTGATTCTTAACAGATTTTATCGCTTACGTAACCTGTCTCCCCCGTTGTGCATTTACGTGCACAGACACACTGGTATCCACGACTCGTTATTGCGTCACGATTGCCAGGGTTCCCTGACTAGGCCCCATCGCTTGGTCGTAATTCTCCCTCTCTTTTCGCTAAGCCTGTATGAATGACTGAACTTTGTCATTCGCCATGCTTGTGTTCTCTCAGGCGATTACCTCTCTT
This sequence comes from Fasciola hepatica, assembly GCA_948099385.1. NCBI lineage: Eukaryota > Metazoa > Platyhelminthes > Trematoda > Plagiorchiida > Fasciolidae > Fasciola > Fasciola hepatica. The sequence continues at coordinate 1,792,413 of CANUEZ040000012.1, read as the reverse complement.
CAGATTGATTGGTCGAAATGCTTCCCATAAATAACGGCTTTCTTTGTGAACCCCTTGACTCACTGCTGTATCGTCGTTTCGAGCGTTTTCTGTCTATTGTTGTCTGGGTGTTTGAAGCCTTTTGAGTATACGTAGTGAAGCGAGCTGGCGTACTCTATCTAGGGATTTGGGGTTCATTTATCTGAGTCACTCAATAACGGGACGATAATCTTGTACAGTGTGCCTATGACCTAAGATTCATCGAAGCGTAGAGATATAGTCGATACAACCCTTACCGGGTATGAACCCAGTTTGATTCTCACGCGTAAAAAATTCATGAGCGCTGGATAATCGGTGGAGGATAATCCCGGTGAGCAGTCTGGATAAGATACTGACCAAGCTGATTCCTCTGTGATTTTCACTAGAGGACGAGTCATCTTTATTGCACATCGGCAGAATCATCGATTTTCACCATTCCCTGGGAATCCACTCGTTATCCCAGATTACCCAGAGGAGTTTGTTTAACTCTGATACCGAAACTTCACCTCCATCCTTGAAAGATGATGAAGACAACCCATTCGATCCAGTGGCTTTGTACCTTTTCAAGCAACCTATATCTGAATAGCCTCCATTTCTGATAGAGGAGTGATATCTATTTGCATCGTTTCTATCGCACATGTATTCGGAAAGCGCACTACTGAAGTGGGCCAACTGAACTGTTCCTTAAAATGCTCCATCCAGCTGCCCAAACGATGTGAGTGAGTCAGTGAGCCGTCGGATTCCTTGACTAACTCACTTCCACCGAGCCTCCGTGGACCGGTATCTCTAATCAGACGGTAGAGGTTGCGAGTATTACCAATAGACGCAGCCTTCACTTCCCTAAATTTCGCAATCCATCACTGCTCACGGTGGTTTCTCAGGCTACTAGTTAGTTGGCGTCTCAGGGATTTACACACTTCCTTGATTACGCATCCGGAGGGACGGATCTGCGAGCATCTAAAGATATCCATCGTTTGTGAGGCCCACTCAAGCTGAGGTCGTGTGACATTGGAAGCGGTACACAAGGATTCCTTGATCTGTTGCCAGCGCTCATCTGGGTCCTGGACATCCGGCTACATCGATAACCTTGTAGACAGACCCGACTGGGAAGTAGATCGTTGGTTATGGTCTAGAAGCAACTGTGCGGAACTGGTGGCTTTAGCGTTGATGCTACCGCTGATGAGACAGACGAAATCGAGCCCGTACTAAGGCGTGATCTGAGTCCGCAGTGGTGGACGAAAGTGAAGGACAATCTTCGGTTATTCCACGTCAGCGATGATCAGTGACAATCTGGTCAATGTGAGTCCAACGTGGTGAAGACGTATGAGGGAGACATCAGTCTATACCGCTTCTTTTGGAAAAAGTACGTACTCCCGAGACGAGATTGCACCTCAACGTGGTGTAATGGTTTGCGCGCTTCCGTGACCCGAAGAGGTCTTCAGAATGGCTTCCTTAATTCGGAGATACAATCATGCCTGACTGGTCGATGAGTAGAGGTCAGACGAAGTCCATTTGCTGGACAAAATCTGGTTCTGACCACTGTGCCCCTGGAGAGGACACTCCAGCGAATAAACACGAACAGAAGCAGTTTATCGGTCTAAAAATCTCCAATATATGGACGTAGTCGTGAAGTGTTTGCGGTTTCTCTCGACGGTGGGTGAAGTCGTTGCGCACCAATGGGCAGCTATCGCTCGCTTATGCTGGGCAGACCCCGGCCCAAAGGACGCTGCCCCATCCATGTTCGGTATGCTCAATTGGGTGCGCGGAGCTCAGGACTTAAACGGAAAAATGGATCGATAGCAGAGTACCATTGAAGACAAGACAGTATGCTCGCAACAATCACATCTCACGCAATAGACAAGAATAATTTCCTTCACGTTTGCTTCGGTCACGTTCCCATGCTAGGTTAATGCCCCACTGCCTTATGGGTGAAACATGTGAGTCAAAGGCCCTGGTTAGGGCTCCAAAAGAAAAACCCCTCTGCGGTGTGGGCAACCGCGAAGTATGATTCGTCTAGAAACCTCGAGCATGTTTCCTGTAAAGGGCCTCACCAACTTTTCGTCCCCCTAATGTAAGATCGATACAAAACGCCAGGGGTAATTGCATGCCTGAATTAAGTAATAGTTCAGGAGTCGCGCATAAACGGGACGCACTTCTTGAGCTTGCATAGTCACTTCACTTGGCTGCCTTCACTGTTCGTACTTTATGTCAAGTAGGGCAACAGGCTGTCCTTGCAAGAACTCTTGCTTCCAAAATAGATGTGTGTTATGCCTCCGGAAGACACATACATGACCTTACTTCTATGATCAATGTTCGCACCCCAAATACAACCTCAGTCTCTTGCTTTGCTCTTCACGTGTCGGGTGATCCGGTACCCAGTGCTTTTGATCAGGCTGGCGTTGGGATTTCTTTGAGCATGAAAGCTGAGCGTGCACTGTTAGACTGGATTTCAGTCAGCAGTCGTTTGTGTGCAGTTCGGTGAAACGGTTCTGTCCGTGTCAACAGCAACCAACTGAAGCGTTGATGTTTGTTCGTCGTGTCTGTTTGTGCACCGACTGACTGCAGTTCCTTTGGGTTCAACGATAAATTCTGCCACGATTTGTCTCAACTACTTCGAAGCGTGCGTTCAGTGGACTTGGTGGTCATTGCTGGGAATTTCAATGCCCAAGTTGGCGTTTGGGAGATTTCGAAAGGCGACATGGGAGTCCCTTTGTTATCTGCCTCCCATTGAAACGCGACAACATGTCAGGTCTATATTAGAATTCGCATCCGTGGTGTTTGAACAACATCCAACTCAGCTCGTTTGTCCTGTGTTCACAAAGTTTCGAGTAAGGTGCTGCCACCTAAACCGTTATCCATGCGTTTACGTGCACATGCAATCTACGTCGGTTGAAAAATAGTGCCACTATATCAAAGGATTAGGGAACACTACCTTATTGGTTCCAACGCGGAGGAATGGGAACCAAGAGAAGTGCCACTCTCGGGCCGTTAGTGAAAACGGGCCGCCAAGTAAATGTCCAATAGGTATTCTGAATTATAATTCGAGTATAACCCCTCAATCTCTGCATACAATCTTCTACACACACTAGCCGCCACCTATTGGCAACTGAATTGTGCATACAAAAATAATAGTTCAGACCCTCTAATTGTTCCATGGTCACAAGTACGTCATCACCATCACCACCACGATGATGATTTACATTCCAACCACTTGTGAAGCCCGAGCTCTTCGTACAGACGAACACACCGATCTCAACCTCACCTACCCAATCACCATAAACCTTGACCGGTTTCCCGTACAATTTGTACGGGCAAAAGAATAAATCATAGAAAACCATTGTTCACCTTCGAACTCACGTTTTAATTTTGCGATGGATATTTTTGATTTCACACAAAGCTAAGATATATATATATATATATATATATATATATATATATATATATCGCAGTTACTTGATGGTAGTGTGTGAGATTGATGGCACTTAGCTTGGCTGACTGTCCTTTTGGAACTATCTTTCACGCACAAACCTCAGGTCATCCGACCCGGGTTCAAACCCTGGGTGCGGCGGAGGATATGCACCACTGGTAAGCTCCAACAAGAGCGAAACTCGAGTCTGGTGGTTTCGAGTGCAGAGTTTGTCGGATGACCAGAGGTTTGTGCGTGAAAGGTGGAGTCCAAAGGACAGTCAGTCAAGCAAAATACCTACGGTGCTTGAGAGGATATCATATATACGATGTTCATGCTACGTGAATTTGAATGCACACACGAAGTCGTCAGCATACTCAAAGTCGAATCTTACTGTCGTGTTCCTTTCAATACCATCTTGAGGCACATTCCATTATTTGACCATACACGAAATTGAATCCTCTCGGTGAGATGAGCGACCCCTTCTAGGGAAAGCTGATTTGCAAAGCAAAAGCGAGTTACACTGACCATTCAGGAGAATAGAAGGCTCCACAATCGTCCTTAAGAATCATGGGAGTGCAAACTAAACCTGTTGTTGAGAATTTCGGTGCACACCAGGGTGCAGCGCTCTCCTCTTTTCTGTTTTCGACTTATATTAGCGATCTTCCTCTTTCTTCTCCATCCAGTGTACTTAAATACGCTCATGGCGTTGTCCTTTGTAAAGCTGTTTCTTATTACCCGGATTTCAGGAAATTCGATGAAAATTTATCTCGAATAGAATGTTTCTCTTCCCAGTTGTGTCTAGAATTGAATCCATATAAATGCCTTGAATGTGTTTTCAATCTCACTCGCTCACCTTTTCTTACAGATCCTGTGACGTTGAATGCCGAATCTCTACCCAGAGTTAGTTCCGACAAGTATCTGGGTGTTAGCCTAAACATCAATCTAAGGTGAACATCTCATGTTCAATTATGTTTCGGTAAACTGCGACGTCTCATCCCCCTCCCTTGGGTTTTTGACTGGACTTACCAATTGACACGCTGAATCTTGTGTAGCCCTAACCCACAAGCTTTTACAGGATCCAAGACACCTAATACACCTTGACTTATCTCTGTCGTTCTTACTCATCCACCAGATCTGAATTTCGGTACCTTTCTTCCAGAATTAACGTGTACAAAAGCTCTCTTGTGCCCTATCTGGCTAGGGTACTGGCCAAAAAGAACAAGATTGATACGTGAATACTTTCTAACTTTAGTTGATGGTTTCTTTTTCTTTTCCACTCCTAAATACCGTTGGTACCCATTGTTGTATATTTTATTCATTTTACTAGTTTTGTTAGAGCTTTTCGACTGAAATGTAAGCCTGTTGCTTGCAAAAGTCTGCCATACAAATATAAAATTGACTTAGCTAAGTAATTTGACGCTGACCAAGGAGCTAGGTGGTGTAGCCTCGAACTGGACGGGATCGGGTTTGTTTATTGAAATTGTTTACCTCCCAGAAAGGCTGAAGGTATTCAGATATCTCGAAGGCTAAATGTTTCGTCATATCAGGAGACTAATGCAGTGGTTGCAAGCCCACTCCTTTTGAAACTGAAAATAGCCAGTGATTCACTTCACGAAAGTTGATTGCACCCCCTGCAGACGTTGTTCAGAAGGAATGTATTCTATGATCTCACCACGAAAAGACGTCATGATTGGTAGTTTTTCCGCAATTCAGTATTCATGTGCACGATTCCACCTCTGTTCCCGTTGGAGATTTACTGGATATCTCTCTACACTGGGAACCCTTAGAAACGTCCAACACCAACCTATAAAGTAATTCACTCGAAATTTCTCTGTCTTCCTTCATCCAGGATAAGTTGTTTAGCATTGTCACATAAGGAAGGATATGTTAACTTTACGGTGCGATGAATTGATGCAACCGTTTCATGTACAGAAGTTTGCTACCTCAGGTTCGTTTTTTGAGGTGACCTTTCAGATGAAAATACGAGTGAAATTCGAATAAAATGGATTCGGCCCCCAACACTTCTTTAGCTTTTTTATTTAATGCGATCATTTGCTAGGTTTATCAGCACAATGGTTTTTTGGTATTTTATTGCTGAAGATGGACAAAGCGAAGTTCTTTGTTTGTTGTTTCTGTTACAAATCAGATAGAAAACAATGCTTGCTTGAACAGATATACCTTAACAATTGGACCACATGGACTTTTTTAATCATACGCACCGTGTTCAGGATCAATTCGCACAACACAGAAGCAGGGGATCGTTATTTTACTCTGCTTCAATCGGTTCAACTTCCCCAGCGTATGTTTATTCAAGCCTCAGGGTCAGTTCACTACAGAATACATGATAGGCTGCATGGGGGGGAGATTTGTTTAGGGTAATGATGGGGGAAGGTGGGAAACTCCAGTTGAAAAAGAATGACAGATATTTCCACGCTAAAGGGATTTTGTGAAAAATGAATCATTCGGGATGAACCAGAACATTATTCAGTCAATGTGAGGGGGCACAGCGTTTTGTTAAAATAATCCATTTTTTATTGCGTTTCCATGAGGGCTATGGAAGTCAAAAACAACTGACTGATTTGAACAGGGTTCAAATTCGGCGATAAAAATTAGGAAGTTAGAAGTCTCATGGCATTGGTATGGTTGAACTCTGTATTCATTTGGCGACGAAGTGCACCAATAACTGCACCCTTATGTGGAAGCCAATTGATTTTCAGCTACGCGAAATTTATCAGTGGTGTGCACTGTCGATCGGCGGATTATCAGTATCAGATAGGAGAAAGCAAATTGATTCAGTATTAGAAAGGGAGGGGTCAATCGTGAGGGTTAACACAAACTAGGGTACAATTCTGTACACAATGTGACAAGCCTCAGGCGTTTCATCGATTTGCGGGAAACTATGTCCCGGAAGCCAACAGGTCTTCAGTTCTAATGAAACCGCTCAGTACATTCAACTTGTGCGCATGTTCGATCGAGTGGCAGAAATAAACGGGCTTGGTATTAGACATCCAACCCGATCGGTAGATTGCTTTCACCACCAACTCGGGTCATGGTATCACACAATTTAGCGAGAATGTTAGCAAAACGATCCGTACCGGTATAGTCGATATCGCCTCTCTCCCATGCGTACATACGCTCGGTCTCCATCCGCTCATGTCTGGCGCACAATTTGCCCGACAAATCTATTCGTGCCAAATGGCCGGCTGTTCCAGGCTATGTGAATTACAAAGTTTCGAAGTAGAACATCTTCACCAACAACAAATCAAACATACTATTTCAAATCGAAAGGCATCTGATAAAAACCGGTACGAATAAAGCAATAGTAAACTTCTGAGCACGATAACACTTTGGTTTCATCTACGGAGAACCCGTACCTGATTAGTTCTAAGACTTTTCGCCGCAATCGATACGGTTAGGAACCGTTAGACAAAACCCGCAGTTGTAATTCATTTCACCGTGATAACTTTGCATCACCGCCACTAAGTTCAACTAACTGATTAGACCCCGATTTTTGTGCGACAAATTGTCACCTATCACCGCGGCGACAAACGGATCGATTCAATCATTTGCACACAAACTTGACCTAGCAATCATGTTTTTATCAATGAAAACTCAGTCGGTTCCTGGCGGGGTCGTACCGCATTTGTCAGTGACGGTACCGGCACGATGTCATTGTAAACATCCAGCAGTTTGCTGATTGGTCAATCACTGATGATGATGCGAACAACATCTGTTCTAACAACGGCTCGTTGTTCGAAGCTCGGATGATTTTGCTTCACATTTCCAGATTTACTGTTTTCTAGTCACTGAAAAAATAGGCTTATTATATTGTGTAGTGTAGTGTTTGATTTAACCACCGTGTACAATAGTTTATGGGCCTAAATATAAGTCGACCAGAATACAGTATTTCACTAAAAAAATTAAGGAGGTTGCGAGTCAATAGCTGAAGTTTTCCCGTGTTTCTCTTGCGATCATAAATGAGCAATGCCGCTGAACGTAACACGAGAAAACCCTATCCTTCCAGTCTTCGTTATTGAGGAACAAATGCACAAATAGACGCTCACATCATATACTTAGAACGAAGCATAGCGTTTTCACGATTTTCGTGAGTGACTTGCAGTACACCGATCGTGTTTTATACTATATTGATAAATATTATTATATACATCATATACATATGATAATCAAAGTTTCCATCAAAAACTGACTTTTTGGTGTGTTTTGGAGACCACGTTATACAGTACCATGTGTCTCGTGCGGGTGCATTTTTCCACAATCCCGCTTAGCATCACTAACGCCTATTAGAACATTCAACGCGTTCAAAGCCTAACTATATCATCGGCACAGTTATTTGACTCTGAAGTGGGCTTTGTGAAATTCGTTGTTTGTGGTCATTTAAAAAAATTTTATCGAGTGATTGATAAATGAGGACTAGGCTTTTTTTATTTTCGGGTTACCGCAATAAAATTATATCAATAGAGGAGATTCGCGATGAATGAGTCACCCATAGTTTGTGTTTGGATGTTAAATCGAGTTTGTGGTTGAGAAATCAGACAAACTCACATTTTGTTGATCAGTCTGCAAGTCGGGTTGACACAGTTTGATAATACAGCGAGTTTTACATGCTGGTGATAAACACGTGTCTTAGTCTCCATGACGTTCAATTATGCTTCTCTTTGAGTTGATCCGGTCGAGGATGTTGGAAACAAAGTCAGAATATGTTTCCAGTCGAGCATTGTTCAAACACCAAACATGGCTTGTACTTTAAACATAAACACTGATGCGTTCAATGACCCGATCGGACTACTGAGTGCACTGTTAATGGTCAAATTAATGCGTTGTCATATTCAGCCAAAACACAATAGTGCATCAGGTACTTATAGCTGTCAAAGGAATAAACTCGAACGACAGTTCATCAACTTATCGGAGTAATAATTGTCTACGTAGGAGGATTAAAAACACGCAAATCAAGTGAACCGGGAACGATCGAGAAAATTAATTTGGTCAACGCGCGTGGAATTATGCTCTAGTCCGGCAACCGTGAGAGCGGGAGAATCAAAACAGATCGGAGAACTGCTATACATATGTGAATTCGAATGCAGCATATTCGCATCCTGCTGTTTTTATTTGGACGAAAGTGCCTGCATCCCGCTGTAGTGAGCAGGTTGTTGATAGCCATACTGGCGTTCGACTGATGTAGTCGTAGGATCCCCGTGAGGCACTTAATGAGCCTTTACGCTCATGGAGTTTTCCCTCCTTTGTTTTGGAGATTGAACACAAGCAACCCCCGTGGAGAAGCACTGATCTTTGCATACTACACCGTTCAGATTTCTACAGAAAGCCACTTGGCAGAATTTAAATTGCGTTATTTAAACGCATAGTTCAGCAACTTTAAGCAGTATCCACTTTTCGCGAGTTAAGTTCATTCACATTTTGCTTAAAATGACAAAACAACTTGAGAAAAATTATTCTTGAGGAATGAGACCGAAGCTGATTCTGAAAAGCGTTCTTTTGTGTGACTGCTACACAGTTACTATATCGTATCAAATTTTAGCCCGTCTTCTCATCTTGAAAACCCCATTTATTTATGTCAATGCTTTCCTGTAGCGAAACGCGGTCAGTTGAGTCACTCCTCAACGAAAACAAAGAATTTCTCGAGCACAAGAATGGTCATTGATGAGTTATTGAGGATAATGATCGCCTTCAGGATATTCAGAGTGACTAATCTGTAAATCATTGTGTTTAGTTTGTTTCGCCATTGAAAAACGCAGTGTTGGTCATACCTAGGGTGAGGTGTCTTTCACAGCTATCTAGCTTATACTGCTACGACTAATACTACCAGTACCGCTACTAATACTACATGCATTTCTATGAAGTTTTCTCTAAAAGATCAAGTTAAAAACTGTCTAATTTGCTGAATCGTCAAACCGCATTAATCTTGAATTCAGTATTAAGGTTCCGTATAAATGGGAAGAAGTGCACGAATAGTTGTTTGCTGCTTTCAGTTGCAGCGCGCGAAATGCTGAATTCGGGACACGTTTTCGGAGGCAAACAATTGTTTTCAAAGATTCATTCTGTAACCTGTGCAACTCATGTTGCAAACGGGTGCGGTGTTAGCATTAGACCAATGCGTTGGTCAGCACGACTAGGTCAAGACAATCGCATGCTCTGGATCTGAGTTTTCAGGACATCGAACAAATCCCGACAACCCCCCCCCCCCCCCCACACACACACACACAAACACGCGCACAAACCTTTTGTCCAATCGGAACGACCCTTGACCCTTTTGAAGCACTCATTTCTAATAGAATTGGTGCATGCTACAGAATGAATCACTGAAAACAATTGTTTGCCTCCGAAAACGTGTCCCGAATTTAGCATTTCGCGTGTTACGACCGAAAGCAACAAACGACTATTCCTATGCATTTTCAACTTTATCCATGGGTCGAAAATGTACAGTCTAACTTAGGGACAAACCGAAGTATTCTGGTCTCTCTTTGAAAATTTTCATTATTGAAAAACGAGTGATGTAGCTGAATTAGGTGTTTTTTGGTTGGTATGAGAAAACTTCCTACGAGGTGCGGTTTATTAGGTCACTGAGATATATATCGTAGCAAGTCGATCTAACTGGAACTAATTCTGATTTGGTTGCACTTTCTTCTGTAAAAACAGTGGCATGTTGGTTCTGGAATATTCTTTTGGCTGCATCTGGCCTATCTATAAGGTGCTTACCAACAGGAGTGATTGGCATGCAATCTGAAAAGAGTGTGATCCACCTACAAGCATGTAATGATAACACAGAGCATGTGATGGATGGGAGTTGCAACGGTCGCTCATAATAATGTACAACATATATATATATATATATATATATATATATATATATATATATATATATATATATATATATATATAGACTGTGCACAAATGTCTCCGGGCGTGATGGAGAGTGATGGTTCACCAAGCAAGCAGAATCAAAGCGCGAATCATGTAAAAAGACGGAAAATCCACCGACTAACCTGTGCTTTCAGTCGCACCGATAAAAGTACACGGCGCATTTCGTCGACCTCTTTTTTGTTCTCCCAATTTGACTCGTGAACTTCCTTGTCAAATCCCTTCTCTTTCAGCTTCTCTTTAACTCTGCGAATATCTGCCCAGGTTCGATTTTTGTGCTTTTTTGCCACCGCATTCACTAACTCTTCTGAAACCTCACTAGTGATCACTTTCTGACTAAAACTTTCCCTCTCAGCCACTGGAGTGATATTTGTCTTCTCTGTAGCCAAGACCTCTATTTTACCGCGGGCAAAGTCGGAGGTTGATTTCAGCTGGATTCCTGCTAACCGATGAGTTTGACGGGAAGCAGTAGTTGGAACAAAATCGCTACTTTGTGAAGATATTGCAGCCACATTTTCCAGAGGGACCAGCGAAGGTTCAATAACTCTTCTACTTAAATTTGATTGGCGTTTTTTCGCACTGAGGCCTGGATTCAACTCTGGTTTCATCTTTGGCCCCTTACCTTCTATACTGATTGCTTCGACGCTACGAGATTGTCGTCTGAATTCAGTCTTGAACTCTAACAGTTGGCTATCATTTATTTGAGCACCGTTAAGAAGAGAAGCTGACTGACTCATCGTCATTCGATTAGCATTCGGCTTGGAATAAGGAATCCCAGTAAGTTGCTGTGATAAAGACTTCGGTGCTGACTGAACTGGTTGAAATGTAGGAGATATAACCGGTTCCTCAGACGGAATCAGTTTAGTTGCAACATTGCCACCGCCCTCCAGATGGCACAGTTTTGTTTTTTTCCATTCCTTCTGCTTAGAAGCTGGAATATTTTCCGAATTTTTTCCGGCGAGTAATTTTCGTGCCACGGGTTTCGTCGCTCGTTTTGGCTTGGGTGTTACCTTCTTCACCAACGACAACTTGTCTGTTTCACGTCTGTGTTTTCCCAAGAAGTCAGGATAAACCGAGCCTGCTTTTGCCATCTCGCGCTTACAATCCTGACAATCGAAACAGTATTTAGGTTGAAGCGGAGGTTCAAGCGGTTTTGGCGGCTTCCAGGTGGAAGGCGAAACCGGTTGTATGATGATTGGTTCGAACTTAAGTCTCGCATGTTGTCGCGTGATTTGATTTTCCGATCTACCTAAACCACCTGTGGTAGATGTCATCAAAGAGTCGTTTGGTAGTGGTAGTAGAAAATGTGAGGTAGAGTGGGTCGATTCTTTCTGACAATGATGAGGAGATGAAGAATGCGGTGGTGGTATGAAGGGTTGTGGTGGCGTTGATGGCAATGGCGATAGTGCTGGTGGTGGTGGCGGCGGCGGTGGTGGAGTTGGGGGTGGGGATTTTGATTCCGAAGGAGGAGATGGGGGTGTGAATACTATATGGTGGTAGCCTCGTTTTGATGAATGCTCTCTCGGAGAATATGGTTTCGTAATTGGCGGTGCTGGTTGCGATGGCCTTCGTGGAATTGGTGGCGGTGGTAGCCTTTGCTGCGCCGAGATCTCTACAGATGGCAGAATCTGGCTGGTTCGTATTGCTGTCGGAGGAGGCTCTGGGGTCGGTGGTCGTGTATAATGATACTCGGTGAATTGACTCGCTTCGTCTATGCGTTGCCCTTGATGCAAATAGTCCCAGCGTGTTTCGTGAAACTCTGGGTGGTATGGGCCTACCTCGGTCGGACTAAGTGGCCTAGTTGAGTTTGAATATTGGTCAGCAAAAGAAGGATGGTAGGGTGCATATGTATTCGCTTGATTCTGATCACCCCCGGTTGGTTCAACATATTGAACCTTCGGGGATTCAAGGCAGAAATCACCTAGATACTATTGGTTAACCACATGCACCAATGAAAAATTATTTGTGAAACGTAGCATCATTCGAGCCAATCGATTTTCAGGTGATAGCAAATTACACAATGATTGCACAACACCACGCGTCACACAGAAAAAACAAACCGTTAAATAAGCAGCGCATGAAATAGAAGGGAGATGTAACATTTTGGAGATTAAAATATGTCACAAGACAATGTGGAGTTTTCGTGCAAGTAAGCAATATCTAAAACCAACCGGATTCGTACCCACTTTGTTGTGAACTGTTCAATGGTCAGATTTTAAACATATCACACATTGATTTAGCTTGGACGGGAGTAAACTAAAGAAGGGTTTACACTAATCAATCACACAGTGGCCAGCTCTAAATTTAACTCATCTCAAGTGATAAAACGTTGCTAATCTTCATTGACGAGACAAACGGCGTTTTCTTTTTTTAATTGCTTGGTATCATCGATTGTCGGGTGAATGAAGGGAAAACATATTCATTCTTTTTCCCCGGAAAGAAATCCACTGATTTTATGCTGTATTTATCATCTGTGCGAATCACAGACCCCTTCCCCCGATATTGTTTACAAATTCGGCGGTATGAAAAGAAACAATCCAGAAACCACTTGACATTTTAGTACACTGGTGGTTCTAAAAAAGAAGACATTTCATCCTCCTATGTTGAGTGTGATCATAACTTGGGTGAAGCCAATTCGGATAAAGTGAAGTTCTTAAGAAGGTAGACGATATCATTCAGTAACACCTCTCTCTTAGCGATAGGTTCGAACAAAGCCCACAACCCTATAAAATCATCTCATCGTGTACATAGCTTACCACTGATGTATTTTTGTTGAGCTGACTGTCCTTCGGACTCCACCTTTCACGCACAAACCTCAGGCCATCCGACCAACCTGCACTCGAAAGCATCAGATTCGAGTTCCGCTTTTGATAGAGCTCACCAGTGGTGCATATCCTCTGCCACACCCGGGGCTTGAACCCGGGCCCTTTCACCTCGAAGGCGTGTGTGTTACCACTGCGCCACCCCACTTCCGTCCGGGCTGATCCGAATCGCCAAGGTAAGCTTGTTCAGATGTCGACCTCTGGGACAGCTTCGAATGGTCAGGTCTTCTCCACTGATGTACTTACCAATACTGCTGCTTGGAGTAAACAATCTACTCTGATTTGTCAGAAAATTGTGTAGCACTTACCATATTCGGCGTCAGATCGGGCCGAACAAGGATGAGGAACAACGACCACCAGTACGCTAGCATGCCTGCTGTTCTTGAGACCATTCGTCGTTCGGATTTGGCATCGATCAAAGCCAAATAAGCCTCTCGACTACAGCCTCTAGCACTTGAAATCCGATGCCACGGTTTGATGGGACCGGAAAAATGAGCCACACGTATTGAACCACCAAAGTGAACCCAAGCTGCTGTGCTGGTGTAAAAGTCGAAGCCAAGCTCGTCGCTGATTTGGCAAATGCAATTGTGTATATAGGCAAGACGATGTGAGATTCCTCCAGTCAACCAATCGGTGAAGTAGGTGTTGAGTAGACCCTGTGGACCGGGAGAAATGCATATCCACATCAGTTAGATTCATTTACAGAGGACGAGGTAAGTCAGCACCGTTTACTTGCTTACTACAATCAGTGAAACAGCAAAGAGGAGTCTTTTAATCCACCTCGAGTGTAATCATCATAGGATTTTAACAGAAATCTCACTGAACGTGGTAGACTGACTGCATTCACTCGGAGCGCAGTCGTTTACAGCTTAAAGTCGGTGTTGCAGATTAATTGATGCAACTGGAGCCATTAGTAAATCGGCTGATGTTTAAAAAGAAGAAACAAGAAAAAAATTGTAAAAAAAGGGTTGTGTTCTTCACCTGGTCACGGCCATCAAAACTGCCAGTACACAATGCCAAACGTAGTAGTCCATTGAACGTGTCCAAGTTTGGTTTTAAAACAAAAACTCCCGCATTGAAACAGTCTGGCCAGTTTGGATCGGGCACAGCACTCAATTCCTCTCGCTCGAATAATTCATCAATATTGTGCAAAACCTGCCAGTTACAATAAGAAATGGGTGAGCACGAAATTATTTTCTAATTTATTGAAAGGACTCGGTTTGCAACTTTTTCGGAGTGTGTTAAAAATTGCATTGTCCTACGGCTATCGATATTACTAGGTATAACGAAGCAAATTTTCACATTTTCATTATCCCGATCATTCAAATCAACACCTATGGTTAACGGTTACCTAGATTAGTGACATAAAAAACGTGAACCATTTTTTATGATCTACTGACGAAGTGTTTCGTGTTTACAGCTTGACTGACCAACCGTGCCGCGGACAGTGAGCTGAAATCGGTAAATTGTACAGTTCAGAACAATGCCAATCAATCACATCCGCCTAGACTCAGGGTGAATAAACGAACTACCGCAAAATTATCCCAGGGACTGCAGTGAGTTCCGCGTACATGACTGGATGTTACGACGACAGTATCAGCTTGAAAACGTTTCACTACATATCACAGTTCAGTTGGGACAGCATAAAAGAACTAGTAGAATAGAAAAATGTGAGGGAAAATGTATCGGACATATTTATGAACATGTCCTCCCAACAATGGAATGTAAACGATTTGATTTTCTACACATTACTGTGACCGCCTTACCGGTACATGAAAAATTTCCGCTTTCTACCAGCCTTTTGTTGCAGTTGAACGTGCAATTCTGAAGGGAAACCAACTCTTTACAAAACGACTTTTCGTTGGTGAACATGGGTAGACAAAAGCCTTTATCAGTGTCAGTTTTCTGATATACTGAAGAAACACTCAGAACAGAGGTTTCCTTTTCCCTCAGAGAAAAGAAGTTGCCGTCACACATACTTATGGACCACCACTAACTGGCAAAAGTTATACCTGAACGTTAACATATAGACAAGTTAGCCACCATAAAGCTCTATTCTTGGTCAGATATCACCATAAAACAAGATAGTCTTGCTTTTGAAAAGAAATGACGGGTCGTCCAAGCAAAGAATAAGCATCATTACAACACAACGAAACAGCACCCATTCTATTAAAACACAGCTATACATGAAAAAGTGGACGATTTTCTGCACCTCAAGAGAATCTGACTGATTGTTCAAATTTATATCAGCTTTCAAAGTCGAACGAAAAGTCAAAATTTGTTTCCAACTGGACTCAGTTTTCATTTGAATCACTTTCTTCAAACCCATATATTCAGTCTCAGTACATTTCTCGGATACATACATGCTTCCGTTTAAATGCACACCATGTATTTCCAAACTTTCATGTGACATCACAATCTGGCCGGTGCTTTTGTTTTCAAAGCCAAAAAGACGTCACCCACAAAAGAAATTTGCGCTGCATTCAAAACAGAGAATATTTCCTTATTTCGACCCTGATAGATGCCCTTTGGCCTAAAATTAAATCTTTCTGGATTGTAGTTATTTTACTTAAGCATTTTGTGAATAATGTACAATTCAGATTCGTTTAAAAATGTGGATAACATGTGTGTACCCACGGACACAGAATACTAAAATATACGTTTAGTTACTGAAATGCGGAGGTCTGTCTGCTCAAACGTCTGACCAAACTCAAGTACAATACAAACACCGTTTCTTCTAAGAATGTCACAACGCTACCATATGAAAATGAGAAACATCGTGTGCAATTTTCGGAATCTTCTTATTATTAGCTAATTTTGTCCATAAGTGAGCCGCGTTTGATTCTGCACTAATCTTGTATACCAATACTCCGTTCCACACACTGTATTTTGTACGAATTCCGTAGATGGCGCACCGACGGGTGCAAGCCGTGATAGCGGTTGGCTCACTGCACAAATATCATCACCGTTTGCTGGTCTGGAATATAATAATTTTGACGAGACCGTTGTTTAACATCGACATGGTTGTTGATGCATACCGCACTCGCTGGTTATGTTTCGCTGGCAGTTAATTCAATCATCCGATAGCCTTGACGCACCACATACTCGTTTGGATTAAGCATCTGTTGGGTGGCCCCCACGGTAAGTGTTGTGTGTCGTATATTAGGTAAGCATTCGCTATAAATAATAAACCGATCTTATTTGTGTTAGACAGTTTCACTCAAGGTGCGAGTGCGTAACCACTAAGTGTTATTCCTAATTAATGGCCAACAAGCTCGTAGCATCATATGCGTCACACACACAGCTGACCACACATTATTAATCAAGGGTTCATGCACGTATTGACTGTTGGTTGAAGTGCTTGTACCCTATAATTATTTTCCACAAACAGCAAAGGTCGAATTTTTTGGTGGTACATAAGATATCGTGGTAGTCTTTTGTGAGTCATCTCATTTCACTCCTATTATTTAAACTCCTTCTTTCCGAATGGGTTTTAATAAATTGTTTTATGGACATAGGCTCCCAGATCTATGCTGCGGGAAACACATCAGACGCAACAAATAACAATGACGCCCTCAGCAAGATCTATCACTATTAATGAGTACAGAGGTACTGGTGGTGGAAATCTGACGTGAGTAAACGGCTTCACATAAGGATTGTTCAGTAATAGGCCGGATGTTTTGGATAGGGGAAATATGGCAAAGTCTAAGTGATAATTGTCCGATAAGCCCGAACTCAACAACAATTCGGTAGTGTTTCTACATCTTTTTGAGCTTCAAAAGGTTAACACGATCACCTTCACCGACGGGAGCTGATAGAATCACCTAAGTAAGTGCATTCTGCTGACAGTCAAACGAAGAACTAGAGTTTTCCTGCATCAGATTGTGCAAGATACGAAACAAGGATATACTGCGAGCAATTCTGTGCTCAAGAAACACCGAATAAACCGTATTCAACGGACTTCCATAGTCCGGTCTACACAAAATACTGGTTCTGTTATACAATTGACTGGGTTTTAACCACGATCACAGCATTAAACTTGGCCCAAATTAGGCATACGAAACAGCAGAATAATTGAATGAGACCGCTTACTGGCAAGGAACGTCGCGAGTCGAAGCGCAGTTAGGTATACTAAGCAAGCGAACGAGAATCTGCGACGAGATGAAATCCCATTTACCTCGTATTCCACACGTGACTGCTATCTGTTCTTGGGCTTTAGATCCATCTAATTGTGTGAAGCATCAAAAATGCATTGAATGGTGTTGGCTATCGGGTATGAAAGACCATCACTGGCATGAATTCCGTTCAAAGATGTGGTTATTACTGGTGTCCGCATGACCGGGAGTATCGGGTTTTGAAGCGAACCAGGGGTTTTCCGGTTTCCAGCCCGAAATTTAAGTGAAGTATATCCTACTTCTGGGTGCACAGCACAGGGTTTGTTGTGAGTTCAACACCCACTGCCTCTGAAATCGTTTTTTAATTAATGCATCAGTGCCAACAAGTCATTCATCAATACAATAGTAGTATGATATCGTGGGAGCTGAAATCTGTGATACAGTGTCGCTACAGCTGATAACTTAAATCTTGTTATCAATGTTTCCACCTAAAAACAACGTAATGTGTGTTATTCTATGAAAAGAAAAATAATTTACCTTTCATAACAGTACGTATAATGTGCTGGTAGTCACCGAAGTAAAAAGTTAATGTCCGTGCTAGAGTGAAACAGAACCGAAAAACTTTAGAAGTTAAAGGGTTCTCTTCCAGCATTAGCCACAAACACAAATGAAGAACTAATTTGTAAACAATACACTCGATTTAATCGTGAGCGCATGTTAACTCAGGAAGCTTTGGTCAATCATACAATGACGGGAAAAGTTTTGAAATGTAAGGTGGTGACAAGTTCTACCTGAACAACTGATGAGCGTCTGCACGATATCTCCGGGAGACAATTGTTTTTCGTTCGAAAATGGGACATCCATCTACAGGCCTTCTACCTTCTCCTAAGATTGTAACTTCTAAAACAGACAGTCCAGTTTCCATGAAGAAAATTTGCAGTCATTGAAATGTAAGTCTGTTTGGAAACCTCTCGAACAAGATGCACTTACAAGTACGCAAAACTGACTGAAACTTCTCTACTTAACTTTGACCTTACTAGTCAAGCCTTCTAATGATCTCCCCTGGAATCCATGGGGTGTTGTTTGTGTACAATTTTGACATACCTTCAATAACATTTGCCGTGATCGAAGAGTAAACTTATTCAATCTTGACGGGATTTCAAACCACGCGTGAACGTTATTCTTATTCCCTTACCTTGTGCCGTATTAATTAAGCTACATTGTCGTATTGAAGCCCTTGTATATTCTGAAACATGTCTTCTCCAAGAGAGCCTTGGAAAAACGCAATACCATATTACTCCTGTCCAGAAGGATTTCTCCGCATCTCAAGTCAGTGGATTCCGCAAAACAATAGTTTAAATGAGGCAATAGTCGTTTGTGTGTTGTAAGACTCCAGGGGTCTGTGGGCATTCGAAAGGATAGTTCTGTTAAGCGCAGTCTGTTTGTAATCTCAGCACACGCTCTGGCATACAGAAGAATGAGTTCTATGGTGAGCCCACCAATCTCGTTCGCAGGAGCAAAGGTTCTGACATTGTAGAGCTAGCTGGTGAACCTAATGTACAAGTTGGAAAACTTAGTGTGTCAGAAGCTTGTTTAGGTGGGCGTTGTGCTTTACCTGTTGAGCGCACAGATAACGACGATAGGCTTCTACAATTTTATGTAGACAATCGATTATCCCTATCTAGTACGAATTTCCGACACAGCCCACATCGCACGGCTACGTGGTGCTCTAACTCTACAGGTACTCTGAGACAGATTTATCATATCGCTGTTAGTTACCGGTGGCGCAGTTCTGTTCAGTACCGTAGATCCTACTGGTCCACGTAAATAGAATAAGACCATGCATTAGTTTTATTGCGATTATTTCTCCAACTCCATGGTCATCGACGCAAACCCAATTAACTGTGTAACGTTTGTCTGATCCAGAAGTCCGCGCTCGTTATGAACAGAAGCACATGAGCCAGGATCCACGACGAACAGTAATGTAGATGAGCATTGGGTCCAAATCCAGCAGGCAATGCACGTGGCAACATGTTTCGCCTGTTGTCCTAGATCCGATGTTCATCAAAGACACTGGATCTCTACAGAGTCACTGACTCTAATGGAGCAAAGACGTCACCCCTCGAACTGTAAGGAAATACGCAAGATACGAAGACATATACAGAAGCAAGCTACGAAAAGCCTTGAGAGTGATCGCGAAAATTGGTGGGTCAAGGTAGCCAAAGAAATGGAAAGAGTAGATACTTCAGGCAACAGTCAAAGACTGTTCAAACTTATTCGCGACACCGGTGGACGGCGAACTTCTGCCAGTGAAACGATATGCGATAGAAGTGGGGAGCCTAATCATGACAAACAGCAAAGGCTGGGCCGTTGGACCGAATACTTTAAGGAGCAGTGTAGCTGGCAGCGCGCTAATGTAGTCGCCTCAACCTCAACAACTGCGAATCTTTGGGAAGTATCACTTGAGACCTCATCGGAATCGGAAGTAGACTCGTCCATTCGATTATTAAAGCGAGTAAGGCGGCCGTTCTTAACGAACTCCCTCCAGTTCCTTTCAAGATGAGCGGTGATGTCCTGAAAAAATCATTTACGACCCTGATCCGTGACGTTCGGAAAGAGGAGCGTATTCCGTCATTATAGTGTGAAGAGAGGTCATCGTGAGATTAGCTTAATCACGCTAGTCACCAAGGTATTAGCCTCGATTTTGCTCCATCTTCTGATACCGGCCCACGAGAGGAACGCCCGCCAACGACAGGCCGGATTCCGCACAGGTAGAGGATGCATCGATCAGAATTTTACTCCTCATCAAATACTTGAGACGCGTCACGTACATCATCGACCGATAGTAATGGTTTCCCTTCGATTCAGTTGATCGAACAACGCTTTTCAGCGCTCTTCACCAAAAGGGTATGCCCCAGAAGTTCGTAAATCTACTGAGGCCATTGTATTCTCATACTTCCGGCCGGGTAAGGGTTTGAGGTGAACTATCAAGTCCATTCGGAACGACCAACGGTGCTCTACAAGGATGTCCCACTTCTCTATTCCTGTTCAACTTCGTCATCGACGTGATAACGGAGAGTGCCTTGCGAAACCTTCACGATGTTGGCATCGAACTAGGAGATAATGAGCTATGTGACCTAGATTACGCAGACGACCTTGTCTGCTTGTTCGAATGCACGGAACATGCTCATCGTGCACTAGGTAGACCCGCAAGAGCTATAGCTCCATTTAGCATACGCCTTGCACCTTCAAAGTGTAAGGTGTTGTTGCAAAACTAGACGTCAACGGTTCCGAGCCTGATGCTCGATGGGGAATTGCTGACAACTGTCGACCGCCTCACTTACCATAGCAGCATTGTGACGACCAATGGGAGCACGACAGTAAAGACGAATACGTTTATATCCAAGGCCCGAGTGGCATACGCTGGACTGAAGAACTTGTGGCGCCGAACTGGTATTTCACTGAAGTTAAAGGGTCGTGTGTACTGTGCCGCGGTGCGTTCAGTCCTGTTGTACAGTTGCGAGACTTGGGGTTTGCGTGTGAAAGATATTCGTCGTCTTGAGGTTTCCGACCGTCGATGTTTGCATAGTATCGCTAAGATTGGATGTAATGACCGACTGTGAAATACGTAGGTCAGAAATCATGTATTGGGTACTAATTTAAAGAACTTTCTATCACAGCGTATCCAGTTTAGTAGACTTTGTTGGCTGGAGCACGTGTTGTATATGGAAAACACACGCCTACCGTACCTCGCCCTGTTTTCCGTCCCCCCTCAGGAATGGAAGAAACCATATGGAAGTTAACAGATGACGTGGTAACGAGGAATGAGAACTTAGGAAACGTAGGTGCCTCACGTCTTCGTGTTTGAGGTCCAAAAGATCCCTCAACCAGTTGGCTTGAGACAATGAAGGATATGACAGGGAACCGTGAACAGTAGCGATCGTGTTGTCACTTTTGTCGAATCAGAATGATTGACCAATGCGCGTTTGTACAGATAGACTGTGTTCTCCGTGTTTTGGTTACTAGAGCGCTCTTTCCTTTTCCCACCCCTGTAGCTCTACTCTCAGTTTGTCTTGTGTATTCATTCTTTCTACTTCCACGTGAAACATGGCAAGAAAGGCAGTGGTCAGTGGGGCTTTCCCTGCTGTTTAACGCTGTATGATGATAATGATGATGATGATAAATAAGTTCATTATTTAGGACATCGGAGTCCGAAAATATTGAGAAACAGAAGCTGAATTGCAACTTCAGACAAGTTACCAAGTGGTTTAATTATTTCGCCATCGTTTGTCCATTTGCTAAAATGCCGAAATAATCTAACGGTTGTGGTTTTATTCAAACGTGCTTTGATAAATTGTAAGAAGGATCAAGCCATTGGAATAAGCGTAGTCTGAAGGAAACTGTACAATAACTATGAGGGATATTTGCTCAGTGGAACCGATGTTGAATGCCAGGGTTCATACGTTCCGAGTTTAGAAATGTAAACTACTTAATCACTATATCCCATCAGGTGCGCGCTTCTTTTTCTCGCCAAGTTGCTTCTGTGCACAGGACATCTTACATATTCACGTCATCGGTTTTCAGAATTTTTCTTCAGAACAATTGTTTCTAGTCGTATTGATGTCAATTCAAATTTTGTTCAGAATACTGGCAATTCTGATAATTCCTCGTAGCCCTCACCTTACCAGAGATAAGGCAGTCAAATCAAACACTTAAAGAAACGAACGAGATGGTAAAAATAACCCATTATTCAGTCCCCGAAACTTGTTCCAGGCCAACCGCGGTTTTCAATAACCACTTAATAATGATTAATTATGATTATTATTATTATTTTCATTAATTATTAGTGATTCTTGTTTTTCGAAGACTAGCATCAGACAGGCTGATTTTTAGTTAGGTTTCTAGACGAAATATTTAGAGTCCACGCCCAAAGGAGTGTGAATCTGTTTTACCTGTGGCGGCGGGCAGCCGAATTTTTTTGTCATCAGAAAATGTATAAGAACATAGTTTACAAACGCTCCACTACTAAGTAATTTTTCTTCCGTTGGGTATCGAATCTGTGCCTCGCAGCCCTCTCTGCCTCGCCTACTTTTACAGCGCACAGCGCAGACGCAATCTTGCAGTTTTATCGCAAGGTCCTGTATTGGGAAACACAGAAGCCACTCGCAAGTTAGGTCACAGAAGTATATTTAGAAATAAATTAGGTTAATTTCGCAGTACGGTCGGGTAGATCGGGGCTACCTTCCTTACGTTGTTGGGTTGTCATTCTCTGGATCAGTTTCGTATCCGTTACCAAGAAAAACCGCCTAGGCGATTAAGTGGGCTTCGAGTTTCGCCCGCGTAGCAACGCACTCTAATCCTGGCTTCATGGTTTGACTGCATTTTCGTTGGTTGTGGTCACCCGCGGGACATATCTACCGTCTACAGTGACGTGTGAGTTAAGACGGTTCTCCGTTTTGTTAATTTTAGAATGGTTAGCAAAGCACTCCAATACATATTTTCAAAACTCACGGTGAATTCTTGCAGCCATTGAGAGGTGTAATACCTTATAGTGGGCAGCAAACGTACCTGTTTATTTGCTCAATAACTGTGCAAACGAGAAAAATATGAGCTGTTGGTGTAGATGGACTTTAACAATATCAACCAAGCTCGCCGGGTATCGAATTTGGATGCATTCAGAATGACCAAATTTAGTTTACTGGTAAATTCAGTGGACGGTTTAGTAAAAATGGATGAACCGCTACTATTAGATAGTAGCGTGAAATTTTCTTTGTTTTACTGAATATCTCCTGATTCCTCTACTTTTCGAAGTTTGTCTGGCGAAATGATTCAAACAGTTTCGTTTTTTATGCAGGCCTGGTTCAATGCAGCTTGGCAGATGAAACTCAGAATACCCTGATGGATAATTTACCCCTGGTAACATGAGGGATGAGTGCAAACGTATCTTGCAACTGCATGTTTTCAAAACTGAATCTGAGGATGTTGTACATTTCGTTGGGCTGGAGTTGATCTTTATTCTAATATCTCAATAACTGAAGTATTGACTGTTGTGCCTACTTTATTCAGAATGTAGATATCACGTGCACTAGAACCGGAGAATCAGTTCAAAGTAATATGTTGCAAAAACGACCTGCGGAAAATGTACCAAAATAACACACTAAAAATTAGTTTTTCTGAGTATTCCTGTCTGTAAACGATGACCACAAACGATCTACAATAGAGACAAATTACGTAGACATTTGTAAATATTTCATATAATCAGCTGAGCCTCACACCGTTTATCCTGCGTTAAACCGTTAAATTTCCTCAATTATGTGAAATAAGTTTAAAATACTGAAAGATCAACCAGTCATACTTTGAAATCATACTTATATAGTTCGGAACAATAGCTGAAGTATTTAATTTAGGAGGTAAACTGAACAATTATTCATATCGAAAGCTCACCTTAAGTTGCTCCAGAGGTTTATACAAAGTGAAATCATTTTCAAGTGGCCAAGTTAGCACAAGTTGCATTCAAACAATGTTTTAAGTGAATAAGAGGCATCTTAATTTCTCAACACGGTTTCACCGAGATAAACTTTTTGATGGAAACGTTTATCACACGAAATACAAAACCGATATGTTTTCCCCAGGGGCACATCTAACGAAAAAGTACCCCAATTGGCTCAGTCAAGCTTTCCTAGGCTCGCACATCAGCATAAGTACCACTTTCATTTTTCGCGTGAAAAGTATCGTACGCCTTTAAATTGCCATATGTTTTCTTTTGACAAGTGAAATATGGACAAATTATTTGGTGGGTGTTTCTCATTTTGGTACTCACCCGTAGGGTGACTGTAATTACCACTTTTACTTCACGGTAATGGCAAAAATATCACTCACTTCCAAATTTACTCAGTTCAGTTCAGACAACCATTAACCATGCACCGTGTGCGGTGGCTTTGGCTACTATCTCCTAGCGGCAAACTCAAAAGGAAATTATGAAGGATGAAGGAGTATAAAAGGAGTAAAAGAAGAACTACACTAATGGAATTAAGTCGACGAAGAAAGTTTTTGACCGCAAGAGCGCTACTAATCGCGGTATCTAGCCATATCTCCCAAAGTATCTAACCGTTGAATGGGAGGTACTCTTGGACCCCACCCAGGAAGTCTAACACCCTACATGGCCAAGTCCACTAGTTAAACTTTTCATACGTTTCTCCCATGCCACGGACTGGCCACCTTTACTCATCTTTCAACTGATGCCCGCCTCAGCAAACATAGCACGCCGAGGAATCCTGTCAGAGGACATGCGTAACACATGTCCCAAACATCTTAGCCTGGTCAGCTCAGGTGTTTCATTTAATGATTTGATCCTTGAACCCAAGACTTTCAGCTGAACCTCAGCATGCTCACACGGTGTTCCCACCAGATCCTAGCAATACAACGAACACATCGGTGTTCACATACCGACGATCTTCGTATATCCTCCACCCGCAGTGGCCAATTCTCCGAACCACGCAGAAGCATTGTTCTGACTGCTGCAGTGTACACCCGACCCTTGATAGGCAAACGGATGTCATGTCGAACCCACACATGACTCAGGTTGGCAAATGCCAAACGAGCCTTCTGTATACGCAGAGACACTTCATCTGATATCCGACCTCCGGGTGAGATGCAGCTCCCCAGATAACAGAACTTGTCCACCACGTTTATAGTCTCCTCAGACACTAAAAGGTTTGGCGTTGGACCAACCCAGTCCTGCAACAGCATTTTGCACTTTGAAGGTGCAAAACGCATACCAAACATTGCTACACAGTTACTCATACTGTCTAGAAAAGCTTGCAACTTACCTGGATCTTCACTTAGAAGAACTTTGTCGTCCGTTTACTCAAGGTCTGATACCTTTCCACCTAGGAAAAGTTCAATGCCGCTATCCTGACCTGACAAAAGGGCGTTCTTTAGGACCATTTCAGTCACAAAGTTAAAGAGAAAAAAGAAGACAGCGGCAACCCTGACGTACACCAGTTCTCGTGGTGAACTCGGGTGAAAGATCACCGTAAGCCAGAACTCGGCTTCGACTATTCATGTATAGGAATTTTACGATGGGAATAAATTTCTCTGGTACACCCTTCAACAAGAGGCAGTACCAGAGAACTGTGTGGTCAACTGAGTTGAAAGCCGCTTCAAGACCAAGGAAAACTGAGACAGTGGGCCTACAGAAGGTGTGTCGATGTTCTAAAATTTGTCGAAGAGTGGAGATGTCATTATTGTAACCTCGACCAGGTCTAAACCCAGCTTGATTTTCGCGCGAGCACTGTTCGCGAGCGTTAAATAGGCGGTAGAGAATAACACCCACGAACAGTTTGGATGCGATGCTAACCAGACTTATTCCCCCGTGGTTTTCACGGAAGAACCTGTCGCCTTTCTTATGAGTCGGTACAATCACCGATTCACACCAACTCTTTGGAACTTGTTCCTTCTCCCATATAGAACCGAGGAGTTTTGTCAACTCCAGTAAAAAAGCTGAACCACCGTTTCTGAAAATAGACAGAGGCAACCAATCCGGTCCGGCAACTTTATGTCGTTTAAGATAGCCTATCTCAGGTAGAACCTCTGCTTCTGATGGAGGACTGGTACTTACAACAAGAGCTGTACTCATTGCGCTAGTGATCAAACCTGAAGATGATAAAAGCCGATTAAACTGTTTCTCGAAGTGCTCCGCCCAGCAAATTAGACGACGCTCCCAAGTTTGAATCAGTGAGTCGTTCGCCTCTTTAGTCAGTTCGCTAATGCCTGTTTTACGTGGACCGGTTTGTCTGATCAGACAGAAAAGGTTGCGACTGTTGCTAATCGTCACAACTTTTCCACCTCCCTACACTTCGCAATCCACTACTGGTCACGGTTATTTCTCAGGCTCCGAATCAGTTGACGTTTAAGGCATCTCTGTGCCTCATCGTACCTGGAATCCGGAGGAATCGTTTTGCTCACATATAACGGTGCAACTGAGGATGCAGATATTCGTCGTTTCTGTGTGTGTCTAGTTGTTTGACTTTGGGTAGCATCAGCAGCCGCACGCAGAGCCTGTTTGATCTCTGTCTATTGCTCCTCTGGATCCTGGACATTTGACTACATCGATAACTTGGTGGATAATTCTGCTTCGAAAGAAGGTCGTTGGTTATCGTCCAGTAGCAGCTGTGGAGGACGTTTGGCTTTGACGTTGTTTCGGCCACCAACGAGGCGCAAGCTGAGGCGCGAGCGGACAAGGGCGTGATCAGTGTATATAGACGTAGACCAAAATGATCGACAGTCTTAAAGTGATCTACGCCAGCGGTAACCGACAGCAATATGGTCGATCTGAGTCCAACGCTACGAAGGCGCAGGAGGACGCCAGGTTAGTCGGGGTCGCATTTTGTGCTCTCTAGGAATAGTCCATGGTCGCAACATAGCTGAATACGTCGGTCACCGTTATCAGTTCGATCGGTTGGAATGCAATATCGGGCTCCCATATTCCTCTGCGTCTCTTCTAGGCTTCCGACTTAAGAATTGAGATCACCAAAAGCAACCATGATGTCCGTAGAGCGCCCGCTGTGGAGCAGTTGAGACAAATTCTGGTGGAACTCATCTTTGGCCTCAGGAGAACTACAGTCATTTGGGGCATATACAGAAACGACAAACAGGCAGCGGCGCTTCAGTCTAGTGCCGTTGACATGCACAGAACCATTCAACCGAACTGCACACAGACGACTGCTGACCGGGATCCAGTCGGCCATTGCACGCTCAGCCTTCGCGCTCAGGGCAATGCCAACGCCAGCCTGACCACGAGCACTTGACATCAAATCACCCAACATGCGAAGAGTGAAACGAGAAACCGGGCTTGTATCTGGGGAGCGAAGTATTAACACTGAAGTTGGCCCTCGTATGCGTGTTTTGAAGACACAACACAGGTCTATGTTAAAGGCTTCAAGAATCCTAGCTAGGGCAGCTTGTGCTTTGTTTGGCAGAGTGTGCGGACCTTGAAATACTACACGTGTGTGTGAACGGTATGTTTATGTCTTTGACTTGAATCATCAGTTTCCCTTTCGTCCGAATTTATCTAACGACACCATCATCATCACCATCATCCTACAGCGTTAAATACTAGGGCAAGCCCCATTGACCATTGCTTTTCTCACCATTTTGCACGTTGAATTAGAAAGTATGAATATGCAAGATGGACAGGGAGTGGACCCGGGAAAGAACGCCCTAGTAGCCAACACACTAGAACGTTCTTTCTTTTCCCCACCAGCAGACTGATTTCGACAAGCGTTCAGCATTTTCATACGAATGAACTGAAGTATAATGGAAGTAATATAATCAACAGAGGCACATCGTTGAATGAGTAAGTTGAAAAACCAACAATGAACAGTATCAGGAGAATCTGTCAAAATAGATATGAACGAGTTTGAAACTTGCTATGACATCTTGAAATCGGGTTTGATAACAAGGATAATTTTCAGCACAGGTCCAAATCGCCGTCAAATTAATTTTCATACCCTTTATCGTGCAACAATATTAAATATGCAAAACATATCATCATGAGCAAAACAGCTGAGCCAATTTTAAACTTTCTAACCGAAAACGGAAGTGAAGATTTGATAAAACATCATAGTGAAGCCTTTGACCCGACGCCGAACAAGAGATTTAATCCAAACATGATTAGCGAGAATTACATACATCTTTTTGTCTGTAAGTGTTATAAATTACATTTTACTCTTCGCTTCTAACTTGTCTGATCAAAATGTGAAAGTAACAAAACCTGTGACTCATGAATTCTTCCCACAAAAAAGGATACCAGTTTTGGAAATTACTCTTTGAGACTCAATAAACAAGATAAAGAATTCTGACTTCCTCCAGGCTACTCATGACGCAAACACTCAAGTAGAAAAAACCGATCACTGAGTGACCAAACATTAGCCAAAAACTGATCACTGACAGACAAGGTTGGAATAGATTTCCGTCAGATGACGTAATCAGATGATGTGAGCCTTATTGACACACCCTGTAATTGCCATATCACGTCATATACCACCAAACAAGTGAAGTCTAACCAACCAAGCCAGTTGACCCGTTCATTGAACGATTTGCAGTTTGGGCAAATTTGGTCGGACTGATCGGGATTATTCTATCTAAAGAGCTCTGATTGTTTCCAAAGTCAAAATTCAAACATACAGAACCACTAGACTTTCTAAATGAGCTTTGTATAACTGCGGGAAAATAGAGTTTATTCGAGAAAAACATAATTCCTTCCATAGACCTAAATTATTGACACGTTATGGCTTTAAGGAAAGCGAATGAATTGAAGATGGGATACACTCTATGCTTCCAAGCAGCACGAGTGTCTTCTGAGTGTTCCCCCTGGCCGTACCACCGAGTAATCTCCAAAGAAAGGCCAAGCCAGCACAACAGTCCCGTTTGAAAAACCCTGGAGGCATTTTTGAGACTATCTTTAAACATATAACATGCAGTATATTATATTCATTACTTTTAATTTTGGTAGACTGTATCAGAACTATTCATTGTATAATATCAGTTTATTTCCTTTTTTGACTTCTGTTTGAGAAAAGGATATGATTCACGTACGTTATGGTCCATGTAAACTTTAATATTTTACAAAAAGGTAAACTTATGTTTCCACGTTTGTACCAAACCTGAAGAAATTGTAGGAACACTTCAACTTACAGCACACAATGAAAATGGTCTCAAAAGAGCCCTTTGGTGAATCTTTTGGGGGCTAAATGCTCTAGACTGGTGAACTATGGTTTTTCTAATGAAGCATAATTATGCTTTTATCTGCTAGACTTCTCTCAATCTAATAACATGAAAAAATTCAAATGAAACTGAATAATTAGAATGGTCCCTGATTGAGCTAGGAAGTGCACCGGCATTGACAATGGAAGGACCATCAGTGATGAATCCAGAGAATGAGCACAAACTCTATCTTGAAATCAAAACCGCATAACATTCAAATTCTGTTGCTATCTTACGACTGGAGATCTTTTTGTTTTTATTAAATAGCACACCGCCACCGCTGGTTTGCTTCGACTCATATTTAAGCTCCAGCCCAATAAACAGAAATAATTTCGTGCAGAACAAAACTCAGGCTTTCCCCTAGATATCAACACAGCTTATATTTCTTGCCCGCTTGCGCACCTGGAATACTGATCGGGCGCGTTTTTGGGTTTATTCCTAACCATTTCCTGAGCGTTCCTTTCTCTGTTTGATTGGGGGTCGCTCAATCGTGCAGCCAGAAGGACAGTCAGAGGAATCTTAGTTCAAGCTAGATCTTTTTGTATTTTAGGTACCCCAAAAGTCTCCCATGTATCCAAGAGGCAAAATTGAGGTGATTTTCAGAAAACGAAATCGAGTATACCCTTGGAGGATACTCAGATAAAGGCCATGTCCAGCTCCACAGTTTGGGGCTAAACGCGACAGTGCTATGGCCGCGCGCCATTTTCGTACCACAATATTTCATTCATATATACTACTACTTCAGATGGAATCATTCTTCATTGCAAAATCAAATATTGTCACGTTACATAACACGGAAGGATGTTCTTGTCCCTCCTGATAAATCCAATTCATGGAAGAGCTTGCAGCATTAAGAGAAGAACATCAAATACGATGTGTTACTTCAGTGGTCAAACAGATGAAACCAGAAGTAATCGGAAAATACTGAAAGCGACGATGATATATATATATATATATATATATATATATATATATATATATATCATCTCTCGCAATGCTTATTATTATAAGAATAATTCACGGACACATATACGCTTACCAGAGTATCCGCATCCAGGAAGACTACCTTATCGAATTGTACCATCGACCAGCAGTGAATTTTAGTGAAGGAAATATCGAGGTCTTTGCGCGACAACGCCTTGAGACTTTCGCAATTTGTGTTGTAAATTGGATTGACCTCGATAACATTGTCGAAATGTTTCGCCAATAACTCCCTGAAAAGACGTTTTTTGAGGTATTCGTGCCACAAACCTCATTTCATTGTTTAGTTCCTTGGTCACCATAACAGACATTTCTTTTTGTGTCTGTACTTGTCTCAACGATACTCCGAGAACAAGTGCTCCAATACAGTACTCTTCATTTGTTACCAAAGTCATAAATGTCTCCCTCTTCTTGTTTTTCACGTTATTATCATAGCTTATCACCGTCATTATGAATTTTTGCATAGTAAATATCTAATGAGGGCTCGAAATGGCATGGACTACCATAACTGCAATATGCGAGTAGTGATCTTCCGCCTGGGCGTTACGAGTGTTAAACCTGAAAAATTATACGCAAAAACCTCTATGATCCGAAGTTCATTAAGTATATCAACAGAATCCTACACTCGCACCATTTGAACAACAATATGGCTGTCTACAGCCGGTCCAGTACGTAATGAAATATGTTGCACGCAGTTCAGTTTGCACGGCAAAGGTTATGGCCACGGCCAATCGAGCATCCAGAATTCTTTCGATGGTATGCATACCAATAATGCACCTACCACTGTACAGTGCATTACGTCGAATACCCTCTAAAAATGAGAGGGAAACGAAAAACCTCATCGCAAAGCAACTGTGAGAGATATTATGCATCGTGAGCGCCCACTGAGCCAGTATGCAATGAGCAAAAACGTCGACTAAAACATACCCCAGAAGGATCAGTGCTTCCTGTCATCCATCTAGTTAACATACTCAGAGCTCATTACAGGGAAATATCTCTCACCATTTGCGATCTAGGGCACCTTCAAATGACTGGACGGCCCTCAGGTCTATCATTCCACCAGGCGAACCGTTCCAGCTGTTCACTACCCTGTTGCTGAAGAAGTGCGACCTAGTCATCAAACTAGCTTCACTTTCATCAACTTCCTTTCGTGCCCCTTGTTCTGGAATCTAGAGCCACTTGAAATAGACTATCCGGCCTAAAGCCAGAAAAACCCTTCATTACCCTCGATGTCTCCTCCCTTCCAAGGAGAAAATATCCAGATAACAGATTCTCTGCTAGTACGTCTTACCCCTCTGCTTTACAACCATTAGCATAGCTAGACGTCGAACTCCCTCTAAGCAGGCGGCGTCCTTTCTGTAGAAGGGTGACCAAGCCTGCACGCTACCTTCTAGGTGGGGTCGTACTATAGCCATGTAAGTAGGTACGAATATTTCCGGCTGCCGCCAAGACAGTGCTGATCACAGTCTGAAGAGCTCACCGTGAGCCTTTTGTGCAACAGCGTTGCACTAGTCCGATCACTAAAAGTCACCGCTTATGATGATCCCGAGGTCTCTAAACCCTACTGACTGCTTCTATGGTGAATAGCCCTTGGACATGAACGAGGGTTAGGACTTCTGTTGTCATTGACAACAAATGGTTTCTTTCAGCGTTCAGAGGTAATTCCTACTTGTACGTCCAGTCCAGGACGGTACCCATATTCCCGCCTAAGTCCACCCTACCCTCTGACCCAGCGATCTTCACGTCTCTTGAAGCATCCAGCCCGTTCGCCTCATCGGTTTTCGATCGGTTTGTTTAATAGCCATTTTATATCGATCAGCACTGAATTCATACGAAGGAAATTGACGGCCGAAGTAACATGCGATCCTCGTTGGCGTTTTACTTAAATGTATTGGTTCAATTCATCGAAATACCCCCGTGGATATGACTTTATTTATTCCATCGAAATGAGCAAAACAGAGACAATTGTTGGGAAGTCCTGAATGAGACGAAAGATATGTGCATCAAGATACTTAATTTGGGCTAGTGAAAGAAATTAACGAAGCATTTTACGTATTTCAAGCAATTGGCACAAACCACTAGGAAACCGTTCAGGAACCGTACAGAAAACCGGTCCGAAACCACTCAGAAACCGCTCGAAAACCAATTGGCGTAACAGTAAAAACAGATCAAAAACCGGCCGAAAACCGATCAGTTTCGGAGCGGTTTTTTGCCGGTTTGTGCTAATAGTTTGAAATACGTGACATGCTTCGTTAATTTCTTTCACCAACCCAGAATACGTATCACCATGCCCATTTCTATCTCCTAATTTAGGATTTTCTGACAACTGTCTCTGTTTTACCCATTTCGAGGGAATAAATAGAGCCACCTCTACCGAGATATTTCAAGGCATTCCGATGGATCAAACCAATAAATTCAAACAAAACGCAACCAAGCATTGCATTTTACTTCGGTCGTCAATTTTCTGTGTATGAATTCAATGCTGACCCGTGTAAAACGGCTAGTAAACAAACCTACTGAAAACCGATGTTAAGAACGGGCTATGCGCTACAAGCGGTCCGCAGGGGGCTTCACATGCTCGATCTGCAAAGACACGAAAGGGAGACTTGGTGAGCCAGAGCTCAGTAGGTGCATAATCGAGCATCAAAACTTACACCGATATTGGTGGGTGTGTCGACCTGTCTGAGCGCGTAATACAACAGGCACACCGAAAGTGCGCACGGTTAAAGTGCATCCGCCAGTGAGCCGTTAAAACAAACTTGCGGGTTCGACACTTTCATAGAAGCATTTGGTATGACCGTTATGTAATGCAAACCACCTTATATCCCCAAGGCCGCATAACAAGTATTTTTGTAGAGCTCCAGACAACAGTGGTGTACTCTGTCGATAGTGCCTTCTTGTCCATCCATGCTATTAGTCAGACTGTGGTTGTACTGGAAATGTTTGTGCAGAAGACGGTGGCGATGTCCTCACTTTTCGGTGAACTTTGTTCTGATTTACAAATTTTCACAAAATGAAGATGTTTACCAACGATATTCCGCTGGTCGCAATGGCTGCTTCCAAGAGCGAAGGTGCAGTGGTTGGTCCGTGGCTCGGAAGAAACTTTAAGGTGCAGACTCCTGTAAACGTCTGCATTGATGCTCGGAATGGGTGAAACTCAACGATGCATATGAAGGGTCTCATAGTCTACTAGTAAAGATCAAGAAAAATGGCCAGAATGACCGAAATAATGTTATTATTATTAAGGAAAAACTGTCTAATGGAAGCGGCAGTGAGCTGGAGATGGCTGGGTTCGAACGTATAAATAAGTGAGCAAAGATTATCATGGATAAACGTAACTAGTTAGTAATAAGTCCCAGGCATTTTTATGTTGGTCAGTGCCACGGGATTTTTCGTTGCTCGTCTGCTTGACGTAAGGACAATTGGTTTCCGCCGGTTAAAACCACTTTTGACTGTTCTGCCACTGGATGGTTGAACTCTTAACTCCCTTGGATGTTATCGCTCCCGGTGTAGCTATGTCACGTGAACGTGATCGCCACTGTTTCAGTGCGAATAGTTCTTCAACCACGCCACTGAAATTCACCCTATTTCAGCAGCCGTCAGAACGTTTGGCTTGTTGCCCGTTATCGGGATCAAGACTACACGTAATTTCCGGAGTACCAAACTGGTGAGCCCGACGTGGTTTTCAACTTTTTGTAGATCCTTCGGTACCAGCAAACCACATCACCATTCTAAGTGGGCGGTAACTTCTTTAACCGTTATTCAATTTTAATAACTGTGCTGACTTTAGCCCCGGAATAGTTTCCACTTATTTTACCACACCCACTATGAGCTACCGTAATTGTTTTGATCCGGAGGTGAATACTCCTACCTTTCCGTCTACACTCTTCAAAGGAAGTAACCATGGGGGCTTAGTTTGCGCAGCTAGAGTCATCTTTTGCTCTGCGCCGTGTGATCACCGAAAGTAGCAGTAATAGTAATAAGCCTCTTTCCTTATTGTGGTCGAGAGCAGCGCGGTTGGAGATGTGATCAGACTGTACGAAAGTAATGAACAAGATAACGTATTCACGAATTTGCAAAAGAAGAGACAAAAGTATCGGTATCTGTGTGGTACTACCGAATGCGGCTTAAAAGAAGTACAGTGATACCTCTAAACTCGGTAGTTATGAATCCCTTTTGAATTCAGGCACGAAAAATATTAGGGACACCGCAGCTCATGGACATGATGAAACGCGCGTTGTTGCGAGAAGCAGACGAATCAGCGCCTAAAGGATGGAAGCAAAAGTTCCGGGGATGAATATTTGTGTTCACTTTAAAAGGCAATAAGCGAACTTTACAAAATTTGATGACCCTACGATGGTGAATATTGTCACAACCAGAAACTGAAAGCCTGGGATAACGGAAGGCCAAACACGGGGGAAAATGCAAGCCAAAGGATGAGAGTGACATTGAAGCTCACACGATTATCACCTGAATACCTGACTTTGGGGGAAGTTACATGATTTCCAACATGAAGGCACCTTCAGTCACGGTGACGGCACTTTTCAATGACAACACAGCGAAGGGAGGGAAAAAACCGATGAATAGTCCGATTATAAGTCGTGAAGTGGTCAGATAGTTTGCGGTATTTCGTTTTACTTGTTCGAGCTTGTAAGGCGCAGTAGGGTAGGGCCGTCATGCAGATTGATGAATACCGTGTGACGGAGTTCGGGAAGCCCCTTTCCCTTCATCAACATTCATATAACAAACAACATTATTTCATTTGTATGAACCATCTTTACTGGAATTCCGATCGTTTTTTGTTGCTCTGACCCTTTGTCAAAAATCGGACCCTCGCCGTTTCCTCGAGCTTGAGTCGCTCAGTTTGAAAGCTGTTGTGACTGTATTCGGTATCCTTATTTCCCGATTCTAACCTTTCGCTTTAATTCAGCCGCAGTATTTGGTTCGTTCGATGCTTTCGGAGTGTAGGGGCCTTGAAGGAATACTATGGAGGTTTGTCGTACATAGTGCCGCGCCCATTTGGAATAGACCTTATTTTGGCTGGTGTCAAAATTTGTTGCCGCGCGTTGCTCGAGCTTTCCATTGGCCGGCTTTTATGATGCTCAATACCCTTGACAACAGTTGAGAAATGAAACTACGCAGCCTTTTGACAAGGAGCGCCGGATCAAAGGACACTGTCCTGCAGATGAGCCAAGCTTTTTCGTCCGTAGGTGTGCCTCATGT
Organism: Fasciola hepatica; assembly: GCA_948099385.1. Classification (NCBI taxonomy): domain Eukaryota; kingdom Metazoa; phylum Platyhelminthes; class Trematoda; order Plagiorchiida; family Fasciolidae; genus Fasciola; species Fasciola hepatica. The sequence continues at coordinate 1,757,185 of CANUEZ040000012.1, read as the reverse complement.
TTCCTGCTTAGGCGCTAGTGTATCAGGTTGTCCAAGGGTTAGTTCGGTTTCCCGTGGAGCTAGATCTGATAAGTTGTCAGCTGCCGTAAATGAGAAGCGAACTGCGGAACAATTGGAGTTGGACAAGCAACGTTGGCTCCTTGAGGTGGGTAATGAGACGAAAAAGGCGAAACTACTTTCGGCACGCGCAGGGGAAGATGAAAATCTAGTCACCAGGGATGAGGCAATGGACAATGAACATCCATCTCGCTACCTGATTGGCTGACATTTGCAACAACACCCGTGGTCAAAAAGATAGAAACTGCAAGGAATTAGCTTGGAACACGAAGAAATTTTTTTCGATGCACCATTTCGAGCATTTATATATATAGTACTGGGTAGAGTAGAGTATATGTGCAGCTGTGGATGACAGAAAGTGAGTGAGTGTGCAACAAATCTGGTAGCTTGACAGCATGCTTCAACTTTATGAACCTTGTCCGTTGTGTGAGTGATAATAAGTGTGAAATGTGTAACGATATGGCGTGAAAAACAGGCATGGAAAATGAAGATGTGGAAGTGGAGATGCGGGGACTGGGGAGACTTTGTGCATGGGAGCCATAAGAGAATTACTTGTTACGGCCATAGCAAAAGCAACTGTTGCACTAGGTTACTTTGCTCACATAATTCCGGCTTCAGCAGTCGAATTGCAATGGCTTCTGAAGTCATCAGCGACTGCCTGCGTAATTCCTTCGCATGAACTCTGGGTGTTTTCAGGACTGGTCTAAAAGCCGTCACTGTGTCAACTTGACGTCCGATACTCACCAGATGTTGTAGGATTGCGCTACTGACGGTCCAAACTGTTCCTTTGTGCAAAGAAGCTGAAACTTTTTCTGATATCCCCTTCGACAGGCTTCTTGTCGTATGTCCAGTATACTGCGCACTGCAAGAACACGTAATATGATAAAGAACAGAAGATCGAGACTGATGGGGCAACCTGTCTTTGGATTGTCGAACTGTGAAAGGCTTGGTATTTGTCAAGATTCGGACATTTGCAGCGGCGGAGGACTTCCCGAGGGCCCCAGATACGCGTACCTCTAGTATTTCTAAGCTTCAGACACCCTTTTCTTGGCCATTTTCACTTTCATTTTTTATCTCCTCTTTCCCATACGTTGACGAATAAACCGTTCTTGATGGCCGTTTTTCAACAGTGTGTCACTTTTGTGCTCAGATTCCTGGACAGTCTCTCCAGGACTAGTGAGTTTTCTTGATCCGTCTGTCAGACAGCTCACTGGGTTTCTTTTCTATCGTAGAGGGGCAAAACTTGGGAAATGTGTGTAATGCCCCAACCGAGTACATTTCCGATACACCATCCTTTCTATTTGTCAGCCCTCCATTCTAGGTAATCCCGCTTCTAGTAAAGTGAGGAAGTTGTCCGTCCCTATCTCCGCTGTAATTGTGGTCATTGCTCGGGCATTGCCGAATTTTCCCGTCCTTCTGCCTGTCGTATTTTCCATTGTTCAGAAATTGTACATCCCATATACACCTAAGGATTAGTTCTTTTATCCAGGCCATAGGAACGCCGAGTTTGATATCATTATCAGTCAAGTATCAACAGATGAAATATACCATCTCGATCAACGGAACGTTTGTTATTAGGGATTCCACATTCTGTGGAAACCAGCCACGTGAGACGGATCCTGATGTTTTACCATCTCCACAAAAGAGAACGTATCATTCACTCTATACTTTGCTAGTTACTCGCGCACAGGTTCAAGAATTTCTGCAATCCACTGGGCTGTGGGGCGATAGGCCAAGGTACCCTTGTCAATCACCGGTCTTACGGGTATATTTGGGCTGTGCACATTTGGTGTTCCATGGATCCCAGGCGGTTGAGAGCCGCAGGGCACAAGCCTCTTGTTCAGCATTTTGGAAATAGCGTTTCCTAACTCAGGCTGCTTCATGATTTCTGTCAGGTTAGGTTGGGCTCCTTGTGGTTTTTCCTTCTAAAGCGGGCAGCAAGTGAGCTTGACCCCATCAGAAAAATTGTCATCATTTTTCCGTCATGGCCGCTTCGGTCTAGTGAAACCCATCCGAAGCCTTCGTGCGGTCTAGATGGTAGTGGATCTTCAGGAGAACAGAAAGAGGACGTAAGTCCTAAGATGCAAGCTTTTCGTTTACTCTTGTCTACCGCGTAGGTAAAACACTTTAGCTCATATATCATACAGCGACAAAAAATAATACAGTTGAAGGGGCTTGGTTAAAGCTTTGACAGTGGTTTCGGTTGGGGAAGAGAGATGTCTTTTGGGATCGTTCCAAGGCAGAAACACATTTTGTTTCAACCGTTTTTGTGCACAAAGTGCCGGCTGATTCATCATGATAAGCGTCGTTTCACCGAATGCCAACAGTTTCGATTTGGGATTGCGCAAAAACACGGTGAAGGATATCGTCAGGCCGACCTTGCGACCTGATACAATTGAGAGTTTTGCCATTGAAGAGGCTAGAGATTTGACGTCATTTTCCGCGGTTGTATTGAGTTGCTTCACTGATTTTGCCAAACATTTGGGTATGTGCTCCGTCACTCGTTGAGCCAAGCAGCGATTCGTTCTGCCAACGTATGCGTCACCGCAACCGCAAGTGAACTGATAGACAACATGTGAGAAATTGAGGTCGGCAAGAACACTTAAGTGATTTTTGAAGCTTAACCTTTTGGTGGCCTGCAACAGACGTAATTGCGCCGCTGTGAATGTAAGCCCTATGCGTGAATTAAGATTTCTGTTTATTTGACTAAATATGTGGTCATCTTTAAGGGGTGAAATAATTATAACTTGCTTCTTTTCGACCGTGGTTGGCTTCTCGCATGCTTTCCTCGGCTTTCCGTGATGCTCGGTGAACTTCTTGGGAAAACCAGTGGTCAGCAACTTTCTTTTCATGAACTCCTCTTGATTTTGCACTTGACCACCGGTGTAGATTTTCTACGCTCTGTTGAAGAGAGTACGGACTAATCCGCGAATATATTGCCTCAATATGAAAGTGAGAACCCGAGGCAAATTGATGTACGGTGCTTAACTACAACAGTAGGAAATTCACAGCTGGCAAAAATAGTGAAGTGACGGGTAGGAGACCACCTGTTTATATTCTTTACAGGGGGCGGACCACTCGATGGCGAGAGAACAGGACTCTGCGGTACAAGTGCTTATCAGATGTGCACATGCGGAAAGTGATACCATTCAAGAGGAGGATATTGCAATGCAACAGCCCTAATTGGGTGAACAGCGGAACGGACGGAGAAGGCGAACGACCGCAGATTCATCGAGTACTGGAAACCTATAAAGATTTATTTCCAGGAGACATATACTGTTTGAAGATTGTGGCCCGCAATTGAATGGCAACAATAAACGCGTTAGTTTTCCAGTATAACAGTATGGGTGAAAAGAAGGGTCGAGCTTTTTCTTGGGGAATGGTTGATTTCGCGAATAAGACTGGTGACTAGTTAAGCGTGAGCCACGGGAGTGGAGGTTGGAGCGGAAGTGGTACTATGCACAACAAATTAAGCTGTTTCACGATAACCAAACCTCAATAATGTTCCTTCTAGGCTCCAGATTTGTTGCACACTCACTCACTTTCTGTCATCCACAGCTGCACATATACTCTACTCTACCCAGTACTATATATATAAATGCTCGAAATGGTGCATCGAAAAAAATTTCTTCGTGTTCCAAGCTAATTCCTTGCAGTTTCTATCTTTTTGACCACGGGTGTTGTTGCAAATGTCAGCCAATCAGGTAGCGAGATGGATGTTCATTGTCCATTGCCTCATCCCTGGTGACTAGATTTTCATCTTCCCCTGCGCGTGCCGAAAGTAGTTTCGCCTTTTTCGTCTCATTACCCACCTCAAGGAGCCAACGTTGCTTGTCCAACTCCAATTGTTCCGCAGTTCGCTTCTCATTTACGGCAGCTGACAACTTATCAGATCTAGCTCCACGGGAAACCGAACTAACCCTTGGACAACCTGATACACTAGCGCCTAAGCAGGAAACATGAGGCACACCTACGGACGAAAAAGCTTGGCTCATCTGCAGGACAGTGTCCTTTGATCCGGCGCTCCTTGTCAAAAGGCTGCGTAGTTTCATTTCTCAACTGTTGTCAAGGGTATTGAGCATCATAAAAGCCGGCCAATGGAAAGCTCGAGCAACGCGCGGCAACAAATTTTGACACCAGCCAAAATAAGGTCTATTCCAAATGGGCGCGGCACTATGTACGACAAACCTCCATAGTATTCCTTCAAGGCCCCTACACTCCGAAAGCATCGAACGAACCAAATACTGCGGCTGAATTAAAGCGAAAGGTTAGAATCGGGAAATAAGGATACCGAATACAGTCACAACAGCTTTCAAACTGAGCGACTCAAGCTCGAGGAAACGGCGAGGGTCCGATTTTTGACAAAGGGTCAGAGCAACAAAAAACGATCGGAATTCCAGTAAAGATGGTTCATACAAATGAAATAATGTTGTTTGTTATATGAATGTTGATGAAGGGAAAGGGGCTTCCCGAACTCCGTCACACGGTATTCATCAATCTGCATGACGGCCCTACCCTACTGCGCCTTACAAGCTCGAACAAGTAAAACGAAATACCGCAAACTATCTGACCACGTCACGACTTGCAACTGGCCAGTTTCTCCGTGGATTAATGGAAATACACCCAACCTGGTCTTCGTTATCTCTGACTGCATGTCTTTCAGCAATTCTAGAACTCATCGTCGATTAGGCAGATGAATAGTGTACCTCGAGAAATCTTTCCCCGATTACTTAATGCAGCTTCCCTTTGACGCGGTTAATGGCTCAGCCAGGTTAACTGGTAAACTGCCGTCACAAAACCCCTGCCTGGATTCGTCTACCAATCGCTCGATTCTACCACGCACAATAGTGTACATATTCATAAAGCCCTTCACTTTGTCTCCGCCTACCCCATCAACCACGAATTAATGGCAGGTGACTCCGCAGCACCAGGTGTTTATTGGCCATCACACTCTGGCCCACCATGTAATAAGGATTTACTCATCAGTACAGACTTAGCGGTTGGGCTCAACACGTTAAACCACCTGCTGGAGGAAATACGCTCTCTAGGTTTTGTGTTCTCGAGGGCCTAATAAGTTGACCACCTCCGAAGAAGGCAGCTTCCCTAGAAGTGACTGCTGGTCCGTCTCTTGCGCGTTCTCTGTACCAAAAATGGTCATTTCCTCCAAACCGTCCTTCAGATTATATCACTCAGCTCAATGAGCCAGCCCTACAAACATCGGTGGATCCCAAAATTGGGATGTATCTTTTCTTTGGCCCGATCCTCAGGTGGTGGCAGAAGAGCTGTGTTCATCTTTCAGTCGGTGTTTAAACAATATCATCCTTGATTTTTCAGCCCTGACGAACCATAGAACGAACCAACCTGAGTGGATGAAATGCAAACACTCGTAAATTCGGCGACTTGCATTCAAAACCCGGGGAGCTATGATTATATATCCAAATAGCCCCAGTGCCATTGACAATCACATCACAAACTGAACTCATGCTTACTCAGCAACAGTCAAAAGCTCTACGCCAACCCAAGAGGACAGAATTCCTGAGTAAGCTGATGTAAGCAAGAAACCTCCAACCCAGCAAGAATACACCCATCATCACAGTCAACAACTCTCATCTGAATAAACCGGAAGAAGTAGCTGAAGTTTTCAGCATATTTCCGCTCCAGCCCAAACGGCTAGTGAACCCACTGCTGGAGTACACACCGCGTGCTTACCCAATAAGACTCCATAAAGAGTTCCATTTCACCCCGATGGTATTTCTCCACTTCTGGTCATTATGAAGCCATCTTACCGTCCTGGCTCAGACGGCATTCCACGGAATACTTTTGCTCTGGGAGTCCGGACATCCTTACCCTTCTATCTTGTTTATTCAAAATGTCTACCAAACTTAGCTCGTTCCTTACTTGATAGAGAACATCTGCAATTATCTCCTTGCACAAAGAGGCTGCGTTGATATTCTCGATAATCATCTCCCTATCAGCCATACACCGATTATCACCCGGATCATTGAGATGCTCGATAAAAATAAGATAATGGCCCACATTCTAAGAAAAAACTTGCTCAATGTTTGTCAACACAGCTTTCTGCACTAACTTTCAGATTCCTTCCTGGATTTTTTACGGAGCGGTTTTATCTTCAGCCGGTAACCTTGTTCTAACTTCATCTGTTTTGCTGGATCGGGAATCACTAGTTTTCCACAGCGGTAATCTCATCGTCGCTTTTTTCATAGCCACCGAAAGGCCAATAATTCTTTGCCTCATGGTATTCATCTACTCACTTGTCTTCACCCGCTCAACAGACCTTGCCATATTGCACTCTAACCTGCATGCGTTTACCTAACACGCAACTGGAAACTGGTTCAAAGCCCTGTTAGAACAATACCCGTCCGGTGAATGTCACCCGACTCGTGCTTTTGAAATATTTCCTTACCATCAATCTGTTCCATATACAACGCTTTATTTCTCTGCACGATGCTCACCCGAAACTGATTAAGAAGTCGTTTCATCGTAATCTGTAACCAAGTTTCTGAGTAACAATCCTTTCCTTTACTTACCAATTTTTGGTTTACTGAATCCTTAGGTCTTAACAATTTCACGGTTCTCTTATTCAGAGTGCGACTTTAAGCCAAAACTCGTTGATTTATCTGCGCCAATCACCCAATGCCAAAGCTTAAGCTGGTGGTCACCCTTTACAAGACCAGCGGTGAAGCCTTGTTTTCGGCGAGGGAGTCAAGAGCTGAGGATATCGAGGGGGTTCGAAAATAGACAGAATGTTGGGGGGACCGGCGAGTTTGGACCTCTAGTAACCTGGGCTGTATCATACCAGACGAAGGGTCCACATCCTTCAGTCTCCCAAAAGTTTGGGCTTTACGTAAGTTACCCTTGTGTACTGTGCGTGATTCACTGCTCTGAGTCTTCTCGTTCGTGGGCCTGTTTTGCATGACCGCACCAGAGATCTTTTTCGATGCACCAAGCTCCTCACTGCGGCTTTCATCAGAAAAGGGTTGCATGTTTGTGTCTGCTTTCGAGGATCGGTAAGTCTCGTCCGTTAATACGGTCTTGTTAGCAATGTTGGGGTCTGGGACTCTTCTAGTAGTCGTCACATGTTTAGTAGCTCTAGGTCTACTACTGGGGGTACTTTTCGCGAGGGGAGATGGAGTGAGTAGGTAGGCAACGGAAGGTGATCATGCAGCTTGATCCTCAAGGCGAGTAACCTTGACGACAGGCAGCGCTCTGAGCTAGGGGTTCAGCTTGTAGTAGGGTTGTTGGCTTAGCCTTCTCACTGTGGAGCTCTACTTGGAGTGACTTGTCGGTTAATACTCTCTTGGGCCCTTTCATCTCTGTTATTGAGCTTTGCGGCTAAGGGGGCAATCTGCCTGGCTGCCTCTGTGGAGCCCGCTTCAGTAAAATGCAGTGGACTCGGTCGGTGCTTTTGGTTACCGGTCAAGTAGACCGAATTTTAAATGCGAGAGGGTACTTACAGTGGTGAACCACCTGGGCATAGATGCCATGATGGTGATTCAAGTTGAGAAAGCGACCCCAAAGGACGACTCGCTTGGTGTTCAATTCAATCAGCATTTCAGTACCGAAAACCATGACCGAAATCTAGCCCTCGCCGTTGCGCTCCCAACCTTAGCTCCTAACTTCTTCAACCTAGCTCCTTTTCGCCTTCCACCCTCATCATTCGCTCCTCGCCATCGGCGGCAACCAAGGTCTTCATGAAACAAAGCACCAACCACCGGTAGTCAGTCAGAATTAGGTTATTAATTCTTCTATCGAGCACACAAAAAGCCTCCTTCCCACACTCCTCCGAGTTCGGGCTTTCATTCGAGTCTGGTCTTCCCCCGATAACCGCCGTTTTTCTCCCTCCTCATCTCTAGACACTTACTTGGCCGCACCAGTGGCACCTTCTCACTCCAGTAGACATTTTCCTCAAAGTCTGCTTCTTGAAGTCCTCTGCTTTGCGTCTATTCACCACTCACGCTCTTCAGAGGCACACTGAAGTACCGGTGGAGTTTGTGCCGCCGTAAGATTTTCCGTATGGCTTTGGAATTACCTTTACAAAAAGGTCGGTCTTATTATCACACCTGACCCACTTGCTTTCTTATCGCAGGCTATCTCTACAATCAATTATCCAGTGTTGGATCAACCTCCTTCACACCCCGCTGACACCTCTGACTGCAATTTGATAACCCTAAGTGAAATTTGTTTTCAACTGTGCCTTTCGGTGGCACTTCCGCCAGGTTTCTCGATACTGATCCTTCGTGTATCCCGTTGGTTTACTTCCGCGCCTCTTTCTAAACCTCTCGACCCTTCTTTGAGTCTCTATGTCATTCCCCCGCTCTTCCTCTGTTTTCACACCAATCGGCTGAACACCAAATTTCTTAGATTGTTATGGGGCACTCCCGATCATTGGACCCGTCGCAGCCAGTTTTTGCTCCCATAAATCACTTTGTGCGCTATTCTTGCCTCAAAGTCCTGTCCGCTTGGTGACGTCCGAGGCATATTGACTTGCTGATTCTTGCAAGCTTGGCACTTTCAGCATTTTCCAGTACTGCATTTATCTGAGTTTCTTCGTTTGGCTAGTTGTTCGAAGCTTCCTTTTGCTTAATTCAAAACTGATTTATAATTGCCAAGTTGACCTGCTCAACCCATGCCCAGTGGAGCACTGACCAGGTTTGTCGTTTTATTACTGCTATTGTGTGAATCTTAAGTTAAAAAATTTGAATACTTCACGTTGCTCCGACCTGCCTCATTCTCTGATTGTGCCTTGTGCACGTGTCTTGACCACGGTCAAGAAATATATATATATTGTATTACTATAGATAAGCCGTGGAGGTCTTTAGGGACTATTGGGTCTGAGGGCTACGTGAGAAAGCATCTAGGAAGCACTAGGAACCCTAAGGGCAGGTTTGTTTATTAGGTCTAGAGAATATATGACGCATCCAACAGTGAGGTATTTACAGGTCTAATGCTGCTGGCCGGTGTTGATTCTTGGTAAACGAAGGTTACTGTTACATCGGGCTGTGAACTGGAGAATAAGTTGGATGCTAGGACATAGGACACACCACTTTCTTGCGAACTGGGGGAAAATAGATGAGTACGAGCAAAAAATGCAGGCGGTTTTCCTCAAGTTCTAATGCATATGTTCATATACAAATTTATATCTACATGAATATATTTGGTGCTTTAACGAGGTGCTTTTGTCATCTGATTTGTCGACTTGATTTCAAGAACAGTGGGATAAGATTCAGAACCACGGTAGATTTGTAGCTGATGTCCACACAAATGCCAAGAGTGCATAAGAGGGCATGTGGTGGTTGCAACTCAGATTCGAAGGTTGAAAAGCTATGTGCAGAATCCAGTTCTGCTATCAACCCTTTCAGCCTCGTGCGTAGGAACCAAAAGTATTTCAGTTGTGCGCTGAGGAATCGAAGCAGGCACGTGGAAACCTCGGTGGGTTCTGAAGGTTTGCGGGCCCCAACAGAAGTATGAGTGGGTATCCAGACTCAGCTCTAGAAAAGTCAGTTTACGCTTTATGCTAGAACGGTACCAAGTGTTATTGTAGTTGGTCCATGTGTCGACAAGAAGGATTATGAACATAGTTGACTACACAGGGTTAAACTTCAGAAAACGTGCATGGAAAACGGAACCCGGAATCAGCGAGTGGGTCAAAAATGAAGTAAAAAACCAGGGAGGGTTCAAACTGAGAGAAACGGGGTCACTTCTAATACGGAGAGCTCATTCAGCAGACCACAACGTTCCATGTGATTTGTGGGGAAAGAAAACCTTGGAGTTGTTTCTTCAAGGTCCGGTGCGCATACTCAAAAGCTATTCGGTCTCTCTGTTTTATGGTTGAAAAAGTGATTGAGCTGTATTCCAAAAGCTGTCTGACGTGGGACTTACATTACTTAGTTCTCTTTCCCATAACATGGGGGTCTGAAGTATAGGCCCGATCATGTGGCGTACTTTAGCCGCTAGGATTGCTGTCCGTTCCGAAAGTCAAGCGTGCATGAATAATGTAGACCAAAGTCTCGTAAGTGAGAGTTATTGGACATGAATTGGTGGTGAGCTGTGATTGCTACCGTAAGAACATACCAATAAAACGTCGGAATACTAATTTTCTCGGCTGGGGATCCCATCTTTCAATAGTTACTCCAGGAGCTGATAGAAAGAAATTCCCTTGTAATGTCATCTATGGTCAAAGCTGACGTCATGGACTCAAACGTGCGCACGATTTTTATATCATCTTCGAAAGAAGGGAACTCCTTGTTGGAAGGCCATGAATATATCGGTTGCGTACATTATCGAAAGTACTGGGCCAGGCAAACTTCTTTGTATCACTCCACCAGTTGATAGACTTGATTTGGATGAAGTTTTGTCCATGTTCACTACCTGGTCTCAGGCTGATAAATAAGAAGACTAAACGAGCACCGGGTCCAAACTTCCATGTTTTGATGTTCTTCAGTAACCCGACGCGGGATACCCTGTTGAATACTTTGGCCATATCCACAAAGACCACCGTAGCTGACTTGCCGTTGTCGGCAGCCTCCATGACTACGTCGAGAAGGAATGTCATTCATGTCGCACATGATTTGTGCTTAAGAAAACCGTGCTGACCAGTGTTCATAATATTATGATTGAGGAGATGATGTGTCATCCTTTCCTTATGCACCTTGCCCATGATCCTGGACACAACCAGAGTGTAGTTCACCGGTCAACACTTACCTGGACTTAGAAGTGATCTTTCTTCGTGCATAGCAGTAATAATGAGAGTTTTCCACTGGAAAGGGGGAATACTGCACCTTAGTGGCAAGTTGAATACGATTGTCAGTAACTTCGGAACGTCTGCTCCACCTCGGCTGAGGATGGCTAGAGGTAAAACTTCCGGACCTGGTTTTAAGGACGGTCTTGTTTTTAATATCACGGCCGCAGCCTTATCGGAGTAAATCACTAACTTTCAGAGGGTTACCGATGTCACCTGAACTAGAGAAGGGATGGATGTGGTGTCATCCGTCGGCAAAGGAGGGGCCAAGCAAGAACCGAAGGCCTCCGTAACCAATGGAGGGTCTCTCAGATAGGTACTTCTTCAGTTTAAATGAGATTGTTTGACTAGATTGACTGTTTCTAACCTTCATCCGCCTGGAAATTGCTATCGCCCTGTTTGGATCGCCTTAAGCATCCAACTCCTGTTTTTCTTGGAAAAATCCGAGCGCCGTCTTATCACACCGGCTAAAAGTGTTATTCAGAGACACAACAAGGAGTCCCTCGTTTTTCATGAGGGTTTGTTACTCCGTGTACGATGCTCCATATAACGTTAGCAGGCGAGAGTATAGGTTTAAACCTTTGATCGAGTCGTCTAGTCCTTACGGTAATCCGGGATAAACGTCGAGTTGGCCGATGACTACCCGAGTAACCAATGCGATCTGAAAGAGATCAGGAGTGCGGCAGTCTGGAGAGTGTTCCAGCCGTGGGTTAGGATTATCGTTTTATTGGAAACCAGAACAAGAACATTTTATCTGAACACGAGGAAGGCGCAGGAAAAGCATGATGGGACGGTTGTGTTATAGCCTGAGACAGAGGAATTAAGTGAAGGGGAGCACCTATCACTAAGGGACGGAACGGGTTTTTATTTAATATATGTATGCAAATTATGTTGTGAAATGGATCGATCTAGTGAGGAGGGAGGAGAAAAGTGAGTGTAGCATACCCAGGTTATATATATTCATATATATATATACCTGTATACGTGAGTGCGATCATTAGACGGGTCATGAGAAGGCGGTCGAACGCAAAAGACTGGCACATTGGGATCTAATACTAATTAGGTGAAGGCTAGCGTCTATCACTAAAGTACAAAACGGTATTTTATCTTTTTTCAATTATATATATGCAAACTATGTTGCAAAATGGCACGACCTAATGAGGAGGGAGGAGGAAAGTGAGTGAAGCATACCCAAGGTATATATATATATATGTATACGTGGGTGCGATCATCAGACGGGTCATGAGAAGGTGGTCGAACGCAGAAGACTGGCACATTGCGGCCTAATAACCAAGGCAATCTTCATATTTATTAATGGTTGGCAGATTTTGATAATGTTTTGAGGTGATCCAAATGTGAAAAGCCTTTGGCCTCGGCGGGATTCGAACCCACGCATGGTCACCATCCTCGCTTTAGTACCGCGAGTGCTCTACCAGCTGAGCTACGAGGCCACGCCGGAGGACCTTCGACTTTCTGCATATGGATCACAGTATACCCGCCCAAATTACAGTAGCACATGGCATCCAACACAGTGAACTAGCTTGTAATTTGACTGCCTACAGCTGGATTTCCCTTTGTAGTAACCGGACTCCACCAGTTAAGTGTGGAGTCCGGTTACTACAAAGGGAAATCCAGCTGTAGGCAGTCAAATTACAAGCTAGTTCACTGTGGTGGATGCCCTGTGCTACTGTAATTTGGGCGGGTATACTGTGATCCATATGCAGAAAGTCGAAGGTCCTCCGGCGTGGCCTCGTAGCTCAGCTGGTAGAGCACTCGCGGTACTAAAGCGAGGGTGGTGACCATGCGTGGGTTCGAATCCCGCCGAGGCCAAAGGCTTTTCACATTTGGATCATCTCAAAACAATCTTCATATGCTTGGCCTATGGTAATGTTATCACAGGTCGTGCTACTTATGGAAGATGGTTCTAGGATTTCGCATAGTGTCCCTTTAAATTGCATTAGCGTGCGACACGATAGCAGTGGGTCAGGAAGCTTATTCCAGAGGCTGGGGTAGATAACCGAGAAATATCTAGATCTGATTGCGAGCCTAGACTTAGGGGTTGTAATGGTGAGTTGCCTATGACGGAGGAAGTAGGGAGCCTCACTAGAGAAACCGAGTGGGTTATCAGATGAGTGGATTTCTGAATGCAGGAGATTGAAGAGAAAAGAGGGATTATGCTTGATACGACGTAACAATATCGGCTCGAGCCGGGGTAGTTCGCACCTGGCCCTGTAGTTAAGGTTGGGGGAGGTGGCAAGTAATTTTTTGGTGAAGGAGCGTTGAACTTTCTTTATGTTGACCCGGTCGGCCTTTCGCATCAGGGTAAAGACCAGGGGGCTGTATTCCAGCAGCGACCTCGCGTGTGTCTTGAATATAAGGAGCTTACTCTCCTGAGTATGGTATGTCCTGAGGATAAGTGCAATCATCCTTCTTGCCTTGCCAATTTGGGTCAATGCTTGTTCATGAAAGTTGAAGGAACATGAATAATGCAGGCCCAGATCTCTTACCACATGAGTAGTGGGTATCGGCAGACCATTTATTTTGGGGGAGCCAGGTGGAACGCGGCATTTGTAGGACAGAAGGGAGCTTTTAGCCGCCGGAAACTTCATCAGCCATCGAGTACGCCATTTGTCAAGGGACTTCAAGTCTGACAGAATATCACTGACAGCTGGGTGCATGGCGTTCGCCTCAAAATTATAGACTAGTTTTTTGTCGTCAGCAAAGAGGAATGTTGTGCCATGACGCACTACCTGGAAGACGTCATTTATGTACATAAGAAATAAGAGAGGACCTAGAAAGCTACCCTGTACGATCCCGCTAGTAATTCGTTTGGGCCGAGAGGATGTTCCATTGACGATGACGGTTTGAGAACGTTCAGAGAGGTAAGATGATAGCCAAGACAGAAGGGGGTCAGCGACTCCGTAGGATTTAATTTTTGGCAGTAAGCGAGCGTGAGATAAGCGGTCAAAGGCTTTAGTCATGTATAAAAGGATGACGATGATTGACTCGTTGCTGTCAGCATTAGAAAAGGTAAAATAAAGGAAGTCCATCTGACACGTGAGGCACGAACGGAACTTTAGGAATCCATGCTGAGCTAGGTGGATAAGATTTCGAGAAGTCGGAAAATTTGCAAACTGGTCCTTTACTATACTGTCCATGAGCCTGGAAACAATCGAAGTGTGGTTTATGGAGCGATAGTTCCCCAAATTGTGCAAAGGCCCATTTTTGTGTTTTAGAATTATACAGGAGGCTTTTCACTGAGCTGGGTAGATTCCAGACGACATAGATAATGTAAAGAGTTTCAGCAATAAGAGCACAAGGTCAGGTCCTCCAAATCGAGGTAGGACAGGTGGAAGGTCATCAGGCCCTGGATGATAGGAGGGTTTCGTGTTGGCCAGGAATTTCCTGATGTTGGCCGTGTTAAATTTTATGGTTGATATTGCGTCCTGTGGGAGCACCGGATAGCAGAATGGTGGAGGGTTAGTGAAGTAATAAGGGCTGAGGCGAAAAGGCAGATGAAAGCCTCAGCCATATCTTCTGGCTAGACAAGGTGGGCGCCATTCTGGATAAGGAATGGGATATCGTATTCACTGCTCTCGAGTTGCGAGATTTAACCAGTTTTAAATATTTGTGTTGGTTGCCATGATGTTCTGATCGCTGAGCTTGGCGTTTAGATCGCAAACGTTTCATCACCAGTCGAGGTGACATCGTCAGTGCATGTGCGCTGTTGGTAGTGATCTCTTATATTTATAGGTTTGTCATTAGTCCTGACCTTGAGCTCCATAGACGTGCCCAAGGCTCGACGTTTGTTTTACGGCTTCGCCTCGAAAAACTTGCCCGTTGATCTCTGACCTTTGACCTTTGACCTTTGACGGTTGACGTCCCGCTCGGTGAACTTGAATTTTGTCGCTTCGTCCTGTTGTTTCCATTTTTTGATATTTGAATTCTCGGCGTGTCAGTTCCGAAGATGTGTGAGTGTAAAAACACAGATTCAATAATACGGGTTGAGTGATTTTGGTCTATTATTTCCGCCTCTGACATTCTTGATTAGTTCAACTGGCTGCTCTTCATCCGACTGTACACGTGATCCCATTCAATATGCTTACTGATTGAGTTGTTTGAAGAGTATCAGGCTTCCAAAAACTCCCTTGCGTGCCTTGTGGTTGCTTGATCCAAAATTTTAACGTCGGCCAGATTGAACCTGTGTCCTTTTTGATCCTCGTGGACGAATATGAGAGAGAATGGGTCATGTCTCTTTGTGTCCAGTTTATGCTCGTGCACTCGAGTGGCAACTTTTCTCCCCATTTGACCGATGTAGCATTTGCCGCAGTCCATAAACTTGACTTTGTATATAACGTTTCTTCTTTCTTCGGTTTTCAGTTATTCTTTCGGTTTTGATACGAGTTTTCTCATGGTTTTGGTTGGTCTGTGGGCAACTGTTATGTTTTGGGATTGAAGCAATCTTGCAGTTGTTTCAGAGACGTTTTTGATGTATGGTAGTGTGATCCTTCTGTTTGGTTGTGTTCTTTGGTTTATTTTCCTATTCATCTCATACACGGTTCTTCTTATGAAGTTTCTTGGATATCCGTTTCACTGGAACATTCTAAAGAGGTAGTTTTCTTCTTGCTTTCTCAGTTCAATTGTGCTGCAGTGGGTTTTAGCTCTCGTGAACAGGGTCCGAATGCATGACCTTTTATGGTGATTTGGGTGATTGCTGTGAAAGTTTAATACTTGATCCATGTGTGTTAGTTTCCGATACACGGATGTCTCCAGTGTGCCGTTGACATTTCTTTTCACGCGCACGTCCAAAAACGCCAATTCTCCATTGTTCTCCGATTCTATGGTGAACTTATTGTAGTTGAAGATGTTATTAAATGTTTTTTGTGTGTTTCCACTATCCGAGCATTTTATGATGACGAAAGTATCATCCACATATCTGACCCAAAGTTTTGACCGGATCTTCGGTAGCGCAATGTTTTCCAGAGCCTGCATTACAGCTTCAGCGAGAAATCCGGATACTGGTGAACCCATTGGTGTTCCTTTGATTTGTTCGTACACGTCACCATCAAATTTGAAATAGGTGTATAAGCACATTTCCAGCAGTTCGTAAGTTGTTTGTGCTTCTAGTGGTTTGTCTGGGTAGTGGTCTTGAAGGAGTTCTTTGGTTACGTTCTTTGCTAAGTTCAAATCAATCGAAGTAAAAAGTGCAGTGACATCAAATAAAATCATCACTTCGTCTTCTTCTACGGTTACGTTTTTATTCGTTCCAAAAACTACTGCGCGTTGATTACGGAGTTATTTGATCCGCATATCAGTGGTTTCAAACGTCCCCATAGTTCTTTAGCCAAGTTGTATGCTGGAGATCCAGGGATGGAGACGATGGGTCTGAGAGGAATACCTTCTCTGTGTACCTTGGGTAATCCGTAGAATTGTGCGGCGTTTGAGGCTTCGGCTTTCATCCTCCAACATTCCTCTTTAGTAATTCTTTGCATGTCCTGTAACTTCTTCAGGGTTTTATTGATTTTCTTTTCAAGTTTTTCGGTTGGATCAGCGTCCAGTAGACGGTAGGTCGTGGTTTCTTTCAGTGGTTGTTTTGCTTTTTCAATGTAGTTGGCCTTGTTCAGGATGACCGTCATTCTTCCTTTGTCAGCCGGTAGGATGATGATGCTTTTATCCTTCTTCGGGGTTTGTAGTGCTCTGTGTTCTGTGTCTGAGAGGGCATTGAATGGTCTGTTGTGGAGCATGTTGGGGACCATGATTTGCCTTAGCTTGCATTTAGTATCCTCGGGCAAACCTGATGACTCGATTGCATGTTCCAGTTCGGCAAGGTATTCCTTCGTTGTGGCTTTCCCAGGTAGAGGTTAAGTCCCTTTAGGAGTAATTTGTGCTCTTCAGTTGACAGTGGCCGAGATGACAAATTATTGACCCATGTCTTGTTTTCGGTTTCTTCGAGGCCCCTCGTGAGCTTCTCTAGCTTCCTAGCTAATAATGACCTCTTCCTCTTCTGGCAATGGGTAACTAGTCGTCCAATGGCAGCCTCAATTCCTTTAATAGTTTCACTATCGACTGTTCGTTCACACCAGCACTTAACCTACGTGAATATATTTCTTTCTGCGCGAGTTGCGAGATTTTAGCTGTCTTGAGAGAATCTTCACACTGTGAGGCTTTTGTAGGGCAGTCCATTCTTGCTTTTTAAGGTTATTCTCGGTTGGTGCATGGAGATCACGGCGGAGTCGGTTTATTCTGAGTTTCAGAGATAAGTCTCGATTCCTGAGGAATGAGTTCTAGAGCTTACAAATCTTTTGTCCAAGTCTGTCAATTTTGGTAGGCTTTGCCCCAATATGTCTAACTTTGGGGTAAGGCAGTTTATGGAGAAGAGCAACTTGACATAGAACACATCGGCTACTTTTTGCGGATCAGATGTGAGGAAGAAGTCAGACCGGTCAATGTCCCGGAGGGAGGTAGCCTACTGGGCTCAGTTAGTCAACCTGTAGGTGTTTTGGTTTTTGATTTCGGCAACTTCAGGTAGGCGTGATTCTTGTGTAACAGTGAAGTGACACATGACCATCTTGTGGCCACCGCCGGGAGGGTTTTGTGTGACTGAGACGTTCACGTCACGGAGGCCATGAGTGAACACCAAATCGAGGATATTGTTATGCCTTGTTGGAGTGGAGACATGCTATGTCCATCCTGCAGCGTAGGTGCCCAGAAAGAAGTCGGATAAATGGGAGGGGCAGTCATAGCATTCCAACAAATACCCGGAGTGTTGAAGTCTCCTTCTATGATCTTCGGACCTAAGGATAGAGTAGAAATGTACTCGAAAGCCCTAATGATGTGCGGAAAACCAGAGTAGCTAGAAGTTGATGCTCGATAGACGCACCCAATAGGCAACACTTTCCAGGAATTCGGACGGAGAGCCAAGGAGAGTCGGGAATACAGTTGATCACTGGATGGTGGAGGGGGGCGGTAGTAAATTTATGTCTAACGTATGCAAGACAACCACCGCCTCGGCGGTTCACTCTGCTTACTCGGAAGGAGTTATAGCCTACCAACGAGACAACGTCAATTGGGGTGTGGTCGGCTAACCATGTTTCTGTAACCAGAACAATGTCAAAGCTAGAAGCAAGTACATGTTTCCTCAAGTGGTTAATTTTGTTCAACAGCGAACGGGAATTCAACAGTAGGAGGGAAACTCTGCCTGTATCTTTGAGATTACAAGGTGCTAGAGCTCCACGTGAGGGTAGCGGAAGGCTGTTCGGGCCGAGTGAGATTCCGGCAGCCGGATTTTCAGCCAGGAGGGTGTCACCAGGGGGAGTAGCAACTGGGCTGGGGGGGTTAGCAGGTGGGTTACATGGTAGTGGTTTGTAGGGTACGGTGTGGCCGCCTACATAGGACGCCTGATTGAGGGGTGTCAAGTCTTTGCAGACATCAGGAGGATGACTGCCTCAGGATGCAAGTTGGATGAGACACTCTGGAAGACTGATTGGGGGGATCATTGGGTGCGGTGGCGGGTGAGTAGAGGACCAACAGAGGGACTTTTGGTCAGCATCAGAATGACCAGTAAAGATTGGGGGAGTGCTGATAGGACAGCTAGTACGATCATATTTGGTGATTTCTGAGTTCGCTTTGGAGCCTATGGAGTGGCCGGCCGTCGCAGGATTAACCAAGAAGGCAAAGGGAGCTTCTTTAAGGACGTGCGAGGGAATCTGAAGAGATGAACCAATGTGGAGTGGAAGGAAGTTAGAAGTATCGTCTGCAATTATAGAGGCGGGGCCTGAGTTTGTGGATGAAATACGAGTTGGTCGGCTGATGGTTATACCACCATTGGTAAACAGGTGAGGAAGAATATTCTGGGATGAAGCCATGGTATGGGACCGTGTTTCGCCCAGGGTATATAGTGCAAAAATTGGTATTTCGCTCCTGTAGTGAGTAGCCGTGGGATGTACCGCCGGTTGTTTGGGTAAAGTGGGAGCCCGATTCGAACGGGCGGTTGATGGTATACTGCCGCGGTTGGATTAAGGTAGGTAAATAGCTGGGGCACAGGTCGGGGCTGCAGTGGGGTGAGAGGCTTAAAGGAAGGTCTGGTAAATGAATTCGGACGGGTGAAACATTGAGCTAGTACGAAGAACGCTGAGCGTGGTTTGCTGGAAAATGAGAAGGTTCAAATGGTGGTGACAAAGGTGGTGGTTGTATGAACAGGGGCAAATTTGCAACATGGTGGAGCATCGGTAAACAGGACGAAGGTGACAAACGAGTAGTTGGCTGCGCCACTTTGGGGTTAACTCTATGGGTCTTTAGATGCTTACTTAGGTGCACTGTTGGAATACTAACGGAGGGACCGAGCAGTTTCGGTGGGCGTGCCGGTGATGGAAATTGTTGGGTTGAAATTTGTTTGGCGCTTACACGAGAGGCCCTAGGCTGGTTTATGAGGAAAATTGGGGGCATGGTGATGCCGAGGCTGAGATGATCTAGACAACGGGAAGCAACATGGATGGGGGAAGAGGCTGTGCTGGATTTCGTTGGGGAAGATGTTTTGCTGATTCGCTGGTACGAGGTGGTGAGTTGGAAGCATTCACTTTCTCGGCATGCTTCGAAGACAAGCCAGTAGCTAAGCGATTACTGTCTTTCAGAGATGATTGTATCACCCGGCTTTCGGTACATCCTATAGGTAATGGTGGATATTGGGTTGTAGTGTGGAGCCGTTTGGATGGGCGCTGGGGAGTTGGCGACGAGCGGGATATATCGAGGTCTACATCCACTGGTGGTGCATTGGTCGATGGTGCTTGCGTGAATGCGTCAACCGCGGTGGGTTGTTGAGGGGGGCTGGTCGGTCCTGGATCGGGAGATTGTGACGATGAGAAACTGCCAATTATCGACTTCAGGACGTCCCTCTGCAATGGGGTCTAGTCGGTGACAATTTTTATGCTTTTGAATGGGGTGGCTTTGGCGATAGACTCTCTCTTTCTGATGAATTCCATGGCAATGTTTTCCTCACGGAACTGAAACAGAAGTGGACACATATACCGCTGTGACTTTTTTCTTAGTCGTACGCAGCCGCACTCGTGGTGTGACATACCGCAGGCTAGAAGCAACGATTGTTTATCGAGGAAAACGGAAGACGGTCCGGAATATTGAAGACCACGGCATTCTTGGGTCTTTTAATTCTTTGGTGGACTTCAGAAGCAATTGAGTCCAGAAAGCCACCGGCTGTTAGTAAACTTTGGGTGTTCGGGTATTTTGAAGGATCCACGATACACGCTTGCGGTGACAACGCGATCAGAGCATTATCCATGATACGTAACCGTCCTTCCAAGGATTCTAGGTTTCGTTCTAGTACCCTAAATTTAATACCAGCGTCACTGTGGATATCAACTAGTGGTACCGAGCAAGGTACAAAGCTGTGGGGAGTCGGAGGCTTTTAGTGCTCGTGCACTGATGATGGCTTGTCACTCGGTGGTGAAGGCCGACAGGAGTCGCTTTAGGCATTCTTTGGAAAAGTATTTTTATAGGACTAGTGCTAGGCCTGCTGATAATGGGGAATGCTCAACTATCCTACAGTGACAGTTGGGAAGCTATTCTAACGTTTTGTAGATTAGCTGGCTGCCTATGAGTTTACTGTTTAGAAAAAAACCGGATTATTTTGAGTTGTGCGGATATTCCTAGGAGCCATTATTCCTAATATCACCCTAGATAGCTTAGTGGAAACTAAACCGATAACAGCACGCAATCCAACGCGGTGTAGAGCAGCCATACATAGAGAAATTAGCAAAATTAGCGGCCTCCTCGTTGGTCAGGTCTACTGTTAGCGGCGGCCTGATGACTTGCTAAAAATGCTTAGTCTGGTGGGGTGGGATCATCGGTCACTTCCCGGTGACTGGTGAGATATCCGGGTGTAGCTATAATGATAGTACGCCAAATGATGGCAACTTCGGGAAGAGAGCGGAAGTTAAGTTGAAAGAGCGCGATGGAGTTTTTGGTCAGATTCCCAGTAGACAGAGCAGTGGTTTCATCGTTATTCGGTGATGAAGGATCGTCGGATGAAGGGTAAACTACGATAGGCAGTCGAAACTCTCCCCGGGTCTTTGGCGACTTCGAAGAAAGAGAATTAGTACCCTCGGCCATTTGTCCTGCTGGGCTTTAAAGTCGGGCTAACCCTGGAGTGAAGTTAAGAAGGTCAATTCTGAATGGCCGAATCCTGCAGAAAAAGCTGGAACGCGGATGGAACTGGGGGTGACAGCTGTGGCAAGGACTAAGGGACGATTGATGCCCTATCCAGGAACTTGTTGCGACGTGGGAATTATTAATAATAATAGTTTATTTCGGATAACCCCGAAGCATGCTGCAGCGCAAGATAAAACAGTACACTTGAAAGCTGAGTGAAAGTTACAGAACGATTGTACAGTTATGTGAACTCGATTGAATATAAGAGAAAGCATTCAAGTCATTTGTTGCAGTACCGCCCGGTGAGTCTAAACTCAAGTTCAAGTGGTCGATCCGGCTGGAGGTGGGTGTAGTTATTCTGCCGAAGTGAATCACACAAATCCTACAGAAGGAAGACTGTCCTGTCGGAGAACCAGACTAGATTGACGGATCCGTGGATATCGTGAAAAAGAAACATTCATGTTGGGGACGTATTCAAGCAATAGAGCTTTGCAATGTATGAGAGGAGTTACGATGTAAAATTAGACGATAAAAATGGTGGCATAATACATAAAGAACAAGAAAACTGGTCGAGGATTACAATTTTGAGGTTCAGTGACCGTATATTGGTTGATCCAATTGTAAAACAAAACGGACTACACACTGGACTGGGGGTGTCAAATTGATGGTGAAATAAGTGACCGGATAAAACATATAGCCTTTGAGCGGATTGTTTTGCTTTCAGAAAAAAGGAATGTAATGCATCAGCATGAAACTGGTAAACGGCAAAAAAATCGACTTGTGGTGAGTAGCTGCGATAATGACAGAGACGTGGCTTGCAAGAGAGACGACCAGTTAAATGACAGGTAAGTATTTACATAATGATAGTTCTCAACAAAAACTTCACGTGGTGGGAAGAGTGTATCACGTATCGGAAGTGTCTGAGACCATCTATCGGAATAGAGTACGGGAAAGGAAATACAGGGAACAACCGATGAATAGGTTTGCAAAGTTCGGAAGCCGAATATGGGCGGAGTGCATGATAAGCCAAATGGACTATACATCTGGACTGTGGTTGCCAAAATGATGGTGAAAGAAGTGACCGGATAAAACATGTGGACTTTGAGTGGATTGTTTTGATTTCGTTAAAAAGGAATGTAAAGCATCAGCATGAAACTAGGAACTAGCGGAAATTCGATACGCGGTGCTCAACTACAACAACAGGATGGACACAGCTGGAAAAACGATGAAGTGGTGGTCAGAGGACTATCAGTTTATGTTTGATACAAAAGTGGACCACTTTGTGGCGACAGAACAGAACTCCGTGGCGCAAGAGGCTATCAGATATTCATATGTGGGACACGATACCTTGCAAGATAAGGACATTGCAACGCAACAGCTCTAAGTGGGCAAATAGCGGAGCTGGCAGAAAAGGCAAACAAATGCAGAGTCGTCAATTATTAGGAATCTCTAGAGATAAATTTCTCACTGTCATGCACTGTCTGAGGATTGTGGTACGGAATTTAGTGACAGCAATAAATGGGTCAGTTCTCCAGTATGTCGTTAAAAGTGGCAAAAGAGGGTGGGCTTTATCTTAGAGAGTGGTTGAGTTTGCAAATAAGACTGGTGAAAAGTTTAGCATGAAACCGCGGGAAGTGGGCCGGGAATAATGAGTCAAGAGTGTCGACGGGCTTTTAAGTATGCAACAATTATGCACCAAAGAAAGCAAACTTTGCAGAACGAAAAAAGCTTTTCTTTATGAAGGCAAATTAGAAGCCAGCACGATGGAGAGTCAGTGTTAGCTGGAGGAGACGGCAGCATCTTCAGTGTATGAACGTCGTTCTTTTGGTATTGTTTTTTGCTTTTTTTCAATCCGCAACCGGTGCTAGTGGGTGTGGCTGGTCGTGCACTAAACACCCAACTTGAAAACCATTTCTGGAGGCAGGAGGTGCGATCCACCTAGTTGAGCCCGCACATCGTTGCAGACGTCCTGCACGCCCGAAGTGCACTGGCCAAAGAGGGGGGTCTGTCCGCGCTCCGCACCGGCGGGATTTGCACAGGTGATTTTCGTCGAGGTCATGCAGACGTAGTGTTGGAGTAGTCTAGGAGATTGCGGAGGATCCTGGAGAGCAGGGTCAATGAATTAGCGACGGAATGATGGGCGGGTATCAGATTTTCAGCCGGAGGTGTGGGCCAGATATTTCGCTGGTGTAATCTCCAGATCATTCCAAGACATCAAAAGGGAGATGCGCGCTGGTTGGTATCTGGAAGCATAAGAGTAGAGCGACTCAGTCTGGGATGATCCCAGCTGAGGATCAACTGTAAGTGGTGAAAAGAGAAATCTAGTGATGTAGACACAGACCACTTTGGGAAGAATAAGGACCATGAGCCATTAGGAGTGAATGAGAATACAGAAATAATGAGCAAAACTAGGAATAAAAATGATAATTTAGAGGTAAGTGGTGGTCGCCGGAGTTGGATCAGGTGTTGGGACGTTAGGGCAAAGTAGAGGAGAGGAACGGGGTCATTTGGGACCGAGTAAATCGGATTAAGTATGATGGAAATAGATAGGAGACGTTGCAGAGCGTGAATTGGGGATAATCTTACAAGGGCAGTGTCAGTGATGTTAGTCATTCTAAAGGGTACCAATATGCCGGCGACGGAGAAGGCATATGGGGTAGGTGATTTCGACTTTGCGAAGCATGTCAACCGGGTCGTACTCTCTTTCTTTATTCAAAAATCTAGGTTACCCTTATAGGCTTGTTCCAACGCGGTGCACGTATGGGGTAATTGTAGTACTTTGGCGACATCCAAATATTTTGTAAGGACAATTTTGAAACGGCCTAGTGTCTGGCAGGCTCGAATGTCCTCAGGCAGTCTGTACCAAATGCGGGAATAGACGGTTGTGAATAACCCTTCTCTTAGTTTTGTCTTGGAATATGGGTTTTTAGTAGTATAATTTCGGTTACGAAGAGGGCAAGGTGCGTCTTGAGCGAAACATAGATCAGTGATGGACGTATGCGCTCTAGAATGTAGGAGGTTGAATAGAAGATACAGATTGAGTTTCATACATCGTAGCCATAGGGGTTCAAGCCCTAGTAGCTCACATCCCTCTTTATAATTCAAGGGGGATGATGAGCCAAGTAAGCGATTGGTGAAGAATTGCCGAACTCTTTCGATCGCAAGTCTGTCGGGTTTGCGCATGTGAGTGCATACCAGAAGGCAGTACTCGAGCTGCGATCTGACGTGGGTGTAACGAACTTTTGAGCAATGCTAAACAAATTCGTAACGGATCCCGAAATCAAAAGACGATTATCCGTGATATTCTACGATACTAGATTATTACATGAACAATGACATAAAAAATATACAAACCTCAATAATACGATCACAAGGACTCAACAACGAGAAACCGAATAGCAGCGTGTGAGCAAACAGCACGTGCGTCACGCAGGTCCTGAACAAGGATGTGTCAAAGTAGCGCTTTGGGCGCGAACAAACAACAATTGGTCCAGAAAAACAACCAGTTCGTAAAGACAAGTCAATAGTGTATGGAAATGAGTGATGTTGGGAAAAACACTGAATCGCGAGGGGAAAAGGGGGATTTTCCACGACCGGCTGTTACACCGCCCACCAAAATCCTCCTGGATCCTTAGCAGAGTCAAAGGTTCGGTATAAAGGTACTGATTCTTTCTACCTGCCTAGGCCCTGCTGTCAGTGCGCGCGTCTAATGCTCGTCGTCAGCGTTCTACTACTGGTCGCACCTAACCCATTGGCTACATAGACGTGAGGCTAGTCTACATCTTCCACGAGACCAAATGACCGATGGCAGGCGTGAAGGATCACATAGATGTTATCCTCTTAAAGGGCCGTCCGGTCCTGGATGTATGTGCTTGAGTGTGTGTGAGTGTGTGTGTGTGCCGGGGTGTACAACGAAATCACAGTTATGACTACACATCAAAGGAGGACTTTCTGCAATGTCAACAAAAGACCGTGTAGCAAGAAAACGAGTAAAATGTGGCATGTGTGTGTGACCTGAGCTCCGCTACTTCCACATATGCAAGGGGCATTCGGTAACGTCAACAAAAAGCAAAACAACGAACACTGTCACATGTTTGATGGGTTTACGGGATGTAGAGTGCGTTGTGCATGTGTGTATGTATCGGGATGTACAATCGGATCGCATTCATCACCACATATCGGAAAGAACCTTCTGTAATGTGAACGAAAGACCGCAAGCAGTGTAACGTGTTTGACGGAGACCGTGTGGTATATATGGTGTTTCTTTATCCACCTCGATGACTGATGTGAAAAGGTTTACTAGGCCTCAGGGTTATCAGCTCCTCCGTCTTCGCTCTCGAGCAGGTTAATACTGCGTATGTCACAAATGAGCACTCCGTTAGCTGTCTTCACCTTCACCGTTCTTATCATTCCGTCAGTGCTTTTGATGGTTTCCGTAACTACTCCCAAAGACCAAGTGCCGAAATGAACGCGTTCGTCGGCGATCATAACCACGTCCCCAACTTTGAACGGTCTTGTCTTGGCCAGCCACTTCTATCGAGTCTGCAAAGCCGGTAGGTACTCCCGCAGCCATCGCCTCCAGAAGACCTTGGCCAGATAGTTCGCTTGCTTCCATCCGTGGAGGTAGCTCCCACGAAGGTTTACCGGCCCTTGGAAACCCTCGTTCGACCTTAACGTTAATAAGTCGTTCGAGGTGAGCGCCAGGTGGGTGGGGTCGCCGTTCATTACTGGAACCAGGGGGCGGTTTTTCAGGATTCCCTCCACCTCAGTCATGACGGTGTTTAGCGTCTCGTCGTCGGGCAGCTGTTGCTCCATGATTGACAGCAATATCCGTCTGGCGGACCGGATCATGCGTTCCCATACGCCGCCTCGGTGGCTGGCCTGTGGGGTGTTGAAATGCCATCGTATGCCGTAGGCCACGGTTTGATCCTGCAGTTCGTCCCTGCTTATGTTCTTGTGCCAACGCTGCAATTCCCGGTGAGCGCCCACAAAGTTCGATCCATTATCTGAGCATATATCGGCCGGTACGCCTCGTCGGCTGATACATATTTGCAAGGCCCGTAGAAACGAATCGGTCGTCATCGAATGTGCGACTTCTAGGTGTACCGCACGTGACTTCATGCACGTCATGATACATCCATATCGCTTTTCTAATCTTTTCCCGCACTTGATCCACAAGGGCCCGAAATAGTCCAACCCGGTGTCACTGAACGGCCACCAGCCCGTAGTCACCCTGCATTCTGGTAGTGGGGCCATGAGTTGTTTGCCTGCTGTGGCATTGCGTCTCCTGCATTGCACACACCGTCGGATTACGCGTTTTACAGTCTCTCGTCCTCTCAACAACCAAAGACGCTTTCGGATGACGCTCGTCACGTGACTTTCCCCGGCATGTCCCTCCACGGCGTGGATGTGTTCAATCATTAGCTCTACTACAGGTTGTCTCGCAGGCAGCAGTATAGGATACTTTGTGTCGAAGCTCAGGTGGGCGTTGGTCAGCCTACCGTCCACCCGCAGCAGTCCGTCGGTGAGTTTGGGGTTTAAACGCTTCAGCTAGCCTCTTGGAGATGGCATGTCTTTATTGGTCGGCCCCACTTCTTCCACCCTCTTGAGTTCTCGTGCGAAAGCCTCGCATTGTATCATTCTGAAAATATCGTACTCTGCCGCTTGTAGCTCATCGGGACTTATCGGGCCGACCGGTATCCGACCTGAGGGCCGTAGCCCTTTCATGACTAGTAAACTTATCTTGAACCTGGTTAACCAAACTAGCGAACGAAGCGTCTTCATCCAGGAAGAAAACCTGACCAGTCGCGATAAAATGGACGACGCTTCGACGACGTTGGTTGCTATCACTACGTCTTTGATCTTAGTTCCAATTCCGTATGGGGTTTTAATTCGAACACGGGCCAGTCCTGTTTGGGCAGTTGCAGGAAGTTTGGCTCTCTCGTCCACGTGTCCAGTTGCTTGAAGTTGTTCGCACCTCAGGAGCACAGGTCGGCCGGATTATCGCCAGACCTGACATGACTCCACTGGCGCGTGGCCGATTCATCGTGGATAATCGTGAGCCGATTAGCAATGAAAGTACTAAACCGGCTCCGGACGTTGTTAATGTAGTAAAGTACTATCGTTGAATCCGTCCAGAAGCTCACCGACCAAATTTAGAGATCGAAACATCTCTTCACAGCTTGCACCACCCTGACTACCTACACGGCTGCGCTGAGTTCAAGGCGTGGGATCGGGACCGACTTCAGTGGAGCAACGCGGGCTTTGGCGAACAGGATCCTCGTGGTATATTGTCCATTTCCTGCGCACCATCGTCCGTACACCACAGCTTCATAACCGACTTCGGATGCATCGGAAAAAGCATGTAGTTCTCCAGTCAGTGTCGTATGGCCAGGAGTCAAACATCGTGGGATTCTTATGTCCCCTAATTTCTTCAAGGTGTTCAAAAATTCTTTCCAGTCTAACCGGTCCCCTCGGTCCAGTGACTGGTCCCAATCAACTTTCTTACGGCACAGCCGCTGCAGCAAGATCTTTCCGGGTAGCAGCCATGGTGAGACGAAACCGAGCGGGTCGAACAAACTTGAGACGGCAGATAGTATGCCACGACGGGTTATTGGCAGCTCGGGAACGTTTATTTCGAAAACAAAATCGTCCGTTTCCGCGTCCCATTGTATCCCTAAGGTGCGCTCGATAGGAAGTGGAGAGCCGTCCAAATCTCTTACCCTTTCGGCCTTTTCGTGATACGGGATGACCTTACGCACTTCTGAAGCGTTCGACATCCATTTTGTTAGATGGAAGCCGCCCTCTTCCAGCAATCTCGTCAGACCCCTGAACTGCTCTAGAGCTGATTCCACATCATCGAATGACCCAAGGTAGTCGTCGACGTAGAAGTTCCTGCTGACGCTTTCTACCACCGTCCGATGTACTAGATCGCCACGTTTGTTCGCTGACTCTTGGAGGGCGTAGTTGGCACAAAATGGTGACGATATGGCTCCGAAGGGGTGGACAGTCATCCTATAATTCACCACTGCGTTGTCCCGGTCGCTCCCTTCCCACCACAGGAAACGCAAAGCATCTCGTTCTCCTACCGAAATCTTCACCTGATGGAACATTTCCCTAATGTCGGCAGACAAAGCCACTTTACCAACTCTGAAACGGCACAAAACATCGATCAGTGGTGTGGTCCAGTCAGGCCCCTGTAGTAGGCGATCGTTTAACGACTTGTCCTGAAACTTGGCCACACAGTCGAAAACCACCCGCAGTTTATTGGGTTTCTTGGGGTTGATAACCGGATGGTGAGGCAGATACCAGATACCCCTTTTGCTGTCGGTGTTAACAGGCACCTTTTCAACGTAACCGAGGGCCCCGTTTCGCTTCATCAAATCCGCGTACCGTTCCCACAGATTCTGGTCTCGAATGAAGCGTTCTTTTAGTCGTAGTAATCGTTGGAGAACATAATTTCTGTTATCAGTCTACGGGTCGACCGATGTGCGCTATGGAAGGGGAACCCCGAACTGTTTTTTGAGGCCTCTAGTGCCTTGCCGCACCGTTTGTAGAGCGAAGTGATCCTCTTGAGACAACGTCGGTCTTTCGTCTCCAATGTCATGAAACTCCTTTTCATACAGCCGTTGCAGATGATACTCTATGCGGTCCGTTTCGGCGGATAAGTAATTCACGGAACCGTGTACCCCTACTGGACCGTATAACATCCATCCCAGAGCCGTGCGTACGGCATAAGGTGCCTGGCGGTCGCCCACTCTTTGGTCAAGCACCCAATGCGCCTCTGGCACGTCGCATCCGATGAGGAGATCCACCTCATCATCTTCCCATTCTACAACGGTTGCATCCTGCAGGTGGGGCCAGCTTGTCAAGATTGCGTTCACCGACCTTGGTGCTCGCATGGGGAGATCCGCCAACGTGAATGCCTCCGTTGGTTCAATTTCCTCGTTAGTGTCTAGAGAGATGAGTTGCAGCCTTAATCTACCGGCAGTCATTACCTGTGTTCCGCCCACCGTGCTCACTGCCAACGACGTCGCACCTTTAGCGAGCCGGTGTTTGTCGGCAAACCGCTCTTTCACTAAAGTGGTGTCGGATCCACTATCAACGAAAGCCAACGCCTTGACTATCCCAGTCGGAGTCACTACTCCCAAGGCCACTACGTCTAAACGTACCGGTTTACTGGCGGATCGTGACGTTGAACAAATCACACTGGGCTTGGTACTCGCCTCGGATATGGTTACTCTCGCCTGATGCAGCAGCCGATGGTGTCTGCCCGTGCGGCCCTCGTAACCACATCGATTCCTTGTTCTACAGGCTGCTGCCCGGTGCGTGGCGTTGAGACAGATAAAACATGCTCCTGCAGTCCTCGCCATTCCCCACCGTTCGTCTATTGTGGCGTTGCCGAACTTGGGGCATTCTGGTAGGCCATGGCTAGTACCACAGGATCTGCAATTGGGTTGCACCGTAGCATCTCGTGAAATGACGTGTGTATTGGTCCAAGGCTGGTATTTTGGATGTTCCCGTACAGGGGTTCGGACGTGGCTAGTACTGGGCTTGTTTGCTCGGTTGCTATCCCGGATGAGTCGGCCGAATCTGCTGTCAGCTCTC
This sequence comes from Fasciola hepatica, assembly GCA_948099385.1. NCBI lineage: Eukaryota > Metazoa > Platyhelminthes > Trematoda > Plagiorchiida > Fasciolidae > Fasciola > Fasciola hepatica. Next base: position 1,727,601 of record CANUEZ040000012.1, on the reverse strand, counting down.
TTCGTTTGCCTGTCCAAGTATTCGGTCAGGTCTTCGAAGTTGGCTTCTCTGTCGCTTCGGCTTATCCGTTCTGCTTCTTCCGCCCACCGACCCTGTAGTTTGGGAGAGAGGTGACGGACTATGCCTTTCAAAGTGTGCATGGCGTCTAGGCCAGCCCTGTAACCTAAATGGTCGAGGGCTATTGAGCAGTTTTGCATCTTAATCACCAGGTCAGCCATGGTGTAGACGTCGCCCTTGGTTCTCTTCGCCTCTACCATCACGCCCTTTATTAGGTTACGGGCTACTTTGAACGGTTGGCCGAACGATTCCCTTAGAATCTTCCATGCTCTTGTGTAGCCCTGTTCCGGGTCGAGCATGGTACACCCGTCGATAGCTTCTCTTGCTCGGCCTCGGCAGTAGTGAGAAAGGTAGAGAAGCCTTTGCCCAGAGTCGGTTACCTTATTTTCAACGAACGTCTCGAACTGCTTGAGAAACTTGCAGTATTGCTCAGCTCGCCCGTCGAAAACCGTTAGCTCCACTCTAGGCAGATCGATCGATGGTGTTTTGTAGTCGGCGACCTGCGTGGGGCTCCCTATATTATTGCACCCTGATCTATCGGAAGTGTCGCAGTTGCTGGTCTCGTGCTCACACTCTTTCTGTATACACTTATTTCTGCTTCCTGGGCCTGTTGTCCGGCCGATAGCATCTGTTGTTCTTGGTCTAGTATTCTCAGCCTATATAGGTCGACATCCTTACAATCCATACTGCCCTCAGTAACACATGAACTGGCACTGACAGGGCTAGGCGATCTAGCATTAACTAAAGAATCATATGTACCCAAAACCTCCCCAGAGACTTGCCGTATTACTTCCTGTCCGAATTCGACTTCTTTCGATTCTTTTCTTGGCATTTTGCGTGTTTTTCCTCGTTCCAAATTGATCTATTGAGTATTGTAACGAACGTTTGAACAATGCTAAACAAATTCGTAACGGATCCCGAAATCAAAAGACGATTATCCGTGATATTCTACGATACTAGATTATTACATGAACAATGACATAAAAAATATACAAACCTCAATAATACGATCACAAGGACTCAACAACGAGAAACCGAATAGCAGCGTGTGAGCAAACAGCACGTGCGTCACGCAGGTCCTGAACAAGGATGTGCCAAAGTAGCGCTCTGGGCGCGAACAAACAACAATTGGTCCAGAAAAACAACCAGTTCGTAAAGACAAGTCAATAGTGTAGGCATATGAGTGACGTTGGGAAAAACACTGAATCGCGAGGGAAAATGGGGGGTTTTCTACGACCGGCTGTTACAGTGGGATTTAAAGATCAGAAGCTGGCTGTCGCGCATTCTGAAAGTTCTACAGATGAGGGCTATCGCTCTCTTAGTCTTAGCCACCTGGTAGGTGGCTTGTTCTTGAAAGGTGAACGTGCAATAATACTGTAGACCGAGATCTCGTACCAGCGGAGTAGTAGGAACAAACGAACCGTTTTAGGCGAGGGATTCAGGAGGAATTTGTCCTTTACACCTGAGAGTGGCACTCTTAGCGAAGAAGAAACTCATTTACCAAGTGTTCGACCATATGTTAAGAGCGTTCAGGTCGTCAGCTATTTTGGTGAGGGTATAGGTCAAGGTATGGGGTTTAAATGAATATACAGTCTTGATATCGTCGGCGAATAGGGACGCGGCGCCATGGCGTATTACTTTGAATACCTCGTTAATGTAGAGAAGAAATAAAAGTGGGCCTAACACACTGCCCTGTATAACACCACTTGTGACTGGCTGGGGTGATGAAAAGTAACCCTCAATGTTTACTGCCTGCTATCTCATGCTAAGATAGGATGACGACCAAGATAAGAGCGGGTCTGTTATACCGTAAGATTTAACCTTGGTTAGCGGCTGGGGGTGAGGCACGCGATCAAATGCTTTCGTTATATCAAGGAAGATAACGATAAGTGCCATTCCAGAGTCAGCAGGCGTTGTGATTAGATTGAGGAAATCTAGTTTGCAGGTCAGACACGACTTAGACTTAAAGAGGCCGTGTTGGTCTTTATTTATTAATTCACGGATGAGGATAATAATAATGATATTGGTTTATTTCGGAGACGCCCGAAGCATGCCAGGTGCATGACCAACTGTTTACAAGTGATGGTATAAACAGACAAAGCCCTGCAAAAAAGTAGACATTTACATGACAGGAGTTGAAAAAACGGGCAAGAATGGGGAGTAACGTGGGATGGAAGTAGGCAAGTGTAAGCACACCAAAGGAAATGTACTAGGTTTAAATGGACCCATGGACGGATTCAAATGGAAGCCCGGTGATTTTGAAAAGCCAAGGTCAGCTGGGGGATTGGGCTGGTCAGTATAGGGACATCTGGGGGCTGACTGATATATATGGGAAAGGCTAGAAATCAGCATAAGGAACTGTAATAGCGGGAGACTATGAGGAAAAAGTGAGATTCACCGCAAGGATTAGGTAGCAACGAAGCATTGGGACTCTGCAATGGATGGCCGGCAAACAGGGCAAAAAACTCATTGTAAAACAGGGAGCGAGCAAAGTAAGACGTAAAAGGTGAATCAGGTAAAACAATAGTTCATAGGAATTGGACACAATAGATGTGGGTTATTGATGTAGGAGGAATAGATGCATATCAGGGCGGTCAGCGGGATGATAACAAGAGAGATGGCCTGTGGGGAACTACAGAATACACAGCGTTTGCATATATACATATGTGCGGTTTTCATATATATATATATGCTGTAACGACCAAAACGCTCAAGTCCTGGTCCGGGTGAAGCCTGACCAACGATTCAATTATCGATTCACCGACTAATAAGCTTCACTCGTTCTGGATAGCACCTTGGAGCCTCAAAGCAACGCGTAGCCCAAATTGATGCAGAACCCAAATCAAGAACACGATTGCTCTGCAAATTCTACGGTACTATTAGCGGGTAAAAATACAAGCACAAACATGATCATACCTTTGACAGTGAGCCTCAGTCACTATCCAGCCAAAAAGTTAATCAAAAATAGGACACATTCTGTAAAAAGAGGAATAGTTGGCCAAAAAGAGTAAATAATAAATACCTGTCCTGAAGTCCAAACAAATAGAACAAGTTCTCCACGCTTAATCAGGCCCAAAGAACAATTTCCTGAGCGTGGCAGCCAAAAATCAACGTAAACGAGCTGAACGTCTACGGTCAGTCGACGTGAGCGAGAAAGCGAAACCGAGGAGTAATAAAACAAACTGTGTTGAACCAGTGCCTCTCACTACCGTACCAACTGTCCTCAAAGTAATCTCAATAAGAAAGCACAACCATAAAAAGAAAAAGCAAGTGCACCAAGCGTAGAATAATTTTCGACCACAAAACAGTGTCAGCATGAAGTGGGTTAGAGAAGGCGGTCCGAAATCGGTCATAGAGTACAGTAATGTGGGCAGAAGAGGAATTTTTCAATCAACATGGACATTACACCGGCCGCCAAAGTTCCTCCCGGTCGTTCACGGCAGTTTCAGACAGTAATCGGTTCTGGCTCCTCCTTCCTACTTACGCTCCCGAGACACCGGAGTTCACAGGACTTACAGCAGTACGCCTGCTACCTCCCTTCCTTTGGGGTATACGAGGACTTACAGCAGTAAGCCTGCATACCCCCTAGCCTAGGACCCCGCCTTCTAGTCGGCACCTTCTAACAAGCAAATTTTCCTTACATCTCTCCGTTGCCTTCCTTCGCTGGAGCGGACCACGGCCGTCCGTACGAGTCCATCTGCATCAACTTCTACGTCCTCAATTATCCCCATGGGCCACTTGTCTCTCGCAAAGGTCTCTGAAGCAACAAGCACGATGTCTCCCTTTCTAAGATTTTTATGGTTTGAAAGCCATTTCTGTCTGGCCTGCAGAGTCGGGACATATTCTCTCACCCATCGGCGCCAAAAGTTATTCGCAAAGTGGTTGACCTGCTTCCAACGTCTACAATAGTGTTCTCTCATATTAGCATTATCTAATATACCGCAATCGCTCCTCAGCAGAAGTAGACTGCTCGGAGTCAGAGCCAATCTGCTCTGGCCATCGGACAAAAGTGGGACTATCGGTCGATTATTCAATAACCTCTCGACTTCAACAAAGCAAGTATGTAACGTCTCCTCACTCATTATCTGTTCCTTCGAAAGCACTGATAGCAACCTGTGTACCAAACGGATCATTCTCTCCCATACGCCCCCTCGGTGGCTCGATGATGGGGGGTTGAAGTGCCAACTTATACCCTGACTGGCTAGGTGATCGTTAATGCGCCGTCTATCCCAACGCTTCAACTGGCCTTTGAGCTCAGTAACTGCACCCACGAAATTCGACCCGTTGTCGCTATAGATTTCTGTCGGTGTTCCACGTCTACCGACAAAACGGACGAGTGACATAATGAACGAGTCAGTGCTTAAGCTGGCTGTCATTTCCAAATGCGTAGCTCGAGTTTGTAGACAAGAGAATAGACAGCCGTATCTTTTTTCCGACCCTCGACCCCTACGAACAAGGATTGGACCAAAGTAATCTATTCCGGCCGAACTGAAGCAATACCGCCCCCTTTCCACACGACAGGGAGGAAGAGGAGCCATCAACTGCTGACCGGCGACGGCGGCCAGCCTACGACAAGTGAAACATCGTCCTATTACCTTTTTGACCGCGCCGATTCCGTTGATAATCCAGTATCTCTCGCGGATTGCGGCAAGCGCTTGCGCGGTGCCACTATGTCCTTCTCTACTATGGTGGTGGCGGATAATGAGTTCTGTCACCGGGTGCCTGTTTGGCAAAATAACTGGGTGTTTAAAGGCACTTGGATATTTAGCATAATTTAGTCGTCCGCCAACACACAAAAGATTTCCCAATACAATCGGGCATAGCTTTTTTAGGGAACCCAAGGCACCCTTGCATAGCCCATCTGTAAGTGGTTCTCGCTGTAAAAACTCTTCAGATGAATCCCTCTGAACTATTGTTATCACTCTGAACCTGGCCCTCTCTATGTCTTCGGCCGACAGGCTGCCCACGTTCAGCAAATCCTTGCTCCTTGAGAACATAACTTGAATATAGGAAGTAAACTGGATGAGCCAGGCAACAGCCTTTAAGAGCTTGGACCAATCAGAATATCGAGAAAACAGGAGGGTGACGTCAGTGTGCAGGTTGGCCGTATTCACTAAAGCCTGCCCTTTCTTAGTCTCCACACCATCCGGTGGGACAGACAATTCCAATTCTGGTGGATTATAGTCGTTCAAGGGCGAGGGTCCTCTCAACCATATCCTCAGTTCCTCTTCGGTTGAAATTCCTCTTGAGGCTAGATCAGCAATATTATCTTCCGATCGCAAGTGCCGCCATTGGGAAACGTTAGTATACTGATGAATAATTGCTAATCGGTTAGCGACGAAGGTACTGTAACGCGTACCGGTGTTCTCTATGTAGTACCTGACGATCATCGAGTCTGTCCAGAAATACGCTCGGTCAAAACAATCTGGCAAGCTTCGTTCTAACATCTCACTCAATCGAACACCTAAGACGGCTGCCGCCAACTCAAGCCTCGGGATAGTAACGGTTTTGATAGGTGCTACTCGCGATTTACTACATAGAAGCACGTAGTATGGGGCTCCGTCCACGGGAATTCGCCTCGCGTATGCCACTGCACCGTATCCGGTTTCTGAAGCATCGCAGAATATATGTAATTCAATGCATCCTATTCCTTTTTGGGTCTCATTAATTATGCTCCTCGGTACTCTTATTTTACCCACGTTTTTCATAAATGATACCCAATTATTCCACAACTTCGTATCTGGTGGACTGAGTGGGCTATCCCAACCTAATTTCGTCCTGCATAACCTCTGCAACAACTGCTTAGCCGGAAGACATAGCGGAGCCACTAGCCCAAGTGGGTCAAACAGGGAACTGACGTTCGACAGTATGCCTCTTCTTGTCAAAGGCCTATCAAGCAACTGAAACTGAAAGGTAAATTCGTCCGTGACCATATCCCACTGGATGCCCAGTGCTCTCTGACTGGTGTCGTTCTGCTGAGGTAGCCAAATGGAACTGGCACTTAAATCAGGGTCTGTAGATGGGGCTATAAACTTCCGTGAGTTGGATACCCATTTCCTCAGCTTGAAACCAGCGTGCATCAATAACGCAGTTATCCCTGTCGCAAAAGCAGTAGCCTCAGCGCTAGTTTCAAACGATGCAAGGCAATCATCGACATAAAAACTGCGTTCTACGGCTTGCAAGACCGATGGCTCATAACCTACCCCAAAATCCCTCGCAGCTCGGCATAACGCGAAGTTGGCGCAGAAGGGTGAAGAAGTAGCCCCAAAGGGATGGGCCGTCATCTGATATTCTCCCGGCACCAGTGACAGGTCTCCTTGTGGCCACCATAGGAACCGCAAGGCACTTCTGTCACTTTCGGACACCTTTACTTGCATGAACATTTCTCCTATGTCCGCTGAAACGGCCACCTTTCCCTTGCGGAATCGCAAAAGTATGCCCACAAGATCAGCAGTAGTATCAGGGCCTTGCTAAAGCATGTCATTTAGCGACCGCCCCTTATGTTTGGCCGCGCAATCCAAGAAAATACGCAACTTCTCAGACTTTTTCGGGTTTAAGACACCGTGGTGCGGTAAGTACCACCGAGGTCTGTAGTCACAGTTCATTTTATGCAACGGTACCCTTATTGCGTATCCTTTGGCTATGGTTTGATCCATCGCTTTGGTATATCTGATCCACAGGTTTTTGTCGTTTGTCAGGCGACGTTTTAAACTGTGCAACCTCGTTCGCGCAGACTCCAGGTTCATGAGCCCTGTCGCAACACCCTTCCTCCATGGCAGAGGAACCATGAAGTGTCCCTGTATATGCCGCGTCTCGGCCTAGACGTATTTTATGACTTGAGCGTCCTCTATGGAAACACTCTTGTCCAGTAGCTGCACATCCCCAAACTCTGCATCATACATCCTTTGTATTTCTTCTATGGGTGATGATTCGCTTCGAGTTACCCAGTTCACCGATAAGGACTGATGCCTTTTGAAGGTGGTCGGACCAAATACCACCCAGCCTAACAGTGTGCGGACCGCATAGGAATGTTTACGACCGCCTAGTCTCTGGTCTAAAACCCAATGAGCCTCGGGTACGTCACATCCGATAAGCAACAGTACATCCTCATTTACGGTTTCTATAGGTAGGTCTTCCAAGTGAGGCCACTTCCTATACTCATCATCGGAACTTGGCTTGGGCACGGGCAGTAACTCAACAACAACAGCTTGCTCTATGCTGACTGAATCGGCGCCATTCAGCGCGATCAATTCGAACGCGTCACTGACCGCATTAGCTGTTTTGGATCCCCCCAGAGTCCTAATAGTCAACTGGCTGTTTCGAAAACCTAAACTCAGACGTTGTATGACCTCGGCCCGAATGAGGGTAGTGTCGGATACATTGTCGAGGAAAGCATATCCAACAACCTCCTTTTCTCCGGCTTCAATTCTTACTGGCAGTAGTCCAAGGTGTATGTCATTATGCTGCATCTTGGTCACTCCGCAGTGATTTTCGCTCACTGCCTTGGGTGGTATAGGGCGCTGTGGTATAGTCCTATGGAGTAGTTGATGATGCCTACCGCCACAGCCCTCAATAGTGCAGACGGTTTTTGACTTGCAGTCACCCGCTCTATGGCTTCTTTTCGGACAAATGAAGCACAACCCTTTTTTACGGGCTTCTGCCCATCTCGCAGGTACGTCTAACGCCAAGACCTCTTGGCACAGCGTTATCGAGTGGTTCCCATCACATTTCGGGCAGGTCTGAGGTTGCTGTTTTTCCTGCTGCACTGTGCTTATGGACCAACTAGATCCAGATTGACGTGGACCTGGGTTGCGATTGGCTTGATTCACCCGGCCAGTGGTCTTAGTTCGGCTTGCTAGTTGTCCGAAGCGACTACGGGCGATCCGGGCCGTGGTGGGCACGAATTCCGTTAGCTCACTAAACGTTGGTTCCCGACCGTTTTGCGTTAACCGATCGACACTCTCAGCCCATTTATTCTGTAGTGAGTATGGAAGACCACTAACCACACGTTCCAGGGTGGCCAGCGAGTTCAGATCTGACGTATAATTCATCTGCCCGATAGCAATCATGCAGCTCTCCATTCTGACGGCTAGCGTCGATAGTGCTTCTGAGTCCAAGCTACTGGTGTTCAGTCCTTTCATTAGGCCCTCTAGGAGTGATCGCATTACCTCGTGCGGGCGGCCAAATAATTCCTTTAGTATCTCACAAGCTCTACGAAATCCTTCGCTGGGAGGAAGCATCACACATTCCTCGATTGCTTCCAGTGCCTTACCCTTACAGTAATGAATCAAATACATCAGGCGTTGGCCGTCATCCATGATCTTCGAGGTGACATACACATGAAACTGTCGAATGAACTTCCAGTACGTTTCTGGCCGACCATCGAACGAAAACAATTCTACTTTTGGTAAGTCAATCCCACCCACAAAGTGAGAAGCCGCATTCCATAACTTATGATTAGGGTCCTGCTTACCGGCTTTTTGTTTCCCTGAACAGCAGTATCTATGAGTTCATCACAAATTGATCTAGTGTGCACCTTAACGTACTCACGCACTCTTTTATCACAGTCGATTGAGTCCGAGGATCGCACAGACGCACTTCTGTCTAACCTTTCTGAGAGTTCGGCGATCTCCAAATCTTGCTCAACTTTTAAAAACTCTTTTTTCTGGCTTTCTTTAAAGGCCTTCAAATCCTGTGCTAGTTGCTCTTTAAGGTGCCGTTCCCAAAGTTTGACAAGCAACAAATTCGACTTAGAACAACGACTATGCTGACTAGAGCCCGTAACCCTGGAGCCATGAACAGAAAACCTATCAGGAGGGACTTGCCGGGTTCCAGCGATGATTTGATCCGATTCGACCCCATTGTCAGATCGATTGAGTCCAGTGGTCACTTTATTGCTCCTTGTAGTTCGCATCGTTCCAGAGACAGTGTCAAAGTACTGTAACGACCAAAACGCTCAAGTCCTGGTCCGAATGAAGCCTGACCAACGATTCAATTATCGATTCACCGACTAATAAGCTTCACTCGTTCTGGATAGCACCTTGGAGCCTCAAAGCAACGCGTAGCCCAAATTGATGCAGAACCCAAATCAAGAACACGATTGCTCTGCAAATTCTACGGTACTATTAGCGGGTAAAAATACAAGCACAAACATGATCATACCTTTGACAGTGAGCCTCAGTCACTATCCAGCCAAAAAGTTAATCAAAAATAGGACACATTCTGTAAAAAGAGGAATAGTTGGCCAAAAAGAGTAAATAATAAATACCTGTCCTGAAGTCCAAACAAATAGAACAAGTTCTCCACGCTTAATCAGGCCCAAAGAACAATTTCCTGAGCGTGGCAGCCAAAAATCAACGTAAACGAGCTGAACGTCTACGGTCAGTCGACGTGAGCGAGAAAGCGAAACCGAGGAGTAATAAAACAAACTGTGTTGAACCAGTGCCTCTCACTACCGTACCAACTGTCCTCAAAGTAATCTCAATAAGAAAGCACAACCATAAAAAGAAAAAGCAAGTGCACCAAGCGTAGAATAATTTTCGACCACAAAACAGTGTCAGCATGAAGTGGGTTAGAGAAGGCGGTCCGAAATCGGTCATAGAGTACAGTAATGTGGGCAGAAGAGGAATTTTTCAATCAACATGGATATTGCATATGCATATATATACATATAAGAGAAGCCGGATCAATAACAATGGAATCCTAGAAAGAATTTACCAGTTATTAGAAGGGGTAGGTTAGGTTAGGTCGTATGTTTGTAGAATTAACTTTGGAATATCGTGGTGAATTATCTTCATGGCAGGTGAACTTGGCGGATCAACAGAGAGAATGAAGAATTCGGAGGCACAGAAAATACGACGACTGAGAAGCAGTTCAAAAAAAGGGGAGATGAAGGAAAGTACCGAAGAGAACAGGTAAGAATGGATCAAATAGCCTGATTTATGCAGGCGAGACATGTGGCGTCAGTCAAGAATGGGAGAAGCATTATTAAATTGGCTTACATTATTCAGCAGGAAGCTGGTGACGATGGAGATGGCTAAGCAGCGCAGAGCTATTGTGCATACAAAGTGGAGAGAGTTACCTGGGAGGTGAAACTGCCCGTGTTGCAAGATGCGGCAGCTGTGACGGCAAACAGCTTGGGAGGGAAATGAGCAAAAGGGGTACCAGAGGGCAATGGTAGATCAAACGGACCGAAGCGGTGAATGAGAACCATGACAAAACAGTGAGTTTACATTGGGTGGCAAGTGAAAAAGCAGAACGGTCCCAAAGGCATGCATAAAATGCCTGTGGCAAACAATAGACGAAACAGGAGATGGGAGCACGGGCCAAAAAAGACAGGTGAGACATAACCAGTAAGGTCATTCCATTGCAGGTGGAACACGAAAAAGGCAGAGAGGAACGAAGCACCGGGACAGGTAAACCGGTGGACGAACATATCGCATGAACAATGGATGGGCGTCGGAGTTGGGGACATAGAAATTGGGAGCTGGATGCATGCAGGCAACTGTACAGGTGGACGTAAATGGACGATACTAATCGCAGCACTACCGAATGGAAGGATCCACAGAGGAATTGCAGAGCCAGGCAAAGAAAATAGAGTGATAGTGACTGGATAATAAATGTGGCTGTGAGAGATGCAGAGTTTGGAATGACAGTTCTAATATGAGAACTGGTCATGGGTGCGGGTGGGGCTGGTGTGTAACGGTATTAAGCATAAGAAGGGAGAACGAGGGAGGGTTTGACAGAACGTTAGGCAGTGAGGTGTAAGCATGCAATCAATGAGCTTTATAGGCCCAGGGTGATACCAAATTAATAGGTACTACTAGCCGGCATTGTTGAGGAAATAAAACACTGGTGGTCGTCGGCAGAGTAAAGTGGTTAGGACGATAGTGATGTGCAATGAGAGGTAACACAGTGAGAGTCAATAGGAGCAAGGACAGGATGGGTAGGTGTGCATACCATAAGAGAACGAAAACATGGAGTTGGAAGGAGCGATAGGTGGGCATACAGTGGCGAGCAAGGGTGGTTGGAGCTAGCGGTCTGCAGCTGACAGCATTAGAGCGTGCGATCCGCAACCAGTGCCAGTGGGTGGGACTGGCCGTGTGCTGGACACCCAACCTGAAAAACACTTCGAATTGAACACAGGGGGTGTGATCCACCAACCAAATTGCGTTCGCACATAGTTGCAGATGACCTGCACACCCGTTGTGCGCCGGCCAAAGCGGTGGATCTGGCCGCGCCCCGCACCGTTGGGAATGGCACCAATGTTTATTGGTGGTTACGCATGTGGGGCGTAGTTCAACCGTGATGATGCGAAATATAAGTTCGGCGACCGGATGGTCAGGTTGCAAGGGGTTCCGGAGGACGAAGCCATCGGCCAATAAACGACCTAACAGGGGCTTTATCCGGGCGCGTATACCAAAGTAGAGGGTGAAATGCACGTAAGGAGAGAACTGGGAAAAGAGAGCAGATAAAAAAGAGCAGTCAGGGTGTGCAACCTCACCTTTAATTACACGTTCCATTATCCTGGATATAATGGGAGTGTGGTTTATGGGGCGGTAATTAGCAGGGTGTGGGACAAAAACGGTGAAGGCCCGGGAGCGAGGTGGTACCTGGGACCCAAGCAGAGCCTACGGAATACATATAAATAGTCCTCTGATAGAGATTTGGAATGTTTGGCGGAATAAATTATGCCAGGTGGCGAATTTGTCTTTGGAAAAGTGATATTGAATGCCCGGTTTGGAAAGGTAAGGGGTAGAGACATGTATGTTGAATCAGAGGTGGAAAGAAAGGTCTGCCAAACAGTATCTGGTACCGCGAAACCTTTGATACCCTTGGGGGTATAAAAGATGGTGCTGAACGCGAGTCAAAAGCCGGCTTCTTGGTTCCCAAGCAAAGACCTGACATTGAGGGAGATCGAGTGTGGTTCCGGCTATATTGTTAGTGGGCTGATGATCCATTTGTGGTTCAAGTAAACTGAGTGCTTGCTTCTTTAAGCCAGTAGCTTCTATAGGCCCAGAGGCCACAGGAATGGGTGCATATTTACAGGCAGATCAGTGCGGTTGCGGCCGGGAGCCATCAAAAGCTCGCTTTTTGACTCCCGGTTTGACAGCCGATTGAAAAGTGGGGGGACCCTGGAGGTGATGTGACGACGAATCGGAGTACATCTCGCGTTTGCTCGGTTTGTTGGTCCGGTGGGGTAAATGGAAGCTTTGACAGGTGTAGTAATAATAAGAGGGACAAGGTGATGGGCCCCTCTGGATGGAGTGGAGGAAGTAGAGGTAGCCAAAATGCACACAAAACAGTACGTGGACAAAATCGTACTAACCCCCAAACCAAAACGAGATTGGTCTGCAACTCCCACGATGCAGGATTATTGAATGAGTAATTCCAAGAAATTACGATATTCAAGTGCCTTTGAGGGAAACTCCACAACCGATTTTACAGTAGCCAGCGTCCAAGATATTCGCTTACCTGGTAGAGGAAAGTTCGGTGATGGAGAGCTTTTCAAGTCCCTATCTAAGGCTACATTTTTTGGAATAGGGAGGGTAGATACGGAGCGAGCGACGGTGAAGGCTGCAACTTGGGGTAACTTTCGTCCGCCAGATTTTTCCTGGGGGTCCGACAGGGGTGAACCGACGGGGTCGACAAGTGCAGGAATTGGTGTTGACCATGCACGGCGGGAGATGATGATTGCGTAGCTGGGGCTGTTCTCTGCCGGGAACCAGTTTGTGGAGTGCTTGTGGAAGGTACTGCTTGAATGGTTACTGTTGAAGCTTTTCCTCGAAGCGGAATCTTGTCAACTGCGATTCTGACGGTCCAGAGAGAGCAAATTTTGTTTTTTGATGAATTCCCTTGCCATTCGATCGGAAGGAATTGTAACGGGACAGTCCTCGTGTGGCTTGGGTAACTCTTGATTAACCTTGCATCAGTGGTGCTCCACTCCAACAGCCCTCTGCAGAGTGGACTTCATTTGTGTTTCTGGGGTCTTGGCCGGAAGAGTGAAAGCCGTATACTTTTCACTATTTGAGATGAACTTGAAAATCCCGGCAGAAACAGATTCAAGAAATCCGGTAACATATTTTAGATGCGGTTGCGTGTAGTTTGCCGTGAGTTCTATGGGGCACACTGTTGGAGCGAACATGGCGATATAGTAATCCATGACCTCTAGTCTTGTTTAGGAGCCTTTTAAGCCCTGATGAATAAGAGCTTCGCAGCAGGTATCCTCCACAATGCTCATCGATGGTATCGAGCACTGTTCCAGTTAAGTTAGTGGTTTCCTGACTCTCATCTCGAGTAGGCCTATTGGAGCAACAGGCACAATACCGGTATTGGAAGAAACCGTCTGAATTTGCTTCTAGTTCCGGGGTGGTTCCCGGAAAATAGCTAAGTAATCTCCTAGAAACCTTTAAAAGTAGCTTATGGTGACGGAGAACGTTTTGTAGTGGCCCGGCGCAGCTTAAGCCCCTAGTCACTTACCAGAATAAGACCCATTTGTTACTACCATCTAGGGCAAGCTAGTCTGTTTCCCCGTAGCTCTGAAATCATAAATCGGTAACTCCTTCATCCACCCCAACATTTCCTCCAGCCCTAACTAACCCTGTATTTCATATGATGCCCCACCACAAAGGACATTGCGCATCGTCAAGCCAACTTACCAACCATAAACTATTTTGATTGCCTATGACGGTGCCCGCCCGGGGTTTAAGAACTTATCAGCTTGCAGCTGTATATACGCACTATGTAAATTGTTACTCAGCCCCGCCAGCAGACTCATTTCGAGCTTTCATTGGTAAGGCCTATGACTTCAAAATCCTGCTAGTGACATAATACAGGTTCCATCAATCACTAAAATGAAGCCCCACCATTGCCGTGTGTATAATAATACACCCAGCTCAATATATATTGCCGTCACATACTATCACAACCCACAGCTGGACCCACTTCCAGGCTGTCCACCTCTTCACCTGCTCCAAGTCTGAGCACTGCTTCGCTACTCATTGGTCAGCTTGACTGAATCTTACAAGTGAGGCTTCAGACTGATCGACGTTGGTTTGATTCCGAGGTGCACTCCAGCCTGATGGCTCCTACCTCTCGAAATCAAATACGATAGACCTTGGTGGGCTACACCTACAACAGTGCTCCTCAGTTCTCCCTGAAACCGTTCACCTTGCCTGCCTACCCATCCCCGGTGAAACCGACTGGAAGTCCACACTTTATTCAACACAACTCGGCCATATCTGCGATCTATGTTGTGATACCACTCGCAACGACGCCATAGACCTACGAAAGCCTTGGAAAATCTCCTTTACCAAGTGCACCAAAAACCCCTCCCGCACCGAGTGTACTAACGAGCATGATGATCCAACCTCGCCACGAGCTACATGACAACAATTAAATTGAAAATGCCAAGCTACCAGACAAAGTCACGACACTTTTTAGACACATTTCTTCTTGCTTTTTCTCCCATTCTTCCCGCATAAATACTGAAGGTCACCATCGCCGTGGCCACAACTCCATACGTAACTGTTCGTTTGTGATTCTCGAGACTTCATATATTCTCCTTAAGGAAGGTTAGACGAGTTCAATCCTCAATAACGACCTTTCTGACGTCCAAAGTGTTCTTCTATGGGTTGTGTCAGTATTTGTCGCAGCCGCGTAATTGAATTTTTGACCTTGATGGTTGTCACCTGAAATGGCCGCCAGAAATCACCCTCCGAACACTGCTCCATCCTAGAATGAACTAGCCCGTCTGCCTTCCCCAATGGCGTTTCTTTCATCATATTTGAATCCGTAACACTGCCCACGTACAAAGTAGAGACCTACTCATATTTAAAGTGTAAATCTGTCACTTTGCTTCATTTGAACTCCGCTAAGTTTTACCAAGAGTCAACATCAACCAGCAGCATTAGACCTGTAAATACCCCACGATGGGGTGCGTCATGTATTCTCTAGACCTAAAAAACAAACCTGCCCTTGAGGTTCCTAGTGCTTCCCAGCTGCTTTCTCACGCAGCCCTCGGACCCAATAGCCTCAAAAAGCCTCCACGGCTCTATTAACCCGGAGAGATAAGATTTCCCGAGACAAGGACGAAATGGTAGCCAATAACCAGGCCTAATATTGAGAGTGCACTCAGTCCTTACGAACACCGACCTACGGTGCCTATGACTTCTCAATGTAGTGACACGGTTGTGCCTCATTTCCAACCTCCATACATTTATCTGTCATTCCGCTCACGCCAAATCTCAGCTGGAACACCTCCTTGACTGCCACTTCCGTTTTTTCATCCCAGTGCCACCCGGTTGTCGTGTTGCTTGACTGAAATATATAGCTCGGGCGGCTTATCTTCTCTGCCCGTGTACAACCGCGCCCATTGCTGCCTGGCGAGTAAAAGATCCGGCTACCAGGCTTTAGTCAAGCGAGGCCTTGATATTGCTGCATATGCCCCGCTGAGGCTTACTGGGAACTTCTCAGTACGAGACTTTATCGATTTCGGAGCCACTTAAACCACCAAATTAAATAACGAACGGTTCTGATTCTGTGATGCCGTTCTCCTTCCTACGATGAAACTCTAAACTCAGAAGCAGTAAAGCCATGGAAAACTCAGCAAATTGCCATGCTTGTCATTTTACTGGAGTGACCTAGCCTGTGGCAAGGACTTTTACCCTTCTTTCTTGCTTTATTTTTGCCTTGTGGACACGGTATTCTGCTTGCCGGTTATTGCTTCTTGGAGCTTGATCCCTCTTCCTTCAACTAAGGATTCCCGACATTAGACGACACTTGCTGATTCTCATGGAAATCACCTCATTGTTTCAGGGGCTGCTCTTCGTTTTCATAACGAAAAATATAGGAAAATTAGTATTCATTTGCTCACCCTGGTGAAGCTCGTACCTGTCTGTTTGCCTCATCATCAATTACCCTTTTAAGTCAACTTTAGTGTGCACCACTGATCATTTTCTTGCTTTATCCCTGTCAATACCATCTTTTCTGCGTTCCAAGACAACGCCCTTCTCAACATCTTTAAACTCGGCTGACTCCTTACTAGTGACCCCCTGACTCGAAACTGAATCGTACCTGCTGTTTTTTCCGTTGTCACTTTACTCCATTTAAACCCTTCTTAGCCTTGTTCTTCTGTTGCTATAATGTGCGACTCCTTCTCTAAATTTGTGAAATGTTCATCTTAATGAGTGACATTGTAAACTATGATCCGGCTTTATGTGTGCCTCTCGACCACGGTCGAGAACTACTCCATTATTATTATTACTGGTAATAAATATAATATTGTTTTAATTTTTATTATGATAACTTAAGGCTGCGCCCCAAGAAATAGCCTTCTCTTCTTCTACTGTATCTCAAAACTCAGGTCACACCATGTAGCACCGCGGGCGGGAACCTTTCCTTGTCACCCCTCGCGTGACAAAGTTCTTGGTCACTGTCCTCTGGTCCAAACGTGCACTTAGATCAGACTTCTTCATCAATAAGTATACTTCAGTGTAAAACAAGCTCTCACCACGGGTTCGGGCATCATCACCGTCATCCGTGGCTTTCAAACAAGAAATGAAGTTGGCCCTAAAGATGAACAAGCTGACCGGTAAGTGCCATCCTTGAATATCAAAGGCTGAGGTCTTTGAGTTAGGACTAGGGTACTGATATGGAAAATATCCGGTTTAAACGTCCTTGTCTCTATCCGGTTCTCGGGATTTACCTCCTCTCGGCAGCCATCGGGGGGTTCAGTGCGGGACACAAAGACTCAGCAATTCATTCACACCATCTAGGTTTGTAATGCGATGTGAATTGTTTACTAATGAGTATCCTCTCTGGGGCAAGTCAGCGCTGCGGTCTACGGCATATTTAGGTCTGATGCCTTTAGTGCTAGAGTCCTTGTACCTCGGGGTCCGGCCCAACTGAACTGAGTGTCCATAATGAACCCACCACATTCGGTCGGTTTCTTGATCGCGTTGTTAACTGGCACATGAGGCCTTATCTTTATTCAAACGGGCTTTTCTGTGAACAAGCGTCATACCGGGTAAACCCACTCTGTGTTGGACTTCAACTGCGGCTGCATTTTATGTCCCATGCAAGCGGCCTTGTTATTGTTGGCTTCACAGATGGGGCGGGCGTTTCCGAGGCACATCTCAGAAAACTTCCGGCAGTGCCGGTCTCCCTGCAAGCAGTAGCCCATCAGTAAGATGACAGCAACATCAAAAATCAAAAGACTGTCATAAAAAAGCTAGAAAAAAATATCCAGCCATTTTTTTCTCCTGAAAACATTAGCCTCGTCACATGTGACTGGTGTGGTTCAACTAATGCCAACGCGACTAGTCACTTGCCGTCCATAATTCGGCAGGGGCTTCGGAGCTGTAGTCACACTTCAAAAGCAGATCCGCTCTCTCTGGCAGCTGGACATCTGACTGCGATGAAACTTCAAAAAATGATGAAAAGGTCCTCAATATATGGATCAATCTTGGAGCTCCGCTTGTTGAATGCTGATAGGTCTGTATCATAATACCTCCCAATCTGAAACAGGCCCTGGTACTGCTTACCATGAGCAACGAATGTAGACCCTTAGAGTGCGCTTCCCTGATGAGAGCCTGGTCCTATCCTGTTCCCACCTCCCACTGTTTCTGAACCGGTCCTCGCAATATTTTTGTCCTGCTTTGCAGTATGCCTGCAGTGATACGGATATCGAAATCACCACTTTATCGCCACCTCATAAGATTACTTTGCTCCTTTTCCCATACAATCTTTGTATGCCAGCGCCATCGAGTTCGAGCACAGCCTAACTCACATCTAGGTTTCTCCGTACGGGACTGATTCTCTATAACACATCAACACCGATGCCCCTGACAATTTCCCCTTCGGTCTTGCTCTAATGTTCCTCAGAATTGAGGCGGTATAATACAACCGCTGAACCAGAAGTGATGGTGATTAACATACTGCTGTTCCAGCAGGGTGGCAGCCCCGTTCACGCGCAGACTATTCTTTCAAGCCGATGTTGCCTTCTGGGTGCTGGCTTGCTTTCTGCTCAAGCAAAAGTTGCCACCTCCAATTCCTCGTAATCGTGACGCCTTGGGTTTTAGGTATCCAAGCGCCGCCACATCTACGTACAAGTCACCAATCCTTTCAAATGCCTGAACAGTTGCCTATCCGGTCTATGTGACTGCGAGCCTGTGGCAGTATAGCTCCACCCATTCCAGGCCCACCTCATTTAGAACTTTGAATTAAAACCAGAATCAAAATATGGATTAGGTGCCACTGACCTTTCGGATGAAACTTTATCCTGAACTCATTCAACTAAACCGGACCAATTTAATACGGATTGTCGTCATTTATAATCACTACCCACAGCTGGAACCACGTCCACTCTGCAGATACCCTTTATTTCAGGTCCCTCATACTTCTTCGTCGTCCACTATTTCAATTTACTCACCAATTAGCCAGGGATTACATTTTGACTCGTACTGACAAAGACCTAACTAGAACTTTTTTTGGCAACCGGAACCAGGTTCAAGCAGCCCGATATAGAATGCTCCCGATTGCTTCTCAGTAGATCGATTAATGCCATTAACGCGTTTAATGTTTCCCCTACGAGTATCACCAGTGAGGCCCACACAAATAACAGTTCACAGGCAACCTGCTACTAACCCGGCCGGTAACTTTCATCGGCTTCATACTTTATACCTTGCCGCGCCCGGCTAGTTTAGCGACACAACCTCTACCCTGCCAGATGGACCACACTCATGCGATGAAGCAGTTGACCAGCTACAGTCGCTCCCTGAATATTCCTGGGTACTGTTTGGAATAACTCGATATCACAGCTGGGGCATAAAACATGGAAGTTTGCTATTCATGAAATTTCGACTAGCCATTTAAACACAAGCTCACTTATCCTCTTCATTGGTGGCTCCCAGCAGTAGCTTTGAAGAAAACTGAGACTCATTGAAGCAATTCGTCGGCGTAACAGCGTAATGAGGCTCAAGCCAAAGCGGAGATTTTCAACTCTGGTGTCAGCAGCAAAGTTTAATTTTCTCCTCGAACACTATCCTGCTGGAATTCGACTCTTCACTGGTTCAAGATCCCCCAGTTTCTGCTTCCGTTTTCTGCACTTCACAGTTATTGGTCCTGGGACTAAACACACGTTTTTGTGGATTGCTATTTTTTCACACCCAACGTGTAAAACAACCTACCAGAAAGAATAACATCCTTGATCTGATATCTACCCTGGGTCTCACGAACGTCTCTGCCTCCGTACTAAACGACTACACAGGCAGCGACCATAAAATCGTCAGTTTCAGATTTCAAGTCAAACCACGTACTGTTAGCCTACCATGTAACGGTCCCTCCTTCCGTCACTTTAAATGGGACCATATCCCCTCGCAAATTCGCTCCAGAAACTGGGACGAGTTCTTCCTAACAGCGAATCCCCAGTTCGCCGCTGGCCTACTCTACTCAGGTTTACACTCATGCATCGAAAACATATCACGCCCCTACAATCCACCCAGACCAGCAGGTTACCATATAGCCAGGCTAAAGTAGAAACACGACGAGCTTCGACGGCAGTACCAACGAAATAGAGACTTTTCTACAGTCTTCAGACTGGAACACATCTATCACGAAATCCACCGCAAGGCCCGTGACCTACAACTAAAGCAAGAAACCAAAGCGTTACGCCACCCAAGCAAAGCTCAATAACTAGCCCGGCTACACAGGGATCGTGCCCCACAATCAACTCGATGCATAAAAACAGATCATCCATTTGGATAACCTCATAACCTCACCTCGAAAGATAGCTGACACGTTTATTACTTTCTTCACAACCACCGTGTCTCTCAGTCCATCGTGTACCCAGTTTGTCACCCCGTCTGTCACAAACTCCTCACTCAGTTCTATCACGGTTACCACTACGGATATAAATAGATACATTCACACCTTCAAATCGACCTACTACCCCTGTCCTGACGGCCTACCGTCAGCAATATTCGCTCTAGGCGGCCCGGATATTCCCCTACTACTACTAAACCTATACAATTTATCTCTGCAAACCGGGACCTTCCCCAGCCAATGGAAGAAATCCATTATTATCCCCAGGCACAAGAAAGGCGCAGTGCATGACATTGCCAATTACCGCCCGATTAATCATACGCCAATGATCTCGAGGCTGCTAGAAAAAGTCGTAAAACACTACCTGACCGACTACCTTTCTGCACATAAGCTCATCAGCCCAAGACAGCACGGATTTATCAAATCACGGTCGTGTTCAACCTGCCAATTTGACTTTCTAAATTTGGTAACAACAGCTGCTGACAAAGACAGAGCACTCGTCATCATCTATCTTGATATGACAAAAGCCTTCGACAGAGTGCCACATCTGCAGTTACTCAACAAGATTAAGGGATACGGTATTGAAAACCCCCTACTCAGTTGGTTTAAATCCTATCTACAAGACCGTCACCAAGTTACCTGCATCAACGGTCAGATATCAGACCCCCACCCAGTAAACAGCGGGGTTGTCCAAGGTAGTGTTCTAGGACCACTGCTGTTCTTACTATATATAAATGATATTCGCAATGTCATCACTTATGGCGAAATTTTCTTGTTTGCCGATGATATGAAGATAGTCTACGAATTCGAACGAGGAAACCTACCTGTAGCACTGAATAACATCATGGTCGACGTAAGGTCCTTATCCTCCTGGTGCGATCGCTGGAAAATGGAATTTCCACTGAACAAAAGCAGTTATCTCTCGCTAAACTGCAATATTCCTTATGATACGCTTAAGATTGGCGGTGTCTCACTCCCATATTCCCCAACAGTTAGAGGCCTTGGACTGCAATATTCTTACACTTTCAATTTCTCTGAACACACTTTCTACATAACTGCACGGGCAAATAAGTCCCTTGGCTTGTTGCAGAGAAATTTTCTTCTCGCGAACAGTAAGTTAGAGATATTCAAAACTCATATTTGCCCAACCGTAGAGTACTGTACGCTTGTGTTCTCGAATATGCATAAACTTGACATTATCGACATTGAGAATGTACAGCGTCGATTTACCAAAAAACTGTTTGGGCCCTCTACGACCCTGACCTACAGACAGCGGTGTACACTCCTGCGGCTTGATCCCCTTTGGCTTAGGAGAATAAAACTCAACCTCGCATTTTTGTTTACTTTGCTCCACAAACAAGCTGTATCCTCCAGCCAAGTTCAGTTCAGTATAAACTCGACACATCAGCTGCGTAATAGGGAACACCGTATCACGATCCCTACTTCTCGGAAATCCTTAAGGCAAAACTTCTTCCTTCTGAAATATGCAACTCTGTGGATAAACTCCCAGCTGATGTACGTTCCGTAGATTCCCTAATTATGTTTAAGTCTAGACTACACGTAGCTCTGGACATCCAAAAACTGATAGCTCTTACGAATCCTTATATGTATTTTGGCAGAGCTTATGAGGAAAGCGTTGTATACTAACCCGAACCCTTGATAATCTAGGATGTGCCACACCATACGCCGTAGTTGCCATCACCTAAGCGTAAACCTACCAGTTTACAATGCCTAAACATAATAACTCTCATGACTGAGGCCAGTGCTTCAGAAGTCGTATTTGATTATATGAAATACCACTGGAAGCATGAAAGATAGTCTTTGAACATTCCCAGTGCTGATTATTATTAGGTTTTTGCCTCTGTCTCTAACCCAAGACGCAGCACCTATCACACTCCTCAACCTCCATCCAGTAGTCACCATTAGACATTCACAGCTCAAATTCTGTCCCTATCACAGAAATCTAGCATCCTCCACGATTGGCCTATACAACATTTGATACTTAGCCAGCAAACTACCGAATCCAATGCTGTCGGTTGAAAATTGCATGCTCCTCATCGTTTTTCCGCCACAGCTTGTTCACCTAGAGCTCTTATCATCTGTTTCCAATTTCCGTCTTTGTCGCCCTACCACGGTATGCACACCTTCCCGTTTTGTCCTCCCTCCTATTACCTCTCTTTACATCAACTTTCACTGCTTTGAGTCACTATCGTCCTAACCACTCTTCTCTGTCGACGCTCGCCAATAACTCTTTTCCCACCTGCCGTCATTGCTGGCTTCTATCATCTATGCGCTTGGTGTTACCCTCTGCTCAGAACGCCCATTGATAGCTTCCTTAAAACCTGTCGCCCTGTTAATCCCTCCTCGTGCCCCATGCCATGATGCACCAACCGCACCCTCACCCATGCCCAATCCGCATATTAGAACTTGCCGCTCCAAACTTCGCATCCCTTACAGTTGTATTTATTATCTAATCACCACCACCATATCTTCCTCACTTGGCCCCGCGATTCCTCTGCGGTTCTTTCCAGTGTCCTGATAATATCCACCTGTTCAATTGTCTGCCGGCACTCAGCTCTCCAGTTCCATTGCCCCAATTTCTTTGCGCATTCATTTTTGTGTGGCCTTTTTGCTCTATTACTGGTCCACTTATCTCAGGGCTTCCCGATTCCTTGTCCGCCTCCTTCGTGTTTCATCTGCAGTAAAATGATCTGATTGGTGATTTCTTACCTGTGTCTCCTCGGTCGTTGCTTTCATCCCTTGATCCGTTTATTGCTCGCTACAGGCATTTTTCTGTACCTTCCAGTGTGGTCCGCTTTTCCATGTCCCACCATTGTAATGACAATGTTACGTCGTGACGTTTTTTTTTTTTACAGTTCCAAATTGTTTGACCTGTCACTACCCGATTCCTCTGGTCCGTCACTACATCTCGCACCTGCATTGATCAAATAATTAGACCCATTCTTACCTGTTTTCCTTGATCCTGTCTTTCATCTTCACTCTTCCATGAACTGCTCCTAACAGTCTTCATCACTTCTGTGCTTCCACACTCTATTTTTCTCTCCGTTGGGCTGCCACGTGCACTTGTCATGAAGTTAATCCACCACGAAATTCCAAAGTTAATCCTACGACAATTTGATCTAACATTACCTACTCCTCCTATTGACTGATAATTTCTTTCTAGGACCCCGTTGTTATTGCTCCTGCTTCTCTTTAACCTATACATATACATACAATTAATCTATTTATATATATAAACTTACGCATATATATCTATGTGCATGCGCTCTGCATCTTGCAGTTCCTCACCTGCCATTTCTCTTGCTATCATCCCAACGACCGTCATCATAGGCATCCATCAACTCTACATGTGCCTCACATCTACCGTATCCAATCCTTCTAAATCGTTTTTGTCATCTGATCATCCCTCTACGTCCTGCATTGCTCGCTGCCTGTTTTACGGTGAGTTTTGTGTCCTGTCCGCCGACAATTCACTGCAAAGTACCAATGCTTCATTGTCATCTAATCCACTGCAATGCACCTCACCTTTTTCTCCATCGTTCCTCGCTACTGCAATTCTTTATACCGATTTCCAGCTTTTCTCATGTTTACCAGTCTGCCTCCATATGTAATTGCCCGGGACCAGCCAATCAGTCCACCTGACCTTGAATTTCAAATTCACCGGGCGTCCATTCAAATCCGCTCTTGAGCTCATTTAAACTATACACAATCTCTATGGTGTGCATACGTTTATACTATTTTCATCCTACCTTATTCACCCTTCTGAGCCTTTTTACCCAACATTTTAATGAGAGTCTCCATATTTCCATGAATTATATCTGTCCATTCCATCACCTGTATCTACATGATCATGCACATGGCATGCTTCGGGCGCTTCCGAAATAAACCATTATTATTATTATTATTATTATTAACCATCTGTGGATCGTACCGACGAATCACGTTGTTAGTGCGGAAAGTTGTACCCCATCTTTGTGCAGACTGGCGTTGTGTTGAACATAAACCCCATCGAATAATCGCAGGCTGTGGTTGACCCTACCTCCCCCTGCATTTTTTGTCCCATGTAAACGGCCTGGGTGTTCTGACTTCACGGATAAGGCAAGTGTTAGCGCGGCACTTCTGCAAACATTCCTGGCCGTGATGGTCTTCCTGCACAGAGTTGACCACCAATAAGACACGAACACCAAAAAGTAAGAGATTGGCACAAAAAAGTGAGAGAAAAAAATACCCCACTGTTTTGTCCTCCAGGCACACCAGCCTTGTCACATGTGACCCATGTCTCCGGGTTGTAGTGTCGCAACGGATTGACTGGTGTGGTTGACCTATTCCCAACGCGGCTTGTTACATGCGGTCCATGTTTCGGCCGGGGCGTGGGAGCTGTGGTCGCCCACCAAAGCAGCTCCGCCTTCTCTGACAGCCAGATACCTGACTGTGATAAAACCATTGAAAAAGAATAATAGGAACGTCTAAAAAAGGTGTGGATCATTCTTGGAGCGCCACGTGCTGGATGCAAGTAGTTGTGTATCGTGCTACCTCGCTACCTGAAGCTGGCCCTTGTGCCGCCTACCATGAGCACCGAATGTAGACCGTTAGAGGTTGCTTCCCTGACGAAAATTTGGACCCACCACTCACGGTTCCCCAAACCAGTCCTCACATCGGTGTAGTCCTGCCTTGCAGTACGATAACAACGAAAAAGATACCACGGTAACCATGCAATCATATCCACATCAGATTTCCTTGCTCACATTGAGCTTAATCTCAGTACGATAGCACTATCGAGGAAGAGCATATATGAACTCACGTCAATGTTCCAAGACAAGTGACCAATTACCTCTAATGTATCACTACTGTCACCCCAATAGTCCCATGTACTTTGACTCCTCAGTACAGAATAACCACTATACCGAAAGAGACAGTAACAGCGTAGCGCCACGCAAACAGTATGTTAGTTCTACTCGCTCAGTCTGTTATTTCAAACCTATCCTATCGCCTCGTTGCCAAACTACGTTCTGCGTAAGCAAACGGTATTGAGGGTTATCATTACTGACCACTCTTAACCGTGAGGCCCTAGGTCTTTTATTAGTATCCCAGCGATACCATGCTCAAGGGCAAATCATAAATCCTTTGAAATGCATACACAGTTACCAAGCCAGGGTACGCAACTTCGTCAGCCTCTAGCAGTATAGCGCAAATCCACTGCAAGCCTATTTTACCCATGCCCCACTCACATAGACCTAACCAATCCATTGTTTATTGTCTTCATATATTATCATAACCCACAGATGGAACCACGTCCAGACTGCAAATCCCCCTTTATTCCAGGTTCGTTGTCTCCCACCATCTCAGTCGCCAAATTGGCTAACCAAGGATGCCGCTTTGACTCGCACGGACAGACTCAAGTGGAACCTACCATAGCAACTGAGACTGAAATCAAACCACACAACAGGAGATACCCCTAATTGCTTATCAAATCGTTCAGCGTTTTCTAACGCAACCAACGCGAATTCCAGTTCACGCGCATGCCGCTAATATACAGCCACACTCGGCTGATTGACCGATACACACTTTGCCCTGCCAGACGAAACTTACGCATTCGATGCCGTACGTTACCAAAAATGACGCTGAATAACACTGAAGGCAAATGCGTCAATACATACATATATATTTGTTAGTGAAACAGCATAATAACGCTGAAGTCCATGCGGAGATTTTCCCACTTTATTATCCGTTACCACAGGTTGTCCTTCCTCCGAACCGTAGCCGGCTGGAAACTGACTCCACTTCTCGAGAACCCTCTAGTTGCGCCTTCTTATTTCTGAATAGTACATGTTATTGGCCTTGAATCTAAACTAACCTTCTTATGGACTGCTGTTTCTCCCACATCCACCAGTTCACTTTCACGAAATTGGCCTCATGTCCCCTTGCTTCAAAACTCATTCCGTTTATGGAACTCCGGTAAATCCGTCATTCAGGGTCTGCATTGTCTTCATGGATCGCTATCCTCTTCGCATGCGTCGATTTTCCCCCCCTGTTTCACCTGTTCAATGTTTGCTCCATCTGCAGAACCTTAGTTGGCCTCCGGTTTCCCTGGCTTGCATCATTCTTGTTCATAATGTCTTCTTAGCACTGCGTTAACGATTTCTTCGACATCTCCACCGCGCATCACTGCCTAGCCCGGATTCGAAACTGGTTCAAAACTGCCGCGCAAACCATAATCAGAATGATCCATTCAAACTGTTGCTGTCTATGTTTTTCCATCTCTGATACTCTCGACTTTCATACTTAGAATTTTGTGAATATTTCATCTTATTGAGTAACGTGTTACACCATGATCATGCGTTAGCGCGTGCGTCTCGACCATGGCCGAGAAATATACCAATATTATTATATTATTATTATTATTACCCGCTAAAGTTCCCAAGTGCACCTTCATGCATTCTTTCCCTTTTTCATGTCTTCTTTCTTGATAACTTACCCCGCTTACGGAACCCGGTAGATCCCCCATTCACGGCTAGCATTATCCTTATGGACTGCTGCTCTTTCACATTCATGAGGGTTTCCGAGTTTTATTTCGTACAAGTTTTCTTTTTCCATGTCTATCTGTTCATACCCCACTTCTTTTGTAGAACCTCAGTCAGCCTCCTCTATTCACAACTCGCATCATTTTGGTATAGGAAGCATTTTTGGCATTATGTGTCAGCGCTCTCTTTAACACTTCCGAGGGGCGCAATTACCCAGATTGAACACAAACCGATTCGTATTTGTAGCGCAAACCACCATCAGTTTGATCTATTCAAACTGTGGATCTCTGTTGTTCTGCTGCTGAAAAATTCCATTCCTTCCTTTAAAATTGGTGTATAATTAATCGCAACGAGTAGCGTTGTACTTCACGATCATGACTACTTGCTCACGCTTCCCGGCCAGGGTCAAGAAATTACCGTTATTGCAGTTATCAACTAAATAGCGGGAGTCATGACTTGGGGCAATTTCTGTTTGTACGCTTGGAAAAAGTATTTATTATTTCCAGAAAATTGTCATCAAAGTAACGGACATCAGATATTGCGACGAATGCCAGATTAAGGCATGATACCATATAGAGTTTTTAAAGGTTGGTGTTGAATACCATGTCTATCCGAACACCCGCTCCTTTTTGTGTGTGGGCGCTAGGGAATTGTTTGTCTTGGCTCCGACCGTCAGCTGCTAGAGCCAGTGGTGGAGTGGTTTACATTTCTGACGTAAAAAGTACAGAAATGTTTGCACCTTGTGCGATTTGAAGATGCTGAGAGGGTAAAGTCTGATATTTTCGAGTAGGATGTTGGTATTTACACTTCATCTTCGCTTGTAGAATACAAAGCAGGCGCGCGGAAATCTAGGCAGCGCGCAGCTGCCTTTCGGCCGCAAACCATTCATGCTTGGGCATCCAGGGTCGACTTAAGGAAGATTCAGTTTTTCTATAGTTTCTGAGTGAGAACAAGTGCTGATGATCATCTATCCGTGTATCAACTAGAAGGATCAAGAACATAGTTGACTCCACGTGGTCACACCTTGGACAGTGTGTGTCGACAACGGAATACGTCGTCAACGGGCTAGTGAGAGGTGGAGTAAGGAACCCGGCGGGGGTAGAGCTGAAGGGAGGGCTTGGTTTTAAGGTAGGGGGCCCGATCAGTGTGTTGTCACTCCTCACGAGGTCTTGCAGAAGCTATGGGGGCCTGGCTCATACGGTCTTGAGTTCGGGGCTCCCAGCATGCAGGGTCGCATCTTTTCTGTAAAGCGGGACCCATAACCCATTAAAGAAGGCGTAGAGCATGTGCCTAATACACTGGAAGCCAGAAGCATATTTGAAATTTTAGTGCTTTCCGCTTCAGAGGGGCGGGAGAGTGCATACTTCGTGTGGAGTACTCTTCATTTTTCCTCCGCCCACCTTTGTTTAGGAGTGACCCACGGGACCTACCACAGCTAGGGATGACTGCTTTCCCTGTTCATTATGGAAAAATCACAGAATTGTTGCCTTTTCCCTATCGATGAAGTCGCGGCCTTCAGCTTTGAAAGAGATAAAATGTGGGTGCCAACGGAAAGGCTTCAACACTCAAAGTGTTTGTAAATGAGAGCTCGCTTCTTACCAGGTAAGAGTCCGACAATTTTTAGTTCACATGCGGGCCGGCTGTAGCTAGCACAACCTGTGGTGGTAGATAGGGAAGACACGCATATAGATTATAGCTTGGTGACCAAGTACCACAGGCATTATAGTGGCCAACCATCGGATGACTTTACGGTATTTAAAGGGGAGATGACCCGCACCATGTTGGAGTTAAAACTTGGATCTTATGATAGAAAGGGAAGACGGGTTATGTGTGTTTATTAATTCATTACGGGGAGACTCCTAGGTGGAGGTCAGGCGCTTTATTCTAGATGACGGACAGAAAGGCTGGGAATGAGTCAGCTTAGGTGCTGGGAGCTTCCCAAGTTTATCACACTTGCAGCAGGCGGTATTACGTGTTTTCAAGGGAGATTTCAGAAGCAGTGGCCTCCGCCATGTAAGAAGTTATATAAAAGCACTGCAAACCCTTGAATTTAGGCTGAGGTAAGGACCACTATATTAAACTGTAAAAAGCAGCCGAGAGCTTATCAGTAGTTCAGATAAGTATCCAAAAGGTTTTTCGTAGATTCTATCAACAATCGTATATGGGCTTAAAGGAAAGATTTGGGGGGTAGTTTTGCGTGTAGTCTGGGCTTAAATAATGTTCGGGAACCCGTGGAAAAAAATATCAGCCGGGAGTGTTCCTCATAGTTGCTAATTTAAAGAGGAAGATGTTTCGCCTAGTGAATATACGAGAATAAGGGATTATTATGCGAAGACCCCCGGTGCGCCGCTGAAGTCGTGTTTGTACTGAAGTGCACCTGACCAGATGATCCGGGTTGCTCGTGGAGCAGATTGGACAAAGTTGGAAGGTAAACCTCCATTCTTCTAAGTCATAGACGGCAAGCTGCAGGAGCTTACGGAGTTGTCCCTAGCTAAGGATTGTAGGAGGCTCAAATTGTTTTTGGCATATCAACGCTGGGACAAATGTTTGGAAAATTCGGAGGTATGGGAGTGGTATAGCCCAAAGTCTCGCACTGTTAGGGAGTATGGAAGTGAGACACCGTCTACCTCAAGTGCTTTCTAAGAAATATCGCGGTTTGGCGTGAGATAACTGCTTGTTTGACTGATAGTTCTATCACCTAGTGGTCACTCCAGGAAAATGAGGACTATGTATCGACCACGACGTTTTTCAGTGCTACAGGCAGGTTGCCTTGCCCGAACTTTCAGGCTGTCTTTCTGACCTAGGCATTTAAAAACGTTTCTCCATGTGTGCCGACACCGCAGATGGTATTTATATAAAGTAAAGTGGCAGTGCTTCTAGAATGCTTTTTTGAATGACCTCGCTATTCACCGGGTGAGGGTCAGATATCTGGTCATCTACGCGGGAAACTTGGTGATTGTTTGGTAGGTGGGATTTGAATCAGTTAAGTAGAAATTTCCTTTTCCGTAGTCTTTATTGTTGTTTGGAAACTTCAGACGCGGGACTCTGTCGTAGACTTTTGTCACATCAATGTGGATGATGATGAGTGCTCTGCCTTTTCAGCGGCTGTTGTCACCAGGTTCAAAAAGTCTAGTTGGCAGGTTAAACACGAGCTTGTTCCAAAAAATCCGCGCCGTCTGATGTGAATGAGTTTTCTAGCCGAAAGTAGTTGGCTGAGCTAGTGTTCAGCGATATTCGCTAGCGGCTTCGAGATTACCAGTGTACGATTCATCGGACGGTACCTGCTAGTGTCTTGTGCTGAGCCCCTGCTACGCCCAGGGAAGATGATGAATCCCCTTCATTGGTAAGGGATGGGTCCTTTTTGGAGAGACGGATTGCAAAGGTTTAGAATTGTAAGGGGCATATCCAGGCCTTCGGGAACAAATATCGCTGATAGCAGTCCTCTGAGTTCTGAGTGGCAGGACGGTTTGAAATCTTGAATATATCTTTTTATGTCCGTGTTGGTCACTGTGCTAGATTTGGGCAGGAACTCGTGATGGATGGGGAGGCTAGCTGGGTACAGGCTGGAATGAGAGCCACGGGAGCTGTGAAGAATATGTTGCCTGTGTCATCTATCTGTCGAGATGAGAGTGAGATCGTCCGGGTAGATGGTCTGTTTTACGCATGAAGTTGGTTGTGGCGCTCGGGGCTGGGTAGCCGAGCTACCCCTTGTGCCTTGTTTGGATGGAGCGAGGCCTTGGCTTCTTTTTTCAGAAGATCACAGGCTGCAAGCGGCATTTCTTCGGACAGGCTTTCGAGCAGCAAGACCATAGAAAAGTCTCTATTTTTAGCTACTGCCTTTGGAGCTTTGCTTATTTCTCCCTTAACCTGGCAAGCTGACCATCTGCTGGTCTGGATGGATAATGGGGGCGGGATAATTTTTCTATGCATGAGCGTAAACCTGAGTAGAGGAGGTCAGCTGCGTTCTAGGGATTCTCTGTTAAGGACCCATTCCAGTTTCTTGGGCACATTGGCGAGGTATGTGATCCCATTTGAAACAGCGGTAGGGTGGCTGTCACATTATAGGCTTCTGGCGTGTGGCTCGACTCGAAGCTTGCAGTTTACAATTTTTATGGTCACTCTCTGTGTGGTCCTTCAGTATTGAGGCAGAAACGTTGATCCCGCCTAGGGTAAACATCCGGTCAAAAATGTTTTTCCTTCCGGTAGGTCTTTGTACGCGTTGAGCGTAATGGCCCAGGAAAACCCGCCAGGCGAGTTGAAACTTTTTGTAGGGGGTGACAAAGCGGGACCATTTTAGGCCCGGAGCAAAAATGTCACCTGCTACCAATTAACCTTCAAAATGGCAGGTCGGTGATATGATTGAATACATCAGTGTTGGGATAAAATTTCCCACCGACAATGTTATGGGTCGATATATACTAGAAGAAGAACAGTCTCCAGAGATAGAGGAATAGCAAACCATGAAGTGTCTTCAAGATTTACCAGGACTCCGTTTTCAGCAGGACGATAGATAGGCTGCACTTGACATGTTCCAAGCAGCATCCACCTGGACGGTGCATTTGGTGAGTCCTGAAGTTTTGATGACCTATCCGTGACATTTGTCAGAGAATGTGTGCTCAGTGAGCCAGTACTCCTTGATGGAGATGATGCCAAATTTTTGGACGACGGTCAGTCTTTTTACAGCAAAAGTTTTACTCAAGGCAGAACAAGAGTTAAACAGTGCCATAGAAGGCATGTCTGTAGGAGGCTTTGGGTCCGCAGTGAATTAATTAACCAAATTACTTTGGTAGGGAGGTGGTCAATGGGCGGGTCACAATTATAAGATTGAGTGCTGGGAGCTACTTCCATTGAGGCATCAGTAGCGCTGTTGCCTTTGAGTGTATGTTGGGTCAAACACTCACGAAGTCCACAGGAGGTTGGCACTGGATGCCGAGGAGTTTGAGAAGCTCGGGATAAATTATCTAGGGATAAGTACAGTGATTCTGAATGAGACCTATGGGGCTAACCTGAAAGAAATCGGGGGAATGCCAGCAGAGATGACAGAGGGTCAGCACCGGCTGGAAAGTTTCGTTAGGAATACTGCCTTCGACAAAACGGATTATGGGCGCCTGGATACGGGAGGGAATTAAGGCAGGGCAACATGCTGTTAGGATGGGTTTAACAACAAGCAAAGGTCATATAAGCGGTGGGTGAGCCTAAGCGGACTTGTGTGGATAGGCCTTATGCGGTGAAAGAATTGGAGGTAGAGGCACACCGAATGGCATATTTGAAAAGGTGCGCCGTAACGATGAAAGAGATGGTGTTACCCATCATTGGCTTCCTTAGGTGCAAAAGTCTGCCATCTGTCCTCTGGCTGGTGGCTATTTGGTGAGTTGCTTCTGCGGGCTCCGTCAGTAGTTTAAACTATTGGGAATACTCCGTTCATTATTTCAAGCGCCCCTTGCAGGAACCTGATACTTGCAGACAAAAATGCAACCTTTAGCAGCGGCAAACTTCATCAACTATTGGTCACTTCACGAACCTAGCGGCAGCAAATCGCGAGCTGTCAGCAGTGGTAAGAGCTAAAGTTCCAGGCTCTAAGATTTACGCGATTTCAATAGTGTCCACGAAAGGGGAAGCAACTCCGTGATTGTTGACGTCAAGAATTCGTTTACGTGCATGAGAAAATGTAAAGGGCCTAGGACACTGAAGGCTTTCATCTTAGGCAGTGCCTTATTGTAGGATACCAGATCAAAGACCCCAGCTGCGCCCGGGAAAATCATAATGACTGTTTTACTGCTGTCGGTGGCCACAGCTGCAAGGCTGAGAAAATTAACCACAAATTTGGCACGCGGTCATTTAGAGGAGAGTAACTCTTACCTGAGTTAGCGGGGCTTCCGTTCAGCAGATCAGTTTTCAGCCTACTTTTGATCAGTTTTTGACAATTCGGAAAACTATAGGAATGTGATTCACTAATCGATAGTTGGTCAAGCTATCCGTGAACGCTTCCTAGGAATCGTTCTTTTAAATGATGTTATGAACTGGGAGAGAAAAATGTCACTACCCACAGATAAGTTGACAAAGCTTGTCAAAGAAATTGGGACACTATTTCCGCCTGAACTGAAAGTAGTTGGCAGCATGGCGTCTGGCCTAGGGCGGTAGGACTGTTTAGTTTTAGTCAGCTGTGATGTTGAGTGGTCTGGGCGAATTTAAATTGTTCAGAAAAAAAGCAGGTATCGGCACCTCAACATCCCTTAGGCGTAGGGAGGCTTTGGCTTTTATAGAAAGGGCAAAATGGGTACTGAATGCCTCCTAGACTCCTCGAGAGTTCGGTACATAATTGTTATCATATATATATATTGGATGAACGCGTGAATTGCACTAAATTTTCCTTATTTTCATCCATTTTAATGAGGCTTCAGCCCTCTAAGAGTGATTCGACACCATGAGTTCCTGTTTTACATTGACTACATTTTTCAATCCACTGTGCTAAGCAACAAAACCGATTCATTCATAAGAACAACAAAAGATATCTCTAGTCACTGAACTTCCGTTGTACTTCAGAAAACATCTTTCCGAATGGACCAACAGAGTCCGGTTTACGGCAAAAGTGGTAAACTTAGGTTGGGATGATTCAGTCAAGAGGTTCATTTAACGTGGGGTATGCCTGCTTACCACCACACGCGGATGTAGATTCCACCACGCGGTCTCGTCACTTCCTCTACACCCGGTGAGCGAGGAGGAAGATGCGCTGGAATCCAAAATACCAATCCACATGAATGGGAAACAAGAAGTTAGTGACAAGAATGGAATGCCCAACAAAAAGAAAATTGTGCTTTTGCTTGCAGAAACCCTTTTTCATGATCGCAAACCTTCCCTGTTTCTTCTGTACATGCGCACATTTTCATTAGCCGCTAAAGTTGATAACATTCTCCTCAGAGAAAGGCCGTTTCAATGTCTTCCCAGCCTTTTCAAAAAGTTCTATGCGAGTCAACCGGGGAAAGTCTCAGAAGGCCTGCTTAAGGAACCGACAAAACTAAGGAAACCTACGAGCCGAAGGTCAATCCAGTAACTTCCCCACATTTTTTCACAGTGTGCGCAATCTTGTCGAAAAGGTTAGGGCATTAGTTGCATGATCGTCCCCCAACTCTAGTATCCCTTGGCGAACATTTTGCAGAAATGAATGTCCCAGTAATATCCACTTTCAGAGTCTTATTTTGGCTATCGTAAACTGACGTTTTTTGTGAGCACCATCGACGGTGTTGTCCCAAGGTGCCTTATTGCACTGTGCCTCGTTCCATGGCCTCAACCAGTTGGGGAAACGCGGAAGCCGGTGCGTAGCTGTGACGGATGCTGCTGGCCAGGACAGTCGCCTATCCTTCATTGTTGATCTTAACTAAGGGGTACGTTGTTTTTTAAGGACAGGTGCTGAGCTCGTTGTGGTTTCATCTTCGGGCCAAACTTGAGGTTGATGTTTCGATAACTTGCACGCCACTTATGGGAGATCTGCCTGATTTTGCGGAAGGAGTTTTAAGACGCTAGACTCCTGTCTTCTTCACACATTTTGTTGAAGAGTGTGTGTGCAGAGATTCAAAATGCCGTCCTTGTTGTTGACCTCCTGCATCAATCTGACCTCTTGGTTGATCCGCTTATTGAATGTCTTGTGGATCGTGCCCCCGGTCTTTCTGCGAACGGAACTTCGGTTGATTCCAACTCGATCAGTCCTGTCCTTCATAGGATGACAAATTTGCCTTTGTTCAGTGACATAATGGATGCATACTCAAAATTGTTGCACCTACCGTCTGTACTGTCTGCCGTTACCAGCTTGGTGGGTCACCTTAAAAGCAAGTCGGGCCCTCCAGTATTCCTGGGGCGCGCAGGCTTGTGCTCGACAAACTAGAGTTCACATGAGCTGAGCTTGAACATACGTTTTAATTAGATATTATTCCTGGTCCCAGTAATCCCTGGGCTTAATCGCTTAAAGCGGTCCATAAAAGTTAGGGAATCGGAGACTTTGTGAAGGTTATAGAACCCTTACCAATGCGGTTGTCACAGATACTCATCCTTTCACATATATTCAGAATATCACGGCCAACCTCATCGGTGCTCGCTTGTTCTCCAACATAAATGTGGCACTCGCTTATCACCGAATTTCCACCGCATTTGAGGATATACCTAAGACGGCGGTAAAAACAAATTTTGGCCCCTTCGAGTCTCTACGCATGCCATTTGGTTTGCCCAAAGCTGCACAAACCTTCCGACCTTTTGGTCGCCAGGTTTGCAGTGGCTTAGATTTAGTTTTTGCCTACAGGGAGGACCAATCACTATTCAGTGAATTTGGAGACACACATGAGCTACAACTGCATCGGTCGTTTCAGCGTTTAGCGGGTTATGGTGTGAGGGCCAGTGGCGAAAATTCCTTCCGAGACAGTATCATACCCTGACTTCGTGAAAATACTCAACTGCAAACATTGTGTTTCTCTCCGCTTGACGTTTTGCAAACTGACCTTTGTTCACTCTCCTCCAACGACCGACTTCGTTGTATTCTACTCGGACTGGTGTGACTCACGTGCTCTTCTGCCTTACAAGGTGAACTTGGCATTAGTCTTGAGTCTTTGTCATCACGTGTTTGAGCGTTGTATATATTTTGCGGCTCCTCATTTATTAATTCAGAATAATGGAGACCGCGAATCAATCTTATTCTGATTTTTGGATTCGTGCAAATTTGCTACTTATTCCTGGCACGTTTTTACACACTGTATGATCTTCAATGAGTAAAAAAATATATTTGCCCAAAATCAGCTAGGCTTTGAGGTCAGTTGATTGGCGAACCTGGTAATTTACACTTGGAAGAAAGGCTACGAGCCTCTTCGGACTCTACGCTGCTTAGGCCGCCAGCAGCCGTTCCTTGTTCCAATATGATTATAAGCTATTATGGCTTTTCGTCCCATTTGGTGCTGGCCCAAAGCATCCTTAAGCAGGTTTAATTTGAAGAGTTAAAGCGTACGCCACACTTTCTTCTGCCTCATAACCCCATCCACTGCGTTCAACAGAGCTTTGTAAAGCATCTTTCTTGTACAACATGCTAATTTGATTTCTTCAACCTACTGATCACGGCAGCCGACCACGGCAAATTTATGATTAGCATTTCCCTCGACATGAGCAAGGCTTACAACAA
Organism: Fasciola hepatica; assembly: GCA_948099385.1. Taxonomy (NCBI): domain Eukaryota; kingdom Metazoa; phylum Platyhelminthes; class Trematoda; order Plagiorchiida; family Fasciolidae; genus Fasciola; species Fasciola hepatica. The sequence continues at coordinate 1,692,024 of CANUEZ040000012.1, read as the reverse complement.
AGTTCCTTTTTCTCACTTGCCAACTAACTTCTTAGGCCCGATGTATCCACGGTGCACTTTCAATGTGAATCTTTTTCCACCTGTCAGAATAAACTCTAGTTGTATGTTCTAATGGTCACCTGAAGCAGCCGGTTCCTGTTGTTGGCGAGGTTAAATGAGGAAGTGCACTAGTTCAGCTACTTTGACGACATTCTCCCGGCTGTGCAACATGGCTCTCCCTTCTTCTTCGCTGACAACATCAGAACAGTTCATGAGTTCCATCACCAAGATCTGAGCGCAGCTCCCTCTGACATAGATAATGATCTTCAGAAATTTGATCAATGGTGCCTTTTGTGGCCGATGTGCTTCTCGACTTCCAAAAGCTTCTACAAAACCTTTAGATGTCAAGTGCCTCCCGAAACCCCGTCACCAAATTGAAACCCCTTCACCCCGAGCTCATCAGGTGAGGGTTTGGGCTTCGATGCATCAGAACCTGTAATACTCGGAACATGTTATTCAAGACAGCCAGAGTCAGACACACGACAAACCCTTTTCTCAGCTCATTTGAAGTAAAAAGTGGTACCCCCCTTGCATATCAGTTCCTAGCAAGATCCCATCTCAAAAACCTCCCCATTATTTTTTTCCTATAATGCCTAAAATATACGGAATACGCCCTGAGAAAGCCCAGCTTGCATTTACCAAAACCCTAGTAGGATACTCTCTCTCGCCGATCTAGAAAGAGCCCAGTACTCTACTCAACCTGGGCCCCTCATGGCTTAAATGCCCTGAGCTTACTTCACGGCTGAGTTTGTCATAGATCCTTTATACCGATAGTACAAGCTCGCCAGTTGGGTTCTTAGTACATTTTGGCCGCTCTTGTCCCTGGTTCTCAGCCCTTAATACTCTACCTGCACACAGATTTCCCCAGTAAGCCCTAATTTATAAGATCCGCCAAGATCTTGCCGAACAGTTAGTCGTTTACTGGGCCTCAAGGTGCAAATGCAGCAGTCTCCTACCGACACCGGTTTACGATACCTAGAATTCAACCTGCTGCAGTTCGCAAGCAAACTTAATTCGTGCTGTCAATAATTCTACCCAGTAGGTTGCTGTGGACCCCTGTAGCATCTTATTTCCGTCACTCTCACGGAGGCCACTTTCATCACTCTCTTTCATGTCCCCACTAATAGTGCCACCGTCTTTTCAACTTCCAATTTTCCAACTGCTATTTCTCTCGCAACGACTCCCAGCTGGGAGACCTTCCAGACTCATGAGCTTCTTTTTTCAACTTCAAGATAATCCAATCAATGCGCAGCTTTGAAGTAACTATTCATGCGGGACTCACCTCGTCGGTTTCCTTTTCTACCCTTTAGCGAGCTCACCTATGGTTGCTTGCGAAGAAAGCAATCTGTTTATGCGGCTTTGTCCAAAAGCAGCCCATTCATAGCACAAGATATTTTGCTGCGGACTATTGAGAGCCCTTTACTGTTAGGCCATTCCAATATCAAGGCTATGCTGATTAACTTGAAGCGACGTAGATGTCTATCGGCACAGAGTTGCCCCCGTTAACGAAGTCAGACGGTTTGATCTGCTCCCACCTACCATGGTCCTCGGTTGTGGTTTTCCATCCAGCGGTCCAGCTGTTCACCGACATCACAGCACATGTCAACGACTTAGCGGTCGGCTGATGAAGCAGCGGTCTGCATCTGACCGCCCCGACCCACAGTCCCCGCCTTAGAGTCGGCCATCGTATGCCCACGATATTTTCTCGGTAAATATAAACACTTTCGAGCCGGACAAGAAAGGCCAAAATCAATCATCCGGAACATGTCCTGGCCTGCTAGGGTAATATACTTAGGCGTCACACATTCCGCCACCGATGATCTGGTAACTATCCTAACAGCTTCCGTCATCCATACACCAGATATCTTGGTTTTTTGTTCTACATTCTTTCACACTCAACATTTGCAATTCCAATATAACGATTTTTTATAGGCTTTCCTAGAGTTCACCGGTAGTTTTGTTTTTTAATAATGCCGGGCTTCTTTTAGTCAATCCGATGCACACATTTCACGCATATTTGACTCCTATAAAGTTCCTAATTTTATTTGGTCATTATTGCGCTTCGGTTCCGATCACCTGCAGCGTCCTTTGATCGCCCATCCCACAGCTTCATTTTTGAATTCATGTTTTTTTCTAGTTTTATTCCACTTACAAGCTCAAGGGATTTCAGTGCACTTCACCAATTTTCTACACCACTGCAAAGAGACTGTCACCATTTTATGTTCGGTTTGAAAGATGCGAATTCCTTCATTGTGTGAATGTGGCTGTACACGTTCGTTGTGCTTCTACGCACGCTTCTCAACTCACTCTGGAAACGCACCAGCACTACATTACTATAATTATGGTTACTATCGGTTGACAGAAAACACTGAAAATCATACTGAAAAATTTGAGAAAAGAAATTTTGTGTGGATGCAGGCAAGGATCAGCATGGGATAGGACCAGGATTTATTCCCAGGTGCCTCTCTGCCCTGTATATTAGAGCTTGAACCACCAGACTGCGGTCCCTTCTATTTTGCTTCCAGAACTTTCCCGCTAAGGAGGATCCTTGCTTATCTAATCTTTTGAACAATAACTTGAAACTTTCTTCTCGCCGGACATAATAGCTGAATGGTCGATAAGACTTGATGTTCGTCCATCAATCGATTGCCTCCCCACTTGTATCACTTCCCAGGATCCACACTTCCAGGTCATCACAACATGGACTGCTTGAACTTACAGCAGTAACGCAACTCATTCCAATCCCAAAGGTGTGGGACGAGATCAGATCCTGCTCTTTGTCCAGCGCTCATCGGCCTTGAGGGTTGTCTGCAACTACTTGCAGGCGTAACTAGACTGGCGGATGGCGCCTCCCGCTTCCCGGTGTTTTTTCAGTTCGGTTGTCCAGAGCACGGTCAGCCCCGTCCGTTTGCACCGCTTGCAGATCATAAAATACAACTTCGATGGGTGTATGGCTGCGGCAACCATGTCATCCGCTCTACTTTTCCAAATATCGTCGGTTTCTTCTTCGGGCCTCATCTAGGGGTACACATTATAACTAGGATTTTCAAGCACGGTAAAATTTATCACCTCACTTTAGTACAAAACAGTTCACAGCTTTCACCTTTACGTACAGACCACCAGTTTCTTTGCACAAAGAGTTATATTCTATAAATATTTGTTGATGATAATATTTACCTCGTTGCCTACATTCCCCGGGCTGCACTCCCAACCAATCATCTGTTCATTTCGCAAACCCCCTTTCCCCATGTTAGAACTTGCCGACACCATTCAGTCTCTGATGCATTTATTATCACGGTTCATTTTCTCACCGCAATCACGTGTCAGTGTCCTGCACCGCAATGTCCTCCCTGTAGTCCTTCACTAGCCAGTGTCCTGTTAATGAATATCTCCTATTTTCATCAGCCCAGTTGATCTCTACACAGTGCTATCCCACAGCCTTACCCTGATTTTGCAGAACGCCATGTTTTTTCCATATTTTGGCATCCGAGATGCTTTCTGTGCAACTTTGCTGCTCCGTCATTATCACATGACCCACCCGTGAAAACAGCCGATAAAAATTGTACACTTACGGTCTAACTCCAGTATCGCAACTTTTGCGTGCTATTTGCCCACATCACCGCTGTACACCGCACCCCAGGAAGATTGATAACCCAGGAACTCCCTAATGTTGATATATCGTTAACCACCTGTTATAGGGTAAGCGAACCACTGAGCGCCCACCAGTCATCCTCCAGCCTTTCTTTCGTCACACTCTGGCAGTCCCTCCCTCCACAGATGTGCCATTCGTATGATTTAAAACGGATTTTGTAAGTAACCAGCATCCGTGTTCTACCACCATTTTCCCAGAACCCTGCATTTTTTCCTATAGCCATTGTTCAGTTGCCGTCTTCCCCGACACACAATATGCCACATTCTTCTTCTGTCGTAATCACGTGGTGCACTCAAAACAGCGTTCATCTATTGGCTTACACTTACCCGTTATCTACACTACCCACTCTCTTGCAATGCTAAAAGCCCTTGGTAATGATGAAGTTGCGCACTCCACACTGATTTATCTTCCATTTCCACATCTTTATTCGTTGACCAACCCTTTATGAAGTAAACGATTCCCTGCACTCTTATCTCTTTTTTCTCGGCCCAATACTTTTACCATCACTTTGATAGTCTTGCCCTTCCTGAAGTTCACCAATCTTTTGCACATAACTGATCTCGGCAGTGAACAACCGCCAAGTTATATAGCTATCTCTGCCAACTGATTTATTTTTCTCTACTTCCGACGTTCGATTTCCGTTCTCCGTCTCAGACTCATGAGTCCCGTAGCTGCCTATCTACTGTTATCTCGTGATCTGCCCATCAAAACGGCAACCACTCATAGATCCTCTATTGTATTGTAGCTTTTACACTCTCTTCGCCTCCAGAATCGCCTTATAAAGCATTTCAGATAGATTTATCACCTAATTCCCATTACCATGTTGATGCCATATGGATTACCCATTATTCAGTGAATGATTCTTTGGATGTCTACCTATTTCCCCATGGCCTGTTAATTACCCACCAATCAGCATTCTTTCCCCCTCCCCAAAGTATGCTTTGTGTTTTCTCTAACTGCTTCTTTCATCATCCCTCCATCAAATTTCACTACCACAATAATCAATTGGTTCGTTGTACTTCACCTCTGATGTCTCATTTTTGTATATCACCGAGTTTTCTACCCTTGTGCCTCCCACACTCTACCATGGGCAAAGGAATCACTTAAATCCTCATAATAAATTCCTTTTAAAGGAAAAAATCAAAATATTCTTCGATGACGTCCGTATTTCCAAATGTAGTCATCATTTTCACTACCCTCCGTGTATATACTACAAACCGTCAACTGAATATACTTGGCAAAAGTGAAAATGAAAGCCCCACTTTGAATTTTGACTTCGCTGGACGTCAGCGTTGTTATTATCAATGCAATTCAATTAAGTTTTGTTCACCCTCCACAATAACGTATCTTTTCCTCCTGTACACTCTGGTTCTGACATCAATTATCTCATCTGATCGTGCGATGCAGCGTGCCTCGGGCCTATCCGAACTATACCACCAATATTATTAATACTAATAACATTATTATTCAAATGACCCAGCTATGGACAGAATCCCCCTGTCTCACCGTAGGATGAAGCAAATCAGGATACACTAGATAGTGAGCAAACGAACATGGTGAAAAATCTGAGCCAATACCGTCTTTGACTTTGCCCCATCTGCCCAGCTTCCGAAGGAGCCTGGGGTGGCACACAGAAGACTGTTCCATGTTGGATTGGTTCTGACTTTTATCAAACCCAAAGTCTTTTTGCCAACAAACTGAGCGACGCTTTGGTCTCAGGTGAGACGTTTTCCCTAAACCCGGCCACCACCGAACGGGTGCGAAGTTGCGTCACCGAAATGGTGGAGAGTTAGAGACACAAGTCATATAAAAAGAGACAAACCGTTTTCGATCAGTCCACCAAGGAAACAAAAAGACCGGTGTGGCCAAAATGAAATTTAAGTTTATGAATGGCATCCGCGATGTCAGTCCTCGTAAAATGTTCAGCCTTGTGTCTGTGAGCGGCCCGAAGGTCACGGACGCTTGCTGAATGAAGGAAAATAAGGTTTAGGCATAAGGTCAGACTTTCTTTAATAATGGTTAGCAAACTCCTGAAGTGTGCTTTCGTCGATAGTCATCTCTTGTGATGCCACTGCGGATTCAAGGCTTGGATGGGTCTGCCCCCAGGTCATCAATGAAGTAAAGGCAGTCGGTCGGCGCGGCGTCGGTTTAGTGCAGATAACAGCGATTTGTGCCCTCTGTCCCACCTCCTCTACAAAACAATTGGAAATTCCTCCATTGTTAGACCCTTCGAGAAACACTCATCTCCACAGCGTTTAAATCCCATATGAACACTTTTTAGGGCACCGCGGATAAAAACTCCTGTGACCACACGCAAAACCGAGCTTTTTACAGCATTTGGGACGTGACCTCACAGGTAGGAACCAGTGCCATATTCCGAAATAAGGCAAACAATCCCTATCCTCAGTGTTTGTAGTGGAAAGGCCATAGTAACAGTTTATTCCTCGCACGCCACGCGACAACAATGATCGGATTTTGCAGGTCATGCATACATACACGACCAAACAGGGGTTCTTTCAGGATTCTGCGAGGCAAAGTAAGGTGAAGGGTAAAATTGGGCTAGCCATCAGTCAAGTTGAATTCAGTATGGTTCACCCGGCAGGGCCGATTTTCAAGGTCATAGGAAGAAAATGTTGCGGAGAGTAGTCAGCAGACTGGAACGTCAGATAATGCAGACACTGGAAAGGGGAGTGCTAGAAATGACCGAGGCAAGCAATGGAATTAAGAAAAGCATGATCATGAGTTGTCTCCAGGATAGTTGCAGTCGGAGGCATATAAAACCTAAGTCCTTTGGGAAGAAATAAAAATAAGGCCAGCTTAGCGTTTTCCACTGGCGGGACTGCCTATTTTTTTCCTGTGGAAGGTGCAGTGGAATGACAGTTGCCAAAAGTCAGGCGGGGCTTTATGGAAGGATTCAAGGAAAGTGTCGATGGATTTTATGAATCTGAACTTCTGACTCAGAGATGCAAAACGTATTATTATTATTATTATCATTATTATTATTATTATTATATATGATGGGCACTTTAAGAGGAGTCAATAGATAACGGCTGTTTAAGAATCTTGATATATTCTTGCACCGGTGTCAGCAGAACAGGGGTAAAAACAGTTTATTTTCCTGGCTTTTCACTGTATTCTCGCCATCGAATTGCATGGAGGAAAGAATCCCAACAGCCATAAATTAGTTGGATTGTAGGCAGGGATAAGGAAAGTATCAACGATACATCCCGAAGAAGTTACGGGTACCGAAAGAGGGGATGACCTTAGTCATCCGTTCGTGAAACCCTTCTGCATTTCTCCAATTTTCACAGAAACACGACTACGAATGCCAGTTGTTTGGTGAACACCAGTCAGGGGCTAAAACTATCGCCGAAAAGTAATAAGCGGCCGAAAGATTCAAAAGCTCTTTTTGCGGTCGACGTTCACAACAATGAAAACGGCACAACCACCTTGAAAAATAATATCTTGAGAAAAGCGGTGGTCTGGAAAGGCTCCAGCTGTTGTCTATTGGTTAACGGTATGAAGCTCGACAAAACATAGACCAATTTTTTGACCCTATCTTGTGTGATGCAAGGGTTCTAACGTTAATTATTTTACCATTAAAAGGAAATCATCCACTTTCCTCTTAAAAGCCGATGAGTGATCAGCTGAACAAATCGCTGGAGGTATTTTATCCAAGGGTGCGGCGTATTTAGCTATGAAGAAATTGAGCTGCAATCTTGTCTCATTAATTGGGACAGCCACCGTGAACCTGCTTTGTTGTAATTAGTACCGAAATTCTGTGGGTATTCTGAGTTCTGGTTATCAGCCACAAATCTGATGTTTAGTGAGCTTATGGAGGGAAGGTACATTATTTTTAGTCTTCGTAGCAAAAGATGATCTGTATGTGAAAGGATGCAGAGCCGTTTGTAAATCAGTTTTAAAGGATAGCCTGCTAACCGCTTTGTGAGTGATAGCTGTACGTTCCGAATGGATATTCGGCTACTCCGTCTCATTTTGGAGTTAACTGTTGATCCATGCTACAAAAATAGTCGAACAGGAGTCTTATAGATATTCAGTTTACCCTCTTGTAATAGGGGTGTTCCATAAAATAATCTAATTAACATCCGAGTCTTCAAAATTTCATCGGTCTTATTCTAAAATGTCAAACGAACAAAGGTACTGAAGACCCGAATCTCGCAAAGGTGAACTGCTTGTAATTACTTTTCCGTCTGTATCAAACATCCCTGGTGGCACAAAAAGTTTATGAATTAAAATACCACTTTTTCCGTAGAAAGCTTCACTAACCAATTATCCCTAAAGAGATTAGTGAATTGAGATAATGCAGCTCTTTTCTTACGGTTGTGCACAAAGGGTGATGGAAGAAGGTGCATAGTACTTTTTGGTCATCACAACAGAAAAAAGGGATTTCGTGAAGGGGTTACACTAAATACATTGTCCACCTACGCTGAAAAGAGTATCGAAAGCTACTTCGAATGATTCCGCTTAGTACGATGTTCTGCAGTGGCACTGCATAATTTGCCTTTACCCCCTGGGTGCTTCAAGACAAATAAGAAAACAACCAAGAATGTAAAGGGTCAACAGTGCCGTAGGCTTTTACTCCGACCAAAAGTCGAGAGTGAGAAATCTGATCAGGAGCTTCAGTCTTGTCAGGAAAAAATATTACCCTTGTTTTGCCTTTGCTGTTAGGCAACGCTCCGAAACACGAAGGATCAGCCATACAAGTAGAACATCATCTGTGCTCAATAAAACTAATGTGGACCGTACTTATGCTAATAACGGTAATAACAATAACGGTATATTACTCTACCGTGGCCAGGAAGCTCCCAAGAGCAAGGGACCAGGGTGTATAATATTACCCAATGAGACAAAAGATTTCTTGTTTAAAAAGCAGGAGCCGCCCACCTTAGCAACAGCAGAATAAAGCTGGCAGAAGTTATATGACTTATAGCTACAACTGTAATCGCGGCGAATACGGGCCGGCTTCGATACAGTTACGGGCGACAGAAAGGAATCGGCAAGGCATGAAATAGTTGAAACGAATGTCGTCTTGGGATTCAGGAAGTACAAGATCCGTGAGGATGAGGCGGTATTATTCGGAGATACCTTTTCAGGTTATTTGAGAGAGGCAGGCACACGGGGAAAAACCACATGAAGGTAGGCAAGAGAGTGTTTGCGAATGGGAAAGAAGCTAGGATTCCGTGGAAAAGGTGAGATGGTCACCAGAGCCAATAGATATCACCCGGTGATTAGAATCCACGGCCGGCGGAAGAAGGATAGGGTAAGTAAATGAGAAGAAGGAACTGTCAAGCGAGATACTGCGAAGGAGGAAAAATATATCGACATAGGAGAGACAGTAAAGATGTTTTCCTGGACTTAGGCCTGACTGCTCTATCAAAATGATAAATATGGCATTGTATTGTGACTCTCTGGGCTTTTCTGCTTCCGTGCTGGCATTCTTGGTGAGGACGGCTGACAGAGCTTGAGATTCGAGTGTCTAGCCTGTAGAGATGCTTCAGAAGGAAGGGCATCACCGAACGTTATTCATATGGGTGTCCTTGTATGGTCAGTGATCACTCAAAATTATCAAAGCGAGATTCAGGCCAGGTATGTTGTATCAGCGAGTGACTGCTGTTGGTAGTGCACGTCATCCTCTGAGTATAGTTCTCTATCGGAACAGGAGTTGGGTTGTTACGGCATGATGATTATCGATCTCCGGACGAAGTGGTCAGTGAAATCTGGCGAGGCATATTGGTTGAGAATGATGGAAGCTGTTTGCTGGTGCAGTATTAGTCGGTGTATGGTTCGTCGCTTCATAGGCTAGAGTGGAGACATTATCGGGGGAAAAGCTGTATCAGAAGGCCGATCGATCTATTCTAAAGCTTCCGAGAGTTTTTGTGCCTGCTGACCAGATCACGATCAAGGTAGCCTGCAAATGAAGCGTTCATTTAGGGCCTCTGCCAGCACCAGCCAGACTTTATTAACTGCAAATCTATTGCGCAAAGTGACATGGCAGGATAAGCCAGTTCATGGAAACCACTCTGTTTTCGAGGAGTATACTGGGGCATTGCGATAGATATAACAATATCCGGCAGAATCTGAAGTAGGAGGAAGCAGCAGTCTGGAAAACGTTCCAGCCGGAGATTCTGGCTACCAATTCAATGTTAAGTTACATTTGAGGTTATTCCCAAGCTCCGCTTCAGTGAGCCTTTTCATGATCCCTGAGACAACTGAGGTGTGACTGACAAGTCTGTAGCACGCCGGGTCTTGTTTTGATTCCTCTTCATGGACTGGAATAATAGCTGGGGCTTCTCACTGGCTGGGACACAAACTGCTCTGCTTAGATAAGTTAATATGTTTGACGATAAAACTGGAATATCTGGTCAGCCTAACCCGAAAACAGAAGTAGACCACAAGTTTGGTCCCTGGAAGCGAGAAAATCTTAAATTTGTTAACAGCGGTGATATATCGTTTAGGTTAAAAGAATCAGTGGAGAGATTTTCCGAAGAATTTAAAGTAGGGATCGGAACAACAGGGGCAGGGCTATTTGGTAACTGAGATGCAAAAAACACATTGAAAGCCTTGGATAAGTCTTACACTTTTTACGCAAGCTTTATCGTAAAAAGAGAAGAGCAGCCAAAGCAGATTGAGTTTTTCTATGATAACTTACCGCAGCTAAAATTTCCACCCTTTTGGGATGCGCAAAGCAATCTGCTCCTGTTTTCTCTTTGTCCTCTTCGAACAGGGGATAACATCTCGAGACAGGTACACCGATCACTTGTTCACCGATGATCTCTCGTTTTGAGGGAAGTATATTGTAGTTTTGAGAGCCGCTGTTTCTTATGAGTTATTCTGTTTAGTCTTAACACGTTTATATTTATAATTTTCGGACCTGGTCATTTTGAGACAACCATTTAGGATAGAATGAAGCTAGTCTGCTACTGTTTGTTGTTCTCATGACAGAAGAAATTCATTCAAATCTTGGGGGCATATAATCAAAGATATTTGGCCCCGTTTAGCATTACTGAACAAGCCAGTACCCTGGAGTTGGTGTCGAATTTTTTGATGAAGACAAAACCTACAGGAAAAATCAAGCGATCACCTCCAAGAAATTTCTCCTCAGCCGGAGTGATGCCTGTTTACTCCCAGGGTGAATACTAGGCTTAGGGTATCATTCATTCTCGTTGGGAAAACACGTGTCGAACCCATCCCCCGGGGCGGTTAATAGCCAAAAAGTCTAGTGAGTCTTGCAGGGAAGAAAATGTTGACCAACAAGCGGATGGTGAATTAAATTCAGGTACGGTGAGCATGGGCCCAAAATGGAGGTCTATTCAAAACATTAACAAAATGGAGCAATGTTTATTGATCTGGAGGAAGGTTTCACAGAAACAAAAATGAAAGGTTGATGAACTGTACTGAAAACACAGGGAGCACAATCCTATATATATCCCAAGTGTGTGGTCAGACTGGCCTGAGGGTAGAACGGAATGACTCAGCAACTCGTTGCTGAAGCACTACGGTTGGAAGCGGCCGAAGGCAAAATTCAAGTTTTCACACAAACAAACAAAAGCGTAAATGAGTTGCTAGTGGGTTAGCTCGAAAAAGTAACTCGGAATATAGTCACTTTCGCGGGGCATATGGAACACTGAGGGAGTTTGAATACAGATCGTTTACTACTGCCTCCCTGTTGTCATACAGCACGTCACAAAGTTTGCAGGGGCGCCCGGCATGCCGATGGTTCTCGACCCGTTTTGACTCACGCCAAATATGCGCGATGCTTGGCTTTGTTTATCGCTATGCAAGCAGTGCCTCAGCACGGTGAAACTTCACTCCAACCAACTGTTTGCTCCAGCTTAGTAGTCCAGCTCCATCGTAGTCATTACTATTATTCTCTTTCTGTTTAGCTGCTGGGTAGTGCTCTTGCTTCCGTTCTCCCTTCCTTTCTAAATTTCTTTCTCCATCCTTTTTATTTCTCGCATTCAATAACTCAGCAATTCTTCCAGTAATTTGCTTGAGAACTAGAAAATCTCAAGTATCATTTGAGAAAACGTCACCGCGGCAGCCTCAAAAAACAACTGATGAAAGTATCAACTAAGTAGAAGCCTAACATCCCTTGTGTCTCAACATCTGACGTCAGCCCAGTAAAACAAAAGCAGAAAGCCAAGTAGCATACGTTTGTTTTGCTGGCTATGTGTGCCAATATTCTTAATGAAGGCATGGAAGGATTTTAGCATGGAAGCTGAAGACTATCCAGAACAGACTCGGAGTTTCCGCCTCTGATGCTTCACATGGGACCCTGCAGGTGCACGTGTATGGACACAGTTTCAAGCTCAATCTCGCACTGCCATTCGGTCCTGTCCTGTCCCGTTGTGAGCTTTGAAGATTGATTTTTTTACTCTGCACCTCTTGTTCTACCAAGCTTTTTTGAGTTCGCATTTTCCTCCTAGTTGTACTTTATGTAGCCTGCCTGGGAGGGACCACAGTCAATCACAGTACCATATATGGTTCCAAACTAGGCTGGAGCTTGAGCTGGGACCAGTAAATATTCGATCTTCCTGGAAAAGCAATCACCGCATCGGTACAGCATGCAACAAGGAAGTCTTGATCATCGCCAGTTCTTCGGTGGTTATACAGCCCCACGCAACATTACAATTGCACGGTTTCAAGGTTCCGAAAAAGTATTCTTTTCACCATTCAGGAAGCACCATGGACGTAGTCAAGCCAAATCACATTTAACACATCCCCCTGTTTCGGGCGGCTTCAGACTTCATACCGGCTGGCAACTTTGACCACTCTCAGTTCATCACTTGAATGCTCCTGCTCAATGGGTGTTTCTATAGTGTTGTTCGAATCAGCCACTTCGTCTCCATTTTCGGCTTCCTCCTATCACATCTCGTCATGGCCTCCATTCGTTGCTTTCTCATCCTCAACTTACCCATACTTCCTCAGGTGCACCCCATTCTTCCTTATTCGACGAGATTCCGAGTGTGTTTGATTGGATCTTGTTCTTGAGCACAACAGTACTTCTCCTTTCGTCTGGAGTTCTTCTTTCAGTTCAGTTGCTTAAATCCTCGTTGTGTCACCTCGCTTGATTGGACGTAGCCTTTTGCCACTCTGGTAGCACAACCTTTCTTGCACCACCATTAGCTTTTTCAGTTTCAGTTAAACCAATAATGGCACCGAGACATCCGGGGTAGAGAGAGCCGGCGCAAACGGGTAGGGTCGTTCGCGTCCGTCTTCCAAAGGGGCTATTCGTCGGGCTTGTTTGTACTTTTGCGGAGTGAACATTTTGAAGCTCAAGCAAAGCGATAAACAGATCGCTGCTCTCAAACTTCCGTTTCTCGACTATCACCCTCTCCTGTTCGACAACACGCTCTGCTTTACCATTGCACTAACTGTGGTAAGGACTTACGATGTGTCGGTTGGAGTGCCTCGACTACGAAAGTGCCTGGAGCTCCTCACTGTGGGACTGAGGACCACCAGCGAAAACCACTGAGATCAGGACTCCATGCCGTGCGAACATGGCTGCAGTCTGCTGATAACTTGCTCATCTGGTCCCGCCCTCAGAAGGTCCATTCTGAAGGAGCCAGTAGCATGATCAACCACCACTGGGTAGGCATTCTTCCCGTGGTAAAAGATATCCAGCTCCATATTGTTCCAAGTGCAGCCGGGCTTTTGGCGCACCTCCATCAGTTCTCTCGTTTATCGATGGTCGAACTGTCTGCAAATTTTGCAATCCGCCCTGATCTGTGAAACTTTTTCTGCCGTACCCTACTATTAATATGTTTATCTAGCTCCAGTAATACATTAATTGTTACCTGAGTGTAAGTGATGTGACGGCAGCATAGAGCCCTCTTTAAGGCCTGCTAGACACCAAAAGGCCCATCTTGATGATAAGTTCATCCTCTGGTATTTGCTCATCGCGAACTTTGATATAAGGTTACACATGCCAGCGAAGCCCTCTTATCTTTCGTCCAACCTCGAGTGATAACCTCTCTCAGGGATTTCGGACACGGACATATCATGATAACATTCTAGATTTGGGACAGTTCCGCTTCCGCGACCATCTGTGCAGTGCTTACCGACTCATTTTCACCTTTGCCTTCCGTATCCGGTAGAAATGCCTCGAAACTTTCAAAAGCCATCATATGTTTCCTTCGTTGATAGTGCCGTCCATGCATATGTGATTGAGGTCTTCTTGATGAGATACGTGGCGTCTTCTGCACGACCGTGATAAATGACGTACGACAAGAGTATATATGCATACGTCGATCGAAGGTCCAACTGTCATGCTTTCCCAGAGTTTGCGTAATTGCAACCAGTTTTTTGTGGACTTGAGTATAATTCTTTTCACAAACTGTTAACGTCCCACAGCGATAATCAGGCTCGCGGAAGCACTGTAAAAGAACGGCCCCTAAACCTCGCTGACTGCTGCTGTATAGTGTGTTTTGACTCAAGAAGCCATCATAATACGCCAGGACTGGAAAGCTCATGATAAGCTGCTTCATGCCATCGAATGCAAGTTGCTGCCTATTTGCCCACACCCACGCTCCCATCTTATATGTTGCCAGGGGTAAAGGCCCAGTCTTTTCCGCTGGCTTCAGTGAGAATCTTTACGGACAGTTGATCAGTCCTTAAAATGTGAGGTGCCTTCAGTATCGGTTGGCCCGGGCACGTCTTCTACTGCGCTTATCTTTTCCGGATCCGGTTTGACCCTCGAGCCCGTGATTCCATGGCTGTGGAACTTGATTGCTGCTTCATAGATAGCCAACATTTTTCTTATGAGCTCGATACGAGCACGGGTACTTCGATGTAGGTGAGAATCAGACCTCCGGTTGAGCTTCTCGATAATTTTGCCAAACACTGGGATAATAACTAAGAGTGAGTGAGCCACCATTTGAAGAATCCTTCTTCGGAATATTTCGCTGGCAACTTTCAGGTCAAAAAGTTGGTGCTTTTGATGGTACCGACCATTCGATGTGCCAGTAGTAGTCAAACGATTCGAGGTTTCATCCAACAAAGAATGACAGAACCCTGAATTAAAACCATTTTTCGTAGAGCCCCGCTTGTTTGATAACTCGAGAAAAATATGATCGGATCGATGTAATATTTATAACAACAATGGTATAATTCGGAAGAGCCCGAAGCAAACTAGAGCACACGATTAGATAGTTCGGGTGACCTGAGAGTCGAAGTTTCTAAAAGAGTAGAATGCGGGTATACGAAGAACTAAGGAGGAAAGTCAAAGTAGGCCAAAAGGATAATAACTGCAGGCAAATCCCGAGTTCAAGATAACGTGGTCGGCTCGGGCTCACGCTGATTGAAGCCGGTTAAGAAGTGGAAGTACATACATGTGCCAAAAATGATCACAACACTTGAAGATCTTAGCGTTGTCAAAGGATACCCGAAAAAGCTTGTAAAAAGTAGATCTTACCAGGGAAACTTAAAAAGTCACTAGTGTGCTGCAGAGTACGAAAAGTACGTGGATAGAAAACTCAAGAATATACAATGGCTGAACAGCAGAGATAAAATGCTTTCAATCAGTCGGTCTATATAATAATAAAATTTAATGTCAACATGCCGGAGGAGTCAATCGCAAGGACACAGAACAAAAAATCCGACGGAGAGAGGGGGAATGTTACAGAGAGGTTATGAAAGAAGTGACCAGGGGAAAAGCGGTAGGGGCTCAGCGTATTATTTATAAGAATATAGGGGTATCATAAATTATCGGCGAAGAAAAGGAAATATGGTGATAGATTGACCTGAGTTGCCTTATATGTAGCTGGAAAAGGCAAATAATAATGGTATATTTCTGGACCGTGGTCGAGAGGCATGCATGTTAGCATGATCAGAGTTTACAATATCACTGAATGAGATGGAAAATTCACAAATTTCAAAGAGAGATTCGGACATCACAGCAACAATAGAATAAAGCTGAGGAGAGTTTAGATGAATCAAAATGACCAAAGAATACACGGTGAATAAGAATTGATTTCGAGTCAACTACGGCAGTAGTAAAGAATCGGCCGGAAGTAGGAATGTTCAGACGGACGTTGTCTTAGGGCGCAGGAAATAAAATATTCACAAGAATTATGCAAGAAAATGATCGGTAATGCACATTCGTGTTCACCTAAAAAGGTAATTGGCGTTGATGTTAAGGAGGCAGGGAAGAATTCTATGAAGGTTCGCAGAGGAATATCAATTTTCATAGATTTGCGGATATGAAAAGGAATAGTACCTCCCAAAAAGGTGAGACGATTTCCATGAGAAGTAGTGTGAATCATCTGGTGTCGGCAGTTCGCACGTGGTGGAAAATGGATGAAGTGCCAGAAAGTAGTAGTCAGCAATCGGAACGCGGTGTCCAGGAGGAACAAAATAAGGCAAGACAAGGGTGAAAGTCTGTGCAGTAGACCATGTTATGCTGGTAAATTGACGAATACGTCATTATGTTGAGTTTTCCGTGGCTTTTCTGTGTCCGTGTTGGGCTTTTTGGGCAAGGATTGGCTGCGGTTTTTGCTCGCTGTTTTATCATGGGGAGGAGGCGGGTATCGCCGAATCTGGACCGATCGCTATTTAATCAGGAGTCCTCGCACGGTGGCTTCGACATCGGAGGGTCTTTTAGTGATAATTACTCAGTAAGCCCAAGAGAGGCGTACGCAGCAATACCAGGACTTCTTTTGGGCGAAACCCGGTGGCCAGATCGTATTCGAGGTAGCCAGCCTTTGGTGCGGTTGTAGCCTGGCAGAGAAAAAGACAAGCTGTCCGCACGATATATTACAGCCAGGCGACGTGATGGCCGGGTGGTTCTGAAATTGAAAAAGGGAGGAAAGCAGTCTGGAAGATGTTCTATCTGAGGGTTAGCGTGAGAAAAATAACAGACAAGAGTACGAAGGTTAGCAATGATGCACAATGGTCTAAGTGAAATGAGGAGTCGTTGGTATGGTGAATCGGTGTTCGTGAAGGCGAACTGGGTTTACACTACTAGGCAAAGTTATTGATTACCGATTCGGCCGTTCACCGGTAAGTCTTATCTTTAGGGGTTAATAAAGCCGTGGAGGTGCTTTTGGACTAGAGTCTGAGGGCTACGTGAGAAAGCAGCTGGTCAACACGAAGAAGCTTGAATGGCAGGTTTGCACACCAGGTCTAGGGGATATAATAATAAAGGTATATTTCTCGGCCATGGTCGAGACGCACGCGCTAACGCATGATCATGGTGTCACACGTTACTCAATAAGATGAAATATTCACAAAATTCTAAGTATGAAAGTCGAGAGTATCAGAGATGGAAAAACATAGACAGCAACAGTTTGAATGGATCATTCTGATTATGGTTTGCGCGGCAGTTTTGAACCAGTTTCGAATCCGGGCTAGGCAGTGATGCGCGGTGGAGATGTCGAAGAAATCGTTAACGCAGTGCTAAGAAGGCATTATGAACAAGAATGATGTAAGCCAAGGAAACCGGAGGCCAACTAAGGTTCTGCAGATGGAGTAAACTTTGATCAGGTAAAAAAGGGGGGAAAATCGACGCATGCGAAGAGGATAGCGATCCATGAAGACAATGCAGACCCTGAATGACGGATTTACCGGAGTTCCATAAACGGAATGAGTTTTGAAGCAAGGGGACATGAGGCCAATTTCGTGAAAGTGAACTGGTGGATGTGGGAGAAACAGCAGTCCATAAGAAGGTTAGTTTAGATTCAAGGCCAATAACATGTACTATTCAGAAATAAGAAGGCGCAACTAGAGGGTTCTCGAGAAGTGGAGTCAGTTTCCAGCCGGCTACGGTTCGGAGGAAGGACAACCTGTGGTAACGGATAATAAAGTGGGAAAATCTCCGCATGGACTTCAGCGTTATTATGCTGTTTCACTAACAAATATATATGTATGTATTGACGCATTTGCCTTCAGTGTTATTCAGCGTCATTTTTGGTAACGTACGGCATCGAATGCGTAAGTTTCGTCTGGCAGGGCAAAGTGTGTATCGGTCAATCAGCCGAGTGTGGCTGTATATTAGCGGCATGCGCGTGAACTGGAATTCGCGTTGGTTGCGTTAGAAAACGCTGAACGATTTGATAAGCAATTAGGGGTATCTCCTGTTGTGTGGTTTGATTTCAGTCTCAGTTGCTATGGTAGGTTCCACTTGAGTCTGTCCGTGCGAGTCAAAGCGGCATCCTTGGTTAGCCAATTTGGCGACTGAGATGGTGGGAGACAACGAACCTGGAATAAAGGGGGATTTGCAGTCTGGACGTGGTTCCATCTGTGGGTTATGATAATATATGAAGACAATAAACAATGGATTGGTTAGGTCTATGTGAGTGGGGCATGGGTAAAATAGGCTTGCAGTGGATTTGCGCTATACTGCTAGAGGCTGACGAAGTTGCGTACCCTGGCTTGGTAACTGTGTATGCATTTCAAAGGATTTATGATTTGCCCTTGAGCATGGTATCGCTGGGATACTAATAAAAGACCTAGGGCCTCACGGTTAAGAGTGGTCAGTAATGATAACCCTCAATACCGTTTGCTTACGCAGAACGTAGTTTGGCAACGAGGCGATAGGATAGGTTTGAAATAACAGACTGAGCGAGTAGAACTAACATACTGTTTGCGTGGCGCTACGCTGTTACTGTCTCTTTCGGTATAGTGGTTATTCTGTACTGAGGAGTCAAAGTACATGGGACTATTGGGGTGACAGTAGTGATACATTAGAGGTAATTGGTCACTTGTCTTGGAACATTGACGTGAGTTCATATATGCTCTTCCTCGATAGTGCTATCGTACTGAGATTAAGCTCAATGTGAGCAAGGAAATCTGATGTGGATATGATTGCATGGTTACCGTGGTATCTTTTTCGTTGTTATCGTACTTCAAGGCAGGACTACACCGATGTGAGGACTGGTTTGGGGAACCGTGAGTGGTGGGTCCAAATTTTCGTCAGGGAAGCAACCTCTAACGGTCTACATTCGGTGCTCATGGTAGGCGGCACAAGGGCCAGCTTCAGGTAGGGAGGTAGCACGATACACAACTACTTGCATCCAGCACGTGGCGCTCCAAGAATGATCCACACCTTTTTTAGACGTTCCTATTATTCTTTTTCAATGGTTTTATCACAGTCAGGTATCTGGCTGTCAGAGAAGGCGGAGCTGCTTTGGTGGGCGACCACAGCTCCCACGCCCCGGCCGAAACATGGACCGCATGTAACAAGCCGCGTTGGGAATAGGTCAACCACACCAGTCAATCCGTTGCGACACTACAACCCGGAGACATGGGTCACATGTGACAAGGCTGGTGTGCCTGGAGGACAAAACAGTGGGGTATTTTTTTCTCTCACTTTTTTGTGCCAATCTCTTACTTTTTGGTGTTCGTGTCTTATTGGTGGTCAACTCTGTGCAGGAAGACCATCACGGCCAGGAATGTTTGCAGAAGTGCCGCGCTAACACTCGCCTTATCCGTGAAGTCAGAACACCCAGGCCGTTTACATGGGACAAAAAATGCAGGGGGAGGTAGGGTCAACCACAGCCTGCGATTATTCGATGGGGTTTATGTTCAACACAACGCCAGTCTGCACAAAGATGGGGTACAACTTTCCGCACTAACAACGTGATTCGTCGGTACGATCCACAGATGGTTAGTAGTTTGCTGGCTAAGTATCAAATGTTGTATAGGCCAATCGTGGAGGATGCTAGATTTCTGTGATAGGGACAGAATTTGAGCTGTGAATGTCTAATGGTGACTACTGGATGGAGGTTGAGGAGTGTGATAGGTGCTGCGTCTTGGGTTAGAGACAGAGGCAAAAACCTAATAATAATCAGCACTGGGAATGTTCAAAGACTATCTTTCATGCTTCCAGTGGTATTTCATATAATCAAATACGACTTCTGAAGCACTGGCCTCAGTCATGAGAGTTATTATGTTTAGGCATTGTAAACTGGTAGGTTTACGCTTAGGTGATGGCAACTACGGCGTATGGTGTGGTACATCCTAGATTATCAAGGGTTCGGGTTAGTATACAACGCTTTCCTCATAAGCTCTGTCAAAATACATATAAGGATTCGTAAGAGCTATCAGTTTTTGGATGTCCAGAGCTACGTGTAGTCTAGACTTAAACATAATTAGGGAATCTACGGAACGTACATCAGCTGGGAGTTTATTCCACAGAGTTGCATATTTCAGAAGGAAGAAGTTTTGCCTTAAGGATTTCCGAGAAGTAGGGATCGTGATACGGTGTTCCCTATTGCACAGCTGATGTGTCGAGTTTATACTGAACTGAACTTGGCTGGAGGATACAGCTTGTTTGTGGAGCAAAGTAAACAAAAATGCGAGGTTGAGTTTTATTCTCCTAAGCCAAAGGGGATCAAGCCGCAGGAGTGTACACCGCTGTCTGTAGGTCAGGGTCGTAGAGGGCCCAAACAGTTTTTTGGTAAATCGACGCTGTACATTCTCAATGTCGATAATGTCAAGTTTATGCATATTCGAGAACACAAGCGTACAGTACTCTACGGTTGGGCAAATATGAGTTTTGAATATCTCTAACTTACTGTTCGCGAGAAGAAAATTTCTCTGCAACAAGCCAAGGGACTTATTTGCCCGTGCAGTTATGTAGAAAGTGTGTTCAGAGAAATTGAAAGTGTAAGAATATTGCAGTCCAAGGTCTCTAACTGTTGGGGAATATGGGAGTGAGACACCGCCAATCTTAAGCGTATCATAAGGAATATTGCAGTTTAGCGAGAGATAACTGCTTTTGTTCAGTGGAAATTCCATTTTCCAGCGATCGCACCAGGAGGATAAGGACCTTACGTCGACCATGATGTTATTCAGTGCTACAGGTAGGTTTCCTCGTTCGAATTCGTAGACTATCTTCATATCATCGGCAAACAAGAAAATTTCGCCATAAGTGATGACATTGCGAATATCATTTATATATAGTAAGAACAGCAGTGGTCCTAGAACACTACCTTGGACAACCCCGCTGTTTACTGGGTGGGGGTCTGATATCTGACCGTTGATGCAGGTAACTTGGTGACGGTCTTGTAGATAGGATTTAAACCAACTGAGTGGGGGTTTTCAATACCGTATCCATTAATCTTGTTGAGTAACTGCAGATGTGGCACCCTGCCGAAGGCTTTTGTCATATCAAGATAGATGATGACGAGTGCTCTGTCTTTGTCAGCAGCTGTTGTTACCAAATTTAGAAAGTCAAATTGGCAGGTTGAACACGACCGTGATTTGATAAATCCGTGCTGTCTTGGGCTGATGAGCTTATGTGCAGAAAGGTAGTCGGTCAGGTAGTGTTTTACGACTTTTTCTAGCAGCCTCGAGATCATTGGCGTATGAATAATCGGGCGGTAATTGGCAATGTCATGCACTGCGCCTTTCTTGTGCCTGGGGATAATAATGGATTTCTTCCATTGGCTGGGGAAGGTCCCGGTTTGCAGAGATAAATTGTATAGGTTTAGTAGTAGTAGGGGAATATCCGGGCCGCCTAGAGCGAATATTGCTGACGGTAGGCCGTCAGGACAGGGGTAGTAGGTCGATTTGAAGGTGTGAATGTATCTATTTATATCCGTAGTGGTAACCGTGATAGAACTGAGTGAGGAGTTTGTGACAGACGGGGTGACAAACTGGGTACACGATGGACTGAGAGACACGGTGGTTGTGAAGAAAGTATTAAACTTGTCAGCTATCTTTCGAGGTGAGGTTATGAGGTTATCCAAATGGATGATCTGCTTTTATGCATCGAGTTGATTGTGGGGCACGATCCCTGTGTAGCCGGGCTAGCTCTTGAGCTTTGCTTGGGTGGCGTAACGCTTTGGTTTCTTGCTTTAGTTGTAGGTCACGGGCCTTGCGGTGGATTTCGTGATAGAGGTGTTCCAGTCTGAAGACTGTAGAAAAGTGTCTATTTCGTTGGTACTGCCGTCGAAGCTCGTCGTGTTTCTGCTTTAGCCTGGCTATATGGTAACCTTCTGGTCTGGGTGGATTGTAGGGGCGTGATATGTTTTCGATGCATGAGTGTAAACTTGAGTAGAGTAGGCCAGCGGCGAACTGGGGATTCGCTGTTAGGAAGAACTCGTCCCAGTTTCTGGAGCGAATTTGCGAGGGGATATGGTCCCATTTAAAGTGACGGAAGGAGGGACCGTTACATGGTAGGCTAACAGTACGTGGTTTGACTTGAAATCTGAAACTGACGATTTTATGGTCGCTGCCTGTGTAGTCGTTTAGTACGGAGGCAGAGACGTTCGTGAGACCCAGGGTAGATATCAGATCAAGGATGTTATTCTTTCTGGTAGGTTGTTTTACATGTTGGGCCCACTGGCCCAGGTGAATGCATGAGGCAAATTGCAAATACTTGTAGGGGGCAGAAAAGGAGGACCAATTTACGCCCTGGGCATTGAAGTCGCCTGCTATAAATTTACCTCCAAATGGCAGGTCAGCGATGTAATTAAATGCATCAATGATGGGAATAAATGTGGAAGTGTCGTTTCTGGGGGGTTGATATATACAACCTACAACTATGTTCATCTGGGATAAAGAAATTGTAAACCATATAGAATCTTCAACATTTGCCAGCACGGTATTTTCCAGTAGGGTGGCAGATAGGCTGCTCTTGACATACCCCATGCAACCTCCACCGCGGCGGTAGATTTGTTGAGTCCTGAAGGCTTGATAACCGATCAGTTATATTTGGTCAGAAGGTATGTTCTCGGTGAGCCAAGTCTCAGTAATCAGGACTATGTCGAATTTAGCGGACGACAGCCAGTCTTTTTATAGCGGAAAGCTTGTTCAAGATGGAACGGGAGTTGAATATTGCTATGGTAAGCATTTCTGTAGGAGGCTTTGAAGCGTCAGTGGATTTGATAACCAGGGTGTGTGGCAAGGCGGTGATCAATGGGCGGGTCATCCATGCAGGAAGACTGGATGTGAGTTGCTACTTCCTTTTGGACTGCTCTATCCTTATCGCCGCACATTGTACATTGGGCCGAACACTCATGATGTTCAGTGGAGATTAACACTGGATGCTGAGGTGTTATTTTAACGCGGGCTAATAGATCTAGAGGGGGGCATGGTGACTGTAGGTGGGACCTTTGGGGCAAAACACGTATAATTCGGGGGAGAGTTAATAAAGAGGCTAGGGGGTCAGTATGAAAGCGGAGAGCAGTGGGGGAGGGGCAGCCATGGTTTTGATAGAGGCCTTGTGAGGAGAATGGTGAAAGGCAGAGTGAGTGGGATTTGAATGAGACAGGTATGATGTTTTGGATAGAGTCTGTTGAGGTGGCAGGCATCTCACAAGGCTCCATGGAAAGAGTGTGAGGGGGTGGAGTAGTAGCGAAAGGGCTGCTGATGAAAGGGGCCTTGGTGTGAAGGGTCAGTTGGCATAGCGTGCAGTGGTGTCGGAGTAGAATACGGCGATGTTGGGTGGTAAGAGAGCAGAGGATGTTGAAGCTGCGGAGGGTTCAGATGGGGCACACCATGAGGCGGAAAATGGTCGGGCGTGGGCCACATTTTGTGGTACCGGTTCGCAACGATGCTGGTAACTCGTCCTGCGTGGTCCGAGTTTGGAGGCGGTACATTAAGTGGAAAGTTTGTGATATGGTACTGCATCTGTGGACGTGAAGACGGCGGGGTCTGGGTTTGTGG
Source organism: Fasciola hepatica (assembly GCA_948099385.1). NCBI lineage: Eukaryota > Metazoa > Platyhelminthes > Trematoda > Plagiorchiida > Fasciolidae > Fasciola > Fasciola hepatica. Next base: position 1,668,701 of record CANUEZ040000012.1, on the reverse strand, counting down.
GTGTGGGATGTAGCAGTGGGGTACGCGGATCTCCGGAGGACCAAATAAATGCGCTGGTGGGCTAGCGCTAGGGTGAGCGACGAGATTTCGTGTTTATGGCCGAGGTGGAAGTCGTGAATGGGTAGTAGGCCGGTTAGCTGGAGCGCAAGAAGTCCTATGTCGACTGTCGATTAAAGATGGAAGCGTGACAATGTCAGTGCAGACGAGGTTTTGGCCACTGGGATCAACAGGTGACGAGGGTGACGTTGTGGCCGAAGCGCTGGGAGACAACGTTGCAGTTGGCTGGTCAGTGCGGGGTGGCGTGTTTGAAGCTGGCGGTTTGTTGGCTCGTTTGGCAGACAGACCAGAGCGTGGATGGCTGCTGGCAGAGAGGGGGGGTTGTATTGCTCGGCTGTGGGTAGACAGTGGTGGAGACTGGAGTGCAACATTGAGCCTTTTTGGGGGAAGTTGAGGTGCTGGAGGTGAACGGGACGAATCTAGGTCCACATTTTGCGCTGGTGCACTGGTTAGCGGGAGTGGTAACGAGTTGTTTACGGTGGAAACTTTCTCAGGGGACAAATTCCACGGTGGTGTTTTACAGGTCACAAGGAAGCGGCTGGGACACACTAAGAATCCAAATGGCAAGTTTATATGATAGATCAAGAGGATGTATAGCATGCGGAAGCCACAAATGAGTAGAGGGTAGATAATCGCTCTGATGGCCGCTTCGATAGCCGATCACTTGATAAAGATGAAGAGTCAGCTACGGAATCGATTAGTCTCAGAAGGCGAATAGGGATTGGATGTCGGATTTAGAATGGAATAAGTCAGTCGGCCAAGAAAGCAATAGAAAAGGAGTGGCTGGATGCTGGTCGAACCAGTTGTACAGCGGGAGAATGACACCACTAAATGGATAGGGAGACTGCCGGACTTAAAATGGAGGGAAAGTCGAAGGGAAACAGGCAAGTGTACAGTGATTTTCTTGCTTCATAATGTTTTGGTCGATAAATCTAAGTGTGGAAATGGAAGATATACCAAAATGGGGTGAGCATAACCATAGCAATTACAAGGGCGTGTAGTTTGCGGAAAGGATGACAAATTGGATGGCAGTTGGGTGCTCATCGGCAAATGGACGTTATGTTGAGTCTGCCACGCGCTGATGACTGGCGGGTAAGGCGAGATGAGACACATCCGAGAAGACAGGAGCCTAAAAAGGGCTAAAGCATAAAATATAGGGGCCATCAAAGATAAAGGTAGAATATGAACACTTATTGCCTACAGAATGAAATATATATAAAGAGAATCAAGCCAATGGCACATATTGATGGAGAGACATACTGACAAAGAGATAGAGGGAAGGCCGGAGGTGGACAAGTGTGCATTCAGTGATTTTTATTGTATAATAGGTGGACAATAATGATAACGGTATATTTTGGATGAGCCCGAAGCACGCCAAAGTGCATGATCAGATTATCCAAGTGGTGACAAAGTCGGAATTCACAAAGGGGCACAATATGTGTGCACTGTGTAGTGAAGAGAGTGTCAAAGTGGACTAAAACTATGATAGTGCCCGGCAAAAGTGAGGGTCAGTGTCAACTAATCAAATCGGCTGGCGGCTTTTGGAGTCGGTTGTGAAAGGAGGAATATGTGTATAAATAGTACCGGGAATAGTCAAAACAATAAATAATCCAGCCAACTCAATGGTATCTGTCAAAAAACGAGAGGGGAAGAAGAAAAACGTTCATCAAGTGGAATTCAAAGAGTCGTTTGCAAGTAGCAAGTTGTGAAAATACATGGATAGAAAATTCAAGGGTGTACAAGAATGGATCTTCAGATATCAAGTGCCATAAATCAGCAGCCATTGTGGTGGTAGAATTTGATGGTGAGATGCCGACAGTCAATCACAAGGAAAGGGACCAACTAATCCGATGGATGGAGGGAGGGATTTTAAGAGCGGTGATGGAATAAATAACCAACGGTTAGCCAGCAAGTGTTCGGGGCTTCATTTTCATTGATATAGGTATGACACGAAGTAACGTCAAGGATATGGAGTTATGACAGCAAATCAAAGTAAAGTGCTTTGTGTGGCGATTGCAGGTGCGAATGGCGTGCAAAAGCAATAATGGAGTAGAGGGTGGATAAGTGACCTGATGGCTGTTTTGATAGGTAGATCACACGGCAACGGTAGGGCGACAGCTACTGGACCAATGCGTCCGGCAAGAGAAACAAGAACGAGATATCGGATTCAGAAGAAAATGAGCAGTCGGCAGGGAACGCGGCATGAATTAAATTTGAACGTCAGGATGTCGCATGACCCAGTGACGAGTATGGTCGACTTCGTAGTTGAGATATATGATTAGGTGCAGCAGGAATAAACGCAAAGTGCCCGAGAATTCAAATATGATCGACAAGGTCGCGGGGGAGAGAATGCTGACAAAAAGCCGTTGAAAAACGCACAGATGAAAACTTGGAAACCTTGATGGCATGATGCCGGCTGAGGCAATCTCGAGAACAGTGTACAACAAAACGGAGTGACAGCGGGTGCGACTTCAAGTGTAGTGAAGGTAGAAATAGCGAGAGAAGAGCACGTAAGCATCGGGCAGATAATCCACGTTAAGGCTGGTATATCACGAGGTAACAACAAGGAGGTGGAATAATGGTTTTGGACCGATGTGAAGCGCAATTGCAGAGGCGGATAGCCTGCAGAAGTGGTAATCGAGTGGGGAGAAGACTACTGTCCGGGTGGTAGTTATAAATAATGAAGAATACGACAATGGTGAACAGAACTATGAAACCGGTGGTTTTGACAGGAAAACGGGATCAGAATAAAGGATTTGGTGTAACATAGGAACAGTCGGCGGACATGGCGGTTGAAATTGGAGGTTCTATACTGGTGAACTCAGAGGGATTGGGGGGCCACCGAGTGCTGTTGATGGGAAGTCCAGAGGGTTACAGGTAATGGGAAGCGAACTGTTTGCGCAGGTCGTGTGGTCGACAGATGACTATGTGAAAATAGAAGGTAAATCAGTATGGAGAGCGGGAAGATACACCGATTACGAAGATGTATAGATCGCCGGGAAGATGATGGAGTGGACGAATGGTAGGTTCTTATTCTTATTTACCATTGCAATAGGTGTGTCCGGCCATACTGACGTGTACTTGAAGCTGCGTGAAACGTTACTGAGTGGGTTGGGGTGTAATAACAGAGAGTATGGATGCTAGCCCCCCACGGAATTGTACATATATATATATACTTTATCAAGGGAAGTGTTTCACAGAAATCGGACGAGTGGCAGATCTAGTGGGACAGGGGAATGTCAAAGTGATGAAGGGGAGGCGGACGGAGGACAGGTGAGCATTCAACTGGTGGATAACGATTTATAAGCATGGAGGTGGTAACTGGGTGATGAACCAATCTTGGATACGTTGGAAGTGATTGCATGGACGAATAGCACGAAATGGTGATGTTATTGCAGGTGGACGGCAAGTGTACAACTTGTTGACAATTTTGACAGGTACCTCGGGGTATGACACCGGCAAAGCTGCATGGTAAACATATCTGAGAAGTACAAACGTGAAGAGGTCATGCGGCACTGTGAGCTCAAGAGACAGAAATCGATTGGAATGATTTAAAGGGGAAATGAGTGCTAGTCACAGGCTAGACTTCTAGGGCATTACAAAATATATTTCTGCGAATTTCATCGTCTGTTGAGGTTTGGTGAGGAAATGAACAGTGACAGTGAAAGTGCCAGCAGGTGGAGGGTAGCCGCGAGTTGTTACATGGTAACTGAGGAAGTTTACAGAAGGGACGGGAGAGTAAACGTACGTGGGATGCAGATAAGGTGGGCGGAGAGGTGCCTGCCAAAATGGACGGTTGTTATATGGGCGATTACCGGTTGCAAAGGGGGGAAGAAAGTTGGTGGGTGGGAATGACCGCTGCAGGCTATTAAGCACGCAACTGGGGGGGGGGAAATTTGCCGGGCTTGAACAGTTAAGTTGCAATCCCAATATTAAGAGCGGGCTCGATGGAACTGTCGTCGGAGATGACAGGGAGGGTGACATGTCAGCGGCAGAAGTACGAGCGTGGCGATGAGGTCCCTTGATCCACAAGCAGTGCTAGCGGGTGGGATTGAGCGCGCGATGGACACCTAACCTGAAAACTACTTTTTGGTGACAGAATGTGTGACCTACCAACCTAGTTGCGCCCACACATCGTAGCAGACGTCCTGCACGCCTGATGTGCACCGAACAAAGCAGTGGATCTTGCCGCGTCCCGCACCGTTGGGATTTGGGCTAGTCGTAGCAGTGCATGCAGTAGGGTAGTCATAGGTCCGGTAGCTAGGTTGAGAAGTTCCAAAGGCCAAAGCCAGTCGCACAGCACTCGAGTGAGGTGTGAACATCACACAGTGTCGAGAGTCCAACTTTCATACATAGCTAGAAAATGTGTCAAATTGGTGCTCGCGGGGTTGGACGGGCAAAAGCTACTTGGTCGGTAAATTCTGAAATAAAAGTAGAAACGGGCTGCAGTCTGGCACTGGTGCCATCAGTGGAGTTGGGAGAGGTGTAACAACAACGCATGGCAGAACCTCGGTGGAGGGCTGAATGATCAAGAGGAGAACCGGCCGTTACAACAACCAGGTCTTGGGATCTAGTATCAGACTGACCTGAGCCCAGGCGCGAACTAGCAACGAGCCTTAAAAATCACAAATGATCAGACCAGAGTGTGAATAGATAGGCGCGAAATAAATGGGAATGACATAGAGCAGAAACTAGGGAGGAGGAGAGTTCTGATCCGAAAAAGGAGGACGATGATTAGAGCCGGATGACGACTGGTAGCAGCTGTGGGGTTACTGAGAAGGCTTGTGTTAAGAGAGAATGGTAGGATTCAGTATCTGCCACTGTGTGAGAGGTTTCTCGGAGAAGAAACTTATATGGAATGAGGTTTAAAGATTAGCTAGAATTCAGGTCCTACTTCAAAAGCACGAGTCTCAGATATGATAGTGTCGGGTAACATCGGGCATTATCGACGGTGAGGTAATGCGCTATAGATGTTTTGAAGTGAGTTGGGGCAACACACCGATGAATTTCAATGGGGACTTTATCCCAAAGTCTGGAATATTTTAGCAGAAAGAAGTCAAATCTCATGGATAGTCTAGCACTCGGAATAAAAAGACGCAGATCTCTGTGATGGAAGAGGTGGTGAGTGGGAGGATGGAAAAATGGACTGCCAGCTCAAGAAAACGCCAAGCGAGAGATAATCCTAGAGAGGAAACAAACGTGAAGTCTCGCTCGGCGTAGCCAGAGAGGTTCCATGTAGAGGACGGCACAGAGCTTTTTATAAGTAAGTGTGGTGGAACAACCAAGCAGCTGTTTCGTAAACGAGCATCGTACACTCTGTGAAGTTACTCTGTCGGTTTGGAGAGTGTTGGTGGAGATGAAAGGGCAGCACTCTGAGCAGGGTCGGACATAAGACAGATACCGTAGGAGTATTGCAGATCGCAGGCCGAGAGAAAGGCTCAGGAACTCAAGGATATATCTGACATTGCACCAGAAAGAATAAGTGCTCGGGCAGTTGAGAAAACCAGATAGAGGTGTTCGGTATACCGCAGTTCTCAGGCACGTCAAAAAAGATAAGGTCGTCAGAAGGCTTGCGGCTTTAGCCTAGTTGAACAGTCCAGGTTCTTGAATCAACGGGCTTCAGATGAACCCCGTTGCCCTCCTCAATGAGTACCCTGGTAGTGTTTCTGTGGTCTGGAAATTCGTCCACCTGTCGCAACACAGCAGAACAAGCACCGAGCCTGGAGTCGGCAGAAGTGACGGCCTCACGGCTCGCGTCCGTGGTAACAATCCCCATGTCCCTTCCAGCAGACGGCTTTCCTAACATCCGATATCCTAAAGGACAGACATGGAAGAGTCGTTGTCGACGACGGATAAGCGCTTGAACCAGTAGTTTTATTGACCCGGAAAATAGCAGAAATTTTATACGGAGGGAATTTTGAGGTGTCCTCTGAGGAAAGCGATTGCCCAAATGGAACAGGAAGTTCGGTTCACCATAACATTATCACTCAACATCCAGCGAGAGGTTGTAGAGGAATCACCCATAATGCGGCATACAGCAGATGCCCAGTCATTGAAGTTTGGTGGAGCAGGGTGACGAAAGTTTACAGGTGAATTAAATACGATTCAAGTGAGGGGTTTGCTTAGATCAATTAGCGAACACAAGTTGAAAACTAGGTGGACGAAGGAGTTGATTTGCGTTAATATTACGAGGCCAGATAGGGGCAATGCATAAGGGGAACTGCCATGACACGCAGGTGATCGCACAGCGGAATGTGCCGGTAAGGGTCTGATATGGTGTGCTGGGAAACGAGTGAACGGTCAATAATCTGGCATGTTTATAGTTCACTTCCAGCAAAGGGCTGGAGAAATTGCCTTCAAAGTGCTAGTCGGTGTAGATTCCCAGTCGCGGAAAACTGATGGAAGAATGGGAACAGCTAAAAAGGTGAGTGAAATGGTGTTCAACTACTGGTTTATCTAAGGTGACTGCGGGACTGATGCATGAGGAATACAGGTTTACAACGAAGTGAGCATAATAGTGGTATATGTGTTGGATATCCGACGGAATCAACTAGAGGTAATGCATTACTGGAACTGTGAAAAAGCGCAGATAATTGAGTAACTGGACACGTTGAGGAAAGTCCAACCCCAGACTTTGGGGAGGTAAAAAAGATTACCGGCGACCCCGATTGTGGGCACTTGATCTCTAGCCGGAGATGTGGAAAAAGCGCCTAATGGATTGTGGCGCATGTGTCTGACCGTGACAACCTAGTAGAACACAGACAGGGTTTATTAGGTGAGCTAAATATCACGCAATTGTGGGTTTGTCTGGGTTCATTGGTGAAAGCATGGGGGCATCAAAGGCCGGCAACAAATTGGACGCGGTAGGTGGAAATAAAGTTTGCAGGTAGATTCGTAGAAATCAGTTCATGTAAGAATTGTCAGGATCGGCAGGTGATTGCGTGGCTACATATGCTGACGAGGTGCAGTGACAGATCAATCGAACGAATAATATCCTGGATTGTGGACAATTCAATACCAACCCGACTTTCAGGAAACGCAAGTGATTGAATATCCGTTGATGCAGGAGAAGGATACAGTGGAACAGAGAGTCGGTCTCACGCTGATGAGGTACTGGAAGGAGGAACACTTCGTGCATTGTGATATTGTTTTCAGGTGGGATAAACGATACCTAAATGATGGTTTTATTTAGGTAAATGAAGAGGTGACAAACTAATTGCCCAGTGGGTGAATGATTCCTTCAAAGTTTATCAGGGAGTTTGACGTTTGTAATTAAGATATCTGAAAATGAAGCCTTTTCATGTTTCGGTGTACGGAACACGGTAACTGGACGAGGCAGATTGAAGGTAGAAGTGGGATCAATTCAGATGGATAGAACGTAAGTCGGTGGTGGTAAATGTCGGTAGTGGCTACTGGCAGCATATATTTCTGAGCTGAGTGGAGGCGTGGGCATTTACCCATTTGGAATGTGACCGTTGTGTGGTGAATCTTGTCCAGGAAAATTAGAAGGTATGATTGGAGGCAGCAATACAATGCGGGGGGGTGGTGTCTTTCAATCCGCAACTGGTGCTATTGGATGAAGCTGGCTGTGTGCTGGAAGCCCAACCTGAAAATCACTTCTGGTTCACCAGAGGTGCGTTCCTTCACCCTAGCCGCACCCGCACATCGGTACTGTTGACGCAATCCCCCATTCCACCGAATGTACTCGCTCGAAGTAACATTTCAGTGATTCCGCCTTGTAGTCATCCTTTGTGGCTTGCTGTCCATCACCTCCGGCTAAGAGCCTGACTGCAACTTCAAGACTAATATGGATTACGCTCAGCTGTAGCACGTCCTTGGGCATGACCTGGCCTTGGTCTCCGGTGCGAATTCACACCTTGCTGGTCCATTTGCATGCATCCTTAGAGCCATGGTGCAGCCCTTCTCAAACTTCGGAAGTTTTCGGTGGCCTGCAGTTTGCCTTTACAAACTTTTGGTGAATCAGCAAATATCACACGGGATACGACAAGGCACAGCTTCACAGAGGAGCACTTGGATGAGCCTCAACCAATCAGAATCGCCACGGACGAGTCCGACGAAAGCTCCCTGTGATTGATCACCTTCGAGCCTACCAACTGTCTCATCTGATTGAACATACTGTTACAAGCCCATTCTGCAATACAACTAACGTTCTATTTCGCAGCCTTGGTCTTCTTGTTCCTGTCTCCAATCATACCTTCTAATTTTCCTGGACAAGATTCACCACACAACGGTCACATTCCAAATGGGTAAATGCCCACGCCTCCACTCAGCTCAGAAATATATGCTGCCAGTAGCCACTACCGACATTTACCACCACCGACTTACGTTCTATCCATCTGAATTGATCCCACTTCTACCTTCAATCTGCCTCGTCCAGTTACCGTGTTCCGTACACCGAAACATGAAAAGGCTTCATTTTCAGATATCTTAATTACAAACGTCAAACTCCCTGATAAACTTTGAAGGAATCATTCACCCACTGGGCAATTAGTTTGTCACCTCTTCATTTACCTAAATAAAACCATCATTTAGGTATCGTTTATCCCACCTGAAAACAATATCACAATGCACGAAGTGTTCCTCCTTCCAGTACCTCATCAGCGTGAGACCGACTCTCTGTTCCACTGTATCCTTCTCCTGCATCAACGGATATTCAATCACTTGCGTTTCCTGAAAGTCGGGTTGGTATTGAATTGTCCACAATCCAGGATATTATTCGTTCGATTGATCTGTCACTGCACCTCGTCAGCATATGTAGCCACGCAATCACCTGCCGATCCTGACAATTCTTACATGAACTGATTTCTACGAATCTACCTGCAAACTTTATTTCCACCTACCGCGTCCAATTTGTTGCCGGCCTTTGATGCCCCCATGCTTTCACCAATGAACCCAGACAAACCCACAATTGCGTGATATTTAGCTCACCTAATAAACCCTGTCTGTGTTCTACTAGGTTGTCACGGTCAGACACATGCGCCACAATCCATTAGGCGCTTTTTCCACATCTCCGGCTAGAGATCAAGTGCCCACAATCGGGGTCGCCGGTAATCTTTTTTACCTCCCCAAAGTCTGGGGTTGGACTTTCCTCAACGTGTCCAGTTACTCAATTATCTGCGCTTTTTCACAGTTCCAGTAATGCATTACCTCTAGTTGATTCCGTCGGATATCCAACACATATACCACTATTATGCTCACTTCGTTGTAAACCTGTATTCCTCATGCATCAGTCCCGCAGTCACCTTAGATAAACCAGTAGTTGAACACCATTTCACTCACCTTTTTAGCTGTTCCCATTCTTCCATCAGTTTTCCGCGACTGGGAATCTACACCGACTAGCACTTTGAAGGCAATTTCTCCAGCCCTTTGCTGGAAGTGAACTATAAACATGCCAGATTATTGACCGTTCACTCGTTTCCCAGCACACCATATCAGACCCTTACCGGCACATTCCGCTGTGCGATCACCTGCGTGTCATGGCAGTTCCCCTTATGCATTGCCCCTATCTGGCCTCGTAATATTAACGCAAATCAACTCCTTCGTCCACCTAGTTTTCAACTTGTGTTCGCTAATTGATCTAAGCAAACCCCTCACTTGAATCGTATTTAATTCACCTGTAAACTTTCGTCACCCTGCTCCACCAAACTTCAATGACTGGGCATCTGCTGTATGCCGCATTATGGGTGATTCCTCTACAACCTCTCGCTGGATGTTGAGTGATAATGTTATGGTGAACCGAACTTCCTGTTCCATTTGGGCAATCGCTTTCCTCAGAGGACACCTCAAAATTCCCTCCGTATAAAATTTCTGCTATTTTCCGGGTCAATAAAACTACTGGTTCAAGCGCTTATCCGTCGTCGACAACGACTCTTCCATGTCTGTCCTTTAGGATATCGGATGTTAGGAAAGCCGTCTGCTGGAAGGGACATGGGGATTGTTACCACGGACGCGAGCCGTGAGGCCGTCACTTCTGCCGACTCCAGGCTCGGTGCTTGTTCTGCTGTGTTGCGACAGGTGGACGAATTTCCAGACCACAGAAACACTACCAGGGTACTCATTGAGGAGGGCAACGGGGTTCATCTGAAGCCCGTTGATTCAAGAACCTGGACTGTTCAACTAGGCTAAAGCCGCAAGTCTTCTGACGCCGTGCTCCGACCTGACCTGCATGGTTTGTTTAACTATCCCAGTTTACTTCATGTCATTTGACATACCACAATGGCATTTGAGGTGCTTTTTTAGGGGGAATCATTTTATTCTCCCCTTGGCATTACGCATTAGTCTTTGGTGTTTCTGTGAGGCGATCTTTTCTCGCTCGAAGTTCTTTGTGCTTTTGTGGTGAAGGGCTGCACTAGCAAGTGTCAAGGAATTTTTGTTTCCTTTGTTTAGAGAACATTTGGGCTGTTTTCCCCACATTTTATTATTTTCTTCATGCCACGTCTTTCTGACCCTTGTCTTTCACCTAGTTCGGAAATCCTGTGGTAAACAGTGCAGAGTGCGAAATGTACAAGACGTGGGCTTACCCAAAATGATCAGGATTAGCAAAAGCCACCTATGTCGTTTACAACCATAAACCCTGGGCTGTGTGGGTCTGTGCTCCTTGCAAGGAGGGGGCCCGGCTCACCTTCACACTGCAGGCCCAAGGTCGGGATAAATGCCCGCAAGGTAGTACGACAGGCATGAGCCCCAAAGCAACTCAATCAGGTATCAGGAGGTAGGTTGCCGAAGTAGTAAGCACACCTGAGTGGCCCGTCACTGCAGTGGGTGGCCGAGACTCAAGTGTTTGCCGTGCGATGGCTGCCTCAACTCCCTTGAAGCAGACCGAGGAGGGCCACTGAACGGGGCAGAAGCCCAGAAGTGCGAGGCAGCCAGAAAAGAAGAGATAGGGTAATACGGCGAAGGATGAGCCAGCTAGGACCGGTAACCTGCGCTCTTGGTGTTAGAGAACAGAATGAAGAATCTGCAAAGACAGATCCTATCAGTGGAGAGGTTCTCAAGCCGCGGGCTCCTGATCCTAAATCAGGAAGAACCTTTCATAGGGGATTCAAAAGCTGGGCGAAATACGGGTAGGAGTAGGGTCTACGACACTGCGAATTGCAGGTTTTCAGTACCTTATTGCTCTAAGAAGGGTGCACATAGTGGCGACATGGAGTTCACCACTTGGGACCAAAGGCGAACATCATGCGAGTCCAATACTAGTAGAGTTCGCTGATGAGGCCACCCAAGATAGTCCTCTGGCGAGGGCAGCAGTAGCAGCCCACACCTCCAAGGGTAGATGCCAGATAGTCTCAGACGAGTACAGGGTAAGGCCTGGTGGTCTAGCACCCGCGGTGACCTGGCTAAACCTGCCAGGGCGATGGTGGGAAACCACCAAGTACAGCAGAATGCCTTAATCGGCTCTCGGTCCCCGACAATGACAGCAGTTAGGTAGCCGCTTGCAGGGTCGGAAGTTAGTGCAATTAAACACTTGCTGGAAGATGAAAATAGGCTGTACTTTCAGAAGGTGGGGGTCAGCGCGACCCTAGCCATTCCGGATGTTATGACAACTCCTACAGAGATGGCTGGGGAGTCGTCGGAAGTTCTAGGCCATCAGCCGGCGTCATGCACGCCAGAAGGGACGACCGATGCAGAAGGTCTACCATCTTCTCAGGAGTTGCCCCTGAGAACTAGACTGGAGTAAATTGTAAGAGACACCTGAGCGACCGGGCGAATGCGGTGGTGTTATTTGCTAGCGCGTGTAGTATTAGAAACGAATGAATGTAACTCTCCGAAGCCACTGGAGACGCAGCGCATCAATAGTTACCGTTATGAAGCATGGCTTTCTAAAGGAGACCATGTGCCAGGACTAACAAGTAACGGTTTTGCAATCTATAGGCAGGATGAATAACACGATCGCCTTGAAGGGGGCTGGCCATCCTCATTAGGTCAGGCACAAACCATCTTAAGTCTCGGACTAAGGTGTGCACTCGCAATGTCCAGCTGTGCACAGCTACGATCATCCTTCCGGGCAGAAAGGCCCCAAGTAAAAGCAGCGACCAGAATGCTTGCCTACTGCAGACTCTAACTGTACCAGTTAAGGGCACACAAAAGACCCTCGAAGTGGGTGACCCTAACCTTCCGCACGTTGACTGGACCGTTGAAGTCTGAGAGCCGGAATTGGGGGAAGAAACCCGCTCAGAACGGCCGCATGCAAATGCGTTGAACCAGCATGTTAGGGAAAATACCAGATATAGGGCTGGATGCGTTCCGTCCCCGCCGCATCTAGCGGTAACAAATCTCCTCAACGAGGTGTCTGGGCTGCATCACTGTGCACCGCTGGACAAGAATGACCACGTGTGTGTCAGATTCACCCCATTCATGCGGCGACCCGAGTTACCCTCAATGCTGGTTAAGAATTTCGGTGGTGTGGACATAGATAGGTTTCGCAATGGGGCGATGGGGCTGACTTGGGACATTTTATAGGGAGCTACTGTCGAGCAGCGCTGGCAGGTCATAAATGGATCCCTGAGTGCCCTCCAGGAAGAATCTGCACTTTAGAAACGAAAGAGTTGGGGGCCAACTATGCGGTGGAAGGCTGAGATGGCCAACGTCTTCAAACTCAGAGACCGCAGTTGGAACCAGTACAGAGCTTCCGGCAGTCTGCCAGCCTGGATCCGTTGTGCAAAGCTTAGAAACGAGGCTGTGAGCCTTCTGCAAACTTCTAAGCGAGAATACGAGCTCATAGTGGTCCAGTGAGTAAGACAGCGGCCGAAACAATTCTATAGCTACATGCAGTCGAAAGGCTCAGCAAAGAATGCCGTAGGTCCATTATCCACTGGGGACCACGGTATGGCCACTGATGACCAGGGCAAAGAAGACGCCGTGGAGGAATACTTTGGTAGTATACATAAGATAGACAGCGGTGTACGAGTCGCTGTGGCTCAGATGCATCCTTCTCCGCAGGTAAACGAGCTAAACCCCTCAGAGGAAAGAGTGCGTAAGTACCTACAGGAATTGAGCAGCCACAAATCAACGGGTCCAGATGCATCCACCCAGATACCATCAAGTCGCACGGATTCCTGAAGAACAGATCTTGTCTGACCAATCTCTTGTGCGTCTTAGATGAAGTAACTGGACGACTGGACGAAGGTAAGCAAGTTGAGGTATGCTACCCCGACTTTAGCAAGGCTTTCGACTCCGTTATTCACCGTCTTTTGCCATGCAAGATGGAGGCATTCGGTATAGGTGGGCCAGTATATAGGTGGCTGGAGGACTTTCTCTCCCACAGCAAGCTTCACGTCAAGGCGGGGGCGGGCGCTGCGGTTTGTTGGATGTCACAAGTGGTGTACCCCAGGGTCCGGCTCTATGCTTGTTGTTTATTGGCGACCTGGCATCCGCTCTTCAATCGCCCAGCCTTATTTCTGCGGATGATGTGAAGATTGTTGGATCTGAGGGTAGGGCGGACTTGGGCAGGGAAATAGGTACGGTCCTGGACCGGGCATATAAATGGGACTTACCTCTGAACGTTGGAGGAAACAGCTTGTTGTGAAGGTCAACAGAAAGCCTAATTGTCGCTCATGATCAAGGGCTGTGCACCATGGAGGCAGTCAGTAGGGCTAAAGATCACGGGTTCATCGTGAACAGTGACTTGAATTGGTCGGACCGGTTCAACGCTGCTGCAGAAAAGGCTCGTGGTGAGCCCTTCAGACTGCGATCAGCACTGTCTTATTGCCAGTTGAAAGTGCTCGTACCTATTTACATAGCTATAGTACGACCTCATTTAGAAGGTAGCGTGCGGGCTTGGCCGCCCTTATACAAAAAGGACGCCGCCTGCTTAGAGGAAGTTCAACGTCGTCGCCAAGCGAATGGTTCTAGAGCAGAGGGGTAAGACTTACGAGCAGAAACTCTGTGACCTGAATCTCTTCTCCTTGGAAAGGGGTAGACGTCGAGAGGATCTTATATAAAACGTTCAGTGTAATGAAGGACTTTTCTGGACTCAGAGTGGACGGTCTGTTTCGAGTGACTTTAGATTCCAGAACAAAGGGACACGAAAAAAACTGGCGAAGTTTCGAGCTAGGTTGATGGATAGATCGCACTTCTTCAACGACAGGGTGGTGAAACCTGGAATGGTCTTCCTGGTGGAGTGATAGACCTGTGGGCCGTCCAGTCCATCAAAGGTGCCCTGGATGGCAAGTGGTGATATATATACCCTTGTAGTGAGCATTGAGTACGTTAAATAGGTAGATTACAGGTAGCACTTGGGTCCCTCTGTCGCACGTTTTAATCGAGGCCTCCCTCTATAGCATACAGTCTCAGTGAAAGCTCAAAATTCATAATGTCTGCCGCAGTCGAAGTGCGATCAGGTTTTCCGTTTCCCTCTCATTATTAGAGGGTATTCGACGAAATGCACTTTGCGGTGTCGGGTGTATAAGTGGCGCGCATACCATCGAAAGAATTCTGCAAGCTCGGTTGGCCGTGACCATTGCCTGTCCCGTGCAAACTGAACTGAACTCAACTGACCGTGGTAAGGCCGCAAGCGGTTCAAAAATCCAGCTGCTTGAAAGGTTTTTGTGACGGAATTTTCGGAACCACTCGGGCTGAAAGGATTGCCGCAAAGCCGAACTTTCTCCCACTGTCCAGCAGTCTATCTTCCAGATCACCGGCAATTCAAGACGCAAGACGCAGTCGAGACTAGTGTCCTGAATCCTTTCCCATGGTCCCGCGGTCTATCTTCCAGTTCGCCTGGAAAACCAGGTGCAAGACTGTCAAGATTTGTATTTTGAAACATTCCCCTTTTTCCACTGCCCCATTATCTAGTGAACTATCTTCCAGCTCGCCGGTGACAACCAGATAACAAGATAATCACAAGATCCGGGTACATTTAGGATTCAGCCTCCTACCTACGAACTACTGCTGGAAAAACAGTCACTGATCCCAACTATAAGAAGGGTAGTAAACATCTTGCTTCTAGTCATAGACCCATAAGTCTCACTTACATCACCAGCAAACTTTTCGAGGGAATTCTTAACAGTGCGGTTCCTTCGAATCTGTATAGAAACAGGATACTCCCCGTCCCAACATGGGTTTCTTCCTGGCAGATCATGCATCACCAATATGCTCACTGTCATGGACAGTCTAACGAAAGCCTATGATGACGGCAAGCTCTCACACGCTGTATTCATCGATTTCGCTACGGCCTTCGATAAGGTCCCACATGCCCTCTTCTCTATAAGCTGCAAACATACGGGATTACAGACTCCATGTTGGCCATCTTAAGCAGCTTCCTTACCGACCGCACCTTTGCGGTTAAGGTGGGGAATTTTTGTCTCAACTCGCACCAGTAACAACTGGGGTCCCTCAAGGGTCGGTCTTAGGTTCTCTTCTTTTTTCGATCTGCATGAGCGATCTTCCGACAGCCTTTCCTGCGAACATTTCCATGTACGCAGCTGATGTAACACTCTGAAGTTCAAGCGTTGAAAACCTGCAAGTTGTAGCTGATGAAACAAAACGCTGGTCCGCGGATTGAAACCTCCCAGTTAATGGTGACGAATGCTTGAGCACGTCTTTCGGCAGAGAAATTGGTGTAACGACCGGTCGTGGAAAATCCCCCCTGAAACCTTTGCGATTCAGTGTTTTTCTTGACATCACTCACTTACTTACACTATTGACGTGTCTTTACGAACTGTTTGTTTTTATAGACCAATTGTTGTTTGTTCGCGCCCAGAGCGCTACTTTGTCACATCCTTGTTCTGGATCTGCGTGACGCACGTGCTCCTTGCTCGCGCGCCACAATTCGGTTTCTCGTTTATTGAGTCCTTGTGATCTCATTATTGAGGTTTGTATCTTTTTGGTGTCATTGTTCATTCAATAATCTAGTATCGTAGAATACCACGGATAATCGCCTTTTGATTTCGGGCTTCGTTGCGAATTTGGCTACGCATTGCTCAAACGTGTGTTACAATACTCAATAGATCAATCAGGAAAGGGGAAAAAACACGCAAAATGCCAAGAAAATTATCGAAAACATTGAACTCTGGACAGGAAGTAAGACGGTAAGTCTCTCGGGGGGTTTCGGGTGCCCATGATTCTTCAGTTAATGTTGGATCACCTGGTCCTGTCAGTGCTAGTTCATGTGTTACTGAGGGCAGTATGGATTGTAAGGATGTCGGCCTATATAGGCTGAGAATACTAGACCAAGAACAACAGTTGCTATCGGCCGGAAAACAGGCCCAGGAAGCAGAAATAAGTGTATACAGAAAGAGTGTGAGCACGAGACCAGCGACTGCGACACTTCCGATAGATCAGGGTGCAATAATATAGGGAGCCTCACGCAGGTCGCCGACTATGAAACACCATCGATCGACTTGCCTAGAGTGGAACTAACGGTTTTCGACGGGCGAGCTGAACACTACTGCAAGTTTGTCAAACAGTTCGAGACGTTTGTTGAAAATAAGGTAACCGACCCTGGGAAAAGGCTTCTCTACCTTACTAACTACTGCCGAGGCCGAGAAAGAGAAGCCATCGACGAGTGTACCATGCTCGACCCGGAACAAGGCTACACAAGGGCAAGAAAGATTCTAAGGGACTTGTTTGGTCAACCGTTCAAAGTAGCCCGTAACCTAATAGAGGGCGTGATGGTGGAGGCAAAAAGAACCAAGGGCGATGTCTACACAATGGCCGACCTGGTGATAAAGATGCAGAACTGCTCAATAGCCCTCGACCATTTAGGTTACAAGGATGGCCTAGATGCCATGCACACCTTGGAAAACATGGTCCGTCACCTCTCTCCCGAACTACAGGGTCGGTGGGCGGAAAAAGCTGAACGGATAAGCCGAAGGCTAACCTCGAAGACCTGACTGAATACTTGGACAGGCAGACCAAAATAGCCGACAGCAGGTTCGGCCGACTCATCCGGGACAGCAACCGAGCAAACAAGCCCAGTACTAGCCAGACTGAAACCCCTGCACGGGAACGGCCGAAATACCAAACTTGGACCAATGTGCACGCCAATTCACGGGACTCTACGGAGCAACAAAATTGCAGATCCTGTGACGCTAGCCATGGACTACCAGAACGCCCCAAGTTCGGCAACGCCACAATAGACGAACGGTGGGAAATGGCGAGGATGGCAGGAGCGTGTTTTATTTGCCTCAACACCACGCGCCAGGCAGCAGCTTGTAGGACAAGGAATCGATGTGATTACGAGGGATGCACGGGCAGACACCATCGACTGCTGCACCAGGCGATAGTAACCTTACCCGAGGCGAGTACCAAGCCCAGTGTTATTTGTTCAACGTCGCGGTCTGCCAGTAAACCGGTACTTTTAGGCGTGGTGGCCGTGGGAGTAGTGACCACCACTGGGGTGGTCAAAGCGTTGGCTGTCGTCGACAGTGGATCTGACACTACCCTACTGAAAGAGCGGTTTTCCGACAAACTCCCGCTCGCTGAAAGTGCGACGCCGTTAGCAGTGAGCACGGTGGGCGAAAAACAGGTAATGACCGCCGGTAGGTTGAGGTTGCAACTCATCTCTTTAGACACTAACGAGCAGATCGAACCAACGGAAGCATTCACATGAACTGATTTCCCCATGCAAGCACCAAGGTCGGTCAACGCAATCTTGGCTAAGTGGCTCCACCTGCAGGATGAAACCGTTGTGGACTGGGAAGACGACGAAGTGAGTCCCTCCATCGGCTGCTACGTGCCAGAGGCGTATTGGGTACTTGATCAGAGAGTGGGCGATCGCCAGGCACCTTATGCCGTACGCACGGCTCTGGGATGGATGTTATACGGTCCAGTAGGGGTTCTTGGTTCCGCGAATTATTTATCCGCCGAAACGGACTGCATAGAGTATCACCTGCAGCGGCTGTATGAAAAGTAGCTTCACGACAGGGGAGACCAAGGACCATCGTTGTCTCAGGAGGATCACTTGGCTTTACAAACGGTGCGGTAAGGCACCAGAGGCCTCAAAATCAGTTCGAGGTTCCCCTCCCATGGCGCACATCGGTCGACCCGTGGACTGATAAATGAAACTATGCTCTCCAACGTCCGCTACGACTGAAAGAACGCTTCATTCGAGACTAGGATATGTGGGAACGATACGCAGAATTACTGAGGCGAAACGAAGCTCTCGGGTACGCTGAGAACGTGCCTGCCAACATCGACGGCCGAAAGGGTATCTGGTATCTACCTCACCATCCGGTTATCAACCCCAAGAAACCCAATGAACTGCGGGTGGTTTTCGACTGTGCGGCCAAGTTCCAGGACAAGTCGTTAAACGATAGCTTGCTAAGAGGGCCTGACTGGACCACACCACTAGTCGAAGTTTCGTGCCGTTTCACAGTGGGTAGAGTGGCCTTGTCCGCCGATATCAGGGAAATGTTTCATCAGGTATAAATACCAGTAGAAGAACGAGATGCGTTGCTTTTCCTGTGGTGGGAAGAGAACGACCGGGACAAAGCAGTGGTAAATTATAGGATGACCGTCCACCCCTTCGGAGCCATATCGTCACCATTTTGTGCCAACTACGCCTTCCGAGAATCAGCGAACAAACATGGCATTCTAGTCCATCTGACGGTGGTAGATAGCGTCAGCAGGAATTTCTACGTCGACGACTACCTTGGGTCATTCGATGATGTGGAATCAGCTCTAGAGCAGTTCAGGGGTCTGACGAGATTGCTGGAAGAGTGCGGCTTCCATCTAACAAAATGGATGTCGAACGCTCCAGAAGTGCTCGAGGTCACTCCGTACCACGATAAGAACGAAAGGGTTGGATATTTGGACGGCTCTCCACTCTCTACCGAAAACACTGTAGGAGTACAATGGGACGCGGAAACGGACGACTTTGGTTTCCAGCTAAACGTTCCCGAGCTGCCAATAACCCGTCGTGGCATACTATCTGCTGTCTCAAGTTTGTTCGACCCGCTCGGTTTCGTCTCACCATGGCTGCTACCCGGAAAGATCTTGCTGCAGCGGCTGTGCCGTAAGAAAGTTGATTGGGACCAGTCACTGGACCGAGGGGACCGGTTGGACTGGGAAGAATTTTTGAACACCCTGAAGAAATTAGGGCACATGAGAATTTCACGATGTTTGACTCCCGGTCATACAACGCGGAGGGGAGAACCACATGCTTTTTCCGATGCTGTGTTGCACGCACGATGGTGCAGAGGAGATGGACAGTATACTACGAGGATCCTGTTCGCTAAAGCCCGCGTCGCTCCACTGAAGTCGGTTTTCGATCCCACGCCTTGAACTCAGTGCAGCCGTGTTAGCAGTCGAGGGGGTACAAGCGGTGAAGAGATGTTTCGAATTCTACATTTCGTCGGCTGGCTTTTGGACGGACTCAACCATAGTACTCTACTATATCAGCAACGTCCGGGGCCGGTTCAGTACTTTCGTTGCTAACCGAATCACGATCATCCACGATGAATCGACCATGAACCCGTGGAATCATGTCAGGTCTGGCGATAATCCAGCCGATCTGTGCTCCCGAGGTGCGAACAACTTCAGGCAACTGGACACGTGGACGATAGGGCCAAACTTCCTGCAAGTGCCCAAACAGGACTGGCCCGTGTTCGAATTAAACCACCTATGGAAGTAGAACTGGAGATCAAAGGCGTAGTGATAGCGGCCAACGTCGTTGAAGCGACATCCATTCTATCGCGATTGATCAGGTTTTCTTCCTGGATGAAGACACTATGTGCGTAAGTCTGGTTAACCAGGTTCAGCAGAAATTTACTAGTCATGAAAGGGCTACGCCCTTCAGGCCGGATACGGGTCGGCCTGACAAGTCCCGATGAGCTACAAGCTGCAGGATACGATATTTTCAGAATGATACAGCGAGAGGCTTTGGCCCGAGAGCTCCAGAGGGCGGGAGAAATGGGACCAATCAACAAAGAAATATCATCTCCAAGAGGCGAATTGAAGCGTTTAAACCCCAAACTCACCGACGAACTGCTGCGGGTGGATGGTAGGCTGACCAACGCCCACCCGAGCTTCGACACAAAGTATCATACTGCTGCCTGCGAGACAACCTGTAGTAGAGCTAATGATCCAACACGTCCTTGCCGTGGAGGGACATGCCGGGTAAAGTCACGTGACGAGCGTCATCCGAAAGCGTCTTTGGTTGTTGAGAGGACGAGAGACTGTAAAACGCGTAATCCGACGGTGTGTGCAATGCAGGAGACGCAATGCCACAGCAGGCAAACAACTCATGGCCCCACTACCAGAATGCAGGGTGACTACGGGCTGGTGGCCGTTCAGTGACACCGGGTTGGACCGTTTCGGGCCCTTGTGGATCAAGTGCGGGAAAAGATTAGAAAGGCGATACGGATGTATCATGACGTGCATGAAGTTACGCGCGGTACACCTAGAAGTCGCAAATTCTATGACAGCCGATTCTTTCCTACGGGCCTTGCAGAGATTTATCAGCCGAAGAGGCGTACCGGTCGATATATACTCAGATAATGGATCGAACTTTGTGGGCGCTCACCGGGAATTGCAGCTTTGGCACAAGAATATAAACAGGGACGAACTGCAGAATCGAACCGTGGCCTACGGCATACGATGGCATTTCAACCCCCCACAGGCCAGCCACCGAGGCGGCATGTGGGAACGCATGATCCGGTCCGCCAGACGGATATTGCTGTCGATCATGGAGCAACAGCCGCCCGACGACGAGATGCTGAACGCCGTCATGACTGAGATCGAGAGAATTCTGAACAACCGCCCACTGGTTCCAGTAATGAACGGCTGCACCACCCACCTGGCGCTCACCCCGAACGACTTATTGACGGTAAGGTCGAACGAGGGTTTCCTGGGGCCGGCAAACCCTCGTGGGAGCTACTCCATCGTTGGAAGTAGACAAACTAGCATGCCACGGTTTTCTAGAGGCGATGGCTGCGGGGGTACCTACCGGCTCTGCAGACTCGAGAGAAGTGGCTGGTGAAAACAAGGCCATTCAAGGTTGGGGATGTGGTGATCGCTGACGAACGCGCAAATTTCAGCACCTGGTCCTTGGGAGAAGTTATGCACACCTTCGAAAGCACTGACGAAATGATAAGAACTGTGAAGTTGAAGACACCTAACGGAGCGCTGATTCGTGACATACGCAGTGATAACCTACTCGAGAGTGAAGGCGGAAAAGCTGGTAACGCTGAGACCCAGTAGACGATATCGCACTAGAATTCGGGGTGTGTAAATAAACCCCATATATGGAAGAAATCACGACACACTGAGTTATCGAACCGCCAAACACCCCACGCACATGCTCCTACATTGTACTCGTAATACAACATGGTCCCCGTCAAAAACGTTACAGTGCTCACGGTCTTTCGTTGACGTTGCGGAAAGTCCTCCCTTGATGTGTGGTGACAATTGTGATTCCATTACACATCCAGACACATACACACATACCCGATGCACTCTATGTCCGCAACCCCTATCAAACATGTGACGGTGTTCGCAATTTGCTTTCGTTGGCGTTACTGAAATGTCTTTTGCATATGTGGAAGTAGCGGGGATTAGATCACACACACACACACGCAAGCACATACAGCCAGGGCAGGACGGCCTTTCCGAGGACAGCATCTATGTTTCCCCTTCACGCTCGCCATCGGTCAGATGTTCTCGTGGAAGATGTAGAATAGCCTCGCGTCTATGTGGCCAACTGATTAGGTGCGACCATGAGTAGAACGTTGACAACAAGCATTAGGCGCGCACTGACAGCAGGGCCTAGGTAGGTAGGAAGAATCAGTACCTTCATACCAAACCTTTAACTCTGCTAAAGATTCGGGAGAATTTTGGTGGGCGGTGTAACGACCGGTCGTGGAAAATCCCCCCTGAAACCTTTGCGATTCAGTGTTTTTCTTGACATCACTCACTTACTTACACTATTGACGTGTCTTTACGAACTGTTTGTTTTTATAGACCAATTGTTGTTTGTTCGCGCCCAGAGCGCTACTTTGTCACATCCTTGTTCTGGATCTGCGTGACGCACGTGCTCCTTGCTCGCACGCCACAATTCGGTTTCTCGTTTATTGAGTCCTTGTGATCTCATTATTGAGGTTTGTATCTTTTTGGTGTCATTGTTCATTCAATAATCTAGTATCGTAGAATACCACGGATAATCGCCTTTTGATTTCGGGCTTCGTTGCGAATTTGGCTACGCATTGCTCAAACGTGTGTGACAACTGTTCATACGTTTTCCATTAATGGAGCAACCACACTGCCTAGGGTTGACCGACACAAGATGCTCGGTTTCTGGTTTGATTGCAATTTGTCCTTCTCTCATCATCACCAACTTGCAGGCAAGTACGTCATTCGAGTCCTAAATATGATTAGACGATCCTTCCCACGCATCCCTGGGGATGATTTCCCTCTAAATTTCGGCACGTTTATCCGACCTCTGCTGGAGTACGGTAGTCAGATAGTGCACTCTGATCTTGTCCGAGACCGAGAGATCCTAGAACGAGTTCAGAGGGCCGCCACCAAAGCAGTAAGGGGTCTATCCTGCCTACCTTATCCCGTCCGCCTCTTACTCCTCAGCCTCTATCCCGTTGACTTAAGACGCGTAAGAGGTGATCTGTTTTTGATGTTTCGCTTTTTTGAATCAGGTCAAAGCGATTGCTTCTTCTCCGTCTGTCCAGCCTCTTCCCTCTGTGGTTACAGCAGAAGGGTTTTTAAATCGAGACCACGCGCTTCACTACGAATTAACTTTTTAGCTATAGGTTTGTTACTCTGTGGAATGCACTTCCGGAAGATATTTTTCTCTCGCAGAACAAAACTTTCTTCAACAAAATGTTAGACCCCTACTTGGGTCTCTTCCGGTAATTCCCTGTCCAAAAAAGTGAAATAGAAGTCTTTTATGGCATCTCCATTCCGCTTTAGGTTCATGAACGTCACCCCCATTCCGCTTAAGGCACCGTTCACAGTGAGACACGGCGTGATGTTATGTGTATTTTTTTTAGCTGCCACCCCTCCCCCCGCTTCTTTTTACTCTCGTTTCAGCCCGGTGAATCCGGCAGAAGATCAAAGATTTCCCCGAAAGTGGGGATAATTGGGCTCAAAGCCTCGAACCTGTGTAGTACTTCTGCGACATACCGCGAATGGCAGGTGTTCCGTGCCCCACTGCTCTAAGAATGGTGCACAGAGTGGGGACATGGAAGCCACCTTTGGGGAACAAAGGCTAACATAGTGCGAGACCAATCCTAGTGGAGTTCGCTGATGAGGCCACCCGGGATAAACGGCTGGCGAGGGCAGCAATAAAGGCTCATTACCAAGGGTAGATACCAAATTGTGCCGGACGAGCATAGAGTAAGGCCTGGTATCTAGCCCCGGGGGGTAACCTCAATTGACCAGCCAGGGGGCTGGTGAGAAACCAGAAAGTTCAGCGGAATGCCCTACCCGGCTCTCAGGCCCCTGCCCCGATAGCAGCAAAGAGAAGCGCTGGATGGCTATAAAGGGATCCCTGGCTGCCCTACAGGAAGAGTTCGCACCCTTGAAACGAATAAGTGGGGAGGTCAAACCCATGTGGTGGTAGGCTGCAATATTCAAGGCCATCAGACGCAGAAACCGCAGCTGTAACCAGTACAAAGCTTCCGGCAGTCAGCTAGCATGAAACCGCTATAAAAAGCTAATAAACGAGAATGTAAGCCTTCTGAGAGCCTTTAGGCGGGAATTTAGCTCAAAATGGCCCAGTCTGTAAGATAACAGCCGAAAAAATTCCATAGCTATGTACAGTCTAAAGGCTCAACAAGAAATGCCTTAGGTCCGCTATCCACCACGGGCCATGGTATTGTCAATGATGACCAGGGCAAAGCAGACGCCCTGGGGGAATACTTTGGTAGTGTACATAGAATGGATGGTGGGGTACCAGTCGATCTGGCTCTGGTGCATCCTTCTCCTCAGTTAAACGAGTAGAACCTCTCATAGGTGAGCTTGCTTAAGTAACTACAGAAGTTAAGCAGCCACAGGCCAGCGGGAGCAGATGGCATTCATCCGGCTATCAACAAGCCGTTGGCGGATATCATAGCTCCATTGGTATGCAGGCTGTACAAATCCACTTTGGACCAGAGTAAGCTGCCCCAGGACTAGAAAGTTGCGGCAGTCGCCGCAATACATAGAAGAGGGCCTACGTCTGCTGTGCTCTGTAACACACGCTGAGTAATGCGTAGCCAAATTCGCAACGAAGCCCGAAATCAAAAGGCGATTATCCGTGGTATTCTACGATACTAGATTATTGAATGAACAATGACACCAAAAAGATACAAACCTCAATAATGAGATCACAAGGACTCAATAAACGAGAAACCGAATTGTGGCGCGCGAGCAAGGAGCACGTGCGTCACGCAGATCCAGAACAAGGATGTGACAAAGTAGCGCTCTGGGCGCGAACAAACAACAATTGGTCTATAAAAACAAACAGTTCGTAAAGACACGTCAATAGTGTAAGTAAGTGAGTGATGTCAAGAAAAACACTGAATCGCAAAGGTTTCAGGGGGGATTTTCCACGACCGGTCGTTACACCGCCCACCAAAATTCTCCCGAATCTTTAGCAGAGTTAAAGGTTTGGTATGAAGGTACTGATTCTTCCTACCTACCTAGGCCCTGCTGTCAGTGCGCGCCTAATGCTTGTTGTCAACGTTCTACTCATGGTCGCACCTAATCAGTTGGCCACATAGACGCGAGGCTATTCTACATCTTCCACGAGAACATCTGACCGATGGCGAGCGTGAAGGGGAAACATAGATGCTGTCCTCGGAAAGGCCGTCCTGCCCTGGCTGTATGTGCTTGCGTGTGTGTGTGTGTGATCTAATCCCCGCTACTTCCACATATGCAAAAGACATTTCAGTAACGCCAACGAAAGCAAATTGCGAACACCGTCACATGTTTGATAGGGGTTGCGGACATAGAGTGCATCGGGTATGTGTGTATGTGTCTGGATGTGTAATGGAATCACAATTGTCACCACACATCAAGGGAGGACTTTCCGCAACGTCAACGAAAGACTGTGAGCACTTTAACTTGTTTGAAAGGGACTGCGCGGCATGAACAAGTAAAATGTAGGCGTATGTGCGTGACCTAAACTCCGTTACTTCTACGTGCAATGTTGTGTCGAATGGTAAACTAAGGTTTGGACAACTCCATAGTAAATCGTGAACACAGTATGAAATTAAACACAAATATACTTCGAAGAGCTTGTGAAGGGTTGGATCTTATGGCAGAAGGCAGGAGGGATAAATAAATGAATTCAGCTTCATCTGGTATCAGCAGACTTGGACATAGCTTTGTCTGTAGAGTCGGCCTTGCCCACGTCACTGTCACCTTCAAGCAGACATATCCTACGGATATCTCTCAGTAAGTCTCCTCTGTCCGTTCTCACCACCACCGTGCGCACGAAGCCATCGACTTCCGTACGGCAGTCCTTGATCACTCCAACCGGCCAATCGTCTTTATGTAAGTGGCTCTCCACGAGAATGACCACATCGCCTCGTCTGAACGACCTCTGTTTGGAGATCCACTTTTGCCGAAGCTGCAGTGTCGGTAAGTACTCCCTCGTCCATCGTTTCCAGAAAGCCTGTGCCAGGTTGTTCGCTTGTTTCCCTCCAACGATGTACGTTCCACGCAGGGTTTTCGGTGTGGTTGCTCCTGCGTTTGGCCGAAGTATTAACAGGTGGTTGGTGGTGAGTGCCGGTTCGCCTTCCGGGTCTGAGACGATCGGCACCAGGGATCTGTTTTCAATATGCGTTCTACTTCTGTTAGTAAAGTAGTCAGCGTCTCGTCATCGAGGGTTTGTTGTGAGGTCAGGGCTGTGAGTATTTTATTTATTTATTTTCCGATCGTATCAGCCTTTCCCAAAAGCCCCCACGACGACTGGCATAAGGTGGGTTGACGTGCCATTCTATCCCCTTTGCTACGGTCTTGCTTTGTATTTTGGTGTGGTCCAGGCGGTTCCACCATTTCTCTAACTCCTTATGAGCTCCAACGAAGTTCGAGCCATTGTCTGAGTATACATTCTTGGGGGCGCCCCGCCTCGCGACGAACCTTTGAAAGGCCATTAGAAATGAATCGAGGGCTATATTATGCACTACTTCGAGATGGACTGCTCTGGATTGTAAACATGTTATCAGGCAGCCGTACCTCTTTTGGGTGCTCCTTTGTTGTCGTACAAGTAACGGGACAAATTGGTCAAAGCCAGGTTCCACGAACGGACACCATCCCGGTTGAACTTTTACGGCTGGAAGGGGGGCCATCATTTGTTGGCCTGCTACCGCTCTCCGGCGACGACAAGTGATGCGGTTGCCTATGACTCGCTTGACCGTCGCTGGTCCCTTTGTCACCCAAAATCGTCGACGTATATTGTTCAATAAGTGATTCAAACCTGCGTGTCCCTCTTCTCGATGTACATGGTCTATCAGGCATCTCGTTATGTAGTGGTCACCAGGGATTATTATGGGGTGTTTTGTTTCGTACTCTAGATTTGAATTCGTCAGCCGCCCTCCAACTCTCAGTAGTCCATTGGTTCGCATGGGGTTTAGCCTTCGGACACTGCTGTGCAACAGCCTGCTTCCTTTGGTGTTATCGTCTATCCTGGCTAGCTCGTGGGCCTCGAACGGGAAAGCGTCTAGTTGCTGTAGGTGTAGAACTTCGAGTTTGGCTTGATTCGGCTCGCCCGGTAGTACCGTCCCCAAATTCAATGTGTTTTGTGGTCTCGCGTCTTTTATAATCAATAAGAGTACTTTGTATCGTGTCCACCAGACCGCGGCTCTTAACATTTTTGTCCAGTTGGGAAATTGGCACAGTTTTTCTATTAGGCTTACGCTTCCCGTGAAGTTTGTAGATAATATCAGTCTTTTAGTCTCGACATCGCCATCATTAGCTTTAGGTAATAACAGCATTGGCCACATCTCTCTAGCTGCAGTTGAGAAGTCCGGTCCCATTGTCCACATCCGCAACCTCTCTAGTGTTTTCAGGCCCCTTGAGCAGAAGTCGGCCGAGCTACTGGCGGATTGTACATAGTGCCGTTGATCGGTCTTGGTCGACTCGTGGAGTCTGTTGGCCACGAAAGTGTTAAAACGAGTGGTAATGTTGTTTATGTAATGGAGTGCCGTGGCTGGGTCCGTCCAAAAGTTTGGTTCCCAGTTTATCTGGTCGAAGCATCTTCTAACCAGCTTCGCGGCTTTCAAGCCCAGTACTGCTGTCGTCAATTCCAGCCTTGGCACGGACACCGTTTTCAGTGGAGCCACTCCCGCCTTTGCGAATAGTATCTGGCTGTGCCGCCCACCATTTGCGTCCACCCAGCAGCCGTAAGCACCTACCCCGTAGCCTATTTCTGATGCATCGGAAAATAAGTGGAGTTGGGCGTTGTTCGTGCGCTTGATTCCTGTTAAGCATCTTTGTATTTTGATCTCATCAAGTTGCTCCAGGCTGTGCAGACAGTCGCGCCATCGCTTGTCGTCGTCATCCTGGAGAGGTTCGTCTCAACCTGTTCCTCTTCGGCACAGCGATTGCAGCGAGCACTTTTCCATTAACAACCATGGCAAAACGAAACCTAGAGGGTCATAGAGGCTCGAGACTGATGATAGGATTCCTCTCCGTGTGACTAGTTGTTTGGGTAGGTCCAGGGTGAAAATGATTCGTCACCAAGCATGCGCTCCGTCTGTGAAGAGGATCCCGAAAGCTCTCTCGTACACCCCATTTAACTGACTTGGGGATAACATTGAGCACCTCCTGGCCGTTTGAAGTCCATTTAGTGAGGTTGAATCCCCCGGACTTTAGAGTGACGATCAGTTCAGTCACATATAGAATAGCAGTATTTGGGTCGTCAAGAAAGCACAAAAAATTGTCCACGTAGAAGTGGTCCATTGCTCTTCCTAGCAAACTGCTGGTGCCGCCGAAACGCTTGAGGGTTTCGCGGAGGGCAAAATTAGCATAGAAGGGGGATGATACCGTCCCAAAGGGGGGCACGGTCAGCCTGTACTCGTCAGGTGCGCGATTTCTGTCGTTTTCAGGCCACCAGAGAAGACGAAAGGCGTCCCTATCTTTAACGGGCATCTTCACTTGTAGAAAAATTTCACGTATGTCCTCAGAGACGGCCACTTTTCCTAACCGGAAACGGCATAAAACCTCGACTAGTGGTGTTGTCCAGTCTGGGCCCCGTAGTATATGGTCGTTGAGTGACACACCCTGACACTTCACGGCACAGTCGAAAACCACTCTGACCTTCCCCGGTTTCTTTGGGTTCACGACCGGGTGATGGGGTAGGTATCACCTCAAATTTGCGCTGATAACCGCTGTATCCACTCTTTCTGTATAACCCAAGTCTATGTTATGTCGCATGGCTCGCGAGTATTCTATCCTTAATTGTGGTTCCCGAATTAGTCTGGTTTTGATGAAGCATAATCTTTTCAGAGCCATTTCTCGGCCGTTTGGCATAGGTTTCATGTTGGGTCTCCACGGGACAGGAACCTCGAAACGATCTATCACATACATAGCGTTCTCGGCAACCATTTTCAAAGCCGCCCTATCTTCTCGTGATGGGGCATTTCTATCAATGGCCAGATCGGCAAATTCGGCGTTATACAGCTGTTGCAATGCCTGTTCAGCGTTCGCCGTTTCCACCGAAGTGCAGTTGATTTGGATTTGTTTGCCGCGTCTTCCGTCTGTAATACCATATAAAGTCCAGCCGAATATAGTGCTTACTGCATAGGGTGCTTTGCGGCTTCCCATTCTTTGATCCAGGACCCAATTTGCTTCCGGTACATCACAACCGGACGCCACCTGCCTAGAGAAAGTCCAACGTCTCGCCACGCGAATGGTTCTAGGGCAGACGGGTAAGACTTACGAGCTGTTACGAACGTTTGAGCAATGCGTAGCCAAATTCGCAACGGATCCCGAAATCAGAAGACGATTATCCGTGATATTCTACGATACTAGATTATTACACGAACAATGACATAAAAAATATACAAACCTCAATAATACGATCACAAGGACTCAACAACGAGAAACCGAATAGCAGCGTGTGAGCAGACAGCACGTGCGTCACGCAGGTCCAGAACAAGGATGTGCCAAAGTAGCGCTCTGAGCGCGAACAAACAACAATTGGTCCAGAAAAACAACCAGTTCGTAAAGACAAGTCAATAGTGTATGGAAATGAGTGATGTTGGGAAAAACACTGAATCGCGAGGGAAAAAGGGGGATTTTTCACGACCGGCTGTTACACCGCCCACCAAAATCCTCCTGGATCCTTAGCAGAGTCAAAGGTTCGGTATAAAGGTACTGATTCTTCCTACCTGCCTAGGCCCTGCTGTCAGTGCGCGCGTCTAATGCTCGTCGTCGACGTTCTACTACTGGTCGCACCTAATCCATTTGATACATAGACGTGAGGCTAATCTACATCTTCCACAAGACCAAATGACCGATGGCGGGCGTGAATGGTCACATAGAAGTTGTCCTCGTAAGGGGCCGTCCGGCCCTGGATGTACGTGCTTCAGTGTGTGTGTGTGTGTGTGTGCGTGTGTGTGTGCCGGGGTTACAATGAAATCACAGGTATGACTACACGTCAAAGGAGGACTTTCTGCAATGTCAACAAAAGACCGCGTGGCAAGAAAACGAGTAAATGTAGCATGTGTGTGAGACCTGAGCTCCGCTACTTCCACATATGCAAGGGGCATTCGGTAGCGTCAACAAAAAGCAAACAAAGAACACTGTCACATGTATGATGGGTTTACGGGATGTAGAGTGCGTCGTGCATGCGTGTATGTATCGGGCTGTATAATGGAATCGCACTCATCACCACATATCGGAAAGAACCTTCTGTAATGTCAACGAAAGGACCGCGAGCACCTTAACGTGTTTGACGGAGATTGTGTTGTATATATGGTGTTTCTTTATCCACCACGATTACCGGTGTGAAAAAGGTTTACTAGGCCTCAGGGTTATCAGCTCCTCCGTCTTCGCTCTCGAGTAGGTTAATACTGCGTATTTCACGAATGAGCACTCCGTTAGCTGTCTTCAACTTCACCGTTCTTATCATTTCGTCAGTGCTTTTGATGGTTTCCGTAACTACTCCCAAAAACCAAGCGCTGAAATGTGCGCGTTCGTCGGCGATCATAACCACGTCCCCAACTTTGAATGGTCTTGTTTTGGCCAGCCACTTCTCTCGAGTCTGCAAAGCCGGTAGGTACCCCCGCAGCCATCGCCTCCAGAAGACCTTGGCCAGATAGTTCGCTTGCTTCCATCCGTGGAGGTAGCTCCCACGAAGGTTTACCGGCCCTTGGAAACCCTCGTTCGACCTTACCGTCAATAAGTCGTTCGGGGTGAGCGCCAGGTGGGTGGTGCAGCCGTTCATTACTGGAACCAGTGGGCGGTTGTTCAGAATTCTCTCGACCTCAGTCATGACGGCGTTCAGCGTCTCGTCGTCGGGCGGCTGCTGCTCCATGATTGACAGCAATATCCGTCTGGCGGACCGGATCATGCGTTCCCATATGCCGCCTCGGTGGCTGGCCTGTGGGGGGTTGAAATGCCATCGTATGCCGTAGGCCACGGTTCGATTCTGCAGTTCGTCCCTGTTTATATTCTTGTGCCAAAGCTGCAATTCCCGGTGAGCGCCCACAAAGTTCGATCCATTATCTGAGTATATATCGGCCGGTACGCCTCTCCGGTTGATAAATCTTTGCAAGGCCCGTAGAAACGAATCGGTCGTCATCGAATGTGCGACTTCTAGGTGTACCGCGCGTAACTTCATGCACGTCATGATACATCCGTATCGCCTTTCTAATCTTTTCCCGCACTTGATCCACAAGGGCCCGAAACGGTCCAACCCGGTGTCACTGAACGGCCACCAGCCCGTAGTCACCCTGCGTTCTGGTAGTGGGGCCATGAGTTGTTTGCCTGCTGTGGCATTGCGTCTCCTGCATTGCACACACCGTCGGATTACGCGTTTTACAGTCTCTCGTCCTCTCAACAACCAAAGACGCTTTCGGATGACGCTCGTCACGTGACTTTACCCGGCATGTCCCTCCACGGCAAGGACGTGTTGGATCATTAGCTCTACTACAGGTTGTCTCGCAGGCAGCAGTATAGGATACTTTGTGTCGAAGTTCAGGTGGGCGTTGGTCAGCCTACCATCCACCCGCAGCAGTCCGTTGATGAGTTTGGGGTTTAAACGCTTCAGCTCGCCTCTTGGAGATGGCATGTCTTCATTGGTCGGCCCCACTTCTTCCGCCCTCTTGAGTTCTCGGGCGAAAGCCTCGCGTTGTATCATTCTGAAAATATCGTACTCTGCCGCTTGTAGCTCATCGGGACCTATCGGGCCGACCGGTATCCGACCTGAGGGCCGTAGCCCTTTCATGACTAGTAAACTTATCTTGAACCTGGTTAACCAAACTAGCGAACGAAGCGTCTTCATCCAGGAAGAAAACCTGACCAGTCGCGATAAAATGGACGACGCTTCGACGACGTTGGTTGCTATCACTACGCCTTTGATCTTAGTTCCAATTCCGTATGGGGTTTTAATTCGAACACGGGCCAGTCCTGTTTGGGCAGTTGCAGGAAGTTTGGCTCTCTCGTCCACGTGTCCAGTTGCTTGAAGTTGTTCGCACCTCAGGAGCACAGGTCGGCCGGATTATCGCCAGACCTGACATGACTCCACTGGCGCGTGGCCGATTCATCGCGGATAATCGTGAGCCGATTAGCAATGAAAGTACTAAACCGGCTCCGGACGTTGTTAATGTAGTAAAGTACTATCGTTGAATCCGTCCAGAAGCTCACCGACCAAATGTAGAGATCGAAACATCTCTTCACAGCTTGCACCACCCTGACTACCAACACGGCTGCGCTGAGTTCAAGGCGTGGGATTGAGACCGACTTCAGTGGAGCAACGCGGGCTTTGGCGAACAGGATCCTCGTGGAATATTGTCCATCTCCTGCGCACCATCGTCCGTACACCACAGCTCCATAACCGACTTCGGATGCATCGGAAAAAGCATGTAGTTCTCCAGTCCGTGTCGTATGGCCAGGAGTCAAACATCGTGGGATTCTTATGTCCCCTAATTTCTTCAAGGTGTTCAGAAATTCTTCCCAGTCCAGCCGGTCCCCTCGGTCCAGTGACTGGTCCCAATCAACTTTCTTACGGCACAGCCGCTGCAGCAAGATCTTTCCGGGTAGCAGCCATGGTGAGACGAAACCGAGCGGGTCGAACAAACTTGAGACGGCAGATAGTATGCCACGACGGGTTATTGGCAACTCGGGAACGTTCAGTTCGAAAACAAAATCGTCCGTTTCCGCGTCCCATTGTATCCCTAAAGTGCGCTCGATAGGAAGTGGAGAGCCGTCCAAATCTCTTACCGTTTTGGTCTCTTCGTGATACGGGATGACCTTCAGCACTTCTGAAGCGTTCGACATCCATTTAGTTAGATGGAAGCCGCCCTCTTCCAGCAATCTCGTCAGACCCCTGAACTGCTCTAGAGCTGATTCCACATCATCGAATGACCCAAGGTAGTCGTCGACGTAGAAGTTCCTGCTGACGCTTTCTACCACCGTCCGATGTACTAGATTGCCATGTTTGTTCGCTGATTCTCGGAGGGCGTAGTTGGCACAAAATGGTGACGATATGGCTCCGAAGGGGTGGACGGTCATCCTATAATTCACCACTGCGTTGTCCCGGTCGCTCCCTTCCCACCACAGGAAACGCAAAGCATCTCGTTCTCCTACCGAAATCTTCACCTGATGGAACATTTCCCTAATGTCAGCAGACAAAGCCACTTTACCCACTCTGAATAGGCACAAAACATCGATCAGTGGTGTGGTCCAGTCAGGCCCCTGTAGTAGGCGATCGTTTAACGACTTGTCCTGAAACTTGGCCACACAGTCGAAAACCACCCGCAGTTTATTGGGTTTCTTGGGATTGATAACCGGATGGTGAGGCAGATACCAGATACCCCTTTTGCTGTCGGTGTTAACGGGCACCTTTTCAACGTAACCAAGGGCCTCGTTTCGCTTCATCAAATCCGCGTATCGTTCCCACAGATTCTGGTCTCGAATGAAGCGTTCTTTTAGTCGTAGTAATCGTTGGAGAACATAATTTCTGTTGTCAGTCCACGGATCGACCGGTGTGCGCCATGGGAGGGGAACCTCGAACTGTTTTTTGAGGCCTC
The DNA here is from genome assembly GCA_948099385.1 of Fasciola hepatica. NCBI lineage: Eukaryota > Metazoa > Platyhelminthes > Trematoda > Plagiorchiida > Fasciolidae > Fasciola > Fasciola hepatica. The sequence continues at coordinate 1,635,492 of CANUEZ040000012.1, read as the reverse complement.
TAGAGCCTTGCCGCACCGTTTGTAGAGCGAAGTGATCCTCTTGAGACAACGTCGGTCTTTCGTCTCCAATGTCATGAAACTCCTTTTCATACAGCCGTTGCAGATGATACTCTATGCGGTCCGTTTCGGCGGATAAGTAATTCACGGAACCGCGTACCCCTACTGGACCGTATAACATCCATCCCAGAGCCGTGCGTACGGCATAAGGTGCCTGGCGGTCGCCCACTCTTTGGTCAAGCACCCAATGCGCCTCTGGCACGTCGCATCCGATGAGGAGATCCACCTCATCATCTTCCCAGTCTACAACGGTTACATCCTGCAGGTGGGGCCATCGAGTCAAGATTGCGTTCACCGACCTTGGTGCTCGCATGGGGAGATCCGCCAACGTGAATGCCTCCGTTGGTTCAATTTCCTCGTTGGTGTCTAGAGAGATGAGTTGCAGCCTTAATCTACCGGCAGCCATTACCTGTGTTCCGCCCACCGTGCTCACTGCTAACGACGTCGCACCTTTAGCCAGTTGGTGTTTGTCGGCAAACCGCTCTTTCACCAAAGTTGTGTCGGATCCACTATCAACGAAAGCCAACGCCTTGACTATCCCAGTCGGAGTCACTACGCCCACGGCCACTACGCCTAAACGTACCGGTTTACTGGCAGATTGTGAAGTTGAACAAATCACGCTGGGCTTGGCAATCGCCTCGGATATGGTTATTCTCGCCTGATGCAGCAGCCGATGGTGTCTGCCCGTGCAGCCCTCGTAACCACATCGATTCCTTGTTCTACAGGCTGCTGCCCGGTGCGTGGTGTTGAGACAAATGAAACATGCTCCTGCCATCCTCGCCATTCCCCACCGTTCGTCTGTTGTGGCGTTGCCGAACTTGGGGCATTCTGGTAGGCCATGGCTAGTACCACAGGATCTGCAATTTGGTTTCGCCGTAGCATCTCGTGAAATGACGTGTGTGTTGGTCCAAGGCTGGTGCTTTGGATATTCCCGTACAGGGGTTTGGACTTGGCTAGTACCGGGCTTGTTTGCTCGGTTGCTGTCCTGGATGAGTCGGCCGAATCTGCTGTCAGCTATCTTCGTTTGCCTGTCTAAGTATTCAGTAAGGTCTTCGAAGTTGGCTTCTCTGTCGCCTCGGCTTATCCGTTCAGCTTCTTCCGCCCACCGACCCTGTAGTTCGGGAGAGAGGTGACGGACCATGTTTTCCAAGGTGTGCATGGCATCTAGGCCATCCTTGTAACCTAAATGGTCGAGGGCTATTGAGCAGTTCTGCATCTTTATCACCAGGTCGGCCATTGTGTAGACATCGCCCTTGGTTCTTTTTGCCTCCACCATCACGCCCTCTATTAGGTTACGGGCTACTTTGAACGGTTGACCAAACAAGTCCCTTAGAATCTTTCTTGCCCTTGTGTAGCCTTGTTCCGGGTCGAGCATGGTACACTCGTCGATGGCTTCTCTTTCTCGGCCTCGGCAGTAGTGAGTAAGGTAAAGAAGCCTTTGCCCAGGGTCGGTTACCTTGTTTTCAACGAACGTCTCGAACTGTTTGACAAACTTGCAGTATTGCTCAGCTCGCCCGTCGAAAACCGTTAACTCCACTCTAGGCAGATCGATCGATGGTGGTTTGTAGTCGGCGACCGGCGTGGGGTTCCCTACCTTATTGCACTCTAACCTATCGGAAGTGTCGAAGTCACTGGTCTCATGCTCTCGCTGTTTCTGTGTACACTTCTCTGCTTCATGCGCCTGTAGTCTAGCCGAAAGTAACTGTTGCTCTAGTTCTAGTATTCTCAGCTTATATAAATCGACATCCTTACGATCAATGTTGTTCTCAATAACACATGAACTAGCACTGACAGGACTAGGCGATCTAGCATTAACTAAAGAATCATATGCACCCAAAACCTCCCCAGAGACTTGCCGTATTACTTCCTGTCCGGATTCGACTGCTTTTGATCCTTTTCTTGGCATTTTGCGTGTTTTTCCTCGTTCCAAATTGATCTATTGAGTATTGTTACGAACGTTTGAGCAATGCGTAGCCAAATTCGCAACGGATCCCGAAATCAGAAGACGATTATCCGTGATATTCTACGATACTAGATTATTACATGAACAATGACATAAAAAAATATACAAACCTCAATAATACGATCACAAGGACTCAACAACGAGAAACCGAATAGCAGCGTGTGAGCAGACAGCACGTGCGTCACGCAGGTCCAGAACAAGGATGTGCCAAAGTAGCGCTCTGAGCGCGAACAAACAACAATTGGTCCAGAAAAACAACCAGTTCGTAAAGACAAGTCAATAGTGTATGGAAATGAGTGATGTTGGGAAAAACACTGAATCGCGAGGGAAAAAGGGGGATTTTTCACGACCGGCTGTTACACGAGCAGAAACCCTGTGGCCTGAATTTTCTCTCTTTGGAAGGGAGGAGAAATCGAGGGGATCTCTGAGAAACGTTCAAGGTAATGAAGGGTTTTTCTGGCCTGAGACCAGATAGTCTACTCCCAGTGGCCGTAGATTCCAGAGCAAGGGGACATGAAAAGAAGCTGATGAAAGCCCGAGCTAGGTTGATTGCTAGATCGCACTCCTTCAGCAACGGTATTGTGAACAGTTGGAACGGTCTGCCTGGTGGAATGGTGGATCTGCAGGCCGTCCAGTCCTTCAAAGGTGCCCCAGATCGCAAACTGGTACGAGACACTTCCTCGCAGCAAGCCTTGAGTATATCAATTAGATGGATGACGGATAGCACTGTGGTCCTTCTGGAGTATGTTTTAATCGACTCTTTCGCTCACTGCATACTGTCTCAGTGAAAGCTCACGTTGCATAATGTCTCTCGCAGTTGATGTGCGATCAGGTTTTCCGTTTACCTCTCATTTTCAGCGGGGATTCGACGAAATACACTCGGCAGTGGTGGGTGCATAACTGGTATGCATACCATCGGAGGAATTCTGGAAGCTCGATTGGCAGTGGCCATTACCTGTCCTGTGCAACCTGAACTGTACTGCTTTCTTAAAGGCCTTCACTGTTGTGGTATTTATGACCTCTTGGAATAAGCTCCCGGAAGAGGTCATAAATACCACAACAGTGAAGACCTTTAAGAAAGCAGTAGACCTATGTTGGGTGGCAGTATACCCCGAGTTATGTTAAGCAGCTTTTAGGGTCAGATGCAATTCACTTATTGTTTCCAACTTACTCTGCCAGGGCTGATACTGCACAAAATTTCTGCCTTTCAGAAAAAGAAAATCACGCAGTGTTGGGAGCTACGGAAACGCGCCGACAACACAACTATCTGGACACACGATTGGCTCTAGCCACACCAAGTCCTGTGCAAACTGAACTGAACTGAACTGAACTGAGCTGACTTCAAGACCGACAACTGCGGTACACCGAGCACGCCTGCTCAGGTTTCTGACCGGCCGGGAAGGTTTACGAGGGGAAGACGTCCGACCTGTGCTACACCGTGACGTGACGTGTCAGTTGAGCTGGTAGCAAATACGTAAGGATAGGGACAGTAGATTGCTGATATCGGCAGGAATTCGTCCCAGCATAAGAAATCCACTTGTGTGGACCAACAGAAAATCCAAGCCCTTCAACTTGTGTAGTATCGGCCGTTGGAACTTACAAAACACAAAATATTCGGTTCGGCTCGAGGGGTTTGTAGAAATCAGGGGCGAAGAAAGTGGCTGGTAAGTCTTACAACACGTGTTGATACTCCTTTCTCCCTGGGTCGCTATTTAGCACTCTGGATACCAGGCACTAACTAGATCCCGAGAATGACCTAAGGAGGGAACAACAAGTCAAAAGTTCCAGCGCTTGCCAAAATTCGGCAAAATTCGGTGGATTAGGTGAAGGACGGTTTGTATTGAAACAATGTGGTCCACGTTTACGTTTAGGAGCGACACCGGACGCGATACTAGCTGAGGAAGCTAAAGGTCCAGCCGTCGGCAAGCAGAACAGTCAAACGTGTTTTCCAGTCGGCGGAACCTAGTTTTGCTTACAGTAAGCAGCCCTGTGGAATCGAACAGCATGCAAACTGCTTAGAGCTAAGTGCTACTCGGTTGTGTTTGTCTAGAGTAATTTTTTGGCCATATATTTACACACTCAAACTCAGTCATCTCCAAGTAGCTGCAACAACTCCCCCCCCCAGAAGGGAACTGTCATAATGAACCTTCGATCTAATTGAGGGCGTACCGCGCGCAGGTCTCCATTAGCATTACAAGTCTCATGTGTCCTCGGTCGTCTAGGGGACCATGTTACGATGCCACAGTCCACTCGTGCCGCCGGTGAAGGCTTGCTAAGATACGCACGGACCTAGTGGTCATCTACGCAGCCCTTACCTAGGTGTCAAAAATATATGTATACCGTACAAAATAATCCAGCACGACTTTCCGGGGGTTCCTCCATCCACCGTACCCGTACGTGCAATGGAAGGGGAAAATGATACATGAGCAAACGGTGATGGCTAAAACGAAATGAAAGAAACCTACCCCGTCCGGTCGGTACAGTAGACAAATTTCAACATGTAAGAAGTGTTTTTCTGGTTTCCAAAATGGTTTTATAAAACGTCGGACAGTGAATACAGCGTTAAGTGGGATCGAAAAAATGAGTGCTACCTACGAGACGCTTTGACCAATTTACATGCCGGTCAGATCGCGTCGTTCGCTGTGGCGCTGTATGAAGACCGGGAGTGACACCTCTGATGGGTAAATGAACAATCGGGGCACTATCGTTGAGCAGTGTCTCCCTTTCTAGACTATCGTCAAGGTGCGCAGCCTCAGGACGGTCGATAGATGGTTTCATGTTTACCGTCTCGGTAAATGAGGTAGACTCGATCGCGTCGTTCGAGCACCTTATATGGACCTTAATAAGGTCGTCGTAGAGGTTTTAACGTTATCCACGCGTGTGAAGACGTAGGCGCAAGTAGGCAGTTCTGGTGGAATGTAGGTCGGTCAAGACTGTGTTCGCGGCGAGGGCATTTTCAAACGGCGCATCTGCGCAACCAATAGTTGAGCGTATGAAGCGCAACCGTCGTCACTCACGCGACCTGTGGCAAAGTAATCCCAAGGTAACCGAAGAGTTTGACCAAAAGCTAATTCCGCCGCTGATGCGTTAATATCAGTTTTATAAGCGGAACGTGAACCTAAGAGAATGATTGGAAGCGCCTGCACCTAATCAGAGCTGTCAGTATCGGTGAGCGAAGCTTTGAGCTGTCGATAAAAACGCCCAACCATACCGTTGGCTGTTGAGTGATATGCTGTCGTACGAGATCAGTGACAGCCTAGTTTTCAAGTTTTCCGGGATTAGAGGCAATGGGACACCTCCCGTATGAGCCTCATCACCAGCCTCACGACAGAGATTCACGCCAACACTCCATCAGATGTGCATCTGGTTTCCTTTTGAAAAGATTCTAGTTTTCCTCTTCCACTACGTCAGCTGGCAGTGAGTTCCACAGTTTGGTTGCCCTCCTGGAAAAACGGTAGCCCAGTCGACTGCAGCTTCATGAGTGTCATCGAGTGCCCCCTTGTGCGCGAGTAGCCACGAAGGGGGAATAACGCCTTCAATTCAGAGCCCAATTCGCCTCGTAGTATTCGCCGGATGCATATCAGGTCGCCTCGCACTCTTCGATATGCCTCCGGAAACAGACCGGTTGACTCCAGCCGCCTGTCGTAACTAACCCCTCTTAGTCCAGCAACGAGACGAGTGGCGGCTCTCTGCACCCGTTCGAGCCTCGCAAGTTCAGAAGCCATGCAGGGAAATGTAGCCGCTCCGCCGTACTTTAGTTGAGGACGGACGTGTGAGGTATATAGGAGTTTGAAAGCACCATAAGGTATCCTTCCAAAGGTCCGACGGATCGCTCCACGCCGAGGTGGACACCTTGTCAGTGTGATTCCGGGTTTTCGGCGTAGATGACACTAACGTTCCTGGGTCTCTTTCAGCGGTGGACACTCAAAGAGTAGCTCCTTGGGAAGAGTAGGTTTCCTCAGGTCTCGGTCTCCCTAGGTGCAGCTGGGCACACTTTTTCACATTGATTTGGAGAGCCCACACGTTGTACCACTGTGTTAGAGTATCCAAATCCGCTTGTAGTGCCTCGTGATCCGCCGTGGTTTTGATCACACACCAGATTTTGAGATCGTCGGCATAGACCACACAGGATGACGCCAGCTGTCGTGGCAAGTCGATGAACGCTACGACCAACAGTGGGCCTAAGACCGAGCTTTGTGGTATTCCGCTGGAGGCCTCATGCCACTCAGAGCATGATGAAGCTACTTTCACAGAGAAGGACCTACCTTTCAGGAAGTCTTCGGACCACGTGAGTAATTGTTCGACCACTCCTAGCGATCCCAACTTATGGAGCAAGTGATTGTGAGACACTTTGTCGAAAGCTTTGCAGAAGTCAATGTAGATAACGTACATAGGGTGGCCCTCCTCTAGCTTGTGCCCAATGTTCACGTGCTAGTAGCATATTTGACAGACAGGATCGGCCTTTCCGGAAGCCATGCTGCTGGTGGCTGAGGAGCTCGTGACTCTCGAGATACATACACAATGTTTCTCCGGACAGACATGACTTAGACTGTGCGCCGCGACTAGTAGTAACCGTTGCAGGGCAACCATATAATGAAACCTAACGTTCCATAGAGGCAGCTATTACGGTTTCTGTCTCTACGTTGGCAATTGGAATAGTCTCTGGCCAACGGGTGAAACGATCGACCATAGTAAGAAGGTAACGGAAACCTTCTCAGGGGCTGAGAGGACCAACGATATCTATGTGGATATGAAAAAACCGTGAGGATACAACTGGAAAATGACCTAATGGAGCCATTGTATGTCTACTTACCTTCGATCATTGGCACTAAACGCATGTACGAGCCCGAATACGTATATCTTTTTGCATACCATGCCAGACATACCTACCTGCAACTAGCTTAGTCGTGGCGTGGATACCAGGATGGGCTAAATTATGTAAAACGTCAAAAAATGTACGGCGCCGCGATGTGGGCACGATGGGGTGTGGGTGTGGCAAAGTTGTGTCACACATTATCGAGCCCGAGGAAGTGGCTAGTGGAAACTCCGAAGGTTTAAGTGATGCGATCTGGCTTGGATCTGTGAAATCCAGTTACGAACGTCGGGCTGCAGCCAAAGATTCGAGGTCTGTGACCCGTGGATGACTAGAAATAGCATTTACTCGAGAGAGAGCATCAGCCAGAACGTTGTCGGTGCCAGAGACATGACGAACATCACTGGGAAACTGTGCCACGAAGTCTAAATGACGTAACTCACGTGGTTAGTGTTTATCGGCTCGACTGTGAAACGCACACGTCAGTGGTTTATGATCGGTAAAGATGACGAACTGTCTGCCTTCGAGTATATGTCGGAAATGTCTAACAGTACTAAAAACAGCAAGTCGTCCCCGACTTAACGTAGAATACTTAGTTTCAGCAGATAGGAAGAGACGAGAGAAAAAGTCTAGTGGTTCCCATAGTGATGTGGACCACTGCTGAAGCACGCCACCTATGGCTTTGTCAGAGACATCGGTGGCTATACTCAGTTGAGCTTCGGAGTCAAAATGAACCAACAAAGTAGCAGAAGCAAAGGCGTTTTCAACTACATTGAAGGCAGTTTTAGCATTCTTGGGTAATTCTATGGGACCATATTTAGCACCTCGAAGTAAATCTGTTAACGGCTGGTGGTTGGAGGTGGGGGAATAGATAGGTTGAGTAAAGCGGAACTAGAGGCAAACCAGGGTGCAAAAATCTGTGCTTCCTCATGAGGTTCACAGACCAAAGGGCCAGAGGCGTTAGAAATTGGGGAGAAATTGGAGGGGCAAAAATAACGGGGAACGGCTTTCACGAGAGATCAGAATGATCGGCTGCCAGTAACTGAAGAAGCTGGACTTTCGGCTTTGTGGGAGATGAAACGATCCTTGGCTTTCCGAATGGAACGTTCCACTTGCTCCATTGGGTGCATGGGACTGAAGACTGAATCCGAAAAGTGGATCGATAACAAAGCACCAGCGAAGACAAGACAGCACACTTGCAACAATCAGGTCTCACGTGACAGACCAGAAGAAGTCCCTTCACGGGTTCTTCCCGTGCTGGGTTAACACCCCACTGCCTTGTGGGTGAGACTTTTGAGTCATAGGCTCCGGTTAGGGTTCCCGAAGAAAAACCCCTTCTGAGGTGTGGGCAGCCACGAAGTACGGATTTGCCCAAGAACGTCCAGCATCTTTCCTGTAAAGGACCTTACCGATTTCCCTTTTTTTAATTTAAGATCGATGCAGAACGCCACGGGTGATTGTGGCTCTGATGAAATCAACAGTTCAGGAGTTGGGTATAAATCAAATGTACTTCTTAAGCTTAAATGTTCACTTTACTTGGATACCTTCAACGTCCGCACACTGTCAGATGGGGCAACAGGCTGCTCTCGCTAGAACTCTTGATACTTCTAAAACAGATGTATGCTGCGTTAAAAAACACACATACAAGACCCCTTCTCGGGGATCATTCTTTGCACCCCAGATACAACCTCAGTCTCTTAATTTACTCTTCGCATGTGGTGTGATTCGGTGTCTGGTGCTCGTCGTCAGACTGGTGTTGGGATTGTTTTGAGCATGAGGCTTGAGCGTGCACTGCTAGACTGGATTCCACTCAGCAGTCGTTTGTGTGCAGTTCGGTTGGACGGTTCTGTTCGTATCAACAACAACAAACTGAGACGCCGATGTTTGTTCGTCGTGTCTGTGTATGCGCCCACTGACTACAACACCTCCGAAACTAAGGACGTATTCCATCAAGATTTGTCTCAGCCGCTTCAAAGCGCACGTTCAACAGATATGGTGGTCATTCCTGGGGATTTCAACGCACATGTTGGCCGTTTGGGAGATCCCGAAAGGCACATTGGAGGCCCGTTTGCTATCCCGGCCGATCGCACTGACAACGGTGATCGTCTAATTCAGCTGTGCTCTGACCACTGATTGCTTCTGGCAAGTACGAACTTCTGTCTTCTCAACGTTGGACTCAAATTGACCATATTGTGATTGGTTACTGCTGGCGTGGATCAACTGAAGATTGTCGTTCAATTTGGTCTACGTCTGTCGACTCAGATCACATCTTGGTACGTGCTCGCTTCCGTTTACGTCTCGTTCGTGGTCGCATCAAAGTAAATGTCACCGGTACCGCGCAGATGCTTCTCGACGATAACCGGTGATACGATTTCCAGACGGAGCTGTCAACACGATTGGTTGGTTGGTCGTAGATCCATTTCTCCGGATGCCACAATCAATGAGATGTGTAAATCCCTGAGACGCCGACTAACCAGGAGCCTGAGAAATGACCATGAGCAGTGTTGGATTGCAAAATGTAGGGAAATGCGTGTATCTGAATAGCCGAAGCCGAGTTTGTGCTTAAGGCGATCCTCCACTCGAGTTCACCATGGGAAGTAATTTCCGTCAGGGTTGCCCTTTTTCGCCATTCCTCTTCAATTTCGTGATTGAATTGATTCTTCAGGTAGCCCTATACTCGTGTAAGAATAACAGCATCGATCTTTGCTCAAGCAGTAAGGTGTGTGATCTGGAATACACGGACGATACTGTTCTTCTGAGTGAAGATCCAGGCAAGCTTCAAGCTCTCTTAGATAGGCTAAACAACAGCGTAGCAATGTTTGGGATGCGTTTTGCACCTTCAAAGTGTAAAGTGGTGTTACAGGACTCGGTTGGCTCAACAACAAACCTTGTGTTGGCAGGAGAAGCTCTAGTTGAAGTGGACAAATTTTGTTACCTGGGCAGTTACATCTCACCGGGTGGACAGATATCGGATGAAGTGCCATCACGTATACAGAAGACGCGTTTGGCTTTTGCCAACCTCCGTCATCTATGGCGTCGGCTTGACATCCGATTGTCTGTTAAGGGTAGAGTATACAATGCGGCGGTTAAGTCCATTCTCTTATACGGTTCCAAAACATGATCATTAAGAGTAGAATATAGGCGAAGACTGTCGGTGTTCGAGCATCGATGTCTCCGTAGCGTTGCCCGAGTATGGTGGGAAAACCATATCAGCAATGCTGAGGTTAGACGTACGGTTTTGGGAAGCAGAGGTCAGTCTATGGATCAAGTACTGAATCTTAACAGATGAATGTGGTGTTACGCATGTCCACCGATAAAACCCCTCGGCGTACGCTGTTCTCTGAGGCAGGTAATGATTGGAAGGTAGGTCGAGGGGGTCAGCCCATGACATGGCAAAAAGGTATGAAAACCTAGGCCACGTTGAACGTGTTAGACTTCCAGGTCCACGCGACCCACCTATCAAGTGGTTGGAGACAGTACGTGATATGGCTGGGCGTCGCGGCCAGTGGTGTAGTTGCGTTCACACTCTTTCTTTGTCCTGTTGATTCCCGTCGATTTTTTTTCGTTGATCTTTTCCACTTCCTGCTTCTAATCTTTTTACCCTTTACTGGACGATGCTGGAAGGTAGCAACCGAAACCAGAGCACGGATGTGCGAGGGTTATGGCTGAATATACCTAACTGAACTGTACTTTCTGCATGGGAGGCGAGCTTTTATTTCTGACCTGCACGAAGAGGCTACGAGATTGGGGAGTAGCGGAGCGGCACCACCATCTGAATGCTAAGTTCTCTAAGCGCACAGCGCGATAACAGGCGTAGGTAAGCTACTCAGGAGAACGTAATTTGATGGGTTTGGAATAGTGCTTAACAAAAAGAAGCAGGAGAACAGTAAAGTTTGAAACGGAGGAAGAAACATCGAAAGGGAAGCAGCAGTCACTCCAAGGATAGGAGACCAGAAAATCACGAAAACCATTCCAGTTGGTTGAATCGTAACGCCAAAGAGTGCGCCTGGAGAGACATCGGAGCTGGCTGAGAAAAGGTGGTGGAGGAGATAAGACTGATCCGATGAGCCAAGTGAAGGGACAGAGGTGATGTCACAGAATAAGGAGGGAACAGAAGTGAGAGGAAGATCGAGGGTATGTGTACGATCGCCAACCCGATCGGGAATGCGTGTGGGGAAGTTTATGAGTTGACTTGGATTGTTGACTGAAGCGGAAGTTTCGGCTTCGGGTCCCACAGCCGTGGTATCAAGAGAATGTAAAAACCGGTTCCTGTTTTGGGCATTAAGGTCACCGAGAATGGTAACTAGACGACTGGTATCTGATGCGAACAAGTTCCCAATGACAAGACAATAAATTAAAATTGAGTGATGTTACTGTTGGGACAGCGATTATCGGTACAGAAGTAATGATTAAAAGAAGGGAATCAGAGCTTCAGCCACATCAGCTGGGGCTCACAGTTGGCCAAGTCTAAGTGTGGGGTACGGGAGGTATCGACTGACTGGTGGATGTAGGTACAGACCCCAGCCTTAGTTGCAAATAAGGAATGGAGAAAGTAATTCGGAAACTGGCGATGGGTAGTACTCGATGCGGGAGAGATTTGCGTTTCAGTTAAGAATAAGGCATGGGGACAAGAAGATTGAAGAAAATAATGTACAGAATCAATGTTGCGGTTCAAACCGCGAATGCTGGTGAGAGCTCGAGGTTTTCCTTCTGGTGAATACCAAGTAGACATGAGCGATGATTTTCTGTGAGTTATGAATCTCGTGAGCATTTTTTCTGTGAAACCGACAATCTAACCCTGGAATTTGGAGTGGCGAACCTTATGAGGTGCACTAGAAAAGGCGGTGGTACTACCCCAGGCGACGGCAAGACCGTCTACCCCTTCCGCCCAGCTTAACGTTGTCACTCCTTTTTCTAAGCACTGCCTGTATTTGGAACACTCTTCAGGGGAACTGAACGTGGAAGGAGGCCCGAATCAACATCACTATACAACGTTAAACAGTAGGGCAAGCCCTATTGATCACTACCTTTCTCACCATGTTGCACGTTCACTTAGAAAGTATGAATATACAAGACGGACAGGAAGTGGGCCTACACGGGTGGGAAAAGGAAAGAGCGCCCTAACAGCCAATACACGGAATACACAGTCTAACTGTACAAACGCACATCGATCAGTCATTCTGATTTGACAGAAAGTGACAACACGATCGCCACTGTTCACGGTTCACAGCCACATCCTTCAGTGTCTCCAACCAACCAGTTGGTGGGTTTTATGAACCCCAACCACGAAGACATGAAGCACCTACCCTTCCTAAGTTTGCTGTACATTTTCTTATTCCTCGTTGCCACGTCATCTGTTGACCTCCACGTGGTTTTTTCCACTCACTAGGAGGAACGGAGAATAGGACACGGTACGGTAGACGTGTGTTTGGCATACGTAACACGTGCCCCGACCAACGAAGTCTACTTATTTGGATACGCTGTGACAGAACGTTCTCCGAATTAATACCCTATACTCGCTTTCTGACCTCATCGTTGCTCACTCGGCTATTCCACCCAATCCTAGCGCAAACATCGGTAATCGAAAACCTGAAGGCGACGAATACCTTCAGCACGCAGACTCCAAGTCTCGCAACCATACAACAAAACTGAACGCACTGCGGCACAGTATATACGACCTTTCAACTTCAGTGAAATATCAGGTCGGCGCCACAAGTGCTTCCGTCCAACGTACGCCGCTTGAGCCTTGGATATCTGCGTGCTCACCTCTACAACAGTGCTGCCATCCGTCGTCACGCTGCTACCGAGGTGGGTGAGGCGGCCGACAATTGGCAGCACCTCCCCATCGAGCATCAAGCTCGGAATTGTTGACGTCCAGTCTTGTAACATCACCTTGCACTTTGAAGGTGCAAAGCGCATGCCGAATGGAGCTACAGCTCTTCCGAGATTATCTAGTGCAAGTTGAGCATGTTCCGTGGATTCGAACAAGCAGACAACGTCGTCCGCGTAATCTAGGTCACATAGCTTTCCACTATTTCCTAGTTCGACGCCTACATCCTGAAGATTTTGCAGCGCACTGTCCATTATTTCGTCCGTGACGAAGTTGAACAGGAATAGAGACATGGGACATCCATGTCGAACGCCGCTGGTCGCTTCAAACCGACCGGATAGTTCACCGTAAACTCTAAAGCGGCCAGAAGTATGAGAATACAATGTTTTTAGTAGGTTCACGAACTTCTTCGGCATACCTTTTCGATGAAGAGCACTGAAAAGCGCTGTTCGATCAACTGAATCGAAGGCGCCTTTCAAGTCTAAGAAAACCATTACTGTCGGTCGACGGTGCGTGTGACGCGTTTCAAGTAGTCGGCGAAGAGTAAAAATCTGGTCGGTGCATCCTCGACCTAGACAGAATCCAGCCTGTTGTTCGCGGGTGTTCCTCTCGCGAGCGGGTGTAAGGCGGTGCAGCAGAATCGAGGCAAATACTTTGGTGACTATCGGAATTAAGCTACACCTACGATGGTGATGATGATCAGGCAACATCACTTTACACTTTGAAGTTGCAAAGCGCATACCAAATGGAGATAAAAACCTCGTAAGTCTACCTAGTACATGTTGCGCGTGTTCCGTGCATTCGAACAAACAGACAAGGTCTTCTGCGTAATCTAGGTCACAGCTCACTATTTCTTAGTTCGATGCCCACATCCTGAAGGTTTTGCAAGGCATTTTTCATTATCTCGTCCATGACGGGGTTAAATAGGCATGGAGAAATATGACATCCCTGTCGAACACCGCTGGTCGTTTCAGACCGACTTGATAGTTCACCATACACCCTTACCCGACCAGAAGTATAAGAGTACAATAACCTCAGTAGATTCACAGACTTCTGGGGCATACCTTTTCGGTGAAGAGCGCTATTCGGTCAACTGAATCGATGGCGCTTTTCAAGTCGGGGAAAAATATAATTATCGGTCGACGGTATGTGTGTGTGTGTGACACGCCTCAAGTACTTGACAAAGATCAAAAATCTGGTCGATGCGCCAATTGACTAGTGTCGTCCAACATGGAATAAGAAAGCCTGTTTATATTCGTAATGTGAAAGGGTTTCTGTAAAGTGATAGTAAGGGTCGTCTTGTTCGTCAGTTATATATCTCGCGATTCCATTAGATTGTGTACTCCCTGTCGTATTTATTTCGTTTTACTTTTATTTTTTAGTTTGCAGCTCAAACCTGCACTGAATCACATGAATTGTGCCCTTCGGATAATGGACCCACCTGATGTATCCGTATGTTCACAATAAAAACGTTTACACCCGCAGAAACTCCTCCCACTTGTTGCAAAGGCTGTGAAGATCTCTCAGGAACTACCTTCGGCCAATACACCAGCTTATGTGTATTATAATGATTTCCCACGGTATAAAACGATTACGTCCGGACAGTCCCGAAAGGTCCTTTCAATGTTGGTTTTAAAAGCACATTAGTATTAGCCTTCAGTGTTCAGAATCTCTTAGATCTTCTTGATGCACGAACGAATGTGGTTGATATGTCTAGTTCAAAGGTTCATCGGGATAAGTTTGAATCTGTTGTGGATGCAAACGACCGTTTGTTGGAACGATTGGTAAGATGGCGAAGATAATGGTAATTGTTTTAGTCTGTTGCGATGGATCTAGAAGAAGATCCAATCAGAAAATCCTCATCTTTAGACGTGGACCTCGTTCTTGCAACACATTACAAGCAAAATACCTCGTTGAAGTGGTTAAAATCTAAAGCGGAGGTAGTTCTTTTCATGTTAAATTTCCTATATTACCGCGACTTCAGGAACCACACAACGGTCCGCATGCTGACACATCTGATACTGCCTTCACACTTCTTTCATCTCCAAATATTAGTCGGCCACAAAGTTACTTCTCTACTCCAGTGGACAATTCACTCACACCGTTTAGGCCGAAGCTTGTTCGTAAGCCAAACAGTATAGTTCCATTGCCTGGTAAATACACTTTTGCATACACTAGTGTTAAATGCATTTAGAATCGATAAAACCAACTCCAGAAGATACTGCTGAGTGAGTTACGCCTTTAGTTTAATTTTTATTTATTTTAGATACTTGCATCCATATCAGGTTGAGCTTGAGCATTTTGCCACGCGTATCAGTAATTGGAAACCCTTGTTGCCAGAGAGCTTTGCTCTCAGGCCTTTGGATTCTCACTATGAATTTGTTGATCGACTCGATCAATTACAAAAGTTAATCGAAGAAATATCTACTCATCATGCAGTAGCCGTCGATCTAGAAGTAAGCGATTATTGTTATCTGCGTTTTCAGTCAACTAATGATGGTCTTGTTCTGCTTCCTAGAATTGTATTGTATTGTATATATATATATATATATATATATATATATACCAGCTTGAGCATAGTTGTACAGTACTTTTCAGCCAAAAAATACGGCCAAAGCGAGTTACAAGGCAAAGCGGGATCTCATTTCAGACAGAACGATATCCTTGTTTGTTAGGACACGTGCTAAAAACAGAACAACAGAATTCCTATGCAAAGACAATCTGCAGGGAAGCAGTTTATACCTAGACCGGGTCGATGCGCGGGACTGACAAAGAGTAAGATCAAAATGTAATGAGGGACGAAATATCAGAAAGGATTCTCTGTGCAAACGCAGCGAATGCTGTTATGTGGCTAGTGCATAGCTCCAAGACAGTCATTTAAGGCTATACCAGAAACAAGACTAATGATGCGTAAGCTTCTGCGAAGGGTGACGAAGTCCATTTTTTAGTAATCCTGGGAAAATGACGGGGAACAATGAAGAGCGATAGGTAATATACATTGTTTTACCGAGGTGGAAATAGCAGACTGTGGGGCACCAAATTGCCGTAGTTTTCTAATATGATACTACAAGCGCCGCAGTTTTCCCACCGTGATCTCAATGTGCAAAAGCCAATGCAGATTATGCTGCAGCGTAACACCAAGATACTTACAAGTGGAATCGCTTAACATGCAAATAACGCATCACCGATCCTTTTGCTTGGCTGAGTTGTATGGGCCTGCCTTCAGAAGTCACTAAATGCACTACAATAAAACCTCATATATTGAATGTTGTTTGGCTGCGGCAACGGAGAGAATAAGACACACGCAACGATTACAGACAGTTAACGAAGGATTAAGCTGACTTGACTGTTCGAACGCCTGCTTTCGCGAATGGCTGCACTGGGCATTCGACTCGTTTATTTGATAGTCCTGGTTACTCACAATCAAAGCATCCTCAGCCTTTCCATGATAATGAATTGCTGTTTTCGTCTCGCAAACTACTCTCAGCAAGGTGGTTCTTTAGTGTCATTTGCTACGAGTGTTTCCACTGACTTGATGCAGTGAAAGGCTGATGTTCAGGACTATGGCCGGACTAATAGGCCCTTGAAAAATCACGGATTGGAATTGACTAAACTCGGATTCTAAGCTGTCCATCACAAACTGCTGCTACGGCACTTGATCGGTGGTGGTCAAGTGGTTTACAGTGTTTGCTTACCATCCCGAAGGTCGGAGGTTCAAATCCCCGTGGTGGTAGACAGTAATCAACCGTTTTCCTGATCGTCAGCACACCTGCTCGTTTGGGATCCTATGAGATTCTCCACTTTTAGTCTGTTTACCGATTATCTCTAATAGTGCAGTGGGCCTTTGTGGCTATGGGATACACCTCTTCCACTGCAGTCACA
This sequence comes from Fasciola hepatica, assembly GCA_948099385.1. Taxonomy (NCBI): domain Eukaryota; kingdom Metazoa; phylum Platyhelminthes; class Trematoda; order Plagiorchiida; family Fasciolidae; genus Fasciola; species Fasciola hepatica. The sequence continues at coordinate 1,618,947 of CANUEZ040000012.1, read as the reverse complement.
CGACAAGGCTGCAGCTTGACGTGGTGGGATGGCTTGTGCGCCTCTATCACCCGAAGAGCTATACAAGATGGCTTCCTTGAGCCGGAGATGCAATCACACCTAACAGGTCAATGGGTAGAGGCCAGACAAAGTCCAGTCTCATGGTCCTCCAGGTTGGGGGTCGACTTGAGCTGGCAACTCAGTCGGCAAAACCAGTGGAAGAATAATCGATCCAAGCAAATGGGCTTCCACTAAGCCATTTCGCTGCATTGTGGATAAGTTCTTGTTAGAACTTCGGTTGAGAACCCTAGTCGTTCTGCTGCTTTGCGGCTACACATCTTAGCAGTACCCGTCCAACATCTCCCATAAACTGCACTAATAGAAAGAATTCCATACTGCATCGGTCGTCGAGCAGGATAATCAGGACCGCGTTGCCCATTGCATCGAGCGGGGTGGGTAGTGATAAGTGGGCTACTGCTCAGAGTTCCCTCTCTTTTATTCAACCTGTCTTTTGTCCCCAACCACCTATCATTGCCCCCTCTATCCACCCACAATGCTCCCACTAATAACATGCTCGATACTCGCAACGGTTCATTGTCAAATAGTGTCGGGGATAATCCTCTGTCTGGTAACACATTTTCTCAAGTCTCATCAGCCTCTGAATCTCGGCTCCTTCAACGTGTGTACTCTCATACAGGCCGTTCAACAGGCGTGCCTAGCGCTGACAGTAGATTATCTGAAGATTGACGTCTGCTGCTTTAGTGAAACGCGTATCCAAGTTTCTAGTAGTGTGATTCAACTAACTGCTCCTGGTATCTCATCAAGGCATTTCAAGAGACGAAGCAGCTAGAGCTGTGGGTCAACATTGTTTAGGAATAGTCTTGACTGACAAGGCTGAGGCTGCCCTCTTAGACTGGATCCCGATTAACAGTCGTTTATGTGCTATGAGACCCCAGGTGTCAATCGGCGTTCGAAAGAATATCCGTGTTAAGCGCAATTTGTTTGTGATCTCGGCACACGCTCCAGCAGACTGAAGTTCTGACATGCAGGAGGATGAGTTCTATGAAGAACTCACCTCTCTCAACTGCAGGAGCAAAGGCTCTGACATGGTAGTGCTAGCTGGTGACTTCAATGCACAAGTTGGCAAACTTAGAACATCAGAAGCCTGTTTAGGTGTGCGTTTTGCTTTACCCACTCAGCGCACAAATAACAGGGATTAGCTTCTCCAGTTTTGTGCTGACAATCGATTGTTCTTGTCTAGCACAAATTTCCGACACAGCTCGCGTCACACAGCGACATGGCGCTCTAACTCTACAGGTATTTTGAGTTATATTGATCATATCGCCGTAAGCTACCTGTGACGCAGTTCTGTTCAGAATTGTAGATCTTACTAGCCCACGAACGTAGAGTCGGACCGCGCATTTTTTATTGCGATTATCTCTCCAACTCCATGGTCATCGTCGCAAACCTCAAACCCGATTAGCCGTGCAACGTTTGTGTGATTTAGAATTCTGCACCAGTTATAAACAGAAGTTAGTACATGAGCTAGGATCCACGGAGAACAGTAATGTAGATGAGCATTGGGCTCATATCAAACAGGCGATGCACGTGGCAGCAGGTTTTGCCTGTGGTCCTCGATCCGTTGTCCATCAAAGACACTGGATTTCGCAAGAGTCGATCAAGCTAATAGAGCAAAAGCGTCAGCTCTCGGACTGTAAGGAGATGAATAAGATACGAAGAAAGCTACAAAGGCAAGTTACGAAAAGCCTTAAGAATGATCGCGAAAAATTAGTGGGTTAGGGTAGCCGAAGAAATGGAAGTAGCATCTGCTTCAGGTAACGATCAAATATTTTTCAAACTTATTCGCAACACCGGTGGACCGTGAACCCAGGTCAGTGAAACGATATGCGATAGAAATGGAGAGCCCATTTATGGCAAAGAGCAAAGGCTGAACCGTTGGGCTGAATACTTCAAGGAGCAGTTTAGGTGTCCGCGCGCTAATGTATTTACTCCTGTGTCATCAACTGTGACTCTCTCGGTGGATACACTCGAGTCGCCATCGGAAGTAGAAGAACGGTCATCCATTCGATTACTAAAGCGAGTGGAAGCGGCCGGTCTCGACAAACGTCCCTCAGTTCTTTTCAAACTGAATGGAAATGTTTTGATAAAATCACCTACAGCCTTGCTCCGTGACATTTCGAACGAGGAGCGTACTCCATTATTATGGAGCGAGTCGTTGACTGGTCCCATCTTCAAGAAGGGAATACGCAATGACTGCAGTAATCATCGTGGGATTAGCTTAATCCCGATAGTCACCAAAGTATTTGCCTCGATTCTGCTGCACCGCCTTAAACCCGCTCGCGAGAGGAACACCCGCGAACAGCAGGCTGGATTCTGTCTAGGTCGAGGATGCACCGACCAGATTTTTACTCTTCGCCGACTACTTGAAACGCGTCACACGCATCGTCGACCGACAGTAATGGTTTTCTTAGACTTGAAAGGCGCCTTCGATTCAGTTGATCGAACAGCGCTTTTCAGTGCTCTTCATCGAAAAGGTATGCCGAAGAAGTTCGTGAACCTACTAAAAACATTGTATTCTCATACTTCTGGCCGCTTTAGAGTTTACGGTGAACTATCCGGTCGGTTTGAAGCGACCAGCGGTGTTCGACATGGATGTCCCATGTCTCTATTCCTGTTCAACTTCGTCACGGACGAAATAATGGACAGTGCGCTGCAAAATCTTCAGGATGTAGGCGTCGAACTAGGAAATAGTGGAAAGCTATGTGACCTAGATTACGCGGACGACGTTGTCTGCTTGTTCGAATCCACGGAACATGCTCAACTTGCACTAGATAATCTCGGAAGAGCTGTAGCTCCATTCGGCATGCGCTTTGCACCTTCAAAGTGCAAGGTGATGTTACAAGACTGGACGTCAACAATTCCGAGCTTGATGCTCGATGGGGAGGTGCTGCCAATTGTCGGCCGCCTCACCCACCTCGGTAGCAGCGTGACGACGGATGGCAGCACTGTTGTAGAGGTGAGCACGCAGATATCCAAGGCTCAAGCGGCGTACGTTGGACGGAAGCACTTGTGGCGCCGACCTGATATTTCACTGAAGTTGAAAGGTCGTATATACTGTGCCGCAGTGCGTTCAGTTTTGTTGTATGGTTGCGAGACTTGGAGTCTGCGTGCTGAAGGTATTCGTCGCCTTCAGGTTTTCGATTACCGATGTTTGCGCTAGGATTGGGTGGAATAGCCGAGTGAGCAACGATGAGGTCAGAAAGCGAGTATAGGGTATTAATTCGGAGAACGTTCTGTCACAGCGTATCCAAATAAGTAGACTTCGTTGGTCGGGGCACGTGTTACGTATGCCAAACACACGTCTACCGTACCGTGTCCTATTCTCCGTTCCTCCTAGTGAGTGGAAAAAACCACGTGGAGGTCAACAGATGACGTGGCAACGAGGAATAAGAAAATGTACAGCAAACTTAGGAAGGGTAGGTGCTTCATGTCTTCGTGGTTGGGGTTCATAAAACCCACCAACTGGTTGGTTGGAGACACTGAAGGATGTGGCTGTGAACCGTGAACAGTGGCGATCGTGTTGTCACTTTCTGTCAAATCAGAATGACTGATCGATGTGCGTTTGTACAGTTAGACTGTGTATTCCGTGTATTGGCTGTTAGGGCGCTCTTTCCTTTTCCCACCCGTGTAGGCCCACTCCCTGTCCGTCTTGTATATTCATACTTTCTAAGTGAACGTGCAACATGGTGAGAAAGGTAGTGATCAATAGGGCTTGCCCTACTTTTTAACGCCATGCGATGATAATGGCAAGGAGTGTGTTTTATGAAAAACCAAATTTTTCATTCAACAGAGTACGTTGTGAACCGCTATCCTGCTCCTTTCGAATGGTGTACTATACGACCATCTAGACACTGGCCTTCAGTGGAGATATTTCTGTTTTTCACTTCGTTGCGCTCCAAATAAAGTGGGTTTTTTGATGGCGGTGAAGATTAGTGACTATCCTCGTACTCTGATTTAGGCGATCAGGTGAGACATTAACCCATTACCACGAGCGTTTCAAATTCTATCATGTCTTCCTCTTCTGTTTATGTTGATTATCCTCATTCTCATTTAGAAGAAAGTAATAAACCGATGACTCATCTGCTATTTTTTGAGCTAAGAAGTGCACACATTTTATACCAAAACCACAAAGCGAGGATTAACGTTATGATTTTTATGTTGATCATCTCGAGGGTCAGTACTGATCAGATACCGCAATTTTCTGGGTTTCTGTCTTGTCTGCTTTTGACCCAAGGAAACCCGTTAATAGTGCTGGTGGATCTGAGGTCCGGAAAGTCCTCCGCAGGTGTGCAATATTAGTGTTTCATAAGGTAGAAAAAGTAGTTGCGTTCGTTCGATTGGACGGAAAACCATTAGTCACAAGAAAATGAATTCTGTATTTCCTGCGCCGAGCCAAAAACGTTTTGTACGTTTCCGTCGGAAGTCGTTTCTTGTGTGCAGTTCACCATGGCAAAGCAAGCACAGTTTAATACCTCAAACCATATATTGATATTTGCTGCCTTTTTTACTTGCCCCATAAAAACGTGTCACTTTTCGCTAAACTGTTGTACTTCCTCATTTCAGCATCACAGTTTTCGTACTTACCTAGGCATGACATGTCTAATACAAATCACAACTTCGTCCAAGGATTACATCATCGATGCACTCGCTTTACGGGATCACCTTGTACAACTCAATGAGGTGTTCACCAATCCCGATATTGTAAAGGTAATATGATATTCCAGAAATTTTTCACTGCACTTGTCATTCATCGGTGGTGGTCTACTGGTTTAGGACGTTTGCTCACCACATCAATGGTCGGAGGTTCACACTCCGCCACTGCCGGTAACTGGTGGTAGACAGTAATCCACTGCCTTCCGGCTAGTTACCACACCTGACCTATTGGGACCTTATGTGTTTCTCCGTCACTGCCTGTTATGCCTAATGGTGCAGTGGATCATTCACACTATGGGGTATACCCCTCCACTGCACTAATGCGCAAGCATGTCACAAAAAACTGATGATCTACTACTCAAAAAACCCACAAGGCCATTGTACAAAATCCAGTAGACTTGTAATGAGCCACCCATGTTTCATAGCAACAATTAATTTGTTCCCATTGCTACACGGGTTTTCCCTCTTAGGTCTTTCACGGTTCCGACCAGGACTTGATGTGGTTCCAGCGAGACTTTAGTGTTTACGTGGTCAATTTATTCGACTCGCATTTGGCATCACGCGCTCTTCAGTTGGGACGTCATTCGTTGAGCTATCTGTTGCATCACTACGCCAATGTGCAAACAAACAAGAAGTACCAGTTAGCTGATTGGCGTATTCGGTAAGAATTTGCATTACTGCTTTTGTTCACCATTATCGAGCTGCATGAATAAGAATGCAACCTTTGGTGTTCATTGCAATGGGTTTTTCTGTAACTGTGTGCTTTTCGATTTTCATTTGTCAACACAGCCTAAAGCATTTATGTCGATAGTTTTGAAAATCGATGAGGTGTTATTGTACGGGTTTTGTTTAGTATTACTGTGATACGGGCTAGGTCGGGATCTACTTTCTCTTCATTTTTTCATTGAAGAGATGGGTCCCTGCTGCTTTCTCTTCATAACTGACCTCCGTTCGCTCTAGCAATCGCGCACGACAAAACGAAGGTGTGGTCACATCTGTTTTGGGCGTCCAATCTTTTTCGGAAAACTAATGAATGAATAGTGTGCGAAATTTGTTCGCCTTTGTTAGTGAGAAGGCTAGAGTCCGTCTACCGGTAATGGCCAGCTTTTTGTGATGTGCACAAGCTAGAGACAAACAATAAAGTAATTATTGAATGAATCCACTACATGGGGGGTCGACGAAAGCGAACAAACGGTTCAGATGTGGGAAAACTAACGGCAAGAAGTAAAAAAGTATTTGGTCAGTGAACTAAACGATTTTGTTTTGGCACCGGTCTTGAAGAAGAAGAAGCCTCCCGCTCATGCTGACGAATGAGAATAGATGGTCTCAAAGGGACCCGTTTATAAATAAAGCATCTTTTTCTTCCTGTGAATTTACTATGACCAATGTAATCTTTCCTCATTCACTGTTGTCTTGCAGAAAATTAGGGTGCAGTTTCCTTATGGCTTTCGAGCTGAGACATCACCACTATTGCTCCTCTCACTTTATAAATCATTTTCGTTTTTTCTATTATTTACCGTCGCATTCCTCTGACTCGTAAAATAAGGCTGTGGGATTTTATGCCAAGCCCTGATGGTCATTGGTCGTGTTTCTCCGATTTGCAATGGAAATCCCACCATGAAGTTTTATGGTTAGTGAAATATCGTCTTTAATTAGCCTAAATATCTTTCCTCATCCTACTCACCTGTTACATACTGATGTCTTTTCGTCCACTGCTGGTAATATTGTCAGAACCCCATATCCATGTTCGTACACGCTCCTTTCCGTTGAGGGATTTTCAAACAGACAATGCATACGACACTACTATGGTTCGTGATGACGTTACCCAGGCATCGTCTCACATTGCCCGTCGTGTGGTACGAAATGTGTTTTTCACCTTCAAAGTGTGAGGTACTGTTAGAAGACTGGTGCGGGTTCACTCCTGCACCCACCCTCGGTTATGACGCGCTAGATATTGCGGAGGAGTTTGTCTGCTTAAGAAGTTGTACGAGTGCTTATGGGATGGTTATCGCGTGGAGGCCAAGCTATGATGTAATACCCGTCCCCCAACGTCTGCATTGCGAAGGACTCCGAGATCCATAGAGCAATTGATTAAATATTTTGTCGTACATAGCTCAGAGTCGTAGATAGTGACATATCCATTTTCTTCGAATTTGTTTTTTCGTAGCTACACGCTCTATGACGTTGACAATGACGGTAGATGTTTTGTTGTTTTAGACCACTACCGGACGCTCTCATAGAATACGCCCGCACAGACACCCATTATTTGCTGTATATTGCTGCTGTGATGTGCCAGGAACTTCAGAATCGGGGGCTACTACCCATCGTGCTAGAGAGAAGTCGACAGCTGTGTTTGAAGGTTAGTAGCTAGTGCATATTGCTTTCCTCATTAAATCTATTCCGCTACATGAAACCGTTTCCGTCATGGTGATCAGGTGTCCGATAATTCCGACGAATAGTGCCGCTGAGTATTTCTATAGGTAATTAGGATTGATTCACACTCCACTGGTATATCGGCCTGATCGCTGGACTATGGTTTGCCGATAACGGACGCTGACTTTATCTATTCAGTGTGAGTATGGCATTTAGTTAAGAATATCTTGAGCGATATCTCTCCCCAAAATCCTTGTGAAGTTATAGAAAATTGTTTTGGTGGCTTCTGACACTATTTTTATCCCATGGTCGCGCATGATTGTGGTGTCTTTGGCAAACGTTGTAGGCACAATGGACGACTGTTCCACTAAGAAGAGCCGGTTCTCATGACTCCGAGACTTGGAGTGGTGAACCAAGAAAACACTCAATAAGTCAGGCGCGGCAACGAAGTGGGTGTCAGCAAACTATTCTACCGGTAATGCAACCGGTGGTGACGGGGTTCAGATGATGGACTCATTACCAGCTGAGTTATCTTGTTAGTGTTTAATTTATTTTTCCTCGTGTTTTGTGTCACGACCGATATCGCTCGCACGTGGAAATCATATGGCGGTTTTCAGGTTCTTTGAGTACTGTTTGCTAATCACTTCATCTCGAAACCGGATGCTTTAATCTTTAACCACACCCATTCGAATCATTTCAGCTTTCATTTTGCCTCCGGTGCTCAGTTTTTCATTGCACTAATTGCATGCAAATTCACGTAGAACCTTGTTCAGTTGTTTCAGTGTACTTGATAAACTTCTTGTCCATATGCCTCCCTAACCAATTTACAGCTGTATGTAAAACCGACTTTCGATCCGGTTGGTTATCTTAAACTGTACAAACAGACAGCCGGGATCAGTTTCACACATCGTCAGCTTTATGCTTTGGAGCATTTATATGCTATTCGGGATTCGATCGCTCGACGTGAAGATGAAAGTGTGCAGTAAGTGTGTGTGTGTGTGTGTGTGTGTGTGTGTGTGTGTGTGTGTGTGTGTGACGTAATTAATGGCTGATGATCGTTTTTCGTTTCGTAACGCACCTTTGAAACCCTTGAATACCTTGGGAGCTTGATAACAACTGTAAGAGGTGTTACGAGGAGATCAGTTCACGGATAGAGAGAGAGCAGCTTTCGTGAACCTGCGGCGCCTGTGGTGTCACCGTGGCATCCGGCTCTCTCTCAGAGGACGGGTGTACGTCTCCGCAGTTCGTGGTGTTTTACTCTACGGTTGCGAGACCTGACCACTTCGTGTTGAAGATGCTCAGCGTCTTTCTATGTTCGACAACCGAAGTCTCCGAAGCATTGCTCGTATCTGGTGGGAACATCGAGTGACTAATGACTAGGTGCACCGTCTTACTGAATTGATCACTCTGCACCGTCTCCGGTGGCTCGGTCATGTTTTACGAAAGTCTGCTCATGGTCTACCGTTCCATGCCGTATCCGCACGTTCTGGGAAGGACTGGAAGAAGCAATGTGGCAGTTAGGCTATAACTTGGCGTAGGGGTATGAAGCAACATTAGATTCAAATGGTGCTTTCAGCCTACTCGGTTGGGTTTCAAGGGATAAGGATTGTCGTTGGTTAGAGACGTTGAGGGACGTGGCTCAGAATAGAAGTCGGTGTCGCGAATGTGGTAGAGTCTGTCTGTTGAACGATTGTATCACACAAATACAAAAGTATCATTCAGACAAACAGAATGATAAAATACATTGAGTGTACCGGTTTAATGGAAGGAAAAGATCACTGCATGTTAGTTTTCACTAACTGTTTGTTTCATTGTGTTGTACACTCCATCCCCACACATTTGTGCTCATGGGTATGAGAGTTATCAGACGAGATAAACACTTATGGGGTGTATCGTTTCGTACGATGTATTGAAGGAGGTTGAGGTGAACTTGTTCATTGTTGTTTTTGTTGATTTTTGCCCTCACATGCACATGTTATTTGTCGCAGTCTCCTTATTGTCCATCCACAGCCTCCAAACATTATTGTTATTCGTTTTGCAAAAGTACATTCGTCAGTCTACTTGTATTGCCCCGTGTTTTAAAAATATTGAAATTGATTTGTTCACCGAGCTGTCAAGCTGTGTTTAATATATCCCCCACCGGTTACAGTTGACGCGTCAGTTTGTCAGGACACTCGCATCTGGTTGCAGGTGCTAGTTGAGCGGTGTGAACGTTTATCATAGTTGAAATGTGAATCATACCCCACAGGCTGGTGGCAGACCGTTATTAACTACCACCCAGCTCGTTACAACGCATAACTTTATATATCTCTCCACCGCAAGTCACAAGGTCAGATTGCCGATTACCTCTAATAATGCGGCGGGTTTTTGAGACTGGTGTACACGCGTCTTCCATTACACTCATGCAAAAATAACTAAAGATGTTTTACTTTTTGTCTTGTCCCACAATTTGCCATCAGATACACACCATTTCTCCACTTTCTTGGTATTCATCAACCCCTCCGTCAAAAGACCGTTCAGGTTGTCCTGTCCTCAACGGTTTTCTATGAATCGCTTATCAATTCCATGAGACTGGCAGTCAGTTTTTAACATTTCTCCACTCAGTTTTCGTGATTAAAAATATAAATGATGAATGTTAAAAGACCCAGACGCACGGTAGGATCACGGCATGGTTGACATATAGCTTCCACTAAATGCAACATATTTATTTGTACGGTACATTAATGGATATCGAAGTCTGCAATTACACAGTGGTCTAACTCTACGGAATCAAAACCTATCACGAGACGCGATTCTTCAAAGCTAATTGCTCATTAGATTGAAGAAAAAACGCAAACGGCGCGAAATGCAGTTTTGCGACACCAGACGCAGATAATGGATCACCGCAAGGTCGACGGAACATATTGCCTCACCATCTGTGCACCCTTATAGACAAGCATGAGTGACTTTCGAAGGTTCCTGGTTGTCGAGTTTGACGTTTAGGTCGCTCATGTTTCATTGTCAGTCGATGATGTCATCTCTACTGATGGTTAGTGATCCGTGATTGAGAGGCCAAGGTCAGCAACCAAGCGCTTTCGGAAACCTACAATTTTAGCAATTGATATAGTATGCAACGGCCAGTGATCTTATTTGATGGATTGCGCATGTTCGATTTGCAAAATACAAAAACAAACCATCATGAGCCCAAAGCTCAGTAACCGTTTCACAGAGTTCTCATACTGTTTTTATTACATGCTCGCTCATGACTGCAGTGGAAGGGGTGTATTCCATAACCACAAACACCCACTGCACTATTAGAGATAATCGGTAGCCAGACCCTGAGACTTGGAGCGGAGAATCTCATAGGATCCTAAATGATCAGGTGTGGTGACGATCCGGAAGACAGTAGATCACTGTCTACCACAATAATCGAACACTAATAAGGTTGACTACAGCTTGTCCACTATACAGGTGCCACTAACCAACGAATAACCTCATCAGTTGATGTAGAAATTAGAGAAACAAACGAAAATAGATTAGTGGTCGTTAAATAGGTGTGGAAGATGGATGTATTTGCATTTGTATGACGTTTACGGGCTTCTATGCTCACATTTCAGTTAAAAGTATTCGCTCAACAGCCACCACGTTCGGGCTGCCTAATGGATAAAAACTGTTCATAGAACGTCGCTGACTAGAGGATCTCAAACTGACGCACCACTACTAGAGCACAATTCAGTCACTGCTCTATCTTTTCGACAATGTGCGTGCCAAATACGAGACAAGAAAATCCTTATAGTAGTTTATGCGAGAGGAGATACATAAAAAATGCCATTAGCGAAGGAGGCAAATTCTAACTCTCCAAAATAAGAATGCTGTAGTGTTTGATACTCATACACTTTGTATAAAACTACATGTTCCTTTAGAAATGAATCCCGTGCTGAGGAGAACGATTGAAATCCCTAATAATAGCTGACTTCGTTCGCCAAACCATTTTCATCATAAGCATGAACTCGACTTTGGCTGTTCATATGGAAAGATTACGAAAGAGATGAATTTTCTGGTACACCCTTCAGGCAAAGGCAGAGTCAGGGACTATGATCAACTGCGTCAAGGCCCACGGAATGTATGCCTTTTTGTGGATACTCTATCTCTGTTTCCGTTTCTGAGGTGTGACGTCTACCTGCATCGTCTGACTTCCGGTTATTACCGGATGATTCACTGTGAAGATGGGCCAAATGAGTCGTTATTCAAAATGGCCCGCTCAGACTTCTGGACAATGTTTCGGACAATTGGTGTATTGTAACTAAGCGTGTGGGCCGGCACACTGCTGATAAACGGCCTGGTTCAGTGGCAGACCACGCCATCTTCCGTACAGAATCAAGACCAAGGTCAGAGGCGGCGAATCAGACAGCACGTCATCGACTGTCCAGAATAGCAGGCAAGAGTGCAGCCAGTCAAGCGAATCAGTGGATCAATCAGCGGCTTTCACTTGTCTGAACGGACCAGAGCTGAATCAGCCAATCCCGGTGCAACCGAACAAAACAGGCAGATAGGCCGTTTAGGAATACCAGTGAGCTTTCATGCGAAGTTTTGGTTATCACCAGCGCACATGCTATGTAAGCGATAGACCGAGTTGGTTCAAAGCCAGAAGATTCTTATCACTAGAGTTAGTGGACGGCCACAGAACAGTAACCATGTGTTTCTGGCAGCTCATACGTCAATCTTCAGATTCTTGATTGCCTGATTTACACCTGGTCTTTTCGTTCGATCGATAAAGATTACGGCTGTTGCCAATCGAAACAGCCATTTTCGTCTCCCTACATTTCACAGCTCGCCACTGATCGCGGTGATTTATCAAAATGCAAGTCAATCAGAAATTTGGGTCCACTTTTTTATGTGGTATCTGAAGGACCTGGTCTACGGATTTCTGACGTCGAAGTTGTCTGTATTTTTGTATGGTCTTCTAAAACTGAATTCTTGTGACGTTGTTACGGTAGCTTATAAGGCTTTCTTGATCGTGTTCGTTAAGGCTTTTATTTACCGGAAAACAGCTGAATAAGACGGTCCCAGTTGTCAGTTCGGTTGAGTGAAATGGCAAGTGAGTATTCCTTGTGTTTTTATTTCATCCGTCATGGGGTGAAATCGCCTGCAAGAACTGCAACACCAGTTGAACACATGCCTCGAAGCAATTGAGACAGTTTCTGTTTCTTGGTCTAAAGCTTTGACTTTGGTTATCATTTATGTCGCGGTTAAACCTTAGGTAAAATTTGTATGATTTTTGTCTGGCCGAACAGTTAATGATGATGATTTATCAAATAATTCATGGACCGTGATCTCTGTTTCCGAAACAAACCGTCCATGCGTTTCACTTGATACCTTTTGTAGCGCGGTATTTAGTTTTCAAACTAATGAAATCAACTGTTGAACATTGGATATAATCACAAAAATTTTGATTGTCGTATGTTGGGTGGCGGCTACCGTAAGCCGGTAAACACCTGGAACAAAACGGAGCCACCAGATCAAACTATTACCCCCCCCCCCCCTTTCTCGTTATCTATTTCAGTTACGTCCTTCCAAATCATATGCTGAAAGTCATTGCTGAAGTACTACCCCGGGAAAGCTCGGGCTTGTTCGCCTGTTGTAATCCAATCCCTCCATTGGTCCGGAAATATGTTCATGATCTGCACAAAATTGTTCTTGACGCACGTAATCTCCCGGTTGAGAAGTTGGTTAGTGACACAATTTCTCTGTTTCGCACGGGGCCATTGCGGCCATGCCTTTTTGATTTGGGGCCCAATAACTGTATTTTTCCCATCATAATCATTTCGATTGTTAGTAACCGTTTCTTTGTGACGAATAAGATCTAAAAGCGGGCATAACTCGGCCACAGTAGTCATAAACTCCAAATGTTTGATATAGGTGATGTAGGAGTCGGAGAATCGCAATTGTACATAGAAATAACATTGATCCACCTTCTATAGTCTGAGAGGGTTATTGAAACTAGGTGCTGAATTTTAAAGACCTTTTGGTTTGAGTGTCAGTTTGGTCACCCGACAAACCTGACTTTGGAAAAATCTTTGGACACTCTTGAGTCCAACTCTAAAAATTGAGGTTATAGTCTCCTCTCAATGTAGTCTCTAGCTTTTGGCTTCAATCGATCTTCCTGTCCCACATCTGAGCAGGGATGCGATTCTGTGACTAAACATTCAGTCCAGGAGCCCGCTGTTGTGACATTGAAATCAGTTGCTGAAGGGTAGTAGTTCCTTGCTATCATGGTCGTTCTATGTCGCGTTTTGACAAAGGAAATGCCACATGGACAAAATAAAATCGCTCGCAATAATGAAAATTGGTTTCCCATAGAGACATGGAAAAGTTTTTAATTCCCTATGTCTAAGGTTTTCTTTCTTTGGATAACCGTGCTACTTATAACATGGATGACAACGCATAGGAAGTTGAAAACTCAACGGCTCCGTGATTGAGGTATCGAGAAATGGCGTGCACTTCCTAGTGCAAAGTACTGGTAGGAGCCTGTGCCCGCATTCACCGTGTGGGGATTGAGCTAAACATAATGGATAACTTTTTCTCGGGAGCCTCATAACAGCTGGAGATGGAGGTGTGCAGTAAGTGTGTGTGTGACGTAATTAATGGCTGATGATCGTTTTTCATTTCGTAACGCACCTTTGAAAGCCTTGAATACCTTGGGAGCTTGATAACAACTGGAAGTGGTGTTACGAAGGAGATTAGTTCACGGATATATATATATATATATATATATATATATATATATATATATATATATATATATATATATATATAGAGAGAGAGAGAGAGAGAGAGAGAGAGAGAGAGCAGCTTTCGTGAACCTGCGGCGCCTGTGGCGTCACCGTGGTATCCGGCTCTCTCTCAGAGGACGGGTGTACGTCTCCGCAGTTCGTGGTGTTTTACTCTACGGTTGCGAGACCTGACCACTTCGTGTTGAAGATGCTCAGCGTCTTTCTATGTTCGACAACCGAAGTCTCCGAAGCATTGCTCGTATCTGGTGGGAACATCGAGTGACTAATGACTAGGTGCACCGTCTTACTGAATTGATCACTCTGCACCGTCTCCGGTGGCTCGGTCATGTTTTGCGAAAGTCTGCTCATGGTCTACCGTTCCATGCCGTATCCGCACGTTCTGGGAAGGACTGGAAGAAGCAATGTGGCAGTTAGGCTATAACTTGGCGTAGGGGTATGAAGCAACATTAGATTCAAATGGTGCTTTCAGCCTACTCGGTTGGGTTTCAAGGGATAAGGATTGTCGTTGGTTAGAGACGTTGAGGGACGTGGCTCAGAATAGAAGTCGGTGTCGCGAATGTGGTAGAGTCTGTCTGTTGAACGATTGTATCACACAAATACAAAAGTATCATTCGGACAAACAAAATTACGGAGAATACACCATCAAGTGAACGGTGTAATGCCAAATGCATCGCTGCATATCTTTTTACTAATTCGTTATATTCTGTTTCACCTCTCTCACCATACTTGTATTTGTTGTTTCGTTGACAACTTGCTTGATTGTAAGTTAGTGATATATATTTATACATGGTAAACGTCATCAGTGCATATCGTTTTAATTTGTCTTCCGATTTTGCTACTTTATTGTGACTCCAATTTCCTGCCAATGCAATAATCGGTACCATATGTAACCACAGCCTCTTACTGAAGCTACGAATTTCTCTGAGGGTAGAAATCAATCAGGAACAAACGTGGATACAGCTGGTGCGACCATCGAGCAAGTGCAATATGAGGCTGCGACACCACACGATCGATGCCATACAGGATGTGCTCGTTTCGAATTGCCCAGTCTGACGCCTGCAGCCCAAGGCAAGCAGTGTTGCTTATGTCTACCTATTCGTAATTATTCAATTTAGCCCAGTCCTATATAACAATAACCTGTGGTCTCAGTCGCTACCTCGAGGCAACGTAAAATTGAAGTTGAAGTGAATCAGTGTTAAGAAGTAATTAATAAATGAATTGTGGTAATTATAATTATAATTGAAAATCATGTTCGTGACAAAAGTTGAAATGCAAGTGAGCCATCGACCGCTCCGCCTAGCCATGCCACCTAATGTCTTCAACCTTCCGGTTGTTGACTCACTTGGATCCAACGCATAAGCACAATACGGCCAACTTTTTATCATTTGCATATCTCGCCACGGTTTTGTGTGATGGGGCGGCCAAAATGCCGTAGTCACTGTGGAGATCGGAATTCACAACTTACAACTCACGAGCTTGTTAGTAAGCGAATCGTTGCAAATGCCACAAAGAAGAAGATAAAGTCAGTTGGAAAAGCGTTCGTAAAAATTGGATGGTTGTGAGGCGAATAAGCAGACATGACTGACATTTACCCTAGATTGAGTGTGCTATATTCCGCGCTAATCCTAAACGAAGGGTGCATAAATGATTTAATACTTCAAAGCATCTTGTCTTATTTGAAACATATGGCAGCTAATGAAAATTAATGAGTTGCCTCCGAGGTTGCTAACTGAGTTTGCTCTCATTTCACCCTCATCGTTAACATGTTTATTCAATGGGCTTTTGTTTTGTGAAAATATCTCGGACTATGCGAGAGTGGCATCCATCACGCCCGTTTCAAAGAAGGTAATATCCGGATCCCAACGCATCTACCCGTTGTCTGCGTAAAAAATATTCAAAAAATCCTAAAACCGACCACCTCAGCTACAGTGCGCACTAGTAAAGATCTAGCGAAATACTTTCTAACATACTTTGCAACATAACGCTCCTGACTTCTGTGTTCAAAGAATTCCTCTGAGGTGACCTATGGTCCGGTCAGCTTGAGCACCATTGTATGTCGTAATTTGTTTTTCACTCCATAGAAGATCCAAAGCCGTCAGTATTTACTCTGGAGATCATATTGAGTTTATCATATATATATATATATATATATATATATATATATATATATATATATATATATATATATATATATATATATATATATACTTTCAACGACAGACGTTCTTCGAGGTGTCATCCTGTCACGCTGTTGCGGTTTCACATGTGCATATATAAAGCGCTGTTTGATAATCGTCAAACTTTATGATTCAGTGAATAAATTTTTGACCGGTGTACTTTCTTTCACCATTTAGTTGTGATTTTTAATCTGAAGTGAACACGATAGGATTTTTTTGGGCAGTGTGTTGGCCTTTTACGTCGTTCACCACAAAACATTTTCCATCGTACTTAAAATGAACGTAACAAAATGTACAGCGTAGTCCATGTTGTGTAGCAAACCTGAATAATAGTTGACGCCAGTATCATCATGGAACCTGTGCACTCCTTCAGCCTAAACATAGACTTCTGATGGGGTGAGTTTAATCTGCCGTTTCACACAAATAGTTTCCACACTTCAATAGAGATAAAAGGCTTCCTTCGGGGTGCTGATAAAGAGACTAACACAATCATAGAGTGATTGACGAATAAATGGGAGAGAACTCTGAAGCAACAGTTGTGGGCTATCTGTCATGTGGAGACATATTCTTGGCTGGGAATTTAGTCGGTTTTGGCTCTGCGTAGGTTGTGAATAGATCCTTGGTCTCACTGGCAGAAGACAATGTTCGCTGGTGGAATTTGAACATTCCAGTTACTTGGCTTTCAATCAAGGAAGACTGAGTTTTAACTACAATACACTTCACCCGATTAGGAAATTAGAAGAATGGGGTATAAGCGAGATCCCGTATACACGTTTCGGAGACAGCATACATCTATTTTCTTAAGTTTCAGGAGTGCTGACGAGGGCAGCCTTTGGTCCCATCTGACAGTGTGCGAACGTTGAAGGCAGCCTAGTGAAACGAACATGTAGGCTTAAGAAGTGCGTTTTAATTATGCTACTAAGCGATCGCCTTCTTAAGAGCCGTAATTACCTGTAGCGCTTTGCATCGATCTTAAATTGAAGAAGACGAGGTGAGTAAGGCCCTTTACAGAAAAGATGCTAAAGGTAGTCGTTCATAAAACCCCATACATGTAACTGTATCAGCTAGATGAAGTTACCGGGAACAAGCGTGTTTGCCATTCTCTTGTTCTCAATGCCATAATGGATATCTTCGGCGAAAAAATACCAATTTTGGATGTTGAACATTATTGTGTATGAAAACTGCTTAACCTGTGGGTAGTGGGTATAGACGTAATGCCCTGCTATTAAACGGTGATCACTGGTGATGTGATATCTCACACTCGGCGTTAGTTTCCAAATCGGGCCATTCCCGTTCTCTATTGGCTCATGCGCCTTTCTGGATCTTCTATAAATATCTGAGCATATTTTTCGTTCGGGAAACTTGAAGCACTGCGTGTGGTTTATCCAGTTGGTCAGTACAGAAAAACGACATACTGCAAGATCCTAATGTTTCGTTTACTCTGTTCAGTCGCCTATGTAGAACGATCTGAAATGTGTACTGAATAGTTTTTGACACTACAATGTGCTGACTTGAGGCATTAACTTTATACAGTAGGTAAGCGGATCGATTGTCAGCAATTTCTGTCCGCAAAGAACGGTTACGTAAGCTGATTAGCATAGGTTCGCTAAACGCTAACAGCTTCGAATTGCGACTGCTTAGCACCGGTTCAAAAGACAACATCGGACCAGATTTGTGTCTGATTGTGTAGTATGCAGGATGCAACGTTTTTCCGTGGGGGTTGCACGTGCACTATCTGCAAATACACAAACAAAATCTCGATGAGCCGGAGCTCAGGATGTGAATCAGCGTGCGTCAACATCTACATCAATAAAGATGGGTGTAGCGCTCTATATCTGAGCGCGTTACAGTTGCCATAGTTCGCTTGGCTGCAATCATGGAATTGACTCTGCTGCCACAATGTGCCTCAGAAAAGTGAACGATCGATCATTTAGTTCTTTTGTTTTACTTGTTAAATTCACTGTGGCGTTCGCAACGAATAGTAGATACGACCCTTCGCAGACCCTCGCATGAGATGTTACATTTATCGATGAGAATTTCGCTCATTCGTGATGAAAATCAACGTCAAAACAAAGTTGTACAGATGTGAAAACCACTGACGTATCTGCATTAGAATATCGGTTCGATTGAAGGTTTCCCATGAAACCGAAATGAACTGAACGAGATGAAAGCTTTTCAACGCCATTGTGTTTGGGGGCAGTAAACCCCATCTTTTACATGCTGCCGCGATATTTTCTATAAGTGATAACTTTTCATCTGACCGATATTCTCAACGTTCTGATTTTTTCGCTCTCAACTTCACGCGTCTTTGATGATCTAATTATGCAATTCATGAACGCATTTGATTGAACATACGCTCGGACGGTAATTCCCTTCGTTTAGGTTTGTATTTCACATCCAGTATTTGGGACTTGCATCATTAATCTGCCGATATGAGTCGTCCATATTGACCAAAACAAGCACTTACCTCATGCGTCATTTTATTGTATGAAAGTTTGTTCACATTGTTTTCCATTTTGTTCTCAGTTGTTTAGTGGACCAGTCCTGCAACATTTTCGCTTCTGATGTACATTTTCGGCCAATAATATAAATGGTTTGAAGGTGTTTTAACGTCAGCCCCCCGCCCATGATTGATTTCGTCTCATCCGATCGTCGTTTATACATTAAGAGGTTATTACTGCTTCAACAGGTATAGATTTGTATATGTACTGCATGTAAACTAATGGTCAAACATGTATTGACGTAGACAAGAACGTAGTTAGGCGAACCAGTCACATTGTATTGAGTGTATCCTTGATCCGTTGCGTTTGTGGCTATGTGACAGCTGTTTCGCTTGACATCATAGTTTGACAGCAGTTCCTTTTTTTCCTCGATCGAAATCCGCTACATGCGTTCCAAACTTCGCGACCTTCGAACTAACGGGTAGTAAAGCAGCTCTCTGTGATTAAATGTAACGTCCCGACGTACCCTACTGCTTAGAATTGAGCAAGAGATTTAGTTCTTTTGTTTTGTATTTTTGCATAGGTAGAACGGGTAACATTGCGGTTTAAAATCCATGAACTACCCGGTTCTAATCTCACCACACCCCGTCGAAATTTCCCATTTCTCAGCTTGTAATGCACTGCTTCTCTTTTCGCTAACATCCTATACCGCTGAATTAGAACAGACTAAAAAAGGCAAGTTTCCATTTTACCCCAAAGAATTTAGGGCCCCTGAAAAATATCTTGAGTTTTTTAAAGTATGTCCTTGTTTCTTTTTCCCTCTCCGTTTCTAAATCCTTTTGAACAGCGGTGAAGAAACCTTCCGCATTGGGTCAAACGATCGGTTTGGTCGAGGAAATCTCTTCATCGAATCCCGAAGTACAAGTAAGTTATGCAACTTACTCTTACTTGAACGGATAGCTCCTGCGAAGGGGCGAGCCGGCTTCATGGTTGTCCCAAACGCAACTTGCCCGTGAGTGGTGTGTGCAGTTGAGCTCTCTATGAAGAGTCTTGGGAACTATGTACGAAGCTGCGTCCCCAGCATCGCTCGGCTTTTTGTTCGAGGTGGCAACTCCAGTCCGTGCTACCTGTTGAGCAACAAGAAGTTTGTATTGGGAGCCGGTGACCGAACAGGCTGTTCGTACGCCCTTTGAATGGCGGTCTACCAGTCGAGGATGCTCGACGCGTCTCAGCAAGTCTTATCCCACCTAGAATAGCTGAGTAAGAGTCAAGATACAATGGCCTTATTAAGTGGCGGGCCACATTATTGCACGCCACGTTGCTGTCTGTGGTTTTTTGTGGCTTCTGTGTGAAGAGTTCGCTGTCGGACGAAAAATTAACCACTCCATCTAACAACACCGCATTACTTTTGTCTGCCTACTCACTCTCAACCTGTCCGATATGAGCGACCCTGAGAGAACGCATTGCGCTCCAGCCGGCAAAGTTCCAGGGGTCATCGTTGCACGCGAACCCGATCACCACGGTGAGGTAGCAACATCGTCAAGGCGTTTAAGTGAATCCGTCCTAAATTACCTGAAAGCAAACTGTCGAGTCATCGAATGAATATCCAGGACTGGACTTTTCACAATCAACCGGTCTGGTCGCTTAAAAAATATCAAATAGTGATAAAAATCACCCAAATGAATACTTTCGTTGATGTGTATTCGAAACAGCCAAGGGATACTAGTTATGCGTAGCCCATTCAGTAACCTCAAAATGTCTTTCGATTTGAGGTGTCACCAATTGTTTAACGTCAGAAATTTTCCATGTTCACTGTAGGTACCCATGTTCTAAATCAGTGCAGTATACGGTGTTTCCGTAATTGCATCTCGTCCTTCTGCGATTGATATACGATGCCGTGTAAAACTGCTTTCTCGTGTCGGAGGTGTTCCCGCTAAAGTAGGAGAACGAAAACGGACGTCCGACACTCTCCACCGGATTGGCTGACTGATAGTCAGTTTGGGGGAGATGGCTCAACCCTGATTCCAGTCTAACCACGGGTGGTGTATGAGACGTACAACGGTATGCTCATCGGTATCTGTGGCGGAGGAGTGTGCGGGGTGGACTTTCAGGATGTTTGATCTCATCCGCAAGATGTATAAACTGAGATATCAGTCACCGGCCCCCAGTGGGTTACACATCCCACACTTCGTTCCACTGCCTTGCAGGTTAAGCTTTGAATAACTAAAGGCTCCGATTGTGGATCCCTAAGAAAACCACCTGCCTTGGCTTGGGCAACCTGGCAATATCGTGCCCGCAAACAAATCATAGAATCGGTCTCTATCTACCCACCCACCCCCCACCGCGACTGTACCGTTTTTTTGGCACAGTCTGAAATCAAGCAAGTGTAAAATGTGTATATACATATGCTCCCAGAAATCAAATTTCCACCTCATCTGGCATTGTAACGAGTACCTCGTGGAGTATGATTTCGTTACGAATAGAATGAGTTCAACACCTACTGAAGTGGAAACAGGGCACTTCGTAATTTACCTCGGTCACACATACCCAAACAAGGGAAAACTTCGCGTGCGTGAACAACAATCATGGTGGCACTCTGTATGCAAACAGTCACTAGGATTGCATAGTCCTTCACAACAGTTCCATCGTACGCTTTTCCACTCATTGAACCAAGTTTCATCAGTCACTCACGTTATTCTACACATTTGCTACCCAAGCATTCCCATCCAGAAAACAGATGAGAAAAGACAGTATCGTCTTGTCAGATTTAATTTTTTGTCGGTTCTAGTACTGTTACAAATTATTTTTATAAAACATTCATCTAAATATACTTTGTTAATCACAGTTGCGTGATTCATCTTCTCTTCCTTAGTTCCACATCATAGACGAAATATCTACTACTAAGTACGAATAACTCTTCTCACTTCCCTGAGGAAATATTTACACATGTAATTCTCTAGAATTAGTCCCAATGTTGGATTAGTTCGCTGATGTGGCCAACTATGATTCTGAATAGAAATCAAATTAGAAGTTGGAAAGCTCTTCGTTCCTCCTAGCCATACAACTGCGTTATTTGAACACTGTGTTCGAACCAGTGTTTGTGACGCCGAATTACTTCCAGTAATTTGATCAGATCTTATTTTTGCTGCTGTCCTATGTTCTTTTTATTTGTCATGAACTGCCGAACTTCGTAAAAATCCCTGGGCTCTATCTTGTCCACGTTCTCAGGTGGAAGACCCATTATTTTTAGCCGTTTTTCGTAGCTGCGGTCTTTTTCATTCCAAGTTGAGGCTTGTCGCCTTCATCGGCAGTCTTTTGCGTTGTAACATATCAAGGTTTAAACGCTCATTGTGGCATAAGTGCTCTTTTTCCAAGCCACACGATTTAATACAACCTACTGACTTCCAATTCAGTAGCAAAGCGCGGAATACCAGCGACGAATAAGGTAGTCCACTTCAATGTACGATACGCATTCTTCGAGGACATAACGACCGTGAGCGATGCAAAATTCACCCTTGATACAATACTTCGTTTTGGTGTTAATTAGTGGGTGTTTTTTGGCGTCGCTTCAACTGTCTATAAAACGTTTGCGACCGAAACACAGCCCATGGAAACCGTCCCTAAGCCACAAACGCTACTGATAATGACACTTACTACTTTTTTATTATTTCCCTAAAATTTCCCTAGCATGTCCTCCTCTTTTTCACTACTTGTGAATAATCATTCTCCCATACCTAAACAGTACATTGGGCTATACATATTACCACAAGGGCTCGTTACTCAACCAGAAGTTTGCATGGAAAACGCATAGGTCAGACGTGATAATGATTTAAGCGAGAGCAAACTACACTCCAGTTTGCCAAATGTCGCGTCTCGAGAAAGTAACAGTCTGTCAAATATTCCCACAATTTTGAAAACTCAGTTCCAAATCTATGATTTCTATGGGTTTCCAACCTTGGCAAGTAGTACCCTCAAAAGTCGCCGAGTGAAAAAAAGTTTCCAATATCGCCGACTGTAGAAATAGGTCTTCAACAGTACCACCCGATTGGGAAAGGCTGTTACCGCGTGCTTGATCAAAACGAGTGAACTGCTGAACCAACCAATTAAGTTTATCGGTCCACGGTCTGTCCCATAAGCAACGCTCGAAAGGTCGCCGCTCACACGGTAAACAAGCCAGAGAAAGTGCATGGAGCAGCCGCAGTCGGTGTTGAAGTTCGATTCATCCGTTGCCTAATGGTCTAACGGTTACCAGGTCCACGAAGCAGGCAGCATTGATTAAAAGCGGAATGAGTGCGTCTGTGTGCGTGCGCACCTAAGCACAAGCAAGGGTCAGTAGCGGAATGCAGCGGGGTTGGCCATCAATCGTGATGAGGTTGTTGATTGCAAATGTCAGTGAAACAACAAAAATCAGTCGTTCTCGACAGCAGCCATGCCAAGCAAGATTGAGAGAATTCAACCGGTTTCTCTCTTTATGGAAAAAGGCGGAGTGATTTTTAAGCGGCAATATCCGGATGCGTTAAAATTTCGTTTACTGTTCCTAATCGCCTAGATAAAACAACCCAGATTTTATACAGTTAATGCTTAGGATTACAATGAGCGGACGCAAATCATTAACTTTATGTGGGATGAGTTAGGATTCAATCTGTCAAGCTCGTTGGAACTCGTAAAATACTAGGAAATATTGTATTGTATTGGATGACTTTTGTAAGTTCATGTATTCGCATTTCAGTCTAAAACATTCGCTTAGAAAGCCATCCCATTCATATTTCATAGAATATAATCAGAAGAAGTGAAGTTTATTTGCCGAGAATAATGCATCATGAGCAAGTGCTCCGTCTTGCTGTAACCATACACAAAATCGTGCGACAGGTGTCATCGCCTTCATAATGGGAGCTAGAAAATTTGGGAGTATGTTCAGATACGACCTTCCTATCAAGAATCAGTAAAATGAAATCTGTTTCCTCCTGTGACTTTTCCATCGATTTCTTCCCACCTTTTGTTGATAAGCGTGTCCGGGGTTGAAGACTAAACTAGCTTGATCATTTCGGTAACACAGGGCGGAAAAATCTGTTGGCCTGTGCCAAATGGATAAGACAATGATTCTTCCTCTAGATATTTAAAACAGCGAGTATCGTATATCCGGCTGGCCAATACAGTACAAATAATGCAAGATGTTAACTTTTCTCGCATGTTGAGGAACCATATAACAATTATTAACAGTTTCCTTTCTAAAGTTGACTTCATGAAGTGCCTAGGGATAACGATAAAGTGACAGACAAAGCAATGCACTTATCTCGGTACATAAATTACAGTTCCTTTGATTCTGTTTTATGTATAAGATGAAATTTGGATGGGATGGTTTTTTGACTGAAAAGTAAGTGCATGAGCTTACAAAAGTCATTCAATATAATACAATGTTTTCTGGATCAATCAGTACCCTGATGGTCGTTTAGCTGCTACTCAAAGCGTAAAAACATTCATCAGAAAGTCAATGCGAATTTTCAGTGTGAGATCACGAACGGAAGATTACCAGCAAATAAGAAGACGAAGATTATGGAGATGGTTTGTTAGCCAGATGTGGCACAAACCTTTGTGGCGAAACGTTTTGTTTTTTCGCGGAAAACCGTGACGGAGGTTGGCAAAAGCCAAACGCGTCTTTTGTATACGTGATGGCACTTCATCCGATATCTGTCCACCCGGTGAGATGTAACTGCCCAGGTAACAAAATTTATCCACTTCAACTAGAGCTTCCCCTACCAACACAAGGTTTGTTGTTGAACCAACCCAGTCTTGAAGCATCACTTTGCACCTTCTTAAGACAGCATTACACATTCAAGACTCGTCGTAATTGAAGAGGTAGTTTTTAGCAACGCGCATCAAAGACACTACGTCGTTGGTAGCTTATTAGTCGGCCTGTTTTCGAGAAATCAACTGAGAATAGGTGGAAAGAAACGAATTTGCAGATAAAATTCTCATGTAAAGCTGCAGATTGCAATGAATAATTTCAAGCAACTGGAAAATATTCAAAAACTACTAAAATCAGGTAAAGGAATAAAGTAGTGATTTATCGAGTTTCTTAGCAGTTACAAAACACTCCAACTTTGAAGTGTGGCATTTTTGAAAAAAAACAAGCATTCCATCTTTGCCCGAGGGATGTGAAATTTCACGAACTTGAGTGCAGCAGTCTATCACCAAAAGTGCACTTAGAACCATTATATGGATCGTTGGATTATTGATCCTAATTGCAGATTCTCTAGTGTTTCACCTTATTTGACACATCAGATAACTTCTTCATGCAACCAGTCGCCATCCGCCACTCTTTCACAGGATGATAATCCTACTTAGGCAACTTCAAGTGACCACTCACCAAGCATGTATATACAGTTGAGCAGAAATCTAAGAAATGTGTCGAAAGAATTATTTCTGAGTCTAATTATTATTACGGTTAATTTTTCGGGTCAGAATCCCAGCAGAACCGGGCTCCCATTGTTCTTGGACGCGAATCGTATGCTGTTGACCAAGGTGAGTGTAATGAATTCTTGTCCTGTGATTAGTGATATTTCTGCAAATCATTTCTTTTCTACTTCAATTTTTTTGGAATGGGGGACGTGGCCATTCTTCTTGAACTCTGTTGCTAATTACCAAACCTGAAAACCACCGCTCTATCCGCCCGTTTGCTGTCGCCGTCGAGGCGTTGACTTCCGTAATGACTCGAAATTTTTTCATCAGTCATAGCTATAAACAAGAGTCTGCAGTTTGTCGTATTCTTTAGTTTATTGATGCATTGTATCCAGTGCTGGAATCACACCACATCCTTGTTCGGTGTGTGGTGGCCATTATTATATTGCATCTCTAGAAAAGAGCGTATAACTTTGTTCCACCTCCGTTAATTTTTTCGGTTATTCTGTACACTTCAAACACTCGAGAGAGTAAAGTTACCCGATACACCAACCGACACATCTAGATAAATTGCGTTGATCAGGATGTGTGTTCTACACGTAGCTCGATGGACTTCTCTGTACTATATCCATCCTAATGTGTTAGAAATCTGTTAGTCCCGAATTCGAACTTTAAATTTTTTCGACTCTATTTTTTATGGAACCATCGGCCTCAGTCTCTGGCATCCAGCAATAAAGCTTTCCTTAAATGAACATTCGTAGCCCGCTCGTAGTGTATTGGTAACGCAGCTGTCAGTGATTTTATCCTTGAATTTTCCACTCGAATCACGGCCTCCTCCAAATTAGGCTTCATGAAGTTTCCACTCTTATTTCCCCCTTTTTCGTTTTCAATGTTGTCGATGATTTCTGCGCGCAAATGGTTCTTTGAAGATGTGCCTAGTGCAGTATCAAGAATCTGGGCGTCTGCGAAAATCATTTGACCCGTTGTTCTTTCTGTAAGGAAGTTCTTCATCACAATCCCGGTGGACGCTGGATGATTTCCCAGACTAGCAGACATCGTTCATCACTTGGCAAAACAAGATCCAGCAGGAATTGCTTCCACTATTGTGACTTCACAATACTCGTCAGTGTGTTTCTGTCTTAGTGAATCACATAGTAGATCACGGCCTTAGCTAGGGCTTACTTTCGCGGTTGGAATTCTAATAAAAGCATTCTGAAAAATTTCCCTAAGGCTCACTGCTTGGGTAGGTCTTATTATCGGGGAAGCACTTTAATATTTGTTCTTTTAGAATAAAAATTGCTCCTAACACTGACTGGAGCCTCTGCTTTAGACTTTCACCGGTGAACTCAGACGTTTCGACTAGCTCTACATGAGTCCTTTATAAACAACCTAGAATGTTTCACCATTCACTATCAAATCCCGAACCACAATTGTGAATCCATGGCAACACAGCAGTTCCATCCTTTATAGTTTTAGGAATCCTCAGCAGTGTAGATACTGCAAGATTCAGCTGGGACTCAGTGGATGCGTAATGCTGATAGCTCCTAACAAGTATGAAACAGTTGTGCCACTCTTCGTACAGTGTGGACAAGAACTGTAGAGACACTGTGGGAAGGTCAGATTTCCCAGCTCACTACTCAAAATTTTGTTAGTAAACAAAATGAAGTAGATACGACAGAGTAAATAATGCCAACCAGAAAAGTGTACGCGAGAATTGGATGATAGAAAAGCAAGTTAGCAGACCTGACCGATATTTATCGTCGAATAATGGCTCTAAGCTTACTATTGCCCCTAAACGAATAGTACATTGGTAATATATTCCTTCTAAGTATATGGGGTACTAATGAAGATGAAGTGTGATGAGGTAGGTTAGTGGTCCAAATGAATTGCCGCCAAAGGTGCAAACTGATTTTGCTCTTATTTCATCCTCAGCGTTAACATGTTTATACAACCGAATTTTGTTCCCTGAAAATATCCTGGATTATGTTAGAGTGGCATCCATGACGCGAGTGTGTGCTCACTGCCTGGGAGATGTATCGTGCAAACTTATATACTGAACTTGTGTGTTCTGAGACTCCGTCCTCGTAAACGCAGCAGTTGCATCAGCCAACTTTAGGTCACCGCACACTATCACTTAGAAGGAAAACTGGTTTTCCGGCCATACACGTTCACACTTTGCGGTGCACGGAACTCTTCCAAAACCTGGGTTCACCCGGCTATCCGCAAGACTATTTCACCGCTGTTTGTGTTTTGTAGTCAGTGCGCACACACGCCTTCATGCACCCACAAATACACACGCCCCTACTACCCCGAATGAAAACTAACAGACCCTAAACAGTAATAAGCTTGAATAACAATAAGATGTAGTTGGATATGTAATAGTCAGTCAAGTTGTTTTGGCTTTAAGGACCGAGTAATTGTTTTCTAGTTCTGAGAAGACCCGGTATACCGTTCTCCTGTGAAAATTTGTACTGTGGGTCCCGTTACGACGGATGTCCAAAAACACAACCATTATGTGGCATACAAATCCGTAGGTGCCGAAGAACGCTGCCGTGAACACGCACCAGCATCGCAGTTGGAATCTCTCTGCAAACAAATTCGATTCGGGCCTTCAGTTCAGCCAGAGTTCTGGTTTGGGGGTCGTAGACTCCCTTTTGACATAACACCATAAGGAAAAATCTAGCGGAGTTAAATCTGGAGATGTTGGAGGCCGTGGTAGTGATCCTTTCCGTCCGATCCATTTCAAAAGGAATTCCTCATGAAGCCATCGGGTTACTGTGTTTGTGGAATGTGCTGGCGCTTCGTCCTGCTGGAAGAAGGTTCTTGAAAAGGTGTGTAAGGGTATAATTTCTGTGTATTCAAAAAGTGTCACCTTCATCGCCTGCAGATAGATGGTTGCATTCACCTTGTCGGAAAGAAACACTGGGCCACAGTCTCGAATCGTGAATGCCACATCAAACGTTCACTTTTACGTCCTGTCTATTACTTTCGCAGTAGTCAAGGGGATTCTGCTTCTGCCAATGCTACCGCGTTGATAGTCTTTGATGTTGTGCGGGTAGTAGGAGGATTCGTCTAAAAATAATGTCACTGCACAACGTTGGTCTGTATAGGAACCAGTCACAGAATCCCATCCGTTGAGCATTGTCTGTTTCAAACAGGGATTGTACCGGGTGGAGTCTATAACTCTTGTAGCCTTCTTCCTTCAAGATATTTCTTATGGAGGCCTTGGAGATTCCCAGTTTGCTGGCCGCTGTTCGAGGGGAAGTGCCTGGTTCCGTAGTCAAGATGTCTTCTAGAGTCAATCTGAGTTATGGTGGTGACTGTCTTTGGGTGCCCGGGCGGCTTTCAAGGATGAACTCCGCCGTGAGTTGTAAGTGTCTAGTCAACATAACCACAAAATTTCACCGATGGCTTAGGCAGATCAGGATGTCTGCAATGAAATTCCTTGCATGTTTTTCGTAGACTTAATTTTTGTTTGAGTTGACCTCATATCGGTGTATGCATAACTTCGTCTAAGGTTGTACCCATTCAGCTGGGCATTCATTTTTAGTACACCGGCGAGAAAATTGCGGAATGTGCCTTATTCAGTCGGTGGTGCCCGATAACTCATTCCTTCTTGGGAGTTTTTTCAGCGCGCGGTAACCGTCAAAAGTATGACCGGCGCTGTTGTGCTTATAGCAGTTGATTGTTCTCTGTGTAAAAATATAATCAACAGTGCCTCATGTGGATCTGTACTAAACAGCATTTTATAATAGCAAATATGCAACAAGTAGGAGCGGTATAAGCGCCAAGGTGATAGGTGGACGCAACTAATTGTGGAACGCTTTTATCTTTTTATGACTAATGTATTTTTTTAATAGTCAGTTTAAGCGTCATTGTCACGTGGAACAGACTGAGGAATCGCGTGATTGTGATCTACAAATGCTCATAGTGTTTAAGTAAAATAGAAGTGAATGGCTGTAGAATATTGTGTGGGTCTTGTTTCTGGTAGGTAATATGACGCAATGGAAATGCGACCATTGTAGATGAATCTCTAAATCACTCACACTGCTGAACATAATGTTCCGGTGACGGTTACAATGCAGAAAGTTTACGTTCGCCTAAATTGGTCAAAACCCAACCCCTTTACCCCAGTGAAATTGTTGTGACTAAGTCCCACATTGCGCACAAAAATTCACTACTGCCGTTGCAATTGATAAAGTAAAGTACCGTCGGAAAACAAACAGTCTAAACTGCTGTATTTCTAAATAACGCGATAAATGGACGTACGCCAGTTATAGTAACTAATTCCCGTGTTACAATTAAAAAACCCAATTTCCTTAAATTGTTTATATAATGAGGAGACAATTTTATAATTTTGGTGTTGTTTATTCTAACAATCAGAAATTACTAGCTATACGGGACACCGTAGCTGAAAGTGGTTATGGGACCTTCTCATCAGACAGCGTCAAGCATTCATGAAAAAGGAATGTAGCGATACTACTATGATGCAAATTTAAATTGACATTATAATGTAATGGAATAAATACAACATAGAAGATATACGTGATATAATGATGAGATATAGAATTAACACAAACGTATATGAAGGTAAAAATATGAAATATAAGTAAAGTTATATATAATACAATAAGTATATGGATAAAAAGTATAAGCGTATGAAATGAAAAAAGACGACGACAGCCATCGAAGCATTCCCCTGTTGCATCACAAGTCATATAGACAACTTCAGCCTATGTACATAGTAATCTTTATTTTATTATGATTTTACACAAGCATGCTGTGTCATCTCCAGATCTCCTCAGCAATCCACCCCCCACCCCCTTGAAGAGAACAACTTTGGGGACTCTTCGATCTAAATGTGGGCGTACCGTGCGCCGGCCACCCTTGGCCCAACAAATTTCAGTTGATATCGGTCATCTAGGGGACCATGTCTCGATGCCACCATCCACCTGTGCCGCCGATGGGACTTAGCGATGCCACAGCCGGCCCTCGCCTAGGAGTCTGGGGTCTATGAGTGTCCGAGGCATTATTAACCTGGGAAGAGAGAAAAGAGTTCACTAGTGGTGTTGACAGTGTAACTTGTGGTTCTTCCATAAAAACGTACCTTGGTTTAGATAGGCATCAAACGCACAAGTAATCTTCTTCGTTTTTATAATTAGCACACTGGCAATGTGTCCATTACCAACATGCGCGGCAGTGCACCTGATTGGTATCCCCATCAATGTCGACGGAAGGGTCCTCTGTGCGACGAGCGCTGCAAACATCTTCCCCGATGGGGGAATCTTCCACTTCTATCCGTCTTCTTTTGTCCTTTTTCCTGTATTTGGCTGACGTCATGGTGCTAAAGCGGCGGAAGCGTGCAAGTTGCATTGCGTCTCCAACAACTTCCATGTCGGTTTCACCAGTGTTCCTCAACTCAAGGGCAGCCTTTCGTTTTGAAGACGAAGGCTTTACCATTCCTTTGAACGTTGTGCCAATGGGTTCAACAGATTGCTTACGCCGCATAACCACCCGTGTCCCGACAGTTTTCCCTAAATGATGTGAGTCACCGCTGTCGCCCGATAAATCTATCGCGGTGTTGGTTGATTTATCATAACAGCGAATGTCTAAATCCCTACCGGAACTGACCACCTCAGCAATAAATGGACCATCTTGAATCGATCAAACTGCTTCTTCGTTGAGGAATAAACTAAACCTCGCATCCAACGGTATAGACGCCGCTTGTCATTTAATGGCAATCCATTAGACTGGAAACAGTGCCGTCTCATGTATTGCAGAACATGAAACCGGCAGCAGACTATCGCACTGCTCGGATAATGCTCCCTAAATGCGTTAGATTGCGCTAAGCTCCTATCTACAACTATTGTCTCGGCATTGAGTGAACCGGGTGACCGGTCCCTCATTTCCCTAATATCACTCTCCTTCATGAGAATGGCATAAAAAATAGACTTACCCAACCCACTTTCGTTTATAATCCTAGAGTGCCACAAGACATATCCCCTGCAATTGAGCTGATGAGTCGCATCAGCCAACAACACGTCACCCAACTTATCCAACAACGGAACCGCCGGTTATGGAATGAAGAAGGCATAGCAAACTAGTCCTTCCCGATAGATCAAGTGCAAAGAACCCTTGCCAGTTACTGACTGCTCTACCCGCAGGGCATTCGTTCGACTGTCCAAATTAGCAGCCTTGGTTCTGATGGACTGCAAGTCCGTTACCGTAAACAATTTTTTGAATTTATTGCGAGCGTAGGAACACGTTTTCTGCGGGTTGTGGAACGTTTTCATCAACTCGCTGATGTGTGACTTCCGATCGGGGGTCAAACGTCTATTCTCAACATGAAGCCGGTCATTAAAAAAATGAAACCGATGATTATGTCGCGAACACTGATATACCACTCGCGGCTTTACATATCCACTGGAAAGAGAAGCGAACTAGTGTGTTACATAATGACACTCAAATGACGATATTCAAGCTGACTGAGTCAGTCATTTTCATCTCGTAGGATGTTCGGTGCAGGAGACGTCTCCGAACACAAGTTCAGTATATAAGT
Organism: Fasciola hepatica; assembly: GCA_948099385.1. Lineage (NCBI taxonomy): Eukaryota > Metazoa > Platyhelminthes > Trematoda > Plagiorchiida > Fasciolidae > Fasciola > Fasciola hepatica. The sequence continues at coordinate 1,587,512 of CANUEZ040000012.1, read as the reverse complement.
TTGCACGATACATCTCCCAGGCAGTGAGCACACACTCGCGTCATGGATGCCACTCTAACATAATCCAGGATATTTTCAGGGAACAAAATTCGGTTGTATAAACATGTTAACGCTGAGGATGAAATAAGAGCAAAATCAGTTTGCACCTTTGGCGGCAATTCATTTGGACCACTAACCTACCTCATCACACTTCATCTTCATTAGTACCCCATATACTTAGAAGGAATATATTACCAATGTACTATTCGTTTAGGGGCAATAGTAAGCTTAGAGCCATTATTCGACGATAAATATCGGTCAGGTCTGCTAACTTGCTTTTCTATCATCCAATTCTCGCGTACACTTTTCTGGTTGGCATTATTTACTCTGTCGTATCTACTTCATTTTGTTTACTAACAAAATTTTGAGTAGTGAGCTGGGAAATCTGACCTTCCCACAGTGTCTCTACAGTTCTTGTCCACACTGCTTACACTGTTTGTTTGAGCCTCGGTACTTTTTCCGGTTGCAGTCGATTGTAATCTGGTCTGGATAAAGGTCTTTTACGGTAACCAAAGCGACGACTTTTTACCAGCATTTTCGACAGCACTGTGCTACCGGATACCGAACAGTTACGGATAAGATCGCATGGCGCATCGCCCTTTTGATGCTACTTGTGGTGCGTAATAAATGTCATCAAACTTTATTGGACTGGTCGTCGCAGTCAGCTCATCGACCAAGTTTCTTCTCACATGCAAATGCTATGACATTTCACTTTTTTAAATTCGGTGGTTTCTGTGCGTTTGATCGAATCCAATTTCTTGGTAGTTTGCACCTCAGATAAACTGCATAGAAGAGTGAATGAAATCCAAACGTACTGATTCAGTCCTGATCTCGACAGGGGTCTCTTGAATCATGTTCACAATAAGAATTCGGTATTGATTTATTTGTCTCGAAACGAGTTTCAATATTCACGCTGTTATGTTTTAATTACCAACTTTAGCTACTTATCTTGCTCAAGTCCCGTGTCACGTACTCAAACGTGTCCGAACGCAATGCAGTCAAAACTGAGGCAACCACTACACTTTCTGACAAGCGGGACTCTGTGGATTCACTGATCAAAACCACAGGTAAAATTTCATTCTATACCAAGTAGCTTTTGGTGTTTCATCTTTTTCGTTTCGTATCAGTTCTTTGTCTACACTGTTTAATTTTCTTTGAATGCAACTCTTTCCTCTTTATTCAATGCTTGCTCGTAATAGCTGCAGAAAAAGCATACCCCACGGCCTCAAAGCATCGTTGCGCCATGAGACCGTCATGCATCCTCAAACGTGAAGTGGAGAACCACCTGAGTTCCTCCCCCATAGGTCAATTGTGTCCGTCACGAGTTCTCGTTTTGTGCTCGGGTTCGAAAACTGTTTTAAATAATCCTGAGGCTTTCGATCATTCGGTCACAAGCTTTTTGTCGAAACTTTCGATTGCAAATGGAATTTACACTCATTTAAATTACATAAGTGTCTTTATTAAGCTCTCATTTGCTACACTGTTAGTTTAAACACTCTTGACAGTCACATTTAGCATCAGTTTCTCGCTTCTCTGACCGTTATGTTCCTTGTCTATTCATTTCCGATTGTTCTGATTGGATTAGCAATGGATAGCTTGGTGGTTTCTTGGCAGTTCTCGGCTGTAGTATGCAGTCACAGTTTCCAACTTATGTTATTCATCAGACTTCTCAGTTGACGGCAGTATTCCTTTTGGTATGAAATAACACAGTCTGACAGTTGTTGCCTTTTGCCGTCCCAATATTATGACGTTAGTTACATTGAATGCTGTCCATCCAAGTAATTCACATATGCTATCTTTCTGCAGCGGAACCCATAATCAAGTTGGAATTTGAATCTTCTACTTCACTCTTCCCCGCTGCTATTCCGAACGCAGCTGTAAAACCTGAGTTGGATTCACATCACGGGAAAGAAAGCATTGTGTGTTCGAGTGCTCCCAGCACTGATCTCCAAGAGGATTCGTCTTTTGACCCAGACGAAGTGGTTATTCTTCGTGAAGAGGTGATTTCAATCCTATCGTTCGCACGTTTTGTGTTTTATCGCTATATTGGCTTTATGGTTCTTCATGGCGTTCAGATTGCGAAAACTGCCTTGGATGTATGATACAGCAGTTACTTGTTGTTTGATACTTACCTGCCTAAATCCCACAAGCGCTTGGTGGTTCAAACTGTCCAGTTCTCACAGGTACAGGTATCCTCTATACATTGAGACCATCTTCCAACTGCTCATCAATGGCGTTTTCAACCTTTAGCGAAAGGATCCTTCTACCTTTTCACGAATTATCATCCGTAGTCTCGCACTGTTGCCGAGTAGTAGTTGTTGCTGTGCTATTGTTACCAGTAATGTAACCGTCTATGCCATTTTGCGTGTCAGGTTATTCATAGTGTCACGAAGATATCTTGGGTCACCTTTCGTTTGCCCTTACATTTATCCATCAGTGGTAACTAGGACTGTCTCCTTGACCTGAAATAACGACGTCAGGGGTGACACATTTTGCGGTCTATACTTGATAAAGCAATTCGGACGTCCCCGCATTTCTGAAATAAGTCAAACGGTAAATTAAACCCATACACTACGGAGAGCGAGCTCGGAAAGACTGGTGGTTAGGTGTTTGGCTCACAGTCGTTCACTCCAGGTCCGAGCCTCAGCGGGGCTCGATGCATGTGCACTGGTGTTGATTCCCAACATGGATGAGACAGCTGTACAGTACTTCCGTTGATTTCAGTGGTGAGTTGGAAACTCACACTACGTGGTGAATCATTTGTACCTTCCACCGTCGTCCAGTAAAGAGCAAGAAGAATAGAAGTATAAAGTGAAAAAGGTCAAAAAAATCGAAGTACTAAGCGCAAATCAAGAGGATAAAGACAGAGTCCGAATGCAGCTACGCCACTGGCGGCGACAACTAGCCATATCACCCAATGTCTACAACCATCTGGTAAACGGGTCGCGTGGACCCTAACCTGGAAGTCTTACACGTCCTACGTGACCAAGTACTCTGGTCAAGGTTTTCATACCTTTTTACCATGTCATGGGCTGGCCACCTCGACCTAACTTCCAATCATTACCTGCCTCAGAGAGCAGCGTACGCCGAGGAAGTCCATCCGTGGGCATGCGTAACACATGTCCCAACCACTTTAACCTGTTTAGATTCAGCACTTTATCCAGAGACAGACCTCCGGTTCGCAACACCTTGCGTCTAACGTCAGCATTGCTGATATGAGAACGGAGAGAAGACATAAGTCGCGAGATGCAAGCATTTCGTTTACTCTTGTCAACTGCGGACGTAAAACGTGTCAGTATATATACATGGTACGGTATGTATATACTGACACGTTTTACGTCCGCGGTTGACAAGAGTAAACGAAATGCTTGCATCTCGCGACTTATGTCTTCTCTCCGTTCTCATGAATTGGATAAAGGGGACCCAATGTTTCAAATTGCTGATATGGTTTGCCCACCATACTCGGGCAACGCTACCGAGACATCGATGCTCGAACACCGACAGTCTTCGCCTATCTTCTACTCTTAATGATCATGTTTTGGAACCGTATAAGAGAACGGACTTAACCGCCGCATTGTATACTCTACCCTTAACAGACAATCGGATGTCAAGCCGACGCCATAGATGGCGGAGGTTGGCAAAAGCCAAACGCGTCTTCTGTATACGTGATGGCACTTCATCCGATATCTGTCCACCCGGTGAGATGTAACTGCCCAGGTAACAAAATTTATCCACTTCAACTAGAGCTTCCCCTGCCAACACAAGGTTTGTTGTTGAGCCAACCCAGTCCTGTAGCACCACTTTACACTTTGAAGGTGTAAAACGCATCCCAAACATTGCTACGCTGTTGTTTAGCCTATCTAAGAGAGCTTGCAGCTTGCCTGGATCTTCATTCAGAAGAACAGTATCGTCCGCTTATTCCAAGTCAGACAGCTTACTGCTTGAGCAAAGATCGATGCTGTTATTCTCACACGAGTACAGGGCTACCTGAAGAATCAATTCAGTCACAAAATTAAAGAGGAATGGCGAATGTGGGTAACCGTGGTGAATTCGGGTGAAGGATCGCCGTAAGCACGAACTCGGCTTCGGCTATTTTCATACAAACACTGGGAAAGAGAAATAAATTTCTCTGGCATAACCTTCATTAGGCAGAACGGTCGACTGAATCGAACGTTGCTTTCAGATCATGAAAGACACCGATTGTGGGCATGCGGAAGTTTTTTCTGTGCCCTGATGTTTGCCGAAGAGTAAGGATGTGGTCGATACACCCCCGACCGGGTCTGAAACTTGTTTGATTCTCACGCGTACACCTTCCGCGGGCGCTGGATAATCGGTAGAGAATAAGCTTGGCGAGCAGTTTGGACGCGATACTTACCAAGCTAATTCCTCTATGGCTTCCACGAGAGAATCTCTCACCTTACATGTAAATCGGCACGATGCCCGATTCTCACCATTCCGTTGGTGTATCTGATCATTATCCCAAATAACCCGGAGGAGCTTTGGTGACCCCGAAACCAAAACGTTTCCTCCATCCTTGACAACAGATGAAGACAAACCATCCGGTCCAGTGGCTTTGTACCTTTTCAAGTAAATTATCCCCCGCATAATCTCTGTCTCTGATGGAGGAATGATATCCACCTGCACTGTTTCTCTGGCAGGTATATTTGGAAGGTTCATCGATGAAGTGGGCCAGCTGGATTGTTCTTTGAAATGCTCCACCCAACGATCCAGACGACGTCCCTGAGAGCGAATCAGTGAGCCGTCGGACTTCTTCATTAACTCGCTTACACCGGGTTTCCGTGGACCGGTGCCTCTAATCAAACGGAAAAGATTGCGAGCATTGCCAATGGACGTAGCCCTTTCAATTTCCTCACATTTAGCAATCCAACACTGCTCACGGTCATTTCTCAGGCTCCTGGTTAGTCGGCGTCTCGGGGATTTACACACCTCATTGATTGTGGCATCCGGAGGGATGGATCTGCAGTCAAGCAACAGAGCAACTGATGTCGAAGATATCCATCATTTGTGAGGCCTACTTGAGTCGGATTTCTGTGTGGCATTCGGAGCGGCATATAAAGCATCCTTGATCTGTTGCCAGCGTTCATTTGGGTTCTGGACATTCGGCTGCATAGATAATCGTGTTGACAGCTCCGTCTGGAAATCGCATCACCGGTTATCGTCGAGAAGCATCTGCGCGGTACCGGTGACATTTACTTTGATGCGACCACGAACGAGACGTAAACGGAAGCGAGCACGTACCAAGATGTGATCTGAGTCGACAGGCGTAGACCAAATTGAACGACAATCTTCAGTTGATCCACGCCAGCAGTAACCAATCACAATATGGTCAATCTGAGTCCAGCGTTATGAAGACGTCATAGGGCTGCGTGTTAGTCTATGCCGTTTCTTATGGCAGAAGTTCGTACTCGTCAGAAAGAATCAGTGGTCAGAGCACAGCTGAATGAGACGATCACCGTTGTCAGTGCGATCGGCCGGGATAGCAAACGGGCCTCCAATGTGCCTTTCGGAATCTCCCAAACGACCAACATGTGCGTTGAAATCCCCAGGAATGACCACCATATCTGTTGAACGTGCGCTTTGAAGCGGCTGAGACAAATCTTGATGGAATACGTCCTTAGTTTCGGAGGTGTTGTAGTCAGTGGGCGCATACACAGACACGACGAACAAACATCGGCGTCTCAGTTTGTTGTTGTTGATACGAACAGAACCGTCCAACCGAACTGCACACAAACGACTGCTGAGTGGAATCCAGTCTAGCAGTGCACGCTCAAGTCTCATGTTGAAAACAATCCCAACACCAGTCTGACGACAAGCACCAGACACCGAATCACACCATACGCGAAGAGTAAATTAAGAGACTGAGGTTGTATCTGGGGTGCAAAGAATGATCCCCGAGAAGGGGTCTTGTATGTGTTTCTTTAACACAGCATCCATCTGTTTTAGAAGTATCAAGAGTTCTAGCGAGAGCAGCCTGTTGCCCTATCTGACAGTGTGCGGACGTTGAAGGCATCCAAGTAAAGTGAACATTTAAGCTTAAGAAGTACATTTGATTTATACCCAACTCCTGAACTGTTGATTTCATCAGAGCCACAATCACCCGTGGCGTTCTGCATCGATCTTAAATTAAAAAAAGGGAAATCGGTAAGGTCCTTTACAGGAAAGATGCTGGACGTTCTTGGGCAAATCCGTACTTCGTGGCTGCCCACACCTCAGAAGGGGTTTTTCTTCGGGAACCCTAACCGGAGCCTATGACTCAAAAGTCTCACCCACAAGACAGTGGGGGGTAAACCCAGCACGGGAACGTGACCGAAGAACCCGTGAAGGGACTTCTTCTGGTCTGTCACGTGAGACCTGATTGTCGCGAAAGTGATGAGCTCTCAGATTTTCTGCGGTGTCATCGGCTGTGGTGGTTGGGTCCTTTCCTACAGGGACCCCAGACGGGTATAACCAAACCAACACTCTGCCTCAAATCTCGCCGTGGATGACGCTGTTGCCTTGGTGGTCAGTTTAAAACTTGGATCAACACTGTGGAGAAGGATGTAGAGCCCTTAGGCTTACTGTCGGTCCGTGGTGCCTGCCAGTGGCAGAAAAACTGGATCGTGATTTGCACTTAACTCTCTTCCAATCGCCATGCATGATCAGCTGTGACACGAGATATTCGTGGAGTTGACTCATCTTCCAGCGGAAAGTATAACAGTAAAGTACGCGCTGCTAGCGAAACGGTTGTGATCAGAAGTTTATGAATACGCTGGATTGCTAATAATTGATCTTCGAGTGGTTCACCGCAGTGCTTCTAATGCAGTCCAGCTTGACTGAGTGCCCAGTTGGGAAGAATTAGGACGCAGTGATTACGAAGATATTACCGAAGTATCTATTAGTTTGTCTGCTTACGAGGCATACTATGTCATTCTTTACCTATTCTTCTCCACTCCCTCTCCATACTTCAGACTGTAAAACAAGGCAAACGAGCCCGAAAGCGAGGGCGTCTTGCAGCCGGCAGTTCAAAACAATCTCTAATTGAGATCCCACTATCGGATGATGAAGTCGACTCATCTCATTTGGACACACACGAGGCGCCAGACTCGACCGATCTAGAAAGTATGAATGAATTTTTTTTTACTGTGCTTCACAATTTGTTTTGATGGGACTTGGTAATAAGTTGTCTTTACTTAATCTCAATAAACGTCGGTCGTCGTAAATCTCTTAAGTTTAGCTCTCGGGCACTATTGTGGAATCGGAAGATAATAATTGCAGTATTTCATTCTGTATTCCACGAGCTGGTGTCGATAGAGTGGAAGACGCTAAAGCATACAATCAGCAGGTTATACTGCTGTTTAATGAAATCAGTCATAGTGAAAGTGCACTTAACATTGCGGTTTAATGGAGCTTTTATGTGGTTCCCCACTCCAAGACTTAGGATCTGGTTGCTGGATGATTATATTATGACAGTGGGCCTTTGAGGCTATGAGGTATGCTCTTTCTACTACACTTATGCGCAAGCGAGCAATAAAAAAATTATCTTTTTAGTATGTCACGGGTGACAGTGAGCCGACAGATGGCAAAACGCCAACAATAATAGTTTCACGACTTTCGTTCTCGTACTTTGGTGTCTGATCGACATTTAACTGCTGATACCGGGTAGATAGCATCAGCGCGTTCAGGTTACTGTTTTATCTAATCTGTGATTTGTGCAGAATTTGCTATTGCCGGGAACGCTGGAATCGAACTGCTTACCGGGCAGATGCTCCACCAGCCAAGCTATCGTCCTTGTCCTAAAGTTGTACCGCGATAGTTTAGAAAGCAGAGTGAATTCCGATAAGAAGATCACCGGCTCGTGGCATGGACTTTTAAATGTGTAAAGTGCAAGTAGATTTCCGGTTTTTAGTAAAACCTGTAGTAGCTGAACGTACGCATTGGATCCATTATGGACGGATGAGTGTCATTATTTTCGCGTAACATTACGTCTAGCCGCGCTGAGGCCAAAATAGACCTTTCATCAGTCGTTTGAAACTGTTGTTTGTCTCTCTATCACGACGAAACTGCACCTTGACGTTGTGTGATGGCTTGCGTGCCTACATGACTCGAAGAGCTATGCAGGATGGCTTCCTCAAACCGGAGACGCAATCATGCTCGACAGGTCAATGGGTAAAGGCCAGACGACGTCAGTCTCTGAACCAGTTGCTGGGCAACATCTGGTTCTAACCAGTATGCTCCTGGAGAGGACACTCCAGCGAATAAACACGAAGAGGAACAGTTTTTCGGTCAAAATACCTCCACTAGATGGACGTGGAAGTCGAGTATTTGAGGTTTCTCTCAACGATGGGAGAAGTGAAGAACCAGGTAAGTTGCTAGCTTTCTAGGCAGCTCGAGTAACTGCGTAGCAATGTTCGGTATGCGTTTTTCACCTTCAAAGTGCAAGATGCTGTTGCAGGATTAGGTTGATCCAGCACCAATCTTTTCAATATCTGGGGAAACCATAGACCTGGTAGGTTGTTCTGTTATCTGATCAGCTGCATTTCACCCGGAGGTCGGATATCGGATAAAGTGTGTTTGCGTATACAGAATGCTCATTTCGCATTTGGCATCCGTCTCTCTGTCAAGGACCGAGTGTGCGCTTCTGTATAGTTCAAAGTATAGCCACTGCACCGATTTCTGTGTAGTATTTCTCGAATATGGTGGGAACACCGTATAAGTGATGCTGAGGTTCGACGGAGAGTCTTAGGTTCACGGATCAAATCATTAGATGAAGCACTGAAGGTCACCAGGCTAAGATGGTTAGGACATGTGTTGCGTATGTCCCCTAACAGAATTCCTCGGTGCGTAGTGATCACTAAGGTGCGTGACGATTGGAGGATGAGTAATGGTGGCCAGTCCATGACATGTATGAAAAACCTAACCTGTGGACTTGGCCATGTAGGGCGTGTTAGACTCCCTGGGTGGGGTCCACGAGACCCTCCCACTCAGTGGTTATATGCGTTAGAGGAAACGGCTAGGTGTCCCGATCAGTGGCGCTCCTGTATCTACAAACTTTCTTTATAGACTTGATATCAATTTTCGTAGCTTTCCTGTTACTCCTTTCATTTTCTTGTTCTTTTCATTATTTCCCATTGAGGTTTCTGTAGGGAGTATAGACAAAAGCCACCGCCCCCGGTGCATGGTGAATGATTCTCTGAACCGAATATATTTGGAGATTGTTTTCTCGTTACACAATAGAATGCACCATTGCAGTCCCGACTACAATAACTAGCGGCTTTACATATCCACTGGAAAGAGAAGCGAACTAGTGTGTTACATAATGAGGTTCAATGGGACACTCAAATAACGAAACAAAAGCCACTACTCCCAATGCATCCGTAATGGTTATCTGAACTGAACTGTTGCTTATCTCATGTATTTGATTTGTAATATGTGGCTGCGCTACAGTATATTAAATTTTCCAAACGGGTCGATATTTCGGTGGTATGCATTCGGACCTGTTTTACTCGTTCATTCAACCATACCCTCCGATTACTTCGTATTTACGATCCTTCCTACCGAATGTCGCACCAAATTATCATGATGACAAGTTACTTTTCCTGGATCATAGCACCTCACCGTCGCTCGTTGTCTCAGTTTGGTCGCAATAAAGGATGATTTCCTAATGGATATTTACTTGTTCCTAAAGGCAGCTGTCCTTCTATTTGCTCTGAACAGTTGTTGATTGCATGGGCGATTAAGAAAACTCGTTTTGCGACGTCAGACAGTCTGATCATGCACCTCCAGTCGCCCTTCAGCCTCCCATTCACGGTAACCTCTCTAGCTTGACTTGCTGTATGATCTTTCGATTTACCGGTGTATTCAAGAAAGGAAAATTCGGTGACTCATCCTTTTATGTGGAGTTCGGAAACTAGTTTTTAGAGAGACTGGGTCTGAAATGAACCTAGATGACCGCGTGCACACAAGCAGACGCAGACATTCTCGCACGCTATGTTATGCACACGGTGGATGGGCACAAAACGTGAATGAGTGAGAAGCAGCACTGTCTGTGCGATCTTTTTGTGATGGTAAGATCACCCTATCTGATCCTTTACAGCCCTTCCTCTAAACATTAGGCCTCCATACATGCGTTGATGTCCGGTAACTACGCATGGGTACGTAAACCAAACGATTGGACCGTGTTTATCTCGGACTGTCTAGAGAGTTCCTATCCGAATTATCTCTTTGCCAAATCCTGGTGAGGATGAATGGTATTAGCTGTTTGTCTACGCCACTCACAACATTAGACTGTTCGATTCGTGTTGGATCCTCATATTCGATGCGTCCGAGTGTGCTTGTGTGCTGAGGCTGACCTGTGTATATATATGCTTCGTCACTCATTGTGGAGTGCTTTCTAATTATCTGCTAGACCGGTGGCGGTGGGGGTGATTTATGACCCTGATCCTGTGGGTACTAACTGCGCCATTACTGTTCGCTTAGTATCACAATTATTCGTTGTGGCAGTCACCGATATCCCTTAACCCTTTTCGTAAACTCTTGTCATAATGGAACCTGTCGACACATTTCACTCATTCGTTATTAATAACAACAAAAACCTTTTCATTGTATAATAGCGGTGTAATATTTCCCTAAAGTTCTGGCCAGTTGAAGGGTCCTGAAGGAGAAAGTGGCCCACAAAAATAAGATTATAACTCGAAACCTCGAGTTGTAAAAAGTGAAGAAAAAAATCGGACAGTGCATGTATCCAGAATCAAGCACTTGATTTTACTTTTGATCGACGAGAAAAAGCAATCGACCGTTGTTTTCAAAATTATCAAGATATTAATATAGCCACCAATTAAGTTATGAGAACTAGAAAATCACACTTTCTACGCATACAAGCGCGTGTCTTTCCCTTGTTCATAGTCTTCTGATCCACAACTTCCGCAGGTCCCACACGGTCATCTCCGTCTGGTGTCAAAAAACGTCAGTGCACGCAACCAAACGATTCTTCAACCACCGACATTTCCTCTCCGCCGCAGAGTTCACCCGGTCGGGGTCGCGGACGTGGCCGTGCCCGACATAGTAAGGTACTGGTCTACTGTTTTCTTTTTCGCACTGAACGGTATATTTCTAAGCCATATGAATCAAAACGTGAAAAAAACGGAATAAAAGAAAGGACAATCATAAAAAAAAATTGGGAATGATGTTTCTTCTGTACAAAGCAAAATGCAGTTCATTTCGGCCATCAATTTCGCGTACATTTAATGAATTGTTTACGCGCAACTGTTTATATAGCTCATATTTATAATGTTAGACATATCACGGTAGAGATACGAATAGTGGGTATTCGTGAGATAATTTTTTATGGGGTTTTTGTAAGCCGGATCAGCCAAGAACACGGATGGTAGGTGATAATGGAAAGGTGTCTTGCAGTCGCCATGGGAAAATTAGTTGCGTCACAAACGCATTGTTATACGGAGATCCGTTTGGAGTTTGGGGATAATTATCGTCTCAGCGAACTTTAGCAATACTGAGTTCGGAGATCGTAGGAAGACATGAAATGATTTATCCGGGTCAAATCGTTGACCAGTAGCGCATGATGGTACTCACAGGTAGCTTAGTGCTACTGAGCACGAGGTTCTGTACTTACTTTTTACTTTTATGCAGCTATCTCCTGCGAGAGGCTAATTCGGCTTCCTGGATGTTTTTGATGGTATCTATATACGCGTCCCGGTCTGCGGCAAGATCTGCACACCGTAAAATCCAGTTGTTGCGCCGGTCACGTACTCCTAAGACCGACTGAAGTCCTATGCCATCCGTGTCCGCCCTAACAGTGCTAACCCGTCTTCATTTGACTACCAAGGCAACATTTCCGGGCTGAACAAGGTGGCGACGGTAGACTCCTCTTTGTAGGTTCCGTTTCGGGTCGACGAAGGACATCGCCAAACAACTATGGATGACATCGTTGGAGAAACGAAGAAAATGGTTCTGTATTTGCACAGTGCTGACGCACGGCGGAGTTTAAGACGCGATCGTGCCACTTGATTTTGGTTATAAAGCGGAGGCATTAGTATCGTCTGCTCTCAACGACCAGGTGTCACATGCGTACGCAAGGGCTGTGTAAAAGGCAGGTTTGTATATGCGCAGCTTCTTGTGGAGGCTAATTTCATTGAGAGACCACAGTGTTTTGCTAAGTTGTAGGAACGCGCTACTTGTGCAGTCTACACAAGGCGTAACCTCGTCCCTTACCTGGCCGTTTTGGCTGGATAGTGGAACCTGTGTGGTACACCTGTTCCAGAGTTTCGCCATTGACGTGTATAGAGCGTGTTGGGCTTTGTTGAATTGTAAAGAACTTCGTTCCTGAAGTGTGCATCCACAGACCAACAACCTTGGTTTTTGTGTGTAACACTGTTGAGAACCTGCTGCAGGGTTTCGCCCCCCCCCCCCCAGAATGATAATGTCGTCGGCGAATTCGAGGCCTTTAACCCGAGAATCGTAGCCAAGTGGTATTCCTCGGAAGTTTCTAAGGGCACAACGCATTAACCAATCCATAGCATGGTTAAATAGAACTGGTGATAGAGGGCATCCTTGAAGAACGTCAGAATCGAGTAGGAGCTCTGAAAACTTCGCCATATGCGCCGTCGCGTGCCATTGTCGTTTCCCGTTACGCCGCCGCGGTGTGCCCTTCGGTTGTCGACCGATGACGCCCAACGAGAATACACCAAGATGTAGTCGATTTGGTGCGCTGTCCTACCGTCGTTGGAGTACCAAGTCAGTAGGTGCTTTTTGAGTGCTGGAAGCGGGTATTGGTGAGGATCACTCGAGTGAAGTCTGCAAGCCGTCTCCGTTTTCGCAAAGCTCGCCAAGGCCAAATTTCCGCGGAACATGTTTGACATACTCATCTATTCCCTTGAGAGCGTTTCAGTCTCCTGTAGTCGGCAGGATATCGCGCCTAGGAATCCGATATACTAAATTCTGAACCTCGTTGCGGAAGACCTTCAGGGGTGTGCTCAGCATGTAGTGTTCGAGTGTAGAATGCAATCACGGTAGCGTTGAACAAAGTGCTCCTAAAACGTGACATGGCAATTCTTGGAGAAACTGGTTCCAGGGGGCTTGGCGCGTTTTGAGCGCGACTGTTCATTTTGATTGCAACTCCACGAAGCCCAAAATTGTCTACAAGCCCACTGTGGTACATTCAGTAAGATATGTCCGTTTGAGGGACTTGAATATGTCAGCTGCCAGTGTTGGGTACGCGTACTTTGGATGGACAAGCTATATCAATTCCGTAGTCGTAGAGTGTGCGCATGTTAATGCACTGGCTACCTGTATGTAAGAAAGTGTTCACGTTCCAGCAGGCTATGTGGACTCGTGACCTTGTGTTCAGATTTAGGTCCCCAGCTCATGCTTGGATCACCCCGACCACTGGGAGAGTACAGGGCGCGTCGCTTACCAGGGATATCGTAGCATGACCAGAGTGACTTGTAGAGACGAAAACCATGAAGGGACTTGAGAATAGTGTTCGAAGTGGCGTCCTCAGCGTCACTTGGCTTTTGTTCTAGGTGGCACTTCTAGCCTGTGCACAGCCGAGTACTACCTGTCGAGCAGTAGTAAGTTCGTGTGTTGGGGGCCGGTAGCCGATCGAGCGGTTCATTCGCCTTTTGGATAGTGGTGTACCAATCCGGGACGCCCAACGCGTCCTACTGATCTTGGTACATGGTTGCCGGTGACTCTAGGAATTCATTCGTCGTTTGGTAGTGGTGACCGTGATCCAGGGGTCCATGCAACCCTGTTGACTGGACGAATTTCCTTGGTAGCCGTTGGATCCAGCACATCCGGTCCGCATATGCAGGAGTATCCGTCTTCGTATGCCGAGCACTGTCTCACCGAGGTTTTCAGGACTTAGTTATCTTCAGCCTGGTTTGGCCCACCTATGACCGCCGGTACATGCCTCGGCTTCGTGGAGCCACAGGTGAGAGTTGGGTAGATGATGGAGACCAGAAATGGGAGATACCCCAGGAGGCACGACAGTCTGTCAACTCAGAGGTGCTACTCTTCTCAGATACCCCATACATCCCAGCGTGGCAGCTATTCGCTCACTCAAATGAAATGTCGACTTTCTGTTCTTCCTAAGAATTGTGCTTTGCAAGCACACTGGATATGATATCTTCGGTTGAGAGTGACACAGATATCAGTCTTATCTAAGTCCGTTCGTTGAAGGGAGTAAAAAGCTTGTAGGAAGTTGAGTTTTGCGGCATGGTACGTACTTCGCACCCGATCTGGTTCGCAACGTTTTTTTAGACTGTAACCTTATATAAAAAGATTTATTCTTTTCGGTGCAAATAAATGTGGTGATTTCGTTCGGTTTGGCGCACCTTATCTATGTGAGAACCTTTATGGTAACCAATGTCGCCAAATAATTTGGCACATTCCATACAGTGGATATCCTTCAGACTCAAGAAAGTAGTGAGTTTACCGTTCTCGTTTACATGGAAACTTTCGGGATTGGGACATTCCGTGTTTCAATCGGTGGAAGGTAACCATAGTCACATTAAGAGCACGAGTTCAGGCGAACACTTGTTTTCGAAATTTCATAATCCTGCCTTTACAATTGATGTGGTGTTACAAACCCGAGGATAGAAAAATGGACAACATATCTAGTCCGTATGTGTGATTTTGATGCGAGATATAATGAATACAGTCATCGTACTGTCCCACTGAGAAATGTGGTACAGTAGTTATGACCCGAAGGTCAGTTGACTCTGATAGAAATGCCGAATGTCTGAATGTGCTGTGTCGGTGTGATTGTAGGCCATAGAAAGTGGATAGCGTGCACTGATCGTCTTTGTGCGCAGTGGTTAGATGTCTTTTTACTTTCAGTTTGCGGGGTTTTACTTCGAGATTATAAATTTTCGAGAGCAGTTGTTCACCTGAACTTGTGTTTTCAATATTTCATTCGCTGTTGCGGTATTTGGCTTCATTTGTCACAATTTGGTTGACGTGTATAGTACATCCAAAAATGAGTTGAGCTTCTGTAGAAATCCTGCGGCGTCCACTTCATTAGAGACAATTGCTAATGTATCTAAGATACAAAGGGGTTGACATTACTTCTATTGTAGTGTGTTGGATGAAGTGTTCTTCCTCGGGGATCGCACGTGCACGATCTCCAAAGACAGAATGAAAATCCGGTGATCCGGAACTCAGTAAGTGTATAAGCATGCATCAGCATACACTGATAAAGGCGGTAATGGTGATCTATGCCTGAGCCCGTTAAACTGCTCCCAGTTTTTCGTTTGAGTGCCAGCAAGAACGGATCCCAATGAACTCCTCATGACTACTCCATTGAAACGGAATTGTGCGTTTCTGTCTCAAATTCAGTAATTCTGTAAGATCTTTGTCTGAAATGTCGTTGTCTTAGGCGTGGTTAAAAACTTCATTGATGACTTCTTCGATCGGTATTTCAGAGGACTAGAAAATCACATCTGAAGATGGTAGGAAGCGATATCCAGGTCCAAGAACTTCTAACCCATCATCCAACTTAAAAATGTTAGCTACTCCAAACTCCGTCCGGTCTCAATTTGGTGTTGAGATGATCATCGATAATATTGGTTTTGATGACCTATGTACTTTCGGTATGCGAAACATGCGGGAACCCTCGGCTTCAACTCTGTTTATGTAATCTCGTCTATGACATTTCCTCAATAGTCCTATAAAAGCAGTACCGAACTTTCTTTCGAAGGGTAATTCTCTTCATCGATTGGGTTTAACAACAGAAGCAAAGCATATCTCAAGGAAGCTAATAACCTACATGGCATTGTTTCATTCTATCATAATAAAGTAAACAAGCAGATCACGTGAACGTATCTGAGGGCAGTGGATACGTAGCGGGTTCAAGCACTCGATGTTTAGGGATGAAGTTTATGTCGCCATGGTGCGAATAGACCAAATTCTGAGAGAGCTGATACTTGTACATTTGACCGACAGGGATACCCATATTCTACAATGTGTTGCGTCACGGACGCTAGGAAACGCTTGTATCTCAGTTCATTTCACATCTCCCAAACTCATTTCGGTTGCTACCTCGCAGAACCAAGCAGATGGGAGCAAAATTAGTTGGAGCATGTGATACATAAAGTACCGCTGAATGCAAGTGTATCAGTAGTTATGTCGTTTAGTATCATCATCGGCCCAGTGGACCGGTTTCATAGGTCTCAAACCGAAGGCCTAACGTTCTACACGACCAAGTCCGCTGAATAATATTGCGACGTGTTTCCGACACCTGATCACCTGAACCTGTCAACCAAACACTACCAGCGTCGGTAACCAATGCACGGCGAGGGTCCATGGTTATGTAAGATAAGTCCCAACTACTGGAACCTAATCAAATGAGGCGCTCGTCTCAGCGGCAGGATTCTGACTCTTAACAATGTAATCCTGATCTCGGCACCGTCGAACCCGAACACTACTGCGAACATATCAGTGCTCAAACACCTTTTAACCTGAATCTGGTCCGCAACACATGTGGATTACTGTCATTTCTTTTTCTTGTTGCAAACCGTGGAAATTTCGACTCGTACATGAGACTGACAAAATTGCTCAAAATGATTTTTTGGTACCATTTTTCGATCCCGCGCGCAATCGGATCCACATGTTATTTCTTCGGGATAATCAAAGCGCGCCTTGGATTCATGCATATGTTATCAGCTGCGTTCGCTACTGATAGCGTTTGCATGTGCGAATAAATCCATTTTACCTAAAAGATCCATCGATCCCCTAAAGTACACCCATATGTTTACCACAGGCATGCCGTTGGTTTGAAACTGTATTCTTATTTCGTGGAGGTTTCAAAATAATTCCCATTGATACGGTCTTCTACAGCTTGTCATCTGCAAGTGGATTTCAAGAAGGATGCAGTTGTGGCAATAATTTACTCATATTCACGTTGCACTCTTGAATCACTTCCCTTATCCCTCGTTTCTTTTTCAGAAATAACTACACTTCAAGATGACTCTGTCAGCAATCTGATTTTGACCAAAAAATGCTTCATGTCTCTGTTCAAATGTCAGTCCAAATCCAACTATCGAAATACGTCTGCGTTTTTCCTTCTTCGATATCATCCCCGTGCTTTGTAAAAATCACGATTTGTAAACGTCGGTGAAACTTCATCAGATAGCTTTTACCCACATTAAGCCTAACCAGCGTGTTCAATTTACAGCTGAGGTTCGCCCTGTATTTGTCCCCTGATGGGACTGGACGTTTTGTGGTGTTTAGGATAGTGGAACAAACCATAGATCCTTGTGAGCTACAATAAAATATCGAGCTCAAACCGTCGTCAATGTCAAAATAAACAGAATTTCGTAGTTGAAATTATTTTCCAACACAGTAAAGCTAGTACCACTTCGTTACGTATGACCACGGTACTCAATGGGACCAATCGTTACGCTCAGTTGTTTTGTCATGCCGGTTTTGGGCCCAGCTCGACATGGTCGAATTGTGTAAATTTGATTCAAATTCTCATTCACGCAGTTCGGCTGCGATTTTTTTTTTATTACACACTAAGTAAATTACAGTAGAGGGGGTAAACCCCATAGTTCGTAAACACACAGTTAGAGGAGTCTGTATGGAACATTCACGTCAAAATCAGTTTGTTGCCTCCGCTTTCGAAAAGAGAAAGGTTGTATGTAGGTGAGAAGACAGAGAGGGGAAGGGTGTTCCATAACTTAACCGCCCGAGGGAAAAAGAAGGCTGAAGATCGAGCGACAGGAACCTGATAAGGGTGGCTAGCTGTCGGTGCTTGGGATTGGCGTTGGAAAGTAATGGGAATGGGAACAATCGAAGCAAGCTCGGAGGAAAAAAACCCGAAATAATATCGGTAGAATAGAAACAGTGAAGCAACTGCCCGGCGATGGGCAAGTGACTGCAAATTGGATGTTAAAACTGGGTAAACTATCAGACGAATGGCTTTATGCTGGACCCGGCCGAGAAAAGATGGAGAAGACGACAGCTGTATTTAAGTGTAAGCTTTGTACAGTAAGTGCTGAGATGGTTTGAGGAGATGTCTGGCGCGGAACAGAAATCCAGTCTTCCGTGTAGCTTGATAAGCAAGCGAACAAACGTATGAAGACCCAGATAGAGAGGAGACGATAGAAAGACCCAGGAAAGACATCGAGTTGGAGGAACGAAAGGGACCTGGATCAAAATTAAAGTGAGGAGAAAAGGAATGATGTTTCGGGAAAAATGAGAAAAAAATGTTTCAGAACCATTGTAGAAAACATGATATGAGATCCCCAAGAGGAGGTCTGTTCAGGGTCCGAACTGAGCGGTGTTTCAAGGGCACGGCGGTCGCGGTCGCGCGATGGGAGGTGGGATACAAAAGAGAGTAGTGAAGGGTGGTGTTATCGGCAAAAGCGTGGATGGGGTTGGAATTTGTGGATGAGAGACCAACAATTAAAAGCGGAAATAAAGTGGGTTAAAGTAAGAACCTTTGGGAACACCGGCATTCAGGGGAAAAGGCTGTGATGGTGCCCCATTGATACGAACGGAGATAGTACGGCTACCGAGAAAACTTGACGTTCACAATCCGAGAGCTAGTGGAAACCCAAAAATGAACAGTTTAGACAGTAAACCTCTGAGCCAAACACGGTCAAATGCCTTAGATATGTCTAGTGAGACTCCAAGGGTCAGTCGGCGTTCGAAAGGATAGTTGTGTTAAACGCAATTTGTTCGTGATCTCGGCGTACGCCCCAACGGACTGCAGCTCAGACTTGCAGAAAGATGAGTTCTATGATGCCCTCGCCACTCTCGTTCGCAGCAGTAAAGGTTCCGACATTGTAGTGCTAGCTGGTGACTTCAATGCACAAGTTGGCAAACTCAGTGTGTCAGAAGCCTGTTTAGGTGGGCGTTGTGCTTTACCCGCTGAGCGCACAGATAACGGGGATAGGCTTCTCCAATTTTGTGCAGACAATCGATTGTTCTTGTCTAGCACAAATTTCCGACACAGCTCGCGTCGCACAGCGACATGGCGCTCTAACTCTACAGGTACTTTTAGTCAAATTGACCATATCGCCGTAAGCTACCGGTGGCGCAGTTCTGTTCAGAACTGTAGATCTTACTGGTCCACGTACGTAGAGTCGGACCATGCCTTAGTTTTAATGCGATTATCTCTCCAGCTCCATGGCCATCGTCGCAAACCGCAAACCCGATTAGCCGTGCAACGTTTGTGTGATCCAGACGTTTGCACCCGTTATGAGCAGAAGTTAGCACATGAGCTAGGATCCACGGAGAACAGTAATGTAGATGAGCATTGGTCTCATATCAAACAGGCGATGCACGTTGCAGCAGGTTTTGCCTGTGGTCCTGGATCCGTTGTCCATCAAAGACACTGGATCTCGCAAGAGTCGCTGAGTATAATGGAGCAAAAGCGTCAGCTCTCGGACTGTAAGGAGATGAATAAGATGCGGAGAAAGCTGCAAAGACAAGTTACGCGAAGCCTTAAGAATGATCGCGAAAATTGGTGGGTCAATGTAGCCGAAGAAATGGAAGTGGCAGCTGCTTCAGGTAACAGTCAAAGACTGTTCAAACTTATTCGTGACACCAGTGGACGGCGAACTCAGGTCAGTGAAGCGATTTGCAGTAGGAATGGAGAACCCATCCATAACAAACAGCAAAGGCTTGACCGATGGGCCGAGTACTTCAAGGAACAGTTTAGCTGGCCGCACGCTAGTGTAGTTACTCCCGTGTCAACAACTGTGACTTCTTGGGTGGTATCACTTGAGCCCCCATCAGAAGTGGAAGTAGAGTCATGTATTCGATTACTAAGGCGAGGGAAAGCGGCAGGTCCCGACGAACTTCCTCCAGTTCTTTTCAAACTGGGTGGTGAGGCATTGATAAAATCACTAACCGCCTTGCTCCGTGACATTTGGAACGCGGAGCGTATTCCGTTAATATGGAGCGAGTCATTGATTGTTCCCATCTTCAAGAAGGGAATACGCAATGACTGCAGTAATCATCGTGGGATTAGCTTAATCCCGATAGTCACCAAAGTATTTGCCTCGATTCTGCTGCACCGCCTTAAACCCGCTCGCGAGAGGAACACCCGCGAACAGCAGGCTGGATTCTGTCTAGGTCGAGGATGCACCGACCAGATTTTTACTCTTCGCCGACTACTTGAAACGCGTCACACGCATCGTCGACCGACAGTAATGGTTTTCTTAGACTTGAAAGGCGCCTTCGATTCAGTTGATCGAACAGCGCTTTTCAGTGCTCTTCATCGAAAAGGTATGCCGAAGAAGTTCGTGAACCTACTAAAAACATTGTATTCTCATACTTCTGGCCGCTTTAGAGTTTACGGTGAACTATCCGGTCGGTTTGAAGCGACCAGCGGTGTTCGACATGGATGTCCCATGTCTCTATTCCTGTTCAACTTCGTCACGGACGAAATAATGGACAGTGCGCTGCAAAATCTTCAGGATGTAGGCGTCGAACTAGGAAATAGTGGAAAGCTATGTGACCTAGATTACGCGGACGACGTTGTCTGCTTGTTCGAATCCACGGAACATGCTCAACTTGCACTAGATAATCTCGGAAGAGCTGTAGCTCCATTCGGCATGCGCTTTGCACCTTCAAAGTGCAAGGTGATGTTACAAGACTGGACGTCAACAATTCCGAGCTTGATGCTCGATGGGGAGGTGCTGCCAATTGTCGGCCGCCTCACCCACCTCGGTAGCAGCGTGACGACGGATGGCAGCACTGTTGTAGAGGTGAGCACGCAGATATCCAAGGCTCAAGCGGCGTACGTTGGACGGAAGCACTTGTGGCGCCGACCTGATATTTTACTGAAGTTGAAAGGTCGTGTATACTGTGCTGCAGTGCGTTCAGTTTTGTTGTATGGTTGCGAAACTTGGAGTCTGCGTGCTGAAGATATTCGTCGTCTTGAGGTTTTCGACCATCGATGTTTACGTAGTATCGCTAGGATTGGGTGGAATAGCCGAGTAAGCAACGATGAGGTAAGAAAGCGAGTATAGGGTATTAATTCAGAGAACGTTTTGTCACAGCGTATCCAACTTAGTAGACTTCGTTGGTTGGGACACGTGTTACGTATGGCAAACACACGTCTACCGTACCGTGTCCTATTCTCCGCCCCTCCCAGGGAGTGGAAGAGACCACGTGGAGGTCAACAGATGACGTGGCAGCGAGGAATGAGAAAATGTACAGCAGACTTAGGAAAAGTAGGTGCTTCACGTCTTCGTGGTTGGGGTCCAAAAAATCCGTCCACCAGTTGGCTGGAGACACTGAAGGATATGGCTGCGAACCGCGAACAGTGGAGATCGTGTTGTCACTTTCTATCGAATCAGAATGACTGATCGGTGTACGTTTGTACAGTTAGACTGTGTATTCCGTGTGTTGGCTACTAGGGCATTCTTTTCTTTTCCCACCCATATAGGTCCACTCCCTGTCCATCTTGTATATTCATACTTTTTAATTCAACGTGCAACATGGTGAGAAAGGCAGTGGTCAGTGGGGCTTGCCCTACTGTTTAACGCTGTACGATGATGATGATGATGTGTGTTTCTCCGTGGTTGTCGAGTGCCGCTGACCATGAGTGCGAGATGGCAGCTAGTAGACCACCCGTGGAACGATGAGGTCGGGCGATCTCTTAGCAGTCCTTCACGTGCGAAGAACGGTCGCAGCTGGTCGAAAATTGTTGTTTTCATAACTTTTGGAATGGCAGAAGTTAAGGAAATAAGACGTTAGTTGTTCGGGTCGGAGGAGTAGCTGTGTTTGGAAAAAAGAAAAATTACGGCTTCTTTCTATGGGCGGGAAACGTCACATATTGGATTGAAAAATAGGAAAGGCGAGGTAAAATTGGTGCTAACTCTGGGGCACACATTTTTAGGACGATGGGTGGAATGCGGACTGGACCAGATGGTTTATACTGGTCGAGTGACTGTAAGATCTGGCAGACCCTTCTGGTTATTATAAGGGGACTGGTAGTAAGAATGGTGGGAAGTGGAGGAATAGTGGAGTTGAGTAAAGTGGAATTAGAGGCGAACCGGGAAGCAAAAACCTCGGCTTCCGCATGGGGTTCACAGACTAAGGAGCCAGGGGAGAGAAATTGGTGGGGCAAAAATAACAGGGAACGGTTTTGGCGAGAAATCAAAACGATCGACTATCAGTAGCTGAAGAAACCAGACTTTCTGCTTTGTGGTGGATGAAACGATCCTTGGCTTTCTAAATGGAAAGCGAGCGTTTATTTCTGACCTGTACGGAGAGGCTACGAGATTGGGAAGTAGCGGAGCGGCACCGCCATCTGAATGCTAAGTTCCCTAAGCGCACAGCGCGATAAGAGGCGTAGATAAGCCACTCAGGAGAACGTAGTTTGACGAGCTTGGAAAAGTGCGGAACAAAAAGAAGCATGCCTTGGAAGGCCGTCACAGTAAAGTTTGAAACGGAGAATGGAACATCGGAAGGGAAGTAACAGTCACCTCAAGGATAAGAGACCAGAAAATCACGAAAACCATTCCAGTTGGTTGAATCGTAACACCAAAAAGTGCTCCTGGAGAGACATCGGAGCTGGCTGAGAAAAGGTGGTGGAGGAGATAAGACTGATCCGATGAGCCAAGTGAAGGGACAGAGTTGATGTCACAGAATAAGGAGGGAACAGAAGTGAGAGAAAGATCGAGGGTATGTGTACGATCGCCAACCCGATCGGGAATGCGTGTGGGGAAGTTTATGAGTTGACTTGGATTGTTGACTGAAGCGGAAGTTTCGGCTTCGGGTCCCACAGCCGTGGTATCAAGAGAATGTAAAAACCGGTTCCTGTTTTGGGCATTAAGGTCACCGAGAATGGTAACTAGGCGACTGGTATCTGATGCGAACAAGTTCCCAGTGACAAGACAATAAATTAAAATTGAGTGATGTTACTGTTGGGACAGCGATTATCGGTACAGAAGTAATGATTAAAAGAAGGGAATCAGAGCTTCAGCCACATCAGCTGGGGCTCACAGTTGGCCAAGTCTAAGTGTGGGGTACGGGAGGTATCGACTGACTGGTGGATATAGGCGCAGACTCCAAACTTAGATGCAAATGAGGAATAGAGAACGTACTTCAGAAACTGAGGATGGGTATTATTCGATGCGGGAGAGATTTGCGTTTCAGTTAAAAATAAGGCATGGGGACAAGAAGATTGAAGAAAATAATGTGGTTCAAACCGCGAATGCTGGTGAGAGCTCGAGGTTTTTCCTGTTGTGATTGCTGAGTAAGACATGAGCGATGATTTTCTGTGAGTTAGGGATTTCGTGAGTTTTTTTCCGTGAAACTGACAGCCTAACCCTGGGACTTGGAGTGGCGCGCCGCATAGGGCTGCACTAGAAAAGGCGGTGGTACTACCCCAGGCGACGGTAGGACCGTCTACCGCCTGACTGTTGGTGAAATCCTTAGATGAGTGTTCCCTGAAATCTCCGTGTGGATAGCGGTCGGAATGCGCTTGACCATGGCACCAAGCTAGACTTGCGTTCGTACCAGCGTCAGCACTGGCGCCGAACCTGTGTTGCTGCTCAACCCCAGTCAGTACAGGCAGACTCGTGCAAACTGTGTAGTTGCCGCTCCGAAAAGTGCAATCCGCTTGTTATTTCGGCACGTCCAACTGGCGATAACATCTCAGAAGCATTCAAAATGTTTTTTATCAGTATCTTTCGTCCCGATCTGTGTTAAGCGAACTGGACTGATTGTAATTTTCATAAGAAATAAAAGTGCTATTGGGTCGATTTTCGTTGAGCGAAGCCCGTTCAATGTGTCTTTTTTGGATAGATTCCTGTCTTTGAACATCGGCCATAGGCTTTGTGTGCTGATCTCGGTCTGTTCTTTAACTGTGCCGGTACGTCATTTGGCGTTGTCCCTCTTCACCTGACTACGAATACATCGCTCTATCCCACAAATGATGGGGTCAACTCCAAGACTGGTAGCGATACCATGAGTTTTCTCGTCGCTACCCAGCCTTGTGGCGTCGTTTTTCAGCTAGTAAATGCGTTGGGCTCGAAATCCTCTAAACTGACCTAAGGAGAGGAACGCACCGAAAGTCCTTCATGTTCACTGAACCACAACAGGAAAAAGAGTGATTGACAAATAACATTTCGACTTGTTCTTCTTATGGGGTCAGTTCAGTAGATTTCATTGTAGATGTAATTATCAATGCGACACAACCGAGAAACGATACGACAGTGCTGGGAATTATCATGCATGGCCGGGTAACGGTGCGACAAATACGGTGGGCCTACGAAGCTCGCGCTGCATTACCGGTGAGGCTAGAACTAGTTGACCGAGTAGGTCTGCTTAATCATTTCCCAAAACGCGCTGGCTCAAATAGCCCCATGAAATAATTCTATCCGGCACTGGTGGCCTATGAGGAATGTTTAGAATTCTCCACGTTTGAGAAGTTGCAATCTGGAACGTCGCACCGTGAAACCCTGCGTTCATGGTGTTTCCCTATAGGCGCGGGCCTAGCAACAAACATGAATGAACCCATCGTAAGACGTAATCTCATTTCGTTTACGCTTAAGTGTCGAAGTCAGGTGGTCGGAACGCACATCAGAGGTGGAATATGTAGCCGCCGCAGTGACTTCCCACAAAATGTTCCATCACATCCAAGTCTAGGGTAGTTAACACGTAGGGTAAGTGGGACGGGGAGAATGGTCTGTGATGTTAGTGGTTCATCAGCTCGTTGGACATAAGTGGTAAAGCACCAAGTTAGCTGGCTCTCAGCGTCAGATTCACGCCTGGTAATCTTATCAAACACATCCTGTGGTATACCTCAACAGAACCATAATAAAAATCCAAGTCTTTGAACGTCGTATTGCATCAGTTTTCTATGGTCTTACACCAACTGTATTTGAAGATGGAAGAACACGGGTGGTTAGCGTTTCTTGTTTTCTATTCTAAAACATTTTGACGATATAACGGGCCACATGAGTGGGGGTATAAAACTGATTCCAACAGCACCCAAGACTTAAATGTCTGGTACTTCTCAGACTTTGCCACGCGTGAAGAACAGGTTCAAAGAGCTAACTGGTTTATGCGTTGCTCATATCTTTAGCCTCCGAAAAGTACTCCAACACCCCCATACTCTTCAAAGAGCAGACGCAATTTTATTCCTAGATATTTGGGCGTTCTTAAGCTGTGTCAATAGGACTCGCTTAAAAATGTTTAGTGAGAGGTGATGTGCCCGAGGAGTATGTTTCGGTCGTCGAAGAGCTATGACGCTATACCTGAGGTCTACACCCTCAGCCACTCACATTTTTCTGAGTGGCTCAACGGTGGTGACGCAACACGCTCCGGATTCCTTGATAATTGTGGTAACGAAGTGTTGTCCGCACTACTCCATCCAGCTTTAAGGCGCTCTAACGAGACTGCTAGGAGCATGTGTGTGCACTCACTTCACGGTGGCAATCACGAACTGCGAGGGTGAGGCTGGCTGCGAACCGTTTGTCAGCGCCGCGACATTCGACTCTGCTTGTAGAAATGAGTTCTGAGAAGCGATATTCGGCTGTTTCGTGCTATGAACGTAATACGGCTTTCCATGATCGACAACCGACATTTCTAAAACTGCGCATGACGACAATACTGTCAGAAGCCATAAAGTTCTTTGTCGTGTCAAATGTAGACACGCTTTTCTGCCGCCTCGCCCGCATTTGGAATGCTTGCAGTACGTCCCACCATAGTCCAATGTTTCCGTGCGCTATCAGCACTTTCTGGGCAAGCTTGAGAGAATCAACGCGATGTCAGATTGGTTTGGCCTAATGGTATGGAGAAGTTCGCGGGTCCATTGGCCCTAGATGTTACGCAGGGATTTCCGGAATGAAAATGGTCGTTGTTTACAGACACTCAGAGTCGAAGCCACACTCCATTGATTATTACCGCCCCTGATTGTTCATAAACCCTGGAACAGTCCCCCCACCTCGCGGGATTTTGATCATTTGGGCACTTATAATTGGTTTAAAAATGCCATCTGTTACCATGTATGGGGTGTCTGATAGAAGTAGCACCTCTGAGTTGGTAGACTGTCGTGCCCGTAGGGTATCTCTCATCTCTTTGATCTCCATCATGTACCAAGCTGTCACCTGTGGTTCCACGAAGCTGAAACATGTATCAGCGGCCACACTCCTGCAAATCGCTCAACAGGTGGGCTAAACCAAACTGAGGGTGGCGGAGGTCCAAAACCTCGGTGAGGCAATGCTCGGCATACCAAGACAGTTGCCTCTGAATAGGCGGACTATGTTTACTACGTAACCCAACGCCTGTGAAGGAAGTCCGTCGAACCAACAGGGAGCGAATGATGAACCAGCTCCTATGGAGTGACCGGTAACCATGCGTTGACACAATGCTGGCTGCAGCCCGCACCTGGTTGTGCAAAGGCTACAGATGCGCCCTAGAATACAGCATAGTGACGCAGGAGAGGTCTCTTGTACCAAACACCCATGAAACTTCATGACCATGTCATCTACGAGCTCTGTTTCTGCAAGGTCCTTACTTCCAACGGCCCATCATGGACAGTCTCGATCAGAAACATCCATAAAGCTAGTTTATCCTTTCCGAGGAGGCAATGCTAAAGGGTCCCATTCTAAATTAGAGCATCGAATTTCATTAAAAATCCCCCGTTGGAAAAATATCGAGAAAAAGGAAAACTGACCTCGACAAAAGTTTCCCCCCCCCCTCCCATTGAATTTGATTCTCGTGTTAAAGCCATTCTGCGTGAGAATCCCGACACATGATCTCGGTACACTTTTTAGGGGAGACCTAGTGGAGCCAAGGCTCACATTATTTTGGAATTATGTCCAAATTATTCGGACGTCCCATCCACCTGATTGTTTGATATGTCGTGCTGATTCGTCTGAAGTCCGGCGTGTCAATCACACTCACCTATTTTGTGACGGTAGCTGTACCGCGCACTCGTCGTCAGAGCACCTCCCCAAAGTGTGCGACCACCATGGTGTACACGGACCCGATCTTGACGTAGCCGGGGCTAAATACCTCAGTCACTAGACTGAGTAATCACGCGGCGAACGATAACGTGACCATCAAGTGGAGAAAGATCTCCCAGAGAGATCTCACTTTCCCAAAGAGGGAAGTGAACAGAGCGGGCGAAATCGTATTGGGGTTATCGAACGAGTCAGAAGGTAGGAATGAAAATCAATAGTCGTAGTACGATTGCAACACTACGATCACAACAACTCTACGTTAAAGTTTAATCTTTGCTAACAACGATGTCGGAAATGATGATAATTAGCTGACTTTTCGGTTGTTGCGCGAAACGTTTTTCAAACCTGGTTTACAGTCAAGGTCTTGAGGGATGCTACCCGGGGCAAGCGAAACGTCGATTGGCTACCATCGTTCCTGACAACGCTGTATTAACAAACATTGAACGCCTTACGCATAAAATGTAACATAGCGCATCATTTTCTCGATGCAGTTCGGAATGATTTCGGCTCCAGTACACTAACTACAAGAATTTCTATCAGACTTTACGGTAGCAGCTGCTTCTGATGCCAAATTTTGGATCAAACTGTGGCGGGCAATGCAGCAGCCAACCAGTGGATAGCCACAGACCGAAGAAGGGATGGTGAATGTGTCGGAAGCATCCCGCAGCTGGCAAAAAGAGGTATACAGATTAGTAGTTGGAACTCCGCAGAATTTCTCAGGCAACCAGCAAGATAGCCCATATGAAGGGCTACCGGCCAAGCCGTCAACCTGTACAATCCTACCAACCGGACGCAAAAGTGCGCAAAAGAATCAAGCTTATGGCTGCATTCGCCCGGACGGAACGGATCTGAAATGTTCAGGCAGCCGGAGAATCGATGTTACTACAGTGTGGTCCGGAAAAAGACTATAGACGGTTACGCATGTTTTACTGACTTCACTTGTCTGGTTGCTCAAACACAGATGTTCCTCACCCGCCTTGCTTTCTTCCTTACAATATCGGCTCATACTCTCACCCGATAATTGATACGAAAAGAAAAAACACCTTTGAAATAGAAAGTCCTCGAGTAGTAAAAATGTTGGTCTGCATTTGGACCAGGTCTCTCTGGGTGAGCTAGGTATGCGTTGGTACTTATAATGAGAGTAAATAATGGCAACACATGATCAAATGTTGCGAAGTACGAAAGGGCTCATTCTTGGGTAAAATTTTGGAATTATCAGTCGGTTCACAAGATGGGAACTTGACGAAACCAAATTCTTTCCGAAATCAAAGTTGATAAAATTGTCCCATGAAAATCCGCCAACTGCGAGTGGAATAAGAATAAAGATTTAAGAAGCGAAGAAGCCGCCAGTGTTGCCACTATCGTTCGGTACGCGGATGCTGGATTATTAGCAAGAGAAAATCAGGGCTTCTGGTACCGTCTGGTACCAATAAAAACGCGTGAAGAGCTTGCACGGAAAAGGTTAGGAATTCTGAGATCGAAAACTGTTTTTGGATCTGGATTGATCAAACGAATTTCAGCCTCTGATATCGGAGAAATCGCAAAAGCTCCTATCTGGGTGAATGAGCTGTTCTGTGAGCGGTCGGTTACTGTGGCTTGAACCTACAACTTACACAAGTGGCAAATACAGGCAATCCTTTGCAAAGTCCTGAATGAACTAAAAGAAAGGAATGCGTTTGTAATTGAAAGGGATTTTGCCCTTCTCACTCGATATTGGGGACAATTTGTGTGAGACAGCTCATCCCTGAGCTAACTTGCTTTGACTCAGTCCTCTTCTCTAATGTTAGATTGTACGGAGAAAATATGCGATGCTATGAAGGCGATACCAAAGCATGTTCTTTGACTATGGTACGCACCAATCTTGCAAGGAACTCAAAATTACACAGTAACTAAGACAGAATGGCAAATATTCTTTCTGAAGAAGAGGAATGAAACAGACGCCAATAATGTCTAAAAATTCTCCGTGTTCAGGCGCCCCCGGTCCTAAGTAGATACCACAGTAGCCTCCTCATGTTGCAAGCGCCCTGATTGCAAAACCCTTTTTGCGGTGCAAGAAAACTATCTTTCTTTGACTATCTTCCTCCCTAAATGCAATACCTCTCGGTAAGAAAAATCTGCGCAATCCCGATTACTTTTTTCTGGATGGGAGACTGCGCTGCATGCAAGTCTCTAGTGATACTGATCCCCTTCAAACCTATTTGTTTTGCTATATATTACATTTAAGAACTTTCTTGTTCAAAATGTGAAACAGTTGTAGGATGTCATCGTGATTATGGTGTCCACAAGAATGTTGTTGCTGGTTTCCCATTGCAATCAGACGACGGTGGTGGTCAGCCGAAAAACTCAATGTCATTTTGACCACAGGAATCTCTACAACGAGCTTCTTTGAGTCAAGTCGGTGAGAGCTTTAATGCTTGCGAGCAAAGCCAGAATGTCTCAGTTATGCTACTTAGACGAGATGAATATTCACAAAACTTTCAAGGATTCTAAGTTTTAACTTCGGTTGATCAAGTGAGGTTGATGTGATGTTATGGGTTGGCACATTTTAAGTAGACGGTCTGGTTCAGTGGAAGACAACACGCCACCGCCCTTCCAGAATTAAGAACAAGATCAGAGAAAGCAAATCAGACAGCACGTGGTCGGCTGTCCAGAATCACAGATAAGAGTGGAATTAGCCAAGCGGATTATTGAACCCATCTGCGGCTAACACCCGTCTGAATCGACCGGAGCCGAATCAACCAACCCGGGTGCAATTAGATAAACCAGCCAGAGAGGCCGTTCATGAATATCAGTGAACCAATAGGCTTTCATGCAAGGTTTTTATCATGATCAGTACATATCTGACATGGACGATCTGTTTTATACCAGTAAACCGAGATAGTTCGAAGCCAGATGATTCTTATCACTAGAACTGGTGAGTGGTTACGGAACAACTAAGAGCCATGCGAGGGTAGTAGCAGACACGAGCAAAGAAGCCTCAGTTCGATGGCCAGCCAGTAGCCTTCGCCGGCTCAGAATCAAGGATAAGGTTAGACTCAGAGAAGCAGATCGATAATGTGGCGATCAGGCAGTACTACATTGCCTGTCCAGAATCGCTGACAAGATTGGGACCAGCGAAGATAAGTAATGGACCAATCAGTGACGAACAGTTGTGTGAACCAACCTTATCCGAATCAGCCATCGAATTACGACCAGACCAGCCAGCCAGAAGAGTCGCTCATCAATGATAGTTGAGCCAATAAGTTTTCAAGTAAGGATTTGGTTATGGTCATCGCATACTGTAAGGGAATGCACCCAGCTCGTTTCTAATAGACGGCTCGGTTCCATGAAGCAGACAGCGCGTGATCAGCTGACCAGAATCGCCGACAAGATTAGAGCGAGTCGGACGATCAATGGATCAGCCAGCGGTTAACATTCGACCAGAGCCGAATCAACCAATCCGGGAGCAGTCAGATAAACCAGCCAGACGGAAAGTTTAGGTCTATCAGTAGACCAATAAGCTTTTATGCACAGTTTTGGTTATAAGGAGCGCTGAACTTATATAAACAATGTATTTTTTTACCAGTAAAACGGAAATTGATTCTGAGGCAGAAATGAGTTCTCACTAGAGTTAGTGGGACGGGACAAAACACATACTTTATATAAACGATCTATTTTGCACCGATAAACCGAGATGATTCGAGGGCGGAAAGGTTTTCTTACTAGAGCTAGCAGGATGGATCAGAACATGCCAGGTTAGTTCCAAGATTATTTAGAAGAACACCGATTATCAGTGGAAGGATCGGGGGAATTATTTAATAGCGAAGAAGGAGGTGGATAGAAACAGAAATGTCTACTGTTCTGTGCAGTTCAATAAAGTTTTTCAAAGGTTTTCGCAGGGCGGGATTAGCAAACTTTTAATAATCCTTCTCGAACTTTTTGTGGGGCTTGATCAGACGTTGACTAGTTTCTATTATTCGGAAGTCACTGATGCAGACCACCTCAACTTCACTTGAATACGTCCTTCGGTGTCTGTCCCTTTTTACATTCTCCCTTTGTTAGTGAGGACTTTCAGCCCTTCTGTGTCCGAAATACTTCAAATTCATATCCAGTCTAAAGCTTCGTTGTCAGCAGGGTAGGAAAGCCTTCCCCTCAATTATCAAGCGCAGGGCTGCCCAGCTTGTGAAACCTATGGCGACCTTGTTAAAACAAATCCCTGGTAAATTGTTCAACCTGTTATTCTTTGCGATCAGTCAACATTATTCCAATTCCATAAGGCCTCAACACAACTGGCATGAAAAAACGTTTTCTTATACCAGCCGTATTAGAAACTGATGAGAAAAAGTAAAGATAGAATCTACCCAGTCAACTAAAGGTAATGGAATTACTCGTACCTGGACTACGCGCACCAAAATATGACAAAATGAGAATAGAAAGCATGTGCTGTCTCATCGTTACTTATTTTAACCTCGTTTGTGTATAGAAGATATGATATTATCGGTAGATAGTTTACTGGCCAATAATAAAGCAACCTCAAGGTATCTAGAAGACCCGTGTATCAATGCCCGGCCTCAGGTGACCAGTTGAATCCTGGAGAAGAAGCTAAAGTATACCGGGTCGAGCGCGGAGGCTTTTCAGTCACCACAGTGGACTGCACTTAGTCCTCTTCAAACCCACCGAAAGGTACCTCCGTACCCTTGTCAGTTTGCGTACCTACCCAAAGGATCCACTCTTGGTGCTGTAGCTTCCTTGGTCCATATTTTACTAATCCCCTTAGAAGATCCACCCGACCTGACTGTTGTGTACTTCTTGATTCAATACGCTATTCTCTTCCTTAAAAGTTTGAAGCTTACAAATGTCCGTCACAATTCTTGCCTAGCTCTCTAACGATTTCCACAATAGAATACAGAAAATCAGGGTAAGATATATTTTCCAAATTCCTAGTTACCATTTCTGGAGCACTCCAGATTGCTGTGGTGTCTCCCTTCCCACTTTCCCCTTATATCAGTAACTTGCCATTTTCTTCCGCACTTGAGGTATTTAAATACGCTGATGATGTCGTTCTTTGTCTGGTCATTTACGGTCCCTCGGATTTTAGAAACTTCCGTGAAAACTCCTCTAAAATAGAATATTTTCCCACCTGATCTGGCCTTAAACGGAATCGCTCGAAACGCCTTGAATGGGTTTTCAGTAACTCCCGCTCCTCTTTCCCAAAAAATGCTGTTCCTTTTAATTCCAAAATACTATCCAGAGTGAGCTCTGTCAAGTACTCCAGAGTTATCTCTCATGCGTATCTACAATGGACAGCTCATATTCAAAACTGTGATGGAAAGCTGCGACTTTTATATTTTAAAATACAGAATCTCGGTCAGTTTTAAACACCGCAATCAGTTATTTCCAAGTTTGTCTTCCGATATGTTCTTCCTATCCTGATTTCTATTCGGCCTTCTGAAGAAGGACTTTAGAGCTCTGTGCCGTAGATTGGCTATTATAAATCGTGTTTCATCTATCTCCATGCACACCCCTTTTGAGTGAACTTGTCGATCAGTATACTGAATCTTGTTTAACCTTAGACCACAAGGAGCTCCAGGACCCCGTTCATTCGTTACTCAAAAACTTATCCTTTCGTCGTTGCCATTTGTCCACCCACTATGCATTCCGGTACCTTTCCTCGGGAACAAAGCTGCACAAAACTTATTCCTACTCTACATGACTCACGTTTTGATCTTTGGGGAGAATGTCAAAGCTGAGTCACTTACAAAACTATAATTTAGTTCAGTTTTCTTTTACTCTCTTACTTATGGAAAGAAGTTTCAACCAAAATCCTCTGTGACAATATGTTTATTTTGATTGATCTATTTTGCCCCGTATTGAATCAATTATCGGTATACTGCTTGCATAAATCCTCCATACAAAAATCGGATTCAAAATAAAATTTGAAGTGGCTGGTCAGTGGTTTTGTGACATGAAATCAGCAAAATTTGTGATGTGGTCTTTAGCAAACAGAATGTCAATCACAGAACTGTGGTGGGATTTCTGCTACATCGGCTTCGTTGTGATCGCGTTGCAGCCATTCGACTTTTAATGCTACCTTCTGATTCACTGGGTGACCCCAATGTGACTTTCCCTGTTCTGTTCACTTCACCCACTGGGAAAATGAGATCTGTCTGAGAGGTCTTTCTCCGCTTATTGTTCAGGTTATCATTCACCGCGTGATTACTCCGTCAAGTGGCTGTGGCCTTTAGCTCCAATCACGACAAGATCGGGTCCGTGTACACCATCGTGGCCGCAGGTTGTGATTGGTACCACGATGACCAGTGCACAAAGTGAGTGAGTGTGATTGACACGCCGGACTTCAGACGAATCAGTACGGCATGTCAAACCATCAGGCCGATGGGACTTTCGAATACTTTCGACTTTTTCGTCGAATGTATTTTTGGCCACTTGCATTTTCCACACCCAAAAGTTCAGTTCCGCGAACCGGAAACGAACACACGACGCTCCGCTTACGAGGCAGATGCTCTACCAACTGCGCTATTACGGTACGGATTGTCGGATGCCAATAACGCAAGTAAAAGTCAGACGGTGAGCAAACCACTATTCCAATGATGCGTAGCAACTGTCCTGGCCTTATTCACTAGGTTAATCTCGTCGAGATAATCAGATAAATAGTATAGTCATCCAGTGACTCATTCTGTCTTGCTGTAATGAATGGTTTGGAATACAATAGTAGTGAACCGCAGTAATTCGTGCCGCCGGTCATTTCCTCCAGTTGGCAGCCTCTAACTGGCCCCCGACCCCTTTCCTGGAATATTGTACTATCATTAGATAATAAAAGAAAGTAAATAAAAAGATAAAGATAAAGATAGAGAACAGAATATCAGAACACTTCGAGGTGTTTATATCTAGCCTATTCTTAGTTGATCAACCGCCTCATGAAAGACCGTGAGAATGAAACACAAAAGTACCTATCTGCTTAACACACAGGTGTTGATAAAATGAGTAGGAGATAGACAATGTGATAGAATAGCACTCTTTACACGGTACCGTGTGGAGAGAAAATTGAAATCAGTTCGACCTTGGTACCGTGTGAACATCGTGCGCGTCGTGCGCTGTCTGTGGTTAACTGTATATATATATATATATATATATATATATATATATATATATATATATATATATATATATATATATATATATATATATATATATATATATATATATATATATATATATATATATATATATATATATTCCGAGCACAAGCAATCGGGTAGGTACAGCTGCATATCAGTTGCTTCGTAGTGACCTCAGATATCTTCGCTACCGACAGACAGTGTCGAAAATGAGATTGACCGTGCGCAACGGCTAGCCAGACTCTGCTGATGTCTCGATTCACATAGGTCAGACAATTTTGTTTACGGTTTACGGTCGCATTGGTACTTGTGCACAAGCGTGTGACTGAGTGCACAAGTGTGTGCCTGTGTAAACTCGCAAATGAAGATTTTTGTGCCTCACAAAAACGATACGGAATGGCTGTGGATGCACTAGATTTTGGTTAGGCAGAAAAGTGTTATGAACTGAGGTCGACTTTTCGATTTTGCGAAGCGTTTTGCGTTGTGGGTATTTGTTGTAGTTGTAGTGGATGATGGTAGTGGTGATGTTGTCGCCCTTGACATTCTCATTGTTTATGTCTACCTGCGTGTTAACTGAGCTTTCATGACTTCGTCATCCGTATCCCAGTCAAAGCACAAAAGCCAAGCAATACAGAAATGAAAATCACCCACCCTCCCCACCCAGGCTACCCTCACGGCGTCCTGATTCAACAAACCGAATGGCGTTGAAATGTCTGCATGGAATTCATCATGCTTGTGCACAAACGACGATAGCGACTAAACGCTTTTAGATCGCAACATTCCTGTTGTTCCGCCTCTGGGTTGGTAAAACACTTAGTCAAGATATAGGCATCCATTTTCGTAGCACACACGCACGCACTCATTGATCACGTTGTTTTGAGCTGCAGTCATTCTGTTTCAGTAACGATCTTCGGGAGCCACTTTTTAGGCTTGGCTTTGTAAGAGGGTGTGTGTGTGTGCGCGCGCGCGCGCGTGCGGATGCGACAGAGAGGGAGAGAGACCGGTTAGGGTCGCTGGCTGTAGATAGTTACGCAACGAGAGATAATTCTGTTTGTTTGAGTCCCTGGGGATTTTTAGTTGTTTTGGTTAGAACCACATCACGATCGTCATCCTTATTCTCATATGTGATGTGAAAGTAGTCAGATGGTTTCCTGTTGTTGATGAAGATTCATTCTCGAGTTTGGTTGCATGTGTTGTTTACATTTAAAAATCCCATTCGGAACGTCATGTTTAGAGCGAAAAGACTGCTTTAGAAATTCATTTTTAATATTTTTCTGAAAGTTTGTTTTAACCACTAGTGGATTTTCGTGATCTCACCAGGGGTACTGAAAGAACACGATGACACTGGGAATAAATTTGACCGTGAAGTTCCATTTTAGAACTTCATAAAACTTGTGGCAGTAACGGCATTAGAGCAATCAGCCAACTCTAGCTTACTGATGATTATCCTGAATAGCTTATAAAATCGCATTTTTCCACAAGCCCCATGCCATCTGATAAGGGAGAACAGCATCGGGCATGCCTCAGTCTCCATAGAAAATGGTTTCAAATGATCTATTGGTCTCGTTCGTACGAGTTCATCAATAAACAACGAATCATGGGCAAAATCGGATGCAGATATGTGTCACGAAACGGAGTACAAACAGTCTGTAACCGAATATACGAAATACGGATTGTGGATTTGTCGACCGGTTCGCTATTCGTTATGCACACGTGGTGCTCTGTTCAGTGCTTGGTCCCATTAATAATTGCTTGCCACGCTGATTCCACTGTTTATTGGTTATTTATGGCACAGCTCGAGTTCTTGCAAGGAAACCGTATAAATTTCCCCTGGACCAAATCCGTTCTTAGGACCTGCTGAGTGTATTGCACGCTTATCTTGTCTACCAGTTCACCTGACTTTTTCTAAGCTCACGCGATGAAGTGTGGTAAACATATGCAGCTGACCTGCTTTTTTATTACATTCTCATTCGAAACTGTTTGAGAAATATCTATGTTGTGCTCCTAATTGAAAAAAACTTCATTTGCCTGACATTTTCACTGAGGCTGACAATGGTTTGAAGGATGTGTTATGCTTCCTAGCTGGGGTTCAAGGGAACCACCCACCTAAATGTTAAATACATTAGTGGAGATGGCAACAAGTCGAGACCAGTATCGTTAGTGCATTCGCACATTTATTTAGTTTTGACTACCATTTGCAATGTTTTTCTAACTACTTCCATACTCTAGGTATTTTGGCTCCCAAATGAGGTCCTTGCTGAAAGACAGTAATTAGAACCACTGTACCTGTTGTACAGATGACGGTTATTCAAACCGAACCTGATGTAACTGATACGTATTTGGAGGAAAATGCACTTTAGCTAAATATCGCATTGGCATTATATAATATATATATATATATATATATATATATATATATATATATATTCAACTTTTTGATCGCTCATTCCCAAGAACTAGAATTGAGTACACTAAACAAATTCTCGATTGTTCGGCTGTAGGAAAACAGTAAACCATGCGTACGAATACATGTAGTTTCACTGCCACCAAGTAAAATAACTCAACCAATTCTCATGTGACAAACATTGGCAGATCACAATAAGAAATCGAATCCACCGGAAGATTCTCGAACAACTTGCGGAGATCACTGTTCGTCAGAATAAATCAATACAAATAGCACTCTTGATTGGCATAAGTAGTTTGGAAAAGGTGGAAAAGGTTTTTTCCGTGCATCAAGTTTAATCTACCCCGGAGTTAACCCTCATTCCTTATTCAAATCATCAAAACTGGAGTGATTCAACAGCTTCCATCGAATCTGGTTGTCCGAATTCTAATATTGCATTAGCTTTGTGGCTTGCACTCTGAAGCTAGTTTCACCTGATTGC
The DNA here is from genome assembly GCA_948099385.1 of Fasciola hepatica. Taxonomy (NCBI): domain Eukaryota; kingdom Metazoa; phylum Platyhelminthes; class Trematoda; order Plagiorchiida; family Fasciolidae; genus Fasciola; species Fasciola hepatica. The sequence goes on along the minus strand of CANUEZ040000012.1, from coordinate 1,550,525 downwards.
TTCTATTTGATTTCCATTTGAGAGAAATCCAGTTTATAAGGATATTCTTTCAATCTTCGAGATTACGTCATTTGGCGATTTACGAGCATTTTCGAAAATGTTTCCAACTCCCTAGAAGCTGAATTTGAAAATTTTACCATAGGGCATATGTCTCTGATGTCACTGGGATAATCAAACGCTAACTGCTATGCACTCCGCATCCAAAGCTACGGAAACCAGTAGTTATTAGTTGCGTCCAGCCTTCAGTATTTTTATTGCCGAACTTACTTGTATGGGTAAGAATACAGGTAAAATTGGTGGATCACCAGCTGATCAGTGACAGCTGACTTATGCAGCACTCGGGCACGGTGTTCCTCATTAGTTGGATCTTTTCACTGTGTGCGATTTCAAAGCGGCATCGTCCGGTGTACGGTGAACTCCGTCCTGAATCACCACAGATACTCGACTGCTTTTTTCCAGTTGAAAGCTGTTGGTTCCGAAGGGATGCAAGTGTTTTGTGCATGAAAAAGTAATGCCGGCATTCTTCGTCATGCCTTCGTTGGGAATAGCAGTACTCATACCGAGGTGATCGCACTTCGTTACATCCAGGTGTTCGAAAGCCTACAGCAGCTCAATAATTTTAAAGATAACTGTTTTTTTGAAGAGACCAATTAACTGTCATTCATTTGGGACATTCATCAAATCATCAAAGTAATCAACACATTACGCATTTCCTAACTTGGTCTCATTTAAGTAAATTTCAAACTTGGTCATAAGTGGCAGTATATCTGAATCTAACGGTGAACTATGTGAAAGAGAGGAGGAATTCGTAAAGATCACAAATCCTCCAATTAGAGCGAAACAAAATTCACAGATTCGACAGCCTGAATTCGTAATTCACTCAGAGCTAACGGTTGGGAATTGGTTTGCATCCGATTGTCGTCTTCGGCTGACGTCCTAATTCACCCCACACGTATCAGGCACGTGACCATCTTCACTTTTCTTTTTTCATGATCGTTCATATTGATTCATTTTGTTGTATTGTGCAAGTCTTTCAAGAAAAAATCTTACTCCATTGTTGGAATCAGATCCTATGATTGGAAAAACGAAGACGTAAGTAATCTGACTGCAATTTCCCCATACTTATGTTGGCTGACTGTCCTTTAGACAAGATGAGAAAAATCTAAGGGGATGCTCTAATATTCATCATTCAGTCAGAACGCTTTTCAAATGGTATCGCATTGTACATAATGAATTTCAAGTAAATGCTCATGCATTTTGTTCCAGTACAGTAAACCTTAAGCTCACGATCTGGATAAATCAAATGAATTAAAATTGGCGAATTGATAGTTGTTGTTTTGTGAGGAATTGGGTTTCTATCATTTCTTCATTTGTTATTATTTGAACTCGATAACAATAAAATAAAGCGGAACTGTTGCACAGGTTAGTTTGTGAATGAACTATTTGAACATTTCACAGGGTGGAAAGTGGTATGAACCTCGTTTTATTACGCCAGAATAAGTTTTTAGTAAATTGTTAAGTAAATAGTTAATGACAAAATTGCCATGTCGACCAACTCCATCGTTTGGCTGTATGTAGGACGACTACTATGGGATGATGAAATAGCTTTCAAGATACTTTTACTGAATGTTTTTGTAACTGACAATGAGAAAACAACGAAACAATAATATTTCTACGATTTACTGATTGTCAACATTATAGGTCAATGGGGTTGGAAATTAGAGACAGACAGTCCAGTATGTGATTGGTGAACGTTTGTTCGCGAAACGTTTGTGTCATGCGACACGTCTTCCCTGTTGAATTTTCGCCTTCTATTAGTTTACTTCTGGCTTCTGGGTCAGTCACGTCTAATCGTATTGAAACTTTTATAAATCACCAGTAGTAGCTCAACAAAAGCATGCCAAAACCCAGATTGATGGATGTTAGAACAGTACACGTGTTCTCCATGTAGCTAACAATGGGATGTCGTGAAGATAACCGAACGTCTTACATTTAGTAAAACATCTAGTTTAGTGATTATCACCATGCTAGTATGAGAGACACACAAATCTCTCAATACAGAAAAAGGGACAGCATTTCCCCCGGTTTCAAGATTGTGTAGTAATGATGATTTCCAAATCACATTTGCTGAATGAGTGGCGACCACGCGTAGGGTTACAAAGCCAAAAGTTTGCAACATCTAATTCAAACTAACCGGATTTCCTATTCATCGAATGTTTGTTTCGAGGTCATTTACTCAAAAATAATTGCCCTAATTACAGGCCATATTGCTCAAAACAATGTACATTAAATGAGTTGTTTTTCTCTCCCCTCACCCCTCTATCCCACTGATCTTCGTTCAAATCCGAATTTGACTGTCTATTCCTCGGCGGCAATCGGCGTTGTTCTCTGTTCGGTTCGGTGCGGTTCGAACCGATGCCGCTTTTCGGTACGCCATAATGTGGGTGACATAACTTTCGGACAGTGTTCCTGAGCTGTGTGCTCATTATTGCGCGCTGCGAATAAACAACGTGTGTGCGTGTACACGCAAGCATGTATACACACCCAATGAAATAAGCCCGAGAACCCACACGAATTGGTCCAGTTTCTGTTTCGGCAAGCTGCGGCATGGTTGCATCAGTCACGTGTCTGATAAGTAGGACAAGTCTTACCGACTGATAACGAAAGGCTCATTTACCGTGCTCGGAGTCGGAGTAGTGTATATTTAACCAATCAGGTAGGTGAATACTAAGCCAATAAGATGCAGGAGCATGATTGGTCTGTTCATTAAGAGTGCATTTGTTTGTAAAGCGAGGGCGACCCGTGCGCCTGTCTGCGCGGGTAGGAGTCAATCTTTCGGGCTGTGTTACTCATGCACGTACGCACACCTGAGCGTGGACGTGAACATAACTGGCCTTTGGTGAAACCAAGCCCACACGCGCACATGCGTACGCACGTTTTGACAAATGTGTCCGCGACGCACCTAGTGCACTGATATACTGTACTGCTGCAGTACGCACCAGTTTGAGACCACCGGGGGGAAGTAGATACGTTTGTGGCACGCGCGGAACGCACGTCCTGTTTTCGACTGAAAAGCGCAGTTCCACGTACCATCGTCTGCCCCCAGTACTCTACCGCGTCTCACCAGCAGCAGCAGCAGCAGCAGCAGCGGTGCCAGTGTAGTGTACTTCATCTCACGCAAACAACCGCCTATCGCCCGTGCAACAATGAGCTAGCCACGAACCCAGGGACAGAGTACATATATGCATGAACTCAAAACCAACAGCGAGTATGAGTCGGTCAGTGGATAGGCAGAAATATGATCGTGTGTGTACGTAGAGGAGGACGCATTACAAGCCGGTCATACACGAAATAGTACAGTGAGACCGGGGCCAATAAACATCCGGGGTGGATTGACGCACACTGGTACATAACCACAATCGCCGCGTTTCTTCATCTTGACTCAAACCATGTTGCCTGTCTTCGAGCAGTTGGTAGTGTCCAGCTCGCCATCCAGTGGTTTATGACATCAACCCGATCACCGCATCAACTGTAGTATGATGAACACCCTCTACACAATGCTTCCCCGCAAAAGCTAAGGAGCTGATGACTGAGACACAACTCTGTTACTCACCGTCTCCCGCCTTTGAGTGAATTTCATTGAGAGCCAAAATTAATCACTGGATTATAAACTTTAACTACCGAAGGAAAACACTCGTCATTCTATTCGCGTATCCCCTTCGAAGAACAGAATAATGTTCATCATAAGGTGAGTTTTCACAGCTGTGACTGATGACTCTTCACGACGAATTTCACTTGAATTTTCATTAAAAATAGCTCACTCATCAAAAAAACGGACTTGTTCATGGGCACATTTGTAGGACCTCCTCGGTAGCTCAAAGTGCTTTAGCGATCATCAATGTCTCTGACCACAACTTTTCCTAATGCCTAAATCATTTGACTTTTCAACCCTGGAATTCGTGGCAGGCTTTTTCTTTGGTCACTCAAGAAGGTCGTCACTCCAATACAGTTGAATCCTAAGTTAGCATCACTGTGCACCAATAAAGTCCCAGTTCCAATAATTCGATCAACCGTACCGGCTGATCATACTGGCAACTTCCTCTGAACTCAACGCCTAAAATGACCTTTCTCCCACTGTTTGGGGTAAAAAAAAATGCACATACCTTTTTCGTTGTGTTGCATCCCAGATCTTCCGTGTAGCCGTGTCTACCAAAATATCCATTTGCCGGATAAATACAAAATCTTTCTTCTGAAGTGCAGAGGTTAGACTATTACAGATGAACTTCTTCAGATTTCAGAGTAATGTGAACCACACGAAGATGCGTTACTTATTTGTTTTCAATTCTTTAGAAACTTATTACGTCCGGGATAAAAAAATTGCTGTTTTGAAAATTCACTCAGAGTGTATCACACAAGCTGACAATTTAAATGAATTCATAAGCCATTAGTGCGTACATTTCCCCAACCAAAGCCTCAAGACTCTTGTAAGCAATGTAGCAGAAAATCAAATGTACCTATGGAACTAATACAAAGTGTGCTTGGTAATTCCATTTGTATTTTAACTTGCAAGAGACAGTTACAGAACCAACTAAAGTAGTAAAACGGTTACCAATGCAGTGTTCCTCTGTGCACCCCGTTGGAAGATCGACGCCGTCTTTCGGGGGTCATTTCCGCTACAGCTAACTGGAAATGAGGTAGGTTTCTATTTATTTGTTTGTGATCCCTTCCGTCCATCAAAAGAACAGTCATTACATTTTGCGTTAGAGACCCAACGTAACACAGTACTTGTTCTAATCTGTCCTACTAAGGCGAGAGAGAGAGAGAGCATATTTTTACTCGCAAACAAACTTGTTGTTTCAAACCTTGGGTTGCTAACGGGATTTGGTCACCTACCAGCGATGAGTCAGCTCATATTCTCACGCTAAGCTAAAGTTGAGCTTTCAAATTTGACCTGCCAAGTTCGAGGACGGTTAGTTGAATGAGCTCATTGTTGTTGTACTGAAAAAAATTAATCCGGTATACGGATGCTTTCATAGTCGAGTGATACGCTTGTATTACATGACAGATCATTACTAAGTAAAAGGGTATACATATATTCTGCTGATTGGTGGAGGTTCTGTAACTGGCTTTGACAGAGTTTGGTCTAACTTATCAAGGTTTCTATAGGTTTCTCATCGCTCAGCTTAGGGCGAGCATCAACCTGAGCTGCGAAAGCTATCAGTATCCGGATTCTTTGAGAATATAGCCATCTTCATGTGGCCATCAGTTAGACTGTTCTCCGTCGTTTTCGCCCACATCGGAATGGTCAGAAAAGTGAGCAGACTCCGATTGAGGTTATGCGTTCTAAGATAAATTCTACACTGAGCTATGTGGTTTGATGCTGAAAACACTCAGCTGAACTGTCGAGGGACGTGTGTGTGTGTGTGTGTGTGTGTGTGTGTGTGTGTGTGTGTGTATGGAGTTAGTCCGAATCCTAGGGCGGAGGATGGGCCCGACAAGTGGTGTTCCTTAACCGAAGTTGAGTAACGACTGATGGTGATCCACGACTCAAGAATAGTTCTTTCAGTCTGGTAATGATTGAGCAGGGACAAGTGAGAACTTTCCTGGATGAGTACACTTGTCAACACTTTCAGCTGTACAAGAACGTAATAAACCGACGATTCCAACGAAAATGTGGTACGTGTGCTCATCTACTGAGAGAGACAGTTAGTCATTCATAAAGACAACCCAAAATGTTTTTATACAACAAAGAATGGCTTTGGCAAAATATATTCGTGATGCCAGTGTGCGATTTCCAACAGCCGAGTTTGTCAATACTGATGACTGATCAAACACCGCCAATAAAATTTGTTCCTCAAATAGTTAGTTATTTCTCGGGCAACTACATTAAAATAACTCTAGAACAAGTGATTTACCAAAACTCTAAAAAAATCTTTTTTTTTCGAGAATGATAAAAAGTTACTGTTTCAAGGCCTTATCCGAAGTGATTGTATAGTGTTGACTGAAGGAAGTATAAGCTGATGATGTAAGGTATTATTGACAGAACTCCCATTGTGAAGAACTCAGATGTTTGAGAAGGGCACACTTTAATCGAAGTATAGTGATAAGCTTAGTGCGGTTGAATCGTGTGAATCTAGCTTAGACCTTAATAAGCCCAGTTTCAGCCCCATTGATGTAATAAGAAGTGTGTGTGTGTGTGTGTGTGTGTGTGTGTGTGTATGATTTTTCATAGATGATAGTGATGCTGACAACAATGTTCTTATCTCGGCTGGTGACGGTCACGATGATGTCCAAATCGAAAAACTAGTCAACCGCGGACACTAAGCAGGGTTGGCAAACTTCCTTTTTCTTCTCTCTGTCTATCTGTCTGAAACCTGGTTTCGACTGACACGTTTGTCGTCACTGAATGGTCCTAAATAATATGGGAGAAAAACCGAACTTATGAGAGCTTTTTATCACATCTGCACAATGAACCGGACGTGGTTGTCAATTTTGCCGAACCCAAAAACTTGAATTTCAGATGGGAAAAGAGGATTGGTTTGTCACTGTACCTCCTACTGACCAGTGTCACACATTCACCCAAATAACACAGCTTTAGGTGAAGCCTGCTACTGAACACGTGACTACGCAAATCTAGTGAAGGATAAATTTGGAGAACACAGTTTGGCGAACAAGATCGTTTTCGGTGATTCATACTCATGTCATTAGATCACAATGTATTACGACAAGTTAAGGGATTGGACCAGTTAGACAAATAGGAAGTGATAGAGATTGATAGGGCCTAAAATGGGAAGAAAACAATTGTAATCTAGGCCTAAATCAAAACCGGATGTGGGTTGATTCTCTCGTGTTGTCAGTTTTCATCTAGTCGCAATATACTGTGACGTAATGGCATGAGTATGAATCACTGAAAACGAGCTTGTTAGCCAAACTGTGTACTCCAGAAGAGTTCTTGGTGAATTTCCGGACAACTGAAGAATTAGTTCTTTCATTCCTGCTTGTCTCGTACGGGTTTTCGTACATTCAACGTTGCTAGGTTTTAGCCTAAGGCGGGTTGCTCTCGATGACCTGGGCATACAGTGTTCATCGAGGCCGATAACGATTCGAAGATGAACAAAAGAGATTTGCTTAAGATATGCAGCCCGGAGGTTTCGGACTTCGTCATGTACGGGGGAAGGGGGGTGTATGTTATTCTCCCTCTTCTGAGTTCACGCGATCCATTTACTCAGTAAGTATATAGGTTTGTTCACCTAGTCAGTTGCCGTACTCGATGACACAGAGTTGTACGCGATCATTCTGCCCTATCCGAAGCTCTTATCACTAATTAGTCATGTCTGATTGGGTCCAAGTCAGTCTTATTAGGAGTAGCATGAAAAAAACTAAGTACTGTAATAAGTTTAAAAATTGTTGCCCAAACTGAAAATAAAAGGGAATTTCGTAAGCGAACTGTCATGAGTAAACAGTGTACCAGTTTCTAGGGAGGAATTCGGTAAAGGTTACGGTACTTTATTGTACGCTTATCACTTCGATTACTATCACGAATTTCCCTCAGCCCATTTCGGCCTCACTTGCGAACGAAAACCAATCGATGTATAATCTGTCCATCGATGTTCAAACGCTAGTTTTTGAGTACGACGCTACAGTATTTTCCGTGTTGTAAGAGCCTTGATCCATAGTGTTACAGCATCGTGAGAAAGCATCCCTTGGGCTGACTGTCCTCCGTATTGTATGACCAGTGGAGTATCGGATATTTCGACTCACACATTTAACCAGATGTTTTTAGCGTGGATCTGAATCACAAAAAATGTAATATAAACAGGATTTTCGAATCAACAGGGACGTGATGGCGCCTCAGCCCCTAACAAGATTGCTAAGACAAAGTTGCGCCTGCGCGTGTAGACATCCAGTCGTTACAGCATGTTGCTGTCTTCTTCTGTTATCGTAGCAATGTGTTCTCGCCTGCTGACGGGGACGACATGGTCAGTCGGGCTTGATACGCACAAAGGGATTACCTCAGGTCACATGATGCTTGCATCAAACCGTGTGACGCGCTAGGACATGTCAGTGGGTCATTCGTTTTAGGTGGCTCTCGGTCGTCCGGTCTGTTTTAGCCTAAAATAACAATGCTAGGATAGGCAAATGTGTCATTCGAAAAACGAACGAAGCAGAACGAAGATTTCCGCTGAGGAAGTGGCGGAGGAGATAGATTTAATTGATTTGAACCCGGAGAACAAAATCCTGTAAGCGGAAGAAAAACCTGTCAACAGTGAAGATCGCAAGCTCACTGTTCGATGTGCAGACTCGGTGACCCAAGGTCACACGTGTCCCCCCAACCCATTTGGACTGACGTGGTTGCTGGGCCAACGGTGGATGAGGCACTGAGGCACATGTGAACGAGGTCCGCGTCGACTGTCGGCAGCATACCTGTAGAATTACTGTATTTAGGGCGGTTATCATGACACCCTAACAATAAGTCAAACTGGAACTGGTGCACCCCCCCCCCCCAGGCATTCTTTCAGTTATGGCACAGGCAGCCATGGCGTTTGATACAAGAATTCGGGTGTTGCTACTTTTGCTCACAAGAAACGGCACATCTGAACAACCTTTCCAATTCGCTTAGGCCATGAGCGTTGAGTCTCGAGTGAATCTTAATTTCCAGTATGGACGTTAACACAACAAGAGGTTTCTGGAGCCTCCACTCGTCATCATTTTTTGATAAATTCATAGGGGATGTCATTCCTTGAAAGAAGAATTAGTTTTATGGATCCATGCTTGCGCACGACTTCATTGAGGGGGATCGTATTTCTCTGTCTCAAATACTGACCGAACAGTCAAGGAGAGCTGACAACCATAGACCTGATCCGCAGTAAGGAAAAACTGTCTAAGATCTCAGGATACCGGTCTTGGTTGGTTTGTCTGCCACCCAAGTTGACTGCCGTTGAAGGCGTTCGAACTGCGTACGTCAGAGGTGAAAACGGTCTGCACCACTCGATCATGGTCGGTTGTGTGCCGAGATGAATCATTTGCAAATATGTCATCAATATCGATCTATGTGGTTGGTTCTATAGATTAGGGTACGGAGGAGAAAGTTTCGAAGTGCTCTCATTGTCCCACCTGTACACAATTGTGCGGTAGGCACGGCAGAAATGTCACAAAGCCATTCTGGATACGAATTATGCCTCGCTATCTTATTGGTTGCTTCCATTCAGTCCATTTTGGGGTGGATTTGCTTCAATGAAAGCATCTTTGTATCGTTTATTTTAGTGAATTTGATCAGCGTTGCACTTCAATTTTAACAGCAGTCACAGCGCCTATTCAATACAAGGGCATCTATATAGCCTAATTTGTTATTTAGAGCCGAAGTTGGACTTCGTAATGACTAATGATTCAGGAGAACAAAGTGTTCGGTGATTTATGGACTCCTCGAATTGAAGCTGTTGTCTTTGACTGGCATGCATTTTTATGCACACCGGTAGCTAATGCTGGTTGCTGGCCAGATTGTTCTATGATTTTTCTCCTTTCCGGCCCATCTGGATTATGGTCCTTCGTAAACCATTCAGTTCAGATAAGCCTGATAATTAGGATACGGTATTACAAAACTTCCCAGGTCCAATCGCAAACAAATCGGATCAAACACGCAAAGGGTTTCGTCATGTTTCACTCGACCAATGCGTTGCGCGCGTTGGTCGAACAGCAACATAGCGAGATCCGGGGTGATCCGCCTTTGACTTCAGCGGGTTTACCTCCTGAAGTTTACTTAGATGAAGCAGTTCCATGAAAATGGTCCCTGACCAAATAAACGTGAACAGATTGAGTCGCTCACCTCATTCACGTCCACACTCTTGAAAACACTTACAGGTACTACACAGTTGTTTTTATTTGCACATAATCCTCGGCAGCAAACAAACTCGCACACGAAACACCGTACCCGAAAGTGCCTAACGCTTCCCATTGTGGTACTGTTTGGTCCACAGTGTTCCGCTTCACGTACAGTGCTTTTGACACATTCTTATGATACATTGAGTGATGACACTGCATCACGAATCATTTTACATTACTTAGAAATGTTACTATCACCAAGTTTGGTACTGGTCTAACATACAAGGACCAGTGATCTTCCTCGTGTTCAGTCTTTGAAAGCACAACAAGAAAATTTCATGAGCTGAGGCTCAGTAAGTGCATCAGCAGGTACCATTACATTGGTCGAACACCAAGGCGGCTTACAGCGTGACCTTTACACTGGTACTCTACATCTGAATGTATTCCAGGACAGAAAAAATCATCTATCATGATGATTTTTACGGTGAAGATTTCGGACAAATTCCACCATCATTGAACTTCCATTTACAAGTAAAAACCATAGAAGCGGTATTTCCGCGAGAGATGGAAATGTTCATGAAACGGAGACTTCTAAGTAATTTAAAAATATGAAAAAGTGGTGCTAAGCTCAAATGGTTCAGACCTGTACATTAGTCATCATCCGCTAACATATGTACGATGTACACAGCACTGGAAATACATTGCAGACAGCCTGAAGATACTGGAAGAGTTGGAATTTGTCCTATTTCCACAACAGGTGTGAAGATTTACCCTTGTGAGGCTCGACAGACTGACGGCGATTTGATTCTTGGAGGGGATCTAATGCATTTTCCATTTGAGATAGTGCAGCTATTTCTCTAATAAAACACATTTTTCTCTTCACGAGAGCAGAAAGAAGTTATAAGTCACGAGATGAAAGCATTTCGTTTATTTTAGTCTACCGCATACGTAAAGCACTTTAGTTCATACATCATACAGCGATAAAAAAAATAATACAGTGGAAAGGGCCTGACTGAAAACTATGACAGTGCTTTCGGTAGGGGGAGGGCGAAGTCAGTTTGGTTGTTGCCAAGGCAACAACCGTTTTTGTGCACAAAGCACCGGCTGATGCATCATGATAAGCATCGCTTCACTGAGTGCTGACAGATTCGACTTGGGATTGCGTAATAACACCGTGAAGGATTTAGTCAGGTCAACCTTGTGACCTGATGCAATTTAGGGTTTTGCAATTGAAGAGGCTAGAGATTTGACGTCATTTTCTGCGGTCGTATTGAGTTGCGTCACTGATTTTGCCAACCATTTGGGTATGGGCTCCGTCACTCGTTGAGCCAAGCAGCGATCCGTTCTGCCAACGTATGCGTGACGCAGCTGCTGGTGAACTGATGGACAACACGTGAGACATTATGATCGGCAAAACCATTTGCGTGATTTTTGAAGCTTAACCTTTTGGTGGCCTGCAACAGACGTAATTGCGCCGCTGCCTATGAAAGCCTTATTGGCTAAATTAGGATTCCTATTTATTTGGTTAAATACGTGGTCACCTTTAAAAGGTAAAATAATAAAAACTTGCTTCTTCCCGACTGTGATTAGCTTTTAGCATGCTTTCCTCGGCTTTCCGTGATGCTCGGTGAACTTCTCGGGATAACCATTGACCAGCGACGTTCTTTTTATGAACTCCTCTTCATTTTGCACTCGATCACTGGTTCCGATTTTCTATGATCTGTTGAAGAGAGTTCGGACTAGTCCACGCTTGTAGGCCATTGGTGCAAAGCTAGAGAATAGTAAACAGCGGCCGCCCCACGTTGCTTTGCCATAAATACTTCTTTTCAATGTCCCATCCGGACGTCTGGTTACTAGAATACCTAAAAAAGATAGGCTGTTGGCACGTTCTGCTTCGTGAGTAACAGAAAGATTAGGATGAATAGAGTTTATGGCGGTAATAAAAGGAATAAAACTTTCCTCATTCGAAAAAATTAAAATGCGATCAACTTATCGTCTGTAAAGAGAAAGTCGAGAAATATTATCACAGAGTTTTCTTTCGACCATTCCCAGAAACACATCTGCCGAGGTCGGACCCAGGGTCACACAATTAAGCTGTTCGTGGGGGTTTCTTTCAAAATTAAAACGGATATTCTCTCTGTATAAAAGAATGAGGTCCTTGATGTAATCAATAGGAATAGGTAAATGAAGGTTGCGCGAAGAAATAAAATCACGTAGATAATCAGGTGTCTCACAAAGAGGTACTTTAGTGAAAAGAGACTCAACATCAACTGAATACATTTTTTTCAGAACTCACTAAAATCTTGTTCAACGTGTTTGCGAGTTCAAACGAGTCCTGAAGAGAGAATGGTTAGATGTTTTCGAATGAAGGCACCGATGTCAACAAGCCAGTGTGCGAGTTTACGATATGCCAAGTTTTGCATGCACAGTGTAGGCCTCAAACGAACTCCGGACTTGTGGACTTTTGGTAACCCCCTCAAATAGGGAGTCTGTGTTCCGATTGGTTTTAGTTTCTTGTATGTGTTTTCAGATATAATTCCATGTAAGAGCAGAATCTGTAGTTGTCTAGATATCTGTTTCTCTATTAGAGTATTGTTATCCCGGGTATTGTGCGGTTTGAAACGTTGTGTATCAGAAAGTATGTCTTCCATCTTCTGCATGCACTCATTCTTCTCCGTGATCACAATACCTTATCCTTTATCTAGTTTGAGAAACGGCAAATAGTCCATTTGTTTGAGCTGTTTAACAGCCTTTCGATGCTATGAAGACGAACAACACCACTGGCGTATGGATGCGGATAGGTATTGCTCTGAAATATCAATTAGTTTTGCCGTGAACGGAAGAGCCCATTCCACTGTATTATTTTTTCTCGTTGTATGATATATATATATATATATATATATATATATATATATATATATATATATATATATATATATATATATATATATATATATATATAAACAGATAAGCCAACAATTTATGAGAAAACCAGTAGTCTCAAATGTGACAAGCAGCATGATGCACCCCATTGAAAAAAACTAACTATTCTTCACATGATAAAAGGCAGTGCGTTTAGTGAACATTGTTTAGTGGAGAATCGGGTTTCCTTCCGAATTCCTTGATTTGTAGTTTTTTAAGTTAAGTAAGGTAGCTTTAAACGGAACACGAATGTCTAAAACTGTTGTAGAGCTCGGCAAAGCTACTTAAAATTGCTAAAACAATTTCGAATTCAAGAGGAATGGAAAGAATTCTTTTGGTTTAGCTTAGTTTTTGCATCCGATAAACTCCATATATTTTGTGACTCATTCCTCAGAAACTGACAGTATCTGAGAAATTTATTTTAGCTACGATAATCTCCAAGAGTAAAAGGCCATAATCAACGGAGGCAGTCGAGAAGTACATTCTCTGGGAAATTTGCTACCGATCAGCGATTTTTACAGATACAATTTTGTCAACTTCTCATCAGAACTTGTGTTAAAGCTTGAACTGTTTTTAGTCAGGTGGTTGAAGCACAAGTGTCATTCTTGGGATCATCTCCTAACAAACTTGTTCGCTAGATCACCAAAGCAAAATGCACCGGAACAAAACTTATTTTGCATCATTTCGGGAAGGAAATAAACGGTTGCGAGTAAGCTTCACGTACCAAATTAACTCTATTTTCCATTGTGGTAAACATTCGGCAAATCGCCAATGTTCTAGAAAGACAAAGGAGACATGCAACCAGGCAAACTATCGTTTAATATATCTCAATTACTAAGACAAACAAAACAGACTTGCGAGAAGAAATCATTTGATACCAAACCAATCAGCTAGAATGGTACATTTTAACAGCTGCCTTGTAGAGACTAAGCAATAATTTGAGTTACTTCTTATAAAACTTGGGGGATGAGGGGCATATACCATGATGAAAAAACCACAAACGCAACAGTGAGATCAAACGGTAGTCTGTGTCAAGCCGTAGTGAAGGTGCTTATATAATAAGTTGAACAAGGTTAGGATGGTGGACGGAGAAAACCTCGACTGAGTAGTTTGACTCAGTGGTACAAAATTATCGTAAATAGTGGCACACTAAGATTAAGTCTGAAGAGTGGAAAATGTATGACAGATAGTTTACTTTATGTGCTCATCAGCACAAAAGTTATTTCTTGGGGATTAGAAAGTGGAAGGTGCACGTAGTGGGTTCGTGGGCCTTTCGACTACTGATCCCACAGTGGCGTAACCGACGAAGAATCGCAATTCTACCCTACTCTACTCTACTCCACCCTAATTTACTATTCCACTTTATACGCTCCCGTAAATCGTATTCCGCACTTACAGATCTTGTGACTTGTATGTTCCCGAGCAATCAAGTTATAAGGAGACTCCGACGGAACAAGGCGTTGTTTAGAAATCACGCATGTTATGAAAGACAATTTAACTAAATATTATTCAAAATATTTGTTATCATATTCAAGGAGTTGGCTTCTTAATTAGGAGACACAGTAACTATCGGCACACTTCAACTTATGAATAAGTTAAAATGCGAAGGGTTGTTCTTTACTTGAAATGTTTTGTAAATCGTTATTCAACATAATTCCACATGGTACTTTACTGCATTCAAATCCACACCCATTAGTAAGCGTGATATTAACTGAGTACACGTGTGATGGAAGTTTATATATTTCTCAAGGCGGTAAAACCACCCGCGACTCCCATGAAATGTTTCATCTGCAAAACTTTCCGAAGACCCAAGTACGAAGAACTGTGAGGCGTCGGAAATGGTCTGTTGCGATGCTGCACAGTGTTCTTAGTGGTCAGAATTTGTACCAAGAGGAAGTGACACGCGCCACAGATTTTCATGTTGTACTGAGGAAATCGGAGCCCCGCGAACACAAACTGAACCTCTTCGTTCGTATTTCTGTACGTTTGTAAGTAGAGGGGTGTCTGGATGGTGTGAAAAAAACTTGTGTTCCACTTTTTTGGTGGTCGAGATCATTACGAAACAACTGCAGCGCTTGCGAAGCGTGAGTTGCGCGTTTCTGCATCGAGTTACATGATGACGAGGTTTTTTTGCAATACTGTTGGCTATATTTGTTCAGCACTCGGCTTGTCAATTGATGATTCGACTAGACAGTATGACCCTAAGGCACACGAATGAGTCATGTCTGATTCGGATGAAAAATTAGGTCACATAATCGAGCTGTAAATGTCTGTTGCACTCGACACAGTTGTAGGAATCGGTGCGTAAACAAAGTAACCCAGTCTGAGTGTATCGTTACAGAAAGTTGTCATTTTTTATATGTCTCTCTCCTTCATGGGACGAGTGGAAGGACAGGGGCACAGTTTCTCCCGTGACAGGACTGCCTTCGATAGCACGCATTCATTTCAGATCTACCAATCGGGGTATGCCAGTTCTGTTCAGTTTGTCGTGTAACAACAACTTTTGGATTCTTTTCTATCCGTAGCGGTTTTGGGAGAAATCCTTCTATCAGATAAATGTAAGGTAGTGATATAGTCTGTGTAGCTTTGCTCACAGTGTCTGGAATAATCTGAAACAAAAAGTGAGTCACAAACTCTATCAGACGGTATGTAGTAATGCGTAGTGATGTTCGATATGCATTTTGCATCCTCCGAATGTGATCTGCTACTACAGAAGTGGTTAAATCCAGCACGATCGGCACATCTTAAGGGGAGGTAATACACCAGGAAATCGGGAAAAAGCGGAGATATCAATGAGTGCAAAGAGGGCGCGTATTTGTTTTGTCAAACTCAGTCATCGTTTGCGTCCACTTGGCATTCCTTTGCCAATCAGTTCTTCTGGACCGCTCATTATTCTGGTAGCTGAAGGCGAGGGGCACGAAGTTTGCCAATATTTGAATACCTATATACTCGAAGCATTTCTCAGACCCGGCAGAAATGCCGGATCAGCGAAGCATAGGATTAGGCAAAGTGTACTGGGGACTAGAGGCAAATCATTAGATCAAACAATAGAGCTCACCAAGTAGAGTCGACTCAGCCGTGTGCGGCTGATGACTCCAGCTTGACCTCCTCGATAAACAATACTGACTAATGTGGGTAGCGGCCGGAAAATAAGTAGTGGCAGCTAATCAATGCATGGGTATTGTCACAAAAGAGGTAGTGCAATCCGTCCTGGAATTCTTTTGTACATCAACATTAGGCTTAATTGTTCAGAGAATCAACTTCATGTGCGGAACAGTTGTTACTTTTTGGGCAGTTTCTACTATGCTGATCGATTTGGTTTGTCTTTTGCTAATGAATAAAGATGCATTAAACTAAGATGATGCATCGTAGTAGAATACGCAGAGATCACTCTTGATCAAAAATAAAAATGAAACTCAAGAAGAATATCAACTAAGAATATTTACAACGCCATCTTTTCATGAGTCTCCCTCGAGTGAGATTTTCAAGGAAACAGGGACCATATTAGATTTAAAGGTTGTGAAAATAAAATTGCGTCAAGGTCACTTGTATCATTACGTGACCTATTGTGGCCTCCTACGGTCAGGTTTGAAAGCCCTAGTCAATTGTCGTTCCACAACAGGGAAGAACTTCTCAGTCACACTGGGATTCGAGCTATTAAGAAATGATTATGCGGACCAGATGGTCCATACCGACGGTTTCTTGTCAGACAAGAAACTGCTGATAGTGAACATCCTAATGGTTAATTACTCATCAAAGTGTTCACGTTGCTCAATCAACATAGCCCATGAGATAAGGCAGTTAGATACCTTGAAGTATTAAAGAGCACTGTTCAAACTGGCTCAAGCGTAAAGGATCGGATATCATAGGAATAGCCATTCTCGATAACCCCGGGGAAAACAGGCAGCCGATTAAATTACTGTTCATCCATTCGACGTTAACTCTTTCGAAAACATACACGTTCTTGTATAGAGACTATCACAGAGATGATAAGCACATAGAAGACATCACTACCAACCATCCAATTACGGTGGCTGTCAGTCAAAGTATAAATACTCAAAAAGGAGGAATAGAGAAAGCTATAAGTGAAACCACATAGGCGAAAAAAGTTTTCGGGCAAAGAAATATTACTGACCGCAGAAACTAACCATGTTGTTTAACGTCTCCAAACATCAAATAAGCGAATATCGTGGACGTCAGCTCGGAAGCTTAATACTCACTAGTTAAGGCTTTCATATCTTTTCGGTGAATCATGGACTGGTCATCTCAGCCCATCCTCCAAAATTTATCCACCTTAGAAAACAATATTCCTTCTTCAGTTATTTCCTTTTTATTCTACAACAATAGTAGAATATTTCAGCAAGGGAGTAGCGGTCAATTCGAAGCTGTCAGCTGGGGGATATGGCTGACACTGGCACTGAGTGAGTCTATCTGTGGGCATGTGTACCACGTATCACACCTACCGTAAACTGTTCAGGTTCAGTGCTCGCTCCAGAGACTAACGTCTGAGTACCAACACCCTAACTCTAACCTCATCTTTGGGTATATATATATATATATATATATATATATATATATATATATATATATGTATATATATATATATATATATATATATATATATATATATATATATATATATATAGTGAGAGAACACCATCGGTTTCTGCTCTATAGAATAGTATTTGAAAGTTAATGAAAAATGCTTGTTTTTGTGTATCAAAACGAGCAATCGTCAAAATTCACTAATAAATTATCTTCAGACAAGGGTTCAGATTTTGCACTACGAGTTACCGGACACAAAATGGATCTCGCGAATGTCCCAGGGAATGGGGAAACAAGACAAAAGTTCCAGCGGCTGCCAAGTGAAGGTACGAGTCGGTGATATAGAAGAACGAAAATGTGTATCGAAACAGTGTAGTCTGTCGATCACATCTAAATGTTAGAGCGACTCCGGACTCGAGGTTAGCCAAGTGAGCTAATGTTCAACCGTCCGCAAGCGGAAAAGTCAAAAATGCGCTTTTTCAATTGGCGGAAACCAAATACCGTTACATCAAGTAAAAAAACAACAACAAACTACCCTGTTGCATTGAGCAACATCCGAACTGCCTAGAGCTGAGCAATCATTAGTTGTGTGTATAGAGAATAATTTTTAGCAGTCGTGTGTTCTCATATCCAGAATAATGTGAACCGGCCAAAATTCATGGTCCCGCCGTTCCGCTGGAGATCACAGCCTTGTTAGTTCTACTACTTACAGAATTAAACAAATGCTTGCCTTATTGAATTTATTCGCGTGCCCAAATCACCCTGATTGCCGGAACAAACAGAATCACCGAGCCCAGTCAAACGCAAGCACACACACACATACAAAGTGGTGTCTGATATGGTCTTTCTCTCACCCTATACTACTACTACTACTACTACTACTAAAACCACTGCTGTCGGTAGAAAAATCTACTTTTGGGAACTCGGCATCCGGCGAATGCATAATCACCGAGCTGGTAAGCAAAATATGCTGGCACCGAAGCTGACGCGCACACCTCAGTCTGCTAATGTGACCAACATTCTATGCTCAGGGATCCGTCAACCACCTGCGTTTTGAGCTTTGCCGCTGAATAAAAAAATGCCGGCTAGAAATGGCATGTATCATTCGTCGTGTTAGTAATGGGGCTAGCAGTAGTAGCAAGGTGCAAAACATTGGCTGCTTCCTATTTTATCGTGGTACGCATTCGGAAATAGTGCAGTACGGAATGACATGATACGTGATGATAGCATCGACGTGTCTTCAACCAACCGGTCTTTTTTCAGTGTTCTCTCTAACCCGGTCACTGCAGATCGATGCTCGTGTAGTATTGTGCGCTAACGATGACTGGCCACAGGTGGACCACGCAAAGAAATGCTTACGTTGTTCTCTTAGCTCGCGTTTTGAACCACTGAATTTCATAAATGACCAGGACTTTGTTTGAGCAGCCGTTAAGCTTGAAAATCATTTTTAAGAGAGCACGTGTGTGTGTGCACATGTCAGGGTGAAATCTAGATTGAATGTAAATTATCCAACCCCTGTTGTCTGAAAACCCTCAAAATCGTCACCCCTGTCCGAAAGGGGCCAATCAGCGGAAGACTGGCTGAACGATAGTAATTGATCGAAGGCCTGTGGGACTAAATGACTGAGTCAGCCTAAACAACGTGTGTGTACATATATTTTTGTCTATCCTAGTGTTTGTTCGTGCACATTGTGCTTTGAACAGACAGCACAGATATAAGGACCAGTTAATTCTTGTCTACCGAACATGAGGTTAGTATGCCAAGATGGTGTCAGCCAGAACGAAAATCACAGATTTCAACAACCGTCCGAATAAAAGCGAAACCAGGGAGACATTTGAGGGCATAAACCAGACACTCGACTGGTGTGCACCAAATTGAACTGTCTGCGGTTCAGGACACCAGTAACTGAGGTAGAGTTGTAAGATACATGATAAATGTGTGTTTCACGTACCTTGTTCAGTCGATTCCTTGGTACAAATTGTTGCCCGACCTTGGCAGACCACCTTGTACAATTTGTTGGACATCCGGGCTGGATCCGTGTGTGCGAATGTGCGTGTTTCTTGTATCAGACAAACCAAATAGTCTCTTGACCTCTGCACCACCAAAACGCCTTTAGTGCATTCGAGTTGCAGACAACGCGCCCCGTATCAGCTTTGACGGTCTACATGATCAGTTGAAGCAAACGTCGGTGGTCGGGGATATACTCATATCTTGCACACTTAGCAAGATGATGGGGAGAGGATTAGAGTGTGCAATGCAAATTCAAGTTTAGGGAGCGACTGAATCCTCCGATCTTGCACAGCCCACTACACGATAAAAACTCGAAAAACGGTCAGAACATTGTGGCTCAAAAATATACACCTAGTCATTACTATAAATAAACAAATATAATTTTACTTCACTTGTTTATTATACGACTAAGTACAATATTTCTGAAAGGGGACCGCGGCCGATGAAGGCTGCTAAATGCTGAAGTGACCGGTGGTGGGGGGAATCGAACCCGGAACGCAAATGTCGATAACCGTTTGACGACCACCGGCCTACTGCGACCGAAGAAGGCGTGGTACAGCTGTTCCTTTTGGTTCTTTAGGAATAATGTATGAAGAACCTCCTCATTCCGTGATCAAGAAATCTACATGATGAAATATATACTTATAGCGCATCATTATGATGATTGGAAAGTCGAGCAGTGTGACGATGGGTTCCTCCACTAAAATTATTTTGTCGACGGACGGAGGCGTTTTTTATTTCGATTTTGATGTCAATACTGTGGAGTTGTTGTCCGTAGCCCTACATATTCACACCTTAAGGAAAACTAGTTTATTCAATGAAGTAGACGCATTTCTGTGCTACTTGTGAAGACGACCGAGCATCCAAACTGGAGTCGGTAACCAGACTCGGTTCCGAAGCAAGAAAAGAGTAGTTCATTCCGCGGTTCCATAGGATCTCGTGTAGGTTGGAAAACAATGACTGATTCAGCTTCCTCAGAGTTCAAGCCTATTAAGTATCCAACGGAAGTCACCGCCTTTGTAATGCAATTCCGGCTCTTGGCGCTGGACTTGTGTATGTGAAAAATGCGAGTGGATTTTCCATTTTATAATTGTAGTTCATTTTGTTGGGAAGCAAGGAAATTTGTTTATATTCATATTCGCCTTGGGCTGCTTAAGAGTAAATACAAGAAGACAGCCGTTTTTTGCCGCAATTTCTTTCTCAATGACTAATATATTGCTTGTACGAATCTCACGTGTACCTGGGACTAAAGTTATGACAACGCTAACTTTGTAACCAACTGAAATTGAACTCGCATGATGCAAAAGTATAGTATTTGTATTTGTATTTGATTAGACTTTTTGCTTAGAGAGATGTCCACATTTCAGTCAAAAACTATTTACACTTGGCGACTTATCGAATCGCGGGGATAAAAAAGAACGATTACGTATCAAAATTACTGAGAAATTCAGCTGATACTCGGGCCCAGTCTGTGAGAATTCGAGCCAGATAAGGAACTGTAGAGCTTCTGTATAGGCTAACGTGAGAGGGTACGGATCGACTAGATGAACGTGTTGAGGCGGAAGAGTTACATTTGGATAGGTCAGTGTATAAAGGGTGAGTGCAGTCCGCAAGGATTTTACAAGTGAACTGTACACATGTGGCTAAGTGTAACTCGCACAACTTAACAGATAATTCAGCTAAGAGCACAAAAGATACCCGACTGATAATAGATAAGACTCGATGAAGAATTTCAGAATATTTCTTCAGTAGACCATCAAAATAACGGTGGAACAGTGAAGGAGAACGGGAAAAACATTAATAAGCGAAAAGGGAAACAGTACTCCGTCTAACATTAAAATGCTCAAGATTTCGGGTTTGGTAAGATAGCCGGCATAGTTACTTCATACCGTTTGAAATGTGAGATGACTAATTAAAATTTGCATCGATAATGGTTCCTTAGTATTTCACAAAACCCACTCTAGCTAGTGGTTCCGTGAAAACTGCCGGCGGATCACAAGGATAAGTCGATCGCGAAAGGGTAAACATGCACTCGAAGCATTTGGACAAATTCAAAGTCAAATCGGGTCAAACACAGAAATCATGAGTGTGAGGCAGATTACTGGAAAAGTTATCGAGATTCTGGGTTACGGAAACATTTTGACAACAAACTACATCATCGGCATAAATGAATAAATGTGCCGTAGAACTGCATGGCAGGTTACTCATGAAGGCGGAAAATAAACAGCGGAAAGGACAGCTCTCTGAAGCACTCCTAAATTATTCATCAAAGATGTGGATGCTTTAAAACCTAGTTGTGTGCACTGAGTCGGTAGAATACTCAGATGATCACGCTAATAAAGGTGTGGGACAGCTGAAAGCTTCCAGTTCACGGAGGAGGACAGACCGCGGAATAGAATCAAAAACGGACGAGTGATCTAGAAAAGCATATTGCTCAGACTTCGATGGTCCATCCAAGGAATTGGTTATATGGTGGACTAAGAAATTGGTGACATCCCCAGTGGATCTGCTCGGTTCATAGGTAAACCGTATAAGGTCGTTTGGAGAATTCCTAGAAGGATTCAAATGTTTAAGGAAGGCAGGCCCTGTCAGCTTAACGCCAGATGAAGTTAGATCAATGTGAATTGAAACACATCTTCAGTAGAGAACGGGGTTGCTTGCGCGCCATCTTCTGGAGTTAATGCTTTTGAGAGTAGTTTGATGGGTCGATGAATGTATTGCTGATACTGTCAACGTTTGCAGCAAATTTCACTTGTTTCGTTTTCTTTCCGTTCAGAAGCCGAATACGCCACCATATTCGGTTACTGTTGTAGCTCTATAGGAGTTCATTAGCATACAGCAAATTAGTGCGTTTTATTTATTTCTTTAATAAATGAGAAATGCTTCTTACTTTCGTACTATCCCGGGCTTTGTAGAAATATTTTTCCCGTCTTCTCAAGGATCTCAACATAGGAGATATGGCCCTACCACTACAGAGAAAGAGCGGTTCTAAGGAGCAGCACATGCCTAAAATTAAAATGACGGTCTTTAAAAAAAGTTTGACAGTGCGTCTTATTGATGATTCAAAGGAAAGCCCGGAAGATGCATGAGATATGGATTTCTGTAGGAGAATAATGTTGTCACTTTAAAAAATTCGGAGACAGATTTTGATTTGACTGGTTTACCTGAAAGAGTTGAAAGCAGACCGGGAGTGTATCTTTGCCCTTAACGGAAGCAGACTATGTTCACTGGTTGAGACAGGTGAACTCGACTTCGGGGAGAATAATTCAGGATGATTGGTGGTAATCGTGTCTAAGACAGAGTTACCTCTTGTTGAAGAAACATAAAGATCAATTAGATCAAACTCAGTGAGGATTGGGTTGAAGTATGATTGAAATCGCCAACTATGACGTGCGAATTGCCATTTAATAGGGAAATAAGAGAAGGAAAACAGAGTCATAGAAAGATGAAATAGTGTGTTTCTGTGTGCAAAAAGGAAATGTATATAAGTTTGTTATGATGGTGCCCCTATAGCGAGAAAATTAAGAATAGCACTACATGGCTGAGCAATAAACACCGTTCACTGAGTATGCATACATGACTTCAGACTTGCCATACTTGGTGGAGTTGACATCGGCAATTGCTCTGCTTCCAGTCTTCGTGCCGGTAGAATTTATGTCCTGCCGGAACAGTTTGAAGCCATTTTTTGACAAGAGTGGATCAAAGACATATGGGTATAACCATGCTGCTTGTACGCAAACCACACAATAATGAACGTGAATACCAGAAGGAAGAACAATGGTTAGATCCGACGTTTTCGAGAACAGAGAACGTATGTTGGTACTTCATAGTGATCGAACGGACTTCTTCGATAGAGGGGGGAATTAAGGGTAGTTTGCAAGCCAGCGCGGATGCGTTATTTTGAATCGAAAAGGGTTTCCTTGAAGTTGGTCGGTCAAATGTGACTGAGCGGGAAATCCAATAGTCTGTTTGAGTAGAAGTATTTCTGCCCACGTACAACGGCATACAACGGCATACAACGGCCATAGTGAGCAGGTTCCTTTAATTCGTCGACGTAGTAACTAACACAGAAATGTAGCGCAGCCAGCCACAAGGCGAGCCTCGATAATGTCAAAAACTTACACTTTATCGACAGAAGCATTTTCGGATGAATCCATGTAATCAGCTGAAAACTTATGTTCCTCAGAATCGCTTGGGTTATCTTCTTTGCGACAAATTAAACCAATACTTGGTCGTATCTTACTGAAATGGACAAACGAACGCTCTCCCATTCTCGCCTTGATTGATTTTACCAATTAGTAATACGTTACTGATATACAGACATCATAGTTCGTTTATAAATATCGTCCTCTGGCTAGAGTTTGGGATGAGTGACTTTGGAATCTGCTCATATCCGCCCCGTCTATTTCTCGATATCCTTGATACGAAAAATTAAATGCAACGTTTGGAGTATAGATATTAGTCGTACTCTTGGCAACTCGTCACCATCGTATATCGTGTTTTCCAGCTATCCAGTAAATGGTATTGGTCATTTCGTGTGAAGGAACATGGGTAAACAAAATGTTCACGTTCATAGTCTACGATTGTCAGCTTTATATTACCCTATCCAACTTAAGCGTGTAGCGAGGAAACGAGTAATTTTGTTGTTCTCAAAAGATCCTACAATCAGTTTGTTTGCTTTTGTACCTGAGGTTGCGATACACCAACTCATCATCACCAGCACGAAATAATTTGTTTTATATTCGTACTGAAACGCCCGATAAAGAAAATGCTCGAAAGCATTATCTGTGATTCAAAGTGCTGTTGTTGAACCGGATCGCATGAAAATTTCTTTCAGCAGAACCTAACTTTAGGTAAACAAGATTGCCTGCCTCACTTATTAAAAATTAGGAAACATGTGGTTTCAAAATTTGGTCACTGATCTATTTTTTTAACCAGAGGGGATTGGTGTAGGCTTTTGTAATCACAACCCTTGTTGAATAAACTGTCACCACGCGGGTTCCATTTAGACAAGTTATTCGACAAGTTTTTCATTCTGTCCACTTGTAACATGATTATTATTCAGAAATATGAGTTTCAATTGAGCTAGTTGGCGTATTTCATTGGTTTTTACACCTTTAGGTTGTCATCTCTACAATCGATCACTAGTTTTTGTGCTATGATGTACCTTTTCTCTCCCATGTTATTGTGTTTCTTGGATGCTTAGATACTAACCTTACACGGCGTTCACTTGCATTTGCATTACTCCGCTAGACTCGCTGCAGAAGCTCTGTCTTTGTCCGAAAGAAACGAGAGTGATTCAATTAAGGCAAACTCGAACGGACATAAAAGTGAACAAGCAACCTCGAACGGCAATTTGGCAGTTGTTCGCGCGGATAGTCTGGACACGTTCCATTTCAACAGGGCCGACGCAGCTGGTAACGCCTCAGGAAAGGATTCTGTTGGCTATGAAGTTCCAAATCGAGAGCTTACTTTATCCACAAATAAGTATGCAGGATTAGCGCCAAAAGTAGAAGTCACACATTCTTCAAACTATGCGTCAGACCTAGAAAAAAACAGTATCCTTTACGATCTGCTTTCTGGTCGGGAAAATTTGCACACTGCATGTCATCGAAGTCGTTTGTTTTTACTGACAACTAAACGTTCAACAAACGATCTCAGCGATGTGGCCTATAGCAACGGCATGAGACGTAGGAAGCCTTTGAGACCGGTAAAAAATGTGAACACTCTCTCCGAGTATAGACTGGTCAACGATGTGATCGAAAAAGTTGCACCATCCATTGCTCGATCTAAACCCGGTTCATCTGTTCTACCGTCGTTGCAAAGAAGTAGCCAATGGAGCACAAATCAAAAAACACGATTGCAAAAACTGAAAGACCGTAAAGTTGATCCCGATCCGCACCATAGCCACCTGAGCAAAACATCTAACGGAGATCATTTCCTTCAAAATAAGGAACTAATATCGATTGTGCATAAGAAAAAATACAAACTGAAAGCACACCATTTTTTGCCGTCATGGAGAAAGAATGGTAATGAAAACTCAGCCGAACAGCCGCTCGACCTCTCCACCGCAAAATCCAATAACGTTTCCTCTAACTTACCCAATAATGAAACATATGAAAGCGTGGAGTCATATTCAACAGAAAAATTCCGGAAAAAAGCCAGAGGTTATCGGAGACACTGCCCGAATCTTTCAGGATGTCACGATTTTGTGAGTGACTGCAACTCAAAAAACGGTGAAAACACGAACCCAGTGGAAAGTCATACAGTTCACTCGTCCACAGTTTTATCCACATCCGCTCCTGTAACTTTCGGTTCAGGTACACTCCTAAATACCGATGGACTTATTTCAGTTATTCCAAATCTTTTAAATGCGGTGTTCAGCCCATCAAACAATCTTGAAGTCCCTATAACGAACCACTCAGGTTCCCTCTTGACACCCAGACTCAATTCGAAAGTTGTTTTTTCCACCAAAGCGCACAAAGTTGAACAAGCAGAAGTTTTTTCATTGGGGAAACCTCAGGCATGCACACAACCAATTTACTCCAAGCCAGTTGTGGGCCCAGAATGCGTCAGACGATTCTTGGACTTTTACGGCCACCTCACTTGCCGTCCTCGTTCGAGAGACAGTAACTTGGTTCGGAAATGCGATCCTACGAGCCAAATGCATTCCTTCTCGCATTCAACAGCCAAGGGAACACATTATTTGGGAACCTCTCCTGTGCAGGATAGACCTGATAACGCAGCAAACTCATTGCAGACGTTCCAAACACACATGAGCAATTCACATCAACTCTCGCTTCCCGAACAGTCCACACCAACGATTCCACGTCCCATGCACCCACTTGTGGATCGAATTTTAACTACATTGCACGCCATGAACCCCACCATCAAAAATGCATCACTGAGCGAGCCGAATTTTCCGTCACTAAATTTTACCATCACAGGGAATAGTGGTGCTGGGCCGTCTTCGAAGTCTGCCTTGATCGCTTCATCATCCAAGATCACTGACGAGCGTTGCGCGAGTCCAAACAAAGAGCTAGTGAAGGAAGATGTATTCTTTACAGAATGTTTGGCCAAACTAAGAACGAACCCAATTCTTAATTATTTGGTTCAGTTCATTAAACATCCAGAGGCTTTGCTGATTGACAGTTTCAATCAGACTCACCTCGGACAGCTTGATCACGAACTGAGTTTCTGTGACAATGAGGACGCAATCGTACATAGACTGGGTTTAATCACCTTTCAACTGTTAGCCCGAACTGAGACCGGTCGTATCGAACTGTTTCAGGATAGCTGGCACTTGTTATATCTATTATGTGCAATGGAACGCGGTAGAGACACGTGGGCTACAGATTATATCGGTCTACGACACGCCACTCCGGATGAGAGTCATCGCAGTTGGATAATGAAACTAGACGTGTTTTCCAAGTTGAGAAGATTGAATGCCCAGTTGAACTTATCTACACAGATGTTCAATCTGCTCCGTGGTTTCCTGCTCAATCATGGTGAGTTGATTTTCTATGTATGATACAACAATCGTCATTTATTTAATCTAGTTGGATCCATTACGTAGTAAAATATTTCAGACACATGGGATACACGACATTTTAGATTTTAAAGGTACATGGGAGTACAGTACCATTTTGGAAACGGTCGTGGCAGCCAAAAATAGTAAGCAATGGTATCATTGATCCTACGATCATGAGTGCACTCCACTGGATTTCCCCACCTAAGCCATGGCGACCACCAGAGTTTTGACTACTGACAATAGTTCTAGTAGCAAAAACTGGAATTCGACCGAACAACTACAGGACATATTTAGTATACTCCACATGGTCTTAGGGCTGATCAAGACCATGCGTTATTCATTATCATTGAAACACTTGGAACGCAAAAGCTTCTGTTGATCCAAGACTTCTAACAGCTTTTGAATGAAGGCGATTCTAGACGATCGACGACTTTTCCGGTGTATTCAAATGATAAATATACGCGAAAGGGGGAGGGAGAATACAGCTCCGCCATAACTGTTATTCACTGAAATCTAAGAAATGAAGAAATTTAAAACTATTGTAGTTTTCATATTATTCTCACATTTTCTGTTACCAAATCTCAAATGTGTTTTCCACAATGGTCCTCTGTTTATCCTCGTCCTTATCATGTACAAGGAAACATACACAGTGCTGTTCTTATACATTGGCCGAACACTCATTACATTTCATTCTTGAATTTAACCTTTTCATTATCGCAACTGATTCTCTGCCGAGAGCCATATACGATCAGTGGAACCTCATGACCATATATTGCACACATAAATGGGTATTAGATTTGGTGGGCACAAACAAGCCCAAGCAGTCGCATTGTAGTTGTTGCGTTATAAGACGCATCTTTTGAAATGTATTGTCACACTGTTTTGTCCCGTCCCACCGACCCTAGCGAGAACTCAGTTCTGTCCCAGGATCATCTAGTTTTATCAGCGAGAAACAAAGAATATATAGTTTGCTGTCGCATGTGCTCACCTGTTGCACATAGCGCCCTGATCCGGCTGGTATGGGCGAAGTCGCCTTGATGCTTAAATGCTGCTGGCAGGATTCGTCTCGTCTATCGATTCACGCCATCTATCGGCTGTCCCGCCGTTCGTGGTTTCGTGGGCTCTGTGGGGGCCGGAGCTGACGCACTGTCTGCCAGTGAGACCAAACCGTCCATCGAAAGACGTGTGGGACCATACCCTAACACATACCACGAGCAAGATTTCGTCTAATGCTGAAATACTTGTTGGCTATGGATATTCTAGCAGAACTTTCGAAAGACACCAGTTTTGCGAGATATACCTAGGCTTCTTACAGTGAGCTTCAATGAGTCAGTTCCCACCCCATATTGATTCACAGGTGCTCAAGAAAGTTACCAAATGGGGAAAAACGCGACTTTTGGATGAAGCGTAGAAAGAGACAAGGTCCATTGCACCGAAGGCGAATGGTTTTTACCTATATGACAAAACGTGTTAAGGCTCATACAGGAAAATCACGAGTTTCTCGCATTTGTGGTGTTTTCAAAATCCAGTGAGCCCATTTATTGGAACAAGTGACATATTTGGGCTGAGTTTCGTGAGCAGGGGAGTTACTACCAGTAACTCGAATGAGATGAGGCAGATTGTCCTGTATTGTCTCACTAAATCCAGTGAGAAGATTTTTCCGCCTTCGAACCATCTCAGTTTATTGGCGCAGTGTACATTGTGCATACAGGACAAAACAGTCACTGTCACCAATCGTTGCAACACAAACTAACTGATTAAAACTTGATTCGAGTAACTTCTCTTCTGATTAAGTGATTGGTGTTACGGCCAGCTACCACTTAACGAGAGTCCGTTCTTGTCTTATCCTTCCGCTGCTATATCGCTAGCGAATCCCTTGGCTCAAGCACTGACCTGGATTCTGGACAGGACCTGACCTACTGACTGCTAAACGGATTTGGTCGTCTGTTGGCAATGAGTCAGGCCAATTTTCACACAACTAACGGGAATTTCCCAGGACCGTAGTACGTTCCATGTCTGACGCGCGTCACCACCATCAGATTTCGTGATTCCTTCGAGGACTCGTTAAGTGCACGTCTCACTACGAGTCGTGCTTCGTTATACTCGCTTCCAGCCGTGACCTACTGGTGTGGATCAAGAAGTTGCAGAGATTCAGCAGAAATTCAGGTTCTTATGGCACGACAAAACAGGGCACAAACTAGTGGACCAGTGGAATGCAAAGCGTTCTTAATAAGCGACCAGTGCTGGTTTATGTTATCAGGTGGGGCAACAGCCAGCTTCTCAGCTAGCGCTTTTTGGAAGACGGATAAGCGAGACGAATCGGAAAGCTTATCGCAATCTAACCGCCATCATCACAATCATCATCATTATACAGCGGTAAACAGCAGAGCTAGCCCCACTAACCACTGCCTCTCTCACTATGTTGCACTTTAAATTAGAAAGTGTGAATATACAAGATGAACTGGGAGTGGACCTACAAGGGAGTTAAAAGGAAAGAAAGCCCTAATTGCCAATACACAGAATACACAGTCTTACTGTACAAACACACACTGAACAATCATTCTGATTTGACAGAAACTGATTACACGATCGCCACTGTTCGCGGTTCGCTTCCATATCCTTCAGTGTATCCAGCCAACTGGTTGACGGATCTTTTGGATCCCAACCACGAAAACGCAGGGCACCTACTTTCCTTAGGTTTACTGTACATTTCCTCATTCCTCATTCCTCACTGCCACATCATCTGTTGACCTCCACGTGGTTTCTTCCACTCCCTAGGAGGAACGGAGAATGTGGGACGATACGGTAGACGTGTATTTGCCATTCGTAACACGTGCCCCAACCAACGAAGTTTACTAAGCTGGATACGCCGTGATAGAATATTCTCTGAACTGGTATCCAATACCCGATTTCCAACCTCATCGTTACTTACTCGGCGATTCTACGCAAACATCGATGGTCGAAAACCTCAAGACGACGAATATCTTCCACACGCAGACCCTAAGTCTCACAACCACACAATAAAAGTGAATGCACCGTGGCACAGTACACACGACCTTTCATCTTCAGCAAAATATCAGGTCGGCACCACAAGTGCTTCAGCCCAATGTATGCCCCTCGAGCCTTGGATATACGAGTGCACACCTCTACTACCGTGCTCCCATCTGACGACACGCTGCTGCCGAGGTAGCTGAAGCGGTCGACAATTTTTAGCACCACCCTATCAACATCAAACTCGGAACCGCTGACATCCAATTTTGCAACATCACTTTATACTTTGGAGGTGCAAAGCGCATGTCGAATGAAGCTATAGCTCTTTTCAATCTATTTAATGCACGTTGAGCATGTTCCATGCATTCGAACAAGCAGACAAGGTCGCCTTCGTGATCTAGGTCACAGAGGATTCCACTATTTCCTAGTTCGATGCCTACATCGTGGAGACTTTGCACGGCATTCTCCATTATCTCGTCGATGATGAGGTTGAACAGGAATGAAGAAATAGGACATTCTTGTCGAATATCGCTGGTCGTTTCGAATCGATTGGATAGTTCACCGTAAATCCTTACGTCCAGGTGTACAAGAATGCGATGATCTCAGCAGATTCACGAACGTCTGTGACACACCTTTCCGAGCAAAAGCACTGAATAGCGCTATTCAGTCAATAAAATCAAAGGCGCCTTTCAAGTAAAGGAAAACCATCAGTGTCGGTCGACGGCGCGTGTGACGCGTCTAAAATAATCGGCGTAGAGTAAAAATCTGGTAGGTGCATTCGCGACCTGGGTGGAATCCGGCTTGTTGTTCGCGAACATTCCTCTCACGAGCTGGTGCTGGATAACGCAGCATAATCGAGGCTTATACCTTCGTGACTATCAGGATTAAACTAATCCCACAATTATTACTACAGTCATTACGTATTACCTTCTTGAAGATGGGAACAATCAATGACTTGCCTCATAATAACGGACTACGCTCCTTGTTCCGAATGTCACTGACCAAGGTGGTAAGTGATTTTATCAATGCACCACCACCTAGTTTGAAAAGAACTGGAGGGAGTTCGTCAGGACCAGTCGCTTCCACTCGTTTTAGTAATCGAATTTATGACTCTACTTCCACTTCTGACGAGGGATCAAGTGATACTCCCCAAGGAATCGCCGTTGTTGACACAGGACTAACGGCATTAGTGCGCAGCCAGATAAACTGCCCCTTCGAGTATTTGGCCCAAAGGTCAAGCCTTTTCTCTTTGCCTCGAATAGGCTCTCCATTTCTATCGAAAATCGTTTCGTTCACTGGGGTTCACCGTCCACCAGTGTTGCGAATAAGTTTGAACAGTCTTTGAGTGTTACCTGAAGCAGATGCTACTTCCATTTCTTCGGCTTTCTGACCCACCAATTTTCGCGATCCTGCTTAAGACTTTTTGTAACTTGCTTATGCAGCTTTCTTCGTCTTTTATTCATCTCCTCACACCTCGGGAGCTGACGTTTTTGCACTATTAGACTGATCGACTCTTGTGAAATCCAGTGTCTTTGATGGATATCGGATCTAGGACCACGGGCGAAACCTGCTTCCAAGTGCATCACCAGCTGGATATGGGCCCAACGCTCATCTACATTACTGTTCGTCGTAGATCCTAGCTCATGTGCTAACTTCTGTTCACAACTGGCGCAGACTTCTGGATCATACAAACGTTGTGCGGCCAACCGGGTTTGAGGTTTGCGTCGATGACCATGAAGATGGAGCGATAACCGCATTAAAACTGATGCGTGGTCCGACTCTACGTACGTGGACCAATAGGATCTACAATTCTGAACAGAACTGCGCCACCGGTAGCTTACTGCGATATGATCAATCTAACTCAAAATACCTGTAGAGTTAGAGCTCCATGTCGCCGTGCGACGCCAGCTGTATCGGAAGTTGGTACCAGACAAGAACAATCGATTGTCAGCACAAAACTGGAGAAGCCAATCCCTGTTATATGTGCGCTGAGTGGATACAGCAAAACGCACACCTAAACAAGCTTCTGATGCTCTTAGTTCGCCAACTTGTGCATTAAAGTCGCCAGCTAGCACTACAGTGTCAGAGCCTTTACTCTTGAAAATGAGAAAGGTGAGTTCCTCATAGAAATCATCCTCCTGCATGTCAGAGCTTCAGTCTGTTGGAGCGTGCGCTGAGATCACAAACAAACTGCGCTTAACACAACTATCCTTTTGAAGGGCAACTGACCCCTGGAGTCTTACAGCACATAGACGGCTTTCAACCGGGATCCAGTCTAAGAGGGCAGCCTCAGCTTTATTAGTCAAGACTATTCCTACACTACGTTGACCCACAGCTCGAGCTACTTCGTCCCCTCACTTGTTCAATGAATACCCTGATGAGATATTAGGAACAGTTAGTTGAATCACACTACTCGAATCCTGGATACGCGTTTCACTTACACGGCAGAGATCAATCTTCAGATAATCTACTGTCAGCGCTAGGCACGCCTGTTAAACGGCTTGTATGAGAGTACGCACGTTGAAGGAGCCGAGATTCAGAGGCTGACGAGGCTTGAGGAAATGTGAGCTATAAGACATGTTTATTCCCGACAGTATTTGACAATGAACCGTTGCGAGCATCGAGCATGTTATCAGTGGGAGCATTATGGGTGAATAAAGGGGGCAAAGAGAGGTGGTTGGGGACAGAAGACAGAGGTTGAATAAAAGAGAGGGAACTCTGAACAGTAGCCCAACCATCACTACCCACCCCGCTCGATGCAGTGGTCAGCGCGGTCCTGATTATCCTGTGCGACGACCGATGCAATATGGAATTATTTGTAGTTGTGCATTTCGTTGGAGAGGTTGGACGGGTACTGCTAGGATGTGCAGCCGCAAAGCAGCAGAACGACTAGGGTTCTCAACCAAAACCTTTAGTTCTAACAAGAACCTGTCCGCAAGGCAGCGGGATGACTGTGTGGAAGCCCATTTGCTTGGATCAATTATTCTTCCACTGATTTTACCGACTGAGTTGCCAGCTCAAGTCGACCTCCAACCTGGAGGACCACCGTAACACATGGACAGCTTAGTGCATGCTAATACGTGGCTGAAGTCAAGTGAAGGAGAGTGCTCAAGCAAAAGCGATAATCTGGTATGCAACCCCGCCATTTTGCATTTTATGGCGATGTGGTCGATCTGAGTTCTATGCTGACTCGAAGAGAGCAAACGCCACGTGGTGTAGCGGTGATTAGGTTGTCTGAAGTTCGTACTAGCGAGGAACTGACGATGGTCAGAGCCCACGGCCAAAAACCATTCCTCGTTTTACGAGCGACAGAAATCTACACCAAAGGAGCCTCCTAACTGTGCCTCCAGTGACAGCCAAATGGCTAGCATTCTTATCTGCTGCCAAAATCGCTATACCAGCTCGGGTCGTTTTACGTAAAAGGTCATGAGGCTTTTGGTAAAAGTTATCTTTGATTGCATCTGGATTGCAATCGAGACGACAAATTGATTGCGTCCGTCAGAACGGCGTGCGCTCACTTTGCAGGAACCCCTGAGTCTCACTGCGTACAATGGACTGTCGACTGGGATCCAGTCTAGCAGCGCCGCTTCAGCTCTTACACTGAGAGCAATCCAAATGCCAGCAGGACCAGAAGCCGCAGCCTGAGCGTCCCCAGAAAGAAATCAGTGAAACTTCACAAAAGGATTTGATGGATGCGTCAACCGAATGCTAGATCTGGAGTCTTGAATGCGAGTCTCTTGCGTGCAACACATCGATGACTGGAGGCACAAGCACACGAGCTTAACCCACGTGTTGCACGTCAAACGTGGCTAGATTGAATGGGCTTTGAGGACTGTTGTGTCGCCAACCCGTCATTGGGATTCGTTCGTGATTCATTCTGGTCCCGTTGGCCTTACACTCGCGTGCGAAATGCCTGTCTGTCCCACTCTGTGCTTCGTTCCACTTTACCAATCACATGTGGTTAGGCGCGCGTGTGACTGACAATGATTCGTTGCTCCTGTACCTTTGACGCATTATTACGCTTGCGCTAGCCAGGGAATGATTCACTTGTTTGCCCACTTGTCTACTTACGTGCGCGTTCACTGATATACGAATAAACGGATCTATTGCGTACTGTGCTCTATGAATTCTGAACACAACAGGGACGAAAGGAGGGCATCAGCCGGAGGTAGCTGAATGGGTGGGACTCGGAAGCTAGTCGGCGAAGGGCGAGAGAGAGAGAGAGCATAACCAGGATTTGCATCGATGGCACTACAATTGGCACGGTCGACCGAAGAACCCGTGGGATGTGGTAATGGAAAGGAAAGTGGGAGGGGAGTGGACATGGGGAAACAAGATGTGTACGGTGTAGGATACTGATCGCTCTTGTGCACAGAACATGTCATGGTTGGTAGATGTTGCGTTCGTTGTTAGCAGTGGAACAGGTAAAGTGCGCAAGCAACTAATCAGGAAAGTACGTAAGTTAGTGGAGGCCAAACAAAGTCAGTCGATACGTCGCAGGATGGATTAATCAATACTGCTCTGAGTGGAGCATAATTAAACGTCAATAGGAATAGGCCGATGCGTGAGGGGGATGTTGATCGATTGCCCGCGTAGTACACGTGACTATTTTTAGAGGACACAGAAGTAGGGCGGGCATGTTATTCGCTGAATGAGATGACCATAGAGACTTCCAACACTGAAGACACATTTTTGACACATTTGACAGTGAATCTTTACCAAACGAACCAGGTGAAGTGACTCAGGTAGTACAAAGCCCTATTAATAACAGACTAAAAATACAAAAAGTCAAGTGAAGTGGAGCAGGAACAATACTTCAGCCGTAGCACATAGAAATTAGACTTTTAGTTTCCATGAAGACCATGGAAACACGGTGAGGTGAAATGCGATTGTGACTGAAAGTAACCCGGATTTTCTTGTTATACTTGCTCCGTTTAAGAGTAAATCTGAACTTCATACAACTGGATCAAACAACCTACTACTTTTGTGAGGGGATTTATTTTTAGGTTAAAATTTGGAGACCGTTAGGTGATTTTGAAAACTCCCCGTAGCAGGATTGTCTGAACAAAACTACAATGGTGAGATGTGCCAAAGATTAAATCAGCAGCGAAATTACGAAGCAGACAGTTATTCACAAAAGAATGGAAGGACTGCAAGCAAGAAACTGTAAAGAAAGAATGGTATCCTGTAAAATACCCATTATGGAAGGAAGCTCTTCAGAAGTTTGTCCACCGAGTCGTTTTGCTTGTTGTCAATAAGAATTAGATGAAGTGTAAAATTAGATAAGCTAACCCGGTAGTCATCAAGGATCTGGAATATTTTTGTACCTGTCAATATAGTAAAGTTTGTGAATGTATTCAAAAAGGCAAACTTTGACCCCATAACTTGTGGGATCTAATGACGAAAAGCCGAAGTTAGTGAACAAATCTAGGGCACTCAGGATCGTACGTTTTCAGATTGATTTGGGTCAAGCTCACGGAGTAGTTCAGTGTAGATACATTAATATGGTTGAGTCTGTTTACCGACTACTTCATAGCGTCATCGATCAACTGAAAAAAGGTTAGTGTTTTTATGAGCATTACCATCGTACTCATAGGTGGTTCTCTTCGGTGGATTGTTTTCACTTATTTGGTATAGTGGAGGAAGCTCTCATATGAGAAGTATTCGTCGTTCCACTGTTCACTGTCGACCATAATTTATAATCTCAGTCGTTCAGTGTCTACAGTCTTCTTAAATAGCTCGTCGCCAATTTTTGATATTTCTTCGGGAAGAAGGCTCGTACCGTCACAGTGAAAACGTTTACGTCCACAGAAGCTGGGTACATCTCCCTGTTTTCACCCAACGCCTTGAGACCCAAGCTCCATTAAGTAAATTGTTCATTTTTGAAAGTCTATTTCACTTTTTGCCTACTCGGTTGCGAGGTAGTAGTCAAGTGTTTTTTGAAATGTTCCACAGCAATAGCCATTCTGGCATCTCTGAATACCCAAATCGACCGGCAGCTGAAGTCAACACCCTACTGACCCCCGAGGAATAATGAGTTGAATCACGTGTATAAGATCTCTGTGTGTATCACTGTCATTTCAGAGGAAAATTTTATGCTGCGTGGACTTCAGTGAAGACAGTTCAGTCTTTCTTTAAAATACGTTCTCATTTGTATTCCATTACAACTCTTGCTGGACAGTCATCCTCTAAGACACCCGTCGAACGCAATACTGTTTTATCTGCTTAATCTGTTTAACCCGGTTATTACATGACAGTCAGCTGAGAAGTCTCCTTGTGTGTGAATGGGACTTTTCATTGCCACGTGGTAACTCAGTCCCGTTGCATATGGCTGATCGTAAAGCATTCCCGTTGTTTGAAACTAGAAGACGTAACGCGGTGAACTTGGATCTGTTTTTTCGTTAATTCCTTTCAGCCCTGTGAGATACACATGATGGTTATTCTGCCCACATAAATGCAACGGGGATAGATTCAACATCCAGTTTTGTGCTTTGGATCTGTTTTGAGCGACGCGAAAAGTTCGAACGTGTGTTGCACTCGCTTGGAGAGAAGTACCGACAACAGGGCCTTAGCAGTGGTTGCGATAAGAATGGTACTACGGACTTGAGCGCATGCTCATGCGGTAAAAGTTATTCGCGAATGATGAAGGCGGCCACTGTCTAGTATTTGGGTGTGGGTAGCGGGGTTGGGGTGAAAGTTAGTGAGATGGATGACAGTCCATTTTGAATGATATTCCCGCCAAACAATCAGATGGCTGAGGTTCTGAGCTGTCCCACTAAGACGAGGAAGAATACTCCTTTCATCGCGAATAATGTCGTCTTATTAGCACAAAACACAATGATTATTTAGGGCTCTGTTCGTTGTACCCAGTCGTGGCACAAAACGTGTTGGCCAGACTCTTGCAGCACACCAGGCTTTCTAATACACTGGTATTAAAGCTAAAGACCGCTTTGCAGGATCCATCTCTCATTCTATCGATCCTCGCCATCGATGGGCTATCCTGTCGCTCGTGATTCCGTTATTCCAAGCCTTGGACTCGTTACTGAACAGGTGCGGCCTACTGACTGCCAGCTAGACTTGGCTGTCTACCAAAGACGAGTCAGCCCATAACCTTGCAGGTGGTACATGTGGCATGATTCCGAAATAATTTGAAATTACTACTATGAAAAACGAGAAACGTGTGTCGACCGAGGCAAAAGAAAGCTACCACATTAGGTAATAGCGTTCGTAGAAGTTGAGGGTTCTGTCTTGTGCTCGAGTAATCCAGTGGAGTTTTACCGGCCGCTTTCCAATCATTTACCAATTTGGTAGCCTTCCATTGGCCACGGCCCCTTTCCTGAATTGCTGTACATTGTTGCATAATAAATAGTAAAGGAAGTAAACTGGGTATGTTTTAAGTCATCAAATTACTCACAATTCAAAACCACGCGCGTTTCACCACTGAGATTGATAATGGCCGTGTATCCACAGAAGACGAAACAACAGTACTCTTGATTTTTCTCCTTTTCAGGTAAGGGTGGCCAACTGGACTCGGATACGATTGAGCAGTTGTGCGAATCTCTGCCGGGACAGAATCACTGGGAAATTTCCGGTTCGAAAAATGTAATCCTGAAAAAGTTCCTCCGCAAATTATGTTTATTCTCCAAAGATTTCGTTAGTGGACTTTTCATCTCCCCGAACCCATCAAGTCAAGCTGTCGAGTGTTATTTGACAAACTGGCTACGTCTCGGCTAATTGTTGTCAACTACCAAACAGCACGACGCTCATTGATCAAGTTGTCCCCGAACGAACGAAGGATTCGAAGAAATATCTACCTCAATTGTTTTTTGGGCAATTCCTTGAGTGTTTCCTCTGTTAAGCCGGTGAATTTCACTCTCTTCCGACCGTTGGTTTCGTTTTTATTAGACTCGTTGGCATGTGGCGATTATTCTTCAAGCTGTTCGTCAAACAAATTATCTCCCCAAGGTATTGAAATTTGTTCTCATTTTCATCCATACTCAGGGGATTCTGCGTCACAGCTGTCGCTTGTTTATATTTCACGTTTATTGTTCGTTATTACACCAAAGTCTAGAAGATGTAGATCCGTGAGATGGTTCATTTATGACCTCTTTATTTGAAACTTTTCTTGTGCTGATAAATATTACTACTGTGGAATCCGGTTTATAATTTCCTCAATAAGCGCCATCTGTCGCACCAATCTACTCGTAGTTTTCCTGTTTTTAATTTCTATTCTTTCCAATCGTCTTGAACCGGCCATTTGACTTTATCATACTGATACTCATGATTTCATCTTTTCCGCCTTTCATCCGGTGTTACTGGTGCATAATTTTTACTTTTTTCATGCTATATACTCTGATCTAATACTTCCAATAGTTGCTACAAGTTCCCTCACAAACCAGCTACTATCAATTTTGTAAACAATTTGTGCGGGAATCCGTCGTTTTGACTGGCTTCCCCCTTGACACCGTTGTATCACTCGCAACGGGTATACCGCGGATCGTGACTGTGAACGAAACCTGACCAAAATGAAAATTGCTGTAATGCAATCAAGGTTCGACTGGAACGAATAGAATTGTCGATAATCTCACGGGAAAGACGACTCTGTGGGCCTGACAGCCATACCGTGAGCATGGAAAAAATTTTCGCCCGCCTCTTGATTCACTTACGGTGCTGAGAATGAGTATGGAAAAATAATCTGAAGATGGCCTTGTTATAATAACGAACTCGTTACATATGGGTGAATGACAAAGGTGGAAGAGCCATTTGATAGATTTTCAACTAGCCTGAATGCTTCGTTGAATCGCAAAATAAATAATCGGACGGAGGAGCTAAGTATCCTTGAACACATTCATTTTTTTATTAATGTGAGTCGCAGAAGGTTTGATTTATGCATAATGCGATTCGTTACGTAGTATAAAAGCTCATCTGATCATTGAAATATGGAAGCACCGAGAAACTCTTAACAGTGTTGAGAACTAGTCCGATTAGTGTGGTTTGAGTTCCAGCGGGGCTCCGTGGATGTGCGTTTGCAGATGACAATTCCTAAGAAGAATGAAAATGTTTTACAGTGCTTCCATGGTTTTCAACAATGAGTTGAGCGTTGATACTACATGGTACACGATATTTAGCATTCATTTTGCTTGTTAGCTACGGAAATTTATACAGTGATGACATTCGGAACTAATGTAGTTGTACAATTGTCATTTTACGACTAAAACTTACTGACCTGCGCATTACGGTAGTTGAAAAAGATGAGAAAAGAACAGTCAAGTTCTGTCAGTAGTTCGGCAAAGAAATAATCTCCATGATCCCAAAGAACCAATCGCCTGTTTTTCCTTATTTCTTTTATGCCGGCTTCGTTTGCTGCTCATGCCAGTCAGGTTGTGGATATAACGACGCGAAAGTTTTCATAAATTATCGAAGAATACAAAATGACATGACTCAGGACGGGAAACGGAGGAAACATATCCGATACCCCCGCTGAAGACTTTGCAGAATTATGGTGCCACGTGAATGCTGACGCCTTTAAACGGATGCACAAATTACCTGGACATGCACCGAAGGCGGTTTGTAAGAACTGCTCAGCCATACAGGACACAACAGCGATTGGAATCTTTTAGCGCTGCTTTATCCTCAGAAGAAAAGACTGACAGTTCATTCTAAATATCGCGAACCTGATACGATTCTAGCCTAATCTCGACCCCGGCTCCTTGGCCAAAACCAAAAGCATATTGTCCCAAATATAACTGGATTCTTCGTTGGTCTTTCCTAAATCGCGAACAAAAGAATCAGTTCCTTCCTAACCATGCAACACCGACGGTTGTGATTAACCATTATTATCATTTATACTGAAAGCAGTGTTCATAACACATGGTTTCTTAACCTATATATTTATAACTGAATATTCGGACTTTCCTAAAAGGACCCTGTAAACTAATTAGATTTCCTTTTTTCTGTGATATAGCGTAGTTACCACTTTTCATACCTACATGGACAAGTGGAACATTTTGGTTACGGCTAGATAGGTCACATGAGACGTGTTTCTTCAACTGATATTGTAACAAAGAATGCAATACGAGTGAGGACATCTGCATTTAGGCGGCCAAACAAGTTGAACTTGTGGAACATGTACACTCCTTTATATAGTCCGTTTTCTAAGCCACACGGCAGCAACGCTGGTCCTCTGGCTGCCTCAGCATTTTGGCTGAGTTCTGGTCAGTTGACTGTGGCCATTAGCTTCATTCTTGTGCGCATTATTTCCTTATGGCTAGTCTGATTACCCCAGTTGACGGCTTGATCAGTAGCCCCTCACCTGGGTTATCTCGCTGGTTGCCAAAGATCCCGCTGCCTTCTCTCTGCCAGTTCGAGTGCCTCTTTTTGTCTGTTGTGGGATGCTTCCGACATATTCACCGCCTGCTCCTTGGTCTGTGGCTCTCGACTGTTTGGTCTAGTCGGTTTGATATGCGCACCGTTCTGTTGCTTCCTGCATTCGCCGCTACAATATAACCTGCTAGTTAACGGTCATCTTGCATACTTTAGTCTATTCCACTGGAGAAGGCATCTACCAAATGTCTCTTTGGGGTTGTCCGTAGCTGTGTCCTCTTCCAGTAGAAATCAAAATTCTTAAATTATTGATATGGGTAGTGCCGAAACTGTCAACACTTAATCGGTTTCGGTGCAGAAAGTTCAACCACCCGTTGCATTGCTTTATTTCTGCGCCTTTTATTGTGAATTTGTGGTGTTCCA
This sequence comes from Fasciola hepatica, assembly GCA_948099385.1. Lineage (NCBI taxonomy): Eukaryota > Metazoa > Platyhelminthes > Trematoda > Plagiorchiida > Fasciolidae > Fasciola > Fasciola hepatica. Next base: position 1,509,961 of record CANUEZ040000012.1, on the reverse strand, counting down.
TCAGGACTAAAACTTTCTTCATAAGTTGTGGATACATCTTTAAGTTCCCAATTCAAATGAAGGCTTCGATTCCAGAAATCTTACTGTTTTAGACCATCCTCCCAGCTCTAGCGAGACCCCAGTTCTACCTCAGAATCATCTCATTTTATTAGGAAGAAACACATCGTTCATATAGGAAGAAACAATCACTGACACCAAACGTTGCAACGCAGACTAACTGGTTCATACTGGCAACAAGTAGCCTGTCTTCTGATTGAATGGTCGGTTACACGACCAGCTAACACTTAATGGGTCTCCGTTCACGTCTCATCTATCCGCTAGCTTGCCACTTGCGCATCCACTAGCACAGATATTGACCTGGATTCTGGACAGGTACTGGCGTGCTGATCGCTGGCGGGACATGGCTGGCTATCGACCATGAGTCAGCACATACCCCCACAACTGCCTTTCAGTGTTCCAAGAAAATTTAGGGCATACAGGTTCCCAGTGTTGAACTGGAACTAGCTGGCACCCCTTTGAGACTCACAATATTCGCTCTGTTAGGCGCGTAGACTGGGGAAGTGCAAAAACGCGCAGTACGATGTAAATGCCATGGCCAGTGAGACTCCAGATGTCAGAAAGCCATGTAATGAACGGAGAATTATGACAAAACTTCCTATCGAAAGTGCTGTATTAGAGGTCTCGAAATCTGACTAAGGTAGGCCTTTCTGTGGAAGGACGTTTTCCGTATTGTATTTCGCTTCTGATCTTCAGAGATCCTACCAATTTTATGTACACTAAAAGCTTTTAATCCTGCGTACTAAGATATACTGGTGACCTCATTTCCGTGTTTCTATGAGATAATCTGGTATCAAATCATTGCCAGTTGGGTACCAATAATCGAGGGCTCACCCTATGTAGCATTCAGAATCAGTGCTCGCAAAGCCCAACGGTCGTCGGGCAGTTGCAACAGAATCTGACTACATTAATTCGCGTGAACTCGGCGTACTTGTCCCGTGGGCTTTATTGTCGTTTGTGAATCTTGCTTCAAATCCTGAGTCGGTATTTTCTCTTGGAATGTGTGATTCGATAGTACTGCCTCACATCCAACTGCAGTTTAATCAGATATTTTTCGCCGAACATCTCATTCTTTTTATATTTCAGCTTTTGCCATTTCCTCTTCGTGAAACAATTAAAACACTGCGACAAAAGTATAGTATCCCTCAACTCATTTTCCCGCATATTTCCGCTACTGGATTGTCTAACGAAACCATATCTGGTCAAAACAACTGAATGCACGGTGCAATACGTCATACCGAATTTCAGAACGAAACTTTGCACTATGTGCGAATTAGAGCTGGCAACGTAAAAATCGAGGGTGACAAAGTATAGGACCCCCTTATTGCGACGCGCTGTCCCATGTATAATATCGAAGACCCAGACGGATCATCGAGCCTGGCAACAAGCTGATTAGTTCGGTCGCGGATTTGATGGCTGGTAAATCCATGAGAACCAGAATAATGTGATTCATGTGCACCAGAGCACGTGATGGACCCTAGTGAGATAGGATGCACGTATATTATCTTATAGAACTCACACCGAATTTCATCAGATCAGCGCCACAAGGAAATCAGCCAACAGATTTTGAGGACGGCAAAACACTCGCGTTTCACCAAATGGGACTGTGGTGATTGATCGGGTATCACATATGACACGGCCGCGTACAGCTTCTTAGTTATGCACGCTGAGGAGCTTCAGCCAATCAGGATCTCCGAGGACAGGTATGGCGAGAAAGCAGTGATTGGTCAACTTCTAATCTGCCAATAATTTTGTTGGATTTATTATATTCATACAAACCAGTTCTGAAATAAAGTTACCGTGCAATTTTGCAGTCTTGGTGTTTTTGCTACTTTGGTTTGAGTAGTTCCGGTATGGAGTGAATTCAGTACGTCCTATCAGTTGGGCATTGAGAATATTACAGTTGGCTTCGCGTTATGGAACTGTCCAGTATTTAACAGCTGAACCTGCACTCTAGTGCATCTAAGATTGAAGACTGGATTGAAAGATTCGAGCTATGGTGTGGTGCGCACAAGGATGTGAACAAAGAGAATCAAACGGCACTTTTCTTGACGGCTGGCGGCTGTTCATTGTACTCACTGACGAAAAACCTTGCGTATCCAAGACCCCCTGCTACAGTTCCATTCGAAGAGTTGAAAGCTTTGTTCCTAGGCCACGTAGTTCCGATCATTTTCAAGGCAACCGAGCTTGCCAAATTATGTTCGTTGGTTAGTGGCCCTACAAACACATGGTGCGAAGTGTAGTTTCGTAGGTCACTTGGAGACCCAACTGCGTGACCGCCTAACTGCCGGCGTAAATCATCTCGAGCTGTAGAAGAAACTATTCCTAAAGCCCGACCTCATGTTCTCTGAGGCCTGGTCAACTTGCAAGCCATTTGATGACGTATCCGATGAGACAGCTGAACATTCCGTAGTGCACTATTAGCTCGTTCGTCCTCGTAAACCAGCCAGTTCGAGTCAAGCACCTCAGTCGGAGCGGACCAACAAGATGATTCTTGAACACAAATCAGCGCAAATGAATCGTTGTTATTCGTGAGGCAAATTCTATCTTCTTTCCATCTGCCACTTCCGTAATGTGGTATATCATTCCTGTTGAAAGACTGGTGATATCCGCAAGGTGTGCCGCCAGTCTATGTACGATATGGCGAGTGCAACCCTTGAGGATCCAAATAATAATGGCAATCCGGTATACACACTGAAGATTTCGAGAGAATCAAACCAATTTCTGTACAAATCAGTCCAGTTCCAATAGGGCTTAAGACATCAGTTCATTGTGGATATAGGGAGCAGTGATCCCATTATTCCGAAATCAGTGTTCGACTTGATTCAGCCCAGTGTACCCATGCACCCCACTGCTGTGCGCATTCACGGTGTTACTAGATATAGACTTTCACTGCTGAGCAAGAATACACTGATGGTTCGGTTGGCGAGCAACTAAGCCTGGTTATCAATGTGATCCTAATCACCTCGCACCTTTGCTTGACGTGCTTACCCCTCGAAAAATTATTGAACTGCATTATTTGATTTGTTCTCTCCAGTATTATTCGCGTTTTATTCCGAATTTCGTTTCCATTATGGAACCTATTTTCACAGTACTGTCATCCGGCAATTTCGCGTGATCAGCCTAACAAGAACCTCATTATGTTCTATTCTATAATACCTTAAAACCGAAACATTTTTCCGTTTATTCACTCCCAAACTACATTCCACTCTCCTCATTGATGCATCACCCACTGGGATTGGAGTTGTGTGAGAACAGGAAGGATTCCCTGTTGTTTGTGTTTCACATCGGCCTACTACTGCCGGAAAATGCTATTCCCAGAAGCAACGCAAAGATTTGGCCGATTATTGTTCTGTCAAACGGCTTCATAAGTATTTGTTTGGATCCAGACCCACCACTATTTATGATTAAAAAAAGTACTCCTTTTAATTTATTAACCGTCCAAATCACCACACAAATCCACTGCTTCCATTGTTCAGCGACGGTGGATATCACTTTCCACATATATTATTATGAAATTCAGCATCTAAGTGGTAAACAAATTCCACATGTGGATTATCTATCCAGATACACTCAGTCAGGTGATCCATGTAATTATGATTCTTTACTTGCGCAACCTCTTCCCATGACCCGACGAGATCTAATCCGCCAAAGACATGGGCATTTAGGATTTATTCTATCCATGAATAAACGAGGATGGAATGTCAATATAAAACATCAATTTTTCAATGTTTTTCCAAGGAGAGAGGAGTTGGTTTTGAAACCAGATGGAATTCTGTGTTTGAATGATTGCACTGTGATTCATCCATCACTTTGGTGATTAACGCTATCTGATTTGCATTCTGGTCAGTTGTGAATCGAGAAACTAAAAGCAATGTCTCATCTAACTTGCTGGTGGCCCGGGACAGCTGTGATATTGTGCAATTCACCACACGACCGTGACCGCTGTGCACACAAAACATTCTCTGTCTTCTAAATGGACTCCATGGTCAGTATCTTGAGAAGCTTGGGGAGGAAATCATTCCCAGTACCGTGTTACGTTCCTGAATAAATATTGATTTCTAGTGATCGATGATTCTGTAATAGTCGTAATGAACTGAATTGACAGTCCGTACTGAAATTGCCTCCACCCAGAACTACGCGAACGGAAGTAGCTAGAACACCAAGGCCGTGAAATAGCACATTAGTTGTATTGCAGAGTGGGTTTGCATAAATATGTTAAATTAGAGAGTATAATTGGTAGACTCGAAGATGACCAATCATAGGGAGCTTTTTTCGGAATTGTCAGCGGCCATCCTGATTGGTTGAGGCTCATCCGTGTACGTGGTTACGAAGCTGTACCTGGCCGTATCATGTGTGACAGCTGCTGAATCACCACCAGATTTATCCTAGTCGATCGGGAGTGTTCTTCACAACGTGAGTTGATATGGATTCCAGACTAACTGTCTTGAAGAAGACATTTAGTATGGAAGGAGGGCCTCAGGCGTTTATTACTGATAATGGAGGCCACTTAGCTGCTGAAGAGATTGCCTCCTGGCTCAGAGTAACATTATATAGGCACCTACTCACTGCACCCAGATATACACAGTGAAATGAAGTGGTCGAAAACTTCGTTCACTCATTCAGCAATTTCGAAATTAACCTGCTGGATTTGACGGAGTACAACATTCTTTATTTCTTCGTATTTCACAGAAATAGGCTTCCGTGGGAATGGCAAGTTTTCGATAACAGAATGTGCTGATTTTCCAACAGTACTCAAAAAGATAACGGTTTTGTGTCCATTCGAAATCTTCTCACGAGCAATTCACCACAATGCGAATCTTTCAAAATAATCCTCAATCTCACTCACAAGAACATTTAAATCAAGAAATCCCGTACTACAGGATTGCATAATGTCGAATGAAAGCCACGACTCCGAGTGTGAAACTCTAGCTCAAGTCTGGACGGATAGTAGAACACAACAGTTCGAATTACGCACCACAGTTAAATATTTACACAATCCAAGGTTGCATGTGTATCATGATACAAAGGCATGATAATGAATAACTGCATTTTGGACAATCATTAGAGTTCACTGCTGAAAGGATTGCCACCTGACTTACAGGAACAAGATGTCGCCACTGCTCACTGCACCCAGACATCCACTGTTAAATGGATTAGTCGAAATTTCCGTCCACTCATTGAAAAGTGCAGCGAAGACCATCAGTGTGTCAAACATCCAAGAGCTTGAATGAGAAGTGAAACATTTCCTGCTTCCATACGGAAGTATGGCCCATGGTACCACACGTTCTAGTCCAGCAAAGTTATTCGAGTGTCGAGTACTTCGTTCCAATTTAAGACTCAATGAATCCGCTTATGTATCCAGCCAACGTGGAAATGAGTTGCGACAAGAGTCTGGAATTGTGTTGGGAAAACTTGGTAATCGTACGATGTGAATTTTGGATACGGACGACGGATCGGTGCACCAAGATATGTTGATCAAATTAATTACTGAGTTCCTGAGATTCCTGCTGATACAGATATTGTTCCAATTTCCACACATATTGATTCTGATTAGGAAATGCCTTGTGAACTTGTGTTGAGACTTTTTGAACGTCTGGTCACTCAACCACCCAGTGACTACAAAAACTTCCAGCTTCATTCGAGCGGCGGTGGGTGTAATGATTGTGCATAATGCAGCTATTCATTATCATGCCATTGTATCATGACACACATGCAATCTTGGATTGTGTAAATAACTAATTGTGGTTTGTACTTCAAACTGTTGTGTTCTGATATTCGTCTAGACTTCATACTATTCATTCGTTAAGCCGAAATTTCACAGTATATTCTCAAGTTTTCCCCCCTCTAGTAACCAATAGATTAAATGATGAGGCCGTATATTAACATGATAATGCTTCTGTCCATTGCTGATACAAGCAATGGGGAGCCTACAGTCCGGATCGAAACCTGATTGGGAACCTATAGGACATACTTGCTCTCCAGGTGCACAAGAATTCCATGATTTACCAGTCAGAGATTGTGTTGGTAGCTGCTCTCAAGCTAGAATGGGTGAATATGGACGAAGGGACAATTTTAAGTCTTGTGAGAAGTATGCTGAGAAGATGTACCGAGGTCCACGAGGAGATTGAAAGTTGCACAGGATTTTAGGTGGCGACCATAGAATCCAAGCTGAGGAGTTCCTATTCTTTCTTCACTCCCTTCTGCCTTTATTCTGATTGAATTTAATGAAAATAAACTGTTTTGTCTGAAATTTTGTATTCTGCAGAAGAGGAAGTATGAGAAAAAAATGATGGGGGGGGGGTACTACGCTTTTGTTGCTTAGCATATTTTATTTAACGCTCACGATTGATCAGTCTGAATTTCGGTCCATTGATGCGGTTGTCTTACATTTTCTTCCTTAGGTTTCTAAGGCCTATATCCGGAAAGAGTGGGACTCGGGTTAGTTGGGAATTTATAATATTTATACGAAATGGTACACTGTTTCAGGAAGGGGATCGTGATCACTCAGAGACTGTCAGGGAGGAAATGGCCGACGGGGGCATGACTGGAACTAACAGGGAGTCGGAAATCGCCCTGAAACACGTCTTTTGCGAGGCGGCAGTTCGCACACCAACCCATGGACAGAGTGCCTTGTTAATACTCACTAATGAAAAGTCCCGCATATCGCACGCAGTAGTGCAGCCATCACATATGTGCCCGTGAACCAAGCAACCTATCATACGTCACTGTTCACATCAACCACTGACTGACAACCTACTGCCTACCCTTCACGCCCATCACCCAATCAATCAGACGTACGTAACATCTGGGTAATCAATAACAACGCCAAATGTGTCTATGTATTCCCTACCTCATGCTGCATAGGAGTTTTGATTTATGGTTACGCTGGAATATAGTCTCCGCACTTGTTCGTGGTTACTTTTCCGTTTGGATTGGACGTTTGAGGAATCACTGGCCGGACATAATCCGGAGGTTTACGCACCGACACAACAGGAACCAGGGATCACAAGGCCTAAAGTTCGCCATGATGACGCTTTGAAAACCACCGGTTAAATGCAAAAGCAGCCGTCCCAAAGAAGGCGTATTCCCTAGCTTGAAACGAAACATTCTAAGAATGGGATTTTTGGCATGTCCAATTTGCAGTTTAGGGGGGTTATGCTATCACTATGTTGGATGGAAGTGCTTCAAGAGTGTTTATTACGCTGTTTTTCAGAATGTCCATTTACTGAAATATAGTTTATTTATCCGTACACATTATAAAGCTCGGGTAATAACTAGTGGAAGGGTTAAACTTGACCTTTGCAGCTATAAGCAATGTGGTCCGGTAAGGTTTGGGGTTTTTTAGTAGCATGGATATTGATTTCCATGCAAATCAAAACTGTCTTACTTTTGTCATTTAATCAGCTCGTTATTCCCTGTGCAAATCTCGGTCTATACGATTATGCGTGTCTCGTCCGATTAACTCAGACTGTATATCGACCTGAAAAGCCCACACAACCATTCCCATTTGGGCTCTCTGTAACTGTTTCTCCTCGGACATACACAGGCACGCATCCAAAAATTTGAATCTAATGTTCCATCACGCATGTACCCTAACGGACCCTTCTGCTGTTTAAACCGGACAATACACACCATGTATTAGGAGACGGCAGCGACCACAGACGGAGGCGATATTCTGGCTCATCGTACAAACCAAGAACCATAGATCGAAGAAGTAGAGGTGACTATTTTGGAAGCATCCTGTGACAGGCATGAAGGACTCCACTGACAAGCAGGTTGAATTCCACAGGATACCAGACAGGCTGCAAAGTGGCCCATATTGAGAGTTACTGATTAAACCATCAACTAGGGCAATGGCGCCAACACAATGAGAGTGAGAACATTGTAGGGGAACATACATTTACGGTGATTCCATTCTCAAGGTCACCCGCGATAACTGAAACGTTGGCTGACTACCACCATTTCCGGAAACCAGAACAACGGGGAAAACACCCTGACACGACAACAAGGCGTTCGTACGGACAACTTATCAAAAATCTCCGGAATGAAATGTCCTAAAGAAATCAGTTTAACCGCATTCGAATGCCAGGAGTGAATTCTTTGTAAATACAGCAAGGCTAATATGACGAAATGAAATAAAACTGTGAAACGCCACTTTGGACCCATCGCGCCATTGCTTGAAACGAGTTACTCTGGCACTTTCAAATATTTATTATTCGCCAAAATCCTGGTAATGAAATGACTCAAAAACTACACTGTTTTATAACTCAGAATAATAAATTAGCCTCGCGAAACATCAAAAAGCCATGTACATAAGGTCACTCGTATTTTGGTGCATCTATAGGTCAGCTGAAGGGTGGTGAAAAGTCACTCCTTATGAGTTCGTAGCATTTGTTCCACAAACTGTCAATGAACCTCAAAACAACGTCGTCAATCAAGGGTTGACCACGTATCAACTCCTCTTCAGATGATCCCAGATACTGTTGCATAGTGTGAATATACTTGGATTATATGGACACTAGCATCCACAATTTGATACCAACTCGGTCTGGCTTGTTCGGCATGTGCGCAACTAGTTTTCTCCTGCTACTTTGGCCAACATGATGCTTTAGTAGACAAAACCTTGACCGGTCATTACTCTCAGGAAAAGCTGCTATCCACTTTTCGTTTCATAAGAAGGAAACTGAATGGTTTTTACCGTACATACCACGCGCACAATGCAATCCAATAAAAGCTTTTGGTTCGTTCGTCAAGATTGACACTCCTGAACTTTTCGTGTATTGTAGTAAGTCGCCAAAAAATACATTGAAGCCGTCGAGTACAGTATGTATGTTTTAGGCATATGCCTTACAAAGCCCTGACAGAACTCGAAAGACGTTTTCGACCGCAGCCGATATCCAGTTGCATACAGTTTAGGCGAGTTCAACCTGTTGTATTCATTTATTCATTACATAAAGCTACCCGAGAATTCCGGTTTACATCCTCCGTTTTACGCCTTCAGAACCGTTAATCTCAAAGGTGTCTGGCTTGTTACAATCATAGTCGACACCATGAATGGAACGAATCCAGCTGAATAGAATCTCGGGCGAGTGATCACCTGAAAACAGCCCAATTGGTGTGGCCTGAGTAGCACGTACATTCCACATTCGGAACGATAGGTTATCGGTACGTTGCCACGATTAGCAAGAACTTCCAACAGTGTACCGGTGGTGAGCCCAGCCGTCATGCGGGAGACGCCAGTGGGTCCCGTGTTTCTTCGGAACAATGAGGTGACCAAAATAGGTTTGTGTTGTGTTTGGCTGGAACAATCATGTGCTCAGACAGAGTTTCTCGCGCGCACACGCAAATGACCAAAATCTTCGGCATTCACGAACACACGCCTGCAGTCATATACGCACGTATATAGTTGACGTTAGTTGCGGTTCCGCCCGGACAGCACTAACCATTGAGATGGTATCACGTGTTGAACGACCTTGCGTGGCCCTATCCGATTGCATACTTGACTTGTGCCTTTGCTTGCAAAGGATGCTGACTCATGTATGTGCCTATGCGTTTACTCTTTCACCTACATGCTTGTGATTACGTCTACCGCACGCCGGCACCGGATATACGTTCATCAGTACAAGGGTGCCTACCTTCTACTTGCCGAATTAGGGACAACGGTTTGGAATTTGGTTGTCAGCCTGTGTGTAAACGGATCAAGTAACACAAACTGCCACCTGTGTCCAGCCGGACCCCTTGTTGTCCTGACTTTGAAATGGATTTGGATGTTCATAGAGTATAAAGCGATTGGTAGATTTCAGCGAAATCTGAGGGAAAAGTGCAATAATTATCATCAGGAAAGGTCAAGAAATTTCGGTGAATTGCTATGGTTTTTGATTTTTGCTACAACCTAGCGTCCCCTTGGATAGCCTCGTCGTTCTATTGTGTTAAATGATCTGGCAATAAACTTCAAGTCTTTCAGCAACAGGCCATGAAATATGACACGTGAGGAAGATGGCCAATGAGGACGCAAGAGAAGACAAAACGTTTCGTGAGTGGGTACCTAGTGGAATTTAAGACGCGAACCGGAAAGAAAAGTTTTTACTTTTCGCAAATATGAAGCCTACATGTCTGAATCAAGTAAGGTTACGGTCGAGCAACACCCCAAGTTGCTTGACTAAATCAAGGTGATTCAGCTGTTGCCCGTTTGTCGAGACAGAAGTGCCGTCGTTTTGAAAATTCGAATGCTTATAACCCTTCAACAGGAGAAATGCAATTTCATCTCCCCCAAATGGGCTGGGGTCTTGGTTATGAGCATCAGACCAACCATGCATTTTTGGAGGGTAGGGAAAGTAGATAATTAGGCGATCCACTTCACTCTAACTCCTAAAGCTTTTGCAAGTCCGTTTGTTGCTTAGGGATTTTCCAACATTTTTACTAACGAAAGAACAGAAGTGAATATGAAGATCATGCTCTTCCTGGTTAGCAGATTTTGCCGCTTCCATGATGTGAGTACTGTTCGCCCACCACCCCACCCGTTTTGTATAGAGCAGGAAATGCTTTTGGCCCATTCCTATTTTTCTGCAATTTATCGCGAGCGAACACACGTAGGATCATGAAATTTGTTGTGCTAATGTCTTGTTTCATCACTATATTGGGCTCGCATTCGGATTTCAATTTTAACTTAGGAAAACCGATCTTATCCCAAATAATCAGCCTGAAGGGGGTGAAATATATTTAGCGCCCCCCCCCCCGACCCAATGATAAAAACAACCACCGAGTGAGCATAATTTCAGTGATGTGTCAGACTGTCCCAGTTTCACACTTCTCTCATTCAATGAGGCTTCTAGACCTCCATTTGTAAAAGGAATGGAAGGCTTTTCTGCTTGCACAGACTCTCCTTGACAGCAAATAGCAAACATTTTCAGTGGGATTTAAATCGGGTCTGTGAGTAGGACAATCCATGATTCTGATGTTTTTATAGAATATTCGCCATTTCACTGATTTGGAATGTATGCAAGAAGGCGTTGTCTTGCTGGGAAATCATGGCTGCTCCTCTGGTCTTCCGGGAATTAAAGGGAGTAAGAGGTCATTCGAATTTCTGATGTCGGAGTCAGCTGCCTGCTTTCTTTCGAGAACTGCTATCTGCGATTTACCGCCTGAAAAAATAGCAACCAAGACCAAAGGTTCGAGGCCAAAGTCAAGCTAGTTGTTCCGCAAGTCGTGTCACTAGTCCGTCAGTTCACCGGAGCCCTCCAAGATAAACGTTTCTCATCACCAAAGTTCAGCTTATTTCATCCAGCCTTCCGTCTGACGTGATTTCTGACCCATTCGACTCGATCTCAAATATGACTTTCAGTCAGCCAAGATACCGATCTCATCTTTTTATACCGTAGACGAGTTGCTTCTAGTATCACTTGTTGTACACGGCGAACACTAATATTTATTTGTGTGAACCTCTGCAACTTTGAGACACCTACTGTTTAGTTGGTTGCAGTATTTAAAAGTTGACTGTTGTCAATTTCCAAGACTTGTTTCGTATTCCACGTTTCTTCTCAGATACGGAACTACCTGGATTTTTCTAAAGTTCCCAGTAACTTTCCTTGATTGGTGAATTATTTTGCCAATCTGGCTTGCACCAAATCCTGAGTCTTTAGAAGCAGACATTTTTTTTACTGTCCCATCTCAGATAGTTATCGTTCGATGAGGCGTCCTTTTGTGTTCGTAAAGGACAAGCCAAAACTCCCAGTTTGCTTTATTGAATCGGTAAGCCTCGTTCAAAATCACTCATGGAATCAACTTTTCTCAGTGATATTTCACGGAGTGTCGCTCAACCCAATATAGTGATGGAATAAGACATTTGCACAACAAATTTCATGATCTTACGTGTTTTCGTTCGCGATAAATCGCAGAAATTGGGGGTGCGCTAAAAGCGTTTTGTTCACTATATTGGAATCCCCTCCAAAATGGTCATAGAAAAAATCGGGGAACTATGATTACACTGGCCCAGAGATTAGCTAACTGAGAGATTACTGTCAAACGTTCGCTGAGGAGTGACAGGTAGAAGTGTGATCGAATTAAGTGAATCAAGCATAGAGGAGGGCCCTGGTAGATGTAATCGACTCCGCGTGCACAAGTCCGCAGTGAACACCTGTAGGAGTATTTGCTGACATCATGACAAAGAGCTGACCTTGGACGGTCAACCGGACTCATCACCTTGGTCCAGGCGATGCACAAGTATTGAAAGCAGCGGCTGCCATTCAGGGATTAGAACATCAGTTGTTACTGTATCACTCAATCAGAAATCAATCGGTCGACACTAGAATGACGGGAGAGAAAATCTGGACAGAGCAACGAGTTTTGATGTGAAGTTGTGCGTTATGGGCTTCTCAGGCAAGTTTTCATTACTGTGCCCTAGGCCGTGGTTGCTGAATAACTACCAATGGTTATTAAATGATCGTCAATGCCTACCAAACGATTACCAGAGGGTGCTGAACGCTAGGAACACGTAATAAAATGTACAGAAATATCGATATTGAGTCCAGCTTTATGAGCTACTTTTTTCCAGATTATTTGCGACCATGGCGACAGTTTTCGGTGAACGTAATCAACTCTGTATGCTCAAGCCCGTAATGAACAATAATTGAAACTTTGTGGTCAACTGATTGACGAACCAAAGAGTCAACTAATGAAGGGCGAATGAATCTCCTCGGGGCCTAACTGTTACCTTTGGTGCCTTTACCGTCTATGAGGAAACTGTTGTTTAACACTTTTAAATAACTCTCTACGGAGAACTTTTAACAACCACAACTAAAGAGGAGCTAATTCAGTATGTACTGATCAGTTTGTACAATAGAAGTTACACCAAAAACTGTTAAATGGGCAAAGTTATCTTAGTATATAATGGGAAATCCGCTTGCATTTTTCACATCCAAAAGTTAAACGCTGCGAGCCGGAAAAAAGCAAGTGGACTTTCCATTATATAAGATTTAGATCCCTTGTGGTAGCAAAGCATTCTATGAGCACCTTAGTATACAGCCCTCCTAAAAGATTCCCCCGACTACTCAAAACCACAGTTCTAAATTTTCCCACTTTTTCTGACGGAAATTGGTCTCTATCCCTGAACCGCTATGATTGGAATCGCAGCACAGTGGGTACTTCGCAGTTCATAAGAGCAAGAATATGGACATCTGTTATTCGAATCCTTGGGGCTTGTGATTAGTTTTGAGTAAATCATGCATACCGTTATCGAAAGATACTTTGGTTACTGTATGCAGTAATGACTCGTACACTCGTGTTTCGGTTTTTGCGAAACTGATCAAATCTAGTTCACATTCACAATTTCCCCCACAGTTCTGCGAAATCGTTGAAAACAATTGCTGTAGGGTTTATGTTTATTTTATGTGGCTCGTATCAGACGCTTGCGACTCCCCCGGATCCGTAACAGGTTACTGGACCTAACCTCGTGAATTTTCGAGATAATATTGCACTTGAAGTTTACATATGAAATCCAAAGAGATGAAACGTAGGTTAGCACGTTATAGCTGTACAATTTTCTGAACAACCACGAAAGGTACACTCAATTAATTTTGGTTTATTTGTATCCAAAATACACTGGGACGTCAAACAATCGCGATCAAAATATCCGTATGATTTTGTTTTCATTACCGTGATAGGTATGATTCGTTTTATATGTTTAACACGGTCATTACAATATTGTCGTGACTGAACCATAGTCCATCTTGTTCACTCAACAAGAAAGGGTATCAATCGTTATTGAATCGTTATATCACAGTAGCCTAGGAAGCTCGCCCACCTGCCGACACCACTAGTACGGTTCATCGGACACAGGTTCAAAAAAAGTCACATGATGATGCGGCTTCTTAAGATAGGAATACGGGTGTCCAACTAGGTCCGCTTCCATGAGACATTCGTGACGGACGTTTTACTGAACGAGTCTGGGTGGTGAACGTGAATACTATGGAAATCCATGGACCAAAGAAATGCCACCACGATCTACAATGAAGTGCAATGAACATCTGGGTAGTGCATGTCCGTCCGTATTAAAGAACTTGAGTTTTGGTTTGCACCCATTGGTCGAGTCGAGCTATATGAACGTTGTCAGAAATGTTTTAAATTGAAGCTGGTGTTTTGGTCTTTTGGTCGTCTAGGTCAATCATGCAGTCATACAGAACTTATCTCCCGCTAAAGTCGTGCAAGAGAAAGTTTCGCCACCGCTGACTAAGCTGGATGTCACAAATCGGTTTGCCAGTGTAATACGTGCCGTCGCTCAACCAAACCAGTGATTTCAAGAGTCCGCGGCATCAACATCCACAGTGCCAATAGAAGAAGCTACGATGACGGAAGAACCAACAAATATTTACCATGAAGCTTTGAGCACAGAGTGCGGAAATTTCATCATACGTTCTATTGATATGAAACCACTGGATGTGAATGCTGTCTCCGGAGAATGCGAGGACCATTTCGAAAATGGATTGAATTTTGAAGATAAAACTGAGTTTTCCTTATATTACATTGTCAAACACATATACGCACTGGTGAAAAACTTCGCTTTTCCGGATTCTCCAGTGAATTCCTCCTATGAAAGCTGAAGGCACTCCTACTGCAGCATTTCAAAACCATTAATTTTACCATAGACGAACGAGCCAAATTTGATTACTTCATCCACCCAAAAACCAGTCCATTTGTGCATTCATTCTTGAACTACAGACACAAGCTTCGAATTGTGAATATGATGCACAACTGAATGACCAACTACGAGGTCGTTTGATTGGTGTGATAAATAAGCCAGAATTGCAACAGCGACTGCTAATTTAGAGCGACCAAACATTTCAGAACATCAGAACTATATGCTAACAGCATCAGGACGCCAACGCTCTAACTGCTGTCGTGAGCTATTCAGTTTTGTTCAGTTGAATCAGACACCATGAGGAAATACGGGCCAAAATACCGCAACAAATCAACCCATCTAGTGGTTACCGCACTAGTGCTTTTTGTCCCAGGGCTCCAAGAAGTTCTCTTGCTTCTGAGAATAAATTGTTAGGAAAATATACTTCCGGCGTACGGCTGCATTCCCGGTGTTCATGTCCACGCCGAAATACAGGCGAAACATGGCATACAACAAATCCGTTTATTCTGTACGTGAGTAAGCTGGTCAATTAACCAGTTCAGAGTCTGTCGCATGAGCAAGCACTACATGCAATTGTGCGCGGCTAAATAGAGCCGCTCAGTGGACAATGAGTCAACAAGCAAGTATGAGTCAGTGCAGAAGTTCCATTGGCTGGGAGAAACCTTTCGTATTATGTGCACGTCCAAGTTGATATGCGTACGGACGTGCTTACCTTGCCGCAGACACTACGGTCTAACGGATCAACGTACGTACAGACCAGAACGGGACGCAATCAGAAGCCCGACAAGCGGTAAGACCATACAATAAACGATAGTACCAAATCTATCATTTCAAAGTCTCATCTGTAATCTTTTGTCCCTAATGCTCATATTCGGGCCACAGGTGTCAATAACAGAGGCTAAGCAGGCTATTCTATACAAATTTTAGATTCATGTCTTATTCCAATTCATGTTTCCAACTCTTCTCTCACTCAGTGTGAATTTCTACTTTCGGATTCTGGTCCTTACAGCGGATCAGATCAGATCAGGTTACAGGACTCGCGGCTTTGGCCAGAGCACGTCTAAATTTTTGTACTCTAGGGCTGCAATGTTCCCACGGTGCTTTGACTGCCAGGTGGCCCGAATGTTGTGGTCGTTGAGCGGTGGACTGCTAGAAAGAGAATCAAAAGCAGGTTCTCTCCCGAAGAACCGAAAATCGCTTTGGATAGGCCTGTTCACTGTCTCAACTAGCTGTCATGCCTACATTCGAGAATCCCCCTTGGGAACAACTGAATAAATAAAAAGGACGTAGTCTGCTGTATTTTTATTGTGTGACGGGGAGACGGATGCTTTGTGCCCTAGAAAGGAAGAAAGGAGTGGGAAGGAGAGGTGCAACCGGAGAGTATGCTAATTTGGCTAGTCGTAGTCCGGGAAAACCTCATCCCAGCAGTCATCCAGCTGTCGTTTAAACATGACGACGCTATTAGCTGCTGCTGCACAGAGTGACAGTTTGTTCCAAGGGTTCATTACGTGACGAGAGAAGAAATATGTCCGTACTCTTCTGATGGCCTTGGGTTTCATCGGTTTGTGTTCGTGTCCGCTGAGTGTAGAGTTTTTACTTAGAACTGATAACGATTTGTTGGTTTCGGATAACTCGTGGAGCTGTTTAGACGTCTCGATCAGATCTCCCGTTAGGCGTCGCCTGTTTAGCGAACACAGGTCGAGTACACTGAGAAGTTCTCTGTTTGTGATCACCTTAGTAAACCGTCTTTGGTCTGTTTCCAACAGTTCTTGTCCCTGACTGGTTTTGGTACCCAGGTCTGAACGCGATATTCCAGGCGAGGGCGTACATGCGTTTTGTAAGGTGGTAATATTGTTTCGGCATCCAGAGACCTGACTGTCCGACACAGTTGAAACATGGACCTATTACCCTTTGCTTTTGTCCCAAGAAACTGTTGGATGGGCTTAAAAGCATCGTGCACTTGGGCCCCAAGATCTTTTATGACCTTGGAGGTCTCGATTACCCCAAGTGATCCTTCATAGAAGCGTCTAGTCTCTCCTGCTCCCCGGTCCTGGAGCAGCTGTCTGCACTTACCTCTGTTTAGAGGGAGCTCCCATGTTTCGGTCCACTCTCGTATTCTTATCAGGTCTTCTTGCATCCAGCTCGAAGGTGGTTTCCCCACAATCTTGAGATCATCCGCGAACAGGAAACCAGGACACCTGAAGGTGTCCATCAGGTCATTTATATAGATCAATAATAACAGGAGCCCCAGCACCGACCCCTGCGGCACCCCACTGTATGCCCTTGCTGCCCTGGACTTTGCATCCTCAACTCGAACATGAAACGTCCTACCAGTGAGGTATGCTGTAATCCAGTTCAGCATCCCTTGTGCAATCCTCATGCCCTGCATTTTGTGCATCAGCAGCCTCTGGTTTACTGAGTCGAAAGCCTTCTTGAAGTCCAGACAACACACTTCGTCTCGTTTACCTTAGTCCAGCCTGCTGATCCCTTCGTCCAGAAATGATAGGAAGTTCGTTGGACATGATTTCCTCTTCATATATCCGTGCTGTCTTACTGTGATTATTCTGTGGTTTCAACATGCCTTGTGATCATATCTCTGACGACGTCCTCAAGTAAATTTAGTACCACCGAGAGCAGGGTAACGGGCCTGTAGCTGGATGCAATTTCCCTCTTACCTCTCTTGTGGATGGGTGGATGGTTCCAAGCATCTGTGGTGTGTACCAGCTCAAAGAGCTCCTTCAGTACTTAGGCTTTTTCTCCGGTGTTGCTTGCATGCCTTTCTTGCTAATCCACAACTTTTCCTACAGCCACTCGTGACTGGGCCTTAGACTGTACATAGTTGTAATAGGCCTTGGGACACTTTTTGGCATTTTTTGCCGATCTCACCTCGTATTGTATCTGGCAGGATTTTTGTACTCTTAGAGCATGTTCGCAGAGCCCCTCAAAAACTGCGGAAAGTGAAGGTGTCCCCCTAAGCTGCGGAAGCGTCTCCATGCAACTCGCTTGTCTGCTTGCGCTTTTTCGACCCTGCGTAACCACCAAGGTGTTCGGCCTTCCATTCTGACCCTCCTAATTGGATTAAACTCATCAGTGAATCGCATTAAGTTCCCTTTTAAGTGCGACCACTCATCTTCCAATGTGAGTTTGTAGGCTGCCCATTGTGTGCTCTTCGCGGCCTCCTAAGTGTTTGGTAGTCAACTTTCCTGAAGTTCCTCCTTAGTTTCTGGGGAACCTCTGAGGGATTCCTCTGAAAAGCAACCTGATTGCTCCATGATCGCTCATGCCCATAGGAGCAGTAACCTTGAGGTGGTTGACTTCTTCCGGTGATTTATTGAATACGAGGTCCAGGAGGCTGAGTTTCTGGCCTACTCTCCGTCGGTGTTGTGTCTGGTTAGGGTCTCGCACACCACGCGGACAACCGATCAATATTCCTCTCATGAATGGACATACTACCAATTTGCCTTGATCGTTAACCATGCTTTAGCGCCAGCAGTGTTGAGCTATTGATTTTGATGTGTACTGATTGGTCTTCCTCTGCTGCGCTTGACGGCACAAGTAGTTTATTTCTTTATGCCAACTCACTTGCTTGTTTGCCGCTTAGTCGCCGGCTACGGCCGGGTTTTGTGTTTACAATCGCATAAATAAATGCAACGCCACCATTACGTGTTCTGCTACCGGTTTTGGACATAACAGTCGGGTTGGTTGGCTTATGTGTTGTACGAGGGCGAATCTGCGCTCCAGTCCCATCAGCTGATCGCCGAATCCACCTTGCTCTGCCCACGAACACTCTCACTCAACTTGTGGTTAGTAGAAATCACCGACAGTCACTAATCCATCAGACCGCGTGGCTATCCTAGCCAAAAGCTCTGATAACAGTGCATCTTCGCTAGGATATGAGGAGGGAGACCTGTAGGCGCACTTCAGAGTCGCATTCATATTCCCTGAACTCATACAGCACAAGGCCACCTGTATGTTTCGTGTGGACATCACCTCTTCTGCTATTTGCTCGTGCACGTCAGCATCGAGCAAGAATGCACCCCCTCCCTCTGTTCCGTCTTGCCTGTCCACCCTGTAGGCGCAGTGATTGCGATGGGGTCAATGCCCTCGACTTCAACCATCAATTATCTTCATTTATCCGCTACTCTACACACTTTGATGTATACTACTGTTGGTCCCCCGGTCGTGGCCACTGCCCTAGCTTCGGTTCGCTTCGGTGACGACGGTTTCATTTGCTTGCACTCGGACGACTTGCGTGAGTACCGTTGGTGATTTTTGCCCTGGTTGATTTTGACCCCTCTGACTGGCTTAAATATCGTGTTCCTGGGTTGACTCTAGGTGAGGTTTCTTGTTGTGCTGCAGTTAGGTTGGAAAGGTATACATCAGATATTGGTGTTCCCGATGGCTGACACTGGGCAATGCATACCTGTGGTGATAGACCCAGCGCATGTGTGGACGCCATGAACGGAGCTTTGGGTTGCCTCGGTGATCGTTTACCCTTTGCTGAGTGATCTGGTTCCACGCAGATAGGGAATCAAGCGAAACCGCCGAATTGCAAGTGGAAATATACACTGACATGCTGCAATTTAGTGATGGACGAAAGGCAGGTTCAAGGATTTTCGTGGCAGTCAATGGCCATATCTCACAGGCGAGCTGGTCATTTCTCGCTTGTTGCCATGTATATTCCGATAGAAAACCCTTAGAGCTTTGAATCTTATCGATAGTTAAATATTAGCTGAACGCACGTAGACCAGGGCTTGTCTTCGCCTTTTCTCTGTTTCTATCCAATGCATTCTATCTCCCTAGGCAACATACGTTGAAAATGAACAAGGGGCAGAGTCAGAAATCCGCGGAATCCCCGACATTCACTTGTGGCTCTGCTAGGTGCTCCAAAGAAGTAGGGAGAGGAATATGTTGTGACGTCTGTGATCGTTGGTTTCATCATACATGCAGCAGGCTTACTTTTAAAATTCTTGGACCTTATCTGGACAACCGTGAACTGGTCTGGGTATCCACAAAATGTGTTAAGTCAAGCAGGGATCAATTGACGTGCCTTCAGCGATCTCGGGACACCACCGACACCTATTTGCGCGAACTCTAGCAAAACAAAAACTAGTCCGAGGCTGGAGACAGAGAAAGCTAGAGGGGTTTGAAAAGACATGAATGAGGAGATTTCCCAACTTCGATATCCACTGGACGCTCGTGGCATAGAACCAACATCACTAAAGTAGGAAACCAACAGCTCGGAGAAACAGTTAAGTAATTTGGCCAGTGATACCGAGACAGCCACTGGGATACGTCGCAACGTTGTGATTGAGGGAATCCCCGAACCGCTATGCCGCGTAGCCCGGAAGAGAGAGTGGAACACGCCTCACCATGTGGTTAACGTGCTAAGAACAGTGGGCTTACCAGTACATGCCCTTAATTAAAGGATCTTCAGACTGGGGTAAATGGTGCGTAGGACAGGAAACCTCGTCATATGCGTCCAGCCAATGCTCGCTGAATTCGGAAACCAAGATATATGGACGCGTTACTTGCTGCAACCGATAAGATCATGAAGGCTGCGGCAGGCAAGATACCAGTGGAACCAGATCACTCAGCAAAGGGTAAACGATCACCGAGGCAACCCAAAGCTCCGTTCATGGCGTCCACACATGCGCTGGGTCTATCACCACAGGTATGCATTGCCCAGTGTCAGCAATCGGGAACACTAATAACTCTCCGGGAACGACCAACTCAGATTGGCACAGTCCAGGGGGGTCTCGGGTGTGCTGGCAGATTGCACGTCATCAAATTGCTCACAAATTCTGCGAGCCTCTGAAAAGTTCAAGCTTTTCTGTTCCAATAAGGGCAGCCATGGCGTGATGTTGATTCCGGCAATTATTCGATCACAAAGCATCTCCTCCAACCGATCTCCACAATTGCAGCGGGCAGCCTGCTGATTCAGTTGTAGAATGAATTCGCGACAAGACACGCTTTGTCCTCACACTAGTGAATTGAATTTTGTGCGTTCGGTGGCCCTGAAATTGACTGGCATAACATGGTTCGGCAGAAGTTCTTTCAGTTTCTCAAACAGTAGTTTTGCAGACGCATCGGGGTATGTCAAGTTCTTTAGCAACGAATACAGTCCGCTACCACCCGCAGGGAGGAATAAAGGCGACTGCTCTTGATTAGCTCCTTTACGAATACTGCACCAGAGCTAGGATCGTTCGACCCATTGTTCGATTTGGGATGGATTACTGTGCAAGCTCAAGTGTTCAGTGGTCAGTGACTCCAGGCCGTGACGCCGATTGTAGGAATCGTACCTAACCTGCCAATCGTACGTAATGAAATAACCTGGACTCGGACTACGCGCACTGGAAGAACGACAAGAACAGACAAGAACAGCGAGAATGTATTCTGTTACTTTTGGCTGGTGCTCAGTAGTTTATAAACAAAAATAGGTATGTATTCATTGGCAGATAACTTGTTGACCAATCACTAGGCCACTTCACTGTATCTATACGATCTAACATTTACGGTCCGGCTTTGCACGATCGGCTGGATACTGCAAATGAAGCAATAGCGCAATTGGCCGCGTGTGGAGACACTAGCATCACTACAACGTCTGATGTTCTGAAATGTTTGGTCGCTCTAAATTAGCAGTCGCTGTTGCAATTCTGACTTATTTATCACACCAATCAAACGACCTCGTAGTTGGTCATTCAGTTGTGCATCATATTCACAATTCGAAGCTTGTGTCTGTAGTTCAAGAATGAATGCACAAATGGACTGGTTTTTGGGTGGATGAAGTAATCAAATTTGGCTCGTTCGTCTATGGTAAAATTAATGGTTTTGAAATGCTGCAGTAGGAGTGCCTTCAGCTTTCATAGGAGGAATTCACTGGAGAATCCGGAAAAGCGAAGTTTTTCACCAGTGCGTATATGTGTTTGACAATGTAATATAAGGAAAACTCAGTTTTATCTTCAAAATTCAATCCATTTTCGAAATGGTCCTCGCATTCTCCGGAGACAGCATTCACATCCAGTGGTTTCATATCAATAGAACGTATGATGAAATTTCCGCACTCTGTGCTCAAAGCTTCATGGTAAATATTTGTTGGTTCTTCCGTCATCGTAGCTTCTTCTATTGGCACTGTGGATGTTGATGCCGCGGACTCTTGAAATCACTGGTTTGGTTGAGCGACGGCACGTATTACACTGGCAAACCGATTTGTGACATCCAGCTTAGTCAGCGGTGGCGAAACTTTCTCTTGCACGACTTTAGCGGGAGATAAGTTCTGTATGACTGCATGATTGACCTAGACGACCAAAAGACCAAAACACCAGCTTCAATTTAAAACATTTCTGACAACGTTCATATAGCTCGACTCGACCAATGGGTGCAAACCAAAACTCAAGTTCTTTAATACGGAAGGACATTCTAAGCAACCTTCTCTCTTTGACCTGTTGATCACAATGCATGACAACGACACAAGTGGATCATGTTTGCTGCCTCTTTTCTGTGAAATAATGTGATCAGCTTCGAACTTTCCCTCAGTCTCTTGCGTGCGAAATCCGTAGGAAAAATACGTGGAAATTTCGGCAGGATGAACTTGGGGAAACTGAGAAATAGGGCTGCAGATCTCTATTGGGGTTATAGGAGGAAGAAGCTGAGTAGAGGAAACGCAGCTGGTGATCAGGGGAAGCCTTCTGGATCCACGGGGCGGTTTTACCGCACAGCGGGAGTGCAAAACTAAGGGCTAGTCTGCTCGTTGTGCACCGGCGGTTCAATGAGCAGGCGAAAAGGGGGACAAAAGCTATCAGAGCTTCAAGACCGCTGACAGAGAGAGAGCCTATCTACGGTGCAAGAAAGACAGAAACTTGACCGTAAAAATCCAGCGAGGCTCAAAGAGAACCTTTGAACTAGCACTGGCTAACGACGGCAACCAAAACCCAAAGATCTATTATAGATACTTCCACTCAAGGGCCTTGCTTAGGAAGGGAGTGGAGCCTCTGGTTTCGGGGGATGGGACTGAAATACGTGATGACGATCCAAACGAAGCTAATACTTTGGGCCTATACTTTTAGGGTGTATATGGAAGTGATGGGGACTTCAAATGTCGACCATAACGCAAACGTTTGCTACCTTCGTCCCAACCTCTATATAGTGGAAGAAGAGACAGGAAAATTATTGGAAGGATTAAATATACACGAGTCGGCAGGGCCTGATGGCATAAGAGCAGCCATCACACAGTCATTGCCTGCCACGATCAGTGGACACGTCTGTCGGCTATAGCGTGCCACGCTTGATCAAGAGTTATCTACTTTGGACTGAAAGTTAGTGACTGTTGTTGCTATTTACAAGGGAGAATCACTGCCATAAGAACAGAATTACTGTCGTATAAGCCTTACATGCATTATCCACAAGTGTTTAGCGTGATTGATTAGAGAACACGTACGTAAACTCCCTACAAACCACAGGTAGGGCTTTTAGACAGAGCAGGGGTTTTGAAAGGCAAATCTAGTTTCCCAAAAACTATAATATTATTAAACGAAGTTACTACCCAGTTGGGTGAGGGAAAGATGGTTGAAGTTTGTTGCCTAAACTTCAGCAAGGCCTTTGACTCAGTGAACCATGGCCTACTGTTGGAGAAACTTAATGCGTTTAGGACAGAAGGGCCATTACGTAAGTGGGTATTGGCCTTCCCGACCAACAGGGCCTTCGGTGTTAAAGTAGGAACCAGCAGTTCAAAAGCAGCAGAGGTAACTATCGGAGTACCTCAAGGGTCAGTTTTAGGCCCACTCGTTTCACTTTTATACGTAAATGATCTAGCGAAGGATTTATCCCTACCGTGTTTCATTTTCGCAGTTGTAAAATTTGCGGGATCTTTATGTTTAAGTCTGATCCTCGAGAACTTTCACATTTATGCCCAGTTTCATTACCTTTGTTTCCGGATGGTTCATCGGATGAACCCACTCTGTCTTCTCCTGCTCTCCCATTGGCAGAGTTTCCGTGTCTTACTTCAGACACCGGACTGACGTTTTCTCTTCTAAATGCGTTGGAAAAGCTCGTTCTTCCGAAAAGGTAGGAGACATTTAAAGAAGCTTTATCTTGGAATCAAACTCGGAGGTGGGAAAATGACGGGATTAACCCACGATTGAAGAAAACTTCAGAAGCAGAGAATGCTCTAAGCTTCGAAACTACCATCAAGGTACAGAGCAGTTTATTCATATTCGATTTTTCGCGCAAATTGCAATCAAAATTACCCTGACTCTTTGTTGAAAAAATTAGTTTTACTCTTGAGATACACATCTTAAACTCGTGCATCAGAACGTTCTATCCTGAAACGTCTACATTCTCATCGTTTGTCTACGTGTGTGCATCAGTCTCTCAATGCATAAACCAATGTCGAATTGTGCAGCTGACTTCGGAGTGGATTCACTTTAAGTTGTGAGAATGATGACTAGCAACCTACAGCGGTCGTAGTCAACGCAAAAAGTTAGTATCACAACCGCTGATAGCAGGACATAGATAGGTCGGATGAACCACAACCTGGATTCTGACTCTATGACATTGATAGACTCGAACTGACCTTGGTGGGTGGTTTACCAACCATGTGTGTGCAATCCTCCAAGATTGCTATAATGCTCCATACTTGTCAAACTGCTGGATTACACACACTTCACGTGTACTGTCCCACTCCTATATTTGTAAACTAACATTTGTTTATTCGCGTCAAAGCTCTATTATCTTTTCGACGTGAATCGTTTTGGTCTTGCCTGACTCACGTGCTAGTTTTACCTTACCGGGATTTTGGCTTCCATTTATGAGTCCTCGTGATCTCATATTTGAATTTTGTACATATTCCCAAACTTGTTCACCACATAATCCAGTATAGTAGAAGCAACGAATCCATCGTGTTTCGAATTTGGGATTTGCAGTTGGTTACGCGATGCCCAAAGGTGTCTGACAATAAGTGAATGGACACGTAGTTGTTTAGAACGTCAGCCATTTAAGGCGCACAGTCAAAATAAAAGCCCTCTCGCCACGTTTGATACACCATATGCACGTTTTCAACATACGCACTTCAGTTACTAGGTTCTCTGCTCCAATCCACGGGTTCGGCTATTTGTTAAGATGATTCGAATTTGAAAAGAGAAGTGAGAAACAGATTTGCACAATGTAATCTGGCTCTCTTCACTGCATCTGTACACGTGCGTACTGCAGTCAATGTTATTTTTATAGGGTCAGTAGAACAACCAATGAAAATGAAACAAGATTGAAGTGGAGTAAAGTTGTGCAAAATCGTTATCCCATCGGCTATCGTAAGCGTTTATGGAAGAATAAAGTACGTCCAACTTGGAGGAACTTGAAGCAGTTAACAAATTTCACATTGATGAGTGAAGATCTAGGCTGTCGCAGTTATGTGCAATGGTACACGAAACGTGAACTAATGCTCGCAACTTGAGTTTGTCAGGTCTAGTGAAGTTCGCCTATTTCAGTTCCGAGAAAGTTCACCAAAGCAACACATGTAAATTGAGGCGGTTGAGTTACTGAATCATGAATTGATGGTGTCTCCATTTCGTGCAAATCCTGAAAATTATATTCACAGTTCATCTTCATACGGACTCAGTCGACCACAACTTGAGGCGTTACCATATGGTCTAAATTACTCTATCCAGCCGACAAGATCTAACCGTGTCAAGTCACAAGCCGCGTTTGAAGTCTTCTTGGACGACCTATCGCATCTAAAACCAGTGAATCAAGACGCATTAGGCTGGCTTAAGACGAAACAGGTGGACCTAGAACACCAATACATGACCACCCAGACAAAAAAATGCATTATTGGCTAAAGAACACATCAGAGCACTTAAGCAATTGAAGCAGAATCCTGACATTCTTGTTTTACTTCCAGATAAAGGATCCGGAATAGTAGTATTGGACAAGTCATCCTACAAAGAAAAGATGCTAACTATTCTGAAGGATGAGACGAAGTTCAGGATTGACTCCTGTCCATATGACACTGACGAGCTCGAGAGAAAGATCGGCAACGAAATGAGCACGTTAACACAAGCAGATCTTATATATGAATAAACAGCAAAACACTTAAGACTTAGAGAAACCCAAATACCACCAAAGTATGGTTTGGCGAAACTAAATAAGACAGGTGTTCCAATGAGACCAATCTTGAGCCTGGTCAATTCACCCCAACATGCCATAGCCAAATGGTTTGTGCAGTTATTGAAACCAGTCAGAGATACAATTGTGAATTATAAAGTAGAGGACATCTTGTTAAATGTGCCAAAAGCTTAAGGATTGGAACACAATGTTCTCTGTTCACTAATGAAACTATTCAGATAATTTGTCAAACTATTGAAGAAAACAAACTTGATATTGGATAACCTGTGGATGAGCTAGCAAGGCTTCTACTTCTTTGCCCGTCAAACGCGCATTTCTCTTTCCTTAACGAAGGATTTCGGCAAATAGATGGGGTCGCCATGGGAAGTCCCCTCGGACCTATTCTGGCAGATATTTTTGTTGGTCATTTGGAACATAAATTACTACGAGACATTCAAGACTTGGCGTCTACTGCGGATACGTTGATAACATATTCATCATCAGTGACAACAGCAACGATACAGATATGTTACTTGATCACTTCAATAGTGTCCACCCGAACATCAGACTGACTCGTCGTGGCGTAGAAAACAATCATATCTCCTTTCTAGACAGACATTTCTGGCCTACCGGACGGCTCAATTAGGAGATCAGAGTACCGGAAAAACACGAGGATACCTACATTTCACGAACTTCGTACCTATGAACATTATTTCACAGGGCAAGTGAGATATGAACGGAAGACACAAACTGATGAGTATGAGGAACTAACCACAAAGCTACAGTCCAGCGGTTATCCAATGCGGTTTATTTTGAAGCACTCTATAGAAAAGCCATAAACTAAGAAGCCACAAAGTGCTCAGAAATTAATTTTTCCTGCAATTGCCTTTAAGAGTTGACGACGTCAATCAGCCAATTAGTAAGCGCTTGAAGTCAGTCGTCAAGCCCACTTACTACGCGGCCGATCCAGTTATTATTTTCACAACCAGACAGATACCAACACCGTCGGTGAGAGAACCTCTGCCTCCCTGCACCAAATCAAACTGTGTCTATCAATTCACATGTGGATGCTCAGCCGTCTACGTAGGCAGAAGGAAGAGACAGTCGCGTCACTGAATAAATGAGCATATTCCGGTGTGGCTTCAAAAGTCCATGTCTAGTCAGCTCACAATGATGACGTCATCAACGAAACCAAATTCAATCCGACCATCAATTACACAACATCAGATTGAGCAAGAACGCTTCGTAAATCCAAGCAACTCGTTTTAGGTTATATACAACACCATAACTACGAGATTGCTCCGTTATGCTGAGACCCTAGTCATTCTCACTTATAAACCCAAGCTCTACAAACTGCACGAATGGCTTATCGGTTCGATCCTACCCTGGTGACGAAACATTTAATGCCACCTCCACCGCATTTTTGTCCCCTTCTATAACATTTCATCCACTTTAATCTTGTCTCATTTTCATTGGTTGTTCTACTGACTATATAAAATCACATTGGCTGCTGTATACACGTATTCAGATGCAGCGAAATGGTCCAGATTACATTGTGCAAATCTGTTTCTCACTTCTCTTTTGAAATTTTTGACAGGTAATCATTTTTTTTTAAATATAGCGACTTGTTTTCCAAGTGGGCTAAACCGATACCTTTAGGCGACTGCTTAACTGAAGCTACAACACTTGCTTTTCTAGGAAGATGAGTAGCCCCACTGTTAAGACCACCGATCGAGGCACCCACTTACTAGATTTATTTGTTCTCTGATGAAAGTACTGGGATGGAAACAGGTGAGAACTACGGTGTACCATCCAAACGCTAAAGATTTGATCTAGAATTTTTGAAAGAAGATTCAAGGCAGCCTTAAGAGCTCACGCGAACCCGGTATGGCAAGCAACCCCCCCCTTTGTCTTGTTAGGAATCGGCAGTTCGGGGAAAGCTGACCTACATTCAACGCCGAATGAGTTATTGTTCGAGCGTCCCCTTTAGTTGCCGGAGGAAGTGGTTGCCCCATAACCTTCGCAGCCTCTTAACCATTCTGACCACACGTAGCGCCTAATTCAGCACATGTGTGACCTGTACACAACATTGACTAGGGAACAAAGCGTACCAGTGTATCTAGTAAAGGAGCTGTCCACGAACAGCAAACGGCACTCGCTTCAGGTTCCTCATTCAGGAACCCATCGAGTTCTTCAACGGAAAGGAGTGCCGAATCATAGAACTTAAGGGTAAACAAGAAATGGTTGTTATAGGTAGATTAAAAATGGCTTTAATGGAGGTAGAGACGTCATCTGATTCACCCACACCGTGTCCAGCACCTATCCATACCCCCACCTGGGTCTACGATGCCTACTATCACGGATTCAACAGAGCTCGAAAACCCTGGTATAACGCGACCGTCGCAGTTGGATCTTGCGATACCATCTACGATTCACTGACATTACTTGATTTATACCCACTCGTGAGTAAGATTTTTATTGTTATCATTGTTACTTAGTCTCAAAACGATAAAGGAAACTAAAAGAAATGCCATTTTTTCAATCAAGGACGAGAGTGGATCTAACAGTCCGAAAATCTCGCTGTGTGATATACGATAGATTTCCCAAGACGGAATCTTTTGCGCTACTCAAGCAGAACTGGATGGCGCAAAGCTCGACCCTGTCCCACCTTCCAGTGATCTACCTTCCAGTTCACGGCAACACAAGGCGCAAGACTAAAATGCTCCCAGAATTGTTTAATTCAGTTGAACTCGGTGACCAAACACCTTCTCAACTCATGCGTCACATGAAGTCACTTCTGGCTGGTCGCACGATGGACGACAAAATTTTTCGAGAGATTTGGGTCAACAGACTACCCCTTCCTATGCAACAGGTATTATCCTTGCTGGATGGAAATATGCCTCTAGACAAACTAGCTTAACATGCCGACCGAATAATGGAATGCTATCCATCCAGTCATTCGTGGTCACAACTGAAGACCTGCGATACAACTTCGAATGAGAAGTTTTTTATAAACTGTCCGGAAACCACATCACCTTCGACGTCCACGAAACCTGCTTTATCTCACCCTAATACTTTTTGTGCTACATCTCACCACTCAGATTCTCCATCTATTCAATCATCCACAAACAGTAATATAGTCGGTCTCAAGGGAACTGTGCGCATGCTATGCAGTCAAGTGAGTACCACGTGCAATATTTTAGCCAGTCAGCGACAGTCACCCCACCTCGTTCCCGGTCTCGTACACGCGGCTCTCATGCATGGTGCTGGTATCACCGAATTTTCGGCTCACAGGCTCGCCAGTGTAACTTGCCGTGTTCATTTCGACAACACATCGCCAAACGACCCAGTCAGCCAGTAGCTGCGACGACTGCGTCTGGCACTCCACAACAAAGTCGCCTATTCTACATCCCAGACAAATCTAGTGGTTTCCAGTTTTTGAACGATACCGGCGCTGAAATCAGTGTCATTTCACCACCTAAAAATCATCACCTAAAGCCATCATCACTGACCTTACAGGCGGCAAATAAAACATCAATTTCAACTTTTGGTCAGCGGTCTCTCACACTTGACCTTGATCTCCGGCGAGGTTTCCAGTGGATTTTCATCTAGGCCGATGTACAGACCCCGCTCATTGGAGCAGATTCCCTGTCACACTTCGGTCTGTCAGTTGACTTACAACACCGCAAATTGGTGGATACTACTACGAACCTGTTTACCAGAGGCACGGGAGGCCACGCACAATCATTTGGCCTACGAATTGCAATTCCCACCTAGCCCTGTGCTGACATTTTGAAGGATTTCCCAAACCTTACTAAACCTTGTCAGTTTGCCGATCAGGTTCCACATTCCGTATGCCATCACATCATCACCGAGGGACAACCTGTGCATTTTCATCCTAGTCGTTTGCACCCCGATAAACTGAGACAGGCACTCCTTGAATTCGAGCATATGATGAACCTGGGAATAATCCGACCCTCGTCCAGCCCATGGTCTGCACCACTACATATGGTTCCGAAGTCATCTGGTGATTGGAGACCATGCGGGGACTGTCGTGCTCTCAACAAATTACCGTTCCCGACCGGTACCCTATCCCACATACACATGACTTCGCACACAACCTCTCTGGTAAGACTAAATTTTCCAAGATTGACCTTGTCAGAGCATATCGTCAAATCCCCGTGGTAGAAGAGGCATCCCGAAAACTGCTATCACTACTCCTTTCGGACTCTTTGAATTCATTCGTATGCCTTTCGGCTTGCGTAATGCTGCTCAAACCTTTCAGCTCTTCATCGACGAAGTTTTCCGTGGTCTTAGATCCGCTTTTGGTTACATTGATGACGTCCTTGTCTCCAGAAGCTCACCAGAAGCGCATACCACACACCTTCGACAACGTTTTACTCGCTTTCAACAACATGGCATTCAGATGAATCACGAGAAGTGTATTTTTGGAGTTACATCCCTCGATTATCTTGGCCACCACATCGATGAACATGGTGTCACTCGTATTCCAGACAAGGTGGACAGTATTTTATCTTTTCCCACTCCAAAAACCACTACACACTTGCTGGTGGCCGGAACTGGATGCCGACATAGTAAGTACAGCTAAAATCTGCAAGCGATGCTTACATATGGTACATTTAAAACCTTCAAAGTAGCTTCCTTGGCCAGTGCCCTGTGAAGTGTGGCAGCTGGTGCATGCAGACTATTATTGGCCCTTCTTGGGTAGACTCCATGCTCGTGTGGTTATTGCTTTCCGCTGGCCAGAGGTATATTTTACAACTTCACCTACGGCTGACTCCACGCAGACTGCGCTCAGGAAAACATTCAGCAGAGAGGGAGTTCCGTTTGTGCTAGTTACTTACAATGGCACACATTTCACTGCTAAACTCTTGGATGAGGGATTAAGAGGTCTTGGTTGCAAACATGTATACACCACTCCACGTCATCCACAGTCTAATGGCCTTGCAGAGTACCTCAGATTACGTATTCATCTTTAAGTAAGACTACAGACGGCGCCCACTGGGTCCGGACTGATATTAACCTGCTGCTGGTTTGGAAGTGCGCAACAAAAAGCCATTCAAAAACAGGCTCATTGTTGCCCTCAAGGGCAAGTCAATGAAAACTTATTGTCTGTGACTAAACTCCAGACTTTGTGCGTTCCATTCCAAGGTTCACAGAAGAGCTGGTGTCCGTCGTTGAAAGACGAAGAGTTGATTTGTCAACGCTGCAGATCAAGGCTTTGCGGGACGAGAAAGCAGGTACTTGAATTATCATTTCCCTCGAAATAAATCTCAAACTGCTTTTTATTTTGGAGTTGTTTTACTGACTTGGCGTAATAAACACCTCTTAAGACATTCTGATTATTGACAACTTGTCGCAAATCGCAATTCTAAATGTTCCATAGATTTATTTCATAATTGATATGTATTTGTACATCGCAGTTCTATTTTTCGAGGGGAAAACATCTATGTTGTCAAATGTATTGCTTTCTAACTTTCTGATGTTTCCAATTCCATTGAACATAGCTGCCTTGATAGATAGAATATCAGATTTTCCTCCGTTTTGTTGAAAGCCATTCTCAATCAAACTACCTTCGAATGTTACTCGGGAATATTTTTTACTGCCCAACGTTTTCTCAAGTGCTACTGTCTTACCTCTCTTTATCCCGATATTTCAGATCCGGTGTCCACATAAAATAATCACGACGAACGCCGTCCGACAAATCGGACTAAAGCAAATATCGAATTACGAATTTGTACATCTATTCATTACATCAATTTTATAATAAACTCAATGATTTTTACGAACCGTGTCATTTTAATCAACAGCAGATTGGTGGTTTCGATTAAAAGGATGGATAATGGGCAAATAGACTCAGGATGGGTTAGAAAAAGAAGAGGTACCAATTTCCAGCGATTTTTCACACTTTGGGCTTGCTGCTTGGAAAGGTATCCTGATTAAAAATAATGACTTTATTCGGTTGGTTGGGTTTAGGTCAAACATCATTGTGTTGCTTAACATCATATTAATTCCCTTAGAATTATTAGACCAATTCTGTTAGTAACATTTAATGAACACATGCCCAACAGGGAAAGTAATGATAAATTTATCGTATGAATTATTACATAAGGCGATGAATTAAACTGCATTGTCTATTTCTACAACTCCTTCACGTCCGCCTTAATTCCATAATTTCGTTCTGAAAATGTATCCAGTCCCATGGGTCCCAGCCACCCACAAATGGAATAGACAAAACAACGTCAAATGGCGTGATACCCGTGCAATTCATGACCGCGGGACTGAGGGCAGCTCGATTGTACTTGATGATCCATTCATACGGCGGCCCTCTAACATAATTTACTTGATTCGTTCAGCCGAAATTCATCATCATCATCGTTATTGTACAGCTTTAAGCAGTAGGGCAAGCCCCATTGACCACTGCCTCTCTCACCATGTTGCACTTTGAATTAGAAAGTGTGAATATACAAGATGAACTGGGAGTGGACTTGCAAGGGAGTTAGAAGAAAAGAAAGCCCTAATTGCCAATACACAGAATACACAGTCTTACTGTACAAACACACATTGAACAATCATTCTGATTTGACAGAAACTGATTACACGATCGCCACTGTTCGCGGTTCGCTTCCATATCCTTCAGTGTATCCAGCCAACTGGTTGATGGATCTTTTGGATCCCAACCACGAAAACGCAGGGCACCTACTTTTCTCAGGTTTACTGTACATTTCCTCATTCCTCACTGCCACATCATATGTTGACCTCCACGTGGTTTCTTCCACTCCCTAGGAGGAACGGAGAATGTGGGACGATACGGTTGACGTGTGTTTGCCATTCGTAATACGTGCCCTAACCAACGAAGTTTACTAAGCTGGATACGCCGTGATAGAATATTCTCTGAACTGGTATCCAATACCCGATTTCTAACCTCATCGTTACTTACTCGGCTATTCTACGCAAACATCGATGGTCGAAAACCTCAAGACGACGAATATCTTCCACACGCAGACCCTAAGTCTCACAACCACACAATAAAAGTGAATGCACCGTGGCACAGTACACACGACCTTTCATCTTCAGCAAAATATCAGGTCGGCATCACAAGTGCTTCAGCCCAATGTATGCACCTCGAGCCTTGGATATACGAGTGCACACCTCTACTACCGTGCTCCCATCTGACGACACGCTGCTGCCGAGGTAACTGAAGCGGTCGACAATTGTTAGCACCTCCCTATCAACATCAAACTGGGAACCGTTGACATCCAATCTTGCAACATCACTTTGTACTTTGGAGGTGCAAAGCGCATGTCGAATGAAGCTATAGCTTTTCTTAATCTATTTAATGCACGTTGAGCATGTTCCATGCATTCGAACAAGCAGACAAGGTCGTCTTCGTGATCTAGGTCACAGAGGATTCCACTATTTCCTAGTTCGATGCCTACATCGTGGAGACTTTGCACGGCATTCTCCATTATCTCGTCGATGATGAGGTTGAACAGGAATGAAGAAATAGGACATTCTTGTCGAATATCGCTGGTCGTTTCGAATCGATTGGATAGTTCACCATAAACCCTTACGCGGCCAGAAGTTCCGCATGCATCATTTAGCGGAATAATTTTCCGAGTGCTTACATAAACCGGACTTCATAATAAGAGTACTGTATTATGAAAATTTAGATGCAGTGTGTACCGTGAATTGTGATAATGATGTCTCATCCTTTGCAATCGTGTTCTGGAGCATTTTGCAGTTCTGAAACAACAGAAATAACAGGACTTATTGTTGAAAGATGGTAAAAATAACATGAACTTCATGGCTTGTTTCAGTTTGATAACAGCTGATCTGACAAATATTCGAATCCTAATTTGGTAATTCTTATTTGTCTTTTACAACTACACACGCACCTGAGTTACGGTTAACTGAACTAGTCCTCCTATGAATCGCACATTGGCCAAACACGCTAATTTTGCTTACCTTTGGTATACTATTACAGTAGGATGTTTTCGACAGTCTGTTAAAGAAATCTTTTCCACAACAGAACCGACTGAAAAGCACCTGCGAAAAAACTCCCTCCCGTAGCCATTCTTCGTACCAATATGCATGGCATATATCAAGCACGTGCGGTCGCAGCGGGCAAAAACTTCGCAAGGCATCCTCATTGGCCATTGTTTTCTTCACACCACAATCTGAAGTGTGATCATCAGCCAGTATTGCACAACAACGAGCAATCCTAAAAAGGTTGTCGAAAACGGATTCAATCTGTGCATACACAGATTTGGCACAGATAGTGTTAGCGGGGATGACGCACTCACGGGTGTTAGGATTTTTTTTTGCAATCAACTGGTCGATTGCCTTTCTTACTGGTTCACGCAATGTCAAAGGTAATATCCGACTTTTAGGAAATTCTGGCGGCCCCCATACCTCGAGAACAACGGACCCCCTCTTGATGTCATCGGAAGCCCTGGAAAGCTTGAAAATCAGTTTTCGAAGACAGGAATGATGACAATCAGAAAAGAACAGAAAAGAAATGTGAAGCTGTTTCATGCTGTTAAGGCCAGTAGTTGAGAACTGAGAGTCAATGACAACGACTGAAAACTGATAACCCAGCCAGCACAGTAGTTGTCATTACCGTGGTTCTGTTACTTTTTTTCTATCCAAAAAGAGGACACAAAGAACGATCATCTTCCGCTGGTTAAGGGCTAATTTGTTCCTTTTTTTACAACAAATCAGCGCGAAGGAGGTGCACTCAAGTGTGATTCTCTGTAACGCTCATTTTCTGCCCCTTAGACCAATCAGATTAGTTGCTGGTGTCTCCATTTTACCCCCCTCATCGTATTGACCAATCACATATTTGCAATCATTGCCCCTGTCTATGGCGAAAGTGGACTGAAATGGTGACCATTCGAATCGGGATAAAAGTACCAAAACCAGGGCCATTGGCCCTTTTTGCAATGGGCTGTCTCTATCGCCTTAGCGCACCTATTTTCGACCTACCCCGTTGGCACCAAACAAGTAGAAGGCTGAAATCCATCTGACATATCCAGCACCGAAATTCGGACAGATTCCAGGTAGATTTTCTCTAGGACATCGGAAATCCATATGAAATTCATGCATCAATCAGAGTGCAGCCTCATTGACCAACTACGGTGAGGATATTGATGCATTCTCTACTCCCTCAACCAATGGTGTGCCAGATATGCGATTACTGCCTCGTTCTTTCCCAGTAACCCCACCACTCCTTTCTCGAATAACCACCCCTATCGGGCCTAGCTACGGACTGAATGAGACCTAATAGCATCTTATAATTCCACTCCATAATGAACCTCGTAGTTCATTGGCATTTGGACTAAACCCTGTTAAAAAATAAATGCCTAGAAACCCGTCGCGCATTTATTTCGGAAATAATTGGTAAAATGATAAGCAATAAATTTATTAAAGGGAAAGCAATTTGCACAAAATCATCACTGAGAATCCAAGTTCATAACGAAATCTGTGGCGACATTCAACCTTGCTCATTTGTTTAACACACTGTTGTTTATCTGGACTCGCGCGGTCAAGCTCAGTGGCCACTGACCGTTGCCCATGCACACTACACGCACGTTCATGTAATATACGCTAACCACACCTTCCACCGATAGTGTTCTCGTTCTCATGGGTTGGGGAAACATTGCTTTGGTGATCTTGGTGACGTTGAGCGGAGCACCACTGTAACGGACAGGTGGTCTGCGAGTAGCAAGAAGGACTAGTGGACGCAGTTGCGAGGTTTGACCAACCTTACAAATCCGGTTTTTCCTCCTCCTAGTAAACGAACAGTTGACAATAAATTGCAAAGTTTCCTACGTTGGTGGGTAACTTTTTCAAATTCCATAGTATATCTTGTAACCAGTCTCTAATGTCAAGATACACGTCGGACGCTCATTTTCTACCCCCTAGACCCATCAGATTCCAGATACGTAACTGTTGGAATGGGAGTCGGTAAGAGATAGTTCACTTGCCCCTAATATATGCAAATTACGACCAATAATACCTTCCACGGAAATGTTGATAGGTTTAATATTTACAGGGGGTTGGAAACGCTGAGTAACAGAATTAGAAATAAACCACTCTACACTACCGGCATCCAGTATGAATGAATGCTTAGTGGAATGATTAATAACACGGGTGCGAGTAATATGACGAGATGAATGCGAACTGTTAACAGCTAAAGGTAGAAACTGAAAATCGGGAGACAAATGAATTTGAGTAATGGAACTGTCAGTCACTCAAACCCTAGAGCTTTGGCAAACGGACTGAACATGACCAACTTTACCGCATTTATGACGTGCTATGCGACTGAAGATACAAGTCAAACATGAATATTCCACACTACAAAACTGACAGCTACTCCATAGTCGATGATTTCTCTGTTGAGGTGGGGACGAACTTTTTGTACTATTTGATTCACTGTAACAGTGTTACGAACACGCACACTACACAACAAAACGACGACAATGACGGCGATTCGACACGAACACAACCAAGAAGGACCATCGGATGTACTGG
Source organism: Fasciola hepatica (assembly GCA_948099385.1). NCBI lineage: Eukaryota > Metazoa > Platyhelminthes > Trematoda > Plagiorchiida > Fasciolidae > Fasciola > Fasciola hepatica. The sequence goes on along the minus strand of CANUEZ040000012.1, from coordinate 1,473,615 downwards.
ATGCGACGTTCTTCCTCGGAAGTTGCAAGTGAGCGGTCTGCAAAGGCACAGAATGAATAAAAACCGGATGAGCTGAAGCTCAGTAAGTGTATAGACAGGTACCAACACTTACACCAAATAGAATGGGATTGGTGGTTTATGACAATGCGTTACACCATGAAGAAGTTTAAGTCAATGCTGCTTGTGGGCTGTTGGCTTCCGGGAATCAGAAGCATTAAACAATATAGGTGGCTTCTCATAAACAGCCGTGTTTACTTCTTGAAATCGTCCACTCTAGAGTTTAGTGGACTGAAATGTGCAATTCGGAATCAAGAGTAACCGTCTTTGTAAATCATCGCAATAAATCCTTCGCGCAACTGAATTCTTAACTGATTGCCAAAATTGCACCGAGAGCCCTTTGTCTGCAGGTGCAAAATGAAATCACGGATGGGCTGCTGATCCTCACGAACTAGTTAATGAAACCTTGCTCGTTCCGAAACTTCAAAATTGGATGACAGCAAATGTTAAAGAAGTAAATCTCTGAGGGCTTCATAAGCCTGAGCAATACCCAAGCAGCAATCCAAACCGAATCCCTACTGGGGCCCAATTGCGACTAGGTTAGGATACGCAGGGTTCTGGTTGGGATTACCAAGTCTAAACGATGGATCGTGCTACGCATCCCAGTCTGAACCCAGTAGGTTCCCAATTGGGATAACTGAATTTTTAGATTGCCCTAACACGCCTCCTTGGTTTTACCCAGAGTTCCCAACAAGCTTGTTCGGTTATCCTGAAACGATGGAACCTCTCCTCTTTCTCCATACTCATGAAGCTCCCGGTTACAGGAATAAAACACCGTGGTAAACAACGATAATAAATAATTATTCTTAGAAATATGCTGAAATTTGTACAATTCAATCCTTGGGTTCCTTTGTTTCTTCTGCTTGTTCACGAAGCTTCGTTGAACGTCTGGAAGAACAACGATGCATTCGCACATAAAGATTGTCATTGTACAAGAACTTATAATGGAAATCTACAACGTTAAACGCTAAACGTCAACTGGCAACGAACATACTAAGCAATATATTGTGATGAGTCAGACGTAAAACATGGATTTATTGAAAAAGAAAATAATGAAATTGAATAACAATAAATTTATATGTTGAGAATAAACAACGTGGCGAACAAGCTCGTTTTCAGTTATTCGTACTCATACCAATACATAACAATATATATGACTCAAAATAAGAACGGACAATGGCAATCCAAATCTGTCTCTGCACGTGCGTGTGTGCATGTGAAATTGATCACAGTGTGGAATGTTCAAGTGGTTGCACATGTGTTCGGGACCATGACGTGGGCCACGGAAGCTTAAGTGCTTGCACAAATTGTTTCTGAGCGCACAGGGGAGGATTGTAGAGACGAATGCTCACGGCTTCGGCTGTGGCTAAGATGCGACACTTGACAAGTCTTGATTGCTTTCCTCGGACTTTGAAAATGGTGCGAAAAGCGTTTATCACCTCGACTGAGTGGTTTGATTCAACAAGGTGTGAGCACACCGCACTCGTAATTGTCTTAATTGCTCCCGTGTTCAGCCAGGCCGGGTGGTGTTCGCGAACGCGTTCGGATAAGCGCCGAGTCGTGCGACCAATGTACCTAGTTCCACAGGAACAGGTGAAGGAATACACACAAAACGAGGTTGCAGAATTCGGCACTATGTCCTTCAATCGAAAACACACTATCGGTTTGGAAACGAACAGGATTTGCAACTGTGCAGCGTAGAATGTTTTGTTGATAACTCCCGACGAAGATTATCGGGAGTTATCAACAAAACATTCTACGCTGCACAGTTGCAAATCCTGTTCGTTTCCAAACCGATAGTGTGTTTTCGATTGAAGGACATAGTGCCGAATTCTGCAACCTCGTTTTGTGTGTATTCCTTCACCTGTTCCTGTGGAACTAGGTACATTGGTCGCACGACTCGGCGCTTATCCGAACGCGTTCGCGAACACCACCCGGCCTGGCTGAACACGGGAGCAATTAAGACAATTACGAGTGCGGTGTGCTCACACCTTGTTGAATCAAACCACTCAGTCGAGGTGATAAACGCTTTTCGCACCATTTTCAAAGTCCGAGGAAAGCAATCAAGACTTGTCAAGTGTCGCATCTTAGCCACAGCCGAAGCCGTGAGCATTCGTCTCTACAATCCTCCCCTGTGCGCTCAGAAACAATTTGTGCAAGCACTTAAGCTTCCGTGGCCCACGTCATGGTCCCGAACACATGTGCAACCACTTGAACATTCCACACTGTGATCAATTTCACATGCACACACGCACGTGCAGAGACAGATTTGGATTGCCATTGTCCGTTCTTATTTTGAGTCATATATATTGTTATGTATTGGTATGAGTACGAATAACTGAAAACGAGCTTGTTCGCCACGTTGTTTATTCTCAATGTGTTCTGTGGGATTTTTCAGAAAATTTATATGTACTTTCCTTAAATTAAATTGCAGGCAGAAAATTACCGGGGTTTTCATTAGAAAACCCCGCGGTCCCTGGAGTCGCTGAACCAATTCTGCAAGCATTTTTCAATATCAAAATCCGTGGTATCTTCTACCCACAGGTGAGTTGAGAAATTCCAAATTCTCACAAGAGAGTCACCGTCCTTTCCGATGACAGATGAGAAGTGAGCAGTTGTCTTCTTGGAATCCACATTTTTCCGCGTCATACTGCAAATTTCGAAACATCCCAGATAATCTTCGACTTCACGGGCAGTTCCGTGACTATTCAGAAGTTCTAAGCCACAGGAATTCATAGCAGGTTGTATGACCGCGAAGCCGGATATAATAATTAGGAATTAGACTTGGATACTCGTACTATTTGCAATGAACGCAATACAGCTCCTGCCCGAACTTCGGGTAACTGAGAGTCGAGAGCACCGGCTGAACGGATAATCATGTACCGGTCACCATTAAGTGTGGCCATACTGCCGCACGGAAGCACACTTAAGAAAACGGTTTCATGTGATGGTTTTCTGGCTGGAAACAAGAGGATTTTAGATGGAATGTTCATCGGACATTTTTGAGTTAAACGGAGAGCAGTATATAAATAACTTCGTGCAAGGTTGCACGCGTTCAGCTCCGTTGGCTATCATGGCTGCTTCTGCTAGTTCTGCTGCGACGTGCAAATGCAAAGCTCGATAATACCGAACTTTTCTGTCGAACTGTTGATGGAACGTACCTTTGTTAAAAAAATTTTGAGGAAGATGTTCGTGTTTTTCAACAGAAAAGTTTACCGTCTTTTTGATAGGGTGCAGGTAGAAAACACGTATTTGAAAGATGGATTATCCAACAGATCATCTCTGGTGGGTGTGGTTGGACTCATTTTAAAGCGTACCGAAAACTTGGATGGGGCTGAGCGCAGAAGGTTGGGTAAGCTGATGGTTAGCCCCTTTAGGGCCAAACATGGGACGGAGCACAATACTGGTTTCCCCCCTTGGCTTGGCGTGTGCGCTCGTTCGGCCATTGAGTAAGACATCTGCAGCCGCGTAGTGTGTTCGGTGGTCCCAGGTGACAGTTGCTGGATAGAAAAATTTAGGCGATCCCCCGCAGCCACGGTTACAATGAGTGCCAAGCCAAAGTGTACATCTAGTTATCTTAGACAGTGGGCTTTTCCGGGTGGCCATATGGTAGTGATTAGAGTGTCCCCACACGCGGCCAAGTGCGCTATAGCTGCATTCGCAGTATCCAGCCAATCGCTTAAAGCCGGACAGCCAATGTTAGATCGTATAGATACAGTGAAGTCAACTTGTGATTGGTCAGCACTTTATCTGCCAATGAATACATGCCCATTTTTGTATATAAGCGAGTGAGCACCAACCAAATGTGACGGAAAATATTCTCGCTGTTCTTGTCTGCTCTTGTCGTTATTCCAGTGCGCGTAGTCCGAGTCCAGGTTATTTCATTACGTACGACTGGCCGGTTAGATACCATTCTTTCGCATATCCTCAAAGTAACGAAAATAATTAAGTACGACACCGCTTGGTTACAAATGGGTCCGTGGGCTTCGCCCGATGAAGACCCTTCGGAAAATATACTACCTCTAATGATAGAGGCTTAAGTTGCTGAGGAAATGCCTGTAATTAGTCCAAGTAAGAGCGTAGCTTAATATGACGGTATTGCTAAGGATATCGCTGCGGCTTCAGGCACTCCGTGGTTTGGATTTCGCGTTCGCTTATCTGTGCTATATCTTCATTGCCAGCTCGTCTGAGACTGAACACCTAGCACATCTGCGCTTGCTTTGCGACCGCCTGTCCTAACACAGGGTCATGGTCAACGCGAATAAGTGTGTAATGGGCTTCGATGCCATCGAACTCCTAGGCCACAAGGTTACTTCCACGGGGATCATACTGTAGCGGCTTCGCAGACATTAAACTCATTAAAATGCAGTTGCTAGCTTAGAGCTTAGGCGCGCCTTGTTTACAAATAGGTATTTTCACTTGAATTTACTTGTGATTGACAACAGCTCCCCAAAAGCGGCCAACTCCGGTATCAGGCCCTCCTCTAGCTATAGGCAATCTTCCTTTTCGAATCCTTCTTCTCAGTCACATAAAGTGGCTTATGGTCAGGACAAAAGCACTTCAAAGCACTTTCACTCATCCAGACCCGATTTAACCAGTGCGGTATTATAATCTCCTTCGGTCGGACACATCCGCCTATCTTAGAAACCCTTCAGGACATTAGGGTGATCCTCACCAGTCATCCATTGAGGTACGCAACTGGCTTTGCAAACGTTGACCAGACCTTTCGATAGGTCAGGAATTCGGTCTAGCATCGGTTCCTTCAGTCGACTGGTTTCTTGAAGTCGGATTTGTTTAAGTCCACCTGGTACCAGAAAAGTCAATTGCGTCGAAAAAACTTACGTCACGCTACGCAGGCGGCAAGGCGCGCTCCAGCTCATCAGCTCTGGTCATTAGCTCGTTCAGTCTCCCTTCTCCTGTCACTTATACAGGGCAACCAATATTAGTACTAAAACCCAGCAATCGCCATCGTTCTGCGTCTCCATTCGCTGGACGGGAATCGAGTCCGCAAATCGTGCGACTGAAATACCTTTGCAGGGCAAGTTGTGGGCAATCCTGGACAACCCTGAATCTACGTCATGCAAGCAACTACAACATTTCGACGGGCTGGTCAACTTCTGTCGACTTTTCATCCCACATTGCGCTCTTCAAATACAGCCGCTCAGAGACCAGTTAAAAGGCAAAGCGAAGCAGCTGGTTTTCACAGACACCGCTCTAGATGCATTTGCTATGCTGAGGCAGGCTACCACCAACGTAGCCTCGCCATCACTTCCGAAACCAACTTCCCCAATTGCTTTAGTCACAGACGCTTGGGACAGAGCCGTGGGCGCGGTGTTGCAACAACACTTGGCCGGTATTTGGCAATCCGTTACACTCCTCTCCAAAATACTACAACCGACCGAATCCAAGTATAGCACTTCTGGCCGCGAAGTTTCCGCTATCTACCTAGACATTCGCCAATTTAGATACATCTTAGAGGGACGCGAATTCACGGTCTTCACCGACCATAAACCGATCGTCAAAGCACTGCGCGCCACCACGGACAGATACACTCCCAGAGAGTCTAGACTTCTGGATTACATCACTCAGTACACAAGTGATGTACATCATACCTCAGGCTTTGATATTGCCGTCGCAGACGCGCTATCTTGCATTCACAATCAGGACCTCAGCACCCCCGGCCCGATCGAACTCGAAGCTACGGCATCCGCCAAAGCAGACGATCTTGAGATAGAAAAGCTCCCTAGCACCTCATAGCCGCGGCTCCAGTCGGTTTTTACTCCTGCAACCGAAGGTTACATACTGTATGACACGTCCAAAGGCAGCCCAAGGCCATTAATGCCGTCAGTTTTCAGGCAACAGGTTTTCGAAACCTTCGCACGGTTTGTCCCACCCGGGTATAAGGGTTTCTACTAAACTCGTCTGTGACCGTAATATTTGACACATTACGAACAGTGATGTCACTGCTTGGGCCCGTAGGTGCATCCAATGTCGACAGCCGAAAGTGCTTGGGCGCTCATAAAGCCTATTATCAAAATTTCCAGCCGTCGAATTACGTTTCCAACATGTATGAGTCGACCTAGTAGGGCCGTGGTCTCAGTCAAAGGGCAGCATATTTTTTCACATTTGTGGATCGCGTCACCAGACGGCCATCAGCTGTGCCTTTGCAAGTTGCAGCTAGGGAAACCGTCTTCTAAGCTTTCTCAGAACACGGTGGCATCATTTAGTTGTCCAGTAGTGGTCACCGTAGACCTCCGCTCGCATTTCGACGGAGCCTTCAGTAGTCTTCCACAACGATTAGGCACCCCTTGTATTCATATCACAGCCTACCACCCCCCAGCAAACGGAATGGTAGAACGCTTTCATCGGCAACTGAGGGCAGCTTTAGCAGTTCACAAAATCCAGACTGGCGAGAACCACTGCGGCTAGTACTTTTAGGTTGCCGCAAAGATTTCAAGGCCGATCTACCAAACACATCAGCCGAACCCGAATTCAGCTGTGCGCTTCGACTTCCTGGTGACATGGTAGCCCCAAAGTCCGTCGTCACTTTTGACCACTCCGACTACGCCGCCAAGCTGGCCCACCGGATACGCAATTTACACCTTCCCGAGGCTGGAGAACAAAACGCGGTGGTTTAAGTATACCCAATCCCCCAAGACTGTACGCAAGTTTACCTTAGGACAGGGGCAGATGTACCTTACATGTGTGGAAATCCACACTGGCCGTTGTCACGTACTTGTATTGTTGAGACCATACTCTTTATCTTATTGACCCTCGAAAAAGTACGGCATGCATCAACCACCACACTTCGAAATTTGTTTATTTTTTGCTCTCGTAAAGTGGCATAATTTTGATTCGAACTTGGACTGCCGGGTAGGGGGGTAAGTTCCGACCTGGATATTTTTGAATTGGCACGGAATCCTGGAATTCTGGGGCGCTAATTTTGAAACACATGAAATTGACCTGCCAAGCTTATCTTGAAATATGAGTTATTTGCTGGGTTTTAAGTGACTTACCTGGTATATTTATAAAGAGAGAAAAATGGGCGATTTTTCCTTGGTAAAAACACCCTGATCAACGAAATGGTCATCATTTTTGTATAGCGGACTCTAAAATTGAACTGGGGTGTCGATTCGTATCTGGCAATGGCAAAAAATGTGTGAAATATTTTATAAACGTTGGACTGTTTCTTAATCATTATTTGGAAAAATGATCCTCACTTATCACTGTCCCAAAATCCCTGTATTGTGTGAAAAACGTGCTCCTAGTGGTGGTGCGCTTTCCGAAAGACCATTGGGCGATGTGATCTGACATAGTGAAGTTTGGCTAAAAGAATAACTGCAAGAATACGGAAACTGTGTTTTTCTACCTGCGGGTACACCATTGGCGTAATGAGTTACGTAAGTGATGGGTGGAAGTAGAGCAGGTTTTGTCAGTCGATCTTCACGAAATATTTAACAAAGCACGGAGTTTTCTATATACCACGCCCAAACTCGAAAATTATCGCCCCCTATATGAAGCTAGTATTCCCAGGCTTGCTCACGTGGAACGAGACTCACATGCAAGAGAAATGAAAAGGCAACAACAAAATGGCTTCAGGGAAGCAACACGGTAATCAAAATGTGGTGGCCCCATAGGGACCATGTTGACATCCTCGTTGTCCTCCGCGCTGGTCATCGAGCCAGACAAAGCACTCGTACTCGTCTTCCTTTCTGAATCCCGCGCATTGGAAATGGGCCCATCGACCACAGGAGCCACATTGCACCCACTGAACGTCCTCGTCAATGTTCACCGTTGGTTCTTCCAATCTGCATACGCTGCAAACGTCCTCCCGAATTGGTGAAGCCGCTGGATCCACACGTCGACGCTTGTTTTCCGTTTTGCATGGTGTCGGCGTATTGGTGCGCAACCGACGGAAATCCAAGGCTTGCAGTGGGTTCCCTATGAAAACTTTATCTTCAGAAGCACACCACGTGCGTACGCAGTCAGCCGACCTAAGACGGCCTGCGTCCATTAAAGATGTTTTGGAGCCTTAAAGGGAATCATCCTTTCGCTCGCAAGCCGATGCCTACGAACATTCACTAAAGAGTCGGTGCGTTCGAGAATTTTTTTAAACACATCGTACATCGATGACCTCCGAGACAGACTGGTTTTCAAATGCCTGTTCTCAGTCTCAACCCCATTTGTGGTATAATTACCATGAAGCAAATACTGCCGGGTGGCATGTGCAGCCCAGCTAGTCTTATAAGGCATCCAAGTACTTTCAAGTACTGGGATGCCTCGGAACTTCGACCGTCAATGGCAGATAAGAACCTATTAAAAGCTGCGCTGTCCTCCGCGTACACCATATCGCGCATCCACTGGACTATTCTGCCTCGATCTGTGATGGATACACGTGACGGCAGACCGCATCTTCGAGGCATATCCTTTACGACGTGGAACTTACAGAATACAACCTGCGACTTCGGGTACTGTGTCCTCAGAGCGTTATACTGCGCCAGACTACGGTCTACCACTATAGTTTTACAATTTCTGGTCTTGGGCAGAGATTGGGCAAAAAACGCAACGGCTGTTTCGTAGCTAGTGCCGCTTTCGTTGGGCATAAGACCATACAAAATACTGTGCCCTAACCCGGTGTCGTCTACGACCATAACGTGCCACAAGACATACCCACCGTATTTCATTTGATGCGTGGCATCGGCTAACATCACGTCACCAAACCTGCCAACGAGCTCGTTACTTACAAGAGGAACAAAGAGAACAAACTTATCATGCTATCGTCACTAATGACCTGTGAATACCCCTGATTTCTCAATAACTCACCTACACGCGTTGCATCCTTAGTGTGGTCAACGGAACCTAATCTTTTCCTTATGGGGCGGACGTCTTGACTGCGAAGGCGACGGCTAAACATTCGTCGGGTGTAATCCCTAAGCTCGGCAGTATTACGAAAACTCTCCGTCATACTGAACACGTGACTCCCTTGGTCACTAGTCAAGCGGCGGTTATGGACGTGATAGCCCTCGGTGTCTCGTTGGAAGTCGTGGTTATGGACCATGGCCCACTGCGACACCATGTAGGATGAGCCGACGGCACGCACCGAGACGAATGCTTGACAACCAAGGTTGGGGTATCTGCAAACAGTTAATATTAGGAACAAGTAAGGAAACAAACTAACCTCTTCCAGAGCAGTTTCTTCTTCTCCGATGGACGCAGCAATATTTGGTGGAATAATACTGCGTGCCAGGTTGTAAAATTATGCCACGTTTACTTGCCATTTCCCTTGTTCGTGAATCGTATACGTAAAAACTAGAACAAGTGGTTGATTGGAAGTCCCGAAAATCGGATCTAAGTGCATCCAATTTCGGGTACATCTTCTTAACCGTGGCACAGAACTGGGCAGAATCATCAGCGATGTTTCGCTCCACATCGAGAACCTGACAGTGCGAGAAAGAAATGGCAAGTGAACATCAAGCCTACCGTTGCGGATTATATATGACCAATAACCCAATGAACAAACTGCAACGGCTAAGCCAATAACGGGAGGGCTAATTATCGAGATTTGAACAAGAGAAACAATTTTCAACAAAAATTACCAATGAACTTTCGTAAAGTTCCTTTCTATAAAGCACACTTTTACGGTGTTTTTGTTCAATTTCCTTGCAAAAATTATTCCGTCAGCTGTTTGAGGTCTGCATTACGCTTAGCCAGGTCGGAACTTGCCCCATTCTCGGACTTCCGTGACGGTGGTACCTTTGTTGAACTCTGGTCCTCACTGCTAAACGTTGTGGCCGTGAAGTTGAGATTTGTACATATTTACATGCGTATGACTTGTTAATGCAGTACCTTAGAAACTACGAATCAATCTTGTTCTGGTTTTGGGATTCGTTTGAATTGGCTATGCGTTACTCACGATCGGAATAACCCTTACAGTACTCAACTTGGAATCTCCACGAGGAAGTCAGTCAGAAATGCCAAGAAGAAAACAAAGGCAAACCGAAGCTGGACAGGAAGTAACCCGGAAAGTTCCTGGGGTATTCTTGGGTGATACCGATTTCTCAGATACGGCTAGGTCTGCTAGTCCTGTCAGTGCAATTTCATGTACTTCAGCCAGTAGTGTAGAATTCAAAGGTGGTGATGCTTATGGATTGAGAATAGTAGAATTAGAAGCCCAGCTTAGGTAGGCCGGGGAAGAAGCTGAATCAACCAAGAAAGAACAAAAAACGAAGGCGGGAGCGAGAGGTGATCTTGGAGACCATGGAGCTTGCGGCCATTCAGCCTAGAAATTCCGTGGAAAGGTTGAAGCCGACTTTTGCCAGCGTAACGCAAGCTACTGACTTACCAAAGGTGGGATTGTCCCCCTTTTAACAGGGGTGCAGAAAAGTACTGCAAGTTCATTGAACAATACGAGAACTTTGTGGATAGGAGAGTATCCGATGCAGGACAGAGATTCCTGTATCTGCTACATTACTGTCGTGAAAGAGCCAGAGAAGCAATCGACGGGTGCTCGATGCTGGATCTCGAAGAAGGTTACGCTCAGGCACGTGAACTCCTGAAAGACATGTTTGTACAAGCATTTAAAGTCGCCCGGAATTTGATCGATGGTGTACTATCAGAGGCAAAACATTCCAAAGGCGAGTCGAGCTCTCTAGTCAGTCCGCTGATAAAAATGCAGAACTGCAGCATCGCTTTGAATCACCTAGATTACCGATCGGACCTGAACGCACTTCACACATTGGAGACCATAGTGCGTAGTTTACCCACAGAACTTCAGAAAAGATGGACCGAGGAAGCCGAGGAGATCAGTAGATTTGGGCGAGAAACTACGTTCGAAGATCTGAAGCAAATTAAGGGCCATCATGCCCGAATAGCAAGCTGTCGTTTTGGACAACTTGTGCGCGAGGCGAGCAAGATACCTGAGATCACGACAACGCAAAGCTGGACCAGGGAACAAAGTAGAGGCCAGCCATAGGCAAATGTCGACGAACGACGGGACATGGCTAAGAGACCGGATGCGTGCTTTGTCTGTCTCATCGATTCACATCGAGCAGCGGTGTGCCGAACGAAACCCAGTTGAAGTCAGGATACAAGCCATGGGTAATACCATACTGCACAAACCCAAGAAATTGAATGCCAAAGAAAACCCCACGCCAAGTGTGGTCTGCTTGGTGCCTCGCTCCACCAGCAAGCCCATTCGACTGGGAGTAATAGCAATCGGCGTACAAATCCCAGTTGGGGTTTTAAGAGCGTTGGCTTTCGTAGATAGTAGCTTGGATACCACTCCAGTAAGGAAGGAGTTTTCAGAGAGATATAGGATCAGAGGGAATCAACCTTCGTTAGCGGTGAGCAAAATGAGGAGCACCCAGATCATCAAGTCGACCAAAATGCACCCACAAATCGCTTCCTTAGTGAACAACTATGGAGCAGGAACTTCAGAAGCATTCACCATAAAAGTTCTGCCTATGAGAGCATCTCAGCCAGCATAATATATTCTGACTCAGTGGCCGCATCTCGACGGGGTTACGATCGAGGAGTGGCAGAATAACGGAATCGATCTGCTGACCGGCTGTGATGCACTGGAAGCGCACTGGGTTTTGGATCAAAGAATGGGAAGCCGCAAAGCTCTTTATGCAGTACGCACTATATTCGGCTGGACTTTACATGGTAGTAGAGATGGCAGATGCGGCAAACAAATCCAAATCAACTGCACACTGGTGGAAACAGCGAACATTGAACAGGCATTCCAACAGCAGTATAACGCCTAATTTGCCGATCTGGCCATTGATAGAGATGCCCCATCGCGAGAAGATAAGTCCGCCTTGAAAATGGAGGCCGAGAACGCCAAGTATGTGATAGATCGTTTCGAGGTTCCTGTCCCGTGGAGACCCAAAATGAAACCCATGCCAGGCAACAGAGAAGTGGCTCCGAAAAGATTACGCCTTCTCAAAACCAGGCTAATTCTGGAACCACAATTAAGGATAGAGTACACGCGAGCCGTGCAACATAACATAGACTTGGGTTATATAGAAAGAGTGGATACAGCGGTTATCAGCGCAAACTTGAGGTGGTACTTACCCCATCACCCGATCGTGAACCCAAAAAAACCGGGGAAGGTCAGGGTGGTTTTCGACTGTGCCACTAAATGTTAGGGTGTGTCACTCAACGACCATATACTACAGGGCCCAGACTGGACAACACCACTGGTCGAGGTTTTATGTCGTTTTTGGCTGGGAAATGTGGCCGTCGCTGCGGACATACGTGAAGTGCTTCTACAGGTGAAGATGCCCGTTAAAGGTAGGGACGCCTTCCGTCTTCTTTGGTGGCATGAAAGCGCCGTAAATCGTGCACCGGACGAACACAGGCTGACCGTGCATCCTTTTGGATGGTATCATCCCCCTTCTGTGATAATTTTGCCCTCCGGGAAACCCTCAAGCTTTATGACGGCACCAGCAATCCGTGTGCAAGAGCAATAGACCGCACCTACGTGGACGATTTTCTGATTTTTTGACGACCAAATTACTGCTATCCTATATAGGACCGAACTGGCCTCCACTCTAAAGGCAGGAGGGTTCAAACTCACAAAGTGAAATTCAAGCAGCCAGGGGTGCTCATTGTTACCTTGAAGTCCGAGAAAAGGGAGTGCGCGAGAGAGCCCTTGTGATTCTCCTCACAAATGGAGCGCACGCTTGGGGTTCAATGGAAACCTTAAGGTGACGAATTCATATTCACTGTGGACCTACCCAAACGACCAGCCACCCGGAGAGGAATCCTACCATCAGTCTCAAGCCTCTATGATCCCCCGGGTTTCGTTTCGCCATGATTGTTACCAGGGAAGTGCTTGTTACAATCGCTGTGCCAAAGAGGGACGGGTTGGGACGAAACTCCTCAGGATGGCGATGACCAGGTATGGCTCGACTGGTTGCACAGCCTAGATCAAATTGGCGAGATCAAGGTACCAAGGTGCCTGACAGGAGTCATATGTACAAACGACGCTCAACTCCGCTTATTTTCTGACGCACCCGAAATAGGCTACGGGAAAGTGGCTTACGGCTGCTGGGTAGACGCAAATGGTGGGCGGCACGGTCAGATAATATTCGCGAAGACAAGAGTGGCCCCACTGAAGACGGTGTCCACCCCGAGGCTGGAACTGACTGCAGCAGTAGTAGCCGTGAAATCCGCGACACTGATTAGGAGATGCTTCGATCGGATAAACTGGGAACCAAACTTTTGGACGGACTCAGCCACGGTACCACATTACATTGACAACATTACCACTCGCTTTAACACCTTCGTGGCCAACAGACTCACTTTGATCCACGAGTCGACTAAACCGATCAATGGCACTATGTACAATCCGCCAGTAACCCGGCCGACACCTGCTCAAGGGGCCTCAAATCACTAGAGAGGTTGCGGATGTGGACAATGGGACCGGATTTCCTAACTGCAGCTAAAGAGATGTGGCCAACGCTACCAATGGCTAAGCCTGATGATGGCAATATCAAGACCAAAAGACTGATACTGGCTACAAACTCCATGGAAAGCGTAAGCTTAATAGAAAACTGTGCCAATTCCCCGACTGGATAAAAATGGTAAAAGCCTTGGTCTGGTGCACACGATGCAAAGTACTTCTAATAATTTTGAAGGGCACACTACCACAGAATACATTAAATGTGGGGACGATACTTATGGGCTAGCTGAACCAAACCGAACTCGACGTTCTACGCCTACTACGACTAGACGCCTTCCCGTTCGAGACCCGTGAGCTAGCCAGGATAGATGATAACACCGAAGGAAGCAGGCCGTTGTACAGCAGTATCCGAAGAATAAACCCTATGCGAACCAGAGGACTACTGATAGTTGGAGGGTGGCCGACGAGTTCAAACCTGGAATACGAAACAAAATGCTCCATAATATCTCCCGGTGACCACTACATAACGTGCTGTCTGATAGACCATGTACACCGAAAAAAGAGACAAGCAGGTTTGAACCACTTATTGAAAAATATGCGTCGATGGTTTTGGATGACAAAGGGACCATCGACGGTCAAGCGATTCATGGGCAACTGCATCACTTGTCTTCGCCGGAGGGCGCTAGCAGGCCAACAACTGATGTCCTCCCTTCCGGCCGTAAGAGTTCAATCGGAATGGTGCCCGTTCGTGGAAATTGGCGTTGACTGCTTTGTCTCTTTACTTGTACGACAACAAAAGAGCACCCAAAAGAGGTACGGCCGCCTGATAACATGTTTACAATCCAGAGCAGTCCATCTTGAAGTAGTGCGTAATATGGCCACCGATTAATTTCTAATGGCCTTTAAAAGGTTCACCGCGAGGCGGGGCGTCCCCAATATTGTATACTCAGACAATGGCTCGAACTTCGTTGGGGCTCATAAGGAGTTAGAAGAATGGTGGAACCGCCTGGACCACGCCAAAATACAAAACGATACGGTAGCAAAGGGGATGGAATGGCACGTCAACCCACCTTATGCCAGTCATCATGGTGGCTTTTGGGAAAGGTAATACGATAGACCAGGAAAATACCCACGGCCCTGACCTGAAAACAAAACCCCGATGACGAGATGCTGTCTACTTTACTAACAGAAGTAGAACGCATACTGAAAAACAGACCCCTGTTGCCGATCCTCCCAGATCTGGAAGGCAAACCGGCTCCCACTCCCAAAGATCTGTTATTATTGCGGTCAAAAGTAGGAGCAATCACACCGAAAATTCTACGTGGAACATATATCGTAGGATGGAAACAAGTGAACCACCCGGGACAGGCTTTCTGGAAGCGATGGACGAGGGAGTATCTACCGACACTGCAGCTTCGGCAAAAGTGGGTCTCCGAACAGAGGTCGTTCAGACGTGGTGATGTCGTCATCCTCGTGGGGAGCCACTTACGTAAAGACGAATGGCCGATTGGAGTGATCAAGGACTGCCGTACAGAAATCGATGGCCTCGTGCGCACGGTGGTGGTGAGAGCGAACAAAGGAGACTTATTGCGAGATATCCGTAAGATATATTTGATTGAAGGTGACAACGGCGAGGGCGAAGTCGACGCAAAGAGACCAAGCTAGACCCAAGTCTACTGGTACCAACCGAAGCATTTATTTATTTAATAATTCCTCATGCATTCTTCCGTAGGATCCGACCCTTCACACAGTCTTTGAAGTATATTTGTGTCTGATTTCATACGATGTTCACGACCAAAAATGGAGTTGGTTGTCGAAACCCCAATTTATTGCACGACACGACATTGGTTGTGAAGTAGTGGAAACCCTTGAACAAGCACTTGTTGACCGCATGCAGAAACATATCTATTTCCGGGATCTCTCATTTGTATCTTTATTCAACTTGTGTTCACGTGGATATAAGTTGCGTATCGAACATCCAACGTCATAACACTACAGTTTGAGCCCCTGATGTTCGAGCACCCTGTAGCCATCTCGACTCTTCATCGAGAATTCTCAGTCTTCATCCTGCCACGTGCTCCAATCTTATACGGGTAGCCTTTTTCCTCTACATTCCGCAATCTGTCTAAGCATCCCCATCATATCGAAGCCCCCTTTCCGTATACGGATAATGTCGTATGATCCTCAGACGAAACTCTAAGACATCGAGGTATGCAGCATAACCTCAAGAAAGCCCGCAAGCTTGCCTGCGACTGGCCAACGACAGATGAAGCCCATAGCGACCCATGAATGCCCTGGATTTAGGATCTAGGTAGAATAGGGTGAATCAGTACCCTAAATTACTCCTTGGATGTTGACCGTTTCATGAGGGGATTTGGTGGTCGGTGTGAGGTACATGTGTGTGAAATCCACATTGGCCGCTGTCACATACTCGTATTGTTTAGACCAAACTCTTTATCTTATTGGCCCTCGAAAAAGTACAGCATGCATCAACCACTACACTTCGAAATTTGTTTATTTTTTGCTCTCGTAAAGTGACATAATTTTGATTCGAACTTTGACTGCCGTGACGGTGGTACCTTTGTTGAACTCTGGTCCTCACTGCTAAACGTTGTGGCCGTGAAGTTGAGATTTGTACATATTTACATGCGTATGACTTGTTAATGCAGTACCTTAGAAACTACGAATCAATCTTGTTCTGGTTTTGGGATTCGTTTGAATTGGCTATGCGTTACTCACGATCGGAATAACCGCCACAGCAAGCGCTCCTCTAAAACCTGCCCACTCTGGCCCTTAAGGAGTCCTACGCCGCCTGGAGAAAACATTCGTCATTAACCACAAGGGCAGAGAGGATACGGTTACCATGGGAAGAATTAAACAAGCTGTTCTGGCTGAATCCATTCCGTCCGAAATCACCCCGTTGAATTCTTGGGGACCAGCACCCATGTCCCCGGCTTTCCATATACCGTCCGTGCCTGCACTGATGGCCCAGTTGCCCGGCCGCCCCGACACAGCCCTCAACACACAGCTGCCTTCACTGACTTCCACTCTCGGACAAGTGATCGAGGAGCCACTTTCTTTCCGCAGATACGATGTGTTGGATCCAATACAAAAACAAGAGCAAATAATCAGAGTAACAGAAGTAAAAGTGAAGGTTCTTTCTTGCCCTCTGTTGTGGCTGCCCATTCAAGGTTGTTTCCACATCGAGGTCATTTACTATTTCCATTTTGTCGCTAAAATCTTTGGTGATGTTCTGCTCATCCATTGCCTCCGGACACCATTACTGGAAGCCCGCAGTTTCAGAAGGACTTGCACCGTATTTCAAAAATACCCATTTGCTAACGACAGGATTCCAACAGCTTTCCGAGACCCATGCGCAGGACACATGCATCACCGGAAAGATCGACCACAACACTCCTTTATGAAGCCGAACTTTTACTCGGTCATTAACCAGAGTGAGTGGAGAGAAAACCCCACTGACACCTCCGCAGCAAGCACCGGACAATCCTACCTCTTGAGTTGAACCTACGAGGTTCTTCGGGTCGGCTCTCCCCAATGTCTCGCTTCGGGTGCCAACCACAACATTCTGCCGCATGTGACTTTACTTGCTCCTTTTTGTTTTTTCTTTTCTGTTTTCCTCCTTGGGGGATTTAGGGTGTCAATTCGCTTTTGAATCAAACAAATGGTTTCAGTTGGATGTTTATCCTTACTTCTCAAAATGATTCGTTCAATTCGGAGCAGTCTTACATTTTTCCTTCGTTGTCATGTTTGTTCGTCCGTCAGGTGACTGGGTGTCATCCACGGGCAGTGCCACCGGTTCCGAGAACTCTGGAGCTGCGGTCTAAACCCACGTGGGGTTCCAGAGCCACGAGGAAAGGCAACGTTTATTTATTCCACTGGCTTTATCACAGGCGGCATACCAGATCGCTTCCCAGACTCCTAAATCGAAGCCCTTCTTCGGAGCGGTCTTCAAGGAAGGAGCCCCTATAGTGACCAGCCGATCTCACTCTGTCTATCTCTTATTTAACTGTACTTTTCGAGCACGCGGCAACGTCAAGCGCTACTTCCGAAACACTTCCTCTGCACAAGCCAGCGTGAGGTCTCTATACTCAGGCCCTGTGAAAATACACGTGGTTGGCATACCATGGTCTTTTCTCGTTGACTTCCTCGACGAACTCGGTCGTACAAGCTGAGGGAGATTGCCCTCCAATACAGTGACGTCAGCCGAATAGAGGAATAAGGACCAAAGAGGAAGGATAGAAGTGGAAGATTCCCCCACCACGGAAGGTATTTGCAGCGCTCGTCGCACGGAAGACCCTTTCGTCGACATTGATGGGGATACCAGTCGGGTGCACTGCCGCGCATGCAGGTGATGGACACATTACCAGTGTGCTAATTATAAAAACGAAGAAGATTACTTGTGCGTTTGATGCCTATCTAAACCAAGGTACGTTTTTATGGAAGAACCACAAGTTACACTGTCAACACCACTAGTGAACTACCGTTCATGAGAACTCTTTTCTCTCTTTCCGGGTTAATAATGCCTCGGACACTAATAGACCCCAGACTCCTAGGCGAGGGCCGGCTGTGGCATCGCTAAGTCCCGTGTGTATGGTTTCCTCCCATCGGCGGCACAGGTGGATGGTGGCATCGAGACATGGTCCCCTAGATGACCGAGATCAACTGAAATTTGTTGGGCCAAGGGTGGCCGGCGCACGGTACGCCCTAATTTAAATCTAAGGGTCCCCAAAGTTGTTCTCTTCAAGGGGGGATTGCTGAGGAGATCTGGAGATGACACAGCATGGTTGTGTAAAACTATAACAAAATAAAGATTATCGTGTACGTAGGCCTGAGTTGTCCGTATGACTTGTGATGCAACGGGGGAATGCTTCGATGACTGTCGTCGTCTTTTTTCATTCCATACGCTTATAATTTTATCCATACACTTATTGTATTGTGTATTACTTTTTGATTTGTATCTCACTTTTTCATGATCATATACGTCTGTGTTCATTGTTTATCCCATTATTATATCACGTATGTTTTCTACGTCATATTTATTTAATCACATTGTGATGTCAATTCAAATTTTCATCACTTTTGGACTATTCGTCCACAGTGGTATGGCCGCATTCTTTTTTCATGAACGCTTGACTTTGTCTGATGGGAAGGCCCTACAACTGTTCTCAACTACGGTGCCCCATATAGCTAGTATTTCTGATTGTTAGAATAAGCAGTACAAACGCCATAGAAACGTTTTTTCATTGACTGACAGCAGTGGCCGGAACTTATGGCTTGTTGTCCGTCCCACAGGCTGACTTAACGAGGAAGAATCTTCAACAGTTCACACCGATTCCGTATGCCCACGGATATTAAACACTCGTTCCTAGGTTAGGAACTTACGGCCTGAATGCCAATAAGTTACATTTACAGTCAAGTTCGAGTGCGTTCGTGGTTGAGAGATAAGCCGCTGTGCCGTATGGGAAGAAAGCGGTTGCTTTCATTATATAAACAATGTAAGCCAATAGGGTTCTTAATTGCAACGCGGGAATTAGTTATCCTAACTGCCGTACGTCCATTTATCTAATTATTTGGAGATACAGCGGTTCAGACTGTTTGTTTTCCGACAGTGTTTCACTTTATCAATTGCAAAGGCAGTAGTAAATTTTTGTGCTCGATATGGGACTTAGTCATAACAACTTCATTGAGGTAAAGGGGTTGATTTTTGAGCAATTAACGAACGTGGACTACTACCTGCTTCGTAACTGTCACCTGAACACTATGTCCAGCATTATGGTCGCATTTCTCCTGCATCATAATAACTACCGGAAAGAAAGCCCAGCTTGTCGCAAAGCAAACACGGGCCAAAGATGGGGTCTCTGGGAATAATAATCCCACTTTCTGGTGAACTAGGACAGGCGCCACTTTCTCGTCCCTGTATCATTCTATTGGTTCACGAAGAGAAAACTGATGCACCGAGGGAGGAGGAGCTACCGCTCTTTTTTGCAGCCTTGATATTTGTTTAGTTGACGGAGTGAAAACTACCTTGCATTGGAGCATAGGGACGGTAAACCCTCTTTACTCCCTTCGTTCACAAAAAAAGGGGACCAAAAGCCGGGGTTGCTAGTCTCGTGGACCCCTCTTTCGACCCCCATCTGCATTGTGAAAACGGGAGCTAATTCAGTGGATTTGATCCGCTTGTGCAGGCTGGGACGCTAAGTTCATTAGTGCTGCTTGCACAGTGTTCTACTGCTATTAGCTCCTATTTAACTTCAGTGCCATGACCACTTGCAGATCACAATCATGCGATTCCTCAGTCTGTTACACTTGACCACTACTCTTACATTGATTGATAAATTACTACATTAGTCATAAAAATATAAGGGCTCTCCACAATCAGTTGCATCTACCGGTGATTTCTGTGTCCACTCATCACCTCAGCACCTATGTCACTTCCGTTTTGCGCGTATTTAACATCACAAAGTTCCATTTCGTGCCAGTGCACATGAGTCACAATTGGTTATATTTTTACGTAAAGAGCAACCAGCTTTGTAGAGCCAGTTGCAGTTTTGGTAATTATTGCGCGCTGAACAATTCACAAAAAAGAACGCGAGCTATTGCGCTCCACCGACTGAATTCGGCACATTCCGCAGATTTTCTCGTCGTTTTAACAAAACGAATACCTTCTGAAAGAGCACGCACTCAAGCTTGCAAGAGGCGTGATATACGTTCGTATGTATAAGCAATAAAAAGGCACAAAATGCCGTTGTTAGCAATCGCTGCCTGCGGCTGAAGATCAGGGAGGAGGCGTCAGAAAAAGTGAGCCTGTGGTAGGATAGTTATCGGAGAGTAACAAACGTTACGAGGTCAGGAGGATGGAAATAGAGAACTTTATGTCAGCAGGCAATTGGACTGATGGAGTGAGCTGACGGATTCCAAACAAGAAGCAGGCTGAAAAAGGGCTCCGAAGAGATTAACAGAACTGGGCATTCAGTATTCGGTAGAAGTGTTATCGATAATAAATAGGGCTGTGAAAGAAGTGGAGAGGATGAGTTCTGAGAAACTGGGCATGAGTAAGAATGTAATTGGTAGGTATCGACATAAGACATCAGAAGAGAGTGGGAGCAGAATGCCAAGGGGACTGACGTTGGGACCACTAAAACGTGATCGCTGAACCCTATAGGCAAGATGTGGGGGCTGTGGTTTATAGATATGGAGTGAGCAGGAGAGCAACGGGCGCAAGAGAATAACTAGTACTTCCGGGCAACCACGGAGTTAGTAAGCTGGTGATAGAGACACAACGGGGCGACAATAATCAAAGCGAGAACTGATAGAGGTACGGAGAAAATAGGTGGGTATGTAAACAGTGTCAAAGCGACGGCGACGGGAAGCAATGAGAGTAGTGATAAAACGGTGGAACGATAATAGCTTAGGCTTGCGATCTGCATCCTATGCCTCTGAATGGGGCCGGCCGTGTTCTAGGCACCCAGCCGGGAAAGTGTTCCACGAAGTGAGTACTGGAGGTGATACCCGTCAGCCTCATTGCGCCCGCAAGTGGCTGCTGATGCCCTGAACCCCCGGAGTGCTTCAGACAAAGCTGAAGATTTGACAGGGCCCTGCACCTTCGTGAATAGATGATGATTGGGTTACACCGGGAACACGATGTGGGGGAGGGAATCATGATGTACCAGAAAAGTGGCTAGGCCGTGAATTGTCCTGAAGTGCGAGGCCAGTTGAGCCATTGACCAGATAACGGGAGCACAACGAGTTGGCTACCAGACGAGAGAAACGGAATGGAAGCCGGGGTTGAAGCCAGAGCAACGGGATGTCATAGGAAGCATCAGGCGCATAGACAGCGGACCGAAAAAGGAAAACAAAAAGAGGAAGGCGGTCCGGGAGGTTCTCAGATTAGGACTTTTGGCCAGCGGCGATCGCGGAACATCAAGTCTTCCAAACAGTGGATCCTCGGAGCCCTCTGGAGACGAGCGTGACTTTAGGGCCTGTAGGAGAGTAGAACCTACGGAGAGGTCACTAAATCCAAAAGAGATCCACGAGGGGTGGGGGATTACAGATACTTAAGGGTTCATCCGTAAAGAGATAAAAGTAAGGGTGAGTGTGTTGCTAAGTATAAAGACGGGGAGGGAGGTCAGTGGGGATCGCAGCTCTCAAAAGCCGAGCCAAGGGAGACGAAGTCAGTGATCAACAGCATAGCGGTAGGCACACTTGAGTGGATCAGAAGTGCAGGCTGCAAAGCTAGCAGCGAAAAGAGGCTGGGTACACTGAGGGGTGGCTTATTCCTAATCCTGAAAACGTTGGACGGTAAGAATCGTGACACAAAGTCGAGATTTTGTAATTTCGCTGAGAAAAAAAGGTGCATTGTCAAGTGCCATCGGTGCTTGCGCCATGAGGGAAATGCTGTTGGAAGTAAAGAACTGGTGGTAGAGTCTTAAAAAGTCTGTTTAGCATGAAGAGTCAAACCCATGAAGGCCCAACCCGAAGGAGTTCGCAGCTTTGGCTTTAAGTCTAGATTGTGTGCACGCAGAAGCTCTTTGACGAAGGCAATTTGTATATTCTCAAGAATATAATAAGGGAGCACGGCCAGGAGGTGGAGACGAGCTGGCAGTATTACAACAGTGGTCTTACATGAGCAAAAGACGTGGATAAGCTGCGGTCATATTGCAAGAAACACCGAAGTGTCAGGCTTGATGTTCGCTAGCTTTGGCGGCTTAGAATGATGCCTGTTCTGAGAGGCTGAAAGGGCAGGATTAATATATTTCGAGACCTCTAAAGGCGGGGTTGACCGGGGGGGGGCGGTGGCCTCCAGGGATACTTTGATGGGGCGACAAGTTTCATTTGAGGAGTGGAAGAAAACGTTTGTCAGCAGAGAATTTTATACATCATGGACTTCTGAGAGAGAACGAATAATCAGAAAGTTCCGCGGGGTTGTAAATATGTAGTTATGTTGGAACGCTTACGCCATTTCCATTTCTTCGGCAAGGAGGATCAGGCATCCTGGCGAAGAGCGTAGAAGCTGTCGTTGATATGCACGAGAAACGGCAGCTGGCCTAAGACATCACCTTGAATGGTTTCATTACTGACAGGTTTGGCTGGAGACAAGTGACCATCGAGCATCATGGCTTGGGACCTGTGGGACAGGCATGATGATACCCACGTCAGGGGATGATCCGCAAGACGGAAAGATTTTATTTTACCTGCCCGGTGTTCGTGGGGGACACGGTCGAGCACAATAAACATGTTCACATGCTGGAGAACTACGGATCTGACAGCCTTAATTGAAGACAAAAACTTTGAGGAAGTCCAGTTGGCAAAAAGGCCGAAGAGGAAGTTCAGAAATCCAAGCTGACCACGGATCGGTGGGCTGTTGGTCTGAAGATTGTTGACAATTCTTCTGACTAATATCTATGTGGTTTGCAAACACTGAATGTGTGGTCAATGGGCCCGAAGGTATCAGGGATGTGCTGCGGGTCCGTTTTGAACGGAGGTGGTGATGGAGGTGGGGGGAGGGGTTAAATTTGCATTGAACGGAGATAGTGAAGAGATTACGTACAAACCAGTATGAGTCCAGATCACCACAACAAGAATGGCAAGTGGGACGCCATTTGGCCTTTTTGAAAGAAGCATCAGCCAGTGAGTCTGATTTATGGAAACCGGAGAATTAGATTGTATGTGGCGGGCAGGGGAGGGATAAGCTAACTTGTGAGATGGTAATGGCTGGGATGGTCAATATACACCCAAAGGTTTTACTTGATAACTCCCAGACTAAAGCTTGAATGTGAGCAGCTGTTGTGAGAGTGAAAATGGGAGAAGCAAGCAGGTCGAGGACAACGGACGGGATGCCGTAATCCGCCGAGAACAAATGGAGTAGGTCCACAAGACCGACGGAAGAGAAGCACTGGCTCTTGGCTCTGACAGGGCTGCTTCGGTGAGGGGAATCGGAATATTACCGGGCCAGTAATGGTTCATATGAAAAATGCTCGATGAGTAAAGATCCCCGTACCAGATGGCTTTCCCAGACCTTTGGCTCGGAGGCTAGAGGGGTACTTAGCCACACTGTTCAACAGATACCCCAGGGAGGCTGTGCCGCCGAAAGAGTTGTGAACGGTGAGAATCTTACCAATCCACAGGGAAGGTTCAAGAGTCAAGGTGACGGACTGTCGATCTGTTGGCGCACTGTCAGTGGCACTGTAAGTAACGAGAAACTTATCCGGAATGGCTCAGTAAGACTTCTGGAGGGAAACCACCTAATCGCAGACGAGCAGCACGGCCTTAGAACAGGGCAGGAGCATTCTGAACAACCTACCAAACCTTTTCGATTAGGCAACTGAGAGGTTGAGCTAGAGGGAGAAGGTTAAATTCTGCTTCCCAGACTTCCGCAAGGCCCTGGATAGCGTGGAGCACAAGTTGCTTCTACCTAGGCTAGGGGGTGAGCTTGGTTAAATGGTTAATGCGGCGAATAAAGGCTTACCTGGCTGACCACAGATTCCAAGTCCAAGTTGAGGACACAAAGTTCTCGGTAGCTACGGCGCCTACTGAGGTTCGTCTGGGACGGCTACCTGATCCAGTTCCCCAGAACTTTCTACGCGCTTTGTGAATGTGACTATAATAGATGTTACTTTTCTAAGCCCTTGTATACATAACAACACTACACGACTATTTATTTGTGAGACATTTTGAATTTGTCTCGAACCGATTCTGCTTCTTGTGCTCAGACTACTGGACTCTAGACCTCTGGGTGCTACTGTTGAGCCCATTTGGGTGCACACTTGGGGCTTGTGTATAATTTTAACTTTTGCGGTCTTCGATTAAGTGCCAGAGGAATCGGGGATCAAGCCCGTTCAGGTTTTGGGGTTCGAACGAACTGGCTACCCACTGCTCGAAATAATGTTAGAGCACCTCACATCAGCACTTTCCCTGATGTATGCGAATCACTCATAATGGGTTGCCAGGTCGCTCTGCGGTGTGTTTGTAGGTGATCTAAAGGCTCCGGGTTCTGTTGGGTTCAAATGTTCGCCAGCGGTCCGTAGCACAAGACTGGCCTCACTCTGGCCAAGTTCTCACTACTGACGCCTGATAGATCCGGAGGAATAAGCCATTTGGACAGGAACAACCGGGAACCAGCGGCTGAGATGTGCCAGTTCAAGGACTTCAGCACGACCAGTACAAGCAACCTTAAGCCCTCGGTACAATGTCTGCAGGCTGCCAACAAGACAAATAGACCCAAATACCAGCAGCTCAAAGAGATAACTTTGAGAGTCCTTGGAATATTGCTGCCACTCTGCTAGGCCACGGTCCGACCCCACTTGGAGTGAGCAGTTCAAGCCCGCTCTCCGCAGTTAGTCAGGGAAACCCTGTCGCTAAAATGTCAAGAGAAGGTTCACGAAAAATGCATCAAGATAACGAGGGTTGCGGTACTAGGATAGTCTATTAGCTTCAGCGTTTTTCTCGCGCAAGTGCTGGACAGCGCAGGTTGAACTGACTGAAACAACGAAACGGTTGGATGGGTTGCCAGTGACAAATAAGCCGCTGTTTGACCGCGAAGGAAACTCTATCGTTTATAGAAAAAATGAAAACTAATCAAGCCGAGGGCAAGAAAGACCACCAGAGCACAGCCGCTCACTTGCGGAGTAATTAACTGGCGGAGTAAACTTCCAGAAAAATTGGTGGAAGCGAACTCTAAGGTGGAGTCCAAGAGGAAGCTGGAAACAGCCTGGAGGTGCACTTTCCCGAATTGCCCGTGGGCCGCAAACTTTGATTCTCCAGTGTGCTTTAGGTTTCCCCTGATTTAGTATTCTCCATTGTGCCCAAGTATTCAGCTCATCTAATTCTTGGTATCCTTTGATTTCCTATGATTTAGCTAGGGCTGACTAGCGGATTTCCTAACTTTTGCTTGCGGGGTGACCCAGCTGGTCGCTGAGTCATCACCCTGGTGAAACTCTGCTCTTTCTAACTCTCCCGGACTACAATCTCGATATACCTTGGGTCTTAGATACTAAAAGACCAAGGATTCGAGGAGGCCAAAACAAGGTGGGACCCGAAGACTCGCAGGTGCAGGAAACTGGACTGTCACTTGCTTTGGCCGTGAGTCACACGGCCTGGCCTATTTTGAGATCGTGACCCATGCAAATACCAGTGGGCTGTGCCATCCGTCGGGGTCGATGCAATTTGGCTCATGGCTCTGAGTATAATTATTGCATGTGTGGCTTGCAAGACCACCAGTGGCCTTCCTCCGGGGTGTTGCAAGTGCTTAGTCTGCGAAGGCATAAGGAAGAGGATCTCTGAGAGCCGCTGTTTGTTAAGTTGTCAGCAGGCACTAACATTTATATAAGTCAAACAATACGAAGACCTACGGTCCAGCCACCGCATGCAACTTGAAATTTCCGAGCCCTTTACCGCTTTGTTGGAAGGAGATGCGCCAGCGGAGGAAATGTTAGGAGACTGAAGGATTTAAACCATTGTGGATTCATTTCAAGAGTGGCGAGTTGCGAGTTGGTGTTATACTGGGACCGCATGAAGCTTGGACTTTTCACAGGAGGTCCGAAGTAAGAGCGAGCTGAGAAGCTGCCCAGGTCAAGGGTCGCCTTTTGTCTTCAGTCGGACATTTTTTCAATTGAGACCCAGTAGTAGTTGGGGGCTCCTTGGCCTGTGTAGTGCCAAGTTAGTTTTTTTATGAGGAACGTCACCTTGGGCTTGGCTTCTTGGAGCCTCCCTTTTTAACGGCGTCCTTTTGGGCGTAGCTTCAGTGTACTTGATTTCAGTGTGGGTTGCAGTCATAGATAGTCTAATTGTAAGCCTTCCAGCCGTAACTTCATTCGCAAACTGGAAAAGGAGGGGCCGTTGTTAAGTCGGGAGCTCTTCCTAAGCCTTGAACCGAAACCAGGTTGCACGCCCTCAAAACTATGATTTTACGGGATAAGCTGGGCGTTTTTTTCCAAAGTATAAACGGTATTGCATCATTGACGTCTTTATGAGGTAAGGAATTTCATGGGCTACGGAGTCAATGAATGTTGGGCAATTCGCAGCTTTAGATTATCTATGGTGCGCAGAAAGATTAAGTGAAAATGCTCAGCTAGGCAAACTTCTGGTCAGTGGAAACAATTCGTTTCGGCAAAGTGCTCAGGGCTTCCTTCAAATTGGTGATTTCTTCCAAAAATCAGTAAAAGTTGCGGAAGTGCGCGCGCTCGGCTGAACTTGTATCCAGGATCAACTTAATAAAAAATAATAATGGTATATTTCTCGACCACGGTCGAGACGCACGCGCAAGAGCATGATCATGGTGTACAACGTTACTCAAAACAATGAACTATACACGAATTTCACGGAAGCGAGTCAAAATCGTCAGAAGCAAAACAATATAGCTAGAATTAGTTTTAATCGACCGAAATGATAATGGTTTGCGCGGCAAATACGGTCTGGTTTCGAATTCGAGTTGGTTGGTGGTGGCCCGTGGAAATACAGAATATGTCGTGAAAATATGGTGCTAAGGATGCGCCATAAACCAAAATGCTGCTAGCTGCAGATAACGAAGATCTATTGGGGTTCTGTTAACGGAATAAGTTCTGAACATGGAGAAATGAAGGAAATGTATAGAAGTACTGTCGTGAACTTTGATGAATATGAAGAAAACGGCTCTCTATGAAGACGATGTTGGCCTGGAATGACGGATGTTCCCGGTTTCAGTAAGCGGAGTGCGTCATGAAACAGGGAGATATGAACAAACTGCGTGGAAGAGCACTCGGAAACGTTGATGAATGTGGAGGAAACAGCAATCCGTGTAAAAGGTGTGTTTCGGTTTAGGATCAATAACCCGTATCATTCAGAATAAAGGGAGCGCAGTTTGAAGGCCATGAGTTAACGAAGAACCAATTTTAAGCCTGATACCTTTCGAAAGAAGAACAAAGTCTTGCAATAGAAACCTGAGTGGGGAAACTCCGCGCAGGCTCGCTTTTTATTGTTCTGTTACGCTGACAAAAAATATTGACTTATTGATTCTCAGTAATATTTTGCGTCATTATTGGGACCCACGGATGAGGGTGATAAGTGGACTCGCGTTCGGATTGCGTATCGAAATTTAATGAGTACCAGATTCCTGTATTGCCTATTCTGGCTCTGTTATTGGATTGTTTCACATGAGACTAAGGTGACGCACATCATCCCGCGGGTATGGCCCATCAGGCGGGGTAAGGGACTTGTCAGTCAATCAGTAGCAGGTTGCCTGTGAACCGTTATTTGTGAAGACTTGAACAGCAAAATCAGTAGGAGAGGTGTTGCTTTAGAAGACGCATATCAATATACTGGTAAGCAGTTGGGGGTGTTTTAGTTCGTGTGGCTCGGTTGCAATCCCGTTTGGTATGAAAGATTCCATTAAGGTGTCTGCCGGCACGGGTCATAGCCTGGACTTTGGTCATCGAAAAGGGATCACGAGAGAGTGGGCGACGACAAACCTGAAATAAATAATGTTAGCAGTCTAGAAGGTGGTTTCAGCTGTGAGCTATGATAACAAATGGCGACATTTAATGATGAAATGGTCGGATTTATGTGAAATGTCAGTGGCACATTCCATATTCTGATCTGGGTTTTAATTCATGAGTTTAAGTAACGTAGGGTTGCAAGGGATTGATTAGTACTGCTACAGGCTAGCAAGGTAGAGCAAACCGGGTGGGCTGCTGAGTCTGCCTTTCAGAGAATGAATGGTTTGCACGCAATTAGAAGTTCTGAGCAGCAATTAAGTAGGAACGCAGAAGGAACCACTAGGGCATCGGTGGTGATGCGTTGGAGAAAATTGTCATCATGCAGAGAAACGTAGACGTAAGTTAGCCTGTGCTCCTACTCGGTAGTGCTGGCCTACTGAGATTAAACCTAAATGTGAGCAGGGAAATCTCATGACGTGGTGGATGCATGAATATCATATTTGTTATAAAAGTGAGGAAAGATAGTTCGTAGGGAATAGAAAATTTGAACTGTTCTTCGTGTTCATTTCTTCTAGACCTAAATGAGGCAGGTGTTGGTCATCTGTTGCCTCCATATGTAATCCTTGTCAGTGGGCTTAAAGTCCAGGCTGCGGTAGTGATTGTAGTTGGCAGGAGGCTGTGGTTACTGTTACGAAGGGTTTCAAACCTAGGCGTGGCTTCGATGCTAGGACATCGAGAAGGCCGCTTTCTAAAAAGGATGACAGAAGATGGGGGGGGGGGGTATGGATGGAAAAGGTGACCGGTCTTCACTATGTTCTTTCCTATTTTTTCCTTCTCCGGGCTTTACCGCCGTTGCCGCTATTTGTCAGATACGTCTATAAGCTGTCCGGGTCAATGAGTTAAAAGTCAGGGCTATGGTAGCGTTTGTATTTGATGTCGACATGCATGCTAGGTGCGCTTAGGGAGGGTATGGGGTGGTTGAAACTTAAAGCGGGGGGTGGGTAAACGTACGTGGACAGTCCGGTGCGCTGTCACCTCAGTCAGTCTCATGCGTGAAAACCGAAATCTTATGGAGCGAGCAAGGGCGATGTGGGGGGTCCCCTTTCGCAGGATAAGGTCTGAGCTGATGGGAGACATACCCATAGATGAAGGTCGCTCACTTCCTTCACAGCCCGATGTCAGTGGTATTTGGAAATCGAGTCAATCTCGCTAGGTCGTCTTTTGTTTCCACTTTTCCTTTTATTTTTTCAGTTTTTCTTTGTTTCCTAACAGAGGGAAACCTTCCACAGCCCCTCCCCCCGATCTTAATTTTATGCGTATTTTTCTTTTTTCGCAACTGCTGGGGGTGGTGTTCTCCCCACATTCGGACGACGCTATGGTATGCGTGCCGTTGAAATCAGGGACTTCGCTAGCATGGGCTGGAAAAATACAGAGTGGGACTATGCAAACACACGGAGTAGGACAACGAATGTTGTAAAGCACAGGCTAGTATACGTGTATCAGTCTCATACAGCGCCAGACCATGCCTAAGACCATCAGAGACTCTTCCGGGCTAGCTGGTTTAGATGAGTTTAGCTCAGCTGATGGGAAATAGTGTGGTGTATAAGAGGGAATATGATGGTAGTTGGTGGACGGTAGATATAGAGGTGAGACGAGAGGACAGACCACCAAGTAGGTACTAGCAGATGGGCTTCTGGGATAAGAGATTCTGGAATGAGATGATTAAGAAAGGCGAAATGGGGCCGGATATAAAACCCAAGCTGGTGGTGGTGGCCAAAACGAACGGGAAAGGAGTGAAAAGATCAGGTAAGGTGATGGACGACGGAACTCGGCGTCCTAGGGTCAAAAGACACATACCTATTTGCTGCGGAGACATCTAAGGCCAAGAAACTTGGACTGGTTGGCAACAGAACAAGAATATTGTCTAGAATTAGGAGAACCGGCAAGCAATAAAATAGGTATAGCTACAAAAGCGGGCAAACTGTAGCCAACGTGGTATAGATTGGGTGCTATATAAAGTAAAAAGAAAATATCTGCCCTGGCGTTTGTCATCGGGCGAGCAATGAAAGTTCTAGTGCGGTATTCCTAGTGTAACAGCCGGTCGTGGAAAGTTCCCCTATTTCCCTCGCGATTTAGTGTTTTTCCTAACATCACTCATTTGTCTACACTATTGACTTGTGTTTACGAACTGGTTGTTTTTATGGACCAGTTGTTGTTTGTTCGCGCCCAGAGCGCTACTTTGGCACATCCTTGTTCAGGACCTGCGTGACGCACGTGCTGTTTGCTCACACTCTGCCATTCGGTTTCTCGTTGTTGAGTCCTTGTGATCATATTATTGAGGTTTATTTTTTTGATGTCACTGTTCACGTAATAATCTAGTATCGTAGAATACCACGGATAATCGTCTTTTGATTTCGGGATCCGTTGCGAATTTGGCTACGCACTGCTCAAACGTTCGTTACACCTGGTAATGAAACCCGTTTTCGTACACCACCTATTCGGTGATGGCCTGACTGTTAAAAAGAATCACATTGGGAACATTCGAGAAGTGATCCAGCAAGCCTCTGAACTAGGAAACTGAGAGACTCCAGCAGATGTTTAGCTGGAGTTTGTTCCATAACTTTGAGTATTTTATAAGAAAAAAGTTAGGTTCTAACGCTAATTTAATCTAGGAATAGAGAGCTGCGGTGAGAGATGGCGTAGGGCATGGTCCGTTGAGGTAATGAGACGAATGGGTTCAGTACACGAAAAGGCCGTACGGTGCTACAGCTTAAACAGGAAGCGTGAATTGAGCTTCGTGCGACGCAGCCGTACAGGGTGAAGACTGAGTAGGATACACCAGTTCTTTTAACACAAACTAGGGGAAAATCCCACCAATTGTTTTGTGAATTGGCGTTGCACGGACTTCAGAGAAATGCGGTCAGGTTTCGTCTTATTGGCGAAGACAATGGGACAATATTCAAGGAGAGGCCTGGCGTGAGACTTGTAAGTGAGCAGTTAGCAATCACTTAGCCGAAAATTTATGGAAATGAGTTCAGTGGTTCTTCTCGTCTTTGCAGTATGGAGTGGACCATACTCAGAAAACCTTAAGCTACAAGAATAATAAAGACCAAGGTCTCGAACTAAATGTATGTACAAAATGGGTAAGTCGTGGATAAGCAGGGTTCCGGGGGCCAATTGATAACTGTTGGTTGTGCAGCAGCTCTTCGAGGCCGAGAAATCCATACCTTATGAATTGCACCAGTCCCTGAGTCGCTTTAGATCACCAGAGATTTCATCCAGCATAATGTTGAGGTTGCAGCGTGGAAACTCATAGACAATCTTAATGTCATCAGCAAAAAGAAATGGGGTACTATGGTGCAAGATGGGAAATATATCATTTATGTGGATGAGAAAAAGTAAAGGACCGAGTACTCTACCTTGTACGACCCCACTGGTGACTGCAGCAGGCTGTGAGAAACACCCATCAATGGAAACTACTTGTGAGCGATTCGATAGGTATGATGTTAACCCAAACGCCTTTGTCATATCAAGGTATGTAATGATGATAGAATAACTGTTTTCGTTTGATTGACTGTCCTTTTTGGACTCCACGTTTCACGCGCAAACCTCAGGTCATCCGACCAACCTGCACTCGGAAGCACCAGACTCGAGTTTCGCTCTTGTTAGAGCTCATCAGTGGTGCATATCCTCCGCCACACCCAGGGTTTGAACCCGGGCCCTCCCATCTCGAAGGCGTGTGTGTTACCACTGCGCCACCCCGCTCCCGTTCGAGCTGATCCGAATCACCAAGTTAAGCTTGTACAGATGTCGACCTCTATGACAGCCAGAAATGCCCGACAGCTTTCAAATGGAGACACGGTTCCGGACCTAGTTAACTCCAAGCGAATGCCTCCCACCAATCAGGTCTTCTCCACAGGATGAGGGCAACGGACCCACATTTTTAAACCTGCTTCGCGTTTTTGGTACATATGTCACGCAATTACTTGCGAGTAGTGTGGGATTGTTTAATTTTCGTTTGATTGACTGTCCTTTTTGGACTCCACGTTTCACGCGCAAACCTCAGGTCATCCGACCAACCTGCACTCGGAAGCACCAGACTCGAGTTTCGCTCTTGTTAGAGCTCATCAGTGGTGCATATCCTCCGCCACACCCAGGGTTTGAACCCGGGCCCTCCCATCTCGAGGGCGTGTGTGTTACCACTGCGCCACCCCGCTCCCGTTCGAGCTGATCCGAATCACCAAGTTAAGCTTGTACAGATGTCGACCTCTATGACAGCCAGAAATGCCCGACAGCTTTCAAATGGAGACACGGTTCCGGACCTAGTTAACTCCAAGCGAATGCCTCCCACCAATCAGGATCAGCTCGAACGGGAGCGGGGTGGCGCAGTGGTAACACACACGCCTTCGAGATGGGAGGGCCCGGGTTCAAACCCTGGGTGTGGCGGAGGATATGCACCACTGATGAGCTCTAACAAGAGCGAAACTCGAGTCTGGTGCTTCCGAGTGCAGGTTGGTCGGATGACCTGAGGTTTGCGCGTGAAACGTGGAGTCCAAAAAGGACAGTCAATCAAACGAAAATTAAACAATCCCACACTACTCGCAAGTAATTGCGTGACATATGTACCAGAATAACTGTTGTCGGCGGCCGCCGTTATGAGGTTAAAAAAGTCGTACCCGCAAGTGGTGCCTGAAGGTGAATATATGAGCCCATGCTGCCCACTATGGGTGATGTAATGGGACAATAGGAAGTCAGACATCCGCTGTTTGATGAGACGTTTCATCAACCTAGAAGCAATTGGAGTGTGGTTGGTGGGGCGGTAGTTTGGGGGGTCATGTATTGGTCCCTCCTCATGGACTGGGATGATGACTGCAGTCTTCCATTGTGAGAGAAATATACCAAAATTGATGGATAGATTAAAGACCTTCAATAGTAGGGCCGCGACATCAATTCCTCCAAGAAGTAGAAGTGTCGGTGGAACACCATCATGGTCAAGGTGTGAGGATTTCCGGACAAGGGGAAGCTGGTTGGTCACCTCTTTTAGAGTAAATTCCAAATCAGACAGTGAATGCTCGGTGACAGTGTCAATGCATGGGGGCAAAGTAAGGGGGTCCGTAGCCATGGATGCAGCAAAGTAGGAATTGACCTCCTCGGCCATCGCTGCATGTGAGGTAACCTGATCGTTGTTTGCTAAAATCAGGGGGGATACCAGCTGGCTTGCTCTGATTTCTGTTCCGCATTAGGCGTGCCAACGTTGAGGAAGTATCGTGGCATTGCAAGGCAGGCACTTGTTGTTTTCTGAGCATACCGTCACTTTTGATTCTGATTGCTACCGGGAGAGGTTGGAGCTGCAAGAATGACGATAAGTCACCATTTCTGTGACACACCTTCTGGAGCTTGAGATATTTGTTTTGCATTCTGCTCAGGGCTGAACTACGGGCTCCGTTTGATATGATACCAGTTGTGGTGATTGCGGACAGCGAGTTTGATAGGTAAGAATACAGTAAATCAGTTGCTAGCTGAGGGTTGCCTTGCAAGAAGAAGTCTTCTCAGTCTAGCTATCGAAGAGTGCAGATAAGATTGTCTCAGTTGACTGCTGAAGGAAAATGATTGGGTAGGTGGGACTTATCAAAAGCTTGCTGAACCACGAAGATGAAAGACGCCATCCTGTGGTCACTTCCTGGAAAGAGGTGGAGCGTACCGGCTGAAACATCGGATAAACCAGTGGTGAACAACGGGTCCAGGATGTTGTTACCTCTGGTTGGGATTGTCACCTGTTGGATCCAGCGCCCTACGCTGGCGCACGACATGAAATCTAACAAGTTGTTTGGGGGCAGATAGGGCATTCCAACGGATGCTTGGTGCATTGAAGTCCCTCCTGATGAGTTTGGAGGAACAAGGCTGCAACCAAAGATAGTTGAATGCGTCAATAATCATGGTAAGTTCCATAGCGTTGGAATCAGGTGGCCGACAGGTGCAACCATTATGAAGATTGGAGCTAGGTAAGGGAATCGTCGACCCTAGAGAATCCTGAATGGCTTCCAGTGTTGTGTGAGAGTGGAATGGCCGGCACAGTGTTTTTGGCATAAATTAAACGGCCTCCCCCACTACGGGGCCTGTTCCTTCGGAACATCTGGTAGCCAACTACAAAGACTCGATCTGACGGGACGGAACCCGTTAGCCAAGTTTCAGTTACAATGATAATATCAAAGTCGGAGGTCTGAGCGATGCTGCAGATGGCTTTAGTTTTTTTCAGTAATGAACGGAAATTTACGAGCATGACCGAAAGAGATGGTGCAAGCCTTGGTAGTGGTAAATATTGTGGGGGGTTTCGGTAGTGGCAACTCCAGTGAAGAATAGGACAAGAATGGGGGGAGGACCTTAGTTGTTCCACGGATTTGATGAGTTGAAGCCTGGAGGGGGGTAGTGTCAGGAAGAGGGATGGGGAGGTGCTGTTTCGGAGAGTAGTTTGAATGCGAGGAATATTCTCGGAGGGGGCCGGCAGGAAAAAAGCGACAGCGGGTGGACGGCAGTACTAGACCAAGAGACATGGATGGGTCTTTTGGGAGTGGGAAGTTAGATGAGGCAAGGAGATGGTTCCCGGGAAGTGACTGGGTAACGGTTGAGGTATAGGGTAGTTGGTGGGGTGGATAGTTATGTAATGGAGCGGTGATTGGGGTGGATAAGGTGGGTAAAAGTACGGTGGAAATGAAAAGGCAGTTAGCCGAGGTGGAAAAGTAGGATTCACGGCCACACAAGAGGCCGGTAAAACTTCGCCCGACGGGGGTATTTCCTCACAGTTTGCATGTGCATTATGTTGATGGGTCTTGTTCTTTTGGCGACGAAATGTTAACCTCTGAAGACCAATCTGCACCGGCAGGTGCACGTGTAAGCATATATCGATAGCATGACAGGGGTTGATTGCTATTGGTTCTACATGGAGCTGGCTGCTTGTGGTTGTTGGAGAAGGACAAAGCGGATCATGCTATAGACAGGCAAAGCACGCACGAGTGCAGGGTAGACAGGATGGAAACGAACCACGAAAGGAGGTCGATGACATATGAGTGAGCGCTACATCATCCCCATTTTAAACCGCTCACAAGGCCCACTTTTATGTGAAACAAGAGAAGGTGCGAACGAAGGCACTGACAGGGATGAAAGCGGCTACAGAATTAAACTGAGTGATTTTGCGGCAAGAAACAACGGCCCCGTTTCCGAAAAAGGGTACAGCAATAGGAATAGACGCTTTTCTTATGAGAGTTGAATTCCGGAAGTAAGGGTGCCAGATAAGGTAGCCTTGGGAATATTCGAGCTTGACGTGGGCAATGTTCCATCATTCCAAACACCGGACTGGCACATATCGACGGGGAACCTCGTTCCTCTTGATCTTTTTATTGCTTTTTCCGGAAAATCGGCCTTCCACATTGCCCCCGCTCTGCAAGAAGGAGAGGTTTTGGGGGTAGTCTCTTGTCAGGGACGTGTGGACTCGTCTTAAGCTTACCATTGTTTTGTCGCTAACCCATGTGTCAATGGCATTCGCACATGATTCACTCTGGTGCCGTTGGCTTTGCACTCGCATGCGCAATGCCTGTCTCTCTCAAGCCTCGCTTTGTTTTGCTTCACCAATCAATGACATTGATGTGTTTTTCCTGTTCCCTTGAATCATTGATACGCTCGCTCTTTCCAGTGGATGATTCACCTGTTAGTCCGCTTGTTAGCTTACATGGACGTTTACTGATGCACTGATAAACAGATTTATAGTGTACTGCGGTCTATAAATTTTGAACACGACGACTGCTGGTCCGCCTGAGAACCTGTAGGTTTTCGATGCGTGCACGTCCTAAAACTTATTGGGTAGCCCTGGATCACCCCCCCCCCTGCCGAGTTGACGGAAAACTCTTACTTGCTGGCCAACTGTGAGTGGTTTCGTGGCTGGGTAGTACGAAGCCTGGTAACTAAGTCCTTGTTCTCTTCTGACTTGTGTGTACTCTCTAATGAAACTGCCGCATTCTGCCATGTGTGGCTTTGATTACAACTTATCAGCCCCGTCGGAGTTTTTGCCTCGCTAAATGAGGAACAGTGCGATGGGTTCTTAAGGTACTAATCAGCGCAACGTCCCGCAGGAAGCTGTCTTGCTGCACGGTTCCTATGGTCATTTTCAGGTCTCGGCTCAAAAACCGACCATGCCCCTTGATGCCGCATTATACGGAACCATCCTTGAGTGCTTGATGTCATCCATAACTCGGGCACCAGGAACAACCTGTAACTAAACGTAACTTGAGGAGGTCAGTGTACCAGCTACCGATTCGCTGCAGACTAACTCACTGATGTCAGAACCTAGGAGACGCTAGGCGCTCAGTAAGTAATGTGCAACGAGAATGAGGGCCAGAAAAGTAAAAAATCCATTTTCTGAAAGTCCACACGCAAAAGGGAGCGCTTGCCTCCTCTGAGGTACGCCGTCCTTCACTTAGGGGCTCGGATTGTGACACACTA
Source organism: Fasciola hepatica (assembly GCA_948099385.1). NCBI lineage: Eukaryota > Metazoa > Platyhelminthes > Trematoda > Plagiorchiida > Fasciolidae > Fasciola > Fasciola hepatica. The sequence goes on along the minus strand of CANUEZ040000012.1, from coordinate 1,437,228 downwards.
TCTGTACTTGGTCTGCTTTATTTGCTACAAACTGCCCGTGGATATGACAACGTCCCTATTTCACCACGAGATTCTTTTGTCGCACAGGCTGGTAAGCAAGTCCAGCCCTGACCTGGTCATTGGATTTCGTGGCTTTCTCCTTCCCTTTGTTCAATAATCCTTTCGTCTTTTGTCCCATACCTAGATTGTGGCTAGTGCCTCAATGCTTTACCAGTTCTCACCTAATCACTTTGGTTTTCTTTCACCTTTATTTTGACCCTTTAGTACCTCACTCTTCTCTCAGCAACATTAACAGACATTTTCGTCCCCAGACTTCCACTAGATTGTTCTCCTCAACTAAACCAGCCGCCGGTTACCATCGCTGTCTCCTTCTTTCTAACCAAAATCCTCTAAATTCATTTGTCCCACCACTTTTTCTGAAGGAATTTTCAGGCCTTTAGTTCTAGATCCAACCTCAATCGCGTTAAAGCACCACATATCTGTTGCTTCTCCATAACTCCATCTTTTTGTTTCTTGCTGTGTCCACTGAATGAAACCCTCTGCTCCTTTTGTTGCGACATGTTTTTCACGGGCGGCAGCCTCGGGCAGTACTTCACGTCTACTTCCCAGGCACTGCCCAGGGTGCTGTAATTGCGCTAGGCTTAATAAAAGTATACCATATCTGCATTCCGTGATTTCGTTTTTCTGCTTGAAGAAAATGATTGTGGGAGCTGAGGCTGAGTTCTTTTATAACTGACGAACCCCTTTCAAGCTTTATCTTTACCACTCAACCGCATTTGGGAGAATACTCCTGTCCCGTCCCCTTTAGATGTGCCATCTAATCGGTCATATATTTTCCATCGTTGGTCAGGTTTTATATCACTTGCTTTGCTCCAGTTCAAGGTGGCAAATAATAGTATAATTGATGTTTTTCTCAGACTCCGGCAGAATGCACGCTACGTTACATGAGCATAATGTAGAGAGGCAGCAAATTTTGGGTAAGCTATGGAAGTGAGGATCAAAAGATTGAAATGTAGATGTTACTATTTGCACTCACTTGTTAAAATAGAACTTGGACACATTTCTGGATTGTTCTCGAGATGCATGCGTAGGCTAATGATCTAGGTGGACAAAATTGCTGGGCATTATAGAAAATGACAAGAAACATGAATTCAATAAAAGAAGAACCTCTGGACTACGCGAAGGTATGAAAATGTTCCGTTTCGTGATGATAGATCAAAATGGTATTGGTTACCGCAGTAAAACAGATCGGCTTCGAGTCCTTGGCGGTGCAAAACAAATATAGGGCCGATCATAAACACCACGGATAAGGGGTTATTGAGTTTTGGTATTTGAGCTACATATCAGTGAGAAAGAAACAAAGCTTGGTAATGCGTCCCCATAGAAGATTTAAATATATCCCAAACTAGATAGAAGCTGTTTATGAAGCAAACACCAAGGTAAGCGTCGATCTTATCAAGGAGGTCCACAAAGTTTTCCGCACCCAGTAGAGCCAAAAACACTAGATATGAATAGCTAATAGCATCACCGGGAGGGCACAAAAAATATCACAGTAGATAAAGTTTGAGGAAAAAGCTCTGCGAGAAGCTGTTCAAAATACTGCTGGAGCTTGTGGGGGAAAATTAGGCCTTCGCAATAAACGGGGCGATGGCTACTCACATATCTAAGCTTGAGTGCATTATAAGCATAATAATGCGTGTACTTCCCGAAAGCCTTCGAAGTGCATGCGCGGAGTCGTGGCCAGGTGGTACAACTTTACTAAGCTGGACAGTAGGTTCACCACTTTTACAAACAAGGAGTCACAGGCTCAGTATCTGAAAGGTAAATCTGAACAAGTTTTAAGTGAAGTAGAATTCTACAACTTTACACTGTGAATATGAAAGACTTCCAAATGCATACATGAGCAATGAGGATATGGCAGCCCACAAGGATGACGAAAGCCGCTAGTCAATACCTACAAGGATGAAACAAACAGTATTTAGAAGGTGATTATTCGAGTTCAGTTTACAGAAAGGTTAAAGAATCCCGAAAAGCGATAACCCAACCGGCAAGTATCATCACGCTATAAAGAGGAAAGTCTAAAGAATTAGAAAGCCTATCGTGGGGGAATACGAACACAAGTTCGGTGATGTGAGCTGTGGTGAGACTGGTGGGATTCACAACTAAAGGCGTGCTTACGAAAGAAAGTCGGGTGACATCCATATGGAGGTGTCAGCAGCCACGAGGATGCCGGGTTTCAGTGATTATACTACGAAGAACTGATAAGGACCCCGGAGAAATTGTCTGAAAACATGTCATGACGTAGTCAAACATTTCGTTGTTTTTATTTTCAGTTGGTTGTGCATGTGAGGCGTATCGAGCTGGAACTGCCGCGCATGTTGTTAGATGAAGCGATGGGAGGTTGGTGACTTGAGCATTGTAGGGGTAGCCCGGGAAGCTGTTAGCTTGATGGCACCATGAGAGTGGCATTGCGCCACACCGCTGATGTGGCCGGATTTTTAGTCCATGCGTATGATCTTCCAGTTGGTTCAACAGGTGTGTCGGCACGTTAGGTGATTGGTTCGGAAATAGACCGTTACCCGCCGTGGTAGACCACTAAAGTAGAAGCCAACTCGATAGAATGTACGTATTACTCAACCCAGGACACGCCACACGACACCGAAGCATCAAGGACCTGAAATAAATGGAGAGGTTCACAGTCTGCACTCGGTTCTAGCTGTGGGTTGTGAAAAGTGACACCGATACACAGCGAAATGGATAAGGCAATGTGAATGACGCAAGGCTAAAGTCTTATTTCGGCGGCCCACGGGGCATATATTACTTGCTTGTCAGGACTTTGATTTACAAAGTTTATTGTCAAAGCTTCGGCGGGTCATTCATTAACGGAGATCGGAATAAAGTGCTGCAGGCTGTCGAGTTTACGGACATCAGGAGGGCTCTGCGAGAATGCATTCAAAAATATTCATGATGTGTGAGTGGGCTGTGGTGGAACGAAAAATTATAAGGCACGGCGGATCGTCTTATACGTGGCCTAGATAGTTATGGCAAGAGATGGGCTGGGGGTAGAGATCGAGCTACTGTTGTATAAAGCAGGAACGGTGGAGGCATAAAAGATTCCCCTGGATCTCGGTGTCAGATGAGCCATGGTGAGTCGATTGCCTGAGGGCTCTTGCTCGATAGCAAGAACAGTGTTATAAGATAGGTTCGTATTTTACTCTTCATGTGTAGCATGTTAGCAGCAGTGGAGAGTTATCTTCTGGCGAGGACAATAAAAACTTCGAGAATGCCTCTTTAGTTTCCAGCCACTGGTATATAAAGTGGAAAGGAACAGATGAGGCAGCGTCTGTCTGGAATCCGCCTTTACCTAAGCTTACCGGGGAGTGGTGGATTTCAGGTACTAAAAGATCCTAAGGTGCTGCGATTACGGGGATTAGAAACGGCAACACGTCACTACACCGTCACTACACCTTGCACCTGCATTGATCAAATAATTAGACCCATTCTTACCTGTTTTCCTTGATCCTGTCTTTCATCTTCACTCTTCCATGAACTGCTCCTAACAGTCTTCATCACTTCTGTGCTTCCACATTCTATTTTCTCTCCGTTGGGCTGCCACGTGCACTTGTCATGAAGTTAATCCACCACGAAATTCCAAAGTTAATCCTACGACAAATTGATCTAACATTACCTACTCCTCTTAATGACTGATAATTTCTTTCTAGGACCCCATTGTTATTGCTCCTGCTTCTCTTAAACCTATACATATATATACAATTAATCTATATATATATATATATAAACTTACGCATATAAAAATGTGCACGCACTCTGCATCTTGCAGTTCCTCACCTGCCATTTCTCTTGCTATCATCCCAACGACCGTCATCATAGGCATCCATCAACTCTACATCTGTGCCTCACATCTACCGTATCCAATCCTTCTAAATCGTTTTTGTCATCTGATCACCCCTCTACGTCCTGCATTGCTCGCTGCCTGTTTTACGGTGAGTTTTGTGTCCTGTCCGACGACAATCCACTGCAAAGTACCAATGCTTCATTGTCATCTAATCCACTGCAATGCACCTCACCTTTTTCTCCATCGTTCCTCGCTGCTGCAATTCTTTATACCGATTTCCAGCCTTTCTCATGTTTACCAGTCTGCCTCCATATGTAATTGCCCGGGACCAGCCATTCAGCCCACCTGACCTTGAATTTCAAATTCACCGGGCGTCCATTCAAATCCGCTCTTGAGCTCATTTAAACTCCACACAATCTCTATGGTGTGCATACGTTTATACTATTTTCATCCTACCTTATTCACCCTTCTGAGCCTTTTTACCTAATATTTTAATGAGAGTCTCCACATTTCCATGAATTATATCTGTCCATTCCATCACCTGTATCTACATGATCATGCACATGGCATGCTTCGGGCGCTTCCGAAATAAACCATTATTATTATTATTATTATTATTATTATTATTATTATTATTATTATTATTATTATTATTATTAACAAAGTGTTCCTATACACGGCAGATGAAGGCTTCGAAGAGAAGCATAGGTTTGAAAGAATAGCCTACGCGTGAATGAGTCCGATGCAGTGCAAGCATTATATCCTTCACTATCTCTTTTCCAGGATAGTGGTTTTTCATACGTGATAGAATCTAGTGAGCTTTATAGCAAAACTGTGGAAAATAATAAGGTATCCGTGGTCACGAATGAGAGGAAAATGAAGAGAAAGTGAAAGAAACACAGACTTGGGATCTCCATGCTCTAGCTGGATGGTGCTGGTATGCTGGGATTATGTTCACATATCAGCAAGGTTCTATCAGGGTGGGTTGGCTCCGTGGTCGTTGCAGTATCCTCACCATCATTAGCTTACGGAAAAGGGGACAATAACAGTGTGAAGACCAATCTGGAAACTGTGCGAAGTGGGAATAGGATAGGACCGAACTTTCGTCAGGAAGGCGAATTCTAAAAGTCCACATTCAGTGCCGATGGTAGAGTTTTTATGACAGTTTTATCACTGTCGGTAGCTAGCTCTCATAGAAGTCGGGACTGCCCTCGGCTGACGGCTACAGCACTAAGGCCTTACCTGGAATGTGGGTAGCATGTGACAATTCGCGGTGAAAATAGGTCAGCCACACCAGTCTTTTAGCAGCAACATCACTGCTGGGGTGAATGGGTCGTGTGACAAGGCAAATAATAATAATACTGGTATATTTCTCGGCCATAGTCGAGATGCACGCTGTAGCGCATGATCATGGTGTAACACGTTACTCAATAAGATGGAATATTCATAAATTCAGAGTATGAAAGTCGAGAGTATCAAAGATGGAAAAACAAAGCCAGCCACAGTTTGAATGGATCATTCCGATAATTTTTTCGCGCGGCACTTTTGGACCGGTTTCGATTCCGGCCTGGGCACTGGTTCGCGGTGGAGATATCGAAAAATCATTAACGCAGTGCTAAGGACGCATTACGAACGAGAATGATGCAAGCCAAGGAAACCGGAGGCCCACCGAGGTTATGCAGATGGAGTAAATTTTTGAGCAAGAGGAAAAAGGGTGGAAAATTGTACAGAAGTATGTTCGGGAAAATCAACGCATGCGAAGAGGATAGCAATCATGAAGGCAATGCAAACCCTGAATGACGGATTTACCGGAGTTCAATAAACGGAATGAGTTTTGAAGCAGAGGGGCATGAGACCAATTTTGTGGGAGTGAACACTGGTGGATATGGGAGAAACAGCAGACCATAAAAAGGTGAGTTTAGATTCAGGATCAGTAACATGTACCATTCTGAAATAAGAAAGCGCAACTGGAAGGTCTTCGGGAAGTGGAGAGTCAATTTCCAGCCGGCTACGGGTCGTAGGAAAGATAAACAGTGGTAACGGATGATAAAGTGGGAAATCTCCGCATGGACTTCAGAGTTATTATGCTGTTTCACTGAAAAATATATATGTATGTGTTGACACATTTGCCTTCAGTGTTATTCAGCGTCGTTTCTGGTAACGTACGGCATCGAGTGCTTAAGGTTCGTCTGGCAGGACAATGTATGTGTCGGTCGATCAGTCGAGTGTGGCTGTATAGTAGCGGCATGCGCGTGAACTGGAACTCGAGTTGGTTGCGTTTGAAAACGTTCAAATGTGCCGAGAAGACAATAGAGGAACACTTTTTCTTGCTTTTCTATGCTGATCTCCTAATTTTTTTGTTGGTACCGTCTCAGGAGTAACAAAACCGTGCAGGGGGACAGCGGCAACCACATACGCTCACAAACATGCTGAGAGAGCAGTCTATATCCCTGAGGTTGGTGGTTTCAAGATGATCTACGTGAAAAAATTGCATAGGCAGATATGGTCCACTGAGGCCTGAGGCCATTCGACGGGATTCAAATTCGCTGAGTCAAACTTTCCCACGATTATTAAGAGCTGCACGCGGCGCGTTAACAAAATTAATGGAGCAACAAACAGGCAGCATGTGGCGGGTTTAATAAATGACGCTTGTTTGGGTCGAATCAAACACAGATATGTGTGGGCTTTAGTGTCTTGGGGCGCTAGGCAAGGTATGAAGTAGACCACTGCGCGAGTGTTGTAAGAAGAATATCCGATGGTAAACAAATTAGACCGCGTTGCAAACCTGGACAGTCAGGAGGAAACCATTGAGCCCCTATGTCATATGATGAGTGCCCCGATGACTGCTATCGGGTGGAGGCGAACCTTCAGATAGCTTTATTAGGACTGAGACGTTTAAATTGGAAATTTGTTTCACCATGACCCTGATCCTATCTTAAAGGCCCGAGCCCTTGCAACATAGAGATTGAGCTTTATGGCCAGTGTGTCCACCTCTGGAGTTTTGCTTATTTTGAGTTTGAAGTCCAAGGAGGGCTGTGATAGCGAGCGAACGGGTTGTGGTAAACTGTTTCACGCTGAAGTGTACTTACTAACGAAGTTTTGGTCCCAGTGAAATCTTATGCAATGAGTCGGAAACGAAGAACTGTGAAAAGCGGGGGCCAGTGGAACTGACTTGTCCCCCGCGATGAGGAAGTGCATGATTTGTTTTTAAAATATTGTGAAAGAAGTGGGGGCTGATTCTTCGGCGGCTTTTCCATAGCGAGTTGATTTTCAACTGCTCACAACTTTCCCTGAAATTCGAGGGGGAATAAAAAACCCAGGAGCTAATCAGTGAAGGCACTTTGTACATTCGCAAATGCTACTTAGTCCCTCTGTCACATGTGAGAACAAATGGCTGGGCAGTACTCAAAAAGGATTCTGACGCAAGACTTGAGAATATTTACTTTACGTTTCTGTACCATAAAGGTTTTATGTATGAGCCCAATCATCTGGCTTGATTTAGCAACCTGAGGCAACGCATGTTCCAAAAGTCAGACGTACTTGACTAGAGGAGACTCAATTCGAGCACATGAGCTTTATTGGGTATGAACCGGTTGTTACTTCTGGATATTTTTTATTGAGGACATGACACCTATACGTAGGAATGCTACCCCTTTTCAGAGAAGGATCTCATCTTCTAATCGTCACTCCAAGAATCTAGAGAAATAGATTTCTTTGTATTGTAGTCTACGGTGGATAAACATCGTTATTCTGGATTGGAGTCACTAGTGGCAAGGTGAATGGATCCCGAAGCGAAAACGAAATTGATTCGAACATTCTATGCCATTAAGTGAGCAAAGTATAAACGTAGACGGCATTTGGAAACCTAAATTTTGCGACCGAAGCCACAGTCAAAAGGGAACCGAAATTCAGTGGTGTGCAATGCCATGGACGACCGCCACTAACAGATTTCGGGGTCATGTGAAGCTGAGTCACGGTCGGGGATAAAAAGATATAAACAAGCGTTTTCGAAGTGTGCTCAGTGAAGTGTGTTTTAAATGGGTGATATTCTGTGGCAAATTCGCGCCACCAGGGAATGGGAATGTATAAGAATATTGGGTGAGGACTTTATGTATGCGAGTGACATTGTGCAACATAGTGGAGGCCGTTACGGGGGACCCACAAGAGTAAATGGTTTTAATACCATCTGAACTAAGGAAGGAAACTTCTCCCCGGAAGGCTTTTGACGTATCGCTTACTTTCGTTAGAAGAGGTGGTGGTTCAAGTACATTGTCTTGTATCACGTCACTGGCTACATGCCAAAGTTTCGTCGAAGCTCCTGCAGCGTTCATAATTTGATCTTAGGTTAATAAATCTCATAAAAATCGAGCCAGCATCGGGTCCGAAGTTCCACATTTTGATCTTTTCCAGTAAATTGACACGAGATACTCGGTCGAAAGCCGTGGTCATATCCAAAAAGGCCTAGATAGTAGACCTGCTACTACTGACAACTTTCCTGACAAGGGTGTAGAAGTACGTCGCATAAGTCCCACATGTTTTGCCAGTTATAAAACTTGTTTGCTACCGTTGATTTGAATATGGCTAAGAGAATGGGGCGTCGGTCATTTCCTACCTACTTTCTCCCTTACTCCGAGCCTTACCGAAGCATGGTTCACTGGTCAACAATTACCTGGACCTGTAAGTGACCCGCTTTGTACTTTGGAACATCGATCGACTTCTTCCACTGGGAGGGGGGAGAAATACCGCACTCTATTAATAAATCGAATACTTTTGGTAACAACATGGAAGTGTCGATACCACCTCAGCCGAAAATGACAGCCCCCAAAGCTAGCTGACCGGGTCTGTAGGACGGTTTTGTCTTCGCCCCCAGGACTGCAGACTAGTCTGAGTGAAACGGTCAGACTGAGAAGGCCAACGATTTCACCTGATTTAGAGAAGGGATAGACATGGAGTCGTTCATCTTTAGACAGGAGTAGAGACAATTGTCAGAATCCTCCATAGTCAGTAGACGGTCATTTGAGTAATTCTTTTGGGTGCGGCCTGACTAGGTGGCATGTTTCCGACCTTCTTGATCCTGAACAGAGATTCCACCCTGTTAAGGTGGCTTACAACATCCATGTCCCTTTTTCTTCCTGAAAGCATCCAAGCAAAATGTTATCGTATGGAATAGAAGTACTGTCTAAATACATAACGGGAAGTTCCCCACTCTACTGGGACTTCTTTGAAGTTTATGGAACTTGCATCGGGGTTGATCTAGGGGCTTCCGCTGTTGGTGTATTATGGGGCCAGCGGCGGGGTGGTTTTCCAGGAAAAAAGATCTAGGTTACACAATGATGCTCCACCACTGCCCTCGGGCCTTCAGGTAAAATAAATTAATCCCGAATTTGGAAAGGGACAAAAGTGGATGAACGACCCCAGAAAGCTCCACGTCATTGCTCACGGGTCATGGGAAGATACCTTACCGTTAGCTTATTATTGTGTAGCCCGAGGCCGTGAAAACAGAATATTTTCCTATGACCACTCACTCTGAAGCTACCGGAAACATCAGTGTTTACCCCTATGACATCAGTATTACCAAAAAGGTCAAACACATTTCTTCTTTGAGTTGGGGATGAAACACGTATCTGGTTACAAAAGTATAAACAAAAAAAGTGACTGATGGAGTTTTGGGGGGAACTTAACAACCTGCAGCAGATTAAAGGCCCGTTGAAGTCACCAACTAGGATTTCGGCTTCCGGAGAGGTCAGATATGTGGTTGAATGCATCTGTTATTGGTGTGAGTTCGTGCAAGTTCTGATTTGGTGGCGGCAAAGGCACCTCATAATTGGTTGTTTATCTTCATTGATGGTGAGTCAGACGGAACCAGAACGCCGGTAAGAACAGCGTGGTTAAACCTATTCACCGTGAGAATGTTTGGTATTCATAAAGCAGCTGCCTCCTCGCCGATCACAGTTCCCGCTGGCGGTGAATTGAAAACCTGGTATGGAAACGTGGTCCAAAAGGTGTGAGCAGTCAGACCCGTTTTGGTGACTGGTAAGATGTCCTGGAGTGGGCCTAATACCAGTAGGCAAAGCAAAGGAGATTTTGGGAGAAGAGAGCGGACAGTAAATAGTAGGAGATAGACGGAACTTTTGGTTGGGTTTCTGGTAGACAGGGCAGCGGTTACATTGGTATTGCGTGGAGGACGATCGTCAGGTGACGCGCGGTTTGCGATGGGCAGTTAGAGGTTTGTCCAAGTAACGGCAACTCTGCGGAAAAAGAACCTGTGCATGACCAACCGTACTGCATGGAAGGGCCGGAGCCTGGATGGGGTAGGTGAAACGGGGGTGAAGCAAGAGAGAGACAGTAGCTACGAAGAATTACAGCGGTTGGTACTTTTACAAAAGGTTTGCTGATGCTGGCAGATTGCGGTTGGCCCAGGGGTGTGGATGAAGATAGGGGCATACCCGAGAGGGGAGCGACGGTTGAGGCTCATGCAGGTTATCGAATTATGTAAGTTTTCATTTGAGATGGAGGTGAGAAAACAGAAAAATCTGGCAAAATAGGTAGTGAGATGGATTACAGGGTACCGCGTGGGCTGGGGTTGCCTTCAAAACCATGTTTGAAAAGCTATAAGATGGATGCGAAGAAGTGTGCCGTTGTGGTGGTAGAGAGATGGGCCTGTCCAGCACAAACACGACACTGCAAAAACCCGTAACAGGTGTGCAGGCATAAGTGGCCATGAAGAACAAGAGTCAAAAACTGAGGTTGACTTGGCGATATGAACAGAGCCGTGATACTCCTTCCTGGTTAACTTCGGCTTATACCTGGGTGGTTCTGGATGGCATTTACCAGGCTTTTGGATTACTTAGGGGACTTGGCCGTGGGAGGGGGGTTGGGCATGGTTCCGGCAATTCTGTGAATATGTTTGTGACCTATCAGTAGGTCGGTTGGGCTGGGTGCTTGGGTCCTCAAGCAAGTAGTCTCTGAAGGCATGGGACCGGTAGGCATCGGTGCAGATGCTGCCTCAGGCCACCAGATGCTCTCTACTTGCCTTCGGGTTTCGCTGTGGAATTTAAATTGAAGAAGCCCTGGGGGCTAGGCTTGACCTTATCCGTTTGCATGCTTTGTCGGTTAGAAGGGAGTCTCGCTTTTGGGCGGTCTGTTTGGTCGGTAAGATTAGTAAAAGAGCTGAGGAACCTAGCGATGACAAGAGAGACCGACCGGTGGGTGAGGTGCAGAGAATAAAGGAACCGGGCGTCCCACAAAGCCGCTTGCTCGGTGGAAAAATATTCTGTGGTAGGGAGTCTCTTCTCACCAGGTCTACAGCGATATTACTAGAAACAGATGGAGTGAATATGAAGCGGCTGTGGTGGGGCTGCCGTCAGAGGCCCCTACCTTTCTCTGGCTGTTGACGGGGGGTCCGACAGTTATATATCATTGAGTTCAACAGAGGAGTAAACCGGTGCAAAGGGTACATGTTGTTGCGGTAATGATTGCGAGAATGGGGCTGTTTGTGGGGTACGCTTGGACAGTGCCTGTTTGATGGTCGCCCTTGAAGCTTCATTTTGAAGGGAGATCTTGCCACCCGCAATCCTGAGCAAGTTATATGCGGCGATGGGGAGAAGCGACTGCTGCTTCTTGATAAATTCTTTTTCCTTTTGATCGAGAGGGATTTGAAAGAGGATAGGGCCCATGACGCTGTGGAAGCTAGCCTAGCTTTGCGCACGTACATGGACGGTACTCCATGTCAGCTGCTCTGAGCAGGTTGGATTTACGTTATAATTGTTGAGTCCTGTCCGGGAGGTTGATGGCTATGGCGTTTTTTGCAATTTTGCAGCTTTTACGACGTGCTTAAGAATCTCAGCAGGAGCGGATTCAAGAAAGTCGGTAGCAAATTCAGGCTGCGGTTACGAAGTTTTCGCAGTGGAATTTGCCAGGCACAACAAAGGAGTTAGTTTGGTGGTACTGTCATCCAGGATCTTGAGCTTTGCCGGGGTTTCCATAACACCCGGATAAATATAAGCACCTCATCGAGCCCCCCCACTATATCCTCCAGTGATAAGGAGCACTATTTCAGCTTGTTAGAGGTTTATTTACCCCAACCATCCTTTAATTTTTTGCGCAGTAGGCATCATACGAGCGACAGAAGGGCTTGTGGAAGTTTTCTGTTATCTTCAGGGATTATCCACAGCAAAATGGCCGAGAAAATCCTTGGAGAGGTGCAAAAATACGGACTATCATAAATGCACTTGAACAATTGTGACGGTTGTCTTTCAACTAAGCATTCACCCCTCCCCCACTTTTTTAGTAGGCAATTATCGGCCAGATTAGTAGCATGCAAAACCCTTTTCATTGAGTCACCATTCCTATAGAATTTGACCCCAAGTTGCTCATACTCCCGACGGAGAAAGCTGTCCTTCGAACCACTGAAATTTGCTGCCAGCAAGTGCGCACTTGAAACAGAAATAATCGGTGTGTACGTGTGCGATGTCTTCTGCCGGGTAAAAGCAAATTTTCTTCCGGCACCGTAGCTCTTTGATACTTCAAGGGCTTCTGCGTAAGTGGGCTCTATTCATTTTCGGATTGGTCCCCGTGTAGACCTCTTGGCACCCTTGCGAACTTGGTGAGTTTCACCGATTTGCCAGAGTACTTTGGCATTTCCTAACGGGACGATGAATGTTACGGAAACAAAGTTTGAAAACCGTAAGAAAGGCATTCCTGCGGCGAAGAGATCTATTACCTTTATCGATGATGGAAGGCTGGATGAAGCCACAGTCATCTTCAAGTGCTCTGCCATTTTAATACAAAGCTGGATCGTAGTGAGCGCGCAGGGGCTACAGACAGAGACCTGGAGCAGGCAAATTCATTTGTCCTGCAGTCACTCAAGCTTAGTCGTGTCTGTTGCTCCACTGTGTGCTCCCGTAGAAACCACAAAACTGCAACCCAGATATTTCGCTCCAGTTTCACCTTCGGACTTCAAGCCATGAAAATCACTTTGATGAGAGCTGTGGAAAGGCTAGAGTCCACCCTCAACAGCCTTCACCTTAAGGGTCTAACCGGCCCTCCGTTCACATCAGTGCCTCAGGGCCGGATCGTCAATCAAGTCGGAGCTACTACTGCAACCTTTTCGGACCGGAAAACGGAAAATGCCAATAACCTAGTATGTGCCACAGCAACCAGGTGGTGTATGGAAGCTCTGCCGAAGTCCCTTTCGTTGGCCGCCTCATGCACTTGAGAGACAAAACTACCGATATGCCTTTCTTAGTCGACGAAGGAGCCCGGGTCGATATAAAACTTGGTTCAAGAGGGTCTACCTTCTCTCTAACAACTCTGACAACGCAAGCCAGCAATGGAAGTCCCACCATAACACTCTGCAGATAATTTCACACCCTCGACCTGGCTCTGCATCGACCTCCCCGTGAAATTTCGTCACCGCTCAAGGACTCCAGACTATTCCAGGTTTAGATTTTTGCAAAGCCACTGCTAGGCAGTCAGTCATGCCAAGCGACGGATCGTACATCGGGCTAGATCGAGCTTCGTTTTATGTTCCTCGGATCACGTTCAATTGTCTACATTTTTCATGCCCACTCCCAAGTCCAGTCCGGAATATGGCAGCTTTTTCAATGGGTACCCTAACCCGGACCCCTCAAAAACAACTTTTCTCCAATCGCCACTAAAGTGGCCCACTACCGCCTCACACGGAGCTCCCAGTGCATACCCGACCCCAAAGGTGGGACCCAGACAAGCTCGGAGCAGCCCACTCGCAGTTCAGCTGTGTGCGAAACGAGAGAACTACCCGGCCTTCCAAAGGTCCATGGGCACCGCTTTTGTGCGTGGTCTCAAAGAACCAGCCCGGTGACTAGAAACCTGCAAAGATTGTCGCTCACCCAAAACCGAGCGATCACATCAGACTAGCACTTACCTCGAGACCATGCACCTCACTACAGGATTTACCAGTGAGACAATTTTTACTCAGGTCGATCAGGCATGGGCATTTAACCAAACCCAATAGCTGAGGCAGATATACTCACAAGAGTCGTACGGACAACTTTGGTCGCCTCATATTCCTTCCAGAATCGCTCAAATCTAGCTAAGATTTTCGTCACTTTGGCGTGCAAAGCCTTAGAGTTTGCTTTCACCTACCTCAATGACATCCTGATCAGTAGTTCGTCTAAGGGAGAAATTCTGACGCATCAGTGCACACTATGTGTCCGCATGACAAGACATAAGGTCACATTTACCGACTAAATGTGTAATTCGCTCCAAATCAACTAAGAACTTGGGTCTAAGATCATTTTCACAGGGATCAAACTGCAGCAAGAGAAGGTGCAAGTTATCCTCGAGTAAGTAGAATACACCTCGCCTGGGCATCTACGGCGTTTTGAAGGGGTTGGCTAACTTTTGTCTGCAGTTCGTTCTGCTTTGCACTCATTTTTGCATCAGGTCACGGGGTATTGAAAGATAAAGCGAGGCAGCTATCGTTACCAGATGCCGTGCAAGGCGCTTCCACCAGGTTGAAGCGGAGTATCAGCAGCATTGCCTTGTTATCACTTCTGAAGCCGCCGACCTCAGCCGTCTTATTCACCGACGCGTCAGACAGTCCTGGTGGCGGCACAGCAACGACACTGAGCCAAGACAATACAGCCAGCTGCATTTTCCTTCAGGGAAATAAAACCAACCGGGTGCAGATACGGCTTGTATGGCCGCAAAACATTCGCTGTTTCCTTGAACGTTCGCCACTTTAGCGCATATCGAAGAGATGCGACATCAAGGTCTACGCCGAACGTAGGCCAGCTATCCACCCACCGAGCGCCACCGCTGAGGGAGACTTTCCCGTGGGTGCAGATATATGATTGGCGTCACTGAGCTCATGAGCAATGTGCGTCACATCACAGGTGTTGATAATCCTATAGCAGACTCCATATCCCCAATCAGAGTTTGAAAACCAAAACATCAGGCCCAACCAACCCTCAGAAAGTTGCTTCAGACAAAGCGGGCGATTTCCACACATCGTCATCGCTGCTGCTGCAATCGGCTCCTGCTCATCCGGCCAAAAGTCACACACAATTCAACACCTCCAAAGGCAGAAATAATTAGCACCACGATGCTGGGTGTATTCTGTTTCACCGAGCTGCATTTTGTGTGGATAGATAAGCAATCCTAGGGTATTTGGTGGCAGTCACGGTTCCAAAAAGATGTTCACGACAGAGGCAATTAGAACTGTGACGCACAGCAAATGGTTGTTAGCGAAGCGAGGTTCTAGCAACACGGAGTGGCTAAGATAGCACCAGAAGAGCGGTACAATATCCTTACACGGGGTGCATGAGGAGAGCTTTTGTGGGCCATGAATACTGTATGCCGCCCACCCAAAGTGGGTCCGCACGATAGAGTGTGAGGTTTTAGCCCGGAGAGACTGCTTATATCAGTGGGACATCGGCCTAATAACTGGATGCCGGCTTCAAGCTCGGTGGTGATGTAACCCAAACACGGACGCTACCTCTCCGTTCTACGTGACGACTGGTCTTTGCAGTCAAGACGGAAGATACCGCGTTACTGTTTCAAAAATAACATTCCGGCCATTTTGCCCGTTTTTGGAAATAAGTTCACGCGATAAGTCGGCGGAAACCGCTGATTGAGCTAAAATGTATGTTCTGCTTTCCTCTCAGCACGTACCCAAGGACCCTGACCGGGACCCTGTAAACGCCATAAAGCTTTGTTCTAGGCAAATGGAGTTCTATTCCGCCCAGATTAATGAGCTCAAAGCATCGCGATCAAGTTCCAAGTCTCGTAGAGCAGGCAGCCCTAACCGTTCACGCCAGAGGAGCTCCGCCATCCCCGGGCGCTGGTTGGTGAAATACAATCTCGGAGGTAGAGCAGAAAGTGCACAAAGCCCTGCATGCATCAGCCTGAGTAACAGTGAAGCTCGTAAGCCGACAGGTGAGGGTGAAAACCTTGTTAGGCTTTTCGGCTCACAGTCGTGCGTATTTTGAAACAGACGGTATATTGGGAAAATCACTCTCCACAGATATCAGCGCAAGGGTAAGAGCTTTTCAATCTCACTTGGCAGACCGCCTCAGTCTGTCTAACATTTGGCGGGTCGCGGTTACTAGGGTACTTCCGAAGACCTACGGCGAGTATTCACTGTAACGTGCTTCCGTAAAACACGCTATTACTGCCACTTACTTGCACTTTTTCGACCCAGCGATTTACCCCGGCTGATCCTCTGAAAAATGTAGCACACACCGACTCCTAAATTCAAGCACTGGTCTGTACCTCGCTCATGTGTGCCATAGAATCTTCTGATTTGACGTCTAACTGCCGTGACCATCATATCCTGTGGTGACTTTCGTCTATTTTCAGTTCCTTTTGTTATTCTTTTTCGACTTTAGGTTGAAGATTTATATATAACTTGCACACGTAAAATTTGCTGATCTAATACCGTTTAGTTTAAACTCCAACCTCGTTCTCACCTTGGGATTCTTCTCACCAGGCTACCGGTTCCTTGAACTACATCTCTGGTGGAATACAGCACTGAAGGGTGACACCAGGTAACTCATATGAACAGCCAAATTCCGCTGCAACAAGCGCAAGCAAGCGATATCAAATCAGCCCAAACTGTGACCAAGTGTATGGAGACGTGTCACGTAAACAAGCGGGTGTTTATTGCAAGCATCCCATTTTCAAAAGTACCAGAGCGAGAATGAAGTGCTGCGGGTAAACAAGCATGGCGAATGCGCCGTTTATATTCTCTCGCACTGAACTGTTATCTAGTCCATCGTATGCAATGGGTAACTATCACTACCACTAACCACTCGTTCGGTTATTGGCTTTGGCTTCCCTCAAATTTTCAGCCTCATGGTTCATCTAGCGACACCTTCATGGAAGCCATCACCATCTCCCGTCCTTTTTCACCCTCGTCCCACATATGGCTATCAGGAGATCCTGCGCTGGTTTTCTGTGCTACTCTAATCTACCAACACGCTGCCCTCCGTATGGACCCGCGTACCACATCATAGGGTTAAAGTTTGCTTGTCGGCTCAATGCCGCTCCATAGGCTTGGCACCCGAGAGGTTCGAAACAACTGAGGCTGACTTTCACCGTGTAAAATCTCGGTATCTTTAGGCCATCCTCGAGTCCCTGGGTCTCTCTACATCTCCTGGTATCAAAAACGCCCACTGATGACTGGTGGCCTTGTGGTGACTATAGGGCGCTGAAACACGGCACCGCGCCCGATCGCTACCCAACTCTACGTTGCGGAGGCCACACAAACATTTTGGGCGGTTGCACGAATTTCAGTTGTCGAGATTTGGTTCGCGTATATAATCAAATTTGCGGTAATTCCATTGACGCCTCCAAGAAAGTCTTACCTACACCTTTTGGCCTGTTTGATTTTCTCCGAATGCCACTTGGTCTTTGTGATGCGGCGCAGGCTTTCCGGCATTTCACATACAACACCTGCCAAGGTTGAAGGGGTTTTACACTAATTTGGATAATACCGTTGTAGCTAGGGCGATCTTTAACGGCCGCGCCGTCCACGTAGGAACACTGTCTAGAAGCTTGTTTCGACTCGGGCAATTTTCGAGGTTGTGGGATGCCTGTTGGATCAAGTGAAGATTACTTCACGCACTTATACGATGTTAGCCACAAGCTTTTCATCCACGCAAGTTAAACTTCCGGTGATTCTTAGATATCCCGAAAACTTCGCCACTGAGAATGTTCCAACGATTCGATGGTGCAGTCAACGTTTAGCTTTGTTTTATTGCTGAAAAAACCCAGTCGATGAAATACAGATTTACTAAACGATGTACCAAAACACTCGAACTTCCTTAGAGCATCTTTCCAGGTTCATCGAAATGAAACAGGCTGTAGCCAAAATAACTGCCTCTGCGCATCACCGTACAAACCCTCTCTTGGCTCTATCACCATGTGCTTAAGATTTAAATGTTGGTGCTCTGATACAAGAAAAGGTACAAAGCGCGTGACAGTCCGTATCATTCCTTTCCAAGCACCTGCAGCCCGTAAAATTTGGGTGTGGTACCTTCGGTGGGAACCTCAGGCGGCTCACCTGACCATCCATTATTTCCGGTTCTTGTTGGGCCGCGGAAATTTCATAGTTTTCAAAGGTCACAAGGCAATCGTCTTCGCCGCTCGATCAACTACGGACCAGTGGCCATCTAGGGGGTCCCCAGCTGGAACATACCACCCATTTTACAGAGGGTATACTACACACCACGGTGAACTGAACCCTATAACAGATGCTCCTTTTCGCATCTATCTCATTGCACTAACCAGCAGCACTCACTCGACAGTGATTACCTCCGCTCAAGCACACCAGCCATAAGTCGAGCTACTATGTCACGGTAGTTCTGTTTAAAGCAGATCAGTACCATTCACCTTTGGTTGGGGCGCGATCTTGTGCAACTTGTCTTAGAGTATTCCCCGTAGTCTGGTGTTATTTGTACTCCGGAAGGGCGCCTTTGAAACACGGCACGCAAAGTCTCACCACGGTGAACGAATCTCGGTGAAAATCGTGACGAAGCGTTTCGTGCGGCCAAAAATATACAAGGACATAAACGCAACAGCCAGATGTAGAAAATCCTCCGAGACAGCTAAAATACTTCAGGTGGTCGTATTACTGGACTATATAACTATCGAAGTGGCAAGACCGCGTTCGGAGCGCGGTTCAAAAATTTCGGTGTTTGTCGTTTGAGAGATTTCTCATGACGTAATCTTTTGTGCCACTCAAGCTGAACGGGTGGCAACAAAGCTGAACTTTCTCTCACTGCCCAGCTGTCTATCTTCCAGATCAGCGGCAATACAAGACGCAACGTTGAGTCAAGACTAGTGTCCTGAACCCTCTGGCATTATCCAGTGGTCTATCTTCCAGTTCACCGGCAGTACCGGAAGCAAGACACTTTCAAACTTTGCACTTTAAACCCTTCCCCCTTAGTCAGTGAACTATCTTCCAGCTCACTGGTGACATTGAGACAAGGTAATCACAAGATCTGGGAACATTTGAGCTTAAGCCTCGTACCCGAATACTACTTCAAGACCTTTCAAGACTTCAACGGTGTTCTGCCCCTCCTTCGTATTTTACTCTGACGTCTGTCCATTTGCATCATCGAGCTAATACCCTTCTGAAGTTATTCATTTTTATTCTGCCTGACAACGAATCCATCGCATTCCGAATTTTGGGCTTGTAATTGGCTACTCTTCTTTCAGGAATATCTTACCACAATCAGATTGGCCCATCTTGGACGAAAAAGTACGCAAACATCCTGCGGAGAGAGTAAAGGCTGACAGAAGCTAGACAGGAAGTACTGAGGCAGGTCACTAAAGACTTCATAGCGCTCGATTCTCTAGGTGCTGCTAGATCTGCCAGTCTTGTTGGTGTAAAATCATATACTACTAGGGTATACATGGCTATGACTGTTAACGTTGGAGCTAGAACGAGAGAGCCTGTTTAGCTACAGCTTCAGAGTGCAGAGGATGAAATTAGACAGAGCATTGGTCATTCTTGGCGAGTGTCCTCGCATTACATTAGATTTGGCCCCAGTTTCCTTGTCTTCTTTCCTTAAACTCTGACCACTTAATCCTCTAAAGTTTGATACTATTTCCATCTACTCAACCGCCCGTTTTTACTGTGATATTTGTTATTGATAGCTCTGCTATTTTTATGACAAACTCCATCATCAACCTAGTGTCACACGGTCCATTGTGAACTGTAATCCACGGCTGCGTGTAATCACAGGTGAGCCCATTCAACGGACTCCTCAACACTACAAATAGTCAATGACAATGCACAAAATACAAGGAGGATGTTGAAATTCAGGGTGAATGGAGCTAATAAGGTCATTCAGTCAGGGGACAGTGACATTAGCTTATGATTCATCTGCTTCCATTTTCACAACAGCCGTTTCTTCCTTTTCTGGTTTGCTGGTTACAGTTCATCATTTCAGATAACCATTATTTCGTAGTGACCGATAAGCATTAGTTTGCGCGGCCGTCCGAGAGAATCTTGTTGCAATCAGCATCTACAAGCTGTCAGTCATGCTGCCCTCCCGTGAGCTCGCCTATCCTAGTTTTCCAGTCTCTTTTCCCGAAACAGCCACGCCCTAGATGACGACTACGGTTAAATCCTTACTAGTGTCGAAAGTAGAGGAAACGGATCACTCAAAGCGGGCCTAGACCTGACCCAGTGAATAGGGAAAACCCATGTCAGTGCCAGCTGCCCCTTCACCAGCTGTGACACTGGTTTTTCTGCCTCCTATGAGCGACCGTAGCGCACTGCGCTTTCCGCATACTCATGCCCACGCAGCCATTTCCTCTTCCACTTGTAATGTTCCACCTGCGCATCCTTTATCCCGTATGCTGAAGTCACCAGCAAATGCCAGTGACTTATTAGGATCGTTCATTTCCTGGCAACCGAGGCTAAACATTTCACGGTATATCAGAAGCATAAATGAAATGAGGGCCTACGTACGCTGTTCTCAATTCTTCTGCCCAAGGATATTACACCTCTGTTCTGGTGCTATCTTAGCCACTCCGTGTTGCTAGAACCTCGCTTCGCTAACAACCATTTGCTGTGCGTCACAGTTCTAATTGCCTCTGTCGTGAACATCTTTTTGGAACCGTGACTGCCACCAAATACCCTAGGATTGCTTAAATATCCACTCAAAATGCAGCTCTGTGAAACGAAATACGCTGAGTATCCCAGTGTCAAGTATTTTACGTAATCGTTTGTAAAGTACATGTTGGTGAACAAGCTCGCTTTCAGTGATTGTTAATCATACCAATACAACGCAGTATATAAGACTAGACGCATAAGAGATACAGTCAACAAAAATCGTGTCAGGGATCATCGTTCACACCTAGCGTGGTACAGGATTATCCGGAAACCAAGTGTAAATGGACTAACACGTTCCCAACATGTAAGCTTTCGGACGTTCCTGGACCTGACGTTTGTCTTGAAACATTGGCTGACGTTCCTCCGTCTTGGGAAATTTAGCTGTTCGTACACAATGGATACCGGGGCCACAAACTTTGGACCTCATGTGTAAAGTTCGGTCTACCCAAGGTGACTAGGTTCACACTATTACGAAGTAAATTCTAGGTAACTGACACCGAAGTTCATTGTGTAGTTCACCTCTCAGGCTTTACCGACGGTAGCACACAGCATTTCTTGTTTGGCTTATGTTACAACTGTCCAGTTACTTTTTACTCTATCTCTTCGAGTCACTCCCACCCATGGTTTTGTTCTCAGTCTTGAGTAAATGTTTGGTCCCAATCCGTGTACCCCCCAATCTCAGTCTCTCTAAGGGACTTGGGGGCCCCGCTTCTTTCTAGCCGGCCGCGAGCATAACTGCTCCGGTTCCGGCAAATATATCCACACATTCCTATTAAATTTCTACTTCGAAACCTCCTACTCTCAGCCTACTGACATCTATAGTAAGCTTTGAAAGTCTTTCAGTCTATCAGCCAGCATGCCCATAGAAGTAAAGCCAAGCGGCTTTTGAAGCGTTTACCATATCCCCTCCAAGGACCTAGTCCAGAGTGCCGCTCTCTTCTTCTGTTACATATTATGCCTGGTACTGCCTTATCTATTGCACATTCTGGATACTAACATCAAAGCCTCTATGTTTTCTGTGAGCTGGAAGATTCCGCGACATCACTTTTCATTTTGAGAGCCCGGAATAACTGTCTTATTCGCGTCGGCTGGGGTTTTAGCGCAATCTCTGGCATGGGTAGCTTCCTAAACCGGATCGGACCACAAGGCGTAAGACTCAGTCGAAATTTCCAAGATGCCACAATCCGAGCCTTTGCAAAAACAGATAAAACACCAACTAGTCTTGCACCAGCAGCCAAAGCCCTTCACTTTCACTCAATAGGCTTCTCCTGATCCAGCTGTCCGCCTCTTCTAACCCTGCGGCCTTGAAAACGCGTTCTTCACTCCGAAACAGATCCACACTTTCTGGATAAAGTGCATTTTCACTGACAGCCACCCACAGAGTATTCCCGGATCCCTGTTTGGATAACCCGACATCTCAGCGGGGACTCGGGTGGAAACGTATATACTTACCCTTCCAAAACCTTTATATACCAGCTTCCAGTGATCAACAACCACGCAAAGAAGCCCACTTCAATAATGGGTCAACGAACCCCCTCCCCTTCTCAAAAGGTCTCAGCTTGGCGGACACACAAACCCGGAACACTATAAGCCGTTCTCACTTACAATACCCAGTGCGAATGTAAAAGAGCCCCTGGAGGCTTAATGAAACAACAAATTTCGCTTTTAACAGAATAATCAGGCCCAACACTAGGCGAGTACTTGAACCTTTATCCGTATTATACTTTTCCCTCCATTGGCGGTATTTCGCTCTGTAATTATGCCTTCACACTTTGGGACACTTTCCTTCTTCTACCAGCATGGGATTTTCATCAGTGGATGGTAATTTTTCCCTCGTAATCACCATACCTTTGTTCAGGGGATCATGGTCCTTATATTCATAAACATTCACGTGCTTAACTAAGTACACCTTGTCCGACTGTATGCTTCATAATAACTTGCTCCGTTCAGTGAACCAGGCAAAACATCCCCGGTCTCCTTCCGAAAAGCCCCTGTATACATTGTCAAATACTTCCTAGGACGAAATTTGCTCCAGCAGTTTCAAACCCAGACGGATCTTTTCTATCGCCCGCAGTTAGGTCTAAACCAACTCATATTTATCGCGTGAATTACTGTCACTTTGCTTCATTCAAACTCTGACAACACTTATCCTTCTGTTGCTAAATGTGTTACTCCGCCCATCAAAATCTGGGAATTTTCATCTTACTGAGTAGCATTGAACACCACGATCATAAGTTCTTGCGTGTGTCTTGGCCAGGGCTGAGAAATATGCCATTGTTGTGGTCTGATATATGGTCCCCACCAAGCAGGTTATTTTGATGGATTTAATGGCTATGTAGGCCATTAAAATGGTGTCTTCGCCGGAAACAGCAAAACTTTGAGTTAGCAAATGAGAACTTGTAACTTCCCATCTGCCGGTCTGTCCTACGTCGTCTACTTTCCCAACTTCTAACGTCGAATTATCCTTCAAATAAACCACTGTCAGCAACAAATTAATCTGAGTTTCAAATAAGACTCAAGTCAATCAACGGGGCTCCGAAATACTCCTGTCACAAAAAGCCATTGAAAAGCAGATAAAAACAGGATAATGGGATGAACCCACGTCAGTGGTGAAACATTCTGTCAGAACTTTAAATCGGTTTCTGTTTGCTGAGATCACTTCGAGCCCACAATCTTGGATCCGGGCAAACCATACAAATGGGTTAAAATACGGCTGATAACTTCGGTCATAAATCGGAACTTGCCTAGCCAGTGGTCGGAAGACGAAAGTCGCGAGCCAGAGATGTCTACGTAAACCTGCAGAGCAAAGAGAACAGGTCTTGGAGTAATCAGGAAGAGCTCACGGCAGTCTGTGGCACACTGGCGGTCTAACCAGGAAGAGCTTAGCTGGAAGTTGCAAATAAATGTTCACTCAACAGGCGGCAATGAAGATCACGACCGACAGGAACGAACGAAGTGTCACTACAATCGCCTGACCGAAAGTTGCATTGAGCTAACCCGTCCTCTTGGTTCAAATGTTCAACGGCCTCCATAGGTACCCTTGCGTTGTTTGCTAGTGCTTTTCTAAAACGTTCTTGTTTAGATTTCCTCCCCTGGGGCAGCCCTTCAATATTATATAAATTTCTGATAATTTTTTATTTCTGTCCTGTTGGTTTGTATGTTCCGACTACGAAGCCAGTTTTGGTCCTTCCCTGGTGACAGGATCATCCGAATTAAGTTCTCAAACCTACTAGGTGATTAATTCTACTGTTACTCTACCTTCTATCCCCTATTTCTGTGTGCTCTTGATCCACTATAGTGAATGCACCTTTCTAGCCCCACTTGTGCCACGTGGTCATGCAGTCAGAATTGCCCGGGTTTCCACGAAATGACCATCATCGTCAAAACTATGTAGAACACAGGATGTGAGCGAACATACTTTCCGCCATTTCACTCTCGAGCCATTATAATCATATTTACTTGTTATTCGAAAATTGAAAAAGCTATCGTTACCGTCATTTTTAGAAGTGAGATCTAGTTTCTAACCCAGATCAAGCTTTTGTCAGCTTCTTTACCTGACCTCGTGTTTGACAGTCTAAGGCCAACGGAACCGGCCCTCAGGAAATAAATGAGAGGGGACTTTTACCATGGGGGTTCCCACTCACTGGAACTCCATCTTCGAGTTCCATTTCAGTTCAGTTTGCTTTGCAGCGAACGGGTAATGGTAATGACCAATCAAGTGTCCAGAATTTCTCCAATGTCGTGCACACGAGATAAGCACCTACGAACGCAAAGTATATTCCGTCGAATCCCCGATCAAAATAAGAGGGATATGGCCAACGTCATCGCATGTCAACTCCGATGGGCTTTATGCATCATGAAAGCCCGCTGAGACGGTGCCTAACAAAGGGCAACACTGACAACAAGTTACCTCAGAATAATAATAGCTTTGCTCTTCCACCGTCCAGTGAGAGCGTTAAAAACTCTCGACTAGGGTAAACCTCGTTGCACTTTCGTCCTGGGTTCCCCTTGAGGGGCAGGACGGTCTGCGGTTCCGTCATTCTACCAGATAGACTCTTCCAGTTGTTCAATACCGTGTTGCCAGATAAGTATGACCTGGTCGTCGACCTGGCCCAAACTTTCTCCAGCTTATTCAGTTCTCTTAATCAAGAATCAAAAGCCATCTGGATAAGACAATCGGGCTTAAAACCAGAAGAACCTTTCAATACCCTAAACGTTTTTGGGATCGCATCGAAGTCTCATCCTCTCCAAAGGGAAAAGTTCCAGTCACAGAGTCTCTGACCACACGTCTCACTACTGTTCCCTTCAGTATTTAGCATCGCAAGATGTTAAACTTCCTCCAAGATGACGGAGTACTCATTATCGGACCAGATGGGCCACTAGTAAACAAGGGCGAATCATGGATAAATGAGAAGTTCACCGCACGGTGTGGAGTCGCTCCGCCTCTTCGTCGTAAAAAGACGAAAAAATACACTTGAGGCTGAGAAGGTTTTAGTCTATTGCTCCCTGACCCCTTTATTAGCAATTGGATCTCTTATAACAGCGTAGATCCGACCCTGCGCATGATAATCACAAACATTTGAGCTGGCCTTCAGTTCTTTTTGTCTGAAACAGTGGTGGGTGACAGCATGCAGCTCGAGCTATCCACATATACTTGCTGACCCTGCCTTTCTCACTTCAACCCATTTGGGTTCCCTGCAAAACCCTAACCCAGTTTTCCGATGCCTGATGCAGTAGTCGGTACACGGATTGAGTAGTTATATCATGCGGCCTTTGTTCCAACAACACTCCGGTATCGATACGTCTACGGTTCACAGATATGGGCTAAACCTCTCCCCTTTTAGTTGTCGGAGAGGGGAACGTAATCGTTGCACTTTTATAACTGACCATCCGCAAATTCACTTTCTCTACTTTCTCTTCGGGGCCCAAGCCCCAATAATGAGGCTCAAAGTCAGCCATGGTTTGTCCGCTACGGTGGTGACTCAGTTACACAACCAAAATGCTTACTGACACTAACTCCCTTGACTGACCGATTTTCCCTTCAATGGTAAGTGCTGGCCTTCACCTAATTCTCCTGCCCCGGGCTATAACGCATCGGTCTCATTGTCTCTTTTCTTGTTTTTCCGTAAGCTTGAATCTTACTACACAGATAACTATTCTTTGAAAGCCAATACTCACCGATCCGTGCATGTGCTGATATGCGCAGATCGGTGAGTATTGTTTACTAAAGAATAATACGCTCAGTCTGCTCATATGCTCATGGGGGTGCATGAGGTATCTGAGAGGAATAGCACCTCTGGGTTGACAGATAGTCGGCTCTCTGGGGTATTTACCATCTCTTTGGTCTGCCCCATTTATCCAACTCCTACCTGCGGCTCCTGGAGGCCGAGGCATGTACCGGTGGCCAGAGGCGGGCCAGACCAAGCTGAAGGTAACTAAGGCCTGGAAACCTCTGTGGGACAATGCTCAGCAAACAAAGACGGATACTCCTGCATATGCGGACCAGATGTGCTGAGTCCAACAGCCACCAAGGAAGTCGGTGCAGCCAAAAGGGTTGCATGGACCCCTGTTTCATGATCACCACTATCAAACGACGAATGAATTCCTAGAGTCACCGGCAACCATGTAACAAGATCAGTAGGACGCGTTGGGCGTCCCGGATTGGTACACCACCATCCAAAAGGCGAATGAACCGCTCGATCGGCTACCGGCCCACAACACACGAACTTACTACTGCCCGACAGGTAGTACTCGGCTGTGCACAGGCTAGAAGTGCCACCTAGAACAAAAGCCAAATGACGCTGAGGAGGTCACTTCGAACATTATTCCCAAGTCTCTCCATGAACCTCCTCTCTACAAATCACTCTAAACATGCTACGACATCCCTGGTAAGCGACGCGCCCTGTACTCTCCCAGTTGTCTGGGTGATCAAACACGAGCTGGGAATATAAATCTGAACACAAGGTCACGGGTCTACATAGTCCGCTGGAACACAAGAACGTTCTTACACATGGGTAGCCAGTGCATTAACATGCGCACACTCTACGACTACGGAATTGACATAGCCTGTCTATCCGAAGAACGCGAAACATACACTGGCAGCTGACATATTCGAGTTCATCAAACAGACGTATCCTACTGAATGTATCACAATGGGCTTGTAGACAACTTTGGGCTTCATGGTGTTGCAATCAAAATGAACAGTCGTACTCAAAACTCCCCAGGCTCTCTGGAACGAGCTTCACCAAGAATTGCCATGTCACGTTTTAGGAGCACTTTGTTCAACGCTACCGTGATTTCAGTCTACACTCCAACACTACATGCTCAGCATACCCTGAAAGTTTTCTGCAACGAGCTGCAGAACTTAATATGTCGGATTCCCATACGCGATGTCCTGCTAACTACAGGAGACTGGCCCGCACTCAAGGGAACAACAGGTGAGTGTACCAAACTTGTTCTGCGGCCGGCGATACGAAATTGGAGACGGCTTACAGACCTCACTGGAGTGATAGCCACCGGCGCCCGCTCCAGTACCCAAAACACCTGCTGACCAGGTACTCCAACGACGGTAGGACAGCGCACAAAACCGACTACTTGGTGTATACACTATGGGTGTCTTTTGCGGAGGACGGTCGGGCATAACGGGAAAGAGTAACTAGAAATGCCAACGGCACGGACCACACACTGGAACTTGCTAGTCTTTAGCCTTGCCTTTCAGTACGGCGAAAATCTTGAACTCACTGTGAAATAAATACGTAAAAGCTAGCAATCCCGGACAACGTTAAAGTCCGGTCAAAAGCTATCTTGTCCAGATTAACGGCGATTGAGAGAGAGTAGCCTGGATGGGCGATGGAGGAGGCTGAGTGTCCAGCGCGGGCGCCCCCTTGAGCAGCTAGGTAAGTTAAATTGGCATAGGAAATATTGGATTGCTGCAGAAACCCTTAACCTCTGCGTCAAGGCTAAAGACGCGACTTGCCGACTGTCATAACCTCCGCCGCGAATCTACTCTCTCGGCAGTGAGCTACCGCAAAAAACACCGATATGAAATTGCAGGCCGGATGAAGGCATCACCCGACTCATACGCCCCTCTTCCGGTAAGGTGCAACCTCTACGGTACGTGACGAAAGAAGCCTTTTCATATCCAGTCCATCCGTATAACGACAGCAGATGACACAGAGCAGTATTATCAAACTCGAGCCTCTCAAAAAATCGGAAATCGCATCCGCAGCCCAAACAGTGAGAAACAAGAGGTTCCTGTGGGATGATGGCATGTCCCCCGATATCTTCAAATCCCGTCCGCCAATTAGGTTTGACCCACTAACTACGCTGTTCCGTAGTATATGATCACCGAAATTTTTCCTCAAGGCTGGCCAACCTCTATCCTACCCCCTATACAAGAAGAGGAAACAGGACTGTTTGCGCGAACTGCTGGGGTGTCAGCCTCATTAATAAGACTATTATACTGTTGGCGACCACTCTGCTCAATCACTTTGTTCCTATTCTGGAGAGCGAAAACGCGCCAGCCAGAGTGGTCTTTGTCGAGGAAGGGGCTGCGTTGACCTGATCCTCAAGCTGCTCCGAATCGTTGAACAAGGCTATAAACTTAACAACCCACCATAGATTGCTTCATTGACACACGGGCAGCATTCGACTCTATTGACGGGCGGTCACTCTGGAGCGTACTACGAAACTACGAAAGGCCGGAAAAGTACATCAGATTGACGGGGTCGTGCTACTCGACAACACAAGTGCACGTCCGCGCCCAAGGCGAAGAATCTCGAAAGTTCCCAATTGAAGCCAGCTACCGCCAGGGAAGCCCTCTATCGCTAGTCCTATTAAACTGCTCGGTTGACTTAGAAATGCGTCGCGCCGTCAACAGATTCCGGGGAACAAAATGTGCCAAGACTCTTGGGTTACAGACCTCAAATGAGCCGACAACAGTCATTCCAGGAGAGGATTCTGGAACTCTGCAGTCGGTTCTGGGCCGTACTGTATGTAAAGCTGAGGGTTTTGGTCTGGATATAAACACTGAGAAAACCAAATCCTTCGGGACTTTGCCAGGTTTATAACACTCTGTACTCGTCAATGGTGAAAATCTGGAGCAGGTGCAACACTTTGTGTACCTCAGTTTCACTATCCAGTCAAAAGGTCAGTTGGAGGACGAAGTTATGCTTCGTGTACACTGAGCAAGAGCAGCTTTCTTAAAACTCCACAAATTATTGTGGTCTTGCAGCGAAATGAACCTCCAAACGAAGCTTCGCACACACCGCGCTACTGCCCTTCCAGTTCTTACACGCGAGTGTGAAACTTGGCTGCTGAGAGTAGACGGCAAAAAAAGACTGGGGAACTTATACCACTGCAGCCTTCGCTACTGGGCCAAAATCAAATGGTATGATCCCGTCACAAACTTCGCCGTGCGTTAACACTGTGAGAATACAAAAAGCTTTTCTTCTTTCCTCCGACGGCATCACCTACAGTAGTTTGGTCATATCGCATGAGGACCTGAGGCGAAACTTGCGAAAAGGAGCCTACTACCATCACTCTTCTCAGAATGGAAATGTCGCCATGGTGGCCAAGTGAAAACATGAACATGCACTATTAGGGCAAGCAGGGTCGGTCTTTGGAGTACGCGACTGGTGCAGAAACTGCAATTTCCGGTGTGCAGAACCTGCAGAAGACCGGAACTCGTTGACAGCTACCACCGAAGGCATCCAAGAAGCCGACTTATCCTCCCGGAAGAGATAGTAGCACAAGAGAAATTAAGTAAAAGTTAGAATATGCTCATAGTGTGGTGGGACACCTTATCATTCGGCTTTCGCAAGCTTCTGATTTCTCATGATCCCACGGAAAACAAGCACGTTGGCGTCCACATAAGAAGGCCTCGCCTTAAAGCCGAGTATATTCTTATCGCTATTTTCGCTGTCCTTACCCGCAGTTGGTACATCCACCAGACTGCTGTCTTCCCTTTTTCTCATTCCTCCTTCTAATCCCACCTTCTTCTATCGTTTTGTTCTTGGTCCTCCAGTAGGCCCCTCCCTTCTACTATAATAATAATAATAATAATAATAATAATAATAATAATAATAATAATAATAATAATGGTTTATTTCGAAAGCGCCCGAAGCATGCCATGTGCATGATCATTTTGCTCTCTGGCTAAGGCTGCTCTTAATATCTACATCATTACCTAACTACCCTACAAAACTGCCACAATCCCCGCCAATTAGCCACTCGCAGATCGGCCCACTGGCCGTCAGGTAACAAAATTATCATCGTCTGAATTCGATTAAGAAGTTGGTCCTAACCCTCAGCTGGAGTATTCTCCGGACTCCGGCTCTCCCGATCTCCTTCAGAACATACTGGTTACCCGGGTAGCCGTTAACCAACTCGAAGTTGCCTCCCAAATTACCGTACGGACTAAGCAATTTAATCGATCAGATTAGCCATGGTTTAAACCTATACCCAACCCCACTGACTCTATATGGGATACCTGAAATGGCCTGTTAGTGATCACAATCGTATGACCAGGGTGACGATCTATCATGACAGTCTCATCGGACCGCAGGGGGGGAGGGTCCTGACACCAGTCATCACCATCATCGTCATCAGTTTATTCTGATTTGTGCCACCGAAAACGATGACCGGAATTGGGCCCCAGCCGTCGTGTTACAAACCTACTCTCCCCCCTTCATCAACCTGGCCTCTTTATGTTTTCCGCCCTCATCATTCGCTACCTGCTACGAAAGGCATCCAATATTCCATGAAACAAAATACCAACCACCTTCAGCTAATCAGAACTTGGCAATTCATTCTTTTATCGAGTATACAGAAGATCCTATCCTGAAGCTCTCCGAACTCTTACTGCCGCTTTGGGTCTGGCCTTTTCCCAGTCACCACTGTCTTCCTCCCACCTCATCAGCTCTGCGCACTTGCCTGGTTGCGTCAGCAGCTTTTTCTCCGATAGAATGTTTCTTCAGCGGCTTGTCTTCGGAATTTTCTGTTCTGAGCCCATTCACCTTTCATGCTGTTCAAAAGCATGCTGCATACCTGGTGAAGTTTTTCCCCTCATGTGACTTTCCGTATGACACTGAATTCACCTATAAAGAAGCCAGTCCCATTATTGCATCCGGATGGCTTGCATTCGTATCACAGGCTCCCACCACAATTAGTTATCCAATGTTGGATCAATCTTCGTTTTATCCGGCTGGCACCCCCAGATTTATTAACTCATGTTGGCTTAATTTTCGTCCGTGTCTTTTGGTAACACTCTCACCCGGTTTCTCAAAATCAATCCCTTTTTATATGCAGTTGGTGCACCCTTGAGTCTCTTTCTACACGTCCTGACCTTTCTTTGAACCACTTTCGCTCCCCCACTCTTTCTCCCTCTCCGATTTTACACTAATCGACTGCACACCAAATTCCGGGGATCAAAGTGTTCCATTCTGGACTACCTTATCCGTTGCAGCCAATCATCGGCACCCATGAGGCACATTGCATATCATTCCTGCCCCGCCTCCCTGTTCATGTTTTGACCTTAGAAGCCTGCTGCTTCACTGGTTATTGCAAACGCTACATCTTTGGCACTCTTCAGCACCGCTTCTGTCCGTATTTCTATTGTGGCTAGCTATCCACAACGTACTTTTTCCAAATTTGAAATTGGTTTACAATTGCTGAGTTAACCATCTCCACTTTGGTTAACTCAAGCAATACCCATCTTTATCGTCTTATTACTGCGATTGTGTTAATCTCAAAATTGTGAATACCCCACAGTGCTGTGCATTGCTCTATTGTGTGATCATGCCTTGTGCGAGTGGCTCGACTACGGTCGAGAAATATGTCGTAGTTAATAGTAATAATATTTTCAGCGGAGGAAGGCAAATAGGCGTGAGGAGGACTAGTGCAAAGGCGCGAAAATTGCAACGGCCGTCATAGTAGAAGAAAAGCCTGTTTATGGATGATTGGAGAGATCAAGTAAGGGCAAATATGTGGTTTGAAAGTGTAAATGAAGTTCATGATACGACCTTGTCTTTACATTAGACGGAACGCGGAAAAACCGGGGAATCCGAAAAGCGCAGGAAGATTGCTTGTGGGGAACA
Organism: Fasciola hepatica; assembly: GCA_948099385.1. Classification (NCBI taxonomy): domain Eukaryota; kingdom Metazoa; phylum Platyhelminthes; class Trematoda; order Plagiorchiida; family Fasciolidae; genus Fasciola; species Fasciola hepatica. The sequence goes on along the minus strand of CANUEZ040000012.1, from coordinate 1,405,667 downwards.
ATATAAATAACAGATTTGCGAACTGACCGGAGAGGAACAGCTGATAAAGGACCGATCAGATCGTTTCACTACAGGTGAAACACTATGAAGTCTTAGATGAGAAAAAGCCCCAGGACAAGAAAAACTATGATGGAACAAAAGACACGGGAAGTATAAGCGCAGCAGTGTTCTGAAGACGGAACTGAAAACTGCGAACCTTCGGGCAGTTGCGTAAATGGATTGAGCCCAATGATGCAAGTCGAGGTGCCACCTACTGGAAAGATCCATAGAAGATTTGCGGAGTCAAGCAAGGAATATGTAGTGGTCATGAATGGGTGATTAGTGCGTCTGCAAAAGATGAAAGGGCATAAAAGGCGAGTTCTAACATGGGGATTGGTCATGTGTGAGGATGAGATTGGTGCGTAAAGGCATGAGGCTCGAAGGGGGAGGACAATAATAAAAATAACAATGATGTTTTATTTCGGGGACGCCCGAAGCATGCTTGGATGCGTGATTATATTGTAAAAGTGAGGTGACAGTAAGGATTCTTGGATATTCAACGGAATATATGCAGTACAACATACTGCAGATGTTTCGGTGTTCGCACGAAATGTCCGGCAAAATTGGGATCGAAGATCAGGTGGTCACATTACTCAGTGACGAGCAAAGTCGGCTTCGTTGTCGAGAAATGTAATCAGTTGCGGCAGTGATGGCAGAAAAATGTCCGGGAATTCGGATACGATCGACATAAGTTCGCAAGGGAGAATAGACTGAAAGGAAAACCTTTGAAAGTGGCGCCGACCAAAAAGCAGGAAAATTATTGATGGTGACGCATACGCGCTTGAGTCAGTAGTTCTAATGACCCGTGAAAAGCAGGATGTTATTCTGAAAAGGTTGCAAAATTTTCTCCAGGATGAGGGAGTGCGCCGATGAAACAGAAAATTTCATTCACCACAAACTGAGTAGTTGACATCCAGGGAGAGGTTGCGGGGACAGCATGCAGTGCGGTGTGTAGTGGGTGCCTAGTATTGGGCAATTTGTGGGGCAGAGTGATAGAAGGTAATAGGTGAGCTAAAAGGGCTTCAAGTGAGAGGGTCGTGTACGTCGTTATTATCAATAAAAGAGCATTTCGGGTTGGCCCAAAGTATGCCGCAATTCAGGTAAAAGTGGCCTCAACCGGTGACAGAATCAGAATTTACAAATAGATAAAACAAGTGCACTAAGAGGGCAGTAGGAGAACATCGGAAAGAGAGGAAATGATAATAAAGCCCTGCAAACAGAGGGCTCATGGTCAGGCAGAGAGTCCGGCCGTTTTCGAAAGATGTCGTCCGAAAGTCTGGAGTACATGCATAAATGGTGTAGAAAGTAGTTGTCACTGTAGACTTTCGAACATATTCAAAAGATATGTTGCTGGTTTCCATAAAAAGCGGAACTTATCGGGTGGAATACCAAGAGGTAATTACAGACTGCAGAATATGAAAGGCATGTGAATAGAAATCTCGTCCATGCGTTAGGCAAATTAGTCCTGTTATAACAGGCAGGCTAAGACATACCTAGGTGGAAATGTACCTTTCTGCAGGGATGGTAGTGTAAGATGGTGGCTGGATAATGGCGGAATCAGGTAGATAGCTATCAGTTGACGTATCTCGAGGTAGGGCAACTACCAGGTTGGTGGTGGAAGGAAACGGCTGGAGAAAAACAGGTGAGAGTGCACCGACCTTCCAAATTTGTATAGGGTTGGCACGAAAAGTTAAGGCGGAAGGAGAAGATAAATCAATACGGACTGCTTCGCTACAGGGAAAACACTGGTAGGTAAATCGGCAAGAGGGATGGTAGATTAGTTTGCAAGTAAGTGAACTTCAGTAGACGAATGCTCTAGAGTGTGTATTATACAAAAATGACAGATGGATAAAGCCTGCCACTTACATCGCGGAGGGCTACGGCGGACCATCGGCTATAGAGTTAAACACATCGGCCGGTGTGGATAATGGCGGTATTTGGAGGCTAGATACAGGTTCTGTTTCGGAAGGATATAGCCAAACGGTGTATAGTGAGGTATAAGAATGCGATCGACGAGCTCAATGAGCATAGGGAGGCAGCCGGAGATTAGAGAATAGGAGCCGGCAAAGGGACATAGGTAGAAAAGAAAATGCCGTAAAGTTTACAAGCTTCGCGGCAAGCACTAGAAGTGGGCTGCTTTCAGGACAGCCAGGATCAGGGCCCAAGCCTAGCAGCCAGGGGCAAGTTACGAGTAAAAGAAACCCCGGGACCAGGTGCTTACCGTGAGGGAATCAGAGACTGGGATTACTCCTGCGCTTCATGAGCTTCCGTAAGTGAGGACGAGCTGCTATGAGAACTTCAATCGTTGTGCGAGCACAAGGCAGCCTAACCAAATGAGATCCAGCCGGCGGTTGTTCAGCCTCTTCCCCATATCTTATCAGGGTCGTTCACCCACCTGTAAGAAGCGTCGCTAAAAGAGGGTGGGGTACCAAAAGACTGATGGTAGGGCAATCTTGTAGCTATACATAAGACTGGATTCGGACAGAAAGCGGAGAATTATGTGCCGGTCAGCCTGAAACCTGTGTTGCGTAGGTGCTTGGACCGTACATTCGGGAAGACCTTTTGCTTGTGTCCGGCTAAAAGAACTACTGACGCGAGCACAACACCGGTTTGCTGAAAAAGGACGTATGTGACAAGCCTGTAGCGGTTGCCATCTCCGTTCATACTTTTACCACGTTTATTGTTTAACTGAACGCTGACTGCCAAGCGCGGCTGCCATTTGATCGTTGCTCTTGCGCACGCTCTCACGCACGCTCCCAAATACACGCTAACCACTATCTCTCCCAATCGCCTTCTCGTTCTCACGGGTCGTGGAGAATACTGTTCTGGTTAGCATATTTGTGCAGTGCCGCACATTAGAGTAACGTACAGGTGGTCCACGCAGAACGAAGGACCGAAGCGAGCGCGTTTACTAAGGAAACCGCGAAGTAAGGTCTAATCAACCTTACAATTGTTGAGCCCGACGTGATCCCCAGGTCACGTGAGTTTCCTTGTTTTCTACCGTTCAAGATCCCGTCTGCGTACGTTTTTGTGTTTTATTGTTTCCCTATCTTGATTTTTTTGGTTGGTTTACCGAATAATTTTTTTTTCATCCATACACATTTTGTGTGTCTAATTCGTCGTGATTTTTTTTCGCGAAGACTATAGTGCCCCATTGGTCGTGGATTTCTTTTCCCGTCTGTATTCCATAAAGTAATCGCTATGTCTGCCGAACGGAAATCCTGCTCAGACCCCACCGTTGGGGCGATCACGCTGCACATACCGGCATTCACGCCTGCTGATCCAGAACTTTGGTTCACGCTGGTTGAGTTAGAATTCGAAAACTGCCGTATAACCAGTGACGCCAGCCGTTTCAGGTGGGTAGCAGGCCGCCTCCCGCCGGAGGTCACAATGCAAGTATTGGACGTAATAATCTCTTCCCGAAGCTATGAGGCTTTAAAGGGGGCTGTCATTGCCCGCACGACCCCAACGCAAGACCAACGTTTGCAACAACTTCAAAACGTTGAGCTTGGAAGAAGGAAGCCCTCCGAACTGCTGCGTGAGATGCAGCGCTTGAAAGGACCGACGATAGGCGAGGACCCGCTCTTGAGGGAACTTTGGCTGCAGCGTTTGCTGCATAACATTCCAGTTTTACTAAGTGCCACGCGCAAATGCTCGCTAGAGGAAACTGCAGCGATAGCTGATGACATTATGTCACGATACAACCCCGCTGTAGCTGGAGTAACCAGGCCCTCCGTCGCAACGGTGCCTGCCTTGCCAACATCTAACGAACTCGCGTCAGTTTTGTCTAGAATTGACGTGAGACTGCAACGCCTAGCAGTTAGAAGTGGGTCACAGGAGCGGCACCGCGCACGCTCACCTAGGCTCCATAGTCCGTCATTGCGACGACGTTTCGTCGGTTCTTCAAAAGAAGGGTATTGTAAATACCACAGTCGCTTCGGTGAGGGAGCCAAACGATGCGAACCAGGGTGTACGTTTCCCGGCGCTCATCAGGGAAACTAAACCCCCGGCCCGTGGCGGCGACCCACGAAGCCGGGTATCACACCAATAGTCGTCTTTTGAACGTAAGGGACATCATTTCATATAACCTATTTCTTGTAGATACCGGTGCCGAAGTGAGCGTCCTCCCCCGAGTGAAAGACGACAATAGCACACCGCAGGCCCAAACACTACGCGCTGCCAATGGCACGGCCATCCCAACGTTTGGCCAGCGGTCGCTCACCTTAAACTTAGGTTTAATGCGTAATTTTCGTTGGGTATTCATCATCGCCGACGTCCCGTACCCAATTCTGGGCATTGACTTCCTGCAGCACTTTGACTTGTTAGTTGATGCACGGCGCCGCAGAGTGGTGGATCGTCAGACCACTCTCGCTGTTGTGGGTCATAATTCGCGAGTGAATTACGTCACGCCCTTTTACGTTCAACCACCGGCACACCAACCTTATGGCGAACTCATCGCCGCCTACCCGGCCATGTTTCGGCAGGCCGGACCTCTCCCAGCAGTGACGACCAGTGTCACTCACCATATCGATACCAAGGGACCCCCAGTGTTCAGTAGGCCGCGTCGGTTAGCGCCAGACAAGCTTCGTGTTGCACAGGCCGAATTCGAACATATGCTAGAACTGGGTATAATACGCCCTTCTAGTAGCCCTTGGGCTTCTCCCCTTCATATGGTTCCTAAGTCTAGTGGCGACTGGCGACCCTGGGGTGATTACAGAGCGCTTAACAAAGTCACAGTCCCGGACCGATACCCGATTCCCCATATACAGGATCTTACTTCGTCTTTATCAGGTTGCTCCGTCTTCAGCCGCATCGATTTGGTTCGGGCGTACAACCAGATCCCGGTAGCAGAGACCGATGTCCCTAAAACTGCCGTCACTACACCTTTCGGGCTGTTCGAGTTTCTGCGAATGCCGTTTGGACTCAGCAATGTAGCCCAGACCTTCGACGGTTCATGCACGAGGCAACTCGTGGTTTGGAAAATGTCCACGTATACCTGGATGATATTTTGGTGGCGAGTTGTTCAGAGCAAGAGCACGCTACACACTTACGAGCACTTTTTGAACGCCTTAGCCAGCACGGCATCACGATCAATATCGCGAAATGCGAATTAGGCCGGTCTGATATCACTTTCATAGGACATTCTATTTCATCCTCGGGTATTCGCCCTCTGTCAGATAAAGTTTCCGCTATTCGCGACTACCCTGAACCCCAATCTTTTCGCCAGTTGCGTCAGTTTGCCGGCCTGGTGAATTTCTACCGCCGATTTATTCCTCACTGTGCGGAAATGATGCAACCACTCACCGACCTGTTGCGCGGAGGTAAGCGGAAGTTCGTGTTTCCCGACACGGCACAAGCCGCATTCGCCTTGGTCAAAGATGCTGTCGCCAACACAGCACTCCTTACACACCCCGACCCTTTGGCTCCCATTTCGGTAGTGACGGGTGCCTCGGACACAGCGGTTGGAGCAGTACTGCGACTGTTCGTAAATGACTCTTGGCAACCTTTAGCATTCTTCTCCAAGCGCCTACAACCCGCGGAATCAAGGTAAAGCACGTTCGGTAGAGAGTTATTAGCCATCTACTTGGGAATTCGTCATTTTCGACATGCAATCGGAGGCCGTTCATTCACGGTGTTGACAGACCACAAGCCTTTGGTTTACGCACTGAAGTCAGCTTCCGATCGATACTCACCACGCGAGATTCGCCACTTAGACTTTGTCTCACAGTTTACTGTGGACATACGACACGTCTCTGGGGTACTTAATCCCGTCGCAGACGCCTTATCGCGCGTATATCAACTAAGTCTGTCACAAACGCCTAACATCAACTTAGACGCAATGGCACAGGCTCAAACTATGGACCCTGACATCGAACAACTTCGGCAAAACGGTTCTTTGAGTTTAACCACAGTGCCTATCCCAGCTTCCCAGAATACCATCGTGTGCGATGTGTCGCAAGGTCGCCCTAGGCCAGTAGTTCCTGCTGCCCACCGTTATCCTACGTTCCTGACACTCCATAATCTGGCTCATCCGGGCGTGACTGCCTCGGTGAAACTGATAACTGAGCGTTTTGTTTGGCACAATGTCAAACGAGATGTCCGTCAATGGGCTCGTGCTTGTCTGCAGTGTCAACGTGTTAAGACCCATAGGCATACTAAGGCGGCGTTTGCCAGGTTCCCAGAACCTGAAACACGTTTCCATCATGTGCACGTCGACCTCGTAGGACCACTCTCACCTTCGCTTGGGTACGTTTACATACTCACATGCGTGGATCGTTTTACTCGCTGGCCGCAGGCCATCCCTATCCCTCGTCCCACTTCAGAAGAGGCCGCGAAAGCTTTTCTGACCGGTTGGGTTAGTCATTTCGGTTGCTCGGCAATAGTAACCACCGATCGCGGTCCACACTTTGACGGCGCTTTCGGCAGCCTACTCGCTACGCTCGGTTGCCAACACGTTAAGACGACAGCTTACCACCCTCAGGCCAATGGTATGGTTGAGCGTTTCCACCGGCAATTAAAAGCCGCCCTTCGAGCAAACGGTAACTCCCTTTGGAGTGAAACACTACCGTTAGCACTCTTAAGCCTGCATAGTACCGTCAAGGAAGAGTTACACACAACACCGACCGTACTAGTATATGGCTGTACACTTCGTCTGCCTGGGGAGTTGGTAGCCCCATCACCAACCGTGACTTTCGACTACGGTGACTATGCTCAGCGCCTTACGCAGCACATGCGAGTGCTCAAGGCCAGTCCGCCGCGTGAACAACAGTCTACATGTCCCAACTGCGTTAGGAACCGCTGCTCATGTGTTCCTTCGCGTCGATGGCGTTCGATCACCACTACAGGCGCCATACACTGGCCCGTTTCGGGTGATAAAACGTAGGGCAAAAACATTTGTCATAGATATCAACGGACGACACGACACCGTATCTATCGACCGTCTCAAGCCTGCCGTCATTGAGTGCAAGCCGCTCGGCCAATTTACACCCACTCAAGTCGCTCAGTCACCTGCATCGAGCGAGTTACCACTCGAACCACCTCCAATTACACCCAGTGAGGACTCGGCAGCTAGTCCATCAGATTCTCCAACCGTACCCGCAACGCGAAGTAGCCGTCGCGGTCGCCAACTACGAAATCCCGTTCGCTTCGCCGATTTCGTGACGATTTTTACAACCGACTGTTAGCAATAAGTTGGGAAGTTCGCCATGGATTTACCAAACAACAGACCCGTGAAATTACAATCGGTAGTTATGATTTCATTTTCTTCTGGTCTCCTAGCAACTACAACAACACCGAACATCGTTTGTGTGTTGTTATTACGGTCCAACCTCCGCCGGCGCCCTCAGGCGCTATTTTGTTCCAGTTTACCTTGCCCTCTCTCAGACGGATCTACACACGTTGGCTTCATCCGTAGCCTGGCTGACTGCCGTGCACGTTCAAGGAGCCAACCGCTCACTGGACAACGGGACGATTGGTCAGCTTTTTACTGGAGACGACAACTGGATGCCCCTTTGGATGGATCTGAAGAGGCATTTTCCGGCTTGCATTCGTACGAGACCCAAGGGCGCCAAAACACAGTTGGACCTACGCACATCGGACCTCGAGAGTGCAGGCACCGGTAAACTCATCAGCAGTCGTTCGACGTCACCAACAATATAACGGACAAGCTATGAGGAGTTCCTGGACAACCAATAATTCCGGCTTACCATCACGATCGAAGCCCAACTCAGTCGGACTTCTAGGAGGAGGCCCCTGTAGCGGTTGCCATCTTCGTTCATACTTTTACCACGTTTATTGTTTAACTGAACGCTGACTGCCAAGCGCGGCTGCCATTTGATCGTTGCTCTTGCGCACGCTCTCACGCACGCTCCCAAATACACGCTAACCACTATCTCTCCCAATCGCCTTCTCGTTCTCACGGGTCGTGGAGAATACTGTTCTGGTTAGCATATTTGTGCAGTGCCGCACATTAGAGTAACGTACAGGTGGTCCACGCAGAACGAAGGACCGAAGCGAGCGCGTTTACTAAGGAAACCGCGAAGTAAGGTCTAATCAACCTTACAAGCCCGCTGGTGTTCTTGGACGAGACCGAATGACGAATGGATGAAGGCTCGCTAGTGGAGGCCTGTTACCCGAATTTCAGTAAGAACTTCAACTGCCTGAGCCATCGGCCGTTTGCTTATAAATTGCAGACCCTTGTGATAATCGAGGAAGCAGGTTATTGGAAAGCACACCTCGAAAATCGCAGTTTCTGTGTCAGAGTTGGTGATTATCTACCCAGGTTGGAGCTGGGTACTAGTGTTGGGCGCCAGGGTTCAGCAATGGGACCCTTGCTCTTCCTGACCTATATAAACAATCCCACGAGAGAACTCAGAAATTGGGCGTTTCATCTTTGCAGATGATATGAAGGTGGCGGGCAGCGATTTAGTGTAGGATATAGATGCTGTCCTCAGATTGGCGGACCAATGGGGTTTACCCTTAAATCTCGCCAAGTTCCGAATCCTGACTACCGACGTAGAAGAAACAAGAAGTATTCCGCTTCGAATAATGTCTGAGGTAAATGATCTGCGTGTGACAGTCACGCAAGACCTTAAGCCTTGAAGGTAGTGCCAGAGAGCTGCAAAAATGTCCGGGGAGCAATAACTTGAGCGAAGCAATGACACATGCTGAATACCGGAAGTCTTCGTCCCATTCTGCAAGGTTTTGGTGGGACCTCTTCTGGAGTATTGTGCGCAGGCATGGGGTCCCCACTATCGACAGGACGAGGAATGCTTGGAAGACGTGCTGCGGTTCGCAAATACGGTGATCACCGGCTGAGTGGGAGGTCTCACACCCAGCCACCAGGAGATCCTAATCTCTTCTCTCTGGAGTGTCTTAGGGGCCCAAGTGACCTGAAAGAAGCGCTTAAGATTCTAAAAGATCTGTCGGGCATGGAAATAGGTGATTCGTTCGTTTCTGACCCGGAGTGTGGCACCAGGGAACATAGCCTTAGGCCAAAAAGGCACACTCAAGGCTGGACCTAGAAGTTCAGTTTTTCACAGATGGATTTTACTTATGTGTAATAGACTGCCAGAGGATGCTATTAGATGCGGCAATATGCTAACTTTCAAAGAGGCTATAGGTTAACCCTGAAATACAGCTCTTCCAGAACAGGCTACTCGGAACAGGGATGAAGTGACGAACCAGTGCTATTGCCTTCAATGAACTTGGGTTTGTGGAGGTGATATTGCCTTGCAACTTCTGCATTTCCGGGCAAAAATCCACCGCAAGGTGTTGGCAGCCAAGGAAATTTGCAAACAACACACCCGTCCGGAGGCACGATTAGTCACGAACAACTTCGTCCTGTACAAACCAAAATGAAATGAACCTAACATTCATCGATTGTAGCCAAGTATTAAGGAAGACTCGTCTCTTCCAGTTGTCGAAACACCGGAGGATCCGAGGAGCTCTTCAATGGGGAAATCTGGACGTTCGGGATTCCCGCCATCAAGTCTCGGAACCGAAAAGTGACCTGATTCGACCCAAAAAAATGCTTCAAGATTAAGTTCAATGCAGATCACTTTAAATGTTCGAAAGGCGCCACAGTAGCACCAACTCTGGGCTTTCTGGAAAACTTCAACTGCGCCACTACTCAGATGAACGGCTGATCTCAGCCACACAGTCAGAACTGACTTCGAGCTCTTGAAGCTGAGCCGAACGATGACTCAAGCTACTGTTTAGTTCAGCTGCCTCAATCGAAGCGATGAATTCAGCGGGCTTTTGGGCTGTGCGCGATAACCCAACGGCAACTTTGCTGTTTACGTGGCTAGCACGGGATGACAATATTCGATAGCGCCTGTTATTGAATTCGCGTCCAAGCGCTAAAGGCTACTTCTCTGAGCAATATCGCGATGTTTTGCCCTGTCCACTGCTCAAGGACCATAACCGTTGTAGCAAAGCCGCTCCGAAACCGATCAGTATTGGCCGGTTTTTAATTTTACACTGATCGGTTTTTGAGCGGTTTCTGAACGGTTCCCGACCGCTTGTGCCAATCGCTTGAGGTACGTGATATTTTATTTTTCTTTCAATTCTCCGAAATCATGATGCCCACTCCTATTACATAAATTAACATTTTCCTAATAGTTAAAAGAACATATTCTTATTTTACCCATTTCAAGGGCATAGAATAGAACTATCTATAAATTGGTATTTCAGGGTATTTCAATGTAATAAACTAATATATTAGAACAAAACGCCCATTAGGCGCCCTTGAAGCACCCAGCCCGTTCGTAAAATCGGTTTTCACTATTACATCGATCGGTTTTTGGTAGGTTTGTTTAGTAGCTATTTTATACGGGTGAATAATGAATTGATACAAGGAAAATTGACGACCGAAGTAATGTGTATTGCTTGATTGGCATTTTACTTAAATGTATTGGTTTAATTAATCGAAATGTCCTGAAAATCTCAGTATAGATCGCTCTAATTTATTCTATCGAAAAGGTGGAAATAAGGACAATTACCGGAAAAATCATAAACAAGAAGATAGGAATGAGCGTCGTCATACGTAGTTTGGGTTATCGAAATAAATCAACGGAGCATATCACGTATTTCAAGCGATTCTCAAAAACCGGCCAGAAACAGCTCGGTTTTCGGATGTTTTCCTATGACGCCGTTCGGTTTTCGAGCGATGTCTGAGTGGTTCCCGAGCGATTTTCTGAGCAGTTTGTATCAGTCATCTGAAATACGTGATATGTTTCGTTGATTTATTTCAATAACCCAAATTACATATTACTGTGCTCTTTCTATCTCCTGATTTATCATTTTTCGAATAATTGTCCTTATTCTCCCTTTTTTGAGGGAATAAAATAGAGCAGTATATACTGAGGTTTTCAGGACATTTCGATGAACTAAACCAATACATTTAAGTAAAATGCAAATCAAGCATTACACATTACTTCGGGTGTCAATTTTCCCCGTATCAATTCATTATTCACCCGCATAAAATGGCTACTAAACAAACCTATCGAAAACCGGTCGGTTTCGGAGCGGTTTTGCTACAAGGGCGGTGCACATTACATCCGTCGCCGATTTCCTTCGTATCAATTCATTTTAGAGCCGTGTAAAATGGCCACTAAGCAAACCGGACAACCGATGTTACGAACGGTCTCTGTGCTGCAAGGGATAGAGACGCTCAACCTTCACCTAGATGACCGTCAAACAGAACTCTTCTATAATGCCCGATTATCCAGTGGTTTGGTTTGCGAAAACTTTATTAGACCATATGTTCCAAAAATTTCAAAAAGCGCCGCTTTTGTCGCAAAGTTATGGTCTATTGTAGCAGAACCGCTCGGAAACCTATCGGTTTGCGCTATTGCAGTGATTGATTTTCGAGCGATTTATACCGACCGTGAAAAATACGCGATATGCTTCATGACTTTCTGTAACTTCTTCCAAAATGTTCTACCTTGATAATCTTTGTCTCCCAAAGTACACAAGTAGCAGACCCAACGTTTACCCAGTCGGGATAGGACTGGGTTGCACAAGAGGAACTTTGGACGTCATATTGAATAACTTTCGCAAAAGGTTACAGGCTCTCATCTGGTATAGCGTTTCTGCTATTTACTCGCAATTCATTTCGTCGTTTAATCTAACGTTATTATATTCTCCATCCAATACTACTTAACCAATAAGTTGCGAACATCAAAAAACATACTACATGTAGTAAAATGTAATGTGGAAGCGTACAAAAAACTTGTGATTGTTCGGTTTTCGTCATTTTGTCTTCCATACAATATTCTAGATCTTTACTCAACCCGGTCTATAAAAAGAAAATGTAAGTGTAATACAAAGTTCCGTGACTGGAATGAAAGTTTGCACTATCTAATATTGGAATGCGACGGAAGTGTCAAACTGCGGGAAACAAAAGCCATAAGAAAGTATTGTAATTCCGATTGCCGAGTATTACATATGGAATTGGGAAAACGAACGAAAACGAAAGTGTAAATCTAGTGCGATTAGGCATAAACATGTATGTGTAGAAAATATGATCGCATGTACGAGTTGAGTCTAGGCAGAAATAATGGTAACGGAACAATCAATGTAAATGTTAAAATAATACGGCACTAGGTAAAAGGCTACTCACCCGCGTTTTTTTTCATTCGGTTTTATCAGATCGTCTCTACGCCCCCTGCGCTCCAGCAACGACAAGTCCAACGCCTCGAGTCTCTTCTCGAAGACAAGACCCCTTAGCCAGAGAACCACTCGGTGAAACGTCGTCGAATCTAACTGAGAAGCTTACTGTCCTCTACCAAGAAGAGCCACCACGCCTGGACACAGTATTCCAGGTGCGGCTGAACGAACGCATTGTAATACGGCGATAGAACCCAGAGTTTTCTCGGCGCTACCGTTCTTTTAAGCTGGTAAAGTTCCTTAGAGGCTTTTTGAGTGACCGCGCAGTACTGCGCTCCAGATTGGAAGTTGTCCGATATGATTACCCCAAGGTCTTTTGCTTTTGTCTTTTTCGTGATCTCATTGCGCTCGTTTGCCTCTCTCAGGTACCTAGTCGGCTGAGGTTCCTTACCATCTACTAAGTGGATGCACTTATTGGCATTCAGTGACAAGTCCCAGATCACTGACCAGCGATGCACCGTATCCAGATCCCGCTGCATGGAATCTGGTGCTACGGAGCCAACTAACTTTGCGTTATCAGCAAATGCAAAGCATGGGTTTTCCAAGCGTAAGATTAAGTCGTTTATGAACAGGATGAAGAACATAGGTCTATGGACGGAGCCCTAAGGCAAAACATTCAGCAAACACCCTTCCTGAGATATGATTTCCCCCACCTTGACTTAAAAAGTCCTACGCGTGACAGACTTATGGATCCACCCGGTAGTTTCCGGAGACAGATCGGAAGCACCCAACTTCATCAGGGAAAAATGGTGGTTAACTGAGTCGAATGCCTTTTGGAACTCGATGTAGCGGACTTCTACCCTATCCCCCCGGTCTAACCTTCGGGTCAACTCATTCATGAAACAGATGAGGTTTGACAAGCAAGATCTCTGACGAACGAACCGAAGCTGATTTGTCGCGATCAACCTGTGGGCAGTTACGTGGTTAGCAATTGTCTCGCAAAACTCGCTCAATCACCTTCAGCAATACCGCAGCTAAACTGACGGGTCTGTAATTAAGACAGGTTTTCCTATCGTCAGCTTTGTGGATAGGAATGACTGTCGCCTTGAGCCAACCCTGGGGTAAGCAACCCTCGTCGAGGAGTGCGTTAAACAGCGTGGTCAGCGGCTCAGCTAAAGTCTCCGCCAGAGGCCGGACGGATGCCATCGAACCCCGTTGATTTTGTCCTTACCAAGCCACTTAGAAAATTGAGCACCTCACTTACTGTGATGGTTTCCTCTGAAACTTGGAGAACAGCCGCGGTGGAGATTCGCAGAAGGCCCAAAATCTCATTGCCTTGTCCATAAACCTGCTGGAAGTGGTGCAGAAGGAGTCCTGCCTTCTCGAGGTTGTTGTCGGTCGCTCGACCCCGGGGACCTGTTACGTTCCCTACGGCCACTTTTGAAGTCACTTTGGACTGCACATAATTGTAATACCTTTTCGGGTTTATTTTGGCGATTTTGGCTGAACGCTCCCCGTACTCCCTTCTTATCCGACTTAGCTCTTTCTGCTGAATACTGCAGGCAACGTCTGTGACCACCATTGCTTCGGTATCTGGCCCAAGCGGATTTCTTCCTCTGGATAGTCTTCCGGACCTGAATAGTCCACCGTGGCTGGGCACCTCTGCGACGAACCTTCCTAAGAGAAGCTAACCTGTCAGTCAGTGACAAGGGGTTTTCTCTAATGTGTCTCGAAAGCCGCTCCACAAAGTCCTCACCCTGTTCAGCCTCCTATTCGATCTCAACCCCCAGTTCCTTCAACACTATCTGGTCTACCAGGTGGCAGCTATGTTTTTCCTTGTCTGAGGGTTCTAATCTGCCCAGATTCAGTGTTAAGCAGAGAACTTCGTGGTCACTGTTTCTCAGCGGAACCTCAACCTGAAGGTCTGAAATGTCCTGTGGGTACCTTGTGACCACAAGGTCTAAGGCAGATGGACGTTGCCCTTGCCTCCATCTGGTCTCCACTGTAGCATGCCGGATCGGGCCGTTACTATGTATGTGGCATAGCAGACTGTGGCCAAACGATTCCCTAGGAGCTATTTAGTTTACGCAGTCTACCTCTGGTGCACTGAGGTCCCCTACTATCGGCACTTCCTCCCTCCCCAATCCTGTGAGAAGCCATAAGCACTGCATAAACTGGTTATCTATCTGTGTTGGAGACGACAGGCTGCGGTGCACACAGACAGTTCTCAGTTTTGCGCGATAAGCCAAGAAAGCAACCAAAGTGGCTTGCATATGGGTTAGATGCAGCTTAGATTCCTCTCGCTGGTGTTAGTGCCCTCGTATGAGAAGCAGTACCCCTCTGCCCCACTATCCATGCGGTCTGTCTGCGAGACCGACTAAATAATGGGCATGGGTTCCTCCGCGAACCTTTCATTACCATGAGCAGCATCTGATGGTTGTATGATTAAACTGATAAACTAACCATTGACCGCCGAGATTATTTCATGATAATAAACCGGTTGTCGTTGAGGGCTTTGGAGTCATCAATAATTCAGTGCAACTTGTTTGCCAATGCATGTGGTCAACAAGCTCCACACAGTCCCGGCCAAATATGTGCAGAAAAAAGCTTGAATGTTGCAACCTGAGTTTGTTTATATCAATTTGCAATCATACCGTGCTCACTCCTGATACTCCTGCCACTTGTTCTCTTAGGACAGTATAATGAATATTGTAGTTAGCCGACTGTAAACAATACACAATAACGCATCACTAAAACAACGGAAGAATGACATTTACCGCATAGCAAACATTATGCAGGGTAAAACGTCCATTATACATATCTACAATAATGTGCACAGTAAAACAGTTCCATATTAATATGTATCTGTTTATTATACTGCTCATACCATGAAAAATGCTCGCACTTATAATAACAAGAATATTCATTCTTGGACTTTAGTCCAGTAGTTATTTCACAACAGAACACTGCCTACCATCACAATACCGACCGAACCAACATAACACCGCCTGGTCGCAGGGATAATGATTAAAACGAATGACTAATTGGCCCGTAACTTGGTCTTCAGAGTTTTCACGAACATTATCGTCTCATATTATTTGACAAATTGATTACTTATCTACGTATTATTTTGGAAATTTACTGCTTCGGGGCGCCACCCCAACATTCCGTTGGGATTTGTGCTGCTTGAGTATGAATTCCTAATAATTATCCTTATTTATTCAAATCAACATATTAACATGAAATGCTCAATAAAAATGCACATCGATTTGGTCGTTCATTTCCTTCGTATTAACTCACTCTGAACCTGTGGAAGAATGGCTACTAAACAAACCAGTTGGAAACCGATGCTACGAACAAGCTGTATCCAACAAAATATATCCCAATCTCATCCCGACGCAATTGAGAAAGAACTGAGTGTGACGCATATTTATATACTAGCTGAGATTTACATCGTACATGATAAAAATCGAATGAACAGTAATTAAAGAGATAGAGTTATATCCCTACTATAGTAAGCTGAAAACTGTTGAAAGAAATATGGCTTCCCAGTTCAATAATCCAGCTAGCGAATATGGCAAATTTATATTACAGTTGGGAATTTTCTTGGCATAACAAGGAAGAAAGTAAATACAATTATTCCAAGCACTACGTATCTACTACAACAACATATGGATAACACAAACTCTTACTACGGTCTGTTTAACGCAGTTCAAACAACCACTAAATATGAACTGGGTGTGGTGGCTTTGATTACTATCTCCTGGCGACAGCCTCAACGAAAAACAATGAGAAAGGACGGGAATATAAAAGAAGCAGAAAAAGAACTACAAATAATGGCATCAAGTCAATAGAGTTTGTGAATGCAAAATCGCCACTGATCACGACATCTAGCCATTTCCTCTAACGTATATAACCACTGAGTGGGAGGGTGTCTTGGAACCCGCCCGGCAGAGAATGCATCCAGTCAATGTGGCCCAGCCTGGTCACAAACATAGTCAGTAAAACGAACTGACCAAGTCGAAACTTATTTTCGCCTGAAGAATGTGCACGAAACTCATGACAAACTATGCTATTCTTTCTGAGATGCATAATTGATATATTTCACCCCAGAGCTCCATTAGGGAGCTCCAATAGCGTTGAAAATTGTGCCACTCGGGTTAAAGTCCGGTTTGCAATATAGAAGTATGCACTTGTTTTGTTGTAAGATACTATATTTGATGAGAACATTCGGCATTGGAAAATCCGTGGATCGCGCAGACGATATTTTTACGATATAAATCTATATAATTAATTTGTGTCTTATAATATAAACAGTGAAAGATTCTGGGAGCATTCTTCAATAAACATTCCCAGGGCTCATCCATTGAACCACTTGCATGACTTTTCATTATGCCGATGAAGCGGCGCTAGGTCAGTCCATCTCAGATCTGTCGGATTTCCACCTCTTTTTCTGACAACTTAGGCATTAGTGAGAACTTATCTTCCCATTCCAGCTTACATCTGAAAAAATATCCTCAGTATATTTTCGTTCTCGTTAGTCACTCGGTCTTCGTTTTCCGAGCTCCAATTTGATTTGATTTTAGCATGTACGAGGACTTCTCTGCAAGTTGTCCGCATCACAGGACACGTTCTTAATTCAGACTTACATCGTCCAATACAAATGTTTATCTTTACCATACAGTGACATTTTTTGCACGAGTTGTGTGAAACTCACACCGGTGGATGAACCATTTCTTTGAAATGCTTTATTTGGGCTCATTTCAAACGGACAGCAAGCAGTTTACTCTCATCGTTCTCACTGAAATTTCTGTTCAGTTAATGAATTCCTTAATATAATACAATAGAAAAAAATGCCATTAGTCGTAAGATGAAACTGTATTGTCAATCTGAACAGATTTCGCCCGAAATTTATTCATTACCGTGCGTTTTGAACCCTTAGTCCCAGACTATCTGAAGTGAAGATAACTGGATGTCAAGTGATGCGATAACCGGACGAGTTATGAATGTTGAACAGCGATACTTTATATTTGATATTGCATTCACACTGAGCATTTTCTTGTACGACTAACGTTAATTGGATCTCTTGTTTACAATAACGGCTCGCGCCTACTGGACACTACCGATACACACTTTTTGATTCAAACAAGACACCCGTCAAGTGCGATGCGTTACACTATTAGATTTCATCTTATCCTTACCAAGTGGATTATCCCACTTTGCACGCCGTTTGCGTACAGTGTAGTGTAGATGCTTATTCTATACCTCAAAAATGCCTCAGTATGGTCGGGGGTGGGTGGCTCAGGCTCCGAGTTGGCTGCTTGCCCTGAACACCTCTCGAAATGCTCCCAGATGACCACGCGTACCAAATAGCTTTGCTGAGGAAGTCCTACAAACTGCCTTCTCGGGGCGGAGGTGTTTCTTACACAAAAGTGTGAGGACGACGGCGAACGCACGGCACTCTCCACTGGGTCGACTGACTAATAGCCAGTCTAAGGGAAATGGCTAAACCCTGATTCCAAACCAACTACGGGTGGTGTGTGAAACGTACAATACTACGCTCACACGGATCTGTGGTGGTGGTGGGGGGTGTACTGGGTACCCAGGATGTTTGGCCTCATCCGAAGGGCGTATAGACTGAATGATCAGTCACGGGCCCCCAGTAGGTTTCGGACACCGCGCTCCGTCCCGCTGCCTTGCGGGTAAGGCTTTGGACAGCTAAAGGCTCCAGTTGTGGATCCCTAACAAAACCACCTGCTTTGGCCAGGGCAACCTGGCAGTACTACACCCGCAAACTGAACTATGGACTCTCATACAAATTCGTTTTCATCTCACTCTTTTTTACGCTCCTTCGCCATCGCAAGATCATATGCTCATCCACCACCACACTCGGAACCTATGCACCCCCTCCCGTTGCTTTTTATGCCCGACACGTCGCTATCCCGCAGAAAAACTGCCTTACTACTGGCGCCGGTTGTGACCAGACTTCCGCTAGAACCGTCTGCCCTACCACTGCCACAGCAAATCATACCACCGAGCCCACCTTTCTTCAACCTCGCCTACGATTCCAATTGGCCAGCTACAACGTACGCACGCCTATGCAAATCGGACAACAGGCTGGTCTAGCTCGCACACTGGAATCGCTCTCGATCGATATCTGCCGTCTCTCAGAGACAAGACTAACGTCCCCAGCTAATTCCAATACCAAGTTTAACTACGCCTGTCTGGAGACCCGGACGCTGCAGCAGTCGGCCAGGCCAATGTTGGTGATGCTCTGAGCCGTAGAACTGAAGCGGCCATGTCAGACTGAATTCCTGTCAATAGCCGACTTTGTGCAGTCCGGCTGCGAGGTTCTTGCCGAGTAACTAGACATCGAAATCGAACACACGACTTATTTGTCACTTCCGCCTATGCCTCGACAGACTGCAGTCCGGAGGTAGACAAAGATGAGTTCTACCAGCAGCTTCATATGCTCCTGCTTACAGCGCGCCAGACAGATATCGTGGTCCTCGCCGGAGATCTTAACGCGCGTGTCGGCCGCCTGACAGCAAGTGAACGTCATCTAGGAGGGCAGTTTGGCCTCAGCTCCAGTCGTTCGGACAATGGGGACAGATTACTGACAATATGTGCTGATCAACAGTTTTTTCTATCAAGTACAAACTTTCGCAACTCCAAACGACGTACCACCATCTGGCGTCCTCCCTCCGCAACACAGGAATGGTCTCAAATCGATCATGTAGCGATTAGCTACCGTTGGTGCGGCAGCGTGTTAGATTGTCGCTCTTACTGGTTAATCTGCCTCGATTCCGATCACGCATTAGTCTGCTCTACCATCTGCTTGCTGTTTGAGGGTTCGAAGAACTTGAATCATGCTCACCTATAGACAAGCTGGACGACCCTCTAGTTCTGGAATCCTTTCAGACTACGCTGGCCCAGGCACTGGAACCCACCGCCCCACCTGATGACGACAGGCACTGGGAGCGACTGAAAGAAGCCTTACTGAATGCCGGCCTGAGCAGTTGTGGTATGGTCCGCCATACCCAGGGAAGTTGGATTTCTTAAAACTCCTTGTTACTGCTTGAGAACCACCGACATATCTCTGCTGATGTAAGATACTACGAAGCAGGCCGTGAACTCCGCTCGCGTTTGAAGAACAGTTTGCGTGCTGATCGTGATGTGTGGTGGTCACAGCGTGCCCTCGAGATGGAAGCAGATTCTTCCTCTAACAACCCCAGGAAGCTCTTTCGGCTCATTCGCGCCACCGGACCGCGAAAAACAGGTGTTAGCGAGACTGTCCGTGAAACCCATGGGACACCAATCACCAACCTGTCGCGCAGACTAGACCGTTGGGCACAACACTTTCGCTTCCAGTTTAGCTGGCCACCAGCTGCTTCTACTGCACCTGAAACTCCTACACTTTCTGCGTGGTCTATTCCAGACAGTCGCCCGACAGAAGCGGAAATTCGGAAAGAACTACAAACCGTCAAGCGCCACAAGGCACACGGATCAGGTCGCATCCCTTCTGCACTTTTCATAGATGGTGAGATGGTTCTGGTGAGAGAATTGACAACCCTTTTCTCAAAGGTTTGGACGGAAGAAAACGTTCCTACATCCTGGGGTGAATCGACGATCGTGCCCATCTTCAAAAAGGGTAGCCGTACATTGGGTTCTAATCATCGGGGAATAAGCCTGATCTCTATTGCTTCAAGACTCTTAGTGTTCATTATCCTCCGCCGACTTTCTCCGTTGCACGAACCCGATTGTCGTGAAGGGCAAGTTGGGTTCCGTCCCGGCCGCGGTTGCACGGACCAAATCTCAACTCTTCGCCTCCTGCTTAAACACCGTCACGTGTGTCAAAAGCCAACTATGGTTGTGTTTCTGGACGTTAGGGCCGCCTTTGACTCTGTCGATAGGACTTGTCTGTTAAGGAACGGCTTGACCGAGAAGTACGTTTCCATTCTGAAAGTTCTCTGTCGACAGACCTCGGGTAAAGTAAGGGTTTATGGGCAACTATCCGAGTCCTTTGTCGTCTCAAGTGGCGTTCGGCAAGGATGCTCTATTTCCCTGTTTCTCTCCAACTTCATAATGGATGACGTGCTTCAAAGAGCCTTCAACGGTGTTACAAACAGTGGAGTGGAACTTTTACCGGGCACCAGAGTTGTTGGCTTGGATTATGCTGACGACGTCGCCTTGTTGGGAGACGACCCTCAAGTCGTCCAAGATGCCTTAAACCACCTGGCCGTCGAAGTCACCGAGTATGGCATGCATTTTGCCCCATCTAAATGCAAAATGATTCTTCAAAACCGGCAAGGAGATTCTCCTGCACTCACTCTTTGTGGGGAACCTTTTGAAACTGTCAGCAGCTTTGTGTACCTGGGCAGTTGTATTTCCACTGGTGGAGGTATCGGAGACGAGATCTCTCTGCGCACCTCTAAGGCCCGTTCGGATTTTGCCAACCTAAGGCACATGTGGCGTCGTCACGACATCAGGCTTTCCTTAAAGGGAGGAGTCTATAGCGCTGCAGTTCGCTCGGTGCTACTTTATGGATGCAAAACTTGGTCAGTTAGAGAAGAGGATCTGCGCCGGCTGACCGTATTTGACCACCGTTGTCTACGGACAATACACGAGTATGGTGGCAGCATCATGTCAGAAATGACGAAGTGCGGGGGAGAGTATCCAGGATGGACTGTTCATCACTCAGGGTAATAGTTTCTCTTCGTCGGCTACGGTGATTAGGCCATGTCTCGCGGATGCCCGCTCAGCGTTTACCTCGCCGCGCTTTATTCGCACTCACTGGACAGGATTGGAAACGGCGGCATCGCGGACAACCAATGACCTGGAGAAGTTTAAAAAAGCTGACTTCCCGTTCAGCCGCAGTGGGGCCCTGTCGCCTACCAGGTTGGAGCAAGAATATATATATATATATATATATATATATATATATATATGCAGTGTTGTTCGGAAAAAAGTCCAGCTATAACCGATATGACTGTATCGGTTTTAACTGTATGTGCCTCTTGAATAAGCTGAAATGGATATCGCCATATGTATACGGTAAATCATGCCAGCATAATATGCGACCGCGATGATGATAACGAATTTCTGAAGCTGAAATATTGTCAATGCCAATTCGTTCTACCTAGAGGGCATATGCATGCCCACCGAGCTGCCTATACTTAGCTCTTAACGAGCTAATGAACTTCTCCTGAGCATAGCATATATTTATTAGGTGTTCTGGGAAGTTTCTATCTATTCACTAACCTGTAGCTCCTGTTGAAAAGTCAGTCTCTTTAAACTTGCGTACGATCTTACAGAGTTCCTGCGGCACGCGTAAAAGCAAATGCCAGACAGTGTCTATTTTGATATCTAGGGGAGTCACTGGACATACATACAGCATTGCCCACCTCGTGACAGCCATTTGGGGTCGTCGATTTTTATACACAGCGGACTTTAGCGCGGTGATACAGGAAGGACTTCGGAAATGCACCCTAGTGCGTACGAAACCATGCACTTTGTGGTGCTATCTTCCATAGATATAGAACGTCTTTAAGTTTCTCTTCGAAACACGCGAAAATCATTCTCGAAACCTTCGACATCATACGTCCCGCAAAAAATCAAAAACAATTTTCGAACCACCAACACCGAGGCTCAGGAGCCTGTCTGGCATGCTAGAATTACAAGATAGTCACTTCGATCCATACGTTTTCCGTACTCAATATACATACCCCATGCCTATGCGATGTAAAACGTAAGGCGACTAGTAACCAGCCCCAGTTTCATTCTCTCATAAAACGATCACTCATCTGTAAGAGGCTGTTGACAGGCTCTAAGCGTTTTGGCGGGAAAGTCGTTTCTTAGGTATGTTTCAGTTGGGTTTTTATTACGTTTTACGTCTTAAACTGTTTACATGTGGTTTCAGGCTCAAAATCATGGACAACGGTTATACATCCCCAAATTATGCTGTGGAACGCGCTGTGCTAACCAGCAGATGCTTGAAAAAAAGTCAAATAGTTGGTCAAGTTGAAGACAAGATTATTTTTATTGTCTTTTCTATCAACTCGAAGGACATATACGGGAATCGTATGCAAACTAACAAAAATGAGACACCTCATGACCCTCGAGGACTTTTACTAGTTGCAGTGGACCAACACGCTGCTCATGAGCGTGTGCTGTTAGAACAGCTGGAGAACGCTTGGTACAAAGCCCTGATACCCTGGAACAGTTTGTACAGTGACCCTATTCTTCAAGCAGTACCCATATTGCAGACAAAAATTCCGCTAAGAGATAAAGAACTAATACAATTTCTGGAAAAAGACATTCAATCTGATACCTCACAGAGTCGAGTTTTTGGATTTGATTATGAGCTAAAAATGGAGAAAGAATCTGGTCAGGCCAGTCTTTTGTTGACAAAAGTACCCAATCTCTTCGTCAATGGTCACTGTCTCAGCGATGAAGCGAAATATAATGTCATTTCATTTATGACTGCTTTGAGCGGGCACCAAAAACGCGATAAAAAACAGCTGTTAGAAAAACTGAGGTTAGTTTATTATTATATTAAGAACAATATAAAATTTAACCTTGGTTTTGATTTGTTCACCAATCTTGGCAACCAGATTGTAGACATTGAACAAACAATCCGTAAACCGTATAAACAGACTAGAGTAATTGTCACAATGCTCAGCACTGACAACGCCATTTCAGCTAGTAATGAACTTTTTACCATCCAACTGAGAACAAAAAATATCAAACGTACCAACCCCGAAATATGATTTCAAATTTCTTCTTCAGATCCATCGCATATCAATTTTTTCAACTCAAAGCTTGTCGCTCCGCAATTCGTTTTGGAGATCGCCTTACACGCGAGGAAATGAAGACACTGATTCAAAACTTATCTAAATGTCGACTTCCATTTCAATGTGCGCACGGACGTCCAACCTGTAGTCCCGTTGCTAAACTGTATTAGGCAGCTGATCTGAGATAGTTTTGTATTCAGTTGCTAATACTGACCTAATCAATTTTCTCCAATGTTCAATTCAAATGATCACGAACGCAATGCTTTCTTAGAGTAATGAAAATATCGCATCCACAAGATTAAAAACTGTTCCTATCATACGCAACTTTTCCTTCCTCAACCGAACTGAAGGCTGTCATGGAAAATGCAACAGCACGTGAGAATCAGTTCCCTACGATTTCTTATATCCATTCCTATACTTGATTTGTCCTACGACAAAGCATATTTCTGGCAGAGAGCCGCGCCAGATGAAATATTGCCAAATAGGGATGTGACCGAGAGTAGCGGGAATCAAACTCCGGTCGCGAACGTCCTAGATATTCAGTGATGATCGTTCGGCCACCGCCGTACGATAGAACGACTGGGTTTTGTTTTTAAAGTGGTCACCTTCTCTACTGCTTGATCACGAGACGGTTCGATTGACAAAAGAAGCGGGTTCCTTTTGCATCGAAGAACGACTCCTGATCGAGAAAATAACGATTTAATGAACAACAAAAGTGGTTAGGGAATCAAAAGTCTTACGCGATAATTTTTTGGTTCCGCCGGCTAAACCAAAGTTATTTAGCAACTCCAGTTATACGAGGAAAAAAGGTTGGATAAACTCGACACATAAAGGGAACAACAAATCGTGGAAACGATAATGACAGTTTTGAAGAACCATGATGATTGAAACCTGTGATGGTAATGAATTTAAAATTCATCCCATGGCGTTTGATCATAGTATTAGGTTGTTCCGATGACCCAATACGGACTCTTCACCATTATCACGGGGTTTCTAAGTTCCAGGGCAGCTGCTTTAATAAAATCGCTTGAAGTCTGTAAATGCTAAATACCTATAATTCATTGTAAGCGTGACCCCTTTGAGATCGAACTGAGGGATACACATCAATTCTGTTGAAAATACAAATTTCAAATCTCCATTGTGTGGAGAAACCGGTTTATTAGAATGTGAGGTCCGTTAGGAGCACCAGAGTCCTGAGAAATTCGGACAAAAGGTGGAGTTACTCATTAAGTTTTACTCTTCTTCTCAGAACCAATTTTTAAGGCGGTGATGCTGAAAACCTGTTTATTAATTGAGTAATCAAAACAAATTGAAATAATTATATACATCTATTTACAAACTTAAAATTATACAATTTGGCGAGTTACTAGTGCGTTCTGTGACCACTGTGAAATGCATACAGAAACTGCTTCCAACTGGCTGGTGTGAAGACAACGGTCACGTGAAGCCTCTGGGCGTTATCCGGAGAAACGATAATGTCTGTGACCATAGCATTAGCATACAACCATCTACGGAGAAACAAAAGAAAACAGTGTGAAGAGGAAAAACGTTCTGCCTTAAAGTGCAAAGTGAATCTTTAGTTCATTGTTTGAGCAAGATGCACTGTTCATCGAAAACCACTCTCACTCTAAATGGACTACGGTCCTGAGGCTCAACACCATCAGTTCGGAACATTTTAAACGAGAAGAGCACTGTTATATTCTGACGTCATACAATCTGCCGTTGCATGAGTTTTGTTATGAAGGTTAGATATACACCTACGTGTATTTTCCAGTATGACAACCCACGCGTCTATCTACTCTTTTCAGCTCACATGATGTTTATCTGACGTGTCAACGCGAGGTGCGGATCAGTAAGGTCACGCCACGAGATTACCAAGTGCTGTGGTCCTTCAAGATAGACAGTGAGTTGGAGGGCCAATCGGTTCAAAAATGGAAATCCATCATTTGGACCGACCAGTATGTATTTTCGTCATTCAAGCATGATCGTCGAAGGCATGTTCGGAAATATTTCGGGAACTAATAAACATGATATGGTGATAAGCAATTTTCCAGGACGACAACAAAGCTGCGCATCTCTCTTGGTGCAAGGTGCTCCCATAGCCATTTCGACCACTTGATCTCAGTTCAGTCGAATGTCTGTGGGAACATCTGGGGAGAAAAGTGGACTAGAGGCGGCAATGTAAATTACTAGTGGAGTTGAAAACTGCCCTGAAGGAAAAACGGGACCATTTACCACACAATGCTTTTAAGTGGTTGACAGCGAGAATGACTCGACGGGTAAATGCTGCTATATCGTCCAAAGGTGGTTCAGTCAAAAAGAGTGCCTGTTTGAGAACGATCACATTACTCTGTTCCCGACAGCACATTTCGATTTCAATAAAGGACTTCACCAACGTACGATATACTGATTATTTCATGAGGAGGGAGCGCACATACCACTTATATCTGCTGACCTTCATTGCAAACTCATGCAACGTTACAGACTGCATGACGTCAAAGTACAACAGCGTTGGTCCTGGTTCAAATATTCCTAACTGATGGTCATGAGCCTCAGGACTGTGGTTTATTTAGGGGAGGAGGGCATTTCTTGGCGAACATTGTAGTCGTTCTGCATCATAACCTAAAGAATATGTATATAATCATACCACCACGAAAACGAAAAGTACGTAGCGTTCAGGTTTTGCAGAGGTTCTATGAACTGTTTTATGTTTAGGATAAAACATTGTTGCACCAATGTTTAGGATGCGTTTCGCACCTCCAAAGCGTAAAATAGCGCTAAAGAGCTGGGTCCGTACTACAGACCTGAAGGGGAAGTAGATAAGGTTTGTTACCTGGGTAGTTATATTTTACCAGGTGGTCGGATTTGGAGTGTCCTTGCGCTTACAAAAGGCGCGTATGGATTTTGAAAAAATTGAGCCACCTGTAGCGCCGGTATCCATCAAAGGTTAAGTGAACACTGCAGCCGTTCGGTTTGTCTGTTTATACGGTTCAGGAGCATGGCATCGATGTTTAAGTAGTGCTGTTCTAGTACGACAGCAAAACCGCGTTGTGTGGTTGGACTACTGATCGTACTGCTAACGGTGACATGACGAGGCCGATAAACTTGTCGGTCGGGCAGCTGAAAGTGGTTTTTATCACACATCCGTGCACACATACCACCTTGATTTCGGCCATGGAAAGAAAGTTTGCTATAACCAATCAGGCCTCGGAATAGGGCCATAAAAGTTCGTTGATGCGCTGTTGCTGAGCGGCCATGCTCGGGTGCACTCGATCACACGTGCTGTTTGCGATTGACTATAGACGGTTTACTTGCTTGCATGCTGACTTAGTTGTTTACCTGTGTGCTCATTGACAGATTTGTTCGTCATCGTACAGCGTTAAACAGTAGGGCAAGCCCCACTGACCACTGCTTTTCTCACCATGTTGAACGTTAGATTAGAAAATATGAGTATACAAGATGGACAGAAAGTGGACCTACACGGGTGGGAAAAGAAAAGAACGCCCTAACAGCCAACACACGGAATACACAATCTAACTGTACAAACGCACTGACCTATCATTCTGATTCGACAGATAGTGACAACACGGTCGCTATTGTTCACGGTTCGCAGCCATATCCTCCCTATTATCCAGCCAACTGGTAGACGGATATTTGGACCCCAACCACGAAGATGTGAAGCACCTACTTTTCCTAAGTTCGCTGTACATTTCCTCATTCCTCATTGCCAAGTCATTTGTTGACCTCCACGTGGTCTCTTCCACTCCCGAGGAAGAACAGAAAACAGAGCACGGTACGGCAGAAGCGTGTTTACCATACGTAACACATGCCCCAACCAACGAAGTCTACTAAACTGGATACGCTGTGATAGAGAACTCTCTGAAGTGGTACCCAACACTCGATTTCTGATCTCAGTATTGCTTACACGGTCATTTCATTCAATCTTAGCAACACTACGCTAGCATCAATGGTTCAAAACAGCAAGATGACGAATATCTTCTGCACGCAGATCCCAAGTCTCACAACCATACAACAAAACTGAACGCACTGCGGCACAGTATACACGACCTTTTAACTTCAGTGAAATATCAGGTCGCCAGCACAAGTGCTTCAGTCCAGCGTACGCCACTCGAGCCTTCGATATCCGCGTACTCACCTCTACTACTGCAGTCCCATCCGTCGTCACGCTGCTTCCGAGGTAACTAAAGCGGTCAACAATTGTTAGTTCCTTCCCATCGAGCATCAAGCTTGAAATCGTTGATGTCCAGTCTTGTGACAACACCTTTCACTCTGAAGGTGCAACACGCATGCCGAATGGAACTACAGCTCTTGCGAGTCTATCTAGTGCACGTTGAGCTCGTTCCGTGGATTCGGACAAACAGACAACCTCGTCCGCGGAATTCAGGTCACACAGCTTTCCACTATTTCCTAGTTCGACGCCTACATCCTGAAGATCTCCCAAGGCACTCTCCGTTATTTCGTCCATGACGAAGTTAAACAATAATGGGGAAATGGGACATCCCTGTCGAACACCGCTGGTCGTTCTGAACAGACCGGATAGTTCTCGTAAACCCATATGCGGCCAGAAGTATGAGAATACAACGATCTCAATAGGTTCACGAACTTCTGGGGCATACCTTTTCGATGAAGAACACTGAAAAGCGCTGCTCGACCAACTGAATCCAAGGCGCCTTTCAAGTCTAAGAAAATCATTACTGTCGGTCGGCGATGCGTGTGACGCATTTCAAGTAATCGGCGAAGAGTTAAAATCTGGTCGATGCATCCTCAACCTGGGCGGAATCCAGCCTGCCGTTCGCGGGCATTCCTCTCGCGAGCTGGTGTAAGACGCTGTCGCAAAATCGAGTCTGATACCTTGGGGACTATCGGAATTAAACTAATCCCACGATGGTTACTACAATCATTGCTTATTCCTTCCTTGAAGATGGGAACAATGACTCACCCCATATTACCGGAATGCGCTCCGCATTCCAAATGTCACAGAGCAAGACGGTAAGTGATTTCATCAAAGCATCTCCACCCACTTTGGAAAGAACTGGAGGAAGTTCGTCGGGACCTGCCGCTTTCCCTCGCTTGATTAATCGAATACACGACTCCACTTCTACTTCCGATGGGGGCTCAAGTGATACACCCAAGGAGTCGCAGTTGTTGACACAGGAGTAACTACACTAGCGTGCGGCCAGCTAAACTGTTCCTTGAAGTATCCGGCCCAACGGTCGAGCCTTTGCTGTTTTCCACGGATTGGTTCTCCATTTCTATCGCAAATCGTTTCACTGACCTGGGAGCGCCATCCACCGGTGTTACGAATAAGTCTGAACAGTTTTCGACTTTTACTTGAAGCAGCTGCTATTTCTATTTCTTCGGCTACCTTGACTCACAAATTTTCACGATCATTCCTGAGGCTTTTCGTAACTTGTCTTTGTAGCTTTCTTCGCATCTTATTCATTTCCTTACAGTTTGGTAGCTGACGCTTTTGCTCTAACAGCCTGATTGACTCTTGCGAGATCCAGTGTCTTTGATGGACATTGGGTCTAGGACCACAGGCAAAACCCGTTAATACGTGCATCACCTGCTGGGTATGGGCCCAATGCTCATCTACATTACTGTTTGTCGTAGATCCTAGCTCATGTGCTAGCTTCTGTTTATAACGGGTGCGTACTCCTGGATCACACAAACGCTGCACGGCTAACAGGGTTTGTGGTTTGCGACGATGACCATGGAGCTGGAGAGATAATCGCATTTAAACTAATGCATGGTCCGACTCTACGTACGTGGACCAGTATAATCTACATCTCTCAACAGAGCTGCGCCACCGGTAGCTTACGGCAATATGATCAATCTGACTCAAAGTACCTGTAGAGTTAGAGCGCCATGTCGCCGTGCGACGCGAGTTGTGTCGGAAATTGGTTCTAGACAAGAACAACTGATTGTCTGCACAAAACTAGAGAAGCCTATCCCCGTTATCTGTATGCTGAGCGGGTAAACCACAATACCCACCTAAACAAGCTTCTGATGCACTAAGTTTGACAACTTGTGCATTAAAATCACCGGCTAGCACTACAATGTCAGAACCTTTGCTCCTGCGAACAAGAGTGGTCAGTACATCATAGAACTCATCCTTCTGCGTGTCACAGTTGCAGTCTGTTGGAGTGTGTGTCAAGATCACAAACAAATTGAGCTTAACAGAACTATCCGTTCGAACGCCGGCTAACCCCTCGAGTCGCTCAGCACATATACGACTATTAAGGGAGATCCAGTCTAAAAGGGCAGCCTCAGCCGAATGAGTCAGAACTATTCATACACCACGTTGACCCGTGGCTCGAGATACTTCGTCTCCTGAAGTGCGCAGGAAATACCTTGATGAGAATCTAGGAGCACTTAGTCGGATCACACTGCTCGAATCCTGGATACGCGTTTCACTTAAGTACCAGACATCAATCTTCAGAGAGTTCATTGTGAGGGTTAGGCACGCCTGCTGACCGGCCTGCATGAGTGTACGCACGTTGAAGGAGCCGAGATTCAGAGGCTGATGAGGCTTGAGAAAATGTGAGTTACCAGACAGAGGGTTATTCCCAACACTATTTGACAGTGAATCGTTGCGAGTATCGACCGTGTTTATCAGTGGGAGCATTATGGGCGGATAGATGGGGCAAAGAGAGGTGGTTCGGGACAGAAGACAAAGTTTGAATAAAAGAGAGGGAACTCTAGGCTTTGGACACCCAAGTGCAGACTGCAAGGCAGCAGAGTTGTTCCAGATGAGCCGATGGCCAGTTATGTGGCTCATGCGCCTCTCCTGGAATACCGATTCAAGTAGGTTGGACAGTTTTTGTAGCCGTTGGATCAGTAGATCTCGTCCGCCCATTCAGGTGTATTTGTCATAGCATGCCGAACACCATATCGCCGAGGTTTTCAGACTTTGGTTAACTCAACCTGGTTTAGCCCGCGGTTTGCCGGGATTTTGCCGCTGACGCATGCTTCAGCTTCGTGGAGCCACAGGTTGGAGCTGGATGAATGATAGAGACCAAGGAGTTGGAGGATGCCCCAAGGGACACGACGGTCAACCAACTCGGAGGTGCTACTCCTCTCAGGTGTGGGCGAGGAAATACTTGTGTATTTCAAATGTCCGACTAGCTTTTTCGAACCTCAAGCACCTCTGGCGCCGACAGGAGACCAGCCTTTCTTTGTTGGCGCTCCGTGGGCCTAACTGGAAGAAAGAGCATAAAGGACAAGCGACGACTTGACGCAAAGGAATAACGAAAACGAAGGGAATATCTGTCACATGTAGGTTGCCTGGATGAAACGGTAGAGGTGACTAAGAACGCTGGATTGTCTCACTAATGGACATGGCTCGCAACAGAAGTCAGTGGGGAAAGTGCATCCGTCTCTGTGGTAATCAACAAACATGAACAAAACAAGAAAATCAAAATATGCACACAAAAAAACAAAAAAAAGACTTTCGCTCTTTCACCTTTCTTCCCCGCTGACTAAAAATACTCGTTCCTCCCTGATTGTATCATGTTTGGTTCGGCACACAGACTTATGATGATGACAGTGTTTATATATATATATATATATATATATATATATATATATATATATATATATATATATATATATATATATATATATATATATATATTCTCATATTCTTGATTGTGTAGAAAAACCACGCAGACCGTCTTCTTAATTTTCTTAGCTATGCCAGTTTGGAGCCACAAAAGCTGCTACTTTTCCTTATGTCTATCAATGTGTTTCCCTATCTTACTCTACTGATCTCCCGTTATCTTTCTTGGTCCACTTAAGAAATTTCATCTTACTGGGTTGGCTATTATCAGTCGATTCTTTGATTCCCATAAACTCTTTTACCACAAAAATTTGCGATTTACACATTACAGCCTGTGGAAAATTCGCCATGGAGAGTCTTCCGGACCTTACTCATCCCTGTACCATGACTTATCTGCATGCCGTTTGCATCCGTCTACATGTTCCGCATTTGGACTCCTGTAGTAATATCCCTCGCAACTCTACAATATCCTAATAAGAACGTGCTCTGGTTAACAAGAAAGTCACGAGGGAACTTTGCATGAACCCCAGTGGTTAAACCAGCTACTGTCTACAGTATTTAATTTTATGCTTCACTGAAAGTGACAATGAACAGCTTCCGTCCTTTTGCATGAGATGTGCGTCTGTTAACTTGGTGAAGTCCTCGATACAGTACGACGATAAAATCAGTTTCAGTACACCCAACCAATGCCTAACACATCTGTGTTCTGTTTACGGTTGCGACCTTCCAACATCAGCGAGCGAAGGGCAAAACGAATAGCATGAGGTGAAGAAGATGGAAAAATCGAAGCAAAAAGACGAAGTCGCGGAGACAAAGATAGTTCGAATGCAGCTAGGGCACTGGCCGCGACACCCAGTCATGCCACCTATTGTCTCCAACCGTCTGGTAGGTTGGTCTCGTGGACCCCAACCTAGGAGTCTCATGCGTCCTATTTGGCCAGGTCCACTGGTCAAGGTTGTCATACCCTTTTGCCATGTCATGGACTGACCACCTCGACCTACCTTCCACCCAATGCCCGCCTCAGAAAACAGCGTACACTGAAGAAGTCTGTCGGAGGAAATGCGTAACACATGTCCCAGTCATCTTAACCTATTTAGATTCACTATCTGTTCCAGACACTGACCTCTAGTTCCTAACACCTTACGCCTAACTTCAGCCTTGGTAATGCGGTGTTCCCACCACATTCGGGTAATCCTTTGGAGAGATATCAATGTTCACATACCGAAAATCTTCGTTTATCCTCTACCCTCACCGGCCATGCTTTTGAGCCGCATGAAATAACCGATCTAACCACCCTAAATATACATTCGACCACTGATGGACAATCGGATATTACACCGGTGTCACAGGTGACTGGGATTGGCAGAAGCCAAACGCGCCTTCTGTTTACGTGATGACACTTCATCCGATATCTGACTACTTTGATGAGATAAAACTGCATAGATAACAAAACTTATCTACTTCAACTAGAGCTTCCCCTACCAAGACAAGATTTGTTGTAGCGCCAAGCCAGCCCTGCAACAGCATTTTACACTCTGAAGGTTCGGATTGCATCCTATACATTGTTACGCATTGTGTAGGCTATCCGAACTAAAATCCGAATGTGGAATGTGAAACTGAGTCCCACAAGTTAATCGGTAGAGTGGTCTTCTACAGCTCGCTCCAAGCTAATGCATGACTGAACACTCTACTGAAAGCTAACGTACCATAGTCATCTTAATAGATTTTGGGTGAATCATTTATTTAAAACTGTTTCCGAAACTAGGGGTCTAACCAAGACAATCATCCACTTCAAATATTCACTTTCTGGCTAGAGGCAGCGTGCTCACGGTTTTAACCGTCAGATTATGTTGGGTAAATATAACGAATGCCAATGGTAAACTGGGCTATCTGAATGGTGGTGGTTTAAAGCGTTTGCTTACCACCTCAGAGATCAGCGATTAGAAGCACGTCACTGAAGGTTACTTGGTAGCAGATAATAATCTGCTGTCATCCGGTTCGTTACCGCGCCCCTCACTGAAGGGTGCACCATAAAAATTTATTTCTCTTTTCTAATCCTAGTACACAAACAGCCAAAGCCGATTTCGGGCTTACGGCGATCTTTCACCCGAGTTCACCAAGAAAAATAGTGTTCGTCGAAGTTTCCCTCTCTCGCCATTTCTCTCCAATTTTGAACCTGAACTGACTCTTGACATGACCATATTCTCGTGTGAGAATAGTGGCATCGATCTCTGTTCAGACGATAAACTGTGTAAAATGCCGATGAAGGAATGGTTTGGCACTACACCAACTTCTTCTTGGTAAGGGAAGCTGTAGTGAAGTAGATAAGTTTTGTTACCTATGCAGTTTTATCGAACCAAAGTGGTCAGATATCGGATGAAGTGTCATCACGTAAACAGAAGGCGCATTTGACTTTTGTCAACCTCGAGGTCGGCGCTGGCGTGACATCTGATTGTCTGTCGAAGGTCGTATATACATTTCGGGCGGTTAGGTCGGTTCTTTTATACGGTCTAAAAACTTGGCCACTGAAGTTAGGAGACGGGCGAAGACTGCCTCTGAGCATCGATATCTTCGCAGTAGTGCTCAAAATGGTGGGAACACCGTATCGATAAAGCTGAAGTTAGTGTACGGTGTTGGGAACCAGAAGTCAGTCTCTGAAACAGACAGTGAATCTAAATAGGTTAAGATGACTGGGACAAGTGTTACGCATTTCCTCAGACAGACCTCTTCAGTGTACGCTGTTTTCTGAGGCAGGCATTGGGTGGAAGGTAGGTCGAGGTGGTCAGTCCATGACATGGCAAAAGGGTATGACAACCTTGACCAGTGGACCTGGCCAAATAGGACGCATGAGACTCCTAGGTTGGGGTCCACGAGACCAACCTACCAGACGGTTGGAGACAATAGGTGGCATGACTGGGTGTCGCGGCCAGTGCCCTAGCTGCATTCGGACCATTTCTTCGTCTTCCTGATTTCCGTTGATTGCACAGTTTCCGGCTTTTTCCCCCCTTTGCCTCTATTTATTCTGTCCTCAGCAACCAAGACGAGTGTACAGAAGCGGGAGGTTGATGGTTGAGCTGACCTGAACACTTGACTTATTGAGACCTCATGTAATTCCCCATTCCCAATTTCAGGGTCTGGCTGCTGGCCATCCCAAATGGTGCAATGGGCCGCTGTGGCTATGGGGTGCACCCATTCCACTGCACTCGTGTGCAAGCATGTAATGAAGAATTCTGAATGATTTCGCAAAACATGACTTTAGATTAAAAGAGTAGGAAGTCGGCCGATCACACTGGCAACTGTAGGTGGCCTCATTTTATTAAACGTGACTGTTGGTAGCACCTAGACAAGTTTATGTATGATTAGACGAGATTAAAGCACTGATTTAGGTATGCCTAGAGGAAACCGGGAACTGGGGAAAAGGTTAGTTGTGAATAACTGTTCAACGTACTTCAGGGCCGGACTGCCTTGATCAAGACCCACTGTGCGGCGAAACCAACCCAACCGTTTCATGAGTTCCAACTCGATTCTCTTGGACAGTTCCTGTATACCAGTTCCGTCTTTCGTTGAAACAAGAACATCCAACAAATGTCTGTTGGCGTCGTCCACGTATTTTATCCTGTCAAGCATGAGACGGTAACAGCAGCTTAGCTCGTTTACTGTTCACAAATAACAGATGACAAACGGTACAGTTGAACAGTGAGGAAAAATCCACTTTGTGGTTTGGTCAGGTATTTATGCACTTAGTAAGGGTTAAGCTGAAGCTCAAAGGAGAAAAGAATGAATGTACTAAATTAGACAACCAGAAAATCTGATAGACGATTCAGTGAATACTTTTACGTACTGAAGATTGATTTGCAGAATGGGAAAAGTAACCGCGAATTGTAGGGCTTAAGTATCAGGACGCGAATGAGGGAAATAATAGTGAGGTGTGGAGACTAAACTGCGAAAGAAAATCGAGCAGAGGAAGCACTAGTGCTTACCATGGTTCTCAAGAATTTACATTCAGCATAAGCTCACTCGCAAAAACAACACACCGAACTACATCTTTTCCCGGCAATCTTGAGTCAAGACCAGCAACTGTTCAGCCACAACCCACAGTCCTTTAGCCTCGGCACACAACTTTCAGCCGAGCTGCTGCAAGCGAGTCAGATCAAAAGTATCAGAATATTATGACGCTGGGCGTTGAAAAGCTGACTGAACAAATGAGAAAGTGTGACTGTTGTGTGTTGTGCAGTTGGTCATCAAAATGGTGTCAAATACTGCACAACAAATTGACTGAAGAAGGTTGAAATGATGCACCTACATCGTCGAACCATTTGGCATAGCCCATATGACTGCTGCATTTTTAGTAACCCAGTTCTTATCGTGCTGAAGATTCAAACAAATCGAAGTATTGGAAACTCTTGCCTATTTGAATTTACTGAATGTCACTTCTAAGAGACTAAAAAGGACTGTGAGACAGGAGAATACGAATTTCGTGGCTGGAAAAGTAAATGTGCGCTCACAGACCCCCCCCCCCCCCGACGAACGGGCGCATTGCCAAAGATAGACTACTGGAACGCCTGATTGCTCAGTAATAGTGGATACTGAACAGCATGAAAGAAACTCAGTAAAAATATGCTAAGTAATCTTAGTGGGGCATTCATATTTCAAGATACGGACGACGGATGAGCATGTTAACAAACTCACGTTATGCTCTTTGCTTGACGACAGACTTCGGACTGCTTTACTACCTGTATCTGGGCGACCAAAGTTAGCACCTGGTTGATACAACCAGCAGGCATATTCTGCTCGTTTGGGTTAAACTGTCTAAGAGTTTCATTCCGCTGGCTTAATAAACAGCTCCGCACTGTTGTGCTTGGGAAGTTTTTCTCCATCCTCTCCTTCAGTTATCTCGATGTGCTTATTGGGTTTACGTCCAACACATCACACAAATGCATGAAAAACGTTTTTCTTCTTGTAAGATCCAGGCGTGAAAGCCATCTCCAGTTCCGTAGTTGCAATAGCATGGCTTGTTTTGGTCGAAGTACCGAGGAGCATGGCAACGCCCTTTAAATCACATCCTCTTCGTGCACCCTTAATTCTCCGACGTCGATCTTCCGCGCTGGTGAAATAGAAGGATCCTTTGTTTGCCCCCGGATTAATGGTTTCCATATTGACAACTGATGGTGCTTACAGTGATAGGTAAAGTACGACAAGTAATATCACAAAAAGTCGCGGTGCCTTTAAATCGACCGACCGACTCTGAACGAAATATTGACAAATCGACAACGAGCTTTCCCATGCCAGGGAAAACTGTCACAAACAAACGGCTCTTAGATTTAAATCCTTTTGTAATGTAACCAGTGATAGATTGTTTTGTATTCACAATCGCTGACAAAAACCAAGACCAGCTATGAAAAGATTAAGTGATTAGTTCTCAATCCTTATCTAAATGGAACGCCGTTTAAATAAGTGGATGCAATGACAGTTCGAGGAAGATACACACAGTGAACGTAGGTATACTCTCATAACTGTCATCAGTTCATTCACGCTGCAACACTCGATACCACAACCACGGACAACTGTGCAGTTCACGGCTGTCACACTTTCTCATTCTTTCGACCAGCTTTGCAAAACCAACGTTTTCTAACGTCACAATATTCCGATACTTTCGACCAAACTCGCCTGTAACGGCTCGGCTAAAGCTTTTGCATCAAGGCTTAAAGACTAATATATATATATATATATATATATATATATATATATATATATATATATATATATATATATATATATATATATATATATATGCCTGCCTCAGAAAACAGCGTACACTGAAGAAGTCTGTCGGAGGAAATGCGTAACACATGTCCCAGTCATCTTAACCTATTTAGATTCACTATCTGTTCCAGACACTGACCTCTAGTTCCTAACAACTTACGCCTAACCTCAGCCTTGGTAATGCGGTGTTCCCACCACATTCGGGTAATCCTTTGGAGAGATATCAATGTTCACATACCGAAAATCTTCGTTTATCCTCTACCCTCACCGGCCATGCTTTTGAGCCGCATGAAATAACCGATCTAACCACCCTAAATATACATTCGACCACTGATGGACAATCGGATATTACACCGGTGTCACAGGTGACTGGGATTGGCAGAAGCCAAACGCGCCTTCTGTTTACGTGATGACACTTCATCCGATATCTGACCACTTTGATGAGATAAAACTGCATAGATAACAAAACTTATCTACTTCAACTAGAGCTTCCCCTACCAAGACAAGATTTGTTGTAGCGCCAAGCCAGCCCTGCAACAGCATTTTACACTTTTAAGGTGCAAAGTGGATCCGAAAAGTTGCGGTACTGTTGTTTAGGTAATCGAAGAAAGCTTGCAACTTACCTATATCTTCACTAAAGAACAATGTGATCCGCGTATCCCAAGTCAGACAGTTTATTGTGCGAACAGATATCAATACCACTATTCTCACACGAGGAAAGGGCTGTCTCAAAAATTAGTTCACTTACGAAGGGCGAAAGGGGGCAATCCTGACGAACACCACTTCTCTCGCTGTTAATAATAGGTCATTGTAAGCATGAACTCGGATTTGGCTGTTTGTGTACTAGGATTAGAAAAGGGAAGTAAATTTTCCTGACACACACTTCGGTGACAGGCAACGCCATAGAACTGTGCAGTCGTCTGAATCGAACGCCGCTTTCAGTTCAAGAAGGACAGATATTTTAGGTTTGAGGAAGATGTGTCCTAGTTCTAAGGCTTGCTAAAAGGTGAAGATGTGGTCGATACAGCCACAACTGGGTCTAAAACCGGCTTGATTCTCATGCGTACAAATTTCGAGCGCCCTGGATAATTGGTGGAGAATAAATCCGGTTGGCAGTTTGGAAGCGATAGTTACCAAGCTAATTCCTCTGTGGTTTTTAAAATAGGATCTGTCACCTTTCTCGTAAATCGGACCAATCACCGATTCGCATCATTCCCTGGGAGTCTGCTCGCTAGCCTCCATCTCTAATGGAAGAGTGATATCGACCTGCATCGTGTCCCTCCCAGGTATATCCGGAATGCCCATCGTTAAAGTGGTCCATTTAAATCGTTTCTTGAAGTGCTCCGCCCAACGATGCTGACGAAGTCTCTGAAAGTGAGTCAGTGAGTTGTCGGATTCCTTGATTAACTCACTTATACCGGGTTTCCGTGGACCGATATTCTAATCGAACGGCAAAGGTTGCCAGTACTGCCAATAGACGTAGTCTTTTCCATTTCTCTGCATTTCGCAATCCACCACTACTCGCGGTCACTTGTTCTCCTAGTCAGTTGGTGTTTCATGGATTTACGCACTTCATTAAATGTGCCAGCCGGAGGGACGGATCTGTGAGCATCCAACAGAGCAACTGATGTCGAAGATATCCATGTTTTGTGAGGCCTACTTGAACCAGGGTCCTGGGTGGCATTGGACGCCACATACAAAGTTTCCTTGGTCTGTTACCAGCACTCATCCGGGTTCTGAACATCCGGCTGCATTGATAGTCGTGTAGACAGCTCCGTGTGGAAATTGTATCGCAGGTTATCGTCTAGAAGCATCTGCGCGGAACGGGTGGTATTCACGCTAGTGCGACTACGCACGAGACGTAAACAAAAGCGATCACGTGCCACTGCGTGATCTGAATCTACAGGCGTAGACCAAAATGAACGACAATCTTCAACCAATTCATTCCAGCGGTGACCAATGTCAATATGGTCAATCTGAGTCCAACGTTGTGAAGACGACGGAGGGCGGTATGTGAGTTTATGCCGCTTCTTATGACAAGTTCGTACTCGTCAGAAAGAATCTGTGGTCAGAGCACAGTTGAGTGAGACGATCACCATTGTTAGTGCAATCGGCCGTGATAACAAACAGGCCTCCAATTTGCCTTTCGGAATCCCTCAAACGACCAACTTAGGTGTTGAAATCTCCAGCAATGACCACCACGTCTGTTGAGTGTACGCTTCGAACAGCTGAGACAAATCCTGATAGAATTCGTCCTTGGTTTCAGAGGAACTGGAGTCAGTCACTGCATACCCAGACACGTCGAACAAACATCGGGGACTCCATTTGTTGCTGTTGGCAGCCACAGATCCTTTTAACCGAACTGCACACAAACGACTGCTGGCTGGAATCCAGTCGAGTTGTGCACGCTCAAAGCTTCAACGTCAGCCTCACCACGAGTACTAGATATCGAAACACCCTGCACGCGAAGAGTGAAGAGTAGGGTCTTTTATGCGTGTTTCGGAGACACAGCGTGCATCTATTTTCAGTGTCAAGAATTTTGGCGAGAGCAGTCTGTTGTTCTATCTGACATATTGTGCGGACGTTGAGGGCAGCCAAGTGAAGTGAAACTTTAGGCTTAGGAACTGCATTCGATTTATACTGGACACCTGGACCATAACTTTCATCACAGCCGCAATAACCCGTGGCGTTTGGCTTCGACCTTAAATTAAAGAAGCGAAATTTGGAAAGGCTACTCCGTGGAAGAGCCCGAGGGCTTCGATTCTAATCATATTTCACAGCTGCCCACATCGTACAAGGGTTTTTTGTTTGGGAACCCTAAGCGGAGTCTTTGGCTCAAAAGTCTCACCCATAAGTCAGCGGGGCATTAACCCAACACGGGAACGTGACCGAAGCATCCGTGAGGGAAATTCGTCTGGTCTGTCGCGTGAGACCTGATTACCGCATGCGTTTTGTCTCGTTTTCGCTGATGCTTTGTTATCGATCCGCTTTTCGGATTCAGTCCTCAGCCTCACGCACCCAATGGAGCAAGCGGAACGTGAACGAGGCAGCATCATTTGGGCTGTGGGCTCCCCAGCTTAGGCAGGCGATAGCAGCTTAATGAAGTGCGATGGCTCCTCCCACCGTTGAAAGAAACCCCAGGTACTTCAGTCCTATGTCTAGGTAGTGGAGGTTTTTAGACCGGCAAACTGCTTTTCTTCGTGTTTATTCGCTAAAGTGTCATCTGCAGTAGCATAGTGGCTAGAACCAAATGTTGCCCAGCAACTGGTTCAGAGACTGGACTTCGTCTGGCCCTTACCCATTGACCTTTCAGGCGTGATTGCATCTCCGGCTTAAGGAAGCCATCCTGCATAGCTTTTTGGGTAATAGAGGTACGTAACCCATCACACCACATCAAGGTGCAGTCTCTTCGTGATGGCCTTCCGTATATCAGCAAACATACTGTCCTGAATGACTGTTTCTTAGAGTGCGTCTCGTATGTTTTATCTCCCATTCAACTGGAGCTCGGTTCCGGGCCCTGTTTGTCCTGTAGGATAGACACCTCACTACGTTTCTGTTCCATAAAAAGGCAGGACTTGAGAAAGTATATACTACCCACACAACTCAACTTTCGAGGACTACAGGTTAATTCTTACATTCACCAGCACATCACAATTGTTTTATTACATGTTTGAGTACGAGCGGAAGCCTCGGAAACCCACTAAACTATTAGGAATAACCAGCGATCTGCGAGTGAGGTCTGGAGTGCGAACACATACAAGGTTCAAATAGGTCAGGCATGGTGACGAGCCGCAGACTAGTGTACACCACTAAAATGAACGGCAGTGACCGGATTCACACGTTTCCTCCCAGATGGTAGATTATCGCTCTAAACCAGTGAAAGACCGCCAAACAGAATCATTGCAGAACATCCCTTTATTCCATTTCAAACAGCTAACATGTTCATTTATTGGAAAAATGATTAATGTCTTCCTCTGAAGCTTATGATCACTGGTTGCTAATATTTAAAAAAGCTTAAAATCGGATTTGTGAAAACACAGACCCCACGGCAACCAAAAAAATTATTCCTGCATCAATGCAGACGTGGAACATAATCGTACGAAACTTACCCTTGATCTACTTTGTTGCCTATACGGATTACGGGCGGCGCATCCCGGAAATCGGGTGAAGCACCTTCCGTCGCACCACCGGAATGAATAGAAGTAATATGATCGGCTGGCGAAGTAACATCAATACCAGCTTGAGAGAGCTCCCCGTTGACGTGTGCAACTCGTCGTTCCCAACCCGGTTCGCTGATGTCGACTAGATGCAAAATTAGATCCTAGAGAAAAACGAAATCAATATATGAATGACTATTCCTGCGGTAATAAGTGCAAGATTGCATCTAGTCACGTACAGTATTCAAACATTCATCCAACGTCGCGCGAAAAGCAGCAATCAACGATGTTGGTAAATCCACCATAAACCCAATGGTGTCCAATAAGAGTAACTGTATGCCAGGGATTCCGCTTTTACTTCCATGTCCATTATTCTCGTCTGTTTCCGATCCAGTCAAGCCCGTGGAAAGGCGCGTACGATGATGCGTGATATCCAATGTTGCAAAAACCCGTGGCGAAGCCGTCAGTTTGGTACTTCCGGTGAGACTGCGAATGAGGCTTGTTTTCCCTAATGACATCATCGAGTGAGGAAGGTAAGGAGAAAAACTATCACCAGAACTGAATGTGGAAATGGCAGCTTTCGATTAAGGAAAACCGGATAGTGGCTGGAACTGGATGGTTCAAATATACGAATATATAATTAGTTATAATTCAGTTCATCAACCTCACAACGGAACCAAGCAGCTCAACTGCAAACGTAACCAATACTCCATGTTACCAATCTGGAGTTCTGACGGTACTATATTCATAGCGTGATCGAAAATTTACGCTGGTAGTCTAAGAAAACCAGTAAAAGCCCGAGGACATAGAAACTCAATACGTTAATGCAGATATAAAAAAAGATATATTATTCCCAGCCTACTGAGCCGATGGCTTAGAGAAGACAGAATGATACGACGGAGAAGAGTGCTAGGTCAAGTGATGGATTTTTATTCGGGAGATGATTTGGAGGCTGAGTGGATGTGCAGTGTCACATTTGAGATTAAACACATAAAAAGAGCGATTTTTGCGAGAAGTGTTTCGAATAGCTGCAGAAAATAGATGCAGTGTGAGACAGTTTCATGTGAAAGCAATGTTTGGTAGGGCATGGAGATTTTGCAGCCGAAGTTGCGATAGCACAGAAAACCGTTCTTATATATATATATATAACAAAATCGTGTACATCGCCAACCTGCGTTTGTATAACCCACGACTGTGACGACTGGGAGTTGGTGCTGTTGTCTTTCACGCCGTTGTTTCCTTCTTATATTTCGTCTCTTTTCGATCTTGTCAAGTTCGTCCATTAAGCGAGATTCTTTTTGCTGGAGGAATAACACCAAGAGGAAGTATCAGTTTTAACTATATCAAATTAAAAGTCCTCGCTGTGTGATTTATCATTATGAAAAAGATTCTACCTTTTTCATGACACACTGCTTACGGTCCTGGAGGAAGGACGATTGTAAATGGGATGGGGAAAATGCGGGTGGATTTTCCATTATCTAAGATACAGAACCGGTGGTGGTCGAGTGTTATAGAGCGTTTGATTATCACATCGGAAGTTAGAGGTTCGAATCGCGCCACCATCGGTCGCTTAGGTGGTAGACCAT
Source organism: Fasciola hepatica (assembly GCA_948099385.1). Lineage (NCBI taxonomy): Eukaryota > Metazoa > Platyhelminthes > Trematoda > Plagiorchiida > Fasciolidae > Fasciola > Fasciola hepatica. The sequence goes on along the minus strand of CANUEZ040000012.1, from coordinate 1,363,636 downwards.
ACTTCACTGTCGTCTGGCTCGTTACAACACCTGACTTATAGTGACATTATGTGGTTCTCCGCCACACCGTCACTCTGGTTCGCGGTTATCTTTATTAATGCAATGGGAATATTGATGCTATGGGATATATTCTTTCTACTGTACTCATGCGCAAGCGTGTAATAGAAAGGGCTTCTCGAGTCAATTATTACATTCTGTGTTTGTAAACGGGTCAGAAAAGCGAAAGTGCGAAGTTAGTTCATAATTTGGCAGCTTAGGGAAGTACGAGAGATTGAGTTCCAACAGCTGGGGACAGACCTGTTTTTGGTAACTGAGTGCTTTAGTTCTCGAACAGTCGGCAAAGATTCGAGGGTAGTTAGTCAGAGCAAAGTCCTAAAAACAGAGGCAGTAGGATAGCGATATGTTTGTTTATTTTATTAGTCAGTGACTACAGACTGGAAGTTCAGGTGCGTCATGGATTAGAGGGGTGGTACTGCACCAGATCCGGCAGAAAAGCTCCACCAAAACGCAACATCAGTATTTCAGAGAGGAGCAGACTTGACTTCCGAGCAGGTGGCGAATGGCAATTATAAGCCTCTGAGACAAAAAAAAATAAAACAAAGCTTAACCGCAGCGGAGAAAAAGCATCGTTTTTGTGTAAACTGTGTTCCCGTGGAAGTTCGAACCCGTTTTCCTATTGAAAACGGGAGCAGTGAATTAGATTTAACTTTGAGTGAAGCAAGTCGCAAAAATATATACGGATTTCTCATTGAGAAGACTATCAATGAAGTGAAGATTTGATAGTTATAGGTTTGAAAGTGCTTTGTTCAACAGCAGAGGGACTGCATAAATCTACCGGCGTAACCCAGCGACCCAGTTAGTGATATGTCAACGTATGTGGACTCATCGTAAATGAACTAGTCATATTGGTGAAGTATGTAGCGTCCTGCATGAAACATCCGAAGCAAATCACAACCTATGAAGTATTTGCTCAGTTGCATGTTATCCATCAGCGCGTGATTTATCGTTAATCTGTTTACTGTTTAATTTTTCGCATTCGCATTGGTCTCTTGAATGTGAGAGACTTCAATGAATCGGATTTCCTTGGAACAACCATTACGGGTTGACGGACTGTTGCAGTTCTGATTGCTATTTCTGATGAATCCCCGTATGAGTATCAAGCATTTATTAGTGGCTTTCAGAAAACGATGAGACGGGGAACCGCACCAGTGTCAGAATGAGGTTTTGTAGGCACATAAAATGATTACACACGAAGTAAAACCATTGAGATCATTATTTTTCGGGTTCGGTATGCAATAAAAAGAAACACACCTGGAACGCTTCCGGTATAGGTGGAAGCGATGGTGGGAACAACAAAAGACCAACATTTCAAGAGTAAACGGTGAGAATTTCGCGAAAACCACCCCAGGAGGCTTATTCATAACTTTGAAAAGTGCATATGGGGCTGAGTGGGGAAGGGAGGAGAGCAAAGGTGGTGAAGGGAAGTCAGTAGTCCAGTCAATCAAAGAGATGAGGAAATCGCTTGTGTGGGCACGGAAACCACCCTAATCAGCAACGCGTATGAAAAGACGAATGAGTAAGGGTGAATTTTTTGTTGCAGGAAACATCTTTGGAGAACAGGCCGTCACTTTCGATAATATATGACTCGATAAATTCATAGATTTTGGTGATATATGTCAATCTTAAGTCAATTATTGTTGTCAGGTGCCCACGACGGACAACCTATTTACGCGATTTTTCTGAAAACAAACAGCCAAAAGGTTTTTGGTAAGTGAGGAAAGAATGTTATGGTTACATGAAGAACAGACAACGTTTCAGTCTCAGTTAGATAAATTCAATCGATAGATAAAGCATTTTTGGAAATCAAATTTTTGGCGTGAAAAGTTTGCTGAGTATGAATCAAAAAAAATAGCCGGATTACATCACATCAGGAATAAAGTCAGTGAACGACAATCTCATAAGGTGGTTTGATTTCGAACGAAAAAACCTCAAATCTCATTAAAACCACAGCAATCAGATTGGAGTAAACCATCTGAAAATAGATATTTGGGGACTTACTCGCAAAATCTGGGACAAATGACCAAAAAACGATCCACCAAAAGGAGTATTATCTACTATTCGGTCGGAGATAGATGAGGAACCAAAAAGAATAGGTAGCCGGGCGCGTACAAGTATAAGCTCAGCAAGTTGCGCCTGAACCTTTGCTTCCTGAGTCCGAGCACGTGAAGTAAAGAGTTGAACAACTAATGTGTACCTGAAAACGCAGAGTAAAAAGGTTGTGTAAATCTTAACACCAACAGTCTAGCCTATTGTAAGGAAATGAACTTCAATTAGTACACAGCATCTGTTTGGTTTCATTGGGCTCTAATGATTTTCTTTGGATTTTTCAGAGAATCGTCCTCAAGGCAATGACTACAAAACAGGTGCATCATGGTTTACCATTCAAAGGAGACGTGCATTCCAAGATTTCCAGTCAACTCGTCCAAGCAAGTTCAGCTTCTGCAATAACCAAATCTCTTTCCACGTGAGCGCGCCTCGCCAAACTGATCTACTGGTGGGCCCAAACACCCCATCCGCTGAAGCAGAACGAAAATGTGCGGCCTCCAATAGTCACCTCGGTGAAGACATTCGCGATACTCCACGAAATAAGACATCGCAGTCAAATCCATACAATACGACCAACTTGATTAACTCCTCAAGGAACCACATGGTTTTTCTGGTCCAACCCACTCGTTCTGGAAAGAAGACTCTTATGCCATCGAACCATCCCGTTTTATTACCATAAAACAGACAACTCGTTTAAGATAAGCGGTGATCATAACCAAAACTTTACAAAAAGACGTACTGGTTCACTTGCTATTCACAAACGGCTCTTCTGGCTAGTTAGTGTGGTTGTAACCCGATGGGTTGGTTCGGCTCCCATCAGTTCAGATGTTCCGCCTTGTTGGCTCCAATCTTGTCCTCGATTCTGGACAAGCGATGACGTGCAGTCTGCTTGCCAAGCCATTGACCTGCTTCCGTGCGTTGATCTTTGCCCTCTACTCTGGACGGGCGAAGACGTGCTTTCTGCTAAACGAAAAAGGTCTATAGACGATGTGGCTGTCAATATCCTTACAATACTGAGAGATAAGCAGACGCTGCACGATGGACCAGCACAGTCGATCTGTGAACAAGCACCAGCAGGATCGGATAGCGCGCGATATTCAGATATTGTTCATGAACCCAATTTATTTTTTAGAGAGAAACAGTGTGATAGATGATGACTCCCAATAAAGATGAAACAGCAATATATCACTTCCGTGGATTTTCATACATTCATACCAGATATTTTCACAAAACATTATAACTGTTACTACTGAATTGAACATCAAAGTGGAACTGATTGTTACTAAAACTGAATTAGGCCGAAAATTAACATTATCGTACATATATCATAAATGAGGATGGCATAACAGCATGCAGCATACACTAAGACTACCAAGGTAACTTGCCTATCGTATACGGGTACGGACCACGCCTCCTGCATTGTGATCACTTGTAGCGTCCGAAGTCGTGGCCAGTTAAGAAACACTGCTGTGGCTTGCACCTTATCAGAAGCGTTATTTACTGTGTCCTGGACAAGTTGGACCGGCCTTTTCTCGCAATAGTCGCGAACAGTTCGGGTGACTTTCTCCCAAACGCCTTCCGTGAAGAACCGATAGCGATGAGGGTGAACAGAACGTACGTTAAAATGTACCTACAAAAAGAATTGGGCACAATCACGGGTGTGCATTTGAGTAGATTAAATTTGCATAATATAATTCATTATGCAGCTTCAACGCTCAACTCACCATTGAAAACCATGGAGGTACTGTACAGATGTTTTATCCTTGCCAGGAATCATCAGCAGTGCATATCCACCGAACCCCCGGGGTGAACGACTGTGAGTCAAACACCTTGACCACAAGGTTATCCGGGCTGGCTTTCTACGGTTCGTTGAACATCTACGCTACATGATATAGCACTCTTCCGTCACTGGCTTCGAACGGTAACAACCCGCTTCCCGCACAGCGATCGACTCCTATGATGTTGTAGCTGCATGATGAATTATATTATACAATCACGGATGTTGGGGACAGTGATATTCAAAAAATTCAGCCCTGTAGAGTACCAAGCGAGGTTCGAACAAACTAATTCCCTGCAAGAACCATTGTAGTAGTCCGGTTAGACTTAACTATTATACTAAGAATTATGATGCACACTGGAACATCTACCAAAATGACTGGGTTGCTTTTTACCTTGGCAACTTGGTCTTCTCTGGTTTGGAGGTGTTTAAAACACTGATAAATAGAAGCCAAAATAAGTCCAGTTTCACACAGTCGTGACAGATGACAAACAGTGACGAACTGTCAGATTTGAAGAAACTAGCGAGTGAGCCCTGTGAGATATACCGAAGGCACTAATAAATCGATATGGAGCAGATGAGTTGTGATACATCTGGATGACAGGACAAAATATCCCCGGAAGCACACGACCGGTTTCGCGGTTGCTTCCGCTCATCAGATGAGGAAGAATCACCATGTGATTCTAGAAACGCACTCATCGTCCATGCATGCTCCATTCGATTCAAATGAAATCACAGCTGTAAACCAACTGTGGAGTATGGGGATGACTGGGCGGAACAGTACCGGGTACGCATACCTGATGAGCAGCAACAATCGCGAAACCGCTCGTGTGCTTTCGGGAAAATTTTGTCCTGTCATCCAGAAACAATGCCATACTATTCACATCGAAAAATTTTACTTGGGACCATGTGTTCTCGTTCTGAAGGTTAGCCGTATTAACCAACGAATAACCCTGGGAGAATCGCCATGCGATTGTAAAAATGGACTCCGTTCGTGCACGCTCCATTCGATTCAAATGAGATTACAGCTGTTAACTGTGATATACTTTATTGAAGAGAAGTGTCAATGAACCTAATAAAATACCGATCAACTATTAAAAATGATGTTGTTTCAATTATCTTAGTTTTTCTTATCAGATGTACTAAGCTAAGAATCGAAAAGTTTATGGAGAATGAGGAAGCAGCGTGCAGCCACAGTTCTATTTTCATTTGTAACCTTTTGGTTTTCTGTATTCTGTGTTCGTTAGATTGATTATCACATACCCAGTTACTTGCCTGGTCTGGACAGTGATTTGAATCACATCCACTCATGCAGTCTCTTCTGTGTCCATTCTATGTCACAACTACCCTCCGTTGCAGCACACACACACATGCATGATCCTAATTATACTACCCGTTCAGTCTTGCACACAACTGATTCAGCCAATTCACTAGGCGGTTGGATCTTGGACTAGGTTTTCCCACTATGGCTCGATCGGTTAGATGACTGTGTAAGATAAGATTTACGGCTACGTTACAAATCAGTGGAACGAACACACACGCCAGAAAACCCACATCATCGGGCTAACACCAGTCACAACAAAAAGGCTACTTGCGATTCTCTCGTTACGTTTTCTGCAACAGATCGACATCCTACTATTTTTTGGATCAGAGCATTGGAAGAAAGCTATCGGCTATCACTATACAATGACCTCCACGATGTAGCCCTGCGATGTATGGAGTTCACAATTCCCCGGTCTCCACACGTTACTATAAACCAAGGGTTATGACTGTCAAAGAATTTCTAATGCAAGCGATAGTGAACACATCTGAAACACCAGGATTCTCAGAAACTGATTATTTTCAACGTCGGCACCCCGGTATTTAAGATGGTAGGCTCTTTCAGACGGAACCCTTGACGTCCCTAGCCTATCGTGGTTGTGTGGGCCTCGTCTATTAGCCGCAGGTGTGTGGTTTTTGGTTTACCCTCAATGTCTTTTACCAACGACAAAATGAGACGATGCCGGCGCCAACTCCTTCGTGCCTCTATGCCAAGTCACAAACTGACCACTGCGACAATTCCTATAGCCATAGGTAGAAAATGTAAATTGAGTACAATAACTTAGGTGATGAACATGCATACGCGAGAAGTTTTCGAACCAGTGGGTGCACTACAGAGTAGTCAAATGGCTCGCGTGGCGTCACTCCCAAAAACGGGTGGTGCTTTGGAGAAATCGTTTGTCGAATGCAGAAAGCCATCGGGCGTTCTCGGCGTCGACAGACCGTTTCACAACAGCAAGACAATGCTTACCGTGACGCTGTCGTCCCTCTGAGGATAGTGGGATGTTGTGGCAGCACCAAGAGTGACGCAGGTTACCAAAATTTGCTATGGCTTTTGCTGTTCATCATGTAATCTCTGTGAAACCTGCATCAACTGTGATGCAGCTCCCGAGATATCTAAAGCTATCAAATATTCCTGACTGGTTATTGCAAAGGGTGGTTGAAAGATCGGGCTCAGTCTCGTGAAAATACTTTATGTTCGGGTGGGGTACAATACGTCAACCGTCCAACGGCCCAAATCGTAACGTGTAGCCCAAAAGGGTGACATCATCAGTATACATGATACCGAAAACCCTGATCCTTGGGAAAAGTTAAACTTTTTCGTTAGACAATGCTTTCCTCGGTACACCCGCAATGGCAAAATGGACGGGAAAGGGATATATGAGACAGCCATATCGTATTCCACTGGAGAACACTACATTATAATGTATTGTTGTTAAAAAAACTGCTGAGAGCCAACCCGGATGGCCTTTTTTTACATGTTTCCGCATAAGTGCAATGGAAGGGGTGTACCTTATAGCCACAAACGTGCACTGCATTATTAGGAATAACCGGCAACCAGACTAGAGTGATGGCGTACCGCATGAGGCCCAAATAGGTCGGGTGTGCTGACGCTCCGGACGACAGTGGATCACTGTCTACCACCTAAGTAATCGGTGGTGGCGGGGATACGAACATCTTACCTCCAAGGTGGTAAGAAAACGCTCTAAATCACTCAACCGCCACCAGCAATTAGCCATATCTAACAGGCAACGAGAATCTCGACATCAACCCCCTGGTGTTTTGTTGTGTATCAGCAAACACAGGTAGGGATTGCGAGAGAAAGACACCAAGCGTCCTTGGTGTCCATTGGGCAGATGTCGTCGCCGTACGTATTTTCTGCCCAACAAAGCCTCACAGATCCGTACCTTCAAAGAGTAGTGCCGTAACCATACTACTACTATGACGAATTTACGGAAGTTAAATGAGCTTTTGTGGCTTATAAAGGTTCACTCAAGACCATCGATACCCACAGCATTCCAAGCAAACACATCCGAGTGACGCTGAGGACATCATTTCGTACCTGATTCCCAAAATTGGTCATGGACAGTTCCTCTGCACGCCGTCCACGGGCAGGTGCCATTCGGGACATTCATGAAGCCGACATATCCTCTCACGGGAGCTAGCCACATGAAAGCAAAAGCAGGCAAAGGGATTCGTTGGTTGATTAACCTCAAGGATGATTGCAGGTGCGCCATCTTGAGAGTATTGTGGTACCTAGTGTTGTGTCTTGTTCTGTTATGGTTTGTTTCTCGTCTGTGAAACTACACTACGTTGTCTTCATTTTCTGGTTCTGCGGATGTAGCGTTTGTACATGATTAAAGCCTAACATAACAAGTTTTGTCTCCGCTACTGTATCGATTTAATCCCCTGTCGAAGCCAATAACAGTTCTAATCAGTTCTACAAGAGCGTGAATTTAGGTTGGACAGGGCGTATTCTAAATGGAGGCTTGAAAGCGCATTGCATTCAGAGTGACCCATGACGGCGACGCCATATTCAAAACCTAAAACTCAGTTTATAAAAGGACCGCGACCCTATTGCTCGTCAGGTCAGAAAAGGCACTCGGCAGCTGGCCAACATACAATCACCAACCTCGTACTTCTGTGCTTTGGTTTCGGTGGCTACCTCCCAGCATCGTCCAGTAAAGGGGAAAAAGAATAGAAGCATAAAATAAAACGGATTCAAAAATCGAAGTGATAAATGGTAACCACCAAGACATAGAAAGAGTCCGAATGCAACTACGCCACTGGCCGCGACACCCAGCCATATCACTTAATGTTCCCAATCGTTTGGTAGGCGGATCACGTGAACCCCAACCCGGAAATCTAACGGGTCCTATTACTTGGACAAGTCTACTGGTCAAATTTTTCATACCTTTTTGCCATGTCGTAGGCTGACTATCTCGACCCACCTTCTAACCGTATCAAAGAACGGACCTGACCGCCGCATTGTACACTCGACCCTTGACAGATAATCGGATGTCGCTCCTGCGCCACAGGTGATAGGGGTTGGCAGAAGGCAGATACATCTTCTGTATACGCGATGACATTTCATCCGATTTCTGTCCACCTGGTGAAATTTAACTGCCCAGATAACAAAACTTATCTACTTCAGCTAGAGCTTCTTCTTCCAACACAGGATTCGGTTTAGTGCCAGCCCAGTTTTGTAGCAGCATTTTATACTTTGAAGATGCGAAACGCACCCCACACATTGTTACGCTGTTATTGGAATTATCTAGGAAAGCTTGCAACTTAACTGGATCTTCACTCAGAAAAACAATATCGTCCGCGTATTCCAAGTCAGACAGTTTACTGCCTTGGCAAAGATCGATGCCACTATTCTCACACGAGGATAAGGCTATCTCAAAAATCAATTCAGTTGCAAAATTGACGGAATGCGTAGCAATGTTCGGTATGCGTTTTGCACCTTCAAAGTGCAAGATGCTGTTGCAGGATTGGATTGCTCCAACGCCAAACCTTTCAGTTTCTGGAGAGACTATAAGCGTGGTAGACAAGTTCTTTTATCTGAGGAGCTGCAGTTCACCCAGAAGTCGGACATCGCATGAGGTGTCTCTGCTTATACGGAAGACTCGGTTGGCATTTTCCAGTCTGAGTCATCCGTGGCGTCGACATAACATCCGTTTATCTATCAAAGGCCAAGTGTACGCTGCAGCAGTGAGACCCGTGCTTCTGTGTGGTTCAGAAAAATATCCTCTGCAGATGGATGATATACGCAGACTGTCGGTATTTGAACACCGATGTTTCTGTAGTATTTCTGGAATCTGGTGGAACACTGTGTGAGCAATGCTGAGGTTCGGCAGGAAGTCCTAGGTCCACGGATCAAATCATTAGATGAAACGCTAAGAATCACCAGGATTTCTTGGCGCACCATGTTTGCTGAGGCGGATATCGGTTGAAAGATGAGTAAACGTGGTCAGTCGATGACATGGAAGAAAGGTATGAAAGTCCTAACCAGTGAACTTGATCATCTAGGGCGTGCTGGGCTCCTTGAGTAGGGTCCAAGAGACCCTCCCACTCAGTGGTTATAGCGTTTGTGTAAACTGCTAAATATCGTGATCAATGGCGCTCCTGTATCCAGAAACTTTTTTTATCGACTTGTTACCAATATTCCTGCTTTTTGTTATTGTTCCTGATTGACGCCATCGCCAGGAGTTAGTAATCAAAACCATCGCATATTTAATGGTTGTCTGAACTGAAGTATATTATCATTTTGGCCAATGCTTCTTTGGCGCTCAATAGGCATGACATAAGTCAAAACATGGGATCAAAAAACAGCGGCAAAATGTAGACGTAGCAAATCATTACCTAGCGCTTCCTTGCCCTCGTTTTGGTTGCAACCCCGCAGCACTGTCCAGCTCAGGGCAGAGTGAATAGAGGCAAAAGGGGGAAAAAGCCGGAAACTGTGCAATCAACGGAAACCAGGAAGACGAAGAAATGGTCCGAATGCAGCTAGGGCACTGGCCGCGACACCCAGTCATGCCACCTATTGTCTCCAACCTTGACCAGTGGACCTGGCCAAGGTTGTCATACCCTTTTGCCATGTCATGGACTGACCATCTCGACCTACCTTCCACCCAATGCCTGCCTCAGAAAACAGCGTACACTGAAGAAGTCTGTCGGAGGAAATGCGTAACACATGTCCCAGTCATCTTAACCTATTTAGATTCACTATCTGTTCCAGACACTGACCTCTAGTTCCTAACACCTTACGCCTAACTTCAGCCTTGGTAATGCGGTGTTCCCACCACATTCGGGTAATCCTTTGGAGAGATATCAATGTTCACATACCGAAAATCTTCGTTTATCCTCTACCCTCACCGGCCATGCTTTTGAGCCGCATGAAATAACCGATCTAACCACCCTAAATATACATTCGACCACTGATGGACAATCGGATATTACACCGGTGTCACAGGTGACTGGGATTGGCAGAAGCCAAACGCGCCTTCTGTTTACGTGATGACACTTCATCCGATATCTGACCACTTTGATGAGATAAAACTGCATAGATAACAAAACTTATCTACTTCAACTAGAGCTTCCCCTACCAAGACAAGATTTGTTGTAGCGCCAAGCCAGCCCTGCAACAGCATTTTACACTTTTAAGGTGCAAAGTGGATCCGAAAAGTTGCGGTACTGTTGTTTAGGTAATCGAAGAAAGCTTGCAACTTACCTATATCTTCACTAAAGAACAATGTGATCCGCGTATCCCAAGTCAGACAGTTTATTGTGCGAACAGATATCAATACCACTATTCTCACACGAGGAAAGGGCTGTCTCAAAAATTAGTTCACTTACGAAGGGCGAAAGGGGGCAATCCTGACGAACACCACTTCTCTCGCTGTTAATAATAGGTCATTGTAAGCATGAACTCGGATTTGGCTGTTTGTGTACTAGGATTAGAAAAGAGAAGTAAATTTTCCTGACACACACTTCGGTGACAGGCAACGCCATAGAACTGTGCAGTCGTCTGAATCGAACGCCGCTTTCAGTTCAAGAAGGACAGATATTTTAGGTTTGAGGAAAATGTGTCCTAGTTCTAAGGTTTGCTAAAAGGTGAAGATATGGTCGATACAGCCACAACTGGGTCTAAAACCGGCTTGATTCTCATGCGTACAAATTTCGCGCGCCCTGGATAATTGGTGGAGAATAAATCCGGTTGGCAGTTTGGAAGCGATAATTACCAAGCTAATTCTCGTAAATCGGACCAATCACCGATTCGCATCATTCCCTGGGAGTCTGCTCGCTAGCCTCCATCTCTAATGGAAGAGTGATATCGACCTGCATCGTGTCCCTCCCAGGTATATCCGGAATGCCCATCGTTAAAGTGGTCCATTTAAATCGTTTCTTGAAGTGCTCCGCCCAACGATGCTGACGAAGTCTCTGAAAGTGAGTCAGTGAGTTGTCGGATTCCTTGATTAACTCACTTATACCGGGTTTCCGTGGACCGATATTCTAATCGAACGGCAAAGGTTGCCAGTACTGCCAATAGACGTAGTCTTTTCCATTTCTCTGCATTTCGCAATCCACCACTACTCGCGGTCACTTGTTCTCCTAGTCAGTTGGTGTTTCATGGATTTACGCACTTCATTAAATGTGCCAGCCGGAGGGACGGATCTGTGAGCATCCAACAGAGCAACTGATGTCGAAGATATCCATGTTTTGTGAGGCCTACTTGAACCAGGGTCCTGGGTGGCATTGGACGCCACATACAAAGTTTCCTTGGTCTGTTACCAGCACTCATCCGGGTTCTGAACATCCGGCTGCATTGATAGTCGTGTAGACAGCTCCGTGTGGAAATTGTATCGCAGGTTATCGTCTAGAAGCATCTGCGCGGAACGGGTGGTATTCACGCTAGTGCGACTACGCACGAGACGTAAACAAAAGCGATCACGTGCCACTGCGTGATCTGAATCTACAGGCGTAGACCAAAATGAACGACAATCTTCAACCAATTCATTCCAGCGGTGACCAATGTCAATATGGTCAATCTGAGTCCAACGTTGTGAAGACGACGGAGGGCGGTATGTGAGTTTATGCCGCTTCTTATGACAAGTTCGTACTCGTCAGAAAGAATCTGTGGTCAGAGCACAGTTGAGTGAGACGATCACCATTGTTAGTGCAATCGGCCGTGATAACAAACAGGCCTCCAATTTGCCTTTCGGAATCCCTCAAACGACCAACTTAGGTGTTGAAGTCTCCAGCAATGACCACCACGTCTGTTGAGTGTACGCTTCGAACGGCTGAGACAAATCCTGACAGAATTCGACGAGTGGGCATCGATGCTTGTTTGCTGCTATTGACACGTACAGAATCGTCTAACCAAACTGCACACAATCGACTGATGACTGGAATCCAGTCTAGCAGCGCACGCTCAGCTCTTATGTTCAAAAAAGTTTCAACGTCAGTCTGACCACGAGAAATGGATCACCCGACATCCGAAGAAGAAGCGAAGAACTGAGGTTGTATCTGGGGTGCGAAGCGTGATCACAGAAGTACGGTATTGTATGCGTGTTTCGGGGACACAGTATACATCTATTTTGAAGGTGTCAGCAGTTTTAGCGACTTAGTGTGACATAGTGTGCGAACGTTAAAGGCAGCCAAGTAGAAAGAACACTTAGACTTGGGGAGTGTGTTCGATTTCTGCTCGACCCTTTAGGTACTGCTTTTTTCAGAGCTGCAGTTACCCGTGGCGTTTTGCATCGACCTTAAATTGAAGAAAGAAATGTTGATAAAGCCCTTTACAGGAAAGATGCTGGAGGTCTCTGGGCGAATTATACTCCGCAGCTGTCCATGTCGCAGAAGGGGCTTTTCTTTGGGAACATTAACTGAAGCCTGTGACTCGAAAGTTTCACCCACAAAGCAGTGGGGCATCAACCCAGCATGGGAACGTGACCGAAGTACCTGTGAAAGAACTTTCCATCACAACGAGACTGCACCTTGACGTGGTGTGATGGCTTGCGCGCCTCCATCACCCAAAGAGCTATATTGGAAGATTTCTCTAAGCCGAGGACGCAAGCATGGCTGACAGGCCAATAGTTGGAGGCCAGACAAAGTCCAGTCTCCTGGTCCCCCAGGTTGGGGGTCGACCTGAGCTGGCAACTCAATCGGTAAAATCAGTGGAAAAATAAATGTTCCAAGCAAATTGGCTTCCACTCAGCCATCCCGCTGCCTTGCGGATAGGTTCTTTTTAGAACTAAAGGTTTTGGATGGGAACCCTAATCGTTCTTCTGCTTTGCGGTTGGACATTCTAGCAGTACCCGTCCAACATCTTCCATGAATTGCACAAATACAAAAAATTCCATACTGCATCGGTCATCGCGCAGGATAATCAGGACCGCGCTGCCCATTGCATCGAGCCGGGAGCTCAGAGCTCTTTTGTTCAACTTTTGCCTTCTGTCCCCAACCACCTCTCTTTTTTCCCTCTGTCCACCCATTATGCTCCCACTGACGACACGGCCGATACTCACAACGGCTGGTCGTCAAGTAGAGTGATTAATCCTCTGTCTGGTAATTTACACTTTCTCAAGCCTCGTCAGCCTCTGAATCTCGGCTCCTTCAACGTGCGTACACTCATGCAGGCCGGTCAGCAGGCGTGTCTAGCCCTCACAATGAACTCTCTGAAGATTGATGTCTGGTACTTAATTGAAACATCATCATCATCATCGTACAGCGTTAAACAGTAGGGCAAGCCCCACTGACCACTGCCTTTCTCACCATGTTGCACGTTGAATTAAAAAGTATGAATATACAAGATGGACAGGGAGTGGACCTATATGGGTGGGAAAAGAAAAGAATGCCCTAGTAGCCAACACACGGAATACACAGTCTAACTGTACAAACGTACACCGATCAAACATTCTGATTCGATAGAAAGTGACAACACGATCTCCACTGTTCGCGGTTCGCAGCCATATCCTTCAGTGTCTCCAGCCAACTGGTGGACGGGTCTTTTGGACCCCAACCACGAAGACGTGAAGCACCTACTTTTCCTAAGTCTGCTGTACATTTTCTCATTCCTCGCTGCCACGTCATCTGTTGACCTCCACGTGGTCTCTTCCACTCCCTGGGAGGGGCGGAGAATAGGACACGGTACGGTAGACGTGTGTTTGCCATACGTAACACGTGTCCCAACCAACGAAGTCTACTAAGTTGGATACGCTGTGACAAAACGTTCTCTGAATTAGTACCCAATACTCGCTTTCTTACCTCATCGTTGCTTACTAGGCTATTCCACCCAATCCTAGCGATACTACGTAAACATCGATGGTCGAAAACCTCAAGACGACGAATATCTTCAGCACGCAGACTCCAAGTTTCGCAACCATACAACAAAACTGAACGCACAGTGGCACAGTATACACGACCTTTCAACTTCAGTGAAATATCGGATCGGCGCCACAAGTGCTTCAGTCCAGCGTACGCCGCTCGAGCTTTGGATATCCGCGTACTCACCTCTACTACTGTGCTCCCATCCGTCGTCACGCAGCTACCGAGGTAGGTGAAGTGATCGACAACTGCCAGCACCTCCCCGTCGAGCATCAAGCTCGGAATCGTTGACGTCCAGTCTTGTAACATCATCTTGCACTTTGAAGGTGCAAAACGCATGCCGAATGGAGCTACAGCTCTTGCGAGATTATCTAGTGCACGCTGAGCATGTTCCGTGGATTCGAACAAGCAGATAACGTCGTCTGCGTAATCCAGGTCACATAGCTTTTCACTATCTCCTAGTTCGACGCCTACATCCTGAAGATTTTGCAGCGCACTCCCCATTATTTCGTCCATGACGAAGTTAAAAAGGAATGGAGACAAAGGGCATCCCTGCCGAACACCACTGGTCGTTTCGAACCGACCGGATAGTTCACCGTAAACCCTTACGCGGCCAGAAGTATGAGAATACAATGATCTCACTAGGTTCACGAACTTCTGGGGCATACCTTTTCGATGAAGAGTATTGAAAAGCGCTGTTCGATCAACTGAATCGAAGGCGCCTTTCAGGTCTAAGAAAAGCATTATTGTTGGTCGGCGGTGCGTGTGACGCGTTTCAAGTAGTCGGCGAAGAGTAAAAATCTGGTCGATGCATCCTCGACCTGGGCGGAATCCTGCCTGCTGTTCGCGGACATTCCTCTCGCGAGCCGGTGTAAGACGGTGCAGCAAAATCGAAGCTAATACTTTGGCGACTATCGGGATTAAGCTAATCCCACGATGATTACTGCAGTCATTGCGTATTCCCTTCTTGAAGATGGGAACAATCAATGACTCGCTCCATATTAACGGAATACGCTCCGCGTTCCAAATGTCACGGAGCAAGGCGGTTAGTGATTTTATCAATGCCTCACCACCCAGTTTGAAAAGAACTGGAGGAAGTTCGTCGGGACCTGCCGCTTTCCCCCGCCTTAGTAATCGAATACATGACTCTACTTCTACTTCTGATGGGGGCTCAAGTGATACCACCCAAGAAGTCACAGTTGTTGACACGGGAGTAACTACACTAGCGTGCGGCCAGCTAAACTGTTCCTTGAAGTACTCGGCCCATCGGTCAAGCCTTTGCTGTTTGTTATGGATGGGTTCTCCATTCCTACTGCAAATCGCTTCACTGACCTGAGTTCGCCGTCCACTGGTGTCACGAATAAGTTTGAACAGTCTTTGACTGTTACCTGAAGCAGCTGCCACTTCCATTTCTTCGGCTACATTGACCCACCAATTTTCGCGATCCTTCTTAAGGCTTCGCGTAACTTGTCTTTGCAGCTTTCTCCGCATCTTATTCATCTCCTTACGGTTCGAAAGCTGACGCTTTTGCTCCATTATACTCAGCGACTCTTGCGAGATCCAGTGTCTTTGATGGACAACGGATCCAGGACCACAGGCAAAACCTGCTGCAACGTGCATCGCCTGTTTGATATGAGACCAATGCTCATCTACATTACTGTTCTCCGTGGATCCTAGCTCACGTGCTAACTTCTGCTCATAACGGGTGCAAACGTCTGGATCACACAAACGTTGCACGGCTAATCGGGTTTGCGGTTTGCGACGATGGCCATGGAGCTGGAGAGATAATCGCATTAAAACTAAGGCATGGTCCGACTCTACGTACGTGGACCAGTAAGATCTACAGTTCTCAACAGAACTGCGCCACCGGTAGCTTACGGCGATATGGTCAATTTGACTAAAAGTACCTGTAGAGTTAGAGCGCCATGTCGCTGTGCGACGCGAGCTGTGTCGGAAATTTGTGCTAGACAAGAACAATCGATTGTCTGCACAAAATTGGAGAAGCCTATCCCCGTTATCTGTGCGCTCAGCGGGTAAAGCACAACGCCCACCTAAACAGGCTTCTGACACACTGAGTTTGCCAACTTGTGCATTGAAGTCACCAGCTAGCACTACAATGTCGGAACCTTTACTGCTGCGAACGAGAGTGGCGAGGGCATCATAGAACTCATCTTTCTGCAAGTCTGAGCTGCAGTCCGTTGGGGCGTACGCCGAGATCACGAACAAATTGCGTTTAACACAACTATCCTTTCGAACGCCGACTGACCCTTGGAGTCTCACAGCACATAAACGACTGTTAACAGGGATCCAGTCTAATAGGGCAGCCTCAGCCTTGTCAGTCAAGACTATTCCTACACCACGTTGACCCACAGCTCTAGCTGCTTCGTCTCCTGAGGTGCGCAGAATATACCTCGATGAGATACCAGGAGCAGTTAGCTGAATTACATTGCTCGAATCCTGGATACGCGTTTCGCTTAAGCAGCAAACATCAATCTTCAGAGAGTTCATTGTGAGGGCTAGGCACGCCTGCTGACCGGCCTGCATGAGTGTACGCACGTTGAAGGAGCCGAGATTCAGAGGCTGACGGGGCTTGAGAAAATGTGAGTTACCAGACAGAGGATTATTCCCGATACTATTTGACAGTGAATCGTTGCGAGTATCGACCGTGTTATCAATGGGAGCATTATGGGTGGATAGATGGGGCAAAGAGGGATGGTTAGGGACAGAAGACAAAGGTTGAATAACAGAGAGGGAACTCTGAGCAGTAGCACACTTATCACTACCCACCCCGCTCGATGCAATGGGCAGCGCGGTCCTGATTAGCCTGCGCGACGACCGATGCAGTATGGAATTCTTTGTAGTCGTGCAGTTCATGGGAGATGTTGGACGGGTACTGCTAGGGTGTCCAGCCACAAAGCAGGAGAACGATTAGGGTCCTCATCCAAAGCCTTTAGTTCTGACAAGAACCTATCCGCAAGGCAGCGGGATGGCTTAGTGGAAGCCCATTTGCTTGGATCAATTATTCTTCCACTGGTTTTTCCGACTGAGTTGCTAGCTCAAATCAACCCCCAACCTGGAGGACCAGGAGACTGGACTTCGTCTGACCTCTACCCATTGACCTGTCAGGTATGATTGCATCTCCGGCTTAAGAAAGCCATCCTGTATAGCTCTTTGGGTCATAGAGGCGCGCAAGCCATCACACCACGTCAAGGTGCAGTCTCGTCGTGAAACGCATATCTAGGATTCGAGCAGTGTAACTCAACTAACTGCTCCTGGTATCTCATCGAGGTATTTTCTGCGCACCTCAGGAGACGAAGCAACTAAAGCTGCGGGGTCAACGTGGTGCAGGAATAGTCTTGACTGAGAAGGCTTAGACTGCCCTCTTAGACTGGATTCCTGTTAACAGTAATTTATGTGCTGTGAGACTCCAAGGGTCAGTTGGAGTTCAAAAGGATAGCTGTTTTAAGCGCAACTTGTTTGTATTTACGGCAATATGCCTCACCAGACTACAGCTCTGACACGCAGAAAGATGAGTTCTATGATGAACTCGTCACCCTCGTTCGCAGCAGTAAAGGTTCTGACATTGTAGTGCTAGCCGGTGATTTTAATGCACAAGTTGGCAAACTTAGTGCACCATAAGCTTGTTTAGGTGGGTGTTGTGCTTTTCCCGTTCAGCGTACAGATAACGGGAATGGGCTTCTCCAGTTTTGAACAGACAATCGGTTATTCCTATCTAGTACGAGTTTCTGACACAGCTCGCGTCGCACGGCGACATCGCGCTCTAACTTTACAGGTATTTTGACTCAAATTGGTCATATCACCGTAAGCTACCGGTGGCGTAGTTCTATTCAGAACTGTAGATTATACTGGTCCACGTACGTAGAGTCGCACCATGCATTAGTTTTAATGCGATCATCTACAGCTCCATGGTCATCGTCGAGAACCGCAAACCCTGTTAGCCGTGCAGCGTTTGTGTGATCCAGAAGTACGCACCCGTTATAAACAGAAGTCAGCGCATGAGCTAGGATCTACGATGAACAGTAATGTGGATGAGCATTGGGCCCATACCCAGCAGAGGATGCACGTATTAACGGGTTTTTTCTGTGGTCCCAGATCCGATGTCCATCAAAGACACTGGATCTCGCAAGAGTCGATCAATCTGATAGAGCAAAAGCGTCGGCTCTCGAACAGTAAGATGAATAAGGTGCGAAGAAAGCTACGAAGGCAAGTTACGAAAAGCCTCAGGGATGATCGTGAAAATTGGTGGATCAAGGTAGCCGAAGAAATGGAAATAGCAGCTGCTCCAGGTAACAGTCAAATACTGTTCAAACTTATTCGTGACACCGGTGGATGGCGCTCCCAGGTCAGTGAAACGATTTGCGATAGAAATGGAGAACCAATCCGTGGAAAACAGCAAAGGCTCGACCGTTGGGCCGGATACTTCAAGGAACAGTTTAGCTGGCCGCACGCTAGTGTAGTTACTCCTGTGTCAACAATTGCGACTCCTTGGGTGGTATCCCTTGAACCCTAATCGGAATTGCAAATGGAGTCGAGCATTAGATTACGAAAGCGGGGGAAAGCAACCGGTCCCGACTAACTTCCCCAGTTCTTTTCAAAATGGATGGAGATGCTTTGATAAAATCACTTACCGTCTTGCTCTGTGACATTTGGAATGCGGAGCGCATTCCGGTAATATGGGGTGAGTCATTGTTCCCATCTTCAAGAAAGGAATAAGCAATGATTGTAGTAACCATCGTGGGATTAGTTTAATTCCGATAGTCCCCAAGGTATCAGACTCGATTTTGCGACAGCGTCTTACACCAGCTCGCGAGAGGAATGCCCGCGAACGGCAGGCTGGATTCCGCCCAGGTTGAGGATGCATCAACCAGATTTTAACTCTTCGCCGATTACTTGAAACGCGTCACACGCATCGCCGACCGACAGTAATGATTTTCTTAGACTTGAAAGGCGCCTTGGATTCAGTTGGTCGAGCAGCGCTTTTCAGTGTTCTTCATCGAAAAGGTATGCCCCAGAAGTTCGTGAACCTATTGAGATCGTTGTATTCTCATACTTCTGGCCGCGTTAGAGATTACGGTGAACTATCCAGTCGGTTCAATACGACCAGCGGTGCTCGAAAGGGATGTCCGATGTCTCCATTCCTGTTCAACTTCGTCATGGACGAAATAATGGAGAGTGCGTTGCAAAATCTCCACGATGTAGGCGTCGAACTAGGCAATGGTGAGAAGCTATGTGACATAGATTACGCAGGCGACCTTGTCTGTTTGTCGAATGCACGTAACATGCGCATCGTGCACCAGATAGACTCGCAAGAGCTGTAGTTCCATTCGGCATGCGTGTTGCACCTTCAAAGTTTAAAGTGATGTTACAAGACTGGACATCAACGATTTCAAGCTTGATGCTCGATGGGAAGGAACTAACAATTGTTGACCGCTTTAGTTACCTCGGAAGCAGCGTGACGACAGATGGGACTGCAGTAGTAGAGGTGAGTACGCGGATATCGAAGGCTCGAGTGGCGTACGCTGGACTGAAGCACTTGTGCTGGCGACCTGATATTTCACTGAAGTTGAAAGGTCGTGTATACTGTGCCGCAGTGCATTCAGTTTTGTTGTATAGTTGTGAGACTTGGGATCTGCGTGCAGAAGATATTCGTCGTCCTGAAGTTTTTGACCACCGATGTTTACGTAGTATCGCTAAGATTGCGTGGAATAGCCAAGTGAGCAATGCTGAAGTCAGAAATCGAGTATTGGGTGCTAATTCGGAGAACGTTTGGTCACAGCGTCTCCAGCTTAGTAGGCTTCGTTGGTTGGGGCATGTGTTACTTATGGCGAACACGTCTACCGTACCGTGTCCTATTATCCGTTCCTCTTATGGAGTGGAAGAGACCACGTGGAGGTAAACAAATGACTTGGCAATGAGGAATGAGGAAATGTACAGCGAACTTAGGAAAAGTAGGTGCTTCACATCTTCGTGGTTGGGGTCCAAATATCCGTCTACCAGTTGGCTGGATAATAGGGAGGATATGGTTGCGAACCGTGAACAATGGCGACCGTGTTGTCACTTTCTGTCGAATCAGAATGACGGTTCAATGTGTTTGTACAGTTGGATTGTGTATTCCGTGTGTTGGCTGTTAGGGTGTTCTTCTTCTCCCCACCGCAGTAGGTCCACTCCCTGTCCATCTTGCATATTCATGCTTTCCAGCTCAACGTTCATCATGGTGAGAAAAGCAGTGGTCACTGGGGCTTGCCCTACTGATTAACGCTGTACGATGATGACGATGATGAATGAACTTCTCGTTTGTCACGTGAAACTTGACTGTTGCAAGCATTGTCTTGTCTTTGTTGGTGCTTCGTTATCGATTCGCCTTTCGGATTCAGTCCTCAGCCCCATGCACCCAATGGAGCAAGCGGAGCGTGAACGGGACAGCATCGTTTGGGCTGAGAGCTGCCCAGCTTAGGCAGGCGATAGCAGCCTAATGAAGTGCGATGGCTTCTCTCACCGTCGAGAGAAACTCCAGGTACTCCACTCCTACGTCCATCTAGTGGAGGTTTTTAGACCAGTAAACTGTTTTTCTTCGTGTTTATTCGCTGGAGTGTCCTCTGCAGTAGCATATTGGTTAGAACCAGATGTTGCCCAGAAACTGGTTCAGAGACTGGACTTCGTCTGGCCTCTACCCATTGACCTGTCGGGTATGATTGCATCTCCGGCTTAAGGAAGTCATCCTGGGTCATGGAGGCACGCAAACCATCACACCACGCAAAGATGCAGTCTTGTCTTGATGGTTCAGTCTCGTCGATCGATCGATATAAATATCTGGACGCATATCCCATGCCGAAGATCGACATCATGGTTGAGAATATCGCAAAGTGCTTCTTGCTCAACACACTGGATTAGAAAAGCGCTTATCACCAGATCCCAATGAGAGACGAGGAAATGGTCTATACGGCTTTCGGAGCACGTAAGGGTCTTCACCAATTTTGTCGCATCCCGTTTGGAGTGACTAACGGAGTAGCATGCTTCCAGTGGGTAGTCGCTGAAACAATTCAAACCGAAAAACTAGATGCAACTTTCGCGTATATCAACAATCTGACTATTTGTGGAAATACCAAAGAAGAACACGACGACAACCAAAGTAAACTACTTCGGGTTGCCCGAAAGTATAACCTTAACTTCCATGAAAACAAGAGCGTAATCAGCGTCAGCTAAATACGTCTCTTGGGATATGAGATTTCCACGGGATCCATTAGACCAGATCCTAACCGTCTTCAATCTTTGCGAAGTCTGTTACCGCCCACAAATTTGAAATCTCAGCGATGAGTGGCACGACTGTTTATATACTACTCAAAATGGATATCTCACTTTTCCGACAAGGTCTATCTTATGATCAATACCAACAGTTTTCCTCTGCCGGCTGAGGTTTGCAATTCTCTCGAGGGTCTAAAAAGAAAAATCGGGGATTCCATGATCGTCACAGTCGATAATACTCTTCCTTTTGTCGTGGAAGTGGACGCCTCAGATGTTGCAATTGCCATCACTCTAACGCAGAATAAACGCCCGGTTGCATTCTGCTCCAGGACTCTAACAGACCATGAACGACATCACCGTGCGGTGGAAAAGGAAGCCTGCGCCATCGTGGAAGCTATTGGGAAGAGGAGACATTATCTAATAGGAACTCGATTGACGCTCCTTGAGGATCAAAAATCTGTCGCATTCATGTTTGATGAATCACACTGAAGCAAGACTAAAAACGACAAAATTCAACGTTGGAGAGTCGAACTTTCAAACTTCAGGTCGAGAAAAAGAGAATGTAGCAGTGGACACCATGTCCCAAGTTGCATTGCGTCACTAACGGTCCTTAACCCGCACGAACTCTGTTGTTTCTTGTGCCACCCGGGCTTAACCAGAATGCTCCACTTTGTTCGCTCAAAAAACTAGACGTTCTCCACAGATAAAATCAAAGCAACGATCTCCAACTGCCGAATATGCATGGAATTAAAACCCCAATTCTCCAAGCTATCACTGGGACGAGTAATCAATGCCACAAAATATTTTTAAAGATCCAGCATGGATTTTAAAGGTCCACTTCCCTCGGTTCCGCATAACTAGTATCTTTTCACAGTCATTGATGGGCATTGTCGCTTTCCTTTCGCATTTGCTTGTCGGAACCCATCCACATCTGTTATCAAATGTTTCTTTCACCTGTTTTCATTGTTTGGCATGCCATCCTACATCCACACCAATCGCGGGTTTTCGTTCATGTTAGAGGAATTCGGCAATTTTCTTCACAACAAAGGCATAGCGACCACCATAACCCCGTCTTATAATCCTCAAGACAATGGACAAGTGTAGAGACCGAACGGCACTCTAAAGAGAAAAATTACCTTAGCCCTCAAATCCAGAAGTCTGGAAATTCCTCAGTGGGAAAGAGTCCTCCTCGATGCTTTTCATTGTATTCAATCCTTAGTGTGCACGGCCATCAATGCTACACCGCACGAGCGTCTCTTCTCATACCTCCGTAGATAGACGTTCGGCGTATCATTACCGAATTGGCTGTCCAATGCCGGACCAGTATTCACACGTAGAAATGTCAGAACATCCAAGTACGACCCGCTCGTTGGTGAAGTGGTGTTAACCCATTGTAATCCTACGTGCGCTCGCGTTCGACTTCCTGATGGCCGTGAAGAAACAGTTTTCATTCATCCACTGCCATCAGCACCCACTCAAAAAAACCCACCTTTCGTTTCACATAGAGGCCCCACCAACGATACGCCCAATGTAATCACACAGGCCAATCCACCAAACGAGTCACATCTATCTTCTGGTACTCAGGGATCTGTATTCCCCGAAGATACTCGCACGTACTTATTATCTCTATACGAACAGCAACAACGAATTCACTCTTACAATCTTCGTAATCGGGAAGCTTGAACAAGTCATTTTATAAGTATTGTGGTCTTCATTACACCAATAAAACTAGCTGGGGAGAACGTGGTGTATTACACCTGGTCTCACCAGTTAAGCATTCAATACGCCTTTTGTTTCATAAATTCACCCCACGGTCTCTATGAGTTTCAGCTCTCATGTCGCATGCACCTGTCGAATAAAGCCTAATATCTAGGCCTCCTATTTTCTCACTTCCTCTCGGACGCTACGGCCCACTCGAGTACTATAACAGTCATACATAACCGAATCCAACACACATCCATTGGTAAAGGCAAAACAGAGAGTTCATCCTTAAAACATAAGAAATAAGAAAACTTGAAACGTTTCGGACATACAGAAACACTTTCGATCAAAACAGATCGCGGGGTGAATGTCATGTTAGTTGTTATTTTGTATCTACCCTAGTTTTATTATCGCTGTTGTGAACTCGCCTTTTATTGTTTCCAGCTCTTACCACTCCGTCGTGTGTCGAATAAAGTTTGAATTCTAGGCCTCTGTCTTTTTTAGCCTCAATTACTTGGATTTCGTAAGTTTAAGGAAAGAACGAAACAGCAAACAGTGAGTAAATTTACGAGTGGAAATCACGAAGATGAAGAGACTTCGAATGCAGCTACACCGGCATCTCCTGGACCTCAGCCCGGAAGCTTATGACGTCCTACACGGCCAACTTCACTGGGTAATGTTTTTATACTTTTTCGCCATATTACGAGCTGACCGTCTCAACCTACCCTCCAACCACTACCTGCCTCGCAGAACAAGGTAGACAGAGAAAGTCTATCAATGCGCGACACGTCCCAAAAATCTCAGCCTTTTAAGATTAAACGCCTGTTCCAAGTATTGACCTATGGTTTCCAACACCACATATCGCTGTTACCGAACAATAAACATTCACATGGCGCATCGTTTTTTCGATACACTCCGAACGGACCTGAGATCTGATACATTAACTCCATATCTAACCTTAACATTGCTGATACAGTGTGCCCACCAGATACTAACAATAATGCGAGAAAATCGATGTTCAGTTCAGTGTATACAACCACTAACCTCGCACTTCTGTGCTTTGGTTTCGGTTGCTACCTTCCAACATCGTCCAGTAGATGGCAGAAAGAACAGAAGCTTCAAGTGAAAAAGATCCAGAAAATAGATGCTCAAACACTGACTGCCATTTTGTATCTACTACTCCCGACGGCAATTTTTCTAAGCTATATAAAGGGACCCTGGTAGATGTTGATACCTTATTGTGATGATCGAATTCGCGTGCTACGATGATCCCAAGGGTTATGCCGATTGGAACGCTAAGCGCTTCTTCGTGGTCATCCATATCGGACAGACCCAGTCAGAAAAAGCGGCGTTTTGGAAGGTGTAGAAGGTTTTTCGCCCGGCAGCGAACTCCCTACATAAAAACCCACATGAGCCAACTGACGTGACGTGCGCGAATGTGGCCCGCCGCTTAATAAGGACACTGCCTCTTGCCTGTTAGTCAGCTATCCTGAGTGGGGTAAGATTCACCAGGAGGCGTTGGGCATCCTCAACTGGCAGACTGCCATCCAAAAGCTGTATGAACCGCTCGTTCGGTCACCGGCTCTCAATATGCAAACTTCCTGTTACCGGTTAGGTAGCACTTGGTTGTAGACGGGCTACAGTTTCCTCCTTGAACAAAAAACCGAGTAACTCTGGGGATGCCACTTCAAACCTAATTTCCAAGACTCTTCATGAACAATTCCTCTACACACACCGCATATAGGCAGGTCTCATTCGGGACATCCACGAAGCCGGTTCATCCTCTCGCAGAAACTAGCAGCATAAAAATAAAGGTAAGCGTAAAAGGACGGACCGAACTGAGTGTACGTTTTATCTTTGATGAACAACTAGATGTCAAGCGGGCGCCACAGATGATTCAAGTTGGAAAAAGTCAAACGCCGGGTCTGAAACCTACTCGATTTTCACGCGTGCACCTTTCGCGAGTGCTGGATAATCAGCTGAGGATAATGCCGGCGAGCAGTTCCAGACAATATCCCTGAATGAATCAGTAAGCCGTTGGTTTCTCCCATTAGTTCATTCACACTTGTCATGCAGGGACTGGTACTTCTAATCAAACAGTTGCGGCTATTGCTTTCTGCATTCCCGCATATTTCACAATCCACCACTACCCGGGATCATTCCTCAAACTCCTAGTCAGTTGATGCCTCGGGGAGCTGCACATCTCAATGAACGTTGCATCCACAAGGAGATCAGCGAACACCTAATAGAGCACCTGATGTTGAAGATATCCATCGATTATTGGGCCTACCTGTACGGGAGTATTGTGTGGCACTGGCAGCAGTGCACAAGGTTTTCCTGATATGTCGGCAGTGTTCACTTGGAACTTGGGCATGTGATTGCATCTAAAACTGTTTTCAAGGCTCTGCCTGGAAAATAGATCGCTGGTCACCGTATAGAAGCAACTGTGCGGCATGTGTCTTAAGTGTTGGTACGGTCAAAGACGAGGTGTAAACAGAAGCGGGCACGTATTCACTCAGAATTCGGATGTGAAGGATGAAGAGCAGAGACATGAGGAATGTTTCCCGAGGGACCGCTGCAGATTTTTGGGCATATCATACTTCGCGGCTGTCCATGTCGCAGGAGGGGCTTTTCTTTGGGAACATTAACTGAAGCTTTTGATTCGAAAGTCCCATCCACAAAGCAGTGGGGCATCAACCCAGCATGGTAACGTAACCGAAGTACCTGGGAAAGAACTTCCGGTCTGTCACGTGAAACTTGACTGTTGCAAGCATTGTCTTGTCTTTGTTGGTGCTTCGTTATCGATTCGCCTTTCGGATTCAGTCCTCAGCCCCATGCACCCAATGGAGCAAGCGGAGCGTGAACGGGACAGCATCGTTTGGGCTGAGAGCTGCCCAGCTTAGGCAGGCGATAGCAGCCTAATGAAGTGCGATGGCTTCTCTCACCGTCGAGAGAAACTCCAGGTACTCCACTCCTACGTCCATCTAGTGGAGGTTTTTAGACCAGTAAACTGTTTTTCTTCGTGTTTATTCGCTGGAGTGTCCTCTGCAGTAGCATATTGGTTAGAACCAGATGTTGCCCAGAAACTGGTTCAGAGACTGGACTTCGTCTGGCCTCTACCCATTGACCTGTCGGGTATGATTGCATCTCCGGCTTAAGGAAGTCATCCTGGGTCATGGAGGCACGCAAACCATCACACCACGCAAAGATGCAGTCTTGTCTTGATGGTTCAGTCTCGTCGATCGATCGATATAAATATCTGGACGCATATCCCATGCCGAAGATCGACATCATGGTTGAGAATATCGCAAAGTGCTTCTTGCTCAACACACTGGATTAGAAAAGCGCTTATCACCAGATCCCAATGAGAGACGAGGAAATGGTCTATACGGCTTTCGGAGCACGTAAGGGTCTTCACCAATTTTGTCGCATCCCGTTTGGAGTGACTAACGGAGTAGCATGCTTCCAGTGGGTAGTCGCTGAAACAATTCAAACCGAAAAACTAGATGCAACTTTCGCGTATATCAACAATCTGACTATTTGTGGAAATACCAAAGAAGAACACGACGACAACCAAAGTAAACTACTTCGGGTTGCCCGAAAGTATAACCTTAACTTCCATGAAAACAAGAGCGTAATCAGCGTCAGCTAAATACGTCTCTTGGGATATGAGATTTCCACGGGATCCATTAGACCAGATCCTAACCGTCTTCAATCTTTGCGAAGTCTGTTACCGCCCACAAATTTGAAATCTCAGCGATGAGTGGCACGACTGTTTATATACTACTCAAAATGGATATCTCACTTTTCCGACAAAGTCTATCTTATGATCAATACCAACAGTTTTCCTCTGCCGGCTGAGGTTTGCAATTCTCTCGAGGGTCTAAAAAGAAAAATCGGGGATTCCATGATCGTCACAGTCGATAATACTCTTCCTTTTGTCGTGGAAGTGGACGCCTCAGATGTTGCAATTGCCATCACTCTAACGCAGAATAAACGCCCGGTTGCATTCTGCTCCAGGACTCTAACAGACCATGAACGACATCACCGTGCGGTGGAAAAGGAAGCCTGCGCCATCGTGGAAGCTATTGGGAAGAGGAGACATTATCTAATAGGAACTCGATTGACGCTCCTTGAGGATCAAAAATCTGTCGCATTCATGTTTGATGAATCACACTGAAGCAAGACTAAAAACGACAAAATTCAACGTTGGAGAGTCGAACTTTCAAACTTCAGGTCGAGAAAAAGAGAATGTAGCAGTGGACACCATGTCCCAAGTTGCATTGCGTCACTAACGGTCCTTAACCCGCACGAACTCTGTTGTTTCTTGTGCCACCCGGGCTTAACCAGAATGCTCCACTTTGTTCGCTCAAAAAACTAGACGTTCTCCACAGATAAAATCAAAGCAACGATCTCCAACTGCCGAATATGCATGGAATTAAAACCCCAATTCTCCAAGCTATCACTGGGACGAGTAATCAATGCCACAAAATATTTTTAAAGATCCAGCATGGATTTTAAAGGTCCACTTCCCTCGGTTCCGCATAACTAGTATCTTTTCACAGTCATTGATGGGCATTGTCGCTTTCCTTTCGCATTTGCTTGTCGGAACCCATCCACATCTGTTATCAAATGTTTCTTTCACCTGTTTTCATTGTTTGGCATGCCATCCTACATCCACACCAATCGCGGGTTTTCGTTCATGTTAGAGGAATTCGGCAATTTTCTTCACAACAAAGGCATAGCGACCACCATAACCCCGTCTTATAATCCTCAAGACAATGGACAAGTGTAGAGACCGAACGGCACTCTAAAGAGAAAAATTACCTTAGCCCTCAAATCCAGAAGTCTGGAAATTCCTCAGTGGGAAAGAGTCCTCCTCGATGCTTTTCATTGTATTCAATCCTTAGTGTGCACGGCCATCAATGCTACACCGCACGAGCGTCTCTTCTCATACCTCCGTAGATAGACGTTCGGCGTATCATTACCGAATTGGCTGTCCAATGCCGGACCAGTATTCACACGTAGAAATGTCAGAACATCCAAGTACGACCCGCTCGTTGGTGAAGTGGTGTTAACCCATTGTAATCCTACGTGCGCTCGCGTTCGACTTCCTGATGGCCGTGAAGAAACAGTTTTCATTCATCCACTGCCATCAGCACCCACTCAAAAAAACCCACCTTTCGTTTCACATAGAGGCCCCACCAACGATACGCCCAATGTAATCACACAGGCCAATCCACCAAACGAGTCACATCTATCTTCTGGTACTCAGGGATCTGTATTCCCCGAAGATACTCGCACGTACTTATTATCTCTATACGAACAGCAACAACGAATTCACTCTTACAATCTTCGTAATCGGGAAGCTTGAACAAGTCATTTTATAAGTATTGTGGTCTTCATTACACCAATAAAACTAGCTGGGGAGAACGTGGTGTATTACACCTGGTCTCACCAGTTAAGCATTCAATACGCCTTTTGTTTCATAAATTCACCCCACGGTCTCTATGAGTTTCAGCTCTCATGTCGCATGCACCTGTCGAATAAAGCCTAATATCTAGGCCTCCTATTTTCTCACTTCCTCTCGGACGCTACGGCCCACTCGAGTACTATAACAGTCATACATAACCGAATCCAACACACATCCATTGGTAAAGGCAAAACAGAGAGTTCATCCTTAAAACATAAGAAATAAGAAAACTTGAAACGTTTCGGACATACAGAAACACTTTCGATCAAAACAGATCGCGGGGTGAATGTCATGTTAGTTGTTATTTTGTATCTACCCTAGTTTTATTATCGCTGTTGTGAACTCGCCTTTTATTGTTTCCAGCTCTTACCACTCCGTCGTGTGTCGAATAAAGTTTGAATTCTAGGCCTCTGTCTTTTTTAGCCTCAATTACTTGGATTTCGTAAGTTTAAGGAAAGAACGAAACAGCAAACAGTGAGTAAATTTACGAGTGGAAATCACGAAGATGAAGAGACTTCGAATGCAGCTACACCGGCATCTCCTGGACCTCAGCCCGGAAGCTTATGACGTCCTACACGGCCAACTTCACTGGGTAATGTTTTTATACTTTTTCGCCATATTACGAGCTGACCGTCTCAACCTACCCTCCAACCACTACCTGCCTCGCAGAACAAGGTAGACAGAGAAAGTCTATCAATGCGCGACACGTCCCAAAAATCTCAGCCTTTTAAGATTAAACGCCTGTTCCAAATATTGACCTATGGTTTCCAACACCACATATCGCTGTTACCGAACAATAAACATTCACATGGCGCATCGTTTTTTCGATACACTCCGAACGGACCTGAGATCTGATACATTAACTCCATATCTAACCTTAACATTGCTGATACAGTGTGCCCACCAGATACTAACAATAATGCGAGAAAATCGATGTTCAGTTCAGTGTATACAACCACTAACCTCGCACTTCTGTGCTTTGGTTTCGGTTGCTACCTTCCAACATCGTCCAGTAGATGGCAGAAAGAACAGAAGCTTCAAGTGAAAAAGATCCAGAAAATAGATGCTCAAACACTGACTGCCATTTTGTATCTACTACTCCCGACGGCAATTTTTCTAAGCTATATAAAGGGACCCTGGTAGATGTTGATACCTTATTGTGATGATCGAATTCGCGTGCTACGATGATCCCAAGGGTTATGCCGATTGGAACGCTAAGCGCTTCTTCGTGGTCATCCATATCGGACAGACCCAGTCAGAAAAAGCGGCGTTTTGGAAGGTGTAGAAGGTTTTTCGCCCGGCAGCGAACTCCCTACATAAAAACCCACATGAGCCAACTGACGTGACGTGCGCGAATGTGGCCCGCCGCTTAATAAGGACACTGCCTCTTGCCTGTTAGTCAGCTATCCTGAGTGGGGTAAGATTCACCAGGAGGCGTTGGGCATCCTCAACTGGCAGACTGCCATCCAAAAGCTGTATGAACCGCTCGTTCGGTCACCGGCTCTCAATATGCAAACTTCCTGTTACCGGTTAGGTAGCACTTGGTTGTAGACGGGCTACAGTTTCTTCCTTGAACAAAAAACCGAGTAACTCTGGGGATGCCACTTCAAACCTAATTTCCAAGACTCTTCATGAACAATTCCTCTACACACACCGCATATAGGCAGGTCTCATTCGGGACATCCACGAAGCCGGTTCATCCTCTCGCAGAAACTAGCAGCATAAAAATAAAGGTAAGCGTAAAAGGACGGACCGAACTGAGTGTACGTTTTATCTTTGATGAACAACTAGATGTCAAGCGGGCGCCACAGATGATTCAAGTTGGAAAAAGTCAAACGCCGGGTCTGAAACCTACTCGATTTTCACGCGTGCACCTTTCGCGAGTGCTGGATAATCAGCTGAGGATAATGCCGGCGAGCAGTTCCAGACAATATCCCTGAATGAATCAGTAAGCCGTTGGTTTCTCCCATTAGTTCATTCACACTTGTCATGCAGGGACTGGTACTTCTAATCAAACAGTTGCGGCTATTGCTTTCTGCATTCCCGCATATTTCACAATCCACCACTACCCAGGATCATTCCTCAAACTCCTAGTCAGTTGATGCCTCGGGGAGCTGCACATCTCAATGAACGTTGCATCCACAGGGAGATCAGCGAACACCTAATAGAGCACCTGATGTTGAAGATATCCATCGATTATTGGGCCTACCTGTACGGGAGTATTGTGTGGCACTGGCAGCAGTGCACAAGGTTTTCCTGATATGTCGGCAGTGTTCACTTGGAACTTGGGCATGTGATTGCATCTAAAACTGTTTTCAAGGCTCTGCCTGGAAAATAGATCGCTGGTCACCGTATAGAAGCAACTGTGCGGCATGTGTCTTAAGTGTTGGTACGGTCAAAGACGAGGTGTAAACAGAAGCGGGCACGTATTCACTCAGAATTCGGATGTGAAGGATGAAGAGCAGAGACATGAGGAATGTTTCCCGAGGGACCGCTGCAGATTTTTGGGCATATCATACTTCGCGGCTGTCCATGTCGCAGGAGGGGCTTTTCTTTGGGAACATTAACTGAAGCTTTTGATTCGAAAGTCCCATCCACAAAGCAGTGGGGCATCAACCCAGCATGGTAACGTAACCGAAGTACCTGGGAAAGAACTTCCGGTCTGTCACGTGAAACTTGACTGTTGCAAGCATTGTCTTGTCTTTGTTGGTGCTTCGTTATCGATTCGCCTTTCGGATTCAGTCCTCAGCCCCATGCACCCAATGGAGCAAGCGGAGCGTGAACGGGACAGCATCGTTTGGGCTGAGAGCTGCCCAGCTTAGGCAGGCGATAGCAGCCTAATGAAGTGCGATGGCTTCTCTCACCGTCGAGAGAAACTCCAGGTACTCCACTCCTACGTCCATCTAGTGGAGGTTTTTAGACCAGTAAACTGTTTTTCTTCGTGTTTATTCGCTGTAGTGTCCTCTCCAGGAGTGCAGCGGTTGGAACTGAATGTTGCGAGCACGTAACAATGCGTGACTTGATTCCACGCCACGGGTTACTGCTGACAATATGGCTAATCTGAACCCAACATTCTGAGGGCATAGGATAACAGATGATTCTAAGCCGCTTTCTATGGAAGAAAGTCGTATTCACCAGAAACTATCTATGGTCAGAATACAACTGGAGATGACGATCGTTGGTGTCAGTTCGATCGGCGGGATAGCTAACGGGCCTCTTATGACTTTTCAGTATTCACCGAACAATTCAGCTGGACGTCAAAATCATCACTAATAACCATAACTCCCATTAAGCGTACACTTCGACTGGTGATGGTCGAATGGTTTAGAAAGTTTGCTTGCCACCTCGGAGGTAAGAGGTTCGAGTCACGCCATCGCTGGTCACTTTGGTGGTGGACAATAATACACTGTCGTCTGAATCGTTAGCACACCTGACCCATTGGGACCTTACGTGGTTCTTCCACTCGAAGTATCGGGGTCTGAGTGCTGGTTATTCGTAATATTTCAGTGAGCCTTCGTGGCTACGTGGTTTATACTCTTTCCACTGCACTCATGCGCAAGCATGTAATTGAAAAAACTATTCAAATCATGATGGAATTCATCTTAGACCTCCGGAAAACTGCTCTCAGTTGGAGCATACACAAACTCGACAAACAAGCTCCAACACTTCGGTGTGATGCTGTTGACACGTTCAATTTAGTTCAGTTCATACAAACATTAGCCATGCACTAAGTGCAAAACGCTACGAACCGCGGCGTTCTACGTGTCTCAAGTAAGGGAGAGCCGGACGGCAGGGCGGCTCCAAAGGTACCGCAGTTTGGCGAGAATTGCTTCGGCTCTCGCTATTCGCTATGTGATCCCCCGAACACCACCTCCAGCTTCTGAAGTACTACAACGCTATATATATATATATATATATATATATATATATATATATATATATATATATATATATATATATATATCACCGGCTTCAGGACAACGCAACAAAAACAGAAGAAAACTAACAAGTCGGAGCGAGGGGGGGGGGATGAGTTGACATAAAGATTACAAGAAAAAGCAAAATGTGTTCAATGTTTTCCCCGTACACTCTTTGTAGCCCATTGGACCTTATGTGGTTCTCCATTCCAAGTCTCAGGGCCTGGTTGCCGGTTGAACAGAGTAGTGCAGTTAGCTTTCGTGGCTATGGGATATACTCCTTCCAATGCACTCAATCGCAAGCATGTAATAAAATAAGCTTCATGAACACTTTGCACTTGATAGCTGTTTATAGACGTTTATCAAATCCACAAAGCTGTATTTTATAATCAAAACAAACCAGCGTATCCAGCTAGCGGACACTGTTGATCCATACGAAAGTCAAGTTGTAGGCAGCTACTGCAGTGGTTACTATCAGTTAGTGTGATTTAGGTTGGTAAACAGAATGATTCACATACGAAATGACCAAAGCTCTTTGATGTGGTACCGTAGCTCAGCTGATAGGGTACGGGTATCAACAGAAGACATCGTGAATTAGTTCACCGCTGAAGCACCGCATTTATCGCAGTACTGTTAGGATATGGTAACAAAATGAAGAAACAACACTGAGGTTGGTCGCAGAGGAAAGAGAACTAGAGCGAATTGTTATGCCAAGCACTTACCACTGGTGAGGCGTGCTAGTTGATGCATTTGTCTTATTCTCCCGAAGGGCATTCTTGATTCACGATGCCCGTTGGCTGTGCTTACTGGGAGATGGGTAGTAGTCAGTTTATTACACGGTAGTGTACTAAAATGTTAACTTCGTTTAGTGGGAACTCTCGCACACTCATATAATAAGGTTGAAAGCAATATTATTGATTGCATTTTAAGCACGAGCATAATAGGAGAAATAAAACTGGTGACTAGTGGTTGGCTGCCTTATTAGGGACAATGGGTGACTCTGATCTCTGGCGTTGGAGTGGCAAACCTTAGTGACTCAGTGGGAGACAGTGAAACCGTATGCCACCATTGGAAAAAAGACGGCCAGGTGAATCAAAAACAACAAAGACCATTCATAGATGACACTCACGACATCTACAGTCCTCCAGTGTTCCAAGGAATCCACCAGAGCACGAGCTTCTTGCTCACATGGTTCAGTGTTAAAGCGTACCTCCGGCGATTTCCTTACACCATGCTTTAAACCTAGTTAGCAAGAAGCACAACAGGGATGAAAATTGGTTCTCTTTCAACAGGGCTAATGTGTAAAATTAGTAAATATTAGAACTGGGCTTCAAACCAGTTAACGAATCGCCCAAGTACGGTGTTCTTACACATTAAATCAAGCATGACCGAAGAAATTCTTTCATTCGCAGACACTTGGGCTCTAAAATCAACAGAGTGCATTGTTTCAGAAAGACCCAACCACCTACTAGCTTTTCTACTGCAAAAAAAGATGTGTAAGGACCCCACTCATAATTGAGTATCTTAATTGCAGGAGTAGCTGGTCCGAAATACATGGTTCGGTGAGCTTACACAGGCAACTGAAGTGCCCTTTAAATTCATTCACAAGTTTAGATGATCGCCCATAGAAAGCTGAGTAAAGTAGCAGGTATAAACCCCATAAAACTCACCATGCATGGATACAAAAAGAATAAAACAGAACTGATTTCCAAATTTTCTAGTTATTAGCGTAAAACGGATGAGTCTGAATAATGGTTGCATGGACGAGTTATTCTGTGAAACAATTTTATTTAGTTTCATGGAAATTAGCGGACTATAGGCAATGAACTATCGGGAAGCAACACGAGCAGCTGGTATCTCATGTGCAACCTTTTTCCTACCGAAACTATTTTACGAAGTTTTACTACCAGGTGAATGTGAGAACGTATTCAAAAAAATACGATTCTAACAAGCTATCTGGATGACTAAACAAATCTGAGCGTCCAAACGGGTGTGAGTCTGAAGATCAATTGCAATTGATTGGCCATGGCCAATTGGTACGTTTTACGCTGTTTGGGGATACTTTGACTTTGTAGATCACAATTTTTACATTACAGCTATCACTGAAAATAATTTTGAAATTTAGTCCATTAACTCCTTATATAATCCCAAATATCTGAATGCACCAACACACTCCGAAAAACCCTGGTTCCATGGAAACCACAGGTCACATAGCAAATATAAGATTGTGGCTGTGAAATGACGTAATTAAATATAACGAAACAAAATTGATTCTTACGTGGTTGAACTATAAGTACGTTGTGTCCCTTTTCTGGAAGTAAATAAGTGTCACGGAGTAGGCGCTCGTACTCCAACTTCTCCGCGGCTGATTCCTCTGTAGCAACTGTAGTAACTAAACCATATGTATTTTTTCTAAAGACATCACTCACAGCGCCGAATGGAATGGCATCGGAGTCCTAAACGGACGGCAAAAAACGGCGCACCCGTACACATCCCGAACATGACCTTGAGGCCCAGTTCGGGTCAGGGCAGGTATTCACGAGGATTCACGAGAATTGACGGACCTAGTAACCGCAGTTTCCAAGTAGTCCGGATTCTGTCGTCTAGCTGACTGCTCAGTGTTGTACAGGAATCATCGGGAGTCGCTATATATCCTTGATTTCGGGTGCATATCCTATACCATCTAGTATATAGGTTTCACTACGAATTCTATTTTCCGTTGTGATCTTGGAAACCTATGCAGGAAAAAAGAATAAGAAACTTACCGAGGAACTCGCCTCTCGGTACTCAGCGCAACAACCTCGGTGTTGTAAAATGGGACCATACCTTGTTCTAGCTCTATCTGTGAGTGGGGATGATACCCAGGTGCACATGCAATGACTACTGTCAGCTCTCCGGGCCGCTAATAAGTCTCTCACTTGCACTCTCGTCTAGGTTTATCCGGGATGCCTTTTGTACCTTACATGTGTGGAAATCTTCCCTAACCGTTGTCACGTACTTGTGTTGTTGAGATTATGCTGTTTATCTTATTGACCCTCGAACAAGTACAGTAGTACAGATTGAGTACAGTGAGTGCCGCGTGGTTTGAATTCATAGTGCTCTTGTCTCTAAATTGAGTTTTTGAATAGTTCTGTGAATTAACCTAGTTTAATTCACATTGCTGAGCGTATCAGAATTGCGTTTAAGGTGTGTTTTATCCGGAGAATATTTTTATTCTCCTTGTAGTATTTCCGAATAATGTTCGGTGCTTTTTTGAAGCGATCTTTTCTCGCTTTTAGTCTTTCTTTTTGTTCTTTTGTGTTAGCGGGCTTTATCTGCAAGTGTCAGAATGCTTATTTTGTGTTTGGTCAAAGGGCACTTGAGCTGTTTTCGCTCTCGTTTCGTGGCTTCCGATATGACACGCATTTCTGACCCATTTCTCGCACCTAAGTGCGGAAAATTTGTGGTAAATGGTATAGAGTGCGATGTATGCAAGAGATGGGCTCACCCAAAGTGTTCAGAAATAGAAAAGGACGTTTATATTCTTTATAAACAGCCCCTTGGGCTGAGTGGGTCTGTGCTCCCTGCAAGGAGGTGGCCACTCTGGCCTTCAAACTGCAGGCCCAGGGGCAGGACCAACACCCGCCAAGTAGTACCCTGGTCATAAGCTCCAGGCCACCGCAATTAGGTTGCAGTAAGTCGTTTGCGGAAGTCGTAGCCACACCCGAGGGGGAAGTCATCAGAGCGAGTGGATCAGTTCCGAGGGCTTGCCAGGCGGTCGTTGCCTCAACTCCTTGGAAGTAGACCGACGAGGATCAAGGGACTGAGCAGAAGCCTGGAAGGGCAAGACAGTCCAAAAAGAAGAGCGACTGTAATATAGCATAGGATGGGTTAGCTAGGGTGGATGACCCCGCTCTTTTGGTGTTGGAAAACAAGGTGAGGGATCTGCAGAGGCAGATCTTGTCGGTGGGCAGGGTCTCAAGCCACAGGCTCCTGATCCTAAACCAGGAAGAACCCTTTATAAGGGAACCGAAAGCCAGGTGGGACATGGATAGGAGGAGGGTCTACTATACACTGCGAATGCAGGTGTTCCGTAGTCTACTACTCTAAAAAGGGTGTACAGAGTGGGGACATGGAAGTCACCACTGGGGAGCAAAGGCGAACATCGTACGAGACCAATCGTAGTGGAGTTCGCTGATGAGGCCACCCGAGATAAACTGCTGGCGAGGGCAGCAGTAGTGGTTCACACTACCAAGGGTAAGTATCAGATTGTGCCAGACGAGCATAGAGTAGGGCCTGGTAGTCTAGCTCCGGGGGTTACCTTGCTCGACCAGCCAGGGCGCTGGTGAGAAACCAACAAGTTCAGCTGAATGCCGTACTCAGCTCTCAGGCCCCGACCCCGACGATGGTAAGGCAGCCCCGTGCGGGGTTGCGAATGATTGTAATTGAAGACGCGCTGGAGGACGAAAATTGGCAGTACTGTCCGAGTGTGGACGACAGCGCGACCCCTGTCAGCCCGGACGTTACAGCAACTCCTATAGAGATGAATTGGGAGTCGTCGGAAGTTCTGGACCGCCAGCCGGCTTCATGCACACCAGTGGGGACAACCGAAGCAAAAAATTTGTCATTATACCAGGCGTTGCGCCTGAGAAACAGACAGGGGTGAATAATAAGAGACACCTAAGCGACGGAGCAAACGCGGTAGTGTTATATACTATCGCTTGTAGTGTTGAAAGCGAATGGGCGGAACTCGCCAAAACGGCGGACGAGCAGAAAGCGTCAATAGTTGCCGTCACAGAAACGTGGCTTACTGAGGAAGACCAAGTGCCAGGCCTAACAAGTAACGGTTTTGCAGTCTATAGGCAGAATCGAGAGCAGGATCGCCTTGGTGGTGGAGCAGCCATCCTCGTTAGGTCAGGTACAGACCACCTTGAGTCTCAGACCAAGATGTGCACACGAAGTATCCAGTTATGCGACTTTACCATCATCCTTCCAGGCAGAAGGGTTGACGTAGTCTGTCTACAGAGCTCGTAGCACTAAACACGAAGAGGACCTTTGCTTGCTGCGGACTTTGACTGAACTAGTCAAGGACGCACAAAAGACCCTCATAGTGGGTGACTTCAATCTCCCGCACATCGGCTGGGTGGTTGAGGTCTGCTTGCCGGGATCGGAGGAGCAAACCTACTTAGAATGGCTGCATGCCAATGCGTTGCACCAGCATATTAGGGAAAATACCAGGTATATGACTGGATTCTTTCCATCCTTGCTGAATCTGGCTATAAAGAACTTCCCTATCGATGTGTCTGGACTGCATTATTGTGCACCGCTGGGCAAGAGCGACCACGTGTGTGTCAAGATCGTCCTATGCATGCGGCAACCCAAGGTGCCCTAAGGCTGGTCAGACATTTCGGTAGTATGGACATAGATGGGCCTCGTAATAGGGCGATAGGTTTGAACTGGGGCACGATAGAGGGGGCCATTGTCGAGGAGAGCTGGCAGGCCATAAAGGGATCCCTGATCTCCCTAAAGATGAGTTCGCACCCCTAAAACGAAGGAGTGGGGAGAGCAAAACCATGTGGTGGAAGGTTGCAATAGCCAAGGCCATTAGACGTAGAAGCCGCAACTGGAACCAGTACAAAGCTTCCGGCAGTCAACTAGCCTTGAACTGCTATACAAAGCTGAAGCCGTGGGCCTTCTGAGATTTTCCAAGCGGGAATTTGAGCTCATATTGGCCCATTCTGTAAGACAACAGCCGAAAAGTTCTACGCTATATGCAGTCGAAAGGCTCAACAAGGAAGGCCGTAGATCCGTTATCCACTAGAGACCACGGTATTGTCACTGATGACCAGGGCAAAGCAGACGCCCTGGGGTAATACTTTGATAGTGCACAGAACAGATAGTGGGGTACGGGTAGATCTGGCTCCGATGCATCGTGCTCCCCAGTTAAACGGGCTGAACCTCTCAGAGGAGAGCGTGCGTAAGTACCTACAGGAATTAAACAGCCACAATTCAGCGGGTCCAGATGGCATTCATCCAGCTATCATCAAGCCGTTGGCGGATGTCATAGCTCCATCGATATGCAGGCTTTACAGGTCCACTTTGGACCATAGTAAGCTGCCTCAGGATTGGAAAGTCGCGGCAGTCGTGGCAATACATAAGAGTAGACCTAAGTCTGAAATGCATAAATACAAGCCAGTAAGTCTAACCAGCACCCCTTGTAAAGTCTGTGAGAAGACTATCCGTGCCCGCATCTGCCAGCACTTACTGGAACACTCCATGTTAAGTCCGGCCCAGCATGGACTCCTGAAAATTAGATCTTGCTTGACCAATCTCTTGTGCTCCTTAGATGAAGTAATTGGACGACTGGACGAAGGTAAGCGAGTTGAGGTATGCCACCTTGATTTTAGCAAGGCGTTTGACTCCGTTAATAACCGTCTTTTGCTATGCAAGATGGAGACTTTCAGTATAGGTGGGCCAGTATTTAGGTGGCTGGTAGACTTCCTCTCCCACAGGACGTTTTACGTCAAAGTGGGAGATTGGTGCTCCAGTTTGGTGAACGTCACCCGTGGTGTACCTCAGGGATCCGTCCTAGGCCGGGTCCTATTCTTGTTATTTATTAATGACCTGGCATCCACTCTTCAATCGCCCGGCTTTATTCTTGCGGATGAAGTGAAGATTGTTGGATCTGAGGGTAGGGTAGACTTTGGCAGGGATATGAATACCGTCCCGGACTGGGCATACAAATGGGACATACCTCTGAGCGCCGAAAAGGCCATTTGTTGTCGGAGGCAAAAGCGGGCCTAGTTGTCGCTCATGATCAGGGGCTGTTCACTATAGAAGCATCTGTAGGGTTAAAGACCTTGAGGTCATCATGAACAGTGACTTTTAACGGCCGGAGCAGTGCAGCGCTGCTGCACAAAGGGCACGTGGGGAGTTCTTCAGGCTGCGATCAGCACTGTCTTGCCAGCAGCCAGAGGTATTCGAGCCTACTTGCATGGATATAGTACGACCTCACTCAGAAGATAGTATGCAGGCTTGGTCACCCTTCTACAAAAAGGACGCTGCCTGCTTAGATGAAGTTGAACGTCTCGCCACGCGACTGGTTGAAGGGCAGAGGGTTAGGAAGTACAGGAAAAGACTGTGTGATCTGAATCTCTTCTCGTTGGAAAGGAGGAGAAATCGAGGGGATCTCATAGAGACGTTCAAGGTAATAAAGGGCTTTTCTGGCCTTAGACCAGATAGTCTATTCCAAGTGGCCGTAGATTCCAGAACAAGGGGACATGAAAAGAAGCTGATAAAAGCCAGATCTAGGTTGATGACTAGATCGCACTTCTTCAGTAAAAGGGTTGTGAACAGTTGGAACGGTTTGCCTGGTGGAATGGTAGATCTGCAGACCGTCCAATCTTTCAAAAGTGCCCCAGATCACAAGTGGTACGAGATATTTCCTTGTAGTTAGCTTTGAGTAGGTCAACTAGATGGATGGCGGGTAGCACTGTGGTCCTTCTGGAGTATGTTTTAATCGACTTTTTCGCTCATTGCACGCAGCCTCAGTGAACGCTCACGATGCGTAATGTCTCTCGCAGTTGATGTGCGATGAGGTTTTCCGTTTCCCTCTCAATTTCAGCGGGGATTCGACGAAATACACTCGGCAGTGGTGGGTGCATAACTGGTGTGCATACCGTCGAAGGAATTCTGGACGCTGGATTGGCCGTGGCCATTATATGTTCCGTCTACTTTAGTAATCAGGGCTCAACATTTAGCGAGATTCAAGGGTAAATACCATCAATCCGTCCATCTAAGAACAACTTCTATACCCTGTACTACATTGCTTCAGCTACCTTCACATTATCTGCGAGAATTATGCACGGGTTTCTCAATTTTTTCTCTAGATCACTTATGTGGA
This sequence comes from Fasciola hepatica, assembly GCA_948099385.1. Taxonomy (NCBI): domain Eukaryota; kingdom Metazoa; phylum Platyhelminthes; class Trematoda; order Plagiorchiida; family Fasciolidae; genus Fasciola; species Fasciola hepatica. The sequence continues at coordinate 1,323,368 of CANUEZ040000012.1, read as the reverse complement.
GGAAGAAGGGCAGGGGCCCCACTACTGACCCTTAGGGTATACCAAAGATAACCAACTCTGACCTCGAAAGACAACCACCAACTTGAAGCAGAAACTATGATTTCCGAGAAAGTGCAAAATCCAATCACTTGCTTTCCAGAACATCACAAGGGTCTGCCATTTATGATCCGGTAGGTGATGACTTACAGAGTCGGAAATCAAGAATACAAGCCCTCGCTGTCATGTCCAAATCCACTCGTCTCGTGGTCTCGTCCAAGAACTTCGGTAGAATTGTCAAACATGTTCATTTTTACCAGGCCGATATTGCGCCGGCGTCGGTAATTCTTTTTTTACTAAATAAGAGCGAAAATGCTTTCTGAATATACAGTCCAAGCTCTGACGTGACACTGGTTTCAGGATGACCGGTCATTAATTCCCCGCTTTCTATCCGGATCCTGTCTCATGTGTTGCTACAAAAGTGGCCTAACGCCAGTCCAGTGGCAGTTGAACCTGCTTTGATGAGGCTGGGTAGCAAACCCTGATAAAATTTCTTGAAGAGGCAGTAGAGTATAGATCTCATCCAATCCGGCCGCATTGTGCTTGCACAAGGATCCAAGTTCCTGGACAGCCTCGCCCTCGATCACAGTAAGCTCCTGAAGCACTGGCGTATTTCTGTCCCCTGAGTCCGTCGAAATGGGTATCTGGTCCTGGCGAGATGCCCCCTTGAAGAAAGCAAGCTGGGCTTTTGCTTCTTTTTATCATCAGGAACAATGCCTCCGTCGGACACTTCCTAGGTAGTAACTCCTTCGCGTGTCGTTTCTTTGGACCGTCTAAGAACGAAGGACTTTTTAGTATCTGCTTCCACTTTGATGGCGAGTTTTCCCTCTCACCCATATATTGGCTTCTCGCTGTAGGGCTTGAGCTTTGCTTCTGGCTGTCTCGCAAGCGGCCCATGCTTAGAGCAAACTATAACCTACATGCATGGAAATCCTCCCTAGCCGTTGTCGTATACTTGTTATGTTGAGACTACGCTCTTTATCTTATTGACTCTGGAACAAGTACAGCATGCATCAATGGTTACACTCCAACAACTGTTCATATTTTGCTTACGTGAAGTGGCTTAATTTGATTCGAACTTGGACTGCTGTGACAGTGGTACCTGACATTGGCCTCTGTTGAACTCTGGTTCTCGTTGCTAGACATTGTGGCCGTACAGCTGAGGTTTGTACATATTTATATGCGTATAACTTGTTAATTCAGTACCGTAGAAACTACGAATCAATCTTGTTCTGGTTTTAGGATTCGTTTTGGATTGGATACACGTTGTTCACAGTCGCAATAACCGTTACACATACTGTGAAGATCGTAACGAGACGAAAGCCCTTCACGACAATTTAAAATACTACTGACTACAATCACGATAGCGATATATTTCTCAACCGCGGCCATGACGCACGCATAAGCGCACGGTCGAGGTGTACAATGTTACTCAGTACGACCGAACTTCATGAATTTTAGAAGTAAGGGTGGGCCAGTCTATCAGCAGGAGAACAAAACTGAGCAGAATTCAAATGAATTAAAGCGACGACGGCATGCGCTGTAAGTTCTGTCCAGTTTCGACCCAGTTACTTGCAATAGTAAAGAATCTGTAGAGAAATACGTTTTTGAAACCAACGGTGTCTCAGGAAGCAGAAAATATGTCAAACTCAGGGATGTTGCAGAAGCGATCTCGTATGCTCTTTCAGGTCCATCGAGCAAAGCAGACACTCGGGGAGGAACTGCTTAACGGTACGCAGGGAAGCATTTGTGAATGTAGAACGAACCAGAATCTCGTGAGAAAGGCCGGATAATTACCGAGAATAATAAGCAGCCTCTTTGATTAGAATCCACAGCTGGCGGAAGAGGGATGGAATCACAAGGCATGAAGAACGAATAGCTAGGCGGTATTCCGTGAAGGAGGATTAAAACATCGGCATGCGAAAGACGGTTAAGATATTTGCATGGGCTTAGGCTTGACTATTCTGTCGAAACGATAGAAATAGTATTTTTTCGAATCCCATAGAGTGTCTATTCATCCGTGTTAGGCGTTGTAGTTGGGGTCTGCCTATAGTATTTTGAGACCGCGTGTCTACCTTGTTGAGACGTTGAAAGAAAGGGCATCGACGACCGGTCATAGAGACAGGTGCTCTTTTATGGTTGTGAATCGTTTTAAGTTAGCAGAGTGAGGCCCGGGCCAGGCATATTACATCCTCGGGTGACTGTCTTTGGTAATACGCATGATGGAAATTGGTTGCTAATGCAGTAGCAGTTGGTGTTTGGTTTGCCTTTGCGTAAGCCGGGGTGGAGACATGAATAGCGAAAGCGCTATATCGGAAACGACAATTGTTCTAGTATAAAGCTTTCTGGAAGGTCTTCATGCCTGTTGGTCAGATAACAATCAAGGCAGCCAGACACCGAAGCACTTCATTAAGGCCTCAGTCGATGCGAGTTGGACGGTAATCGTTGGGCACCAAATATAAGGAGTGGCATGGCAGAATCAGGTAGCTCACGGAAACCATGCTCTCTTTGAGGTTCACATCCCGGGAGTTGCCCTGTGTGAAACAGTCACCAGCGAAATCTGAGAAAGATGAAGAGGGCCACAGTCTGGAGGATGTTCCAGCTGGGGATCATGGTTAACATTTAAGCGGTCGACTAGCATTAAATTTCCGGCGTCCAGGCTAAAAGACTGCAAAGCTTTGAAGGCTGACGAGGGACATCGCTAAATTCAGTGGAGGTGGTATCTAAGCAGTAGGCTAGTGGGAATGGTCGGATATACCAGCTGGGAGGGAGCTAGATACTTTTTCAAGCGGCTAGTAGGAATGGATGCTCTCTTAAGAGACTGAAGTTGGAGGGTCAGGGACCGAAAAAAACAGCCTCGGGCGAAATGATTAGAAAGGTGTGAGTGGGGGTGGTGTCTAGAGAGTTAAGTGAAAATAAGAAAGGAAGTAGGCAGTCTCGACCTAAACCCGGTAAGGGGTGCTGAGAACCGCGCTCAATCACGCCCAAAATGTGGACCATTGCATGTACTTGGGTGCTATTCGGAGTTTGCTGGGCATCAGGGTGAACGTAATATTCTAAGGAAGGCTGAAGTTTGTGCATCAGATCCCTAGTCCGTGGCACCTGTATCCAGTGTGGTCGAACAGCTTAAATGTATAAGGTGGCCGAAAGCTGCTGGAGGTTTCAGGACGGTATTTGTTCTACCGTATTATTTGGTACCGCGATGCCCGAAGTATTTCGTTTCACCGAGGCGCGTTTTTGTTGGACAGGATGTTTACTGCTGATGTGATAAGAGTTACAGTGCTCAGTTAATTTCTGCTGCAAAGCAAAGTCCTAGCATTTTGGAGTGGTCCAAATGCAAACAAAGAGGAGCTTCGATATCCTGGCGTGAAGAAAGTCAGAAGAGCTTCGGCAGACATTTCTTCTATTTTATATATGTTATTGGTGTACCAGTGGATGTTGAGCCTCGGCGGCCAGGCAGCACACGACCACAAGAATGCGTAGGCATTTGCAAGTGGCTTCGGCAATCAGGTCAGTAAGTGCTTGGGTGGAGTGTGATAAAGGGGAGGAAAGGGCTTGGTCCACGTGGGTATGTGGGAAGTTCAGTACACTATCACCCCATTCAGTCACATGCAGAAGAACCAGTGGTGCGTAAGGTGAACACGTGGTAGGCACTGTTGTGGGGTTTCTTCATTCGCAGGGCCGAGTCTACGCTAGAGGTTACGAGTGCCCATTTCCTTCAAAGCCCACATTGAGAAAAGTGTATTCTGTGGATAAGACGTTCATTCATTACAGTTTTTCTCTCAGGGAAGTGGTTGAGCCCGTTTAGGAATTTTCCACAGCTCCCCCACCCACCGTACTTTTGCCCTCTTGCGCATGGTGCCGAAGACTGCTAGTGGTGGTCTGACTTCCCCATTATCAAGAGTAGCCACGAACTAACTGCCGTTGTCCTCGAGTGTACCGCATTTTTGAGCATAGGGGGTGGGAAATGAGGACAGAATAGCACTTGGAAGGGAAGCACGCGAGACAGCTTGTAGAAGTTAGCTGCAAAGCCAGGTTCTTTTAGGTACTAAGGAAAACCTATGCCTATTCACCATCGTGGAATACTAGTAATCTAAATGGATGGACTGGAACATGCAGAGGGAGAGAAGAAAAGGGAAGGGCCCATAGGGAAATTAGAATGGAAAGAGCAAGGGCTAACTTTATTGTCCTTAGATTCGATGACTATAGTCTTGGTCAATTGCAAGCTCCAACGCCCTGTAGCATTCTGGGCATTTTCACTGGTTATCTGTAATTTTGAGGAGTCTGTCCAAGCAGTGTATAGCCGAGTATAGGCCAAGAGGATTATAGTCCGTAGTGGAGAGTTTGGTTCCGGGTTAATTACAAAGCATATCACGGGACTGATAGCGTTCTCGGAAGTCCGGAGCAAAGTAGAAGTAGGCTGTTTTGCGAGGATAAAAACGATGTCAAAATTTTCAGGACTTGAAGGTCAGAGTCTAGGAGGGGAAGACAAGGAGACCAGAGCCAACGCCAATGTAGGCGGAAAAAACTACTCACGAAGAAAACCACGTAACCGACGGCCTGACTAAAGAACGGCCAGAGGGCACAGGCTGTACTCACTGGTTTACCATAGAGGGTTAGGGTTAGATGAGAACTCTAAGAGGGTGTATGAGCTTTAGTATCCGCGGCCTCTATATTGACAGGTCGTAAGCCTTAGCGCAAGCTGTTGGAAGACTAAGTCGGCGGGTTTACCGGATAAAGTTAGGTTATGCTATCATGGATATATAAATAGGGGAATCAGTTGATGAGCTGATAGAGCGACAACAGCATGAGAGTAGAACTGTGTAAGAAGAAAACTAAATAGAGGGGAGTCAAATTCTGGAGTTCTAAACTTCGACGCCCTCTTCATAGGCTCGACCCTGAGCTATGTCGGCTTCGGCAAGAAATGAGAGCTAGCTGAGAGTGAGCCTTGATTTTGGGGCATGCCTGAAACTTGCTATTGCTGGGCATTTACGAATAGCCAGCGGGAGCTTATTCCCAAGCTTTGAGTTTCCAAAGAGAGTAAAATGGGATCTTATTGCGAGCCTGGACCATGGGATGACGAGTTGAGGGTCCCCGTGGTGTAAAGGGCAGAAAAAGGGTAAGAAAAACTCTGTAGGATTGGTAGAAAACGCAGAGCGATGTGGAATTCCATGTGGAGAACAAGTTAATCTAACATGTCTAGGCCATTATGGGTCCAGGTTTAGCATAGTGCAGCGCTCTTTATAGGTGAACGAAGGCGAGTATTCCGATAGGGTTTTGGTAAATGATAGCTGGACGTTTTCATCGTGTATTTTACCCAGCTTAAGCATTCCGGGGAAAATAATAGAGTAGTGTTAGAGATGAGGTCCCACATGGGGTTGGTGGGTAAAGGGAATACCACGTTTTATTTTGACTGGCCTGAGAGCAGGGCCTACTCTCCGTCTGGGCCTGGCTGTCTGGGATGTTTTCAGGGCTGTAAATTCCCTGCGTATCGAAGCCAGAGATCCTTTGCTGATGGGCTCAGGGCAGCGGGCATTTGATTAAGTGACACGGTCCCGGGAGGGGGGAACTCGATGTCTGTTAATTACATAAAAATTTTCAGAAGTTGTGAGGCACAACTGTCATGTGGCGCACCATCGATTAGGCTCCTTGAGATCTTCATTCATGACTGATAGGGCCGTGCTCAAATCTTGGCGGTGGAGCCCGTAGACAAGTCTGATGTCAGTAGTGAAGAGGAAGGGAGTTCCACGCAAGTCACGACGGTCGGAAATCGAACAACGCGTAGCCAGTTCACATGGATCCCAAAACGAGAACAATATTGATTTGTAGCTTCTACAGTACTATATTGGAGTTCACAAAGGGTATTGATATATGCAGACCCCAGGTGTGCGGCAAACTAGACTCAGTAGAAAAACCTCGGCGGTTCAAAGTCCCATGGTCAAAGCTCAGCCGTCAGAAGCTTCTCAAGGCCAAATTCAAAGGTCTAATATATACGAGCAATCGGGCAAAAGTGTTGGGTATGGACGAGCTAAGCAAAGTAATCTCAAATGCAGTTACATTCGTAGAGCATGTAGATCATTTGGGGGGGGGGGTTCTGTATATGTCCCTCGCATTTCGTACTGCTCAACGGGAAAGATATCATCTCCATAGGGGAAGAAAGGCAGCGGAACAGGTACACTTCGTCATATAACTCTAATAGCGGCAGGCACTGGTTGCGATAGACGACCATCAGCACACATCACGGGTTCTATCTGTCAGGTAAGGAGTGATCCGCAATAAAAGCGGGCCACGGATACCATGGGATCGGAGTTTTGCTTGCTAGTAGGAGTGGGGAACTCAATCAAATGCCTTAGTCGTATCGAGGTAAACGACAAATATAGATATACCTTTGTCAGCTGCTGTAGTCAGGAGATTGAAGAAGTTAAACTGGCAGGAGGTGCTTGGTTGAAGTTTTCCATTAGGATGAGGAAATGCCACTTTTAGGGATAACCTGAAGAGACTCGTAAGGAAAGCTGCTACATCAGTTCCAACAAGATGAAAAGTGATGGATAGATACTGTCATAACTGGGGCGGGAGGATGGTCCACCCCGTAGTATTAGATAAGTCAAGTTGTTTAAACTGAATTCGAACCCGAAGAGAACGCGATTGGTGGGGAGGGATACGGCGGGAGGGGGGGGGGTGAGCCGCTAGTGACACCACTAGTCATGGATTCTGGGAAAAGATGTCGAGCTCTTCAGTGATTGCAACTAGAGAATTAATTTGCATATTGTTTCCAAAAGTAACGCAGAGTATTCCTGCAGACTTGTGACGATTTCTGCCATTGTGTAGGCAGTCTGAAGATGGAGCCACCTTCACAAACTTGGAGGTCATGCGTACTTCAGTAGAAGCGGACCTGGAGGTAGCAGAGTTTCTAGACATCCAACGGTCCGTATGTCTCCCAGCGGTAATCACAAAGGCAAATGCTTGCCCCTAACCCGGGCACTGCGCCCGAGGCAGAAGCAGGTTCAAACAAAAAGGGACGTCGGTCCGTCGGGGCGAATGCCGTGGTGTTACACTTCAGCGAGTGAGGCGTTAGAAACAAATGGGTGGAAATCTCGGAAGCCTCTTCGGAGCACAATGAGTCATTAGCCGCTGTCACTGGAACAAGGCCTCCTAGAGAAGATCATGGGCCGGGATAATTTACTGACGAGTTCCCAATCTACAGACAAAATAGAGAACAAGGTTGCGCTAGAGAAGGAGTAGCCATCCCTCTTAGATCAGGTACAAACCATCTTGAGCCTCAGACCAAGGTGTGCACTCGGAGTGTCCAGCAGTGCCCCGATACCATCATTTTTTCAGGCTGAAGGGTTAACTAAATTTGTGTCTACAAGGCACCGAATAAAACCGCAATGTGGACGTTCGCCTACTGCCGACTCCAACTGAACTCTTTAAAGACGCGCATAAAACCCTCGTAGTGGGCAACTACAATCTTCCGCACATTGAGTGGACGGTTGAAGTCTGCAAGCCGGGATCGCAGGAGGAAAGCCACTTCGAAGGGCCGCATGCGAATGCTCTCCACCAACATAGTAGGGAAAATATCCGATATAGGGCTGGAAGCTCACTGTCCTTGCTTGATCTCGCAATAACCAGTCTCTCAAACGATGTATCTGGAATACGATGCTGTGCACCATTGGGCAAGAGTGACCGTGTGTTAAACTCACCATGTGCAAGCGGCAACCCACGGTACCCTCTGGGCAGGTTAGACACTTCGGTAGTAACGATGTATGTAGGCTTCGGAATGGGACGATGGGTTTGACCTGGGACACGATAGAGGGTTTACTGCGGAGGAGAGCTGGCAGGTCGTAAAGGGATCCCTGAAAACCCTGCGAGAGGAGTTTGCACCCTCGAAACGAGAGACACGGGAGGGTAAACCTACGTGGTGGGAAGCTGCAATAGCCAAGGTCGTCAATCTCAGAAACGGCGGCTGGATCCTCTACAAAACATTCGGCAGTTGGCTAGCCTGGAACCGTTATACAAAGCCTGGGAACGAGACCGTGAGCTTTCCGCTAGCTTCTAAGCGAGAATTTGAGCTCAGATTGGCTAAGTGCGTGAGACAACAAACGAAGAAATTCTACAGCTGTGTGCCGTCAAAAGACTCAGAAAGGGATGCCATAGGTCCTCCATCCATTAGGGACCACGGCACAGCCACTGATGGCCACGGCATAGAAGACGCCCTGAGGGAATACTCTGAAATGAACATAGGATAAATAGTGGGGCTCAAGTCGGTCTGGCCCTGGTGTTTCCTTGTCCGCAGTTAAATGAGCTGATTCTCTCGCAGGAAGCAGTGCATAAGTATCTGCAAGAATTAAAGATCTACAACTCAGCGGGTCCAGATGGCATCCGTCCAGATTTCATCAAGCCGATGGCGGGTCTCATAACTCCATCGGCAAGCAAACTGTACGGGTCCATGTTGGACCAGAGTAAGCCACCTCAGGACCGGAAGGCTACGGCCACCTTGGCGATACATAAGAGTGGACCTAAGCCGGCCATGGAAAAATACAGGTCGTTAAGCCTAACTTGCATCCTTTGTGGGGTTCTTGAGAAGATCATCCGCGCCCACGTCTATTGGCACTTATTCGAGCACTCCGTGCTAAATCCGGCCCAGCGTGGATTCCAAAAAGTAGATGTCGTCTGACCAACCTCCCGTGCTTCTCAGATAAATTGACTAGGCGACTGGATGAGGCTTAGCAAGCTGAGGTTTGTCGCCTCGACTTTGGTAAGAAATTTGACTCCGTCAATCATCGTCTTCTTCTGTGAAAGATGGAGGAGTTTGGCATAAGCGGGCAAGTATATAGGTAGCTGGCTGACTTCCTTTCCCACAGGAAGCTTCACATCGAAGTGGGGGATAGGTGTTCCAGCTTGGTGAATGTCACCGAGGTGTGATAATAACGGTATATTTCTTGATCGTGGTCAAGACACATGCACAAGGCATGATCAGAGAACACAGCAAGCCACAGTAATGTAGGGTAATCACAATTTTGAAGTTCATGGTTCACACAATTGCAGCAATAGAACGATCAGCTTGGACGGTGTTTAAGTGAGCTGAAGAGGGGAGGGTCAGCGCGGCCATTGCGAATCGGTTTCGAATTCGGAACGGGGACAATGCGGTTAGCGGGTTGGACAAAGGATTGCAGATAAAGCGATACTGAGGCAGGGTAAAATTGCAGTGTTTGCCAGAACCCATAAATCAACTGGTGTCGGACATCACAACATGAGCAGGGAGTTGAGGCAAGAATAATACACAACTTGCCTTGTGGATGCCGATAACTGTCTATGACGGATCCGGTAGACTAGAATGGATCACGGTGATCTACGGAATTTGGTGTGCAGTCGATGAAGATAGAGAGAGGGCGGTGGAGTGAAAGGGATTCAAAGAAGAGTCGGGAAGTGTAGAAGGAGTCGCGGTGTGGCGCCAACTAGATATTTGAGGAATCAGTATTGAGAAACTGGTTGAGGGTGCTACCAAAAGAAGATTAAAAATAGAGTCATCATGGCGTTATCGCAGTGCAGTCGGAGACGCCTGCGGATATTGAGAAGATTGGCCCTCCATTGGATAACTCACTGTGGGGGGTGCCTGTGATACAAATGCAAGTGAGTCGAATGGGATAATCAGATTGGTATTCTGTATAGGTAATTCCGATATTATATAGAAAATCACATGGAGGCAGAAACCCTCATCAGGAATGCAGTATGCTTTTAAGGAGCATGAATGGTGAATCGACACAACTGGGAACTTCAACAGGCCGTCGAGGAAACACTGTTGGAGATAAACGCTGCTGATGCAACCAAGCAAATGTGCACAGGTGATGAAGAGGAAGGAAGACTGCTGTGACTGGGAGAGGCCAGACCCGAATGAACAGAGGAAGTTGAGTGTAAAAGTAAGGTTCTCCGCATACGTGATAAAAGAATGAATAACCAAGTGGTTGGTATTTTGTTTCATGAAGACTTTGGTAGCTGTTGATGGCAGGTAGTGCATGACGAGGGCAGCAGTCTAAAAGGGCTAAGCTGACGAACTAGGGAGAGTTGGTACGGAAAGCAACAGCGAGGGCCAGATTCCGGTCCTGCTTGCAAAGTGAACTGAACCGTTCGTGTGGAGTACGGGAAATGGATGCTGATGGGTGATGTCAGGAATCCGTCCGGCGGCCAGGTGAGACATTCATGAATGACTGTAATCCTGGTTACGGGATTGTGATCACCGGTTAGACATGTAAGGTGCACCATATAAAGCGTCCTCAGGTGTGAGTATAGGTTTAACCACGGTCAATCCGATCGATCAAATCTTTTAGTCCGTTAGGTAATCCAGGGATAACGTCGATTTGGTTGCCGAGCTACCCAGGTAACCAGTGTGCTCTGGAATAGAGGAGAAATGCAGCAGTCTGGAGAATGCTGCAGCTGGGGGTTATGATTAACGGCTTAACGAAAATTAGAGTGATAATGCTACTTGGTGGCCAGTGGGCCAATCTACTAGGAATTAACGGTAGTAGTTTTTTGGGGCATTCAGTTGATGATGGAGATATCAAGCTCGTGCTTAGCCAGAGTGCAAAATTGTTAGACTGATTGTTGGTAGAATAGTAAATGGGCCCAGATGAGGGTCAAAAATAAAACAGTGGAAGAGGGTGGGGTCAGAAATGGGATTGAGAAAAGGGAGGACAGCAGTCAGGTTGTTGACTCGGCTGTAGGTGAGGGCGGAGAAATTATAAAAAGGAAACGCTCAGAGCTAAGGTGAGGCCTATTTATGTGGATGCGAATGTGCTGGTTTTCCGTGGGGTCATGCGTAATCAGATACATACGCTTGGCGGGTGGAATGGGGTGCTAACATACTGTGAGCAAATACGCCGTTCGGTGAGTATTGGTTATTAAAGGATGGTAATCGGCATGGTAGGACTCGAGTAACGGAAGAGTGCAAGAAAAAGGACGATGAGACTACTGAGTTATAGCCTGGGACAAGAGAACTAAGTGAAGATGAGCACCTATCATTAAAGGAACAACAGTTTACCAAGGGAATTAGTGTCAGTAAGAGTTTTGGTTTTGTAACTGAGTCTACATGGTAGCAGACAAATCATCGCTGAATTTGGACAACATTATTAGTGCTTGGGCTCGAGGGGGATAGAAAACGTAAACTTGTGGATGATAAATTATAAATGTGCAATGATCACGTTCCTCGTTCCGACAACCAATACAGGCAAGGCTTTGCCCGTAGCTGTTAGGCGTAGGCGTATCAATGCCGGGGTGTCGTCAGAGCAGAGGTCGCATGATGTAACTATTCAGAGACCCGTCCTGGGTCCAATGCTGTTCCTGTTGCTAACCAACGTCCAGTCATCCACCCTTCAACCGCCCAGCTTCATTTTTGTGGATGGTGTGAAGATTGTTGGATCTGAGGGTAGGTTTGACTTAGACAGGGACATAGGAAGCTTCCTGGGCTGGGCACACAGGTAGGACTTACCGCTGAATGCCGGAAAAAGCCATTCGTTGTCAAGGTCAACAGAAAACCTAGTTGTCACCCATGATCAAGGGCTGTTCATCATGGAAGCAGTCAGTGGTGTTATAGACTTTGGAGTTACCATGAGCAGTGACTCTGGATGATCGGATCTGTGCAATGCCGCCTCACAAAAGGTTCATGGTGAGCTATTTAAACTGCCACCAGCACTGTCATGTTGGCAGCCGGAAATACTCGTGCTTATTTACATGGCTACTGAGCGACCTCACTTAGAGGATAATGTGCAACCTTGGTCACCCTGCCACAAAGGGGACAAGGTCATCTTGACGCATGAATCAGGTTGTCTCAAATTTTTCCTTTTTCCGTCGTTAGGGCTTGATTTTGGGTCACATCTAGTAGCAACATTTTTCCACACTAAAGCGTCATATTGCCCGTGACAATAACTGCGACACACCATTGTGCGTCCGTAATTTATTACCGCGAGAAATCTACAAAACCCTCTACCTAGAAATCTAGATCTATTACTACTACAAACAGCCCTTTGCAAGCCCAACCTTAAAATACACAGCGTTCTTTAGCTAGCTCAACTCTTTTGGTGATCGTCCGTTCCTTGGCGCCACCCCACAGTGAGATCGTAAAATATCAGCACAAGACCTTTATAGGAAATTGGGTATGAAGCCTAACTAAAAATATTTCTGGCGACTCCATCTGTGAAACCATTGTCGATTCTCGAACAATTCACGGGAATAACTGAACCATCACATCAATTCGTTTATCGATTTAAATCGGTGTAGTTTTTGCTTAGCTCTAGATATATCTAGAGTAATACTAAAAAATTACGGCTTTTTAGTGTGGTCCCATAACTCCAAAAACTTTCTAAGAATTTCCTCCGGACGCGAAATCTTGACCTAAACAGCTAATTTAAAAATTCTTGCAAAAGAAGTCTTTGAACTGCTTCCCAGGATATGAACTGAGAGAAACTTGTGTCTAAAATAAGAAAAAGTTGGCACCATCGTGCGCGACTTTGTGGCAGTCTACCACCCAATTCAGCATATTAATTCAGGGAATTCCCTGAAAGAAGTCCTCGTTTAATTTCAGAGACTCTATATCAACAGTTCCATAGTTTTCAGTTTCTTTGATCCAGAGCCACAGAGTTACACGTTTTTATTTCAGTAAGCCTGTACATTGGGGAACGTAAGACTACTCTGTGTATTTAGCTCTCTAGTGCAATCGCGGTCAGTGTTGCAATGCCCAAACTGCCGGCTAGACAAACCGCATCCTCACTGGTTGGTCGTACCAACATCCGACCAAAAGTACTCGCCAAGTCGAAAGTCGCAAAACTCCCACTGAATCCTTGTTCCGTTAGCCTGACCGATGTATTTGGAGGGGCAAACAAAAGGGCAGAGACCATAGAACACAATCTTCTTAATCTCAGTAGCCACATTTCTTTGATTGATACGACCCTATCCAAGCTAATTCCGCTCACGTATATCTCTGACCCTCCAACAAATCCGTCAACCCCAGACCTAGTCACGGCTGGGCGTTTCATAGACGCCATTGCCTCAGAAATAGTTCGAAGAATCAGTAACTCAAAAAATGCTGTGGTATTTAATATTCCCGACAGAATCCCTGTTGAGAAAGTAAAACATAACCTTCTAAGTTCTATTAATATGGCACACCACCCCTGCCAGTGCTTTCGGCTACGAAAGAACATTCAACGCAAATCCTGTCCAGTGTTGTTCAAATTTCTTGAAGAGGAACCCGCTAAACAATTCATTAAGAGCCAATCCACCGTCGCTTTGAGATCCCCGTTCAAGAACATTAAAATTACTGCCGACAAAACCCCATTACAAAGGGAATTCGCCAGGTCCACCAGCACGCATTCAGCTTCGTCAAAAATTGTCCGCCCTCAACTATCCGCTTCTTCTCAGTCGGACGATGCGCAAAATGCATGCAATATCAATTCGGCTTCATGTTCACCAGAACATCGATCCCATATGTTTGACGTCGATTTAGATATATCCAGTTCAACGTCACCTCACCAGCCAGCGCCTAAGAAACCAAGAAGCATAGAGTTTACCCCTGGCAAGCTGTCCTCTCTTGGGCTGACTAACTCGATTCCACCATTACCTATCACCGAAGTATCAACCACGATCGATGACGATGCGAACCGCCTAACTGGCTTAACAGCCATACCCAGAAATCCTCAACCCATCAACGGAGTCACCCCAAATTCTTCTTTGCCATCTCTCCACTCGGCTCCAATAGCCACTCGGCAATCTACGGTGCCTAGGCCATCCCCCAAACCAGCGAAAACATCATTACTAGGTGGACTGCACGTTGTTGACACTACGGTCAATCCTAACTCACTCATCAAGCCACACTCCCAACGGCTAAGGACCCCAAGCGAGGCAACACGGAGTGCAACAATAGACAAGAAAACGTCATTCAAGACCTATCTCCCCAATCCAAACCACCAACCACTAGTTGCACCGTACATTCCACCCAGTATCGCGTTCTCTTCACCTGGTTATCATCCTCATCAGGCTGGTACAACTAACCTCCGGGCCTCTTCAACAACGCCATCATTCATACCAAACGATTACTTTAGTGTTCTACATAACTTCTATCGTAGCCTAAGTAATATTTTCTCACATGAATCTCTTTCCTTTTATCGTTCACATATCTCACCCACCCTGAATCCCTTTTCTACCGCAGGCCACTTACAACAGTACCCACGACCTCCCAGTCTCTACGCCAACCAACACCCGTATATCCCACTTCCATTTCACATTCCCCCTCCAGGTTACAGTCCATTAAATTACTGATGTCAAGAGGGCACCTGCGTTACCGCCCGTATTAAGGCAGGTGCCAAGATACCTGAGGCTGCTACACGTCCTTTTTCTTTCCCACTTAACAGCTACCTAACCCTCCCTCATATTTCTACGCCCCAGCCACCAGTATCTACCAATAGTAAAGCACTCGACAGTGATCTTTCGCGGTGTTGTTCCGCACTAAGTAGACTTACCAACCGCCGACATCCTTCCAATCTAACGAATCTCATCAGTACTAGCCACACCCAGCTTAGCTTAACAACCAAGCTGACTGCCACGCCAGGTGTTTCTACTCAGCTTATTTCACCATCCACATTACCGACTACTCCATCTCAAGGAATAATGATTGCGTCATCCGATCCGCCTTCAGCAAATGCAATTTCGGAATCCTATAAAGATCTTAACGTTAACCTTGACTCCACTAAACAGTTCTCATTGTTTATGCTGAATGCACGCTCAATAGTGAACAAGATGCGAATGCTGCGTATATTACTGCTCACGTCTGATTACGACCTTATTTTAATTACCGAAACCTGGTTGACAGACGACACTCCAAACGAGGATATCGCTATCACCGGATACCAAGCTTTCAGGAAAAATAGACTCACTCAGAGAGGGGGAGGCTGTCTTATATATGTAAGACAAAACATGCGAGCGAAAATATTTCAGCACCCCATACTCGATAACTTGCCGGATTCAGTTTGGCTACAGGTCACTGCAGGATGTTCTGACTTCATTGTTAGTTGCATCTACCGCCCCCCGAATACTAGTCAAAACGACTTTCTGCCTATGATAGAGGCGTTAAACGTTGTTGCGGACATACCCGGCCCAAAACTGGTGGCCGGCGACTTTAACGCACCAGGCATACGTTGGTCCACTTTGAAAGCTCCACATCACTTAATACACTTCTTGACCAGCATTCGTTTAGGAGGATGGACTCAACGTGTGATGTGCCCAACTAGAGGCAGTAGCATCCTTGATCTCATTTTTACGGTAGGATTATCTCGCGTGCACACATCTATCGTGAACAGCATCCCAGGTTGTGACCACTTGCCGGTAAAATGTGAGTTTTCAGTGCCAGCACGAACCGTTCACAAACCAACCGTTAAAAGACCGTTCCACCAAGCTAGCTGGAATCAATTACCCTCACTCATTCGCTCGCAGAACTGGGATACTTTCTTTTTATCTGATGACTTGCATACCGTGGTGGATCATCTTTACTCCACACTAAATGCATGTCTTGACGTAATCACCCCAACCCAAGGTCTACCTGGACGAGATAAACCAAACAGTTTTTGTCGATTAAAGCAGAAGCTTTCTATGCTACAACGCAAATTCCTTAGGTCGAGAGACTTTTCGTTGTTCTTGCAAGTGAACCATTTATCTCATTCTATGAAATTGATTGAAATGTCCCTCAGTAGAAAACAGGAATCAGGGGCGCTGAGTCACCCCAAGAGGTCCGAAGCTTTATCTAAGCTGATGAAGCTGAGAAACAGCCAGTGCAGTTCTCCTATCTCATCCGTTATATATAACAACAATTATATGACGAACTCCCAAGAGATCTCCGAGGCATTCAGTGCCTATTTTGCTTCGTCTCTAACGACCGATGACTCCCTATGCCTATATCACGTTGAGCCGCTGACATCTGCACAGTTCTCAGTGGCTACATTTCACCCAAACGACTTAACAGTACAGCTAACTAAAATTAGGAGGTCATACCACCCCGGGCCAGATGCCGTACCACCGGCTACTTTTAGTCTAGGTGGCACTGATATCCCATTCTTGCTATCAAAGGTTTTTAATTTATCTATGAGCAGTAGCGTTTTCCCCTCCCATTGGAAAACATCAGTTATTATCCCAATTCTTAAGAAAGGTTCACGCCAGGACCTAACCAACTATCGACCAGTGAACCACACCCCTATAGTTTCCCGAATTATGGAAAGACTGTTAAAAAATAAGCTGACAACTCATTTACTGAACAATAACCTCATTAACACTGGACAGCACGGTTCTCTTCAAAAAAGATCGGGTGCCACCTGTATGAGTGACTTCATTAACCTAATAACTACGGTCACTAACAGTGGTAAATCAGTGATTGTAATCCTCCTTGACATGACTAAAGCTTTCGATCGAGTATCCCACAATAGGCTCATGGCGAAGATGAAAACCTACGGAATTGTTGACCCGATCCTGAGTTGGTTTTCATCATATCTAACATCCCGAAAGCAGGTGTTGGACGTTGATGGCAGTTTATCATCACCTCGACCAGTTACTAGTGGAGTTATTCAGGGTAGTGTACTAGGTCCCTTACTTTTTCTTATATATGTTAATGACATTTTCAACGTCATCACACACGGGGCTGCGTTCCTTTTTGCAGATGACATAAAAATTATGTACTCCTTTGAACCTGACGCCTTAGCTTCTACCATTGCTAGCATAACGAGCGATTTACTATCGCTAGACTCATGGAGCAACCAATGGTTGATGAAATTCTCCGCTGTCAAAAGTTGTATCCTTATGTATAAGTGTCAAGTTCCCGCGGGAATGTTTAAAATTAATGATCAGTTCATCCCCAACAGTCCGGAAGTAAGGGACTTGGGATTATAATATTCTTGTACATTTAATTTCTCCAAACATTCGGCCGTGCAGCTAAAGCTAGACGGCTAATTGGTCTGATTAATAGAACCTTCAGTCTTACAGAGAGCAAGCTAAGCATTTTTAAAACTCATGTCAGACCACTTCTGGAATATTGCGCTCTCGTCTTTTCTAACATGCGGCAGATTGACAGATTTGCAATTGAGAATGTACAACGTAGATTTACCAAACAACTACTAGGATATTCCTCGCCTTTAAATTATATGGAAAGGTGTGAAATATTGCACCTAGAGCCCCTATGGCTGCGCCGTCTACGAATGAACCTGTCTTTCTTTTGCAATATTGTAAAACGTACATCTTGCAATTCAGCCCCCCAGGTCAAAACTCCGTCCAACTATTCTTTACGACATAGGGACTCTATGGTCTTGATTCCAGTATCCAGGACTGCGATGCGGTCAAACTTCTTTATTGTTAAATATTCTTCCCTCTGGAACAAACTCCCACCTCAACTTAGGTCAATCTCTTCGGCCTCTTTATTATTCAAAAAAGAAATAAATAAACATCTAACTGTCCAAAAACGGATCCGTATGCATGATCCCTACATGTCTATTACCCGAGCCTACGAACTGGGCCTGGGATACTAACCAAAAGCTTAACAACTTTGTTCAGTAGACAGTTATTACCAACGGATGGTAAGGAGCATTCTGTATTATAGTTAGCAAATAAAAGCAGTCCAACCTATACTCCATGACTGTCAACAGCACACTCCACGTGTTTGTCTAGCCACTTCCTATTTTCAACGCTTCTGACCACGACCCCCTACTGGCCACCGTTACTCCGGTGATTCTTTTTTCATGCTGTCAGATTTTACCATAGTCGGTTAGGTTCTTCTTTTTTTTATCAGCTGCCGCCAGGTATGAGAGCATTTATAATGCTAGAAAATACATAGCAGCATATATAATATGGTCCTCAAGGTACCAGTCTCATCCACGCTTCAACTACTTACTCATTGAGACCCTATTTCAACACAAGATTCCAGGCCTCGTTCTGATGAACGAATCGCCACAATCGATGTGGTCTTCCATAAACCATTCGTCGAACTACACATAAGTATTTGCCCCCAGTGTCGCCTATTCTCGCTTCCTTGCTTTTTTGGTAACTCTCACTAAGCCTCACAAGAATTAGTCGCTAGTACCGGTCTTCTCCGCTTTCCGCATGTTGTTTAATCCAAAAACAAGACCTCAACGTCGCGACCACCCATTTCTGTTACTGGCATGATATTGGTGTTTTGTCTTTCTCCCCTAACCCACAGCTGGTAGAATTGCCAGACTGCAGCCCTCTCCGTTTTGTTTTCAGAACCTGCACCCTAAGGACGATTGTCGCCGTCCACTTCCCAGGAATAACTTGGACCCTCTCTTGCTGGACAGGACAAACGAGATTTACACACAACTTCATTTTCGCCCGTCTCACGATCGCTTTCCCCAAGATTCCCGCCATCGGACTTCTTGAACCTGGACTACTCGATCTCACTGCATTCATACAACTCATTTTAATCCCATATGTCATTATGCCCGTTCCGTGTTAGAACCCGCTAATACTGTTCAAACACTGGCACCTTTATTGTCACTGTTCATTGCTTCATCGGTCACCAAAAAAAACGTCCGGCGCTGACATATCTTTCAGTAGTCCTCCAGTGGGCAGCGAAGTAATTAGTAACTACCTGCACTCTTCATCGGTCCATCCGATCGCATCCGCAATGCTGTTGCATCGAGTGTTCGGGCTCTGTAGATCACTGCGTTCCCTCCACGATTGAACGTCTTCGATACACTTCCCATGCTGCATCGCCGCTCCGTTCCCATCATTTGTTACACCTGTCAAATTGGTCATTAGAAATGTGACAATCACCGTCTACTTACTATACCATCACCGTTATCGAGACCTTTGATTTTCCAGATGTTGCATTCGTGTTATATTACCGAAACTGACCCCGTATGCAGCCTCTAAATCACACCACTATCTGCACCGGCCGATACATTTTATTTCTATATTCGTTGATCCACGGCCGCTTCCCGCGATATACCTGGGCAGTTTTATTGATCTGTCATTTTTGCATGGTACATACCACACAGCATTCATCTATTGACGTGCACTTATCTGTGGATTACTTCCCAAGTAGCACATTGCCCAACCCTGTTGGGCACTGCCCAACGAAGCGTTGGGGTGGCGCACATTACCATCATTTCTCATAATGACCAACGCCGACTTTCGTGAAACACGAAAAGCAACTGTTATATGTATGTTTTTTACCAAGTCGTCAGATCTGATTTCGTTACATTTAGGTTTCATTTTGTTTTACTGACTGCACTCGTGATCGGGCGGTGCCATATTGGTTCGCCGTACTCTCTCGTGGTAGGTGGTTTCATCCCTTGAAGGGAGTACTTGGGGTCTTCATTGTCAACGTTTATGTTATAAGTGTGCTATGTTTCGACTATTTTAAGTAGTTTTGTCTTTATTTTTTCGTGGCAGGATTTTGAAGGTCTTTTTTAGCTTGATTTGTTACAGAAATATTGTTACATTTTTTATGTTCCTCAGTTCTAGGTAAACCCGTTACAGTGGCTTTAACAGACGTTAAAGCACTATATTGCTTCAGTGGCATTCGTATTTATTTGTAAGGTGTGTATTGTCGAAATTATCGGTCAAGTATATATATATATATATAAACTAATATGTTAGCTTATCACACTGTGGATTTCATTCCTAGGATATACGTAATTATGCCGAAAGAGAGCAAGTACCAGAGGTACCGGAACAGGAAGAAGCAGCTCAGTGCCCAACAGTGTCCCGTTTGTCAGGAGGCCACGTTGTGGGAGCACAGAGTTTCGTGCCCGAAAGTGAAGACTCAGGGTAGGTTAATTCAGTAGAAATGTACTAATTCGCTTCCTGAAGCATCGGCGCTAGCTAGAGCTTGTATGTCTGGTGCATCCGTTGAAGCGGTCTCAGAATTCCCACGGATAGCAGTTGAGGAGGTCTGTGGTAACTTAATCGGGAACGCCATGCGGCCCGTTGCTTCCACATCCCTCGCTGTTACCTCATCAGGTTTGTTCGTTTAAAAAGATGTAACATATTAATATTTTATTAACAGACGAGCAAGTGGAACTGGGAGAAAGAATATCAGTAACCGTGAACAAGGACGCCATGCTGCAATCTATGTCTGACTTGTTTGTAAAGTACAATTTGACTTTGAAACAGCGACGCGGCGTGCTGTCATTCATAAGTCGGTATATTCCTGGCATCCCATGCGATCCACGTACAATTTGTCACACGCCACGTTTATGTCAAAAGATCCAGTTTGACGGCGGTGTGTACATCCATCTTGGATTGAAGGACGGCTTGATTATCTGCATAAAAAGCATGGCTGCCGTACCGGATTCTGTGGATATTCAGCTAAATGTAGACGGAATGTCCATTTATCGGTCATCTACTATCCAGCTGTGGCCAATTTTGGCACGGGTAGTGCGGCCGGCAAATACGCCCATCGTGACTGTCGGTGTTTATTGCGGCTCAAAAAAACCGCAAAACCTGAATGAGTTCATGCATCGTACTTTGGAAGAGTTGAAGGACATATTACAAAATGGCCTCAGCTATCGTAATGCTCTTATACGATGTCATTTGCTAGCCATTGTCTGTGATACACCTGCTAGAGCTTTTGTTCGTCAAGTCAAAAGCCCTGCTGGTTATTTTGGCTGTGATAAATGTAACCAACGCGGAGTGTACATTGATGGAAGGATGACGTTCCCTATCATTGAAGCTAGAGCACGTACGGATGGAAACTTTCGCGCTCAAAAGTATCGTCGCCATCACATCGGTGACAGTCCATTTCTGTCCGTGTCCATAGATATGGTACATACTTTCCCGTTGGACTACATGCATTTAGTATGTCTCGGGGTCACCCAACGACTGCTTACCGCCTGGATAAAGGGTAGCCGTTCATCAAGCTACCGTCTAAGTCGCGCGGCCGCGGAAGAACTAGGCGATCGAATCCTACGAACACACACTTCTCTTTCGTGTGACTTTCAGCGTAAATGCCATCACACAAGTGACATTGAGCGCTGGAAGGCAACGGAATTCCGCCAGTTCCTCTTATATCTTGGCCCCGTATGTCTGCGTGATTTATTACCTTCTGATTTATATAATCATTTTTTACTGTTATTTATTTCAGTACATATCTTTTTGCATCCCGTCTTACACAACCGCATGCTGGTTTTTGCCCAAGGTGTTTTACGTGTTTTTGTACAAGAAATGGCGACATTGTATGGCCCCGAGCATATTGTTTACAACGTGCATTGCTTGACCCACCTAGCTGAGGATGTTAGGATACACGGAACGCTGGACAACTTCTCCAGCTTCCCATATGAATCTCATTTGGGCAAGCTTAAGCACTTGATTAAGGGGCCTGGAAAACCAGCAGAACAGTTGTACAAGCGTTTACACGAGTTGAATACCTGTTCTCAGCAGGAAGGAACGCTCCCCGTGGACGACACTCTAATACCAATACCCCGTATGAGTAAAAACCCCTGTTCCTGTTTGATAAACGGGGTATTTTTTTCCAATGTGCTTCCGGACAACGTTATGATAATCAATGGCAAACCAGCTATGATTTTTAATTTTCTCAACGATGAGGTTTACTTTCAGTACTTCAATGTCCTGGGAGATTTTTTTACACAAGCTTTACGGTCAACATATTTGTGCATTTTTTCAGTGAATGGCTTAGAGTCTGCTGTTTTGCACGCACCCGTTCACACTATTGCATGTAAGTGCTTACTTCTATCTGTCGATTTGTTACACGTATGCATTCCTGTCTTGCATACATTTTTGTAACTATTTCATCACACGCATGTACGTGCTTCCTGTAATCTGCTCAGTGTTACCATTCATGTTTCTTTGTTGCACGTATCATAAATTATTTGTCATCAGCCTAACTTCTCTGTGGTGGCATGTATGTTGTGCATCACGCTGTTGAGTCTGGAGACCGGAAACCCAGGAGAACTTGTTTATTCCGTTTCTAATGTGCTTCCTTTTAGATGTACTTGGTAGTAAAATTTTTGGCGGAAAATTCTTACGCCGTGGTGCACAGCAACTGGGTGGTCGGCGGCAACCGCGTAAGGTGGCCTCGGGTTGCAACTCTTACGCAATACCGCCAAATGCTTCTGTCCGGCGCACCACAGTCGGACTCTGTCCAGGCATACGCCTTTGTGGAGTTGTTTCACACAGGTAAATCGTTTTACATGTGACATTCTCTCAGACGACTTTGGAGACGCTTTCATTTTTGAAAGTCGGTTACTCCAAGACACTTCCACCTGTAGCACAAACGACACCGTGCCACAAACGCACTTTGGCCAACGGTATTCAGTTCGGAGAAGGTACGAAAGTTTATCAGTTAATTTTATGTAAGGATACCGACGCAACTGTCCTCCGACGACAGTTTTCAAGAGGAGCATACGGCTCTATTGCGTGCAAATCAAAAACATTTTGAACTGCCTTCTAGTCCGCCGCCGGTGCTACAAAGAGTTATGGAAGCTGCTTCGTAAGTTGACGTTTCCTATCAATAAGCTTTTTCTATCAGTACATCAAATACGGCTCACTGCGAGACATCATCGCCCGTGCTATTCCGTGAGTCGTATCCCACCGGCGACGACCGCAGTCCTTCACCAGAGTTCCGTAGAAGGTAGTCACCCTAAAAGTTGGCGATTAACCTTTTTTGATAGCAAAGAAACAGCTGACTGCAAAGTCATAGTGAACCGAATCTTGAAAAATTTGAGTGAGCTAATGCGTAAGTGGCTTTTTTAGTTAATTAAATACCGACATAGTGACCACGCAACATGTGGAGAACCGTTTGGGCAAGGTGGAACGGGCGCTCGACTTGCTTACTGTCGCATTGGGGGCCACCCATATATCAGCCGTTCCACCCAAGGCGCTGCGAGCAGAATCGTTGGGGGACTTGGAAACCCTAAACGACACTCTTGCTTCCCCAAGTGTATATGCTAGCATGGTAATCTTTTACATTTGAAACTTAAAATTTCAGGTTACCACGCTCAAACGGTTCACCTGTACAGATCTGTGTGAAACGGTGCGGGGTATGCTGGCAGCAAGCATTGGAGAAGAGGTTGCTATGACTTGCTGTTGGCTAGGTAGCCCGCAACGGAAATCGGTTTACGATCATAGGTTGATCGCGGCCGTAGTGGGTAGGTCGATACAATTATTAACACGAAACAACAGACGCAGTGCGTGGGACAGAACGATTCGCAGATGAACCGAGGTCTGTCATAGAGAGGCACATTAAGCGTTGGTTTATCAACGCTCGGGATCGAGGCGAAGGAAGACGGCTACGCCGGTACGTCGTTTTTTATTTTTTGGTGTTGTGTTCATTCATTCAGGGTTTCTGAGTAACCATTGCTTCATTTTAAACGGATGGTGCATAATGTCATCCACCAATATGCGTATGGAACTATGAAGTGGTGACACGGTTTATCTATTACAAGTAGACACTGCCTCGTATGATGTTGAATAACAGAACACGCATAATTTTTTGTGTAGTACATACGTTTCTGAGTTAAACTTACAAAATCAGGTTGTTCCATATTTTTCGAACGGTTAATACATCACTTTCCACACTTTCATTTTACAGATCCCGTGAACAGCAAGAAGACCCAACAAGATTCCGTGAAATACAAGAATGATCAACAACGAATGCCGGAATTTTATGTACATTTTTACCGCCTTTTTATACAATAAATCTCCTTTTTCTTCTACAATTGGCAGTTTTACTTGTTTATATATATATGGGCAACTTAGTGGTTGAACTAAAAACGTGGGGGAATATTGTAATAGCCGATTCCGCAGTGAAACGAAATTTTAGGTGATTTTTGGAAAGGAGGGAACTATTTTCCGCGATTTTCTCAGAACGTTGGGCATGCCCAACCCTAGCCCAATTGGGCGCTGGTGGCGCTGCCCAACGCATTTCAATAGAGTTGCCCAACGTTGTGATGGGCAAGCCCAACGTTTGCCCAACCCTAGCCCAATTGGGCAGACGTTGGGCAGTGCTGCTTGGGTTTACCTTTCCTCTCGCAGAACTGAACACCTGTGTAATGGATGTAACCACACGGTCAATATTGATTAGTCTTGCACTTCCGCTTTGACATTTCATACCAACCCTACATAAAGTTAACAACTTGCCGCACACTCACCTGTTTTACTCCGGCCGTTCCCTGCCACCATCACTCTGGTAGTATCCCTCCCAAGAGATACGCAATTGTTTGCAACATATATGATTCCTCCAGTATACAGCCACCACTTTATATACTACCATCTTTGCAGACCGAAATATTTCCATGTTAATACTTCTTGACATGCCTGTAGTAAAGTGAATAATTCACCGAACGCTTCGACGAGATTTCTATCCATATGCCTCTCATATTCTGTAGCGCACCAAAAACATTTCCTTTCAATATGTTCGAATTTCCACTAGTGGTAATTATTTCATATACCACTTATGCATGTACTCCAGACCAACTGACATCATTCGACCTTGACCTTCAAATTTGCCGGGCATTACCACAGTTTTAGTTCACTGTAACACTCTCTCTGATACTCTGCATGCACTTGTTGTACCCTTTTGTGAATTGACATTCCGGCTTCACTATAATCATCTGATCATGCATTCTAGCATGCTTCGGGCGCATCCGAAATATACAATTATTATTATTATTATTATTATTATTAATCCTGGTTACGGGATTGTGATCACCGGTTAGACATGTAAGGTGCACCATATAAAGCGTCCTCAGGTGTGAGTATAGGTTTAACCACGGTCAATCCGATCGATCAAATCTTTTAGTCCGTTAGGTAATCCAGGGATAACGTCGATTTGGTTGCCGAGCTACCCAGGTAACCAGTGTGCTCTGGAATAGAGGAGAAATGCAGCAGTCTGGAGAATGCTGCAGCTGGGGGTTATGATTAACGGCTTAACGAAAATTAGAGTGATAATGCTACTTGGTGGCCAGTGGGCCAATCTACTAGGAATTAACGGTAGTAGTTTTTTGGGGCATTCAGTTGATGATGGAGATATCAAGCTCGTGCTTAGCCAGAGTGCAAAATTGTTAGACTGATTGTTGGTAGAATAGTAAATGGGCCCAGATGAGGGTCAAAAATAAAACAGTGGAAGAGGGTGGGGTCAGAAATGGGATTGAGAAAAGGGAGGACAGCAGTCAGGTTGTTGACTCGGCTGTAGGTGAGGGCGGAGAAATTATAAAAAGGAAACGCTCAGAGCTAAGGTGAGGCCTATTTATGTGGATGCGAATGTGCTGGTTTTCCGTGGGGTCATGCGTAATCAGATACATACGCTTGGCGGGTGGAATGGGGTGCTAACATACTGTGAGCAAATACGCCGTTCGGTGAGTATTGGTTATTAAAGGATGGTAATCGGCATGGTAGGACTGGAGTAACGGAAGAGTGCAAGAAAAAGGACGATGAGACCACTGAGTTATAGCCTGGGACAAGAGAACTAAGTGAAGATGAGCACCTATCATTAAAGGAACAACAGTTTACCAAGGGAATTAGTGTCAGTAAGAGTTTTGGTTTTGTAACTGAGTCTACATGGTAGCAGACAAATCATCGCTGAATTTGGACAACATTATTAGTGCTTGGGCTCGAGGGGGATAGAAAACGTAAACTTGTGGATGATAAATTATAAATGTGCAATGATCACGTTCCTCGTTCCGACAACCAATACAGGCAAGGCTTTGCCCGTAGCTGTTAGGCGTAGGCGTATCAATGCCGGGGTGTCGTCAGAGCAGAGGTCGCATGATGTAACTATTCAGAGACCCGTCCTGGGTCCAATGCTGTTCCTGTTGCTAACCAACGTCCAGTCATCCACCCTTCAACCGCCCAGCTTCATTTTTGTGGATGGTGTGAAGATTGTTGGATCTGAGGGTAGGTTTGACTTAGACAGGGACATAGGAAGCTTCCTGGGCTGGGCACACAGGTAGGACTTACCGCTGAATGCCGGAAAAAGCCATTCGTTGTCAAGGTCAACAGAAAACCTAGTTGTCACCCATGATCAAGGGCTGTTCATCATGGAAGCAGTCAGTGGTGTTATAGACTTTGGAGTTACCATGAGCAGTGACTCTGGATGATCGGATCTGTGCAATGCCGCCTCACAAAAGGTTCATGGTGAGCTATTTAAACTGCCACCAGCACTGTCATGTTGGCAGCCGGAAATACTCGTGCTTATTTACATGGCTACTGAGCGACCTCACTTAGAGGATAATGTGCAACCTTGGTCACCCTGCCACAAAGGAGACGCGGCCTGTTTAGAGAAAGTTTAGCGTCTCGCAATGCATATCGATGAAGGGTAGAGGGGTGAGGTGTATACGCAGAATATGAATCTCCTCTCGTTGGAAAGGAAGAGATGCCGAGTGGATCTCATAGAAACGTCCAACTTAGTGGAGGGTTTTTCTGGCCTTGCGCTGGATGGTCTATTCCAGATGGCTTCAGATTTCAGAACAAGGGGCCATGAAATGAGGCCGACGGAAGTTGGAGCTGGGTTGATGAATAAGTCGTTTTTCTCTAGCAGCGGGGTAGTGAACAGTTGGAAAATTCTGCCTGGTGGCGTGATGGAGCTGCAGACTTTCCAGTCCCTTCAAGAGGCCCCAGATGGTAATTGGTACGAGATATATCCCGCCAGTGAGCTTTGAGTGTGTTCTCTGGATGGATCATGGGTGGCACTGTGACCCTTCTGAGGTGTGTTGTAATGGATGTTTTCGTTCGTTGCCTGCTGTCTACGTTAACGCTGGCTATGCGTAATGTCTCCCGCAGCTGATGCGCAAGGACGTTTTACATACCCCCACCTTTTTAGCCGGAATGTGACGAAATACACCGCGCAGTGTTAAGTGCACAACTGGTGAGCTTTCCGTCGAGAGAATCCTGGACTCTCGATTGGCCGTGGCCATTACGGGTCCTGTGCAAACTAGACAGGACTTGGATGAATCCCCAGGATCTATCATGAGAATTCAAGGTTGATATCTTATACCTTCATCAGCCAGCTAGTCCGAAGAATAATGGTTACAGGAGATCGGTGGAGTTGTACCAACACTGAGAGGTCTGTGGTATCGTTATAAATCTTTTGGACTTTCGTGCATTTGTTTTGGAGCCTTTTAGGACAAGAGATCCGGGCTTGAGGGTGGCCGGTTCCAGTAGCAGCAGTAGTGGCGACAAGCAACTAGGCAGTTTATCATAGAGTACTTCAGTGGCAATCTGACGGTCGTGCTGAAGGATCTGGTCATTCCATCTGAGTGAGAAGCGTGAGCTTGGGTCTGATCCAGTTGATCGTGGATCGGGGCTGTTTTGGGGCGCTAGATTTGGGATCCATGGGCCCGGCCATGAATCTGCAAGATGCTTTTCTATGGTCACACGGGAGACTTTCGAGGGCGGCTCATGAATGTGTCTGCCATGTGGTTTCACAGCAAAAAACCAAAGAAGTCCTCTCTATCGAGCCAATAGAAAAGACGTGAGTCGGTGGACATATGCGAAAGTATACATAGTATGTGTCGTAGTACCGAAACAGCTCCGATACGAGAAATACAATGAATGCAACCGAACAGAACGGCGAAGAACCGAAAGTGAGAGTGATTCAGAAGGGAGATCGACAAGAACCTCGGGAAAGTCGGCCCGGCTAAACGTGCACAATGGAACAAAACTGTGAGGTCAAAATCTGTCTTCTGAAAAGTTCGTAGAAAAAATGGATACAGACGGTTTACGGAAAGCGGCCTTTCTCTCAGAACGATTGCGGTTACTACAGTCACTGCCAGGGAAGGGATCGAGGGTAGTAGCTGTCGCGTCAGACAGGATATTGGCGATACCAGATCGAAATATGGTTTCCCCTGTTCGAGGTCTTTTCCTGTCGAACCTGGTGCTCGAAAAGTATGCTCGGAACGAAGTTCATGAAGTACAGTGATGAGGAAATGATGTCACAGCAGATAGGAGGCACTTTCAAGTTACTAGTAATGAGTTTCAACGAAGAGGGCAGCTGTGCAAAGTAGTCTAAAGCGTTGATTACGTAAGCGATGACACCGACGGTTGAACTGGGTGGCCAATAGATGAGGCCGAGTTGTAGAAAAGAAATGGCTCATGGTACCGGTACCCCGGTGAAGCAACGGATTGCGTCCACTGTTGGGCCAGAGGAAAGAACGGTAGACGGGGTGCCTTAATGTGAACTGAGCAGCCTGTTCACCGACAGGGACGGTTCTTTCTGAGGGTTTGGTACCCAGCAAAGGAAATTTGATCGGATGGGACAGAGTCATTTACCAGACTCTGGCAATGGAAGTGATATCGAAGGCTGAGTACACTGCAACATATTGGGGAATTCGGGTTTTATTCAGTAGTTAGCGAGCATTATTGAGAATCTAGGTAGGCGAACCTGTATTGCAGTGGCGTAAGGTGGGGACTGCAGTTGGTGGGTACTGGTGGCAAACGTTAAAAAGAAGGTAGGATCAGCAAGGGGACGCAGAATGTTGGGGTCGCCTTGTATAACAGCGACTGAGCCTAAGCCAGGGTTCGCAGTAGAGAGTTGGCCGAGTAGAGGAATGGTTATTGGTAGGCAGGTGTGGTTGAAGTAGGGAGATGTGGCCAAGGAAAAGATAGTTAATTGGGGGGGGGATTGAATAATCATGTGGGGGATCGGATACTGGGGCAGTAGGTAATGACAGCTGAGGGCAATCGAAGATAGCGTTGAGTAGATCCAACTGGGTGTTTAAGGGGCAGCTGGACCGCATGACCAGGGCCGACAAAATAACTGCAGTTGGCTCAGCCATTACGTCCCGCCTTCACGAGGGAGAGTGGAGTGGAACAGTCGACAGCTCTGATTATCGCCAGCCTGGGGGTTGTTTGAATGTATTCGGGAGAGTAGTGAAATAGTGACAGAGGTTTGGCAGGGGGCGCAAGCACCTCACTGCATGGCAAGGACGCTGTTCTAGCATGCTTAAAGTATATGGTTTGTTTGGTCTCCGAGCATGTTGCAGCCCCACTCGGTGGCCGTTGTCACCTGCCTGGCAAAGTGGAGCTAAGAAGACCATGTTGATTAGCCGGAGTGCCACTATGGCGAGTGACACCGTGCTGCCCCGCACCAGGTCAATGTGCGTGCTGCTGTCGATATATTTCTGCTCAATTATCCTAGACAATATTGAAAATAACAGTCACTCATGGCACCTCTGTAACTTAGAGAAATTCAGAGAATGTTTCTCAGGGGCGAGTTCTAACCCGAATTCATTTATCCTTTATCGTTTTGCCGCACCCTTGGCGTCTTTTTGTCACTTCAAGCTGCACCGCGTGGTAAATAAGTCGTCCAGTAATACCTCATCCTTGCGCTCAGGTCACTGGAAAAATAGGCTCATTCAAACTCCCGCAGCCTTATAAGAATACTCGGTTGACCTCTTCGACCTCGTAGGCATGACTAAGGAAACAACCGAACATTTAGACCGAGGAATTTCAGATGCAAAGTCCCAGTTTCTAAAGTTGGGTGATACCGTTTAAAAACTCGCCCCTATCTGTGCATAACTGAGAGCACTGAAAATTCTACCCTTCATAGACTGGTAGCGGCTGACCTTGTTATTGACTCTGTTGTACCCGAAGTTCTCATATGAGTGAGAAACCTCGGTAATGCAGTCGCGTTCAATGTCCCAGAGAGCTTTCCACTGGAGTATGTTAAGCATTGATTGTTGAACGCTAGTGGTGTGGCCAGCGTTTTCTGTCATATATCAAGGCTGCATGGGCGCTTTCAGCGCTTTAACTGACCATCCCTTACGCAGTTATTAGATGATCCATCTGGCGAAGGGTTCATTGAAAAGCTCACAATTAAAGCTTCTTATTTCCCCTACAAAAACAAAAATAGCCGAAGATAAAGCACCACTTCAAAAAAATACTAGATCTACCTAGTCTTCTCTCACGAGAATGACGCATGATGATCCCAAGCCTTCGACGCAGACAGCTGGACTCTCAACCGCTTCTTCTCACATCCTCACCGCCTTATCTTCGGATACACCTTTCGCTTCTTCTTCCCAAGCCCCCACTGCCCCTCATCTGCTCTGACACTTGATCGTTCGAAATCAGATCCCATTATTGTTGATCTAGACATGTCCGTTTCTCCCCTCTTACTGCCACCCAGTGAAAAACAGCTACCATTACCTAGCTGTCCCAGTTCATTGTCTGCTGTGCACATCCCCAAATTTAATTCACTTTCTGTTCTCTCCAATAATAAACAACTCGGATTCCAGAGGAACAGGTCCGCCGGTCGACTTATTCCTCTCACAAACCCCTCCTTCATCCAACTGTCTACTCCTAAAACAACTCACCTTAGCTCGTAGAATCTGGTTTTGACTGTTGAGAGTATCCCTTGTTCCTATGCTTTGGTGATCTCTACATATTCATCGCATTCTCTGCGTGCCAATAATTGAATATGACCTTCACGCTTAGTCTCCTACGCCTCACGTCGTACTCCCCACCAACAACCCTGCCCATTGTCCCTTACTCTAAGTGCTCCATATTTGGGGTCTCAACTACCCCGTCCTACCCCTCCCATAACGCCCAGCTTAACCTACCACTCCACAACCCTATTCCCCACACATTATTAACCCTGCCCTCCGCAACCCTCCTCGGTCAGTACTCAATTCCGACTGGCCGGCATTTCTTAAACCTCATAATCACCGTTGCCTGTTATCAACCCGCCAAATTCTACAGGTTCCGCTTGCTCCAAAACCTCTCCCTCCGTTTATTCCCAGTCGTTCTACCGCTCAGCTGTCTGTTTCACTGCACCATTTACTCCAGCTAGGCTAGAAGCCGCCTCATCTAAGCCTGCGCTAGCTACTACGTTCTTAAATTCCCCTTTTGGCCCTGATATCCACCCTTCCCAATCACCGCAGTCTGTCCTTTTCCAACTTAAAATGCCACCATGAGGTGCCTATACCACCTTCCACAAGTGGCATATCTTAAGCTTTATTCGACTCTCGTTATATTCCCGGTAAGCTGCTGCACCTGAAAAAACGTGTCCCCAGATATAATTACGACATTATCTTGATAGCGAAACCCTGGCTGTCTGAAAGCACTGCCAATGATCAAACATCGGCGGTGGGTTAACATTTCCTAAGGGCCAATGGGCTAAACTGGCTTGGTGGTGGGTGCCCTGCCTGTGTCTAGGAAATCTAAACTACAACCTCGCTGTTGCATAGAGCGCTCGACTACATACCCAAATCTCTCTGGTTCACTATCAGTCTCTGAAGCACTGTTCTTTACATTAGATTCGAGTGTAGCTCGCCAACTTCCCCCAGTTCCGTGCACCTATTTCTTATCAGATCTTTCGAATACCACCCTTTCTTCGCTTTCGGAACCGGGCTTATTGCCGTGGCCTCAATCTCCCTTAAATTTGTTGGCATACCCTCTCGGCTCCTCCCATTCTTATGGGTCCAATAATGAGCGTTTTTCCTGCCGGCTGAACGCAACGTGTTCCCGGACCCATCAGAAATGGGAACATACTCGATCTGATGTTTGCTCACAACATGCCTCGCATGGATGTGTCAGTAACAAAATTTCCTCGGCAGTGACCATAAAATGGTTACCTGCCATCTGCCCCCTAGTGGACCACCTGATCCCGCGCACCCCTCCAAAAATAGATTCCACTGCGAAAAATGGGCTTTGATGGTAGTGTTTATTCGCCAAAAGGACTGGGGCGATCATTTTCCCGCCTTTAACCTCCAGATTGCTACGGTTATCTCCTACTCCTTTTCCGACTGTCTGAACAAATTTTCTTATACTTCCCAGGCTGTACCTAAAAAGAGGTCTCCTGTCTTGTCACTCTACTAGGGGTATCATAAACTTCCCCAGCAACTATATAATTTCGGAGACGTTCTAATTTTTATTCGTTCAAACCGCCCTCTCGCACCTATTCAACGACAAGATTACGTGTGACCTCGTGACCAGGATGCTAAGGCTTTGATTCGTCCAAACTAGCCTCGACTTCTTTCTAATTTGCAATAATCTAGAAAAGATGGTATTAAGGCCGAATCCAACTCCTGGCTCTGGATACAAACTAATCTATCATCCCTTCCCCTTGCTTACCCGAAGCCTTCAATGCATTCTAAGCTTCAGCTATGGCTCCAGCTACTGTTATTGCCCCTCCTCCATCTTTACCACTTACTGACTCAGTACTTTCTACGATATCCTTCGATGCCAGGAGTATTCCTAGCCTACTATCCAATAGCGAACCCATCCCTTTGATTAGGCCCCGAAGGCCTACCACCAGTTGCTCTTGTTATTGGCAGACCTGATCTCCCGCCTTTGCCCCTAACTTCTTCAATCTTTCACTTAATGCTAGCACGGTACCTGCTAAAAGTGCTCGGTAATCGTTCCTGTTCATAAAAATAGACCTCTGCATGGCGTATCCAATTATCGCTCTATAAACCACACCCCCGTTTTATCCTCAATGATGGAAAAAGTAGTTAGAGATCACATAATTACCTACTTATTAGGCCTAAACCCTAATAATGACAAGCAATATGGATTCCTCCGTTTAAGGTCCGGCATGACTTGCCAGTACTATTTTTCGAATCTCGTCACAGACTCTGCTAAGAGTGGAGAATTTCTTGTTGTTCTTTATCTTGACTTGTCTGAGGCATTTGATCATGTACCTCACCCCCACCCTATTAACAAAGCCACCGACATTGAGCACTATCTTTCCACTACTTTTTTGGTCCTCATCTTGATTACTTCGTCGTTCACAGGCCGCTATGATTATCGGGCACACCACTAACCCTGGGCCTGTTACTAGTGACGTCATTCAGGGCAGTGATTTAGGCCCCCTTCTTTTCCTCCTATACGCAAATGATGTTTCCTGAAATACTTAATAACATGCCGTTCTTGTTTGCGGACGACACTGAAATAGTCCTCACTTTTCGCCTGGGAACCTTAGTACAATTACCCCTAAAGTCTGCACAAACTTAACCGCTCTTGGTGAATGGTGCTCAACCTCAGCGATGAAATTCTCCGCCGATAAATGCATTTTACCTACTTACAAATGCCAGTTTCCTCCAAGTTCCCTATGCATCAGGCGTTCATCCATCGACGGCTAGCCCTCAGTAAGAGACCTTGGTTGGAGTTATTCTTGTTTTTTCAACTTCTCCAAACGTGCCGTCTTCCAAGCCACGAAGGCTAAAAAGTGTCTTAGTTTTCTGCTCAGATCCTTTCAGCTTAGGGAGAGCATTCTTCACACGCACAAAGCACATCCCAGACCCCTTCTCCAATATTGTCCCCTAATCTTCTCTTGTGTGCGGAAATCCGACGGGATTATTATCGAATGTATTCACAGAAGATTCCCAAAGCAGTTTATTGGTTGGTCGTCAAACTTAAACCACAGGGAACGATGTCTATCCCTCAAAACCGAACCATTGTGGCTTCGTTGCATCAAACTGAACCTGTTGCAAATCAGTTCTTGCAAATCGAGCAACTTGTAGCCAATTTAAACAAATCCCAAAATCAGAACTAGATTGATTCGTAGTTTCCACGGTACTAAATTGACATTCATTAAGGGTACAAAGATATACAAATCTCAAGCACGCGGCCAAATAGACTGCACAGTAAAACCCAAAGGTTCAAAGCCCCGTGGCTCAAGCACGACGGCCAGAAACGGTTCAAGACCAAAATCAACTGTCTCACATGGATAAACAAACATGAAAAAATGTGGTGTATGAGCAAACTTTTCAAGCTAATGTTAAATATAGTCAAATTCACAAAGCACGAAGAAAATTTGGAAGGATTTTCAGTATTTGTTCTTTGCACCTGGTATTTCCATATAATATGTTGGATAAGGAATCTTATTCCTCCAACCAGTTACGCATCTTCCTAGGTACTGGACTTTCACACCGTAATAGACGGTATACTACTACCACGCCCTCCACGAGAACTGTTCCAAGCTCTAAGTTCTTCCTCTCCACGCAATCGAGAATCCGGACTAAACTTCCCCTGCACATCAGACCTTCACAGTCAAACTATGCATTCGTGCATGCTATTGATCAATTCCTTTCTCTCCCAGCTATTCTGCTCTTATTCAACGTTCATCTAACCGAAAACCAAGCTCACGAGGAAGGTCTCTACCTTTATGCCATTAATCTGCTTTCTGGCATCACCTCACCCCCCAGGATAACTTCACCTCTTTTGAATTCTGAATGCTTCGTTTGACCGCATTTCCTTAGACTTCGCCATCGACCTATCACAAAGCATACATGCTTCCACTGATTGTTTTCCGTACCGACCTATCGAATCCTGCTGATTTCACTTTGAAATAAGTCCTTCCACATGGGGTTGCATTTTAAGAGAGGCTACCTTAATACTCCTCACAGATTGTCAATATGCCTCATCCGCTCCACGATTTATTATCTTATTTAGTAATATCACGTCTGCGGTCCTAAAACCAACCTCAACAACGCCATAGAAACTGCATCAACAACTACGCCCGTGTCCGCTATATATATATATATATATATATATATATATATATATATATATATATATATATATATATATATATATATATATATATATATATATATATACAGATATATACATATGTGTGCATAACTTACCCTCCCGTAATTATTAGCACGAGCATGATAAGTAACCCAAAGCCCTTGATACACTGTTTCTTACGTTGCCTCTTTTCCACACCAGGTCCCACGAAACTGACTTCCGTAACCACCTCTGCGATTTTGGACTGGAAAATCCAGTCTCATTTCCCTCATTTAGCGTGGCTCACTGACCGAACTCAATATCAAGTTGTGACGTCATCGATTCTACCCCCACCCTATTCCCCATCTAAGTTTGTTCCGTAACCTCATCCATACTTTAGCCTCCCCTCCCACTGAATGACTACTCTAGGTGAAATATTAACCTCAATGAATCTTCTAGCTCCTGCTTATGCGTTTCCTTTTTTAGTCCTACGTCCCATGGCCTTAATTTGTCTTAGGGATCCGCTGCATTGATGAGCCCATGCTTCACTTTTGTTATTCTCTCCGTTAATCGTTGCTCCTTAGCCTGGCTGTACCCAGACTGCTTTCCTCCGTCTCATTTCCCTTTCCAGCCGTCTTTGATGCCTGGTCAACCACCTCGGATGCTACACTGACCACCCCCTGGCTGGTGCACCTAGATAAAAATGATGCACCGCCGTCTACCACTCGCTGTTCCCGTTGGTTCTGTTGTCCAAGTTCTCACAACCTGACTGATTGATCCTGGACCATGTCCCCTCATCGTGGTTGCTCAGGTCTCCGTACAACCTTCAATGATCACTCACACCTATCCCAACGGCGCGGTATGCGGTCAAATCCCCCGCTTTGGCCGGCGCACAACGGGCTTGCAGGCCGTCTGCAACGATGTGCGAGCGCGACTAGGCTGATCGATCACACCTCCTGTGTTTAATTCACGAAGTGTATTTCAGTTTGGGTGTCTAGCGCACGGTCAGCCCCACCCACTAGCACCGGTTGTGGATTGCACACTCTAACTCTTCCCGCCCTACAGCATTCATCACTATCGGTCGCGGGCCGCATGCTCCAACCATTCTTCTTCCGCCATGAATACCTCACCTGTCGTTCTTGTCAGCACTCTTATCACTTCCCTCCGGTGTCGTCCTACTTCTGTATGCACACCTACCCATTCTGTTTTTGTTCCTATCGCGTCTCACAATTACAACCCTCACTGCATGATGTCACTGTCACCCTTTCCATTTTGCTCTTCCCAATCCCAAAATATTTGCTTTCCCAACCACTTCACCCCTGTCGGCTCCCAATCAGTATTCACTTGGTACCTCCATGTGATTATAAAGCCCATTGATCGCATATCTCACTAGCTAACTTGTTGCGATATGCTTTTTTGCCCATCTCACACTTCCCACTACTACGCATCGGACATATCCGTAACCATGACCAATCACCAAATAAGAACCCGCCGTTCCAAACTTTGCATATTTTACGACCAAATTTATTATCTTTTACCACCTCCATATTTTCCATGTCTGGATCCGTAATTCTTCCGTGAATCGTCCTCATAGGCATTGCCCCGACTAGAAACTCCTGGCTTACTCCATTGGCGCAGTGGCCTGCAAGCACGCGACTCTCCAGTTCCATTCTCCCAACTCCGAAACACAACTACTTTTCATGCATTTTTGTTCCACCGCAGGCATTCCCGTCCGGATTCTTTTCTTCTTCTCGGTCTTCATCCTGTGTCATCTGCAGTGAAAAGATCTGATTCATCATCTCTTACATGATTTTCTTCGGTCAACACTCTCGTCTGCTTCGGACATTGCTCGCCACAGACATCTTCGTTGTGCCGCCTAGGCTGAGCTGCCTTTCCGCGTTCCACCCAATGTAAATTCATCGTGCCCTCATCATTCTCACCTACAGTTTCAAACCGCATGCTCTGCCACTACCTGATCTTTCTGATCCTCCACTTCCTCATTCTCCATCTATGTTATTCGCTGTTACAACTGCTTTATCTTTGAACCACAGCTCTTCTAACCTCCAAGTTACCCTTCCCCAGTGACCTTTTACACCTCTCCAACCACCACGTACTCCCATTCGCTCTGCGTTCTCCAGCCGTTTTCGCGGCCACCTTCTCGCTGCGTAATGTACGTCCATTTAATAACGCTTCACCCATGTTTGACCGTCACCACGTGTTACGCCTGCAATAATCAGACCGTTAGATTCACTCTTACCTTTGTTCGTCGACCCTTCCCTCGTTTGCGGACTTCTGCTCACAGCCATCACTTCTGTGATTTCAAAGTTGGTTCTCTTTTGCTGTTGATCCCTCATGTTTACCTCCCACAAACAAATGCACCAGGGTTTGTTCAGTTAACTCCGCACCATTTGACCCAAACCTACCCGTCTCTTCCAAGCACTGCTACTTCGTCGTCCCGTCTCTTCAACGTTATTTGCTCATGCTCTGATGTATATCTATATATTTATGTATCCGCTTATTGTCTCTGCCCCTTCCAGCCCTTCCCCGGCTACTTCTCTTGCCATCATGCCACTACCCCTCATGATATGCTTTCTTTTTTTCTATATATGTGCCTCAAGCTTACCTTATCTTGATCCCTGCGCGGCATTGAGGCCACCTGACTCTTTCTTTACGTCCTGCATTGCCAGCTCCTTGTTTTTAAGTTGAAAAAGTCCTTTTACTTCAGTAACAGTTCATAGCCACCTAGTGCCCGGCCATACAACTCAAATTTTCGTTCTCCTTTTCTTCTTTATTTCTCCGTTCATTTTTCATCGTCTCTCGTAAAGAAAGTTTCTCATGTCGATTTTCAGTCCTACTCATGTAAAACCCACAAGTTACGCTCTCTTCCACTTGGCCCAGCCAAATGCTGTATCTGACCTAGACCTTCAGATTCACCTCCGGGTTCACTTAAACTCCCTACAAAACTCCTTGGTGCTCATACATTCATCTCCCTCTAATATCCCCTTTATCTCTTCCTACACCCCTTGTGCTGCGCATTTCTAAATTTTTCATGACTTTTGCCTGTCATTTTTGGCGATTGTAAAATTTTGGTCATGATTAAGGCATGCTCCGGGCTTCTCCGAAATAAACTACTGCTACTATTATTACTACTGTTTGCAGTACCTGTGTCGAAGCATTCATGAGTCGTTGGTAGACCGCCTCCTTTTACCATGGAGCACAGGAAGGAACCTTTTCTGACAACCTGATATTTGAAAACAAGGCGTAGGCAAACATACGTTTTCGGTGATTTCATTCTCAAGCCAATTACAATCACATTTATTTGAACCAAATTAAGGGAAGGAAAAAGACAAATTTAATCTGTTAGTCAATCAGTCCGTCAGTCACTCGATTGGTTAGCCGACTCATCGATAGATGAACAGGGGACATGGTAAAATCACGTGTCGTCGTCAGAGGCTTGGGTCGGCATCACATTCGAGCATGACGTCATTGACCTTCGGCCACGGAAGTTCAAGTGCTTGGACCAGCTTCTTTTGTGAACAAAGCTTGGGCCGCAATAGCCGGATGCTAATTGCCTCAGCCGTCGCTAGTGTCCTATATCTGACTGATTTTGACTCGTTCGGTTGAACCCTGTATAGGACACTGAATGATGTAGCCGGATCAGCCTTGTGGCCTGTGTCTAACAGATGGGCGAGAATGGAACTCAATACAGCCCTTCTTCCTCCATGTTGAAGCCAACGTGGTTGATACTTTAAATGCGTTTGGATAAATGCCTCGTCGTTCGACCCACATAAGTGGCACCACAGCTGCACTTGAATTGATAGATCATCATTGAAGAGGTCAACAAAGGCAACTTATCCTTGTTCTCGCATTTTATGATGGTCGATGTCGAGAAAAAGCACCTAAGCTTGGCAACGTTGAAAGTGGCTTTGCATGTGGCAGATAAAACCCTGCTTACTCTCTCGGCAGCCGCATCCCCCTTGTGAGGGAGTTTGAGGAACAAGGTTTTCTTTTCCACCTGTGATATCCCTTCTGGTTCTGTTCGGTATTTTATATTACGTTCAATGAATCTGTCGGGGTAGCCGTTTTCCGACAGGATCCGACGAATCATTCTTAGCTCCGCCTCTAGTGTATCATCCGAGCAAATACGTGTAGCTCGGGATACTAAGCATCTTATGAAGTTTCGCTTCTAGCCGATTGGAACAAAGCTGTGGAAGTTTGTATATTGCCCAGTCCATGTTGTTTTCCTGTGGATTCCCCTTTGGATAGAGCCGTCCGCGCGTCTTGTTAGATCGACGTCCAAAAATGGGAGATGATTATCAACTTCTGTCTCAACCGAAAACGTTATGGCTGGGTGTGCAGCGTTGAATAGTCTTATCACTTCTCCCACGTTCAAATTCCGCTCACCAAAACAAAATATGTCGTCTACATAACGGTAATATTGAGTTAAACCATCTATAGTTGCATTCAGTTCATTGGCTTCCAATTTGGCCATGGAGATATCGGCCAGAAGTGGACCCAAAGGGGATCCCATTGCGACACCATCTTTTTGTCTGTAGTATGCGCCATTGAATAGGAATTGTACATTAAGTGTGCACCTAAGCAACAATTCTTTTAGGTTATCCGTCGGAATTTGTATCGATATACCTTCTCGTTCAATGAACGCGCAAACAAAGTTCACTGTTTCTACGAGGGGTACATTGGTGAACAGAGATTTCACGTCTAATGAAAACATTTGCTTCTGCTGAACGTTCACATCTTTGATGGCCTCAACGAACTGGAAGCTGTCACGCAGCGTGTGCTTGACAAGCCTTTGTCGGACTGGCTCCAAGAGTCCTACCAACCACCGTGCTGTAGCATGATGGGCCGAGTTAGTCATAGATAAAATTGGACGAAGGGGTAGGCCAGGTTTGTGTACTTTTGGTAACCCATAAAGACGAGGCATAGTTGAACCCACAGGTTTGAGTTTCTCAAAGAGACTGGATGATATATATCCATTGACTTTCAAATTCCTCAATGCGTTAGTAATTTCTTTCTCTGCACGTTCCGTTTGGTCTTTTCCCGATAAATCATGAGTGAATTTAGATTCGTCACCCAATATGTCCAACAGCTTAGAAACATAATCAAAACTATTCATTACCACTACCCCACTTCCTTTGTCCGGTCTACTGAAAATTATCTGTCGATTTCGTTGTAACTGCTTGAGTTCATCTATATGTTTCTTTGTTAGAAGGCCATGGTTTGGAGTTTGATATCTCCGATACTGGTAGCACGCTGTGACTAGTGAGATTTTGAAACTTTCCAGGTCAGTCAGTGATCTCGGTATTAAGTCTTTGATTTGTCCCATGAGGCTCCCAAAGGGGACCTCCAGACCTATCTGGTTTTCGTTCTTGCGCGGATAACAAAACCTTGACCCGAGGGACAGGGCTCCAATTAAAATCGGACTCAATATTACATCAGAAACGTTGTGCACGTACCGCTCAGGTGTAGTCGGAAAGCTCGCCTGTGGTTTGAGTTGGCTTAGCGTCTGGTTCAGAGCTGACAATTTCTTTTCCGAACGGCTTTTTGTGATTTGTTGTGCGTACTTCGTGAACAGTTCTTTATCCGTCTCACACAGAGATTCAACAGCGACCTGGCGTTGAGCCATATTACGTTCCAACTCAGAAATTTTAGATTTCACGGTGTCCAACTGATTTAAAGCATGGCGCTTGAGTGTTTTACTGCTAGGATATATCCGGTATCGGCGTAATACGGATTGAAAATAGGACAGTTGAGTGGTAGACGTCCGCACCTGAGGCAAAATAATAAGCTGCAGAGTCGAACCAATGGAACTTTCTAGGAACACGTAGCGACCACCTTCGACGCAAATCAAATCAAAGTCGATTCCAAACAACCACGTTACAGTACACAACAAATTAAACAATTCCACGATAATCAAACCTCACTGGTGTCCCTCCTGGGCTCTTAAGATCCAAATTGAACATCAGATCAACAACTGCAGCTGAATCACAGCAAAATGCTAGAAAAAGAAGGTGCAATTACCGAATACAGTCACAACGAAGTTTAATCTGGGCGAATCACGCTTAAGGCAACTGTTAGAGTCCGGTTGGTGACGAGGATTTAGGGCAGTAAAAAATCCATCAGAACTCTGGCAAAGGTAGCCCATAAAATGAAAGTGTTTTTAGCATTATGAATGTCGATGAATGGAACGGGGTGTCTTGAATTCCTTTTCACGAACCCTGACTTCCTCGAGAAAAATGCGGTGATCGGATGTACCGTGAGACAGAAAACGCACATATCCCTCAAGTGTGTGTATTTCAGTGCATAACAAGGAACTGTCAGCTGCAACCACGGACGAACTCACTCCTTTTGGCGCGGACAATGTCGCTTCTGTGTGAGGGTCTCGACAGCCAGTTTACCAAAACTGACTCGAGCAATCCCTGCTTATCGGGACTCAGTACTGCACTTCTTGTGGCCTGGGTTATTTCCATCCCCAAGATATCACTGATGGCCCTGGCCCTCAAACCCTGGAGACGCTTGGTAGCACCCGGGTAACCCGTTTCATGTCCTGTAGTGAAATATTTTCTGAGTGTTCTTTCATAGTTGAGCACTTTCAGTGGCAACTTGGTCAGGGCATCTGGGTCTTCCATCAGAGGCTGCAAACCTTGCAGCAAGCCGTCGGCCAGTGAACGAGGAACTACGTGACCTTGTCCACACAAATCCTTCAAACTCTTATTCTATTTCGTGCCAGTCTTGGAGGCAAAGCGGCATAGTCTGAAATCCCATCTCACTCTGTCCCTCACAGTAGTGCATCAGATAAAGAAATCCTGTACATTATCCCCTAACTCCACCTTCAACTTCATATTTGAACTTTTTCACAAACCTCCAGTAGATAGTGGGACAGTCCGAAAATGATTCCAGTTCCATATTCGGTGAATCAGAACGATAACCCACCACCGGTCCTGCAGTGAGATCCAGCGGTTTGTTCTTCAATCATCGTTTGGTAACCGGCGATCACTCAAGTGGCAAGGCAGATGTTCAATGCCTTCACGTCCCCTCAACTTCATCAGTATGGCCGAGGTTCTCCACTTCCTCGGCTAGTTCCAAACAACTTCATCATTTCCATCACATTTTTCACTTCGAGCAGCTTACTTTGTCTGTTCAACACTTCCAGTTCCGCCGCCAGCCCTTCGTTCATTTGAGCCGTCAACTGATCAACTTTAGCTGTATGGAAAACCGAACTAAGCCTAAAACGACTTTATTTGGTAGTATCCGAGCAAGAGAAAACCGGAACCAGTAAGAGAAAGTGTTCGGTACAACTGCAGAATACCGTCCTTTGATTTGGAACGGATTCTGAGCAGCTGTGTGCCTACATTACTCTTATATTGGCTAGGACATTCAGAACGGTAGAGTCCATTCAACGGAACGTTTGAGCTGCGCTTGGTGGTTGGTTCTGACGCAATCCGAGACGAGGTCTTTTATAACGAGCCGCGGTACCGATTACGACAGATTAAGAGACTCTTCAACAACTCAACATCAGCA
Organism: Fasciola hepatica; assembly: GCA_948099385.1. Taxonomy (NCBI): domain Eukaryota; kingdom Metazoa; phylum Platyhelminthes; class Trematoda; order Plagiorchiida; family Fasciolidae; genus Fasciola; species Fasciola hepatica. The sequence continues at coordinate 1,281,344 of CANUEZ040000012.1, read as the reverse complement.
GTGCTCCTTCTGGGCCCTTACACTTCAAAATTGAATGATGGATCAACAGCTGCAACTAAATTAAAGCTCAAGGATGTTATCAGATGAGAAAACCAAATGATGTCACAGCAAAGACGAAGGTCAGCCAGTAATGTCCGAAACTGTAGCAGGAACGGTGGATCTCCACAAATAGGCGAGATGATCTGCCTGAAGTGAACCGGAGGTAGGCTTGGGCACGGACATACCCAGAGAAAGGAGGCAGAAGCTCTTACTAGACGGAAGTGTGAACTCTCCTTGGGAGCAGGGAATTCTGGGGACAAACAATTATGAGCTAAAGAGTGAAGGAAAGATGCTGGGGCTAAAAAGGTCGTAAACGCTGTCGATGGCAATATTCAAGTCCGAAAGGGTGAGGGGTTAGACTTTGAATGTAGCAGCAGAGCAGTGATAAATTTATGAGTAAACTGTAGCCCTAGATCCGGCGGTACAGGTACAAGACAAAAGTGAGTGTCCGATTTTAATACAGTTTGCATGAAATAAAACAAACAACCGAAATTTCTTCAAATATTATTCTCACTAATTAAATAGTTCCGTTTGTAATTTGAATTGCAACTTACGGAATAACGTTTCTCGAATCCCTTTGAATTACGCTTCTATTATAAGACCACAGCGAGGCAAGCTATTAAATCCTCTACCATTGCTGAGCTGACTGGAAATAGATAAGAAATTCTGCGACCCAGAAGGAGCTTCAGCTCTCCGGATGTGAAGAAACTTACTACGGTTTCCTACATGGATTAGGTGAGAGTGGGCATTGAAAAGTTCAGGGGAAAAGAGACCCAGGCAGAGACTCACAGGTGAACGGAACGTTGCCAGTCCCCTGCCCTCAACATCAAAGCCGAACGGGGCACGAAAATCAGTCCCAAAGAATCAGAGCCATCAATATACCAGAGATGGTGAAAGCCTTGGAGTGAATAGTAAGCCCAACTTTGAAAGTCGCAGAGCACCAAACAGAGGGACCGAAAGGAGATCTGTAGAAGGCAAGGGCCGGAAGGGAACTCGCTGCGATGAGATGCCCTGAGGCTCTCATACCGCGCATGGGGAATCGATGATTAGGGAATGTAAACCAAGGTGGCTTTGAATAACAGGAGGGTACCGGATTTACTAGGGCTTTAGGGCATTACCAAAGTAGTAGGAAGCAGGAAAGTTTGCGGGGTCGGTTTACGGAAGACACCAGGGATTGAAGGTTGACGAAAGAGGCCGATCCTGGATGAGCTCGTAAATCCGAACGTTAGGGAGCAGCTGCTAGGAGGAGAGAGGGGGTATTTCATCGCACAAAGAAGAGATATCTCGTGGATCCTGATATTCCAAAGATAGATTCGAAGGCACGGGGAGGTGCTATTCTAGGAGAGTGGGAAGCTTACCAAATGCCCCAACACGGGTTCGCCGGAAGCAAGCCTGGGGATAAGAAACCGAGCCCTATAATCACAGCAGCCCACCTGGTAAGCACATTCAAGTGGTGATCGCAATTGAAGTTTTATCGGAAGATTTGACGTCGGAAACCTGTTCGATAGAAGACGAAAGTAGTCCCAGGCAGCCGGTCGTAAGATCCTCAGGGCCGACAAAAGGTGCATCGGAACTGTAGTGCCCGTGAGGCTTATACAAGTTTTCGACCTGATGGAACAAACAATCATAGAGGTGAACAAGCAAACCACGACATTGAGCCCACCAGAGGCGAAGACCGTAGCGGCCACTCGGGTACTCCCTCCGCGGCGAGACACAGACTAAAGGAGGAAACTGCAGTTAACCGAAAGGGCCACTGCGGTACTACATACCAATGCCCGCAGCACTGGGAATAAATGGGAAGATTTGACCGTTAGGGCCGCCCGCGGTGAAACTGAATTAGTCGCCGTCCCAGAGCTCTGCTGCCCTAAAAAGACCATATTCCACAGGGAGTCTAGGACCACCATCGCGTTCTTCGATAAGGGGGGGGGGAGAGACAGGGCAGGTAATGGATTAGCCCTCCTCGTTAGAGTTGGGCTGGTTCACATCGAATAGGATATTTGTGCACAGCAAGCACCTAAACGTGTGTTATTATCGCAGGGATGCAAAACGTGCAGACAGCGGTTGCATGCGTAAATAGAGGCCAAAACTCCACCTTGGACGATGACAAAAGATTGATAGATGCCTTACGGTAGATTCAAGCACCAGCAGGCGGACGTCTAACCATGGGTGACTTTAACCTACCAGAAGTGGTTAGAAAAAGGTAAGTGTATCTCCGACATGAAAAAAATTACTTTGTCGACCGAAAGCCCCACAGAGTACCGGTCCAGCATATTTTAAGAAACAAGAGGTGCATAGCAAAGAGACAGCCTTGGCTGCTTGACCTTGTGATCACTAGGCACGAACAGCAGATAGACGGGTCAGATTTGCTGCCACCATTAGCAAATATTATCGTGCAATCACCAATTCCCCCCTCTACCACATCAGGCATGCAAGAGCCCTGGGAAAAATTTCTCAGAAACGTTTGAGAGGCATAAGACAGGGATTCAGAACTAGACTAGGGGATGGAGCATGAGGAGCATAAAATGAAAGGAATGGGGTGGAGGATCGGAGGCAATCTTCTGGGGTTACAGAACTGTTTTGTCCCACCTCAGGGGGTGGGCGAAACTAGGGGCAAGCCAGCTTGGTGGACACCGGCCGTTCGATGAGCGATAAAATCGGGGACAAAACTGACAGCCCTTCAAGGCCACTGGAAGCTGAAGAGCATGATTACAGTAAAAGGAAGATAGAAACTCAGACATGAAAATCTAGCGAGGGCAAATAAACCTGTGAACTGGCCATGCCTAAAGGGGCTAAAAAGGACCGAAAAACGCTGTTGTAGATATGCTTAGTCAAAGGCTCCGCTCAGGAATGAAAGGGAAACCTCCGATTCTGAGGATGAGGTGCAAATAGGTGGTGGCCATCAAAGGAAAGCCGATGCCTTGAGCCTACGCCTTGAAGGCGTACATAGATATGGCAAAGGACTACAAGCACTGGCCCAAAATAAATGGCTGCTTCCCCCTTTTCTAGTCCAAAACCTCTGGAGAGGGAGACAGAAGAACCACTGGAGGGGCATAATATGCAAAAGTTGGCGGGGCCTGATGGTATGCACCCCATCATCATAAGGCCGTCGGCTGCCACGATCAGTGGTACGCCATTTCCCCATTCTGTGCCATACTAAATCGAAGGACATTACCGTTGGGCTGGAAAATAGGGACGGTTGTATCTGTCCACGAGGGCTGGCCGTGTCCAGAAGAGAATAAACTCCCTGCAAGCCCTACATGCGTACTATGCAAGTGTTTGGTGACTGGTAAGCCGACACACGCAAATACCCAATCAACCACGAGCTGTTTCGTATGGCGTAGCTGGACTGGTAGGGTGGAGGAGTTTGTCACTTAGACTTCACTGAGGCCTTTGGCTTGGTCAGCCATCGCCTGTCAATGGACAAACAGAGGACCCTTGGGATAGAATGGCAAATACACAAGTGAGCGTCAGCCTGCCTGACAAACAAGAAGTTTCTTGCCGGAGTAGGAGCCTGCAGGTTGTAAGCGACCGAGGTAACAGGCAAAGTACTTCAAGGGCCAGTTTTGGGCCCACTGCTTTTCCTCATGTATATAAGTGACTCTGCAGAAGATTTAACAATTTCGTGCTTCTTTCTGAGGATGTACAAATTCCTAGGATCAGAAGACTGTGATCACTTAGCAGGGGACCAGAGGCAGGAGGTTGGCTAGACAAACGAGCAGGATATGCCAATAAAGGGAAGCTAGGGTCATTCACCAGCTGGAGCTTTAGTGGAAGTGACCGCAATGAGAAAAGGTGGATCATTCGCAGTTGACACGACGAAGTCAACAGGAGAATTGGGCGAAAAAAGGCCAGCAGGCTTCAAATGAGTTGACCTGAACACTCACGGGGCCAAGGGGGAACTCTTTCTGCTTTGCTCGGTATTTTCCTGCAGAACAAGGAAAGAGTTCATACCTACGTACAAGGCGGAATGTGGCGACTAGGAATGACCTTACAGGCTTGAAAACGGCTTATGAAAAAAGGATGCGGCTTGCCAAGAAAAAGCCAACCCGCTAGCCATTCGGCGGATGAAGGAAAACACTACCAATTTTATGAAAATTTGCAGGCATGGAACACATCCCACCCGTGCAAAAAGACCCAGACGAGATCCAACTGAGGGGTGGAAAATCGCGCAGCGATTATCGGGTATAAGTATGGAGGAAAGATTTGAGCACACAACGGATCAGAGAACGAAGAGAAACAGTCAAGATTTGTGGATAAGAAGCTCTAGGCTAATTGTCCGAACAAACTCCTCCGGCAATAGACTGGTGTGAATGTGGAATAGACTAGATGAATTAACAGGTGGCGCACAAGGTGTGAGGTATTTCAAAGGTGTACTGGCTGCAAAGTAGGACGAGCCGTTTGCAGAAGTGGCATAACGAGGATTAGGGAGAAATTATATTTTACTCGAATCCCTTCAGTTACCCTGTGTCCGCGCCTTTGATCTAGGGCACTGGGTGTGGTGGAACGCACAAGTCATGGTTGTCTCCCTCCTAGACGGTGAGAAAAGTACTTCTACTCCTTTTTTTCTCAGCCAAATTGAAGTTACGAACCACTTGGTTCGACAAAATTGGAAGGGGCCAACGAAGTCACAGTAGTAAATGCCGGTATCCAGTGGAGTATATACCACGATATTTGCTCAAAATGGTTTCACCGGGCGCGCAGCGAGGTGGCAAAGAAGGCCTTGTTGATCTTCCAGGACAATAAAAGTCTAACCTGGGAGTGCTCAGGGTCCGGAGCATGTTGAAGGAAGCTGTCTCGAGAGTTATCCACCAAAAGGGATAAGATAGGCAGGGGAGCCACGCCAAGCACGAGCCTGGGCTTGGGGACCGGTGAGGCCTATGATATCTCGGAGCTAGGCAGCGACAGCACGGGAGATGGTTTCCTCCTGATGCCAGCACGTAAACCATCCCCCTCCAACCGTGGGTGGAAGGGGCGAAATTGAAACCAAGAACGGCATGTATAACCTCTAAAGTTAAATTTGGAGGGGAAGCGAGTCGGTTGACAGACCCTGTTCTAGACCGAACCACGCAAATGGAACAAATAAGGGTACAAGCTGCATCTCTGGCGAATGCCATCACAGAAGCCCAGGTCTACCCTCAGATAGCCGCAGGGAAGGATGGAAATGAAGTAGCGGGGGGTTTGGACGAGCAGTTCCGCAGAGGGATACGGCAGCGGAACCAGAACTTAAGACAACGAGTAACGGATATTCTAAGACAAGCTGGAGTGCCAAATCGTGCACTTGGTGAAGAGGTGCTACGGCTAGGTAGATGGAGACCCAATGCTGACGGGCTAGCGTCTGGGAGGCCAACCCCAGTCCAGTTTGGCAACCTTGGGTATCGGAATGCAGTTCTCGTGGCTGCGGGCTAGATCAAGGGAACTCCAAAGGGAGCAAAACCATTCAACCGACTAACTCGTCGTCATGCAGGGCCCATAATACTTGGCAAGACACCAGAATACCCGCCCCGTCTCGGTTGGCGGAAGCGGCAAGCTCACCAGGCACACCGTGGTTTTTGGTGCTTCCGACTCAGTTGGTTGTCCACAGGGCCTTGCGCAACCAAAGCAATCCGGTGCCGGCAAGAGGCCTACCATCCCCAGTATTGCGCCTGAGACCAACAGCTGAGCATTGGAGCCAGCGAAACAACAAGAGCCCGGCGACTTGAAAAGCTCCATGGAACGTAGAAGCCAGCAAAAGCACCACCGCAGCACGACTGGGAAACCAGGACGTGGCGAAAGACGGAGGAAGCATTCGGAAGTAGAACTTGAGTGCGAAAATGAAGCACAACAACCCAGTGCGTTGCTACACAATCAGCACGAAGGTTAACCAAGCCTCACCTAAAAGCCTCCTGAGTGTCAACCGTCACCTGAGTGTCTTCTTCGAAACAAAATTGGACACTCTGGTGAAGCCCGGGTGCGGCTCTAGTGGTGGTCAACGAAGTTAAATAAAACGAACCCCCTTACTCCCAGTCGGTTTTACACACAAACTTGGACTTAGTACACCTGAGTACGTGTATCTCTGCCGGTCGATGTACTATTATTCCAGGGCATTTGGAAGTGGGCCGCCGGCGCAACAATGAGCTTAACCGTAATTCCACACATACCACCTGGCGGAATTAATTCCCAAAGTGCACTCAGAAACTCGGAGCCCTAAAACAGTTATTACATCGGGAAAATGAGTTAATATAAACGTTTTACGAAATAGTTCTATTCCGCCATTTTGATTCATGCACTTACACCGCGATTTTCAACGAACAATTGTTATTCGCCCACGTGTTCTTGCAGTGCATTTAGCAGGTTCTGGAACGAAAGGAGTGATGAACATTTATGTTGGAAAAGGGTAGTACAAAATTTGGTTATACATTTTAATTTTACCGATGGACTTATGAGATGGTTGTGCCAAAGATAAGAAATTAAAACTGATCGAATCGTAAATGATCTCGACCCCTTCGGCTTGTACCGTGACGTCCTGGAAAGATTAACCGGTGCTAGTGGTCTCACTCAGTTTACACGGCTGTAATCAACGTTGTACATTTTCGTTCGTGAAAAAGAATTGTAGCCTCAGGAAAAAGTCGTCGGTTACAGCGCTTTACTGCAGATAATAGAGTGACAGAACGCCACACTCACCGACAATATTCAGCAAACTTTTGTATTCCCAAGTGAATATTGTCCACAATCATCCCCCTGGATTCATTTTTGAAGATGACATTTCGAAATCCACGTTCGCGTAACTTGACGCACGCATTCATCGGCAGTTCTCGTTTTTGTGGCAACCAGGAATTGTAACTGTGAGTCTCAGAATTGTAAAAGCAGAAAATGCCGTTTGTTCACAAAGGGTTAACCCCCAATTTCTTCGTTCAGTCTGTTGAAATCTAATGCGCTTCGTACGATAATAATGCAATCCAATAGCTTCGCTGATGCACCCGCATTGTCCGATTTTGCAAGGTGAAGGTTAAGATCCTCTAACGCTTGCTGTATCTCGACAACACGGAATGTGGGATCGTTCAATATAGCTGCGAACATTGAACATAACATCCGAACTTGAATATAGAAACCAAAGTTTCCCGTAAGTACTTTTTTCGAAGGCTTGGCCTTTCACATTGTGACCTTTGTAACTGTTTACGTCTCCCCAAGAAAAATATGTGGGACAATTTATATTAAACTTATAGATCATGTTTAATGTCTGGAGTTTCCCTGGCGGGGGTTGACGTCATTGGTATAATTGAGTGCGTTACAACTTGGAACCTAGGAAAATATTGAAATTTATAAATACGTATATCGTGGCTGCCGGACGCTAGTCACATTTTTCCATGGCATTTGAGTGTTCGTCTACTTTTCGCGCGCCCACAAAATCCAGAATGGGCCTACACGCAGAACGAAGTCCGTGCTAAAGACCAAATAATTTTCCCATCATTCCGCGACAGACAATTTGCATGTAGTCTTTGGGGGCCAGGGCTATCATATCCACAGACGGTACTCCAAACGAGCGACTGCCAGTATGGCGACTGCCTTGGCGACGATTTCGAGAATCAGCGTCATAGAGTAGCCTCTCGGTGGTTGCCGGGAAGATGAGCCGGTTCGGATGTAGTAGCCTTGTTGTGCGCCTCTGTGATAGCTGTAAAACCTGTTTCAGTATTGCATTTCGCTTAGCCCAAAATGTACATACCCTTTTGGATCCTCCTTGGTGGCCCCAGAAACGACTTCGGATCCAATGTCAAATCAAGCCGTTCTTGTCCCAGAGCTTGTAATAAAACCCTCAAACAGGCCATCGATGAATGGATTTGTATTGCAGCTTGCCTCACAACATCCCTGGTCAAAGGAACGTCCGGGAAATCTAAATTTACAAACCCAGTTATCTTCTGCAGGCACACTCATTATTTTGCTCGGTGTCCCAAATTTGCTTCCTCTAACTCTGGACGATAACTGTGTTGCATATATTGCTGATCACCATGAAAATTACCGTTCGCGAAAGTGATCGCAGCCAAATCAATTGACGCCGGTTCCTTGTTTGGTGCGCACTTAGTATTACACATCACGTTCCCATAACCGGTAATAACTAGCGGTTCAGTGTGCAATACCTGACAGCGGTACAAGCAGCAGCAACCATGACTTGTTTCACCGCAAGTGCCACCGGTGAGTCCTTCGTTGCTTCAGGACTGTCGAAGTCATCAACTGAATGGCCTGAATCATTACTCGTTGAAAAGGAACAGTGGCCTGAAAGATTGTAACAAACTTCATAGGAGCTATCTATGTACATCGTCGTTCTATATGAGGGACGAATAGAAATCGGTCGTATTGACCCTGTGGACTGCGATCGGCTTCTTGCGCCTTCACGTTGTAGTTTTGGGATAGCCAAGCAATTAGGGGTTTTCCGTGTATAGATGGGATGTACATGAAAGTAAGTTACATATACCCACCGAAGCACCACAAAAATTGACCAAACTTGCTGGAAGCCTAACAGTGTCATCGATCCAATGGCAACGGAGAAAAATCCCCAAAAGCCGGTGGCCATGACGTTAACGCATTAAAATAAATGGAACACGTAAATAAACAGAACACGGCTAAATGTACAATAAATATAAATAATCATTTTTATTGTGATCTTCGATCACGAAAAATTGGCTTCGAAAGTTTTATATAGCCACGACTGGAGAGATTTCTGTACCTAAAATCAGTCGAGTCCAAGCCATCATATATTTCGAATTGTGGCCTAATAGAGACACTCACGGGAAATCTCTTACAAATACAATAGATTCTGCGGCATTTCTATATATTTGAATTTTTGAGGAGTATTGAAGCGACTTTCTGCGACCATCCTCAGAGGGGCATGCAGGTGGCGGTCAAATGTCCCTTTGTGCTCCCACGGTGGCCTAAGGGGGCATATCAGTGATGCACTGTAAGCATGCAGTGACAAATGTCTGCTGGGATATTTGGCAATGACAACCAGGAATGTAGAGAAGTGCCCGATACTCGGGGGCTTCGATGCCCTTGAAGTTGATTGGCACACGACCTGGGCACCTGAAGGGTTAAAGAAGACGTTCAAGCGAGGCTTAGGAACGTATCTTCCCTGCGGTCGTACGGTTAGATACTAACAAAATCCCCTCTATCAAACGAAAATAGATGATGCGATTTGGTGTACAGATGTGAAAGTGTATTCTATTACCCTGTTACTGAAACAGCACTGATGCGATAAGTATACGGAATGCGAGCGAAAGCAATGGCGAGGCAGAACGGTCGAGGTCATTAAAGCAGTCCCGCCACTGGAATGCGGGGAAGTTTGCGAAAAATGCTCTTAAGCTGTAGGCATACCAACGCTATTTGTGCGCGTGCTTGAGTGCAAGGTACTTGAATGTAATTTTTCTGTAGGTTGCCGACGGGCAGAATCCATGATATGTATGAACCGTAGCATGATGTTTGAGCGTAAGTCAGATTCGTTGCTAATGACATCGGTTGCGTGAATTGTTATCCGGGTATGCCATACTTTTAACTTCTAGCGTCGAATAACCGTGAACCAATGGGGTACTGGGGAGCCAAATCGGTGGGTTTGTCGGTGACAAGTAACTACAGTGATAGTGCAGAACCCGGACGCAAACGTTGGTGCCAAAATTCTTCGTATTTTCTGTGACCGGCGAAGAGTACCATAAAGCAATTTACTATAATACGAAAACAGATGGGAAGCTGACGAAGCAATCGCAAAAAACGTGACCAGTATACTGTATTTACTAAGGATATATAATAAATGGTGTCAAAAAGATGAATAAGACAGTTATTATTGAGAAGCGCAGCAATCAGGTGGTGGTTGCCCTAGTCGCCAAAAACGTGCTGGGCATGTGATCTTCCGACCGAAACTTCAAGAGTGAGTCTCATTTGCGGACGGGTTTATGGGGGTGTTCTGAAATTTTTCTTTTTCTCGTCTTTCATATTAGCTACCAAACCGACAACCATGTTTGTAGAAGCGGTGGAAAGATATAAAGCTTTCATCATCATCCACGCGAACATCGCTAAGACAGCATAGAGGGAGAACCAGAGAATAGGAGCCTCGAGGGCTCACATTTGACGAAGGCTTCTTGTCGTGGTGCCACATCTTGTGGTTCAATGGGGCCTGGGGTCGGTTTTGCTTCTACTGGGGTTCTTTTGTTCTGGAAAAGAGGGAATGGGTGGTCAGACGACGCGAAGCTTGCGGAGCTGTGGTGACCACTGAGACGAATGACGTCTGGTTTTTCTGTAGCAGTATGTCAAGATCTCTGGAGCCTTCAGAGCAAGAAACTGAATGCTAATTTAGCTCGAGTTACCATGTTATTCTATCAGATATGATCTGAAACCCACCTTCGGCAAACGCTAGTCTGTCCGGCGCCAGTCAGCGGGGTGATGCAGTCACTGATGGTCCATTAGTGACAATGTTGTGTGACACAGGATGGGCCATTGAATCTATTTTTTCTGATAGTCTAGTCAAAATGGGTAGTTTGATAAATAAAGCCCGAAAACCGTGAAGAATTTTAGGAGTCGAAACTGTGATTCAGCGTGCACCTGTTCAAGCTGAGACCCGCAAATTTATTGTCTGACGAAGGATCGATGAGCTGCAGCCTGAGTAGATCAACAAGTAGCTCATGGCGTTGCAGGATTGCGAGCCACATCATGCCTTTGGGAAAGTCCGAAAGGATGGACCTCCACAGAATCCGCATTCGAGATCTCAGGTTGGCAGCTAACTGTCTCCTGTCGTAGGTAGGAATAGGGGGACCATTCGCCGCCGGCAGCCCAGGTAAGGAGGCAGGTGGCCTGTCCGTACCCGACGGCAAGACAGAAACTCGGGCTTCAGTATCATCTATGAACCCAGCATTGTTGCACTAGTCATGCGCGTAATATAAATGGCCAACCCGAGACTGATTGTCAACAAATAAGGCCCCTTTCATTAGCCAGCTACAGCTTTTCCCACGGAGTATGAACCCGGCTGTCCGCAACTATGGGCGGCTGGTCCAAAACCAGATGGAACCAGCCAATGAGCTGATAGGATTTTCTGGTTTCGTAGAGCCAGGTGGGGCTGATTCACGGCCAAAGTGGGCAGTGGAGAGCACCCGTCCTAACCTTAGTTTGCGAGTGGCGATTCCAGGAGTGTGCACTTCCACTCCGACCTTAAAATACTGTCGGCCCCAGACCGATCGGGAGTGCCTAGGTCCCTCCGGCCACTCATCCAGACCACCACCCCGATGATTGCTCGATATCTTGTCAACTACGGGGATAGCCCCACAGCCTGCAAGGACAAAGGCGTTCCCGGCCATGGAGACCGCTCGTTTAAAGGACGAATCACCGAGGAGGGCGGTAACGGTGGTGGTCCGGACACCAGAAGGAAGCCACACCAACCACAATTCCTTAACTATGGCCGAATCCTTATCGGCGGGCCCTGACAGGGACCGGATTTGGGCTAGGTGGCAGCTGGGTTTAATATCCCGGATGGAGTATCGTGCCGGTAACTGAGACCATCTCTCCTGCCGAGAGGGTAAGAAGTGCTCGAGAACAGCCTCCTTAAGCCGGTCTAACGGCTGCTCCTGGGGAGGATAAAGAACCTAGCCCCCAACTGAGGGAATGGCATCACTGAGGACGGTTTCATAAGCGTGGGAAAAATTTGGCTTCGGCCTAGGATCCAATGTGTCTCGGAATGCAGCTCTAATGCTGCGATTCAAACTTAGCCGTCGTGGGGTATAAAAGCCACCCGCTCGAAGGTAACAGCCGATAACGTGGGGCCTGTATCGAGCTGTCTCTTATCCCCAAGCACGGCTACATTGCGACAATACTTCGTAAAAATACATAGAGTGCAACAAAATTAGGAAGTACAACGGCAAATTCGCGGACCCAATGGGACGCAGAATGGTTCAGAAGGGTTAAAGCTCGTCCATAAAGAAAGCCCTGGTATTTCACTAGGGGCGGATAAAAGACACTTTCATAAGCCATGCATGAACGTCTTCCATAAGCCGTTCATTGGAGACTAGGTTGTCTTCCTCCAGATGACTTACCTGGGCATTTTTTTCTACCTTTTTCCATTAACCTCAGTATTATTGACAGCAGGCTAGCTGGCTCGCAGTTCGTAACATGTTCTCTCAAATCTTCTTCGTGTGCTAGCATGACTTCCGCAGTTTGCCACTCACTCGGTAGCCCAGCCTTCCTGTGAGATTTGGCAACAAGTGTGGCTAGGTGTTCTGCCAGCTTCCGAGCCAGCGGTCTGGGAATTGCTGGATGCATTCCATCTGGCTCCGGGGCTTGCCCCGCGCCGAGGCGGTCTAATACCGAAAGTACGTCGCCTGGTGTTATCTCCGTTTCCTTCACTGCAGTAGTCCTAGGCCACTACAGAATCGGTAGCTGTCCTACTTCGCCAATTCTGTGGACCCCTCGAAAGTTTCTCGGAGGATTTCTGCCTTCTGTTTGATGTTCTTCGCCCGGTTCCAGGCCCTACTATTGCACCTCCAACTTTTACTCACGTATTTGCCTTGACTGATTAGGTACATCAGCTCCCCTCTCCTTCGCTGTTAACAAAACGACTTAGTCATTCTTTGGTATCGGGGCGGCCCTCTATGCCACTTGGGTTCCTGATACCTCTTCAATCCTCCCTGCTCCCCCTTCAGTGCCCGCGTAGTACTGACTTACCACCAGCACGGCATCCCTCACCTATGACTCTGCTCATGGCATCTAGTTCTTCGGTCAGCCAAAGTAGGTTGCTTTTTATGCTTCACCGCATTTCATTCACCGTGCCTTCGTGGTCCCGGGCTAAAGATGATGCCATTGACGGCAACCTGTGTTCGTCCATTCCCCCGAATTCGCTTCGCCAGTTTTCTGGAGGTTCGGCCCGCAAGCCCAGGAAGTGAAACCTGATGATACCGTAGTCGCTTTTCCCCCGTGCAATTCTATGGCGAATTCCACGATGACAAAGTCCAGTGGTCCCGGAGATTGGCCATTTCTCCATGGTGTGGACTAGTTGATTTGCTGCACCAGGGTCATATCACACAATTTTTCTCGCGGGGGTTTCCCAAATGACCCTGTGGTGACCTTGAACGTTCTGAGGAAAGGACAGTTTTCTGGACACCATTTTGAAGTTATTTTCGCAGCGAAAATCCCTGACGATTGATTCCAACTCAATCGGTTCTTTCGCCTGCGTGAGCTAAACTGGACCGACTTTTCCGAGGATTCCGTCTACCTCGAGTTTGAATCACTTACTTTCGGTTTTTAGCAGACTGTACTCGTTGAAGATCAGATTTCCACTTCGCCGCCTCGGTTGTTTGCATTCCGTATATTTATCGCATCAGTGCTGTTTCAGTAACAGGGTAATAGAATACACTTTCACATCTGTACACCAAATCGCATCATCTATTTTCGTTTGATAGAGGGGATTTTGTTAGTATCTAACCGTACGACCGCAGGGAAGATACGTTCCTAAGCCTCGCTTGAACGTCTTCTTTAACCCTTCAGGTGCCCAGGTCGTGTGCCAATCAACTTCAAGGGCATCGAAGCCCCCGAGTATCGGGCACTTCTCTACATTCCTGGTTGTCATTGCCAAATATCCCAGCAGACATTTGTCACTGCATGCTTACAGTGCATCACTGATATGCCCCCTTAGGCCACCGTGGGAGCACAAAGGGACATTTGACCGCCACCTGCATGCCCCTCTGAGGATGGTCGCAGAAAGTCGCTTCAATACTCCTCAAAAATTCAAATATATAGAAATGCCGCAGAATCTATTGTATTTGTAAGAGATTTCCCGTGAGTGTCTCTATTAGGCCACAATTCGAAATATATGATGGCTTGGACTCGACTGATTTTAGGTACAGAAATCTCTCCAGTCGTGGCTATATAAAACTTTCGAAGCCAATTTTTCGTGATCGAAGATCACAATAAAAATGATTATTTATATTTATTGTACATTTAGCCGTGTTCTGTTTATTTACGTGTTCCATTTATTTTAATGCGTTAACGTCATGGCCACCGGCTTTTGGGGATTTTTCTCCGTTGCCATTGGATCGATGACACTGTTAGGCTTCCAGCAAGTTTGGTCAATTTTTGTGGTGCTTCGGTGGGTATATGTAACTTACTTTCATGTACATCCCATCTATACACGGAAAACCCCTAATTGCTTGGCTATCCCAAAACTACAACGTGAAGGCGCAAGAAGCCGATCGCAGTCCACAGGGTCAATACGACCGATTTCTATTCGTCCCTCATATAGAACGACGATGTACATAGATAGCTCCTATGAAGTTTGTTACAATCTTTCAGGCCACTGTTCCTTTTCAACGAGTAATGATTCAGGCCATTCAGTTGATGACTTCGACAGTCCTGAAGCAACGAAGGACTCACCGGTGGCACTTGCGGTGAAACAAGTCATGGTTGCTGCTGCTTGTACCGCTGTCAGGTATTGCACACTGAACCGCTAGTTATTACCGGTTATGGGAACGTGATGTGTAATACTAAGTGCGCACCAAACAAGGAACCGGCGTCAATTGATTTGGCTGCGATCACTTTCGCGAACGGTAATTTTCATGGTGATCAGCAATATATGCAACACAGTTATCGTCCAGAGTTAGAGGAAGCAAATTTGGGACACCGAGCAAAATAATGAGTGTGCCTGCAGAAGATAACTGGGTTTGTAAATTTAGATTTCCCGGACGTTCCTTTGACCAGGGATGTTGTGAGGCAAGCTGCAATACAAATCCATTCATCGATGGCCTGTTTGAGGGTTTTATTACAAGCTCTGGGACAAGAACGGCTTGATTTGACATTGGATCCGAAGTCGTTTCTGGGGCCACCAAGGAGGATCCAAAAGGGTATGTACATTTTGGGCTAAGCGAAATGCAATACTGAAACAGGTTTTACAGCTATCACAGAGGCGCACAACAAGGCTACTACATCCGAACCGGCTCATCTTCCCGGCAACCACCGAGAGGCTACTCTATGACGCTGATTCTCGAAATCGTCGCCAAGGCAGTCGCCATACTGGCAGTCGCTCGTTTGGAGTACCGTCTGTGGATATGATAGCCCTGGCCCCCAAAGACTACATGCAAATTGTCTGTCGCGGAATGATGGGAAAATTATTTGGTCTTTAGCACGGACTTCGTTCTGCGTGTAGGCCCATTCTGGATTTTGTGGGCGCGCGAAAAGTAGACGAACACTCAAATGCCATGGAAAAATGTGACTAGCGTCCGGCAGCCACGATATACGTATTTATAAATTTCAATATTTTCCTAGGTTCCAAGTTGTAACGCACTCAATTATACCAATGACGTCAACCCCCGCCAGGGAAACTCCAGACATTAAACATGATCTATAAGTTTAATATAAATTGTCCCACATATTTTTCTTGGGGAGACGTAAACAGTTACAAAGGTCACAATGTGAAAGGCCAAGCCTTCGAAAAAAGTACTTACGGGAAACTTTGGTTTCTATATTCAAGTTCGGATGTTATGTTCAATGTTCGCAGCTATATTGAACGATCCCACATTCCGTGTTGTCGAGATACAGCAAGCGTTAGAGGATCTTAACCTTCACCTTGCAAAATCGGACAATGCGGGTGCATCAGCGAAGCTATTGGATTGCATTATTATCGTACGAAGCGCATTAGATTTCAACAGACTGAACGAAGAAATTGGGGGTTAACCCTTTGTGAACAAACGGCATTTTCTGCTTTTACAATTCTGAGACTCACAGTTACAATTCCTGGTTGCCACAAAAACGAGAACTGCCGATGAATGCGTGCGTCAAGTTACGCGAACGTGGATTTCGAAATGTCATCTTCAAAAATGAATCCAGGGGGATGATTGTGGACAATATTCACTTGGGAATACAAAAGTTTGCTGAATATTGTCGGTGAGTGTGGCGTTCTGTCACTCTATTATCTGCAGTAAAGCGCTGTAACCGACGACTTTTTCCTGAGGCTACAATTCTTTTTCACGAACGAAAATGTACAACGTTGATTACAGCCGTGTAAACTGAGTGAGACCACTAGCACCGGTTAATCTTTCCAGGACGTCACGGTACAAGCCGAAGGGGTCGAGATCATTTACGATTCGATCAGTTTTAATTTCTTATCTTTGGCACAACCATCTCATAAGTCCATCGGTAAAATTAAAATGTATAACCAAATTTTGTACTACCCTTTTCCAACATAAATGTTCATCACTCCTTTCGTTCCAGAACCTGCTAAATGCACTGCAAGAACACGTGGGCGAATAACAATTGTTCGTTGAAAATCGCGGTGTAAGTGCATGAATCAAAATGGCGGAATAGAACTATTTCGTAAAACGTTTATATTAACTCATTTTCCCGATGTAATAACTGTTTTAGGGCTCCGAGTTTCTGAGTGCACTTTGGGAATTAATTCCGCCAGGTGGTATGTGTGGAATTACGGTTAAGCTCATTGTTGCGCCGGCGGCCCACTTCCAAATGCCCTGGAATAATAGTACATCGACCGGCAGAGATACACGTACTCAGGTGTACTAAGTCCAAGTTTGTGTGTAAAACCGACTGGGAGTAAGGGGGTTCGTTTTATTTAACTTCGTTGACCACCACTAGAGCCGCACCCGGGCTTCACCAGAGTGTCCAATTTTGTTTCGAAGAAGACACTCAGGTGACGGTTGACACTCAGGAGGCTTTTAGGTGAGGCTTGGTTAACCTTCGTGCTGCTTGTGTAGCAACGCACTGGGTTGTTGTGCTTCATTTTCGCACTCAAGTTCTACTTCCGAATGCTTCCTCCGTCTTTCGCCACGTCCTGGTTTCCCAGTCGTGCTGCGGTGGTGCTTTTGCTGGCTTCTACGTTCCATGGAGCTTTTCAAGTCGCCGGGCTCTTGTTGTTTCGCTGGCTCCAATGCTCAGCTGTTGGTCTCAGGCGCAATACTGGGGATGGTAGGCCTCTTGCCGGCACCGGATTGCTTTGGTTGCGCAAGGCCCTGTGGACAACCAACTGAGTCGGAAGCACCAAAAACCACGGTGTGCCTGGTGAGCTTGCCGCTTCCGCCAACCGAGACGGGGCGGGTATTCTGGTGTCTTGCCAAGTATTATGGGCCCTGCATGACGACGAGTTAGTCGGTTGAATGGTTTTGCTCCCTTTGGAGTTCCCTTGATCTAGCCCGCAGCCACGAGAACTGCATTCCGATACCCAAGGTTGCCAAACTGGACTGGGGTTGGCCTCCCAGACGCTAGCCCGTCAGCATTGGGTCTCCATCTACCTAGCCGTAGCACCTCTTCACCAAGTGCACGATTTGGCACTCCAGCTTGTCTTAGAATATCCGTTACTCGTTGTCTTAAGTTCTGGTTCCGCTGCCGTATCCCTCTGCGGAACTGCTCGTCCAAACCCCCCGCTACTTCATTTCCATCCTTCCCTGCGGCTATCTGAGGGTAGACCTGGGCTTCTGTGATGGCATTCGCCAGAGATGCAGCTTGTACCCTTATTTGTTCCATTTGCGTGGTTCGGTCTAGAACAGGGTCTGTCAACCGACTCGCTTCCTCTCCAAATTTATGATGGTATATTTCTCGATCGTGGTCGAGACGCACGCGCGAGCGCATGATCATGGTGTACAACGTTACTCAGAACAATGAACTGTACAGTTATTTTAAGAAGGCGAGTCGAAGCAAAACAATATAGCTACAGATAGTTTGAATCGACCGAGTTGATAATGGTGTGCGCGGCAAATACGGTTTAGTTTCGAATTCGAGTCGGTTGGTTGTGGCCCGTGGAAATACAAAATATGTCAGGGAAGTATATCGCTAAGGATGCATTATAAACCAGAGTAGTGCAAGCTGTGGATAACGGAGGCCTATTGGGGTTCTGTGCACGGAATAAGTTATGAACATGGAGAGATGAAAGAAATGGGAGTATACTCGTGAACTTTGTTGAGTATGAAGAGAACGGCTCTGTATGAAGACAATGGTGGATAATCCCGGTTGTAAGAAATGGAGTGCGTCATGAAACGGGGAGACATGAGCAAACTTTGTGGGAGTGGCCTAGGAAACGATGATTGTGGAGGAAACAGCAATCCATATAAAAGGTGAGTTTAGGATAAGGACCAATAACCCGTATCATTCAGAAAGAAGGGAGCGCAACCTGAAGGCCTTGAATTGGTGAGGAGTTAATTTGAAGCGGGATGCCAATCGAAAGTAAAATGGAATTTCGCAAGTGAAAACAGTGAAAAACCTCCACGCAGGCTCGCGCCTTATTGTTCTGTTACGCTGGCAAAAAATATATTGTCTTGTGGATTCTCAGTGATATCGGTGTCATAATTGGGAACCACGGATGGGGGATAAGTGGACTCGCGTTCGGATGGCGTATCGAATTTTAATGAATAAAGGATTCCAGTCTTGCTTATTCTGGCTCTGTTATTGGATTGTTTCACGTGATACCAAGATGACGTGTAGCATCCCGTGGGTATGGTTCATCAGGCGGGGTATGGGACGTGTCAATCAATCAGTAGGAGTTGGCCTGTGAACAGTTATTTGTGAAGACTCCAGCAGTGACATCAGTAAAGGAGGTGTTGCGCCAGAAGACGCCTATCAATCTACTGGTAAGCATTTGGGAGTGGTCAGGTCGTGTGGCTCGATTGCAATCCCGTTCCGTATAAAAGGTGCCATTTAGGCTTCTGTCGGTACAGGTCAAAGTGTGGGCATTGGTCACCGAAAGCGGAGCCCAGAAGTGGGCGACGTCAAATCTGAAATAAATGATGTTAGCAGTCTGGACGTGGTTCCAGCTGTTAGCTATTATTATAAATAGCGACAGTTAGTAATGAGCTGGTTGGCTTTATGTGAGCCCTGAGTGGCACATTTTATACTCCGATCTGGGTTTTAGTTCGAGAGCTAAAGTAACGTCGGGTTGCAGGGGGTTGATAAGTACTACTACAGGCTAGCAAGATAGGTTGAAGCGGGTGGGCTACTGCGTCTGCATTTAAACGTAAATGGCTTGCACGCAATTAGAGGTTGTGAAGAGCATTAAGTAAGTCTTCGGGAAGAACCACTAGGGCATCGGTGGTAATGTGTTAGGGAAAGTTGTTATCATGCAGAGAAACGTGGACGTGAGTTCATCTGTGCTCCTACTCGGTAGTGCCAACCTACTGAGATTAAACTTGAAAGTGAGAAGGAAAATCTCATGACGTGGTGGATGCATGAATACCATATTTGTTATAAGCTTGAGGAGGGATAGTCAGAGGGGGAATGGAAAATATAGACGGTTCTCCGTGTTCATTTTTTGTAGACTTAAGTGAGGCAGGTGTTGGTCATCTGTTGCCCCCGTAGTGTTACCAATATTCTACCGTATGTTATCCATGTCAGTGGGCTTAGAGTCCAGGCTGCAGTAGTGATTGTAGTTGGCAGGGGACTGTGGTTACTGTTAGGTATGGTTGTAAACCTAAGCGTGGCTTGGACGCTAGGACATCAGGAAGGCCGCTTTCTAAGAGAGATGACGGAAGGTGGAGGGGCATAGTTGGAATAGGTGACCGGCTTTCACTGTGCTCTTATCTTTCTCTTTCTTATTTATTTATTATTATTATTGTTTTCCTTTTCCGGGCTTCACCGCGGTTGTAGTTATTCGTCAGGTATGTCGGTACGCTGTCCAGGTCAACAAGTTGAAAGTCAGGGCTATGGTAGCGATTGTCTTTGACGTCGACATGCAAGCTAGGTGTGCTTATGGGGGGTATGGGGTGGCTGAAACTTAGAGCGGGGGGTGGGTAGGCGTAAGTGGAAAGTCAAGTGCGTTTTCACCCCGGTCAGTCTCGTGCGTGAAAACCAAAGGCTTGTCGAGCGGACAAGGGCGATGTGGGGTTTCCCCTTTCGCAGGATCAGGTCTGAGCTGATGGGAGACATACCCATAGATGAAGGTTGCCCAATTCCTTCACAGCCCGATGTCAGTGGTATTTGGTGATGGAATCTGACCCACGAGGTCTTTTTTTCCACTGTTCTTTTTTTGTTTCCTAACAGAGGGGTGGTTGAGCCCATATAAGAACTTTCCATAGCCCCTCCGCCCGATTGTGATTTTATGCGTATTTGTCTTTTTTTCGCAACTGCTGGGGGTGGTCTGTTTTCCCCACGTTCAAACGACGCTATGGTATGGGTGCCGTTGACTTCAGGGGTTTCGCTAGCATGGGCTTGAAAAATACAGAGTGGGACTATGCAAACACACGGAGTAGGACAACGAGCGTTGTAAAGCACAAACTAGCATACGTGTGTCAGTCTCATACAGCGCCAGACCATGCCTAAGACCATCAGGGACCATACCGGGCTAGCTGATGTGGATGAGTTTAGCTCTGCTGACGATAATAGTGTGGAGCATAGGAGGGAATATGATAGAAGTTGGTGGGTGGTAGATGCAGAGGTGAGACGAGAGGAAAGGCCACTAAGTAGGTACTAGCGAGTGGGCTTCTGGGATAAGAGGTTCTGGAATGAGACGATTAAGAAAGGGGAAATAAGGCCGGACATAAAACCCAGGCGAGTGGTGGTAGCCAAAATGAACGGGAAAGGAGTGAAAAATCAGGTAAGGTGGTAAGCAGCGAAACTCAGTGTTCAAGGGTCCAAAGCCACATACCTATTTGCTGCAGGGACATCTAAGCCTAAGAAACTTAGACTGATTGGCAATAGAACACGAACATAGTCGATAATTAGGAGAACCGGAAAGCATTAAACTAGGTATAGTTATAAAAGTCAGCAAACTGTGGCTACAGTAATATGGATTGTGTGCAATATAGAGTAAAAGAGACTGGTTGCTCTGGCATTTGTCATCGGGCGAGAGATGAAAGTTCTAGTGCAGTAATCCTAGTAATCAAACCCGTTTTTGTAGGCCACCTCTTCGGTGACGGTCTGGCCGGTAAGAAGGATCACACTGGGAACAGTCAAGGAGTGATCCAGCGAGCCTCTGGACTGAGAAATTGAGAGATTGTCGCGGATGTTTAGCGGGAGTTTATTCCAGAACTTTGAGTATATATATATATGTATATATATATGTATATATATATATATCTGTACGTGGATGCGACTATCGGACGGGTCATGAGAAAGCGGTCGAACGCAAAAGACTGTGTCACATTGTGGTCTAATAATCAAGGCAATCTTCATATGCTTGGTCTATGTTAATGTTAGCACGGGTCATGCTAATTACAGAAGATGCGTCTAGGATTTTGCATATTGCTCCTTTAAATTGTGTCAGCGTGCGACACGATCGCAGTGAGTCAGGAAGCTTATTCCAGAGGCTGGAGTAGATAACCAAGAAATATCTAGATCTGATTGACAGTCTAGATTGGGGGATTGTATTGGTGAATTGCCTGTGACGGAGGGAGTAGGGTGTCTCACTAGAGAAACCGAGTGGGTAATCAGATGAGTGGACTTTTGAATGCAGGAGGTTGAAGAGAAATGGGAGATTGAGCTTGATACGACGTAACCATAGTGGTTCAAGCCGGAGTAGTTCGCACCTGGCCCTGTAGTTAAGGTTGGGGGAAGTGGCAAGTAATGTTTTGGTGAAGGAGCGTTGCACTTTCTCTATGTTGACCCGGTCGGTCTTTCGCATCAGGGTAAAGACTAGGGGGCAGTATTCCAGTAGCGACCTGGCGTGAGTCTTGAATATCAGGAGCTTACTCCCCTGAGTACGGTATGTCCTGAGGATAAGTGCAATCATCCTTCTTGCCTTGCCAACTTGGGTCAGTGCTTGTTCATGGAAGTTGAAGGAACATGAATAATGCAGGCCCAGATCTCTTACCACATGAGTAGTGGGTATCGGCAGACCATTTATTTTAAGGAAGCCAGGTGGAACGTGGCATTTGTAAGAAAGAAGGGAGCTCTTAGTTGCGGAAAACTTCATCAGCCATCGAGTACACCATTCGTCAAGGGACTTCAAGTCTGACAGAATATCACTGACAGCTGAGTGCATGGCGTTCGCCTCAAAAGTATAGACTAGTTTTATGTCGTCAGCAAAAAGGAATGTCGTGCCATGACGCACTAATTGGAAGACGTCATTTATATACAAAGGAAATAAGAGAGGACCTAAAACGCTACCCTGTACGACCCCGCTAGTAATTCGTTTGGGCCGAGAAGATGTTCCATTGACGATGACGGTTTGAGAACGTTCTGAGAGGTAAGATTATAGCCAGGACAGAAGGGGGTCAGCGACTCCGTAGGATTTAATTTTTGGCAGTAAGCGGGCGTGAGATACACGGTCGAACGCTTTAGTCATGTCGAGAAAGATGACGATAATTGACTTGCTACTATCAGCTTTAGAAGTGATTAAATTGAGTAAGTCCATCTGACACGTGAGGCACGAACGGGATTTTAGAAACCCATGCTGAGCTGGGTTGATGAGATTCCGAGAAGTCAGGAAATTTGCAAGCTGGTCCTTTACTATCCTCTCCATGAGCCTGGAAACAATCGAAGTGTGGTTCATGGGGCGACAGTTCCCCGGATCTTGCAAAGGCCCATTTTTGTGTTTTGGAATTATACAGGACGCTTTCCATTGAGCTGGGTAGACTCCGGACGACATAGATAGTGTAACGAGGTTCAGCAATAGGAGCACTAGGTCAGGTCCTCCAGATCGAAGTAGGACAGGTGGAAGGTCGTCAGGCCCTGGGTGATGGGAGGGTTTCGTGTTGGCCAGGAATTGCCTGATGTTGGCCGTGGTAAATGTTATGGTTGATATCTCGTCCTGTGTGAGCATCGGATCGCAGAATGGTGGAGGGTTTGTGTCCGTTATAAGAGCTGAGGCGAAATAGCAGTTGAAAGCTTCAGCCATATCTTCTGGCGAGACAAGGTGGGTGCCATTTTGGATAAGGAATGGGATATTGTTTCTATTGCTGCGCGAGTTGCGAGATTTTAGCAGTCTTGAGAGAAGCTTCACACTGTGAGGCTGCTGTAGGGCAGTCCATTCTTGCTTTTTGAGTTTATTCTCGGTTGCTGCATGGTGATCACGGCAGAGTCGGCTTATTCTGTGTATCAAAGAGAAGTCTCGATTCCTGAGGAAAGAGTTCTGGAGCTTACAAATTTTTTGTCGAAGTCTGTCAATTTTGGTAGCCTTCGCTCCAATATGTCTAACGGTTGAGGTAAGGCAATTTATGGAGGAAAGCAACTTGAAATAGAACACATCGGCTGCTTTTTGCGGATCAGATGTGAGGAAGAAGTTGGACCAGTCAACGCCCCGGATTGAGGTAGCCAACTGGGCCCAGTTAGTCAGTCTGTAGGTGTTTTGGTTTTTGATTTCGACAACTTCAGGTAGGCATGATTCATGTGTAACATTGAAGTGACATATGACCATTTTCTGGTCACAACCGGGGAGGTTTTGTGTGACGGAGACGTTCACATCACGGAGGCCATGAGTGAACACCAGATCGAGGATATTGTTATGCCTTGTTGGTGTGGAGACATGCTGTGTCCATCCTACAGCGTAGGTGTCCAGAAGGAAATTGGATAAATGGGAGGGGGCAGCCATCGCATTCCAACAAATACCCGGAGTGATAAAGTCTCGTGCTATGATCTTCGGACCTAAGGATAGAGTAGAAATGTACTCGAAAGCCCTAATGATATGCTGAAAATCAGAGTAGCTAGAGGTAGGTGCGCGGTAGACGCACCCAATAAGCAACACGTTTCTAGGAATAAGGACGGAGAGCCAAAGAGAGTCGGGAAAACAATCAAGCACTGGGTGGTGGAAGCGGGTGGTAGTTATTCTATGTTTAATGTATGCAAGACAACCACCGCCTTGGCGGTTCACTCTGCTTACTCGAAAGGAGTTATAGCCTACCAACGAGACAACGTCAATTGGGGTGTGGTCGGCTAACCATGTTTCTGTAACCAGAACGATGTCAAAGCTAGAAGCAAGTACATGTTTCCTCAGGTGGTTAATTTTGTTCAACAGCGAACGGGAGTTCAACAGTAGGAGGGAAACTCTGCCTGTAACTTTGAGATTACAAGGCGCTAAAGCTCCGCGTGAGGGTAGCGGAAGATTATTGGGGCCGAGTATGCTTTCGGCAGCCGGTTTGTCAGCCAGGAGGGTGTCGCCAGGGGGAGTAGTAACTGGGCTTGGGGGATTGACAGGTGGGTTACATGGTAGTTGTTTGTATGGAACGGTGTGGTCGCCTATATAGGGCAAGGATGGGGGGAGGACCTCAGTTGTTCCACGGGTTTGATGAGTTGAAGCCTGGACAGTGTAAGGAAAGAGGGATGGGGAGGTGCTGTTTGGGAGAGTAGTTTGAATGCGGGGAATATTCTCGGAGGGGGCCGGCAGGAAAAAAGCGGCCACGGACGGATGGCAGTACTAGGCCAAGAGACGTAGATGGGTCTTGTGGGAGTGTGTAGCTAGGTGGGGCACGGAGATGGTTCCCAGGGAGTGACTGGGTAGCGGTAGAGTTATAGAATAGTTGGTGTGGCGGATAGTAATGTAATGGAGCAGTGGTTGGGGGGGGGGATAAGGCAGGTAAAGGTAGGGTGGGAATGATAAGGCAGTTAGCCGGGATGGAAAAGTAGGATCCACAGGCGTATAAGAAGTTGGTAAAGTTTCACTCGACTGAGCCATTTCCTTATAGTTTGCATGTGCATTATGTTGATGGGCCTTGTTCTTTTGGCGACGAAGTGTTAACTTCTGAGGGTCGATCTGCACTGACGGGCTAATCAGCGGTGGTTGCCGAGGGGGTAACCAGGTACATTCTGGTGGCGAATGAGTGAGAGTAGCGGGTGGGCTTAGGGGCCTGGTTGAGTTATCGAGAATGCTAGAGGTAACAGGTTGCATGGGTGTGGACGGAGGTGGGTTGATGGTGCAGTGGTTTTTAGGTGTGGTTGAATAACCCGAATTGGTGCTAGTGGAAGGGATGGGGTCATTTAGGCTTGTGGAGAACATGAGCTCGCGGGTGGATGAGTTGAGGGAACCCTCATCAGTTTTGTGGGTGCTGGGGCGCTTGTTCCAGTCTAGAGATTTGCTTGGGCTGTTCTGAAGGTTGGGGCGTTTGCCAGGTGGCTCTTTGGGTGAGGAAATTGGCGTACTGTCTAAATCTACGGTTGAATTGTGTTCTGCAATAGATGGCAACATCGGGTGATGGCCAGTGATAGGTGCACCGGAGTTTCGGGGTGGACTGTTGGTCGCACTAACACCGGGGTTACTATCTGGGCGTGACTCTTGTGCACTTCTCTTTGCAGTGGGGTCTTGTCAGGAAATATCTTGGCGCACTTGAGGTCGGTTTTGGCTACGACTAGCGATTGCCGGCTGATAAAAATCTTGGCGACAACTTCATTTGCAAACTGGAACAGCAGTGGGCAGGTGGTGCGCAGGGAAGTTTTGCGGAGTCTAACACAGTGGCACGGTTGTGAGTCAAGGTTGCAAGCTCTTAAGATCATATCTTTAGCGGATGAGAGAGGTATTCGGTCTGGGATATTAAACACAATCGCATTGTTTGCCTTTTTTATCCGTCTGAAGATTTCCGAGGCAATTGTGTCCACAAACTTCGTGGCCAGTAGTAGATTGGTTGGGGTATGGTGTGCGGCTGGATCAAGCAAGAATGCTATAGGCATCAGTTGACCGATAATCCGATCAGCGGAGTCAATGCGAGAGGAAAGACTACTCAGTTTTTTGCTCATTTCTGTAGTTTGTCTATTAGCATGTCCGAGTATATCTACTAGAGAGACTGAGCAATTATCCAGTGAGTTTTGCAGTTTAGCGGCCTTGCGACGGCGGTTGCTGACAGTGATTTTGGGTCGGCTGGGGGGAGATGTAGGCATATCTATGGTGGTGAGGATGTGGATGGCCAATCGGATAAGATGTGGCAGTGTGCGAGGGTAAGAAAGTTATACGGAAGCAGGGGATTGTGTAGAGTATGGCCAATATTAGTAGGCCTTAAAGGGGGAAGAAAGTGTTAGCCACGGGAGGTCAATATCGGCGGAACTAATTATGTATCAGTTGTTCAGCTAAAAATTGCAGGCAGTTTCTGCGGATGGTGTTGTTTGAAAGTTTCTGGATGTATTACGCAAGTCTCTTTACGAGGGTGGTTCCCTGAGTGGTATCTTGGAATCTGCTAGTGTGGTTTGACTGAGACTGATATTTCGCTTAGCTCCTACACTGAGAGAAGTTCAAAGATTACTTTTGTGTGAATCTTTTACCACCGGGTGGTCCCAGAGAATAGTGTTCAGAAAAAATTGCTTGATTTTTTCTGGGTCGGACAACAGACCTTAGAGCTATAGTTTTAGGGATTATCCTAGATAGCTTAATAGAAACTATACCGATAATAGCGAAAGGGCAACGCGGTGTAACGCAGAGGTTATACATGCCGTTCTTGGTTTCAATTTCGCCCCTTCCACCCACGGTTGGAGGGGGATGGTTTACGTGCTGGCATCAGGAGGAAACCATCTCCCGTGCTGTCGCTGCCTCGCTCCGAGATATCATAGGCCCCACCGGTCCCCAAGCACAGGCTCGTGCTTGGCGTGGCTCCCCTGCCTATCTTATCCCTTTTGGTGGATAACTCTCGAGACAGCTTCCTTCAACATGCTCCGGACCCTGAGCACTCCCAGGTTAGACTTTTATTGTCCTGGAAGATCAACAAAGCCTTCTTTGCCACCTCGCTGCGCGCCCGGTGAAACCATTTTGAGCAAATATCGTGGTATATACTCCACTGGATACCGGCATTTACTACTGTGACTTCGTTAACCCCTTCCAATTTTGTCGAACCAAGTGGTTCGTAACTTTAATTTGGCTGAGAAAAAAAGGAGTAGAAGTACTTTTCTCACCGTCTAGGAGGGAGACAACCATGACTTGCGCGTTCCACCACACCCAGTGCCCTAGATGAAAGGCGCGGACACAGGGTAACTGAAGGGATTCGAGTAAAATATAATTTCTCCCTAATCCTCGTTATGCCACTTCTGCAAAACGGCTCGTCCTACTTTGCAGCCAGTACACCTTTGAAATACCTCACACCTTGTGCGCCACCTGTTAATTCAGCTAGTCTATTCCACATTCACACCAGTCTATTGCCGGAGGAGTTTGTTCGGACAATTGTCCTAGAGCTTGGCCTTCATAACGTTTTGCGGTTGCTGCTCTCATCTCTTCTATTGAGCTTTACCGCGAGACCACTTTATTGCGCATCCGCTGAAAGATGCTCCACACGTCCCTTTGCGGCTGTCCATACAACTTATTACTCCGTCTTTTCATATCTCGCCTGATGTGAGAGCTGCATCCAGCTACTCGTTCTCGGGCCTGCACTTCCAGATACGCACGGTGCTCTGCTAGACTGCGTCCACGACACAGATCTTACAACGAAGGCTTTGTGGCATAATCCGTAATGCGATCGTTACCGCTTTATTTTTGCTAATGTCAATTTGACTAGGAGGAATGTCACAAAGCAAGCCGCACCCCAGACCGGTTCCGTCAACTATTATCATATGCCGCAATATATATCCACCACCGTGGAACTGATGTGTAGCATTGGCTCACATTACATCAAATTGTCCAGCCCGTAACTCCTCACTAAAATAAGAAAATAAAAATAAAAGTTTTATCTCCCAGCCATCGGTTACCATTTCAGGTCAACCGTGAACATCAAGCAGTCTCCGGACCTGTTCAAGCTCAGTTAAGGCATCCATTGCAGATAGCCCTGGTTTTATGGAAAACATTCGTGACCCGGAAGTCGGCGAATAAATTTACTGAATATGTTGCCTAGGCTGCATTGTATTTCAGAAAATGGCTTATAGTTAGAACATGTGAGCTTCTTCCTCATGCCTAAATACACCATTGCGCACACAAAAGTCCTCATATCTTACTTGGGGACCACGTGAACGCCTCTTGAACCAGCTGTTAACGCTCTAACTTGAGCTCATAAGTCTCATCATCAAGAAAGCCCCATACTCTAAACTGGAATACCTAGCGCAATTCATTCGAAGATTCATAACTTTTCCCTCCCCGGTGCAGGCAGCCATCTATGATGAAGTTGATGATGAAGTTGAACAGAAATGAGGATATAAGGGAATCTTGTCGAACTCCACTGGAAGTAACAAATTTGGACGATCTCTGGCCGTAGGCCGTTACCCAACCTGAGAAGCGACGATGCAACTTTTTAATGACTGATGCATACTTCTCAATTACTTTATTCCTCAACAAATTATTCCACAAAGCTGCCCCACCAGGAGTGTTACGGAAGCAGGCAGCTTCAGCGCTATCGGGATAAGGCTTGTACACCTGTGGTTAATGCAGTCTTTGCACGTGCCTTTCTTTAAGATAGGAACAATAATTGATTCCCCCTACAAGGAAGCCGCCTACGAAAAATTCAAAACTTAAGAGAACAGAGCAAGAACTTCTCTAACAAGTCGCATTCCACCATTTAAAATGGAGTTGAGGATTTCCGACAAGAGCCTGATGACTTGTGACGTCCCAAGGCCTGGATCTTCTTTCGGATCTCCCCTCGATAGATGAATCTGTCGTAATGTACAAATGGACGTGTACCGGAAAAGCTGTGGGAGAGGCCGACACCGAGGGCCAGCTAAATTTGTCTGAAAAAAGCACTGCCCAGCACTAGAGACCGAGCTTCTGATTGTGAACTTGCGTAGCACCAGTCTCCCAGATCCTTTCGCTCCTACCAAGTGGCTTTCTACCGGTGACTTGGATAAGATAGAACAGCTCGCATGAATTTCCCATGGCGGCAGCTGTTTCCTCCTCTAATGCGCGTTGCGACCACCAGGTTTTGCGGTCCCCACGAAAACTCGCGTTGATTGCATGCCACGTTTTGGTACGGGCTGCATTATACTTGCTGCCGTCCGGAAAAGACTCACATGTGTCACGAGGGTGCAGAGGTTCGGCAGACATATAGGATCTTGAGGCACGATGAAACAGGCCGCTACTTACCAGGCCGGCGGAACGCAAAACAGTCTTGATGATCTACTACTGCGGATTTATATTTTCGGGTGGGGCTATGTCTAGCTTTTCAGCCGGCGAGTTTTGGCAGACGGACAAGCGAGATGGATCGGAGTGCTTGTCGCAGTCTAACCGTCGTTGAAGTGGCCACCGAAACACAAGGACGGCTTAGCGCAAAATAAAACGTGGTCAACACCAAGGGGATAAGGGTGCCCCAGTAGGGGATGTAGTCTTGTAAGTAACCCCGCTATTTGTGACTCATAGAGACGTGGTCAACCTGAGTCCACGGTTGACTTAAAGAGAGTGGTCGCCCAGTGGAGCCCCTGCGAATAGAGCGTCCGAAGTTTGTACCGTCGAGGAACAGTTGATGTTCGGGGCACAGGGCCTGTAGCCGTTCCTGGCTTCCCGAGTGAAAGGAATCTAGCCCAAAAGGGCCTCCGAACTCACCCTATTTGATGACAGCCGACTCACCCCAGCATTCAGATCTTCTATCAAAATCACGATTCAGACCGGTATGTCTTACGTCAGGGTTCGTGGAACTTTCGACGGTAGTTTCCTTTGAGTGCTTCTGGGCCACAACCTATGCTTGTATACACCAAAATGACTAACAGATTGCTCATCTAACACTGACTTCTGAGTCTCACTGCTCATAATAGACTGTCGGCAGGGGCCCATTCTGGCAGCGCCGCTTCAGGCCTTTCACCAAGAACAATGCCAAAGTCAGCCAGGCAAGAAGCCGCGGTGTCATCGTCTCCAGAAACGAGTGAGGGGAACTTCACGGAACGATTGTATGGGGGCATCAGCAGAATTATGGAACTATAGTCCCGAATGCGAATTTCTTGGAGGCAACATACACAGATGGCAAGGGATTTAGGAGTGCGAGCTTAACCCGGCTGTTGTCATAGATACGTCAAGGGCCGCACACTGAAAGCGGCCAGTTTGAATGGGCATCGCGGAAGAAGCAGGGCATCGACCGGTGGTAGCGGGTTTGATGAGATTTGGAAGCTAGCCGGAGAAGGACAACAGAGAGCATAACCAGGACTTCCATCAAAGGCATCACAGCAGGCACGGTCGACCGAAGAACCCGTGGGGTGTGAAAATGGAACAGAGAATGGGAAGTTAGTGGAAGCGGAGGAGCAAGTTGAGTAGGGCGTAGAAGGTTCATTGTTGCCCACGAAGGAGCAGCTTATCGTGATGGTAGGGTCCGTCATGGTTGTCCCCCTTGCGGGCCATTGTAGTACTGGGCTGCCCAGTCCTGAGTAAGCGTCTTGTCCGAGGATGCACCTCTGGCCTTTGTGCAAACAAGCTTGTCCTGTAAGGCGGCGGTAGTTTTCCAAATGGGCAAGTGGCCAATCGTATGATTCAGTGGCCTCTTCTGGAAACCACCGAGGGTCGGTGACTAAATGCACTTTTCATCTAACCTTCGGGTGAGTCCAAACATCCAGGGTGCCCAGTAGCCCCCCCCTCCGCCAAGGATGACTGTAAGCTTAGCGTTGTACTTCTCATGCGTTACCCGCGGCTAGTTTGGAATCAAGGTTTAGCCATCGCCAGTAGGCTGACGGCCAACCAACCAGCCCCGTGGGGAGAGCTGGGCACCCGTTTGCGTCCCCTTGCTCAAGTGGGAACACCTGTGCCTCGGGGGAACAGTGAGTGGGGCTTCCTCAGCAGAGGCTGTGAGAGACGCAAGGTAATTTGGGGGCATTCCGAAGGGTATTCAGGACAAGTGGCCAATTCGGGGTCTGGGATACACATCCTCGACCAAGCTAAGGCATCTGTATACCAGCAAAGGCAAGATATTTGCCAACGGCCTTGAGAAATCGGGGTATATATCAGCCGGTCCAGTAGACTCAAGGATAACCAACCCACCCAGGTGCTTTTGCGAGATTTTCTATAAGATTTATGCTATTTTCGCTGATGAATTATCAGCCGTCTCAAAATCCATTAGTGCACCATTGTCTGCCATGTGTTCACTGTCAAAATAATCAACCAAAGCACTTGGTTTGTTCTGGCTATCGGATATAAAGACGGGGTCCTTAGTCGTCAGTAGACACATATCATCACTCCATAAACCTCCAAAATACAGGTAACTATAGTTATTTGGATGGGCATTTGCAAACCAGCCCAACTTAACCTCTTACTTACCCTCAGAAGATTGGAAGAGGTTTGACGTCTTATTGGCCTGCTTGTGACTCCTGGCGTAGCGAAGGGGGTCAAACTAAGGATTTATTGCCTAATGACCCAGCCTACTGCTGCCGTCACCCTTAAAGGTTTGCCCCCAGCTATAGCAATTTTCCTCCTCTTTCTACGCCCGAAAAGTGCAAGGCCTTTTTAGATGGTGATTATTTACGTGCCAGCACTTCTCTAAACTGGCATCATCTGCTGTAAATCATATTCGACCCTCAATATGAAGTTAAAGGGCGGCAACACAGAATGAGTAATAAAATTAACTTCCCTGTATATGTTACAAAATATATTAGGCCCAACACACTCAGAGTGGTGAAGCTGACTCGTTCTACTTTTCATTGATCTTATCCACGATCTACTTGTCTAATCTTTCATTGTACCTTTTACGCCATTTTTGAAAAAGGATGAATTGATCTACCAATTTTACATTGAAATTTCGTCGTATAGGTGGTTTATTGGGCACTGCGCATTCAAACACGTCGAATAATGTAGGTTATTGCATCCAAGTGATTGTTGTTATTGTTCTTTTTACCGAACGCACTTAGAATAGCCTGTTGGCAGAATGGAAAGCTTTTTAGTTTCCACTGTGGGCACAGTCAAAGTCTGCTGAACATCCATCATTTTTCACTGTAGTACGTCATTCTGCTACGAAGGTGGCATACATCCCTTGTGAGCACTTAAGATGCCATGGAAAAGCGTGATGAAAATGGTGCGTATGATGTCTGAAGAACTGCTCATATTGCAGCATTGTGGCCAAGGTTTAGGTAAACCGTGATACGCGCGTATCGTGAAGGTGGTGAATGTGTCGGTAGTTTGTACAGCACACCACGGCTGGTTTTCTGCAGGTTAAAATGTTGATATATATATATATATATATATATATATATATATATATATACAGGTATATACATACGTGTACATGTGCATAAATGTCGCACTGCAGATGTGCCAAACGCGTACAGGAACGGTACTTGATGACCTCGTTTTCCGGCTAACTCATTGGTCCGTGAACTGCAAAAGCGGAAACCCCAGCCGGTCATGGAGTTCGTAGCTGGCCGAGCCCCGGCTGAATCGCCCACGGAATAGCTGGCACCTGAGCAACCGGAGTGAACAAGCCGCATCGCGAAAGTGGAGTGCAGCGCCTGCGCGCCAGTTTAAACATGACAGCTGCACCAATCAGATGTAACGAGCGGGTCGACCAGTGGCTTGAAAGAAAAACACCAACATTTGCTCAGCACAAACAATTTTTACTTGGTGTTCAATAACTTCACAGTCATGAGTGGTAATCGCCTCATGCAGTTAGGGTCCTCATGAGCCAAAAAGAGATTGGCGAGAAATCCATCAGTGCGTAACGACTGCTCTAACCAAACCTAGGCAGGAAAAATCAGTACTTCAGTTCAGGTCAGTTCAGTTTGCGCAGGACAGGTAATGGCCACGGCCAATCGAGCGTCCAGAATTCCTTCAGTGGTGTGCACACCAGTTATACCCTCACCACTCCCAAGTGTAATTCGTCGAATCCCCGCCGAAAATGAAAATGAAACGGAAAACCTCAGCGCACATCAACTGCGAGTGACAGTGTGCATCGTGAGGGTTCACTGAGACAGTACGCAATGAGCGAAAAAGTCGATAAAAACATACTCCAGGGGGACCAGTGCTTCTCGTCGTCCATCGAGTTAACATACTCAAAGCTCGCCACGAGGAAATATATAATACCACTCGCGGTCTAGGGCACCTCTGAAGGATTGGACGGTCTGCAGATCTATCATTACCCAGGAAGACCGTTCCAAGTGTTCACTAGCCTGTTGCTGAAGAAGAGCGATTTAGCCATCAACCTACATCGGGCTTTTATCAATCACTTTTCATGTTCCCTTGTTCTGGAATCTGAAGCCACGTTGGACAGAAAATCTGGTCTGAGGCCAGAGAAGCCCTTCATTACCTTGAGCGTTTCCATATGATATTGGTCGCACGCACGACTTGCGGACTGGGTTCCCGTCCAGCGAATGGAGACGCAGAACGATAGCAATTGATGGGTTTTAGTAATTATATTGGTTGCCCTGTATAAATGACAGGAGGTGGGAGACAGAACGAGCTAATGACCAGAGCTCATGAGCTGGAGCGCGCCTTGCCGCCTGCGTAGCGTGACGTAAGTTTTTCGATGCAATCGACTTTTCTGGTACCAGGTGGACTTAAACAAATCAGACTCCAAGCAACCAGTCGACTGGGGGAACCGAGAATAAAGCGAATTCCTGACCTATTGAAAAGCCTGGTCAATATTTACTAAGCCAGTGGCGTGCCTAAATGGATGACTGTTGAGGATCATCCAAATGTCGTGCAGGGTTTCCAAGATAGATTGATGTGTCCAACCGAAGAAGATTATAATACCGCACTGGTTAAATCGGGTCTAGACGAGTGGAAGTACTTTGAAGTACTTTTGTCCTGACTATAAGCCACTTTATGTGGCTGAGAAGAAAGGTTCGAAAAGGGAGATTGTCTATAACTAGGGGAAGGCCTGGCACCGGAATTGGCCACTCCTTGGGAGCGGTTGTCATTTCCAAGTGAATCTAAGTGAAAATACCTATTCGTAAACAAGGCGTGTCTAAGCTCTAAGCTCGCAATTGCATTTTAATGAACTTGGCGTCTGAAAAGCCGTCACATCAGTCTTCCCCCAGAAGGACTACCGAGCAGGAGAAATTTGACCTAAGAGAGCGTCGTGAGTTGAGCCAAAAACCAGCCGAATATTTCCAGCTGGGAAAGGTTTGTGCTCAGCACCTCTAAGGTGATCTAAGGACCGCGGGGCCATATATGGCCGCAGATCAGGCTACTCACGCATGAACTAGTGTGGTATTACTCACCGTTTTCTCTATTTAGAAACCTTGAAAGGGGACAGACGCGTGCCAAATCACGTACAGGGTACGTAAACAAAAAATGGTGATGTCCATACAGTGACACATGTCCATTGTTAGTGGCGCAACACACCTTTGAGCAATGCGTAGCCGAATTCACAACGGATCCCAAAATCAACAGGCGATTATCCGTGAGATTCTACGATACTGAATTATTGAATGAACAATGAGACAAAACAGGTACAAACCTCAATTATGAGATCACGAGGACTCAAAAAACGGGAACCGAACTGCGGCGTGCGGGCGAGGAGCCTGTGCGTCACGCAGGCCCAGAACAAGGATATGACAAAGTAGCGCTCTGGGTGTGAACAAACCTTTGGTCCATAAAAACGTACAGTGCGCAAAGACGAGTTAATAATGTAGGCAAGTGAGTGATGTGAAGAAAACATGGAACTGCAATGTTTTAAGGGGATTTTCCAAGGTCGGTGTGTACATCGCCCACCAAAATCCTCCCGAATCCTTAGCAGTGTCAAAGGTTCGCTATAAAGGTACTGATTCTTCCTACCTACCTAGGCCCTGCTGTGAGTGCGCTTACCTAATGCTCGTCGTCAACGTTCTACTTATGGTCGCACCTGATCCGGTGGCCACAGCGATGCGAGGTTATCCCACATCTTTCATGAGAACGGTTGACCTATGGTGGGCTTGAGGGGGAAACATGGGTGTTGTCCTTAGGAGGGCCGTCAAGCATGGTTGTAATTTCTTGCTTGAGTGTGTGTGTATGATGTAATCGCCGTTACTCCCACTCATGCGAAAGACTTTCAATAACATCAGCGAAAAACTGGCGAATACTGCCACTTGTTTGATGGGGGCTATGGGATATAGTGTGCATCGGGTATGTGCGTATGTGTCTGGATGTACAATGGAATCGCGTATACCACCACACATCTGGAGAACCT
The DNA here is from genome assembly GCA_948099385.1 of Fasciola hepatica. Taxonomy (NCBI): domain Eukaryota; kingdom Metazoa; phylum Platyhelminthes; class Trematoda; order Plagiorchiida; family Fasciolidae; genus Fasciola; species Fasciola hepatica. The sequence continues at coordinate 1,246,467 of CANUEZ040000012.1, read as the reverse complement.
TCTATAACGTCAACGAGAGACTGTGAGCACTGTAACGTGGATGACGGAGATCATATGGTATAAACGTGTATAATGTAGGTGTGGGTGTGTCGGGGTTTATGATGGATTGATACGTCCGTGTGTCGTGAATGCTCCCAAATGTGGGTTATTACCACCTTGAAGATGAATGCCGGAATAGTCTATCGGGCCTCAGCGCTATGAGCTTCTCCGTCTTCACTCCCGAGTAGGCTAACACCGCGTATGTCGTGAATTAGCTCTCCGTTGGCTGTCTTCACCTTCACAACTCTTATCATTCCGTCAGTGCTTTTGATGATTTCCGTAACCACTCCCTAAGACCAGGTGCTGAAGTGTGCGCTTTCGTCTGCGATCATCACCACATCCCCAACGTTGAATGGTCTCGTTTTGACCATCCGCTTCTGTGGGGGTTGCAGTGCCGGTAGGTACTCCCGCAGCCAGCGCTCCAGAAAACCGTGGCATGATAGTTTGCCTACTTCCATCGGTGGAGTAGCTCCCACGAGGGTTTGCCGGCACCAGGAAACCCTCGTTCGACCTTAAAATCAATAAGTCGTTCGAGGCGAGCGCCAGGTTGTTGGGGTCGCCGTTCATTACCGGGACCAGCGGGCGTTTGTTCAGAATTCTCTCGACCTCAGTCATGACGGTGCTCAGCGTCTCGCCGTCGGGCGGCTGCTGCTCAGTGATTGACAGCAATATGCGTCTTGCGGCAGGATCATGCGTTCCCATACGCCGTCGCGGTAACTGTCCTGCGAGGGGTTGAAATGCCATCGTATGCCATAGGCCACGGTTTGATCCTGCGGTTCATCCCTGTTTATGTTTTTGTGCCAACGCCGCAAAACCCGGTGAGCGCCCACAAGGTTCGACCCACTATCTGAGTATATATCTGTCGGTACGCCCCTTTGGTTGGTAAGTCTCTGCAAGGCCTGTAGGAAATAATCGGTCGTCATCGAATGTGCGACTTCTAGGTGTACCGCGCGTAACTTCATGCACGTCATGATACATCCATATCGCTTTTCTAATCTCTTCCCGCACTTGATCCACAAGGGCCCAAAATAGTCCCCCTCGGTGTCGCTGAACAGCCACCAGCCCGTAGTCACCCTGCATTCTGGTAGTGGGGCCATGAGTTGTTTGCCCGCAGTGGCGTTGCGTCTCTTACGTTGGATACAACGTCGGATTACGCGTTTTACAGTCTCTCGTCCTCTCAGCAACCAAAAGCGCTTATGGATGACTCTCGTCACGTGACTTTCCCCGGCATGTCCCTCCACGGCGTGGACGTGTTGGATCACTAGCTGTACTACAGGTTATCACTTCGGCAGCAGTGTGTCGAAGCTCAGGTGGGAGTTCGCCAGCCTACCATCCACCCGCAGCAGCCCATCAATGAGTTTGGGGTTTAAACGCTTCAATTCGCTTCTCGGAGATGAAATTGTTTTGTTGATCGGTCCCACCTATTCCGCTCTCTCGGGTGAAAGCCTCGCTTTGAATCATTCTGAAAATATCGTATTCTGCAGCTTGTAGCTCATCGGGACTTATCGGGCCGACCCGTATCCGGCCTGAGGGGCGTAGCTTTTTCATGACTAGTAAATTTTTGCTGAACCTGGCTAACCAAATTGTCGCACGAAGTGTCTTCATCCAGGAAGAGAACCTGACAAATCGCGATAGAAAGGATGTCGCTTCGACGACGTTGGCCGCTATCACTACGCCTTTGATCTTCAGCTCTACTTCCGTAAGGGGTTTAAATTCGTACACGGGCCAGTTTTGTTCAGGCATTTGCAGACATTTTGGCCCCCCGTCCAAGTGTCGAGTGGCCTGAAGTTGGTCGCACCTCAGGAACACAGATCGGCTGGATTATCGCCAGACCTGACATGCTTCCACTGGTTCACGGCTGATTCGCCGTGGGTGATCGTAAGCCGGTTAGCGATGAAAGTACTAAACCGGCTCCGGACGTTGTAAATGTAGTAAAGTACTATAGTTGGGTCCATCCAAAAGCTAGCCGACAAAATGTAGAAGTCGAAACATCTCTTCACCGAGTGTACTGCCCTGACTGCCAGCACGGCTGCGCTGAAATCAAGACACTGGATCGAGACGAACTTCAGTGGAGCAAAGCGGGCTTTAGCGAACAGGATCCTCGTAGTATATTGTCCATCTCCTGTGCACCATCGTCCGTACACCACGGCTCCACAACCGACTTCGGATGCATCGGAAAAGGCATGTAGTTCTCCTGTCAGCGCGGCATGACCAGGGCCAAGCATCGTGGAATCCATATGCCCCCTAGCTTCTTCAAGGTGTTCAGAAATTCTCCCCGGTCCGGCCGGCCTTCTCTGTCCAGTGACTGGTCCCAATCGACTTTCTAAAGGCAGAGCCCCTGCAGCAAGATCTTTCCGGGTAACATCCAGGGGGAGACAAAACCAAGCGGAACAAACAAACTAGAGACAGCAGGTAGTATACCGCGACGGATTGCCGGTAGCTGGGGAAAGTTTAGCTCGAAAACAAAGTCGTCCGTTTCCGCGTCCCATTGTTTTTCTAAAGTGCTTTCTGTAGGGAGTAAAGAGCTGTCCAAATCTCTAACACTTCCGGTCTTCTCGTGGTGCGGAATGACCTCGTGCACTTCTGAAGCGTTCGACATCCATTTTGTTAGATGGCAGCCGCCCTCTTCCAGCAATCTTGTTAGGCCTCGGAACTGCTCCAGGGCTGATTCTACTTCATCGAATGACGCAAGATAGTCGTCGACGTAGAAGTTTCTACTGAGACTTTCTACCACCGACGGGTGGACCAACTCTCCATGTTCGTTCGCTGATTCTCGAAGGGCGTAGTTCGCACAGAACGGTGATTACGTCGCTCCGAAGGGGTGGAAGGTCATCCTTTAATTTATCACCGCATTGTCCCAGTCGTTCTCTTCCCATTACAGAAAACGCAGCGCATCTCACTCTCCTACCGGTGTTTTTACCTGGTGAAACATTTTCCTGATATCGGCTGACAAGGCCACCTTATCCACTCTGAAACGGCACAAAAAACTTCAGTTAATGGTGTGGTCCAGTCAGGTCCTTGTAGTAGGCGATCGTTCAACGACTTGTCCTGGAACTCACCCGCACAGTCGCAGGCCACCCGCAGTTTTTTGGGTTTCTTGGGGTTGATGACCGGGTGGTGAGGTGGATACCATGTCCCTTCCGGCCGTAGATGGTTCCAGACACTTTTTCAACGTAGCCGAGAGCTTTGTTTCGCTTCATTGATTCTGCATATCGTTCCCACAGATCTTGGTCTCGAACGGAGCTTTCCTTCGGCCGTAGTAGTTGTTGAAGTACATAGTTTCTGTTATCAATCCACGGGTCAGCAGATGTGTGTTATGGGAGGGGAAAGTCGAACTGTTTTTAGGGCCCCTAGTTCCTTGCTGCACTGTTTGCAAAGCTAAGTGATCCTCTTGAGACGACGATGGTCTTTCGTCTCCGACGTCATGAAACTCCTTTTGATACAGCCGTTGCAGGTGATACTCCATGCGGCTCTTTTAGGAGGATAAGCGATCCATGGAACCATGTACCCTCACTAGACCATATAGTATCCATCCCAGAGCTGTACGTACGGCACAAGGTGCATGACCGTCGCCCGCTCCCTGGTCAAGTACCCAATATGCCTCTGGTACGTCGCAGCCAATGGAGGGGCCCAATTCGTCGTCTTCCCAGTCTACAACGGTTACGTCCTGCAGGTTGGGCCACCTAGTCAAAATTGCTTTCACCGGCCTTGGTGCTCACATGGGGAAATCAGCTAATGTGAATGCCTTCGTTGGTCAGATTTGCTCGTTAGTGCCTAAGTAGATGAGCTGCAACCTCAACCGGACTGCAGTCATTACTTGTGTTCCTCCCACCGTGTTCACTGTGAATGACGTCGTACTTTTAACGAGCCAGCGTTTGTCGGCTAACCGTTTTTTTTACTAGGGTAGTGTCAGATCCACTGTCGACGAAAGCCAACGCCTTGAACACCCCAGTTGGGGTCACCACTCCCACGGCAACTACTCCTAAAGGTACTGGTTTACTGGCAGACCGCGACGTTGAACAAATCACACTGGGCTTGGTGCTCGCCTCGGGTATAGTTTCTCTCACCTGGTGTAACAATCGATGGTGTTTGCTCGCGCAGCTCTCGTGACTACATATGGTCCTTGTTCGACAAGCTGCCGCCCGGCGCATGATGTTGAGGCATATGAAGCACGCTTCTGTCATACTCGCCATTCCCATCGTTCGTCTATCGCGGCACTGATGAACTTGGGGCATTCCAGCAGCCCGTGGCTAGAGTCGCATGAGCTGCAACTTGGTTGCGCTATGGCTTCGCGTGAAATGGCGTGTGCATTGGTCCAAGGCTGGTATTTCGGAGGTTCCCGTGAAGTGGCCTGGCCCGGCTAGTGCTAGATTTGCTTACTCGGTTACTGTCCCGGATGAGTCGGCCAAATCTACTCTCGGCTATACTGGCTTGCCTGTACAAGTATTCGGTCAGGTCTTCGAAGTTAGCCTCCAAGTCGCCTCAGCTTATACGTTCCGCCTCTTCCGCCCACCGACCCCGTAGTTCGGGAGAGAGGTGATGGACTATGCCCTCTATTAGGTTACGGGCCACTCTGAAAGGCTGGCCGAACAGGTCCCTCAAAATCTTCCTTGTTTGTGTGTAGCCTTGTTCCAGGTCGAGCATGGTAAACCCATCCATAGCTTCCCTTGCTCGGCCTCGACAGTAATGAGTCAGATAGAGAAGTCTTTGCCCGGGGTCGGTTGTCTTGTTTTCGACGAAAGTTTCGAACTGCCTAATGAACTTGCAGTAATGTTCAGATCGCCTGTAGAAAACCGTCAGTTCTACTGTTGGCTGATCGGTCGTTGGTGGCGTCGATGTTTTATATTCAGCGACCGACGTGAAATTTCCTGTTTTATTGTGTCCTGGTCTATCAAAAAGGTCGTAGTCGTTGGTCTTCTGCTCACTCTCCTTCTGTCTACACTTCTCTTCTGCTTCATGGGCCTGTTGCCTAGACCATAGTAGTTGTTGTTCTAGGTCTAATTTCCCTAGCCTAAATAGATTGACGTTTTTATAATCCATATTATCTCCAGTAATACATGAGCTAACACTGACAGGACTAGGTGACCTAGCATCAACTAAAAAATCAAAAGTACCCGAAACCTCCCCAGTGACTTGCCGTAATACTTCCTGTCCAGATTCCAATTACTTTGACCCTTTTCTTGGCATTTTGCGTATTTTCTCGTCCCAAGTTGACCAGTTGAGAATCGTAACATACGTTTGAGCAGTGCGTAGCCAAGTTCACAACGGATCTCAAAATCAACAGGCGATTATCCGTGAGATTCTACGATACTGAATTATTGAATGAACAATGAGACCAAACAGGTACAAACCTCAATTATGAGATCACGAAAACTCAAAAAACGGGAACCGAACTGCGGCGTGCGAGCGAGGAGCACGTGCGTCACGCAGGCCCAGAACAAGGATATGACAAAGTAGCGCTCTGGGCGCGAACAAACAACAATTGGTCCATAAAAACAAACGGTGCGTAAATACACGTGCAACACATTGAGCACAGGATGGCGATGCGAAAGTGGTGCGATTGGCCTTGGGTGATCCAAAGTGGTGTCGCAGAGGATAGTGCCACAAGATGACAGAAGAGGCAAAGCCTGCACTCGAGACGTGCATCGCAAATGGTCTGTTGAAACACAGGATTCTGCTGGCTTCATGCTTTGTCCTTGAGATTGATACCGGGAACAGCAGGCGACCCGAGGTTGTGAATCCTGGAAAGAGTATCTGCAAACACATCAGCTGACCCCGAGATGTGACGAGCGTCAGTAGCAAATTGTGATATGAAATCCAGCTGGTGAATTTCTCGTGGAGAATGACGATCCGATGCGTAGCAAAAAGCATACAGTAATGGCTTGTGATTCGTGAAAATGATGAATTCCCGTCCTTTCAGAGCATGGCGAAAGTGATGGAGAGCGATGTAGACGGCGAGTAACCGACAACGGAAAGCGCTGTACTTGGATTCTGCGCAAGAAAGGCGGCGTGAGTGAAGGGCCAGTGGATCTCGAGCGCCGTCCTTGGCCTGCTAGAGGACGCAGCCAAGTGCGACATCGGAAGAGGCTGGCCTGGGAGAACTAAGAGAGGCAATAGGCCGGCGAGTGCGAGTTAGGGAGCGGATGCAACGTGCGGAACGTGAAGACTGAATAGCGGTCACGTCCGCCCGAATGACACTAAGTTGTGCGGCTATATCTTTAGGAGTCGCTTCCGTGGTGGTCGTGGACTGACGAACAGACTGACTAATCTGAGCGGAGGCAGTTTCCATTAAACGGCCTCCCGCCAAAGCTAGTCTGTCTAGTGACACTTCATCTACGAGAACGACCAGAGTGCATTGCGCTTGTTCGGGTAGCTGTTGCATCCACAATTCTCGCAAAATCATGTCGCCAACTTGAATGTCCTTAGCCAGTTGTCGCATAGGACGCAGAAACTGTGAAGGCTTCTGGTCACCGAGGGAAATGCCACAAAGCAGCTGACGGAGAGGGCTTGAGTCGGAGACCCCGGTGCTTTCTAAGAAAGTCTGGCTAAGCACATCATAAGGCTTGTCTGTGGGTGGGTTGGAGATGATATCCTCGACGGCTTCGAGAATATTAAGAGGAAGTTTGGCAGCGAGATGCACATACTTCCGTTACTGTGAGGTGATTTTGGAAGCAGCAAACTGTGCTTCCAGATGAGTCAGCCAAATAGAGGGATTACCCGGCATAAACGGCAACTTCTTGGCTGAGCGAGAAACGGAGAGCCGTTCAGGCACGGCAGGCTCGGATATAGTTAACTTAGAGTCATCCATACCAAAAAGACGGTAAAATAAATATACGGTGGCAGACCAAAATCAAAACCAGTAAAATCCCAATACGCATGTGCACAACGAAAACAAAAGGAACACTGTAAGGCACGGGCGGTATGAAAAAGTTTTTAATAGTACCTTGGAAAGGGCTCAACAACTTGGTCACCCGCACGATTTGCGGACTGGGTTCCCGTCCAGCGAATGGAGACGCAGAACGATAGCAATTGATGGGTTTTAGTAATTATATTGGTTGCCCTGTATAAATGACAGGAGGTGGGAGACTGAACGAGCTAATGACCAGGGCTCATGAGCTGGAGCGCGCCTTGCCGCCTGCGTAGCGTGACGTAAGTTTTTCGATGCAATCAACTTTTCTGGTACCAGGTGGACTTAAACAAATCAGACTCCAAGCAACCAGTCGACTGGGGGAACCGAGAATAAAGCGAATTCCTGACCTATTGAAAAGCCTGGTCAATATTTACTAAGCCAGTGGCGTGCCTAAATGGATGACTGTTGAGGATCATCCAAATGTCGTGCAGGGTTTCCAAGATAGATTGATGTGTCCAACCGAAGAAGATTATAATACCGCACTGGTTAAATCGGGTCTAGACGAGTGGAAGTACTTTGAAGTACTTTTGTCCTGACTATAAGCCACTTTATGTGGCTGAGAAGAAAGGTTCGAAAAGGGAGATTGTCTATAACTAGAGGAGGGCCTGGCACCGGAATTGGCCACTCCTTGGGAGCGGTTGTCATTTCCAAGTGAATCTAAGTGAAAATACCTATTCGTAAACAAGGCGTGTCTAAGCTCTAAGCACGCAATTGCATTTTAATGAGTTTTGCGTCTGCGAAGCCGCTACAATTTCCCTTCGACTTCTTCTCCTTTCCAACGAGAAGAGAAACGGGTCACGGGGTCTTTGCTCGTACATCTTACCCCTTTGCCCTTCAACCATTCGCGTAGCGAGACGCTGAACTTCCTCTAGGCAGCTGACGTCCTTTTTGTTGCAGGATGATCAAGCCTGCACGTACTAAAACCATGTAAATAGGTACAAATATCTGCAGCTGTTTGCAATGCGAATTCTTTTCAGATGTGCTAAGTGAATGGAATCTTGACCTGACAGTGTTGGGAGCCGAGGAATCTCACTGACAAGATATATCTACGTACCTATAGATAAGTTTACGCTTGATTGTTCTGGTCCATTTCTACAATGTGCACACTAAATTAAAATTGAAAAATTAAACTGGTCAGTCCCGGTAATTGACGGGGAACAAGCACAATGAATAGTATAGTCCACGACCGTGTGTGAGAAATCGGGATATATGATCAAAAACCTGGAAGAGCAAAACACGGGGCACTGATAATTTGGTGCATCTCTGAATAATCCAATGCTATTGCTTTTTTTAGTGGTGATATTTACCAAGCAGTCGTAGGGTTTATAAACCCAGAAAGGTTTTCTAGACATTCACAACCTGCAATGTATCATGTACGTAATCAAAATCAGATTGAATTAGTGTAGTCGAACTGCCCTACAACGGTGTTCAAGGATGGAGATTGAAAATACTTTCAGACACACTGAAGTGGATAGTGAATGATTAGCCTTATTTTTGATCGCCAAAATCATTCCAGGCTGGGAGTAGGAATGCTGACTATCATCGAAGCCCTAATTCATCTATGAATTTCCGGCACTTGTTCTATTTACTTTGGTCTGCCTCTCGATTGAAATCAAACCAATTTCTACAATCATTTCACCTGATATCAGGAGAAGAGGCAGTGAATGAGCATCATTTGATTACTCTCCGACCTAGGAGATCACGTTTATTCAGTCTGAAATGTCATAGATCCAATTCTTTATTGTTTTTAGATGGGAGCAGTTTGAAAAATGAGAACTGCGGTGATAGTATTATTATTGTTACTGTTACTATTATTTTTATATTCGTATTTCCTTGAGTTACTAAATTTCGATGACACCAGTTGCTTGTTTGTTTTGACAGGCTCAGTTTTCTTTAGCATATTCAGCCATGCAATTATCTGCCCTTTTTGTTGTCTTCAAGTATGCATTGTTCTTCTGTGGTTCCATCTGATCTCCGCCGTGCGTCTGCCTCTCATGGACACTTTGTTGCCACCGTGCTTTCCCGTCACGTCAATCTGAGATTAACCTGTGCAAAATCATGATTCGAATCCCATCGCACTCGGCTGCTAACTTCAGGGGACGACCAGTAAGGAACCCGGAAAACGCGTGTAGGGCTTATTACAGTTACGTTATCACCTGATTATTAACAATACTGCCATTCAACCATCTTTCGTTATTTCAATAAAATTATACGTACTGCTGTTGCTACGCCTGGACTTATGTACAGGCTCTAGTCCAGTGAATTCCAGTGAAGTCTTACTGATTTACGCACTTTTGCGTTTGGTTGCATTCCCCCTGACATAAGACCAGACACAGAATGAATCAAAAATGCGAAGTGTTTGTACACATACGAAACAATTTTATTTATCATATATACATTTACATATCCTCATTGCAAGAAGCTTCCGGCTGGTTTTCATGGCTTTCATCTTAAAGAAAGAAGCAAGTATTTTTACAGGGGGCACAAATATTATTTTCATTGTCGTGAACTATGCAGATAATAAAGTCAACATTATTAGTACTATTATTGATAATAACAACAATGGCAATTATATTGTTTTTAGTGCGCACCATGAACTACGTGGTTCACCACATTTATATGATATTGAACGGTAAAGATGTATTCCAGGGACATGAAATGAACAATTTAAAGATATGATTCGTTTTTTGACTGTAATTTACCAAAATCATCGGGTAGACACAGGCGGCTGGAGAAATTATCGGTGGCCAACTCGTGTTAGGATCACTGTATCCACCGTTGTATTCTCCCGGAAATCACATCGACTGTAGCATCTGAAAGATTGTTCTCGAACAGCTTCTGGCGACTAATGCATGTAAAGCATGTCGTACTAATTATCAGTTGACATAATTTGTTGTTACACAGGGAGTGCTTACCGTTACTACCTCGCCAGTTTTGTTAGTGCAGTATATTCTCTGACAAAATTTTTCCAGCATGGCTCTGGAAAATGCTCCGGTAGAACTGACCCTGATGTTAAACATTAGCTGCCACGAAACGCGATAGATATTATCGAATAGCGTATCACGCTTTCACACACGGTTTTATCGTCTAATTGGCAAAATAAATGTTCATGCTCTTCAATTGTTTTCATGGGAATGTTTATAAGCAATATTTGTGTCGTTTCCGCGAAAGTCAGATGCCGGAATATCATTTCTATAGTGGAAGCATAATCAACCAGCACTTTCCCAGTTTCTGTAGTAAGAATTTCTATTGCGGCCTAACTGAAGTAATGGTGAAATTGTGGCTAAACTTATCGAGTATGCTATCCAAATTCTTCGTCAAACTTTTCATATTTAACCCCCTGGAATTATTTTCCTACTATACTGCAGATAGTAAAGAGGATGCAATGGGCTGATTTTGGTAGCCGGTGGGAGGTTTGCTGTATTCAAAGCAGTGAAAAACGTGAAGTCTCATTCAGCTCGCGCTTGGGAGTGGAAACAATTTGGGGCTTAAGTAACTCTTTTTGATTGGAATCGTTATGAAACCTAAATGATAATCATACTTGTTGTTTACTGGACTAAATGCAATTCCATAAGCACATGGAGACTGTCTTCAGCTGAAATGGGGGACATCATCTAAAGGCAGTGGTGGCCCTGAAGCAAATTCCACTTTGGAGAATACTTTTTAACTACAAAATGGTGCTGCCAAATACAAATGCACACCCACGGATTTCGCCTTACCACAATACAATTTCGAGCCATTACGCAAGGCCCTCCCCCCAAGTCAATTAGATTTAAGCATGCACATAAAAACTGTTTCCATTATTCTTACTTTTAACTTGCCATCCTCCTCAGATGAATTCCAACTAGACAGCCCAGATAATCTGTCTTCAAAACACCTGCATCTTCATTTTCCTGGGGTGCCTCTTTTTGCTAGTGCGAGAAAATTCTCAACTGGTTCTGTATCGGGAATCACAACGGGTGTAGTTGGAATAACCTAGAATTTAACTTGATAGATATTATGCTATCACATTGAGCGCATCCATCCACATCCGTACTAGGTTTACTTGTAGTGCGTAACGTGTATGGAGCTAATAGTATGAGCAATAATCATCCACTTGCAGCATATTAAAAAGTATCACCAAAAAGCCACAGTCACGCGAGGACAACTTCCAGCAAGCGAGTAAAAACGTATTTACTTTCATTTAAACAAACCGCACCTCAGATTAGATAAACTATGTTTGCGAGGAAAGATGTTTCACTACATTTACTTATTCCGGCGATTTCACTGCGGATTAAATCAGGGATACTTTGTCACATAAAGCTAGCCGAGAAAGTAGAGAATAATGTTTTTTCCGAAGAGGACTAAAATTATGACTAATTCGTTAATAACGTCAAGTTAAAGACGGATGTTATCTTATGTATAAAGACGTTAATGTACAGACCATAGAAGCTAAAGGACTTTGCTTTTCAGGAAGTTTGCGAGTGTCCTCTAAAGGGGACAGTCAGGTCAGGTCGTAAGTTCTCCTATAACGCTTGCGGTTTACTGGATAGCGTTAATACGCCTTTTTGCGTTAAAAATAATGAAAGTTAGTTTTTTTTCAAAATGTTATACGACCGAGTGTGTTTTAGTATTCGTGGCTGACCGTCCCCTGGTTGTACCTGTTTTGGGCACCCAGTAGTAAGGCTAAAGAAATAATCGTCGGCTCTTACTGCGAAGTTGACGTTTTTCTGGCATTTAGGTACAACGGCAATCTTTCACATATCCCAGAGGTAATTTCATTGTCACTTAGAAAAATTGAATTGTTTCCCCAAAGAGGGCACTTAGGGGACGGTCGGGTGGCCTCATGAGCCGCCTGGGCAGAGCTAGCTGGACTGGCTTTCAGACCCGGTTGGTAACTACAGTCACAAAAATTGTGCCTCGGTAGCGTTCATAAAACCAATGTCGCGAGCCACAGGGATGTTTATGCGAATCTACAGAGCAAAGAGTATAGAGCAAGAAACGATCATGGAGAACTCACATTAGCGGGTGTCATACTGAAGGCCGAAGCAGGAACGGCTTGGTTTACACGGGGTGGCAATACAAATTGCGATTCCCAGAAATAATTGTAATGTCATCACATACTCCAATATTCCCCTGGAATTTGGCTATCCCTATTGATTTTTTTGCTCCTTTTGCGTACATTCTTCCTGGTAACTTTCTTTATTCCTTCTGAAAGCAATTTCTCCATTTTCCGGGACACTGATCCCCTTGGTTCAAATTTATATTCATTATCATCATTACATTTGTACATTATTCTCCAGAGGTTTTCCTAATATTCTGTCCAGTTACTCTTTTGAGAATATCCTACGGTTTTGTCTGAATTTCCAATCGTTTTTAATATTTTTGTCCTATTTGTACATATTTTCCGACTACCCAGCTTTTCCTGGATGATATTATCATCTAGCTCAGAGGTTCAACGTTTCCGGGTGATCACTTATATGCTCATTTAGACCTTCATACTCTGTGTTGGGTATGTATCTGACTGACTATCCGAAATACTCGATTTTGACCTGATTTGTGCCACACGATCATGTAGTGAGCCCACCTTGGATCTCCCCATAAGTCACCATTATTACTATTATTAGTATTACTTGTATTAATAATCACAACTACAGAAATTATGTTATGATATAATTGGTGATTTTCTTTATCGGACGCCACATTATGACGCCGAAATCAGAGAGGAGTTGGCATACCGGATTTATACTTCTGTGTCCCAGTTCTGTCAAAGTGGAAAAAATAGTAGACCACAAAACATGGGCAAATTGAGGAATCATGTTGACATAATCAGTCGCAATATCGTCAGCAGAAAAAATATGGAGGGTATGTACTAGGGCGGAGTCATGGTTACTGTCCATTGGTGATGCTAACAATGGAATATTGATTGGCAAACACGAGCAGAATGTCTGGATTTAACACAGCCACGACATTTGGCTTCGGCTGCCAGGCTTTTCACGCAGTTCGTAAGAAGGTCCATACTTCCGCGATTATAACATTGACTAACAGTAGCTTGAAGTCTTGCATTCCCAGATGCGAGGCCGGGAGCCTAAATATTCCCGGATTGTGTACTTGTCTTTTTTTTGAGTATTAACTGTGAGTTGAAAGACGCATCACCAGACTACGGGAGGTGGTTCGGGTTTGCGGCTTTTCGTGTAACTTTAGCAGTTGAAATGGTTTTGTAGTGGAAAACCTGCCAGCAATCCCACGATTGAGCTACGCGCTTCTGCGGATGGCATTTCCGTATAGGGCACTTTACAATTTTAGTCGTGGATCCTCATCTTCAAACTGGGTGAGGGGAACTAAGCAGAATAATCCATTGCTCAGTACCAATTTGTATTTCGCACCGTTTTACTAGTGCCATCCCAAAATAGCGCTTGGCCGAAGGTCTTTAGTGAACTTGGGATTCATAGAACCGTTATATAAACTGCTGAACCATTATTACTTCCTCATTCATGTCTTAGCCATCTACGGAAACGAGGTAAAGTATATCGATTTCGTCGGTATTTGGACCTCGTCGAACTGCTCAGCTTTTCGAGATTTTTACGACGTACCGATGAACTACACTAAAATGGCAGGAGTCCCACAGAGTGACTGATGCAAGACTGACACAACCCATTCATGCAAGCCGATGTCCAATGAAACATTCTTGGATGTTCATGAATTTCGAGAAGTTCATGTTGTTATCGAACTTCGAAACAAGTGCAGTGTTATGCGAAATCAAACATGTATAGATGACGTTCAACTAGCAGTTTCGGAAGATGTATTATATCAGGTCTTAAAGCGAACTGCCAACGAAATCCCCACTACCGAATCGAAGGAGAAGACTCAAATCGATAAAGAGATGTAATATCGTAGCATGTATGTCGTGGCACTTTAGGGTTCTCCTATTTTAAGTCGGGAACTGCTCCCGCATACAATCTGCAGTGGCCTCGATCAGGCTGAGAAAATGACCGTTTCCTGGACACCATTTTGGATTTATTTTCTCCATGATCTTTTCTGACGCTTGATTTTGACCTCGCCGATTTGTTCGGCTACGTACGTTTAACTGGACCGACCTTTCCGAGGTTTCCGTCAACCTCGTATTTGAATCACGTACCTTCGGTTTGTCGCCGACTGGACACGCTCGCAGCTTGCTTTCTGCTTCGACGTTGCGTTCGTTTGCATTTAGAATATTTCTCATATCAGAGCTGTTTCGGTACCAAGGTTAATAGAATACACTTTCACATCTGTACACCGAATGGCATCTTCCCTATTCTTTCATAGAGGGGATTTCGTTGGTAGTTCGCTGTCGGCCCGGATGGAAGACAAGTTCATAAGCCGCGCTGGAACTTTTTCTATAGGTCCATAGCTCGTTGTCCTTGGTTCGTGACACGATAACGATTGTACTCGGCAGCGCGCAAAAAAGAATAACTCGAAAAGCTGTAGCAGGATAGCGTGTGTATTGGAGGAACGCAAGAGCGTGCTGACAGTGTATACAGGTGAAGCAAGTGGTGCCACAAAATTCGGTGAAGGTTCAGATAAACAAATTTGTTAGTGTTTGTATTTGTGTCACATCGGTGGCTCTGCAGCACTGAAATAGTACCGATGCGAAAAATACACACAAAGCAAACGAACTCAAAGTGAAGCTCAAAGCGGGTCAGGCAAGAGCAGTAAGCGAAAACCGAAAGTGTGTCGAAGGCGAAGTTGACGGAAACCTTGAGAAGGTCAGTTCAGTAAAACGTATGCAGCTGAAGAAACAACAAAGTGGAAATTAAGCTTGAAGTGAAATTAATTCCAAAATGAAAATGTTATTTTCCCCACAACGATGAAGGTCACTGCACATATAACAGAGCAACTAGAATGTCTTGGCCATAGTTGCCAGGTTTCCCGTGACGCCATTCAATGACGTTCCCATTGGGGTCCGTCGGTGAAGGACGAAAACCTCAACATTCTGGGTGCCTTTTATATTCACCGGCCCTAATAATCCCTTGTGAACTAATGGTATCCGACTGGTGCGGGTGTGTATTCCTTTGCCTTGTAATGTAACAGTGGTTATGTCACTTCACGTAGCACGAAGTCAAATCACGCCAATTTGATTAGGGAATCCCATCTATGTCAGCCAGTGTTTACAGTACATTTCAGAATCTATATGCAACTGGGCAATGGTGCAAACTGCACGTACTGGTTTAGTCTTACCATCGATTTCCGCCGATGCGATTCTGGTGACACGATATAGATTGATGGATTTGGTGCTTATATTGGTGATCCTGAGAGGTTGACAGATGGGAGGCCAGGCGAGCTGAGACAACTGATTCATAGTTTGTTTTCAATTTGATCATAAGCCATATTTCGGTCCTTACTGAAATAACTAGCTGGTTCACCCGTATCTATTCACTGACTTGAAGCTGCGCCTAGATGATCAACACAAGCTAAATCGATGCTTTTCTCAACCCTCTCAGACAGTAGCTCGAAACACGGGAAGGCTGAATTACGTTATAGTTGCTACGAAATGATTCCGCTCAAGGTTCGTTTTTTCCGATCATAAGTATCAGTTGCATAAATTTCATGTTTTAATTTGACTATTGTGGGGAGCAAACAAATTTACAACTCACTTTCGATCAAAAACCACTCGATTTATTCTCTGCAGTTCTCGGATGCCTCGTTGTGAGTGGCCTCGAATGCTTTCTAAAGATTTACATGACACGCTTTTGCCTGTGGCCGCTTGCGGCTGACTCACTTCATCTCGTCTTCAGTCGATCCCGTTTCTTCAAATCTGTTCATTAGTCTTACATCAAAAACCCCGTCGTGAGCGATAGTTAACCTCGCTGCTTTTCGCCACTGATCCCAGCTAATACAAGCGTGCGCACGCACGCAGACGCTCTTAATCGGTCACTCAGTTTTCAGCCGAGACCTATCTGTTATCCGGTCCTCGTGACAGTCAGACTTTGAGGCCACAGGTGAACTGAACTCCGATACCGATCTTTTACATTCGGCGAGCAATGACCGTTCGGGCGTCACGTGTGAGACTCACTGTAGAACTGCAATCGCTTTGTCTGGTTGTTATATAACCTTCGTTGGCTGTGGCATTCAAACCTAATAGCTTTCCACAGTGGTCAATTTATCACTAAGGTTAATTATCTGCTGGCTGCTGTCGATCTGTTAATTCATCGGTTGTTGTTGTTTAGTTACACTGGACTTGGCGACGTCCTTCTCACAGACATAATTCAAATATCTTCGTCTTTTTACCTTTTCCTCTAACCTTTTAGTCTAAAACTCGTCGGACGGTAACAGGTAACAGCTGCTACTTGATTGTGATGCTCTAGAACATCAAAATACTAGGAAATAAGTAGCGCGGAATATGTTGTTTTGTCAGTATTGTACCAGTCTCATTCATGCTTAAACTATTCATTCAAACCCATCATACCGCTTCATAGATTGCTTCATAAGTGAACTGTATTTGAAATTACAACGCCTCTGGTTCACTTAGATTCTCGGTACTGCCAACCAGCAGGTACTTAGCTTGTTACACCACCTGATATACATGCCAAACTGTATATCCATGTCGTACCTTCCAGCACGTGGTCTCCGTTAACCACCATACCTTAAAGGTTATTTTGAACAAAAACAGTATTTCTCGTTATTTTTACTGTCTACATGGTACTTATATTATACGACGAATCAGATATTTTTCTATCATATTCATAATCTGCCCATAATTAGTCCTCCAAACTTTGGTCCCATCGATTAGCTTTGCAGTCCTCCCCACTCGTCTTCAACTCCCCATAATAAGTCCAGTAATTTTACGGGTCGTCGTTTTCATCATACCAGTTAATCTATTGATTTTACTTTTGGTATTTTCACATGCAAGGGCCGGGGATCTTCCTCGTGGGGGTTGCGCGTGTTCGTTCTGCAAAAGCACAGAATCTCCATGAACCGAGGCTCCGTAAGTGTATCAATAGGCACCAACACTTACATTTTTCGAACAACAATATGATAGCCTACAGCCTGGCCACTACAGCATTGATCTACTTCTTGTTGCCTTGCTACACCCTCAAAGCATTGGGCGGTACCATTGCCAGCTTAAGAGTCTTAACTCATTTCTCATCTAAGAGTTTTCTATCATCTCCCTGATTTTTGTCGCCAACTTCGACACCTTCGTATCACTTCTCTTCTACATCATTTTCAGTTTCCCTTTACCCATTGAAACAAGCTTATCTTTTTGTCCTTTTTGTCATATTACACTGGGATAATCACCCTACCTTCCTAAAAGATATGTAGCAGCCAAGCGAGACTGTGAAAACTCGAAACCAATTCTGACTAGCCACGACAGGTACTGAGCAATGCGTAGTCACACGGATCCCGAGATGGAGAATTCTACGTGACCGTTTTTTAATGATCATAATATGCACATGTTATTCATACTGAAACGGGAAATGTTGAGGAAAGGGAACGACGTGAATTTCAAGGCAAACGGACAAACCAAACGAGGGCCACAGACAAAAGAACAGACGGCGAACATGTCGGAGGCGTCCTGAAGCAGAAAAAAGGAAGCATACAGAACTGCAGAGGAGAAACAGTGGGATCTCCGGCAACCAGCAAGATAGCCCAGATGAGGGGCTGTTGATCAAGCCGCCAACTGAGACAATCGGGCCAACCAAAGAGAAATGACTCCCAAAAGAATTAAGCTGTCGGCTAAGGGCAACTGGCCAGAAGGCAGCAGAAGCACTCAAGCAGCCGCCAGAGCAATGTTGGTGCCGCGCAGTCTGGAAAAGGGCCTTTATAAACGACTGTATATGTTACATGACTTGACTTGTTTGGCTGTTGGAATACAAGTATCCTATCCCGTGTTCTCGTCCTTGGTACAACACCCCTAACAGTGAGTCTCAGTCAAGATGCAGCCGAGATTCCAAGAATAGATGTGACAGAAAATCTGGCATAACAGAATTATCATCCAATAGAGCAAAGAGTAGTTACAAGAATAACTGTTAATACAAGTCCTTCCAAGAGGCAGAGTCTTGCAAGTTTAATCAGGCCAAACAAATAAAATTCTTGAGCTTCGAATCCGAAAATGACTTCAGAGCAGACAAAGCCGCAGATGACCACGGCTGGAGCGACCAACCGAAACCGAGCCGTCTTAAAACAAACTGAATTAAAGCATTCAATTTCACTGTCGCGCAAAGCGATCCGAAATTTGGCAGAAAAACCAGCCCAATGAGAGAAGAGGGAAGAGCAATTTACACGACACAAAGGGTGCCAGCGCAAAGAACCGGTGTCATTAGGAATAACGCGGGCGAGGTTATCAAAGAAACGATAATACAGGAAATAACAGAGTGAGGAATTTTCAGTTGCACACGATGTTGCAGAATCCTTTATTCGTCTTCTAAATTCTTCTCATTCGAAAGGCTCAGGTTTCCTATACATAGTGTTTTAATGCATTTCTATTTCTTTGGCTGGCAATGTTCGTGGTAATGATAGAACAAATTCATGTGTTATCAATGTATCAGGTTAATTTATTTCACTATTAAGCATCAGCCGGGATTCTTCCCCGAAATGCCGTCCTCTGCTTTTTATTTACTTTTCAGATTACACTCAAGTGTGATTTAAACTTGACTTCATCAATCTCGTATGGTCCTAAATGCTACCCAAATTTGATGTTCGGTCATAACCCTAAATTTGAACAAATCAACGGCTCTGATACTCAGTGGCACACTTATTGTTCCAGTAGCCTAATATCCGTTGGGTCTACTTCGATTTTGGTTCTCTATCTCCCCGACATAGCCGACAAGGAAACCACGCGCGATCTGGATGATTGATTTTGAATATGCAAGCATGATCGCATAATACACTACTCGGTAGCTGCACCCGCTGACCATATTACTTCCCTCGTATGTACACCAGGTTTTGGTCACACATTCTATGTCACCTACTTTTGTGACGTTCACCTATACCATTGCTTCAATGAATTATTTTGTCATGTCATTTCTCACAACAATCCCAGAGACCTTTTTCACTGGTAATTTGCAGCACGTCCGAGGCCACTGCTCGACAAAGTACAGTTTAGGGTTGTAAACTGAAGTTTTTATTGATCCCACTCTCTTCATTCCATGAGTCAGATAAACGTGAACTGTAAGTGCTGCGATTCGTCGAACTCTTCTTCTTTCCATTGTTTCGTTAATTCCAATATCAAGACCACTACGATCCAATTTTCATTTAAACCCTGCAAAAGAAATAATAATTTCCATTCTCATCTTAATTTTCCGTAGTTATCACATTTTCTGTTATGCTCTGACATTAGTTTTCGTTCCATTAGCTGGTTTTTCTGAGGTTCCTTCTCGTTCAGAGGCTTTACCTCAAATGACATTGCTCAATCTTACTGGATTACTCTTGCTTCATTTAACCTATTACATTGTCGGAAAGTTTTGATTTCTTTCCTATATTCTCTAACAGACTTGGCTATAAGAACCTCTGTAATATACTTAATTGTCATCACCTGTGCATTGTGATTATGCTAATAGTTATGTATCTCGGTTGTGCCGATAAATATATATCTGTCGATAGTGACTGTGTTACGAATTACTATTTTGCTCCTAACCAGATTTCCTTATAGTTGTTCGTTCCCTTTGAATTGCGTAGACTGTTTTCAACCTTTAAAATTCCTCGCTTATTGTAATAAACGTTTTATTCTATACTGGTGAAAATGCTTTTCGGTTCCTATTCCGAACATTTTACATTCATTCTCATGAATTTCAAAGTATGTACCGTATTCACGACTCACTCCTAACCAATCGATCGAGCAATGACTCGTGTTTTGGGCTTCCAGAAATATACCATTATTATTATTATTATTATTATTATTATTATTAATATTATTATTAATATTATCATTAACACGTCTCGCTATGGTCGGGGGTGGGTGTCTCAGGCACCCAGATAGCTACCCGCCCTGAAAGCCTCTCGAAATGCTCCCAAATGACCGCGAGTCCCATATAGCTTCTGCTGAGGAAGTCCTAATCACTGCCTTCTCGTGACGGAGGTGTTTCTACAAAAGTGTGAGGGCGACGGCGAAAGCCCGGCGCCCTCCACCGGGTTGGCTGACTAATAGTCAATGTAGGGGAGTTGGCTAAACCCTGGTTTCAAGCCTTCCTTAGATGGCTTATGAAGCGCACAACACTATGCTCACCGGAATCTGTGGCGGAGGGGTGTACTAGGCACCCAGGATGTTAGGCCTCATCAGAAGGGCTTGTGAAATGAGCAACCGGTAACCGGCTCTCTGTGGCGAATGAACCATAAAACCAGCCACCGGCTCACCTGGACCAACTCTGCTGACTTACAGGATGTGCTTAGTTTTGCAAAGGCTAGAGGTGAATCTTCGAATAAATATGCCTACTCTGGACTGGACGACCGAGTAGTACAATAGCCCACAACGTCAACAACAACAATGCAACCGATGGATCTTTTAATACGCGCTCGTTACTCACATTTTCATATTCTTCGGGAACTGTGGTCGGCCTTACTTGCGGTAGTATCTCTGGAGGAAGTGCTGTTCCTGTTCTGCCGCATCCTCTGTCTAGTATCCAGATCTCCCTTCTGCTAATGCTCCTCTTCGCCCCAGGCTTCCTTTTAAACTGGTCACATTTAATGTGCGGACGCTGATGCGTGTAAAACCAAAGGTGTGTTTAGCTCGTACGCTTGAGACCCTTGCTATCTACGTGTGTCGTACTCAAGAGACCTGCGTCCAAGACTCCAGCTCGATCGTTTGATTGGTACCCCCATCCCGTCCTATTTAGTTTCACTTCCGTTTGTCTGGGGACCCTGATACTGCGGCTGCTGGTCTTTCTGGCGTAGGTGTAGCTGTCGGTGAGAGAGCTGAGGCTGCTCTACTTGACTGGATCCCAGTTGACAGTCGTTTGTACTCAGTGAGACTTAGAATTTCGTGCAAAGTAAGCAAACGCCGTCCCGACAGACGCTATTTGTTTTTCGTCTTGGTTTATACTCCTACAGATTGCAGCCCAAATGCGATCAAAGATGTCTGCCACACGACCCCCTACATAAAGCAAAACGGGGTGTTATCGTGATTTTAGCTGGAGACGGGAACGTTACCGTAAGTCACCTGTCTTCGAACGAGGCACATTTGGGAGGCCCTTTCAGCTTTGGTTGCTGTCGTTCAGAAAACGGAAAACGGTTGTTGACTGTATGTTCAGATCAATGCCTGTTTCCAGCCAGTACGAACTTCAAACTTTCTAATCGCCAATATGCTACGTTGCTTTCGTCTCCGTTGAGTCAGCAATGGATCTAGATAGACCACGTCACAATTAGCTACAAATGGCAGGGCTGCATACAAGACTGCCGGTTGTACTGGAGCACTCCCCTTGACTCCGACCACACATTAGTCTGCAATAAGCTGTCCATGTGCTTCAGTAGGCGTGCCAGATGCACAGTGCAGCAACGGTTAGAATGCAATATGCTGTCTGGTCCGTCTTGCCTCTCAACTTTCCGAAACGTCCCAGCTGAAAAGCTAGGATCGACACCACCAGATAACATCAGCGAGCACCGGTAGCTTAGTGAGAATGCTTTGTATCCTGCGGGCGAGATGAGTTGTGGCCTGACTCGTCTTGTCGTTACACCTTGGGTTTCTGCTGAATCCCTACGCCTTTTTGAGGCACGCCAGTCCATTTCGGCTGGTAGTGAGCATATAACAGCACTGCTCATAACAAGACATGAACTCAGAGCAAGTCTTCGTAGGGATTGCGAAATCTTGTAATCTCAAAAACTATCAGAGATGGGACGTGTTGCCACTGTGGGAAATTCCCACCAGCTGTTTCATCTTATCCGAGTCACCCGTAGAAAGTCATTAGGCGTGAGCGAAAGGATCTGTGAAGCTGACGGTTTGCCTGCCAGTGGTCTGTAACAACGTCTTGTAGGTTGAGAGGAGCACTTTAAACCACAGTTTAGCTGGCCTTCGGCGTCAGCACCTCCCATGGCTGTTCCGGCACACGTCCCGTGGTCTGTTTCAACAGATTCACCTTCTGAGGCGGAGATCCGTGAGGAAGTCCAAACCCTAAGACGTCACAAAGCGGCGGGCTCTGATGGCATTTCCCAGCCCTATTTAACGACGGTAGAACAGAGCTTGTTAGAATACTTCAAGCTATTTTCTTCAAGGTCTAGCACCCTGAGAAAGTTCCCCATTTGCAAGGGGAATCAATAGTTGTCCCAGTCTTCAAGAAGGGCTTGCGCAGTGACTGCGCCAGTCATAGGGATATCAGCCTAATCCCGATAACTTCTAAGCAGCTAGCGTCTGTTATGCTTTGCAGGTTATAAAACACGCTCGATGATCAAACTCGCAAGGAACAGGCTGGGTTTCGTGCCGGTCGTGGATGTATGGATCAAATCTTCACCCTCCAATAGCTGGTAGAGCACTTCTACGCTTTTCAGAGACCAACGGCCTTTGTGTATCCAGACATTCGCGCGGCCTTTGACTCCATCGATAGGTCCGCACTGTGGAACTGTTTGTTAAGGAAAGGTGTACTTGAAAAGTATGTCGGTCCTCAAAGAAGTGTATCGTCATACCTCAGGTGGGGTTAGGGCTTATGACCAACTTTTGTCATCCTTCACCATCTTCAGTGGAGTACGACAGTATCCCCGTTTCTTTTCAACTTTGCTATAGACAATGCCCTAAAGAAATCTGTCTGGTCTTCTAAACAGTGGGTTTGAACTCCTCCAATGGAAAAAAGTTTTGACTTAGATTAAGCCCATGATATTGCCTTGCTGAGCTACAGTGCACAAGTAGGTCAACACGCACTGAACCGCTTGGCAATTGAGGTGTCCCGATACAGTATGCCCTTTGCGTCTTCAAAGTGGAAAGTTCTTGTTCAAGACTGGCAGGAGCCCGTGCCCGCATTCACTCTTAGTGGCGATCAGTTAGAGGTAGTCAGTAGCTTTAAGTACCTAGGGAGCTTGATCATAGCTGGTGTTGGTGTTGGGGAGGAGATCACATCACGAACTGTGAAAGCCAGAGCATCCTCCGCGAACCTGCGTCATCTGTGGAGTTGCCATGACATCCGGCTTCCCCTCAAGGTAAAGGGGTACGGTGCCACAGCTCGTAGTGTCCTTCTTTGAGGTTGCGAGATCTGGTCCCTTCAAGCTGAGGATGCTCGGCGGCCTTCTGTATTCGACCACCGGTGTCTCCAACGATTTGTCCGTGCGTGGTGGAAACATCGGGCGAGCAATGACGAGGTTCGTCGACGTGTGTTCGGTGCCAATAGTCACCCCCTGGAGGAGATGATCGCTCCATTCCGCCTCCGATGGCTCGGGCACCTTTTGCGTACGCCTGTCCATCGTTTACCTTTTCATGCTCTTTTTGAACGTGCCGAGCAAGGCTGGAAGGAACGACGCGGCGGTCAGGTTGTGACTTGAGGCAGGGGCATGAAGAGGTTAGCTTCGTCTGTGGCTTCAGTTGGTGCTTCCTGCCTTCTTGGTTATGGCCTAATTGATGAGGATTGTCATTGGTTAGAGTCACTGTGGGATACGGCTCAGGACCGAATCCAGTGATGAGAATGCTGCATGGCCTGTCTGTTTACTTCTGTTCCCCATAAACAATTGAAAAACACAAAAAATTTACAAAACTTGTACGTTGAAAATACTTAAATACTTGCTTTTACCTGTTGTAATCCTTGTGTTGATTCATAATCCCCACCCCTCGACTTTGAGATTTTTCTTTGTTGTTGTGGCTTTGGGACCATGCTTGCTCTCAAGCCGGAGATTATATATATATATATATATATATATATATATATATATATATATATATATATATAATTAACATGAATACAAAAACCACTCTGATACCAATCCAACGGCTCACTGTCACCGGGGTCAGTATAAGATCTAGAGCTTTGATTCACAAATTATAAATCCTTTTGTGATTCTGGACTTCAAGTAGCCAGGTGGTCTTTCGTTTCTTGATGTAACTTCCGAAAAAAATCCGTTTCTACTTTCGGGACTGTTTTATTTTTAGCGTATGGCATTTTAATCTATATTTCAGACTTTTATGAATAATTACGAAAGTTTCAAACACGAAGCTTGTACATTTACTAGAGTGGAATGTATAAGTATATGTGGAATTAGGCCCATGAAATCTACCTGCTTATTTGTAACCTCTGTGGTTTCTTTTACAATAGTCTGCCCTAACTTAATGGTTTGTGAATTTCGAATCCCTCAGTGTGTCTAAGGACTAATTTCATTCGCGTTACTTTAGTGAATCAATAAAAGAAATAGGAAGAAGCTGAACAAGTTCAGTTTCATCAGTGTGACAGCTGATTTCGCGCATGAAGATTGGTAGGGATGAACGTAATCCTGTAAAAATTAGTTCGACCAAGAATAAGTGGGAAATGAGACCGGATGGAATGATGACAGTGAAAAGGAGATGTGTTCAGTCTGCAAGAATCTTTTACTCACAAGTCTCGCGACAGTCAAATATGTTATATTATTGCTTGTTCAGCTAGCCCTTGAATACGATTGAAGAAGCGCGAGTAATAATGAAAAGCCCATGAAAAATTGCTGAGAAATCTTTCTCTAGAAGGCTAGCCAAAGCTTCTGGGCGACGGATGTTGAATCGGGTACCGTTTACATTTACAGTTTTGAAACGGCGCAATGTGGGATGATCATTGATCATTATTGTCGATTTTGACCAGAAAACTAGTGATGAACACCATTATGTATGGATGATCAGTTAGATCACTTATTGGTCACAATTTAAGGGAGATCATGAAATATCGAGGCTATTTTGAATTCATGAGGAGGATTAAAATGTTAAACTGAAGTTAGGAATGACATGCTCCAAACCTAAGGTATGGGTGGCCGTTTAACATTTGATACATTAAGGCGTGACTGATAATCCACACCTACTGCGTAAGTTCAAAACTTGATTCAAATAAGTGCATGTTTTGTAGATATAACCACAAAGTAACCACTAACGAAAACGTTTTTTTGGTTTACACACTCGATAGTCTTGTAATGAACGTAGTAGATTGGTTACTTTCATAGTTATCTACAGAATGCAACGATATGAAGGTTAGCCTGTCTCTTCCTTATTAAAACTGACGATGTATTGTTAAGGTCATTGATATGGGATTGGATTGTCTCTCCATCTTCCGTTACCTTATTTTTCCTGACCCAAAACTTCAGTCGTAAACAAAATATTAGGAATACACAAATAGTAAGGATTGAATTTTGAATGACAGCATTCAGCTGATGAAAAAGTGGAATGAACGAACGAGACCGTTGATAACATGCTGCCATATCATGTAGAGATTCTAATCACCAAGTGGGTGGATGTTTTGAGCTCTAACCAGAAAGCTTAGTACGACCTATACGGGTGGTTTCACTGCTCACGGTCTTCCTAACTTTTTCCATTTCGTGAACCGACGACCTCTGTCTGTCTTTGAACCGTCATCGATAGTAGAATCAGTAACCTTCCCAACACATCCCAACCACTGCGGGCTGGTGACCACTAATGTTTGGCCTAGTGCCTTCATAAACCACAGAGTTGACGGTACGAAACAGGACATGTGCAGAAAGAAGAACAAAACCAAAGGCAATACCACACACCAAAGTTCGAGATAATATGTTGGTCACTATCGTAAGATTCACACGTGCTTTCCTAAAGCCGTGTGGTTTGTGTAGAACGCTCTTGAAAGTGTCCGGTTTGATATTGGTGATTCTCCACTTTGCCATAATTGCACACGGTGTACCAGGCCTTCCCACGTTCTGTAGGATATTTCATCTTTTCAGCGCTCAAACCTGACTGCTCTCTTGTGAGCTGTAGCACTCTGTCCTAACACTTCTCCGTTTATGAAGAAGTTACTGATAATTAATCCCCAAGTTCCTCTACTGGTTTGGTAGCCTCCAGCTCCAGAGACACTGTCAAGCTTTCTATCTTTCGCCTATCCTGTAACTGTCTCATCTCTTGCGATATTCACTCTTTCAAGTAATGTTCTTTAAGCTCAGTCATGAAGATACAAGTTTTAGATCCAATGCTAAGTCGAATAAACCCATTATCCAGGGATCCATGAACTAGAAAATTACCCAAGGAGACTTGCCGCATTCAGTAGGTATGGCATTCAACTCCGCGTCCTTCACCGACCTAGGATGTGTCTGTCATCTTCATGCACCGAGCATTTGGGAGTGTCAGAATACTCTGGCGATAAAACCGTAATGGCGCTGATTAGAGCGAAATGAAACATGCTAATATAAATCCGACCGGTTAAGTAACGACTTTTGCGTGATCTGGATATCGATGGATGAGCCTCAGAGTAATGCCGAGCCCAACAGTCATCATATTGTCGAAAACCGAGTCGACCTAAATTATTCTACCGTCCTATTTATCAATGGAAATGATTGTACAGTGATCATATCTTTGACAATGAACCATTTTTATCATCGAGCCAATATACAGTCCAAAAGGTGGGCAGAACTCCGTGGTAGAACAGGTAGATAACAAGAGAAATAATTGAAAAGACTTGTTCAGTAGTTCTGGCTGAAAGGCAGAGTTCCGAACGCTGTCAGGCCAAGTAAGCCATTTCCTGAGCGTAACAGCCAAAAATAGGACGAACAAAACAGAACTTCAATGGCCAGACCGTGACAAAACACCTATGTTGAAGCAGTCTACCTGACCATCACACAGTTATCCGATGGGTTCTTGAGTTAGGTCACATGGTCGAGCTGAACCTCAAAGGTTCCCAGATCTTGAATGCCTTCATTTTTTCTGAATATTACCGGTGAGCTGGAAGATAGATCACCAGACAAAGGGCTCTGGATACGAATTTAGACACAATCACGGTTCCGGATTTCCCATGAATACTGAAAACATTCAGCTAAGCGTTAGCCTGCTTTAGCCCAACATTAACCCGTAAAAGCTCAGAGTGGCTCTCGGTGACGTACTGCTTGGGGTTACTTCAGAAAGCGATTTCGAATCAAAAGAATCTTTGGATTCGTCCAAGTGCACTTTCGACAGTCCTCCGTTGCGCCTTTGTGGAAATTGCACAGAAATTTTAAACTCAATTTATGTTCGAGATTGAGAAAGATATCTTGAAGATGTGTGAGGGTAAAATGGTATATACACAAACTCAGTCAACTCGGGCGGCCTGCGATATAGATTTCAGCGATTTGTGCGTAGTGTTGAATTTATTGTAAAGGCTGATCCTGCCATTTTTCAGCAAGTTGTGGATACCGTGTTGGCAGGAGCTGAGGGTATTTGCCGCCTATCGGGATGATATCATTACAATGGGCTCAAATCCTTACGAATTGTCACAACATTTGAAAATGGTACTCGGTCCCATTCAAGGCTAGGACTTCCGCCTGAAAAGAAAGATGTCGGCAAGTGCTTTGTTAACACTGAAATTGACAAGCCCGAATATTCCACTCTGCACTGCAGTCACGAAGCTTGTGTCCACGATCCAATCGCTACATCGCACATCACTTTCCACACCCACCAGTGACTAATAACATACTGTCTACCTTTCACACCAACTCGCTAACCAATCACTAGTCAACAAATTGTGATCCAGTTTGGTCAAGCACTTTCACCCACCACATTGGGCAATCAATAACAACGCCATATGTGTCAACGTATTCCCTTTTTCGTGCTACGCAATGAGTTGGTTTCCGGCTTTCTAAAAGAATACAATTTCCGTACTTTTTCATGGTTAATTTTCCCTTGCAGCTGGACAATCCGTGAGCCATCGATTGGAAAAATTCAGAAAAGTCTGTACACTGACACTCCGCCCATAACGCATCATTTTGAGGTGAACCAATAAATTTTCGATATTAAAAAAACAAAGTTTTTCGAAAATAAATGCATGTGTACTAAAAAATACACACCGAAACTGTGTACAAACTCATGATGCTACTGCAGTTTCATTCCAGTTCGTTGGACGATGTTCTTCGTTACCGTGATTTGTAAGAGCGAGAGTGACGGTCTCATTTACAAAGAAGTTGGAAAACAACTAACTTCACCCGCAGACCTCGAGAACAGCTCGATTGTGAACAGTTCTCAACGCAACAGGAATATACCAAACAATATACAATGTATGAAAAACAACAAATCTGAAAAGGGGTAAAAGATAACAATGGAAAATTTTCGACCGGACAAAGTTAATGTTCATCATTGGTCAATCCCTAAACAATAACCGGAACCTAAGAACCACAAAAAAATGATTTGTGATGCTTTCTTAACCAAGTTCAGAATTTCGAATAAATCGCTAATTCCAAAAGAAAAACAAGTATGGTGTTTAGAAAAGTTACTTACCTAAGTTCACGTCTTGAATCACCACGACTCCTGTGCGGTAATAAACCAAAGCTCGGTGTTTTTCAACGCAAGACACCATTGCATAGAACCAACAGTATCGTGGGTTTCGAAAAAGATAGCAATTTTATCGGCTCGTCCTAGATAATCACTGTGAGCCTGTATTTGTGAACGGCTATTCGTTGAGTACTTCTAAGCCAGCGGCAGCCCAATCCCACTTCATTCCCCATGGACCTGGTCAGCGAATCTCTCAGTTTCTTCAAGGTTTGATCTCACACAGCGCTGGCAAGTGATCAGTTGGGCGTGTTGGCTGTGAGCACCATAGCTTGCCATAATACTGTAAGTCTCTGTCAATTGAAGAACCTCCTCAGTGTTTTTTTGAAATTCTTATTCACCCGTCCAGTGTGAGACGGTAAAGCTAATGCTCCGCTAGAGCTGGCCACGACAGCCAATGAACCTACTGAACTTTCCAGTTTTGGTACTACTTCCAGAAAGATTTACAGTGCCAGTAAAGGCGCATTTGATAGGTCTTGGACAACTTAAGAGCTACCTGCGGCAGACTTTCGACCACGGTTAAACGTCATCCTTCCTTCAACGTGGAAGCCACGGTGGATGCGCTTATGCCAATCAAAATATCCGGAAGGACGTCACATTTGACGAATATACATCCTTTCATGTGTGCTACAGATAATGGCCGTCATTCGTTATACTACGGTAGAATTACCATACTTTACGCGATTCACTGTTCTTTGCAAATATGCGTCAACTGGATCCAGTTTTGTTCAACCACTGTTAGTTTTCCCACAGTCATAATGGGTGGGCACTTTTGTCAATCTACGTGTGTCAAAATCTGTCACAACTAGATTCTTGAAGCTCGACGCAAGACTAAATCTTCGACTTTCAGCTGAAAATCTGCGGAATCCGGGACCATCGTCATACCGCGTATGTACCTACTCAAGTCATCTCCGATTCATGTTTGAATATATACAGAGTCCGACAGCTCCATCTTCCAACAATCATGGTGTTCGTGATGTTGTTCTTGGGTCAACCGATATATCAGGCAAGCGCCGGCTTAAGGCGTTTGGCGCATCGCGAAGTTGCTTCTCAAATAAAACACCGGACAACAACTGTAAAACGGAATCCATGTAAATATTTCCACACACAGTTCTTCCAATTTGTTTTCCATGCGGCTCAAAAAACGTCAAGATCACAATTCACATTACACTAACCTTGGTGTGCTAGGTATGGATACCTTCCTGTTAAGAACATCCGAAGGCGATGAATCACTAACTTGTCGATCCATTAGGAGTAAAATTTCACGCTCATCTTACGTACGTAACAGCAACTAATTTGGTACTTTAGTGCAATGATTTCATCTTCTGACTGCTGTCAGGAGGAGAAACTATCACAAACAAACTTATTATCAATTTTTTGTTCTTTATAACTCTTTCGTTGTCTTCAGGGAACCAAACAATTATTTTTCATCAAGATTGCTTCCAGGCTATCAAAGTAGGTAGCCCTTATTAGTTAGGTCAACTCAGTGTTTGATTAAATTTGATAAACTGACTATATAAAACAGAACACGAAATAAGGTGAAAGAAACGGTAAATGCCATTTCAACCAGCAGTAGTCTATGATCTACTGAGAAGAAAATGGATGTGACTAGAAATCAGCTTTTAAGTTCCAAATGAAAAAAACAGACCAATAAACTTACGAATTTTGTCAAAACTTGCGTATTCGCAACTCAAGGAGTCGTTGCCGTGATCATACGAATTACCATTAAAACACAATGAAGGTGTGCTCCTTCTGTACTGTCTAAAAATAACTGGGCTCGCTTGTGCAAAATCATCAAAGCTTAAAAGTCCAAATTACTATCCAGCTAATTTGAGCATGCGTCCAAGAAAACTACACTGTGTATGCTGGCTCAGGGACACTTTCTTATGCTTCACCTCAATGCGATGAACTTTCGCCACCTTTTAAACTTGACTTGCTTACGGTTGAATACAAATCACTGTATCTGATCATGAGGACACCTTTTGCAATACTTATCGTCACTCGCTCCCTGTTGGATTCTCACCAAACATAGGCAACCGATGAGTGGATGGACTCTCCACTAACCATATATTTGGATCCCCTTTGGTATCTAAGGATTTATTTGAGACACGGAATACCTTACTCCGTAATGAAATTTCGTCTAATCATTTGAAACGGCAGCAGGTAAATCTGCGTGTGTACATGAATAAATACTGTACGCTGTCAATATGTGATGGAATGTTCAATCATAACTCACGTCAAACATCTTTTGGTGGAGTATCCAGTAAACCTCGGCTTTTCCCAAAGTTCCTTGATTTACCTTATTCAATGTCTCACCTTCGTTATTGGTCCTTCAACTAAAACCTTTTACCCCGTGTATTCATTTGACGACTTTCCTCACTCATGCTTCAGATACTCGTTCAGATTCTCCGCTTTCCAACTTTAAAATCACTAGGTATTTTGCGCTCATGTAAACTCAGATTTCGAAATCATCTTTAATTGAGAAGCTACAGGTAAAACCTTGAGTAGCAAGGAATGCAGTTCGCTTAAGAAATGATTCATCAAGAAGTGTAAATTCCCAGCTCATCACTGAAAACTACGGAAGTATTCAAACCCTTGTTCGAGTCCCAGGTGGAGTTTGGAGGATATACTCAGATGATAAATCATAAATAAGATAAAAAAGCTGTACATGGTCTCTTTTTCCAATAAGCTTGCTTTAATTTTTCGCAGCATCACTACTGAGAACAGCACCCTCCACTTTACTCCATTGATTCTTTTTGTTCTTCAATTTTCCGCATCACCATACAGACCAGCCATGCTTCCTAAATAGACTTGTGAACTTCAAGGTATCCTGAAATTTGTTCACTCGACAGTTTTCCTCACTTCTATCCGCTATATTTCTTCATATAAGATCAAAAGGTGCAGTCAGGCTGGAAATGGAGAGACCTTCTTATCTCTATCTTCTCTAAATCCTGCCCAGCTCAATGTTTCTGGCTGAATGGATAATCTGTTTTTAACGTCAAATCTAGGACCCTTCTCTCAACTCCAGGTTGTCAACTGCTGACCCTGCTCGTATTTTTCCTTCCGAGCAATTCGCTGTTCCGAATGAACTTCCCGAATTAAAATTCTTCTTGAGCAGAACCGAAGAGACCTATCTACGGAACTTTTTGAAATAAGGCCATACTTCTCTATCTATGTAGTACTTGTGCCTACGCTAATTCTCGACTTACCTAATATTTTACTTGTTCAACATAAGTGGTGACAACTTTGGATTGCCCATGAAACGATGGACCATTCAGTATCAGATTTCAACACTGAAAACCCCGCAAGCACTGTATAACTGGGTTACCCCAGTGAAGAACCAACAGTAGAGCATATTTGTCGAGTCTCAACTGAGACTCAAGACCGGCCTTCTTGGTTGTCAGTCAATTACGCCTCACCGTCAGGCTTTCCCGGCAGACTCCCAGCGCTTTATTTAACGTCACCCTTTAGTAACGTACCGCCCTCTCCTCAGGTTTTCCATGGTAACAACCATTCATTTGCACAATGAACGACTCCTATGGTGGGTATCTTCTCTTTGGGAAGCCTGCTTCCAAAAAAGGCATTACTTTACAAACAACATACAAAGTTTGCCCACTCAATAACCTGTTAGTGAATCTAACCGGTAAGCTCTAGTTGGCCGGTTGGACTCCAGCAAGGAGAAGGGTTATCTTTCATTCCCGTATCATAAACATCTGTATGGTTGACTGCGTATTCAGATTATTTTTGGTATCGACTACACTGTTCACCAGGCCTGTGTTTCCGCCAGCTTTTGAAAACTGCAGCTTTAGATTGTAGAGCAAACATTTTTGTCCACGTGGGTTTGGCTGGCTGGTTCGTACGGCTACTATCTCGACTGAGCACAAAGTCACGTAAACTCTCCCAGTAGCTTTAGTTGTAAGTAATGTCACGCTCGAAAGTTTCTCTGGTTCGGAAGAACCATTCGGCGTCGGGTCGGAGATACCGTTCTTCGAGAGAATGTCCTTACTCGTTCTCTAAGAACTTTACGTAAAATTGGGACACTTTCAACGGCGGCGGTAAGCACCGAAATCTTTCAGTCAATCTTCAAGATCAACCCTAGACTTCGTCACAAAACACCGTATTCCAAAAATGTATAATCCCGAAAGCATTCAGACTTTTGACTTCTTGAAATCTGAAACTATTTCAGCAGTCACGATGAACCTCACAAAAGTTATGTACAATCAATCTCATCAATTGTAACACCCTCAGAAAGTGGCTGTTTTCAAAACCCAATCACAAACCCATATTCTCCATTGGTAACCAACCCTGAAAAGTAGCACCTTCAAAATGTCGTAGTCTGTTAAATGATCGCTCAAACCAGCACCACTGAATTACTGTGGGAATGGGTCTTCAAAGAAGCGCACCCTATTGGCTGTGGTTGGCACGTTTTACAGTGCAAAACAAGTCTTCAATCGGTCAGATTAATGGATGTGCCCGTAGGCTGCTAATCTAGACGTAAAGGATTTCGGGATTCTGGAAGTCAGTGGTACTTCTCGGTGCTGAATCACGAACAGGAAACTATCAGCACGGGAAAAGACGAAGATTCTGGACATGGCCCCGGACTTGAAGGCTGCGCAAATCCCTACAGCGAAAAATTTTGGTGTTTTGCGGAAAACCATGTATAATTTGATCACAAATAGGACTCAGCAGCGGTACCTCTCCGGAAAGTACACAGTACTTGAGTTGTAGAATAAATAAAAGATTACGAAAATATGAAGATGGAGATGAAATTTTCAGTTGGATTTATTGCTGACCAGAAAATATTGCAACTAATTGGGAAATATCTCAAAATAACTAACAAATAGGTTGAAAGACGAAAGCTTTTGGGATTTTCTGACCAGACCCTTCAGGTCCATATTAGGACCATCAGATATTTTCTACTGATAAAAAGTTCGCAGTGATATCACACTTAAACCTGGAAATATTGCCGTTTTCAGAAAGTAGCCCTTTTTCCTTGACAGACTGATGCAATATTTTAAAGACCGGTGTATTTGAGTGGGTCGTTTAATTTACTTATTATTGTTTTTTTTCAATTTTTGCGGTTTATCGCCATCATGCAAGTGAGCTTAGCAATTCACGTGACGAATAGTATCATCTCCTGACTGTCTGCCTTGTCTTGGACAAGGACTGACGTTTTCACAGATTCTTTGGAGACCGAAGTACTTCCCGCAATTCAGAACTGAGAAGTATTTGATCGTTAATTCGTTAACATCTTAGCTGTTCTCTGTTCACGTGAATTCTACCGGGGAGTTAACGCTGGCTACTGCAGCTTCTTGCAACAGCAAGTGATATCCGGTTATCTGCAAAAAAATCTAACAAACCCATCTAATAAAAACTGTGTGGTTAAGAAGCCTTCGTTAATGGGCGATTTTCCGAACAGTTATCTGGACAGAAATTTCATCTCCTGGGACATTTCGTTGCATCCGCGTGACCGTTCAGTTGGTAAATAAAACAACCTTTGAAGACTACGGCAAGACGAAGGGAGAGAACAAGACTTATAACGGGAAAATTCCACTTACTTAACAAGGCAAGCTTAAGCCGATAAGCTATTCACGCTGTTTCAGCAGTTCCGGTTTTTGAGCAGCCTATCGGTGTGATCTCGTGCTTATGTGGTTTTGTGTACGAAACAAGTTGCTCGAATTAGCACAATGTTTTTGCTCAGTCAGCTGTTGATCTGAGTGTTTTCCGTTCAGTTGATGACATCATGGTTGTGAACTGAATAGTCCTGGCAATGACGGCCGTGTTACCTACCTTTAACTTGGTATATTAGTCAGTCTTTAATAGTTCAAATGACCTATTTCTTGATGATTTACGCTTGTATCATCAAAATGACTCGAAGCGCTAAAAGCTGGCCTGTCATTATGATTGCAAATTAGAAGGACTCGAGTGACGACAAAATCAGTTGGATAAATTGGAGCAATAACATACCTATTGTCTACTCTTGTTCGAGTGATTTTTCTCCGTGTATGAGTAACAAATGAGCCCCACCCCCCTCCCTCGACCTTTTGATACTTGAACATATATTTACACACACACACCAAACACACACACACACACACACACACACACACACACATGCTCTGATCCACGCCCACCCACAGGGACCACAAACACACATTCGCAGGCACTCGAAATTGTTCGCGTGCACACTCTTTGTTTATTTCTGTAGAACAGACAGGAAGCGGTTGACTTTTGAAGAACGGAAGTTTCTATGGGATACGTGCCACTGTCATAGGAAGTGTGGTGTTGTCTGGATAGGTGTAGATTTATTATCTATTGTAGAATGCGCGTCAATCAGTGCAGAAAGACAATCATCACCAGTATACCCATGTTTTTTCAAGTGAGAAAAGCATAGTCAGGTCTTCCTTTGCATTCGAAAATGTCAGTCATAAAAATTCAGGTTCAAGGGAGTGGCTGAACCTGTGATTAGGAGTTATATATTGATATGTTAGTAATTCATTTTCACTTCTTTGGGAAAAATGACTGCCATAATGGCCAAAATATTATTTTCCAGTAAAGAAGGCGTACTGAATAAATTCCCAGAATAGTAAGGGATTATTTTGCTTTCAGCTCAGATAACACTTTTTGTCTTTTCCGTTAGACCGAAGGGGTTTTGGGTTAGAGGAAAATGGTTTTCTAGAGTATATTACTTTGACTCAGCTCGTGGATCACCTTTATTTCATCACACACCCAAGGAAAATTAGCGCGGAATACCTTCCTTTTACCGTTTTCATATGTCCTAACAACAGCGCGCGGGTTGTTTTAAAAACATTACTAAGATGGGCACTGTTGTGCATTTCCAAATCATATGATTGCAACATTCAAATTAGGAGGCCGCTTACCGGACCCAGCGACTACTATGATACGGACGAACAAATTGCTTCTAACCGGGAAAATTAGGGTCATTTTTATGTAATATTTCATAATTGAAGGTGTTTTCCGGGTATTCAAATAAACTCTGTTTGGGTGATTTGGTTTACTCGTGCGGTGGCTAACTCGTGTCTTATCATGAGGCACTGACTGAAACGATCTGTTGATAGTCATCCCGGACAGCTTTAGGGTCTTCCACGTAGCTTTCTTGTCCTTGTCTGCACTTGATAGATATGGCTTAGTGCGGATTTCCTACATGGATGAAACATGAGTATGCGGTTGATCCATGTGATTCCGGGGGTGAACAGAGGGTTGGTACTGCACGAGAAGCAGGAAAAAGTGGTACTTTGAATCCATTCTTGAAAAATTTAGTTAGAAAGTAGCCATACTATTCCGGTGACATCTGGTAAATTGGTTTATTTTGACTACCCCCGGTTGTGACGTGAATAAATGTTACCAATTGGGTATTCCGTATGGATATGCATCTGCTGAAAGTTTCGTTTCACTGCTTCAAGCAGTGCAGGTCTAACCTACGAATGCTTTTGTTTATCAGAACAGAGTTTGTTTGATAGGGTCTTCTGGTTAATCGGTTGTAACATTTTGATGGAGAACCATCTAAAATGGGAAATTCAAATAGCAACACACTTTCATTATGTATTCACTTTCAACCACATTGTAAACCACATCATTCACACCGTTGTTTGTCTACAAGAAATAGGGAAGTGAAGCTCGCTAACAGTCCTTAGTCTGGACAGCCTATCTGGAGCGGCCGTAGACAGTCAGAATATCTTGTCACATCAAGTGGGATAACAAAGGCCCACAAACCGATGCAAGGTGCCCCGTCACGTACAACCAATCACTCGAGCATCAATTCTAAAATAAATTATTGCTTATCCATTGCCAAGTGAGGTGGAATGAAAATGCGCAACATTATGCAAAAAGTAGGAAACTGGTTCACGCTTCAATCATTACATCAAGGTAATACTACATATTTCCGGCCGTACAAAAAGTGAGCAGCCTGTAGAATGTGGGGAGAACGAGTTCTGCCCGCTCGAATGTTCTTGCTTATTCGTCTGTTCTTCTCTGTCTCCTCGTGTGTACTTGTTCATACGAATTATGATAGACAAACAAACATGGGACGACAATCAGACAGACGAACGGATGGACGGACGACCACACAGACAGACAAAGTTTGTATTCACAAACACCAGTGATCGGATAAAGAACAATCGGTGTGACAGTCAACTAAGTGGGTATTGCTTTGAATAGTCGTTACGTGCCTCAAAAATAAACAGATGAGGGAGCATACACACACACATACACTCGTATACACGCTGTTCTACACTCAGAATTCTCTACCCCCAGAATGAAACCCACGTAGATTCCCTATTCGAATGCGGTGTGGTCGGATAAACCGTAGCCCCAAAACAAAACCAGGAAACAAATGTCAGCAAGTCCACCCTCGGATATGTTACTATTCGGTCTCGACCATTTCTGACAGCTTCTAGCAGAAACACAATCAACACCACCATCATAGTGATGGCTTTCTTCACAGATCGTCAAACTCACAAAATGTTCAAAATGCCTCGGAGGTGTGCTGTGAAAATGTAATTAAGTCAACTGAATTGGGTGTTACTGGGGACGAACTGTTTTGTCGGATTTTCTCACCAGTGTGACAAATATGGTGTGGATAACAGGCGCTGGAATTGCGACAGAAAAGTTTGGGTTGTATCCGTAAAAGGCAGAGAAAGAAAAACCTGAGCTAGCCACCTGTCTTTACGTAGGCTCGATTAAAACAAAAAAGTGTGGTGAAAGTAGATAATTATTCAGTGTTGATCTAGGGCCTTGTCTTCATCGTTTTGAACATTGCATCGTGAGCTGTCCAGTTTTACGAAGAGCGACAGATAATAACTTTGGCAATCGAAAACCCACTTGCTTTTTTGCATCCAAAAGTCCACCCCGCCAGCGGCGATTGAACCAGTGACCTGTCTCTGACCGGGCAGTTGCTCCAGCAGCTGAACTATTGAGGTACAGATCGTCGGACGCGAATAACGTGAGGGAACCTCCAAAAGTGCCAAAAAACACTAGTCCAGTGACGCACAGAAGCTGTCCTGGCTTACATCACTGGACTAACCTCGCTGACTGTTTGCCATCGGAGCGAACAGCACATGGCTGGACGAGACCCAAAGGAAACTTTCATGTATACGCAGAATTTTCTTATGGCACAAACAGCTGGTTTGATACAGACAGAGGAAAGGCCGGCTGAGTGAACTTTTTGATGCAAAATGTGCAAGTGGATTTTCCGTTGTCTACGTCATTGCTGCTCCTTTTGCCATCGACGATTTCAACAGAAAATAGTTTATAGAATCTTACAGATAGTGCTAAATCCACCTTCTGCCAGTTGCATAACCGAAGGAAGTAAATCCAAACTTCAAAGAAGACCGGTTATCAAATGATTCCTCATGAAGTAACGAATAGTAACTCACCACAGAAATCCATGAAAGCACTGCACCCCTATTTGACCCTTGGTAAGAATCATTAGCAGTGCTCATCCACTGAGCCCCCTCGGGGACTCGAACCCGGAGTGGAAGATTCTGACCAGCCCAAACCTGCTTGGTGCTAATGGTTTGTTTTTACTTCATCACTGTTGTGTTCGTATTCAGCAATAGAACACGCAATGTTGGCACTGCTTTTATTTGTACGGGTATAAATACAAAACCCGGCCGTAGTAGGAGAGTAAGCCACAAGCAAGCAAGTGAGTCGGCATAGATAGCTAAGCAACATGTAATGTCACGCGCAACAGAGTAAGACCAATCAGTAGATACCGAAGTTGGCGAATCAGTACTTCGCGCGCTGAAGCATGATTGAAGATCGAGACAAAGCAGGCGTATGCCCTTTCTTGAGAAGAATACTGATCGATTTTCCTGGAAGTATGCATGGCTTTACCCAGACACAACAACCTCTAAATGATATGACACCCTTCCGTCACAGGCTTTTCAACGGTACAACTCCACAATCGACTCCTTTGACAGACAAATTCTCCATTAAAAAGCTTAAGTGACTTCACAAGCTGTACGTTCAAAACGACCTGATAGATTTATTATCCTATGAATATTTATCACAGTTTTTAATCCTCGAAGGTGTATAAAATTTCGATTTGACGCCTTCATCGGGGTACAGGAATACATACGCAGTTTTCGGAGCTGTGTGGCTCATTACTCTGGGTCTGATGATGAGTTTTTAATACTCTTCAGCAAAGTCAAATGTCCAATGACTGCCACCATAATACGTATCCACTCTAAGTTACTGAATTTTCTGCGAGAAAATCTATTGGAAAGCTTGCACTGTTTTAGGTCTTCGAAGCCGGTCATCAGCTGGCACAACTGAATAGTTTCACAAGTGCAAGTCATCATAGAGAAACAGAAGACTCGATTTTCATTGTTCCGAAGCTTTACGCATACTTTTGATACTAATAATGAATGTAGTGTAAAATGAGATGTAATTACCTTTCTGTAGGTTTTTCATCTTTATTCTTAAACTGGTTTGCGATACTATATTGTTCCAATCAAATCTCCTATTCCAGTGGCACACCGTTCCAGATTTCTCTCAGAAATCTCTAATCCGTAACTCAGCAAGGATACTAAGAAATAACAGTAGCAGAGTATTCATATATTATTTCGACCAGTAATATGAAGAAATCCAGTAATACCGGTTTTGATGACAGTTTGTCCATTGCGAATAGTAAATGACAAATCACTGAACTTGTTTAACAGGCCATACATGAACGCAGTACGAAGGTGATGCCAACGGATATTCCTCTCCGCTTCGCGTCAGAAAAACCAGGAAATCACTGTTTTGTGAATTAATTTTGTCAGTAGTGCTCGAGCAATTTACTGTAATCTGAAGATAAATGTGTGAAATTGATACTTTGCCTTTCACATTTTGTATTCAGCAGATTTTGACCATTTTCTTCTCGACTGTTTGTAAATAGATATTCCGATTTTGGGAAACTCGGTAGAGTGGAATGGAATGATCTTATCTCCAAACATTCGTGTTCAATCTGATCAGTTCTTGTACCAAGTGTGGATGGATCCGAATGGACACGGTATTGTTTGCAATTAGAGGCAACTGGAACACAAGAGCCATTTGACGGAGAGAGCGACTGTCTCATTTTCGGCAGAGAAAAGTAGTGCTGGCCATCCGCATCGAAAAAGTTCACTCGCAAATGATTTGTTTTGCACTCGTATTCGAGGGTACCTGTTGATTCTATGTGGTCTTTTCTGGGACACTTCATCGGTGTTTTTCGTTCCAGAGATAGTTGAGTATTATCGGGGATATCGGAGTGCGTGAGGCTAGGGCTTCTATTGCAGCTGTGAGCCAAGTCTGAATCGATGACAGTATCAAACGCGAAAGATTGCCAGGCTGAGGTTGCGACAGAAGACTCTGGTCTAACTTGAATAACCGTATTTTCCTGTAGCGATTTGGAATGATCTGAAGAACCCAGTCGTTCCAATGACTTGATGGAAGTGCGTAAAATCGAGTTCGGATTAAACGGATTCCAACCAAAAGAACCACTTTCAAACATATGGTTCAGTCGATTAATATGTATGGCTTCCTGACGGGTCCAAATTTTCGACCGATTTAGCAGTGTGTTGGCCATCGCTGAGTTGTATTTGGGCAAATCCTTTTTTAGCACCCGGGTCCACAGTTTGGTCAGATTATTTTTTCCCGGCTTACGTGTCAGAGAGAAGTATTTGGCATTGTCTCCATGACGAGAACGAATGTGAAGTTTCAACGATGAGCCCTGTGTAAATGAGACACCACAAGCGGCACAAGAATACGGCTTGTCACCTAAATGAGGCAACAAAAATGAGGGAGAAAAAGCGGAATAGTTGTTTCGTTGGTGTGACTACATGTTAATCTTGTTATTCCCGGTAAATTCACCTGCACTGGTAAAATAAGAATCCGTGGTCATTAGGTTGAGAAGTGTGTTTGCGGTAAATCAAGTGGTATAGGGTGAAGTAAAAAAGCCGTGCATGTAAAGTAATTGGTTTGCAAATATTTTGATCGCATCTCTACTGACAAAAGCTGTGGTAGCTTTTATCAATTATTCTTTGATAGTTCTTTCCAAACATATGACAAAGTCATGAGAGGCTAAAAGCAGGTGTAATAGACGCCGAGAGGAAAAAAAATCAAAACCAATGGTTACATAAGGAAGAATGAGGATTGTAAAAGGGCTAAAACACAAACTGATATTGGAACGGGATCAAATGTTTTAAGCTTGGGAAACGGGAACCAGATTAGTTGGGCAATGCAAGGGGGGTTAGTCCGTACGTCTCGGTGTGACGAATGTCACTAAATTAACAGCAGCTCGACTACTACCTGATTTGAAGAGTTAAAAATCGAGAAGAAGTACCTAACTGCAACAGTCTCAGCAATATGCAACCTTTCGTCCAAATTAGCGCAAATAACTGAGATAAACTCATCAAGTGAGCTGGGAATCCGACATCTCCAATGGTGGTTGATTGCCACAGACATTGCGCCTATCGGAGTGATTTTATTATTCATTTTATAAATCTTTCGGTGACAAGGAGGTCATATTGCCTATATATATATATATATATATATATATATATATATATATATATATATATATATATATATATATATATATATATACACGAGTAAAACTGTGAATAAATTTTTGGTGGGCGGAAACTGACTCGAGGTCAATGCCCGTCATCATGGTGACACGTGTGTTCTGTTAATGGAAGACAAGCGTTGTCTGAGGGTGGCTTTGTTTGCATTACCTTGGAAAGTTACATAACTAGAGACTTTTTGCGAAAATGTTAGTATTCTTGTAAAATATGTTTACAACATGAGGGGCCAGAATAAGGGAGGTCTTGGATAGTTCAATTCTTTTTACCCCACTTGCCTTACGCGTGTTAGACTGGTCTTGCCAAAACAGCTGTTAATATCTTCGTCGGAATTTGTTCGCTTTAAGCTGCAGTTTCTTGAAATCATCCGCGGGAACCGTTACAATAAGACTTTCAATGATAAACTTTTAAAAACAATATGTGAGCAACTGAAGCACGAGATACTAAGAAGTTCGATTACGCTGTAAAAAGACGAAGTAACTGAAATTCTCCTATCTCTCTCTTCAATGACCAGTTGATAGTGGAAATAAAAAGGATTGACGATGTAAGTGTGAATCGGTGCTTTACCGCCCAATATGAGGATAGTCTTATTAGATCGGAACTCACTCTTCGCTCTGTGTTAAACTCTGAAGGTGGTAAACCACATACTTTTTCACTGGGGCCGTTTCCATTCCTCATCTACTTACTGGATCATTAAGCAGTTCTCCACCCTATAGATCTATGGCTTAAAGTTACCGGTTGTCTTTGATGGTCTTGTATGTTCCCTGTATTTGGGAAGATACCACTTTCAGATGATGTTCGTTATATGTGACGTTTTTTTCACTCCGGATATCCTACAACATTCCAGCTTCTCAGTTTAGCCTTCACATTCCATTGATCTGGATTGATTTGGTTATGAAAGCCATCATTTATTAAATGTTCCAGAAGATCAGAGCTTGGCATATCAGTTCGGATTGGGTCAATCAATCATGGTCAAGGATTTCAACGTGCTATTCATCCGGGTAGTTGTACGCACAAACAAAACAACGCATTTCCCTGCAATGAATAAACCATGAATATTGTCCGTATAGTAATAATAAATAATAGCCTTACAGTTATTATGATACGAAAAAAGGGCGTTGATAACGCTACTTTTAGTGCAATCGATGAAAAGTGATATTCGCGTATGTGGTGCTGTACCAGACTGCGACCATCGCGAGCACGTACACTTGGACACGAATAACCGAACAACCGACCGAGAACAACAGGATTGGGTTTATTTACAACATTCAGAGGCTAGCTGCATTCAGAGTCGGGTGAGCTTTAAAAAGACTATGATTAAATGCAGTTCTGAGAGTTGGCAGAATGTAAGCCGATTGGGTTGCACATTTGTTAATACCGGTAACTAATCGCTCCAGAACAATGTCTCAATCTAAATGCAAAGTGACCGGCAAGAGCAATTCATATACAGAACGGAAACGCTCGTAATGCTTTATCTGATTGTGTGTGTGTGCATGTGAATATTCGCTGTTCGGGACACAGTTACATATCCTTTCGAACTGTCGCGAGATGGACTCAGAGAGCATCTTTGACAAATACACAACCGCAGGATTTGACGGCAAACGGCGCGGAATTTGTATGAGATACTTGCGTGGCCCTGTGCAATGTATGGCTCGACACACACACACACACACACACACACACAATCAAATAACATATCGAAAACGGGCAAGATTAGTAAACACAAGGATGGATATGGACACGGGTTTATTCACCCTCAGCTTGTGATTGTATTTGACTTGTCGAACGCTGCATAGTGTGTGCTTACTGGTGCGTGATTAGTTATCGCGGATGATCTGGAGCCTGTTATTTACGGTCAGACATATCTCAAGACGAAGAAAAGAAGGGTGGTGGATGACACGGGGAAAGTGATTGGCACGTGACACAGTAAGTTAATAGACATTGTGGTCAGCTCAGCGGTGCGCATTAACCAGTTGTAGGTAATCGCGTGCCTACGCAGTTGGACGGAACCTCCCACAACCCGCTTTTTTATGCTGTTGACTTTTATAGGATTACAGTGCAGTACATAATGGAAATGAGAAAGACAAATTGTACAGAATTATCATTCATAATACCACATAAATATACCGAGGAATTCTAGCTCGATGGGTTTATAAAGAGATAACTGGAACAAGATTTTTATGCTGTGCTATGGTATCAGTACTAGATAGTTGTGCGTCACACACCGTCCGCTCACAATTCTATCTAATAACAGCTCAAAAGGAAGCCATCATATTGGGTGTTTGCTTTAAATAAAAGCATATGTGGTAAAACTGAAAACTACAAATTAACTGAAAGTCTGTAATACTAATTATTACGATTTTTTCATATAAATAAGCTGTGGACTTCCGTTTATCATGGTGGGTTGAAGTTTTGTGTCGCTGCTCAATTCTACTCCTGTTACACCCAGATATTCCGCCGACTTTAGAGTAAAATAAGTATTATTATGAATCCTAAATAAATTCCCAAAGTACTGAATAGTATGGCATGTTAAAGCGGAAATTGTCTTGTTTCTCTGCCTGTTTCTTTTTTGCTCTCACTGAAGCACCATTTAGTTATTCCCCATTAGGAACAAAGCAATATCCTTTCCATACTTAATCACGATTTTTATTCTTTTAGGCCACCGTTTTGAAGTCGCAAGCCCGAAACATGCTCAAGTATTAGATATACCAGAAGAGGAAGAAGAATGCACGATTGCTGCGTGAAAATCAAACAGAATTGCACGTCCATTTCATGCTTGAATGACGATATTTGTTGTCTCTGTTTG
This sequence comes from Fasciola hepatica, assembly GCA_948099385.1. Taxonomy (NCBI): domain Eukaryota; kingdom Metazoa; phylum Platyhelminthes; class Trematoda; order Plagiorchiida; family Fasciolidae; genus Fasciola; species Fasciola hepatica. The sequence goes on along the minus strand of CANUEZ040000012.1, from coordinate 1,202,791 downwards.
CCAAGGGATGGCTTATTCGGACGCACGCGTCTTATGCTGGTATGCTCCTTGTGTCTCATACTTCAGAAATACGTATTTTTGAGCTAGCTTCAGTATTTAGTGGGTTGAATATGCAGAGAGATATGATTTATTGTAGGCACTACAGTTTAATTAATGACAAACTGCTCCATTATGAGCATGAACCATGATTCACGTCAGTTCCTCTTCGAAATAAACTAAGGGAGGGCATTCAGTAGTTATCTCAAAGCATTTCAATCGTCTTATGCATACGACACTTGTACTTGGAGTATTTTTGGCTGGTCGAAATTCTGTGGCTAAATTTTGAACACACACACACACACACAGTACGATCGTGCACTGTAAAATCAATCAAAAACCGTGCTGACCCATCTGAGCCATCAGGGTCTATACTTGATTTACTCCAGTTAGACCCGCAGTACTTGTCCGTGGATGGTGCATTAAATTTTACAGCTCAAAAAGATGAACTGCACTGAATATTGAAGTTCTAATATCTATCAAACTTGCAACTAGGGGTTCATCCGTTTTTGATATTGTTACACCTGTTTATCGATCCGGAAATCTCTCCCAACCCAAATCCCGGCTCGTTCGTGTTCTATTTCTCATCAGAAAATACCTTTGTGACAGTTTGTTCGACGGAGTCAACGTGGTCTCCTACCTATGATTTGTCATAGTCCGCTTTTGGAGATACCCGTATTGAAACGGAATGTTTGGCGGACAATACCCTCAATCCGTTTGTCTGACCTCGTGAAAGCTAACAGTTCTGATTCGCATTCTTGATTTTCTCACTCACTCTTTAGTTTTGATTAGATAGCTTCTGATCTAAGGACACATTTAAGATCCTGAAATATTACCTGCTGCTTCCAAACTATCGGTAAAAATCCACGCGAGTGAAAGTACAAACTGCTTCTTACTCATGCGAATATTTGATGACCATAAATTCACGAACCACCGCAGTGTATTAGTGATAAAGCACACACAACTGAACCTTCCCCAAAACAGACTAAAATGGGGTCCAGTTTATTCGTAATCCTCTAGTTGACGACTTTTATAAAACTAGACGACACAGATTGGGTTGTGAAGGATATTCAAAAACGTTTTCGACTGGATGAATTAAGAAAGGATAGCATCATAAATGCCATTACTCGTGGTCTATCATATATGGTATAGTATCCGGTAAAGCAATAAATTTGAGTATCCACTGGATGGAAATGCTGTTGATAGGTCTTTTGTCGTGTGACTCTGGGTCGACGGAGTGGCAGTTTGTCGAACATACTGCATTCGGGGATATACCTTACCTTGCCTGTGCACCTCAGGGGAAAGAAAGACAAACAGGTGCTTCAGTCGTATCTAGGGGCAAATGAATTGTTTAAGAGGAGAGAGCGAAACGAAGTATTGTCTGTAGCTCAAACTGACAACTCAGCTTCATCTTGTATTTCCAAAGCTGTTTAATTTTTTGATAATGCATGGGGCTGTAATGCATGGAAGAAGCTCTTTCCTTCTAAATCCGACTCACTTCTGAAAATATTCACTATATAGTATCAACTTTCAACATGCATGGATGAAAACCACGGAAGCTTTGCCGTTGTTTCGTTTCTTGATAGGACTGGTCAGCTGAGCAATGCTAATCCAACAAGCCCCCACTGGGACTCGAACCTCCTTGGTGCCTAACTGTGAGTTACTCGCAGGCCTGACTACCAACCAGTCGGAAAAGACTTACTACGATCAAGATTTTGCCCTATGACAGCGGCAGCAGCAATGCGGTGTTTATAATTCCCAGTAGGACTGAAACAGCTGCACAGGGCTTTCGCGGTTTTCACTATTGAGTTGAACTTTCGTGCTTGTATAGGGAACCATTTCAAAGAGATCATAACTCCTAATTCTAGAATTTTTCCATTCGTGGAAAATGCTCATCGTATCACATAAAAATCATACACACATGATGCTGTTTATTGTCTCCCATGAAATCTGTAAATGGCCTGGAAATTATTTACTGAAAATAATTGTTTTGCTGAATTCAGTCACCATGTGAAATCTTTTTGGTTTATTTGAGAATCATGAGCTTGTGCCTAATGCCTGGATTTGTTGGAAATTAGTTGCCATATTCAGAACTGTATCTTACGCCTAGTCCACGCACTCAGTTTCGTCTATAGAGAAGAAATGCAACAGTTGAAGAGATTAGGTTCTCACAGAAATATCTAATTCGGATAAAGACCAAAGTTATTTTGAATTTTATTAGGGCTATTTTCTCGAACTACGGTGAACAGAAATTATGCCCAGCAAGAAAAATAGCTACCATAAGTGCTTCATTTTCCTGAAGAGAAAGATGTATGCTTTTCAGATGAGCATTTAAAAATTCACATGTTTGATTCTATTGCCATCCGATCTGATCAACAACCGAAATTGGGAGAGCCTTCCCTTGTGATTCCGAAGATGTTTGCAAGATGCGTGTAGATTGCCAAAGTGGGTTAGTTTTACGTGGTATATATGTATGTATATATTTATACTGAGGACCGATTTGTGTTCACTGACGCTTATTTCTGTTGCACCACCTAGGGTAACACAGTAACCAAATCTTTCCGACACCCCTACGCCGCACAGAATCACATCACGCGTGGATTTTCGGGCTCGGTCTAGGGGCTCGGCAGCCTTGTGTGAGCCGCGCGAACAGGTTTGACTTTCTGTGGTGTGGAGGAGCTGGAATTGTTTGGTTACTGTGGTGGACGCCGTGGTCGCTAGATAAATGTCATTGTCTGCTAAACGATCTCCAACGGCGACTGGACGAAAGGAAAACCTTTATTTTTGATGCGTATGCGAAGAATCAGATTTCATGGAAGACATGCTTGTGGATTTCCGGCTGTAGTCTGTCCACACAGTTCTGAAGTGATTGAACTCAAAGTGTACGATTTGAATTTCCTTTTATATCGATCAAATTTGATGGTGATGCACAGCATTTCAACGAAGGCCGGATCGTTGCACTACCCAACCAACTGCAGCCTTGGGTAATTTCGCGTGACAGAGAGCAGCAGCATAGATTCCCGTTCTATGTAACTGCTTTGTAGATCTTTATAATACTAAAATCAGACGAATCTGTTAAGTAATTGACTAATTTGGCGCCTACGGTTCATGTTCAACTTGGAAAAGAGCTCCGTACACCACTGATAGTACCGTATGCATATTTATAGCTAAGCATTTTGAAAACGCATGCTCCTACCATTTCCAGGGTAAATGATTTCCATTCTATCGTGAAAAACTCGGATGTTTCTCTAAGACTCTAATAACTAAACCGTTTGGCTGTGCATACAATACTTACAGAACTAAATAATCTGTTCGTTCATCATTTTAACTTGCTTTTCACACTCAATAATATCGCTGTACGTATAAATAAAGAGTAAATGTGATATCATGCTTCACCTACCGGTATGCGTTCGAATGTGCACATACATGTTGCTGTAATGTCTGGTTGTATAGTTGCACAGTTTGCATTTGAGCACGGATTCCCCCGTCCCGGTCGAATGAGTCTTTTGTAAATGACGTAGTAAATTTTTCTCGAATCGAAAACATTTACAACAGATGGGACATATCATGTTTTGATCGACTGAGGCAAACGCGCTAAAGTTTAACGGAGGCGAATATCGACTTGGTAGGCCGTTATTAAACAACGAGTTCAAAACCGGTTCAGATGTGAGATTTGAGCTGAGAAAAGCAGATGGGTTGGATAAAATACTCGTTGGCGTATTCGGAGAAACTAGAAAGTGATTGTCCTTGACCGCTCGATAATTCGAGTCATCCGTGACTGCTGGTTTGTCTAACTGCTCTCCGTAGAAGTGGCTCGTGTACAAACGAGTCAGATTTTTCCAAGCATTGCATTCCTGTGACATCAGATCAGCCGACTCGCCATGAGTGCCTGTCGTGGGTATGTTTGTGGTAGATTTACGCATTAAAACATTCATGTATTCTCGGGTTGCTAACAACAGATTATAGCTAGGAATCCAGGAGAAGACTGATTGGAAAATTTCTGTGGGACTAAGGCTCCCCGGATTTATAAATGAGAAGTTGGAGGACCCGAATGATTCTCTTGTTTTCTGCTTCACATCAGACGTGGTAAAGGGTCCTTCGAATTCTTTGATTGGAACAGTTCCATATTCGCTCCTAGTCGAGAGATCAAGCACTCCTTCCGGAACCGAAGGTTGAAAAGCAAACGAACCATTTGAAATCGAATTCTCTGTTGTCGTGAAAGACGGATGTTTTGTACAAGCCACGGATTTCATCCCTGAATGGTGTGACTTTAGTGCAGTGTCATACCAGTGTGGATTTGAGAAAGCTGTCTGAAGATCCAAATGTAGACTTCCCGAGCCAGACCGCATACAACTTTCTTCTAAGGCCAAATAATCACATTCTGCGTTACCCTCGCAATCCGTTTTGATCATATTTGAAGTTGATTGTTTCCTTATATGTAAGATGAAAAGAGGGTACGGAAAAATCATCAGATGTCAGCTTAATCAATGTAGCAATGTAGACAAGATGAAACGAAATAGTACTAGACTAGCTCAGTCGTAAGTGTACTGGAATATTTGTGAACAATTTTGCACCTCGAAAATGTTCACTTCATCAAATGCGATAGTCTCTTAACCAGCGGGGATGCTGTGACCTAGTGCACTACCCGTCGAATACACAGATCGAATTAACAACTGACTCAACATCGGAAACATTTCATTTTGTCCAACCTCTCAATTTACTCCCCGACACTCCCGACACTGTCACAGTTGAGAAGATCAAAAGTCAATCTGTTGTTGCACTAAAAATCAACCAAGCTAAATAGAACTTACTGATTAACATCAAGAGAACACAAGTTTGAATGAGAAACTTTTTTTCCACATAACTACCATCCTTGTTGTTTATTTCATGATTCCGGCTATGGTGGCTTCATTGAAATGCCTTGCAAGGAGATCGTGGACATTGCAAGTTACTACTGGTCTGTGCCTGTTCTAATTCAGGACTTATTCAATCCAGTGGCCAGATTCAGTTAGAACACAGAAATAACTGTTGGACGTGTCAGTCCGCAATGTCTGACAGTTCTTTTAGCGCAGCAGCCATACGTATAATAAGTTGGTGATAGAAATTAAACGGCTGAGAGGTCTGTCTAAGGATTAAGGTGTACAATTCACAAGACTGCGATAGTCGAGTTTCGATTCCCATCTGTGATTCCATGTACACGCAACTCCGCGGACTGCCATTAGGAAGAAAAGTGCCCAACTACACCCTCATAACCTTCCAGTATTAACTGGCCTTTCGACACCGTGTTCCATAACAATCACAGCTGTCATTATTCTGGCATCCATGTTTTACTCGAGCTGGTAATTCCGTCCGTAACAACTCCGACTGAGAGGATTACCCACCCGCATGAATTCTGGACCAGAATGATAGAGGCTATCGCGTAGATGACGCGTAATTCCATACACATGGAAGAGAAATTAAATGAGGAAGTCTTTCGTGGAGAATGTATTCATTTTCCATCTTTGTTTTGTTACCAAATGACTTTTCATAGCAAAAATTATAACTGGCAACTTCAACTTTTCGACCAAAAACTAAGGTTCTCTGAGCAATATGACAACCCCAACAAAATATGCACTCGAAATTACAAAATTAAACAGGCACATTTTCCACCCCACATCCTTTGTTATCTCTGAACGAAACACACACAGGGATACTTCAAAGCCGAGAACAAATCAAATCCATAATTTCAGAATCGGTTTACCATTTATTTCAAATTCTGTTTTTCTCTATTTTGTCTTTCTGTACTTACTGGATAATGAACCGCAATTCAAAGCCTTGTGGCGGATGGTTTCCCCGTCCGCTCTCACAATAGTTGACCTTTTTACGGAAAATCTGAACGACGAGCTTTTTTCAAGGCATCCTTCATTTAATAACCAAGCCCTGGGGAGTCATTAATTCTGTACAGATTGAATGGAACAAACTGATTTTGAAAATTCCTGCTGCAGTTGCTGCCACTACTGTTAATATTAAAAGACAGAAACGTATCTTCTAATCATGCCGTTCCAGACAGATTAACTTTCGTTGAATACACACTGGGGAATTATGGTTTCATTTGGCCACGTGATTAGAAAACTTTCGCCTCGATCGTAAAACCATTGAAACTACCACCATCTTAGATTACGGGTGAGATGGCGAGCAAGTATTCGTAGTGTTAGTGTAGTGACGATTTTTCCGGTACTACTACTGTTACCGCTGCGGGTAATGATGATGATGATGATGATGATGGTGATTATGATGATTATGATGATCATAATGATGAAGATGCGGATGCACTTGCGGATGACGGTGATGATCATGAGGACGACGATGACGATGATGGTGATTCTGATATCAACTGGCATTATTCTCCTAACTGTGAATCAACGTTAAAACAGTTCAGTCGGTTTTCAATAACATTGGCTCTCGAAAGACTTCAAACAAAAAGGAGTTGGGCGCAGACCAATTAGGACAGTATCTAAGACTAAATCAATGAACCATAATTTTAATCCCTCCAAAATTTCGTTGTGTGATGACGTCATACTTTTCAAGCGAATTTGTTGATATGTAACACATGTTGGCTTAGTTACCAGCTGGTGCTTGCATTTCTCATTTGATCGTTCGGTAATGTGCAAGTGAGAATTTGGCTAAATTTCACAGCCTCCGGTGGAACAGTGTTTGCACACATCTGTTTTTAATGTTTACCGTTGGTTCACTGCGGTGTTCTTGCGATTATTGTTGTTCACATGGCATTTGGTCTAGTCATTCACTTCTTCTGCCGGTTCTTGTCCCTATCCCGGTAAAGAACTATCGGTGTCTAGGGAGGTCACAAGATAGCATTCATTGTACAAAACCTTGATGTGGTTCAGAATACGGTTGAACACACTTATGATTTTAACATAATATTCCTCACAATACTTTTCGTTTTGGTCTTCTGCGTACTGCGCATAAAGGGATAGCAAAACTCGTCTCGAAATTTCCAACCGAAGTGCAGAATCATACAGAATCTGCTAGAGAAGGACATGGAATCTGTGGAAGAACGACCAGCTAATAACCATGATACGAAAAGTGTGCACAAATCTCTCCAAATATCAGTTTACTATCACTGTAAAATTAGAATATGTAAATGTTCAAAAGATAACAAGGGCCTATTTCTCTAGGCGTGTTGATGGTCCTCGTGCTATTTCTCTGCAAGTGTCCACTAGGACAAAACGGACAAAAGTTGTCAAACTGAACACTTGGTTGTACGGAAAAGAACACCTTTCTCGGTACAGCACATATTACGAATGTCATCAATCCCCTGGTACCCTATCAGGAATAATGAGAGAATACTAATAAGATAACCGATTCCCATTTGGAAGCCGTCTTGTTTAATTTGCGCTAGGGTTTTTCACCATCGGTTTGCCCGTTGAAACTGTGGAGGCTGGAGAATGAATGACAAAAAATTCCTCCCGGTAAATTCGGCATTGCATGAAACGTTTCTGGCAAATCTCGTCGCTTAGTTTTTCGAGATGATAATAATGCACACTGACACATGATGTGTCAAATAAAGTAGGAGGCTCCGACCTCCGCGTTAGAGAACAGAAGGTGAACTACATCAGGTTCGTGAGTAGTTTGCACTCTCGTGTCAGTGTTTTGGAAAGATTAGGGCCAAAACCAGTTTGTTTACAGACTGAGAAGAAATAAGATAGTGGTCAGTAGTTTACTATTTATGAGAGAGCGAGGGAGTGGGAAATCAACGCTTTTGGTTTTACCAGTGTCATGCCCATTCAGTGCAACCCCCCCCCCCCCTAGTGTCATTACCACTGTTCTCAAACAAGCAAGTAGTTTACGCATCGTATTCGCGCATCCAACTGTCGCGGAGAGGAAGAAAGATTCAAACACCCATCTGAACATTACTTATTCTAAATCGAAAACTCTATTTCTCAGGGTCATTTCAACTCTTTGAAGTATCCGAACGTAACACGCACAAAATAATACTCATCTTTTACTATTGTCAGTTAGGATCACCCTGGCATTTAGTATCTCCAGGTCACATTTTGTCGATTTTACCCAAAAAAGTTTACAAAATCTATATGAAATATTGAGACGGTTATACGACTGTACAGTGATATGTATGTTCATGATGATCATCTTTTTAAAATCTGATTCATGAAATGTCTGGTTGATCGGTTGTTTTAGGAAATCCAGTCAGAGGATTTTACTGAGCATCTGATGTGAGAAGTCACATAGAAATGGCTTTCTACTTAGGGGGATTCGGACTGTGATTTTGGCGCAAGCAACCTCACAGAGAAAGGCTTTCAGTCTCTTCTCTAATATGGTTCTCTCGATGGAGTGTCGTTTGCATGTTGACCTGATTATAGTTGAAACTCCTGTATCTCTGGCTTCTCGGTTCAGCTAAAACTGTATCACATTGCAGCGGCAAGGTTCGGAACACCAATCACTGCGTTCATTCTGACAGTGCCCATACTTGTATGCATTTGTAGAGTTCTACATAGATATATTACGTGCAACGGCAAAGCTGCGGGCATGGTACTAAATGTCTGGAAGCACTTTCAGCTGTCAAACTCGAGCTTTGGTACCAGGACTAACACGGGCTGAATAACAAATTGATCATATCGTCTACTTCGCATATCCTATTGGAGCAAACGTTTTTTCCATGTAAACACTAATCTCCGTGTTGGTTTACTGGATGAATTTCATTTCATTTCACTGGAAAGAAAGGATTTCCCATTCAGTACGATACAGTGCCGTTATTCTGAGGAAATTGCCCAACAATGAGATGCCTCCAATAATAAGGCGGTAAACTGCATTAGGGTTGAGTCTTTCTATTTCATTTATTCACTATGTCTATGAACACTAATATCCTACTATTGTTAATCTACTGAGGCTGAAGTCAGTCCTGTGTGTATCGAAAGAGCTGCCGTGGGATGTGTTATGCATAGGAGTTTAATGTTCCGTAGCACAGAGTTGTCCGTCTTGAGAAAGGTTATCCGAGGTAAACGAAACCTTGACGGATTGCCATAATTTCCGAAAACATTGTGTGAACGAAAAATATCAATTTTTTTAATGTAAACGAAACACCACATTAGAAGATCTATTTAAGCTACTCGTCCGGTAGTTGGAGTCATTGTGTTTTCTTTTCTGTTTAATCTATTACAGTTCACTATTTCGTTTTCTCTCTCCAATATTGCCGATCACCTCACACGGATTGATATCATCCTCTGTAATTGAAGTATTCACATGAATGATAATAAGCCCTTTTTGTAGACCAGTGCTCCGTGTGTCAGTGGAAAAATCTAAGTGACGAGCTATAAATAAGCGAACAAAATCACTATTGCTTCGTACAGTGTGTTTTGAATATTTCTCCACAGGTTATTCTCCTGTGCATATTCCCTTTTGTGTCATAACCGTGGTTTAAGTCACTCATTTGTAAGCCCACAAGGTGACAGATTCGTCCAGTGCGTGCTAGGTAATTGACAGAAAACATTGAACACCGATGAGACCACTCGTAATGAAAGTCAGTCTAGATAGTACAATCTGATTCGTTTGTGACCCTACTGGAAAAAGTGAATACACTCACTGGTGTCTGTTTGCTCGTTTTCACTTCCGACAATTGAGCAGATCTCTGAAACAAGGCCCTGTGGGATTGCTTAACATAAAGAGCATTCCCCGCGCATATCATGAAATGATACCTGGGTGCGTTACCCGTAGATTTGTTTGATTTCAGGGTACGTAATGCGTGCTTTCAAAATGGTTTTATTTAGGCTAAGTTCCACCATACTACAATTCATCCAAACAGAAAATCAATAGCTATTCTTTTATGGATCGAATCACGTTAATCTCATGTCAGAGTAAATTACATTTGAAAATCCGTATGAAATATATGACAAGTTGCTTTCGACAGTGATGGAAACAGTCGTCAGATAATCAAAGACTCAACTTTCAGGACTGGCCAAACTCGATCATTAACAAGATACTCGGAAGTTTCAGAAATAGCCAAGAGTGAAACGATCGAAGAATTTTGTGATTTTGTTGAACGGTCTCGGGACTGAGCACAAAAGTGCTCATTTTCAAACAAACTAAAGTCCTGAAACAGTGTAACTCTGATCCAGCTCAATTTGTGCTTATGTCAACCGACCACTGAGCTCGGTATTCGCCTAGCTAAAAATTCCCCCAACTTACTGATGATGTGACCTCAACTAGAGATGAAATTTTAACTGACTACAAGTTAGTATCAACGATTAGATTTATGAAAAATTTACCAACCCAAATGGCGAGCACGCTTCGTAATCGCAGCTAGCGAAGAAGACACACTCGTCGAATCCCTTTGTACGAGTCAATGTGTAGAGCGAGACAAAGAATAGTTGAGCAACTAGGAATAATTCAAGTAAATCCGCTTGGTTGTAAACCGTGGCTGACGTCGTTGGATCTCATACGACCGCTATATGATGGCTGTACATCTCTCAGTCTTACATTTTACTTTGGTGTTTACGTATAACCTGAAATTAGGCATTGCTTACCAAGAGGTCAATCATATCTGTTTCCAGAATAAGTTAATCAAAAGTTAAGGATTATTTTATATAGAATGGCAATAAAAATCGGTGATACAAAATTTAAAGATATACAGTAAGTACGTGGCATTGAAGATTAACAAAATGTTAACTGAAATGAGAAAACAACCAAACGGAATACTTTCTTTTGTGCTGTCTCCGAACAGGCTTTCCTCCTCCGTATGGCTATCTGTCTGTTGCCATAAGAATTTTAGCTACCTGGTGCAAATATTCTCCGTTTGACGAAACACAACCATTCGCACCCTACTTATTGCTCATCTGAGTATGCGTATTTGTGAAAAATGTAGACTGTGTCGGGTAAGCTGAAGGTCACCGGCTCGATTCCGGCTCACGGAGTTGAATTTCGGGTGCAAAAGCCCTAAGCTGATTTACATTATCTAAATGACTTGATATATTAAACGAGATATTCTACCACAGATGGGATAATGAAACAAAATCCATATAAATAAGAATAGTACAGGAAGAGTAAATAGATACACAATCCAAAGTACTCGAGTTTACCCGTGCTTTTACATCGTTTAGAAAAATTAGATAACACTGACATACACTTACATGGCCTTAGTACGATGCTTGGCTCATAGTCTACCAGTTTTGTGGTACCGCAGAATTTGATCACCATTTTACATCAGTTTGTGCAACCTCAGTAGGAAAGTGAGTGAATGTGCGCTCCTCGTATTCGCTGAAATGGACGCACTCCCGTGCGAAAACGCACATATTTTCCCTCAGTCTATCATCACGCTGTCCCCTTTGTGTTCTGTCCTTAGCCTAACACCCGGACAACGGGTTCTGGGTAGGGAGCGAAGCAGGAAAGAATGTGCAAGAGACTGAAGTAAATGGCTTTAATGTAGAAATACAAAGTCTGCTACAAATATGCACACCCCAGTAGCCACGGGAACAGCCAGGCGGGCAGCAGGCACGAGCAGACGAGCGCACAAGAGGCAAAGAAGAAGTGAGACGAACCAATTACAAACCTATGAAAGTATGTATGCGGGTTTGTGGCCAAGTCTCTGTATTGGGGTGTTTGAAAGTGTGCCTGTGTATATCAAGCTGATGTGTGTGCGAACAGGTGTGGATATATGGTTGACGGTGTGGAACCCCAATAGTACAACAGAACAGGGCAAGATGACGTACACGAACAGGTCTGTGGACAAAGATAGTGAGATGGACATGCAGACATATTCCAGAATCAAGTGTGGGGAAAACAAATTTTGTGGTCAGGATTCTGTGAGAGAAAGCCAGGGAAAAGGGCACAGCTGTGAGAGCTTGGATAGAGCTAATGGTTTGGGACGGGGTCGCATGTGGCTCCAATGAGCTGGTAATATTTGACAAAATACTATCCGACTGGGACGAGTTGTATACCTACCGGTCACACGTTTGTACAACCTTACTACAAGGTCTTCTGACTGAATTTGGAGAATAGATTCATAAAATTTATGGGTATATGCTATGAAGTGGAAGGCACACTCATACTGTACACAATGAACAGGTAAGGGAGACTGTATTTCACCTTTGCTTTCTGTGTCTGTGTTTAATTGCTTGCAGTTGCTTTATCAAATGTGGTTGATTATTTTTGATGAAAAGGTAAAATAGAAAGTTGATATTCTGCCAAGTTGCAGTCGAGGACTGGTTGTAATTAGTTTGCATCACGTTAATTTGTAAATCTGGACTATGACCAACACAAAGGGCAAACCCAGTCTCTGGTCCACTCCTTAAGCTGCCTCTGTACATACGGCATTTATAGTGAAGACAAACATTTCTGAATGGTACGTTTTTGTTGATCAAATACTTCGTAGTTTGAAGTATCAAATTCATCACCGACCAACCAGTCACTTTCTTCTCACTTGGTAGGCTTTTCTCCCCCAACTGCGTAAGCTGAAAACCTCTAATAACAACAAACTCCTAAGTACTCAAGAAGCTTGTGGTCTCCAAAGCGCCAAATGTGAAGTCAGCATTGGGTTAGTCTGACCTAATGGTTCATCATAAACGGGAGAACAAATTCCCAGTGCTACCCACACATCCAGCTTCTTCCAATTGTTTCCCCGAACAACCACAAATGTAATCAATGCCTACTTTATGACTTACGAATGAAAGCAGTTTTCTGTGGGTAAAACATGCAAGGTGCTAGTACACAATGAATAATGGGTTTGCTCTCTTACTGGCTGAGTACAGTGGAACAACGAAGAGAACAATGCCAAATTTCCTCTCTGTGAATTGGTTTGCGTCACCGTGACCATGCTCCGGAGAAGTACTTTCCCGACATGTAAAGTTCGGAACTTGATTAAAATTATCCTGTTGATAATCTGTCAGGAGACGAAGTGGTTGTTCATTTGGACCACTGATTGTCATTTGGGCCGTCGGAAGTGGATACGGGCGAGTCAGTTCACCCTCTGTCATATATTTGATACTAATCTGCTAAACTCTGTTCTTTATCCAGTACAGACCGCTACAGAATAGCTACAAGAAAAACAATGATCTGTTAACTGATCAAGAAAATTCGATGAAAGGCAGGTAAGTACCACTTAAAAGACAAAGAGTAACCAGGTTTTTGTTGTCTCGGAGGTTTAAAGTGTAAGTGATAGTCTTGAAATAGGAAAAACATTGTAGGGCAAAATTTCCTTCTGACCGCTTAACAGTTTTCAGCAATCCTGTGGAATAAAAAACCCTTCACTTTCATTTTCATTGATCACACAACAATTCGTACCAATCCAGAAAGAGGGAGGAGGCTGACGAAAGGTTGCCAAATGGGTAAGTGGCCGGCGGTGAAGGGAATCGGACCCGGGTTGATAAGTTCCAAAGTACGTGAAGATGACCGTTTGACCACGGCGGGTGATATATTTTCCCTAATCATATTCATTTCCAATAATATTTCAGTTCTTACTTGTCACATTCTTTCATACTGCGTACCTGAAACCTGAAAGGTCTCAGAAAGCCAATAAGAAAACAATTTTCCGAGGGATATTTTCAAAAAATTCATTCATTTTCACAATAAAACTACGGAATATATATGTGGTACATTGATTACAAAAATGTGAAGCAGGCTGAGTCGGGAAATTAGTGAATTACTTCTGGTAGAAAAAAGGGAATACTATTGGATTGGTAACAGGTGCTGCAAACCACTTACGTTACAGTTGGGGAAAAAAGGACAACCTTTCGTTGTCAAAGCGTGAGACAAACATTACTGGAAGCTTCGTTGAATTCTGTGAACTATGTAAGGAATATTCCCAACATTTCCTCGATTTGATTCCGTTATATACCAATATCAGTACTTATTTTCTCTGCTGAATCTCGCCACTGAACTGTTACTACATTTGCAAGAAAGCTTTTAAACTGACGAAGCCCTGGTCTGCTAGAAAATCGTGTCCGCATAATGATTTTAATTCTTATCAAGTGTTCCACTTACTCGGATACTGCTGCTTTAAATTGTACACAACACCGTTCCAAATGTGATTGGTTTTATGCCACGGAAAGTTCAGTGTATGTTGAGAGATAGCAGCTGATCTAGTAGCTTCCAATCCCGCGTATTAATCAGACGAGTGTGGGTCATTGCAAATGAAGTCTTATTCAGCTTTTCTTCTGAAAATCCTAGTCACTACTGAAAAAGGGTGACCAGTAATTATAATTATGGCAGATTTTACAAATTCGACAAGTTTTCACTCCATTAAAAATGGCCAATCACTTGGTGATCACAGAACACAACTGCTCATGATTTGTCTTTTACTCTACGAAATCAACTGTCCCCGTCGGTATTAAACGTGGAGCTTGTAAAAAAGTCACTAACTATTGCTCTGTTGTTCGAGTTGTGTCTTTACTCATTTATATGAATTTGAACAGGGGCAAAATGTCCAGTTTGAACCAAGATCGTGTTCTTTTTTAACACCATTTTAGTCACATCATTTCAGAAATCGAGATTAGATCCCGTCTTCACTGCTGTCACCGTCGCAGACAATTCAGCAAGAGAGTACTCGCTATCGTCTGCGTGGAAAAACTGGATGAAGAAAGCAAAATGAAGAGTAGCGGATCAATTTTCATTTGTTTGATCCGTTCTGTCCGTAACAAGAAATTCCATGTAGTCTTTCACCAATGACGCCACTCTTCCCTGATCTACTTCACACAGGCATCGCGCTTCACACGCCTCCATATCTCACGATCGCCAGGAACCGTACACTTTGAAGAACTCCGACTCAGGCACCATTGCTGTCTGGTCATCTAAAACCGAGCCACTTTCAAACCATTCGATAACTTCTGGCACGCATGATTCCCATAAGCCTATGCTTTCTTCTGTCGACCTCAAATTGGATAATAATCCGATTCATTCCATCTTCTCTATCACTTTCACCGTTCTGTCTTGGTCTACTTGTGACACACACGCATCATTCCTGTTCTGATCCAGAAGCTTCTTCACCTCATTTCCACTTCTCATATTATCAAGCTCCCAATTACACTGCATCGTTGAATGCAGCAGTCGCCTTGGGGTTCAGACTTCGCCTTCCTCTCTTTTCCCTTGCTGGGGGGGGTTCAGGTTTCACGTAATTCAATTCAACTTTGCTGCTTCCTTTTCCCTCGTCTATTGGTTGTACAAAAGGCTCATTGTTTCGCAATTTGATCTCTGTTATCCCTCACCCAGTAGTATATTCTCTCGAATTCCGCCTACTACCAAGAAGCTACTCACGTCAGGTCCCCATAAAACTTTGTCAAAAGGCATTATTCAAATCGTCACTCTTCCCCCGAACCACAAAGCTTCCTTACACCCTAGGACACTTTTCCAACTTTTGATAACCTTTCTTTGTTCAAGAGAAGAATCAGTTAGCCGTCCTTGGTGTGAATAATTCTCTAATTCTCGTTGTACAGTAAGCCGACTGGATAACGTTTATTCATGTAATGAAAAGGTGTTTGGCCACAAGTACCCTGAGTTATTATTGACACGGCCCCGGGTCGCTACGCCTAATTGATACACGCTGAGATCTTGAACAGTTCCCTCTAGTGAACAGTTTATATCTCCCGACTTAACTGACGCACTACTTTCAGCAACAGCTTTCATTCGAAATTCTTACGAACGGAAAAAGTAATCAATGGAATCCGTATTATGCACTGATGTGAAAACAACTTGAACGGGAAGTAGTATAAAAGACCAGTGCTTCTGTGTCGCCGTCTCCGAGGTGTTCTTACGATTCTCGTATAATTTACGATAGTTTATATGAAATCATTTCACGATGAAGAGTTTTTCACAATAAAAAGATAGTTTTCTTCTGAGTGGTTCTTTTTCTGTAGGTCTTATCCTTAGACGGAGATCAGCGGTTTCAAATCGAATTCCATTTAGGAAGAACAAGCCTAATACATATCACGAAAACTTGACAAGATTTCCACTTACTTATTAACTCAAAACAAGTAATATTCCGGATTGTTTTTGGTGCCATTTTTCCCTACCTCAGACAGTTGCGTACCGGAATGAAAGTGGCTACGAAACACTGAGATTTAGGCTGTCAATAGAAGTTCGTTCCTAAGAATATGATGAGGCCATTTCCTAAAATGCTCTTAGTTGGAAGAGTTTGAACAAAAGACAAAAAACATTGGGAATAATTTTCCTGCGTCTTGTCAGGCGCATAAAACAGTTCAAACGTAAGGATGCAATAAAATTGCAGTTGCCAATGAAATGGCCGTTTCTCTTCTCGGGTAAAACAGGAAAAATAATAAACTTTTCCTCGCTCAACTCAGATCTCCTCCGTTAGGTGACAATCAGCTGCACTATGCGCCCAACAGGATATACATATATATATATATATATATATATATATATATATATATATATATATATACGTATATATATACATATATATATATATAATGTACAATATTTTACTCCCGATCGAAATCAAGCATGGTGCCACCCAAGCAACAACCATCACGAAAGTAACAAAGGGGAGTAGAACACAATAAAACAAAAAGCAGTGGTTTTCCTCATTCGTTGTACGTTTTGTGATGGTTGTTTGTCAGTTTTTGTGTGTGAATAACATGTTTGCATCTATAGGACACGAATTCGGCAGACAGACAGTACAGCTTTCGAGCTACTGACTTCTATTCTCAGCCAGGTCCTTCAGCGCCTCTAACCAGGAAGAGTCCTCGTCCCTTGGACCCCAACCAAGAAGGCCGGGAGCACCAACCAAAGCCAATACTGTTGCTAACTTCCTCATACCCCTGAGCCAATTCATGGCATGACTGTTGCGTCCCTTCTCCCAGCCTTGCCCAACACGTGTGAATAGAACACGGAAATAACAAGAGCGAATAAAGATGGAATACATTTTATTCAGATTAGCCTCACACAACTCTACACTGCTGTTCTCTGTTCGAATTAAAATCTGCTGAAAACGGTGTTCCGTTTATCCAAGAGTGGAGTGGGTGTATGACTCGAGAAAACGCAAAAATTATGTCCAACAAGCAAACTGCAGTACACCTTCCTCTGAGGTATTGAAAATTTTTGGATGATCATCGAGCTACTTTGTTATTATCCTTATGTGCCTCTGTACTTACTACGTTTGCCTATCATCTGAACTGTCCTACAAAGTATATTCAGTTCTCTCTTATTTGATCTACTTACACATATGAGAAATTATTTATACATTTGGTGCCTTTGGTATTCTTGTCATAACTGTTTCACGTTCACTTTAGAGGGAAACATGGCCAGGATATAAAACTTGATTGCTTAGATGTTGGGCAAATGCAATGTTTTGATACCTCGATGGATATTATGTAGTACAACTTTATTATCATACAAGCAGTATTCAGTTTTGCAGTGGTATCTCCTGGTAAACTTTTTCTTTCAACTCTATCCGTGATTAGTTTGTTGATGTTATAAAACGGAAATCGTGCGTGTGTGTGTGCCCCAGCAGCAGACCAGAAAGCGACAGGTTGTAGATTGTCACATTTCTATCGCATCCAATTCCAGGTTGAGCTCAGCGAAGCACATATTTCAAAAAAGGAGGTAAAACCGTTACATTTATCAATTCTACTGCCAGAATATGAACACATTTCATTTTTGTGACCAATAATCTTGCTCACTTTTACACACACACACACACACACACACACACACACACAGAGGCTATGATTGGCAGGTGAGGCCTTTCTACTTCTGCTTCTGTCCTGCCAATTCTGTCTCCTATCCACTCTGTCTCCATTCGAAATCTACCATCAACCATAGATTACTTGCTATCTCATTGCGTCCACAAATATGCAGCTCTACCCCGAATTCGATACAAATATGTCGTTCCAGCGGTTCACCGAGTTGTGCCCTGAACCCAGCTCTGTACAATATCTGCGTGTGTCCACTTCACTCTGTTTGACAAGCTTCGATATCATTCCGAATCAACTTGTGTCTCATTTTCTAGGTCAGTATCCAAAGTGTATACACGATCTGACTTTCTGACAGAAATTAGTTTTAGGGCTAGAAAATGGTCGAGGCTAAACCCTAATATCATGTATGCAACAAATGGGAATACTGTTCGTTACTTAACGTTTTATTCTTTGCGAGAGATTCCATTTCATCTGACAGAAATTTACTGACAACCTCAAACTATCTCTCTGTGACTTTTAAATGCTCTAACTGAGTGATCTTTGATCACTCTAAATTCTCCATATTCGTTCTCCTTATTAGTAACCACAGCAACAGTAGGGTAGAAGTAAACTGCGAGAATGATTTAAGGAAGCTGGTGAATGGTTTTAGAACGTTTAGACTTTGAAATTCTAACTGAAAGTAGCTCTGTTTGAGCATCTAATAACAGCGATCATCAGCTACACTCGACTACGACCTCCAGACATGCTCATCTTTTAAATCCTTAGCTATAATCTGTGGATTTATTTTCTTATTTACAGTGGAAATTATTCAGCAGTATATTTTTCTTGATCTATTCGATATTGATCTGACGAAAACATGTTCACTGTGCACTTTTGACTAGCTACTGAGTCATTTTTACTGTAAAACCTTCTTATATGTAATATGTACCTAGCGCGTTACATGAAAATAAACCCGAATGTGAAAATCAGTTTTTCTTTTGTTTTCTCTTGCCAAAAACTAGTTCGAATTCTTTAAAAACACTTCCCGTTCTCTGTCGTGAAAAACTGTACTGGTCGTGCAACACATACACTACATAGTTTGTGTTGATCTGCTTGCGGACTAACTTCTTCAACCAGTACTATGCACGGAATACATTCGTAGAAAAATACCTCACTGATCACACTAACAATGAAGAACTGCATGTCAAGAAATATTTCAGATGTCTTCGAACACATTATTTGGACGGTGTTGTCAAGAAGTTGAATGAACCCTAAAACGCATCGGTCAGAATAAATTCTGGTGGGTTTGAAATGTCAACTATGAATAGTCTAAACTACGTACTTTCCTATGCCGATGAAGAATAACCGTACGCAGGTCAGTTTCCGTTACGTCTACCATGAAAGCAGGACTTGTGGAAACCTAAGTATCGAATCTTGTTTGATACTTTAGAGGTGACAGAGATATACGTGCAAGTTGAGACCTTCAGAAAATCATAAAGACTGTGGAGGCTCAAAAAAACAATGTAGAACCAGAGAAAACAGACAAGGAATAGATTTATATATCTAACGTTTTAAGTCCATTTCTGTAAAAGGATTAGTAATGACTTGAAAAATCAATAATACCTAGAGACGAAGATCATCTGTTCGTGTGCATCGACCAATGGTCGACTAACCTGATTCAATCATGTTTCTGACTTCGCTATATGTGAAATCGAAATGAAAAAGTCACAAATTTAGAATTAGAACGAAATTTTTAAAAACCGAAGAAATGTGGACTGTAAGAAACCAAAATATGGAACAGTAATGTCACTAATGGATAATGAAGCGGCCTTTTGTTCCCGTCTATTGCTCGCGCGATGAAGCAAAGTATTTCGGAGAAACCCGAGTATTTAAAAACAGAATGACTTCCTGAAGGTTAAGTTCAATTTTACTGACTCACGCATAGCTCGGTAATCAAATGACTGGAATGAAGTAATTTCGAAGAAACATACTAGATTTCTTATGATAACGCTGGCTTATGAGTGTGAGTAGTAGAAGTAGTAGCACGAAGCGATTCATCACGCAGTGTCCTCCCTCAAGCCATTGAAAACCGTGGAAGCACTTGTTTCATCCCTGTTAGGAATCATCAGCAACCTTCATCCACTGAACCCCAGCTGGGATCTGAACCCGGAAAGTGCGACTGTGAGCCGAATACCTTAACCGCAAAGCTATCCCGTCTGTGACTCAACGGTCTACTTAGTTTACACAGTACATGATACCGCGCCCTTTTGAAATTTGCCTCGGATGTTAACCGAGTATCTCCCGCACAGCGAGCGACTCCTATGCCGGACGGCTTCTCTGTAGAAGCCTAAGTACAACGAAGTCATTCCGTTGAGCAACTTACGGAGCTTGTCTGCTACGTGAGTGTGAGCACAGGAGTTTACGCAATCCTTCGTAGAGGGTTAGTCAAGATTAAGTCAGCGATGATACATTTGATAGGGATTCTTTGGCAAATTTTTTAGTGTATTTTTTCTGCTTCCATCAAACAAACCCAAACAAACGGAGTCGCCAGCAGTTCGTCCGAATGGGACGTGAATTCTGAGTAACGCAAATCTTGGAGCTAAGTTCATTTTTGTCAGAACATCGGAAAATAAGGATAAAACGAGGCATGAAAGTCAAATGTGATCTTCATAATAATTCCTCGCAGAGAAAAAGTGTATTGTCAGTCATTTTGAGAGAACTTTTCCCGAAAAACATTTGTTTCCCTCGTCCCCGTTCATTTGCTTGACTGTCAAGGATTTTTGACAAATTTGTAGCTTCTGATATCATACTTTTTTTAAAACAGCAATTAATTTGGCAGGTCCGTGGTTAGTTATTCTGAGAAGGATTAGGCTTTACAAGTTTGAGTCGAGTTAGCAAAATCAGATTCTTCAGAACTGGGCTCTGAGGTGAGGAAGTGAGTTGGTGGGTGATTGGTCCTGGGATAAAAAATCGAGTCACATGTGTCTACTGATAGTTGTCAATAGTGGCGTCATTTTGCTTCATAAATTTTTCATAGTTGGATGATTGTTCGTGCCACAGGTGAGCAAACAGCCCGGTACAGTCTTGGTCTAGGAAAACGCGGCTGTAAAATGCCTACGACGATTAAGCTGCCAAAACTGATGGTTTCTACAGTCTACTAATAGAATTCGAAGAGTGCACATCAAAGATCAATGGTGACAGCTAGCGAAAATTTGTTCATTTATCCCAACTCTCCTGTCAGTATTTTGTATCAATATTAGCCCAACATTTATGTCCTTCGTTCGTGTTAATTGAACAGTTTGACGAACTGTGTCTGACCTTATCATTACTGCTCTGCTTAGACATTTAGAAGTTCCGTTAAATATTTTCACGGTGATTTTAATTGCTGTAATATTAGGTTTGTTAACATTGGTTATACTGGACATTGTAATTTCCATAGAAATGCCTAACCTCATTCATACGTAATCGCATGAAACATTCTTCCTAGGTCTTTAATAAAAGCAGTAGCAAACATATGACGAAGAGGAACAATTGGAAGGACACTAGAAGTCACTGAAACCCTGACGGGATTGTACAAACAGAACTTGAAGTCATCTATTCAAATTTGACGAACGGCTAGGCAGGTGCCTGAAATTGCGTTATGGTGTCAACCTCTCACAGCCGACATGATGATCAGATTTTAGCTGTACGTCTAAAACAAAATATGTCACCAAACAGTAAAGGACCTGTAGCCGAATGGTCACGGTTTTTAGTCCATTTCACCGGAGCTATATAAAATCAATTTGATTCAAACTCACACTTGCTTCCCCACTGAGAGCTGTTGCGAAACTGGAAGACCTTCAACGATCTAAGTGAACTTCCGTCCTGGATGTTTGACTGCAAAAACGTGATTTCGGTAAAACCAGTGACTCTAAACAAGTATGGTTTTTGAACCAGTTTTGTCCCACAGTTGATCACAAGGGCGTCCGGTAGTGGAAGTTAAGTGACATTATTGGTACATGTCAACGATTTTCCTCAGTCCCCATTAACCTCACCCTAAATTGTTCAGAATTAAAAGGAGCGGAAAATAAGACCTTAGAATTTTAGCTAATACATAATGGGTTTATATTAGATGTGATAACGTACCGGTAAAATGCCTTGGTCTATATTTATGCCCGCGAATAACTCTAGACTACCGGAAAATAGGATGAATTTTGCTGAATCCCTTTGTTATCTTTTAGTTCTTCTCTTGGCAATCTTTACTAATACGGGCCTAAATCGCCTCGAGAACAGGGTTCGCGCAATCTTCATTTATAAGATGCTGTCTGGATATCTCAAACTCGTCTAGAAGGATTTACTGACTGCACAAATTCCGACCATCTACCTAGTACAGAAAGAAAGTGACCCTAACTTCACTTACAAATTTAAAAAATCAGATTCTTGATTAGCACCTAATAGCCTATTTGGAATGGTCCTGAAAAATAGATAAATGGAACTGTCAACTTTAATTCACTTACGTAAAGTCCAATTTGTTCCGTCGTTTTTAACCCGATGGTTTCCATTTTAGGTATCCTTTGAGCAGATGAGGCAGCAGGCAAGCTGTCCAATGAAGTCTAGTGTTTTGAAACATTTTGTTTCATGAGATGATTTTTCAGCATACCTGGTAGATTTTGACAGAAAAACCATTCCATATTGCATGACAGTACTGTTGGTTCTCATTCTCACCACCACCAGCTTCGGTTTGTTTTTAACATCTGCATTTCACATAGTCTCCTAATGATAAGAAATCCACCGTATGAGTCAACTGCTCTATACCGCTGACAGGTTATTCACGAGCAGAGACATCGACGAGTGGGTGCTTTTGACCGGCTTGGGCCAAAGTCATCACAGTAGGCTTCAGACTCATGTCCAATCCTGTTTCCGCCGTCGGTCATCCCCAGTTAGCAGCCTTTAATTGACCGCAGCCCCTTCCTGAAATATTGTACCAATGTTACGTGATAAAAGAAAATAAATATTTAAAAAAGATAAGATATTATTACCCCATTGCAAGCAGCTCAGATCCACCTCTCAGTCACACTGGTGCTCTCAACGTGTGGCACCTGCAATCCTGTGCTCCTGGCGGATTCGAGGCCCAGTTGGAACTCGGCAGATACGTACGGTGATTGATTCCGAACAAGTTCGTTGTTAAATTAGGAGTCAAAACTGAATAGAAAGTCATTTATTACACAATTTTCATTCTCAAATACTACAATAAATCCATCTTTCCCAAAGGCACGACCAACAATACTCTATATATGTAAGAGATAGATCATGTAACTGGTGACTAACTGGACTAAATTAAGCGTTCACATTTGGGCACAGATGTCATAAAAGAGAAAAATGGATATTTTTCACCAAATCACATAGGTGTGGCTCACATTCGTTGCTGAGTTGGGCGAGTTTTTTCCATCCCATCTAGTATCCCTCAAGCGAACAACAGACAAAGCATTCACACTCATTTCTATCCAGCACACTGTAGTAGATAACCTGTGCAAAAGAACTACATAAGGAGAGAGAGATAGAGAGAGATCTGAGTCTGCTAGTGATGTCCTTATGAGTCACATGGTCTGTGGATTTGTGTGCAAGTTGGAATAGACGGCAAAAATGAGAAAAAAGTGGCAAAGTCATTTGAGCCGATAGGGACAGAGGTTTCGTCCTGTATCCTCTGATGTGTTTGCCCGTGAATAAAGTAAGAAAATATAATTCAGCTTCCGGGCTGTATTCGAAGTCCTATTGTCTATCTCAAAGTGTGTGTGTGTCTGTGTGTGTGTGTGTGTGTGTGTGTGTGTGTGTGTGTGTGTGTGTGTGTGTGTGTGGAGGTGGAGGTGCCTGTGAGTTGATCAACTTTCCTTTGCGTTTCTCTCCGACCCGAAAACTTTCATCTCTGCCAATTAGGTTTTTGCTCGACTGCGTTTATTTGCACATTTATGACTTGTGTATCTAACTGGTCGTTCCTCTACTATTACTTAACTTGAGCAAATAGAAACTCGTGCACACATGTAAATAGTCATACTTGTAGACATAAAGCCACCGCACACACACACACTTGCGAATGGACACACACACACACACACTCGTGTGCACACGCAGACAAGCACGAACGGAAATATCCGACAAACACATCCACCACCACCAACAGTACCACCACAAGGTGAGCAGACGGAGTGGTGGCTGAGAAAGGACATCTCATAATGATGTGGGATGGTGAAAACGCTTCGCCCACAGTTGCCGGTCCGCAATCAAACAAGAATGACGCCTGATTCCACAATTCCCCCTGATAGTTTTAATTTTTCACTTTCTTTTTGGCGTGTGATCAAACTGAATCGGTGGTAATCGGATGGTGTAAGTTTCTATCACCCTTGACGTATAGGGTTCGAAGCCTCACGTCACTATTCAGTTTCATGTCCAGGCTCGTTACCAGGTCTGACCTATTGGAATAGTAAGTGGTCCTTTGCAACCCGTCTAAAGGAAAACGTTTCCATTTACTCTTGTGATTGCATTGCTTTTTTGAGACCCTTCTACTGGAACAGTGGATCTGAGTGAAAGTCAAGTGACTGCCTGTGGCAGCACCTGACTGCATATTTCAGCCACATAGTTCCAGGTTCACAAGAATTAACAAAAAAGATTTCTCTTGGCAATCCTTTACTCTCTAAGTAATCGGGAAAGACCGTCTAGATTTTTCTGAAGGTTCTAAGCTATGGGTACCTTATCTAGTAGTTGCATAGGTGTTTTATTCAAAGAAATCAAGCATGTGAACGCAAACATAAACGAACGCACACACAAACGGGTTGCACCTTTTCGTAGTTCGTTCATTTTCTTCTGCAGCCTAGGGGCGACTTACAATTAGCCCCACTACATCTTCTAAACTAAATTCTTTAAAATGATAGAAAGAAAACCAGGGT
This sequence comes from Fasciola hepatica, assembly GCA_948099385.1. Taxonomy (NCBI): domain Eukaryota; kingdom Metazoa; phylum Platyhelminthes; class Trematoda; order Plagiorchiida; family Fasciolidae; genus Fasciola; species Fasciola hepatica. The sequence goes on along the minus strand of CANUEZ040000012.1, from coordinate 1,178,199 downwards.
TGGGTTGGGTTATTGTTGCCGGATCCAGAAGTAGAACAATTTGTTTGAGAATAATGTGTTCACGTTTTTAGGCGCTTCCTTCGTCCATCTGATCATTTCCAGTCTCTGATCAGATTTTTTTTACTCCACCCTGAAACGTCCATGTCGTTGGCCTCTCGGTAGTTTGTACATTCCACACTTAATCTCAACCCATTTCCAGTCATAGTGTAGAAAATTATTTAGGAAAACGAAGTGATGTTCTCTATCTCTCTGTGCGCATGATTTCGCATCAATACGTGCTTGCTTGGCAATTCGACAAAGTGGTTATTGGCAACCGGAGTTTGAACAAATTGGTAAACTCGTTTGGTAATCCGTGAAACGGGGGTTGGTTCTGGGTTTAGGAACTCCAATAGTAAAAGTAGTAGTAGTGGTATTGATGCTAGCAGTAGACGCTCTCATTGTTGTTGTTGTTGTTGTTGTTGTTGTTGTTGTTGTTGTTGTTGTTGTTGTGGTTGTAATAGCAGTTGTTTATTTTTATGCGATCTTACAAACATTTTTTATGACTTTCACTTGAGAATGAAAAAGCACTAAAGTCTGTACTGTATTTATTCAAGTGTTGGATGAGTGTATCCCGACAATCATTTGCTGTATTTTATGGCTTTCCTGTTTGGAAAGCATTTATTAGTTGCATTGAATCAGACCGGAGGGTTCAGGGCACGCGTTTTGTCTTGTTCTCTCTCTCTCTCTCTCTCTCTCTCTCTCTCTCTCTCTCTTTCTTTCTCTCTCGTTCGCTCTCTCGGACAAAGTGTTCAGTATTGTACGTTTATCGAAACGTTCGACTGCTTTTTGGCTGTGTTGGTCGAAACTACCATGTCCGGCCTCACCGAATAAAGGTTGGAAGGCAAGATCGTACAGGAGGACGATGATTATGATGAAGTTGACGATGGTGATTGTGATTGTGAGTAGGGTGACCAAACACTTGGCAATGATGACAATGGGTGGAGATGGTGGAGATTCCGTGCAGACGAAGGGTGAATGAAATTAGAAGTAGGATTGAATAAATTGATGGGTAATAGTGCGAGTGCTGGAGAGGAATTTGCCCAAATATGTGCAAGCATGTACGCAGACAAGTGTGTGGACTTCTATGAATGCCTTCGCTGACTGTTGTTTACCAAACATTCAGATGAGTTTAATACTACACAGGAAGTAAGCCATATATATATAGAAGACGTATAAATAAGGAAATAAACAAACAAACCGACAAACAAAATAAACAGAAGACAAAAAGATCAGACGAAATAACATGGGGATCTGGGTCATCGAAAAATTTCTTTTTTCTCCTTTCTTGACAATGAAAATTTGAAAAGATCCTTTAAGAAAATCAATAAATTGAGAAACAGAATTTAAGACAGTCAGAAAAACAACTAATCTTTTAACGCATGCTAATCAACGAACTCTGTGCGGCTGCTGCGCAACATTCAGTGGGATCACGTAACATGGGCCGGAAACCCATGAGAATGATTTGATTTTTTCCATTAGCAACTCGCAGCCGGATAGGAATGATGAACACGAATCCCACGGTGCAACGAAGTCCAAAGAGTCCCCAAAATGAATTTCATTTCTAAACGTTTGTGTTCGTCACAGCCAATGGAAAAATAACGATTGGGTGAAAAACTTCTGGAATACTTTTCCTGGCTTATTAGCATAACGGACAAATAAAACAAAGACTCTTACCATCCCTTTATTAACTGCCATAATTTGAACACAGAAATTTAATAGCATTAGATTGCATGATGTATTCCGCACCGTTTCGCTGTATCTTCACGAATGCGTACTGCAGTCAAGGTGATCATTCATAAATGAGAAACTGAACGTTTTCGTGAATCCAATCGCGAAGGCGGGCGCACATGCTTACACAACAAAAAATAGCAAATAAAAACACATTACCGAGGCAAGGCTAACGTAATTATCCATTCTCACCGTTTGCACAATTGGGGATGACGATAGTTAATTGTTAGTACCTCCGCGTATCGCAGTTGTTGCTGGTTGTTTGTGACATAAGTGGAGATGTACATCTTCCTCAGATTAACACCGTGCTTCGCTTCCCACATTTGTTGTGTAATAGATGACTTGAGTGTTCTTCGTGCGCTCCACGACGTCCACGATTGCACCTGTCTGTTCATTGTTCTTAGTAGCCAAACGGCAAAGTGATGAACCATCCAACTTCGCAGCTGTCTCTATGTTCTGCCAATGTATACGTCTGCGCAACCACACTTAAATTGGTTAATGCGACCGGACTCGGCGAGTAGAAGCAAAGTTTCTTTTAAGGATGGTATTTTCATCCTGGAGGTTGTTGGGAGAATGATAATCTTTGCAGCGTAATACGTACGATGAATGAAAATGGTTGAGGCGTCTGCTGAGTAGGCCTTTGTTGTTATCATCTTTCTAAGGTAACTGTAGCATGATCGTCAGTTTTAGCACTGCGATGACTTTCCTTTTGTTCGGAAGTGGCTGTGAGCTTTTGCAAACAGATGATTTTGGATATCCTCTTGGCCTCAAAAGTTTTTTAACAAGATACGACACTCTTCTCCCAGCTTGTCACCTGTGTATATTTCACCTGCCTTGTGGAACACGGTCCGGACAAGGCCAATTTATACTTGATTGGGGCAAAGCTGGTAAGGTGCAGATGTTGTCCTGACCACGTAGTTTTGCGATAGACTGATCTTCGGATTGACCCATCGTCTCGGCGGATGATTTCAATATCCGAAAATGCGGCTCCGTTGTTGTCTTCCCCGTTCTTGGTTAGTTGAGTGTTCGTGTGTATGGTGTTGAAGTGATGGAATATTTTTCCTTACTCGTATTTGGTGTTTACAAAGACGAAGATACCAACCACACAGAAAAGGTAGAGAGTACCTTGAGATGCTATCAATTTCAGTTCTTGTTCGAGGTGTGAAACAAATATATCTGCCAGAACAGGTCCCAGAGGACTGTTCGTGGCAACTCAATCAATCTGTCAATATCCCCGTCTAAGGAAATGGAATTTTACATTCGAGATGCACAGTGGATACAACCATGACAACTTGCTATTTGGTAGTCCGCTATTTAACTTGTTATCACCGGCAGCTTGGAAAATGATATAAACGTTCACATGAAGTGAGACTCTAGTAAAGAGTGACATAACACCTATTGCGAATAAGTACTTACTGTAGACTTTCAAATCGCTGAACAGCGGTTGGGTGAAATTAGTCACCACAAACGTCTATTTATCTATCTACATCTATCTATCTATCTATCTATCTATCTATCTATCTATCTATCTATCTATCTATCTATCTATCTATCTATCTATCTATCTATCTATCTATCTATCTATCTATCTATCTATCTATCTATCTATCTATCTATCTATCTATCTATCTATCTATCTATCTATCTATCTATCTATCTATCTATCTATCTATCTATCTATCTATCTATCTATCTATCTATCTATCTATCTATCTATCTATCTATACACGTGTCTACAGCACACGCAAACACATTCTTCCACCCAAAACAGCCAGCTTTTCTCATGACATTTTACCTGTCCGCTTTAGAGTAAAAGTTGTCGGTGGCTGTTTATGAAGACGTGAAATCTACTGGTTTTATGAAAGTCTTAATGCAATTCGTTTTGTGTTCGCGATGAACCGACTGGATTAGACAGAAAAAATCATTTAATTTGGTCTTATACAGTGTTGTGGTTGTTCTGTGCTTTGGTAGAAATATAGATAGATGGATAGGTAGATAGACAGTTAGACGGGGAGTTACGAAGACTTTCCAAGAGAGAATTGAATTCATTCGTTCATTCATTTACACTAACAATGTGAGGGGAAACACCTTGCGACCGAGGGAGGGGGGTATGTCGGTTCCGCATAGTTCTAATGTGCTAATGGTGTACACAAAGCGGGTTTTCATTCTGCCAAGTGCCGGTTGCAATGCTGGTAATGCAGTGGTGAGGGTGGTGAGTATGATGAGCTCTATGATGATAAGAACCGTACTGGTAGTGTTTGCTGTGGCCGTATGGGTTAGTATTCGTGGTGGTGGAAGTTGTAGTACTAGTTATCATTGCTGTCCTCTTTCTGGCGGCTTAGTTCATATTTGTTCGTAAGTGTTTATAATAGATGATAAAATGAAGCTTTGTTCAAGCTGGGGCACTCTTACAAGCAGTCATCCGTCAAATTAACTGGAGACAGAAAAGGGACTAAAGTGGACCCCCAAAAACGAGACCTCTCATAATGCGCGTGTACAGTAGTGGTGATGGTGTTGATGATAAAAGCAATACTGTGGTTTTGAATGGATCGACGTTATTATTAGTGGTTATAGTCTTATCTCTGTGTTTTGGTACGTGTGTGTGTGTGTGTGTGTGTGTGTGTGTGTGTGTGTGTGTGGCTAGACGGAAATGGCTGGGTTGTGGTGTTGGACGGGAAAAGATACCCGAATGCACAATGCAAATGAGCAAGCCAACCATTAGCTGCTACATCGTGTCAATTGGATTCAAACTGGTAGTTGAGTGATTTATCGCTATTCCATTTGATTTAGTTCAACTTGTCCATATGCGAGAACCACTTGATATGAACATAAATACTGGGTATGCACGAGAACTCATGCACGCACACTGACATACGTCCAGAAAAAGTGAGGAATGATTGCATGCTAAGCAGTTGTGAAAATCAGACATAAGATGTAAATACTGTCCGTGGGGGAGAGAGGGCGAGAGTTGAAAATGAAACCAATGATCTGAAGGTAATGACCAGTGTATTCATGCTTGTTGGAATGAGCAAACTAAGCTATTACCTCAACATATCCTCAAGAAGGTAGGAGATTTGAAGGATATTGAAACGCAGGGGAACCAGTAGATCTGTGTAGGATCTGGTAGCAGTAATGTTATATATCTTACTAACTTAACTCTGCAAAAAATCACTGAATATCAGTCAGCTGTGACAATGATGACAAGTATTCTGCATTCTCCCCTATGCATCTAAATCATGCATGTGTAATTTCGTGTTGCTCTAGGACCTAATGGATAAAGACATTTGACCTAGCTGACGGTAAGCCTAGGGATAGGAAAATGAGGTTGCTTCCTGTTACGAAATTCCGAGCTTTAGTGTTCCCATTTAGAGAGTATCTTATTAGCAAATCATTTCGTGTACAGTGAAAATGACTTAGGACAGGAAGAGAAAAAGAAGAAAACAGCACTTCGAACTCCGTCGTTTCACACGATTTCTGTTTTTGGCACTCTATTAATTGCCATCTGCTTATTCTAATCTACACAAAAAATGTATTCAATGTCCCCGTAATCTACGGTAATATGGCCGAAGGATTCGTCGTTTGTCCCTATTTTTTTGGAAATTTCGCCATGTTTAAAATATATGTTTTCCTCGGCGGTGTGTATGGGGTGTTTGAGGGGAGTAGCACCTCTGAGTTGGTTGACTTTTGTGTCCCTTGGGGCATCCTCCATTTCCTTGGTCTCCATCATTCTCCCCGTGCCAACCTGTGGCTCCACGAAGCTGAAGCGTGCATCAGCGGTTACAACCCGGTAAACTGCTCGACAAGCGGGCTAAACCAATTTGAGGTAACCGAGGTCTAAATACCTCGGCGATATGGTGTTCGGCATGCGGTGACAGATACACCTGAACAGGCGGACAAGATCTACTGGTCCAACGGCTACAAAAACTGTCCAACCTACCTGACTCGGCATTCCAGGGGAGGCGAATGAACCACATAACTGGCCATCAGCTCATCTGGAACAACTCTGCTGTCTTGCAGTCTGCATTTGGGTGTGCAAAGGCTAGAGTTGCAACCTCGAACAAAAAGACCGGATGAGGTACCGTGCACTTACTTCCTATTTCGGAATGGGTGACTGAGTAGTGCAATAGTCCTGAACGGTGATGGGGACACCGCCTCGTACCATATTCCCGTGAATCTCTATGAGTAGTTTTGTAAGCATGCACTCTGATTATGCTACGGAGTCCCCAGCAAGCGATGCGCCTCGAGCTCCAGCGATCGAGGTGTCAAGAAAAAAGCTGGAGTACCCGACTGTAGGAAACAGGCTTATATAACTTGTTGGAATGTACGGACACTGTTAGATGTGGGTAGCCCAAACATCACAGTGAGGACACTACACAACTACAACATCGGCATGGCCTGTCTCTCAGAAGTCAGCGTACCTAACTTCGGCACTGGGTGCATAAAAGTTGCAGGAGAAGAGGCAACTTACTGGCGTCGCATTCGCCAATAACAGTAAAGTCAACATCCCAGTGATCGCTTGGGAGCAGATTTCAGTGGGACTTGCTTTGGCACGTTTCAAAGGCTCTACGCAGAACTTAACGATGATTGTGGTCTATGCTCCGACCAAGGCGGCAGACAATGAGACAAGGGATGAATTCTACGGTAGCCTTCAAGAGGTTATCGGTCGGGTCCAGAGAAGAATCATTCTGTTCATCGCCAGAGACTAGAAGACTCGCACAGTTTCGTCGGATTCGTCAACGCAGCACATCCTGGGGAAATTCGACCTTGGTCAAGGCTGTGAGAATGGTGACGGCCTGGCCAGATTGGCCTACTCTGACAGAATGGTCGCTTGCAGCACACACTTCCAGTACCCTAAAAAGCACTTACTGACGTGATACCCCAACAACGGTCGCACTTCGCATCAAATTGACCATATCCTATTGAAGTCTCTTTGGGTTTCGTCTGTAAAAGACTGTCGAGCATACCGCGGCCCAGTGACGGGAAACACAAACGACAGAACACGTTCTTGTTCGTGCGTGCTTCAGAATCCATCTGTCCGCACGCCCTTAGGCCTTCCCACGGACCCGCACAAACGTCGTGGCTCTGGAAATGCTAGAAAAATGCCAAACGCTGTCAAGCGCAATCGCCACCCGATTACCCACAGTAACCAACTTTTCACCGGATTCCACTCCAGTAGAACAACATCAGATGATATTTAAATCGACGGCTAGAGAAGTTGCCTTGAAAGAACTAGAGAAAAATGAAAGACGTCTAAAAGACTGGATCTCTGAGAACAAACTTTAATTGTCGGCTAAAGCACACGAAGCTTGGATATCAAGAAGTGGCGAACACCGTAGATTGCAACGCGAGGCCTCGCTCTCCGCTAGGGCTGATCGTAGGCAGTACTAGATAGAAGTGGCTGAAAAAATGGAGCCTGCAGTAGGGATCGGCGACTTCGGCAAACTATTCCGCTTCATTCGCAGCGTGTAGGGCAGGAGCTGCTAGCTTGAGTCGTTCTTATGTGACACCGCCGGTCAGCTCATACATGAGCAGAGAAGAAAAATAGAGCAATGGGTAGAGCACTTCAATCAATTGCTCAACCGACCATTAGTTCACACGACGGCCATACAACCCCAGTTCTTGCACAGCTGTACGATGTCAGTTGGGATTCACCGAGCACGACTGAAATCATCAAAGTCATCAATCAGCTGAAGAACAAAGAGCTGCTAGAGAAGATGGCATTCCACCTGAAGTCTACAAGTGCTGCCGGTCGTCATTGGTCGACAGAATACACACCCTACTTGGCTCCATATGGCGAGAAGAAGTCTATCCAGCTGATTGCGGCACATCCGTTGTGCTGCCTGTCCCAAAAAAGGGGACATATCCATATACGATAACTATAGGGGGACCAGCCTGATCGACGCGGCTGAGAAGATTTTCTGGGTACTGCTGCTCAACCGCTTCTTATTTGCGAGACACCTCCACACCCAACCAAACCAAGGGGGTTTCGCAATGGTAGAGTCTGCTTGGACCAAATCTTCACACTATGTCCAACACTGGAGCATTGCTACAAGTTCCTGCAGCCCACTGTAGACTTTTTTTATCGACTTTCAGGAATACTTGTCACTGAACTCGCTAGGCTTCTGAGAGGATACTGTCCGTTCACTAGGGTGCGGGTCTGTATGTACAGTGAAGCGCCATCGGAGTTCACACTCACTACTGGCTTTCGACAGAACTGCCCTCTTTCACCGGTGCTGTTCAAATACGCGATCGACTGGACAATGAGACAGGCACTGACTGACTATCCCGGTATCCAACTGAGTCAGGAGATGTACTTCTCGGGCCTAGAGTTCGCGAACCAAATTGTAGTGCTAGCGGACTCTCCCATCACGCTCTAACCATTACTTGACCGAATCAATTTCTCTTCAAATCCCATCGGGCTAGAAATAAACACTACGAAAACCAAAAGTATGCCAACTTGCCCAGGGCAAACAGCTCAACAGTTGTCTATCAATGATCAACTAGTCTTATACTTTCCATCATTCAGGTATCTAGGCTCTAAACTGCTTTCAAACGGTCAGACCAAGGATGAAGTAATACTCCTGATAGACAACGCCAGGAAAGCTTTTCTCCAGTTACGACGAGCGTCGTGGACCAGCAATGAAATCAGCCTTCGGACCAAGGTGCGTACCTACCGTGCTGCTGTACGCCCCGTACTCAGCTACGGTTGCGAAACCTGGCCATTGAAAGCCAGCGATACTAGAAAGTTGGGAGTGTTTGATCACTGGTGCCAGCGACTTATTTGGAAAACAAAGTGGAGCGACAGAGTATTCAACGATGAAGTTAAGAAACGGTGCTGCGAAACTGAAAAACTCCCTTATTTCCTCCGAGGTCGTCGACTGCGGTAGCTGGGTCATATCCTACGTCGTCCCAAGACGGAACTAACCAAACAAACACTCCGTTCCGAACCCTGCCCTGGATGGTGCTGTCACCTTGGTCGCCAGCTTAAGACCTGGATCAACACTGTCGAGAAGGATGTAGAGCATCTAGGCTTAGGGTCAGTCCATGGTGCCTACCAATGGATTGCAATCTGCACCGAACTGGCCTCTAACCGCCGCGCATGGTCAGCCCTGGTACGAGGTATTCATGGAGCCGACTCTTCCCCTATTAGGATATAGAAGCACAATGGTGAAAGAAGCAAGTTTTCTCAGTAGGAACTAATGAAGTTGTGAGTAGTCCATCTTATCATACTGACAGATGTGCTGAAATACAGTGAATATTGAGATTCCCTAGGATAACTTGACGGCTTCCTTCAATTTTCCGAAAGATACTTTTCTCTCGTAACAGTTTCCATGTTTGCCAAATTATTTCGTTCCCAGCGAATAACATCAAAGAGCTGCAATAATGAGAATTGATTAAAGAAAAAGGCAACCGGGTACTTTTTAGGAAATAGCCCCTGGCGAATCGCAGGGAACAAGAAATCAGCTGCCAATCTAGAATGCGAATGTAAGTGTAAAAAGGTCGATTTGGGAAGCATCGAAATAGAGATCGATGCAGGAATCGGTGAATGGATGGATGACGGATGAAAGGATGGATCGATATATGTCTGGATGAATGGAATGGCGGGCTGATGGATGAAACGACGGATGGCGAAATGAGTGAGTGCATGGATCAAGGAATGAGTGGAAAGAAAGTAGGGTGAAAAACCGATTATATGGATGGAATTACGGATGGATCTCGGAAGAAAATCATGGATGTATTGATGGATGGACGGAGGGATGGATGGATCGATGTACGGATGGATTTCGGGTTGGATGGATTTCGGGATGGATGGATGGGAGGATGGATGCATGGAGGGAAGGATGGGTGGATGAGTGGATGGATGGATGGATGGATGAAGGAATGGGTTGATGGTGTTAGGGATTACTGGATGGATGGATGGATGGATGGATGGAAGGATGGATGGATGGATGGATGGATGGATGGCTGGATGTATGGATTGATGTTCGTGTGAATGGATTGATGGACGGATGAATGGATGGATGGATTGATGGATGGATTATTGGATGGATGATTGAACGGATGGATGAATGGATGAATTGACTGGTTTGGGGATTTATGGGTGGGTCGAACGTAGGATGGATTGATGGGTGAATGAATCGAAGGGTCGATTGTTGGATAGATTGACGTATGTATGAGAGTAATGATGGAATTAGGGATTGATGAATGGATGGATGCATTGATGGATGTATGGATGGATAAATGAATGGATTGATGGATGGATGTTATTGTGGATCGGTCGATGCATGGATGGAAGTATGAATGGATAGATCTGGGAATTTGTGGATGGATGGATGGATGGATGGATGGATGGATGGATATTAGATTGGATTGGTAAATGAATGGACGAATGAAGGAGTGGATGAATGGATGGATGGAGTATTGGAGGTGTGAATGAATGGATTTGGGGATTGATGAATGGATGGATGGATGGACTTATTGTTGGATGGATTGAAGGATTCAGGGGCTGATGGATGGATGGATGGATGAACGGATCGATAGATGGGTGGCTTGATGGATGTATAGAAGTCGTTCCAGAGCGGTTGTTTAACGTGTCTCCTATTGGGTCTAGCAGCGAAATACCAACGTTATCCCCTCTATCGGACGAATAGAGAAGACGCGAGTCGGTTTACAGATGCAAGGTGTATTCTATATATCGTGGCACCGAAACAGTACCGATACGAGAGATACACCGGGCGGAAAACGAAACGAAACGCGACGGCCATGCAGAAAGCGAACCGCTAGCGAACGACCGAAAGTGAAAGTGATATGAAACGAGGTTGACGGAAACCTCGGGAAAGTCAGTCCAGTAAGACGTACGCAACCGGAGAACACTATGAGGTCGATGTCAAACGTCAGAAAAGATCGTAGAGAAAACAGATCTAAAATGGTGTCCAGAAAAATAGTCATTTTCTCAAAACGATCGAGGTCACTGCAGGTGTTTGGATGGATAGATGGATGGATGGATGGATGGATGGATGGATGGATGGATGGATGGATGGATGGATGGATGGATGGATGGATGGATGGATGGATGGATGTATGGATGGATGGATGGATGGATGGATGGATGGATGGTTGGATGGATGGATGGATGGATGGATGAGTGGATGAATGGATGGATGATCGGGAAGCTGGATTGGCGAATGATTGGATGGATGAATGAAATGATGGATGGATGGATGGATGGATGAATGAATGAACGGTTGGATGGATGTATAGCTGGAAGGATGGAAGGATGAACGAGTCGAAGGACTTAGGGATTAGTAGTTTGGTGGATGAATGGATGAATGGATCGATAGATGAATTGACGGATTTAGGGATTGATGGATGGGTCGAACGGAGGATGAATTGATGGGTGAATGGATCGACGGATCGATTGTTGGATAGATTGATGTATATATGGGAGTATTGATGGAATTAGGGATTGATGGATGGATGGATGGATGGACCGGTGGATTGGTGGATGAAAAAATGGTTGTACGTATGCATGGATGACTGGCTGAATGCATGGGATGATGGGTGGATGAACTGATGGACGGTATGATAGATATCTGTACGGATTGATTGATCGATGGAAGGAGAAACTGATGGATGGATGGTTTTATGGATGATATATGGATGGACGGATTGTTGGATCGATGGATGGGACTATGTTGGCATCGATGGTTGAAGGGATGGATGAATAGATGGTTGGATGATGTTGGTGTGTAGATGGATGGATGTATCGATGGTTGGATGGATGGATGGATGGGTCGGATGATGGATGGATGATTCGATGGTGGGTTGGATGGCATGATGAATAAATGGTTTGTTGGATGTATAGTCGAAGGAATGGATGGATGGACGAGTAGATGGAATTAGGGATTGGTGGATTGATGGATGATTGGATGAAAGGATCGATGGATGGATGGCTTGACGATGTTTGGATGGATGGAAATGTGGATGGAGGGATGAATGGATGGTAGGATGGATGGATGGATTGATGGATGAATGGGAGTTTGGATGGGCGGATGATTAGATGAATGAAATGATGAATGGATGTCTGTATGAATGGGTGGATGTATGTATGGATGAATGGATGAATCGATGTATGGATGGTTCGATGGATACAAAGAAATATGGCAGAATCGATGAATCGATATTTGCAAGGCAGAATGATTGGATGGATTGATGGAATTGTGGGCGTCTGGATGGATGGATCGAAGGATGTATTGATGGTTCTAGGGATTGATGGATTGGTGAATGGTTGTATGAATGGATGTATAGATGAAAGTATTTAGTGATTGATGGATGGATGTATGAATGTAATAATTGTTGAATGGGTGTTTGTGTGTATATGTGTATGTAATGATGGAGGGATGGATCGTTGTATGGATGGATCGATGGATGCATGGACTGATGGATTGATTGTTGCATGGTGTGTATGGATGGACAGATGGGTGGATGGATGGATGGAAAGATGATACAGGTTTTGGATGGATCTATTTTTCGTTGGTTTGCATGGATTTATGTATGGATGGTTGGATGGAATTTTAGATGCAAAGATGATTGGATGGATGGATGAATTGATGGATGGGATTGTTGATGTGAGTGAAAGGATGGATAGATGAATAGATGAATTTAGGGATTTGTGGATGGATTGATTGAAGGATTTATTGATGAATGTATTTTTGGATTCGGGGACAGAGAGACATAAGGATGGATGTATGGATTGATGGATGGATGGGATGTTGGATGGATGGATGGATGGATAGTAGTTTGGATGTGTGGATATATGGATGGATGAGTGGCTGGATGGATGGATGGATGGATTGATGGATGGATGTAAGGATGGACAGATGAGTGTATGGATGGATGGAATGATGATTGCAGCGATGTTTGAATGGACGGATGAAGTGATGTTCTAATGGGAAGGGGATGTTGATGGATATATTTATCTTTTGTTGGATGGATGAATGAATAGATGGTTCGATGGAAGTTAGGGTCGAAGGATGTTTGGGTTGATGGATTTTTCGATGGATGGATGTATGTATTATTGTTTAGTTGGAAAGATCGATTGTTTGACGGATCGATGGATGGATGTTAAGATGGATGGAAGTATGAATGGAAGGAAGGATGGAAGAATGCATGCGTGGATGAAGTAATAAATGGGTTGATGGATTTAGGGGTTTATGCATTGATGAATGGATGGATGAATGAAATGATTGTAGGATGGTCTTATGGTTTATTGGATGGATGGTTGGATGAATGAATGGATGATTTGATTGGTAGGTGAATGGAAGGATGATTGGAAGGTTGGATTGGCGGATGAACGAATGGATGGTTGAATGGATAGATGGATGGATTTTTGGATGGGTGGAAGGATGAGTGGATGGTTGGATGGATGAATGTGTGGATGAAAGGATTGATATATGTACCGATGGAAATTTGGATTATTGGACGGATGTGAGAATGGATTGACTGACCGTTGCATTGCTGGATGAATCGATGGAATAATGGAATTGTGGATGTGGAGAGTGATGGATTTAATTATGTATCGTTGGTTCTAGGGATTTTCGGATGAATGATGTATGGATGGATAGATTGATGGATGGATTGTTGAATGGATGTATGTATGTATGGACAGATGGATGGATTGAATAATGATTGCATCGATTGCTGGATGGATTCATGGTTGGATGTTTGGATGAAGAGGGTGTGTGTTTGAATGTATTTATCGTTGGTTGAACGGATGGATGTATGGATGGATAAATGGAAGTTTCGATTGAACGATGGTCGGATGGATGTATTTATGGATAGATGGATGCTTTGATGGATGGATTTGGGGGTTCATGGATGGATGTATGGATTTATATATGGATGGATGGCTTGATGTATGGACGGATGAATTGAAGCAATTAGGGATTGACGGGCGGATGAATTGATGGATGGATGGATGTAAGGATGGGTGGATTGATGAATGGATGGGTCGTTGAATGGATGGATGGTTGGATTGATGGATTTAGGGATCGAATAATGGATGGATGGATGGATGGATGGATGAATGGATGGTTGGTTGGATGGATGGATGGATGAATGGATGGATGGTTGGACTGATGGATTAAGGACTTGACGAAGGGGTGGATGCATAGATGGTTGGATGAAGGGATGAGTAGATTCAGGGAATAATGGATGGATGTTTGGAAGTATGAATGTTTGGATAGTTGTACGATTGTATGCATGTGTGGATGGATAGATGGATGGATGATTGAATGGATGGATGGGAGGTTGGATTGGTTGATGTTTGGATGGATGGATGGATGGGTGGATGGCTCGATGGATGGATGCAATAACTGAAGGAATTAGTGATTGTTTGATGGATCGATGGATGGTTGAATGGATGAGTGGATGTATCGATGTAAATTTGGATGGACGGATTGATGGACGGATCGATGGATTTAGGGATTGTTGGATGGATGGATGAATGGCTGGTTGGATCGATGGATGGGTGAATGGATGGATGTTTAGACGTATGTAAGTAATAATGGATGGAAGGATGGCAGAATGGATGTATGCATGGATGAATGGTTGGGTTGATGGATTGAGGGGTTCATGTATTGATGAAAGGATGGATGGGTGAACTGGTTGTAAGATGGTCTTATGGTTTATTGGATGGATGGATGGATGAATGGATTAGTGGATGAATGGATGGATGGATGGGTTTGTGGATAGCTGGATGGATGGATGGATAGATGGATGGATGAAATGATGGATGGATGGATGATGGATATTTGGTTTGAATAATGGACGTCTGAAGGAACTGATATATGGTTTGCTTTACGGAGTTATTGACTTATGATGCATGGATGGATTGGTGGTTTTTTAGTTCGTTGGTTGTAGGGATGGATGTATTTTTTGTGTTTTGATGAATCGATGTTTATATGGATCGACTGAAGGATGGATTCATATCGATGGTAGTATAGATGGAGGAATGAATGACTGGTTTCATTTATATGTTATTGGGTGTATGGGTGTATGGATTGAAATTCGATGGAATGATTGATACGTGGGAGTATGGATGGATGAGTGGATGTTTAGATGGAAGTACTGTTGGATGTAAGGATACATGGATGAGTGGATTGGTTGAGGGAAACGTAATTGGATGGATGGATGAAATGCAACGATATATGGATGGATGCATGGAACGATGAACGGCCGAATGAATGGATTGATGGATCAAAGGATCGAATAACGAGTGGATGGTTGGATGGATGGATGGATGGATTTCTTGATGGATATATATATATATATATATATATATATATATATATATATATATATATATATATATATATATATATATATGGTGAACGTGGTGCATGGGTTTTTGCTGGTGGTTTTGATTTTAATGAATAGATTCATGTGGACGTGAGGGAGTGTAAGGTTTGATGGACGGAGAGATTTCCGGGTAGCAAACTGATGGATTGATTTCGCGGTATATGTGGGTATGAATGTAGGGATGTATTGATTTCCGCATGGGTTTTCAATTGATGAATGGATATGTTTTTGGATCGAATGGTAAATGTTTAGACGGCCTGACTGTTGGATTCCATTTCATGTTAATAAATGCATGGATTCCTGAGTATAGGAATGGACGGCTTACAGAAGCAATGGATGGAGGATTGAATGATTGGATGGATTCTGGTTTGGATTGCTTTTTGGATTTCTTTTTTTGTGTTTTCGCGGATGGATTGAATAAATGATCTCGGTTTTGCCGGATGGCCAGACGGATTTGTTCAAATTTATTTGCTGCGATGAAGAATTTGCCTTCTACCGGTGTCTGTAATATTGGTCATTGTATATTTTGGATTTCATGTAGGTAAATCTCTCATATTTCACAATTTTATTTGTAATAATCATGCAAAGTATACTTTCAATTCAATAGATTTTCACCAAATCTGCATTGTCAGAAATAATCCTATGGAATGGACTCTGATGAGGTCTGAGTCGAAAATATTCCCAAGTCATTAATAATATGGTGTCTCTTGTCAACAGTGAAACTTTTTTTTCCACCTGGTTTGAAATTTTCAAGTACCAATAATATGGAACTTGACTGCATCAATAACAGAATCCATTTCAAAATGTGACCTGTGCCCATTTGTTGTAACATATTTTGCGACAGTACACACTTCGTTTAATTGAGGTAGAATGGTTTCATTTAAAAGGCCAAAGTGATAATGAAGTGAACAGCTAGTCTGATTGGTACCTTTCTTATGCTGGGATAAACCGCGAATACGCTTTACCGTCCACTGGAATTCCGTTTAGAATTTTCCATCATTTGAACTCATGATAATCGCGGTTTGACGTAAAATCTTTTTGTCTGTGCACGAAGGAATTGCAGTGGAGAAACCCTGGGCCTTTTTCCTGCTGAAATACAGATTTATATAAATTTTATGGATTCGTAATTGTGGAAACAGAAGCTCTTATCATAATAATACACTCTAAGTGTTCGGGACGATTTCGTTGCATCTAATATATTGTTTGACGCAGAAACGAGTTAAGCTGCAAAAATGGCTCTTATTCTCAAAACCTACTCGAGAAGAGTGTAATTCAGTTTCTTTCGTAGTTTTTATAGCAGTCTGATTATACCAACAAAAGTTATCACCACCTAAACGACTAAATGCACTAATAATCTTCATTTACTATAAACACATGAATAAGCTGTTTGGAAGGGAATTGGCCAACTAAAGTACGCCCAATAGTGACCTAAAGCAAAAAATTCATCAGAACTGTTTTCACACTTGTTCGTTGTGCCATTTTAACACCATTAGGGTTTTCTTAGTGAACCGGATCGAGTCCTTTCAGGTGACAATGTTTAGAATTTGTCGATGATTACAGTAGGATATCGGGTTGTGTGGACTTGAAGCAAGTCGTTGAGAACCGGGCTTTAATGACTTCGGATAACCCGTGAATCTCCTTTATCAGCACGCCAGGTGGGTTCGCACTGTTGGTGGTTGCTACCAACAGAAAAACGTTTTATGATGTAATGGTGAAGGGGGCGTTCACAGCTTTGCAGGAAACAGCACCTTAATTTTCACTGGCGTCGTTGAGTTACTGATGAGTAATATATGTCTATACTCAAAAACAAATGATGACTGGCTATAGGCGGGTCCACGTTAAGTTGTGCTTTTCTCTGAAAACGAGTAATATGTAATGATCCAGCAGATCATATGCGTGGCAGAACATGAGTTAGTTCCTGTTGGTAATAAAAAGCGATGAGGATTCAATAAAAAAAACTGTGGTTAGGCTTTCCAGCTGCCTTTTTTATGTCGTTCTTACTGGTCGAGGCACTCTCCTTCATTTACGTCGTGTATTGATTTATTAACAAGTAGGTTCCAGAACACCTTCAACTTTCTCCATGATTTACCACGTCCCTTGGTGAAGTACGTTTTCAGTGTATACAATAGCTAGGCACGTTTTTTGAATACTCAATACCGCGTAACACGAAATCTCTGAATAAACCACACGTTCTGGCTCAAACTCGCTCTCTGACTTGGAGTGTCCTGGACAAAATTCAGCGAGTGTTCTAACTGTGACCAATAAACATTTCAAATGCTAGTTTGCATTTTGTTATTTTTAGATGTCTGACCGGGACAGTACTCCTGAGTCCTTCACCGTTACCTTTGACGCTATCAGCATCCACACAATACACTAGGGACCACATAACTGAGTGCATGATCATAGAAGGCAAAAGGGCGAGCAATGATGAGTCTGCCCATATCCTTATCAAAAATAAAATAATCATCGTAATTGACAATTGGTTTTTTTAATGAATCCTATTGCATTAAAGCATATTCATGAAACAATTCCTACGGAGGTCTCAACTCGAAATTTACCACTGAAAACTACGAAGGCGAAGTACAGCCTTTGGATACCGGTAATACTGTCAGTAGTACATAACCTCCAAGTCCTGACGTGTAGATTCGTTTCCTTTAGGATTTTCGCTCATATTATGCTACGATATGATTTGATGAATATGTAGCTGAGTTGTCATTTTTACTATATAATAGTATGAAATTTAAGTAAGGGGGTGGCGGCCATTTAAAGACTGTCAACCAGGGAAGCCACCTAGGGTAGCGGCGCAGTGAACCGAACCCGGAAGGAATGCTTCAGAAGCCGACCATGACCACCGTTCAATCACTGCAGGTCAAACTGCATGATGGAACATTTTAATAATTCCTACTACTCAACCTTACTAAATGTACTTTTTGCCCGGCTTTCATTCTGCGATCATGTTCTGAAGAGCATAGAATTATCATTGAATTTCCTTGATTACAGACTAGATGAATTAGACTGCTCGCCAAATTCTAAAGTTAGAAGCTACTCTGCATGCGAAAATTTCGAATCTGCATGTGAAAATTAAATTTAACTGTTTACCAGGACTGCAACAGATTGGCTGCGAAAAGCTTCTGTTAAAAATTCTACATTAGAGTAGTTGTTTGGGGTGGATAGTCAGTTTGTGAGAGGCATTTCTTAACATGTGCAATAAAATACCCAGAAGTATTTGGTACAGTGTGAATTCGTGAACAGTTTTCCCCCCTCTCAAGTTTATGTAAAGAAGCCAAAAATATCGATTTTTTGCTTTCCCCGGATTCTTTTCACTGTTGATAGGGTCCAACTCAAACAATTCGTGAACAGACATGTTGACTGACCTTGACCTACTTATCGTGCTGATCATCTTTCACATGTGTTCGAACGTAGGACGAACACGGCATGATCATTCTAACATGAACAGATCAGGCTCGCGGACCGTCTTTATTCTTACTCTCATTGGGCCATCCGTCAACTCAACAATGGTCGACGGTGACAAACCCGTCTTCAAAATTTACAAGGAATCACGACAGACCAATCGGAGATTTTCTTGCGAATGGTAAAGAGACAGATTGAACTTATCAAGTCACTGACACAAAAGATGGACCACTGTTCATCGATTCGATCGAAAGAATATGGCTTAACCAGGGCAGTCTCACCAACTACTTCACAATATTCATATACGACTCAGAATCAGGAAAGTCGTTAAAACCATGGCACATCAGATTTGGGTATGTCTTCTCCACGTATTGTGCCACTTGGGAGGACACCGACAAGTTGAGACTACTCACGCGCAAACTTGACTCCATTAAACATCAGAGACATGCCAATTTTATTTTACCCAAAAAATCTACGGATAGCAATTTTGTGGAAACGGTATACCACCCAATGTGAATGTTCAGTCCCTGTCATTCGCCATTTCATACACGACATCAGTGCCTTCAAATAAGCCAGAAGCAATCGGAAGATTTTGTTACGTATCTGGGGGCCGAAAGTTTTAGGGTTAAGAAAATTTCAATGGATCAATTCAAATTCTCAGTCAATAAAGGATACTGAAATTCACAACCGCTTACTGTCTCACCTTGAAAGTTCTTCAGACTTCAAACTTCAGGCTATTACAGAAGAATATCAAAAGGATGAAAAGTATAAAAATAGACTCAGAAATGATAGTGAACCGACCACAGTTTACACCAAATGCACAACAGGCTTGGATTCTGCCATAATGTTCTCCCTTCAACCACCTGCCCAAACATCATACTGTACGTTAAAAATATGGGGACTAGGACTTCATGAAATACTGTCCTGTACACTGACAAAATCTGTCACTTGTGTGACAAACAGGGGCATAAACAAGCGTGTTCCTGTCATTGCAAATAGACACGTCCTCCACAAAATGGACCGTAATCTCAGCTTTTGGTGAGTGGTTCAGAATCCTTTAGGAATCCTACTGTTTTCCTCTCTGCATGCTCTCCCTTAAAGGAAAATTGAAGTCCATTTTGGTGAACTGTGTCCCACTGATTTTTCAGTTCTATTCCGCTTCCAAAATAACAACTGTGATGCTTTCCTCGTGAGAAGTTTTTCGGTGACCGATTCTCCAACCAGTTAAAAACTGGTAGCCTATAAAGCTTCGGTTAATCAGATGGTAATCGCAGAATCATTAAAGTTTTTCTGTAAATTCAGTGGCCAGAAAGTGTACACACCTGATTGGGTCACTAAAGTCTGCTCACGGAACTTCTTTGCTATTCAGTGCGGTGGAAAAACGGGACTTTGGAATGGCCGCGAATTTAGTCAGTTGAACCTCGAAAAACATCAACCAACTTTTTCACCCGAAGGTCGAAAACAGAAGCCCTCTCCGGATATGGGGCATGCCGACGCATAGTCTCATTTCATACCGACATAGAATAGAGCAGATGATGAACAGGTTATTACCCCTATTGATCTTTAAAAACATAGTTTAGCAGGTGTTCACGAAAGCTGCGGCGAGCCTGATTATCACGGAAAATCTAATGAACCAGGCTGCAAATAATGGAAGTTCAAGGAAACCAATGAGTTCTTGAAATACGAATTGCTAGAGAAAATTTTTGAACGTTTGATTCGAGAGTTTTTCATGAGAAAGTTGTGGTGGCTGAAGATAGCTGAAAATCCGGTTCCTAAAACTTGAATAAGAATGGTGGATTTGTTTACCGAATAGTACCGTCAAACTCAAGACGGACACCGTTAACAAAGGTGACCGAAGACGAGCAGACAGTCAAGATCAACCGTCTGGACAGGCCGAGTCTTGCAAGCGTAGGGAGGCACTCCGAGTGCAGCGGCCTTTGACACCCATTCTTCAAACCACTTGGACGGGAGTGGAGTGTTTCATCATCTCCGTATGTGGCGTAGATCGAAGAACTTCACCTTATCCTTTACAATCCAGTTAGAGACCTTGCTTTCACTATCCCCATCAACACTTATATAGCTTGTTAACTAGACAAAAATCTTGACAATGTTCAGCATGTCATGACCTATGTCGACTGAGTCAGTTTAGCCATGGAAATGCGTAAAAATGAGACCATAAAAGACGTGAACTAGGACTGGAGTTTATTCATCCTTTAGCATGCAAAACTGCACTTTTTTATATGCATGAAATCCGTAAGGGAAAATATATACACAGTTATTGCCCATGGATAATGTGTTTGGTAGACACAGACTTGTCGAACTCTGTCAAATGATGTGGTGACGGATCATGCACGCAAGTCACGCTCACTGCGCTGACAAATATCCTAAGCTGCACTTGGAGGCCCTATACGTGCAAAATGTATTTGACGGTGTGCGGAAATGCGTGGAAGAAGATTGGATTGTATACTAGACAAACGAATAGTGACTGGCCCCATTCTTCGTGTTGCACTCGAGCAGGACTCAAAATCAATATAGTCAGTCTTATAGTAGTGACACCTTATTAGTTGAAATCATACAGCATATTCCGTGCCAGGTTGGACTGATAGAATCTTTTACTCTGAATAGCGTCCCAGAATTTCGTTTTATCTGTACTGCTAAACACAGTACCAAATGTTACCCTATGAATCATACCTACCTCCGTAGTACCTAGAGACTTTGGCAAACTAATACACAAATACGATTTTCACATAGAATTTTCAAACTGCTTATCTTCCGTATTAGGAAAGACTCTGTACACCCATGCTCGCTAATCAATCCGGTCAGTTTATCTACCGGAAGTTTCATCTCGAAATGAAACTCCGGTCAGAAAATGAGACTTGGATGTTTTGCACTGTTTTCGACAATTTACGTTGCAAATATCCATCTGCGTCATTATATGCATTCACTTATCAGGATTTCACGTTTGGGAACAATGAGAAAGTTTACCTTCCAATGTGGATTCTGTCACTTCTGTTCCTGAGCTTCTAAGTCAAAAATCTGGTATACCATTTTCCACATTGCTTCGGAATTAGATTTAAATTATTCGTAAGTGCCACCCGATTGGCTGTTTGATATTTCCTCCTGATTGGTTTGAAGGCCCGGTGCATCAATCACCCCTACACATTTCGCGTAGGTGGCTACTCCATGGGCTTGACGCCTGAGCATCGCACCGTGGTATGTGGCCACAGTTACGCACGTGGTCCTGACCCTGTCGTGATCACAGACAGGAGGCTCTGCAGATATCACGCAACCAAACCACGTGATCGAGAGACAGAGCATTACCAACGCCAATAGTCCGCGGAAAGCCTCAAACTCGGTGTCACGCCTTCCAAGTGAGCGTATTGGACCAAGCAGTTGAAATTACATTGTGGTCAAAGACTGCTTCAAGGGTAATTGTGAGAAACGAGAACTGCAGTGCTGTTACAGTAGAGCAAAAGTATCCGAATTTTTGTCAGTCTTCACCGTTTCCGCGTGACAATAAAAATTATCGGGGCATAAGAAAGATAGACTTCAGTTCGGCTCTGTCTTTGAGCGGCAGTTAGGTTACACTTCAGATTATAGGATGCATATATTCGCAGATCCAAGAATTGTGTTCACTTTCCTGTATTTTACGTTACCAGTAGTATGCCTCCACAAAATTCTCAGCTACTAACCTCGCAACAGGGGCATTCTGTTATCGATTCAAAGATAGTGCAGTGCTAATTGTTAAATCGGGATTCCTACATTGTCTACTTGCTAAGTCACCTATTACTTTGAGGGCTTCGGTCAGCTAACGAACTCACATTTCAGCCAAAAGGAAGGAAACTCATCATTCTCAATGTGAAACAAGAAACAAGCCTTTCCCTTTGCAAACTTGAAAACAGAATTCAAAACACAGACTGCCCGACGTGCATCCTGGATCATTTACAAGGTGCATACTGCAGTCGAAGTGAAGAGATTCAAAACAAAATGGATGAACAGAATGTTTATATACAAATGCAAGATAATATGACGCATACATACGTACATACGTACTTATATGTCTATCGAATAAACTTACAACGATTATCGCACTTTGTTACCATGGCAGTGATAAAATGACCACAAGCCTGTGTAGCTTGCACAGTTCAGGGTGGTTTGTACTGATCGGCAGGGCCTCCATTTATCCTAATAGCGTGATATTCGTGGCCTGTGTACCTGGCTTCTATTTTCAGTCTCTGAAGTAATCATGAAAAGGAATAAAGCAGAAAAAACCCGTTTCAGCCACTGAGGTTCATGCGAAGTTCATCCGTGACCCTCATCTTTTTGTAGAGTCCGAAACAACACGCCAACGCAATAAGGGATCTTATCTGATGCCCAGTTGCAGAAAAGAGGATGAGTCCGTAAGTGCCGAATTTCTAGCGCTGCTGATTTGACTCAACATTCCAAATAGATCATGTTATGAAATAGCCAATTTTATATCAGTGCTTTGGACAATGTTCTTACTGGAAGTGGATTCACCCAAGGGAGGGTGGAACTTCAGTATGTGCTACTAAAAACGATAGCAGTAGTTACATTTTCAAGTCCGGCAAAAAGGCATTGGATTGTCCGCTTGAGATGATGACGACCGATAACGAGATTTGCTCATTAACTTTCAAAAATGGCTCATTTTACTGTGTTATGGTCACATAAAGCTACCTACGTGATCTTGTGCAAGAGGATGCAACCGCATGACATGAAACGTGACACTCGTATTGGCCCAACTGAACAGTCGAAAAGACACTGTTACTTACAGTTTTCTCCACAATTTTCAATCCTGATGATTGTTTTGCTATTCGACTTAGGTAGCTGCTATGAAGTGCGATTCAGTGAAACATCGCAACACGCGAACTGTTAATGGATTTTACCATGGCATAAGATCCGTTAAATTGTCGCTGATTCAGGAGACCAATGTAAAGATGTACTATTGAACCACGAACGGGTGAGCAAAAATTACTGTGCCGTTAGACGACATACTGCCGAGGGAATACTACCAAACTTGTGATTTTACTCAGATTTTCTATGCTAGGCGCTTTAAAACTGATCAGCATGACGAGTTTATTCACAACAGGTGTATCCTTATTGGTTGATACAGTGCTGTAGGAGTATGTCGATGGCTTTCTGCGACCACTGCACGGTAAAAGGAACCATTTTTGAAAGTCAGTGAGCAAATCTCTTCATCGATCATCATCATCTCAAGCGGACAATCCAACGAGTTTTTTCGCCTGATGTGAATGTGTGACTACTGCTATTGTTTTCAGTAACATATGTAGAAATTCCACCCTCCCTTGGGTGGACCCACTTCCGGTGAACACACTGTACACCAGGCCTCGATATTTTCCCCTAGGTAATAAGTTGCTTGGTACTCTGAGTTACCAGAAATCAAACCACTGAATCACTCGTAACTTCAAGTGAATCTGACGTACCTTCCAGTGAAGCTCCAACCAGATGGCTTTCCAGACACAGACCTGAGTAGCGGTGGTCCAAAGGGGATCGTCGTGGACTTTGGACAGTAATAACCCGGATTCATTTGCAGCCACCGTCTGTCACTTTCCCATTTAGTACTCTTTCCTTGGCGGCGGTCCCCTTGCTGAATTGTTGTGCATCGTCGTATAATAAATGAAAAAGTAAGTGCAGATAGTAATTTAAAATTATGCATATATATATATATATATATATATATATATATATATATATATATATATATATATATATATATACATCCAGGCAAAACTGAGCCCGTCCATGCGTGCTGCTATGCTACGTTCTGCTTGCAGCCTAGTGCCCCGTGGGGTGACCAGTTCATTACAATGAAAGTGAGTTTGACAATGAGATGCTCGTTTCGTACACTCGATAATAAGTCACTTGTCTTGAACTCATATGAAGCTGGGGATGACTGGCTTTTGGTAGCTGAAGCACTCGGCTTCAAGAGAAAGACTGCAGACCTGGACTATAGGAAACAGCGCAGCTCCTTTGACGCTCATCCGTGATGGGAGATTTTTCAAAACTTTCGTCTTATCATAAATTAGGGGATTGAAGCAGAGCCCATGCTAACTCTTTCTGCGCTGCTAATCCGATTGAAGGTTGAGTGTGAAAAGGAATTTTCTGTCGCCCCGACCAGCAACCATCTTATTAGACAGCTGATGACTATTAATCAATTTCGTCAGATAGCTGTACTGATGAATTTGTTGCACAGCAAGCGGGAAAGGAAAAGGGTTTCTTTGTAATATTATAATATTCATTCACACAGTTACGAGAAACAGCTGCAGTGGTACTAGAAACAAAATCATGAAATGATAGAGGTAGACGAGACTTACTTTATCTGCAATATTCGAGACAATTTGATAGAGCCCTAGGGAAGACAGGGGCTCGAATCCCAGTGGCAAGCAGCCGGAGTACGAATCTGCACATGGTAGGCTGGATGAATATCAAAGATCTAATTGATATGACTAATGGAAGATGGCAGTACACCGCAGCAGCGTATCTACAGTGGCTCAAATATCTTGTGAATCACCATTGTGATCACGTTTAAAAGTTGTTTGTAATTGGTGTGTGGCAATGCACCTTGTCATTCCAGATTGGAGAACTTAACAGCAATCAAAAGAGTGAAAATTCTCAGACTCGCACCATATTCATCCACCCTGAATCCGACCGAAATGATGAGGAGTGTGTTGAAACAATTTATCAAGGTTGAAATTAGAAATGAGCAGGAATGGAGAATGACCAGCCAGCAATGCTGATTCTAACATCACTCGTACGCACTGCGTGAGTGTGATACCACGTCCGCACCCATTACAATAATGATACACAAATGACTGATTTGTGATAAACATTGACTCCCAAAATTAGGCAGTGGTATTTTACACTTGAGGATATCAGAGGGGATCAAATCCTAAGTGATAGTTAAACGAAATCTTGATCGTAATTCTGTGTTTATAGTTCCTTTTCACCTTCGGCCGCCGAAAATTTAACATTTAGATATTCGTATACACATGAAGAGAGAAACAAAAATGTATGATTAAACGACCGGTATGTATTGTCTTTCTATACTGAAAGTGATGGTGAGCTGTTAGTGACTCAAGTTCTATGGGAATGGCCGATAGAAAATAAAAAGAGAAAATGGTAGTGTTAGTTGATGTAAGGAATGCTGGAAAATTAATCCCTATTGGCTTTTATTGATGGTAAGATTCTGGGAAAGAGTTGAAGTGGCCGTGTACATGTTCCACCCATTATTCAGATATCATGGAAGATCTAAAACATACCTCCTGCGTGCGTAACCTATTAGTGTCACTGTTTGGTTAAAACGCGGTTCATTTAACGGCTTTTTGACACTAACAATCCAGATTTTATGAATCAGGCCGGTTGTGATTATAGCCGATAGGAACTGATTTCCAGTTTTCTCTTGTATCAGTCAGCACTATCTTCCTCTGATCTTAACGCCTATCGGCAATTCTCGTAGTACTTGAGTCACCAAGTACTCGACACTGGTGACAAGTAACCACTATCAAACCACGCAGTTGTCTGCTTTTGCAGAGCGACGTGATTGGAGTTTCACTTAAATTCGAGTAAGGTTCACCGGAAATTACAAAAGGTTCATATGAAGTTAGAAAGCTTCGCTGAGTATGGCCTAGAGAATGGGTAACAATCCAAAAGTTCCCGTGGTTTCCAAAAGATAGGGAAAATTTGGTAGAATAGATGAATCGTTGTTTAATAAAACATTTCTTTTTGCGGATAACGTTTAAAGGTCAGGCGAAGCCGGATACGAAGTTAGCTAAGGAAGCTTTGATTCAGCCAACCGCAAGCAGAGCAGTCAAATGTGTGTTTTCCACTTGACTGAAACTCATTGTCGTTAGGGCAAGTGCGGAAACAACAAACGACCCTGTGGAGCTGAACAACATGTGATCTGCCTAGAGCTGAATATTACCCAGTTATGTTAATCTAGAACAACTTTTGCCAGTGAATTTACAAGTCCGGACTCAGTCCTTTCCAGGTTGCTACGGGTAAGCTCGTTTGATTTACTTATCCATTACCTGTGAATAATGAACGACGCGAAACTTTTGAAAATAATTTAAGAAATGGTGTAGGTTTACAGAAGTATACCAAACTAGGCGTCATTTAAACTATCTCTCCTGAACAAATAATAACAAAGGTTCCTTCCAAGTCACTGCCCGGCTTGTCAATGATTTCCTGCTGATGCGCTGCAGTGATGATAAACAGTCGACTCTGCTAAGCTCAGACCAGTTCACGCACCAAGAGTGAGCCGTCAGGTTGATACAGTGTTCATAAAGCATTGACCGTGATTTTGAAAACAGTTGATGCGTCATTTTCTTTCAACTTTGGTGTAAATTCCGAGTACCAAACCTATATGGGTATAACGGCTCTCCGCTGTACAATCAGTCAAATAAATAAGTTCTTCAGTGTCCTTAACAAGCACACACACACACAAAAGTACAAAATGATCTAGATTTATGGAACTAGAGTCTCGTGGCTGAGCATACTGATTCACGTGGTTGTAGATTTCTTAGGCAGGATTCACTTCGTCAGACACAGTTACGCAAATTTAATGCCTTTTCTCTAATTTTTGATGCTTCCATTTTTATACTCTCACCTCGTTGTACTGCGCACGGCAAACTTTGTGGTCCTGACCAAATTGTTGTACATTTTACAATCCCCTGAAAGACCAACAACACACTGGCGGGGGTCAAACAGTCATCGTGAGATCAGCATCTGCGGCTTCTGTCCCAGGTTCGTGTGTTCACACAGCTGGCCTCGACCCCTCCCTGGAATACTCTACTACTATGATATTTTGAGGAGTTAAATGAGACAGTTAGACAGTAAACTGTTTACGATGGCTCTGAGTGCGTAGTGGAACAATGATTCATGTTTCTATGCGTTGATCTTTAGGCCATTTGGCAAAGTATTAAAAAAAACGGAAAATAACTAAAATCTTATGAATCGACCTTTCTGTTTCACACTCAAACCCCTTCTTTTAGTTATTATCTCATAACTTAGAGCATTTAATTGCTCAGTAAATCTTTTGGGACGGTCAGCGACAAGTTGAGGATAACTTTCTGAGTTACTAAGGCAACTTTCTAGCATGCACTATCGTCTTGGATGTAGCCGATGTAGCCGATTTTCCATTGTTCCATTATTTATCTATCTCTCTTCGTAGGCGAAACCGTCTTGACAATCACTATGACTAAGCCTTTGAAGTTGATATAAGCGTGACCCAATAGTGTCATCTGAATTTGATGGATTGCGGACGTGCGACACGAGTTATTAGCCAGTGGTTCTCTCCTTCTCTTTTGAAGCACGAAGAAGATATATAGACTTGACGACTATCTTTTACTTGACCGATGTTTCCACGCTGATAACCGGGGAAAGCATTCCAAACCCACCAAACCCCACTGAGATTCTAACTCGGAATAGATGTTTTTGCGACGAACGCCTGATCACCAGGCTATCGGAGCAGGATCCTGATGGTAGCCTGTAATATTCCAAGTGAAATTATTTCTTGAATTACCAATAATAGAAACTATTAATCATTTTACTCATATAACCATGTTAAAAATTAATCTGAACCAGTAATCAAAGTAACGATTACTTGTGCGATTTTTCTATTAACTTCTCAAATTATTTCCTAGAGCAAAAGGTTGTTGAAACATATTTCGGTCGCTTATAGGATGCTCTTTCCACCTGACTGTATGGCCTAATTAAGCATCAGCTTGTCTAAGGGTTGATTTGTTTGACGAAGTCCTTAGAATCGCCACAGTTCTATCCCGGTTGAATGAGAAAGAGGTGATCGTAGCAAATCGGGTTGATTTTACACTTATTCCGAAGCCCACCTGTAAAGTTTTGCGGCAAACAGTGATATTAGAAGTAAAACTAACTTCTTTTATTACGGCCTATGAGTTCCTGTTGATAAACTCCTGCTCGCAGACTGAGAGGAGTAATCTCTACGGAGGAAAATATATTCATGGCTGTACCATTTCCTGCAGACATTTCATCCAAGTATTTCTTTTTGTACCTTCAGTCCTAGGTTCTGGTGGGCATATCAGTTTTCTAATAACATCATGATGGTTTAATTTTAGATGTGAATTGGTTTCGCATCTGAGCCCTTGATTAGGTTCTCCATAGAATTTTTTATTGTCACCACAAAATCCACTTTCGTTTTTGTTCATTTGTGGCAAAAGTGTTGTGTAACACGTATTATAATATATATATATATATATATATATATATATATATATATATATATATATATATATATATATTAAAACACATAAGGGCACATTTGTGCACAAATGCGACGGTCACCAAATAGTCACAGGGTCAATTATTTTGCACTTGGGTCGAACAACTTGTCAGAATAAACTGACCTGATAAAACTTGGATTCCAATTCGGTTGTTGTCAAAAAATAAGCCTAATGGTTCCAGCAGAATCTATATCATCTTTCCAAGGGATAATAAATAATAAAAGTGCTCTTTTCGACCAAAAGCACACACATCCTACTTAATTGGAAAAATTTAAGTAAAACAGATCCGGAATCCGTCTAGCATTTTAGCGATAAGAATGACCAGTGCAATGTGAACTACAAGACGTCTTCAGGTGAGATCGGCAGGGCACACTTAGTCACGGCTGTACTGCTACGAACAGTTTTTGTACCCGCAATGTTGGCTTGTTTATTCTGGTTTCATTCGCGTTTGTTGTGGACAACCGACGGGCCTTGACCTATTTAGATCGAACCTCTGTTGTTGAACGGATTGATTGAAATCGTACACCCAAAGAGTGGTTGGTCTTGGCCGAGTGCATCTCGACAGTATTCTCGCTAGAACCTATCGATCATCGACTGGGCTGATGCAGCCGTGGATTTCTCAGTCGTTCGGTCAGGCATCTGCCGGTGCGATCGATGCGACCTTGCCCATGAAAGCAAACAAGCTGGTAAAGGTAGAAAAAAGATCGATTTCCATGGAATTTCAATTGTAAGTAGAGAACCTAATTAGAGGAAGTGTAACTTATTTATGAAAAAACACGAGTTCTAAACTGTACTACTTGAACTCTTGTTTATTATCCCAGTACACGTGTAGCCAACAAGTGGGGCTGTGGTGTGTACTGGCTTATATACACCATCGGGTATTTCATCTTCATTTCGCTGATTTCCGTGTGCCAGTTAACATACCTTTCGAAGAGTCAATTTGGTAAGACCTTCGTTGGTTGGTTGATCTGACATAGTTCAATCTCAGTACTGCCGAGTGATGAAAGCCCGGGCATGAAGTCTGTAAGGAACTGAACAAATGCGGTTTGGGTTAAGCTGAGGTAGCTAGGTTCAATTAAAATTCTAAAGTTTTTGACTCATTCTGACGAAGCCACTCATCACTGTTTTACGATCCGTAAAAGCGCACTGTATTTCAGAATATACCGAAGTAGTCACCTGCTCAGCTGCAACAGTATAAAAAAGAAATGAGAAAGTCATGCAGCGAGGATTACGCTGGAGTCTAGGATGACGATTCTGAGCTCGTGTTTTGATATAATCAGCAATCTATAGTCGTATATCCTTTCGCTGGAAATTTTTTCATGAGCAATTTTATGCGTCCCTCATTTGATTGGGTCGCGCGTAACCCGTTTTACAGCTGACGAGCGTCTCGGCGTAAACACTCTTCGTTATTCAGTACCCCAGTATTATTTCCAAACACCGGATTCTAGTTATAACAATTATTTACATATTCCTATTGCATTCTCACCGAAAATGATGTACAGAACTGACTCGTTCGGAGTACTCTGCACCCTTTCAACTCGAAGCTGCATACTAACCTTTCATCTGGTTTTTTCCGAAACACAACACGTGTTGCTTTGTGAGTGGAGACCACACCTCAAATGTCGCACATACCGAATACTGCAATGAAAGGCAAGCATATGGTGGCTCCTAATTTCACGCGTCATGATGTGCTGAGTCTGTTGTTCAACAGCCCGAGCTACGTAAAAGTCAACTCAGGTGTGGCAGAAAAATCGATAGGTACACAGCCGGAGAGAAACATTGGAAACTCCTATACTTTCAGGAACACTTGCATAAAGAGAGGCAGACAGACAGATAGACCGACAGACAGACATTCAGATAGATAGATAGATAGATAGATAGATAGATAGATAGATAGATAGATAGATAGATAGATAGATAGATAGATAGATAGATAGATAGATAGATAGATAGATAGATAGATAGATAGATAGATAGATAGATAGATAGATAGATAGATAGATAGATAGATAGACAGACAGACAGACAGACAGACGGACGGACGGACGGACGGACGGACTGACGGATTGATAGATAGGCCGATAGACACTGATACATGGATAGAAACTAATAAACTAGCCATTGTTATTCCTCTTATGATATTTGATTTATCACTACTTTCATCTGTAATTTTTTCATCGTTCTTCTGCAAGGCAGATAATGGGAGACTGATTGGAATTGTGGGGACAGCTGCAGCCCACCGTTGGGAACCACTGTAATATCAAAGGAATATCGTACCAGATTTTCCATAAACGTGATGAGTTTCTTCCCCATAACATACAGTTCTATGTAATTTCTCTTTTCCGCATGTTCCTAACCCTGTATATAGACAAGGTACGGTTCTTCAGTGAGCAGCAAGAGAAGTAACACCATTTTGGTCCTAATTTATTTTATGAAATATTTCTGAACTTTATTCTCTGTTCAAATTCATGGCTGGGGAGGGTGGTGTAGGAAGCATGCGCTGTCTTATTTTTTATTGGGTGGTAACTTTTTAATAATGACGATAAATATCTCGTGTTTGAAATTTTAATAATTATTCAGGTCTACTTGCTGCCGGCGAGGTGCCTTTTAAGAAACTGCTGTTTCAGACTGGTCGGAATAAACTTTTGGAAATGATTTGTACCAGTTATATGGTTCTTTTTTGGGCTCATGTTCTTGAAGAGCTTTCAAATCTTTCTGTTTACTAACATTCTGATTCGTGGTCCGAGATCTGTCTATCGTCAAGTCAACATCTTGTGATGTTCCCCAGACTGATCCCTCCGAAAACCGGGGGGGGGGGGGAGTTCCAGCTACTGACATATTTCAAATTTTCTTTTGGTGATCCATTGGAGTGTGAATTGTGTGTCTGTTATTCCAACGGCAAAAAGAACTCCTCTGGTGTTATGATGCTTTCAACTGATTTTCAACTTTTTCAATATTTGTACTTGGCAGCCCGACTGTATAGCTACAGAACCCTAGTAGCACACTGCCTTTGCTATCAGTTTCACAACTCCGAAAGCTCTCACGGGAGTTGCACAGCCGAAGTCGGCAAATTCCATACAACATTTATCCAGGTAAAATCTTTGCCCAAATTATCATTCTTGGTAGGTCTGTAGAAATTTCCTTCAAGATTATCCTTTTAGTATTGGTCCCTCTTATGGTAAGAGTGATGCGGTCAACTTCTTCTATCGTCATATGAAAGAGTCAGCTCTTCACGAAAAGCAAACCCCATATTGTTACTTCGAGCAACAATTAAATTACAATTGTTGCTAATTCTCCGGTCTTTTATAAAGCTTTCTGCGGCAATCAGATCGTTCAACTAATAATGTGCCAAACTAAAGTCTTCTGCTGACCAATCAAGAAACGTCACTGATGTGGTAAAACAAAAACATATCCAACACAGGAATCATTTACCGGTGCTTCACTGTGGGAAATAAGAATTTTCAAACGCATTTGTCTAGAATCACCAAGCTTCACTATCGATATTTCACAGCTTTTAAACTTGCCTTTTCACGGACTAGCTTGTTCGATGCTTGTGATTCGTTCAGATGCACATACTGCAAACTGGAAAGGGTAACACAGCTGACCAGCATGAATATCATACCCAAAAAAACTTGAATTCCTTGAGCATGAACTTCGAGTTTGTGCTAGACTTCGCTAATGCGTGTTTCACCGGATTCATCTATTGTGTCTGAAAATGTCAACAAAAACAGTCGCAGCCTGAGACAAGGTTATGGCAACGTTGACGAACACACTTTAGTCCAGAGTGATGCTTTTGTGAGGCTTGATATTATGGCCCTGTCTATGCATTACTTAAAATACTTTGACGGATAGGACGCAATGAAATGGCTGCTATCCAGGACTACGTGCCCCAAAGCATTAAAAAGAGCGAGACTGTAATTGTACCTTATTTATTACCAAACTTATTTGATACATAGGTATGCCCAAGTTCGCCAGCTGGTAGGTTGCAGGTCATTCAATGACATTTGGCCCTTACTGTGCTTGGCCAGGATAAATCCGATTGGCTGAGGCTTCTCTCTACTCGGGGCTGCAAAGCTGTGCCGTAAGGTGTCCCGTGAACTGCATCCAAGATCACCATCCGTCCGTACATCAATTGTTCTTTTTCATTGTGACAAACGAGCAAGGTTTTCAATTAAAAAACACCAATCTTATTCAGGACTACAAAGCGTGACCAAATTGCAAATGAAATTTATCGTTTAAATTTAAACTTTTCTCCGATTCTGGTGGCTACTCTTTGATGCACCCAGCACTTTAATTTTTGTGATCAGTAGCATTGCATGGTTAATCAGATTTTGGCATCCCTCTAACGATTGGGCCATGCTCTCATTACATAACTCGCGGTCTTAGTTTGATCGGATATTAGCCCATTCGGTGATCAATTTAATTTAGGCAAGTTAATCTCAATAAGCAAACGAATGCTTTCGGAAAGAGCCCAGGGAATCATTTTCTGGCACTGAACACCTTGACCGATACAGCTACACACGTACTTTAGAAACAAATCGTTATCTGTCAAAACACGAGTGCTAGCGGATTTCAGTCGCGGACGCATAATTCGTTTTCCCGTATGTGCTGATTTATATCTCATGATCGATAAATTTCGGTTACATGAGTGGGATTTGCCAAGTTCACTCTTGAACTTGTGGGTATAATCCAAGTTAAACAGCTTTCTCGAACTAATAATCGAAATAAGTCAAACAGAAAAACAAATTCTGTTTATCTTATCGCCAGTGTTAATGATATACTTGGTCAGTAGATTGGTTACCTTTGGATTAACTGTTTGGCATTTTGCTAATGATGAATGAAAACAGTCGGACGAAAGACGGTAATGAAACAGTCTGTCAACTTCGTTCATAATATCGAAGAACTTTGAGATCATCCACGTGCGCACATAAGAATAAACTATCCATGATTGTGAAGCCAGATCAAGTTTTCCATTTGAGTGGTTGTTTGACATCATAGTACTTCGCTTTCAACAAAGACCGGCAGATAGAAGCTGATCGGAAAACCATTTCCATAGACCTGTCATCTTGGACTTGAATGTGATTAGGGAAAGATGCATTTCTAATAACAAATCTCGTATTTTCACAGTACATTCCTTGGTTCTATAAACAAGCTTTTTACCATCTTCTGTTTTGTTACACCGCTCCTCACAGTCTTCCATTTATTTAATTCATTCGGAATCCGATGGTGACCTTAACGCGTCTTATTTCGCGATATACTTGACCCCTTAAGATTAATTGCTGAAATGCTATCGTATTTTCTTTATTACTGAGGCGGTAGTGCAAATAATCTGGCCGCTGTTGATTCCAGTTGAAAACGTGGACATCAAGCTTGCCCTACTTGATCACGTCAAAAGCATCAGTAGCACATTTCAAGCAACAGAAATCACTGTTATCTATTCAAGAGGAACATAGTACTGATGTGCGATTACCCACAGTTTTGATAGAAAAAACATAAAAGATTTCACTTTAGGTTTTACTGTATTAGAACGGGCTGTGGTTGACTATCGTATTAGTAACGAAGGCCATAGTCAGAGGAATTATGCGAGCACATGAGGATCATTTATCTAAATAAAAATGTGTAGTGTACGTACATACCTTGAAGTGTTCATTCAGATTAAAAACCTTGTTCTCTTCCCTGCACAGTACCTTTTCATAAATAGAAAGCGGTTGGATGGTTAACAACAATTATTAAAAAATCAGTATACCAGATGATAAAACTGCGTTACTCATGGGAGCTATCAGATACTCTTGGCCAAAGATAGACCAAGTCACAGTGGAATTTCATCGGTCAACTGCCATTGCTCGATAAAAGGAGGGCTGGTGACGTGGACTTTTGGCTGCGAAAAACGCAAGTGAACCTTCCATTACCCACATCATTGCCGTTGAAAAATACCATGAAAGGCGAGAGTACGAAGGGACTTTAAGCCAAATGCTTCGACTGCCTACAAAGACTGACAAATAGGCTGTTCACTAGGGGTTGTTTCATTCTCTTCATCATCACCTGCTTCCGTATATCGTATGGACTGTCATTATGGCATCTACAGATACAGAATCCATTGAATAATCCCATTACATTATTGTGAGATAAGACGCGATAGAGAACTAGTTAGTTTTCAGTAACTTAATCATCTTTCTAGTACAGTAACATATTTCTGGGAAAAATGCACTTTCTAGAATAATGTTTTCAATACCAAATAAGTTTTGCTCTTCAGTGTTTTTTGTTTTGCATGGCTTTCCAACCAGAGGAGACCGCTGTAAATAAGATTGTCACCAATCATCCAGAACTATACTTTCTTAAGTAACCTGCACCAAGGTCTGATCCGTCCGTGTAGCTCTAGAAAAAAGACTCTTATACCTTCTAGCCATCTCGCTTTATTGGTGCAAAATATGTCGTTTAGATATCTTCTATTTGTTGGTCACAACGAAAGTCTTGCATAAAAGCTGTTTAGTCTACTGATAGACCCAAGCCGTCCGTCTGGCTGGTTTGTCTGGTTACACCCGGATTGGCTGATTCGGCTCTGGTCGGTTCGGACGAATATTGCCCGCCAGTTGGTCAGCTGATCGCCTGATTGGCTCCACTCCTGTCGGCAATTCTGGTCAGCCGACTAAGTGTTGCCATCCTCACTGCATCTGACCTTATGTTTTATTTTGGATGGGTGAGGGCATATTGTCTGGCCACTGAACTAGGCCGTCTACTGGCAATCAGCTGGGCCCATTTCCTCATACCCCCCCCCCCATTTTTGATGGAAAAAGAGCTTATGGTTCTTCCGGGTTGATGTGGACTTTTGCCAGTGTCTATAACTCTGAGTATTTTCTTGCATTTGTACTTTCTCCTTCTTCGCTCGATTGACTTGTCCATTTGAAACTCACGCGAAGGGATTTTTAAAAGTCGTATGTCTCTTTGTCCTTTGGTTATATTTTTCTGTAATCATCTCAACTCATTTTTCTTCCTTTTCTTTCGGTACTGACTTGCCCTGTGCTGCTTTCATCCTTAGAAGCATTGCGTGTTTAGCGGATAATTTCACCTATCTGTATTCAGCTAGTACGTAACCGTTCGCTTTCTCTTCAAGGGGCTCAGGATTTTCAGCGTCCGTGCCGTCAGTAGTATCTTCCACGGGGACATCTGCCCCAATAACCTCGGGTGTGCGGGGTCACTACCCTCAAAGATTGGTTATTCTGGGAGTGGTCACTGAGTAGCAATATCATACTTTTCGTAGAGGTCAATATAATTATTTTGATGTGTGTTGCCCTTTAGAAACCCTGCTTCTATGCAACGAGCTTGTTATTTCTCCTGTATAAAATCAATAATGAGAAGAAAAAGAAAGCGTTTCTGCGAAGCTCGAACAATTAAAATGATGGTACTTTTGCGTTTTCAAGAACAAATCAATGAAACGCACTGAAATCTTGTTTGCAAGTTGGCTCCTACTCATCCACAGCGTTTAGCGCTTATCAGAAGGCATTCGGCCTCTATCTCGAAAGAAAATGAAACTAGTGGACTGTGTAAGTTGTGTGTTACGGTGTCTGTAGGACGGGAACTGCGCTTAGGACGTCGTCACTACAGTAGTCCCCTCTCCCTCAGATTCCAACCTCCCGGACGGCAGTAACTTCACTGCAAGACACACCTTTGCTCTGCAGAAATATTTTTCCTACACAAAAAATCGCAGCAGCCAATGGCCCCTTGTTTGTCCCCCCCCCCTTCCCAAGAACCGAACAAGAAACACTTCCATTGGAAATTTTCCCCCAAACGAGAAATCTTCGGGTCAAATATATTTGAGAAAATTCGTTTTCAGAACAAAGTTGACCTTGAACCCTTGTCTATGGGTATGACATCAATTTTCTGGCTCGTTACGGCACCTGACCTATGGGACCCTGACGGGGTTGTCCACTCCAGATTTCACGTTCTGGTTGCCGGCTATACCTACCACATATCTACCCATCAAGCATTAGCGAAAACCTGCAATTCTTTAGCCACGACCCACATTCTTCAGCCGCGACACAAAATTATTTAGCCTTGCCGGACAAACCGTAGCCATACCGAGGCAGGCCAGTCAGATCAAAAGTATCGGCATTATATGATGTCTAAAGATATAGGAACGATTTTTTTTACAAATATTGGTGTTGCAAAGCTGACTGAACAAATGACGAAGTGTGACGCCTGTATGCTGCCTAGTTGACCGTGGTAATGGCATCAAATGGTGCACCTCAAATTGATTGAAGGTTTAAACGATATGCCCGTATTGTCGAACCATGTGGAACAGTCCTATTTTTCAATTCGCTGGAAGGGGCATTCAGCAAATTCAAACAGGTAAGATTTTTACTGCTTTAATTTGTTTATTTTTGTTGGCACATTAGGAATTGGCTAACTTAAAATACAATAATAATACCGACTGTGCCACGTGGTTCGACAATACGGGCATATCGTTTAAACCTTCTTCAATCAACTTGAGGTGCAACATTTGATACCATTACCACGGTCAGCTGCGCAGCAAATGAACGACACACGTTCTCATTTGTTCAGTCAGCTTTGCAACACCAATATTTGTAAAAAAAAATCGTTCCTATATCTTTAGATGTCGTTACACTCCGATATTTCTGATCTGCCTGGCTTGCAGCGGTATGGCTACGGGTTGTCCGGCAAGGCTAAATAATGTTGTGTCGTGGCTAAATGATTGTGGGTCGTGTCTGAATGTTGATGGGAAATGCGTAGTTCAGTTGTCTTTGAGGCTATAAGAATGACCCTTCTACTGCATTCATGAGAAAAATATGACAAGGTGATTTAGAACCGTAAAGCCACCGGATTTGGGGAATTTTAATCAAGTTTATTCAGTTTTTTGTTTGGTTGACTGCCCTTTGAACTCCACGTTTCACGCACAAACCTCAGGTCATCCGACCAACCTGCGCTGGGAAGCACCAAACTCTTGATAGGGCTGATCAGTGGTGCATATCCTCTGCCACACCCAGGGTTTGAACCCAGGCCCTTCCGTCTCGAAGGCGTGTGTGATCCGAATCACCAAGTTAAGCTCGTTCAGATGTCGTCCTCTATGACAGCCAGAAATGCCCGACGGCTTCAAATGGAGACACAGTACCTGACCAGTTAACTCCAAGCGAATACCTCCCACCAGATCAGGTCTTCTCCACAGGATGAGGGCAACGTACGCACAGCTCGGACGGGAGGGGGGTGGCGCAATGGTAGCACACGCCCTCGAGATGGAAGGGCCTGGGTTCAAACCCTGGGTGTGGCAGAGGATATGCACCACTGATCAGCCCTATCAAGAGCGGAACTCGAGTTTGGTGCTTCCCAGCGCAGGTCGATCGGATGACCTGAGATTTGTGCGTAAAACGTGGAGTTCAAAGGAGAGTCAACCAAACAAAGATTCATCAATCCCACACTACTCGCAAGCAATTGTGTGATATATGTTATCCAGTTTTATTTGTGTCAGTCAGCTTTATAGTTGAACACTTTAATTGCTTGGGGTGGCAGGGTCTCCGTCTTATGCTAAGACATCGATATTATTCACCCGTCAATGTCGCCGAGACACTGGAAAAGTGAACAACTTTTCACGATACCAATAATCCAACTCTGCATCACATTTTGATGATCTTTGAGATCACGCACCGCAATATCACCAGTCGCTCAACAAATTCAGTTTTTGGAAAATCCACTTGCATTCTTCACATCGGAAAGTCGGATGCCGCGAGCCGGAATCGAACCGGCGACCCTCCGTATATCGGGCAGATGCCCTACCAGCTGACCTATCGCGGTCCAGACAGTCTGGTGTGAATCACGCTAGTGAGTAATCGATAGTGCGCGAACCACTATTCCGATGATACACAGTATCTATTCTGGTTTTAATCATCGGGCTAGCCTCGTCGGTTACTTCCCAATGGGACGAACAGCACACAGATGAACGTGATCCATCGGACATTGAAATATATTCAGAGGATGTATTGTTGGCACGAGGAGCCTGAATCGTATGTTTTTGGGAAATCCACTTGTGAAGAATGCAAGTGGATTTTCCAAAAACATACGATTCAGGCTCCTCGTGCCAACAATACATCCTCTGAATATATTCAGTTTCGGTGGGACAGGCTTGCTGTTTCGAAGCATCACAAACAGAAGCTTTGTGCAAGGTGAAAAAATGTTTTGGTATGAAGCAGACAATGGATTGGATGGTGATTATGTCCGAGGGGTGGCCGAGACACTGGCTTCCAAGGTCCGAAGAATTATTTTATCACTAGGCAACTCCCACGCGCATCTAGGACTATATTTAAGCTACATTATAACTCCCTCCATAACATCCTATCTGCATCTGGACGTGATACTACTCAATTTAAGGGACGACGCACAATGGCAAAAACTATTATATCCATATTTTTGCAACAGTAGAGAACTCAAGGGGTCTGTGGTGCTAACGACTCCCGTACGAGCGTGGTTGTAGTTACTGGGGCTGTAAGATATCATTTCATTAGTGAAAATAGGAATACCAAGTACCAAGTAGTTCTCCTGGTTCAATTTACTCTGTAGAATGGCTAGAAAACGCCGTGTAATTTTTCCAGTAAACTCTGCATTGAAAATCATACTACTTGTGTGACTGATTCTCTCTGACCATCTCCTTCCTTGAACGAAATACATCTCAGCAAAAACCAAGTTGGTCAATTCGGATCAGTATCTCTTGCTCGGGAATCATCTTATTAAGTGTATTTACCCACTCCTCCAACGACTCACCAGTTCCATTTTTCTCGGAAGATGGTACGCACTCAACCACACTTTCCAAAAGAGTTAAAACTCTTTCTTGCGTCTCAAATGAACTTCACTTAGTGGTCCTGACGAACTATCGTCATCACATGAGACAAAGTGCTGTTGCTGTGACTCTTCTATTTTAGTAAAGCGCTGCTTGCATTCTATTTCAAACTTCTGAAGACCCATCATTATTGTTTTGATACCCAAACCGCATAACTCATGTTTTAGCTAAGCGGCTTTGTCCCGCCGCTCAAACCTTATGCGGTCTTAAACTGAAAGAGCGTACCATTTTCAAACACGTGTGTTCCTGCACGATAATCGCGACGACCCAATGAACACAAATCCACTGTGGGTGCTATCGCTTCCGTAGTTCATCATATAACCAAATACCCGAACATATCGGCGAAATCTGTAGGATGTGCTTTCCCAAACTACTCAACCGCCTTTGATTCTATTCGGCGGTCTCTCTTCTCTTGTAAACTGAAAGCATTTGGTCGTCCCATTCACCTATTGACATGGCCGTCTCAGTGCACAAGCCTGAATTTGAAAACAACCATATCCTTGGTGAATAATTCAGGAGTGCTTCAGGGAATTGTCGGTCCCTCCATTTCCCCTCCCCTAATCGTCTACATTTTTCGGAACACTTAGTAAAATACGCCGGTGACGTGACTGCTTCCTTTTGAATCCAAGAATTTTCAGTAATTTTCCGAGTGATCTGTCACATATCTACGATTTCTCTGTTCTATCCGGATTTCCTCAAGACTAACTCAAATGCATTCAATACGAATTTATGCTATGCTCATCGGCTCATCGTTGTGACGCATCCGTCATTTTCAAAGACACTAGCGAAAGTAGTTTCTGTCAAATATTTAGAAAACACCATTGATGCAAATTCGAGGTAGTCATCTCACATTTGAGGCTTGAATGAAACTTCTCAGGCTACCTTACCAAATAGGAAAGCTTAAACATTTGTGTTAAACGGGGTACTATGTCCCTTTTACTTCATCTATGTGATCTTCCCGGTTGCTGAGGATTTCAAAATTCTTCGCAGAGAACAATCGATTGTTAGTCGGATATTTGCCGTGCCGAAGTTAACTAATCACCAAATTGTGCGAAGTTCATCTTGCCACGTGTGAAAGATTCGCCTACAGAATCCCTTATTCCACCTTTTATAGTGACCTATCCCATCGTAAGTCTCGCCCCTACGCGTCCCTTTCTCTCATCCACAACCTTACCCATTAACATATGTACAAACCCAGCTGAGTCTTATCTGACTTGCATCCTCACAAAACGAGCAAGAGTCTTAGCTACATTCCTTAGCAATTTCTAACTTATGATCCTGATGCGATGTTCCAAATGTGAATGCGGACGTGTCTACTCAAAAGTCTGACGAAATACGAGCGCGAATGTCTTAATACTCACGGTTGAGAGAAGGCTAGCAAACAATACTACGGGTGAAAGATCACGGTCGGGTTCACCTCCCATGGTCGGATTGCGGCCACGTGAACAGATCTCCGGGTTTGACAACCTCGGCACACCCGGCTCAGCTGTTTCCAACTGTTGTTGACGAATTCGCAGACACATTGTGGACCACCTTAATGACCTCCGCATTCTCTTGGTATCCCACCTGTATAAGGTGCGCTATGGCTTTAATTGATTGTTCTCAATAGTTTTGCATATTGGTTTGGCTCCCCGTTCTTCTTGTTCATATCCTCAGCCAGGCCAGTTTGTACTCTGATCCTTTGTCTCAAATGCCATATCTTTTTTTCCGCGTAAATCTCCGGGCAACAACTTGGTGTTTCTCGGGATTTGTCACTGCAAGTCCCCAGGGGTTTGACCACCAGTTTTCCTTTTCAATCTTGTGCGTACACAAACCACGGGACACCTACCCACTCACCCACCTTGCATTCACAAACACTCCTGGCTCGAACGGTAATGCTTGTTGTGCACAAATCTCCGTTTTTTTTTCTCACAGCCTCTGATTTTCCTTCGAAACACGAATCCTCCCCTCTTCCAAGGCCATTCACAGCCAATATTTCTATTATTCTTGATACTATTTCTTCATTTCCTAAATGGAGTGCCGTATTCGACGTTTATCAAAAATCAGTCGACAATTCAAATAGCCAATTCTGGTCTTTCTCACCCTGAATTTCAATTCGTAACTTAAACGGAAACCACATTCTCTGAACATTATTTATTTACTTCCTACTCTTGCTCGTTATGCTCACCTAGCGCATTGAAATAATGCTGCTAACCGAATAGCCCGCTCAGATCAAAACGTTGGAGAACTTCAAAGTACACAACAGCAGTTAGCTGCAGCAATCTTCAAGCCTAGTCAACTCGAGTGAGGAAGCGAAGCATTTGAGCTACTATGACCTTTCACAATTGACTATCTTCCCAACCCAAATTCGCGATGGTGCAAATGAGCAAGCACACACCCTTGATGTTTTACTAAGCTCCGAACCTGTCTACAATTTCTCACCGTGAGGTATCGCCTAGTGTCTCCAAGACCTCTGACTGAGTCCAGCACCATGATCTCCAAGCGTAACTTCCTGGATTTGGATTTACCACTGGTTTACATCACGGGTTCACAGCTGCTTCCATTACTGCCCGACTGGGATGTGTGTCCACTGCATCCGGTGAGTTCTGGCGCTCCTGGAGGTTCCTTGCGATTCTCACCATATTACACCTTTATTAACTTACTAAGG
This sequence comes from Fasciola hepatica, assembly GCA_948099385.1. Taxonomy (NCBI): domain Eukaryota; kingdom Metazoa; phylum Platyhelminthes; class Trematoda; order Plagiorchiida; family Fasciolidae; genus Fasciola; species Fasciola hepatica. Next base: position 1,135,880 of record CANUEZ040000012.1, on the reverse strand, counting down.
ACAAAATGAATTCGTCTATTAGCCGACCACACCTATCTCTCCAACCATTTACTTCACATTGTTCTCGCTCTTCTGCCGTTTTTATAAACTTCTTCCATGAACTCTAACTTAGACACCGTTTTTGTCAGAGAATATAAAACTGAGTGAGTTCTAAAAACTCTCGTACGCCTAGTTCCCATAAGCGTGCACCTTCTTCATTCGACCTTAAATCTTATACCAATCTAGTTCACTCTATCTCCCCTGTAGTAATTCTGGGTCTCCAAACTTCCTCTCAACCGCAGAACTTCGAGACACTCTGACACCTGTTTTTTGCTTTCTTATAACCTTCCTTTGTCAAAGTATAGTATCGACAAAATTTGCTTACCGTCAGTGATTCCTTCGGCTTTGTTGTACGGCAAGCTCTTTGGCCAATGGGTCTACCTCTTTGTTTCAGCATTCGTGTACTGAAACTAAAAAATCTCTAGTCATCAATCAACAAAGCTATGAATAAGTCTACATCGATGAGAGAACGGGGTATTCATCTATGAAATTCGCGAAAATCAGTGGGGAAGAAAACACGAGGTTAAGGGACGAAGAATGTGCCAATGAAAGCGTCTCTCAGCAGTGGAACTAATACTTCACCCTTGTCATTAGGCATGAAGGCTTTACTTGTGTAGCTCTTTCTTCTAGACGATCATAATCGGTCGTCGTTTGGATACATTTGATGTATTCTTTTGAGTATCATGTTCGAGGTAATTTGTTCATCGATTCTCTAATCACAGTTATTCCGGATCAGATTTTCGCGCTTCGTATGCATATACCTTTTTGGAGAATAAGACCTAACTTCATAACATCTCAATTGGAGAAGAGTCAAGTAGAATTAGATCACCGAACCAACACAGCCGAATCGTTCAGACTATGGAAAAAGTTCCGAAGAAATGAACAAGTTTCCGGAACAGCAGGTGAGAAACTCGAATGAATTTTCTCACGGAGCCATGAAAAAACTGTAAGTACAGCGGCGCTGAATGGGCAACTTGGATGATCTCGATAAGGGCCTTGATATAACAGAACACGGCCATTTTTGAACCGTTAACGTTCAATAACACAGTTTTCCAATAAGCGGGCTGTATTTGCACAAATTCCGGAGGATATCCCAAAAGCACGATTGACGGGTGGAACATGAATTGAAGTGAAGAGAACCGTTCCGCTGAAGCTAACTGCGCTCACCATATCGGTCTAAACAATGTGTACAATGCATATGATTGGCAAGAAAACAAGAGCGGCGGAACGCAGCGCAATCGAGGCAAATAAAAGACAAACGAATCTGAGGTATGTAGGAGAATGGATCGGGCTCTGTGGCCAAGATTACTATGCATTAGAATCTCGTAGCATTCGTGCCATATTTTGCAGTCATTTGCGCTGAGGCAACTGTCGCTTAAACTCAAGCTACTGATTGCCGGGGTTTGCACCAAAGTTGAAGCTTGATGGTATTGTTGGCGTAAAGCTGTACCCTCCAGCTTGCTCGATCATTTTTGACTCTGAAGAATAGAGGGCAAAAACACATCTATTAAATGTGAATGAAAAACAAGGTTTGTTAGTCAACCGTTATATACAGCAAATGTTTCCAAGTTATGTGTCATTTGCAAAACAGACCAAAAATGTAGGACTGCGCAAAGCCTACAAGTTTCTTTTTCTGTTTAGCCACTATTGAATGGTTTTTTACTGTTATCACTTTACCTATCATCAGTATGTTTATTGAGTACACAACTAACAGCGAAATAAAAAAAATTTGTGTGAATTAAATCAGCATTGCCGACGACGGAAAAGCGTGGTTCTACTTATTAGGAGTGTTCTCTTCAGAGAATCTATCCTGAAACATGGCCCACGATACTAACGGCAAATAACCTTGGAATATACTGCGCAGTGATGAGATGGCCAGAAAATAGGTGTCACATACTTCAGTGTTATTCGTTCTCGTTTTCACTGTAAACAATCCTTTCCGTTCCTTTTCCGGATTCACTTTAATAACAAGTTTGATAAAGCCTCAATTCAAGGTACTGTCTACTGATTTTTACTGATTGGTACCTTTGAGATTACGACAATAGGTAAATCGCTTATTGCGTAGTGTTTGGTGATGACGGCATGCTTGACTACGGGGAAATCTGTGAAGCTTGCGCCCAGCCCTGAAATCCGTGAGACCAACATTATTACCAATTTCACAAAATGAAAGCAGCGACAAGACTATGCAGCACGTCTTCGCTGACTATTTAGCGATATAACCTAGGCAGAACTTGAGAGCAGCGAAGCACGAATTAGCGGACGATATTTTCGACACATCGGATAACCGGAATCGATGAGCAATTGCACAGAACTCGAAGCAAAGAATTGATTATCGATACGCCCGGCATCCTAATCGTTTGACTGCATCGAATTCAACATGGTTTCTCCATATCGATGAAGAAATTGTGGAACCCGTTTCGAAACACAAAGCTATTGAAAGTGAAACCTACGTTTGTGTTGAGAGCGCAGGAGCACGTAAAGTACCTACTTTTCCTGAGTTCGCTGTACAGTATCTCATTCCCCGTTGTTATGTCACCGTAGACCTCCAAGTGGCTTCTTCTACTTCATAGGAGGAACGGAAAGCAAGGTATGGTATGGTAGACGTAGGTTTGTCATACGTGACACATGCCTCAACCAATGAAGTCTACTAAGTTGGATACGCTGTGATAGAACATTCTCTGAACTGGTTCGCAATACTCGTTTTCTGACCTCAGCATTGCTCACCCGGTCATTATCCATCCAATCACAGCAACACCACGCAACCATCGAAGGCGGAAAATCCCAAGACGACGAATGTCTTCTGCAAGCACACCCCAAGACTCCCTATCAAACAACAAAACTGAACGCACCGCAGAACAGCACACACGACATTTGAACTTCAGCGAAATATCGGGTCGACGCCAGTGCTTCAGTCCAGCGTAAGCCGCTCGAGCTTTGAATATACGCATGCACGCCTCTACTACCGTGCTCTCATCCGTCGTCAAGCTGCTGTCGAGGTAAGTGGAGCGGTCGACAACTGCCAGCAACTCCCCATCGAACATCAAAATCAGAACGTTTGACTTCCAGTCTTGGAACATCACCTTACACTTCAAAAGAGCAAAGCGCATGCCAAATGGAGCCACAGTTCTTGTGAGTTTGTCTAGTGCAAGTTGCGTGTGCCCCGTGCATTCAAACAAGCAAACAACGTCGTCTGTGTAATCTAGATCACACTACTAATCACTGCTTTCTAGTGTGACGTCCATATTCTGAAGATTTTCCAATGCATTCTCCATTATCTCGCCCATGACGAAGTTGAACCGGAATGGAGAAATGGAACATCATTGTCGAACACCACTGGTCATTTCGAATGAAGCGGATAGTTCACCGCAAACCCATACGCGGCCAGAAGTATGAGAGTACAATGACCTTAGTAGATCCGCGGACCTATGTGACATATCTTTCGGGTGAAAAGCACTGAATAGCACTGCTCCGTCAACTAAATCGAAGGCGCCTTCCGAGTCGAGGAAAACCATTATTGTCGACTGACGGTGTGTGACTCGTTTCCAGTTACCGGTGAAGCGTAAAAATCTGATCGATGCATTGTAGACCTGGGCGGAATCCGGCCTGTTGTTCGCAGGTGTTCCTCTTGCGAGCCAGTGCAAGACGGCGCAGTTCTAACAAGAGCCTGTCCGCAAGACAGCGCGGTGACTGACTGGAAGACCATTTACTTGGATCAAGTAGTCTTCTATTAATTTTACCGACTGAGCCACCAACTCAAATCGTCCTCCAACTTCGGGAACCAGGAGACTGGACTGTCAGTTCTCTACACATTGACCTGTCAGGCATACTTGCATCTCCGGCTTGAAGAAGCCATCATGTACAGCTCATCGGGTCATAGAGGCATGCAAGTCATTACACCATGTCAAGGCGCAATGTCGTCGTGCCCAGACCGCGCTGATCAATCGAAGACATGTACGGGCGCGGTAGTCAACTGGCAGCACTTCGGGTTCCGGTCGTTCTTGGGTGCCAACAAAACAATAAGTGCGTTCCAGTGGGCGTGCTGACCTTACCACTGATTTCAATGCATGGGCAGGTGCTATTTAACATCCTATTATCTGATTAATCGTCATGAAAGAGCTTGCCGCGTGCAGGCGAAACTCAAGTAAATAAATGGTGTAAAAGTTGTCTCATCTAATTGAGGGTAGTCAACAAACTGGTACAATATTCAGCTATATTATTTTCTCTTGAAAAGTGCCTGCTATAGTGAGATTAGCTTAAATGGTTTCATCAGGATACTAAACCCCCATCACTGTTTCTCAGATAGCATGCATACATCGGGTACTAAACAGTTGTCAGCTGTAAACCACGGCAGAAAAAACAGCACACCTTTTTGCTGCATGCACTTTAGAGCGGTGTTTACGACCTCTTTCAGCTCCTTTTGCTGCGGCTCAGTGAGATGTCCGATGAGTTGATTATACCAATTCGGATCGCCGCTCTCCAGTTCGGTCATAACACGGTAGAATGTGACGTACTCATCCATGTCACAATCGGATTTATCCATTTCCGTATCAAATGCTTCCAGAGTGGTTTCTTCATCAATTTCGTCGTCATCATCATCGACAGATCCGTCACTCTGGAGAACACGAGCGTTCAAAAGATTGAAAACAGTACGGATATAGAAAGGCAACCACTAGTTCAAAACTATTAGCAATCATGAGGTATTCATGAGTAACAAAAGCTACCGTTGCGATTTATGATGAGATACGGACCAAAGAACATTTTCACAGACCTACCTCACCCTCCAACATTTCTAGGTATGATGCACCTTCTTCATCCACCTCGTCCTCGTCGCTTCCGAGGGCCTTTTCCTCTATGTCCTCTTCGTCTGACTCTTCTTCTTCTTCGTCATCTATAAATTAGCATGAAATATTAGATAACGATTCAGTCAGTGAAAGCAGATGAAACCCGTAACGGATTATGACATGCGACTAACACTGAATTTAGAACAACTTGCTTGCATTCTGAAATAAGAAATATCTTGGTCGATTACGGATGTTCATCGAACATACCAGCTGGAAAAAAAATAATTTGTGAACAAGCTTATTTTTGGTAACATGGATGAAGCAGTTCAGTTCATCCAACCGTTAATCTTGCACTTCCGTGCTCTGCTTTCCGTTGCTACTTTTCACCATCGTCGATTCAAGGGCAAGGGCAATAGAAACGTAGTATAAGAGTAGAAAACAAAGTACTAAACGGGGAACACACAGGGGGAAAAAAGATTCCAGATGCAACTGAGCCACAGACAGCGACCTCTGTCCATATCGCTTGATGTCTCCAAACACTTGGTAGGCGGATCACGAAGTCTAACATTGCTGAGTCCACTGGTCAAGGTTTTCACAACTTTTTGACCACCTCGACCCACCTTCCATGCACTACCTGCTTCGCAGAACTGAGCAAACAGAGGCAGTCTATCGGTGGGCATGCGTAACACGTTTCCCAACAACCTTAGTCTGTCTAGATTCAGTGCGGGTTCCAGGGACTGACCTCTGGTTCCCAAAATCTGACGCCTAACTTCAGCATTGTGGATATAATGCTCACATCATGTAAGAGCAATACTACGGAGACACTGATGCTCAAACACCAATAGTCTTTGTCCATCTTGTACCCTTAACACCCATGTTCCTGAGCCCCATCAAAGAACACATCTAACCGCCGTTGTAACAGGGATAGACAATCGATGTCTCACCAGTGCCACGGACGGATGAGATTGGAAAAAGCCAAACGTGAGATGACACCTCATATAGATATCTGCCCACCTGGTGAGATGTAACTGCCCAGGTTAAAAACCAACCTACTTCAGATAGTGTTTACCCTGTTAAGATGAGGCTTGACGTAAAGTCAACTAAGTCCTGCAACAGCATTTGTGTTAGAGGTACAAAAACTATACCAAACATTGCTACGCTGTTGTTTATGATATCCAGGAAAGCCAGCATCTCACCTGGATCTTTATTCAGAAGAACGATATTGTCCGTGTATTCCAAGTCAGACGATATACTGCCTGGGCACAGGTCGATACCACCATTCACGCACTAGGATAGAGCTACCTCAGGAATCAATCCAATAACAAAATTGAAGAGGAATGACGAGAGAGGGCAACCCTGAAGAACACCACTTTCCGTGATGAACTCGGGTAAAAGATCGCCGTAAGCACGAACTCGGCTTTGGCTGTTCGCATACAAGCATTGGAAGGGAGAAATTTTTCTGGCATATCCATATATATATATATATATATATATATATATATATATATATATATATATATATATATATATATATATATATATATATATATATATATATATATATATATATATATTCACCGATAACTCGGTACAATGTACAGGGGCGCACCGGGGACAATCTTTGGAGGTCTACCGATGCTAGCAAATTTGATGCGACCGAGATCGAGCTCATCCTTCGAAGATTGAAACATATGTTTCTAGCCCCTTTCGTTTATATAGGGATGATGGATGCACAGTGCCAAATTTCTGGAACAATTGTGGAGCTAAATCTCGGAGAAGAGGCTGGTCAGCAGTTTGGAGAGGTGTACACCATCATCTTCGAAGAGGACCGGAGGGGGTTCTTAAGGGCCGGGAGCTTTATTGCGTTCTAGGAGGTGGAGCGCACGATCGACTTCTGTGAGTGGGGTAGTGCAGATAGTTCATGGAGCATGAGCTGGTTCAAACGGGCTGCTGAGTGGGGGCGCTGGTGCTGAAAGCCAGTTAAACTGCTCTTCAAGGTGTTCTGTCCATCGGGTCTATGCGCCGTGAAAGCCGGTGGATTGGTTGGCCGTTTGCCTCGCAGATCACTTTGCTGACTCCAGACTTCTTGGTCCCAGTAGATCGGATGAGTTGGAAAATTCTCCGAGCATTGCCGAGGGCAGCAGCTTATTCCACTTCGGCAGCGGGTTCCGACTATCGATTCTTTCGGTCTCTGTGCAAGCTTCTAATCAAATTTCCTCGGAGTTGGGGACAGACATTGTAGTTGTTGCTTCCGGCAGGGATATTCCGGCTGCTGTCTAGCATGTCCAGAAAGCCTGATGAGGTCCAGTGCGTGAATGCATGCCGTGCGACTAATCCACAAGATGCGGTGATCGATACTTTTATGGCATCTTGGATGTCATCGTGTGTGGCTACTTAGCTGGGCAGCAAGCTCATTCTGACATCTCTCCCAGACCGACGTCCGGCAAAGTTAGTCTACGTCTACCCGTCGACGGCGGACTTTCGGCTGGGTGGAAAACTATGAACTCGGCACACACTAGGGTGTGATCTAAATCTAGATGTTCTCCAGTACGACCTACAAGATTTGACTGGACCACGCCAGTGGTAGTTTACGGCTATGTGGTCTATTTGTCCAAGACTGATCAGCAGACGGCAGTCGCAATGTGACTGTGCGACAAAAGCTACGCCGGAAGTTCGTACTCGACAAAAATAGGCGATGGTTTGTGCACAGATAGAGTAAGTGATTACCGTTATCCGTGCGTTGATGGTTGGCGCCGCTTTGGCCTCCAAGCATTCGCTCGTCTGGACCTAGGTGGCCAATCTGGGTGTTGGGATCTACAGCAAGTACCACTATATCTCTATGAGATGTCTTTCCAAGAAGTTCGTGAGGTACTGGTAGGATATATCTTTGACTGTATCCGGGCTGCAATCGGTAGGGGCTTAGGCAGCGACAATAAACAGACAACGATTTCCGTCGCGGCCTTTGTTAGCTTTGAACGAACCCTGTAAACGAATCGTACATAATCTGCTGTTGACTGGGATCCAGTCGCGTAGCGCAGACTCAGCTTTAGTACTCAAAGCGATTCCTACTCCTGCATGGTCAGATGCGGAAGCCTCGGCGTCTACGGATAAGCACAGAGTAAAAGCACGTCCTGAGGGCGAAATCAGACGAACTTCGATGGTGGAGTCCTGGATGCGGGTCTCGGATAAGCAGAAGACGTCAATAGCCAGTGTCTCGAGTGTGCGCCCTAAAGCTGCTTGTTGGCCTATTTGCATCCGAGTGCGTACATTGAACACTGCAAGCTTCGGTGGCCCATGTGGTCTCAGTAGTGGTTCTGATGAGCTGCACACAACTGAAGGAGGAATCTCGTTTGCATGCCCAGCATCTTTATCGATGGCAACCTGTGAAGTGCATGGAATAGTATTAATATTGTTGAGTAAAAAGTGGGTGAAAATGGGTGGTGTGATAATAGGCAGTTGGTTTTGTCCGAACGTCATCACCCCGGTCATAACTTGTGTAGCGTGAGTGAGTGAATAGAGTCGAGCGCGAGAACGAGTAATCATATATGTGAAGATTTCACGTAACCATGTGGGCTGGATACTAGCCGGTTACCCAGACCGAAGTAGAGGGTTGACTTAGGGGGCCCCACCCCAAGCCTTTGACCAGAATGCTAACCCACAAGGCAGTAGGACGATGTGGGGGTATCGTAGCCGTTTGGGGGCCAGTGACTGATTGTTCAGTTCATACGCCCTTCCGATGAGGCCAAACATCTTGGATGCCCAGTATATCGCTCCGCCACAAATGCGGGTGAGCTTACTGTTGTACGCCACATACGCCACCCGTAGTTGGTTTTGAATCAAGGTTTAACCATCTCCCCTGGACTGACTATGTCAGTCAACCCGGTGGAGCGCCAGGCATTCGCTTCCGTCCTCTCACTTTAGTGGGAACACCTCCGAGAAGGCAGTGAGTAGGGCTTCCTCAGCAGAGGCTGTAGAAAACACACGATCATCTGAGAGCATTTCGAGAGGTGATCAGGACGAGTAGCCATCTCGGGGTCTGAAGCACCCACCCTTGACTATACTGAGGCATACCATCCAATCAGAGGAAGTGCCAGAGGACTGTGCGGCAGACTGAATCGAACGCTACATCCGCATCAAAAAAGACGGAGATCGTGGGCCTTTGAAAGGGGGTTGTCTGTGCTCTGAGATTTATCGAAGAGCAAAGATCCTATCAATACAACCCCGACCTGGTCTGAAACCAGCTCGGTTTTCAAGCGTACACCTTTCACGGGTGCTGGATAATCAGTGGATGCGAAACTTACCAAGCTAATTCCTCTGTGATTTCTATAAGAGGATCCGTCAGCTTTCTCGTAGATCGGTACAATCACCAATTCACACCAATCTCTGGGAATCTGTTCACTATCCCACATTACGGAAACCAAACCTTCCCCCTGATCGGAGATAGATGTCTCAGGCTCAGAGATGGCCACTGGTTCTGAACGCCTCTCGAAATGCTCTCAAATGACCGCGGGTTTTAAACAGCTTCTGTTGGGGAAGTCCTGCATACTGCCTTCTCGTGACGGTGTTCTCATCAAAATGAGGACAAAGACGGGAGCCCGGCGCACCGGGTTGGCTGATTTTCAGTCTAGGTCCAGACGACGTCCCTGAGTGATTTGGTGAACCGTCGGATTCCTTGATTAACGCACTTGAACCGGGCTTTCGTGGATCAGTACCTCTAACCAAATGGTAAGGTTTGTGAGTAACGCCCATAGACGCAGCCTCCTTCAGTTCCCCACATTTTACGATTCACCACTACTCACGGTCGATTTTCAGGCTCCTGATCGGTTGGTGTCTCCGAGATTTAGGGACTTCATTGAATGTGATGTCCAGAGAGACGGATCTGTAGACATCTAACAGTGTAGCTGATGTCCAGTATTTTCATTAATCAAGAACTAAAGTTGTGTGGCACTGGAAGCGGCATTCAAGGCTTCCTTGAACTGTTACGAACGTTTATCTTGGTCGTGGACATCTGGTTGGTTCGATAACCGTGTCGACAGCTCCGCCTAGAATGCAGGTCGTCGGTTATCATCTAGAAGCAACTGCGGGGGACGAGTGGCCTTAGTGTTGGTGCGACCACGAATGGGGCATAGATGAAATGCAACAAAAGAAAAGATCACGGACATGAGGTTAGGTCGTTCATGTTTGGATCTGATCAATTTTGGTTATGTCATCGCATCCCGGAAGTGGGTCATCAACAATTCCAAACCTCTACAACGACTTGGCAAATATTCTGAGGAAAATCGGAGAATGGTAAACTCAAACAGCAACTGCTTCAGCTTCTTCCAAATACCGGTGGCGTATCGCTTTTGAGGATCCCGATGGAGTGTTATTACTTGTACACGATCATAAACATCCCATGTCAGAAAATGCTACCGAAAATGAGCTTCTCGACTTCATCCTCCTTAATTACCAATATGACAAACAAACTATTTTTGTGACGCGTAAATGAAATGTAAGGTGGTTTTGTTGTGTCTAAATAAATAAGGGATAAAAAGATAAACACAAAGCTTACCGCTTTCTGCTTGATTCTGGGCTTTAGCTGCATAAGCTCGTTTTAAACCATTGAATAGGACGAGTAACGTTGGTATGTAATCCTTTCCGAAGGCCTCAACAACAGAGGGTCGTTGAGCAGCTGGCAACGATAACAACAAACACAGTCCGAGCACGTATACACGACGATCATGAAGTCTGGATGGAATCGGTGGTAGAGGGATTGCAACGATAAAAGTAATTGCTACGCGCGTAGAAGGCTTCAAGAATTGCAATTTTTGCAGTCGGTTCAGGCGGGCAACAAGGGGTGATACTGTATTGATTATAATGATTCTTGAGGCACTGAAGGCCCCAAACAGTTCATTTACCGAGGATCATAAGGGAATCTAACGGTCATGCTTAGAATAGGTGGAACAACCAGAAGCCACTGTGAGAAGCGCATGCACTTACCCTAAGAAAACATCCGCGTCGCTTATCCAAACCTTCAGGAATTCAGCGAGTATTGGAGTAGCGGTACCCGGCCATTGATGTTCCGTCATCATGGCCAAAACGTCGGAAGGACAATACAGAATGCCTGCTACAACAACCTACAGGAATAAGGGCAAATGACGATGATAACTGGAAGTAGTAAGCTGATAACACAAGTTCCATTTCTTGGAATGAGCAAAAAGCGAAGGAAGCAACTGTTTATTGTTTTACTCCAGGTATTCAGTGATTATTTTCCAAGGTGATGATACTTGATTAGCAGATTCCAGTTTATCTTAGTACGTGAGACCGACGAGCAGTTATTTCAGTGATGTGGAGGAAAATGGATAAAACAGAAGCACTTGACACCTTGGGATGAAAGTTGTCAATTGTCAATGTCGATAAACTTCACCGATCTAAATAAATGGCCAGCAATGCTCGATAGAAGGGTTTTAATGATCAGAGAGACGTTTACGTGCCAAATGAAGCATTCAAGACGCGCACAAACTCAGAATGAGAACACCGCCTGATTCTGAAATGATTTTACACTTGTTTAGAAACAACAAACGAAATTCAAATCTATTTGGTGTCAGCTCAACATAACGAACATGATCATTGCACTGATGAACTGATGTCTGTTTGGAGAAAGTTGTAACGAGGAACACGAACACAAGTAAACAAAATGGGTGCAGAATTTTTGTAAAACGTAAAAAGAAACTAGCTATCTTGCATCTTTTGTGGCTGCCTGGTACAATGCTTTCTTGAAGAAGATGTGCAGTTACATCGACGAATTTGACAGCAGAGATGCAGTTCGAGTGGCAGTTTATTTTGTGCCGTTTTCAAAATTGTGGGGGCAGATAAGTACTCCATGTCAGTACTTCTGTTTAGGTGGAAACCAGATACCCCGATTTCCACTTGATCACTTGGACCCTTCATTACTTCGGGCGAAGAGAAACATGAAGCAATACAACTCCGAAAAAAAGTTAAGAAAAAAGTCATTAGCTTTAGCTATTTGACCGAATGCATATTTAATTTTGGAACAGACAGCCAGGTTTAGCCAATAGCTGTCGAGAACTGCGGCTCACTAGAATAGGTAATTGAATAATAAACTGATGCTTTCCAGTCCGTAGAAATCTGTACTAACTAAGTTTGCATCCTTTCGGTGGATTTCGATTTCCCACAACAATACCCAAACAACTAAAATCATTTCTTACTTGCAGGCACATTACGCGCAGTTCGCTAGCCACGATGGGTTTGGTCAGACGCGTGAGAGCCAACTCTATGAACTTCGGCGCATACTGATTTATCTGGCCACGATAATCAATCAGCAAAACCTCCAAAAGTTTTGCTGCGTACATTTGAGCCGTTTCATCTTCATCAGACTGCAAAACCTAGAAAGAAACAAGAGGAAAAAGCTAATATCAAAGGTGCATCATGGAGGAACTTAGAACGTCAAATGGTTCATTCAGTCATCTGCAACGTTTTGCTGCAAGCCTCCCAGGGATTCGTAAAGCTTCCACATTTCTGCACAACGACGTAACATTTGGGAAAGCGGAACCTTCTCAATAACACATGTCTGCGAATGAATGTTACTGAGGGGGCATATATCATGGCCTCGCAGAATCACTGCACCATCGGAGCTAATGAGCAATCGTTACCGAGACAGGAGTGGTGAACCACTCAAGTGGCTCAAACCGATCGACAGCAGATTTTAGTCTGACACCAAAAAAGTAGTTTGAACAAAATGGGCAAGGGTTTCAGCAACTCTTGTTTACCAAGCGAGCGCTTTATCGTTGGAGCTAGTGCCAAAGGACGCCAAAGATGAGGTAATACTCACCTGAGAACATACGGCAGCAATAACTTCCACGTGCTTAGGGTCAGCAATGAAAGCACTTCGGTCAACAGTCATATAGTTATGAAGACATGGCATCATTTCTAGGGAAATAAAAATTAAAGAAAAGATTAAAACTGTTGTGCATAACTCGTCACAAACGACAACTGAATAAGCAGTAGAACTCAGTTACAGGAGAAGGTAGCGAAGTGGCTGGTTTGAGCACTTGCCTGAAAAACAGTCCGAAGAATCTTTTTGAAAGACAATGTAGAGCTGATCAAACAACTGCCACATTAACGGTGAGATCTTCGTAGTTGTGAGTGAGAACAGCAAACTGAGTGCCTCCTCGTAGAATATAGACAATTCTCGATCAAAGATTGTTTTTATCTGGAGAGCAACTATTGGCTCAAGCTGAGCAACGAGATCCCCGTGTTCTTCTGCGATCCGCAACATTGCTTCAATATTATCCAGGACACTGGTGGCGACGACAGCACGATAGTCGTCCAGGTCCTCGTCACCACGTTCATTTGTTTCCTCTGAAGCACCGTTTTCCACTGACTGAATCAGTCGCATGAACGTTGCACACTGAAAATTCAGAAAAAGTATTCAATTACTACAAATGCCGTGAATGAACAACAAGTTGGTAATTTGATTAGGATATGACTCACCATGTTTTGCGTTAACTCCACAGCGATTGGCACCAGTTCTTTCTCAAATGAAGTCATTAATCGCTCGATTACTTGATTCAAGTCATCAAATTCTGTTTGACGCAATAGCTCTAATATTTCTGAACAAAATAACGAACAAAAATGAGACGAACAGAAATTAGACGTTTATGTGATGTAGTCTGTCCAACATAACTGGGATATGCATTTGGGGGGACTGGTTCCTATTATAGGTAAGTACAATACGCACAAAACCAGTTGAACATAAGGAATCAAACGACTGAGCGGAAGAACGAAATTCTGTTTTTGTCAGTGACAATTATTACTGCTTAAAATGGATACACGTGAACATGTGCATGAACATTGTATACAATGAACCACGAAGCTTAAATTTCACAAAACTCGACTGTAGAGCATGTCAAAAACTGGAGCAAGAGATAAAACTGATAAGCGCAGTTATTTGAGATGAGATATGAAAACTGGTGAAACAACTAGAAAATTCGGAAAACTTTAATATGCTATTTTTAGCTTACGGAGGATGAGTTCCCGTAAATGCGGTACCAGAATCTTCTTTGCTGCAAAACGAAACGTTTTGATATATTGATGAATTCGCTTAACGGAGTACAAGATTCAAACAACACAAGTTAAATGGAAAATCTCAATTTTTTGGAAATTTTTTACCCTGTGTCTATCCAGATACAATGCCACTCTACTTTTAGCGAAGATTCAAAACTGGGACCATGTGTACTCATTCTGAAGGTCAGCCGCATTATCCGACGAAGTAACTTTGGAAGAATCACCCCGCGATTCTTAAAAGGGGTTCTTCGTCCACGCAAGCTTTTTGCGATTTAAATGAGATTACAGCTATAAACCAACAGTGGAGTGTTTCAGTGTAAGGATGATTGGGCAGAAGAGTGCGGGATAGGCATATCTGATGAGTGACAACAACAGCAGAGCCGGTTGCGTGCATTCGGGAAAATTTCGTTGTGATCTAGAAACAATATCATACCCCTTACAGTATTCATCATGACGACGAGAATGTACCTTGGCGTGCGGCGGTGGACTGTGTGCCCTCATGACTCAAAGCGCTACGCAGGATGGTTTCCTTCAGCCAGTGATGCAATCCTGCCTCACGGACCGGTGGGTAAAGGTCAAACGAAGTCCAGTCTCTCTGATCCAGGCTTTGGACATCTGATTCTGTCCACTACGCCTCTGGAGAGGGCACTTCAGTGAATAAACCGAAACAGTTAACCGGTCAAAAGATCTCCACTTGACGGACGAAGGAGTGAGGTACCGGGGGCATCTCCTCACAGTGGCAAACGTCTTCACAATGCACTGGGCAGCCCAGCTCAAAGGATGCTGTCCCGTCTACGTTCTGCTTTCTCTAATGAGCGCATACGGCTAAGGACCGAATCCGAAAAGCGGATTGATAATAAAGCACCAGCAGAGACAAAACAGGATTCATACAATTTGGTCTTAAGTGACAGATCAGAAGTTCATTCGCGAGTTCTTCGCTCACGTTTCCGTGTTGGGTTAATGCCCCACTGTTTTGTGGGTCAAAATATTCAGTGAGGGTTCTCAAAGAAAACCCCATTCAGCGAGGTGGGCAGCCTCGCAGCACGGTCTGCCCAAAAATCTCCAGCGGTTCCTCGGAAAACATGTCTTGTCCCTCTGCATTTCACACTTCACATTCGAGTACTAAGTGGGTCAAAGAAGCCACAAAGAGTCGTGACCGAGGACTTGTTACTCTCGATGGCAACTTCGAAATTGGGGAAAACAGATCCATTTTCAGACCTAAGCTTTCTCTCCACTTAGCTGCTTTCAACGTCCGCACACCTCAACAAAACAGAGAATCAAGACCACTCCTTAGTGATAACACTTCGTTCCTCAGAACCAAACTCGGCTTCTCATTTCACCCTTCGCGTGGCGAGCGATTTTGTCTAGCGCTCGTGGTCAGACTGGCGTTGGCATTGCTCTGAGCACGAAGGTCGGCCATGTACTCAATTGGATTCCCCTCAGTAGTTGTTTACATGCCGTTTGGCTGGATGGTTCTGTACGTGTCAACAGCAACACATCGAAGCGTTGACTCTTGTTCGTTGTTTCTGTGTATGCCCCAACTGACTGTAGCTCTCCTGAGGCCAAAGACGATTTCTGCCATGATCTGTCTCAACAACGCCACAGCGTGCGCTTAACGGACATCATGGTTGTTGCTGGTGATTGCAATTCTCAAACTAGAAGCTTGCACGAGACGGAAAGGTATATAGTAGACCGGATTAACCTTCAAGCCGATTGCACCGATAACGGTGAGCGTCTCGTTTAACTTATCCTAACCATCGACCATTCCCAGCAGGCATCAATTATCCTGGTATTTTCCTGTCTTTATAGCGTTGAATTCTGATCTACCACATTGCTATCGATAACCGCTGGCGCGGATCAATTCAAGACTGTCACTTACTTTGTTCCACGTCTGTAGACACTGATCAAGCTCTTCTTCGCGAGCATTTTAACCCAGGTCTAATTGGTGGCTGAACCAACGCCAAAGCCAACCGTGCTACTGGACGATAACTATCGATCTGCTTTCTAAGCAGAATTGTCGACCAAGTGTCGATGCAGATAGATGCCCAGGATCCAAAAGAATAATGGACAAAGATCAAGCAGGCCCTACTTGAGGCTGCTGGCATTTCTCAAGGTTCAACAACCGAAGAAAAAACAGGAACGATGGATATCCGCATCCTCAATTCCACCGCTGAATGCGCGCAAATCGATTTCTCCGGATTCCAGATACGATGATGCACGGAGATGCCTTAAACGACAACTGATTCGAAAAATGAGACACGACAGTAAGCAGTAGTAAATTGCAAAGTGTGGGGAGATGGAAAAAGCTGCGATCCGCAACAGTCGTAACATTTTCAGTCTAATTAGAAATATTAGTCCACAAAAATCGGGCGTTAGTGAACTGATTAGAGGAGCGTAATCTAGCTTCTTGATCGGAGCATTTCGAGAAACAGTTTAAATGACTTTTATCAGTAACGGGCGTGTTAACTGACGCGATGGTTTGAGCTCCAAATGTAGATACCAATCCTCTGTCAGAAGCGGAGATTCCCAGTAAGATGAGCTACGCTAGACGACATAAGGCTGCAGGGGATGGGTCACCTCTATGTAGTTTCAAAGATGGTGGCTTAGCATTGACACTACAGTTGAAAAAACTCCCCGGTTTGATATGGGAGAAGGAACAAGTCTCGAAAAGTTTGTGAGTCGGTCATCGTACTGATATACAAAAGCGACAGGTCCTCTTGTAAAAACTACTAGCTGGTATTATTCTCCACCGCCTATCTAACGCTCGCAAACAGTGCTCGCGCGAGAATCAAGCTGGGTTCAGTCCTGGTCGAGGTTGTATTGATCGCTCTTTGACAAACTGTAGGGTACACCTTCTGTAGGCCTACTATCTGCGTTTTCTTTGATCTCAAAGGGAACTTCGAATCAGTCATCCGCACAGTTCTCTGGCGCTGCCTCTTGTTGAGGGGTGTACCAGGGAAATTGATTTCATCATAAAGTCCTCTTACATGAAAGGCCGAAGCCGAGTTCGGGCTTACGCTGATCTTTCACCCGAGTTCACCACAAAAAATCCTGAACGTCAGGGTCGCTCCCTTTTACCCTTTCCCTTTAACTTTTTGATAGATATTGTCCTAGAGACCGCACTTTCGTTAGATAACGATAGTGGTAGTGAACTTTCCCGGGTGGAAAAAAGTCAGACCTTGAATATGCAGGCACTGTAGTTCTTCTAAGTGAAGATCCAGGTAAATTGCAAACTTTTCTAGACAGCTCGACGGACTGTGTACTAATATTCGGTATGCGATTTGCATCTTCAAAATGCAAGATACTGTTGCGGAACCAAGCTGATCCAACGCAAAACCCCTCAGTGTCTGAAGAAACTACAGACCAGATAAACAAGTTATTATCTGGGCAGCTGCATTTCACCCGGAGGTCGGATATCGGATGGGGTATCTGTGCGTACACGGAAGGCTCGTTTGGCACTTGCTAATCTGTTATCTTTGGCGTCGATATGACATCTGTTTACCTTTCAGGTTCGAGTGTGCGCTACAGCAGTCACGCCCGTGCTTCTGCATGGTTCGGAGAAATAGCCACTGCGAATGGAAGATATACGAAGGTTGTCGGCATCTGAACACCGATGTCTTCATAGCATTGCTCGGATCTGATGGGAACACCGTATAAGCAATGGTAAGATTCGGTGGATAGTTGGTTTACGGACCAAAACACTAGATGAAACACTAGAAGTCATCAGGCTAAGATGGTTGGGAAATGTGTTGCGCATGTCTCTTGACAGAATTCCCCGGAGCGCAGTGTCTGTTCAGGCGGGTGACAGTTGGAAGATGAGTAAAGGTGGTCAGTCCATGATATGGAAGAAGGATAGGAGGCCTAACTAGTGGACTTGGTCATGTAGGGCGTGGTAGACTTCCTGCGTGGGACTAAAGGGAATCTCCCACTCTATGGGTAGATACACTGGAGGATATAGCTAGGTGACGTGATCAGTGACGCTCTTGAATCCACAAACTTCCTTCATCGACTTGAAACCAACATTCGTAGTTCTTTTCTTACTCCTTTCATACTCTTTTCTTTTTCCCTATTTCGTTTTGAGGTTGCCGCTAGAAGATAGCGACCAACGACACCGCACCTAATGCATGGTTAGTGACTGTCTGAACTAAACAAGTCGAAAGCTCTAATTTCTGAGAGGGGTTCAACTCCACCGTTTGGAACACCAGATAACGTATTTTGTTGGACATTCTCTTCAGCGAAGTTGAAGGGAAATGATGTGTCCCGCTAGAGGCGATGAAAGCTGGCCGTAGGCCCTAACCCACTCTGAAGTGTGATGACACAACTCTTTGAAGATTCATACATACTTCTAAGGTTCTAGATTTTAAATCAAACAATTCCACAGTGCAGTCCTAAAAGAGTCGAAGGCCGCGCGAATGGGCAGGAACACGATGATCGTTCGCCTTTGAGAAGTGCGACAGTGCTCTAGAAATAATCCGCCACTGGATTCGGTTCTGAGCCATATCTCTCAGCGTCTTTAACCAACGGCAATCCTCATCTCTTGGGCCCCAATCAGGAAGGCGGGAAGCACCAACCGAAGTAAAAGTCGTAGCCAACTTCATGCCCCTGCCCCAAGTCATAACCTGACAGTCACGCCGCATCCTCCAGCCTTTCCTGGCAGGTGCAAAAAGAGCACGAAAGCGTAAACGATGGACAGGCATATGCATCACGTGCCCGAGCCATTGAGGGTGGTGTAGTGCGATTATCTCCGTCGGGTGCGACTATCAGCACCGAAAACACGTGGACGAACCTCGTCATTGCTTACCCAATGTTCCCACCAGACACAAGCAATGCTTCGGAGACACCGGTGCTCGAATACAGAAACCTACCGGGCATCCTCAGCAGAGGGTGAAGATTTGATCGATACATTTACGACCGGAAGGATGCCCGACCTGCATCTCGCAAGTCTGCGCTTCTAGCGTTTGGTGCAACCCGCGAAGGATGATAGGAGCAAGCAGCTTTGATGCTATTGAGATAAGGGGTGACACTCTTACTAATTGTTCCTGGTATCTCATCGAGGTTTTTGCTGCGCACTTCAGAAGATGAAGCAACTAGAACTGCGGGTCCACGTGATGAAGGGATAGTCTTGACTGGCAAGGCTAAGGCTACCCTTTTAGAATGGAAACCGGTTACCAGTCGTTTATGTGCTGTAAGACGTCAGTGGCCAGTTGGAGTTCGAAAGGATAGTTGTGTTAAGCGCAGTTTGTTCGTGATCTCGGCATACTCCCCAACGGATTGCAGCTTTGAAACGCATAAAAATGAGTTCTACGATGAATTCGCCATCCTCGTACGCAGGAGCAAGGGCTCCAAAATTGAAGTACTAGTTGGTTATTTTAATGCGCAATTTGGCAAATTTAGTGCATCAGAAGCTTGTTTAGGTGGGCGTTGTGCTTCACCCGCTCAGCGCACAGATAACGGGGATAGACTTCCCCAGTTTTGTGCAGACGATCAATTATTCCTGTCGATTGTTCTTGTCTAGTACAAATTTCCGACACAGTTCACGTCGCACGGCGACATGGCGTTGTAACTCTACAGGTACTCTAAGCCAAATCGTTAATATTGCAGTAAGCTACTAGTGGCGTAGTTCTGTTCAGAACTGTAGATCATGCTGATCCACGTACGTAGAATCGGACCATGTATTAGTTTTAATGCGATTATTGCTCCAGCTCCATGGTTATCGACACAAACCACAAAAGGGTTAGTCATGCACCGTTCGTCTGATTCAGAAATCCGCACCCGTTACGGGCAGAAGTTGGCGCATGAGCTAGGATTTCCGACAAAGTTATGTAGATGGGCATTGGGTTCATATTCAGCAAGCGATGCCTGTTGCAGCAGGCTTTGCCTGTGATCCTAGGTTCGATGTCTACAAAGACACTGGATTTATCAAATGTCGCTCAGTCTAGTGAAGAAAAGTCGGTAGTTCTCGAATTGTAAGAAGATGAATAAGATACAAAGAAACCTATAAAAACAAGTTACGAAAAGCTTGAAGAATGACCGCGAAAATTGGCGGGTCAAGGTAGCCGAAGAAATGGAAATAGCATCTGCTTCAGGTAGCAGTCAAATACTGTTCAAACTTATTCGCGACACCAGTGGACGGCGCACCCAGGTCAGTGAAACGATATACGGTAGAAATGGAGAGCCTATTCATGGCAAACAGCAAAGGCTCGACCGTTGGGCCGGATACTTCAGGGAGCAGTTTAGCTGGCCGCGCGGTAATGTAATTACTCTTGTATTAACAACTGCGATTCCTTAGGTGGTATCACTTGAGCCCCCATCGGAAGTGGAAGTAGAATCAAGCGTGGAAAACTGGCTGGTCCCGACGAACTTTCCCCAGCTCTTTCGAAAGTGGGTGGTGGTGCGTTGATAAAATCAGTTAACACCTCGATCCGTGACGTCTGGAAGGAGGAACGTATCCCGCTCTTATGGGGTGAGTCATTGATTGTACACATCTTCAAGAAGGGAATATGCGGTGACTGTAATAATCATTGTGGGATTACCTTGATTCCGATAGTCACCAAGGCATTGGTTTTAATTTTTCTGCGTCGTCTCGCACCGGCTCGCGAAAGTAACGCCCGCGAACAACAGGCTGGATTCCGCCCAGATTGAGGATGCGTCGACCACACTTCTTCTCGTCGTCAATTACTTGAGGCGCGTCACAAAAACCGTCGACCAACAATAATAATTTTCCTCGACTTGAAGGGCACCTTTGATTTAGTCGACGGTGCAGTGCTATTCGGCGCTCTTCACCGAAAAGGTATACCACAGAAGTTCGTGAATCTACTGAGATCATTGTACTTTTATAATTCTGGTCACGTATTGGCCCTTGAAGCACACGAGAGCCTCAATCGGTGCGAAACGTTACCGCTAGTTCTGCTCGGTATCAATGACTTGCTCAAAAGCAAATATCCAATGTTTCGCCGCAGAACGTGTCTGCTGCAAGACACTGCGACTGCCTGGGGATTTCTTCACGCCGTGGAGTACAGATCTGCCGTAGACCTACGTTCATCGTTTATTTACGTTTGTGCAAGATGTCGTTCCAGCGCAGACTCCAATATGGCGATGACAGGTTTTGTTCCGACCGAACTAGAAACTTGTTCGTGTAAATTCATTCGTCTTTAATCGATAAACAAACTATTACAACGGCTTTACGGAAACCTATTTCACGTGATTCACGTCAATGATAAGATCTCTAAGGTTGATCAACAAGGTCGCGTCGATCCTGCTAATATCGGTCGTCTCAAAGCGATGTACGTTGACGACAGAGTCTCGTTTGTTGACATGATATTCGTCGATAATTCTGCATTGCTTCCTGAGGACACTTCCATGCCACGTCAGGGGCTGCAGCCAGTGAGATTAGTCTCACGTCTAGGACAGCAGTCCACTGGCTCTGCTGCGTCGTCGAATGAGAATACCGTCTCATGCTCAATTCAGCAGAGCACGCCTACCTACCCGTCCACGAATGAAGCTCTCGCTCCATGTTCCGGCCGGAAGACCGTTTGCCCAACACGATTTCGCGATTGGGTCAAACATGTTTACCATTGCATTTCGCGTTGATAACTTTCGTGTTTCGACTTTTTGACTTGAACTGCTAGTTATTACTGTATACCTGTCACTTCCGTTGAGGTTACCAAATCAGGTTTTTTTGTGGAACCAAAGAGCTTACTTTACTGGTGCCAACGTTAGCATTCTGGTTTGGTCTGATCGCTTCTGTTTTGTATTTGGTTAACGTACCGACTTGGCTTTCCGAAATCATTGATTGACGGTCACCTGAAGCTTGACCTTATTGGTGTGGCATATCTGGATGACGATTCACGCAACTGTGGACAATGGCAGCAAATCTATTTTACGCTCGGCTAATACTTCACAGTTTTTGCAGACCACTGGTTTAGCCCGTTAGTATTCTACAACTCAGCTACATCTAGATGTTTTGCACGCAGGTATGCCTTTATCTGACTTTCAGGAGCTTTCCAGGCTTTCTAGCGTGAGGTTGCTGTAGTGACCTCGATTGTTTCGAAAAAATGAACATTTTCCATTTTGGATCCATTTTCCTTACGCTTTTCTTTGATTTTAGCTGCAGTTTCTCTTCGGTTGCATTTATTTAACTCAACTCAAAAATGCAAACAGTTCTCGTCGATCTCACCTCTGACCCACTTCTGGTTCTCGTCGACCGTAAGCGCTCGGTTCGCATTCGCTTTGATGTTGTTGGTTTGCTATCCGTGTATTGCTCGCATTGGTACCATTTCGGTGCCATGATGCACGATCGTTTGCCAACAGACTAGAGCCTTCTGTCTATTTGATCGAGGATTTGTTGGCATATAAGCTTCGAGACTCAACAGAAGACATGTTTTGGGGTAGCTAGCTGAACGTCTTCCATAGGTATATTCACTTCCTCTATTTTCACCCTTGACATTTCATTCGAGGCAGAATTTTACATTGGGAAAGCCCGAATCGTACATCGAACGATGATAGATATTTATTCACTCTATTTAGATTCATAGTATGCCTAATATCAACCATTATCGATAATCGATAAGGCGTCCACACATCAAACATCTGATACCTTTTTACATAGAAATGAAACACTTCTCACCACCATTAAGGGCGCACACGACCCGCTGTGGTGAACTCGGACGAAGGAGCGCCAAAAAGCGAAACTGGGCTATGACTAGAGTTTACGGAGGAAACGAACTTCCTAGGTACATCATTCTAAAAACCAGCACCAAGCATTTTCGATTGACAGAGTTCAGTACAGATTACTAATAAAGGGGAACATCTTGAGCTTATACTATGTGTGCGTGCTTCAAATTATGTGGTCAACACAACCCCAATGCGACCGAACAATGCCTGGATTCTCCCGCGATAGAGAACGATACCAGCGAACAGCATGAATGCTAGTCTAACCAAGCTTAATCCCTAGTTGTCTTAACATTAGAGCCTCTGACCTCTCGCCTAAATCAGAACGGTCACCTAACTTCAATTTATTATTCTGAGGTGCGTCCTACTACTGCACTGGTGCAAAGGAACATTACCCGTTTGAATAAGCACCAAGGCAAGGCGACTTTTTCTAATATTGCATCCACCAGCATACGCGAAGAAAGATATTACTGACTAGTTGCGATTTTTTCAGGACGGAAAAGGCAAATAAACCTATTAGTCGCATTGGGGAACTGACTACATTATACCAACTGATCCCTGAATGACTTACCTTCCTCTTGTGTATGCAGCAGATCTTTAAGACAGAGCGCTGCGAGTGCGCGGACCGGCAATTCAGGGTCACTGAATATAGACTTCCGAATTTCCTCGACCAACTGGGCGAAAACATTTTGGTCGGTAAACGTCGCATCTGCAAGCTTCCCAACTAACCAATAGGCACGTGCTCGACGGTAGCCTTCAGCAGCGTGCAGCGTAGGTATAACGTGATTAAGTAGAAAAGGTTCCAGTTGGTTCTGTTGATGAGGCAGAAGAAAAGTTCACCTACTTTGTAAGCTTCCTTGTGTAGCAAAATTTCAGCAACTGCGCCGTACATATGAAGAACAGCATCCTTCTCCTTTGGAGTGCTGTCAGATGTCAGAATGTGGACGCAAAATGGCATTATGTTATTTAAAACGCCTCGGCGCTTGAGACATGCTTCGCCAAGGAGATCATACGCAGCGGACGGTGGGTCAGCAGATCTGCCCCATTCAACTGAAGGACATGAAAAACTCATTACTTTGACCTACCTGCCTCGAACCTTATGTATTCAATGGGGTCAGTTTCCCAAAGTTCGGCATCTTCTTCGGAATGAGCAAGTAGTGGAAATATCACCTCTCGAACAAGTAATGAAAAATGGGGTCGCAGAATCTTCCATGAAAATGAATTACTCAAGCTGAAAAATGCTTGATAATAATGCCACTTACGCCAAATTGAAATGCTCTAGAGTCTGACTCAGTACTGGTTTGGAAATGAACGATTTCTGCCTGTACATTTCGCATATTCCCAAAAGAACCGATAAGACCGGACTCGAGAAGGCTTTCAGATACCACTCCGCAAAAGGACGAAACTTCTTGATGACTATTGTGGGACTACCGTATCTCGACACCAATCTATTGAGTATACGGAGGGCCCATTTCTTGGACTTCCACGTGGGGTGGGTTGCATCATCGGTAGGCGTAGAAAAGTCGGACAACACAGCACGAAGTAGATCATTCCATGAACCAATAGCCTGACCCGGTATAATATAATAGCTTCTCTTACCTCTTTGCTCATTACATCTAAGGGGAAGTGACAGTAGGTATAGGCGTAGAATATCTTCAAGATTAGGACTTGTAAAATACGTGACTCCTCGGATTTATCATTTATCAAATTAGACAGAGCTGCTTGGAGAATGGGCAAGAACTCGCGCATGGGAACAGCAGTATTTTTTGATTCGTCATTTCTTTCGTGTTCATACACTTTGACGAAAGCGTACAAGCACACGAGAGCCCCATGCCACTGATTGTGATCAGCTGACGACAAAAAGTGTTTCAGCTGTCCCGGAAATTCCGCGAAACGAGAAGGATAATCGCAGCTGATTATTTTTGACAGCGCAATCTTTAGTTGTGCTCTTAAAAATGAACAATTAAGCATCTGCAACGTACTGTAAAGGTAAGGGTGCGGCAACTACGGCTCCCACAATGGCGTTGCGAACGGCTTGTCTATCTTGCTCATGGATATTGAAGAACAATGGGTCAAGTGGCTTATTTTTGTTCGGGTCTTTCCACCAGGTGGACACATTATTCTTCAAATACAGGGCCGCAGCCTGCCGCACGCTGACTTCCAAGCCGACTTCCAAGACGATGTTCAGCAAAGTCGGCGTGAATCCTATAATTTTGTGCATCTACATCTCAAATAAGTAAAAGCATAACCAATCACCTCATCAAGAGTCTTCGTAGACTCTGCTTGTTTATCAGACACCAAAGTACCCCGTAGGGCCTCAATAACACGGCCAGCATCCATCACCCCGAGACAACGTGCTCCCAGCGCCAGCAAGTGAAAAAAGGCGCGCCGGTGACCAACCGTTATAAACTCAAGGTTCAGTTAGGTTTGTACAGGACAGGTGACGGTCGCGGCCAATCGGCAGTCCAGAATTCCTCCGGCGGTATGCCGGGTATCCAGTCACTTATTTGACCCTGGGTTTCGCGCACACGACAAGTCTTGAAGTCTTGAAGTACTGCACGGGTTCGAGGCTTTGAGCCCAATTGTTCAGTTCAGTTCAGTTCATTTTGCACAGGACAGGTAATGGCCAAGGCCAGTCGAGCGTCCAGAATTCCTTCGATG
This sequence comes from Fasciola hepatica, assembly GCA_948099385.1. Taxonomy (NCBI): domain Eukaryota; kingdom Metazoa; phylum Platyhelminthes; class Trematoda; order Plagiorchiida; family Fasciolidae; genus Fasciola; species Fasciola hepatica. The sequence continues at coordinate 1,110,663 of CANUEZ040000012.1, read as the reverse complement.
GTATGCACACCAGTTATGCACCCACAACTGCCGGTTCTGGAGGAAATCCTTGATCTTCTGTCGGATTCAGCGAGCTAAAACGAGAGCAAAGAGAAGCGGGGGGCGGGGGTGGCAGCAAAAACAAAACACACAACATCATGCTCTTTCTCACTGTGGACACTGCCTTGGGCGGAGTGGGGGTGCGACATTCGTGAACATATGTGCAACAAAATACATCTATTTCGCTTTTTTGACAATGAATTATTGGGAGAGGCCCAGGTAGAGGTCTGGCTTTTTCTTGAAGATAGTTTTGTTCTGCGAGAGAACAACGTCTTCCGGAAGTGCGTTCCACAGAGTAACAACCCTATAGCTAAAAAAGTTAATCCTTAGTGAAGTGTGTGGCCTCGGTTTGAAAACCTTTCTGCTGTGACCACGGAGAGAAGAGGCTGGACAGATGGAGAAGAAGCAATCACTTTGATTTGATTCAAAAAGGTGGAACATCAAAAACGGATCACTTCTTACGTGTCTTAAGTCAAGGGGATAGAGATTGGAGAGAGAGGGAGGGGCGGACGGGATAGGGTAGGTGGGATAGACCCCTTACCGCTTTGGTGGAGGTCCTCTGGACCCCTTCTAGGATCTCACGGTCTCGGACAAGACCAGAGTGCATTATCTGACTACCGTTCTTCAACAGAGGTCGGATATACGTGCCGAAAATTATGGGGAAATCATCCTTAGATATGCGCGGGAAGGACCTTCGAATCATTCGGGACTCGAGAGGCTGACTTGCTCGCAAGTTGGTGAGGATGAGAGAAGGACAAGGTACAACCTAACCAGAAACCGAGCGCCTTGTGTCGGTCAACTCTAGGCAGTGTGGTTGCTCCGGTAATGGGAAACGTGTGACCAGTCTCTCTGCCAAAAGACATGCTCACGCATTTGTCATCTTTAACTGGGAGGTTCCAATCCTCGGACCAGCGTTTTGTTTCATCAACTGCTACTTGCAGGTCTTCAACGCTTGAACCTCAGAGGGTTACACCGTCTGTGTACATGGCAATGTTCGCAAAAACGGCTGTGGGAAGATCGTTTATGTAGATCAATAAAAGAAACGGACCTAAGTCCGACCCTTTGGGGACCCCAGTTGTTACTGGGGAGGGTTGAGACAAAACATTCCCGACTTTAACCACAAAGGTGCGGTCGGTAAGGAAGCTGCGTAGGGTGGCCAACATAGAGCCTGTAATCCCGTGTTTTCAGCTTATAACGAGGGGCATGCGGGACCTTATCGAGGGCCTTGGCAAAATCGATGAATACAGCGTGTGAGAGCTGGACATCATCATAGGCTTTCGTTGGACTATCCATGACAGCGAGCATATTGACAATGCATGATCTGCCAGGAAGGAACCCATGTTGAGACGGGGAGAGGATATTATTTCTATGCAGATGGGAAAGAACCTCACTCTTAAGAATTCTCTCAAAATTTTTGCTGGTGATGCTAGTGAGACTTATGGGTCTGTAACTAGAAGCAAGATGTCTACTACCCTTCTTGTAGATGGGTGCGATCACTGCTTTTTTCCAGCCACTGGGGAAAACTCCATCGTCAGCACATCGCTAAAAAGCGGGGCATAAAAAGCGACCAATATGTCCACGGCTTCCTTGAGAATGCGGGGGTGGATTAGGTCAGGACCCATGGAGCAATATTGGTTGAGCCGTCAGAAACCATGTGCGACTGCACCAATGGGAATAGTAACGCGGTTAAGGGTAGTGGCTAGAGATATCGGGTGTATGGTAGGGTGGGATGATACGGGTATGGAGCTAAAAATTGTACGAAAGTAGGAGCTGGAGACCTCGGCTACTTGGCTAAGGGGAGTGATTGGAGATCCGGCACTGCATTTGAGAGCTAGTGGCGTCGGAGCTGTGCCCCTTAGACGGCGCATGTACTGAAAGGAAAATGCCTTATTGGTCCGTGCTTGATCAAGTACAGATCGCTGGACTGCATTCTGATAGGACCTAATCTTATCTTTGCATATGTTCCGCATGATCCTGAAATCTTCTGCATCACGGGCAAGGTTTTTGGCTTTATATCTAGCAAAGAAGCGTGCGCGTTCGTCTAGAATGCGTCCATTGGGGCGAGGGAGGAGTGGCTTGGTGGTCCGCGGACGACGAATTCTGGGTACACGTAGCCTATCAGCTAAGAAGATTAACTCTCTGAGATTCTCTGCCGTTTCATTAGCAGAGTTACTTGGGTTAGTTGAATTTAGCTGGGAGCGAATAAATGCACAGACTTGGTCAAAATTGGTCCTTTTGAAGGATCTCAAAGTTTTGGTTTCTGAGGGAAGAGAGGGCCATTTTACGATATAGTCAAATCCAATGAGAACGTGATCACTTTTGCCGAGGGGCGACAAGTAGTGCGCCACATCTATTTGGAACCAACCATTAGTAATGACCGGGTCTAGTATGGACGGGGCGTGTCCTGTGCGGTATCTGGTCGGGTCTCTTACGTTCTGCACCCGTGAGTTCTTCAGTACGATATCTGGGAGGGGTTCACCACAGGTGATATTAGAGGCACCAGCTCTTGGCCAGTCGGTACTGGGTGAGTTGAAGTCACCAGTGACTAACAGATGGGTGAAGTCTGTGTAGCTCTTCCGAAAGCCGAGGAGGAGGACGGTAGACGACACCAAGTAGTAGGGTGTCTGTCCTAGAGAGGATAAACACGGCCCACAAACAATCAATACATGAAAAGGTTGTCAATGTAGTGGGAGGAGGGATCGAATTATCGTAGTATATGATGACCCCGTCAGCACGACCCCTACTGGAGTTCTGCCTTGCTGTGAAGTATCCCGGAATGGCTATTTCGGCATCAAGTATTTCAGGGGTGAGCCAGGCTTCTGTGAGGGCTATGATCTGGGGCTCCTTATCCACTGCAAGCCGCCGAAGCTCCGGGATCTTATTCAAGACGCTCAGGTAATTGCTGTGAAAACACTTGAGCACACGCTCAGGATTTGTTGCAGAATCGCCAGAGCCTTATCACTGCGGAGCCTCAGAAGAAGTGGCCTATCAATGGACATTCCCTTGAGCCCTTTAATTTACTCCATGAGCTTTGCGGCCGAGGAAACAATTCGTTCGGCTGCCTCTGTGGAGCCAATTTCAATGAGAGTGCCGTGCACCCGGTTGGTGCTTTTGGTTGCCAACCAAGTGGGCCGACCTTTAAGTGGGAAAGGGAGCTCAAGGTGGTTAAACACCTGGGCTTAGGTGTCGTGAGGGTGATCCAAGTTGAGGAAGCGACCTCAAAAGGATGAATCGCTTGGAGCAATTCTCGGTGTCTTGTAAAATCTTGGCGTCATCAGGAATTTACTGCTCAGAAACTCCACACGCCTGATTGGCTGCCTGGGACACCGGGAGGGATTTGACAACCAAGCTCCTCAGGTTGGTCAACTCATCCTTTAGGGTGCGGACGACGGCCTTTAGCTCAGCTATCTCTGCAGCCTGACTTAGGACTGCACATTTTAGTGCTACTCACGACACAATTCCTCAGCACGATTCAGTTCAGTTCAGTTCAGTTTTCCCAGGACGAAGGTGGCCGAGACCAATCGAGCGTCCGGATCGTTGCCTTGTCGGCGAGTTTCCTTGGCTCCCAGCACGGCGCGTTGAATGTTTTGCCAGCAAGGCAGAATTTGCTAGGCAGCATTACCTGAAAAAAATACAAGGGGCTCACGGCCTCGCCCCTCATTCACACTGCTGGCTCTGGTAACGCTGTGTTTCAGCATGAATCTAGGGCTTTCCCAGAGTTGTTACATTGCTGCATCCAACAACATCCTCTGGCAGTCTAATCCACATAGGTACAACCTTATTTGTTAAAAATTTAGCCCATATGTCCAGCCTTGGGTATGTCCTCTGTAGCTTAGGACTGTGTCCCCTGGTGCTGCACTCAGACTCAGAAATGAGCAGGTTACACACGACGGTACCGACAAACCTTCTATGGTCCTGAACTTTTCTATTAGGTCACCTCGCCCCCTACTCCGCTCAAAAGAGAAGAGAATAACATAAGAAAACGAGGCGTAGGCGAACATGTTTTCGATGATTTCATTCTCAAGCCAATTACAATCACATTTATATGAAACAAAATAAGGGAAGGAAAAGGAGAGATTTAATCAGTTAGTCAATCAGTCAGTCAGTCACTTGACTGGTTAGCCGACTAATCGATAGATGAACAGGGGACATGGTAAAATCACGTGTCGTCGTCAGAGGCTCGGATCGGCATCACATTCGAGCATGACGTCACTAACCTTCGGCCACAGAAGTTCAAGTGCCTGGACCAGCTTCTTTTGTGAACAAAGCTTGGGCCGCAATAGCCGGATGCTGATTGCCTCAGCCGTCGCTAGTGTTCTATATCTGACTGATTTTGACTCATTCGGTTGAACCCTGTACAGAACATTGAATGATGTAGCCGGATCAGCCTTGTGGCCTATGGCTAACAGATGGGCGAGAATGGAGCTCGATACAGTCCCTCTTCCTCCATGTTGAAGTCAATGTGGTTGATACTTTAAATGCGTTTAGATAAATGCCTTGTCGTTCGACCCACATAAGTGGCACCACAGGTGCACTTGAATTGATAAATATCATTGAAGAGGTCAAAAATGCAACTTATCCTTGTTCTCGCATTTTATGATGGTCGATGTCGAGAAAAAGCGCCTGAGCTTGGCAGCGTTGAAAGTGGCTTTACATGTGGCAGATAGAACCCTGCTTACTCTCTCGGCAGCCGCATCCCCCTTGTGAGGGAGTTTGAGGAACAAGGTTTTCTCTTCCACTCGTGATATCCTTTCTGTCTCTGTTAGGTATTCTACATAACGTTCAATGAATAGATCGGGGTAACCTTTTTCCGAAAGGATCCGACGAATCATTCTCAACTCCGCCTCTAGTGTATCATCCGAGCAAATACGTATAGCTCGGGATACTACGCATCTTATTAAGTTTCGCTTCTGGCCGATTGGAACAAAGCTGTGGAAGATTGTATATTGCCCAGTTCATGTTGTTTTCCTGTGAGCTTCCCTTTGGATAGAGCCGTCCGCGCGTCTTGTTAGATCAACATCCAAAAATGGGAGATGATTGTCAACTTCTGTCTCAACCGAAAACTTTATGCCTGGGTGTGCAGCGTTGAATAATCTTATCACTTCTCCCACGGTCAAATTCCGCTCACCAACACAAAATATGTCGTCTACTTAACGGTAATATCCAGTTAAATCCTCTATAGTTGCATTCAGTTCACTGGATTCCAATTTGGCCATGAAGATATCTGCCAGAAGGGGACCCAAAGGGGATCCCATTGCGACACAATCTTTTTGTCCGTAGTATGCGCATAGAACAGGAATTGTACATTGAGCGTGCACCTAAGTAACAATTCTTTTAGGTTATCCGTCGGAATTTGCATCGATATAAATTCTCGTCAAATGAACGTGCAAACAAAGATCACCGTTTCTAGAGGCGGAGTTAGGGATGATTCGTCGGATCCTTTCGGAAAAAGGTTACCCCGATCTATTCATTGAACGTTATGTAGAATACCTAACAGAGCCAGAAAGGATATCACGGGTGGAAGAGAAAACCTTGTTCCTGAAACTCCCTTACAAGAGGGATGCGGCTGCCGAGAGAGTAAGCAGGGTGTAAAGGAGTTCAGGAAACCCCGCTCCATACATTAGCATCCATATTACAAACGACATTTATCATTCGTATGAACTATCTTTGCTGAAATTCCCATTGTTTGTTTTATTTCTCTAAATCTTCGTCACTAACCGGACTCCTACCGTTGCCTCGAACGAGAGTCGCTCAGCTTGAATTTCGTTGTGACTGTATTTGGTAATCTCAACTTCTGTTTCTAACCTTTTGCTGTAACCCAGCTACAGTTGTTGATTTGTTGTCCAATTTGGAGCGAAAGAGCTCAGAAGGAACACTATTGAGGTTTGATTTTTGTAAAATTAATTAATTTGTTGTATATAGTACCGTAGCTATTTGGAATGTACTTTGTTTTGAATTGTGTCGAAATTGGTTGCTACCCGTCGCTCGAACGTTCCGGTGGCTGGACTATACCCAGGGTTTCCTCTGCCACATGTAAAGCCACTTTCAACGCTGCCAAGCTCAGGCGCTTTTTCTCGACATCGACCATCATAAAATGCGAGAACAAGGATAAGTTGCATTTTTGACCTCTTCAATGATATTTATCAATTCAAGTGCACCTGTGGTGCCACTTATGTGGGTCGAACGACAAGGCATTTATCTAAACGCATTTAAAGTATCAACCACATTGACTTCAACATGGAGGAAGAGGGACTGTATCGAGCTCCATTCTCGCCCATCTGTTAGCCATAGGCCACAAGGCTGATCCGGCTACATCATTCAATGTTCTGTACAGGGTTCAACCGAATGAGTCAAAATCAGTCAGATATAGAACACTAGCGACGGCTGAGGCAATCAGCATCCGGCTATTGCGGCCCAAGCTTTGTTCACAAAAGAAGCTGGTCCAGGCACTTGAACTTCTGTGGCCGAAGGTTAGTGACGTCATGCTCGAATGTGATGCCGATCCGAGCCTCTGACGACGACACGTGATTTTACCATGTCCCCTGTTCATCTATCGATTAGTCGGCTAACCAGTCAAGTGACTGACTGACTGATTGACTAACTGATTAAATCTCTCCTTTTCCTTCCCTTATTTTGTTTCATATAAATGTGATTGTAATTGGCTTGAGAATGAAATCATCGAAAACATGTTCGCCTACGCCTTTTTTTCTGATATTATTCAAGGGCTTTTTCCGTTTACTCAAGAAGAGAATAAAATCGTCAAGGCGCTGGGCGTAAGGTTTCCCCCGTGGCCGGTGGTCATTCTGGTTGCAGGTGTCTGCACCCTCTCCAAGAGCTCTTTATCCGTGCGATTATGGGGAGCCCATGCCTGCACACAATAATCCGGAAGAAGTCGCACCAAAACGTTGTGATAAAGGATGGACACTCCTGGTTTTTGCGTGTGATATTATTGCATGCCCCAATTAATACCCCTCTGGCCTTATTGGCGGCTCTCTGGAGCTGCCTTTAAGGCTTGAGGTCCTGTGCAACTATCACCCCTAGGTCTTTTACCTTCCATACTCTTTTAATCTTGATACTGCTAGTTTCGTCGACGTTGGTGGTCATGATTTGGCATTTGGCGAGATTCCGTGGTGAGCCCCATTGTTCTGCCAATCTGAACACGGCATTTATATCCTGTGTTAAATCGCATCACATCATATGCAAAGGTGAAACACGGGTTACTCAATTCTTCCGCTAAGTCATTTATACGCAAAAGGAAGAGCGAGGGCCCCAGTACTCAACCGTGCGACACACCCTTAGTACCCGCCGTTCAGTTCAGTTCAGCTTGCATTGCACTTGGTCAGATCAGGTCACAGGGCTTGTGGCTTTGGCCAGTGTACGTCCGGGTTCCTGCACTCGGGGGCTGCAATCCTCCCATGGTGCTTCGGCTGCCAAATGTTCCGAATGTTGTTGTTGTTGTGTGGCGGGCTGCAAGGAAGAGAATGAAAGGCAGGTTCATCCTCGAAGAACCGGCAGTCGCGTTGGATAAACGTGTTGGCTGTCTCAACTAGCTGCCGTGCTTACCCTCGATAATCCTTCGTGAGGAAAACTGATTAAATAAAAACGGTGGCAGTTTGCTGTATTTTATTGCTTGGCGGGTAAACATTTATTGTGTCTTAGAAAAGATGGGAGTGAAAGAGAGAGGTGTAATCTGAGGGTTTGGCCAGTCATAGTCCGGAAAAACCTCGCCCCAAGAGTCATCCTGCCTTGATTTAAACATAAAGACTCTATTGACTGCCACTGCATGGTGTGGCAGTTTTTTCCAATGGTTCGTAAAGCCGCGAGAGAAGAAATGTGCTCTGTCGCTTCCGTTGGCCCTGGGTTTCATCAGTATGTGCTCGTGTCCCCTGGGCTTCGGGATTTTGCCTAGAACTAATAACTGCCTGTCGATTTTGGGTAACCCACGGATCTGTTTGAATGCTTCTTTTGGATCCCTCTCCGGCTTTGCCCATTGAGCGAGAACAAGTCGAGTGCTTTGAGGCGTTCTTTGCATGTCTTGTCCCTCAACCCAGTGACCATCTTAGTAAACCGTCTTTGGAGGGCTTCCGAAAGCTGTTCGTCCCCTGACTAGTTTCGGTGCCCAGGTCTGAAAGCAGTATTCCGGGTGGGGGCGTACATGCGTCTTGTAGAGTGGCAGTATTATTGTGGCGTCCCGAGACCTAACAGTCCGACACAGCTGAAACACGGACCTATTACGCCCAGCTGCTGCCCCAAGGCACTGCTTCGTGGGCTTGGGGGTTTCGCGCACTTGAACTCCAAGATCTTTTGTGACCTCAGTGGTCTTAATTATCCCTAGTACTCCTTCATCGAGGTTCCGAATCTCCCCCGCTCCCCCGCCATGGAGCAGCCGTCTGAACTTTCCTCGGTTTAGAGGGAGCTCCCATGTTTCGGTCCACTGTCGTATCCTTATCAGGTTTTCCTGCATCCAGTTCGAAGATGATTCCCCCACAATCTTCAGACTATCCGCGAATAGGAAGTCAGGACACAAGGTGTGGACCAGGTCATCTATGTAGATCAAGAACGACAGGGGCCTCGACCCCTGCGGCACTCCCTGCATGTACTAGCTGCACTGGATGTTGCATCCTCAACCCGAACATGGAACTTTCTACCAGCGAGGCATGCTCTGATCCAGTTCAGCATTCCCTGCGCAACCCTCATGCCCTGTCTTTTGTTCACCAGCAGTCTGTGGTTTACCGAGCCGAAGGCCTTCTGGAAATCCAGATAACACACTTCAACTCACTCGCCTTTGTCCAGTCTGCCGGTCGCTGCATCCAGAAATAATAAGAGGTTTGTGAGACACTACCTCCCCTATACAAATCCGTGCTGCCTCACTGTAATCATCCTATGGTATACAACACACCTTGTTATCCTGTCTCTAAGGTTACCCTCAAGTACTTTCAGTACCGCCTACAGCAGGCTAACGGGCCTGTAGTCAGATGCATCTTCACTCTTGCCTCCCTTGTGGAGGGGCATCACTTTGGCTTTTAGCCAGTCAGAAGGCGGCGTGGCTGAGGCTAGTGACCTGGTGAACAAGCGCACTAGCACCCCGGACACAATGCTTGCCAACGGACGTAGTATGGCGGGGTGAATTCCTTTTGGGCTGACCGTCTTACCTCGCTTTAACCGGGTGATGTCTAGTTCCACTTCCACGGTTTCTGCAACAGTTTCCTTCATTTGGGGGAGGGCTGTAGGGTTCCAGTAATGGCTGCCGGTTCCTGGCATTTGCAGCTTGCATCAGCCCAAAGAATGTTTCCAGTACTTCGGCTTTTTTGCAGGCTTTGCTTGCATGCCTACCTTGCCCATCCATAGAATTTCCTACTGCCACTCGTGAGTGGGCCTTAGACTGTAACTAGCCGTAATAAGCCTTGGGGCACCTTTTGGCTTTTTGTGACAGCCTCTCTTCATATCGTATCTGACAGCATCTTCGTACTCCTAGAACATGTTCAAGCGCCCTCAGGAACCACAGTTTGCGAAGATATCCCCTTGCTCTGCGGAAGCTTCTCCATGCCACTCGGACGCGAGTCCGCCCTTTTAAGGCCCTGCGGACCCAACAGGGTGGTCGGGCCTTCCTTCTTAACCTCCTCATTGGAGCAAACTCATCAATGAGTCGCATCTAGCTGCCTCTTATTTGCAACCACTTGTCCCCCAATGTGAGGTTGACAGCTGCCCACGGTGTACTCCCCGCAGCCATCCTCAGTGCCTGCTGGTGAACTTTCCGGAAATCACTCCTTAGCTTGTGAGGGATCTCTGGGGGTTCCCTTTGAGCAGGAAGTTGGTCACCTCATGATCGCCTTTACCCATAGGAGCAGTAATTTCGCGGTGGTTGACTTCCTCCGGTGGTTTCGTGAGTACGAGATCCAGAAGGCTGGGTGCCTGGCCGATTCTGCAACGGATTTTTGGTTTATACCATTTACCGGTGCGAGTCTGCACACCAACTTCATCGATTGATCGCCGAATACACCTAGCAGTGTAACAGGCAGGGGAAATGCTCTTCCGACGAGGGTAGCACGTGTGATCTGCAAAAGCACAAAAGGGAAAAACTTCATGAGCCGAGGCCCAGTAAGTGTATCAACGGCACCAACACTTACATTAAACGAACAACAAGATGGCGGCCTCCAATCTGGCCGTTACAGCAGTGCCCATCATCCCTCCCGCCCTACTTCAGGCGAGTTCAAATTACCCACTGTCACCAGCTTATCGGACTGGGTAGCAATCTTGGTCAAGAGCTCCAATAACACGTCAGGTCATAGGACTCGCTGCTGGAATCACCAAAAGTCCAAGCAGTTCCCGCCAAGCTGCGACTTCTAGGTTCTGTTCATATTCTCAGTTCAGTTTAGTTCAGTTTGCACAAGACTTGGTGTGGCTAGAGCCAATCGTGTGTACAGATAGTTGTGCTGTCGGAGCATTTCTATAGCTCCCAACACTGTGTGAGTTCCTTTTTCTGAGTGGCAGAAATTTCGTGCAGTGTCATCCCGGGTAGAGAAAAGTGGAAACAGTGAGTAAATTGTATCTGGCTGTAAAAACCTCTTAAAACAACTGGGGATATACTGCAACTCAACACAGATCTACTGCTTTATTAAAAGCTTTATCGCTTGTGGCACTTATGACCTAATCCAGGAGCCTATCCCAATAGGCTGTCACTCTTTTTGAGAAGGAATTTGTCCCAGTTTGTAGCCTTGGGTGCTTTTCTGTAACCTAAGTCCTTGTCTGTCCCTGTAATGGTTATTCCGACTGTGAGTAACGCGTAACCAATTCAACGAATCCAAAAACCAGCACAAGATTGATTTGTAGTCTCTACGGTACTGGATTAACAAATTGTACTCATATGTAAATGTGTACAAACCTCAACTGTACGGCCACAACGTCTAGCAACGAGGATTGGAGTCCAACAAAGGTCAATGTCAGGTACCACTGTCACGGCAGTCCAAGTTCGAATCAAAATTATGCCACTTCATGTGGGCGAAATATGAACAAGTTTTGGAGTGTAGTGATTGATGCTTGTTGTACTTTTTCGAGGAGCAATGAGACAAAGAACATAGTCTCGATAACACAAGTATATGACATCGGCTAGGGAGGATTTCCACACACGTACGTTACACGGCCCGCCAAATCTTCCCATGAAAGGATTCACATCCAAGGAGTAAAATGGGGTACTGATTCGCCCTAACCTACCTAGACCCCAAGTTAGTGCATACTCAGGTCACCATGGGCTTCACCTATCGTTGGCCGGTCGCAGACACGCTTGCAGGTTTTCTTGGGGTTAAGCTCCATCTCTCGAAGTCTTAGAGTTTCTTCTGAGGATGATACGACATTATTCGCATACAAAAAGGACTCCGATGTGATCGGGATGAGTACACGGATTACGGAATGAGGTGGAAAAATCTGCCGCGAACAAGAGTAAAGTAATTGGCAAGACGAAGAATGACAATTCATGATGAAAAATCGAAATCGCTACGGGATACTCGAACATCAGGGGCTCAACGTGTGGTGTCATCATATTAGAAGTATGTTTGACTCACAACTTATATCTAATTGAACACAGGTCGAATAAAAATACAAACAGAAGGTCACGGAAGTAGAGATATTTCTACAAACGGTCAACAAGTGCTTGTTCAAGATTTTCCACTACTCCACAAACAATGCCATGTCGTGTGATAAATTAGGGTCTCGACGACTAACTCCATTGTAAATCGTGAATACCGTATGAAATTAGACACAAATATACTTCAAAGACTGTGTGAAGGGTCGGATCCTACGGGAAAACGCATGAGGAATAAATAAATAAATTCAGCTTCAGTTGGTATCGATAGACTTGGTTTTAGCTTGGTCTGTAGCGTCGACTTCGCTATCGCCATTGTCACCTTAGGGCAAACGTATCTTACGGATATCACGCATTAAGTCTCCTTTGTTCGTTCTCGCCATCACCGTGCGCACGAGGCCATCCATTTCTGTGCGACAGTCCCTGATCACTCAAACCAGCCAATCGTCTTTATGTAGGTGGCTCTCCACGAGGATGAATACATCGCCGCGTCTGAACGACCTCTCTTTGGAGATACACTTTTGCCGAAGCTGCAGTGTCGGTAAGCACTCCCCCGTCCAAAGTTTCCAGAAAGCATGTGCCAGGTGGTTCACTTGTTTCCATCCTATGGTGTACTTTACACGTAGGGTTTTCGGTGTGATTGCTCCCACGTTTGATCGCAATAATAACAGGTCGTTGGAAGTGAAAGCCGCTTCGCCTTCCGGATCTGGGACGATCGGCACCATGGGCCTGTCGTTCAATATGCGTTCTACTTCCGTTAGTAAAGTAGTCAGCGTCTCCTCATCGAGGTTTTGTTGTGAGGTCAGGGCCGTGAGTATTTTCCTAGTCGATATTATCAGCTTTTCCCAAACGCCACCGCGATGACTAGCATAAGGTGGGTTGAAGTGCCTTTCTATCCCTTTTGCTACGGTCTTGTTTTGTATTTTGGCATGGTTCAGGCGGTTCCGCCATTTCTCTAACTCTTTATGAGCCCCAACGAAGTTCGAGCCATTGTCTGAGTATTCGTTCTTGGGGACGCCCAGCCTCGCGATGAACCTTTGAAAGGCCATTAGAAATGAATCTGTGGCCATACTATGCACTACTTCAACATGGACTGCTCTGGATTGTAAACATGTAATCAGGCAGCCATACCTCTTTTGCGCGCTCTTTTGCTGTCGTACAAGTTACGGGCCAAAGCGGTCGACGCCAATTTCCACGAACGGGCACCATCCCAGCTGAACTTTCACTGCTGGAATGGGGGCCATCATTTGTTGGCCTGCTACCGCCCTACGGCGGGGACAAGTGACGTATTTGCCTATGACTCGTTTGACCGTCGATGGTCCCTTTGTCACCCAAAATCGTCGAAGTATGTTGTTGAATTAGTGGTCCAAACCTGTGTCCCCCTTCCCTGCATACATTATATATCAGATATCTCCCTACTTAGTGGTCTCCAGGAACTATTATGGAGCATTTCCCCTCGTACTCTGGATTTGAATTCGTCAGCCGACCTCCAACCCTCAGTAGTCCGTTGGTTTGCACTGTGTTTGGTCTTCAGATACTGCTGTACAGCAGCCTGCTCACTTTGGTGATATCATCTAACCCGGCTAGCTCGCGGGCCTCAAACGGGAAAGCTTCTGGTTGTAGTAGGCGTAGAACGTCGAGTTCGGCTTGGTTCACCTCGCCCAGTAGTATCGCCCCCACATTATATGTGTTCTGTGGTCGTGTGCCTTTCAAAATCAATAAAAGTAAACTGTATCTTGTCCTCCAGACCACGGCTCTAAACGTTTTTATCCAGTCGGGGAAGTGGCACAGTTTTTCTATTAGGCTTACACTTCCCACGGATTTCGTAGCCAGTGTTAGTCTTTTGGTCTCGATATCGCCATCATCAGGCTTTGGTATTAATGTCGTTGGCCACATCTCTTTAGATGCTGTTAGGAAGTCCGGTCCCATTGTCCACATCCGCAACCTCTTTAGTGTTTTCAGGCCCCTTGAGCAGAAGTCGGCCGGGTTACTGGCGGATTATACATGGTGCCATTGATCGGTTTTAGTCGACTCGTGGATTAAAGTGAGTCTGTTGGCCACGAAGGTGTTAAAGCGAGTGGTAAAGTTGTCAATGTAATGTGGTACCGTGGCTGAGTCCGTCCAAAAGATTGGTTCCCAGTTTATCCGATCGAAGCATCTTCTAATCAGCTTCGCGGCTTTCACGGCCAGTACTGCAGCCATCCTTTCCAGCTTCGGAATGGACACCGCTTTCAGTGGAGCCGCTCTTGCCTCCGTGATTAATATCTGACCGTGCCGCCCACAATTTTTGTCTACCCAGCAGCCGTAAGCCACTATCCCGTGGCCTATTCCTGATGCATCGGAAAATGAGTGGAGTTGGGCATCGTTTGTGCACTTGATTCCTGTCGAGCATCTTTGTATTTCGATCTCACCAAGTTGATCCAGGCTGCGCAACCAGTCGCGCCATCGCTTGTCGTCGTCATCCTGGACAGGTGCATCCCAACTCGTCTCTCTCTGGCACAGCAATTGCAGCAAGCACTTTCCCGGTAACAACCATTGCGAAACGAAACCCAGGGAACCATAAAGGCTTGAGACCGATGATAGGATTCTTCTCCCTGTGGCTCTCCGTTTGGGTAGGTCCAGAGTGAATACGAATTCGTCACCTTATGGTTTCCATCGAACTCCAAGCGAGCGCTCCATTTGCGAAGAGGATCCCAAAAGGTCTCTCGCACATTCCATTTTCTCGGACTTCGGGATAACATTGAGCACCTCCTGGCTGTTTGAAGTCAATTTGGTGAGGTTGAATCCTCCGGCATTTAGAGTGGTGGTCAGTTTGGTCATATATAGAATAGCAGTATTTGGGTCGTCAAGAGAACACAGAAAATCGTCCACAAAGGAGTGGTCCATTGATCTTCCTAACAGGTTGCTGGTGCCGCCGAAACGCTTGAGGGTTTCCTGGATGACACAATTAGCACAGAGGGGGGATGATATCGTCCTGGAGTGATGTACCGTCGGCCTGTACTCGTCAGGTGCACGATTTATGTCGCTTTTAGGCCATCAAAGAATACGGAAGGCGTCCCTATCTTCAAGGAGCATGTTTACTTGCAGAAACATTTCACGTATGTCCGCAGAGACGGCCACTTTTCCTAGCTGAAAACGACATAAAGCCTCGACTAGTGGTGTTGTCCGGTCTGGACCCTGTAGTATATGGTCGTTGAGTGACACACCCTGGCATTTCGCGGAACAGTCGAAAACCACCCTGACCTTCCTCGGTTTCTTTAGGTTCACCACCGGGTGATGAAGTAGGTACCACCTCAATTTTGCGCCGATTACCGCTGTATCAACCCTTTCTATATAACCCAAGTCTATATTATGCTGTGTGGCCCGCGTGTATTCTATCCTCAATTGTGTTTCTCGAATTAGCCTGGTTTTGAGGAGTCGTAATCTTTTCAGAGCCATTTTTCGGCTGTTTGGCTTGGGTTTCAGTTTGGGTCTCCACGGGACAGGAACCTCGAAACGATCTATTACATACTTGGCTTTCTCAGCCACCATTTTCAAAGCCGACCTGTCTTCTCGTGATGGGGCATCTCTATCAATGGCCAGGTCGGCAAATTCGGTGTTATACGGATGTTGGAGTGCTTTTTCAATGTTCGCCGTTTCCACCGAAGAGCAGTTGATTTGGATTTGTTTGCCGCATCTTCCGTCTGTACTACCAAATAAAGTCCAGCCGAATATAGTGCTTACGGCATAGGGTGCTTTGCGGCTTCCCATTCTTTGATCCAGGACCCAATGCGCTTCCGGTATATCACAGCCGATCAGCAGATCAGTTTCCTTATTCTGCTACTCCTCGATCGAAATCCCGTCGAGATGTGGCCACTGAGTCAGATCGATTGCACTGACTGAGGTGCTCTCATCGGCAGATCCTTTATGGTGAATGCTCCTAGAGTTTATGCTCTATCTTTGTTGACCAAGGAAACGAGTTGTAGGAGCCGTTTGGCCGACTGGATGACTTCGGTGCCACTCACTGTGCTCACCGCCAATGAAGATTGATTCCCTCTAACTCTATTTCTCTCTGCAAACTCCTTCCCTACTGGAGTGGTATCCGAGCCGCTATACACGAAGGCCAACGCTCCTATAACCGCCACTGGGGTTTCTACGCCGAATGCTATTACTCCCAGGCGAATGGGCTTGCTAGTGGAGCGAAACACTGGGAAGACCACACTTGGCTTCGGGGTTTCTTTGGCATTTAATTTCTGGGATTTGTGTAGTAGGTAATGGTGCTTCCCATGGCATTCATCTTGGCTACCACTGTGTTCCGTTTGGCACATCGCTGCTCGATGTGAATCTTTGAGATAGACAAAGCAAGCGGCCAGCCTGTTAGCCATTTCCCATCGTTCGTCGACGTCTACATTGCGGAAGCGAGGGCATTCCGCTGGGAGATGAGTCGCCCCACAAACTTTACACACCGGCAAATTTTCACCTTCGCGAGATAATGCTTGTATTTGCCCATGGTTGGCTTCTACTTGGTTCCCTAATCTAGCTTTGTCCTAATAATCCCAGGTAACTTGCTCGTCTCGAGCACAAGTTGACCGAAACGACTGCTTGCTATTCGGGCATGACGGTCTATAAACTGCGTCAGTTCTTCAAACGTGGTTCCTCGCCCAAATCTATTGATCCTTTCGGCTTCCTCGGCCCATCTACCCTGAAGTTCTGTGGATAAACTGCGTACCATGGTCTCCAAAGTGTGAAGTGCGTTCAGTTCCTATCGGTAAACTAGGTGATTCAAAGTGATGCAATAGTTCTGCGTTTTTATCACCAGGCTGGCCAGAGAGCCCGACTCGCCTTTGGAACGTTTTGCCTCTGATAGTACACCATCTATCAAATTCTGGGCAACTTTAGGTGGTTGTCCAAGCAGATCTTTCAGGATTTCACGTGCCTCAGTTTAACTCTCTTCGAGACCCAGCATCGAGCACCAGTCGATTGTTTCCCTCGCTCTTCTACGAGAGCAATATAGTAGATAAGAGAATCTCTGTCCTGGATTAGATAGTCTTCTTTCCACAAAGTTCTCGTATTGTTTAACGAACTGACGGTACTGTTCTGCACTCCCGTCGAAGGAGGACAATTCCACTCTTGGTAAGTCAATAGCGTGCGTCACAGCGGTACAATTCGACGTCAATCATTCCACGGAACTGCTAGGCAGAATGGTCTTATGCTCCACGGTCTTCAACGTCACCTCTCGCTCCCGTCTTCGGAGTTCATCTTTCGGGGCAGATTCAACTTCTTCCCTAGCCTGCCTAACCTGGGTTTCTAATTCAACTATTCTCAACCGATAGATATCATCATCTTTGAATTCTATACCATTGGCTGAAATACATGAAGTTGCACTGACAGGGCTAGCCGACCTAGAAATATCGAAGGAATGAGTATCGCCAAAAAAACCCAGGAACTTGCCGGGTTACTTCCTGCCCAGCCTCGGTTGGCCTCTGTCCTCTTCCTGGCATTTCTGATTGATTTCCTCATGGAGGTTTCAAATTGAGTACTGTTACGTTTATTCCGACTGTGAGTAACGCGTAACCAATTCAACGAATCCAAAAACCAGCACAAGATTGATTTGTAGTCTCTACGGTACTGGATTAACAAATTGTACTCATATGTAAATGTGTACAAACCTCAACTGTACGGCCACAACGTCTAGCAACGAGGATAGGAGTCCAACAAAGGTCAATGTCAGGTACCACTGTAGTTAATTTTGGGTCAGGCTAACTGGCGTTGGAAGGAGTTGTGAAAATAAGTAAAGATGAATCGAAAACACCAAAAGAAAACAAGCCCTCAAGTCCGAGAAAAGACTTGAATGAGGAAGAACGTCGATTGGAAGGTAGAACCAAATGCAAAGAGCGTAGAGTATAAAACAAGTGTAACTGAGGCGGACTAGTAAACTTACAAGGGACAAACAACGGTCCATCGTGCGAGACAGTGAGGTGAATAAATTTTCAGGCAGTGAGAAGCCGCTTCAAAAAATCTCCACGAAACTAGAGGATCATGCTAAATTATTGGAGAGCCTAGTCGAAGACAGGAAGATATTTTGTAAAATGGTTAGAAACCTGAAGAAGATTAGTGATATAGCTGCGGGCGTGTACAGAAATGTGGTGATTCACGGAATTCCAGAACCGCATATGGAGGAGAACAGAATGAGGATCAGGGTTATGAGATATCATATTGTAGGCTGGCTAAAATGCATTGACCTGTCTGACTGGACCGCGATAAAAAGAAGCTCGCGGCCAGAAGAATGGAGGGCGGGTACATCAGAAGGCGACAGAAGAGAAAGACCCACCTCAGTGGGCTTGCAAACCTAAGGCCTGGAGACAGGGCGTCAGCTGCCTAAGAACAAATAAGGAGGCCCTTAAACGGTCGGGACTACGTCCAGCCGTATGATGCGATCGGAAGTATATTACCCATGCAATCTTGAAGGCGGATATAGATCCTGCCAGTCTGAAATCACCGAAGCTGGGAACAAGAAAAGCTACAACACTCACGGATGAGAGGGTTGCGGAATCAGCAGGTGCTCTAACATGGCAGATGTAAGAAATCGTGTTGAAAGTGGGACACCGGAGGGGAGTTCATAACCTCCTCTCTTAATGCTTGTGAACATCGTTGAGGAAAGTGAGGTCAGTGAAACCAAGAAAACGGTAGCAGCTCTCGAGTTTGCGGTTCGGGGGGCGTAAAGAATGCCGGTAAATGCCCTAAGAGGAAAAAACTTTTAGTTCCCGGATGCTTGACGATTATATACACGAATGCCTGTAGTGTTTGCAATAGATGGGATAAATTAGCAGTAAAATTTGAGGATGCGCGGATCATTGCCCCCAACGAAAAGTGGCAAGCACCGCAGCATGTTGTCACACTTGCTTGCGCAGGGGGCTTCGTACATTACAGGAAAGATAGGGACGATGACAGATTGGGAGGCGGACTGCTGTTGCTGGTTGTCAAGCGCCCATGCCAACGAGAAGGAACATAAGTGGGATCACCAAATGTACGGTGTATAAACTGTATAATTGGAATGCAAAGAGACCCTGTGACTCTTCTCTGCGTTTATCCAGACCCATCCTCCACCACAGTGTAGGATACTGACCTGCTGGCGGTGACTGACACAATCAGAAAAAAGATGAAGCAGTGATCATCTTGAGGGACTTTGTTGCTCCAGATGTAGATTGGAAAATGGGATTTCACCATGGTGGTCCTTATGAGATGCACTTCTAAAAGTCACACAGAAGGAACTCTTTCGAGGAGGAACAAGAACCCCGCGATACATGCTTCAGCACTGACGATGTGAAAAGGAGGCTTCGGTCCAGTGGTCATCTCAGCATCACTAGGGAAGACCCATAACGGGGTGATAAGAATCGAGCTGGTAGCACGTAAAGGCGCACCGCCGGATGAATAACGCCATAAGTTCGGCGGACCAAAGACCCTGGTGCTAGTAAATGCCGAGGTGGAACCAAATTGGGGGACCGCTCATGGCAACGTGGAAGAGAAATGAAACCTTATCAAGGAGTACCTGAAGACACTTCTGGATGCTCTTGCGCCGGTAATGAGAATTAAGCGAAATGGATCGCCGCCGTGGTGAAAGTCCACAGCGCGCAGAGCACAGCCTAGAAAACACAAAGCCTGGTGCAGGCGTAGGAGTAGGGTGAGCCGTAGGAAACTACTGAAATATATGACGGCGCGTGCAAAACTTCGAGAACACAACTGGAGTGTAGACGACAGTACGAAGAGCGGATAGTGTGAAGCATGAAACGTAACCCAAAAGAATATTTCATTTATTTCCAGTCAACGTGAACCTTAGGTGTTGCAGTTGGTTACGTTAAAGACTCGAAGGGCTAAAACACTGAAACCAATGAATGCAAGACTAACGTATTGCCCCGCCGATTTGAGCGAGTGCACAAAAACGATAGTGGTCGAAAGACACCTAGTGTGACGATCGGTTATAGAAAATCCATCAAAGGCATTATGATCTCGCGATTTCGTGATGTTACTCTCTTAAGTGCACTACTCACATGTCCCGTACAACTTTTGTTTTATGAACCAACCCTTGTTTATTCGTGTCCAGCGCTTCGTTTTGCCATATTCTATCTTGGACCTGCGTGACGCATGTGCTTGTCTTTCGCAGGTCGCGAACTTGGTTCTCGTTTTTTGAGTCCGTGTAATTGTACAATTGAGGTTCACATTTGTTTTCGTCATTGCTAATTCAATAAGCCAATATCGGGAAATTTAAGGATCAATCGTGTTTTGGTTTCGTGGGTTGTTTGAATTCTGCTACGTATTGGCTCAATCGGCTCGTACTTAGCCTCACTCCTTTCGGCGGTACAGGAGCGTCGCCCGTCCAAATCGAGGAAGACTTTGTTAGACGGGAACTAGCAGGACTAGGCCTAGGTAAAGCAGAAGGACGTTTCAGTGCATGAACATTCTACGTCTTTATTCTTGGCTCTGTATTACTATGACTGTACATTCCATTGTAAAATAAATTTGCTTAGCTCTTCACCCATGCACGAAGACTGCCTACCGGAGACCTGATACCCCGGCCACAGCCCTGCAGTCTACGCAGTATACAGTTAGAACACGGAGCACTCCTGCGGCAAAAACAGGTCTATTGCGGGCTTATTCTTTCGCTTCGAGACATACCATTTCCGTTGTCTTCAACTGTCACTATTTGTACTTTCACGTCGGTAACTCCTTAGAATAAACAAGGTTGTAAGTTCCGACCAGAGATTATAATGATGGTAATAATATTTTGCTTCGGAGACCCCCGAAACATGCCTTACGCATGATCAAAACCCTATGAGCGACAAAACTGACGGACAAAATTCATGAAAAATTTAGAAATACCTACCAAACTTAAGGGGGTGTAGGAAGAACTAGGGGAGATGTGAGAGGGAGATGAACGCATGCACATCAGGGAGTAATGTAGGGAGTTTAAGTAAACCCGGAGATGGATTCAAATATGGGCCCGGTGAATTTGAGGGTCAAGGTCAGATGGAGCAGTTAGCTGAGCCAATTGGGGGAAAACGGAACCTGGGTTTTTACAAGAGGAGGGCTGAAAGTCAGCATGAGAAACTATCGTTACGAGAAACGCTGAGGAAAAAAGGAAGAAATAAGAGAAGAAAAGAACAAAAGAATGAGTTGTATGGCTGGGGACTAGGTGGCCATGAACTATGCTTTATCGCAATAAGCGGACGGTGTCAATTTGAAGGCACAGGAGCTGGCAATGCAAGACGTAAAGAGTGAGCCGGATGGCATCAGTGCCGCGGAAGGATCGAGATACGGTAAATGTGGGGCACAGTTATGGACAAAATGGACGCATGTCATAAGGGTGGTGGCATGGTGGCAAAAGAACTGGCCGGCGAAGAACTGATAGAGGCAGAGAAAATATGTGGATACAAAAATGTGAATGGATATATATATATATATATATATATATATATATATATATCAGAGCAGGAGCAAGTAACAGTAAGGAGACGGGCCACGGAGGTAGCAGTGGTTGAACGAGACAGGTGGGGTTGGGCCAAATGGCGCAGAATTAACTTGGGTAAACCCCGATGACTTTGTATATGACGGGTGAACATGGGAGATCAACGGAAAAAAAAAAGCAACTTTGGAAACCCGGAAGTGATGGCTGTGAGCAGAAGTTGAAAAACGAGGGGATATGAAGTAAAGGATCGCCGAAGACAGGTAAGGGTGAACCTAACAGTCTGATTATTGCAGGTGTGGCATGTGGTGACGGTCGAACGTGGGTGAAGTGGTAATAAATGGATGCACATTATGCAAGAAGAAGACGGTCGCGAAAATGGCTGGAGAACGCAGAGCGAATGGAAGTGCGGGGTGGTTGGAGAGGTGTAAAATATCACTGGGGAAGGGTAACTTGGAGGTTAGAAGAACTGTGGTGCGAACACGCATCAGTTGTAACAGCGAATAACATGGAAGAGAAAGAAGGAAGTGAAGGATCAGAAAGATCGGGTAATGGCAGATCGCATGGTTTAAAGCCGTAGGTGGGAATGATGACGTTACGTTGACATAACACTGAGTGGACCGCGGAAAAGCAGTGCAGCCCGAAAGGCAAAATGAAGATGCCTGTGGCGAGCAATGTACGAAGCAGACGAGAGTGTTGACCAGAGAAAACCAGGTAAGAGATGATGAATCAGATCCTTTTACTGCAGATAACACAGGATAAAGACCGAGAAGAAGAAAAGAATCTGGACGGGAAGGCCTGTGATAGAACAAAAATGCACGAAGAACGGTTGTGCGTCGGAGTTGGGAGAATGGAACTGAAGAGTTGCATGCTTACAGGCTATTGCATCAATGGATTGGGCCAGAAGTTGCTGATCGGTTCACTGCCTAAGAGGAAGACCCACGGAAGAATTATGGACTCAGACGTGAAAGATACGGAGGCGGTAAAAAGATAATAAGTTTGGTCGTGAAAAATGCAAAGGTTGGAGCGGCGAGTTCTTATATGGTGCTTGGTAATGGTTACGGATCTGTCTGGTGCGTAATGGTGGGATGTATAATGTGGACAAAAAGGATATCACAAAATGGTGGCTAGTGTGTTCTGCGATCGATGGGCTTTATAATCATATGAAGGTACCAAGTGAATACTGATTAGGAGCCGACAGGGACGAAATGGGTGGAAAAGGAAATATTTCGGGCTTGAGGAGAGTAAAACGGATAGGGTGACAGTGACATCATGCAGTGAAGGTTGTCATTGTAAACACGATGGGAACAAAGACGGAGGGTATTGGTGTGTATACAGAAGTAGAACGACGTGGAAGGGATGAGGGTACTGACAAGAACGATGGATGGGCAAAACTTGGCGGAAGAATGGTAGGGGCATGCGGTCTGCAACGGACAGTGATAAATGCGGTGGGGCGAGAAGAGTTGGAGCGTGTCATTTACCACCGGTGCTAGTGGGTGGGGCTGATCTTGCGCTGGACACCCAACCTAAAATCACTTTGTGAAGTGGACACAGGAGGTGTGATCCACCAGCCTAATTGCTCTCGCGTATCGTCGCAGAAGGCCTGCAAGCCCGAAATGCGCCGGCCAAAGCGGGGAATCTGATCGCTCCCCGTACCTTTGGGACTGGCGTGAGCTTTCATTGACGGTTGTACAGAAGGCTGAGCAACCAAGATAATGGTATCTGTTCAAGGGCCAACTGGACAGGCTGTGGGAACTTGGACAACAGAGTTAATTGGAACAATGATAGACAGACTGCCATACAGCATTATCATCCAGGTGCAGCAGCCAGGGAGGTGGTCGGTTTAGTGCCCGAGGCGGTTGACCGGCATTGAGGATCACTGGAAAGGGAAGTGAGATAGGAAAACGCAGTCTGGGTATAGCCCGGCCGAAGGGCAACGGTTAACGGAGAGAAGAACAAAAGTGAAGCACGGGATCATGGGAGCAGCCGGTCCCTAGGACAGATTGAGGCCATGGAACATGAGACAAAAACAGGAAAGGCATAAATAAAGGTTAAAAATGTCAGTGAGGAGGCTAATATGTCATCTAAAACAGTCATTCCGCAGAATAAAAGACCAAGTTCCGCATGAAATTATGGAAGAAACTTGGCTGGGGAATAGGGTAGGGGCAGTGTTGGCTATGTCATAATTGTGTTTTGAGTTAAGTTAGTAAGCCACGCTAAGCGAGATGAATGACACTGGATTTCCCAGTTGAAAAACGCAGGTGTGGAGATGGAAACATATGTGGTGAGACCTGGTGTGGAAAAGAGGCAACGTAAGCAAAAGGATATCAAGGAGTGTCGAGCTAATGCCCATCCTGTTGCTATAGATTGGGAGACAGAAAAGAAGGCGAGACGTTGAAGGAGCGAGACATACATGGATCAGTGAATAGATGAGGATTCGTACAAAAAACACCAGAATGACGAAAAAGAGTACTATAGAGAATGGCGGGTAGATAGCCCTCAATAGTGGTACTTTAGCAGATGGACTAAGGCGAAGCTCAGTGTATGACACGTGAGACTAAAAAAGGAAACGGTGAACCATGGATAACCGAGGGCTGTAAAATTCAGTAACGGGGCTGGGATTCGATCTAGAGTAGTTAGTTAGTAGGAGAGAACAAGTAAATTCCGCATGAAATTATGGAAGAAGCTTAGCTGGGGGATAGGGTGGGGGCAGCGTTGGTGACTTCATAACTGGAAGTTGAGTTCACTTAGTGAACCAAGCTAAGTGAGAGAAACGAGACTAGATCTTTCAGTTCAGAATCGCAGGGGTGGTGATGGAAGTATATGTGGTGGGACCTGGTGTGGAAAAGAGGCATATTAATCTCAGAGACATCGAAGCGCGTTGGGTTACTTACCATGTTTGTGTTAATAATTGCAGGACAGTGATGAATATATATATATATATATATATATATATATATATATATATACAGCGGGCCAGGTAGTAGTTGCTGATGCAGTTTCTATAGCATTTTTGAGGTTGGTTTCAAGGCCGCAGACGTGACATAGCTAAATAACGGTGATTTATCGTGGAGCGGATGAGGCATATTGACACTCTGTGAGCAGTATTACGGTGGCCTCTCTACAAATGCCAATTCATCTAGAGGGACTTATTTCAAAGTGAAATTGGCAGGATCCTATAAGTTGGTATGGGAAAACAATTAGTGGACGCAGACAGGCTTTAAATAGGTCGATGGCGAAGTCCACTGATAA
Organism: Fasciola hepatica; assembly: GCA_948099385.1. Classification (NCBI taxonomy): domain Eukaryota; kingdom Metazoa; phylum Platyhelminthes; class Trematoda; order Plagiorchiida; family Fasciolidae; genus Fasciola; species Fasciola hepatica. The sequence continues at coordinate 1,086,355 of CANUEZ040000012.1, read as the reverse complement.
ACGGTCAAACAGAGAATTCAGAGTTTAAAAGCGGTGAAACTATTTAGGAAGATAAGGTTAAGCGAGGAACCAGAGCAGTGGCTTAAAAATCAAGGCCTTTCTCGTAAGCTTGACTTTCGGTTATGTGAACGTTGAATAAGAGCAAAACATTTGGGAGAGAAAGGAACTTATCAATAGCGTGCACGAATGCATACTTCGACTGTGGAGACCTGATGTGCAAAGAAAGTTCACTCCAGATTCCGGAGTACGTGAAGAGAAAGAATATAGAGCGTAGAACAGTCCTTGCTGATGGTGTGGTAATTGTATACTGTCTATTACTGAGTGAATATCCAGTATCCGAGGAGAAGCACAACTGGTTGGAAGAATAGGGCTGCTTAGTCGATAGCTTATACAAAAATACCAAATTTAGCTTGATGCGACGAAGCCATAGTGGTTCGATTTTGAGAGATAAGCATCGTTCCCTGTAGTCTAAGTTTGACGACCAACCGATAAGCTGTTTTGTGAATCTTCTTTGAATACATTCGATGATAATCCTGGCGGACTTTCTCAAACTAGTGAAGATTAGGGGACAATATTCGAGAAGGGGCCCAGAATATACTTTGTACGTGTGAAGAATGCTCTCCCTAAGCTGGAAGGGTCTGAACAGAAGACCAAGACACTGTTTGGCCTTCGCCATTTGGAAGGCGGCATGGTCTGAGAAGTTGAAAGAGCAAGAATAACTCAGAACAAGGTCTCTTACTACGCTCCGGCTGTCAATGGGTGAACCGCCGATGCATAAGGAACCAGGAGGAATCTGGCATTTGTAAGTAAGAAAAATACACTTGTCGGCGGGGAACTTCCTCACTTAGGTTGAGCACCGTTCATCAATAGCGGCTAAATCGGTGGCGATTTTAGGGATAGTAGTACTGAAGTTGCCAGGCGAAAAAGTGTAGACTATCTTAGTGTCGTCCGCGAACAAAGGCGGCGTGCCATTAAGTATTGTCGGAAACATATCATTTATGTATAGGAGGAAAAGCAGGGGGCCCAAAACACTGCCCTGAATAACACCGCTAGTAACAGGCTTAGGATTAGAGGTGTGCCCGTTAATTAAGACAACCTGTAAACGATGAGATAAGTAAGATGAGAACCAAGAAAGAAGTGGATCGACAATCCCAGATGACCGTAGCTTTGTTAAAAGGTGGGGGTGAGGTTCACGGTCAAATGCCTTAGATAGGCCAAGATAAAGGGCAACAAAAGATTTTCCATTTTCAGCAGATCTGGTGAAGAGACTCCAAAATGATATTGACAATTCATGCAAGATCGTGAAAAGAGGAATCCATGTTGGTTGTGATTAACAAGGCTGAGGCCTAATAAATAGTAAATAATGTGATCTTTATCTACGTTTCCCATTATTCCGGATAAGGGGGGGGGTATGGTTTGTGGGGCCATAATTGGATACCTCATGTGAAAATCCCTTTTTATGAATGGGAACGATTACCGAGCGCTTTTAATTAGCAGGTACGGTGCTACCATTAAGTGAAAGAGTGAAAATGTTAGTCAGCACAAGGAGGAGATCGGGTCCGCCATTGACGAGTGCAATTGGTGGTAAGCCATCGGGGCCTAATCGAGGGGAGGGTTTGCTATCGACTAGTAACATAGAAATACTCCTGGCTTCGAAAAGCATCATAGAAAGGACATAATCAGTAAGTGGTGGAGATGAGGGAGGTGCCATGACAGTAGCTGAAGCCATGGCTGACGCAAAGAATGCATTAAGGGCTTCGGCTATACAAGGTGGGGAGGTAATGGATGATTTAATACTCAAAATCGAAAGTTGGAAGTCGGCCTTAATATCAGCGTTTCTAGACTGCTGCAACGTAGAAAGAAGTTGTGACTTGTTGGGATGACTCAAAGCCTTAGCTTCTTGGCCACGAAGTCGCATATTATCTTGTCGTTTAATTAGTGCGGAGAAGCGGTTTAGGCGAATAAAATTGAAAATTCGTTGGAATTATATAGTTGTCTGGGAATTTTATGATACTTCTTATGGAGTGGCGAGACGGGGGACCTGGGCAATATTGGAAAATTTTTCCAGACAATCGGAAACGAAGGAGTGGAAAATATCCGCAGCAAGCTGAGTGTCATGGGTGAGGAAATAACCACCCCAGTCTTTCTGGCGAATAAGCAGGTAATATCGGGAGCAGCAGAGATGGTTGTCAGATGGGGAGTACGACGTGAGGCAGAGTGGACGGCGTATGAAGGCCGCATTTTGATGCTGACGGGCAGTGAGCGCGGCGAATTTGTAGGGACCACCGATGCATTGGAGCAAAAGACATTTTATGAGGTCAAATCCTTATTCGGTGAGCTGAAGCGAGTTCCTTTAGGTGGAGACATTTGGATGAAGGAGGGTTCTTGGGTAGGATGGGAAGACTGGTAAACCTATTCCTCTGGACGGCTATTAGTTTATCATCGGAGGGAACAGAGGGCGAGTTAGAGTTCGGGGTGTACCCAACAGGCGATGAGGTGGGAGAGCGAGGCAATAGTTGGCGTCTCTTACTGGGTAGCAGTAAAAGGGGAGAAGTGGAAATGTCTGGATCAACAGTAATGGGATCAGATTTTAAGGAGTTCAGCGCGGGAGCAGATAAGGGGGCGGTGGGTGGTTGTGAAGGGGCAGGAGGCGCTCGTGAAGATAAGGCAGTGGGGACTTGAGAAGAAGTGATGAAGCGACCAGCCGTCTGTGTCGAAGGCTAAGAACTATCAGGCGTCGTTCTAGTGGGTAAAGTCAAGGGAGATCTAGTAATTTTCCTTTGAAGTGGAATTTTTTCTTCGGCTATCTTTACGTTATTACAGGGGTGATTGGAAGCTGTAGTTTTACGAATTTTAATAAACTCTTTGGCAGATAGATCTGCAAATCGCATAAGGATTGGACAGTTGAAGCGCTGAACGCGCTTACGCAGCCTTGTTATTTGACAAGGAAGGTAGGCCATACTACATGCACTCAGCAGCTTATGCTTGACATGCTCGAGGGTGTTCTCTTTGAGACATTAAAGACGACTGCATTACTAGAGTTCCTCACTCTTATGAGAACTTCGGATGCAACAGAGTCGATAAAGCGGCCATCCGCTGTCAGGTTTTGTAAGGTAGTATTTTCGATGCGTTCAGTGAAGCGCAGTAGGGGGGCGAGTTTAGATACCGCGTCTTCCAACTTCAGAAGCTAAGACTTTACATCTGAGATGCTTTGGTCTAAAACGGCCGTTCTTTCCTTCGCCAAGCCTACAAAGTTACAGAGGGTATTCGAAAATTGTTTTAAGGCCATGGGAGTTCGAATAACCTTGTGAGTTGCCGCGGGGTTTGAATTTTCGAATTGCTCTCAGCGATAAGCATTTTTGCACCGTTTGGTGGAATACCACACGTTATTTTGCCCAGACTAACGTATCGTAATTAGTATTTCGGTACGCTTATCTTTTGAAGAGTTCACTCTCTTCAGAAGAGTTTATTCCCTTCAAAAACTGGGTATACATTTTGGTGTCCTTTTTGGTGTTTTTGTTGGTGTCAGTGCAACTGATACCGGATAACACCGTTTTGTGGGGCCTTTTCTAGTGTACCGTTTTTGTGGAAGTTTCGTAGTGTGCAGGTTTGCTGCACTTGCGTTAGCGTACCTTTCGTGTCTGTTTAAAAGGTTGTGTTATTGTCCTACTGGTGTTCGAGACGGTATCTTCAAACAAACTCGACCATCACTGTCGAAATGAATGGAACGGAGGTTGATCCCACTGGTCAGGCAGTAGGATGTGGGGACAAGGAATGCACAGACCTGGTGCAAGAAGAGGGAATTCAATGCGACCAGTGTTGCTTTTGGTATCATAAAAGTGCTCCAAGCTGAAAGAGAAAGACTTCGAGCTGCACATGAAGCACGCTTCGCTCAAGTGGATATGCGCCCGCTGCTTTGCTTTTGCAAGCGAGTGCTTGAGCATAATTCGAGGCAAACTAGGAAAAGGGGACACGAACATGAAGCTGGAACCAAGACCAGAGACAGCGAGCTTGATCCATAGCCTAGAGGGAAAGGAAAACCGGGTGCCAGAGCAGAAAAATAAAATAGGCAACCCAAGCCAAAGGGCAAAGAAAGCAAAGAGGTAGCAGGATTCACCAATGTGGAAAAAAGCCTCCTGACGGAAGTAGAATCCCTCAAGAAGCAGGTCAAACGCCTAGACGCTGAAGTGCAAAGCATGAAGCGTGACATTGAGGTCATGGCAGACAGAAGTAGAAGACTGCTACTTCTTAACCTTGGGGAAAACATTGTAAAAGACGGTAGAATCAGGAAGGAGGAAGACCGCCGGCATGTGACCTAGGTTCTTAGGATGGATGGCCTACCTCCTACGACACCAATAGTCAAGTGCCATCGAACAGGACTATGGCGTGGCGCACAACCAGCGCCACCACGACCCCTGGTAGTTGTGTTCCACAGTGTCTACTGGAGGGATATGCTGCTGTCCAGGGCGGGAGCAGTTGAGGGCAACACTCAGGAAATAGCTGGGGTTACACCTGACAGCCCAGCATTTGTCAAACCGGGTAATGCCATAGTCTCGCCGAGAACGGGCACACCTGATCTTAAGAGGCCGAATCTACATATAGCGAAACTGGGGACTACCCCTCTTGGGAAGTCAACACCTGAGGCCAAAGGAGTAATTCAGGTACCAAAGTTGGCTTCAGGCGCCGGTAAACAAAAAGCCAAAGATCAGGAAGTTCGAAAGACCAAAAGGAGGGGGACTCACAGGGCATTCAGTCAGGCTGGTGTTGAGAACGTGCAGCCAGCCAGCCCGATTCTAAAGGAGACTCCCAAAAAGTCCTCTCTGGTGCAACCAGCGCAGTTGGAGGTATCAGAGGGAAAAGCCGAGGAAACCAGTTGGGCTGAGGTGGTCGCAAGACCATCCCGGGCCATCGGTATGGCGACTCAAAAGGAGGTAACGTCCTTTGTGCATGTCGAGCCTGACACCGGGTCGACGGGTGGAAAAGAAAAGACCACGAAACTCAGAGTGTCACTTGATATCCAAGATGCTGCACTGCCGACAGCTTTAGATGCAAAAACGGGGCATCACCTAGGAGAGTGCGCCCGAGGGTACCCTAGCCGTAAAACTAGTAATGAAGTCAGTAACGGGGACCAGGGAACCGTCAATATGGTACACCAACGCCTGCAGTCTCCCGAGAAAAGGGGGGAAGTTGACGACTAGGATCGCAGAGTCTGATGTCGTTGCATTGACGGAAACTTGGATAAGGCCATACACTGACATGCGCTTCTAGGGATACCCTGCCTACAGGCAGGATAGAACGGCTGGAAGGCCGGGGGGGGCGGGGTGGCACTTCTAATACGGACCGACATAAGCCATTGGGAGGCTCCGTTCAACTTGGTTTCCGATAATGTACAGGACAGATCCTGCTTTATCAGGATCGAGGCGCGAATGGTATGCATTATCTGCATCTACAGGGCACCACTAGCGACAGATGAGGAAGACTTTGAGCTCTTGCAAATGCTGGATGCGGTGCTGGCACAGACAAAGGAGTTTATCTTATTAGGGGATCTCAACCTACCTGAAATTAACTGGGAAAGCCAGATCGCACCAAGGGGATCAAGAGGCGACGAGTTTCTGCAGTGGGTCCAGTTACATGCACTTACGCAGCATGTGATACAGGCCACTAGACACAGAGGTGGACAGCACCCGTCTCTCCTCGACTTAATCATAACGCGGCACCATCGGGAAGGCAAGGAAATTAAGCGGGAAGAGCCACTTGGAAAAAGTGATCATGTAGTCCTAAGGGTCACACTAAGACTAAGCAAGGCGCCGGAGGAAATAGTGTTACGATGGCGCTATGGGGGAATCAATATAGGCGAACTGAAGAGGGCGGCGGAGGAAATTCACTAGACACCGAGACACATAAACGCCTCCGTATAGGAACGTTGGGAGGCCATCAAGATGGGGCTACTCGAACTTACAGATGAGTTCGCACCCCCGAGGGTGGTAGCAGTGGAAATCTACCCCCATGGTGGAGGTCGAAAGTCCGCAAGGCCATAGTTATTCGCAGGCAACGACGGGCGGCGTACAAGCTGTACAGAACTCAGGGGGCATGGAATAGCTATAAGATGGATAGGAACAGAGCCCAAGAGATCCAAAGAGTGGAGAAAAATGCTTTCGAGCGTCGAATAGTTGCATCGGTCCGCTCAAACCCGAAGCGATTATACGCCTAAGTGCCATCTCACAAACGTATGAGAGAGAGTGTAGCAACTATGGAAGGAGAACAGGGACGACTAGCTCTAAACGACGAGGACAAGGCTGACATGCTTTTAGCTTTCTTCAAGAGCATATATCGACCAGAAAATGGTTTGCAGAAAAGAATGGAGGGCCCCCAGGCGCCTCCAACACCCGAACTTACTGTAGGAGAAGAAGAGGTGTACGCGGAGTTGCAAACGTTGAATAGAAATAAAACAGCAGGTCCAGAGGGGATTCATCCAGCAATGGTTCAGCCTCTGGCCGAGGTCCTGAAGGCTCCGGTGACGAAGCTGTATGAAACGTCACTTAGAGGGGGAGTTGCCTCGGGAGACTGGAGGAGGGCAACAGTGGTAAGAATTTACAAGAGTGGACCCCAGAAAAAGGCCACAAATTACCGGTCGGTTAGCTTGACTTCAGTATTGTGTAAGTGCCTGGCGCGAATAGTCAGGAAGCAAATCTCTAGGCATTTGGTTCAACACAATCTCATATCAAATGCTCGGCATGAGTTTTTGGCAGGACGATCCTGTCTGACGAATCTTTTGCTGTTCCTCGATGAGGTAAACAAATGTCTGGACGAAGGGCAATCGATTGCGGTCTATTACTTGGACTTCAGCAAGGCGTTTGATTCTGTGAACCATAGATTTCTGGACGTCAAACTGCAGTCTATGGGAATTGTTGGGAAGGCAAGACAATGGATAAATAGTTTTTGAGCAGGGCGAACCTTTAGTGTTAAGGTGGGGAGTCATGTTTGAAAACCGGAAGGTGTAACAAGTGGGGTGCCACAGGGCTCAATGCTCGGCCCTCTGCTCTTCCTCATCTTCATCAACGACCTAGCACGTGAGCTTACAAACCCCACCTTTATGTTTGCCGATGACGTCAAGATAGATGGAGTAGATATAGAACTTGACGTGTTAGCAGTACAAAACTGGGCACGGAAATGGGACCTTCCACTAAACCTCACCAAGTGTCAATGCTTGACCACAAATACAGGGGCTAGTGGGAATGGTGTGGGTTCGTTGCAAGTGGCCTCGCAGGTCAAAGACTTGGCCTTATAATGGACAACAGCTTTAAGCCGTCAAAGCAGTGCACCTCAGCAGCCAATACGGCCAGAAGAGAACTTTTTCGGGTTAGATCCATTATGTCGTGTAGAGATCTGGAGATTTTTCGTTCCGATATATCAGGCCATAGTTAGGCCGTCTATGGAGTACTGCGTGCAGGCCTGGGCACCGTACTACCAGAAGGATATCGACTGTCTGGAGAAAGTGCAAGGGCTAGCCACTAGAATGGTGGCTGGGCAAAGGGGGTTTAGCTACACAGAGCGTCTCCGTGCCCTAGACTTGTTCTCGATGGAAAGACGGCGCATTCGCGGGGATTTGATAGAAACCCTCAAGGTAATGAAGGGACCGCCAGGAATAAGACGAGAAGACCTTTTCTCTCTGACCCCCGAGAGAGGGACAAGGGGGCATAGCCTCAGATTACAAAGGAAGCATTCAAGGCTCCAAATTAGGGCGAAGTACTTCTCAAGTAGAGTGGTACTCTATTGGAATAAGCTCCCGGAAGGGGTCATAAATACCACATCAGTGAAGGCTTTTAACGAAGCAGTAGACCTATGTTGGGTGGCAGTACACCCCGAGTTATGTTAAGCAGCTTTTAGTGTCAGATACAATTTACTTATTGTTTCCACTTTACTCTGCCCGGGCTGATACTGCACAAAATTTCTGCCTTTCAGAGAAAGAAAATCACGCAGTGTTGGGAGCTACGGAAACGCGCCGACAACACAACTATCTGGACACACGATTGGCTCTAGCCATACCTAGTCCCGTGCAAACTGAACTGAACTGAACTGAATTATTCCTAAAAGCCGGAGTATGAGTAGATCGGGTAATATTGAAAATATTCTTTACCACAAGTGGCATTTTGAAATATCAGAAGGACGCTGTGAGTGAGGCCGAAAAGTGACGGCAAACTAGAGCCAAGTTAGAATTTACCGCCGAGAATAAAATCCCTGAACTTCTATGGGTTACTGGAATGCCCTAAGGAGCTGTAATTTTTAGTATTTCCTAGGATGGCTGAATGAAAACTATAGCGATAACAGCAGGCGACACGACCTGGCGACTGAAGCTATCACTTCAGGTCAACCCGAAATCTTAGTGATTTGCTATTTTGTACCGTGAACTTGCTTCTATACAGTTTTGCTTGACTGTATGCTGGACGGACCCTTTATGACTGCGCTGTTCCGGTTTGCTCGATAGCCTCGTGTGCTGTGGTTCTTGCTTGATCACCTGGCTGTGAGTCCTTTGTTATCATGTATTTTTATATATTGCATCATGCAGAACCACGAATCTATATAAACAGGTTTATCCGATTGGAATATGAACTGCTACAAGTACAGACCAGTTCGTGCTTTAAGCTAGTGAGACTAAGTTTTCTTCTATTATGACAGTCAAAGTAATAGGGCTAGTTCCTATACAGATTTATCAAGAAGAAGTGGTGTACTGCGAATCCCGTGTGCTTCCTGGATGAAATCACGAGGGGGCTTGGAAATAATGGGTAGATAGAGCTGTGTTACTTGGACTTCAGTAAAGCCTACGACTCAGTAAGCCACAGGCTGCCAGTGCACAAGCTTCGAGCCCGTGAAATCGATCCACCGCTGGGTGGCTGGATAGCCGAAATTCTCAGAGAAAAGAGATTCTTTGCAGAGGTGGAGACACAGGTCCAGTATGAGTAAGATTGCCAATGAAGTCCACAGGGGCCGGTGCCTGAGCCATTCCTGCTTCTGTTGTATGTGAACGACTTAGGCCGTGAACTGAATTGCCTACGCTTCATATTTGCCGACGACGTTAAGATAGTGGGAGAACCTGGGGAAGGCGCCCTGCCGGACGACCTCGATAAGGTGTGTCGGTGGTGCACAGAATGGGAGCTCCCGTTCAACACCACCAAATGCAGGCAGCTTGCCGAGGACAACCTCCAGGTCAGTCTGAAGGAGCTTGAAGGCGGAAATACCAGAGTGGCCTTGGAAAGGACTAATACTGTCAACGATCTGGGGGTGTTTATGACTGCGGGTTACAAACCCAGGGGGCAATGTTCGAATCCTCAAAGAGTGGTAATAATGCCCCCACATTTAGTGAGAACCGTTGCCTCGCGGATGCTGTGGGTACCGTTGAAATTGTACACAACCTGCGTAAGGTCACCTCTGCAGTGTGCCGTTTAAGCGTGGCATCCAGATCTTATCAGGGACGTGCAACTACTTGAACTTGTGCGAAGGAGATTCAAACAAACGCAGAAGCAGGTCTTATCAAGAGAGGTTTAGAGAATGAACGCTGTTCTCTCTAGAAGGAGGGAGGTTAAGAGGATCTCGTTGAGGCGCTCAGAACTATGAGAGGCTTTTCGGACTTGGGGGGGGGGAATTCAGCTGCGCCAAGGAAACACAGGTAAAAGGCCCAGAGGACATGATCTAAAGCTTGTGAAACGCCGTTGCGATACGGTTTTTGGGCAGGTTTCTTCTCCTGACGAGTAGTAAATCGGTGGAATAAACTTCCGTCTTCTGTGGCGGAGGCCCAGATGGTCGCTGATTTCAAGATAAAGTTGGGTACTCCTTGCGACAGCTTTTCTGAAGATCTACTGTCGAATGACAGACTGTCTCTTGACCCCCTGAGTAACAGGAGGCGTGGCGCTTGAAGCTACAACAAAAAGAGTCTTGCAAGGAATCAGAGGAGCTTGACCGTGGAGTGACGCTCGGATGTAGATGATGCTGAAATCCAACTTCTCTAGCTAATCAACAGAGGTAAATTGGGGCGCAGTTCATGGGCCAGCCGGGCAAAATTGAGTAAAACTATCTTTTCACTTGTTTTCCACATTCTCCCGTGACCCCACTTCGGACCAAAGCGCTCATGGCCGTGCAAACAGCCTAATAATAATAATAATAATAATAATAATAATAATAATAATAATAATAATAATAATGGTATATTTCTCGGCCATGGTCGAGACGCACGCGCTAGCGCATTATCTTGGTGTGACACGTTACTCAATAAGGTGGAATACTCACAAATTCAAAGTATGAAAGTCGAGAGTATCAGCGATAGATAGACATAGCCAGCAACAGTTTGAACGGATCATTTTAATAATGGTTTGCGCGGCAGTTTCAAACCGGTTCCGAATCCGGGCTGGGCGGTGAAGATATCGAAAAACCGTTAGCGCAGTGTCAAGGACGCATTATGAACGAGAATGATGCAAGCTGGGGAAAAGGAGGCCTACTGAGGTTCTGCAGATGGAGTAAATTTTGAACAAGAAAAGGTGAAAAAAATCGTAAAGAAGTGTTCTCGGGAAAGTCGGTAGATGCGGAGAGGATAGCGATCCATGAAGACAATGCAGACCCTGAATGACGGATTTACCGGAGTTCGATAAATGGAATGAGTTTCGAAGCAAGGGGACATGAGGCCAATTTCGAGAAAGTGAACTGGTGGATGTGGGAGAAACAACAGTCCATAAAAAGGTGAGTTTAGATTCAGGATCAGTAACATGTACCATTCAGAAATGAAAAACGAGGAAGCGCAACTGGAGGGTCCTCGAGAAGTGGAGAGTCCATTTCCAACCGTCTACGGTTCGGAGGAAAGGTGGATTGTGGTAACGGATAATAAAGTGGGAAATCTCCGCATGGACTTGAGCGTTAATACGCCTTTTCACTGACAAATATATATATATATATAATGTTGACGCATTTGCCTTCAGTGATATTCAGCGTCGTTTCTGGTAACGTACGACATCATATGGGTATGTTTCGTCTAGCAGGGCAAAGTATGTGTCAGTCAATCAGCTGAGTGTGGTGGTATATTAGCAAGATGCGCATGAACTGGAATGTGTGTTGGTTGCTTTAGGAAAAGCTGAATGGTCTGATAAGCAGTTGGGAGTATTTCCTGTCGAATGGCTTGATTTCGGTCCCAGTTGCTATGGTAGGTTCTACTTGAGTCTCTGTCCGTACGAGTCAAAGTGGCTTCCTTGTTTATCCAGTTTGGTGACTGCGATAGTGGGAGACAACAGACCTGAAATAAAGGGGGGTTGCAGTCTGGACGTGGTTCCAGCTGTGGGTTATGATGATATATGAAAACAATAGATAATGGACTGGTTAGGTCTGGTGTGGTAGCGAATTTGGGAGATGAAAGAAAAATGAAAAAATATAATGGTAGTAAAGGATAAAATAATAGCACGCGAAAAGAGAGGAAGACAAGGAGGAGAGGTTTTACGATTTGGAAACTGTTTAGAAGTAGCAGCGATGTTAGCTTCAGTGAGAGTGAAAGTGTGTCTGCTTTAGATATCAGATACAGGACACTTCACTGTAATAGGACTCCACCTGCAATGCGAAACAGACCAATCTGTGTCAAATATTTAGTTTGACTCCGAAGCAGTTTGAAGACCAGTCGTGCGATGGGTGGGTAACACATTGCGTCGTGTTTTGTGATGCCAGGGAGGCAGATCCCTGTACACCCTCTGCCCAGGGGCTCACCTCACATTTTTCTTCTTTTTTTAACTCTTGATTTTTAGACGTTTAGGCTCCCCCAATATCCTCCAGCACTCTTTGAAAACCATAAAATTTGGGCAATCTAGTATCGTACTCCACTTTTCTGTCGGCTGCCGTGGTTGGGGCTCGATGGTCCCTTTTATAGCCCCTTCCTAAGGGAGAATAGCAGGGAGCGACATTTTAACAGAGTGGGCCTCGGCGATTAGCATGTTTGCTGTTCACACATAGAGTCCGTACCTCCAGCCGTTAGCTCTCGTGAAATATTGGAAAGGGAAAGATATAGGAAAATCAGGAAGTATCTAGGGGAAGTAATCAGATAAAATGAAAGGGACTCAAGAAGATGAAATAAAAGTTGAAGGAAAATGGAGGGAGAAAATGAATGCTTGGGCTGACCGAAATACTACAACTGGAGTCAGGTTGCTGACTCACGATCCGCCCTAAAAGGGCTTTCTCTTGATTGCTTCCACAGCGCTTGCTTCCAGCTCCGTTTCGTGAAGTTTATTCCAGGTGGAAATACCAAGCAAAAAAAGACTGGGCTATGATGGTTTTTCTGGATCTCTGCTTGATTAGGTTTGCCTTGTGTCCAAGAAGAGAGGGGTTTCCGTCGAGGGAATCAACGGTTAGTTCGTGGCTGACAACCCCTTTCAGTTGCTTCATTGTTTCGGTCAGTCCCCTGCGCCCTCCTAAGCCCCAGCAAGAACTACTTTGGTCTGTCCCCGTAAGGCAGTTCTCATACTGTATTGCATCGTGCTGAAGACTTCAGCAAGTTCATAAGAACTTACATTTCAGCCAGGTGGAGAACAACCGATCATTGACACTTTGAAGTGTGCATAAAAATAGTTACTCCAAGAATAAATCTGATTCAGCCACCGAGTTTCATGTCAGGTTCCCCTGTGAATTTTTTTCCCTACCGGAACACTTGCTAAGGAGGGCTCTGTAGAGTTACGATAAACATTTGCGCCGGGTGAGATAAGTCTAATTCGAAACCTGTGGTGGGATGAGAACTGCCTGCAGATAGGCAAAGGTGCAGGGGGTCGGTCTGATCGGCAAAAATTTTCTTGGTGGTTTTTTTCACAGGCTAAAATGTGCCAATCGCAAACTTTGGAGACAAGACGGCTCATGAAAGTCGAAGAAACACGAACGGTAGTGGATGGGCCGCTGCGTAGAGCGATAAAATCTTTTACAGTAGACCGAGAAAGGCTACGGGAGAGCAGTAGAGTAAGAGTGGAAGAATACACTGATGCAAAAAGAAAAGAATAACAGCTTGTTTGCCACCAAACGACCTAAGCTCATGAGTTTGCAATGACTGTCTAAGCAGTTTAATAATACAGTCAGAAATATGAAAAGATCATTGATAATTGGCGCTGATTATGAAGCCTAAGTGGTTGACCGATTCGGCTTTGGAAATTGGGACACTTGATGATTGATTGCTTGATTTGATAAGGGAACGAGAAGGGGAGAAAGTACCTCCAAAACATCTGGGAGTGTTGAGATGTGGTCTAAAACGTGATGAATAATTCTGAAAATTGTACAAGTTTTCGGAAAAAAACTAAAGTCTTTTTGGTTGGAGGCAGGTTGACAGAGCTCTAGTTCATCACTGTACTTAAAATGACGTGCGGGCTGCGCACTAGCCAAGTCACTAATATATTTGGCGGAGGGAAAGGCGGAAAGAGCTGGGCCCTAAAGACACCCGGGTTGCTGATCAAAAGACTTGACGTACTTGCACCAAATCTAGTACGGTAAGTCCTGTTGGAAAAGTACTCCTTCAGCCCCGAGAGTAAAGAAGTGGGTCAGCTAAGGGACTCCAGCTTTTGAAGTGGAGAACGGAGAGCCGAATCAAATGTGGAGGGACAGCCGAGGGAAATACCTAAGCGGAACTCCCGGAAAGATTAAAGTAGCTTGAGGTGAAATGGCAAACTGAAGCAACTGCATCCAGTATGCATCTGGTGGGTTTGTACGCTAGCTGATGGGGCAATTTGGAAAAGTAAGGGAAGAAAGCAACCGACTTTGGATAGCGTTCCCGGTCATCTTGAGCGCAGAGGTGATGACGATTGGTCGAAAGCCATTCGACAAAACGTGGACTTGGAGTGTTCGGGAATAGGCACTACTGTCACGGATTTCTAGAGGCAGGGAAGTACAAATACCAACAGTTTTATTGACGAGGGAAGTCATGGTTCCGGATAGCTTGCATGCTCCAAACTTGAGAACTGTGGATCCACAGCAGGAGCTGTTCCTGAGGACAGAAGAAGCTTGAAGACTTCCATGGAAAGTGGTCCTATATCTAAACGAACAGAGGGAAATAAGGAGGCAGGGTTTCCCATGAAGGATAAATAAACGCGGCCTTCAGGATGTCGGGCTGGTTTTCCACATGGGGCCGGATTCACTGCCAGAAAAGCTTGCAATTGATGATAAAAAAGAACTAGCAGGCAAACATCTTGTCCAGCCGGTAAATCTCTTGTTTTATCAGGATGGAGTGTCGTTTCACTGAAATCTAGTAGTTTAGTTTATAGGCGTGTTATTTTTGCCTTCTCGAAGATTTCAACAATGGATAAGCTATTCAACCGTTGTAAAAAGTGCAGTATCCTTAGGGCAGCACAAAGAAAATATCTTTTTTGATGTCCTTGTAAGAAGGTCAAGCTGAAAAAGACATTATTCGAGAGATAACCATGAAGCAACAATGAAAAGGGATCTCCGAAAAAGGCTATCGCTGATGGAAGACGGAATTCTAGAGATTACCTTTAGTTTTTTTGTTCTGACAAGCCAAAAGAGCGTCGAAAGTGAATAAACTTAGGGTCTGATGGTGAGATCGTGGTCACTTGTTGAACAGGGGCTTTTAGTTTTAAGTGGAAAAGATCGGGATGGTTTGTTATAATTCTGTTCAAAACAGTAATCCTTCTAGTTGAGATAAGACAGAGGTCACCACAACCAAGATTTCTGTGAGAAATACTTAGACGTATAGGTTAAATCACCAACAGCAAAGCATAAAAAATCAGACAATAATGAAATCAGGACGGGTATGAAGGTTCTCAAGAGCGGATCGATGTCCCTCCGAGATCAGAGAAGAGCTATGTACAAATAACTGATCACAGAGCCGCAAAAAGGCGGGAATCAAGGGTAACTTTTATTACCAAGCGATCAGCTCCATTACAGTAGAAAGTAAGAACAACTTCAGGATTGCCAGACCACCCGGAATTGGCGTACGTAGTAACATCACCGCCTGCCTTCTCGTTGTTCCGTTTTCTGTCTCAAAGAAAGCACTCAAAGTTCGCGATTAAAACGGGTTCATCATCAATGCTTTCTTCTAACCAAGACTCTTGCATACAGTTAGCAGAAGTGTTCGCTTTAATCCTGGAGTTCATAAAGCTGGTTCGGAAAGACATCTTCCTGAAAAGAGGCCGATAGTTGGCGCTGACCGAAGCGGAAACTGTTATCGTCCTTGCCGATTTACGACTAAGAGCGGCCTGCCAACCGGCTCGCCTGGGTTTCCTAGTCCAACTTGATCTTTGCCAGCCTTCACAAAAACAAGTAATGGATAGTGAGGCAGAGACCATCGTGTCTCTAATCCGAGTAAACGATTCTGTAGGGCAGCGAATTATGAATAACATTCATTGAGGCTGAGAATAACTCCAAAGTGACATCGATCGGGTTCACGAGGTCAAGGTCAACGTGACATGTAAATCAGGTTGTCCCTTCTCTCCCTTTTTCCTAGTTTAGGCTTGGTTTTACATCGCGACTAGTGGTTATAGTTATATGCACTGAAGCGTCAAATTGTTCGTGGCAATAACTGCGACACACCACAGTGCCTCCGTAATTTATTACCTCGAAAATTCAACGAAACCCTTTACCAGGAAAGCCAGATCTATACCTACCACAGATCACCCTTCGCGAGCCTATCTATAAAATACTAAGAGATTGTTGGCTGAATCACCTCGTTTAGTTATCGTCTCCTCCTCGGCTAAAACTCTAATTTCCCTCCATCTACACAGCGGAAGCACTTAGTCAATCTTTTGTATTCATATTAGGTGACTTTCTATAGAATTCCATCATTGTTTCGTACCTAGGCTTTTTGAGATCTCCAAATAACCAACAAAACTAGTTAATTATACGAAGCCTACCGTGACAATGCATAACTCTAATGAAGCAGACGGGCCAGTGGGATTATGCTACGTGTAGCCTTACGTCTCTCAGCCACTACGCCGTTCTCCGCCTCACTACCGAATATCTATGGTGAAGCACATACTACGATGAACAACCTCTTACAACACGTTGGTTCATTCAAATGGAGAACCGAAGCTCTTGACAGAGCTGCCGAAGTTCTGACTCCACCGTCCTAATGTCCCGAGCTGTCTGTGGCAACCACGGGCCGTAACTTGGTGGCCACCTCCTGCTTTGTTGACAGTATGTCTTCAAAGGTTTGGAATCGAATAAGAAATTTCAATCGCCCCATTGTATTCAAAATTTCTGACAGGGCCCCATTCAACACAGTCAGCATTACCTTCCTGAAGGCCGCTAACAAGGAACATGTGAAATGCCGAAGCAGCGGGTTACCAAACCAAACACAGAAGGACAAGTACCCCCTCATTTTCCAGTTTTCGCGTTCACTGGCAGCCAGTGAGTTTGTTTATGAACAAAGGGTTATTGCTGTTAACCCACTATGAAAACATTCGAATGGCATCTGACAAAACGCCACTGCAACGAGAAGTGCTGGTAAAGTTGAACTTCTTCAAACATCCAGGCCAGGAATCCGCCAAAAAGCACCAACCCCCCGCACTACGCCAACCCACTCTATGCAGCTAACGTCTGCAAGCCGACAGTTGTCTGATGTAGACCTTGACACAACGCCTGGACCTTCTTCAAATCAACCGGTCTCCATGCGCCCTTCGCTCGTCAATAATGTCATGGATGCCTGGGGTTCTAATCCACCGAGTCCTGCCAGACAGCATAGCCCAGTGCGTCGAAAACGGCTACCTAAATTGCGTGGTCTACCTAACCTAGCAACATCGCATAACTCTCCCAAGGTGACACATAAGCCAACGTATGGTCCTTCCTGTCCCCATCCCTAGCCTCGGCCAAAACCCATCCGCTGGACCGCAACACAAAAATGTCAGGCAACCCTCGTATGAATCAGGCCGGTCAGCCCCCAGGGCATACCCCCACAAACAAACTGTCGGGGCGTAGTGCACCTAAGGACTCAGTCTCGTCGTTTCAATGTGATTTATCGCCCATGGCCCGAAAGTAGGTAAGGACTTGTACTCAGCCCCAATACAAAGTTCGGTATCAAAGAAAACCCGTGGCGCAAATCCAAAAATTCGGCAACCCGCTCTCCATTCCTACCAAAGGCATCAATGTCTGGTCTACCAGGCAGCAAATCTTTTTATATCGCCAGGTCACACTCCGATGGTTTAGCAAAAATTAGAAGCCAACGGAAGCCCTATTAGGATGTCACTAATGCCAGGGCCTACAGTTTCTGTTCCCAAAACTGATGGCTACTCAAACAGTAGTTTTTCCAAGCGAGATCCCAGCTCCACCCGCTTTTATGCGGACCATGCCTGCAACCCATCTCAGCTATTATTGAAGGCTGCATCTGCCTAAATCATCATTTCCTAACCTTCCCGTGCCTCTACTCTTCATTCCGTTATTTCCATTACCATGCCAAACTTTCCGTTTTTCTCCGCCACAGCCCATCCCACTACAGTTTTTCTACCCGCAGGAGACATCCACAAACCCCTTCCGTGTAAACTTCCACCACCCTGTGTCATTTAGTCTCATAGTCTCTCCTTTCTTCCAGCCTTATTGAACCAACCTCTAATACCAGCACCTCGCCAGTCGTTTACAACTCCGATAGCACACCCAACTCCGCGGGCCAACTGGGCAACACTGCGTATTCCCACTACCTCCTTCCAAAATAACCCTCATATACCTCCTCTGCCAACCGCCGATTCCCATCCTCCCCCACCCCGGCAAGCCGCATCGACGAGCAGCGAAGCCGACCCACACTCTCCTAGTTCCTATCTTCTGAGGCCCGCTCTAACCGCAAAACACTCACCACTACCAAGGTTTCCATGTGAGAAAGCCATTAAATTCCATAACCCTATAACCTGTCACCACACTCGAGCATCGGACGATTCCAACGAATCGGGACAAGTGGCAAGGCTACTTATTCAAAGATCTTCTCGCTTATCTCGTAATATCCCGAAGCTAAGTATTTTCGGGCCGTCGGCGACTGAATCCTCTGAAGTCATGGCGGAGGTGCCTGAAGCCCACTCTTTTTCTTTTTCCGTGATAGCTTCAACTGGCGCCTCTCCCGTGCGCATTCCCCGTCCGATATTTCCCCTACTTTACCTGGCCCAGACACCCACATCCTCGCTATTGGGTTGTCCTTGATCTTATTTAACTCTTAGCCTATCCTAAATAAGTTTCAGTAATTAAAACACAACGTCACTACATCAAACCCTGATACCATCCTTAATACTGAAACCTGGTCCACGAAACACACCCCCGCAAGTGAAATTCTGTCTAAGGGGGACAAGGTTTTCGGGGTAAATGGGGTTGACGGACGCGGAGGTGGGTATCTAGTGTATGCACGGCACGCTTCTTCAGTAACCCCCATTAGACATACAATACTCGTTTCGATTTCGGAATCTCTATGGCTCACAATTCGGTTCTCAACTACAGCCATGCCATTGGTTGTGTCTATCGCCCGCCCTGTCTCCTAAAATTTGAGCCTTCAGTCATCTTTCAGCACTACTTTTGGCAGTGCAAACCATAGCCAGTGATTTAAACTGGTCTTAAGTTCCCGGACGAGCCTCATAGCACCTCCCAACCTAATAGACTTTGTCTCCCACGCTCATATTGGGGCTTGGGTGCAATACATTAAAACCCCTACTAGAAACGCCAACATCCTAGATCTTACATTCACTCACAGCGTTTCCCACTCCTCCTTTTCCGTTCTGGATAAATTTCTGGGTAGCGACCATAAGATAGTGGCCGGTAATCTTTCATTCCATCCTTATCCATCAGGCTATCTGACCACAATCAAAAATTTCCTTCCTTTTAAATTGGAACCCCCAGTCTGAGTTCACCCGTAACCAAGAACGGAACAGTGTTACTCTAACGGATGCCCCCCCTAACAAGCTGCTGATCACTTTTGTCTTAGCACGGGAAGACTTCTCCTTAAAGCTCAGTCCAGTTGCCCAAAACGCCTCCCTTATGAAATCCAAACTTGCCTCCCTCCAACGAAAGTTCCTCAAGGTTAGAAGACTCTACCTCCGAAACCATGACCTCTCCCTCCTTCTGAAACTAGCACATCTCACTAATATCACCCAAGACCTAGCAGAAGGCCAGCTTTGCAGTGAAGAAGTTTAAGCTCTGGGGCAATCCAATTAGGCATCAAAACTCCCTCTCCTGCATAAATCTGGGAGTTCGACAGCAGATAATACTATTCAGTACGTTGCGTTACCGAATAAAGCTTAGCCCATCTCCCATTCTGACACCACTAAGGTCTTTGACCTTCACTTGGCTAATTCCATGGCCCCTGCTACAGAAACAGCCCCTCCCGAATACTCGTGCTGACACCGAGTCTTTTCCACCTAGCCCAAATTTTGAAGCAAACATTGTTTCCAGGCTCATTTCACGCTATAAAGCGTCCGTGAATCCGGTACCAGATGAGCAAACCCCAGCTGCAATCACTGACTGTGGGTCAGACCTCTCACTTTTATTACCTATTTGCTTTTTCAGTCAAATCCTGTTTAGCTCCGTCTACCTGAGAGCTTTCAACCATTATTCCACGGCACAAAAAAGGGCCCATCCACGAACTCGTTAACTACCGTCCCATTACTTACACCCCTATCATTTCCAGAATAATGTTAATGATTGTCAAAGAGGGCATTTTACACATCTTCCCGCTTGGAACATTATTAGCAATAGACTGCACGGGTTGCTCAAATCGCGATCATGCACGCATAGAAGACGTTCGAGAGCGGCTGGTGAACGTGTCTCCTATTGGGTCTAGCAGCGAAATACCAACGATATCCCCTCTATCGGACGAATAGAGAAGACGCGAGTCAGTTTACAGATGCAAGGTGTATTCTATATATAGTGGCACTAAAGCAGTACCGATACGAGAGATACACCGGACGGAAAACGAAACGAAACGCGACGGCTATGCAGAAAGCGAACAGCGAGCGTGCACAATCGGCGAACGACCGAAAGTGAAAGTAATTCAAAACGGGGTCGACGGAAACCTCGGGGAAGTCAGTCCAGTGAAAAGTACGCAACCGGAGAACACTACAAGGTCGCTAATTTGTGTCCATTTTGCATTACTGACCCACTGCTTTCTTGGCTGCAACTTTTCTCTCTAATCGTTCCCAAGTAGTCCTCACCAACGGACATACCTCTAACCCGAAACCTGTTACAAGTAGTTATACAGGGCAGTGTGCTGGGTCCTCTCCCATTTATGATGCGCGGCGATGGCGCCCTGGATCTGGTACACCATGGCACAGACGATAGAAAAATAGTCTACTCCTTCAATTCTAAAGATGCTACTCCAACTCTTTGCAGCATTTCCGCTGACCTCTCTGCAACTGACCTCTGGTGTCAGTCCTAGATGATGAATTTTTCCACTGATAAGTGCGAGGTCCTAACCTAAAAATTATAATCGTTCCCTTGATCCTTAACTCTCGGTGGGTCCCAAATATCCAGACGACCTACTCTTCCTAATTGAGGCCTCAAATATTCCTGCTTCCTCATTTTATCTGAGCACGCCGCCATCCAAGCGGCCGAGGTTAGAAGAGGTGCAGCTCTTCGCCTCCACTTCTTTCGTCTTCGAGACAGTATCATCAGCACCTATAAATTCCTCATCATGCCATTCCTTGAATATTGCCCAATACCATTTTTAACATGATAAAATCTGACAAACATGGGCTGGAGAACATACAAAGACGCTTAACTAAACAACTACCTGGTGGTTCACCTCTTTAAGCTACAGAGGACGATGCCAGCATACGAATCCTGACCCATTCTGGTTCCACCGCTTGAGACTAAACTTGTTTTTCTTAAGTACCCTGCTCCGTAACCAGCCTTTTTCCTTTAACTACATATGCTTCTCGTGCCAAACCATTTACTCCCTTCGGCACAGGCCTTTTACTGTCCCTTCTAGCATAGCTAAATCAGCCAAACGGTCAAATTTTTTCCTTCTTGTCCACTCCAGGTTCCGGAGCAAGTCACTCATCAACATTTAGGCTTCACAGAACAAGTCCCAATTTATATCGGCGCTCATTCCATACCCCAGCGGTAAGCGTGCACTTCAGTTATTTGACATGTACATAGATGGGGATATGGCATGGAAGAGTGGCCTCGACTTCTGGGGCCAGATCCTTCGCGGACCCTGCTCCCTCCAATAGAGAACATGATCAACGATAGACAGTTTCACCTCTCCGACTGAATTTCCAAGGCTTGACTACCTATGGCCTTTCCCGTAATGAGTACACGGAAATGAAATACCATTATTCTCCTGCGCCTTCCTTTTCCCTTCCCCTGTAGTCGCAGTCAATTTTGTGCTTCGGCGTTTACTGGTTTTATTTGCCTCCCTTACCCGTTAGTCCACAGCAGGGGCATACCCTGACGGTCTTTCTATATCTGTTTTACATGCATTTTCCCCCTTAAGCGCATTTCACCCTAAACTTTGGTCAACTGCCTAGGCATAGCGGAAATCACTCTCATTCTATACCCGCCTGGATAAAGCTGCTGTATAGCCGTTTACCGGCCGCAGGCTCCACTGGTTCTGCCAGCTGAGACCCGTTGCAACCTAGTCACCTGATTGCGGGTCTTATATTTTCATAGGTGACCTGCGCTCCATACACATAACCATCAATTGGCATTAGTGTCACGCCCAACGGTGCGGAACGCGGCCGGATCTACCGCTTTGGCCGGCGCGCATCGGGCGTGCGGGCCGTCTTCAACCATGTACGAGCGCAATTAGACTGGTGGGTCACACCTCCTTCGTCCTCTTCAAAGCCTTTTTCAGGTTCGGTGTCCAGAGCATGACCAGCCCCACCCACTAGCATCGGTTGCGGATGGCGTGCTCCAGTGCTGACAGTTGCAGAAAGCATGCTCCAACCATCCATTTTCCGCCATGGTACTCCCACCTATCACTCCGGTCATCATTCCCATGACTCCCATTTTTTCGTTCTTCCATGGAATGCACACCTTCTCATTTCTGTCCTGGCGCCTATCGACTTCCACCATGTCACCTCTCATTGGACGTCACTATTGTCCTAGCCAATATTTCTTTTCCCACCCATGCAGTCACTGCCGGCCCCCAGTCTCTATTCACTTGGCATCACCCCACGCTAATAAAGGTCACTGATCGCATTCTTACGCCTCACTGCCTACAGTTCTGTCAAATCTTCCCTCGTTCTCCGTTCTCATGCCTAACACGGTTCCGCATCAGTCTCACCCGCATCTATGACCAGCTCCAATATTAGAACACACCGTTCCAAACTTTGCATCTTTTACAGTCACATTTACCATCTTTTCACAACCACTATATTTTCCTTGCCTGTCTTCGCATTTCCTCTGTGGATCTTTCCATTAGTCTATGCCCCGATTAGCATCTTTAAGCTGCATCCACCTGTACAGTTGCCTGCAGGCATGCAGCTATCCAGTTCCGTTTCCACAATTGTGACGCGCTTTCATTTCTCATGCCTTGTGTTCATACACCGGTTCACCCGTCCTGGTGCTTCTTTCTTCTCAGCCTTTTTCGTATTTCGCCTTCAGTGAAACGAGCTGACTGGTTATGTCTCACCTGCCTCTTCGGTCCATGCTCTCATCTGCTGTTCAGTATATTGCTCGCCACGGGCACTTTCTGTGTGTCTTCTAGGCTTCTTTACTTTTTTTGGCGTTTCACCTAATATAAAGTCATGTTTACTTGCCGGTTTTCGTCAACAGTTTCAATCCGTTTGATCTTCCATTACCCGATTCTTCTAGCACTCTTTTTGTCTATTTCTCTCCTACACCGTTCGCTGTCACAGCTGCTGCGTCTTTGTATTACAGACAATCTCACCTTCCAGGTACTTTTCTCCACTTTGTATCTTTTTCCGCTCTGCGCTGCCCGACATTTTTCATCGCCATCACCTTCAGCCGAACAATCTAGGTTCACTTGTTAAGGCTTCTTCCATTCTCGATTGTCACCACATGTCTTCTCTACAATAAGACGACTATTAAATCTATTCTTACCTGTTCTCTTCGGTACTTTACTTCATCTGCTCTCTTGTACGCGTTGCTCTTCACAGCTGTCATCAATTCTTTGCCCCCAAAGCCTCTTCTTTATCTCTCTGTTGATCCTCCATGTCCACTGGGATATCACTTAGTTCATTCTACACCATTTGATCTGACCTAACCTGCTCCCTTTACTAACGGATATTTTTTCTAGGGCTCCTTTGTTATTGCTTATGTTCCTCTTTATATATATATGCATACGTAAGCATATATGCGTATATATATGTATACGTATATGCGTATTCGCTCTGCTACCCGCAGTTCCTCACGGGTCATTTATCACGCTATCATGTCCCGAAGTCTTGAAGTGTTACACGGGTTCGAGGCCGTAGCCCGAATGTTCCCGGTTCCTGAGGTACCTTCTTGTCTGCAGAAGTCTTTCCCCTGAAAGAATGAGTGCTGGACAACAGGGGACAACTACCAGGGGCATATGCCACAGGTGGTAGCAGAGATGGAGGTCTGGATTAGCCAGTAAGTTGACAAGGATATTGCGCTCAGAAGCAAGCATGAAAGCGTACGATGAAAAGTACAACGAAGGCGTAACGTCTACCTATCAGAGCAGACGAAGCTGCAACAGCTTGTTTTTGTTTCGTCGTTTATATATATTTAAAAATCTTTGCATACACATATATTTTTGGAGGGGGAGGGGCAGGGCATGGGAAGATAAGCCGGTTGAGGGAAAATCGAGGGCGAGCAGGCACGGGTTAAAATGTTATGAAGGTTCAAGGAGGAAACGTTGAAATAAGAGCTTGTCCCACCGCTTTTTGAAGGCTTTTTTGTTTGGGGCCTCGATAACCTTCTACGGCGATTTATTCCAAGGAGGGACTGGTCTCCGAGTAAAAAAAGTTCGTACGGACATCTGTGCAAGGAAGAGGCTCAAATATCTTCTTAGCTTGACTTCTGAGAGTGCCCTGGCTCGAGCGCGTGAAAAAGCGATCTGCAAGCCCTGCGGCGAAAAGGCTGTGCATTAGGAGGAGATCTTCTCTGACTGCGAGTTTCTGAAGAGTACAGTTTTAGGTTGGTCAGCCTTCGAGGATAAGGGGTGCACGGAAACCCCTGAACTAACTTCGTGGCTTTCCTTTGCACACATTGTAAGATTTCTCGGTCCCTGACCAGGCCAGAGTGCAAAATCTGACTACCGAATTCCAGAAGAGGTAGGATGTAGTTCTCATAAATGACCCGAAAGTCTTCTTTCATAATTGTGGGAAAGTTTGACCCTACCATGTTGGGAATGCGAAAGGAAGACCTGTTGGCTAGTTGATGGTGGTGGGGGAAAGAATGCGACTTGTTGATATGATATGATATGATGGTGTATTTTTCGATCGTGGTCGAGACGCACGCGCAGGCGCATGGTCATGGTGTACGACGTTACTCAGAACAATGAACTATACACTAATTTCAAGGAGGCGAGTCGAAAACGTCAGAAGCAAAACAATATAGCTACAGATAGTTAGAATCGACCGAGGTGATAATGGTTTGCGCGGCAAATAAGGTCTGGTTTCGAATTCGAGTCGGTCGGTGGTGGCCCGTGGAAATACAAAATATGTCGTGAACATATATCGCTAAGGATGCTTTATGAACCAAAATAGTGCAAGCTGTGGATAACGAAGGCCTATTGGGGTTCTATGCACGGAACAAGTTATGAACATAGAGAGATGAAAGAAATGAATGGGAGTACACTCGTGAACTTTGGTGAGTATGAAGAGAACGGCTCTCTATGAAGACGATGAGGGATATTCCCGGTTATAAGGAACAGAGTGCGTCATGAAACGGGGAGACATGAGCAAACTTTGTGGGAGTGGTCTAGGAAACGATGAGTGTGGAGGAAACAGCAATCCATATAAAAGGTGAGTTTAGGGTAAGGATCAATGACCCGCATCATTCAGAAAAAAGGGAGCGCAACTTGAAGGTCTTGAATTGGTGAGGAGTCAGTTTCAAGCGGGATGCCAATCGAAAGTAGAATGAAATTTTGCAAGAGAAAACTGAGTGAAAAACCTCCGCGCAGGCTTGCACCTTAGTGTTCTGTTACGCTGACAAAAATATATTGTCTTATTGATTCTCAGTGATATTCGGCGTCATAATTGGGAACCACGGATGGGGGGATAAGTGGACTTGCGTTCGGATGGCGTATAGAATCTCAATGAGTAAGAGATTCCTGTGTTGCGCATTCTGGCTCTGTTATTGGATTGTTTCACATGATACCAAGGTGATGTGCAGCATCCCGTGGGCATGGTTCATCAGGCGGGGTAAGGGAAGTGTCAATCAATCAGTAGAAGGTTGCTTCTGAACTGTTAGTTGTGAAGTCTCAGTAGCAGAGGTGATGCATTAGAAGACGTTTATCAATCTATTGGTAAGCAGTTGGGAGTGGTCAGGTCGTGTGGCTCGATTGCAATCCCGTTCGGTGTGAAAGGTGCCACTTAGGTCTCTGTCGGTACAGGTCAAAGTGTGGGCATTGGTCACCGAAAGTGGAGCCCGGGAGTGGGCGACGTCAAACCTGAAATAAATGATGTTAGCAGTCTGGACGTGGTTCCAGCTGTTAATTATTATAATAAACAGCGACAGTTAAAAACGAGCTGGTTGGGTTTATGTGAACCGCCAGTGGCACATTTCATACTCTGATCTGGGTTTTAATTCGAGAGCTTAAGTAAAGTCGGGTTGCAGGGGGTTGATAAGTACTACTACAGGCTTGCAAGATAGCGTAAAGCAGGTGGGCTGCTGCGTCCGCATTTCAAAGGGTAAATGGTTTGCACGAAATTAGAGGTTGTGAAGAGCAATGAAGTAAGATTTCGGAAAGAACCACTAGGGCCTCGGTGGTGATGCGTTAGAGAAAATTGTTATCATGCAGAGAAACGCGGACGTGGGTTCATCTGAGCTCCTACTCGGTAGCGCCAACCTGCTGAGATTAAACTTAAATGTGAGCAAGGAAATTTCAAGACGTGGTGGATGCATGAATACCATATTTGTAATAAGATTGAGGAGAGATAGTCAATGGGGAATGGAAAATATGAACGGTTCTCCGTGTTCATTTTTTGTAGACTTAAGTGAGGCATGTGTTGGTCATCTGTTGCCTCTGTAGTGTTACCAATATGCTACCATATGTTATCCATGTCAGTGGGCTTGGAGTCCAGGCTGCAGTAGTGATTGTAGTTGGCAGGGGACTGTGGTTGCTGTTGGGTAGGGTTGTAAACTAAGCGTGACTTGGACGCTAGGACATCGAGAAGGCCGCTTTCTAAGAGAGATGACGGAGGGTGGAGGGGTATAGATGGAAAAGGTGACCGGTTTCCACTGTGTTCTTATCTCTATCTCTGTCTTATTTATTTATGTATTTTTCCTTTTCCGGGCTTCACTCCGGTTGTAGTTATTCCTCAGTTATGTCGATACGCTGTCCAGGTCAACGAATTGAAAGTCAGGGCTATGGTAGCGATTGTATCTGACGTCAACATTCATGCTAGGTGCGCTTATGGGGGGTATGGGTTGATTGAAACTTAGAGCGGGGGGTGGGTTACCGTATGTGGAGAGTGCAGTGCGCTGTTACCCCAGTCAATCTCGTGCGTAAAAACCAAAAGCTTGTCGAGCGAACAAGAGCACTGTGGGGTTTTTCCTTTCGCAGGATCAGGTCTGAGCTGATGGGAGACATACCCATAGATGAAGGCTGCCCAATTCCTTCCCGATGTCAGTGGTATTTGGTGATGGAATCGATCCCACGAGGTCTTTTGTTCCCACTGTTCTTTTCAATTTTTTTTGTTTCCTAACAAAGAAGTGGTTGAGCCCATATGGGAACATTCAATAGCCCCTCCGCCCGATGGTAGTTTAATGCCTATTTGTCTTTTTTCGCAACTGCTGGGAGTGGTCTGTTTTCCCCACGTTCAAACGACTCTATGGTATGGGTGCCGTTGACATCAGGGGTTTCGCTAGCATGGGCTTGGAAAATACAGAGTGGGCTTGTGCAAACACACGGAGTAGGACAACGAACGTTGTAAAGTACAAGCTGGCATACGTGTGTCAGTCTCATACAGCGCCAGACCATGCCTAAGACCATCAGAGACCATTCCGAGCTAGCTGATGTGGATGACTTTAGCTCTGCTGATGGGAAATAGTGTGGAGCATAGGAGGGAATATGATAGAAGTTGGTGGGTGGTAGGTACAGGGGTGAGACGAGAGGAAAGGCTACCAAGTAGGTACTAGCAAGTGGGCTTCTGGGATAAGATGTTCTGGAATGAGACGATTAAGAAGGGCGAGATGAGGCCGGACATAAAACCCAGGCGAGTGGTGGTAGCCAAAATGAACAGGAAAGGAGTGAAAAGATCAGGTAAGGTGGTGAGCAGCGGAACTCAGTGTTCAAGGGTCCCAAGCCACATACCTATTTGCTACAGGGACATCTAAGCCTAAGAAACTTAGACTGATTGGCAATAGAACACGAACATAGTCGATAATTAGGAGAACCGGCGAGCATTAAAATAGGTATGGTTATAAAAGTCAGCAAACTGTGGCTACAATAGTATAGATTGTGTGCAATATAAGGAAAAAAGAGAATGGTTGCCCTGGCGTTTGCCATCGGGCAAGAGATGAAAGTTCTAGTGCAGTAACCCTAGTAATCAAACCCGTTTTCGTAGGCCACCTCTTCGGTGACGGTCTGGCCGGTACGGAGGATCACTTTGGGAACAGCCAAGGAGCTCCATCCAATCAGTTGCTTGGTAAAACTACGTTGAACTGACTCGATACCAATTCTATCTGATTTCCGCATACTAGAAAAGATCAGTGGGCAGTATTCTAATAAAGGCCTGGCATGAGATTTATAAAGAAAAAGAATGCAGTCTCGAAGTTGGAAGGAGCGAAATATTAGCCCTAGACACTTTCTGGCCTTAGCGACTTGGAGGGCCGAATATTCCGAGAAATTAAATGTGCAGGAATAGTTCAAGCCAAGGTCCCGAACTATTTGCTCGTTAGCAATGGTTGAACCACAAACGGTTAAGGATCCTGGAGGTAGCTTGCATTTATATGTAAGAACCTCACATTTGTCGGCGGAAAAATTCATCTGCCAAGTTGAACACCATCTATGGAGTGCAGATATGTCTTTAGAGATGTTTAAGATAGCCGAGGCGATGCATTCAGGCTTGAATGAGCATACAACTTTAATATCATCAGCAAAAAGAAATGGGGTGCCATGGCTCACTGAGAGGAATATGTCGTTTATATACATGAGGAACAACAGAGGGCCAAGGACGCTACCCTGTATAACACCGCTTGTAACTGGTTTAGGCTTAGAACAGTGTCCGTTTATCGAGACAACCTGAGAGCGATTAGACAGGTAAGAATTAATCCAAGATAGTAAAGGGTCAGTAATGCCAAATGATCGGATTTTGGCCAGAAGATGTGGGTGTGGCACGCGGTCAAATGCCTTTGACATATCCAAGTAAAGTACTATAAGGGCCATTCCACTGTCTGTCATTTCAGTGATGAGATTTAAAAAATCGAGCTGGCAGGTTGCGCAAGATCTTGATTGAAGGAAGCCGTGTTGTCGAGGATTAATAACGTCCAATTGAAAGAGGTGCTTGACGATGTGTTCTTTTACGATTTTTTCCATTAGCCGAGAGAGGACAGGTGTATGGTTAATGGGACGGTAGTTTGTTACCTCATGCAGTGGACCTTTCTTGTGATGCGGGATTATGACTGAGCATTTCCAGTTTGCAGGCACCAGACTGGAGTTCATTGATAGAGTGAATATATTCAGTAGTAGGTAAGGTAAGTCTGTAGTGCTACCAATAAAGCACTCGACGACGAAGACTAACAAATTTGTTTATTTGAACAATGACCGTTTTTGGTGGCGCCACTTGCTCCGCCTGTGTACGTCGTCTGCACGCCGTTGCGCTCCTCCAAATACACACGTTGTCCCGCTCCAGCGTTTTGAGTTCTGCTTTGCGCGCTGCCGAGTATATTCGCTAACGTGTCACATACCGAGGACCACGGGCTATAGACTCTATACGGGAGCAGGTCCTGACTTAACTGAGATTAATCCTAAACTGGTGAGCCCGAACAACAAATTAATTCTCGAAGGACATTCGTAAGTCCCTCAATCACATTTATTCGTTTACATATACACTTTTCCGATATACAGTCGGTAAATTCCGGATATCAGTTACCATATCCCTTATATATATTTTCTCATATCCATATTATAAGTGTTTCACTTTTGCTGCACTGACCTCTTTATATCATTTTTACATTTGATATACCATTGCAACTATGGCTAGCAACGACCGTAAACCTGACCCGAAACCGTCCGTTTCGACAGTCTCCCTAGCCGTCCCTCAGTTTTTTATTGATGACCCTCAACTCTGGTTTCATATGTTGGAGGCAGAGTTTGAATCACATCGAATTACAAGCGAACGAACCCGTTACTTGTGGACTATCGGTCGCCTTCCCCGTGACGTTGCTACTCAGATACGCGACGTAATATTCAATAACAGTTCTTACACAGCCGTGAAAGACGCGGTAATCTCTTGTCTTTTACCGCCAGAGTCGTCCAGACTAAAACGGCTGACCCAAGGGACAGAGTTGGGTAGCAAGAAGCCCTCTGCATTACTGAGAGAAATGCAACAGCTGGCGGGGCAACTTTTAGAGGAAAACGTCCTTAAAGAGTTGTGGGTACAGCGACTACCACCCAACATTCAAGCACTGCTCGAGGTTTCCAGCCACCTTAAGCTCACAGAAGCGGCTAAACTAGCGGACGGTATTATGGACCGGTACCACCCACAAATTACTGCCGTAACAAACTCGAGCAGCCCCCAGACTACAGCTCCCACTGTAGGAACACACTCCGAGGACACTCTGATAGCTACTTTCGAGCGGGCTTTCAGACGTTTTTCCTCTCCTGGTTGTTCTCACTGTAGAAACCATATATCTTATCACAACTCTGACCGACGTGAACGTCTCAGAAGCCCTTCACCTAACCGCCTGGTTAACCCATCTCGATCAACGTATTGTCGATACCACAAACGGTTTGGGGAGAAGGCCCGGCGCTGCGAAGCCGGTTGCACCTTCCCAGGTGCCAAACAGGGAAACTAATATCCCGACGACTAACGCGGTCGGCAGCCATAATAGCAGTCGTCTGTTGCATGTCCGAGATTTAGTTTCCAATAGCCTGTTCCTAATTGACACCGGTGCAGCAGTAAGTGTCATTCCAAAGGAGGCAGGTGATGCAACGAACCCGTCAGTCCAACAACTTCGTGCTGCCAATGGCACTCCCATTGCTACTTACGGCCGTAAGTCACTCACACTCAACTTAGGACTACGCCGCACCTTCCGCTGGGTGTTCATAGTAGCAGACGTCCCTTATCCCATACTAGGCATCGATTTCCTAGACCATTTCGACCTCCTGATCGATGCACGAGGCCGGAGAGTTGTCGACCGGCAGACTTCTCTTTCCGTAACCGGGTCGTATTCCTCCGTGAATCACATCACGCCCCTATACATCGAACCGCAGGCCGAACAACCGTACGCAGACCTACTTTCAGCTTACCCGGCAATGCTAAGACAATCTGGCCCCCTTCCCGCGGTGACCACTAACGTTACCCACCATATTGTCACTAAAGGACCCCCAGCATTTAGCCGACCACGTCGCTTGACCTTAGACAAGCTACGCGTAGCGCAGGCTGAGTTTGAACACATGCTAGAATTAGGCATAATACGCCCGTCCAGTAGCCCTTGGGCCTCGCCCCTTCACATGGTTCCTAAACCTGATGGCGATTGGCGCCCCTGCGGTGACTACAGGGCCCTCAATCAGGCTACTGTCCCGGACAGGTACCCCATTTCACACATCCAAGATCTTACTTCTACCCTGTCTGGTTGTTCTGTTTTCAGCAGAATCGACCTCGTCAGAGCCTACCACCAAATCCCAGTAGCAGAGGCTGACATCCCTAAAACCGCTGTCACAACTCCATTCGGACTATTCGAGTTTTTGCGCATGCCTTTTGGGCTCAGCAATGCAGCCCAAACCTTTCAAAGGTTTATGCATGAAGCAACACGCGGTTTGAAGAATGTCTACGTGTACTTAGACGATATTTTGGTGGCAAGTTCTTCAAAAGAAGAGCATATGACACACCTGCGTGCTCTTTTTGAGCGCCTTAGCCAACACGGTGTAACCATTAACTCTGCTAAGTGCGAATTAGGTAGGACGACCATCACGTTCCTAGGTCACGAAATCTCAGCCTCAGGCATACAGCCCCTGCCTGACAAGGTGGCGGCAATTCGCGACTATCCTGAGCCTCACTCTTACCGACAATTGCGCCAATTTTCTGGTCTGGTTAACTTTTATCGCCGCTTTATCCCACACTGCGCCGAAATAATGCAGCCTCTAACAGACCTTTTACGTGGAGGTAAGCGGAAATTCATTTTTCCCGACACGGCGCAGGCAGCTTTCACTTTGATCAAGGATGCTATCGCCAACATAGCACTCCTTGCACATCCCGATCCTTCTGCTCCCCTGGCATTAGGAACAGATGCTTCGGACACGGCTGTTGGAGCAGTGTTGCAGCAATTCGTCAACAATTCATGGCAACCAATAGCTTTCTTCTCCAAGCGTCTCCAGCCTGCGGAATCCCGATATAGTACGTTCAGCAGAGAACTACTGGCAATCTATTTGGGTATCCGACACTTCCGGCACACACTCGAGGGCCAATTGTTCACAGTGTTTACAGATCATAAACCACTAGTGTACGCCCTCAAGTCAGCTTCTGACCGATATTCGCCACGCGAGATTCGCCACTTAGACTATGTTTCGCAGTTTACTACGGACATTCGACACGTCTCTGGGGCACACAATCCCGTAGCAGACGCACTCTCACGCGTCCACAATATCGACTACCCACTACCCATGGGCATAGACCTAGAAGCAATCGCCGCAGCCCAAACGACAGATCCTGAGGTAGAACAACTCAGGCACAACAGCTCCATGCACCTAGTGGCAGTGGCCCTTCCAATTTCGGACGTAACTATCATTTGCGATGTGTCACAAGGTCGACCCCGACCACTAGTTCCTGCCAGTTTTCGCCGACGAGTTTTTACCAGCCTCCACAAATTATCGCACCCTGGGGTCACCGCCTCAGTGAAACTAGTCACCGAGCGATTCGTCTGGCCTTGCGTCAAACGTGACGTACGTCTTTGTGCTCGTGCTTGTCTCCAGTGCCAACGAGTTAAGATACATAGTCACACCAAATCTACTTTAGGCACATTCTGCGAACCGGACGCACGCTTTCATCATGTGCATGTGGATCTCGTGGGGCCACTTCCGCCATCCAATGGCTGCGTCTACATCCTCACTTGCGTAGATCGTTTCACTCGCTGGCCACAGGCCATACCTATTCCTCGCCCAACCTCAGAGGAAGCTGCAAAAGCATTTCTAACCGGTTGGGTGAGTCAGTTCGGTTGCCCTGCTATCGTGACCACTGATCGCGGTTCTCATTTCGACGGAGCCTTCCACGAGCTACTAAACGCATTCGGTTGTCGACACAACAAGACGACGGCCTATCATCCTCAGGCCAATGGCATGGTGGAGCAATTCCATCGCCAGCTGAAAGCTACCCTTCGTGCTCGTGATAACCCATTTTGGAGTGAAGTTTTGCCGATCGTTCTCTTAGGACTGCGTAACACCGTTAAAGCCGATATGGGTGTTACGGCGGCTGAACTGGTTTATGGTTGCACACTACGACTTCCAGGTGAGTTGGTTCCTCCATTACCACCTATGAGTTTTAATTACGGGGATTACGCAAAACGGCTGTCGCACCAAATGCGGGTGATAAAGCCCACCCCACCACGAGAACAAACCCTCAGCAACTACATACCTACCGCTCTAGGTACCACCGGCCATGTGTTTTATCTAGTAGATGCAGTGCGATCACCACTGCAGGCGGCTTACTCTGGCCCGTTCCGCGTCGTCCAGCGAAAGGAAAAGAAATACGTGGTGGACGTCGAGGGCAGGAAGGAGACCATCAGCATAGACCGCCTCAAACCAGCCTTCATCAAGGCAGAACCCACCTCGAACAACCCTCTCAGTGTCCCTACCTGCCCACAACCTTCGGTTAGTCGTCCCGAGTCGGCCCCTGTTACTCCCACTAACGACCCCTCGTTACCAGTTGCAACACCAAACTCCACGAAAGACACAGCTGCACCCGTCAACAGGAGAAATCGACGCGGCCGCGAGCTGCGACAGCCAACGAGGTTTTCTGAATATGTAACAGTTGTATATATTTAAGTTTACTCTTCATATTCAACTTGTACATAGTCCTATTATACATGAATGCACGACCACGTGGTGATCACGACAAGGGTGGCGGCAGCCTGTATTGCGCCGGTATGTCCCCCTCAGTCGAATATCCGATCGCGCCTCGAGGCGCAGCTTCCTCGTGTTTCTTTCCTTCCAGCTCGTCCCGTCAGACAGAACCACATGGAATTCCAGGATCTCGCATGGCTCCAACACATGGCTCACTGGATCGCGACTGGACTCATTTGACGCCGGACGCTGGCTCGCTTACGAAGGCAATGACAACCACAGGGACACGGAATTTTGGGATATGCCGACAACGACAAACCCTACAATACAACCACCACTGCCAGGTCACGAACAGGATCAACCCCGGTCGGATAACATTTTGAGGAGGACGCAATTTTGCGATCGACGCACAGCGACCAGTGTGAGTCATGGAGAACGGCTTGTGCTGGCTTCGCTGTTGTGTTCGACCGCGGCGGGAGGCATGGAAAACGTCTCTCGCCACCGAATCCGACGTACCCATCACGGGGCGAAGCCCAACTGCGTCGGCCTTCTAGGGGGAGACCCCTGTAGTGCTACCAATAAAGCACTCGACGACGAAGACTAACAAATTTGTTTATTTGAACAATGACCGTTTTTGGTGGCGCCACTTGCTCCGCCTGTGTACGTCGTCTGCACGCCGTTGCGCTCCTCCAAATACACACGTTGTCCCGCTCCAGCGTTTTGAGTTCTGCTTTGCGCGCTGCCGAGTATATTCGCTAACGTGTCACATACCGAGGACCACGGGCTATAGACTCTATACGGGAGCAGGTCCTGACTTAACTGAGATTAATCCTAAAAGTCGGGTCCGCATTTAACTATTGCAGTGGGCGGTAATCCGTCAGGTCCTGGGTAAGATGATGGCTTGAAAGTGGTTAATAATTGGGAGATAATTGAGGCGTCAAATTCCACTGTGGACAGAGTTGAAGCGGTAACTAGGGGAAGAGGCGGAGGGTCAACATTATTAATAGGGGCCATAGTTGAGGCGAAGAATGAGTTGAAGGCCTCTGCAATAGAAAGGGGAGTAGAGGCGGATACACTGTCCATTGAAAAATTGTGCGGGATATTTCCATGATTATGAGAGGTTCTGGTCCTGTACAATAATGACAGTCGAAGAGATCTATTTTGGTGTCGCAGGGCTTTTGTTTCCTGGTTACGTAGTGTAGTTTCTTCAAGCTTTTGGATAGTAGAAGTGAGGCGAAAAAGTTGAATAAGAATTGCAAAGTCATGTGTGTTTTCATGAATTTTTTGGAGCTTGGCATACTTTGTTTGCAGCGAAGTGATATGGGATTTCCTATTATTCCTTTGCTGGGGAGGTAGGTAATCCTATTAAGACATCTGAAGAACTGTGCATAGAAAATATCAGTGGCGTTTTGTGGGTCACGAGAGAGAAAAAACTCACTCCAATCAGCTTTTCGAATTGTAGCAGGGAGAACCTTCCAGTCAGGGAGAGGAGAGGGTTTGATGCAGTGTGATTTCAGGTTAGGCTGTGGGTGAGTGGGAATGCGGCAGTTAACCAGATTGTGATCGCTACCGGGCAAACTTCGGGAGATTGAGACAAATATATGAGGGACGCCATGGGTGAAAATGAGATCTAAAGTGCTGTTTTTTCTCGTAGGAGAGCGGATATGCTATACCCACCCTCCTACAGTAATACTTGTTACAAATGGTAAAAGGTTTGCGGGTGCGATAAAGATGGCCAAGCTATCTTGGGCAGGTTAAAGTCACCAGCAATAACTTTTATACCTGAGGGCAGTAAGGATAGGTATTCAAACGCATCAATTAGATATGAGAGTCCGGAGAAATTTTCGCTTGGTGGGCGGTAAACACATCCAACATGAAGTTGAGAGCCAGGAATGTGGACAGTTAGCCAAAGTGAATCGGGAATAGAGTCGAGTAGAGGATGATGAAGCGCCGTTGTATTAAAGGTTTGCTTGACAAATGCCAAACAACCTCCACCGCGTCGAGTTTCCCTATTTACTCTGAAGACATTGTAGCCTACAAGAGAAATCTGGTCTGTTGGAGTGTAATTGGTTAACCAAGTTTCAGTGATCAAGATTATATCATAATTAGAACTAGTGGCCAGATATCGTAAGTGCCGAATTTTGTTTATGATGGATCGGCTATTAAAAAGAACCAAAGAGATACTGTTATTGGTATTTCGTTTTGGGGAATTCGGTTGGTCAAGTAAATTGTGTGGTGCGGAACAGTCTAGATACTTGGTCTGACTAGCATGTCCATATGCCGATGGCAAATCAGCGCCGTGAATTGGGAGGTTTGGTCTATGAGCTGTTGCGTAGTATGGCGCGATGTTGGAAAACGGAGGGCTGGTTACGCTATGGTGTCGGGCGGTGCTAGGATCCGATGTAGACAAACCCCTTAAGAAGTGCGGGATCTCTGAAGTGTCTGATATAATGACATTTCCATTTGTCCGAGGAGGGTTGAAGATACGAGACTGCATAACAGTGTAGTCCGTTAATAGCTCCGGTTTGGAATACAGATTTTTACACGAAGGTAGGGTTAGCGAATGGGCAGCCGGCAACTTTGACACATGGCATTGTCAAAGGTAGGGCACAGACGGTGGTGGAATGTGCCTAAGGAAACAATGGCCATTATTTGGTGCGATATTATCATAGGGATTTAGAGGATTTGTCCATTGGAGAGAGGGTCTAAGGAATGATGGGGGCATGCCATACATTATCTGAGGACGGTTTGGCGTTAATGGATTCGATAGGGCCTCTAACGTGGAAGAAGCTTGTAGGCTCATAGGGCTTACAGGTTTGTTAGTCAGAGGGAGCTGAGGCGGGGCGACTGTGTTGTGGCTGTAGGGCCCGATGCCCGCCTGAACTCCACGGCCGGTATCTGAATAGGGAGGATCGTGAGGTGGAGTGATGACCTGGTAGCTGACTTGAGGGAGGGGTGGCAGCTGTTGATAGTGGCTGGTGGGGTTAGTTGGTTGCATGCCTGTTGAGCAGTGCTTACCGAGCTTGGCCATCATAGATCTAGGTGTATGCAGCGGCGGCGGCAGTATTGTCGCAGTCATATTATGAGGCCTCCAGGTGGACGTACTAGGCTGTAGAGATGATGTCACTGGTAGATCAGTTGTCTTGTGGCTAAACTGGGATGGAGAACTTCTGGGTAGATTTGTGGAAGACCCTGAAAATGTGGAATGATAGGTTTGATGAGGTCGATTTTTGCTATTTATTCTAGCGGACGTGGTAGGTGGGGAGGCAAGGTGCCGACGTTTTCCTGGTGGATGGGTCGGTGACACATGCGGCGATATGTCTAAGTCTATGGTTTCTGCTGGCGTCATGTACACCGATGGCAATGCCGATGCATTTCTCACTGCAGATTTGCTACCCTGGGTTTTCGTCACATTTAACCCTTGCCTGATGGGCTTTACATGAACGTTTTGTGATGGCCTTTTCAGCTTGTCGGAAGAAGACTGTGCCGCACTCAGGGTTGAGTTGCACGAAACTTGCGTGAGATCCTGGGGGCAAGACTGGCGGAGGTCCACGGATGCCGAATGGGCCACAGGCGTAGTAGGTGTTCTGGCTAAAGTCCTGTTCATTGGGGTACGTGGAGATGCATCTACGGGTCCCGTTTGATCAGAGCCAGTGGGAGGCGCTGGTTTGCCTCTCTGCATGCGGAACATCTCTCTTTGTAGAGGAGATTTATCGGTGTGTATTCTGATGTTTTTAAATGATGTAGCTGCGAGCCTCTGAAGTGGGAAATTCAGAGACTGTCGCGGATGTTTAGCGGGATTTTATTCCATAGCTTTGAGTATATATATATATATATATATATATATCTTTTCGTGGATGCGATCATCGGACGGGTCATGAGAAAGCGGTCGAACGCAAAAGACTGTGTCACATTGTGGTCTAATAATCAAGGCAATCTTCGTATGCTTGGTCTATGTTAATGTTATCACGGATCATGCTAATTACAGAAGATGCCTCTAGGAGTTTGAATATTGCTCCTTTATATTGTATCAGCGTGCGACACGGTCGCAGTGAGTCAGGGAGCTTATTCCAGAGGCTGGAGTAGATAATCAAGAAATATCTAGATCTGATTGAGAGTCTAGATTAGGGGGTTGTAATGGTGAATTGCCAGTGACGGAGGGAGTAGAGAGTCTCACCAGAGAAACCGAGTGG
The DNA here is from genome assembly GCA_948099385.1 of Fasciola hepatica. Classification (NCBI taxonomy): domain Eukaryota; kingdom Metazoa; phylum Platyhelminthes; class Trematoda; order Plagiorchiida; family Fasciolidae; genus Fasciola; species Fasciola hepatica. The sequence goes on along the minus strand of CANUEZ040000012.1, from coordinate 1,048,867 downwards.
GTAATCAGATGAGTAGACTTTTGAATGCAGGAGGTTGAAGAGAAATGAGAGATTATACTTGATACGACGTAACCACATTGGCTCGAGCCGGAGTAGTTCGCACCTGGCCCTGTAGTTAAGGTAGGGGGAAGTGGCAAGTAATTTTTTGGTGGAGGAGCGTTCCACTTTCTCTATGTTGACCCGGTCGATCTTTCGCATCAGGGTAAAGACTAGGGGGCTGTATTTGAGCAGCAACCTTGCGTGTCTTGAACATCAAGAGCTTACTCTCCTGAGTACAGTATGTCCTGAGGATAAGTGCAATCATCCTTCTTGCCTTGCCAATTTGGGTCAATGCCTGTTCATGAAAGTTGAAAGAACATGAATAATGCAGGCCCAGATCTCTTACCACATGAGTAGTGGGTTTCGGTAGAGCATTTATTTTGAGGGAGCCAGGTGGAACGCGGCATTTGTAAGACAGAAGAGAGCTCTCAGCCGCCGAAAACTTCATCAGCCATCGAGTACACCATTCGTCAAGAGACCTCAAGTCTGACAGAATATCACTGACAGATGAGTACATGGCGTTCGCCTCAAAAGTATAGACTAGTTTTATGTCGTCAGCAAAGAGGAATGTCGTGCCACGACGCACTACTTGGAAGACGTCATTTATGTGCATAAGAAATAAGAGAGGACCTAGAACGCTACCCTGTACGATCCCGCTAGTAACTCGTTTGGGCTGAGAGGATGTTCCATTGACGATGACGGTTTGAGAACGTTCTGAGAGGTAAGATTATAGCCAGGACAGAAGGGGGTCAGCGACTCCGTAGGATTTAATTTTTGGCGGTAAGAGGGCGTGAGATACACTGTCGAACGATAATTGACCTGCTACTGTTAGCTTTAGAAGTGATTGAATTGAGGAAGTCCATCTGACACGTGAGGCACAAATGGGGCTTTAGAAACCGATGCTGAGCTGGGTTGATGAGATTTCGAGAGGTCAGGAAATTTGCAAGCTGGTCCTTTACTATCCTCTCCATGAGCTTGGAAACAATCGAAGTGTGGTTTATGGGGCGATAGTTCCCCGGATCGTGCAAAGGCCCATTTTTGTGTTTTGGAATTATACAGGACGCTTTCCATTGAGCTGGGTAGACTCCAGACGACATAGATAGTGTAAGGAGGTTCAACAATAGGAGCACTAGGTCAGGTCCTCCTAATCGAGGTAGGAAGGTGGAAGGTCATCAGGCCCTGGGTGATAGGAGGGTTTCGTGTTGACCAGGAATTTCCTGATGTTGGCTGTGTTAAATGTTATGGTTGATATCGCATCCTGTGGGAGCATCGGATAGCAGAATGGTGGGGGTTAGTGCCGTAATAAGAGCTGAGGCGAAAAGGCTGTTGAAAGCCCCAGCCATATCTTCTGGCTAGATAAGGTGGGAGCCATTCTGGATAAGGAATGGGATATCGATTTCATTGCTGCTCGAGTTGCGAGATTTTGGCAGTCTTGAAAGAAGCTTCACAATATGAGGCTGTTGGCGTGCAGTCCATTCTTGCTTTTTGGGTTTATTCTCGGTTGCTGCATAGAGATCACGGCAGAATTGGCTCACTCTGAGTATCAAAGAGAAGTCTCGATTCCTGAGGAAAGAGTTCTGGAGCTTACACATTTTTTGTTGAAGTCTGTCAACTTTGGTAGTCTTGGCTTTAATATGTCTAACGGTTGAGGTAAGGCAATTTTGGGAGGGAAGCAACTTGACATAGAACACATCGGCTGCTTTTTGCGGATCAGATGTGAGGAAGAAGTCAGACCAGTCAATGTTCCGGAGGGAGGTAGCCAACTGGGCCCAGTTGGTCAGTCTGTAGGTGTTTTGGTTTTTGATTTCGACAACTTCAGTAGGCATGATTCTTGTGTAACAGTGAAGTGACACATGAACATCTTGTGGCCACTGCCGGGAAGGTTTTGTGTGACGGAGACGTCCACGTCACGCAGGCCATGAGTGAACACCAAATCGAGGATATTGTTATGCCTTGTTGGTGTGGAGACATGCTGTGTCCATCCTGCAGCGTAGGTGTCCAGAAGGAAATTGGATACATGGGAGGGGGCGGTCATCGCATTCCAACAAATACCCGGGGTGTTAAAGTCTCCTGCCATGATCTTCGGACCTGAGGATAGATTAGAAATGTACTCGAAAGCCCCAATGATATGCGGGAAATCAGATTAGCTAGAGGTAGGTGCGCGGTAGACGCATCTAATATGCAACACGTTTCCAGTAATTAGGACGGAGAGCCAAAGAGAGTCGGGAATACAGTCAAGCACTGGGTGGTGGAGGAGGGTGGTAATACATTTATGTTTCATGTATGCAAGAAGACCACCGCCTCGGCGGTTCACTCTGCTTACTAGAAAGGAGTTATAGCCTACCAACAAGACAACGTCAATTGGGGTGTGGTCGGCTAACCATGTTTCGTTAACCAGAACGATGTCAAAGCTAGAAGCAAGTACATGTTTCCTCAAGTGGTTAATTTTGTTCAACAGCGAACGGGAATTCAACAGTAGGAGGGAAACTCTGCCTGTATCTTTGAAATTACAAGGCGCTAAAGCTCCGCGTGAGGGTAGCGGAAGACTACTGGGGCCGAATATGCTTCCGGCAGCCGGGTTGTCAGCCAGGAGGGTGTCGCCAGGGAGAGTAGTAACTGGGCTGGGGGGATTGGCAGGTGGGTTACATTGTAGTTGTTTGCAGGGTACGGTGTGGTCGCCTATATAGGGCGGGGATAGGGAGGAGGACCTCAGTTGTTCCACGGGTTTGATGAGTTGAAGCCTGGAGGGGGACAGTGTAAGGAAAGAGGGATGGGGAGGTGCTGTTTGGGAGAGTAGTTTGAACGCGGGGAATATTCTCGGAGGGGGCCGGCAGGAAAAAAGCGGCCACGGACGGATGGCGGTACTAAGCCAAGAGACGTAGATGGGTCTTGTGGGAGTGGGTAGCTAGGTGGGGCACGGAGATGGCTCCAAGGGAGTGACTGGGTAGCGGTAGAGTTATAGATTAGTTGGTGTGGCGGATAGTAATGTAATGGAGCGGTGATTGGGGGGGGGATAAGATGGGTGAAAGTAGGGTGGGAATGATAATGCAGTTAGCCGGGATGGAAAAGTGGGATCCACAGCTGTATAAGAAGCTGGTAAAGTTTCGCTAGACTGAGCCGTTTCCTTATGGTTTGCATGTGCATTATGTTGATGGACCTTGTTCTTTTGGCGACGAAGTGTTAACTTCTGAGGGTCGATCTGCACTGACGGGCTAATCAGCGATGGTGGCCTAGGTGGTAACCAGATACATTCTGGTGGCGAATAGGTGAGTGCAGCGGGTGGGCTTAGGGGAATGATTGAGTTATCGAAAATGCCAGAGGTAACAGGTTGCATGGGTGTGGACGGAGGGGGTTGAAGGTGCAGCGGTTTTTAGGTATGGTTGAATAACCCGACATGGAGCTAGCAGAAGGAATGGGGTCATCTAGGCTTGTGGAGAACATGAGCTCGCGGGTGGATGAGCTGGAGGAACCTTCATCAGTTTTGTGGATGCTGGGGCGCTTGTTCAAGTCTAAAGATTTGCTTAGGCTGTTCTGAATATTGGGGCGTTTGCCAAGTGGCTCATTGGGTGATGAAATTGGCGTACTGTCTAAAACTATGGTTGAATTGTGTTCTGCAATAGATGGCAACATCAGGTGATGGCCAGTGATAGGTGCACCGGAGTTTCGGGGTGGACTGTTGGTCGCACTAACACCGGGGTTGCTATTCTGGGCACTTGTGCACTTCTCTTTGCAGTGAAGTCTTGTCAGGAAATATCTTGGCGCGCTTGAAGCCGGTTTTGGCTACGACTAACGATTGCCCGCTGGTAAAAATCTTGGCGACAACTTCATTTGCAAACTGGAACATCAGTGGGCAGATGGTGCGCAGGGACGTTTTGCGGAGTCTAACACAGTGGCACGGATGTGAGTCAAGGTTGCAAGCGCTTAAGATCATATCTTTAGCGGATGAGAGAGGTATTCGGCCTGAGATATTAAACACAATCGCATTGTTTGCCTTTTTTATCCGTCTGAAGATTCCCGAGGCAATTGTGTCCACAATCTTCGTGGCCAGTAGTAGATTGTTTGGGGTATGGTGTGCGGCTGGATCAAGCAAGAATGCCATAGGCATCAGTTGACCGATAGTCCGATCAGCGGAGTCAATGCGAGAGGAAAGACTGCTCAGATTTTTGCTCATCTCAATAGTTTGTCTATTAGCATGTCCATGTATATCTACCAGAGGGACTGAGCAGTTATCCAGTGAGTTTTGCAGCTTAGCGGTCTTGCGACGGCGGTTGCTGACAATGATTTTGGGTCGGCTGGGAGGAGATGTAGGCATATCTATGGTGGTAAGGATGTGGATGGCCAATCGGATAAGATGTGGCAATGTGCGGGGGTAAGAGAGCTATACGGAAGCAAGGACTTAAGTGTACAGTATGGTCAATATATTTAGGCGTTAGGGGGGAAGAAATTATTGGCCGCGGGAGGTCAATATCGGCGAAACTAGTTTTGTGTCCGTTGTTCAGCTAAAAACTGCAGGCAGTTTCTGCGGATGGTGCTGTTTGAAAGTTTCCGGATGTATTACGCAAGTCTCTTCACAAAGGTGATTCCCTGAGTGGTATCTTGGAATCTGCTAGTGTTGTTTGAGGCCCAGGTGCATATGCTGTTCCACGTCCCGAACTGGTGTGGCATTATTCGCCCAGAGGAGTTGAAACAGGGAATTACCAAATGATATGCTGACACATTTGTCGTCAATAATTGGTAGGCTCTAGTCTGTAGACCATTGCTTGGCGTGGCCTGTTTAGCTTCTAAAACACTTGGCTCTGAGTCTAGACGCATGGGAAGGGTAGACTTGTCCAAGTCCGGGGTCCGGTTACCACAAAACATTGAGTCACGGATGAATCAAAAACTCAGTACACCAAACAGGGCGAGAGAAACGAGAAAAAGTAGGTATCCACTCAGAGATAAGCGGCGATATCAAAAACATCAGGTGAGCACAACAATGGAAGTTTATATTCAAAACTGCCACCAAGGATATCCCGCTGACCGTCATGATATTGCAAGCTCCAACTCTCCTCACCCCTCCATTATGCACCAGACAGATCCGTAACCATTACCAAGCACCATATAAGAACTCGCCGCTCCAACCTTTGCATTTTTTACGACCAAACTTATTATCTTTTTACCGCCTCCGTATCTTTCACGTCTGAGTCCATAATTCTTCCGTGGGTCTTCCTCTTAGGCAGTGAACCGATCAGCAACTTCTGGCCCAATCCATTGATGCAATAGCCTGTAAGCATGCAACTCTTCAGTTCCATTCTCCCAACTCCGACGCACAACCGTTCTTCGTGCATTTTTGTTCTATCACAGGCCTTCGCGTCCAGATTCTTTTCTTCTTCTCGGTCTTTATCCTGTGTTATCTGCAGTAAAAGGATCTGATTCATCATCTCTTACCTGGTTTTCTCTGGTCAACACTCTCGTCTGCTTCGTACATTGCTCGCCACAGGCATCTTCATTTTGCCTTTCGGGCTGCACTGCTTTTCCGCGGTCCACTCAGTGTTATGTCAACGTAACGTCATCATTCCCACCTACGGCTTTAAACCATGCGATCTGCCATTACCCGATCTTTCTGATCCTTCACTTCCTTCTTTCTCTTCCATGTTATTCGCTGTTACAACTGATGCGTGTTCGCACCACAGTTCTTCTAACCTCCAAGTTACCCTTCCCCAGTGATATTTTACACCTCTCCAACCACCCCGCACTTCCATTCGCTCTGCGTTCTCCAGCCATTTTCGCGACCGTCTTCTTCTTGCATAATGTGCATCCATTTATTACCACTTCACCCACGTTCGACCGTCACCACATGCCACACCTGCAATAATCAGACTGTTAGGTTCACCCTTACCTGTCTTCGGCGATCCTTTACTTCATTCCCCCTCGTTTTTCAACTTCTGCTCACAGCCATCACTTCCGGGTTTCCAAAGTTGCTTCTTTTTTCCCGTTGATCTCCCATGTTCACCCGTCATATACAAATTCATCGGGGTTTACCCAAGTTAATTCTGCGCCATTTGGCCCAACCCCACCTGTCTCGTTCAACCACTGCTACCTCCGTGGCCCGTCTCCTTACTGTTACTTGCTCCTGCTCTGATATATATATATATATATATATATATATATATCCATTCACATTTTTGTATCCACATATTTTCTCTGCCTCTATCAGTTCTTCGCCGGCCAGTTCTTTTGCCACCATGCCACCACCCTTATGACATGCGTCCATTTTGTCCATAACTGTGCCCCACATTTACCGTATCTCGATCCTTCCGCGGCACTGATGCCATCCGGCTCACTCTTTACGTCTTGCATTGCCAGCTCCTGTGCCTTCAAATTGACACCGTCCGCTTATTGCGATAAAGCATAGTTCATGGCCACCTAGTCCCCAGCCATACAACTCATTCTTTTGTTCTTTTCTTCTCTTCTTTCTTCCTTTTTTCCTCAGCGTTTCTCGTAACGATAGTTTCTCATGCCGACTTTCAGCCCTCCTTTTGTAAAAACCCAGGTTCCGTTCTCCCCCAATTGGCTCAGCTAACTGCTCCATCTGACCTTGACCCTCAAATTCACCGGGCCCATATTTGAATCAATCTCCGGGTTTACTTAAACTCCCTACATTACTCCCTGGTGTGCATGCGTTCATCTCCCTCTCACATCTCCCCTAGTTCTTCCTACACCCCCTTAAGTTTGGTAGGTATTTCTAAATTTTTCATGAATTTTGTCCGTCAGTTTTGTCGCTCGTAGGGTTTTGATCATGCGTAAGGCATGTTTCGGGCGTCTCCAAAATAAACTATTATTATTATCATTATTATTAAGAGCGTCTGATACCGGCCATAAACGGCCTGAGGCTATTACCAGTTTCCCCTCAGTAGCTGTCCTAGGCCATCCTGGGGTCGGTGGATGCCTGCCCTCATCAGTTTTGTGGGCCAACTTGAAGTTTTCTTGGAAGATTTCCGCCTTCTCTTCACTGTTCTTTACGTGGTTCTTGTTTTCTGTTCTCAAGCTTTCAACTTTTGCTGGCACAATCACTTCGAGCTGGAAGTAGTCAAAGGAGATCTTCCGGTGTTTCTTGGCCTCTGTAGTTATATTGACTTCGTATGTAATCTAGCTTTTCCTCCGTCGTTTCCAAAACAACTTATTCATTCTCAGGTGTTCGGTCAGCCTTCTACGCCCCTTGGATTCCCGATATCCCCTCCTCACCTGATGTTTCACCGTAGATGTCCGAGTTGAAATGTCTACCCACCGCGGTTTCATTCCTCGTCCGCAGACTCTGCGCACGTGGACTACTTCCTCGATCATCCAAAGTAGGTTACTTCGGATGCTCAACAGCATTTCGTCCACCACACCTTCATGGTCCTAGGACAAAGATGATGTTACTGACTGCAGCTTATCCTCTTCCGGTCCCCTGGTGTTTCTTCTCCATTCGTCTAGCGGTTTAGCTCTCTCTCCGAGAAACTGAATCCCGGTGATTCCGAGGTTGCTGCCACCAAGCAGAGCACATATTCTCACCTAGCTTAATTCCGGGGCAAAATAGGAGATAATGAAATCCAGTGGCCCAAAACTTAGGCTTTCTCCAATCGAGCGGCCTAGTGAGTGTGATGTGCCAGGGCAGTATTCTCCACTAAGTCTAGCAGGGTATGGGGGATTGAGCCAAACTTGTATCCAGTTTCTTGCAACCGAGGCTCTATCGATCTTCATGCGCTGCACTAGAAAAACGAAACAGCATTCGCCCCAGTGGTCACGACAATCTTGTGGGTTTCTGACCGTATGGCCATCAACTGCCCCTTCCCCAAAACAATCGAATCCCGACAGAAGAACCACCAACCTCAGAACCCACTTGACGATAGTACATAGTGGCACGACAAGCAGTCTTCATCGAAGGTGAGACCTCGACACCCATATTCTTTGGTTCGCTCTCCAGACTGCTGCGGTGGTGCTTGTGTGGATGACACTGAATACCTTCTATCTTTCCATGGCATTTACGAACGCGATTAGGGGTGTGGTAGTGAATTTGAGAGATGAAAGAAAAATGAAAAAAAATGGTAGTAAAGGATAAAATAATAGCACGCGAAAAGAGGGGAGGACAAGGAGGAGAGGTTTAACGATTCTGAAACTGTTTAGAAGTAGCAGCGAGAGAGTGAAAGTGTGTCTGCTTTAGATGTCAGATACAGGACACTTCACTGTAATAGGACTCCACCTGCAATGCGAAACAGACCAATCTGTGTCAAATATTTAGTTTGACTCCGAAGCAGTTTGAAGACCAGTCGTGCGATGGGTGGGTAACACATTGCGTCGTGTTTTGTGATGCCAGGGAGGCAGATCCCTGTACACCCTCTGCCCAGGGGCTCACCTCACATTTTTCTTCTTTTTTTAACTCTTGATTTTTAGACGTTTAGGCTCCCCCAATATCCTCCAGCACTCTTTGAAAACCATAAAATTTGGGCAATCTAGTATCGTACTCCACTTTTCTGTCGGCTGCCGTGGTTGGGGCTCGATGGCCCCTTTTATAGCCTCACATCCTGACCGCAATTTGCAAATATGGGTACCAATCGGTGAGCACAAAACCTAAGCCTCTGCCTTTTGTTTTATGGGAGCCTTCTGTCAGACAAAGGATCCCTGCCCCATTATGGTGACCCTTCGAGGGAAGGCAATAGGAGTAGTGGCTAGCTACTTTGTGCTCCGATTTATACCAGTCGCTTCCCATTTGGTCGTGTCTCACGTGTCCCGACGATTAGGCTGTGTGCACGGCCATAAGCGCTTTGGTCCGAAGTGAGGTCACGGGAGAATGTGGAAAACAAATGCAAAGATAGTTTTACTCAATTTTGCCCGGCTAGCCCATGAACTGCGCCTCGACGACCCCCCAGAAACTGCACTTCCACATTTAATCCCATAGTTGATGTGTTTAATTACATCGCTGACCTGCCATTTGGAGGTAAATTTATAGCAGGCGACTTCAATGCCCCGGTCGTAAACTGGTCCTCCTTTTCTGCCCCCTACAAGTATTTGCAATTTGCCTCATGCATTAGCCTGGGCCAGTGGGCCCAGCATGTAAAACAACCTACCAGAAAGAATAACATCCTTGATCTGATATTTACCCTGGGTCTCACGAACGTCTCTGCCTTCGTACTAAATGACTACACAAGCAGCGACCATAAAATCGTTAGTTGCAGATTTCAAGTCAAGCCACGTACTGTTAGCCTACCATGTAACGGTCCCTCCTTCCGTCACTTTAAATGGGACCATATCCCCTCTCAAATTCGCTCCAGAAACTGGGACGAGTTTTTCCTAACAGCAAATCCCCAGTACGCCGCTGACCTCCTCTACTCAAGTTTACACTCATGCATCGAAAACATATCACGCCCCTACAATCCACCCAGACCAGAAGGTTACCACGTGGCCAGGCTCAAGCAGAAACACGACGTGCTTCGACGGCAGTGCCAACGAAATAGAGACTTTTCTACAGTCTCCAGACTGGAACACGAAATCCACCGCAAGGCCCGTGACCTACAACTAAAGCAAGAAACCAAAGCGTTACGCCACCCAAACAAAGCTCAAGAGCTAGCCCGGCTACACAGGGCTCGTGCCCCACAATCAACTCGATGCATAAAACAGATCATCCATTTGGATAACCTCATAACCTCACCTCGAAAGGTAGCTGACACGTTTAATACTTTCTTCACAACCACCGTGTCTCTCAGTCCATCGTGTACCCAGTTTGTCACCCGGTCTGTTACAAACTCCTCACTCAGTTCTATCACGGTTACCACTATGGTTATAAATAGATACATTCACACCTTCAAACCGACCTACTACCCTGGTCCTGACGGCCTACCGTCAGCAACATTCGCTCTAGGCGGCCCGGGTATTCCCCTACTACTACTAAACCTATACAATTTATCTCTGCAAACCGGGACCTTCCCCAGCCAATGGAAGAAATCCATTATTATCCCCAGACACAATAAAGGCGCAGTGCATGACATTGCCAATTACCGCCCGATTAATCATACGCCAATGATCTCGAGGCAGCTAGAAAAAGTCGTAAAACACTACCTGACCGACTACCTTTCTGCACATAAGCTCATCAGCCCGAGACAGCACGGATTTCTCAAATCACGGTCGTGTTCAACCTGCCAATTTGAATTTCTGAATTTGGTAACAACAGCTGCCAACAATGACAGAGCACTCGTCATCATCTATTTTGATATGACAAAAGCCTTCAACAGAGTGCCACATCTGCAGTTGCTCAACAAGATTAGGGGATACGGTATTGAAAACCCCCTACTCAGTTGGTTCAAATCCTATCTACAAGACCGTCACCAAGTTACCTGCGTCAACGGTCAGATATCAGACCCCCCCCTCAGTAAACAGCGGGGTTATCCGAGGTAGTGTTCTAGGACCACTGCTGTTCTTAATATATATAAATGATATTTGCGATGTCATCACTTATGGCGAAATTTTCCTGTTTGCCGACGATATGAAGATAGTCTACGAATTCGAACGAGGAAACCTACCTGTAGCACTGAATAACATCATGGTAGACGTACAACCCTTGTCCTTCTGGTGTGATCGCTGGAAAATGGAATTTTTAGTGAACAAAAGCAGTTATCTCTCGCTAAACTGCAATATTCCTTATAATACGCTTAAGATTGGCGGTGTCTCACTCCCATATTCCCCAACAATTAAGGACCTAGGACTGCAATATTCTTACACTTCCAATTTCTCTGAACACACTGCCTACATAACTGCACGGGCAAATAAGTCCCTTGGCTTGTTTCAGAGACATTTTCTTCTCACTAACAGTAAGTTAGAGATATACAAAGCTCATATTCGCCCAACCCTAGAGTACTGTATACTTGTGTTCTCAAATATGCATAAACGTGACATTATCGACATTGATAATGTACAGCGTCGATTTACCAAAAACATTTTGGGCCTTCTAAGACCCTGGCCCACAGACAGCGGTGTACACTCCTGCGGCTTGATCCCCTATGGCTTAGGAGAAAAGAACTCAACCTCGCATTTTTGTTTACTTTGCTCCACAAACAAGCTGTATCCTCCAGCCAAGTTCAGCTCAGTATAAACTCGACACATCAGCTGCGTAATAGGCAACACCGTATAACGATCCCTACATCTCGGAAGTCCTTAAGGCAAAACTTCCTCCTCCTGAAATATGCAACTCTGTGGAATAAACTCCCAGGTGATGTCCGTACCCTAGATTTCCTAATTATGTTTAAGTCTAGACAACACGTAGCTCTGGACATCCAAAAACTGATCGCTCTTACGAATCCTTATATCTCTTTTGACAGAGCTTATGAGGAAAGCGTTGGATACTAACCGGAACCCTTGATAATCTACGATGTGCCACACCATACGCCGTAGTTGTCATCACCTAAGCGTAAACCTACCAGTTTACAATGCCTATTCATAATAACTCTCATGACTGAGGCCAGTGCTTCCGAAGTCGTATTTGATTATATGAAATACCACTGGAAGCATGAAAGATAGTCTGTGAACATTCCTGGTGCTGATTATTATTAGGTTTTTGCCTCGGTCTCTAACCCAAGACGCAGCACCTGTCACACTCTTCAACCTTCATCCAGTAGTCACCATTAGACATTCACAGCTCAAACTCTGTCCCTGTCACAGAACTCTAGCATCCTCCACGATTGGCCTATACAACATTTGACACTTAGCCAGAAATACTGCTAACCATCTGTGGATCGTACCGACGAATCACGTTGTTAGTGCTGCAAGTTGTACCCCATCTTTGTGCGGACTGGCGTTGTGTTGAACATAGACCCCATCGAATAATCGCAGGCTGTGGTTGACTCTACCTCCCCCTGCATTTCTTGTCCCATGTAAACGGCCTGGGTGTTCTGACTTCACGGATAAGGCAATTGTTAGCGCGGCACTTCTGCAAACATTCCTGGCCGTGATGGTCTCCCTGCACAGAGTCGACCGCCAATAAGACATGACCACCAAAAAGTAGAGATTGGCATAAAAAAGTGATAAAAAACACCCCACTGTTTTGTCTTCCAGGCACACCAGCCTTGTCACTTGTTACTCATGTCTCCGGGTTGCAGTGTTGCTACTGATCAACTGGTGTGGTTGACCTATTCCCAACGCGGCTTGTTACATGCGGTCCATGTTTCGGCCGGGGCGTGGGAGCTGTGGTCGCCCATCAAAAGCAGCTCCCCTTTCTCTGACAGCCAGATACCTGACTGTGATAAAACCATTTAAAAAATAAATAAAAACATCTAAAAAAGTGTGGATCATTCTTGGAGCGCCACATGCTGGATGCCAGTGGTTGTGTATCGTGCTACCTCCCTACCTGAATCAGGCCCTTGTGCCGCCTACCATGAGCACCGAATGTAGACCGTTAGAGTTTGCTTCCCTGACGAAAATTCGGATCCACCTCTCACGGTTCCCCAAACCAGTCCTTACATCGGCGTAGTCCTGCTTTGCAGTACGATAACAACGAAAAAGATGCCACGGTAACCATGCAATCATATCCACATCAGATTTCCTTGCTCACATTGGAGCTTAATCTCAGTACGATAGCACTATCGAGGGAGAGCATAGATGAACTCACGTCAATGTTCCAAGGCAAGTGACCAATTACCTCTAATGTATCACTACTGTCACCCCAATAGTTCCTTCTTCTTTGACTCCTCAGTATAGAATAACCACTATACCGAAAGAGACAATGACAGCGTAGCGCCACGCAAACAGTATGTTAGTCCTACTCGCTCAGTCTGTTATTTCAAACCCATCTTATCGCCTCGTTGCCAAACTGCGTTCTGCGTAAGCAAACGGTATTGAGGGTTATCATTACTAACCCCTCTTAACCGTGAAGCCCTAGGTCTTTTATTAGTATCCCAGCGAAGCCGTGCCCACGGGCAAATCACTAATCATTTGAAATGCATACACGGTTACGAAGCCAGTGTACGCAACTTCGTCGGCCTGCAGCAGTATAGCTCAAGTCCACTGCGAGCCTATTTTACCCATGCCCCACTCACATAGACCTAACCAGTCCATTATTTATTGTCTTCATATATTATCATAACCCACAGCTGGAACCACGTCCAGACTGCAACCCCCCTTTATTTCAGGTTCGTTGTCTCCCACTATCCCAGTCGCCAAATTGGCTGACCAAGGATGCCGCTTTGACTCGTACGGATAGAGACTCAAGTGGAACCTACCATAGCAACTGGGACCGAAATCGAACCACACAACAGGAGATACTCTTAATTGCTTATCAGATCGTTCAGCATATTCAAACGCAACAAACACGAATTCCAGTTCATGCGCATCTTGCTAATATACCACCACACTCAGCTGATTGACTGACACATACTTTGCCCTGCTAGGCGAAACATACCCATATGATGTCGTACGTTGCCAGAAACGACGCTGAATATCACTGAAGGCAAATGCGTCAACATTATATACATATATATATATATATATTTGTCAGTGAAAAGGCATATTAACGCTCAAGTCCATGCGGAGATTTCCCACTTTATTATCCGTTACCACAGTCCACCTTTCCTCCGAACCGTAGACGGTTGGGAATGGACTCTCCACTTCTCGAGGACCCTCCAGTTGCGCTTCCTCGTTTTTCATTTCTGAATGGTACATGTTACTGATCCTGAATCTAAACTCACCTTTTTATGGACTGCTGTTTCTCCCACATCCACCAGTTCACTTTCACGAAATTGGCCTCATGTCCCCTTCCTTCAAAACTCATTCTATTTATCGAACTCATGTAAATCCGTCATTCAGGGTCTGCATTGTCTTCATGGATCGCTATCCTCTTCGCTTGCGTCGATTTTCCCCCCTTTTCTTCTTGTTCAAAATTTACTCCATCTGCAGAGTCTTAGTTGGCCTCCGGTTTCCTTGGCTTGCATCACTCTTGTTCATAATGCCTCCTTAGCACTGTGTTTACGAGTTTTGGATATCTCCACCGTGCACCACTGCCTAGCCAGGATTCGAAACTGGTTCAAAACTGCCGCACAAACCATTATCAGAATGATCCGTTCAAACTGTTGCTGTCTTTGTTTTTCCATCTCTGATACTCTCGACTTTCATACTTAGAATTTGTGAATATTTCATCTTATTCAGTAACGTGTTACACCATGATCATGCGTTAGCGCGAGCGTCTCGACCATGGCCGAAAAATATACCAATATTATTATTGTTATTATTATCAATTTACCTTTGTTGATTAGCGAGGGAAGTTGGATTTCAGCATCATCTACATCCGAGCGTCACTCCACGGTCAAGCTCCTCTGATTCCTTGCAAGACTCTTTTTGTTGTAGCTTCAAGCGCCACGCCTCCTGTTACTCAGGGGGTCAAGAGACAGTCTGTCATTCGACAGTAGATCTTCAGAAAAGCTGTCGCAAGGAGTACCCAACTTTATCTTGAAATCAGCGACCATCTGGGCCTCCGCCACAGAGGACGGAAGTTTATTCCACCGATTTACTACTCGTAAAGGAGAAGAAACCTGCCCAAAAGCCGTATCGCAACGGCGTTTCACAAGCTTTAGATCATGTCCTCTGGGCCTTTTACCTGTGTTTCCTTGACGCAGCTGAATCTCCCCCCCCCCCAAGTCCGAGAAGCCCCTCATAGTTCTGAGCGCCTCAACGAGATCCTCTTAACCTCCCTCCTTCTAGAGAGAACAGCGTTCATTCTCTAAACCTCTCTTGATAAGACCTGCTTCTGCGTTTGTTTAAATCTCCTTCGCACAAGTTCAAGTAGTTGCACGTCCCTGATAAGATCTGGATGCCACGCTTAAACGGCACACTGCAGAGGTGACCTTACTCAGGTTATGTACAATTTCAACGGTATCCACAGCATCCGCGAGGCAACGGTTCTCACTAACTGTGGGGGCATTATTACCTATCTTTGATAATTCGAACATTGCCCCCTGGGTTTGTAACCCGCAGTCATAAACACCCCCAGATCGTTGACAGTATTAGTCCTTTTCAAGGCCACTCTGGTATTTCCGCCTTCAAGCTCCTTCAGACTGACCTGGAGGTTGTCCTCGGTAAGCTGCCTGCATTTGGTGGTGTTGAACGGGAGCTCCCACTCTGTGCACCACCGACACACCTTATCGAGGTCGTCCGGCAGGGCGCCTTCCCCAGGTTCTCCCACTATCTTAACGTCGTCGGCAAATATGAAGCGTAGGCAATTCAGTTCACGGCCTAAGTCGTTCACATACAACAGAAGCAGGAGTGGCTCAGGCACCGGCCCCTGTGGACTCCATTGGCAATCTTACTCATACTGGAACTGTGTCTCCACCTCTGCAAAGAATCTCTTTTCTCTTAGAATTTCGGCTATCCAGCCACCCAGCGGTGGATTGATTTCACGGGCTCGAAGCTTGTGCACTGGCAGCCTGTGGCTTACTGAGTCGTAGGCTTTACTGAAGTCCAAGTAACACAGCTCTATCTTCCCATTATTTCCAAGCCCCCTCATGATTTCATCCAGGAAGCACACGAGGTTGGTTGTACACGGCATATTCTGCATGAATTCTTGTTGGTTTTATTTTAACCGATCCGATCTCGGATAGGAACGTAACCACCTGATTTAGTAGAACCACTTACAGGACCCCCAACCTCACCAATATAAGGTTTATTGGTCCGTAATTGGAAGCGTCTTCTCTACTCCCACCCTTGCAGATTGGCACAATCTGCGCCTGCTTCCATTCTCTTGGTAGTTGACGGTCCAGCATAGGCCGGCTGAATAGCTGTGTAAGATTTTCGGCCATCATATTGGCTAATGGCATAACGGGGCCGGGATATTTCATCTGGTTCTTCTGCTTTATCTAGGCCTAGTCCTGCTAGTTCCCGTCTAACAAAGTCTTCCTCGATTTAGACGGGCGACGCTCCTGTACCGCCGAAAGGAGTGAGGCTAAGTACGAGCCGATTGAGCCAATACGTAGCAGAATTCAAACAACCCACGAAACCAAAACACGATTGATCCTTAAATTTCTCGATATTGGCTTATTGAATTAGCAATGACGAAAACAAATGTGAACCTCAATTGTACAATTGCACGGACTCAATAAACGAGAACCAAGTTCGCGACCTGTGAAAGACAAGCACATGCGTCACGCAGGTCCAAGATAGAATATGGCAAAACGAAGCGCTGGACACGAATAAACAAGGGTTGGTTCATAAAACAAAAGTTGTACGGGACATGTGAGTAGTGCACTTAAGAGAGTAACATCACGAAATCGCGAGATCATAATGCCTTTGACGGATTTTCTATAACCGATCGTCACACTAGGTGTCTTTCGACCACTATCGTTTTTGTGCACTCGCTCAAATCGGCGGGGCAATACGTTAGTCTTGCATTCATTGGTTTCAGTGTTTTAGCCCTTCGAGTCTTTAACGTAACCAACTGCAACACCTAAGGTTCACGTTGACTGGAAATAAATGAAATATTCTTTTGGGTTACGTTTCATGCTTCACACTATCCGCTCTTCGTACTGTCGTCTACACTCCAGTTGTGTTCTCGAAGTTTTGCACGCGCCGTCATATATTTCAGTAGTTTCCTACGGCTCACCCTACTCCTACGCCTGCACCAGGCTTTGTGTTTTCTAGGCTGTGCTCTGCGCGCTGTGGACTTTCACCACGGCGGCGATCCATTTCGCTTAATTCTCATTACCGGCGCAAGAGCATCCAGAAGTGTCTTCAGGTACTCCTTGATAAGGTTTCATTTCTCTTCCACGTTGCCATGAGCGGTCCCCCAATTTGGTTCCACCTCGGCATCCACTAGCACCAGGGTCTTTGGTCCGCAGAACTTATGGCGTTATTCATCCGGCGGTGCGCCTTTACGTGCTACCAGCTCGATTCTTATCACCCCGTTATGGGTCTTCCCTAGTGGTGCTGAGATGACCACTGGACCGAAGCCTGCTTTTCACATCGTCAGTGCTGAAGCATGTATCGCGGGGTTCTTGTTCCTCCTCGAAAGAGTTCCTTCTGTGTGACTTTTAGAAGTGCATCTCATAAACACCACCATGGTGCATTCCCCATTTTCCAATCTACATCTGGAGCAACAAAGTCCCCCAAGATGAGAACTGCTTTATCCGTCAACGTTTGTCACTACCTTCTTGGTTTTCCTCTCCCTCACCCCATCGTTCCTAGGTTGTTTTTTAAACAAGCACAACTCTTGCCCTGGGCCGGCTACAAGCGGTGTCATGCAGGGCCATGTTTCAGACCCCTATCTTTTCCTCCCGTATATAATAGTTATGTTTACGACAGTGCCTAGTGTCACTCCGTTCTTGCTTTCCGATAACATTGAAATGGTTTACACTTTTTGCCTTGCAACTTCGGCATCACCGTCTCTAAACTGTCCGCCAGCGTAGCTGCCTTCTGTGCGTGGTGCACAACCTGGGCGTGAAATATTCCGCCTACAAATGTATTATTCTTACAAATGTTAGGTTCATCCATGTTCCTTAGGCATCTGCGGTTTATCCATCGACAGCTAGCCTTTAGGAAGTGACCCTGAGTTAAATAATGCTTGATCATTTACCTTCTCCCAACATGTTATCTTCCAAATGGCGAAGGCTAAAGGGAGTTTTGGTCTTCTGTGTAGATTCGCTCAGCCTAAAGGAAGTTTCCTTTACATGCACATAGTACATGCTAGACCCCCTCTGGGATGTTGTCCGTTACCTCTTCTAGCATGCAAAATTATGACGAGATTAATAATTGACGTATTCAGAGAAATTTCACAAAGCAGCTTATAGGGTGGCTGTCAAATTTAAGCTATAGAGAAGGACGCTCTTATCTAGAATCGAACCATTAGGGGCTCGTCACATCAAGCTCCACTGGGTGTTTTTGTAAAAATTATTGACTGGGCTACCATATTCCTCCAAACGGTTATGCCTCCTGCAGGATACTGCATACTTACTCCGCAGTGAACAATACGCCGCTGCCACACTCCCAGCGAAGAGCTTTCTATGTTCAGATTTTTTCCACTCACATACTATGGAATCTTAAGTAAACTGCCTATGCTCTTCAGGTTATCTCATTCAAAGTTTGCTTTCCCCCATGCTATAGATAAATTCCTTCACGTCCCAACTATTTTTTGCTAATTCTACTTTCACATAGCGGATTGTAGGGCTTACGACGAAGACCTTTACTTTTGAGTTGGCAATACTTGTTTAACCATCTTGCCCTCTTGATATCATCTTACTTACATTGCTTCTCTTCCACGTTAGTTCTCACCACACAGACCTCCAACACTTCCTCGGCAAAGTTTGACTGATAAAATTCGTCTCACTTCTCTCACTTGGCATAGATCATTAACTGAAATTAACCTCAAGTTATGACTTCACTTATTCAGCCCCCGTACTATCCTCTAGCTTATTTTGTTACATGACTTCAAGCAAAATTTCTTTTCCTCTTCCGCCGAGTCTTGACTGTAGGCACTGCTTTAAACTCGTTATTGAATTTTTAGTTCCTAATTTTTCAAATTTTACCGTTTCTTCTTTCGTCTTTCGCGTGGTAGCCCAAATTTTGCCTTTGCTTTTTACTTATCGGACATCGACAATGTCAATCTTTTCCACCATTTTCTATAGTGCCCTCTTTCATCATTCTGGTTATTCTGGTCGAACCTCCAGGCAATCACCAAACCTTCCATATTTCACCCACCAATACCTTGTGCCGCTTCCGAGTTATCCGTTCATTTTACCTTTCTAACACACCGGGCCCTATTGTTTTGGCTTCAAGCCGTAGCCACAAATTTGAACGCGCCCTTTTGCCAAGACCTTTAATTAATTCCCCTCAATAACAATTCTCTGTCCTGCATCGAGGGCTCTTCTTCTTTTGTCCCCACTGTCCCCAAACATCTTTTAAGTCTTCCCGCCGGACAAGTACTGACCTAGGCCAAATGGCTCCATGGTGTTTATATGTTCCTCCAGCAGGTTACTTCCCATACGGTATGCCGTAGCCCCTTGAGCGTCTTATTTTATCCCAACATTTTCCCGGGTCCGTCCCAAAGACTGCACCTTTTCCTATAATGGTTGGCCTTCAGCTGAGACTAGCCCTGTCTGCTTCCTCCTTTTGCCTCCCTTCCAGACTCCCAAAATGTGCCGCGTAAACCTGACTTTTTCTCAATCCTAAGAATGTCCGCCTCTAACTCAATCGGGGCCCAGAGCTGATGAACCAAGCATTGTATAATCGTATCCATCCCGTCGGTGCGGGTCGTGGTCGGATCCACCCCCTTGGTGGGTGCACATCGGTGGTGCAGGGCCCCCGCAACGATATTCAGGGGCAACTAGGGTGGCTGGTCGCACCCTCTGCTCTCACTCCTCGAAGTGCTTCCTAGATTTTGTGTCCACAGCACGGTCAGCCCACTCGCTGGCACCGATTGAGGATTGTAAGGTTCCCATTTTCTGGCCACCCAGATCTCCAAACGCACCCCCGGTGTTTCTTACCTAGCGTTCATCGATTACAGTGCTCGCTTTGTGCGCTTGTGGGTATGGCCGCCATTACTCTTTCTAGGCCTGGGAACATATATTGTTTAGGCGTTGTTTATCCTACTTTTAACAGCTATAACGTCCTTACATCTTTCTTCACCATGGAAAAGATTCGTGTTCCCATATTATCTTTGTTTACTCCTCTCGTTACCACCCGTTATGACGCTCTCCAACCCTTCTATGCCTAATTATTCAACAGCTCCTCCCAAATGCAGTGCCGTCTTCTTTTCAGAAAACAGAACACGTTACTAAGATTATTACTGCATTTGTTCACCTCTACTGCTGCCATAGATTGCTTCATTGCAGGCTCTGGTCGACGTCAGCCTCTGAAAACCGTTTCCGCTTTCCACCGGTTGTCATGTATTTTGATTTATGAACTTTCCTTCCTTTTTTAGTTCGACTAATCATCCCTTTCAATATTCTTCTTTGCACCTTTCTGATCCTGTGAAGCACCTGTCATTTCCGCCCTTTATCACCATACGGTAACTAGTCCAGCAGAGCCTGTTCTGTGTTGGTCTTCTGCGCTTCACCTGGAAACCAGAAATATAGAGCGCACTATTTGCCTATTTTCTCTGAAATCCTCCTTATCGGTCGCGATCAATAGTTACTGCCGCTACGTCTTCGTGATTCGACAGTCGTCTTACACACCCCAATCCGAAAAAAAATCTCTTTACAACATTACTACAATACGGCTTACCATATTTTTCTGTCGCCTTGCATCACAGCGATACTAACTTCTGTTGACTTTCTCGGCTTGAAAAGTTTTCTGTGTTCTTCCAGCTTTGTGAACTGGGTTAGACTTCAGTCTTTAGACAGCAACTTTGGAAAACTTCTGGCCAGATTGAATGTAGAGCAAAACTGGACCTGGAAAGTCCCTTTTAACGCCGGACGCAGATAAGGACTAGACTCACCTATTTTAGATCTCATCATCACCAAGGAGAATAATTTCGTGGACTCGGCCATTCTTCTCCATCCACTTGGAAACAGGGACCATATAGTACCAAAATTTGACTTTGTGACAAGATGGCCCATGTACTTTTTCCTGAATATGCCAGTTAGATCCCTCAAACGGGGTGATTTCAACAGATCAGGAATTAACTTCAGCTCAAGTCTGAAAGTGTCGGCTGGAAACTAGAAGTTAGAGAAGTCATTGGGCTAGTCGAGCAGTGCTTCGGTACTGCTGACCACCTTCACCATCTAAGCGTCCACAGATCTAGCAGCCGATGCAAATAACTTCACGGCTATCAGAAATCAGTGCTAACCTAGAATCAGACCATAATGTTGAAGCTAGCAGAGAGATTCTCTTGCTCAAGCGTGAAGCGATAAGTCCATTCATTTGCCAGCATCTCAGGCTTGCCCGGCAGACCTCGCCTTCCCTTTTCCCTATGGCTCCCAGACCGTTCGCGAACCACTTTTCCAGAACAAGCAGCGAAAGCCTTTAGGTCTTACTCCAGCTCCATCCCCAGTACTTCTCCCGATTTCGTGCATCCAACGGTTAAAAACCCCGTGATTCACCCAACATGGAACGTACTTAAATATCCTACGCTGACGTTAGCAAAAATATGTCTTCCTTAATCTAGTATTTGCATGGGCTCTGTTATGATCCGCCCCAGACTTCTTAAGAAAACAGCCAAGAAGGTTTCCTTCCCATATATTCCGCTTTTTTGTGAGCCTATAAACAAGGAATTCTCCAAAATTTGCACGGGGGCAAAGGTAACTCCTATTTTCAAAGAGGAGGCCGTCATCTTCTGGGTAGTCACAGACGAATTGGTCTCACTAACACACCCTGCAAGGTCTCTGAAGGCATTCTGCTACGCCCATTCTTGATATTCCTAAAAGGAATGGACCACTTGCTCACTTCAGCAGGGTTTCCTGCCTTACAGATCTTGCACCACCGATGCGCTGACTGTGATGGACAGTCTGACAAAAGCTTTTGCGATAGACGGATGTATCGTGCTATCTTGGTCAACTTATCCGAAGCCTTTGATACAGTGCCCCATGATCCTCTAGTGTTAAAAATAAAAAGGTGTGGCATTTCGTGTGAGCTACATTTGGTTACCACAGCTTTCTTACAGACCGATCCTTCGCCATTAGAATAGGGCCATTCTACCCCTCTTCATCCCCGGTCCCTATCGGAATGCTTCAAGGATTGGCAGTTGGCCCTCCTTTTTTCTTATCTATATTAGTGACCTACCTGACGTCACCCCCTTCCATACAGCAGTGCATATGGACGATGTGACAATATGGGGTCCGATCCAGTAGAAGAGCAAGCGGCCATATTTGCAGCTAAAAGTTGATCTTTTTAAAAGGAGTCTGTCCGTCAGCGGCGAACGTATGTCTCAACGACATTTGGCAGAGCTCCAGACCCTCTTTTTTGGACCAATATTAGTTCTCATACCCGAAATGCGGGCCAGCACAAGTTACTCAGACTTTGATTTCGTAAAACCTTTTTTCTTCTCACCAGGAAAAAGCCAGCAAATCTGATTGCCGAATTATCTATAGGACCAAGCTTTCTTTCCATCACATATGAAAACAGGACTTCCATCTCCTTTAAGGAAAGCACTTCCTTCTTGTGCTAAAATACGGCAGTCAAATGGCACAAACCTGTCTTGTCAAGGAGTGAGACCTGCTGAAACGAGTTCAGAGAGAGAGCAAAGAGGAAGGTGCATGGCTTGCCACATACCTTTCCCCCAGCTCATCTACGGGAATTGAATTTTTATCCTCTAGACTTAAGACGTATACGTGGAGATCTCCATTCGTACAATTTTTTTCTGCAGATTTAGTGGTTCAATTTCTTATACACCCGAATCTAGAAACTCTATGTGGGCATAGTAACAAACCTTTCGGGCCAAGTCCCCACAAGCTTGTAAGCCAAAACTTTATCTACAGTATTATACGTTTGCGAATTAATCTTCCACAAGAAATAATAGAGGAGCCATCCGGAGCTACCTTTGAGGTTTTTTCGGATTGTCACCTGGGGGTTAGGTCCTGGCCTACTCTAAAACTAATCCACCTCACTTGTCAGCCATGGTTTCGGGGTATTCTCTTTCTCTTCCACACTTTCTACCAGTTCCAGAGAAAAAAATGAAAAAAATCGATTACAAAACAACTAAATACATAAAAATGGACAGATAAATAGAACTGGAAGGCGAATAAGGAAATAGGTCAGTAGTGGATAAAACATAAAAGGAGGCCACATTACATTCCATTTTGTTTTTTGAATTGATGTGTTCCCAATCATATTCCAAGTTTTTCCCTCGTTTGGTTCCCCATATGAAAACTAAGAGGAAAAAATAATTTATCTACACACACAGAGGATTCATTTGTGGATGAACACGTATTTGTTCGCTTTCCATTCTCTAATCCAAGGATTTGCTTTCTCGCACCGGTATCTTCCAGTATCAGCATCTTTCAGTTTGGTATCCCAAGGGAAAGAAGGTAAACACAACATCCGGAAGTATTAGGGTTTAGGCCTCGTACCCGCAAATTATTTCAAGACTTCAGTGATCTGACCAGTGAATATTCGATCCCTCCAAAGGTTCTATCGATCATCCGTTTTGAGATATTTCATCGCATTATTTTAATCTCGTGAAGCACACCCTCTCTTTATTATTGCTCACCAGGACGTGAGTATTTCAGCAGATTAGTAAACATACACACAGTGGGACATCGTACAAAATGAAAGAATAATCGATTCACCTTAAATTCGTTTATATGAGCTCTTCTAAGCGCATAACATTTTTGAAATCAGAGACGTCCCAAAGCCATTAATCTTCCGTCAAGAACTTAATCATGCCCATTCTCAATGTCTGCCGTCATCTCAAGGATATTCATTACCCCAGCTTTACTGCCCTTTCTGTCATACTTCCGATTTGCAGCCTGCCTTGATGTGTGATCATTTTCCGATGGAGTTTATTTTTCGATCGCCACTCTCTGTTCATTTCCAAGTATCTGGTTGATTAACATTCGTTATTTCACTGCTGTTTCATTCTTCTTCTTCCTAGGTCAATTTCTGGCCGCATCCATCTCATCCACTGGAGCTCCAGAGCATTGTTTCACGTTCTCAAAAGCGGCTGCTGGATGTATAAAGTTTCCTCTTTTTCAGTCTTCACTGATGCCGTCTAATTTCTCCTGTTTCATGCACAAATTCCAAAGTTTCAGCCATCTTTATTCACTCCAGGCTACTCTATCCCCTGACCTTGGGTTTTAATTTGCTCGGAGGTATTACCACTGTAGTCAAATCTAACATATCCTTCTTTGGTGCTACAATGTTGCAATGTCATGTACCCTGATATAGTTGAGCATATTGATCTTGCATGTACCATTTGATCTTGTTATCAGACATGTTTCCGGGCCTTCTCGGAAATATACCATTTTCATCATTGGTAAGTCGTGCATAGCAGAGTTGTGTTTGATCCCCAAAAGCTACCAGCTGAAACTGTTTGATAAGCGCTTCTCCACGTAGGGCTGCTAGAATTCTATCTCCTAAGGAATACCATGGTGCATTTCCCATTTTCCAATCTACATCTGGAGCAACAAAGTCCCTCAAGATGAGCACTGCTTCATCCTTTTTCTGATTTTGTCAGTCAACACCAACAGGTCAGTATCCTACACTATGGTGGAGGATGGGTCTGGATAAACGCAGAGAAGAGTCACAGGGCCTCTTTGCATTCTAATTATACAGTTTATACACCGTACATTTGGTGATCCCAATTATGTTCCTTCTCGTTGGCATGGGCGCTTGACAACCAGCAACAGCAGTCCGCCTCCCAATCTGTCATCGTCCCTATCTTTCCTGTAATGTACGAAGCCCCCTGCGCAAGCAAGTGTGACAACATGCTGCGGTGCTTGCCACTTTTCGTTGGGGGCAATGATCCGCGCATCCTCAAATTTTACTGCTAATTTATCCCATCTATTGCAAACACTACAGGCATTCGTGTATATAATCGTCAAGCATCCGGGAACTAAAAGTTTTTTCCTCTTAGGGCATTTACCGGCATTCTTTACGCCCCCCGAACCGCAAACTCGAGAGCTGCTACCGTTTTCTTGGTTTCACTGACCTCACTTTCCTCAACGATGTTCACAAGCATTAAGAGAGGAGGTTATGAACTCCCCTCCGGTGTCCCACTTTCAACACGATTTCTTACATCTGCCATGTTAGAGCACCTGCTGATTCCGCAACCCTCTCATCCGTGAGTGTTGTAGCTTTTCTTGTTCCCAGCTTCGGTGATTTCAGACTGGCAGGATCTATATCCGCCTTCAAGATTGCATGGGTAATATACTTCCGATCGCATCATACGGCTGGACGTAGTCCCGACCGTTTAAGGGCCTCCTTATTTGTTCTTAGGCAGCTGACGCCCTGTCTCCAGGCCTTAGGTTTGCAAGCCCACTGAGGTGGGTCTTTCTCTTCTGTCGCCTTCTGATGTACCCGCCCTCCATTCTTCTGGCCGCGAGCTTCTTTTTATCGCGGTCCAGTCAGACAGGTCAATGCATTTTAGCCAGCCTACAATATGATATCTAATAACCCTGATCCTCATTCTGCTCTCCTCCATATGCGGTTCTGGAATTCCGTGAATCACCACATTTCTGTACACGCCCGCAGCTATATCACTAATCTTCTTCAGGTTTCTAACCATTTTACAA
Organism: Fasciola hepatica; assembly: GCA_948099385.1. Taxonomy (NCBI): domain Eukaryota; kingdom Metazoa; phylum Platyhelminthes; class Trematoda; order Plagiorchiida; family Fasciolidae; genus Fasciola; species Fasciola hepatica. The sequence continues at coordinate 1,023,674 of CANUEZ040000012.1, read as the reverse complement.
AATATCTTCCTGTCTTCGACTAGGCTCTCCAATAATTTAGCATGATCCTCTAGTTTCGTGGAGATTTTTTGAAGCGGCTTCTCACTGCCTGAAAATTTATTCACCTCACTGTCTCGCACGATAGACAGTTGTTTGTCCCTGACTAGTTCACTGGTCGGCCTCAGTTACACTCTTGTTTTTTCCTACCTTTACCCAGCCCGACTTAGACTTCACCTCCCACCAGAAGGTCCTCCTTACTAAACTTTTCCCCCGGGTTTCTGTTCACTTCAGGTCGAATCACTTCATTTCAGTTCATTTTGCGCAGGACCCGTGTCAGCCAGTGTCGGTCAAGAGCCCAGGATGGTTTCGGCGTTATGCGCCTGAGATTCACTCATGAACGCGAACGTGGTAAAACCTTCCTCTGTGTTCAGTTTGGTAGAGTCTTCTCCTGATCCAGCTTCGCTAAGGAGGAAAAGATAGGAAGCTCCTTATCAAATTACGATCGAGACACAGCAATGTAATCGTTTCCTCGTAAGCTCCAAGTCCTGCCTTGGTCTTCAGGATGCCTTGCCATATTTCACTCCAGATATTCCCCTGCGGCAACCTAGAGGTGGCCGACCTAGAATGCGTAAACTTTTGACCACTATTACTGTAGGCAAAAGTAACCAATAAGTGCCTACTTCTGGGCAGTTCGTATATTGTTGGATGCCAATGGGATGCCGCTAATTGGCTGCTTGCTGTGAGGAAAACTGGTTTCCGACAACTAAAAGACGCCCTTTTGAATGCCGTGCCTGCAGGTGGCTGGAAACTTATCTCCCCTAGCTAGAATCGAATCCAGTGTCTCTCTGAAGCATAAACCTGGCCAAAACTGTTTCAGTACAAACAGTCCTTCCCCTATTCCATCGACTTTTACCGTCTTCTGGCAAGCATCGGAAATTTTGGCCTTTTGCCCCTTCCTCAGGCCAACCTCGGGAGCCAGTTAGTACCTGGCTTCCGGAGTACTGAATTGAGTAGCCCATCGTCTTTTTCAATCTTTGCACAGATCCCGGAGCACTGACGTATCATTTTTTCAAATTTGACGATGGTAACTCGGTTTTTAAACCATTTTTCAATTTTTTCACCTCATTCGTTTTTTCGATTTTCCATGTCATGTCATTTTACACCAACATTTAAATTACCTGCCACTCTAAATTTTTCCACGCCTAGACGATTGCTTTTTCTTTCCTGTTTGCACATTTCTTGGAAGGTTATCCTATGTCTTGGTTTGCTTATTGCGATCACCGAAAGTAGTGGACTTCTCCACATGGAAGCAGTTTGTCATCCACTCATCGTCCAGGAAAAGCAAGAGCTGTTGGAATCAGGAGAACCCAAACCCTAAGAACGCTCAAAAGGGCAGATCACCAGCCGGATGGGCATGTCTGACAAACAGCTAATTTTCCTGTTTTGTTTGCAGACATTAATCTCGTAAATTGCAAACCTTACCAGTCGCTTCGGCTCACGTGCGTTCTTTCACGAACTAATAAGATCAATAATAGTCCCGTGAAAGATATATGGCTCCAATGTTCTCCCAGCCACACGCGAAAGGTGCTTTACATGTCCACTGTGAAAGTCCCACAAAACTTACCAAGACCAACAAAGTTAGGGAAACCTACGAGCCGGAGGCCATCCAGGCTACTTACTCGCTAACTGACTCTTGCAGTGCCTCTTTAATAGCCACTGTGCACACTGTTGGTAAAAAGTCGGGGCACACAGTGTGCCGTCCGTTAGACGCCCGATCTACGCATCACCTGTCAGGCAGCTCCGCCAAAACGGATCTCCCTGAGACATCCGTATACAGCTTCTGTTTCAGCCGTCGCTAGCTGACGCTCCCTGTTGGTATTAACAAGAGCACCTTTCTTGGGTTCGCTTTTACCCCCCGCCTTGGCCGATGGTCCCAACCAGCCAGAAGAAAGAGGACATCAGTGGGCAGCCACGACGGATGCTGCTGGCCAGTACGGTCGCCTATCCAACATTATGGATCATAAGTCAGTTACACTCTGCTAGGTGGGCGCTGGTACTGAAGTTATTGTGCTCCCACATTCTGGTCAAGGTTTAGATCAGTGCCCCTCCTCTAACTTGCGTGCGGCTAATAGTGCTTCTATACAGACCTGTGGACAGGTTTTGAAAACGTTGGATTTTGGTCTTCGTTTAAATTTACATAGGGTTTTCTTGATTGCAGAGGTCCAAAAGCAATACTAGGTATTGTTTCCCTGTATCACTCCGGCCTCTTCGATGGTTCTCGCCGCAAAAGTCTTGTGGATCACGTAACTAATCTGTTTGAACCGGATTTCGGTTGATTTTAACCCAGGCGGTCCTGTTCCACTTAAAACAACCATTTTGCCTTTGCTCGGTGGGCGTAGCTGTTCTTGAAATTTTTGGAACACACAGCTCGTCTCCCTCCATTCTAGTTGAACATCATCTGTACTGACTGGATACTGAATAATGTCAATTCCCCTCACCACTGATATAACCGATTGCTCAGACGAGGCTACTTTCCCCGGGAGGCAACGTGATTTCCATTCTTTGGCCAATGTCTCGTTCCTCAATGCAGACCAGACGGTCCTTCATAATGCGCTGGCTAAGGATGCACTGAAATGTGCAATCCAAAGTCAGGCTGCAGAGATAGCTGAGCTAAAGGCCACCGTCGGCACCCTTGAGGATGAGTTGACCAACCTGAGGAGCTTGGTTATCAAATCCCTCCCGGTGTCCCAGGCAGCCAATCAGGCGTGTGGAGTTTCTGAGCAGTAAATTCCTGATGCCGCCAGGATTTTACAAGACACCGAGAATTGCTCCAAGCGATTCATCCTTTTGAGGTCGCTTCCTCAACTCGGATCACCCTCACGACACCTAAGCCCATGTGTTTAACCACCTTAAGCTCCCTTTCCCACTTAAAGGTCGGTCTACTTGGTTCTCAACCAAAAGCACCAACCGGGTGCACGGCACTCTCATTGAAATTGGCTCCACAGAGGCAGCCGAACGAATTGTATCCTCGGCCGCAAAGCTCATGGAGGAAATTAAAGGGCTCAAGGGAATGTCTATTGATAGGCCACTTCTTCTAAGGCTCCGCAGTGATAAGGCTCTGGCGATTCTGCAACAAATCCTCAGCGTGTGCTCAAGTGTTTTCACAGCAATTACCTGAGCGTCTTGAGTAAGATCCCGGAGCTTCGGCGGCTTGCAGTGGATAAGGAGCCCCAGATCATAGCCCTCACAGAAGCCTGGCTCACCCCTGAAATACTTGATGCCGAAATAGCCATTCCGGGATACTTTACAGTAAGGCAGGACTCCAGTTGGGGTAGTGCCGGCGGAGTCATCATATACTACGATAATTCGATCCCTCCTTCCACTACACTGACAACCCCTACCTTTTCATGTATTGATTGTTTGTGGGCTGTGTTTATCCTCTCTAGGACAGACTACTACTTGGTGTCGTCTACCGTCCTCCCGCATGCGATTCAGCTGATAGTCTAGGTCTCATAGATTTATTAGGCTTTCGGAAGAGCTACACAGTTTTCACCCATCTGTTAGTCACTGGTGACTTCAACTCACCCAGCACCGACTGGCCAAGAGCTGGTGCCTCTAATATCACCTGTGGTGAACCCCTCCCAGATATCGTACTGAAGAACTCACGGGTGCAGAACGTAAGAGACCCGACCAGATACCGCACAGGACACGCCCCGTCCATACTAGACCCGGTCATTACTAATGGTTGGTTCCAAATAGATGTGGCGCACTACTTGTCGCCCCTCGGCAAAAGTGATCACGTTCTCATTGGATTTGACTATATCGTAAAATGGCCCTCTCTTCCCTCAGAAACCAAAACTTTGAGATCCTTCAAAAGGACCAATTTTGACCAAGTCTGTGCATTTATTCGCTCCCAGCTAAATTCAACTAACCCAAGTAACTCTGCTAATGAAACGGCAGAGAATCTCAGAGAGTTAATCTTCTTAGCTGATAGGCTACGTGTACCCAGAATTCGTCGTCCGCGGACCGCCAAGCCACTCCTCCCTCGCCCCAATGGACGCATTCTAGACGAACGCGCACGCTTCTTTGCTAGATGTAAAGCCAAAAACCTTGCCCGTGATGCAGAAGATTTCAGGATCATGCGGAACATATGCAAAGACAAGATTAGGTCCTATCAGAATGCAGTCCAGCGATCTGTACTTGATCAAGCACGGACCAATGAGGCATTTTCCTTTCAGCACATGCGCCGTCTAAGGGGCACAGCTCCGACGCCACTAGCTCTCAAAGACAGTGCCGGATCTCCAATCACTCCCCTTAGCCAATTAGTCGAGGTCTCCAGCTCCTACTTTCGTACAATTTTTAGCTCCATACCCGTATCATCCCACCCTACCATACACCCGATATCTCTAGCCACTACCCTTAACCGCGTTACTATTCCCATTGGTGCAGTCGCACATGGTTTCTGACGGCTCAACCAATATTGCTCCATGGGTCCTGACCTAATCCACCCCCGCATTCTCAAGGAAGCCGTGGACATATTGGTCGCTTTTTATGCCGTTTTTGCGAACATTGCCATGTACACAGACGGTGTAACCCTCTGAGGTTCAAGCGTTGAAGACCTGCAAGTAGCAGTTGATGAAACAAAACGCTGGTCCGAGGATTGGAACCTCCCAGTTATAATAATAATAATAATTGTATATTTCGGATGCGCCCGAAGCATGCTAGAATGCATGATCAGATGATTATAGTGATGCCGGAATGACAATTCACAAAAGGGTACAACAAGTGCATGCAGAGTATCAGAGAGAGTGCTATAATGAACTAAAACTGTAGCAATGCCCGGCAAATTTGAAGGTCAAGGTCGAATGATGTCAGTTGGTCTGGAGTACATGCATAAGTGGTATATGAAATAATTACCACTAGTGGAAATTCGAACATATTGGAAGGAAATGTTTTTGGCGCGCTACAGAATATGAGAGGCATATGGATAGAAATCTCGTCGAAGCGTTCGGTGAATTATTCACTTTACTACAGGCATGTCAAGAAGTATTAACATGGGAATATTTCAGTCTGCAAAGATGGTAGTATATAAAGTGGTGGCTGTATACTGGAGGAATCATATATGTGGCAAACAATTGCGTATCTCTTGGGAGGGATACTACCAGAGTGATGGTGGCAGGGAACGGCCGGAGTAAAACAGGTGAGCGTGCGGCAAGTTGTTAACTTTATGTAGGGTTGGTATGAAATGTCAGAGCGGAAGTGGAAGACTAATCAATATTGACCGTGTGGTTACATCCATTATACAGGTGTTCAGTTCTGCGAGAGGAAAGGTAAAGTAATCCACAGATAAGTGCACGTCAATAGATGAATGCTGTGTGGTATGTACCATGCAAAAATGACAGATCAATAAAACTGCCCAGGTATATCGCGGGAAGCGGCCGTGGATCAACGAATATAGAAATAAAATGTATCGGCCGGTGCAGATAGTGGTGTGATTTAGAGGCTGGATACGGGGTCAGTTTCGGTAATATAACACGAATGCAACATCTGGCAGATTGAAGGTGTCGATAAGGGTGATGGTATAGTAAGTAGACGGTGAGTGCCACATTTCTAAAGACCAATTTGACAGGTGTAACAAATAATGGGAACGGAGCGGTGATGCTGCATGGGAAGTGTATCGAAGACGTTCAATCGTGGAGGGAACGCAGTGATCTACAGAGCCCGAACACTCGATGCAACAGCATTGCGGATGCGATCGGATGGACCGATGAAGAGTGCAGGTAGTTACTAATTGCTTCGCTGCCCACTGGAGGACTACTGAAAGATGTGTCAGCGCCGGACGTTTTTTTTGGTGACCGATGAAGCAATGAACAGTGACAAAAAAGGTGCCAGTGTTTGAACAGTATTAGGGGGTTCTAACACGGAACGGGCATAATGACATATGGGATTAAAATGAGTTGTATGAATGCAGTGAGATCGAGTAGTCCAGGTTCAAGAAGTCCGATGGCGGGAATCTTGGGGAAAGCGATCGTGAGACGGGCGAAAATGAAGTTGTGTGTAAATCTCGTTTGTCCTGTCCAGCAAGAAAGGGTCCAAGTTATTCCTGGGAAGTGGATGGCGACAATCGTCCCTAGGGTGCAGGTTCTGAAAACAAAACGGAGAGGGCTGCAGTCTGGCAATTCTACCAGCTGTGGGTTGGGGGAGAAAGACAGAACACCAATATCATGCCAGTAACAGAAATGGGTGGTCGCGACGTTGAGGTCTTGTTTTTTGGATTAAACAACATACGGAAAGCGGAGAAGACCGGTACTAGCGACTAATTCTTGTGAGGCTTAGTGAGAGTTACCAAAAAAGCAAGGAAGCGAGAATAGGCGACACTGGGGGCAAATACTTATGTGTAGTTCGACGAATGGTTTATGGAAGACCACATCGATTGTGGCGATTCGTTCATCAGAACGAGGCCTGGAATCTTGTGTTGAAATAGGGTCTCAATGAGTAAGTAGTTGAAGCGTGGATGAGACTGGTACCTTGAGGACCATATTATATATGCTGCTATGTATTTTCTAGCATTATAAATGCTCTTATACCTGGCGGCAGCTGATAAAAAAATAAGAACCTAACCGACTATGGTAAAATCTGACAGCATGAAAAAAGAATCACCGGAGTAACGGTGGCCAGTAGGGGGTCGTGGTCAGAAGCGTTGAAAATAGGAAGTGGCTAGACAAACACGTGGAGTGTGCTGTTGACAGCCATGGAATATAGGTTGGACTGCTTTTATTTGTTAACTATAATACAGAATGCTCCTTACCATCCGTTGGTAATAACTGTCTACTGAACAAAGTTGTTAAGCTTTTGGTTAGTATCCCAGGCCCAGTTCGTAGGCTCGGGTAATAGACATGTAGGGATCATGCATACGGATCAGTTTTTGGACAGTTAGATGTTTATTTATTTCTTTTTTGAATAATAAAGAGGCCGAAGACATTGACCTAAGTTGAGGTGGGAGTTTGTTCCAGAGGGAAGAATATTTAACAATAAAGAAGTCTGACCGCATCGCAGTCCTGGATACTGGAATCAAGACCATAGAGTCCCTATGTCGTAAAGAATAGTTGGAGGGAGTTTTGACCTGGGGGGCTGAATTGCAAGATGTACGTTTTACAATATTGCAAAAGAACGACAGGTTCATTCGTAGACGGCGCAGCCATAGGGGCTCTAGGTGCAATATTTCACACCTTTCCATATAATTTAAAGGCGAGTAATATCCTAGTAGTTGTTTGGTAAATCTACGTTGTACATTCTCAATTGCAAATCTGTCAATCTGCCGCATGTTAGAAAAGACGACAGTGCAATATTTCAGAAGTGGTCTGACATGAGTTTTAAAAATGCTTAGCTTGCTCTCTGTAAGACTGAAGGTTCTATTAATCAGACCAATTAGCCGTCTAGCTTTAGCAACCTGCACGGCCGAATGTTCGGAGAAATTAAATGTACAAGAATATTGTAATCCCAAGTCCCTTACTTCCGGACTGTTGGGGATGAACTGATCATTAGTTTTAAACATTCCCGCGGGAACCTGACACTTATACATAAGGATACAACTTTTGACAGCGGAGAATTTCATCAACCATTGGTTGCTCCATGAGTCTAGCGATAGTAAATCGCTCGTTATGCTAGCAATGGTAGAAGCTAAGGCGTCAGGTTCAAAGGAGTACATAATTTTTATGTCATCTGCAAAAAGGAACGCAGCCCCGTGTGTGATGACGTTGAAAATGTCATTACCATATATAAGAAAAAGTAAGGGACCTAGTACACTACCCTGAATAACTCCACTAGTAACTGGTCGAGGTGATGATAAACTGCCATCAACGTCCACCACCTGCTTTCGGGATGTTAGATATGATGAAAACCAACTCAGGATCGGGTCAACAATTCCGTAGGTTTTCATCTTCGCCATGAGCCTATTGTGGGATACTCGATCGAAAGCTTTAGTCATGTCAAGGAGGATTACAATCACTGATTTACCACTGTTAGTGGCCGTAGTTATTAGGTTAAGGAAGTCGCACATACAGGTGGCGCAGGATCTTTTTTGAAGAAAACCGTGCTGTCCAGTGTTAATGAGGTTATTGTTTAGTAAATGAGTTGTCAGCTTATTTTTTATCAGTCTTTCCATAATTCGGGAAACTATAGGGGTGTGGTTCACTGGTCGATAGTTGGTTAGGTCCTGGCGTGAACCTTTCTTAAGAATTGGGATAATAACTGATGTTTTCCAATGGGAGGGGAAAACGCTACTGCTCATAGATAAATTAAAAACCTTTGATAGCAAGAATGGGATATCAGTGCCACCTAGACTAAAAGTAGCCGGTGGTACGGCATCTGGCCTGGGGTGGTATGACCTCCTAATTTTAGTTAGCTGTACTGTTAAGTCGTTCGGGTGAAATGTAACCGCTGAGAACTGTGCAGATGTCAGCGGCTCAACGTGATATAGGCATGGGGAGTCATCGGTCGTTAGAGACGAAGCAAAATAGGCACTGAATGCCTCGGAGATCTCTTGGAAGTTCGTTATATAATTGTTGTTATATATAACGGATGAGATAGGAGAACTGCACTGGCTGTTTCTCAGCTTCATCAGCTTAGATAAAGCTTCGGACCTCTTGGGGTGACTCAGCGCCCTTAATTCCTGTTTTTTACTGCGGGACATTTCAATCAATTTCATAGAATTAGATAAACGGTTCATTTGCAAGAACAACGAAAAGTCTCTCGACCTAAGGAATTTGCGTTGTAGCATAGAAAGCTTCTGCTTTAATCGACAAAAACTGTTTGGTTTATCTCGTCCAGGTAGACCTTGGGTTGGGGTGATTACGTCAAGACATGCATTTAGTGTGGAGTAAAGATGATCCACCACGGTATGCAAGTCATCAGATAAAAAGAAAGTATCCCAGTTCTGCGAGCGAATGAGTGAGGGTAATTGATTCCAGCTAGCTTGGTGGAACGGTCTTTTAACGGTTGGTTTGTGAACGGTTCGTGCTGGCACTGAAAACTCACATTTTACCGGCAAGTGGTCACAACCTGGGATGCCGTTCACGATAGATGTGTGCACGCGAGATAATCCTACCGTAAAAATGAGATCAAGGATGTTACTGCCTCTAGTTGGGCACATCACATGTTGAGTCCATCCTCCTAAACGAATGCTGGTCAAGAAGTGTATTAAGTGATGTGGAGCTTTCAAAGTGGACCAACGTATGCCTGGTGCGTTAAAGTCGCCGGCCACCAGTTTTGGGCCGGGTATGTCCGCAACAACGTTTAACGCCTCTATGATGGGCAGAAAGTCGTTTTGACTAGTATTCGGGGGGCGGTAGATGCAACTAACAATGAAGTCAGAACATCCTGTAGTGACCTGTAGCCAAACTGAATCCGGCAAGTTATCGAGTATGGGATGCTGAAATATTTTCGCTCGCATGTTTTGTCTTACATATATAAGACAGCCTCCCCCTCTCTGAGTGAGTCTATTTTTCCTGAAAGCTTGGTATTCGGTGATAGCGATATCCTCGTTTGGAGTGTTGTCTGTCAACCAGGTTTCGGTAATTAAAATAAGGTCGTAATCAGACGTGAGCAGTAATATACGCAGCATTCGCATCTTATTCACTATTGAGCGTGCATTCAGCATAAACAATGAGAACTGTTTAGTGGAGTCAAGGTTAACGTTAAGATCTTTATAGGATTCCGAAATTGCATTTGCTGAAGGCGGATCGGATGACGCAATCATTATTCCTTGAGATGGAGTAGTCGGTAATGTGGATGGTGAAATAAGCTGAGTAGAAACACTTGGCGTGGCAGTCAGCTTGGTTGCTAAGCTAAGCTGGGTGTGGCTAGTACTGATGAGATTCGTTAGATTGGAAGGATGTCGGCGGTTGGTAAGTCTACTTAGCGCGGAACAACACCGCGAAAGATCACTATCGAGTGCTTTACTATTGGTAGATACTGGTGGCTGGGGCGTAGAAATATGAGGAGGGAGGGTTAAGTAGCTGTTAAGTGGGAAAGAAAAAGGACGTGTAGCAGCCTCAGGTATCTTGGCACCTGCCTTAATACGGGCGGTAACACAGAGGCCCTCTTGACATCAGTAATTTGATGGGCTGTAACCTGGAGGGGGAATGTGAAATGGAAGTGGGATATACGGGTGTTGGTTGGCGTAGAGACTGGGAGGTCGTGGGTACTGTTGTAAGTGGCCTGCGGTAGAAAAAGGATTCAGGGTGGGTGAGATATGTGAACGATAAGAGGAAAGAGATTCATGTGAGAAAATATTACTTAGGCTACGATAGAAGTTATGTAGAACACTAAAGTAATCGTTTGGTATGAATGGTGGCGTTGTTGAAGAGACCCGGAGGTTAGTTGTACCAGCCTGATGAGGATGATAACCAGGTGAAGAGAACGCGATACTGGGTGGAATGTACGGTGCAACTAGTGGTTGGTGGTTTGGATTGGGGAGATAGGTCTTGAATGACGTTTTCTTGTCCATTGTTGCACTCCGTGTTGCCTCGCTTGGGGTCCTTAGCCGTTGGGAGTGTGGCTTGATGAGTGAGTTAGGATTGACCGTAGTGTCAACAACGTGCAGTCCACCTAGTAATGACGTTTTCGCTGGTTTGGGGGATGGCCTAGGCACCGTAGATTGCCGAGTGGCTATTGGAGCCGAGTGGAGAGATGGCAAAGAAGAATTTGGGGTGACTCCGCTGATGGGTTGAGGATTTCTGGGTATGGCTGTTAAGCCAGTTAGGCGGTTCGCATCGTCATCGATCGTGGCCGATATTTCGGTGATAGGTAATGGTGGAATCGAGTTAGTCAGCACAAGAGAGGACAGCTTGCCAGGGGTAAACTCTATGCTTCTTGGTTTCTTAGGCGCTGGCTGGTGAGGTGACGTTGAACTGGATATATCTAAATCGACGTCAAACATATGGGATCGATGTTCTGGTGAACATGAAGCCGAATTGATATTGCATGCATTTTGCGCATCGTCAGACTGAGAAGAAGCGGATAGTTGAGGGCGGACAATTTTTGACGAAGTTGAATGCGTGCTGGTGGACCTGGCGAATTCCCTTTGTAATGGGGTTTTGTCGGCAGCAATTTTAATGTTCTTGAACGGGGATCTCAAAGCGACGGTGGATTGGCTCTTAATGGATTGTTTAGCGGGTTCCTCTTCAAGAAATTTGAACAACACTGGACAGGATTTGCGTTGAATGTTCTTTCGTAGCCGAAAGCACTGGCAGGGGTGGTGTGCCATATTAATAGAACTTAGAAGGTTATGTTTTACTTTCTCAACAGGGATTCTGTCGGGAATATTAAATACCACAGCATTTTTTGAGTTACTGATTCTTCGAACTATTTCTGAGGCAATGGCGTCTATGAAACGCCCAGCCGTGACTAGGTCTAGGGTTGACGGATTTGTTGGAGGGTCAGAGATATACGTGAGCGGAATTAGCTTGGATAGGGTCGTATCAATCAAAGAAATGTGGCTACTGAGATTAAGAAGATTGTGTTCTATGGTCTCTGCCCTTTTGTTTGCCCCTCCAAATACATCGGTCAGGCTAATGCGTGAGCATGTCTTTTGGCAGAGAGACTGGTCACACGTTTCCCATTAACGGAGCAACCACACTGCCTAGAGTTGACCGACACAAGGCGCTCGGTTTCTGGTTAGGTTGTACCTTGTCCTTCTCTCATCCTCACCAACTTGCGAGCAAGTCAGCCTCTCGAGTCCCGAATGATTCGAAGGTCCTTCCCGCGCATATCTAAGGATGATTTCCCCATAATTTTCGGCACGTATATCCGACCTCTGTTGAAGAACGGTAGTCAGATAATGCACTCTGGTCTTGTCCGAGACCGTGAGATCCTAGAAGGGGTCCAGAGGACCTCCACCAAAGCGGTAAGGGGTCTATCCCACCTACCCTATCCCGTCCGCCCTTCCGTCTCTCTCCAATCTCTATCCCCTTGACTTAAGACACGTAAGAAGTGATCCGTTTTTGATGTTCCACCTTTTTGAATCAAATCAAAGTGATTGCTTCTTCTCCATCTGTCCAGCCTCTTCTCTCCGTGGTCACAGCAGAAAGGTTTTCAAACCGAGGCCACACACTTCACTAAGGATTAACTTTTTTAGCTATAGGGTTATTACTATGTGGAACGCACTTCCGGAAGACGTTGTTCTCTCGCAGAACAAAACTATCTTCAAGAAAAAGCCAGACCTCTACCTGGGCCTCTCCCAATAATTCATTGTCAAAAAAGCGAAATAGATGTATTTTGTTGCACATATGTTCACGAATGTCGCACCCCCACTCCGCCCAAGGCAGTGTCCACAGTGAGAAAGAGCATGATGTTGTGTATTTTGTTTTTGCTGCCACCCCCGCCCCCCGCTTCTCTTTGCTCTCGTTTTAGCTCGCTGAATCCGACGGAAGATCAAGGATTTCCTCGAGAACCGGGACAACTGGGCTGAAAGCCTCGAACCCGTGTAGTACTTCAAGACTATTTGCCGTAACCATCTCGGTAGGTCACCACATAACACACCGGGCCGCAAAGTTTTTGCTGGTGCTTGTCGTCTTGTGCCCCACAAAATTAAAACCACGGAAGCTGATTAAGAGCTCGTGCTCGATTAAGTCGGCATTCGCGCTCCAAGTATCCCTTGGACTTAACCACCTAGTGTGACCCCTAAAATGTCAGGAGGTTAGTGACCTTGTGGAGATTATACAACCCTCAAAAATATCACTGTTGCAGGTGGGTGCCCCGTTCCACATATTCAGAAAGTCGTGGTCAACCTCATGGGAGCTCATGTGTTCCTGAAAGAGATCTAGCGCGTGTCTTTCACCAGGTTCCCATAGCAGATAAAGGTATGCTTAAGGCAGCGGTAACTATATACCTCGGCCTCCTCGAATTTCTAATAATGCCACTTGACTTACCTGAAGCTGCACAAACCTTTTAGCCTTTCGTCGACCAGGTTAACAGAGGTTAAAATTCAGTTTCCTCCAGCATAGACGACCTGTTAGCAGCCAGCAGTTCTGAGAGTGCGCTTAAGCAAAACTTGAATCGGCTGTTTGAGCTCTTGGCCGCACACGGCATAACGGTATATGTGTAAAATAAGTGTCCTTGGCCAAAGGTCCTTTGAGTTACTAGGCCATGTGACAGATAGACGTAGTATCCGACCCTTGAAAGGATAGGTACGGGCTTTTCATGACCTCTTGTTACCTGCTCCACCAGGAGCAGTTCATCGTTTCAATGGGACGGCAAGCTTTCATCGCTGTTTCATTCCAAACCGTGCACATCTAATGCAGCCGTTAGCAGATTTACTTCGGGTGGCTAAAGATGGTCCAGCTGAATTACCCGAGGATGGTAAACCTGCCTTCAATGCAGTTAAAGGCCCACTGGCCTCTGCTACTTTGCTCGTTTATTTCAATGTCAAAATCCGCCCGAGTGCATCTGTCGAAGCCTCTCACAAAGTGACAGGGGGTGTGTTCCAGTAGAGGCCCACCTCACAACAGAGACCCCTGGCCTACTTCTCTCGTCGTCTCCCACCAGCCGAAAGTGTGCATTCTACATTCAGTTTGGGACAACTCGCAGTTTACAGCACTGTTACACGTTCTCACTAGACCAGACGGTTCATGACCTTTTCCGATCACAAACATTTGACTAAAGCTTTTCAGAGTCAAGTCCACAAAAACTGGCCATGTGAGATGCATCTTTTAGAATTCGTGTCACAGTTTTCCAGTGATGTTCGTCAAATTTCTGGCGCTGACAACGTTGTCGCTGATGAAATCTCGGGAGTAGACTTTAGTTCTAGTGAGCCACTGGTCACAGACTTCGGAGCTTCGCTTGCAGCCCGCAGTTTGGAACTGGTTTTCGCCGACCTAAGCCGGACCATATCACTCGAACCTTCGGAGATTTCTTTAACCATTTTCTTGGGCCCTATGATTTTTCGCACAAATTTACGGCACCCACTCACTATCGTGCCAACTGTAACACACGTTTGAGCAATGCGTAGCCAAATCCACAACGGATCCCGAAATCAAAGGGCGATTATCCGTGATATTCTACGATACTAGATTATTGAATGAACAATGACAACAAAAAAGACACAAACCTCAATAATGAGATCACAGGGACTCAACAAAATGTGAAATCAAATTGCGGCGTGCGAGCAAGGAGCACGTGCGTCACGCAGGTCCCGAACAAGAATATGACAAAGTAGCGCTCTGGGCGCGAACAAACAACAATGGGTCCATAAAAACAAACAGCTATTGATATTGAAATTGTATATTTCTTGACAGTGGTCAATACACATGCACAAGGCAAGATCATAGAGTACAGTAGTAAGTTATTCACTATTTCTACATTTATGAGTCACACAGCAACCGAAATACAGCGGTAAAGTCATGTAGTGTTTAACTGAACTAAAGTGGTAATGGTCGAAGCGGGAACTGCAGATCGGTTTTGAATTCGGTGAGGGCGGAGTGGATAGCTAGACAAACGTGGGATTGCTGATGTAAGCGATAACTGTACTGTCTCTAAGGAGTAACCGGGCGGAAGAGATGACAAAGAACATGGTTAAAAGTAAAGTACCCATAGGGCTATCAACGTGCAGTGAGAGATGCCAGCGAAATATAGAACAAAGGTTCAGCATTGGGTAACTAATTGTGGGGGAAGCATATGAAATAAATGCAAGTGAGTCAAAGGTGATAATAAAACGGACCTTTTGTGAGGGTGATTTCAGTGTCATATAGAAATTCACATGAAGGCGAAAAGCTTCACAAGGATTTCAGTGAAGTTTAGAAGAGCTGAAATGGCACATGGACGCGTAACGGACGTTCAAAGAAGAGCCGTCAAAGAAATAGATTGGAGGAGACAAGCGCTACTGGTGCGGCTAGGCAGAAGTGGGAAGAGTGTAAAGAAAAAAAACATCAATAGTGTAAGCAAGTGAGTGATGTTAAGAAAAACATGGAACTGCAAAGGTTTAAGGGGGATTTTCCACGACCAGTCGTTACATCGCCCACCAAGATCCTCCCGAATCCTTAGCAGAGTCAAGGGTTTCGTATAAAGGTACTAATTCTTCCCACTTACCTAAGCCATGCTGTCACTGCGCGTGCCCAATGCTTGTCGTCCACTTTCTACTCATGGTCGCGCCCAATCCGGCGGCCAAACCGACGCGAGGCTATTTCACATCTTCCACGAGAACAACCGACCGATTGTGGGCGTGAAGGGGAAACACAGATGCTTTCCTTGGAAGGGCCGTTCTGCCCTGGCTGTATGTGCTTGCGTGAGTGTGTGTGTGTGTGATGTAATCGCCGCTACTTCCACATGTGCAAAAGACATTTCAGTGACGTCAACAAAAAACAAACGGCGAAAACTGTCACGTGTTTGATATGGGGTACGGGGTATAGTGTGCATCGGGTATGTGTGCATGTGCCTGGATGTATAATCGAATCACATGTACCACCACATAACAAAAAAGGACTTTCTGCAACGCCAACGAAAGACTGTGAGCACTGTGACTTTTTTGACGGAGACCATGTGGTATAACGAGTACAACGTAGGTGAGTGTGCGTCGGGGTGTATGATGGTTCGATACGTCAGTGTGTCGTGATCGCTTCCATATATGGTGTAACAGCCGGTCGTGGAAAATCCCCCTTTTTCCCTCGCGATTCAGTGTTTTTTCCCAACATCACTCATTTCCATACACTATTGACTTGTCTTTACGAACTGGTTGTTTTTCTGGACCAATTGTTGTTTGTTCGCGCCCAGAGCGCTATTTTGGCACATCCTTGCTCAGGACCTGCGTGACGCACGTGCTGTCTGCTCACACGCTGCTATTCGGTTTCTCGTTGTTGAGTCTTTGTGATCGTATTATTGAGGTTTGTATATTGTTTATGTCATTGTTTATTTTATTAATCTAGTATCGTAGAATTATCACGGATAATCGCCTTCTGATTTCGGGATCCGTTGCGAATTTGGCTACGCATTGCTCAAACGTTCGTAACAATACTCAATAGATCTATTTGGAACGAGGAAAATTCACGCAAAATGCCAAGGAAAGGATCAAAGGCAGTCGAACCCGGACAGGAAGTAATACGGCAAGTCTCTGGGGAGGTTTTGGGTACTGATGATTCTTTAGTTAACGCTAGATCGCCTAGTCCTGTCAGTGCTAGCTCATGTGTTATTGAAAGCAATATTGATCATAAGGACGTTGATTTATATAAGCTGAGAATAATAGAACTAGAGCAACAGTTACTTTCGGCTAGACTACAGGCGCATGAAGCAGAGAAGTGTACACAGAAACAGCGAGAGTATAGGACCAGTGACTTCGACACTTCCGATAGGTTAGAGTGCAATAAGGTAGGGAACCCCACGCAGGTCGCCGACTACAAACCACCATCGATCGATCTGCCTAGAGTGGAGTTAACGGTTTTCGACGGGCAAGCTGAGCAATATTGCAAGTTTGTCAAACAGTTCGAGACGTTCGTTGAAAACAAGGTAACCGACCCTGGGCAAAGGCTTCTTTACCTTACTCACTACTGCCGAGGCCGAGCGCGAGAAGCTATCGACGGATGCACCATGCTCGATCCAGAACAAGGCTACACAAGGGCAAGAAAGATTCTGAGGGACTTGTTTGGCCAACCTTTCAAAGTAGCCCGTAACCTAATAGAGGGCGTGATGGCAGAGGCAAAGAAAACCAAGGGCGACGTCTACACCATGGCCGACCTGGTGATCAAGATGCAGAACTGCTCAATAGCTCTCGACCATTTAGGTTACAGAGCTGATCTAGACGCCATGCACACTTTGGAAGGCATAGTCCGTCACCTCTCTCCCGAACTACAGGGTCGGTGGGCGGAAGAAGCTGAACGGATAAGCCGAGGCGACAGAGAAGCCAACTTCGAAGACCTGACTGAATACTTAGACAGGCAAACGAAGATAGCTGACAGCAGATTCGGCCGACTCATTCGGGACAGCAACCGAGCAAACAAGCCCGGTACTAGCCAAGTCCAAACCCCTGTACGGGAACATCCAAAGTACCAGCCTTGGACCAACACACACGTCATTTCACGAGATGCCACGGCGAAACCAAATTGCAGATCCTGTGGTACTAGCCATGGCCTACCAGAATGCCCCAAGTTCGGCAATGCCACAATAGACGAACGGTGGGGAATGGCGAGGATGGCAGGAGCATGTTTCATCTGTCTCAACACCACGCACCGGGCAGCAGCCTGTAGAACAAGGAATCGATGTGGTTACGAGGGCTGCACGGGCAGACACCATCGGCTGCTGCATCAGGCGAGAATAACCATATCCGAGGCGAGTGCCAAGCCCAGCGTGATCTGTTCAACTTCACAATCTGCCAGTAAACCGGTACGTTTAGGCGTAGTGGCCGTGGGAGTAGTGACTCCGACTGGGATAGTCAAGGCGTTGGCTTTCGTTGATAGTGGATCCGACACCACTTTAGTGAAAGAGCGGTTTGCCGACAAACACCAACTGGCTAAAGGTGCGACGTCGTTAGCAGTGAGCACGGTGGGCGGAACACAGGTAATGACTGCCGGTAGATTAAGGCTGCAACTCATCTCTCTAGACACTAACGAGGAAATTGAACCAACGGAGGCATTCACGTTAGCGGATCTTCCCATGCGAGCACCAAGGTCGGTGAACGCAATCTTGACTCGATGGCCCCACCTGCAGGATGTAACCGTCGTAGACTGGGAAGATGATGAGGTGGATCTCCTCATCGGATGCGACGTGCCAGAGGCGCATTGGGTGCTTGACCAAAGAGTGGGCGACCGCCAGGCACCTTATGCCGTACGCACGGCTCTGGGATGGATGTTATACGGTCCAGTAGGGGTACGCGGTTCCGTGAATTACTTATCCGCCGAAACGGACCGCATAGAGTATCATCTGCAACGGCTTTATGAAAAGGAGTTTCATGACATTGGGGACGAAAGACCGACGTTGTCTCAAGAGGATCACTTCGCTCTACAAACGGTGCGGCAAGGCTCTAGAGGCCTCAAAAAACAGTTCGAGGTTCCCCTCCCATGGCGCACACCGGTCGACCCGTGGACTGACAACAGAAATTATGTTCTCCAACGATTACTACGACTAAAAGAACGCTTCATTCGAGACCAGAATCTGTGGGAACGATACGCGGATTTGATGAAGCGAAACGAGGACCTCGGTTACGTTGAAAGGGTGCCTGTTAACACCGACAGCAAAAGGGGTATCTGGTATCTGCCTCACCATCCGGTTATCAACCCCAAAAAACCCAATAAACTGCGCGTGGTTTTCGACTGTGCGGCCAAGTTTCAGGGCAAGTCGTTAAACGATCGCCTACTACAGGGGCCTGACTGGACCACACCACTGATCGATGTTCTGTG
Organism: Fasciola hepatica; assembly: GCA_948099385.1. Classification (NCBI taxonomy): domain Eukaryota; kingdom Metazoa; phylum Platyhelminthes; class Trematoda; order Plagiorchiida; family Fasciolidae; genus Fasciola; species Fasciola hepatica. The sequence goes on along the minus strand of CANUEZ040000012.1, from coordinate 1,005,315 downwards.
CCGTTTCAGAGTGGGTAAAGTGGCTTTGTCTGCCGACATTAGGGAAATGTTCCATCAGGTGAAGATTCCGGTAGGAGAACGAGATGCTTTGCGTTTCCTGTGGTGGGAAGGGAGCGACCGGGACAACGCAGTGGTGAATTATAGAATGACCGTCCACCCCTTCGGAGCCATATCGTCACCATTTTGTGCCAACTACGCCCTCCGAGAATCAGCGAACAAACATGGCGATCTGGTACATCGGACGGTGGTAGAAAGCGTCAGCAGGAACTTCTACGTCGACGACTACCTTGGGTCATTCGATGATGTGGAATCAGCTCTAGAGCAGTTCAGGGGTCTGACGAGATTGCTGGAAGAGGGTGGCTTCCATCTAACTAAATGGATGTCGAACGCTTCGGAAGTGCTGAAGGTCATCCCGTATCACGAAAAGGTCGAAAGGGTAAGAGATTTGGACGGCTCTCCACTTCCTATCGAGCGCACTTTAGGGATACAATGGGACGCGGAAACGGACGATTTTGTTTTCGAACTGAACGTTCCCGAGCTGCCAATAACCCGTCGTGGCATACTATCTGCCGTCTCAAGTTTGTTCGACCCGCTCGGTTTCGTCTCACCATGGCTGCTACCCGGAAAGATCTTGCTGCAGCGGCTGTGCCGTAAGAAAGTTGATTGGGACCAGTCACTGGACCGAGGGGACCGGCTGGACTGGGAGGAATTTTTGAACACCTTGAAGAAATTAGGGGACATAAGAATACCACGATGTTTGACCCCTGGCCATACGACACGGACTGGAGAACTACATGCCTTTTCCGATGCATCCGAAGTCGGTTATGGAGCTGTGGTGTACGGACGATGGTGCGCAGGAGATGGACAATATACCACGAGGATCCTGTTCGCCAAAGCCCGCGTTGCTCCACTGAAGTCGGTCTCAATCCCACGCCTTGAACTCAGCGCAGCCGTGTTGGCAGTCAGGGTGGTGCAAGCTGTGAAGAGATGTTTCGATCTCTACATTTGGTCGGTGAGCTTCTGGACGGATTCAACGATAGTACTTTACTACATTAACAACGTACGGAGCCGGTTTAGTACTTTCGTTGCTAACCGGCTCACGATTATCCACGATGAATCGGCCACGCACCAGTGGAGTCATGTCAGGTCTGGCGATAACCCGGCCGACCTGTGCTCTCGAGGTGCGAACAACTTCAGGCAACTGGACACGTGGACGAGAGGGCCGAACTTCCTGCAATTGCCCAAACAGGACTGGCCCGTGTTCGAATTAAAACCCCCTACGGAATTGGAACTGGAGATCAAAGGCGTAGTGATAGCAACCAACGTCGTCGAAGCGTCGCCCATTTTACCGCGACTGGTCAGGTTTTCTTCCTGGATGAAGACGCTTCGTTCGCTAGTTTGGTTAACCAGGTTCAAGATAAGTTTACTAGTCATGAAAGGGCTACGGCCCTCAGGCCGGATACCGGTCGGCCCGATAGGTCCCGATGAGCTACAAGCGGCAGAGTACGATATTTTCAGAATGATACAACGCGAGGCTTTCGCCCGAGAACTCAAGAGGGCGGAAGAAGTGGGGCTGACCAATGAAGACATGCCATCTCCAAGAGGCGAGCTGAAGCGTTTAAACCCCAAAATCATCAACGGACTGCTGCGGGTGGATGGTAGGCTGACCAACGCCCACCTGAACTTCGACACAAAGTATCCTATACTGCTGCCTGCGAGACAACCCGTAGTAGAGCTAATGATTCAACACGTCCACGCCGTAGAGGGACATGCCGGGGAAAGTCACGTGACGAGTGTCATCCGAAAGTGCCTTTGGTTGTTGAGAGGACGAGAGACTGTAAAACGCGTGATCCGACGGTGTGTGCAATGCAGGAGACGCAATGCCACAGCAGGCAAACAACTCATGGCCCCGCTACCAGAATGCAGGGTAACTACGGGCTGGTGGCCGTTCAGTGACACCGGGTTGGACTATTTCGGGCCCTTGTGGATCAAGTGCGGGAAAAGATTAGAAAAGCGATACGGATGTATCATGACGTGCATGAAATCACGTGCGGTGCACCTAGAAGTCGCACATTCGATGACGACCGATTCTTTCTGCGGGCATTGCAGAGATTCATCAACCGAAGAGGCGTACCGGCCGACATATACTCAGATAATGGATCGACCTTTGTGGGCGCTCAACGGGAATTGCAGCGTTGGCACAAGAACATAAACAGGGACGAACTGCAGAATCGAACCGTGGCCTACGGCATACGCTGGCATTTCAACCCCCCACAGGCCAGTCACCGAGGCGGCATATGGGAACGCATGATCCGGTCCGCCAGACGGATATTGCTGTCAATCATGGAGCAGCAGCCGCCCGACGACGAGACCCTGAACACCGTCATGACTGAGGTGGAGCGAATCCTGAACAACCGCCCCCTGGTTCCAGTATTGAACGGCGACCCCACCCACCTGGCGCTCACCCCAAACGACTTATTGACGCTAAGGTCGAACGAGGGTTTCCAAGGGCCGGTAAACCTTCGTGGGAGCTACCTCCACGGGTGGAAGCAAGCGAACTATCTGGCCAAGGTCTTCTGGAGGCGATGGCTACGGGAGTACCTACCGGCTTTGCAGACTCGACAGAAGTGGATGGCCAAAACAAGACCATTCAAAGTTGGGGACGTGGTTATGATCGCCGACGAACGCGCACATTTCAGCGCTTGGTCTTTGGGAGTAGTTACGGAAACCATCAAAAGCACCGACGAAATGATAAGAACGGTGAAGGTGAAGACAGCTAACGGAGTGCTCATTCGTGACATACGCAGTATTAACCTACTCGAGAGCGAAGACGGAGCTGATAACCCCGAGGCTCAGTAGACCTTTTCACACTAGTCATCGAGGTGGATAAAGAAACACCATATATACCACACAATCTCCGTCAAACACGTTAAGGTGCTCGCGGTCCCTTCGTTGACATTACAGAAGGTTCTTTCCGATATGTGGTGATGAGTGCGATTCCATTATACATCCCGATACATACGCGCATGCACGACGCACTCTACATCCCGTAAACCCATCATACATGTGACAGTGTTCTTTGTTCGCCTTTTGTTGACGCTACCGAATGCCCCTTGCACATGTGGAAGTAGTGGAGCTCAGGTCACACATGCATGCTACATTTACTCGTTTTCTTGCCACGCGGTCTTTTGTTGACATTGCAGAAAGTCCTCCTTTGATGTGTAGTCATAACTGTGATTTCATTGTAACCCCGGCACACACGCACACGCACGCACACACACGCACGCACGCACGCACACACACACACACTCAAGCGCGTACATCCAGGACCGGACGGCCCCTTACGAGGACAACGTCTATGTGACCATTCACGCCCGCCATCGGTCATTTGGTCCTGTGGAAGATGTAGACTAGCCTCACGTCTATGTAGCCAATGGGTTAGGTGCGACCAGTAGTAGAACGTCGACGACGAGCATTAGACGCGCGCACTGACAGCAGGGCCTAGGCAGGTAGGAAGAATCAGTACCTTTATACCGAACCTTTGACTTTGCTAAGGATCCAGGAGGATTTTGGTGGGCGGTGTAACAGCCGGTCGTGGAAAATCCCCCTTTTTCCCTCGCGATTCAGTGTTTTTTCCCAACATCACTCATTTCCATACACTATTGACTTGTCTTTACGAACTGGTTGTTTTTCTGGACCAATTGTTGTTTGTTCGCGCCCAGAGCGCTATTTTGGCACATCCTTGCTCAGGACCTGCGTGACGCACGTGCTGTCTGCTCACACGCTGCTATTCGGTTTCTCGTTGTTGAGTCTTTGTGATCGTATTATTGAGGTTTGTATATTGTTTATGTCATTGTTTATTTTATTAATCTAGTATCGTAGAATTATCACGGATAATCGCCTTCTGATTTCGGGATCCGTTGCGAATTTGGCTACGCATTGCTCAAACGTTCGTAACATATGGGGTTTTTTTACCCACCTCGAAGACGAAATAGTCTACTGGGCCTCAGCGTTATCAGCATCTCCGCCTTCACTCTCGAGTAGGCTAATACTGCGTATGTCACGAATTAGCGCTTCGTTATCTGTCTTCACCTTCACCGTTCTTATCATTCCGTCAGTGCTTTTGATGGTTCCCATAACCGCTCCCAAGGACCAGGTGCTGAAATCTTCGCGATCGTCTGCGATCATCACCACATCCCCAACCTTGAATGGCCTTGTTTTCACCAGTCACTTCTTTGGAGTTTGCAAAGCCGGTAGGTACTCCCGCAGCCAGCGCTCCAGAAAACCTTGGCAAGATAGTTTGCCTGCTTCCATCCGTGGAGGTAGCTCCCACGAAGGTTTACCGGCCCTTGGAAACCCCCGTTCGACCTTACCGTCAATAAGTCGTTCAGGGTGAGGGCCAGGTGGGTGGAGTCACTGTTCATTACTGGAACCAGGGGGCGGTTGTTCAGAAGTCTCTCTACCTCAGTCATGACGGTGTTCAGCATCTCGTCGTCGGGCGGCTGTCGCTCCAAGATTGACGGTAATATCCGTCCGGCAGACTGGATCATGCGTTCCCATACGCCGCCTCGGTGGCTGGCCTGTGGGGGGTTGAAATGCCATCGTATGCCGTAGGCCACGGTTAAATCCTGCAGTTCGTCCCTGTTCATAATTTTGTGCCAATGCTGCAATTACCGGTGAGAGATCACAAAGTTCGGCCCATTATCTGAGTATATATCGGTCGATACACCTCTTCGGTTGATGAATCTCTGCAATGCCCGCAGAAAGAATCGGTCGTCATCGAATGTGCGATTTCTAGGTGTACCGCGCGTGACTTCATGCACGTCATGATACATTCGTATCGCTTTTCTAATCTCTTCCCGCATTTGATCCACAAGGGCCCGAAATAGTCCAACCCGGCGTTGCTGAACGGCCACCAGCCCGCAGTCACCCTGCATTCGGGTAGCGGGGCCATGTGTTGTTTGCCCTCCGTGGCTCTGTGTCTCCTACGTTGTACACAACGTCGGATTACGCGTTTTACAGTCTTTCGTCCTCTTAGCAGCTAAAGGCACTTTCGGATGACGCTCGTAACGTCACTTTCCCCGGCATGTCCTTCCACGGCGTGGACGTGTTGAATCATTAGCTCTACTACAGGTTGTCTCGCCGGCAGCAGTATAGGGTACTTTGCGTAGAAGCTCAGGTCGGAGTTCGCCAGCCTACCATCCACCCGCAGCAATCCATCGATGGGTTTGAGGTTTAAGTGCTTTAATTCGCCTCTTGGAGATGATATTTCTTTGTTGATTGGTCCCACTTCTTCCGACCTTTCGGGTTCTCGGGCGAAGGCCTCGCGTTGTATCATTCTGGAAATGGCGTGTTCTGCAGCTTGTCGCTCGTCGGAGCTTATCAGGCCGACTCGCATCCGGCCTGAGAGGGGTAGCTCTTTCATGACTAGTGAATTTCTCTGGAACCTGGCTAACCAGACAAATGCAGGAAGTGTCTTCGTCCAGGAAGAAAGCCTGATTAATCGCGATAGAATGGATGTCGCTTCAACGACGTTGGCCGCCATCACTACGCCTTTGATCCCCAGTTCCACTTCCGTAGGGGGTTTTAATTCGTACACGGGCCAGTCCTGTTTAGGCACTTGCAGAAAGTTTGGCACTCTCTTCCACGTGTATAGTTGCCTGAAGTTGGTCGCACCTCGGGAGCACAGATCGGCTGGATTATCGCCAGACCTGACATGCTTCCACTGGTTCATGGCTAATTCATCGTGGATAATCGTGAGTCGGTTAGCAACGAAAGTACTAAACCGGCTCCGAACTTTGTTGATGCGGTAAAGTACCATAGTTGAGTCCTTCCAAAAGCTGGCCGACCAAATGTAGAAGTCAAAACATCTCTTCATCGCTTGTACCGCCCTAAATGCTAACACGGCTGCGCTGATTTCAAGGCATGGGATCGAGACTGACTTCAGTGGAGCGACGCGGGCTTTAGCGAACAGGATCCTCGTAGTATATTGTCTATCTCCTGTGCACCATCGTCCGTACACCACAGCTCCATAACCGACTTCGTATGCATCGGAAAAAGAATAGTTCTCCAGTCCGCGTTGTATGGCCAGGAGACGAACATCGTGGAACCCTTATGTCTCCTAATTTCTTCAATGTATTCAGAAATTCTTCCCGGTCCAGCCGGTCCTCTCGGTCCAATGACTGGTCCCAATCAACTTTCTTACGACACAGCCGCTGCAGCAAGATCTTTCCGGGTGGCAGCCAGGGAGAGATGAAATCGAGCGGGTCAAACAGACTACAGGCAGCGGATAGTATGCCCCGACGGGTTACTGAGAACTCGAAGACGTTTAGCGCGAAAACAAAGTCGTTCGTTTCCGCTTCCCATTGTATTCCTAAAGTGCCTTTGGTATGGAGTGGAAAGCCGCCCAAATCTCTAACGTTTTCAGCCTTCTCGTGGTACGAAATGACCTCGGGCATTTTTGGAGCTTTCGACATCCATTTTATCAGATGGAAGCCGCCCTCTTCCAGCAATCTCGTCAGACCCCTGAACTGCTCTAGAGCTGATTCCACATCATCGAATGACCCAAGGTAGTCGTCGACGTAGAAGTTCCTGCTGACGCTTTCTACCACCGACCGATGGACCAAATCTCTATGTTTGTTCGCAGCTTACTGAAGGGCGTGGTTCGCACAGAACGGTGACGCTATGGCTCCGAAGGGATGGATGGTCATCCTATAATTTACCACTGCGTTGCACCGGTCGTTCCCTCCTCACTACAGGAAACGCAAAGCATCTCGTTCACCCACCGGCATTTCCACCTGATGAAACATTTCCCTGATATCGGCGGACAAGGCCACTCTACCCACTCTGAAACGGCACAAAATTTCAATTAATGGTGTGGTCCAGTCAGGTTCTTGTAGTGGGCGATCTTTCGACGATTTGCCCTGGAACTCGGCTGCACAGTCAAAAACCACCCGCAGTTTTTCGGGTTTCTTGGAGTCGATAACCGGGTAGTGGGTAGATACCAGATACCCTTTTCGGCCGTCGGTGATGGTAGGCACCTTTTCAATGTATCCGAGAGCTTCGTTTCGCCTCATTACTTCCGCATACCGTTCCCACACATCCTGGTCTCGAATGAGGAGTTCTTTCAGTCGTAGTAGTCGATGGAGAAAATAGTTTCGGTTATTAGCCCACGGGTCAGCAGATGTGCGTTATGGGAGGGGAAAGTTGAACTGGTTTTTAAGGCCTCTAGTGCCTTGCCGCACCGTTTGTAAAGCTAAGTGGTCCTCTTGAGACAATGATGGTCTTTCGTCTCCAATATCATGAAACTCCTTTTCATACAGCCGATGCAGGTGATACTCTATCGGTACTTTTCGGCGGATAAATAATTCACGAAACCGGGTACCCCTACTGGACCATACAACACCCAACCCAGGGCCGTGAGTACGGCATAAGGTGCCTGGCGGTCACCCACTCTCTGGTCAAGTACCCAATGTGCCTCTGGCACGTCGCAGACGATACAGGGGCCCACTTCGTCGTCTGCCCAGTCTACAAAGGTTACATCCTGCAAGTGAAGCCACCTATTCAGGATTGCGTTGACTGACCTTGGTGCTCGCACGGGGAGATTGACTAACGCGAATGCCTTCTTTGATTCGATTTGCTCGTTAGTGTCTAAAGAGACGAGTTGCAATCTCAACTTGCCGGCAGTCATTACTTGTGTTCCTCCCACCGTGCTCACTGCCAACGACGTCGCACCTTTAGCTAGTTGGTGTTTGTCGGCAAACCGCTCTTTCACTAGGGTGGTGTCAGATCCACTGTCGACGAAAGCCAACGCTTTGACCACCCCAGTTGGGGTCACCAATTCCACGGCAACTACTCCTAAGCGTACTGGTTTACTGGCAGACCGCGACGTTGAACAAATAACACTGGGCTTGGTACTCGTCTCGGGTAAGGTTACTCTCGCCTGGTGCAGCAATGACGGTTCCTGCCCGTGCAGCCCTCGTAACAACATCGGTTCCTTGTCCTACAAGCTGCCGCCCGGTGCGTGGTGTTGAGACAAATACAACACGCTCCTGCCATCCTCGCCATTGCCCACCTTTCGTCTATTGTGGCGTTGCCGAACTTGGAGCATTCTAGTAGCCCATGGCTAGCATCACAGGACCTGCAATTTGGTTACTCTATGGCATCGCGTGAAATGGCGTGTGCATTGGTCCAAGGTTGATATTTCGGCTGTTCCCGAGCAGTGCCTTGATCCTGGCTAGTACTGGGCTTGTTTGCTCGGTTGCTGTCCCGTATAAGTCGGCCAAATCTTCTGTCGGCTATCTTGGTTTGCCTGTCCAAGTATTTGGTCAGGTCTTCGAAGTTAGCCTCCCGGTCGCTTCGGCTTATCCGTTCTGCTTCCTCCGCCCACCGACCCTGCAGTTCGGGAGGGAGGTGACGGACTACGCCTCCCAAAGTGTGCATTGCATCTAGGTCAGCCCTGCAACCTAAATAGTCGAGGGCTATTGAGCAGTTCTGCACCTTGATCACCAGGTCGGTCATTGAGTAGACATCGCCCTTGGTTCATCTTGCCTCTACCATCACGCCCTCTATTAGATTACGGGCTACTTTGAACGGTTGGCCAAACAAGTCCCTTAGAATCTTCCTTGCTCTTGTGTAGCCTTGTTCCGAGTCGAGCATGGTACACCCGTCGATAACTTCTCTTGCTCGGCCTCGACAGTAGTGAGTCAGGTAGAGAAGCCTTTGGCTAGGGTCGGTTACCTTAATTTCAACGAACGTCTCGAACTGCTTGACAAACTTGCAGTATTGCTCAGCTCGCCCGTGGAAAACCGTCAGCTCTACTGTTGGCAAATCTATCGTTGGTGATTTATGGTCGACGACCGGCGTGAAGTTTCCTATTTTGTTGTGCTCTGATCTATCGGAAGTGTCGTAGTCGTTGATCTCTGGCTCACGCTCTTTATGTCTACACTTCTGTTTTGCTTCCTGGGCGTGTTTTCTAGCAGATAACAGTTGTCGTTCTAGGTCTAATATCCTCAGTCTATATAGATCGACATCCTTGCAATCCATATTGCCCTCAGTAACACATGAACTAGCACTGACAGGACAAGGCGACCTAACATTAACTAAAGAATCAAAGGTACCCAAGACCTCCCCAGTGAACTGCCGTAATACTTCCTGTGCAGATTCCAATGTCTTCGATCCTTTTCTTGGCATTTTGCGTGTTTCTTCTCTAGTTCCGAATTGATCTATTGAGCATTGTAACACAAGTTTGAGCAATGCGTAGCCAAATCCACAACGGATCCCGAAATCAAAGGGCGATTATCCGTGATATTCTACGATACTAGATTATTGAATGAACAATGACACCAAAAAGACACAAACCTCAATAATGAGATCACAGGGACTCAACAAAATGTGAAATCAAATTGCGGCGTGCGAGCAAGGAGCACGTGCGTCACGCAGGTCCCGAACAAGAATATGACAAAGTAGCGCTCTGGGCGCGAACAAACAACAATTGGTCCATAAAAACAAACAGTTCGTTAAGACACGTCAGTAGAGTAAGCAAGTAAGTGATGTTAAGAAGAACACTGAATCGCAAAGGTTTTAGGGGTATTTTCCACAACCGGTCGTTACACGCACGTCGAGACACCGCATAATCTTTGACACTCTGCTTAGTTGAGCCCATCCTGTCATCCCAGCCACCACAAAGTTAGCTATGGATAGGTAGGTCTGGCGCTGCACGCAGAAAGATATTTGTATCTGGGCTCATCCGTGCTTTCATGGCTAAGGATCGAAAGCAAGCAGACGTACAACGGCCCCATTAGGCCTCCTTTTAGTAGCGTCTTCTCTGTTTTCCCATGTTAACATGAATGTCGTTGGTCCTCTCAGCCCCTGTACAGGTTTTCGTTGTCTTCTTACCATGCTCGGCAGTTTCAATCGTTGGCCATAGGCTGTTCCCATCGCCAACGTAGAGACAAAAACCGTAATGGCAGCTTGTATCGAAAGCTGGGCTTCACTAAGTGATCGCCCTGGAACTGTTTGAGCCACATCTGATTTGATAACGAACGCATATGTGTGGCTTTCAACGTTTTCTTGAGGCGGCAAATCACCCTGCTCTCAACGACATGACTGAGCTTTTCCACCACAGCTTTTCCACCAGCAGCCAGTTTTACACGCTATTTTGCACTTAGCACACCTAAATACACTTAGCCCCCCCCAGATAATATAATATCATTCTGGGGCATAGTGGAAATTCACTACAGGCGTAACAATAGCCTTAACCATAATTCCGCACACACGATTTACCGTAATTAATTCCCAAAGTTCATGCAAAAGTCCAATGTTTCGAAGCAGTTATCATACTAGAAAGGTAGGTTCATATAGGCGTGTTTACGAAACACAGCTATAATTGGCCACTTCGATGCTTGCAGGTACGCTGCGACTTTCAGCGAACAACTGTCATCCGTCTACGTGTTCTTGAGGAGCACTTCGCGGATTCCAGAAAGAACGAAGTAATAGGGATTTTTGTAGAACCGGGGTAGTGCTAAATGTGGTTATATTTTTAAAGTTACCACTGGACATCCCAGATGGTTAGACAAAGGATGAGAAATTAACACTGATCGGTTCATAACTGAATTCTATACCTTTGATTTGTACCGTGACGTCCAGAAAAGGTGAATCGATGCTCGTAACCCTTTTCGGTCTACAACGCTGCATTCAACATTGTATTTTTTCGTTGATAGAGGGGATTATGGCCCCAGGAAAACAGTCCTTAGCTACGGAACTTTAAAATACTTGACAAGATAAGAGAATGCTATACTTGTCGGCAATTAATCTACAAACTTTTGTATTCGCAAACGAGTATCGTCTGAGAACACTCCGCTAACTTAATTTTTTCAATCAACAATCCTGAACTGTTGTTCGCATAATTTGACGCACATATTCATCGATACCCCTTTAGCACACAGTCCGTTAGTAAAATCGGTTCCCAGTCGATTTGTTTAGTAGCAATTTTACACGGATCGAACATTAGTTGATACAAAGGAAATCGACGACCTGGGTGATGCACAATGCTCAGTTGACGTTTTATTTCAATGTTCTGGTTTGATTTATCGAAAAGCCCTGAAGTACTCAGTTATGGATCGCCCTATTTTATGTCATTTAAATGGGTAAAACAAGAACAATTATTCGGAAAATCGTAACCTGGGAGATAGAAATGAACATTGTAAAAAGCAATGTTTGAAAAGTGACAAACATTAACGAAGCGTTTAACCTATTCCAAACAACTGGCACAAGCCGCTCGGAATCCACTCAGAACCCACTGAAAAACCGCTCAAAAACCGGCTTGATCCGGGCGGTTTCGGAGAGGTCTTGCAGTGGTTTTGCCACAAGGGTAGTTTTTGTCTCCGTGGCTAGCAGGAACAATAACTGGGAGCCTCAGAATTGTAAGAACAAAAGTTACCATCTGTTCGTGGAAGGTTTCCCCCTCCATTTCTTTTTCAATCTGTTGAACTCCCGTGGATTGCGCACAAAACAAGGCAATCCAACTACTGCATTGATGCACTTGCATTGTTCCAATTTGCAAATTGGAGTTTAAAATCCTCTAACGTTTGCTGTTTCTCGATAACATGGGTCGTGAGATCGTTCGTCATAGCTGCGAATGCTGAATGCAACTTTCGAGCTTGAACGTACAATCCGAAGTCTTCCCGTGAATACTATGTTCAGAAACTCGCTCTTTTACGTTTGTTACCTACTTTACTGTTTGAGTCTCACTAGGAAAGTGAAGTGCGACAAATTTTGTTAAACTTATGCATATTCAATATTGTCTCATAGTGTCTCCGATGGGGGTTGACGTCGTTTGTGTCACTGAGCTCGTTATAACTTAGGACCTCATAAATTGGTGAAATTTATTAATGAGTGCATGGTAACAAATGGACACAAGTAGTCGGGAAACAGGACTATCATGTCCACCGGCAGTATTTCAGAAGGGCGAATGCCAGTATGGTGACTGCCTTGGAGACGACCTCAGGAATGAACGTCGTAGAGTAGCCTTCCGGGGGTTGTCGGAAAAATGGACCGGCACTGGCAGCCGTGTCCACGTAAAGTGCATCTGTGACAGCTGTATAACCTGCTTCAGTATTACCTTTCACTCAGCCCGAAATGTCAATATACATCGGCGCCAGCAATTTTCCTTTGGATCCTCCTTGGTGCCTCAAGCGAAGACCTCGAATCCAATGGCATATCAGGTTTTAATTGTCTCGGAGCTCATAACAAAACCCTCAAATAGACCTTGAAGGGTGGATTTGCATTGCAGCTTGCCTCACAACGTCCCTATTCAAAGGAACGTCCGGAAAGTGTAAGTTTGCAAATCCAGTTACCTTTTGCAGACTTAGCTATGATTTTATTCGGTGTCTTGAGTCTAGTTTCTCTAACCCTGGATGACAATTGCATTGCGTATATTGCTGATCACCATCAAACTTAATGTCCGTGAAAGTAGTCGCGGCCAAATCAGCTGATGCTGATTCCTTGTTTGGTGCGCACTTGGCATAGCCCATCATTTTCCCATAACTATTTATAACTAAAGGTTCAGCATGCATTGCCTGACAGCTGTACGGGGAGCAGCAATTATGACTTGTTCCTCCGCAAATTCTACAGGCGAGTCCCTTGTTGTTTCGGATGTGTCTACGTCATCGATCAAGTCATCTGACTCGTTACTCGCTGAAAGGGGAAAAATGGCCCAAAAAATAGTAATAAAATTCACAGCAGCTAACGTTTTGAGTGGTGGATCTAGATGAGGGATGAACTGAAATCGGCCGTATTAGCCCTGTGGACGGCGATCGGTTCCTATAGCCTCCACGTCGTAGTTCTGGAATAGCCATGCAATCCAGGGTGTTTTTTAATGTATATCTGAGGAGATACGTGAGAATAGATTGCACATACTCGCCGAAGAACTGCGAAAATTAACCAAAAACGGCTGGGTGTCCATCATCCTTACTGAAGCAGTGGCAAAATGGGCCATAATAGGAAGGCAATAAAACAAATGGAATATCTAACTTCATAACACACTGTTATCTGAACAAAAAATGTCAATATTTACCATGATCATGGTTTTAGTTAAGAAATGTTAGCTTTGAAGCTTGTATTCTTCCACGATTGGGAAGACTTTTGTAGCTAAAGTAAGCCAGATTCAACCTATTATATATTGCGAAATGAGGCTTAATAGGGGCTTTCGCTGGGAGTTTTTATATTCATGATAGAATCTCCGGTATTGCTTGAGATTTCGGTTGTTTTGAGGGTTACTGTAGTGACTTTCTGCGACCTTCCCCTGGGGGACACTCAGGTGATCGTTGAGAGTCCCTTTGTGCTGCCTGCCCCTGCAATATTCAAGAGGGCTGTCAGCTCCGGTGAAATGGGGAGCTTACTGCCATCGTACGCGTCCTTAGTGAGATCTCATCCAGAAAACTGTCCAAGAATGGAAGCCACGTTTAGTGAGGGGCATCAAGGCTCTCGAGCGGACAGAACGGCGATTCTTGCGATGGCTTGCAGAATACAGACGTTTGTGCTACGAACAGAGATTGCAGCAACTGGGTTTATTTTCTCTAGAACGAAGGAGAAGAAGAGGTGGCCTCATAGTGGCTTTCAAAATACTGAAAGGGTTCATAGAAGCACGAGGTCACGCAGCTGCCTCACTTGAGCTGTGAGGGATTGGCTATCTAAGAGGGCATACACTGACAATCAAGGAAGAACGAACTATAACTCCAGTCAAAAGTCAGTCTTTCGCTGTTGTGGTCGCTAACCACTGGAATGGGCTGCCAGGGGATGTGATGAGCGCGAGCACCGTGGATCATTTCTAAAAGAGCTCGACGGAATACTAGGTGCAGTGGTGGGTGAATAACTGGTGAGCACAACATCGAGAGAATTCTGGACGCTCGATTAGCCGTGGTCACCACCTGTCCTGTGCAAACTGAACCGAAATGAATTAGAAGACAAGGTGTGGATGGCAGAATTTGAGGAATTTTGACCAACAGTCTACCACGATTTTGTAGACAACTGACTTGTTCCTTTCAGTTCAGTTCAGTTCAGTTCAGTACAGTCCAGGTCGCACAGGACAGGTAGTGGCCACAGCCAGTCAAACGTCCAGAATTCCTTCGATGGTATGCACACCAGTTATGCACCCATCACTGCCGAGTGTATTTGGTCGAATCCCCGCTAAAAACGAGAGGGAAACAGAAAACCCAATTGCGCATCAACTGCGAGGGACAATATGCATCGTGAGCTTTCACTGAGACAGTACGCAATAGGCGAAAACGTCTATTAAAGCATGCTACGGGAAGACCACAGTGCTCCCCGTCATCCACCTAGTTAAGGTACACAAAGCTAACTATAAGGAAATATCTCGTACTACTTGCGATCTAGGACACCTTTGTAGGATGGAGTGGTCTGCAGATCTATCATTCCTCCAGGCACACCGTTCCAAATGTTCACTACCCTGTTTCTCAGTAGGTGCTATCTAGACATCAACTCGGCTCGGACTTTCGTCGGCTTCTTCTCGTGCCCCCTGTTTTGGAATCTAAAGCCACTTCAAATAGACTATCTGGCCTAAGGCCAGAAAAGCCCTTCATTAAACTGAACGTTTCCATGAGATCCCCTCGACGTCTCCTCCTTTCCAACGAGAAAAGATTCAGACCACAGAGTCTTTTCCCGTAGGGCTTACCCCCTGCTCTTCGACCATTCGCGTGGCGAGACGTTGGACTTCTTCTAAGAAGAGGAGGGGTACTTTATGTAAAAAAGTGACCAAGCCTGCTCCCTACTTTCTAAGTGAGGTCGTTCGATAGCCATGTAAATAAGTACGAATACTTCCGGCTGCCGACAGGACAATGCTGATCGCAGTCTAACGAGCTCACTATGAGCCTTTTGTACAGTAGAGTTGCACTGCTCCGACCATTAAAATTCACTGCTTATGATGACCCTTAGGTCTTTAACCCTACTGGCTGCCTCTACGGTGAACAGCCCTTGATCATGAGCGGCAGTTAGGCTGTCTGCTGACCTTGACAACAAATGGCTTCTTTCGGAGTTCAGGGGTAAGTCCCATTTGTAGGCCCAGTTCAGGACGGTGCCTATATCCCTGCCCAAGTCCGCCCTACCCTTAGATCCGACAATCTTCACATCAGCCGCAAGAATAAAGCCAGGCGACTGAAGGGCAGCTGCCGGGTTGTTAATAAACAAAAAATATGGCCGGGCCTAGGGCGGATCCCCGAGGCACACCACTGGTGACATTCACCAAACTGGAGCACCTGTCCCCCACTTTGAAGTAAAACGTCCTGTGGGAGGGAAAGTCCGACATCCACCCATATAATGGCCCACCTTTACTGAACGTCTCCATCTTCCATAGCGAAAGACAACGACTAATGGAGTTAAATGCCTTGCTGAAGTAGAGGTGGCATGCCTCATCTTGTTTGCCTTCGTCCGGTCGTCAAGTTACCTCATCTAAGAAGAAAAAGAGATCGGTCAAGCAGGATCTGTTTTTCAGTAATCCATGATGGGCCGGGCTTAGCATGGAGTGCGCCGGAAATTGCTGACACATGTGGGCATGGATGATCCTTCCAAGGACCTTACGTAGGATGCTAGTTAGGCTTGCCGGAAAGTAGTTGTGCATAGCCGGCTTAGGTGCACTCCTATGCATCTCAAGGAAGGCTGTGACTTTCCAGTCCTGAGGCAGCTTACTCTGATCCAACTTGGGCCTGTACAGTTTGCATACCAATTGAGCTATGATATCCGCCAGCGGCTTGATGATAGCCTGGTGGACGCCATCTGGGCCCGCTGGCCTATGGCTGTTTAAGTCCTTTCACTCTGACCTTCGTGGAACCCTTACCTAATGCCAACTACCCCCTACTATACTATCCGTATTGCCGGGGGGACTGACCGTTAGGTATGTGTGGCTAAAGGCCGTGATCCGAAAAGTTGTTGAGGGGAAATGGGATTTGTGGTCTTAAATGAACCCTCCCTCATTGTAGCCTCCCCCAGTTGTCAAAGCACCGCAGGATTCAGGAAGCTCACCACTGCAAGTATCTGGACATTCAGGCACCATGCCGTCGAACCCAGGAACAGAATTGAACTGAAACTGTACAGAATTCAGGTGGCCCGGAACAGCTATAAGTTGGCTAGGAACGGAGCTCAAGCCATTCAGAGAGCGGAGAAATATGCCTTCGAGCGTCGGTTAGCTGCGTCGGTCCGCACAAACCAAAGTGGTCCTACGCATAGGTACAATC
Source organism: Fasciola hepatica (assembly GCA_948099385.1). Taxonomy (NCBI): domain Eukaryota; kingdom Metazoa; phylum Platyhelminthes; class Trematoda; order Plagiorchiida; family Fasciolidae; genus Fasciola; species Fasciola hepatica. The sequence continues at coordinate 989,068 of CANUEZ040000012.1, read as the reverse complement.
CCACAAAACGTATGAGAAAGTTCAGCGACTTTGGAAGGAGCACTGGGACGACTGGGTCCAAGCTACTAAGATAAGACCGACATGTTCTTGGCACTCCTCGGGAGCGTACATCGACCACACAAACAATTTGGATAAAAGGATGGAGGGACCATGAGTGCCTCCAGTACCCGGACTTGCTGTAGGAGAAGAAGAGGTGTACGCGGAGTTGCAAACGTTGAATAGAAATAAAACAGCAGGTCCAGAGGGGATTCATCCAGGAATCGTTCAACCTCTGGCCGAGGTCCTGAAGGCTCCGGTGACGAAGCTGTACGAAACGTCACTTATAGGGGGAGTTGCCTCGGGAGACTGGAGGAGGGCAACAGTGGTAAGAATTTACAAGAGTGGACCCCAGAAAAAGGCCACAAATTACCGGTCGGTTAGCTTGACTTCAGTACTGTGTAAGTGCCTGGCGCGAATAGTCAGGAAACAAATCTCTAGGCATTTGGCTCAACATAATCTCATATCAAATGCTCGGCATGAGTTTGTGGCAGGACGATCCTGTCTGACGAATCTCCTGCTGTTCCTCGATGAGGTAAACAAGTGTCTGGACGAAGGGCAATCGATTGCGGTCAATTACTTGGACTTCAGCAAGGCGTTTGATTATGTGAACCATAGATTTCTGGACGTCAAACTGCAGTCTATGGGAATTGTTGGGAAAGCAAGACAATGGATAAGTAGTTTTTGAGCAGGGCGAACCTTTAGTGTTAAGGTGGGGAGTCATGTTTGAAAACCGGAAGGTGTAACAAGTGGGGTGCCACAGGGCTCAATGCTCGGCCCTCTGCTCTTCCTCATCCTCATCAACGACCTAGCACGTGAGCTTACAAACCCCACCTTTATGTTTGCCGATGACGTCAAGATAGATGGAGTAGATATAGAACTTGACGTGTCAGCAGTACAAAACTGGTCACGCAAGTGGGACCTTCCGCCAAAACCTCACCAAGTGTCAATGCTTGACCACAAATACAGGGGCTAGTGGGTATGGCGTGGGTTTTTTGCAAGTGGTCCCTAAGGCGAAAGACTTGGCCTTATAAAGGACAACAGCTTCAAGCCATAGAAGCAGTATAGCTCAGTGGCCACCATGACCGGGAGAGAACTTATTCGAGTTAGATCCATTATTCTGTGTAGAGAGTCGAAGAATTTAGTTCCGACATGCCTAGCCATAGTTGGGCCGCACAAGGAGCGCTGCGTGCAAGCCCGGGCACTGTAACGAAAGTTTGAGCAATGCGTAGCCAAATTCGCAACGGATCCCGAAATCAGAAGACGATTATCCGTGATATTCTACGATACTAGATTATTACAATAAACAATGACATAAACAATATACAAACCTCAATAATACGATCACAAGGACTCAACAACGAGAAACCCAATAGCAGCGTGTGAACAAACAGCACGTGCGTCACGCAGGTCCTGAACAAGGATGTGCCAAAGTGGCGCTCTGGGCGCAAACAAACAACAGTTGGGCCATAGAAACAAACAGTTCATAAAGACAAGTCAATAGTGCAGGAAAATGAGTGATGTTGAGAAAAACACTGAATCGCGAGGGAAAAAGGGGGATTTTCCACGACCGGCTGTTACAGGCACCATACTACCAGAAAGATATAGACTGTCTGGAGAAAGTTCAAGCGCTAGCCACCAGAATGGCGACTGCCCAAAAGGGGTTTAGCTACACGGAGCGTCTCTGCTTCCCGGGTCTCTTCTCGATGAATAGTCGGCGCGTTCCAGGGGATTTGATAGAAACCTTCAAGTTATTGAAGTGACTGTCAGGTATATATCGAGAAGACCTTTCATCTCCGATCCCAGAGAGAGGCATAAAGGGCATAGCCTTAGACTGAAAGGAAAACTTTCGAGGCTCCACATTGGGGAAAATTACTTCTCAAGTAGGGTGGTACTCTGTTGGAATAAGCTCCCGGAGGAGGTCATAAATACCACAACAGTTAAGGCTTTTAGCAAAGCAGTGGACCTGTATTAGGTGGCAGTGCACCCCGAATTATATTGAGCAGTTTTTAGGATCAGACGCAATTTACTCATGGTTTCTACCTTTCTCTGCCAGGGCTGATACAACAAAAATTTTATGCCTTTTAGAAGAAGAAACTCGCACGGTGTTGGGAGCTATGGTAGCGCGCAGACAACAAACTTATCTTGACCCACGATTGGCTCTAGCCACATCGAGTCGTGTGCAAACTGAAGTGAACTGTACTGAACTGTTCTGTTCTTATCTGATCTGAACTGAACTGAACCGTCCTGGTGAATGTGCCGCGCGGTTCGAATTCATAGTGCTCTCGTCGGCAGCGTTCTGTGGTCCAACAGCTCGTTATTGAAAAATTTGGCGTCGATATGAATGGGTGCGCGATAGCTTAGTTGCCATTTTCTGCCAAAATACAGCAATTTGTACAAAGATACAGTCCACGGTGACCGATACCAAGAAATGGGAGTTGTACAGCAAAACGGGGAACTATACAGCTAAACTGATCATAAGAAGGAATAAGCTCCAATTGTATTTGTGTACCTAAATAATGTGGGTAGGTCTGGTGTATTCCCCATATGAATATATATATATATCTATGTATATAAATGTAAATATGTGTATATATATATGTATATGTGCATACGTCAAAACATATTTGTATGTATATATATATATATATATATATATATATGTTTATCAGCATATATGCACACGTAGGTACATATTTGTATATTTATCTATTAACGTGCGTATATTTATTTATATAGGAATATATATGTGTTTATACGGATCTTTGCACACGTGAGTACATGTATATATATATATATATATATATATATATATATGTAAATGTATACATGTGTACTTACATAGGTATCTAAATATAGATGCTTATTTTATATATATATATATATATATATATATATATATATATACATATAACCACAATGATGATCCGATACGTTTGGGGATTACTATTCTGGAATTAGTCGATCAACTCCTGCCTGAACGATTTTGTTTCCTTGACCGCAATATTGTAAGATTGCACGCAACTAAGCCAACCTCTAATTACGCGAGCTGAAGCACGAAGCCCATTAGGCGCACCTGCCTACACATAAACCACCCACATCGTAATACGTTGCACCTGGACCCATTCCGTAGCAAATGCAAAATGTAGGACAAAATGAAGAGTAAGAATTGTATTGAAAGATGGTGGTTCAATGGTACAAAATGATCCTTTCATGCACACTTCCTTGACAACGTTCTACGGTCATAACGGCGGATTGAAAGTTATGATATTTTGCCGTGTTCTGTCTGTAAAGCAGAAATGGAAACATTTATTATCTGGTTTTACTTTGTACAAGGCAAAATGAAAATCGTCATTGTAACTCACTTTTTTTCATCAGCCAGACAGTGGACGCAAACGTAGTTCTCCTCGTTTCCGAAATTTGCACACTGATAGTGCGTCCAACGCGGGCATCAGCTGCACTGCGCCCACTCGGTTTCCTTGCCCAAATCCACTTCGGGATCCTAAAGATGACAGACACTGCACTCATCTTCCACGATCGGTGAATGTGGCCTTTCTAGACGGCGCCTTTTCTCCTGGATCCGGTATTTTGCGGAGATTGTAGTGTGCAAACGTCTGAACTGTACCAGATTCAAAGGATGCCCCATCAGCTGGATGTCTTGTTCATCCGTGTTTCTAAGCACTACTGTCGCCTTACGTTTTGAGGAAGAAGGAGCGACCGGTGTTCGTGACGTGCTGGGTATTTGCCTAACCGTATGCTTACATCTTGTGCCACTTGCTTTCCCCAGGTACCTATTAACAGTGTGAAGGTTGCCCAATTCTACCGTTGCATTGGTCGCTTTGTCAATGCAGCTTATGTCCAAATCTCGTCCCGACCCTTTGACTGTGGCCAAGTTCTTCAGCTGACTAACATAAAATACCCATTTATCGTTACTCAAGCTTCCTAAAGCAACCGATATATCCTTCCCGACGTCTTCGCTGACGGACAACTTGTGACTAGTGTTGTATGGGGGCGGGATTTCGTCCATTTCCACCAACAACGTTGTTGGCTTTCTAACCGACAAGGGAAGTCGAACGTCAACAGCCCATCGACCTACCGCTAGTCTATGGAATCCATATCCTATTTTGTCGGTCACATGCCTCTGCACTACGGCCAAGAATGGCGGCCTTAAATCAATCAAATATCACCTTAGTCGAGACGTAAACCAAATTTCGCATCCATTGATGGACGCGTTGCTTGTCATTTAAGGACAAGCCGTGTAAGCGACAACAATGATGCTCCATATCCCTAAGAACATGGAACCGACAAGAAACGAATTCTGCTCCTGGACACGTAACCGCAAATCCCTTGTACTGCTCTAAGCTTCGATCTGATATAACTGTCTTCGCGTTCGCTGTCCCCGGTAACCTGGCTCTCATTTCGGTGATTGCACGCAGATATCTAGCACTGCTCTCGTTAGGAAGCAGGGCGTAGAAAATTGAACGACCTAGGCCACTATCGTCTATCAACATGCAGTGCCAAAGAAGGTAGCCACCGCAGTTCAGCTGGTGGATGGCATCCGCTAGCAGTACCTCACTATATTTATCAGCCAGCGACTCAACGGTCTGTGGAATGTGAAACGCGACCCTAACTACGCCTTCCCGCGATATGATTCGCAAATAACCCTTTCCAGTCATTAGTTGTTGAGCCTTCAGCACATCACTACGGTTATCTGCGGCATTCGCCTTGGCCCTCAAGTAGTAAATATCCCTTACTGTGAACAACCGGTTGAACTTCCGGCGAGCGTATTCGCATATTTCGCTGGATCGGCGGAAAGTGCCCATCAGTTCTAATATGTGTGACTTTTGTTCGGGAGTCAAACGCCTATTACGATGGTAGAACCTATCGCTGATTAGATGAAAACCGTGGCTATGCTGCAGACATTGACCAACAACTTTGTATTGCATTCCGACGGCACGGATTCTCACGTAGGCCGGGCATTGGGTATTCTGATATCTGAAAAGTAAAGATAGGTTTACTGTGCTTTGCATACCTGATGGCTGTCCTATTTCGCCGTCGATTGTGCACGCAGCAAAATTTAACCCGATAGTATGGGGAATTTTTCGGCAGTGAACCCGGATGTGTACGAAGCCAATTCTCGGCACTAACACTCTCATACACGTAAAACGAGGTGAAAGTCTGCTGCTGAAATAACCAAAAGCCTACCTCGAACCTTGAGAATAATTTATAGGCATCTTTTACATGTCTGGAGAAACTTTCAGAGTCATCAACGAAAGCACGTGCAACGGCCATGGTATTTAACAGGTCTGAGCGGTAACAGCCTTGCGCAACCCTTATATACTACGAAGTGCCTAACTTAAACAAAAGTCGCCGCAAAAGTAAGAACACCATTCTTATTTTCAGCAGAAATGACTTGATCAGCTCGAACCATATTCTTCATTAATTCACCAATAACGCCAATTTGGCCATCATTAAGGTTGGACCACAAGACACTATCGCTCTCGTCTTTGGATTGAGTTTTTGAATAAATTTGTGAATTAACCTAGTTTAATTCACAATACTGAGCGTATCATAATTGCATTTAAGGTGCGCTTTATCCGGAGAATATTTTTATTCTCCTTGTAGCATTACCGAGTAGTGTTCGGTGTTTTTTGAAGCGATCTTTCCTGTCTTCTAGTCTTTCTTTTTGTTTTTGTTCTTTGTGTTAGCCGGATTTACCTGCTAGTGTCAGAGTGCGTATTTTGTGTTTGGGTAAAGAGCACTTGAGTTGTTTTCGCCCTCGTTTTTGGGGTTTTCGGTATGACACGCGTTTCCGACCCGTGTCTAGCGCCCAAGTGCGGAAAACGTGTGATAAATGGTATAGAGTGCGAGATATGCAAGAGATGGGCTCACCCAAGGTGTTCAGGGATAGCAAAGGACATCTATGTCCTTTATAAACAGAACCCATGGGCTGAATGGGTCTGTGCCCCTTGCAAGGAGGCGGCCAGTCTGGCTTTTAAACTGCAGGCCCAAGGGCAGGACCAACACCCACCAAGTAGTACCTCAGTTGTAAGCCCCAAACCACCGCAAGCAGGGTGTAGTAAGTCGTTTGCGGAAGTAGTATCAACACCCGAGAGGACAATCATCCGAGCGAATGGACCAGTTCCGAGAGCTTGCCAGGCGGACGCTGCCTCAACTCCTTTGAAGTAGACCGACGAGGGCCAGTGGACGGAGCAGAAGCCGAGAAGGGCAAGGCAGGTCAAAAAGAAGGGCGACTGTAATAGGGCGAAAGATGGGTTCGCTAGGGTGGATCACCCTGTTCCTCTGGTATTGGAAAACAAGGTTAAGAACCTGCAGAGGCAGATCTTGTCGATGGGCAGGGTCTCAAGCTACAGGCTTCTGATACTAAACCAGGAGGAACCCTTTATAAGGGAATCGAAGGCCAGGAGGGACATAGACAGGAGGAGGGTCTGCGACATACTGCGAATCGCAGGTGTTCCGTACCTTCTTACTCTAAGAAGAGTGCACAGAGTGAGTGCATGGAAGTAACCACTAGGGAACAAAGGCGAACTTCGTGCAAGACCAATCCTAGTGGAGTTCGCTGATGAGGCTACCCGGGACAGACTACTGGCGAGGGCAGCAATAGTGGCTCAGATTACCAAGGGCAGATACCAGATTGTGCCGGACGAGCATAGGGTAAGGCCTGGTGGTCTAGCCCCGGGAGGTAACCTTGCTCGATCAGCCAGGGCGCTGGTGAGAAACCTAAAAGTTCAGCGGAATGCCGTACTCGGCTCTCAGGCCCCGACCCAGACAAAAGTAAAGAAGCCACGTGCGGGGTCGCAAATAGTTGTAACTGAAGACGCGCTGGAAGACCAGAATTGGCAGTACCGTCCGAAGATAGATGACAGCGCGACCCCTGCCAGTCTGGATGTTGCGGCCACTCCTATAGAGATGGATTGGGAGTCGTCGGAAATTCTGGACCATCAGCCGGCTTCATGCACCCCAGTGGGGACATCCGGAGCAAAAAACGTGTCATCATCTCAGGCTTTGCGCCTGAGAAACAGTCAGGAGTGAATAGCAAGAGACACCTAGATGGTGTTATATACTAACGCGTGTAGTATTAGAAACAAGTGGGCGGAACTCGCCAAAACCGTCGACGAGCAGAAAGCGTCAATAGTTGCCGTCACGGAAACGTGGCTTTCTGAAGAAGACCATGTGCCAGGTCTAATAAGTAACGGTTTTGAAGTCTACAGGCAGGATCGGGAACTGGATCGCCTTGGTGGTGGAGTAGCCATCCTCGTTAGGTCAGGTGAAAATTACCTTGAGTCCCAGACCAAGATTTGCACTCGCAATATCCAGCTATGCGCCGTTACGATCATCCTTCCAGGCAGAAGGGTTAACGTCGTCTGTGTCTACAGGGCACCAAGCACTAACCACGAAGAGGACGTTTGTTTGCTACGGACTTTGACTGAACTAGTTAAGGACGCACAAAAGACCCTCATATTGGGTGACTTCAATCTTCCGCACATCGACTGGGTGGCTGAGGTCTGCGTGCCGGGATCGGAGGAGCAAACCTACTTAGAATGGCTGCATGATAATGCGTTGCATCAGCATATTAAGGAGAATACCAGATATAGGACTGGATGCGTTCCATCCTTGCTGGATCTAGCTATAACAAACTTCCCCAACGATGTGGCTGGACTGCATTATTGTGCACCGCTGGGCAAGATTGACCGTGTGTGTGTCAAAATAGTCCTATGCATGCGGCAACCGAAGGTACCCTCAAGGCTGATTAGGAATTTCGGTAGTATGGACATAGATAGGCTTCGTAATAGGGCGATGGGTTTGACCTGGGACACGCCAGAGGAGGCTACTGTCGAGGAGCGCTGGCAGGCCCTAAAGCGATCCCTGAATGCCCTACAGGAAGGGTTCGCACCCTTAAAACGAAGGAGTGGGGAGGGCAAACCCATGTGGTGGAAGGCTGCAATAGCCAAGGCCACGTAGAAACCGCTCTTGGAACCAGTACAAAGCTTCCGGCAGTCAGCTAGCCTGGAATCGCTATACGAAGCTGAGAAACGAGACTGTAAGCTTTTTGAGAACTTCCAAGCGGGAATTTGAACTCAAATTGGCCCAGTCTGTAAGACAACAGCCGAAGAAGTTCTACAGCCATGTACAGTCTAAAGGCTCAACGAGAAATGCCGTAGGTCCGCTATCCACTAGAGACTATGGTATTGTCACTGATGACCAGGGCAAAGCAGATGCCCCGGGGGAATACTTTAGCAGTGTACATAGAATAGATAGTGGGGTACGAGTAGATCTGGCTCTGGTGCATCCTCCTCAGTTAAACGAGCTAGATCTCTCAGAGGAATGCGAGCGTAAGTACCTACAGGAGTTAAACAGCCACAGGTCAGCGGGCCCAGATGGCATTCATCCAGCCATCATCAAGCCGAGGGTGGATCTCATAGCTCCATCGGTATGCAGACTGTACAGATCCACGTTGGACCAGGGTAAGCTGCCTCAGGACTGGAAAGTCGCGGCAGTCGTGGCAACACATGAGAGTGGGCCTAAGTCAGCTGTGCAGAACTACAGGCCGGTAAGCCTAACTAGCATTCTATGCAAAGTCTTGGAGAAGATCATCCGTGCCCATACCTGCCAGCACTTACTGCAGCACACCATGCTAAGTCCGGCGCAGCATGGATTCCTGAAAATTAGATCTTGCCTGACCAATCTCCTGTGCTTCTTAGATGAAGTAACTCGACGACTGGACGAAGGTAAGCAAGTTGAGGTATGCTACCTCGACTTTAGCAAGGCTTTCGACTCCGTTAATCACCGTCTTTTGCTATGGAAGATGGAGACTTTCGGTATAGGTGGTCCAGTATATAGGTGGCTGGAGGACTTCCTCTCCCGTAGGACGTTTTACGTCAAAGTGGGGGACAGGTGCTCCAGTTTGGTGAACGTCACCAGTAATGTACCTCAGGGATCCGTCCTAGGCCCGGCCATATTTTTTGTTTATTAACGACCCGGCAGCTGCCCTTCAGTCGCCTGGCTTTATTCTTGCGGCTGATGTGAAGATTGTCGGATCTAAGGGTAGGGCGGACTTGGGCAGGGATATAGGCACCGTCCTGAACTGGGCCTACAAATGGGACTTACCCCTGAACTCCGAAAAAAGCCATTTGTTTTCAAGGTCAGCAGACAGCCTAACTGCCGCTCATGATCAAGGGCTGTTCACCGTAGAGGCAGCCAGTAGGGTTAAAGACCTGGGGGTCATCATTAAAAGTGAATTCAAATGGTCGGAGCAGTGCAACGCTGCTGCGCATAAGGATCGTGGGGAGCTCTTTAGACTGCGGTCAGCTTTGTATGGCCGGAAGCTGGAGGTATTCGTACCTATTTACATGGCTGTAGTACGACCTCACTTAGAAAGTGGCGTGCAGGCTTGATCACCCTTCTACAAAAAGGACGCCGCCTGCCTCGAGAAAGTCCAACGTCTCGCCACGCGAATGGTTGAAGGGCAGATGGGTAAGACTTACGAGCAGAGACTCTGTGACCTGAATCTTTTCTCGTTGGAAAGGAGGAGACGTCGAGGGGATCTCATAGAAACTTTCGAGGTAGTGAAGAGCCTTTCTGGCCTTAGACCAGATAGTCCATTCCAAGTGGCCGTAGACTCCAAAACAAGAGGACGTGAAAAGAAGTTGATAAAAACCCGATCTAAGTTGATGGCTAGATCGCACTTCTTCAGCAACAGGGTTGTGAACATTTGGAACGGTGTGCCTGGTGGAATGGTAGATCTGCGGACAGTCCAATCCTTCAAGGGTGCCCCAGATCGCAAGTGGTACGAGATCTTTCCTTGTAGTAGGCCTTGAGTATATCAACTAGATGGATGACGGGTAGCACTGTGGTCCTTCTGGAGTATGTTTTAGCAGACCTTTTCCCTCATTGCATACTGTCTCAGTGAACGCTCACGATGCATAATGTCTCTCGCAGTTGATGTGCGATGAGGTTTTCCGTTTCCCTCTCATTTTTAGCGGGGATTCGACGAAATACACTCGGCAGTGGTGGGTGCATAACTGGTGTGCATACCATCGAAGGAATTCTGAACGCTCGATTGGCCGTGGCCATTGCCTGTCCTGTGCAAACTGAACTGGTGGTCGCAAGACCATCCCGGCCCATCGGTACGGCGACTCAAAAGGGGGTAACGTCCTTTGTGCATGTCGAGCCTGACACTGGGGCGACGGGTGGAAAAGAAAATGCCACGACACTCAGAGTCTCACTCGATGTGCAAGATGCTGCACCGCCGACACCTTTAGAGGCAAAAAACGGGGCATCACCTCGGAGATTGCGCCCGAGGATACCCTAGCCCTAGAATTAGCAATGAAGTCAGTAACGAGGACCAGGGAACCGTCAATATGGTACACCAACACCTGCAGTCTCCCGGGAAAAAGAGGGGAGTTGACGGCTAGGATCGCAGAGTCTGAGGTCGTTGCGTTGACGGAAACTTGGATAAAGCCGTACACTGACATGCGCTTCCAGGGATACGCTGCCTACAGACAGGATAGAACGGACCGACATAGGCCATTGGGAGGCTCCGTTCAACTTAGTCTCCGGTAATGTACAGGTCAGATCCTGCTTTATTAGGATCGAGAAGCGTACTGTATGTATTATCTGTATCTACAGGGCACCGCTAGCCACAGATGAGGAAGATGTTGAGCTCTTCCAAATGCTGGATGCGGTGCTGGCACAGACAAAGGAGTTCATCTTATTAGGGGATCTCAATCTACCCGAAATTAACTGGGAAAGCGGGATCGCACCAAGGGGATCAAGAGGCGACGAGTTTCTGCAGTGGGTCCAGTTACATGCACTTACGCAGCATGTGACACAGGCCACTAGACACAGAGGTGGACAGCACCCGTCTCTCCTTGACTTAATCATAACGCGGCACCATCAGGACGTTAAGGAAATTAAGTAGGAAGAGCCACTTGGAAAAAGTGATCATGTAGTCCTAAGGGCCACACTAAGACTAAGCAAGGCGCCGAAGGAAATCGTGTTACGTCGGCACTATGGGAGAATCAATATAGGTGAACTAAAGAGGGCGGCGGAGGAAATTCAGTGGACACCGAGACACACAAATGCCTCCGTAGATGAACGTTGGGAGACCATCAAGATGGGGCTACTCGAACTTACAGATGAGTTCGCACCCCTGACGGTGGCAAGCAGTAGAAGTCTACCCCCATGGTGGAAGTCAAAGGTCCCCAAGGCCATAGTTATTCGTAGGCAACGATGGGCGGCGTACAAGCTGTACAGAACTCAGGGGGCATGGAATAGCTACAAGATGGCTAGGAACAGGGCTCAAGAGATCCAAAGAGTGGAGAAATATGCTTTCAAGCGTCGGTTAGCGGCGTCGGTCCGCACAAACCCAAAGCGATTCTACGCCTACGTGCAATCTCACAAACGTATGAGAGAGAGCGTAGCAACTTTGGAAGGAGCACAGGGACGACTAGCTCTAAACGACGAAGACAAGGCTGACATGCTCTTGAAATTCTTTAAGACCATATATCGACCAGAAAATAGTTTGGAGGAAAGAATGGAGGGCCCACAGGCGCCTCCAATACCCGAACTTACTGTAGGAGAAGAAGAAGTGTACGCGGAGTTGCAAACGTTGAATAGAAATAAAACAGCAGGTCCAGACGGGATTCATCCAGCAACCGTTCAGCCTCTGGCCGAGGTCCTGAAGGCTCCGGTGACGAAGCTGTATGAAACGTCACTTAGAGAGGGAATTGTGCCGGGAGACTGGAGGAGAGCAACAGTAGTAGGCATTTACAAGAGTGGACCCCGGCAAAAGGCGGAAAATTACCGGCCGGTTAGCTTGACTTCAGTACTGTGTAAGTGCCTGGAGCGAATAGTCAGGAAGCAGATCTCTAGGCATTTGGTTCAACACAACCTCATATCAAATGCTCAGCATGGGTTTGTGGCAGGGCGATCCTGTCTGACGAACCTCCTGCTGTTCCTCGATGAGGTAAACAAGTGTCTGGACGAAGGGCAATCGATTGCGATCTATTATTTGGACTTCAGCAAGGCGTTTGATTCTGTGAACCACAGATTTCTGGACGTCAAAATGCAGTCCACGGGAATTATTGTAGTTGCTCAGCAGGGCGAACCTTTAGTGTTAAGGTGGGGAGTCATGTTTGAAAACCGGAAGTTGTAACAAGTGGGGTGCCACAGGGCTCGGTGCTCGGCCCTCTGCTCTTCCTCATCTTCATCAACGACCTAGCACGTGGGCTTACAAACCCCACTTTTATGTTTGCCGATGACGTCAAGATAGATGGAGTAGATATAGAACTTGACGTGTTAGCAGTACAAAACTGGGCACGGAAATGGGACCTTCCACTAAACCTCACCAAGTGTCAATGCTTGACCACAAATACAGGGGCTAGTGAGAATGGTGTGGGTTCGTTGCAAGTGGTCTCGCAGGTCAAAAACTTGGGCGTTATAATGGACAACAGCTTTAAGCCGTCAAAGCAGTGCACCTCAGCAGCCAATACGGCCAGGAGGGAACTCAGTCGAGTTAGATCCATTATGTCGTGTAGAGATCTGGAGATATTCGTTCCGATATATCAGGCCATAGTTAGGCCGCATATGGAGTACTGCGTGCATGCCTGGGCACCGTACTACCAGAAAGATATCGACTGTCTGGAGAAAGTGCAAGGGCTAGCCACTAGAATGGTGGCTGGGCAAAGGGGGTTTAACTACACAGAGCGTCTCCGTGCCCTAGACTTGTTCTCGATGGAAAGACGGCGCATTCGCGGGGATTTGATAGAAACCTTCAAGGTAATAAAAGGACTGTCAGGAATAAGTCGAGAAGACCTTTTTCGCTGATCCCCGAGAGAGGCACAAGAAGCATAGCCTTAGATTACAAAGGAAACATTCGAGGCTCCAAATTAGGGCGAAGTACTTCTCAAATAGAGTGGTACCCCATTGGAATAAGCTCCCGGAAGAGGTCATAAATACCACAACAGTGAAGGCCTTTGAGAAAGCAGTAGACCTATGTTGGGTGGCAGTATACCCCGAGTTATGTTAAGCAGCTTTTAGGGTCAGATGCAATTTACTTATTGTTTCCACCCTACTCTGCCAGGGCTGATACTGCACAAAATTTCTGCCTTTCAGAAAAAGAAAATCACGCAGTGTTGGGAGCTACGGAAACGCGCCGACAACACAACTATCTGGACACACGATTGGCTCTAGCCACACCAAGTCCTGTGCAAACTGAACTGAACTGAACTGAACCGAGCAGAACTGTTGTGCGAATACAGGTCCGGCGGGACCTGGCGGGATCCTGTCGCTCACTTCTGTTAGTTTCAGTTTGTACAGGATAGGTACAGGCCCGCACCCAGTCGGGCGCACAAAATTCCTTCGGCAGTACGCACAGTAGTTAGGCACCATCCATGTAAAGCGTGGTACTGCGCAGTTTATTTCGTCTAACTCCCGCTAAAAATTGGAGGAAAGCGCACTCAAATTGTGAGATGCACTATGCATCGTAAGCACTCTGCTAGTATTCATGCAGAAAATAAGAACGTCAAATAATGAAACACATTAGACTGATCTCAGTGTTCCTATGCACATACCTCATTGTGAGAAATGATCCCGTTCCACTTACGATCTAGGGCCTGTAAGGTTGGTTAGACCTTATCATGCTGGTTCCTTATTACATACGTTCGCTAGCCATTCTCAACACGCTTGGACCACCTGTTCGTTACAGTGGTACTCTGCAATATACCATCACGATCACCACGACATTGTTTCCCACAGCCCATTAGAAGGAGAACACTATAGGTAGGCAGAGAGTGGTTAGTGTATATTGGAGAAGCGTGCGTGTAGCGTGCACGGGCAACGTTCAAGTGGCCACCGCGCTTGGTGGCGCGAGTTCACAAACACTGATGTGTGTTAAACGTAATCAGGGTTGAATGCCACTACAGGCCCACTTGATCGCCTGGACGGTCCCCAGTTCTATTATCTCTTCCGGCAATATGTTCCAGCAATTCACCATTTTGTTGCTAAAGAAGTGAGATCTGGCTATCAACCTAGATCGAACTTTCGCCGGGTTTCGCCCGTGATCTCTTGTTCGGAAGTCTGTCGCCATATGGAATAGACTCCGCGACGTAAGCCCGGAAAAGCCTTTTATTACAGTGATTGTCTCCGTAAGGTCCCCTCGTAGTCTCTCTCTTTCCATACAGATAATTTTGAAGTCTTGGAGTCTCTGCTCATACGTCTTGCCCCTCTGACCCTTAACCAAGCGCGTTGCAAGACGCTGTACTGTCTCCAAACGGGCGGCGTCCTTTTTGGAGAAGGGCCAGCATGTCTGAACACAGCTTTCCAAAAGAGGCCTGACTGTAGACATACCCAGTCAGCACAGGGGTGCGCATTTTAGTCCCGAAAAAGTCCCGCGAGGGACTATTTTTTAGTAAAGGTCAAAGCCGTTTTTCGATTAGGGAAAATAAATGACAATGGTAACCCTCGTCCGCTCAAGGTGGTCTTGGGTTCCGATGAGGAATGCCGCGGGGTGCTACAGCGGTCCTACAGAATAAAAGGAGAAAAAAAACGACTCCTTCGAGGGAGAGGCACCGGTTAGCCTTGAGAGAGCTCCGCGAACGCCAGGCCAATGGTGAATCAGGTCTTTTTATCCGGGGTTTTCGTGTTCAGCGGAGGCGTCTTCAACTGAGATGGGATCCGTTCAATCTCACCGGCATCATCAACCAGGCGGCCCCTGCGGTGGAGGTGCAATGAGGGTCGGTAAGAAGAGGAAGACAGAAGAGGGCATGCACTTATCATGTCGTCTGATGTCAGGAGTCTGTTGAACAAGCGAGATGAGCTCGAGGCATGGGTGGTTCAGCACTCGCCAACATTGGTCGCCTTGACGGAGACGTGGCTTACCAGTGGGGTGCAGGACTCGGAAGTAGCTATCCCAGGATACACACTTTACCGTGCTGATAGGAGCCAAGCTGGGCGAGGAGGCGGCGTGGCGATGTACATTCGAGCTAACGTCCCTTCGCTACAGTTGGATCGCCTGATAGACCCGGAGGGCTTTGAAGAATCGCTTTGGTGTCGCGTGAAGTTGACACCCAGTGGATTTGAGTCTGTCGGAGTCATTTATCGGTCACCAGAAGCAAACCCACGGGAAGTACTGACTGGAGTAAGACGTTGGGCGGGCGATGGTCACTGTCTAATTTTGGGTGACTTCAACTCGCCGAATGTGAACTGGGAGAACTTGCGGTGCACTGCAGGAGCGGATTCATTTTCCCGCGAGCTTCTTTCAACGGTGCTGGAACTTTCCTTGTACCAACACTTCAGAAGGCCGACCCGAACCCAGGATCACCACACGTCTATCCTAGATCTGGTGATATCTCCAAGGCGGTCCGATGTTGATCAGACTGAGTACCTACCGCCACTAGGGTGCAGTGACCATGCAGTGTTGACCATCATCTGGAAGAGAGGAGCGACGTTTGTTCCCAAACCACAGGGTGGACTCAACGTCTGGCGAATGTCGTTCCAACAAGTCAGGAAGGCTGCATCCTCAGTGATGTGGTATCCGCCAGAACCGTACGACATTGACCAGGCTTGGGAGGTAATCCGAGATGAAATCCTTCAGTTATGCCAGACTTTTGCTCCACCATCCAGACAGCGGCCGCATGCGAAAGGCCCACCTTGGTTTGACTCGCAACTTAGGCGTCTTTTGAAGCGTCGGAACCGAGCATGGAAACAATGTCAAGCGACTGGAGAAGGATATGATCGAAACCGCAACATCCGAAACCAGTGTACCCAAATGAAACGAGAAAAGCGACGTATCTTCGAGGAGACGTTAGCAATGGACTCGGTACAAGCACCCAAACGACTGTTCGCATATCTGCGACGGAGAACGCGAACCACGACTGCAATCCCAGCCCTACAGGACGGACATTCGCTGGGAGTTACAGATGAACACAAGGCAGAGATACTGGCGAGACACTACTTGTCAGTCTATGCTCCTGAACAGAGGCACAATCGTCCCTCACACATTGCCGGGGGAGCCCCCCAAATGTCTTGTCAAGAACTCACCGAGGAAGAAGTGGCGGCAACCATGCGCACCATTAGAGTCAACCAATCCCCCGGACCTGATGGTGTTCATCCGTTGGTGGTAAAGGAACTGGCCGATGTGTTAACTCAACCAGTCACACGACTGTTCAACGCGTCTTTAGCAGCGGGAAAGCTCCCCCAAGAATAGAAGAAAGCGGTCGTCGTGCCGCTGTACAAAGGTGGGACAAAAGCTGAGGCTGTCAACTACCGACCTGTCAGTCTAACACCGGTGATAGGAAAGGTTATGGAGCGCCTGCTGGCAACGCGAATCCGGGACCATATTGGGGTATACGACTTACTTAGCCGACAACAACATGGTTTTTGGAAAAGCAGGTCGTGCCTAACAAACTTGGTAATCGCACGAGAACGCTGGACGATGGCCAAGGCCGAAGGACACCCTACGGACGTAATCTTCGTGGATTTTAGCAAAGCTTTTGACAAAGTTCCGCATGACCGTCTATTAGGTAAGCGTAAGGCTCTTGGTGTAGTAGATCCCTTGATTCTGTGGATAGAGGACTTTCTAAAAAGCCGAACCTTTGCAGTACGAGTAGCACAGTCACTGTCAACTTGGCAAGTGGCAGCTAGTGGTGTTACACAAACCGCTCCGAAACCGGTCGGTTTTTGAACGGTTTCCGAGCGTTTGTGTCAGTCGTTTGAAATACGTGATATGCTTCGGTTATTTCTTCCACTTCCCCCAAATTACGTTTTACGATGCTCATTTCTATCTCCTAATTTATGATTTTCTGATAATTGTCCTAATTTTACCCACTTCGAGGGAATAAAATAAAGCGATCTATACCGAGGTTTCCAGGACATTTCGATGAATTAAACCAATACATTTAAATAAAACACCAACTAAGCATTTTACATTACTTCGGTCGTCAATTTACTTTTTATAAATTCAATGTTGATCCGTATAAAATGGCTACTGAACAAACCGACCGAAAACCGATCGGCGTAATATTAAAAATCGATCGAAAGCCGCTCAAAAATCGGCCGAAAACCGATCGATTTCGGAGCGGTTTTGCTTCGGCTTTGCTACAGCGGTAAAGCCAAGATAACATACTTCAGCCTGTTTACCTTCATCCAGTGTTCGAGTACCCTCGTCTAGGAAGCTCGAGAGATTGGTTAAGCACAACCTGTTTTTTAGATATCCATGCTGAGCTGGGCAAAGCATAGAATTCTCGAGTAGGTGCTCGCAGACGAGCGCCCGGATGATCTCTAGCACTTTGCATAGGATGCTGGTTAGGCTTACCGGCCCATAGTCACCCATATTTGGGATTTATCTCGGTTAAGTCAGGACCTGCTCCCGTATAGTGTCTATAGCCCCTGGTCCTCGGTTTGTGACACGATAGGGAAAATACTCGGCAGCGCGCGAAACAGAACTCAAAACGCTGGAGCGGGACAACGTGTGTATTGGAGGAGCGCAACGGCGTGCAGACGACGTACACAGGCGGAGCAAGTGGCGCCACCAAAATCGGTCATTGTTCAACTAAACAAGTTTGTTAGTCTTTGTCATCGAGTGCTTTATTGGTAGCACTACAGAGGTCTCCCCCTAGAAGGCCGACGCAGTTGGGCTTCGACCCGTGATGGGTACGTCGGATTCGGGGGCGAGAGACGTTTTCCATGCCTCCAGCCGCGGTCGAACACAACAGCGAAGCCAGCACAAGCCGTTCTCCATGACTCACACTGGTCGCTGTGCGCCGATCGCAAAATTGCGTCCTCCTCAAAATGTTATCCGACCGGGGTTGATCCTGTTTGTGACCTGGCAGTGGTGATTGTGTTGTAGGGTTTGTCGTTGTTGGCATATCCCAGAGTTCCGTGTCCCTGTGGTTGTTATTGCCTTCGTAAACGACCCAGCGTCCGGCGTCAAATGAGTCCAGTCGCGATCCAATGAGCGTTGTGTTGGAGCCATGCGAGATCCTGGAATTCCATATGGTTCTGTCCGACGGGACAAGCTGGAAGGCAAGAAACACGAGGAAGCTGCGCCTCGAGGCGCGATCGGATATTCGACTGAGGGGGACATACCGGCGCAATACAGGCTGCCGCCACCCTTGTCGTGATCACCACGTGGTCGTGCATTCATGCATAATACGACTATGTACAAGTTGAATATGAAGAGTAAACTTAAATACATACAACTGTTACATATTCAGAAAACCTCGTCGGCTGTCGCAGCTCGCGGCCGCGTCGATTTCTCCTGTTGACGGGTGCAGCTGTGTCTTCCGTGGAGTTTGGTGTTGCAACAGGTAACGAGGTGTCGTTAGTGGGAGCAACAGGGGCGGACTCGGGACGACTAACCGAAGGTTGTGAGCAGGTGGGGACACTGAGAGGGTTGTTCGAGGTGGGTTCTGCCTCGATGAAGGCTGGTTTGAGGCGGTCTATGCTGATGGTCTCCTTCCTGCCCTCGACGTCCACCACGTATTTCTTTTCCTTTCGCTGGACGACGCGGAACGGGCCAGAGTAAGCCGCCTGCAGTGGTGATCGCACTGCATCTACTCGAATAAACACATGGCTGGCGGTAGCTAGAATGGTAGGTATGTAGTTGCTGAGGGTTTGTTCTCGTGGTGGGGTGGGCTTTATCACCCGCATTTGGTGCTACAACCGTTTTGCGTAATCCCCGTAATTAAAACTCATAGGTGGTAATGGAGAAACCAACTCACCTGGAAGTCGTAGTGTGCAACCATAAACCAGTTCAGCCGCCGTAACACCCATATCGGCTTTAACGGTGTTACGCAGTCCTAAGAGAACGATCGGCAAAACTTCACTCCAAAATGGGTTATCACGAGCACGAAGGGCAGCTTTCAGCTGGCGATGGAATCGCTCCACCGTGCCATTGGCCTGAGGATGATAGGCCGTCGTCTTGTATCGGCAACCGAATGCGTTCAGTAGCTCGTGGAAGGCGCCGTCAAAATGAGAACCGCGGTCAGTGGTCACGATAGCAGGGCAACCGAACTGACTCACCCAACCAGTTAGAAATGCTTTTGCAGCTTCCTCTGAGGTTGGGCGAGGAATAGGTATGGCCTGTGGCCAGCGAATGAAACGATCTACGCAAGTGAGGATGTAGACGCAGCCATTGGATGGCGGAAGTGGCCCCACGAGATCCACATGCGCATGATGAAAGCGTGCGTCCGGTTCGCAGAATGTGCCTAACGTAGATTTGGTGTGACTATGTATCTTAACTCGTTGACACTGAAGACAAGCACGGGCCCAAAGAAGTACGTTACGTTTGACGCAAGGCCAGATGAATCGCTCGGTGACTAGTTTTACTGAGGCGGTGACCCCAGGGTGCGATAAGTTGTGGAGGCTGATAAAAACTTGTCGGCGAAAACTGGCAGGATCTAGTGGTCGGGATCGACCTTGTGACACATCGCAAATGATAGTTACGTTCAAAGTTGGAAGGGCCACTGGCACTAGGTGCAGGGAGCTGTTGTGTCTGAGTTGCTCTACCTCAGGATCTGTTGTTTGGGCTGCGGCGATTACTTCTAGGTTTATGCCCATGGGTAGTGGGTAGTCGATATTGTGGACGCGTGAGAGTGCGCCTGCTACGGGATTGTGTGCCCCAGAGACGTGTCGAATGTCCGTAGTAAACTGCGAAACATAGTCTAAGTGGTGAATCTCGCGTGGCGAATATCGGCCAGAAGCTGACTGGAGGGCGTAAACTAGTGGTTTATGATCTGTGAACACTGTGAACGTTTGGCCCTCGAGTGTGTGCCGGAAGTGTCGGATACCCAAATAGATTGCCAGTAGTTCTCTGCTGAACGTACTATATCGGGATTCCGCAGGCTGGAGACGCTTGGAGAAGAAAGCTATTGGTTGCCATGAATTGTTGACGAATTGCTGCAACACTGCTCCAACAGCCGCGTCCGAAGCATCTGTTCCTAATGCCAGGGGAGCAGAAGGATCGGGATGTGCAAGGAGTGCTATGTTGGCGATAGCTTCCTTGATCAAAGTAAAAGCTGCCTGCGCCGTGTCGGGTAAAATGAATTTCCGCTTACCTCCACGTAAAAAGTCTGTTAGAGGCTGCATTATTTCGGCGCAGTGTGGGATAAAGCGGCGATAAAAGTTAACCAGACCAGAAAATTGGCGCAATTGTCGGTAAGAGTAAGGCTCAGGATAGTCGCGAATTGCCGCCACCTTGTCAGGCAGGGGCTGTATGTCTGAGGCTGAGATTTCGTGACCTAGGAACGTGATGGTCGTCCTACCTAATTCGCACTCACCAGGGTTGATGGTTACACCGTGTTGGCTAAGGCGCTCAAAAAGAGCACGCAGGTGTGTCATATGCTCTTCTTTTGAAGAACTTGCCACCAAAATATCGTCTAAGTACACGTAGACATTCTTCAAACCGCGTGTTGCTTCATGCATAAACCTTTGAAAGGTTTGGGCTGCATTGCTGAGCCCAAAAGGCATGCGCAAAAACTCGAATAGTCCGAATGGAGTTGTGACAGCGGTTTTAGGGATGTCAGCCTCTGCTACTGGGATTTGGTGGTAGGCTCTGACGAGGTCGATTCTGCTAAAAACAGAACAACCAGACAGGGTAGAAGTAAGATCTTGGATGTGTGGAATGGGGTACCTGTCTGGGATAGTAGCCTGGTCGAGGGCCCTATAGTCACCGCAGGGGCGCCAATCGCCATTAGGTTTAGGAACCATGTGAAGGGGCGAGGCCCAAGGGCTACTAGACTGGCGTATTATGCCTAATTCTAGCATGTGTTCAAACTCAGCCTGTGCTACGCGGAGCTTGTCTAAGGTCAAGCGACGTGGTCGGCTAAATGCTGGGGGTCCTTTAGTGACAATATGGTGGGTAACGTTAGTGGTTTCCGCGGGAAGGGGGCCAGATTGTCTTAGCATTGCCGGGTAAGCTGAAAGTAGGTCTGCGTACGGTTGTTCGGCTTGCGGCTCGATGTATAGGGGCGTGATGTGATTCACGGAGGAATACGAACCGGTTACGGAAAGAGAAGTCTACCGGTCGACAACTCTCCGGCCACGTGCATCGATCAGGAGGTCGAAATGGTCTAGGAAATGGATGCCTAGTATGGGATAAGGGACGTCTGCTACTGTGAACACCCAGCGGAAGGTGCGACGTAGTCCTAAGTTAAGTGTGAGTGACTTACGGCCGTAAGTAGCAATGGGAGTGCCATTGGCAGCACGGAGTTGTTGGACTGACGGGTTCGTTGCATCACCTGCCTCCTTTGGAATGACACTTACTGCTGCACCGGTGTCATTTGGGAACAGGTTATTGGAAACTAAATCTCGGACATGCAACAGACGACTGCTATTATGGCTGCCGACCGCGTTAGTCGTCGGGATATTAGTTTCCCTGTTTGGCACCTGGGAAGGTGCAACCGGCTTCGCAGCGCCGGGCCTTCTCCCCAAACCGTTTGTGGTATCGACAGTACGTTGATCGAGATGGGTTAATCAGGCGGTCAAGGGAAGGGCTTCTGAGACGTTCACGTCGGTCAGAGTTGTGATAAGATTTATGGTTTCTACAGTGAGAACAACCAGGAGAGGAAAAACGTCTGAAAGCCCGCTCGAAAGCAGCTATCAGAGTGTCCTCGGAGTGTGTTCCTACAGTGGGAGCTGTAGTCTGGGGGCTGCTCGAGTTTGTTACGGCAGTAATTTGTGGGTGGTACCGTTCCATAATACCGTCCGCTAGTTTAGCCGCTTCTGTGAGCTTAAGGTGGCTAAAAACCTCGAGCAGTGCTTGAATATTGGTGGTAGTCGCTGTACCCACAACGCTTTAAGGACGTTTTCCTCTAAAAGTTGCCCCGCCAGCTGCTGCATTTCTCTCAGTAATGCAGAGGGCTTCTTGCTACCTAACTCTGTTCTTTGGGTCAGCCGTTTCAGTCTGGACGATTCTGACGGCAAAAGACAAGAGATTACCGCGTCTTTCACGGCTGTGTAAGAACTGTTATTGAATATTACGTCGCGTATCTGATTAGCAACGTCACGGGGAAGGCGACCGATAGTCCACAAGTAACGGGTTCGTTCGTTTGTAATTCGATGTGATTCAAACTCTGCCTCTAACATATGAAGCCAGAGTTGAGGGTCATCAATAAAAAAACTGAGGGACGGCTAGGGAGACTGTCGAAGCAGACGGTTCCGGATTAGGTTTACGGTCGTTGTTAGCCATAGTTGCAATGGTATATCAAATGTAAAACGATATAAAGAGGTCAGTGCAGCAACCGTGAAACACTTATAATATCGATATGAGAAAAAATATAAAAGGGATATGGAAACAGAAATCAGCAATTTACCCTTTATATGTCGGAAAAAGTGTATATATAAACGAATAAATGTGATTGAGGGACTTACGAGTATCCTTCGAGAATTAATTTGTTGTTCGGGCTCATCAGTTTAGGATTTATCTCAGTTAAGTCAGGACCTGCTCCCGTATAGTGTCTATAGCCCCTGGTCCTCGGTTTGTGACACGATAGGGAAAATACTCGGCAGCGCGCGAAACAGAACTCAAAACGCTGGAGCGGGACAACGTGTGTATTGGAGGAGCGCAACGGCGTGCAGACGACGTACACAGGCGGAGCAAGTGGCGCCACCAAAATCGGTCATTGTTCAACTAAACAAGTTTGTTAGTCTTTGTCATCGAGTGCTTTATTGGTAGCACTACACATAGGCGACTTGGGTTCACTTTCATATATTGCCACAACCGTCGTGATTTTCCAGTCCTGAGGCAGCTTACCCTGGTCCAACGTGGATCTGTACAGCTTACATACCGATGGAGCTATGATACCCCTGAACGGCTTAATGATAGCTGGATAGGTGCGATCTGAACCGGCTGACTTATGGATATTTAATTTTTGTGGGTACTTACTCACGATTCCCTCCGAGAGATTTAGTTCGTTTGACTCCGACGGAGGGTGCACCAGCATCAAGTCGACTAGCGCCCCACTATCCACTCTGTGTACACTACCACAGTATTCACTCAGGGCGTCTGCTTTGCTTTGGTCGTCAGTGGTGATACCGTGTCTACAGTGGAGAGTAGACCTATGCCATATTTTGTTGAGCCTTTCAACTGTCCATAACTGTAGAATTTCTTTAGCTGTTCTTTCACGCATTTGGCTAATTTAGGCTCAGACTCTCACTTAGCGGTCCGCAGGAGGCTCACCATCTCATTTCGAAGCTTGGTATAGCAAACCCAAGCTAGATGACTGCCAGAAGCTTTGTAAAGGTTCCAGCAACGGTTTCTACGCTTGATGGCCTTGGCTATTGCAGCCCTCCACCACGTTGGTTTGCCTTCCCCAGTCCTTCGTTTCAGGGGTGCGAACTCGCCCTGGAGGGCATTTAGTGATCCCTTTATTACATTCCAGCGTTTCTGTGTAGTAGCCTCATCTACCGTGCCCCACATCAGCTCGGCTGCCCGAGTGCGAAGCTTATCTATGTTCATAC
Source organism: Fasciola hepatica (assembly GCA_948099385.1). Taxonomy (NCBI): domain Eukaryota; kingdom Metazoa; phylum Platyhelminthes; class Trematoda; order Plagiorchiida; family Fasciolidae; genus Fasciola; species Fasciola hepatica. Next base: position 965,551 of record CANUEZ040000012.1, on the reverse strand, counting down.
TACCGAAATTCCTAACCATTCTTGAGGCTACCTTGGTTTGCCGCGTGCACAAAGTGATCTTGACACAGACATGACCACTGTTGCCCAACGGTGCACAGCATTGCAGTTCGGATACATTGTTGGGGAGATTCGTCATAACGAGATCAAGCAAGGATGGCGCGTATGCAGCCCTATATCTAGTGTCTTTCCTAATATGTTAGTGCAATGCATTTGCATGCAACCACTCTAAGTAGCTCTCCTCCTGTAATCCCGGCGTGCAGACTTCAACCGTCCAGTCAATGTGCGGAAGGTTGAAGTCACCCACTATGAGGGTTTTATGCGCGCCCTTAACTAGTTAAGTTCGGATCCGCAGTTGGTGAACATCCTCGTTGCAGTCTGTACTCGGTGCCCTGTAGGCACAAATAATGTTGGCCCTTCGACCTGGAAGAATGATCGTAACGGCGCATAGCTGGACATTCCGAGTGCATATCTTGGTCTGAGATTCAAGATGGTTTGTACCTGACCTAGTGAGGGTAGCTACCTCATCTCCAAGGTCATCGCGTTCTCTATCCTGTCTATAGATCGTGAAATCGTTAGTTGTTAACCCTGGCACATGATCTTCTCTAGAAAGCCTTGTTTCAGTAACGGCGACTGTTGACGCATTGTGCTTCCAAGAGATTTCCGACAGTTCCATCCATTTGTTTTTAGTGCTTTGTGCTTCGATGTACACCACCACCACACTCTCTCCAACAGATAGACATCCCTTTTTCAAACCTGCTTTGGTCTCGGATGCACTGCCCGAGATGGTAGTAAGTGTTTTGCAACGGTGTTTACCACTGAGGGCTATGGAGACCGTCGGATATCTAAGACCTCTGATACCTCCTAACCCATTCCTATCGAAGTACTCATGACCTTCAAATTCGTGAGGGTCGCCTCGACCTCCGACTGCTTACACCACTTCCAATTTTCACCTTCCAGAACGCCCTCAGTGACCACTATTCCCGACGACTTCAGTAGCTTGCCTATCGCCGTCGAAGCGTTACCGCGAAACGCGGGTGCGGCTTTCTGTTGTCCCTGAAGACCTTTCGCTAGTGCCGTTGCAGGTTTCTCCATGATTCCACCCTGCATTCCTGTGTTCGTCCGGTATAATGTGGTATCGGCCCCTAGCGTTGTGAGCTACTACTGCAGACCTAGCTAGCAGCATGTGCCTGGTATGCTTATCAGTAAACTCGAGTAGAATTGGTCGACCAGTATTCGTGCCCATCCTAGCGAACGGAGACTTCCACGTCCCCACTCTGTGCACTCTTTTCAAAAGGAACAGGATGGGAAACACCTACGATGCGCAGTATATCCTTGTAACGTCAGTCACCGATTACGCACGTACTGGATGCAAAAGACTTCGGGACATCGATTTAGTATGTAACGCTTTACTCAACTAGTAAGAAGCGTACATGGGCTGAAACGCAAAAAACAGCAATGTAATTACAACGCATAAAATAGAACCATAGCACGAGAAGAGAGTTTGCATGGCACTCACCTCCATCAATGAAAAACAACCAGTTTTAGTATGTAGGGATGGGGCCACGGTAAGGAGAGGAAAATGACCTACTCAGGCTTCTCTATTGCGTAAATTATACGGGTGAGTTCTCTATTGTCAAGTGAGAATGTCTGAAACTGTGTCGGGAGTAGGAGTGTTGGGTGTGAACGGGATTATGGGTACATCTTTAGTATCATATTCCATCGCATCATTTATGGAATGCGGATTTGTTTGTGGTGTACCAGGGGGACATTCCGATATTTCAGTCAGTTCCGATTCTGGCACTAGAAAATCGCCTGTCGGAGCCAATCGTCCTATAGAAACATTTTCTTCCTTGCCACTGGGCAGTTTAACGCGGGCGTATTGGGGATTACAACTGACTAGCATGACTTCTTCAACCATGGGATCAAATTAAGAGGATCGATCCATCCGTTTGAGAAGTACGGGGCCTGGGACTGTAAGCCATGTTGGCAATGAACTACCGTTAGTTGATCGCCGGGAATGGCTGAACAGCCTCTCATGCGGAGTGCAATTCGTTGCTGTACACAGCAGTGAGCGGATAGAATGCAAGGCATCTGGGAGAACGGTCTCCCATTGCGAGGTTGGTAGACCTTCGGTTTTTAGAGTGAGAGTGATCGCTTTCCAAAGCGTGCCGTTCAGGCGTTCCACCTGTCCATTTCCTTGGGGATTATATGCAGTGGTATGACTGAGAGCCACGCCCTTATTCTGCAGGAACTCAGACAACTCAGTCGACATGAAACTCGTTTCTCGATCAGAGTGTATGTATGCCGGCATGCCGAATATGGTGAAAAGTTGGCATAGGCAGTCGATAACGGTAGATGAGTGTATATTCGCACAAGCAAACGCGAGTATTCATCAACGATGGTCAGCATATATCGATTACGAGTTGTCGAAGGCAGAGGACCTTTGAAGTCAATGCTCAGTCTTTCGAACGGTTGTGTTGCCTTGATAAGACGACCGATGGGGGGTTCATAGAATCGTGGCTTTATTTCCGCACAAACGCTGCATCGCGAGATCATCTTTTTAATCTCTTCAATCGTGCAGTTCTCTTAACTTGGCCGCACCAAAAAGAGTACCACATATGTTGCAAGATAGCGTACCAGCGGCTGCATTGTCTTTTCCGGGCCTGTAAATTGTCAAAACAGTACGCGGATAGTTCGAGTCTCCATCGTCGAATCTTATCATTTTTGATCTTGCTTGTTTGTCTTCCGTCGTACATAAAGGCCACAGACCGCTGGTCAGTAATAAGTTTAAAATGGCGTCCTAGGAGATAATGTCGCCACCTACGAAGGGCCTCGACAATTGCACATGCTTCTTTTTTGATAGCAGAGTGATGTCTTTCGCTGACTGTTAGGGTACGAGAGAAGAAAGCTACAGGGCGATTATTCTGGCTCAGTGAGGCGGCTATTGCGACGTCCGTAGCATCCGTTTCAAGCACTAACGGGACACTTTGGTCCACTGTCACAACCGTAGCGCTTTCTATTGTCTTTTTGAGGAGTTCGAAGGCACGTCTCACATTTTCTGGCAGAGGAAAAGTTGTGTTTCTCACAAGTGGATTTATCTTATCAGAGAACGATGGTATCCACTGCGAATAGTAGGAAAACATGCCAATGACAAGACGCAGGGACTTCATATCGTTCGGTGGTGGGATCTCGCGCAAGGGTTTTATCCGGTCAGGATCAGGTCTTACCTCTCCTTGCGATATCAGGTAACCCAAAAGTTGGATTTTGTTTGTGGCAGTCACAGTTTTGGCCGTATTGAATGTTCCGCCGTATTTCGCGGCGGCCTTCAGGAAACGCTCAAGGTTTCGATCGTGGTCTTCCTTGGTCACGCCGCATACTGTCACGTTGTTTATGTGGGCGAATGTATATATAACACCTTCAGCTTTCAAGATTTCGTCGATGGTACGTTGAAAGCAGGCAACTCCGTTGGTAACCTCAAACGGTATACGCCTAAATTGATAGAGCACCACATGCTTCAAATGCAGTATGTGGCCTCTCGTGCTCCGCGATAGGAATCTGATGATATGCATTCTTTAGTTCCAGGGTGCTGTATATTGAATAACGAGATACAGCCTCAACCATTTTGTCGATTCGAGGTAGCGGATAGGCAGTGAATGAAGCGATTGCTAGTTTGGCTGTAATCCACAACCATTATTTTCTTGTGGGTCACTTTCTCAGTTACAAGAACTTGCGCTCTCCAAGAAGAGTTGGGTGGTTCGATGATGCCATCATTCAGGAGACGCTGGACCTCAGCCCGTATGAAGTATTTGTCCTCAGCAGAATGTCATCGCGACTTTGTAGCGATGGGTCTGCAATCAGACGATAGGTAGGCAAATAAAGGAGGAGGCTGTACCTTGGCGGCATCCAGACCGCACAGGAAAAACGTACCGTGTTTGCCGCCGAATGGTATTTCCACCTTGTCATGTAACCTTAGAAAATCATGGCAAAGTAGAATATCAGCGCAGAGATTACTCATGACAAAGAGACTGAAATTGTCATACGAAACGTTTTGGTAGCGGACATTTGCCAAGCAATACTTTGTAGTGGCACACGACAGAGACATAGAGGTCATTGTTATTCGAGAGTCGCATGGTCGGACCTCCCACTGATGGGAGTCTACAACAGACTTCGAAATATAACTGTCAGCATTACCAGTGTCTATGAGTGCGTGAAGTTCAACATTATTGACGCAGATTCGAGTGGTCGCGCGAGACAGACAAAGAGGTGCGGCAGCTGTCAGAACAGAGGACAGTAGTGGACGGACGGCCGGGGTAACGGATGAGTTAATCGGTTTCGAACGACATACACACTTGAAATGACCTGTTTTCCCACAGACCTTGCAGATGGCGTCTTTGGCAGGTCACTAAATACGAGGATGTTTAGAATAACCACAAAAATAGCAGTTATTTTTGTTAACAACGGACACAATTGGTTCGGTCTCGATCGTTGGATTGACTGGATTTGGCGCTGGTGGGGAGCACATTGAGGTATAAGAAGAACAGGGAGCATTCTCAGTTGCATAGGACTGAGATTGTTTCTGAGCAGCCTCCAATGATCCTGCCATATCATAGACCGTTTGAAAATTTAGGGTAGACTGTTCTAGTGGTCTTGTTCGAATGGAGTTGGATTGAAGACCGGTAATGAATGTATCACGCATGGCATCGTCACGATATTCTTCAGCAGATACAGGACGAAAGTTACAGTCCTTTGCGAGTGTTTTGATGTTCTGGAAGAACTGGTCTATGCTCTGCCCAGTCTCTTGTTTGCATGTAGTAAGAAGATAACGGGCAAAAACCACATTTCTGGGGCGGACGTACAGGGACTGGAGGGTTAAAATAGCACTGTCGAAAGTCTGACATTCAGAAACATGCTCGTAAACGTTTGGAGAAAGAAGATTAACGAGAATGTCAAGTTCGTCGGCTTCTTCGGATTGCACTCGTTTCAGAAACGCATTGAAGGTCCACAACCAGTATGTCCACTGTTTGGATGCGTCGGGAGCGTTCACGTCAGTGTCAAACTTATCCGGACGCAGATAACGGTCCGCTTGTTTGTTTGTTTCTTTGTTTTACTAGTTGAGTAAATTGTAACGTCAGTCACCGATTACGTACGTACTGAATGCAAAAGACTTCGGGACACCGATTTAGAATGTAACGCTTTACTCAACTAGTAAGAAGTGTACATGGGCTGAAACGCAAAAAAACAGCAATGTAATTACAACGCATAAAATAAAACCATAGAATGAGAGGAGGGTTTGCATGGCAATCCTGTACCCGTCTCCTGTCTATGTCGCTTCGTGCCTTATATTTTTGGTGTAATGAGCAGGCTGCTGAGAACGATATATGTGTTTGATGAATGTAAGTGTAGGTTTCGCAATATATTCTCCATAATCTCGCCCAGGGCGAAGTGGAACAGGAATGGGGAAGTGGGAGATCCTTGTCGAATACCGCTGGTCATTTCGAATGGGCTTGGTTGTTCACCGTAAAGTATGAGAGTACAGTGATCTCAGTAGGTTCACAAACTTCTGTGGCACACCTTTTCAGTGAAGGGCACTGAATAGCGTTGTTCGATTAACTGAATCGAAGGCGCCTTTCAAGTCTAGGAAAATCGTTATTGTCGATTGACGGTGTGTTTGACGCGTCTCAATTAACTAGCGAAGAGTGAAAATCTGATCGATGCATCCTCAACTTGAGCGGAATCCAGCCTGTTGTTCGCGAGTGTTCCTTTCGCGAGCTGATGTTAGAAGGCGAGGCAAAATCGAGGCTAATACTTTGGTGACTATCGGAATCAAGCTAATCCCACAATGATTATTGCAGTCGTTGCATATTCCCTTCTTGAAGCTGGGTACATTCATTGACTGGCTCCATATAACCGCAATACGCTCCTCGTTCCAAATTTCGCAGAGCAAAACGGCAGGTGATTTCATCGTAGCATCTCCACCCAGTTTGAAAGGAGCTGAGGGAAGTTCGTCGGGACCGGCCGCTTTCCCATGCTTTGATAATCGAATGCTCAACTCCACTTCCATTTCCGATGGGAGCTCAAATGATACCATCTAAAGAGTTTCAGTTGTTGACACGGGAGTAACTACACTAGCGAGCGGCCAGCTAAGCTGCTCCTTGAATTATTCGGCCCAACGGTCGAGCCTTTGCTGTTTGCCATCGATGGGTTCGCCATTTCTATCGCAAATCGTTTCACTGACCTAGGTGCGCCGTTCACTGGTGTCGCGAATAAGTTTGAACAGTATTTGACTGTTACCTGAAGCAGATGCTATTTCCATTTCTTCGGCCATCTTGACCCGCCAATTTTCGCGGTCATTTTTAGAGCTATTCGTAACTTGTTTTTATAGGTTTCTTTGTATCTTATTCATCTCCTTACAGTTCGAGAGCTGATGCTTTTGCTCCATTATACTCAACGACTCTTGCGTAATTCAGTGTCTTTGATGGACATCGGATCTGGGACCACAGGCAAAACCTGTTGATACGTGCATCGCCTGCTGGATATGGGCCCATTGCTCATCTACATAACTGCTTGTCGGAAATCCTAGCTCAAGTGCTAACTTTTGCTGATAACGGGTGCGTACTTCTGGATCACACAAACGTTGCACGGCTAATAGGGTTTGCGGTTTGCTACGATGACCATGGAGCTGGAGAGATAATCGCATTAAAACTAATGCATGGTCAGACTATACGTACGTGGACCAGTAAGATCTACAGTTCTGAACAGAACTGCGCCACCGGTAGATTACGGCGATATGATCAATTTGACTCAAAGTACCTGTAGAGTTAGAGCGCCATGTCGCTATGCGACGCGAGCTGTGTCGGAAATTGGTGCTAGACATGAACAATCGATTGTCTGCACAAAACTGGAGAAGCCTGTGCCCGTTATCTGTACGCTCAGCAGGTAAAACACAGCGCCCACCTAAACAAGCTTCTGGTGCACTAAATTTGCCAAATTGCGCATTAAAACCACCAGCTAGTACTTCAATTTTGGAGCCCTTGCTCCTGCGTACGAGGATGGCGAATTCATCGTAGAACTCATTTTTATGCGTTTCAAAGCTGCAATCCGTTGGGGAGTATGTCGAGATCACGAACAAACTGCGCTTAACACAACTATCCTTTCGAACTCCAACTGGCCACTGTCGTCTTACAGCACATAAACGACTGGTAACCGGTTTCCATTCTAAAAGGGCAGCCTCAGCCTTATCAGTCAAGACTAGCCCTACACCACGTTGACCCGCAGTTCTAGTTGCTTCATCTCCTTAAGTGCGCAGGAAATGCATTGATGAGATACCAGGAAGAGTTAATTGACTCACACTGCTGCGGTACTGAATAAAATGAATAAAAAATTAAAACAAAGTCTTCGGAACTGTCAACTGTAATTCAGTACGTTTCTCCAACGCGAAGGACTACTAAGCGATCGACGTTACGGATTCTGACTTCGCCGTTCTACCGGTGATCTGGCTCTCGTCTCACACTCGTCGGATGCACTCGACAACCACACAGAAACACATGCTTTCGCTGGACATTTTTAGAGCCTTTGACCGAGTATGGCACGAAGGTCTACCGGCGAAACTGTCCATGTTCGGGTTCTCCTCCGCTCTCATATTGTGCACATCATGTTTTCTCAGCAAGCAAGCCATCTCCATCCAGGGTGATGGATTTATGTCCCGGCTATTCCCTATGAATGCTGGCGTTTCCTCAGGTTCAGTATTTGCGCTCACTCTCTTTCTTTCATTTAATAATTATCTCCTATCCAGTACTTCTAACTCAATCCGTTCTTCTGCAGTTGACGCCACCCTTCATTCTTCCTTTCCTAACCGCACTTCCCGCCATGCCAACACTAACATCGATTACGACCGCAGTACAACTAGTATATCTTTAGACTCCGACCTCGAACACATCTCCTGCGTATCCCACAATCATGATGCATTTAATAATTCCAAAACCTCTTCTTTCAATTTCCTTGAAGCATCATCCACTCTCTCCACATTTATCCTTCGATTCAGTTGTACTGCATTCCACAGATTCTGTCTCTATTCTGGGCTTATCTATAACTTCTTATCCGTATTGCTCCGCTTTCACATCTGAGCTCACCTCTCGTGCTGCGTACAAAGTTAGTTTTCTGTTTCGCGCCAGACGCTTCCTCACACCAGTTCACCTTCTGCTGTACAAAACTCAAATCCGCCTCGCACTTGAACGCTGCAGTCACGTATGAAATGGAGCTTTGTGTACTTCTGTTTCTTTTCTTGATCGGGTTCAACGAAAGACCATCCAGCTGATCGACGACCCTTCTTTAACTTCGAGTCCGTAGTCACTAGCCCATCGTCGGACTCTTGCTTCGTTTTCTCTCCTCTGTCGGTACTAGTTTGAATTCTGTTCTTCTGAGTTTGCTTCCCAAAACGTTTTCTCGATCATCACGTACCCAGGTAATTAGTCATCCCCATCAAGTTTCTATCACTAGTTGTCGTGCTTCTATCTTTCAATCCTTTTTTTTCTGCGGGCCGTTAAACTATGAAACTCCTTCCCTCTGTCTTTCCAAGCATTTACAATCTCTCTTTTTCTTGAGAAGCAGGACCAATAAAATGGTTCTAACGTGAATGTTCCACAACAAACCACTCTCACGGTGTCTTTCGATTGTGGGATTTACCCTTTGTGCCGTAATTTACTCTACGTGTAAAAAATGCAGCGCTGTTAGTTCGACGGATTTCCTTCACAGCCGGTGGATTATACAGTAAATCACGTCCGCCCCTTCAGAAATAACTGTCTTCACATGCCGAGCACCGTCTCGCCGAGGTGTTTGAACCTCGATTAACCTCAACCTGGTTTAGCCCATCTACCGAGCGGTTTGGTTAGGTGTGGCCGCTGATACATACTCCAGCTTCGTGGAGCCATAATTGAGCTAGGTACCTGATGGAGATCTAACAGATGGAGAACACCCCAAGGGCATGACAGTCCACCAACTCAAAGGCGTTGCTCCTGTCGGACGTCCCACACATCCCCCGATGGGTGGGTATTGATGGTCGACAACTCTTAGCGTGCGTGATCCAGCTCAACCTGAAGATCAGCATCAGAAAAATAATTTTTGAGAGTATTTTGCCTCCGTTTAGTTTAGAAAACATCGTTTGGCTTTAGTATCGGATATCGATGAGTTTCCAGGCAATCACCAAGTCCAGTGGAGAAATCTGCACATATTTGAACCGAACCATCTGCTTTCTCAACCTTCACAATTGGCACGGTCCAAACGGAATAATTTACTTGTGTAAGTACTCCTTCTGTCTGCAACATTTCGAGTTCTTGATCTACCAATTTCAAAGGAGCTTGTGGAACAGGCCATTTTGTACGAAAAACTGGTCTAGAATTCGGTTTTAAGCACAGAATGGTCTTAGCCTTGGTGCATAACCATATATCTGGTTGAAATATTTCGTTGTGCTTTTTCTGAAGTTCGTCAATCGCTGGTGTGTTAATAATGTTTACAGTGTTAAATGCATCAGGTGAGTGTGAATGTGACCGCGAAGTCGGAATGTTTGTATCACAGGTCAAACTGAAAGGTACATCCCATAACTAAAGTTTGTTTACCCAATCAATACCGATGAGATTTAAATTGTCTAAAGTAGAGATAAAACAAACGCCATTACGATATTGGTCACAGAAATGGAAATCACATTCTGGCTCCCCCAAAAATGGTGTTTGCTGTCCACGGGCATTTCGAGCAACACAGCGTGTGACATTGTATGGGGACTGGCAAAGAGCAATCTAAGTTGGCCTTGAAATGATTGTTGTATCCGATGCCGTGTCCAGCTTGAGGGTGATGCGCGACCATTCAAAGTTAGCATTACGTATTTCTGCATTTGGCTGAATGAAGGGCTCGTGGCTGCGAATGCGGCGTTCGACTGGTGTCTGATTCGGACACCATCTCACCAAGGTTTATAGACTTTGGTTACCATCAATTGGTTTCGCCCGCCTGTCGAGCGGTTTGTCGGGGTGTGGCCGCTGATGCATGTTCAGCTTTGTGGAGCCACTGGTGAAAGCTGGGCAATTGGCGGAGACCAAGCAGATAGAGAATGCCCCAAGGGACACAACAGTCTATCACCTCAGAGGTGCTACTCTTCTCAGACACTCCATACAGTTCCTTAGACCTTTGTAATTCTTAGAACTGCCTGTTGCGTTCAGAAGCAAGCAGATTTGAACTTGTATTATACACAGTATACAACGACCGTACGGGCGCAATTAAACGTAAAATTTGTTCTACCAGGTAAACGGGAAACTATATAATCAATAAAATCAATGATTGTCCGAACGGTGATATGATTCACCGCGTTGTGGTATGACCTTTAGTCGTGCATGGTAATAATTGTTGTAAATGCGGCAGCGGTAGACCGTCACTCCCTTAGTGTATTCTCCATCTGTTAGATCTCCATCAGGTACCTAGCTCAATTATGGCTCCACGAAGCTGGAGTATGTATCAGCGGCCACACCTAACCAAACCGCTCGGTAGATGGGCTAAACCAGGTTGAGGTTAATCGAGGTTCAAACACCTCGGCGAGACGGTGCTCGGCATGTGAAGACAGTTATTTCTGAAGGGGCGGACGTGATTTACTGTATAATCCACCGGCTGTGAAGGGAATCCGTCGAACAAACCGAGCTGTATGTGCCCATGAGTTGCATTCAGTCCAGTCGAATGGCGAACAAGTTCTTAGGGGGGCACCGGCGGTTGTGCATCAACACATTTGCCTTACAGGCCTTGTTTGTGCAAAGGCTAGAGATGCGCCCTCAAAGAAAATGTGAGTGCCACTGGGGAAGAATAATGCACCAAACACTCATAAAGTTTCATGATTGTCTTTGCTCACTGTTATCCTTGCTCCAGCCTCCCCAGGGGGCGACGCGCTCTGTGCTGCTCCAGTGGTTGAGGTGTCAAGAATGCGAACTGGCACCTTTCACCTCTGAAAGACTCTTTATTGGATGGTTTAACGTGAGAGCTCTCTCGGACATCAGGATCTAAGAAGTAATTATTGGCACGGTAAACGGCAGACAAGTGGATGTTGCCTGCCTAGGCCTGCATGCAGTAACGAGAAATGCGAATGGTGTCTGCCATACCTAACACGTGCCCCAACCAACGAAGTCTACTAATCTGGATACGCTGTGACAAAACGTTCTCCGAATTAGTGCCCTGTACTCGCTTTCTGACCTCAGCATTTCTCACTCGGCTATTCCGCCCCATTCCTAGCGATACTACCTAAACATCGATGGTCAAAAACCTCAAGACGATGAATATCTTCAGCACGCAGACTCCAAGTTTCACAACCATACAACAAAACTGAACGCACTTCAGCACAGTATACACGACCTTTCAACTTCAGTGAAATATCAGGTCGACGCCACAAGCGCTTCAGTCCAGCGTACGCCGTTCGATCCTTGGATATGTGCATGCTTACCTCTACTACAGCGCTTTCATCCGTCGTCAAGCTGCTGCCGAGGTAGGTAAAGCAATCGACAATTGCAAACACCTTATCGAACTTCAAGCCCGGAATCGTTGACTTCCAGTCTTGTAACATCACTTTACACTTTGAAGGTGCAAAGCGCATGCCGAATAGAGCTACACCTCTTGCGAAATTATCTAGTGCACGCTGAGCATGTTCCGTGTATTCGAACAAGCAGACAAGTTCGTCCGCGTAATCTAAGTCACACAACCATTCACTGTTTCCTAATTCGACTTCCATATTCTGAAGATTTTCCAAGGCATTCTCCATTATCTCGTCTTCATCAGGACGTTGAATGCATTTTTGCTCCAGATGATTTCAGAAAATCGGTTGAGTATCATACTTCAACATGACAGCGTGATCATACACATAACCAACCTCAACAGGACGTAGCTGTTGTATCGGAAGATCAAGACCATTTTCTGGCTCACTCGCAGTCTAGACTTGACCCCGTCTTGTGATTTCTGAGGTCTGTTAGTTCGGTGGGTCTGTAAGGATGAAAGTTCGACACTTTGCACCGGGCGACGTCGACCATCCTCAATGAATCGGGTGGCATCAAACTTGAGACGACTCGGCATATTATTGGAAGCATGCCCTCACGTTGTGTTTCATTCATTAGAAAAATGATTGTTCGGCCAATCGTCCACGATCGGTTTAACAGCATTTCGCACCCTCGGGCTCATTTGCCGAGATAAATTGATTTGTCTGTTTCAAGTTTAAAATCAGCGTGCATATTTGATATAGTAGTGGTTTTGACACATCAGCATGCCACATCTAGTCGCACTAATTATTTTCATTCAAAAGACAATACGGGTTTAGTAGCATTTTGTGGAGTATATTTTCTGCATTGTGCTGTGTTGCTGATATTCTGAGCTTGTGTCGGATGTCGCTCGCGTGTTTCTCACTGAGGTTTTTATATGCCCTAATCCCAAAGTGCGAGAACAGCTGTGACACTTCTTGAACGAATAGTTTTTCTGGAATTTCAGTGTCATTTTTCTGATAGAAATGTTTTCTTTGTTTTTTTTCTCATTTCCTCGTATCCTGTGCTTAAATTTTAGATGGGTATTATTCTCCAAGCTCTCTTATAACGCCACTTCAAAAATAATTGTTCGTCAGCCAAACGTGAACGAAACATTCAGATACCCCTCTCTTATGCAGAGCCGTTGCTCTCATTCTTTGAGAGTTCTGAAAGGTTTGCGTAAAGTTGCTGAAGCTTCTGTGAAGTTACAAACTGATGGTATTTATCGGTGGTGGAGGTGTTCCAGTCTCAAAGATTTGATACTCGATGAGTTTTCCTGTGCTGGCAAATATGTTTTTCAGCGTGATTTATCGAATACGGCGAGATTTACGTTTGATCGTTTGAATTTGTTCGCACGTCAAGGTGTCATCGTTTGTCGGCACTTGCTCACAACATCAGAAAATAAACAATCAGATTCAACGCTGAATTTCTCCCAAACGGATTATGAGTCACCCCCAACTTTGAATTCACAAACACCTAGTAGTACAATAAAGTCCCTTGTTTCTGAAATCCACCCACCAGTTAGTAGTAATCTGATTTCCGCTATTCCCAACAACGTACCTGCTGCAAAACCAACGGAAGCTATTATTAGACCCCAAAGAGTAAGGTTTCTTTAACTGAAGCAACCAGCGCCGTAGACCTTAAGCGAAGCAAAAGAACGCCGTGTACCATCCTCCCGAATCGGGCGTATAGCTGGTTTTGGAAGTGAGTGTTGTGATACCTTGCGGTGATTTTTTTAGATTTAGCTGTCGGACTCGGTTTGGGTGCCGCCGCTGAGTGGACCAAACGCAAAGTTGGCTTCACGGGTTGGATTTAATTTTTAATGATCCATTTCTGTTTAGGCTCTGAGGATGCTGTTTTGGGACCCGATAATCCTTTCCTTACTGAAGCAAACTTGCAACGCATTGTGGACACATTATGTCGTATGCGAGGGGCTGCGTTGAAGCTGGGTCAGATGCTCAGCATACAAGGCAAGAACACGTACTCTATCTACTTTTGTTGATAGTGTTATCGTTGTTTGTTTAATTTCATGTAATTTCATGATACTTTTTCTGTGCAGTATGTGACCGTTAAATCCGCTGTACTTTTTGGCATACAATTTCCAGTTCTGTTTATAGAGTGATATATACTGGCTTCCGCCTTGCTTTTTATCGTTGTATCGAGGTCCCGCTGCACCAGTAGGAATAACCAGCAATCTGACCAAGATTTGGAGTTGAAAACTACACAAGGTCCCAATAGATTCAGCGTGGTAACGAACCAACCGACATCAGGTTGTAGTCTATCACCCATGCCCGGTAGTGGCGGGATTCAACCCTTATCTCCGAGGCGTAAGGTAAACCCTCCGAACTACTCAAACGTGCTTTTTTGTGCTAAGCTATCGCGTTTATCTGTTAAATCTATAGTTCATTGTCAAGATGACTACGTTGATCAACTGTGACCAAGTACTGCACCGTACAGATTTTAGCATTTGCTGGCATGCAAGCCACATAACCTCGAATTAGTTGACGCCCACTACTAGTGAAAATCCTACCCTCCATACGCAGTTCCCGGGGTCTCCACGCGTGAATGAAATTCACTAGACTTCTACCTCCGCGAATCCTCTGATAATATTCAGCTTATGCAAGTCACAGATACCAAATGAATCAAGAACGTGGTTTCTGACAAAATAATCATGACGAGACTGCATCTTGGCGTGGTGTGATGGCTTGCGTGCCTCAATGACACAAGGAGCTATACGGGATAGCATCCCTAAGCCGAAAATGCAATCACGTCTCACAGGTCAACAGATAGAGGTCAGACGAAATCAAGTCTCTCAACCATTCAATGGGCAACTTTTTGTTCTAACCACTATGCTCCCCGGAGAAGACACTCCAGCGAATAAACACGAAGAAAAACAGTTTATCGGTCTAAATCTTCCACTAGATAGATGTAGGAGAAGACTAAATAAGGTTTCTCTCAACGGTGGGAGAAGTCATCGCACTTCGTTGAGCAGCTATCACCGGCCTGAGCTGGAAAGACCTTAGTCCAAAGCATGCTGCCCCGTCCACGTTCCGCTTGTTTCATTGGGTGCAAGGTGTAAAGGACTGAATCCGAAAAGCGGATTGATAACGAAGCACCAGCGAAGACAAGACAGGATGCTCACAACCATCAGGTCTCACGTAAAAGACCTGAAGAAGTTTCCTCACAGGTTCTTCGATCACGTTTTCGTGCTGGATTAATGACCCACTGCCTTGTGGGTCAGACTTTTGAGTCAAAAGGTTCAGGTTAGGGTTCCCAAAGAAAAGTCTATTCTGTGGTATGGGCAGCCACGAAGTATGATTTGCCCAGAAATCACCAGCAGTCCCTCGGGAAGTATTTCTGATCTCTCTTCTCTTCAGCCTTTACGTTCCAGTTCTAGATGCGCACGAGCATCCAGAATGTGTTGTTACTGTGAACTTGTTGCTCTCGGAAAGGGTAACGAATTAAAGGCTGCGGGAGAAATAGAATCCATTCTCCGACCTAAGCATCCTTTTCACTTAGCTGCTTTCAACGTCCGCACACTTCACCAAGCGGGGCAACAGGCTGCTCTTGCCTGGACTCCTGATACCTTTAATATAGACGTGTGTTGTGTCTCCAAAACACGCATACAAGACCCAACTTCAGTGTTCATACTTCGCTCCCCAGCTACAGGCTCAACTTCTCGTTTCACTCTTCGCCTGTCGGATGATTCGGTGTCTAGTGCTCGTTGTCAGGCTGGCGTTGGTATCGCTCTGAGTGTGAAGGCTGAGCGTGCACTGCTCGACTGGATCCCAGTCAGCAGTCGTCTGTGGGCAGTTCGGCTGAATGATTCTGTGCATGTCAACGGCACTAGACTGAAGCGCCGATGCCTGTTTGTCGTTTCTGTGTATGCCGCAACTGACTGTAACTCTCCTGAAGCTAAAGACGAATTTTACTGAGGTTTGTCTCAACTGCTCCGCAGCATGCGCTCTATGGGCATAATGATTAATGCTGATGATTTCAGTGCTCAAGTCGGAATTGTAGACGAGACGGAGAAGAATATGGGAGACCGATATTGCGTTTCAGCCGATCGTTCCGATAACGGTGATCGACTCGCTCAGCAATGTTCCGACCACGGACTATTCCTAGCGAGTACAAATTTCTCGCACAAAAAGCGACACCGGCTAACCTGGTGTCCTTTTGCGCCTTCACAGTGTTAGACCTACTGGTTACAACTGGCACGGGTCAGTTCAAGATTGTCGATCATCTTGGTCCACGTCTGTAGACACTAATCACGCTGTTGCCCGTGCGCGATTGAGCCTGCATTTCGTCAGAGGTCAAAGCAATGCCAAAGCGAACCGTCCCCCGCAGCTGCTACTGGACGATCAACAACGATCTGCTTTCCGAACAGAATTATCCACCAGGTTACCGATGCAGTCAAATGCCCAGGATCCGGATGAACGATGGACAGAGATCAAACAGGCTCTACGCGCGGCTTCTGATGCTACCCAAGGTCCAACAACCAGACACACACAGAAACGATGGGTATCTGCCTCCTCAGTTGCACTGTTAGATATGCACAGAACGATTCCTCCTGCTTCCAGATACGACGAAGCACGGAGATGCCTTAAACGCCAACTGATTCGGAGCCTGAGAAATGGTCGTGAGTAGTGGTAGATTGCGAAGTGTAGGGAGATGGAAAAATTTGCGGTGATTAGTAACATCCGCAACCTTTTCTGTCTGATTAGACAAAGCGGTTCACGTAAACCAGGTGTTAGCGAATTGATCAAAGAGGCGAACGGCTCACTGATTCAAACTCGGGAGCGTCGTCTGATTCGCTGGGCGGAGCACTTCGAGATGCAGTTGAATTGGCATTTATCTTGTTCAGATTTTCTCACTAGCTTAATGAATACAGCTCTTGTTATAGATACCATTCCTCTGTCAGAAGCGGAGGTTTTGCGTGAAATAAGCTATCTTAAACCACAAAAGGCTGCCGGACCGGATGGGTTGCCTCTGTCTACTTTCAAAGACGACGGCCAAGCACTTTTACTGGAGTTGACGGAGCTCTTCTGTTTGATGTGGGAAAAGGAAGAAGTTCCAAAGAGTTGGTGTGAGCCGGTGATCGTATCGATTTTTAAGAAAACTGACGGATCCTCCCGCGAAAACCAAAAAGACTGAGTGTGGTTAGCATTGCATATAAACTGCTCGCTGGCGTTATTCTCCATCGCATATCTAACGCTCGCGAACAGTGCTCGCGCGAGAATCAAGCTGGGCTTAGACCTAGTCGAGGTTGTACTGATCACATCTTCACTCCGACAAATTTTAGAACACAGGCATACCTTCCGTGGGCCCACTATCTCCGTTATTCTTGAACCCAAAGCGGATTTTGACTCAGTCGACCTCACAGTCCTCTGGCACTGCCTCTTGCTGAGGGGTGTACGAGAGAAATTCATTTTCATCGTAAAACCCCATCACATGAATAGCTGAAATCGTGCTCGGGCTTACACTGATCTCTCACCTGAGTTCCTCATGGGAAGTGATGTACGTCAGGGTTGCCCCCTCTCTCCTTTTCTCTTTAACTTCGTGATTGATATGATTCTAGAGACCGCACTTTTGTCAGGTGAGGATAGCCGCGTTGAATTTCTCCCGGGTGGAAATGTATCAGACCTTGAGTATGCTGACGACATAGTTCTTCTAAGTGAAGATCCAGATAAGTCGCAAGCTTTTTAGACAGCTTGACGGACTGCGTAGCAATGTTCGGTATGTGTTTTGCACCTTAAAAGTGCAAGATGTTGCAGGACTGGGTTGGTCCAACACCAAACATTTCAGTGTCTGGGGAGATTATAAACGTGGTAGGCAAGTTCTGTTCTCTGGGGAGCTGCATCTCACCCGAATGTCGGATATCAGATGAAGTGTTTCTGCTTATACAGGGGGCTCGTTTGGCATTTGCCAGTCTGAGTCATCTGTCACGTCGAAATGATATCCCTTTTATCTATCAATGGTCGAGTGTACGCTGCAACAATCAGGTCCGTGCCTCTGCATGGTTCGGAGACATGGCCACTGCTGGTGGAGGACACACGAAAATTGTCGGCTTTTGAACACTGATGTTTTCGTAGTACTGCTCGAATCTGGTGGAACACCGTGTGAGAAATGCTGAGGTTCGGAGGAAAGTCTTAGGTTCAAGGATTAAACTATTAGATGAGACACTTAAGCTGACCAGGCTAAGATGGTTGGGACATTTCCCAGCCGGTCCTTTGGCAAGATTCCTCGGCGTGCTATGTTTGTTGAGGGGGATAACGGTTAGAAGATGAGTAAGAGTGGTCAGTCCATAACATGGAAGAAAGGCATTAAAAGCCTAACTAGTGGACTTGGCCATGTAGGGTGTGTTAGACTTCGTGGGTGGGGTCCAAGAGACCCTCGCACTCAATGATTAGGTACGTTGGGGAAATGGCTATATGCTGAGATCAGTAGCGCTCTTGCATTGACAAACTTTCTTAATCGACTTATTTCTACTAATGAAGTTCTCCTCTTTCTCCTTTTATACTCTTTTCTGCTTCATTATTTTACTTTGAGGTTGCTGCTAGGAGATAGCAACCAAAGCCACCGCACCCAGTGCACGGCTGATGGTTGTCTGAACAAAACAGAACAGAACCGAAAAGGTGTGCCACAGAAGTTCGTGAATCTACTGAGATCATTGTACTCTCATACTTCTGGCCGCGGAAGGGTTTGCGGTGAACTATCAAGTCAATTCGAAACGGCGAGCGGTACTCGACAAAAATGTCCCATTTCTACGTCCTTATTCAACTTTGTCATGGACGAGATAATTGAGAATGCCTTGGCAGATCTTTAGAATATGGACGTCGAATTAAAAAATAGTGAGTAATTGTGTGATTTAGATTACGCGGACGATGTTGTCTGCTTGTTCGAATGCACGGAACACGCGCAACTTGCGCAAGATAAACTCACAAGAACTGTGGCTCCATTTGGCACGCGCTTCGCTCTTTTGAAGTGTAAAGTGATGTTCCAAGACTGGAAGTCAACTATCCCGAGCTTGATGCACAGTGGAGAGGAACTAACAACTGTTGACCGCTTTAGTTACCTCGACAGCAGCTTGACGACGAATGGAAGCACTGTAGTAGAGGTGAGCATACACACACCCAAGGCTCGAGGGACACATGCTGGGCTAAAGCACTTGTGGTGGCGACCTGATATTTCACTGGAGTTGAAAGGTCGTGTCTACTGTGACGCGGTGATCCTAGGGCTATTGTTGGATTGCGGTGCATGCAGTCTGCATGTAAGTGTTTGTCTCTTTGAGCTTTTCGACCATCGATGTTTGTGCAGTATCGGGTGAACAATGCTGAGGTCAGAAATTGAGTACTGCGAACCACTTCAGAGAATGTTCTATCGCAGCGTATCCAGCTTAGTAAACTTCATTGGTTGGAGCATGTGTCACGTATGACAAACATACGTCTACTGAACAATGCCTTGTTTTTCGTTCCTCCTATGAAGTAGAATAAGCCACGTGGAGGTCAACGGGTGACATGACAGCGGGGGCTAAGAAACAGTACAGCGAACTCAGGAAAAGTAGGTACTTTACGTCTTCGTGCGTACACCCATGCAGGCCGGTCAGCAGGCGTGCCTAGCCCTCACATTAGATTCTCTGAAGATTGATGTCTGCTGCTTAAGTGGAATGCGTATCCAGGATTCGAGCAGTGTAGTTCAAGTAACGGCTCCTGGTATCTCATCGAGGTATTTCCTGCGCACCTCAGGAGACGAAGCAGCTAGAGCTGTGGGTCAACGTGGTGTAGGAATTGTCTTGACTGACAAGGCTGAGGCTGCTCTTTTCCTGTTAACAGTCGTTTATGTGCTGTGAGACTCCAAGGGTCAGTTGGAGTTCGAAAGGATAGTTGTGTTAAGCGAAATTTGTTTGTGATCTCGGCGTACACCCCAACGAACTGCAGCTCAGACGCGCAGAAAGATGACTTCTACGATGAACTCGGCACCCTGGTTCGCAGCAGTGAAGGTTTCGACATTGTAGTGCTAGCCGGTGACTTCAATGCACAAGTTGGCAAACTTAGTGTGTCAGAAGCCTGTTTAGGTGGGCGTTGTGCTTTAACCGCTGAGCGTAGAGATAACGGGGATAGGCTTCTCCAGTTTTGTGCAGACAGTCGATTGTTCTTGTCTAGCACCAATTTCCGACACAGCTCGCGTCGCACAGCGACATGGCGCTCTAACTCTACAGGTACTTTTAGTCAAATTGATCATATTGCCGTAAGCTACTGATGGCGTAGTTCTGTTCAGAACTGTAGATCTTACTGGTCCACGTACGTATAGTCTGACCATGCATTAGTTTTAATGCGATTATCTCTCCAGCTCCATGGTTATCGTCGCAAACTGCAAACCCGGTTAGCTGTGCAATGTATGTCTGATCCAGAAGTCCGCACCCGTTATGAGCAGAAGTTAGCACATGAGCTAGGATCCACGGAGAACAGTAATGTAGATGAGCATTGGGCTCATATCATACAGGCGATGCACTTTGCAGCAGGTTTTGCCTGTGGTCCTAGATCCGTTGTCCATCAAAGACACTGGATCTCGGAAGAGTCACTGAGTATAATGGAGCAAAAGCGTCAGCTTTCGAACCGTAAGGAGATGAATAAGATGCGGAGAAAGCTGCAAAGACAAGTTACGAAAAGCCTTAAGAATGATCGCGAAAATTGGTGAGTCAAGGTAGCCGAAGAAATGGAAAAAGCGGCTGCTTCAGGTAACGGCCAAGGACTATTCAAACGTATTCGTGACACCGGTGGACGGCGAACTCAGGTCAGTGAAACCATTTGCCATGGAAATGGAGAACCCATCCTTAGCAAACAGCAAAGGCTTGACCGATGGGCCGAGTACTTCAAGGAACAGTTTAGCTGGCCGCACGCTAGTGTAGTTACTCCCGTGTCAACAACTGTGACTCCTTGGGTGGTATCACTTGAGCCCCCATCGGAAGTAGAAGTAGAGTCATGTATTCGATTACTAAGGCTGGGGAAAGCGGCAGGTCCCGACGAACTTCCTCCAGTTCTTTTCAAACTGGGTGGTGAGGCGTTGATAAAATCACTTACTGCCTTGCTCCGTGATATTTGGAACGAGGAGCGTATTCCGTTAATATGGAGTGAGCCATCGATTGTTCCGATCTTCAAGAAGGGAATACGCAATGACTGCAGTAATCATCGTGGGATTAGCTTAATTCCGATAGTCACCAAAGTATTAGCTTCGATTTTGCTGCGTCGTCTTACACCGGCTCGCGAGAGGAATGTCCGCGAGCAGCAGGCAGGATTCCGCCCAGGTCGAGGATGCATCGATCAGATTTTTACTCTTCGCCGACTACTTGAAACGCGTCACACGTACCGCCGACCGACAATAATGATTTTCCTAGACCTGAAAGGCGCCTTCGATTCAGTTGATCGAACATCGCTTTTCAGTACTCTTCATGGAAAAGGTATGCCCCAGAAGTTCGTGAACCTAATGAGATCATTGTATTCTCATACTTCTGGCCGCGTTAGGGTTTACGGTGAACTATCCAGTTCATTCGAAACGACCAGTGGTGTTCGACAGGGATGCCCTTTGTCTCCATTCCTGTTCAACTTCGTCATGGACGAAATAATGGAGGGTGCGCAGCAAAATCTTCAGGATGTAGGCGTCGAACTAGGAAATAGTGGAAAGCTATGTGACCTAGATTACGCAGACGACGTTGTCTGCTTGTTCGAATACACGGAACATGCTCAGCGTGCACTAGATAGACTCTCAAGAGCTGTAGCTCCATTCGGCATGCACTTTGCACCTTCAAAGTGCAAGGTGATGTTACAAGACTGGACGTCAACAATTCCGAGCTTGATGCTCGATGGGGAGGTGTTGTCAGTTGTCGACCACTTCACCTACCTCAGTAGCTGCGTGATGACGGATGGGAACACAGTAGTAGAGGTGAGCATGCACATATCCAAGGCTCGAACGGCGTACGCTGGACTGAAGCGCTTGTGGCGTCGACCTGATATTTCACTGAAGTTGAAAGGTCGTGTATACTGTGCTGAAGTGCGTTCAGTTTTGTTGTATGGTTGTGAAACTTGGAGTCTGCGTGCTGAAGATATTCGTCGTCTTGAGGTTTTTGACCATCGATGTTTAGGTAGTATCGCTAGGAATGGGGCGGAATAGCCGAGTGAGAAATGCTGAGGTCAGAAAGCGAGTACAGGGCACTAATTCGGAGAACGTTTTGTCTCAGCGTATCCAGCTTAGTAGACTTCGTTGTATGGCAAACACACCTCTACGGTACCGTGTCCTATTCTCCGTTCATCCTAGGGCGTGGAAGAAACCACGTGGAGGTCAACAGATGACGTGGCAGCGAGGAATGAGAAAATGTACAGTCAACTTAGGAAAAGTAGGTGCTTCACGTCTTCGTGGTTGCGGTCCAAAAGATGCCTCAAACAATTGGCTGGGGATACCGAGGGATATGGCAGCGAACCATGAACGGTGGCGATGGTGTTGTCATTTTCTGTCAAATCAGAATGATTGATCAATGTGTGTTTGTACAATTAGACTCTGTATTCCGTATTTTTGGCTACAGGGGTTTTGTTTCCTTTCCCCACCCTTGTAGGTCTACTCCCTGTTCATCTTGTATATTCATTCTTTCTATTGCTACGTGAAAAATGCTGAGAAAGGCAGTGGTCAGCGAGGCTTGTGCTGCTGTTTAACGCTGTACAATTATGTTGATGATAACTTGGTGGATAACTTGTTTGGAAAAGAGATGGATGGTTATCGTCCGGTAGTAGCTGCAAGGGGATAATTGATTGTGGCATTGGTTCGTCAAAGATGGCAGTAGGCCGAAGCGAACGAGAATAAGGGCGCGATCAACGTCCATAAAGGTGAGCGAAAATGAGTGACATTCGTGAATTAATCCGCGCTAGTGTTAACCGCCGGCAATGACGTCTATCTGAGTCCAACGCTGTGCATGCGCGGGAGGACGCCAAGTTAGCCGATGCTTCTTTCCGTGCCGGAAATATGTGATCGCGAGTATTAGTCCGCGGTCAAAAGTTAGTTGAATGGGTCGATCACCGCTATCGATTTGACCGGCTGGAATGCCTATCGGCCTCCTATCTGTGAGCGAATGGGGATAGCACATTGCCATTAGACGGCCTGTTTCAGTGAAGCAGATAGCGCGTGATCAGCAGACCAGAATGGTTGACAAAAATGAAGCCAGTCAAGCGATCAATGGACCAGTCATCGGTTAATGTTTGTCTGAACCGACGAGAGCCGAATCAGTCAACCCCGGCCTAACCATGCAAATCAGCCAAATGGGCCGTTCGGACCTATCACTAGACTAATAAGCTTTCATGCAAGATTTTGGTTATAATCAGCACATTTCCTAAATATAACCGATGTATTTTATGCCAATAAATGGGACTGATTCAAAGGCAGGGAGGTCTTTTCACTTGATTTGATAGTACAGTTCAAAACGCTGTCTATCTCCGTCGCGTTCAGGCTTTTAACTCGAGCACTGAAATCGCAAGCAACAACCGTTACGTCATTAGACCACACGCTGGGTCACAGTTGAGACAAATCATCGTAGAAATCGTCTTTGACCTCTGGAGATCTACTGTCATTTGGGGCATACGCAGAAATGACCGACCATTTCTCGATACTTCAATCTGTTTCTATTACCACGCTTAGAGAACCATCCAGCCGAACTGCACATACACAAATACTGATTGGGATCCAACCGAGTAGTGCTCGTTCAGCCTGCATGCTTAGGGTTATGCCAGTACCAGCCTGACCACGAGTGCTAGACATCGAATTGCCCTACAAGCGAAGACTGGAAGGAAAAGCCGAGGTTCAGTATGGGAAGATGTGTTTTCACTGAAGCTAAGTCTTGTACGCATGTTTCGGTGACACATCACACATTTCAAAGGTGCCAGGAGCTCTAGCCAGTCCATTTTGTTGCCTGTTTGGCAAATTGTGTAATCCTCGAAAGCAGCTAAGTGAATTGAATGCTTAGGTTGGCGAATAAGTTTTCTGTTTTCCTCTATGTTTAAGTTTTATCCTTGAATCATGATTTCTCGGTCACGTCTCATTGTGACTTTTGTCGTCCACTTAGAATTAAAATGTGACGGATGTAGAAGAGAGGTGAATAGTTCTCAAGCGACCGCTGAAGATTTTTGGGCAAATCATAGTTTGCGGCTGCCCATACCACAGAATAGACTTTTCTTTGGGAACCCTAACCTGAACCTTTGACTCAAAAGTCTGACCCACAAGGCAGTGGGTCATTAATCCAGCACGAAAACGTGATCGAAGAACCTGTGAGGAAACTTCTTCAGGTCTTTTACGTGAGACCTGATGGTTGTGAGCATCCTGTCTTGTCTTCGCTGGTGCTTCGTTATCAATCCGCTTTTCGGCCTCCAAATACCTCAGTATGGTCGGGGGTGATAGTCTCAGGCTCCAAGATGGCTACTCGTCCTGAACGCCTCTCGAAATTCACCGAAATGACCGTGGGTCTAACACAGCCTCTGCTGAAGAAGTCCTTCTCACTGCCTTCTCTTTGCGGAGGTGTTCCCACTTAAGTTAGAGGACGACAGCGAATGCCTGGCGCTCCACCGGGTTGGCTGACTAATAGTCAGTCTAAGGGAGATGGCTAAACCCTGATTCCAAACCAGCCACGGGTGGCGTATGAAGCGTACATTGGCATGCTCACCGGCGTCTGTGGCGGAGAGGTGTACTGGGCACCCAGGATGTTTGCCCTCATCCGAAGGGCAAATGAACCGAGGAATCAGTCACCGGCCCCCAGTGGGTAACAGACCCCACGTTTTATCCCGGGGCTTAGTGGGTTGAGCTTTGGATAGCTAAAGGCTCCGGTTATGGATCCCTAAGAAAATCACCTGCTTTGGCTTAGGCAACTTGGCAGTATTGATCCCAAAAACAAATCATGGACTCGGACTGTCTAACTCTTCCCCCCCGACTGTACCATGTTTTGTTTGGCATACAGTGTGAAACCGGACAAGTGTGATATATATATATATATATATATATATATATATATATATTCGTATTCAGTCCTTTACACCGTGCACCCAATGAAACAAGCGGAACGTGGACGGGGCAGCATGCTTTGGGCTAAGGACTTTCCAGCTCAGGCCGGTGATAGCTGCTCAACGAAGTGCGATGACTTCTCCCACCGTTGAGAGAAACCTTATTTAGTCCTCTCCTACATCTATCTAGTGGAAGATTTAGACCGATAAACTGTTTTTCTTCGTGTTTATTCGCTGGAGTGTCTTCTCCGGGGAGCATAGTGGTTAGAACAAAAAGTTGCCCATTGAATGGTTGAGAGACTTGATTTCGTCTGACCTCTATATATTGACCTGTGAGGCGTGATTGCATTTTCGGCTTAAGGATGCTATCCCGTATAGCTCCTTGTGTCATTGAGGCACGCAAGCCATCACACCATGTCAAGGTACCCTCTCGTTGTGTTAGGATTCTCCCAGTAATCTCAAACATCCAACTAAAAAGTCACAAACTTTCCCTTTTTCATCCTAAGATGCTTTGACTCCAACTTCTGAGCCTTCCATCTTCATGAAGAATCGTTTCGAGTTAGATGACTGGTTAAAGTTTTATGCTACTGAACGAAGTTTCGCTCATTGCCACCATGCAGCTGCAGCACACAAGTAGAGACTGAGCTTAAATAGGAAAAGGAGGAATGTGAACGGTTTATATGTACAAAACAGCCAATAACAGATCTCAGTTTCTCTCAATTAACGGAAGAATGAATGGTGATCAGCTGCATAACCTCACCTGAATGTGGCTCAAAGTAATCTCCATTATTGTGGAATCTCAAATGGCTTATGTGACCCGAAGTACGGGTTTCTGGAGCATAAAAGTGTCGTTTCGGTTTTTCAGTCCTTAATTTTTGTGCTTTTTGTAGACGAAAGTCTTGTCAGTCCACAAGTTCAGAAAATCTTCGAGCGTGTTCGGCAAGCAGCCGACTTCATGCCAGCGAAACAGATGCGTAAGGTACTTTCTGAAGAACTTGGAACCGATTGGCATGATCGATTGATTGATTTCGAAGAGAAACCGTTTGCTGCGGCAAGCATTGGTCAGGTTCACCGTGCTAAGTTGCGTGATGGCCGGTAAGTTTCAGTTTTTACCTTATAATATCTTTTTGTATGGGTAATTCAAGGACTCGGTGCCTCCTAATTTATCTTAGCGATCGCACCTCTCATGTATGAACCGAACATGTTTTATTCGTTTGGACAAAACAGTATTAATTCGCTATGTGCTTCTTTGAAAGTGCATACTCTACGGTCAGAGTAATTGTTTTGGTTGAAAAGAGCAAGCGACATCTCATTGCAGACCGGAAAACGAGCTTGTTTTCAGTGGTTCTAACTCATGTTATTACATCGCAATGTACTACGTCAAGTTAAGGTATTGGACCGATTAGACATAAGGTGTAAATGATAGAGAGCAAGAGTGACAAAAAGCTGTCTTCCAAGCCTAACTTAAGACTAAACGTGAACTGTCTAACACATTATGCCGGCTTTTATGTGGTCTGCCACCTTTTGTAAGATGAAGGGTGGGAGAGAGCAGGTAGCGAGTATGCAGAGGGGAGTGTAGGGGGGGGGGTGGAGGCAAATGTCGACAGCTTCAGCTGCGGCCTGGATGCGACATTTCGCCGGTCTAGCTCGTCTACGCCGAACCTTACATGGAACACCGAAAGCCTCGGACACGTAGACTGTGATTTGACTGAGCTACTTGTGAAACCACTGCACTAGTGAGCGACCCAATGATCTACCCGCGAACGTTATACGGAGCACATGTGAAACAATTTACATCCGTTCTTGTGTCATAATTGAACCAGTTTTTTGTCATCGCTAATCTTTCTTTTCCACCTTTTGTTCTAATTGTTCAATCCCTTGTCGTTATATATTGTGATATAATGGCATGATTATGGATCACTAAAAACGAGCTTGTTTGCCAGTCTATGCTCTCCGAGATGTCTCATCACTGAAGCCTTTCCACTAGCTTAATTATCTTTCCTGTTTTACTGTATATGTCAGTATAGTTTTTGGTCTTTTTATCCGTTATTTCCTCATGTTCGTCATATGAAATACATCAAAGATAGCGGTTTTAACCTATCATCCAGCATACATTATTGCCAAACTGAAGCTTAGCCGGTAGCATACTCATCCCGCCCTTAAAATAACTTGCTCCTTATTGCAGATGAAAGTTTCTCCTTCCGTTTCACCCAAAGGACTTTGTGTTCACTATGGAAACGTCTGTCATAAGCTTTTGCGTTACGCAGGTCATTTTACGGCAGTTAGCAAGTTTCGTCTTTCTTGTTTTTTCTTATTTCTGTACCATAGCCTTCGTTCCTGTAGAATATGATTCTGAATTACGCGATCCCATTAACTAGCTCAAGGAATGCATTCGATGTATGCCCTACACCTGAGCTTTCTTTAGAGCCACAGTATCCCGTGGCGTCTTGTATCGATCTTAAATTAAAGGAGGAAAAGTTGGGAAGGCCCTTTAGAAGAAGGATGCTAGAGGTTTCTGGGCAAATCATACTTCGCGGCTGCCCATGCCACAGAATAGACTTTTCTTTGGGAACCCTAACCTGAACCTTTTGACTCAAAAGTCTGACCCACAAGGCAGTGGGTCATTAATCCAGCACGAAAACGTGATCGAAGAACCTGTGAGGAAACTTCTTCAGGTCTTTTACGTGAGACCTGATGGTTGTGAGCATCCTGTCTTGTCTTCGCTGGTGCTTCGTTATCAATCCGCTTTTCGGATTCAGTCCTTTACACCGTGCACCCAATGAAACAAGCGGAACGTGGACGGGGCAGCATGCTTTGGGCTAAGGACTTTCCAGCTCAGGCCGGTGATAGCTGCTCAACGAAGTGCGATGACTTCTCCCACCGTTGAGAGAAACCTTATTTAGTCCTCTCCTACATCTATCTAGTGGAAGATTTAGACCGATAAACTGTTTTTCTTCGTGTTTATTCGCTGGAGTGTCTTCTCCGGGGAGCATAGTGGTTAGAACAAAAAGTTGCCCATTGAATGGTTGAGAGACTTGATTTCGTCTGACCTCTATCTATTGACCTGTGAGGCGTGATTGCATTTTCGGTTTTAGGAACTGTAAAGAGGGGTCCTTGTTTTTAATCCCATTTTCGCACGTTGATACAGTTGGTGGGCCGCGGCCTATGGCAGCAAAGAATCGTTGAACTGCTTAGGATAACAGGGAAGCTGACGTCGAGGCTTGGAATAGTGAACCGCATACCTTTTCGATAGATGAAGCGTGGTAACGATCTGGGTGGCAGTAGATTGCTGCCAGAAAGATTTTCGTAAGTTTCTAATCACTTATATTACCTTTCAGATCGCCCTATTGGATTGTGGAAAGGTTCGAGGACTATCCGCTAAACCTAACTGTGTAGAATGCAAGAAAACGTAATTTACTTCTGTCTTATTATCACTCGTAAAATCACGGGTAGATTTTCGTTGGATTGGAGCTATACTAGTCGTTGATGATGCTTCAAACCAAGTGAACACAATCGTCCAGAGCCTCACCAGATTAGGTTACGCGAGATTGGTAGGAAATGCACGCTCTGTCTTTCACTATTATTTTGTATTTTTTAAAAATAGTATTATGATAGTATTTCGGGTAGGGGTCGCACTCAGTTCGAGATTACAAATTTGAGAATCACCGGCGGTGGCGGCCGAATTCGAACCCGAGACAGAAGTGTCTGAAGTCTACGACGATTACCGTTTGAGCACCGCTGGCCATGTATCTGAATGTAAATGGAATAGATGTTAGAAGAATCAACAGACGTGATTAACGTTTTGCTGATGTTCAGTACACTAGTGGTGTTCATAATAGCTGTAGCATTAAAAGCTCATTGGTATACCCATTCCTCTGCAATTTTTTCTTCAGGACTGTTGCGATGAAAATTCAATACCCGGGAGTGGCTGATAGTATCGATTCCGACATCAGTAATCTGATGTCTGTGCTGAATCGCTTTAACATTCTTCCACGAGGTCTCTTTGCTGATCGTGCTATTGAAGTTGCCAAACAAGAACTGCGTGCTGAATGTGATTACTTACGGGAGGCCGAATATTGCAAGAAATTCGCCTCACTGCTTGCTGGCGATCCTGTCTTCCAAGTTCCCACTGTGATTGATGATCTCACTTCTAGTCGTGTTTTCACAGCTGAATTCATGGAAGGAATGGTGTTAGATGATTGTGTTCTACTATCACAAGATATTCGGAATTGGGTACGTTAATCCTATCTGACTCGGGTTGTCAACAGACACTGATGATCGGTAGTTTTTTTCGCAAGAAATATCCCGCGGTTCTTCACTTGGTAAAAACTGGAAATGAACTTTTCCCCCAACTGATTCAGAGAATCGATCTTGTTTTTTTCTCCCTTTTTGTTTCAGCTGGGCGAACAACTTCTACGACTTTGTTTAAGGGAATTGTTCGTCTTTCGTGTGATGCAAACCGATCCAAATTGGTCTAACTTCCTCTACAATCCGACAAGCGGCAAGGTTTGTTTTTAATTCGGTTAAGATATCCACTGTATCCGGTTCCAGAAAAATAGAATTTTTGTACGTAGTGGTTTTATTTCATTTAACGATCAGAATTGCTAGTTTAAAATCCCTTCAGATGATTATTAGTGTTCCGTGGAAATGATTGATTTGGTCATCGCCACCGCTGTCCCAATTGTGACTGATACTAGTAGTGGTTAAGTTGTCTGGAGGTCGGAATTTCGTATCCCTCTAAAGCTGGTCACCATGGTGGTGGACAGTTCTCCACTGTCGCTCGACTCGTAACAGCGCCTGACCGGTTAGGACCTTATGTGGTTCTCCACTCCCAGTCTAAGTGTCAGGTTGCGGGACATCCCTAATAGGGAAGTGGGTTTTCGAGTTCGGTGTATACTCCACTGATGCTCAAAGATTTGATAAAAAAATAAAAAGTGCTCGGATGTCATTCATCTGCACATCCGTTTGTCCATTATCTTCACTGGGCTGTTTCAACTCGGTTTTGTCGAGTGTGACCCTAGTATCCAAGTGCCCTGGTTTTAGCGGTTTTCGTAACATAACAATCAGAAATTACAGAGTGAACCAGAAAAAGCAGAGAAGCAGACGAGGAAGAGCGCATATGGGAACCCAGTTGGGCATCGAAAAATTAAAGCAAATGTGCTACTAAAAGCAAAATCAGATTATGTTTTTTGGCGACTCCAGTTACTGGACGGCTAAATTCGTTGGATCCCTAATTATAATCCAACATGTCTCGAATCATCATCACCGTACAGCGTTAAACAGCAGCACAAGCCTCACTGACCACTGCCTTTCTCAGCATTTTTCACGAAGCAATAGAAAGAATGAATATACAAGATGAACAGGGAGTAGACCTACAGGGGTGGGGAAAGGAAACAAAACCCCTGTAGCCAAAAATACGGAATACAGAGTCTAATTGTACAAACACACATTGATCAATCATTCTGATTTGACAGAAATTGACAACGCCATCGCCACCGTTCATGGTTCGCTGCCATATCCCTCGGTATCCCCAGCCAATTGTTTGAGGCATCTTTTGGACCCCAACCACGAAGACGTAAAGTACCTACTTTTCCTGAGTTCGCTGTACATCTTCTCATTCCCCGCTGCCGATGTCGCGAACAGGTTTGAAAAATCTTTGATTGTTACCTGCAGCAGCTGCTACTTCTATTTCTTCGACTATTTTGACCCACCAGTTTTCATGACCCTTGTTAAGGCCTTTTTTAACCAGCGTTTATAGATTTCTCCGTATCTATTTATTTCCCTACATTTTGGGAGCCGATATTTTTGCTGCATTAGACTGAGCGAGTTATGAAAAAATTAGTATCTTTCATGGAAATCGGATCTCAGAACACTGGCTAAAGCTGCTGCCATGTGTATCGCCTGCTGGATACGAGCCCAGTTCTCATCTACATTACTGTTCTTCGCAGTTCCTAGCTCGTGTGATAGTTTATGTTATTAACTGATGTTAACTTCTGGATCAGAGAAGTTTTGTACGGCTATCCGTGTTTGCGACTTGTGTCGATGGATATTGAATTGGGGTGATAATTGCAATAAATTGATGCATGGTCCGATTCTACGTACGTGGACCAGCAGAATCTATAGTGTTGGACAGAACTACGCCACCAGTAGCATACTGCTATATGATCGATTTTGCTCAGAGTACTTATGGAGTTAGAGCACGATGTCATTGTGCGGCACGAGCTGTGTCCAAAATTTGTACTAGATAGAAATAACCGATTTTCTGCTCAAAACTGGAGGCAATACAAGAGATTGAGAGACGTAGTACGACGAAATGATTAACGTAACGCGATTCGCACCTAAAAATCGAATGGACCATCCACTTAATCTAAAGGGATCGGACGAATGCAGATTAATTCGTCTAACCTGCAATAATACATGCTCCATATGGACAGTGACAGTTTTCATCGGAGTTTTCTTCGAAGTAAACGTTGCAAAGAACGCATAAAGTATGCCCAAGAACAGACAGAGCCGTTGAATGTCTGCGTCTTCAGTTACACCGTTAGATACCGGTTGATCGTCTCTTCCAAATTTCAGATACGATGACGCACGGAGATGTCCTAAACATTATCTGTTACGGAGCCAAAGATTTGAACGCAGACAGTGGTGGATTGCGAAGTGTAAGGCGATGGCAAAGACTGCGGTGGGTAGCAACACCCGCACCTTTTTCAGCTAGTTATAACTACCGGCCCACAAAAGCCCGGCGTTAAGGAACTGATCAAGGAGACGAGTAGCTCACTGATTCGGGCTGAGGAGCGTCGTCTAGGTTGTTGAGTGGAGCATTTCGAGTAACGGTTGAGCTGGAGTTTGTTCACAACAATTGTGCGAATTAGCGTGATAGTTAGATAGGTAGGTACCAATCCTACATCATATTTGGAGGCTGTCCGTGAGGTAAGCTATGTAAAACCACTTAAGACTGCTGGACCGGCTGGGTTTGCCTCCGTCTCTTTTCAAAGATGGAGGCTCAGGATTGTCACCAAAGTTGAAAAAACTCTGGTTTGTTATGGGAGAAGAAACAAATCCCGAAGAGTTGCTGTGAATCAGTGATCGTACTGACTTCTAAAAAGGCATCTAAACTGTTCACTGGCATTGTTCCCCATCGCTTATCGAAAGCTTATGATCAGTGCTCACTCGAAAATCCAGCTGGGTTTAGACCTGGTCGAAGTTGTGCCAAATGGGTTTTCATCCGACGACAAATTTTAGAACATAGGAACAACTTCCGTAGGACCATCACCTGTTTTCCTCGATCTCAGTCGACCACAGTTCTCTCGCGTTGCCTCTTGTTATAGAGTGTATCAGATAAATTCATTTATATCGTAAATTCCCTGTCCGTGGTATGCCTCAGTGGATGTGTTGTCTCAACGTGTTTCTGTCGTATCCGTTGATCGTTATGCATAAACATGCTTAGATGTCATTGGTACTGCAGTGAATCGACATTTCGCCTTTTGAAGTTGATCATCGGTGATTTCGCAAAACGTTCGTTTGAAAACTGGGATTGTTGCATAGCACCAAGTTTTGAGTCGTCGTCAAACTCGTGATTTTTAAGCTTCATCCTTTTTATTGTTCACCTGGATTCAGCATTTTATCATTGTTTCTCGCGTCTGAACGAACGTATATTTCTGTTAGACTCCTAAAGAAATCCCACTGCTGGCAGTCTTTGTAATCCAATGCATTAGATTCGTCATTTCTTAGAGTGGAATCAACAGACTTTGTCATCGTATAAACTTCCTGTGTCCTCTGCATTTCCCTGGTGTGTGTCAGATTGTTTTGTTGGACTTCGGTGCATCTCGCACGTACAAAAAACGCTTTGTCGATTTGTATATTCGTTTGATTCACGCAGCTTCCGAACAGAATCGACCGGATATACTGAAATACTCCCATCTGTTGGGTTTTCTTACTGGCTATGAGACAAAGGTTAGTCACGAACAGTTCACTGGAAGTTCACCTCCATATTTACTTTATGAATGATCTACTGTACATATATTTCTTGTGGTTCTGAGCTTTTCGAATTTGTTAGGACGTCAAAAACAAAACAGTGAATTTTTTTCAAGCAAGCCATTAATCAGCTCGAGCATGATAGGCTCGATTGAATAAATAATGTTATTAGATCGCACAAGACGTAACCTTCTTTTGCTAATCGAGCAATCGTCCGCAGTCCGATACCAATCGGGTCAACGGATCAATAATCACTCCGGCTGAGGTTTTTACCAACCTAATCGGCCCAATAGGCCTTGAACCCAACTGGACACTCCAGTTCGGGAATGTTCGATTTTTTCTTCGAATATCACGTAATTCCTGTAAATATACAGTCGTTTTAGCGTGCCGATTTGTCGTTGCAGCTGGAGCGGTTGGAGCTATGAGCTGAAATCGAATACACAGATTCCTCATTCGGATTTTAGAAAAGAATTTATGGGTCATAGCACGTTTTCGGTGACGGAGAACCGCAATGCCGCAATGGTCCAACATTCAGACCCGACCAACACGTCGTCCAGAGGGTTGCTCTTGCCAAACGACATCCACCAATAAAGAAACTATCTGCATGTACCCAATCTGGCCCATCTAAACCGCCCTCTGCGTGCAGACACTGTGGTGCTTGACATTCCCATAGATTTTGTCCATTCAGAAACAACCGATGCAAACGCTGTCGTCGATTCGGACACAAGGATGGTTTTTTCAGCATGGAGGATTCCAAATAAAGCGAACGTTCGACCAACTAAAATCACGTGCCAGTGCTGCCCAGTTGTCTGTCGACTCCTACAGGTGAGTCGTTTCTCCGCGACTGCTGGTAGCCAAACGTCGGAAGTTTGTTAATTTTCAGATCAATGACCATTGCATTCGCCCTTAACTAGACACCGCATCCGACATTTCTGCCCTACCAAAAGACACATGGACGAAAATCGTCCGGCCAGAAATTCAGCCTACTTCATCGACTGCAACTAGTGCCTGCGGTGGCTCACTAAAGCTTACAGGCCAACCTCGGTGTACTGTGACTTTTCGTGATAAGACAGTTTCCGCGACCTGTTTCGTCACCAAATCTGACATTAACCTAATACGGCAGACTGGATTGACGAGCTCGGCCTGAATGACCTTTCTATTACCAGTTTTTGCTGCCAAATCCAAGCGACATCTAGAGCTCCGTCAACAAATCAACTGAGCCAATAATTCACACCAGTTTTTCAAGGACTCATAAGTCTGCGTACACAATCCTAAGCTACATCACAGCTCAAACAGAACAGTCTCAAATGCCCAGTGCCATATTCAGCCCAGCCATTGACTGACCAGGAACTTAAATGTCTTGAGGACCTTGGAGTTTTGATTCCAGTCACGTTTTAAAAATGGGCAGCGCTAATCGTTGTTGTGATTAAACTAAACAGAACCATAAGGCCTTGCACTGATTTATCTACAGGCCTGAACGCCGCTCTAGACTCCGACTGTTATCCACTAGCTGTTCCGAAGGATATTTCTACAATACTGAACGGCGGTACCCGTTTTGCAAGGCTGGACCTAGCGGAAGCCCACTTTCAAATTTCAGTCGCGCCTCAATGTCGAAACCTGCTAACAGTTTATGCTCACTGTGGCCTGTACCAATTCACGTGTCTGTCATTTGGAGTTAAAACCGCCCTAACTATTTCCTAACGCGTAATGGACACCATGTTAGCAGCACTGAAAGGAACGGCTGCACATTTAGATGACATCATTGTGACCGGACGTTTCGCCGAACAGTTTAACAGCCGCTTGAGGGAAGTCTTACAACGCATTCAAAAATTCGGGTTCCGATTACGTCAAGAGAAACGCCAATTTTTCTTGAAAACGATCAAGTACCTTGGATTCTTTCTTGGCACTGATGGCCGCCATCCAGTCCCGGAAAATACATGAACAATATAACGAATGCCAGCCCCAAAGGACGTTTCGTCGCTCGGATCACTCCTGGTCCTCATCAGTTATTGCAGTGTTTTTCTGCCAGAACTACCTCGCTTGCGGGCACCACTTAATCAACTGCTACGGAAGAATCATCCTTGGCGTTGGTCACAGCAATGTCAATCATCATTTGACCAACTAAAGCGGATGCTGACATCAGACCTTTTGTTAACAATCTACAACCCCAAATTACCAGTCGTTGTGGCAGCTGATGCTTTCAGCTATGGTGTTGGTGCCGTTATCTCCCGTGTCTCTCCTGACGGAACGGAGAAACCTGTGGCTCACGCGTCCCGCTCAATAAACTCTGCCGAAAGAAACCATGGCCGAATTGAGAAAGAAGCCCTTGGCATCATTTTTGTTGTCAAAACGTCCATCCACAGTCGCCATTTTACACTTCTCGCGGGCCATGAACCGCTGTCATCAATTTTAGGATCCAGAAAAGTGCTGAATTATTTCGCTCAAATTTCGCACAATTTACTCACCAAGATTCGTGGTTAGAACCTTCAGATTGACTCAGTACACTATTTCTTACACTCGGTGGTTCTTAGAATCCATGTTAACCCAAGGCCATCGCCTTCTCTAAAGCCCACCAACCTCGGCTACCCAAGTCAATCTCTCTCAGCTAATGCTTTCAGTTAACGTCGGAAACCGCGGTCCGTTGTTCTCAGCTACCGTTTGTACCACGGAGCTTTCACTAACGGTGATCAATTCTCAATTTGTGACCGTTTATCTTTAAGTACTAATAACTTGTTTTTATTAAATCTGAGCTGTAAAGTTATCATCTCCGGAGATTTCAATGTTAACATCAAGAAATAGTTTCCACTAAATTCTGACACTGTTCTCTTGTATTGCAAGACTTATTCATTCTCATCAATGAACAATGCAAGCCAACTACAGGTTTTCCTTTAGTTTTGCAACTGACAACAGTCGTTTAGCTGACACCTAAAATTCAACGCAAGCTTTTTCGGGTTTACATAGGTGATTGTTTATGAGAGCTTGATCATCAGAGGATACATTTTTGAAATATTAGTACGACTTGATAAACAAACAAGGCAGCGAGGTACACCCACTTCGTGTAACTTGTTTAACAAACACAATTTCCCTTTTATCAAACCTTATCGAATTTTGCAGGTTTTTGGTTGTTGATGAAAACTTTTTATATCCTGTTTGCAACTGAGCACAAAGATGCAAATTGTTTATTGAGAGTTCCTTTTTACAATCCATTTATAACAGTAAAGTAAAATTCGTTGTTCACTCGTACGTTGACCTGAGTGGTAGTGTATGGGGTGACCTCCGATTTGGTAGACTATTGGGCCCCTTGGGGCGTCTTTCATGTTCTTGGTCTCTATCGATTACCCATTTCTCAACTGTGGCTCCACGAAGGTGAAACATGCATCAGCGGTCACACCTCGTCAAACCGCTCGACAGACACGCCAAACCAAATTGAAGGGTGGCTGGGGCCTAACAACCTTGGTGAGAAGGTGCTCAGCATGCGAATACAGCTACTCCTGAACGGGCAAACGAGGTCTACTGCTTGATCCAACGGCCAAAATGGAAAACTGTCCAACTAACAGGGTCGCATGAGCCCCTGGTTCACGATCACTACCGAATGCCGAACGAGCTCTTAGGGAGTCACCGGAAACCATGCAACAAGATCACGTTGGACGCGTTGGACGTCCCGGATTGATAGACCTTCATCCGAAAGGCGTACAAATCGCTCGTTCGGTCACCGGCCCCAAACATACGATCATCCTGTTGCCCGACAGGTAGCACTTGGCTGTGGACAGGTTAGAGTTGCTACCTCGAACAAAAAGCCGTGCGACGCTGGGGACGCCACTTTGTACATTGTTCCCAAGACGCTTCATGGATTTTGCCACTAAAGTGCACAGTGATCATGCTACGGCGTCCCGGAGAAGCTATACGGCTCGCTTTATCTCAGTGGTCGAGGCGTCAGAAATACTAGCTGGGGGGGGGTCCTCAATCTGCGCAGGCACATTCACATTACCTGCTGGAATGTGAGTACGCACCTCGACATCGGTAGTCAGGTCATCACGACTCGCACGTAACACAGTTACCAAACAGACATTTCGTCTCCGAAATTCGTCTGCCTAATTTTGGCACACGAAGTATTAAGGTTTCCGGCATGGACTACTACCAGCACCTCTACCGCAGTGGACCTACTGACAACTCCGGTCGTCACGGCGTCACGATCGCTGTCAGCAGCAGGGCTTATGAGGCGCTGCTTTCATGGAACCCGGTATCGCCTCGAATTTTCGTTGCTCGCCTCTGAACACATCAGTTGCTGCAATTTACGCCCCGACATTAACATCCGAAGAGATAGAAAAAATGAGTTCTTCGACAGGTTGCAGGAAATGGTCAACGATGTCCAAAATTGGGATATACTCCTTGTTGCGGGGGACTGAAACGCTCAAACTTGTCCTTCAAATTAAGCAACTAGACACATCCTAGGAGAATATGACCTTGAACAACAATGCGACAATGGTGCTTGTCTCGTCAGTTTCGCAGACTATAACAGACTAACCGTCTCTAACACTCGCTTCCAACATCCTAGGCGACACCTGCTGACGTGGCACTCAAACGACGGTTACACTGCACATCAAATGAACTATATACTAGTACGATCTCGCTGGGCGCCCTCGATTGAAGACTGCCGGTCCTACAAAGGTGCAGAGATAAGATAAGAATCGCACCAACCACACCCTTGTCCGTGCACGCCTACAGGTTCACTTTAGCTAATCGCAACAAATCCTATGCCCGGAGAGGGATTAACGTAGCTGTACCAGGATCACCGACAAAACGACGAGCAGCATTAGATGCTATCACCGCCCATCTAACCAATCACAGGTTAAGTGCAGAAACATAGTTGGAACAATAAAAAAGTCACTGAAATCGTCTGTCAAGCAATCTGCGTTCGATGAACTGGGTAGTATATGACAACGACGGGAGGATGGGATATCCGGTAACGACCCTCCATCTATCCAAAAGGGATAGGGACGCCGGCCTTAGAGGCCTCCCGGGCTTTCGGAAGGTTCGACGAAATGCCACCCGCTCGGCAAAAGAAGACTGGAGCAATTATTGGTCCCAAAATCGCGGACAATGTGGAGACAGCGGCAAATTGTGGTGACTTCTCAAAACTATGCGTCTCATTCGAAATGCATCCGGCAAGCGGCAGCCAGTAGAACCACTCCTTAACGATGCGCTCAGGCTCCTGATCCTGGAACAACCGAAAAAGATGCAGAAATGGATCGAGCACTTTGACAGTTTACTGAACCATCGCACGGCTAGTTTGGCAAGTGGAATCCCCAAAATCCAAAGTGGAATCTACGACATCAGTCCAAGCCCTTCTTCTCTAGTGGACATTACTGCTATGATACACAATCTAAAGAACTGAAGGACCCTGGGAAAAGACGGCATCGGGCAGAAGTTACGTAAATCCTACCTTCCAACACTGGTAGAGCCCCTCTACATGCTGCTTGTTTCAATTTGGGAAAAATAACAATTTCCTATGGACTGGGGAACCTCAATCCCGCTCCGTTTCCCCCAAAACAATGACAGTGTGCGACAACTACCGCGGAATCAGCATAACCGACGTGGCTGCAAAGATATTCCTCTGGAAAGGACAATCTAGCGAATAAATACGAAATCCCCCACTAGATAGATGTAAGAGGGGATTAACTAAGGTTTCTCTCAACGGTGGGAGAAGTCATCGCACTTCGTTGAGCAGCTATCACCGGCCTGAGCTGGAAAGTCCTTAGCCCAAAGCATGCTGCCCCGTCCACGTTCCGCTTGTTTCATTGGGTGCACGGTGTAAAGGACTGAATCTGAAAAGCGGATTGATAACGAAGCACCAGCGAAGACAAGACAGGATGCTCACAACCATCAGGTCTCACGTAAAAGACCTGAAGAAGTTTCCTCACAGGTTCTTCGATCACGTTTTCGTGCTGGATTAATGACCCACTGCCTTGTGGGTCAGACTTTTGAGTCAAAAGGTTCAGGTTAGGGTTCCCAAAGAAAAGTCTATTCTGTGGTATGGGCAGCCGCGAAGTATGATTTGCCCAGAAACCTCCAGCATCTTTCTTCTAAAGGGCCTTTCCAACTTTTCCTCCTTTAATTTAAGATCGATACAAGATTCCACGGTTTATTGCTGCTGTGATGGAAACAGTAGTTCAGGGTAGGGCATAAATCGAATGCACTACTCAAACCTCAATGTTCACTTCACTTGGCCACCTTTAATGTCCGCACACAATGTCAGAAAGGCAACAATCTGCCCTCGCTGGAACTCTTGGAACTTTCAAAATAGAGATGTGTGCTGTGTCTCCGAAACGCACATACAGGACTCCACTTCTTGGGTCACTCTTCTCACCCCATATACAACCACAGCCCCTCGCTTCACTCTTCGTGTGTCGGGTGATCTGGTCTTTAGTGCTCGTGGTCAGGCTTGCCGTGGGATTGCTTTGAGCATGAGAACTGAGCATGCACTGCTGAACTAAATTCCAGCCAGCAGTCGTTTGTGTGCAGTTCTGTTGGACGGTTCCGTGCATGTCAACAACAACAAACCGAATCGTCTATGCTTGTTCGTTGTGTCTGTGTATGCGCCGACTGACTGCAGTTCTTCCGAGATCAAGGACGAATTCTATGAGGATTTGTCTCAGCTGCTTCGAAGCGTGCGTTCCGACGGATGTGGTGGTGATTGTTAGGGATTTCAACACCCGAGTTGGCCGTTTGGACGATTCCGAAAAACACATCGCAGGCCCATTTGCCATCTCAGCCGATCGTCCCGATAACGGCGATCGTCTCATTCAGCTATGTTCTGACCGCAGTTTGTCTCTGTCGAGTACGAACTTCTGTCATAGGAAGCGGGATAGACTGTCAGGGCGTCCTCCTACATCTTCACAACGTTGGACTCAGATTGGCCATATTGTGATCGGTCACTGCTGGCGTGGATCAATCGAAGATTGTCGTTCATTTTGGTCTACGCCTGTGGACTCAGATCACGCCCTGGTACGTGCTCGCTTCCGTTTACGTCTCGTCCGTGGTCGCACCAACGTAAATGGTACGCGTCCTGTGCAGTTGCTTCTGGACGATAACCAGCGATATGATCTCCAGACGGAGCTGTCTAGACGAGTATCGATGCAACTGGATGTGCACGACCCAGACGAACGCTGGCAACAGATCAAAAGAGCATTGTATGCTGCTCCTAGTACCACACAAGACTCTGGTTCGAGTAGGCATCTTCGACAATAGTTGCTCTGTCGGATGCCCGGATACCACATTCAATGAGATACGTAAATCTCTGAGACGCCAACTGACCAGAAGCCCAAGAAACGAACGTGAACGGTAGTGGATTGTGAAATGTAGGGAAATGGAATGGGATGCGTCCATTGGCAATACTCTCAACCTTCAGCGTTCGATTAGAAGTACCGGTTCGCGGAAGCCCGGTGTAAGTGAGTTAATCAATGAATGCGAAAACTCATTGATCTACTCTAAGGGACGATGTCTAGATCGTTTGGCGGAGCACTTTAAGGAACAATTCAGTTGGTCCACCTGTACACTGGACCATCCCAATATACCTGCGAGAGAAACGACGCTTCTCCATCTGAGATGGAGGTTATGCGCGAGATACGTTACTTAAAGATGTACAAAGCCACTGGACCGGATGGGTTGTCTCCATCTTTTTTCAAGGATGGAAGCGCGAAGCTTTGATTTCCGAGTTAACAAAACTCCTGCGGGTTATTTGGAATACTGAGAAAAATCCAGGGGTATGGTATGAATCGATGATTGTGCCGATTTACAAGAAAAGTGACAGTTCCTCTTGTGGAAACTGCAGATAAATTAGCTTGGTAAGTATGGCATCCAAACTGCTCACCGATCCAATTCTCCACCGATTATGCAGCGCATGCGAAATGTGTACGATTGAAAATCAAGTCGGTTTCAGACCTGTTAGGGGTTGTGTGGACCACATCTTCGCTCTTCGACAAGCCTTAGAACACAGACACAGCTTCCGTAGACCCATAGTTTCTGTCTTTCTTAATTTGAAAGCGGCGTTCGTTTCAGTCGACCGCACAGTTCTCTGGTGCTGCCTGTCATTGAAGGGCGTGCCAGAAAAGTTTGTTTCTCTTTTCTTATGCTCGTATGCGAACAGCCATAGCCGAATTCGTGCTTACGGCGATCTTTCACCCGAGTTCACCATGGAAAGTGTTGTTCGTCAGGTTTACCCCCTTCCACCCTTTCACTTCAATTTTGTAGTTGAATTGATTCTTGCGATAGCCCTGTCTTCGTGTGAGAATTGCGGCGTCGGTATTTCCTCAGACAGTAAACTGTCTGACTCGGAATGCACGGAGTATATTGTTCTTCTGAGAGAAGATCCCAGTAAGTTGCAAGCTCTCCTAGATAGCCCTGATAGCAGTGTAGCAATGTTTGGTATGCATGCTGCGCTTTCAGAGTTTAAAGTGCAGAGCTTGGTTGGCTCAATACCAAACCTCTTCTTGGCCGGGGAAGTTCTCGCTGAAGTGGATAAATTTTGTTACCTGGGCGGTTACGTTTCATCAGATGGACAGAAATCGGATGCAATGGCATCGCGTATACAGAGGGCGAGTTTGGCCTTTGCCAGGTTCCGTCATCTGTAGCGTCGGCGTGACATCCGATTATCTGTTAAGGGTCGAGTGTACAATGCGACGGTTATATCCGTTCTTTTATACCGTTCAGAAACATGGCCATTGAGGGTAGAAGATAGGTGAAAACTGTCGGTGTTTGAGCATCAGTGTCTGTGTAGCATTGCCCGAGAATGGTGGGAACACCGTATCAGCAATATCGAGGTTAGCCATATGTTGTTGGGAACCAGAGGTCAGTCTGTGAATCAGGTACTGAATCTGAACAGGTTAATGTGGCTGGGACACGTGGTACGCATGCCCACCCATATACTTCCTTAGCGTACGCTGTTCTCCGAGTCAGGCAGTGTTTGGAAGGTAGGTCGAGGATGTCAGTCTATGATATGACAGAAAGGTAAGAAAACCTTGACCGGTGTACTTGGCCACGTAGGACGTGTTAAACTTCCAGGTTGGGGTCCATGTGATCCGCCTACCAAATGGCTGGAGACAGTAAGTGATATGGCTAGGTGTCGCCGCCAGTGGCGTGGTTGCATTCGAACTCTTTCTCTGTCATCTTGATTCCCGCTTAATACATTGACTTTTTTAATCTTCGTCGCTATGGTTATGTTCTTTTTGTCCTTTACTGGACGATGCTGGGAGGAAGCAACCGAAAAGAGGGCACAGAAGTGTGAGGCTAATGGTTGATTAAACTGAACTGAAGGAGTAGTGATAGCTACGTTCATCGTTTCTCTCGAAGGTACACTGGCAAATTCCACTGTATAAGTGGGTCAGCTGTATTGTTCCCTAAAATGCTTCGTCAAACGATTCAGACATTGTCCTTGAGAGTGGATCAGTGAGTTGTCGCATTTGTTGAATAATTCACTTACATTGGGCATCCGTGTGCCCGTACCTCCAATCAAGTGGTAAAGGTAAATAAAAGTAATTTGGGCTGTGCGCGCACTGACGCCTACACAAGGTGAACTTATGCGTTGTATCTTGAATGTTGAGTGTTAGGCGATGGCTTATAAACTACAAACACTAACCATTACTTTTCATGGAGTAGATCAAAAGCATGTGGATTATTCACACATAGAAAGGCACTAGATTCATTATTTAGATGAATTTTCAGAATCTGTGACGTAGTTCTTGCCAAAATAATTACTGTTCATTCCGTGTAAACTACTGTTGGCACAAGCATCTGCCGATATTCAGGTCGCCGGTCCGATTCTGACTCGCGGCGTTGAACTTTTAGGTGTGGAAGATACAAGCTGAATTTCTGTTATCTAAATTTTGCTGTTCCGTTTCATCGTGAGCCGTGACAATCGTCGATCAGGTTACCAGGATGGGCACAAAGAGGTGAAAAAATAGGGTGTCATATGAAGTTGCAGTCTCGTTGTATTGGAGCTTTGTTAGCTCATGAGACTAGCAATATACGGATGAGTTTGCGCTAGTGGATGAAAACTCAAGTAGACTGCAAACATTTCCACAATATAACGTGTTACCCGACTAATAACGGAGGTACATGATCTGAAACAGAAATTTGTACAATATAAGATGGGTAATACAAATGGAATGGCCAAGTGCTAGAAAATTTATGCGTCAGGTGATGAGTCCACAATCTAACTGGGAAGCTTCAAAAATCTCAACTGGAGAAGAAGTCCGTGTGCGGTTTCTGATTTCTTTCATCCATGTGATCCACCAGCTAGACTTACATACCAACACGAGCGTTGTGATTAGTGACGTAATGCAACACGGGTTTTTTTTCTTCGGCTGTTGAGTTCAGTTAGTTCTCTGCTTTAATTTATGTTCTGTTGGGTTGTACGAAGAAATAGAAACTGAAAGCAAGTTCAAGGCTAATAATCGACACGATCGAACTAACACAAATGTTTGGTTTGTTTAATTTTTTCCCAGTGGTTAGAGCCGCTAAATCAGCTTATGTTTACAGCCCATGATTCTTGCTTTTCCTTCAACTTTTTTCGAACAGGTAATGGAAGATGCTCATGTGAGGGCTGTGAGTATTCTTGGTGAGGCGTTCGCTTCGGCTACACCTTTCGACTTTGGACGTCAGTCGACTACACGACAAATTAATCAACT
The DNA here is from genome assembly GCA_948099385.1 of Fasciola hepatica. Classification (NCBI taxonomy): domain Eukaryota; kingdom Metazoa; phylum Platyhelminthes; class Trematoda; order Plagiorchiida; family Fasciolidae; genus Fasciola; species Fasciola hepatica. The sequence continues at coordinate 922,330 of CANUEZ040000012.1, read as the reverse complement.
CATTCCCGTTATGATTGAACATCGACTGACACCGCCACCGGATGAGAGCTATTCGTTGCATCGCAAAATGTCCGGCTGCTTCTTGCTTTGCGGAAAGTTGAAATCAGTCATTAGTTGTCGCTCCCTCTTTTTACAAATTTGGAACGAATATACTTTTGAAAGTGATCCAGAAGGATCAGATTCATCCACTTAGCAGTTTATTTCATATTGTTTATGGCGAATATTTTTGTTGTATCTCAGTGATTGCAGCAATACATCTTTTGAGCCACATAATGTCTCAAATTTTAGTGTTAGAGGTGCATTGATTGTTGTATTGTATGTCCGAAGTTGCCAGGTGTTGGATCATTAAACCAAATGAATGTGTTTTGTAAGCGATGGGTTCTCCAAATTCGTCTTGGTATTTCTGCTTTTTGTTGTTGTTGTTGTGAATATGAAGTGAATGGATGATATGTCTGGAAGGTAACAACAGTGGATCATCACGTTTAGCATTCGTGCTTGTTTCCATATTCATAATACTTAGCATCTTCCCAGGGGCTTTAGATTTGCAGACATTTTCACCGTTTTTCAATTGGAGGGATAATGTCGCTCTCATTGGATCGTAACTGTTATACAGGGTTTGCAGACTAAAATTATATGTTATTTTCCGGCACACAGTAAATATAGTACGTAAACAGACCTACTAGTTTGCCTGAATGTGTCTCTTTTACCGTTGGTAATTACCGTCTAATGTGTTACAGGAAGTAAGAACAAAAGCGATGGAGAGCGGACGTACACGATCTCTGACCTCGATCTTACATTTCGTCTATCAAGAGTCCAGTGTATGCTGCAGCAATCAAGCCAGTTCTTTATGGTTCAGATAAATGGCCACTGCCAATGGAGGTTGTCGGTATTTGAACACCGATGTCTTCATAGCATTGCTCGGATCTGGTGGGAAAACCGTATAAGCAATGCTAGGGTTTGGCAGAGAGTCTTAGTTTCACAGATCCAATCACAGGATGAAACACTAGAAGTCACCAGGCTAAGATGGTTGGGGAATGTGTTGCACGTGTCCCCTGACAGGATTACCCGGCGCGCGATATTTGCTGAGGCGCGTAGTGGTTGGAAGATGAGTGAGGGTGGTCAGTCTGTGACGTAGAAGAAAGGTGTGTTAAGCTTAACCTGTGGACTTGCCCATGCAGGGCGTGTTAGGCTTCCTGGGTTGGGTTCGAGAGAATACCCCACTCAGTGGTTGGACACATTAGGCGAAGTGGCCGGGTATCGCGATAAGTGGCGCTCTTGTATTCACATACTGTCTCTATCTACTTGACTTTATTATTTGTAGTTCTCTCGTTACTCTTTTTATACTTTTGTTTTTTATTCATTATTACCGATCGCCGTTTAGGGATAACAACCAAAGCCACCGCATTCAGGACATGGGCAATGGTTGTGTGAGCGGAACTGAACTTGCAGTTCGTACATATGACAATAGTGCAGTTGGTTAGATTAAGCATCTCCGTGAACGGTCGTTAACTCTTCAGCGTTGTTGTTCCTAATATGACCATGAAATTATACGACTATTAACATGACTAGTTCGATTGTGCACCAAAATTCGAAGGTAAAGGTTGTTCATAGGTCTGACTCAGTTTGGTCGGCCGTTATACATGAATTATTTGCGATAGATTTATTGATGCCTCATTGAAAGTAAATGGCCGACAAAGATATTAGTTATCATCCTAGGCATTATTTGGATGAAAAATGATATAATTACAACGTCACTGACAGCGACATAGAGTCATATCGCTGTCTGTAACTGCCGGTAGATTAATCTTGAAGACCCTACTCGAGAAGCCTAAAAATTCAAACTAGCAGGTCCAGTTGGCAAGTTCTTCACGTCTTGGACTGGAAACATTTGTAAATCGTCCAATCACATCAGCGGACATTACGTTATTTACTTTAATCGCTTTCTATGTATTCAGCATGTCCTCATTAATAATAAACTAGTTTTCCGAACAGTTTAGTACAATGTTTCGAAAAATAGCGTTCAGATACGGACATTATTTGAGTGTCTCCAGCTTTCGGTGACCAGTTTACCGAAACGAGAGACCTGATCTTACTGTCGCAGCGTCATTTGACCTTGGATGCAGCGTCTACACTGTAGATAACGCACTTTGCGTATACGTGGTTATAACAATTGAGGCCCAGCCTGTCACGGAGCTGCGGAAACCCCGGTGGAACGAATCCTCTGATCTAGCGGCAATGTGCCAAGACAAATTGCTCAACCGATCCGCTTCCGCACAACGTGTTGGGTTATGTTCAACGCACAACCAGTCGCTCGTGAATAGTCCACGATTTTGGATTATCCGGTAGCCCAGCAATACACTTTTAATGCTGGCTGGGGAAAAGGGATATACACAGTTTCCTTTCACGGGAGAACATAAGTGCAAACCCTTAATACAACTTCTGGAGAGGGCGATCGCCCGCCTCATTGGTCGATGAATGATCTCCATGAATCTCAATAGGAACTGTCTCTACTCTTCTGTGCTTATCTATCCACTGGTTTTCTCACCTTCGGTGAATTGTATACGTAAAACAACTTGATTCGAGGCTGCTGGCATTAATGGCGGAATGCAAAATCGTAAAGTAGTCACAGTTTTTTACGGGATTCAAGTCTATGTCATACTTGTCATTTCATCCACCTGTTTTTCCGCTAGGGCCTGTGTTCGCGTCAGCCTATTGACTCAGGTAGTCTGTCGATCCAATGTGCTAGCATATCTTTACATGCTGACTCCCATGTTCATGCTTTGTAAAGCACGCGCAATGCTTTCCATGTTTGTAACCACTTTTCTGCAAACCATGGATACGCACACCTTCAGTATATTACCAGTTTTTCCCTGTGTACAGCGCAACATCGCGGATCCGATTTAGGCTAGGCCTTCTAACCGGCTGCCTCGGCTAAATGTTTGGGATGTTGGTAGTGCAAAGGATACGGCTACACAACCGTTTCCAGCGCAATTATATTTAACCAACTTAGCTGTGACGCCTCCGTGTCGTTGTAGAAATACCTGCAAGTGTTGCAAAGGTGGCTTGTCGATCCAGATATGAAAATTAAGCTCTTCAAGAAGGAAGCGCACCGAAATCGTGTTATATAGCGAACTGTCACTGGCTTATGAAGACCCTTGCAATAGTCAGACTAGTGTTGTATTGATGTGTCAAAAAACCTTTCGACCAGGTAAAGAGCATTGATACGGTTAGTCAGCTGTGAACCACAACACAAACAACATACGAGGGTACTGAGAGCGGCTGGATTGTTCGATCCATCGTTATTTTCTCAGAAATGATTATATATATATATATATATATATATATATATATATATATATATATATATATATATATATATATATATATATATATATATATATATATAAAGTATTGGCCGGAAAGCGTAACTACCTGGAATTCGCTTGTTCACAATGAATGATCGTAGAAAAACGTGCAATGCAAGATATGCTTTACGTTGCCATCCGAAATTATCTGATGCGGTTTTTTTCCTCGGAGATTCCATGGGGTTTGAGCGTGGTGTGAATTCGCCCTCTTTGGGATCCAGTGATTCCGTTTCGTTCGATATTTGGAATGAAGACGAGTCTGAACCTGAGCTGAATGAACTGCAGCATGTGAATGTGGGCTACGTGCCCTTGGGTAGCGAACTTGTGGAATCGGTCGGTGATGATGATGATGAGGAGGAGGATGATATTGACGGTGTCGGTGGTGACCGAGGCAACGTGGAGCAGGCAGCCAGCGTGAACGAGACCCATTCGGAAGGCGAACACCATTCAATGGACGCAATATCCGAAGTTGACAAGTTTCCTACGAACCAAAGCAGAGAACAGGTGCCATCCGTGGAAGATTCGGCGGTGGAATCAAATATCGACTGCTTGTTACCCGATTCATTAGTCGATCGATTGCTTCAAAGTCATTTGGAGATGACAGATCTTCAAGTCGGAGGAGCGTGTGCCGTGAGTTGACTTTTCTGTACTTGGGGAGAAGAATGTATTGTTGATTCGTTTTTCTTTCTGGGTCAGAAGCGAGTTATTGGCTTGAACAGTATGATCATATTTTGCCTTACCTACATTATATCCGCTTCTCATACCATTAATATAACCTACGTATGAAACAAAAACTTACCTTAGATCTCGTTCAGGTGTGCGCTGTTCCTCTCATTGGAAAGTGACTAACGAGGATGGTCCGCTACTTAACACTAGAACGGTTACTGTGTACCACTGGAATGGTGGTTACGCATCGTTGGATACGCACTAGCGTTATTCTCGTCCGATTGACTGGACTGCGATAGCCCAACTAGTAGCGCAGTTACCGGGTAAGCGGAAAGTCGCCGTTTTGATTCCAGCTCGCGACATGAGCTTTTAGATGCCGAAAAATGCAACTGGATTTTCTATTTCCTACATCGTTGCGTACCCTGGTACTATCAATATATCCTACGAAATATGATTTTTAAGAACAGTGGACATCGTACCAGCGTCTCACTACAGGTTAATATGTGACTGTGTCTCTGATAATCTTGTGATGGTCGCGTCGTTTCTTTCAAAATGAATTTCGGTGGTGTCTGTTATTAGATTCGATTTCAAGTTAACTGTATTTGCATTAGCTCTTAGGGAACGACCCTCCAACTTCCGTGGTCATCCGTACTTTTCGGGAGTGCAGGCTTCACGACCAGTGATTTCGTGTAGTCAGTTACTTTTACGGTGTAACAGACGTTCACTGACATCATTCTGCAGTAAAGATGCCCCATTGGTTTTTCATATTAATCGTGTGAACTGAACAGCGCCACGCACATGATCCGTGTATTTATATTTATAAATCTACGGATCAATATTGGTTGGCTTTTATTGCAATATGGAAGTGGCTCGTTACTTGTTTACACTTAGGACTGCCATAATTTCCAAGTTGGCTAGATCTATACTCTTTTGTGCTCTCTTGCAGGACGCATCAATCTACACTCAATCCCTATCTGATTCCACCCAGGCCCATCTTTGGAACACCGCTTGCTCGACACCCGACAGCATTATCTTAACACAGGGTGAGTTTTTAAATAAAGCTGGCAATGATTGTTTTTGTCTCATGATAACGAATTCCGTACTCATACCCAGTACGGATGATATACCGCTGATCAGGCACTACATAAGTTGCTATTCGACTCGGGTTTTCTATGCAAGGCGCCATTAAATTGACCAACATGACCAGTTTTTTCACGGTGAACGAGTTCATGTAGGTTTAAATATCACTAAGGGATCACTCGATTTGCTTTATGCTGCCTTTGCATGTGTAATTTGCAAATTCTGTTGTCATTCACCGTTTTCTCAAGCGGACAACGACACGCAATATTTCTCGCGAGAGTTCCTAGAGGGTCAACATCTAACTACTGAGACCGTTCCCGGCAGTAATATTAGAAAATCGAAGCTCCATGGATGTACCCTTTCCCAAAGAAGACCGGGTAGTCTGCCCAAAATATCAGGATCTCTTCAGTTCTGTCGAAATTCTGACACGGCCGAATTCCACCTTGTGTAACTGATGCTACTTTTTTGTGTCTCTCGTTAAACAGTAGTGTCCGTTGTATATTTTTGGCTACTGAGAGTATTAACAGTTGTCTGATCTGGAATTCAACGGTGTCAGGATTTTGACCGAATTGAGGTAAGCCCGAATTTTCTGGAGAGATCACATGCACGTAATAAAAGTCAGTCAGCTCAGCGCTCGTCTGTGGATCACACGAACAAATGCCATGATTTTCTGATCGCTGAGCTTGGCATTTAGATCACAAACGTTTCATCACCAGTCGAGGTGACATCGTCAGTGCATGTGCGCCGCTGGTAGTGATCTCTTATATGTATAGGTTTGTCATTAGTCTTGACCTTGAGCTTCGTAGACGACGTTGTGCCCAAACCTACCTAATAATAATAAATATAAGAGATCGCTACCAACGGCGCACATGCACTGACGATATCACCTCGACTGGTGATGAAACGTTTGCGACCTAGACGCCAAGCTCAGCGATCAGAAAATCATGGCAACCAACAACCTGAGCTACAACCAACACAAATATTTAAAACCACTGATACGAACAAATGTTGCTTCGGCACCACATGTGGATTACCAATCAAAGCTTTCAAGAAACAAAAATAGTTTTAGTTTTTGCGACCAATCACAAACGGAATAAAGTTATAACCATAACAACGGTCGAAACTTTACGTACCCGGATGTGATATAGACGGTTCGACATAGATGAAACTGTGTTCCTAATGAATTTTGTGGAAGGGTGAAATTCGCTGCTTTTTGTACTTGCTGATTTGTATCAGTATTTCGAATTTGTATCCTTCGTTGGTTAGGCCCTCAGGAACACCTTGGATTCGTCCAGTTCAATTCCATACAAGTTTTGCGCTGAAATTTAGGCGCTAGGTTTGTACTGAAAACAAAGCTGGATGGAATCAGAGAAAAAACGTCATCTTTATTTGGTAGATGCAGGCGTTTTATTTGTAATCACTTTGTTTCATTTTAACCTAAACGGAAAGCCGAAGAAATTTCTCACGTTCCTGTAATTTATGTGTAATCTCGAATTCGGTTTCAGCTAAGACAGATGAAATAAAGAACCGGATGGCTAATTTTATGCCGCCGCAAATGGTTGTTCCACCGTGGGCTTTGCAAGTCCCTGAAGAGGTCTGGAAGAGAAAATTGCTTGAAAAGGTTTCCACCTCTGGCCGGTCGCATTGATTGTTTACCCAGTTTTGACTTCTCTGCACTTCTGTACATTTGCATAATGGTGAGCATAATATAACTTCATGCTGTGGCAGTCGGATACATTTTTGAATCTTTAAACATTGGGTAACGAATTCGGAATGATTTCCGTGAAACATAACGGCGTAGCGTCGCCCACTGAAAACATCATGATCTATTTGAAACGTTATCTACCGATACCCTTTTCCGGATATAATGCGCCGTAATTCGGCTATATGAATAAGAAAGTACCCATCTACAATCCGAAGCAAAAAAACGAGTAGAATGAGATGCGTATGCTATACAACTAACCACATACCAATATTGACAAACTCACCAACGTATTAGCTGTTAAACTCAATATGCGGCCAAATGCAATGTAGGTAAACGGATTATTGGTACACTAATAGGCAGATGCCTGGTGAATGGTAATAACAGTGAAACTCGTATACCTTTGAGATATGTTCTCTACCTGTCGCTTTACTAGTTACATTCGATAGTACGTTCTTTATAGCAAGCGCGAGCAGTGTATGCAGTCAAGTGCGGCTAGGCGGATCAATCAGAACGCCGGAATCTGATTGATTGGAGCGCATCGGCCGTGGTATAGGCGAAACCAGCATGATGTGTCCGTGTGATGACAGTCGGTAATTACTTACCGGTTAATGAGTTTGTCGGTATGAATATTACAGTCGTTAGTGGGAGCACACAGCAGCAAGTACCGACGGAGATAGACGTTGGAAGAATCAACTATCGTTAAGAGCAAGGACCAAGATAAAATGCGGCTTGGTCAACCAAACGACTTCCGTAAATGGGGAAGCTATGAAGAAACGAGTGACCGGTTTTCCCCGTACTGTTTAGTGAAGAAAGCTCGACTAAGCAAACTATGCTCTTAATTTCGAACCACTATGCCATTAGCATCGATTCATGTTCCTAATTTGACGAGATGTTTTGCGACTGTCACGGATGACGACGGTACAGTAGACGACAAATCATCAGTTAGTGACCTAGGATGGTAAAATGCGGCTTGGTCAACCAAACGACTTCCGTAAATGGGGAAGCTATGAAGAAACGAGTGACCGGTTTTCCCCGTACTGTTTAGTGAAGAAAGCTCGACTAAGCAAACTATGCTCTTAATTTCGAACCACTATGCCATTAGCATCGATTCATGTTCCTAATTTGACGAGATGTTTTGCGACTGTCACGGATGACGACGGTACAGTAGACGACAAATCATCAGTTAGTGACCTAGGATGATTTTTCACCCCAACATACGCACCTGAGGTCAATACAAAGTCTGAAGGCATTTAAATTTCTCGGTAAAATCGTGGTTCCGTATTAATGAAACAGAATAAATGGGTAATGGAAGTCAAAATCACATTTGACCATCTACTATTGCTGGATAGAGCTGACGATTCGCGATCGGTTTACTACTCGTCTTGGGGCAGGGGAAAGAAAGCACTTCGTGCTTGGATAACGTTTATCTTGACTAACTGTCGAAAAATCACCTTGTGATTGTAAAAATGGACTCTTCGTTCACGCACGCCCTTACGATTCAAACGAGATTATGGAGACAAACCAACTGCGAAACGCACAAGCGTAGGACACCTTGGACAGGAGACTACCGGATACGCGCATCTGACGAGCGGCAACGACCACGAAATTGGTTAAGTCAAGGAAATGAGCGCTTTTATACACCCAATTTGGAGTGAATTTTCAGCACACGTGATTTGTGGAGAAATTCAGAAAGAGAGTGTATTTACGGCCAATTAAGGTTACTAATATAAACGGGCACAAATAATGGGGATAGAATGGCATCCTGAGACGAGTGTCGATTACAGGAAGAAGTAAACTATGTGTGATTAGAAAAAAAAATCACGAGGTGTTCGAAATACGACCGTCAAGCCCATTATCGTGTAGAATATTCAGGAAAATACAGCGGTGAAGGGAACTAAACCCATTCGCATAGTCAAGAAAAACTAGCGTGACACTACGGCCACCGCGACCAAGAGTAGGAGCAATAGAAATAACAATGTAACCAACAGCATTAAAGGTTGATAGAGAGGGTTTACAGGCAAACTGTGTCGGGTCGAGAGAGTGAACTTGGGGAATCATACTGTGGAGGAGTACATAATCAAGTACTTTCAGCAGGGCAGATGTGTAGGCTATCGGACGAGGTTTTTTGTATTTTTTCCGGTACTGGTGTGGTGCGTACGGATCGCCAAGTGGGGATTAACAAAAAGATTAAGTGGATCAGTCAAAAGGGATGTGAGTTCGAATAAGCACGCTTTCAGTAACATGGGTGTACAGGATTGTCGTGCCGTGACTCGCCGATAAACGAACCCCAAGGAAGAGAACGCGCTCGCTTTACTACGTGCACTGAAGGACGAATTATCAAATAATAACATGAACATACCTCAAATTGTGGGCAGATCGATCACGGAATCAAAACAGTCAAAAAGGTTTTAAGACGCCAAAACAACAATAGACAGAAAACGCTCGAGATGGCACTGCAGGAATGAGACAAGTGGTTTACAAAGCAGGTTCTTTCTCATGGATGGCATTTTGGCCAATCAACGAACTGGAGAGAATCAATGGTGCGAGGGAACACTCACACAAGCGTGGGTGAAGAACAAACGGAATAACATGGTTATGAGGAAGTGGAAGATCACAGAGAGATAGCCAAAGTTCAGTTGTTCACACGGATAAAGCAGATTGGGAGGAAAAGATAATTACGTCCAAACGTTTGCGTCTCGTCGCGTAACCCAGGCCATTATGACGCAATTACAGAACGGGTCATGGATACCGGGGTTTAGATTCCAAAATGAAGAAGAATCGGTAAATAGGCGATAAGATCTGTTTAGAATCAGAGTTCAAAACGAACAGATCAACAATCAGACAAATGATAACTAAGGTCAGTCGACACCTGTCATAGAAACAAGGCCAATGACAGTGGGACTGAACGAACAAGTTATCACGCGGGCTTGGAAGCGAGGAGGGTGATGTTCGGCGTGGAAACTGGTAGTTGAAGTGCATAAAGATCAGACGAACTGTTTAGCAAATACAAGACAAAAATATGATAGGAAGCATGGATTCTGGACTAAACCAGTTCAAGGTGGTTTCTCCATAAGGCGAGTTGAATTTTCATGTCCACTTTCAATAAATCCTTACAATTTGCGATAGAAAAATGGGGCCACCTGGCTTGTGGCACTTGACTTGTTGTAGAACTCTAAGGACAAAACCAATCTTAAGAGGGTTAGGTTCCTGGGATTCAATATAAGGGGGTAAGTAAGGATGAATCGGAGTTAATGGTGAACTGGTGATTAAAATCTTCGACATTTAGCTTCAGCTTGGGCCTGGCATAGTACGAATGTTCGAAGGTTTTCCATTTCTCACGGCAGTTTTTGCTATCCCGCACTGTGTCTGTATACAGATCATTCATATTTCTTCCTTCAGTTTTGATGATTGTGGATAGATCTTTTACAGCATGATGCCCGCCGGAATCTTACACCCTTTCCGTAGCTTTACGGAGCGCTCTTCAATCAAAGAGAGGACAACCTATCGGGTAGAACGTAAGTTTCCATGGGGCAACACAAATCATAACAAAAGGTAAGGTAGTCAGTTGTGTTCCCAGTATAGGGACGAATCGTGTAAAAAAAAGGAAAATCAGTGGGGCCAACAAATGCCCTATATTCATCGAGATCCTCGGGGCGCACGCTCGTTTGAAGACAGTGCGCGATGAGCGCAGGGGTTTGGTCGAATATTTGCTTCCACAATAAATGGTAGGGTGAAGAAGTAAAGTACAGTGATCAGAGGTGCTAATGGGGGCACGTTTAAAAACTGTGGAAATATCTGGATAATCAACCAATACTGAATCCAAAAGGCATAAGATTTATGAAACCCAAGGCAGTTAGAAGGATAAGTTAAATCTATCGAAATCACCTACTGGTATGCACAATAGCTGACCAAGATAGTTGGGAAAGCTGTCAATTAACTGACTGGTATTGTAACAAAGAAGACAAGATGAATGGGGGACACCTGTATTTGAGTAGCCAGACAAATTAAGTCGGTGAAACATGCAGAACAGCTTATATAGTCCTTTTGCCAGACCCCTTTGTAGCAAAAATGATCCTCCGGCTACTTGAGTATTTCGACTACGTTCTGGCCAGTTGCCTGCGGCCATTACCTTGATTCTTTTGTGCACTATTTCCGTTCGGCTGATCCGATTCTTCCGATTGATAAGCCCTCACATGGGCTATCTCGCTGTTTCCGTGAGAGATCCCGCCGTGTCCCATCTATTCCGTGTGCCTCTTTTTGTCTATTGCATAATGCCTCTGTCATATTTCCCGTCTGTTCTCTGGTCTGTGGCTCTTGATTAGTTGGCCCGATAAGTTTGATTCTCGCATCGTTCTGTTGCTACAGCATTTTCCGCTGCAATATCATCAACGGCAGTTTCTGGTGCAACATAAGAATTAAGGAGGACGAGATGGCGAAAAGAACTTAGAAACAGTAGCTTACAACGAACTACAGTACGATTGATCTTCATCGTGTCAAACTGAAATGAGGTGAGAAGAACTGCACCACGTGCGACGGATAAATGTGATTACCCGACCTTCTCGGTTCCTTGGATTCGCAGGCCGATCACCCCTGAACATCTCAAACCCATTAGTATGGACGACGTCATCATCAGTTTACTTGTACAATCAAATTTCTCTGGGAGAACGGTTTTTGATTCATTTTGCAAGGCGATATGAGGTATGTAGAAAAAATTCGACCGCTATTGATGAAGCCTTTTTGAGTGTCTCCCACTTCGTTGTCATTATCCTAGCTGCTTCTTAGCCTTTCTAGGTTTCTTTCGCTTGGGTCAGTTTACTTCGTGTCCCACGCGTCTAGTAGAAACACTTATGGACTTGATTGATCGGATGAACCGGAAAATAAGCATAGTTTCAAAGGAGAATACAAAAAATGTATAAACACATTGTTAAACTGTCCGTGAACGTAAGAAATTGACTGTCCGAGGTGAACGAGTTTTGACTAGTCAGAGAGAGTTAAACTCTCCAGTAGAAAACTGAGGCACAACAGATAGTAAAAATTCAAGAAACAGCGTTCGCCTGCTATCAACAGAAACAAGTGCAAAATGGGAGAATAAAACAGGCAACGTACAGGATACCTCAAATTTCCACAAAAGTAAACGAACGTTTGGAGATAATATTGACAGTACCGGCATTTTGGAAATATTACGATGTCTTACAGTAGCACTCTGAACAGCCCACATACCTTCCGAAACAGACGTTTTGCACGATTTCTGACTTAATTCACAAACGCTCGAAACTCGTTGCCAAGACCGCGCTCCGTGGGGAATCAAAAGGAGCTGTTTTAAAACAGTTTCTGGCCTTGAAAATTAGTTCAACTTCAGGATCAGAAAAAGGAATTCCTTGGTAGGCCACAGACTATGACAGAGTATTTAAAGCACAGATGATATCCAAAGGGCCCCCTCCGTCGTGTGCTCCCGGGGAAATGTTGTCCTATCATCCAAATACTACTTACACCAAAAATATACAATTTTAATTTGAAGTTAAAATGTTGTTACTTCAAGTAAATTATACGTAACTCCACATGAAGGCACCAAGTTTTTCAATGATCTTGACGTGCAAATCGCATATCTTGGTAATGAGTTCAAAAAACGGTATGGATGGTATACAACTGACTACATGAATTTCTCGTCGCTTGAGTTTTGCTTTGATCATATGAAAAATATTGCAAGGGAGAAAAATAGTAAGTTTGATAAAACGCATTGAGAGACAAACACACGTTTCGTAGAGTAGATTCATGGAACCGACGAGGAAATCCCAAATGTCTGAGGTTAGTGGACGCGGACGGCAACAGGACTGTCTAGCACATCAATCGGCGATATCGAAATTTAATGAATTGCAGGTGAACTTACCATATGTCACGTCAGCTGGTTCACGTGCCCAATGCAGTTCGCAATCAACTGAATTATTTCAACAAACAAATACACATACATCACAATCCACCACGGCGTTATGTATTTCTGGGTACACTCGCTAGTTCATTTAGAAGACATTCGTGACAATCAAAACTGGTAAACAATGGTTTCCTTGATCCTCCAATCACAAGTTCATTCCATCGAATTTTCCGTCTAGTCCCCGAAGGTTACTTGATACGGTTTTGGTGTGCGCACAGCAACCTATCAGGATACTATAGGTGATAGGGTTTCAAAGACATTACGCAAAAAATATTTGTTCCATTTTGTGTTGAAAATGAACTGTTCTAGGTAGGATATTTCTGTTCCATCCGTTCATCAATGGAGTACGTAAACAGAGCTGTATCTGTTCCAGTTATCCACTGAAGTATACTTTGTATGTGCGAGTACGGCATCGAAAAACTAGTCCTGTCAAATAATGACTGTGCGAAACGTTTCATCAACGTAATAGAAACGTCACGAGTGTCTAGAATGGTTTTCCCTCTTGTTTATCGGGCTTAACAGGCAGTTCACAATCTAGCTGCCCAACTGAGCGAAGAAAACCGGCACAAATGATAGTAATGCACTCTTTTGGTATCAGGAACGCTGATTTAAGCAATACTGTGAATCTTTCTTCGCTGAGTCGGTAACATATCGGTTTTCAGTAAAAATATATGCATGACAGACGGGCCCGATGAGAATATTCTATCAAAAACTGATAACACAGTAAGAGAGGAATACGTCATCTCTTTTCACTTAAGAAGCGGATCACAATGGAAGCCACAGACTTCCAAAAGTCTACTGACTATCTTCAACTGTGACCAAACAGCTGGACGTTCTCTGAACACCAGAGGTCGGCGAGAGTATATTCGGAATCAGGTTGGATACCTCGTGAAACTGTGACACCCACGGGCACTAACATCCAGTGTGCTGTGGTTTCAACGGGTTAAGAGTGTTTTCTGTCCTCGCTTCTATAGAGAATCCCGAGTCTCCGTAGCTCCGAATTGCGTAAGTTCCCGTTAACGATCGTGTGATAGTGATGGCCTCATCATGGATGAGCGTGCTTCTCTGAATTTACATCACTGGAGCTTGTAACTTTCCAGTAACGAGTCTCTACTTTTGATGAACAGGCACTGATTTCACGACACGTGATTATTCGAACTCGTTAATCAATAACTCACATTTATCAAATAAATCGGTCCAGGTAAGACCTGTCATGGATAAATCAGTTAAGCTGAAACTTGCATCCAATGGACGTGAGGTTATCCGGATTCAGGGTGTTTATCTGTATGTGATTAATCAAAATGGACAAGTAGGAGCTATCATGGGGTTTCATCCTCTAGTTATAGTCACCTTCGAAGATACGGGCGACCAGGACCCACTGAGGGGTTACTTGAGAGTGGATCGTTGGGTTTATCCACTTGCACGGTCATTTTCACCAATATTTGTTTGGGGTCCAGATCGTTTAATCATGCCGGAACCTTTCTCACCTTTAATCGAACCTGTTTATATCGTGGTCCGCCTACCAATTGCCATGTCCAGATATCAAAAGGATACCCTCTGGAACCTACTTGACGTCCACGCACATTTGAGAGGCAATTTCTCTCACCCATCAGTCGAAGAACTGATTGCGAGAGACAAATTGTTTGAATTGACTGAAATTACTCCTTACGATCAGTGCAAGCTAGACAGAGCTCAAGAAGGTTCATGTCCTCCTGGCACGCGGGCTCTACCGGGTTTCGATAACCCGAATTTGTTACATAAATTGCTATCCCTTGAGAAAGGTGAGGCACGACTGAGCATATGTTTCGGAAACCTAAAAGAAAGGAAAACGTTACTTGCGGATAGCACGAAGGAGCTCAATCGTCAAAGAACTGAACTGAAAAGGTATGCCGTTGCCCCCATGCAACCATCTCTTCATCCAATCAATAAAGAGAAGTCTAGTGGACTCAATGCCCCCGGAAAGGGTGAATGGAAAGCCGTGCAACCTGGGGGCGCTCCGAATCTGATTACACTGCCCAAACTGAGGGGAAATTTAATCAGGCTGTATGTTTTGGGTCCGCGCGATTTACAACATATTAGCTGTTCCACTGTACTGGATTGGATCCCAGTTCCTCACATCATGCTTAGCGCTGTGAATAAAGCATTCAAACAACAGGTACGATTAAGAAGAGAGAAAGAAGAGTACGGTGTACCACCCTCATTCGATGGTCGACCTTCACGCTGGTTTTGTCACTGGGGTGCTGCGGAAGCCTTGAATGCATTTGGCGTGGCTAAGAAGAGCCGAGCGCACGAAAACGGACCTTATTTGGATCGGACAAGAATAGACCCCGCCTACACTCTTTTGTTTCACGATGCAATGACACTGCAAAATCTTGAGAAAGCAGCTGATATTTTTGACTACGCAATTGATGAGTGCAAAATTGAACTTCTTAGTTACGCTCCCGGTGTGGCCGATATGGATCGTAGCTCTCCCACACAATGGCTTGAACCGCTTATTCCACGTGATCTGTTAGTGCGTTATCGTAAAATTATATCTACTTTCTTAACCTTAATGACACTCACTGCCGCACTTGAGGGAGATGTGGTGTACAAACACGGAACAAATTATTCCGAAGAAATTCACGAGGAATGTGAACACCACTATCCGAAGCTGCGACCAAGAAACCCACCGTTGGATCCACAATATCCCTATCCTCGGCAACCGACCGTTTTTACTCGAGATCTGTAAAGATCTACTCGGCCAATCAAATTCTGCTTTGGCCAGTCCGAATTCTGATCTAATTTTAATTTACTGAAACAATTCTGCTTCGAACACGGATATCAGTCTGGATTTCTGGTTTTTTCTTGTTTCCCATCGAGATCGATGAGTACAAATGTTATACTCCTATGATGCTTAGTAGTGATTCTTTATTAACATCTGAAACCCGAACTGCCATCGGGCGAAAATGCGGGACACCGCGATTTTCTGTGAAGAGGATTAGAGCGAATAGTGGTAAGTGAACCGTTCATGCAACATGCATAAATTGTAGAACGAACAATTTGGCGACTCTAAATGATCAGCATGTATTATTGTTTGTTACCATCGCCAGAATAGGACCTGGAAGGCGAGTAAAATGAGGACACTAAACTACTCAACACGGCTTTGCGGTCATTGGTGAAATTGTACTTAGAAGCTTAGGGTCTTATTTTTATTCTTTGGCTGAACCCATTTGATACAACGACCGAAACCAGAGCATTGCCGCGCTAGGCTAGACGTTGAATAAATCAGACTACACTGAATTCGGACTTACAACGATAAAGCAATGATTGGCTGTACCATCTGCGCTTAACTGGAAACACAGCTTACTTTGCCGGCGGTTGTAGACAGAATAAGATACCAATGGGCCAAATGAACATTCGGTTGAACGAAAGTAGCACTGCTGATCAGTTATATTACCTTCAAATCACGACCAATGATAAGTTTTCTGGATTTAGTCGTTCAGTTGGCAGGAATGAATGGCACACTCTGGTCACTTTTAAGAAGCTGCAGTATCTTTTTACCAAATCGGTGGAGTACAATAATCGTTGCATGCAAGAGGAGCTATTTGCTTTAATTCACGCAGTGAGGTTGCGTGAAATCTCAACGCATTTTTCGATAAAGAACAGATGGAGCTCCGCACAAATGTTCAATCGAAAATGGCTACTTTTGCATTTATTAAGTGTTATGGGCCAAAGGATGGAATGCTAGTTAGTAAACGTTGTATAGAGTTGCACTATAGTCCAGCTGGTGGTAGCGCTCATTGAAGTCTGAACAGCAAATAAGCAGTAAAGAAAGGTGAAAGTGATAATTATGTAGACAGAAAAAGCTTGAACACAAATACGCAGTCGACTACGGTGTTTGACCACGTCACCTTATCTTCAACTATCTGGTAGGTGAATCTCGTGGACACAAACGCGGAAGCCCAACGCAGCCTACATCGGTGGTCGAGTGGTTTAGATCGTTTGATTACCACATCAGTGGTCAGGGGTTCAGAGCCCCACCATCACTGGTTACTTTGCCGGATCGTTATCACACCTGACCTTCTGGGACCTTATGTGGTTCACCACTCAGGATCTGTTTGCTGGTTATCGCTAATAGGGCAGTGGGCCTTTGTGGCTATGGAGTATATGCCCCTAGCACTGTACTCAAGCGCAAGCATGTAATAAAAAAAAATACACGGCTATTCTCATCGGCTAAGGTTTTCATACTTTTTTGCCAGGGCACAGAATGACTGCTTCGGTTCAATCATCGACTGCTACTTCTCCCGAAGAACAAAGTACATTCATTTATGGTTATGCGTACCACATCCCAGCCACCGTAATCTGATCAGATCAGGTACTTAATCTGGAGACGATATAACGTATTGTAATTTTAGTGCTCTCCGAAGATAGCTAATAATCTGACTAATAACCGATACCTTTACAAGAAAGGATCTTTTAATTGTTGACACAATGCATGTCAACACGTTTATTCACTTCCCTTGCGAACAGTCGTAAGTATCGGCGTCTTTCGTCACCTTATTCTCCGTGAATCCCCTCTGATTACCTCTTGTGCTAAGGTACTACTACCAATGCTTGTGATTTTAAAGCCAGTAATACCAATAATCATCTGAAGAGGTGAAGGCATGTAAATTGAAAAAAAAAATTTATCGGTACGCGAGCATACACCTACGTCGGTTGTCAAGTTCGATAGATCGATTGCAGTTCGACCGTGCAACCATTTCGTGTCTGTGTGTGTATGCTACCTCGATGATACTGCTGCCAGCACCTCAGGCATACCGCTGTACTCGTGAGATCTCCAGGATACTGTATGGGTCTGTGATACGTAAAAGCTCATCGTAATTAGAGGGAGTCATGTATTATAAGATGAAATGTACAATGTATGATTAAGCACCAGATGAATGCACCAATCAGACATAACCAAAAATAATTTATCCGCTACCGGCAACTGTATGAACTGTTGACGCACAGGTGGCATGGCTCTGAAACTCGTTTTTCACTTGCGCTATTGTATCTCGAAGTCTTTCAAGCATCACCGTGCATTGATCGATGAGCCCGGATATTTGGCTAGTTTGAAGCACCACGGCATCTACCTGCTGATGTCCTGCATAGGTGATATCCGGTGTCTTGATTGGAGACGGGCAGTCGCCATTAAAAGAGGGCAGAACCGTGGGGGACCGAGGACTGAGGGAGGTAGGACTGGCTGGAACAGTACCATTCTCACGGGCTTGTAAAAGAGCCGAAACGCGACGGGATTCATAATCCACCTCGTGATGAAAATAAAAGACAAATAATGTAAATGAGATTTGTAGAGGACTGAATGTTTGTTCGTGGCTAAAAGTAGTGATGATGCAATTAGGGACGAAGCATCAGATTAGTCAACGAGAAAGCCATGGACCGTGTATGAACACACCTAACGTGAAACAGGATACACTTTCCCGGAATACTGGTGCACGGAGAATCGAAAATGGTAGCCTGCGTAACAGTAGTAGAACCTATGGAATACGAAACGCAACTCTCTAGGCACAGTGCAAAACTGGCCGGGCTAGACAAAGTATAGCCTGATTTACGAATGGCTCTGTAAACGTTCACTTATGAGAACAACATTTCATCCGCTTTAGGCCAAAACGTTAAAAGACTGGACTGAATCCGGGTTGAAACATAAAAGTCTAATAATAAAGTAGGGTGAATAAATCAAATAAAAAGAAATAGAGTGGAACGGTGAGAAAAACCGACACATTCAACTGACTTACTTTATTCTGTAAACCGAGAACCATGGTCTGATGCTGGTACGCAATGTCAGCACAACGTTGCACGTGTTGCCCGTAACTTTTGACGAATGCAACAAGCTAGGAAATACGAAAAAAAGAATCCGTGGAGCTCAACCCGTATGAGTGCTATGATGTGTACGCCATGTGCAAGGAACAAACACTATGGAGTACCAGAAATTCATCAAACAACTCGTCCACGAGATCGCATTCAGTCAGCGTGCAACAAAACGCAAAAAAGGATTGTCACCGATAACTAGGGCAACGTATCTCACTGGGACTGTGGATTAGCCAGAGTTTAGAACTCCGGACAAATTAAAGAGACCGCAGCGTAATTTAACCGACGTTGAATGCAGACTCAGTTTTAATTTGGTCACCTAGTATAAAAGTTCTCTGGCTCTGGCAACTATTCCAATAAAAACCAATTAGAAATGATACATGGAACAAATATTTAAGCAGTTAGCGTACACCATATATGTACTGTAATTCGGGAATTTCTTTATTTGACACTAGTGTCATCGATGCCACTCCTGCATAATCTGGAATATTTTCAAAGAACAAAAGTTGACTGAATAAACATATTGAGGTTGGCGACGCAATAGGAGCAAATTCAGCTAACACTCGCAGCCGCGCTGACTTTAGTAAATGCACTCCCCATATACTTCGAAGGAAAACAATCGCTCGAGCATTCTTCCCCTAACGCTAGCATGAGGAAGTTTATCGGCAGAGTCCGATAACTTGCTTCACTATCATCCAATTTCCACCACCACTTTTCTGCCTGAATTTATATTTTACTGTGATATTCACAGTGTTTTACCTACTGAGAAGCGCTGAAGTAATAAATTGCGAATTTTGACCTTTAAAGGATGTCTACGGCATTTTTGAACACACGGCACAGGCAGAGGGAGGGGGTAAGTGTTAACAAATGAAGACCTTGACGTAAGTACTTCAGTGATCACAAAAGTGGTCGTAGCGTCGTTTTTCTGTCCATTTTGTGAGCGGATCACTAGATACTCGAACCAAATTCAAAAATCAAACCCGCCATACCTCTTTGACAGGTCCTGGACAGATGAAATCATCCT
Source organism: Fasciola hepatica (assembly GCA_948099385.1). NCBI lineage: Eukaryota > Metazoa > Platyhelminthes > Trematoda > Plagiorchiida > Fasciolidae > Fasciola > Fasciola hepatica. The sequence goes on along the minus strand of CANUEZ040000012.1, from coordinate 902,717 downwards.
ATCCTTACTCATCTCGGTGAATAATGCACGAGAAAGCCAACTTGTTGTAACGAGGACGACGAGACGGGTTAGGACACTTGTATTTCGACGGCCAGGCAAGTCAAGTACATGAAACACATACAATTACCTATATAGCCCCTTTCCCAAACCGCGCTGCGGCAACATTGATCCACTGGCTGCCTGAGCATTTTGGCTGTGTTCTGGTCAGTTGCCTGCGGTCATAAGCTGGATTCTTTTGCGCATTATTTCCGTTTGGCTGGTCCGATTGCTCCAGCTGGCGGCTTGATCACTAGCCCCTTACCTGAGCTATCTTCTTGGTTACCAAAGGTTCCGTTGCCTTCTCTTTGCTAGCCGGATGCCTCTTTTTGTGAGGTAGGATAGTTCCAACATATTCGCTGTCTGTTCTTGTCTGTGGCTCTCGATCGGTTTCATATCCGGGTCGTCTTGATGCTCCAGCATTCCCCGCTACATTTAGAGACAGTTAACATACGAGACAATCGAAATACGTTACAAATAAAGCAATCTATGTGAATGGATTGCCTAATCTGGTGACTGACCTTGAATGTCTAATACGCAGAGAGAGAATAAAACAAGGCTCTATCTCAGGCATTAGTACGTCATCCGACGGCGGAACAGCGGGATGACCGAAACACGGTTTCGAGTCGTCTACGTAAGACGTTGCACAAGACCGCTGAAATGGACGGAGCTCAATGCCATCCATCCGATTCTTGGGTTAAAGACTTCGAATTCGCCGACGACATCGTCATTCTAGGAGGGGACCCAGGAACTCTACAGACGGTTATCAACCGGACTGTGCACTAAACCAAGGCTGTTGGTCTAGAGGTAAACACTTCAGAAACGAAGCTCTTCAAGTCTTTTAAAGGCCCAAAACACTCCAAACACCTCATAAGCGAGACTCTCAAACAGGTGCGCCACCTCAGATACCTAGGTTTTACTATTTATCCGAATGTCCCGGCCTGGGACTAGGTTAAACATCGTGTGGACCGCGCCAGGGAGCGTTCCTACAGCTTCGCAAATCATTGTGGTTTTGCAGTGAAATAAGCCCCTACAAGAGATTGCGCACACACCCAGCTGCCGTCCACCCAGTCCTTAGGTACGCATGCGAAACCTGGCCGTCGAGAGTAGATGATACAAGGCTGAAGAGTTTCGATCACCGGTGCCTCCGCTATATGGCCAAAATCAGGTAGTATGATCGCGTATTAAACTCTACCGTGCATCAACACTGTACGAATACAAATCGACTTTTTTCGTTTCTCCAAAGACGTCGTCTACAGTGGTTCGGCCATATCCTTCGCCAACCCGAAACGGAACTTACGAAGAGGAGCCTACTGCTGTCACCCTGTTCAGACTGGAAACGTTACCTTGGTGGCCAACATGGGTCAGCACTACTAAGGCAAACACAGATCACAAAAGTCTTCAGTCGGTCTTGGGAGTTCGCGACAAGCATAACAACTAGACTTTGCGGTGTGCAGATCTAGCCGAAAACCGGAACGCGTGGACAGCTTCTATCGGAGACATCCAAGAAGCCGACTTATCCTCTCGCGGGAGATAGTCGTCCAAAAGTCAAGTAAAGTATCCGTGGAAATCTCGTTTTACCAATAGAAAGAACTGTTCCATAGCTTATCTATACTGTGGTAACTTTCTTCTATTCTCTTTCTTTGGCAATCCACAGTGTCCATTCATGGATTTTATTGAGATGCAGCGGAATCCTTTTGGTCATGAATCAAACAGTGTTGCACCATAGACTTCTCCTTTCGAAGACACTTCAATGAATTTCTGGAATCTGCATCGGAAATTTGGTATTTTACTCACCCAAGTTATTTTGACTGAGTAAAACACAAGTAGAGGCTGCTTACCTCGTCAGGTTCCACCCGTGGCAATGAAACATCCATACGTCTCCCGGAAGATGAATTAGCGAGACCAGCAGATGATGAACCTTCACGATTCCCAATGGATCGAGCAATAAACGGTTCAAAAGTGGGAATCTGTCGTAGTCGTTTCAATCCAACAGACTCTGCATCCATTCCACCGTACGGATGAACGACAGAATCCAAGGAACCAGTGGAACGCATTCGTCTTATTGGCCCAGAGCAGACAACCACTACACCTGAGGAGCGATTTAATCTGCCCATTGATGGAGATCGCTGTCCTGATCGGGACGGAGGAGTTACTAAGCCAGAACGGACCCGATTCATCCTGCTAGTCGCTCCAGGACTAGTCAGAGGCAGGATGGAAGATGCAGAAACATTAGAGTCTTTTAAATTAGACACGGTTACCGACTTGCTCGATTCACGAGATAAACCTCGCGAGAACGGCGGAGACATATGTTGAGGGGACGGCGGTAGTGAGGACGATCCTGGTGGTTCTGAAGCATTCCATAGGACAACAAAACATAATAAACAAGAATCAATGGAGGTCGATAAAATAGTCTACGAAATCCTACAACTAGAGTGTACAAAGTGAAATTACACAAAAAACAGAGACCGGAGTTTTCCAATGACTGCTATTGTTGGTAGTGCCCGTAACTCATTAGAGTGCATTGAAAATTTCATCTTGGCTAGTGAACAAACGCCTGAGAGTTAAACGCCAAGATCAGCGATCAGAGTATAGAAGCTGGGAATGTTCGCTGAGAGAAAGAACTGACTACCCTGAAATCTGAATCATTCAATGTGATAGAAAGCCCTAAACTATACAGACTATTAAATTTCTTAAAATCGAGCCGGTGTATCGAAAAACTACTGTTATTTATTCTGAGTGAATGTGTTTCTAATTTGTTGTTCAAAGTCACGTGCCGAAGCTACTTCCGATATTAAATAAAAGCAGGTTTCCAACTGTCAAAAACACGGCTCAAAAACCTGATTCAAGTAAGAGTGAAAGTAGAAGCTAATCTGGAAACGATACACATTACCAGGCAAAGACTGGAACGGTCTACGATTACTATGGGGCAACGAGTTGTACAGCAAAACAACGTGTACCTAATGTTTCGAAATAAAATTTTCCATCGAGCCGGTTAGGACACTACACGCCGACAGTTCGGATGTGTTTTGCCGATAATTCGTGACAAAGGCCGGGTAGTTTCATGGCGTTTTCAGATCTAACAAGCACAACATTATTCAAGAGGGGGTAAAAAATAAGTGGCACTAATTATCTGTGATAGACGACAGACCATAGCTGGCATTTAAGTGCGGTAGTACAGTGGACGGCTGCGTTCGATTATGAGTTCAAAATCGGCCGAGACTGAATACTTGCAAAGGTGCAATCACTGTAGAAGAAATAGTGGGGAATACTCGTTATCTTCCGTGGAATTCACCAGTTTCACTGTTCTGCGTGACAAGATTTCAGGTCTATACGCCCGACGTGCGCTGTCAAATAACCGCGAAACTGACTAATGTTCAGGTAAATAACGACTATCTGCGGATATTTTTTTCCCAGACGACAACAAATGTGAATTCTCAAAGAGATGTTAAGATAATTAGAACAAGGGTCTATTCTGCAACCAGAGAACGAAACTAAACACATTCGTCACATTTGAGCTGTTGGTTTCTTGCATGGCTCGCCCCTAAAAGTCCGAGAAATGCTCACCAGCTCTCACTGATAGCACAGCGGAATATTTACGATAAACCACCAAATTTATCACTCTACGGATGCTGAAGTAGACAACAGAAAAAACAGAGATACAGATACACGTAGACACGTGGTTACTCTGGAGCATACTGAGATGCTCGAACGCGTGCATCATCATCGTACAGCGTTAAACAGCGGGGTAAGTTTCACTGACCATTGTCTTCCTCACCATGTAGCCTGCAGAAATAGAATGTATATACAAGGTAGACAGGGAGTGAACCTACAAAGCTGGGAAAAGGATAGAACGCCCTAGTAGACAACACACGGAATAAACACAGTTGAGCTGTACATCCACAGTTAGACTGTGTATTCCATGTGTATTAGATGCAGTGAAGATTTATCTTTTTCAGCATTGGATACGAAAAACTGTGAAATTCAGAATGTAAGGTGCATGACAGTTACCACAAGTTTTCAGATGAAATGTGGATTCTAAACGGGTACTATACATCTGCGTGCAGAGTGCCCGAAACGTTCATCATCAAATATAAACTGGCGATTAGTGAAATCACTCACCTAAGACATTCATAACGGAAGAGCTCAGGCTACCACCATGATCACTTGTCGCATTGCTTTGCTCAGCTCCCATAGAGATTTTCAAGGCAGATCTAAAAGAACAGTTGAGTTACTAACTGAAAACACAAGGGAACAGCGTCAATTATCAAGGCCATACGTGTGCATACTTCGGTTTCATAAATGTGCCTCTTGCAAGCTCGTCACACATTTCATGCATTTTACGGCCTATCGCAATGTCCCCAATGAGGCAGAGACAGAATACGATTGCATATGGAGTCAAGGTTTTATCAGATTTTAAGCATCATTTATTCTACGGTAAGTATTCGGTATAATAAAGGCCACACGCTTTTTCGATCTTTTCGGTCTGAGCCATCAGTGGATCCAGTCCCGAGGTATTCCAACAGGTGAACAAGGCTTGGATTGCTTTGAATGCGCGCTCACTGTCGATGACGTTTGTTTCCGGATCATTTTTACTCCATTAGGTTTATCAAACAGAATTCCGGTGAAAGGTGACTGCCATCAATATCGTCTAATTTAATCTGATCTGATCGATTGGATTGTTCTATAAGGAATCCGTGAGCTTGGTCAGTTCAATTCATCCAAACATTAACCTCACACTCCTGTACTCAGGTTTTGGTTGGTACTTCGCAATATCGTCCATTTGAGGGCGTGAGCGGAAATCACGACGACAAAGAGTCCGAATGCAACTATGCCACCAGCCGTGACAGTCAGATACACTGGAATGTTCTAATGAAGATGTCACCAATAAGGGAGACCGAATTCTAAGACATCTCTCGAATTTTCCAAACCTTACTTCATTACCAAACATGCCCATTTATTCAAGTGGTGAGGGGAATTCCGCCGCGGGCAGTCAAATTACAAATCGTTTTATTGCGGTGGATCCCATCTGGACAGATCAATCATTAAATTAACAAGTGTAAGCAAATAAGACTGCCTTGTGAGTTCAATACTGTTTCGGCGTTTTAGGCTATTTTTAAAATGCCATAATCGTGCACCAGGGCATTGGATAAGGAAGCCCCTCAGCTTCTAAAAGCTCACCGCACTTTTATGGATAATCGGCAAGCGTAACCCTGTGGCTTCGAGTGGAGGATCACATTGGGCTCCAATAGATCAGGTGTGATTACGAGTCGGATGAAAGCGGACTGCTGTCTGCTTCCTTGCTTCACATAAGCAACGGGTACTTATTCGTTTACAAAACCGTTACCATATGAGCTAAATTGTGCCGGTATCAGTTATATATTTCATTCAGAATAAACGCTGCACTTCTAAAAACCACGGTGGGTAATGAACGGTCCATACACGGAATCACATGTTGGATTTTTCAACCCATAACTTGTATTCATTACTTGACTACCATTCTCAGTGAACAGAGTCAGATCCATCGAAAGCCACGAAGAGTGGTGAGGCAGTTCCATGGGTACTATAACTTACAGCACGTTCGGTGTGCACCAGTCCATACAAAATTCGACGACAGCAAGATACGGACGATTTTCTTTACGACCATTTCGCTCGTGAGCATACATCGCTTCAGAGAATGAGCTCACAGAGATAAAACTTTATGACCAAGGTGTTTTGGCCTAATTTAAGAGTACATTTGTTCACGTTGTACATTTCAGAAATCAATCATCCGGGAATCAGTAGACCTATCGATAGCCCATGGATGGTTGATCCATATAAGTAGAAAGCACTGACGGAATATGGACGGGCCGACGACTGCCTTCCTATGCAATTCCTTATATACTTATATTTACACCAGTCTGAGATTAAGCAAGGTGCCAACGCAATAACTACAATTACAAAACAAGAAAAGGGGAGTAGAATACGGTAAAACGGACAATTACTGAGAGAGAAAGACGTTTTTTCTACTCACCGTACACATCCTGGTGTCCTTTTTATCTATTCCCTTAGTCTAGGATATTTTATTTCCGTGTTTGTTCAGTCACCCAATTTGACAACTGAACGGTAAGGGTTTCCTCCCCGAATGGGTGGACGTTATTGAAAAAGAACTTATTGCGGAGACTGTTTCAGTCTCTATCTGTTCATAGGGTTTGCGTGCCCTTCGTTGTGGGCTCTTCCGTTAATCGGAAAACTATGTAAGCATCCATCACATCGCCAGTACACTATGGGCATCACCTCGATAGAAAGGGAAATGATTTGAAATCTAGTTGTTACCCAGTGTGGCAGACAAACCAACACCAAACTGTTAATTCAAGGCTCACCTCAGTTCAGTTCAAACAATTATCAACCATGCACAGAGTGCGGTGGCTTTGGGTGCCATTTCCTGGCGACAGCCTCAATCAGAAACAATGAGAAAGGACAGGAATATTAAAGGAGCGGTAAAAACTGCAAATATTGGTATCAAGTCGATGAAGAAAGTTTGTGAATACAAGAGCGCCACTGATCATGACACCTAGGCATTCCCTCTAAAGTATATAACCACTGAATAGGACGACCTCTTGCACCCTAACCAAAAGTCTAACACGCCCTACATGGTCAAGTTCACAAGTAAGATTTTCCACACCTTTCTTCTATATCATGGACTGGCCACCCTTACTCATCTTCCAACCGTTACCCGCCTCAGCGAACATTACGCACCGGGGAATCCCATCAGGGGACATGCACAACACATGTCCCAACCACCTTAGCCTGGTGAGCTCAAGAGTTTCATCAAATGATTTGGTTTGTGAACCTAAGACTCTCCGCCGAACCTCAACATTGCTCACACGGTGTTCCCGCCAGATTCGAGCAATACTACGAAGACATTGGTGTTCAAATACCGACAATCTTCGTATATGCTCCATCTGCAGAGGCCATGTTTCTGAACCACACAGAAGCACTGGCCTGACTGCTGCAGTATTCACTAGACCCTTAATAAACAAACGGATGTTATGTCGACGCCTCAGATGACTCAGATTGGCAAATGTCAAACGAGCCTCCTGTATACGCGAATACACCTCACCCGATATCTGACGGCTGGGTGAAATGCAGCTGCCCAGATAACATAACGTGTTTGTCTGGTCTATAGTTTCTCCGAATACCGAAAGCTATGGCGTTGGAACGACCCAGTCCTGCAACAACATCATACACTTTGAAAGTCGCAGTCCGTCAAGCTGTCTAGAAAAGTTTGCAACGTACCTGGGTCTTAATCTGCAAGAATCATGTTGTCCACATATTCAAGGTCCGAGTTTTCTGCACTCAGCAAAAGTTCAATGCCGCCATCATCACCTGACAAAAGTGCGGTCTCTAGGATCATATCAATCACGAACTTAAAGAGAAAAGGAGAGAGGGGGCAACCCTGACGTACACCACTTCCCGTGGTGAACTCAGCTGGAAGATCACCGTAAGCCCGAACTCAGCTTCGGCTATTCATGTAACGGGGTTTTACGATTAAAATGAACTTCTCTCGTATACCCTTCAACAAGAGGCATTGTCAGAGAACTGTGTGGTCAGCTGAGTGGAGGGCCGCTTTAAGATCAGGAAAAACGAGGATCGTGGGCCTATGGAATGCGTGCCTATGTTCGAAGATTTGTCGAAGAGCGAAGCTGTGGTCAGTACAACATCGACCAAGTCTGAAACCAGCCTGATTTTTTATGTTAGAGTAACACATGCGACCTTAGGCTGAGTTCCGCTATCGTCCGAATCGTCACCAAGTCAAATTTAATAGCGAATCAGACGTTGTTCTACTGCAGATGCTACGGTTATGGTAGCCGTTTCTCCTTGACAATTTAGTGGGCCTTCGTGATTATGGATATACCTATTCGACGCACTCATTAAACAAGAAAACAAGGAACAGAAATGCAATGCCAAAATTCGCCATCAGCACCGAAGATGCACGAAATTCCACATTTTGAAGATGCCAAAACCACATATGAAAAAAAAACAATGAACAATGGTGGAGTTCAACTCAAAAGTTAAATAGCATTTATCTCAATGGAACGAGCGCATGCGATTATTTTATGGATAAAGAGAGTGAGAGACGGCAGACAAACAAATGAAAAGGCATTAGTGAAATGCGTGTCATGTATTTTTGCGAAAGACATTTTTCAAAACAAAGTAGCGAAAGATTGCAACATTCACCAAAGCGAACGGTTGAGCCAAATAGGTCAAGCTTCCGGTTGATCTGATGTAATAAGCCGAACCACATCCCGCGCACAAAACATCGCACGACAGGTTGGACAAGGCACTCGACCTGACAACCAAACATTCGGAGGACAATGGGCTTCTGTCTGTCTAGAAGCAAACCAACGAGCTATGCAATCCAAACACCACATTGGACGGCAACGACAGATCCCACAAAATGCTTCATCTCGACCCTGTGAGGTGGACCTGTCACCTTCCGTGCGATCTGAAGAGGCACATCGTCGAATCAGAGTTACATCGGCGGTTTGGGCCATGCAACCGATACATTGTTCAAGATCCTATTTAGAAAAGAAAGTCACAAGTCATGGAACATTTGCGGGGGATTCCATATGTCAATATAATTGGGAAAGGTAAGCAGTATGACCAAAAGCGGAATACCTAAAGGCCTCGATGTGGCTTTTAAGCACAGCTGACGGACAGTAAGTATTACTAAAGCGTGGGTTCGTAGCCCGTTCAGGCTGACGAATTTCAGTATTTGAACCGATTCAAAATTTGTCAAATCTTTGACCTAATTTATTACATGAAGAAGGGTAAACCCCGTCGGCCCGATTCTTTGTATCTTCTTTCTATGGGGTTTATGTCAACAAATATCGATGAAAAAGTCAAAGTCACTGAGTTTCATTCTGATTACACAAGAGAAAACGCATATGTGAACCCACAAGGGCATTTGGTAGCCTGTTAACTTGTGCTATCAGAAAAATAAGATCCAGAAAATGCAGTGAATAAATGCCATCACATTGGTTGGAAAACCAATCCACAGATCTAGGCGTGTGGGGTACATCCCAGAGAAGAGTCTACGGGACTCACCTGTTAGATCGTTGAGGACGCTAGATACGGCGTTCTGATTGCGGTTTATTAAACATCATTCCCTAAGCCCTAGTGTCAGCTATCCAAAAATAAGAGAACGAGCCGATTAGACGGGAGAAAAAATAGATTAGCGACTACACAGCATGATGTATGAGGCGTAGATGGCATTTCATAGAATGGAACAAGGTGTTAGACAAACAAACTCGGAGTCTGGGTTATCTGCGACCATGTTCACCCGTTTGAATTTGGGGTTCGCAGTACACTAAGACCCATAAAAATTTCACAAAACTTGTCGCGCAAAAATGGGTGGATGCTTACAGGGGCGTAGAACGGTACCTGTTGAATACCGAGTATCACGTCGACATAAACAAGACGCACTGCCACGAAATCAAGGAACCGATGCTGAACAAATTTCTTTCGAGACCACAGCTGTTATTTGAATAAAGCCTGTCTCGTGCACCCAAAAGATACGACGACCTAACTAATTTTACCGGGGTAATCAAAGTATTACATCATGCCACCCACCCCGCTTGATATACCGTGGTATGACAAAAATTTCACTCCCACCAAAACCAATCCCTGCCTCTGTGTATGCGTGTATGTGTGCCACTAACTGATGCGCACCCGGACTGATAATACCCATTTTCACACCAGATGATCAGGTGCCTTTTCACACGTCCCAGTTTGTTCTGCATTTCACTATAGTCAGTGAACTGATTTGGAATTTTATACGTATACTGGAATGCCCCCAGCTGTGTGTGACCGGCTGAACGAGGGCACAAAATTGATAACCCGTAACAATAGCAGTGAAAGTGTTCTTTTTGCTTGATGGGAACAACCGGCAGTCGGCGCCAAACCTGAAAAGTCGGTTACTATCATTCGTACTTATGAACACCCACGGAGGCATTTGACGCACTTAGATTTCCGACATTTAAGGTTATCAGTGAGTTTCTTATGATTAAACTGCTTTAATTTTTGTGTGATCATCTTTTGTCACGGGATGAGTAAGTTTCTAGGGTATTGCTGGTCATGCGTTACCATTTGTAGACAGTTTCATATTGATTGGCGCCCACTTCTGGTCTTAATGGAGGGCATCACAGAAATGTATGCGGCATTCACAGCTTGAGCACGTAGATCCTTGTTTTGCGTCAGCCTACTAGACGTCCGTTCCCTTACGTCCAAACAATGTCGTGTTCATACTCATGCCATTACATCACAATATATTACGACAAGTTGAGGAATTGGACCCGATTCTGCAACCTCATTCTGTGTGTACATATTCACTTGTTCCTGTGGGACAATGTACATCGGATGCACGACCAGGCGTTTGTCTGAACTTATCCACAACCACCACCCTGCGTGGTTGAACACTGGAGCAATTAAATCGCTCACTAGCGCAGTCGTTTTACACCTAGCTGAATCCAGTCACGTGTCCGGCATCCGCCTACACAATCCCCCTCTGTGTGCCCAAAAACAATTTGTGTGTGCTCTTAAGCTGCCCTGGCCCTCCCTCCACTCTACAATAGGCCACAGACCAGACGAGAGCTGACATAATATGCGAGGAACAATCCGCATCCGGTCTTGATTAGGCCTGGATTATAATTATTTTCCTTCCTTTTTATGTCCCCAATAATCTCTATGACTTCCTGTTTCTCTAATTGGTCCAATTCCTCTACTTGTCGTAATATATTGTGATGTAATGGCATGAGTATGAATCACTGAAAACGAGCTTGTTCGCCAATCTGTCTTCTCATAATGTGCTCATTGGGAATAATCAGAAAATGTCGTGTTCATTTGCTGAACCGCTATAAGCAACAGCTTTGAAAGAAAACAGAAAACGAATCATCGTTGAAGCACCATCTTGTGATTTTACCACTGGGTCACCTTCATCATACAGTGCTAATGATCGGTTCACTATGGAAAACCCATACAAGCACTTACTGTACCGTAGTGAAACCGGGACCGTTGAACAAACTGTACAACTGGTTTATCCTTGTTAGAAACCGACAAGAGTGCATGTTCACCGAATCCCAAACAAAACTGGAATTCGTAGTGCAGAACCGTGGAAACTACACGTGAATCGCTGGGCTATTCGGGCTGAATCTTGAAGATTTGCTTCACGTCAGTGACAAGCCGTTTTTCATACTAAATAACAAAACGTTTGACAATGGTTTAGCTCGTTTACCACTAAAACTGCTCAACTAGTCAAGGTATGCACGTTATCCATAATGCATTGGACCGTTATTGAACAGACTTTTGTCACGGGAGTCCATTTCTATATGAGGGACAAGCTGTAGATGTTCAAATCCAAAAACGGACGAATGCGATATTATATGGTATCGAGATGAAGCAATCCATTGATGTCTAATTCATACAACTGAACGGTTACCACTTGAGACTCACAATACTGGAGTCTAGGCTCCAGTGCTTTTGGTATACAAAAGTGAAATTTTATCAAAATGACAAAAAACAATGACCGTGGTTTGATTCAAGAAGTGTATATAACGGTGAACTGGGAGGATGAATGAAAACTTGAAAAAACTCACAAGATCAGGATCCGGAATAATAGGATCACCTTCGTCAACCACCTCCGTAAACGCTTGCACGAAACGCTGCACAATAGTCGGTTCGAGATCGACACCTCGAGCTTTAATCAACGGACATTGCAATTTAGCGCGTAGAGCATCTAGATTTGACGAGGGCAAGCTAGATACAAAAAATACTCAAGTGAAATTACCGTGGATTAATTTTTCTAATCAATCTGGTTTCAACGTGAGGATCAGTTTGTTTTTATCCGGTTGACTGCACTAAAGCAAGCCACATGGTCTCAAACGCTGATATTTACTTTATTACTAATATCAGATTGGGCGTACAAATGCAACTTGAGCATTTTCAGTTATGGATTTATTTGTTTATCAAGTGATTCACATGCAGTACGAACGCTCCTGTTGAAATTGGAAACCATGGAAGCACGGATTAGTTGTCTCACTCTTGCTAAAAATTACCAAGTATCCAAGTTGTAGCTTCGTTTCACTCGGGCTTTGGTCGAGACAGACGTCCATTGTAGGAGCCGTGATAGCTGCGTGGGCGACGGATTGTTACCGCTCAAAGCCAGTGACTAAAATATACTATATTATATAGTACTTGTATGAAACGAATTTTTGAGAATCATCATGGACTGAGTGACGATAACATGCTCGACACACAAAATCATCCACTCCGGGTTCCAGTTCAAGTTGGAACTCAGCAGATTTGTACTGTTGATGATTCCAATGGAGGATAAAACAGCTGTGCAGTACTTCCGTGGTTTCAGACGGTTAGTTGAGCTTTTGTACTGCACAAAGAATCATCTCATAAACAACACAATTCTCTAGGGTTTTCATACCTTCACATCATTTCAAAACCTGACCAGCATGTGACAACTGAGATTCACCGACAACGATGACTGTAGGCTTGGTTTCCGAAAACGTCGAAGTCTAATTTGTGCTACTGAAATAATTCAGAGTAGTTTCCGGACAGAAAACGAACAGACGAAATAAGCGCCATTTTGGTCAACCTATAAACACCGATTGTGGTAGCAGCACTTCTCAAGTGAATACACGGAAAATATTGAGAAACAATATATTCTTAAGTTTATTTATCCAATTCCCCTTGGGATGCCATTGAAATCAAACTGGAAAAGCCCAAATGCAAATAGTAACACAGAACGCGCGATGAACAATGGAACGTTTAACGGTCAGACGTACCCACAAGTAAGAAGACAGACGCCCGTCTGTACATCGACAAATCGCACAGTAACAACCATTTGTGTACCCAAATTTTCACCCGCCGGCCTACCTCCTTCAGTAAACGAATCCGGGTCAAGAACAGAGAGGGAGGACACGAGGATAGCTACCAGGTTATCGGCACTTTGTTTTATCACAGTAAAGGCGGTGAAACGAGACGCCAAAATCCAAGAGTCGGTGACAATAAAGCGTCTACCAGGCCAGTTATGTCCGATCCCACCTTGACCGGCCACAAATTTGTCCATATGACAGCATTCGGCATTGATACTGGAGGACAACTGGCGCCACCTTTTAAGGGAAAGGATAAACTGGTGATTCCAAAACAATGAAACCTGTGCATTGAATTGCGAAATTGAAGTCTATTAGCATCAGCTCCGAATAATCATTTTTCGAGGTATTTCATTTTAAAAAGGATGAATTTTTCTTTTTTGTCTGATGAGAGCTGGAGGACTGCTTCACCCGTACCACTTACACTGTCTGACAAACAAAACCGGAATTTCTCATTCTCGAGTTTTTTTCACGGAAAGATGCAGAAACCCATGAAATAAAGGCTCCAGCTCAGGATGAACAAGTATTCGCTCAGGTCTAGCATACGCACAGCCAGTGAACGTAATTAGGCGAAGTTCAAAAAATTACGTGACCTAACGAGTTGGTAAGTATGGGAAAGATGTAACTCAAGTGGGCATAAGCGTGAGGATATTTGCGGAGATTTTCACTTGCACCTTAAACGCTCCACATGATCTGATGTCTCATTAGAGGTTTGGTGTGATAGGAATCGCAAATCACAGATTATCTATGAAACCCTTCGCGGGAAGGAAGAAATTATACCATGAGGGTTACAACAACTACTCTAGTCACAGTGAAACAACGGCGGATAATAAAGCGTCCTTTTCCCGCCAGACATCGATGTGTTGCTTCCAAAAGATTCACATTCAGGGCTCCAGTCCCATCATCCGATTATTGCCCCTACCAAACTCTTCTATGAAGTTTTACTTACGCCTTTCTGGGGACCCTAAGGTTGCGGTTTTCGATCTTGCTGGCGTTGGCATTGCTCTCAGTGGAAGGGCTGGAGCGGCGCTACTAGCGTGGATCCCAGTCGACAGTCGGTGACTTAGAGACTCATTCAAAGTGAGTCGTCGCCGTCCAGACCGATGCACGTTGTTCGTCGTTTTAGTGTATGAACGCACCGATAACAGCTCATAAGTGATCAAAGATGATTTCTACCAAAAGATACACGACCTCCTACGTAGAGTAAACCAGGCTGATATCGTGATTTTGGAAGGGGACATTAATGCTAGAGTAGGTCAGCTGTCATCGAATGAAGCGCACTTAGGAGGCTTTTTCGAGGTACATTCTTTTCGTTCGGGGAACGGTTTTCTGCTATGTGCTCTGGCTATTGTCTGTTCCTCGCTAATACGAGCTTCAGACGCTTTAATCGTCGATACGCCACGTGTCGTTCGTTCTTTTCGAGTCAGAAATGGACCCAGATTAGCTACATCGCCACATGAACATGGCTCAGGACAGAAGTACGCGGCACGAATGCTTTATACTTTGTCTGTTGGACTTTTGTGTTTCACGAATATTAAATGTCAATCAGACAAACAAGATGACAAAACAACATAAAAAAGTTTAAAAAATCACAGCACGTTATTTTTCTACTATTTGCTTTTTTATATTCTGTTGTGCTCTCCTTTTAGCACTTTTGTAATTGTTGTTGTTGCGTTGACACCATGCTTGATTTCAAGCCGGTGTAAAATATCATCTCTTCTGATGACCTCATGACGTACACGCAAATTTGGAACAAACAATTCAGCAGAATAGACACCGACATCGTAATTCGGGTAGGCCAGCTACAACTCTACAAATGCAATAAGATCGCGAATGCCAAGAAGTACAAATTCCAGTCAAACATCATCGACATGAGTTACGTGACCCGAAAGGGTGAAATTTGGAAGACAGATAGACGTGCTTATTTCAACGTGTTGTAGTGTAGAACGTTTTGACTTAATGTAACAAGACTGGGTACCACGGGCAAGGAATGAAACCCCGATCTTTAGATTCAAACTCCCAACTTTTATTTCCTTATCGAACGAGTTATACTGTGTTTTATCTAACTGCTCGTGTTTCATTCCACATTTTCGAATGTGTTAAGGGGAAATAGTAAGTTTCGAGAATGATTTATTCTTCTTCCATCCTCACGGGGTGACTGGAAATAGTACACAACGCCACAAAAAAGGGTTACCAACCGTGACCACGGAATCCGGAGAGGAAAATAACATAAGGCGACAATACGTCAGTCGTGACAACAATCCAGGCGACAGCTGAATGTTTTCTATTATTGCTTTGTCGGCGGTGACAGGAATCGAACCGCGTACCTCCGGCTCGATAATTTAAAACTTACCTTATTCGACCGCCGCTGGATAGTGGTTAGTGGCTGAAAAAGTGAGATGGCAGGCGACTATTGTACACCGGTTCATGCAAGTAATAATGGACGCCTACGATAGCGTCACAAACTATTCTCGGTGGGAAGACCAATTATGAACCGGCTTCACGCGATTCATGCGAATCTCCAAGATGAGCGGTTAAAGGGGGAGACGTGTGCTAACAAGAGTATGGCAGATGTCCAGCCTATAAACCACTGAAAACTACAATGTGGGATTAGCAGTTCCACCTTTGAAATTTGTTTCTCTGTGGAATAAAAGGTAATCAAGGTTTTTTAATGAATGTTGTACATGAGTGCAGTGGAAGCGGTATACCTCATAGGCTGATAGGCTAAATGCACTCTTGGGGATAGTTGGCAACCAGACCCTGAGACTTGGAGTGCAGAACCACACCAGGCCCCAATTGGTCAGGTATCATAACGAGCCGGACGACAATGGATTACTGTTTAACAACAAAATGACCGAGCGGAAGACGGTCCTGCCGTCACCCAGGGTAGTACCACCATCTTTTCCATTGCAGTCTTATTTGATTCGCCACTCAAAGTTCCAGGGGCAGTTGTCGGTCCCATAAAAAACTCATGAAATTCACAACTGACAGAATACATTTGATCATGTCTACTAAGCACTTACAAGAAAAACCTCTGGCTCTCGCAAATATTCACGGTTTTAACTAAAATATTGATTCTGCGCATAATTTTCTTGAACCTTCTTGTCAATACGTCAATACGGGTTCCGACCTCATCATTCTACTGGTGATCTACTATGGTCTCGCACTCCTGGTCAGTGGCACTCGATAACGACGGAGAAACACACCTGGTCCCACTAGACATATGGAAGGTTTCTGACCGTGTCTGGCACAAAGGTTAACTGTCTGAATTGTCCACTTTTAGGTTTCATCCAGCCCTTGTCTTGTGGACGTCGAGTTTTCTCAGTAACCGGACCATCTCGATTCGTGTCGATGGGGCACAATCACAGCCTTTTCCCGTGAATGCTAGTGTTCCCCATTGTACCTCTATTACTTTGGGTTTTATTCCTCCGCGCTTGCCTCGGCTGGTCTCGTTCCCATTACTTTTCAGCGCCACCCTTAAGCACAGGCAGCTGGTCATCCTTATCAGGTTTCTGTCGCTCGATCTCTGACGTCGACCCTTCAGTCTTCTTTTTCCCCCGGACGGTTGTTATGGAACACCCTTCTTCTCTGTTCTTCCACCCACCTACAACCCTTTTCCTTTCAAAAACGAAATCAACAAACTGGTTTTGACGTGAATGTTCCGTACAGACTTCTCTTACAGTATGTCTTTGGACCACGAGGCTTACCCGTTCTACTGTGATTCACTTCCTATGTAATGAAATAATAATAATAGAGCATGTTTGTAAGTATTTGAACAAGAGACTACGATGGAAATCCACTCGAAACGATAGCGGCAAGGGTAACATGAAATATGATAAAACAAAATCGCACAAAATTTCAAAACTGTGACTACCTTCTTTGGTTGGATGATTCAGCTGAGGCGTCGGATTCTTGGGTTTCCAGGATTTTTTGAAGCATGCGCACCGTGGGATGTCCTGACCATGAGCCGTGATCGTACCAAAAGATATAGGTGTGAAAGGATACAAAAGTTGCCAAGGCGAATCCAACCCATAGTACCAAATCCCATGAGGTGAACGGTGCTTTTCGATTAGGACTTGCCAACGAAACGGTTTCAGAAAGGTAGCGCATCGCAAAGTAGTAGACTGAATACCAAACAGCAGAGATGAAACGGTATTTGAAGCCAACATGATCATTCAGTTATCCTAGGGGTACATCGTTAGTGAACGCTACTGACTATGGTACAAACAATTTTCTCCGTTTCCTTTGCTCAGGTGTGAGCGGATTGGGGGGGGGACATAAACCATAAGCCCAAGAGCTCACTGTTCTGCTAAAAACAGACCTCAACCATGGGTCCGGGGACTGAATTAGACGATCATATGACGAGTCGGTAATTCAGGCGAAGCAAGCAACAGTGGAGTACTGTATACCACTAAACAAACGAAGAACTTATGGGATCTGTAGAAGTCGTGTACGGTGAATGGTTTGAGAGTCAAATGTGTTAGTTTGTCCACTTCCAGCATAATGAAATTTTAAGGCATCTGTAGGATATATATATATATATATATATATATAAACGAATGAATATGGTCTAGGGTAGGTACCCCAGACTCCGAGATGGCTAATTGTCCTGAATCCCTCTTGAAATGTGCTCTAATGACCGTGCTTGCCAAACAGCCTCTGTTGAGAAAGTTCTACACTCCCCTCTCGTGGCGTAGGTTCTCACACCAAAATGAAAGGACGAAAGTGAATGCCTGGCGCTCCCCAACAGGTTGACTAACTGATAGTCAGTCTCGGGAAGATGGCTAAACCCTAATTCCAAACCAACCACGGGTGGCGTATGAGGCGTACATTGGCATGCTCACCGGCGTCTGTGGCGGAGGGTGTACTGGGCCCACAGGATTTCTAGCCTCATTTAAAAGGCGTATGAACTGAGCAATCTGTCACTAGTCCTCAGAGGGCTACGAGGCCTTCATATCGTTCAACTGCTTTGTAGGTTGGACGTTCTGGTTAAAGGCTCGGGGTAGAGCCCCTTAAGTCAACCTTCTACTTCGGTCTGGGCCACCCGGTAGTATTTAGCCCTCACACTTACATGGAATGGAAATGGCAACGTGGAGGCCAAGCCATGACACTGCATCGCGTTTATCAAAGTGTTAGCTTAAAGTCGTGCTCCGTGATGTTGTGGCAAATTGTGCTCTAACTTGGGACAGATTTCCCCTGTGAATCCACGTTTATTTTTGTTTCATGCTTTTGCACGGTACCACGCCCCTGTACTTTGTGCCGGGTTATAGGTGAATAAGTAATGTGAAATATGATATGACTTGTTACGGTTAACTAATACAAAAATCTGACGAGTCAGCTCAAGAACGGACTTGAAACACACAACCGTCGGTCGAATTTGACAGCAGACAGAGAAACTGTTCGCGGTGCGACCGACCCGACAGGGTTTCATGTGATTACCTAATCACTTCCAGGATCGTGAGCACCAGTTCTCCTGAACATTACAGCAGGCTTTGTGGCTACTGGCAATATCTTCGCCCATGTCCTCAACCCCCAACATTATTGTGCACCTGTTTGGAGTGAAAAAAGATATCGTATGAAACGGAATAACAATATAGTAGAAAAGAAAAAGTACCACACTGGCATGAGGTATATCAGCGATATATTCCCATTGTTTACTTTGTTTACCCGTTTTCCCTAAGTGAAAGAAAATATCAAGAATGTTACAGAATAGTGGTGCCCGCTATGGAATTCATCGATTAAATTGCAGAACAGTGAGAACTTAAGCTTTCAGTTAGATAGCTGCATAAACAGATGTCGATGAAGTTCGAAGAGTACTGAGACTACGTGAATCTCCACATTTATATTCAAATTGGTTAGAAAAGCTGTCAGAATATCAAGGACTAACTTACTGAGAACAAAATAGGAGCATGTAGCACGCAGAAGAGCGGTTCGACGAAGGTGAAACTCAAAAAAATTGGTACTTTCGCTCCCAAGAAACCGATGAAATATATTCTCTAGAGTGACGCCAGCTGCGACAAATTCCAGTGGAGGAAATACGGTGCATGCGACAAAAAGACCAAATATAATGGTGTACATAATTTCCAGGGGATCGAGTGAGATCCATAGGAAGAGATCTTCCGGTGCTGAATCAGACATGTGGCTGAGACTTTAAATTATTAGCGAGCGAGCGCTTTCGTAAGCTTTACGCATGGTAAGTAGACGCTGGTGTGATCATTTCGGCAAGAAATACCTGGAAGGAAAAAATCGCGTTCATCATGCATTGTCGACTCCGTTATCAAAGAAACTAGCACAGGTATAAGGACTCTATGTGTGTCGAAATGCAATGGCAGAAGCATAAAAGAAAGCTATTGAGTGTGACCGTTTATATAAAGCTAAGCACGCTTTCACGTGGAGGTGCAGGGGTACTTTACGGCATGATAACTTTCACTTTAAATGGAAAAGCAGTTTTTTGGTCGCAAGGTTGTTCAACGGTTTTGAAGCATCAAAGCTTTAAAGCAATTAGGACCGGGCTGATATTGCTGTGGTTCACCGACTTCCCACCTGATTTTTTCTGAAGATGAGAACAACTGTAAGCCATTGGTCAGTTCACTTCAATTCAGCTCAAACATACATTACCCATGTACTGGTTGCGATCGCATTAGCTGGAATCGCAAATTTGCACTATCTTTGGAAGGGAATGAAACTATTACGGTCTGAGGCTCGCATCTGCCTATGGATCGTAGTGCTCTGTCGGACTGAGAAAGTTTGTTTTGACTGAGCAAAGATCGCAGCAGCAGACATAACGTGCCTCAAGGTGCCGCACACGAGCAACAATAGAACCAAAGGTTATATATATATATATATATATATATATATATATATATATATATATATATATATATATATATATATATATATATATATATTTAATGTAATACGAGAGAATGACTGGATCTTATACTCTACGAAACTGGAAACCATCAGACGAAAATCAGCACCGTAGTGGAAGAGGCCACATGGAGGTCGACAGATGACGTGACAGCAGGGAATGAGGAAATGTACAGCGAACTTAGGGAAAGTAGGTGCCTCACGTCTTCGTGGTTGGTATTCAAAAGATCCTTCAACCAGTTGGCTGGAGACAAAGAAGGATGACGAAGATGACGATGACTGACCACCGGCAAAAAATCTGAGCACAGCTTCGCTGGTTCAACGTTCCTAGACAAGCCCATAAAGAGGACGCCGCTCTTTCTAACGTTACTGTTTATTGAGATCAAAGAAGCTCGTTGGGGAAAGAAGCTGGATGCCGTCAAGTATTGGCAACTATCAAACGGAATGCACCAGTTATTCGCAATTTTCACATCACTTTTGCCAACAAGGAAGCACAGCGCTTTGAAGGAGAAACTTCGTTATTCAGTTCACTTTGAGATTTAGTTAACTGATCATGCCTACTATTTCAGGCACTGTATTTTAAATGTAAAAGAATATTTCTTATGACACTACGCTGACAGTTTTCATCATCATCGTTGTGCAGCGTTAAACAGTAGGGCAAGCCCCACTGACCACTGCCTTTCTCACCATGTTGCACGTTGAATTAGAAAGTATGAATATACAAGATGGACAGGGAGTGGACCTACACGGGTAGCAAAAGGAAAGAATGCCCTAGTAGCCAACACACGGAATACACAGTCTAACTGTACAAACTCACATTGACCACTCATTCTGATTCGGCAGAAAGTGCCAACACGATCGCCACTGTTCACGGTTCGCTGTCATATCCTTCAGTGTCTCCAGCCAACTGAGTGAAGGATCTTTTGATACCAACCACGAAGACGTGAAGCATCTACTTTTCCTAAGTCTGCTGGACATTTCCTCAGTCCCCGCTGTCACGTCGTCTGTCGACCTCCACGTGGCCTCCCCCACCCCCTAGCAGGAACAGAAAATACGGCACGGTACGGTAGACTTGTGTTTGCCATACGTAACACGTGCCCCAACTAACGAATTCTACTAAGCTGGGTACGCTGTGATAGAACATTCTCTGAACGGGTACCCAATGATTTTTTTAAGTTTTTTATTACATGCTTATGCATGAGCGCAGTAGAAGGGTACATACCCCATAGTCAAGAAGGCTCACTGCACTGTCAGGTATAACCGGCAACCAGACCCTGAGACTTGGAGTGGAGAACCACGTGAGGCCTCAATAGGTCAGGTATGGAAACTATCCGGACGACAGTGAAATGCTGTCTACCACTAAAGTAACCGGTGGTGGCGGGGATTCGAACCTCGGACCTCCGAGGTGGTAATCAAACGCTCTAACCCACTCGACCACCACTCGATTTCTGATCGCGGCATTGCTTACTCGGTCATTCCACCCAGTCTTAGCGAAACTTTGTAAACATCGATGGTCGAAAGCCTCAAAACGACGAGTGTCTTCCGCTCGCATACCCCAAAATTTCGCAATTATACAACAAAAGTGAACGCAACGCGGCACAGTACACACGATCTTCCAACTTCAGCGAAAAATCAGGTCGGCGCCACAACTGCTTTAGTCCAGCGTAAGCTGCTCGAGCTTTCGATATATGCGTTCACATCTTTACTAGTGCTCCCACCTGTCGTCACGCTGTTGCCGAGGTAGATGAAGTGGTCGAAGATTGTCAGCATCTCCCCATCGAGCATCACGTTCGGAACCGATGACTTCCAGTCATGCAACATCACTTTACATTTTGAAAGTGCAAAGCGCATGCCGAATGGAGTTACAGCTTTTGTGAGTCTATCTAGTGCACGTTGAGCATGTTCCGTGCGTTCGAACAAGCAAACAAGGTCGTCCGCGTAATCTAAATCACATAGCTTTTCACTATTTCAGAGTTTGACGCCCACATTCTGAAGGTTTCGCAATACATTCTTCATTATCTCTTCAGTGACGAAGTTGAACAGGGATGACGAAACAGGACATTCTTGTCAAAAACCGCGGTTCGTTTCAAACGGACTGGATAATTCACCGCAAACCCTTACGCGGCCACAGGTATGAGAATACAATGATCTCGGTAGATTCACGAACTTCTGTGGCATTCCTTTTTGTCGAAGAGCACTGAATAGTACTGTTCAGTCAACTGAATCAAAGGCGCCTTTTAAGTCGAGGAAACCCATTATTGTCGGTCCACGGTGTGTGTGACGCGTCTCAAGTAATTGGTGGAGTGAAAATCTGGTCGATGTATCCTCGATCTGGAAGGAATCCAGCCTGCTCCTCTCGCAAGGAGATGCATGATGGGGCAGGAAAATCGAGGCTAATACGTCAGAAGCAAGCTAATTCCACGGTGGTTAGTACACTCATTGCGTATTCCCTTCTTGAAGATGGGAATAATCAATGACTCGCTCGATAGTAACGGAGTACGCTCTTCGCTCCAAATGTCACGGAGCAAGGTGGTAAGTTATCTTATCAAAACATCTCCACCCAGTTCGAAAAAAAGGAGAAGTTCGTTCGGGGCGGCCGATTTCCTACGCATTGGTAATCGAATACACGACTCCACTTCCACTCCCCAAGGAATCGCAGTTGTTGACACAGGAGTAACTACATTAGCTCGCGGTCAGCTAAACTGCAGCTTGAAGTATTCGGCCCAACGGTCGAGCCTCTGCTGTTTGCTATGGATGGGTTCTCCATGTCGTTTCGCTGACCGGGGTTCACCGTCCGACGGTGTCGCGAATAAGTTGGAACGGTCTTTAACTGTTACCTGAAGCAGCTTCTACTTTCATTTCACCGGCTACCTGGGCCCACCAATTTTCGCGATCCTTCTTAAGGCTTTTTTTAACTTGCTTCTGCAGATGTCTTCGTATCTTATTCCTCTCCTTACTGTTCGTGAGCTGACGTTTGTGCTCTAGGCTGAGCGACTCTTAATAAATCCAGTGTATTTGATGGACATCGGATTTAGGATCACAGGCGAAACCTGCCGCCACTTGCATCGCCTGTTTAATATGGGCTCAATGCTCACGTATATTACTGTTTGCCGTAGTTCCTAGCTCATGTGTTAATTTCTGCTTTTTGTCTCTCATTAGTCGTAATTAATACCGGAGCTCGCCATGGGGATCGTGAAGGTTCGATTATATTCTCTTGTAGTAACCTTTGGATTTCAGCTCGAATTAAATTCTCATGCTTCGCAGAATGTCGTCTGGATTTCGTAATGGTTGGTCTGACGTTGTCCGACAAGTGTTCAGAAAAGGAGCAAACTGAATTGTAGAAGCTGCAAGGCCACATAAAGAGAATGCAGGTTTGTGCCTTTTGAACGGTATTTGAACACTCTTATACAGTCTTAAAAAATCAAGACCGAGAAAGACATTGGCTCACAAATCGGGTAAGACAAGTAGACGGATTCCTGGATAGAAATTGTTTCGGTGCCTGAGAGACACGTAACAACGACCACGAGTGATGCTTCTGACGCGAGTTGATGCCAGTACAACTTCACCAATAAAATTTTAACCGACCATTTATTCCTATTGACAAAGGATTCTCAGACAGCTTTCAGAGCTCACCGTGTCGATCAGAGCTTTTAATGGTAATCCATTGACAAAGACATCAGTGACTGCTTTTGACAAGCACTTGGGAGCGGCAGCAGTGGTAATGGACGAGAGCGTAGATGTTATCACCGACGCTGATTATTTTGACTTCCCGGTGGATCGACAGACCCTTTAGTAATACCCCCTCTCGCCACAAGATTTGCAGGTGACGTCCCGTGCTGAACACGAGTACCTGGGTGCCAATTTAAATCGCGAACGATACATATTCGTTTAGCTAGAGCCACAAAAGTTTTTTCTTCTGAAGCGTCACAATCCTTACGGGATGACTCAGTAGTTGGGGAAGCACCGTATAGCTCTGGGACAGTTGTTGAATGATGGGGCCGGGCTCGCTTTTGGGCCAATTCCAAGGCCTTTGCTTGTTTATTAGCGGACTCGAGATCAAGAATTTTATGTTCCAGAAGAAGCTGACTAATGGAGTTAGACTGCATTCCAGTAGGGAATCCATCCCGTACAGCGTTATCGGGGTGTTGTTCTGCTATCACCGATTTAAAGTTGCAACCCTTGGCCAGAAGTCGAAGTCCTTGCTAAAACTGGTCAAAGCTTTCTCCAGGATCTTGTTTACAAGTAGCCAGTATAAGACGAGCAAGGACTTCGTTTTTAGGTTGAACGTACAAAGACTGAAGTGTTGCAATGACTGAATCATGATCAGGACCATCCGAAATGAACTTGTACACCGACGGTGAGATATAATTGATGAGCGTCTGGAGTCATTCTGGATTATGCATTGAAATTGAATTGATAAAATTGGTGAATGTACAGATCCAGTGAGTCCGTGCGTCCACATCATTCGATGAGTTCGGGTCTTCGAAAAACTGATCGGGTCAAAGAAAACGGTCCGATAATCTTCAGATGAATAAATTGTAACGAGATTCAGTACGACCGAACAGTTGGAACAGATAAGACAATACGAGAAGTCGAGAAACAATGATGCCTAGTGATTTAGGTTCCATTCATCACGACGAGACTGCACCTTGACGTGGTGTGATGGCCTGCGCGCCTCTATGACCCAAAGAGCTATACAGGATGGCTTCCTTAAGCCGGAGATGCAATCATACCTGTCAGGTCAATGGGTAGAGGTCAGACAAAGTTCAGTCTCCTGGTCCTCCAGGTTGGGGGTTGATTTGAGCTGGCAACTCAGTCGGAAAAACCAGTGGAATAATAATTGATCCAAGCAAATGGGCTTCCACTAAGCCATCCCGCTGCCTTGCGGATAGGTTCTTGTTAGAACTAAAGGCTTTGGATGAGGACCCTAATCGTTCTCCTGCTTTGTGGCTGGACACCCTAGCAGTACCCGTCCAACATCTCCCATGAACTGCACGAATACAAAGAATTCCATACTGCATCGGCCGTCGCGCAGGCTAATCAGGACCGCGCTGCCCATTGCATCGAGCGAGGTGGGTAGTGATAAGTGTGCTACTGCTCAGAGTTCCCCCTCTTTTATTCAACCTTTGTCTTCTGTCCCTAGCCATCCCTCTTTGCCCCATCTATCCACCCATAATGCTCCCACTGATAACACGGTCAATACTCGCAACAGTTCAATGTAAAATAGTATCGGGAATAATCCTCTGTCTGGTAACTCACATTTTCTCAAGCCTCGTCAGCCTCTTAATCTCGGCTCCTTCAACGTGCGTACACTGATGCAGGCCGGTCAGCAGGCGTGCCTAGCCCTCACAATAAATTCTCTGAAGATTGATGTCTGCTGCTTAAGCGAAACGCGTATCCAGGATTCGAGCAGTGTAATTCAAGTAACTGCTCCTGGTATCTCATCGAGGTATATTCCACGCACCTCAGGAGACGAAGCAGCTAGAGCTGTGGGTCAACGTGGTGTAGGAATTGTCTTGACTGACAAGGCTGAGGCTGTTTTTTTAGACTGGATCCCTGTTAACAGTCGTTTATGTGCTGTGAGACTCCAAGGGTCAGTTGGCGTTCGAAAGGATAGGTGTGTTAAGCGAAATTTGTTTGTGATCCCGGCGTACGCCTCCAACGGACTGCAGCTCAGATTTGCAGAAAGATGAGTTCTATGACGCCCTCGCCACTCTCGTTCGCAGCAGTAAAGGTTCCGACATTGTAGTGCTAGCTGGTGACTTCAATGCACAAGTTGGCAAACTTAGTGTGTCAGAAGCCTGTTTAGGTGGGCGTTGTGTTTTACCTGCTGAGCGTACAGATAACGGGCACAGGCTTCTCCAGTTTTGTGCAGACAATCGATTGTTCTTGTCTAGCACAAATTTCCGACACAACTCGCGTCGCACAGCGACATGGCCCTCTAACTCTACAGGTACTTTTAGTCAAACTGACCATATCGCCGTAAGCTACCGGTGGCGCAGTTCTGTTCAGAACTGTAGATCTTACTGGTCCACATACGTAGAGTCGGACGATGCCTTAGTTTTAATGCGATTATCTCTCCAGCTCCATGGTCATCGTCGCAAACCGCAAACCCGATTAGCTGTGCAACGTATGTCTGATCCAGAAGTCCGCACCCGGTATGAACAGAAGTTAGCACATGAGCTAGGATCCACGAAGAACAGTAATGTAGATGAGTATTGGTCTCATATCAAACAGGCGATGCACGTTGCAGCAGGTTTCGCCTGTGGTCCTCGATCCATTGTCCATCAAAGACACTGGATCTCGCAAGAGTCGCTGAGTATAATGGAGCAAAAGCGTCAGCTTTCGAACAGTAAGGAGATGAATAAGATGCGGAGAAAGCTGCAAAGACAAGTTACGAAAAGCCTTAAGAATGATCGCGAAAATTGGTGGGTCAAGGTAGCCGAAGAAATGGAAATAGCAGCTACTTCACGTAACAATCAAAGACTGTTCAAACTTATTCGTGACACCGGTGGACGGCGAACCCAGGTCAGTGAAACGATTTGCGATAGAAATGGAGAACCCATGCATGGCAAAGAGCAAAGGCTGGACTGTTGGGCCGAATACTTCAATGAACAGTTCAGCTGGCCGCGCGCTAATGTAATTACTCCTGTGTCAACAACTGTGACTCCTTGGGTGGTATCACTTGAGCCCCCATCGGAAGTAGAAGTAGAGTCATGTATTCGATTACTAAGGCTGGGGAAAGCGGCAGGTCCCGACGAACTTCCTCCAGTTCTTTTCAAACTGGGTGGTGAGGCGTTGATAAAATCACTTACTGCCTTGCTCCGTGATATTTGGAACGAGGAGCGTATTCCGTTAATATGGAGTGAGCCATCGATTGTTCCCATCTTCAAGAAGGGAATACGCAATGACTGCAGTAATCATCGTGGGATTAGCTTAATCCCGATATTCACCAAAGTATTAGCTTCGATTTTGCTGCATCGTCTTACACCGGCTCGCGAGAGGAATGTCCGCGAGCAGCAGGCTGGATTCCGCCCAGGTCGAGGATGCATTGACCAGATTTTTACTCTTCGCCGACTACTTGAAACGCGTCACACGCACCGCCGACCGACAATAATGATTTTCCTAGACCTGAAAGGCGCCTTCGATTCAGTTGATCGAACATCGCTTTTCAGTACTCTTCATCGAAAAGGTATGCCCCAGAAGTTCGTGAACCTAATGAGATCATTGTATTCTCATACTTCTGGCCGCGTTAGGGTTTACGGTGAACTATCCAGTTCATTCGAAACGACCAGTGGTGTTCGACAGGGATGCACTTTGTCTCCATTCCTGTTCAACTTCGTCATGGACGAAATAATGGAGGGTGCGCAGCAAAATCTTCAGGATGTAGGCGTCGAACTAGGAAATAGTGGAAAGCTATGTGACCTAGATTACGCAGACGACGTTGTCTGCTTGTTCGAATACACGGAACATGCTCAGCGTGCACTAGATAGACTCACAAGAGCGGTAGCTCCATTCGGCATGCACATTGCACCTTCAAAGGGCAAGGTGATGTTACAAGACTGGACGTCAACAATTCCGAGCTTGATGCTCGATGGGGAGGTGTTGTCAGTTGTCGACCACTTCACCTACCTCGGTAGCTGCGTGACGACAAATGGGAGGACGGTAGTAGAGGTGAGTACGCGGATATCCAAGGCTCGAGCGGCGTACGCTGGACTGAAGCACTTGTGGCGCCGACCTGATATTTCACTGAAGTTGAAAGGCCGTGTAAACTGTGCTGAAGTGCGTTCAGTTTTGTTGTATGGTTGCGAGACTTGGAGTCTGAATGCTGAAGATATCCGTCGTCTCGAGGTTTTCGACCATCGATGTTTACGTAGTATCGCTAGGAATGGGGCGGAATAGCCGAGTAAGCAACGATGAGGTCAGAAATCGAGTATTGGGTACTAATTCAGAGAACGTTCTGTCACAGCGTATCCAGCTTAGTAGACTTCGTTGGTTGGGACACGTGTTACGTATGGTAAGCACACGTCTACGGTACCGTGTCCTATTCTCCGCCCCTCCTAGGGAGTGGAAGAGACCACGTGGAGGTCAACAGATGACGTGGCAGCGAAGAATGAGAAAATGTACAGCAAACTTAGGAAAAGTAGGTGCTTCACGTCTTCGTGGTTGGGGTCCAAAAGATCCGTCTACCAGTTGTCTGGAGACACTGAAGGATATGGCAGCGAACCACGAGCAGTGGCGATCGTGTTGTCACTTTCTGTTGAATCAGAATGATTGATCGATGTGCGTTTGTACAGTTAGACTGTGTATTCCGTGTGTTGGCTACTAGGGCATTCTTTCCTTTTGCTACCCGTGTAGGTCCACTCCCTGTCCATCTTGTATATTCATACTTTCTAATTCAACGTGCAACATGGTGAGAAAGGCAGTGGTCAGTGGGGCTTGCCCTACTGTTTAACGCTGTACGATGATGATGATGATGATTCATATGGAAAATCTCTCATGAAACCCGCGCACTCGATCTCAGCTTGCAATTCCCGATCGCTCCAGCCCGCTATCAAAAATCAGAAGGCAAAACCCGACTCGCCAAAAATGTGTCTTTAACAGAAATTACTGCGCTGTATATGAAGCGAAAATTGAATATCCCCGCACTCGGGCGTCCAGTAAGATTCAAGCTTTGTGGGCCGATTAGGTTAATAACAATATTTTGCCGGATTGACTATTGATCCGCCGGCCCAATTTGCGTCGGACTGTAGAGGAATTCTCGATTACCAAAAAGGATTACGTCATGAGCCGTCCGATAGTTCAATCCGACCTGACAAGCTCGAGTTGATTAATGGCTTGTCTGGAAGAGTTTTTTTCGTTTTAGCATCCTAAGAGGGTGGTATTGCCGACCAACGTAAAAACAAGAAGTCATACAGATTGAGCATGTGTCTCAGCGTGAAATACCCCTGGAGTAATTCGTCGTTCCTTCGGAAACTCTCATAATATTTTGCAACCGTTATACACCACACATATTAGACCTCAGTTGAAGTATGGTCCTTCGGCTGCACATCCGTGCACCGCTGCCGAATTAACCAGGCTCGGGAGAGTTCTGAGTGCTGCTACTCGGGTATACGCGGGACTGGCTACAAAGGCCGCCCACAGGCAACTGGATTGTCCCTAAAAACCTATCGGAAGATACGAGACGACCCCATTTGTGCCCGTCATATTATGCGAGGTGACCTGGGATCATAACTGCAGGCGATCTTTCAACTACGAGAACCATGTCGTACGCGGGGGCAGACGCTGACACTGAAACGTGTAGGTTTGCCACTGAAACACCGCCTGTCCCAAAGAGCCACAAACATTTGGAATTCGCATTCAGCGTAAGGGGTGGAAAAGGTGCACGATTCGACTTTCAAGCGAAAGCTAGACGATCTTTTGACTGACATATGGTGTGATTTTCTTTTTAGGGGCTCCCCTACATTGTCAGGACCTGCTGCCGTATAGAGTTTATAGCCCCTGTCCTCGATTTGTGACACGATAAGGATTTTACTCAGCAGTGCGCAATGGAGAAGAACTCGGAACGTTGGAGCGGGATGTGTGTATTGGAGGAACGCAAGAGCGTGCTGACAGTGTACACAGGCGGAGCAAGTGGCGCCACCAAATCCAGTAATCGTCCAGATATACAAATTCCTCAGTGTTTGTAACTGCGTCATACCATTAGCACTGCACTCTCCTGAGACTACACCCAAGAGCCATTGTGAAGAAACTTATACGGGAGGTTCCCTACCGCCTCTCGTCTTGAAGACTGAAGACATTAACAGCCTTCAATGGATACTCAAGGTACAACAAAATGTGTTCATTACAGACTCAAGCCTGCGAATATAAGTCACTCACGCATGTTCCGTGGAGATGAATCACAAATAATCAGCAAGTGCCAAAAAAGACGAACATCAATGGCTATCAGTAGCATACTTTTTTATAGGGATTTATTCGCATCAAAACTCCCGAAGTCCTATACACCGAGACATTTACCTCCTGCGTTACCATGGCGACAAATATAATTTTCTCACTAATTAGTGGAAAAACAGAGAGGTCACACGGGCCGAACACACAGAAACACCAAGGCCTACTGCAGTGTAAATGCCAGATCTGGACTGATGGTGGCCGGGGCTAATCGAGCGTCCAGAATTCTTCTGGTGGTATGCACACAAATCGACATCCACTACAGCAACCACGTTAGTTCTTTCAAGTTGTGTTACACGAATGTAATCGCACACCGAGTTCAGGTCAGTTCAGTCTCTTTCAGTCTTAGAGTCTTGAGGTCTTGAAACAGTACACGAATACCAAGCTAAGGTCAAAATATTCCCGGATCTTGTGATTATCTTGTTACTTTATTGTCATCAGTGAGCTGGAAGGCAGTTCACTGGATAATAGGGCAATAGGAAGAGGGGAAAGGGTTCGAAATACACATCTCGACGATGTCTTGCATCTGATATTGCCGGAGAGCTTGAATATAGACCACTGGACAATACGTAATGGTCCAAGACACTAGTCCTGACTGCATCTTGCTTCTTGAATTGCGGCTGATGTGGAAGATAGACCGCTGGACAGTGGGAGAGAGTTCAGCTTTGCGGAATTCTGGACGCTCGATTGGCCGTGGCCATTACCTGTCCTGTGCAACCTGAACTGAACTGAACTGAACACTTAGTTCAGTTCAGTTCAGTTCAGTTGTCTTGAAGTCTTGAAGTACTAAACGGGTTCGAGGCTTTGAGCCCAATTGTCCCGGTTCTTGAGGAAATCTTTGATCTTCTGTCGGATTCACCGAGCTGAAACGAGAGTAAAATGAAGCGGGGGGCGGGGGTGGCAGCGAAAATAAGATACACATAACCTCATGCAGTGTCACACTGTGGACAATGCCTTAAGCTGAGTGGGGGTGTGGCATTCATGAACATATATGCGATAAAAGACATCTATTTTGTTAGTTTTTTTGACAAAGGGAATTATTGGGAGAGACCCAGGTAGAGGTCTAGCTTTTTCTTGCAGATAGTTTTGTTCTGCGAGAGAACAATATCTTCCGGAAGTGCATTCCACATAGTAATAACCCTATAGCTAAAAAAGTTAATCCTTAGTGAAGTGTGTGGCCTCGGTTTGAAAACTTTTCTGCTGTGACCACGGAGAGAGGAGGCTGGACAGACGGAAAAGAAGCAATCGCTTTGACCTGTTTCAAAAAGTTGGAACATCAAAAACAGATCACCTCTTACGCGTCTTGCGTCAAGGGGATAGAGGTTGAGGAGTGAGAGGCGGACGGGATAAGGTAGATGGGATAGACCCCTTACTGCCTTGGTGGAGGCCCGCTGAACTCTTTCTAGAATCTCACGATCTCGGACAAGACCAGAGTGCACTATCTGACTACCGTACTCCAGCAGAGGTCGGATATACGTGCCGAAAATTATGGGGAAATCATCCTTCAATATGCGCGGGAAGGACCTTCGAATCATGTTTAGGACTCGAAAGGCAGACTTGCTCGCAAGTTCGTGATGATGAGAGAAGGATAAGTTACAATCTAACCAGAAACCGAGCACCTTGTGTCAGTCAACCCTTGGCAGAGTGGCTGCTCCATTATTGGAAGACGTGTGACCATTCTCTCTGCCAAAAGACATGCTCACGCATTTGTCATCATTAACTGGGAGGTTCCAATCCTCGGACCAGCGTTTTGTTCCATAAACTGCAATTTGCAGGTCTTCAACGCTTGAACTCCAGAGGGTTACAACATCTGCGTACATGGCAATGTTCGCAGGAAGGGCTGTCGGTAGATCGTTTATATAGATCAGGAAAAGAAGAGGACCTAAGACCGACCCTTGGGGGACCCCAGTTGTTACTGGGGAGGGTTGAGACAAAACATTCCCGACTTTAACCACAAAGGTGCGGTCGGTAAGGAAGCTACGTAGGATGGCCAACATGGAGCCTGTGAACCCGTATGTCTGCGGTTTATAAAGAAGAGGGGCATGTGGGACCTTATCGATGGCCTAAGCAAAATCGATGAATACAGCGTGTGAGAGCTGGCCATCATCATAGGCTTTCGCTAGACTATCCATGACAGTAAGCATATTGGTGATGCATGACCTGCCAGGAAGAAACCCATGTTGGGACGAGGAGAGGATCTTTTTTCTATGAAGATGGGAAAGAATCTCACTCTTAAGAATTCCCTCAAAAATTTTGCTAGAGATGCCAGTGAGGCTTATGGGTCTGTAACTAGAAGCAAGGTGTCTACTACCCTTCTTATAGATGGGTGCGAAGGGTTCAGTTCAGTTCACTTTGCACGGGACAGGTAATGGCCACGGCCAATCGAGCGTCCAGAATTCCCTCGATGGTATGCACGCCAGTTATGCACCCACCACTGCCGAGTGTATTTCGTCGAATCCCCGCTAAAAATTAGAGGGAAACGGAAAACCTCATCGCACATCAACTGCGAGAGACATTATGCATCGTGAGCGTTCACTGAGACAGTATGCAATGAAGGGAAATATTCTGCTAAAACATACTCCAGAAGGACCACAGTGCTACCCGTCATCCATCTAGTTGATATACTCAAGGCCTACTACAAGGAAAGATCTCGTACCACTTGCAACCTGGAGCACCTTTGAAGGATTGGACTGTCCGCAGATCTACCATTCCACCAGGCAGACCGTTCCAACTGTTCACAACCCTGTTGCTGAAGAAGTGCGATCTAGCCATCAACCTAGATCGGGCTTTTATCAACTTCTTTTCATGTCGCCTTGTTCTGGAGTCTACGGCCACTTGGAACAGACTATTGGGTCTGAGGCCAGAAAAGACCTTCATTACCTTGAACGTTTCTATGAGATCCCCTCGACGTCTCCTCCTTTTAACGAGAAAAGATTCAGGTCACAGAGTCTCTGCTCGTAAGTCTTACCCCTCTGCCCTTCAACCATTCGCGTAGCGAGACGTTGGACTTTCTCGAGGCAGGCGGCGTCCTTTTTGTAGAAGGGTTGTAGCGGCGGCCAACTTCGTTCACACCTTTACCACGTTAATTTTTTAACTGAATGCTGACTGCCAAGCGCGCTTGCCATTTGACCGTTGATCTTGCGCACGCTCTCACGCACGCTCCCAAATACACGCTAACCACCACCTCTCCCAATAGACTTCTCGTTCTCACGGGTCGTGGAGAAGACTGTTCCGGTTAACAAATTCGTACAGTGCCCAGCATTAGAGTAACGTGCAGGTGGTCCACGCAGCACAAAGGACCGAAGCACGCGTTTACTAAGGAAACCGCGAAGTAGGGTCTAATCTACCTTACAATTGGTGAGCCCGAAGTGATCCTTAGGTCACGTGAGTTTCCTTGATTTCTACCGTTCAAGGTCCCGTCTGCGTACGTTTTTGTGTTTTATTGTTTCCCTATCTGTTGACATTTTGGTCGGTTTACCAAATAGTTTTTTTCCGTCCATACATATTTTGTGTGTCTAGTTCGTCGTGACTTTTATTGTGAAGATTGAAATGCTCCATTGGTCGATGAATTCTTTTCCCGTCTGTATTTGATGAAGTAGTCGCTATGTCTGCTGAACGGAAACTTTTCTCAAACCTCACCTTCGGGGCGATCATGCTGCACATACCGGCATTCACGCATGCTGATCCAGAACTCTGGTTCACGCTGGTCGAGTTAGAATTCGAAAACTGTCGTATAACCAGTGACACGAGCCGTTTCAGGTGGGTAGCAGGCCGCCTTCCTTCGGAGGTCACA
The DNA here is from genome assembly GCA_948099385.1 of Fasciola hepatica. NCBI lineage: Eukaryota > Metazoa > Platyhelminthes > Trematoda > Plagiorchiida > Fasciolidae > Fasciola > Fasciola hepatica. The sequence goes on along the minus strand of CANUEZ040000012.1, from coordinate 869,147 downwards.
ATTCAATTAAGGGACGCAGTAATCTCTTCCCGAAGGTACGAGCTTTGAAGGAGGACGTCATTGCCTGCACGACCCCAACCCAAGACCAACGCATGCAAAAACTTCAAAGCGTTGAGCTTGGAAGCAGGAAGCCCTCCGAACTTCTACGTGAGATGCAGCGCTTGAGAGGACCGACGGTAAGCGAAGACCCGCTCTTGAGGGAACTTTGGCTGCAGCCTTTGCCACACAACATTCCAGTTTTACTAAGTGCCACGTTTAAATGCTCGCTAGAGGAAACTGCAGCGATAGCTGATGACATTGTCACGATACAACCCCGCTGTCGCTGGAGTAACCAGGTCCTCCATCACAACGGTGCCTGCTCTGCAAACATCTAACGTCCTCGCGTCAGTTTTGTCTAGAATTGACGCGAGCCTGCAACGACTAGCTGTAAGAAGTTAGTCACAGGAGCGGCACCGTGCACGCTCACCTAGGCGCCATAGTCCGTCATTGGGACGACGTTTTGGCTCTTCAAAAGAAGGGTATTGTTAATGCCACAGTCCCTTTGGTGAGGGAGCCAAACAGTGCGAACGAGGGTGTACGTTTCCCGGTGCTCATCAGGAAAACTAACCCCCGGCCCGTGGTGGCGACCCACGAAGCCGGGTTGATGCACGGAGCAGCAGAGTGGTGGATCGTCAGACCATTCGCGCTGTTGCGGGTTGTAACTCGCGAGTAAATCACGTCACGCCTTTTTACGTCCAACCACCGGCACACGAACCTTATAGCGAACTCATCGCCGCCTACCCAGCCATGTTTCGGCAGGCCGGGCCTCTCCCAGCAGTGACCACCAGTGTCACTCACCATATCGATACTAAGGGACCCCCAGTGTTCAGTAAGCCGCATCGGTTAGCACCAGACAAGCTTCGTGTTGCACAGGCTGAATTCGAACACATGCTAGAACTGGGCATAATACGCCCTTCTAGTAGCCCTTGGTTTAACACACTTTTGAGCAACGCGTAGCCAAATTCACAACGGATCCCGAAGTCAAAAGGCGATTATCCGTGATATTCTACGATACTAGATTATTGAATGAACAATGACACCAACAAGATACAAACCTCAGTTATGAGATCACAAGGACTCAACAAACGAGAAACCAAATTGCAGCATGCGAGCAAGAAGCACGTGCGTCACGCAGGTCCAGAACAAGGATGTGCCAAAGTAGCGCTCTGGGCGCGAACAAACAATAATTGGTCCATAAAAACAAACAGTTGGTAAAGACACGTCGATAGTGTAAGCAAGTGAGTGATGTTAGGAAAAACACCGAACCGCAAAGGCTTTAGGGGGATTTTCCACTGCCAGTCGGTACACATGGGCTTCCCCTCTTCATATGGTCCCTAAGCCTAGTGGCGACTGGCGACCCTGTGGTGATTACAGAGTGCTTAACAAAGTCACCGTCCCTGACCGATACCCGATTCCTCATATACAAGACCTTACTTCGTCTTTATCAGGTTGCTCCGTCTTCAGCCGTATCGATTTAGTTCGTGCGTACACCCACGTCCCGGTAGCAGAGGCCGATATCCCTAAAACTGCCGTCACTACGCCTTTCGGGCTGTTCGAGTTTCTTAGAATGCCGTTTGGACTCAGCAATGCAGCCCAGACCTTTCAACGGTTCATGCACGAGGCAACTCGTGGTTTGGAAAATGTCCACGTATACCTGGATGATATTTTGGTGGCGAGTTCTTCAGAGCAAGAGCACGCTACACACTTACGAGCACTTTTCGAACGCCTTAGCCAGCACGGCGTTACGATCAATATCGCGAAATGCGAATTAGGCCGGGCTGATATCACCTTCATAGGACATTCTCTTTCATCCTCGGGTATCCGCCCTCTGTCAGATAAAGTTTCCGCTATTCGCGACTACCCTGAACCTCAACCTTTTCGCCATTTGCGTCAGTTTGCCGGCCTGGTGAATTTCTACCGCCGACTTATTCCTCACTGTGCGGAAATGATGCAACCCCTCACCGACCTGTTGTGTGGAGCTAAGCGGAAGTTCGTGTTTCCCGACAAGGTACAAGCCGCATCCGCCTTGGTCAAAGATGCTGTCGCCAAAACAACACTCCTTACCCACAACGACCCTTTAGCTCCTATTTCGGTAGTGACGGATGCCTCGGACACAGCGGTTGGAGCAGTACTGCAACAGTTCGTGGGCGATTCTTGGCAACCTTTAGCATTCTTCTCCAAGCGCCTACAACCCGCGGAATCAAGGTACAGCACATTTGGTAGGGAGTTATTAGCCATCTACTTGGGAATCCGTCATTTTCGACATGCACTCGAAGGCCGTTCGCTCACGGTGTTTACAGACCACAAGCCTTTGGTTTACGCACTAAGGCCAACTTTTGATTGATACTCACCACGCGAGATTCGCCACTTGGACTTTGTCTCACAGTTTACTGTGGACATACGACACGTCTCTGGGGTGCTTAATCCCGTCGCCGACGCCTTGTCACGCGTATATCAAATAAGTCAGTCACAGACGCCTAAAATCAACTTTGACGCAATGGCACAGGCTCAAACTATGGACCCTGACATCGAACAACTTCGACAATAAGGTTTTTTGGACCTAACCACAGTACTTATCCCAATTTCTCAGAATACCATCGTGTGCGATGTGTCGCAAGGTCGCCCTAGGCTGGTGGTTCCTGCTGCCTACGGTTAGCCTACCTTCCTGACACTCCACAACCTGGCTCACCCGGGTGTGACAGCCTCGGTGAAACTGATAACTGAGCGTATTGTTTGGCACAATGTCGCACGAGGTGTCCGTCAATAGACTTGCGCTTGCCTGCAGTGTCAACGTGTTAAGACCCATAGGCACACTAAGGCGGCGTTATCCAGGTTCCCAGAACGTGAAACACGTTTTCATCATGTGCTCGTCGACCTCGCAGGACCACTCCCACCTTCGCTTGGGTACTTGTACATGCTCACATGCGTGGATCGTTTTACTCACTGGCCGCAGGCCATCCCTATCCCTCGTCCCACTTCAGAAGAGGCCGCGAAAGCTTTTCTGACCGATTGGGTTAGTCATTCCGGTTGCCCGGAAATGGTGACCACCTGTCGTGGTCCGCACTTTGACGGTGCTTTCGGCAGCCTACTCGTTACGCTGGGTCTCTAACACGTAAGGACGACAGCTTACCACCCTCAGGCCAATGGTATGGTTGAGCGTTTCCACCGGCAATTAAAAGCCGCCCTTCGAGCAAACGGTAACCCCCCTTTGAAGTGAAACACTACCATTAGCACTCTTAAGCCTGGGCAGTACCGTTTAGGAGGAATTACGCACAACACCGGCCGTACTAGTATATGGCTGTGCACTTCGTCTGCCTGGGGAGTTGGTAGCCCTCTCACCAACAGTGACTTTCGAAAACGGTGACTATGCTCAGCGCCTTACGCAGCACATGCGAGTGCTCAAGGCCAGTCCGCCGCGAGAACAACAGTCTACAAGTTATGTCCCAACTGCGTTAGAAACCGCTACCCATGTATTCCTTCCCGTCGATGGAGTTCGACCACCATTACAAGAGTCATACGCTGGCCCGTTTTAGGTGATAAAACGTAGGGCAAAAACATTTGTCATAGATATCAGCGGAAGACACGACACCGTATCTATCGACCGTCTCAAGCCTGCCGTCATGGAGTGCAAGCCGCTCGGCCAATTTACACCCACTCAAGCCGCTCAGTCTCCCGCTTCGAGCGAGTTGTCACTCGAACCACCCCCAATTACGCCTAGTGAGGACTCGGCAGCTAGTCCATCAGATTCCCCAACCGTACCCGCAACGCGAAGTAGCCGCCGCGGTCGCCAACTACGAAATCCCATCTGCTTCGCCGATTTCGTGACGATTTTCACAGCCGACTGTTGGCAATAATTTGGGAAGTTCATCATGGATTTACCAAACAACAGACCCGTGAAATTACAATCGGTAGTTATGATTTCATTTTCTTCTGGTCTCCTAGCGACTACAACAACACCAAACATCGTTTGTGTGTTGTTATTACGGTTCAACATCCGCCGGCGCCCTCAGGCGCTATTTTGTTCCAGTTTACCCTGCCCTCTTTCAGACGGATCTCTACAGTCACATTGGCTTCATCCGTAGCCTGGCTGACTCCCGTGCACGTTCAAGGAGCCAACCGCTCGCTGGACAACGGGACGATTGGTCAGCCCGGCACCGGAGACGGCAACTGGACGCCTTTATGGATGGACCTGACGAGGCATTTTCCGGCTCGCATTCGTATGAGACCCGTGGGCGCCAAAACACAGTTGGACCTACGCACATCGGATCTCGAGAGTGCAGGCACCGTTAAACTCATCAGCAGTCGTTCGACGTCACCAAAAGTATAACGGACAAGCTATGAGGAGTTCCTGGACAACCAATAATTCCGGCTTACCATCACGATCGAAGCCCGACTCCGTCGGACTTCTAAGAGGAGGCCCCTGTAGCGGTTGCCATCTTCGTTCATACTTTCACCACGTTTATTGTTTAACTGAACGCTGACTGCCAAGCGCGCTTGCCATTTGACCGTTGCTCTTGCGCGCGCTCTCAAGCACACTCCTTAAATATACGCTAACCACTATCTCTCCCAATCGCCTTCTCGTTCTCACGGGGCGCGGAGAATACTGTTCTGGTTAACATATTCGTACAGTGCCGAGCATTAGAGTGACGTGCAGGTGGTCCACGCAGCACAAAGGACCGAAGCACGCGTTTACTAAGGAAACCACGAAGTAAGGTCTAACCAACCTTATAGGATGACCAAGCCTGTACACTACCTTCTAAAAGATGTCGTACTATAGCCATGTAAATAGGTACGAATACCTCCGGCTTCCGGCCAGACAAAGCTGACCGCACTCTAAAGAGCTCCCCACGAGCCTTATGCACAGCAGCGTTGCACTGCTCCGACCATTTGAAGTCACTGTTCATGATGACCCCTAGGTCTTTAACCCTACTGGCTGCCTCTACGGTGAACAGCCCTTGATCATGAGCGACAGTTAGGCTCTCTGTTGCCCTTGACAACAAATGGCTTTCTTGAGCGTTTAGAGGTAAGTCCCATTTGTATGCCCAGTTCAGGACGGTACCTATTTCCCTGCCCAAGTCCGCCCTACCCTTAGATCTAACAATATTCACATCATCCGCAAAAATAAAGCTGGGCGATGGAAGAGTGGATGCTAGGTCATTAGTAAATAACAAGAATAGGACCGGGCCTAGGACGGATCCCTGAGGTACATTACTGGTGACGTTCACCAAACTGGAGCACCTGTCCCCCACTTTGACGTAAAACGTCCTGCGGGAGAGGAAGTCCTCCAGTCACCTATATACTGGCCCACCTATACCGAAAGTCTCCATCTTGCGTAGCAAAAGGCGATGATTAACGCCTTACTAAAGTCGAGGTAGCATACCTCAACCTGCTTACCTTCGTCCAGTCGTCGAGTTACTTCATCTAAGAAGCACAGGAGATCGGTCAGGCAAGATCTAATTTTCAGGAATCCATGCTGCTCCGCACTTAGCATGGAGTGCTGCAGTAAGTGCTGGCAGATATGGGCACGGATGATCTTCTCCAGGACTTTACATAGGATGCTAGTTAGGCTTACCGGCCTGTAGTTCTGCACAGCTGACTTAGGCCCAATCTTATGTATTGCCACGACTGCCGCGACTTCCCAGTCCTCAGGCAGCTTACCCTGGTCCAACGTGGATCTGTACAGTCTGCATACCGATGGAGCTATGAGATCCGCCAACGGATTGATGATAGCTGGATGAATGCCATCCGGGCCCGCTGACTTGTGGCTGTTTAACTCCTGTAGGTACTTACGCTCGCATTCCTCTGAGAGATCTAGCTCGTTTAACTGAGGAGGATGCACCAGAGCCAGATCTACTCGTACCCCACTATCTATTCTATGTACACTGCCAAAGTATTCCCCCGGGGCATCTGCTTTGCCCTGGTCATCAGTGACAATACCATAGTCTTTAGTGGATAGCGGACCTACGGCATTTCTTGTTGAGCCTTTAGACTGTACATAGCTGTAGAACTTCTTCGGCTGTTGTCTTACAGACTGGGCCAATTTGAGCTCAAATTCCCGCTTAGAAGTTCTCAAAAGGCTTACAGTCTCGTTTCTCAGCTTCGTATAGCGGTTCCAGGCTAGCTGACTGCCGGAAGCTTTGTACTGGTTCCAAGAGCGGTTTCTACGTCTGATGGCCTTGGCTATTGCAGCGTTCCACCACATGGGTTTGCCCTCCCCACTCCTTCGTTTTAAGGGTGCGAACTCTTCCTGTAGGGTAGTCAGGGATCCCTTCATGGCCTGCTAGCGCTCCTCGACAGTAGCCTCCTCTGGCGCGTCCCAGGTCAAACCCATCGCCCTATTACGAAGCCTATCTATGTCCATACTACCGAAATTCCTAATCAGCCTTGAGGGTACCTTCGAATGCCGCATGCATAGGACTATTTTGACACACACGTGGTCAATCTTGCCCAGCGGTGCACAATAATGCAGTCCAGCCACATCGTTGGGGAAGTTCGTTATAGCTAGATCCAGCAAGGATGGAACGCATCCAGTCCTATATCTGGTATTCTCCCTAATACGCTAATGCAACACATTATCATGCAGCCATTCTAGGTAGTTTTGCTCCTCCGATCCCGACACGCAGACCTCAGCCACCCAGTCGATGCGCGGAAGATTGAAGTCACCCAATATGAGGGTCTTTTGTGCGTCCTTAACTAGTTCAGTCAAAGTCCGCTGCAAACAAACGTCCTCTTCGTGGTTAGTGCTTGGTGCCCTGTAGACACAGAGGACGTTAACCCTTCTGCCTGGAAGGATGATCGTAACGGCGCATAGCTGGATATTGCGAGTGCAAATCTTGGTCTGGGACTCAAGGTAATTTTCACCTGACCTAACGAGGATGGCTACTCCACCACCAAGGCGATCCAGTTCCCGATCCTGCCTGTAGACTGCAAAACCGTTACTTATTAGACCTGGCACATGGTCTTCTTCAGGAAGCCACGTTTCCGTGACGGCAACTATTGACGCTTTCTGCTCGTCGACGGTTTTGGCGAGTTCCGCCCACTTGTTTCTAATACTACACGCGTTAGTATATAACACCATCTAGGTGTCTCTTGCTATTCACTCCTGACTGTTTCTCAGGCGTAAAGCCTGAGATGATGACACGTTTTTTGCTTCGGATGTCCCCACTGGGGTGCATGAAGCCGGCTGATGGTCCAGAATTTCCGACGACTCCCAATCCATCTCCATAGGAGTGGCCGCAACATCCACACTGAGGGGGGGGGGGTCGCGCTGTCATCTATCTTCGGACGGTACTGCCAATTCTCGTCTTCCAGCGCATCGTCAATTGCAACTATTTGCGACCCCGCACGTGGCTTCTTTACTATTGTCGGGGTCGGGGCCTGAGAGCCGAGTACGGCATTCCGCTGAACTTTTAGGTTTCTCACCAGCGCCCTGGCTGGTCGGGCAAGGTTACCTCCCGGGGCTAGACCACCAGGCCTTACCCTATGCTCGTCCGGCACAATCTGGTATCTGCCGTTGGTAATCTGAGCCACTATTTCTGCCCTCGCCAGTAGTCTGTCCCGGGTAGCCTCATCAGCGAACTCCACTAGGATTGGTCTCGCACGAAGTTCGCGTTTGTTCCCCAGCGGTAACTTCCATGTCCCCACTCTGTGCACCCTTCTTAGAATAGGAGGGTACGGAACACCTGCGATTTGCAGTATGCCGCAGACCCTCCTCCTGTCTATGTTCCTCCTGGCCTTCGATTCCCTTATAAAGGGTTCCTCCTGGTTTAGTATCAGAAGCCTGTAGCTTGAGATCCTGCCCATCGACAAGATCTGCCTCTGCAGGTTCTTCACCTCGTTTTCCAATACCAGAGGAACAGGGTCATCCACCCTAGCCAACCCATCTTTCGCTCTATTACAGTCGCCCTTCTTTTTGACCTGCCTTGCCCTTCTCGGCTTCTGCTCCGTCCACTGGCCCTCGTCGGTCTACTTCAAAGGAGTTGAGGCAGCGTCCGCCTGGCAAGCTCTCGGAACTGGTCCATTTGCTCGGATGATTGTCCTCTCGGGTGTTGATACTACTTCCGCAAACGACTTACTACACCCTGCTTGCGGTGGTTTGGGGCTTACAACTGAGGTACTACTTGGTGGGTGTTGGTCCTGCCCTTGGGCCTGCAGTTTAAAAGCCAGACTGGCCGCCTCCTTGCAAGGGGCACAGACCCATTCAGCCCATGGGTTCTGTTTATAAAGGACATAGATGTCCTTTGCTATCCCTGAACACCTTGGGTGAGCCCATCTCTTGCATATCTCGCACTCTATACCATTTACCACACGTTTTCCGCACTTGGGTGCTAGACACGGGTCGGAAACGCGTGTCATACCGAAAACCCCAAAAACGAGGGCGAAAACAACTCAAGTGCTCTTTACTCAAACACAAAATACACACTCTGACACTAGCAGGTAAATCCCGCCAACACAAAGAACAAAAACAAAAAGAAAGACTAGAAGCGAGGAAGGATGGCCTCAAAAAACACCGAACATTACTCGGTAATACTACAAGGAGAACAAAAATATTCTCCGGATAAAGCGCACTTTAAATGCCGTTATGATGCGCTCAGTATTGTGAATTAAACTAGGTTAATTCACAAATTTATTCAAAAACTCAATTCAAAGACGAGAGCACTATGAATTCAAACTGCGCGGCACTTACACGAAGTTCATTTCAGTTTGCACAGGACTTGGTGTGGCTAGAGCCAATCGTGTGTCCAGATAGTTGTGTTGTCGGCGCGTTTCCGTAGCTCCCAACACTGCGTGATTTTCTTTCTCTGAAAGGCAGAAATTTTGTGCAGTATCAGCCCGGGCAGAGTAAGGTGAAACAATGAGTAAACTGCGTCTGACCCTAAAAGCTGCTTAAAATAATTCGGGGTATACTGCCACCCAACATAGGTCCACTTCTTTCCTAAAAGCCTTCACTGTTGTGGTATTTATGACCTCTTCCGGGAGCTTATTCCAATAGAGTACCACTCTATTCGAGATGTACTTCGCCCTATTTTGGAGCCTCGAATGCTTCCTTTGTAATCTTAGGCTATGCCCCCTTGTACCTCTCTCGGGAATCAGACAGAAGGTCTTCTCGTCTTATTCCTGACAGTCCTTTCATTACCTTGAAGGTTTTTATCAAATCCCCTTGAACGTGCCGTCTTTCCATCGAGAATAGGTCTAGGGCACGGAGACGCTCTGTGTAGTTAAACCCCCCTTGACCAGTCACCATTCTAGTGGCTAGCCGTTGCACTTTCTCCAGACAGTCGATATCCTTCTGGTAGTACGGTGCCCAGGCCTGCACGCAGTACTCCATAGGCGGCCTAACTATGGCCTGATATATCGGAACGAAAATCTCCAGATCTCTACACGACATAATGGATCTAACTCGAAAGAGTTCTCTCCTGGCCGTATTGGCTGCTGAGGTGCACTGCTTTGACGGCTTAAAGCTGTTGTCCATTATAACGCCCAAGTCTTTGACCTGCGAGGCCACTTGCAACGAACCCACACCATTCTCACTAGCTCCCTTATTTGGTGTCAAGCATTGACACTTGGTGAGGTTTAGTGGAAGGTCCCACTTGCGTGACCAGTTTCGTACTGCTAACACGTCAAGTTCTATATATACTCCAGCTATCTTGACGTCATCGGCAAACATAAAGGTGGGGTTTGTAGGCCCACGTGCTAGGTCGTTGATGAAGATGAGGAAGAGCGGAGGGCCGAGCACCGAGCCCTGTGGCGCCCCACTTGTTACACCTCCCGGTTTTGAAACATGACTCCCCACCTTAACACTAAAGGTTCGCCCTGCTGAGCAACTACAACAATTCCCGTGGACTGCAGTTTGACGTCCAGAAATCTGTGGTTCACAGAATCAAACGCCTTGCTGAAGTCCAAGTAACAGACCGCAATCGATTGCCCTTCGTCCAGACGCTTGGTTACCTCATCGAGGAACAGCAGGAGATTCGTCAGACAGGATCGTCCTGCCACAAACCCATGCTAAGCATTTGATATGAGGTTGTGTTGAACCAAATGCCTAGAGATCTGTTTCCTGACTATCCGCGCCAGGCACTTACACAGTACTGAAGTCAAGCTAACCGACCGGTAATTTGTGGCCTTTTTCTGGGGTCTACTCTTGTAAATTCTTACCACTGTTGCCCTCCTCCAGTCTCCCGAGGCAACTCCCCCTCTAAGTGACGTTTCATACAGCTTCGTCACCGGAGCCTTCAGGACCCTGACCAGAGGCTGAACCATTGCTGGATGAATCCCCTCTGGACCTGCTGCTTTATTTCTATTCAACGTTTGCAACTCCGCGCACACTTCTTCTTCTGCAGTAAGTTCGGGTATTGGAGGCGCCTGTGGGCCCTCCATTCCTTCCTCCAAACTATTTTCTGGTCGATATATGCTCTTGAAAAATTCAAAGAGCATGTCAGCCTTGTCTTCGTCGTTTAGAGCTAGTCGTCCCTGTGCCCCTCCCAAAGTTGCTACGCTTTCTCCCATACGATTGTGAGATGGCACTTAGGTGTAGAATCGCTTTGGGTTTGTGCGGACCGACGCAGCTTGGGTGTCACGAAAGATTCCATCACGGAAGATTCTTTAAATATCAGACAGTGTAGTACGCGGGATCTAGTGTCTTCTATGGGGGTTGAAGGTGTACAATCTGCAAAGACAGAAAGAAAACTCGGTGAGCCGGAGCTCAGCAAGTGCATCAGCAAGCATCGATATTTACACCGAGAAAGATGGGAGTGGAGATCTGTAGCGGCGGCCAACTTCGTTCACACCTTTACCACGTTAATTTTTTAACTGAACGCTGACTGCCAAGCGCGCTTGCCATTTGACCGTTGATCTTGCGCACGCTCTCACGCACGCTCCCAAATACACGCTAACCACCACCTCTCCCAATAGACTTCTCGTTCTCACGGGTCGTGGAGAAGACTGTTCCGGTTAACAAATTCGTACAGTGCCCAGCATTAGAGTAACGTGCAGGTGGTCCACGCAGCACAAAGGACCGAAGCACGCGTTTACTAAGGAAACCGCGAAGTAGGGTCTAATCTACCTTACAATTGGTGAGCCCGAAGTGATCCTTAGGTCACGTGAGTTTCCTTGATTTCTACCGTTCAAGGTCCCGTCTGCGTACGTTTTTGTGTTTTATTGTTTCCCTATCTGTTGACATTTTGGTCGGTTTACCAAATAGTTTTTTTCCGTCCATACATATTTTGTGTGTCTAGTTCGTCGTGACTTTTATTGTGAAGATTGAAATGCCCCATTGGTCGATGAATTCTTTTCCCGTCTGTATTTGATGAAGTAGTCGCTATGTCTGCTGAACGGAAACTTTTCTCAAACCTCACCTTCGGGGCGATCATGCTGCACATACCGGCATTCACGCATGCTGATCCAGAACTCTGGTTCACGCTGGTCGAGTTAGAATTCGAAAACTGTCGTATAACCAGTGACACGAGCCGTTTCAGGTGGGTAGCAGGCCGCCTTCCTTCGGAGGTCACAATTCAATTAAGGGACGCAGTAATCTCTTCCCGAAGGTACGAGCTTTGAAGGAGGACGTCATTGCCTGCACGACCCCAACCCAAGACCAACGCATGCAAAAACTTCAAAGCGTTGAGCTTGGAAGCAGGAAGCCCTCCGAACTTCTACGTGAGATGCAGCGCTTGAGAGGACCGACGGTAAGCGAAGACCCGCTCTTGAGGGAACTTTGGCTGCAGCCTTTGCCACACAACATTCCAGTTTTACTAAGTGCCACGTTTAAATGCTCGCTAGAGGAAACTGCAGCGATAGCTGATGACATTGTCACGATACAACCCCGCTGTCGCTGGAGTAACCAGGTCCTCCATCACAACGGTGCCTGCTCTGCAAACATCTAACGTCCTCGCGTCAGTTTTGTCTAGAATTGACGCGAGCCTGCAACGCCTAGCGGTAAGTAGTTGGTCACAGGAGCGGCACCGTGTGTAACAGCCGGTCGTGGAAAATCCCCCTTTTTCCCCTCGCGATTAAGTGTTTTTCCCAACATCACTCATTTCCATACACTATTGACTTGTCTTTACGAACTGGTTGTTTTTCTGGACCAATTGTTGTTTGTTCGCGCCCAGAGCGCTACTTTGGCACATCCTTGTTCAGGACCTGCGTGACGCACGTGCTGTCTGCTCGCACGCTGCTATTCGGTTTCTCGTTGTTGAGTCCTTGTGATCGTATTACTGAGGTTTGTATATTGTTTATGTCATTGTTTATTGTAATAATCTAGTATCGTAGAATATCACGGATAATCGTCTTTTGATTTCGGGATCCGTTGCGAATTTGGCTACGCATTGCTCAAACGTTCGTTACAATACTCAATAAATCAATTTGGAACGAGGAAAAACACGCAAAATGCCGAGAAAAGGCTCAAAAGCAGTCGAATCCGGACAGGAAGTAATACGGCAAGTCTCTGGGGAGGTTTTGGGTACATATGATTCTTTAGTTAATGCTAGATCGCCTAGTCCTGTCACTGCTAGTTCATGTGTTATTGAGAACAGTATTGATCGTAAGGATGTTGATTTATATAAGCTGAGAATACTAGAACTAGAGCAACAGTTACTATCGGATAGGCTACAGGCGCAGGAAGCAGAGAAGTGTACACAGAAACAGCGAGAGCATGAGACCAGTGACTTCGACACTTCCGATAGATTAGGGTGCAATAAGGTAGGGAAACCCACGCCGGTCGCCGACTACAAACCACCATCGATCGATCTGCCTAGAGTGGAACTAACGGTTTTCGACGGGCGAGCTGAGCAATACTGCAAGTTTGTCAAGCAGTTCTAGACGTTCGTTGAAAATAAGGTAGCCGACCCTGGGCTAAGGCTTCTATACCTTACTCACTACTGCCGAGGCCGAGCAAGAGAAGCTATCGACGGGTGCACCATGCTCGACCCAGAACAAGGCTACACAAGGGCAAGGAAGATTCTAAGGGACTTGTTTGGCCAACCTTTCAAAGTAGCCCCTAACCTAATAGAGGGCGTGATGGTAGAGGCAAAGAGAACCAAGGGCGACGTCTACACCATGGCCGACCTGGTGATTAAGATGCAGAACTGCTCAATAGCCCTCAACCATTTAGGTTACAGGGCTGACCTAGACGCCATGCACACTTTGGAAGGCATAGTCCGTCACCTCACTCCTGAACTACAGGGTCGGTGGGCGGAAGAAGCAGAACGGATAAGCCGAAGCGACAGAGAAGCCAACTTCGAAGACCTGACCGAATACTTGGACAGGCAAACAAAGATAGCTGACAGCAGATTCGGCCGACTCATCCGGGACAGCAACCGAGCAAACAAGCCCAGTACTAGCCAAGTCCAAACCCCTGTACGGGAACATCCAAAGTACCAGCCTTGGACCAATACACACGTCATTTCACGAGATGCTACGGCGAAACCAAATTGCAGATCCTGTGGTGCTAGCCATGGCCTACCCGAATGCCCCAAGTTCGGCAACGCCACAATAGACGAACGGTGGGGAATGGCGAGGATGGCAGGAGCATGTTTTATCTGTCTCAACACCACGCATCGGGCAGCAGCCTGTAGGACAAGGAATCGATGTGGTTACGAGGGCTGCACGGGCAGACACCATCGGCTGCTGCATCAGGCGAGAATAACCATATCCGAGGCGAGTGCCAAGCCCAGCGTGATTTGTTCAACTTCACAAGCTGCCAGTAAACCTGTACGTTTAGGCGTAGTGGCCGTGGGAGTAGTGACTCCAACTGGGATAGTCAAGGCGTTGGCTTTCGTTGATAGTGGATCCGACACCACTTTAGTGCAAGAGCGGTTTGCCGACAAACACCAACTGGCTAAAGGTGCGACGTCGTTAGCAGTGAGCACGGTGGGCGGAACACAGGTAATGACTGCCGGTAGATTAAGGCTGCCACTCATCTCTCTAGACACTAACGAGGAAATTGAACCAAAGCAGGCATTCACGTTAGCGGATCTCCCCATGCGAGTACCAAGGTCGGTCAACGCAATCTTGACTAGGTGGCCTTACCTGTAACCGTTGTAGACTGGGAAGATGATGAAGTGGATCTCCTCATCGGCTGCGACGTGCCAGAGGCGCATTGGGTGCTTGACCAGAGAGTGGGCGTCCGCCAGGCACCTTATGCCGTACGCACGGCTCTGGGATGGATGTTATACGGTCCAGCAGGGGTACGCGGTTCCGTGAATTACTTATCCGCCGAAACGGACCGCATAGAGTATCATCTGCAACGGCTGTATGGAAAGGAGTTTCATGACATTGGAGACGAAAGACCGACGTTGTCTCAAGAGGATCACTTCGCTCTACAAACAATGCGGCAAGGCACTAGAGGCCTCAAAAAACATTTGGAGGTTTCCCTCCCATGGCGCACACCGGTCGACCCGTGGACTGACAACAGAAATTATGTTCTCCAACGATTACTACGACTAAAAGAACGCTTCATTCGAGACCAGAATCCGTGGGAACGATACGCGGATTTGATGAAGCGAAACGAGACCCTCGGTTACGTTGAAAAGGTGCCTGTCAACGCTGACAGCAAAAGGGGTATCTGGTATCTGCCTCACCATCCGGTTATCAGCCCCAAGAAACCCAATAAACTGCGGGTAGTTTTCGACTGTGCGGCCAAGTTTCAAGGAAAGTCGTTAAACGATCGCCTATTACAGGGGCCTGACTGGACCACACCACTGATCGATGTTTTGTGCCGTTTCAGAGTGGGTAAAGTAGCTTTGTCTGCCGACATTAGGAAAATGTTCCATCAGGTGAAGATTCCCGTAGGAGAACGAGATGCTTTGCGTTTCCTGTGGTGGGAAGGGAGCGACCGGGACAACGCAGTGGTGAACAATAGGATGACCGTCCACCCCTTCGGAGCCATATCGTCACCATTTTGTGCAAACTACGCCCTCCGAGAATCAGCGAACAAACATGGCGATCTGGTACATCGGACGGTGGTAGAAAGCGTCAGCAGGAACTTCTACGTCGACGACTACCTTGGGTCATTCGATGATGTGGAATCAGCTCTAGAGCAGTTCAGGGGTCTGACGAGATTGCTGGAAGAGGGCGGCTTCCATCTGGCTAAATGGATGTCGAACGCTTCAGAAGTGCTGAAGGTCATCCCGTATCACGAAAAGGCCGAAAGGGTAAGAGATTTGGACGGCTCTCCACTTCCCATCGAACGCACTTTAGGAGTACAATGGGACGCGAAAACGGATGAATTTGTTTTCGAGCTAAACGTTTCCGAGCTGCCAATAACCCGTCGTGGCATACTATCTGCCGTCTCAAGTTTGTTCGACCCGCTCGGTTTCGTCTCACCATGGCTGCTACCCGGAAAGATCTTGCTGCAGCGGCTGTGCCGTAAGAAAGTTGATTGGGACCAGTCACTGGACCGAGGGGACCGGTTGGACTGGGAAGAATTTTTGAACACCTTGAAGAAATTAGGGTACATAAGAATCCCACGATGTTTGACTCCTGGCCATACGACACGGACTGGAGAACTACATGCCTTTTCCGATGCATCTTAAGTCGGTTATGGAGCTATGGTGTACGGACGATGGTGCGCAGGAGATGGACAATATACCACGAGGATCCTGTTCGCCAAAGCCCACGTTGCTCCACTGAAGTCGGTCTCAATCCCACTCCTTGAACTCAGCGCAGCCGTGTTGGCAGTCAGGGTGGTGCAAGCTGTGAAGAGATGTTTCGATCTCTACATTTGGTCGGTGAGCTTCTGGACGGATTCAACGATAGTACTTTACTATATCAACAACGTCCGGAGCCGGTTTAGTACTTTCGTTGCTAACCGGCTCACGACTATCCACGATGAATCAGTCACGCACCAGTGGAGTCATGTCAGGTCTGGCGATAATCCGGCCGACCTGTGCTCCCGAGGTGCGAACAACTTCAGGCAACTGGACACGTGGACGAGAGGGCCAAACTTCCTGCAATTGCCCAAACAGGACTGGCCCGTGTTCGAATTAAAACCCCCTACGGAAGTGGAACTGGAGATGAAAGGCGTAGTGATAGCAACCAACGTCGTCGAAGCGTCATCCATTCTATCGCGACTGGTCAGGTTTTCTTCCTGGATGAAGACGCTTCGTTCGCTAGTTTGGTTAACCAGGTTCAAGAGAAATTTACTAGTCATGAAAGGGCTACGGCCCTCAGGTCGAATACGGGTCGGCCTGATAGGTCCCGATGAGCTACAAGCGGCAGAGTGCGATATTTTCAGAATAATACAACGCGAGGCTTTCGCCCGAGAACTCAAGAGGGCGGAAGAAGTGGGGCTGACCAATAAAGACATACCATCTCCAAGAAGCGAGCTGAAGAGTTTAAACCCCAAACTCATCGACGGACTGCTGCGGGTGGATGGTAGGCTGACCAACGCCCACCTGAACTTCGACACAAAGTATCCTATGCTGCTGCCTGCGAGACAACCTGTAGTAGAGCTAATGATTCAAAACGTCCACGCCGTGGAGGGACATGCCGGAGAAAGTCACGTGACGAGCGTCATCCGAAAGCGTCTTTGGTTGTTGAGAGGACGAGAGACTGTAAAACGCGTAATCCGACGGTGTGTGCAATGCAGGAGACGCAATGCCACAGCAG
This sequence comes from Fasciola hepatica, assembly GCA_948099385.1. NCBI lineage: Eukaryota > Metazoa > Platyhelminthes > Trematoda > Plagiorchiida > Fasciolidae > Fasciola > Fasciola hepatica. Next base: position 852,503 of record CANUEZ040000012.1, on the reverse strand, counting down.
GCAAACAACTCATGGCCCCACTACCAGAATGCAGAGTGACTACGGGCTGGTGGCCGTTCAGTGACACCGGGTTGGACTATTTCGGGCCCTTGTGGATCAAGTTCGGGAAAAGATTTGAAAAGCGATATGGATGTATCATGACGTGCATGAAGTCACGTGCGGTACATGTAGAAGTCGCACATTCGATGACGACCGATTCGTTTCTACGGGCCTTGCAAAGATTTATCAACCGAAGAGGCGTACCGGCCGATATATACTCAGATAATGGGTCGAACTTTGTGGGCGCTCAACGGGAATTGCAGCGTTGGCACAAGAATATAAACAGGGACGAACTGCAGGATCGAACCGTGGCCTACGGCATACGATGGCATTTCAACCCCCCACAGGCCAGCCACCGAGGCGGCGTATGGGAACGCATGATCCAGTCTGCCAGACGGATATTGCTGTCAATCATGGGGCAGCAGCCGCCCGACGACGAGACGCTGAGCACCGTCATGACTGAGGTGGAGCGAATCCTGAACAACCTCCCCCTGGTTCCAGTATTGAACGGCGACCCCACCCACCTGGCGCTCACCCCAAACGACCTATTGACGTTAAGGTCGAACGAGGGTTTCCAAGGGCCGGTAAACCTTCGTGGGAGCTACCTCCACGGGTGGAAGCAAGCGAACTACCTGGCCAAGGTCTTCTGGAGGCGATGGCTGCGGGAGTACCTACCGGCTTTGTAGACTCGACAGAAGTGGCTGGCCAAAACAAGACCATTCAAAGTTGGGAACGTGGTTATGATCGCCGACGAACGCGCACACTTCAGCGCTTGGTCTTTTGGAGTAGTTACGGAAACCATCAAAGGCACTGACGGAATGATAAGAACGGTGAAGTTGAAGACAGCTAACGGAGTGCTCATTCGTGACATACGCAGTATTAACCTACTCGAGAGCGAAGACGGAGCTGATAACCCCGAGGCTCAGTAGACCTTTTCACACTAGTCATCGAGGTGGATAAAGAAACACCATATAAACCACACGGTCTCCGTCAAACACGTTAAGGTGCTGGCGGTCTTTTCGTTAACATTACAGAAGGTTCTTTCCGATATGTGGTGATGAGTGCGATTCCATTGTACATCCCGATACATACACGCATGCACGACGCACTCTACATCCCGTAAACCCATCAAACATGTGACAGAGTTCGTTGTTTTGCTTTTTGTTGACGCTACCGAATGCCCCTTGCATATGTGGAAGTAGAGGAGCTCAGGTCACACACACATGCTATATTTTACCCGTTTTCTTGCCACGCGGTCTTTAGTTGACATTACAGAAAGTCCTCCTTTGACGTGTAGTCATACCTGTGATTTCATTGTACCCCCGGCACACACACGCACTCACACACACACTCAAGCACGTACATCCAGGACCGGACGGCCCCTTACGAGGACAACGTCTGTGTGATCCTTCACGCCCGCCATCGGTCATTTGGTCTTTTGGAAGATGTAGACTAGCCTCACGTCTATGTATCCAATGGATTAGGTGCGACCAGCAGTAGAACGTTGACGACGAGCATTAGACGCGCGCACTGACAGCAAGGCCCAGGCAGGTAGGAAGAATCAGTACCTCTATACCGAACCTTTGACACTGCTAAGGATCCAGGAGGATTTTGGTGGGCGGTGTAAAAGCCGGTCGTGAAAAATCCCCCTTTTTCCCTCGCGATTAAGTGTTTTTCCCAACATCACTCATTTCCATACACTATTGACTTGTCTTTACGAACTGGTTGTTTTTCTGGTCCAATTGTTGTTTGTTCGCGCCCAGAGCGCTACTTTGGCACATCCTTGTTCAGGACCTGCGTGACGCACGTGCTGTCTGCTCGCACGCTGCTATTCGGTTTCTCGTTGTTGAGTCCTTGTGATCGTATTACTGAGGTTTGTATATTGTTTATGTCATTGTTTATTGTAATAATCTAGTATCGTAGAATATCACGGATAATCGTCTTTTGATTTCGGGATCCGTTGCGAATTTGGCTACGCATTGCTCAAACGTTCGTTACACCGTGCACGCTCACCTAGGCGCCATAGTCCGTCATTGGGACGACGTTTTGGCTCTTCAAAAGAAGGGTATTGTTAATGCCACAGTCCCTTTGGTGAGGGAGCCAAACAGTGCGAACGAGGGTGTACGTTTCCCGGTGCTCATCAGGAAAACTAACCCCCGGCCCGTGGTGGCGACCCACGAAGCCGGGTTGATGCACGGAGCAGCAGAGTGGTGGATCGTCAGACCATTCGCGCTGTTGCGGGTTGTAACTCGCGAGTAAATCACGTCACGCCTTTTTACGTCCAACCACCGGCACACGAACCTTATAGCGAACTCATCGCCGCCTACCCAGCCATGTTTCGGCAGGCCGGGCCTCTCCCAGCAGTGACCACCAGTGTCACTCACCATATCGATACTAAGGGACCCCCAGTGTTCAGTAAGCCGCATCGGTTAGCACCAGACAAGCTTCGTGTTGCACAGGCTGAATTCGAACACATGCTAGAACTGGGCATAATACGCCCTTCTAGTAGCCCTTGGTTTAACACACTTTTGAGCAACGCGTAGCCAAATTCACAACGGATCCCGAAGTCAAAAGGCGATTATCCGTGATATTCTACGATACTAGATTATTGAATGAACAATGACACCAACAAGATACAAACCTCAGTTATGAGATCACAAGGACTCAACAAACGAGAAACCAAATTGCAGCATGCGAGCAAGAAGCACGTGCGTCACGCAGGTCCAGAACAAGGATGTGCCAAAGTAGCGCTCTGGGCGCGAACAAACAATAATTGGTCCATAAAAACAAACAGTTGGTAAAGACACGTCGATAGTGTAAGCAAGTGAGTGATGTTAGGAAAAACACCGAACCGCAAAGGCTTTAGGGGGATTTTCCACTGCCAGTCGGTACACATGGGCTTCCCCTCTTCATATGGTCCCTAAGCCTAGTGGCGACTGGCGACCCTGTGGTGATTACAGAGTGCTTAACAAAGTCACCGTCCCTGACCGATACCCGATTCCTCATATACAAGACCTTACTTCGTCTTTATCAGGTTGCTCCGTCTTCAGCCGTATCGATTTAGTTCGTGCGTACAACCACATCCCGGTAGCAGAGGCCGATATCCCTAAAACTGCCGTCACCACGCCTTTCGGGCTGTTCGAGTTTCTGAGAATGCCGTTTGGACTCAGCAATGTTGCCCAGACCTTTCAACGGTTCATGCACGAGGCAACTCGTGGTTTGGAAAATGTCCAGGTATACCTGGATGATATTTTGGTGGCGAGTTCTTCAGAGCAAGAGCACGCTACACACTTACGAGCACTTTTCGAACGCCTTAGCCAGCACGGCGTTACGATCAATATCGCGAAATGCGAATTAGGCCGGGCTGATATCACCTTCATAGGACATTCTCTTTCATCCTCGGGTATCCGCCCTCTGTCAGATAAAGTTTCCGCTATTCGCGACTACCCTGAACCTCAATCTTTTCGCCATTTGCGTCAGTTTGCCGGCCTGGTGAATTTCTACCGCCGACTTATTCCTCACTGTGCGGAAATGATGCAACCCCTCACCGACCTGTTGTGTGGAGCTAAGCGGAAGTTCGTGTTTCCCGACAAGGTACAAGCCGCATCCGCCTTGGTCAAAGATGCTGTCGCCAAAACAACACTCCTTACCCACAACGACCCTTTAGCTCCTATTTCGGTAGTGACGGATGCCTCGGACACAGCGGTTGGAGCAGTACTGCGACTGTTCGTAGACGATTCTTGGCAACCTTTAGCATTCTTCTCCAAGCGCCTACAACCCGCGGAATCAAGGTACAGCACATTTGGTAGGGAGTTATTAGCCATCTACTTGGGAATCCGTCATTTTCGACATGCACTCGAAGGCCGTTCGCTCACGGTGTTTACAGACCACAAGCCTTTGGTTTACGCACTAAGGCCAACTTTTGATTGATACTCACCACGCGAGATTCGCCACTTGGACTTTGTCTCACAGTTTACTGTGGACATACGACACGTCTCTGGGGTGCTTAATCCCGTCGCCGACGCCTTGTCACGCGTATATCAAATAAGTCAGTCACAGACGCCTAAAATCAACTTTGACGCAATGGCACAGGCTCAAACTATGGACCCTGACATCGAACAACTTCGACAATAAGGTTTTTTGGACCTAACCACAGTACTTATCCCAATTTCTCAGAATACCATCGTGTGCGATGTGTCGCAAGGTCGCCCTAGGCTGGTGGTTCCTGCTGCCTACGGTTAGCCTACCTTCCTGACACTCCACAACCTGGCTCACCCGGGTGTGACAGCCTCGGTGAAACTGATAACTGAGCGTATTGTTTGGCACAATGTCGCACGAGGTGTCCGTCAATAGACTTGCGCTTGCCTGCAGTGTCAACGTGTTAAGACCCATAGGCACACTAAGGCGGCGTTATTAAGGTTCTCAGAAACTGAAATATGTCGTCATCACGTGCAGGTCGATTTCGTAGGACCACTTCCGTCTTCGCTTGGGTACGTTTACATACTCACATTCGCGGATCGTTTTACTCACTGGCCGCAGGCCATCCCTATCCCTCGTTTCACGTCGGAAGAGGCCGCGAAAGCTTGTCTGACCGATTGGGTTAGTCATTCCGGTTGCCCGGAAATGGTGACCACCTGTCGTGGTCCGCACTTTGACGGTGCTTTCGGCAGCCTACTCGCTACGCTGGGTCTCTAACACGTAAGGACGACAGCTTACCACCCTCAGGCCAATGGTATGGTTGAGCGTTTCCACCGGCAATTAAAAGCCGCCCTTCGAGCAAACGGTAACCCCCCTTTGAAGTGAAACACTACCACTAGCATTCTTAAGCCTGGACAGTACCGTTAAGGAGGAATTACGCACAACACCGGCCGTACTAGTATATGGCTGTGCACTTCGTCTGCCTGGGGAGTTGGTAGCCCCCTCACGAACCGTGATTTTCTACTACGGCGGCTATGCTCAGCGCCTTACGCAGCACATGCGAGTGCTCAAGGCCAGTCCGCCGCGAGAACAACAGTCTACAAGTTATGTCCCAACTGCGTTAGAAACCGCTACCTATGTATTCCTTCCCGTCGATGGAGTTCGACCACCATTACAAGAGTCATACGCTGGCCCGTTTTAGGTGATAAAACGTAGGGCAAAAACATTTGTCATAGATATCAGCGGAAGACACGACACCGTATCTATCGACCGTCTCAAGCCTGCCGTCATGGAGTGCAAGCCGCTCGGCCAATTTACACCCACTCAAGCCGCTCAGTCTCCCGCTTCGAGCGAGTTGTCACTCGAACCACCCCCAATTACGCCTAGTGAGGACTCGGCAGCTAGTCCATCAGATTCCCCAACCGTACCCGCAACGCGAAGTAGCCGCCGCGGTCGCCAACTACGAAATCCCATCTGCTTCGCCGATTTCGTGACGATTTTCACAGCCGACTGTTGGCAATAATTTGGGAAGTTCATCATGGATTTACCAAACAACAGACCCGTGAAATTACAATCGGTAGTTATGATTTCATTTTCTTCTGGTCTCCTAGCGACTACAACAACACCAAACATCGTTTGTGTGTTGTTATTACGGTTCAACATCCGCCGGCGCCCTCAGGCGCTATTTTGTTCCAGTTTACCCTGCCCTCTTTCAGACGGATCTCTACAGTCACATTGGCTTCATCCGTAGCCTGGCTGACTCCCGTGCACGTTCAAGGAGCCAACCACTCACGGGGAAACGGAACGATTGGTCAGCTTTTTTCTGAAGACGACAACTGGATGCCCTTTTAGATGGATCCGACGAGGCATTTTCCGGCTCGCATTCGTATGAGACCCGTGGGCGCCAAAACACAGTTGGACCTACGCACATCGGATCTCGAGAGTGCAGGCACCGTTAAACTCATTAGCAGTCGTTAGACGTCACCAAAAGTATAACGGACAAGCTACGGGGAGTTTTCCTAGGCAATAAATACTTCCGGCTTACCGCCACAATCGAAGCCCGACTCCGTCGGACTTCTAAGAGGAGGCTCCTGTAGCGGTTGCCAACTTCGTTCACACCTTTACCACGTTAACGTTTTAACTGAACGCTGACTGCCAAGCGCGCTTGCCATTTAACCGTTGATCTTGCGCACGCTCTCACGCACGCTCCCAAATGCACGCTAACCACCACCTCTCCCAATAGACTTCTCGTTCTCACGGGTCGTGGAGAAGACTGTTCCGGTTAACAAATTCATACAGTGCCCAGCATTAAAGTAACGTGCAGGTGGTCCACGCAGTAAGAAGGACCGAAGCACGAGTTTACTAAGGAAACCGCGAAGTAAGGCCTAATAAACCTTAAAGGTCTGTCCGAGTGTATTACACTGCTCCCCCCCCCACCAACGAAGGAACACTGCCCTCAGTGTTTGTACATTACTTTTGCTGGTCAGCTGGCAGGTTCAGTGGGTGGGGTTTGTGTGAAGTGTTGGATGACAGGGATCCTGGGATGGTAGCCAAAATGTAGTATGCGAGTTGCAGTGTCTTCCGTGGGGTTTGCAGGTGCACAATCTGCAAAGACAGAAAGAAAACTCGGTGAGCCGGAGCTCAGCAAGCGCATCAGAAAGCATCGACATTTACTCCGATAAAGATGGGAGTGGCGTCCTGTCTGAGAGTATTACAACTGCGAGATTTTTGAACCGCGCGCTGCACGCGGGCTTGCCGCGGCACACAGGGCTGTAGTGGTCACGGTCCGTCGAAAGCACAGAATTATTTCGATGGTAAGCAAACTAGGTAGACACCCTACTCTGGGCAGTTATTTCTTAGAATCCCAGCTAAAAAGGGAAAGTTAAAGTAAAATCTCAAAGCTCATCAACATCGAGTTTCGGTGAGCATTGCTAGCGTTCACTATGCCATCGCGTAATAAATGGAAACGCCCGATAATTAAACACATAACATCTGCCTCTCTAGAAACATGCTCAAACTTCACTGTCAGAAATAATCTCGTTCCATTTATCATCTGGGACCCCCTTGGAAGCCTGGACGGTCCCCGGTTCTATTACCCCTTCCGGCAGCCTGTTCCAGCAGTTAACCAGCCTACTGCTAAATAAGCGTGTTCTAGATATCAGCCTAGTTCGAACTCTGGCCAGCTTCTCATGACCCCTCATTCTGGAATCAGTTGCCATATAATATAGGCTCCCCGATCCAATCCCTGAAAAGCCTTTTATTACCTTAACTGCCTCTATGGGATCCCCTCTTAGTCTCCTCCTTTCCACATAGAAAAGTCTGAGGATCTGGAGTCTCTGCTCATACTTCTTGCCCCCCTGACCATAAACTATGCGCCTTGCAGGACATGGTACTGCCTCTAAAAGGGGGCGGCGTCCTTTTTGAAAAAGGGCTACTATGTCTGAACACATTTTCCTGTAGGAGGTCTAGCTGTAGACAAATACGCAGGTATGAAAACTTCTGGTTGTCTGCAAGAAAACGCTGATCTCAACCTGAATAGCCCACCGCGGAACGTTTTTGCAGCTGCTGCACATTGATCCGACCACTTAAGACCAGAAGCCACCGAAATGCCAAGGTCTGTGTAACGGTTATTCCGACTGTGAGTAGCGCGTAGCCAATTGAAACGAATCCCAAATCCAGAACAACATTGAAACGCAGTTTCTACGGTACTGGATCAACAGGTTATACGCATATAAATATGTACGAACCTCAACTGTCCGGCCACAACGTATAGCACCGAGAACCGGAGTTCAACAAAAGTCAATATCAAGTACCATCATCACGGCAGTCCAAGTTCGAATCAAAATTATGCCACTTCACGTGAGCAAAATATAATTAAGTGTTGAAGTGTAATGATTGATGCATGTTGCATTTGTTCGTGGGTCAATAAAATAAAGAGGATAGTCTCAACAATACAGGTATATGACTAGGCTGGGGAGGATTTGCACGCATGTACTTTACAGTCTTCACCCTGTTTACTGCCCCTCCAATAAATGGACCCTGGTCTTATGCAGCCGTCAGACTTATCGCTGTCCGTGACAGCATCATGAGGCAAGTCTCACTTCTGTGCCCAATTGAGAACGACTAGTACGTCCCTGCTCAGCTCCTCTCTCCCCTGAGCTCTCACCGACTTCGCATGATCTGCGAATGAGCTTGGTGACTGTGGAACGGCTAAATCAGTATTAAATAGAAGGAAGCCCTTAACCACTCCTAAACCTGCTCATTTATACCAGATAATCTGAGTCCGATTAGTAGAAGCCGATGGTTTACCTAGTCAAGTGCCTTCTCACTTCAAGGTTACATACCTCTACCTGTTTACCTTCATCCTCTCTTCGAGTGACTTCATCTGGGAAGCTGAAGTGATAGAGCAAGCTCCACCTGTTTTTAGAAATACACGATGAGCTGGGCAAAGTTTAGAATTATCTGGCAGGTGTTCACAGACGTGCGCCCGGATGATATTCTCTAACACTGCGCAGAATGCAGGTTGGAATAACAGGTCCATGCTTTCCCATCTCAGAGCGGGATCCCCCTTATGCATATCTACTACAGCTGCGTTGTTCCAGTCCTATGGCAATCTTCTACGGTCCAGGGTAGCCTTGTGTAACTTGTATACCGGAGAGGATAGAATATCGGCGAACGGCCCAGCGGTAGCAGGGTGGATACCATTCGGCCCGGCGGACTTACATATATCTAATTCCTTCAGGTGTTTGCGCAGGATTTCCCCCGAAAGATTTAAGTCTGTTGTGCCCGTCAGAAGAGTCATCCTCCTAAAACACATTCACTCATCTCTATCTGTTCTGTGCGCAATACTAAAATACCCGCCTAGAGCATCTGCATTGCCTTGGTTGTCTGTTCCCACTCCATGATCATGGGCCGTCAGTGGTTCTACTGCATCTCTCAAAGAACCTTTAAACAGCAAGCAGCTATAGTGCTTCTTTGAATGCCTTTTGATACACTGGGTCAACCTCATTTCATGCCTGCGCTCAGCCGGTCGCAAGAGGTCCAACATCTCATTTCTGTGCTCGGCACTGCAAGTCCATGCATGGCGACTCCCGGAAGCCTCGAAGAGAGCCCAACTACGGTTTCTACGCTTGACTGACTTGCCCATTGCAGTCCTCCACCACACCGGCTTGCCCCCACTCCTCCCACTCTTCCCGGGAGCAAACTCATTTTGTAGGGTGAGTAGAGACTCTTTATTCATCTGCCAGCTTTCCTCCAAACTAGCGTCGCCCGCTTTGTCCAATGTTAAATCGACCGCTCCACTACGAAGAGTAGGAATGTCTAAATTTGCGAAGCTTCTGATCAACCTCGAGGAAACCTTGAGTCGGCGCATGCAAAGTGTAATTTTGACACTCACACGGCCGCCCTTACCCAAAGGAGAGTGAACCTGGAGTTCCGCTGTATCGTTCACATGATTCGTTACAACTAGGCCAGGTCAGGTTACAAGACTCGCTACTTGAACCAGTGGACTTCCAGTTTCTTGCACTGCGAGCCCAAGGAGTTCCCGCCATGTCGTGACTTCCAGGCATCTGATATAATTCGGTATTTGTAGTAGCTGAGGGGAAGGAAAAGAAGCGAGCTCGCCCTTGGGAACAGCAACTTCACATTGAAATACGTTCCGGGCCACAGTGCACTGCTGTCTCCATGTGAGATACACCCAAGGTCCTGGAATAATACAAAAATGTCAGTATGGAATGATGATGAGTAGGATACTATGAAGGCTGTGATAGAGGTAGATTCAGTGAGGAAACACTAGAATGATGTGATTCAGTATAAGATAGCCATGAGGGGAGAAAAGGACGGATAATAAGAATATAAGATAGCCTCCCAGAATCGTTAGTGCCAGCCTGGGAATAAATCTGCCCTGCACTTATCCGGTTTGGGCTTACGTGCAACGGCCGAGGTTGCGGTCACTACTTGTGGAGGCAACTTGTCCTGCTTTTTATGACATTTTGGGAAAAGAAGCATGCCCTTATGCTCTTACTTGCTCTTGGTTTGTCCATTTTAAGTTCGTGTCCCCTGAGTGCAACAATATGACAGCCGGAGGTCAACGTCAACTTAACGTATATATCAGGTTGTCTCGTTTTTTCCCTTTTTCTTCCTTTAGGCCTGTTTTTACGTGGCAAATAATAGTAATAGTTATCTAATCTGAAGCCTCTAACTGTCCGTGGCAATAACTGCGACACACCACTGTGGGTCCATAACTTACTACCGCGAAAAATCAACACAACCCTTTACCAGGAAATCTAGATCCATACCTACCACAAATCACCACTCGTGAGCCCATCTATCAAATGCTTAGCGATTGTTTGCTAAACCAATCCGATTAGTTATCGTTTCCTCCTTGTCTAAAACTCTAACCCCCCTTCGTCCAAACAGTGAAACCACCTGGTCAACCCTGTTTGAAAACATCCTAGGTGATTTCCTATAGAATTTCATCTCCGTTCCGTATCTAGGCTCTTTGCAGTCACTCAATTTTCAATAAAACTAGTTGGTTATCCGAAGCCTGCAGTCACAATGCGCAATTCCAAAAGAAGCAGACCGGCCGGTAAGATTTTGCCACGCAAAGCCATACGTCTCCCGATCACCACGCCGTGCTCAGTCTCATCAACGAACATCCATGATGACACAAATAGCAAGATTGACAACCTCTTACAACACGTTAGCTCACTCGAATTGTGGACTGAAGCTCTTGACAGAGCCACCAGAATTCTGACACCACTGGCTTAACTCGTAGAGCCCTCTATGGTAACTGCGGACTGTAACTTAGTTGCCACGTGTAATTTTATTGACAGCGTATCTGCAGAGGTTTCGAAACGAATGCGAAACTCTAACCACGCCATTGTATTTAATATTTCCGATAGGGCCTCACTTACCACAGTCAGCAGCACCTCGCTAAAGGCCGCTAACGTGGAACGTGTGATATGCCGTAGCAGCAGACTACACAAACAAGCACAACGACACAAATGCCCCCTACTTTGCCAATTTCCGGACACAGTGGCAGCCAGCGAGTTTATTCCTAAACAAACAATCATTGCTATAAACTCGCCATACAAGAACATTCGAATAGCACCCGATAAAACGCCATTACAACGAGAAGTGCTGAGAAAGTTGAACTCTCTCAAAAATCCAAGGCAGGAACCCGCCCAAAAGACACCTAACCCCGTCATTCCCCTAACCTACTCTATGCAACCAGCGTCTATCAGCCAACGAGTGTCTGATGTAGACCTTGACGCAACGCCTGGGCCTTCTCCAAATCCACCAGTCTCCAAGCGCCCTAGGCTCGTCAATCGTGTCGCAGATGCCTGGGACTCGAATCCACCGAGTCCTGCCAGACAGCTTAGCTCTGTGCATCTGGAGCGGCTACCTAAATCGCGTAGCCTCCCTGACCTAACAACTTTGCATCGCTCTCCCAAGGCAACACATAAATCAAAGTATGGTCGTTCTTGTCCACACCACATAGCCACGACCAAAAGCCATCCGCCGGACCGCACCATACCATTGCCGGGTCATTCTTGCTCGAATCAAACCCGTCAGAATTCAGGGCATACTTCCGCAAAACAAACTGCCAAGAAGTAGCGTACCTCATTGCTGCGATCTGAATTATCATCAACGGGCCGAAAGTTGGTAACGATCTACACCCAGCCCTCAATGCAGTGTCGATAACAACGGTAACCCATGGCCGCAAATCCAGAATCCAACAATCCACACTCCATCCCTACTGAAGGCCTCAACGTTTAGTTTACTAGGCCAAGACCGCCTTATAGAAGACTTTCGAGTGCGGCCAGCGAACGTGTCTCCTGTCGGGTCTAGCAGCGAATACCAACGATATCCCCTCTATCGGACGAATAGAGAAGACGTAAGTCGGTTTACAGATGCGAGGTGTATTCTATATATCGTGGCACCGAAATAGTACCGATACGAGAGATACACCGAACGGAAAACGGAACGAAACGCGGCGGCTGTGCAGAGAGCGAACCGCGAGCGAACGACCGAAAGTGAAAGTGATTTGAAACGAGGTCGACGGAAACCTCGGAAAAGCCAGTCCAGTAAAACGTACGCAACCGGAGAACACTGAGGTCAATGTCAAACGTCAGAAAAGATCGTGGAGAAAATAGATCAAAAATGGTGTCCAGAAAATAGTCATTTTCTCAAAACGGTCGAGGTCACCACAGCAGCCCCCCGCTGGAATGCAGGGAAAGCTTTCGAAAAAGTGTAAAGGAGGAGATGGCATACAAACGGTACTCGTGTGCGCGAATGCATGCAAAATACGTGAATGTAGCTGTGCTGTAGGATGCTGACGGGCAGAATCCGTGGTATGCAGGAACCGTAGGATGATGGTCGAGCGTAAACCAGATTCGCTGCCAATGACGTCGATTGCGTGAATAGTCATCAAGGTGTGCCACACCAATAAAGTCCAGCGTCGGGTAACTGTTAACCAATATGATATCCGGAAGCCAAACCCATAGGTTCGCAAATGGCCAGGAACGAGAACGACAAGGCTGATCCAGAATACAAACGTTGGTGCCAAAATTCTCCAGATTTCGTAGGATAGCAAAGCGTACCATATGGCGAGTTTCAATGAAACGCAAAGAAACGGAAAACTGGTGTAACAACCGCAATGGACTTGACTAAACTACAGTAATAACTAATGAAGTATGTTAAATCGTGTCGAAACGATAAACACGAAAGTTATTACTGCGAAGTGTAATGGTTAAGATCGTGTTTGACCTAGTCGCGAAAACGTGCTGGGCAAACGATCTTCCGACCGGAACGTGAGACGGGAGCCTCATTCACAGACGGGTGCGTAGGCGTGCTCTGCTGACTTGAACGTGAGACAGTATTCTCATTCGAGGACGTAGCAGGGCCAACTGGCTGCTGACTTGAACGTGAGACTATAGCCTCATTCGAAGTCGTAGCAGTACCAAATGGGTGCTGTCCTGAACGTGAGACGATAGCCTCATTCGAAGTCGTAGCAGGCAACGCTAACTGCAGACCTTGACGTGACACGGTGTCGTCAACAGGTAGTGCAGGGTTAACATCGAATCTCATGTCAGCGGGCGACACGCTATCATCAACGTACGCGGCTTTGAAACGATCGATGCTAACGGTATCGACGCGACCGTGTCGATCAACCTTAAGGGTCTCATCTTGACGAGAAATCACGCAAAATGGACCTTCGTAAGGCTGTTGTAATGGTTTCCGTACCGAATCAACACGAATGAATACATGCGAACAAGTTTCGAGTTCGGTCGGAACAAAAACCTGTCGTCGCTGCATTCGAGTCTGCGCCGGAGCGAGATTTTGCATGTACGTAGACAAACGGTGAACGTAAGTCTGTACGGCAAAAGAATCTGTACTCCGTGGCGTAAATAATTCCCCAGGCAGTCGTAATGTCGTGCCATAGACAAGCTCTGCAGCGGAACATTGGATATCTGCCTTTATGCAAGTCCTGATACCAAGCAGAACTAGCGGTAACGTTTCGTACCAGTCGGGGCTCTTGTGTGCTCTAAGAGCCGCTTTGAGTTGGCGATGAAAACGTTCGACTAAACCATTCGATGCCGGGTGGTACGCAGTCGTGCGAATGCGTTCCGTACCCAGCATGTGAGTTAATGAAGAGAATAGATCGGACTCAAATTGTTGCCCTCGATCGGTAGTGATTGTGGAAGGACAACCATATGAAGCTATCCATCGTTCTTTCAGATGTCGAGCCACTGATTCGGCCGTGGCGACAGAGATGGGAATAGCCTCGGGCCACCTCGTGAATCTATCGATGCACGTTAGTAAATAGGTATACCCGTGTGATGGGGTCAAGGGACCCACAGTGTCTACGTATGCAGAGGGTACGACTGGTCGAGGTATACCAGTAGACATGTCGCAGAGTATAGTCCCAGCACCGGTGGCCAGAGGGACGGACTGACACTGTAGCGACGGTGACTGAGCCGCTTCCATACATGGAGAATCCTGTGCCTGTGCTGCAGCCATGGCAGGGATGTCTAAAACCGGAGATTTAATGGCATTAAGCGGAATACGCGACAAAGCATCTGCAACACAGTTCGACTCATCTTTAACTTGTCGAAGGTCAGTCGTGAACTGAGAAATATAGTCTAAATGTCTGACTTCTCGTGGAGAGTAACGATCAGACTTAGTATGCAGTGCATACGTCAGAGGATTATGGTCTGTAAAGAGGATGGAATATCGCCCTCGACTGCATGGCGGAAGTGCTTAACGGCATTATATGCAGCCAGCAGTTCGCGACGAAAAGCACTATATTTGGTTCCCGTGGAATTGAGGTGTCGAGAGAAGAACTCTTATGGCTGCCATATCCCAGAAACAGACTGCCGCAGGACCGCTCCGATGGCAAAGTCGGATGCATCCACCGCTATGCTTGGCGTGGCGGACGAAACTGGGTGCGTTAGGAGCGTGGTCTGAGCTAATATCGCTTTAATTTCCGAAAACGCTACTCGTGCGGCATCCGTAAGCAACAACTTACGTGGATTGCCACGAAGTAGGTCAGTTAATGGAAGCAAACGTTCAGCGGCATGGAGTATGAAACGGCGATAAAAGTTAACTAACCCCAAAAATGCCTTGAGCTCCTTGATTGAGGACGGTACGGCGTAATCTAGAATAGCGCGCACTTTATCCTCGCAAGGCTTAATACCCTCTTGAGTGATCTTGTGACCGAGGAACACAAGCTCCGGTTTGCCAAGTTCACATTTATCAGGATTGACTACTATTCGATGTTCGGACAAACGTTGAAATAGTAGCGTCAAATGTTGGAAACGTTCATCTACGCTGGACGATGCGATTAGCAAGTCATCGATATAGACGTGAACAAATTCCAAGTCTCGTGTAATGCTATCGATAAACCTCTGGAATGTCTGAGCAGCATTTTGCAAACCAAAAGGCATACGTAGGAACTCAAACAAACCATCGACATCTTCAGCGGCGACTGGGATCTGGTGATAGGCTCGCACCAAATTGATCTTGGAAAATACAGTCGTGCCGTGAAGTGATGCCGTGATGTCGTGTATGTGGGGTATCAGATAACTATCGTAACGGGTAACCGAATTTAGTGCGCGATAGTCATCACGTGGTTGGCAGCTAATGCAATTTTTCTTAAGAACCATGTGCAGAGGTGAGGCCCATGGACTGTGAGAAGGATGAACAACACCTTTAGAAAGTAAAGTGTCAAACTCATATTTGGCGAAAACCAATTTGTCCGGTGCCAGTCGGCGAGGTCGTGCCGTGACTGGTGGTCCGTTAGTGACAATGTGGTGTGCCACACGATCGGTCACTGCGTCTATCTCTTCAAGTGGTTTAGTCAATATGGGGAATTTAATAAACAAAGACTGAAAATCGTGCGGAATGTTAGAAAACAATCCTGTGATTCGGTGTGCATCTGTTCGAGCTGCAATACCCGTAAATTTAATGTCCGACGAAGGATCGATAAGCTGCAGCCTACGTGAATCAACAAGTAATTCATAGTGCTGCAGGAAATCGATTCCCACTATGCCTGTGGGAACATCCGCAAGAATGAACGTCCATAGATACCGTCGTCGTGATTCCAGGTTGGCCGCAAGCTGTCTCGTGCCGTAGGTAGGAATGGAGGAACCATTCGCCGCTGACAGCCGAAGCAAAGAAGCTCGTGGCTTGTCTTTACCAACCAGCAAGACAGAAACTTGGGCCCCAGTATCGACCAGGAACCTAGCGTTAGTGCACGAATCATGCACGTAAAATAAACGGCCAACCTGAGACTGATTGCCGGCGAGTACGGCCGCTTATACTCGCCGGCAGTGGCGTTTCCCGCCGCGTATGAACACGGCTGTCTGCACCTACGGGCGGCTGGTCCGAAAACGCGATGGAACCAACAAAAGCCGCTAGTAGGATGATCAGGTTTGGATGAGGCAGGTGAGGCGGATTCACGGCGGACGTGGGCAGTGGAGGGCGCCCGTCCGTGCCGTTGTTTACGTGGGCTACTGCGAAGAGTAGGTATTTTAACTCTGTCCTTGAAGGACAGGCGGCGCTGGATAGATCGAGAGTGCTGAGGCCTCTCCGGCGATTCATCCAGGTCGACACACCTAGGATTGCGCGATGTCGTGGCAATGAGGGGACTAGCCCCACTGCCGACACGTGCGACAATTTTGTCAGCCACGGCGGCTGCTCGTTCCAAGGACGAGTCCTCGAGGAGAGTAGTAACGGTGGTCTGAACGTGGAAGGGTAGAGAGTCCAACCACAGTTCCTTAACTATCTCCGAATCCTTATCGGCGGGCCCTGTCAAAGACCGGAGATGATCTAGGTGGCGGCTGGGTTTGGTATCCCTTATGGGGTGCCGTGCTAGTAGCTGACGTAACCGTTCCTCCCGAGAAGGAAGGAAATGTTGCAGTATAGCCTCCTTAAGCCGATCGTACGGCTGCATTTGAGGAGGATTTAATACAAAATCCCTCACCGAGGCGATAACATCACCTGGAGTTACCTCTAAGGCATAGGAAAATCGTTGGCGTTGGCCAACAATCCTACGTGCCTCAAATTGCAGTTCTAAGGCTGACAACCAAACCTCTGGATCATGAGGGATAAACGCCACTGGTTTAAAAGCAACCGCAGACAGAGTGAGATTTGTGTCGAGCTGCGCCTTATCCTCTGACATGGTTACGTTGCGATGATATTTCGTAAAAAATATGTATCGTGCAACGAAAGGAGGACGTGATACAGCGATAAATCACAGACTCACCGGGCGGGCGAATAATCCAGGAGGTTCTGGAAGTTCTTGGGCTCACCAATATAGAAGACGTTCGAGTGCGGCCAGCGAACGTGTCTCCTGTCGGGTCTAGCAGCGAATACCAACGATATCCCCTCTATCGGACGAATAGAGAAGACGTAAGTCGGTTTACAGATGCGAGGTGTATTCTATATATCGTGGCACCGAAATAGTACCGATACGAGAGATACACCGAACGGAAAACGGAACGAAACGCGGCGGCTGTGCAGAGAGCGAACCGCGAGCGAACGACCGAAAGTGAAAGTGATTTGAAACGAGGTCGACGGAAACCTCGGAAAAGCCAGTCCAGTAAAACGTACGCAACCGGAGAACACTGAGGTCAATGTCAAACGTCAGAAAAGATCGTGGAGAAAATAGATCGAAAATGGTGTCCAGAAAATAGTCATTTTCTCAAAACGGTCGAGGTCACTACAGCCTTTTATCACCAGGCTAAACCCCGAAGGTCCTGCGAAGACGGGAAGCAAACAGGTACCCTAGTAAGATGTCACTAATGCAGGGACCTACAACTTCTGTTCCCAAAATAGAGTGTTTCTCAAACAGTAATTTCTCCCAGCTAAATCCCAGATCTACCCGCATTTATACGGACGATGCTCGCAAACCACCTCACAGCTTTTATTCAGCTCTGCATCTGCCTAGCTCATCATTTCCTAACTTCTCCGTGCCTCCACCGTTCATCCCGTTAGTTCCTTCACCGTACCATTTCCGCTGACCTCGCTGCACTTGACCGCTGGTGCCACACCTGGAGGTTGACCTTTTCCACTGATAAGTGCGACTTCCTAACCTACAGGTTCCAATTTCTCCCTGGATCCATAACTCTTGTTGGGTCCCCAATAGCCAGTTGACCTACCATAAGCGATTTGGGCCTCAACTATTCCTGCTCCCTCAACTTTTCTGAACAAGCGACCATCCAAGTGGCCAAGGTCAGAAGAAGTGTGGCCCTTCTCTTCCGCATCTTTCGTCTCCGGGACAGTATCATCAGCATCCACAAACCCCACATCAGGCCTTTGCTTGAATACTGCCCAATAATATTTCCTAACATGACAAAATTCGACACACTTACAATTGAAAGCATACAAAGGCGTTTTACCAAACAACAACTCGGTTGGTCCACGTCTTTAAGTTATAGAGAACGATGCCAAAATCTGAATCTTGTATAACCTGCTCCATAACTGGTCTTTTTCCTTTAAGTCAGTAAGCTTCTCCCGTGAAACCCCCTACTCACTTCGGCACAAGCCTTTTACTGTCCTCTCTAGTATAGCCAAGTCGGCTATACGGTCACTTTTTTTCCTTCTTTTCTACTCCAAAGTCTAGAACAAGCTGCCCACCACCCTTCGAGCTTCATAAACCAAGTCCCAATTTCTGTCGGCGCTCATCCCATATCTCAGCGTCACCCGTGCACTCCAGTTATCTAATATGAGCATGGCAGAAGATTGTTTACGAGAGAGGCCTCGACTTCTAAGACCAACACCTTCGCCGACCCTGCTCCCTTCAATTAAGGACACAATCAACGATAGACAGTTCCATCTACCCGAATGAGTTCTCGACGTTAGACTAGCCATGGCCATTTCCTTAGTGAATCAAACCAATTAAAATACCACTATTTTCATCCATTTTGCTTCCACCTTCTCCCGTAGTCTCTGTCACTCTTATGCCTCGTCCTTTACTGGTTTTTATGTGCCTCCAATAACCGTCGATCCACAGCAGGGGCACACCCTGACTGTTCTTTTTTTATCCGCTCTCCCTTTCCAGTTATATCCTTACGTGCATTTCACCCTCAACGCTGTTATACGCGCCCGGATAACGCCGCTGTTTGGTTGACTATTGTCCGCTGGTTCCGTCCTCTGGAACCTCTCGCAACCTGGCTATCCGATCGCCGAACTTACACCTCATACTTTCATAGTTGAACTATTCCCCACATGCATGACCATCGATGAACATTAGCGCCATTCCCAACAGTGCGGGGCGCGGTCAGATCCACCGCTTGACCGGCGCACATCGAGTGTGCAGGTCATCTGAAACGGTGTGCAAGCGCAATTGGGCTGGTGGATCACACCTCCTGTGTTCACATCTAAGTTGTTTTCAGGTTGGGTGTCCAGCGCACGGCCAGTCCCACCCACTAGCACCGGTTGCGGATAGCAAGCTCTAATGCTGTCAGCTGCAGATCGCATGCTCCAACCATCCTTGTTTGCTACTGTAAGCCCACCTATCGTTCTTGTCATCACTCCTATCACATCCATTTTTCATTCTTCCATGGTATGCACACCTACCCATTCTGTCCTTGCTCCTATCGACTCTCACTGTTACCTCTCATTGCACGTCACTATTGTCCCACCCACTTTACTCTGCCGACGACCGCCAATATTTTATTTCTTCGCCCGTGTCGGCTTTGCCGGCTTGTAGTATCTATTCATTTGGTATCACCCTAGGCCTTTAAAGCTCACTGATCGCATTCTTACGCATCACTGCCTACCTTTCTCTCAAACCCCACTCGTTTTCCATTCTTACGCCTAATACCATTACACACCAGCCCCACCCGCACCCATGAACAATTCTCATATTAGAACTGCCGTTCCAAACCCTGCATCTCTCACAGCCACATTTATTGTCCAGTCACTATCACTCTATTTTCCTTGCCTGGCTCCACGGTTCTTCAGCGGATCTTTCCACTTGGCATTGGTCCGACTAGTATCGTCCATTTCCGCCCACCTGTACAATTGCCAGCATGCACGCAGCTCCGAATTTCCATGTCTCCGACTCCGACGCGCATCCATTGTTCATGCGATATGTTCTTCCGCCGGTTTACCTGTCCCGGTGCTTCTTCCCCTCTGCCTTTTTCGTGTTCCACCTGCAATGAGATGATCTCACTGGTTATGTCCCACCTGTCTTTTTCGGCCCCTGCTCCCATCTCCTGTTTTGTCTATTGTTTGCCATAGGCATTTTACGCGTGCCCTTTGGATCATTCTGCTTTTTTACTTGCCACCTAATGTAAACTCATAGTTTCGTCATGGTTCTCATTCACAGTTTCAGTCCGTTTGATCTGCTATCACCCTTTGGTACCCCTTGTGCTCATTTCTTTCCCATGCTGTTTGCCGTCACAGCTGCTGCATCTTGCAACACAGGAAGTTTCACCTCCCAGGTACCTTTCTCCACTTTGTATGCACAATCGCTCTGCGCTACTTAGCTATCTCCATCGCCACCATCTTCCTGCTAAATAATGTGAGCCCATTTATTATTGCTTCTCCCGTCCTTGACCGACACCACATGTCTCATCTACATCAATCAGACTATTAGATCCATTCTCACCTGTTCTCTTCGACACTTTCCTTCATCGCCCCTTTTTTGAAGTGCTCCTCAGTCGTCGTCTTTTCTGTGCTTCCGCATTCTCAACTCTCTCTGTTGATCCGCCAAGTTCACCTGTCATGAAGATAATTTACCAAGATATTCCAAAGGTAATTCTACAAACATTCGACCTAACCTAACCTGCCCCTCCTAATAACTGATAATCTTTCTAGGACTACATTGTTATTGATCCAGATTCTCTTATATGCATATATATATATAAACAACCGCACATATGTATATATGCATTCGTTCTGTACCCTACAGTTCCTCACAGGTCATCTCTCTTGCTATCATCCCGCTGACCGCCATGATAGGCATCCATTCCTTCTACATCTATGTCTCACATCTACTGTGTCCAATTCCTACGAACCCGTGTAGTACTTCAAGACTTCAAGACAACTGTTTTTTACCTGATCCACCTTTTACGTCTTACTTTGCTCGCTCCCTGTTTTACAATGAGTTTTGTGCCCTGTTCGTCGACCATCTATTGCAGCGTATCAGTGCTTCGTTGCTACCTAATCCTTTGCAGTAAGTCTCACTTCTTCTTCATCGTCTCCCGCTAATACAGTTTCTTATGCCGATTTCTAGCCTTTCTCATATATATTAGTCAGCTTTCAGATGTCCCTATGATGACCAGCCGGGCCCTCCACCTGACCTTGACTTTGCAAACTCATCGGGCATCCATTTGAATCCGCCCATTGGTCCACTTAAGCTCAGTACGTTTTCCTTGGTGTCCATACATTTGCCGTACTCTAATCCCACTTTGCTCCCCCTTCTAAGCCTCTCCCTCCAACTCCTGTCATGTAAATGTCTCCATTTTCAAGGGTTTTGTCTGTTTATTCCATCACTTGTGAACAGTTGATCATGCACCAGGCATGCCTCGGGCGTCTCCAAAATAAGCCACAATTATTATTCGTTTGATTGACTGTCCTTTTGGACTCCACGTTTCACGCGCAAACCTCAGGTCATCCGACCAACCTGCACTCATTATTATTATTGTTATTATTATTATAGTCAGTAGCTGTCTGTCGGTAGTAGTGTTTCCCGTGTAAAACTTATGGCGCTTTGTTAGATCCCCCCTTGGCCTTTGATGATCCAAAGAGAATGGATTTAGGGCTTCAGTCTTTCCTAGATCCAACAAGGACGGTGACTAAACAATCCTACACCCGGTGCCTTCCCTCGCATGTTGGAACTGAGCGCTCGGATGTAACCATAGTAAATATCCCTCCCCTTGTATTCCCGGGGTACGTGCCTCGACTGCTCACTCTGTGTGTGGCGGATTGAAGTCCCCATCTATGAGGATCTTGTTAGCGTTCTTAACTATCATGGTAAGTACATGGAGAAGTTGAATACCCTCATCTCCGTTCGTACCCGGGGCCCTGTACACAAGCCACATTTACCCTTCTATTCGGAAGTGTAAGCATAACTGTGCGATGTTGCATATTTCGGGTATACACATTGGTCTGTCATTCCAGGTGGTTTATGCCTGCCCTTATGAGAACGGCCACCCGTTTCCCTATACATTCATGCTCCCTGTCCTGCCCGTAGATAGCAAAACCTTTGTACTATTACCGGTACGCCGTCATCTGTAGAGAGCCATGTTTCCTTGGAGGTAACTATGGACGTGTTATGCGCCTCTGCGGACCTGGAGAGCTCCATCAACTTGTTCCTAATACTACATACCTTGGTGTATAGAGCCACCACATTCTATTCGACTCCTATGGGATTTTTGTCTACTGTTGGCCGGACTTCGGACGCAAAGCCTGAGGTGGTGGTAGGTTTTTCTCGGTGGAGTCCGCAGCTGGGGGTGCATGGTGTCCGCTGGTCACCCAGGGCTACAGGACAATCCCAGTCCATCCCCATAGGTGCTCCCTTGAAGCCCAAGTTGACGGCGGTCTTGTAGTCCCCTGCTGGACGGCACGGCCAATTTCTCATCTGGCGTACTTCAGCTACCACAAGACCTGACGGCTTGTACGGCTTACTTATGACTGCCGAGGAAATAATCCGACAGCTGGACGAGATAGTCTGCCCCCCTCTGGGACCTTTATTTAACGCCCCACGGGTTTAGTCACGTTTCCACCTATGGGCGAACCAACCGGCAATAATCTTTTTTCGTCAGGTGTAACCTGATATCTGCCCTTATTGATGTAGGCCATCATGGCCGCCTTGGCCAGCAATATACCTCTACAAAGCTGGTCTACAAATTCGACCAGTATTGGTATTGCAGCATTCTTCCGCGTTTTCGTGAGTGGAGAATTCCACCTCCCTACTCTGTGGGCTCTTTTGAGAGACACTGGATCTGGTACATCTGCAAGTCACTGTTCGTCATGCACCCCTCTCCTACCTCTATCCCTTCCTGTCTTAGATTCCCGCATACATGGTTCCTTCTGATTTAGTATCATCAAGCTGTAGCTTGATGACGTCTAAGCCACTGGACAATCCTCTGCGTATCCTCAACTGGAATTCAAAATTACGATATCCGGATTCATCTTCCCTCACGATGTTTTCAGTCACCTTTGTCGTACTGTAATTTTTCTTACCTTGCTTCTTCTTCCTAGTTTTATGCTTCAGCCAATCACTCGTAGTAGTATACCGCACGGAATTGGAAGAAGCTGGTAAGCAACAACCTCCTGTCTAGCCTTTTATTACCTCGAGGACCGTTCTCTCGAGTGTTCCTGGGGCTTCTGCGTAGGAACTTTCCAAAGCGCCTTGCGGCTGCGGATTGCTTTTAAAGCCTCTGAAATTTTTAGGAAAAAGTTGTACTTCATTCCGTTTATATTGCTTTCCAGCCCCCCCCCCCCCCCCCGCAGAGACAACAAACTTTTTGACCCAGCTCTTTTTACAGTACGGCGGATACACGTCGTTACTAATCCCAGATCGGCTTTCAAAGGCCCACCTAGGGCATGCACCGCACTCATTACTTTCCTCTTCTTGCTTCCCGCATCCGGCAGCCAGACAGGGATATATCTAACGTGTCATGAAAAACATACAATAATAGTAAGACACTGAAAAAGGGAAAGGGTACTCGTTACAGAAAGCCTACGGTTCATAAACACTGTAACATAGTTTGGTACGTATCATACATAATACTCCAAAACTTTTAGAGGAGAATAAAAAGATAGGATTCTCCTGATAAAATGCGTACCTTGGGGTTACCCTGGTACGTGCGGTGGTGCGAAATCAATTTCTTTATTCCGTAGTACACTTCAAAAACTTGGTTCAAGGCGGAGCACTTCAAAAATTCAACTGGCTAGAATAACAAGGTCAGGCTCAGTTCAGTTCAGTTCAGGTCAGGTCACAGGACTTGTTGCCTGAACCAGTAAACGTCTAGTTTCCTGCACTGCGGGCCTAAGAAGTTCCTGCTGTGCCGCGACCTTCAGGCTTCCAGTTTGTGTTGCGTAGGACACTTAACGGACATGGCCAATTGAGCCTCCAGAATCCTTCAGATGATATGCACATCAGTTATGCCTCCGCCACTGCACAGAATATTTCGTCCAATCCCTGCCAAAAATGAGGGGAAAACGTAAATCAATATGGCTCATCAACGGAGAGGGACGTTATGCATCGTGAGAGTTCACCGGGACCGTAAGCAACAAATAAAAGCGTCAATTTCACCTCAGACGGACCATAGATTTGTCTGCCATCCATCTAGTGAGCAAACCGAAAACCCACGGCCAGTAATCATCTCGTACCACTTGCGATCTAAGGCGCCGTGGAAGGACCGGACGGTCTGCAGGTCTATCATCTCACCAGGAAGACTGCCCCATCTGTTTACTAACTTGCTGCTAAAGAAGCTCGATCCAGTCATCAATCTATTTGTAACTTTCTTCAGCTTCTATCCGCTTCCTATTGTTCTGGAATCTGAAGCCACTTGCAATGGACAATCTGGCCTGAGACCAGAAAAAACCTCTATCTTGAACGTTCCCATAGCATCCCTCGAGGTCTCATGCCTCCTAACGGGGAAGGATCCAGACCACAAAGTCTCTAGTCGTGCTTCTTTCCCCTCTGATTTTCAACCATTCGCGTGGCGAGACGTTGAGATTTCTCCAAACAGGCGGCTTTCATTTTGCAGAAGGGTGCTCAAGACTGCACGCAAACTTCTGGGTGAGGTCGCACTATAGCCATGTAAATAGATACGAATATTTCCGGCTGCTGGCATGACAATGCTGATCGCAGTCCAAAGAACCCACCAAGAGCTTCTTGTGCAGCAGCGGTGCAGTGGTCGGGCCGCTTAAAATCATGTCCACGATGACCCCGAAGTCCTTAGCCCTACTGACTGCCCCTATGGTGAACAGCCCTCGGTCACGAGCGAGAGTTAGGTTTTCTGTTAGCCTTGACAACAAACGGCTTCCTCCAGCCTTCAGGAGTAAGCCCTGCTTGTATGCCCAGCTCAGAACAGTACCTATATCCTTGCCTAAATTGACCTTACCCCAAGATTCAACTACCTTCACGTCATCAGCAAAGATGAACCCTGGAGAATGAAGGGTGGATGCCGGGTCTTTAGCGGACAACGAGAACAGCTTCGGGCCTCCGACGGATCCCTGAGGCACACCATTGGTGACATCCACCAAACTGGAGAACCTGTCCCCAAGTTTCACGTAAAGCGTCTTGTAGGGAATGGAGTCCACCAGCAACCTCTTTACTGACCCTCCTACACCTAATGTCTCTATCTTGCACAGCAAAAGACGATGCTAAACGGAGTCGAAAGCTTTGCTAAATTCTAGGTAGTACATCAACTTGCATAACTTCATCCAGTGTACCTAACATGTGTGTAAATCCTCCCCAGCCTAGTCATATACCTGTAATGTTGAGACTATCTTCTTTATTTTATTGACCCACGAACAAGTACAACACGCATCAATCATTACACTTCAACACTTACTCATATTTTGCTCGCGTGAAGTGGCATAATTTTGATTTGAACTTGGACCGCCGTGATGGTGGTGCCTGACATTGACTTTTGTTGAACTCCGGTTCTCGGTGCTAGACATTGTGGCCGGACAGTTGAGGTTCGTACATATTTATATGCGTATAACTTGTTGATCCGGTACCGTAGAAACTGCGTTTCAATGTTGTTCTGGATTTGGGATTCATTTCAATTGGCTACGCGTTACTCCCGATCGGAATAAACTTTATAGAACTCAGTTTGGAATCTCCACGAGGCATTTACTCGGAAAAGTCAAGAAGAGGACAAAGGCAAACCGAAGCTAGAGAGGAAATAACCGGGCAATTCCCTAGATATTGCTTGGCCTGCTAATCTTTTCGGTGCAATTTCATGTACTTCAGACAGTGATTTGGAGTCTTAAGGTTATGATGTTCATCGATTGAGAATAGTTGAATTAGAAACCTCGCTTAGGCAGGCTAGGTATGTAGCCGAATCAGCTAGGAACGAACAACTCCCAAGACGGGAGCTAGAGGTGACTTTGGAGACCATGGAGCATAAGGCCATTCAGCCTAGCAGTTCCGTGGAAAGACTGGAGTTGACTTGTGCCAGCGTAACACAGGCTATTGACTTACCAAAGGAGGACTTGTCCCCGTTTGACGGGAGAGCAGAACAGTACTTCAAGTTCATTGAACAATACGAGGACTTTGTAGGAAGGAGAATATCCTATCCAGAACTGAGATTCCTGTATCCGCTACGTTACTGTCGTGGAAGGGCCAGGGAAGCGATCGACGGGTACTCGATGGTGGATCCCGAAGAGGGTTACACTCGGGCCTTTGGAATCCTGAAAGATATAATAATAATAACAGTAATAATAGTAATAATAATAATGGTATATTTCTGGGCCGTGGCCGAGAGCCACCCAGGTAAGCGTGTTCATAGTTTACAATATCACTGAATGAGATGGAAAATTCACAAATTTCAACTAGGGATTCGCACATCACAGCAATAATGGAATAAGGCTAAGGAGAGTTTAAATGATGCAGAACGATTAGAGAATACACGGCGAATACGAATTGATTTCGAGTCAACTGCGGCAATAGTGACGAATCGGCCGGATGTAGGAATGTTCAGGCGCACATTGGCTTAGGACGCGGAAGATATAATATTCACAAGAATGACGCAAAAAAATGGTCAGCAGTGCACACTCATGTTCACCTAAAAAGGCAATTGTGTTGAGACAAAGTAGGCAGAGAAGAACTTCATGAAGGTTTGCGGAGGAATATTAATTTTCATAGATTTATGGATATGAAAAGGAGTAGCACCACCTGAAAAGGTGAGACAAATCCCGTGAGAAGTATTGTGTATCATCTGGTGTTGGCAGTTCGCAGCTAGTGGAAGATGGATAAAGTTCTAGGAAGGACTCATCAGCGATCGGAATGCCGTGTCCAGGAGGAACAAAATAAGGCAAGACAAGGGTGAGAACCTTTGCAATGGACCAGGCTGT
Organism: Fasciola hepatica; assembly: GCA_948099385.1. Classification (NCBI taxonomy): domain Eukaryota; kingdom Metazoa; phylum Platyhelminthes; class Trematoda; order Plagiorchiida; family Fasciolidae; genus Fasciola; species Fasciola hepatica. Next base: position 825,998 of record CANUEZ040000012.1, on the reverse strand, counting down.
GCTGGTAAATTGGCAAATGCATCATTCCGTTGAGTTTCTTGCGGCTTTTCTTTGTCCGTGCTGGGCTTTTTGGGCAAGGGTTGGCTGCGGCTTTTGTTCTCTGCCTCATAATAGGAAGGAGGAGGACATCGTTGAATCTGGACCGATCAATACTTATTTAGGAGTCCTCGCACGATGGCTTCGACATCGAAGGGTCTTGTAGTGAGAATTCTTCAGTAAGCCTCAGAGTGGAATATGCAGCCATAACAGGACTTCTTATGGGTTAAACCCGTTGGCTTAATGGTACTCGCGGTAGCCGGCCTTTGGTGCGGTTGTAGACGGGCAGAGAAAAAGATAAGCTGTCTGCACGAAATGTCACAGCCAGGCAATGTGATGGCCGGGTGGTTCTGAAATTGGAAAAGGAAGAATCTCAGTCTGAGAGATCATCCAGCTGAGGGTTAGCATGAGCAAAACAACAGATAAAGGTGCGGAGGTTGGAAATTAGGCACTACAGTCACAGTAAAATGAGGAGTCGTTGGTATTGTGGTTCCGTGTTCGTGAGGGCTAACTGGGCTTATACTACCAAGCAAAGTCATTGATTACCACCTCGGCTGTTCACCGGGAAGCCTTATCATTCGGGGTTAATAAAGCCGTGGAGGTGCTTTTGAACTAGGGTCTGAGGGCTAGGTAAGAAAACAGCTGGGCACCACAAAGAACCTTGAATGGCATATTTGCATAATAGGTCTAGGGGACATACAACAAATCCCACAGTGGTGTATTACAGTTCACAAGGAAGCAGCTGGGACACACTGAGAACCCAAATGGCAAGTTTAGGTGACAGATCCGGAGGATGTACGACAAATTCTATCGTGGGGTATCTACAGGTCTAATGCCGCAGGTTGTTGTTAGATTAGGCTGTAAACTGGAGAGTGGGCTGGATTCTAGGACCAGAGGAACGCCGCTTTCATACGAAAAGGAGGAAAAACAGATAACTGGTCGAAAGATACGGGCGCTTTTCTTTACGTTCTTACATGTATGTTTATATATGCAATAATATCTACACGGATATAACTAGCGCTTTGATGAGGCACGTCTGTCGTCTGATGTATCGACTTCTTGTCCAGAGCCACGGTGGTTTTGTAGCTGACGTCACCAAACATGCTTGGCGTGCATGGGAGGGTACAAGGTGGCTGAGAATTAGAGCGGGAGGTGGGTCAGCATATGTGGAGAGACCAGTTCGCTGTTACTCCAGTCAGTCTCGTATGTAGGAACCAAAAGCATGTCAAGCAGACAAGGGCAGTGCGGGGGTTTCCCTTTCACAGGGTCAGGTCTGAGCTGATGGGAGACACCCATGATTGGAGGTCTTCCACTTCCTTCACAGCACGATATACATGGTATTTAGAGATCAAATCGATCCCACTGGGTCTTTTGTTGTTCCCATTCTTTCTTTTTTAAGCTTTTTTCTCACAGAAGGGCGGATGGGCCCGTATAGGAACTTTCCATAGGCCCTCTGCCCGACCGTAGTTTTCCGCGTATACATCATTTTTTGCCACTGCTGGGGGTGGCCTCTTTTCCCCACGTCCGGATGCAGCTATGGTGAAGGTGCCGTTGACATCAGGGGTTTCGATTGCATGGACAGAGAAAATACAGAGTTTAGCTAGGCGAACACGACGAGTGTTGTAATGTACGCGCCTGCATATATGTTTAAGTCTCGGACAGCGCCAGATCGTGCCTAAGACTGCCAGAGGCCGTTCTTGTGTGGTTGAGTTAGGCTGCGCCAGTAGCAGATGTTACTTCAAATACGGAGAGAGGATAGCAATCTAATTTAGGTGATGGATTCGGAAATCTTGGCCACATAGACTGGCTTTCATGAAGGGAAATATAAAAGGAAGAAATTGAGGCCAACAGGTAGCTATTGGAAGGTGGAAGTATGGGATGAAAGATTTTCAACCGGGATGATTGAGGGAAGCAAATTACGGCCGGGCAAGGAAGCTGAGAGGAGCGGAGGCCAGAATAAGTAAGAGAAGAGTGGAAGGATCAAGGAGTAAAGTAATGGGTGGTGGGACTTAATGTCCCAGGATCCAGCACCACTGAACCATTTGATGCTAAGGGGAAAAATCAGTGGCTAAAAGCCTTGAGCTAGAGGAAAGTTGTTTCACATGGCTGCCCTAGTACTATTTAGCAAGGGAGGCAGTAATTGTCTAGACATAGTTGTGAAGACCTACTGGTGAATTAGATAAGGCAGGGTCGTATAGGGTTAGGTGATAGTAGGTGAACGAGGGCAAGTAGCGGGAACCGGCAGGCATCTAGCTAGTTATAGTTGTAAGCGGCAAAACTTTATCCTACTGCAATGTGGGTTATGTGCGGTATCCGTAAAAAAGTGATAATAAATGGTAAGCCTAGCGTCTGTCGTTAGGCAGGAAATGGTAGGTTTGGGATATGGTGCTATGATCCTAGTAGTTGAACCCGTTTTCAAAGGCCAGCTCGACGGATAGCAAAGAGCGGGAGGGGAGACGGAAGCTAGGGTTCTAAAGTTCGATGCCTTCTTCATAGGCGCGATCCTCAGATATGCTGGCGTTAGTCAAAGATAACATATGACTAACGGTAAGTTGTGATCTTGGGGCATGGCAAAACTGGGCTTTTTACGCACATTTGAGAATAGTCAGGGGTAGCTTATTCCAAAGCTCTGAATATTTAACGAGAAAGAAGTTCGATCTTATTGCCGGCCTGGACTGTGGGATGGTCACACTGAAGTCTCTGTGGCTCAGGGATAAGATGAGGAAAGAGAAAACTGTATAGAGTTGGTAGAAGTGAGCGAAGAGCGATGAATAAGTCTGTATGGGAGAGACGAGTTAAGCCTGACATGTCTAAGCCATACGGGGTCACGTTCCAGCAGAGGGTGTCACTCTTGGTAGCTCATTGGAGAAGAGTCTCCTATTAGCTTCTTGGCGAGGGTACGCTGGACCTTCTCAAGGCGTATTCTATCCGCTTTAGATATCTCAGAGGAGATTATAGGACAATATGTGAGGCGGAGTCTAGCATGAGATTGATATTCAAGGGGAATAATACGTTTCATTTGGAATGATCTGAGAACCAGGCCTGTTTTGTCTGGCCCTGGCCGTCTGAAATGAGACATGTTCCGAGAATGGTAGATTGTTAGTGTATCAAAGCCCAAGATCCTTCACTGATGAACCTGGAGCGGTGGGTACTTGGTTCAGTGACAGAGTTCCGGGGGGGGGGGGCTTAACATCTGTGGGTTGTGTAGAGACTTTTAGATGTCGAGAAGCACATCTGCCATGAAGTGCACCATTGATCAAGTTTCTCAGGATCATTATATATTTCAGACATCGCAGTGCTCAAATCTTGATGGCGGAACTCAAACGATTTTGGAGTCGTCGGCGAAGAGGAAAGGCGTGCCGTGCTGCACAATCGAAAAAATGCCGTATTATAGATTAAGAAAAACAGCCGACCAAGTACACTTCCTTGTATAACTACACTAGTGACAGGTACCGGTTGTGATAGATGACCGTTGGAATATACAACCTGGGTTCGGTCCGACAGGTAAGAAGTGATCCATGATAAAAACGGGTCATGAATGCAGTAGGCCTGGAGTTTCGTTAACAACCGGCGGTGAGAAACTCGGTCAAATGCCTTGGTCATATCGAGGCAGATGATTATCATAGATTTGACGCCGTCAGCTGCCGTGGTCAGTATGTTAAAGAAATCAAGCTGGCATATGGCACAAGAACGTGATTTTAGGAAGCCATGTTGACCGCTGTGAATGAGGTTATAGGAAAGAAGACAATCGGACATCCGCTGTTTAATCAAACGCCCCACTATTCTGGCAGCTGAAGGGGTACGGTTAATAGGACGACAATTTGAGGGGTCATGCAGTGGACCATTTTGTGGTTAGGAATAATGGTTGAAGTTTTCCACTGAGATGGAAAAAGGCCATTTTTAGGGATAAGTTATAGAGATTCATAAAGATGGCAGCGACTTCAGTTTCACCAGGACGAAACAGTGCTGGGGGGATGCCGTCACAGCTAGGGCGGGAGGAGGGTCTAACACGCAGCAGTAGGCGGGACACGTAGTTCAAAATGAATTCGATGCCAGAGAGAACTTGCTCGGTGATGAGGGGTTCGGGTGGCGGATTTGAAGTGGCGCCAGTGGTCATGGATTCTGAAAAGAAAGGTATTGTGCGTTTCAGCGATTTCGGCTGCAGAGCTAATTTGCGTATTTTTTCCCAAATTAAATGGGGCATCCCCGAAGTCTCTCTCCGATTTTTGCTCTTCAGCAGTCGAGACAATCGGCGAGATATGTAGAAGGAATTCAAGGCCAAAAGCTCCTGCTCTCTCAGCAGTTCATTAGTCCGATGACTGATGGTTACAGAAAGGGAGTAGAGTTGCAATAATATGGAGGAGTCTCTGGTTTTATTAAAGATCTTCTGCAGTTTCGCATGTTTATCATGCAGCCTCGTTTGGTAGGAGCCGCGGGCTTGAGAGCGGTTGGTCCCGATGGTGGTGATTGTTGACAAGCAGCTATGTAGCTTACAGTAGAGTACGTCACTGGCGAGCTGGGGGTCGTGCTATGGGAAGTAATCATCTCAGCTGACGGATCGAGGCATGGGCTTGAGGTCTACGGGTCCGGCTATCAATATGTAAAATACCTTTCCACGGTCACTGCCTGGGAAGAGGTTGAGGGCGGTAGTTATCACATCTGATAGGCCACTGGTAAATATCAGGTCAAGTATGCTGTTTCCTCTGGTTGGTGTCATTACTTGCTGAACCCAGCCCCCTGCTCGTATGGTCGAAACGAAGCTCGTGAAGTATTGCTGTGATGGCATCGTGTCCCAGTAAATATTAGGTGCACTGAAATCGCCAGAAATGAGTTTTGACGAACAGGATAATATTGCTGAGTGGTCAAAGGCGTTGACTACATGGGCCAGGTCCGTGATGTTTGAATTGGGTGGTCGATAAATGCAGCCGATATGGAGTGGAGAGTTGGCCAGATGAACCGTTACCCATATTGAGTCCTGGACGACGTCCAGTGTTGGATCAGAGAGAGGAATGGTAGGCAAGCTGTTTTTAACGTAGAGTAGACAGCCTCCTCCATGACGACGACGATTTTTATGAAGATTTGGTACCAGCATAGAAATTTGGTCCGACGGGACAAAGTCATTTAGCCAGGTTTCGGTCCTGACAATGATGTCGAAGTCAGATGGTAGTACTATATTACGGAGAGTGTGGGTTTTACTAGGTGATGAGCAACCGTTAATGAGGTGCACGTTAAGTGCAGCTGTGTCCTCATGGCGTGGAATAGGAGCAACCACCGGGGGGTGTTGGTGGGAAACACTATCGAGATGGTAAACATCGTTAAGTGGGCCCGTAAGGTCAGGACTGTCGCGTATAGAAGCAATGGAGTCTAAACAGAAGTTAGAAGGGGGAGCCAGCAGTGTAAAGAGGAGGTGCGGCTGGGGTGGGGGTGCTGTCAAGAAAAAATTAGCCGTTTGCGGAGGTGGGATTTCCGGGGTGGTTGGAGTAACCAGGTGGGGTTTGGATGCTGAGGTAATGGGTAATGGCAAGTGAGAGGGTAGAAAGTAGTCGAGACGGGGTTCAACAGCGATACGCAGGGGGCGGGTAGTTATAACTCGACTAGGACCGAAGAAATAACTGTAGTTGGTTGTGCTGGTCCATCCTGTGTTCGGGAAACAGCTTTGAGCTTGATAACCGAGGCCGTTGGTTATCATTCAACTGGGGGTTATTTATCTGTGTCATTGGAGGAGAGGGAAATTGGTTACAGAGGTTCGGCGGAAGGTGCTAGTCCTCAGCTAGATGACTGAGAAGCTGTTCCGGCATACTTGGAAAATATGGTGTTTGGTCCCGATGTGTGATGATGCTTACTTGGTGGCCGCTTTCGCCTGTATTGTGAAGTGGAGTTGGGAGGGCCTCATCGATTAGCCGAGGTACCAGTCTAATACAACCAGGCGGGGTTGGCTGCTTCAGGATGATGCAGGGTTGCGTCCTGTTCGCCAACAGGCATGGATTATTTGGGGTTTACTAGGAGTGCTTGGTGGAGGTTCTAAATGGGGCTCCAGGAAGACTTCCAGGAGGGGATTACGGGAGTAGCCGGAGTAGCTGAAAGCTGGGGGTGGACACAGAATTTTGTCGGTTGATGGGACGATTGGCTATATAGTAGATCATGGCTTTTATGAGCGATTTGTGTTCCCAAGACCGTGGGACATGAGTTAGGACAGGACAGGCTGCTGGCAACAGACTTCCCCGGAGTTTTTCAGTGGTGAGGCTGTGGGAAGTAGGTTGACGTAAGCAGCAGCAGGCCTGGATGCACGGGACTTTAGTGGCTCTGGGCTAATATTGGGTTTGGTATGGATACCGTGGCCATTTGTGGGAGCGGAGGTTGATGGTATAAGACAAGGTCTCTTGTTAGGAGAATTTGCTGGAGATGGGGTGATGGTCAGGTTTGGGTCAGCTAGCGCAGTGCAGGCAACTGAGTGCTTTTGTGTTTCGGGGTGGCTCGACAGGTGGCGAGACGACGCGGCGACTGGTACTTCAGCCACAGGTTGCGTTGGTGAAGCTGGGGTACTTTTTAGTGATCGAATAATTTCTCTTTGGAGGGGCGTTTTATCCGGTAATATTCTGATTCTTTTGAATGGGGTGTCGCTAGCAATGACCTCTCCAGCTGATACTTCGTCAGCAAATTGGAACTTCAAAGGACAGTAGTTACTTTGTGATTTTTTGCGCAGCCGAGTGCAGCAGCACCTGTGGTGTGCCATGTTGCCAGCATTCAGTACGGCGAGTTTGGTTGACGGCAGGGGCAGTCGTTCAGGAATGTTAAAAACTATCGCGTTTTTGGCATTGGCTATAAGCTTATAAAGTTTGGTCGCAACTGAGCCCAAGAAACGGCCCGCCATTGCTAGGCTTTGGCGATTAGCTAAAGGGGCGGGTTCCATTACGCTAGATATAGGGGATACCTTTATTAGAATATCATCGATGGACTGGATCTGGTTATACAGGTTCGCCACTCTTTGATCTACTTCGTTAATCTTCTTGTTGACTAAGTCATAACCATCAACGAGAGCTGCTGAACATGGACTGAGTGCAGGCTGAGGTTGAGTGTTGCTGGTTTTTCTGAGCCTGACTGTGAGAATTGACTGGTTCGCACCCGAGAACTTGGCATGTTTATGGAGGACTCTCGGAGCTTCCATAATTAGTTCTGGAGATACTGTGAAGAAGGCAGAAAGATTATAGATCATTTAGTTGAACTTTTCGAGAGTGTAAGGCTACTTGGGTATTCTTCCTAAGCCTTCCTAGCTAAGTCACAGATGGTTATAAGCTTTATAAACATGAAATCCAAAGATAACCTAGTGAAAATAGAGGCCCAGTGTATTGCAGCGAAGCAACCATTTACGATCGCTCGGAATTTGATCTATGGTGTACTATCAGGAGCAAAATGTTCCAAAGGCGAGTCGAGCCCTCTGGTCAGTCTGGTGATAAAAATGCAGAACTGCGGTAGCGCACTGGATCACCAAATTACCGATCGGCCTCGAACACACCTCACCCACTGGAGACCATGGTGCGCAGTTTGCCCACAGAAATACAAGGTAGACGGGCCGAGGAAGCCGAAGGGATCAGTAGATTTGGGCCAGAAACTACTTTTGAAGACCTGAAGCAGTTCATAAACCGTCATGCCCGAATAGCAAACAGTCGTTTCGGTCAACCTGTTTGCGGGACGAGCAAATTGCCTAGGATTGCGAGGGCGCAAGGCTGGACCGGGGAACCAAGTAGAGGTTAACCATGGGCAAATGCACAAGCACTATTCCGCGAGTGTAAGAGCTTGCCGGTATGTAAGTTTTGTGGGGCGCGACACAGCCTAGTGAAACGCTCTCGCTTCCGCAAAGTAGACGTCGAAGAACGACGGGAAATGGCTAAGAGGCTGGCCGCGAGCTTTGTCTGTCTCAATGAGTCTCATCGAGCAGCGGTATGCCAAACAAAACCCAGTTGTTGTCAGGGTGAATGCTATGGGCAACACCATTACCTATTGCAGAAACCCAAGAAACTGGATGCCAAATAAATCCCGAGGCCAAGTGTGGCCTGCTCGATGTCTCGCTCCACTAACAAGCCCATCCGCCTGGGAGTGATAGCTTTCTGTGTAGAAACCCCAGTTGGGGTTATAAAAGCTTTGGCCTTCGTGGATAGTGGCTCGGATACCACTCAGGTGAGAAAGGATTTTACGGAGGGATACGGGATCAGAAGGAATCGATCTTTATGGCGGTGAGCACAGTGAGTTGCACCCGGACCATTCAATCGACCAAACTGCACACACAACTTCTTTCTTTGGTCCATTTGGTTTATCACGGACTCCGCCCACATCCATCAGCCCAACTTCGCAACTGTATTCATCGGTTGTTGGTGCTTTTCAATATCCGGTATTCTATCTTGGTGAATCCTCTCAGACAATTTTGGTCCTCGCATCTCTCTGGTAATCATGTTCAGCTCTTAGATAACGATTACCAAACGTAAATGCTTACCTGTAATTTAAATGCTCATCTTTGCGACTATCAAGGCTATGCATCACAAACTGATTTGTCGCTCAGTTCCCATTTCCACTTTGGTGCATCACATTCCACCTTTCTGAAATTGAACATTGTGTGCAACAGTTATATGTTTACGTCCGGCCACTTCTTTCAACATCACTTAGGCAATCACTCTCTACAAGGGAGTCCTTCACTGGGTATTTAACTGACTCAGCCGATATTTGGTCACTGAACATTACAAGGGTAATCCTCGAAAGATTTTGCTTGTTCTTTGTCCGCAAATTCATTTCTTTCGTCGTCCGATTTCTAATCAAATGACGTGCCATATTCCGCGGAGCGCCATAGTTGGTTCATGTCTCCCTTGAAAACTTCTTATTCCCCAAGGTCAACAAAACTTTCGTCAATTCTGTTTGATTCTCTCGTTGCACAGTCCCTTTTTTGTAATATTTGATTACGGGTCTACTACTTCCAACCAGCTCGACCTTGACTTGGCCGGGTTGGCCATCCCACCTTGAGTTCAAATCTGCCGGGCGCCGCCTCAAAGAATAACCTAAATACTTTCTCCTGTACAATATCCAGCGCACACACCTGAATCATTATCCTGAAATTCGGACTCTAAGTCCAGTTGTACCGTTTGATCTTGCTTTACGGATTGCCTCGGGGCAATCCGAAATAAACCGTTATCATCATCATTATCAACAACAATAGAGCAAAACCTCTAGGAGCACTCATCATAAAAGATCTGTTGATGAGAGCACCTCAGTCAGTGCAATCGACTCTTACTCAGCGGCCGCATCAAGACAGGGTTACGATTAAGGAGTGGCAGAGTAACGGAATTGATCTGCTGATCGGTTGTGACGTAACGGCAGCGCACTGGGTCCCGGTTCAAAGAATAGAAAGCTTCAAAGCACCCTAGCAGTACACCCTATATTCGACTGGACTTTACATGGTAGTTTAGGTGGAAGATACGACAACTTCAACTTCATTTCGGTGGAAACGGCGAACATTGAACAGGCATTCCAACAGCTGTATAACGCTAAAGTTGCTGACCTGGTCATTGATAGAGATGCCCCATCACGAGAAGAAAGGTCAGCTTTGAAAACGGTATGTAATGGATTTTTTTCTGGATTCCTGTCCCGTGGAGACCCAACAATAAACCTATGCCAAACAGCCGAGTAATGGCTCTGAAAAGACTTTTCTTCCTCAAAACCAGGCTAATTCGAGAACCACAATTGAGGATAGAATACACGTGGGCCACGCAACAAAACATAGACTTGGGTTATATAGAAAGAGTGGAAACAGCGTAGTCGGCACAAACTTGAGGTGGTATCTACTTCATCATCCGGCGGTGAACCTAAAGAAACCGGGGAAGGTCAGGGTGTTTTTCGACTGTGCCGCGAAATGTCAGGGTGTGTCACTCAACGACCATATACTACAGGGTCCAGACCGGACAACACCACTAGTCGAGGTCTTACGTCGTTTTCGGCTAGCAAAAGTGGCCGTCTCTGCGGACATACGTGAAATGTTTCTGCAAGTGGACATGCTCGTTGAAGATAAGGACGCCTTCCGTATTCTTTGATGGCCTGAAAGCGACAAAAATCGTGCACCTGACGAGTACAGGCTGACGGTACATCACTCCGGGACGATATCATCCCCCCTCTGTGGTAATTGTGTCATCCGGGAAACCCTCAAGCGTTTCGGCGGCACCAGCAACCTGTTAGGAAGAGCAATGGACCACTTCTTTGAGGACGATTTTCTGTGTTCTCTTGACGACCCAAATACTGCTATTCTATATATGACTGAACTGATCACCACTCCAAAGGCCGGAGGATTCAACCTCACTACATGGACTTCAAACAGCCAGGAGGTGCTCAAAGTTATCCAGAAGTCCAACAAAATGGAGTGTGCGAGAGAGCTTTTGGGATACTCTTCACAAATGGAGCGCACGCTCGGATTTCAACGAAAACCATGAGGTGACGAATTCATATTCACTCTGGACCTACCCAAAAGGCCAGCCACACGGAGAGGAATCCTATCATTAGTCTCAAGCCTCTATGGTTCTCTAGGTTTCGTTTCGCCATGGTTGTTACCGGGAAAGTGCTTGCTGCAGTTGCCGTGCCAGAAAGGGACGGGTTGGGCCGAACATCTCCAGAAAGACGATGACAAGCGATGGCACGACTGATTGCACAGTCTGGATCAACTTGGTGAGATCAAAATACAAATATGCTTAACAGGAATCAATTGCACAAACGATGCCCAACTCCACTCATTTTCTGATGCATCAGGAATAGGCCACGGGATAGTGGCTTACGGCTGCTGGGTAGACGGAAGTGGTGGGCGGCACGGTCAGATATTATTCGCAGAGGCCAGAGTGGCTCCACTGAAAGCGGTGTCCATTCCGAGGCTGGAACGGACGGCAGCAGTATAGGCCGTGAAAGCCGCGACGCTGATCAGAAGATGCTTCGATTGGATTAACTGGGAACCAAACTTTTGGACGGACTCAGCCACGGTACTACGTTGCACTGGCAACATTACCACTCGCTTTAACACCTTTATGGCCAACAGACTCACTTTAATCCACGAGTCGACTAAAACCGATCAATGGCACTATGTACAATCCGCCAGTAACCGGGCCGAATTCTGCTCAAGGGGCCTAAAAAGGCTAGAAAGACTGCGGATGTAGACAATGGGTCCGGACTTCCTAACTACATCTACAGAGATGTGGCCAACGCCATTATTACCTAAGCCTGATGATGGCGATATCGAGACCAAAAGAGTGATAGTGGCTACAAACTCCATGGGAAGCGTAAGCCCAATAGAAAAACTGTGCCACTTCCCCAACTAGATAAAAATGTTAAGAGCCGTGGTCTGGAGGGCAAGATTCAAATTATTTCTTATGATTTTGAAAGGCACACGACCACAGAACACGATATATGTGGGAACGATACTACCGGGCAAGCTGAACCAAGCCGAACTCGACGTTCTACACCTACTACAACTAGAAACTTTCCCGTTCGAGACCCGCTAGCTAACCAGGATAAATAGTAACACCAAAGGAAGCGGGCTGCTGTAAAGCAGTATACAAAGACTAAACCCCATGCGAGCCAACTGACTACTGAGAGTTCAAACCTAGAATACGAAGCAAAACACCCCATAATATCTCCCGGTAACGAGATATCTGGTAGATAATGTACATGGAGAAGAGGAAAACACAGGTTTGAACCACCAATTCAACGATATACGTCGACTATTTTGGGTGACAGAGGGACCATCGACGGTCAGGCGATTCATAGGCAACTGAATTGCCTGCCGTCACCGGAGTGCGGTAGCAAGCCAACAAATGATGGCCCCCCTCCCATCCGTGAGAGTTCATCTGGGATCGTGCCCATTCGTACAAATTGGCATCGACCAGTTTGGCCCGTTACTTGTAGGACAGCAAAGGAGCACGCAAAAAAGGTATGACTACCTGATAACATGTTTATAATCCAGAGCAGTCCATTTTGAAGTAGCGCATAGCTTGACCACGGATTCATTTATAATGGACTTTCAAAGGTTCATCGCGAGGCTGGGGGTAGAAGGCCCCCCAATATTCTGTACTGGGACAGTGGCTCGAACTTCGTTGGAGCTCATAAGCAGTTAGAGAAATGGTGAAACCGCCTGGACCACGCCAAAATACACAACAAGGCGGTAGCGAAGGAGATAGAATAGCACTTCAACCCACCTTATTCCAGTAATCGCGGTAGTATTTGGGAAAGGCTGATACGATCGACTAGGAAAATACTCACGGCCCTGACCTCAACAAAACCTCGATGACGAGAAGCCGAATAATTTACTAACAGAAGTAGAACGCATACTGAACAACAGACCCCTGGTGCCGATCGTCCCAGATCCGGAACGGGAACCGGCTCTCACTCACAACGAACTGTTATTATTGCGGTCAAACGTGGGAGCAGTCACACCGAAAACCAAAGTGGAACGTACATCATAGGATGGAAACAATTGAACCACCTGGCACAGGCTTTCTGGAAACTTTGGACGAGGGAGTGCCTACTGACACTGCAGCTTCGGAAAAAGTGGGTCTCCAAAGAGAGATCGTTCAGACGTGGCGATGTCGTCATCCTCGTGGAGAGCCACTTAAATGAAGACGAATGGCCGATTGGAGTGATCAGGGACTGCAGTAAAGAAATCGGTGGCCTCGAGCGCATGGTGGCGGCGAGAACGAACAAAGGAGACGTACTGCAAGATATATGTAAGATATGTTTGCTTGAAGGTGACAATGGCGAGGGCGAGGTTGACACTATAGGCCAAGCTAGACCCAAGTCTGCTGATACCAACGGAAACTGAATTTACTTTTTATCCCTCATGCATTCTTTTGCTGGTCCCAGCCCTTCACACTGTCTTTGAAGTATATTTGTGTCTAATTTCATAGTGTTTTTACGATTTACATTGGAGTTAGTTGTCGAGATCCTAATTTATCACACGACAAAACATTGTTTGTGCAGTAGTGAAAACTCTTGGACAAGCACTTGTTGACCGTTTGTATAAATATATCTACTTCTGTGACCTCCTATTTGTATTATTGTCTAACCTGTGCTTAAGTGGATAAAAGTTGTGAGTCAAACATACTTCTTTTGTGATAACGCCACACGTTGAGCCCCTGATATTCGAGTACCCTGTAGCAATCTCGATTTTTCATCGAGAATCCTCAGTACTTTACTCTTATCCGGGAAGCCTTTTCCCCCTACTTTCAGTTATCTGTATGCCTATCCCGATCATACCTAAGCCGTTTTTTGTATACGAATAATGTCGTATCATCCTCAGACGAAACTCTAAGACATCAAGGTACGGAGTATGACCTCGAGAAAACATGCAAGCTTGTCTGCTACTGGCTAACGATAGATGAAGCCCACGGCAACTTACTTATGCACTGAATTTAGGGTCTAGGTAGGTTAGGGCGAATCAGTAACCCTAGTTCTCCCTTGGATGTTGACCGTCACATGGGAGGATTACTTGGGGAGTGTAACGTGCATGTGTGTAAATCCTCCCCAGCCTAGTCATATACCTGCAATGTTGAGACTATCTTCTTTATTTTATTGACCCACGAACAAGTACAACACGCATCAATCATTACACTTCAACACTTACTCATATTTTGCTCGCATGAAGTGGCATAATTTTGATTCGAACTTGGACCGCCGTGATGGTGGTGCCTGACATTGACTTTTGTTGAACTCCGGTTCTCGGTGCTAGACATTGTGGCCGGACAGTTGAGGTTCGTACATATTTATATGCGTATAACTTGTTGATCCGGTACCGTAGAAACTGCGTTTCATTGTTGTTCTGGATTTGGGATTCATTTCAATTGGCGACGCGTTATTGACGATCGGAGTAGCTGCCACATCCGGTCGTCGAGTACGTCCATCTGAGAAGTGTAAGAGATTGGTTAGACAAGGTCTGTTTCTAGGAATTCAAGCTGGACTTGGCTTAGCACACAGTGCTCCAGTAAGTACTGACAGATGTGGTCACGGATGATCATATACAGAACTTTACGCAGGATGCTAGTTTAGCTTATCGGCCCATAGTTATCCTTAGCCGACTTAGATACTCTCTTATGTTTCTCCAGGAGGCCGCGATTTTACAGTCTAGAGGCAGCCTAATCTGGTCTGACATGGACCTGTACTGCTTTTGTGCCAGTGGAGCGATGATATCCGCCAACGGCCTGATGAAGGTCGGGTGGATGCCATCTGGACTCGCTGACTTGAAGCCGTTTAATTCATTCACGTACTTGAGCACGATTCCCTCTGAGAGATTTGGATCCTTTAACTGCGTGGGAGAGTGCACCAAGACCAAATCGACTCGTACCCCACTACCCATCCCAAGCACACCACCGAAGTATCAGGTGTTGTACCGTGGTCCTTGGTGAATAGCTGGCCCATGGTCTCCTTTGCCCTGCCCCCTGGCTGCACTTAGCTATAGAATGTTTTCGGCTGCTGTCTTACGCACTGGGCCAATTTTAGCTCAAATTCCCGACTAGGAGTTCGCAGGAGGCTCATAGTCTCATTTCCAGGCGTTTTACATCGGGTCCAAGCTAGCCGACTGTAGCAATCTTTGTAAAGTTTTTGGCGGCTGTTACTACTTGCGAATAACTTGGCTACTGCTGCCTTCTGCCGCTTAAGTTCACATTCCCCACTCCTTCGTCTCAAGAATGCAGACAAATCGTGGAGGGCAATCATAGGTCCATTTACGCCCAGCCGGGGCCCATCGACAGTAGCCCCCTTGCCGAGTCCCACGTCAGCCCCATTGCTCTATTACAGGGCTAATCAACGTCCGTACTACCGAAGTTTGTAACCAGCCTTGAGGGTTCCTTGGTTTGCCACATGATCAGGGTGTTTCTGAAAGGCACGTGGTCACTCTCGCCTGATGGTGCACAGCTTCGTGGTTTGGATACATCTTCCGAGAGACTGGTTATTGCAGGATCAATCAACTAGAGTAGGTGTCCAGCCTTATATCTGGTATTTTCTCTAGTATGTTAGCGCAATGCATTTGCATGCAACCACTCTAAGAAGCCCCCTCCTGTGATCCCGGCCTGCAGACTTCAACCGTCCAGTCAGTGTGCGGAAGACTGAAGTCACCCACTATGAGGGTTTAATGCGCGCCCTTAACTAATAAAGTCCGGATCCGCAGTAGGTGAACATCCTCGTTGCGGTCTGTACTCGGTGCCCCGTAGGCACAAATAACGTTGGCCTTTCGGCCTGGAAGGATGATCGTAACGGCGCATAGCTGGACATTCCGGGTGCATATCTTGGTCTGAGATTCAAGATGGTTTTTACCTGACCTAGTAAGGGTAGCTACCTCCTCTCCAAGGCAGTAGCGTTCCCTATCCTGTCTAAAGGTTGCGAAACCATTAGCCAATAACCCTGGCACATGATCCCTAGAAAGCCTCGTTTCAGTAACGGCGACCACTGAAGCACTGAGCTCCAGTGGGTCTCCCGAGTGTTCCACCCATTCGTTTCTAACACTTTGTGCTTTATTGTACACCACCACCACACCCGCTCCGACCGACGGACATCGATTTTTGTTCAAGCTTGCCTCTGTCTTGGATGCAGCATCCAAGGAGTTAGAAAGCTTCTGCACCGGCGGTTATCACTGGGGTACTTGGAGACCGTTGGGTTTCTAGGACGTGTTCCTTTCCGTCCCACCAATTCCCGCGAAAACTCACACCGGCCTCAGAATCATCTTCGTTTACTAGCACAAAGCAAAGGCTAAATAGGTCGCTGTCACGTTCACCCCTTCTTTGCGCACTGTGCGCTGGTCCGACTGGTGTGAGCGATCACGCTTTGAGGCACAAACAACGCTGGCAAGACTCATCTCTCACTTATCGACCCAATCCGGCGACCAGCTGTCTTGTCACCTGGGGTTCCGTTTTCGGAAGATTTGGGCTTGACACGGCACGAGTATTGGCTGCTGACGCAACTTGTTCGCCGTAGGCGATGGGTGACCACTCCCTCACAGGACCTCTGATACCTTCCAGTTTACTTATTCTGCAGTACTCATGACCTCCAAATTCGTGATTGTCGCCTCCACCTCTGACTGCTTACACCAACTTCAATTTTCACCTTCCGGAACGCCCTCAGTGACCAATGTTTCCGACGACTTCAGTAGCTTGTCTATCGCCGTCGAAGCGTTACCTCGAAAAGCGAGTGCGGCTTTCTGTTGTCCTTGTGAACCTTTCGCTAGTGCCGTTGCAGATTTCTCTATGGTTCCACTCTGCATTCCTCTGCGTTCTTCCTGCACAACTTGGTATCGGCCCCTGTTGTCGTGAGCTTCTATTACAGCCCTAGCCAGCAGCATATGCCTGGTATGCTCATCAATAAACTCGAGTAGAATTGATCCAGCGGTATTGGTGCCCATCCTGGCGAACGGAGACTTCCATGTCCCCACTCTGTAGGCCCTTTTCAGAGGAACGAGATGGGAAAACCCACGATGCGCAGCATATCCTTTACCCGTCTCCAAACTTTGTCTATTTGCGCCTTAGATTCCAGTACGAACGGCTTTGTCTAATTGGCAATCAGCAGCCTTGTACTCTCCTTCAGTCCAGTTAACTAGATCCACCTATGGGGGTTCATCGTGTGAGCTTCCAGAATCCGATAACTAGGTTCCTCTCCCATCAGGGCTTTATAAGTTGCCTCTTCTATTTGGGTTATATCCTCGCTTTGCCTTTTATTCTTCGTTTTCCGGGTCACCCAATCACCCGTAGCAGTCTATGCTACTGGAGTGGAGGAAGCTGCAATAGGGCAACGATCCACTTGGTTTCTAGTCACCAACCTCCGTTTACTTCGGCGATCCATAAAGGCCTACATATGAGCTTGATATTGCTTTTAGCTGAGGTGTCTTATGCTCACCACCTCCGCAGTCTTCACGAGGAAGCTGGACCTTATCACTACTGGACTGTTTAAAGTGGGCCAACCTTGCGTCCTCCTTGCGGAGACTACAGACCCATTCGACCCGGCTGTTCTTGCAGTGTAATGGATACACGTCATTACCAAAGAGGGAGTAGTTTGCATGGGTCTGTATTTTACATACATCACGTTGGATCCTTTTGCTAATCGCTTCCCATAGCCTTCGGCTAGGCACGGATATATCTCACACATCACGACATTCAGGAAACCAGGGAGGTTACAACCCGAAATCTTTAGCCACTTGTGAACAATCGAAACATGCTGGTCTATGCTGAACAAGTAAAACGGCAGCAAAACAAAATAACCACACCAAATTCAAAAGCTGCTTGAGGAGAACCAGAAGATTCTTCAAATGGAATGCCTACCCCGAGGTTACTCTGGTGCATGCCGTGGCGTGAAATAACTTTCGTACAATTCGAAATTTAGTTTAACGCAGAGCAGTACAAAAATCCAACCGACTCTGGGCCTACTAGTTCAGATCAGGTCATGTCAGGTTACAGGACTTGCATCTTTGTTCTAGTTGATAGGTCAAGGTTTTTGCATTGACAAGCTTCAGATGAATCCAGCTGCGCCGCAACAGTTCAGTTTAGATCCGTTTTCACAGTACAGGTAATGGATATGGCTAATCAAGCTCCCAGAATTCCTGCGTCGGTATTCACACAAGTTACACACCTACTAGTGCACAGTGTCGCTCGTCGAGTTCGCGCTAAAAGTAAGGGGGTAGCATAAAACCCTGTCGCATCGCCACTGTGAGGGTCGTTATACGTGGTTAGCATTCACTGGGGGCAGAAATTAAATGCTCTACACCGTAGCAGATTCCTGCTCGGAAATAGAAGAGGGTAGAAAAACACAGTTTCTATCGACATAAAAATGGACTCTAAAGCCCAGTCCAAAAATTGCACGAAGAAACGTGAATAAAAATCGGAGCGGAAAATTCTGAGTACAAAAACGAAGAAAAATGAAAATCGGCCACCAGCACTTCGAACAGGAGAGCATAAGTACATTGAAGGGTGACGAACTAGTTGAGGTGTGAAAAGTGACAAACCAGAAGAAGCAGAGCCAACTTGCTAGGTTTGTTGCCCCATGGTGACTGCTGAGCTACAATTAGAAGCTCTCTATTTCAAGTCGGCCACTGTTTCTTCCAATCAATTTTACCGTAGAGTTACTTCCTGAGACCCCCACTTGGTGCTCTTTCAGGGTTCAATTTGACTTTAAACTTAGAACTACACTCGGTACCTATTATCCTTGGCAGACCGGAAAAAAGCATGATTACACGCTTGCCCAAAGATTTAAATCTTCGGACAGCAAAGAAGTTAAATGGATAGCCTCAGAACGGTGCTCTGTTCCCCCACGGAAAAGCCTTTCGTTCGTTGGATATCCAGAAGGGTATATGCTGCGATGTTTGATCTAGCTGGTTTCACTAGACATGCAACAAGATAGCAAAGAAGGTTCCATTGACCTACCAGGACAATGAATACTTAACCTGGGCATGTTTAAGGTGGGTGGCACCTAGGAAAAAACTGTTGCGAGAACCATCCGTTAAGGGAGATAAGTTACACAGGGAAGCCAAGCCCAGCACCGGCTTGTGCCTAGAGGCCTGTGAGGTCAGTGATATCGTGGGTCTAAAAGGGGAAAGCACGACGGAAACATCCTTCCTGATGCCGGAAATTGGACCATCCTCCGTCATTCGTAAAGCGGAAAGGGCGAAACTGGAGCAAACGGTGACACGTAAAACCCTCAGGATTGCAGGTGAAAGGAAGACAAGCCTGCTGGCAGACCTTATCCAGGACCAGTCCAAGCAAATGGAAGAAGCAAAACTGCAAACTTCTTTCCTAGCGAAAACCATCAAAAAACCCGGGGCCAAACTGAGATAGCACTAGGGTGGAATAGAAATGTAGTGATAAACGGTTTGGCCGTGCAGTTCTGCAGAGGGACGCGGCAACGAAATCAGAACTTGACACAAGGCGGAAATGATATTCTCAGGCGAGCTTGAGTGCCAAACCAAGCTCTTTGTAAGAGGGTTCTACGGCTGGGTAGAAAGAGACCAGGTGCTGACGGGATAGCGCCTAAAACGCCGACCCTGGTCGATTTTGGCAATTTTAGGTATCGAGGGGCAGCCCTTGTGGCTGCGGGCCAGATCATCAGGAACTCTACAGGTAGTGTAACCACTGAACCTGATAACTGGTCATTATTAAGTGCCCATACAGCTTAGCCATACACTAGAATGCCCTGGCCGTCCCAGTCAGCGGTATCTGCAAGCCCACCTGGTAAGTTTTCTCCGGTGTTGCGCCGGCTCCTCTGGTTATCCACAAGGCTCTACACAGTCAAGTTGTCCGGTGTGGGCGAAACGCATAACACCTCCAGCACTGTGCTTGATACCCACAGCCGAGCAAAGGGGCCAGCGGAACCACAGGAGACCGGTGAATTTTAGAACCCCATGGAACGTTATAGCGAACAGGAGCTTACCAGTAGCACAAAAGGTTAAGATAGGGTGTGGTGACAAGAGGAGGAAGCACTCTGGTGTAGAACTCGATTGGGAAACTGAAGCATCATAACCCAAAACGTTGACAGAAAACAGGTACATATCAGTGAAGCAGAGCGACACGTGCAGCCATGGGAATAAATAGGGGGACTAGGGGAGGAGTCTGAGGATACCGACTGCATAAATTTCTCAGGGTCGTAGCTAAGGGAAGGGGAGAGAGTAAGTCCGGCTTGCCCAGAAGATGGTTGTACGCGCAGTGTGGATATAGGGGACGGAAAAGTAGGAGGAGTGATGCTAGTGCAGAGTGCTAGCAGCGGAGCACGTAGCTTGAAGGAAAGACATCCCGTTTTTCATTTAAAAAATACGGACGGCCTCATTAGGAATGAAAGTTCGGTCACGGTTGGTGGCACTGGCGTGCGGTTACAATAGTCCCTCATCGATTCCTGGGGATGACGAAGGTCAGCCGGAGTGTATGGTGGCGGAAACCAGGATTGCCATGCCATGCCTGATACCCGGGAATTCAAGGCCCCTGAGGTTGGCTGGCACTCGACCTAGGCACCTGCTGGTTTAAGCTTAGGCAAAGGGATGGAAACCAAAAACTCGTAATCGCGTAAGGAACAATTAGAAAGGGCTTTCACCCGCGGCGCTGAACGGAGTGACCCGTTTTTTAAGATAGTGCGAAAGGAAGGATGGTCATTTCTTAGGCAGCTCAGTCATAAGGGATCGATGTTTACTAGGTCACAAAGTTCCATATAACTCAAGGGGGAAGAAGAACCTGGAAGCTGCTTTGAGGAAGCCCGCTGTACATTCTCAAAGGCTATTCGGTCTCTCCGTCGCATGTTCGAACCAGCGATTGAGCAGTATTGCACTAGGTGTCTCAAGCAGGACTTGAAATTGCCCAGTTCACCTTCCGATAGCTTGAAGGTTTGTTGTACGAGCCCTATCCTGCGGCATGCTTTAGCAACCCGCTTAGCTGCATGTTCCAAAAAGTCAAGCGCACGTAGACAGTGTGGACCCAAGTCACGTATTCGAAAGTTATTGGGTATGCGTTGGTCTTTTGTTCCGAATGTTCCAGCGGGGACAAGACACTTATAAATCAGAATACATCATTTTCGGCGGAAAATCTCATTTTCCAATTATTACTGAAGGAAACGAGAGGAAGCCACTCCCGTGTAATGTCATCCGTGGTAGAAGCTAACGCCGCAGGCTGGAAAATGTACAAGAACTTGATGTCACCTGCGAACGGGAAGGGAACTCCTTGTTGGAAGATGGTAATTATATCTTTTACTTACATTAAGAAAGTAGCGGCATATAGTTCACTACCTTGTGTCGCACCACTAGCTTTATGGAGGGGTTTGGACGTAGTTTCGCCCCTTTATACCGCTTGAACTCGAGCTGATAAATAAGAAGAGAAAAAAGCAAGCATGGTGTCCGCAATCCCGTATGTTTTGACCTTCTGCAGTAACCTGACGAGTGAAGCTAGATCGAACTCCTTGATCATGTCCAAAATGCTCGCGATTGACGAATTGCGAATAGTGACACCATCCTTGACCAGGTTGAGGAAATCTGTCCTGCACGCCTCACATGATGTGTTCTCAAGAAAACTATGCTGACCAGTGTTGATCAGACTACGGTTTAAAGGTGAATTGTCAGCCGTCCCTTAGTCACTCCCTCCATGATTCTGGACACGACCGGGGTGTGGTTCAACGGTCGGTGGTTAACTGGATCTAAAATTGATCCTTTTTTGTGCAAAGGTATAGTGGCGGAGGTCTTCAACCGGGAAGAGAAAGTACTGCGTCTTAGTGGCAAAACTAATGCGTTTGTCAACAACATTGGAATGTCTACGCCACCTTGGCCGAAAATGGCTGGCGGCAAGGCTTCTGGACTTGGTTTGTAGGACGATCTTGCTTGTGATACCAAGCCTGAAACCTCATACGAGTGAAAGACTATTGTTGAGCTGACAACCTAGATCAAAAAAGAAAAACGGTAGTAGTTAGTTAAATTGTGAGTAACTCTAGTCATAAAGAAAAAAATTGCGGGCCACTTTATCTATCTACCAAAAGGTACTTTTCAAAGAAGAAAAGGTATTTTAAACCTCACTATGTACAAGAGGTGAAATTCTCTGTCCATCGTCGGTACTCACTGTAAAGTGTTTACCACCAGTGTACCTTAGATGAAACCTGATGAGATTTGGAGGAGGAACTTCACCGAAATAAGTCTCGACAAAATGGAACAACAAGAGAACTAAAATAATTTCTCAAGGTGTAGAAGTCGTGGAAGACCAACCACAACGTCTTCATCATCGTCAGACTCAACGGACCCTATGGAAGCAGGCAATCCGCGCACCATGATGATATTTTATGGCACAGCTCTCGAGATGAAGTAATTGCCATTAAGGAAGTAAGCATGCCTTCCTTGAAGTTGGAAAGCTTTCGGGTGCTGTTCAATCTATGAGGCGGACACCGTGGCTTCAACACCTCGTCGATGTATAAGAGAGAACATATTTATTGGTTCCTTGATCGTCTGCTTTTCCGCAAACTGAAAAGGCTCAGGCGGAGAAGTTCCGAAATGGCCCAAAGGACCATGCTGTTCGAAATCATAAGCGTATCATTGCACAATAAAGGACTACTCCCAATATTCAAACAAAACTTTGTGCTTTTCCACAACTGAGTTCATCAACTTCCGTGCAAGTTGAAGCGCCTCCGAGATTTTGGATTTGACAAAATACAAGTGGCAATAGTCAAAAGGAGAAAATGACTGTAGAAATGGGCCGTTGATACTCCCTCCAAAGGAACTATGTCTAATGGCCAATAAAATTGACGGTATTCTGTAGATTTTCAAGATCGGTATTCGTCACGCACACGGCACTTACAGAAAAACGCAAGGTGACTGAGTTGCAAAGTGGTGCAACTTTTCACTAGCCTTAGTTACTTGATTTTTTGACAGAAGATAACCCTTATGGACTGGTGAATCTGTTCGCAGCCAAGCAAGTTTGTCCATAACACTTTGACACATTATGCATGTAGCCAATAGGAAATTCCTCAACCATATCTATATTCAACGACTCAAAAGGCGATTGGCCAACAAGATGTCTACGAAACATCTTGTTGTTTAACAAAATATTGGTAATTGAGGGGTACGTGATCTTATGTTTGTAGAAGACTGTTTGAAAACATAGCTTTCCCGACACAAATTTGAACACAGAAGTCAATAGCATCAAATTGCACGATGTATTCCGGACCATTTCGCTGCATCTGCACTAGTGCGTACTGCAGTCAAGGTGATCATTTATAAATGGTAAATTGAACGTTCTCATGAGATCAAAGGCAAAAGTGCACACACACACACACAACTAATGATAGCAAATGAAAACGCGTTACCAAGGCAAGGCAAACGTAATTATTCATTCTCGCTGTTTGCACATTTGAGGCTGACGATGGTTAATTGCTAATGCCTCCGCGTATCTCAGTAATCGTTCATTGTTTGTGACATAAGTGACCGTGAACGCCGTGCTCAGATTAACACAGTGATTTGTCTCCCACAGGTGTTTCGTAATGGATGACCTGAGTGTTCTGCGTGCGTTCGATGACGTCACTGATTGTATCTGTCCGCTCATTGTTCTTTGTAACCAAACCGGAATATGTTCAACTATTCTATTACGCAATTGTCTCTCCGTTCTGCCGATGTAGGTGGCTTAGCACCCACACTTAAACTAGTAAATGCAATTTGACTTGGCGTGGAGAGGCAGCGGTTCTTTTATCGATGGTAGTTTCATCCGGGAAGCTGTATAAAGAATGATGATGTTAGCGGCATAATACGTACGATTAACAGCACAGCTGAGGCGTCTGCTGATTAGGGTATTATTGTCATCACCTTTGTAAGGTAACTGTAGGTAGGCTGTCAGTTTTGGGACTGTGGTAACTTTCGTTTTGCTCGGTGGTGTCTGTGAGTGCTTGGATACAAATGATTTTGGATATCCGTTGGCCTCGAAAGTTTTGAACAAGGTACGGTACTCTTCTTCCAGCGTGTCAGTTGTACATATTTCGTGTGCTCTGTGGAACATGGTGTTTGTTGCTAACATTTGTTGCAACTGAAGTAACCGTCATGCGATTTTTTGCATTTGACAAATACTTGCGCCTGGCGATCGCCGAACAACAGCCATCAATTGCACTTGTTTGTTGTCTTGGACTCCGTTTATTTCGATCGCTCACCTTTGAACCTCCTTCAGGTCCCGCTTTGGTACCTACAAATGTACACTGACGTCCTTCGGTTGTTTTGGCTTTGAGTACACATCTACAGTGAAAAGTGTAGAAAAAGCTGAATGAACGGCACTTCCGAACATTGTCCAAGCGCGTGTTTTCGATGATCGGAAAGGGTTCAAACCACCAGTATGAGGCTGGAACCTAATCATAGTTGTCTTTATAGCGGCGCTTTTTAAGACAGCTTTTAAAGGGATGACTGCAATCTAAGGTGACAAACATGTTCGACTCAGCGTCACTCGTCATAGTTGGTCAAGGGTTTCCCATAAGCTCTCGAAAATCCGCAGGGAGACATCGTCTGGGAGGTCTGTTTATCTGAGATAGTGGTTCACCTATGAGCCGGGTACTTGATGTGCTCGGCTCCGAAGATGCAGTAGTTCTACTTTCTTCAAATTAGGATCCATAGACGTGGAAGCCTCTTGAAAAAAGACAAAAGTTAAAACCGCTTTCTTCACCTCCCCACTCCTCATCCTCTGCCACTGGAATTACAGACGTAGATGACGCCTGGTCCGCGCAAGAAGAGGTTATTTGTTGATGTCAGGCATAATGTCCACAACGGTCACTGGATAATTATGTTGTTCCATTTTAGTTTTTCACAAGCCACACGGACGTGAATTGCACTGTATAGCCGCATGCTTGGTGGGCAAAGTAATCTCAAGGTGAGCGCCTGGAGCATTAGCCCTCCATCGTATTTGCGTTCATTAACCTTTTGTGATCCATTAAGCGCCCAGCTGAGCGACGGATACGGCGCTAAACCAGGTCGTGTTAGTTGTTGTTATCGATAGAGTTTTCATCCATCTGTTATAGAAAATACTAAAAATTATGGATTCCTAGCTCATTCCGTTAACCCTTGGGAATTCAGGGAATTTTTTCCCAGCGGTGAATTCTAACCCAGCCCTAGTTTCCGTTACTTTCCCACCTCATTCACAGCATCTTTTTGATATTTCCAAATGCCACTTGTAGTAAAGAAGACTTCCAATACTATCCATTCCCATTCATACTCTGGTTACGAGGAAAAATAGGCTTATTCAAACTCCCGTGGCCCTAAAACAATGTTCGGTTGACCTCCGTGACTTTGTAGGCTTGGCGAAAGGGAAGAACGGCCTTTTTAGACCCAAGCTTCCCAGATATAAAGTCCCAGCCTCTGAAGTTGGAAAATACGATACCTTAACTCGCCTCCCTACTGTGAAACACTGAATGCATCGAACATTCTACCTCACAAAACCTGACAGCGGCTGGGCACTTTATCGACTGTGTTGCATCCGAAGTTCTCATAAGAGCGAGGAACTCTAGTAATGCGGTCGTCTTTAATGTCTCAGACAGAATACCCCTAGAGCATGTCAAGCATACACTGCTGAATGCATGTGGTATGGCCCACCTTCCTTGTCAAATAACAAGGCTGCGTAAGCTCGTTCAGAGCTTCGACTGTTCAATCCTTATGCGGTTCGCAGATGATCTATCTGTTAAAGAATTCGTTAAAATGCGTAACACTACAGCTTCCAATTCCCCCTGTAAGAACATAAAAATAGCCGAAGATAAAACCCCACTTCAAAAGAAAATTACTAGATCTCCCTCGACTTCCCCCACTAGAACGATGCCTGATAGTTCTTAGCCTTCGACACAGACGGCTGGTCGCTTCATCACTTCTTCTCAAGTCCCCACTGCCTTATCTTCACGAGCGCCTCCTGCCCCTTCACAACCACCCACCGCCCCCTTATCTGCTCCCGCGCTGAACTCTTAAAAATCTGATCCCACCACTGTTGCTCTAGACATTTCCGCTTCTGCCCAATTACTGCCAACCAGTAAAAGACGCCAACAATTGCCTCACTCTCCCACCTCATCGCCTGTTGGGTACACCCCCAACTTTAATTCGCTCGACGTTCCCTCCGGTGATAAACTACTCGCCGTCCAGAGGAATAGGTCTACCGGTCTTCTCATCTTTCTCACAAACCCCTCCTTCATTCAACTGTCCCCTCTTAAATGAACTTGCCCTAGCTCACCAAATAATATATGTATATATATGTCCCTCTCTCCAATGCATCGGTCGTCCCTTCAGATTCACCGTGCTCACTGCCTGCCAACGCCAAAATACGGCCTCCAAACGAAGTCCACTCTGCCTCACGTCATACTCCTCGTCTGATGACTATCTCTACTGCTCCCGTTACTGAATGCTCCATATTTGGCTTTCCATCCAACTTGTCTTACCCCTCCCATAATGTGCAGCCTTATCTACCACCCCACACCCCTGTTCCTCACAAAATTTCAACCCTGCCCTCTGCACCCCTCTTCAGCCAATACTCAATTCCGACTGGCCAGTATTTCTCGACTGCTCCTAATCACCCTCGTCTGATATCGACCCCCCAAACCACACAGGTTCTTCTTTTTGCTCCGACCTTCCCTCCTTAGTTGATGCCCAGTTTCACCACCCCTGAGCAGTCCCTCTTACTGCAACACTTACTCCAGATTGGCTGGAAGCCACCTCATCTGAACCTCCACTAGCCTCAACATCAACATATTCTCTTTTGACCCTGATATCCACTCCTTCCAATCGAGAAAGCCTGCCTCCTTTCAACTAACACCACCCCCCTGATGTGCCTATGCCACCTCCCGCAAATGGTATATCTTCAGCCTTATCCAACTCGCGTTCTATTCTTGGCAAGCCTCAGCACCTAAAAGAGTCTTCACAAATGATTGCGACATGATCTTTATAATGGAATCCTGGTTGTCTGAGAGCACTCCCAATGATCGAATATCTTTGATAGGGTACAGTCTTCTAAGGACCAACAGACCAAACCGGCCTGGTGGTGGGTGCCTAGCCTACGTCAAGGAAGTCTACACCACAACCCCTCTTTTACATACGGAGCTCGATTCTATTCCCGATTCTCTCCGGTTCACTATCAACCTCCAAAGCACTGTTCTCCACATCGGATGCGTGTCTCGCTGACCAACTGTTCCCAGTTCCCTGTTTCCACTTCTCATTAGGTCTTTCAAATACCTCTCTTTCCTTCCTCCTGGAACCAGACTTATTGCGGGTGACTTTATTCTCCCTTACATTTGTTGGCCTGCCCTCTCGGCCCCTCTAAATCTTGCGAACCTGGTCGCCAGCATTCATCCTGGTGGCTGGACACAACATGTAGTCGAACCTGTCAGAATTGGGAGCATACTAGAGCTGGTATCTACTCATAACATGCCTTTCATCGACGTGTCCGTAACACAAAATTTCCCCGGCAGTGACCATAAAATGGTTATCTTCCATCCGCCCTTGGTGGCCCACCTAACCTCGCACACCCCTCCAACAATACATTTTTATGCAGAAATTGGGCCTTGCTAGTCGTGCTTATTCGCCAAAAAAGTTGGGGTGATTATTTCCTCACCCATGACCCTCAGCTTGCTGCGGATATTTCTACTCCTTCTTTTCCGACTACCTGAAAAAGTTGTCCAATACTTCCCGGGCTAAACCTTTAAAGAGGTTGCCTGTCTCGCCACTCCATAAGAAGTATCACAAACTTCTCAAACAACTGTATAATTCCAATGAAATTTCAGTTTTTATTCGCCTAAACCTCTTCTCCGTACTTATTCAACGAATAGATGATCCGCGACTTCGTGACCAAGAAGCTAAGGCATTGAGTCATACCAACAAGTCGCAACTTCTTTCTGTGTTGCATAAGTCCAGAAAAGCTGATATTAAGGCCGACTTCCAACTTCCAACTCCGGATAATAACTATTTATCACCTATTTACCCTGTAAAGACGGAGCCTTCAATGCATTCTTTGCTTCATCCATAGCTTCAGCCACTGTCATTGCCCCTCCCCATCTTCACCACTTACCAACTCTGTCCTTTTTACGATACCCTCCGAAGCTAAAAGTATTTCACAACTACTATCGAGTGGCAAACCCTCCCCTCGATTAGGCCCCGATGGCTAACAACCAGCTGCCCTTGTCAATGGTGGACCGGATCTCCCCCTGTTACTGCCTAACCTTTTCGCTCTTTCACTTAATGATAGCACCGTACCTGCTAACTGAAAGCGCTGGATAATAGTTCCCATTCATAAAAAGGGACCTTTACATGAGGTATCCAATTATTGCCCTATATACCGTACCCCCATTTTATCCAGAATAATGAAAAAAATGGCTTAGGATCATATTATTAATTACTTATTAAGCCTCAACCTTGTTATTCACAACCAACATGAATTCCTCCGTTCACGATCCTGCATGACTTGTCAGTATGATTTCCTGAATTTTGTCACCAAATGCGCTGAAAGTAGCAAACCTTTTGTTGTTCTTTATCTTGACTTATCTAAGGTATTTGATCGTGTACCTCACTCCCACATTTTAAGAAAGCTACGGTCATTTGGCATTGCCGATCCGCTTCTTTCTTGGTTCTCATATTACTTATCTCATTGTCCACAGACTGCCTTGAATAACGGGCACACCTCTAGCCCTAAGCCTGTTACTAGCGGTGTTGTTCAGGGGCAGTGTTTTAGGCTCCTTCTTTTCTTCCTATATATAAATGGTATGTTTCCGACAATACTTGATGGCATGCAGTTTTTGTTCGCGGACGACATTAAGATAGTCTACACTTTTTCGCCTGGAAACCCCAGTACTACTATCCCGAAAATGGCCGCCGATTAAGCCGCTCTTGATCAACGGTGCTCAAACTGGGCGATGACATTTTCTGCCGATAGGTGTATTATTCTTACTTACAAATGCCAGATTCCTCCTGGTTCCTTATGCATCGGCCGTTCACCCACTGAAGCCAGCGCGTAGTAAAGACCTTGGTCTGAGTTATTCTTGCTCTTTCAACTTCTCCGAGCACGCTGTCTTCCAAATGGCGAAGGCCAAAATGTGTCCCGGTCTTCTGTTCAGACCCTTTCGGCTTAGGGAAAGCATTCTTTGCATGTACAAAGTACATGCCAGACCCCTTCTCGATTATTGTCCCCTAATCTTCACTAGTATGAGAAAATTCAACAGGATTATTATCAAATGTATTCAAATTGGATTCACAAAGCAGCTTATTGGTTGGTCGTCAAACTTAAACTACAGGGAATGATGCTATTCCCTCAAAATCGAGCCATTATGGCTTCGTCGCACCAAGCTAAATCTGGTATTTCTGTATAGGCTATTGACTAAGCAATCCTATTCCACCAAACAGTTGTGCTGCTCCTCGGATACTGGATATTCACTCCGTAATAGAGAGTATACTATGAAAACACTTTCCGCGAGGACTGTTCTACGCTCTAAGTTCTTTCTCTTCACGTACTCCAGAATCAAGAATGAATTTCCTTTGCACATCAGATATTCTCAGTCATAGTATGCATTCGTGCATGCTATTGATAAATTCCTTTCTGTCCCAACAGTTTTGCGCTTATTCAACGTTCACATAACCGAGGGTCAAGCTTACGGGAAAGGCCTCGACTTCTAAGCCATTGCTCTGCTTTCTCGCTTTACCTTACCTTCCTTAATAACTTCGCCGCTTTTGAAATTCTGAATGCTTTGTTTGACCGTTTATCAGTGGACTTCGCCATCGACCTATTTAAAGCATGTCTGCGTCCACTAATTGTTTTTCTATACCACCTTATAAAATCCTGCCAATTGCACTTTGAAATAAGTCCTTCTAGATGCGTCCACATTGATAGAGAGGCCACCGTAACACTGCTCACAGATCGTCAATATGCCTCATCCGCTTCGCGATTTATTAACTTTATTCAGTTATATCACGTCTGCGGCCCTGAGATCAACCTCAACAAGGCTACGGAAACTGCTTCAGTAACCAAACCCTGGTCGGCTATATATATATATATATACACTCACCAAATCCCAACGTCGTTACTGAATCTTACGGCTCTCAGTTATCCATGGTTCACCGTCTCTTTTTTTAGTCTCACTAGTCATGGACTGAGCTTCGCCTTAGTCTATCTACCAAAGGACCAATATTGAGGACTATCTATCCGTCATTCTCTATAGTACTCTTTTTCGTCATTCTGTTTTTTTTACGAATCCTCATCTAATTACTGACCCATGTATGTCTCGCTCCTTCAACGTCTCACCTTCTTTTCTGTCCTCTACTCTATAGCAACAGAATGGGCATTAGCTCGACACTCCTTGATATCCTTTTGCTTACTTTGCCTCTTTTCCACACCAGGTCCCACCACACATTCTTCCATCATCAACTCTGCGATTTTGGACTGGAAAATCCAGTCCCACTTATCTCATCGAGCTTGGCTCACAAACTGAAATCAACATCCAGTTATGATGTCACCAGTTCTGCCCCCACTCTATCCCCGAGCTGAGTCTTTTCCCTTATTTCATGCAGAACCTGGCATTTTTTTCTGCTGAATGACTATTTTAGATGAAATATTAACGGTCTCATTAAACGTTTTAGCCACACTTATGCTTTTCCTTTTTTAGTCTCACATTTCATGGCTTCAATCTGTCTTGGTGATCCTCCGCATCGACGAGCCCGGGCTTCACTTTTGTTTTTCTTTCTGTCAACCATTGATCCTCAGCTGGGCTATGCCCAGACTGCGTTTATTCACCTCATTTCCCTTTCCAGTTATCCTCAATGCCGGTCAACCATCTCGGGAACTACACTAACGACCTTTCTGGCTGGTGCGCCTGGATATTAAAGCTGTATGGCCGTCTGTCGATCGCTGTTCCCGTTGGCTCTGTTTTCCAAGTTCCCACAACCTGTCCAGTTGATCCTGGAAAGTGTACCCTTAACGTGGGTGCTCAGCTCTCTGCACAGCCATCAATGAACACTCACGCCAATCCCAACTGTGCGGGGCGCGGTCAGATCCACTGCTTTGGCCGGCGCACATCGGGTGTGCAGGCCGTCTGCAACAATATGCGAGCGCAATTAGGCTGGTGTATCATACCTCCTGTGTTCACTTCACGAAGTGTTCTTTAGTTTGGATGTCCAGCGCATGGTCAGTCCCACCCACTAGTGCCGGTCGTGGATTTCAAGCTCCAATTCTGCTCGCCCTTCCGCATTTATCGCTGTCCGTTGCGGACCGCATGCTTCTACCATTCTTCCGCCACGTTTCGCTCATCTATCGTTCTTGTCAGCAACCTCATCCCTTCCATGTCGTTCTACCTCTGCATACACACCAATCCTTTCTGTTTTTGTTCCTATCGTATTTCACAATGACAACCCTCACTGCATGATTTCTTCTCGCCCTATCCATTTTTCTCTGCTCAGGCCCAAAATACGTTCTTTTCTACCCATTTCGCCCCTGTCGGCTCCTAATCAGTATTCACTTGGTACCTCCATACGCCTATAAAGCTGACTAATCACCTACTTCATTAGCTACGAATGTGCGATAATTTTTTTGTTTTTCTTGTATCCCCCAGACACATCCGTAACCATTACCAATCACCACATAAGAACTCTCTGTTCCAACTTTTGTATTTTTTACGACCGAATGTATAATCCTTTTACCGCGTCCATATTTTCCATGTCTGAATCCTTAATTTTTCTGTAGATTGTCCGCTTAGGCACTGAACCGATCAGCAACTTCTGGCTCAATCCCTTGGTGCAATGGCTTATAAGCAAACAACTCTCCACTTCCATTCTCCCATCTCCGAAGCACAACTATTTTTCGTACATTTTTGTTCTATCACAGGCTTCCCCGTCCGGATTCTTTTCTTCTTCTCGGCCGTCATCCTGTGTTACCTGCAGTGAAACAGTCTGATTCATCATCTCTTACCCGGTTTTCTCTGATCAACACTCGTCTGCTTCGTACATTGCTCGCCACAGGCATCTTCATTTTGCCTTTCGGGCTGCACTGCTTTTCCGCGTTCCACTCAGTGTAATGTCAACGTGACGTCATCATTCCCACCTAAAGCTTTAAACCATGCGATCTGCCATTACCCGATCTTTCTGATCCTTCACTTCCTTCTTTCTCTTTTATGTTATTCGCTGTTACAACTGATGCGTGTTCGCACCACAGTTCTTCAAACCTCCAAGTTACCCTTCCCCAGTGATATTTTACACCTCTCCAACCACCGCGCACTTCCATTCACTCTGCGTTCTCCAGCCATTTTCACGGCCATCTTCTTTTTTCGTAATGTACTTCCATTTAATAGCGCATCATCCGTGTTTGACCTTCACCACATGTCACACCTGTAATAACCTCACTGTTAGATTCACTCTTACCTGTTTTCGTCGATCCTTTCCTTCACATTCCCTCGCCTATCAACTTCTGCTAACAGCCATCACTCCTGTGCTTCCAAAGTTTGTTCTCTTTTGCTGTTGATCCCCTATGTTCACCTGTCATAAAAAAATCATCAGGGTTTATCCAAGCTAATTCCGCACCATTTGACCCAACTCCACCCGTTCCGTTCAACCACTGCTACTTCCGTGTTTTGTCTCTTTGGTGCTATTCGCTCCTGCTCTGATATTTATGCATACATACATATTTTTGTGTCCATGTATTTTCTCTGCCTCTATCAGTTCTTCTGCCGCCGCTTTTCATGATATGCCTCCATTTTGCCCATAACTGTGCCTCACACTTACCGTATCTGGATACTTCCGTGGCAATGATGCCATCTGACTCACTCTTCAGGTCTTGCATTGCCAACTCCCTGTTTTCAAACTGACACCATCCATTCATTGCAATAACTCATAGTTCATGGCTACCTAGTCCCCAGCTATAAAACCATTATTATCTTCTTTTTTTTCTCTCTTCATTGTTCCTCGTAACGATAGTTTTTCGTGCCGATTTTCAGTCCTCCACCTGTAAAACTCCCAGGTTCCTTTCTCGCCCACTTGGCTCAGCCAGCTGCTTCATCTGACCTAGACCCTCAAATTCGCCGGGCCCATATTTTAATCCATCTCCGGGTCCACTTAAGCCCCCTACATTACTTCTTGGTGTGCACGCATTTATCTTCCTCTCGTATCTCCCCCATTTCTCCCTACCCCCATTCGTGCTACGTATTACTGAATTTTTCATGAACTTTGTCTGTCAGTTTTGTCGCTTGTAAAATTTTGATCATGCGTAAGGCATGTTTCGGGCGTCTCCGAAATAAACCATTATTATTATCATTACAAGATCACAAATACGGACAGTTGGGTAATACATACACTGGGTATATCACATAGAACTAGCTGAGAATATAATTTGATTGACCACAAATGGTTTTCCACAGAGCAATCCCTCAAAAAATAGTCCATTCGACCACGACCATATGACCTTCATATACAGTTCTGTGAGAAAAGGGGCAACGTGCTTAGTTCCACGCCGTAGCAACGTTCAGTCCACCTGACTGCTAAAGGCGTGACGCTTAGGAGGCTGCGGGTGGACAGGCCATGAGTTTGGAAGCCGGCTGGATGATTGATTATGCCTGTTTACAAGCCAATATGCGCACTTCTGAGGACCAACAGCGAACTTCACTACGGCAGATCATCGATCACATTCGGGCCTCATGATTTTGAGTGGGGCAGGAATGGATGGTTCACGATCGCGGCAACACTGAGCGTTGGTCTGCTCATCTATCGACGATGAGTGCATTACGAAGAAAGCCGCAAAGCCGCTGCAGTGGACAATATCCATATCTAACACTTAGTTTACATCGGCTTTAGTGTGAGAAAAGCGTCAAATGTTTGAAAAAATTTTTTTTAGTATCGGGGGAATTGCAGGTGGTTTGGCATGGAAGAAAGTACTGTACGTGCCTCAGGATATTAAACTTCTACTGGCCATGTTCCATTAAAAGTGACACTGAGTGAGTGATGGATGTGGCCTTGTCATGGCACGGGATACAGCGTTATCTGTAATTTCGCCTCTTTCTCTGTAAAACTAATGAGTCCCGTTCGTTTTACCTAAATCAAGTGTATACCTGTAACACGGTTGCTAGAGTTTTTCATGTTAGAGTATCTGTGTTCCTGCATGACCACAGATTATCACATGTAAGGTTATTCACACCGAGGTTAACTGTGACGAAGTGTCCCCTAACTGGTTATCTGAAGTAATGAGCTATCTCATAGTAATTCTGGTTTGCTAACGGACTGATTGGCAAATAGGGAAACAAGATTGCGTTTACACTTCTAATGTCTACATTCAACTGGCTTTTAAAAACCACGCCTGCCGTGATACTAATGATTAGGGAATCGTAACAGTCCGACATGGATCAGGCCTTACCATCTCATAGGAAGTGAAGAAAACATAGCAAGGCCTATTTTTTACCGTTTCGTGCAACACTATTGAGTACGTATCACTTAATACCACATTTCTAAGGCAACATTAGCTGTAATGCCTATAAGTCGGTTAAAGTTACACATAGCAAAATGAGTCCCCAAATAGCCGTGTCGTCAGGTCAAGGAGTGCTCAGTGTCTTATTATATCAATTAACTGAATGAACTCAATATTGATTAAAAGGTACACTTCATTTCATGAATATTGTATCACAAAGGAGAAATTTCTCACAGCGATTTACATTTTCGTCCTACAAAAATGGCCCCCAAGAGAAACATTTACCGAAAACGGCATTGACGGGTGGTAGTGGGATTACGAGGTAGTTTAAACCCCAGATGGTAACATTTCTTGTGGGTGCAGTCACCCAAATATCCTTTACAGCAATCACAAATCTCTGATGGATCAGAGTTGCAAATCATTTGGGTGACTTTTATCTGTCGGCCGGTGGAGAGCGAGTGCCTAACAGTGAAGGACGGTGGATAAAATTCGCGAAAATTGTCCATTTAGGGCAGTTTTAACGAGTTACACGAAAGCTCACCTTAGCGTTATAGTCCCAATTCTTCCAGTAAAATAAAGTGGGTACATCCACCGAGCAGCGAAAATGATTAAAATGTCGTCATTTGTCATTGTCCTAATCCAACCAACCAGACTTAATTCTAGGAATTTGTATTCCATGAAAGGTACCAATCTCGTTGATCTGTAACAAATGACGCTGGCTGGTCTAAAAGGCTGGGTACCATTTTGTAAGTTGGAATAGTATGTTGAGCTTTTAATGTTATGCCAAGTGTGATATATTTATATATACCCAGAACAAGAATACTTGGAACTTCTTGATTAGACCACGGGGTTATTCGGGGGCTCATTTATTCCTACTACTATTTGCCTTGAATCGTTCAAGATGAAGCAAGCTGAATACAACTGTGTCTTGCTCGCACTAATCGGCTTTGTTGGAAATGTAGTCCGTGGTTTTATTGGATTATTGCTTTTCACCAAAGGTTCATAAGCAATCTGTACGCGGCGCGCAGATTACATTTCCAACAAAGCCGGAACAATACATACATAAAGCTTCGAGTATGTCACTCAGCCCAGTCCACGCAGAAACCCCTTTACTTGGATGGAGGTTCTGCTGTTCCACAAGACTAAACGATCAGCTTAAACTAGAGGTCCCGTTCGAGAACCTGATAAATCAAACTAAAGTTCTAGCCTCAATGCGGGAAATGGATTGCAAAAGATTTAAAAGCGTTCTGGTGACAAGCTGCTACAGATACCGCAAAGTTGTTCTCGAAAACCGTGTTCCTTTTACCCGACATCATCTGATGGCCTTATAAGAACTAATAAAAAGAAAAGATATATTGATACTGATACCAGACAAGGGATCTGGTGTTTTCCTCATGGACAAGCAAGATTATCTCGAAAACATTTTGCGATTGATTCAAGACTTAACGAAATTCTGCACATGCCATTCAGGAAAAGATGAAACTGAGAAAGTAGAAAACAGACTAGCTGAAAGTTTGAGGAAGTAAAAAGATAATGACTACATAATTAACGGTACTTATGAAAGACTGAAACCAAGCGGGTCAACCATTCCACGTCTTTACGGCCTGCACAAAATCCATAAAGAGGATTTCCCATTCGACCAATTGCGGCCATGATCAATTCACCGTATCAGGCGACATCCCAGAATTACTGGAACCTGTTCGCACAGAACTTGCCAAGTACAGCTTGCGAGACAGTTTTGAATTCGTAACCACCATACAAGATTTCAACATTCAGAAGAAAACTATGCTCTCGTCAGACGTCACGCCACTGTTTGCGGACGTTCCGCTTTTGGAAGCCGTGGGCTTCCTGTGTGAATACATAAATACTCTCAACATACAAACGAGCATCCCGACAGAAAATATGGGGGAACTATTGCTACTTTGTACGCTAACCATCCAGTTTAGATTTAACGGATGTTTCTACCGACAAAGAGGCGGCATCGCAATGGGTTCCCTACTAGGCCCCTTGCTAGCGGATATTTTAGTGGCGAAACATAAAGATGGAAGACTAGAGCAAGCCATTGAAGCTTTTCCTCATTACAGTTGGTACATGGATGATATATTTCTTTTCTTAGACCAAGAGTTCAATGTACTCAAAGTTCCAGAAAAATAAACAAAGCCAACGTCTCGTTAATCTTTACGATGGAACCTGAAGCCAGGAACAAATAAGCTTTCCTCGACATGCTACTAACCAGAAGAGAAGATGGTTCGAAACAACGCGAGGTCTACAGAAAAAAACATGAAACAACCAACACAGGAATTTACACAGCATCGTGGCGGTTTCATGTCATTTTTCTATAGACCAAGCAAATAAGCAACAACGAATTCGATGTGAAGCCATACAGGTCACCATTCTTCATAGAAGCAGAGGGCACCTTTCCTGCTTGGGCCTCATCACCACTGGGAGTGATATATATCAAGGCTCGGGTGTCTTCTCAGTTGCCAGAATGTGTGCCGTTCTATGTGCCTGGTCAGGTCCCCACCGCAGTTGCACAGCTGTATATTTGCGTGAACCAGTTTGTGCGTTTATATTCCCACTCATGTGAAAGATTCGTTGACAATAACACTAACAGATGGCTGTAAAACGTTCGTCTTGGTAGAAGATTAGAGGAAGGTAGTTGCTACGGCGTCACATGTGACCTTCGTTTGTTCTCTTAACCATAGACTACGTGACTTTTCGAAGGTAATCAGTAGCTCCACGTGTCACTGCTGAAAGATAGTCCTGATTGCACGAGTGATGCTCGATTGGTAATGGTGTAGCTGGAATACGGTTCAGGAACTTATTTCAAGCTAGTGGAAATTCAAGCCTACATAAGGAGGAAATGAAACACGTTCGTCCTATGTGTCTTGCTGTTCGCATGGTCTCGTAGCAAACTCGATCGTGTTAAAAAAGTAAGAAATTTTACAACACATTCTCGGATTTACCTTCTCTAGGATCATTTCTGACGGGTTTGTTCGGTTGCTTAACTTAAGCCGAAGTGAGCTTCTCGTGGTTTCCACGGACTTCGTTCTTGAGTCCTTCTTGCTTCCGGTCTCTCATCAAAGGTACACGCACTCGGTTTTCGTTCAGCTCTGCCGTGGCGTTCGTTGCTCTCCGCGTATTTTTGTACGGGTAATGCTCTGGTACCTCGATGTATGGAAGATGTTTCCGCATCCGTAAACAGATGCTGCTTTTCTTTTTCTGTTCGATAGAATAAACGAAATTTAATTCGATCTATAGTGTTCAAAGCTCTGAAATTGTGCTCAAAGGAGACTTTGCAGGGTGAGCTTAGTTTTGTTTACCAAGTTTTACGAGAGAATGGCTACCTCAAAAGTTTTATCCAAAAGAATATAGAACTAAAGTTGCCCGCAGAGCGGTCTCCCTGCGTACCGAAGCGGGAACTGTTCCTTAAAGTATCGTTCAAAGGGGATACGCATGTCAAGCGGTTGATAGAAAAACTCAACGTTTTCAGCCGCTGGACTGAAGTCCACATTCTTCACCTTTCCAGTGGTCAGCATGCCGGGAAAAGACACGCTGCCTCAGCTGGACTCCTTCATGATCATTTACTCGTTCAGGTGCGAATATGGTTCATCCTACGTAGGTCTCATGGTTAGGCTTTTATCTCAGTGCATTAAAGAACATGACCCAAAAAGGTTGAGTCGAGGGAAAAATGGTGTGATTACCAGTTCATTTCTATGTCATTTATTGGATAGTGACCACTTTATCGACCCTGAAAAAGCTTTCAGTCATAAACCGAGTTCCACCCAACCGATCAAAGCCAGTCCGACTTCGATCTCTCGCCATGGCAGAGTCAATCGCCATTCGCCTACCAAGTCCTGATCTATGTGCACAAAAGAGACTAGTGCAGGCTCTCCAGCTATTCTGGCCAAAAACCGGAAACCACGGATCGCCGAAAGAACCCCAAAAGTGCACTATCAATAATCACTCGTGACGGTGAGAGTGAAACTCTCACCACAGCACGCGCACGATAGGAACACCCCTCCCTACGACTCCCTCTTTCTTAACTCCACGACAATGACCTTTACTTCGGCCAAAAGCTAATGCATTTCAGTGTTACCTCACCCATATGAATTGTAAGAGCACTTCAAGGGCTTATTGAAAACAATTGTTCGCTCTCCAGCATCTTGTTCTTAGTGTGACTATGACTGTGGGTCCACTCAGAGTGGTTCTTCTTTCTGGTCTCACAGCGAACAACTGACGAAATTTATTCTATCAAACAGAAAAAGAAAAGCAGCATCTGTTTACGGAAGCGGAAACATCTTCCATACATCGAGGTACCAGAGCATCACCCGTACAAAAATACGCGGAGAGCAACGAACGCCACGGCAGAGCTGAACGAAAACCGAGTGCGTGTACCTTTGATGAGAGACCGGAAGCAAGAAGGACTCAAGAACGAAGTCCGTGGAAACCACGAGAAGCTCACTTCGGCTTAAGTTAAGCAACCGAACAAACCCGTCAGAAATGATCCTAGAGAAGGTAAATCCGAGAATGTGTTGTAAAATTTCTTACTTTTTTAACACGATCGAGTTTGCTACGAGACCATGCGAACAGCAAGACACATAGGACGAACGTGTTTCATTTCCTCCTTATGTAGGCTTGAATTTCCACTAGCTTGAAATAAGTTCCTGAACCGTATTCCAGCTACACCATTACCAATCGAGCATCACTCGTGCAATCAGGACTATCTTTCAGCAGTGACACGTGGAGCTACTGATTACCTTCGAAAAGTCACGTAGTCTATGGTTAAGAGAACAAACGAAGGTCACATGTGACGCCGTAGCAACTACCTTCCTCTAATCTTCTACCAAGACGAACGTTTTACAGCCATCTGTTAGTGTTATTGTCAACGAATCTTTCACATGAGTGGGAATATAAACGCACAAACTGGTTCACGCAAATATACAGCTGTGCAACTGCGGTGGGGACCTGACCAGGCACATAGAACGGCACACATTCTGGCAACTGAGAAGACACCCGAGCCTTGATATATATCACTCCCAGTGGTGATGAGGCCCAAGCAGGAAAGGTGCCCTCTGCTTCTATGAAGAATGGTGACCTGTATGGCTTCACATCGAATTCGTTGTTGCTTATTGGCTTGCTGACCATATACAAACAAACCGCTCGAATTCTTTATTCGACGAGCAGAGTGGTACCAACTGTACTCCCGCTTTAATGAGGTCCTTTTTTCTGGCTGTTATATATTCCCATTTTTAAAGAGCAGCCTCGAACGTGTAACATCTTGATGAAACACGATCATATGACCGTTTGACCAGCATTGACGTTTTTTATGGAATATTCTATATTCACGTGCAAATTATTTGTTCAGTAGAGTAGAGAACAAATGGGATAACGCCATTGTTATTTCTTATCCCTTATTATCATGACCATCCATCGTGAACACCTGATATTCTCGCTACATGCATAGATGACTATCCCATGTCAGACGGTAAAAGTGATGAAATACCGTAAGTTCGTTTGGCTATGGACACATTTTAGGCTAATCCAATAGAGACCTATTGGATGAACCGCCTGAACGAATGTTAATTATTCTTATTAAATTCTCAAGGAGCACTGCTCTATTGCGTTACTTTTGCTCTTGCTTACTGGAATGCCTGAGGACTCCGTCGGGGGACCTTATACGAGGCTACCAGCGCCCAGTTAGGCTAGAGTTTGGCATGTTCCACTGGACAAAAGCTTCGAAAGATGTCTATCCAATTTTTGTTAATTGTTCCTGCTTTTTATTCGCTGAGTCTACCATTATAGTAACCTCCAACCTTTCGGGCTTAATTACAAAATTACTGGTATGCAGAAGTAGAACGACACTTTTACGAAAGTAAAAATGGACTTATTAAAAAACATGGGATAAATGTGTGCACAATCGTTTTGCTTCCCTTGTTTGAACAGTTATTTCTACCAGTTGATTTTCTCGGACCTTTTTTCACGGCGTTTGCGTAATTCGTAAAACTGGGGCGTGGAAAACGTTGTACTGGGTACGGTATTGCAAAATATAACGGAATGCAGTGAGGCATTAAGTACTGTTCCGAAGGAATGTATAATTTTTTTAAAGTTTGATGATATATAACAGATACGGAAAGAAACGTACACCTTTTCAGTGATGTTATTAGAAAGAAGTGGGTGATAAAGCCCATGTCTAAATAAGTGCAAAAACAGGAAATCTTTTGAAATCTGCATCCCGATAACAGACGCAACACTATGGTGCTTCTCCGTTCCATCCCAAATCTAGCGTATTTTACTTTTTCGCTGATAGCTATTCCTTAATACAGAACTTTCTCTGCATTCCTGGCAAGCATCTAAAAAGTCCAAACATTTTAAGTGTCTCCGTTCCATTGTTATTTATAGCTACCAAATGAGCTATGGGTCGTTAGGTCTCCTCACTTTTGGAGCTCCAATTTCCACTGAACTTCCGGCATACCACGGGTCATTCTAATGTCGTTAGCATCACAGGATGCGTTGGGAACTTAGAAGTACACCGTCCCGTATTAATGTCAGTGCAAGTATACAGCGACTTAATTTACCCCCGCTGTAGTTGTGTGAAGTTCACATATTCAAAGGGATACTAATCATTTATTTTTCCTTTGGCTGCCGAAATGATCGATCACTTAGTAAAGTTGTCAGGACGGTATAATAAAAAATGGTTTAATAATTTTCCGGTACTGATTCTTTCGAAAGATCCTCAATATTTGGTGCTTTACCCCAGTCGGGATAGTGCATTCGCAGTGATTGCTTCACTGTAGCAATGATTCTGAGTGGATCATTTGTGGGCAACATCGTTTGGTGTTTCGAGGGCTCAAGATACCAACACAAGACAGCTGTCGAATGCCATACTTCGTCAATGGCAACATCGTAATCCAGCTTTTTGCCACTGGAAGCAATTTCTCAATTCCCCTTGTCACCCGACGAATTATTCCAAGTAACATGCGTTTCGCTTACATGCACCTTTTATCGCTTTTATTTGATACTACGAATGAGCTACTATATTACCGTATTAGCAAGTCCGTGAATAAAACAGTATGCATTTCTCAAAATGATAGGAACGGTTACGCTCAAATCTGCTGCCAGGTTACGCTCGGTTGTGAGCTGGCAGCCGTAATATTTACGTGAGAGGTTTTCTTTAGCTAGTAAGTAATCTAACAGTGTTGCTTGAGTGAGTGAAGCTCATGTTTGAACTGCGCAGCAAAAGTTACTGGCCGTAGGAATTGTCAACATATCAAGAGGTGGCCCATTCCAGTGAACTTCTTGGTATCGCCTATTGGTGAGCGGAAGACTTATTTCTGCTAACTTGTAGGTGTGTAGGCGGGGTGTCGCGAAAACGCAGAAAACGAGCTTATAGTTACTACCGTTGAAGCAAATAAAGATTTGAGTGTCTGCTTTCTTGACACCAATAGTTAGGCTCAGATCAAATGAATTTTTCCCCCGGGTGGGGGTTAAAACTCGTTGTGCCCAGCTACCGGCACGGATACGCGAAAGAGAACTATGGACTTTTTGGCGGAAGTTGAGGACTGCCAGCAGAGTTCAGGCTTATTGGAATCACCGGCCAAGTTTTGGCGGTTAAAGGGAAATCAGAGACGTAGTTACGTGTATCTGTTGTTGATGTCAGCTGGTGCATGTTCTGTTTCGGCGGAGGGCAGATGCATCCTATCAAAGTAGTCGTTAATCGCCTTAGTTGGCGGGCCACACTGAGTCCCCATTATTGTCAAGAATAGGCTGATGAAACCCATTCATCGTGAGTATAAGCCTGATGTGAATGATGCAGCCGTTTCCGCGCTGGTCGGATCCACTGTTGGCAGCAGCTTGGTAGCCTGGTATGAAGACGCGGTGTAGTGGAGCGTGGTAAGTCAGCCACTTCTCGGTAATTAGTTGGATATCCGGGTGTAGGTTTGATGCCGGCTCCCGAATTAGAGGATTTTTTGGAGAAGAGAGAGGAGGTTGAGTAGAAGGGGCGAGATGGTGCTTTCGGTTAGGTCCTCTGTAGATCAAGCCGTGGGTTCATCTTGATTGGGCTATGAAGGAGAGTAGCATACGATGTGCCGTTGAAACTCTGGTGAAGGAATTGTGCCCGTGGCCATTTGCGCCGCTGGGCTTTCAAGCTAGACATAACCTGAGAGACCGCCAGGGGTTTCATCTCAAACGGCAGAATCCCGGAGAGTGTGGTGAACTGCTAAGTCTATATGGTATACTAACTTATTTTCAAAAGTATCTAAAACGACACTGGAAAATTAACAGACAAGGAGGGGGTGTTGAGATAAAAGGCCAAAAGAGCGTACACGTCAGAAATTAAAGTTAAACCAAAGGTATGACATAAGCGTGTTGTCCGCCGTTCTTAAAATCGGAATTTGAGCGCTTAATAGCCACTATGCGCCAATGTCTTCGATTCAGTTCAGTCTGGCAACCATTCGTCAAAAATATCAAGATAGCACTTATGAGAGCCAAGCAAAGCTTTCAAAGCTTCCAAGTGTTTTTCCGACTGTTGGTTCTGTTTAATATAATTCCAAGACACTGAAAGTCAGAAGTTAAGACCGTGTCAAAATGAAATATTTATTGGCCACCTTTTTGTATTGCTCGGTGGTGACGTTTAGAGAGATTGTGCGTGTGCTTGTTTCACAATGAAGCTTTGGCACAGCAAAGGAATGTTGCGCCAAGGGAGGTTTAAATTCACGGAAGAAGTTGGAAGTGTACAGTTACCTTAGCAGTCTCCGCAAGGGCATCTGTTGCACGAAACAAACTTTCAATAAAAAAGTGGGAAGAGAAGCGGGTCTGCGAAAAAAAACCTTAACTAATGAAGTCTTGGAACCTGACAGGATGCCGAATGTCTCCACCAAAACTGCTGGTTACCAGGGTTCGTTGTCGTTCTGGTGATTCTGGTTGGTCTGGTGTAGTGTCTGGTGTGATCATAGAGTACGGACCGTCAGC
Source organism: Fasciola hepatica (assembly GCA_948099385.1). Lineage (NCBI taxonomy): Eukaryota > Metazoa > Platyhelminthes > Trematoda > Plagiorchiida > Fasciolidae > Fasciola > Fasciola hepatica. The sequence goes on along the minus strand of CANUEZ040000012.1, from coordinate 783,105 downwards.
AACAAATTTTGGTGTTATGTCTGTGGATGGTGATGTTGTCGGTGCTGCCGGTGATGGGGTGTATCAAAATACGCCTGTTTCAGTGTGACGGTGGAAACGGCTTCTGGCTTATCACTTTTCTGAACCACTAAATACTTGTCCGCGCGGTTGAGTACCTCAAATGGACCGTCACACTGTAATGTGAGTGATTTGCGTACAGCCTCTCCACGAATAAAAAAGAGTGGTGACCAGTACAGATCACTATGTGTAAAATTGTGTGTGGATGATGAGCCGGTGGTTGTCGGACGTAGATGTGAAGCACTGTCTTTTAGCTGTTGAACAAACTGAGGTGGGTTAGGGCTGTCAGCAATACTGGGCTGAACATACTCCCCTAGGAGTCAAGCGGTGGTCTCGAAAACGAGTTTGGCCGACTTGCTGTAGGGGTTGTCTTTGGCTGATGCCGAAGACCCTAGAATAATAGTGGCAGATTGTTACCGCAAAGATTTGGGTTTGGCTGGGACGTCAGTATGCTTTCGTCTGCAGTGTAGGTGGTCTACCACGCCATGGGACGAAGGATGGTATGCAGTTTTTGTGATGTGTTCAAGCCCAGGCCGTTTAGTGAACTCACGAAATGAAGTGAGTTGAAACTGGCTGCCACGGCCTGTGGTGACTGTTGGAGGTACACCAAGAGTGTTATATCAGTGTTGGGGTAGTACTTTCGCAATATTTTATTCTTGTATGTCGGAAACGGGCACTGCCACGGGTCATCGTGCGGAACACTCGACTACGGTTAATTTGTGGGTATGTCCATCTGACGATTGCGGCGGACCAGCAAGATCGACTTGAATCTGTGCGAAACGGGCGTCGGGAACGGCGAACATACTAGAAGGAGAAAATACGTCACGGGTGACTTCTTTTTCTAACAGGGCGAACACTGTTCAGTCCATAATGTCAGAATCCATACTACTCCGTACATCCTGCAGAAATGAGTTTGCGAAATGCATGAAAACCGGGACGGGAACAGCAATGGAAAAAGTCAAAAAGGGTTTTCCTGTGGGAAGTGGGAACGACAGGACCAGGGTTACTAGCAGACCAACAAATAGAACTGTGCAATCGGCTCAAAGTAAGGGAGAATCCTTCGGCTGAAGTGTGGAGGAGGTTCGCAGTTCAGAAAAAGACTGATCATTCAGCTGGAGATTTGCTGCTTCCGTAAGGTGGAATTTTGTTTTCGCAGTGTTGACGTCAGTTCTGGAAAAGGCCTCAGCCTCGACATTGTAAACTCCGCGCACGAATCGGGTATCTGTTGTGAACAGAGAAGTACAATCCAAAAGGCGGATGTCCCTGGGTGTTTGGGTATCAGGTTTGGCATGAGGTGCATGTGTCGTCCCCCCAAAAGGTGGCGGAAGTGACGAATGGTCAAACGAATGGTCCGGAGTTCACGAGAAAAAACTCGCTGTATCTCGTTTGAGCCTCCCGGAGTCTTTGTGAGAGGAAAGTCAACGGTTGTATTTGATTGTTCAAATAAGCAACTTGAAGTTTAAGATCAACTGAAGTTTTGCTGTGTCTCGACAACTTCAGCTGTGATATCGTTCATCCTACCTGCAGTCCAATGGGGAATCAAGCTTTAATTATCTCAGAGCTCGTACCAGAATCCTCGTGTAGGTCATTGATGGGTTCATTTGTTTCGCACCTTGTCTCGCAACCTCCCTAGCCAAAGGAACAACCGACAAATACGAATTCACTAACCCAGTTAACTTCTGGAAACGACCGTATTTTCTTGTTCGGTGTCCTTAATTGAGGTTCTGTAGCCCTGAATGTAATTGTATTGCTTGTATTACCGATCGCCTTGAAACTTACCTTTCGTGAAAGAGGTCGCAGCCACATCAGTTGATGCCGATTCCTTGTTTGATGCGCGCTTGGTATTCCCTACATTTTTCTCACTACTATCTCCATCAAAACGTTTACTATGCATTACCTAGCAGCGGTACAATTAATAGCAACTAACTTGTGCCTCCACAACTGCTACAGTACCATCGATGTTATCAAGCATATCATCTGGCTCGTCACCCGTTGAACCGAAACAATGGCATGAAAAATTGTGGTAAACTTCAGGGCAGCTAACGTTTTACATCACCTTTCCACACAAGGGATTAAATGAAACCGGCCCCATTTACCCTGTGGACTGCAATCGGCTTCTTGCGCATCCATGTGTTAGTTCTGGAATAACCAAGCAATTTTTGGTGTATTTTTCCCTTTATGGATGGAGAGATAGGTGACAACGAACCGCATATGTCCATCGAGGAACAGCACAAACTGATTAGACACGGCGCAACGTCTAACAGTGTTACCGAAGCGGTGACAACCAAGACCCGCAGCCAGAAACTGACTACGGCAGTTGGAATGCATTAGGACAAACTGAATACCTATGTTCCAATTACACAGTTAAATGGACAATGAATGTCAATATCGATTATGCTCATGGTTTTTATCCATGAACTATTTGCCCTGGAATTTGTATTCAGGCTCGATTTAAAAGATTTATGTACCTGAATTCAGTCGGGATCATGTTATTAAATATTCCGAAGTATGGCTTGACCTAGACTGCCGTTATGAATTTTTTAAATTTATCATAGATTCTTCGGCATTTTATTAGATTTCAATACTTTAGGAAGTAATTTATAAGTTTATGTGACCGTCACGCAGAGGACACTCAGATGACGGTTCAGTGTCCCCTTGTACTGCATGGGTAGTAACAGGTTCAAAAAAGTGAGTAGCAGATATAAGCTGCGGTTTCGTATGGTTTGCTATGGGGTCTGTCAGGCACAATGAAGGAGCGTGCGTGGCTATGTTGTCATTCAGGACGATGATTCTTGTTGAGATGTCCCTGATGTCCTGATAGATATCAGCGTCGCAGCAAGTATCCTCCACGATGTCCACCGGTGGTGTAGAGCACTATTTCAGGTGTGCCAGCTGTTTCCAAACTTTAGTCTTGGGTGGGAGTTTTTGAAAACCAGACAAAATAATAGTAATGGGAAAAAATCGTTGGAAGTTGCGTGACCTTCCGGACTGATCCCAAGTAACTAGACGGAAACCACAAGAAAGCAGCCATTGATAACAAAGGACTTTCCGTAAGGGTGAAGTGCAACGTGGTACTCGTGGAACCTGCGCCACACCACGGCGAGGTTTTTTTAGATTTCGCTAATTTTTCATATTAGTTCATTTAGGAATATTCCAACAGCAGCCTATATACAACTTTTCACCATTGCCATATTTAGGAACTTCTTACTTCACCCAAACTACTAGTCCCTCATAATCCCGTGAGCTACCCGGAGTTAGCTACAGAAAGAAACAGCTGTGGCTTTACTTACCCACCCTTGGGTTCTCTATCCGTTGATCATCTGAACAGATCATACCACCTACCATCAATATTCTGTAAAAAGAAATGAAAAGGTCAACGAGCAAGCGGTCTCAACCGATGGCTTCTCGCTCTACAGCAAATCAGAAACACAAACGAGCTGAACACAAAGATACTCCCAATATGATAGAAGTATTTGGGGAAGCCAGTAGAAGGGTCGGTGCCACTGAAAGTAACTTGGCAAGTAGGCCTGCCCATATCTCGTCGGTTGATAACATATTATAAAAATTAACACCACTAACCTATAGGTTAGAAGGTTCGCCTTATTGAGCTCTCGGCACTCCCTGGTCCCCAGAACCTAATAGCAGCCAGTCAGTTTCCTGACCCAGTGTCATCGGAAATCCTGCCACGGCTGCAGAACGCAAAAATGCAGTTGTCTTCCGCATTTCTGATCGGCTAGACGTCACAGTGGTTAAATATACTATCCTCCAAGCCACCGGCATGGCCCACTTTCCATGTCACTGCAGAAGACTGGGAAAAGGTCACGAAAGCACTCTTGTCCCCTTCTACTCCAATTTCCTGGTGAAAAAGCCGCTAGATAATTCATCACTAAACAGCGTACAGTAGCAACTGCTCCACAGTTTAAATTAGTCGAGGTTCAAGCTGACAGAACGCCACTGCAAAGAGAATCGATAAGATGTGCCGCTATAAATTCCAATCACATTGGCATTAAGATCCAGAAGTCGCCCTCTTTCGCAAGCACTTTACCATGGATCAACAACGCCCCTCACTCTTCTGCCCCCAGAAGATCCACAGGAATAGTTGAACTAGACGAATCTTTCCCCACCTCCCCACAACTACCCTAGCCAAAAAGAAAACATATCGACGACACCTACGGACCAATCCCAGGAGGGTCCTCACATTACGCCTCCAGCTCCGGACGACCCTTCCGCGTGACTTCAAGCTCTCACTGAAATAAAGCCTGCAGCAATAATATCTGTCCCCGGAGACCCCGTTTAAAAACTGAAGAAAAGCTCAAGCGTGCCACTTGTACGCCACGTATGTCACTGACAACAAATAACCGCCCAGAAGAGAGGGTTAGCGAGAGGTTAGTTGCCAAGGCTGAGTCTTTGAGCAGGCAAGCGATACGGGGATGCATGAATAATGACAATGATAGCTCCTTCTCTAGACCAAATTCGTCACCGACCGACTTCCCCCACCGAGAATACCCTCGTGTGCCTCAGTATATGAAACAAAATAGCACTTTTAAGACGATGATACAGCAACAATGGGACCGTACCCGTAATAAAAGTAGATGGTATGATGAGCGAACTGCGTTCATACCCAACTCCGGACCAATGGAACCTTCCCATCAGCCTAATCTCACATTATTCCCATCTTTCCTACCTCCCCCAGTCAAACTATCCCAGCGCATCGCATATCTTCCCTCCTATCAGCGGGTACCCCATATCTAGCCAAATTGTCCATTTTTTCCACAAGTACCGTGCGCACAACATGGCCCCATAACCTAGACATGCCTCACATGAACCGTTCTAATCACCTGTATAGTAACGTGATGCCTAATACCCCGTCACTTAATATTCCACATGCCGACCCAAGTCCTTCCTTTGCGAATGACAACTTAAGAAGTCTTGCATCTTGCGCTGACGATCCTTTTCCGGTTAAATGCAGCGGTCAAAGAACTGTAAGTACTGGTATCAACGGGGACGTAAAAGACACTCGAATTTCCACCTTGTTATTGGTCAATACACGCTTTATTAGGAAGAAAATCCACTACATACGATCAGCTGCATTAAGAAAAGACTATAGCTTTATTTTAGGGAAGGAATCTTGGTTGCCGGACTCCTATCTAGTAGAAGGCATCGAGGTACTCGGCTACAAATCCTTCAGCAGAGGCAGAACACATCAATGTGGTGGAGGCTGTCTAGTTAATGTGAAGGAAACTCTCAAGGGGACAAGCTTTCAGCATCCTATCCTAAACGGCATTGTCGACTCTGTGTGGTTCAACGTTGATTTCAAACGGCAAGAAAGGATACTAGTTGGCGTATACCGTTCGTCCAAATCTAGTTCTGAGGGCTTCCTGCAAATTATCGAGGCACTCAATTTAGTGAACGACCTTAAGGAGGCCAAAAACTGATATCTGGTAACTTTAAAGCATCAGAAATATGCTGGACGTTACTTACAGCACCAAGCCATTTACTGCATTTTTTAAACGTAATTCACCTAGGATTCTGGAAGCAGCACATCGTGTCCACAAACAGACGCGACCACACTCTTGACTTAATCTTGTCACTAGGATTAACCCACCTTATAACAGAAGTTCGAAATAACCTACCCTGGAGTGATCATGCAACTGCCCACCGCCGCTTCACAGTGCCCGCAAAAGATAAGTATCCGACACCTCCGCATAAACCATATTGTAAGGCTAACCGGAAAATACTGCCTTCTCTGATTCGCAGCCAAAATTGGGACATCTTGTTAAGTGCAGATCCCCAGCTGGTGGCTGATCAACTCTCCTCTATCTTTGAACAATGCCTCAGTCAAATAACTCCATCACAAGGATGGTCGATCCGCCTCAAAGACAATAAATTGTCTCGTCTCAACTTGAAGTTAAGTAGACTCCAACGAGTTCACTGTTTATACAGATAAATCGTTTGGCTGAAACGATAAAACTGCACTCCGAGGGCGAAATAATACAACAGAAACATAGGTTCCTTATGTCATTCCAAGTCGAGATTCTTGCAAGACTGATGAAGTCGAGGATCCCCAAAACAACTTCGTCTATCTCTTCTATGTCTTTCAATATCACGTACCTCGTCAAACCGCTGGACATAGCGGAAGAACTTAGCATGTTTTTGCTTATTCCTTAACTAGGAACACAGAACCACTTTTCTACGATCCACCAGTACCATCATATGAACCATTTCCTTCTGTAAAACTCCTGCCCTCCGGAATCGAGCCTTAAATTTCAAATATCATAATGTCTTTCCACCCCGGATCGGACTCGTTACCATCGGCCACCTTCGAATTGGGCGGCCCAAATATCCCAATCCTTTTACCGGCTGTATTCAGTTTGTTTATGCGGTTTATTTGGTACTCCGTACAGTGAAAAACTTCGGTTATTATTCTAGTCCATACAAGGGGAACACAGGAGAACCTGGCCAACTACCGGCTGATGAATCATACCCCAATAGTATCGAGGACTATGGGAAGAATAATAAAAGTTAAACTAAAAAGTCACCTTCCAAAATATCACCTTATATGTGAAGGTCAGCAAGGTTTCCTAAAACATCTATCCCACGCAACTTGTATGACTGAATTTCTGAACTTTAATACAATAGCTGCCAGTGATGGTAAGGAAGCCATTCCAGTTTTTTTAGACTTGTCTAAAGCCTTCGACCGGGTGTCTCATATTGGTTTGTTGCCAAAGGCTAAGAGGTACGGCATTGTTGGCCCACTATATGCCTGACTAGAATCGTACTTGTCCTCGCTCAGTCAAGTGGTTAACGTTGGTGGCGCAAATTCCACACCCAGCCCTGTGACCAGCGGTGTGACCCAGGGTAGTGTACTGGGCCAGTTGTTGTTCTTCATATACATAAATGATATATTTACCGTGGTTCGCCATGGAACTCCGTTTTTATTTGCTGATGATGTAAAGTTGCTGTACACCTTCGACCATAATCCTTTGGGTAATGCTATAGCGAAAATATCGGAGGATTTACGGATGCTCAATTCGTGGTGTACCGATTGGGTAACGGAGTTTTCTTACGCACAAGTTTCGTGTCCCTCCCGAAGCGTTTAGTATGGGTGGTCACCTGGCCCCCAACGAACCATTGGTACATGACCCTGGCATATACTACTCCTGCTCGTTCAACTTCTCGGAGCAAACAGATATTCAAATTGCAAGGTGTCGTAGGTTAATAGGATTTCTTCACAAAACATTCCGTTTGTGTGAAAGTGAACTCAGTTTCTATGCAGCACACGTTAGACCATTGCTAGAGTATAGTTAAATAGTTGGCTCCAACATGCGCCAGGTTGATAGGATCGCCATCGAAAATGTTCAGCGCACCTTTACTAAATAAATATTTGGCTATTCGTCTAGTCTCAACTATAAGCACCTCTGTGACCTGCTACACCTCGAACTTCTTTGGTTCCGACGGATAAAGATCAGCTTGTCCTTTTTCCACTCACCAACGAAACACTGATCCTGCAAAGCCTCCCCTGTTGTACGCTACCCATTAGGCTTAAGGCATTCGTTACGACACAGCAGTGATTCAGTCATTGTACCGCCCTCGAGAATCAGCCTACGGTCCAATTTCTCTATTGTTTAATATTCACAAATGTGGGATAAACTTCCACCAAATGTCCGTGCTATAGACCGCTTACCGAGATTCAAAGAGGAACTGAACAAACGGCTTGATGTCCTGACACTCGCATCAAACAATGATCCATACACTTCGGAGGAGCGAGCCTACGAAGCTGGCTTGGGTTACTGACACGCGGGTCTGAGTCGGGGGCTACGAGGCCTACGTACCGCACAAGTTGCCGTATATTCCACTCAAGTTTTACTAGTCTTTCGTGTACAACATTGTGTTTTGCAAATTAGAACCGCACACCAGGTAGTTCAAACTTCTAGATACTAGAGGTTTCTCTTTACCACTGACCGTTGATTCCCAGCTGGGAGCACCCCAGACTGCGCTTTTTTATCTTTATATTTTCAGACAACCACAGATGTGTATCTTTCCTTTAGATGGCTCGACATAATACCTAGCCCACATTTTTCGGATGAAAATTCGAGACCTGCCCGTCATTTTGCCACTATTACACTGGCCCTGCTCTCCAGGATCCCTCGCGACCCGGTCGCAAGCTCCTGGACTACTCGATCTCTACAGCTGTGTGACAACGCCAATATCACTCAAGAGAAACCCGCCGGTGCAGGCGCGGTCAGATCCACCGCTTTGGCCGGTGCACATCGGGCTTGCAGGAAGTCTGCGACGATGTGCCGGCGTAACTAGGCTGGTAGATAGCACCTCCTATCACCAAGAAAGGTTTTCAGGTTGGGAGACCAAAGCACGGTCAGCCCCAGCCACCAGCACCGGCTGCGGCAAAAAAACGTTTATACACCCGAAATGCTGCAAATATTTCACTATCTCCCCCAGTTATCGACTATTTTCCATCGCACTCGTCTCCATCGTCGCCATCTCAACTTACAGCTCCTTGCACCCGGCAAAATCTACTTTCCCTAGAACATAATTATCGCGAGGTTAAAAGACCGTTTCCGTACTCGGCTTACCGTTCACGATCTTTTTCCCAAGGATTCGTACCAAACCACCCGCTTGTCTCATTTGCAAACTTAACCAACCCCCAAAATAAAACTTGCTTTTTTCCTCACATTGACCGATATATTTGAAAAAGTTAACTTTTGGTATTGCAATACACTCTCCCCCCCACAATTTCCAAACAGTGTATTTCGCTGAGGAATATTTGTCTCCAGAGAATCCCAACAGCCGACGATACTGAGACAGTTTGCTCTCCTTATCAGTCCTTCTGTTCGCCCACACGGCCGTAACATTGCAATATTCTCACCTTGCAAAGATTCATGCCCTCCCCATATATTCACATCCGAGAGACATCTCTATCGCAGCTTTTTGATCTTTCGCCATCACACGGTCCACCTTTTACAAAGAATACCAACAGATAGTATTTTACCTGTCAATTACTTCACCGCCAAACTTAGCAAATAATATCGGTTGTTTGGTGCTTTTTGTATTCGATATTCTATCTTGGTGAATCCGTTCAGAAAATGTTGGTCCTCGCAACTCCCTGGTCGTCATGTTCAGCCTTTAGATAACGGTAACCATTAAGTAAATACTTACCTGCCATTTAAATACTCATCTTCGCAAACCGTGCATCTGCGACTATCATGGCTATGCATCACAAATTGATTTGTCGCGCAGTTCCCACTTCCATTTTTGTGCATTACATTCCACCTTTCTGAAGGTAAACAATATGCTCAACGATTACATGTTTGCGTCTGGCCACTTCTTTTACCATCACCCAGGCAATCACTCTCTAAAAGTGAGTCCTTCACTGGGTATTAACTGACTCAGCCGATATTTAGTCGCTAAACGTTAAAAGGGTAGTCTTGAAAAGATTTTGCTTGTTCTTTGTCCGCAAATTCCTTCTTTTCATCTTCTGATTTCCAATTCTAAGCCTTTCCATACTCCACGGAGCGCCAAAGCTGGTTCATGTCTCCCTTGGAAACTTCTTTTTTCCTCAAGGTGAACAAAACTTCCGTCAAATCTGTTTGATTCTCTCTTTTGGCAGTCCTTTTGTTTGTAATATTTCAGTAAGAATCTACTACTCCCGACCAACTCCACCCTGACTCAGCCGGCTTGGCCACCCAACCTTGAGTTCAGATTGGCAGGGCACCACCATAAACAGTAACTGAAATACTTTCTCCTGTACTGCACTGAGTGCACTTACCTGAATCACCCTGTTGGAATTCAGACTCTGCTTCCAATTATACCTTTTGATCTAGCTTTGCAGCACGCTCCGGGCTTATCTGAAAAAGGCCATTATCATTATCATCATTATTATTCTCGCGTAAGCACAGGAGAGCTCGGGGGAGAGGGGAATTGATCCAAACAACGGAACAACTGAGTGAGTTGTCAGCCACGAACAAGCCGCTGTTTACTCGCGACGGAAACTCCTGTCTTCGTGAGCACTAGATGAAACCACTCAAGCCGAAGGCCAAAAGAACCATCAGAGCCCAGTCGTAAACACGCGGGGTTAGGAACAACCGGAATAAACTTCCCGAGGCCGTGGTGGAAGCGAACACCGAAGCGGCTCTCAGGAGAAAGTTTGACGCTACGTGGACACATACCATGACGATGGGCAGTGAAAAATCCTTTAAAAGCACCACAACGTATTGGTTTCCTAAAAGCACCTTCCTACAAGCAGTATGCGCGTTTTTCGTACAATTCACGTTTCTGTGAACTTGCCTTTTGTTTATTTGCTTCCAGCTCGCTGCAGTGTCAAAGCCTATCTTGAGCCTGCGTGCTTGTCTGTCGCAAGCCGTGAGCTCGGTTCCAGTTTTTAAGTCTTTGTGATAGAATATTTGAGTATTATGACACCCTTTGAGCAGTACATAGCCAAAATCGTGCAGATGCTGAAACCAAAAAGATATTTATGCATAACTTCTAATCTACTGTATTATTTTATTACGGTAATTCAGAATTCAGCAGCGTGGAAGTTACTGGTCACCCTTGTTTCTGGTTTTGGGATTCTTATAATTTGGCTACATATCTTTAAGTGCATTATGCATATCCTTTCGCACTAACATTGAGTAGGAAACGTGAGCCTAGTTTTAATACTTTCGTCCGCTACGGCATTCCTCTTCTTCCTCCCCTTTTAGCTCTAGTTCTCCTCTTTCATCTTTACTCCATTTTAGTCCATCTGAGTACCTCCCCTAAATGCTCCTCAATTTTCTCAGACCTTTATTTTCCGTACCTTTTCACTAGAATTGATAGTTGGAGGCCCAGGCTATTGCAAAAAGGGTGAACCCTATAGTTTCCAAGGCATACCCATTTCAAATGTATCGCTTCGCTACTCTCTCTGCCGGTGATTCCAAAGAGTGTCGTGCTCCCGGCTCCTGATGGACAGAGGATCCCGAAAAGTCGAGGCACGGTGAGACACGAGGGCCCTCAGTTGTAAGAAACTGGACGAATATTGGCTTTGGCCACCAGCCGTAGGCTCTGATTTGATCCGATCTGATCTGGTCTGACAGCGTACAATAAGCAAGGAAGCCGATCCCAGTACACCTCAGACGGACCACAGTTGTGCCCGTCAGTCATGAAAAACCATTCCGGAACAATATAGCATACTTATTCCGTAAAAGTACTCAACTAAGTACATTATTTTTGGTGTTTCGTATCATTTACCTTTTCAAAACTAACTTTTGCTTATTCTCGTCCAACGAGCGACTTCGTCATTTTATTATTTGAACCGGTGTTGACTCACGGGCTTGTCCGTCTCAAGTCGTGAACTTGGCCCTCGATCTGATTCTTGATGATTGCTTATTTGAGGTTTGTATATATTCATTTGATAATTCCCCATTGTAGAAATCCCGAATCAGTCACTTTTGGGTTCTGGTATTCATGCGAATTTGGCTGCCCTTTGCCCAAGGGCTTCTCACAACACTCAAATTGATTGATTAGGAAGGAGAAGATAAGCTCTTCAACAAGAAGAGGAACAAAACAATTCAAAACCAAATGGGGAAGTGACTGGGCAAGTCACTGAGGGGGAGGTGGGAGCTTTTGATTCTTTAGAAATCGTTAGAACTCCTAGCCCTCTCAGTGCAGGCTGGTGCATTACTGAGGGTGTTACTGATTGTAAAAATGTTTATCTCTTCAGGCTAGTGATATTAGAGCTGGAACAGCAGTTAACTTCCGCTGAGACGCAGACCCAGTGTGCGGATTACAAACTGAGACAAACCGAACTGGGACATTAAGCCATTGAAAAAGTCCCCCCACAACAAACCAAGGCAGCTAGGAGAGAGGTGCTTCAAGCTAGCCGTCCGGCAGTTCGCACCGATGCAGCTTCCAATCGACCTGTCGAGAGTGGAGCTGACAGTCTTTGAAGGACGACCAGAACAATACTGCAGGTTTGTTGAAACCTTTCCCGGGGCGGAGGCTCCTCCACCTGACCAACTTTTGTCAAAAAGGAGCTAGGGAAGCTACTGACGGTTGTGCCATGCTCAATTCGGGTCAAGGCTAGGCACAAGCGAGAAAACATTTGAAGGGTTTGTTTGGTCAGCCGATTAAAGTTACCCGTAACTCGATAGAGGGCTTGATGTCAGAAGCCGAGCGAACGAGGGATGACATATGTGCCGTGGCGGCCCCAGTCACTAGGGCGCAAAATTGCGCGGTAGCCCTCGATTTTTTGGGTTACAAAGCTGACCTAAACGCGATGCACACCTCAAAGTGGGTAGTTCGTTGTCTCTTATCCGAGCTTCAAGGTCGCTGGTCCACAGACGCAGAAGGCTAAGCCGTGGTCACATCCAGGCCAATTTTGAAGGCGTGACTGATGGCTGAGACAGACAGACAAGGATAATGGACAGCTGATTTGTTCAACCTATTACCAGTAGCAACAAAAATAACAGACCTATTTCTAGTCAAGCTTAAAATACTGCGCTGGAACACTGGAAAAGACAGCCTTGGATAAGGTTGCCTGCCATTTCGCGAGAGGGTGTGTCTTCCCTCGAGTGCAAAACTTGCAACACCAGTCAAAAGTTTACAGACTATCCCAAATTCCTCAAAACTATAGCAAATGAAAGCTGAAAAGCGACAGAGGGTCTGGATATGATCTGTATGCCCCAAAAGCTCGCGCAGGGCAGCAGCTTGCCAAGTGGAAGCGAGATATGACCAAGAAGATCGCATGGGCAGGCATCACTGATTGCTACTCAAGGTAGAGACAGCCTTACCTGACCTGAATCTGAAACCAAACTTGATCTGCTCATAACCTCAGTCTACTCAAAGACCAGTTCATTTGGATATAGTAGCCGTAAGAGTGGTAACCGCTAAAGGGGTGACTAGCACCTTGGCGTTTTTGGATTGCGGATCTGACACCATATAGGGAAGAGGCTTTTTGAGAGAAGGCAACAGATTGAGAGAACCTTCAAGTCACTGGCTCTGGGAGCAGTGCATGGGACTCAGGGCAGGACATTAGGTCCAGTATGACTCCAAATCTTCTTGCTGGATAACTATGGACATATCGAGGCTTTGGAGGCTCAAGCTGCATGACTTGCCAGTGAGGGCCCAGAAGTTAGCCGATCCCGTTTTGTCCAAACGGCCTCTTGTTCAAGGCTTGGCGGTGGTAAAACGGAGGAGGATGACGTAGACCTCCTGCCTGGCCGCGACGTGCCTGAAGCCCACTGGATGCTGGACCAGCCGATGGGGAACCGACAGGCGCCCTTCGCAGTGGGCACACATTGGGCTGAGTGCGATCGTGCTATCAAGCACACCTGGGGTGTCCCCGAAATATACCAATATTATTATTATTAAATGGTCACACAGGGCGGCTTGGCCCAATGAACTGTGTGCTCTCGGAAAAGAACATAGAACATCAGCTGCACCGCCCCTACGAACACGAGGACCATGACCTCAGAGATGCTCCGTTCTATCCCCATTAGCTTGCGGTGACATTGAAGCAACGATAGTTATTTCACAAAAACTACCTGATGCGTATTTACCGAAGGCCGATTTTTATTCGGGGGAATTTTACGCCGACAGGTTCATTTTTGGCAGGGTTATGTAGTTTGATAAGGCGTTTCATTTTTTGTGATCCTGATAACTATGCTCATTCATATGAATACTCCCGCAGCCTAGCATGTTTGGTTTATGCTCTCAACAACTTTTCCTGGTTTCCAAGTTGTTGGCCCCTCTGATAACATGATGATCGTTTGCAAGGGAAATTCATGCGGTGTTAGTAGCCACGAAGAGTATGTTGAGACAGGTAGACGGTGGGCTAGGTGCGGTGAGTAGTACCACCAGCGCTGCTCTGCCCTGACCAAGAAAATTTAAGGGCTACTCATGGAACACGAATCTTTGGGATGGACATGTGTTCGATGCTTGTTCTGGCTGAGGAATGTCCAAGTATACTACAATGATCGTTAAATAGGGGAAAAAAGGCCACAGAATGAAGCTTAGTGAAAGAGTTACCACAAGGCCTGGTAACAGCAACTAGCATATCCATTGGGAAAGGTGAGCAGCAGGCAAAAGAAAGTAAGCCGGACAGCAACATAGCACAAACAAGCCTAGGGAAGCGGCGGAGTTGCAGGCGCTGAAACAGAGGATAGAGAGGCTTGAAGACTAGCTCAAAAATGGGAGTCTTCACCGAGGGAGTTGTCGGGAAGAGCAGGCATCTTCTCCCACATAAGTGTGCGGAACGGGTGATAAAACGAGATCGGATCGGAAAAACGTCGAACGCGGGCACGTAGTGACTGTACGGAAGTTAGCGCAGCCGTCGACTGACTTGAAGTACCCAGAGTATTACAGAATGGGGCATTGTAAGGCAAACAAAGCGCCTAAACCGAGGCCCCTGTTTATTGTCCTTATCGGCTAGTACAGCACGGACCTTTTGCTAGGCCGGTTGGCAAGAGATAAGCACGCAACAGGGGGTCTGTAAGGATCCCAATGGAAACACCTTCTAGTTCAAAGGCGGCACAGGTACAAAATCCGCCGCATCCAGCAAAACTGGAACTCAGACAGCCTGTTCCAATAATGGCTGATGCTGACGACACAACTGTAGCCAAATTTCCGCCTGGGGCCGTTATCAACAGTTATGGCCTTGCTGAACAGCAAATGCTCAGCGAGAAAACTAAGGAAAGCGAACGGATGAAGCAGCAGGTTAAGAAGTACCCACAGAGGGTATAAAGTAGGTGGACACTCAAAAACTGCTTGCCATCGAGAGAAGTAATGCGACCGGAATGGAAACGGAGGTGGCAGTGACGCCAATCCAGTTCAAACCAAATGTCTGCACTATGGATGAAAGCTGAGCAACAGCCGTTGCGCGAATACCTATACAGTTTGGCAGGAATAGGCCTCTTGTCCCCTGAGGGGCATCGGAAGGCCAAGCAATGAGACGAGGGAAACCTCAGGTGTTTCCTCCAACATCGTTAGGATTATCATGCGCGGAGTGGCCTTGAAGGTTCGGGAAAGTAAGGGGCCGAAGGGCCGTTGGCGCAAAAAACGGTACCTAAGGGTGCTTCTTCGACCAAAAAGTAAAATACCTGGTCAGAATAAAGTCTGTCCAACGGTCCGTTGATCGATTTACTGAAAACCTCACTACACACCTGATGGATAGCACCTCGAGACCTGAAAGCAAATCATAGCCCGAGTCCATGTGGAACCAAAATCAGAGCAAGATTGCCCCTCAGATTTTACGGTACTATTTTCAGTTAAAATATAAGCACATTACAATCACACCTCTGACGGCGATTCTTGGCCGCTATCCAGCCCAAAGGTAGTCAAAAATCAGGAAGAAAATCTGCACAAAGAGAACAGCTGACCGGAAAGAATAAGTAGAAAGTACGTGTCATGTAGTTCCAAAAAAAAGAGTGAATTCTCCGGGCTCAAGCAGGTCCAAAGAACTTTTCCGAGTTTGGATCCGGAAAATTCAACGGGACGGAGCCTACCATCTGCGGTCCTTCAAAATGAGCAAGTGAAGCCAAACAGCAACAAAACAAACGGTCTTGAGTCACCGCGATTCGTTATCTTACGGAACGTCCACAACGTTGTCTCGCAAAGGAGGCACCACCAAGAAAGGAAAAGTAAATGCATAATTCGTGGAAGGGATGATGAC
Source organism: Fasciola hepatica (assembly GCA_948099385.1). Lineage (NCBI taxonomy): Eukaryota > Metazoa > Platyhelminthes > Trematoda > Plagiorchiida > Fasciolidae > Fasciola > Fasciola hepatica. The sequence continues at coordinate 767,387 of CANUEZ040000012.1, read as the reverse complement.
CACAAAACAGTACCAGAAACAGTAAAACGGGAAAAGTAGTCCGAACCCCGTAAAGAAAATATTTAAAGGCAACAGATGAGGAATCTTCAATTATTCACTATGTTACAGATGTGACAGCCCAGAAAAGTATTAGCAAGTCAGACGTCCTGTCAGAAGGTGCCGCGGTAGGGCATACAAATATATATAGCCTAAAAGGTACATGATGAAAACTGCCGATTATAACGAATGGATCAGAGATTACAGCCATCACATAGACATGGCTGAAGAAGGATCAGAGCGCCACGCAGCTTAGCGGCTACACCTTCCAAAGACAGGATGGAATGAAAAGTGGATTGGGTGGAGGTGTGCCCCTTCTCATAAGGGCTGATTATAGCCATTGGGCTAACCCGTTCACACTAGGGACATCCAGCAACAAGCCACTGCGTGTTGCATGCGGCTAGGCCAGTGAACGGTAGGGGTAGTACGTGCCTATAGGGCACCGAAAACAGCAGGAGAACATGACTCCGAACTACTCCAACTTCTATAACTGGTGCCGAACAGGTCACAGCGCTCTATCGTATTGGCAGAGACGAACATCCCAGAGGTAAATTAGGGCAAATATTGTGCTCTCAGGGAGCTATCAAAAGTGCTCTCGTGAAGCGGCTTCACAGCCACAGTCTCACACAACAAGAGTGGGGAGCAACACGCTTCCGCTACGGACGGCTTTCGTCCACAATGTGTCTGCTGTCACCCAGGTAGCGATCTGACGTCGCTTCTTCGGTGCTAGAAGAACCGTGGGGAAGATCGACCACGGAGTCTTGCGAGTGACGCTCACCGTAAGGCATGATAAACTAGGACCTGTTTTGGCTCAGAACTACGACGGGCTGGGTGAGGATCAACCGAGGGTGCGAACACGAAGGATGTTGTGGTACCCGGAAGTAACGGAGCAACCGAAGAAAAAGCATGGAGAGCAGTAAAAGCGGGGCTAAAAAGCTGGATACACGAGTTTGCCCCGCTAAAGCAGCGAAGAAATAGAGGCCAGCAGCCTTGGTGAAAGTCAAGGAACGCACCGGCTTTAGCTGTTCGTAGAAAGCTGTGCGCTCGTTACAAACTACATATCATGCTCTACGCACGGGCCGCTGAAGAAACAGCCAGAAACAGGGCCCAAGCCGTGAAATAAGAGGCATTATGGGATTATGCGAAGAATGTCGCCAGCATTGTGAGGGAAGACACTAAAAAGATATTCACTTACGTGCATTCCAGGAAAAGGACACGTGAGAGCGTAGGTATCTCGGAAGTGCCCGACGGAAGCCTTTCTTTCGATGGTAAAGACGGAGCGGAATTCTAACCTGTCTTTTTTAGAGCACAAGTGCTTGGTGCGGCGGGATCCCATAAAGGAAGTGCGCCAGTGCTGCAGCAGCTTGCTGTAAATGAGGGCGGGGTGTTCCAGGAACTTAGATTTTTGTTGGAGCACGAAGCGGCCGAGCCGGTTACAGTCCACCCGGCTACTGCCCAGCCACTTCCAGATATTTTGTCAGAGGTTACTACCCGGCCGCACGAAGCTTTCCCAAGGGAGGGCTAGGTGCCAGAAGACTGTCTTAAGGCAACTGCTGAAGCAACGCACAGGACAGAATCCCGGCATGGGGCGGAGAATGGTAGACCGGTCAGCCCGACATCAGCTTTACGCAGGTGGTTGGAATATATAACCAGGAAGCAACTTTGCTTGTTTCTGGTTAATAAGGACCTATTCACTCCTGAACGACAAGGGGTTGTTGAATAAGATAGTGTTTGGTAAACCTACTGATGTTCGTGGACGAGATCACAAGAAGAATGGATGAAGGCACCACGGCGGAGGTTTTTGTCTCCGTTAGTCGTCGCCTGCCAGACTATAAACTGCAAACTCCTGGGATAATTGGGAAGACGAGTGGTTGGGTGGCGCACTTACTTGGAAATCGCAGTTTCTGTGTCAAGGCGGGTGATCATCTGTAGAGGCCGGAGGAGATTGCCAGAGGTGTGCAGCAGGCTTCAGTACTTAGGCCCTTCTCTTCCTCCTCTTCCTCCACACAAGCGACCTTGTGGAAGAATTAGGCAGCCAGCTCTTTATCTTTGCAGGTGATGTGAAGATAAAGAGGAGAGATTTATCACAGAATACAAATGCTGTTCTCATATAGGCAGATCGATGGGGTTTACCTTTGAATCCCACCCAGTATCAAATCCTGGCTACCAACATTGACAAGAAACTTGGAGCCTTCAAGAAGGTTCCAGAGACCTGCAAATGTGGCTAAGGGGTACTAATTAGAATGTGTTCTATTGTCGCAGGCAGGAAATCGGGAATTTTCATCCCGTTATACAGGGTTTTGACGCTACCTCTCGTGGAATACTATGTGCAGGCATGACTCCTTATTGTCGCGAGAATACGGAGTGCTTGGAAGGGGTGAAGCTACTTGCAACCAGAATGATCACCGGTCGGAGGGGTGAATCTAACGCCTAGTATCTAGAGGATCCTAATCTCTTCTTCTTGGAGCTGCGTGGAGGCCGAGGTGACCTAACGGAAGCGTCCAAGGTCAGAAGGGGTTTGTCGGGCATGGACGTCAGTGATTTGTTCTTTCCTGCCCCCGAAAGCTGCACCAGCGGATGAAGTCTTAAGCAATAAAAGTTTCGAATCAAGGCTGGATATACGAGCAGTTTCTTACAGATGGGGTTGTAACTATGTGGAATAGACTATCAAGGAGCACCCTTAGATGCAGCAGAGTACCAGTTTTCAAGAAGGCCGTGGGTTCACTCTGGAACACAGTGATCCCAGAGCTGGCTATGTAAACCAGGTATTTTAGTCAGTGAAATTATGCCCGAGAAGGTGATACTGCCTAGCAAATTCTGCCTTTTAGACAAAACTTTCCAAGCGCGGTGTTGGGAGCTAACGAAAGTCGTCGACAACTTGATCCGGATGCATGACTGGTCCCGGGCATTTTCTTCCCATGCGAACCGAACTGAGGTGAAGTGAAATGAACTGAACTGGCTAAGCTGAACTCACTGTGAGTTGTCATCTCTTCGGCCTTGTAGGCTACTCAAAGCTTAGTTGAGCTTTTCCAGGTTAAAAGCTGGCTTAGGTTCTCATAAAAATCTAATAAGTTCTTTTCGGCACCCGAAGTCCTGAGAGACTGATGCTGGAGCAATTATTGATATTATAACCAACTTTTAAGTTCGAGCACTCTGGCCCTCAGTCACTCTTTTTGACAACAAAGGCATATCAAATATACCGACTTCGGTCGATCCAAGCAGCCTTTGCTATTCCCCGAGTGACTTTGTGATCAGCTCATAGATTTGTATTTTCTCACAGTGGCAGTCCAACAAACCCGCACCCTCTTAGCTGGCGCGGCTCCCCTGTTTTGGACTCAGAAATTGTATTTTAGTCCGAATCTAAAAGTTATTGCCCTCCTGATCCATAATGAAACACCCTGTCCTCCTGAGTGAAAAAAAGCCGACATGACAGCAGCTGTCAGCAAGTGCTCTGTAACAATCTTTCATATGAAGGGCAGGACCAAAGTAGTCAGTGACTTGGAACAAAAGATAAATGAGTCGTTTAATAAAAGGCAATGGATAGGGTGTGTTTCATCAAGGATGTTTTCGCTGACAGTCACTGCTGAACCAACGGATCGGGCTGACTTCGGAATCTTACCAAAAGCCGTCCGTTATATGGATGCAGTCGCCTCGGAACCTCCCAAAGGGATAGAGCATGCTAGCAGTGCTCTAGTTTTCAAGGTTTCGGACAGACCACCCAAAAAGTATGTCGAAGCTAATGTACCGAAAGCTCCTAACGAGGCTCATGTCACGTGTCAGGCTGCGGAAAAAGTCACCAAGTAACCCTCGCCTTTTGCTCGTTTATTTTTCAACCCACTAGCAGCCGCCCAATTCATCAGAAGTAGTCAAAAGATTGCCGAAGTCTTATCACTAAGAACGTCAAAATACACCCCGGTAAATCTCCTCTGGAAGAAGTTTTCAGTATGCAGAAAGCAAACTCAAGTCTCTCACCGGCCCTCAGCCATCAAGACCCGCAGATTTATCACCGCGTACTCCTACGAACAGGACTTCCGCCAGAGCACCTACGACTTCCATAGCCCCCTCGGCATAAACAGACCACGATCGGCCTAGCCGCCAGGATCCCAAGCAATTTTCGCACAGCCTATCCCAGGTAGAGGCACATCCTTCTGCGGGAATACCTGGCAGGCCCTGCAAAATAATAGTGCAAAATCACTTAGGCGCAGATTGACTGTGGTAAAAACGAGAATCGTAAGCCTGTAGTAGAAAATGCGTCGGCAATAACATTTCTGCATATGACGCCATCAGCCACCGTAGATTTAGACATATCGCAGCGCGTGTCGCCGACCCAACTTCCGGGAAATCGTCGGCACCTTGCCCTCGCCTACCTACTACGTCAGGCCAAACAAATAGCAAAAACGACATCGTCAAACCCGCCGTCCTACATCTTCAGGGTCACCCATAAGTTTACCAGGCAAATTTCCCTCTTCTTTTCGGCTACCACAGAGCTGATCCACCAGTAGCAACAACTCTACGACCTAGTACGCCCACCAGGAAGCCTCATGACATGACTACGTAATACAGCCAATGAGCACCCCTGGAGCCATGGTGACAAAGCCCGGTCAGCTGCGTTCACCATGCACGAGGCGAAACAACTAACAATGGCCGGCGCCCCTCCTTCAAGCCAGCCACCAATTCATCAAAAGAGTTCATGAACTTCCTTATCCCGACGCCAATCGAAGAGTTAAGGTGGGCATAGGGTCATGCTGACACGACACACCCCTCACATGAGCTCCATCTGACTGTCATTCCTGCACTTCTTATAACCCTAAGAAGGGTTTTCCCAATACTGTCCATGGAGAATCCAGCAATCAAATGAAGCCAATGTTTAACACGCCTCCACCCTTCTTTAACACTCCCCTCACACGGACAAATCACCTGAATTTCTATGATACTAGTGCGCCAAATAGGAAAAATTGTCGTTTTCGGCACATTTACCCCTGTTTGTGCCCCAGATTTGATAGCTCTGTATGTTAGCATAACCGATAACCCAATTCTTACCTATACCTTGGTGTGGAACTCTACCCTGATACGAATGGGCTTCCCCAAGCTGTCCTCCACATTCTACCAAATGTTTGTCTCCCCCCTGTCCACCCTCCCATTATGTTCTGCGTTTGCGCCATTGCCTCCAAGCAGGGGGTTTTAAAGTACCAAAAAGCTATGGCATCTCACGTCGTTATCCACCTTGAACAAACAGAAAAGTCAGTATTCAAGACTTTCCAACTATATCTCAAACCTCAAAGGATTCATCCGCTTCGAACTTTAGCACAACCCGACTCCACAGAAACACTAGCCCTTCTGTTTCCCATTGCGCATCATACTGCCAAAGAGATTACAGATCAAACCCTCCAACTCTCGAGGCTGAATAGCTACCCACGCGTGGATCTTCAAGTCAGATCGGGAGTCTAAACTACTACGTTCTACACAACCTAACTGACCAACGGAATTCCCAACACAAAATACTGGTACCAGTATCCTAGCAACGGAACAGTAGAAAATCCAATATCATCTCTCTGGAAACAGTGTGCCAAACTTCAAAATATTCAGAAAACTAAACACAAGTTCACAACTCTTGTTCAACTTATTCGCGTGAATTCTGTTATTCAAAGGCTTGAACAAACCGGACTTCGTGACCAAGAACGGAAGGTCCTGCGACGCCCAAATGAATATCGTCCACTGTCATTACTGCTTAAGGCCAGAACCTCTAACCATCAGAGAGATATCCTGCACGTAGTTACGACAGGCGATGTATCCGTCTATACCCCTACCCATTGCCGAGGTCTTTGAATGAGTCTTTGCCTTACCTATGGCCCCTATTAACAATATCGACATTTTTCCTCCTCCTCCAGTTACGGCTTTAGCCCCGTCGATAGTGAAACTTGATGTTTTAGTTATCTCCCAAATAATAAGCACTTTCAAGCCATTATCTTACCCAGGACCTTGCGGTTCGCCTCCCGCTGCAGTAGGTAAATCCCTACCTGACTTACCATTAATGCCACTCAGTTTGTTAGCCCCATCAATGGACGCCAGTTCGGTGCCGGAAAACTCAAAACGCCCTGTTATAATCCCGCGCCACCAGAAAGGCCAACCGAACGTGGTAACAAACTACCGCCCCATCATTCGTACAGCTATTCTCCCTCGGTTAATGGAAAAATCAGCAAATGGCTCATGGTGAGTTACCTCTTCAACTTGGACATTCTTAATTCTCGACAACACGATTTCCCCTGTCGAGATCTTGCGCAACATGTCATTTTAATTCTTTGAACCTCATTACTAGGGCAGCAGACAATGGAGTGGCTCATGAAGTAGGGTCAAGAGCATTCGACCGCGTGCCACATCCTCATCCGTTGACCAAAACCAGATCCTTTGGCGCCACTGGCCCCTTAATATCTTGGCTCACATCTCACCTGTCCAATCACCCTCAGGCAGTCTCAATAAACGGACGTCGCTCTGGGCCCAAAACTGGCTGCTAGCACTGGTATACGGGGTGGCTTCTTTGGCTCTCTGTTGCTTCTCGTATATAAACATCCCTTTTAGTGAGTCTTGGCACCCCATTTTGCTTGGCTGAGGACATCGTGATTGTCTACTCATTCAGGCTGACTGTCTCGCCTCGGCTATTTTGAGCATTTCTGAAGATATATCTGCACTCGATATGGAGTGCTCATTTTGGCTAGTGAATTGTTCCGGCAACCAAAGTGAGTTATTCACATAAATATGCAACCTACATCCGTGGTCTCCAGCCGTTTGTGGTTCCTCAATTGCTAACAAACAAGTTGTTCGAGGCCTTGGCTGAGCTATTCCTGCACAATAAATTTCTCCGAATCTCGGCTCCCCAAGGTGCCAAGGTTAGAAGGCGCTTTAACCGAATGTTCCGCTCCTTACAACTTGGCGGCTGCATTCCCTCCTTCTGTAAATCCCATGCCAGAATACTACCCGGTAATCTTTTCGGGTATGTGCAAATCAGGCCGAATTAGTGTCGAACATGTCCACCGGTTTTTTTCCGAGTGGCTGCCTGGATAGAACTCATTCTTCAAATACAGAAAAAGACGCTAGCCTTCTAAACTGGATCATTTGGGGCTTCGCTGCATGAAACTGAACCACATCCTTCTGTATAACGTCCTCCACAGCCGGTCATATACTTCTAGTTCGTTACACTTTGTGCCTGTTTCTAGCTATCCATTACGGTTTAAAGTTCTCACCGTGTCAACCTCCTTACCGACACTAGCTTACGATCACACTTCCTCATCACAGTGCGCTCTAACTTGTGGAACAAACTACCGTCAGATTCACACAGTTCCACTTACACCCGCCGATGCGGAAATGCTTAGGATAAGTTCCTCAGGATGAACCAAAATATACCTCTCCCAAATGTAAACGTACCTGATTACCAAGCCTACACGAAGGGCTTAGACCTCTGGCGTGTGCAGACACCGGCAGTCTATAACTGTCGAAACTGATTAAAAAATCTTAGTCTAAGTCTGCTTTCTACTGTCAAGCAACTAGTCCCAGAGATTTACTGTCTTTCAGCGTTTCTTTTTATTTGAATCCCCGTTTGTCCTCGGCTGGGAGCACCTAGGACTGCGTTTCTCTACTATTTCTCTGTTTCCGGGCCTTCATTCGCTCACATTTTCCGGCAACCTCTGATACTCCGGAGACCGTGCTTGTCACTGACCTGGTCTACGCATCCACCTGTCATTCGGCCATTAGCACACTGTGCGGGTGATATCTTCTGGGTTAAGCTCCGGGATCCTATGATGCCTGATTGCCCGATCATCGACTACCTGATACTAACGGCCAGTTTGTCTCACCAAGAAAACTAGAAGTAACCTCAAACAGGCAGGGTGCAGTCGTATCCACAGCTTTGGCCGGCTCACATGAGGTGGGTGTGGATCGTCTGCAAGGGTGTGCGGAAGCAACTAGGCCGACGGATCGCACCTCCCACCACCAGAGGTAGCTTCAAGGTTGGTTGTCCAGCGCACAGCCTGCACCACTCACTAGAACCAGTTGTGGACAGAAAAACACTGTCTCCGCTTTGTACTATTTCCTCATCTTATGTCCTCCAGCTTTCTCGAACAAGATCCACCATACACCCGGCCAAGTTCCAAATCCACATATGCGTACAGCTTCGTTCGGCCAAAAAATATACGCTATTAACTGCTGTGACCAATATTTATCTCCACGGAGTCGCACTCTGTCATAATTCTCCTCCTACTTAGTCCAATTATCAGATTTTGTATCCCCAAACATACAACAGCCTGTTGTGCAGAAGTCTCTATTCTGAACATCACAATTCCAGATAAACTCTTGTGAGGATCATTCGTCCAATTGACCATTGGGTGTCACCCCCGGATCATCTAACAAAAGCCGTCAATTAAGTACCGTTTCTCACCCGCCGATAATATCACAAAGCACGAAGTTATCCCCTTTTCGATATTTCATCCGAGTAACACTAGCTCCCTGTTATATAGTGCCCTCCTCCCGCATTTCCGGCCATTCATTTGCATTTTTTACAGTCTCGTTGGTAATGAATTATCCACAATCCAGGATATTGATCTTTCGATCGTTTTCCCAGTGTCTCAAGTCAGACTTTATTCAGCATATCTGGTTACGCAATCACCTGCAAGTCCTGAACGTTCCTCATAGGAACTCCTCTTATATGACTCCATCAGTTCACTACATTTTCACCTCCCACATCTACCCTGGTACCAACTTTTGATACACCCATGTTGTTCACCGATGAACGCAGACAAATCCATAAATGAATCACGTTTTACTCATTTAATAATATCTGTCGTTATTTTCCAACTTGTCGTGATCGGACACCAGCGCCACAACCTACTGAGTAATTTTTCTACATCGTTAGTTGTGAATTATCTACTGGTAATGCAAATTACGGTTAACCTGTTTGTTTCCCCAGTATCTCATGTGGGACCTTCCTCAAATTACCCAGCCACTCAATCATCCATGCTTTTTGGTTAATTCAGTAATGCAGTACTTCTAGTTGATTCCTTCGGATATGCAACCTGCATACCACGGTTATGCCTACTTTGTTGCAAATCTGTGCTCGTCTTAAGCCGGTCTCAAAGTCGCCTCAGATGAACCATAATTTTACCACCATTACATTCACTTTTTAAATATCGTCACTCTTCCTGTCAGTTTCCTACGATTGAGCATCTATGTAGAGTACCTCTTTGGAGGCGACTTCCCTAACCATTTGCTGGAAATGAACCACATATATCAGCCTATTGGCGACCCATTTGTTTCACTTATGCCCCGTGTCGGATTCTCATCAGCATTTCTCGTAATGCGATCATCTGCAAGTCTTGACAGCTTCACTTATGCACTAGCCCAATTGACTAAATAAGGTGGACGTTTATCAACTCCTTCGTCCACTTTGTTATCAACTGGTGTTCATTAATTAACTTATACAAATCCTTTTACTTGAATCTTATTTTAATCGCCCGTCATTTTTCGTCACTCTGCTCCACCACAATTTCCATGGTCGGTCATCTACCCTACACCCCACTAAGTGTTTCCTTCACAGCCTCTCGCTGGATAATAAGTTCCCATGCAGTAGTAAATTGGACTTTCCATTTCATTTACGCAGTACTCTCCTCAGGGAAAACCCCTTATCTCCCGCAGTACTAAACGACTGCTACTTTCTGGGCCATTAGCATTATAAGTTTGAGTGGATCCGTGATCATCGAAAACTTTTCTTTTTTTTCTTCAGCCTTTGCCCGGAAGTTTTTTTTGTATATTCCCTTTTGCGACTTTGTATCGACATTAACCGAATTCCAGCGCTTTTTTCTACCATCCCCGCCTAACCTGATTACGTATCCTGACAGCAAAGCTCATTTAACTCATTAGCGGGCGTTGCGTCCAAGTGACCTTCAAATTCAACTTCGCCGGGCAGTCATTCATGCGACCACCATACTTCTACACTCTTTGTGCTGCAAATACCCAACAGAGTATCCAGGAATCCCTATTGTAGCCTCGCTTTTAGCACTACATCATGCAACCAGGAGTGCTTCAGGTGTCTTCGCAATAAACCGCCATGGTCAATTTTATTAGTTATCCAGGGAGAGAGAGGGATAAAGACAAAAGAAATACACAAATGTTTTAACACGTGTTTAAACCCTCTCGACCACAGGGCATAGGGAGCGAAAGTCTTTGGAGGCTTCGCGGTTACTGAATAATTGAATGACCTCTTATTTTGGAATGATGACAGAAGCGGTGAGGGGAGTTTTCTGACAAGCCACAGCTTAGGAGACCCTTGAACTCCATTCCAGTTTAGGCCGTCACCGAATTCCCCGGGGCCTGGCACCAGGGGTTCACCACACGGCACGCAAAATACTGAGCCACGGGGCTGCAATATTACCTTAGCATGGCCAGCTCCACCCCGTTCTTTGAGAGCCGTGTTGCAGCCAACCATCAGGTGAGGCGAGCTTGGATGGTATATTCCGTGTTCCAGTTCAAAAGTTTAGATGATTTCGCCTCTCCAGCCTCCCCTTTTCCGGGGTGAAGATGTTCATGTGCCCCATTTTTGCTGAACCCGGCATTTGCGTGAGCCCTTCCTTGAACCGTGCTTAGGATCGCCGTAATTTCTCCTGTAACTGCTTGCAGCCAGCCGTTGTCGGCGAAACTACTTGGGCAAAAACCCTCCTCGCCCTATGGATGGGCGACTGCAACGGAGGTCACCTGCATCAAGCTCCTTTGGCTACTTGGTGCGGTGCACGAGCAGCATACTATACAAAGGACGTGTGCAGCACTACCCCTTGAGGTGAAATATGCATGATCTTTCAAGCAGGAATCGAGGAGTAGATCAACAAAACGCAATCCACCAAGAGCTTGGGGAAAATATAATGATAGCAGCTTTCGCCACAAAAAGAGATAGACTCGAATTAAGGTTTGGCAGCGGCAGCACCTGAGAATATTGAAAACTCCTCCCGAGAAAAATGTTAAAAAGGCTTTTATGGAAGAACTAAACAGGCGATGGATTACGGAGGACAACTGGGGCCCAGTTAACGTGGTAAACTATGAAACAGAATGTAAAGGATTTCAGAAAGCTCTGTACCAGCCACCAACATCTATAATGTAAATGTAACTACTGATCAGCATGAACAACTTTAAAGGAATTCAGAGCGTTTGTATTATCGCTCTAACTCCATGTTGAAAATCGAGCGCTCAACGTTGCCTCGAACGTCCGGCGTTGAGCCTGAAATTTGGTGTGACTTCACTCGTTAATCTCAACTTCCGTTCCTAGTCCAAGTTGGAGCTTGGGTGTTCAGAATGCACTAATGAGGTTTTGTTTTTGTAAAATTGTTTGATTTGTTGTATATAGTAACGGGGCTGTTTGGAATAGACTTTAATTTGAAATGCGTCAAAACTGTTTGCTACTCGTCGCTTGAAAATTCCATTGGCTGGACTTTGCACAGGCAGATAGGAATGAACTATAATAGAGTACCTGAGGGAAAATTGATGGATGTGAAAGATAACAGCGAATGATAAAAGGAAGAGTTAACTGCCGGAAAAATAACCAGTCATGAAAGATGCGAATGCGCATGGTGTGGAGGGAGAAATGAAACCAGACCGTTGAAGAACTGACTTCAAGCGGAACAAGTTTTGGAGCGGAGGCTAAATCTTGCAATAGAACAAAGATGAAGAATCTCCACCCAATCTCCAGTCCTATCATGCTGCTAAATTGACCAGTATACTGTTCCTTCTTTCATCCTTTTATTCCATCCTACTAACTCCGGCAAGAACTCGGTTCTGCCTGGGAACTATCTCTTCTTATTTGCAAAAAAACGAAGGATAAGTACGTAATCTGTCTATGTACCCTCAAGCTGCACACAGCCCGTTGGTCCGACTGGCATGGGTAACCACGTCTTGACGCCAAAATGGCGCTTTCAAGATTTGTTCCCTATCCGTCTTTTCACCCCGTGGATCGGCTGTCATGTCATTTGGGTTTTCTCGGGCTCAACAAGGGACCGGGGCCGGTGTCGACCCACAGTTTTCTGGTGAAGCTGGACCTTCTATCGAACGATGAGTCAGACCATATCCCTATCGTTTCAGTGTTTTTCAGCGGCAGGATTTGGAACCACTAATAGGAAAGATGTGACCCGCTTTCAGTGGGCGTATCGGAGTTCTACGGATAAAATAAACTTCTCTGCGTCAAGTTCTAATCGTGATATCGCGTTCTTTTAAATAAGATCGAGGCATAATTATGGGGCAACTGTCATCGGTAACGCACATTTTCCTAGAGGTATGCGTCATGTGGTGAGGTGGCAGATATGCGCTACCAACCAAGTCGGATTAGGCGAGGTGTGATGCATGAAATCAATAGATTTTAGTGGCTGGCTTAGTGCCAGATGGCTTGTGGACTGTCACTTGCGTAGAAATCATCAGTGATGTTGAAGGAGAGATGCTGAATCAGAAGGGGCCAGGCCATCTTCTCTGGAATTACTGGGATTGTTTCATGCCGGGTAGATTGGTTGCAATTTAAGTTGCTATGAGAGGTTCTGGATATGATCTCACTCGTTGTTCGATAGAAGGTCCAGCTTCACCAGAAAACTGTGGGTCGACACCGGCCCCGGTCCCTTGTTGAGCCCGAGAAAACCCTAATGACATGACAGCCGATCCACGGGGTGAAAAGACGGATAGGGAACAAATCTTGAAAGCGCCATTTTGGCGTCAAGACGTGGTTACCCATGCCAGTCGGACCAACGGGCTGTGTGCAGCTTGAGGGTACATAGACAGATTACGTACTTATCCTTCGTTTTTTGCAAATAAGAAGAGATAGTTCCCAGGCAGAACCGAGTTCTTGCCGGAGTTAGTAGGATGGAATAAAAGGATGAAAGAAGGAACAGTATACTGGTCAATTTAGCAGCATGATAGGACTGGAGATTGGGTGGAGATTCTTCATCTTTGTTCTATTGCAAGATTTAGCCTCCGCTCCAAAACTTGTTCCGCTTGAAGTCAGTTCTTCAACGGTCTGGTTTCATTTCTCCCTCCACACCATGCGCATTCGCATCTTTCATGACTGGTTATTTTTCCGGCAGTTAACTCTTCCTTTTATCATTCGCTGTTATCTTTCACATCCATCAATTTTCCCTCAGGTACTCTATTATAGTTCATTCCTATCTGCCTGTGCAAAGTCCAGCCAATGGAATTTTCGAGCGACGAGTAGCAAACAGTTTTGACGCATTTCAAATTAAAGTCTATTCCAAACAGCCCCGTTACTATATACAACAAATCAAACAATTTTACAAAAACAAAACCTCATTAGTGCATTCTGAACACCCAAGCTCCAAATTGGACTCAAAGTTAACTACTGAAGCCAAATTCCACCAATAGTTTAGGAACGGAAGATGAGATCATCGAATAAAATCTCACCAGCAGCACACAACTTTCTTCTTACCCCATGAAGCATTTCTTCGGGAAAATGTGCTTTGCCGATGACAGTTGCCCTATGGTTATTCCTTGATCCTTTGTAGAGGACACCAATAACGCAGTTGCCACCAGAAGCATACCAGCGGACATACACTTTGGCATTTTGTTGAACCTCGTGGGTGCTCATCGGAGACTGCAGCATTGGAACTGAAACACAAACTGAGACGAGTTGCAGGATCGAACGTTAGCCTATGGCTTACGATAGCACCTTAATCCCCCGCAGGCCAGTCATCTCGGTGGCTTATGGGGAAGCCTGGTCAGGTCCATCAGGCAAATATTGCTGTCGGTCATTTAGCAACAGTCCGACGACGAATCACTGGACACCGTCATGACCTAGGTCGAAAGAATTCTAAACAACCTCCTACTGGTTCCAGTAACCAACGGCGACCCAACCGATCTGGCGCTTACCCGAAACTACCTATTGACGTTATGGTCGAGGGCGGGTTTCCAAGAACCGATAAACCTTCGTGTGTGCTACATTCACAGATGGAATCAGGCGAATTATCTTGCCAGGTTTTTTTGGAGGCGATGGCTGCGTGAGTACCTGCCGTCTCTGCAAGCTAGACAGAAGTGGCTTATCTAAGCACGACCATTCAAGGTTGGAGATGTAGTGATGATTGCCGACAAACACTCATTTCAGCACTTGGCATTTGGGCTTTTTCATGCAAGATATCAAAGGCTCTGACGAAATGATAAGACTGTCTACGTGAAGACTGCCAACAGAATGTTAATCCGCGACGTACGCAGTATCGTCTTCTTCGATAATGAGGACGGCGAAGCGGATACCACAGAACCCCAGTAGAATGTTTCTCCATTCGTCCTCGACGTGGTTAAAGACACCACCCGTGTGTGGAGACATTTATGATATACTGACGTGCGTGATACAAGTTTATGCTTAACAACCACCATCAAACAAGCTGCAATGCTGATTGTTCCTCGGTTATCACTGGCTCTATGGAAGACAACTCCCGTATACCATGTGCCATAGTGCGACCCCACCCATGACACTTAAGCACACATACTCACACAAGCACAAGCAGGCAATACACGACAATCCCTCCGAGGACAGCACCTATGTTTACCTTTCACGCTCTCCATCGATCAGCCTTTCTCATGGACGATGCGGGTTAACATCGCTTTGCAGTGGCCACCGGATCAAGTTTGATCGAGAGTAGAAAGTTGACGTCAGAAGTATTGGGTACGCATAGCGGCAGCAGGGTCTGGGTAGGTAGGGAGAATCAGTACCCTTATTTCAAACTTTTGACTCCGCTAAGATTCGGAAGGATTTTGGTGGACCGGGTAACGGCCGGTTGAGAAAACTCCCCCTAGAAACACTGCATTTTCATGTTTTCTTGACATCACTTACTCATTTATACTGTTTGCTTGTTTTTTGTGCACTGCGTTTTATTAAACCCACGTTTGTTTATTCGCGTCCAACAAGCTACCCTGTCATATCCTTATTCTGGATCTGAGTGACGCGCGTGCTCTATTCCTGCAAGCCGCATACTGGTTCTCATTCACTGAGCTCCTGGGATCGCATAATTGAGGTTCGCATCTGTTTTATGTAGCAGTTCATTTGATATTCTAATATGGTAGAATTTTCCGGATAATCCCATTCTGATTCCGGGAGCCGTGTTGAATTCAGGAACGCATTGCTCAAAGGCGTCTTACAGAGAATGGAATGTGGAACACGGTCGGGAGCGTTCGACAGATCTAGGTAGAAAATGACAAATGCCTGCCCGCTATCAACGCCCTTGGTGGCTGGGTCGAGGATGTCAAAATGATGTAATATAAAATAATATTTGCTCATTTCGGAGACGCCCGAATCATGCCATGTACATGATCTTGTTGATAAAATGATGGAGTGGACAGATAAAATTCATGAAATTGTGGAAATTTGCTTGAAAAAAAGTAAAATAAAAGGACTCAGAAGGGGAAAAAAAGTGGGATGAAAATAAGACAAGTGTACGCACACCGAAGAGATTGTAGGGAGTTTAAATGAACCCAAAGTGGATTTAAACGGAAGCCCAGTGAGTTTGAAAGTCAAGGTCAGATGAGAAGTATGACTGAGGTATAAACCAAACATCCGGGCGCAGGAAAAAGCTTTTATTTAGCGCATCGTTCAAACATGCGCGATAACTGATACTCACTCTGGTGAATTATACAACCAGCGGTAACCATACCATCAAAAATATAGAGAAAAGTTGAAGTTTCGCTTTTAAAAACCCGAGAATCATTCTCGAAATCTGAAAAACTCTTTTACCTATCGCTATCTAAGCAAGAAAACACCACAGAAGCATCAACCAGGGCCGCGCTCGCAGCATCAACAGCCGTTGAGACCAATGACGGTGCTGACTTTGATTACAAAGCTTGTATACCCCCGTGGCATGCATGCAAAAAAAAGTCGCACCACAACACTTCACGTCAATCTCATTTTCCAGGGGCACTGATGCATCCGTTCCAACCCTTCCACGTATAACAGTCCCACAGCTTCAGTAGGGCTGCATTTAAGCCAGTATGTTTAGACACTATCGTATGACCAGTCCAGGTGAAGACCTCTGGAGGCTAGAATTTCGGTATCAGAAACTGCCATGGCGAGAGACGATGGAGAAAAAAGTGTGGTGCACTGCAGTGTATTAGATATCAATGAAGAATTGATACTCTGCAGTGGAAGGTCGGCGGACAGGGCACAAAATTCATCGTAAAACAAGGTGCGAGCAATACAAGACGTAGAGGATGGATCAGATGACAAAAACGATTTAGAAAAATTGGATACTGTTGTGTGAGGTACAGTTGTAGGATTGATGGATGCATATCATGACGGTCGGCGGGTTGATAGCAAGAGAAGTGGCCGGTGAGGAACTGCAAGATGCAGAGCGCGTGCACATATACATAATTGTGCAGGTATATGTACATTATGTATATATATATATATATATACTTACAGATATGAGAGGAGCAGGAGCAATAACAAGGGGTCCTAGAAAGAAATTAACAGTCATTTGGAGGGATAAGTAAGGTTAGCTCAGATGGTTGTAGAATTAGCCATGGAATATCGTGGTGAATTATCTTCATGACAGGTGCACATGGCGGCGGAGGCACAGAAGTGATGACGGCTGAAAGAAGCAGATTACGAAAGAGTGAAGATGAAGGATAGAATCGAAGGGAACAGGTAAGAATAGGTCTTATTATTTGATCAGCGCAGGAGCAAAATGCAGTGCCGGACCAGAGGAATCTGGTAGTGACAATCAAAACGATCTGGAACTGTAGAAGAGCATCATGACGTAAAGTTGTCTTTACAATCAGTGGAACATGGAAAAACGAACCAAACTGAAAGGCACACAGAAAAGTGCCTGTAGCGAGCGGTAAACGGATCAAGAGATGAAAGCAATGACAGGAGACACAAATAAGACATGACCAATCAGATCACTTTATTTGCAGATGAGACATGAAGGAGGCAGAGAAGGAAGCGGGAGGCCCCAAGTTAAATGAAACAGTAACAGATCAAAAGGCCAAGGAAATGAATGCGCGACGGAGTTGGGGCAATGGAACTAGAAAGCTGCGTACCGGCAGAAAATCGAATAGGTGGACTAAGCAGGTAGATGCTAATCGGGGCATTGTCTAATTGGAAGAACCACAGAGAAATCGCGGAGCCAAGATAGGACAATATGGTGGTGGTGACTAGATAATCAATGCGACTGTGAAAGAAGCAAATTTTGGAGCGGGGAGTTCTAATATGCTGATTGGTCACGGGTGCGGGTGTGATTGATGCGTAATGGCATTAGACATGAGCAGGGAGAACAAGGAGGGGTTCAACAAGACAGCAGGCAGTGGGGCATAAGAGTGCTATCAATGGGCATTCTGAGCAGAGGGCAATACCACGTGCAAATAGAATGGATCCGTTAATTAAGGCAGGTGGTAAAAGAGATATTAGCGAGTGTCAGCAGGGAAGAGTGGTTAGGACGATAGTGACTCAATGCAATGAAAGTTGGTGTAGACAGAGGTGATAGGAGGAAGGAAAGAACGGGTAGGTGTGCTTACCGTGGTAGAGCGACAAAATTGGCAGTGGAAACAGATGATAAGAGCTATAGGTGAACAAGCTGTGGCGAAAAAGGAAGAGGAGAGTGCAACTTTCAACCGACAGCATTGGACTCGGTAGTCCGAGGGAAGTTAGAGTGCGATCCACAACCGGTGCCAGTGGGTGGGACTAGCCGTGCTCTGGGCACCCAACCTAAGAAACACTTCGTGAAGTGAACACAGGAGATGTGATCCACCAGTTAAATTGCGCTCGCACATCGTTTCAAACGGCCTGCTCGCTCGATGTGCGCCGACCATAGCAGTGGATCTGACCGCGCCCCGCACCCTTGGGAGTGGCACGAGTGTTCATTGATAACTGTACAGGGAGCAAAGCGGCCGCTATAGGAGAGCGTGATCCAGGGTCGATTGGCCAGGTCATGAGACCATGGACAGGAGAGCCAGCGGAAACAGCGAGTGGCAGACGACCTTGCAGCAATATTATCCAGGTGCACCTGCCAGGGAGATGGTAAGCACGGTGCCCGAAGTGGTTGGCCGTCAGTGAGGATCACTGGAAAGGAAGAAGGGATAGAGAAGCGCAGTCCGGATGTGCCCTAGCTGAGGAGCTACGGATACTGAGGAGGAAAAAATGAAAATGATGGATAACAGATGAAAGTGAGTGAGCAACAGGGTTATCTTATGAAAGCAGGAGGTAAGTTTGCTATGGATCAGGGAAGGCAGTGGCCGTGGTTTGCGGCACTAGAGAGAGGGGGAGTGTCGGGCTTCGGTGTAACTAGTGGCTCGTGGCGCAGAGGTGGTGGAGTCACAGGGTGAGATCTCTTTCAAAGGCCAGGTCGGTGGAGACGAGCTCACTGGTGAGCAATATAGCATTAGGAATTGTTAAGTATACCACAAGTGTTCACCTAAAAGCGGACAGTGAGGAGGCACTGCGTAAGCTAAGGGGGAGCTTATCCCAGATTTTGAAGTAGGCTGACAGAAGGACTCGGGACTTCAGACTGAGATTAGAATGAGGGATAGGGGGACAGAAGGCAGGATGTCGGACGAAGTAGGAGCAGGGGGCAGCGAATGGGATAGGATAAGAGGTGTCGGCATGGTTATGGATTAGCTTTGAAAGGAAAACCAGGTTGAGCCTCATGCGACGAATACACAGAGGCTCAACCTGTATTGGTTATAGAGCTGGCGGTATTTTAGGGCTATAGATAGGCCTAATAGCGTTCTGATGAAAGTATGCTGAACGTTCTTAAGAGGTGCAATAGAGGAATGTGGCAAGAGGCTGTAGGTAATGGAACGATATTCTAGGAGCGATCTCACGTGTGAGAGATACATGGAGAGGCGACTGGCAGGTATTAGGAAACGCCGATGGATCAGGCCTAGGGTTCGCTTAGCTTTAGCGATTCGGAACGACGCCTCTTCTGAGAAGTCAAAGGAACAAGGGTAACGTACGCCAAAATCGGTAACCATGGGGTGTGTGGGGATGGGCAAGCCGTCGAGACAAATTTGGCCGGGTGGCACAATACACTGGTAGGGTAGGAGGAGGCTTTTCTCCGCAGAGAATGTCATGAACAACGAGAAGCATCAAGTTTGGAGGGCGGGTAAGCCATGCGATACGTTGCACAGGGTCACGGATAGGTCATTAGGGAGGAAGGAGTACACTATTTTTATATCGTCGGCAAAGGGGAAAGGGGTTCCGTGTCGAATGGAAGAGAAAATGTCATTGATATAAATGAGGAGTAAAAATGGGCATAGGATACTGCCTTGGATGACGCTGCTAGTAATTGGTTTGGCGGAAGATAAGTGGCCGTCAACGGGCACAGATTATGATCTGTGAGAGAGATCATAGGATATCCTGGAGAGGAGAAGGTCAGTAATACCAAAAGACCGGATTCTGGCTAACAGAAGCATATGAGGGACACGGTCAAAAGCCTTGGACTTGACGAGGTACGGCACGATTACAGATTTGGCGGCCTCTGCGGCTGACTATAGGACATTGAGAAAGTCAAGCCGGCAGGAAGAGCAGGAACGGGGGTTCAAGGAACTATGCTGACCAGGGTTCAGCAAGCTGCTGGATAAGAGGTACTGACAAATGTTATTTGATAATTCCCTCCATGATTCAGCAGACTAATGGGGTGTGGTTAATGGGCCGATAGTTATCTCAGTTGTGTAGTGCACTCTTCTCAAAGCGCGAAATTGTAACAGAGGTTTTTCAATGAGGTGGGACGAAACTGTGAAGCATGGAGGCAATGTATACATCAAGTAACAATAGAGGGAGGCCAGGACCACCGAAACGGAGGGCCGGTGGGAGATCATCCGGTTTATTAGAGGAAACTGAACTTTCAACTTCAGGATGAGTGAAGAAAATCGATGAAAGAGAGGAAGAGGTGCAGGGATGACTTGTAGGAGGGAGAATACCAGGACAGTTTATAAGGGAGGAAGATAAATGCTCATTGAAGGCCTCAGAAATAGATGCTGGGGTATTAGTGCTAGATGAGCCACAGATGAGGAATTTGGGCGAGGTATGATTGAAGCGATTGGACCTTTCATTAAGCAGGTTCGACAGGTAGCCAGTTTTGTTGGGGTGTGCTAGGACGGTGGATTCTTGCCTTCTTAGATGCGTATGGGCCATGCAACGCAGTTTTAGTTGTAGCTGGTTCATGCGCAGAAGAATTGTAAAGTAGCGTGACCTAGCGAAGGCAAGTTGCAGCTCAGCCAGCTTACACTCTAAAGTTGACAGGGGTGAGCGGATGGACTTGGAGCTTGGATCGGCACATGGGTTGGCGGTACTTAAGCAGCATAGGAGGTTGGAGTAGAGAAAGTTCACCACAGAGGGGATCAGAGAAAAGAAAAAAATGCGTCCCAGTTAAGGAAACGGATTACCATTGGCATTAAATAGCCAGTTAAAGGCATTGTCGGAAGTCGAAACTAAGGGAAGGGATTGCGTCGGATGGGAACAGCTGAGGTAGCTGAACTTGCACCTGAGAATACGGTGGTCACTACCCCAGAAGTGATAAGTAGTCTAGTCGGTCATATCAGGAACATCAATGAAGAATACTAGGTCCAATATGTTGTTCCCCCAGTAGGGCAGGAGACATGTTGGGTCCATCCACCAAGACGGACACAGAAAAGGAAGATGGAGAGGGCGGGAGAGCTGGTATAGGAGGACCGGCAAATTGAAGGAAGGTTAAATTCACCCGCAATAGCTTTCGCACTGGAAGGATAGTGAAGCTCAAAATTAAAGACATCCTCCGCAGAGTCACACGATTTGAGAAACCCCTTGCTGCCTGTTGCTAAGAGGGTTTGAAGATAAAAGATGGGTAGCAATGCCGTCTTTGACAATCGTTTCCAATACTCTGCAATGATAGTGGTGTGATCAATGTGGTGGTAATTAGGGAGTTCGTGGATAGGTTCTTTTTTGTGTCGTGGAATGATGACTGAACGCTTCCAGTTTGAAGGCACCAAACTGGATTCGAATGACAAAGTAAATATGCTTGGTAACGGGAGTGGAATTTCCTAACCGCCGCTAATGATTGCAGCTGGGGTTAACCTACCTGGTCCAGGATTCGCAGATGCTTTATAGCGTCAACTGAGACTGGGAATGATGTTCACTTCCAATGTTAGGGTAGATAGAAAAAGCCGGTGATGGCTAGAGGATTCGGGTCTATGTCTGGAGGGGCATGGAATTGGCGAAGTAAAGATTCAGAGCCTCGGTGATAGCTGAAGGGGAGTTAGCCGAAGTTATATTCCGTAACACGTATCGGACAGTAGTATCTTTTGTGGAGTTCCTAGATTTATGTAGCAGTGAAAGTTTCAGTGGTTTCTTGGGATGCCTCAGAGCTTTAGCTTCTTCAGAGCGAAGCCGGTCTTCCTTCAGGCCCCGGATAATATCAGCAAGATGTGTTAGTCTCATGAGAAGGGAAAAATAGGGTTTTGGAAGTAAATTCTTTGCTTCCTAAGGCACTTTCTTTCGGGGGAGGCAAGTTTGAGTTTCTTAGGGGAGGAGTTTTGGACGGTTGAACTGGGCACAATGAGGCAGCTTCCCTGTTATCAGCCGCCTGTTGTGGGTCAGGCGTTAAAAACTGTTCCATTTTTGGTTACGGATTAAATTGGGCGGAGGGCTCTAATAAAAACGGAGAGGACTGTTGACTGAGATCAGATAACCTGAGGGATATGATTAGAATGAAAGGCTACCTGCTATTATCTTGTGGTCGCCACCAGGAAGTTTATGCAGAGCGGAAACCGAAAAGTCGGAAACGCTGTGGGTGAATATAAGGTCCAGGATGTCGGAGTTTCTTTTAGGGGTTTCACCGTGTTGTTCCCAACCCTCAATGTGATTATGGGAGACAAAGTCTACTAGGTCGGCGGGGCTATGAGGCTCGGCCAGGATACTTTAGGCCAGTTGAAATCATCGGCTATGGTTTTCACTGCTGAAAGTAGTGCTGAAAGATGATTGAAGGCTTAAATTTTAGGGTATAGGGCGGGCGATAGACACAACCAATGGGCATGACTGTAGTTGAGAACCAAACTGTGAGCCACAGAGATTCCGGAATCGAGTCGAGTATTGTATGTCTAATTAGGGTTACTGAGGAAGCGTGCGGTACGTACACTAGGCACCCACCTCCGCGTCTGTCAATTCCATTTACCCCGAAAGCCTCGTCTCCCTTAAACAGAATTTCAATTGCGGGGTGTGTTTCATGGACCAGGTTTCAGTACTAAGGGTGATGTCGGGGTTTGACGTAATGACGTTGTGTTTTAATTATTGAAGCTTATTTAGGGTAGGTCAGGAGTTAAATAAAATCAAGGACAACGCAATAGCGAAGATGTGGGTGTCTGGGCCAGGTAAAGTAGGGAAAATATCGGACGGGGAAGGTGCACGCGAGAGGCGCCAGTTGAATCTATCACGGAGGAAGAAAAAGAGTGGGCTTCGGGCACCTCCGTCATGACTTCAGAGGATTCAGCCGCGGACGACCCGAAAATGCCTAACTTCGGGATACTACGAGGTAAGCGAGAAGACCTTTGACTAAGTAGCCTTGCCACTTGTCCCGATTCGTTGGAATCGTCCGATGTTCGAGTGTGGCGACAGATTATGAGGTTATGGAATATACTGGCTTCCTCACATGGCGACCTTGGTAGTGGTTGGTGTTGCGCGGTGAGAACAGGCCTCAGAAAATAGGAACTAGGAGAGTGTGGGGTGGCTTCGCTGCTCGTCGATGCGGCTTGCTGGGGTGGGGGAGGATGGGAATCGGTGGTTGGTAGAGGAGGCATATGAGGGTTATTTTGGGAGGAGGTAGGGGGAATACGCAGTGTTGCCTAGTTGGCCCGCGGAGTTCGGTGTGCCATTGGAGGTGTAAACGACTGGCGAGGTGCTGGTACTGGAGCTTAGTTCAGTAAGGCTAGGAGAAAGGAGAGACTGTGAAATTTAATGCCACAGGGTAGTGGAAGTTTACACGGAAGGGGTTTGTGGATGTATCCTGCGGGTAGAAAGACTGTAGTAGGATGGGTGGTAGTGGGGTGAAACGAAAATTTTGTTATGGTAATGGAAATAACGGGATGAATGTTGAAGGCATAGGAGGGTTAGGAAATGATGATTTAGGCAGATGCAGCGTTCAGTAATAGCTGAAGTGGTTTGCGCGTATCGTCAGCATAAAAGTGGGCGGAGCTGGGACTTTGTTGGGAGAAAATGCGGCTCAAGAAACCGTCTGTATTGGAAACAGGAATTGCAGGCCCTGGCGTGGGTGACACCATGTTGGAGCATCTGTCCGCTTATAATTCTTGCAAGACTATCAGAGTGTGACCTGGCTATGTAAAACGTTCGTTGCCTGGTAGACCAGAGGCTAAAGCCCTTAGCGGGGATGGAGGGCGGGTTGCCGAATTTTGAAGTTCCGGCCATGGGTTTTGGTTGGTACCGCTAAGGCTTTAAGGGCTGAGTACTAATCGTTACCAGCCTTCGGACCGTGAGTGATTAGTCAGACAGCAATGAAGAGCTTGTCTCTAAAGGCGCCAATTTTTGGCAGTTTGTTTGCTGGGGTACGCCCTAAGAGCTGACAGGTCTGGTTCGTACTCAAACGGCCTGACTGTAGTACAGTGTGGTCCAACGGATAGGTTTTAGTCGCGGCTAGAGGGTGGGGACGGGAACAACCATACTTTGGTTTACTTGTCGCCCTGGGAGGGTGACTCGATGTTTTAAGGTTAAGGAGGCAACGCGATTTAGGCGGCAGTTTTTTATATAAAGTGCTAAGTTGTCTGGCCGGACTCGGTGGATCTGAGCGCCAGGCACCAATGTCACTCCTGACGATTCTAGGGCTCTTGAAGACCGGTGGATTTGGAGAAGGTTCGGGCGTTGCTTCGAGGTCCACATCGGACAATTGTTGGCTGGCGGACATTGAGTGCACGGAGTGGGTTCGAGGAATGCAGGTGGTAGTTATCTGTTTGGCGGATTCCTGGCCTAAACGTTTGGGGGGGTTCATCTTCTACAGCATTTATTTATGTGGTGGCGTTTTGTCAAATGAGAAGTATCATGAGGGAAAGAATTACCGTAGGGCATGGAAACTACACCGGCGTGGCCTATCCTGGGTTTCTGGCTGACTACAACGTACCTCTTAATGTACAGTTCAGCATCAGGTTTGTCAGGTGTGATTAAGCTTTCTATAGGGCTGCCATCCAAGGCCCCTCCTCCGTAGCAGGCTGCCGGAGCTCCACCGTCTCATTTAGTGGACTCAGGTTATTGTTGTGAAACCAGTTTGGCTCCTGCTCAGGAGTTGCTGCAGAATTGCTAACGTCAACTGATTTTCGGTTTGAGGACAGGGAAGGGGGGAGAGTTGGGTCAGCAGACTGGCTCCAGGGGGTCAGAAGCTTAGGATCTAGGAGACCGAAGGGAAGGCTAACCGTAAAGTTGTTTGGAGGGTCCATCCGTCTCGTAAACATGGGGCCGGTGTATACCGATCGGTTATGGAAAATCCTCCGAAAACTCTACAATTTCGTGATTTTGTGAAAGTACTCACCTACATACATAATTTTTGAGCTTCGTATAACTTACATTACTTACTTTTCTGTGAACCAATCCGTGCTTATCCGCGTCCAGAGCACGGCTTTATCGTATTCTACCTTGAACTTGTGTGGCTCGGGTGTTTGCATGTTGAGGGCTGTGGAGTTGGCTCTCGTTTCTAAATCCTTCTGACGGCACACTTGAGTTATTATATATTTTCTGATGCTGTTCGTTCAATAATTCAGTATCGTAGAAACTGCAAACTAATCTCATTTGGTTTCGGGATTCGTACGGATTCGGCTACATGTTACTCAAAGGCGTCTCATGCCGTTTACAAGTCGGGCAATCCAGACCCCTCAGTTTCCGAACATAATGAAATGCTTTTCAGAGTTTACCTAAGTCAGTACTGAAGTATTCGCCGCTCTAAGTCTTCTTATTCGTGATCCTTTTTGCCTGATCGCGTTAGGCATCTTGCCGGGTTCGTTACCCCCGTTACTGCGGCTTCCTGCAGAGACTGTGGAATTTGTAATTTGGGATTGGGAATGGAAGAACCGCGGCAGTTACCACTGGTTGGTAGCGAGTTTTGTGGTCTGGAATATCTTTTGTGAGCATCAGAGATCTTTTAGCTTTGAGCACACTACCCGTGGTATCTTAGAACATGGAGGATGGAGTGCGAGGGAAATATTGGATGGTTACCACTGGACTCGATCCACAAGACCGGTTGCCTGGAAGGCAGTAGGGCCCTTTTTTCATCCGTGAGCCTTGCTGCTGGGGAAAAGGCTTGCTTGACCGCCTCTGTGGAGCCCGCTCCAATTAGAATACCATGTTCCCGGTTGTCCGCATTGGTTACCAGCCAAGTGGACCAAACCTTAGGTGATAAAGGGAGCTCATATTGGTTCAACACGTAGGTATAATTGTTCTGAGGGTGGTTGGAGTTGGGCAGGCGACCTCACGGGACGACTTACGTTGAGACGGGAGAGGCGGAGACAACTGTCCCGACCAGAACGAGTGTCAGTTTTATGGGTGAAATCTGGGGACCAGTTTTTGCATGAACACCCTAACCGTTGAGCAGGGCTAGGCCCCTGAAGCCCTCGAGGGGCAACAGAAGACCAAGTAATGAGACAAGGGAAGGATCAAGTATATCCTCCGACAGCGTTACACTTACTATGTACGGTGTGCCCCTGAAGGTTCAGGAAAATAGAGGCCTAGTGACTATTAGTGCAAAAAACGGGATGATGCCTCGGAAATCACGCCCGAGTGTAAAAAGGCCCAAAGGGGAATAATCGAAGCAGATGATCTGGCAGAGGTGCCGCCAAATGTCACACAAATATCTGTGGCTCAGGGGGTAACTGTGAGAAAAACTGCCTAGAACGAATGGGGCAGTGATTGGAGTTGTCACGGAGAAGTGGCTGAAAAAGGACCGGGGTGCCGAGCAACGTCATGGCTACACCGCCCACAGTCAGGTCAGAATAGACGGCAGGCTGGTTGAGAAGCAATCTTTCTCGTGATAGCTAAGATCAATGGTAGGTCCCGTTTACTCTTGTAACACCCAGCATATAGGCCGCTGAATTTTGCCCCCGCCTAGGTCGATGGCCCTTAGGGACAGTCTCCGTCTGTAGAGTACCGCGAGAATAAGGAAACTAAGACTCGGAACTACTCCAGCCCCTACGGATGGTGTTGAGTATGTCACAGAGCTTTATCGTGTTGGGAGACGTGGACTTCCAAGAAATATTTTTGGGAAAATGAATGTGTCCCTCAATGGGGCCACCGGAAAAGCCCTCGGGAAGCGGATTCACAACCACACCCTCACACAACAGTAAAGGAAAGCAACAAGCTTCCGAGATGGACGGCTTACATGTGCACTGGTACTGCTGGTAACCAGATATCCGTCTGATGTCACCTCTCTGGTGTCGGAGGAGACTTCGAGGAAGAGTGACCATAGGGTCCTGCATGTGGTGTTTACTGTAAGACACAACAAACCAAGATGAAGATCGGTCCTGGACTACTCCAGAGAGGATGGGGACCAAGTGAGGGTAAGGGTGCAAAACGTGTAGGTACCCGGAATTCGCAATTCCATCTGAGGAGGACAGATGGATGGCAATATTAACCGGGCTAACAAGCTTGGCGGACGAGTCTGCTCCACTATCACAGAAAAGAAAAAGAAGCTGACCTCCTCGCTGAAAGCCAATGGTTGCAAGAACGTTAACTGTTCGTGGAAGGCTGTGGGCCCGCTACAAACTTCATATCATGCGTTGCGCACGGGCAGCTTACAAAACAGCCAGAAACAGAGCCAAAGCACTGAAACGAGAAACAACATGGGAGTACGAGAAGAATCTCACTAGCAGTGTGGAGGTAGACACTGAGAAGTTCTTCACTTAAGTGCAGTTCAGGAAAAGGTACGTGAGAGCGTAGGTATCTCGGAAGTGCCCGAAGGAAGCACTGCTCTTGATGACAAAGACAAGGCGGTGGAGGTTTTTTTCGGTCTTGCGTAAAGTGTAGCCCAAATAAAGAATCCTAAAGTCAGAAAAGATTAGTTCGCTGATTCTATTGTACTGAATCAACAAGTTATACGCATATAAGTTATGTATAAACCTCAAAAGTACGGCCAAAACGTCTAGCAACGATGGTCAGAGTTCGACAAAGGTCGCCGTCGGATACGACCATTACGGCCGCCAGAGTTCAAATCAACTCATGCCACGGCACATGAGCGAAATGTAAACGAAATTTTCAAGTGTAGTGGTTCACGTTTGCTGTGCTTGTTCGGGGGTCAATAAGATGAAGAGCGTAGTCTCAACAATAGAGATACGTGAAAACTACTGGGGGGATTTCCACGTATGTAATTTACACTGCCCACCAAATCCTACCATAAAACCATCAGAGTCTAAGTGGTAGATAGGGGTACTGATTCACCCTACCTAACTAAACCCTAAAGTCAGTGCACAAGTCGGTCGCCATGGGCTTTACCTGCTGTTGGCTAGTCGCGGACACGCTTGCAGGTCTTCCTAGGTTGTGCTCCATGCATCCATATCTTAGAGATTCATCCGAAGAGGGTACGGCACAGTCGATATAAGAAAATAGGGCTTCGGTGTGATCGGAATGCTTGGACAGTTTGGGGAATGTAGAAGACAAAAGGCTTCCCGAGGAAGAATAAAGCACAAGATAAACTGAAGGCTGAGAATTCTCAATGAAGACTCGAGACGGCTACGAGGTTGTTGAAACTCCAGGGAAAAAGGCGTGTGTTGTAATCCCCGCGAAAACTGTTTGGCTCAAAAAGTATGTCAATTCGAGCACAGGTTTGACAATAATCCAGGCTGGAAGTTTCGGAAAAATGGATGTTTCTACAGAAGGTAAGCAGATGCTTGTTCCGAAGTTTCCGCTACTTCACAAGCAAATTCCCGTCTTATGCTAAACTGAAGTTTCGACAAGCTAAGTGCATTGCTAATTGTGAACAGAGTATCAAACCAGACGCAAAAGTACTTCAAAGACTGTGAAGATTTGGGACTTACAGGAGAATGCACAAGAGATAAATAGACAAATTCAGCCTCACTCGACTTCAGTGGACTTGACTTGGGCCTGGTCTGTTTCGTCGATGTCACTCTTACCGCTGTCTTCTGCAAGCAAGCATATTTTATAGACATCCCGCAGCACGTCTTCCTCGTTTCTTTTCATAGCCACCGTGCGTGCGAGGCCAGCTACCTCTGTACTACAGTTCTTCATCACTCCTGTTGGCTGTCCACGAAGAGGACGACACCGCCACATCTAAACGATTTCCCTTTGGAGATCCGCCTTTGCAGGAGCTGCGGAGTCGGTAGGTAGTCCATCGTCCAAGGTTTTCATAAAGCCTGTGCCAGGTGGTTCACTTGTTTCCATCCTATGACGCACGTTCCACCTAGAGTTTTGGGCGTGGCTGCTACTACTTTTGACCGCAATAATTAACAAATCGCTGGGAGTAAGAGCCGGTTCCCTTTCTGGGTCTCGGACGATCGGCACCAGGGGTTTGTTGTTCAATATGCTTTCTACGTCTGTCAGTTAGTTACCCAGTATCTCGTCATTGAGGGTTTTCTGTAGGGATGGAGCTGTGTATAAATTTCTGGTCAAAAGTATCAGCTTTTTCCAAACGTCAACGCGATGACTGGTGTAGGGTGGGTTGAAGTGCCGGTCTTCCTCGTTTGCTACGGCCTTGTTTCGTATTTTGGCATGGTCCAGGAGGTTCCACCATCTCTTTAGGTCCTTGTGAGCTCCAACGAAGTTCGAGCCATTGTTCTAGTACAGGTTCTTGAGGAAGCACCTCACCCTCGTGACGAACCTTTGAAAGGCCGATAAGAATGAACTGGTGGTCATATTGTGCTCCGCTTTGAGATGGACTGCCCTGGATGATAAACTTATCAGGCAGCAATAACTCTTTTGTGCGCCCCTAAGCTGTCGTAAAAGTAGCCGGCCAAAATGGTCTACACCAGTTTCCACGAATGCCCACCATCCAGGTTGAACTCTCACGTCTGGAAGGGGACCATCATTTGTCAGCCTCCCACGGAATTCTAGCGAAGACAAGTGATATAACTGCTGAAGACTCGCTTAACCGTCGGTGGCCCATTGGTCACCCAAAATCTAGGATGTATATTGTTCAAACCTGCTTGTATCTCTTCTCAGTGTACGTGGACTGTCAGGTATCTCGTGATGTGATGGTTACCAGGGACTGTTACTAGATTCTTTGTTTCGTACTCGAGTTTTGAATTCGTCAGCCGCCATCCAACTCTCAGTAGCGCGTTAGCTCGCATAAGGTTTTTTCCTTCAATGCAACAGAGCAATGGCCAACTTCCCTTGGTGTTATCGTCTATCCAGGACTGCTCACGGGCCTCCAGCTGTTGTAGGTGAGAGACATCGAGTTCGGATTGGCTCAACTCGCCCAGTGGTAACGTTCCCGCGTCTAACCGGTTCTGTGGTCCTCTGGCTTTGGAAACCAATAGCGGTAATCTGTATCTCGTCCACAAGACCACGGCTGCTAACGTTTTTGTCCAAACGAAAAAACGGCAGCTTTTCTATTGAGCTTGCACCCCCAGTGAAGTTTTAGCTAGTATCAGTCTTTTAGTTTCAATCTGGCCGTCCTCCTGCTTGGGTGCTGGTAATATTGGCCACGTATCTTTAGATGCCGTCAGGAAGTCCGGTCCAGTTGTTCCCCCCGGCAGTTTTTCTAGTGTTCTTAGGCCCGTGGAGCAGAGGACGACCGGGTTACTGGTGGATCGTGCATAGATCCACAAATCGGTCATAGCCACCTCATGAATCACAGTGAGTCTGTTAGCCATGGAGGTTTTAGGACGAAAGTCAGTGTTGCTTATGAAATGCAGCGGAAGTATTGAGCGGCCCGTGTTTCATCTTTTTGGATGATGTGAAGATTGCTTGGAGCTACTTAGAGCAGCTTATAAATGCTGTGGACAGAAGGGCAGAACGATGGGACTTACTACTGGATCTCGTCAGGTGCCAAATCCCTACCACCAACATAGGCGAAATGAACAGCATTCCGTTTCAAAGATTGTTGGAGGTAAAAGACCTTGATGAGATAGCCACACAGGACTTTAGGCTTTCAAGGCGATGCCAAAGAGTTGCGTATATGGCCAGAGGGGAAGTAAATAGGGGTGCAATACTATCACACGAAAAACCCGTAAGCCTTCATCCCATTATAAAAAACTTTGATGCGATTTCTTCTGGACTATTGTAAGTAGGCAGGGGCTCTCTACTACTGCTAGGACAAGGGGTGCTTGAAGGAGGTGCGACGACTTGCAACCTGAATGATCACCAGTCAAGGGGGAAAATCCTACGCCCATCGCCTAAAGAATCTTAGTCTCTTCTCTTGGGAGCGGCACAGAGGCCGAGGTGTCCTAATAGAAGCCTTCAAGATTATAAAAGGTCTGTCGGGAAGGGATGTCCGTTATTTCTTCGTTTCTGCTAGCCAGAGCTGCACCAGGAGACAAAATCTTAATCTACGAAAAGCAAACTCACGTCTGGACATAACTGCGGAAATTTTACAAAGAAGAGTGTACCTATGTGGATTAGAATGTAAGGGGATTCCGTTGGATGCAGTGTATCGATTTCGCAAAAACCAAACTCATTAAAATGCAATTGCGAACTTAGAGCTTAGGCGCGCCTTGTTTACAAATAGGTATTTTCACTCGGATTTACTTGAAAATGGCAACCGCTCCCCAGAAGTGGCCAACTCCGGTGTGAGGCCCTACTCTAGCTATAGGCAATCTTCCTCTTTGAATCTTTCTTCTCAGTCGCATAAATTGGATTATGGTCAGGACGAAAGTACTTCAAAGTACTTGCACTCATCCAGACCTGATTTAACCAGTGTGGTATTATATTCTGCTTCTGTCAGACACATCAGCCTATCTTAGAAACCCTGTAGGACATTTGGGTGGTCCTCATTAGTCATCCATTGGGGTACGCAACTGGCTTAGCAAACGTTGACCAGGCTTTTCGATAGGTCAGGAATTCGGTCTAGCCTCGGTTCCTTCAATCGGCTAGTTGCTTCAAACCTGATTCGTTTAAGTCCACCTGGTACCGGAAAAGTCGATCGCATTGAAAAACTTACGTCACGCTACGCAGGCGGCAAGGCACGCTCCAGCTCATCAGATCTGGCCATTAGCTCGCTCAGTCTCCCATCTCCTGACATTTATACGGGGTAACCAATATAATTACCAAAACCCATCAATTGCTATCGTTCTGTGTCTCCAGTCGCTGGACGGGAATCGAGTCCGTAAATCGTGCGTGCCACTAATTTGGTGAGCCCCTTCCAGGTTATCATTAAAAATTTCTATATTTTCCGAACACTGCGGAGTTCCTTTAATTTTCTTTGTGCACATAAGTATTTAGGTTTCACTGGTGTTGATTCCGGTCTGCCACCGTATATTTATTTTACTGTCTTTTTAGTATGGCTGACTCGTAGTTGGCTATATCCGAGCCTGCGGCGCCTGAAATGCTCTCCATTGCGCGCCCAGTAAAGACTTTGCCGTTTATTCCGGGTAATCCCTCTCTTTGGCTGACTCATTTGGAAGCACAGTTTTCTGCTCCTAGAATCACCTCACAGCAACAGAAGTTTGTGCATCTCGCTGCCGAACTTCTTTTAAATATTATTGAAGCTGTTGAGGATGTCATCTCCAACCCACCTAAATACAAGCCATATGATGCGCTTCGCCAGACTATCCTAGAACGCACCGGGATCTCCGACTCAAACCGTCTTCGTCAGCTGCTTGGTGGCATTTCCCTCGGTGACCAGAAGCCATCACAGCTTCTGCGTTGCATGCGACAACTGGCCAATGGCATCCAAGTTGGCGACATGATTTTGCGAGAATGGTGGATGCAGCAGCTACACGAACAAACGCAATGCACTCTGGTCCTTCTCGTAGATAAAATGTCACTAGACAGACTGGATTTTGCTGCAGGCCGTTTTATGGAGACCGCCTCCGCCCAAATTAGTCAGTGTGCTCGTCCGTCCACGACCACCAAGGAGGCTACTTTTGAAGACCCTGCTGCGCATCTAAGTGCCCTTTGGGCGGAAGTGACCGCCATTCACTCTTCGCGTTCGGCAGGTCGTAGCCGCTCCCTGACTCGCACTCGCCGGCCTATTGCCGATGGTAGTCCACTCAGGCCAGCTCCTACCGATGCGCGCACTTAGACGTGGTGTTGGTATCACCGCCAGTATGGTGCCAGCGCCCGGAAGTGTACACCCCCGTGCAAGTTCCACGACAACCAGGGAAACCCGTCGGCCAAATAGCAGGTAAGGCGGCACTCGTTGGCCTCCCGTAGCCCGGCCGTCTTCTGTTTATCAAGGACCTCATCTCACACCGTCAGTTTCTGATCGGCACTGGCGCACAGGTCAGTATTATCCCCCCTAGCCCTTTTGACCATCAGCACCGACGCACTTTAGAGCTTCAGGCTACCAATGTGTCTCGTATTTCCACTTTCAGTACCAAGTGTCGCAAATAAGATCTGGTTTTTAATTGCTGATGTTTCCCAGCCCATCTTAGGTGTTGATATTTTGCGCCGTTTTAACCTTTCTTTACACCCGGCTTCTCGTAAGTTAACCGACTCTGTAACTCGTCGTGCTGCTGTTGGATCTGTCTGCTTGGTCAACGTTGTTCGACCATCCGTAGCCCCTGAAGCCAATGACATCTCCGCCAAAATCTTAGCTGAGTTTCCGTTTCTAAACGGGCCGGCAAACCATTTACCCACGGTGCGCCCGGCGGTGTACATCACATCAGTACCGCGGGACCTCCTGCTTTTGCCCGTCCTCGTCGCCTGGCCCCGGGCAAATAGGCCATTGCTCATTATGAATTCCAGAAAGTGATGGACCTATGCATTATCTATCCTTCTAACAGCCCGCGGGTCTTTCCAGTGCATAGGGCGCCGGAGAATACTTCAGGAGCCTGACGTTCTTGTGGTGTCTATCGTCGCCTCAATCAGGTCACAACGCCAGATCGATATCTTGTGCCTCACATTCATGAAATTGCTTCTGCTCTAGCTGGATCCAACATCTTCAGCAAAATCGACCTCGTCCGGGCCTATCATCAAATTCCGGTCGTTGACGGGGACGTTGTAAAAACCACCGTTACCCTTTCGTTTGGTCTCTTCGAGTTTCTCCGTATGCCATTTTGGCTTGCGCACTGTGCCTCAAACGTTCCAGCGGTTTACTGACAATGTTACCCTCGGGCTACCCTTCTTTTACCCTTACGTCGATGATATTCTTTTCGCTAGAACCGGCGTAGCCGAACATCAGCCCCATTTTCGAAGGCTCTTCCAGAGGTTGGCGGAGCACGGTACTACCAGCAATGCCGCTAAGACCGAGTTAAGGAAGCCGTTATTGCCCTTCCTCGGTCACATCATCGACACCAACGGCGTTCGTCCGGCTGAAACCAAGGTCAGCGACATTGCTGAATTTCCACTACCACAGTCCTTCAGACAGCTCAAACGTTTTAACGGCTTCGTCGATTATTACCGCTGGTTCACTCCACACTGAGCCACCCTGATGAAACTGCTCACCAACCTTTTGCGGGGCAAATAACGAATCCTCATCCGGACCGATCAAGCCCAGAAGGCCTTTTCTCAGCTTAAACAGGCCTTGGCGTCTGCGGTTCTTCTCCGTCATCCGGATCCGCATTTTACCATCAGTATCGCCTTTGCTACTTCCGATTTTGCACTTGGCTGCGTCCTCCAGCAGGCCGTGGACAGGGCTAGGGAGCCTCTGGCCTATCACTCACGCCGCCTGTCTTCCGCAGAATCCAAATACAGCGCGTTTAGTCGTGAGTAACTTGCCGTCTACACCGCCATCCGTCACTTTCGCCATGCGCTGGAAGGACGGGAATTCATCATTTTCACGGATCAAAAGCCATTATTGTGTGCTTTCCGCAAAGCATCGGATTGTTATTTGCCACGAGAAATTAGCCGGCTAGATTCCATATCACAACCTTCTACTGACATTCTTTTTATCCCCGGGTCAGCTAATGTGGCCGCAGATACTTTTCCAGGATCCACAATCTCGGGTCGCCCGCTGTTTTTGGTATCAATCCCGGGGATCTGGCACAAAGCCAACAGGAACCTGAGTTGCAACAGACCATTCACGACACAAGTCTCCGAGTGTGGGCTTTGCCCCATCTGTCATCTTATCGCACTATTGCCTGCGACACCACTTTGAATCACCCAAAACCAATTGCACCACTTTCACATCGCCATCCTGTTTCTGGTGTGTTATACGGTCTGTAACACACATTTGAGCAATGCGCAGCCAAATTCACAACGGATCCCGGAATCAAAAGGCAATTATCCGTGATATTCTACGATGCTAAATTATTGAATGAACAATGACACCAAAAAGATACAAACCTCAATTATGAGATCACAGGGACTCAACAAACGAGAAACCGGATTGTGGCGTGCGAGCAAGGAGCACGTGCATCACGCAGGTTCAGAACAAGGATATGGCAAAGTAGCGCTCTGAGCACGAACAAACAACAATTGGTCCATAAAAACAAACAGTGCGTAAAGACACGTCAATAGTGTAAGCAGTTTAGTGATGTTAAGAAAAACATGGAACTACAACGGCCGGTCGTTACACCGCCCACCAAAATCCTGCCGAATCCTTAGCAGAGTCAAAGGTTTGGTATAAAGGTACTGCTTCTTCCCACTTACCTAGGCCATGCTGTTAGTTCGCGTGCCCAATGCTTGTCGTCAATGTTCTACTCATGGTCGCGCCCAATCCGGTGGCCAAACCGACGCGAGGCTATTCTACCCCTTCCACGAGAACAACTGACCGATGGCTGGCGTGAGGGAAAAACATAGATGCCGTCCTTGGGAGGGCAGTCCTGCGCTGGCTGTATGTGCTTGCGTGAGTGTGTTTGTATGATGTAATCGCCGCTACTTCCACATGTGAAAAAGAAATTTCAGTGAGGTCAACGAAAACGAACGGCGAACACTGTCACATGTTTGATAGGGGGTACGGCGTATAGTGTGCATCGGTTATGTGCCTATGTGTCTGGATGTACAGTGGAATCGCATGTACCAACACATGCCGAAAAGAAACTTTCCGTAACATCAGCGAAAGACTGTGAGCACTGCAGCGTGTTTGGCGGAGACCATGTGGTATAAAAAAGTATAATGTAAATTTGTGCGCGTCGGGGTGTATGATGGTTCAATACGTCAGTGTGTCGTGAATGCTCCCGTATATGGGGGTTTCTCTACCCACCTCGAAGACGAATGCGGGACAGTCTACTAGGCCCCAGCGTTATCAGCTTCTCCGCCTTCACTCTCGAGTGGGCTGACACTGCGTATGTCACGAATTAGCGCTCCGTTGGCTGTCTTCACCTTCACCGTTTTTATCATTCCGTCAGTGCTTTTGATGGTTCCCATAACCACTCCCAAGGACCAGGTGCTGAAATGTGCGCGTCCGTCTGCAATCATCACCACATCCCTAACCTTGAATGGTCTTGTTTTCACCCTTCACTTCTTTCGAGTTTGCAGAGCCCGTATGTACTACCTCAGCCAGTGCCTCCAGAAAACCTTGGCAAGATAGTTTGCCTGCTTCCATCCATGGAGGTAGCTTTCACGAAGGTTGACCGGCCCTTGGAAACCCTTATTCGACCTTAACGTTAATAAGTCGTTCGGGGTGAGCGCCAGATGGGTGGGGTCGCTGTTCATTACTGGAATCAGAAGGCGGTGGTTCAGAATTCTCTCTACCTCAGTCACGGCGGTGTTCAGCATCTCGTCGTCGGGCGGCTGTTGCTCCATGAATGACAGCAATATCCGTCTGGCGGACCGGATCGTGCGTTCCCATACTCCTCCGCGGTGACTGGCCTGTGGGGGGTTAAAATGCCATCGAATGCCGTAGGCCACTGTTCGACCCTGCAGTTCGTCCTTGTTTATGTTCTTTTGCCAACGTCGCAATTTCCGGTGGGCGCCCACAAAGTTCGACCCATTATCTGAGTATACATCGGCCGGTACGTCTCTTCGGTTGATAAATCTCTGCAAGGCTCGTAAAAACGAATCGGTTGTCATCGAATGTGCGTTTTCTAGGTGTACCGCGAGTGACTTCATGCACATCATGATACACCCATATGGTTTTTCCGATCTCTTTCCGCACTTGGTCCGCAAGGGCCAGAAACCATCTAACCCGGTGTCGCTGAACGGCCACCAGCCCGCAGTCACCCTGCATTCTGGTAGCGGGGCCATGTGTAGTTTGCCCGCAGTAGCATTGCGTCTCCTACATTGCACACAACGTCGGATTACGCGTTTTACAGTCATTCTTCCTCTCATCAACCAGAGGCGCTTTCGGATGACGATCGTAACGTGACTTTCTCCGGCATGTCCCTCCACGGCGTGGACGTGTTGGATCATCAGCTCTACCACAGGTTGTCGAGCCGGCAGCTGCATAGGGTGCTTCGTGTCGAAGATCAGGTGAGTGTTGGTCAGCCTACCATCCACTTGCAGCAGTCCATCAATGAGTTTGGGGGTTAAGTGCTTTAACTCGCCTCTTGGAGATGATATTTCTTTGTTGATTGGTCCCACTTCTTCCACCCTCTCGGGTTCTTGGGCGAAAGCCTTTCGTGGTATCATTCTGAAAATATCTTATTCTGCAGCTTGTAGCTCATCGGGACTTATCGGGCCGACCCGTATCCAGCCTGGGGGAAGTGGTGGAAATAGCCCTTTCATGACTAATAAGTTTCTCTTGAACCTGGCTAACCAAACTAACGCACGAAATGTCCTCATCCAAGAAGAAAATCTGACCAATCGTGATAAAACTGGATGCCGCTTCGACGACGTTGGCTGCCATCACTACGCCTCCGATCTCCAGTTCTACTTCCGTAGGGG
Organism: Fasciola hepatica; assembly: GCA_948099385.1. Lineage (NCBI taxonomy): Eukaryota > Metazoa > Platyhelminthes > Trematoda > Plagiorchiida > Fasciolidae > Fasciola > Fasciola hepatica. The sequence goes on along the minus strand of CANUEZ040000012.1, from coordinate 730,495 downwards.
TTTTTAATTCGAACACGGGCCAGTCCTGTTTAAGCATTTGCAGGAAGTTTGGCCCTCTCGTCCACGTGTCTCGTTGCCTGAAGTTGGTCGCACCTCGGGAACACAGATCGACTGGATTATCTCCAGACCTGACATGCTTCCACCGGTTCATGGCTGGTTCATCGTGGATAATCGTGAGTCGGTTAGCGACGAAAGTACTAAACCGGCTCCGGACGTTCTTGATATAGTAAAGTACTATCTCTGAGTCCGTCCAAAAGCTAGCCGACCAAATGTAGAAGTCAAAACATCTCTTCACCGCTTGCACCGCCCTGACTACCAACACGGCTGCGCTGAGTTCAAGGTGTGGGATCGAGACCGAATTCAGTGGAGCGACGCGGGCTTTATTGAACAGGTTCCTAGTGGTATGTTGTCCATCTCCTGTGCACCATCGTCCGTACACCACAGCTCCATAACCGACTTAGGATGCATCGGAAAAGGCATGTAGTTCTCCTGTCCGTGTTGTATGACCAGGAGCCAGACATCGTGGAATCCTCATGTCCGCTATTTTCTCCAAGACATTCAAAAATTCTTCTCAGTCCAGCCGGTCTTCTTGGTCCAGTGACTGGCCCCAGTCGACTTACTTACGGCGCAGCCGCTACAACAGCAGTCAGGGTGAGACGAAACCGAGCGAGTCGAACAGACTAGAGACAGCGGATAGTATACTTCAACGGGTTACTGGCAGCTCGCGAACGCTTATTTTGAAAATAAAGTCGTCCGTTTCCGCGCCCCATTGTATTCCTAAAGTGCATTCGGTAGGGAGTGGAGAGCCGTCCAAATCTCCAACCCTTTTGGCCCTCTCGTGGTACGGAATGACCTCGAGCACTTCTGGGGCGTTCGACATCCATTGTGTTAGATGGAAGCCACCCTCTTCTAGCAATGTTGTCAGGCCTCTGAACTGCGCCAGGACTGGTTCTATATCATCGAGTGACCCAAGATAGTCGTCGACGCAGAAATTTCTGCTGACGCTATCTACCACCGATCGATGGACCAAATCCCCGTGTTTGTTCGCAGATTCCCGAAAAGCGTAGTTTGCAAAGAAAGCTGACGCTATGGCTCCGAAGAGGTGGACAGTCATCTTATAATTTACCACTGCGTTGCCCCGATCGTTCTCTTCCCACCATAAAAAACGCAGCGCATCTCGTCCTTCTGCCAGTATCTTGACCTGGTGAAACATTTCTCTGGTATTGGCGGACAAGGCCACTTTATCCACTCTGAAACGGCACAAAACTTCGATCAGTGGTGTGGTCCGGTCGGGTCCTTGTATTAGGCGATCGTTTAACGACTTGCCCTGAGCTTTGCATGGTCGAAAACCACCCGCAGATTTTCGGGTTTTTTGGAGTTGATACCCCGAGGGTGGGGTAGACATCAGATAACCTTTGGGCCGTCGGTGTTGGCAGGATCCTTTTAAACGTAGCCGAGAGTTTTGTCTCGCTGCATTAATTCTGCGTGTCGTTCCCACAGATCCTGGTCCCGAATGAAGCGCTCCTTTATTCGTAGTAATCGTTAGAGAACATAGTTTCGGTTATTAGTCCACGGGTCAGCGGACGTGCGCCATGGGAGGGGAACCTCGAACTGTTTTTTGAGGCCTTTAGTGCCTTGCCGCACCGTTTGTAGAGCGAAGTGATCCTCTTGAGACAATGATGGTCGTTCGTCTCCGATGTCATTAAACTCCTTTTCATACAGCTGCTGCAGATGATACTCTATGCGGTCCGTTTCGGCGGATAAGTAATTCACGGAACCGCGTACCCCTACTGGACCATATAACATCCATCCCAGAGCCGTGCGTACGGCATAAGGTGCCTGGCGGTCACCACTCTCTGGTCAAGCACCCAATGTGCCTCTGGCACTTCACAGCCGATGAGGACATCAACTTCGTCGTCTTCCCAGTCCACAACGGTTACATCCTGCAGGTAAACCCACCTAGTCAAGATTGCGTTCACCGACCTCGGTGCTTGCATGGGGAGATCAGCTAATGTGAATGCTTTCGTTGGTTCGATTTGCTCGTTGGTGTCTAAGGAGATGAGTTGCAACCTCAACAGGCCGGCGGTCATTACTTGTGTTCCTCCCACCGTGCTCACTGCTAACGACGTCGCACCTTTAGGGGACCGGTGTTTGTCGGCAAACCGCTCTTTCACTGGGGTAGTGTCAGATCCACTGTCGACGAAAGCCAAGGCTTTGACCGCCCCAGCTGGGATCACTACTCCCACGGCAACTACTCCTAAGCGTACTGGTTTACTGGCAGACCGCGACGTTGAACAAACAACACTGGGCTTGGTGCTCACCTTGGGTGTATTTTCTTCCGCCTGGTGTAACAACCGATGGTGTCTGCCCGTGCAGGCCTCGTGACCATATATGTTCCTTGTTCTACAAGCTGCCGCCCGTTGCGTGGTGTTGAGACATATAAAGCACACTCCTGTCATCCTCGCCATTCCCCATCGTTCGTCGAATGTGGAGTTGACGAACTTGGGGCATTCTAGTAGCTCATGGCTAGCACCACAGGACCTGCAACTTGGTTGCTCTATGGCGTCGCGTGGAATGGCGTGTGCATTGGCCCAAGGCTGATATTTCGGCTGTTCCCGAGCAGTGGTTTGAACCTGGCTAGTACCAGACTTGTTTGCTCGGTTGCTGTCCCGGATAAGTCAGCCAAATCTACTGTCGGCTATCTTGGTTTGCCTGTCCAAGTATTCGGTCAGGTCTTCGAAATTAGCCTCCTGGTCACCTCGGCTTATCCGTTCCGCCTCCCCAGCCCACCGACCCTGTAGTTCGGGAAAGAGGTGACAGACTATACCTCCCAAGGTGTGCATTGCATCTAGGTCAGCCTTGTAACCTAAATAGTCGAGGGCTATTGAGCAGTTCTGCATTTTGACCACCAGGTCGGCCATTGTGTAGACATTGCCCTTGGCCCTTTTTGCCTCTACCATCACGCCCTCTATTAGGTTACGGGCTACTTTGAACGGTTGGCCAAACAGGTCCCTCAAAATCTTCCTTGCTTGGGTATAGCTTTGTTCCGGGTCGAGCTTGGTACACCCATCGGTAGCTTTCCTTGCTCGTCCTCGACAGTAGTGAGTCAGATAGAGCAGCCTTCGCCCGGGGTTGGTTATATTATGTTCGACGAACGTTTTGAACTGACTGACGAACTTGCAGTAGTGGTCGGATCGCCTTTCAAAAACCGTCAGTCATACTCTTGGTAAACCGACCGTTGGTGTTTTACAGTCAGCGACTGGCGTGGAGTTTCCTGTCTTATTTTGCCCTGATCCATCGGAAAGGTCGTAGTCGCTGGTTTCATGCTCATGCTGTTTCTGTCTACACTTCTGTTTTGCTTCCTGGGCCTGTTGCCTAGCCGATAACAGTTGTTGTTCTAGGTCTAATATCCTCAGCCTATACAGATCAACACCCTTACAATCCATATTGTCCTCAGTGACACATGAGCTAGCACTAACAGGACCAGGCGATCTATCATTAACTAAAGAATCAAAGGTACCCAAGACGTCCCCAGTGACCTGCCGTATTATTTCCTGTCCAGGTTCCAATTTCTTCAATCCCTTTCTTGGAATTTTGCGTATTTTCTCGTTCCAAATGGATCAGTTGATTATTGTTACACACGTTTGAGCAATGCGCAGCCAAATTCACAACGGATCCCGGAATCAAAAGGCAATTATCCGTGATATTCTACGATGCTAAATTATTGAATGAACAATGACACCAAAAAGATACAAACCTCAATTATGAGATCACAGGGACTCAACAAACGAGAAACCGGATTGTGGCGTGCGAGCAAGGAGCACGTGCATCACGCAGGTTCAGAACAAGGATATGGCAAAGTAGCGCTCTGGGCGCGAACAAACAACAATTGGTCTATAAAAACAAACAGTGCGTAAAGACACGTCAATAGTGTAAGCAGTTTAGTGATGTTAAGAAAAACATGGAACTGCAACCGTTTCAGGGGGATTTTCCACGACCGATCGTTACACGGTCTATCTCATCCGGGTATCAAGGCCACATGCAAACTGGTCAGTGCCCGACTCTTTTGGCCAAACATGGATGGCGACGTTCCTCAGTGGGCACGTAAATTCATTGCTCGTCAGCGAGCCAAAATTTAGCAACATACTGCCAGTCCGGTCAGATCTTTTGAGATCCCAGACGCTCGTTTCGCTCACGTGCACCTCGAAACTGTGGAACCCTTGCCACCATGCCAGTGTATGATTTATCTGCCCAATTGTATTGATCGTTTCACTCGTTGGCCCGAGATCATACCCATTCCGGAAGTATCCATTGAAAATGTCGCCCGTGCGTTCAAGGACCACTGGATTTCCCGTTTAGGTCGTCCCTCCACAGTAACCACCGGTCAATGAGCTCGGTTCGAATCTGTCACTTTCGACAATCGCCTCCAACTGACCGGCACTAAGCGCATTCGCACCACAGCATACCATGCCCAAGCAAATGTTTTGGTCGAACATTTTCACCGGCACCTCAAGACCTCGCTCAGTGCCCATAACAGTCCTCAGTGAGTGAAATTTTACCGCTGGTGTTAGTGGGCATTCGCACTGCGCTGCGCTGCAACATGCCCCGCACACCTGCGTCCATGACATTCGGCACCACCGCTCGTGTTCCTGGTGAATTTGTCGCACCCAAGGTGCCCGCATTTGTCCAAAGTCTAAGAGACTACAATGAACTTCTCATGATCTGTATGCTTCAGGAGATGGTATTCCGGTCCATTCGGCAGCCTGGCCGTCGTTTACTCCCACTCACCTACTTATGTGCACGCACGTTTTTCTGCGTAAGCCGAGCCGTCGTCCGTTGACTCCAGCGTAGTCTGGCCCGCACAAAGTCCTTCGGCTTTTATAGGAAAACTTTCATCATCGATCTCAACGGTCGTCTAGAAACCGTCAGCACCGACTGCCTTAAGCCAGCGTTCGTCGACCCGGAAACCCAGCCCAAGCCGTTGCCCGTCGATAGCCAAAGCACGGACTTCTGCCAGACTCCAACAACGTCCAGCTCCAACAAGCGTGAGTCACAGGTTGACTCCGAATCACTTTCCACCAGGTCTGGTAGGCAAGATTGGTTGACTTTATTGTTCTTACATAGATGTTCCTTTTTTGGTTGCATACTTTTTACCCTTTTTTCGATCTCTTCCAGGGTCAGCCTTTTTTTGCATAAGAAGGATCTGGCACACCACCGACAATGGAGATGTGTCACTATATGGACACTACCAATTTTTGTGGTTGTTGTTTACGTGCCTTGTACATGATTTGGCACATCCCTGTCCCCACTTGAGGTTTCTAGACAGAAAGCGCGGGGAGAAGACGCCCCACCAGTTCACTCGTGGGTGACCCTCTCTGCGGCCATATATGGCCCAGCGGTCCTTAGATCTTCCTAGAGGTGCCGAGCACAAACATTTTCCGGATGGAGATATTCAGCTGGTTTTTGGCTCAACTCAGAACGTTCTCTTAGGTCGAAGTTCTCCTACTCGTCCGTCTTTCTGGAGGGAGACTGAATTAGGGGCTTCGCAAACACCAAACTCATTAAAATGCAATTGCGAACTTAGAGCTTAGGCGCGCCTTGTTTACAAATAGGTATTTTCACTCGGATTTACTTGAAAATGGCAACCGCTCCCCAGAAGTGGCCAACTCCGGTGTGAGGCCCTACTCTAGCTATAGGCAATCTTCCTCTTTGAATCTTTCTTCTCAGTCGCATAAATTGGATTATGGTCAGGACGAAAGTACTTCAAAGTACTTGCACTCATCCAGACCTGATTTAACCAGTGTGGTATTATATTCTGCTTCTGTCAGACACATCAGCCTATCTTAGAAACCCTGTAGGACATTTGGGTGGTCCTCATTAGTCATCCATTGGGGTACGCAACTGGCTTAGCAAACGTTGACCAGGCTTTTCGATAGGTCAGGAATTCGGTCTAGCCTCGGTTCCTTCAATCGGCTAGTTGCTTCAAACCTGATTCGTTTAAGTCCACCTGGTACCGGAAAAGTCGATCGCATTGAAAAACTTACGTCACGCTACGCAGGCGGCAAGGCACGCTCCAGCTCATCAGTTCTGGCCATTTGCTCGCTCAGTCTCCCATCTCCTGACGCTTATACGGGGTAACCAATATAATCACCAAAACCCATCAATTGCTATCGTTCTGTGTCTCCAGTCGCTGGACGGGAACCGAGTCCGCACATCCTGCGGGCGTCTAAAGCAGCAGTTTACCAGTTTCAAGAAGGCCTCAGATTCAAACTGGAATACAGCGTTCCCAGAGCCAGCTATATGAATATGGGGTAGAGTAAAGAGCTCCTGGTATTTTTGTCAATGAACTTACGTCCGTGAATGTTATACTGCCTATCAAAACTCTCCCTTTTAGGCAAAACATTCAAAGCGCAGTTTTAGGAGCCATGGAAGCTCGCCGACAGCACACCGATCTGGACGCACGATCAGTCCAGCCACCTCCGTACTTTGCAAACTGAACTAAACTGAATTGAACCGAACTGAACAGAACTCATTTTTACTGAACTACTGTGATATGGTTGTCAGAACGATGTTATAGCAGTTTTACAAAAAAGCAATACTGCAATGGCATTAGCTCTCTTAAGGCCAATGTGTGAGTGTGATGTTATCACTTCCGTTGCTTGATCCACAGGTTGTCTCTGTTTCATTACCTTTCAGGCCTATATGTCAGTCAGTCCGGTCCACAAGAACCTCCCAACGAGATGGAACTCCAATGAATCTTTTCTCACCTTTCGTGTTACGGCTGTCGCTTGGACTCCCGGCGCCCAGGATGTTATTGCACGTTTTGCTTAGTATACGCGCTCTGCTGGTGTCTGTGTTCTTCCTGCATGTGAGCAGCCTGAGAAAGGTATATTGGACGTCGGCCCAGTGTTTGTTTACCAACTACCAACACCGAGTCTATCCCGGATTCATTCTAAACCGATCGCCATCTCACCTACTCACCCAGATCCACCTTGCCAGTTACAAAGTTGGCGACGGGGATGGGATTTCCACTATCGGAGACGGTGAAGACAGATGAATCGATGGAAGAACCGCCGGTAGTTCAAACACGACTGCTGTCCGAGGTAACTACTTTCGCAACGGTACCCCTGAGAGAGTCGCCGCCACTCTTTGGTATCCGTTCGGAACTTCCTTTATGGAAGTCCAAAATGCCCCGATTTTTGCCACGAGTACCTGACGGAGAACGGAGTGAATGCATTTCGGATCGACCTACGGAAGACTTTCAAAAATTGGTCCTCCAGGAGGGGATTGACGGGACTACACCAGCCGCAGTTATTTGGAGAACTTTGGGAGAATTGTTCCCAGTTGTCCCGGATGTTTCTTAAGTGCGATACGAGTTTTGGGCGCGGAAGTAACTTTTCATTGAGAGCCTAACCGAAGATGCGAATCACCTACTTTCCTTGGATGCAACTAGATTTCCACATCAGCCCCCAGAAGTTTGAAGCGCACTGGCTCTCGAAAGATTTATCGCGGGAGTTCAAATTAGTAAAGCCCGGCCCCAGTTGCAGCAGGAGCCACCCAAATCCTTGCCACAAGCTGTTCGGGTAGCGGCCGAGTTCAGCTCCCAGCCAGGGAATAAAGCGCAATACGGCCGGCCTTTCAGTGAAAGACATCCGGCGAGAAGAAATCGAGACCAGTGGGGCTCCAAGTCAAAAAGAGGGACCGATGAAGGTGAGTCAAGGCATATGAATGACCTTTTCCCTATGACGTGTTTCCAAAACAACGCACATAAAACCGCCTCTAATCAAAATTGCGATAAGGGATCATACACACTAGGCATTAGACGACACGGGAGCTACACGTAGGTTGATCCACCCAAAGGTTTGCAGTCAGGGCAAGGATAGAGCCGCTGCACCGAGAGTTGAGGCAGTAAATGGGGTTCCTGCCAATACCTGTGGCTCTTGTCAGATAACCCTCCAAACGGAAGGGAATACTGTTATGCACCCTGTTGTTTTGTCTCCCGACATTCCATGGGATCTAATCCTTGGACATGACCTCCTGGATACAAATTGTTGTTGCATGGACTTGGGTCTTGGCAAGTTGACTTTGGAGATCAAAATATCCGGTTCGGCAGCGTAGAGGAGGACACTCACACAATAAACCCCAAGTCACATCAGGCAACCCAGCAGGCGCGACAAGATCAGTCGTTTTTGCAAGCGGGGTTGTCGGGTCCACATGGGAAATCCTTGATGGCAAATACACAAAAGGGCAGAGACCGGATTCGCGAAACACAGCCGGTGGACTTATCAAGACAAATAGAGCAGTTACTCAACCAGGTGGAGAGCTCTCTGAGTGTCGTAGATCGCGCCCGACTGGAGGAGATTATAACAACTCACCGGAAAGCATTTGTCTGGGACGGCTTTCCCTTAGGGCGAACTGGACTCGTACAACACCGTATCGACACACAGGGAGCGACTCCAGTGAGGCAGCACCCACGTTGAGTTCCCGTTCAGTACCGAAAAGAATCGACCAATATCATCCTAGGAATGTTGAGTGAAGAAGCCATCAAGCCCTCACAGTCCCCATGGGCCTCACCCATAGTGTTGGTGAGGAAGAAGTCCGGATGGCTACGGCTCTGTGTGAACTATCGCAAGCTGAACCCAGTGACCACGAAACATGGCTTTCCCCTTCCTCGGATTGACGATACTTTGGAGGCACTCGGAGTGCAAGCTATTTCAGCACTCTCGGCTTGACTTCCGGATACTGGCAGGTGGAGATGCACCCTGATGACAAGGAGAAAACTGCCTTCTGTATCCCGTCTGGCGTGCACGAATTTCAGACGAAGCCTCTCGGCTTGGTCAATGCTCCTGCGACATTCCAACGCTTAACGAGTGTGGCTTTAGGCGACCTTGTGCCGGCAAAATATCTGGTTCATTTGGACGATGTTATCGTACATGGACGCATACTGGCTGATCATCTCGCTAACCTGGAAGAGGTAATTACGGCAATTGAGGATACCGGGTTGAAACTGAAGCCTGAAAAATCTGAATTGCCAATACCGTCCTTTGCAAACTGAACTAAGCTTAAATGAACTGAACTGAACAGAACTCAGTTTTACTGAACTACTGTGAAATAGTTGTCAAACCAATGTTATAGCAGTTTTACAAAAAACAAAGTACTCTTGATGATTCTGGACGTACCAACTGCGTCAATCTAATTTTTCACTGTAGCGATGCGATAAAATTATCTGTAACGAGTAAAATGTTGAGTGAGTTAAGTCACGTGTGAAAAGAAACAGAAGCCCATATGGGAATGACAATCTATATTATTTGGCACCTGATGCAATAAACAATTAGAACGAAATAACAGACATTTCTGGTAAGACTTTCAACGGTTGTTCGGAATGTTCGTTTACAGGAGCAGATGAAAATTCTGTAATGGAACGGACGGCACCGATAGTTAGACACACCTAGTCAGACGTCTGACTAGGGTACCCTTGTAGCACCCAGCCTGTTCGTAACATCGATTTCCGACGTGTTTTCACTTCATTTGTTGAGTAGCCACCTAATACGGATCAACAATGAATTATTACGAAGGAATTCAATGATCGGAGTAATGTGCAATCTTTGGTTGCTACTAAGGAGTTTGATTTAAATGTATTGGTTTAATTCGTAGAAAAGCCCTGAAATACCTCGGTAAAGATTGCTCTTTTTCCTTTTAAGTGGATAAAATAAGAACAATTACTCGGAAATCACAAATTAGGAGATAGAAATGAGCATTGTGAAGCGTATTTAGGGAAAGACGACAGAAAGTACCCAATTTGGTATGCTTGCAAGCATATCACATATTTCAAACGATTGGCACAAATCGCTGAGAAACCGGTTATAAAACCGGCCCAAAAGAACCGAAAGCCGATTGGTTTCTGAGCGGTTTCTGGCCAATCTTTTAAACTATGTGATATCCCAGTCAGCAAAGTAGTCCCAAATTCGTCCCAATTTAGTCCCGTTTGAAACACCCCATGTCCCTGTAGGGACATTTTTGGGACTATTTTTGAGCCCACTAAGAATGCAGCAGCGTACGCGCTTTACTCTGAAATTCCGGTAAGCTCTACTACACTAGTTCATCTTGAGGTACTAGTTATTGAACTATAGTTCACGATTGGCCATCTTGTGTGTTTGGAATCCACCAGCCAGTTGCAATGTATGATTCCAACTGAACCGTCCTCCGGGTAACGTACCTGCCAAAATATCTGAAAAGGAAATTCATTGGTATTAATAACAGTGTTTAATTCCTGAAAAAGTATGCGAGACAGGGATAACTACAAAGTACTTCAAGCATGGCAATAACAAACATTTACACTCAATATCGACAGCTGTAGCAGAGAGAACATCCACACCCAACTTATCGACGGAGAACATGTACATTAAGTAGATGGCAAATATTTTGTGAATAATGGTTGTGGATTGAAAAATCGTTTGAAACGAATGACATTTTCCGAAATGTTGACAATGACACCAGGAAACCCCTGTACAATGACTACATTGTCCGGAGATCGATTAGTGCAGAAGGCACTCCTACGAAAGAAAAAGTTATCACATTTCGGTGTTCGGATTAGTGGCGAACCAGTGTCATCCACATAGGAATTCCGCTGTAATGGAAGAAGAGGAGATCGGCCCCTAATCAATCTCTTTTACAATTGTTGGCCAAAATTTCTGGGTACTTTGATAATACATTTCAAATAATCAAGATAGGATTCGAAAAGAAAGGCGGAAAAGTAGTCCAACGTTCCATGTAAAAGTACATCATCATTCAAACGAATCGAATTGTGAACAATATAAACGAGTTATTTCAAACCGTAAAAAAGTTCAAATTGTTGGACAAACATAGAGAGAAGATCAGCTGCGAACTGGTGGTAAAGAACATACACGCGGAATAACAGAGAATGTACACCGCCATTGAGAATGCCAAAAATGGGTGGTACGCATCTTCCGGTAGTAAATCTATCAAACATACGGGTCCCAGGTACAGTAAGAATTGTCGGTCTTCCCTAGGTTTCCAGCGTTCCATGTGGCTGATATGTCGACATTCTCGCGGAGAATCACATGTACTACCAACGTGTGATTGTAGAATGCAATTCCCTGGTTCCTTAGCGACAGATGGACTAATGCTGGCGAACCTATCCCTGGGACCATTAATCCAGGACTGAAGCAAGTTTTCAATTACACTCAAGCATACTAGATGCATATAGTCATGGCAAAATGTGCGAACCATGTCCATGTTTAGAGCCAAAAATGGACTGATTGACTCCGGCAAGCGGTGCTTCTTGTGCCTTTTTGCGCGGAAGCTTTTGTTTGTCCTTGATTTGGCCGTTATAGACGGGAAGGCCATTTTACCACCGGTGCAGTAACCTGGCTGAATGCATCTATCACACCAAAGTAAACGTTAAGTCCCTTAACTTGGCGGACTAAAGCTCGTGCGGGGGTGTCACAGATAATGGCAGAGAGGGTACATTCGTAGGACACACTGTGATATGTAACCCCGTGTTCCAATACCATCTTCAGTTCATCAATTCACTAGCAGCAGGAACTGTTCAACGGGTTTCGGTTTACCTCCACTGCAGTAAAATCCCACAGTAAATATTTCACTCATTCGTGGTCTGATTATTCTTGCTAATGTCGGCCACAACTGCAAGTCGGAGGAACGACGAATGACCGTTCCGTCACAGTGTATTCGTATATCCAAGACGCATTCCGGCAGTTTCAATGAGTTTGTCAAACCAGAAAGTTCTTTAACAAGTCCCATGTGGAAATAATTTCCGTTCTGCGACCTCCGGACGTTGCACTGCCTTGGTGTCCCGCACAGAGTCCTGGGGTCCTTAGGAATGTTTGCGAAACGTCTTCCAAGTGTGCACCGCACAGCAGCACGTTGAGACATGTTAAAGCGAAGTTTAACAAAATCTTGGCGTAATTCGTTGGGTATTTCAAAAGTTTCATCGGCCTTTTCAATATCTGATATAAAGAATTCATATTATTCGTATACGGTAATATACCATAAGCATCTCCAAGGTCTGCTACAGGAACACATATAGACGGCGCTCCTTGAACCTCTTGAAATGATACCGACGAAGTTGATGGCTCCAACTGGGTATTATCAAAGTTGATAAGATCACCACGGTGTCTGGATTCTGCAAGTTATTGACAGTGCAGTCGTACCCTCAGCAATAAATATGGAACATCCATGGCGATGTTCCCATAAGGAGGCATCCAAGCAACACGGGCACAAGACTTGCAGCAGTAATTTTTGCCGAAGGCGAAATCTTTGCGATCGTGATAGTCCGGACATGATGGCCTTTTGTCTAGAAACGAGAATGTAGACAGAAATGTTACCAGGGTTTCACTACATTACCTACCTGGAAAGAAAAACAGAAGTAAATCGCAGAAGCCCATCCAATGTCCACCCAGTATTGGTTATTGGTTTGCCCGACCGGATCCCAGCAGTATCCTAACCGTAGCTCAACCACATCCCCATCATAACCCGACTGAATCACTATCACAGTGAGCTGGAGCCTAGAGAAGGTACTTTATGATTGTGCATCTAAGCAAACGAAGTTAAAATAAACTATTTTTTGTCTTTTCTTTTACATTTGATCTGCTGAGGCGCTTAAAAGGACAGATTTCTGACCACTAACAAGAGGGGGAATCATAGCCCATAATTCAAGTTCATGGACCACACTAGGCTCGTTTAGGACGTTAGCCTTGTTTAATCTATGGAACGTAACATACAGTATGAGATGATACAAGAATGGATGCAGGTAAAAGTGAAAATAGTGCACCAAATCCGGAAAATGACCAATCATCAGCGGACAAAGACAATTTAAAGGAGCGAAGAACCATGATTTACAACAAAATTGTAACGCCTTTCAGTGCCGGTATTATCGCAAATTTTTTTATCTATGTAACATTCCAAGAATTTTCTTCACAAGTATACAGGTCTTGCCTCGCAAAAATAGTCAGCCAACATCCCCATCAAATCCCCATCGGAACCCAACGTTAACATGGGGATCAGTGATACATAGGTATCAATAATTTCCATTTGAGAAAATTGCATGATCTGCGGATACCCTCTAAAATTACTTACTACTACCCGAGTGCTTTCTGGTGCACAGTATCCCTATAAAAAGTAGCATTTTACAAAGAAGTCAAAGTGTACTTCCATGTTATGAGCCGTACTTGAAGCAACGGGCGAAAATCTCCAACTTATACCACATTTATACAATAGTCTCAAAATAGTCCCTTGAGGGACTTTTGTGGGACTAAATGCTCCATCTTTGTGCTGACCGGGCTAGGAAACCCTAGTGTTTTTCAATGAAGTAAAATTATTTTTCCATGTTTTGGACCTGTCCCTCGCGGGACTATTTTGGGACTAAAATGCACACCCATGTGCTGACTGAGCTGCTTCAATAATTTGAGTCACCAACCGAAATTACGTATTATGATGCACATTTCTGTCTTTTAATTCATGATTTTCTGGTAATTGTCCTTATTTCACCTATTTAGAGGGAATAAAATAGAGCAATCTATACCAAGGTTTTCTGGACACTTCGTTGGATTTAACCAATACATTTAAATAGAACATCAACCGCGCATTGCAAACTACTCCGGTCGTCAGTTTCCTTCGTATAAATTCGATGCTGATCCTTGTAACCGGGCTACTAAACAAGCCTACCAAAAACCGATCAAAAACCGGTGTTACAAACGGGCTGGATGCTACAAGGGTTGGCGCAGGTTCCCATTGGCAGTGTCTCGGATGGTAAGAACACCTTATCCCCCACCTCTAAGTGAGCACCGTAAACGCTCCGGTCACATTATTCTTTCCGTCTTCGATGACTTAGTTGTAGTTGTTGTCGGGCCAGTGTATGTGCCCTCACCAAAGTTTCTTTCTGATGGACCACGTGCCCAGAAGTCAATTGAGATAACCGGCTCACATACGACGTTCGTAAATCACAAGATATTTGCGTTTTCCTCCCTGTCCATGGAAAGCGGGGCCTATGTCAAGTGGCTGAATGAACCGTGCATCGATACGCCATAACACAATGTTCTAGTGCTTGATCCCAGTGTTCGATCTCTTCTACAAATGCTTCCATCAGTACCTTGAATGTACGGATAGTGCGCTCGACTAATCCATTACCTTCACTGTCATAAGACGTCGTACGAGTTTCATCGATTATTAACAGTTTGCACAGTTCAAACGCTGTAAAGTTTTCAAAACTGCTCCCTCTATCCAAGTGCCTTCGACCGGGTGCGCTTTATCTGCAGACCCAGTGGTCGAAAACTGTCCAAGCTACTGCTGATGCCTCTATGACCGGAACAGCAGCAACTTCTACCCATTTCGCGAAATAGTCTATCATGACAACGATATGTTTTTTCCAAGATGGGCTTCCGACAATGGTCCCATTATATCGATTCCCACCATTTCGATAGGGTAATCAGCTGTGACAGGGATCAAGTGTGCTCGCCCATTCGGAATGGTATCTTTCATCTCGGAGCACACTTGACAATCTCTGCAGAAGTCCTTGACGTCCCTTCGTTGATGTGACCACCAATATCTCACTCGCGCCGCGTCATACATTTTATTTTGTCCCAGGTGTCCGAGATCGTGGCGGAGGTTTGCTAGCATCTTTCACACTTGTGACTGTGGTACCACAAGTCGTCACATGTATTCTGGTCCGTACTGTGTGAACAAAAGACCGTAGTTCAATTTTAGGCTACTCCACTGCGACCATAAGCACCTTGCTTCGTAACTGGTCCCTAAAATTTCTTCTCCATTTGGGCGCGCACCATTATCCTTTAGGCTTTGGTATACGATGGCAAGTTCCGGGTCCTTGGCCTGGTCCAATGTTTCTCGGCGCTTGTCAAAGGTTGCTCCCGACAGTGCATCAATAACGGTCTTAGCGTCGACAACACGATCAAAAGCTGGTCCCCCCAGGAGATTAGGCGAAATATCCGCCTGCTGTTCGGCAGGGAAGTCTTTCAGGTACCTCCTCGCCTTACTCTCTCACTGGCAATATTTGTCTTCGACACGTGGTCTGTTTGGAACGGAAATGGGGGGACGTCTTGAGGCGGCCTGGTTTGTCAACACACTCAAAGATCTCACGGTCTGCGTGAGGGATTCTATTAGCTCCATGGGCACCACAACCACCGCTGTAGGATTGATGTGCACATGTAATGGTGTGTGGCTGCTAATCATTGCATTTGAAGGTTTCGATGACATCGGCTCGATTTTCATGACAGATTGGCGGTTCGAAACAAGGACCACCAATCGTAGAATGAAACATAAGCCCGTATGAGAATGACAATCTATATTATTTGGCACCTGATGTAATAAACAGTTAGAACGAAATAACAGACATTTCTGGTAAGACTTTCAACGGTTGTTCGGCTGTTCGTTTACAGGAGCAGATGAGAATTCTGTAATGGAACGGACGGCACCGATAGTCAGACACACAGATTGGTGTCTTGAAAGAATCAATAATTCAAATAAGTTGATCACTACTATGGTTACACCGGCTTTTCGCACCATAATGTGACAATGACGTATTGTGAGGCACAGTCAATAAAACAGTGCCGCGATTTTTTTCATCTAGAATGGTTCGGTAGATGGCGACATCATTTTTATTTCATTACATATTTGTCATAGGTCCATATACTGCACAATATATGAATATACTTATCCAGGAGTTTTGTTAATTAAAATGTAACATTTATTGCATTATCACTGTTAACCCTCTTAGCGAAACCGCGCCGAAACCGATCTGATTTTGGCCGGTTTTCGAGCGTTTCTAAATGGTTTCTGACCGGTTTCTGGACGGTTTCTAAATGGTTTCCGAGTGATTTGTGCCAATCGTTTGAACTACCTGACCTGATTTGTTATTTCTTCAGCTTTTCCTAAATTACGTTTCACAATGCTTATTTCTGTTTCCTAAGTTATGATTTTTCAAATGGTTGTCCTTATTTTACCCATTTGGGAGGTCATGAAATAAGGCGATCTATAAATGGGTATTTCAGAGCATTTCGATGAATAGAACGAATTTATTGAAAGGAAACGCCAACTGAGGATTGCACATTATTCAGATCGTCGATTTACTCCGTATCAATCCATTTTTGATGCGCATAAAGTTGATACCAAACAAACCGATCAAAAACCGTTAGAAAACCGATGTTGCAAAAGGGTTGTGTGCTAAAAGTGCGTAACATTAGCATGTTCCATCAAACTGGTATTAGCATAAGCCACCGAATGCCGACTGTGGATCATCTGACCATCTTCAGCCCGTTTGTTAATTTAACTTTTGGTTCGCATGACTAACCCTGCTAGAGCAAACCCGGTCGTCCTTCGTAGCATGCTCGCACGAAAATTGCACATTTCCCCCATTGCCAAAATGTACGCGCTGTGTGTTCTTAATCACTGTTGACGATCGCGATACAAGGACTTGGTAATCAATTAGCGTACATGCCTGTGGATTAACAGGTTTGAACTATTTTCGGTTCTTACCCCCAGTTGGGGGAGGGGGAGGGGAGAGGGTGGGGGCATGAATGGAAACGTCTCCCCAGGGAACCACACTCGCGTAGAATATCCCCATACGACCAATCAGCGTTATCTATCCACCGACCCCGCGGAGAGAAACCACGTACGCAAATATGCTTTTCCTTCTGTTTAATTCGTTCTCAATTTTATATGACAGACCAGTGGCATTGGAGCTAATCTACCGCCCTTACGCGATTCCCTCAGACATGAAAGATAGCAGTCGCTAATTATTTCCATTCCAGTACTTCTATTTCTTGCGTAACTAAAACGTAGCGCTGACGCAAGCTCATTCAATGCAGTTGGCGCACAATGGGAATGGGAAATACAACGACGTGTAATATATATATATATATATATATATATATATATATGCTTTTACTAGAACTTTGTACAAAGTAATTGCGGCCGGTGGTAGTAGACTATGTCGCATACAATTCCACGTCGTGATTAGCCATTTGTATCATTTCATCTTTTGGTTTCTGTAGCGGGAATAATTTTGTAAGACAAACCCTATTTGTGTCGGTCTGCACCAGCTGGGATGCGTGTTCTGCATCCAGTTCCTTATGGCACACTCTGCAACCATTGACTCAACTGACCGAAGATATTCTTGTCGAGTCCCAGCATCCTAAAGTGATAAACCTTCTTCAGTGGTCTGAAAAAAACTAGATGACAAATAATTCTTTAACTTTTGTCTTCCAGGAAGCCATTTCTTGTGTGTTTCAGAGAAAATCACTTAATTCTGACCTCCTTTGTCATCAGCGTAGACGTCAGCTGAGGCATATAAAATGCAGCGGTTTCGCTGCATGTTGAGGTAAGAACGGAACCCTGTGAAAATCTCAAAGAATCGGAAAACACCTACAAATTTTCATCTGTCTTTTTCTTCCAGACCTGATGCGTTGACTGTTTGCAGATCTTGGGTGCTAGGGAACGGGAATATGATCGACAGACTTCCTTGTCTCTGATAGCATTTGACCCCTTTCATCCGTTGTCCTAATCAGATCATCATCATCATCATCATCGCACAGCGGTAAACAGTAGGGCAAGCCCCACTGACCACTGCCTTTCTCACGATGTTGCACGCTGAATTAGCAAGTATGAATATACAAGATGGACAGGGAGTGGACCTACACGGGGAGGAAAAGGAAAGAATGCCCTAGTAGCCAACACACGGAATACACAGTCTGACTGTACAAACGTACATCGATCAGTCATTCTGATTCGATAGAAGGTGACAACACGATCTCCACTGCTCGCGATTCGCTGCCATATCCTTCAGTGTCTGCAGCCAACTGGTAGATGGATCTTTTGGACCCCAACCACGAAGAAGTGAGGTAACTACTTTTCCTAAGTCTGCTGTACATTTTCTCATTCTTCGCTGCCACGTCATCTCTTGACCTCCACATGGTCTCTTCCACTCTCTAGGAGGAACGGAGAATAGGACGCGGTACGGTAGACTTGTGTTTGACATACGTAACACATGCCCCAACCAACGAAGTCTACTAAGCTGGATACGCTGTGGCAAAACGTTCTCCGAGTTATTGCCCAATACTCGATTTCTGACCTCATCATCACTTACTGGGCTACTCCACCCGATCTTATCGATATTACGTAAACACCAGTGGTCAAAAACCTCAAGACGACGAATATCTTCAGCACGCAGACTCCAAGTTTCGCAACCATACAACAAAACTGAACGCACTGCAGCACAGTATACACGACCTTTCAACTTCAGTGAAATATCAGATCGACGTCACAAGTGCTTCAGTCTAGCGTACGCCGCTCGAGCCTTGGATATACGCGTGCTCACCTCTACTACAGTGCTGCCATCCGTCGTCACGCTGCTTCCGAGGTAGGTGAAGTGGTCGACAACTGACAGCACCTCCCCATCGAGCATCAAGTTCGGAATCGTTGACGTCCAGTCTTGTAACACCACTTTACACTTTGAAGGTGCAAAGTGCATGCCGAATGGCGCTACAACTCTTGCGAGTCTATCTAGTGCAAGTTGAGCATGTTCCTTGGATTCGAACAGCAGACCACGTCGTGTGCGTAATATAGGTCACATAGGTTTCCACTATTTCCTAGTTCGATGCCTACATCCTGAAGATTTTGCAGCGCATTCTCCATTATTTCGTCCATGACGAAGTTGAACGGGAATGGAGACATGGGCCATCCCTGTCGAACACCACTGGTCGTTTCGAATGAACTGGATAGTTCACCGTAAACTCTAATGCGACCAGAAGTATGAGAATACAATGATCACAGTAGGTTCACGAACTTCTGGGGCATACCTTTTCGATGAAGAAAACCGAAAAGCGCTGTTCGATCAACTGAATCGAAGGCGCCTTTCAGGTCTAGGAAAATCATTATTGTCGGTCGGCGGTGCATGTGACGCGTTTCAAGTAGTCAGCGAAGACTAAAAAATCTGGTCAATGCATCCTCGGCCTAGGCAGAATCCAGCCTGCCGTTCGTGGTCATTTCTCTCGCGAGTGGGCATAAGACGGCGCAGCAAAATCGAGGCTAATACTCTGGTGACTATCGGAATTAAGCTAATCCCACGATGATTACCAAGGTCACTGCGTATTCCCTTCTTGAAGATGGGAACAATCAGTGACTAATCCGAACACCTTTTGTATAATGCAACCATATGCTCGCTCAACTTTTTGAACCCAGATTGTGTAACTCAAAAAGTAAGGATATATATAGCACGTTAATATCAAACAGGATGGGTAGAATGGGTGTCTCAGCCGTAGGCATCTGAATTTTCACTGGCATTCTGATCCTGAATGCATTATATACTTTCTGTGAACAGGAACTTCTTAAATTATCGTGATTAAATAAAGAATTAAAAAACTTATATCCGTCGTTATTCGTCGAATGCTTCTTCTCCTTGAAGGACGACATAGGCGAACTATAGTTTTCAGCTGTAATACTAACAGATTATGGGATTATTTTACTTCCTATTACTTTCCTCTCATTCCAGTAGATTTTTGACGGCCCCTCATCCTCCGACGATAGGCCTTTTCGGTCTGCTGAACAAGTGAGGTAGATATGCCGTTAAACCGCAACCTTCGTTATCCACTTGCACGGCAACCCCGTGGACACTGTACCGTCGCTTTATGGAAAGTTATTGTATTCAGCCTGTTTCTGCATTCATCAGACTTCATCCTAACAAGCTGTGAGATATTTTATTAATTTATTTGGGTGAGACTTGCCGGTGTATATCAGTTTTTAATAGGCCTGGGGAAAGTTCGGCTGGTAGGGTTGCGTACGTTTTCATTAGACGGTAAAAGCAAGCTCCGTCCACATTGACCACTTAAACGTGCCTTTCCTCCGGCGTCAACCATGAGTGACCAGTTGCGCAGGCACCTCCGCTTTCATCGTCCAAAGGAAGGACGGCTGCAAAGGACTGTAAACCAGTGGTTATCTAAGAACCTTGACGTTTCGTTAGGTAGAAAACTGGATATTACCTACACCTTCACAATGCTTTCAATTACTTTGGTCTTGCCCTGCACCAGGACTTGATTTTTATTTAATAAGAGGTAGTTTCATGTTGTTAATTCATGTGTCTTTGAACATACCTTCTTTTTTGGTGTTTTTATGTTGCGTGGAGTTTAAATCCTCTTAAAAGCCTTACTTCATGTATAAACCGGTATTTATTAGCCAAAACAGGCTCCAATCGGATGCACGGAAAACAACGGCGCTTTCATTCTCATTTTCATACTCGGTATTACTTTAGGTAAAACTAATCGCTGTATTATTATTATATCTTTTCACTGTTATTCAAAAGCCGTATTCCATATTATCTGCACTTGGTAGACCACAATACTGAGAAGAACGTTTCCTATTAGATATATACATGTATACACGTATGTACCTGTTTTGTATGTTCCACCATACACAGTGACAGATTTCCTCTATGTTTCCATCAACACCTTTACTAATAGTTTTTCGCTCAAAAGGAATAACACATCTCATAGCCTGCAAACTTTCCGTCAACTCAAAAGGCATTGGCTTAGTGTAACGTAGGCGGCAAACTCAATACAACTAAATGGGACTCCTGAAATTCGACACAATAATATAATTTTGTCCCAGCTCACCGTAAACAGCCGAGGGTGAAACGTACTTTCAAAAGCAACTCGGAGCATTTTACGGAAGCTGGTTGAATTACAAGCCAATATCGTGAATGACAATCTCGGGTGCCTAAAATGCTTACTTTTGTTTGTAAACTGTGATATCATTCCCCTGAAAAATTTAGAACAATGAAGCCCACCGCTTCAAAGTTTAATAATTAATTTCACTCTATGTTATTGGCTAGAGATTTTTCTATAATTTCGTCAATCGTCCTCGATTCTTAGGCCTATACTTTTGTGCATCAGTGAACACGTGAAAGTTATTACCACCAGTTTGATTTTTTCCCACTTTGAACTCGGTAATATGTAAACAGTATACTTTATTGCGTCGAATGGCAATATTATTTGTACGCGCGAACCAGCCTTCGGCAACGTTTGTGTGGTCACACTGTTCACCAGTCTGCTAGCCTTCAAAAATCGAGTAGGGGTGGGGATATTAGTGTTCGTAGATGACAATGAACGAAACTCATTCACGTCTCTTGGACCAGTTCATCGGAGTCTGTGAACTGTGAGCGAGTGAGAATTACCAGAGAAAACGGTCTCTCTTGACAGTCACGTTAAATCCAGGTTTTTCATTCCAATTAACTTCAAGTACAGAATTTATTGACAAAACTGTAGCCTTACTTCGATCAGCTTTTTCTCATTTCTTGTGAAACGGTGAATTTAGTTCACAGCCAGTGAAGAAAAATTTATTGCTTAACGGAAAGATTACGTGAATTGTAAAGGTGAAAGACTTCGCAGCTCACCAGCAAAATAAGGAATTTACCGTGGACTACGTTTCTAAAAGCAGTCGGTTATTTAGGACAATGTATTAATCCTTCAAGAGTTATCAGGTCCCATTTCGTCTAATCGTCATGGTTAATAAGATAGCTTAGAACTCCTGAAGTCTGAAGTAAAACCGGTTGGAAAATTGCAACAGCCAAACATTTGCGTGAATAAGGCTAGTGAGTATCGTGTAGCTGTGGTTGTACGGAATCCGTGTTACTGTCTAGATACAGTATACCTGGCGAGGGCGTTATAAATTCGTGTGGCGAGCAAGCTGGTTTTCGGTACTTCATTAATTATCACAATATTGCTACATTGAGATTGGTAGTAAAAAACAAGAAAACAGGTGACTAGGGTCAGTATTTGTTCAAGTAACTGACTGTCACCCATTTAAAACATGATTAACTGACCACGGCATCTGTGGAGCTTATTAAAGATCGGTAATAACTGAATATATTTTAGGCATACTTCTGTTGATAGTAAGTGCTAGGTTTACCTTGAATGTATTCTAACTACATACTTGGGATGGAAATATATTATCATTAATACGGAAGATGTTATAAAGCATACGTGCATGCCAGCAGCAGCAACGTCAATAACTGCTAAACATTTCTTCTCATAGGGTAAGATGTGGTAATCACTCGGGCATATGATCATACGCTAGTGTTTATAAATCGCACACCCCTTACAGGAACCCCAAAACACGGTTTTGCTATAACTATTTCCTATCTAGCACCTCTTCTCTTTTAGAAAATGACACATCTTCAGCTACCAGTGATTATTAGAACTGATGTCTTAGTTGGTATAAATGAAAAACGCATTGAAGGAGGATACTTTTTCTTATGGCTTCACAAACACCGGTATAACATAGAGCTTACTCTTACTTCAGTTATTTGATTTATGAAAAACTAACTTCAGTTGGTATTTCTAATTGGAATTCCCTCCATTGGGAAACAAGAATTAAGACGAATAAAGCAGTAGATATGAAACAAAAAAAACTTACAGCGTAATACCACGTTTTATTTTAAAGCCTTTTGTAGTCTTCGTTATCGTATACTAAAATAAGAGTGACTGTCATATGCTAAACGAACAACTTTATCTAACGGGCTGGGATAAGCACAAATAGTGGTGTTTGGTATAACTAGCACGTGTTACATCACCCAATGACATTATAATGGTAGCAAAGGCAATCGCTAAACTTCGTTGTATGCACTCCAAGAACAAGGGCTGCAACCCTGAAACGTAATGAACTTAGTTTATTTAGCCGAAATTCCACCTAATCAGTTCCCGGTTGCTCACATAAGCCTGAATTTGTCAAAAGAACTTTGTGCTGTTAAAGATAAAGTTCGCTGTGTACAGTGAATCGTGACAATGACTTTTCATCCATTGTCGTCGTGCTGAGGAGCATCTGGCAGTTCCTGAAATGAGGTGGACTTAATAGAAATAACTGTTGAAAGAAGATTGTAGAAATAGTATTAACTTCATCATATGGTTCGCTTTGACAACTTTCTATTTTACGGTATTTTTATGATAATGTGTTGATACTAATACACCGTCGACCACTGTGCACTCATTTGAGCTACGGTTAACCGAACTAAACCTCTTAAGATTCACTTATAAGCCAAACACGTCAATTTTGCTAATCATGGTTACGCCACTACAGTAGCATGTTCTGAACAGTCTGTTAAGAAAATCTTTTCCACAATGAAACCGACTGAAACGCAACGGCACTTGCTTCCATGGCCTGTGTGCAAACCTCCCCCGGTAACCATTCTTCGTACCTACGAGTCTATCACTATGGTATAAGCAAGACATATATCACGCATGTACCGTCGCAACCGGCAACGATTTCGCAGCTTATCCTTATTGTTCACTATTTTCTTCCCACTACGGTCTGAAGTGCAATCCTCATTCACTATGGCTGTGTAAGATAATGAAACATAAATAGCGAGTTGCCGGTAGGAAACTTTTGGGTGTGAGCCGAAATATCTTCGCAGCCGATGGCTCACTTGTCCACAGTCTGCAGCGACGTCTAATACGCTGAACGGATAACTTTAAATCACATTTCAGCTGGCCTCCAGCGTAAGCCCCTCCCATAGCTGCTCGTGCACATGTCCCGTTGCCTGTTTCGACAGATCCACATTCTGAAGTGGACAGTCAAAGGGACACATTTAGCCCTAGGATGTCACAAAGCCTCGGGCTCCGATGGACTTATTTCAATCCTGCTTAGAGATGGTAGACTCGAGCTTCTTATAGAGCTTTAAGTTATGTCCTCTGGGATCTGGCTGTAGGAGAAAGTCCCGTCTTTATGGGGGAACTGATCGTTTTTCCCATCTTCAAGATGGACTCATGCAGTGACTGTGTCAACCATCGGGGTAAAAGCCTAGTCCAGACAGCGTCGAAATTGCTAGCTTCTGTCATACTTCGTAGGTTGTACAACAAGCGTGATGAACAGACTCGTGAGGAAGAGGCTAGGTTTTGTGCCGTTCGTGAGTACATCGATCAAACCTTCACCGTCCTACAGTCGTTAGAGTACCGTTACTATTTACATAGGCCAACGATCGTTTTTTCTGGACATTAGTGCGGCCTTCGACTCAGTCGATAGGTCTGCACTATGGCACCGCCTTTTGAGGATTGGTGTACTGGAGAAGCATGTGTTAGTCCTCGAAGAGTTGTACCGTCATGCCTCAGATCGGGTTACGGCTTATGACCAGCTTTTGTGCTCTTTCGCCGTCTCTAGTGGAGTACAAAAAGCTGCTCTTTGTCTATATCTCTTTTCAACTTTGTTATACAAAATATTCTACTGAAGGCTTTGATGGTTCTTTTGAGCGGCAGGACTTAGCTACTCTCAGGGGACAGAGCTTTTGAGCTAGAGTATGCCAATAATATCATCTTGCTGAGCGACAGTGGACAGACAATAAAACACGCATCAGATTTCCGGGCGATTGAAGGTATTCAAATGTGGTGTGTGCTTTGCGCCTTCAGAGTGCATAGTACTTTTCAAGACTGGAGGGAGCCTGTCCTGCATTCACCCTTAGTGATGATCATGTGCAGGTAGTCAATAGCTTTAAATATCTCGGGCTCCGTATTACATTTGTTGGTGGTGTTAGGAAAGAGATCATACCACGAACTGGAACAGCCAGAGCAGCTTTCGCGAACCTGCGTCATCTATGGCCGCACCATGATATCCGGCTCTCTCTCATGGGAAGGGTGAACAATGCTACAGTTGACAATGTTCTTTTTTAAGGATGAGAGACCTAGCCTGTCCGCGTTGAGGATGCTCGGCGGCTTTTTGTACTCGCTCACTGATGTCTTCAAAGCACTGCTCGTGTCTGGTGGGAACATCGGATGAGCAATGACGAGGTTCGTCGTCATGCGTTAGGTGCTGATGGTCGTCCTCTGGCCGGGATAACCACTCTACGCCACCCCGAATGGTTTGGGCATGTTTTGCGTATGCATTCCCGTTGTTTATCTTTTTGTGGTCTTTTTGCACGTGCTGGATGAAGTTAAACGAATTGACTAGGCATTAAGGCAGTGATTTAGTGTGGAGGTATAATGGAGCAAGCATCAACGCTCACTTCGGTTAGTGCTTCCCGTCTTCCTGTCTGCGGTCCAAGAGATGAGAAATGCCGATGGTTAGAGACGCTGAGAAGCATGACTCGGAACCGACTCCAGTGGTGCGAATGCTGCATTACCTGTACGTTGAATTCCAATTCCCCATGACCGGTTGAAAAAAGGCAGAAATATTTTTTTAAGGTGTGCAGTGAAAAAAAAATCGAAAAGAATTATTTTCACTCGTTTTAATCCTTATGCTGGCTCCAGTTTCCCCACCCACCACACCCCCACCACACCCCCAGCCCACCCACACTTTATAATCCTTTTTTAGTGTTGCTATGTCCGCAATTAGCTTGTTTTCAAGCTTATATATATATATATATATATATATATATATATATATATATATATATATATATAAGGTTTACTCAAAAAACGTTGTTTGGAAAGCTGTGACCCCGGTAATTCATGGCCAAATTCATAAACAGTATTATTGGAACGAAGTAAGTTCACGAATAGAGACTGCACACCGTATGTTTCGTAAATTATCGCGTTCGGTGTACACTACACACCGTTTTTGTGTTAAGTGTAACGATGCGTGGCTTCAAAAAATCTATTTTTCAGTGCACAACTGATTTTTTGCATCGTGGGTACGGCAAAAGTACATCAACAAACGACATCAAGGGTAGAAGTAATTATAGAAATAGCACGACCAATAGTTGTTGAACACATTTTGTTCCGGAGAGCGAAGGCTGACCGTGCGCTTCATTCCAATTTATTTCGCGTAAAAGTTGAGGTGCAAATAACCGTCGCGTCGTTCCTTGTGTATACTTCCCAGCATTTCTTCTGGCCTTATTGTGAAGAAGTATCATCTAGGGTAATCATAATGTGAATATTAGCAATTCATCACATGTTTATAGACTGCTTCGTCTTGCAGTCTTTCACTGATTTTGTCAGGATCCTGCTTGTTATGGGCGGGGACGCCCCTCTGAACCAACTGACTGGATGCAGTATCTGTAACTTTTATCTAAGTGAAATTACGTAACACTTAATACCAGCAAATACACCTATGACGCCTTCAGTAGTGAAAGCGATTACTGCTACAACGCGAATATATTTAGTAATATAAAGCCTACCAGAAGTTTTGTCTGCCTGCATTTTCCCTTCCTTCGGATTGCGTCTAGCCGTGCAAAACCTTATGGACATATCCAATTATTGATGGAAGTGAACATCACGTAGTGACATCGTCATGCGCTGCAGCAAGCAAGCGTCTTTCTGTGTCTGTTACAGGTATTTCTTGTAGCACCGGAGTTAACTAATCGTGCCGAGGTCTACGGCTAGCAGGTGGCATGTTTTGTTGCTGCTGAAATCCGGATATACGATGGGTTTGCCACAAGTC
This sequence comes from Fasciola hepatica, assembly GCA_948099385.1. Taxonomy (NCBI): domain Eukaryota; kingdom Metazoa; phylum Platyhelminthes; class Trematoda; order Plagiorchiida; family Fasciolidae; genus Fasciola; species Fasciola hepatica. The sequence goes on along the minus strand of CANUEZ040000012.1, from coordinate 704,086 downwards.
TATGTATCGATGCAAGTTCTCACACTTGCCGAGGTCACTTTCTACATCTGGTAATGGTGGCGGTAGCGTTTGACAATGGAATTCCACATAACCATTCGAACCAGTGTTTAAATCTCACAGCGTCGTTGTAATGTTTCGAGTATAAGTAAATAATTTGAGACATATCCACGGTTCATTGCACAGGAAAATTCGGTGGTGGTGATGGTAAGCTCCTCCTTACAAGACAACTTATATTTGGTGCAGACAGACGAGATCATAGCACTTCATCCAAGCCAATCTGCCAGGCAACAGGAACGACGGCACTAATAAGTCATCTAACACCTCAGTAACCACAAACGCACGCAAGAATATTGTGAATATTTGATATGACAGTTAGTTACTTTTGACTGCATCATTTACGAACGCCGGAGTAGAAAACCACCTGTTCCCTGAACGGTAAAAATAAACCTTTGTACCGTATATTTATCCCGCTTCACAATGCCGGACTTGTAGTAAAACCTGTGGCCTAGATAAACTTCCAACCGCGTCGACAAAGTGGGCTGAATGAGGAAGCTTCAAAACTTTCAAATACTAGCCAGTAGGATTCATCATCGGTAATGTCATAAATATATGAAATTTTACAATTTCTTTTGCTTTTTCACCGAGCATTTTTGATGTCTTTTTTCATTCTGTTTGTCTGAGTGATTTGTATTTTTTGCACTTACCAGAGACAAGAGTTCATTAGATAGACCTGTAGGCAAAGGATCGCTTGCGGATAGGAAGGCTGACTGCTACAAGGCGCGTCTCTATATCAAAGATGAGGAAATGGCTGCAGTTGCGGTTAATTGTTAATAAGGCGGACTCACCAAATAAGCGGTCATGGACGAACAGCAAAAAAGCTCGAAAACGTGGTGGACTTTCAACTTGCGTAGCGTTCTCCGCTTTAAAACCTCACAAACCCACTGGCGGTACAGTGATGTGGCGAGTGCTGAAAGCCAATAAATACGGCCATAGCTCTTTGTCGTATTCCACCTACCCAACACAGTTTACCCGAACATACGTTCAACCAAACAACCAGCCACCGGCTGGTCTGGACTAAAGATACTGTCTTGCAGGGAACTCTTGGCTGCGGAAAGGCTGGAGGTGTGTCCTAGAACAAAAGAACTACTCTGAACCGGGCGACCGATTGATTTAACATCCCACAACTGATATAACCATGAAAGAGAAATTTATTGCAATGACTGACTACTATGCTATGGTGTACAGTTTGTTTCCCGGCAGCGTATCCACCCCTGGGGTTGGGGGGGGGGCTAACTTTCTACAAATGCTATTGAAAACGACAGCAGTAGATAGATTTTGACATCCGCCAACATATTACGTCGAATTGAACACTTAAGATGACGATGGCTGACATATATAGGCGTTTATTAGAGCTTCAAAAGTGCGTCATTTTATCGCGTAGTAATCCCATAAAGATACAGACATAATCCTACGGCACTGTTTGTAGTATAGTAACCAGCATGAGTACACCTATTTTGAATAAACGCCTTGCGCAGAAAACCTAATAGAATTCGCAATTTAAGTAGTATCCGCTCGCAATCGAATCTGATCTATTTGGACCTTATGTGGTTCTCCAATCTAAGTCTCAGGGTTCCGTCGCTGGATATCCATAATAGTGCAGTGGACCCTTGAATCTATGGGATATATTACATCTTGCATTACACTCATGTTGAGCCTGTAATAAAAAAATGCTAAGCCCGATATGATCTAACTATATGATTGGTATGAATGGACATCGCTGTTGTTTCAGTCTCTTGAGCGGGAACTACCAGTTCTTCATGTCAATCCATATCGGTACTTTTCGAAATCAGAGTACCAATATTTTTGCTTTTCTCAACCTTCAGTCAAGTGATTCGTTGAGTTTCAGTCACGATCGGTGGTTATCGTCGTGCCTTCATATGGCATGAGCTGGATATGCTGATTCTATTTGCCTTTATCCCAGTTTGATACCATGTGTTCATTCAGCTTCCGCAAGGAGACCAGTATGTCGTTCTCAAACTGTCATTCCACCGGTAGTGTTCTAAGACCCGTACAATAATAGCGAGTCACACACCTTCAAAACACCTTTTCGGCATTCATCGTTCTACCTAGCGACGTTGTCCACATTGGCAATGAAGTCGTGTCATTCGAACTTAGGTCACCGCATCCCTTCATTTTTAAGGGCCGAATTGTTTCTCTGGTCATACTCACATTATTCGATGCATTAAATTCTTCCAGTGGCCGATTTCATCCGAATACCTCTGAGATTCTCTCACCACTGTCGACGTGTTGTGAATAGAACACATACGCACACTAGAGACACTCATACTCTATTACACCCGCCGTGAGCATCACTTTCTCCCGTCGGTTTGTATCGGTAGTTCTCGAAAACGACGAATCGCCTACAGAAACAACGTTTCCTAACCTTCAACAACTGGGTTCATTGAGTGTTAGTCACAACGAATAGCAGTTATCATACCGCTTCCACTTTCACTTTACTGCCCGTTCCGATTCGGCCCTAGTTTTTGCCCCTCAGTTTCACAGTTACCTCAGTGCACATCTTGTGCCCTAGTGCAGAGCGGGAACAACAACAACAACGTCCCGTAGAGATAAAGGTCAATATCGGGATTGCGAGTCATGTGCAGCCAAAAAGTGTGGATTTGCCACCGTCTTTTTGACGTGAATCACTCGACACCTGCCGCGCGAAATATCTACACCCTTCTCGGCCATGAGCAAAAGCTAAAAAAACTTACAACAGAAATGAAACAAGCTCAGTCATTGCCATACTCTCAGAGTTCACTCTGATAGTCTTTGGAACCATCGATCACTTGGCATAAAATTTTACTTCAGAAACGAAATTTGCACCTTTGCAGACTGAAAGCTACGCGTGCTCTGTGTTTATTGATTCAATCCATATACTTCTCACTATCCCCTCAGACCACATCACAGAACCCTGCCAGTCTTGCAAAAGTACTTTGCACTTGGAAGGTACACACACTAGTCGAGTAATTGCGTGCGACCTAAGGTAAAACTCACACAGAATGAGATGCAGCGGGACATGAATGAGGCTATTTGACAGGGTTTTTAAAGTAATATTGCATCGTTTTACAAAACAAAACATTGTTTCATAGTTATTACATGTAATAGGCGATTGAATGTACTCATCCGACAGAAATCAGCTACTGACTTTCTTACTAAATTACCCCCGTTAGTTACGCACAACCACCCGGAATATGCACGCATTGCGAAACTGAAGATTTCTTCAGCACCTGTCATGGGGTTCTTAAACATTTTGGCAAAAATATTTGGAATTTTCAAACGAGAAGTCAAGCTTTTGATAATTGGACTTGATAACAGTGGAAAAACCACTATTCTGAATCAACTGAAGGCGAAAGATGATTGTATGGACTTCGTTCCCACTGTGGGTTTTAACGTCGAGAGAGTGAAACGGAGATCACTCTCTATCACTTGTTTCGATATGTCTGGACACTATCGATATCGCAGTCTATGGGAAAAATATTATTCGGAATGTGATGGAGTTATCTTTGTGGTAGATAGCTCAGATCAGCTGAGATTGATCGTTGCTCAGGACGAGTTGGAACAAATGCTTTCCCATTCATCCATGAAGAATAGAGATATACCACTATTATTTCTTTCAAATAAAATGGACAAAACAGGTTCCCTATCTGCAAGTCAAGTGGCCATGGCTCTTGGCCTGGAGAAGATACGCAACAAGTCGTGGAATATAATCTCCTCGAACGCAATCTCCGGTGAGGGTGTATCCGAGGGATTGGACTGGCTCTGTGAAAAGCTCCAGAGGAAGCCCACTTAAAGTACGTTCGTTCAATCTCCTTTAGGTCAATACTTACCGATTCATTCTAAATCAAACAAAGTGCGTTTTACAGCAAAAAAAACCAACGACAAAAGAGATGTAGAAACCACGGTCAGTGGAGTTGGTCACGTAATGCATATTATTCTTTCTTGGATGGGATCGGGTGTTGATACGATGGACGTTTCTATGCTCATATTATTTCTTTACCTATTTGATACTATCATTCGTAGTCCTATCTTTTACTGCTTCTTTCATCCGAATCTTTTGGTTTTGTGAATTTTTATACTGAAATTTTGTAACTCACGTAATCATTATTTGCTATCAAAAGCAAATATGAGCCCCTCAATAAAACACTAAGTGCTTCCAAATGTTATCTGGTGTACTTAAACTCAACTCAGATAAAACACTCGGGGAAGTTTTATGGCACACACTTCTGATCTGACGGGTATGAAAGTTATCAATATTATTAGAAATTAAGCAGAAAAATGCGATTAAAATTAAATCTAATGCAACAATATATTAGTTCACTTCACTTTTAACTTCACTCTACTATATTCTGGTTTTAGAGGATGCCTTGCAGCATCGTCCAGTGGAGAACAAAACGAAGGTAGGCATAACGAGTAAAAGAAGTTCTCCGTTTTTGGAGACCAAGCAACAAACCAAATCGTTTATCGACATTTACTTGTAGTAAAGTCACGCATGCAACGTGAATAACCCGTCAATATTCGTCTCATACACGGACGTACACTTGCTTGGAATGGGCATGTAGTGGTGCTTCGGCGCGCACACTATTGATTGATGGATCTTTCCATGTGCTGATTGTCTCCATTTGCTTATGCTTGTGGGCAATTTTAGCTCAGTTATTTCAATCGCTTACTTATTAACCTACTTACTTACTTTCCTGCTTGTGGGCTTGAGGCTCCGTGCTGCGGCCGGGTTGCATTCACAGTATTAACAAATAAATGGAATGCGAAAACTAAGTGTTCTGTTCCTACTGGTTATGAACGTCAAAGTAACCGAGCCCTGTGGAATGCTTTCTGGAATGCCTTAGTTGTACTTAGGACTCTACAAAGAAGTTATCTATCACAGGAGTTGGTCGCTGTGTGGGAAGTGTTCTGCCAGCATTCAAAATTAGTTGCGGAATGGTGCTATATCATGTAGTGTGTAAGTTCCATAAACCCTTGAGAGCCAGTCAGGATAGCCTGGCCGTTAGACGTTAGACTCACAATCGTTCACCCCCGAGGTATATATATATATATATATATATATATATATATATATATATATATATATATATATATATATAACTGTTCGGACCGTAAAAAGTAATAATATGATTGCCTTACCATGTGAAAATGTAGCGCAAGGCAGACCAATAAAGAAAAATGGCAACCAAAGGGGGAAAGTAAGAGAAAACCTTTATTTAATAACAATAAAAGATGGTACCACTAGATTAGGCCAAAGGGAATGAAACTTCAAATCTCTGAGGTAGTTACAAGAATGAAAAATCTTCAGTTTGGTCATTTATTTTTCGTCTTTGAGCGAGTGATTCCAATTTTACAGCGCGTACAATTGAAAGTAAACCTTGATCAGAGGGTTTTCCGTATTACTGCTGATAGGAAACAAGTGTGCTTCTGTGTTGAATAACCATTTGTCAATCGAATACTTAGAGGCTGCGGCCTCATCAAAAAGCAAAAAAAAATACTTCAGCGTTTCCGACAGCCAGAATGAGTCCATTTGGTCGATCCTTGCAGAATTTACGTCTGAAACGTTTTTAATCCCTGCAAATCCAGCATATGTCAATCGTGAATATTTCATAAAAGCGTTGAATATTGCTGCACCCCATTCTCGATATTTGGATTCTTTAGTCTGTTGATACGCATAAAACAACGACTCGATCACTTCTGGTCGGAGAATATTGTGCGTGTCTATTTCCTAAAGGGACAGAAAAACTGCTGTGAACGGAAGCATAAGATCACACGGTGAGTATTCTAAATCAATACTGAGAAACCGAAATCGCGTAATATATGAGTCGAATCATAGCACGTCATAAGACAACTAATGTTCAAGATTGCGCCATTTCCTGATCGTGTGATGATTAGAGCTTGAAGAATGTCTACTAGTAAAACTTCTGAACATCCAGAATGTTTGATTGTTTCTTTGTGGTATTGCGTGAAGTTGTAAAATTAACACCATCCAATTCACTCCGACAAGTTCAATAGTATATTTTCTACATATATGGAAAACCATATTAAAGTACAACGTTAATTCACGTTCGTGTTATTATATGGTTCTTTTATCCTTGTTTTATGTTCATGATTTTCTAGAAGTATGCGCATACATTCTTTTAATCTCAATAAAGTTTCGTTTTTGGGATGAACAATAATGAAAATAAGTGTCAGATAAGAAGTGGTTTACATGTTATTTGCGCAGGATAATTCGTCGTAGTTGCTAGGATGTTAACCTGTTCACAGACCGATGAACTATATTAAAATCACAAAATAATGGAGTACAAATGAACGCCATAAGATTAGAAAATCATAAAATGAAACAGGTAACTTGGAAAACTGATGAACTGTTGCTGGGAGCAATAAACTGCGATCATACCCTTGGGTTACACATAAGATTTCCATGAAATAAATCCCACCCTGGTTCGATAGAAAACAAGTTGGTAATGCTGGTGATATCAAGGAATACGTGCACCAACTTAGCGAAAGTCTTCTTATTCACAAGAACGGCTAGACTATTTAGTTGACTAAATTTTCCAAGAGAACGCAAAATGCGAAAATCATGTATGTTGCTATTATTTAAGGGTGAATTCAAAAATTTGTTTTTTGCTAACCTAGTTTATCCAAGTGATTTGAATTCAGTTTTAAATTGGAAGAGATATTACCTTCATTTACAGGAAGACGAATTTTTATTTATGTTCAACTGTATAAACGTACGAATAATAAAGCGTGCACTGCAGACATTCACTAACGTTTGAAGTTGTTTTGCAACAGAATACTTTTCATAAAAGAGTAGTCTGTTAAATAAAGTTCATCCGTATTTATGCAAGAAAATAATGAGAACTTTTTTTACTTGAAAGGAATGTTCTGCTGATGGTAGACACTATCAAACTAAGGTAGTTTTTATATATGAACTTGATTGACCGCCCCAGTTAACTGAATTAGCAGTCTTTCATGCTTATGAGAAAACAGAATAGTCAAGCGGTGAGTTTTTTAGCATTTCCTACCTATTGGTCGGAATGTCACATTTAAAATCAAATAATAATTTGCTCACAAATTATCCTGCAATGTATGCTCTTGGTCGCGTAAAGAATTTGTGGAGTTTTGAAATAAGCAGCTAAAAATTCAAGTAGTAGATGGAACGCAAAATAGCGCTATTTCTAGGCTTACGGTAATCGTGCGAATGTTTTTCTGTGATTTCCGTTGTGCAGTTTGTTCATACCTTCTGTTTCCCGTCTCAAAACTGTTATGACACGATATTCGTACAGTTAGTAATGACTAGAATAATCAAACTACAGAATTCACATGGAGCAAGGCACAAGTGACTTTACCGCTAGTAAGTTGGTGACACTAAGTGATATGACAACAAACCATCAAAAGTACCGATTTGGCCGTTATTTAGTAACAAATCAGACTGCACGTAGGCATTTACGTGCATACAAGATTATTAGACTAAAGTAACGAATATCCTTGATGCGTTGTTCTGCACCATTTCGAATTTAAAGAATCATCTTTTTCTTCATTCATTTATGGGCAAAAATAAATCTGTGAGGCAAACTCCAGTGATTTCTGTTATACGATAATCGCAAAAGCATATTCAATCCTGCATGTGCAGTTCGCCAGGAGTGTACAGTGATTGCACAGTCCTGGGTAAGTCTAGGAAAACGACGCAGTACAATGGTTTTTGCACGTATTGTATCGATTTAACTCCAACCAAGGTACACTGACGTTCATTCATCCGTATATCTTCCGTACAAACTATTTCAGCAGAAATAAGTTTGATTCTCATTGTCGTGTACTTCGTACTTTATTATTTCCAGATCAAACTTCTGTTTTACACAATCAGGGGAAAAAGCATCTGGCACGATAGGCATTTAGGGTAAAAGCAAACGAACAGCAAAATAACAACAAGTGATAGATAATTCTGTTCTCAACTGGATTTTCCATGTAATATTTTCACGATCACAAGGATTGAGATTAGGAATAAATAGGCGAAATATCTATGGGAGAAGGCAACTATAACACTAACGGAAATCACTGGGACAACGCATTTAAAAGTAGCAGACTTTGCAAATGATGACTTTATAAGATTAGAGCAAACCAGAACAAAAATGTAGTTTATACACGTGATGAGAGAATATACCACTGGGCAATTTCAGTAAAAAGGGACCGACAGCTCCGACTACCGGCAACTGTTGCGACTGGGCATTTTTTGAAACTTTGTGTGCCACATTTATGGGCTCTTCAGGGTCATGCTTACTGCTGCATTGTACCCTGTTAACTGCTTTGCATCGCATATTCTTGCCAATCTTACACAACCATGATTCGGGAAGTTTTTCTTGTATTATTTCGAACAGTTTCGCTTTGACCTCGGCAACCAACTGGCCGAAAAAGCCGTCAACTCAAAAGCTTGGTCAATGCAGGCAGAAGATTTCACTGTCATCCTTTGTTACTCTTATCCGATACTAGCGTCACGTGTGTTACCAGGTCCGTGATTTCATTTCGAAGTTGTCTCCCCATTGATTAGTTTGCCCGCGAATCACATGAACTCTTGTTTACCTTAAGTAAAACAAACAAAGAATAGGTCTCTTTGAATAATTAGAGGATGGGATTGTTCCTGTACGGACTCATTATGCAGTATCGACGCTGACCCTGCTACCGGAAACACAGGCAGCACTTTGAAGTTGTCTTATCCTTGTCAGCAATCAGCAGAAATATATTCCCACGGAGTTTGAACTGGAACCGAAGCCTGGAGTGAATGGCGCTGACTCAAACTGGTTGTTACCGCTAGTCCATCCCGGTGGTACCCCTTACTGGCTTACTTTGCTCCAAAACTACTTTATATAGCTTCCATTTGTCACTGGCTTTGGATACTGCCAGCTCATCGTTTACATAGTACTGGATTCTGACATTTTCTCTTATTGAGAGGAACCCACATCAAACAAAGAGTCTACGGTTAGAGCTCGGTGGATATGTGCTTTTGATTTATAGCAAGAACCAAACAAAAACACTGTTCCGTGGTTTTTGCAAGCAGTTTGAAAGTTGATACTGAAGAAACGACTCCTTACATAAAGAAACGTTTGTAAATGAACTCCTCCCGAACATTTTCATGCATTTTGCTTTATTTTCATTTGTAATATTCCTCAAGATGGATAAGTCTACAGCTACGATTTAATACTCAGTCCACAAATATTCAATGATAAGAGTGTGAATAATTTAGATGCTTTCTCAGGGTATTTTAAGTCTAAATCCGTTAGAAAACCAGTTTTAATTCGAATAACCGGTGAAAAATTAAATTGACAAAGAGGCTGTTGGAGTTATCCATCAGCCTAATGGATAACTACTCACAATCAATGGAATCTGTTTAGTGTTGGTCGGCATTATAATTTATACTTTAAATCATTAAAAAAGGGATACACACCTCAGGGGTGAAATCTTTTTTGGACCGTACATCTGTGGAATATCGTGCTATTTCCGGACTCAATCCAGTCTCCGTTTGGTTGTAGAGCTGAAAACATGTTTCCAGAAGCTGCTCTGCCATCTTCATATGTGACCTTGGCATTCCGTTACGATACCCGAGAATTAAAGTGCCGGGAAGAAAACAGACCAGGTGATCCTGAATCGAGTTCACAAAGGTAAAATCAAACAAAATAGCATGACATAACAGCACAGGTGGTCTCCAGTGAGTGACGCTGCGTTATTAGATGACTGAATGGATATTAGGTTTGTCCCAGTTGAATGATAGAATGTCGGTGAATGAGTCCTGATTTGCGACGGCAAACCAGCATACCAATACCTGCCTGCGCTTCAGTTCATACCGTGGCAAAAGTAAACTTCAAAGGGAATTTGAAGAAAGTAAGGCCCACCGAACAGTCCATTTCACCCTTACTGCCAACTAAAAACTCATGAATGACTAGAATTGATTCCACTTATGATGTTAAGCAAATTGTATCCATAATAGAGAAGCTTGTAGGCAGGTATCTGTACAACCAGTATCGTAAATGCTTAGGTTAAAATTCAAAGGTATGGAGTCGAATTCTCAAATTGCCTAGAAGATTTTGCGCTGTTACTGACATGACTGTGCAAATAGTCTATCAAAATTTCTCAATGAAGTTTTCATGAGAGAAGATAGACCGATCTCGTTTCTCATCGTTGTTGACCATGCAAATGAGTACCGGTAAACAAGTATTAGCGATAAACAACATAATGATTTCCAAAAAACCCAAAAACTATTATCAAGTTATTGTTCACTATTCACTTATCGGTGGTATTCATCGAACAGTGCAGCTCACCTGGGTTTTTCAACACCCGAATGTGTCGAATTTTTGAGTTATCGTTGGGTAATAAATTTCTTTCGGTCGCATTATGGTTAAGCAAGGTTTACAAGATTGAATATGACATAATCGAGCCTATTTTAGCTGACTTCGTGCTTATACACGAACCGATGAACTACCCAAGTTCAAAACTGATATTACCATTACACTCCGTTTGTGGACTTCAGGTTCTCAACAACATTGAAGACCAATTTAAATGGTTATTTCCGAGGTTGGTCATACTGTACGTGAAAGTGTGCGCAATGGATTGAAAATATATTTGTAGAAAATGCGAGGACACATGTATCTAATAGAACCTAGAGTACCGGCAATAATAACTGATTAGTTCAGTATTTTATTGTTCTGCAAACGATAAGTTTTGTTGCTCTGTTAAAACTAAACACTTGTGAGTCGTCCTTTCGAGTAACTCCATCGATGCACTGCTTGTTGGCGTGCATTGAAATCTGAAAATAAACCAGTGCGATGCAATACCATTCCATTTATGAGCACTGAAGTGCATTCAGCTATGTGAATACGTTTCAAGTGTTAATGGTTCAATTGTGCACGTTGTACTTATTATTCCCCTACTTCACGCCACTTTCTATTGACAGTAGGCGAACGCTGTTTCTTAAATTTCTATTCTCTTTTGTGTTTGTAGTTTCTACCGCTGAGTTTTAACTATTTCATACTGGTCAAAATTCGTTCGCTTTGGGCAGTGAACTTTTACGCTCACCGACAGTTTTTTAGTGTTTTTTTTTAATACTTTTCTTGTGTTCTCCTATGAAATTATTTGTTTCCCAGTTCATCCGAAGTGACTTTTGTTTACATTCCACTTTTCTATATCCGCGTATTTCGATGTGACTGCCCGGACCCATTGCTGTCGGTACGCTCGAAGAATTTCAATTGTACTTCCGGCTCATTTTAGTCGCCGACGCTCATTAATTATAGAACAGTGTTCAATACCAATCACGTTTATTGACAGTGCGTCCACTAGGCGGGCGGGATACGAAGTAAACCGACTCAAGCGAAAGAAACCACGAAAGGCTAGGATCATAAAGAAGTGATGGAAGACAATCAAAAAGGCTTTATCAATAGCGCTCGAATTTTCTTCTGCAAATTGATAATGGATCATAAATCTGAAAGTAGGAAACTTGGGGCGATCAAGAAAGGTTGCTCAGCGTTACCCAAATAGGTTGGCCAAATTTACTGGAGTCTTCCTGTTTGCTGAAGACAGAACTGCTCACGCATTGGAGCTTCGGGCAGCCGTGTTTTGTAAAATTCAAGTATAAAAGACATCATAAATTATTAGGTAAGAGGTATCCAGATAAACCTGAAGACATTCATGCGCATCACATGTCGGAGAACTCCACAGGTTGTTTAGAGTTTTACGAGTAGCGTAAAACACTGAAGTTACAAGTGAATTCAAAATAGAGTAACATGTATCTTAACCAAAGTCACGGAACTCAAGAATAAACATGTGAAAACGGAAGTCCCGGTGTTCAAATATACTGTTCACCCCAAAGACTTTCGCTTTTTCGCGTAGCCAAAATAATTTTGTGATTTCTTCTGGTTTCTGGGAAAACCGTAGTCTTCAGAACGAAACACATCTGCAACCTCGTGATGATGGCTTTTTACACAATGCAGAGCTGTCAGCAGTCAGCTGATTATAGTTAGGGGTAAAGCATTTAAACATAGGTGTATCAGACTTGATTTGGCTGGTATTCGACTAATTTTCGAACTCACCATTAGGGGAGTGAAGTCACCATCATTCAATTCCCCAATGAACATCAGGTTGTTTGGTTTGGAATAACCGACGAGATGATCTTGGATGCCCTTGATCGCCTTTCGATAATCATCTCTGAGGGCATTTATCTTTTTTCCGGTCTGGATCCACACCTGAAGAGTGAACCCATAGCAGAAAGTCAAGAGTACGGTGTGAGTGATTTTAAGTAAAGAAATAATTCTTGGGGTTCCGATACACATATGACCACTTGTTTTGAATTTCAATAGTGACTTCCGCGTACATTTTGTAAACTAAGACAAATACGAATGATTCAAAAACAGAGAAATACGACTACAGATGACGCAAGAAGCATCCAAATAATACAGTCCATTGATGAGACCGTTGATGGGTTCCACAAATCCAACCGCTTTGTTGCGTCAGCCGGAACTTATCTGCAGTCCCACTGAAGAAAAGGGGTTTCAAAAGTCTATAGCAGGACGGGTTCCAAGCTCTAATAAGCTGCATGTGCCCCATTCATATAGCTCTTGCATGAGTTATACCATCAGAACTTAAACTGTAAGGGATGCAATTGATAAAAAAATAAATAAGTGAACAGGAGCAAACAGTCCAACGGGCGCTTGTTTTTGATGTGGGAAAAAACGAAGTTATAAATACTACAGAGAGATGTGGAGAAAAAAGTCTGCGCAGGGACAGTTATAACAGATTCCGTTCCAAACGCATTATTAGGAGTAGATCCATCACATAACCAAAGGATATTATTATCATTTAAATAGAAGAAAAATCAAAGGTCTCTTTCATAAGTTTTCTGCAATGGATATTGGAGAAGCTGAGCAAAGAAATGCAATTTTATAATATAGATCAAGTTTCAGTTCGCTCTTTGAAGTATTTGGAATTTTTTATCAAACTCGTTGTGTGTGCACATTGGCATGGTTCTCTAAGTCATGTACATAATAGAATGAAATAGTTATCCTTACGTATAGATACTTAAATTTCTGTAATAAAATCCCTAGTAAACAGATAAATTTCTTTGGGATACAGAAGTCAGTGGTGGTCTGTCTTGGTCGAAATAATTGCTGAATGACAGCCTGTGTGAAAATATTTTGACTGGAAAATGCATTGGGAACTTTTTCAGGTGTTGATGAATGGGAGTGGTATTTACTATCTATGAATTTTTTCATTTTATCTCGGTTCTGTATGGAGCCCGGCAAGCTCCCATAAACACAGAAATATTCAAAGAAATCCGAGGAAGTTCTACACGAACACGCAATGCATTTTTAAGGTCGGAAAAATTGATTTGTGACTCATAAGACCGAAATTGTGTACTGCAAATTAGGCAGATTGGACAGACTGTCTCTTGATTTAGCACCAGTAAACTATGCGTTAGTTACAGCCAGGTAGTGGACTTTACTATAAGATGCATTCACTGTCATTTCCGATACACGAATGAAAAAAATGAGTACACCACAACGCATTCAAACAATTAACAAAATGTAATCAATGAATATAGTTTCAAATACGCTTTTCGAGACCAATTACACTTTGTCTTTTAATATTGATGGATATAGCCAAGTTCGTTTATGTATACTGCCATGCCCGTCTGTTGAAGACAATCATGAAGGAATTCAGTCTTGCATGCAAAGCAGAGCACCTCGTAATTTCATTCATAACCAAACAGATATAACTATTTCTGCCATATTAGGATGTTTTTTTCAATGAAAGCAATTTACCATTTTTTTAATATTTTTACCATTTAGTATTACAGCTCGAAGTTGAGATTCGATAAAAAAGCTTCAGTCTCCCGCAGTAGGAATACACTGATCTTATGAACCTTAAGTCTTGCACGCCCGCTTCCAGGAAGGTCCGGTCTTTACTCAAGTATATCGGCCAAATAAATACAAGAAAAACCAAAGTATACTAGAACAGCAATAATGGCTTTTGAAATCACATAAATTGATGGTTATAGATTTTCTACTTTATGTTAACTGCGAAGCAAGTGTTGGCATTTTTCAAGAATTATGACTACTAAGTAGAACCCTCTCAGCCTTTTAGTTGATTCGTTTTAATTTTTCGCTTTGCATCCCTTAAGTGCATATTCTAAGCAAATTTCCAATATTGGCATCAGTTCACTTTATTCTACCGTTAACGCTGCACTTTTGCTCCGGTTTTGTTTGTCACCTCTCAGTATCGTCGAATCGAGGGCTAAATAAACAGAATCCCAAAGAGCGAAAATTTCATGAGTGGAAGATATGAAAACGAGGAAAGAGCATGAATGCAACTACGCACATAGACGTGCCACTTAATGTATCGAACTATCCGGTGAGTGGGTCCCCTGTACCCCACCCGGAAGTCCAACTCGGCCTCCACGGCCAAGTTCAGGAAGTTGGGTTGCGTGACTGACTGAAATCTATGAAGATGATTTTAATAAGTTAGCAGTTTGTAAATTGTCGAAGCAAACTTCTAAGAAGCGGTTTGGTATCGCCTTGTTCTAGAATGACAATTTTAGAGTAAGATCTCTTATTTTACATTGTTCAAAGCTTCATCCAGAATACTGGAATGCAGAGATGAAGATTGAGGCGAATAGGTTGAATTTTGCATGTCAAAATATTGCTCAATATGATTAATGCTAAGAGCCCCCTTGGTACTTTTGATGAAAGACTAAGTTGAATAACGTAGTTTTATTTCGAACAAGAGTGGGAGTGAGTCTAATAGTTCCGTCAAGGGACACCACCGTCCGATTTGAAATTACCGTTGGATATCAGTTCATTACCATTCTTAGGTTGATGGGTTTTCCTACATGTTTGACTTCAATATCAACAACTTGCACTACAACTTCATAAAATGGTTATTACGGGATTACTAGTATACTCATTCGGTTACTTAGAAAATGAAAAAAATCTGGGCAAAAGTCAAGTTACATACAGATGCAGGTTTTCAAAATCTTTCGTGGGATCCAGTGTTTTAAAACAACCTAAGCTATGGAAACCGTTTTTGACAAAGCGCATCCAAAGCTACAAACCTACACCGGATGCTATATTATTCAACTTCAAGAATATTCTGTGCCACTGTATTGTTATCGCCTTCAACACCGGTTGGAAAATGGCGTCAATCTGACACGTCGTATGTGGTATGCTGATATAACACTAGCTTGTTTGTCTTGATTCCTCTCATTCGATGCTCACTATTCTAATAACAATTCGATGATAATTGTCAAAACAGAAAGAATGAATCCGTTGCGAGATGCGAGGAATCCGTTGACACTAACCGAACAGACTTCACTCTTGCCGATCGAAAGGACTGTGAGGAATCTCAATCTGATAATACCTGCTTCAAGAGTGAGAAGTAAGAGTTGATAAAAAATCGTCCATTGGCATGTACTTCTTATAAGGGTGAGGAAATCACCATCAGTACAATCATCTTTGAAGGGGAAACCATCGTAACGATAAAGGAAGTTCTCAACAGATTCATAACAAGTATTACCAAATAAAAGATCAATGCATCTTACTGCTATCTCTTTTAGTAACTAAAGAATAGGCACATATTTAGATGAAGTTTTAAGCATGATTTGTTGTTCATGAGCTGTAGATTCTAGAAACCGTTCTTAGAAGCGCAATTTGACTGTAACAATTTACGTACACAGAAACTCAGATGGGGAACAAGTAGTTTAGAAGGGGGTGTTATCTACGCACGGTCGAGAGGCTTGTAAATGATATTCATCAACGCTGTACATATCGTATTACAGCCATTACACATTTCTCCTTTATGTTTCCCCTTCAGAGCAGAATTGATCAATTTGAGAGAAAAACTGTCGTTCTTTCTGGACGATGAACTGCTACAAACTACCATTCATCTCAATGATCCCAAATACAAAACAATCTTCAAAATTTGATAAAGATATTCAGGATAGACAAGTTCCATCGCAATGTAGGACACTTGTGAATCTTATAACGGAACAACTTATACTAGCAAAGCACTGGAAAATGATTATTCTGCCTGCTCAAACGCGCAAATTCACTCTATCACTTTAGTGCACGTTGGTATCTTCCCTGTGGTATACACTCACTTTTGATTCAACCCGAATTCTGATGTTATTCATTTTGTGATCATAATGGTTGTTTCTTCCCAATGAATGTTCGATGAAGATTTCTTCTCATTTCAGATAAAATTCAACAAAAAGCATGAAGTCTGTCACAATGGATTCAATGGACGGGTCTGTTTTCTAAGCAAAGACATTTTTGTAACGTCAAAGATACGCAGTTAAACATTCTGCTGTTAGATTAACATGATGAAAAAGTCATTCTACAGGGAGAACTTCCAGTCGTACTATATGAGTTTCACAAAACCATTCTGCTGTGTCCCGAAGCATACAGTGTAATCCACGTTTGCTGAATATTCAGAGGGACCAGCACACGGGAAGTGAAGGGAGATAGCCAATATAATCGTAACAATCAACCAATCTAACGTTCTCAACACTGCACGATAAAAAATTCATGAGATGTTTCCTGTGTTGAAATCTACGCTTTAGCTAGGTAAAGCTCATCATCAGCATTTCGTTTCGATTAAATCACATGTGGTTTAGTGCAAATTCGGCAGCGGCAGACTAAGAGTAACGACTAATAGAATCAAATGAACATTATACCCAACTAATAATAGGCATATAGTGGCTGAAATCTAAATCAAGAAACTCAGTGATGATAATATCGTAAAGTGCGGCAAAATAAAGGAAGCATACATGTTGGTCATGCAGCAGGAACAGAAACAGAAATAGTTGTATCGGGCTTCGAAAATTCTGCAGAAAAAGTTCATCTAAGTTCCATGTACATGTCAAAGAAACACTGGAAATCTGTTATGCGTGCAATAAAATCAAAATGTACTATAACTGTTTAAAATGACAACCAACCCCAAAAATTGAACACGTGGTGCAAAAATATTCATATCATACTGAGAAATGCTTGTTCGGAAGCTGTTACTGGTAAATATAAATGTCTAATTCGTGGTCATTGTCAGTAGATATCCCAGTATGCATAACCATTGTGAAAAATACTTACTACTCAGTGTTATTGCAAAATATTTTCAAACGGTTGATATATTCCCAGCGGATACGGAACTTTCAGTGTTGGTGCATGTCTTGGCGTACATGCTGTGCTTCGGTTCTTCTATTATTTTGTTACGCAAATGTCAATAATTACATGATTAGCACATACAGGTATAGGAAAAATGATATAAGGCTGTAGACAACTGTCGCTTCAGAGTAAACTGAAAGATAAATGACCGTACTTGGGTCCCACATTCTTGAGGGAAGTTTAAAAAGTCTGGGTAGAATTGCTCAAGCGAAGCTATCTGGCACCTTGAAAAATTATTTCCTTAGAAATCAAGTATGCTGTAACCGTCTCGTTAAATGATTTGAATAACCATGAAAGTGCTACACCAAACTCGTCGTGTGAGAGACTAACAGGCAATTCTCAAGCTGCTATCAATATCCCTTAGGTATTGAACTTATAGGAGTGGATATTATAAAAAAGAATGCGTTTCAGGAAATCGTCGCAATAGTAAGTTCTGTATTTCTGCCCCAATTATGGTGAATAAAGCACGGGTTATTGGGAAAAGCAGTTAGAGAGAGCCATCGGATTAACAAAAGTGGATTAATTAACCTAGCAGATGATTCAAATCCAGCTAGTTAGTTATTCCATCACACAGAGCGAGATAGACATCACTGGTCGGGACACATAACAGCAAACAGTTTTCTGCATCGCACACCTGTCAAGATTAAAAAAACAACGACTGGAGGTAAATACATGAGGGGAAGAAGATGCATGGTGAAGTGAACGAGGAAATTGGGGAAAGGAGATAATTTCAGTCTTGCACGTTGGGGTTCAAATGATCTCACCACTAATTGTTCGGAGATAATAATGGATATGGGAACGAACCGTTAACGGTGACAAACTAACCTTCATTTCCCAGCGAGTTTCAGCGCACAACAATGCAAGTATGCACCTATGGAAAGACTGGGTAGTCTGCTGAACAGCAGAAAAGACATTCTCACACTTATCGATCTAAAAGTCCACAACCTTTCTGTCCTAAAACTTCAATTTTATTTCCTTCAAGTTTTGAAAATTGCAATCTTTAGTGACGTTTACCTCACGTTCTCCGTAGAAAAATTATGCGAGAGAAGAAGAGGGGAAAGCACAACTTATAAGTACAGCTATTATGAATTTATTTTTGACCTCCTCTGCATTCTCTACGTTAGCAGACGGTATACTATCTTTTTGCGATCTAAGATGGTCCGTCACTCAAATAAATCTATCCCAGGCCAATTTATGGTCAAAAAGCAGCCGAAATTTTCAGTAAAATTACATTACGGTAATAACAAAGTAATTATGTCAATTAAACATCAAAATCAACAAGGAAAATGGGTAACGGAAATCAGACCTGCATTCCAAATGAGTTATCAGAGGTACTAAGCAGAAAATAACGCCAGTTGGTGGAATGAAGTGAAAGTGACCAGACCGAAGATGGCCGATCAGTCAGAACAGAGGATATAATGAACTGCCCAACAGGGTTAAAAAATTGATGTAGGCAGTATGATTTCGTATCAGGATGAGATGTTTTTAGTCCAATGCAAAGTCTGACTACTGAAATAGAAACCCGTTACAAGATAAATTAAACAGAATCAAACGGACGGAGTGCAATATCCCCTCGGAGTCGGACTACCGATTACCGAATATTCCCGTCGGATTTCAAGCAACGCGAGTTCACTCTCCAAATAGACAGATTTGACGTGCGTCTCTCTGGCCATGACCCTTTGCTATTCAGATTGGCTTCTCTAATCAAACTACCTGACCCTGAATGTACGTGCCCACTAACTGATTTTGGTTGGTGGCCGGGCGGTTTCTCGACCTTCGATACAAAAACCAACTGATCAGTTTTGCTGCTTTGTAGTTGTATGCACCACTTCTGGCACATCGCCAAAGCTGGAAGGTACAATAGCAACCCTTTTTCCAGAGAGCTATAGATAATAATTGAGCTTGTCACCAACTCATGTTAAATTTATTGGGCAATATTGTCTGGGATTGGTGCGGAAGAGTTACTTCGAAACATAAGCACTTTACTCGTAGTTAGTACTAGATCCTTTAATAGAGGATCATTTTGCTTTACCAGTGGCCTGTTGTTTATTATGAATTCTATTTACGTCAGTGGGATATGTAATTCCTCAGCTCTCAGACACCTTTACTCTGATACGTCCAGTAGAATCTGCTTCACTGTCCGAATCATTTGTTAGCACAGACCTCCTTTGTCACTTGTCTTCGGAGTGTAGAAAACCCAGTTACATTGCTGACCAACTACGAACTCGTAATCCTGATTTCAATACTTAAGCAAATGCATTCCATCTTTCTCGACACCCTCAAAATCACTCCTATTGTCTTTTCATGAACGCCGTATGTATCCTCGTTGAGCAACCGGTCGATTACAAGCGCACATAAATGAATCGATATCAAGTTAGTGCACCACTTCCAAATGTGCTGCTTGGCAACTGGAACAAGTAAATAAATATTCCCACCGTTTATGTACGACCTTACCTCTTCGCATGAACATGGGTCCGAAGTTATCAACTCCCCAAACGGTAAATGGATTACAAGGCTGAATGAAAGCGAAGCCACTGCTCATCTGTGTGGCTGAAAAAACCATTTCCTAGACTTGAAACAGTCTCGAAATACTGAACTGTTTGTTCTGTTGGTCCTTAGTATCAAGTAGCCAAACCACACTGGGGCAATAAGGTAGGTTAAGCCCAGTTGGGTGCAGTGACGTATCGGTAGGTGTGACGAAAATGTTTAACGTTTCGTCCCGAACAACAAACAAGAATTATGGAGACGACCTCATGTGCGTAACATACAATTTACGAGGAATAGGGTTGTACTCTCCGAGGGCTTACCACCTACTCAAGGTTATTTTCTCTTACCTCTTTCGTCCAAGTTCTTTAGCATGACCACTGCGACCATCCACAAGTTTCATTTTAGAAAGAAACTCCTAGGTTTATGCGAGCTTCAAGATTTCAGTCGAGGCCGCTTCCGCCACTACCAGCACCAACCTTCTATTGAAGGCCGAACAAGATTCTTTTAAATACGGGTTGTGACGCAGGATCCAAGCTGTATCTCTATGGAGCTTATCCCATGAGGGCAAATATGAGTAGCGTGATATCAATGTGAGTGACCTTTTGAATGGCTGGTTACCGATAGCTTTCACTGAAAATGGTGCTGTAGTGTGAAAACGCTGTCACACCAGACGGTCATTTCATGAGAGTGAGTGGGAATTTCGGATCGTCATACCAGCTTTGAAACTTGGATATTTCATGAGCAAATATTCACTGAGAAAACAAATCGGACAGATTACTTTGATCAGAAGTAATTCCACTCGTACTGGTGAGGTAGTTCATGTATTGACGCGCAAGAAAAGTGGGAAAGCCCTTCGATGTGCTATAATAATTTCGCAATACGACACAGGAGTCTGTCCGTGGGAATGCTAAAGAGATATTGAGTAGCACTTATTTACGAATCAGTTGTGCTATTTTTACGAATTACGGATGTTATCAACTCCAGGGGCGATGTGTTTACGTACGAGACTGAAGCAATTCTGGCGTTTGCGAAAACTGATCGACGCTTTTGAGCTTTCCCACCAGGCTTCGTCACTAAATATGCTATCAATCCGTACGTTATCTAAGATGCGTCACTGAAGATACGAAGATGGGATCTAAGGCTCTTTGTGACTTCTTCAGAATAAACACCTCGGCAAACAGAGACACTTTTCAGTTCTGGCAGCTACTACGACAGTTTATTCCACAACATCAAATCTTCCTCTGCGATTTATTCGTCCCAGTCCACATTTCGTTCACCGGAATTCTGTCAACTCACTCTCGCGAATGCTGTAACCAGAAGGATATAGTCAGGGGGATGAAAAACGGAAAATGCGCAGGAAAGCACCTTCCTTCCGATGAACATTTTGGTCACCAGGTGAACGAGAATATAGAATTGTTCATTTGCTTTATCCAATTCTGCACCCAGTGCCAGCTGAACATATCCGCAATGGCAAGTCAGCTGAACTGCAGATGTGGCCTGTGCCGATTCCGGCACTGATCGCACGAAACTGATACTGTTACTCTTCAGTTCAGTCAAATTGAAGTTTTCTGTGCGCAACATCGATTGAGGCTGTTCTGCAGACCGAATGGCAGTACTTTCATGTACAGACATCGCTTCGCCTCTTCAGCAACATCTGAGTCGTAACTGTTAGTACTGTCGTCGATAGTTTAGTTGAGCATGGAATTATAATAACTTCGAGGTATTAAATAATTATGTCTGTAAAAATGTCGTAATAAACAAAAAATATTAGTAACGGAATTTAAACCTATATTCAAGATGAGCTTTCAGCGGTTTTTATCAGGAAACATTGTCGCTTGATGGTCGCTGACAGTTCAGTATAAAGTCTGAGTAATGAAATAGTAGTCAGCGGTAAAATGAAATCAACAGAATAACATGAAGTACTACAACGTGGTACGCGCGATAAACCCACGATTGGTTGATCAAAGATAATCGAATGGCTATCATCGGTCCCGGAAAACAAGTTGGTGACATAACTGGGACAAAGTGGTGGAGCTTGAAGCTGAAATTTGTCTGTCGCGTTGGCGAACACCGCCAAACGACAGGTAAGGGTCGTTGTTGTGCATGTCGATTATATTAAACCGAGCTATTAGTTTTATTTGGTACATATTTGATGACTCAAATGAAATCTACCCCAAAATACTGAGAACATAACACAAATAACAACCGGAATGTGACCAAAAACATCTGTGTATCGAAAAGTAACGCGGAAGTGTCAATATTTGCGCGTATACGGCGCAGTTATTTCGGTTCAAAGTAACACAGGACAGGAGGCAATTTTATGTCGTGATTTACAAATTTATTCAAATTATTAGGCAGGTCTGTGGTTTTCTTTCCAAGGCTTACGTGGGCAAGATATGATAAAACAGAAATCCATAAAGCTTCTGCACAGCCTTTACAGAAACTCTTCTTATATGTCACCCATTTATAAGTTTCAAAAGTGACTGGGTTTACCATCGAAATATAACGGAGCTTTCAGCAGCTGGCAATCAGATCTCCTGGTTAAAAATGGAGTCAAAATCGAAAAAAGCCACTAGTGACAATCATTCCTCCAGCCTAAATACTAACAGACATTGTGGAATTTGCAATATCGAATAAATAAAAAATTAGGAACGGAAAGGCGCCCAAAAGTCGCATCATTTATTATATGTAAAAGTTCTATTCAACTGGAGGCGTTATAAGTGTCAATAGTGAGTGCGAACCAAAACGGAGAAGCCTACCTTGAGCAAGTATTCGTAATAAC
Source organism: Fasciola hepatica (assembly GCA_948099385.1). NCBI lineage: Eukaryota > Metazoa > Platyhelminthes > Trematoda > Plagiorchiida > Fasciolidae > Fasciola > Fasciola hepatica. The sequence goes on along the minus strand of CANUEZ040000012.1, from coordinate 681,562 downwards.
TATCTCCGTGAGCACCAATTCCAATGCGACTGTCCCAGTTTGGTCCTCCTTCACGATCGATGAAATTTGGCAATAATCCATGGTAAGTCGGCAAAGAATGCAATCTTCTCAAGATTTTACCGCTTCGAACCTGCATTAGAGTGGCAGAGTCACTTTCTGGTCATAAATCAGAACAGTAGCTGTTTGAATAAAATGGTCGGAAACAGACGGTATGAAGAGTAGTTTCATATCGCCAGCCATGTTGACTTTGACTTCAACCTATTGCTATTGCTTGAAGCTTTCCAAACAATGACCTACATGGAACGAACAAAAAGAGAATGATTAAGAGTCCTGTAACTGAGAGTTTATGCTGTGTTAGGGATCAACAGGGTTCCTGTTTTGCTTGTTTCACTTACTTTTCTTTTTACCGTGGGATAATGGCACAATAGTTCAGGAAAGGGGCCACGATTAAAAGAGGCCGCCATCTGGGCAGTGGTCGGTGGCACTGGCAAGATTCGAACCTACCACTTGACCACCAAAGGCGTCAACTGACTCACGATAACGTGATAAACCTTCCTCATCACGAGGTAAAACCAGAAAATGTAAATGTTGTGGTGAATTACGTGACCACGCGAGTGACCAAAATCTCGCATACTGGTTTGTTCACTTCCAAGATAATGCGAGACATACTCCACATGTTATGACTGATTTTTTATTGCAGGCAAGAGTGTGCGCCCCCCAAATGTAGTTCTTCACGGGTCGAGACTTTTGGCCATTTCGGATTTGCTTACGTGCATCAAACAGTTGTAGCGGTTCCGAGGTAGAAGACAATTTGCAATTAAAGTGATGTTTTTACACTAACTTGCATGCTCGACGTGTTAATGCAGCTGTCCCGGTGAGTTCAACGAACAAATTGCGGGCATAGACTACATCACCTAGAACGGCAGCGGAGGTAGCCACCCAAGCGTAAAGGACAAAAATAGCAGGGACTGTCGCTTTTATTTAGTTGCTAAAACTATACAGGCCAAACCATTCCAACGATCCAACTGCTCTGACTTTTACGCATTAATTAAGACAATTCAGAAAGACTTAAACTTTATGCCTTCGAGGTTACTGTTTTGATTTTCTTTCTGTCCCTGTCCTCATGTTTGTGTGGGCATCCGAGACTTGATCCTACCGTCTCCCCTGATCATAGGCTAGCTTATCTTCGATTCATTCTTCTCAAGAAAAACAGGATTATCACATCTGTTTGGTGTCTCATCACGTATCGGGATGATGAACAGTGGCTTGGATTAGTCATTCTGCTTCAAGACCAACACCACTAACGCTCCTCACTGCCGTTTGCACTTCAGTGCACGTAAAATTGTCTACTTGACTAACATGAATAACTTGTTCGCAAAAATGAAAGTTAATACTGTGAGGCCGAACTGTCCGTACTCATAGCTTAAGTTGGAATTTCTCTGGTTTGATTCCGGCTCACGGAGCTGGATTTTCGGATGCGGAAATGCAAGCGGATGCCCCATTATCTAAGATCCAGTTTCCTCGCACAAATAAACAAATTCTATGAATATATATATATATATATATATATATATATATATATATATATATATATATATAACTCTAGTTTTCTTTGATCATCCACTCCTGATGACTGAAACATTGAAATTTCATCGAAGTACAACATGAAAATAACATCCCTCTTCTGAACTTAAAAGAAGATATGTGCCTAAGTAGTCCTCTCATCACGACACTGTGTGTAGCTATCAGAATGCTCTTTCTTTCGCACCCATCTGCAATACGCGGTTTGATTCGAAATCATGCATTTCTGTCACAAAATAGTCTGGTAAAACATTCAATCTATCGTTCAGTTTGCTACGTCGTAAAGTGCTGTGTTTCCAAAGGATAATAAATATGAAGAATTATGGACCAATTTTCACTGTCAGCAAGGCGCTTTGGTGCACTGTGTCTTCAGCATGTTGCAGCTTGTACTGAAATCAATATTTTGCAGTCAAAATATGCGTAATTTATCCTCGATAACAGACCGACTCGTGAAAGCGTCTTGTGCATACAACAGATTTTGAACATAGCACACCCAAGCAATAGATCCATGTTTTAGGTGTACAACTCTCTTGATGGCACCTTGTATCTCACATGGCAAACTGATTTTAGTGACGCAACTAGTACTACTCAAAATTTTTATTCCAAACGCAAAATTATTTTTCGAATATGCCCCGTTATTTTTAGTACCAGCCAACAAGTCTGGACAGATGTATCTTCTGGTTGTCGTCTTCTCAGTTGGTATTTATTTTTCCTCTGATACTACTGTAACTATTTTAGTTCATTGCGTGTTCTTGAAAATCCACAAGAGTTCAAGAAACACCACGTCAAACAACTCCAGCTCCTCCAACAGTATTCCACGTGGGAATCCCAGATTATGCTTAGGATTTCCTTCCAGGGAAACCTAGTTCGGTTGAGGCTGTGAATTGTTCCCGAAAGGTAGTAAAACTATTCGAAGTAGCAGTCCCCAATGGGACATAGATGCGACATTAGAATCACTTTCATCACGGCCATAACATAACAGAATCGGATGGACAGGATCAACGTACACCACTGGACGTGCTGATGGACACATTTAGAATAGCTCGCCGGTGGCAACAAAAGAAACGAACAAGGAGTTACTTCCGCGACGGCGATCTGATCGCCTAAGGAGGAAAACTCAACAACGATAGTTGGACCGACGGTCTCAGATGTACGTGTGATGACTTCAAAGGCGAGGTGTTCGGATGACCCCATGTTTCAAAAAAGGTACTTTTCTCTTAAATGTAAACCCACAGATTTCAACCAAAATACTATTCCTCTAGAAAACTATTCGGTTACCAAGCAACACTAGTTTTCATTTTCTCTAATATTTTTCGCAGAGTTGTGTATTTCTTCTATTTCATACTATTGTATATTTTCTATTGCATACTTGTATTTCTGACTGGTCAGTTTACGTATTCCTCAGGGTTTTCCGAGCAGACTATTTAAGTGGTAGAGTTAATTAGTAGGTCTGACTTGTTCAGGTCGTCTCCAATAAACAGTGTGTTGCGTCCAGCTATTCCGTTGCGCGATTACGGGTCTTGGAGGTTTGACCTAAGTGGTACTGTATCGTTACAGCGATCAATTATGTTGTGTCCCTGCGATACTGCAGGTGTTGCGTATCTCTTGTGTTGTGTCTATTGTGCCCCGCTCTTCGTGTTCTGTGTGTGTGTGTGTGTGTGTGTGTGTGTGTGTGTGTGTGTGTGTGTGTGATATGTTGCCGTATAACCAGTGCTTACTTCGTATGAGTGAATTAAAACGTTCAATGTCAGTTGTGTGTGACCTGGCATTACAAGGGTTCACTTCAGTGTTCTAGATGTAGCCTTTCGATTACACTCATTTTGATTATGGAGCCTGTGATTCGGTTAGAATAAGAAGCTTTATGGGTTAGGCTTGATGTCAGAAAAGACTGATGTGTTGTGAGCTATGAGGTCGTATCAGTTAAATATTTTGAAGAACCGATTTTTAACAGTCGTGTATATAATTACAACGTGTCTTGGATAAACTGTTTTGCTTGCTTTGTCCTCTAATCCATCCATCGGTTATCCGATTCCTCCAGCTGTTGATCGATCTTCGGAAAACATTTGATTTCTTTGATACAAAAATAAGAATTTAAGTTAGTCAAGAGAAGGTCAGAAGATCATCGGCACTAGGAATTTCGTTATAGTTTTGCATAAAAACCAGTCTGTGTTCGAACTCCGTTATACCTAGTTTAACAGCGTACTTAAATTGAAAGCACCACACAATTTACCCTATTCTCTGTGACCGAAGGCAGTGTCCGACTTATATGTTCATTCTACATGCCTTATTATTATCTCTCATTACATTCTGGCGCATGAGTGCAGTGGAACTGCTACACACCCCATGGCCACAAAGGCCTTAACTACTGAGAAGTACGTACTTTGATACATTCTTCGCCTATGTGCTGTTGTAACCAATAAAACAAGCAGTATTTAAATTTCGTATCACATGGTCAATAAACAATGAAAAACATGCAATTGTGAATTCTTGTACCTAGAGGTAGCTAAACTATCACAACTCATTATACCAAAAAGACAAGCTAACTGCGCTTGATTGCAATCCTCAGTAAATAAACTAACTGAGAGATCGATTTAGGTGGTACAAATTTCGGATACTTAGAACATGGTTAATTATGAAGTAAATAAGACCTGCTCTACTTTACCAACCTTTGGAAGTATAACAAAATTGTTTTATCTGTCACAAATCCCTGGTGATATGTATCCGACGGGGTCTCATTAGGAATGAAACCCCGACTGGTGTCATGAACCCCAAAAATTACATCACTGGTATCTTCACGTACCAGAAATTCTGTGGGATTGAAGTTTTTGCATGTGTGGTTCAAACCTCATTTACGACATGGCGGGTGTGTATTTTGAAAGAATCACATCCGGGACAATATTGTTCAATAAAGTTATGATGGTTAGTCAGTCCATGACAAATCGATGACCGACTGTTGGTACTTGAAACAACTGACGTGATCGCAAACTTCGATGGATTGTCGAATACACAGTTTTTTCAGCTCCATCAGAGTTTATGAAGTCCATTGTGTTCCGTTATCAGAGCAAATGATAAGTCAGAGTGTGACCGATCCTCTAATCATTTAAAATTTATACTCGGAGATGATCATTTCATTTATCCACCAGGTACAGGTACATCGAGGTCACGAAAAATTTGCTGTCATTGACAATTGTCAGTGCATATAACAAACTGTGAAACACTGATCCCTGGTTACTTACGCAAAACAGAAATAAGTAAATGAAATACAATGGAACGTTCAATTGGCTGTAACCCGATGGACCGAGGTATTAAATCAAGAAAACATCGGATAAATTGACGTACGTGATTTATTCACTAGTCTCAAAATTGTTGTAATTTTCTTGTTTTTTAGCTTCAATAAACTTCAGCTCATGTTGACACGGAATAAGTATTTTGGAAAAACTGAACTCAGTAAACGCTTTAAGATCTGTGGATGGAATAATTGAATGGAAATACTATCGTCCTGATTTTTTCCAGGGTTGGACAATACTAAATAATTTGCTGCTCAGTAACCTAATTATATATTCGATGCACTCCAAAATTTGCTTAGATTTCATCCACTTGACTCACGTAATCGGTGAAACCGTTCGAAAACTTAAGAAAACTCGTAACTTAATCCACCGTCTCCTCTGCGGGCGCTAGACCTAGACAAGGACTTTTCACATTGAACCAAGTCAGTGTTTGAGCTTTGGTGAATTCCTCCTTACGCGTTTTAGTATAAATGCACAAAACAACTTATCAACCAACAAAAATGAAAAATTCATTTATCGAACTAATGATCCGACAAGACAAATATCAGACTGACAAACTGGAATCCTAGGTCAATGCTCAGATAGTTGTACTCTCAATGCAGAAAGGTGAGCTTATAATGAATCGACATTAAAAATATCTTACGTGAAATTATTCGTCCGACGCACGCCGCGGTTTTGTGGACTGACATATTGCTTTCAGGCATAAACGATTCAACAAATTGTCAAACTCAGTGCAAGCCTAGTTATCATTATGGTTGTGATCGGCATCATCATCGACACGTTCAAATTATTAGCACCATGATTTATTCGGCTAGTGTATGATAGGAAAGAAACATTTTTCCCGTTTTGCGGGTCAATTCTGGTCATACAACATCATTTACGCTACTAATTTTGTAATTCCCAATGAATGATAGCTGAAGGTCTACGGGAATTTTCTTACAGGCATTACCATATACTTGCTCCCTTATTGAATGTATTTTGATCCAAATGCACTCCGTCATTCCATGATTTAACTCAATTCACATTAGCTCACTGCAAGGAATGAAAATAAACACAAGTGAACTTATTATATTCAGAGATATCCTAATTGTTTTGATCTCTCAACAGTTGTCTTACATTAGTTACCAGGTCCGTAATCCTGGCAACATTGCGTAAACGACTGAACGAGATTGGTTCACGTAAATTACAAACGTGGTGTTGTGTGAAAGTGAGCGACTAAACCAGAAAGCTTCAGAGAACTTGATAAGAAGAAATCACGAATAAGAAGAAAGGATGACTTCGATAAAAAAAAATACGAGGGGGATAGGATTCATCAGGGGCAAAAGCCTTTTTTCGATCCAAAATATTTGGAATTTCCCGTGAAGTACTAACAGCATATGACCATAGTCCCCTTAAACTAAAACTCGGTTTGCGACTCTGTTGATATCATTTTGATACGCTTTAAAAACAGATCCTGTGCGATTAGATAGTTCAAATATACTTCACGATGAATGAAATTCGATTTTTGATCTGAAATAGCAACGTGTAGCTTTGCGTACATTTTTCAAAGAAAACCAATCAATGTATACTTGCCGCGAAACGGACGTCATTGGTCAAAAGAGAAAATTGGTTGAACTCTAACTGAACAGCCATTTCTGACAGACAAGCGTCTCTGTACTGGGGCGAGTGATGGGCTGTGCGATGGGCAAAGTTCAAGTCCGGTAGTGGAAATGAAGAACTGGAATGAAAAGCAACCAGTAACAGCGACCCGAGTTCTTTCTGAAACCGGGAGAATGCGAAGATACACAAATTGCGTTCTGGTAGATGTGAACCCAGTATGACGTTAAGCAGGAATGAATTATTCAATTTTCTATGCATTATTGCACAATTCCACAATTCGAGGTTGGAACCAAATACCGTGGATAACTTTAGAAAAGTTACGTCATTTTAAAGAACATGCTTCGGAGAACTTTCATTCCCATTAAAGGAAGAATATTTCCCGTAGACTGACCGAAAAGCCAACTATGCTTTTCTTTTCCACGGCCTTATTTACAAGCAAACCGATAAACGCATTATATTCAGGAGAATTGTAGACAACGTGCTATGGTTTTCGGACCTCGGGCAGTACTATGATTTGACTAAAAAACTCCGATTCATTCGTGGCGTTCGAATGTTTATCAGAGTGACCATACGGTCCATGAGATACTAAATATAATCTGGCATCGTCGCCAACTACTCCTTCCAGCCTCCTTTAATTGGTTGTACATCCTCTCTTGAAATACCGTACCGTCACCAAGTAATAGATAGAAATAAAACAAAAAAAAACCTGGAACTGGAAATGTAATTTGACGTCCACAGGGGTCACGATAATAAAAGCATGTTTAGTTTCCATGGAAAATCACGTTTTTCCTAGGGTTTCATTCACAACGAATCTTCTGTGCGCCAAATTTATCAAGAACATGTGCTACTGATAGCCTATTAACGGTGGAAGAAATAAGCTTTTGAAAACCAAGCTGTTATGTACATCGGACGTTGTTCAATGTGTTCGTCGGGGGCTTTTTTGAAAGGCGATCTCGGCGCAGACTTACTTAGTATCTGACATTCATGTCATTTTTTAAGACAGAATATTTCGCTTCAAATTTTGGCTGACTAATCAGCTTGCCTTGTTCATATTTTTAGAGTACATTTACGAGTACAAGAATCCTCCCATTCATCGCTGAATTGGAACACAAGGAGGCAAAGAATGTGGTTTCTTCAAGCACGCGGGTCTATTTGTCATTTATTCTTTATCGTTGGTATTTTGAGCAGTAACAATCACAAACGACGGGCATGAACTACAATAAAGAAAAATTGTATGCACCCTGGTTTCAAAAAGGAATATTTGGCAACAAGCCCATGAAATACTGACTAAAACTAACTTGAAAACAGTGGGAAAACAGCAGGCAAGCAACCAAGCAAGGTTCACACGAGGTGGGGTTAGTTGTCTTTCATTTCCTGTCTCGGAGCTGTTTTCCACCACAGCTGACGCGACAATGTACACAGAAGGTTAAAATCTGGGGTCTGGAATGCAAATATTATTAGGCTAATGACAAGTATCTAAGAAAAAATAGACCTGACACTATATCAGGGCAGAAGATATTAAGCTGGGAATAATACATTTGTGTTTTATTGATTTTTACTACAGTTTTATAAGATTTCACGTGATATTTTCCTCTCCTTGTAGACTTCGGCCACCAATGAAACAAATTTCGCATAAGTGTTAAATAAGAATTTTCTCTGAAGGAGAACAATTTGAAATAAAGTAAGCACAGCGCTTCAAGTAGGTGTTCATATTTAACACGTGATTTCGATAGTTCGAGAAAATCCGTGCCAGTAATTTAGGTCCTAAAGTGGGAGAAAAAAGACCTGCGTTGTTTTAATCAAGTCATACCGTCACTCCAACAAACACTTCTTCTGAACAGTAACCAATTTCATACTTGCCTTACCCTAAAATATCGTTCCGCTTGATGTTGCGCTTCTTGAGAAATTACGCAAGCATATCCTGGCCTTGGGCTATGTTTCTGTTAGCAATCTGTTGCAAAGTTAACGTTAGCAATCAGGTGCTAGATGTAGAAGGCTATGGTGGAAATGTCATATTATAAGCAAACAGCAAAATACAGTTAGACAGGATGATCGCGTGAGCCATCTTCATTAGGCTAGCGTGACCCAAAACCAAAGTGAAAAGGGATGAGCTAAACTTGCTGATGAAAAGGACAAACATTTTGTCTGTGAATCAGCCCTGAAGTTTGATTTTGGACCTACCGCCTTTTGTAGGAACAAATCGTCTTTGCTCAAGTGATAGGCAGATAATAAGCCACCCAGTACACGAATCGTGGTTTCAAACAGGTTGATGTGATCATTGTTCTTATCAAATGTTAGATTAGCTGCTATCCAACCACGGGCATCATCAAATTCCTTTGTGAGACCCATAATCCATAATGTATCCAAAGAGTCAATCATGGTCAAGGCGGCTCCCATCCACTCGGATCCGCTTAACTTGATCGGATTTGTTACGTCCATTCCTAGAAAAAATTATAACGCAATCAAGATTCTGACACAAACGCAAACTTACCCCATGCATACATTCGATAAGCTTTCCATGAATGAACCATTGCATCTTTGATGACCCGGGACATTCTGTTATCAGAAAGCTCATTGAAGATAATTTCCGGTGGGTCCGTTTGTTCAGTCGTGGAATTTGAGAGCGAGTTAAGAGGCTTTCCTGAATCCTTCCAAAAGCTGTAAATTCCGCCACATAGAATTAGGCTCACAAGCAAAGCATATATGTTCTTTCTCCCAGAAATCTGAGACTTGCGCACATGTGAGAAAAAGAAATCTTTTACCTGAACTTTGGGAAGTCTTGATGACCGAAGACACTTTTGATATGCTCTTTTGGCTGCTTCCAGAATGGTTTCAATGGTCATTGGGTGCGTAGTAGCTGTAAATGCCAAGGATTTCAAGTTTCTGAGGATTAGTAATAATTCTTTGTTGACCATTAGATGGCACAATTTCCAGGAAATTGTAGTGAAAGAATAGTTTTTGCCCAACAAAAAAAATTAAAATCAGTTTGGAGATTCGCCTGAGCAAACATCTACTTGCGCAAAGATGCTGCTAATGATTACTGAAATAGATTGGGAGCGTTGAAACCCGTCACGTGAAGACCACAACACAACGATAATTAGGATAAATATATCCACCTAGTGATCGCAGTAATAAATCAACGCAAAAATGTCATACTGTTTGAAGTACAAAAAGGCTTAGAAAAGCACGACATGGTCCCGATGCTTTGTGGAAGTTGAGTGAGGCGTGTGTTAATAAGGGAAAAAAGCCCGCTTTTGGTAGCTCGAATGTTTCGCATGTTTGCCTACTGTTTACCTAATCGAGCCTCATTGTGAGTTATCTGAATGACTAGAAGTGACGCAGAACTTGGACTGACTGTGTTTAATCAGTACTCGGACCACCCACAGGGTTTGGCAATCACCAGGTGGCTTAACCAATTGACCACTGCCCAAACGGCACATTGTGCAAAATACTTTGGTATCATAGGGCAAAAGTACGTGAACTATGTAACTCACAAATGCACACGAAGTTGACCATGAAATTTTATGGGGAAAAGGAATCTATAGATTTCAAGCATTTTCGAGTTAAATTTCCGCGCAACCTGGCCCTCTTCTGTTTCAATGAGTTGTCTCAAGCCCAGGCGGTACCATAAGGTGCTGGTTTGTTCACTGCAGGTAGGTTGCGTGTATCAGTGCTTTCCTTGTGGAAACAGTTATAAATGATGGGTAGGCTTATTCTGGACGGGTTTTAGACGACACAATCGCAGTTGTATTTCATATTCAGAATTACTCGGAATTAACTTATTGGTTTCACGTAATTTCTAGTTAAATCGTACAATTTTATTTCCCATCCGGAATGATGTATAGTCATGGCCTTAAGTCACATTGTGGAAACTTTTCTTCCTACATAAGTGAATGGTGCTGTTTACTCCTCATATTTATACTGAAACTCTGACGTTTGCAATTCGTTTTCGTCTCTCCTTGTTGAGGGTATAAATTATTGTTAAACCGAAACGAAGTAGATAGTAACGGTACAGAATGCAGAATAGGGATCTGAGTATCATTCAGTGTCCTCGTTGTCGCACTGTGACGTTATGGAAGCACTCCCGTTTGTTTCCTTTATTGTGGGTCATAGATAGGTTATCTATCTTTCGACATAGAATTCTCGTGTCAGATTGTGCAATCGCCGAAGAAGTCGTATTTCCCGAGACGGTACCCCGTGAGACGGAGGTGCCAGAAATTGGCCGTTTGACAATACTCCACAGATATATTAGCTGCTTATAGATTACACCAGTCTACCTACTCAGATTAGTATTTACCAAATAGCTTATAAATACTCATTTCAGTAATTCCCAAGGTAGAAGTTGGCAGGTGAATCACGAAAATTATGGCGTGGATGTGCAGAGTTATTTGTGACATCAAAAGTGATAACGAAGCTTCAAAGACAGATTTTGCGAGTACTGAGGCGGGAACTACTCATGACCCAATATCACAAATCGTGAGGTCTTTAGTCGCTCCAGCCATGCTATCTCAGGCCAGACGAGTTGACAATGTGGAAGACTTGCTGAGGTTGAGCGACATTCTGAAATCCAGGGAAGTTTATTCAAACATGGTGAAATTCGACATCTGGTACCACTAAAGGTAGGTGCCAACTTTACAGCGCTACACATGTACGAAAGCCGGGCAGACCACGCAAAGGATGATAGCAGTTGTCAGTACAGACCGCGTCGCCCATAGATTCTGCTGGCAATGTAGTCGGTAAAGAAGTATTCTCAATTCACTTGATTATAAAAGCAGTCTTGGGTAGGTTACTGGAAATAATCACTTTGCAACTGATCAGATGCCGTTCCCGCGCGTTCACCAAGAAACCAGATTCTCTCATAGAAAGTCAGATTAAGCATTGGTTCCTAAATGTTCGGGATCGTGGAGAGGGTCAGCAAGCACGCAGGTAGATGCATTGTTTAATTTAATTTTATCGTACACACTACTTATTTCCGTTCCTGATAATGGTTTCCGAGTCTGACGTCATTCACGTGGTTGCAAAAAGCAACAAAGTTAGTATTTTTGTGTTCGGAATTATTGAAGAACACGGTATAAAAGAAACCCGTTCGTTAAAGCAACAGTAAACAGGTACGTGAGTAAGCATGCAAGCGCTGCATCTGAGGGAACACAGTACGTACATGCAATCGGCACGGCCAAGCAAGACAGTCCAGTACGTGGCGAAACGTGACTGGTTAAATGGTTCATTCACGTAATGTGCATGCGTGTGAGTGGTCGTGGCAGCTGACAGGCATGGATTAATAGGCAATTAGCTAATTAAACTGAAGTCATTCGGTTCTCGATCCGCACACCAAAAAAGCCACACAACAGATTTCCACTGCGTTCCATGTAAATCACGTTATTTACTCTTCCTAACCACCGTTTATAAACGTTCATTTGCATCCGTTTCATTGTCCTCCGTTTTTTGCATAGTGAAAATTCATAGCCTTCAAATGCCTGCATACTTTGTAGTAAGCAATCATGTTGGCCGATTACCGTTCGAATCTTAGCGCTTTTGTTTTCAGTATTTCCAAGCTGTACACACCAGAGGAACAATGGTAGACGTAGTACAGAACTACCCATTGGGAAAAACATTTATTATTATCTACTCTAGTTGGGTATATTGGATGATTTTTATACGTGTGCATTCGAGACTTACAATATCGTTTCAAATTATTCAAGGACACCACTAGTATGCACGTGAGTTTAACAGAACTGCCCAACCCCAGGACACTCTACCAATGAATCCGCGACAATTTCTTTCTGAAGCTTGTTGTAAATTTTCAAAATAAATTTCATTTTTTTCACGTAACGTCTTCTTTCGAGAAACCGGAACTGGCACATTGGTCTAGACTGTCTAGCTAAGGAGAATTATTAGCGCTGATTAAGCAAAGAAAGTATGGGTAACCTGAGCAGCACACCAAAACAAGACCCATCTGGAGTGAGTAGGGGTAAAATGAAGGTAAGTTTAGGCAATATAATTATGACTTTGAATAAGCGCCGGAAGGACCATTCAGGGACCGCTTTCGACAAGCCCACAATTCAGAAAAAAATCTGCAAAAATGGACACCTTTTACATAGCTATCAATTCCCGTTGTTTTGCTCGAACAATAGCTATAACCATCTCCTTCTTGGCATGTTAAGTCACTAATTTGCCGTTTTTGCAAAAGAAACTTATATTGACAAATATAACATACTTTTGACTTGTACTTTTAAAGTCAAGATTCATAGACTTTTCGGTAAGTAAGGCCTTATATTTCGTAGAAGACCTAGGTAGAAAATGTGTCCTCTTGAGCATTACCTAAGAGTCCCATAGACGTGCAGTCGTGTGTCTTCCAAGGGGTCAGCGATTTACCCGAAAAACTTGCATTAACCGTACTTTAATCGTATACTCACATAAATAATCTGTTTTATTGCTATTTACGGATTTCTACTCATTTTTTTCAGTAAACGGTCACACTCTGTTGTTGGTATGCTCCAGTTTTCGGATATGCCTTGTCTGAACCAAATGGAATAATATTGTATTGACAAACGCATTTTTCACCTTATACAGCAATACAGTTTAGATTTATTATGCGATTATGCTATTCGGGTTCAGTTCAATCGCGTTTTTCAGGGGCTTTGCTGAATGTCCCTTTAGTATATTTTCTTTCATTGAAAGTCACTCGATAGTATGGTCAAGGGAATCTCAGGTGACGCTCAGGAAGATAGTGGTGCTGCTTGGGATATAATTACGTGTTTCCTAGAATTTCGTGGTTAATAGTGTTATTACTTATAGGTCACACAATATACATATTCTGCCCCAAGTTCTTCACAAAGGCTCACAGTACTGTGAGCAATGTGCTGCCTGATAAGGCAAACGCTTTCGGTACAGATTTCTCCTAACTTTTGGCTTACTCGGAACCAGTCTTCGATGGCCCTTGTAGAGATGCTCAAAATTCGCAATGAAGTTGCCTTAAGTTGGCCCAAACTAGCTCCTAAGTGCCTAATCAGCAGAACTAGTCCCAGAAAGATGCCTAAAAACGTTTAAAAACAATCCCGTTTTGAATAGCGCTGGAACTTTAGGGGACCATTTTTGAACACACCGAGAATGCAGCGGTTTACATTCTGAACTGTGAAATTTTGGTAAAATATGCTACGGTATTTGGTCTTAGGGTATTATCTACTAACTTTATCAATTTCCGTTTGGGGAAAGTACATGATCTTAAACATCTTCAGAAATTACGTGGCACGGTCAACTTTCTTTCCGGTGCCGAATATTCTTATGAACTATACTATTTTACAAGGAAGTGAAAGTATACTTTCATATTTTCAACGGTTCTCATTCGCTGGGTATGGCGTTTATGTCGCAAACGTTAACTATCGATCGGGGTGACATCGTCATTGCGCAGGTGAAGATTCTCGTACTCAATTGCATATATATGGAGCTTGCGCCTTGACTTGGTCGTGGCCTCTCGGATGATCTTGGCATTTGCATGTTGCTAATTTAGTGACTAGGCTGCTGACAACCATATTGTTGTTCGATTATTGTGAGTGTAGGATATTGTTGATGCACTTACTTAAACTTTGTGTTCATAAATCTTTCCGTGTACTTCTGTATTTTCCAGATCAAACACAAACTTGAATGTTCAACCTTTAGGTGGTAACTCCTAAACTGAGTGAGACGACCTCTGACCCTTTGGAATACCTTCTAGTTTCGGAATCTTGATTTCTGACATTCATGCTGATGTTTTTATATATAGTTTTCCATATCTTCCAAGTTACTTAAATTAGTTGACAAATCTCGCTGACTTACACCACGTAATAGAAATAGTCCCTAAGGGACCTCTTTTGAGAATATTATGTCCTGTGTGCTGATCAGGCGGCGGGCCGGATTATCCAAGCAGCTCAATGTCCGCGGTGATGTGTGGGCATTAGGGCAGAAGTATAAAGATCCATAACAAACGGAGAGAATCTTAAAAAAACGCAAACTCGTTGTTTTATCGAGACTATCTCATGTACGCAGAATTTGGCTTATCACAAAGAACTGCGCTGGTTTGTTTACACTATGTAACAATCAGAAAAGGCACAGGACAGAATGAAAGACTAATTCCAACCAACAAATTCCGCAGACCACCTATGCGGAAATTCCATAAAAATGTTTCCACTGGCTATTGAGTCCCTGTTCGCAAATCTCTCTCCACTGAAAACAGTAGAATAATTACCGACTTGTTCTTAAAACTGTCTTACCTTGCACTTTCCTGTTTTTGAGTTATTCCCGTGCTACGTAGTAAAGGGCTTTGTCCAAACCCCGTTTGTAGGTAACCGGCGTGAAACTGGAAAACTGAATTTACTGTCAACCCCAGGTTTGCTTTAGGATGAATGGTATTTCAAATTGTTCCATCTGCACGTCTAGTCAACAGGATATTTAGAAAAACGAGATTGTTGTCACTTATTGTCTCACACGTTATTGCCAAGTTCACATGATTTGCGTTCTAAGATCAAAGAAATGGGTAAAATGTTCTTCAGTAAAAATCAAAATATCATGGACGTAGCGCTTTCACGGGGTAAATTGAATGATAAGTTGATCTCAGCTTTTCTGAATCATTTCGAAAAATATATCTGCTACTGTGGATTCAAGCGGGCTACTCATTGCAACAACATCTACCTAGCTGCAACGCTGTCTTTCAAAACCAAATCGAATGTTTTCTGTACATAAGAGAATAAACTCCTCGACGTAACCAACAGGAATATTCAAGGTGAGACTGAGTGTCCACAACAAATCGCTGATTAATTTGCTGTTTTTCGTAGTGAAATATTCTTATCCATTCACTCGGTAATACATACTGCTTATGGTGCCTAACAGCACGGTTTTCTCTGCCCCTTTCGTGCCTTTTCTTTTGAGTCCTTTCTTTTCAAAGTAAAATGCATGATCAAAAGATCAGCGGAATTTCCGCCACCATTATTATTTCAAAGATTTTGTGAAGCAAATTCGCCAGCGTCATGGATTAATGAACAAACCTTCGAACTGTAACAAAAAGGAGGATATGTCAATTTTTCCTTTATCAGTATGGTACTTTCCAATGCACCACCAGACAATGACGTTCTTATTCGCAAATTGCCTGCTTGTGTACAGTGCGGTGAAACGGATGACCCAACCAACACCACCAGTTTTTTTTGGTTCGATCATGTGGACATCTGTTTCGATTCACACATGTTCTCCGTGTTTCAATTTATTTATTTTGTCTAAAATCTGCCTTCACCTACCATCAACGGTACTCTCAGTTGCACTGCATGTAAATGCGTTTCCCTCCGTAAGCAAGAAACTTTGTATGGCTCCTGCTGCACACACTCAATCTTGACGGTTCATCGAGTTCTTCATTTGCCTGTACTGCAATGACAAAATATTTGAAATAAATAACATTATGGCACAATTTATTCGGTATTCTCTTCATTAAAGCTGATGTTAGTTATTCTTTTCCATTACTCTCTCAGATATGTTCAGGCGTTCCGATGTAGACGGCAATCACATTGATGGACGACGAAAACTAAGACGCCTGCGTCACTACCAAGAAATGTGTATTCGAGGACAAAACCCCTGTGTTTATACCAAACGTGAATGGTAGAAAATCCCACAATTTTGTGAGAAGTTACGCCACGTTGACGGTGGAAGCCCATTTAAAGACGGATGGCTATAATTACCTACACGACCAAGTAAACAGTTTGCCAGTTTTTATTTATTCGCTAGTTTCGATGAAGATTTGAAAATCCAAAGGCAGAGCAAGGATAGCCTGTTTCTGTCCAACAGTGGCATCGCCGCGATGGGACTGCATGCTAAAAGGATAAATTAAGGTTTAGCTGAGGTTGTTATTTTATTGCTTGTGCGGGGGAAAAAATCCTTCCGAAGAGGACACTTCACCCCAACAGTCCGGGAGATGTGATCCACGTATAAGTATGTTCATGCTTTTCGTAGCGGTTAAATCTGACAGCCGTCAATCGGTGCGTAGAGGCCACCGCTAGCTATGAGTATACCAATACAAATTTCGAGTAAGTTTTAGGTATAGGAAAGGTACGAACCTCAGATTCCCGAACACAGCTTAACACATTTATGTGGCAGTACCAAAACTGGCATTACTCAGTACGCTTTTTTGAATGCTATCCCAACGTTACACAGATAAAAGGCGGTCAGACTATAGTATGGAAGCTGTTTTTAATCAGCCACCGTGGAACGGCAGGAAAACACCACCAAAGATGCAACCGTCCTTAATAAATTTATCTACATTTCGGAGGAAATAAAAAGAATTATAGATGTAATTCTGTACTTCCATCAATCGTATACCCGTTGATTTCAGAAGCCGGACCAAAGGCTGCAGGCACATGAAAACAGAGCCGCAATTAGTCCACTTGAATGTTTCTTCCACTGGAAACTCAGAACTGGTTAAAGGATTTCAACAAAAAAACCTTAAGAAGAGAAAACAGAAACAGTTAAGTTTTTTTGAACTACGTCTTCTTAATAGCAGGAGGTCAATCTGGGTTCCTCAATGGTAAGTCACTTGAGACGGCACGTCCGGTTTTTGACGCTGCGTCTTGTGAAAAAAACACCGGCATTGAAGGTAAATTATGCAGTCCAAGGAAGCTGCACTACATCATCTTATTGTAGTTATGAGTTACATTGGGTGTTCAGCCTTAATCTACAAGATTGGGTTTTTTGGCAAGAGATATTTGGATTGACCCAAAAATCCATTGGAAATTGGGTTCAAAATAAGGCATATAACTTGAAAAAGTTACCCACAAACTTAAGATATCTTGTAATCTTATGTTCAGCTTTTATTTAATCGGGTGAGAAAATATCGGGATTTAGGGCGAATCTGGATGAAAATATGAATCTGTACTGTAATATTTACCGTGCTGAATACATTTCCTGTTTTTCCTTTCGACCGTTTGGAAGAAAATTATTTTGAAATGAATAGGGAAGTGAGTTCTTGGTGTTTGCTTGAGATAAGTGAAGTGTATCCCGGATAATAACAAAATGCTGGGTGAAATTACAGAAACTAAGGTTAGCTTTGGTACTTGGAATTAGATTGCATTCAGTTCAGTTCATTTGGCACAGGTACTGGCCAAGGCCAATCGAGCGTCCAGAATTCCTTTTGGGGTATGCGCAACAGTTATGCGTCCATCATTGTGCATTACATCTAGGGAATATCAGCTACAAATAAGAAGGGAACGTAAAACCTCATTGCACATCAACCTTGAAGTATATTATGCGTCGTTCACTCTCGCTCCGTCATTATGCAGCAGACGGAAATGACCTTGGTGGCATGTGTGTACACCAACTGCTTCTGCTGTGTTCATTCGCCATTTATATTGTTTCTGCTTATCATTGAGTTCCTCATAGTATTCCTCATTTTATCACTCGGTTTGCTGTATTACGTTCATATTTGATCGATGACTAAATGTTTGATGATAACTTGTCCCTGAACTTGGACCAGTCTACCTTTCCTGTGTCTGGACCAAGAGTGAATCGATTCTGACGTTGAGTTTAACTTATTCTGAGTAACAAACAACTGATGTAAGTTAATTAGGGACCCGGTGTCCATTCTAGCAATTGGGGTTGTCCATCTAACAACTCTAGATGGATTTTCTCCCAACAACCTCTGCAACAACTCAAGCAGACAAAGTTTCGCGGCAGATAATTCTGGATACAGCCTTTATAATCAGCAAGGCATCCAACGCAGAAAACTTGACTATAATTCGGGGGTCACTTTCCCAAACTCCCAAGCCCCATGGAACAAGTTGAAACCCTGCTTATACACCCAACAACTAAAAATCTCAACCCAGCTGAAGTTTCTTGGCTGCCTTCGAAGTCTAAGGAAAAGATATGAGACCTGACCTTAGAATTCAACTCTCAGAGCCACCTTGGATCTTATCACACAGATAAGCACGAAAAAATGAATCCACAGGGAAGAACAACGAACCTCAGCTTCTTTGCGCCCTCCAAACTGTCTAAACCAGATAAAAAGACAAATTGGAGTCCCCATTACCAGACAAATCCTCAAAAGTCTCATCTCTTATTGCCTCTCTAATAGTTTCTTGTCCTTTTGCTTGTGCAGCTCAGGTATCTATCGACCTATAGCACTCAGCTAGCCAAATGTGGACCTAGATGATTCAGATAACAAACAATTACCAACGGTCACCAATGCCGTGTTTGAGACTACAAAAACTCCTGGAAAACAGGCTAGCTGCCAAAAAACGCCACTTTTAGCCCTATCATTAGAAAACGTAAGCTTCCGAGATTCAAGCAAGACAATCAAAGCCTATTAGGCAATCCTTCGGTTACTGTAATTCCTAGTAACCCCTCCGTCGCACTTTTCTCGAAACCAATATGGCCACAGCAGAAAATTCAGGTGCACGCTTCCTCTCTCGGTACCCCACAGCAGCCTCAAAAGCCGCACTCCCCTTGAAGTCCTTTTGCTCAGTCTAAACAGATCCGTCCCCCAAGGGAAACTTCGGAAATGTGACTCCAAAATGGAAGAAGCCTTCACCAAAGCCTCCATGGACGGACACGGATAGAAAGTGCTCCGGAAGAATCCCCAATCAGGCCTTTCTCCTCTAACCATAGTTCTCAATCTTCTCAAATCTCTACTGATTTGCATCTGTACCAAATGGATTAGCATCTCCAACAAGACGCCAGAACTCCTACAGCTGGTGTCCGACAGGAAATCCCACATTCTAGCGATCACAACAACATGCTCACCCCAGATAACCTTGATGATGAAATTTCTGTTACTGGGTACACGTCAATCCGAAGGGATTTCTTAAGAGGCAAAATCAGTTTGGTGGCTCTGTAGCTCAGCAACAGTCTTTCTCATTTGATTTATTCTCTTCCTCAAGCTCCTGTGACTGATTCGTTACGGATAAGGGTCATAATTCAGTCTATAGTCCTCCACACAGATGAATCTCGTGATCTTAAAGAACAGCTGCGGGGCCTGAAAGTCAGCTGTCACTTTACAAACCTCTCACTGCTAAGAGATTCCATTGCTCTTGGTGTCCACTGGACGATAAACAGCACTGGCAATCCCTTTGGCCAAGCGCTAATAGACCTGGTAGCTGAACTTTCCTGGTTATAACACGTCAGTGAGCCAACTAAATAATGTAAAGGGCACATTCTCTCATTGCTCGATCTGGTGGTCCGCAGCAAAAAACCCAACACATGCAATCAACGTAAATTTCCCTGTAGGCAACAGTGACCACGCGGTCCTTAAATTGGACTATATAATTCGTTGACCAGCCGGAGGCTCCCAATGCAAACCTACCCGTGCACTCGGGAGAACAAACTCTGATCGTTTCGACCTATTTGTGGCTCAAGAAATTCGCACTTTAGATGGACTGGCCGACACAAAAACTCTCAATAACGACTTTGATGACTGTATCCGTCAGAATTTGCCCTTTACGTTCTTAGAAAGCGAGTCATGACCAACAGTAAACCTCCACTGTCAAGCTCCATCAGATGGCTCTTAGATCAACGTTCCATTAAGCTTGCCAGGCTGAAATCCATGAGGCTAGAAACGGATGCAGCATAATTTAAACGTAACCAAGACTTTTGCAGTGTTAAAACAAGATATTTCTTCATTAGACAGCAAAGGACTATGCCGCGCGAGCAAATGCAAACTGGTCCGCTCTTTTCAAGTGTACGAGCAAAACCAGGCAGCTCGATGTCACCCTGATTGCTCTCTGTCTTGGATATGGCGCCTCAACTACGACACTTTAACAAGTGACAGAAATACTCAGGTCTTATATATATATATATATATATATATATATATATATATATATATATATATATATATATATATCCGTACCGACTTCTGTCCATCCCCAGCTTCAAACCTACCAGTTAAACATAAAAGGTGCAATATATTTTTCATCAGACTGAAGGAGCAGTGTCATCTCTACCGAATAAACCGATTCATTTCAATGGGCCCAAACAATATCCCCCGTAAAATTCCTGAAACAACGTCCGCAAGATTGACAAAGATCTACTTGAACCTCTTCCAGCGATGTTTAGACTGTGGTACGTTTGCAACCTCTTGAAAAAGAGAGATAGTAAGCCCTGTCTTCAAAAAAGGTGATCATCACCTACCAGGGAGCTACGGACTCACTAGACAAACTAACGTTCCCAGCGAAATTTCTGAGCGCGAGTTGAAACGTGTCATACTGCCACGTCTGCGCAAGAACGGATTCATCCCTTCCGCTGAATGTCGCTTCTTACCGGGGAGGCAATGTGGCATTATTATATTTTGCGTCAAGGGCAGTCTTATTCGATCGCACGACAAGGGCATAATTCCACACACAACCTCTATGAATTTCGCAAAATACTTTGGTAGCGTAACTGGTATTCTTATAATGCATAAGCTGGAACCCTGAGGAATTTCCGCTAACGTGCTCATTATTCCTCTTGGTTTTCTCTCGGGTTGCTCTTGTATGGTTAAAGCGAGTACCTGCCTGTCTGAATCACCCCCTATTCATTCTGGAGGCATTCAGGGATTTATGCTGCATCCTCTATTATTTCTGACTTACATAAATGACCTAAAAAACAATATCGTATTAAACTTTGTATTGTATGATTTGGGACAACAATGCCACAGACTTGCAGTCGGCGATGAAATACGCCAACCAATGGTCTGCCTACTGGAGCCCACCAACTGATGACAACAAGTGTGTGGGCACGTCATTTGGTAACGTCCCTGTTCAGCTCTTCTAGACAAGTAATGCCACACCAATCCTAGATATAAAGCAGCACTTAGTTCTAAGCTTTTAGACAAAAAAATGCCTATCTTTTTCTCACCACCATTAACTATTCGCTAGGTCCACCCTTTGGTTTCTCAACAAAGTAAGGCAAACCTTTCCTGCAATTTAGAATGGAAACTTTCAGACTGATAACGGGAATCTTAATAAATCTTTCTAGAATTCGGCAGTTAGATTGTACACTCCGGCCTGATCAAGGACCGAGACACACTAGAATGTGTACGAAAAAGCCATAAAACAGGTTCGCGGACTTTCGCACTGTCTCCTACCTCAACGATCGGAGAATCTTAAATTTTATCCTTTAGAAGCTCACAAAATTAGGGGTAGTCAATTCTCGATGTAGTCTTTTCACTACATGGCTTGCAGATCACTTCTTAAGGCTTTCGATCCTGGACAACTTCAAAGGGCATGCTAAGAAAGTTAGCAAGTCTCACTTTCATATGAATGTTTGTAGAAACTTTTACTTACAGTATAGGATAGCTTAAGATTACTTTATCACAGAGGGTTGTCGATGTCCCTGCTAAAACAAAACTCCAGAAGGCAGTTTGATAAGCTCCTAGGACTAACATTCCTCGCATAAACGTTTTTAACCCGCGTCTTTACTCCTCTTCAATTCTTCTGATTTCTGCCTGTTTTGGTGTTAAAACCAAAATAAAACTTGAGGTTGCAACTTTGTCCCAGATCGTCTGCATACTGGGGACAAGAAGATCGAAAAACTGAGGGAAGGTCGTACATGTAAATAAGAAACAACAACGGTCCAAAAACAGACACCTGGGGAACACCGCTGGTCGCTGAGTACCACCTGGAGATGGTTTTTGAGACTTTGATAGTGAATCGCCGTCCTCTTAGGAAATCTTTAACCCATCTCAGCAAAAAATAAGCTGCTCCCATTATTCTGAGTTTCCAAAAGAGGTGATCATTTGAAACCTTATCAAATGCCTTGCTGAAGTCCATGAAGATGGTATGTGGAATATCCCTCAGCTTCACTTCAGCCCAGCTCTCACGAGCGATCAGAAGATTCGACAAGCAGGAACGAGTTTTGCGGAAATCATGTTGTTGAGAACTGAACAGGTGATGGTTTTCCATGTGTCCCTGCACCTGTCTGGCTATGAGACGTTACATTATCTTGCAGATGACACAAGTTAGACTCACAGAACGGCAATTGATAGCCGCAGTTTTATCACCACCTTTGAACAGCGGAACTCTAACAGCGGCTCTCCAGTCATCCGGTAGTTGCCTTGCTGCCAGCGAGGTGTTTAGCAACCTGGTGATTGGTGATGCAATGATGTCGATGAATTCACTTACTACCAGGGAGTGAATTCCGTCGGGGCCGGCTGATTGGTGAAGTTTGAGAGATCTTAGTTGTGCCACTATTTTTCCCACATGAAAATAACAAGGCACGTTGACGGGTTCCGAAAATGGCGAACCTGATGAAAGGGTTGTTGTGGGATCCGTTGTATACACTGACGCATAACGCCGTGCCAGGACATTAGCCTTAGCCTCGTTAGAGTCAGCGATGATGTCAGCCTGGCGCACGGTTGGTATTCCAGGCGTTACTCTCGTGCAGCTTTTGCGATACGCGAATAACCTTTTAGGTGTTTTAACACAGTCGGCTGCCAGCCTCACCTCAAACCCGCTTCGCTTGAGTGCCTCGATAGATGAACAACGAGTTCTTATCTGTCTGTACAAAGCATAGCTGTCTCAGGTCTCTCGATACCTTTGCCTCGCCTGGTTTCTCTTGCGAAGCAGGCATCGAAGTTCTCTATCAAAACACGGGGGACCGTGCGCATTTTAACACTGGCGATGGAGTGGAACGAAGCGATCAACCAGCTGAAGGATCCCGTCCCGGATACAACTCCAGCCTGTTTTTTACCTTGTCAGGATCACCGCGCTCCCAAAACATAGTCTGCGCCGCCTCTCTCATATATTCAAAGTTTATACACTAAACGGTTGGTCCACAGTGTGGGCTAGGCGATGTTTGCACCCCACGTCCCCAGTGTATGTACAGAAAAGCCTGGTAGCTTGAACCCAAAGGAGGTAGAATATCAATCTCGGAAATGTCTAACATCCGTGAATTGAGAACAAGATCCAGAGTGGACTATTGCTCACCTTGAAAGCGAGCTGGCTGAGGTACGTGTTGGTATTGCTCCAGATCACATATCGTGGTAAGCAGATTTTGACAAAAGTTTTCAGCCGCTGTAGTGAAGCAGAATGCCGCCCAATCGTTGTGGGACACATTGAAGTCACCTAGGACGAGACAGTGACTGTCAGATCTCCACCGCCTGAAGGACTCCAGGATGTCCGGTGACTCTGCAGCAGGTGTCCTTCAGAAGAGTCGCAAAACCACGGATCCACTACTAACTAACTTCACCTTACACCAAAGTGACTCGCTAAGCCCTTGGGGATCCAAATAACGATCAAGCAGATGAGCAGATATGCCGTTTCTAACATAAATTATTACACCGCCACCACATCTGAACCGAGTTCGGTCAGAACGAAACATGTGATACTCCTGCAGAGCAACCTCGGTGTCCAGAACGTCGTCATGCAACCTTGTCTCAGTCAGCGCTGTAACCTCAGGCCTTCAGGCCAAAGCAAACAATCCCGGATCCTCACGTTTGTTCAACAGCTCCCTGACATTGCTGTGAACCACGTCTGCTGTCTGTACATTCACGACACACTGACTAAGATTCACAATAGGGTGTCCCCTGGGCTGGAGCTGGTAATATCACTGCAGTCAGTGGTGATCACGTCAGCCGCTGTCTCCTCTTCATCATCCATTGTCTTTACCGTTTGCGCGGCGTTCCCGGAGTTCCGTGAGAGCTTGCTTGAATTTCTGCCGATCCTCCGGTTCTAGGTCTTGCAACAGTCTGGCAGCCTCGTCCCCTAGACGCGATGATCACCATGAAACCGCTTATGCCCGTTTGCGAGAAGCAAGGACAACCTTCAGAAGTAAAGGATCCCTAGGTTCGTATATCTTGCCTAAACAAAAAACCGTTTTTGCTTGTATAGGCCCAGTCAACGTCTCTCCGCCCGCAGAGAAGTTTTTCAAATATACTCTGTAAATGAAGAAGGTCGTGATCGAGACGCCGCTGAGGTACCGACACCGATGCTTCCGGAATTCTGACTACCAGCAAGCACTGATCCCACGGAGGTGATTTCTTCCGACCCGTAAGCATTTTTATCTAAGATTTTCTGAGACCAGGGAGTATCGTTAACTTAGAGACCGATGGAAGGACGGCTGCCGGTATGACAGCAGTGATCTTTGTTGCTCCTTCTTGGGACGATAAGTTCCTCTTTTTGTTGTTGGCTCTCCTACGATTGACATTTTTTCGTCCCCGAAGCACTAACCTTCTTAACACCAGATTCGGTGGAAACAGAAGGGACTTGTGCACTGGCAACTACCATGCTGTAAGGTTGATTAGACCTTACTTCGCGGTTTCCTTAGTAAACGCGTGCTTCGGTCCTTCGTACTGCGTGGACCACCTGCACGTTACTCTAATGTGCGGCACTGCACAAATATGTTAACCAGAACAGTATTCTCCACGACCCGTGAGAATGAGAAGGCGATTGGGAGAGATAGTGGTTAGCGTGTATTTGGGAGCTTGCGTGAGAGCGTGCGCAAAAGCAACGGTCAAATGGCAACCGCGCTTGGCAGTCAGCGTTCAGTTGAACAATAAACGTGGTAAAAGTATGAACGAAGATGGCAACCGCTACAATGCTATCGGAAGCCACAACATCCGCGAACGTTTTGCCGTCTGACGGCAATGGAGGTGACAATATGTTGTTAATATATCAATATAATGACATGAGTGAAGATGATGACGATGATGGTGCTGTTGATGCTACCGCTGCCGCTATCGACCGTGGTGAGCAAGTAGATGGTGGCAACAACGATGATGATAATATTGACTCATTCCTATCTGTGACGAAAGGCGCCGTCATCACTTAATTCTTTGCCGGCCACACAGCTGTTGATAGCTCAGTGCATTTGATGCACAGCACTTCGAGCAACTACTCATGGCATTTATCGAGGGCTTTGTAAATGCCACTGTTCACTTTGGAGTATTCATGTTAGATCAATCCAACCGTCACACCCATTACACCGAAAAGATTTATCGAGGTAACGGACAACCTTTGGACAAACCAGACAGGTGGACGCATTATTCTTGACATTTTGGAAGGCATAACGTCCCAAAGACTGACCAAACCACAGAGAATATAATTCCAAGTATCACGCTGAGAGACTCGCTGGTGTAGTGTCCGGCAAATTGTTTCATAATTTGAGACCAAATTCTCAAGTCGTTCCGGACTTTCGAGAATAACCATCATCCATAGCTGATAAAACGTGTTTTGTTATCTCTTCCATGCAAAAAAGACCTCTGGAATATCCTAAATTTTTTTTGTAGCACCCAACCCGTTCCTTAAATCGGTTTTTGATCGGTTTTCGGTTAGTTTGCTTAGTAACCATTTTACACGGATCAACATCGAATTCACACGTGGGAAATTGACGAACAAAGTAATACGCAATGCTTAGTTGGCGTTTTATTTAAATGTATTGGTTTAATTCATCGAAATGTCCTGAAAACCCCGGTATGGATCGTTCTAGTTTATTCCCCTGAAACGGATTAAATAAGGACAACCAACGGAAAATCATAATCAAGAAGATAGAAATAGGCATCGTAATACGTAAGTTAGGTTAGTGAAAGAAATTACCGAGGCATATCACGCATTTCAAACGATTGACACGAACCGCTCAGAAACCGATCGGTTTTCGGCAGGTTTTTGGCCGGTTTTAGAGCGGTTTTAATTGTTACGCCGATCGGTTTTTGAGCCGTTTCTGAGTGGTTTCAGACCGGTTTCCGAACAGTCTGTGCCAGTCGTTTGAAATACGTGATATGCTTCATTCATTTCTTCACTTTTCCCAAATTACGTATTACGATGCTCATTTCTATCTCCTAATTTATGACTTTCCGATTATGTCCTTATTTCACCCATTTCCAGGGAATAAAATAATGTGATATATACCGATGTTTTCAGGGCCTTCTGATGAACTAGACCAATGCATTCAAATACAACGCCAACTAAGCATAGCATATTACTCCACTCGTCGATTTCCTTCGTATAAATTCAACGCCGATCCGTGTAAAATGGCTATCAAACGAACCTACCGGAAACCGTACGGCGTGATAGTAAAAACCGATCAAAAACCGGCCAGAAACAGGCTGAAAACCGATTGGTTCCGGAGCTGTTTTGCGGCTTTGTGACAATGTTTCATTTGTAGATCGATCTACCACGTACGGTGGTACTGCTTTTTAATACGCTTCATCCTAAAGTCACTTAAAAAGTTCATTTGTAGTCACAAAAATTCGATTTCTTCCAAGAAATGTGACTCATTCACTCTATGTGACTTTATTATCCTTCGACTTTCCACTTCTGCGCGATATCTCATTAGAGCTTCGACGTTCCATTTACATCCAATTGCAGCGCACAAAATGTAGTTCAGTTCAGTTCAGTTTGCACAGGACAGGTAATGGCCACGGCCAATCGAGCGTCCAGAATTCCTTCGATGGTATGCACACCAATTATGCACCCACCACTGCCGAGTGTATTTCGTCGAATCCCCGCTAAAAATTAGAGGGAAACGGAAAACCTCATCGCACATCAACTGCGAGAGACATTATGCATCGTGAGTGTTCACTGAGACAGTATGCAATGAAGGGAAATATTCTGCTAAAACATACTCCAGAAGGACCACAGTGCTACCCATCATCCATCTAGTTGATATACTCAAGGCTCACTACAAGGAAAGATCTCTTACCGCTTGCGATCTAGGGCACATTTGAAGGATTGGACTGTCTGCAGATCTACCATTCCACCAGGCAGACCGTTCCAACTGTTCACAACCCTGTTGCTAAGGAAGTGCGATCTAGCCATCAACCTAGATCGGGCTTTTATCAACTTTTTTCGTGTCCCCTTGTTCTGGAGTCTACGGCCACTTGGAATAGACTATCTGGTCTAAGGCCAGAAAAGCCCTTCATTACCTCCAACGTTTCTATGAGATCCCCTCGACGTCTCCCCTTTTCCGAAGAGAAAAGATTCAGGTCACAGAGTCTCTGCTCGTAAGTCTAACCCCTCTGCCCTTCAACCATTCGCGTGGCGAGACGTTGGAATTTCTCGAGGCAGGTGGCTTCCTTTTTGCAGAAGGGTGACGAAGCCTGCACTCTACCTTCTAAGTGAGGTCGTACTATAGCCATGTAAATAGATGTAAACACAATTCACTTAGCCCGTTCCTGAAAGAATTAGTTTTCCTCTTCGGATAAGTAGGCTAAACTCAGGCAGTCTTAAGTTCTACACCGGAGTGCCTTTTCAATCAGATTGTGTATCATAGTGTGCTCGTCTATCCTTTGACGGAACAACCAATCACAAATTGCGCAACGAAGTTTGGAGTCGACTGACTGTAAATTATGGAAACCATGACTGCCATGGCCGCACAGTTTGCAGTCGACGCAGCTGTATTGACTTCGAGTTCGATTCTGATGATCATCTTCCTTGCCACCCAGTTGTAATACTCGAGCAGGAGAAAGATGACCAGATAATGAAGTATATTTAAACGTCACAATTCTATAAAAATAAAGGCGAGAACACTTGAAAGCAATACATCGCTTGGGTATCCACTGTTCACTGTTCCTGCCCAAGTAGCACATTGCCCGCAGCAACATCTCGGTAACATGCCGGTAACCCGTGGGTGGAGAAATATTGGACAATTTGAGAACAGTCACATAATTAGTCTTCAAATAGCCTTGTGAGTGATAATATGCGATTTCACTCAAATTCATGACCGTGAATTGCGGTACAATCTTGGGTTTTGTCTTGGTCAAGTGAGTGCCAAATTTGAATCTCAAAGCGGTTCTGCTTTTCCCCGCATGCCACATGCTTCCATCCGTGAAATCACAGCCACTTTAAGTGGCTGTGGATGTTAAATTGTTCATTACTTGATTTAGTGAATAATATATCCGTGTTTTATGGTCAGGCCTTCAGTGGTTCAGTGTGGTCAATGGCGACCGATGTGGTCATTACCACTGTTCTTATCGGAACAGAAAAAGTTATTATCTATCGCCCACTCAAGTGAGCTGCTTTAATGGATAAACACTGACTAAGCATGAAGCGATGGTAAATGACGCCTCCCATGTTGTGAAATAAAAACTTGTTTACTTTAGGGGCCTTGCGAGGGGTTCCGGAATGCATCTAGCAGTCTTCCGGTGAAATGACGGACTATTCGAGCATGTGTCATAAGGCACATGAAGTATGTTTTAGGGTCATTCTGTTTTCCCACCGTTCTCCAGAATTGGTTGTGAATCGTTGGATACATTTTCGGAAACTGCTTTATATTATTCAGTTGCAATCGCTAAAATAAATAAGTGGAAGAGATATCGTATAAAGAAGAAAGGACTCAGTTCTGTGAAGTGTGCTGTTTGTGGAGAGGCTGCACTGTGGGTGCACCGCGTACGTTGCCCCAAGTTGGATTTGCCAGATGGGAGTAATCGTTAGTCTTGTTGCTTTCATTCTAGGGACTTCAATTACGAAAGCGACGGCTGAGTGCGGTGCTATGATTCCAAGGAACGTGCCTTTTGGCCGACAGCGTGAGGCATGCTTGCAAGAGGGCACTATTCCGAAGGCTTCCTCAACGAAAGCAGCAGTTATGAGTAACTTAATCGTTTGAATATTAATATTGACTCATTTATTGGCAACATTGGAGGCTCCTAATAAGGAAGCCGTTTCTGGTGCCCTGACCTCCGTTAGTAGTTATTCCTTTGGACTGCTCAAGACGTGCACCACAGTCTGCTGAAGATGGAAGCTCACTTCTGACCACCTTGGGAAAGGCTTTTGTTCGTTTTCAACCGTCCTTCGTTCAACAAAGTTGAATCTTGGAAGCAACCAGTAAGCATATACCAGATCTTTCTCGGGGTCCAAGGGCATTATTTGGTACACCAAGGGAGTGCCCTATCACGAATTTGGATAACGGGCTTTACATTCATGTGGGACTGAATAACGTCCTGACCGGACAGCTAGGGAGCTTTATCACAGTCCCTGACGAGATCAACCTTCAGGTGAATTGTGATGGTACTTCGGTTTATTGTTCATCAAATACGCAACTGTGGCCAGTACAGATGAGAGTACCCAAGCCTGTCTGCCTTCCAGTTGTAAGCCTTGGTTTTTACTGTGGTGTGGGCAAACTGCCCAACTTATCAACTTTCACGGGCGAACGCGTGAAGGAGTTGATCAAAGCTTTAACCGGAGGAATACCTTCTGGTGACAGGCGCATCAAGTGCCGACTGCCGTCGTTGATCTGTCATGCTGAGGCCCGGAGTTTAAATAAACAAGTGAAAGGTTCAACCGGTTACTTCGGCAGTGATAAGTGTACCCAAAGTGGCCAGCACTATGAAAAAGGATGACTTTTCCCTATGTTAAGTACAAGCTTCGAGACCATGAGGCATTTCATACCATGCGGCGCTGGAATCGTCACTTCGGCGTGAGTCCTTTTGTTGCCCTTCCCATTGACATGGTTCACGCGGTCCCATTAGATTACATGCACCTTGTCTGTTTGGGCATGGTGAACGAACTTCTGGATCTCTGGTTGCACGGTCCTCGCCATTCATTTGGTCGCTTGGATAAAGTTGCCCGTGAGGATCTTGGTAATCGGATACTCCATTCGCATGCCGCCCATCAGTGCGATTTCCAGCCGCTTTGTCGCCAAGTCCGTAATATTGACCGGGGAAAATCCACAGAATTTCGCACAATTTTAATGTATTTGGGAACTGTTTGTCTGAGGGGATTGTTGAGCGAAGGTAATTATGAGCAATTCATACTGTTTACGGTTGCCAATTACATTTTATGCCATCCAGCTTTGTACGTATCATGCAATATCTCTGCGTTTTCTATTTTGCGTACACTTGTTCAAAAATTCTCTTCTTTGTACGGTGTTTCAAATATTACATACAACTTTTACTCAATAATTCACCTACACAAAAATGTTCCTAGTCACCTGACGCTAGGTGAATTTTCCCATTTGCATCCTACCTACGCAATTTGCAATTTGGCATTCATGGTCCCAGAAATCCTGCCCTACAGATTTATCACGGTTTGTGCGAGCGTATTATTTGGGACAACCCGGATTACACTGCTCACGTACAATATGACGTCGACGACCTATTTACCGGTTCCGTAGATGCAAGAACGCTGTCCTAATGAACCACATTATCTTTTCCCCTAGCCCACCGAACAACATCGCCATCGCTGATGGTAAGCCAGTTGGAATTGTAGGCATATGCGAGGCATCTGTTGGTGTGAAGTATTTTAAAAACCCGTGTCAATTTTTCAACAAACCCATACAGTCTAACCACCCGTACATGTATTCCGTTGAAGGTTAGCACGATGATGTTTTAAGACTTTCTGTAGGTAGCATTTGGCGTAAATGCTTCTCCTTAAATGTTGACATTCTTCATGTAATTGTACCCATATTACACACCTTTACCTATTGATATTTCACTTATTGATACGCATCTGGTACTTAAAAGTTTACGATGAATAATAACACTGTGTATTGCCGACTGCTAACTCTTTTATATGTACCTAGTAGTAGCTTTCTTTTGTGATAAATCTGTGGCCATGGTCCACAGTTACTGGCTGGTGGATGACAAAAGGGAACGTTGGCCCAAGTCGTCCGTCGTCCAGGTTCATCAGAGATTGCTGTGGGAGGGTTTAAATATCGGGTAGTGTTCCAGCTTACGAATTCCTCGAGGTATAACACTCAGGTAAATTCGAAATGTATTCTTATGCTGTCAGGTAACCTGAAGGACGCAATGGACTTCGAGGGGAAGTTCATCGGTGAAACCGGCAGGTCAGCGTCGTCGGATGATACATTACGGGTGAAGTCCTTTGCTGAGCGCTATCTCGTTCACCGCAGATGAGTGGCAGTTTATTAGCCGTGGTGAGGCAAGGGTGGCTTCCGCCTACGAGCCATTTCAGGCTAACGATGAAGCCAGACTGAATAAGTTGGTAAAAGGCCTGGAAACAAACAGTACTTTTAACTGCACCGTAAGTTGCATAATTGGTTAGGCTTACTACTAAGGCTGAACGCCTTACAGCGCCAAGCTGGCCCCGATCTGGGACCAAACGTGGAAGAACTTTGTCTTCGCTATTTGGAGACAATATGACGCTACGGTGTAATTGGACCGGAAAGCCCGGAAAATTATGCTTCGGAAAATATCGATTTCCCTACACTGTGATAGGTAGAGCTGTTTCATCAACACCATACTTAATTTCACAGAAGCCGTCAAAACAACTATTCGGTTCCAAGAGGCGTTACCTCTGGATATCAAGCGCATTGTGAAAAGGCGATTTACGGATGCCCGGAATCGGGGTTTGGTCGTCGGATTGCCAGGTAGGCTCAAATTCCCTCGTGGAACACACTCACAAAAGACCCCATAACTTATATGTGTACCACAATTTACTGATTCGACGTTCTTCGTTTACGTTGCAGTGTATGCGAAGATTATATAGATATTTGTATATATATATATATATATATATATGTATATATATGTCATTTTTCACGTAGTCAAACCGTTGATTTGTTTGCATTTTCCATTCCATATCTCGCCATCACACAACATGGCATTGGGAGAATATATACATCCATTTCTTGTACAGTGATTTTCATAAACATTTATCACTCAAAGATACACCTGTATTTTGTACCCGCTCGAGATTTTACATATATCAGCTTCCGATCGCGATGGAGGGCTTTAAGCACCAACTATACATGAGAGGTTACCAATGTGCATGGACCATCGGTGAAAGCGTTATTAGTAAAACAGGAAATTTTAGGAGTTTGGCTAATGTAGTTCCCTGGCCAGTGATTGTAAACACCCTTGGATAGAGGCTAACAAAGCGGAATTATCGTGTGAATAGGATTTGGAATCTAGAGGTACAAGGAGATAAAGTATCGGTTAGGGCACTTTGAGTTTTCGCTTGCCCATCGTTTGCAGTACCGGTACCGGCACGGTGCTGGTAGCGTTTCCGGAAGATCACCGGCATATTACCGAAGAATCACCGGAACTCTACCGGCTCTTCACCGGAACCGGTCCGGAGCCGGTTCGGTTCCGATGGGATATTGGGGTATCTTCTGCTGTTATCTTGTCCGAGTCCGAACCCAAAGGGTCGATCCGATGAGCCGCAATGCAAGGGAAACGCGGTTCAGTTCAGTTCAGCTCAGTTTGCACAGGACTTCGTGTGGCCAGGTCCAATCAAGTGTCCTGATAGTCTTGTTGTCGGCGCGTTTACGTAGCTCCTACCGCTGCGTGAGTTCTTTTTTTCGAAAGACAGATATTTTGTGCAGCATCAGCCCTGGCAGGGAAAGGTGGAAACACTGAACAAAATTTGTTTGACCCTACCCAGCCAGCACAAAATACCGCCCTTCGTGTGATAGATTCACCACCTAACTACCACTTCTGTTTTCCTGAAGATGGTTGCCTTTTTTGCAAAAACGGCAAAATTAATTCTTCGCTTTGCATTGGAACTCATCATAGCGCAAAGAAATTTCGATAACAAGAGTACTATGAAGACTAGTAGGCTTCGATTTGTTTCATTGAGCTACGAGTTTCTGGCGCGTGTCTGCTGACCTGACCTGTCGAGCAGCCAGGTATGGTTCGTGCTAATTGCTCGTTCGTGGTTCTGTCCTGAGGTGACGATACCTTCCGCCAAGTTCAAAACAGAACTCTAAGTTTGATTCTTATAACAGTGCACTTTATTTGGGACCGTTTCTTCAATTTAGTACTTGGATTAGTGAGCTTTTGTCTTAGGGCAACGTACTGTGCACTCAGTTTCACAATGGCAATGAAAACCACGAAATCAAGTGGCTTTTCGTCGATGGTTTTCTCTTTTCAGCTTTTCTTCTTAATTTATGAAGATCTAACTATTTTACCAATGCATTGACGAGCGTTCTCCCATCTCAGTTCGTCAAAATCCGCTAAGAAGCGAAAAGGTCATCAACTGCTTTGAGCATCAGACGGGTTTTCAGCGGAAGCATTCGAATTGAATTCAGCCAAGGCAGCTGTCTGCTTGAGTCAGGCTTGTGGGACTTGGTTACCTACATAGTGTTCAATTACATCTTAGACAACGTGAAACACGTGAATACTTCTACTTTTGGCAGTCATATTGCTGCTTCGGAATTCAGGAGTTCGAGCGATGTGAACACGAGGATAAGCACTGGAAACATATTGGATGATATCCGTCTTTTGTACTGCCAACGCAACATGTCATTAACGTATTCACGACGATGGTTACAAGTGTTAGATTCACATTTTAGCCAAGTACCCTGGGGTTCACAGACGATTCTTGGTGCACCTCGCACATGCGAATCACGTGTCATTTCTGGTGAGTTTTACGTGTATTTAGGCTAAGGGGCAGCAATACTCCGTGAAGCTGTTCATATGGATCTCATTCCTACCTGCATCTGCATTCAGCTACATTTTGATGCCAAGTATCGTTTCAGGAACTTCCTAAAACATCTGTGGCCCCTTATAATCCCATATCTTGAAACCGGTTGTCACGTGCTCCTTCGTTGTTGGGGTTTTCTATGGTTACAGCAAACAGTTGAAAGTGGTTGAACACCTGACGAACCTGATCTCGGAATTATAGCCCGTTATAGGTAATGGAATTTATTTTCCTGAAAAGCTTTTTAAAATTGACGTAAACCTGCAGGCCGTATTGTATGACGCCCCTGCCCGAGGTTCTACAAAAGAAGATCAAGGGAAGTAATGGATACCACGGATGTGATAGATGTGTTTACAAAGGCGTTTATGTCGCGGCAGGCATGGCATTTCCCTATTCGTGCAGCTCCTTTAGCACGAAAGCCTAATGTTGCATGTGTTTGCACCCGCGTCACCACCAATTGACGAGCTCAACTTTCGAACGATTGCAAATTGATAAAATAATATTTATAATGTTGGCACATTTCTCGGTCATGGTCGAGAGGCACGAGCTAGTGCATGATCATGGTGTCACACGTTACTCAATAAAATGAAATATTCACAAATTCTAAGGAGAGGAGTCGAGGGTATCGGCGATGGAAAAACAGCCAGCAACAGTTTGAATGGATCGTTCTGATGATGGTTTGTGCGGCAATTTCGAACCAAATTCGAATCTGAGCTGGGCGGTAGTGCCGGGCGAGGATGCCGAAAAAATCGTTTACACGGAAATGACGCAAGCCAAGAAAAAAGGAGGCCTACTAAGGTTCTGCGATCGGAGTAATTTCCAAACCAGACGAAAAGGAAAGAATAAAAACTGTAAGGAAAAACACGCAGGAAAATCAATGCAGGCGAAGATAATAGCAATCCATGAAGATGATGCAAGCTCTGAATTACGGATCTACCGGGGTTCAATAAACGAAATGGGTTTTGAAACAGAGAGACATGAGAACAGTTTCGTTAAGGTGAACTTGAAAAAACTGGTGGATGTGGGAGGAACAGCTGTCCATAAAAAGTGAGTTTAATTTCAGGACCAGCAACCGGTACCATTCGGAAATAAGAAAACGCAACTGGAGGGTCATCGAGAAGTGCAGAGTCAACTTCAAGCCGGCTACGGTTCGAGGGAAAGATAAACTGTGGTGATGGATCTCTGCATGGACTTGAGCGTAGTTATGCTGTTCCACTGACAAATATATATGTATACGTATATGTTGACGCATTTGGCTTCGGCGTTATTCAGCGTCTTTCTCGGTAATGTACAACATGGTATGAATATGTTTCGTCTGGCAGGACAAAGTATGGGTCGGTCAATCAGCCGAGTGTCGCTGTATATTAGCAAGATGCGCATGAACTGGAACTAGTGTTGGTTGCAGTGGTGATATCGGCAGAATAGACTTAGCTTTAGAAAACGCTGAACGATCTGGTAAGTAATTGGTAGTACTTCCTGTCGAGTGGCTTGATTTCGGACCTAGTTGCTATGGAAGGTTCCACTTGGGTCTCTGTCGGTACGAGTCAAAGTGGCACCCTTGGTTATCCGGTTTGGCTACCGAGAGTGTGGGAGACAATGAACCTGAAATAAAGGGGGATTGCAGTCTGGAGGTGATTCCAAAGGTGTGTTATGATGATATATGAGGACAATAATAACGAACTGGTTAGGTTTATGTGAGTAAGGCATAGATTAAGTTTCATTTGAGCAGTCGATGGCACCAACCCCGATTCCGGGTAAAATAGGCTCATATTGGAATGGCTTTATGCTGCTACAGGCTGACGAAGTTGCGTACACGGGTTAGGCAACTGTGTGTGCATTCCAAAGGATTTATGATTTGCAAGTTGGCTTAGCCGTGCTCGGATACTAACAAAAGACCTAAGGCTTCACGGTTTAAAAGAGTTAGAATGATAACCTCCAACACCGATTGCTTACACAGAACACAGTTTCGTAACGAGGCGAAAAGATAAGCTTGAAGTAACAGACCATGAGAGAGTGGGAATGGCGCACTGTTAGCGTAGCACTATACCGTTACTGTCTCTTCCGGTATAGTGGTTATTCTATACTGAGCAGTTTCTGGGGGTCCCTGAAGTAGAAGAAACTATTGGAGTGACAGTGTTGATGCATGAAAGGAAATTGGTCACCTGCCGAGAAACGGTTACGTGAGTTCGTTTATGCTCTCACTTGATGGTGCAATCGCTCTGAGATTATACTCGAGTGAGAGCAAGGAGTCTGATGTGATTGAGTGGTTATCATGGTATCTTTTTCGTCGTTATCGTATTGTAAAGCAGGACAACATCGATGGAAGGACTGGTTTTGGAGAGCCGTGGGAGGTAGAAATGAGATGGATCCGAAGTTTCGTCGAAGAAGTCAACTCTAACGCCTAAATTCGGTGCTAATGGTAGGCGGCACAAGGGCCAGCTTCAGGTAGGGAGGTAGCACAGTAGAAAACCACTGGCATCCAGCACGTGGCGTTTCAAGAATGATCCACACTTTTTCAGACGATTTTATTATTTTTTATGGTATCATCACAATCAGGTATCTGGCTGTCAGGGAAGGCGGAGCTGCTTTTGGTGGGCGACCACAGCTCCCACGCCCCGGCCAAAACATGGACCGCATGTAACAAGCCGCGTTGGGAATAGGTCAACCACACCAGTCAATCCATAGCAAAACTACAACCCGGAGACATGGGTCACATGTGACAAGGCTGATGTGCCTGGGAGACAAAACAGTGGGGTGTTTTTCTCGCTTTTTTACGCCAGTCTCTTAATTTTGGTGTTCATGTCTCGTTGATGGTCAACTCTGTGCAGGGAGACCTTCGTGGCCAGGAATGTTTGCAGGAGTGCGGCTTTAACACGCCTTATCCGTAAGGTCAGAACCCCAAGGCCGTTTGCGTGGGAAAAAAGATGCAGGGGAGGTAGGGTCAACCACAGCCTGCGATTATTCGATGGGGTTTACGTTCAACAAAACACCGGTTTACACAAAGATGGGGCTCTGCTTGCAGCTCTAACAACGTGATTCATTGGGAAGATCCACAGATGGTTTGTAATTTTGTTGACTAAGCATCAAATGTTATATAGACCAATCATGGAGGGTGCTGGAGTTACGTGGTAGGAGGAAATTTGGGCTGTGATTGTCCAATGGGCTGACGTAGGGTGACTACTGGATGGAGGCTGAGGAGTCTGACGGGTGCTGCTTCTTGGGTTAGAGACAGAGGCGAAGACTAAATAAAAATCAGCACTGGGATTGTTCAAAGACTATCTTTCATGCAACCGTTGTATTTCATATAATCAAATACGACTTCAGAGGCACTAGCCTCAGTTATGAGAGTTACTATGTTTAGGCATCGTAACCTGGTAGGTTTAGGCTAGGGTGATGGCAAATATGGTTTATGGTGTGGCACATCCTAGAGATTACCAGGGGTTCTGGTTAGTATCCAAAGCTTTTTTGTAAGCTCTATCAAAAGTCATGTAAGGATTTATAAGAGCGATCAGTTTTTGAATGTCCAGCGCTACGTGTAGCCTAGACGTAAATATAGTTAGGGAACCTAGGGAACGGATGCCAGCTAGTAGTTTATTCCACAAAGTTGCATAATAAGGGAGGAAGAAGTTTTGCCTTAAGGATTTCCGAGAAGTAAAGATCACTCGGCGTTGTTCCATATTGCGCACCTGGCGTGTCGAATTTATACTGAACTGATTTTGGCTAGAGGATACAGCTTGTTTGTGGAGCAAAGTAAACAAAAATGCAAGGTTGAGTTTTATTCTCCTTAGCCACAGAGGATCAAGCCGCAGGAGTGCACACCGCTGTCTGTAGCTCAGGTTCGTAGAAGACCCAAATATGTTTTTGCTAAATCGATGCTGCACATACTCAGTGTAGATAATGCCACGTTTGTGAATATTTGAGAACACTAGCGTACGGTACTCTAGAGTTGGGCGAACATGCCTTCTGTATATCTCCAACTTACTGTTCGTGAGAAAATTTCTCTGTAGCAAGCCAAGGGACTTGTTTGCCCGTGCAAATATGTAGGATGTGTGTTCAGAGAAATCGAAAGCGTAAGAGTGTTGCAGTCTGGAGTCTCGTGATGGGGACTATGGGAGTGAGACACCGCCGACCTTAAGCGTATAATTCAGAATATTGCAGTTTGTTGTGAGATAACCGCTTTTGTTCACTGAAAATTCCATTTTCCAGCGATCACACCAGGAGGATAGGGACTGTACGTCGACCGTGATGTTATTCAGTGCTACAGATAGGTCTCCTCGTTCGAAATCGTAGACTATCCTTATATCATCAGCAAACAAGAAAATTTCGCCATAGGTGATGACATTGCAAATGTTATTTGTATATAAGAAAGACAGCAGTGGTCCTAGAAGACTGCCTTGGATAACCCCGCGGTTTACCGGGTGGGGGTCTGACATCTGGCCCTTGATGCAGGTAACCTGGTGACGGTCTTGTAGGTAGGGTTTGAACCAACTGAGTAGCGGGTTTTCAATCCGGCATTTTCTAATCCTGTCGAGCAACCGCAGATGTGGGACTCTGTCGAAGGCTTTTGTCACATAAAGATAGATGATGACGAGTGCTCTGCCTTTGTCGGCAGCTGTTGTTACTAGATTCAGGAAGCCAGATCGGCATATTAAATGCGACCGTGATCTGAGAAATCCGTGCTGTCTTGGTCTGATGAGTCTATGTGCAGAAAGGTAGCCCGTCAGGTGGTGCTTCGCGACTTTTTCTAGCAGCTTCGAGAGTACTGGCGTATGATGATTCGGGCGGTAATTGACAACCTCATGCACTGCGCCTTTCTTATGCCTGGGGATAATAATGGATTTCTTCCTTTGGGTGTGGGAGGTTTCGGTTGGCAGAGATAGGTTTTATAGATTTAGTAGTAGGAGGGAATATCCAGGCCGCCAAGAGCGAATATTGCTGATGGTAGGCCGTCAGGTCCGGGGTGGTAGGTCGGTTTGAAAGTGTGGATGTATCCATTTATATCCGTATTGGTAACCGTGAAAGAAATGAGTGAGGAATTTGTGGTGGACGGGGTGGCAAGCTGGGTACACGCTGGAATGAGAGACACCGTGGTTGTGAAGAATGTGTTAAACATGTCAGCTATCCTTCTAGGTGAGGTTATGAGTTTATCCCAAATGGACGATCTGTTTTGTGTACTGAGCTGATTGTGGGGCACGAGCCCTGTGCAGCCGGTCTAGCTCTTGAGCTTTGTTTGGGTGGGGTATTGCTCTGGTTTCTTGCCTTAGTTGTAGGTCACGGGCTTACAGGTGGACTTCGAGGGAGAGGCTTTCCGGTCTGGAGACTGTAGAAAAGCCTCTATTTCGTTGATACTGCTGTCGAAACTTGTTGTGTTTCTGCTTTAGCCTGGTTATATGGTAACCTGCCGGTCTAAATGAATAGTGGGGGAGTGATATGTTTTCGATGCATGAGTGTGACTTTGAGTAGAGGAGGTCAGCGGAGTAATGGAAATATGGTGGTAAGAAGAACTCGTCCCTGTTTCTGGAGCAAACTTGAGAGGGGATGTGGTCTCATTTAAAGTGGCGGAAGGAGGGACAGTCACATGGTGGGCTATCAGTACATGGACCGACTTGAAATGTGCAACTGACGATTTTATGGTCGCTATCAGTGCAGTCGTTTAGTACATAGGCAGAGACGTTTTTCAGACCCAGGTTAAATATCAGATCAAGGATGTTATTCTTTCTGGTAGGCTGTTTTATATGTTGGGTCCACTGGCCCAGGTGAATGCATGAGGCGAATTGCAAATATTTGTAGGGGGCAGTAAAGGAGGACCAGTTTACTCCTTGGGCGTTGAAGTCGCCTGCTATAATTTAACCTCCAAATGGCGGGTCAACTTGACGTACATATCAGGTTGTCTCGTGTTTTTCCTTTTTCCATCGTTTAGGCCTGTTTTTACTTAGCTTCTAGCAGTAATAGTTATCTACTCTAAAGCTTCAAATAGTCCGTGGCAATAACTGCGACACACCACCGTGGGCCCATAACTTATTGCCGTGAAAAATCAACACAACCCTACAATAGGAAATCTAGACCTTTACCTGCCACAAATCACCCCTTGAGCCCATCTATAAAATACTCAGCGATTGTTTGCTGAATCAACCCTTTTAGTTATCGTTTCCTCCTTGGCTAAAACTCCAACCCCCTTCGTCCAAACAGTGAAACCACCTGGTCAGCCCTGTTTGCAAACATCCTAGGTGACTTCCTATAGAATTTCATCTCCGTTCCGTATCTAGGCTCTTTGCAGTCGCTAAATTTTCAATAAAACTAGTTGGTAATTCAAAGCCTGCAGTCACAATGCGCAATTCCAAAAGAAGCAGACCGGCCGGTAAGATTTTGCCACGCGTAGCCGTACGTCTCCCAATCACTACGCCATGTTCCGTCTCATTAACGAACATTCATGATAACGCAAATAGCAAGATTGACAACCTCTTACAGCACGTTAGCTCACTCGAATTGTGGACTGAAGCTCTTGACAGAGCCACCAGAATTCTGACACCACTGGCTCAACTCCTCGAGCCCTCTATGGTAACTACGGATACGAAACTCGAATCACGCCATTTTATTGCCATTCCCGATAGGGCCCCACTCAACATGGTCAGCAGTACCCTGCTGAAGGCCGCTGACATGGAAGGTGTGATATGCTGTAGCAGAAGACTACGCAAACAAACACAGCGACACCAATGCCCTCTACTTTTCCAATTTTCGGACTCACTGACAGCAAGTGAGTTCATTCATAAACAAACAGTCATTGCTATTAATTCGCCATACAAGAACATTCGAATAGCATCCGATAAAACGCCATTACAAGGAGAAGTGTTGAGAAAGTTGAACTCTCTCAAAAATCCAAGGCAGGAACCCGCCCAAAAGACACCTAACCCCGTCATTCCCCTAACCTACTCTATGCAACCAGCGTCTATCAGCCAACGAGTGTCTGATGTAGACCTTGACGCAACGCCTGGGCTTTCTCCAAATCCACCAGTCTCCAAGCGCCCTGGGCTCTTCAGTAGTGTCGCAGATTCCTGGGGCTCGAATCCACCGAGTCCTGCCAGACAGCTTAGCTCTGTGCATCAGAAGCAGTTACTTAAGTCGCGTAGCCTCCCTGACCTAACAACT
The DNA here is from genome assembly GCA_948099385.1 of Fasciola hepatica. NCBI lineage: Eukaryota > Metazoa > Platyhelminthes > Trematoda > Plagiorchiida > Fasciolidae > Fasciola > Fasciola hepatica. The sequence continues at coordinate 640,650 of CANUEZ040000012.1, read as the reverse complement.
TTTCATCACTCTCCCAAGGCGACACATAAATCAAAGTATGGTCGTTCTTGTCCACACCACATAGCCACGACTAAAACCCATCCGTGTGACCGCACCATACCATTGCCAGGTCATTTTCGTTTGAATCAAACCCGTCAGAATTCAGGTCATACTCCCGTAAACAAGCTGCCAAGAAGCAGCATACCTAAGGACACAACCTCACTGTTGCAATCTAACTTATCACCAATGGGCCGAAAGTTGGTAACGATCCACACTCAGCCCCCAGTGCACAGTGTCGATACCAACGGTAACACATGGCCGCAAATCCAGAATTCGGCAACCCACACTCCATCCCTACTGAAGGCCTCAACATTTAGTTCATTAGGCAACGACCGCCTTATATCACCAGGCTGCACCCCTAATGTCATACAAAGATTAGAAGAGAACAGACACCCTTGTGAGATGTCACTAATCCCGGGAAATATAGTTTCTGTTCCCAAAATAGATAGTTTCTCAAACAGTAATTCCTCCCAGCGAAATCCTCGCTCTACGCGCATATATACGGACGATGCTCGCAAAGCACCTCAAAGTTATTACTCAAAGCTACATCTGCCTAGCTCTTCATTTCCTAACTTTTCCGTGCCACCACCGTTTATCCCGCTAGTTCCTTTACCATACCAAAATTTTCGTTTTGCCCCACCACGGGCGTTTTACGCTCAGGATACATCCACAAACCCCCTCCGAGTAAATTTTCCCCACTCTGGGGCATACAATCCCACAATCTTTCATCTCTTCTAGCCCTGATGAGCCACTTTTCAATACCGGCACCTTACCAGTCGTTCTTACCTTCGGTAGCACACCGAACTCCGAAGGCCAACTACGCAACTCTGTGTATTACCAATACCTCCGTCGAAAATGACCTCCATATAACCCCCCTACCAACCGCTGATTCCTATCCTACCCCACCCGGGCAAGTCGCATCGATGGGCGGCGAAGCCACCTAAAATTCTTTTAGTCCCTACCCTCTGAGGCATGCTCTTACCACACAACAACCAATACCAAGGATGTCACGTGGGCAAGACAATACTTTCCATAACCACGTATTCTATCACTGCACTGGGGCATCGAACGATCCCAACAAATCCGGACAAGTGGCAGGGCTACTTCGTCTAAGGTCTTCTTTTTCACCCCGTAATAACCCTAAATTAATTACTTCCGGTTCGTCCGCGGCTAGTTCTTCCGAAGCCATCGCGGAGGCATCCAACCCTCACTTTTCCTCCTCTTCGGTAATAGCTCCGACTCACGCCCCACACCGTGCACTTCCTCTGACCAACAACTCCCATACGTTACCTTACCCTGACACTCACTTCCACATGAGTGGGTTGTCATTCACCTTATTTAACTCGCGATCCATCTTATATAAGCTTCATCACTTAAAAAATTATGTCATAACCTCCAGTTCTGCCATCATCTTTATTACTGAAACCTGGCTCACCGAACACACCAGCACAGGCGAAATTATGCTTGAAGGGTACAAGGTTTTTAGGGTAAATAGGATCGACAGACGCGGAGGTGGGTGCCTTGTGTACGTACAGCACGCCCTTTCAGTAGTCCCCATCAGACATGCCACACTCGACTCAATTCCGGATTCTCTGTGGCTCACAATTCGGTTCTCATTTGTAGTCATGCACATTGGTTGTGTCTATCGCCCGTCCTCATCTACTATTGCAGACTTAAATCCTTTAACTGAGGCCTTTGATTGCCTTTCACTACTACCTTCGGCAGCGAAAATCATAGCCGGTGATTTAAACTGACCTAAAATATCCTACCGAAACCTCACGGCACATCCCAACTTAATAGACTTTGTGTCCCATACTCACATTGGGGGCTGGGTGCAACACGTTAAAACCCCTACTAGAAGCGCCAACATCCTAGATTTTATATTCGCTCACAGCGTTTCCCTCTTTTCGATCTCCGTTCTGAATAAATTTCCGGGTGGCGACCATAATATAGTGGCCGGTAATTTTTCACTCCATCCTTTTCCATCAGACTATCTGACCCCAGTCAACAATCCCGTCCGTTTAAATTGGAACCCTCTGCCCGATCTCATCCGTAATCAAGATTGGAGCAGTTTTTTCTAACGGCTAACCCCAAAAAGCGGCTGATCACTTTTACTCTAACATGGGAAACTGCCTCCTGAAACTTAGCCCAATATCCCAAAACTCCTCCCTTATGAAGTCCAAGCTTGAATCCCCCCAAACGAAAGTACCTTAAGATGCAAAGACTTTACCTCCTAAAACCACGACTTCTCTTTTTTCATAAGGCTAACGCGTCTTACTGATATTATCCGGGACCTAGAGGAAAAACAGCTACGCAACGAAGAATCCAAAGCCCTAAGGGATCCCAATAAAGCATTGAAACTCTCACTCCTACACAAATCTAGGAATTCGGCAAGGGATACCATGATTCAATATGATGTGTTACCGAATAAAACTTCGGCCACCTCCCCTTCTGATATCGCTGAGGCCTTCAACCTTTACCTCGCCAATTCCATGGCCCTGGCCTCAGACACAGCACCCCCAAATCCTCTGGCTATTACCAGCTCTTCCCTGTCTACCCTAACCTTTGAGGTAAACTTTATTTCCAGGCTCATTTCACGCTATAAAGCATCTTCGCGTCCTGGACCAGACGGGTTGCCCCCAGCTGCAATCATTAACGGTGGATCGGACCTTCCACTTTTACTACTGAACTTATTCACCTTGTCACTCAAATTTAGCTTGGTACAGTCGAACTGAAAGCGTTCAGACATCATTCCACGACATAAAAGGACCTGTCCACGAACTTGCTAATTACCGTCCCCTCAACCATACCCCTATCATTTCCAGAATAATGGAAACGATTATCAAAGACGGCATTATCACCCGTCTTCTCGCTTCAAACCTTCTTAGCGATAGGCAGCACGGGTTCCTCAAATCGCGATCGTGCAACACATGTCAGTTTGACTTCCTCAACCTAGTCACTAAGGCTGTTGATAGCGGGAAGGCATTAGTAGTTGTCCACCTGGAACTGTCGAAGGCTTTCGACCGTGTTCCACACCTGCATCTTATCTCTAAATTGCGTTCATTCGGCATTGCTGACCCGCTGCTTTCTTGGCTGAAATCTTATCTTGCTCATCGTTCGCAGGTGCTCCTTGCTAGTGGGCATACTTCTAAACCGAAACCTGTTACAAGTGGCGTTATACAGGGCAGCTCTTTGCTGCTCTTTGCAACATTTCCGCTGACCTCGCTGCACTTGACCGCTGGTGCCACACCTGGAGGATGAGCTTTTCCACTGATAATTGCGAGGTCCTAACCTGTAAGTTCCAGTTGCCCCCTGGATCCTTAACTCTTGGTGGGTCCCCAATAGCCAGTCGACCTACTATCCGCGATCTGGGCCTCAACTATTCCTGCTCCCTCAACTTTTCTGAGCACGCCGCCATCCAAGCGGCCAAGGCTAGAAGAAGTGTGGCCCTTCCCTTCTGCTCCTTTCCTCTCCAGGACAGCATCATCAGCATCTTCAAATCACACATCAGGCCTTTGCTCGAATACTGCCCGATAATATTTTCTAACATGACGAAATTCGACAGAGTTGCGATTGAAAGCATACAAAGGCGTTTCACCAAACAACTACTCGGTTGGTCCACGTCTTTAAGCTATAGAGAACGATGCCGAAATCTGAATCTTGACCCACTCTGGCTCCGCCGCTTAAGACTAAACTTAGTGTTTCTGTATAACCTGCCCCATAACCGGTCTTTTTCCTTTGACCCAGTAAGCTTCTCCCGTGAAACCCCCTTCTCACTTCAGCACAGGCCTTTTACTGTCCCTTCTAGTATAGCTAAGTCGGCCATACGGTCACGTCTCTTCCTTCCTGTCTACTCCAAAGTCTGGAACAAGTTGCCCATCATTCTGCGAGCTTCATAAACCAAGTCCCAATTTCTGTCGGCACTCATCCCATATCTCATTGTCACCCGTGCACTACAGTTATCTAATATGTGCATGGCAGAAGGAATAGCTTACGAGAGGGGCCTCGACTTCTAAGACCAACCTCTTCTCCGACCTTGCTCCCTTCAATTAAGGACACAATCAACGATAGACAGTTTAATCCATCTGACTGAGTTCTCAACGTTAGACTACCTATGGCCATTTCCCTAAGGAACCAAAACAATGGAAATGCCACTAATTTCAACCACTTTGCTTCCACCTAACCCTGTAGTTTCTGTCACTCTTATGCCTCGTCCTTTACTGGTTTTTATATGACTCCATTAACCGTTGATCCGCAGCAGGGTCCACACCCCGACTGCTGCCTTTTATCTGATCTCATTTCCCACGTAACTCCCCCTTCTTAGCCCTTTTTTCAACTCCTATCATGTTAATTTCCACATTTTCAAGGGTTTCGTTTTTTTATTCCATCACTTGTAAACAGCTGATTATGCACTTGGCATGCCTCGGACGTCTCCGAAATAAACCGTTATTTTTATTCATTGTTACATTATCATAACCCACAGCTGGAAACACGTCCAGACTGCAATCCCCCTTTATTTCAGGTTCGTTGTCTCCCACTATCTCAGTCGCAAAACTGGCTAACCAAGGCTGCCACTTTGACTCGTACAGACAGAGACTCAAGTGGAACCTACCATAGCAATTGAGACCGAAATCAAACCACACAACAGGAAATACTCCTAATTGCTTATCGGACCGTTCAGAGTTTTCAAACGCTACCAACATGAATTCCAGTTCACGCGCATGCCGCTAATATACAACCACACTCGACTGATCGACCGACACATACTTTATCCTGCCAGACGATTCTTACGCACTCGATGCCGTACGTTACCAGAAATGACGCTGAATAACACTGAAGGCAAATGTGTCAACACAAACATTTATACTTGTCAGTGAAACAGAATAATAACTCCGAAGTCCATGCGGAGATTTCCCACTTTATTATCCGTTACCACTGCTTATCTTTCCCACCACCCGTAGCCGGCTGGAAATTGACTCTCCACTTCTCGAAGACCCTCCAGTTGCGCTTTTTATTTCAGGATGGTACATGTTACTGATCCTGAATCTAAACTCACCTTTTTATGGTCTGCTGTTTCTCCCACATCCACCAGTGTTCACCCTCACAAAATTGGTCTCATGCCCCCTGCTTCAAAACTCATTCCGTTTATTGAACCCCGGTAAATCCGTCATTCAGGGTTTGCATTGTCTTCATGATAGCTATCCTCTTCGCATGCGTTGATTTTCCCAAACACACTTTTTTACGATTTTCCCCCCTTTTCCTCTTGCTCAAAAATTTACTCCATCTGCAGAACCTTGATGGGCCTCTGGTTTCCTTGGCTTGCATCATTCTCGTTTATGATGCGTCCTTGGGACTGCGTTACCGACTTTTCGATATCTCCACAGCGCACCGGACCGGATTCGAAACCGGTTCAAAACTGCTGCGCGGACCATTATCAGAATGATCCATTCAAACTGTTGCTGGCTTTGTCTTTCCATCTCTGGTACTCTGAACTTTCATATTCAGAATTTGTGAATATTTCATCCTATTGAGTAACGTGTTACACCATGAGCATGCGCTACAGCGTGCATCTCGACCATGGCCGAGAAATATACCAGTATTATGATTATTATTATTATTAACTGAATGCATCAATGATGGAGCTAAATGTGGAAGTGTCGTTGCTGGGGGGTTGATATATTCAACCTACAACTATGGTCATCCGGGAGGAAGAAATTGTAAACCATATAGAATGTTTGACATTTACCAGCACCTTGTTTTGCAGTAGGGTGGCAGATAGGCTGCTCTTGACATACCCCGTGCAATATCCTCCGCGGCGGCAGATTCGTTGAGTCCTGAAGGTTTGACAACCGATCAGTGATATCTGGACAGAAGAGGTGTGCTCGGTCAGCCAAGTCTCAGTCATCAGGATAATGTCTAAGTTGTGGACGACAGCTGCATTCCCTCGTGAACCTGTGCATCTGACATTCTTAGGTGTTGTTCGCCAGATAATTTTGCTGCAGATCGCCTGTCGGATCTATTCGTCAATTGCGGTAAATAGAAACCACGTGGCTTTGCGCGAAAATTTAGATCATTGTGTCATCTGGAAAGATGGAAAGCCACCGAACTACCGCCATTTGCACTTTATATGGATCCAGCTTACTTCCAGCGTGTTTTACGTAGATTGCATTGTCTGAACTTCTTAACCTCGTCTATTATTTTGTACATATTTTCTAGTGATTATTTCTCTGTGTATTTTCCATCAGCAGACAACCTGGTAAAAAAATTTATTCATAATAATAATAATAATAATAATAATAATAATAATAATGGTTTAATTCGGAAACGCCCAAAGCATGCTATGTGCATGATCTTGTTGATACAGGTGATGGAATGGACAGATATGATTCATGGAAATATGCCAACTCTCATGAAAATATTGGATAAAAAGGCTCAGAAGGGGGAATAAAGTAGGATGAAAATAGGATAAACGTAAGCACAACATAGAGATTGTGTGCAGTTTAAATGAGCTCAGGAGCGGATTTGAATGGACACCCGGTGAGTTTGAAAGTCAAGGTCAGACGGACTGAATGGCTGGTCCGGGCATTTACATAAAAAGGCCGACCGGTAAACATGATAAAGGCTGGAAATCGGTATAAGGAACTGCAGTAGCGAGTAGCGATGGAGAAAAAGGTGAGGTGCACTGCAGTGGATTAGATATCAATGAGGCATTGATACTTTGCGGTGGATTGTCGGTGGACAGGACACAAAACTCACCATAAAACAGGCAGCGAGCAATGCAAGACGTAGAGAGATGATCAGATGACAGTAACGATTTTAAAGGATTGGATACGGTAGATGTGAGGCACAGATTTAGGGTTGATGGATTCCTATGATGACGGTCGTTGAGATGATAGCAAGGGAAATGGCCGGTGAGAAACTGCAAGATGCAGAGCGCGTGCACATAGATATATATGCGTAAGTTCATATATATATATATCCATATATATATCCATCAACTACGATATCCGTATTAACCGTCGCACTAATCATACAGTGTCCACGCATTGACGCACTTAGGGCTAGATACCGAGTGGTTTGAGAAAGTAATCCTTTTTTCAGCCTTCGTCTATGAGTCATTCATGTCAAAATTGAGGCGAACCATCAAGGGGCCTGATGGATCCCATCTACAGATTTTCAGACGAATTTCTGAGGCTTACAACATAGGCGAGCGAATGCATCTGCCAGATGGGTCCGATGATGTAGGTTGTCGTTGATTCTGCGTACCACGAGAAGTCGAGAAAAATCAAGTGGCAAAGTGCCGTTCTCTCTACGGAGGCTGCAGACTGTTTTGTAAGCGTACAAATGACTCCTGGTAAAATAATGGATTAGTGGATGACATTATTGTTTACCAGCGGCTTAAAGATTCAGCAGATTTTTCCACTCACGAAAAGCAATATTCTCATCTGTTCGTTGCCCGTGCAAATTTACTTTTTTCGGAGGAACTGTGTGCGAATCTAACGGAAATACTGTGTAAATGTTTTATATACCACGTGACGACACTGACATTTTGATTCCTGTTTTGCATGTAATCCGCGGTTAGAGTTATCTTTACACAGTGTTCATCCTATCTAGTGCTGAATGCGGCAGTTCGCCGGCCATCTTCCTGTGTAACGGAGAAATATACGGAAATTCAAACTTTTCCTCCGCTCTTAGATGTTTCTAATTGTGAAAACCATAGGCCTGAGAGTTACAAAAATAGTCTTACAAAATTGGATGGTAAACGGCAAGTACTTGCGCTGGCCTCAGACTGCAGAAGGAGAGGCGGCCTCCTCGTTGCCAGAACAAAGAAGACCCTGGAGAAAACTTCAACCTGCACGAAGTCAATATCCTTAACTTGTGTAGCAAGTCCTAAAATTCGTGTATTTCACTTTACAGAGGAAATACGGGAAGCGAGAGAGTTGAGAAGTGGTTCTGCTAGTAGCTCTGATGAAAACCAGGATTTTCGCGAAGGGCATGTGCACCCGCGGAACTTATTGCGATGAGAACGTGTTTTGGTGGGTAAATTTTGCAGTAAAAACCGCACCCATCCTTGACCGCCGAATCAAGCTCCAGTGAATCGTAAGCGCACCTGAGATAAAAGACCGTCGAAAACATTCTGTAAAAGAAGACGTTCCACCAATACTTCGGTCTTATCCGACTCCGCCACGCATACTGGAATGAGGGTTTGAGCATATTTTTATGTGCATTGTCCCCAGAGGAAAAATTCTATCAACATTACTGACTCCACGAAGAGTGCCCATGGGAGAATGTCCAACTCGAATGACTGCTTTCGTGTGGAACAGACTGGTTCCTACTTTTACAGTCCATCGATGGCTGCAAATGATGCTATAAAGCAACGACTTTAGAAGATGCAACACAACATTGACAGCATGAGGGGTGAATCCTCATTCGTTACGTGAATATTCTCTGTAAAAGATCTTGTTCATGTACGGGAAATGTGTTGCAAACTTTTGGCCGCAAATCAGCCAAAAGAGATCCACATTTCCACGATGGACACAGCTTGATTTACGGCCAAGGATGACTTTCATCTGCCACTGGGTAGTGTTGATGATGTTATGAAGATTGAGCATCAGATGACCAACAAACACAGCCGTAAAGCTTGATAGGTTCACGTATTTGAAGTTATTTATTTCTTCGGTTTTCACTACTGTCCTCCGTAGGTGGGTGAACTTGTGGTAAGACCGTTTGGGCCCTACTGCTGAAGGTGTTGCACGCCAAACTCGTGAAGGAGTGCAGCCTCTTAGGAAAAAAACAAAAACATTACGCTTGATGACAAAACTATTATCTGGAGAGATCCAAGCTACTTACTTTCAACTACTGATGAGTCTGTGATATTCATCACGCCAGCAAAGCTTTACCCCACAAGCTTATACCTATTTACACTTTATTTCCCAGATGCTGCCAAATCACACACGGTTTTTGCAAACCATTCGGATCCCCAGTTAGGATTTCATGTTCGAATGTGGCTGCTCGACACGAGGTCTCAGAAGTGCATTACGTCTAACCAGGATTACCAGGTAAACTCCATGAACTTTCAGATAGCACAGCACCTGTAATCAAAAAAGCTGGAGAGTGCTGCTTGAGCTTGTAAAAGTCATGATATGTTGTTTTAGCTATTATTCGTCTTATTATTAAGCCACGCCGTCGAATCGAGTTTTCAGAAGTGTGAGACATTTTCGGGATACTCGGTAAACAATGAAGATCAGGTCGTCTATGTAAGTATTATCAGTCCGTTAATGATATACCCCAAATGTGACAGCCCGAGAGCGCCTTTATTCAATGGTTTATGTTTACCACTGATAGTGTGAAAGCCTTGGGGGTGGGCGTTGCAGAGGTGTCTAAGTAAAAAGAGTCCTGTTGCGTTCTATCGAAGGGTGGTTTGATGTGGTGTTTGAGTGGTTTTATTGGGTGGTACCCATGTGGTATTTAAGTGGCATTTCAGCGATATTATCGAGATCAATGAGCATCTAAGTAACCCCTTTTTAAAGTGGCAAAAACATGTTTTTAACATAACACGGTGGATCCAACTACAAAGGGCTCTGTCCTGGTCATATTAGCTGTTACGCTGCACTAGTTAGGTGGTTCGAAGCCGTTGTCTATTATCACCCCTAAGTCTTTGACCTGCGAGACCATCTGCAACGAACCCACACAATTACCACTGGCCCCAGTACTTGCGGTCAAGCATCGACACGTGGAGAGGTTTAGTCGATGATCTCGTTTTCATGAACAGTTTTGTACTGCTATTGCTTCCAGTTCTGTATCCACTCCAGCTATCTCGGCGTCATCGACAAGCATAAAGGTGAGGAGGGCAAGCTCACGTTTTAGGCCGTTGATGAAGATGAGGAAGAGTAGAGGGCCGAGCACCGAGCCATGTGGCACCCCACTAGTTACAGCCACCGTTTTCGGGACATGAATGCCCCCTTTGCACCAAACAATCGCCCTGGTAACAAAACTATTCACCCATTGCCTTGCCTCTACAACAATCCCCATAGACTTCAGTTTGACGTCCAGAAATCTGTGATATACAGAATCAAACGCCCTGCCGAAGTCCAGGTAGCAGACAGCAGTCAATTTTCCCTCGTCCAGGAGCTAGGTGACCTCATCGAGGAACAGCAGGAGATTCGTCAGACAAGATCACCTGTCACTAACCCAAGGTGAGCGCTTGATATGAGGTTATGTTGAACCAAATGCCTAGAGATCTGCTTCTTGACTATTCACTCCAAACACTTGCACAGTAATGAAGCTAGACTAACCGGTCGGTAGTTTTCGGCTTTTTGCCGGGGTCAACTCTTGAAAATCCCCACCACTGTTGCCTTCCTGCAGTCTCCCGGCTTATCTCCCTCTCTCAAAGACATTTCATGCAGCTTCGTCACCGGAACCCCCGAGATCTAGTCCAGAGGTCGAACAATGGCTGGATGAATCCCATCTGGTCCTGCGGCTTTACTCCTATTCAAGTTTTGCAGCTCGGCGTGCACCTCTTCTTCTCCAACAGTAAGTTGCGGTACTGAAGACAACTGTGGTCCGCCATTCTTTCCACTAAATTATTTGCTGGTCAATATATGCCCTTAAAGTATGCCAAGAGCACGTCAGTCTTGTCCTATCCACTTAGAGCTGGTCATCACTGTGCTCCTTCCAAAGTTACTACACATTCTCTCATGCGTTTTTGGAATTGCAAGTAGGCTTAGAACCGCTTTGGGTTTGCGCGGACCGAAGCAGCCAACCAACGCCCGAAAGCATAGTCCTCTACTTTTTGGATTGCTTGAGCTCTGTTCCTGGTGGTCTTATATATGTTCCTTGCTACCCGAGTTCTGTGCGGCTTGTACGCCGCCCATCGTTGCCTACAAATGACCATAGCCTTGCGAACTTTTGACTCATATCATGGGGGTTGATTTCCACTGATGACAACCCTCAGAGGTGCAGGCTGCTCTGTAAATTCAGCTGGCTCTATCTTGATGGCCTTCTTAAGATCCTCTACGGAGGAGTTTATGTGACCTGGTGTGCACTGAACTTCCCCGGCTGCCCGCTTCAGTTCGCCTATACTGACTCTCTCATAGCACCGACGTAACACGATTTCATTCGTGGCCATGCTCAAACTTAGTGTGACCCTTAGAGCTACATGTTAATTTTTGCCCAGTGGCTCTTTCTACTTAACTTCTTTAGCGTCCTGATGGTGCCACTCTATGATGTAATCGAGGAAAGGCGGGTGCTGTCCACCTCTGTGTCTAGTAGTCTGCTTCACGTGCTGCTTGGCTGCATGCTAATGGAGCCACTGCAGAAACTTGTAGCCTCTTGGTCCTTTTGGTGTGATCCTGCTTCCCCAATTAACTTCCGGTAGAATGAGACCTCCTGATAATATTATTATTAATAATGGTATATTTCTGGACCGTGGTCGAGAGGCACGTATGTAAGCGTGATCAGAGTTTACAATATCACTGAATGTGGTGAAAAATTCACAAATTTCAAAGAGAGATTCGCACATCACAGCAACACTGGAATAAGGCTGAGGGGAGTTTAAATGAATGAAAGCGACCAAAGAATACAGGGCGAATACGAATTGATTTCGAGTCAACTGCGGCAATAGTAATGAATTGGCCGGATGCAGGAGTGTTCAGACGGACATTGGCTTAGGACGCAAGAAATACAATATTCACAAGAATGATGTAAGAAAATGGTCGGTAATGCATATTCGTGTTCATTTAAAAAGGTGATTGGCGTTGAGACAGAGGAGGCAGGGAAGAATTTCACGAAGTTCTGCAGAGGAATACTACCTTCCATAGATTTGTTGATATGAGAAGGAATAGTACCCCCTGAAGAGGGGAGACAAATTTCATGAGAAGTAGTGTTTGTCATCTGGTGCCGGCAGTTCGCAGCTGGTGGAAGATGGATGAAGTTCCAGGAAGGAATAACCAGCAGTCGGAATGCCGTGTCCAGGAGGAGCAAAATAAGGCAAGACAAGGGTGAGAACCTTTGCAATGGGCCAGGCTATGCTGGTTAATTGGCGAATACATCATTCTGTTGAGTTTCTTTTGGTTTTTCTGTGTGCTTTTTGGGCTTTTTGGACAAGGGTTGGCCGCGGTTTTTGTTCGCTGTTTCATCGTAAGAAGAAGGAGGGCATCACCGAATCTGAACCGATCACTATTTAATTGGAAGTCCCTGCACGATGGCTTCGACATCGAAGGGTCTTGTAGTGAGAGTTATTCAGTAAGCTTCCGAGTAGCATATGCAGCTATAACAAGACTTCTTATGGGTTGAACCCGGTGACTAGATCGCATTCGCGGTAGCCCGCCTTTGGTGCGGTTCTAGACGGGCAGAGAAAAAGATAAGCTGTCTGAACGATATGTTACAGCCATGCAACATGATGGCCGGGTGGTTCTGAAATTGAAAAAGGGAAGATCTCATTCTGAGAGATGTTCTAGCTGAGGGTTAGCTTCAGCAAAATAACAGGTAAGAGTATGGAGGTTGGAAATGAGGCACAGTGGTCTTGGTGAGATGAGGAGTCGTTGGTATTGTGATTCGGTGTTCGTGAGGGCTAACTGGGCTTATAGTTCTAGGCAAAGTCATTGATTACCACCTCGGCCGTTCACCGGGAAGCCTAATATTTCGGGGTTAATAAAGCCATGGAGGTGCTTTTGAACTATGGTTTGAGGGCTACTTGAAAAAGCAGCTGGGCATCACGAAGAACCCTGAATGGCATGTTTGCATAATAGGTCTAGGGGATATATGGCAGATCCCACAGTGGAGCTTTACAGGTCACAAGGAAAAAAGCTTAAAAAAGAAAAAGTGGAGATTAAAATGACCCAGTGGGATCGATTTTATCTATAAATACCATTAATATCGTGCTGTGTAGGAAGTGGAATACCTCCCATCAGCTCAGACCTGACCCTGTGGAAGGGAAACCCCCGCATTGCCCCTGTCTGCTTGACATGCTTTTGGTTCCTACATACCAGGCTGGCTGGGGTGACAGCGAGCTGGTCTCTCCACATATGTTTACCCACCTCCCGCTCTAATTTTCAATCACCTCGTACCCTCCCACGCATGTCTGGCATGCTTGGTTACATCAGCTACAAAACCACCGAGGCTCTGGACAAGAAGTCGATACATCAGACGACAGACACGTCTTATCAAAGCGCTAGTTATATCCGTGTAAATATTATTGCATATTTAAACATACATGCAAGAACGTAAAGAAAAGCGCCCGTATCTTTCGCCCAGTTACCTGTTTTTCCTCCTTTTTGTATGAAAGCGGCGTTCCTCTGGTCCTAGAATCCAGCCTACTCTCCAGCTTAGAGCCTTACCTAACAGCGACCTGCAGCATTAGGCCTAAAGATACCCCACGGTAGAATTTGTCATATATCCTCCGGATCTATCACCTTAACTTGCCATTTGGGTTCTCAGTGTGTCCCAGCTGCTTCCTTGTGACCTGTGAAGCTCCACTGTGGGATCTGCCATATATCCCCTAGACCTATTATGCAAACATGCCATTCAGGGTTCTTCGTGATGCCCAGCTGCTTTTTCAAGTAGCCCTCAAACCATAGTTCAAAAGCACCTCCATGGCTTTATTAACCCCGAAATATTAGGCTTCCCGGTGAACGGCCGAGGTGGTAATCAATGACTTTGCCTAGAACTATAAGCCCAGTTAGCCCTCACGAACACCGAATCACAATACCAACGACTCCTCATCTCACCAAGACCACTGTGCCTCATTTCCAACCTCCATACTCTTACCTGTTATTTTGCTGAAGCTAACCCTCAGCTAGAACATCTCTCAGAATGAGATCTTCCCTTTTTCAATTTCAGAACCACCCGGCCATCATGTTGCATGGCTGTAACATATCGTTCAGACAGCTTATCTTTTTCTCTGCCCGTCTAGAACCGCACCAAAGGCGGGCTACCGCGAATGCGATCTAGTCACCGGGTTCAACCCATAAGAAGTCTTGTTATAGCTGCATATGCTACTCGGAAGCTTACTGAATAACTCTCACTACAAGACCCTTCGATGTCGAAGCCATCGTGCAGGGACTTCCAATTAAATAGTGATCGGTTCAGATTCGGTGATGCCCTCCTTCTTCTTACGATGAAACAGCGAACAAAAACCGCGGCCAACCCTTGTCCAAAAAGCCCAAAAAGCACACAGAAAAACCAAAAGAAACTCAACAGAATGATGTATTCGCCAATTAACCAGCATAGCCTGGCCCATTGCAAAGGTTCTCACCCTTGTCTTGCCTTATTTTGCTCCTCCTGGACACGGCATTCCGACTGCTGGTTATTCCTTCCTGGAACTTCATCCATCTTCCACCAGCTGCGAACTGCCGGCACCAGATGACAAACACTACTTCTCATGAAATTTGTCTCCCCTCTTCAGGTGGTACTATTCCTTCTCATATCAACAAATCTATGGAAGGTAGTATTCCTCTGCAGAACTTCGTGAAATTCTTCCCTGCCTCCTCTGTCTCAACGCCAATCACCTTTTTAAATGAACACGAATATGCATTACCGACCATTTTCTTACATCATTCTTGTGAATATTGTATTTCTTGCGTCCTAAGCCAATGTCCGTCTGAACACTCCTGCATCCGGCCAATTCATTACTATTGCCGCAGTTGACTCGAAATCAATTCGTATTCGCCCTGTATTCTTTGGTCGCTTTCATTCATTTAAACTCCCCTCAGCCTTATTCCAGTGTTGCTGTGATGTGCGAATCTCTCTTTGAAATTTGTGAATTTTTCACCACATTCAGTGATATTGTAAACTCTGATCACGCTTACATACGTGCCTCTCGACCACGGTCCAGAAATATACCATTATTAATAATAATATTATCAGGAGGTCTCATTCTACCGGAAGTTAATTGGGGAAGCAGGATCACACCAAAAGGACCAAGAGGCTACAAGTTTCTGCAGTGGCTCCATTAGCATGCAGCCAAGCAGCACGTGAAGCAGACTACTAGACACAGAGGTGGACAGCACCCGCCTTTCCTCGATTACATCATAGAGTGGCACCATCAGGACGCTAAAGAAGTTAAGTAGAAAGAGCCACTGGGCAAAAATTAACATGTAGCTCTAAGGGTCACACTAACACTGAGAACAGGATTCAGCAATCCAAGAATTTGATCAGTGGACGACCGACCTCTATAAGAAGCGGTCCAGTCTCACTTACTCTGGCCTACTATCTTTGGGCTAGATGGAAATTATTTTATATTGCTGGTTCAACACTATGAGGGAGCGGCGCGAATTCGTGGAGGCGACCTGGTGAGTTAAGCTTTGGAGGGTCTCTGAGAACTAGCTGGCATCAGAAGAACGTGAATATTGCCTACAACTGAGAGAGCTGGAGAGCAATTAACTTTTTGTAGTTCCAAGGGGGAACAAACCGTCTGCTACTGGTACGCAGGCTGCTTGCAGGATATTGTGATGAGAAAAGTCCACCCATTTTTTGCCATCAGGCGGGTAACGGAAGTCCTGGGATACGGCATTATGGTACCACTATTTGAACCCCCATTTTTGAAATTCAGCTCTTCGGTGGAACATTGGCTGCTAAGAAAGATAACTTAAGGCACGGTCAAGACGTGTTCCATGGAACCTCGGAGCTGGGAGATAGGAAGAACTTCCCGGATGTTTTTTTGGAGTACTTCTATAACCTTAGGCACTTTATAAGAAGTAGGTTTTGTATCGGTGTTCACTTCTATCTTGCTTCAGAAACCTACGTTCAGCAGAGGGGTAAAGAACAAACCATAGACAGGGTTGGACAAATGGGTTCAGCACATAATAACAACAGTAGTTTGGTTCGAGGGAAGTCCGAAGCATGCTCGGTAGCCAAATGAAACGGCTCACCTGAGGTCACCAGGGCTTACATTCAGAAAATAGATGAATGTGTCAAATCGCTGTTTGAGAAAAGATCGGGTACTTTAAACTGGACTGATAGTAGAGCTCTGTTAATCTGAAGGCCAGGGCCAGGTGGTGGAGTCGATCGGAGTGATTAGAGGCGACTGAAGCTTTTGAATATCAACACGAAAAAGGCAAATTCAGAAGGCCCCACAGGGAAAGCAAATGAGGAGGATGGAAACTTAAGAGCCAGTACTCGTTATGGAATACGGTAAAATTCAGCGAAAAGCTGCATCGGACGGGATAGATATAGTTAGAATTCCGCTGAGGGAAAGGGGAGAAGAACCGGCTGTGCCATACAGAAAAATTGGTCAAACAGTTAACTGGTACCCACTGGTGGGGGCGACTGGAAAATGCACTTCATTCCAAAATGACCACCTCTCTCAAGAGAGGCTGTGGATGAAGTAAAAAGAAGTGGGTTGATGAGGACAGTAACCTGGAGCAATGGATATTCTTCGGGTGACGAAAGCTGACAAGGGCGAGCTCGTTGGATTGACTTGGCAGGAGATTAGGTGGGAAACCTGACATCACAGAATAAAGCAACAACACTTACCGGCCGGCAATTCCATTCCGCAGGTAGGAAACCATTGGTCTATTAGTCATAGGTTATTTGTTGTACCCTCAATTAAGGTCCGAATAAGAAAATGTTGGAAATCAATAGAGCTTTTGATATCGTCGGTAAAAGGGAAAGGGCAGCCAATGGCGAATTAAGGGAAATGCTATCAATATAGAGTGGAAACGACCGTGGGCCCAGAACACTGCCTTGCAATAAGCCGCCAATTGCAAGAGCTGGTGTTGTATCAAAGCCATATTTAGAGGCGTAGATCGGTCCCACAAATATGAAGTGAGACATGTTCACAGTGAGCATGAAACCCCCGCGCACTTAGTTCACAGAGCAAGCTGGTGTGCGGGACCCGATCAAAAGCCTTAGTCATGTCGAAGAAGATATTCGCCGGCAGTTTTTCCTCATCTGCCAAGCCGGTAGCTAAACTGAGAAAGTCAAACTTGGAAGCGTTGCAGGAGCGAGCTTGGAGAACGCAGAGCTGCTCGGTATTGATATGATTCTGACTCAAAAAGCGACTGACTGACTGTTCTTTAGCCAGTCATTTCAATCTTGATGGGTAAGGGGTGTGTCTTGTTGGGCTGTAATTACTTGGCTCAAAAAGAGATACCACTTTTTGGTGGAGTTATTGTAGATCTCTTTCATTGTGGAAAAGACACCGCTCCTGAGGAAGAGGACCAATATAGGGAGCAGCAACGGTGTGATGTTGGTTCCACCTAAACTAAGGAGTACTTGTAAGAAGCCACCGGGACCAGGGCTTGTTGAGCGGCGAATCCGTAGCGGTGGCTCAGACGTACTGGAGAGTTAATTCTAGGCAGCATATAGTGTGACTGCATGATGGAGCAAGTTGGGGGGGCATCGGCTGGTGATTATTATCCCACTGACACTAAGACAAAGGAACAAGACACTCCGGCGACTGCTTTAGGGGATGTGATATGGACTTTCTCAATTTGTAAATACGGTATCTTCGAAGAAAGCCATCCGTTTCTGCTTCTCACTAAACGGGATGGCTTGGAAGATTTTTCATCCTTTCTCGAAGCTTGGCTTCCTTGTTTTGGAGTAATATTATTAGGAGATTGCTGAATACTCTGGGAGGGGGGATATATCAAGGCAGGTGTCATGAAACTTTAGATCAGCCGCAAGGATTTTCCGGAGCTTGCTCCACCTCCTCTTGAGAGCCAAAGCACGCGATTTTCTAGGCTTTTGTGGTGCTGCCATTGCTGTAGTTTTGAGAGTGGGATTGGTGAAAACCCGGCCAGAAGCAGGCTGTGGGTCATATGTGACGGAGGTATTGTCTCAAAAAGTTTCGGACCCAAGGTGCCGACTAGCTTAGTTCAGTAAGCAGATAGCTCCGGCTGTCGGATTCTGGTAAGATCGAAGTTGGGCTGAGAAGAGAAGGCAGCGAGGCACTATCATTTGTCTTCTACCGGGAAACTGACCCATAATTTTAGCACCCTTATCGGACACCCCTAGGGTGGAAATTAGGTCCAGTAGGTTGTTTATCCCTGACGGAGAATTCGCATGTTGGGTCCAGAGACCCGCTTCAATGCAGGAAGTAAAGTTTTTTGTGTTGTTTGGGGCTGAGCGGGTTCGCCAGCAGGTGCCAGGTGCGTAGAGGTCAACAAAGGCCGGTTTATGGACCGATGGAAACCGGGTGAATTGCTAAAGATACGAGCAGAATAGAGGCGGTTACCGATGGATTTGGAAGCTGAACAATGCGACCAATGTATAGAGGTGGACTGTATGCTGGAATGGTCAACCGAATGGACCTTGGCACGATATCTAGAGTTTGGTGGAGGAAAGGGCACTCGGAAAATTTGGGACTTATGTAACAGGAGACCTACACCGCGACTAATTCTGTTCTTTCTAAACAACCGGCAGCCAGGAAGCCAGAATAAGTGAAATGAAGTGAAGGCAGCTGGCCAGGATTTGGCCATGAATATGGAGTCATGACTCCTGGACCGAGCGATCCAATGAACAAAATTAAAATTACTCAAATTGGAAAGAGCGTTAAATTTGGAAAGGATAAATTAGTATGGCACTAAAGGTAGGAGACTGCTTTCTCGAGGTCGGCAGGTTGGGTTTCGATGGATAATCCCTGGTATCTTTGGTCGGGATGATGCTTAGAGTGCAGCTTTACTAGTGATTCCCGGAAGACCCAGCTGATATTCGTTGTGGGGTTTGCTGGAAGAGGCGGAAAAGTGACCCTTTGGAACTTGAGAGCTGGCAAAGGGTGAAAATGGAGGTTGATAATTCAAATGGAATATCTGGGAACCCTGGAGTATCAGCTGCATCAAGATGCAGCCTGCTGCTCAGGAGGAAGACTAGGGGAACGAAA
Organism: Fasciola hepatica; assembly: GCA_948099385.1. NCBI lineage: Eukaryota > Metazoa > Platyhelminthes > Trematoda > Plagiorchiida > Fasciolidae > Fasciola > Fasciola hepatica. The sequence goes on along the minus strand of CANUEZ040000012.1, from coordinate 621,791 downwards.
GCTGTCGGTGACTTTGAGGGACGGGACGGTCAGTGCTGCCGGGCACTCAGAAGTGCAGGCCGTGAAAGAAGGTTAGGGCTGACAGCTTATGTGCGGGAAACGGGTGAGGACTATGTGATACACAGCAACCAAAGGGCCTATGACGCACGGTTTGGGGATGGGCGGTCGAAAGTGTGGGTGAAACCAAGAGCTGCAGCAACTGGCGGTTGTGTAGGGCAAATAGATTGCTCTCAGACAGGAACGCAGAGAGGCCTTTGAGGCTTATTCGTGACATTATGATGGATGCAGGTTTATGAATCATCGTACGCGGGTTATTCGTTAAGCGTTTGCTATATTTTAAGGAACGGGGACATGACCAGGCCGAGCTGAAAGGTGTCAGCTTGTTTTAGGTGAAAGGGGCTATGGCTTCGGTGGAATACGGAAGCCGTCGATAGAAACTCCGACTAGATGGCACATGGGGAAGCAGTGATTGACTAGAATAGTTTCTAAAGTCGGTGTGGAGGGCGTTGAAGAATAATTATTGACTGGATAGCGAGTACGACGTAAAAGTGGCCTTCTAGGATATGTTGTTCCGGGTGGCTAAAATGAAACATCTGAATCGGGTAGATTGACTGATTTTGTCGGTGACGAAGGAGGCTTTGTGCCTGCTCTCTGCCTTGGAATGGTGTTTCCTAGATAGGATTAGGATAACCAGAGATTAGTACGCTTTGGTTTTGTTTGTCAAGAGGGGGGGGGGTATCAGGTGCACCTTTCAGATGTATATCATGGGGCTTGTTTACTCCAGATGGCTGGGTGAAGGGGTACTGGTACTGTCGGTGCCGCAGCACAATAACACGCCGAGTGCCACCGTGGCGAACAGTGGGCCACCTCTACTGTTTGTGCTGTATTGTTTGGTTTGCATTTATGAATGTGGGCCGCGATGTATGTTTCTCGCTAAAGGAGAGGGGTTTATCAGCGGTACCTATGATTCCGTTGAATGGGGAGGCAGCTGCGGCATCATTCTGCGTGCTCTTGAAATGCTTGACGCGGAGGTCAGTAGGGTACTGTACTGAGACTGGACAGCTGTGTTGTGGGTTAACTCGAGCTGCCCCATTATTAGACAGGAGAAATTGTCCATGCCAAATGCACCAAGCCCTTGCACATAGACTGAATCTACCAGGAATCTGTCAGGGACTTTGAGAGTTAGAGAAGTAAGGCACCTTTGCCCCCTGTTAATTAGGACGCGATGAGATCGGCTTCTCACTCAGCAGCCGTCAAAATGTGGGGTTCTCATAATTTCTAAGGCGGGGCAGTGCAAGGCAAAGGAGTTGGCTTTTACCTCCCCCGAGGAAATCTATCATATAACGGTTGACAGTGTTCACTCTAGGAGACTAGCCCTTTTGCTACCTTCATCCTCAAAATCACCGTGGGATACGGTGCAATCATTTATTCCTCAAGCTTGTTTGGAAGAGCTATTTTCCTGTCAAAACAAGGTGATGGGGTTCCCCAGGATTCGCTTGCTAGAAGAACAAGAAATAATGGCTTTTTGGCGCCTCTAAACGAATGACCTAGGTAATAAAAAACTAAATGGTCGTGGAGTGCTCGTGGTAAACGAGCTGAGTTGAGTTGATAAGATGGCCTCCGCCACAATTTCCTGGGATTGTGGGGTATTGACCCAACTTCTCCGATTTGGGCAGATATTTTCTCACTCTCTCATCCTAAGAAGCAGTTATTAATTCACATTGAAAAGGATTTTTAAATCGGTAAGCAGCCTTAGAAATGCATTGAGGGAAATCCCTGGACTCTTTTGAGGTAAAGAAACGTCCTAAAACGATGCAATTTCCAGTAATACCACGGATAGCTTGGTGAAACATACCCAAATAAAAGCTGAAACCCTAAGTGGGTTGTTGAACTAGCTCTACTCAGTGGTCGGTCGACTATTTACGTTAAGTCCCCATCCAAACCATCACACAGACGGCTGGGTCCATATCCTCTCAAATGAATGACGAACGTGGGAATTTGCTGGAACATTAAGGCATGTGAAAATTCGGCTATCAAACTTTGACCAGCTCACCCTCGTCCAAATGTGAAGGGACCTCATCCAGGAAGCAGCAGACCTGGAAAGCGCCGTTGGCTCCTCAGAAAACCATGCTTTCCTTTCAACAACAGAGCTCCTCCTACCAGATGATCCATAATCTTTTCTCGTGAGATCATTTTAAGGACACAGAACCCAGCCGTTGAAAGACTTATTGGTATGTAATTTCCCGCCCCGCCTTTTGACACAACCCTATGTGTATGAAGAACCTCAGCAATCTCCTCATCCGGAGGAGGTGTGGCTGTTTTTAGGGCAACGGTGAACAACCGATTTATAAATTCAGTAATAAATGCTTTCGCAGCCCAGCAAAGGCCGGATGTATGCCTTCTGACCCCGCCGCCTCACCGGAGGTCTACTTTTTGATGGCCTACGCAAACTGATCTGGACTTATTAGGTCTTCCTTCTGTGTTTTCACCTGACTTGCTATACTTTCAATGCAATCCCGAGTCCACGGTGTGCACCTGCTCGAGGTGACACTTCGGAGCTTCCGCCTTTTAATCACTTATTGTGGTTTGTTGCGTTGTATCCAACCACATATCCTGCTTTAGTTACCAGGGCTGACTTGATCTGCAAATAATTATGATTCACCTTTGAGCAGGACTTGACGTTTGTCGCCAATACCCGTTCACTCCTTGACTGACAGTCCATCTGCATTTGCAGGGCCACAGTGAAGGTTTTCACTATCCACAGCTGTTTTCCATGTCCACCGTGCTGGTTAAACAAACCCCACAACCTACTTTCCCGTTTTTCAGCTTTGCCCGGCTTTTCCTCCACAGCAGCTTATACTGTGTTCTAACAGCACGCAACGGAGCAAAAGCCTCAGTTAGAGCTGCAACACTGGCCCTAAGGGACGTTCGTTCTTTCTCCACTGTATCGTGCTTCTAATCACATTCCATTCCTATGGCCACACTGAGAGATATCGGTTATCGGTTCTTCTAAAGTGTCGCCTTCTACTTTTGGGTGCAGCAATAACCTTGGTCCTCATGAGATGGGCGTCTTGATTCTTCCTCCCGAAAGCAGCATTGACTCTCAAATTATCGACGTCTTTCGGGAATTTGGCCATGACGGTCCCCAGTGATCTTGGAGATGGCCCTAGTCTCCACCTAGTCGGCACCTATGCATACTGTATCAGGGCCCGTTTGGGAACAGAGCCTAATATGCGGGCTGCAACTCAACCTCTCAAATACCACAGGGCTTCCAGGTCTATTCAGGATAGATCCGTGGTTACCTCTACCCTTCAGACCCAGAGGGTTTTCCGATCGAACACTCAGGGTGGAAGGTGTAATTATAATCTTCAGCGGATGGACTACTGTAGATGCAGATAAGCTTCGCACAATCAATATTCAGATTAGTTTGAGACGAAAACCCTGAACAAAGCTACATGGAAAGGCTTCTTACAGAAGCTGCTCGGGATTCCATGCAAAGCGAAGCATTACCCCTCCCCCTCTAGTCCATCGTCCCAGCTAGCCCGAGGATACAGGAGACTCGAAGTTTCCTCAGACCTTCCCTGTCTAGCCGCTATAGCCGGGTTCCGTTGTAGATGTGGAGAACCCCCGCAAAACCCTCCAATAATAATCTCTAGTTCTGCAAGTGGTTTCTCTTGTGAGTCTATGGTGAATGGTATAGCGTTGAGCACTCCAAGTAACTCGTTGGCACATATTTTAAAGGGAGGATTCGCACAATTCAACAACAGTAAAAGGAAAACCAGAAGGGTTTAAACGAAGTAAAGTGACAAAGGTGTACATGGTAAATAGTTTTAAATTTCAAACCAATTACAGGTAATAGAAAAGTAGGCCACACATGAGGATTTTGGGGCGAACGTCGTCCCGGAATGCAGAAAATACCATATTTGCGGAGATGATGCAGAAAATGACTGGCGATGGTTTCTCAGATTCACAGAAAATCAGTGATAGCTTACAAAACAAGCTTGCAGGTAATAATTGCTTAAAGACGACCAGGCTCATGCGGGATATTGACCCACGGCCTCCGACTTCAAAGACTGAAGAGGATGCTTACAGTTATAGAAAGAAGCAGTATCCTCTGGAGAAGTTGAAACAATTCTCAAGAAGAACAACAAGTACAGTCCGAGGACCAGAATTTACGTCTGAATAAAAAAGGGAAGAGTCTCAACACCTGGTAGAATACCTGACAAGTAGAATGCCATGTCGAGGAAAAACCAAGTGTTGAAAAAGGGCAATGGAAAACTTTTGCTTTGGAGTAGGCCCGGTAACTCTGAAAAAAGGAAGAAAATTTACTTTTTGCTGAGAGTGCTAGGGCCTTTCTGGGTTCGTATTGGGCATAATCTTCGAAGGCTTGTAGCGTCTTACATTCGTGTGCTTGCCATATTGAGGCACCTCGGGAGAGGGTAGGGGGAGAGAACTTCGTCAAATCTAGACCTGTGGTTGCCAAACATATTTAACCTCCAGCCTCACATTCTCTGGTACTCTTCTCTCGATGGCTTTTATTGCTCTGGAGACCAAACTGGCCCCTTTACCCGGCCTTCTCGCCCACAGGCTGATCGGCTATTCGCAAGTAACCAGAATGATGCCTCATAGGCTACATTTCGAGATCCTTATAGTCTGGTCGCCCGATCGTGGACTACATGATATTTACGGACAGTTGGCCTCACCGAGCAAACTTGTACTAATCCCAGTGGTACGAGGCGCAGTCGGATTCACCGCTTCCGCCGGGGCATAACAGGAGAGTGCAGTTGTCTGCAGCGATGTGCGGGCCCAACCAGGTTGACGAGTCGCACCTCGTCTGCAGAAGTGGGTTTCAGGTTGGATGCTCAGGGCACGGCCAGCCTAAACCGCTGGCACCAGTTGCGGATTGAAAAACACCATCCCATGCTTTTTATTACTATCTCCCGTTATCTCCTCCAACGTCCCTGAACAAGATCTACCCCACACTCGGCCATTTTTTAAGTCAACGAACGCACAAATTTTCGTTCGACTCAGAAAAAGACGCTAATAATGTTTTTTTATCGACATTTTTCCCCACCGAATAGCCTTCTATCATTACCCTCATTCTACCTCATCCAGTTACCATATTCTCTACCCCAAATCATACAACGGTCTCACTATTAAGACATTGTCGCTGTGAACGTTAAATTTCCCGACAAAAGCTTGAGGCGATCAGTAATCCTCTGGAGTGTTTGTATGTCACAACTCGAGTTGTTTAGACAAAACCGTCATTCAAATATCATTCCCCTCATCCACCAGCGATACCGCAAAGCACGAAGTGGTCCCAATTCCAGAGCTTCATCTGCGTGACACCAACTTCCTTCTGTTTCATCGTATTGAATCTTCCCCAGCAGCTCCAGTCCTTATGCTTCAGCCTTTCCTGATGGTCACTTTGGTAATGAAGTATCCCAAATCCGGGGCCTCGATGGTTCGGCTGTTCCGTCAGTGTCCCACTCGAGACATTCTTCAGCACATCTAGCTATGCAGTCACCTCCAAGCCCAGACAGTTCCTCCTCTGAACTACCCTCGTACGATTCTTTTGGCCCGGTATATTTTCTCCTCTCACGTCTACTTTTTGCCATCTTGTGACGCTCCCATGCTATTTACCAATGAATCCATGGTCCTATTACATTTCGCCCGCCTTTCAGTTTCCACCACTGTTCTACCACATTATCGCTGTCGGACATCTTTGATACAATCCTTAAACCTGCTTCCCACATCCTTAGCTGAGGATAACCCACTCGTAATACAGGTTATCTTCAACCTGTTTGTCTCCCAAATGTTTCAGGTTGGACCTCCCTAAATTTACCTAGTCACTCGATCATCTACGCTTCTTGACAGTTCCAATAACGCACTACTTCTAGTTGATTCCATCGGATATCCAACACACGTTCCAGTTTGACTCTCTTCTGGTTTTGACTCTGCTTTCCTTGTATGTCAGCCTTGTAGTCACCTCAAGTAAAAGAACAAATAAGCACAACTTCACCCACCTTTTAATTATCGTCATTTCTGCCATACATTTACCACAGCTGGGCACCTGCGCTGGATACCAGCTTGGGGGCAGATTGCCAGCCCTTTGCTGGAAATGAACTAAATACACTCCAGAGGTCCAGTTGTTTCCCTAATACCACCTGTCAGGCTCTCATCAGCATATCTCGTCACGCGATCATCTGCATGTCTTGACAGCTGCACTTATGCTCCACCCTTATTAGACTTCACAAGGTCGTCGTACATATACTTCACCGTCCTCTTTGTTTACCAGCTAACCCGAACAAATCTTTTATTTGAATAGCATTTGACTTACCAGTCAACTTTCTCCATTCAGCTCCACCAACTTTCAAAGATCGTGCTTTGACGCTACACCCCATTGAAAGTGTGCTCTCCAAAACCTCTAGCTGGATATCAATTATTCACTATGTTGTAAGCCTTACTTTCTGTTCTATCTGCATACTTTCTGTCCCCGGGGAACACCTCACAGCTCCTTCGGCATCTCATTTCTGCTTTTTAAAGTGTCATTAAAATTATCTATTCAAGTTCTCATCCGTCATAAGAACAATTTTTCCGTATTGTCGTCAAAGCTTTTGTCGAAAGACTTTCTGTCACTGCACTCACACTCGCGACTTTGCTTCGATACTATCCGTAATCCTGAGCATTTTTCTTCCTCCCGCCTTTTATATGCTCCTACGTCTCGACCACAAAGCCGACTTTACCACCTACTGGGTGACGTGTCCATCCGACTTTCTAATTCTATTTGCAGGCGATGGTTGACCTGACCACCACTACTCTCTTTCTTTTGCATCGCCCATCTGTTTATCCAACGGTCTCTTTCATGGAATCACTCGTCCCATGCGATCATGCAACCAAGCACGCTTCGGGTGTCATCGGAACAAACCATTATTTTATTAGTAATTATGTGCCCTCGTATACTGGTAGACATGGCCCCATTATCGGACCGGTCTTGTTGTAAGAAGTTGTTAGTTAAACTCGGGTAAACGTGGGGGGCATCGTCAGGACGGCTTGTGGATAGAACCTGACAACTAGATCGTGTTCGCTGCCGTCGGTAATATGAGCGGTCGTAGTGAAGTAGAGGAACATTCTGTTGGGAGTAATACGGACAAGAGATATGATAATCTGGCGATTCTGAAGTTAAAAATGGACGTGTAGCTGCCTGAGAGATGCTCCAGCTGGAGGCCAAAGCGCGCCAGATAGGAAGCTGAAAAAAGGATTTCAAAGGAATGCCTAGTTTTGTCTTGTTTCTCTAAAGAAAGGGATGGTTGGAGCCGCTGATAACGGCGGCAGGTTGTGAGAAGGGTTTGTCAGCGGGAACCTCTTGTAGGCAGCTTGTTGGGTGTGATGTTAGCTACAACAGGAGGGAACCGCAAAAGCCCTGAGCTCCGTGTTCGGTTAGTTTAAGGAGTGCCGGACACGATCAAAAGCTATGGTTGCTTCAAGATGCATACCAACGACAGATTATAGCCATCAGCGGTCGTGGTTTTGTAGAGAGGAGGTGGCGGTGGTAGTGGCAAGTGGGGTGCGAAAGGAATTCGAGAGACCATGCTACCCAGTCAGGATGATATTATGAGGCAATCGGCAGTCAGACATCCGTTGTTTGATGAGGCGTTTTATTGATCCAGAAGCACTTTGAGGTTGGTTGATGGGACGGCGGTTTTACGGGTCACATATTGGACCTTCCCTCGTTCGTAGTGAGTTCTAAATGTGGTATTAGGTGCTTGATGGAGGGGTCAGTGCAGTCGGTAAGGTTAGGGAGTCCGTGTTCATGAAAGCAGCGGGGTTGAAGTGGAGTGCCTTGGATATGGTGCCGGGTAAGGTGACATGCTCAATGTTAGCTGAAGCCAGAACGAGGATGCCAACGAACTTTTTCGGATTTCTGTTCTTCAGTGGGTATGCCAACTTTGCGCAAGTATCATGAAGTTCTTGCTTTGTGATTAAGTCGTTGGCCGTGGATCGGATTGCCATCGAGAGAAGTTGGAGCTGCAAGAATGAAGATGAGTCACTGCTCTTGTGATGTGCCTTCTGGAGCTTTAGGAATTTGTTTTGCATTCGCGACGGGATGAAATATGGACTCCGCTCCATACGATAAGAGCGGTAGCGATTGCGAACAGAAAGCTGAGTGGGTTAGAATATAGTTAACCTCTGGCCTGCTGAGGGCTGGTTTGCAGGATGAAGACGTCCCAGGTTTTTGATAGAAGCCTGCAGGCAGGGTTATCCCAGTCCTTTGTTAGAGAAATTTGGCTGAGCCAGTAGGACTCGCCATAAGACTGTGGGGCGGAGAAGGTGCACGAGAACATTCTACAATCACTTCTTGGGGGGAGCGGTCGAGCTTTTCATCTCAAATAACCAATGAACCAATAGTAAACAGTAGATCAAGGGATAATTCTTCCTCTAGTTGGGGCAGATGCTTGTTCGACCCACCGCCCTAAGCGGGTAAATGGCATAAGGTCCAAAAAATTGTCTGGGGCAGATGGAGTATTCTGACAAGTGTTCTGGCCATTGAGGTCCCAAGCAGTGAGCTTGGGGGAGCACGGCAGCAGTGGAGGGTAAATGGTTGCGCCAAACACCTCGGTAAGATCCGTAGCCGCGGAGTTAAGTGGCCGATGGAAGCAACCAGTATGAAGGTAGGAGTTAGGTAAGGGAATTGGTAACCACCAAGAATCCCAAAGGGCGTCCACATTTGGGTGGCTGATTGGAAAAGTCGGTAGGCGGTTTTCTGATGAAGATTAAACTACCTCCTTACCGGCGGGGCCCGTTCCTTTGGAACATCACGTAATCAACTAGAAAGATTTAATAAAACGGAGTGGAATCAGTTTAAGAAATTTCAGCTGTACTTCCCTCACCACCCCTGAGATTGTGAACTGGAAAATACAGTCTCATTTATCCCGCTTAGCGTGGCTCAAAAACTGAACTCTACAACCAGTTATGACATCATCAGTTCGGCCCCCAATCTATACCCCAGCTAAGTTTCTTTTGTAATTTTATGCAGAACCTAATCTTCTCTTCCGCTGAATGACTACTCTAGGTGAAGTGCTATCTTTCCCATTGAAAGTTTTAGCCACACTGATGCTTTTCCTTTTTTAGTCTCACATTTCATGGCCTCAATCTGTCTTGGTGATCCGCCGCATCGGTGTGCCCGTGCTTTACTTTTGTTCTTCTTTCCGCTAACCGTTGCTCCTCAGCTGGACTTTACCCAGACTGCGTTTCTCAATCTCATTTCCCTTTCCAGTTATCCTCAATGTCGGTCAACCGCTTCGGGAACTACACTGACCACCTTCCTGGCTGGTGCGCCTGGATAATAATGTTGTATGGCCGTCTGCGATCGTTGATGCCGTTGGCTCTGTTGTCCAAGTCCCCACAACCTGTCCAGTTGGTCCTGGAACGTGGACCCTTTATCGTGGGTGCTCAGTTCTCTGTACAGCCATCAATGAACACTAACGCCAATCCCAACTGTGCGGGGCGCGGCCAGATCTCCTGCTTTGGCCGGCGCACATCGGGCTTGCAGGCCATCTGCAAAGATGTGCGAGCGCAACTAGGCTGGTTTATCACACCTCCTGTGTTCACTTCACGAAGTGTTCTTTAGTTTGGGTGTCCAGCGCACGGTCAGCCCCACCCACTAGCACCGGTTGCGGATTGCAAGCTCCAACCCTCCTCGCCCTCCCGCATTTATCACTGTCAGTTGCGGACCGCGTGCTCCTACCATACTTCCGCCACGTTTCGCTCGTCTATCTTTCTTGTCAACACTCTCATCACTTCCCATCCGTGTCTTTCTACTTCTGTATGCACACCAATCCTCTCTGTTTTTGTTTCTATCGTGTTTCACAATGACAACCCTCACTGCATGAAGTCACTCCCGCCCTACCCATTTTACTCTGCTCAAACCCGAAATATATTCTTTTCCATCCATTTGCCCCTGTCGGCTCATAATCAGTATTCACTTGGTACCTCCATACGCTTATAAGGCTGATTGATCTCATACCTCACTAGCTATCATTCTGCGATGTCCTCTTTTTTCCATCTTATACCCCCCGCCATTACCCCCCAGACACATCCGCAACCACGACCAATCCTCATATATGAACTTGCCGTTCCATACTTTGCATTTTTTTTACTACCGAATGTATTATCTTTTTACCCCCTCCGTATTTTCCATGTCTGAATCCGTAATTCTTCTGTGGATCGTCCTCTCACCCACTGAACCGACTAGAAACTTCTGGCCCAATCACTAGCTGCACTCAATTCTCCACTTCCATCCTCCCAACTCCGAAGCACTGCTATTTTTTGTACGTTTTTGTTCTATCACAGGCTTTTCCGTCCGGATGCTTTTCTTTTCTCGGTCTTCAGCCCGTGTCATCTGCAGTGAAACAATCTGACTTATCATCTCTTACCTGGTATTTTCTGGTCAACACTCTCGTCTGATTCGTACGTTGCTCGCCACAGACATCTTCACTGTGCCTTTCAGGCTGCGCCGCTTTTCCGCGTTCCACCCAGTGTAATGTCACCGTAACGTCATCACTCTCGCCCACAGTTTCAAAACATGTGATCTGCCATTACCTGAATTTTCTGATCCTCCACTTCCTTATCTCTTTTCCATGTTATTCGCCGTTACAACTGATGCATCTTCTTACCGCAGTTCTTCTGACCTCCAAGTGACCTTTCCCCAGTGGTCTTTTACACCTCTCCAACCACCCCGTACTTCCAGCCGTTCTGCATTCTCCAGCCATTTTCACGGCCATTTTCCTGCCGCATAATGTATGTCCACTCAATAATGCTTCATTCATGTTTGACCGCCACCATATGTCACACCTGCAATAATCAAACTGTTTTCGTCGCTCCATTCCTTCATATTCTCTCGCTTGTCAACTTCTGCTAACAGCCATCACTTCTGTGCTTCCAAAGTTGGTTCCCCTTTGCTGTTGATCCCCTATGTTCACCTGTCATAAAGAAATTCATCAGGGTCTATCTAAGTTTATTCCGCACCACTGATCCAACCCTACCTGTCTCGTCCAACCACTGCTACTTCCGTGTTCCATCTCTTTACTGCTATTTGCTTCTGCTGATATATATACATATATATTTTTGTATCCACATATTTCCTCTGCCTCCTTCAGTTCCTTGCCACCATGTCACCGCCACTCATGATATCCGTCCATTTTGTCAATAACTGTGCCTCTCATTACCTATCTCGATCCTCCCGCGGCATCGATGCCATCTGGCTCACTCTTTGCGCCTTGCATTCCAGCTCCCTATTTTCAAATTGACACCGTCCGTTTATGGCAATAACGCATAGTTCGTGGTCACCTAGTCCCCAGCTATACGACCAAATTTTTGTTCTTCTTTTCTTCTCTCCTTTTTTCCTTTTTTCTTCATAGCTTCTCGTAACGATAGTTCCTCATGTCGACTTTCAGTCCTCCTCTTGTAAAACCCCCAGTTTCCGTTCTTTCCTTTTTTGGCCCAGCCAGCCGCTCCTTCTGACCCTGACCTTCAAATTCATCGAGTCCATATTTGAATCCATCTCCGGGTTCACTTAAACTCCCCACATTAGGCTTTGGTGTGCACGCTTTTATCTCCTTCTCATATCTCCCCTATTTCTTCCCACCCTCCTTTGTGTCACGTATTTCTAAACTTTTCATGAGTTTTGAAGCTTGTAAAATTTCGATCATGAGCAAGGCAAGCTTCGTGCGTCTCCGAAAAATAAACTATTATTATTATATTAGGTTCTGAGGTTTGAGCAGTGCTTTGGATGGCGTTAATTTGGTTCGATATTGGACGGGCTTTTGTGGTTATGAAGGAGAAATTAGATGATTCTGGATGTCTTAGTGGTGACGGTAATTTAGATGATAGGGAGTTATTGGTGAAGACGAAGATGGAAATTCCTGTGATGTACACGGTGATGATGTTAGAGTGGCCTCAGTCTTTCCAAAAATTTGACAAGTGAAATCCTGGAGAGGGGTGTTGTAAGGAAGAAGGAATGGGAGGCACTGGTTGTAACCGTAGTTAGAGTGTGATGGGTGTTGTTGGAGAGGGCTGACGAGAAAAACTCGACCACGGTTAGTTAGTTATAATGGGTAAATCTTGTGGAATGGGAGGTTATGTGGCACAAGCAGATGGCCACCAGCTAGTGACCGGTAACGACGGGTTTATGGAGTAGTTGATATGGCGGACAAATTTGCAATGGAGAGGCAAATAGGAGAAAAAATAGGATAGATCGAGATGAGGTGGAAATCATAGGGCGGGTAACTGAGGCCGAATAAAAGGATTCAAGGCCACGGGTAGGGCCGATAAAAATTCGCTTGACTGTGCCATTTTCTCACTTTCCGCATACGCTTTAAGTTGATAGGCCTTGCTGTTTGGGAGGCGAAGATTTAGTTTCTGGGGACGAAACCTATAGTCGAGCCAACCTGCACAGGTGGACTGGGTGAAGCCTAGATACTTTCTAGAGGAGAATTTAGAGTGCAGCGGTTGGGCTCACAGGATAATTTGAGTTTTCAAGATTTCCGAGAGTATTGGGATGGATAGGACTTAACGGAGTCGGGGTAATGTTGTGGTGGGATATGGGTATAGATGATCAACCGGGAGTGGAGCCAGTAAAAGAGTTGGGTAGCCTATAATTTGGGGGAGCATGTGCTCGCTAGTAGGTGAGTCGGGGGATCACTCAACAGTTTTGCTGATGCCGAGGAGCTCATACCAGGCTGGTGATGTTTCGGGACAGTCAGAGTAGTAGGGGGTTTGCCCGGCGCCTCAGTTGGCAAGGACGTGGGCGTACTGCATAAATATTCAGCTCTATCGTGTTCTTGATAAATAGCTACATCGGATGATGGTCAGTGATAGGCTTACCAGAGTTTTTCCTTTTTTGGGCGAAGGGAGTGGGGAATATCGGTGGCTTTCATATCAGGGCCTTTCTTCCGGGTCTGACTTTTTTGAACTGCTCCTTGCCTTGGAGTTTAGTCAGGAAATGCCTTGGTACCGCTGGTGCTAGTTTCAGCCACGACTCAGGGTTGTCGGCTAGTAAAGACCGTGACGAAACTTCATTTGTAAACTAGAACAGGAGCGGACAGATGGGAACTGGAAAGTTCTGTAGTGTCTAGCACAGTGGCACGGCTGTGAATCGAGGTTCAAAACAGGTGAGATTATATATTTTGCTGTTGATAGAGGCACTTGGTCTGGAATGCTGAACACAATCGCACTGTTTGCCTTTTATACGCTTGTGAAGATTAAGGGAGCGAACCCGTCCGCGTTCTTCGTAGCCAATAGTAAGTTGGTTGGGTTATACAATGTGGTTTAATCAGGCAAGACCTTTTAATGCACCAGCTCACCGATGATAGCATCGACTGAGTAGGTTCCAGAGGACAGACTACTTAGATTTTTGCCTATCTCAGCAGTTTTTTCCATTGCTCTCTCTAAGCTGGTTCTGGCCCAACCACCAACGTGACACGGTTTATTGCCATTTCCCTCTAGGAGCTACGCACTTTGTGCCCTTTGCCCTGAAGAAATGCATCACCATGTGTAGCTGGCGACCCTTGTTTTCCAGTGCCAACGAAGCTGTTTTTGACTCTTGACTGTGGTTGCCAACCTCGTCGGTAAACCTTTTTCATTGAAGGAGTGCCTCAAACAGTCAACCCAGAAAATATGCAACCACAGCATTGATTTACGGCTACTAGCAGGCAGGGGGGGGGACCTTGTCCCCATTCCAAGAGATAGACAGCAATTCTAGTGGAACCGTTTTAGCCGGCAGTGTAAAAGATGGAATTTGTGAGAACCCTTCCAATTTTTCGGAGTGCTCCATCAATTCAACTATATTCTACATTTTTTTACTGAGCACTTCCAAGCACAAAATATTTGCACATTTGTTCGCTTACCCGGGGCACTTGAATTCGGATACGAATCTTTTGTCTCCCGCTCTCTGACTACTGGCAGAATAATTCACTTTTTTATATTAGGCGATTTTATCGCTGGCGCGTCCACATTTCATTCAACAATAGAAAGGCCCTCTTTTACAGATAGAAGTGCTTTTCCGTTGAAAAGCACAACAACTGCATATAAAGGCTAGTAAAGGAAAGTGCAAGCTTGTGGGCCATTGGGTGAGTCAATGCCAAGTGCAGGTAAAAACCTAGGTCGGAGGGACTACAACATAACAATAATATTAATTCTGGCATATTTCGGCTGGGCCCGAAGCATGCTGCAATGCAGGATCAAATTATGCAATTGATGTAGAAACTGAAGTTTGCAGGACCGAAAAATATGGACACACGAAGAATCACAGGAGAAAGTTCAAGCTGGCCACAAAGGTGATTATGCCCGGCAAGTTTAAAGCTCAAGGGCAAATGTTCATCTCGGCTAACGCCGACTGAAGTCAGTGAGAACGGTGGGGTATACGCATAAATGGAAATCAAAGTGATCGCAAAGGTTGGGAATCCAGGCATAGGTGAAGGATAATCCGTCTCTCTTCCAAAGAAGGATTTATCGAAAGTAGTTTAAAGCTTCATCTGTATGGTGCGGAGTACGAGAACTACAAAGATAAAAAACTAGAGAGCCAACAAGAATGGATTGTCAAAAATAAAACACAATGAAGCAGTCCCTGAATGTGGTGGAGAAATTGGATGGCAAGGCATCAAAGAAGTCAGTCATAAGAACTACAAATCCGATCAAGGGAGGGTAGTTCCAGAGAGGTGACGAAGGAAGGGCCCCAGGAAAACCGGTAAGCCTTCAGCGAATTGTTTGCACTATCACAGATTTGTCATGAAGTACGGACGCGGAAATGGAAATATGGTGCTAAACCGAGCTGGAACTAGTTATACGGCAATTACAGAGGCAAATATCATGCAAACGTGATAACGATGTAGAGGGTTGATGAGCGTACTGACGACCATTTTGACAGGCGGATAACGCGGTACGGAGGGAGAACAGCTATGGGAAAGAAGCTTCTGAGGAGATGGATGAATATGGCAAGTCGGATGCACATATGTACACATAAAACTTCGTACTTCGGAGATGGAGGTAGAAGTTGGTAACTGGATAAAGGCGGAACCAATAGCATAGCAAGCAAGTGACGCACGTCGACGGAAAGGGAGAATACCAAAGCTGTGATGGAAGGAAAAGGGTGGAGAAGAACAGAAAATCGCACAGCAAATTATTTATTCTATATTGGGTCGGTCAACATATATCAAGACGGAAATGGAAGGCATATCCTATGTGATTCGTAAATACAGGGATAACGAAGTATTAAGTCTCGCAAGACAGTCGATATGCTAGATGATCAGCAGGCGTACATTGATAATTGAAAATTGTATAAAGCGTATTATGCTATGGAGACAGAAAAATAAAACTATATATAGGGTCTCTGCAAAAGCAGCAGTGAAACGACAGCAAGAAAGTGAAATAAATCAGTCGGCCTAAATGGTGGTAGACTATGGATGCTGGCCACCTACGAAATCAGCTATATATTATGCAGACGTCACGTCTAGAGGAAGAGGGACTACTGGAGTGAGAACGCAAGAAAGGTCGGAAAAAGGCTTTTGAGCAATCAGTGATCTGAATACTACGCAATAGGTGGATAGTAGTATTTTCACAGAAAGTTGGAGACTGGGTGATAAACCCAGCTGGTATGCGTTGTGTGTTGGTTGGGGAAGGGGACAGCAGTTAAAGATGGTGACATAGTAGGTGGATGGTAAGTGCAGAACTTTTACCACCATTCTTATAGACGCGTCATGGGATAATGACAGCGCGGAAGCTGAACAACAAATGCTTCTGAGCTGGACAAATACAAAGAAAAACATAGTCCTCCTCTGGGTCAGGATGAAGTGCCCTAAATGCACAGCGTGGGTGATCATTTAGACTGACGGAGAGAGCAGATGTTCATCACTCAGATGATTGACCATTGGAGGACTGTAAACCGATTCTCGCAAATCGAGTACTCTGTAGCCAATTTGAGCGAATCCCAAAACCAGAACAAGACTGATTCGTAGTTTATGAAGTACTAAATGGAAATCCACAAAAGATACATATCTATACATACGTCAAGTACGCAGTGATATAGACCCTTGGTGAAACCCGAATGCTCAAAGACCTTGACTCAAGCACGACAGTCAGAAACGATTCAAGGCCAAATTCAGATGTCTCACACGAATAGGCAAACGTGCACAAGTGTTGTAAATAGACGATCTTATCAAATTATTTTCGAACACAGCCAAAATTCACAAAGCACGTAAAACTATGGAAGGATTTTTGAGGTTTGTCCTTGATTGGACTAAGGGGGGATATTATAGCTTGGGGCATCGAATGGCGATTACGGTGAGGGAATGAAAAGCGACAATATACGTGCCAGTGGTTGAACAGCGTTAGCTAGTTCTGACTTCGGCAGGCGAAAAGTTCACAGACGGTACGGGAGAGTGGTCAGACGTGCAACTCAGGGAAGGCCAGCTATGGAAGGTACTCCAGGATCAATGAGAATTAACGCAGAACATCAAAGCCTCTCAGGGTAAGAAAAAGTTAATAGGCGGGGATGGAAGCTACGCACTATTCATAACATGAGAGGAGTAATAATCTTTGCTGGGCTTGAAAAATATAATTTGTAGTGTCAAAACTGATATCGAGCACGAAGTAAAACCAGGACTAATTGAGGAAGACTGCGAAGGTAGTGTGGCTGCAACAACAATACTCGAACGAAGATAGTATCCCGCAATCCTCGAGTGGTGCTAGTGGAAGAGACTGGCCTTGCGCTGGACACAGCCTGGAACTCGCTTCTGGTAGAGCAAGGTACGATCCGCCAGCATAGCCGCGCCCTCGCATCTTTGCGGGCATTCTGTCCACTTGAGGCCCAGGGGCTTTGGCTGTGGGTCTGACAGCATCCCGCGCCACTGAGATCGGATTTAACTGTATTCATGCGTTAAGTCAAACCCGTCCGTTATCTAATGACCTGGTTGCATGGGTCTTAGAAAGCGATAATATCGGGAAAACGACCGCGCTTTCTCCTAGTAGCAAACCATATCGACCTTCTGGCTAATAGTTCCAGCGAGAAAAGGTTACATTTTGCTACTCTTGGGATGGCTTGAGCGAAAATTGTCCCTAGGAGGTAAGCTCTTGGGGTAAAGTGCAAAAAGCACTGCTTCCCGGCAATTCCGCCAGCTGTGGGTATTATAAAAAACGACACAGCAATGCCACCCAGCAAACTTAGTGAGTCGTAGGACTAGCAAAGAAGAGAACTGGGCCGTTTGAAGTTAGTATCTAGGCTTTGGGAACGAAAGACGAAAAAAAGGAAAAATAAAACGGATCAAGTGACAGGGAATCCCTGGGCCCAGCGTCATTTGGAGATTGGGCCAATGAGAAAGAATAAACAAACTGCAGTACTAATAATTACTTGCAAATTTACCGAAGACACCCCGTTGCAGGGTGCAGGGACGAGGGGATGGCACAAACCACCGATAGCAATATTAACCAAGGACGCGGAGAACGACCGGTAGTAGTTGATAAGCTCGTAGAAGAAATTGTCTCAAGAGGGAGTCATGAGGTTCAAGACTCGCCTGTGTGCGAAAAACTCACGGAAGAGTAAATGCTTATAAGATGAAGCCTCTAAAAGAATAGCCAAAAATCAGGTCCTAATTTAAAGCTCGGTTCTCAGACTGTAGTGACAATTATGGTCAGGGAATTACCAATGACGAAATAACGTGCTGTTTATGTTTTTGAAATGAACAGAAGGTGAATCCTGACGAATTTCGATGGGGTGTTTATTCCAAAGTGTACAACATCTCGGCGAAGTGAAATAACATCTCACAGTTAGGTGACATTTTGTAATAGCAAGAAGCAGGTTCCTACAACGGAGGGAGTAAGGAGAAGTCGAATAGACATATGGTGTGGTAATGAACGAAAATGCCAGGCGATGAATCGGCCTATGGAGAAAACAAATGTCAGGTCTCCTACGGCGTGGCCAAAACCGTTCAGTGTGGTGGGCCGCTCGGCGTTCCCCACAAATAAGTGTGGTAGAATGACCAACCAGCTGTTTCACGAATAAGCGTTGTACGCTCTCTAATGTTGTTACTCCAGTTTGGTGAGCATTTGTGAAAAAAATAGAGCAATACCCTAAGCGGGGTCGGACGTAGAATAACTAGGATAAAAGTTTTGTATTGCTCAACAAAAGTGGTCCACTTGAGAACCCTAAGGACTTATTCGCCTTAGCGACTTTTAGATAGTTTAGGGTGGACTAATAATGCCAATGGAGACCTCGTAGTGATGAGTTGCAGATAAAAGACGAGTTTTGTACGAGGAAAGAGTTTAGGGGGTCACGAACATGCATTTGTCAGTGGAGGATTCCCTTTTTGGTAAAGACGCCATCGTTCAAGGAGTTGTTGGTCGTGCGGTGTGTTGAAAGCCGCGTCGTCAAGATCACGGGTTGAAAATTTATACAAAATTTTCATGTCCTCAGCAAGTGAGAAAGGAACACTACAGATGATTGCAGAGGAGACATCAATAATGTACATCAGGAATAAAAGTGGTCCTAGCTCACTTCCTTGGATGACGCCATCAGTGGCACAGTAGAGTTGTGAGAGATGTTTATCAGCTGACACAACTTGATTGCGGTGGAAAGGGTAGGAGAAGAACCACTTGGGAACCGTGGATTTGGGCCTAAAAGACTAGGTTTTGGTCCGGAGCAAAGTATGGGAGGCGGCCAAAAGCCTTAATCATGTTCAGGAAGATGGAAGTTGGGCATTTTCTATTGTCTGCGGCTCTGATGGCCAGGGTTAAAAAGTCAAATTGACGAGTGGTACAAAACAGAGCTTTCAGAACCCATATTAGTTACGGGACAATGAGCACTGAGATATGCCTTCTCAGAGGGCATGCAGCTAGTCCGGAGGATGTTGGTATGTGGTTAGTGGGGCGATAAATTGGGAGGTCTTACGGAGGCCTCTTTTGGTGACAGGGGATAATTGAGGGTATTTCCCACTGAGACGAGGAAGTTCCATATTTCAGAGATAATCAAAATAGTAAAAATGATAATAAAAATATCATTGATGACGGCTTACTTCGGGGACACCCTAAGCGTGCCTGATTGCATGATCATATGGTTCAAATGAGGTCGCTAAAGGGACCTTAGACATTCAGTTGCTTAAATGCAGCCGGAAACAGTTTACAGGTTTTGTGGTCGATTGAAAGAATCCTCGGCAAATTTGAATTTGAAGGTCAGGTGGACACATCCTCCAGTGGCGAGCAAAACGGGGTTCCGAGGCCGAGATACGTAATGAACTTAAGAGAGGATGGAGTAAAAAAGCACAGTAATTTATTAGCATCAACTTGAAGTCGAAGGAGTGACTAAACGTACAAAAAAATCTTCGAAAAAGCACAGACTCAAAATTGAAAACTTCTTGGTGATGACAGAAACGAACTTGAAACAATGGATCAAATGGCCTGGAAATTGACCGAAATATAATACTGAAGGGGTAGTGAGGTGTTTTGTGAGGAAGGGAATTGAGTAAATAAAACAGAGTCCGATTTACCACTGAAATGATGCTTAATACTCATCAAGAGGTTGTGAAAAACGCACTCATAAAGAGGTGTATGCAGGTTATTGAGCCTGGAAATTTGGTGGAACGGATTGACGAAAGTTGACCAGCGAGCGAGCGAAAGTTGGTAACAGGGTGGACGGAGGGTATAATATACGATGATCTTATTTAGGTCAACTGAGGGGGATGCACAGGGGATACTATCAAAACATATGGATGATAGCTTAACAGGATGTACTCATAAGAGTCTGACATGAAGCAATTTAGAAACAGCCGGAAGGTCAGGAACTTGGCACACATATAGTTCATATCCAGCAAAGCTTTGGAGAATTTGCCCTCGAAGTGGTCTCCGTCATAGATGCTCATTCGTGGAGGACTGATGGAAAAATGGCAATCATTCAAAGGTGGGTGAAATGGTGCTCAACTGTTGTTTGTCTGAGGTGACTCCAAGACTGACAGATGAGAGATACAAATTTACAACGAAGTTGGCCTAACAGGGGTATATGTGTCTGATACCTGAGGGAATCAACTAGAAGTAGTACACCACTGGAGGCTCAGACTATTGTAGGACGGTGTAAGTTGATTAAAGTCCAAACACAGACTTTTGGGGGACAAAATGATTAACGGCGGCCTAAATTATGGGTAGTCGATCTTCAGCTAAACATATAGAAAAAGCACCCAATGGATGTGGTGCAGGTGGCCGGCGACGATCGGCTGGTGGAATAGTGACAGGTTCGTAGATTGGTGAGAGGTGATGCAACTATGAATGTGTCCTGGTTAAGTGGTGAATACCATGAGAGTATCTGAAGCTGGTAACAAAGTGGATGCGGGAGGCGGACACATAGTCGACCGGAACAGTCGTTTAAAATTAGTTTATATGAACAGCACTCAGAAAATGCAGGCGATTGCACAGCTGGATATGCTGAATAAAATCTGACGTGGAGAGCTGTGGAGGCAATCGAACTATTTATATCCTGGATTGTGGATACCTCAATGCCAAGCTACTGTCATGAAATGCAAAGGGCTGAATGACAGGAGATGCAGGGGAAGGGTTCAGTGGAACAGAGAGCTGGTGTCAAGCAGACGAAGCGCTGGGAGGAGGACCATTTTGTGTTTTGTGATATTATTGGCAAATGAGAAACGAATCTTCAAATTATGGTTTTGTTTGGATGAATGGGGTGGTGACATAAAAGTTGTTCAGTGGATTATTGGTCTCCTCAATAGTCCAACCCAGGATCTCACCTCCTTGACTGCAGCCACCTTGCCAACCGTAGCATTCTCAGCCAACGAAGTCAGAAAACTGTTAAATTCCACCCGGCCTCTGGCCCGCCCTGGACCCGATGGTATCCTTCCAGCTCTGTTCCGTCTTGGGGGCCCGGACATTGTGATGCATTTGCTGAGCTTATTTAACCTCTCCACGTCACAAAGCACTTTCCCATCCCGGTGGAAAACGTTCGTTAGCATTCCCCTCAATAATAAGGGTGCTTTACACGGCCCTGCTAATTGGCGCCCCATAAATCACACTCCCATTATACCTAGGATAATGAAACGAGTGTTTAAAGGTGAGATTGCCAACTTTATCCTCAACAGTGGGTTAATAAAATAAAAAACCAAAGCGGCTCCTTAAAGGTAAGGTCATATCTGACCTGCCAACTTGATTTCCTTAACCTAATCACAATGTCAGCTGATTCTGTAAAGGCACTTATCGTTATCTTCCTTGATATGACGAAAGTATTTGATCGCCTGCCTGAAGCTCAACTGATAACCAAGGTCAAATCTTACGGCATAACAGACCCACTCTTTTCTTGGTTGTCATCTTATCTTAGCATGAGATCACGAGCGGTAAACATTGGGGGTTACCTCATATTAGCCCAGCCAGTCGCAAGTTGGCAGTGTGTCAGGCCCACTTTTGTTTCTTCTCTGCGTTAGTGACGTACTCAAAGTAATAAGCCATGGTACCGCGTTTCTATTCGCCGATGAGGTCAAGATTGTATATTCCTTTGAACCCCATACCTTGACCTATACGCTCACCGAAATAGCTGACGATCTGAAGGCTACTGATGTACAGTGCAACACTTGGGAAATGAGTTTCACCGCTGTTGAGAGTGCCATTCCCACGTATAGAGTCATATTCCTCCTGAATCCTTCGCCCTAAATGGCTTTTTCTTTCCTACTACTCCGCTGGCAAGAGATCTCGGTCTACAGCATTCCTGCAAGTTCACCTTTCAGGAACAAGCCACCAACCAGGTGGATAAAACTAAGAGAACGGTAGCCCTTGTCTGCAGAATTTTTGGAATGCGCTACAGCCGGCTTCTGATCTTTAAATCCCACGCTAGACCGCAGCTCGAGTAATGCCCTCTGGTATACACTCACATGCCTAAATCTGATAGACTTGCGATCGAAAAAGTTCAGCCATCCTTCACCAGGCACTTACTGGGCTCATCATCCCCCTTGAATTAGAAAGAGAGATGTGAGCTGCTAAGACTTGAACCCCTGTGGCTACGACGTATGAAACTCAGTCTTTATCTTCTATCCAACCTCCTACATTCTAGAGCGCATACGTCCACCACAGATCTATATTTCGCTCAGAAAGTACCCTACCCTCCTCGTAACCGAAATCATACTACCAAAGTCCCTTAGTCCAGGACAGAACTGAGAGAAATTGTCTTCATCAGCGTCTATTCCCGCATTTGGAATAGACTACCTGAAGACATTTGGGCCTGCCAGACACAAGACCGCTTCAGAATTGTCCTTACAAAATATTTAGATGTCGCCATGGTAGTTCAATTAAGCCATACGTGCACCACGTTGGAACAAGCTTATGAGGATTACCTAGATTTCCGAATAGAGAAAGAAAGCATGACCCGAGTAACATCCTTTGCAACGTCGACATTGCTTACCCCATATGCCTTCTCCATCACCAGCATATCAGTATTCCCTAGGATGATTTACATCACAGACAATGCTCTTGTTAGATTTTCTCCAATTTTCGCGCTCAGACGTCTCCTATCTATCTCCTACATACTTAATTCGCTTTACTCGGCCCGAACTGACCCAATCCCTCTTCTTTATTTTGCCCTAGAAACCCGACACCTAATCCAACTACGGCGACCACCATTTGACTCTAAATCATCATTTTCCCCCCTAGTTTTGGTCACTATTTTTGTATTCACATTCACTCCCAATGGCTCACAGTCCTCATTCTTCCCAAACTAGTCTGTGTTTACGGTACTGAATTTCTCTTTTCACCACTGACCGTTGATCCCCAGCTGGTAGCATCCCAGACTGCCTCTCTCTACCCTTATGCTTCCAGATACCAGCCGGCGCGCGTCTCCCTTTTAATGTCTTGAAATGATCCTGAGATAACACCGAAGAAATATCCGGCTCACACTTCCGGCTAAAAATCTGACTCCGCCCATCATTCCGTCGCCAACTCATTGACCCTGCTCTCTAGGATCCCCCGCAACATCCTAGGCTACTCCATTTCTACGTCTGTATGAGCTCGACCAGCATCAACTATGCAAATCCCGCCGGTGCGGGGTGCGGACAGACCCCCCGATTTGGCCGGTGCGCATCGGGCGTGCAGGACGTCTACAACGATGTGCGGGCGCAACTAGGTTGGTGGGTCGCACCTCCTGCCTCCAGAAGTGGTTTTCAGGCTGAATGTCCAGCGCACGGTCAGCCCTACCCACTAGCACCGGTTGCGGATTGAAAAAAAGCAGCATTCATATACTCTAAATGCTGCAAATATGCCGCAGTCTCCTCCAGCTAACATGGACTCTGCGTCGTGCTCGCTTCCAAAATCCCTTCATAACATACCTCTTTTTTCGTCCAGCAAAATGTTGCTTTCTTTGGTGCATGATTATCGCATACTTAAAAACCCATCAACATTCTTGGCTCGTTATTCCCTGTCCACTTCCCGCGGTTTCGTGCTGAAGTATTCACCAGTCTTATTTGCAAACTTAATCACCCTCTGAGATAAAGCTGACCCCTTTTTGCTACTTCTACCGATATACCCTGGAACTAAAGCATCTATTGCTGTCCCTAACCTCCATACCACAAACTTCAGACAACATATGACACTGCGAAATTTATCTCTAGAGATTCCCAATAATCGATGACTCTGCGTTCGTTTACTTTCTCTGCCAGGTACGCTGTTCACCCACTTAGGTCTGTTGCATTGCGATGCCTCATCTTGCAAGGTATTGTGTCCCACATGTGCGCACCTGATAACCTCCTGTGCCACAGAGTTCTGTTCTGTCGCTATACAGTTGTCCACCTTTGGTATCAAACATAAACTTATAGTATTCTACCCGGCACTTCAACGTTTTTACCAGCTTTGTTCAACCTATTGTTGTAGTTGAGCACCTGGCATCGATTCTTCTCGAGTTCATAGTTTCATGCCGATGCATCACATTCCTTTTTTCTGGAGGCAAAACAATCCGCTCGAAGTCTATATGTTTTATCCGGTCGCCTATTTCACCATCAATCTGGCACCCACATTTCAGTGTGTTGTCCGTTTTGTTTTACAACTGGCTCAACCAATATACCGTCACTGAACCTCTAAATAGTAATCCTCGACCGATTTTCTTGTTCTTAGTGTGTTGTGCCACAATTTTTATCGTCTAATTTTACATTGTAACCGCTCTCATACATTGCACAGCTCTATTGCTTGAATATGTCTGCTTTAGGAATGTTTCTTTCTCGCGATATCCACGTGTCTGTCAATCTAGTTTGGTTCTCCGACGGGACAGTCTTCCTTCCGTAGGATTTGTGTGATTCTTTACCATTCTCCACCCACTCCACACTTTGGCAGGATAACTACACCTACCCTCAGCCGGATCAACCACCTGACCTTGAGCTTGAACCCACCGGGCGGTATCGCAACAACTGACCTGAATGCCTTCTCTTATATTCAATCGCGTTCACATAATTGTACAATCCTTCTGTAACTTCCATATAGTTTTCAACTGCACTTTTTGATCTTGCATTGCTGCATACTTCGGGGTTAATAATATTATCGGGAATTGTGATGTTCACAACAGAGACATCTGTACATCTGAACCGTTTCACTTTTCGAGGTACAGAACCCGGTAACTGGGTGAGGTAGAAAGAGGGCAAACATGGGATCAATTCAGACAGGTAGAAGGCAAGTCGATGGAGATAAATGTCAGTAGCAGCAAATAGAAGGGTGCTTCCCTGATCCGAGCGAGTACATGTACATGTATCGATTTGGGAGTTGGCCGCATGTACTGTAGATCCTGTTCAGGAACGTCAGAGAAGGGAACGGGTGGCGGCAATACGATGCAGATAACGCTTTCCAATTCGCAACTGGTGCCAGTGGGCGAGGATGGCCGTGAGCTGGACACTTAACCTGAAAACCATTTCGGCTGACAGGAGGCTCCACTCGCCAGCCTGGTTGCTCATGCACATGGTTGCAGACGTCATGCAAGCCCAATGAGCGCCGTCGAAAGTAGTGGATTGGACCGCGCCCCGCACCGTTTAGGGGGGACACTAGTTTTCTCGGGGGAGCCAAACAGCCTTAGGTATCAGGTAGTCCGATATCGGGCGACCAGGCATCAGGGGATCCCGGAACGTCACCAGGGGAGCGTTGGTCGGGTAGCGTACGAAGGGCCGACCGACAGGTGGACGCATAGGCCAGGTGAGTGACCGATGTAGTCGCCAGAGTAACAAAAGTCATCGAGGGAAAGCTACGCACGAATAGAGGTCTGAAAACAGGGAAAAAGCAGAGGAAGGTCGTCTGGGATGCTCCTTTCTGGGAATAAATGGGAACCTGTAAAAAGAAGTAACACTATAAGACAGTACCTCTCTGATACTAGCTTTTTGGTTGCCGAAGGCAGGAAAAGTAAGACTTTTTACCCAGTTTCATCTGTCATGGACCACCGATGTTTGCACGAACCAAACGTCTGGACACTTTTCACAGGCATGTTCATTGGGCACGTCAGCATTAGGGAGCTGTGAGGTCTGGGTAACCGTGGGGAATTTATCCAATGTACTTACAAACGATGGCTGGATGTGGAACTGGGTACGTCTGTAAGTTGGAGTACACTGTGATGAGGAAGTGTGAACGTTAGCGAGTGTTAGCAATGGTGACTGAAAGGTTAAAACTTCCAAAACGTAGTAGACATCTATAAACAGGCGCAAAGTGCAAATGGATCAGAGTTATATGCCAGCTGTGAAGGACGTTATACAAGAAGATAGGGCAAAGTTTCATACGGCGAAGCCGTGAAAAGTCTTGTTTAAAAGAGGAGCACCCTTTTTATGAGTGAGGGGTGAGCTCCATCCAGTCAGCAATTTAGTGAAACTACAATAAACTGATTTGATGCCGATCTCGTCTCACTGGTGCACACTAGAAAAGATCAACCACCAGCATTCTTATAAAGACCTATCACGAGGTTTATAGAGAAAGAAAATGCAGTCCCGATGTTCAAAAGAACGAAATGTAGCCCCAAGCATCTCTTGGCCTTAGCGACTTGGAGGGCCGAATGGTCGGAGACACTAAATGTGCTAAATTAGCTTAAGCCAAGATCCCGAACAACTTGCTTGCCGGCAAAGGATGAACCACAAACGGCCAAAGACTGTGAAGGCAGGCTGCATTTACATGCAGATACGTCACATTTGTCAGCAGAAGAATTCATCTGCCAAGTTGCGCACAGTCTATCTTGTGCAGATATGTCTGGAGATGTTTAAGATAACTGAGGAACGGCCATCAGGCTTGAATGAGTAGACAATCATAATGTTATCAGCAAAAAGAAGTGGGGTGATAGGGCCCGTTGGGAGGAATATGTCTTTCGTATACATAGGGAACAGCGAGCGGCCAAGGACGACACCCTGTGCAACACCGCTCGTAACCGGTTTAAGCCTGGAGCTGTGTTAATTAACCGATACAACCTGGGAGGGATTAGACAGGTAGAAGTTGAACATAGAGGTCAATATCATCAGATTGCAGGATGTGTTCTGGACCTTTTCGCCGCATCTTCACTAATGCATACTACAGTCAAGGTGATCATTTATAAAGGGTAAACTGAAAGTCCTCACGAGACCAAGGGAAAAAGTGCTAACACACAGGCGCACCACTAATAACAGCAAAGAAAAACATGTTACCAAAGCAAACCTAACTTAGTTGTCTTTGGTCTCACGAGAATTTTCGATTTACCACTTATATATGACCATCATGACTGCAGTGTGCTCTGGTGAAGATGCAGCAAAAAGGTTCGGAATACATTAATCAATCTAATGCTACTGACTTCTACGTTCAAACTTGTGTCGGGGAGGTAGGAACTGATCCGAGGTAAGGAAGGGTCAGCGACGCCAAAGGGCACGGTTTTGGCCAGAAGATGCGGGTATGGCATGCTGTCAAATGCCCTTGAAACATCCAAGCAAAGTACTATAAGAGCTACTCCATCGTCTGCTGTCTCAGTATTCAGATTCAAGAAAATCAAAATGGCAGGTTGCGAAAGATCTTGCCTGAAGAAAGCCATGTTGTCGAGGATCAATAATGTGCATTTGAAAGAGTTACTTCACAATGTGTTCTTTTACAATTTTTTCTATTGGCTGAGAGAAAAGGTGCATGGTTAATGGGACGGTAGTTTGTTACCACACACTATAAGCCTTCCTTGTAGTGCGGGATTATAACTAAGCATTTCCAGTTAGTCAGCACCAGACCGAATTTCATTGATGGGATAAATATGTAGAGTGGTAAGTAAGGTAATTCGGGTCCGCATTTAACTATTGCAGCGGGCAGTAAACCGTCAGGTCCTGGGTAAGATGATGTCTCAAAAGTGGTCAATAATCGGGAGGTAAGTGAACTGCCAAATTCCACTATGGACAGAGGTGAAGCTTTGACTGGAGGAAGAGGCTGAGGGCCAACATTTGTGATCGAAGTCATATTTAGGCTAAGAATGAGTTGAAGGCCTTGGCAATAGGAAGGGGGTAGGAGCCGATACATTGTTGGTTGAAACAGTGTACGGGATATCTCTATAGAAGTTAGAGGTGCTGGTCTTGTACAACATTGAATGTCAAAAAAGTCTATTTGGGGTAAGCTGGGCCTTCAGTTCCTGGTTATGTAGTGTAGTTTCTTCAAGCCATTTAGTAGTAGAAGTGAGGCAAAAAAGTTGAATAAGAATTGAGAGGTCGTTTATTTCTGATTTTTTTAAAGTTTGGCATATTTTTGTTCGCAGAGAGGAGATATAGAATTTTCTGCTATTTCTTTGCTAGGGGAGGTAGGTAATTTTCTCAAGACATCTGAAGAACAGTGCATAGAAGACATCGGTAGCACGTTATGGATCACGAAAGAGAAAAACCTCGCTTCAGTCGGCTTCTCGAATGATCGTCGGGAGAACCTTCCAGTCAGCAAGAGGGGAAGGTTTCACGCAGATTGACTTCAAGGTAGGTTGTGGATGGATAGGAGTGCGGCAGTTAACCGTATTTTGATGGCTACTAGGAAAACTTTGGGAGACTTGGAAAACTATGTGAGGGACGCCATGGGTGAAAATGAGATCTGAAATGCTGTTTTCTCTGTAGGAGAGCGGATATGCCCTACCCACCATCATACTATAATGTTTGTTACAAATGGTAAAAGGTTGGTGGATGCAGGTAAAGATGACCAAGCCATCTTGGGTAGATCATAGCCACCTGCAATAACCTTTACACTTAAGGGAAGTAAGGATAGGTATTCATGTGCATCAATTAGTTGTGGACTTCCGGGGAAAGTTTCGCTAGGTGAATGGTAAATACATCCAGAGTGAATTTGAGAGCCGGGTACGTAGGCAGCTAGCCAAAGTGAGTCGGAAATAGAGTCAAGTAGACGGCGATAAAGTGTTCTCGTAATATAAGTCTGCTCGACTAATGCCAAAACAACCTCCGTCGAGCCGAGATTTCCTATTTACTCGGGAGACTTTGTAGCCTGCAGGAGAAATTTCGTCCTTTGGGGTGTAAACAGTTAACCAGGTTTCAGCAATCAGGACTGTGTCATAGTTAGAACTAGTGGTCAGATATCGTAGGTGCAGAACTTCGTTTACGATGGATTGCCCAATAAGAAGAACCAGCGAGATACTGATGTTGGTACTTAGTTTTGGGGACTTTGGTTAGTCGTGTAGGTTGTGTAGAGCGGAATTGTCTGGATTCGTGGTCTGACTAGAAGGTCCATATGTGAGTGGCAAATCAGCGATGAGAGTTGGAGGGTTTGGTCTGTTGGTTGTTTGGTAATGTGGTGTGCCATGGGGAAAAAGGGCTGGTGGTGCTATGGTGTCGGGCGATGCTAGGGTGCCGTGTAGATGAACCTTTTAGGAAGTGAAGGGTATCCGGAATGTCTAGGTGATTGAGATTTCGATTTATCCGGGGAGAGTGAAATATGAGAGACTCCGTGGCAATGTAGTTGGTTACCGGCCACGGATTGAGATACTGTTTTTCACACAAAGGTAAATGTATTGAATGAGCAACCGGCAATGTTGACTTCAGCGGTTGTCAGTGGAGGGACAAGGACAGTAGAGTAGTGCGCCTTAGGAAACAATTGCAATTATTTGGCACTCTATTATCATAGGAGTTAGGAGGATTTGTCCGTTGGGGGAGGGAGTCTCAATATTGTTTGGGCAAGCCACACATTGTCTGAGGTTGGTATGACGGCAGTGGATCCGATAGGGCCTCTAACGTGAAAGGGGCTTGTAGGCTTATAAGGATACAGGCTTGTCAGTTACAGGAAGCTGAGGCGAGGTGCTTGTGTTGTGGCCGTAGGGCCCGATGCCCGCCCCAACTCCACGGCTGGCATTTGAATAGGGAGGTTTGTGAGGTGGGGTGATGACTTGGTGGCTGGCTTGGGGCAGGAGAGGTGGCTGTTGATAATGGCTGGGGGTTTGTTGTTTGCATGCCTGTTGAACAGTAATTACCGGGCTTGATCGCCACAGTTCCAGGTATGTGCAGCGGCTGTATTGTTGCAGTCATATTATGAGGCCTCCAAGTGGAGGTACCAGGCTCTAGAACAAGTGTTACTTTTAGATCGGTTATCTAATGACCAAACAGGGATGAAGAACTTTTGGGTAAATTTGTGGAAGACCCTAAAAATATGGGATTTCGGGTTTGATGAGGTTGGATTTTGCCATTTGTTCTAGGGGAAGTAGTATTTGTAGAGTCAGGGTGCCTACATTTTCCTGGTGGTTGGGTCGGTGACACATACCGTGGTATGCCTAATTCTACTGTCGCTGTTGGCGTCATGTGCACCGTGGTACTGCCGACGCACATCTTACTGCAGACATGCTGTCCTGGGTTTTCGCCTTATTTAACCTTCGCCCAGTGGATTTAACAGGACTTTCCTGTGCTGGCCTTTCCAGAGTGTCCGAAGATGACTGTGACTCAACGTGGGATAGACTGCACGAAACCTGAGTGGGATCCTGCGGGCTAGACTGATGAAGGTCCACAGATACCTAAAAAGCCTTGGGGTATTAGGTGTTCCGGCTGAAGTTCTGTTCATAGGAGTATGCCGTGATGCATCTACCGGTCCTGTTGGATCAGGGCCAACGGAGGGCGCTGGTGGGCATTTCTGCATGCGGAACATCTCTCCTTGTAGAGGAAATTGGTTGGTGCGTATTTTGATGTTTTTAAATGACATAGCTGGAACAATTTTTTGACAGTTACTGACGAGCTCAACGGCTGTTAGTTGATTTTAAAATTGAAACAGCGTAGGCAGTGGTGTCTTGAAGACCGTTTCAAAAAACGTTGCAACATCAGGTCGGCCAATGCGAGGCAGTGCAGGCGAGAATCTATCAAACCTATGGCTTGATAATGGGCTCGAGGCCACAGAAAGTGGCGGACACTCCAGTGAGCGTAAGTCCCACGCCGAGAAGAGTAAATTCAGTAGAAGAAGAGCCTGAGATGTACCCGGTGCCAGAGTCAAAGTTCACAGAAGTGGAAACTGAGTTTGAGGCATCAGACACTGCAATGGGATTATCAGCGTGCTTTCCGTTTGACAAATTACAATAGGAAATACAAAGGTAAATTTGGGCAATTCCTTTCCCAATTACTCATAAACTCCGGTGGGCTAAGTGCGAAAGCTTTCTGTTTTTCTGAAAAGCTATCCAGTGGCAATACGAGTGCTATGGGAGGGCCCGTGCAGAAAAAAGAAAGGGGAGAATCTGTGCAAATTTTTGTGCTGCAAGGACGCGAGGGCGTCAGATCGACTAGAGGGGTTCGACAAGTCGTGATCTGAATTAAACCGTGAAGAAGTTAAGAACGTATTAAACTTCGCTACCAGCTAAGGTTTGTGAGCCAAGAAGATTGAACCCCAGTCCATGGGGCAAAATGAGGTATTGAATCCCTGCAATTCGCAATGAGCAGAGGGGAAAACGGGCCAGCCAAAAAGGGCCCTACAAATATGGGCTCTTAACTTACAGGAAGCCACTCTGTGGTCACTTTCGGGCAAGAGGATGGGTATGTTAGTTTAGTCGTTGGATAAGCCCGAGATGAAGGCCGAATCTGAAGTTATTTCTTAGGGCCAGGTTGAAACACTCTAAAGCCAGGGTCCCGTTTGAAAGCAGGAAACATAGCCGAAGAGATAGTGAGGAAAGTGAGGGTACTGCACCTTACTTTGGGTGGTTTGGGTTCATCAGAGGTCAGCCGAACTCCACGGGGTATTTCGGATAGGTGGTTCAAAGCGTCACTGATGGGCATGCAGACAGAAGCGGCCGAGTTAGGAGGTATATACACAGAGCCCATGTAAAGACCTGTGGGAGCTGGTTGAAAGGCCACTATCAGAGTCCCGGAAAAATTCCAGGAGGAGGAGGGGGTCGTAGAAGTTCGCGGAAGAAGATTCAGTCCATGCAGGTTATGCATTCACAGCCTCGGCGACGGCTGCTCTTACCAAACATTCGACAGTCGATGATAGAGATTTGGGCGTGCGGGGTGGAATTGGTGAGCCAAGTCTCAGTGACGAGGATAGTGT
This sequence comes from Fasciola hepatica, assembly GCA_948099385.1. Taxonomy (NCBI): domain Eukaryota; kingdom Metazoa; phylum Platyhelminthes; class Trematoda; order Plagiorchiida; family Fasciolidae; genus Fasciola; species Fasciola hepatica. The sequence continues at coordinate 590,297 of CANUEZ040000012.1, read as the reverse complement.
CGGGGCTGGGCGGGAGTATGAGGCTTTGAAGCTGGTCAGATTTTTTAATAAGGGACCGGCAGTTGTCGAGAACGTGAAGTTGAGCGGCTTTTCTCTTGGTCAGAGGGGGACATCAGTGAGATGCAAGGATTGGAGAGTGCAGAGAAGAGCTTAATCTTACGCCAAATCTTGGATGTTTCTGGGTTTCAGAGAGCGTAGTAGGTTGATGTAGTGTTAAGCAGGGGAGCTGGAGAACATGAGAGTCCTCAAAGGGATGGCTTGAGAGTAGTTCAGCAGCACATTAAAGGTTGGGCTGGATGGGAAAGAGGGAAGGGTCGGGAGAGATTCCAAACGGTGGGAGAATGAAGCAAAATATCGGAGTGGGCAAAGAAAGGCTGCAAGTGGAACTGGAAAGGGTTATGATGCAAGCTCTAAGTCAGATTGGAATTGGGGATTTTTGGGAAACAATAAGACAGCAGGTGAGATAAGAGGCGTAAGAAAAGAATGGGGTGGAACTGATTTGGAAGCAAACGGGCAATCGAGCCAATGGGTTGTGGGTAAGAGTGAATAGGTGACATCTGAACCGGCATAAAAAATAGGGATTTTTGAAAATCATTTGGAACCGATGAGACTAATGGAAGGTGCATGCTTTGCATGCCACTTCCACTGGTATAAGGTGCTTGCCTCAGGGGTTTTAGGGTGACACCGCTGGACGGTCTCTGGCGTAGGGGAAGCGCGGTGGAAAGATAGGTCCTCGGGTGGAGTGAATAGTAGGTGCTGAATCAATAAACTTCTTTATGTGTTTTTGACGAGCTGTCTAATTAACTCTAGCTGTTGAGGTTCACTTGAGTAAATATAAAAACGTCTATGGAGTGCGAAATATGAGTTTTCAAATGTGGAGTCCCGTATAACGGTGATTTTGGGAAAAAAGCCTCATTGTGGGCTGGGATCTTCCATGGCAACGTACTGACGGCTACACGGAAGCAGTGCTCAGTGGATGAGGTGGTATGTCAAGGGGATCAAGTGTGAACCTCTGGCCTGCCCGTGATCCCATTCAAACCTAAAAGTCGGAGGAACTTACTCGTGTCATTTGAGGTTGCGGCTTGGGTGACGTAGCTATTTTGTTGAAACTCGGTAAACTATGGGACTCAGATAAAGAGGTGCCAGAAGGTGTTCTCGTTAGGCGGACATGCTTTGGCGGGCTTATCTCCCTTGAAAGAATAAGGCTGTCTGCCAGCTTACAACTCGTGGAGGCTGGAGAAGTTAGGTGTGGAATTTAGTTTGACGTCTGGTTGTGATGCTTTGCTCAACACCTTCTGATTATTGTTGCCTTGCGCAATAAGTGGTCTGGAACAGACTGCACGGGGTTCAAAGTCAAAATGTTTAGAGACCTGAGTCCTTTTCAAAGGCCATCGTTAGAGAGAAGTTCTGCCTCAATTTATTCTGATGCTCTCGTGCCGTGAGACAACTGCCTTAGCGTGCTGTTCTTGATGAAGTCACTAGCTTTTGGCTCATTGTTGAACTCAGGGAAGGGTAGACAGTAGCTATGCAGCTTTCGTCTGCGCAAACGAAGGCAACGACACGTTTCCACTTCCATGCCACCATCTTTCAGTAATCTACGACGCCAAATTCGTAGGAAATTCATGTCGCGGATGGTAAATATCAAAGCTTCTGTGCTCTTTTTTGTTTGCTTTGTAACTTCAAAGGAGATACTATTTATGAATGCTCCGCAGGCCGTTGGATCTCCGTATCCACTGGCCAGCCAAGGCTGGGCTTTATTTATCAGCGGCAGTAATTCCTCACTGAGCTCATCCAGGGTTCCTGTTCTTGACCGTGACAAATTCAATTGCCGCTTTCATGGCTGCATTTTATGGTGTTTTCCTGTATTACGTTATCAAGTGAGACAAAGCAGGATTTAGTCAAAGAGCCATCAGTGGGTCCGCCTTCTTTGGCTTTCCGAGTACCGCTGCTTCTTCTGGGGCGATGCACTTTGGAAATAGGAAAGGAAAAACTAGGTATTTTACCTGTTGATAAATAAGATTGCCTGAGCTCGCTGGGTCCACTAAGAGCGGCAGGCCGGGCAGTGATGAATAAAAGATTTATTGGGTGATGAAACGCCGTTGAGAGGATGTAGCCTACCAGAAGATGGATTTTACAGATCGCTAATTGTCTGTAACCTACATACAAAACATCTTTTATTGCATGCTACCCAAGTGAGAACTAGAAGTGAAATTCTGGGGGAGGTCAAGCAAGACAAATGCAGTCAGATTTGAGGGGACGCTATCCTTGTATAGAAGAGGGGTTTTTGTTTTGGTCAAAGAGCAGTAGATCACTCAGTAAGGCTATCTATCCGCGAGTCAATATGCATTTTATCAAGATTCTTGAAGGGTGACTATGCTAGGCTCAAAGCTTAGGATCGTCAGGATATGCTGGTGTCGATATCTCACGGTAATGAATTACGATCTCACGGTGGTATGGATCAGGTAAAACTGGCAATTCAGTATCGCGGCGTGACATGCTGTTACTGCCGGGAACGACAAGTAATCGAGCCTGAAAGAAGGAAAAAGCGAAACACGAGACAATCTGGATTTCACCCCGGGATGATCCTGACCTCAGACCTGGGGCAATACCCCTAACCAGAGTGCGCAATGGGGATCAATAAGTGATAAAATCCGAATGGTCTGTGCTCTCTGGGACATAGCACAACTGAGGCCAGCCATATATTTGGAAGTGAGGCTGCAGGCTTACTTTCTGAAAGCATGAAACTTGGACCAGGCGTGTGCAGTGTTCCCGTGAGTGAGCGAAGTTTAGTCTGAGGATAGTTCACTAGGCCAACCACTACTCTCACGTACCCGAAGTTCACGTAGTGATGATAAAACAGTGTCAATGATGATTGCATATATTCTCAAGCTTGGTTGAGACGCATGGATAAATTCGTGACTGAAGTGAGCAGCGTTAACAAAAAGGATAAAAAGGACGTTTTGCCAACGGCAAAATAAAGCTTGGGAGTGCGACATCAAGTAGAGCGATAAACAGTAATCAGTTCCAAAATCGATCGCGGGTAATAATCATTAGTCGGAAAAGCATGAAGTTTTTTAAAAGGTTGACATTGTAGAGTGCGAAAAATGCAAATATTCAAGGATGATGCAGACAGTGATTGGCAAATGCTTACTAGGGTTTGTTAGTTAGATCAAGTAGTAGTGATTCAGGTGGACAGGAAGCATTTGTATAAAATGTCGCAGTGCGAAGGAAATAAGCAATTGGACTGAGATTCCTTAGAAAGCCCGGCTCGAAACATCAAGAAAGCAATTGACTGGTGATATCAGTGACGAGATTTTGTTACTGCTGTAGTGAAGTAGTTCCATTATTTTAGAGGTGGGGGTTTGGAGCAGAAGGGAGTTTTGATAAGTCGAATGAAATCCACCATACTTCACCGGAATCCTTCATTGGCAATCCGCATTATGGAGTGGACGTGGAGAGGGTTTAAACTGAATCCTCATGACAACAAACATGAGGTAGTGAAGCATATAAACGTAGAAGAGGAACGGAAGAGAAGCAACAGTCTGGCAATTGCACCGGCCGTGGATGACGACGGCGAAGGCAATGGGATTTCCTAAAGTGAAGACCAAGGAAAAAGGAAAGTTCAGTTGAAGTGTGAGTTTTGGTACTCACGAACAGGAGATAGCTTGGTTTTACGGTTGGAATGCATAAAAACAGGAGGCAAGTACAGCCAGGACTGTTCATAGATTTGCCGCGGAAACACTGGGCACTTCCATGAAGTCGCACCATTAGGGTGCTTCACGTAAGACGAAAGATGCGGAAGCAGGTACAGCTCACCACAGTCTGAAGTCGCTTAGTGAAATTCACATCTACCAAAACAGCAGTTCACTCAAGGATGAAGCGCTGTACGCAGCAGGCCGCAACAGACGAGCAGACGTGTTAAACAGGACAAAATGTCATTCTAGGATTTAGCTAGCACAAGGTGAAACTAAAGACGGCTTTTGAAAGCACTGCGGATTTGGAAATTGATAAAAGGTTCCATCGGTATGCACATAGTTGAAGTGTGGCTCACTGGTTAGCATTTTTCCGGGTCTTGGGGAGAACCGCCTTTGAAGCGTGGAATAATCATAAAAACCTCTACTGTTCAGGGGGCAACTGTTCATCGTAATTGTTATAAAAGGTTTCAGAGGGAACTAGTCCACACTGATACCACGCGGGCGGGAAAGTGCGGGAGGAGCACTGCCTGGGTCTGCTTTGACAGAAACCCTGGCTCTGGAGGTCAGTCTGCTGACGTCACTGGAGTTAAAAATGACGAGGGAAAGTTTGGAACTAGTGAATACAGAAAGTGGGGGAAAAGGAGCTTGAGTCATAGTTATCAACGAGGAAAAGTGAACTTTGAGCACTTCCACGTTAGCTTCCGGGGCTTTAACGGTGGACCTTCCAGAAACGATTAGTTTTTGGATAATACTGGGTGAACAATAGGTCCTTTGACTGTGTAGCCTTGCCTCTTGTCTTGGCCTATTAGGATCGCTCAGTGCTCGGGTTTCTTGGTTCACGAGGCATTGCATCGCAGGAACCGAGTGTTTTAGAGAAGCTGTACTGGTAGGACAATTGCGAAGTCACGGGTATAGATCACCTACATTATAAAGCGCTCGACAGGAGCTACACGGATTTCCTTCCTCGGAAGGAGCGGGCTAGAGGGAGAGCAAATTAAGAAAGGTCCAAATAAGTCAGTCCTCTGGTGGCGGCTATCAAATTTTGGGTCTGTTTTTCAGGAAGAACATAGGAGAGGAAGTCTGGAAAGCTTATGAGGCCCGTGAAGACCAACACATTCTGCGGACAGTGAAGTCAGCTGCAATGATTTTTGCACTTCAGGGACAGTGGAAAGCCGCTCTGAAAGCTCCGACAGCAGGAACAAAGTTCAGCGGCGATCAGTGCTACCAACCAAAGCGCTTTGGAGACTAAATCGGAGTAGTTGCCAAAAGGGGCCGCAAGCGTTTCCAACTAAGAAATGGTCGATGACTGTAGTTGGGATGTCTTGCTGGAAGTAGATCAAGCAATCTCCGCCATTTCTGGTTTGACGGGTGTAAAGGAGTTAAAGAAACCCTGTTTCATTCATCGACAATCATAACACAAACAACATTTCTTCAGGTAATTGAGCGAACTCCACCGGAATTCTGATTGTTTGTTTTATTGTATTAAGCCTCTGTCACACATCGGACCTTCATCTTTGCCTCGACCGTGAGTCTCCGAGCTTGAACTTTGCCGTGACAGTATTTGCTGCATTTGTTGATTTATTGTTCATTTTTCAAGCAAGAAGCCTCAGAAGGAACACTACTAAGGCTTGGTAAGTATAAGACCGATGAAATTGTTGTATGTAGTAAGGTACCTACTTAGAGTCGACTTCACCCTAGAAAGTGTCGGAAATGGTCACCTCACGTTACTAAAATTTTAGACTGACTGCATTTTACAAAAGGAGGTTGAGAAGTTGCAAAACCAGATAGAAACGCTCTCCAGTAGGGAGAACGTGATGGGCCATTTTAAGTTCCTATCGTAATTTCGGGGTTCGTAAATACTTTTCGTGATCTCATGGAGTCAGCCTTACCCGGAGTTGAGACAACATTTACCGTGGACAACGACTACGTGCTACTGTCTGATGTGGCCAGTCTCGCACTACCGTGACGGAATGATGCAGATTTACTGATTGGGTTTGTCTACCTACATGACCGTCTTGATAAAGGGCGGTACTATGTGATAAGAGCGGGCCTCAGAGGGAGGAACTAGAATAGCTCAGAGTGGTTTTGTGGTACACCAGTGCACTCAGCTCAGGTGGTAACTTGGCTACGGTATGACACACTCCGACGGGAAGGATCTGGTCACAGATGGATATAGAGGATCAGAACGATCATACTTTGGTTTGTGCCTTCTTGGAAGACTGAAGCAGAGAAATTGGCCGGGCGGGCCACAAAACTTGGAAGACCGCTTGTGATGCCCAAGACATGGCTGACTGACTGGACTAGGTGGACTCGGGCCACAGGCGTCTTTGAGGTCACCGATCAGTCTAGGAAGCCCGAAGACTTGCAGATTAAGAGGGGCCTAGGATTTGCAACGAGGTCTACATGGGGAAGTCGTTGGCTAGTGGAAGCCTGCAGCTCAGAGTGGCTTGGGGGATAGCGGTGTGTTCGCGCCCCTTTGTCGGATTCCGGTCCCGGATATTTAAATAAGTTCGGCTTTTCTAGCACTTCTCACTTCAGTGGAGTTTTGTGAGACTTTCAGGTTAGCGGCCTCAGGGTTATAAAGATATAATTTTGGTTAAACTCGATGGCTGTTAGGGCGCTCGACCATCGGAGAAGCAGTGAATATTGGTTTTCCTTTCGTTGGCTCAACCTGACGCTACGACGCATGACCTATTTCATGTTATCGGATTTAAGTAAGGCACTGCCCACTATAATCGCTGGGGTCCCATCAGCAGTAATAAACATCAAGGAGCCGTTTGAATTTTGTATTGGCTCGAAGTCCTTGGACGATATACTTTCCTTGAATTGCACTCCGTGGTCACCGTAGACGGATCGGGCAGTTGTACCAGCGACACTAGAAGTCCAGAAACCCCGTCAAGAGCCTGGATTCGTGGTTCAGGCAAGCTTATCTTTTGTGAGATGTGATCAAACTTACTGTGCACGTCACCTTGGATATTCGTTGATGAGATAGCTCGAAGTGACAGGGATATATGAGGCTATGCTCGGCAAAACTTTACGGCATTTTTGCTCCTTTTTCACCCCACATCATGATGATAAACTTTAGAGAATCGATTACTTTTTTGGGTATTTGGCAGCAAACACAGGTAGCCTGGCATTTCGGGACTTGGAGTTGATGAGAGAAAGCAGTAATGCGGTGGGGATAACGAAGATCTGAAGGTCAAGAATATGGTCAGGTAATAGAATTACTAGGTATGACTAAGGACCTGCTTGTTCATTGGTGGCCGGTAGAATACAACCGGTTCCTAGAACGAAGGGAGCTTAGAAGGGAATAGATCCCAGGCAATGAGGAGCCAACCAGTACAGGTTGAGGAGAGAAGGAAGGTGAACAAATGTAAACAACAACCGGCAGAAGTTTTGTCGTTCAGAAGTCGACTAGATAGGGTGCGATGCAAGAATTGGTTGGTCATAAAGATTAGAGTTGGTGATAGCTGAGGCTAATTAACGTAGTGAGTCTTGCGGTTGATTCGTGAAAAGTTTTCCGGGGTTTTTCGTGCAGTCGTAAGTCAATTTTTCTGAGGAGACACAAAAACCCCGATATTAAACACTTGTGCAAGTCAGCTCTTTGGAGAGGTAGACGGCTGAGTATTGATTGAGGCTACCTGGGTGAAGGTGATATCAGTAAGCTCAGACAGGTTCCAGTCTAAAAAATAATGAGCAGGGTAATGACAAAACTTGGCGAAAATGAGTAGTAATCTTGTCTTTGGGTAGCCCCGTCAGATTTGTTATTTTTTGTTTAGTTTCGGTAAGTTTCATGGGTACATCTCTTTCTGATCTTGGGATTTTTGTGAATTGGCAACTCGATGCCAGAACATTGATAACTGCGGCCTATAACTTTTTTTGTTATTCCTCCTCTTCTGCCTCCTTTCTTGATTTCAATGGACTCTTGAGGGAGTCCAGAAATGGGCGGCGGAGTGCGACTTCCCTCTGAATATGCACAAATATGTGCGTCTGTTTACTGAAGAATTGTCTCACAACCTAGTTGTGGTTTGGGTCTGAAAGCTCGACGGTAATCATATCAGCGAAAGATGAGGTCAAGGCATTGGACGACATGATTATGGCTCATTTCCAGCTGAAAAAACAACTCAGAAGGCAGCATAAAGCTGATTCTGGAGCAACCTACCATCGTCAGCAGAATCCGACCCCAAGAAACCTTGAAGTAGGGCTCAGCTTGTCCTTTTTCGTATTTTTCCCTAGAATCCCTTTTTCTCCATTGGTTACCGTATCAAATTTCATTTATATTCTTTGGCTCTTTTGCCTTTTATTTTAATAGCCTTTTGGGGGGTCATATTGGCAGCAGGATCAAAGATTTTGTTTTTTTGCCAGTCTCAGGAATATTCTCGATTTTGTACAGTGTCATCTTGGCCTAAATCTTCACAGCTAGGCTTCTATTACGACAGTTAGACTGCCTATATTCAGGGGTTCCAGAAATGCCGCTGTACGTGATCAAATGATGTGAACGACAGCAGAATCATGCCTCTTAAGGTCGGTAAGTTTATGCGTGCACTCGACGGCGATAACGTGGGGAGGCCGACAGCCTAACGATCTAAAAGCAAGATTATCCTCGACCAGCTTCATTCTGGGCCTAATCACCTGAAGTGAACCAGAATGAACCTGATTCTGACGTGAGCACGGCAGCTGATTATGCCATTGGACCCCTCCATTGAAAAAGTTCGTTATTTCTTCGGGGGCGAACCTGATTCCCATTTCCCTCCTTGTGGCTCATTTTTGACTAAGAACAACACTTCGATTACCTGGAATCCAAAGCTCAGCGGGCCAGCCGCAACCTACGAGCACAAGTTTATTGATCTTTACAGGCCAAGACCCCAAATTCAGCGACCTGGGTTGAACTCTTTGCCTGACTTTCCAGAGAGTTTCCAAGAAAGCCGTTGGGCCACACAAGCTAAACGGAGTGCGTAAGACTGAACCCCGTCCTGTTGTCTGGTGATCTGTCTTCCAGCTCACGTGCAATGCATGACTTTAGATACTGTTAACAGCGGCCTTGTTGCCCCCTTTTTATCTCGTTGCGAACTAACTTCCAGATCACCGGTACTATTCAGGGGGGCTAGGAACCAGATCCGGAAAATCCCGGGACTCAACCTCGTTTCAATTCATCAATACCTATTGTAGGACCTGTCGGTGAACGCAAGCAAGAGCTGACAAGAGGGGAGACTGGTAGGGTTCGAGGAGGTGTACAGTCGGTCCATCTGAACTGACAGACCTGGGCAGGCTAGCTGGCTAGAGTTGGGCAAGTGAGGCGGTGGTGCTCCACAATTATAGAGACAGCGGAAGGATTCATGACCATGAGCAGTGGCCGGAGGGCTTTAGGTTCACTAAAACAAACACCACTTAAACAGCCAGCTCCTAGCTGGGGTGAACGTGAATGATATTTTGAATATGCGGAGAGCCACCGAGCATTCCCAATCGACCCATGACGTGTGTTTTTACTGCACCAATGAAAGTCACCCAAGCAAGTCCTGCATTCGGTGAAGAAATTGCTTCTGACTTCGTTGTGCTAGAGGACTATTCACTCCTGATCCTGAGTTTCTTCTGAAATCAGCAAGCCTAGCGGTTCTAGTTACACTGGGGTCGCAAATGCTACTGGCACTTGATGTTTTGATGCCAAATCTGGGATAGCTCCTAAACAGCAACTAAACATCAAGTTTGCTCAAGACCCCTGAACTTGAAGAAACAATATAAAAGTTATGGATTTTGCGCCTCTGAGGGCCCTCTACAAGATCCTGCCGGACCAGTTTCTCGAACCTCATATATGAAGTGACTCAGTGACTGAATGAAGAAAAGCAAGTCGGACTATTTTACCTTGACCTCACAAACGTTTTCTATTCCGGTAATCACCATCCGTTCCAGGGCAAGATTGGGATGTTTGGTATGGGCGGGTCGATACAAAAGTGGTTGACAGAGTTTATCTCCCAGAAGACGCTTTGCTTCAAGGTGGGAACAGGTCGAATGCTTTGGTGATCTTCGCCAGTGGAGTACCTTGAGGGCTGGTCCTACGCTCGATACAGCTTTAGTTGTTTAGTACCAAACCGCCACGCACTCTTTTGAAGCCTGTTTTGTTCGCGGATGCTGTGGAAGTTGCGGGATCTGAGGGCAGAACGACCTGAGCAGGGATGAAACGGCCGCCTTCAGTTGGGCGAGCAACTGCGCAAGGCTGAAAAAAGCTTTCCGTCGTTGGGCCAGAAGAAATCCTAACCCTCTTCCATGAACAAGGGCAGTTCACCACAGAAGTAGTTGGTTGGGCTTGAGACCTTGGGGTTTTCGGTACCGGAGATTCCATTTGGTCAAACCTGCGCAGTGGTGCTGTAAAAGGCTTCTGGCGAGCTCCCAATAATGCCATCGGCATTGTCGCTTGGGAAGCCAGAAATAATCCTACCGGATTACGTGACCATAGTAGGACCCCTCATGGATGGAGGCGTACAAACTTCGCCACCTCTTTACATAAAGAAACCCACCAGCTTGAAGAGGGCCCAACGTCTTGCAGTACGGACGGCTGAGGGGCAAAGAAGTAAGGCGTATGAATGGATGCCCTGTGGTCTCAAATGTTTCCCTTCGGAAAGGCCGAGACTTCGAGGGGATATCATGGAAAGATAAGTTATTCGGAAGGTTTTTCCGGCCTTGGGCCGGAAAGTCTATTTCAAGATTCTTTGGATTCCTGAAAAATGGGACACCAGAAGAAGCCGACGAAATTCCGGTCTAGGGTAATTATCGGATCACAATTCTTTAATGTCAATGTACTAAACAACTGGATCAGCCTCGTTGATGGGACGGTAGACCTGCAGACCTTCCAGTTCCTCAACGGGACCCAGGGTCGTAGATGGAACGAGATTATCCCCTGTTGATAATTTGGAGTGCGTTCACTGGGAGAATGAACAACGCACTACGATCCATCTGGGATAAATTGTGATTGAAGCCTTAGCTTGTTGCATATTGCTTCAGTGAACGCTCGTAAAGCAAGATGACTTTTGCAGTTGATGTACGATGACGTCATGTGACCAATTCGATTTGATTCTTGGACTGGGCCATTGGATACTTGAGTGTCCATTTTTTCACTCTGGTGAGCCCCTTTGGATTTTTTGGTGCATCAACCGCTGAAGGGGACTATTCTTCTTGTATGCTCGGCCATAGTCACGAAAGGTTCATTGAGACCTCCAACTCTGGTTCTTTCAAAAATCTTCCGCATCATAGCCCCTAGTCACACTTTTCTTCACGGTAGTTTTGCTTCATAACATGAGTAATACAGTGACAGAAAGTTTGTGGCAAGTGGGAGTGCCACGGTGAAACGGAGTGGAAGCAGACAGTCAGTCGTCTAACAAAATCCGTTGCATTGGCTCCAGCTCAATTTTTCAAAAACAGCCCTGCACACCTCACCTTGCATCCTTCTAAACTCAGCCAATGAGTTCGCCGTTACTATACCTCTTGGGAGCCTAGTCCATTTGCTAGAGACGGTGAAGGCAAAAGGCTGGCTTCAAGTCATAGTCTGCTACCGACGAAGTGTCAGTTCACACCCCCTCGAACAACCATCCCCTCTCAGTTCGAATGAAGCCCACCCATGACCTCAAGCTTTCGTAAACGCTTCTAGCACTTTGGAGGCCACTACGGGGTAACCTCTTCTCCCCTTTCTCTAACGAAAATAACTCTGGTTTCTCCAACATCTGTTTTGAGTCCAAGAGCGGAGAGTGGATGGTTCCGGACCATTGTGAACTACAACACTCAGGTTTTGTCCCAGAGCTATATCACTAGTTTTCCTCAACGTGGTTGAAGTCTTAGTGATGTTACCCACGTCTTCCTTCATTTTCCTAACTCGCTGGTTTAGGACATATAATCTCGCTATTGCTTCAAGAGTCAACGTCGCAACCTTTGCTAGCCAGCCTTGCTCTGCCCTGCGGTTCTGCAGATTATCTGGATTCGACAGTTGTCCCTGGCTTTCTTCATATTTTAGTGACCTCTCTTCTGGTAGTTTATTTGGTTCTACATTTTTTCAAGGCCCCTGCCTCATCAAGAACTTTATTACCTGCCCCAATCGGTTTTTGAGTCCAAAGCGTATCCAGCAAAATCCTTCGAAGCCACGGAACATCTCATGTTACTTTCTCTAAATCCCGCACATTTTTGTGCAACCACGTTTGACAAGTAGCCTGCCAAACTCCTGCCGACACTACCCCCAAAGCCGATACCAGGGTAGCAAATGCTTCCACCCGGGCCAACTGAGTTAGAGTTTATGGACAATAACATAAGACACCGGCCGCCGGCACAAGCAGGCGACGCCTTTCATCGTGCAAAAGGACGATGATATATCGTGCCAGAAGTCTCTGGGAAGGAAACAAGAATGAAAAGTGGGCTTAGAATTAAAAGAGGAATAAATGCAAGTAAGCCGTGAAATTAGAGGTCCGAGATCAAATCAAATGGTTAGCAGAAGGCCGTCGCCTCGGGGGCTGTACCATCAGGGACTGTTTAAAACGGAAGATACATTGGAGGACGGCGCACGGGAGGGCTGCCCACTGGGGAACAGTGGTGGGTTTGGGCCGATTTCCATGGAGCCAATCAAACAGTTGGCAAGGGAAACGTAACTACGACACTGAAAAGGCAATGACAAGAAGCGGAACTGGTGGCCAAGTGGTCTAACAGGTAAACCAGGAAAGCAGGTCCCCCGGTTAAGTGAATTCGGAAATTTCTCATTCAATCTATCTCTCGGCCCGCAATGGGGCACAAACTAAAGGAAATCAGGGACATTGCCAAGGAAAGGCCACGACGGCTTCGTGCACTAAAGCCTGTGTTACTGGAAACAAACTGACGGGATTGTTAGGAAAGCTTGAGAACTGTGGAGCCGACGTAGTCGCATTATTCCAGAAGGGGTCGTCTGAAAACTACAGGAAGTAAGGAAATGCTACCTGGCCCATCAACAAGACGGACGCGGTGATATGGTGGGAGATGTGATCACCATTCTCATTAGAGAGGGTTTGGTTCCCTCGGAATAGGAAGTCAGGTTAAGTACGATAAACATGCAGCTATGTGCTGTTATTGACAAAACGCCGGTGAGGAAAACTGAGACTGCATGTTTGCACTGGCTTCCGAACTCGGAAACGGAAGGGAACCCAGAATTCACACAGGCGCTGGAACAGTTAGAGACAGGAGCAAATACAGCACCGGTTTCTGGGGATTTCTACATGCCAGGAGTGGATTGGGACAAGGAAAGCTGCACTGAGGGTTAGGCAAACGGCTGTTTTATCCAGTGACCCCATAGAAGTGTTCCGTTTCAGCACTCAGAGGGTAGCACTATATGAAGACCATCTCTTCCAGATCTGGCACTCACGAAACTTAAGGGCGGCAACAGTAAACTAAGCATTCAACCACCCTTGGGAAAGAGTGATCTTTAGCTGACCAAGTTGAGACTGTTCTTCAAACATCCTAGGGTCACATAGAAATTACGTAGATATTTCGGAAAGCCCAAAGTTGCTGAGCCTATCACAGAATCAGGTAAGCTAAATTGGGCGAAAACGATGAAAATACCCGAGTAGGAGAAAAGCAGTAGACAATTCTGCAAGACCCTTCGGCTCTGTAGGAGAAGTCTGTCCCATTGCAAGGAACCAGGCATAGTAGCGAGTTTGAATGGTGGACGGCACTAGTCAGAAAACCTATCCGGAAACTAGGTGGGAGTTGACAGAACGTTTGGACAGCCAGAGGTGACAGAGTAGCCAAATACCAAAACTCAGCTGGCAAGATACAGGGGAGTGAGTAAAGAACTTCTGAGCTAGCACTGGAAAGAGCAGCTAAGTAATACGGCGAGTGAAACTTTGGATATTCTCAGTCAAACTGGTTGGGTTGGTCAGGGTCGCCTAGGCGGAAAATCAAATGGTCCAGATTTTGTGTTCATTTGCTTTTCCTATCATCCAGGATAGCATTAGTTCCATCCTCAGCTGTGGTAGGTGTGATGATTGTCCGGACTGCGGTTATTCATTATCGCGCTTTTATATCATCACACCCATATAAAAAGTACCGTGGGTTGTATAAACACCTAGCAGTGACTGGTACTTCATACCCTTGTATTCTACCGTTCATCTTGATTTGGGACAATTGCTACTATTCAGTTACTGCTGTCGGATTGCGCGAGTTGTTATTCACCTTGGAAGGGTTGAATTTTAAGAGTTGTTAGCTGCGCCACTTCACAGCGGTTTTGTAACTTACTATGGCGGAGTATCAACATAAGCCTCTTACAATAACCCCAATTCAAACAATCCTGTAATCATTCTTCGCGACCCTCTATACTTAACCCCTATTGATTCTCGGCCAAAACAGTTCTTTTTGGTATCTAACCAACTTTGGTCAAAACCGTAATCTTTTGCTTTCATATGGGACAACTCTTGTCAACCGAGATTCCGCTCATCTCGTGGGACTCACCATAGACTACCGTTGCTATTTTTTATCCGGGTTCTATACGATAGGCAACCTGCCTCGTGTTCTAGCAACAAACAGCTAACGACCTTCTTCGATACCCGATATCCTCTGAATATGTTTCATCTGCCAAAAGACTCCAGATGCAGTGGCTCAGACCCACTATCCACGACAAAGAGGTTCAATCACGTGGATCTATACTTGAAAATCCCGGTCGACTTTCCAACATCTCTGAAATGTGTGATAAGCACCATCCCATGCTAGCAACTAAAGGCCTATCACCAAGCTCATTTTCGAATTTGCAAAATATCACTTGGAGCGGGCCAACAATAGATTATCATGTCTCTTCCCTCCAGCAAACGAAGCCGGAAAAACAAATCACATCCACGGAACAACAGGCAGTCCAAACTTGTGTTGGAAGTGGGCAATGCAGCATATCTCTCCCAGAAGCTGGTTGGAAGACCAGTCCCTTAGAACAAGTGCATTCAACGATTCTAAGCCAGATTTCCGCAAATGAGGACTTCATTTTCAAGCCTACTCCTCTCCCGTGTATTGTCGGGCCCGACGAACTACATAAGCGTCATAGCCTTATGGCTACTGGGTAGCACTTTGATTCCATCGTGGTAGAGCTAATGAGGAGAACCCAAAGCTACTGTAGTGCTAGATGGGCGTGAAAGATAAAATCCCAAAGGAATCAGTAAGGAGGACCCTACTTGGAGCTCGTGGAATGGCCCATATTTTACGCCTAAAGATGAGACTCCGTAGGGCGGCTATATGCAGCAATTGCCCAGTCGTGATACAATTTTCTACTGACGCCCTCCTCGCGTGGATTAAGAGTGTGCAAAGCGACTTAGCGGCAGCCATTAGCATTTAAGGGTACTAGGATTTTGGCGGATGAAACTCCTCTTCAGCAAGAGATAAAGAAAGCAGCCCGCGGTCATACGTACAAACCAAAAAACTGCTCCGGCAAAGAATTAGGCTCAAGTTTTCCTTCGATGGCTCGCGACATATTGCCCTGAGACAGTACCGACTACTTTGGTGACCAGCCGCACCGCTTGCCCACGGTGAATGTGCCTAAGATATACACTTGGACCATAGGTCAAACACCTCCCCCGAGCAACCGGAGCTAAAACGTCGGAAGCTTTCTTTACCCCGCGTCCAACTGGGAAGCACTATCCCAAGGCGAAATGCCCACGAAGCCTTCACCACCGCTGGAATAGCTCAGCCAGCCATCCAAATTATTAGCTCAGCCATCCTAGGTAATGCAAAGTGCTCCAAAATGCTACCTGGACGACGTACTCAGTGGCCGATCTAAATACTCCTACGCCTTCCTTACCTAACCCAAAATAACCTTCACCGCAATCACCGCTTTCCCAACCACTGTCTGTTCACAAGGTCAACCGGCTGCTCCCGTCTTTTAAAGCCGCTGCTTTTTACACATACAGTACGACGAAGCCATCCAAACACACCCCAACATACCCTCCCCTTGAGCATAATGACAAAGAACTAACAACGAACCCACTGACCTTGGACCAAAATCCCATGCCCATCATACGATCCCTCATGAGCCTCCCCACAGCTCTTCTGTGATGGCGTGAATCTAACCCGTACATTCTACACAACCACCCATTGATCCTCCAGAAGATGCCACCCGCAATTTTGAATGCCCATCCCCGCACGGGCCGTTATTTGCCCTTGGATTACTATATCTCACAGCACTCATTTGTTCTCCACTCGTTTGCCACCACCCCCACTAGTTCCTCACTGCCAGAACCTCCAGATCTGAAAGCACTTCTGAATGCCTGCCAACCTCAGACTCACACATCATCGTCTCCCCTAGTTTTCGCCCTCAACAGCAACCTTCTTCCAGGGGTCTCCGCTCTTCTGAAGATTCCGGACTTCCCCTCTATTTATTCAACTTTCGCGCTGAGTGGCCAACCTCTATGGCTCGCCGGGCCGCTATCCTGCGCACCTCGGCACAGTCAGGAACGAGCCTCGACAGGGTCCCACGGGAGATTCTGGTGCGGCTATATCCGAAGAGTCCTTCCAGCAAACGGCGACCCTGCTTCAAGCAATACTGACGACTTTTCTCGGTTCTTCTACGGCCAGGTTCATGCCTGAATCCTGTGTAGTTTCCACGGGTAATCTTGACTCCACTGGGCGGTTATCACTGTTTATGCTGTGAGCTGGAGCAGCGAGCGCCCTTCGCTTGTCCGGCTCTGCCCACATTTTCCTCAATTGACTTCTACCAGCGGTAGTCTTATCAACGCAACCAATCCTTTCAGTTTACCGAATCCGTCTGTATTGCACTTTGGAGTGGCCAGGATCCACAGCCTCGTCAGACCTTGCCTATCGAAATAAAGTAGCCTTTCAGCCCACATTGATCATTCCACCCTCGATACCATGCTTCTGAGCACTTTACACCCTGAAATCTCCGATGAGGAGCCCTTTAAAACAAGTGCTTTCAATTTTCATTTTGCCACAACGCGACCCCCGCAACTTTACTGTGTGACCCACGCCTCCCCCGCGTAACTGATCTATTCCCCTTTTTATCAACAGCCACTGAATAATCAGAAAAGTTACCCAGTTGAGGGTCCTAGTGCTACCCTCCAACTCGACATAATTCTCTCCAAGGATACAGGGATATCTGAGCTGTCCCATCTGGATCACATAATCGTCACTGAGTACCGCAGTATTTTCATTCCTTGCAAATCCAGACTAGGTGGTGGGTGCCAAGCCTATATTCGCCATAATATCTTGGCAACTGTTCCACGGCACTCTACCTTGGAACAAGTGAAGGACTCCATTTGGTTACTGATAAACTCCAGTAGCCATGCAATATTTTTGAGAAGTGTCTACCGATCTCTCGGATCATCGATAACTTCCAAAAACTCCCTCATTGATGCATTCGATGCAGCTCTGGGCCACCATTTGGGTGCTAAGCTCCTTACCGGTGACTTCGACTGCCTTCAGATAAACTAGGTTTTAAAACAACCCGGCCTGCTCTAGCTGATTTTCTTTCACGCTTTCCCGGCGGGGGCTGGCCCAGACATATAAGCACATCTATCAAAGTGTGAAACATCCTTGATCTGGTCTTCACGCTTAACTTACCCAGCGTCACAGCTCAGGCAGCCCACCTATTCCTGAGCAGCGATTACAAGAGCCACGCGTACATTCAACGGCCCTCTCAGCAAGCCTCCTTCCAATTAGATCACCAGCCCTAATGGCCGCTGTAATTTTGATCTACCGCATGGCGTAACTCGCTCCGGGGCCTGGAACAAGTTCTTTGCGGCTTCCTTCGCTTATTCCGCAGCTGATTCCTCCTGTGAAAACCTGAACAGCCACCTAATCAACATTATTTTATTCTGCACCCCATTCACTCAGCGCAGGTTCTCAAGAACATCGAGAGCCGAGCTCAACCTCTGAGGCCTGCAGAGCAAATACCGACGAAGGGATGACTTCCGCGTTCTATTACACGTCGGCAGGAATACTCTGAAGCTCAGTCACTCCGCCAAAGTGCATCTCAGAAACCTGGAGGCTCTCGCCCTAGTGCAATTTAGCAAATTTGGGCATTTTCTCGGTTTGTTAAGTATAAAACCTCAACTCTCCAACAATAATCCCCCTGGTTTCTCCAGCAAGTTTCTCTACCTCCGTCTAGTCACCCTTGCAAACCGCAGAAGCTTTCAATTCACGCTTCTCCTTTTGTGCCGACATGCCCCCGCCCGCCATCTCCGCCACTCCTGGCACTACTTTGTCCACACTTTATTTAACACCCTCTGAAACAGACAAGCCAGTCCTCGAGACTAGGCTCCCGTCAAAACTCGGGCTCAGATGGAATGCCTCCGGCCCTTCTTCGTTTCGGTGGCCCTGGCATGGCCTTGTTGTCACCTAACCTGTTTACGCTTTCCATGAATATTCTTGTGGTCAAATGACAGTGGAATACCTCTATCATCAGGCTGTTTTAAACAGCTCCCATAGCAGGACGCTGGTAACTACCTTCCAGTTGGCTGCGTTCCGGGGTATGCAAACTTATGGAGCGAGTTACATGGACTCAATTAATAGACTATCTCGTGTCCAAAGGTCTAATATACCCTGGCTTCATCAAATAGCGGTCAAGTCCGTCTTGCCAGACTGACTTCCTGAATGCACTAACCCCAGCCATTGACGACGGGATGCCCGCGATCATCCTATTCCTAGATCTGTCATAAGCCTTCAACAGAGAGACTCGCGAGCGTCTGTCAATGGAACACAAATCCCTGGGTCTAGGAGATCCTCGAACGTCGTACTTTTTTCATCTACCCCCCCCCCACTCCCAAGTAGCACTAGTTGATGGTCACCCATATAGTGCCAGGCCCATAACAAGTGAAGTGATCAGAGGTAGTGTTCTTAGACCACTAGTGCTTCTCATAAGTAAAAATGATATCTTCCATGTAATCTGCAACAGTGCCCTATTTATGCTCGCGGAAGGCACCAAAATCGCGTGCTCATTTTCTTATAGGGGGTCTGCCATCTAAGATTTTCTAGCGTTCAATACGACCCTACCTTGCTTAGAGACTGGTGCAGTCCGCGGAAAACGGAATTTTCTGCAATTAAAAGTCTCGCTGGTCCCCAAAAATGTCACTCACTTCCAGCAGCCGTCGCCCTCGAAGAACAACCCACACCCAATGACTGTGTGTCATCTGGCCTCGGATTTTGCTACTTCAGTTCTCTCAACTTTTCCAAGCAGACCGACTCCCAGGTGGTTGAGCCAAAAGATGAATGGGCCCCATTCTCCGCTGCTTTGATCTGCAGCATAGTCAACTAGGCTTCCATTTCCCCACTTTTGATTTCCTTTTAAATATAGTTCCATTATCCCCTCCCATCCTTTCAAGTCTCCAAAATTACCCTGGAGAATGCTTAGCTCACCTTCACTAAAAACTGGCTGGGACAGATTCTGCCATGTCCTATCGTGAGCGTAGCTAGCTGTTTACTGCCCGTCTTCTGTGCATCCGTCTCCTACGGCTGAATCTGGCCTTCTCATCCAAACTGATCTGTCGTCGTATTGTTTACTTTCTCTCAGCCCACCGAGCTCTTAATTTCTCCGAAGTCATGCCTCTTCTCTTTCAGTTCCTCAGTGCAAGCTAGCTCTGATAACTTGATGCTTTCGAAAGGTTTATGGCAGAATTTGAAATAACTTCCCCCGTCTTTATGTCTTATCACCCCCTCACCTGTATTAGAGTGTACGCCCCACGACTACCTCGCATTTCCAATTGCCGTCACGCTTTCCGGCGAAAGCGCCAGCGCCGATACTGCTTTTTAAAGTGGCCTTCAGTTTAGCCAATAAAAATAGCTTTATAGCCTACACTACATAGCTCCTTCACTCCTGCTCCGTGCATTAAACGTAAAGAAATGATGGTTGGTTCATCTCACTTCAGCAAAAACCTCTCGCATATTTGCACTTCCTCTCTATCACTTCAATAAAGAGTCCGCTCCTGTATCCCCTGATCCTATCGAACAACCTGCTAAAAATCTAGGCGTCCAACCACCCTGATGCGCATATTCCTGCCCCACGCATAGCTCTACCAAGAGTGCACAACTAACCGCTTTCTATATTTGTATCTTCCCTGTTTTGCACTTCCTTCCTGGATTTTACCTATCTAGGACCCCAGCTAGTTGCAGATCATTCTTCCATAAACCGTGCCTATCATATTCCACAAAGTACGTTTCCCTTACCGTTTTTTGTCCTTCTGCGACTCCAGAGTGCAAAACTTCCGGCTACCGGCCATATCTTATATACACTTCACGCTTGTTGGTTTTAAGCTGCATACGACTCCAGACGGTCTATTAGCACACCTTTAGGAATAGAAACGGTCCTCCCGCCTAAAAAGTGCACGATCTCTCTCACTTCTCTGTTTTCTCGTTTGCCGAAGCCTGACAATGTTGGAAACTACCGTTGTTCGCGTAGCCAGCTTTCGCTTATGCTCATATTTGCTCTCATGATTCAGCCTCAGTCCGTGTGTTCACCTTCGACGCTGAAGAACGCGTTTGACTAGAACGTGTTCACGGTATAATATTAGCCATACCTGGTTCCGTCTCCATTTTACATCCATCTCCAGATTCAAGCTATATGAGGCCCTTGCACGGCAAGTTGCATTTCCACTTGACCTGTAGTGATCGCACTTTACACCCTTCCCAATTTTTACAATTTACCTGCCTCTTGCTTTTGGGATAGCTGCAGTCATCATAATGTCCACTGACCCGCTTAGCTCCATTTTGATTGGACTTCTTTAGTAACAGCAGTTGGGTTCTGATCCTCAGCCGGAGCCAACCCAGACTCCGTTTGTGTTCCTGTTTTCTCCTTCCAGTTCTCCGTCCGTAAACGTATACCATTCTGCGAAGTTTAGCCCCCCTTGGTACTTCGTTGGTCACTCTCCGGGATATCGCAGTGGGGTACAAACCCGGTACCAGTCGGCCGGCCCTCTGAGTTCCTTGGCCTCTATCTCCTGCTCGCTTCGCAAATCCGGCCGGATACGCCTTCCCCCACGTGCAATAAATATATCAGTGCTCAGTCTCGCACTCCAACAGTTCAGGTCATGGTCCGATAAACAGATTCGGTAGGCGCACATCGGTCGTGCAGGACATCTGCAACGATGTGTGGGCGCAACCAGGTTGGTGGATTGCACCTTCTGTCACCGGAGGTGGTTTTCGGATCGAGTGTCCAGATTGCGGTCAGTCCCATTCACTAGCACCACTTTTGGATTGCAAACCTACCTTGTGTATGCTATTTTGGCAGCTGTAGCCATGTCGTTTGCACAGTACTCTCCTATTTTCATTGGTCCTCCTCGAGCGTACTGTCAGAACCGCCATTATTATTTCGCATTTTAAGCCCGGTAAACAATTCCCACTATAACTATGAAATCACCCGCACTCACCCCATACATCTATCCACCACCTTTTTTCATTGCCGCCCACTGGTTGCCTATAAAATCTGTCCATCCATTCTGCACATTTCCTCTTACCTGCTCTCCTTAGGATTCGCCTGCGACCAATCAACTGTTTTATTTGTAATTATATACGTAACCTAGGACATAAACCGCAGCTACCATCTATATATTCTCTCATTTGCTTTGTAGTGTTGCTGCCCATTTTCTTTTCATAAAAAGCAATAAACTTCCTTTGGCGAAATACATTTCCGAGGCAGCCAGTGATGCACCAGCCGGCTATCCACAATCCTCATCAGCCTATTGCCTCTCCATCGCCTTATTCTGATCTTGCAGAGCGCCATACCTTCACCATTGGCTCTTCAGGAAAATCCTCCCGGCATTATCAACCCTCCTATGCTGTTGCATGATACCTATCCAAATAATCATCGATAAGTGTACACACCTTCCCCATTCTTCACTACCGCCTTCGTATTCCAATCGAACCCGCAGTCGCTATAGCTGTGCCTTCCAGATTGCCTTATTCTAATATACTTTTAGGTGTTGAGGTATCACCATCTACTTTCCAGGAAGTGAGTAATTTTTTGAGCACTTACCAGTTTTCCTCTGTCAGCCTCCCTCATTTTCACTTTGGCAGTTTGCTTTCCTTCTCCAGGTGAGCCACTCGTCTGCCTGTTCACGTCTGCCTGCATAAAACCGCCAATTCTTATCTTCTTCCCCGTTGACGGATTTTTATGCTACATTTGCCTCTCTAGCCTCGTTCTTCGCATAAGATTCTTTATTGCTGCATCCCACCTCCACGAAGCCACGGTGCGTCCCCCCCCCCCCCGATCGTCATAGCTGGTCCTACGTAAGCCACTGACTAGACTGGCTTTAAAGCCTTGCCCCTTCTCCGATTTCTCCGTACCGCTGAGAATGCCGCAGTAGTTTGCATTGCTTCCGCATTCAAGTCCCAGACAAACATGAGAGACACAAAAATTGGGAAGATTTGGGACCCAAGGGGCTAAATCATCGATATATGGTGCAAAGAATGGCCCTGAAAGAGCCACAGACCTTATGCGTGTGAGCTCAAGCCCCAAGGAAAGAGGAGAACACAATCCCAGGCACTCGTTTACACGGAAATTTTGGTTGTTTTTGGTTCCCAAAGCGATGCACTGCATCCCACAACTTTCTCCCGACAGGCCTGTACGCGCACTTGGATACATTGATTGGCGGGGCCCAGAAGTCATGGCATCGTACTGAAGCATCCAAATCCCCCTGCAGAGTCTTCTTGACACACCTGACTTCATGCCAGGCCACAGTTTTACGTACTGTGCATAATCGAGGCACAGTGACAGGTAGACTTACGGCAATTAGTTGAAGTGGGCCAGTAACAGTACCAGTCCAGGAACCGATACTTGGGGGATCCGCGTGCTAAAACCTACCAGTCCCATTTCAGCTGGGCATTGCCAACTGGAAACTTCCTTTCAAACAGTCTTCAATCCAGTCAAGCATCGGGCTCTGAAGACCAAGTATCCCAGGCTCATCCAGAGGTAGGTCACGCGGAACCCAGTCAGAAGGCTGTATGAGGTTAAATGATTACGGGTGCCCTAGCCGCCCCCCAGGGCCTTCACCCACAGTTCTCTTGCCAGTAGCAGATATGAAGCGAATGGTTCTTTGGACTGAAAGCGTGCTGTGCGGGGAATGGATGTACGCATGACTGAAGATGCTCCCGGATTTGCACCGATATTATCCGCTCCATTGCTCCTCTCGAGATGCAGGTTAGGCTCACCGGGTAGTGGTTAGTGGGCACCTTTTGCTAACCCTCTTTGTACAGCAGACAGGTAACTTTGGTATTCCATTCGCTAAGCTAACCTCCAGTGCACAGCAACTAACCAAAAAGACCGGCTAAAGATGAGGCCAGTCCGCCGGTCAGCGAGCAAAATACTGCTGCATGAACTCTATCTGGTCAGGGTGCCCGATGAACTTTTAGTGCACCTGGTTGGAAGGTCCGCTGCGTGAGCGTAATATCGGTAAGTGGCAGCGAAGGCAATGTTTTGCTCTCCTTCAGACGCAAACAGAAGAGATGTGACGCACAATGGCCCCTGCTTTCCGCAAGCCTGTCTAGGCAGATGTTTAATGGTGAACTGTTAGTAGTATAACCGTGTTCATGCAAGTCGTACGTCTCAAATATGCATGGGACCGTTAGGTGCAGTAAAGAAATCTCTAGCAAGCACGTTTTCAAAACAAATTTTCTCCCCCATTTTCATGGCAGAACACGTCTTGGATGGCTTTCTACCGCTTGTATCCGTCTTCAGTATCCCGCCTGCATCATCAGGCACGGTGCTCACTCCGGGGAGTATTTTGTAGCTCACGACCAAACCACGGAGGACGGTCTCCAAGCCTATGAGAGTGAATGGAAGGCATTAACTGGAGTATCAGTCCAATGATCTTTTCCCTTATGGTGGACGGGAAGGATTCTACACTAACCAGAGCGGCGGAAGCCCGCACCACCGATGAAACCGCTGCTTGCAGTTCATGGAAGTTGATAGGCCATAGGTTGCGCCCAGTATGTGGTTCACCAAAATGAGGTACACCTCGCCTCCCGCGGGTTGAGAGGATTGAATGGTCGCTGGAACTGATTGGCGGAAGGCATCTAACTTCCTCACAGTCGGACTGTCCCGGAGAGATCACAAGATCCAGGATGAGTGCTAAGGACCCTGGAGCCACTTCAGCCCCCATATGTGCTAGTTTAGAATCCGGTCCTCAGTGAAAGTGTGGAGGGCACAAGGGAACAATCTGTTGGCAGACTACGACAGCCTTCATTCCAATTGATATCTGACACACTCAGATAGCCACGAATATTCCCGTGCAGGCATCGGCTCCATCGCCGGAGTTCATCGGAAATAACAGTGCAGTCTATGCCCGGCGATTTGTAAAAAGTCCCACTGTTACATACCACCAGGTGGTAATTGAACCCCGCACCATAAGAACTCGCGGAACCCTTCCGGGTCAGCCGAACCATGTAAATGGTGGACAGGTATGCCAGAGAGAATATAAAAGGCAAAGCCACCGTTTCCATCTGCCCGGAAGATTGAGTGTCTAGGCAGCGGGACCTCAGAATCAGAAAATTCACCTTACAGACACCTTTCGGTCAGGGTAACTACTGTGGGGAAATTTGGTACTTCCAGTGACTCAAGCTCATCTCTTTTGTCTGACAGCAGTATGGTCGCCTCCTCCCCCCCCCTCCGTCCGGATAAAGATGATGTGACAGTGTGCTAACACCTCCTGAAACACTGCGAACTTACAACTGGATCGATGGGCAAACAAATGTCGTTGGTAGAACCAGGGGCCTCCAGAGCAGTCGCAGCCTCAACATCCGGCCCGGAAAATCTTCAATAATGAGGTCAGCATCGCCCTTTGATCGACTTTCGCGTAGCTCCATGGTAACATGTTCTTGCATCAGCGGCTACTCTTGATTGGGGTCACTAAGAATATGCGCCAATTCACCTTTGAGCCTGTGGCCAAGGTGTAGAACCGCGTGGGCCGCATCAACGGTACTCAGGACGACCTTTGGTGGTCGTGATTAATCATCAGGCTTCCATTGCTTTCCAAGACGGAAGGTTGCCGCCACTTGAACGCTGATAGCCATAACTTCCCCCTTTCTCGTGAAAATCCAAGAAGAGCAATACCGCAGCAATGAAAGATCATGGTCTTGTCGGTCTGGAAAAGCAGCTCTGGGTACTTCCGGCAGGTTAACCAGCAGAAACCCTAAGTCCCATCTTAGAATGTCCTGTGTCTACCAGAATGCCCCTTTTTAAGTGGGTCACTCGAGTCTCCCATCGATAGACCTTCACATTCCGATTAATTGTCAGAGGCGAAAAATATCTCTAGCAGGGCCGTAGGAATACTGATTCGCATATGGCTGCACTCCGCCTGCTTTAGGTCCAGCGGCCGGCGTCCGGACTAAGCACGAATTAGCTTCCACAACCTCGACCCAAGTACCACGGAATTTCGTTAAGAAAGAAGGGTCCAATACGGCGTATGAGGCCGCTACCCGAACGAAAGTCTCCTGCGCTGTCAGCGATGATGGTGTGGGAGAGGCTGATGATGACGACACTGACCATTTCGCAGCTGCTGCCACTAGTGATGATTACGAAGATATCAGTGATGATGGGAGCGACGATGGTGATAAAGGTAATGATGACTCTGGGATGCCCGTAGCAACAGGTGCAGTATTCACCAAGTGCTTCGCCAGCCGCGCAGGTACAATAGCTGAGTGAATTTGATGCGCAGCCTTTTGAGCAACAGTACTCCGCATTTAAAGAAAGCTCCGTAAAGGTCGGTGTTTATTTTGGAGCACTCAAGGTGGATCGATCATCGCACTCATTATACTAAAAGGATTCGTCGTGAGGGTAAGAAACCTTCGGTCAAACTAGAAGCGTGGACGCAACATTCTTTACTTTTTACGCATTATGGTAAAATTATAGCCCACAGATTGACATAACCACAGAGAAATATAATTCCAAATACCACGCCGAAAGACTTGCCGGAGTAGGGCAGTGATCGTCAGGGATAACTTGCCAAATATGCAGCGACTAGCGCTGATTCAAGTGGACACGGCCGAAAGAAATATGGACTCCGGAATAGCCTACACCACTACAGGTCCTGTGTAAACTAAAATGAGCTCAGCAGAACTGTTCCTTTCTCAAGAGGGGCAAAACTGTGCAGAAGTATAGGCCAGGTAGACCTCAGAGCGATGGGCGTTCTGCTGCCCGAGAGCGGGCTTTTTGAGGACTTGACGTCAGTTTGATTGGAGGCACGGTAACCGAATTGCCCCTTTGGGAACTGTTCAGCCAAGATCGCATAGGAACGGCCCACGGCAAAAGAACCCGCAAGAATTTCATAGAGCAACAGTAAGCTGTGCTGCAGAGGTTTTATATGAGCAAAGCTAAGGTTGTCTTACTGTATACACACCAACATATACAAACGCATATAAATTTTTCACATGAACCAGCACACCTAACCGCACGCAGTTATGTATGGATATACGTATACACAGGAGCATAAATTCCTACCCCGAGTGAGAATATACCAGCAACAATTCGTAGTTACACATGCCCATCCCCGTAGAAGTATACACATGCATATATACGTATGCAAACGTAAAATATGTATCGACACGTGCCTTGACCCAATATACGTATAAATATTTGTATATACATGCACATATATGCGCAGGCACGCATTTATATATTCATATCTGAGTATATATGTGGGCGTATACATAGCATAAATGCTCACATTTACACGTGTACAAGTGCCCATTTTTATACGCGTAAAAAACGCACCACTATATTTACAGATGTTAACATTTACATGTGTACACATATACTGGTAATTATATCAGTGTGTACATGTACACCCTCCTTGCGCTACACCACGGCGAGGTTTTTGTAGATTTCGCTAATTTTTCATAATAATTATTCTAGGAATATTTCACCAGCAACCTATATTAAACGTTTCACCATTGCCATATTTAAGAAATCTACACCTTGTCCAAACTACTAGTCCCTCATAATTCGTACGAGCGACCCAGAGTTAACTACAAAAATAAAACAGCAGTAGCTATTCTTACCCGCCCTTGGGTGGTCTATCCGTTAGTCATCATCTTAGATCAAATCGCCTACCAACAATATTCTGTAAAAATAAATGGCCAGGTCAACCAGCAAACGGTCTCAGCCAGTGGCTTCTCGCTCTACAGCCAATCAGAAACCCAAACGACCCGAACACAAAGATACCCCCAATATGATAGAAATATTTGGAGAAGCCAGTAGAAGGGCCAGTGCCATTGAAAGTAACTTGGCAAGTATGTCTACCCATATTGCATCGGTTGATGATATATATTATCTAAATTAACACCACTAACCTACCTTCTGGAGCCCTCGGCACTCCCCGGTCCCCAGAACCTAATAGCAGCTAGTCAGTTTCTTGACTCAGTGGCATCGGAAATCCTGCGACGGCTGCAGAATGCAAAAAATGCAGTTGTTTTCAACATCCCAGATCGGCTGGACATCACAATGGTTAAATCCACTATCCTTCAAGCCGCAGGCATGGCCCACTTTCCATGTCACTGCAGAAGACTAAGAAAAAGGTCACAAAAGCACTCTTGTCCCCTTCTATTCCAATTTACGGATGAAAAAATCGCTAGAGAATTCATTACTAACCCAAGTAGCACATTGCCCAACCCTGTTGGGCACTGCCCAACGAAGCGTTGGGGTGGCGCACATTACCATCATTTCTCATAATGACCAACACCGACTTTCGTGAAACACGAAAAGCAACTGTTATATGTATGTTTTTTACCAAGTCGTCA
Source organism: Fasciola hepatica (assembly GCA_948099385.1). NCBI lineage: Eukaryota > Metazoa > Platyhelminthes > Trematoda > Plagiorchiida > Fasciolidae > Fasciola > Fasciola hepatica. The sequence goes on along the minus strand of CANUEZ040000012.1, from coordinate 562,881 downwards.
GATCTGATTTCGTTACATTTAGGTTTCATTTTGTTTTACTGACTGCACTCGTGATCGGGCGGTGCCATATTGGTTCGCCGTATTCTCTCGTGGTAGGTGGTTTCATCCCTTGAAGGGAGTACTTGGGGTCTTCATTGTCAACGTTTATGTTATAAGTGTGCTATGTTTCGACTATTTTAAGTAGTTTTGTCTTTATTTTTTCGTGGCAGGATTTTGAAGGTCTGTTTTAGCTTGTTTTGTTACAGAAATATTGTTACATTTTTTATGTTTCTCAGTTCTAGGTAAACCCGTTACAGTGGCTTTAACAGACGTTAAAGCACTATATTGCTTCAGTGGTATTCGTATTTATTTGTAAGGTGTGTATTGTCGAAATTATCGGTCAAGTATATATATATATATATATATATATATATATAAACTAATATGTTAGCTTATCACACTGTGGATTTCATTCCTAGGATATACGTAATTATGCCGAAAGAGAGCAAGTACCAGAGGTACCGGAACAGGAAGAAGCAGCTCAGTGCCCAACAGTGTCCCGTTTGTCAGGAGGCCACGTTTTGGGAGCACAGAGTTTCGTGCCCGAAAGTGAAGACTCAGGGTAGGTTAATTCAGTAGAAATGTACTAATTCGCTTCCTGAAGCATCGGCGCTAGCTAGAGCTTGTGCGTCTGGTGCATCCGTTGAAGCGGTCTCAGAATTCCCACGGATAGCAGTTGAGGAGGTCTGTGGTAACTTAATCGGGAACGCCATGCGGCCCGTTGCTTCCACATCCCTCGCTGTTACCTCATCAGGTTTGTTCGTTTAAGAAGATGTAACATATTAGTATTTTATTAACAGACGAGCAAGTGGAACTGGGAGAAAGAATATCAGTAACCGTGAACAAGGACGCCATGCTGCAATCTATGTCTGACTTGTTTGTAAAGTACAATTTGACTTTGAAACAGCGACGCGGCGTGCTGTCATTCATAAGTCGGTATATTCCTGGCATCCCATGCGATCCACCTACAATTTGTCACACGCCACGTTTATGTCAAAAGATCCAGTTTGACGGCGGTGTGTACATCCATCTTGGATTGAAGGACGGCTTGATTATCTGCATAAAAAGCATGGCTGCCGTACCGGATTCTGTGGATATTCAGCTAAATGTAGACGGAATGTCCATTTATCGGTCATCTACTATCCAGCTGTGGCCAATTTTGGCACGGGTAGTGCGGCCGGCAAGTACGCCCATCGTGACTGTCGGTGTTTATTGCGTCTCAAAAAAACCGCAAAACCTGAATGAGTACATGCATCGTACTTTGGAAGAGTTGAAGGACATATTACAAAATGGCCTCAGCTATCGTAATGCTCTTATGCGATGTCATTTGCTAGCCATTGTCTGTGATACACCTGCTAGAGCTTTTGTTCGTCAAGTCAAAAGCCCTGCTGGTTATTTTGGCTGTGATAAATGTAACCAACGCGGAGTGTACATTGATGGAAGGATGACGTTCCCCATCATTGAAGCTAGAGCACGTACGGATGGAAACTTTCGCGCTCGAAAGTATCGTCGCCATCACATCGGTGACAGTCCATTTCTGTCCGTGTCCATAGATATGGTACATACTTTCCCGTTGGACTACATGCATTTAGTATGTCTCGGGGTCACCCAACGACTGCTTACCGAATCTTGAAAAATTTGAGTGAGCTAATGCGTAAGTGGCTTTTTTAGTTAATTAAATACCGACATAGTGACCACGCAACATATGGAGAACCGTTTGGGCAAGGTGGAACGGGCGCTCGACTCGCTTACTGTCGCATTGGGGGCCACCCATATATCAGCCGTTCCACCCAAGGCGCTGCGAGCAGAATCGTTGGGGGACTTGGAAACCCTAAACGACACTCTTGCTTCCCCAAGTGTATATGCTAGCATGGTAATCTTTTACATTTGAAACTTAAAATTTCAGGTTACCACGCTCAAACTGTTCACCTGTACAGATCTGTGTGAAACGGTGCGGGGTATGCTGGCAGCAAGCATTGGAGAAGAGGTTGCTATGACTTGCTGTTGGCTAGGTAGCCCGCAACGGAAATCGGTTTACGATCATAGGTTGATCGCGGCCGTAGTGGGTAGGTCGATACAATTATTAACACGAAACAACAGACGCAGTGCGTGGGACAGAACGATTCGCAGATGAACCGAGGTCTGTCATAGAGAGGCACATTAAACGTTGGTTTATCAACGCTCGGGATCGAGGCGAAGGAAGACGGCTACGCCGGTACGTCGTTTTTTTATTTTTTGGTGTTGTGTTCATTCATTCAGGGTTTCTGAGTAACCATTGCTTCCTTTTAAACGGATGGTGCATAATGTCATCCACCAATATGCGTATGGAACTATGAAGTGGTGACACGGTTTATCTATTACAAGTAGACACTGCCTCGTATAATGTTGAATAACAGAACACGCATAATTTTGTGTGTAGTATATACGTTTCTGAGTTAAACTTACAAAATCAGGTTGTTCCATATTTTTCGAACGGTTAATACATCACTTTCCACACTTTCATTTTACAGATCCCGTGAACAGCAAGAAGACCTAACAAGATTCCGTGAAATACAAGAATGACCAACAACGAATGCCGGAATTTTATGTACATTTTTAACGCCTTTTTATACAATAAATCTCCTTTTTCTTCTACAATTGGCAGTTTTACTTGTTTATATATATATGGGCAACTTAGTGGTTGAACTAAAAACGTGGGGGAATATTGTAATAGCCGATTCCGCAGTGAAACGAAATTTTAGGTGATTTTTGGAAAGGAGGGAACTATTTTCCGCGATTTTCTCAGAACGTTGGGCATGCCCAACCCTAGCCCAATTGGGCGCTGGTGGCGCTGCCCAACGCATTTCAATAGAGTTGCCCAACGTTGTGATGGGCAAGCCCAACGTTTGCCCAACCCTAGCCCAATTGGGCAGACGTTGGGCAGTGCTGCTTGGGAAACAGCGTATAGTCTCAACTGCTTCACAGTTTAAATCAATCGAGATACAAGCTGATAGAACGCCACTACAAAGGGAAGTGATACGATGTGCAGCTATAAATTCTAATCACATTGGCATTAAGATCCCAAAGTCACCCTCTTCCTCAAGCACCTTACCAAGGATCAACGAAACCCCTCAATCTTCTACCCCTAGAAGATCCACAGGGTTAGTTGATCTGGACGAATCTTTCCCCACCTCCCCAAAGCTCCCCCAGCCAAAACGACAACACATATCGACAACACCTACAAGCTCATCCCAGGAGGGTCCTCACAATACGCCTCCACCTCCGGTCGACCGTTCCACGGGACATCAAGTTCCCAATGAAATAAAACCTGCAGCTCTAATATCTGTCCCCATAGGCCCCCGTTTAAAAACTGATGAAAAGCCCATGCGTGCCACTCGTATGCCACGTATGTCGCTGACAATAAAGAACCGTCCAGAAGAAAGGGTCAACGAGAGTTTAGTTGCCAAGGCTAAGTCTCCGTGCGGGCAAACGATACGGGGATGCATGAATAATGACAATGATCGTTATTTCTCTGGACCGAATTCGGCACCGACCGACTTCCCTCATTTGGGATTTCCTCGCATCTCTCAACATATGAAACAAAATAGTGCTTCCAAGATGATGATGCAACAACAATGGGACCATACCCATAATAAAAATAGATGGTTTGATGAACGAACTGCGTTCATGATTAACTCCGCACTAATGGAACCTTCCCATCAGCCTAATCTCCCATTATTTCCATCTTTCCTACCTCCCCCTCCGTTAAACTATCCAAGCGCATCGCATATCCCACCATCTACCAGCGGGTACCCCATATCTAGCCAAAGTGCCTATTTTTTTCCATACGTACCGTGGGCACAACATGGCCCCATAACCTAGATATGCCCATTATGAATTGTTCTAATCATCCCTATAGTAGTGTAATACCTAATACCCTGTCATTTATTATTCCACACGCAGACTCAAGTCCTCCCTTTGCTAATAACAACTTGGGCGGGCTTGCATCTTGCGCTGATGATTCTTTCCAGGTTAAACGCAGCAGTCAACAAACGGTAAGTGCTAATATCAATGATGACGTCAGAAGCACTGAACTTTTCACATTGCTATTGGTCAATGCACGATCTATTAGGAACAAAATCCAATACATAAGATCAGCTGCACTAACAAATGACTATAACTTCATTTTAGTGACGGAATCTTGGTTATCGGACTCCTATCTAGTAGAGGATATTGAGGTACTCGGCTACAAATCCTTCAGCAAAGGCAGAACACATCAACGTGGTGGAGGCTGTCTAGTGTATGTAAAGGAAACTCTCAGGGCGACAAGCTTTCAGCACCCTATCCTAGACGGCATTGTCGACTCTGTATGGCTGATCGTTGAAGTTGAACGTCAAGAACTGATACTAGGTTGCGTATACCGTCCGCCTAGATCTAGTCCTAATAGTTTCAAGCAAATTATAGAGGCACTCAACCTGATTAGTGATCTTAAAATAGGCCCAAAATTGATAGCTGGTGACTTTAATGCACCAGAAATATGCTGGACATCACTCACAGCACCACGCCATTTACTACAGTTTTTGAATGCAATTCACCTAGGAGGATGGAAGCAGCACGTCACGTCCCCAACCAGACGCGACCACATTCTTGACTTAATCTTGTCAATAGGATTAACCCAGGTTGTAACAAAAGTTCAGAATAACCTACCCGGAAGTGATCACGCAACTGTCCACTGCTGCTTCACAGTGCCCATAAAAGATAAACAGCCGACACCCCCGCATAGACCATATCATAAGGCTAACTGGAATATACTACCTTCTCTGATTCGGAGCCAAAATTGGGACACCTTCTTTTTAAGTGCAGATCCCCAGCTGGCGGCAGATCAACTTTACTCCATCTTTGAACGATGCCTCAACCGAATAACTCCGTCACAAGGGTCGTCAATCCGCCCTAAAGACAATAAATTGTTTCATCTCAACTTGAAGTTAGGTAGACTCCAACGCGTTTATCTTAAAACAAGGGACTTTTCGCTGTTTATACAGTTGAATCGTCTGGCTGAAACGATAAAACTGTACTCCGAGAGTGAAATGGTACAACAGGAACTCAGGGCCTTACGTGATTCCAAGAAAGTCGAGATTCTTGCAAAACTGATGAAGTCGAGGAACCCCAAAACAACTTCATCTATCTCTTCTATCTCGTTCAATAACACGTGCCTCGACAAACCGCTGGACATTGCAGAAGCGCTTAACACGGTTTTTGCTTCTTCCTTAATTAGTGACACAGCACCATTTTTCTGCAATCCACCAGTACCATCATATGAGCCACTTTCGGCTGTAACATTCCTGCCCTCCGAAATCGAGCCTTTAATTTCAAATATCAAAATGTCTTTCCATCCCGGATCGGACTCGTTACCATCGGCCATCTTTAAATTGGGTGGCCCAGATATCCCAATTCTTTTATCGAATTTATTCAATTTGTCTATGCGCTTTAGTTGGTATCCTACACAGTGGAAAACGTCGGTTATTATTCCAATTCATAAGAAGGGAACACGGGAGAACCCGGCCAACTACCGGCCTGTGGATCATACCCCAGTAGTATCGAGGATTATGGAAAGATTAATAAAACTTAAACTAACAGATCACCTCCTTAAAAACCACCTTATAAGTGAAGGTCAGCACGGTTTCCTAAAACATCGATCCTGTGCAACTTGTATGACTGACTTTCTGAACCTTATTACGATAGCTGCCAATGATGGTAAGGCAGTGATCTCAGTCTTTTTAGACATGTCTAAGGCCTTCGACCGGGTGTCTCACATTCGTTTGTTGTCAAAGGCTAAGACATTCGGCATTGTTGACCCACTATATGCCTGGCTAGAATCGTACTTGTCCTCGCGCAGTCAAGTGGTAAACGTTGATGGCACAACTTCCACACCCAGCCCTGTAACCAGCGGTGTGATCCAAGGTAGTGTACTGGGCCCGTTGCTGTTTCTCATGTACATAAATGACATATTTACCGTGGTTCGTCATGGAACTCCTTTTTTATTCGCTGATGATGTAAAGTTGTTGTACACCTTTGACCATAATTCATTGGGTAATACTATAGCAAAAATATCTGAGGACCTGCGGATGCTCAATTCGTGGTGTACCGATTGTCTAATGAAGTTCTCGGCGGACAAAAGCTGCATTCTTACATACAAGTGTCATGTCCCTCCCGAAACGTTTAGTATAGGTGGTCACCTGATCCCCAACAAATCATCAGTACGCGACCTGGGCATATACTACTCCTGTTCGTTCAACTTCTCGGAGCAAACAGACACTCAAATTGCTAGGTCCCGCAGGTTAATAGGACTTGTCCACAAAACATTCCGTTTGCGTGAAAGTAAACTCAGTGTCTATACAACACACGTTAGACCATTGCTAGAGTATAGTTCAATAGTTGGCTCCAACATGCGCCAGACTGATAGGATCGCCATCGAAAATGTTCAGCGCACCTTTACTAAACAAATAGTTGGATATTCGTCTAGTCTCAACTATAAACAACGCTGTGACCTGCTACACCTCGAACCCCTTTGGCTCCGACGGATAAATAACAGCTTGTCTTTTTTCCACTCACTATTAAAATATAGATCCTGCAAAGCCTCCCCTGTGGTACGAGACCCATTAAGCCTAAGGTATTCGTTACGACACAGCAGTCATTCGGTCACTGTGCCGTCCTCGAGAACCAGCCTACGGTCCAATTTCTTCATTGTTAAATATTCACAAATGTGGAATAAACTTCCACCAAATGTCCGTGCAATAAGCCACTTGCCGAGATTCAAAGAGGAATTAAACAAACGGCTTGATGTCCTGACACTCGTATCAAACAATGATCCATACACTTCGGAGGAGTGAGCGTACGAAGTTGGTTTGGGTTACTGACACGCGGGTCTGAGTCGGGGGCCACGAGACCTACGTACCACACAAGTCGCCGTAAATACCACTCAAGTTTCATTAATCTTTCGCGTAAAACCTTGTGTTTAGCAAAGTCGAACCATCCCCCAATTAGTTCCAATTTCTAGATACTAGAGGTTTTCTTTACTACTGACCGCTGATCCTCAGCTGGGAGCACCCCAGACTGCGTTTTTCTATTTTTACTTTTCCAGACAACCGCTGATGATGGCTTCCCTTCGATGGCTTGGCATAATACCTGGCCCACATTTCCCGCTGAAAACTCGATACCTGCTCGTCATTTCGTCACTACCACACAGGCCATGCTCTCCAGGACCCCTCGCAACCTCCTGGATTATTCGATCTCTATGTGACAACGCCAATATCACTCAAGCGAAGCCCGCCGGTGCGGGCCGCGGTCAGATCCACCACTTTGACCGACGCACATCGGGCGTGCAGGACGTCTGCAACGATGTGCGGACGCAGATAGGATTGCGGATGGCACCTGTCAACAAAAACGGTTTTCAGGTTGGGTGTCCCGGGCACGGTCAGCTCCACCCACCAGCACCGGTCGCAGCAAAAAATCATTCACCCGAAATGCTACGAATATGGAACTATCTCCCCCAGTTACCGCCTATTTTTCATCGAACTTGTCTCCATCTTCGCAACCTTAACTTACCGCTTCTTACGCCCAGAAAAATCTACTTTCCCTAGCACATAATTATCGCGGGGTTAAAAGACCGTTTCCGTACTCGGCTTACCGTTCATTATCCTTTTTTTCCCGATGATTCTTGCCAAACTGCCCGCTTGTCCTATTAGCAAACTTAACCAATCCCCGAGATAAAACTCGCTTCTATTTTATAAGTTATCAATATATTTGCAAAATTCACATTTATTGTTGCCATACACTTCCGTACCACAATGTCCGGTATTCTATCTTGGTAAATCCTCCCAGACAATTTTCATTCTTGCATCTCTCCGGTCATCATGTTCGGCCCTTAGATAACGATTATCAAACGTAAATACTTACCTGCCATTTAAATACTCGCCCAGTACCCATTTCTATTTTGGTGCATCACATTTCACCTTTATGAAAGTAAGCAATGTGCGCAACGATTACATGTTTACATACTGCCACTTCTTCCACCATCACTCCAGCGACCTCGCCAGATGTGATGTCCGTTTGGTTTACCACGGACTCCATCCACATCCAGCCGCCCAACTTCCCAACTGTATTCAGCGTTCGTTGGTGCTTTTTCATATTCGGTATTCTATCTTGGTAAATCCTCCCAGACAATTTTGATTCTTGCATCTCTCTGGTCTTTATTTTCGGCCCTTAGATAACGATTATCAAACGTAAATACTTACCTGCCATTTAAATACTCGCCCAGTACCCATTTCTATTTTGGTGCATCACATTCCCCCCCCCCTCATGAACGTTAACAATGTGCGCAACGATTACATGCTTGCGTCCGGTCACTTCCTTTACCATCACCTAGGCAATCACTCTCTACAAATGAGTCCCTCATTGGGTATTTAACGGACTCAGCCGATATTTGGTCGCTGAACGTTTCAAGGAAAATCTTCGAAAGATTTTGATTGTTCTCTGTCTGCAAATTCATTCCTCTCATCGTCTGATTTCCAATCCAAAGCCGTGCCATACTCCGCGGAGCGCTGTAGCTGGTTCATGTCGCCCTCGGAAACTTCTTTTTCCTCGAAGTGAACAAAACTTTCGTCAATTCTGTTTGATTCTCTTGTTGCATAGCACTTCGTTTTGTACTGTTTCAGGAAGAGTCAGCTACCTTCGACCATCTCGATCCTGACTTGACCGGGTTGGCCACCCGACCTTGAGTTCAAATTTGCCGGGCGCCGCCACAGAGAGTGACTTAAATACTTTCTCCTGTACAATTTTGAGTGCACATACCTTAACCAACCTCTTGGAATTCAGACTCTACGTCCAATTGTACCGTTTGATCTTGCGTTACAGCATGCCTCGGGTTATCCGAAATAAACCATTATCATTATCATTATCATTATAAATTTTGAATACCTTAAACGTATCTCTGAAATCGGAATTTCTCCGTCACAGTGGAAAGCACTCACCATTATCCCTCGCCACAAAAAGATCCTTTTTTGACCACTTGAATTACTGACTAATTAACCACATACCAGTGGCTTCTACACCATTTGAGCGCCCAGTTAAAAAGCGCCTCTCCGGGTGTTTATTGTCTAATAACTTGGTAGTCACCCGGCTCTAACCATTGTCCTTATCTTCCGGACATAACTCTTCCTAGTCCCTGGACTCTGCTCCATAGCATTTCAAATCAGTTCGTGCATATCCATTCACACTCAGGTTTGATCATTTCTGATTTTTATGACTCAATACTAGTCCACGCTAAAGCTCAGGTCATTCTGATACTAGACCCTAAGACCTGGTTGTTGTAGTGGCCAGTTCTCTCGCTCATTCTATCCTTCACCCAGGTTCTACCATGCATCGTTGTTACATCTCTTCCCAACAGCACAGCTAACACAAATGCCAGACTGCAGCATTTTTCTACTTTTATTTCAGAAATTGTCGACCAAGTATGTCCATCCTATTCTATGAGCACCAACTTGGCACACTTTCTCTCTGGATATAAAAATTGGACCGTCGGCACGGTGTGATATTCGCATCTCACTCGATTGCTCTCCGGCTGGCTTTGATCTTTGCAACTCCCGCAACCCAGCTACCGGATCTGTCTACCCTACTGTATGCAGTGTTACAACCCATCCTAGTTCCAAGGGTGCCGGAGGCGGCCCGATCCATGGATTTGGCCGGTGCGCATCGGGCGTGCAGGGCATCTTCAACGATGTGCGGGAGCAACTAGGTTGATAGATGGCACTCCCTGTCACCAAAAGCGGTTTTCATGTTAGGTTTCTAGAGCATGGTCAGTCCTACCCACTAGCACCACTTGTGGATTAAGGAACCTCATCGTCAAGCTCGTGCTGCTGCAGCAAACATGTCACCTGCTCCGTCATCTTCAACGGCTCTTCTTCCACTAAGCCAGCTGTCAATACTAGGAATGCAACTTACCTATTTGCGCCCGGCAAATTTATCACTTCAGTCATGTGGTCAACAGCGGGCAGCCTTCATTCCCGCCCACTAACACCCTCTTCTCCTTGGCATCCCATAAACGCCCATATAATTACGGCACCTCTCCACCTACAGTCTCTGCATCCCACGTATATTAGCTCTCCCCCTTCCTTTCCGTGAACTTGTCCATTTACCATATCAGAAACCCGGCTACCTTCCATTCGCTGGCAAGTTTACTGTCACTGTCCATTTCCTCATTCAGATTCGACGGACGTTGAACTTCGTAGAAATATGTTTCATAGTTCTTCAGACCTCAAGCCTGTAACAAGCTATCTTTTGCCCTCTTCATCACTCCAGGTGCCCATTTTCACAGTGCTAATCAGTCTCTGTATTCCGATCCGGGTGTGCCGCCTGACCCCTTCACATTTACACATCTCGGATATATTTATCATGCATCTTTGCCGGTGTCATACCCCAAGGTACCCGACAAAATGGTCAACAGGTTGTGCACTTACTGTCCACCTGCAACAACATCATTTTGCGCCATTGTTCCATGCAATCACTTTCAACGCATCCAAAATGGGCTCATCACTTAATCACCGCCTCCGAGCCGATAAATCACTATCCGCCAGCGAAAGGCTCACCTATCCTCCGTTGGCCTTCCTTTCATCACTGTGACACTCCCCCTCTCCCACAAGATGAGCCACTCGTTCGATTTTTGTGAACCATTTCTCTTGATATGATATATATACAATTTTGTAAGTGACTAGCATCCGTACTCCCCGTTGTTGCACCCCAACCCTCTCAGTTACGTGTGATGCAGCTTCAGTTACACGTCATTATGACACGACACACCTATTGCAACGTTCAATAATAATGAGGACCTACCATTATTCTTTTCCATCATCTTCCCGGCAAACTATACATCGTTGCAACCACCGTACCTTTCCGCTCTTCTTACTGATTTGTCTTCTACTTTCACACTGTTATTTCTCAACCGCACAACCTACACAAATAGCCCGCTTCTCATTATCTCTCGTCCTCTGGCCGTCCCATCAACAACACTCGGTTGTCCCCCGATCCCTCCAGAGTTCTTGCTCGTTCACCATACAAGAGAGTTCACCGGTATGGAACCTTCGACTTCGACTGCCCTGTCCGCCGATTTTTCCTATTTTACTCCAAATCTTATGTTCCGGTCCAGTTTTCCTGTCAAAACCACTGGTTCGATAGTTCACCACTGTCGTATTCTCCGTTATTTATAACAACCACCGGGACGGTCATCAACTCCCCAATCCATTTCCACTTCTGCACGTTATCCGCCTCTGCAATAGCGCTTTACGTCGATTCACAGCCATTATTCCGTCTCCTCGTCGTTACTTTGTAGCATATCCGCATTAACGTGGACAATCAGCCCAATGCTTACCTGCTCTCCTCTTGCTACTTCTACCAGCTACACGCTTGGAATCGCAACAGCTTTCGTTCCGACCTGTTGTACACTGTTTTTGTGATTGTCTCCGATGGCATTGTGCCATCAAGGTTTCCAACTTTTCTTCCATGCATTTTTTGCCAGCATACTCTCTATTTGGATCTTGTTGATCACATCCGAATTCTTGGATATTTTGCTTCCACTCCTGCGGTCATTGATTACGTATCTCAACTATGAAGCCGACCTTGCTCGTCACTGAGCTACGCAACATCCTGACTTCCAAATTTGATTTTTTACTGACTTTTCCGCCGAATGTTTCACCTCGTTCTGAATCATATATCCCGTGCTAGTTCCCCACACCAGGCTCACTGGTCCAGTGACTTTAGCCCTACAGTTGCCGTGTGATCTGCTTAACAAAACAGTCATCATGTCACTTATCTGCCCTCTACTTCATTACCGCTTCTGCAAGCTATTCCCCCCCGCAATCGCTGTATAACGCACTTCACGTTTATTTGTCGCCATAATTCCATGTCCCTGTTGTTACTTGGCGAAATACCCAAACCCACGAAAATGAACCTTCGAATACTTACCGGCTGACCGCTGGCTATTTCTCCCATCACCGCCCTTGAAATCCCCCCTTTTTCCCATCGGATTTTTTGATCTCTTTCCTCGTGACAGATAATGTTGGCATTTTACCATCAAGTTCTACCACCACGCTAGCCGTTGATCCATAGCGTTTAATATCTAAAGATCCATTCTTGTAAATCCTCAAGTGTTCTATCCATATTTTTCACACCCTGCTAAGTGCGAACGAATTACCGTTGGTAAACTTTTCTCTTTCCTTCTTCCCTTTCGTTTTTTGATATATATCCTTGATTTAGCTGAAATTTCCAAGGAAGTGACTATTTCCGGTACCATTTATGCATATACTCTCCCTTTTTCAACGGACCAAAAACACCGCCGGCCGCTTTGGTCTTTTGGCCTTGACCTCCAAGGTCGCCGGGCATTTTTGCAGTTTTGGTCCACTTTAACACTCTGCTCAACACTCTGTGCAAGCACATTGTACCCTTTTGTAAATTCTGACTCTGGCATCACTTGAATCATCTGATCATGTCTTCTAGCATGCTTCGGGCGCATCCGAAATGTATTGTTACTATTAATAATAATTATATGGACTTTAACGTGTAAAGCTGTGCATACTATTGCATATTTATTTATACATAAATACATGTATGTATATATTTGTAAAAGTATATATATTTATGCGTAAACTCGCATAAATACACACATGTAGGTAAATACGTATGCAAGAATATCTGCACATACCTACATGCAAATACCTACACTGGTATTCACATACATATGTACTTTGAGACCCTCTGGAATAATTAGTTTTGCGCTCGTTCTCCAGCCATTATCAGAGTCTAGTTCTTGTCCGGTAATCAGCAGCACTTAATCCCCGTGCACGTAAATACGAAGGTACACTATGTATGCACGCGCCAAATGCTTGTCTAAATTTATTCTGTTCCTTCTAGACCAAGGAGCCTTCCGCTTCGATAAACTTAACTATGAATGATTGTGTGCCTGTGGTCACCGTAAGTCGCGTTAAATAGACAACATCCTAAATATACACCTTCGAGGACGTACGAAGTTTGCAAGGCCCAAATGCGAACAGTTCACCCATCCTCTGCATTTTACGTGAAGGAAGACCAAAGCCAAAATCAATCCATACATTTAACCGAAATACGAACTGGCTACGCCACCAACCCCGGAAAAAGTGAGCTGTTTGCCTAATACGTAGCAGCTGTTTGACGAATCCCTGCCTCAAAGAATGTGAGTAATGGAAAACGTATTCAGCCAGAGTGGTGGATTTGTATGAAATTGCCTTCTAATACACACATCTGTTCTGGAGTGGAAGCCCTCCGAAGGCCAACCTGTAAGCCAGTGATTTTTCTGGAGGCCTAGGGCGCAATCCGCTGTACTACGCAAGGACAATGGTTGAAGTTCTACTATCAGAGCGGTGGATCTAATCGCATCCAGTACCCACGATGTTACCATACCATGCTCCCACTGTAAAGTAAAAAAAACAATCATTATCGTTTTTACGTGGACAGAAATGGAACTGAATCTTATGATTTTAAGTAACTTGGCTTTTGAAGTGGCCAACTGGCATCAGCTTGGCCTTGGACACGTCCACAGTTCTCCTCACCACTGAAGTTTGCACACAGGCACTGCTTCCAAAGAGGGCAATCACAGCACTGCACCCATTGAGTTCCTTGGTCGAAGTCCGCCGTAGGGTCCTTAGTATGGCAAGAGCTGCATTCGGTTCCCTCCATCCGTTAATGCTGCTTTTCAAGATGATGCCTGGTCTCCCGAATCCGGTATCGGGTGGAGGCTGCGGTATTCAACCCCAGAAACAATGCCAGCCGCAACAGATGTCCTATCAGCTGAGTGTCCTTTTCGTCCGTGTTTCTGGTCACTGCGGCCGCCTTACGTTTCGAAGAAGTAGACATGTCCGGGACTTGTGGTGTGCCCGATGACTGTTTAACGGGCTGCCTAACCGTCAGCTTACGACTTGTGATACTTTGTCTCCCTAGGTCTTTAGTAACTTTGTTGCCAGCTCCCAAATCTATGGTTATATTAGTAGGCTTTTCAATTTAGCGCACTTTGGTATCCCATTCAGAAACTATGACAGTGGTTGAGTTCATTTCAGTTCAGCTCAGTTCAGTTGGTGCAGGACGAAAGTGGATGAGACCAATCTTGAGTCCAGATCATGTAGCCGGTGAGCCTTCTTGGCTCTCAATGATGCATGTCGAATGTTTGGTCTGAAAGACAGAAGACAAGCGGTAGTATCGCCTTCACCGACACAGGTTCGTTGACGAAAAGCCAGGGGCGCATTGCCTTAGCTCTCGTTCACACAGCTAGTTCTGGGAAGGCTGCTTTTCACCGTGAACGCGAGGCTCTGTTGAAAAGTTTGTACACTGCTGCATCGAACATCATCCTCTGGCGGTCTGCTGCACATGGGTACAACTCTATTTGCAGAAAAATGAGCTAGTAAGTCCAGCCCGGAGTCTGTCTTTTGTATTCTAGTGCTATGACCTCCGGTGTCTCACCCAGGAAGAGAAACGAGCAAGTCATCCACGTCCGTATCCAACAGGGCCTCGGCAATCCTGAGCGATTCTGTTAAGTCACCTCGGCCTCTTCGAAGCTCTGAAGGGAGGAGGGTGAGATCTAAAAACTGGGCAAAGGATTTTCCTCTCTCACCGGTGATCAATCTAGGTGCATTTCGATGAGTTTCTTCCAAGCATTCCTTGTGCTTGCGTAGAAGGAGGCCCATGCCTGCACACGATACTCCAGAAAAGGTGGCACTAGAGCCTTGCAAGATGGGGCGAAGACTTGAGGTTCTTGCTTGTGACAGTATTGCACACACTAGCTATGGCCCCTCTGACCACAAGTGCGGCTCTTCGGCGCTGTCTTGAAGGCCTAAAGTCCTTCGTAACTATCACGTCTTGGTCTTTTACATTTGACACCCTTTGAGACGGAGTACCGCTCCTACTGTCTATGTTTGTTTTCCGGATCCGGCACTTGTCGAGACTGAAGGGTAAATTCCATTGATCAGCCCATCGGAGAACAGTGCATACTTCCTGCAAAAATCTCCCCCCACTGTCTTCACATTACCTGTAAGCTTGAAACACCAGTTGCTCAATTCTTCTCTAGGTCATTTACATGGCTGAGGGAAGGAAGGTCCCCAGCACTGAACCCTGAGGCATTTGACCGTCAACCTGCTCCGACCTCAAGGGATAACCAACAACTTGGAAGCGAGAACTACCACTCCAAAGAATGTTCACCGTCAATTAACCTGCCCTTCTATTTACCTCAAAGGTCCGCGGCTTAAATTTTAGCAGGCCATGGCCTACGGGGTCGGAAGCCTGGCTGAAATCCAAGTAAAAAACCTCCAATGACACGCCTTCATCCACTCTTCTTAAGATCTGGTCCAAGAACACGTGTAGGTTTGTTAAACACGGTCTTCGTTTAGCAAATCCATATAGCACAGTAGCCAACGGTTCATTAGCAAAAAGATGCAATCAAACTGGCATTCTGATCACACTTACCAGGCAGTTACACAACACTAATGTCGGGCTGGCGGGCTAATATTCACCCCCCCCCCCTGTTTGGATTCTGCTTTATGCAGTCCTAAGACAGCGGACTTATGCTAATTCTCTGGCAACTCAATTTCCCGAAAAGACGCTTTTGCAGTTGGATAACAGACCCTGACAAGATTTCGGAAAGAGGCTGGACAATTGCTGGATGGATCGCATCCGGCCAGACTGCCGTTTGCTTTTACTGAGATTTAAGTTCCTGGAGCACCCCTTTCCAACTTATAGTAAGATCCTGAAGCGCTGGCTGTAACGAACGTTTGGGCAATGCGCAGCCAAATTCGCAACGAATCCCGAAATCAACAGGCGATTATCCGTGATATTCTACGATACTAGATTATTGCATGAGCAATGATACCAAAAAGATACAAACCTCAATAATGCGATCACAAGGACTCAACAACGAGAAACCGACTTGCAGCCTGTGAGCAAGAAGAACGTGCGTCACACAGGTCCAGAACAAGGATGTGACAAAGTAGCGCTCTGGGCGCGAACAAACAACAATTGGTCCATAGAAACAAACAGTTCTTAAAGATACGTCAATAGTGTAAGCAAGTGAGTGATGTGAAGAAAAACACTGAATCGCAAGTTTTTAGGGGGATTTTCCACGACTGGTCGTTATACCGCCCACCAAAATCCTCCTGAGTCCTTAGCAAAGTCAAAGATTTGGCATAAAGTCACTGATTCTTCCCACCTACCTAGGCCCTGCTGTCAGTGCGCGAGCGCCTAATGCTCATCGTCAACTTTCTACTCATGGTCGCACCTAATCCGTTGGCTGCGCAGACGCGAGGCTAGTCCACATCTTTTACGAGAACAAGTTCCATTGCCCCAATTCCTTTGCGCGTTCGTTTTTTTTGTGGCCTCTTTGCTCTATTACTGGTCCACTTATCTCAGGGCTTCCCGATTCCTTGTCCGCCTCCTTCGTGTTTCATCTGCAGTAAAATGATCTGATTGGTGATTTCTTACCTGTGTCTCCTCGGTCGTTGCTTTCATCCCTTGATCCGTTTATTGCTCGCTACAGGCATTTTTCTGTACCTTCCAGTGTGGTCCGCTTTTCCATGTTCCACCATTGTAATGACAATGTTACGTCGTGACGTTTTTTTTACAGTTCCAAATTGTTTGACCTGTCACTACCCGATTCCTCTGGTCCGTCACTACATCTCGCACCTGCATTGATCAAATAATTAGACCCATTCTTACCTGTTTTCCTTGATCCTGTCTTTCATCTTCACTCTTCCATGAACTGCTCCTAACAGTCTTCATCACTTCTGTGCTTCCACATTCTATTTTTCTCTCCGTTGGGCTGCCACGTGCACTTGTCATGAAGTTAATCCACCACGAAATTCCAAAGTTAATCCTACGACAAATTGATCTAACATTACCTACTCCTCCTATTGACTGATAATTTCTTTCTAGGACCCCGTTGTTATTGCTCCTGCTTCTCTTTAACCTATACATATATATACAATTAATCTATATATATATATAAACTTACGCATATATATCTATGTGCACACGCTCTGCATCTTGCAGTTCCTCACCTGCCATTTCTCTTGCTATCATCCCAACGACCGTCATCATACGCATCCATCAACTCTACATCTGTGCCTCACATCTACCGTATCCAATCCTTCTAAATCGTTTTTGTCATCTGATCATCCCTCTACGTCCTGCATTGCTCGCTGCCTGTTTTACGGTGAGTTTTGTGTCCTGTCCGCCGACAATTCACTGCAAAGTACCAATGCTTCATTGTCATCTAATCCACTGCAATGCACCTCACCTTTTTCTCCATCGTTCCTCGCTACTGCAATTCTTTATACCGATTTCCAGCTTTTCTCATGTTTACCAGTCTGCCTCCATATGTAATTGCCCGGGACCAGCCAATCAGTCCACCTGACCTTGAATTTCAAATTCACCGGGCGTCCATTCAAATCCGCTCTTGAGCTCATTTAAACTATACACAATCTCTATGGTGTGCATACGTTTATACCATTTTCATCCTACCTTATTCACCCTTCTGAGCCTTTTTACCCAACATTTTAATGAGAGTCTCCATATTTCCATGAATTATATCTGTCCATTCCATCACCTGTATCTACATGATCATGCACATGGCATGCTTCGGGCGCTTCCGAAATAAACCATTATTATTATTATTATTATTATTAAATGACCGATGGCGGGTGTGAAGTGGGCACATAGACGCTGTCCTTGGAAAGGCCGTCCTGCCCAAGCTGTATGTGCTTGCGTGTGTGTTTATTATGTAATCACAAGTATGGCCACACATCAAAGGAGGACTTTCTGCGATGTCAATGAAGGACCGTGTGGCATAAACGGGTAAAATTTAGGCATGTGTGCGTGACCTAAGCCCCGCTACTTCTGCACGCAATGCCGTGTCGTGCAATAAACTAAGGCTTGGACAACTAACTCCATAGTACATCGTGAACACCGTATGAAATTAAACACAAATATACTTCAAAGACGTTGTGGGGGGTTGGGTCCTACAGGAGAATGCATGAAGAATAAATAAATGAGTTCAGCTTCATCTGATGTCAGCAGACATGGGCACGGCCTGCTCGGTAGCGTCGACCTCGCCCCCGCCATTGTCACTTTCAAGCAGACATGTCTTACGGATATCTCGCAATACGTCTCCCTTGTTCGTCCTCACCATCACCGTGCGCACGAGACCATCGATTTCTGTACGACAATCCTTGATCACTCCAACCGGCCAATCGTCTTTATGTAAGTGGCTCTCCACGAGGATGACCACATCGCCAAGTCCGAACGACCTCTGTTTGGAGATCCACTTTTGCCGAAGCTGCAAAGTAGCAAAGTAGTCAGCGTTTCCTCATCCAGGGTTTGTTGTGAGGTCAGGTCTGTGAGTATTTTACTATTCGATCGTATCAGCCCTTCCCAAACTCCTCCGCGATGACTGGAATAATGTGGGTTGAAGTGCCATTCTATCCCCTTTGCTACGGTCTGGTTTTTTATTTTGGTGTGGTCCAAGCGGCTCCACCATTTCTCTAACTATTTATGAGGCCCAACGAAGTTCGAGCCATTGTCTGAGTATATATTTTCGGGGACGCCCCGCCTCGCGATGACCCTTTGAAAGGCCATTAGGAACGAATCGGTGGTCATATTATGAACTAATTCAAGATGGACTGCTCTGGATTGTAAACATGTTATCAGGCAGCCGTACCTCTTTTGGGTGCTCCTTTGCTGTCGTACAAG
Organism: Fasciola hepatica; assembly: GCA_948099385.1. Taxonomy (NCBI): domain Eukaryota; kingdom Metazoa; phylum Platyhelminthes; class Trematoda; order Plagiorchiida; family Fasciolidae; genus Fasciola; species Fasciola hepatica. The sequence goes on along the minus strand of CANUEZ040000012.1, from coordinate 544,050 downwards.
TAACGAGCCAAAGCAGTCGACGCCAATTTCCAGGAACGGGCACCATCCCGGTTGGACCCTTACGGATGGAAGGGGGACCATCATTTGTTGGCCTGCTACCGCTCTCCGGCGACGATAAGTGATGCAGTTGCCTATGACTCGCTTGACCGTCGCTGGTCCCTTTGTCACCCAAAATCGTCGGCGTATATTGTCCAATAAGTGATTCAAACCTGCGTGTCCCTCTTCCCGATGTACATGGTCTATCAGGCTTCTCGTTATGTGGTGGTCACCGGGGATGAGTATGGGGTGTTTTGTTTCGTACTCTAGGTTTGAATCCGCCAGCCGCCCTCCAACCCTCAGCAGTCCGTTGATTCGCTTGGGGTTTAGTGCTCGGATACTACTGTGTAACAGCCAGCTTCCTTTAGTGTTGTCATCTGTCCTGTCTAGCTGGCGGGCCTCGGACGGGAAAGCGTCTAGTTGTAGTAGGCGTAGAACGTCGAGATCGGCCTGATTCAGCTCGCCCGGTAGTATATTCCCCATATTCAGTGTGTCTTGTGGTCTTGTGCCATTTATAATCAATAAGAGTACTTTGTATCGTGCCCACCAGACCACGGCTCTTAACATTTCTGTTCAGTTGGGGAATTGGCACAGTTTTTCTATTAGGCTTACGCTTCCCCTGAAGTTTTTAGCCAGTATCAGTCGTTTAGTCTCGATATCGCCATCATCAGCTTCAGGTATTAATAGCGTTGGCCACACCTCTTAAGCTGCAGTTAGGAAGCCCTGTCCCATTGTCCACATCTGCTACCTCTCTAGTGTTTTCAGGCTTCTTGAGCAGTAGTCGACCTGGTTACTGGAGGATTGTACATAGTGCCATTGATCGGTTTTAGTCGACTCGTGGATTATTGTGGGTCTGTTGGCTACAAAAGTTTTAAAACGAGTGGTAGCGTTGTTTATGTAATGAAGTTCCGTGGCTGAGTCCGTCCAAAAGTTAGGTTTCCAGTTTATCCGATCAAAGCATCTTCTAATCAAAGCCGCGGCTTTCACGGCCAGTACTGCTGCCGTAAGTTCCAGCCTCGGAATGGACACCGTTTTTAGTGGAGCCACTCTCGCCTTTGAGAATAGTATCTGGCTGTGCCGCCCACCATTTGCGTCCACCCAGAAGCCGTAAGCAACTGTCCCGCAGAATATTTCTGATGCATCGGAGAATAAGTGGAGTTGGGCGTCGTTCGTACACTTGATATCTGTTAAGCATCTTTGTATTTTTATCTCATCAAGTTGCTCCAGGCTGTGCCGCCAGTCGCGCCATCACTTATCGTCGTCATCCTGGAGAGGTTCGTCCCAACCCATCCATCTCTGGCACAGTGATCGCGGCAAGCACTTTCCCGGTAACAACCATGGCGAAACGAAACCTAGGGGGTCAGAGAGGCTTGAGACTGATGATAGGACTCCTGTCCCTGCGACTGGTCGTTTGGGTAGGTCAGCAGTGAAAATGAATTCGCCATCTCCGGGTTTCCATTGAGGGCCAAGCGTGCGCTCCGTTCGTGAAAGGGATCTCAAGAGCCCTATCTTGCTCTCCATTCCCTCGGACTTCGGGATAAGATTGAGCACCTCTTGGCTGTTTGAAGTCCATTTAGCGAGGTCGAATCCTCCGACATCTAGAGTGGCGATCAGTTCGGTCATATAAAGAATAGCAGTATTCGGGTCGTCATAGGAGCACAGAAAATCGTCCATGTACGAGTGGTCCATTGCTCTTCCAAGCACACTGGTGGTACCATCGAAAGGCTTCAAGGGTTTCCCGGAGGGCAAAATTATCACAGAACGGAGATGATACCGTCCCAAAGGGGTGCATGGTCAGCCTGTGTTCCTCAGTTGCGCGAATTGCGTCGTTTTCAGGCCACCAGAGAAGATGAAAGGCGTCCCTATCCTTAACGGGCATCTTCACTTGTAGAAACATTTCACGTATGTCCTCAGAGACTGCTACTTTTCCTAGCCGAAAACGACACAAAACCTCGACTAGTGGTGTTGTCCAATCTGGGCCCTGTAGTATATGGTCGTTGAGTGACCCACCCTGACATTTCGCGGCACCGTCGAAAACCACCCTGACCTTCCCCGGTTTCTTTGGGTTCACGACCGGGTGATGGGGTAGGTACCACCACAAATTTGCGCTGATAACTGCTGTATCCACTCCTTCTATATAACCCAAGTCAATGTTATGTTGCATGGCTCGAGTGTATTCTATCCTTAATTGTGGTTCCCGAAGTAGCCTGGTTTTGTGGAAGCATAATCTTTTCAGAGCCATTTCTCAGCTGTTTGGCATAGGTTTCATGTTGGGTCTCCACTGGACAGGAACCTTGAAACGATCTTTTACATACTTAGCGTTCTCGGCTACCATTTTCAAAGCCGCCCTATCTTCTCATGTTGGGGAATCCTTATCAATGGCCAGATCGTCAAATTCGTTGTTATACAGTTGTTGGGATGCCTGTTCAATGTTCGTCGTTTCCCCCGAAGTGCAATTGATTTGGATTTGTTTGCCGCATCTTCCATCTGTACTACCATATGAAGTCCAGCCGAATATAGTGCGTACGGCATAGGGTGCTTTGCGGCTTCCTATTATTTGATCCAGGACCAAATGCGCTTCCGGTATATCACAGCAGATCAATTTCGTTATTCTGCCAATCCGCGATCGTAACCCCGTCGAGGTGCGGCCACTGAGCCAGAATCGATTGGGGCTGACTGAGGTGCTCTCATCGGCAGATCCCTTGTGGTGAACGCTCCTAGAGTTTATGCTCTATCGTTGCTGACCAAGACAACGAGTTGTAGGTGCAGTTTGGTCGACTGGATGACTTCGGTGCCACTCACTGTGCCCACTGCTAATGAAGATTGATTACCTCTGATTCCATATCCCTCTGCGAACTCCTTCCTTACTAGCGTGGTATCCGAGCCACTATCTACGAAGGCCAACGCCTCGGCCACCCCTGTTTGGGTCACTACTCCCACGGCAACTACGCCTAAAAGTACCTGCGTATTGGCAGATCGTGACGTTGAACAAATAACACTGGGTTTGGTACTCGCTTCGGGTGAGGTTACTCTCGTTTGGTGCAGCAATCGATGGTGTCTGCCCGTGCAGCCCCCGTCACCTCCTCAGTTTCTTGTCCTACAAGCTGCCGCCCGGTGCTTGGTGCTGAGACAAATAAAACACGCTCCTGCCATCCTCGCCATTCCCCACCGTTCGTCTATTGTGGCGCTGCCAAACTTGGGGCATTCTGGTAGTCCACGGCTAGCACTACAGGATCTGCAATTTGGTTGCGCCGTGGCATAGCTTGAAATGGCGTGCGCATTGGTCCAAGTTTGGTATTTCGGATGTTCCCGTGCAGGAGTTTGGACTTGGCTAGTGCTGGGTTTGTTTGTCCGGTTGCTGTCCCGGATAAGTCGTCCGAACCTGCTGTCCGCTATTTTGGTTTGCCTGTCCAAGCACTCGTTCAGATCCTAGAATTTAACCTCCCTGTCACCTCGACTTATACTTTCCGCCTCTTCCGCCCACCGACCCTGTAGTTCGGAAGAGAGGTGACGGACCATGACTCCCAACGTGTGCATTGCATCTAGGTCAGCCCTGTAACCTAAATGGTCGAGGGCTATTGGGCAGTTCTGCATTCTGACCACCAGGTCCGCTCCTGTATAGAAGTCACCTCTGGTTCTTTTTGCCTCTACCATCACGCCCTCAATTAGGTTACGGGCTACTTTGAAAGGTTGGCTAAACGAGTCCCTTAGAATCTTTCTTGCTCTGGTGTAGACTTGTTCTGGGTCGAGAATGGTGCACCCGTCGATAGCTTCTCTTGCTCGGCCTCGGCAGTAGTGAGTAAGGTAGAGAAGCCTTTGCCCAGGGTCGGTTACCTTATTTTCAACGAACCTCTCGAACTGCTTGACAAACTTGCAATATTGTTCAGATCGCCCGTCAAAAACCGTTAGTTCCACTCTAGGCAAATCGATCGATGGTGGTTTGTAGTCGGCGACCTGCGGGGTTTTCCCTATCTTATTGCACCCTGATCTATCGGAAGTGTCATAGTCGCTGGTCTCATGCTCGTGCTCTTTCTGTATATACTTTTTTCCTGCTTCCTGGGCCTGTAGTCTGGCCGATAACAACTGTTGTTCTAGGTCTAGTATCCTCAGCTTAAATAGATCAACATCCTTACAATCCACGTTACCATAAGTAATACATGAGCTAGCACTGACAGAACCAGGTGATCTAGCAATACCCAAAGAATCAGAAGTACCAGAACCTCCCCAATGACAAGCCGTATTACCTCCTGTCCAAATTCCAATGTTTTTGATCCTTTTCTTGGCGCTTCGCGTGTTTTCCCCCGTTCCAAGCTGATGTATTGAGTATGGTCACGAACGTTTGAGCAATGCGTAGCCAAATTCGCAACGAATCCCGAAATCAACAGGCGATTATCCGTGATATTCTACGATACTAGATTATTGCATGAGCAATGATACCAAAAAGATACAAACCTCAATAATGCGATCACAAGGACTCAACAACGAGAAACCGACTTGCAGCCTGTGAGCAAGAAGAACGTGCGTCACACAGGTCCAGAACAAGGATGTGACAAAGTAGCGCTCTGGGCGCGAACAAACGACAATTGGTCCATAGAAACAAACAGTTCTTAAAGATACGTCAATAGTGTAAGCAAGTGAGTGATGTGAAGAAAAACACTGAATCGCAAGTTTTTAGGGGGATTTTCCACGACCGGTCGTTACACTGGCATACTTCTGTTCTCTGAGTCCTTCGCAGTCAGCTTCTGGTTCTGACGGTGCGCTCTCCTAAAGGAAGTAAGCAATGTTTCCGCCTTGCCCATGCCGGGCATTTCTAAGGGTACCTTAGATCTCACATATCGTCCTCTTGGACTCCGCACAAGCAAAGAACATTTTGGGATCTGCCTTCAAATTGCTAGCGAGCTTCTTTTCATGCCTGTGATTAGCCTCTCATTGCGGGGGCTTGAACCTTTTTTCTGTATGTTTTTTGAACGGCCTACTTGCAGCTCGCGCAGTAAAGCCTGTAGTAATCTCATGGTCTTCTAAGAACAGTCAGTGCTCTTGTTATGTCGTGCTTCCTTCAGGGCGGCGACTCTCGAAGATGTCCACAGGATTGGTGAGGAAAGACGGCCACTGGCCTTAAGGTGATCCAGGACTGCTCCAAAGGAGAAAGTGGAAACGGCTTCAGGCGGTGTACGGTTAGTATCAGACACCGTCTGCACGTAGAAATACCCAAGGCCACTCCATGAGAAAGTAACAGGGCAAACGCAGATCAGTCTCTGTAACTTCTGCTTAGGCCAGTGCAGTCTGAGGATGGGTGGGTGGATTACGTCTGGCCTCGGGTATTTTTCCGTGTCGACGGCGGCTAATACCAACCTTGCATCGTCTGGGGCCATTTTCACTTTCCCCGTTGGAGCAGTCCTAGATCACCCCAGGGCCGGAGGCTTTCTTTCCTCGTCAGCCCTGTGGACCCCCTCAAAGTAATGTTGGTGGGTTTCTGTCTTCTGTCCATCATCCTCCGCCTGGTTGCTGTTTCCAATTTTCAAGCTTCCAACGTTTGCTTGCATATTTGCCTTAGTCTGGATGTAGTTAAATAACACCTTTGGGTGTTCCTCGGCCGTTCTGGCTGTCTTGATTTCGTGTGCCAGTTTGGCTCTCCTCTGTCGTTTACAAAACACCTCATTCATTCTCCGATATTCCAGCAACCGTCTGTACCCCTTGGTTCCCTGATACCTTCTCCATGCTTGCTGTTTCCCCCTCAATGACCACGTCGTACTGACTTTCCACCAAGGAGGCGGTCCTCGTCTACAGACCCCGAGCATGAGGGCTAACCCTTCGGTCAACCAAAGCAAGTTACTTTTAATGCCTAGCCACATTTTATTCCCCTTGCCTTCATGAACCCGGGCCGGAGATTTTGCCATTGACAGCAGCCTATTTTCGTCAGGTCAGATCAGGCCGGGTCACAAGACATGGGGTTTTGGCCTAATTGATAAGTCCAAGCTCCTGCATTGACGGGCTTCAGACAAATCCCGCCGCGCAGCGACAGAGATTACTCCACTGATGATAGTGTGGTTTGGGATTTGGTTCTCCAGCGGCGATATAGAAAGAAATCAGTCTTGACTTTCAAAGTGAATGTATCACTACTTGCTCACGGGGTCGTTGCCTCTTTGTTTCACTCCTAGCAGATGATCTTCCTGAAGCCAGATAGCTAGAAGGACAGGTGGTGGGGCAGAGATGAAATGAAGTAGCGGAAGGAGAAGAAGGTGGAAGAAGGAAGAACATCAAAAAAGTATAAGCTAGGGGTCAACATCTTTTGGCAAGATGGGATACGTGTTGGAAATAGTGCAGACTTCACAATTAAAAGCCATCTGCAAGGCATTTTTCAATAAGGATCATGCCAAAGGCAGTTGGGGAAGGTTATCTGCCGACAGCGGTCCAGGCTAGCCTTGAACACTACCAGTTGAAGGGCCACCGTATCCCTTGGGAGCCGGTTTCATTGGTTCGCTACAAAGCATGCAAAAGACTGAGCCGTGAAACTACAACACTCTTGGGTTTGGCCTGCTAACCAGGTGGATTGGGTAAAAGAGCTAGCTTCCGGAGATTTGGTCGGCAACAGTCAGCTAAGCTGCATACGTAGTAAGGGTTTTGCCCGGTACGTTACAGAGACGACCAGATGGAGACAAGGGCATCGTTCATCAGCCCTGGACTTTGTGATCACAGGACACCCACAGGAACTTTCAGACCTTCAGTTTGAGGTTCGGCTAGGAAACAGTTTCCACGGAGTACTCCGCGTGACACTGAATCTGGGTAGACTAGCGCCCCCAGACAGAGAAGGACGTAGGTACCACCTGGCGGACCAGATGGGGTTGAGGAAATTGTGGGCTGGGATAGAATGGGAGGTTGAGCGGGGTGAGGACTTCTGCAGCGGCTTCGAATGCACACTAAGGATAACCTCCTGTCATTGCCTGGCAATGTAGTTTCCTTCGGAAAAGGTTCACCGGAGGGGTGCTCGGCTATGGTAGACTAGGCGGGTCGGGAAAGCTATTCAGGAGAAGAAGCCTAATGGGACCGGACACCGGAACGGTCGAGTCCACAGGCACTGCCTTCAGTATTCAGCAGAAAAGGCCAAGCTAGGTGGGATCCAGAAGAAATGCAAAAGTACGAGGAAGGTGTAGCCAAAACCATCGTATCAGACTGGAAAAGGTATCCCAACAACGTGCAGTTCAGGTCGATGTTGAAAGTGGCCTTTGGAAAAGCAAGTGACCCACAGTTCGAGCAGCCACCCAAGACCTTGAGAAGGTAGAATTTCTCCATCACCACTTAGGCACGTGTGTAGACAAGACAACGGGGCCTTGGGCTCTCCACAAACTGCCTCTAAGTCTGCACCCCAAATGCCGGAAGAACCCATCACGGCAAGCGAGGTGCTCAAGGTTCTGAGAGGCTTGATTTGAACCAGAGCAGCAGGTCCCGATGGTATCCATCGGGCAATCGTCCAACCTCTGACGGAACTTCTTCCCAGCCGCAGTATTGGCTCAGGGCGACGGTCACCCCACTCCATAAAAACGCGGATAGAGAAACTTATCCTAACCACAGGCCTATTAGTTCAACCGCGGTATTGCTAGAGGTGATAGAGTGGATTTTCCGAGACAGGGTTGCCATCCACGTAACTGCCCGAAGGTTGATGGTAAGAAACCAATATGGTTTCTTTCTTAAGTGTTCCTACTTGTCAAACCTCACCTGGTCCGTGGACGAGGTAACCTGGAGGTTAGACCAGGGGCTCTAGCAAAAGCCTGCACCTCGAATTCAGAGGATTTTTGACTCAGCCAACAGGTCACGGCACATCAGACCCGAGCTTTTCTTGGTTGTCATCCTATCTCAGCAGGAGATCGCGAGCGGCAAACACTGAGGGTTACCACTTATCCGCAGCCAGTCACAAGTGGTGTTGTACAAGGCAGTGTATTAGGCTCGTTTTTATTTCTTTTCTGAAATAACCACGCATTCAAAGTTATACATCATGGTACCGCGTTTCTAACCGTCCATGATATCAAAGTTGTCCATTCCTTTGAACCCCATAACTTGACCTATACTCTCATCGAAATAGCGGACGACTTGAACGCTCTTGATGTATGGTGCAACACTTGGAAAATGAGGTTTTCCGCTGCTAAGAGGGCCATTCTCATGTATAGAGTCATTCCTCCTGAATCCCTCGCCTTAAACGGCTCGCATATTCCTATCATTCTGCTGGTACGAGAACTTGGTTCACAGCATTCCTGCACGTTTCCCCCCCCCTCCCCCAAGAACAAGCCACCTGCAGGGTGGCTGAGATTAGGGGAACGATAGCCTTAATCTGCAAAACTTTTAAAATGCGCGACAGCGAGCTTTTGATCTTAAAACGCATGCCAGACCGCAGCTCGAATACTGCCGCCTGGTACGCACCCACAGGAGCAAATCTGACAGACTTGCGTTCGAAAGAGTTCGGTTCCTTCACCAGGCACTTACTCGGCTCATCATCCCCCTTGAATTACAAAGAGAGATGTGAGCTACTAAAACTTGAGCCCCTGTAGCTACTGCGTATGAAGCCCAGTCTTTATAGTCCATTCGACTTCCTACATTCTAGAGCGAGTACGTCCATTGCTGATCTAAGCCTTGCTCAAGGCCCACCCTACCCTCTTCGTAACCGAAATCTTGCTACTAAAGATCCATACTCCAAGACTAAACTAGGAAAAGTGTTCTTTATCGCCTTCTATTCTCTTATTTGGAACAAACTCCCTGAAGATATTCGGGCCTGCCAGACACTAGACCGCTTCAAAAGTATCCTTACAAAACTTCTAGGTGCGCCGAAGTACTACGAATAATCCATAAGTGCACCACATTGGGACAAGCCTATCAGGATAACCTAGGTTTGGGAGTAGATTAAGGGAGTTTGACTCGGAAAACATCCTTTTCAACGCTGACATCACCTAACACACAGGCCTTCTCCATCTCCAGCACATTAGTATCCCTTAGGATGACTTGCATCGATGACACTGCTATTGTCAGATTCTCTCCAATTCACGCGCTCTAAAGTCTTTTATCCGTCTTTATCATGCTTAATTCGCTTCTCTCGGTCCAAGCAGGTCCTCGTCCCCTTCTTCATTTTGCCCTGGCATGCAAACACTAAATCCAGTATCGGCGACCACCACTCATCTCCAAATAATGCTTATTTCTAGTTTTGGTCATTATTCTTGTGTTCTCGTTCACTCGCAACGGTTCATAACCCTTGTTCTTCCCAAATTATTCTGCGTCCAAACTACTAAATTTTTCTTTTTGCCACTGACCTTTGATCCCCATCTGGGAGCACCCCAGACACCAACCGGCTCGCCTCTCCCTTTTGATGTCTGAGAATGATCAAGAGATAATACCGGCGAACTATCTGACTTACGCTTGCGGATAAAATTTGACATCCGCCTACCATTTTGTCGCTCACTCGTTGATCCCGTTTTCCAGGACCCCATGCAATCACCTGAACTACTCTCTCTCTCTATGGCCATGTGATCTCGACCAACATCATCTGTGCAAATCCTGGCGGTGTTGGGCGCTGTCAGATTTGTCGCTTTGGCCGATGCACATCGGGTTTGCAGGACTTCTGCAACGATGTGCTGGCGCAACTAAGTTGACGAATCACAACCGCTGCCTCCAGAAGTGGTTTTCAGGTTGAATGTCCAGTGCATGGTCAGCCAAGCCCACTAGCACCGGTTGCGGGTTAGAAAAAACAAAAAACGGAAAAACACTATTCATATACTCGAAATGCTGCAAACATGCTGCCGTCTCCTCCAGCTAACATGGACTCTCCAAAATGCTCGCCCCAAATTCGCCATCACAACTTACCGTTTTTTACCCCCGACAAAACTCACCATCCTTTGTGAGTAATAATAGCGCACTTAAAAACCCACCATCATTCTTGACTCGTTGTTCACGGTCCACTTCCCCGAGCTTCTCGCTAAACTTTACACCAGTCCCATTTGTAAACTTTACCACTCCCCAGAATAAAACTCTCTTCCTTTTGCTACTTTTACTGATATATTCCAAACCGGAAGCATCTATTGTAGCCATTCATCTCAGTACCACAATGTTCAAGCACTATATGTCACTGCAAAATATACCCCTAGAGAGTCACAAAGCTCGATGTTTCTGGGATTGTTTTGCCTTCTCTATGAGTTCCTCTGTTTGCCCACTTAGGGCTGTTGCATTGCAATATCCTAGTCTTTCAAGGTACCGTGTCCCTCTGGTGCACATCTGATGAGCACCTGTACGGCAGAGTTTTGTTATGTTGCAATCAAGTGGTCCACCCTCTGTAAAGAACATGAACTGATAATCTCCTACCAGTCTTTTTATCACTTGCCAGCTGTCTTTCCTACTGTTGTAATTACGCACCACATCAATTTTTCGCCAGTTCCAGCTTCCATGTTGATGTTTTATATTCCTTACTTCTGAGAGAAAACAATTCGATCAGAGTCTACATGTTTCTGTCCGGCCACTTCTTTTACCATCACTTTGGCAACCACAGTCCAGTGTGTTGTCCATTATCATATTACTGGCTTTACCGATATACGGTCGCTGAAAGTTGCGGCGGTAATCCTCGAATGATTTTTCTTGTTCTTTATACGTAATACTACCTCTTTCCGTCTTCTCACTTCACATTCTAACCCCTCTCATACATTGCAAGGCTCTACCGCCTGATTACTTCTTTTTCGGGAATGTTTCTTTTTCACCGCAACCACGTATCCGTCAATCCAGTCTGATACTCCGGCAAGACAGTCTTCCTTCAGTAGGATTTATGTGTACCTTTGCTATTTCCAATTAACTCTATACTGTGGCAGACACACTACGCCCTTCCTTCGGCCGGCTCAACTACCCGACCTTGAGTTTAAAGTTGCCGGGCGCTACCACAAAAATTAGCTCAAATGCTTTCTCCTACATTCATTCGCGTGCATATAACTGTGAAATCCTCCTGAAGCTCCGATTCAGCTTTTAACTGTACAGTTTGATCTTGCATTGCAGCATGTTTTGACTTTATCCGAAATAAACCATTATTATTGTTTATTGCTGTTGAAGTTCAGTGTTTTCGGTCTGTCTCCGAAAACTATCAAGTGGTTTCATAGGTCAACTACGGGTAGTACTTTCCAAGTATAGGTAGAGGATGTCTTATCCCACGAGATATGTTTGCCGATCGGTTTTCTTCAAGGATCCGTCTTTGGAACCATGAAGGGTTTGACTACTTTACTGTTCTTCCTCAACGGTAGTGCGGCCACCAAATAGCACCCACTAAAGTTGACGAAGGAGAGAGTTATAAGTTTGACGGGGATGAAATCCCTTGGTCGTCAAAGCTGAAAAATATTGATACCAGCTGCCGACGGAATTACTAACCGCTGAAATGGATTTGGAGTTCAAACATCGGTTGAACCGCTGCTGGGGCAGTGTGTTTGCCGAGGGCTGCAGGAAGAATCCCCTCACCCGTCATTCGTTTCCAATACCACTGTCTTTACTGCCACCCCTACCACTGTAACTTAGCGCACATAAAATTGCAAGGAAGCTCGTTTGCGTTGATTCACAACTATGCCTTTACATCACAACATATTACGGCAGAAAATTAAAATGAACTAATAAAACAAACACGGAGCAATAGAGATTTGAGGTGACATTGAAAAGGGAGAGAGAAAACAATCGTAATCCAGGCTTGACTCGACACAGGATGCGGATTATTCCTTACGTATTTTCAGTATTCATCTGGTCTGCGGCCCTTTGTACGGTGGAAGAAGGGCCGGGGCAGATTTGTTGCGCACACAAACTGTTTTGATGCCCACGGAAGGGGTTGTGGAGAATGGCGACAGCCTTAGCTGTGGCCAGGATGCGACATTTTTCTAGTCGTGGTTATGGACCTCGAGTCATATATATGGCGCCGAAAGCTTTGAACAGGTCTACTACATAACTTGACCGAGAAAGCTGTAAAACGACAGTGCTGGTGAGTGAATAAATTGCTCCGGTGTTCAACCATGCGGGGAGGTGTTCTCGGATGCGATCAAACAAACCCCCAGCCGTGCGGCCGATGCTCATTGTGTCACAGGGACAAGCAAATGGGCGCACACAGAATTAAGCTGCAGGATCGAGTACTCTCTCTTCCAACTGCAAAGTCATTACTGGTCTGGGCCGGAGCAACATCTGGATATTGGCGGCGTAAAATGTTTTGCTGGTGAAGCCTGGAAATCTTCTTTAGGCAATCCCTGCCACAACTCCTCCCTTGGATGGCAGTTATTTGCACATACTTTCATTCCACCACAGACTCTCCTGGAATTTTCTGCTCTATTTGCACTGTATCAACTAGTCGGTCCGGGTAGCTATTCTGGGTGAAAATTCTTCTCACCCTTTGCAGTTCCTCTTCATTTATTTCCCCCGAACATACTCTTCTTCCTCTGTTTCAAAGGCACCCAATTATGTTCCTTTTTTTGACTTAACCGGCAAGAATCTGGGAAGCTAAATTTATTGCCGATTGTAATGTACATGTGTGCAAGAACTCTCCAGTTGTTGCCATGTACTTGCGTTGCTGAGACCATGCCACTTATTTTATTGATCATCGAGCATGCACGGCACACATCAACTACCACATTTGAAGGCGTTTATATTTTGCTCGTGTGTCGTGGCATCCTTTTTTACATGAGCTGTGACCGTCGTGGGGGTCGTATCCGACAGAGACCTTTGCCGAACTCCAGTGCTCTTAGTTTAGTGTTTTGACCTTACATTTGGGGTTTGTACACAACTGACATGCACATTATCTGTTAATCCAGTGCTGTAAAATGAGTAAATCAATCTGGTTTTGACTTTTGGACTGGTGATTTGGTCACACGTCACTCACAGCCGAAATAATCGGTACACCCATTCCATTTTGTCTTTCTGTGTTCTTACCGACTGACTGACCAACTTCACGACGAGTAATCCTAGAGTCCAAGAAGCTCATTGTGTTTTCTGATCCTGTTCGCATTGTTTACTGTGAATTATCATGAGCTGAGTTGAGTGAATTTGAAGGTTGATCTATCTGGTTTGAGGAAATCAATACACAGAAGTGGGTGCTTATACAGAGTTTCTAAAATCACCAGTTATGGGTCCTTTATTCAAGTGGGCCACTTTCTAACTTTGCTATGAAGTTGCTGGCGAACAGTGGTTCCAGAGGAGAGCTGATCTTTATTCCGTCCTTTTGACGGTAGATCTCACCGCAAAAACTTGGGCTAAATGTTGAGTGCAGAAAAAACTGCCATTGTTTCTGAGCTTTCAAGGGAGTGCTCATCAGAATTTCGTTTTTTTCTAATAAGTTAAGTAAATAATCGATGGTTTCATCTACTGGAATTTTAGTAAATAGTGAACTGACATTTGACGATAGCACCCGTCGCTATCCCATACTCAGGTTTTTACGCAGCCCATGAATTCCAGTGTAAAGTTCTGGCCGTTTTTGATATTTTCTGTCGAACCGGCTCCAACCTAGTTGTCGACCGTTTGGCCGCTGCATAAAATGGTGAATAGCACATGCCTAGGATGAGTCCTGAAGGGACTGCATTCTAGTGGGTTTTTGGTTATCCATACGATCTGGTAAGGACTGATCCTGTGGGCGGTATCTCTCCAATAGCAGATGAGTCCACTGCATCTCTTTGTTTAAGAAATAATAATAATGGTTTATTTCGGAAAGGTCCGAAGCATGCCATGTGCATGATCTTGTTGATACAGGTGATGGAATGGACAGATATAATTCATGGAAATATGAAGACTCTCATGAAAATATTGGACAAAAAGGCTCAGAAGGGGAAATAAGGTAGGATGAAAACAGGATAAACGTATGCACACCATAGAGATTGTGTGGAGTTTAAATGAGCTGAAAAGCAGATTTGAATAGAAGCCCGGTGAGTTTGAAAGTCAAGATCAGGTGCACTGGATAGCTGGTCCGGGTAATTACATATGGAGGCAGACTGATAAACACGAGAAAGGCTGGAAATAGGTATAAGGAACTGCAGTAACAAGGAACGATGGAGAAAAAGATGAGGTGCACTGCAGTGACCTGTTGGCGGACAGGACACGAAACTCACCGTAAAACAGGCACCGAGCAATGCAAGACGTAGAGGGATGATCAGATGACAAAAAGGATTTAGAACAAACTGCGGTACACCAGCGGTGCGGTCATCTCCCTCGGTGAGTGTAGCTGTTTTTGAAATTTTTAGAACACACAGCTCGTCCCCGTCCATTTCAGTTTATCTTTATCTGTGCTGACTGGATATTGAATAATGTCAATGCCCCTCACCATTGATATAACCGCTTGCTCAGATGAGGCTACTTTCCCCATGAGGCAGTGCGATTCCCCCTCCGTGGCCAATGCCTCACTCCTCAATCCGGACGAAACGGTCCTTCGTAATGTGCTGGAAACGGATGCACTAAAATGTGCAGTCCAAAGTCAGGCTGCAGGGATAGCCGAGCTAAGGGCCACCGTCCACACTCTTAAGGATGAGCTGACCAGCCTGAGGAGTTTGGTAATAAAATCCCTCCCGGTGTCCCAGGCAGCCGATCAGGCGTGTAGAGTTTCTGAACAGCAAATTCTTGACGCCGCAAAGATTTTACAAGATACCGAGAATTGCTCCAAGCGAGTCATTCTTTGGGGCCGCCTCCTCAGTTCAGATCACCCTCATGACACCTACGCCCAGGTGTTTATTCGCCTTAAGCTCCCTTTCCCACTTAAAGGTCGGTCCACTTGGTTGGTAACCAAACGCACCAACCGGGTTCACGGTATTCTCACTGTAATGGGTTCCACAGATGCAGCCAAACGAATTGTTTCCTTGGCCGCAAAGCTCCAGGAGGAAATTAAAGGGCTCAAGGGCGTATCCATTGATAAGCCACTTCATCTGAGGCTCCGTAGTGAGAGGGCTAAGCCAGAAATTCCACAAAAAGCCGATCCTAAGCTCAGAGTGCTTCCAGTTGTCCAGGTAACTCGACTCGAGGATCGAGCTGCATGCCCGCCATCCCTCGCTTCCCTACTGACACCGTTTCCCGTAGCTGAAAGCACTCTCAGTAGTAGGCCTAGTGCCACTAAACATCTGTCGCCTACGAGAAGTATCCCAGGCCCCAACACAGCCAATAAGACTATTTCAACGGATGAGACTCACTCATCCTTGGGCCCAGACGTGCACCTACAACCTGTTTCTGCTGAAAGATGCAGTGAGGAGATTAACGCGCCAGAAAAAACATCTGGTGCTGTCATGAAAAATAAGCTCACCAACAAGAGAACTCAGAATAGGGCATCAAGCAGTGCGCAGAAGGGCAAACCACAAAAAGCAGCCTACTTTTTTCGGAGACCGAAGGATGTAGACCGTCCACCTGGATTGATACCCCCCAGGTTACTAGACATCAAAACCTACCGTTCCCCCCAGCAGTCTGCTTTATCTCTAGCCCCTCAACATCTTCAGCCCCCAATTCTCCCAGGACCTCCTTCCCATCCTCAAACCCCCCTCTTTCTCCCTCCTCAAACCCAAAACCAGCTGCCTCTGGCGATTCTGCAACAACTCCTGAGCATGTGCTCAAGTGTTTTTACAGCATTTGCCTGAGTGTGTTGAATAAGATCCCGGAGCTTCGGCAGCTTGCAGTGGATAAGGAGCCCCAGATCATAGCCCTCACAGAAACCTGGCTCACCCCTGACATACTTGATGCCGAAATATCCATTCCGGGATACTTCACAGTAAGGCGGGACTCCAGTAGAGGTCGTGCCGGCGGGGTCATCATATACTACGATAATTCGATCCCTCCTCCCACCTTACTGACAACCCCAACCTTTTCATGTATTGATTGTTTGTGGGCCGTGTTTAACCTCTCTAGGACAGATACCCTATTGCTTGGTGTTGTCTATCGTCCTCCCGCATGCGATTCAACTGACAGCCTAGGTCTCATAGACTTACTAGGCTCCCTGAAAAGCTATACAGACTTCACCCATTTGTTATTCACTGGTGACTTCAACTCTCCCAGTACAAACTGGCAAAGAGCTGATGCCCCGGATATCACTTTCGGCAAAACCCTCCTTGATCTCGTACTGAAAAACTCATGGGTGCAGAACGTAAGAGATCCGACTAGATATCGCACAGGCCACGCCCCGTCCCTACTAGGCCTGGCCATCACCAGTGATCGGTTCCTAATAGATGTAATGCATTACTTGCCGCCCCTCGGCAAAGGTGATCACATTCTCATTGGATTCGATTATATCGTGAAATGGCCTCCTCTTCCTTCAGAAACCAAAATTTTGAGATCCTTCAAAAGGACCAATTTTGACCAAGTCTGTGCATTTATTCGTTCCCAGCTAAATTCAACTAACCCAGGTAACTCTGCTGATGAAACGGAAGAGAATCTCAGAGAGTTAATCTCCTTAGCTGATAGGCACTTTGTCCCCAGAATTTGTCGCCCACAGACCGCTCAGCGACCCCTCCCTCGCCCCATTAGGCGCATTCTAGACGAACGCGCACGTCTCTTTGCTAGATATAAAGTCACAGGCCTTGCCCGTGATGCAGAAGACTTCGGGATCATAAGGAACATATACAAAGACAAGATTAGGTCCTATCAGAATGCAGTCCAACGATCTGTACTTGATCGAGCACGGACCAATAAGGCATTTTTCTTTCAGTACATGCGCCGTCTAAGGGGCACAGCTCCGACGCCATTAGCTCTCAAAGATAGTGCCGGATCTCCAATCACTTCCCCTAGCCAAGTAGCCGAGGCTTTCAGCTCCTACTTCCGTACAATTTTTAGCTCCATTCCCATATCATCCCACCCTACCATGCACCCGTTATCTCTGACCACTACCCTTAACCGCGTCACTATTCCCATTGGTGCAGTCGCTCAAGGTTTCCGACGGCTCAACCAATATTGCTCTATGGGTCCTGACCTAATCCACCCCCGTATTCTCAAGGAAGCCGCGGATACATTAGCTGCTCCTTATGCCTCGCTTTTTCAGCAATGTGTTGACGATGGAGTTTTCCCCCGTAACTGGAGAAAACCAGTGATCGCACCCATCTATAAGAAGGGTAGCAGACACCTTGCTTCTGGTTACAGACCCATAAGCCTCACTGGCATCCCTAGCAAAATTTTTGAGGGAATTCTTAAGAGTGAGATTCTTTCCCATCTTCATAGAAATATGATCCTCTCCCCGTCCCAATATGGGTTTCTTCCTGGCAGGTCATGCATCACCAATATGCTTACTGTCATGGATAGTCTAACGAAAGCCTATGATGATGGCCAGCTCTCACACGCTGTATTCATCGATTTTGCTAAGGCCTTCGATAAGGTCCCACATGCTTCTCTTCTTTATAAGCTGCAGACATACGGGATCACAGGCTCCAGGTTGGCCATCCTACGTAGCTTCCTTACCGACCGCACCTTTGTGGTTAAAGTCGGGAATGTTTTGTCTCAACACTCCTCTTCTTTTCTTGATCTATATAAACGATCTACCGACAGCCCTTCCTGTGAACATTGCCATGTACGCAGATGATGTAACCCTCTGGAGTTCAAGCGTTGAAGACCTGCAAATTGCAGTTTATGAAACAAAACGCTGGTCCGAGGATTGGAATCTCCCAGTTAATGATGAAAAATGCGTGAGTATGTCTTTCGGCAGAGAGACTGGTCACACGTTTTCCATTAATGGAGCAACCACACTGCCAAGGGTTGACCGACACAAGGTGCTCGGTTTCTGGTTAGATTGTAACTTATCCTTCTCTCATCATCACGAACTTGCGAGCAAGTCTGCCTTTCGAGTCCTAAACATGATTCGAAAGTCCTTCCCGCGCATATTTAAGGATGATTTCCCCATAATTTTCGGCACGTATATCCGACCTCTGCTGGAGTACGGTAGTCAGATAGTGCACTCTGGTCTTGTCCGAGACCGTGAGATCCTAGAAAGGGTTCAGCGGGCCTCAACCAAGGCAGTAAGTGGTCTATCCCATCTACCTTGTCCCGTCCGCCTCTCACTCCTCAACCTCTACCCCCTTGACGTAAGACGCGTAAGAGGTGATCTGTTTTTGATGTCCCACCTTTTTGAAACAGGTCAAAGCGATTGCTTCTTCTCCGTCTGTCCAGCCTCCTCTCTCCGTGGTCACAGCAGGAAAGTTTTCAAACCGAAGCCACGCACTCCACTAAGGATTAACTTTTTTAGCTATAGGGTTATTACTATGCGGAATGCACTTCCAGAAGATATTGTTCTCTCGCAGAACAAAACTATCTTCAAGAAAAAGCTAGACCTCTGCTTGGGTCTCTCCCAATAATTCATTGTCAAAAAAACTAACAAAATAGATGTCTTTTGTCGCATATATGTTCATGAATGCCGCACCCCCACTCAGCTTAAGGCACTGTCCACAGTGTGACACTGCATGAGGTTATGTGTATCTTGTTTTCGCTGCCACCCCCGCCCCCCCCCCGCTTCTTTTTACTCTCGTTTCAGCTCGGTGAATCCGACAGAAGATCAAAGATTTCCTCAAGAACCGGGACAATTGGGCTCAAAGCCTCGAACCCGTGTAGTACTTCAAGACTTCAAGACAGACTTCAAGGATTGGATACGGCAGATGTGAGGCACAGATGTAGAGTTGATGGATGCCTATGATGACGGTCGTTGGGTTGACAGTAAGAGAAATGACCGGTGAGGAACTGCAAGATGCAGAGCGCGTGCACATAGATATGTATGCGTAGGTTTATATATGTATATATTTAGATTTATTATTTATATATATATATGTATGGGTATAAAAGAAGCAGGAGCAATAACGATGGGGCCCTAGGCCTAGTCAAGGTCAGGGCCACCCCCGCGTGAAATCCAGGTTGTTTCGTTTTTCTTTATTTTTGCTTATACTACTGTTTAGACTTGTAGCTGTGTCCATCCTAGTATATACCACCTAATTACCTGAAACCGTGACCTAATTGTGTAAACAACTGCGGTACACCACCGTGCAGACGCTAGTACTTATCGCGAGTTAGAGTTATAGACCACATTGATTATTCACTGCTCTAATTCCATTTAATTACATTCTACATGGCTTATCTAGCAAATCTCCCCTGATTCTCGCCACGGTAAGATCTATCTAGCGTTTTTACATCCCATCGCTATAACCCAACTCCTACCTTATTTTCGCTACGCATCCACCGGTGCACCTTTTGAAGTTTCTGTCCCACTGTGCCTCCATTCATGTTTTTTTGCCATAAGAGCGCACTTTCGTTCCACCCGGTCCACCTACCCCATACCTACAATATACTCTCCCGCAAAACCTGCTGTTGTGATCCAAGCAACATGTTGCTTAGCTGCAGCTAAGCACGTACCGTATCCCGTGGGGTTCAACCTGTGCACACCACACAGCAAAATTTCTTTTATCTCACTATTCCTCATCGTCCCAAGTCTCCTAATCCCAATTGTATATATAGCGGGTCATATAGCTCACTGCCCGTACCACATCGCCGCATAGGTCTCATCTAGACCTTTGCGTACATAGCATTCAGGAACACTCCTGGTCTGATCAGACCTTTGGCTTGTCTCTGTCTAGTTGACCGATTTCCTGCTACCTTTTTACCTCTGTCATGTATTCCTACATATCGTGCTATCCCGGTCCCCAGCAGTACTCGGGAAATCCGTATCGCTAAAGCTGGCAAATCCAAACACACCCAACCCCTCCCAGAAACCAGGCCATGCTCTGTCACCCTCGTTAACGTCGACGGTGAAGCTTCTAATAGCCCTAATGGCCTTAAGCAGAGTTTCGTCGAACTTAGTAACAAGGTCGAGCCGATTGGTGAAATCCTTTCAAAGGTTTCACCCCTGGCTACTCTCCATGACCCTGTAGACGCTATATCGCCCAAGAACCTGGTTTCGGTGGGACACCTCCTCGACTCCGTGTCTACTGAAATATACCACCGCATTGCCAACCCGAAGAACGCAGTGGTTTTTAATGTTCCAGAACGCTTACCACTTTCCTTGGCGGAACACAACATACTAAGTCCGTGCAACATGGCTCACTATAGATTCCATTGCAGGAGGCTACGTAAAAAGTCCCAGCGACATAGTTGCCCCCTGCTATTCCAATTCACGGACGACCTAACAGCTACAGAGTTCATTAGCAACAAGTCGAGAATTGCTGCCCTTTCGCCGTATAAGGACATCAAGATATTCTCTGATAAAACCCCCCTCCAACGGGAAATACTTCGTTCGCTGGGAAGTAACTCCGCCTTGCCCATGCAGGCTGACCCCACTGTAACCGACATGAAGGTTACCCAATGCCCCTCTGTCAATAAGTCAAAGGCGAGCCCAGCGCCTTGCCCTGCCTGCCTGCAAACTGTCGACTTAGATATGTCTAACTCCTCACCCCCGGTTCCACTTCCACACAGACGCCCCTTTTTACCATCTCCCCCAGTAGCCTCTACTAGCAGTAGCTCTCGCTCCCCGACCACAGGCCCCAAGCGGCACTCCACTTCAGTATTAAAGCCGCGCTCCCCCGTCATAGTCTCTGGGCCAAGACAAGACCCCGGTACAACCATCAGCTCCCGCCGTACTACTTCCAATCCGTCCTCCGAGCCGTTGACAAGTGTTGTCACCCGCCGCTCTCGCTCTAACGACTCTACCAACTACCCACCAGCTGCAAGCTCAGCCGCGACACTTCGTTTCCGTCCTCATAAGTGCCGCTCTAATCCCCCCATAAGCCTACCTGGTACTCCTACCAGGTCCGCACTTGCCCAACTAGTCACCCCACCCATTATCTCCACTCTCAATCGGCTTCTGCTTATAGCGTACTCTGGGATCCTCCAGGTGACAACCAACTAGGCCACCATCCGGATTCATCTAACGCCATCGTCCCTGTATGCAGGAGGGACCTTCAGGGCCTTGCCAGTGCCACTCACCCTTTTATTGCCTCGCAACCCCTTCCACTGTATTCCCCTCTCTCTGATCGCTTGGGTCACACCAATCCTCCATATTCGTTGCTACCGTATATTCCTCCCTGCCCCCCAGACACCAACCCTCCATACTATAGCCCCAGCATGCCTCGCTGTTCCCCCCTGCTTACCTCCACCAACCCTCATCTAACCCTGAAGTACCACGTACATACCCTAGCAGATACTCTAGGTTCGTACCTGTATCCCGCCTCCTCGCTCCACCTCCCTACTTACCGGCTCCCCTGCCCCTCATGAGCCTCCAAACCTTTCTAAATTTCGCCACTCCCTTCCCGCCCCCATCCCAAACTACGTCCCAGTTACCCTCCCACATGCCTTCACCCCAATACCGACCTACCGGCCTTATACTGACTCTGCCTAACAGGTAGGTTACCTGCAGTCAAGATCTCGTTTTTTCCTGACCGGTGCCCTCCGCACCCGTGGCCATATTGCTAGTCGCCCTATGGACCATATCGATAAACTTTCACAGACTCATATCACTGATTGCTCCCCACTCGATGTCATGCCACTTAGCACCTTACACCACGCACTCCTCCCTGTCCACCCCGCTTCAGATATTCTCAACCTCTCACTTTGCCATATGGTGCCCCCTCCCTCTGCACCGTGTGACACCCCTCCGGCCCACATCAGCGGTGTGCTGCACATCCACCGTATTGATCACCCACAGCGATCGAAGGCGCCTAATGCTAACGCTTCTCCTACTTTCCATCCCCCACCCAACACTGCCTGCCCTCCTCCCTCTACTGACACACTATCCCCACTGAGACTCAACTCCTATCGCCACAGCGATCCCAATAGTCTTGCACCTGGCATCCATACTTTGCGCACACCGACACTGAACCCATTCCTACTAGTTCCTATTAACGCTCGCTCAATAATTAGAAGAATATCGCACCTGCGGTCCTTGGCATTTACGTCAAATGCTGACATTATAATAATTACTGAATCCTGGCTGTCAGATGATGCTTCGCTTGACCTTGTTCGCATAGCTGGGTATCAATGCTTCTCGAACACCCACCAGTCCAGGCGTGGAGGGGGCTGTTTAGCCTTTGTTAAATGCACTATCCACGCTAGTGTTATCGACCATCCCCCTCTTCTCCTTATTGAGGATTCGTTTTGGCAATCCATTCACGCCTCCGGCCAGAACCTTCTCCTTGGCTGCGTCTGCGTCCCCCGGGTCTGGAGCCTGCAAAAATTGACTCTGCCGTGGATGTCTTTAATGCTGCGCTTGACTACCCTGCCAGTGCAAAAATTATTGCGGGTGACTTTAACTTTCCTTCAGTTTGCCGGTCCTCCCATACTAGCCCTCCCGCCTTCTCCACCTTCCTTTCTTGTGTCCGTCTTGGGGGATGGACCCAACATGTCTCCTGCCCTACTAAGGGGAACAGCATCTTGGACCTAGTATTCTCCATTGATGTTCCTGATATGATCACCCAGACTACTGATCACTTCCCTGGTAGTGACCACCGTATTGTCTGGTGCAAGTTCAGCTGCTTCAGCTGTTCTCATCCGATGCAATCCTCTCCCCCTGTTCTGACTTCCTACCGTTCCCGTAACTGGCCCCTAGTGCCAATGATAGTCCGCTCCCTTAACTGGGACACATTTCTTCTTTCATCCGATCCCCTCACTGTTATTAACTCTCTCTACTCCAACCTCCTACACTGACTACATACCGCCAACCCATGTGCCGATCCACGCCCCAAATCCAGCAGCTCACGCCTGTCACTTTTAGAGCGTAAGCTATCTAAGCTGCAACTTACCTTCGCTAGATCACACTACTTTACAATTCTCCTGCGCATAAACCAGCTGCAACTGAGGCTGCGTAGCTTGGTCTATTCGCATCTGAGAAGGCAAGAGGCCATCGCCCTAGCACACCCAAACAAAACTGGCTACCTGTCCAACCTGCTTAGTAAAAGGTCCAATCAATCCAACCATACCTCGCCCAAGTTCCTCATCTGCGGCTCATCTACAGCTAACGCTCCAGCATCTATTTCTGAGGCCTTCTATGAGCATTTTTCTTCCTCCCTTACAAGCTGTCCTGGTACTCCCCCTCCTACAATCCACCCCTGCACCTCTGACTCCCTTTTATCGATTCCCTTCACCCACCTGTGTTACCGCCCGTATAAAGGCAGGTGCCAAGATACCTGAGGCTGCTACACTTCTTTTTTCTTTCCCACTTAACAGCTACTTAACCCTCCTTCCTCATATTCCTACGTCCCAGCCACCAGTATCTACCAGTAGTAAAGCACTCGATAGTGATCTTTCGCGGTGTTGTTCCGCACTAAGTAGACTTTCCAACCGCCGACATCCTTCCAATCTAACGAATCTCATCAATACTAGCCATACCCAGATTAGCTTAGCAACCAAGCTGACTGCCACGCCAAGTGTTTCTACTCAGCTTATTTCGCCATCCACATTACCGACTACTCCATCTCAAGGAATACTGATTGCGTCATCCAATCCGCCTTCAGCAAGTGCAATTTCGGAATCCTGTGAAGATCGTAACGTTAACATTGACTCCACTAAACGGTTCTCTTTGTTTATGCTGAATGCACGCTCAATAGTGAATAAGATGCGAATGCTGCGTATGTTACTGCTCACGTCTGATTATGACCTTATTTTAATTACCAAAACCTGGTTGAGAGACAACACCCCAAACGAGGATATCGCTATCCCCGGATACCAAGCTTTCAGGAAAAATAGACTCACTCAGCGAGGGGGAGGCTGTCTTTTATATGTAAGACAAAACATGCGAGCGAAAATATTTCAGCACCCCATACTCGATAACTTGCCGGATTCAGTATGGCTACAGGTCACTACAGGATGTTCTGACTTCATTGTTAGTTGCATCTACCGCCCCCCGAATACTAGTCAAAACGACTTCCTGCCCATCATAGAGGCGTTAAACGTTGTTGCGGACATACCCGGCCCAAAACCGGTGGCCGGCGACTTTAACGCACAAGGCAAACGTTGGTCTACTTTGAAAGCCCCACATCACTTACTACACTTCTTGACCAGCATTCGTTTAGGAGGATGGACTCAACATGTGATGTGCCCAACTAGAGGCAGTAGAATTCTTGATCTCATTTTTACGGTACGATTATCTCGCGTACACACATCTATCGTGAACAGCTTCCCAGGTTGTGACCACTTGCCGGTAAAATGTGAGTTTTCAGTGCCAACACGAACCGTCCACAAACCAACCGTTAAAAGACCGTTCCACCAAGCTAGCTGGAATCAATTACCCTCACTCATTCGCTCGCAGAACTGGGATACTTTCTTTTTATCTGATGACTTGCATACCGTGGTGGATCATCTTTACTCCATACTAAATGCATGTCTTGACGTAATCACCTCAACCCAAGGTCTACCTGGACGAGATAAACCAAACAGTTTTTGTCCATTAAAGCAGAAGCTTTCTATGCTACAACGCAAATTCCTTAGGTCGAGAGACTTTTCGTTGTTCTTGCAAATGAACCGTTTATCTCATTCTATGAAATTGATTGAAATGTCCCTCAGTAAAAAACAGGAATTAAGGGCGCTGAGTCACCCCAAGAGATCCGAAGCTTTATCTAATCTGATGAAGTTGAGAAACAGCCGGTGCAGTTCTCCTATCTCATCCATTATATATAACAACAATTATATAACGAACTCCCAAGAGATCTCCGATGCATTCAGTGCCTATTTTGCTTCGTCTCTAATGGCCGATGACTCCCCATGCCTATATCACGTTGAGCCGCTGACATCTGCACAGTTCTCAGCGGTTACATTTCACCCAAACGACTTAACAGTACAGCTAACTAAAATTAGGCGGTTATACCACCCCGGGCCAGATGCCGTACCACCGGCTACTTTTAGTCTAGGTGGCACTGATATCCCATTCTTGCTGTCAAAGGTTTTTAATTTATCTATGAGCAGTAGCGTTTTCCCCTCCCATTGGAAAACACCAGTTATTATTCCAATTCCTAAGAAAGGTTCACGCCAGGACCTAACCAACTATCGACCAGTGAACCACACCCCTATAGTTTCCCGAATTATGGAAAGACTGTTAAAAAATAAGGTGACAACTCATTTACTGAACAATAACCTCACTAACACTGGACAGCACGGTTTTCTTCAAAAGAGATCGTGTGCCACCTGTATGAGTGACTTCATTAACCTAATAACTACGGTCACTAACAGTGGTAAATCAGTGATCGTAATCCTCCTTGACATGACTAAAGCTTTCGATCGAGTATCCCACAATAGGCTCATGGCAAAGATGAAAACCTGCGGAATTGTTGATCCCATCCTGAGTTGGTTTTCATCATATCTAACATCCCGAAAGCAGGTGGTGGACGTTGATGGCAGTTTATCATCACCTCGACCAGTTACTAGTGGAGTTATTCAGGGTAGTGTACTAGGTCCCTTACTTTCTCTTGTATATGGTAATGACATTTTTAACGTCATCGCACACGGGGCTGAGTTCCTTTTTGCAGACGACATAAAAAATTATGTTCTACTTTGAACCTGACGCCTTAGCTTCTACCATTGCTAGCATAACGAGCGATTTACTATCGCTAGATTCATGGAGCAACCAATGGTTGATGAAATTCTCCGCTGTTAAAAGTTGTATCCTTATGTATAAGTGTCAGGTTCCCGCAGGAATGTTTAAAATTAATGATCAGTTCATCCCCAACAGTCCGGAGGTAAGCGACTTGGGATAACAATATTCTTGTACATTTAATTTCTCCGAACATTCGGCCGTACAGGTTGCTAAAGCTAGACGGCTAATTGGTCTGATTAATAGAACCTTCGGTCTTACAGAGAGCAACCTAAGCATTTTTAAAACTCATGTCAGACCACTTCTGGAATATTGCACTGTCGTCTTTTCTAACATGAGGCAGATTGACAGATTTGCAATTGAGAATGTACAACGTAGATTTACCAAACAACTACTAGGATATTCCTCGCCTTTAAATTATATGGAAAGGTGTGAAATATTGCACCTAGAGCCCCTATGGCTGCGCCGTCTACGAATGAACCTGTCTTTCTTTTGCAATATTGTAAAACATAAATATTGCAATTCAGCCCCCCAGGTCAAAACTCCCCCCAACTATTCTTTACGACATAGGGACTCTATGGTCTTGATTCCAATATCCTGGACTGCGATGCGGTCAAACTTCTTTATTGGTAAATATTCTTCCCTCTGGAATGAACTCCCACCTCAACTGAGGTCAATGTCTTCGGCCTCTTTATTATTCAAAAAAGAAATAAATAAACATCTAACTGTCCAAAAACTCATCCGAATGCATGATCCCTACATGTCTATCACCCGAGCCTACGAACTGGGCCTGGGATACTAACCAAAAGCTCAACAACTATGTTCAGTAGACAGTTTTTACCGACGTATGGTATGGTGCATTCTGTATTATAGTTAGCAAATAAAAGCAGTCCAACCTATACTCCATGACTGTCAACAGCAAACTCCACGTGTTTGTCCAGCCACTTCCTATTTTCAACGCCTCTGAACACGACACCTTAATCGCCACCGTTACTCCGGTGATTCTTTTTTCATGCTGTCAGATTTTACCATAGTCGGTTAGGTTCTTTTTTATCAGCTGCCGCCAGGTATAAGAGCATTTATAATGCTAGAAAATATATAGCAGCATATATGATATTGTCCTCAAGGTACCAGTCTCATCCACGCTTCAACTATTTACTCATTGAGACCCTATTTCAACACACGAGATTCCAGGCCTCGTTCTGATGAACGAACCGCCACAATCGATGTGGTCTTCCATAAACCATTCGTCGAACTACACATAAGTATTTGCCCCCAGTGTCGTCTA
Organism: Fasciola hepatica; assembly: GCA_948099385.1. Taxonomy (NCBI): domain Eukaryota; kingdom Metazoa; phylum Platyhelminthes; class Trematoda; order Plagiorchiida; family Fasciolidae; genus Fasciola; species Fasciola hepatica. The sequence goes on along the minus strand of CANUEZ040000012.1, from coordinate 517,234 downwards.
TTCTAGCCTCCTTCATTTTTTGGTAATTCTCACTAAGCCTCACAATAATTAGTCGATAGTACCGGTCTTCTTCGCTTTCCGGATGTTGTTTAATCCAAAAAACCAGACCTCAAAGTCGCGACCACCCATTACTGTTACTGGCATGATTTTGGTGTTCTGTCTTTCTCTCCTAACCCACAGCTGGTAGAATTGCCAGACTGCAGCCTTCTCCGTTTTGTTTTCAGAACCTGCACCCTATGGACGATTGTCGCCTTCTTCATCCCAGGAATAACTCGGAACCTCTCTTGCTGGACAGAACAAGCGAGATTTACACGCGACTTCATTTTCGCCCGTCTCACGATCGCTTTCCCCAAGATTCCCACCATCAGACTTCTTGAACCTGGACTACTCGATCTCACTGCATTCATTCATACAACTCATTTTAATCCCATATGTCATTATGCCCGTTCCGTGTTAGAACCCGCTAATACCGTTCAAACACTGGCACCTTTATTGTCACTGTTCATTGCTTCATCGGTCACCAAAAAAGTCCGGCGCTGACATATCTTTCAGTAGTCCTCCAGTGGGCAGCGAAGTAATTAGTAACTACCTGCACTCTTCATCGGTCCATCTGATCGCATCCGCAATGCTGTTGCATCAAGTGTTCGGGCTCTGCAGATCACTGCGTTCCCTCCACGATTGAACGTCTTCGATATACTTCCCATGCTGCATTGCCGCTCCGTTCCCATCATTTGTTACACCTGTCAAATTGGTCATTAGAAATGTGACATTCACCGTCTACTTACTATACCATCACCGTTATCGACACCTTCAATCTGCCAGATGTTGCATTCGTGTTATATTACCGAAACTGACCCCGTATCCAGCCTCTAAATCACACCACTATCTGCACCGGCTGATACATTTTATTTCTATATTCGTTGATCCACTGCCGCTTTCCGCGATATACCTGTGCAGTTTTATTGATCTGTCATTTTTGCATGGTACACTCCACACAGCTTTCATCTATTGACATGCACTTACCTGTGAATTACTTTACCTTCCCTCCCGCAGAACTGAACATCTGCATAATGGATGTAACCACACGGTCAATATTGATTAGTCTTCCACTTTCGCTTTGACATTTCATACCAACCCTACATAAAGTTAACAATTTGCCGCACGCTCACCTGTTTTCCTCCGGCCGTTCCCTGCCACCATCACTCTGGTAGTCTCCCTCCCAGGAAATACGCAATTGTTTGCCACATATATGATTCCTCCAGTATACAGCCACCACTTTATATACTACCATTTTTACAGACTGAAATATTTCCATGTTAATACTTCTTGACATACCTGTCGTAAAGTGAATAATTCACCGAACGCTTCGACGAGATTTCTATCCATATGCTTCTCATATTCTGTAGTGCACCAAAAAAATATCCTTTGAATATGTTTGAATTTCCACCAGTGGTAATTATTTCATAAACCACTTATGCATGTACTCCAGACCAACCGACATCATTCGACCCTGACCTTCAAATTTGAAGGGCATTACTACAGTTTTAGTTCACTGTAACACTCTTTGATACTCTGCATGCACGTGTTGTACCCTTTTGTGAATTGTCATTCCAGCATCATTGTAATCATCTGATCATGCATTCTAGCATGCTTCGGGCGCATCCGAAATGTACAATTAATATTATTATTATTATTATTATTATTATTATTATTATTATTGTCATTATTATTATTAATAGTTTCCCCAAATAAACCATCCTCGAAACCGGGACCAGATGGTCTCCCACCGGCCCTCCTCCGTTTCGGTGGTCCTGACCTCCCTTTATTGTTACTTAATATGTATACCACCTCCATGCTTCACAGTTTCGTCCCACCTCAGTGAAAATCCTCTGTTATAGTTCCGAGCTTCAAAAAGGGCGTATTACACGACCCAGGTAACTACCAGCCCAATAATCACACCCCAGTAGTCTGCAAAATTATGGAGAGAATTATCAAAAAACACATTGTCCAGTACCTCTTATCTAACAACGTGCTGAACCCTGGTCAGCATGGTTTCTTGAACTCCCGTTCCTGCTCTTCCCGCCAGCTTGACTTTCTCAATGTCCTATCGTCTGCTGCCGACGCCGGCAACTCTGTAATTGTCCTGTACCTCGACATGTCTAAGGCTTTTGACCGTGTTCCCCATATTCATCTGTTGGCCAAAATCCGATCTCTCGGTATTACTGACTCTCTCCTCTCCTGGCTATCCTCCTATCTCTCTAACAGATCACAAGCCGTGCTCGTCGACGGCCACCTATCTTCCGCCAAACCAATTACTAGCGGCGTCATCCAAGGCAGTGTCCTAGGCCCATTACTATTCCTTATTTATATCAATGACATTTTCTCTTCTATTCGACACGGAACTCCTTTCCTCTTTGCCGACGATATAAAAATAGTGTACTCTTTCCTCCCTAGTGACCTATCCGTGGCTCTGTGCAACATATCGCATGACTTACTCGTTCTCCAAACTTGGTGCGTCTCGTGGTTCATGAAATTCTCTGCGGAGAAAAGCTTCCTCCTACCATACAAGTGCACCGTACCACCCGGCCAAATTTTTCTGGACGGCCTGCCCATCCCCGTACACCCCATGGTTACCGATCTTGGCGTACGCTACTCTTGTTCCTTTAACTTCTCAGAACAGGCATCGTTCCAAATCGCTAAGGCTAAGCGAACCCTAGGCCTGATCAATCGGTGTTTCTTAATACCGGCCAGTCGCCTCTCCATGTATCTCTCACACGTGAGACCGCTCCTAGAATATTGTCCCATTACCTCCAGCCTCTGGCCACGTTCCTCTATTGTATCTCTTAAGAACGTTCAGCGTACTTGAGCGTATCCCTAGCCCTAACATACCGCCAGCGCTGTGAGCTCCTACAAATTGAGCCTCTATGGATTCGTCGCATGAGGCTCAACCTGATTTTCCTCTCTAAGCTAATCGATAACCTGGCCTACACCTCTTATCCCATCTCATTCGCTGCGCCCTGCTCCTACCCGATCCGACACCGTGCCTTCTTTCTCACTGTCCCTCATTCTAATCTCTGTCTGAAGTCCCGATTCTTTCTGTCAGACTATTCCAAAATCTGGAATAAGCTGCCCCTTAGCTTACGCAGTGCCTCTTCAATGTTCGCTTTTAGGCGCGCACTTTTGTCATACTTAACAGTCCCCAATGCTATATTGCTCACTAATGAGCTCGTCTCCGCTGACCTGGCCTTGAAAGAGGCCTCACACTGTAACTCTACTACCTCTGCGTCACATTCCACTATTATTGTTAGTATTATTATTATTATTATTATTTATTATCAGTCATTAGGAGGAGTAGGTAATGTTAAATCAATTGTTTGTAGAATTAACTTTGGAATGTCGTGGTGGATTACCTTCATGTCAATTGCACATGGCAGTTCAGCGGAGAGGAATATCGAATGCGGAAGCACAGAAGCGATGAAGACTGTGAGGAGCAGTTCATGGAAGAGTGAAGATGAAAGACAGGATCAAGGAAAACAAGTAAGAATGGGTCTAATTATTTGATCGATGCAGGTGCGAGATGTAGTGACGGACCAGAGGAATCGGGTAGTGACAGGTCGAGCAATTTGGAACTGTAAAAGAACACCGTGACGTAACGTTGTCATTACAATGGTGGAACATGGAAAAGCGGACCACACTGGAAGGTACAGAAAAATGCCTGTAGCGAGCAATAAATGGATCAAGGGATGAAGGCAATGACCGAGGAGGCACAGGTAAGAAATCACCAATCAGATCAATTTACTGCAGATGAAACACGAAGGAGGCGGACAAGGAAGCGGGAAGCCCCGAGATAAGTGAACCAGTAATAAAACAAAAAGGCCACAAAAAATGAATGCGTAACGGGGTTGGGGCAATGGAGCTGGAGAGCTGTGTGCCGGCAGACAATTGAACTGGTGGATACCAGTCAGGACACTGGAAAGAACCACAGAGGAATCGCGGAGTCAAGGAGGAAGATGTGGTGGTGGTGATTAGATAACAAATGCGACTGTAAAAGATGCGAAGTCTGGAGCGACAAGTTCTAACATGCGGATTGGTCATGAGTGCGGGTGCGATTGGTGCATCATGGCATGGAGCATGAGGAGGGATTTAACAGAGCGACAGGTTTAAGGAAGCTATCAATGGGCGTTCTGAGCAGAGGGTAACACTAAGCGCATAGATGATAGAAGCCATCAATGATGGCAGGTAGGAAAAGAGTTATTGGCGAGCGTCGACAGAGAATAGTGATTAGGACGATAGCGACTCAATGCAGTGAAAGTTGATGTAGAGAGAGGCGATAGGAGGAAGGACAAAACGGGTAGGTGTGCATACCGTGGTAGGGCGACAAGAATGGGAAGTGGAAACAGATGATAAGAGCTATAGGTGAACAAGCTGTGGCGGAAAAAGGATGAAGAGCATGCAAATTTTCAACCGACAGGATTGGATTCGGTAGTCCGAGAAAAGTTAAAGCATGCGGTCCGCAACCGGTGCTAGTGGGTGGGACTAGCCGTGTGCTGGGCACCCAACCTGAAGAACACTTCGTGAAGTGAACGCAGGAGGTGTGATCCACCAGTCTAGTTACGCTCGCACGTCGTTGCAGACGGCTTGCACGCCCGATGTGCGCCGGCCATAGCGGTGGATCTGACCGCGCCCCACACTGTTGGGAGTGGCACGAGTGTTCATGAATAATTGTACAGGGGACAAAACGACCGCGATGGGTGTGCATGAACCAGGAACAATTGACCAAGACGTGAGACCATGGATAGGAGAGCCAACGAAAACAGCGAGTGGTAGATGACCGTGTAGCAATATTATCCAGGTGCACCTGCCAAGGAGATGGTAAGTACAGTGCCCGAAGTGGTTGGCCGTCACTAAGGATCACTGGAAAGGGAAAAGGGATAGAGAAGCGCAGTCTGGGTGTGCCTTAGCTGAGAATCAACGGATACTGAGGAGAAAAAAAGTGAATATGATGAATAAGGGATGAACGTAGGTGAGCCATAGGGTTACCTTATGATGGCTGGAGGTAGGTAGGATCTCTATGGATCAGTGAAGGCAGTGGCCTTAGTTCGCGGGGTGCACCCAGTACCCTGTGACGCAGAGGTAGTAGAGTTACAGTGTGAGGCCTCTTTCAAAGGCCAGGTCAGCGGAGACGAGCTCATTGGTGAGCAATATAGCATTGGGGACTGTTAAGTATGACAAAAGTGCGCGCCTAAAAGCGAACATTGAAGAGGCACTGCGTAAGCTAAGGGGCAGCTTATTCCAGATTTTGGAATAGTCTGACAGAAAGAATCGGGACTTCAGACAGAGATTAGAATGAGGGACAGTGAGAAAGAAGGCACGGTGTCGGATCGGGTAGGAGCAGGGCGCAGCGAATGAGATGGGATAAGAGGTGTAGGCCAGGTTATCGATTAGCTTAGAGAGGAAAATCAGGTTGAGCCTCATGCGACGAATCCATAGAGGCTCAATTTGTAGGAGCTCACAGCGCTGGCGGTATGTTAGGGCTAGGGATACGCTCAAGTACGCTGAACGTTCTTAAGAGATACAATAGAGGAACGTGGCCAGAGGCTGGAGGTAATGGGACAATATTCTAGGAGCGGTCTCACGTGTGAGAGATACATGGAGAGGCGACTGGCCGGTATTAAGAAACACCGATTGATCAGGCCTAGGGTTCGCTTAGCCTTAGCGATTTGGAACGATGCCTGTTCTGAGAAGTTAAAGGAACAAGAGTAGCGTACGCCAAGATCGGTAACCATGGGGTGTACGGGGATGGGCAGGCCGTCCAGAAAAATTTGGCCGGGTGGTACGGTGCACTTGTATGGTAGGAGGAAGCTTTTCTCCGCAGAGAATTTCATGAACCACGAGACGCACCAAGTTTGGAGAACGAGTAAGTCATGCGATATGTTGCACAGAGCCACGGATAGGTCACTAGGGAGGAAAGAGTACACTATTTTTATATCGTCGGCAAAGAGGAAAGGAGTTCCGTGTCGAATAGAAGAGAAAATGTCATTGATATAAATAAGGAATAGTAATGGGCCTAGGACACTGCCTTGGATGACGCCGCTAGTAATTGGTTTGGCGGAAGATAGGTGGCCGTCGACGAGCACGGCTTGTGATCTGTTAGAGAGATAGGAGGATAGCCAGGAGAGGAGAGAGTCAGTAATACCGAGAGATCGGATTTTGGCCAACAGATGAATATGGGGAACACGGTCAAAAGCCTTAGACATGTCGAGGTACAGGACAATTACAGAGTTGCCGGCGTCGGCAGCAGACGATAGGACATTGAGAAAGTCAAGCTGGCGGGAAGAGCAGGAACGGGAGTTCAAGAAACCATGCTGACCAGGGTTCAGCACGTTGTTAGATAAGAGGTACTGGACAATGTGTTTTTTGATAATTCTCTCCATAATTTTGCAGACTACTGGGGTGTGATTATTGGGCTGGTAGTTACCTGGGTCGTGTAATACGCCCTTTTTGAAGCTCGGAACTATAACAGAGGATTTTCACTGAGGTGGGACGAAACTGTGAAGCATGGAGGTGGTATACATATTAAGTAACAATAAAGGGAGGTCAGGACCACCGAAACGGAGGAGGGCCGGTGGGAGACCATCTGGTCCCGGTTTCGAGGATGGTTTATTTGGGGAAACTATTAATAATAATAATGACAATAATAATAATAATAATAATAATAATAATAATAATAATAATAATAATATTAATTGTACATTTCGGATGCGCCCGAAGCATGCTAGAATGCATGATCAGATGATTACAATGATGCTGGAATGACAATTCACAAAAGGGTACAACACGTGCATGCAGAGTATCAAAGAGTGTTACAGTGAACTAAAACTGTAGTAATGCCCTTCAAATTTGAAGGTCAGGGTCGAATGATGTCGGTTGGTCTGGAGTACATGCATAAGTGGTTTATGAAATAATTTCCACTGGTGGAAATTCAAACATATTCAAAGGATATTTTTTTGGTGCACTACAGAATATGAGAAGCATATGGATAGAAATCTCGTCGAAGCGTTCGGTGAATTATTCACTTTACGACAGGTATGTCAAGAAGTATTAACATGGAAATATTTCAGTCTGTAAAAATGGTAGTATATAAAGTGGTGGCTGTATACTGGAGGAATCATATATGTGGCAAACAATTGCGTATTTCCTGGGAGGGAGACTACCAGAGTGATGGTGGCAGGGAACGGCCGGAGGAAAACAGGTGAGCGTGCGGCAAATTGTTAACTTTATGTAGGGTTGGTATGAAATGTCAAAGCGGAAGTGGAAGACTAATCAATATTGACCGTGTGGTTACATCCATTATGCAGATGTTCAGTTCTGCGGGAGGGAAGGTAAAGTAATTCACAGGTAAGTGTACGTCAATAGATGAACGCCGTGTGGAGTGTACCATGCAAAAATGACAGATCAATAAAACTGCACAGGTATATCGCGGAAAGCGGCAGTGGATCAACGAATATAGAAATAAAATGTATCAGCCGGTGCAGATAGTGGTGTGATTTAGAGGCTGGATACGGGGTCAGTTTCGGTAATATAACACGAATGCAACATCTGGCAGATTGAAGGTGTCGATAACGGTGATGGTATAGTAAGTAGACGGTGAATGTCACATTTCTAATGACCAATTTGACAGGTGTAACAAATGATGGGAACGGAGCGGCGATGCAGCATGGGAAGTATATCGAAGACGTTCAATCGTGGAGGGAACGCAGTGATCTGCAGAGCCCGAACACTTGATGCAACAGCATTGCGGATGCGATCAGATGGACCGATGAAGAGTGCAGGTAGTTACTAATTACTTCGCTGCCCACTGGAGGACTACTGAAAGATATGTCAGCGCCGGACTTTTTTGGTGACCGATGAAGCAATGAACAGTGACAATAAAGGTGCCAGTGTTTGAACGGTATTAGCGGGTTCTAACACGGAACGGGCATAATGACATATGGGATTAAAATGAGTTGTATGAATGAATGCAGTGAGATCGAGTAGTCCAGGTTCAAGAAGTCTGATGGTGGGAATCTTGGGGAAAGCGATCGTGAGACGGGCGAAAATGAAGTCGCGTGTAAATCTCGCTTGTTCTGTCCAGCAAGAGAGGTTCCGAGTTATTCCTGGGATGAAGAAGGCGACAATCGTCCATAGGGTGCAGGTTCTGAAAACAAAACGGAGAAGGCTGCAGTCTGGCAATTCTACCAGCTGTGGGTTAGGAGAGAAAGACAGAACACCAAAATCATGCCAGTAACAGTAATGGGTGGTCGCGACTTTGAGGTCTGGTTTTTTGGATTAAACAACATCCGGAAAGCGAAGAAGACCGGTACTATCGACTAATTATTGTGAGGCTTAGTGAGAATTACCAAAAAATGAAGGAGGCTAGAATAGACGACACTGGGGGCAAATACTTATGTGTAGTTCGACGAATGGTTTATGGAAGACCACATCGATTGTGGCGGTTCGTTCATCAGAACGAGGCCTGGAATCTCGTGTGTTGAAATAGGGTCTCAATGAGTAAATAGTTGAAGCGTGGATGAGACTGGTACCTTGAGGACAATATCATATATGCTGCTATATATTTTCTAGCATTATAAATGCTCTTATACCTGGCGGCAGCTGATAAAAAAGAACCTAACCGACTATGGTAAAATCTGACAGCATGAAAAAAGAATCACCGGAGTAACGGTGGCGATTAAGGTGTCGTGTCGTGGTAAAATCTGACAGCGATACGGATTTTCCGGGTACTGGTTGGGGACCGGGATAGCACGATATGTAAGAATACATGACGGAGGTATAAAGGTAGCAGGAAATCGGTCAACTACACAGAGACAAGCCAAAGTTCTGATCAGACCAGGATTGTTCCTGAATGCTATGTACGCAAAGGTCTAGATGAGACCTATGCGGCGATGTGGTACGGGCAGTGAGCTATATGACCCGCTATATATACAATTGGGATTAGGAGACTTGGGACGATGAGGAATAGTGAGATAGAAGAAATTTTGCTGTGTGGTGTGCACAGGTTGAACCCCACAGGATACGGTACGTACTTAGCTCCCAAGTAGCACGTTGCCCCAACCTTTGGGGGTAAACCTGGGGCATGCCCCAAGCTTGCCCCAAGTTTAGTTTTCATGTGGGAAAGATGCTAACTGGTTACGGATTCACTGGGATTATATCGTTATGTACATATATTGCCACCCTGAGGAACGCTTATTTTGGCCCGTTTTGTTTTGTTACGTCACTATTAGTGGCGACCTTCACGCGGTCCCGTGCAGTCGTCGTTCTGTCCTTCACGTGACTGGCGTGCATTCTCAGGCACGTGATGCACGAGTTCGTACGAGATTCGTACAAACCGTGTTGAACACATAACCATATATATGGCTCGCGATCATTATAAATATGTCTGTCTATCTTTCTATGAACCTGACGCCTTAGCTTCTACCATTGCTAGCATAACGAGCGATTTACTATCGCTAGAGTCATGGAGCAACCAATGGTTGATGAAATTCTCCGCTGTTAAAAGTTGTATCCTTATGTATAAGTGTCAGGTTCCCGCAGGAATGTTTAAAATTAATGATCAGTTCATCCCCAACAGTCCGGAGGTAAGCGACTTGGGATAACAATATTCTTGTACATTTAATTTCTCCGAACATTCGGCCGTACAGGTTGCTAAAGCTAGACGGCTAATTGGTCTGATTAATAGAACCTTCGGTCTTACAGAGAGCAACCTAAGCATTTTTAAAACTCATGTCAGACCACTTCTGGAATATTGCACTGTCGTCTTTTCTAACATGAGGCAGATTGACAGATTTGCAATTGAGAATGTACAACGTAGATTTACCAAACAACTACTAGGATATTCCTCGCCTTTAAATTATATGGAAAGGTGTGAAATATTGCACCTAGAGCCCCTATGGCTGCGCCGTCTACGAATGAACCTGTCTTTCTTTTGCAATATTGTAAAACATAAATATTGCAATTCAGCCCCCCAGGTCAAAACTCCCCCCAACTATTCTTTACGACATAGGGACTCTATGGTCTTGATTCCAATATGCTGGACTGCGATGCGGTCAAACTTCTTTATTGTTAAATATTCTTCCCTCTGGAACAAACTCCCACCTCAACTTAGGTCAATGTCTTCGGCCTCTTTATTATTCAAAAAAGAAATAAATAAACATCTAACTGTCCAAAAACTGATCCGTATGCATGATCCCTACATGTCTATTACCCGAGCCTACGAACTGGGCCTGGGATACTAACCAAAAGCTTAACAACTTTGTTCAGTACCAATGGATGGTAAGGAGCATTCTGTATTATAGTTAGCAAATAAAAGCAGTCCAACCTATACTCCATGACTGTCAACAGCACACTCCACGTGTTTGTCTAGCCACTTCCTATTTTCAACGCTTCTGACCACGACCCCCTACTGGCCACCGTTACTCCAGTGATTCTTTTTTCATGCTGTCAGATTTTGCCCTAGTCGGTTAGGTTCTTCTTTTTTTATCAGCTGCCGCCAGGTATAAGAGCATTTATAATGCTAGAAAATACATAGCAGCATATATAATATGGTCCTCAAGGTACCAGTCTCATCCACGCTTCAACTACTTATTCATTGAGACCCTATTTCAACACAAGATTCCAGGCCTCGTTCTGATGAACGAATCGCCACAATCGATGTGGTCTTCCATAAACCATTCGTCGAACTACACATATGTATTTGCCCCCAGTGTCGCCTATTCTCGCTTCCTTGCTTTTTTGGTAACTCTCACTAAGCCTCACAAGAATTAGTCGCTAGTACCGGTCTTCTCCGCTTTCCGTATGTTGTTTAATCCAAAAAACAAGACCTCAACGTCGCGACCACCCATTTCTGTTACTGGCATGATATTGGTGTTCTGTCTTTCTCCCCTAACCCACAGCTGGTAGAATTGCCAGACTGCAGCCCTCTCCGTTTTGTTTTCAGAACCTGTACCCTAAGGACGATTGTCGCCGTCCACTTCCCAGGAATAACGTGGACCCTCTCTTGCTGGACAGGACAAACGAGATTTACACGCAACTTCATTTTCGCCCGTCTCACGATCGCTTTCCCCAAGATTCCTGCCATCGGACTTCTTGAACCTGGACTACTCGATCTCACTGCATTCATACAACTCATTTTAATCCCATATGTCATTATGCCCGTTCCGTGTTAGAACTCGCTAATACTGTTCACACACTGGCACCTTTATTGTCACTGTTCATTGCTTCATCGGTCACCAAAAAAAAAAAAAACGTCCGGCGCTGACATATCTTTCAGTAGTCCTCCAGTGGGCAGCGAAGTAATTAGTAACTACCTGCACTCTTCATCGGTCCATCTGATCGCATCCGCAATGCTGTTGCATCGAGTGTTCGGGCTCTGTAGATCACTGCGTTCCCTCCACGATTGAACGTCTTCGATACACTTCCCATGCTGCATCGCCGCTCCGTTCCCATCATTTGTTACACCTGTCAAATTGGTCATTAGAAATGTGACACTCACCGTCTACTTGCTATACCATCACCGTTATCGAGACCTTTGATTTTCCAGATGTTGCATTCGTGTTATATTACCGAAACTGACCCCGTATCCAGCCTCTAAATCACACCACTATCTGCACCGGCTGATACATTTTATTTCTATATTCGTTGATCCACGGCCGCTTCCCGCGATATACCTGTGCAGTTTTATTGATCTGTCATTTTTGCATGGTACATACTACACAGCATTCATCTATTGACGTACACTTATCTGTGGATTACTTTACCTTTCCTCTCGCAGAACTGAACACCTGTATAATGGATGTAACCACAGGGTCAATATTGATTAGTCTTCCACTTCCGCTTTGACATTTCATACCAACCCTACATAAAGTTTATAACTTGCCGCACGCTCGCCTGTTTTACTCCGGCCGTTCCCTGCCACCATCACTCTGGTAGTCTCCCTCCCAAGAAATACGCAATTGTTTGCCACATATATGATTCCTCCAGTATACAGCCACCACTTTATATACTACCATCTTTTCAGACTGAAATATTTCCATGTTAATACTTCTTGACATACCTGTAGTAAAGTGAATAATTCACCGAACGCTTCGACGAGATTTTTATCCATATGCCTCTCATATTCTGTAGTGCACCAAAAACATTTCCTTTCAATATGTTCGAATTTCCACTAGTGTAATTATTTCATATACCACGTATGCATGTACTCCAGACCAACTGACATCATTCGACCTTGACCTTCAAATTTGCCGGGCATTACTACAGTTTTAGTTCACTGTAACACTCTCTCTGATACTCTGCATGCACTTGTTGTACCCTTTTGTGAATTGTCATTCCGGCATCACTATAATCATCTGATCATGCATTCTAGCATGCTTCGGGCGCATCCGAAATATGCAATTATTATTATTATTATTATATATATATATGTGTGTAATTATACATGTATGTATAATTGTGTATATGTTTTATACTATACATCATCTTTTCTGCCGATAGCGTAAGTACCTGGTATACGCATGTTTGATGTTTATGGATATTTGTTTGTAATCATCATAATCGTATTTCAAATGGAGATAAATGTGGTTTAGTGTTTACCACTGTTCTGTGTTTATAATGGACAGCTAACTCACATGGACCGTCCAAGCAAGTGGCAAAGATACCGTCGGCGTAAGCAGGCGTTGAGTGCTGTACCGTGCACTGAGTGCGGCGAGGCTTCCATGTGGGCCCATCAATACCGATGTCCGAAGATGACGTCAACTGTTACTTAAATATTTGCATCGTAATATAAACTTCACCAAATCCAGAGCCAACGATAAATGTGTCATCCAGTGATGAGGTTTCGGGTGGACATCTATCACAACTACCTCACTCATCAACAATGAATGTGCAAGGGTCAACAACAGACTTGACCACTGGTGTCGGTGAGTATATGTTATCTGTGATCTTATATAAATCGTTATTCGCAGGTGTCGACATTGAACTGGGTAAAATGACGTCCGTGAAGATCAACATGGACGCGTTGTTACGTTCATTTGCCGATGTGTTCGTTAGCTGCAGACTAACGATGCAGCAACGAAGGAGTGTGCTGAACGTTCTAAACCAATTTTTGCCCGGCGTACCGAAGGATCCGAGGACCCTGTCGCACACACCTCGTTTTTGTAAGAAGACGTTGCTAGCACAAGGTGTGTATATTCATATTGGGCTCATCGAAGGTCTGCGTCGATCTATCAGTGGACTGGGGCTGGTCCCGGAATCCGTCGACTTCCAGATGAATATCGATGGGTCGTCAATCTATCATTCTTCTACAATACAATTGTGGCCCATTCTAGCACGTGTGGTGCTTCCGAGATGTCTGGCCGTTTTTCCGGTTGGCATTTATTGCGGTTCAGGGAAGCCGCAACCGATAAACACGTATCTGGAAGAGACGGTATTGGAATTACGAGATGTAATTGACGGCGGAATCAACTATCTTGGGTCATCAGTAGCATGTAAACTGGTGTCAGTGGTATGCGACACACCTGCCCGGGCTTACGTTCGTCAAGTTAAAAGTCCGACAGGCTACTTCGGGTGTGATAGATGCATACAGCGTGGTCTGCATATCACAGGGAGAATAACATTTCCATTGGTGGACGCTCGACCGCGTACTGATGCTGATTTTCGCCTCTTTAAATACAAACGTCACCATATTGGTGAAAGCCCGTTCGTTTCAATTCCAGTTGATATGGTGGCAAATTTTCCGCTGGATTATATGCATTTAGTCTGTTTGGGTGTCATGCAGAAATTGTTAAATGCATGGCTAAAGGGCAGCCGAACAGAACGTTTTCGCTTGAGCCCGGCGACAGTCACAGAACTGGGAAATCGTATTGTTGGAAACCACTGCAAAATCCCGTGTGACTTTCAACGCCTGTGTCGTCACACTCGGGATTTGGAACGCTGGAAGGCGTCCGAGTATAGACAGTTCCTTTTGTATATAGGCCCCGTTTGTTTGTTGCACTTGCTACCTGATGAGTACTATAAACATTTTCTGCTATTATTCATTGCTGTATATATATTTTCTCATCCCCTTTTACACAATGAGTATCTTGACTTTGCTCACAAACTTTTAGTACTTTTTGTTCAACAAATGTCTGTATTATATGGTCCGCAGGATTTAGTCTATAATGTGCATTGCCTAATTCATTTGTCAGAGGATGTCCGGAAACACGGTGTGTTGGACAATTTCTCATGTTTTCCATTTGAGTCACATCTTGCGAAACTGAAATCATTTATAAAGGGGCCGGCTAAACCAGCTGAGCAATTGTATAAACGGCTTCACGAACTGAATAACAACTTCGAAACCATCACTGAAGAAACCCCCACGGATGATTTGTCCCTTCCAGTATCTCGCATCTCCCGTAGTGGACAATTTGTCGTTCTCAATGGTGTTTTATTTTCAGTAGATAAGCCCAACAACGTCATAATCATTAACGGACGTCCCGCGCAAATTGTCAGTTTCCTGGAGAATAATGTTTTCTTCAAATACTTCATTTCACCGGGCAATTTTTTCACGTACGGGTTAAAATCAAGCCAGTTGTATATATTTGCTGTAGGGGATTTAGATTCCACTTTGCACAGTGCACCCATCCACACAATCACATGTAAATGTATTCGTGTTTGCATTGACTGTTCCAGTATTGTTGTTCCCATTTTACATACGTTTTTGAAATAAAATGTCACATAACGCACTGTGCTTCCCGTGCCACTTTTTTCGCAAATCAGCATGACGATCTGGTAAGATTATGTATTTCTCGGGTGATTGCGAGAGGAAAGTTTTTCTCCTTTGTCGGTTGTTTTGACGTGAAGCGTTCGTATTTTGACGTTTTACTGCTGTCTCCATGTCCTTGTTTGGTGTCAATGGCTGATTCGTGTTTGCTTTCACGTATGGGTGATCACTTAAGCGTTATTGTTATTGTAATCACCATCCACTTGTTTATGTACGTACTTGAATGTAATCAAGTCCCACATAGACAATTCCCAATGAGAATTTTCTTCCTAGATGTACGTAGTGGCTCACTTTCCCGAAGAAAACTCATACGCAGTGGTACACAAAAACTGGATGGTCGACGAAACACACGTTCGTTGGCCACGAACGAAGAGCTTTCCCGACTACAGACGTCATCTGCTATCGGGAAAGGAAGTGCCGGACTCATGCCCGGAATACTACTTTAGACCTATGTACTATACGGGTAAGTCAGTGGTAGTATAACATTTAAATAGACAAACTTGGTGATGCCATCGATTTTGAGCATCAGCTGGTTCATCAGTCAAGTGCTGCTTCCACCGATGAAACGGAGAAGCAGACATACTTCTCGCAGCACTACTCCACAAGAAAGAGGTAATGAAACATTAATATTCACATACCTAAAGGGTTCCCGTGGAATTCTCTTCCGACGAGAGTCCACAGGCGATGCAAAGAAACCTAAAACCAGTTACGCTGGACTTACCACCCTCCCCACCGCCCATTTTGGAACGACTTGGGGGAATGCAAAGGTACATTTATAACATGCACAACCAAATTCCATTTTAGTTCGCCTCAGTTGTCCTCACAGTCCACGTTGTCTGCACACGCTAGCACCCGAGTGCCAGTCGCATCCTCAAGGTAATTATTACTTTTGTTTCATACTGCCCATTTAATTACAAGTAGCGGCTCAAGCACCAGCGCCACGCAAATGAACTTGGCCCCTCACCTGCGCCAATTACTATGTAGGTTCACATGCAATGCCATTACCTTATGTTTAAGTAAACCAAGAAAAAATTCTGCTGTCCATAGACAGTCTCACAAAAACTGTGGAGAAACTGAGTGCCTCCATAGAGTCTCTTTCCAACACTATCGGGGCGTCATGTTCACAAGGTATACCGCAGCCAATCACACGTGTGAACACTGTTGATGAATTCCACCATTTACACGACGTCCTGGGAACGCCAGAAGCTTTCAGTAAGATGGTAAGTCACTATACGTGTATGTGACAAATATAGGTAACGACACTGCGGCGGTATATAAATAGAAATCTTCAGGATTCAGTAAAGCAAATGCTGTCTGCTGTGGTGAGCGACGACGTCGCAGTCAGGTGCTGCTGGCTCGGTAGCAGCAAGAGGATAGCCGTCTGCAATCATAAACTCATCAAAGCAATAAAAGGTATATTGGTTTATTAGTGGTCTCACCATCTACTAGACGCTATCAGTTTCAGTTCGTTTTTTTCCGAGGAACCAACTATGAACATCGACAGACACATCAGAAATTGGTTCCACAACGCTCGTGATCGCGAAGCAGGTAGCAGATGTAGTAGGTAAGTAGAATGAAACGGAGTTGCCTTATTGCTTCGCAACGGTTAGCAGAAACAAGTTTACTGTAAGACTAACGTTTGAAATACGTTTGTCGTTTCTCCAATTACATCGGAATTACGCTTTTTTCCCTTACGCCTTTTTCGCTATCCGTATCAAATATGTTCTTTGTGCAAAACCAGCAGTTATATGCAAGCGTGTGTTGCTCGGTTTACATCAAAAGACCGCTCCATTACCAAATGTTAACATAGATTGATCTTTTTTCAACTTGCAACCATCATTGAAAAATACCATGCCATTTGTCCATTATATTTGCATCGAATATCATTGTCACTTCTTACATGATGGTGCAGTGATTTACTGACAGTTCGCCAATAACAGCATACATTTTCTTCCCATCTGCAGATATCGCGATCACCGACAAATGTATCAAACGTTCAATGACAATGTGCTTTGATAGATCATTACAAATCTGTACAATATACACTTATTTATGTAAATAAATTTTTCGTATTCAGATTTTGGCATTCAATTTTCAGTTACATATGAGACAGAAATTGGTGCATATGGGACGCGTACGCAAACGGCCAAAATAGATGTATACATTAGTAGTAGACCATGAAACGGGGGTTGGATCTGGTTTCGTGTAACGTATTATAAAGGTTGGGGTTAGCCCCAAGTTTGCCCCATGCGGCTGCACCAAGGATGGGGCTAGCCCCAAGTTTGCCCCATGGGGCACGCATGGGGCAAACTTGGGGCTGCCCCATGGGGCAGACTTGGGGCAACGGTAGCGATGCCCCAAGTTTTTCAATGGTAAGCTTGGGGCAGCTCCACGTTTGCCCCAAGTTTGCCCCATGCGTGCCCCATGGGGCAAACTTGGGGCGTGATACTTGGGCTGTTGCTTAGATCACAACAGCAGGTTTTGCGGGAGAGTATATTGTAGGTATGGGGTAGGTGGACCGGGTGGAACAAAAGTTCGCTCTTATGGCAAAAAAACATGAATGGAGGCACAGTGGGACAGAAACTTCAAAAGGTGCACCGGTGGATGCGTAGCGAAAATAAGGTAGGAGTTGGGTTATAGCGATGGGATGTAAAAACGCTAGATAGATCTTACCGTGGCGAGAATCAGGGGAGATTTGCTAGATAAGCCATGTAGAATGTAATTAAATGGAATTAGAGCAGTGAATAATCAATGTGGTCTATAACTCTAACTCGCGATAAGTACTAGCGTCTGCACGGTGGTGTACCGCAGTTGTTTACACAATTAGGTCACGGTTTCAGGTAATTAGGTGGTATATACTAGGGTGGACACAGCTACAAGTCTAAACAGTGGTATAAGCAAAAATAAAGGAAACGAGACAACCCGAATTTCACGCGGGGGTGGCCTTGACATTGGAAGGAGGTGTAGGTACCTGTACATTTCCGACTTTTTCCAAGATTTTCAACGTCCCTTGGTGCGACACTCCTTTGTTGTACCTACGTTTTAGTGTAAAACACACACCATTTGGACGTCACCACCGCGCAATACAAAAAGGGCTGTAAATAAATCTTTAATTCTGGCACGGTCTCATCTTCTGGTTTGGAGTGTTTTGGAATCATATCGGTCGGAACTAACTGTGTGAAACAAAACATTTTCGAAGCTTCAACGGCGTCTCTTGGCACTTCGCTCAATACCATCCTGTTCTGTCCAACGGATGGCTGTCAGACCGAACTGAACTGAAGACATTGGCGGATATTGGCTCTTCGACGCTCATTTCCTGATCACAAGAACGCTGAACAACTGTGAGTTTGAGTCACAACTATTGTTTCATTTTTATTCCTAATGTACATACCCTTCTGGCCTTTTTATCACCGCACGCTCCTCCGCCCATCTTAGTTTGCTAGTGTCGTCTTAGATATTGTTGACATTCATTTAGTATACCATATAGACAGAGTAGTACGCTACAGGGGCTTCGCTAATTGTGTTTTATCCTTCTCCGTTGTAATTTTTGTGGACTCACATGTGCCATTCTGAGTGGTTTTCATTTCTGTCATACAGTCGGACTTGTTCAGCAGCTCTATACCTGCGCCATTGTCCTTCTTCAATATAATGCTATAATTCCTTCGTGATTCTCTCAGACGTCCAATGAGTTCTGTTCCTAATAGCTCACTTGTTGATGGCCTATCTGTATGGCAATGAGAGCAAATATTCACTGAAAGGGATTTGAAATTCTGTGGTTCCAACTGTGATGGTGGAAGTAATTTAGACAATTGAGCTCAAAACTTCCCAACTCCCACCTCTTAACCTAATTGCACATTCTGACTATTTGGGTAGCAGAAATTGTGTTCCAAGGCAATGTTTTGTCTGACTGGAGGCGAGATAAATCAAGCAAAATGTCTCAGGGTTCCTTAAAGACTCTCTTGCCGTTCTGATCCTACCATCTGTTTTCGATGACATTTGAGGTTTCCGATTCACTTAATCCTGCACATCCGACCGGAAGTGGTCCTCCAAGGATAGTATTTCTTTCAATGGCGACTGATTAAGAACACGAGAAGATGATACAAATGTCCGTTCTGAATCCACTTTACTTTTACACACAGTATCTTGCTCAGTAAACAGCTGGCTCCGAAGTGACACACTCGATATGATGCCCCATTTCTTTTCAACACAGAAGAGAGCTACTTTGGAAATACGGACTCGTTAATACATTCTTCAAGAAACTGAACGTGAGCTCTCGTTTGATCGCTGATCTGTGTTCTCGAAATGTGCTCACCGGGAATAATAGGGCAGCTGTCGTTGTTCTTCGATCAGCCTTTTCCTTCTGGACTTTTTCCTTTTTTTCTCAGGTTTCCGTCTACAAACTTCGTCAATACTTCCTCCATTTCTAGTTGGCCACCACTCTTCTACCAGTATCATTTCAAACCTCTCATCACCTCTGACTTTTTGCCTTCATAAGATCTGTCCTTGGGGTAAATGAGGCGCTAGCTGGAACTTATCAGGGGTCTGTAATCCTGTAAGGCTCCTCAGATTGGAGAACAGCGGTAGGACGTTCCTCTTCTGCTCATTCTTACAATATCACGGAAGAAGACTCTGTTCTTCCATTTCCATCAGCACCTAGTGATCCAAGAAGCTCACGGTGTAACAGCCTGGACAAACTTGGCACACAACCCTCTTCGTTCTATGACCCCATCTGGAATGATCTGATTACAGCTTACGTCCCCTAAGAGCCCTGGTGCCACCTTACTTATTTCATTACCCGCTCGTCACACACGAGTGACGGAAGCCAAACCTGTGCACAGTTTCGTTGTGTGGTTGAGGTTCCGTCTTATAGATGGGCATCAGTACCGCAGTTATCGGGAGCGAACTATCCTAGCTAATTTGTACAGTGCGCAAGAAGCTCTTGCTTAGGCAGAAATACATTTTTGGTCGGGCCTAGAGGATTCTCGCACGCTCACCTCAAGGTCTGCTGTTTGCTCCACCTTCTGGACTGAACAGCGGTCAGGCATTTCTACGTCCTCCGCCCCTCTTTGTGTGGCAGCCGATAAAAGGTGTCTGCACTTCGCTGCATTTAAGGATGGGTGTAGATAACAAATGCCGAAAATCCCCCCTAAGGTTCTACGTGTCCTGTAAACTTGACCATATTTGAAGTTAATTTGAGAAGCTTATCCATACACCACACTTTTACACGTTTGTTTATTCATGTGAGTCATTTGAATTTGTTCTTGAACCGATTTTGACTGTCGTGCTTGAGCCATGAGCTTTAAACCTTTGGGTTCTACGAAGGATTTTCGACAACCAACGAGTCATGGGAAAAGGAAGGCAGGAGCTCGTCATTTTCTGGGTTAATCCATTTATGCAGGCGAGAAACAGCAAGGTCCTAGTACCAACCCCCGTGGAATCTCACCACAGGCTTTGGCTGGGTCCGACCTACCGTCCTCCACTCGAAAGTAGAACGACCTAATACCCGGACAGACCCCTACCCAAGCCATCACTCCGGGGCTTTTCTCGGGTCCCCCAAGTGAGATAGCAAACTTCGGTGACTTACTGGGTCAATGGACTTCTTAAAGTCCCCGTAAGAGTGTCAGTGGGCATCAACACTTACACAGGAGAGGACTGGAACGGCGGTCCGCACCAAAGCGCCCTAGCAGGTATCGTCTTTCGGCCCAACCTCGCTAGTGAGCAGATCGTTGTTATGTGAGACAGTTGAAGATAGGGATTTAAGATGATCGGACGATTTATGCTAAAAATAGAGAAGTTTTTCTCACTCCCGTTGTGATTTTTGTTTAAGTTAACCACTATTCAGTGTATAAGGGGTGTGCGAGGCTCTTTTTCTCGGACCCATTGACCATCATGGCTGTCGTTGATGTGCTCTTTCATGACAGTAGGTGTTCTTTAAGACATGGTAATGGGACCTACAAATTGTTCTAACGGTTCGAAGAGGAGTTTTGCGAGTTGTAGCAGCAGATTTGCTTCTCGTTTTTATTTCTACCAGGGCGTAAGCGCTGAGAATTGGCTTCGTACTTGTCCTAGTGCACCGTCGAAACAATTATGTCACTACCGGGTAAACTTTTACTGACCCCACAAACGACGCTGAAAATGGTAGCCGTCAGGTAAACACTACAAGGCTATTCTCTGGAACCTCATATCGGAATTAAAAGTATTTGACGTTGGGTCTTCTTACCGGCCCGTGCCATGAAAACGCCAAACAAACTTGTCTCTCGATACCTGCCATATAACTGCGACCTCCATCTAACCAGTAATGGGTTTCCCCATCCTAATGGGCCTCTGACTCCGGAGAAAGAGTCCTAGTGTTAGTATCAGAGAGAACTTTCCATAGATCCAAGGGAGTCCGTGTATAAGCTCATCAAACGTTCAGCCGATCATTCACTATTAGGGATACTTACTGCGCGAGAGCGAAAGCTAATGCGGTGGATGATCAAGCAGGTGTTCTCGAAGTTCAACATTTGATAACTGGCAAGGGTTAGCTGCAAACCATGTCATGAGAGGGCGTAGTCGGGCTTGCTTCCTGCATTCCTCAAATCGTGAGGGCTCTGGTGGATAGACATAGTGTTGTACTGCTAGAGAATTCCAACCATCAGCGAGACAGTGGTGGCTTTCTTCCTTGACACTGGATGTTGATTGACCAAAATGGCCGAGAACATTCAGTATTCTACGCCAGGCACTTCAATGGGGGTGGAGAAGGCCATTTACGTGGAAGCTCATAAATGCGAGTCAGGTCACTGGGTACAGCTGATGTGGGGGCCATTACAGTGGATCGAAGCCTAGCCCAGTACAATGGACTTGCGAGGAAGTATACTGGAAAGCAGCTCGGTTTTTCCGCATTTATGCTCTTGGGGATATGAAACATCATGTTGAATCTGTTTTGCCTGTTTGAACCCTGCTCATTCATCAACACCTAGCTATGCTACGTTCGGACCGGTTTGACATTCCTAATTCATTTGACGTTGACCACATGGTTGCACGGCTATCAGTCCACACGATTCCTCATCGCTCTCAAGCTTTGCCTGTCCGTCACACACAAACACGCTGAACCATCACTCGGTCGGTTGACTAGACTGCTCGATTGGGCACCGAATTCTGATCGGCTGAACCCGGCAGGCATGTTTAATCACGCACATGTACCGATGCTTACACACACGCACCCACACAAGGTTGTGACCTGTTCGACCCGTGACTAATCGTGTATTTGCACGCCTGAGCGAATCCCTGCCCTACTCCCTGGTTGGCCAGAGCCATCGATCGATTTCCGCCTGATCGCCTTTCCGTTCGTTCATGTCCCTTATATGCGCGTTCCTTTACTTGTCATTGTTAGTTGTGGTCGTTTCGTTAACCTACCTGATGACTTGTGTCTCGGCCAATCGGCCATAGAACGTGTTATCCATTCTGAACTGTACGGAACGTTAGTAAACGGTGATTCCCGTGAGGACGCCACGTTTGAGGTTTGCACACTTACCCCTTTGATTGAATATTGTTTGCAGTACCGCTAATAAACCTCAGCTAGTTTGATTTGGTTTCTGAGAAGAGCGCGTCACTCCAACTCGGCCTAGACACCGGATAAAGTTGACTAAAGTTCAGAATCGGACGTACGTATCTAACACATCATTCCCAAGGTTTGTAGGGTTTTCACCGAATGACAAACAAAATACGCATCATTGGATGCGCAGTTAGGTTTACGCCTCCAATACGACTGTATTCGATAGGCTTCAAGCAGCTTTTATTGGCCATGGCGTTGAGGCACTGAATTACTTAAACCCCGGGTACAGATTAATGTTGAAGGGTTACAGCGTCATGAGTCTGCAATTCTTTGGTACTCCCAAGACCAAAAATGTAGAGGTCAAAAAAGTCACCTTAAAAAAGGGCTACCTGCCAGACCACCTCTGGTAGATGTTCACGAGAATTTCAAAACCAACGGAGGATTCAGATGAGGCTAAGCACCGTAGGCTAACCAAGCAAATATATTGGTTCCTTCCGATTGTCCACTGGAGTTGAGAAATTCTCAGGGTATTTGGCCAGATCAAGTGGTATTACGAATGTAGCAGTTGAGAAACACGTGCGCGTGCATAAAGTTAGAGCTTTTGTTCCCAATAGTGGCAGGTGGTGGTTGACATGCCGCTGGACATGTAAGGTGACTGTCAGAATAGGGCTTAACCCTAGTTGTGCTAGCAGCTTCTCCGAACAGCGGTAGATTTTATGCAGTCACATCTTTCTCGCGGCTGACAAAATATCATATAGGTTCCAAAGAGTGCCAGTAGGGCGACGGGCAGTTGACATTCACTTACCGTTGCTGGTCGAACTGCCAACAAGACTGTTGGTGGAAGTGGCCGGAGTTCCGCTCCGCGTGGTCCTAGTCAGAAGTTATCCGTGGGTGAAAACCCCAGGGAGGATGTTTTGGCAGCCTTGTGAAGCTCGGATAACTATAAGTAGGTAGTTTATAGGCCTCGGCTGGGGACAGAATGCCAGTAACAAGGATGAAAGTTGGAAGCCAGCCGTCGCATTAGAACAGCTACACGGCTAAATGGTAGTAAGCACCGGGCACCCCCAAGAGACAGCGGAGAGCCAAGTAATGAGACAAGGGGAGCATCGGGTGTTTTCGTTGACAGCATCACAGTTACTGCTCATGGGGTGGCCCCGAAGGTTCAACGAGATGCGGGCCAAGTGACTGTTTGTGCAAAAAACGGGTTTTCCCCTCGGAAATTACGCCCGAGGACACAACGGCCCTAAGGGGTAAAACAGAAGCAGATAACATTAACGAAGGTAAAGCCGTATGGTACAATAATACCTGTGGCCTAGGTGGTAGGTGGGGGGAATTACCGAGTAGAAAGAAAGGATCAGTTATTGCAGCCATCACGAGGACATGGATAAAGAAGTATCAGAGTTCCATGAAACCTAGTGGCTGCGCCGTCTGCAAACGGATGGAGAAGATGGCAGGCCGGGTGGAGAGAACTTCGTCCTCATGAAAGCTGATTATAATCAGTGTGGGGGTCAATTTAAAGTTGTAACACCCAACTCACAAGCCACCGCTTGTTGCATTCGCCTAGGTCGGTGGCCGGTAGAGGTAGCTTGCGTCTATAGAGCACTGCAAGCAGATGGGATAGACTGAAATATTCCAACTTCTACGGGTGGTACCGAGTGGGTCACAGTACTTCACCGTTTTGGGAGATATGAATCTTCCGGAAATAAACTGCGATTAATAAGGTGCTCCCAGTGGAACCACCGAAAATGCTCCGGTGACGTAGCTAAACGACAGCGCCCACATGCAACACGTAAGAAGAGGAACAGGCTTGCGCGATAGGCAACGATGATCTATGCTAGATCTGCTGCTAGCTGGATAGTGATCCAAAGTAACACTTGTAACGGCCGGTCTTGGGAAATCCCCCTAAAACCATTGCAGTTCCATGCCTTTCATAACCTCGCTCACTTGCCCACACTATTGACGTGTCTTTACCAACTGTTTGTTTTCATGGACCAACTTTTGTTTGTTCGCGCCCAGAGCGCTACTTTGTCATATCCTTGTTCTGGGCCTGAGTGACGCACGTGCTCCTCGCTCGCAAGCCGCAATTTGGCTCTCGTTTGTTGAGTCCTTGTGATCTCATAATTGAGGTTTCTTTCCGTTTCGTGTCAATGTTCATTCAATAGTTCAGTATCGCAGAATCTCACGGATAAACGCCTTTTGATTTCGGGATCCGTTGTAAATTTCGCTACGCATTGCTCAAAATTGTGTTAAAATACTCATTAGATCAATTTGGAACGAGAAAAAAACAAGCAAAATGCCAAGAAAAAGAATCGAAAACATTGGAATTTGGACAGGAGGTAATACGGCTTGTCATTGGGGAGGTTCTGGTACTTCTGACTCTTTGGGTATTGCTAGGTCACCTGGTTCTGTCAGTGCTAGCTCATGTATTACTTATGGTAACGTGGATTGTAAGGATTTTGATCTATTTAAGCTGAGGATACTAGACCTAGAACAACAGTTGTTATCGGCCAGACTACAGGCCCAGGAAGCAGGAAAAAAGTATATACAGAAAGAGCACGAGCTTGAGACCAGCGACTACGACACTTCCGATAGATCAGGGTGCAATAAGATAGGGAACCCCATGCCGGTCGCCGACTACAAACCACCATCGATCGATTTGCCTAGAGTGGAACTATCGGTTTTTGACGGGCGATCTGAACATTATTGCAAGTTTGTCAAGCAGTTCGAGACGTTCGTTGAAAATAAGGTAACCGACCCTGGGCAAAGGCTTCTCTACCTTACTCACTACTGCCGAGGCCGAGCAAGAGAAGCTATCGACGGGTGCACCATTCTCGACCCAGAACAAGGCTACACAAGGGCAAGGAAGATTATAAAGGACTTGTTTGGCCAGCCCTTCAAAGTAGCCCGTAACCTGATTGAGGGCGTGATGGTAGAGGCAAAAAGAACCAGAGGTGACTTCTATACAGGAGCGGACCTGGTGGTCAGAATGCAGAACTGCCCAATAGCCCTCGACCATTTAGGTTACAGGGCTGACCTAGATGCAATGCACACGTTGGGAGTCATGGTCCGTCACCTCTCTCCCGAACTACAGGGTCGGTGGGCGGAAGAGGCGGAAAGTATAAGTCGAGGTGACAGGGAGGTTAAATTCTAGGATCTGAACGAGTGCTTGGACAGGCAAACCAAAATAGCGGACAGCAGATTTGGACGACTTATCCAGGACACTAATCGAGCAAACAAGTCTAGTACTGGCCAGATTCGAACCTCTGTTCGGGAACAGCGGAAATATCAGCCTTGGACCAATGCGCACGCCATTTCACGCGAGGCCATAGCGCAACCAAGTTGCGAGTCATGTGATGCTAGCCATGAGCTACTAGAATGTCCCAAGTTCGTCAACTATACAATCGACGAAAGATGGGAAATGGCGAGGATGACGGGAGTGTGCTTTATATGTCTCAACACCAAGCATCGGGCGGCAGCTTGTAGAACAAGAAACAGGTATGGTCACGAGGTCTGCACGGGCAGACACCATCGGTTGTTACACCAGGCGGGAGAAAATACACCCAAGGTGAGCACCAAGCCCGGTGTTATTTGTTCAACGTCGCGGTCTGCCAGTAAACCAGTAGGCTTAGGAGTAGTTGCCGTGGGAGCAGTGACTCCGACTGGGATAGTCAAGGCGTTGGCTTTCGTCCACAGTGGAGCTGACACTACCCTAGTGAAAGAGCGGTTTGCCGACAAACACCGGTCCCCTAGAGGTGCGACGTCGTTAGCAGTGAGCACGGTGGGAGGAACACAAGTAATGACCGCCGGCCTGTTGAGGTTGCAACTCATCTCTTTAGACACCAACGAGCAAATCGAACCAACGAAAGCATTCACATTAGCTGATCTCCCCATGCGAGCACCAAGGTCGGTGAACGCAATCTTGACTAGTGGCCCCACCTGCAGGATGTAACCGTTGTAGACTGGGAAGACGACGGAGTTGATCCCCTCATCGGCTGTGAAGTGCCAGAGGCACACTGGGTACTTGACCAGAGAGTGGCGACCGCCAGGCACCTTATGCCGTACGCACGGCTCTGGGATGGATGTTATACGGTCCAGTAGGGGTACGTGGTTCCGTGAATTATTTATCCGCCGATACGGACCGCATATAGTATCACCTGCAGCAGCTGTTTGAAAAGGAGTTTTATGACATCGGAGACGAACGCCCATCATTGTCTCAAGAGGATCACTCCGCTCTACAAACGGTACGGCAAGGCACTAGAGGCCTCAAAAACAGTTCGAGGTTCACCTACCATGGCGCACGTCCGCTGACCCGTGGACTGATAACAGAAACTATAATCTCCAACGACTACTACAACTGAAGGAGCGCTTCATTCGAGACCAGGATCTGTGGGAACGACACGCAGAATTAATGCAGCGAAAAGAAGCTCTCGGCTACGTTTAAAAGGTTTCTGCCAACACCGACGGCCCAAAGGGTATCTGGTATCTACCTCACCACTCGGTTATCAACCCCAAGAGACCCAAAAATCTGCGGGTGGTTTTCGACTGTGCAGCCACGTTCCAGGGCAAGTAATTAAACGATCGCTTACTACAAGGACCCGACCGGACCACACAACTGATCGAAGTTTTGTGCCGTTTCAGAGTGTGCAGAGTGGCCTTGTCAGCCAATATCAGATAAATGTTTCACCAGGTGAAGATACCGGCAGAAGGATGAGATGCGCTGCGTTTCCTGTGGTGGGAGCAGAACGACCGGGACAGCGTAGTGGTAAATTATAGGATGACCGTCCACCCCTTCGGAGCCATAACATCGCCGTTCTGTGCGAACTATGCCCTTCGAGAAGCTGCGAACAAACATGGAGATTTGGTTCATCGGTAGCTTCAGCAGATATTTCTGCGATGACGACTACCTTGGGTCATTTGATGATATAGAATCAGCCCTAGCGCAGTTCAGAGGCCTGACAAGATCGCTAGAAAAGGGTGGATTCCATATAACGAAATGGATGCTGAATGCTTCGGATCTTGCCTTGTGCAAGTGTATTGACCACGGTCAAGAAATATACTATACTATACTATACTATACTATACTAGAAGTCCTCGAAGTCATTCCGTACCAAGAGAGGGCCAAAAGGGTTGGGGATTTGGGCGGCTGTTCACCCCCTACCGAAGGCACTTTAGGAATGCAATGGAACGCTTAAACGGACGACTTTGTATTCGAGCTAAACCTTCCCGAGCTGCCAGTAACCCGTCGAAGCATACTATCGGCTGCCTTTAGTTCATTCGACTCGCTCAGTTTCGTCTCACTCTTGCTGTTACCCGAAAAGATCCTGCTGCAGCGGCTGTGCCGTAAGAAAGTCGACTAGGACCAGTCACTGGACCGGGAAAACCGGCTGGACTGGGGAGAATTTTTGAATACCTTGAAGAAATTAGGAGACCTGAGGATTCCACGATGTTTGACTCTGGTCGTGCAACACGGACAGGAAAACTTCATGCCTTTTCCGGTGCATCCGAAGTCGGTTATGGAGCTGTGGTGAACGGACGATTGTGCACAGGAGATGGGCAATATACTAAGAGGACCCGGTTCAATAAAGCCCGCGTTGCTCCTCTGAATTCGGTCTCGATCCCGCGCCTTGAACTCAGCGCAGCCGTGTTAGTAGTCAAGGCGGTACAAGCGGTGAAGAGATGTTTTGACTTATACATTTGGTCGGCTAGCTTTTGGGCGGACTCAGAGATAGTACTTAACTATATCAAGAACGTCCGCAGCCGGTTAAGTACTTTCGTCGCTAAGCGACTCACGATTATCCACAACGAATCAGCCACGAACCAGTGGAAGCATGTCAGGTCTGGCGATAATCCAGACGATCTGTGCTCTCGAGGTGCGAACAACTTCAGGCAACTAGACACGTGGACGAGAGGGTCAAACTTCCTGCAAATGCCTAAACAGGACTGGCCCGTGTACGAATTAAAAAACCCTACGGAAGCAGAACTGGAGATCAAAGGCGTAGTGATGGCGGCCAACGTCGCCTAAGCGACATCGATTTTTGTCACCATTGGTCAGATTTTCTTCCCGGATGAAGACACGTCGAGCGTTAGTTTGGTTAACCAGGTTCAAGAGACATTACCTAGTCATAAAAGGGCTACCCCTCTCAGGCCGGATACGAGTCGGCCCTATAAGACCCGAAGAGCTACAAGTTGCAGAATAAGATATTTTCAGAATGATACCACGAGAGGCTTTCGCCCGAGAACGCGAGAGGGCGGAAGAAGTGGGACCAATCAACAAATAAATATTAATATTGGTATATTTCTCGGCCATGGTCGAGACGCACGCGTTAAAGCATGATCATGGTGTACACGTTACTCAATAAGATGAAATGTTCACATATTCTAAGTATGAAAGTCGAGAGTATTAGAGATGAAAAAACAATGACAGGAAAAGTTTGAATGGACCATTCTGATAATGGTTTGCGCGGCAGTTTTAAACCGGTTTCGAATCCGGATCAGGCAGTGGTGCGCGGTGGAGATATTGAGAAAATCGTTAGCGCAGTGCTAAGGAGGCATTATTAACAAGAATGATGCAAGCCCAGGAAACCAGAGGCCAACTGAGGTTCTGCAGATGGAATAAATTTTGAACAAGAAAAAAAAGGTGGAAAATCGACGCATGCGAAGAGGATAGCGATCCATGAAGACAATGCAGACCCTGAATGACGGATTTACTGGAGTTCTGTAAACGGAATGAGATTTGAAGCAGGGGGACCTGAGGCCAGTTTCGTGAAAGTGAACACCGGTGGATGTGGGAGAAACAGCAGTCCATAAAAAGGTGAGTTTAGATTCAGGGCCAGTAACATGTACTATTCAGAAATGAGAAGGCGCAACTGGAGGGTCTTCGAGAAATGGAGAGTCAAATTCCAGCCGGCTACGGTTCGGAGAAAAGATAACCTGTGTTAACGGATAATAAAGTGGGAAAATCTTCGCATGGACTTCAGCGTTATGCTGCTTCAATGACAAATATATATGTATGTGATGACGCATTTGCCTTCAGTGTTATTCTGGTAACGTACTACATCGAATGCGTAAGTTTCATCTGGCAGGGCAAAGTATGTGTCAGTCAATCAGCCGAGTGTGGCTGTATGTTAGCGGCATGCGCGTGAGCTGGAATTCGTGCTGGTTGCGTTAGAAAATGCTGAACGATCTGATAAGCAATTGAGGGTATCTCCTGTTGTGTGGTTGGATTTCTGTCCCAGTTGCCATGGTAGGTTCCACTAGAGTCTCTGTCCGTACGAGTCAAAGCGGCCTCCTTGGTTAGCCAATTTGGCGACTGAGATAGTGGGAGAAAACGACCTGAAATAAAGGGAGATTGCAGTCTGGACGTGGTTCCAGCTGTGGGTTATGATAATATGTGAAGACAATAAACAATGGATTGGTTAGGTCTATGTGAGTGGGGCATGGGTAAAATAGGCTCGCAGTGGATTTGAGCTATACTGCTGCAGGCTGATGAAGTTGCGTACACAGGCTTGGTAGCTGTATGCATTTCAAAGGATTTATGATGTGCCCGTGGTTAGTAATGATAACCTTCAATACCGTTTGCTTACGCAGAACGCAGTTTGGCACGAGGCGATAAGATAGGTTTGAAATAACACACAGAGCGAGTAGGACTATCATACTGTTTGCGTGGCGCTACGCTGTTACTGTCTCTTTCGGTATAGTGGTTGTTCTATACTGAGGAGTCCAAGTAGAAGGAACTATTGGGGTGACAGTGGTTATAGATTAGAGGTAATTATTCTGTTTAGGCATTGTAAACTGTTAGGTTTACGCTTAGGTGATGGCAACTGCGGCGTATGGTGTGGCACATCCTAGATTCTCAAGGGTTCAGGTTAGTATCCAGCGCTTTCCTCATAAGCTCTATCAAAAGACATATAAGGATTCGTAAGAGCGATCAGTTTTTGGATGTCCAGAGCTACGTGTAGTCCAGGCTTAAACATAATCAGGGAATCTACGGAACGGACTTCAGCTGGGACTTTATTCCACAGGGTTGCATATCTCAGGAGGAAGAAGTTGATGGTAAAAAGTTGGGACTTTTTTGCTGTCCTAGATCGTATGGATGAACCGCTGAGTTTCGTAATTGCTGCAGCGGTGGGGCCAACCCTATGCGGGTCTAATTGAGCCTAGGTTGCTCAGAGCGGTTATTCGACTTATTAGTACCCTATACCTACCTCAAAGGCCTGAGCCCTTGAAATATACGGATTGTATAACATAGTCAGCGTGTCCACCGTTAGGGCTATGCTTATTTCCTGTTTGAAAGCCACCGATGTAGGTGATAACGCCCGAATTCGTTGTGGTAGCTTATTCCACAATGAAGCGTACTTGTTAATGAAGAAGTTTGACCGAAGAGCAAGCTTCGGCAAAGGGACAGACACCAAGAACTCATTGTTACGTAAGGGATACGTAGAAAGGGTTCTTACCTGCGGTGCTGAACTACATGATCTATTCTTCAAGATATTGTGAAAGAATAGCAGGTTATTTCTTACGCGGCGTAGCCATAAGGGATCGATTTTCAGCCGCTCACAACGTTCCATGTAATTAGAGGGCGTAGAAAAACCTATGAGCTGTTTCGTGAATGCCCGTTGTACATTCTCAAACGCTATGCGGTCCCTTTGTCGCATGTTGGAACAAATGATTGAGCCGTATTCCAGAAGAGGTCTAACATGGGACTTAAAAATGTTGAGTTTACTTTCTGGCAAAATAAATGTTTGGTGTATTAGCCCGATCGTACGGCGTGCTTTAGCCACCTGGATGGCTGCGTGTTCCGAAAAGTCAAACGTACATGAGTAGTGTAGACCCAAGTCACGTACCTGAGAGTTATTGGGGATGAATTTGCCGTTTATACTAAATCTTCCAGTGGGGACGTGACATTTATATGTAATAATATTACTTTTTTCGGCGGAAAAACTCATTTTCCAATCATTACTCCAGGAGCTGAGAGCGAGCAGTTCCCTTGTAATGTCATCTACGGTAGAGGCTAACGCCGCGGGCTCAAAAGTGTACACGATTTTGATATCATCTGCAAACAGGAAGGGAACTCCCCGCTGGAAAATGGTAAATATATCGTTAACGTACATTAGGAACAGTAATGGGCCCAGTACACTACCTTGTATCACCCCACTGGTTACGGGACGGGGTTCGGACAAATTTCCACCTATACTTACAACCTGGTCTCGGGATGTTAAATAGGACGCAAACCAAGCGAGCATTGGGTCCACGATTCCATAAGTTTTAATCTTCTGTAGTAACCGGACGTGGGATACCCGGTCAAACGCCTTGGTCATGTCCAAAAAGATCACGATTGCCGATTTACCAATATTGACAGCCTCTGTGACCAGATTGAGGAAATCGGTCATGCATGTCGCACATGATCTGTTTTTCAGAAAACCATGCTGACCAGCGTTGATTAGATTATTGTTAAGAAGGTGACGTGTCAGCCTTTCCTTGATCATTCTCTCCATGATCCTGGACACGACCGGGGTGTGGTTCACCGGCCGATAGTTAACTGGATCTAGACGTGATCCTTTTTTGTGCATCGGTATGATAGTTGAAGTTTTCCATTGGGAAGGGAAAACACTGCACCTGAGTGACAAATTGAATATGTTTGTCAGCAACATTGGAACATCTTCGCCACCTCGACTAAAAATGGCCGGTGGTAATGCATCTGGACCTGGCCTGCAGGACGGTCTTGTTCTTGCAACATGGACTGAAACCTCCTCAGGGTAGAACACTACCGTCGAGAAAGTTACTGATGTCACCGGATCTAGAACGGGGAAGGATGTGGCGTCATCCGTCGTTAAAGAGGAGGCAAAATAGGTGCTGAAAGCCTCCGTAATCAAAAGAGGGTCACGCAAGCATTTATTATTATAGTTCAAATATGGGATGTCTTGGTTAGGTTGCTTGTTTCTGACCTTCATTAGCCTGGCCAGTGCTTCCACCTTGTTTGGGTGGCTTAAGGCATCTCGTTCCTGTTTCTTCTTAGAAGAATCCAAGCGCAATTTTATCGTACGGGATATACGTATTATTTGAAGATACGACGAGAAGTCCCTCGTCTTAGTGAATCTTCGTTGGAGTTTGGCTAGGTTACCGTTAAGACGATCTAGAGAGTTCCGCTGTTTGCGTATGATAGGCCCCGAGGCTGGATTGATTTCGTCGAGGCAGTAGTGAAGATTAGTATACAGTTGGGCAGCTGCTATCTCTAGGTCATTAGATAAAAACGATTCGTCCCAGTTTAAGGAACGGATAAAAGAGGGTAGACTATTCCAGCAAGCTTTATGGTATTGCTTATTGGTGGTCGGAAGGTGTGTTTCTGCTGACTTATCAGTGTGAGGCCAAGGTGCAGTAAAAACACAGGATACCATCTTATGGTCACTACCGGTGAAGCGACTTAAGATTTGGGTATCTAAATTCTTGATACCAATAGAGAAGATAAGGTCTAATGTATTTCTCCCTCGAGTGGGGGATAAAACATGCTGTACCCAATTACCCACATGGATACACGAAAGGAAATCATGGAGTTTTGGGGGTGATGTCATGGAATGCCAGCATATTTCAGGCACGTTGAAATCACCAGCTAGAATTTTAGCAGTTACGGGGAGGTTAGAGACATAGTTGAATGCGTCTATTATTGCTGTCAACTCGTGCCTGCCCTGGTTTGGAGGACGGTAGATACATCCTACGAGAAGTAGTTGTTGATCTTCTTTGATAGTGAGCCAGACCGAGTCTGGAATGTTGTCTAGAATAGGATGATGGAACCTACTCGCCGTGAATATGTGTTTGGTGTAAATGATGCAGCCGCCTCCTCTTTGGTCAGATCTACTGTTGGCAGTGGCCTGATAGCCGGGTATGGATACGTGGTTTAATGGGGTGTGATCCGTCAGCCACGTCTCGGTAACTAGTAAAATGTCAGGGTGTAGGTCTAATGTAAGCTCTCAAAGCAGGGGCAATTTTGGAAGGAGAGAGCGGACGTTAAGTAGTAAGAGAGACAAGGTGTTTTTGGATAGGTTCTCAGTAGACTGAGCCGTAATTTCGTTGTGGTGAGGTGATGAAGGATCGTCAAATAAGGCGTGGCTTACGATGGGCAGTCGAAGCTCGACCCGTTTTAACCGCGTTTCAGATGAAGAGTTTGTGCCTGTGACTAAATGCGCCGCTGGGCTTTCAAATTGGGCGTAATTTGAAGAGCGGTTAGGGGGTTCTAATTGAAACGGCCGAATCCTGGAGGGGGTAAATGAGGCGCGGAAGGAGCTAGGGGGGGATAGAGGTGGTAAGGACTTATGGACATTTGGTGCATTAGCCCGGGGCTTGATGCTATACGTGGATTTTGGTTGAGTGAGGGATAAGGACGAAAAAACGGGAGCGGTCCGGGGGCGGGGTGGAAGTTGAAGCTTGTGCCAAGGTTGCGGACTGCACTGAGGTAGTCCACTGAAGGAGGAAATGGGAGTATAGGAATATTCGACAGGGAGGGTTGAACCTGGTGATGATATGGGTCTTGGAGGACCCCCGGAGAGGTAGAATCGAATACCCCGTCTCGAGAGGTATAGGGCACGGAAGCGAAGGCATGTTGGGCCAGTGGTGGGAAGAAAGGTCCGCCCGGCATCATATTTGGTATCGGGGCAAACTGTATTATCCGTGGAGGCATACGTGATGGTGTTGAACACGGGTCGAGAGCCGGCCACTGGGTCTCTGGGAAGGCTTTATATTGAGTGGGATTGTGCGTGGGTCGGACCCTATTGTGAGTTGTCTGACAATTCGAGCGCAGCTCGAGTGGGCTGGATGCTTGTATCTTTGAGCTAGTGCCCTCTGTAGGC
This sequence comes from Fasciola hepatica, assembly GCA_948099385.1. Taxonomy (NCBI): domain Eukaryota; kingdom Metazoa; phylum Platyhelminthes; class Trematoda; order Plagiorchiida; family Fasciolidae; genus Fasciola; species Fasciola hepatica. The sequence continues at coordinate 483,045 of CANUEZ040000012.1, read as the reverse complement.
CTAGAGTCTGCACGGTTAGGTTCAGGTTTTCGGGTGGATCGGTGCGGTCGCCTCCGAGAGCCCACAAATATTTGACAACTGCTTTTCGGTTTTACTTCGGATTGCATGGTAGGATGGCCCTGGCAGTGAGGCCCCACTCTATCTGTTTGTGCGTGATGATGGGCCGGAATGGGCCTCGCGCTTGCACGTTTTGTTGGTCCTGGAAGGTTCGTGGAGGAATTGAGAGATCTAGTAAGGGCAGGAGGGACAGGCGGATGGGCCCAACCGGATGGAGTAGTGGGAGTAGAGGTAGCCTGCATCCTACGAACCCGCTTACTTGGTGGAGGGATGGCCGGTGATGGAGAGGCCCCTAATGCCCGATCAACCGTGCCGTTGTTAGGGGCAGGTGATGAAGATACGCTGCGGGTAGGGGTCGAAGCTGCATCTAGAAGTACCTGTCGTCCACTGGATGTTACCTGGGGGTCCGACAAGGGTGAGCTGTCAAGGTCGACCGGCACCTGAATTGGTACGGAGCGTGCCGGGTTGAGGGGAGGTGATCGCACGGCTGAGGCTAGCCTCAGCCGAGGGCCGGTTTGTGAGGTACTAGTGGGAGTTACTGCTGTCCTTGACGCCTCTCTTTGGAGAGGAGTCTTGCCTGCCGTAATCCTGACCGATTTATAAGCTGTGTTGAGGGCAAGCGACGATTGCCTTTTGATAAATTCTCTTGCTATTTGATCGGAAGGGAATTGGAAAAGGATGGGACATGTGTGGCGTGGTGAACGTTTGTGTAACCTTGTGCACGTGCATGGATGGTGTTCCATGCCAGCTGCCCTGAGTAGGGTGGATTTCAGTTGCGATACTGGGGCCTTGTCCGGGAGATTGAAGGCTATCGCATTTTTGCTATTTGAGATGCGCTTAAAGATCTCGGTAGAAACAGAGTCAAGGAAGTCCGTGGCTGATTTAAGCTGCTGTTGCGTATAGCTTGCCGCGGGGTCCATTAGGCACAGTAGCGGAGCAAGCTTGGCGATACTGTCATCCAGAATCGTGAGTCTTGTTGAGATATTCTCAACCTCTTGGTGAATACGAGCACTGAAGATAGCGTCGTTCGCGAGGTCCACCAATGGTATAGAGCATTGTTTCAGTTGTGTTAGCGGTTTCTTAACTCTAATCTTGGGTCGAAGTTTTTGAGTAACAGGCATGATAAAAATATTGGAAAAAAATCTTTGGAATTCTTGTATTGTTTTGGGGTGATTTGTCTTCAAATAACTAGCTAAGTTCCTAGAAACCTATATAACTAGCGAGAGATAACGAAGAACACCCCGTGGCGGTGTAGCGCAGTTTCATTTCAATAAATATCATCTGCAAGAGGCGAATTAAAGCACTTAAACCCCAAGCTCATTGGTGGACTGCTGCAAGTGGATGGTAGGCCGACCAACTCCCACCTGAGCTTCGACACAAAGTACCCTATGCCGCTGCCGGCTCACAACCTGTGGTAGAGCTAATGATTCAACACATCCATGCCGTGGACGGACATGCCGGGTAAGGTCACGTTACGAGCGTCATCCGAAAGCGCCTCTGGTTGGTGAGAGGAAGAGAGACTGTAAAACGCGTAATCCGACATTTTGTGCAGTGTGGGAGACGCAATACCACGGCGGGCAAACAACTCATGGCCCCACTACCAGAATGCAGGGCGACTACGGGTTGGTGGCCATTCAGCGACACCGGGTTGGACTATTTCGGGCCCTTGTGGATCAAGTGCGGGAAAAGATTAGAAAAGCGATACGGATGTATCATGACGTGCATGAAGTCACGTGAGGTACACCTAGAAGTCGCACAATCGATGACGACCGATTCGTTTCTACGGGCCTTGCAAAGATTTATCAACCGAAGAGGCGTACCGGCCGATATATACTCAGATAATGGGTCGAACTTTGTGGGCGCTCACCGGGAATTGCAGCTTTGGCACAAGAACATAAACAGGGACGAACTGCAGGATCGAACCGTGACCTACGGCATACGATGGCATTTCAACCCCCCACAGGCCAGCCACCGCGGCGGCGTATGGGAACGCATGATTTAGTCCGCCAGACGGATATTGCTGTCAATCATGCAGCAGCAGCCGCCCGACGACGAGACGCTGAACACCGTCATGAATGAGGTCGAGCGTACTCTGAACGACCTCCCACTGGTTCCAGTAATGAACAGCGACCCCACCCACCTGGCGCTCACCCCGAACGACTTATTGACGTTGAGGTCGCACGAGAGCTTCCAAGGGCAGGTAAACCTTCGTGGGAGCTTCATCCACGGATGGAAGCAGGCAAACCATCTGGCCAAGGCTTTCTGAAGGCGATGGCTGCGGGAGAACCTACCGGCTCTGCAGGCTCGACAAAAGTGGATGGTCAAAACAAGACCATTCAAGGTTGGGGATGTCGTGATGATCGCAGAAGAATGCGCGCTTTTCAGCACCTGGTCCTTGGGAGTGGTTATGGAAACTGTCGAAAGCTCTGACGGATTGATAAGAAAGGTAAAGTTGAAGACAACCAACGAAGTGCTTATTCGCGACATACTCAGTGTTAGCCTCCTCGAGAATGAAGACGAAGAAGCTGATAACGCTGAGGCCCAGTAGACTGTCCCACATTCGTCTTCGAGGTGGGTAAAGAAACCCCCATATATGGGAGCATTCACGACACAATGATGTATCGGACCATCATACACCCCGATGCACACTCACCTACATTGTACTCGTTTATACCACATGGTGTCCGCCAAACCCGTCACAGTGCTCACAGTCTTTCGTTGACTTCACAGAGGAGTTTTTTCTTTATGTGGTGTTACATGCGATTCCATGGTACATCCAGACACACGCACTTACCCGATGCACATTTTACCCCGTAACCCCTATCAAACATGTGACAGTGTTCGCCTTTTTTTCGTTGACGTTACTGAGTGTCTTTTGCATATGCGGAAGTGGCGGCGATTACATCATACACACACACACTCACGCAAGCACATACAGCCAGTGCATGACGGCCCTCCCAAGGACGGCAACTATGTTTTTTCTTCACGCCCGCCATCGGTCAGCTGTTCTCGTGGAAGATGTAGAATAGCCTCGCGTCGGTGTGGCCACTGGATTAGGTGCGATCATGGGTAGAAATTTGACGACAAGCATTGGTCACGCGCACTGACAGCAGGGCCTAGGTAGGTAGGAAGAGTCAGTAACTTTATGCCAAACCTTTAACCCAGCTGAGGATTCGGGAGGATTCTGGCGGGCGGTGTAGCGACCGGTCTTGGAAAATCCCCCTAAAACCATTGCAGTTCCATGCCTTTCATAACCTTGCTCACTTGCCCACACTATTGACGTGTCTTTACCAACTGTTTGTTTTCATGGACCAACTTTTGTTTGTTCGCGCCCAGAGCGCTACTTTGTCATATCCTTGTTCTGGGCCTGAGTGACGCACGTGCTCCTCGCTCGCAAGCCGCAATTTGGCTCTCGTTTGTTGAGTCCTTGTGATCTCATAATTGAGGTTTCTTTCCGTTTCGTGTCAATGTTCATTCAATAGTTCAGTATCGCAGAATCTCACGGATAAACGCCTTTTGATTTCGGGATCCGTTGTAAATTTCGCTACGCACTGCTCAAACGTGTGTTGGAACCCTTATAGTGATGATGATAATAATAATAACAACAATAATAATAACAATGATAATAGTAATGGTATATTTCTCGACCGCTGTCGAGAGGCGTGCGTAAGCGAGTGTTCAGATCTAGCAATATCTCTCGATAGAATGATAAACTCGCAAGCCTTAGAGAAGGGGCAACACAATTTAGCAACAAAGGGATACGGCTGGGGGGAGTTTGGCTGAGGTTAAGTGACATCGGAATACATGGCGATTATGAGTCCCATTCGAGTCAGTTGTGGCAATAGTAAGGGATCGGCGGAGTGTAAGAGAGTTGAGACGAACGTCGTCTTAGGACTCAGGAAGTGCAACATTCACAAGGATGATGCAAGAAGATGAACAGCGATGCATACTGAAGCTTGCTTAAAAAGGTAATTGGTGACGAGCTAATGGGACAGGTAAGATTTACATGAAAACACTAATGTTCATAGGTTTGTGAATAAGAAAAGGAAAGGCACCCCATAGAAAGGTGAGATAAGTTCCATGAGCAGCGTCGGGTAAAGTCTAATGTTGGGAGTTCGTAGCTGATTGAAGAGGGGAATTTTTCCAGGACATGAAGGAATACTTAGCAAGCGGAATACCATGTCCAAGAGGAGCAAGATAATGTAGGAAAGAAGGGTGTAAACCATTGCAACATGCTAGGTTACGCCGCCAAAATGACTAATTAATTACTTTATTGAGCCTCCTGTGGCTTTTTGCTCCTGTATTTGGCGTTTTGGGCGAGAGCTTGCTGCAGTTTGTGCTTTTTCAGCAAAGGTAAGGAGAAAGCATCATCGAATCAAGACCGTTCGACAAATTTGATCAACAGCCCCTTCACTGGTCAAGCCCTGAGAAGTCTGTCTTCAAACACCTTCAATATCCTCAATAAGGCTTTTGAACTGAGTCAGTTAATGGCTGATAGGAAGCCTCGCACTCTGGCAGCCATAGAAATTAGGCTAGCTTTAGATGGCCTGGACGGTGGGATTTCCATCACTGAAAATACCTCCGTTTTATAAAGGTAAAAACAAAGAAAAACTTTCTTTTAAGCAAGCGGTCAATCCAACTCGAGTGTGCCAGGCTGGAGCGAGTAATCAGTAATCAATATTTTATCGGATTACTCAAGGCTGAACCCTTTTTGCCGAACAAGCAGTCATCTATAGTCCGACGCAAATCTGGTCAAAGGATCGGTGATCAATCCGGCAAATGTTTTTAACGACCTAGTCGGCCCAACAAGGCTTGAACGTAACTGGACGCTCGAGTTCGGGAAAGTTAGATTTTCACTGTGAATATAGATACGTTTTCTTTTGGCGAGTTGAGTTTTTGTCTTCTGGTTTTCCATAGCGGGCTGGAGCTATTGACGTCGGAACTTGAGGTCGTGCATGCAGTTTACCACACAGACCGTAGAAAAGATCACGTGGGTCATAACACTCAGTCCGTTAGGATTCTCTAAGAAGCACAGACGGTGTGATTTTCCTGTATCCCAGCCGTACTCTTCCCTCCCATTTCATTTACCCTCTTTCCGGATACCCCCTCACTGACTCCTCATGGGCGAGGTTTCGAAAAAACCCTCAGAAATTCTCCATGTGTGTACTCCGTACACTAGTCTAGAAGAATCTTTTCAACTCATAGAGCAGCTCTAAGATCTGAAAGCTAACTGCCACTACTTGTCTTTAACTATCAGGAAATTTCAATGCTCAGAGTGTCAGTTGGAAGAGAAATACTGCCGGCAGTTCTTATGGACAGACACTAACGGGCCCATTAGCCGAACTCTCCTCGTGGCAACACGTCAGTGAACCAACCGGATAAGGCAAAGGGCATGCTCCCTCATCGCTCTATCTGGTGATCCCTAGCGATAATCTCCAAGTAGATGCGGTCAACGTACTGCCCACCTCAAGCAAGAGTGACTAAGCGGTCCTCCATTTCCACCATTGATTCCCTGGCCTGCTACAGCCTCTAAAGTTAAGCCATCCAGCATTCAGGAGAACCAACTCTGATGAACTTACATCCTTCCTGAAGCAGAAGCTGGCTTTTGGAGCCGACTAACAGACGCATAAACACTCAAAAGCTGCTTTGGAGGTTGTCTCCGTCAGCTGGACTTCCTCTTTATCCCTCGGAAGCAAGGAGCGGCCAGCAGTTAGACTCCAGTGTCATAATCCATCAGACGTCAGCTGCGTGAAGGCTCCATAAGGTTTTCCAGGCTTAAATTCAAGGGACTAGAAGCGGATGCTGCATAATTTAAATGTATTAATAATAAGAATAATAATGGTATATTTCTCCACCATAGTCGAGACGCACGCGCAAGCGCATGATCATGGTGTAAAACGTTACTCAAAACAATGAACTGTACACGACTTTCAAGAAAGCGAGTTGAAGTCGTCAGAAGCAAGGCAATATAGCTAGAGTTAGTTTTAATCGACCGAAATGATAATGGTTCGCGCGGCAAATACGGTTTGGTTTCGAATCCGGGTCGGTTGGTGGTGGCCCGTGGAAATGCGGTATATGTCGTGAAAATATAGCGCTAAGGATGCGTTATAGACCAAAATGATGCAAGCTATGGATAACGGAGGCCTATTGGGGTTCCGTGAACGGAATAAGTTATGAACATGAAGAGATGAAAGAAATTAATGGGAGTACAAGTGAACTTTGGTGAATATAAACGACTATCTATGAAGACGACGATGGCCCGGAATGACGGATATTCTCGGTCTCAATAAACGGAGTGCATCATGAAACGGGGAGATATGAACAAAGTGTGAGGAAATGGACTAGAAAACGTTGATGAATGTGGTGGAAACAGCAATTCATATAAAAGGTGAGTTTAGGTTCAGGACCAATAACCCGTATCACTCAAAAAAAGGAACGCAACTTGAAGGCCTTGAATTAGTGAAGAATCAATTTCAAGCCGGACAACGATCGAAAGAAAAGTGAAATCTTGCAAGAGAAAACTGAGCGAAAAACCTCCGCGTAGGCTCGCGCCTTAGTGTTCTGTTACACTGACAAAAATATATTGACTTATTGATTCTCAGTGATGTTCGGCATCATTATTGGGAACCACGGATTGGGGGGATAGGTGGACTTGTGTTCGGATGGCGTATCGAAATATAATGGGTACAAAATTCCTGTGTTGCGTATTCTGGCTCTGTCATTGGATTGTTTCACATGAGACCAAGGTGATGTGCAGCATCCCGTGGGTATGGTTTATCAGGCGGGGTAAGGGACGTGTCAGTCAATCAGTAGAAGGTAGCTTGTGAACTGTTAGTTGTGAAGACTCCAGCAGTGACATCAATAGCAGAGGTTTTGCGTCAGAAGACGCCTATCAATCTACTAGTAAGCAGTTGGGAGCGTTTTAGGTCGTGTGGCTCGGTTGGTATAAAAGATTCCGTTTAGGTCTCTGTCGGTACGGGTCGAGGTGTGAACCTTGGTCACCGAAAGTGGAGCCCGAGAAAGTGGACGACGACAAACCTGAAATAAATAGTAGCAGTCTGGACGTGGTTCCAGCTGTGATTCATGATAATAAATGGCGACAGCTATTAATGAACTGGTTGGGTTTATATGAACAGTCGGTGGCACATTTCATATTTTGGTCTGGGTTTGAGTTCGACAGTTTAAATAACGTAGGGTTGATAAGTACTACTTCAGGCTTGCAAGATAGCGTAAGCCGGGTGGGCTGCTGCGTCTGCATTTCAAAGGATAAATGGTTTGCAAGCAATTAGAAGTTCTGGCGATGCGTTAGAGAAAATTGTTATCGTGCACAGAAACGTGGACGTACGTTGGTCTGTGCTCCTACTCGGTGGTGCCGGCCTACTGAGATTTAATTTGAATATGAGCAGGAAAATCTCATGACTTGGTGGTTGCTTGAATATCATATTTGTTATAAGAGTGAGGAGAGATAGCTAGTAGGGAATAGAAAAATATGAACAGTTCTCCGTGTTCATTTTTTGTAGACTCAAGCGAGGCAGGTGTTGGTCATCTGTTGCCTCCACATGTTACCCATGTCAGTGGGCTTAAAGCCCAGGCTACGGTAGTGATTGTAGTTGGCAGGAGGCTGTGGTTACTGTTAGGTAGGGTTGTAAACCTAAACGTGGCTTGGATGCTAGGACATCGAGAAAGCCGCTTTCTGAGAAAGAAGACGGAAGATGGATTGGTATGGATGGAAAAAATGACCGGTTTCCACTATGTTCTTTTTTCTATTTCACCTTTCTCGGGCTTTTCCGCGGCTGCCGTCTACATGCTATCCAGGTCGATGGGTTGAAAGTCAGGGCCATGGCAGCGATTGTGTGTGACGTCAACATGCATGCTAGGTGCGCTTAGGGGGAGTTTGGGGTGGTTGAAACCTTAGAGCGGGGGGTGGGTAACGTATGTGGAGAGTCCAGTGCACTGTCACACCAGCCAGTCTCGTGCGTGAAAACCAAAAGCTTGTCGAGCGAACAAGGGGAATGTGGGGTTTCTCCTTTCGCAGGAAAGGGTCTGAGCTTAAGGAGGACATACCCATGGATGAAAGTTGCCCAATTCCTTCACAGCTCGATGTCAGTGGTATTTGGAGATCGAATCGATCCCGCGAGGACTTTTTGGTTTCCACTGTTCTTTTTCAGTTTGTTTTGTTTCCTAGCAGTGGGGAGGTTGAGCCCATATAGGAACTTTCCATAGCCCCTCCGCCCGATCGTAATTTTGTGCGTAATTGCCTTTTTTCGCAACTGCTGGGGGTGGTCTGTTTTCCCCACTTTCGGACGACGTTATGGTATGGGTGCCGTTGACATCAGGGGTTTCGCTAGCATGGGCTGGGAAAATGCAGAGTGGGACTATGCAAACACACGGAGTTGGACAAAGAACGTTGTATAGCACAAGCTGGCATACGTGTATCAGTCTCATACAGCGCCAGACCATGCCTAAGACCATCAGAGACCATTCCGGGCTAGCTGGTGTAGACGAGTTTAGCTCAGCTGATGGGAAATAGTGTGGTGTATAAGGGGGAATATGATAGTGGTTGGTGGATGGTAGATACAGAGATGAGACGAGAGGACAGGCCACCAAGTAGGTACTAGCAGGTGGGCCTCTGGTATAAGAGATTCTGAAGTGAGATGAATAAGAAAGGCGAAATGAGGCCGGACATAAAACCCGGGCCGGTAGTGGCAGCCAAAATGAACGGGAAAGGAGTGAAGGATCAAGTAAGGTGGTAGACGGCGGAACTCAGTGTCCTAGGATCCAAAGCCACAAACCTATTTGCTGCAGAGACATCTAAGGCTAAGAAACTTTGGTTGATAATAGAACACGAACATTGTTTAAGATTAGGAGAACCAGCAGGCATTAAACTAGGTATAGTTACAAAAGTCAGCAAACTGTAGCTACCGTAGTATAGATTGCATACAATATAAGGTACAAAGAAATAGTTGCACTCGCGTTTGTCATCGGGCGAGAAATGAAAGTTCTGGTGCAATAATCCTAGTAATCAAACCCGTTTTCGTAGACCACCTCTTCGGTGACGGTCAGGCCGGTAAGAAGGATCACATTGGGAACAGTCAAGAAGTGATTCAGCGAGCCTCTGAACTGGGAAATTGAGAGACTCTCGCGAATGTTTAGCGGGAGTTTATTCCATAACTTTGAGTATTTTATAAGGAAGAAGTTAGATCTTAACGCTAATTTTGATCTAGGAATAGAGAGCTGCAATGACCAATGGCGTAGGGCATAATTCGTGGAGGGAGTGAGACGAATGGGTTCAGTACACGAAAAGGCCGTACGGTGGTACAGCTTAAACAGAAAGCATAAATTGAGCTTCATGCGACGCAGCCATAGAAGGTCAAGAATGAGCAGGATGCATCGATCCTTGTAACACAAACTGGAGGAAAATCCCACTAATTGTATGGTGAACTGACGTTGCACGGACTCCAGAGAAATGCGGTCGGATTTCATCATGTTTGAGAGGTTAAAATAAGGGAGTTCCTCACTGAAAAGTAAAGGGCTATCCTCGCTCAAGCGATCTCAAGCAGACCCGCTTTTTCAGGTTTACGCGCATAACCAGGCAGCCAATTATCGCCCTCCTTGCGCTCTGCCTTGAAGGTGGCACTCCAGCCACAATATTTTCTTAGGCTGCAGACGTTTTTGGGCCCTTTTTCAGACTGTTTGTACCTCTCCGCCTACCTGCGGCCATCACCAACCTCCAGGCCCTCCAGTGGAGCAATATTTACGTGCTACACTCTTTAAAAGGTAGGAAGTGGAGAGCCACCTCTGTCAACTTAGTCCACTTGGCTCGATTGGCCCAGATGAGATCCACCTCCAAATTCTTAGAGAAACGTGTGTGATATTGGCAGAAGTCTACGCGGAGCTGTTACAGAGGTCATTTGGTCCCGGTACGTTCCCAACCTCTTGGAAGCGAGCCACGATCAGCCATATCTTCAAAAGGGGCAATTGCCACCAACCAGTGTAACGAACGTTTGAGCAATGCGTAGCCGAATTCGCAACGGATCCCGAATTCAAAAGACGATTATCCGTGATATTCTACGTTACTAGATTATTACAATGAACAATGACATAAACAATATACAAACCTCAATAATACGATCACAAGAACTCAACAACGAGAAACCGAATAGCAGCGTGTGAGCAAACAGCACGTGCGTCACGCAGGTCCTGAACAAGGATGTGCCAAAGTAGCGCTCTGGGCGCGAACAAACAACAATTGGTCCAGAAAAACAAACCAGTTCGTAAAGACAAGTCAATAGTGTATGGAAATGAGTGATGTTGGGAAGAACACTGAATCGCGAGGGAAAAGGAGGATTTTCCACGACCGGCTGTTACACCGCCCACCAAAATCCTCCTGGATCCTTAGCAGAGTCAAAGGTTTGGTATAAAGGTACTGATTCTTCCTACTTGCCTAGGCCCTGCTGTCAGTGCGCGCGTCTAATGCTCGTCGTCAACGTTCTACTACTGGTCGCACCTAATCCATTGGCTACATAGACTTGAGGCTAGTCTACATCTTCCACGAGACCAAATGACCGATGGCGGGCGTGAAGGGTCACATAGACGTTGTCCTCGTAAGGGGCCGTCCGGTCCTGGATGTACGTGCTTGGGTGTGTGTGTGAGTGTGTGTGTGTGCTGGGGTTACAATGAAATCACAGGTATGACTACACATCAAAGGAGGACTTTCTGCAATTTCAACAAAAGACCGTGTGGCAGGAAAACGAGTAAAATGTAGCATGTGTGTGTGACCTGAGCTCCGCTACTTCCACATATGCAAGGGGCATTCGGTAACGTCAACAAAAAGCAAAACAACGGACACCGTCACATGTTTGATGGGTTCACGGGATGTAGAGTGCGTCGTGCATGTGTATATGCATCGGGATGTACGATGGGATCGCATTCATCACCACATATCGGAAAGAACCTTTTGTAATGTCAACGAAAGAACGCGAGCACCTTAACGTGTTTGACGGAGACCGTGTGGTATATATGGTGTTTCTTTATCCACCTCGATTACTGGTGTGAAAAAGGTTTACTAGGCCTCAGGGTTATCAGCTTCTCCGTCTTCGCTCTCGAGTAGGTTAATACTGCGTATGTCACAAGTGAGCACTCATTTAGTTGTCTTCAACTTTACCGTTCTTATCATTCCGTCAGTGCTTTTGATGGTTTCCGTAACTACTCCCAAAGACCAAGTGCTGAAATGTGCGCGTTCGTCGGCGATCATAACCACGTCCCCAACTTTGAATGGTCTTGTTTTGGCCAGCCACTTCTGTCGAGTCTGCAAAGCCGGTAGGTACTCCCGTAGCCATCGCCTTCAGAAAGCCTTGGCCAGATAGTTCGATTGCTTCCACCCGTGGATGAAGCTCCCACGAAGGTTTACCTGCCCTTGGAAACTCTCCTGCGACCCTAGCGTCAATAAGTCGTTCGGGTGAGCGCCAGGTGGGTGGGGTCGCTGTTCATTACTGGAACCAGTGGGAGGTCGTTCAGAGTACGCTCGACCTCATTCATGACGGTGTTCAGCGTCTCGTCGTCGGGCGGCTGCTGCTGCATGATTGACAGCAATGTCCGTCTGGCGGACTGAATCATGCGTTCCCATACGCCGCCGCGGTGGCTGGCCTGTGGGGGGTTGAAATGCCATCGTATGCCGTAGGTCACGGTTCGATTCTGCAGTTCGTCCCTGTTTATGTTCTTGTGCCAACGCTGCAATTCCCGGTGAGCGCCCACAAAGTTCGACCCATTATCTGAGTATATATCGGCCGGTACGCCTCTTCGGTTGATAAATCTTTGCAAGGCCCGTAGAAACGAATCGGTCGTCATCGATTGTGCGACTTCTAGGTGTACCTCACGTGACTTCATGCACGTCATGATACATCCGTATCGCTTTTCTAATCTTTTCCCGCACTTGATCCACAAGGGCCCGAAATAGTCCAACCCGGTGTCACTGAACGGCCACCAGCCCGTAGTCACCCTGCATTCTGGTAGTGGGGCCATGAGTTGTTTGCCTGCTGTGGCATTGCGTCTCCTGCATTGCACACACCGTCGGATTACGCGTTTTACAGTCTCTCGTCCTCTCAACAACCAAAGACGCTTTCGGATGACGCTCGTCACGTGACTTTCCCCGGCATGACCCTCCACGGCTTAAACGTGTTGAATCATTAGCTCTACTACTGGTTGTCTCGCAGGCAGCAGTATAGGATACTTTGTGTCGAAGTTCAGGTGGGCGTTGGGCAGCCTACCATCCACCCGCAGCAGTCCGTCGATGAGTTTGGGGTTTAAACGCTTCGGCTAGCCTCTTGGAGATGGCACGTCTTCATTGGTCGGCCCCACTTCTCCCGCCCTCTTGAGTTCTTGGGCGAAAGCCTCGCGTTGTATCATTCTGAAAATATCGTACTCTGCCGCTTGTAGCTCATCGGGGCCAATCGGGCCGACCGGTATCCGACCTGAGGGCCGTAGCCCTTTCATGACTAGTAAATTTCTCTTGAACCTGGTTAACCAAACTAGCGAACGAAGCGTCTTCATCCAGGAAGAAAGCCTGACCAGTCGCGATAGTATGGATGACGCTTCGACGACGTTGGTTGCTATCACTACGCCTTTGATCTCCAGTTCCACTTTTGTAGGGGTTTTTAATTCGAACACGGGCCAGTCCTGTTTGGGCAAGTGCAGGAAGTTTGGCCCTCTCGTCCACGTGTCCAGTTGCCTGAAGTTGTTCGCACCTCGGGAGCACAGGTCGGCCGGATTATCGCCAGACCTGACATGATTCCACTGGTTCGTGGCTGATTCGTTGTGGATAATCGTGAGCCGGTTGGAAACGAAAGTACTAAACCGGCCTCGGAAGTTGTTGACATAGTAAAGTACTATCGTTGAATCCGTCCAGAAGCTCACCAACCAAATGTATAGATCGAAACATCTCTTCACAGCTTGCACCACCCTGACTGCCAACACGGCTGCGCTGAGTTCAAGGCGTGGGATTGAGACCGACTTCAGTGGAGCAACGCGGGCTTTGGCGAACAGGATCCTCGCGGTATATTGTATATCTCCCGCGCACCATCGTCCCTACACCACAGCTCCATAACCGACTTCGGATGCATCGGAAAAGGCATGTAGTTCTGCAGTCCGTGTCGTATGGCCAGGAGTCAAACATCGTGGGATTCTTATGTCCCCTAATTTCTTCAAAGTGTTCAGAAATTCTTCCCAGTCCAGCCGGTCCCCTCGGTGCAGTGACTGGTCTCAATCAACTTTCTTACGGCACAGCCGCTGCAGCAAGATTTTTCCGGGTAGCAGCCATGGTGAGACGAAACCGAGCGGGTCGAACAAACTTGCGACGGCAGATAGTATGCCGCGACGGGTTATTGGCAGCTCGGGAACGTTTAGCTCGAAAACAAAATCGTCCGTTTCCGCGTCCCATTGTATCCCTAAAGTGCGCTCGATAGGAAGTGGAGAGCCGTCCAAATCTCTTGCCTTTTCGACCTTTTCGTGATACGGGATGACCTTCCGCACTTCTGAAGCGTTCGACATCCATTTAGTTAGATGGAAGCCGCCCTCTTCCAGCAATCTCCTCAGACCCCTGAACTGCTCTAGAGCTGATTCCACATCATCGAACGACCCAAGGTAGTAGTCGACGTAGAATTTCCTGCTGACGCCATCTACTACCGTCCGATGAACTAGATCGCCATGTTTGTTCGCTGATTCTCGGAGGGCGTAGTTTGCTCAAAATGGTGACAATATGGCTCCGAAGGGGTGGACGGTCATCCTTTACCTCACCCTGCGTTGTTCCGGTCGCTCCCTTCCCACCACAGGAAACGCAAAGCATCTCGTTCTCCTACCGGAATCCTCACCTGATGGAACATTTCCCTAATTTCGGCAGACAAAGCCACTTTACTCACTCTGAAACGGCACAAAATATCGATCAGTGGTGTGGTCCAGTCAGGCCCCTGTAGTAGGCGATCGTTTAACGACTTGCCCTGGAACTTGGCCGCACAGTCGAAAACCACTCGCAGTTTATTGGGTTTCTTGGGGTTGATAACCGGATGGTGAGGCAGATACTAGATACCCCTTTTGCTGTCGGTGTTAACAGGCACCTTTTCAACGTAGCCGAGGGCCTCGTTTCGCTTCATCAAATCCGCGTATCGTTCCCACAGACTCTGATCTCGAATGAAGCGTTCTTTTAGTCGTAGTAATCGCTGGAGAACATAATTTCTGTTGTCAGTCCACGGGTCGACCGATGTGCGCCATGGGAGGGGAACCTCGAACTGTTTTTTGAGGCCTCTAGTGCCTTGCCGTACCGTTTGTAGAGCGGAGTGATCCTCTTGAGACAACGATGGTCTTTTGTCTCCAATGTCATGAAAATCCTTGTCATACAGCCGCTGCAGATGATACTCTATGCGGTCCGTTTCGGCGGATAAGTAATTCACGGAACCGCGTACCCCTACTAGACCGTATAACATCTATCCCAGAGCCGTGCGTACGGCATAGGGTGCCTGGCGGTCGCCGCTCTCTGGTCGAGCACCCAATGCGCCTCTGGCACGTCGCAGCCGATGAGGAGATCCACTTCATCATCTTCCCAGTCTACAACGGTTATATCCTGCAGGTGGGGCCAGCGAGTCAAGATTGCGTTCACCGACCTTGGTGCTCGCATGGGGAGATCCGCTAACGTGAATGCCTCCGTTGGTTCAATTTCCTCGTTAGCGTCTAGAGAGATGAGTTGCAGCCTTAATCTACCGGCAGTCATTACCTGTGTTCCACCCGCCGTGCTCACTGCCAACGACGTCGCACCTTTAGCCAGTTGGTGTTTGTCGGCAAACCGCTCTTTCACTAAAGTGGTGTCGGATCCGCTATCAACGATAGCCAACGCCTTGACTATCCCAGTCGGAGTCACTACTCCCACGGCCACTTCGCCTAAACGTACCGGTTTACTGGCAGATCGTGACGTTGAACAAATAACGCTGGGTTTGGTACTCGCTTCGGATATGGTTACTCTCGCCTGATGCAGCAGCCGATGGTGTCTGCCCGTGCAGCCCTCGTAACCACATCGATTCCTTGTTCTACAGGCTGCTGCCCGGTGCGTGGTATTGAGACAGATGAAACATGCTCCTGCCATCCTCGCCATTCCCCACCGTTCGTCTATTGTGGCGTTGCCGAACTTGGGGCATTCTGGTAGGCCATGGCTAGTACTACAGGACCTGCAATTTGGTTTCGCCGTAGCATCTCGTGAAATGACACGTGTATTGGTCCAAGGCTGGTACTTTGGATGTTCCCGTACAGGGGTTTGGACTTGGCTAGTACCGGGCTTGTTTGTTCGGTTGCTGTCCCGGACGAGTCGGCCGAATCTGCTGTCAGCTATCTTGGTTTGCCTGTCCAAGTATTCAGTCAGGTCTTCGAAGTTGGCTTCTCTGTCGCTTCGGCTTATCCGTTCTGCTTCTTCCGCCCACCGACCCTGTAGTTCGGGAGAGAGGTGACGGACTATGCCTTCCAAAGTGTGCATGGCATCTAGGTCAGCCCTGTAACATAAGTGGTCGAGGGCTATTGAGCAGTTCTGCATCCTTATCACCAGGTCGACCATGGTGTAGACGTCGCCCTTAGTTCTCTTTGCCTCTACCATCACACCCTCTATTAGGTTACGGGCTACTTCGAAAGGTTGGCCAAACAAGTCCTTTATAATCTTCCTTGCCCTTGTGTAGCCTTGTTCTGGGTCGAGAATGGTGCACCCGTCGATAGCTTCTCTTGCTCGGCCTCGGCAGTAGTGAGTAAGGTAGAGAAGCCTTTGCCCAGGGTCGGTTACCTTATTTTCAACGAACGTCTCGAACTGTTTGACAAACTTGCAGTATTGCTCAGCTTGCCCGTCGAAAACCGTTAACTCCACTCTAGGCAGATCGATCGATGGTGGTTTGTAGTCGGCGACCGGCATGGGGTTCCCTATCCTATTGAACCCTAATCTATCGGAAGTGTCGTAGTCGCTGGTCTCATGCTCTCGCTCTTTCTGTGTACACTTCTTCTCTGCTTCCCGTGCCTGTAGTCTAGCCAATAGTAACTGTTGTTCAAGGTCTAGTATTCTCAGCCTATACAAATCAACATCCTTATGATCAATATTGCTCTCATTAACACAAGAACTAGCACTGACAGGACTAGGTGATCTAGCGTTGACTAAAGGATCAAATGTACCCAAAACCTCCCCAGAGACTTGCCGTGTTACTTTCTGTCCGGATTCCACTGTTTTTTGATCCTTTTCTTGGCATTTTGCGTGTTTTTCCTCGTTCCAAGTTGATCTATTGAGTATTGTAACGAACGTTTAAGCAATGCGTAGCCAAATTCGCAACGGATCCCGAATTCAAAAGACGATTATCCGTGATATTCTACGTTACTAGATTATTACAATGAACAATGACATAAACAATATACAAACCTCAATAATACGATCACAAGAACTCAACAACGAGAAACCGAATAGCAGCGTGTGAGCAAACAGCACGTGCGTCACGCAGGTCCTGAACAAGGATGTGCCAAAGTAGCGCTCTGGGCGCGAACAAACAACAATTGGTCCAGAAAAACAACCAGTTCGTAAAGACAAGCCAATAGTGTGGGCAAATGAGTGATGTTGGGAAGAACACTGAATCGCGAGGGAAAAGGGGGATTTTCCACGACCGGCTGTTACAACGGACCTATTAGCCTAACCAGCATTCCCGGAAAGATCTCCGATTGCATGCCAATGCGCGTCATACTGTTACGATTGCGCAGCAGTTGTTCGTTCTCCCCTGCTCAACATGGCTTCCAGCAGCGAGGTCATGCTTTACCGATATGCTCACCGTCATGGACAGTCTTGCTCGGGCCTGCGGCGAAGATGGCATTCCTCACGCAATATTTGTCGTCATTGCAAGGGCTTTTGACAGGGTACCACTTATTCTTCTTATACACAAGCTGAAATCCTTTTCTTCGTAGCTTTCTCACTAATCGGTCTCTCAGGGTCAGAGCAGGTCCTTGCTTCCCGGGTCCATCCCTGTTGCACTCTGGGGTCCCTCAAGGATGGGTGCCAAGCCGCTTACTGTTCCTCTTTTATATAAACGACCTTCCTAACAACATCAGTGAACATTGCAGTCTACGCTGAAGATGGTACGATCTGGAGTAACAAAGCCACAGGATTGCAGTCGGCATTAGGCCACACCAAGCAATGGTCTGTTGTCTGACGCCCACCAATTATTGACAACTAATGTGTGAGCAAGTCATTTGGTAGTTTTCCTGCTCAGATCTTCTGGATGAATGAAGCCACACCAATAAATTATGAGGAACTGTATAAAACCTTGGGTTTCTTGCTAAGCAAGCCGCTTTCTTTCCCCTGCCACAAACGGGTCGGACTTCCAACGTTTCTACATGGTGAGGTGAAACTCTCCTTCTAATAGGGAAAAAGACTTTCAGGTTACTTGTGGGACTTACACCCGGCCTCCTCTAGAGCACGGCAGTCAGGCTGTACGGTCTGGCCTGGTCAAGGACCAAGACACCTTTAAACGGGCGCAAGGGAAAGTCGCAAAACTAATTCTCGGGTTTTCGCACACCCCCTATCCTCAGAGGTTGAACAGACTTAAAATATACCCTTCAGAAACTCGCAGAGTAATAGTTCCTTTCCTAATGTACAACTCTTTCACTACAGGGCCTGCAGATAACTTTTCCACGCGCTCCAGCCTGAAAATTCTAAGAGGGCAAGCTAAGAAAGTATTCTAGCCTCGCCCTCATGCGAAAGTCTGTAGGAAACTTTGTATTCACGGAATATTCTTGCTCTGGAAAAACAAGCCGCAGGAGGTTGCCGATGCTTCCGGCAACGAAGCGTTTAAAAAGCGGTTGGAAAAGTTCTTAGGGCTGAACTTTCCTCCTTTAACTTTTTCACCATTTCAGCCTGTGTCTGGTCCACTTACAGTTCTTCTCAACCGGCCTGTCTTCTTGGGCTTTGCCCCCCCCCCAAAAAAAAACGTTTTATGCGAATACAAATAAGACAAAACATGAGAAACTTTCTGTTTCACTCGTCTGCCTTGATACGTGGATTTTACTCTTTCTTTTTGCAGTTTTATCTTATGCATTCGTGCTAGCCTCTGGGCACTATATCCGTGCCACCTTACTGGTCACTTCACACCACTGTCTCTGCTACCACTAGCAGCATACCCCCTGGTCGTCTTCCCCTGCTTTCCAGCTCCGTTGATTTCAGCACAACGACTGCCACAAAACCGGGAGCATTTTGGCTCCAGCCACGAACCCGTGTACCACTTCAAGACCTCAAGACGTGAGTGGGGGATGATACCCAGATGCACAAGCAGTGACTATTGTCAGTCCCTCAAGCCGCTAATAGGTCTCTTGCTAGCTATGCCTTATGCAAGATGCCGTTCTAGCCGTGTAAACAAGCCTTATCATACGGTCCATCTGTGAAAGCCATTCAAAAGGGGGAATTATTGGAGAGTCTCACCTGCCGCAAGAAGCCCTTGAGCAATGCGTGGCCGAATTCGCAAAGGATCTCGAGGTCAGAAAGCGATTAACCGTGAAATTCTTTGATACTAGATTGTCAAATGAACAATGACACGAAACAGATATGAGCCTCAATCATGCGATCACAGGTACTTAGAAAATGAGAACCAAATTGCGGTGTGCTAGAAAGAAGCACGTGCGTCAGGCAGGTCCGGAATAGGGATATGACAGAGCAGTGAGCTGAACGCGAACAAACAAACGTTGGTCCATAAAAATATACAGTGCACAAAAACAAGCCAGTAGAGTAAATAAGAGAGCGGTGTTAAGGAAAGGTGGAATTGTAGTGATTTGGGGAGATTTTCCACTACCGACCGTTACACCCGCACCACCTGTTACAGCTCGCCTTTTGCCAAGCAATCGGCCTAGACCGTTAAGTTGTGAACCAATGGCGTGCTAGCGTGCTGTATAATGTTGACACTTGTGTGGGTGAGCAGGCTTGGGTGCTCGTTGAACGAAGCTAGGGCTGCAGAATCCTCGTGCCTGGAGACCCATGAAGACTTTAGTTCCTTTTTATTCAACCGGCTTAGAAGGGGACGCAACTAACAGCTGTTCTATTTTCTCGTTTGTCTTCGTCGCCGGCTTACGCGGTTCAGGCTCTCGTCTGACTTTCTTCCTCCCTCTCAATTGCTGAATTCTTCTTCATCCTCTCCTCTTTCTCTACACTTGACAAACTTTTTCTATTCCTTCCGTTTCTTTTCCTTTTCCCTTCCACAGTTTGCCTTCGGTCCTCTCCCATATCCTCTCAAGAGATTTTATCACTGTAAGGCATGAGAGATTATTGGTATGAGAGTTCAGGAGACAAGGCCTGATTAATAGGCTTTATTCAAACACAGAACGAGGAATATGAGATGAAAGAAGACGGGTGAAATGTTAGATAATACAGAAGAAATAGGAGCGATTAACGATTCAGAGGTGCAGTACAGAACAAATATCATTCAACGCCAGTTAGGAAACAAAGACATGATTTTGCTTTCCATGCAGCACATGAGAATAGACAAAAAGACGGTAGTGCCTGTGAACAAAGAACAGAGTCGTATTTAAACTTCAGCAAAAGAAGAAAGGCACACGTGTACGGATAAACGTATATTCCTGCAGCAACGTACAGTAAGCGCCAGTAGAGGCGAGCACGCGAAAACGCAAACGTGTCTGCAAGTGCATGAGTCAGTCATGCATATAATCGGAAGTGTAAGACGACAGTACAACCGGACCACGTTGTGCAAGGTCGCGCAACACGTGATACAATCTGAATGGTCAATGCCGTCCGGGAAGAAGCACGGCAAACGTCAGCTGTGAACGTGCGTGTGTGTGCGTGCAAGATCGTCTGTCTGATCACATGCCTGTTCAGTCCGAACTCAACTAATGGTTTGTTAGTCCCCATGGTTTCGAGGGCTCTAGTTTCCCACCGTCTGTTGTTGCAAGAGAAGGTTTTCGAAGCTCTCGTCCGGTCAACTAGGAGGCTGTACTGGGCCAGAGACAGTTTTTTGCAAATGGGAGGTGCGTGGCTTGTCATTAATTTGGGGGAGTCTCTAAGAGAGCCTGAATGAGAAACGAGTGGTGCAGAAGTCAGTCGTTCCACGGAAAAGAAATGACGAGGTGATAACGTTTCTTCGCCTCCACCATGGAGGCTTATCTGAACCTACTCGGGGTCGCCCTCAGCCATTCCACTTCCCCCACTATCGGACCGTATTTGGGTGAACGGAAGGTTTTTGATAAATCACTGGCCAGGGTATTCGTAATCACTGAATAAAACCGGAACAAAAAGTGAATTTTCTATTGTGAATGAACATCTCTTCCTGGGGAGTTGCGCTGATAGCAGTACATATCAGTGACTTGGTGGCACACAGTGCCTCAGACAGTGCCAACTCCAGATGAAAAGTAGCTAGTTCTCTCGAACGAAGGTACAGAGATACTGTTTTCCATGTTATTCCCTTCGGTCTTCCGACTTGGCCATGGCGTTGAGGGTTGTAGCTCCTCGTCCTGCTGGTAGCCACACCCAGTTCGTGATGGAATACTTTCAATTCTTGGGATTTGAAAGAGGCTCCTTAGTTAGAATGTAGATAGTGCGGCAGTTCAAATACAGCGAACAATTCCAATAAGCGAGTAATTACGGAGGAAGCAGTGGAAGAGGGGATGGGTCCTTTAAAGTCAACACAAGCCTTTAAATGATTGTGAAGCTTTAACAAATGAGCCACCACAAAGTTTGTAGAACTTGGGCTTCTGGAGTAAGCAAACAAGAAATAGCTTAATCATCTCCTTCACAGATGGACCGACTATCACCAGTACTCATTTATGCTCAAGAATAACGTGTAAACTGGCCTCTCTAAAGCCAACCCTCGATACTCACTCGTAGGTGGCTTGCAACCTAAGCACTGTTGTGACCGGCCTAGATCTCTACACGCCGGCGTCGTTTTCACAGGGCGCACGAGACTGACTGGGGTGATGGCGAGCTGGACTCTCCACATATGATAATACTCCTCCCGCTCCAAGTTTTAACCAACCCATGTCCTTACATGCCCGCTGGGCATGTGTGTTTACGTCATTTAAAAAACCACCGGGGGGATGACATTTATCCCACTGGTCTGGACAATGGGTCGACACATCGACACACTGACACATCTCATCATAGCTCTAAATAGACTTACGTTAATATGGAAGTATATAAAAACATTTATACAAAAAGGTAGGGAAAACCCCCCGTATTTTTTGCCCTTACATTTCTATTTTCCCCCCTTTTCGTGAGTAAGCGGTGTCTCCCATGTCCTAGTTTCCAACCTTCCCTGCAGTTTACACCCCAACCCAACAGCGACCTTCTGTATACCAAGATCCAATACCAACCTGCAGCACAAGACCGGTGAATACGCCACGGCAGGAAGAGTCACATATTCTCTGGACCTAAAATACAGAATGGCCAATCAGGTTCTTGGTATTTTTCAGCTGCTTTCTAGCGACCTGTGAATACCCCACGGTTGTCACTGCTTCCCAGGTGCTTCCTCGAGTGGCCCTCAGACCCAATGGCCCCAAAGCACCTCCAAGTCTTTATTAACCCAGAGCGATGTTCTTATTTTTTCTAAGATCATTGTGCCTCGTTTCCAACCTCCGCAACGCTATCTGTTATGATACTCAAGCAAAACCCTTAGCTGGAAGGCCTTCCACACTGCAACCCTCGTTTTTACGTCTCAGAATCACCCGGTCATCGTGCCGCTTTTCCGAAATACATCGTGCAGACAGCTCGTCACCATCTCCGCCGGCCTACGACTGCGTCCATGGTTGGCCGCAGTGAATACGATCTGGTTGCTAGGTTGTACCCACACGAAGTCCCGATATTGCTGAGTATGCCCCTCTGAGGGCTACTGGAAAATTCTTCCTATAAGACTCTCTTTTATGTCCATGACATTTAAACCACCGCCCAAGGGTTTCTAATTGAATAACAAGCGGTCCAGATTCGGTGATATCCTTCCCCTTCCAATGACGAAGATGCGACTACAAACAGCGGCAAACCCTCACCCAAAAAGCCACACACAGAAACAGGGAAGTAACAGAAAATTCAACAAAATGATATATTTCTCATTTTGCCAGGGTAACCTGGCCCATTGCCGGGGTTTTCATCCTCCTTTCTTGCATTATTTTTCTCCTCGTGGAAGCAGTATTCCGCTTTCTAACCATTCCCTCTTGGAACTCTATATTTCTCCCTCCAGCTGCAACTTCCCTGCAGTAGATGATACATGCCACCCCTCACGATGATTATCTCACCTTTCCATGGAGTGCCGTTCCTCTTCGTATGCACAAGTCTACGAAAATTGGCATTCCTCTGCGTACCTTCATGAAATTCTTCCCTGTACCTAAGCCTCATTACCAAATGCCCTTTCAAGTGAACTTATGCACGTATCACTGACCATTTTCTTGCATCGTCCCTGTGAATATTTTATTTTCTGCGTCTCAAGACAATATCCGTCTCAACAATCGGAATTCCGGCTGGTTCCTTACTTTTAGTCATACCTACCGTTCGGTCCGTTGCCACCTTACTTTATTTAAACCCCCCCCCATCATTATACCCCTGTTGTTATATTGCGAGACTCCCTCTTCAAAGTGCGGGAGATTTTCATCCTAAAGAGTGGTAATGTGAACTTTGACCAAGCTTTCATGCGTGCCCCTCGACCACGGTCGAGAAATGTAAAATTATTATCCCTAGAGAAAGGCAAGTTTTTTGTCCGAACAAAATGGTACAGACAGGTAATATCGGAGTGACAGAGACTTTCATGAAGTAGCTTCAGTTCATTGATAGGATTTGTGCTCGCATAGAATGCTCGTCATAAGTTACCGGCTGCAGGGTTCTCTGAACCTGGATGGTTTATTACATCATAGGGGAATGGGGAAAGCTCAATGCACCTACGTTAAGTTTCATCATTATTTATCTTGCAGCTGGCTTTCATGTCGTGCATAAAAGCGACGGAACATTGGTCTGCAACAAGACTGAAGCGTACACTCAAAAGAATATTTTGCCTTTTTGGAATAGCTTCGACAATCGCGTAGGCTTATTTCTTTACCGCTGAGTGACTTCTCTCCGTGGTGACAGAGTATTGCTGAAAAAGACCACGGGACGGCTGCTTCGATTGAGAATAGCACAAATAGGCATGTCCGAGGCGTAGGTTTCGAGCACGAGAAGCGTGTTTTGATCGACTGCGAACAGTGATGATTGGATTGGCCCAGACTCTGATGAGTCGTTGGACAAAAGCAGTTATTTAGAGAGGGGGACTGTTCTGTTGGCGGTAGCATGCATGGTCACTCTTTGACAAAAAGGATGTCACTGTTTGGAGAAAGCACAGCGTCCTGCACCTCCCACGGTTGAGTTTTGGAGGAGCAAGAAGTATGAGCGGGGGCGGCAGGACCTCAGACTTTCCTCTATGGAAGGGAGCAGATTACGAGGGGGTTTCGTAGGGACACTTTCCGTAATAAAAGTCTTTTATGGGCTCAGTCCGGAAAGCGCGTTCCATGTGGCGACAGACTCCCGAACAAGAGGTCACGGGAAGAAGCCGGCGAAAATTCGATCTGGTTTGATAGCCAGAGCTCTCATTTTTGGCGGGGATTCGAAGAAATACACTCGGCAGTGGTGAGTGCCTAACTGGTGTGCATACCATCGAAGGAATTATGGACGCCCGATTGTCCGTGGCCATTACCTGTCCTGTGCAAACTGAACTGAACTGAACTGAACGAGCTGGACGAAGGCGTAAGGTCGGTAGGTTGTATAACGCATTGGCAGATACCGCCATTCCAATTTTCCCTGAAGCAGGTGTTGGTACCTGCTTATACACTTTCTAGCTTCGGCTCATCGGGTTTCCATGCCTCCTGAACTGCGGTGCACCAGCAGTGCGGTCGTTTCCCTCGGTGAGTGTAGCTGTTTTTGAAATTTTTGGAACACACAGCTCGTCCCCCTCCATTTAATTTTATCTTTATCTGTGCTGACCGGATCCTGTATAATGTCAATGCCCCCCACCACTGATATAACCGCTTGCTCAGATGAGGCTACTTTCCCCATGAGGCAGTCTGATTCCCCCTCTGTGGTCAATGTCTCATTCCTCAATCCGGACGAAACGGTCCTTCATAATGTGCTGGAAACGGATGCACTAAAATGTGCAGTCCAAAGTCAGGCTGCAGAGATAGCTGAGCTAAGGGCCACCATCGGCACCCTTAAGGATGAGCTGACCAGCCTGAGAAGTTTGGTCATCAAATCCCTCTCGGTGTCCCAGGCAGCCGATCAGGCGTGTAGAGTTTCTGAGCAGAAAATTCTTGACGCCGCCAAGATTTTACAAGACTCCGAGAATTGCTCCAAGCGAGTCATTCTTTGGGGCCGCTTCCTCAGTTCAGATCACCCTCATGACACCTACGCCCTGGTGTTTAACCGCCTTATGCTCCCTTTCCCACTTAACGGTCGGTCCACTTGGTCGGTAACCAAATGCACCAACCGGGTTCACGGTATTCTCACTGTAATGGGTTCCACAGATGCAGCCAAACGAATTGTTTCCTTGGCCGCAAAGCTCCAGGAGGAAATTAAAGGGCTCAAGGGCGTATCCATTGATAAGCCACTTCATCTGAGGCTCCGTAGTGAGAGGGCTAAGCCAGAAATTCCACAAAAAGCCGATCCTAAGCTCAGAGTGCTTCCAGTTGTCCAGGTAACTCGACTCGAGGATCGAGCTGCATGCCCGCCATCCCTCGCTTCCCTACTGACACCGTTTCCCGTAGCTGAAAGCACTCTCAGTAGTAGGCCTAGTGCCACTAAACATCTGTCGCCTACGAGAAGTATCCCAGGCCCCAACACAGCCAATAAGACTATTTCAACGGATGAGACTCACTCATCCTTGGGCCCAGACGTGCACCTACAACCTGTTTCTGTTGAAAGATGCAGTGAGGAGATTAACGCGCCAGAAAATATATCTGGTGCTGTCATGAAAAATTAGCTCACCAACAAGAAAACTCAGAACAGGGCATCACGCAGTGCGCAGAAGGGCAAGCCACAAAAAGCAGCCTACTTTTTTCGGAGACCGAAGGATGTAGACCGTCCGCCTGATATGATGCCCCCTCCCAGGTTACTAGACGTCATAACCTACCGGTCCCCCCAGCAGCCTGCTCAATTTCTAGCCCCTCAATATATTCAGCCCCCGACTCCCCCAAGACCTCCTTTCCATCCTCAAATCCCTCTCTTTCCCACTCCCCAAACCCAAAATCAGTTGTCTCTGGCGATTCTGCAACAACTCCTGAACATGTGCTCAAGTGTTTTTACAGCATTTGCCTGAGTGTGTTGAATAAGATCCCGGAGCTTTGGCAGCTTACAGTGGATAAGGAGCCTCGGATCATAGCCCCCACGGAAACCTGCTCACTCCTGACATACTTGATGCCGAAATATCCATTCCGGGATACTTCACAATAAGGCGGGACTCCAGTAGAGGTCGAGCCGGCGGGTTCATCATATACGGTGATAGTTCGATCCCTCCTCCCACCTTACTGACAACCCCAACCTTTTCATGTATTGATTGTTTGTGGGCTGTGTTTACCCTCTCTAGGACAGACACCCTATTGCTTGGAGTTGTCTATCGTCCTCCCGCATGCAATTCAACTGAAAGCCTAGGTCTCATAGACTTACTAGGCTCCCTGAAAAGCTATACAGACTTCACCCATCTGTTAGTCACTGGTGACTTCAACTCTCCCAGTACAAACTGGCAAAGAGCTGATGCCCCGGATATCGCTTTCGGCAAAACCCTCCTTGATCTCGTACTGAAAAACTCATGGGTGCAGAACGTAAGAGATCCGACTAGATATCGCACAGGCCACGCCCCGTCCCTACTAGGCCTGGCCATCACCAGTGACCGGTTCCTAATAGATGTAATGCTTTACTTGCCGCCCCTCGGCAAAAGTGATCACATTCTCATTGGATTCGATTATATCGTGAAATGCCCTCCTCTTCCCTCAGAAACCAAAATTTTGAGATCCTTCAAAAGGACCAATTTTGACCAAGTCTGTGCATTTATTCGCTCCCAGCTAAATTCAACTAACCCAGGTAACTCTGCTGATGAAACGGAAGAGAATCTCAGAGAGTTAATCTCCCTAGCTGACAGGCTATTTGTCCCCAGAATTCGTCGTCCGCAGACCGCTCAGCGACCCCTCCCTCGCCCCATTAGGCGCATTCTAGACGAACGCGTACGCCTCTTTGCTAGATATAAAGCCACAGGCCTTGCCCGTGATGCAGAAGACTTCAGGATCACAAGGAACATATACAAAGACAAGATTAGGTCCCATCAGAATGCAGTCCAACGATCTGTACTTGATGGAGCACGGACTGTTACGAACGTTTGAGCAATGCGTAGCCAAATTCGCAACGGATCCCGAAATCAGAAGGCGATTATCCGTGATAATTCTACGATACTAGATTATTAAGATAAACAATGACATAAACAATATACAAACTTCAATAATACGATCACGGGATGTAGAGTGCGTCGTGCATGCCTGTATGTATCGGGATGTATAATGGAATCGCATTCATCACCACATATCGGAAAGAACCTTCTGTAATGTCAACGAAAGGACCGCGAGCACCTTAACGTGTTTGACGGAGACCGTGTGGTATATATGGTGTTTCTTTATCCACCTCGATTACTGGTGTGAAAAAGGTTTACTAGGCCTCAGGGTTATCAGCTTCTCCGTCTTCGCTCTCGAGTAGGTTAATACTGCGTATGTCTCGAATGAGCACTCCGTTAGCTGTCTTCAACTTCACCGTTCTTATCATTCCGTCAGTGCTTTTGATGGTTTCCGTAACTACTCCCAAAGACCAAGCGCTGAAATGTGCGCGTTCGTCGGCGATCATAACCACGTCCCCAACTTTGAATGGTCTTGTTTTGGCCAGCCACTTCTGTCGAGTCTGCAAAGCCGGTAGGTACTCCCGTAGCCATCGCCTCCAGAAGACCTTGGCCAGATAGTTCGCTTGCTTCCACCCGTGGAGGTAGCTCCCACGAAGGTTTACCTGCCCTTGGAAACTCTCCTGCGACCCTAGCGTCAATAAGTCGTTTGGGGTGAGCGCCAGGTGGGTGGGGTCGCCGTTCAGTACTGGAACCAGGGGGCGGTTGTTCAGGATTCGCTCCACCTCAGTCATGACGGTGTTCAGGGTCTCGTCGTCGGGCGGCTGCTGCTGCATGATTGACAGCAATGTCCGTCTGGCGGACTGGATCATACGTTCCCATATGCCGCCGCGGTGGCTGGCCTGTGGGGGGTTGAAATGCCATCGTATGCCGTAGGCCACGGTTCGATTCTGCAGTTCGTCCCTGTTTATGTTCTTGTGCCAACGCTGCAATTCCGTTGAGCGCCCACAAAGTTCGATCCATTATCTGAGTATATATCGGCCGGTACGCCTCTTCGGTTGATAAATCTTTGCAAGGCCCGTAGAAACGAATCAGTCGTCATCGATTGTGCGACTTCTAGGTGTACCTCACGTGACTTCATGCACGTCATGATACATCCGTATCGCTTTTCTAATCTTTTCCCGCACTTGATCCACAAGGGCCCGAAATAGTCCAACCCGGTGTCACTGAACGGCCACCAGCCCGTAGTCACCCTGCATTCTGGTAGTGGGGCCATGAGTTGTTTGCCTGCTGTGGCATTGCGTCTCCTGCATTGCACACACCGTCGGATTACGCGTTTTACAGTCTCTCGTCCTCTCAACAACCAAAGACGCTTTCGGATGACGCTCGTCACGTGACTTTCCCCGGCATGACCCTCCACGGCTTAAACGTGTTGAATCATTAGCTCTACTACTGGTTGTCTCGCAGGCAGCAGTATAGGATACTTTGTGTCGAAGTTCAGGTGGGCGTTGGTCAGCCTACCATCCACCCGCAGCAGTCCGTCGATGAGTTTGGGGTTTAAACGCTTCAGCTCGCCTCTTGGAGATGGCACGTCTTCATTGGTCGGCCCCACTTCTCCCGCCCTCTTGAGTTCTTGGGCGAAAGCCTCGCGTTGTATCATTCTGAAAATATCGTACTCTGCCGCTTGTAGCTCATCGGGGCCAATCGGGCCGACCGGTATCCGACCTGAGGGCCGTAGCCCTTTCATGACTAGTAAATTTCTCTTGAACCTGGTTAACCAAACTAGCGAACGAAGCGTCTTCATCCAGGAAGAAAACCTGACCAGTCGCGATAGAATGGACGACGCTTCGACGACGTTGGTTGCTATCACTACGCCTTTGATCTCCAGTTCCAATTCCGTAGGGGGTTTTATTTCAAAAACGGGCCAGTCCTGTTTGGGCAATTGCAGGAAGTTTGGCCCTCTCGTCCACGTGTCCAGTTGCCTGAAGTTGTTCGCACCTCGGGAGCACAGGTCGGCCGGATTATCGCCAGACCTGACATGACTCCACTGGTTCGTGGCTGATTCATCGTGGATAATCGTGAGCCGGTTAAAAACGAAAGTACTAAACCGGCCTCGGAAGTTGTTAATGTAGTAAAGTACTATCGTTGAATCCGTCCAGAAACTCACCGACCAAATGTATAGATCGAAACATCTCTTCACAGCTTGCACCACCCTGACTGCCAACACGGCTGCGCTGAGTTCAAGGCGTGGGATTGAGACCGACTTCAGTGGGGCAACGCGGGCTTTGGCGAACAGGATCCTCGCGGTATATTGTATATCTCCCGCGCACCATCGTCCCTACACCACAGCTCCATAACCGACTTCGGATGCATCGGAAAAAGCATGTAGTTCTGCAGTCCGTGTCGTATGGCCAGGAGTCAAACATCGTGGGATTCTTATGTCCCCTAATTTCTTCAAAGTGTTCAGAAATTCTTCCCAGTCCAGCCGGTCCCCTCGGTGCAGTGACTGGTCCCAATCAACTTTCTTACGGCACAGCCGCTGCAGCAAGATCTTTCCGGGTAGCAGCCATGGTGAGACGAAACCGAGCGGGTCGAACAAACTTGAGACGGGAGATAGTATGCCACTACGGGTTATTGGCAGCTCGGGAACGTTCAGTTCGAAAACAAAATCGTCCGTTTCCGCGTCCCATTGTATCCCTAAAGTGCGCTCGATAGGAAGTGGAGAGCCGTCCAAATCTCTTACCCTTTCGGCCTTTTCGTGATACGGGATTACTTTCAGCACTTCTGAAGCGTTCGACATCCATTTAGTTAGATGGAAGCCGCCCTCTTCCAGCAATCTCCTCAGACCCCTGAACTGCTCTAGAGCTGATTCCACATCATCGAATGACCCAAGGTAGTCATCGACGTAGAAGTTCCTGCTAACGCTTTCTACCACCGTCCGATGTACTAGATCGCCATGTTTGTTCGCTGATTCTCGGAGGGCGTAGTTTGCACAAAATGGTGACAATATGGCTCCGAAGGGGTGGACGGTCATCCTATAATTCACCACTGCGTTGTCCCGGTCGCTCCCTTCCCACCACAGGAAACGCAAAGCATCTCGTTCTCCTACCGGAATCTTCACCTGATGGAACATTTCCCTAATGTCAGCAGACAAAGCCACTTTACCCACTCTGAAACGGCACAAAATATCGATCAGTGGTGTGGTCCAGTCAGGCCCCTGTAGTAGGCGATCGTTTAACGACTTGCCCTGGAACTTGGCCGCACAGTCGAAAACCACTCGCAGTTTATTGGGTTTCTTGGGGTTGATAACCGGATGGTGAGGCAGATACTAGATACCCCTTTTGCTGTCGGTGTTAACAGGCACCTTTTCAACGTAACCGAGGGCCTCGTTTCGCTTCATCAAATCCGCGTATCGTTCCCACAGATTCTGGTCTCGAATGAAGCGTTCTTTTAGTCGTAGTAATCGCTGGAGAACATAATTTCTGTTGTCAGTCTACGGGTCGACCGGTGTGCGCCATGGGAGGGGAACCTCGAACTGTTTTTTGAGGCCTCTAGAGCCTTGCCGTACCGTTTGTAGAGCGAAGTGATCCTCTTGAGACAACGTCGGTCTTTCGTCTCCAATGTCATGAAACTCTTTTTCATACAGCCATTGCAGATGATACTCTATGCGGTCCGTTTCGGCGTATAAGTAATTCACGGAACCGCGTACCCCTACTGGACCGTATAACATCCATCCCAGAGCCGTGCGTACGGCATAAGGTGCCTGGCGGTCGCCCACTCTTTGGTCAAGCACCCAATGCGCCTCTGGCACGTCGCAGCCGATGAGGAGATCCACTTCATCATCTTCCCAGTCTACAACGGTTATATCCTGCAGGTGGGGCCAGCGAGTCAAGATTGCGTTCACCGACCTTGGTGCTCGCATGGGGAGATCCGCTAACGTGAATGCCTCCGTTGGTTCAATTTCCTCGTTAGCGTCTAGAGAGATGAGTTGCAGCCTTAATCTACCGGCAGTCATTACCTGTGTTCCACCCGCCGTGCTCACTGCCAACGACGTCGCACCTTTAGCCAGTTGGTGTTTGTCGGCAAACCGCTCTTTCACTAAAGTGGTGTCGGATCCGCTATCAACGATAGCCAACGCCTTGACTATCCCAGTCGGAGTCACTACTCCCACGGCCACTTCGCCTAAACGTACCGGTTTACTGGCAGATCGTGACGTTGAACAAATAACGCTGGGTTTGGTACTCGCTTCGGATATGGTTACTCTCGCCTGATGCAGCAGCCGATGGTGTCTGCCCGTGCAGCCCTCGTAACCACATCGATTCCTTGTTCTACAGGCTGCTGCCCGGTGCGTGGTATTGAGACAGATGAAACATGCTCCTGCCATCCTCGCCATTCCCCACCGTTCGTCTATTGTGGCGTTGCCGAACTTGGGGCATTCTGGTAGGCCATGGCTAGTACTACAGGACCTGCAATTTGGTTTCGCCGTAGCATCTCGTGAAATGACGTGTGTGTTGGTCCAAGGCTGGTACTTTGGATATTCCCGTACAGGGGTTTGGACTTGGCTAGTACCGGGCTTGTTTGTTCGGTTGCTGTCCCGGACGAGTCGGCCGAATCTGCTGTCAGCTATCTTGGTTTGCCTGTCCAAGTATTCAGTCAGGTCTTCGAAGTTGGCCTCTCTGTCGCTTCGGCTTATCCGTTCTGCTTCTTCCGCCCACCGACCCTGTAGTTCGGGAGAGAGGTGACGGACTATGCCTTCCAAAGTGTGCATGGCGTCTAGGTCAGCCCTGTAACCTAAATGGTCGAGAGCTATTGAGCAGTTCTGCATCTTGATCACCAGGTCGGCCATGGTGTAGACGTCGCCCTTGGTTCTCTTTGCCTCTGCCATCACGCCCTCTATTAGGTTACGGGCTACTTCGAAAGGTTGGCCAAACAAGTCCTTTATAATCTTCCTTGCCCTTGTGTTGCCTTGTTCTGGATCGAGAATGGTGCACCCGTCGATAGCTTCTCTTGCTCGGCCTCGGCAGTAGTGAGTAAGGTAAAGAAGCCTTTGTCCAGGGTCGGTTACCTTGTTTTCAACGAACGTCTCGAACTGTTTGACAAACTTGCAGTATTGCTCAGCTTGCCCGTCGAAAACCGTTAACTCCACTCTAGGCAGATCGATCGATGGTGGTTTGTAGTCGGCGACCGGCGTGGGGTTCCCTACCTTATTGCACTCTAACCTATCGGAAGTGTCGAAGTCGCTGGTCGCATGCTCTCGCTGTTTCTGTGTACACTTCTCTGCTTCATGCGCCTGTAGTCTAGCCGAAAGTAACTGTTGCTCTAGTTCTAGTATTCTCAGCTTATATAAACCGACATCCTTATGATCAATATTGCTCTCATTAACACAAGAACTAGCACTGACAGGACTAGGCGATCTAGCATTAACTAAAGAATCATATGTACCCAAAACCTCCCCAGAGACTTGCCGTATTACTTCCTGTTCGGATTCGACTGCTTTTGATCCTTTTCTTGGCATTTTGCGTGATTTTTCCTCGTTCCAGATAGATCTACTGAGTATTTTTACGAACGTTTGAGCAATGCGTAGCCAAATTCGCAACGGATCCCGAAATCAGAAGGCGATTATCCGTGATAATTCTACGATACTAGATTATTAAGACAAACAATGACATAAACAATATACAAACCTCAATAATACGATCACAAGGACTCAACAACGAGAAACCGAATAGCAGCGTGTGAGCAGACAACACGTGCGTCACGCAGGTCCTGAACAAGGATGTGTCAAAGTAGCGCTCTGGGCGCGAACAAATAACAATTGGTCCAGAAAAACAAACCAGTTCGTAAAGACAAGTCAATAGTGTATGGAAATGAGTGATGTTGGGAAAAACACTGAATCGCGAGGGAAAAAAGGGGGATTTTCCACGACCGGCTGTTACACGGACCAACAAGGCATTTTTCTTTCAGTACATGCGCCGTCTAAGGGGCACAGCTCCGACGCCATTAGCTCTCAAAGATAGTGCCGGATCTCCAATCACTTCCCCTAGCCAAGTAGCCGAGGCTTTCAGCTCCTACTTCCGTTCAATTTTTAGCTCCATTCCCATATCATCCCACCCTACCATGCACCCGTTATCTCTGACCACTACCCTTAACCGCGTCACTATTCCCATTGGTGCAGTCGCTCAAGGTTTCCGACGGCTCAACCAATATTGCTCTATGGGTCCTGACCTAATCCACCCCCGTATTCTCAAGGAAGCCGCGGGTACATTAGCTGCTCCTTATGCCTCGCTTTTCCAGCAATGTGTTGACGATGGAGTTTTCCCCCGTAACTGGAGAAAACCAGTGATCGCACCCATCGATAAGAAGGGTAGCAGACACCTTGCTTCTGGTTACAGACCCATAAGCCTCACTGGCATCCCTAGCAAAGTTTTTGAGGGAATTCTTAAGAGTGAGATTCTTTCCCATCTTCATAGAAATATGATCCTCTCCCCGTCCCAATATGGGTTTCTTCCTGGCAGGTCATGCATCACCAATATGCTTACTGTCATGGATAGTCTAACGAAAGCCTATGATGATGGCCAGCTCTCACACGCTGTATTCATCGATTTTGCTAAGGCCTTCGATAAGGTCCCACATGCCCCTCTTCTTTATAAGCTGCAGACATACGGGATCACAGGCTCCAGGTTGGCCATCCTACGTAGCTTCCTTACCGACCGCACCTTTGTGGTTAAAGTCGGGAATGTTTTGTCTCAACCCTCCCCAGTAACAACTGGGGTCCCCCAAGGGTCGGTCTTAGGTCCTCTTCTTTTCCTGATCTATATAAACGATCTACCGACAGCCCTTCCTGCGAACATTGCCATGTACGCAGATGATGTAACCCTCTGGAGTTCAAGCGTTGAAGACCTGCAAATTGCAGTTTATGAAACAAAACGCTGGTCCGAGGATTGGAATCTCCCAGTTAATGATGAAAAATGCGTGGGTATGTCTTTCGGCAGAGAGACTGGTCACACGTTTTCCATTAATGGAGCAACCACACTGCCAAGGGTTGACCGACACAAGGTGCTCGGTTTCTGGTTAGATTGTAACTTATCCTTCTCTCATCATCACGAACTTGCGAGCAAGTCTGCCTTTCGAGTCCTAAACATGATTCGAAAGTCCTTCCCGCGCATATTTAGGGATGATTTCCCCATAATTTTCGGCACGTATATCCGACCTCTGCTGGAGTACGGTAGTCAGATAGTGCACTCTGGTCTTGTCCGAGACCGTGAGATCCTAGAAAGGGTTCAGCGGGCCTCAACCAAGGCAGTAAGTGGTCTATCCCATCTACCTTGTCCCGTCCGCCTCTCACTCCTCAACCTCTACCCCCTTGACGTAAGACGCGTAAGAGGTGATCTGTTTTTGATGTCCCACCTTTTTGAAACAGGTCAAAGCGATTGCTTCTTCTCCGTCTGTCCAGCCTCCTCTCTCCGTGGTCACAGCAGGAAAGTTTTCAAACCGAAGCCACGCACTCCACTAAGGATTAACTTTTTTAGCTATAGGGTTATTACTATGCGGAATGCACTTCCAGAAGATATTGTTCTCTCGCAGAACAAAACTATCTTCAAGAAAAAGCTAGACCTCTACTTGGGTCTCTCCCAATAATTCATTGTCAAAAAAACTAACAAAATAGATGTCTTTTGTCGCATATATGTTCATGAATGCCGCACCTCCACTCGGCTTTAGGCACTGTCCACAGTGAGACACTGCATGATGTTATGTGTATGTTGTTTTAGCTGTCACCCCCGCCCCCCCCCCCTCCCGCTTCTTTTTACTCTCGTTTCAGCTCGGTGAATCCGACAGAAGATCAAAGATTTCCCCAAGAACCGGGACAATTGGGCTCAAAGCCTCGAACCCGTGTAGTACTTCAAGACTTCAAGACTTCTATGCCTTCGCAGATCGTGTACGTGCAACCACCACTGAAGAGCGCTGCATCCAGCACATCCGGCGGCCCTGCTCGTCTGTGTCCCTGTCGAACCGCCGTCGTCGATTCCGTTGTGCCGTGCGCGCGTTCGTTATCGTGTTACAGTGGCAATGGACAGGCTGCTAGCAGCCATGTTGGTGTTCGATTAATGTAAGTGTAGGATCCTGTTGATGCACTTACTGGGACTTTATCTGCGCTACACCGGGTGTCTGCCGTTGTGTTTCGTGGATATATATTGTTTTGTGATATTTGTGGCTTCTCAGCGGATTTATAAACAGTATGAGTTCAGTTACTTCTGAGGATCAATGTGCGCGTTTGGTATGCAAGAAAAATGTTGGCCCTCGGGTCAAAGCCGTGATGTGTGATTATTTCTAGGAGTTGATTCACCTAAAGTGTACAAAAACCTACGAGGATAAATATGAGTGGCTGAGTTCCTGCAACTCCCCATTCCTGCAAATTCTATGAACAGACTGTACCACTGCAAATAAAAGAAAAAGAGAAGAATCTGACGAAGCGGCGAACCAGGCACCCGCGGCACCGTGGGCAACAAGCCTCAGGTCCCGCGCAAAGTCGCTTTAGGCGCTACAAACAGCCCATTGAGAGCAATGAAAAAGCAGCGCCGAAAGAAATCACCGACAAAGCCGAAGTAGCTGTATGTTCGGAAGACAACACTTCTGTTCCGAAGGTATCGAATGCAGCCGGCGGAGATACAGGTCCCGATCCATGGCAGGCGGAAACCATGGGTCAGTGGAAAACAGTAAAGCCACGTCAACGGATGGCGCCGCCACCTAGGACCCAATGCTTCCTAGTCGTGAATCTGCCGGAATCAACCGAGTCGGCGCCTCAAAATAGATTAGAGCACGACATGTCTCTTCTACGGGACATTTTCGCCAAGATATTCTCCATAAATGAGGAAAACTTGGCAAATAATGTGAAGGTCAAAGCCGTCTTTCGCTTAGGGAAAATAAATGAGAATGGTAACCCTGGTCCGCTCAAGGTGGTCTTGGGTTCCGATGAGGAATGCCGCGGGGTGCTACAGCGGTCCTACAGACTAAAAGGAGAGAAACAGCGACTCCTTTGAGATCTTGACCTCGAGGAAAGAGAGAGGCACCAGTTAGCGTTGAAATAGCTCCGCGAACGCCAGGCAAATGGAGAAACAGGTCTTTTTAACTGGGATTTTCGTGTTAAACGGAGACGTCTTCCACTGAGATGGGAACCGTTCACTCTCAATGGCATCATCAACCAGGCGGCCCCGGCGGCGGAGATGTAATGAGGGTCTGTGAGGAGAGGGAAGACAGAAGAGGACATACACTTATCATGTCGTTTAATGTCAGGAGTCTGTTGAACAAGTGAGATGAGCTCGAGGCATGGGTGGTTCAGCACTCGCCAACATTGGTCGCCTTGACGGAGACGTGGCTTACCAGTGAGGTGCAGGATTCGGAAGTGGCTGTCTCAGGATACACACTCTACCGTGTTGATAGGAGCCAAGCTCGGGGAGGAGGAGGCGTGGCGATGTACATTTGAGCTGACGTCCCTTCGCCACAGTTGGATCGCCTGATAGACCCGGAGGACTTTGAAAAATCTATTTGGTGTCGCGTGAAGTTGACAGCCAGTGGATTTGAGTCTGTCGGAGTCATTTATTGTCCCCAGGAGCAGATCCTCGGGAAATACTGACTGGCGTAAGACGTTGGGCTGGTGATGGTTACTGTCTAATTTTGGCAAACTTCAACTCGCCGAATGTGGACTGGGAGAACTTACGGTGCACTGCAGGAGCGGATTCATTTTCCCGCGAGCTTCTTTCAATGGTGCTAGAACTTTCTTTGTACCAACACGTCAG
The DNA here is from genome assembly GCA_948099385.1 of Fasciola hepatica. Classification (NCBI taxonomy): domain Eukaryota; kingdom Metazoa; phylum Platyhelminthes; class Trematoda; order Plagiorchiida; family Fasciolidae; genus Fasciola; species Fasciola hepatica. The sequence goes on along the minus strand of CANUEZ040000012.1, from coordinate 446,816 downwards.
AAGGCCGACCCGAACCCAGGATCACCATACTTCTATCCTAGATCTGGTGATATCTCCGAGGCGGTCCGATGTTGATCAGACTGAGTACCTACCGCCACTAGGGTGCAGTGACCATGCAGTGTTGACCATCATCTGGAAGAGAGGAGCGACGTTTGTTCCCAAACCACAGGGTGGACTCAACGTCTGGCGAATGCTGTTCCAACAAGCCGGGGAGGCTGCATCCTGAGTGATGTGGTATCCGCCAGAACCGTACGACATAGGCAGGGCTTGGGGAGTGATTCGGGATGAAATCCTTCAGTTATGCCGAACTTTTGCTCCACCATCCAGACAGCGACCGCATTCAAAAGGCCCACCTTGGTTTGACTCACAACTTGGGCGTCTTTTGAAGCGTCGTAACCGAGCATGGAAACAATGTCAAGCGACTGGAGAGCAATATGACCGATACCGCACCATTCAGAATCAGTGTACCCAAATGAAGCGAGAAAAGCGACGTATCTTCGAGGAGACGTTAGCAATAGACTCGGTTCGAGCACCCAAACGCCTGTCCGCATATCTGCGACGGAGAACGCGAACCACAACTGCAATCCCAGGCCTACAGGACGGACACTCGCTGGGAGTTACAGATGAACACAAGGCAGAGATACTGGCGAGACACTACTTGTCAGTCTATGCTCCTGAACAGAGGCACAATTGTCCCTCACACATTGCCGTAGGTGCCCCTCAAATGTCGTGCCAAGAACTCACCGAGGAAGAAGTGGCGGCAACCATGCGCACCATCAGAGTCAACCAATCCCCGGGACCTGATGGTGTTCATCCTTTAGGGGTAAAGGAGCTGGCCGATGTGTTAACTCAGCCGGTCACGCGACTGTTCAACGCGTCTTTAGCAGCGGGAAAGCTCCTCCAAGAATGGAAGAAAGCGGTCGTCGTACCGCTGTACAAAGGTGGGGCGAAGGCTGAGGCTGTCAACTACCGACCTGTCAGTCTAACACCGGTGGTAGGAAAGGTTATGGAGCGCCTGCTGGCAACGCGAATCCGGGACCATATTGGGGTATACGACCTACTTTGCCGACAATAACATGGTTTTTGGAAAAGTAGGTCGTGCCTGACAAACTTGGTAATCGCACGAGAACACTGGACGATGGCCAAGGCCGAAGGACACCCTACGGACGTAATCTTCGTGGATTTTAGCAAAGCTTTTAACAAAGTCCTGCATGGCCGTCTATTAGGTAAGCTTAAGGCTCTTGGTGTAGTAGATCCCTTGATTCTGTGGATAGAGGACTTTCTAAAAGGTAGGACCTTTGCAATACGAGTAGCACAGTCACTGTCAACTTGGCAAGTGGCAACTAGTAGTGTTACACAAAAATCGCTTTTGGGTCCGCTCCTCTTCCTGGCCTATATCAATGATCTACCACCAGTTTTTCAATCATCGTGTCTCATCTACGCAGACGGCCTTAAGATCTGGCGCACGATTACATCAAATGCAGTCGAGCTCGTTCTTCAGGAGGACATCGATGCCCTTGAGAGATGGCCAGATCTGTGGTCACTGCCAGTCAACACCGACAAGTGTGCGCATGTGCGAATAGAAGCACCGTCCAGCAGTGGGATGTACAATATACACGGGGCACCCCCTCGGCGTTCTGTCTGCGAAAAAGATCTGGGAGTGATGGTGGCCTCGTCACTAAAAGCGAAGCACAACACTGATGGAGTTAGTTCGTCAGCGTGGAGTATCATCGGGCCGATTACTCGATCATTCAGCCATCTCACTCAACGCCTTCAAGGTGTTGTATGCAACCCATGTGCGCCCCAGGTTGGAATACGGGGGGCCAGCGGTTTTCCCTTGTACGTTGGTAGAAGTGGCAAAGTTGGAAAGAGTAAAGAGAGGCGCAACCCGCCTTATCGGAGGGCTACGCAGGGTCAGCTACGAAGAGCAGCTGAAGATCACAGGGCTGTTTCCGGTGGCTTATCGGAGAGTCCGGAAGACCTGATCTTCACCAGGCGTGTCATCAGAGGCGACTTCGACCCAGAACTACGTGCAGAGCTCCCTCTCCGCGGACATGGCCGTACGAGGGGACATCCGCTAACTCTAAGGAAACTGCAGTCGGTGGGCCTCCCTCTGGTGTACCGTCCATCTCGGAGGGTAACTAATCTATGGAACTCGCTGCCAGCCGAAGTGGTGGAAGAGCCTAACGACAAGTTGTTCGAGCTCAGTGATGTAGACTCACGTACGTGAGTCTACATCACTGAGCTGTAGTGAGGAAGCTTACACGGTAGAGATACTCTCTGCCTCTATCATGAAGAATGAATGCTCATGGTTTTTTCTGAGTTTTTGTATTTTTCAGATCGAACCCGTGAACCCCCCACGGAAGACACTGACCCTTGCATACCGCAAGGTGTTGGAGTACTTTGGTTTAGACCGTCATTCCAGTCTTCTTCAGTGTGAGTGTTGGTGCCTGCTAACACACTTACTGAGCCTCAGCTGGTCGATTTTTGCTTTTTTTCTGTTTGTAAGGCTAGTCGTACTACCAAGTCATTTCCTTAGTTAAATATTCCCAAGTGGCACTGCCGGGCTGTAAGGTTGGTTAGACCTTATCATGCTGTTTCCTTATTACGTACGTTCGCTAGTCCTTCCCAACACGCTTGGACCACCTGTTCGTTACAGTGGTACTCTGTAATATACCATCACGATCACAACGACATTGTTTCCCACAACCCGTGAGAAGGAGAACACTATAGGTAAGGAGAGAGTGGTTAATGTATGTTGGAGAAGCGTGCGTGTAGCGTGCACGGGCAACGTTCAAGTGGCCACCACGCTTGGTGGCGCGAGTTCACATAAACACTGCTGTGTGTTAAACAAATAATCAGGATTGAATGCCACTACAGGGCTGAAGCTAGGCAAACGTTTCACTGTAATAGGCTAGCTCTTAGCAGAATATTTCGTACTTACTGGATAAACCCACGTAGGCTGTTATGAAGTTTTCTGATTATTATAAATATGTGCATAAGTAATACAAGCTTGGTTCAAATGGCTAGAATCCTTGTGTTCCTAACAAATATATCCTATTGTTGTTGATGAATGCCGTTCGGATTTGTGGCATTGGACCAGTTTATATGGCGGTGAAGGTAATAGAATAAAACAGAATTCTAGAACTAATGGGCAAATGATAAGTAGGAAGGAGACACCCATTTACGGAGAAAAATCAGGCAATGGGCCAAGCCTATCCGGGGCCCATTAGTGTCTCGGTAGCCCACTGTTTCCAGTGGAACTGCTCATCAAATGCCCCAAATGGGCGTGCTGCTTGGGGTTGCTTTATACTCCCCGATGGACAAATATTCAGTAGCACACAGCTAAGTTCTCAGAGCTTGATCGAAAAATATAGTTATTGCAATCAAAGATTACAATAATACGGGGCAGTTTATGAACTAGGACATTCAAGGTCGTCAGTTTGCAGGGTTGTATAAAAAACGAGCGAAATAAGAAACAATAGAGCACTGGTAAGCGGTCATGCGTGCACAAGTCACTTCATGGTCGTTACGGGTGGGAGAAGAGAAAGTACATGCTGAAGTCATTGTGAAGCGCGTGATGTAAGTCATTCAAAATTCTCTCGGAGAATGTTTTGCACAATAGTGCTGCGTTGAATGCGAGATATGATGATGTCTGTTAGATATCTGCGAGGTATTATTGGCGGCACACTCCCAGTGTGCCAAACAAAACACGGTACAATCGGGGAGGAATGGATGGGCAGTTCGAGTCCATGACTTATTTGTAGGCGCAATACTGCCAGGTTGTCCAAGCCAAAGCAGGTGGTCTTCTTATAGGCCTACAACCGGAGCCTTTAGCTATGTAAAGCTCAACCCGCAAAGCAGCGGGACGAAACGTGGCTTCCGTAGTCCGCTGGGGGCCGGTGACTGAATACTCAGTTCATACGCCCTTGGAATGGGGCTAAGAATCCTGAATGCCCAGTACACCTCTCCGCCACAGATGCCGGTGAGCATACCGTTGTGCGCCTCATACACCACCTGTGATTGGTTTGGAATCAGGGTTTAGCCATCTCCTTTAGACTGACTATTAGTCAGCCAACCCGGTGAAGAACGCCGGGCATTCGCTTTCGTCCTCTCACTTTGTTGGGAACACCGCCACGAAAAGGCAGTGAGTAGGACTTCCTCAGCAGAGGCTGTGCTAAACGCACAGCCACTTGGGAGCATATCGAGGGGCTTTCAGGACGAGTAGCCAACTTGGAGCCTGAGACGCCCACCCCCGACCATACTGAGGCCAACCTCGTGTATTCTCCCTGGACCTAAGTGCCTAGTAGTGTGTGGTAAGTAACGCTCACGGTTGCCACCTGTGCGAAACGTACAGTTACGCAAATTGTAGACGGGGAGTGATCGGCGGACCACCATAGAAGCCTCCTCTTAGGAGACCACCCGCAAGGAGGCCTTTGATTAAAGAGCTTGTCCACAGGATGGAAATGTCGAACATGATAACGCAAGTGAAATAAGTACTTGTTTGCAGTTCCTTAAAATGACGAGGCCGTTTTTGGGTTCAGACCGCAGCTGCAAACTTTCCCGACCTACGGCGATATCTTCTGCTGAGGACATCCAGTCACCTAGAAGAGAGGAGACATATCGATAAAAGAGACGTGTAAAGTCACTCTTAAATAAATGATTTCCTAAGAAAGTAAATAATTGATCAGAACCACTTTGTTTGCGGTAAAGATAAATTGACAGTATGGGCCCCATCATCGTCATCATCATCATCATACAGCGTTAAACAGTAAGGCAAGCCCCACTGACCACTGCCTTTCTCACCATGTTGCACGTTGAATTAGAAAGCATGAATATACAAGATGGACAGGGAGTGGAACTACAGGGGTGGGAAAAGGGAAAATTCCCTAACAGCCAAATCACGGAATACACAGTCTAACTGTACAAACGCACACCGATCAATCGTTCTGATTCGACAGAAAGTGATAACACGATCGCCACTGTTGGGGGTTCGCTGCCATATCCTTCAGTGTCTCCAGCCAACTGGTTGATGGATCTTTTGGACCTCAACCACAAAGAAGTGAGGCAACTACTTTTCCTAATTTTGCTGTACATTTTCTCATTCCTTGCTGCCACGCCATCTGTTGACTTCCATGTGGTTTCTTCCACTCCCTAGGAGGAACAGAGAATAGGACACGGTACGGTAGGAGTGTGTCTGCCATACGTAACACGTGCCCTAACCAACGAAGTCTAATAATCTGGATACGCTGCGACAGAACGTTCTCCGAATTAATGCCCAATACTAGCTTCCCGACCTCAGTATTGCTCACTCGACTATTCCACCCAATGATAGCGATACTACGCACACATCGGTGGTCGAAAACCTCAAAACGACGAATATCTTCCACACGCAGACTCCAAGTCTCGCAACTGTACAACAAAACTGAATGCACTGGGGCACATTACAGACGACCATCAAACTTCAGCAAAATATCAGGTCGGCGCCACAAGTGCTTCAGTCCAGCGAACACCACCCGAGCCTTGGATATTCGTGTGTTCACCTCTACTACAGTGCTGTAAGGTTGGTTAGACCTTACTTCGCGGTTTCCTTAGTAAACGCGTGCTTCGGTCCTTTGTACTGCGTGGACCACCTGCACGTTACTCTAATGCTCGGCACTGTACGAATATGTTAACCAGAACAGTATTCTCCACGCCCCGTGAGAACGAGAAGGCGATTGGGAGAGATAGTGGTTAGCGTATATTTTAGGAGTGTGCGTGAGAGCGTGCGCAAGAGCAACGGTCAAATGGCCACCGCGCTTGGCAGTCAGAGTTCAGTTAAACAATAAACGTGGTAAAAGTACGAATGAAGATGGCAACCGCTACAGTGCTCTCATCCATCGTCACGCTGCTTCCGAGGTAGGTGAAGTGGTCGACAACTGCCAGCACCTCCCCATCAAACATCAAGCTCGGAATCGTTGACTTCCAGCCTTGTAACATCACTTTACACTTTGAAGGTGCAAAGTGCATGCCGAGTGGAGCTACAGTTCTTGAGAGTCTATCTAGTGCACGTTGAACATGTTACGTGGATTCCAACAGGCAGACAACGTCGTCCGCGTAATCTAGGTCACGTAGCTTTCCACTATTTCCCAGTTCAGTGCCCACATCCTGGAGATTTCCTAAGGCATTGTTCATTATCTCGTCCATGAGAAGTTAGCTATTCCTGTCGAGCACCACTCGTCGTTTCGAACCGACTGGATAATTCACCGTAAACTTTAACGCGGCCCGACGTATGAGAGTACAATGACCTTAGTAGATTCATGAACTTCTGTAGCATACCTTTCCGTTGAAGAGCGTTGAATAGCGCCGTCTGGTCAACTGAGTCGAAGGGACCTTTCAAGCCTAGGAAAACCACTATTGTCGGTCGGCTGTGTGTGTGACGCACCTCTAGTAATTGACGAAGGGTGAAAATCTGGTTGATGCATCCTCGACCTGGGCGAAATCTCGCCTGTTGTTCGCGAGCGTTCCTCTCGCTAGCCGGTGTCACGACGCAGCAAAATCGAAGCTAATACCTTGGTGACTATCGGAATGAAGCTAATCTCACGACGATTACTACAGTCATTGCGTATTCCCTTCTTGAAGATGGGGACAATCAATAACTCATCATAATAGCGGGATATGTTCCTCCTTCCAAACTTCACGGATCAAGACGGTTAGTAATTTTATCACAGCATTTCCACCCGGTTTGAAAAAGGACTGGGGGAAATTCGTCAGGACCTGTCGCTTTCCCTCGCTTTAGCAGTCGAATGCATGACTCTACTTCTGCTTCCGATGGGGGTTCAAGTGATACTGCCTAGGGAATCGCAGTTGTTGACACAGGAGTAACTGCATTAGTGCGCGGCCAGCTAAACTGTTCCCCGAAGTATTCGGCCCAACAGTCCAGCCTTTGCTGTTTGCCATGCATGTGTTCTGCATTTCTATCGCACATCGTTTCACTTACCTGGGTTCGCCGTTCACCAGTGTCACAAATACGTCTGAACAATCTTTGACTGTTACCTGAAGTAGCTGCTATTTTCATTTCTTCGTCTACCTTCACCCACCAATTTTCATGATCATTCTTAAGGCTTTTCGTAACTTGCTTCTGCAGATGTCTTCGTACCGTATTCATCCCCTTACAGTTCAAGAGCTGACGTTTTTCCTCTATTAGCCTGATTGACTCTGGAGCAATCCAGTATCTCTGATAGACATAGGATCTAGGACCACAGACGAAACGTGCTCTCACGTTCATTGCCAGGATTGCCTGCTGGATATGGGCCCAATGCTCATCTACGTTGCTGTTCGTCGAGGTTGCTAGCTCATGTGCTAACTTCTGTTCATACCGGGTGCGGACTTCTGTATTAGAAAAACAGTTAGACTGTGTATTCCGTGTTTTGGCTGTTAGGGCGTTTTCCCTTTTCCTACCCCTGTAGTTCCACTCCCTGTCCATCTTGCATATTCATGCTTTCTAATTCAACGTGCAACATGGTGAGAAAGGCAGTGGTCAGTGGGACTTGCCTTACTGTTTAACGCTGTACAATGATGATGATGCCCACCTAAGCAAGCTTTTGATGTACTAAGTTTGCCAACTTGTTCACTGAAGTCACCAGCTAGCACTACAATGTCAGAACCTTTGTTCCTGCTAACGAAATTGGTGAATTCATCATAGAACTCATCCTTCCGCATGTCAGAGCTGCAGTCTGTAGGAGCGTATGCCGAGATCATAAACAAATGGCTCTTAGCACAGCTATCCTTTCAAGCGCCGACTGACCCCTGGAGTCTAACCGCACATAAACGACTATTAATCCGGATCCAGTCTTAAAGAGTAGCTTTGGCCTTGTCAGTTACCACGTTGACCTTTAGCTCGAGCTACTTCGTCTCCTGAAGTGTGCAGGAAATACCTAGAGCAGATGCCAGAAGCAGTTAGTCGAATCACGCTGCTCGAATCCTGGATACGCGTTTCACTTACGCAGAAAATGTCAATCTTCAGGGTATCTATCGTGAGCGCTAGGTAAGCCTGCTGACCGGCCTGCATGAGTGTGCGCACGTTGAGGGAGCCGAGATTCAGAGACTGACGAGGCTTGAGAAGGTGTGAGTTATGCGATTGTGGATTATCTACAGCGCTTTCTGACAATGAACCATTGCGAGTATCGGCCGTGTTAACAGTGGGAGCATTAGGGGTAGATACAGGGGGCAAAGAGAGGTGGTTGGGGACAGAAGACAAAAGTTGAATACAGGAGGGGGAACTCTGAGCAGTAGCCCACTTATCACTACCCACCCCGCTCGATGGAATGGGTAGCACGGCCCTGATTATCCTGCTCGACGACCGACGCAGTATGGAATTCCTCATATTCGTGCTGCTCATGAGAGATGTTGGACGGGTATTGCTAAGGTGTCCAGTCGCAAATCAGAACGATTAGGGTTCTCAATCAAAGCCTTTGGTTCTAAGAAGAACCTGTGCGCAAGGTAGCGGGGCGGCTGAGTGGAAGCCCATTTGCTTGGATCAATTATTCTTCCACTGATTTTACCGACTGAGCTGCCAGCTCAGATAGACCTCCAAGCTGGGGGACCAGGAGACTGGACTTTGTCTGGCCTCTACAGATTGACCTGTCAGGTGTTTCCATCCCCGGCTTACAGAATACATCCTGTATAGCTCTTTGGGTCATAGAGGCGCGCAAGCCATTACACCACGTCAAGGTGCAGTCTCGTCGTGGTGGCCCCAAGGAGGCAGGTAGAAAGTCGTTGTTAGGCGAACAAAAACAGTGCAACTAGTGTTCGTGGCAATAGTTGCATAAAATCAACCTCTAAGAGGGACATACGGAAAAAAAGAGAATATGTGGTTACAGGCGGCAAGTGTTGGCGGTTGGCTCTCCACGAGAGTCACTGAGGAGAGCCGCTGTAGCTGGCTACCCAGCCCGGAAAACCTCGAAGATTCAACGCGAGAGGTAGGATTTCTTCGGTGCTGCTATGATGTCAGTAGGTTTTTCTCTCCGTTCACCTCAGTGGGTGACCTAATACAGGTTCACCTAAGTGAATGAGTGTCGTGGCCTACCTTTCCGCTAACTTATGGATCCTGTGTATGGGTACCAGAGGGCATCCGGGTTCGTGTCCTTGGCAGACGTGCGAACAGTGCGGGTTCGCTCTAAAACCCCGAGCTCTTAATGAGGGCGCCATGCGACGACGGACAAGCAGAATATCAACAAAAAGTATGGCAGGAAAAAAAGTTAGATGACTGCCTTGTGGAGGGAACCTTCTTGTGAGGAGCAGGAACATGGGAGAAAATAATGAATCAGCAAAAGGTTTTTTATCCCTATGTTTTAGGGCTTTTATTTTAGGTTATGGAATGAAAAATACAGTATCTGCGGAACGAACGGGTTTTCTTGGTTACTCGGCCGCGCTTGGAGGTCTGGGTAAGCGGCTTTGGACTGAAGATTATGGCCGGACGGTCCAACGACTGAGTCACCGACTCCGATGTCGTTGGCGTACGAATCGCCGGTGTCATGGCTCGTATTCTCGGAAAGTTCGGTGGAATTTAATCGAAAGGAATGGACTCCGCCAGAAAGGCCGGTTTAAGTCGGTCGATGGTAACCGTATCTCTTCTGTCGCTATTACTTTTACTTTTGTGCAACTATCTCCTACTAAAGGATGAGTCAGCCTCATGAATATCTCGTATCATGGCTGACCACGCGCGGCGGTTGGAAGCGAGTTCGGTGCAGATCGCGATCCATTTTTTTCTTTCATTGGCGGGCACCACAGATTGACCGCAAGCCTAGGCGCTTTACATCCTTCTCGACAGTGTTGATCCGAGTTTTGAACTGGCCACCGGGGCGACTGCGCCATCCAGAGCAGGGTTCAGGACGGAATGTTTCTTCGATTAGTTCCGTCTTGAGACGCTGTAGGATTTGACCCAGCCACCACAGTCGACGGTCCTGGAGGAAGTCGAAGAGTTTGTCAGTTCTGCAGAACCGTTTCCTAACTTCGTCGTTTGCTACGCTGTCGCGCCAATTTGTCTTCGAAATAAATCGCAGGTACCAGTGATCAAACACCAGTTTTCTAGTGTCCTCAGCTCTCAAGGGCCAGGTTTCGCAGCTGTAACTGAGTACGGGGCATAGCGGCACGGTAGATACACACCTTGGTCCGAAGGCTGATTTCACTGCGGATCCACAACGCTCGTCGTAGGTGAAGAAATGATTTTCTGGCGTTGTCTATCCGGAGCATTACTTCTTTCTTCTGTGGTGAACTAAATACTTTCGTTTCATCCCATGTTTCGTTCACACTTTTGGTAATAGTTCTCTGATTCCATTTAGCTGTAGGATCCGATTTCAAACTAATTAAAGCCTACAAACGGCCGTTCCGACTCCATTTGTTTCGCCTGTGCTTGTTTGTTTGTAATCGATCGGTACACCTTCACCTGATCGTTCGAAAGCAGTTTAGAGCCTAGATACTTGAATGATGGAACACATTTGTTCAGTAGATCATTGATAGACAGCTGTTGAGCTGTTGGCCCTGGGCAAGTTGACATGCTTTTGGTTTTTGTAGTGTTTATTTCAAGCCTGATGGACTTTGAGAAGAAACCGATTCAATCGAGGACTGTTTGGAGCGTGACGGGAGACTCCACTAGCATAACAATGTCATCCGCGAACTCTAGGTCCGAGTTGTACGTCTCCCGACTCAGTTGGATACCAGGATAGTCAGTCAGTGCCCGTCTCATTTCCGAGTCGGTCGCGTAGCTGAACAGCACTGGTGAAAAAGGACAGCCCTGTCGGACGCCAGTAGTGAGTGTGAACTCAGATGACTTCACTATACAAACGTACCCGCGCCCTAGTGGACGACTAGTATCCTCTCAGAAGCCTTGCGAGTTTAGCGGGCATCCCGTTGGATTCCCTTATCACCCAGAGACACTCCCGGTTAAGTGAATTAAAAGCGACCCGAAAGTCGATAAAACAGGCTACTGTTGGCTGTTGGAACTTGTAGCGATGCTCCAGTGTTCGATGTAGTGTGAAAATGTGGTCCACGCAGCCTCTACCACTGCGAAAGCCCCCTTGGTTTGGTCGGGTGCGGCGGTCTCTCGCAAATGAGAAGCGGTTGAGCAGCAGCACTCAGAAAATCTTCGCAGCCACCTCAACCAGGCTGATCTCACTATAGTTGTCGGACACGAATTTGTCCCCTTTCTTTGGGATGGGTAGCAGAACGGACGTGCCTCAACCAGCCGGAAAGACTTCTCGCCCTGCGGAGCCAAATAGGTTGTGCAGTCTGTTGGTCAATGATGACAGGCAGCACTTGTAGACTTCAGGTGGAATGTCATATTCTCTAGCAGCCTTTTTGTTCTTCAGATGGTCGATGACTGTGGCGATTTCAGTTCTGCTCGGTGAATCGCAATTGGCATTGTACGGCTCTGCAAGAACTGGGGGTAGTAGGGCCTTCGTATGAACTAATGGTCGGTTAAGCAATCGATAGAAGTGCTCTACCCATTACTCTATTTTTCTGCTCAGGTATGAGCTGACCAGCTGTTTCGCGCAGGAGTGACTCCTGCTTGCAGTGCCTATTCGACGCGTTTCAAATGAGGTGAAATAACTTGCCGAAATCACTGATCCCTGCTGCAATCTCAAATTTTTCAGCTTCTCCCATCCAGTACCGCTTACGATCAGCTCTAGTAGAGCGCGAGGCCTTGCGTTGCCATCTGCGGTGTTCCCCAACTCCTGATATCCGGGCTTCGTGTGCTTTAGCCGACAGTTAAAGCGTAACCTCAGAGATTCAGTCTTTTAAATGCAATTCAGTTTTCCCTCGTTCTTTTAGAGCAGCTCCTCTAATTGTCGATTTGATCACCATCCACTGTTCTTCTACTGGAGTTGAACCCAGTGATACGTTGGTTACTGTGGGTAATCGGGTGGTGATTGCGTTTGAGAGCACTTGGCATTTTTCTGACATTTCCAGGGCCGTGACATTTATGCGGGTCGATGGGGCGTGCGGATAGATGGGGTCTGAAGCACGCACGAACAAGAGTGTGCATGTTTCTAAAATTATTCATAGAGATTCACGAGAATATGGTACGAGGCGGTGTTCCAAGCACCGCTCGGGACTGTTGTACTACTCGGTCGCCCAGTCTGGAGTAGGAAGTAAGTCGACGGTACCTCATCCGGTCTTTTTGTTCTAGGATGCACCTCTAACCTTCGCATACCCAAGTGCAGACAGCAAGACAGTAGAATTGTTCCAGATAAGCCGATGACCTGTTGTGCGGCTCATCCATCTCTTCCGGAATACCTGGGTCGGGTAGGTTGGTCAGTTTCCCGTTGTGGCCGTTGGATCGGTAGATCTCGTCCGCCTGTTCAGGTGTATCTGTCATCGCATGGCGGACACCACATCGCCGAGGATTTTAGATCTTGGTTACCTTCAACCTAGTTTAGCCCGCCTGTCGAGCGGTTTACCGGGGTTTGGCCGCTGATGCATGCATCAGTTTCGTGGAGCCACAGGTTGGCGCTGGGTGAATGGTGAAGACCAAGGAGATGGCGGATGCCCCAAGAAACACGACAGTCGACCAACTCAGAGGTGCTACGCGCACGCGTATCGACCCGTCGCAAGCTGTGCACAAGTTGGACAGACAACGTGAATCAGTTAATGCGGAGCGCACAATGCATATCGGTTTAATTTCTAACCCCTAGACCAAAGAGCGACGGCAAAATTAACCAATGGTGTAGCTCGGAGACAATTAATTTGTCGCAGTTTTACGCCGTTCGAGGTTCGGTTGACTTTCACCTCATATGTGAAAGCTAGAAAGACCTCTCGGGAGAGTTGCAGTCTCTATCCCTGCGGTATCCTGTCACTAGTGGTGTTCCACAAAGTTCCATCCTAGGCCCACTGCTATTCCTTTCTTTTGTAAACGACCCTCTGCAGACATTGCAGCCCCAGTGTCTCATTTATGTCGATGATGTGGAAATTTGGAGCACCATTCGGTCACAAGGGTATTGTAAAATGCTTCAACTGGATTTTCATGCACTGGTACAATAGTCCAACCAACGGGGCCTGTCGATAAATCTCAACTGATGCGTAGCGGCAGAATAGAAACAATTACTCGGCGATGGGCCAGCGACTGCAAATTGGATGTTGAAACTGGGTCATTTACCGGACAACTGACTTTACATTTGACCCGGTCAATAAAGAGATAAGGAAGATGAAACTCTGCGCCATACGTGACAACATTGCGGGAATAATTGGAACCAATAAGAACAAGTGGGCTGGTTTTAAGCAGCGTCTAACTCTGAATAGAAAACCAATGTTGCGCGCACCACGAGAAGCTAGCGAACAGCTCTCGTCTGACATCATTTTCTTTTCCGTCATCACTTTTTGTGTTGTTGGACAGAATCGAAGAGCAAGCAAGGTGACCACATCGCAAACTAGTAGCATTCGGTGAGGAACTAATGAAAGTGCAAGACTAACGTGCGACTTCATTGGAATAGTTTTTGAGAGGGCGAGGGGATAGGTAAAGTATATATCTCGATCACCGACCGGTATGCGGTATTTTGTATCAAGGGTTCATTATCAGGGCGAAGCGTGCTCATGCTGATCAACATTCAGGGTGCCTCCAAAATGGTTCATTATGATCGGGGATGAGTGTCCCAGGCCCCAAGTTGGCTACTCGCCTCGAACGCCTCTCGAAATGCTCCCAAATGACCGCGCATCCCAAATAGTTTCTGCTAAGGAAATCCTGCAAGCTGCCTTCTTGTGGCGGAGGTGTTTTCACAAAAGTTTGAGGAAAAAGGCAAACGCCCGGGACTCTCCACCGGATTGACTGACTAATAGTCGGTCTGGGGGAGATGGCCAAACCCTAATTCCAAACCAACCATGAATGGCTTATGAAGCGCACAACACTATGGTCACCGGCATCCGTGGTGGAGGGGTGTACTGGGCACCCATGATGTCTAGCCTCATCGGAATGGCGTATGAATTGATCGGTGTTGCCATCTTCAAGAAGGGCTTGCGCAGTAACTGCGCTAATCATAGAGATATAAGCCTAATCCCGATAACTTCCAAGTTGTTAACGTGTCATTTTTTGCAGGTTGTACAACACGCGTGATAACAGCTGTTAGAGCACCGTTGGGCTTTCCAAAGGCCAACAGTCGTTGTGTTTCTAGACATTCGCGCGGCCTTCGACTCCATCGATAGGTTTGCATTGTGGCACTGTTTGTTGGGAAATGATGTACCTGAGAAGTGTATCGATCTTCAGAGAGTTGTATCGTCATACCTCAGGTGGATTTAGGGTTTATGACCAACTTTTGCCATCCTTTGCTGCCTCCAGTGGAGTACAACAAAGCAACCCAATATCCCCGATTCTTTTCAACTTTGTTGTAGAGAACGTCCCGCAGAACGCTTTGTCTGGTCTTCCAGACGGTAGGGTTAAACTCCTCCAAAGGAACACAGTTTTTGACTTAGAGCACACCGGTGGTATCGCCTTGCTGAGCAACAGTGCACATACAATTAAACACTCATTAGACCGCTTCTGTTCTGTTCAGATAACCATTACCCATGTACTGGGTGCGGTGGCTTTTTTTGTTTATCTCCCAGCGGCAATCTCAAAGGAGATAATGAAGGAGAAAAGGTTATGAAAGGAGTAACGGGAGAATTATATTATTGGAACTCAGTCGAGGAAAGTTTGCGGATGCAAGAGCGCCACTGATCGCGGCATCTAGCCATACCCCCCAACGTATCTAACCATTGAGTGGGAGGGTCTCTTGGACCCCACCCAGGAAGTCTAACACGTCCTACATGACCAAGTCCCCTAGTTAGGCTTTTCATTACCTTTCTATCATGTCATGGACTGGCAACCCTTCTCAGCTTCCAACCGGTACCCGCCTCAGCAAACATAGCACGCCGAGGAATGCTGTCAGGGACATGCGTAACATATGTCCCAACCATCGTAGCCTGATGAGCAGAAGTGTTTCATCTAATGATTTGATCCCTGAACCTAAGACTTTCCACTGAACCTCAGCATTGCTTACACGGTATCCCCATCAAATTCAAGCAATACTACGAAGACATCGATGTTCGAATACCGACAATCTTCATATTTCCTCCACCTGCAGTGGCCATGTCTCCAAACCATACAGAAGCGCGGGCCTGACTGCTGCAGCGTACACTCGACACTTGGTAGGTAAACGGATGTCATATCGACGCCACAGATGACTTAGGTTGGCAAACGCCAACGGAGCCTCCTGTGTACTCGAAGACACCTCGTCCGATATCCGATCTCCGGGTGAGATGCAGCTCCCCAGATAACAGAACATGTCCACTACGTTTATAATCTCCCCAGACACTGAAAGGTTTGGCGTTGGACCAACCCAGTCCTGCAACAGCGCCTTGCACTTTGAGGGTGCAAAACGCATACCGAACATTGCTACACAGTTACTCAAGCTGTCTAGAATAGTTTTCAACTTACCTTGATCTTCGTCAGCATACTCAAGGTCTGATACTTTTCAACCTGGGAAAAGTTCAATGCCGCTATCCTCACCTGACAAAAGTGCAGCCTCTAGGACCATATCAGTCATAAAGTTAAGGAGAAAAGGAGAGAGGGAGCAACCCTGACGTACACCCTTTTTGTGGTGAACTCGGGCGAAAGATCACCGTAAGCTCGAACTCGGCTTCGGCCGTTCATATAAAAGGATTTTACAATGAAAATGAATTTAATATGATTCATCATGCAGCTTGGACGCTCAACTCACCATTGAAAACCATGGAAGCACTGTACAGCTGTTTCATCCTTGTTGGGAATCATCAGCAGCGCACATCCACCGAGCCCCCACGGGGACTCGAACCCGGGGTGAACGACTGTGAATCGAACACCTTAACCGCAAGGCTATCCGGGCTGGCTCTCAACGGGTTGTTGAACATCTACACTAAATGATATAGCACCCTTCCGTCACTGGCTTTTGCAAATAGTAACCAAGCTCTGTAGGTTGTTCATAACGGAATGCCTTCTTTGTACTTAGGTCCCTACAAAGAAGTCATCCATCATAGGAGTCGATCGCTGTGTGGGAAGCGGGTTGTTACCGTTCAAAAGCCAGTGGCGGAAGGGTGCTATATCATGTAGTGTAGATGTTCAACAATCCGTTGAGAGCCAGCCCGGATAGCCTTGCGGTTAAGGTGTTCGATTCACAGTCGTTCACCCCGGGTTCGAGTCCCCGTGGGGGCTTGGTGGATGTGCGCTGCTGATGATTCCCAACAAGGATGAAACAGCTGTACAGTGCTTCCATGGTTTTCAATGGTGAGTTGAGCGTCCAAGCTGCATGATGAATCATATTATATACAAATCAAATCTACTACTCAATTGAAAATGAATTTCTCTGGTACACCCTTCAGCAAGAGGCAGTGCCAGAGAACTGTGAGATCAATTGAGTCAAAGACCGCTTTAAGATGGAGAAAAACGGAGACAGTGGGCCTACAGAAAGTGTGTCGATGTTCTAAAATTTGTCGAAGAGTGAAGATGTGATCAATACAACCTCGACCATGTCTAAACCCATCTTGAGTCTCGCGCGAGCACTGTTCGCGAGCGTTAGATAAGCGGTGGAGAATAATCCCAACGAGCAGCTTGGATGCGATGTTAGCCAAACTTATTCCCCTGTGGTTTTCACGGAAGAACCTGTTGCCTTTCTTATGAATTGGTACGACCACTGATTCACTTCAACTCTTTGGAACTTGTTCCTTCTTCCATATCAAACCGAGGAGTTTCGTCAACTCCAGTAAAGTGCTGGGCTATCGTCTTTGAAAATAGACAGAGGCAATCCATCCGGTCCGGCAGCCTTATGTCGTTTAAGATAGCTTATCTCACGCAGAACCTCCGCTTCTGATGGAGGACTGGCATCTACAACAAGAGCTGCACCCATTGCGCTAGTGATCAAACCTGAAGAGGATAAAGGTCAGTTAAACTGCATCTCGAAATGCTCCGCCCAGCGAATTAGACGACTCTCCTGAGTTTGAATCATTATGTCGTTCGCCTCTTTGATCAATTCGCTAACACTTGGTTTACCTGGACCGGTTTGTCTAATCAGACAGAAAAAGTCGCTGCTGTTGCCGATGGCCGCAGCTTTTTCCATCTCCCTACACTTCGCAATCCACTACTGCTCACGGTCATTTCTCACGATCCGAATCAGTTGGCGTGCCTCATCGTATCTGGAACCCGGAGGAGTCGATCTGCGAGTATCTAACAGTGCAACTGAGGATGCAGATATCCATCTTTTCTGTGTGTGTCTAGTTGTTGGACCTTGGGTAGCATCAGCAGCCGCACGTAGAGCCTGTTTGATCTCTGTCCGTCGCTCTCCTGGATCCTGGACGTTTAACTGCATCAATAACCTGGTGGATAATTCTGTTCTGAAAGCAGATCGTCGGTTATCATCCAGTAGCAGCTGCGGGGGACGGTGCGCTTTGGCGTTGCTTTGACCACCGACGAGACGCAAGCTGAAGCGAGCCCAGGGAAGAGCGGGACCAGTGTCTACAAACATGGACCAAAATGACCGACGGTCTTAAATTGATTCACGCCAGCGGTGACCGACAGCAATATGGCCGATCTGAGTCCAACGCTGTGAAGGCGCAAGAGAACGCCAGGTTAGCCGGTGTCGCTTTTTGTGCGAGAAATTTGTGCTCGCTAGGAATAGTCCACGGTGGAGACGTAGTTGAGTGAGTCGATCATCGTTATCAGTTCGATCGGCTGGAATGCAATATCGGCCTCCTATATTCCTCTCCGTCCCCTTTAGGCTTCCAAACTGAGCATTGAAATCAGCAGCAACAACCATGATGTCCGCAGAGCGCATGCTGCGGAGCAGTTGAGACAAATCCTGGTAAAATTCGTCTTTAGCCTCAGGAGAGCTACAATCAATTGGGGCATACACAGAAACGACAAACAGGCATCGGCGCTTCAGTCTAGTGCTGTTGATATGCATAGAATCATTGAACCAAAGTGCACACGCACGGCTGCTGACTGGGATCCAGTCGAGCAGTGCACGCTCATCTTTCATGATCAGAGCGATGCCAACTCCAGCCTGACCAAGAGCACTAGACACCGAATCGTCCGACAAGCGAAAAGTGAAACGAGAAGCCGAGCGAAGTGTTAACACGGTCTTGTATGCGTGTTTTGGAGACACAACACCCATCTATGTTAAAGGTCTCAAGAGTCCTAGCTAGGGCAGCCTGTTGCCCCGCTTGGTGAAGTGTGCGGACGTTGAAAGCAGCTAAGTGAAAAGGATGCTTAGGTCGGAGAATGGATTCTCCTTCTTCCCCTGTCTTTAATTTTCTACCCTTTCCAAGAGCTGCAAGTTCACAGCCACGACTCATTGTGGCTACTCGTACGCATTTAGAATTGGATCGTAAAGGATGACGAGTAGAGAGATAACGGATGTTTCCTGATTGACTGCTGGAGATTTCTGGGCACATCATACTTCACGGTTGCCCACACCGCAGAAGAGGTTTTTCTTTAGGAACCCTAAGCGGAGCCTTTGTCTCAGAGGTCTGACCCACAAGGCAGTGGGGCGTTAATCCAGCACGGGAATGTGACCGAAGCATCCGTGAGGGGAATTCTTCTGGTCTGCTGCGTAAGACCTGATTACTGCATGCGTTTTGTCTCTTTTTCGTTGATGCTTTGTTGTCGATCCGCTTTTCGGATTCAGTCCTTTACATCGTGCAACCAATGAAGCAAGCGGGACGTGGACGGTGCAATATATATATATATATATATATATATATATATATATATATATATATATATATATATATATATATATATATATATATATATATATATATATATATAGCATCCAGGGTTAGTTGGCCCTGTTTTTCCTCTTTGAACTCAACTTTTCAATATGCTGTGGTTGTTGATAAAGTCACAAACTCACTATCGCTATTTTTGTTTCAGGCATAATGCGGTTGTTAAAACCTTTGTGGGTTACACACGGGTCACTTTCTAAGGATCAGAACATTGGTAAGCACTTTCGTAGAACGGTGAATTGTCATTACCTTCTTAACATTTACTAACTGTGTATTCTTTTACATAGACCGACCAATCTATAGCTTAGATATTCACCCTGATGGATCACGTTTGGCAACTGGTGGGGTGATAGACACTTGTGGTGTTGTTATCTTATGGAACATGGTTCCTATTCGCAACCCAAGTTTGGAAATGGATGCCAGCACACCACGGAAACTGTTTCAGATGGACAGCCACCAAGGTGAGCATTATGGTCGTTTCATAAAAACGTTGTCGCTCTTCGCTTATACATCAGGCTAATGTTACATCAATTTTAAACGGATTACTTGATTTATATTCTCATCTGGGCTGTTACAATTCAAACTCATTCCAATTCATTGAGTAGGTGGCAGATAGCGCCACTATCCGCACAGCGGATACGCAGGAGTATTACTGATCTTAAGTAAAATCCTCTAGTGATGTATATTTTGGTTTCGTTTATCGATTTTCTCGCTTTTCCTTTTCAAATAAACTTCTAAATTCCATGAGAAATGCTACGAGCTAATATCTGTATTTTTCTGGTTGGATCTTAGACGCCTTGAGCCTATTCATCCGAAGGAATCACTCTTATCTGTCGTTCATTGTTACTAGCGTGTGTTAATTGTGTTCGCTGGTCTCCGTCCGGTCGCTGGCTGGCATCGGCGGGTATGGATAAAGTTATTATGATTTGGACGAGGACAGCGTAAGTATCGTTCCCTTGTTTATCTCCATTTATTGAATATCTCTTGAACATTCCCATCCAAAATATCACCTGGCACAGATGATCTGGTCAGTCACAAGTAACGATAATCCTGTCTTAATGTTTTCCTAGAAGTTGATCATGATTGGCTGCGAGCGTCTGAAATGTTCAGCGTTCTTGGCCACCCATACCATAAATATGGTAACAATAACCATAGCTAACGCACAAATGATGATCCTCCCTAATTGAGAACATGTCGTGTTAATAACACGGCGTTGTCAGTGGGAAGATTATAATTAACTGATATTTCGGTCATCGCGGGCAATCAGTTGTAACGAATGGGCTAATTTGCAGACACCCTAATATGAGGATAGCCAAGCACAAAGGGAGAGGAAAGTACAAGCTTTTCGACATAACAGTCCTGTCGTGATTAGAGCGCGATTCAGCAACCACTCTGCACGCCATAGCCTAGGGACAGTGTAGATGACGACAACGCTAAAATCCTCTAACTCGGATTGAAAACGCCCTAAGCGCTTGGATGTCGAAGCTTTAGCAATTAATACCCACTCGACATACGTCAACCGAAGGGACGGGGCAAAGATTCCCGGGATTTGAACTGCACTGACATCACTAACGAACAAGAAACCGAAATGTCACATTGCCAATTGACCTGGTTCACACTGACTCTAATAGTTAGAACAGATGTGACTGCAAACCGGTCAATCTGATCAACGAACGATTTGCCACACACGATAGGTGTGTGTACATAAGCTGTCGGGCATCCGTAGATCTCCGTCTGATTCCTGGGAGTCGTTTGATTGCAAAATTGCTCCGAGAAAGGTTGCACGCAGTAACCGAAACGTCGCTAATTACAATTTTTTCACTGACAACACGGTGTTGTTGACATTACATTGTCTCCGTTGACAAACCACGTAGAACATCGTTTCTTTGATGTATTCCAAATCTCGTTTGGTCCTGACACACTGATGAACCTCCTTCTTGGCTGCTTTGCGTTTCGGTATCCGAAGAAACGAAGTGACATCGTAAAGTGGATGATCGCTTGTACATACAAAACAAGAAAAAATAAACGTACCTAACTTGTTTTACGCACATGTTTTCCAGAATTTTTACTCACTTCGAGCTATGGCGTGAATCCTAGTACCCCGCAAATGATGATGTTTTCCGGATCCCGGTCAGATGAATGTGATATCTTTTGATGCAGAGATGAGAATGGCAAGATGAACAGTAGAAAAGATTGCTGAGCAGTGTATTCATATGTGAACTGACTTTTAAACAACAAATAGCTTGAGACGAATAGGAGGATGGAAAGAGAAGTATGTTTCACAGTTTGGTGGTTCTTTGGTGGTTGGAAGATTGAATGGTCGACGTCCGGTGCATATGAGCAGGAACATTGACAATGTGCTGCCTGCCAGAGTCATAGCCAGTGATGAAGTAATGAAACTAAGATAGAGAGGGAGCTTTTACGAATCGAAAATAAACGGGACCAGTGTAAATAATTGGTGTTTGGGAGAAGCAAACAAAAGGAATTTTCAAAGCATCACAGAGTACGTGACTGTTGTAGTTCGTAAAGGAAATGTCCCACCCTGGAATCAATTGATGCATTGAAAGCG
This sequence comes from Fasciola hepatica, assembly GCA_948099385.1. Lineage (NCBI taxonomy): Eukaryota > Metazoa > Platyhelminthes > Trematoda > Plagiorchiida > Fasciolidae > Fasciola > Fasciola hepatica. The sequence continues at coordinate 425,482 of CANUEZ040000012.1, read as the reverse complement.
CAGTGGTCTCGACGGACTGATGGTGGCCTAGCGGGATGAGGAGTGAGATAGCGGAATAGGGTAGTGTTATCGGCAACGTTTTGGATGAAGGTGGAAGTCAGTGATGAAAGATTGTCGATGAAAAAATACGGAGTGAATGAAAGTATATCGTCTCGGGAAACCATGGATCTTTAAGCGAAGGACCTGATCAAGGCCCGGGAACCACTTCAGTTGTTTAAAAACTAAGCTCCTACGATACTTACTTCTTTTAAGTTCATGCGGCTAGCTCCTGTGACACGATAAGCCGGCTTAATTGATATATCCTTGACGGATTTTGAAAATAAGTTATGAACTGGCGTCCCCAGTGTCACTTCAAAAGAAAAGGTCGCCCTTGGTGTGTTACTTCACTGCCATCTAAACTGCACAGGAAAGCTTTCAACATCATACTTATAGGCCATACGCAACACTTTTCCAATCGCACAAAAATTCCTCAAAGGGTGATTTGCTAGCGAAAGGTAGAACACTGCCCTAAGGAATTTAACTTATCTTTGGAAATCTGTGGTGATTTACCACTTCCAACTTGAGGTTCGGATTAGGCTTTTCATATCTAAGAAGTAACGACAAAAGGTGACTTACACTAGATTGCCATTTAGTCCGTGCTTCCTTGATGAGTGGTTATTTCGTGCGTTCTATGCAATGTTTCTTAATACAATTTTCAAAGCATTCATTTTTGTATTTGAGGAAGGCGCTTAGGTGTTCTGTGACACAGTATTCACTGTTTTTGGTTCATAATCTCGTATTTTTAGTTGAGTGGTCACAAAACGCTATATCGTTTCATTCTGTTGTATTCAATATTATCTGGTGATTTTGGTGAGAAAACGTTTAATATGATTCTAGTTATCGAACTAGGTATTCGGTGCGCAGGTGGTGATTCCACACACAGTGATCGGTAGCATGACTTATGAACACCAGTTTTATTTAGTTTTTATTTAGTAGGTGCCATTTTTAATCTCCATGACTTGGTACAGACGTTTTTGTTTGATATGAAGTATAGGCTGATAATTTTATCTAACTGCTAAATTCTAGAGCTACTTCGCGTCAGACAACAGTTTTTGGTTCCAAAGAACAAACGAAGTTTACCGAACACTGGCGTTGTTCGTCCGTGCTTCGGGGTCACACTGGGGGTGAGTTTATCCGCATTCTGCTGATAGACTTGTATTCGTTTTGTTGGTGAATTTAGCATTCGTTGGTGTGATGGATGTCGATAATGACCTGAGAACAAGCAGAATTTGTGGGTATACCAGTCATTGATTCCATTCCCCCGAGACTTCGGATTTAAAAATGTTTCTACGATACGATAGATAAGGATACGGTCAGGGAAAGGACTGATGTGGGTTAGTGTCCACAATTGGTGTGGAGACTAAGTGATAATTTCTTCCGAAGATTAGAAGTCCAAAATTAGAGAAACGCCGAATATAATATAATTTATAATCTATATATATGATATATTATCTATACATATATGCATATGTATATATATATATACATATACATATATATATACATATATATATATATATATATATTACAACATATTACACAACATATACAATTTTCGACCGGTTATCATGCTTATACTGCCACCAACATCCCTCTAGACATAATCGATTTAGCCTGGTCACAAGACGGACGAAAACTGGCCTCAGCCAGCGTAGATAACAATGTCATTGTGTGGTGTCGTTTGAGCACGGCTACAGGCGCAGCTCCCGGCCAATTCAGTCTGCTGACGACGTTGCGTGGGCATCGTGGATTTGTCAAAGGTGTTGCTTGGGATCCGATTGGACGTTATCTGGCCACTCAAGGTGATGATGTCGCTGTCAATGTGTGGCGCACCTCGGACTGGCAGATCGAAGCTAACATCAAAAAGCCGTTCGCAAAGGTTTGTCTATTCGTTTCCTAACATTTGAGATCACTTTTATCTAGATTTTTATCTGAATGTCCACTCTCCATCAGTTCGTTTCCCTCAGTTGTGAGAATTTCACGGCGATTCTCAACAACACTTCCACTTCTGTCAACTTACCTTACTTTACTTTTACGCGACTATCTCCTGCGAGAGGATAAGTCGGCTCCATGGATATCACGGACCATTACTGACCATGCGCGGCGATCGGAGGCAAGCTCCGTACAGATCCTGATGCAGTTCTTTTTCCATCGCCGGGCTCCATAAACCGACCGAAGGCCTAGAAGCTCTACGTCTTTCTCTATTGTACTGGTCCACCTTTTGAGCTGCCCACCAAGGCGACAAAGCCAACCAGGGCAGGGAGTGGGGGAGAGTGTTTGCTTGGTTATCTCTGACTTGGGTCGCCATAGCGTATGGCCGAACCACTGAAGTCGTCGACGTTGGAGAAGGACGGGGAGAGCATCGATATCAGAGCATCGTCTCCTTACCTCGTCGTTGGACACCCTGTCGCGCCACTTGGCTTTGAGAATTTGCCGCAGGCACCAGTAGTCGAAAACCTCCAGCCTTCTGGTATCCTCAGCTCGTAGTGGCCAGGTTTCGCAGCCATAGATGAGTACGGGCCGGATGGCTGCACGGTAAACACGAACTTTGGTTCTTAAGCTGATTTAACTGCGAGTCCACAGCGTTCGTCTTAGCTAAAAAAGGCTCTCCTGGCGCTGTCGATCCGTGATACCACTTCATCTTTTTCCTGTCCGTTCGGAAGCAGAGTTGAGCCTAGGTATTTGAATGAAGGGACTTATTCGACTGGTAGGTCGTTGATCAACAGTCGTTGAATTGTTGGGCCCAGATGGGTTGTGGAAGCTTTTGTTTTGGTCGAATTTACTTCAAGTCCGATGGACCTCGCGAAGGAATTGATTCGGTCGAGGATTGGTTGTAGCGTAGCGAGGGAGTCTCCTAGCACGACAATATCATCCGCGAACTCCAGGTCCGAGATGTATATTTCCTGGCTAAGCTGAACGTCAGGGTAGTTGTGCAATGTCTGTCGCATTGTCCAATCAGTGGCATAGTTGAACAGCACCGGTGAGAGGGGAAAGCCCTGCCTAACTCCGGTAGTGATTGTGAACTCGCGGGACTCTTCATCGTACATACGAGCCCTAGCACCAGTTGTCGAGTAGTACCCCCTCGACAGCCTTAAAAGCTTATCGGGCATCCCATCGGATTGGATTATGGACCAAAGAGACTCGCGGTTCACCGAGTCAAAAGCCCGGAAGTCGATGAAACAAGCTACCGTCGGCTGCTGGAACTTATAGCGGTGCTCCAGTATTCGGCGCAGTGTGAAGATTTGATCCACACAGCCTCTGCCACGGCGGAAACCCCCTTGGTTCGAGCGAGTGCGCTGGTCTCTTGCCTCGGGGAAACGGGTTAGTAACAACGCACCAAAGATCTTTGCGGCCACGTCGATCAGGCTGATCCCTCGGTAGTTCTCACATGCCGATTTATCACCTTTCTTCGGAATGGGCAGCAGAATGGACATTCCCCAGTCGGGTGGAAATTCTTCCTCTCTCCAAATGGAACCAAAAAGTGTACACAACCTGTCAATCAATTACGGTGAATATGCTTTGTACACTTCCGGGGGGATGCCATCTTCTCCAGCAGCCTTTCCGTCCTTCAGTTTGTTTATCATTTGCGTGATTTCCGCGGTGTTTGGCGGGTCACAGTTGTTTTCGTACTGGAGTGGAGGGCTTGATATGCGTTGGTCCGTCCGGTGATCCGTAGGCCGGTTGGGCAGCTGACCAGTGTTCCACCCATCGGTCCATTTTCTTACTCTGTTCGGGTATTAAGTTCCCTACCTTGTCATGAAGAAGGGAATTTTGTTTAAAAAACCTATTAGAGGCGTTGCGAATAAGGCGGAACAGTTTACCGAAGTTACCAGTTCCGGACGCGGTCTCCATTTTTTCAGCTATTTCTATCCAGTATCTTTTGCGATCAGCCTTGGCGGAGTGTGTGGCCTCCTGTTGCAGTCTGCGGCGTTCGTTGCTACCTGCCAGTCGCGCTTCGTGTGCTCTGGTTGACAGCTGCGGCGTTCTGTCCATGATCCAATCTTTTGTCCGCCTTTTTGTTCTCCCGAGTACTGTCCAAGTCGCTTCCTGGATTGTCGTCTTCATTCGAATCCACTGCTCTTCCACAGAAACTTCGTCTGCTTGTGCATTGGTTGCGTTTGTTAGTCGGGTTGTGATTGCGCGTGACAACGCTTCTCACTTCTCTGGATTTTCCAGGGCAGCAACGTTTATCCGAGAGGGTGCAGACATTTTAGCACGTGTAGACAGATGAACTTTGAAACACGCGCATAGGAGGACATGGTCGGTGCCGTTTGTGTTACCCGTTTTTGCACATCGGTACTCTCGGCAATCCTCGACAGACGAAGCCCAACAGGCTTTTACCAGGATGTGGTCGAGTTGGTGTGCAGTGTGACCGTCATTGGAGTACCATGTGAGTAGATGCTTCTTGGGGTGTTGAAATCGAGTGTTGCAGACAACCATTCTGTTGATGTCGGCTAAACTAATCAGTCGGCCACCGTTCTCGCAGCGCTAACCGAGGCCGAATTTCCCGAGAATATGGCGAGTGGATTCATCGGCCGTACCTGTGCGAGCGTTCCAATCTCCTGCGATAAAAAGTACGTCGCACCTCGAAGCCCGGTTGATTACCTCCTGCAAATTATTGCAGAATTCGTCTTTGGTTTCATCATCAGCTGAATTGGTTGGAGCATAGATCACAATCACTGTCAAGTCGGTTATCACGTTACGAATTTTTACCACTGTTTTTGAATTGAACGTTTCGTCGCTCAGTGAGAAATCTCTGTACCGTTCACTTTAGGCTACTGGTCAAAGCCAAGTGATGCGCATCTCTTGGAGTCTGGATGGATCCACAATCGCTGCTCCTCACGCAATCAATAACGGTTTCCCCACGGCCAAGCTGATTGATCGCACGAACTGGATGCCCAGTCTGGACTTGGTGGGACACCGTAAACATGTGACCTGTGCCGTAAGTTAGGGCTCTGTCATTTTTTGTTGCTGTGACTTGAGTCAGTAAATGAAAAAAAACAGGTCAAATTATTTGCATTTAATAAAAAACTCAATTCTTTTGAACTACAAAGCAGCCTATGATCGGCACATAACTGAGTAAATCGGTCATCTTTGTGTGCTTTGTATGGGATTCCGTAAATGAGGAACCCACCTTCGGTTTGAACAACCGTAAGTCTTGCACTGGACACGGAGTTTTTGGCTGTTGTCTTTCAGTGAAAGATATCGGATAGCGGTCAACAGTAGGATCGTCATCGACAAAATATTCCATAAAGTTAGTTACATAGCTATTTTATTTTCCACCCAATGTGTATACTTTCGTCAGCTCATGTTTTGTGTTTGATTGTTTTTCACAGCGATACAATCCAAACGTGTTTCGCAAGGTAACGAACGGCGAGTCCCACGTGAGTCCAAATAACCGTGGGTACACGGGAAACAGCAGAAAACAGTGTGTCTCGTACTTCAGTTTATTCGTTTTTGTCGATTGCTCTAGGTCCTTCTGGTTACGATTCCTTGCTCCTGCATCTCTCGTGTGCAGAATCACACACTAAGGATGGCTTCCTTAAGCCGGATATGAAATCATGCCTGACAGGTCAGTGGGTACAGAACTGACGAAGTTTAATCTCCTGGTCCTCCAGCTTGGAGGTCTATCTGAGCTGGCAGCTCAGTCGGTAAAATCAGTGGAAGAATAATTGATCCAAGCAAATGGGCTTCCACTCAGCCGCCCCGCTACCTTGCGCACAGGTTCTTCTTAGAACCAAAGGCTTTGATTGAGAACCCTAATCGTTCTGATTTGCGACTGGACACCTTAGCAATACCCGTCCAACATCTCTCATGAGCAGCACGAATATGAGGAATTCCATACTGCGTCGGTCGTCGAGCAGGATAATCAGGGCCGTGCTACCCATTCCATCGAGCGGGGTGGGTAGTGATAAGTGGGCTACTGCTCAGAGTTCCCCCTTCTGTATTCAACTTTTGTCTTCTGTCCCCAACCACCTCTCTTTGCCCCCTGTATCCACCCCTAATGCTCCCACTGATAATACGATCGATACTCGCAACGACTCACTGTCAAATAGTGTCCTCTGTCTGGTAACTCACATCTTCTCAAGCCTCGTCAGCCTCTGAATCTCGGCTCCCTCAACGTGCACACACTCATGCAGGCCGGTCAGAAGGCTTGCCTAGCCCTCACAATGACCTCTCTGAAGATTGACATTTGCTGCGTAAGTGAGAGGCACATCCGAAATTTTAGTAGTGTGCCTCAACTAACTGTTCCTGGTATCTGATCAAGGTGTTACCTGCGCACTTCTGGGGCTAAAGCAGCTAGAGTTGCGGGTGAACGCGGTGCATGAGTAATCTAGACTGAAAAGGCTGAGACTGCAGGTGATTGGTCGTTTATGTGCAGTTAGACTCCAGGGGTCAGTCGGCGCTTGAAAGGATAGTTGTGTTAAGCACAAATTGTTTATGATCTCGGCGTACGCTCCAACAGACTGCAACTCTGACATGCGGAAGAATGAGTTCTATGATGAACTCACCACTCTCGTTCGCAGGAACAAAGGTTCTGAGATTGTAGTGCTAGCTGGTGACTTCAATGCGCAAGTTGGCAAACTCAGTACAGCAGAGAGGCTCGTTTAGGCGGACGTTGTGCTTAACCCGCCCAGCGCACATAACGGGGATAGGCTTCTCCAGTTTTGTGCAGACAATTGGTTATTCCTATCCAGTACAAATTTCCGACACAGCTCGCGTCATACAGCGACACGGCGCTCTCACTCCACAGGTACTTTGAGTCAGATTGATCGTGTTACCGTAAGCTATCGGTAGCGCAGTTCTGTTCAGAACTGTAGATCCTACTGGTCCACGTACGTAGGGTCGGACCATGCATTAGTTTTAATGCGTTTATCTCTCCAGCTCCATGGTCATCGTCGCAAACCGCAAACCCTGTTAGCCGTGCAACGTATGTGTGATCCAGAAGTACGCACCCGTTATGAGCAGGAGTTAGCACATGAGCTAGGATCTACGACGAGCAGTAATGCAGATGAGCATTGAGTCCATATCAAACAGCCGATGCACGTTGTGATAGGTTTTGCCTGTGATCCTAGATCCGACGTTCATCAAAGACACTGGATCTCGCAAAAGTCGTTGAGTATAATGGAGCAAAAGCATCAACTCTGGAACAGTAAGGAGATGAATAAGATGCGTAGAAAACTATAAAGACAAGAAACGAAAAGCCTCAAGAATGATCAAGAAAATTGGCGGATGAATGTAGCCGAAGAAATGGAAAGAGAAGCCGCCTCAGCAGACACCGGTGGACGGCGAACCCCTGTCAGTGGGCCGATATGCAGTAGAAATGAAGAGCCTTTTCATAGCAAAGAGCAAAGGCTGGATCGTTGGGCCGAATACTTCAGGGGACAGTTTAGCTGGCCGCGCACTAGTTACTCATGTGTCAACAAGTGCGGTTCCTTGGGGAGTATCACTCGAGCCTTCGCCGGAAGTGGAATTGGAGTCATGCGTTCAGTTACTGAAGCGTGGGAAAGCGACAGGTCCCGACAGACTTCCTTCAGTTCTTTTAAAAATAGTTGTAGGTGCGTTGATAAAATCACTTATCACCTTGCTCCTTGACATTTGGGACGAGGAAAGTATTTCATTATTATAGGGCGAGTCATTGTATCCATCTTCAAGAGGGGAATACGCAATGATTGTAGTGATCGTCAGGGGATCAGCTTGATTCCGATAGTCATCAAGTTATTAGCCTCGGTTTTGCCGCGTCGTCTGACACCGGCTCGCGAGAGGAACGTCTGCGAACACCAGATCGAGAATGCACCGACCTGATTTTTACTCTTCACCAATTACTAAAGGTGCGTCACACACACCGTCGACCGACATTACTTTTAATTTACCGAACAGCGCTATTCAATGCTCTTCACCGAAAAGGTATGCTACAGAAGTTCGTGAATTTACTGAGATCATTGTACCTTTATACTTCTGGTGTTGTAAAGAGTTTACGGTGAGCTACCAAGTCCATTCGAAACGACCAGCGGTGTTCGACAAGGATCTCCCATTCCTTCATTTCTGTTCAAGTTCGTCGTGGACGGGATAATGAAGACTACCTTACGAATTCTTCAGATGTGGGCGTCGAGCTAGGGGATAATGAAAAGCTATGTGATCTGAATTACGCAGACGGCCTTGTCTGCTTGTTTGTGTGCACGGAACATGATCAACGTGCATTAGATACAATCGCAAAAGCTGTAACTCCTTTCGGCATGCGTTTTGCACCTTCAGAGTGTAGAGTGATGTTGCACGACTGGACGTCAGCGATTCCTAGCTTGGTGCTCGATGGGGAGATGCTGGCAATTGTCTACCGCTTCACATTCCTTGACAGAGGCGTGACAGCGGACGGGAGTACGGTAGTAGATGTGAGCAAGTGTATATCCTAGGCTCGAGTGGCGTACACTGTACTAGCACACTTGTGGTGCCGACCCGATATTTTGCTGAAGTTCGATGGTCGTGTGTACTGTGCAGCGGTGCGTTCAGTTTTGTTGTATGGTTGCACGCGAAAAATATTCGTCGTCTTGAGGTTTCCGACCATCGATGTTTGCGTGGTATCACCAAAATTGGATGGAACGACCGAGTGGGCAATTCTGAGGTCAGAAATCGAGTACTGGGTACTAGTTCAGAGAATGTTCTAGCACAGCATATCCAGCCTAGTAGAATTCGTTGGTTGGGGCACGTGTTGCGTACGACAACCACACGTCTACCATTCTGCGGGTTTTTTTCGTTAATCTTCGGGAATGGAAGGAACCACGTGACGGTCAACAGATGACATGGCGACGGAGAATGAGAAAATGTACAACGAACGTAGAGAATTCGGGTGCCTCACGTGTTCGTGATTGGGGTCCAGAAAATCCTTCAACCAAGTTGGCTGGAGACACTGAAGGATATAACAGTGAACCGTGAACAGTGGCGATCATGTTGTCACTTTCTGTCGAATCAGAATGAGTGATCAATGCGTGTTTGTACAGTTAGACTGTGTATTCCGAACTTCAGACCTTGACGTTCCGAGTTCGATTCCTGCTACCGCCGGTCATGTCCTATTCCACGGCCTTTGGCCGCAGCCCTATTCTACAAGCATTGCACTTTGCTGTACGGTAAATAAAGGAAGTAGGGATTATCAGTTGTATTGCTTACATGTTTATTTTTATGCAGACCTTTGGATGCCGTGCCTTTTTATTTTGTATCAAAATTATGGAATTTGGACTGCCAAAGTTTAGCGGCTTCTAACGAAAATTCAGTTTTAGTATCCTGTTCATACAAACTAGATATAGTCTGGGGAAGTATTCGCATGGGTTTGGCGATAATACAGTATGAATATATGACATCGTATCTTTATTCCATGGATGCGCACGGGTTCAGTTTCAAGTTTGTGCTCCATAGCTTCAAAAGCTAATAAGGTCCCAGCAGGCCAGGTGGGACACCGATCAGGGCAGCGATAAGGTTCTGTTTGCCAACAATGGATTCTATGGCATCGCAGTTCGTACCTCAAACTTCAGAGATCATAAAGACCTAAGGCACTGGATTACTGCCAGGTGTAGGGAAAAATAATGTGTTCAGCCTTCTAAGCAAATAATTTTGTAACATGTGGGAGTAAGTTACGTTTGTTTCCGTCTGAAATGCAGGCATGTCTGTCCGGTTACGTAGTTTCTTCACAGACACGAGGGTCGATCAGATAATTAAGAAAAGAAGGGTGTACAGCTACTTTCAAAATTCGAATGAAAAAATATTTTCTTTACTGTAAGACGCGTTTCCGATTGCTGTTATACTATGCCGAGCAATTGGGAATATGAAATTCTGTATGGCTTACGACCGTTTACGTTGGTTCTGTAATGTTTTCTGGCAAGTTGAAATTGCGTGATCTTGACCACTATGAATAATTTGCTTGAGGCTTGAAAGACCGAATTTAATAAACGGTCAAATGTGACTAGTTTTTAAATCTAGGAAGATTAAATTCATTACAGATGGTTGTGGTCACTGGTAAATCCCAAGTCTGTCAATGGCGGTTGCTTTTTGCTGGTGTCGATCGTATTTGTGCTTAGCAGAAAGGAGCAAAAGTAATAGAAACACATTTTGAGAATAATGGATTGTATCGTGGTACAAAAGCAATTTCGCGGTTGATGGTAGGTTTATTAGGAATTCTTTTATTACATGCCTGCTCATGAGTTCAGTGGAAGAGGTATATGCCCCATAGCCACGAAGGCCCATTGCACTATTAGTTATAGCCGGCAACCAGACCCCGAGACTTGGAGTGGTGAACCACATAAGGCCTCAAGAGGTCAGGTGTGGTAACATTCCGGACGACGGTGGAATGCTGTCCATCACCAATGCAAGGCTTTATAGCGAAGGTTGAGTGAGCGTCTTTTATTAAACGTTCATTTTGTTTTCGTGATATTGGAGAAATGAACGCTCAGAAGTGAAATATTTCACTACTTTGGTAGTTTGGCAGGACACGAAGTTATGGGAACTTACTTTGCACTCGTTACTGCTATAGATATAACTCAAAATGTTTCCGTAAAGGAATAGACGTTTTTCACGTTATTCAAGTAAAACGTGATTTCACAATAGGACTCGGTGGGCAAAAAACCAACGCACTTTAATAAGGAATAGAACGATGAGAGGGTAATGAGTGTATCCAAAAAGATTTCCCAGTAAGTTGTTATATCACAGGATGACACACACAATTAACACAGAATATCTCAACTCACTGAGACTCGATAGCACAAATTATTTAGCGGTAATACGCCACACACTGTAAAAGCACAAGGCTAAGTAGACACAACATAAATCACAAGACACAAAGCCGAGTAGGCACACGACAGAACACAAATGCGGACGACGAATGATACTTGCAGTCTCGCAGGGTAATAACACAACTGATCACTTAGGTCATACCTCCTAGACTTGTATTCGCACCACAAAATGGCCCTCAGCTGGTCAATAAGTCAAACGCGGCACGAACCTCAGTATTGCTAGCCTATCCGCTAGTTAGGGAGAGAAACCAAACACGACGGCGTACCACGCGTCAAACTAATTCATCAGCTCTACCGTCTATATAGTCCCTTCGGGCGACCTTGCAAAAATCATGCACTGACCAATCAGGAAAGCTAAAGGGGAAATGGTAAAACAACATTTAGAGGGTATCGTGAAAATATACAAAGCAGGAAAAAAGAATTTAGTACAAAAATAGAAAAGTGAATTACTCAAAAACTGAGCGCCTTTGTGGGAAGGTAATATTTTGGTCGAAATCTATGGTTTCGAATGTATGAGAAAAGTACCTTTTTCTGGATAGAAAGTCGCCCGAGCGTAAGTTCATATATGCCACTGTGAAGAAGGATGGCTAAAGTGAACTGTTTCATCTTTCGGTCGATCTAACGCCCGCATCGTAAACTCAGCAAAGAGGGTCATTTGTCGCAATCGTGAAGAAATTAAAATTTCATTGTTGTTTGTTTTAGTCATCTGTTTACGTTCCATGCTCTGTGTTAGGATTGAAGGGCTCACAAAATGTAAGCCATGATAAAAAGTTCGCAGAGACAATCATTCCAAGGACTTGGAGGTCGCAAAACCCTTTACGCCGATTGATATCGGCTGCATTAAATCACAATCAACCTCGTTCAGGAGTAGTTTCCACGATATTCAAACAATGCAGGGTTCATCGAGCACAAAAGATAGATGTTAGTCTGTCAGATCATAAATTATTCTCGGAAGCCTACTTTGCTGCCGGATAGTGCGCCAGGTTATGCCTCAAATGAGGTTCTACTGATAGCCGTGGGCGTACCGACTCATTTTTGAAATGCGTCTACAGTAGTGAAACCATGGTCACGTTGGTTCTGTTGCCACGATTGCCCCATAACAGCCCTGATATGGTTATGATAGAGTTTATTTCCTATTTTAGAGATATAAGTTCGTTCACTTTCTCAGCATTGGACTTCGGAGGCGAAGCTATTGCATTCAAAGGATCACAGGATAACTCTTGGTTTCGTGGCTCTGTTGGTAAAATCCATGCCTAAACAGCTAAAATAATTGACTGAGGATTGCGATAAGTCAGCATATCATCAACCGAATAATAATATGCGTTTTCATATTTATTACAAGCATGCACATGAATGCAATGGAAAGAGTATGCCCCATAGCCACAAAAACCCACTGTACTATTAGAGATGGCCGAAAACCAGACCCTGAGACTCGGAGTGGAAACCCACGTAAGGTCGCAATAGGTCAGGTGAGATAACGGGCCGGGTGACTGGGTTGCTGCGTACCACCAAAGTAACCGGTGATGGCAGGGATTCGAACCTTGCACCTCCGAGGTAGTAATCAAACGCTCTAAGCCCTCCGATCGCCAAATTATGGAACGATCTAAGTGTTTCCCTCATTTTTCTCGGTCTTCTGACTTAATCAGTTTGATGCAGATTTGGTTCTCAACTAGTGCGTTGCATAAATGTGATCCACAATTTTTCCAGAGGTGTGTGCTATTTCCGCCGTTACAAAATGTGCCACTTTTTCTTCTGTTTTGTGTAGAGCCTCGTATGCCTGGCTCTTGGGAGCAAAGATCGATCTGTATCCGTATGGGTGAGTCCTGTCACCGTTGGTTTTTCTCGATCCTTCGCACTTCCCATTGGCAACGATTGATTATTTTGGCCACTAAAGACTGAAGAATTCCAGTTTCAATTTTCTGCTTACGATTAATCTTTCATCTGTATCTTAATTAATATTTTAGACGACAGCTGCTCGCCGAGCTCTCGTGGCTATTCACGACTTGTTTACGAATTCCGTGTGCGACCTAACTTGGTGAGTGTTCCATTAGGCTTAATTTATTTTAATCTCAGTGCGGTCAGGTCGTTTTTCCTAACTGTTAACTGATTACTTTCTTTTGTCGCGGATTATCCCATTAACGAACTCGTCGAACGCCAGTAACTACTTCCCCAAGCGATAGCAAGTTTCTTTTTGTCGGCTATTTCGTCTACCACTTGTTAAGATTAATTGTGACAGTGTGTTAAAACGACTTCCACTGTCTCGGCGATTTTTGAGTGAAATGCGGTAATTTCGTTCCGATAGATTTTCTAGCTGTCGGGTGATGCAATGTTTGCGCGAACTTCCATATCGAAGCCACAAGGAATGTTTGCCACGAGAAGCGCCGCTCTTGTGATACGCTCCCAACGCATACCAAAAACCCCATTTTGCAACGCGCCGAGCTTTATAAAAGCCGATCCTCATTGGAATATGGCAGTATGAATCAGGCAGGTGTTGGAAGCCTGGGTCGACGACAAATGAACTAATAAGCAAAACGCACCCGTACCAGTGCATCGTTGAGTTCAGCCTACTAAGTCCAGTATGGTCTGCTTTCTCACACAAAACCTCAATAGCGATATTTTATTGCGATGTGCGCTGGCTTTGTCATTTCATCAGCAACTTCGAGTTATACTGATACAAGAAACTTGGCTCAATGACAATACTGATGATGAAATTATCCATCTCGATGGTTTTATCTACTACCGGGCCGATCGATCTTTGCCTCGCAAGAAAAGCAAGAAAAGGGTTATTACTTACCTTAGAGACAACTGGTATATGTCTGTCCAAGTGCTATTCATGCACTCAAATCCTCACACCATTGTTTCCATGATCTTGTGCAGAAGTAAACATATGAGTAGATATCGCTCCATAGTTGTTGCAAACTCTTATAATTCTCCCACATGTCCCACTAGTGTTTTGGGGGATTTCTCTGAGTTTTTATCTTGCAAACTTTCCAGCTGTGTTGATAGTTCTCTATGCTTTGTCTGTGATGATTTCAACCATTCTCAGCTAGAAATCGTGACGCTATTGTCTGAAAAACGTTGTTAACCTCCCTACTGGGATTGATGTTCATCTTGATTTGTACTTGAAAATCAACCCTGATCTGGGCTGGGCCACACGTAGATCTCCTCCCTGGAAGTCGGATCACGCTATATTATGGTTTTCTCTAATGATATATAGTTCAAGTAACCACAGAATTTCTACCCCCTGTAGTGAATTAAAACTCAAAAAGAATCAATGTGATTCAGGAAACTTGCAAAGACTTCAACCTATGGTCAAGCAGACTAACTTCGACTTGTTCAACCACCAAGGCCTCACTATGGTTTGTGAGCATCTTACCAGTTAATTGAATTTCTGCTATGATGTGTGTTGCCCATTGGAGACCACGTACATCCGTAGTGACCGATTTTGCTCTCCGTCCCTCAGAAAGTTACGCCGTAGGAATGAAATTGCCTACAAAAGTGGAAACTGTGGGACAGTGAAAACCCTTTCTTTGTCAGTCAAGTCAGAAATCTGCAGGCCAGATGGCACACAGTCGTGTGCTCCTAGCCAGCAATAATTGCCGATAACTTTGGATGTCCATCAAACATCTGAGTGGTATCTCCACAAGATACTCATCCCCAAACGGCTTATATGCTAATGATTTTACCGCAATGCAAAAGGTCTCTGAAGCACTTATCCTATGCAAGTGGTATACCTCGTAAAGATCTCACAGACTCCATCATAACCCAACATCACAAAATGTGCAAAAGGTTCACCGAGAGAATTCCGAATGACTCACTTCACCGGCTTCACAGGGACTTCAGCATATGTGCTTTCTCCTTTTCCACCCGCAATAATTATAGAATGATTTATGCACGCACGACTGCCTATCGGTCCTCCTTTGTCCCATACGTTGCTCACTTCTTATGTAGTTCTGCAAACACCGACGCTGAACCTAGAAAACGTTTATTGTCTTAGTTCCTAAATCACCTCTTATCATTGCACTTTTGCTGTTGTCGTAACTGCTGCTTTTTCGTGTAATTGCTGTGCACTGCTAAATATTCGTCAACCGAGGTGCATAAAAAAATACTTGACTTGATTTCATCGATTTTTTCTGTCCATCACATCGTTATGATCCGTTGGCTGCATTGGAAGCTTGTTTTCAATAGCTTGTGATCGCTGAGCTTGGCGTTCTGTTCGCAGAAGTTTCATCACCGATCGAGTTGACATCTTCAGTGCGCACTGCCGATGTCACCACCATCCTGAGCTACGAGGCACCCCAGTTTTAAAAAGTATTGGGGTTTTATACTTGACAGGAACAGCTGGTGATCTGCACCAAGTTAAATAAGTATACTTCGGTTATCCGTCACCTAGATGAACGATGAATGACGACCACTTGGACGGGATTCCATCACTCCTTACTGATAGATTGAGCCTTAAGGCATCACTGCATACTGGACTATTTCCTAGTATCCACTCCATCAGAGTAGCGTCACTATTTTTGGTCAACACAGTACTTTGGGCTTGTCAAAATGCAGCTCGAGCGCTATCTCTTAAGACTTCATGTTTGCGTGTGATTCTTGTACGTGAATAATTTTAACAGGGTGCTCATCCGTGTTCATGAATTTTTATTGCGAAATGAAAGCATTTAAAATTTACTCAGCAAAATCAATGCTAGCAGACAATGTAATACGACCTGACCTATTGGGACCTTATGTGGTTCTCCACTCCAAGTCTCAGGGTCTGGTTACCGGTTATCCCCAATAGTGCAGTAGGCTCTCATGGCTATGGGGCATATAGCCCTTCCACTGCAAGCATGTAATAAAAAAAGAAAAAAAAGATATACGTGCATAGATGTAAGTATGGGTTTATGTCCATGGTGCGTAAAATAACAAAGCTTCCAAAGATAGGAGCATAGAAATTAAAAAAAATAGAGGCGTTTAGTGGGTAATTAAATATTTTCTTTCTAGTGCTCCAGTGTATACTTTTCCAAACTTCATATGTCTAAGCTACACTGGAAATTTTGTGAAATCAGTTCCCGTGGAAAAGTTAATCATTCTGTCCTGCTGCTGCGTGGAGCATAGTAGTCCCTTTCTGTGAGCATTTCTTCAAAATGCACCATGCTTGTTGTATCGTGAATCAGCCAAACGGTACTTAAATACGTTCACTGAACGCGGTAGGTACTCATGCAAACATGTGACAGGTAATACAGGGGAAGTAGTGATTGCCAGTCATCATGACACGAGCGCATGCGATTGTTTGAACTAAACAGACAAATTATTGGTACAGAGAGACATTGGGTAAGTCAGCGAACGGCGAATGGGACGTTCACGAATTACGACTTCAGACCAATGATACATTGATGATTTTCACAACAGCTTCCTTTAGTGAGTACTTCTTACGAATGAACCGGTAAACCAAATCTTTGAATATTCTGCTTCGGCAAGCAACACTTCAAAATAAGCTATATTTGGGAAATTTTCTTCGTAAAGGTTACGAGGCAGTATGGTGTTTTACATTCGTTAAATTCACACGATCTGGTACATCCGGGCATAGAGTTTCTTAGCTTGACTGCCCGTTCTTTGAACTCCACCATTCACGCATGAACCTTAATTCATCCGACCAACACTACACTCAGAAGCGCCACACTCAAGTTTCGCTTTTGTTGAAGCTCATCTGTGGTAGAGTCCAAAGAATAGTCTGCCGAGCAAAGTATTATCGATCCCACAAACTATCGCAAGTAATTGCAAGATATATATTTAGAGTTTCTATCAAATGCCGCATTCGTCATTGTGCGTTGGTATTAACTAATGTGCTTTATCATTAGTTGTTTTCTAGAATCGGTAACTTGTTTTAGAGGCCATTATGATAGTTGCAACCGCCTGCCCAATTTTCATCCACATGATCCACATTCATTCTTGCTCCAAAGAGTGAATCCAAGCAACGAGAGATTTTCACCACTGAGTTCATATCATCTTTTACTTGTGGACCAGATAACACAGTACAAAACCGGTCATTATTCCAGTATAAAACCGTTTCGTTTTACCCTGTATGCTGTTCCTAGGAGTGCAGACGGTCAAGAGTTAATGGCATGTTCTCTGGATGGCACGGTATCCTACATGTGTTTCAAAAGTTCAGAACTTGGTACTCCTTGGGCCACATCCGAGTTGGTGAGCCACGCTATCCCGTTTGATGATGTCATGCAACCTTTGCTCTGTTTGTGCTCATCTCTTGTCCTCATCTTCATAACTACCTTAGGTGGTTTTCAACTCGCTCTCGGTTGTCTTTGACAATGCAAAGGACCACTGGTGTCATGATTCATGCCCCTTTGATTGTATTCATTCGTAGCTATAAAGTAAAAATGCTACTCATCACTATTGCTGCCGTGGTTAGATTTTAGCTTATAGCCAGCATTTTAATTCCAAGTTCATCCACCCGGTTTCTGATGTAGAACGTGCTGCAGCCACGGGTAACTTCAGCAAGCTGTATCACCTCATCCATATCACCGGTGGAAAATAGTGAAGTAAAATGACTTTTGAACCTGACGGTTCAGTAATTCACTATCAGCAACGGCTTCTCGAATGCTAGGCGGAGCACTTCGAGGTGCGGTTTTGCTGGCCTCCCGCGCTGGCTTCTGCTGTGAACTGCTCTTAACACATCCCGTGTCTTGTTCCAACAAAGGCTGAGAAGTCACAAGGCGCCTAAATCCGATGACCTCCCGGCCCTGTTTAAATATGGTGGAATTCAGCTTGTTATAGAACGTCATGTTCTCAAGAATTCGGAATTCAGAAGAGATCTCTTTAGGGATATTGTTGTCCTTACCTTCAAGAAAAGCTCGCGCAGTGACTGCACAAACCATGGTTGTATAAGCCTTATCCCAACGGCGTTGAAACTGCTTTCATCTGTCATAGATTGTGCCACACACACGAAGAACAGACTCGCGAGGAACAGACTGGGTTTCGCGCCGGTCATAGGTGTTGGAGTCAATTCTTCACCCTCCGATAGCTGCCTGAGCACCCACATATATTCCAAAGACTAACAATCATCGTGTTCCTGGAAATTCGCGTGGCCTTCGACTCTGTTGACAGGACAGCGCTGTGGAATTGTTTGTTGGGCAGTGGAATACCCGAGAAGTGTGTTGTTCTTCAAAAAGTTGTGTCGTCATACCTCAGATAGGGTTAGGGCCTACGGCCAGCTTCCGCCAGCCTTGGCGTGGAGTTTAACAAGATTACCCTATATCCCCGTTTCTTCTCAACTTTGCCCTAGAGGATACCCCCACTAAATTAGAATAAGTCCATGGTATTGTCTCGCTAGATAATAACGCGCAGGCAGTTCAAGGCGCTCTGAACTGCCTGATGATTGCGGTGTCTGGATGTGGTATATGCTTTGCCCCACCTAATCATGGGCTCGGACTATCTTAGCCTTGCTCCCCGATTGTATCTGTAATCAGGCGGGTGTGGAAAATGTATAGATATATATTTAATCGCGAAGTACTCTCATAAAACTTAAAGGAGCTTGTGCCTGTTTTCGTCCTTTGTGGTGACCAATTAAATTTCGTCAGTAGCTTCAAGTACCTCCCAAGTCCATGGTTGAGGCTCTAGGGATGAGGATTGTCATTTGTTAGAGGACGTTAAAAAATATGGTTCAGAACCGAAGGTAGTGGCGTGAATGTTGTACTGCATGTTTGGTAAACTGCCAGAAAAGCCTCAACAAACGACAAATGTGTGCGGTGAAGCAGTAAAAAAATCAGTTGGTTTTTATTCACTTGGCCCTTCTCGTTACGTGTCTCTTTATTTCTGATGATAACACCATGTCTGACCCCACCGTCGGTGTAATGTCAAAATAATATGTGGCCTTTTTATTACCCGTAAATTGAATTGTAACATAAGGGGTAAACCCCCTTAAGCAAAAGTCATATTGTAAAAGTCGGTTGTGGGGGAACATTCACATAAGAACCAGTTCATTCACCCTGCTTTTGAAGAGAGAAAGGTTGTAAGTGGGCGGGAAAACTGAAAGACGGAGAGTATCCCACGATCTAGGAAAAAAACGAAGATTAAGATATAGATATACGACATCTAGTGACAAAAACTTGATAAGGATGACTGGTTGCCAGGGTACGTGATGATCGGAGAAAAGTTTTGAGAAGAGGAACCGCCGGAGCAAGTTCTGAAGAACGCAATCTAAAATAGTGTCGGTAGAAGAGAGACAACGAAGTAACAGCCCGACGACGGGTTAGTGACTGCAGATTCGAGGTTAAAGGAGGGTCGTCGATCATCCGGATGGCCTTTCGTTGAACTTGATCAAGAAGAGAAAGAGAGGTAGACGAAGCTCCACCCCATACGGGGAGGGTTTAAGCTTTTCACAGCAGAAGGTGAGCTGGTGTGGAGAACCGTCTTTCGTGAAACAAAAAATTAACTTCGCGCGCAGCGCGAGAGGCGAGCTGAGACATGAAAGCGAAACGACAGAGAGAAGTTAGATAAGCCAAGAGGAGAGGTAGAATCTGCGGAATGCAGTACAGTTGAATCAAAGGGTAAATGTGAAGAGAATGAATGATGTTTCATAGAAATTGAAAGAGGTATCGGAACATTAAATGCATCACAGTTGTGGGATCCCCAGGAGGAGATGTGTTATAGGTCAGAGTCTAAAGATACACTGATTACACTGTGGTCGTGGTCGGTGTTGGTGTTGGCATGGCGGGGAGTACGGTAAGGAAAAAAAGAATGAAAAGTGGCGTTATCGGCAAAGGAATGGATTAAGTTGGAAGTGGTGGATAGATGATCATTAATAAATAATAGCTATAGAGTGGGCGCAAGTACTGAACCTTGGGGAACGCCAGCATTCACGGAAGACGGCTGGGACGGAACCTCATCAACTCGGGCGGAGATGATTCGCTTACTGAAGGGAATTTCTGTCTACTATACGAAAGCGGAGAAGAACCCGAACGTGGCCAGTTTCGCCAGAAGACCTTCGTACCAAACTCGGCCAAAAGCCTTAGAGGTGTCAGGTGAGACCATGTGTGTTTCTCTTTGGTTGTCGAGTGCAGCGAGAGCCAGGATATTACCGGTGGAACGGCGAGGTCGGAATCCTTATGGGCGACCACTCAGAAGCAGTTGATCGGCGCTGACAGTTTTGAGTACTTTCGAAATAATAGGTTGAGGGAAATAGGACGATAGTTATTCGGATAAGAAGGATCGCCGCGTTTGGGAATAGCAAAAGTCACGGCGTGTTTTTGGGGGATTGGAAAAATAGAAAGTTGGAGAGTGAAACAAAAAAGATAACGTAAGCGAGGGGCCAATTCAGGGGCACACATTTTAAGGACAATGAGTGATATATCGTCCGAACCGAGCGCTTGGCGGATCTTCTTAGTGCTAATATGAGGTTGAAAATTGGAGACAGAGGGAAGAGAAGGAACCGGAGGAGTAAGGTAAGTGAGTAAGGTGGAATTGGAGGCAAACGGAGAAGCAGAATCCTTGGCTTTTTCGTGTAGTTCGCAAACATGATCACCAGAGGAATTACAGATGGGAGGGAAATTGGAAGGGCAAGAATTTCGGGAGTGTCTTGGCAAGGGATCAAAATGTTCGGCTACCGGTGGCAGATGAGAGTAAGCGTTCGGCTTTCCAGCTGACGATGTGTCCTTTGGTTCTCTGTATGGTTAACAAGCATCTGTTTCTGGCTTGCACGAAGCGGCGGTGGGAGTCGGGAGTGGGCCGGCGGTGCCAGCGCCGAAATGTTGCACGCTTCAAGCGTACAGTACTGTCACATGTGTGGTTGAAGCACTCAGAGGATTCAGGTTTTCCGGGTTTGGAAAAGTGAGGAATGAAAGTTACATACCTTGGAAAACAATGTCGATGAAGTTAGAAACGGGAATGGAAACGTCTATAGTACGGCATCAATCATTCCAATGATAGAAGGCTAGGAAATCGCGAAAACCGTCCAAGTTGGTTGGACTGTAGCATCAAAATGTGTGTTTCGAGTTGAGTGGAGCATCGGGGCGAGTAAAAATGATGGGACAGGAAATAACGCAGTGGTCAGATGAGCCACGTGGAGGAAGAGGAGAGACGCCTGAGGACTGAATAAACAGAAGTGAGAATAAGATCGAGGGTATGTGCACGATCTCCAGGCCGATCGGGAGTACCTGTGGGGAGGTCAACAAGTTGGCGTAGGTTGTTGATCACGCCGAAATGTTTGACTTCGAACCCCAAAGCCGAAGTGTCCGATGAGTTAATCAACCAATCTCGAATGTGAACAATCAAATCTGTCAAAGTGGAGATATGGCAGTTGGGATCCATAATAAGCAAGTGCTCAGTGTTCGAAGATAAGAAATCAAAGATAGATAAGTCGCTACGGTTGAATGAACGGTAAGCAACACAAAAGTAGTGGTTGAAGAACAGAAGTCGGCGCCTCGGCCATATCGACCGAAATTCACGTTTGGAAAAGTTAAGATTTTAGATTCTGGATGTGGCGACTGGCTCATGGACAAAGGCACAGGCACCATCTTTGGATGAAACAGGGGAGTGATAGGCGTGGTTGGGAAATTGGAGGTGGGTGGTGTCTGACGAGTGGGAGATTTGCGTTTCCGTCAAAAAGTAGAGCAAGAGGAGAGGAAGATTGGATAAATTGGTACACAGCATCGATATTATGGTTCATTCCACGGATGTTAGTGAGGGTGATGAGTTCATGCTTGTTTTCCGAGTGAGCAGAGCGAGTAAGTGTGATTGTGTACTTTCATAATTCATAATGCGAAGGAAACCGGCAACCATGATCCTGAGACTTAAAGTGATGAACCGCATAAGGCTTCAGTAGATCAGACGTGGTAATAAACTGGGCGACAGCAGAGCTGTCTACCACCGGCAATCACCTCCATAACGCCTCGTTTGATTTTCATACATATTAGATTATTCAAACGGTTTGAGGAAATTTTTCATTTAGTTAGAGCTAGTCCTCTTAGTTTGAGTTTTGATCACCCACATTTCCCTTGCGCAGTGCGGACGACCTTCTAAGGGGATGATAATTGTTCAGCTTAACCCAACTCTCGCCGGGGTCTGGTCTTCATTAAACTTAGTCGTTTGACTCGAACCTACTGAATTTCTTCTCTACTTCTGCAGGTCCGTCTGCATCACAAGGCTTACGGTCAAAGTCTGCTGGAAAAGTTTGATCCCGAAGCATCCGAGGCAATAGGATTACCGAAAAGTGTTTGTACTGCGGGAGCTGGACGGAAGCCAAGTGGAAATTTGAACCAGTCCGATATCATTTTGGAGACTCCAGAAGCACTGGCTCTTCAACAGACCCAGGCTGTCATCTGCAAGCGTTTGAAGGAGAATGCGGAAAGCAATACGTCCTCATCTTTAACAAGGCCACCACGAGCAGGGGTGAGTAGCTTCGCACAACTCTCCGTCCTCTCTCTGTCGTTCGGTAATAAGATGTGCACTTTTATGCAGTCCCTTTGACTTTAAACTCAGTTAATATTGCATATTTACATGCATCTTGTCAAATATCTGACCGGCGAAAACTGGCATGACGATCAGCACAAATTGCTCTAGTTGAGGTTCAGGTACAGATACTTAAATTCAGCATTTTCCGAATATTATCTCGTAATCCTTGTCAAACAGCTTGCCAGGTCGACGAAGTAGGCGTAAAGTGGCTACTAGGCTTTGCATGATGGTGGTTTGAGAGAAGGATTGTGAACAAGTGGAATCAGGGAATAAGAGCAAAATGTAATAAGAGATAGTCGCAGTTTCGCATCGCTCTTTGTGTGGACTTATTTCTTCTTGTGGTGGTGCCAACAATCTTTCCTTTTAGATCAGTGACCTCTGGCAGTTTTCTTCATTCTTTTCTCTGACTTCCTACATAAAGTATCATTCAAAAACCGTTACCTATGATATTCACACTCCACATTACTATTTATTAGGCAATTAACGGGGTCGTGAGACTCATCTCAATATCCTGTCGTCGCCTGGCTCCGCTTCATCGCTGCTTATTTGCAAGATTTAATCTACCAATACTACTGCTGATAATATGTGGCCTTGTGTCAATTTAGCCGTGATGATCTCTATTATAAACCTATACATCGCGCAATATCAACATACCACTCACCACTGATATGCCCTGGTCGGTGAGCGCTTTCTGGCTGCATCAGCTATACCATCTTGAGGCTAATCAGTTGAAATTCAGCCGGGGTAACCAGGGATTCCCTATATTTTCTATGGACGTGAATGTGCACTGTCAGTAAACGCTAACTGATACACGGGTTCGATGCAGCGTCTCCAGAGGTATTCAACGATGAATGATAAATGAACATTTGTGGAATTTACTGGTGATACGGGGAGCCAAAATGATGCGGATAATGAAAGACTCGCTATCGTTGTTCCCAGCCAAAAGTCCACGCTGTGAGCCAGAATAAAGCCGACGACCTTCCACTAATCGTGAAGTTGCTCTACCGGCTGAGGTATCGTTGTGCGGTCGATCGGACGTGAATAACAAGTAAATAACGAATGATGCACGACCACTTTCCGTTAAGAGGAGGATCGCTAGTACCATACTGGCTTGTGGCGTTGACTTTTGGATGCGAGAAATACAAGTGGGTTTTTCATTACCTGGGTAAATAAATCAACACTTGGAGAATGAATCCGTCGCTTGCTGTTTAAAATCACCTCTATAGATTATTGGCTCAGTTACTTCTGCGGATGTTTCAAAAACCCAACATCAGTAAGGGGCATGAATGCCACAGGCAATCCGATTTTTGTGATGTGTTCTTTCACTCCGTCATCCCATCTGTTGCGGACTAATTGTCTTTGCCTCCTTAATCCTAAGAACGATATTTGACTCCTTCGGCTGTACCGTTCTTTGGCGCTTACTTTTATTCAGTGGTGTGCTTTTCTCCCGATCCGTCAATCAGTATAAATAAACAACCGAGTTATTCATTTTGGTCAATCTGAGTCTTCGGAATCGTCCCCTATTGCCTTACTAGCTTTGCAGTTGACGTAGTTTTAAATATTGTTTTACCCCTTGAGGGATGGCCTTATTGGGTATTTCTTAGACAGTGCCGTCGGATCTGAACTACTTCTCTAGGCGTTTAAATAAAGATTTATGTTGTTTGCATTTTTGTCATGACAACCGGATTGACGACGCGGTAATATCTATAGCGTACCGCTACAGGACTTAGTCACACATTGAGTACTGTTGTAGCCAAAAACAACGACTGAACGAGTTATCTAGGCTGCTACGTATTACCCATGAACAAACATTGGATTGTGGCATTTTTGGGGGAAAACCACCATCCCCCCCCCCGCATTCGATATCGTAGACTTCAACAAGGAAATTATTTTTGTTCAAAAACGTTGATCTGTTGAGAAATTTCACTTACCTACTTCTACCAAACATTTAAGTCTTTTTCCACCTTCTTGCTGTTGTACCGTTTTGGCATCGTATTTTTCGGATCCCTCATGGGTTCAAATTTGCATTTTTACAAGACCATCTTCGAGCACTATATAAACGACAGAGCTGAGAGAATTTTCGCACTGTTTCATCTGGTTGGCAATAGACTTTTGGTTATGCCGGTGTTCGTCTTTTCTCTCTGGCTAGCGGGCGGGCTAGCCTTGTCGAATTATGCTTGTGTTTTCCAGTCTGTGTTCGTTCGCTGGTCATATTGTTGTGCGATACGGGTCTAGGGAAACCCAGTCAAACTCTGTTCTGGGTGTCATCAGTGTCAAATGTGCCCTACCCCTACAAGGACTTAGGGGTTTTGTGTATCTTGCATTGTGTGCCATCGTATCTTGTGTTATCTGTGTGGCATAACATTGCCAGTCGTATTGTGTTATTCATTCTCGTTAGTTCGAGACATTGTGTTAATTGTGTGTGTGATCTGGCAACACGACACACATTTCGTATACAGATAGCCGGGACGGGCTGGCTGCACGAAGGAATAGCCTCTGTGGTGAGAAGGCACACGATGTATGAATATCAGTATTCTCATTGCGCTGCTCAAGTTCACTGAGACAAGTGTAGCAGCGACAAAACGTTTATTCCGGAATGTACAATTCGACAGACATTCATTCTTGGTGATTTGCATTCTTTGGACCATGTTTACGAAACGTCCTCAGATAGACTATTAGCGTTCCCGGTCTGCTGTGGTAACTAATAGTCCGAGAGAAGATAAAAGTGAGTCGTTTGCTGGATGATTAGGTTGGGAAAGTAGTGTAATGGATTTGGTCGTGCCGGAGATTTTGGATCATCCTTTTTTTCTGCCCAGAACCTCTCTTTGCCCACCTATTTTCTGTAGTTCCTTACCCAGCTCTACTCCACTGTGAAGCTATACTATTTTCTCACTTCTGAGCTTAGCGGACTCCGTTTTTCATGAACGCAGTTTGGAAAGGTATCTAGCTGTATGATTTGCATTCGTTAGCCCAGAATATCGAAAAAGTATTCATACTTTTCAATAATTTCGTACTCAATGCGCTCATTATTTTCTCGAAAAAGTATTCGAAATCTAGAGATAGAAAAAAGCCTTAAAACGCTCTGTTTCCCCTCTAGCCTTCTAAACAGATAGAAACTCGAGGAAAGGACGGTAGGCGCCGTATCATTCCAAAATTCCTGGGACATCTGGATGCGTAAGTTTGATTCCTTCAAAGTAGTTTTGTTTACTTTCGTTATCAGAAAGTAAAGACTCCCATTGTCTAGATTCTGCTGATGTTAGCATAATTTCTGTGGTGCACACATGCGTGTCCGCGTGTACAGTCTGTCCGAAAACTTCGTGATCACCTCAATTCGGTCAAAATCCTGGCGTACTGTCGAATTCCAATTTAAACTACTCTCGCTAAACGGTAGTGTCTGTTGTATTTTGTTAGCTACTGAGAATGGTATCAGGAGTATAAACGGGAATTCGACCGTATATCGACCGAAATGAGATGATCCCGAATTTTTTGGGTAGACCGAACATGTGCAGGCAGAGATGTCCTGGCCCTGGGTATGATTACGTCGTCACCGCCTTGTTTCTACCGTCAGTTTGCTTAACATCGAGTCAGATTTGGCTATTGAATACTGCTGCATCGCGCAGGTTATTTGAGATCTGCAAGTCTGGCAATCATCACTGGCTCTAGATTTTCTTGATGAAACTCGATTCATTTTGATTTCAGACCAGACGAAGATTCAAATCCGCAATTTTCTTCTCCTCCACAATCAGCTCAACAAGGTATTTTACCGAAAAATCAGTCATCATAATCTCATAATGTTCAGCTTCCAGATCTCCGAACCAAACTCAGTCTACCAGCGCTGGCATTCGTGCGCCGACCACTCCACGTCCGGCCGAGAGCACATCCACACGATCTTTGCTGTCTCACGCTCTGTCCAGTCCTAATGCCACAGTGGGTTTCAGAATTTCGTTGTATTATATTTGAAATGTGCGACGATGTTATTATTTGAGGTATCCACTCCGTCGAACTGACATTTTGGTGTTATATTTCGTTCTCTCTCTTTCTCCTCCGTGAGCGTGTGCGTGAAATTACTGATATGCTCATTTTTCCTCAGTTATTTTAAATAATGTCTGCACTTGTTTCCTTTCAGACTACTAGTCCGAAAGCCTCCGGCGTCGCTAATCGGACTCCTGTACAAGAGGCCTTACGAATGGAGTGCAACTTCAGTAAAACACAGTGAGTTGAACGTAGTTTCATTGTTATCTCTTTACTATCTTAGTTGTCTTAACTTAATTCCACATCGGGTGGGTATTTTCCTCTAAGGCCCTGTAAAACTTTGGACAAATGCCTTTCCATTCCCATCCAATCTGGACTTTTAGATACTGATCTTCCGGTCCTATCTTCCGATTAGCTCCTGTCTAAATTGTATCAGCAAATATTAGCCATTTGAGTTAGTGGGAATGAAGATTGGTCACACTACATCTCCGTATTTCTCATAATCAGACTGCACAGTAGCTGAGTTGACAATTTGTCTGTCAGTTAGTTTTGCACTAGATGCTTGTGCGGGAGTGCGGTGAATCGATGAAATCTTCATTCTCCAACAACTGCTACAGCACCATCACATTTTTCGAAGATCAACGATCATCGTGTTCCTGGACATTCGCGGAGTCTTCGACACTGTCAATAGGATTGCACTATGAAATTGTTTCTCTATTACATGCTTGCGCATGAGTGCAATGGAAAGGATATGTACCCCATAGCCACGAACGTCCA
This sequence comes from Fasciola hepatica, assembly GCA_948099385.1. Classification (NCBI taxonomy): domain Eukaryota; kingdom Metazoa; phylum Platyhelminthes; class Trematoda; order Plagiorchiida; family Fasciolidae; genus Fasciola; species Fasciola hepatica. Next base: position 398,465 of record CANUEZ040000012.1, on the reverse strand, counting down.
CTGCACTGTCAGGGATAGCCGGCAACCAGAATGGAGAACCACATGTGGTCTAGATAGTTCGGGTATGGTAACTATTCGAACGACAGTGGGTTGCTGTCTTCCACCAAATGAGAAATGGAGTACCTGAAGAGTATGTATAAATCTTCAAAGAGTTGTATCGTCACACCTCAGGTGAGATTGGGGCCTACGGCCAGCTTTCGCCTCTTTTTGTCGTCTCCAGCAGAGTAGGACAAGGGTGCTTTATATCCCCATTTCTCTCCAATTTCGCCATAGAGGATATTCTATCGAACATACCCCAGAAAACAGAGTTTTCGACTTGGAATATGCCGATGATATCGTTTTGCTGGTTGACAGTGCACAGGCATTACCACACTCTGTGAATGGCTTGAAAACTGAGATATCCAGATGTGGCATGCACTTCGCGCCTTCCAAGTGCAAAGCGCTTTTGCAAGATTGGCAAGAACCTGTGCCTGCACTCACCCTTTTGTGATGATTAGCTAGAGTTCGTCGACAACTTTAAGTACCTTGGGAACTCGATAATAGCTGGAGGTAGTGTTGGATGAGAGATCGGTTTACAAATAGTGAGGGGCAGAACGGCTTTCTCTTACCCTCCCTCGCTCTTTCTATATATATATATATATTCTTTATCTGTCTGTCTGACGCTCGCGAACAGTGCTCGCGCGAGAATCAATCTGGGTTTAGATCTGGTTGAGGTTGTATATCACATCGCCCTTGGACAAACTTAAAATGTAGACGCGCCTTCTGTAGGCCCACCATCTTTGTTTCCCGTGATTGGAAGGCGACACTCGACTCAGTTGAACGCACAGATCTCTGGCGCTGCGTCTTGTTGAAGGATGTACCAGAGAAATATATTTCTATTCTTAAGTCTTTGTACATGGACAGCCGAAACCGAGTTCGGGCTTGCGGTGTTCTTTTACCGGAGTTCACCACGAAAGGTGATGTATGTCTTCTTTTTTCTTCAACTTTGTGATTGATATGGTCCTAGAGACCGTGATTTCGTCATGTGAGGGTGGTGGCTTTGAACTATTTCCGAATGAAAACTTGCCAGACATTGAATATGTGGACGTAACAGTTCTACTTAGTGAAGGTTCATGTAAGTTTCAAGCTTTTCTGAACAAATTGAGCAACTGCGTAGCAATGTTTGGTATGCATTTTGCACCTTCAAGGTGGAAGTTGTTGTCGCATCATTGGGTCGGCCCGAAACCAAACCTCTCAATATCCTGGGCGACCGTGGATCAAGTAGACAGGTTCTGTTACCTGTACATCTGCACTTCACCCAGAGGTCGAATGTCGGATGAGTGTCTTCGCGTATACAGAAGGCTCATTCGGCATTTGTCTACTTGAGTCATCTGTGGCACATGCAAAGGGTCGAGTGTATGCTTTATCATTCAGGCCAGTGCATTTGTATGGTTAAGAGACATGGCCATTGTGAGTGGAGAATGTGCGAATACTGTCGTTATTTGAACACCGATATCTTCGTAGCGTTGCTTGAATCTGGTGGGAATACCGTGTAAGCGATGGTGAGGTGAGGCACAAAGTATAAGGCACACTGTTTTCTGAGTCGGGTCATCGTTGAAATATGAATAAGGATGGTCAGTTAATGACATGGAAGAGGGGTATTAAAACCCTAACCAGTGGACTTGGCCATGCAGGGCCTGTTAGTCTTCCTGGGTAGAGTCCAAGAGACTCCCACTGTATGGTTAGGTACATTGCAGGATACGGCTAGGTGTCGCGACCAATGTCGCTCTTGTATTCACGGACTTGCTTTGTTGACGAGATACTGTATGTAGTTCTGTTCCTACTCTTTTCATATTTTTTATTATTTTCCATTGAAATTACTGCTGAGGGATAAGAAACAATACCACCACACCCAGTGCACGGTTGATTGTTTTTATAACTGAACTGAACTGCGTGGGTTAGATATGTTAAATGTATACCAGTAAATCACCAACGGATCTGTGACAACGAAACCCATACTGGCGATCACTCGTAAATGCATGACGTTCCAGATACGACAGAAGTTGTCTAGCAACTACGGTTTCAATAACTTTTGATGAAACTGGTGGGGGCAAATGAGTCGGTAGGTAATAGGTTGGAAGATATCACTACGCTTTAGCATGAGGAAAACATGTGAAGTTTTCCAGTATGAGGGGAACACGTTTTTTAAAGACTGATTGAAAGAATGACGGAAAATAAGCACCGGTTCAGACGCACAGTTCGTCAATGGAATGAGAAGAATGTCTTCCGCCCAGGAGGTTCCGATGTGTTGAGAGAACGCAGAGCTTACCAGGCCGTTTTTGGGATCGATTTGGCCTCAACAAGAGACTCAGAAGAAGTCGAGGGAAAAGGGTTGTGACAGAGTGAAGTGTGACGCAAACATGACAGAAGAAACTTCAGCTTATTCCGGCTGACCAAACACATGTTCCTGGGAATATTGAGGTGGTTAAATATGAAGATGGGCGGAATTACGAGTGACATCTTTCGCGAGGGAACAGAAGGAACGGCTACGGGAGGGATGCGGTGGTAACCTGAGATTTACGGTGAACGCATTATTAGCCTTCCCCACGGTGACACAGCATTTGCTTCGTGCTCGTAATTAGCAGGCATTTGAGTAATGGGATTAGGATTGGCGCCGGTGAATGAAGGCAACCTTTTTCTTCCGTACTGCACGAATACGTGCATGGGTGAAACATTCGGGGGATCTAAGTCTTCCGGGTTTATAGCAGTGAGGGACGAACGTATGCATGCCTTGAATTATGGTTTCCGTAGCGTTTCTGGTCAGAGGTTTTGGACCGGAAGCGAAGTAGCGTTCAGGTCGGGTATGGGACTTCAGAAAATCACGCATCACACTCTAATCCACAGACTTGTGAGACCAGAAAATGAGTCTAGAGGGTGGGATCGGTTTGGGAGTGCAAAGGTATAGCTCATCATCATCATCATCATCATCATCATCATCATCATCATCGAACAGCGTTAAACAGCAGGACAAGCCCCACTGACCACTGACTTTCTCACCATGTTGCACGTTGAATTAGAAAGCATGAATATACAAGATGGACAGAGAGTGGAACTTCAGGGGTGGGAAAAGGGAAAATGCCCTAACAGCCAAAACACGGAATTCACAGTCTAACAGTACAAACGCACACCGATCAATCGTTCTGATTCGACAGAAAGTGACAACACGATCGCCATTGTTGGGGGTTCGCTGCCATATCCTTCAGTGTCTCCAGCCAACTGGTTGATGGATCTTTTGGACCTCAACCACGAAGAGGTGAGGCAACTACTTTTCCTAAGTTTGCTGTACATTTTCTCATTCCTTGCTGCCACGTCATCTGTTGACTTCCATGTGGTTTCTTTCACTCCCTAGGTGGAACAGAGAAAAGGACACGGTATGGTAGACGTGTGTCTGCCATACGTAACACGTGCCCTAACCAACGAAGTCTAATAATCTGGATACGCTGCGACAGAACGTTCTCCGAATTAATGCCCAATACTAGCTTCCCGACCTCAGTATTGCTCACTCGACTATTCCACCCAATGATAGCGATACTACGCACACATCGGTGGTCGAAAACCTCAAAACGACGAATATCTTCCACACGCAGACTCCAAGTCTCGCAACTGTACAACAAAACTGAACGCACTGGGGCACATTACACACGACCATCAAACTTCAGCAAAATATCAGGTCGGCGCCACAAGTGCTTCAGTCCAGCGAACACCACCCGAGCCTTGGATATTCGTGTGTTCACCTCTACTACAGTGCTCTCATCCATCGTCACGCTGCTTCCGAGGTAGGTGAAGTGGTCGACAACTGCCAGGACCTCCCCATCGAACATCAAGCTCGGAATCGTTGACTTCCAGCCTTGTATCATCACTTTACACTTTGAAGGTGCAAAGTGCATGCCGAGTGGAGCTACAGCTCTTGAGAGTCTATCTAGTGCATGTTGAGCATGTTACGTTGATTCTAACAAGCAGATACCGTCGTCCACGTAATCTGGGTCACATAGCTTCACACTATTTCCTAGTTCGACGCCTACATCTTGGAGATTTTGCAGCGCACTCCCCACTATTTCGTCCATAACGAAGTTGAACACGAATGAAGACATGGAACATCGTTGCCGAACACCGCTGGTCGTTTCGAATGGACTTGGTAGTTCACCGTAAACTCTAACGCGGCTAGAAGTATGAAAATAAAATGATCACAATAGGTTCACGAACTTGTGTGGCATACCTTTTCATTGAAGACCACCGAGAAACGCTGCTCGATCAACTGAATCGAAGGCGCCTTTTAGGTCTAGGAAAACCGTTTCTGTCGGTCGGCGGTGCGTGTGACGCGTTTCAAGTAGTCGGCGAAGAGTAAAAATCTGGTCGATGCATCCTCGACCGGGGCGGAATCTAGTCTGCTGTTCGCGGGTGTTCCTCTCGCTATCCAGTGAAAGACGGCGCAGCAGAATCGAGGCTAATACTTTGGTGATTATCGGAATCAAGCTAATCCCACGACGGTTACTACAGTCATTGCGTATTCCCTTTTTGAAGACGGGTATAATCAATGACTCGCTCCATATGCCACCGATCAAGACGGTAAATGATTTTATCAAAGCATTTCCATGCAGTTTGAAAAGAACTGGGGGAGAGAGGGGGGAGTTCGTCGGGACCTGCCGCTTTCTCTCGCTTTAGTAATCGAGTGCATGACTCTACTTCTACTTTCGATGGGCGCTCAAGTGATACCACTCAAGAGGTCGCAGTTGTTGACACAGAAGTAACTACACTAGCGTGCGGCCAGCTGAACTGTTCATTGAAGTAGTCGGCCCAACAGTCCAGCCTTTGCTCTTTACCATGGATGGGTTCTCCATTTCTATCGCAAATCGTTTCACTGACCTGGGTTCGCCGTCCACTGGTGTCACGAATAAGTTTGAACAGTCTTTGATTGTTACGTGAAGTAGCCGCTATTTCCATTTCTTCCGCTACCTTCACCCACCAATTTTCGCGATCATTCATGTCACAGTTGGATTGGTGGAATGCTGTGACAGATTTTTGGATGTAGACGCGGACCCCCGCCCTAAAAAATGAGTGAAAATGAAGAGATTTGGGAAAATAAGCATGGATTATATATATATATATATATATATATATATATATATATATATATATATATATATATATATGGGCTGGAAGTTGAGCAAAATTCAATTTGGTATGAAGAAGGAAACCAGTACTGGAGACTTCATGTGAATCGGGGATCGTGTTGGTGAACAGCGCAGACAGTCCTCCTGTGGAACCATATAAAATTTATTCTTAGTTCATTTCATCAGATTTAATGTTTGCGAGCAGATCCAGGTTGCGTTAACCATATCCACACTTTGAGAGACTCAAGAATACGGACAGACCCTCGCGTTACTGTCGATCTGAAGGCGACGTTGTCAACAGTCAACCACATTGTTGTCGGGTGCTGCAACTGTACAATGGAAGAATTCATTTTTGTGGTTAAATTCCCATTGAATAGTCGTAGTCGGGTTCCATAGGGTTTGATTCGAACTGTTTCCCTTCTTTCTTTTTCTGTCCCACTTCGCTGTTGACATCATCTCAGACCACTTTGTCTTTCACGGAATTAGTGATGTTGAATGTTTGCCAAATAGGAAATTGTCAGACCTGCATTATACGGATGACTCAGTGCTACTAGCTTTTCTATACGTCAGGAATTATTGCGTTATTTTTGCACACTCAAAGTGCGAATTTCCACTACAGTACTAGATGTTTTTTGCTACCTGGTCATCTTCATCATACGGTTAGATTTTGAATGAAGTATCATAACGTACGTATAGAGGGTGCTTTTGGCTCTTACTAGTTTCAGCCATTCATGATTTTGGCTTCTGCGTACCAAGGTTAGGTAGTCCCAATTACCTACGGTTGACAACCCTGGCAGCTGCACTTTGTAGTTAAAAGTCGTCTGTGTTCAAGCGCCCATATCATCGCAATAGGATCGTTTTATTCAGGCTCCCTACTAACCTCAGTCTACATGTCTATATGTATATGATAAAAGATTGAGATTGTGGAGTGAAATGTTTGCTCATTTGACGGTGTTTCGTCATACTTTGTTGTATGCTTCAGTCTACATATAAGGTCGAAAATGACATTTTAAAAGAAGGGCTCTGGTGTTTTACTTATTTCTGGTATTGTGAAATGTGGATTGTTGTTGAAGACTAAATTACTTTATGTGCTTAGGGAACTATCGAAGAATTCTTCTCCGGACAAAAACGAAAGATGCAGTTCGAGCAAGGATACAGAACTACCCAAACCGCCCTCTTGTGTTACAATTGCTGTGGATACAGTTAGTCAACCTCAGATAACCACTGCATCCTCTGAATCGGGTGCGTCTCGTAAACGCGCGGTTTCCGATGTGGACATGGAAACCGCCGTAGATCAATCCGGTGAGGAAATAAGACGTAAAATCGGTCGTCAGAAGAAGAAGCGTCGTGTTCGTCTGTTTTTAGAGCCCGACGAAGAATCCACTTCAGCCGTTGTTGACAAGAAAGCTGCAGCAACACATAGCAAAAGTTCTGCTTCCGGCGATAATACGGCCAACACGTCTTTACCAAAATTAAAGATTGCCACAGCCGTGGAATCGGAAACGGGTGAGTTCATCACTGATTTTCAGTACATCTCTTTAGAATGTCTTGATTTATAATAGTTGCAATTAAGGAGTTTAATCGTCAGAGTTGTGCTGGTCTGGAAATTAGCAATAGTCCCCGTGTGTAATCGGTGAACAGTTTTTCTAGTCAAATTCGATAAAGATAAAATTTCCAGTGAAACGAAGGCTTTTCTGTGGCTCGCTAAATTCTGCTGCTAATTAGAGCTGGTCCACGGGGATCTGATTAGGCTATTGTTTGGTTTGCTTGTAAACGGTTTGTTGCCTTACTATCCAGGTAGCCCACGTCCAGATCGTGTCGCTGTGGTATTTTTTATTTTTCGTTCTGTAGTGAAATTAGTTGTTTGCTCTCCTTTATACTAACCAGTGGACAGAGCGGAGCATTTGAGGTGATCTTCACTACTCGATTCCACGTGAAGACTCATGAAGACAGGGCTGGTGATTTCGCATCTACATTCACAATAAATGGTTATTTTTACTTACACCGGACTGAATTGAGCCGATTTTTGAACCATTCCAACCGATACCCAGTGATTATCTATTCGTATGAATCCGATAATGATCGTGGTTTTTTCAATAAGGAAATTTTTCATCTTTGGTGTTCTGTTCAAAATCCTTAGTTATTGCGGTGTTTACTGTGCGCCATAACTCGCGTGATGTTATGCCAGCTTGGTTATGACGGCGCAATAAACAGTCCACCATTTTTACTTGTGCCACACGTTCTACCAATCTGGTTCTGTTAATCCTTCTTTTTGTTCAGCTGTGCGTGCCTTTACATCCGAATCACGTGCAAATGGCACAGTACCCACCCACAACCGCACACCGTTTCTTATTAACACCCCGGATCAGTTGGTCAGCGAGACAAAAATCAAATTTGTTTGCTCACATCCAGTCGATGGTCCAATCCTCATGGAATTGTCCTCAGTCACCTCTCCGACAGTTGGTACTCGTGCGGCTCCTGCACTCCCGGAAAATGTTGGTATCAATCGTATTTCAGCATCCAGAGGAGATCGCCCGCTATGGGAGATTGTCAGTGAGAAGCGGTTGACCGCCTACTCATACACTGAGTGAGTATTTTCCAGATATTTAATTATTCTCGACATCGAGCTGATCATAGCTGTGTTCGAACCTGTCACGGAAAAAATCAACAGACTCACTTTTGGGATTTTATGCCTTATTGATTCATTTGACGTAGCTGGTGTTCATAAAAAAGTAAGGGATCACTTGTTCCTTCTCGTGGCGGAATGAAAACGGGTTTTTGTTTTCGGTCAGGCTGCGCGGTGATGTTTTTTATATTGCACATGTTCCTGAGTGCAATGGAAGAGGCACACTCCGTAACCAAAACGTTCCACTTCACTATCAGGTAGGTCCGGCAGCCATAACCCTGAAACCCGGAGTATAAGACCACAGGCTGTAACTAGTCACAGTCACGGGAGTGATTGGTAATAAGCAAAAATAGAGTCAACGGAGCAATCACGTCAGTGACTCGGGGACAAGACCTTGACTTTTAAACAAAAGCAACCACACACACACACAGTACTCCGTAAAGGAGCATCGTTTTTCCCACTTTGCCAATAATAATTAATCTGAATCCACCCAGAAAATTACACTCGCTGACGTTATATTGACAGCCACCGTTTGTTCGGTCACGGAAGTCTTTTCTATGCTCTACATAAGGAATTGTACATGATAGTTCCTCTTCCTAGTGCTTCGTGTAGATTTGTGTTTGCATTTTTTTCAATTTCATTCATCTTCCTTGTTTATTATATTGTGTCTATTCAGCAATCTGGTCTCACTTGGTGATCTGGATGGCCGTATCCGTCTCTTGTACAGTACTGGCGGTTGCTTATGTCCCCCGATCATGTTAGATTCACCGATTCATCTGCTTGCTTTGTCTTCACTGGACTCGGCTAATGACCCACCGGAACCCGAGACTGGAAAAACGGCCAACAATCCAACCAGTTTGAGTCGTCTACACACTGTTGTTAGCGGTGGAGCGCCTGTTTCCGGTGTCCCGGGTTCACAAACCACCGGGCGCAACACCAACCAATATCGCTTGGTTGCCCTATGTCAGTCCGGTCGCCTTACAATTTGGCATTTGAACGTTCCTGCTGTCGGGTTCTCTTCAACCTCCATTTTGTATTCACCTTCAGTTTTCCCTCAGTTCGTTGTCGAGTGTTCCTTGTGTGATCTTTTCACAAGTGAGTAACCAAAGTCTCGTAAAAGGTGAAGGTTGTTTCATCCACTAGTGCCACTGATTCCTAGTCGATACATCCCTTTAATAATACTAATATTATTATTATTGTTAGAACTAGTAGTAGTAGTAATACGTGAAGATATACAACATTTGAGCATCGATCTCTACGGGGTATTGCGCTGACCTGGTGGGAACACCGGATGAGCATTGCTGAGATTAGGTGTAGGGTATTAGAAACCAGTGATCAGTCACTGGAACTGGTACTGGATTTAGACAGGCTAAGGTGGCTGGAACATGTGTTACACATGCCCACCAATAGACTTCCTCGGCGGATACTGTTCTTCGAGGCAGTTAGTGGTTGGAAGGTAGGTTTAGGTGGTCGGTCGGGGACATGGTAAAATGAATGAAAACCCCAACCGGTGGGCCTGGCCGTGTTGGTCGTGTTAGATTTCCGGGTTGGTGTCCACGAGATCCGCCCACCGGACGATTGGAGACATTAAGTGGCACTGCTAGGTGGCGTGGTCATTTGTGTACTTACGTTCGAACGCTTCCTCCGTTTATATGACTTCCACATTTAACTTAGTTTTCTGTATGGTTGCTCCGTACACTTCTCTTCGTTTTGCTCTCGACTGGACAACACGGCTAGGTAACAACTGAAACCAGAATACAGAGATGCAAGGTGATACTTGAAGTAAATCAAGTGAACTGTTTTTGACAATAATAATAATAATAATAATAATAATAATAATAATAATAATAATAATAATTTCCTGTTTTCTTATTAGCATCACAGTCCGCCTATTCGTCTATGTCATTCGGACCCAACGGACAACCCGTTGTTCACAAACGCGATGGCTCATCATACATGTTTCATATTGAAGGTCGAATGTGGTAAGTTGGCGTCGTATTGGAAGCAGTCTCTAAGGTTATTTCCTATTGCTACAAATTTCCAACGGTTAATGTGGCTAAAGCTAACCGATGCTGGTGTTTGATCTTACGATTTAGAAGCAAGAATTCCCTCTGACTTGCGTGGAGATTTTGGCGAGGAAGCTTTTGTACATGACCACTCAAGGACTCAATGGAATAGGCTTATCCCATAGCCATGTACTTCCCTTTTCCATGGAAGTACCAAGCGCTCTTGACCCCACCCAAGCTAACATCAACAAAGCCTCCAGTCCTCACGTCTAAATGCATTGTTGGAAGTTATACGTGTAGTCTATTGCCCAACCGAGGTGAATTTAGCGGGAATACCAAGGGTCATCAAATTCAACACTGCCACGCGCTTTGTTTGCAGATAATTCATTCAGCCGCTTTGATTCTTCTATAAATCGATTGTCTAATTGAAGCTGGTAGCTTTTGCGAGTCAGATCTCAAGTAGAACATCGTCTCAGGTGGAAAATCTATTGCATTTCGTCCTTGGATGAATAAATTTTACGTCTTGACTAAGGTGACATTTACATAAAAAACGACCATGTTCAACGGAAGCTAATGCGAAGTCTCGGTCATTAGTGAGTCCAATGCGTTTTATTGTTGGTAGGTCGCCCACTCACGGGCTATATAATTATGAACACTGTAGTTTTATTGTTGCCTCATATATCTCTGTCGGATGCAAATAGGTTGTCAAGACAGCAGTTTTTTGTGCGCCTTTCGGAAGGTTCCAGAATCTACGGCTTTCACCACTTCTAACGGGCAATATAAACAAACCTACCTTCTGTCATTTTGCTGGCATAGCGTATACTGTTCGTCAAAAACGCCCCCCTCGCAGGGAATAAACCGTCTTGAAGCTGCACACTGTTCGGAATATTTCAAACGAGCCCATCACCGTTGTACTTTTACGTCATACAGCCTACCGTTGCATGAGATTTTGTGAAGGTCAGACACACATGTTTACTTTCCAGTCTGACGGCCCAGGCATCTGTCCCCCCGTTTTAGCTCACGTGACGTTTACAGAGATGAAGGTCTCCTGGCCGGTCATCGAAAGGTGGGAGTCGGGGCAGTCAGTCCACGAGATCACCGAGTTATATGGTCTTTCGAGGCGTCGGTGAGCAAATGGATCGATCGACTCAACAATAGAAATCCATCATTTGGACCGCTGAGTCACTATTTTCGTTATTCAATCATGATCGTCAAAAGCGTGTTTGAAAACATATCATAACCTAATAAAACTGGTAAAGTGACAGCAACAATGAAGCACAATGAGGGTTAAGTGCCTGTCTGGGAAGCCATCTGATGGGACGGTAGAACCAGTTAGTATTTCTGGACAACATCACCAATGGTCAAGTTTACCTAGAGGCCATGATCCGACACATCTTGCCACCGTTGAGCACACTACATGCATGAGCCTGAGCGCTGACAGGCTCTCTCCTCCGTGTTTCTAAATGGATGGCTTTCTTCGAGTTTCAGACTATTTTGTATGTTGAAACTTTCGTTGGAAGGTATTTTGTAGCCTGATTTATTCTGTTTACGTTCCATCTCAGGTTGGAGATGTTTGATGGTTCTAATCCGACACGGTGCTCAGTAGCGTTGACAACCGCACGCTCATGTCCCCCTGGACCGTTGGCCTCTTGTCAGCTGTTGACGAAAACCATTGGTGCCACATCGGATAATTTGAAGTATGTTTCGTGACCACCAGTTTCTTACTCGTTTTAGTTTGTAATTTTAGCTAATCTGTGTTTCGCAGAACCGGTCGATTGTAACCTTGTTTTTACTTTCCTTTGTCTGGCGAATGTCTTTCAGTGATTGTTTCTAATTTTACTCAGACCAGAGTTAGGAAGTCACTAGTTTTTGTTTTTCGTTTAAGTTGCTGTTTCCTGTTGTTCGCGGAATTGTTGTTTACAAGCTTCGGTTCATTGTTGGCCAGTGTGCTTGAAAGTCGCTTCCGTCACAACAGTGATTGTACGAACCGACCATCCCCTGTCTGTTTGATGAACATGACCGTAGTAGAAAGATTTGTAATTGAACCCAATGTGTGAAATAGTGAAATTAGAAACATTCATTACTTAAGAGGGTTACAAACGCTGAGTAGATTCATATTGAACTTAAATGAAGCAAATGGCCGTCTCTGATACTGAGGTTAGGCGTAGAGCATTAGGTTCATTGCAGTTCGGTTCTTTCAACCAATAACGACGCACTTCTGTGCTCCGGGTTTAGTTGCTACCGCGCAGCATCGTCTATCCAAGGGGATTGGATGCTTATCAAGAATGTTCTGTACTCTTTTTGCGTGACAAGTTGTGGCCGTGTTTAAAGATGGTGGAGTACAGCTTATTTGAGATCTTCATGTTTTCTCCAAGGTTTTGAATGCTGAGCAGGCCCCTCTTCATCATGGGAATCGACTGTTGTCTCCATCTTCAAGATGGGCTCACACAGTGATCGTCAATCGTAAAAGTATTGACCTGATCCCGGTGGCGTTGACGCCGGTTGTATCTGTCATCATCATCATCATCATCACCATACAGCGTTAGACAGCAGCTGTATCTGTCATACTTGGCAGGTTGTACCGTACGCGTGAACGCCATTCTCGAGCGGAACAGGCCAGGTTTTGCATCGATACTGGACGTATCGATCAAATCCTCACTCATAAATCAACGATCATCGTGTTTCTAGAATTTCGCGCAACCTTCGACTCTGTCTATGAGACTGCACCATCGAACTTTTTGTTGATAGTTGGAGTACCAGAGAAGTATGTCGGTCCTTAAAGAGTTTTATCGTCTACCTCGGGTCACGTCAAGGTCTACGACCAACTTTTGCTGTCTCCAGTGGGGTTTAACGAAGTTTTCTCAACTTTCCTATTGATGATTTTCTACGAAATGCTTTGTCTGATCTGCCAAACGGTGGAGTTGAGCTCCTTCCGGGGAACAAATTCCTCGGATTCGAATGCGCCGAATATATCGTCTTGCTGAGTAACAACGTACGAGCAATGCAACACGTTTCGAACCACTCGAGGACCACTTGAGTGCGAAGTATTTTTTGCATGACTGGCAGTAACCTGCCTGCACCGACTCTTTTTGGTGATCTTTTATAGTAAGCCGTTAGCTTTAAGCCTCTTGGGAGCTACATTGCAGCTGGGGGTGGTATTGGGGAAGAGATGAAATTACGTATATACCGGATTGGTTTTTTCGTGAATTTGCGTCACTTGTGGCGCCGCCACTACCCCTGTCTCTCACTGAAGAGACGGATCTACAATGCCGTTGTGCACAGTGTTTAACTCTACCAAAGGAACGAGGAATGTTATCGGTTAGAGACAATGCGAATATGGCTCGGAACTGATGCCAGTGGCGCGAATACTATGTCGCGTGCTAAGAAACTGTCAGACCCCATAATAAATTGAGCAAGACTTTCAGAAAATCACAATAGTGCCCGCGGTGCAATAACCAAAAAGGCATTGGATCACATCTGTATTTACCTTGGTTTCCCTTTTCTCCATCTACGATGTTGATTTCATACCTGGATGCAAGCCCGGTGTGATAAGCCCGGGTGTGGCTGTTTTCAGAATCATTCAAATCACAATTTGGGAAGGAAAGGTGATGGATGGCACTTCCAACACACTGCTACTCTTGGTGAACTCGGGTGACAGATCGCCGTGGGCAAGAACTCGCTTTCGAGACTATTTTTGATGCTCTCGTGAAATATGACTATGGACTTGGAAGTAATATTCAGTATGTCTCATCCCTGGGGATGTTTCGCCGTGAGCGTCATACGAACGAAGGCAGCCCATTGTACACAGGCGTCTCGGCAACAGTAATAAACACTGGATAGCCATATTTTGAAGCGGGGCGTTTTCAGACCACTTCGGCTTGTATGCATGTTTCTAAATGATTATTGGTTTTCAGAACGTTCCGCTTTCTCCCACTGTGCAGTCCATTTTTCAATCCAGTGAACGAAAACTCTTATTGTGCCTAACGTGAAGCAATGGTTTTTTCAGGAATGAACGAGAAGAAACCGTGAAACATACCTGAAAATCATTCTATCGAGATAAAGCGAACTCTATTTCATAATTGTTGTCAAATTAACTTTCAGTGCTGTAACATGTGTGCGTAATTCTCACAACAGACGGGATTTGAAATTTGTTTAGGCTTTCATTGATAGACCATCGGTCTCAAACACTAGACTAGTACCAGTAATGACGTATGACTCTTAGGCTAAGGTGTTTTACTCTATGGGTTTTCGTTTCTTACAATAATTATGCGGTCTCTTTCTAGAGCTAGTGACAATCCAACAAACCATCGTTTGGTAATGCAAAACTTCCTGGCTTCGCAGACTAACAGTGCAAAGATTTTCGGTTCTTCCGCTGAATATCGATACTGGCTAACGCGCTGGTTCCGTCATTTGGTCGAGGACAGTAAGTGGTTCCTTGACTCGTTTTCCAGAGTAGGATCATCTCTAACTCAAATACTTGATATAACGCATCCTAAAAAATCGCTTAACTACACATTGTTTCATCTCAATTTTTAGGGATTTTGGGCTCGTCTGTGATTAAACGACTCGTGTATTTGCTATTTCATATAGAACTCGGTGAGTAACCTTTCATCTCCGTTTGTTGCCAGATGAGGAGGAACAACTGCGCAGCATTTGCCAAGATCTCATTGGTCCGGTTTTTAGCGGTTCTCGTACGTCATGGCAGCCTGTGTTCAAAGTAAGTGAGTCAGTGAATACGCGCTCACAATAAGGTTTACAGTGTGTTTCTAGACTGGGTACACCCGTAAAACTGCGAATTTCTGATACTATTATTAGCAGCAACGGTAGCAGTTGTTCGATTTTGACTTTTTCTGAATCCTCACGAGGAAAATTGTGTGACATTCTCCGCTCGAGAAAACGATAAATCACACTCAAATTGACAAAAACATACATTCAAAAGTGCTATTTTTAACCACAGAGTGATCGGATAAAACTACTTACGTAAATCGAGTAAGAGTGGTATATAAACTGGTCATGTGGGCCAACTTAGCGGAACCTTGCGTAGAACGCCCGAGTTGAATAGCAACGTATGTAATATCCGATCAACGGTATGCCATCCATTAGGACAGCGTTTATCTCAAATCTGTTTGCAGAATAATCTCGCACATTCACTTTGGCCTCTTGAATGTTACAGGCTTTAATGAATCTAGTTCACTTGGAATAACCATTAACTGTTCACGGATTTCGGCTGTTCTGATTGCTACTTCTCAGTAGTAACCCGAATAAGATATCAAGTTTATCATTAGTATAGCAAAGTAGGAAGAGAAGTAAAGATAATGATAGCAATATGATGACTAAGTTGTGTGAACACAAAAGCTTGACTTGTCATGATACGTAGCCGTATCTTCCCACCTATGATCACTGGTTGTATGGATCTCTTGGAAGCCCCCCACACCGAAAATATTTAAGCGCATTGGTCTGGCTCTTAACATCTTTCATCCATCTTGTGGGCTGTCCACTTAACGGTGCCTACCCTATCAAGTTTGATGCAGCCTTTGGTAAGTACTTACTTTTTCATTTTACTGCGGCTGGCTCCTTGGAGAGGATAAGCCGGATTCGTGCACGTCTCTGATCCCGGGTTTCCATGCTGGTCACGTGGCAGATATCGATCTAGTTCGATTTCCGTTGGCGAGTACCGTACACCATCCGAAGGCCAAGTTGGTTTTCAATTGTCCTCCTCGTCGGCGACGCCAGTCTGGGCATGGAGATGGCGCTAGCACAATGCTGATTAGGGCGTGGTCAGGTTTACGGGGTACACGACCAAACCACTGCAGTCGGCGGAGTTGTATGCGCGTTAAAAGACGGCGGCGATTTTGAGTGTTTTCATTCGAGATTCTGTCACTCCATGTTAATTTTAAATAGATCTAACGCACCAGTGATGAAAAACTTCTAGTCGCCTGATATCCTCAGCTCTTGACGGCCAGGTTTCGCAACCATATAGTAAGACTGGTCGAACTACGGTATTAAGTGCCCTAAACTTATTCTTAAGACTAATGTCGTTCCGTCAAGCTTTTGTGTTCACACAACTTAGTCATCATATTGCTATCATTATCTTTACTTCTCTTCCTACTTCGCTATACTAATGATAAACTTGATATCTTATTTGGGTTACTACTGAGAAGTAGCAATCAGAACAGCCGAAATCCGTGAACAGTTAATGGTTATTCCAAGTGAACTAGATTCATTAAAGCCTGTAACATTCAAGAGGCCAAAGTGAATGTGCGAGATTATTCTGCAAACAGATTTGAGATAAACGCTGTCCTAATGGATGGCATACCGTTGATCGGATATTACATACGTTGCTATTCAACTCGGGCGTTCTACGCAAGGTTCCGCTAAGTTGGCCCACATGACCAGTTTATATACCACTCTTACTCGATTTACGTAAGTAGTTTTATCCGATCACTCTGTGGTTAAAAATAGCACTTTTGAATGTATGTTTTTGTCAATTTGAGTGTGATTTATCGTTTTCTCGAGCGGAGAATGTCACACAATTTTCCTCGTGAGGATTCAGAAAAAGTGGAAATCGAACTAGTACCAGTAATGATAGCATTTGAACCTCGGAACATCTTGTTTGCCCGCTTTCTGTGGAACACCTGTGTATTCACTTCGATGAGTTTTACTTGGATTGTGGTTTTCAGAAACACTGTATCTCCCATGGTCGGTATCCACGCCTGATATCCTTTGCAGGTATCAGTATGTCCATTTACTTAGTGTGGTTAATTGCTGTCATTTATAGTCTTGTCGTTTTCGGGCCGTGTCGACACTGAGGTTGCCACTTCATGCTCCGTCTAGGTATGTTTTGCATGTGGTATGTGTAACATAAACCCTACTCTCAAAAACTCCTCATTCTCCGTCTTCCTGCAAAAAATCCTATCAGCTGATCGTTTGATTTGGACGATGAACAACAAACGAAGTCCCGTAGAGGAAGTCTTGAATAGGACCACCTGGACGTTTACCAGATGTAGTATTCGGACACCTGATGCTAAGGATCCAAGTACATTCACACAGCTATGCGGTCACGTTCTTACCACCAGAATATTATTTTGTTAGCAGATATTCCCTCTTTATTTGTTTGAGGACTGGTTTTATTATAGTCTCGAGTATGAGCCACTGAGATAGAGCTTCACATCATAACCCTGCCCAACTTCGTCAGATTCGCGAAGCTGTTTGCACGATGCTATGACATTAATCAGCACAGCCCTCCTTTGTGTTTTGTATTTTTTTGTTAGTTTCTTCCTAAATTTACTTAATACCATGTGGCGCAACTCTTCAGGTAAATATCTTTGGCTGACGAAATCGGAATGACAACTTGTGTAATTTCGCGTTGAGTTTACTGGACTAAATAAAATGTAATCCCAGTGTAACATGTGCGACGAATAAACAGTGCGTCTGGAAATCTATAATATATTGTTGTTTCAGCACAAAGCACTTTATTATCAGTGAACTCGTAGTTTGTCTTCGTTTATTTATTTCCAGGGAATTGGGAAGCACGAATTGGTGCGCGAATTGCTCACTCTGTTTGCTTTAAACATGCGGCTACAGCGGCTTTACGTGGAACTGAAGGAAATGCTAGAACAGTGCAGCTCCGAGAGCTCCCTGCTGACCTGATCTGGAACCATTTTGGCGAAATACAAGCGGATTGTATAAATTACCAGCGGTTATTGTACTGAAAAATTCCACCTCCCTCGAGCTACCATTCACGTGTATAATAAACAATGATTTATGCGTAACGTTTATTTTCCGTGTACAAACATTATATATGTATAAATAAATGTTATTTTCAATGAACAAACGCATTGACGTCACCCGATGTTTTTCACATTTTGCAGATAAGCGTCCAGCCAAACCCGAAATGAACTCTGTAAGTGAGAAAAACAATAATAAATCCATTCACTGTCCGGCTGGAATTGAAATCCAAGAACTGCCTTTTACATCCTACAGGTGACTGCAAACTGTACGCTTCGCGAATTTTGTTCGCATCATCATCTCATTGTGACTTAGACACAGGATTCGGTAAATTCCGGATAATGGTTTGCTGACGACGTCCGTATGTGTGCTTAAGTTGGATCGTTTCGTATCTAGCCCTAGCGTTGACCGCGCCAGTTTGATTTCGTTTCTTCAACGAGGTAGTGTTAGGAAAATTCCTGAGCTCTCGAGGAAAGGTTGAAGAGGAAACTTACTTTTGTAACACTAGTAACCAGAACATCGTTGAAAAACAGATCGTGCGTTTTCCATTGGTATGAAGGACTTACACATAGAATATGCCTTCATTTCAATCATAACACAAATAAGTAAACAAACGATCAGGCCGTCACAAGTGGTAAAATGTTCCGAAGATGGAAAGTTGTGTGTTTTGTAGACATGGTGTCCCGCTTGGAATTCGTTCAGGCGGCTGCTGACCTGTTGCATCCGATGCATGTTAGTCACTCAACTGGACCAGTATTGAACCGTGTGTACTGCTTTTTGGAGTACACCTAGTCTCGTAGCCCACTACGCATTTGCATCGTTGATGATACACCTGCGTATGTTAAATGACACGCTGAGGTTGATGTACAACCGTACCGCACCAACGAAGCATCTGAGCTATTCTGACCATCATAATCTACCGGTCGAGCTTAGGTATTGCATCCTCCACGGTGTCTATTGTGTATTTTCACTGGTTTGTCGTCTTTTCCCGTGATACTCTTGGTTGAGCAGATTAAGGGTAGATCACATGTTGACCCCTTAACAAAGCTAACTGCTTTTCACGCCCCTCCGTGCGTATGCATGCTGTTTAATCAGCATATCCCGCGGCATCACTATCCCACTGCACTATCTAGGCGAGCCAGCAACCTTGACACTGAGGTTTGAAGTGTAAGGCTAGTAGGTCACGTACTTCATATCACCCAAAATAAAAATCTCCTGACCTATAAGCCGTAGATTGTTTTCCGCATAGAATATCCTGTATTGCGGGCGTTAGGCATTGGTGTTCAAGTCAACCGTTTAGAATTTATTTTCAATTAATAACCTTAACTTGTTCGATATCTCGTCAGTGTTGACGAAGAAATCTCGATCATATGATAGTCATTTTCGCTCACGGCGTCATCCTTGGTGGTTTTTCGGTCTATTGAAATAGATATACAGACCATTGTTCGCGGTTTCCCCTCACTGTCGTTGCGGAACGTTCAACGGGTTAGGTTGGCCAACGCGTCTCCAGGTGAAACCACGCAGTACAAAGCTTCTGGCTTAAATAACATCTATTCCGAAAAGAAATTGATGCCCCCAGCTTCAATGGTTCGATCAAGTTGTCTTGAGGTCGCTAGGTTCATTCCATCTGCACCGTGAGTGTAGTCGTCACGAGAATTTCAGATCAGTGAGCACATTCAGCACATTTTCCTCCAACGATCTCTGAGATGTTCTGCGCTCGAAATGCGAACAACACAAGCCCTCTTCTTTGATTCTTTGAGGGTACTATTTCGATAGCAGACATTTTTGTTGTCAGTGCCAAATTGATCTACCGGAACCGTGTGTGTTTCTACATCAAGCTTCAGTGTCTCGGTTGTTGGTCCTTTCACACCCACCAGTTCCAATGCACTCGTGTGCGAAGTGAAACAAATTTCTTTTCATCCCAGTCCGTTAAAATTGAGTCTTTGGCTAGTCATTTTTATCACATACCCAATCCAACTTTATTGACAGTAATGCAGAACAGTAACTGTGCGAAAACTTACCACTTGGCGCTTCCACATCCTGTCACCCAGCCGCTTTTTGATGCTGTTCACTTTCGTTTCTGCGAGTAACGACCCTTCGAATTCGTCCACAGGGTTCTTTCGCAAATGATTTGGGACAAGGAACTCAGCCAATCAGTCAAGTGATGACATTAGTCAGTATTCAATGCACTTTGTTTGGTTTACATGTACAAATATAGGTGTATATTTGTGAGTCACTGAAAACGAGCTTGTTCGCCGCTGTGTTCTCTGAATGTGCTCATTGGGAATTTCCCGAGAACAGACCAAGGACCCGGCCACATTGAAGAAGCTTAACAAATATACACGTAATATGAAAAAAATTATGTAGTTCACAAATCACTTCTCAGTTTTCATTGTGCAGTGGCATTTGTACGAAATACTGTGTGCACGTTCTGTTCTGGGAACAAACCGTCAGTTCAGGAATAAAAGGCAACGTTTTAACGAGTTACAAATGTAGGGACATGTACCGAGCATATGTTTTCTGAGTGCATTATTATGCACAAAAGTTAGTGGATGCATAAATCATTCTCTTGACTTGATGGTAAGTCGAGTTAATCAGTCCCTTGCGTTAAAGACGCGAATAGCAGAGCCAATAATTTTAGCCACTCGCGAATGCCAATTTAGGAATCACAAATTTGTGTCGGGAAACAAGTGTTTTCCATTCAGAAGATTATCTTATCGAATGGTTGAACACACTAGGTGATATGGTCACCTCTTCCTAACTTTTGTCCGCTTAGTTCCCCAATTATGCATTCCTTGTCTGCCTGCTTTTATGCTTCTATTTTGTCGTATTCAACCGGATGATACTGTGAAGTGATCGATGTCTAGACCTTGCCCTAGTGATCGGGTTTGTGTACCACGATGACTCCGAGGACCATGCCGATCGGAGCACAAAGCCCTCCGTCAAGGTCGCCCATATCGGACAGACCGAGGGTGAGTATCCAAACAAAACAATGCGGCGTTAGAGGGTGTGGCCGGTTTTTCGTCTGGCAGTGAACTCTGCATAAAAGCCACAGAAGCCTATAGGCAGCAACGTGATGTTCGTGAATGTGGTCGCCCATCAAATAAGGCCGTTGTCTCTTAGCTATCCGGAGTGGGGTCAGATTCACTAGGATGCGTTGGGCATCCTCAACTGGCAGACCGCCATCAAAACGGTGCATGAACCACTCGTTCGGTCACCGGCCACCAACACAAACTTTCTGTTTCCCGACGGATAGCACTTGGTAGTACACGGACTAGAGTTGCTATCTCGACTAGAAAGCCGAGTAACGCTGGGACACCACTTCTAGTCTCATTTCCAAGACACCCCATGATCATTTTCTCTGCACACACCGCTCGTGGGCAGGTGCCACCCATGAAGCGGGCTCATTCTCTAGTAGGAGCAAGGCGCGTAAAAGTAGAAAATTAAGTAAGTGTCAACCAAAATCAGTGCATTCGTATGTGATCCTAAACAAATGCCACATTGGCACGTTGGAGCGGACAGACCCTAAAGCTACTGTTCTATTAAAATCAGCCAGCAACCACGAGCCTTGTTATGATGAACTACATATTCCACCAGGTCAGGCGTACTATTAGTGATCTCGGGGATTTTGCACTGGATTCAATTTTTCATATCTGCAATAGTAGCAAAATTACTGTATTACATGTCGCGCGGGGCAAATTTGCCCTGTCATTTCTTCTTAATTCGAAAAATTCGGCTTAGAACTCACTTCATCTTGTTTTGGCTTAGCTTTCGTCTTTCGTTGCGACTGATTTTCGCTAACCACATCCTGAAACATCGATACACACAGTGTGATAAGAACATTCAAACTGTTCTTTGCGCTATCCGGCTCAGGCTTCTTTGTGTAGCCGAGTTTTTCGGGCTGTAACAAAATCTGATCAGATTTGGAGTAAGAATGGAAAAATAATTCCTAGTCAAGTGATCCTGAGATTCTGATAGCGAATGAGTTGTATGATTTCGAAAACTCCTGCAATTTTTAAGCACTACTTAACATTTTAAAACACGTTAGAGACCTACACCTTGAAATAAAAGTGCAATCATTCTGTCAGGCGCAATTTCAAGTCCACTGTAAAAGAACTACACAGTCCACATCAGGCAAGGCGAGAAACTTCAACTATGCTGAATGCTGGAATTATCTTTAAACAGAACTGAGGAACAATAGAGAAGATTCATGTAACCAAGTTCAATGTGCCCCTAATGTCGTGATGAAGATTATCTGCAAATATTGAGAAAGAATACGATTTGGCGTGACATCTACGAAGCAGATTCGCTTTCTGAGTGTCACTCATGGAACCAAGGTTTAGTTACAGTTGCGGTGGAATCCTATCCAACATGTCCCTGATCGTTTAGTCGAGGAAGCCAAGGAGAACACCGAATCAGAATGTGCCGTGTATTGTTAGGTTAAGACAAACTGAAAACTATAGAACAGATATAGAACCACCAATTGCTTTTCAGTTTTCAAACCAATAAAAACGACTGTGTATTGGTCTGGTTTCCTAAATTTCGTTCTTCTTGGGGACTAGTAAAAATCACCGTTTTGTGCGGTGGAATGGTGCAATGGGATTATCGACGAAGTTGTACTAGCAGGAAAACCGACACATGCTGGTCAAAACTTACATTAATCACCAGTGCATGTAGAAGATAAAGACCGAGGATGATCACCTTTATCTCCGATTCGCTTGGTCCCAGAAGAGCATTCGTTTTTGACAGTTGAATCCGTTTCTGATAATGCAGTAAGTGAAAGTCAAAACCGCTGACTACTGGCGATCCATTACAATGGCTGATATCAGTCACACGTACCTAAACATTTCAGTTTGATAAGGTGGTGATGAACGCGGTAATTTCCGCGAAAATCCATCGAAATGACAAACTGCACGGTGTTTTAGAGCAGTAAAAGAACTCACAGGAATCAAGTCACATTATTCAAGCTAGCATTATCTACTTTGACTAATGTCAATACGGAAGCTGATGGATTGGAAGTTCTTTTGGTTTTATCATATAAAAATGGTACTATTTCATATTTTCATAAAAAAACAAACAGCTTGTAGTTTAAAAACCTTTATTTTGTGAGCGAGTACCAGTTGATGGGCCTTGTTTGAACTCCGGGTCCAGATGATCGATCTGTTGGGTAGAGGGAGACACTAAGCGACATAAATAAGCAATCTGCCTAATGCCTGACTTTCTTCCACTGGTGGCGATAACCTTTGCTTTTCTTACTTGCTTATTCGTCCTTCACAGCTCAGCGTATTTCATTTATACGACAGTGCTATGCTGCCAGTCAGCACCGGAAACGCCTTATCAATGAGGTGCCAAGGTAATGATAGTTCAGTGAACTGGAACGTTTTGGGTTATCAGATTGACATTACAAGTGAGACTTTGCTGTTTCTAGGTTAGTTGTAATTAGAATGATTACATTCTACTCACGGTGAAAAGCTCCCGTTGGACTAAACCTTCCCTGTAGGTTTATTGCGAATCATTCATATGACATGTGACGGGACCCCATTGTTGAGACGCATGGCACATAAAATGTTACCGTTTTCACTATGAGAAATAAAAAGATGCCGTTTCCTGTGAACAGCGCTGGACCTATTCTATGATTTACTTTGATAATACCAAAAACGTTATTGCGTCGAAATGGAAACATCTTTTTAAGAGATAAGTTCCTGTCTTGCAAAGAATAAAATGGCCCTCAAGGTTATCCCCTGACTATCATAGTTCGAACTAGGACGAAATCGGTCATCATTCGTCGAAGGTAGCCCCATCTTCTGGTCGGTACGCGACTTGAGCCGTTGAGTTTGTTTGGGGGTTCTGCACCTCAAATTCTCCGACGTTTGTTCTTCCTCCTTGGTGCTTTCACCAAGTTCGCAGGTAGGTGTGGAATAAGAATATGCTTCTCACTGAACTTCCCTATGGAAAGGACACGTACGTCTACGCAGTACGAAGATATTCGCCGTTTTTTTCATTGATTCCATTCAGTACTCGAGATATGATTTCTCAGAGGTTTCATTTAAAGTCGATGTTGTTTTGCGTGAGGAGAAATCAATAAACATCATCACAATCCAAAAATATTCATTCACTCACACTTTCGCATTGGAGAAAATAGTTGTTGGGATAGACTTGATTCGTACGTAACATCTCGTGGATCCCGGAACCACGGACTGGTGATAAAAGACCATCCGGGGGCTGTAAATAAGTAACAGAGATTTAGCAAGTTTCTGGTCAAGTACCAGATTGTGAAGAGGTAAAACCTTGACAATTTTAATTTTCGCTTAGTCTATAGATGCGATCGATAACAGACGGGAAATTGCATAAGGCTCACGGGGTTTTGTTCGGATTTGTCTTTCTTACTTCGCACCCCAAACCAATGACGTGGTAGGAGGATTTTGAACCGTATAAGCCGTTCGGATCTGACGAAATTGGTTGATCGATGGTTTTCACTTCGATTTTCTTCCAAAGGAATGTATTGATTTCAGTTACTTTGGTTATATCACGGATCTTTGGAGTTCCCAATTCGCTCGCTGGGGATAGTCGTAGAAGTTAATTTTTGGTATGTACGACAAAAATGCTTTTTGAGGCCGGTCAACAACACCCGTATACCCTAACTCTAGCTTTGAAAATGCAATATGGTAGCCCTGAGAGGAGCTTGTAAATGAACTGGTTATTTTTCCCAAATCGCAGTCGCATGCATGGAGCGCCAGAATGAAATTGCACTCTACTGTGCCGTTTCAGTATCCCGCTCTCCCATACTCAGTGAGGTAGTTACTTGGTCATTTCTCATTGATTACTACGGCTGTTCCCCCTGTTTCAAACTGGCTCACCAACTCCAGTGATTATCCCGCTTGGCCCACGAATCACCTGTTTACTAGCACAAAACGAATTGTTTATGTAGGAAGAAACAGACACTGGCACCAATCCAAACCCACTGGTTCATACTTGCAATAAGCAGCCTGTCTTCTGATTGATCGATTGGTCACATGACCAGCCGCGGCTTGACGATCCGCTACCTCGTCACTTGCGCATCGCGTGGCTGGAGGACTGACCTGGATTCCGGACATGTGCTGACGTGCTGTTTGCTGACGGGATATGGCTGACTATCGACCAAGATCGAGCACACACCCTCACAGTCCGCAATCTAATCAGAATCTAACCTGTGTTTTATTTTTTCTCCTGATTATCATGATACTCAGTTAAAATAAGTTCATACATAATTGTGTAAATTATACAAACTCTTTTACCCACCTTTCAGTTAAAACGTACGTTATTTCTACGCAAGTTTATTTTGGATGGGAGCAATCAAAGTCTGAAATATGGTCTGTTTAAAATGACAGAGTTGCAAGTCGGCGTGTAATAGGATGTTGTCCTCGTAAATCTCAGCAAACTTTGTGCATCATTTTTTGTATTTACCATCAGGTTCGATGCTCAGTTCCCCACACGTTGAACCTCACTCTGATGCTCACCCCACATTGAGAATGCTCCATCTATTAGCGGAATATTCGTTAAACAGCGATGAAAACGCAGGTGTTGTCATCCGGTAGAGAGATTTTGTGGTTCAAGTGACCAGTGTTCCGCAGGTATGGCTCGCGACGAAGTAGAGGTATCGTGGTATTACGGAGGCATTCGCACAATCAGTAATCAAACATTGCTTTCGTGTTGTCCTGTTTGTCATGACCCTTTTGTTCAGCTAACATTTAATCGATAATTCAGTATCGCCCAGCTTGTTGTGTTTTGATTGGTCCTTAATTGGCCAATTACGTTCGTTTATATATCGTACTAAGGTCACGTGTCAGGCGACACAGCAGTGTGCTCACGTTTCCGATAAAGCGTTGCTCGGCACCGCTGTTGTTCTTGTTTGCGAGTTACGGCTTTGAGACGCGGGTTCCGCAGCTCTGAGCTTGTTCGGGCCGCTAATTCAGTGTGGACAGTAATATTGATCGAATCGAGTCCCGTAACTTATTCCGCTAAGCAGTAGTTGATCTTAGGTTTGAAAGCACAAGGCGTCCTCAGGAAGTTGCCGTGAAACAGACGAGAAAACACGCACAATTGCCTACCTTTGCGCTATCCCAAAACATCGCCTATGTGCATCTGTGCCAGTAGTACGCAAAAACGCGATTGAGTTGGCTAACAATTCCAGTCATGTCAACGAACGTACAGAGCCTGAGCCATGAGAACCCGTCTTAAGTGGAGCAAAGACGATGTCTAGAAAAGCAGATAAGCCTACTGAACAGGGTAAACTGATTCGTGTGTCAGCACGGACGTCAGCGGCAGTAGTCAGATACGAAGGTTGAGAGTCAAAATCATTAATGTGCCGGGGAAGCCCAAGAGGTTTTCTCCGCACAATCTGGGGGCGGTGACGAATCGCTGTTTGGGTTTGCAATGACTACTTTGACTCTGATCAAGAAATGATGAGTTAGGTCACTCGGTCGAGTAAGCATAATAAATATTATTGATAACAAACTGTAGACTAATGGTTTTATACCTCATTCATCAGTCTCACTTGCCAGTTATTTCACTGTTGAGGTATTTTGGTCGCTTTTTGATCTTACGGTGCTACGGACTGCTCGTTATGTGCATACCAATATCTTACACATTTCCCTCCCTATGCAACCACCTTACGAGTCGTATATAGTGTGATTCATTCACATGAGAACGAGTTTGTTCCCTAATGATTTTACCATTTGCACAGTCATCATTTGGACAGTATTCGTCCAAGTATTCGATCACCACTTCACAGGTTATGATGGCAATGAAAAATTTCGGACATCAGGCTCAGCCATCGGTAGACCATGACACCCATTAGCTAAGCTGAGAAAAATGCCATTTTTGAGAAAAAAACATCAAACCGGCCACCGGTGTCTGAAGCAAAAGTGCGCTTGACGCGGGTTGTGAGACCTGACAAATACGTGTGAAACGCTACTAGGTGCTGATTGCTGGCGTGGTTTCCACATGTGTGCAACAATTCAATTCGGCGAGGGTACATGGTCCCTAACATGAATTTACGAATTGAGTAGTATGGTGATGTATCTGTGTCTTTGTTCTGAAGATTAGCCGTGTTAACCGACGATATAACTTTGCAAGAATCACCGCATGATTCTACAAATGAACTTCTCGTCCATGCACTATCCCTACTGTTCAAATAAGATTACATCTGTAAACCAACTGTGGAGCGCTTAAGTATAGAGACGATTGGGCAGATTAGTACCGGGTGCGCCTACCTGGCGACAACCACGAAGCTGGTCCTGTGCTTCCGGGGCAATTCCGCCCTGTCAACCAGATACAATACCGCACTAATAATTTAAAGAACAAAACTATTCGAGTTGTTCATCATGCAATCAATTTTTATACGGATGGAATAATTTCCGAGATTTTTTGTTTCCTTGTGAGCGTAGTCTAAAACAATTTCGCAGCCACGAATAACGTGATCCGTAACGTGTTTGTCTTCTCATACGATCATAGTCATTAGTACCAAAACAGTATTCCTAAATAATCTGTAGGTTGTTAGTAAAAAATGTTGTTGTTGAACTTGGGCACACATGTAAGTCATCCGTTATAGGAGTCGTTCATTGTGCGGTCAACTGGTTGTTACTCTGCGAAAGTCAGTAACGGAAGGGCGCTATATCATGTAGGTCTGACGATAAGCAAGCCGTTCAAAGTCAGCTTGAGTGGCTGGATCTACAATTTACAATCAGTTACCCTGGGTTAGAGTATCACTTGTTGCTCAGTAGATATGCACAGTTGATGATTTCCAACAAGAATGAATCGCCTCTACGACGTTTCCATGGTTTTCAGTAGTGATTTGAGCTTTGTTATAGCTGAGGTTAATATTCACTTTATCGATTGTAATAACCTATAGCAGACAGGTGATGATAAAATACTGAATACGGGATTGAACCGGAAGAGTACAAACTTCGAAAACCAAAGAATCCAGCACAATTAATACATATGTTTCTGTTTTCCGTCCAGCGGCCTTGAAGATTCTGGAGGATTCAATGCAATGCTTGAATGAGCTTATCACAAAAAAGTAAAATTTGTGTAATAGAAACCCGCTGCTGTATCTGGTTGGTGAAAAGATTTTCATCAAATCAAGTAAGCTAATTTATGGGAAAAACAGTTAGCCATTTACTTACGATGACCAAATAGATCCGTTCAAAAACGCATTCTAATATTTCAACGGCTTCCCTGATATCAGTTGCTTTCCCACCACGTTCTAAAATTTCTAGTTGGTACTTCTCTCCCGATGCCAATAATTTCAGTTTTGACAGCAGAACGTTGTTGCTCTGAAAGAAAAATGATTTCAATTATTAACATTCGAAATTCAATAGACTTTGTCACTTGACAAATAACTCACGAAATACTGTATCCCGTAAGGAACGCAGTGAAAAGGTATTAACCGTTTCATCAAAGCCGCTATATGATTTGCACAATCGAAGGTTCGATGACAGAGATATTCACCTTTGTTCTGATCGTACCGTTATAGTATTTTATTTAAATTTATCCTAAGAGTACCAATATCATGGAGAAAGAATTCACCATGGAAAAGTAGAAATGAGCATTTTGTCAAGTCGAATTTAGTGTGGAAACTATTTTTTTACTCGATTCGTTAGCTTCACTTCAATAATTTTTATCATCTATTTCCAAGTTTATACCTCATTTTTTGGAACATTACCGGCTGGTCACAGACGAGTACGGCGCATTCACAAGGAAGCCGTACAAGACAATTGGCTATTATGAAACGATGACGGGTAGTTTCAAAGCCTTTCTGAATGAAAAACTGAACTGTCACCGCTTCCTAAATGAGAATTGACCCTTATGAAGCACAAGTTGCTATGCTCAACAGAATGGTTGTACCGGAGGCACAGAGAGAGAGAGAGTTGCATAAATGTAAAAAATCTCATGTTGATCCTTCTTGATTTACAGTTTTTTAAAGCACAGGTTGGTGAAGCATATTTGTGGACTAAAACACAAAGTCGTTGCTCGCGGCCTTACCGGTGAGCCTATTTTAACCAGAATTGGCGATCTAAATTGTCCCATACTTTTCACACACTGATTACGTGGTGTCAATGGTTGCATAATTTTCACACTATCATTCACTTCTCTGATTTACTCTTGTTCATCTTGGAAGCTGCTCGCTCACCATTCCTCTCTGATGCTGATACTCGAAAGCACAGAGTATATGCTTGCTTACTGACATATGGGAACTCCCCTTCTCATTGGATAATAAGTATCGTAACATGAATGAACTGGAAGGTTAAACTGAATGGAGTGATGGAAAGATCCGATGAATGTTGATAATAGTTACTGTCGGCCACAATATAAAACTTCCGAATAATACGTGGAATACTCCACTACAATAGTACTGGTGGGCCTTCCGAAGCAATTATGAAAACATCTGAACACTCAAGTCAGAAAACGCCGAAGAAATTGTGCCAAGTAAATTTCTTTCACAGCGTTCGCTTTCTGATATTCTTGTGCAAGGAATATGAATCTTTCAGAAAACTGACTGCCAGTAAAGCATTTCTATTGAAAGTCCTTAGAGAAAGGAATCGAATAGACTCACTTGAATCAGATATGCTTCGGCTGATTTCGTCGTATATTTGAGGGTGATGCCAAACGCCTGATCTCCAGCTAATGCGAATTGTTTCTATCAACAAGAAATGGTACCAAATGAACGGACAGTATTATCACTTAAGTTATTGTAAGTGATTTCGTGGATCCTCAACTTGGTATTCACAAGCAGGTCACTGTGCCAAAATTATACGACGTCGATCTGAACTAACACTTAAAGAGTAACAAATTCACATTTTTTGTAAACGTTCTTGTTGTGCAAACGTCATAGTCTAATCTAAAATAGACGCAAAACGAAATTGCAACCAATACTTAGATTTATTTTACTCATATATATATATATATATATATATATATATATATATATATATATATATATGTCTGCTATTTCAGTTCAAGACCGTGGGAGACTAATCAGAAAAGACAGATAAAGTGATGCGAGAACAATTGAATCACGATTCCGCCTTAGTCTGCTCACGAAAAATGAGAACTTCATCGCTTATTCTTAGGAGATACAAATTGAGTTGATAACTGAAAATACGTGGGGGTGCAGAGAAAGAGTAACATCGCTGACTGGGGGTCAGGTTTGTCCGAATGAGGCAATCTTCCCCTTTGCTTCGGCCCCGTCTAGCACTCCGCGTTTGCAAGGGACTCGTTGACAGGTAGTTTGAACCAGACGGAGGGTAACACGAACATTCGAATTCGCGAGGCGATTCTCTTAAAGCGCTTGTTTTCACCCTCGGCAAAACAGAGGGAGGAGATCCATTTCATGATACAATGGCCACGTAGGCGACTATCCGAGAATACACGGACTCGTGTCTGACGGTGCAATGTATCAATGTACTTCACAGAACCACACCGTCTTGCAGTTTTTACTTAGTGATAATCTTAGCAAATAGGTCTGATGAGATCCCATCAATTAACTTCCTGATCTAGACTTTGAGACCAAGGAATAAATGAGTTGATTCCTACAAACTTAATCCTTTATTTGCCTTCTTCGGGCCTTGAAACCAAAACCACTTTCAGGTCAGTGTTATATGTAAATATCTCTGTACGTATAAAGTATACTATTTTAATTATAAGTATAAGCTTTTAAAGATTTGTGAACACAACAAGTTACAGAAAGAAATTTCATATACATTTTGGAATGTTTGCTGGCATTATTTCATCTTTTAGGAACTTTCATTCCGTCGAAGGAAGTAAGAAAACCAAAAAAACATGTGAAAGCAACGTGAACAGATTTGGGTGGAGAAAACTTGGCAACTCACAGAGGTAATAGCTCGGCGAACCAAGAAGCTAAATATTTCAATGTATCCAAGAAGGCGTAACTTCTTCCCCTTGTCTAGGTTGATGAAATCATGTTACGGAAGTGAGAAAAAGTGAACAATAACCATATCGTGCGACGAACGAGGCCTTAGGTGCAATCCCCGGTGTGAAGTTTTGCTGTTCCAGTGGCCTGTACACATCGTTTTTTGTGTTGGGTCCTGAGCATCAAAGCGGATTCAAAAGAAGATGGAAACTCTAAAATAATATAGACATATTAGATTCCCTGTTAGCTCTAAACAACTTCCTTGTGTTAGTCATATCTGGAAGTCTTTAGATAACGGGTAAATGAGCAGTAAAAAAGGCATTCATTGGGCTCCGCAATACTTATGAAACATTTTCGTGTAACCGACAACATGTGAATAGCAGGATAAAAAACTATTAGTTCCTGTTGTTTGAAAGTTATCGAACAATTTAGCAATGAATAGGTTCGAATCTCGCCTGGGTCACTGACATTAAATATTCAGATCAATTCAATTTTAGTCAAATTTTTAACCTGTAACTGATCAGCAGTAAAGAAAGAAAAATTGGAAAAGCATTTTGGTTTCGTTACGCTCCAAGAACCGTTCCTGTCTAGCTACGTGAATGACCAGCAAAACATCACGGAATATCTCTTTCCAGCTACTACGGATTACTGAATTCGATTATGATTTCTTTTGATTATAAAGGCGGCTTCTGTCATTTTCCAATTCTCTCTCTCTCAAGTGTACCAAATATAGCACCCTCAGAAAGTAGCTGTTTGTGAAATGTCCCATAAATATTCGAAACCTATTCACAAAAGTATGTTTTCTATTAATTTCCAAAATTTCAAACTAGTACCTACAAAAAGCCGTACTCTGCAAAATGTTCTCATTATTGCTGAAACAAACTTCATCACATTACTATGGGAACAGGACTTCAAAATGTCGCACCCGATTTATTATGACTCTCACACCTGGCTGGTTAAAACAAGCAATCGATTGACTGGAACAGTAGAGCAGTTCAACGTCTGCCGCTCCAGATATGAAAAGATTCCGAGTCTATGCACCGGGAAGTCAGAACTGGGACATGAACAGAAAAATGTCAGTGAAGGAAAAGGTGAAGTTTCCGGAGATGGTTGCTGAACTAAAGTAGAAGCAAACCGTCACTGGGGAACATTTCGGCGTTTCGTGGTAAACCGTGCAGAATGTGACTGTGAATAACACTCTTTCACAAGATCACCTCCTTGTTGGCAGTAATCTGAAAGAACTTCATTTAAAAGCGGGGCGACAGACAAAGTAGTAGAGGATGCCACATTTCAGTGCATTTTGAGGATGCAAGGAAAATGATGAAATTCCCATAACGAAGAGTTTGATCTAGATGAAGGAGATGAATTTTGCTGCTGTTTTAGGCAAGCCGAACTTCAAAGGTCGGTACATCTACCGGAATGGGGGATACAAATTGGGATCCCACAAAATAAGACGCAGTTTCTTTGTGTGAGACAATGTATTTTAATCCGATTTTTGGTATGAGAACGAAGGCAAACCAGGACGAAACGAATGGCTACTTCACATTTGCGAAATCCCAAACAGCACGCAACGCAGAACGGAATGCGGAGAAACGGTAAATCAACGCACACTAAAGCAGGTACGGAAAAACGAGCAAATGCATGTTGTACATGCAATCGGCACGGCGTAGCAAGGCCGTCCGGTGCGCAATGAACTGTGATTGGATGGTCGGTGCAGTCAAACGCCGGGTGCAAACGTGTGACTAACTGTGGCAGCCAATAACCTTGAACTAATAGGCAGTCAGTGAGGTGCGTGCGTGCGTGTCAGACTCTGTGTACATAACAACTTGAACCGAGATAACATCCAGCACAAATGAAAGTGCGTTGCATAATTGTGCATTCCCGATCAAGCGTTGCAGAGGTGCTGTGACTGGGCTCCTGGAAAGCAAACTTGAAAAACCACATAGACATTTATATTTATTTCCAGTTGTATCTCTGAAACATTACTCGCAGTTGGCATCGGGAATCATCCAGAAAAACCCGGAAGACATTCCGGGGTTCGGATATGAGTTGTCTACCGTGCGGATACTATGCTTGAAGAAATACATGGGTTGAGAGATGAATCACGAGAAGCGAAAAATACTGCTCGTCGCGGATAGGATATGCCCATCGAGTTGGTGCTCTTTTGTCTAATGCAGTGATATTATTTCTACCGCCCAGTTGCACGTCAGTCCTCCGACGTATGGACTAAAGACTTACCTGTACCTTCAAGTAAATTTTTTGAAAAAATCCCCTTCACTACTAGTTTGATAATGTAGAATATCAGATCCAGGGAAAATTGATGGTCCTTTTTATTGTTTTAAAGTCTGTGCAGTTTGTTATGTGCTCTTGGATCGAGCTGCACACTGACGTCGTCTATTATAAGGCGTGGTTCTTAACGAGACGCTTCCCGTGAAACAAACAAATGACATACTCCGTAGCCTTAACAGGACGGACCGGTTTAACTGCGTTCACGATGTAACTCAAGTGGCGAAAAAGTCACTAATGGACCAACTTAATCCGTCCTCAAAATTAAAAATTCACACTTAAACAATGGACGCCGTATTGGGGAAGTTTATCGTGTCTATAAGGGAGAAACCTTGTGTTTATAACCCCGGGATCAGCCATTTTGAAAACTAACTGACTGGAATCACAAATAATAGATTTTTCCTAAGACAATAACCCCTTTGGTTCCAAAAGTCACTCAGACTGTACGGAAGTCTTCTAATTGAGGTTGAAATTCAACAAGACGGCTGTAAAAGGGCGTCTGTTCTTCCCACAGCTTCTTGCATACTGAATCCCAATGGAGACTGCACTAACGGGAGACTAATCAAACTTTCACAAATTAAAAGATGAATGAAAACGAAAATGATGGTGCGCATTTTTTGCTTAGGGTTGGAATTCTTGTAGCGAATGGAATGTATTTTCTTACTTGGTTCTGTGTTCAATAACTGCGGCATCATTCTGTCGGTGAACGCGAAAACTGGTTTGTCTTCTGTGGATAGTGATAAAAGAAAAAAGCTCGAATGTAAAGAACGGCTCTGAGGTATGGGGAAAGATGGCTATTGTGCAAGCCTTGAGAAAATGTGTTTAACAAGCTTCCAGCATGGTTGATCATCCGCACTTTCCACCTATAATAAGTTAATTTTTATCATACGTTTGAATGTCGTAAATAATATCCAGAAGTTTTCACTCCCATTGTTTCCACTCTACAACTGAAGAAACATGTTTGTAAACTTGGCTGAGGTAATCAACCATCCCCACCTAATCCCCATAATCAATAATGTATGCCCTCCAAATCCCAAATAAAAGTCAAACCCGGGGTGTGACGTTTTGATCGAGACCCGGTAAACACGGGACAGTCCAGCAGGGTTGTCAATGGATTGCTGCCACTATTATTATTCAAATTCAATATATTACCAAGCTCTGTAGGTTGGTTTTTCGTACTGACTTCATTTCACTCCGTCACGACGCCACTGTACCATGACGTGGTGTGACGACTTGCGGGCTTCCATGACCCGAAGATCAGCGCAGGATGGGTTAGTTAAACCGGTGATGTAATCCTGTGTGTACTGTAATGTGATGTGGTGTGTGTTTTGGTACGACCGTGGGCCTTGAGAAATGGACAGTGCGCACTAATCGCCTCAAAGACGAATTCAAAATGTGGCTTCATGCATTCCAAGGGATAGATTTTCAGCACTATGCTCATTAGTGCACTATTCATTGGATTTGTTGGTCTTTTGAATAATCAAAGAAGAAAACGTGGTTCAAACAGCGGAAACAAGGAAGCGATAGCGAACTGAGTCTAGACAAGGCGTTTTTGAGTTCATCAGACACCAGAGGGGGTTGTTTAGTTACTTTACAAGATAGGCAGGACAGATAAACAATGGTTGTCCGGGAGTTGAGCAAGTTGTATTTACTCATGGTGGATGAGAAAGAAGCACGCCCAGTTAAATGCATGTGCAGTGGATGAGTCCAGTCAAACAGAATGTTCGTGCAAAGTTTTCGCACGACGAAAACCGCTTTTCTGCAGGGAAATTGGCTACATCAAGACTTGAGATACCACTGGATTGTGTACAACTTTCATAGACCTGCATAAAACGGAAAAATCTTTCCTTTGAAGACCAGATAAGATGGTAGAGGAACCGTTTGTAAAGTGTGGCGTAACGCAAGAATATACGGAACATTTAATTAGGTTTTTTTTGTAACGTGTAAGGATCTTAGGCTTAGAGCATAAAACGCTGATCATCCAGTCTTTGTGAATGCATTAATTGTGCTGAGACAGGTTAGGTCTTGAGAAATAGTTACACCGAGATCTTTCACTGGCCTTACTTTAGGTATTAGCTTGTTGTCGTTATGTAAAGAGGGAAAACTACTTCAGAATGAAGACAGACGTCGTCCACGGACAAGTAAACCAACACTTCTTGGCATCTGGGTACATTAAGAGATAAGCGTGACACCGTGGACCACTGAATGATAGGAGATATGGAATCAGTAAGTGCGGAAAATAGAAAGTTATCGTTAGATTTAGCCCCCGTGGTAACATCATCAACGTACTTAATCAGATCACCAAAAGCTTTGTGTAGACTACAAATGTAAAATGAAAAAGGAAGGAAGACAGGATGACACCCCGAATTACTCCTGCAATGACGGGCAGGGAATCAGAGATGTTGGTTTATGAGTGCTGTAAATTAAGTTCTATCAGCGAAACAGTCTCAAATCAGTGAAAACAGAGGTGGGGGTATGCTTGCGTTTTGTAACACGGATAACAGTAGGGGCCTATCAACACAACTGAATGCATTTCTGTAATCTAGGGCACATGGAAAAGGCTTTCCGGTGCGACTGAGGGAGAATGAGATGTAGTTGACTAAATATGCTAGGTCGCCTATTGTGGAAAGTTTGTTTCGGCAAGCGAACTGGTTATCGTCCTGTAGTGATTCGAATGTCACCACACGCGGTCCAGTGCACTATAGCTTCATTTGCAGTATACAGCCAATCACGTAAAGCCCGACCGTAAATCTTAGATCTTATAGATACAGCGAAGTTGCCTTGCAATTGGTCAGGACGTTATCTGTCAATGAATACATGCCTATTTCTATACACAAACGAGTGAGCACCAACCAAATGTAACAGAATACATTCTCACTGTTCTTCTCTGGTCTTATCGTTTTTCCAGTGCGCGTAGTCCCCATCCAGGTTATTTCAATACGTACGATGGGCCGGTTAGATACAATTTCTACAATTGGCGTCGCGGCGTGGAGTCACTGACCACTAAACACTTCAACTTTCACAGTAATCCATCCCAAATCGAAGAACAGGTCGAACGATTCGAGCTCCGGTGCAGTATTCGTGACGAAGCTAAGCAAGACCAGTCGGCTTGATTCCTTACTGAGGGTGGCCGCGATTCGTATTCGTTGTTGAAGAACTTGGCATAACTCAATGCGCCCACAAAGCTACTGTTTGAGAAACTGGAAGAACTGCTGAACCATGTTATGCCAGTCAATTTCCAGGCCAATAAACACGCAAAATTCAAGTCACTTGTGTTAGGACAGAGCACGTCTAGTCGCGAATTCATTCTACAACTGAATCAGCAGGCTGCCCGCTGCAATAATGGAGATCGGTTGGAGGAGATACTTTGTGATCGAATAATTGCAGGAATCAACAACGTCATGCCACAGCGGCCCTTATTAAAACAGAAGAGGTTAAACTTTTCAGAGGCTCGCAGAATTTTTGAGCAATTTGATGACGTGCAATCCTTCACCACACCCGAGACCACAGTTTTGTTTCAACAAAAGACATCCACGCCGTAACCACCAAGCAAGGCCAACCAATCACGCCATTCCGATGCAGCCGTGTTCCACAAACCGGTAAACAGGTGCATGTCATGCAGAGATTTCCATTTGCGTTCAACGTGTCCATTCCGTCAAGCCGTATCCCATGAATGTGGAAAAAATGGCCACATACTGAAGGTATGCCGGGGAACCAAGAGCAACATGATAGAGGTGGCCGGAGCAAATGAACCCGAGGATACCAAACCCATCTCCACATGGAAGACCACCGGTCATAACGATCAATTCCTGTACAAATCGGTGTCATTTGAATGCGGACTTCAACAAAAGTTCATTGTGGATACGGGAAGTTGTGAGTTCATCATTCCTGAGAAGGTGCTGAAGATGATTTCTCCCCGTACAACCATAAAAACTACTGATATGCGCATTCAGGTTGTAACCGGCCGCCACATCATGCTGTTGGGTGGAACGACTGTGATGGTACAATCCAAGCAACAGACGTATGTTCCAGTCCGCTTCCTGATTTCAGTTGATAGTCCGTCTATCCTGGGATTGAATGCATTACGACCCATGAGTCACTCACTTTCATTTAACACAGCGTCCGCCACTCCCGTTGATCCTGTGATTCTCCAACAGCTA
The DNA here is from genome assembly GCA_948099385.1 of Fasciola hepatica. Taxonomy (NCBI): domain Eukaryota; kingdom Metazoa; phylum Platyhelminthes; class Trematoda; order Plagiorchiida; family Fasciolidae; genus Fasciola; species Fasciola hepatica. The sequence continues at coordinate 361,599 of CANUEZ040000012.1, read as the reverse complement.
GTGATAAAATGCTCCAACAGTCGTGGCGGAATGGCGGTGGAGCCGGCAAAGTTGGATGTCGATGGTGATCCGGTATTCGTCAAACGAAGAGTGCTGCCGTATGATCAAAAATAAGGTGTTCTAAAAGCACTGAAGCAAATGGAGCAGAAGGGTGTGATCACTCCAGTCAGTTCGTCGTCTTGGGCGACTCTGATAGTTGTAGCAATGAAAAACGATGGGAAAACGCCACCTATTTGTGGGAACTACAGACTCACTTTGAATCCATGACTGCAAAGATGTGCGGCGACCACTACGGAACCCGAAGATTTTATGAAATCCATGGTGGGAAGTACATTTTTTCGAAGACTGGTCTCGCTAACGCATACCCACAACTTCCGCTGCTCTCAGAATCGAGACCGCTCACCACCATCAACAACCCTTGGGGCATATTTCAGCACAGCTTTCTACCCCTTGAATTGCGCTTTTCGTCCGGCATTTTTCAGGCTGCTATCAACCAACTTATGGAAGGTTTGAGCGGGGTGATGGCATATCAGGATGATGTAGTCGTCGTTGATGCGTCAAAAGAGGAACATGATCATTGGTTGAAGCAGATCCCTAAAACGAGCGGTATCCAAGAGTGTTCTGACCAAGCCTTCAAAATGCAAGTTCGGTATCCGGGAATTGAGCTTCCTTGGCTTCACGGTAAACGCCAGTGGATACCAGTCAGACCTAGATCGTTTCAAACCTATTGGCGAAATGAAATCACCAAAGAATCAAACACACTTGAAGTCGATCCTTGGTTGCCTGCAATACTATTCCAGGTTCATATCGAATTTTGCAACGGAGGCCCAGCCTATGCTCCTCGCCCAGCCATTCAATGTGTGGAAGTGGTAGGACCAATGCGAGAGATTCCTGCGAGATCTCATTAACAGCATAGTTCAACGTCCAAAGTTATCCCCATTTGCACCATCCACACAGGCTGTGCTAATCATGGATGCATCTGAGATTGGAATGCGTGCAGTGCTTGAACAAGATGGATTCCCGATCATTTGTATTTCTGGATTTCTGAATGCTGCTGAGAGAGGATACTCGTAGACACAGAAAGAAGCACTGGCAATATTCCTGGCGGTACGACGTCTTCATAAGTACCTCTTTGGGGTAAAGTTCATCGTTGTCACGGACCACCAAGCGCTACAGTTTCCATTCGACCCGAATAAGTCCGTTGCCAAGTCCACAGCCGCCATAAAGCAAAGGTGGAGTATTGCTCCGGCTGGATATAACTACGGTATCCTACATCGGCCTGGTTGAACAACTCCACATGCTGATTTTCTATCAAGATTCTTGCCATTTTTCCGCAGCTGAACAGTGTTATTTCATGTCACCTGCTGATCCAGTGTCAAGGGAGGAGTATACACAAATAGACTAGACGGTATTACGCGTCAGTAGTTTCTGCTATCAAGGAAGGGTGGCAGTCGGGGCCGAAAAGAAAGTACCCACAGTTTTTCGTGAGTCGAGAGGAATTATGCATACAACCTGACGGAGTATTGTGTCGTGGCGATCGATTGGTCATACCTCCTCTCCTACGCAGATCGGTTCTAGAAGATCTGCATAAAGGTCACTTGGGGGTGGAAAAGACGAAGTCTCTAGCTCGGCAAATGTGTTGGCGGCCTGATGTGGATGTGGACTTTTGTACAGCAGCCAAGAACTGTGATGCGTGTCCACATGAAGCGAAGTCGAAACAGAACAACTGGAGCCCGTGGCCCGACAGCTACATACCATGGCAAAGTATACATGCCGATTTCTGCGGTCCATTCCTGAACAGATAGATGTCCTCGTACTGATTTATTCACACTCGAAGTGGCCTGAAGTGTTTTAAAAATCAACGACACCACGTCGTTCTTAATCCAGGCTCTAAGGAAATGCTCCAGCCGGGAAGGCATCGCACAAGTGCTCGTCGATGATAATGGTTCCCAGTTCTGTGCATCCGAGTTGAAATGTTGGTTAGATAGCATTGGCTGTTGATATCTTCGAACGGCACCTCGACACCCATGTTCTAACGGAGCTGCGAAAAATTTCGTACGTACTATAAAGAGTGCTATCTCCTCAGCCAATCCGAATACGTTGCCGGAATTTGAGACGTTTCTGGACAGGTTTCTATTGCAATATCGGAAAGCAGTGAATTCCACAACGAAAGAAACTCCAGCTATGTTGTTCAAATCAAGAAATCTCAGGTCATCACCAAGATGCTTGGATTCCACCGATGTAACATACTTTCGAGGCAACTATCTCCTACCAGCCAGTGGGATCATTACAAGGCAACTTGGTCAATATATGGTCGAAATCACAGGTCTTAAAGACGCAACCGTACACCGGCGCCACCTTAGTCAACTTACTTGAGGGAAACTCCTGAATGCGCAGCAGAAAACGTGACCAGTTAATGAGTGATATCTGGTTCTAGCCTTCGTACTTTTTTTATAGGATTCATCAGCGAGTATATGCGGAAAGGCGTTTACCAGTTATTAATCCTCCGTTAGGTGAACAGTTGTTGAGTACCTGTGGTTTCTCTCGTCGGTGGGTGAAGTCATCGGAGTTCATTGGGCAGCTATGATCTGCATAAGCTATCTCTCCCCCTAGCCCAAAGAATCATGCCCTGTTCAAGTTCCGCTTGCAATACTGGGTGAATGGGGCTGGGGGCCGAGTTCGAAAAGTGGATCGATAATAAAGCACCACCGAGGACAAAGCTGAATGCTCGCAACAACCAGATTTCACGTTACAGACCAGAAGAAGTTCCTATATGGGTTCTTTTGTTCACGTTCCCGTGTCCGGTAAGTAACCCACTGCTTTGTGGGTCAGACTACTGAGCCACAGGCTCCGGTTAGGTTTCCGAAAGGAAACCCCATTGGCGATGTGGACAGCAGCCAAGTATGATTTTCCCAGAAATCTCCAGCAGTCCCTCGAAAAGCATATATTTTCTCGATTCTTCATCCTTCCCCTTATATTTATAAATTGATTCAAGAAACTACAGTAAGTAGTGAATGATACCATAACTCGTGACAGGGAAGGAAACGGTGAATACATCCTCAGACCTAAACATTCTCTTCACATAGCTGCTTCCAATGTTCGCACACTTTATTCAAAAGGAACAGGCCGCCCTTAGAAGTTAATTAGAATCTTTAGAATATAGATGTGTGTTGCAACTCCGAAACACGTGTGCAAGACCCATCTTTAGCGTTGACACTTCGATCCTCAGACTCAAACTCGGCTTCTCGTTTTACTCTTCGCATGCCGGGTGATTAGGTGTCTAGTGCTCGTGCTCAGGCTGGCGTCGGCATCGTTTGAGCATGAAGACTGGGAGTGTACTGCTTGACTGGATCCCAGTCAGCGGTCGTCCGTAAGCTGTTCGGTTGAACGGTTCTGTGCCTATCAGCAGCGACCGATGGAAGCGCTGATAATTAGAGTGGTACTCTAGCACGCCTTTTACTTCGTTTTTATTTATTATACAACAACTTGCAACAAATCAAGAAGGAGGCCGCGGCCACTCAAATGCTACCAAATGACAATTCGACAGGCGGTGGCGTGAATCAAACCCGGGTTGTTATTGTCCAGCGTCCATGATGGCAACCGCTTTGACCACCGCCGGTATATGTACCAAATAACTGTGGCTCATCTGAGTTTAAGGACGATTTCTGCCTTTGTCTCAGCTGCATCTCAGTGGACCCTCTATGGCAATAATGTGTGTGCTGGTTGTGAGTGTATGGTCTGATACCGTTCGATAAACGATTTAGTCTCACTGGCAGACAGCACGTCGGCACCGGCCCCAACCGAGCCCACGAAACTACGGTCGACAGGACAGCAGATGAATGGTGTGACTCGATAACCGAGATACAAATCCTGCCAGCGGCATTTAGACACATGGCGTGGTCGCCCACACCAGTCGGACCAGTGCGCTGTATGCAGCGAGTGAATACATGGGCTGACTACATACATATTATTTTTTCAAATAAAACGAAGTAGTTCACAGGCTTGACTGATTTCCCACTTGAGTTGGCAGGCCGGTTTAAAACACTGGTGATGTCAGTGTTCAAGTTGGAAGCATGAGCGAAAGACAGGCGTATTGGAGGCCTATTCGGCAGTCCAAACGATAGAGCCGATTAGTCCGATCTACCCATTCAACTTTGTTCTGACCATACACTCTTCCTAGGTAATGCAAATCTCTCGCACAACAGCGGCACCGACTCACCAGGTTTCTCTCTACGCATTCACAGAGGGGAAACCTGATCGATCACGTTGATATCGGATACTGCTGCTGCGGACCGATTCAAGAATTAGGTTCATATGGGCTCACGACTGTGAACGCTGATCCCGCTTGTTCGCAGGCCTTTTTGCCTATTTTTCATCGGTGGGTGAACTAACGTTAAAGCCGACCCACGGGATAATCATCGATCTATTTTCTATTAGGAGAACTATCCATAGGATTATTGTTGCATTCCGATTCTCGGGATCATGATAAACGATGGAATGAGATACGGGAGGCCCTGTTTAAGGCCGCCAAAGCTGCCCAAGAGGAAAGAAAAGGAGATGCAGATAAATAATAGATATCTGCATACTCGGCTGCCCCGTCAGATGCGCGCGGATTGGCTACTCCGGATTCTAGATCTGACGAGACACGAAGATGCATTACACGCCAATTTATTCGAAGTCTGAGAAACGATCGGTAACAGTAGTGGGTTGCGAAGTGCGAGGAGACAGAAAAGACTGCGACAATCAGCAGCAGTCCCAACTTTTGTCATGTGATGATAAATACTGGTCTACGAAAACAACAGTTAGCGAACTGATCAGTCTAACAGCCCACTGATTCAGATGCAGGGGAGTCCTTTTTAAGATTTGTGCTAAGCATTTCGAGGGACAGCTTAACTGGGCTTCATATCTAGCAGATGTATCGAGTAACACAGCAGGAAGAAATTCGGGCGTGGATAACGATTCTGTCACCAGTTATGAACTCGAGACAGTTATGAACAGAAATTACTACATGAGCTGGGATCCACGACGAACAGTAATGTAAATGAGCATTAGGCCCATATCCAGCAGGTGATGCACGTGGCAGCAGGTTTCGCAAGTGGTCCCAGATCCGATGTCCATCAAGGACATTGAATTTATCGAGTTGCTTAGTCTAATGGAGCAAAAACGTCAACTATCAAACTGTAAGGAGGTGAATGAGATACGAAGAAATCCACAAAAGCGGGTTAAAAGAAGTCCTAAGAATGATCGCGAAAATTGGTGGACCAAAATAGTACATGGTAATGCGGTAATAAAATCACTCATCACTTCGACCCGTGACGTTTAGAACGAGAAACGTATTCCGTTGTTATGGGGTGAGTGACTGATGGTATCCATCTTCAAGAAGGGAATACGCAACGAATGTAGTAACCATCGCGGGATTAGTTTAATTCCGATAATCAGCGAGGTATCAACCTCGATAATGTTGCGCTGTCTGACACCGACTCGTGAGAGGAACGCCCGCGAACAACAGACATAATCGAGCTGAGGTCGAGAATGCATCGACCAAACTTTTACTCTTCGCCAATTACCTGAGATGCGTCACACACACGGTTGACTGATAATAGTGGTTTTCCTCGACTTGAAAGGGGCCTTCGTTCTAGTTTACCGAACAGCGCTATTCAGTGCTCTTCATCAAAATGGTATGCCACGGAAGTTCGTGAGTCTACTGAGATCATTTTACTCTCATGCTTCTGGCCACGTAGGGGTTTACAGTGAACTAACCAGTCGGTTTGAAACGACCAGTGGTGTTCGGCAACGATGACCCATCTCTTCATTCCTGTTCAACTTCCTCATGGACGAGATAACGGAGAATGCCTTGCGAAATAATCAGGATATGGGCATAGAACTTACAAATAGTGAGAAGCTGTGTGGTCTAGACTACGCGGATGATCTCGTCTGCTTGTTCGAATCCACGGAACACGCGCAGGAGCAGTAGCTCCATTCGGCATGCGTTTTGCACCTTCAGAGTGTGAAGTGTTGTTACAAGACTGAACGTCAACGGTTCCGAGCCTAATGCTCTTTGGGGAGATGCTCGCATTATAGATGGAATGACTGAGTAAGCAATTCTGGGGTCGGAAATGGAATATTGGGTACTAGTTCAGAGGATATTTTGTCACAGCGCATCCAGAAAAGTAGAATTAGTTGGCTGCGGTAGGCGTTACTTATGGCAAACACATTTCTACCATATTGTGCCCTGTTTTGCTTTCCTGGGAGTGGAAGAACCCACGTGGAGGTCAACGGATGGCATGACAACGGGGAGTAGGAAAATGTACAGCGAACATAGGGAAGTTAGGTGTCTCACGTGTTCGTGATTGAGGGCCAAAAGATCTATCAACCAGTTGGCTGGAGACACTGAAGGATATAGCAGCAAGCCATGAACAGTGGCGATCATATCCTTTTGTGTCGAATCAGAATGATTGATCAATGTACGTTTGTACAGTTGCACTGTGTATTCCGTGCGTTGGCTAGAAGGGTGTCGTTTCCTTTTGCCACATGTTTAGGTCCATTCCGTGTCCATTTTTATTTATTCTTTCTACTACTACATGCGAAATGGTGAAAAAGGCAGTGGTCAGAGGGGCTTGCCGTGCTGTTTAACGCTGTTAGATGGTGATGATGATGATGTCAGAAGCGGTGATTCTCCGTGAGATAAGCTACCCAAAGCCTCGTAAGGCTGCTGCACCGCCTGGTTTACCTCCGTCTATTTTCAAAGATGGTGCCTCAGTATTGCCACTGCAGTCGACAAAACTCCTCTGTTTGACGTGAGATAGGAAACGAATTCGAAAGTGTTGGTGTGGATCAGTATCCGCATGGACTTGTTAGAAAGGTGGCGGGTCATACTATGTAAAAGACAGAGAAATAATTCTGGTTAGGATCGCATCCTAACTGCTCGGCAGTATTTTGTACCCTCACCGCGTATCGAAAGCTCGCAAATAGTGCCCCCGCGAGAATCAACCTGGGATCTGACCTGATCGAGGTTGTGTTGATGATATGCATTATTTGATAAATCTTAGGACAAGCATATCTTCCTATGGTCCATGATTTTCTCTTACCTTGATTTGGAAGCGGTATTCGATTCGATGGAACAATTCTTTGCTGATAACCCTTGTCGAAGAGTGAACCACAGAATTCCATTTCCATCGTAAAATCCCCACAGTCCAAGAGTCGAGTTAGGGTTCGAGCTTACAGTGGTCTTTCATCAGAGTTTAACTAGAGAACTGGAGTACATCAGGTTTGTCCTTCTCTGTTTTTTGCTTTAAGTTTGTGATTAGTATGATCCTAGAGAACGCGCTTCTGTCTTTTGAGGATAATGATACTTAACTCTTTCTGGGTGGAAAACTGCGAGACTTTGAATATGTGGACGTAACAGTTCGACTTAGTGAAGGTTCATGTTCGCTGAGGCGGGTAATGGTTAAAACATGAATAAGGATGGTCAGTTAATGACATGGGAGAGGGTTACGAAAAGCCTAACCAGTGGAATTGACTACGTGGGATGGGTTAGGCTTCCTGGGTGGGGCCTAAAAGAGACGAGGGAAGAGGACATGACTTATTGTAGCCACCGGAGTCCCTCTTGGATTCACAAACAGCCTCTGTCGACTTGATACTATCCATCGTTCTTTTCTCAGTCTTTTGGTACTTTTTATTATTATTTCCGACTGAGGTAGCTGCTGCAAGATAGTTACCAAAGCCACCGCACCGAGTGTATGATTAACGGTTGTTTTAACTGAACTGAATTGGTAGGTTGTTTAGTATTACTTGGCATCGCGTTATTTTATGATCTCATTCATCCTGAGCCGAGGTTAAATAATGTCGGCAAGACGAATGCAGGTCAATCGGTCGATTGAATCTGTAGCTGCTACATGCATACATGTTTTCATACTTCCTTTTTGTACTTATTATATAACAATATACAACAAATCAGGAAGGTTGCCAAATAGGAAAGTGAACGACGGTGGCGAGAATGGAAGCCGGGTCGCTACTGTCTAGTGCCCACGGTGATAACCGTTTGACCACCATCGGCCTGCTATCATCGTGTCAGGCATATGGATGCCTTTGCGCCGATATGGGTCACATGACTTGCCTTCGTTACCACAGCTGCATTATTCAGCGTTAATGATCGCCCTCGGTTAGTTGTCTAATTCTATGTATGCGTCTGTGTATGTATGTATGTATGTATGTATGTATGTATGTATGTATGTATGTATGTATGTATGTATGTATGTATGTATGTATGTATGTATGTATGTATGTATGTAAGTATGTATGTATGTATGTATGTATGTATGTATGTATGTATGTATGTATGTATGTATGTATGTATGTATGTATGTATGTATGTATGTATGTATGTATGTATGTATGTATGTATGTATGTATGTATGTATGTATGTATGTGTGTGTGTGTGTGTGTGTGCGACACCATGAGTTGATTCTGGACTCCTGATTCACTGCTTTTAACCGGCCGTGTTACGCCCACCTAAACTGGTTCTAAGTAGCATAGCATTTGAATCGCGAGAGTCGTGAATGGAAGAGGAATCCATTGTAAGTGGCTTTGCAATGATCACGGGATCAGAGGCTTGTGCTGATCGGCCTTCAGCGTTGTTGATTCACGTAATCAGCCATCACAGTATTTTACGCACGTGCGATGATCAAAAATGTACACCCATGGCAAATTGAATGCAATTGGTCGAAGCGGTCAGGGCAACTGCTATGCTATCAGGACGCAAGGGGTACTACGCAGACAAATCGATCTTGGGAACGAAAACCTCGTGCCGCGAAGCGGACGGAGGAACACAGCATGGTTTTACAGGGACAGTGAATTAGAGTGCCTCTAAATCACGTGAAGACAGGTTGAGCGCACCAGCCAGGAGAATTACCTAATCTCAGCAGGGTGGTACCATCGATCAACGTTTCGCTGATCACAATAATGCCAATAGCTCAAAACCAGACTGAAAAGAACCAACTTGACTCCTCACCAAGACTAAACGCAACGTAAAAGAACCACAGAGAACTCATAGGAAAATCTGCATAACCTCGTTGTTATCATTCTCAACCAGAATGCACTTCTTTTTTTACCACTGACGACAATAGCCTTACTGCACTGACTGCAATGCTTTCATTTCGCTCACACTTTTTGTAAAATCTCGTGTCACACGCAAAACCAATTGATGACGGCGACACACTGCTCGACAAGCAATCGCGATAATTACTGCTTACAGAATTCCTATTATTTCCAACCGAATTGGTGAAGATCCGATATGGATCATTTAGCTCTACTGTGGAATATAAATCGTGACCCGTTAAGTGTCCGGACTGTATCAGTGGAAATATCAGTATGAGCCAGAACTGCCACTTACTACTGATAATCATATCTCTACACCCGAAAGCCCATTAAGCGTGATTTTCCTTCTCTCCATTATTTTCGAATAAAATTATACATGGTGCCACCGGTATTGAAGGCTTAAAGTTACATCAATTTTACGCGAATAAACCTGAAAACCTGAGAACTACCACCAGCGTCACGGGATTCACTGAATTACAAGACTATGAACGGCATAACGTTTCTTCCGTAAGTTATTACAAGTCAACCATGTTGGTTCAAAAAATCAACCAAGTGCTCATCGAGAAGTCGAAAATTGCGAGAATTGATCTATTTCTTGCAAACACCGTCAGATCGAACTAGACTGAATCGTTCCATACTGGAGTGAGCAGGAGTTGGGATTGTTTCCAAAAGCCCTTCAGCTGATACCAAAACGTCATCACATCTTTGCCGCTTTGGTATGGAAAAAATGTTATCTAGCACACTCAGTATGGACAGAAGTGGTCCAATCGGCTGTGAGTTATGAACGAACTCCACATGTAACACATCTATGATGTATGCCGTGGATTTGGTGGGGATGGTATGCAGAGACAGCAATGGTACCTCCATCTCGTGCAGTTTTTCAGTACTAGTTTGCCTACTAAGTAGAATTACAGTAGACGGTTACAAAATTCGATCCCCGTGGGGCGATTCAACACTTTCCATCGTACTTCTTTAGTGGGTGGACCAAGGTGGGCAGCGCCTCTTCAGTCATTTAAAAATTAGAGTTCTTGTAAACCTTACTCTTAGTGCTCGATTGCAAAGTGAATCAGGACATTATCGGGTTCCTTGTTATATGCACACTGATAGTTTACATTTGACCGACGGAGATGGTCGTACGAAGTCATTTGACATTGTATTTGATGAGTTGACAGCGAAAGTGTGAAGAGAATGGTCAACAAACTGCATGTTGAACCAACGAAATTTAAAACAAGCCATGGACTAAATTTCGCTGGACTGACCTCTCCAGTGGAAGAAGCCGCGGTAGATCTTTTTTATGAGGCACCTTGGAAATCAAATTAGCAATAATCTTTACGAATGTAAGAAAAGCATCACGACGTTAGACGAGTGTGTTACAAACATGCGTCAGTCATAGCCGTTATTATTAAACGACTATACATACACTCCAAAGGAAAAATGATTTGAAGCTAACCATAAGGGAATTCAGTAATAACTTCTGGTCCACAGAATACAGCGCATAATCGCTATTTCACAAACTACGTTGAAACAAAGATTAGTTAGAAATTATCAGTGGTTTTGACTATCAGCCTTCTTCGTAACTGAGGTTGATCTTTTTCATGAGCTTCTAATAGTCAAGCTTGGTGCATGGGTTACCAAGGTTTCATCACCAGCCGCGAGGTGATATCATCGTCAGTGTGCACTGATACTAAAACGTTTGCTAGCCAAACGCAAAGTTTGATGATTGAAAACTCAGAGAAACCAGAAATAATTGTAGACGGTACCATTTCAATAAAGCTTTGCAGGTAAAATAGGCTTGGTCCTTTATGCGGTAGAGTCTCATGTGCCGTCTACTCGCCCCATTCATTCAGACCTATTAGGAAAGGGCTAAAAATTCGTTGAATATTCATTTGACTTACGTCTGGTCAGCAATTGGAGCAGCGCTGTTTGCCACATACTTGATTGTTGCTGGAACTGTTGAACAACCATAATTTTCATCAGGAAGTCAGGATCGGTCGTCTTCGCTGGCCCATCTGTGTAGAAATATCAGTGAGGAAAAGGTAAATGGTCCAGTTTTGTAAGTCAAGATGGTCGGTTTACTTCCTACCGACTAGGGCGCATCATTCCTTCATTTGTATTCATGATTATAAATTGGCGTTTCATCATTCGTAAGGCCCCCATGCGGAATCAGATCACTCCAAGCAGCACGAGGGGCAAAATGTCACTGGTTGCTTCATTAGGGACCTGGAATATTGGTCACCCCAACGGATTCTTCGATGTGAGTTACTCCGTCACTATGCAACATATTCAATAATTTGATAAGGACGAGCCCTAGTGTTTAAAAATATCCCATTGACTAACCACCGTCTCCACACTGTTATACTACTCACCCGGTCTTGCTACGGTCAGTGGGCGCATCAGCTGCTGAAGCCGTACTTAAAAACTTAATTTCTGTCTACCAATGATGACGTAAATAGCCACACACGAGGTGTTTAGTTGTCCGGTAATCATGCAAAGGAAAACTGTTATTCGTCTTCTTTTTTAATTGTGTCGTAAAATGAATCACAAAAGCTTTCTCATTCACAATTTGAAGTAAATCTAATTAAGGTGTTAGACTCGTAATCGTTCGTCCTGGGTTCGAGTCCCCGTGAGGACTCGGTAGATGTGCACTGCTGATGATTCCCAACAAGGATGAGACATCAGTACATTGCTCCCGTGATCTTTGATGGTGAGCTGGGCGTTGAAACTGCATGAAGAATCACATTTTACAAATCTGATCTTCTACAAATACAAATCTGTCAAAATTACCCCAATTACATTCAGACTCATTAGTTCCACACAGAGAGAAAAGAGATGATTCAGAAATAAAAGTCTGTTTCAAGTAATGTCCATGGGACGTTTATATTTACGTTCGTCCCAAATAACCATTCATAATGGGGCGAACTAAATTAAGTGGATTGCTGTCGGTTAATTAAGTTTCAGTAGCCTCCAATTTGAAGTTTGTACCGGAGAAGCAGCTCACCTGAGACCGTATTTGCATCTGTCAAAATATCTAACATAGACGACTTCGCGAGGCTCACAGCCTTACCTCGTAGAGGTTACAGATATTCATTTCGTTCATTCTCATACTATCTTTTTATAGGGATATTGCTTGAAAGAGGTGGATATTGGATGTTGTCGACCGAATAGGAAATTTCGACGAAAATCGATGCTTGTAAAACCCGTGATTGCATAGGTTCTAGTTCGTCAACTAGAGTCAGGACATATTCTTTCAGCAAACCCATAGAAACAATGATGTATTCGGTGGAATGATATCAGAAGAAAAGAGACTTCCGTCCAAGGTGGTTTTATCTTGACAGTAAAATAGCGAATTTACTGTTAGTGATATCTTGATCTCAGCTATAAAATAACATCACTTTTCTATACCATTTATTCGAATTTTTGTAGTCCGTGTTTATTTTCTGGGATTTGTTTTTCTGTGAAGGCTAAATTGGTTTAAATTCAGTTAAAGTTTTACGTGGTAGAGTTAAGGGCAAATTCTTGCTCTCGTTACTTTAATTTACTGGAAATATATGGTAGCATCCGTCCAGGTTGTAAACTTTAGGGTATTGACTCCTAATATCACAGGGTTTTATTTGCTCCGATTCAACTGCTTGCCATTCTTTTATCAAAAAACAATCAATAGAGTTTTTTATGTAATGGAAAATCCACTTGCATTTTTCACATCGAAAAGTCGGACTCCGCGAGTCAGAATCGGACCGGCGATCCTCCTCATACCGGGCAGATGCTCTACCAGCTGAGCTACCGCGGTCCGGAAAGTACGGTGTGGATAACTCGAGTGAATAATCGATAAGGTGCGAACCACTATTCCAATGATACACAGTATCTGTCCTGGTTTTAATCATTGGGCTAGCCTTATCGATCACTTCCCAATGGGACGAACAGAACAGGGATGAACGTGATCCATCAGACATTGAAATATATTCAGAGAATGTATTGTTTTGTGTACTGTTTGTAACCTGAAGAACTCGTCCTAATGCTGTTTTGAAAACGACTCCCTAACGTTTTAGAATAGATCCTATGGTAATAAAATAAAATTTCATTTGAACTGAAAATTATAAATTATACCTAGCACTGAGTACTAAAACTATAATAATATGGAGTACCTACAAAAAAATCTCTAGAAAGAGTACTGCCACAGGTTCACATACCTGACTGCACAATAGCAGGTGTTTGTTCAGGGTTTGATGTTCTTACTTGTGACTGAGCCTGGAAGAAGCACAACGGGTGGAAAAAGTTCTTGGTCAAAAAGTAATTTATTTGAGTAATACATAACAAGATTTTAGTTCATTTTTTGAATATGTCCCAGTTATTTTGCATACTTGTGTGGTATTTGATAATTTATACTGCAATATCAAATTTCCATGAATAATAAGCGAAAGTCTTATGAATTTGAGTTTGCCGGATTTTGGAATTTATTGAATCAATTACACTGAATCACCTCAGTACATGCCAAAATGTGTCATTTATTCGGCTCACAAAAAGCATTGGATTCGCGGATTATTTTAACCACCTGATTGCTAACCACCCTCTTGTGCGTCCACTTTGCTCAGCAGATAGATTGCATGTGGACCTGAAGCGTGGATGGAGTCCATGTGTAGGTTCGGGTTTCACTGAGACGGTACACTAAGCATTTGAACCACCCCAAGATTCTTAGTTAAACAATCAATATCTCCTCTAACGTTAATCTTCATACGTTATTTGTTTTCTCTTTCATTTTTAAAGGTTACCTATCAATCTTCCAAACCGACCTTTCGCTTAGTGACATTAAGTGAAATGTTCACTTATCATCAGTTTGTGTGGGACGAAAGTTGACGTTGTTTGCTTAAACAAATTGCATCACCTGATTGACGATGACTGGACTGCCGGAACCATTCACGATCTGCTTAGCAGTGGTGTACCTGATGAGTGCACACGAAATCCATGACTTTAGTAGATTCCTTTTGAGAGCTTTTGTTTTGTGAATGAGTTATATATGTAACTGACTCTCCGTGTTTATTAGGATTAATTTAAATTGATACGATCACACGTTGAAAAATGAGGAATAATGCTGAAGCCTGATAGGTGAGAAACTAATTCAAACTCAAAGCATTAGGCCTTGCGAATTTCACACCGTATTGCTACTTGAGGTGCAGGAGGGACCTCGTTCGATGATCTCAAATATTTAGTCGGAAGTTTTGGGCAGATAGAAATTACAGAGAAGCAGTCTCAAAACACATCTGACGAAAACAGAGGGTCTTTACTGCAACACACTACTCATGTAAGCACAGCGCATATCTGCAGTGAGTAGGTTTTAGGCGAACTTACCAGCAAGCTTCCGGAACTAGACTGCAAAGAGATGTCAATCCTTCTATGCGCGACTATGTTATACCACACCAAACAATGCTTTCAAAGTCCATCACCCATCAGAATTTACGTGACTTGTTTACCATGAATTTCAGTTATTGAGCCTTATCAGGGAACAAGTACAAACTCAATCCTGCACCTTTATCGCCTCTTCGGTAGCATGGCTTCCCTGTTGGCACACATCGGTTATTGGTAAGTGATCCATTGTACAGGAGCGAGCACCGCTTTATTCAACCTGAATAGTGTTTGATATTCAATAAAGCAGTCTGGAATTAGACACTTCGTTTGTAATGATGAATTAACCCCTCACTGACCTGATATAACCACATAGTTAGTTTGCAGTGGCATTCATAGTGCAACATCCCAAGGGCCGAATGCAGACAATGATATTCAGGTTCACACCCTAGTTTGAAGGCAGTCGTGTTGTTTAGTTTTTCTTTTACGGATCGTCCGATCCATCGAGGGCATCAAACGCTGAAATATGCATTGCCAACGTAAGTTTGCAACACAGAGCTTCCCTGCGCTTGTAGCCTGCAAACGAGGGCCTTTTATCTTAGTTTCAACCTTTATCGTGAGTAGTATGTACACGTGTGGGCAAAATTTCCCTGGAAGCACACGACCTGTTTCGCGGTTGTTATCGCTCATTAGGTATGCGTACCTGGTACTTCTCTGCCCGTTCCTCTTCATACTTGTACTTTCCGATGTTATATCTTCACTAGGGTCTAACTTGAATCGTCTGGAGGGTGAATCGATACTCTGCATTAAGAAGTACATGGTACTACTTATAATCATTATGGGCGCTTTCAAAAGCAGTCTCGTTGTTCGTTGGGTTTGTAATGACCCAGACGCGAACAACTGACAGAAATTACAGTTGTGATTCATCTGTGGGCTCTTCAATGAAGAGTATCCATTCACACTCGAGACCATTCAAATAAGATCCTAGTATATATATATATATATATATATATATATATATATATATATATATATATATATATATACTGAGAGTTATTCATCTGTCACGAAGGATTAGCTGTCAAAAGCCAATGAGATCACGTTTATCATGGGATCTGGGACTGGAAGAACCCTGTGACATTAAAATGAATTACGTCCACTTCATAGGAAGTCTTTGAGAACAAAAAAATAAACTGGAATACTGAGGGAATACCATTTTTCAACGTTAAGATTATCTGTCCACACCCGCTAAACATCTCACTGACTTAAGGATTCATCCGTTTGAATTGTGCTTACCTGAATAAGAACCAAAGGGAAACCCATCCCAATTGTAATCAAATATGGAGTCGCAAAACACCGATTGCTTGGAAACTACCTATCAGCGTCCACCCTGGCATCATAGACAAAAATTTCTCTGGTAATGTCCAACCTACCTTGATTGCCTCGTACGCTGTTCTGTATCTTCTTTCCGATTCCATGAGTCTGTAAAGTAACCGTGTATCACTTGTATCATTCCCTCCCGAAGACCGAAGTGCACTCAGTCGCTTTTGATGTGTGGACGAATGAATTATCATGTTACATCTACCTGTTGGGCGCTTGCTAATCGTTCATACACAAAATCATCGACCATTGCAAAAGCAAAAGCGACAAAAGTTAGTGAAGCTTGTTGATTTCCGCTTTGGGTTATCAAAGTATGCGCGAATAATCAGAATTTATGTTTTGCTATCCATTTAACATCTGGTTCATTGTGAGTACGCAGTTTACGGTTTTGATTGGTCGAATGTCGAGGTTGCGCTTTCGCGCACAGTATTGGAGCAACACTTTCCGATCTATAGTACCTCAGTTTGTGATACTCCTGATTTGACCTTAGCGCTGTTGAAATAAGGTCAACTAAATCAGATTGATCGCTCAATTAACTCATCTCATAACTTCAGTTATTCAGCACACAGACAGTTAGTGAACGACAGAATTCCAGGTAACGATGTTATAAATATAACGTCAAGTAGTCGCTTGTAAACTGAAAATATTTTTGAAGAACGAATCACTAATTCACGAGATATTTTCAATATCTACTTGAGTAATCGGATATTTGATTTGATCATCAAACGATTCATCATGCGGCAACAAAGCAAAGCTCACCATAGAAAACCATAGAAACAATTGTTTCATTCTTGTTAGGAATCATCATTAGTGCACATCCAGCGAGCTCCACTGGGTTTCGAACTAGAATTGAACGTTTATGAGTAGAACACCCAGGCACCGCATCACCCAGGCTGACTCTCAATGAAATAGTGCCCTTACACCACCAGATTTCCGAGGATAAGCCGGTGATCGCACAGCAACCGACTCCTCTGTTGACCAACTTCGTAGGAAGCCTTTTCACTCTTGTTAGAGACCGTCAGTGGTACACATCCGCAGTGTATATTGTCTCATGGTTTTCTATGGTGCTTTCAGTTCCGGTACTCCATGATAAATCACTTAACGGTTTTCGGTCATCATCAATAGTACCTTCCAACTGAAGCGAGTCCTGTAGTGGCCAATCGCGTAGCTCATTACCCAGTCAGTGACAGATCACCAGTCAGAGCAAGAACTTGCTGGCTGTTGCCGGACAAGCTCGTATTTGACACACTTGAGTTTGACAGTTCGCTTGCTAAGCCTATTATCCCTCCTCACAACACAAACGGGTCGTATGTTATGTGGTCTAACCACTGGTTGGGCGTCTGACTGTGCTCTAACCAGGTCCGTATCCGGAATTTTTTGTCGCCGGACATTTGGTCGCCGGATATTTGATAGAACAGACATTTGGTCGAATGGACATTTGGTCGCCAGACATTCGGATGATTGATTTACACTATATACACTTAATTCTGTGAAATGTCACACCGTCAGAAAGCGGATTAGTCGTAGCCCGTCCCTTGGCCATTCTCGGGGTCAATAGTTGACACCTGGTAATCCATAATTCTAAGGGCATACATCAACCACCTGCGCTAAGCTGTTACGCAAATGCATCATAGTCAAATTATTTTGACCGTTGTGACTTCACAGCAGTTTCACACCGGATATCCTGAAGCCCAAGGCTTGAAACTAAGGTCAGCTGAAATGGCAGTGCCGTCTACCACGACAATGCCCAGTGAATCTGGAGTTCAAGCCATTGTCCTTTATGAGGTGATAGACACTTGATCCATTCGACCAAATGTCCGGCGACGAAAAGTCCTGGAGCCGACCCGGTCGATATGCTTATCGATCCGTTAGTCGATACTGTGTGCAATAACGCATACTCGCACGCACGCCCACCCTCATATGACCTTGAACGCGCACTTACAACGAACGACCAATGGAACTTCTGCATTGAGTCAATTATCTGTTGATTTGCTGTCCGCTGAGCGGCCCAGCCTGGCCGCACTCGGTTGCATATACCGCTTGCGCTTGTGATGGAAGTTGTACTTGTTGTTTTGTCGGCTTACTTACGCACGCAGGGCACGGATTACCGTGGTCCCTCGTTTTGTCAGTATCCGTGTTCATAACACGTGGTCCTCAAGATAGGTGTACTTGCTAAAGACTATGTGGCGAATAATGTGCACTCATTTCGATTACACGCATATACGCAACATCAATGTATCCCTTCACCGCACACCTAGACTTTCCAGCAGCGATTCGTACATGAAAATCACCGGACTTCAGTCACGCTGAGGATGCAGAGCGAGCTGCTATAACGGCTCGTTTTCTCTAACCTCCTACTCAGAAGTGGCCACCAACCATAAGCACGGTTACCCAGATTGGCACAGACCCTGGTCGAGAAAACTAAGTGTGTCCTCGAAAACCACCGCGTGCACAAGCCTCACTTGACCTGAGGAAGCGAGCATATCTTTGTTGTCACTGCTTGTCGTAACTACGGTCAGTTGACCGAGCGAGATGACTAGCCCGCGGTTGGCGACCTGATGCGCGAGCGCTTTGGTGCTTACGTGTGTATCGAGTAGAAAACTGTCTCATTCAGTGAATATCGATCTGCGGTCATTTTGCCAAGACGGGGAATCAGCTGTGCTAAAAGTAGGGAGATGTTCGATCGACCAAAAGGGATTAGCAGCAAAGCTGCACCACAACGAGTTCTGGATGGAATTTGGTTCGACTCGCGGCAAATAGGCGTGTTTTATTTCAATGGGAATACTGTGCGGGCGTTAGGCTCATATTGAAGCAATTAAACAAAAGTATCTGCTACCGAGTGATCACATTGTTGTACATTGTCCCAACGATCAACTAGAAGCCAAAGTGACTAAGGCCGACCAGTTCAGGAGAAAACTCTTCTCATTTCGAAATTTCTCCGTTTTTGGTACAAAATGACAGATCAGATAGGATACATACTGGTCATAACCAAAGGTACTTTTGTGATGGTGATTGGTAGTTTTGTTCCTGTGGCATTGTCGGACCGTGGTGTTCCCGTCGCGTTAAAGGAAACTGCGGTGTGAGCTGGAGCTGTAAGCGCGCCTCAAGGTAATAGCTACAGTTGACGAGCCAGCGGGTTAAGTTATCCAGATTGTGGTCATAGTAAGGAAATTAGGAGCGATTCGCCTGTGCATAGATCCAAAATATATGAACCCGATGCTCAGAAGGAGCAATACTGCCTATAGATATTTGCTGACATTCTCATGGATGTGAGTCAAACATGTTTCTTCACGAAGGTAAATTAGTCTTCTGCATTCAGACAGCCTAAATTGGATGATGAGTCAAGTTTTCTAACTACTTTCGGTATCCCACTCGGTCTTTTCTATTAGCTTCGGTTGCCTATCGGACTGAAAGTATCCAACAGAACTTATCAGAAGTGTCTGATTCAAGTCCTAGGTAATGGAAAAGGGATAATTAGCATCGCCAACGATGTGCTGATCCACGGGTAAACATCAAAACAGTACACATCGCATTTGAAAGATTTCCTGAGGAATTGCACCTAGGGAGGCATTCGACTAAGCAAAGATAAGTTTGAATACCAGGTATCGTCAGTCATATTCCACGGGCATATACTATCCGACAGGGGTCTGATGGCTGATCCCAAAAGGGTCAGCATGATTTCGAATTTGCTTGTCCTCGAAGATCCAAAAGGAATTACATCCCCAAATGGCATGGTCAACTATTTGGGTGGATTTCTACCACATATTGCCCATCTAATGCAGCCCATAAAAAGCTCACCTACATGGAGACTGAATGGCACTGGGGTGCGGAACAACAATGTGCTTTTGAAAAGATTTAGAAGGCTCTGAACACAGTATAAGGTGTGCCTGAGAGGTGTAGCACTTCAGATATCCTGGGCCATCCTCCATTTTCTTGGTCTCCATCATTCGCTTAGCTCTCATCTGTAGATGCACGAAGCTGAGTTGTGCATCAGCGGCCACAACCCGGCTAAAAGCCTGACTGGCGGGCTAAACCAGGCTGAAGGTAACCAAGGTCTGAAAACCTTGACGATATGGTGTTCGGCACGCAAAGACATATTCCTGAACGGGCGGACGAGATCTACTAATCAAACGGCTGTTAAAGGAACAACAAGCCGGTATACGTCACAGTGGCAAACAGGCTTACATAGCTTTGTGGAATGTACGGATACTGTTAGACGTAGGCAGTCAAAGCCTCACAATGAAGATACTACACAACTACAACATCGACACGGCCTTTCTATCAGATGTCCGCATACTTAACTCCGGCACTTGGTGCGCAAAAGTTCCAAGAGAAGAGGCAACTTATTGGATTTATCATAGCGGTCCGACAGATAACTCCGGGAGCCACGGCGTCGCGCTTGCCATTAACAGTAAAGCCAACAACGGTATGATCCCTTGGGAGCCGATTTCAGTGGGACTTGCTTTGGCACGTTTCAAAGGCTCTCCGCAGAACTTAACGGTGATTGTGGTCTATGCTCCGACCAAGGCGGCAGACAATGAGACAAGGGATGAATTCTATGGTAGCCTCCAAGAGGTTATCAGTCGGGTTCAGAGAAGTGGCATTCTGTTCATCGCCGGGGACTGGAAAGCTCGCACAGGTCCATCGGACTCGTCAACGCGGCACATCCTGGGGAAATTTGGCCTTGGCAAACGCTGTTAGGATGGTAACCACCTGGTTAGTTCGGTCGACTCTAACAGAATGGTCGTTTTCAGCGCGCGTTTCCAGCACCCTAAAACGCACTCACTGACATGGTACTTCAACAACGGTCGCACGTCGAATCAAATAGACCATATCCTAGCGAGGTCTCATTGGGCTTTGTCTGTAGAAGACTTTCGAGCGTACAGCGGCTCAGTGACGGGAAACGCTAACGAAACTGACCACGTTCTTGTTCGTGCGTGCTTCAGAATCCATCTATCCGCACGCCCCATCGACCCGCATGAATGTCACGGCCCTGTAAATGTCAGAAAAATGCCAAGTGCTGTCAAGCACAATCGCCACTCAATTACCCACAGTAACCAACGAATCACTGGGTTCAACTCCAGTAGAAGAACAGTGGATGGTGATCAAATCGACGGTTAGAGAAGCTGCTATAAAAGAACGAGGGAAGACTGAATTGCATTTAGAAGACTGAATCTCTGAGGTTACGCTTTAACTGTCGGCTAAAGCATACGAAGCCCGGATATCAGGAGTTGGGGAACACCGCAGATGGCAACGCAAGGCCTCGCGCTCTACTAGAGCTGATCGTAAGCGGTACTGGATGGAAGTAGCTGAAAAAACTGAGATTGCAGCAGGGATCAGTGACTTCGGCAAGCTATTTCACCTCATTTGAAACGCGTCGAATAGGCACTGCAAGCACGAGTCACTCCTGCGCGACACAGCTGGTTAGCTCATACCTGAGCAGAAAAATAGAGCAATGGGTAGAGCACTTCTATCGATTGCTCAACCGACCATTAGTTCATACGAAAGGCCCTACTACTCCCAGTTCTTGCAGAGCCGTACAATGTCAATTGCGATTCACCGAGCACAACTGAAATCGCCACAGTCATCGATTAGCTGAAGAACAAAAAGGCTGCTAGAGAAAGTGGCATTCCACATGAAGTCTACAAGTGCTGCCTGTCGCCATTGATCAACAGACTACACACCCTATCTGGCTCCATATGGCAGAAATACGTTTTTCCGGCTGATTGGGGCGCGTCTGTTTTGCTGCCCATCCAAAAGTAAGGGGAGAAATCGGTGTGTGAGTAATATAAGAGGACCAACCAGAGCGACATGACTGCGAAGATTTTCTGCCTGCTGCTACTCAACCCTCCCTTTGTTGAGAGACCACCGCACCCGACCAAACCAAGGGGGCTTTTGCAGTGGTAGAGGCTGCGTGGACCACATTTTAACACTACATCGAACACTGGAGAACGGCTACGAGCTCCAGCAGTCAACCATTTCCTGTTTCATTAACTTCCGGGTCGCTTTCGATTAACTTAATTGGAGTGTCTGTGGGTGATAATGGAATTCAACGGGATGCCCGCTAAACTCGCAAGTCTTCTGAGAGGATACTAGTCGTCCACTAGGGCGCGGGTCCGTATGTATGGTGAAGAGTCATCAACCTGCAGCGGGACCCTCTTTCACCGGTGCCTTTCAAAGGCGCGATCGACTGGGCAATGATACAAACACCGACTGACTAATCAAATATCCGACTGAGTCAGGAGACGCACCCCTCAGAACTAGAGTTCGCGGACGACTTTGTTGTGCTTGCGGACTCACCACGCTTCAGCCAGTCCTTGGGCGGGTCGATTTCTCGTCATAGTCAATCGGAATAAAAGTAAACACTACGAAAACCAGAAATTTATCAATTTTCCCAGAGCCATTAGCTCAATACCTGTCCATCAATAACCACCTGCTTCTGAACCGTCAGGCAAAGGATAAAGTTATACTCCGGATAAAAAACGCCAGGAAAGCATTTCTCCAGCTGCGACGGGGATTGTGGACCTGCAATAGAATCAGCCTGCGGACCAAGTTGCTTATCTACCGTGACGCTATACGCCCCGTACTCAGGTAAGGCTGCGAAACCTGGTCATTGAGGGCCGAGGATACTAGAAAGTTGGAGATGTTTAATCACTGGTGCCTGTAAAGTATTTAGAAAACAACTAGATGTGACAGAGTATCCAACGATGAAGTTAGGAGACGGTGCTGTCAAATTGACGGAGTCTCAGACTTCCTCTAATGTCGTCGACTGCCGTGGCGACGAAAGGCAGAATTATCCAAACAAATGCTCCGTTCCAAACCCTTTCCTGGATGATGCTGTCACCTTGGTGGTCAGCAGAAAACTTGGATCGACACTGTCGAGAAGGATGTAGAGCACCTAGGCTTACGGTCGGTCTACGGTGCCCGCCAATGGAAGAAACACTGGATCGCGATCTGCACCAAACTCGCTTCCAACTGCCGAACATGTTCATCTATGATACGAGATATTTATGGAGCCGATTCACTGTCTAGCAGGAGATGGTCGAGTAAAAGTAAGTAAAGAAGTATTATCAACCAGAACTCTCTTTATTTGTTCAGTTTGACAGCTGTCAACCCCGTCTGGTGACAATGATTCTACAAAGCGGAAGGCTGATCGATTATCGAATTCACCGTCTTTTCCCGGACGAGAGAAGTGACACTCAGACAGAAAAGGAAATTCTTGCCGTGGCTTTCGCCTTGGAGAGTTTCAATAGCTATTCGTATGATAGAGAGACGGTAGCTCAATCTGATGACATGCCACTCATTACCATCGCTACAAAACCGCTAAGTGATGTACCAAAGCGTCTACAAAAGATGTTAGTCAGACTCTAGAAGTACGATTATGAGCTGGTCTATCTTCCCGGAACTCAGATGGTCATCACAGATACATTATCCAGGGCGTGTGCCGAGAATGACAGTGGTGCTCTGCTGGAGCTCGAACTGGTCTTGATGGTCGATTGTAGCTCAGCTGATAATGAAGATCTCGTCAAATTACGAAGAGAGATGGCGACACTGTCATTCAAGAACTCATACAGTTTGTTTCCAAAGGATGACCCCGTAATAAGTAAGATTCGCCAACGCGGCTAGCCTTATTATTCAAAGAGCGAGAACGGGTAATAACGGGTTGCTATTCAAAGAAGACCGATTATTTATCCCGGAAGAACTTAGAGGTGAATTTTCGAAGGGGATTCATTGTCACACAGCTGCGTAAACAGTACCATTCGTAGGGTAAAGGAAGTTTTCTATTGGTCTTGTATCAGCAGTCAGATCAGAGACTAGGTATCACGATGTGAACTACACCGAACCCATGAAAAAAAGCGAAGGAAAGAAACATTGTTGCTTCGTGAACTACCTACCAGCCCCTGGCAGATTTTGGCTACAGACTTTTCCGAGCTTGAGAGGAAAACTTTTCGGATGCAGGTTGATTGTTACAGTGATTTTTCGAAATTTGCCCCCTACATACCACAAGCACGTTCAAGGGGATCAACCGGTTAGGCGGTCATTTTTCCCGGCATGAAATCCCGAAGATGCTGTTTTTCGACAAAGAGCCCAGTTCACCAGTGTACAACTCCGACAGTTCAGCCAGCGGTGGAAGTTCAAACATAGGATCAACAACCCGTACTACAGTCACACCAACGGCAAGACCGAGTCAACAGTGAAATCAACAAAAGAATATTCACTTTAGCAAGAAAATCCGGTACCGACACGTATTTAATGATTCTGGAACAAAGAAACATCTTGAGGGCCATTGTAGAATACAGTCCGGTGAAGAGACTGTTCGGAAGGAAAACCCATACGTTGTTTCCTGGCTTGGGTGATCTTCTGGAACCCAAGCTGAAAGTCAAAGTGAAGTCAAATTCCGTCTACAAAATAGAAGAAACAGATAAAAGTTTTTCTTACGACCGTGGAGCACAGGACCTCCCACTGTTGAAGGAAGGGTGGGAAATAGGGGTTCAGGCTGTTCAAGAAAAACCTCATCAATCGAGCGAAGAGACGGTCCTAAGTTACTTGGGAAAATGGTCGAGGTTGAGGAGGATAAGGCCATCAAATAAAGAAATAGGAGATTTTCACTCAGTCGAAAGACCTGCTTTCCGGAAAATACAGAAAGGGCACAGGAAACCGGGAGAACAAGAAGCGGCAGCCTTCATCAAAGAAGGCAGGATGTGAGGGTAGTAGCAGACGCGAACAAAGAGGTCGTGGTTCGGGCTCAGGTAGCAGGCTTTCATCTGTCCAGAATCAAAGACAAGATTGGACTCGGTGAAGCAGATTGATAATTTGGAAAACGGGCCGTACGTCATCCCGAGTCCAGATTCGAGGACGAGATTGGGACTAGCGAAGCCGAGTGGTGGACCAATTAGGAACCAAATATTATCTGGGCCGGTCGGATCCGAGTCATCCAATCGGGTTGCAACCAGATCGGTCAACCAGGAGAGGTGCTCGTCAATGACAATTGAGGCAATAAGTTCTCAGGCAAGGATTTGGTTATAAATGATCTATTTTGTACCAATAAACTGAGAGGGTTTGAAAGCCTAACAGTCTTCTTCTTAGAGCTATCCCTACGGATCAGAAAAGAAACGACAATTTACGCAGGATGCATAACGGTCGTGGCTAAATTCTGTTCCGGAAACCTTTAGGTTCACCCGTTAATCACAACGAGCTGTTCTGGGTGGTTAGTCTGGTTATAAACTCAAATGATTGATTTGGTTCAAAGAAAAGTTAGAACTCGATCGGTCCTTCAGTCCACTTCGCTGACTCCAATCTCGTCCTTAATTCACGACAGGCTGAGACGTTCTGACGGTTTGCCAAACCACCGTGCTGTCTGCTAAACGAACTAGGCCATCTACTCGCTGTGTGCCAGCCCATATCCTCGCAATGTACAACAGAATTCGTCGAGGCTGACGCAAGTTTGGATTATTATGCAGCAGACGTTCGGCTATCATGGTTTAAACTGACCAAAACTGCGGGAAGGTAATTCTACCGTCCGTACTACAGAGATTGGACACCAAAGCAAATTTTCGTCATTCTAAAAAATCGAAAATAATAAACCTCTAATTCACCATTCATATAGAAATAAGAGGGACAATTGCATCTCAAGAGTGAATCGTGGAGCGGGTTTAGTACCAAACGCGCCATTGGTTGCCAGATATGTGTGAAATCAACGGGTGAAGCGATGTACCGGGAATTATTTTCGGGAGGCACCTACAAACTACTCCTGAGTAGCAAAATTAGGAATGTTGTTGTTAGGGTACAGTACTTTTTTTTCTCGGTTTTGCAATCATCTCAAAATGGAAGAATTTGGATATAACCGATTAGCATAAAACGTTAGTTCCAGTTTGAGGAGTACTCAGCGGGAGCACAAAAACAGGAAAATGACAGATTCTGAAATACTATGCAGTGTCATTAACTACCGTTGCTGGACATTTCAAGTGATGCGATCAATGATTAAGGAAACAGGTGTGCTTTGCAAGATTAACCATTTAAAAGCGAAATCTATACATCCCTGTTCTACTAAATTCTCGGTAACGTTTACTATCAAAATGGATAACTGTGTGTAGTATTGCTGAGTGTGTTTTTTGTGAAGAGCTACAATCTCAAGTTTTGGGGTACTCAAAAAGAGAGAATAAGCTCTCGTCAGACTCTGGTATTCTTTGTTTATCAGTATACTACTGTCCTCCAGCTGGATACCTTCGTTTTCTTTATGTTACGATCAGCCTCCGAATTTTTCAGTATGGTCGGGGATGGGTGTTTCAGGTTACGAGATGGCTACTCTACCAAATGCCTCTCAAAATGCTCCCAAATGATCGTACGTTTCAAATAGCTTCTGCTGAGGAGGTCCTGGCGTTCCCCACCACATTGACTGTCTTATAGTCAGTCTGGAGCAGATGGCTAAATCGTGATTTTAAAGCAACAAGTGACAACATACAAAGCATACAACAATATGCTCACCCACATCTGTGGCGGGGGGTCTACTGAGAACCCAGGATGTTTGGCCTCATCTGAAGGGCGAATGAACTCAGCAACCAGTCACCGGCCCACAGTGGGTTACGGACCGCAAGCTTCTTCCTACTGCTCTGCGAGTTTAGCCTTGGATAGCTCAAGGCACCGGTTGTGAGCCCCTAAGAAAGCCACCTGCTTTGGTCTGGGAAACCTGGCAGTATTGCGTCAGCGAACAAACCATGGATATGGACTCCATCAATCCCTTCCTCTGCGATTGTACCGTGTTTTGTTAGGCACACACCCAGAAACCAGGCAGACTTGAAGTTATATATATATATATATATATATATATATATATATATATAATGTATAATGACCAGCAGGAAGAGGGACTTGCTCGGAGCACAGAATGTTTAAGAACGTCAGAAAGCGTGGCAGAAATGAAAACTTCGGTTGCTTCCAGCCAGTATTATAGGCTTATTGAATTACCACCACGTATCAGAATCTCCCCTTTCAGAGCCTCACTATGGTTGTAATCGAAAAGTACTGAATTTTGAATATGGCTGTCCATTTTGTTCAAAATCGAACCATTCTAAAATTAACTCATACAGCGGTGTTAATAATGGGTTTATATGATTTATGAACTTAACCAAAGTGAGCTGAAACAAGAACCATGATTCCGGTAGGATAAGCTCTTTACCTGGAAGGCCAGATATCCTCTCTTTTGTTTACCTCCGTGGTTATTTTAGAATAAACTAAAAATGCTTGTATTCTGTGTGCCGGACGGTATGCCGGACAAGTATCACAATGTCTTCCGAATAGCAAAATGAATGTTTGTTTTTTCGTTTGCAAGAGACGAAAACACAAAGCTTGTGGAATTCTCAACCAAACATTGTCAAGGCAGTTGACGAGATTCTTCAACCGTTGCAACTAATGAAATTGCACTCGTGAATCATTCATGCATCTAACTGAATAAATATACATAGAAATCATTGGGACACAAGAGAGGGACAATGAAAACATTTGATGGTAGTCAGGAACCATAACATTTTCCGTTTGTTGAATTCTTGAAGATGCATATCTACTAGAGAACACACAAGCAAACCCGCCGAATGAGTTAATCATTATTTCTGCGTGATCTTCCGCATACTTTAATGCGTGGTAACCTCAGAAAAAGGTGAATTAAATGGGACAGTCTTTGAATGCTCACTGCTTTTTGTGTGGTATGAACCTGATTTATCTGTTACACATTCCCAGTCACAAAGTGGTACTTACTATCAACTGGATTTAATAGCGCCTTTGCCAAGTGGTGTTAATTTAAGGCTATTTCGCTATTTTGTTTCACAAAACAGCTACACATAGCATGATATGTTAGGTGAGATTAATGTATGTCTTGTGACAGTTAGTTCACGTGAAGTCTTCAAAAGCGTTCACGTACTTGACACAAAGTAAACTTTTATCGCTCGGCCGATTTACAGGGTAATCTTCGAGTATCAAACAAGGAGGCCAACTGAATCCCGCAAAGGATGGACTAGTAAGAAATGGCTTTCGTGAATATGCAGCGAAGGAACTGACCATCATCCGGTGATAACCTCCTAGTGAAATTGTCACAGGTACAAAATATGTGCAAGAGATAAGGACAACAGGGTTCGTTTGTCGACGCTGCTCCGACCAGGAAAGTAACCTCAGAGTTTTGGCGATAAAATCAAACTCACTTTTCTTTGAACAGTGGAAGAAAACCGTGAAACAGTAAGACCAATGCGTTAGAATGCAAACGGTTAAACTCGGGAGTACAACATCATGGGGGATTCTCCGGTATTTTATTGTAAACCCCAGAAAATCAAGTTTAGGGATTTTCTATACCCGGTCTTAGCGTGGTACTTCAAAGAAAGCCATGCATCGGAATAACTGCACTATAACGGGTGAAAGAGTCTTTAAGGAGACATTCGCTATCAGTAACAAGGCGTGAACGGTCATTCAGATCAATTTGGCCGCGTGAATCACATTAGAGATCATAAGGTAAATCAACATATCTGACAACGCTAACGTAAATATAACGAAAAGAGAAACAGTTGCTAGTTCAAGCTTTTATGAAGAACACGCAGACTTTCATTTCCATATTTAGTCCGTAAAATGCTATTTGGACATAAAACTCTGCAACCCCCGACTTTAGGATAGTGTAGCTCACAAGATGATGAGACTTGGAGAATCTACCTAGAACAGTAAATTTAAGATTGTATGCCTATCTCGATATCTTGGGCATTTCTAAGGAAGATCAGCCAGTTCTTTTGGTCTGGAAAGCGTACTCTCAAATCTGACGTGAATTTTACTGTATCTACATATTCTTCATTGAGGTAAAACATAGGACAGGGTAGCAGACCAACTAATCACTTACACCTGTGTCTCCGTAGAAAATGTGGAAAGGTACCTTCGTTTGAACACGTTGTGATCAAGCTATTCGGGAATGCAGAAGTTTTGGAAAATATATCATTTTTCATCCCCCTCAACTAGTTCAATATGAATACTAAGAGCACATTCATAAATACACAGTGGATGAAAATTCCCACTATTGGCATACTTACCAGCTAAAGGTTATCGGAAAAAGGTGTAGGAAAATAAAGGATGACAAATATGACGTGCCCAAAAAATGTACACTTTAGTTGGCATTCTATTTGCTATATGCCTGGTCAGAAAAACACCGATTGCGTGTGCATTTTATATTTGGCATGCATTCCTGAGCACAACAACTTTGTGTTTTTAAAAGAACCAACGACTTCGAGAGGAAGTCAAATAATCTGCTCAGTTGAAAGCAATTATCGGGGGCAAAAAGTCTTGATTGTGTTGGCGTCTAAGATGTAATTTATGTTAGAACAAAAGAGGATGAGCTAACAAATAACTTTATTTCTTTTCGTGAAGCGAATCTTGTGATGCATTTTTTAATGTCGGTTTTCTCATGTCTACTGCGTGCCTATTCTTACTGTCCATTGTTTTTCCAATATGATCGCGAACGAACAACACTGGCGCACACTGATTCACGCATTCCAATAGCAACTGTCATAGAAGTCTGTAGGTGTTTAACTTTTAAGGACAGAGAGTTGTTCTATTTTCCTAATCGCTTTGAATTCTGATGTTGATCTTAGCTCAGACTAATGATTTTCGTAACTTCCTGATCGTCAAGAGTAGCATTTCTGTTTCCATAGTTTGATCACCAGTTCAGGTGACACGACCATTTTGCAAGTAAAGCACCCGTTAGTCTATTAGATCTGTAGGCCAAAAACAAAGTTTTTATGTATGCAGACGAGCAAAGGGGCTGTCATTAACGCACGGATCGTACCACCACTGCTAATGACAGAAAGTTTGTCATACAAATCTTTACTTGTTCAGTCAGGAGCTTATCAAAATAGTGCCGTATGGTATTCACCCGGATTATAGTCGCGACAAAACGATAACATTAAAAAAATTCTTTCTATTCCTTTTTTAATCCTTAGGCAACAGAGTAAAACAGCTCACGAAGGGGGCCGCGGCCAGTGAAAGGCAGCCAATTAGGAAGCGACCCACCGTGACAGGAATCAAACCCGGGTCTTTGTCGTCCAAACTTTTCATGATCATAATCGTCTGATTACGGCTGGGCTGTTAGACTTAGTATTGCAATTTGATGAATGTAAGTGTGGGCGATCCGACTGACGTGCTCGATGAGCCTCGGCTACTCGTTATGCTTTTGCGGATTGATCACGTGCAACCTCATTTGAAAGAGCAATGCGGTTGTGTGTTACACATACCATACGGGGGATTCACACCAAAAAGCATTTGGAAACCCACGAAAACGTTGCTGTTTCCTTCTTTCGAACACTAGACTTGAGGTTTTTTCATATATTTCAAGATATGTTGAAAAAATAATTTCCCTTACGTCCGCAGAAATTTGAAGTCCAAATAACCGAGAGCCGAATAAACAGCAGTACTGAGTGTTTGCTTTCTTGTCGCCTTTGTGAAATAGGACCAGCTGAAACTAGTTTATTCGACTACCTTTCGTCCAAATGAGATGATAAAAAATTTAATTATTGATATTTGTGTGTAGAAGTTTCAAAATGTTTTTTAGTGTATAGATGTTTAATTCTTAAGGCAGACGACGGTTTCAATCAACGCATCGCCAAGGCATTCTCCTGCTACAATGATGTCGTCTGTTTTCTGGTTCAACATTGTCAGTTCTCTTGGAATACCACCACTTGGACCACAAGGCATAATTCCACCAGAGACGTAAACACTGAGGAAAGGTAGGAAATCCAATAGTCGCTAGAAATAAGGCGTCTATAAATAACGTCAAAAGTTTGTGTCTCGAATGAAAATAACCCTATTGAGTATATTTTTGCCCATTTGTATGCCTTTTGTGGACTTATGTGTTTGAATTTGGAATAAATGTTGGCTTATTGCTTTCACAGGCACTTCGTGCACGTTCGAGTACAGACGGCAGAAAATAGATCACAACAGAACGCAATTTTCATTAGATTCTATCCGAGCACGGCCACTGAAATTCACACACCAACGGAAGGGCATGAATCAACTGCTACCGTCTCGTTTTGTCGACTAAGATCGGAGTCAACTACGAGATGGAATAAAGTTGGCACATTTCTGTTTGTCAGAAGATACGGGAACAGTGAGCACGTGTTTTCATGTGGGGTTGGCACGAAGGTAAGTTGTCAAACTGAGAATAGCAAAAAATTCAGCCTATCATTAGCCGGATAATGATACGCATATTAAATCTTATGGTAGAAGTTTGCAAGCAATTTATTCTCCTTCCTCCCCCCCCCCGCATTTCCTCCTGTTTTCGTTTTCTTATATCACTTGTTTTTGGACTGGCAACATACACGAAATCGTGAATTTACTGTTTACGGTGCTGTTCTTCACATAGAAGAATGCAAACCCGGAATGCCTCTGTATTTAGTAATCACCATGGGTAAGTACACATTGCGTAAAATGTCTGTGTCAGGGTGCAGTTTTTTATGTTGGGGGGGGGGGGGGGGGGGTAGAATAATTCCACAAAGCACACCTTCATTCAGATTTCGACGATACCCATAGACAGAAGGAATGGTATGGAGATTATCTAAGAGGGGCAAAAATGCCAGGCGATTTGACATAATTACTCAAAAATTTGTTTGAATGTGTTGTTCACAATTCCCTTGGAACAAACTGGGCGAGGGATAATCCAGTTAAGCAACTTTCGTGCGTGTATACTTTCACCGCCGTTCATCAGTGGCTTTGCACCCAAGATATCGATTACTGAATGTTAGCCGCCGTACCTTGATAATCCTACCCTGCAACTGAACTGAGATAGGACTAGGGTAATGGAGACTTGTAAATTTGGATTATGCTAGCACTCTTACAGCGTTGATCTAAAATGAATACAGTCACGCATACTTTCAGTTTTAACCGTAAGCATGGCTAGTGGAACTCAAGTAGGCCCGTGTGTTCCAGCTTATCAGATAATCACTAACCTTGAATTGAATTTGAACCAGTCTTGTGACTGTGATTGTGACACGCCAGGGACATGCGTCTCAGCCAACGCTTTCCCCGAGATGGGACAAGCGTGCAATGTTATAGTTACACTGATTTGTCCATTCCTTTGGGGTTTACTTGGATCGTACCACAAGCAGATCCATTTTCTCCAGGCTGTGCGGTTAGCAAAGGGATTTTTGACCATATTTGACAGTTTTGAAGCTCACATTGGGATTCTGACACACCTGAAGGCCAGCGAAGCACTCTCCAATAAAAATACAGTGTTATTTTGGACACAGCATCATACTTTATACGCTGGACTCCTCATCAGAAAAGTAGTTCAGGCTATCGAAAATGTTCAACCTAGAGGATATTCTAGATGACACTGGCCTTTGTCACTGATATAACTGGTAAAATTTGTCTTCGTTACCCATGGAATGGAAGTCTTTTACCTCGAAGAAGAAATAAAACCTGGCTGCAGCTGATATGCAATGAATATAGTTAAAATGAACATATAAAAGTAATGAGCATGCTATCTGTGTAATGTGTGACGACAGTACTGTTTAAATGTCAAAGTGTTTTAGTAAACGGTGTTCATAAGCTTGCATCATTCATATTGATTCTAAAAACTGAACCATGAATATCAAACGGCTCACAGGCACAAAGAGAATTTCCTCCCTTCTCCAGTAAACTCAAAACTAGCCACCCGTCTTTAGATCCAATTGTCTGAACACAAGTCTGTCTCACAGTGGGGTTGATTGAGAGTATAGTCCGTTTCTACTTTAAAATCTTGGTTGTCTTGGATTTTACTGAGTGTTGTGACAACCGTTGCTACGACCATTAGGTTTTCACTCTTTTTGCATTTCATCCTCTTCCACTCAGGCAAACCCGGTTGGTGCCTGCTAGGTAACAAGGTGCTGACGATAAATCCATTCTGCTCTAGGCTAAATAACAAAAAAGCGAACGGATGTCGTGAAGCAAAGTGAAGCTTATAATACTACTCTTTTGTAAGGTTTATTTGGTATGGATATGCACCGACAACTACGTAAATAACAAAAAAGATCCTCTAGAGATTTTGGTTTTCCAGCTAGTTTGCCAGAAACATGGTATTGTTACCCCCTTGTTCACCATATGAGTCAGTCAGCGAATTACTGGCACATCGATCCAACTTAGCTTCGCAGAATTTTCCCAGAATAGGGCAGATTATTGGAGTTTATCTTTTTCACATTTAGGTCGACTAAAATAACTCGTAGACTATACGGTGAAAGAAGATGAAAAGTAGATTTTACTTAAGTATACAAATCTTTCGGGAGTGGAGCAGTTCAGTTGAACTACGAGACGAAAAAGGTCACACGAAAAGAATGCCTAAAATCTGTTTGTACTGCATTTATACACATATACAGAGATTATACACGGTCAGAAAGCAGTACTTTTTGAATTTTGTGTCGGTTTCGTGAAGTTTCTCTGTTCAGTAACGAGCCCCTAATGTGAAGTGTGCTGAAAAGACTTATCCAGCAATGCAAATTCTTATCGCGTAGGTTATTTGTTGCACTGATGTTCAAACATTAACTTAAAAAATGCCAAAGAACAAAATAGTGCACGATGAAAGTAATCGACCCATTGTTTCGTCTGTCTTATTCTGACAAGTGGTTTTCCAAAGCGCTGGTCTACCTTCATTCCGGTCATATGGGCGAAATAAAGACACGTATCATAGGATAAAAGCAGGTATGTTACACTCTCACTTCCCTACTGAAATTGATTTAAGGACTTTCGTCTAGCCTAATCCAACGCTTCATTTTCCCTACGGTATCATTTGTATAGCGCCACATTTTGTGTTTGGAATAGACAAGAGTGGACAAAACGGTTTCATTTCACGTCATGTCAGTTCTTTCTATTCACACTAAGTACATTGAAAAATGATGTTGATTTCAGTTGAACCGGGAATTCCATATTGAATTCGATAATCAAAAACAAGTCTGGTTGGTTGGCAATTTTTTCCACTTATTTCGCCCGTGTTAAAGTTGACTCGCTGAACTGGAGGAATTTTTCCAATTGTTGAAATTTTATTTGTGAACAAATTGATATGGTCAACTGGATGGTTATTTTGCTCGTCAGTCGGGTCAGTTAGGTTGTCTGGTTGAGACAAATAAAATGGAAAGAGGCGGACAACGCACATTCAGCACTGACAGACGTTCTTGTATTGGGATTCTCACTCAATACAGAGTAGAAATAAATTGGAAATTGGACAAAAAATTGTGCCGTTGGTTAGTCAGCAGTGGCTCGTTATTCACGACTGCCTCGATAGCTTCACCGGAACATCAATCTCGACGGCATTCCAGTGGTAAGTGTGACATTCGTAATGGGTTGTACACCCAATCCGTTGAAAGGCTCATTCAGAATGACACTGGGAAGCCCAAATCCACCGAATTAGATTTAGACAAAGTGAAATCAAACCTAAGCGAGTTGAAAAGAAACTGATGTAGCATTAGGATTCAGACGATCACAATTCTCGAATAACTGAAGTGAATCTCTCTTTCTTTGAATATAAGGGCAATCAGTTTCAGAAAGATTATCTGCTTTAAATTCATACAAACCTTATTGGTCGTTTCTAAGCAGTATTTATACAAGTACCAAAGGAAGTTTTCCTAGCTCACACTGGAGAATCTTTAGACACATTTCATCACCGTTAGCATTTCCCCGGCGAAGCTGTGACGACTAAATCTTCGAATAAAGTTGTTTTCTCCTTCTTTACAAGCATAAAGCTGGTCATGTTTTGATTACTGGAGAAAGTGATCGAAGGATTTTGGCTTCTTAGACTAAGAACGAACGGGTTTCACCATTCACTTACGCTTCCTTCACTGTAAATGGCACGGCTGAACTGCCTCGGATTTATTTCTTCAATTTATCATGACAAAAGATTTAGTAACAGGCGAAATGAAACACCCACGCCATGAACCATCATTACCCAGCATCAGCGCATTACTGATTGTGATAGGCCAGAGAAAACAAACAGTATATTTATTTTTGTCTGGTAGACATTATCATCAGTTCACATCAGATCCATTTGATCTTGGGCTTGGATGCACAATTCGGGATAGTGAGTCTCACATGCGTGCAGCTTAGCTTTCTTGCATGGCACCGAAGCCTGTTCCTTGGAAAAATCACTTGAAAAGCGCCACTCTGGCTTTGAATTTCTAGAACACGTGGCCCACTGAATAATTGACTCTATCGATAGATGTTTTCTCGGCAGAAGCTCGACTGGAATAAGTGCGTTTCACAGACATTACCTGTGTAAATGATTTAAATGGTAGGTCATCCGGATTGCATTCATTTTCATACGATGGTAGAGGCTACACGGCAAAGACCGTTTTGTAGATCGCTCACTTGAGAATATCATCAGAGGTGGGTATAATCTCAAACTACCAGTTGCCCTTACTTGGATTTGCAAATATCAGTCGGCCACATTTCACACTAACGTTTCATTCGACTACGTTTCTGTGTGAAAAGTCGGGGACGTGCCGTATATGAATACCCGAAGTCAAATTAGTTCCTATCGTCTCGATCATTTAACGAGTGATTAACTGTAAAACTGCCATTGAGTATTACTAATTTTTCAACTGAAACTTTAGGTTATCGTTTGTAGATTACAGCATCAGGAGAAGAGAACAAGGTTTCACTTGACTGATGGGTCATAAAAGTATCAGATAGCATTTAAAAGCCCTTCAATAATTTTCTAACGCATAGCTGGTTGCTTGATTGCCATCATGAACGATTTCATTGTGAAACATTGAAACTAGTCGGAAGTCGGAACAAGAAAACGAGTCGCATCGTATTGCGATCCATTCGACGGCGATTCCTGTCTGATGCTGACCAGTTAGTTTCTTTCTACATTCAGATTGTTGTTCTATTTAACAGAACATGACATGAGTGAACCACTGAAGCCTATAAAAGCAATTCTCCTAAAATCAGACTGTATGCTGATGATGAATTGGTAGATCACAACCATATTTCAATGTCAGTGTATCCATCTCAGTTCGCATCTTCATATAAGCACAGTTGTACAAAAATCATGGTAGAATTTTATCAGAGATGGAGAATGAAGATCACAGTTGACCGCTTTTTTATCAAGCGCCCGTTTATTGATTCCTATCTTGGAAAACTGTGTTCAGTGCCAGGCAACAGGTAATGTCTATTGCAATCATGTTCCGGCAATGACCGCAGTGCACACTAACAAAGCTGCTGACTAGCTGATATATCACGAAATTGAACTACAAATTTGGGCTTGGCTGAGAACGCACGTGTTCACTGATCTGCCGGGTACGACCGTTGTCAATTGGGTGGGAGGGAGTTGGGGGATGAATTTATCGTTTCGGCCGTGAGAACCCCTCGTATAGCATGCACATCCTGACCCACGGTCCTCAGTTCACAGTTATTCAGGCTATGTCCGACCAGTTTCCACATGGTGTCAACTTGACAATATTATCGTACCGGATGGCCTAAGACAAATCTCAAAGTGCAGGGGAAGTCAAATTAAGTAAGTCCCACTCTTATTTGTTATCAATATTCAGTCAGCATGTGCGTTCGTGCTTTGATGCGCTTGTCAAAGATTTAATTGACCCACTGAAAAGTTCTCATTTGATGCTGACAGACGTGGAAAACAACTAAAGGTTTAGATAAAAAAAGTCGGAAATATTTGAGATTAAAGACGAAACTGCTCTCATTTCTTTCTTGTGCAAATACGATTCATATGAAGTGTTTCGTTCTCCGGATAAAAGTTTCATTAATATGATTAGGAAAGTAAAATATTACCTGAGTTCAGTGCAAGTGCCTCGTCGATCTGTGGCTGTCAGAAATCCTCCGTTACCAAGACCCGGTTTGACTCATCATACGGTTCCATACTTCCGGTCTACTGCTTTATTTGGGCTTTCTACAAATAGTCCGTGGGAAGTTACAAAGAACGGATTTACAAGAGATCAAAAGATCTTCCATTTCACACGTATCAACATCAGACTGGATTTATGCATTGAAAAACGCAAGTCAGTCGAAACCACGAAAAATATTTTTATCACAAACCGGTGCACTCTGATCATGGACGAAATGAGCAACCGATAAAATGGTTCTCTAGGAAAGGTGAACAGCAGGTGCTGTGCTTTTTCAATTAGTAAGAGTTGGAAACGGTCACTTCCCAACACAGATATGCATACAGAAGTCAAACACATATGTCAGCACAATGTATCTTGGACCATTTTTGCTGCATCTGTACACTTGCATACTGCAGTCAATGGGATTTCGATATAACCTGTGGAATAGTCATTGGAAACTGAGACCAGCCTGATGTGAATGACAGGTCATAGGAGTGAACATGAATGATAGGAGGGAAGATTATTTGATAGTCATAGTAGGGCCATACTACTTAGCCTTTCAAGTTGATTGCACAGTTCGGGTTTCCAATGGTTATTTTACGAGGTATATAATACCACATTGACTGCTGTATGCATGTGTAAAGGTGCTGTAAAATGTCCAGGATACATTGTGCAAACCTGTTTCTGCCTTCTGTCATCAAACTAGAATTTGTGCTAATAATGTTCTCAGGATAATTTGGTTTAATTCCGGCTCAAGGTAAGAGGGTTGGATTCTGTAGCAACTATGACCGGCTCTGCTATCATGAGGGGATTTCTTGTGAAAAGGTACATTCACGCGTATTGAGTGCGTGCTTTGCCGAGGGGAATTTTGTCTTTTCTATCAGATCAACTACATACCAGCACTGAATTTTGTTTGACGATTCATCTTAAGAAGACCGTAGTATCTGGGTGAACTCTTTTAGAATAAGTCGATCTGTACCTTTGAAAATTATGTAACCGCTGAGAAATACTCTGAAAATGGATTATCTGTGGCAATTTTGAAGAGGTTTATTTGCTTTCACTGTTGTAACACTTCGCTCCTCCAACTGGACCGATCACTTGCGGTAGCTCATCTTTAAATCAATACGTTCAACTAATTTATATTCCCTAGATGAAGGAAATACAAGGTTTCCAGTTTTTTTAATTGCAAACCTCACTGTTCCAAACTTTTATGCGCAATCTTATCCTTGGTTAGAAATCCCTAAAAATGTGAACTTGATATTTAATTGATCTTCAATTTTACAATTCTCGGCACTAGTGGCATAGGTGTATGTACATGCCTTTATGTGTGTGAGAGTTCCAAATGTGTTTTCCGAAGTGCTTTATGGCGTTGGTCTCGGTGACATATTCCGCTCCACGCAAAAGTGACATGCCCATTGGACCCTATTCGTTGGCTCGATAACGAAGAGTGACTGACATTATTCAGCCACACACTGTTCCGCGTTCCAAGTAACAAACACCTCCACATCGTTTAGTACACGCCAGCGTCTTCCCCTGACCTTGGTAGATATATTTGGTAAAATCGCTGTACCAGGTTACTCGGTGGCTTGCCGACCACACATCTTTTGATATGGGGTTCGGAGATAAAGTTTTAGGAGTCACTCAACGATTTAACTCATTCCTTATTACACTGAAATATGAAATATTTCCTAACGGAATGTCCGCTTTTCACAATCTGTGAATTTGAAATACACTGGAGTAAACATCAAAAACGGTAAGTAGTACCCCACAAACTACCGTTCGTGATTCCAGTACGAATGAGGATGCGAGTGTCTACAGTTTCGGACCGGCAAGAGAAACAGTATGCATAGATCAGGATACTGAACCGTTACGTTTCAGAACTTATTCAGCATAGGTTACGTGCATGACTGAATGAATAGAGAGGTTTGAAGTGTAGAAAGCTTGGTAATAATACAAACTCACTAGTTTTCTTTCTAATCCGAAAGCGTTGATCTGAACAGTTTATCAGACCTACTACAAATATTCCTTTTGAATTTTTGTGACGCTTCATGAAGTCAAGATAACCATGAAATGCCACTCATTTAAGAAATGTTATGGATCGGTATTGATTGTCAAGTTCAACTGTCTTGAATCCTGTTTAATCAACATAATTTTCTGTGACCAAAACTGGATTTAAAACGACTGGAAAAGCTGGGAACAAAACACTTTACAAAGTGATGCAATAGTGGGCGCAGTATACGCGGAAATATTTAGCAGCTTTTCAACTATAACTGAAGAATGAGAGCCGTGAATTCGACCAACTTAATAATGACCCTGTTTTTGTTATGGTAGGCCGAATGCTTGCCACCGTTGATAAACAATGTCCGGACTAAACAACGCGGTTGTACGGGTAGACTGACTGGCCGGAGTCCAGCTAAACCTGATTGGCTGGTTTCTCTACTAGCTAATTCTTAGTATTGTGTCACTTGGTGAGTTGTTTTATTAACTACTTGTATCCGGCTGAACAGTGTTTAAAATTCTGTCATTTCGGGATCGTGTCTTTC
Organism: Fasciola hepatica; assembly: GCA_948099385.1. Classification (NCBI taxonomy): domain Eukaryota; kingdom Metazoa; phylum Platyhelminthes; class Trematoda; order Plagiorchiida; family Fasciolidae; genus Fasciola; species Fasciola hepatica. Next base: position 322,414 of record CANUEZ040000012.1, on the reverse strand, counting down.
TCCTGGTAGGATACAGTTTGATGGATATTGTGTAAACTGGATTAGAGAAATAAATAAATATTATGTCGCACCAATTTTCGATTGGGTATATTGTGACTATGATTCACCTAGTTTTAAGGAGAGTAACAGAACGGTAACGTGTTATCCAGAGGGATCACCGGAGAAGTTAAGCCCATAGAGTTACTGGAAATGACAGAGATTGATGCAGCTTTTGATGCACAAAATCTATGTGAAAGCTTATTTATGAGAGTCACGACACATAGGCCGTTCAACTACAGACGGACAACCAGTGATTGACTCTGGTCTACAGGCTTTCTCTGTGATTATGCTTCTTTCAAAGCACACGTCTTTCGAAGACCTCCAGAAGCACACATGATACTTTTACGGGGCGATCAAACGGGCAGTTGGTCAAAGGAATGATCTGTTGGTTGATTTTGGTTAAAAAAGAGTAGCGGTGACTGATACTCGAAGCGAGCTGCAGGGTTTTGGAAATTCCAAACCAATGAACTGATGTTTTGATTTATCATTACACCAAGTCAAAGAAACCAGAAAGGTTAATCACCGTCCTTTTGTTAGACTTACATCACTTCGTTTTGTTTGATGCTTGTTACTTTCTGTCCGAGGGTGTGTACCATAGAATTCCTGTGAAGTTTATAAATGTGGCCACGACACTTGGAAGGCCTAAGGTAATGTGATACGACCTTCGCTGCTTATACGAGGAAGGTACAATAGCGATTCTGATCAATGTCGAAAACTGACCGACAGTGGCGAATTCATAATGAACACATCTGGGTGTTTTATTGTAGTGCGATAATGAAAGGACACGGAAATAATCGAAGATCGGTGCAATGCAGGTGATATCTGGAAACGAAACAGAGCAAAACGAGTGTCGCGTTTCAAAGAAACAGATATGATGTAAGTTTTTGTGTTCATATTGCAAGCTCCCGTTGATAAGGCATCCAAATTTGGATTTTTTCAGTCACATGATTACGTAACATTCTCGCTGTCCTTTCGATGTCCTTTGATTCGCACCCAGACCTGAATTCTAAGATTGCAAGTGATTTTGAGAGACACGTTTTACCGGTAAGGCTTGTAACCGAGCCGTGCTGAAATGAAAAATTAGAGAGACAGCCAAATTCATACGACTGACGGCCGTAACCAACTGGTTACATGACATTCGATTTATATCAGTTGTAAGGAAGTTGCAGGTTGATTTCAAGTTCCGTAACACAGAAGACTTTAATCTTTAAGGTGACTGTTACTGTTATTGTGTCTCTGGACGGATCGAGATGGGCTATCAGTGGATTTTATTGACTTCTCCACTTGACAAATGTCTATTCTGAGGTTGTTCGATGTGCAAATCTGTCCAGCTCGATATGCGACATCAGCAAATTCAAATTAGATTGATTCCGCGATTTTGAGGGGTAGATTTCTACTGTGAAAATGTGTTCGTTTATATGACGTCACGAATTGGGAACACGAAAAATTTCCTATTATACAATTCAAACTCCAGTTGTTCTGCCCATTAACATACTGCACCGTTCTTCAGGGCAGAAATATACTTATCGCAGAATTGCAAACAGGAAAGTTTTCCTTATCTGGCAGCGAAAACTGTAGAACCTGGAGCCTAGGGCTACTGTGATCTACGTATAAAATATTAGTGAAACAGGTTAGGTTTTTGTTAGACAAGGGAGAAACCTTTGCTTATTCAAACAACGATTTCGTTCAACTGTTACACTGGCTGATAAACGTCCATCAGCCTTCTCTGGTAGTCTATGCTGGTAGATAATTAGCATTGTGTTGCCGTTTGAAGATTCTGGCGTTCTTTATCTCAGTTATTTGAGACAAAAATATCAAACTGACCAGGGGTTTGCTGTATTTTATTCATAGAAACCTCAATTCCAGCATGAAGAGAAGAGAAAAGTAACATTTTTTGAAAAACTGACTATTCAGTAGACCACAATTCGAGTGTTTTATTGTATTGACAAACAAATAATCACACTACCTATAGTTTACAAAACAGATTCGACAAAAAAAATCAGTGAATACACTTAATAATGAACCGAATTAGTATGATGATGATGTACGACACGGTCAGTTGTCACAGACAAATGTGATACGAGAAGTGATATGGACGCGTCTATTACGCTCGTAGTTTCAGTTCGGATGGACAATTAGAAAGGCGCGCACGCGCACGCACGCACACACGCACGCACGCTCGCATGCACGCAAACATACGAAAACGGACTGAACTACACAGAAACGCAAACAGATGCGCTTCAGTTTGCGCATATTATGAAGCTATCTTTCTTGTTTGACTTTCGGCTACCGACCGAGTGCAGAATGATTGCATAGCGGCTTTGAGTCGATTTTTCCGGTGGACCTCGTACAGTTCAAAGCGAATATATGGTGCAAATTTATTAAACGCACGATTAGTGAACCGAACAGTTCTGAAGTACCTTACGCATGATTGGTGAAACTGTTTTCCCATCGGGGTCCCCTAAGGGAGTTACCGGAAGCCTTTGGGAATAAGTTGGGCATTGCCGTCCTGTTTTGTTCAGGTGAAGTTTTTTTTAACAAACTCTGAGCAGCTGAAGTCTCATTGATGAACAGCATGTATAGCACACACACACACACACACACACACACACACACACACACACACTCCCAGTCACTAAAACATAAATATCCACCCGAAAAACCATACGCAAATTAGCAAGCAATGTGTTGTTTTGGAAAAAGTTGATTACTGAGCAAACGTCCGGAGCAGTGATTATTCAAGCACCAAGGACATAGCCGGGGAAAAAAATGTAACCCTTTGGTTTCTTGTAAAATCAATATGCTCAGTTTTAGAACACAGATACAAAGTCTGCTTCCGAAATTAGATATCGGTAAGTCATTTCATGACCTAGTATAAAGCGGCAAATTTGTATTTGATCTTCAGCTAAATTATTTGGATAAACTTTACTAATTTTTCCCCAAAATTTCATCCTGTTGTTTGTTTCAAATTACTGAATCGGCTCACCAGTTGAAGTATTGAAAATGTTAACTGATTATCTGGCACTCGAACCATTGTTACACCTTTGTGCGTGTACGAAAGAACGGTTCGCGATTCCGGCGCGATGCCGATGGGATTTGCATCTCATTACCGACGAAGCTGCGTGCGAATATCTCGAAAGAACACTAGGAGATAAGAGCACAGTTACGCAAAGTCAGTCACATACTGTAAGAGGCGTGATGTGACGGCAGTTTATTTGTGGTGAGTGTAATAAAGACCGCAAAATATTCCATGAAGCCAAAATTTTAAATAATAGAACGTTCTGTTTCACAAAGCTCTAGTGGCTCGAGGATGAATAGAAATTTACAAATAGTGAATCAAAAAAGCTTGGTAAGCTCAGTAAGCGACTGGCTGAATCTCGCTCTCTCCATATTAAAATTCGTCGTTACCACCTATACAGATAATGTAGAAACCTAATATGAAAAGGAAAGTTACTACCTGATAGATAGGCACTTGAGAGTGAGAAGAGAGATATTAGAATTTACGTTATATGAATAATCATTCACGTACGTAGTAGCCAAGCTCTGTAAGTTTTTTAACTGAGTGACTTCGTCGCGCTTAGGACCCCATATAGGAGTCGTCCATTATGAGAGTCGCTTGCTGTGCAGGAAGTGCTTGCCTAGCATTCAAAGCCATTATCGGAAGGGCAGTATACCATGTAATGTATAAATTTATAGACTCAACAAACTGTTGAGATCAAGTCCGGATAGATCAGTGGTTGAGATTTTCGGCTCACTATCGTCCACCCAGGGGTTCGAGTGGTAGTTGGGGCTCGTTGGATGTGCATTGCTGGCGATCCCTAACAAGGACGAAATAGCTGTACATTGCTTCCGTAATATTCAGTAGGGAGTTGAACGTTCGTACTGTAAGATGAATCAAAAATAATAGAAATTTGTGTCTTGAGTCTACATGAAGAGCTCGAATAATTTAGATGGTGAAATAGTAATTCTCATTTTCCCTAAGGTTATATAGAAGACTAATGCCGGAAAGTAATATGAATTTTCACGGGTGACATTATCATCAGACAAGCCATCCACAGTCTGGGTTTCTAAGGGGTTTCAGTTGAATAGAATATTCTTTCTCATCGCTTGCTCATGTTTTGCGAGAAGTAGGTTTATTTCCTTGAGAAATAAACAGCTGAGCGAACGATACACAAAAGCCGCCGTTATGGTCTGCAAAACATGATAAAAAAGCCCTCAAAGTTTGTGATTGTTCGCTGTCTCTTTGACGATGTTTGTGAAACGAAGATTGCTTGGATCGGAACCACGTCAAGTTTGTTGAAAATCCCATTTTGTTTCGTCAATTTAGCTATTGTCCACATGGTTTTCAGTTATCAGTGATCGCGTACTAAATCCATACAGGTTTTGGGGTACACAGCTCTCAGGGATTAAATATTTTTTTTTCAAAAACTATTGTTTTTATGTTCTGTGACTCAAGTTCTCGAGTCGGAACTTTGTCCATGGTAATAAACTCTGCAAAGTCCCAGGCTTATTATTACCCTATGCGATCTACCAGGGTCGTATTTATTTTCCATGTTCATTGTCAAATTTGCCAGCTACCTCTAATTGTGCACAGGAGTTTCTATGTCACCTAATTCTTCCATTTATGGGTGTTGTTCAAATAAAACGCCTTGAATAGCGTCAGTCAAGGTTTTGCGTAAATTTCGAGAGAATAGAGCGTCATATACTCTCCCGTGGGGACTTCACGGCTGTTGCCCGTTGGCATCAACGGAAGTTACCGACGTCAGATTAGCCAGCTACACATCAGTCTCAGAAGTAGCACAATATTGAAACTGATCTGCGATTTTAGAATTGCTTAACGCATAGGATCGGACAGGCTTAGAAGTATCCAGCTGCACACCTCAGTGATTGCTGAGAAAACCGAAAACCTTGAGCCTATTCGAGATCTTTACCTCCAAAGTGGTCTCGAATCACTTCCTCCCGCAGCCAAATTCCGTGACTAGCCAGACTTATAGACAGCTGTATACCTTTCAATTGCACAGAAAGCAAACTAGGACAGTCTGTCTGAGTAAGATTTTCTCGTGACTTTCCTGTGTTACTTGTCTGGTCTAGTGGAATATTTCATTTGCAACGGCCTATCAACTAACTATCACAGGAAGGACCTTGTTTCGTCTTGTCTGTTCTTCTGGAAATATAGAGAAAACTCAGCCTAATGAATCTGCGCATATTGATGATTTTTTTCGCCACTCGAGCTCAGGTCTATTTGTTCACTGAACGGAAGACACCACTCAAGTTGAACATAGAACGCTTACGATCAGGCAGTCAGGTGCAGGAAATAAACGAAGGTCAAGCTATTCAATAACAATTTGGGCTGAGATTACCGTGGTACGTTTGAACAGAAAGGCTACACGCGGAGTTCACCATGCACAGAACTTTCGGAAATTGTCATTAATTCTAGACTCTATACGCTGTATTCGGTAAAATGCTGGACCGTTTTTTGAAAACTATTCGGAGCATTAATTAGTATAAACACGATCAGTAGTGCTGAAAAGAAAAAAGGAAGACAATACGAGAACAGTTTTTGAAGCTGAGTGCCGGTAGGAAGATGTGAATGATAAAGTGAGACAGATGTCTATCGAAAGGTAGATTCTGGTTTGTCAATGTTACTGAGATGAGCGAAAGTGCCCCTAGAGTGAAATCAAGTCAACTATTCGTTTCACGCACCCCGGTTTACGAATATTCAGCAGTGCACAGCTGTACTCACAGCAATTACACTAAAAAGAAAGCAGAGGTTACAACAACAAAAAACGCAATGATTAGGGGTGATTTAGTAGCTAAGAAAATAAACGTTCTCTAAGTTCAGCGTTGATGTTTGCATAACTGCATGAGAAGCGATCAACGTATGGGATAAAGGAGAAACGGAAGGCAGTCGTGCGTGCATAAATCATTCTATATTTTTGGTGGAAGAGGAGAAGGTACGTATGCTGAAGTCCCTGTGAAGCGGGTTAAGTGAGTCGTTCGAAATTCTCTCGGCAAGTCTTTTGCACGTTTTATGATGTTGGGATATGATGGAGTCTGTGAGACCTTTGAGAGATATACCACTTGTATAGTATAAGTGCTTCAGAGACATTTTTTGTTGGGGTGAAATCTTTAGCATGTGGGCCAAGGAAGAAGACGAGAGAAGAATACAACCAATGAGGTAATATGCATACAAGGACAAAACGTTGAATGAAGTGAAGGGGTACAGGCATTGCTTTTGGATGCAAAACGTAGTAAGTTAATCTTCTCACTTTTGTGAAAACGCACGCAACATGGTCTGACCAAAAAAGATTGTAGGTGATCGTAGTCCCAATGCAGTTGACCGTTAGTTGACGACAAACGGGGATGTTACCTACGTGAAAGTCTGGACAAGATTCCAGAAAGTTTACATACTTAGAGTCTTTGAGAAGAGAAAAAAACATCTGAGAATCTACGGGGATTCAAGATTAGGCTATGCGCTTTGGACTAGCGGTCAATGTCTAAGAGACCAGGTTGGAGCTCAAGTGCTGCTAATACATCAGGATGGGGTAACCCGAAAGCAACATCATCTGCACACTTTACAGTAAAGGAGCAGTCAATGACAGGCATTGAGGGCGTGTAAGTAGAGAATAGAAAAGGGGAGAGGCTTGAGCCCTGTAGTATGCTTTGGTTCAAAACAGAGATGCAAGAGGTTCTTCCTCCGTATCTTGTAAACTGTTGCCGATCGAAAAAATAACCAGACAAAATTCCAATGAGTGAGAGTTGTATTCCGTTATTTGAGAGTGTCAAGAAGTTTTCGTTTGTCGACACTATTAAACGCATCACTGTAATCTAGGAAGCAGGTACGTACATATTTTGATTTCTTGTCCAGTGACGACAAGATATTGAGTCAAGGAAACAATCACATCCAAGAAAGAGCAGGAGCGGCGGTAGGCGAACTGGTTTATGTCTCGTATTGCCAAATCATTGGACAATTCCTGGGGTAATAACTTCTCAAACACCTTTAATGCGATGGAGTTACAGTCAACTGGACGGAATTTTGCTGTTCCTCTCTTGAGCACAGGTGTGTTGGAAGCTCATCTCCAACAGTCAGGAATCTTATTGCAGTACAAGCGTTAGTTAAATAATTGTGTCATGACTGGTGTGAGTATTTATGCACACTGCTTATATACAACTGGGGAAGATTATCATGTGTGCAGGATTTCTTGCACTTGGGGTTTGACAGCATTTTGTAAACAGCTTGAGGTTTATGTTGTGGAAGATGGAGCTATTCAAGCTGAGACAAGGTAGGACATTGGTACCACTGACCAACAAAGCATGCGATTGGTCGTTGAAGTCGCGGTTTAGATCTCTGACACTACCGTTCGGGGATGAGTGTCTTGTGGAGATACCACTCAGATGTTTGATGGACATCCAAAGTTATCGGCAATTATTGCTGGCTAGGAGCACACGACTGTGTGCCATCTGGCCTGCAGATTTCTGACTTGACTGACAAAGAAAGGGTTTTCACTGTGCCACAGTTTCCACTTTTGTAGGCAATTTCATTCCTACGGCGTAACTTTCTGAGGGACGGAGAGCAAAATCGGTCACTACGGATGTAGGTGGTCTCCAATGGGCAACACACATCATAGCAGAAATTCAATTAACTGGTAAGATGCTCACAAACCATAGTGAGGCCTTGGTGGTTGAAGAAGTCGAAGTTAGTCTGTTTGACCATACGTTGAAGTCTTTGTAAGTTTCCTGAATCACATTGATTCTTTTTGCGTTTTAATTCACTACAGGGGGTAGAAATTCTGTGGTTACTTGAACTATATATCATTAGAGAAAACCATAATATGGCGTGATCCGACTTCCAGGGAGGAGATCCACGTGTGGTTCAGCCCAGATCAGGGTTGATTTTCAAGTACAAATCAAGGTGAACATCAATCCCAGTAGGGAGGTTAACAACGTTTTTCAGACAATAGCGTCACGATTTCTAGCTGAGAATGGTTGAAATCACCACAGTCAAAGCATAGAGAACTATCAACACAGCTCAGAAGTTTGGGAGATAAAATCTCAAAAAAATCTCCCAAAAACACTAGTGGGACATGTGGGAGAAATATAAGAGTTTGCAACAACTATGGAGCGATATCTACTCATATGCTTTCGTTTGCATGAGATCGTGGAAACACTAATGTAAGAATTCGAGTACATGGGTAGCACTTAGACAGACTTACAACAATTGTCTTTAAGGTAAGTACTAAACTTTCCTCTGCTTTTTATGTGAGGCAAAGGTCGATCGGCACGGTAGCAGGCAAAACCATCGAGATGGATAATTTCATCATCAGTATTGTCATTAAGCCAAGATTCTTGTATCAGTGTGACTCCAAGTTGCTCATATTCCTGACGAGAGACAAAGTCTTTCAAATGACCGATGTTACTAATGGGTGAGCTCACCCTTAAAGTTGGAATAATGAGTTTGCACACGTTTGATAATCCCTGTCTCCGAAGAGCCACTTTCCGTCCGGCATGGTGATTCTTCAGCATTCCAAAAGCCTTAGAATAAATCCGCTTTATCTGTTCCTAACTGAATCCTCAATAAATTTTCATGGTGATATTGTGAACGTGATGAGTTTCATAAATTCGCAAGAGTACTTCGTCTTTTTTAACGGAACAATGATTGTTATAGCAGTCAAGGATGAAGAACACAAAAGTTGTTACTGTTTTGATTAATCCCGATGATGAAAGACAGAATAAAACCACAACCGTTTTCAAATGCCACGCGTGACTCGGAAGTATAAGACAAATGCAATTAGTGATGCTTTTACCGGATGACCCAAGATAATCGGTAGCGGCATGTAAAAGCTGCTATATGATAGAAAGGAGGTTCACATTTGATGCAGTTTCTGATCATTGTGCAAGCTGCGAAAAATCTGTAAGTATGATTGCATTCAAAATTGCAAATAGTGATGGGGTACGACGTGCACATTTTTCCGTCCGACTTTAGGTAAATTTTGATAACATGGACGTCACAAAATTAAATTTATGTGGTCAGAATATGCAAGCTAACTTTTATTCGATAGCAGTTACCAATTAAAATATTACATTATGAGTCTGTAAAATTCTGCACGCAAGTTATCAGTCATATAGGATGAAACTGCATTCATACCTGTTTCTCAATCCTCCAATATGTACGTATGCATCTTGTCCGCTTGATCGGATAATACTTTAGTTTTAAGTATTTCAACTAGCGACCGCAGCAGCATCGCCGTTGCTTAGATTATCTATGGCTGACCCAGAACGGATAATTCGCAGTTACAGTTGCCGGCCGAATCGTTCGTCAGGAGTATCTATTCACACTTCGGAGGCAACAAATACTGTGGAATACAGATACAAAGCCTACACGTATGAAGTTAAGCTGGCATAGGACTACCGGGTACGTACACGTGATGAAGGTTAACAATTGCAAAACTGGTCGTGTGCTCTCCGGAGACGTATCAACCGTCCTCTGTGCTACTTCATTTTCCATGTGTCAATGATGGTGGAAGGCTGGGGATTCACATGGGACAAGGTAGCCAAAAACAAAAAAATAGAGCTTTTAATTTCCCTGAAAGCGATTTCGTGTAACTAATCTAACAAGAATTCAATGAGAATATGACAAGCTTAGTTCCTCTGGCTTTGTTAATAACTCATGCATACGAATATCCGTAGATAACGGCGATTGTTGTCTCTTGAATCCAATGCTTCATATCTCTATACAAAATCTTAGGCGGACAGCCTTGAAGCTTCTTCTTACATCGTTGACCGATTTATGAAAGTGGCGGGGCAGTGAGGTGAAAGACCGGAGTGATTTTGTACCTCGACGGAACAACTACTACTGAAAATTAACAATTGAGGATGAATCTCGTCACATTTCGATGATTTTGGCTGTCTAATACGGATTCCATCTATCGTTCAGAAGGTGGAGTAAGCTGCTTTATCAACTATGCAGTGGAACACTGCCTGCTGTATCTCTGGAACACCATCCTTTTCCTTTACCCTAACAAGCCTATTCGTTTCGATCTTTCAATGTCACAACGGGGATTTTTACTGAAATGCTCTAGTGTTAAGTCGATCTGGTTATACAATGAGGTAGACTGTTGAAGTCAGACGTGCGGAGGTGAAAGCAACTATTGGATTTCTAAGCTCTTGCATAAGAATACAAGTGTAGGAAACCTTGCTAAATGACCCTTAAGTGGACACGAATGGGATCTGATTCCCGCATTCTAAGGTTCCGAGTTAGGAACCATTCTATTTTTATGCAAACACGTTCAGGAACTGGAGCCCTATGATGCATAATGAAAGCACCTAATACTGTTTTTTCCGTAGTCTAAGAGACACACATGTAGATGAATAACCTTGTTCTGTAGCTCAATAGCCTTTTACCGTACTTCATGAGTAATGCCCCACAAGTAGAGTCTTTAGCCATATCTTAAGAACAGTCCATAACCAATAGAAGGAATTATAGGAGGAAATAAAAATTAAACCATTTATTTAAACGTAGAAATAACGACCAATCTAGAAGATCTTCTGACGGTTGTGCGAATGTGAATTTGTGCCTTTCTTAGAAACCACATGCATTCGTTGTTGTTCTGTGAATGGGTTTACGGCCGTATACCGTTTAGTAAAAGAACAGTGCATTCCGGCAGACAGGGGTTCTGATGCTGTCATGATTTTGTACCTGTTTTCTTTCAATACAAATTTTATCAAACTTTTGAAGCAGTTAAATGTCTCCACAATGGAATTGATAAAATGGTCTGCAAGAGGGAAGAAAACGTGATGTATGATGGTCCGACGAGCTTCATATTCTCGTCGATTTACAGGAGCATTGAAAGAAAGAAATCCCAATTCAGCACCGAGCTGTTCAGCTCCCATCTTTGAGGAGCATGCTTCCAAGGAACTATCAAAATGTTAGCTGTTTATTTTTACGTTGCCTTTATAATACAGAATCGCAAGGGTTGATATGCATGCATTGACCAGTAGGTTCACGCCTTGTTTGACAGCTAGGTTTTGGTACAAGAATTTCCTCTACCAGATCATCCAGCTGCTCGGGAGCACCAACCATCGTAAATGCATTCGTCTACATAAAAGGTTAACATGTAAGTTCACTGTGCTTGCGGCGTTTCTGCATAATGCATACCATTCTTCTTGACATCAATTCTGTTGCTCTCAACGAGTTGGATTGTAAGTTTTTCGATGCTGTGGCCATGGTTATCAAGGAATCGATCAACAGAGGCCGCGCTGGCAATCAACCCGGAACTTTCAGACTCAAATGTTCTTTAAATCCGAGCCAGGGTTAATGAAGAATTCTCGTCCACGATGTTGTATAACTAAGCAATAATATCATCCGAAAATTTCACTTTCTTGAGTCCTCGTTTCAGCCCAGTTTCTTGATCTCATTTGGAATATCTTTCCATGTGTTGGTGTCGATTCCGAGATGTTGATGTATCAGTTTCAAATGAAAAAAACATTTCTGGGACGTTGTACAACGTGCCTGCGATCTTCATTGTTGACAATATAGCTTCTGCACATAGGATTTTCATTCTCTGAGATGAAATCGATTATTCTTGTTTCTTCTTTCCGTTCATCAGGGGACATCTTCATTCTTACGTTGTTCATTTTGGGAATGACAGCGACAGTCACAGGCCATAACAAATGAATATTTATATATGGGTGGGGCACCTTTGGTTTTTCAGCCTTTTTAAGCCTTCAGATGCTCGGAAAACCTGTTTGCACCATTTTCAGGAATCAATATCTACTCTGTAACATCGGCATGGATGTGTGAGTCGAAATACTCGATATTTCAACGTTAATTCAAGGTGAGGGATTGCCTGTTCAGGATATGCTGATCTATCGCTCCCAAACTATGGTGAAGGCTCCTAAACTGTGGCATTCAGATAGTAAGCTACGAAAGTAACGTGAAAGCTCTCAGTGAGGAGGAACTTCTGATATTTCAAAAAATCGTGCTAGTGACCATCACAGGATGGCTGCACAAGAAACTATTCAAAATCAGAGTCACTTTGAAAGAGACACCACCACCGTCCAGTATGTCGGCTGAATCGTAATAATATGTTGACAACCATCTCACTACGAATGGCACTCTTTTGAAAGCACTATCTTTCAGGGAGTCTGAGACATCAAGCTAACCGGTCAGAAATTGAAGTACAGCTTGAAAACCTATTTTCAGAGACTGGTGCGCTGGATTTTGTGACACGAGAAACAATCCATGTTGATTGTGGTATCAACACCATCGAGTCCAGAATCACTGGAAGAGCAACGAACAATTGTGGAATCTTAAAATGAATAAGGTTGTTGTCGTCACCAAGCCGCTCGTAGGCTTTGGGATTGTACTACTTGTTTGCCAAGATTAGGTGCACTAGATAAACAGCAGGTTTAGAGCTTTGATTAGGATTATAAAAAGGGGAATAAAAGAGAAAAACCATAAAATGATAGAAGAATGGCTAGTACAAAGCCTTGTCACTGTGAGCTATCCGAATTACGTATCCAAAGTGAAGTTTTGAATAGCTCCACCATCTGCTTTTTTTATCCAAAGCGCCGATTCTTGACTTGAGTGTACCCCTTTAAGATGCGGTTGCATACTCGCTTTTGGAATGGTCAGAATTAGTTCGAAGTGCAGTTCACACTACAATCTGAATGTTTCTGTTCATTGTGTCTACTCGGTATGTAGAAAAGATACCACTGGGCAGAAAATGGTTTCTTCGGACAAGACATTTATAGTCAAAAGTGTTCTTTCGTTAGAATGGATTATCAGTAGCTTATAGCTTCGAAGCTCAATCCGGTCAACATAGTGTAAATTCTTGGGGAAATAGAATTTTCTTTAAGTGATCCTTTTAAGGAGTAGACATCCACGAACTTAACTGCCACTCTGATCAACAATTTTCTGACTCGGGGAAAGCTGGACAGTCAAAACACCACTTAAAATTGAGGGCTATTAGACAGCATGCAATTTATGACTTGATCTTAACTCACGGACAGTGATATGCAAGAAAGACTTTTTTTGACTTGACGTCATTTCTTGCGTTGCTCATCTTCACGAGTGAAAGACGACCCACTACCGTGGTTGATGGTTAGGCACTTGTGATCAAGTGGACACCCAGACATCCAGACAGCATACAATGCGGAGCGAACAGAAGTGGAGTACTCCGTGCCAGAGTGCCTTGGCATTCTTTATTTCTCATGCTAGATCACTGCCGAAAAGGTTTTACTTGCCCTTTGCCGTACAGTTTACACTGTGCCTCGAGATAATTAGAATATGCTAGACTCACTCTAAATTTTTGAAAGAAATTTAGCCATTGGGAAGGTAACCTCTTATTTTAACTACGGGAAACAGAACTGCATGAAGTAAGTGAATCATAGGAAATAGAAGCTGATCGGCTGATTTTATTTGAATCCCTCAGGAATTATAAGAACGTGTAGAGGAGTAATTCTCGATACTTGTTAGGTACAATGAATTACTGTCGTTTCGTCCGGGGTCCCATGGTCTACCGAGAGACAGCGAAGTATTTTGGTTTATATTGGAAAGCAACTGAATTCAGAAACTGTCAAGCCGTATTTACAAACTTACTGGTTTTGCCGGATTCAGTTCTGACTTTTCCAGAAGGCCATTTATTACTTTTAAAGGTACATTTGTCATTCAGGATTATTTTTCTCGGGCTTATGGTTGGTAATTTGATGGTGATAATGACACCAAAGCTGGCTCTGAAATTAGATTTCTTATTAGGAATATTATTTTGAATTTTATTTGGTGAAGTCAGACAATAAACAGAAAACCAATAATGCCTACCAGCACTTTTTGGTGAATCCGTAGGTCAGTCGGTTTACCGAGTAGCTATTTCAATGCTTCGTGTTAGATGGACATTACATTTAACAATGACCACAAGTACTTACACCAACGAGAGTTAAAGCGCATCTCACTTTTTAATCTCTCTCTCTCTCTCTCTCTCTCTCTCTATATATATATATATATATATATATATATATATATATATAAAATTCGATGAATAGCTTGAATGGCCTTCCGGAAATATTCCTCACCTCTTCAGCAGTGCACGAAGGAAGATGTTTCACTGAGTTCAAGAAACAGTAAAAGTGAATGTTCGTAGAAAACACTAGGGCATAGTTTATACTGATGATGGTTTGTCAAATGGGCTCGTATTCTAAGTGTGAAAGCCCTACAGCTAAACGATTGCGTAACGCGTAGGGACTAGGTTTCTATTAGAGTTGATTTCGACGTTCAGCGGTACTATAACCAAACCCTATCAGTGTTATTTTTAAGCTGTAACACTCCAAAATTGTCAAAGGAACAAACGAATCGAACCAGATTGCACCAAAACGTTTGGAAAACGAATATCCCACCTGACACAGCAACTTTCAACTCTAGGGACCGAAACAACGGGCAACTTTTGTGGTCCGATTTGTGACTAGGGTTTTAATGACTAAGTGAGTTGAAAAATCCAGTGCTACCCTGAAAGAGTAGATCGATTTGGAATAGTTGGTTTCTTTTGTAGTGACAATGAATAAGAAACGGTTTCCCAAAATTCAGCGCACTTCATTTGTGCATGACTCCGAGGAGGAGAGCTACGGAATAGGTCAGCCGCAGTAGCGATCAAGGCCGTTCCACAAAAGTAGACCGGCTGTTTCGGTGATCGGACCTAGTATCTCTTAATTTACCAATGGACAATTTGAGAAAAATTTTTGCCCTAGGAAACAGAGGTCTAGATAAAAAGTAACTGGCGCAGAAGTAATTTCTAATAAAAAAATGTAGAAATATTCACACCCTCAACTACTGCCGCACGGGTAGAATAGCTATTAAGCTAACAGAACATGGAGTCTAAAAGTACAGAGGCATGAAGGAGACAGAAACATTGGGCATATTGAAATCACAAACTCGATCCATTCTGATTCATTTGTCGTATAGTTGCTGTAGTGAATTATCGGCTGATTGTGTTTCCCGCATTCGAATAGCTCGTTTACTAATCCCTTTTCAAGAGAGATACAGACTACTTCAGATATCACGTCATTAATGCATCCACTTAGACACACGCAAACCGAACGCGTTGATGCAAGTTGTCTGACTAGAAGAATGCTGTACGTTGATAAATGTCCCAAGTGTGACCTTTTAAAGTAGGATGAAAACGATTCATCATGATTTTGTCCGTACAATAAGTCTGCGTAGCCAAATATTTATTAATAAACAGAAACGCATCGTTATTTTGGCGGTGCGTCTTCGTGATCTGCTGGAGTCAGTATCACCGTTGAGTTTGCTTTGACGGAGACAGACTGCGTAAAGGGAGTGCAAACAAACACACGCACGTAATCACATCCAACCCCTTTTATATTTCCACGTTGTCGGTAGGATAAATAACGAACCGTGCAAGTAATCGAACTAGTTGCGTTTGAATCAACAAAAGCGTATCGTATGTGTCATGGGGAAAGCCAGATACAGAGCAGTTCCACATTACAACTCGTGGAGTAATAACACGTTTCCTAAGTCCATGGGAGCTGAAAAACGAAGGTATCGTATATTGATCGAATTGGCTGGCTTGCCGAGAATACCTGGATGATGGTGAAAACAAAATAAAAATACACTAAAGTGCTCAAAAGAGCAAGAGAATAATCCACAATCAGCAGACACTCTCGTGTTCTGGGACTTTTCGTGATAGAGACGTGCGCATCCCGGGTACACACAAGCTTTGTGACAAACGAAACCAGTGGATAAGGATTTCCTCGAATAGCGGTCGGATTGTACAAGTTACACCAGGGCAAACTCGAATCCTCAGTCCAAACAGTTCAATGGAACTTTGCAGAAACATTTGCATAATCTTTGTCAAGCTGAAGGGATCTACCAGGTCAAGCTAGTCAATTAGAATGTAGAATAAATCCTTCTCAGTTTACAGTTTCTCAGTTATCTAGCCTGAGATTCACAGGCAAAGAGAGACAAACCAAAAAAGCGCGATAAAGAAGTAAATCCCTGTAGTATTTAAACACAGAGAGCTGTTCAATGTCAAAAGCTGACAAGCACCGGAGTGTATCTGATAGAATATAAGGCCGCATAATGCACAGAATGCAATCGTAAGCACAAATATTAAATTAGAAAGTGTTGACAGTAGTACAATGAAAAAGTAATCCGTAAACTGTTTATCTTCAGACCAGCAGGGATTGGGATGAAAACTGTGAAATGTTTTGGTTTTTTTGTGTGAATAACTCGGATAGTTCATCAATCATCCAACTCTCTCCTTGTTTCTTGGGCTTATATGACCTACCGTTATCCGGCCCAGTCCATTACTACTGGCTGGCCGATATACATGATCGATATGGAGAATAATGAATAATATTGGACGGTGGAACAAATTTGTGCATGATTAGTCAGAGGGTTGAAAATGATCGTTGGTTCTACAGAAAGATAAATTTAGGGTGAGTTTTAACGAGTGAGGCTTGAACTTCTTGTCGTTTAAAAAGTCCCTTCCGATTAGTTTTGGAACCCTGAATAAAGCTTTTTGCCACTATGTTCAGAAGGTAAGATAAAATAGTCCCATTTATTTCGGGAGATCCTAGTGGTGTGAGTCTTTATATCAAATAGAAAAAAGGTTTTCCTGAGAAAATGTGATATCTGATTGATGAATACAAAGCCAGAATGGATATGAAAACGACACAGCCAAGTAGTGACGAACGAGCGCACTCACTCTGTCTCGGTCATCTGCTGTTATATAGTGCAACGGCTATTCGCATTCCGCGTTTCCGCTATTGGATCAAAAGTATTCAGTCATTTCCATTTCCACTTACTTCTGCTTGAAACACCTAGCTGATGCTACTATGTCTGAAAAACATTCCAATTAGGCTTACACTAGTGGAGGATAATTCTCAACATGTGAGTATCGATTCGTAGTGCTCTTGGGCCAGCCTTAACTTCCTGTGTATCTAGTAGCTGGTGATATTACAGACGAAATATCTGCCAGTTTATTGTTGCATCTAACTAAGTAGATCGTTTCTGTGGAACAATAAAAGCCTGGGCAACGGAACACCAATTTTGACCTGATCTGTAATAGCTCCCTGAGGAATGGAAATATCTGACAATCAGAGATTATGAGGGCCCAGTTCAGCTAAATTCAAAGGACGATTAATCATCATTGGGTAAGGCGGTTCTGGTTCCTTTCTTTCAATGCGAGAAGCAATAAATCAAATTTTTGTCTGGATTAGTGAAATGTTATCTCTGAAGTTGGATCTGGTATGTAAGCTTCAAAGACAGTACAAACATATTTTCGAAGTTTCATGAGTCTTCTGAATCGTAAGGAGTGTGCAAGGACGAAAATCCCTTTCTAAGAATCACCTTGTGATTTTTCGAGCTATTTTTTTTCAGATACATTACCATACTAGTTATATCAAAAACTAAAGAGGCCAATTTAAGGCAACCAGGTGGCCCTTTCTGTATAGTGTGTAAACGTTAAAAGTAGTTTTGTGAAGACAGTGCTCAGATTTAAGAACAGAATCTCTTTCTTGCCGGTATAACCTAGTTATTATGCATAGCATGGTTTATAACTTCCTGGTCATGACACACGTTGGCTTTGGGAAATTCTTCAAGAATTGGATTGTGATGAAGGAATAGTAGAAAATAATCAAACATAGTCTGAATAGCTGCAGGAGATTTCTGAGGAATCAGAATTCGTAGCTTCCTTTTAAGCAAAAGTAGGTTTTTCTATGGGAATCTTGACTAGATCCTTTGACTCAACAATCCTACTCACAAGGCTGTATGATGCGACCAAAAGAACCATGAGTGAGTTTCTTCGAAACCTCCGAGTGAAACTTCATTTTCATGTCTCCGTTGGTTCTTTATTTTGAATCCGAATTTCGGATCACGTCCTTAGACCCAAGCACACAGTGAAGCAGGCGGAGCATGACCAGGGCAGCATACTTTGGGCTGGGGTTATTCCCATTGGATCGGATGACAAACGTCCAAAAGAGTGCACTGAGTTCTGTCCGTCGGAAGAAACTCCATTCCTACGTCCCAATGGAGGTTTTTGACTGAGAAACCAATTCTCTCTCTTTATTTTTCACCAGTGTTCTCCGGGCGTCAGTTGGTTGGGATCAAGTGTTCCCCACCAACTGGATTGGAGAGACTAAGCTTAATCTAGTTTCTACCCATTGATCCGTTAAATGGGTTTGCTTTTGGGGCTTAGGGAAGCCATCTTGTATGGTTCCTTGGGTAATAAAGGCACACAAGCCATCATGTTAAGATGCAGTACCGTCGCGATCAGGCTATAATGGTCACCACTCAGTTTTAACTATTAAGTTGTAATCAAAACAAACCCATTATTTTAGTGACTGAATATGCAAAATATTTGCTGAGTAGTGTAACTTCATTAAATGAACGCGTGCTAAATTTATGCGTACTGACTTCTGAGGTTTCATAGTAATGCTGCCTGGCAAAGACTAGCCATCTGTGGCCAAGCTTTAGTCGTGGCAAATCCCAGAACTGAAGATCCTGAGCTCCAGTTCTGCCGCCTCCATTGGCTTCAGCATTTAGCTACGTTGCAATGAACATAGCCCTCCCAGAAGTATTCCACGTTTTTCGTATATTTAAAATAATAAAAATACTATTATTAATAAATTTATATAGTTTTAGGCAGTTTCAGCTAGACAAATTACAATAAGCGGGCTGATTTTGTTTGAGATTGGAATTTATTGCACACGTAAAGGTCTATAGAGTAGAACGCGGTAAAGGCACAAGTCGAATCTCCTTGGAAGATCGTAGTAGACTATACTTCAATGACACTTTGTTGATGTTGATTCCAAGAGGTTGCTCACCGGGACCGCATGAGATGCGTAGATTCGTCGGAGTATTCTGGTATTCTGTATGAATCATCTGTTTGCCAACATGTGACAGCAATGGTAATTCAAAGCAACACGTGCCAAATATAGACATTCTGTTTATCTAAATGCAGTAGGCAATCAAATGATATGATCAAACAGAAAGATATTCGGGTTACCAGAAGATGAATAATCATTTCCCAGACACCTTTTTCATAATGCCTCAATCCTCAGATTTTCCCACTTGTGATAGGACAGCTAGATAGGGTCAGACGTAGAAAACGAGCAAAAGAGAGAGAGGGAGGACAGAAGTGGTAACCTTTGTATGAATCGAAGCCATTGGTTGGCATATTCCTCACATTTGACGGGAGAAGCACTGTGACAAGAGAAAAGCTCTTGCTCTGGGAACACATACGCAAAAATATATATTTTCACGTAAATATATAGTTTATATAAATGCAAGTATACACATGTCTTTGTCAGATGTTTCCGTCACATACAAGGACATCCACCTGAAGACAACAATGGGATGGGAAGTTGCTCGACTTTAAACCACCATCTATACAGCATAAATGTGATATGGTTTATAACAATTAGCACTTGAACTGAGGTAGAAAAAACTTCGAGTGCCGTGGGACCGGGGAAACAAAGTAGCTATGATGAAGTTCCAGGATGGGGTTGGGACTTTGTGGGGGTGATGGAAGGGGACAAGGGAAATCCGTGCTTAATTCGTGGAATGTGTGACTTTTATTGTATCTTTGGACGAATGAGAAAGTTTTGACACAAATAGAACTCGAACAAGTCAACTCTTGATAAAGCAAACAAACGTACACGAATTTCTGCTTGACTGTGGTTATGTGCGTGAGTCTCCGTACCAAAATTCAACAAATGACTATTGGAAAAACCCACTCGTCCAATTCATCTAAACGGAATCACACATACGAGTGTGTGCTTTTTACTCATTGTTTTTTTTTACAGTATTTCATAATTTCATCCGAAAAAGCGTTAGCGCACTCTTTGACAAGCAGCAATTAGTTTTTGAACATGGAGTCGGGTTTGATTGTTCTCAGGAAATCAAGTAGTGTTTGGGTGTAGAAAATGAGACGAACGACAAATGAGTGTCGTGGAGACAAGTGCCTGTATTTCTCAATGAGTGATTCAGTTTGCGAATAAATGAGAAGGAGAGGGAATTTACCGAGTTATTTTTTTCTGCTTGACAAAAAACCGGGAGAGCTTTTGTACATACAAACACGTTTGTGCACAAACAGTTTACGTGTGCATATATCAATGGTAATACGCACCGAAACAGCCACGAAAACTTGGCCTCGATTGTTCATTCGCAAAACAAACGGACGGATGACAACCAAACAGACAAAGAAAGATGCATACGGATAGAGTTCCACTCAGACAGAACACCCAAATATATTCGGAACAAAAATCGCTAGGACCAACATTGATTGAGGCCAAATCGTATCCGATATTCGTCGAATCCTATGGGAACTAGACGCGCTAATAGGTTCCAATCGTTTCTTATGCGAAGTTCGTGGTTTCCGCCAGGCTGCTTGCTGATCAATCACCGGTGTCGATTGCAATTCAGTTTTCGTCAATCGATGACGACTGCCGTTTAGGATCACACTGACTGATGAAATTGGTCGATTGACTAGTGAGGCTTGTTTGAGAACAGAAAGAAGAGGATGATAGCGTATCCGCGGGAAACGTCGATTGATCATTAATTCCAGTAGTTGCAATGATTGTAGACAGATCTATGCATGTGGTAGTTGAGACAGAAAGGGAAAAACCATTGAGACTATGTGAATTTCATATCTAGCTGGGCAGAACAGGCCAAATGCAGTAGTCTAACAAATAACATAATACTTTTGGGAATTATGGCTCAAAAGTAACCTAGAGAAAATATTGACACTGACAATTTGCAAGTGGTTGGTGCAGTTGTTTCGCAGAAGAAATAAACGGAAATCACAAAAGCATGATAGATGTAAACGAAATAAACTATATAAAAATATATTCTACAAAAAACCTCAAATAATGGAAAGTTAGAATTCAGCGTTTCTATAATTTTGCATTATATGAAATTCATCATACAGTGTAAACGTTTCCCTCTCTATTGACAAATACGGAAGCAATGTACAGTTGTTTCATCCTTGTTAGAAATCATCAGTGATGCACGTCCAACGAGCCCTAATTAGCACTCGAACCCCTGGGTGGACTATAGTGAGCCGAACATCTCAACCACTGATCTATCCGGGCTTGATCCCAACAGTTTGTTGAACTTATACATTCATACATTACATGGTATACTGCCCTTCCGATAATGGCTTTGAATGCTAGGCAAGCATTTCCTGCACAGCAAGCGACTCTCATAATGGAGGACTCCTATAAGAGGGCCCCAGTACAACAAACGCTTTTCGCTAAACAATCCAACTGCCGGAGATTTCTGACAAGCATCAAACAGCTGTACAGTGCTTTTATGGTTTTCAATGTTCTGAACGTTCAAACTTCAAGGCGAATCTCATATTATGCAAACAAATATTTCCTACTACTCATATATTTGTATAATTGACTGATGAACGTAAGCTTCAAATTCATTGAAATTGACTGATCTAGCTTTTGGCTTTCAGTGAACATACATGCTTTTCTTCATATACTATTGGTTAATTTGAGAAAAGGTTTAAAAAGTTTCCGAAACATTTTACTTCTGTGTTTTATTTTGCCGCTTTGCACTCATGTGCACTCGTCACTTACATCCTAATTATCCGAGAAGTTTCACCGGTTGCTTTATTAATGGGATAGCTCACAGTTTACCGTGTCATTTTTACATCCATTTTTGAGCTGCAACAGAGGAGTTTTCTTGTGGTATGTGAGGGGATTTCAGCGTTCTATCTGAGGCGCTCTACTATGGTTTCTGGAGGATTCAGCGAAAACATATCTGGCCTACCTGAAGTCTTTTGTTGCTAACCTTGACAATTTTCAAGTTTTTTGGTACTCCTCTCCCAGATAGTGCGATGAGTCCACTTTGGTCCCGTCCGGTAAACTCATCTGTAAGCATCATATATGGAGCTGTACCTGTTATGATTTTCATAAGTTCACATTTTTTTCATTACATAGTCGGAATACTCTACGTGCATTACTGCTTTCAGTATGCAACAACCAATAACTTATAAGGTCTACTCTCATCCAGAGGAATAGACTATTCACTCTTGTCTATCTTCTTATTACTGACCTGTTTATCGGGAGGAGATATTACAGGTCTTGGCATGTTACCGAATAAAGTTATGAGCAACGGATTGACGATGTTCAAAATAAAGCCGGTGCTTTTGTAGCTAACAACTTTGTGGAAAACAGAATAGGACTGGAATTACACCTGTTTCGCAACCATCCAGTGTTCGATTCTCGGTTTGGTTTTTAACCCTGACTTTGAGAAACCGTTCCTTGGGAACAACCGACTTAGCGACTGTCCAAAGTAAACTGTATAATGGGGCGGCTTTTTGATTCTCCTTTTACGTGACAGCTGTTTTGGATAATTGAGATTTATCTCAAAACAGAAGCTGATTCCTAGAGGTTGTCTTTCGTAGAATGTATTTATTGACATAACCTTGGATAAAGGAAAATCCACTTGCGCTTTTTGCATCTAACCGTCCAATACTGTGAGTTGGAAACAAACCAGTGACCTTTCGCTTGTCGCCTACCATTATCTAAAAATCTTTCTTTGTCTAGAGCGTGATTTTCGTTCAACTGTTAATAGAGGAGCGGACTATCGTGTTTTAAATTACCTCTAACTGAGAAGGAAAACGAATATATAGATATCCGTGCCTGAAGATAAATCTGCTTACATTTTGTGAGTGGCATATGCTGACGTGAAACATTTATGCTGATAGTTCAGATAGGATCGTACAATTTGCCTTTCAAGTCGCCAATACGTGGCTTTAACCCTAAGAAATACGATCAGAGATTGAGTCAGTCTGTGTATCAAACAGTACATCAGAAAAATATGATTCTACAGCTATTGTAATGAATTCCCGAACCCCAGAATCTGTTGAATAAGACCATTTTCCGGTCATAATTGAGGAACAATTGTCGAACGAACTAGAAATTGTTTGGTAACTTAGATTGAGAGCAGACATTTTCCTCCCTAACTGTTCAGCTCTGATCAGGATAGTTACTGGTAATATTGGAAAAATAATTATGGTTATGTCACTTGCTAAGCTCAGACGTGTACACGGGTTACACTAGAAATTGGGTTGCGTAAGTATCTGCTTCCCCGGTTTTGAGCAGCTTGAATTCTGTGGTGCGCTTCAAATATCAACTTGAATAACCAAGAAACAGACGTGGAAAAGCATCAACTGCGTTTCTGATTTACATTCAGTGGAACACAACTAACAGAGGCTCGTGTACAAAAATTCTACAACCAAAGAAATACCACAGCTATTATTTATCCTACTACTGATACCACTGCCAGTGGTACTTGCTATTACTAATCATAACAATAATAATAATAATAATAATATTCCTTCAGATTGTGTAATACGTTCATCAATGTATTTCGGAGACGAGTTGCCGGGAAACGTGCTTTTGATTATTTCCTTCTCAAGTCATTGCAATAGCATTTATTTGGTAAAAATGTAACTGCAAAGCGAATCTAATTTTATGGGATCGATAAACAACTGAAAATAAAGGTTTTATTACCAGAATTCAACACTCCGTACCCGGCAGTAAAGATCACCACGGAAAGAAGAAAGGAAGTATCTACTTAGTATTGATATTTGTTTAATCAGACTTTCTGTAGGTTCATAACAGAGCAAAGCATACCGGAAGGCGACTTGAACTACCAGTATCCCTAAACTACTCACGCAATCGGGTACGCTGCCTCTTGTGCAGGGAGAGACAAATCCGCATCATCGATACTCTAACCGTGGAACTGTCAATTAGAAGGACTTCCGGAGCAGTTTATTGATGTAAATTGAGCCTAAAGGATAAAAACGGTGAGAATCACGGAGGTTGAAAACAGAGTATTCTTCATCAAACATCGAGACTGAAATACTCAGTAGAGTCTTGTGTGCCGCAATGAAACCCACGTTCAACGTCACCAGGATCAAAAGTGTATTCTCGCCGTCGTGTACAGTCACTTACAGAACAAAGCTTAACTACCTTTTTTGACTTCGTCTATGACCACTCACCAAATCAAAAACATATATGGAGCTACATACGTGGGTCAAAGATAAGGCGGTGATTTAAACGCATCGAAGGATGCCGTCCCCAATGGACTAGAAGAGGAAGGGACGGAATCACATGAACTTGGATTATTACATAATTGGTAGAAACTGACTACTCGATGGGCATCCAGTCACCTCTCTGCAGTGGTCTACCATGTTCCACAACAAGCGTTAAGAGCAGTGAGATTTTGGACCATAGAAACAGCGGAAGCAATTGGCAATTGCAGCCGGAGCTATGCGCGCAATAAACATAGGTTCAAGCACACCAACTGCTCCGGCCAAAAGCCGAATAAATCATACATGAGCTTAGCTATGAAGTTAATCACCACCCGTGTATTACGTATCTAAATGATGATGACTTCCATTCTCTCCTCTCTTATCCGAACTACCGTCACCAGAGGCTAATATAACCAGTCAGCCGGTCAATTACGTGCCTCCCTCACTGACTCGCACGGAGCAGTGACCTTGACTCTGCGCCCATGAATGCCCCTAACTTGCCTCATTTCTGATTTCGTTTGGTAAAGCGCACTCGAGCGTTGTTCTTCAATATATTGTTCTCCCGTGTCGCGCTGACTTCTCTATTCTTCATGGAAAGACTTTTATCTGGTCGCTTATCAAATCCATTTTCAGAACCCGAGGTTATTCGGTGCATTACATCTAACACCCAGCCTAATCATTCTCATTCTTTCCTTCCAAACACTGAGTGTTGTATTTCTAACTGTTCTGATTACCGTCTAAATTACTTTTGCCACCCTGTAAATATGATCGCAATGGCCTGAAAAAGAAATCAACGCATTGTAATAATATATTATATTCCCATAGGTCTTCAGTATGAGTTATTCATAACCGCGCATTTTGGCTAAATAGCCTTTGGACAAGGTAACTTGGAATGATTTACTTGGCAAAGAATGATTTTTAGTACGTTTATAGTCATCAAAGTAATGGTACTATTGACTGATTTACTAGTGCATAAAATAACATTTGCCGTTCAAATGACAGCCCACCTGTCTGCTTCCCAGTTACCTCTGAAAGAGTCAACCCGTGAAAGACTATAAAAACATAGTTCCTAATAGGTGTGCTTAGCTTTCACTCCAAAGCTAAAACCTATTTTACCACCGTACGATTCCTCAAGCAGTGACAAAGCTCACTCATCATGGGAAAATATTGAAGCAATATACTGGTGTGTGCCACACTTTCATAATACATGATGAATTGTCTAGTAATCAAATCAAATCTCTAACTTTTCCAAATAATATTTTTGTTGCTGTTGCAGATAGCACGTAAGCCTTTGACGCGGAAGACTTATCTTCTTACTTATCAAAGCGTTGCCTGCGGAGGTACATCTACTTGGTGCTTGACCGATAGCACTCCCAATTTACATGCACAGTTCTTGGTTAAAGAGCTTTACCATCACTCCATACCATTAGGTTGACATAAACCGTCCAAATAATGTGCTGTAGTTGAAGATCTTTCGAGGTGCGTTAGAGTTGTCAATGATCAGCCGTTTTTCAATACCAAGGTTGTGGGAAGTTATGTTAAAGCAATCCGAAATCTTTATATTCAGCGGGGGCATAGGGCCTATCCTATTCATTTACCGTCTAATTCATCCTACAAGGCAACTGACACAAGATAATCAATGGGTTTCGTAACGGCTAGATTGAATAAATTAGTCTTAACATACATAGGACCAAGGATCAGACATCAGCTTTGAACTCATTTAGATGAATCTCGTTTTTAATTTGCTTGCCTACAGAAATTACCCCTGCATGAAAAAGCATTCGGCTGGCAAATAAGCGGTTTAATAATAGTCTCTGGTTACATTTTCAACAAACCTTGACACACTTCCATCCGTGTGAGTTCAACCATTTTCATGGCCTTAACTACGAGATGTAGAATTATGCAGCTCAGCGACGTTTTTAGGACTGTTAAATCCTAATACATTGTCAACTTATAAAAGCTTCGTTGTTGATTTAAATGTGCGACACATTCTGCGTGAAGCGAATTTTCAGCTCACGGTTGATTACTAAACAGCATGCGCGTTCCCTCGAGTGCTAACATTTTGTAACATGTTGAGTTTCTTGTAAATTTCACAATAATTGTGCTGAGGAAGCCAGGTTTATTTTGCTTATGCGACGGTCTAACTTGTCATATGTTGTAAATATGAAGTTCTGTCTAACTATCGCTTTTTTCAATAGAAGACGGCAATATCAGTTTGGATATTAGCACTTAAAATGTTACTGTACTAGGTAAGCCAATCAAAACAACAGATAAGCAGTTTTTGGAAAAAGAGAAACATTTACCAGAATGACCAACTAGAACCCGTTAGAAGTTTTAACCGCACGGAAACTATGCAACGAATTTGGTCTCTGACACCTTGTACGGGGGTAGTCCCTCATGAGACTAGAAACGGGAATCTAGGTTTTAGATGGTATATATCGTGATAAACTTATAAAACCATACTTTTGTCGGTCGAAGACTGCCGTGTTCTCACTCTTAACTCAGCATACTTTTTCAAGCATGAACGGGCAATCGGACAGAAGTTGGTGAATAGAGCTCAAACTCAATTTCTTACAAGCCCAATTACCAGAAGTTGTGATTGATTGTTGGAGTAGATTTCGTTCCAAAGGGAAATTTTATGTCACCCAGATTATCATTTTTTTTTCTTTTTGAAATGGGTGAATGATGCATCAAAGTCTGCAGAACTGGGGCAGTTGCAAAACTATCAAAATACCGTAAGCGTCTGCAAATATTTCCATTTACGAAATAACTGGTTTATTTCAGTTACGTTAGCACGTATAAGTACCGGAAGCTATGAGTTCAGACGAAAGCATTGATCGATAAAGAATAAAACCAGCTTCCGTAGATAAATCAAGGCGTTCACTGAATTGTATGCAGGGAACAAATGTGGATTTATTTCCAAGTTGATGTCCGTTTTTACTCTGATTTCACTGCAGAGATATCTAGTAGCTTTTAGTCAAATTATTTGCTTGCAGATTTTCACCTCGATTATTCTCACGCGCAGACAAACGCGCAAGCAAATGCTTCACGGTTCACTGTTTGGTAAATTTGGATAAATTATGTTTTAGTTCATAACGAAACCAGACAAGCGAACTATGCAGGTGCCAGTTCATAAATACAGACCGTATTCCCTCTGCCCCCGAGTGGTAACACCCTTTTGGGATTTGATGAAAACTGTCATACAGTCAACACCCAGTGATCAGTTTGTGTGTGTACTGTCAATTCTTTCCCTTACTTGCCACAATTCTGTTTCCAGTGTGCATTCTGGTCAAAAATGCCCCGTTTGTTCACACTTCTTTTTGAGAAGTGCTAAATTATGGTCTGAATGAAGTTCACGCTACGAAGTGACTGTCCATTGGGGACTAGGAAGCGGCTAGTTGGCTTATCCTTCCATCCACAACCCCCGCCACGTTGTGTTGTGTTTGAAAGGTGAGCGAACTGAAAAGTTGAACAAATAGTTTGAATTGATTCCTTTAGAAACTTTTACTTCCAGTTTCGAAGTCAAACAATATTTGAGCAACTGATTACGGCAACACAAATGACCGGTTGACACTACATCACAAACGTGACTAAATGCTACTCTTTGTCAGAAGTCGGAAAATCCGTGTATGATGTTCATTGCGTTGACACTGAATGGAGTGGAACATCGTTTCGTGATTTACGGAGTGGTAACATGTGAACTGTCAATTTAATCTATAGTGATCTTAGCAACACGCAACACTGAAGTCTCTTATAAGACCTTGAGCTATTAGACAATTTGTTCTGGGAGTTCTATCACTGGTATGCGATTCAGCTGACATTTCCACCTCCGTACTACCCTCAATCCAGAGGTCACAGTGAAGGTGCTTTGGAAACAATTAAACACGCTTTGCTCAAATCAGAGGGAAAGGCAACAGTGAAGGAGATCCTGCAACGGTTCTTGTTCATGTGCCGCACGACACCTAAAAAGATGATACCGAACTGTCTCCTTCGGAAATTCTTCTGGGCTGCAACTCTGGGTTCGTTTCACAGTCATATGTATCCGAAACAAACATCGCGTTAAATATATTCAGCAACTCGAACACGGTTTAACGTGAGATCCCCAGTGTATGACAAAGATATCTGACCGGGCGAACTTAGCTGTGTTCACACAGTGATTTGTGCTTGGGAAGCAACAAAATCATTTGAAGTTGCGACCTCCAGTGGAACATTGATGTGACTTCAGAATCACCCTCGTTCCCACTATAGCACAACAGAACTAGAGGTACTTTGAGCTCCAATAACAAATAAATGATGACTAAAGTACTTAAAATAACTGGCTCGCGGGTGCCAACGGAGAAAATAAGCAAGTGGTCGCTTCACAAGAGGTGGTCCAACCCCCGAGGCCGGAAGCTCAACGAGAACGATTGAATCCACGGCTCCACAGGTACCGGTGATGATTGCCAAGGCGAGGTATTCGAGCTATTGTTTGCTACGAAAATGGTACCCTTCCTTTACATGTAGACATCCAAATTACAAACAGAATATTGTATTTCGACAAAACTGTTTCTATATAGAGTAGTTTGATTTGCCGATTCTATAGTGATTTTCTTCTCCAGTATTTGATGTTTTCCTATTTCCCTCCGTTTGGGATTTTCCGTTGAATTTTTGGCCTTTTCGAACCGTCAGTTTATAACTTCCTTACATTTGTCCAGACAGACTTTATCAGCAGTGGAACTCGTGATTTACTTGATTTGTTCTGGACGTCACCAATAACCGCGTGATCATTTGTGACCGGTGTAACTCTGTAGCTAGCAGGTAGTCCAGCCTTATGGAATTAGGCACTGGCGGTCCTAGGGCCATCAGTTTTGCGGCTGACCGTCTAGGAGGTCCAACCCAAGTGAGATCTTTTTGTAGTGATCGGATGTGTCGACCCCCTGCAAATCCTTCAGTTTTGTGCGTTTTATTTGTCAGATGCCTATTGAGTACTGTACCTTGTTTTCTGGGTGTGCCGTGATATCTTCAGCACAGTTCTCAGTCTAAGTTAGTGGAGATGTTCAGTGTCAGTTATAACCCAAGTCAAGAATCGTCTGTTTAGTGTTCCAGCAGTCTCGGCCTTGTTTGTTTGTATATTGTGTGACCAACCTAATTCCTCTTTGTAAAATTTTGAATAGCCCATCCACGGAGTGAGATCACAAGTCCTACTTTATTCTCTTTAAAAGTCATTAACCAAGGGCATTGCTGGTTTTACGGAAATCCACTAGTTTTGAACCTCAGAGTAACTAATAAATTCAGTCTCTGTATGTGGAAAAATACTGGATGCCAAAGCCTGAGGGTAAAATGCCCAGTGTACTCTTTATGGGGCATTGGTATTATTCGCAGATCTCATGTATGAACTCTGATCAATCCTATCTGGGAATCGACACCGTTTTGACTTCAACTTTGGACTAACTAGTTTCAGCTAATTAAAAATAATTTGCAAGACAACAAATAGTCGTCATCTACTGATATTTTTTCCATTATATTTCCTCCACGATAGTGCTGGGTAGCGAGCAGGAAAAAATAACTTCAACGCCCTTGTGAGCGAATCAAATTTTCGGTTTTACCAATGTGCACGAATGCATAGTGCACCTCATTGGTAAGTGCATGCAAATGCGCCCAGGTAAAGTCAACTGTTGAATAACAGTAAAATTAACGGTTATCACGACCGACATACAAACGCACAAACTAGTAGCCGGACAGTAATGGACAATCAGACAAACAAACAAACAAACCAACTAACCAACTAACTGACTAACGTGCAAATGAAGAAAGGAACGAGCGATGGAACGAGCAACAGACGTGCGGATGATGATGAAAGAATCAAACTGCATATCGACCCAAAAAACTGAACTCACCTCGTCCGCGTTTCGCCGGATCAATTGTCCCTCGTATATGTAGGGTTGACTTAGCCTATTCACAACAACAATCAAATACGTTAGTTCTCCGGCCTCCACGGGATCGGTTGTCTCTGGGTTGGCGCCCGGTGAAAAGTGGGCAATCGTATCGGCTGATCGATGCGGTATATGATGTCGAGCCAGCAAGAGAGCACAGTTCTCCTCGCCTGTTGCATTGATAAGAACAGTTTCCAAAGAACTGGCTAAATTCAGCAGTCGGACGTAATATTGGAATTCGTTGGCCGACACAGTGCGATCGAGCAATCCGAGAATGGTGGAAAATTCATCCCGTGCATAGTTGATACGAAGTTGAAAATCTTCATTCAAAAAGCATGAAAAGACGGATACATTTTAGAGAACAGATGGACTTCAACATGCAAGCTGTCAATTAATTTTCACCTCAGTAAATTCTTATTTTCGTGATCTATAACTACTGAGGTCACTCAGCTGTACCAACTGTTTTTCTCATTCAAAAATAAAGCACATATTTGACCCGAGATAACTAACAATAAGGGTTATCCAGCTCGAAATGTCTAAATCCAATTCCGAAGACAGTAGAAAATATGGAAATGGGAATAGGATTTTGTGAAAAGGGACTTTATTGTGAGAATATCCGATAGCATAGAATGTGGATTGTTTTAATTTTTCGCCTATTGATGGCAATATTCCGGTGTGATTAAAACCATTTGACTATCCAGAAAGAAAACGGTGATTCATGCACTCAAATAGCATTGGTTTTGAGGAAGCGTTCCACTGGCTTTCACGCCTTCTGAGAATCTTTCCAACATTTCCGTGCACACTAGGGTTCAGTTTCCCATGGAGACTCGGTGGATTTACGCTATTTTTATCTCTAATAGGAATAGAATAACTGTACTGTGCTTCCGCGGCTTTCTGTAGTAAGTTGAACATTCACACTGCATGATGAATTACATTATTTAAAAATCTAATTTCCTTCTGCTATTATTATTCATGATCAAATTGGGGTACGGTTGGATCAATATGTCCGCCACGAGTGACGTTCCATTTTCTTCCTCTACTACCATTCGTATGTTTTCTGTATAACCAGTAATTGTTTATTCTATTAGGTGGTTGCCGGGCTTTCTATTTTGATATTCCACCTTCAGAACATTAACTCAGCATACTGAAATCTGTTCGGAGACTAGTTTCTATGTGTCATTGGAATAGCGGTTTGAGCATAAATGCGTACTCTCTTACGCGTTATCCACACTCAGTTGACAGCGATCGCTGAGCTGGTAAAGCTACTGCCCGGTAAGCGGAATGTCACTGGCTCTGTTTTGGCTCATGGCTTTGAATTTTGGATAGAAGAAAGGCAGTTGGATTTTCCATTATCTATAAGGTTTCTTGTGCCAGTATAACATTATGTAATTATGAGAAGCACAAATAAGGCTTGGTCACGGTAATGTTGCACGTCGGAATCAACTTTGTTCAAAATCTGGTACCCACGCATTGCTCCAACCTTTAGCTGGGCTACTTTTACCCTTGGAATGAAACATTGTCAGGAACAATTTGATTTCAAATCTAGCCCGCAGAAACTATTTCATGAATAATCATCTACCTTTGAAGTCGGTTTTAAACAATCTTCTGTTGGGCTGCTACAAGCTACAAACCTGATATTTTTACAATAAGAAATAAAGTTAGGGCAATGAATCATTTTGCAATATTCATAATACTGCCGTTGCAATCCAAACCATGCAATCACCCATAGGATAGAAAATTGTTTTCACATATCTAATCGGTATATGTGCGTGACATGACGTAGAGGGAAGTGGAGTCAGTCATGGTTTCCACCCACTTATAAGCTTGGTTGAGTATTTTAATCCGGAGGTGATGCCCATTGAAAAGCCGAAGGTCTGAATGTGGTTTGTATGCCTGAATTGGTGATATCGTATGTCACGAGAGGTAGAGGGGGTCCAGTGATTATTCCTTTGTGCCCAGAGGTCAGGTTTTGACTTTAATATTGCTAGGACCTCGGTCAAAACTAGTGTGCGCATTCGGAATTTTTGGATGGGTTTTAGGGTACATGACAAAGTATCGTGGAGGTTTGTTTAGGTCCTACTAGATGACCAGTGTCAACCAAACAACCCAGAAAAGCGCTAGGACTTGCTCACCGTGCATTTTAACTTAAAAGACGCTGGTAGTGCTGTTTGTTGCGGAGGGACACTCACGGTGTTGTGCGACAGACGCAGATTACTTGGACAAACATGAAATTGATTTGTATGGCTCTAAAAGATAAACTTTGAAAAGAAAACCTGATAGTCGTCTGTTCGTTGATTGGATTGGAGGTTGTGGCCAAATTGTTGTGCGAATGGGGTGCGATGGCCCTAGGTTGTGGGTATTCTGATGAGGGTTCAGCTCGCCTTCGTTTTTTCATCACTGACGGGAAGCTATTGACATGTGTATGACGAACCCCATATGGTATTGTATTTTATGGTTTAGTACTGTATTGCTTTAGAGAGAAGAATTCAACGAGTTAAAAATTTACGCCTCAGCCTCATAGAGGGAAAGTAGTCATTGAAACTTTGAAATAAGCATAGAAACAAACACTACGGAAATAAAACAGGTTCGGCCGCTGAGGTTCGTGCGAAGTTCCTCTGTGGCTTTCATTTTGTCAACCAGAGCAAATGTTTGGCATGACACTGTAGAGTTGCGATGAACATTTATGTGCAAGGGGATACGTTTAAATGCTTAACCTGTGGAAGGACGCGAAGGCTTGCAGATAAGTCATGGTAGATGAGATGAGTGGGGTTCGCAACAAATCTTCTTGGTGAATTTTTCACAGGCTATATTGCACTAATTGCAAACTTTAGAGGTAAGAGAGCCCGTGGAAATCGAAGAGACGCGAAAGATGATGGCCAGGTCGCGGTGCAGTGCGATAAAACGTTTTAAGTAGAAGAGGACGGATTACTGAGTAGCAGTGGATTAAGACAGGGAGAGTACCCAAGTATGAATTTTCGAAATGAATAGTATGGCATTGCATCTGCATGACAGGACAAAATCTCCCCTCGTGATTCTAAAAATAGACTGTCCGTCCATGCAAGCTCCATTCGATTCGAATGAGATTACAGCTGTAAACCAACTGTAGATTTCTAAATAATAGGAATGATTAGACAAAATAGTATCGGGTACGCATACCTGGGGGACGGCAAAACTGCGAAACTGGTAGTGTGCTTCCGGAGAAAATTTGTCCTTGTTGTGCGGATACACTGCCGTACTATTCAGTTCGAAAAACGTCTACGTAGTTTAACACAATCAAGAATATTAGAAGATCACTGTGAATTGGTGCTGATGGAAACGCTTAAGTATTTGACCCGTGGGACTTTGGAAACGGGACACTGTGGATGACTGAGTGATCAGTGGGGTAAGATGAATGAGAGCAGGAAAAAATACACCTAAAATATTCTAAACTTTTAAAGTGTAGTCCAGAATAGAGCCAAAAGTCCTGAATGCAGTGTAAGTTCTCGGAAAGATTTGAATTCTTGTTGGATAAAGATAGATTGACATAATACGACTTTGTCGACGTATATAAAAGGCTATGCAAGTGGTGTAGTAGTCAAGTCACTGTTTTACGTGGTGAAGAGAAAACGGGGAGAGAACGGTACCCTAGAAAACTCCTGGGTTGTTATTCAAAGGACCCGATAGACTTGTACCCAATTTACTACCTTGAATTCTACAGAAAAAGTATTCATTCAGCCACGGAATTAGCGCAGTGGGACGGCTAAAAGACTCTAGCATTGGAGAAGTAGAGTACGGGGAACCAAGCCAAAAGCGGAGGAATATTCGGGGAAAGTACACTGAACGAATTTCATGGAACGATTTAAGTTGTTTGAATTGAAATGCCAAACTGAAACAACTGCATCCACGGTTTGTACGCAAACTGCTGGGGGTCAGTTAGAACAACAAAGTAGAAAGTATTAGACTCAGCATAGCGCTTTTAGTTAACTTAAGCACAAGAGGAGTGATCAGGAGGGAGTGCCTTTGCACGGAAGCGTGGTTGTGGAGTTGATAGGCATGATCTTTTTGCCTTCTCTGAGATCAAAGCAATGAGGAAGCTACGCCGCGGTTGTTTAGAAACACAACCATTATTAGACAATACAAATTAGATACCGCACTCAGTGTCTTCGTAAATAAGTCTAACAGACAGAGAGCAGCGGAAATAAAATCATGAAAAAACGATGAAACGTGATCTTTGAGGAAGGGTTTTGTTGGCGATTGACCGGTTTCTAGAGGTGACCTTTATTTGTTTTGTCTTGACGACTGAACAATACTGTGAACTTGAATAAAGTTTTGGGTCTGATAGTAATGAAAGTGTGGTCACTTTTAAAACGGGGGCTTTCGCTGGCAAATGAAAAAGTTCGGGGTGGTTAGTGATAATTCTGTCTAAAACAGTGGTAAACCTATTGGAGATAAGAAAGAGGTCATTTAAATCAAAAGTAAGTAAGGAATACGTAGGCGCATGATTAAAATCACCAGCTGCGATGCATAAACTGTCAGACTGTAATGGAATTGGAACGGATACAAAAGCGTCAAAGTATAGGTAGAGTTCACTCTGGGAGCGTAAAGGAGCTACGTACAGGTTACTGATCAAAGTACCTCGAAAGGCAGAGGATCTAAAGTGGCATTTACCAATCACACTCTTAACACCAATACAGTAGAAAGTGATAACAACGTCAGACTTGCCAGACCACTCGGAATTGATGTAAGCAGTAACACACCCACTTAGCTTCTCGCCCTGTTTTCTGTCTTGACGAAAACAATCGAGTATCCCAAGAAAAACGAGTTTATCATCAAAAATTCATTTAGCGAAGACAGTTAGGTGCAGGTTACGTAAGTTTTCGTGTTCATTCAATAGTTAGGGATATTGGTTAGGTATAAAATCTGTCCAGAAATGAGCAAAATGTTGGTACTGACTAATGCGGGAATTGTCATCTTCCTTGGGGTTGTGCGACTAAGAGCAGTCTATACATCACACAATTACTTGCGAGTAGTGTGGGGGATTGATGAAAGGTGGAGTCCAAAGGACAGTTAACTAAAGATATAAGAGCAGTCTGCCAACCGGTTCGCTTGCGTTTCCTAGTCCAACTGGATTTCGGCCAGATTTCATGAAAACCTTTAGCGGATAGTGAAGCAGAACATATTGTATCTCTAATCCCAGAGGTTGATTCTTCCGAGAACCCTATTCTGTGTGATATGTGCAGATGGTGGGGATAATTCCAAAGTGACATTGGTCGGGCTCACAACAATGTAGCGCAGCCAGTCGTGGGACGCGCCGTTTTGGACAAGACGGTTGAAATACCCCCACCGTAATAGCATGAGAGCTCATTAGATGAACTTAATATGATTATCACGATCGGAGTTGAAATATATTTGAATGATGACGCAAAACACAATATTATATTTGGATCGACATTAGATCTAGTTAATATAAGGGCGCTCTGTACTTGGCTGGCGAATACAGTCATCTTCCCAAGTCTCAGTCACCGTAAAGCACTAAGACAAATATCTAGTCAAGCGGTGTGTGTTAAGTGTAACACATACTCACCTCAAGGGTATATACGTAAGAGCGATTTCTCAATTATTGGCAACTATCTTCGTCATAAATGTACAACGATGTCATTTGACTCCTCATTATTAAAAGCAAAACCCTGGAGCTCGTCTAACTTTCCGTTTTCTAATGCCCCGCCTTCTACCCTCAGTCAAGCTGACGCTTACCTGGATTTTAAATACCATCAGGTACATGGCCTGGAAGATTGACTAGAGATCGTTAATACTTTATTCACGTTCTAGCCTTGTCTTCAATGCCATCATGGAAATGGTCAGTATGTACCCTACAGATCTGCATAGTAAAGAATGCCTGAATATCTTCCATTTACTAACTGACTATTTCAATATTGTTTTTGACAACTTTGTCCATTGATACACATATAAAATCAAATAAAGCATGTACTACCTACTTTGGGTCACGTAGATTCTGATGAGCGTTTAAATGATCAGAATTCCATGGGCCACCAAAGTTGCTAAGACCTGACCCACATGCGTAGACTCCATCCATGCTTCGGAGCCTCGTGCTGCCCACGTGTTATATTCTGTAATGTGTTTTCGACGTTTCCCCACATAGATAACGTTTTAGTGAACTTTCGCCCAGAATAAAGCGCATTGAGAGCAGATATGCAATTCCATCCATTTGGAACAAAGTCACAACAGATATTCCTGCGGAATATACTAGTGATACTGGGAAGCATTATGATATTGATCCTTCCGGTGGAAGGTGATTGGTTCGATTCTGGCTGACGGATTCGCGGAGGTTTGGCAAATGCAAAATACAAGCGGATTTCCCCTTACACAATTTCTTTATCTTCGTCTTCCCCGTCAGTCACTGTCACTTAGCAAATATTTGTTTTGAAGGGAGTTTTCTGTTCTTGAATAGATCAACAAAAAAACGGGACATTTAGGAAATGAAATATGAGACTGCTAGCTTGACTGTGTTAAGCGCGAATTTCACGATCACCAGGTCCTCAATTTAGGATCAGTAGTGCGGTAATAATCTTAATATTCAGAAACCTGGTCCGCTATTGTGAGACTAGCCTTTCCGTCAGCCTCAAAGCAAGTTCGGTGCATACTCGTTCTTGAGTAGACTGAAGAAGAAGGCTTTTGTAGATCCACTTATCATCCCACGGTGCTAAGGGTCTAAACGGTTTCTACCTACCTTTGGATACTTGCAATACAACTGATTTTTTAAGGGGTCCTCGAGTTTCTAATTGGATGCACTTAACTATATCTAACACCAAGACAACAGTTTTGCAACCAAGCGTATGACTGCTTTTTTGAGCTCAGTAGATATAAATGGAAAGAACCGTCCAGTACTACCTAGTACGGACACTCGATACTTATCCACAAACATAATTTGCTGAACTATGTTGTGCATTTGTTGGGTGTGGTTGGCAGAAAATTCTATGCTCTACGAATGGAAATTTCCTCTACACAACTCAAATGTGTAACCTCGGGTTGAAAGTCAGGGGTTGAATTAGGTGAGATTTACAGCAGACATTCATTCGGCCTTTTCTGAAAATTTTTTTGCTTAAGAAAAATGAACATGGGCTTGTGCCAAAGCTACTCAGATTTTATACCAAAGTATCCGACTATAGGATTGTTCAAGATATTTTTTGAGTCAAACGCACGCCATCTGAATCCTATCGTATAAGTGGTTCCAAAAATAAACCTTTTAGATGAGCCACAAAGTCCAGTCAGTTGTCTGATCTAAGCCATTAGGAAAACGGTCCCGTTCACTTCCGCAACTCTTCAATAATACTGAAAACCTAATTGTGAAGACACCTCGGCACGAGGGAGACAATACTACTTATTTGACCATGAAAAGGTTTTTTAGTACTTTATTAGGCAACCCTTATTTTCTAAGTTCTTTCTAGTGGTAAACCTCAATAATCCTAATTTAAAGGTAGAGCCATGCATAATCAAGACTCTTTCAAAAAGTAAATGTGCTTACCTCTCAGTAGTATTTCGATGCGATGTATTTGGCCGAAACTGCTCAACGCTTTGTTGCAAGATTTCATGAGAAAATTCCCTGCGGAATCTTCTCAGTGATTCACTGTTAGGCACATCACGATCACTGCGAAACAAGCTCTATTTGGTTAGTAATCAAATCCAATCACTTGATAACCGGAGGGGGTCAATCTGTATTACACTTCACACTCTCATTTGGAAAGGAAATTGGAAGATTTGACTTATACCAACCCTGTACAGTAGTAACCTATGGGACAATCTATGCCGGATGATCCCGGAGCAGAGGTCAATCAGAGTAACCAAATATTGAATGCACGTAGTTATATATGCAACACAGTATCAGGGCAGAATTATTATGGTCATTCCTAAACGAGAAAATATAACGTCGATAACAAAGCTTCGTCGGTGGAAAAATTATGCTGGCCGTCGGTAACCTCTCCTAAGCTCGTTTGCATTACGTTTTCTCGTTTTCCACCCCATATGGCGCATCGTCCTTTCGATACAATATAAACATCGTTCGACCCTGACACATTGAATGATCACTTTTATGTCATACTTTCAATATCCCCCTGCACAAGCTGTTTGCAAAATCATATTCTAGATGCAGATCACCGTGAGTAAAGTAAAATTTGCTGCTATCCAACTGCACAGCCAAATCACCCGAAACAGTATCATTGTTACCACCAGAAAAGTCACCAAACGCCCATCTATTATGGCTATCTGTGCCGCATCCACCTTTGTCTGGAAATCAACTCCAGCTGGGCAGAGAAATATAAAAGCAATAGTTTGTTCAATCACAAGTGAACTTGCACCAAATATCTTTTAGTTTTACCAAAATGAAATGCTACCAGTCACAAACGAAGAAACCATTATGGCATGGACGAGAAACGATGGGCACTCAAGTAACGTTACTTCATGACCAAGTAAGAGATAATGAGTATTTTGCAGCAATAAGTGAATAATTTGTTTGAACCCGTTATTGTGGTGCACTTAGGCTTGCCAGAGATAGGCTCTGTCTCCATATGACCGCTGTATACCACAGCCACTCTGAGCGATGTATAAGATGGTCGTGGTTCTGGTGACGGTGAGTACTCTTATTTTGGCATATAACAGCAGAAATCACTGGTGTGGATGTGTACCCAAACGGATCCAACGAGACCACCAATATGCCCGGTGATTAAAACGCGGATGAGACGAAAAATTTTGATTCAACTTGTTTAGCCAGTGCAATGACTACCCCTCTCTTACGTGAACAGTATTTGCTGTTTTAGACATAACAAAATGCACCAGTTAACTAGACGAAAAGTTGGGAAAACAGCCATCCGCGTGCGGTGAATACACATGCCTATTGGGCAGAGGGTGAACCTATTGCTTACGCAAGAAGTGCATCATTGCTGAAACAGATATACACAGTTATGAAGTCGGCTTACCGGCTGAAACGGTGGGTTCGTTTAGGGTTTCAAAACCGTTTCCCACCAATCGTATACTGACCAGGACGGTAATGCCGCTCGCTCCTCCTAATGCTGGATGCTCGGTTCCATTGTTCACTAAGATGGAGGTATCGGGTAGGTTGCGAGGCTACATTTTTAATTTTGATATGAGAAGTTAGTATTATTTTGAGGCATGTGGAATTTGTAGTTTGAATTACCTCGGAATGTTGTGCAACTCAAGAAATTAATCAAATAATCCTTCAGAGACGATACAAACTAATCATGCCTTGCACACGATAATGGACCATCCTGGTTGCATTCAGTCACGTAGTGCGTGACTAACTTCTGCCGATGGATGATAAATAAATGTATTTTTCATGACTCTAAGTAGCTTATTTGCAGACCACCCGCACCGTCGTTACCGCCCATATGTTTGACAAACCATTATAGGTTATCCCAAACCAAACATATTTGTGGACTTTGGCTATGAAGACCGATATACGTTCAACTTGGTCGCAAATGAGCATTATGGAGCCAAAGGGGAAAAACCGAGTTCGTCGGCGACCTACTCATCAAAGATGTCCTCTTCAACTTTTTCTTCAGATGATCAAAGACCTCAAAGCGACGGCAGAACAGAAACAAAACGACGCAAAATTCATGGGGCTGGAATTATACTTACGTAATGTTTTATTTTGTTAGTCTATGCAACCGAGACCATTTTGGAAATTTTGAGGAAATTTCGACGCCTTTTTGAACAAAAACTTGATTATTTTAGCCTGCTCACACTCAACGAAAATTACATTTTATAATTTTGAAGGATAACTGCCTCATCTGCGAGGATTTTACACATATATCAATGCGAAACTCTACCAGGCTTCATGTGTGTTACAATAAATCTTATTGTCCATCTGTCTACCTCTGTTATTTCCAAAGACAATCATGCTTGTGTAAATTTGCCTACCAATCCTTATCACATTTTATTTGATAATATTGCTTAACATCCCGACTGGAAATTGTTGTCCATCTAGATCGTATTCTCACAATCGACAGGTATAGTCGCTGATTTTTAAAGGCGTACCAAGCGTACGTAATAAGACTAATCGATACTAATTGTTAGGTTGGAACTATGTGGGCATCAGTCAACGAAACTGATCACTGGAGAATTTAATTAGGCCCAAAAGCCGTGGACATCTCAACTAAGGTCTCTGTTTATTCAAGTTGGAATCCCTGAGAATTTCGTGAACGTCTCACCGATCCCCTTCATTGTTTCTTCTGGTATCGTAAATCTTTTAGAACCATCTGCGCTTAAATGGACAAGCTATATCTGCGGGTATTTCAAAAGTTTGCGGAATAAAATCACATTGGTTCCTACGCACGTGGTGATTACCCAAATAAACGATTTAATTGATTAATTAGTTCTAGAATCCAATGATGCAGCACGGCGTCCGTGGATATTAAAGTGAAAAATATCCACTGCATTGGTATATAGTCAGCCGTCAAATATTTCTATAGAACTGGTTTCCTTTTTGGAAACCGCATCGTTGCTTACCAGTCTGACAGTGTTACCGCAGTGTTCCCGCTTTTCTAAACTTATTTTACACTATCAACCCATTTTATGCACCAGGGTTCCTGAGCAGTTTTG
The DNA here is from genome assembly GCA_948099385.1 of Fasciola hepatica. NCBI lineage: Eukaryota > Metazoa > Platyhelminthes > Trematoda > Plagiorchiida > Fasciolidae > Fasciola > Fasciola hepatica. The sequence goes on along the minus strand of CANUEZ040000012.1, from coordinate 281,787 downwards.
ATTGAAGCTGTGTTGCTTGCCGTGGAAAATATTTGTTTAGAACCTATTAACTGTGAAAACGTGTTTAAGCATATCGTTTGTTCATATCAGATCGCTGATCATTTGAGGAACTGACGTCGTTGGATCGAGGCGCCATTATTTTCACGTTTAAAAGTGTCCTCTTTAAATCCACTTTTTAAACAATCAAAGACTGGTCACAGTGATAAATTTATGTGCTAATTTGAACAACTTCAAGGACATTGTTCATTATTTCGATTGGCTTCTGGACAGGTGCCGAATAACGAACTGAAATGGCTCTCTTAACACTAACGGAAAGAGGCTATATATCGTTCTTCTATTAAAGTGAGCTTCCTTAGATGAGTGTCTCCATTCGCGGTCGTCTTCCGCCGGAGCCTTGAAAAACAAGCGCGAAAGAATGATCTTTCTTGTGCACTTCTCACGAGTCTCAATTAATCATTTAAGTATTCACGTACAAGTTAGAACATAAATAAATTCAAAAATATTTCTCAATTCGTAAGGTTGTGTACATTCGTTTGTCAAACTGTCTGTAGGCTTATAAAGATGCATTCCAAATTCACCATTTGAATTTATAAAAAATACATGAGTACTTCTCTGGAGCCTGTTTAAATTCCACAGCATAAATGTAGCCCATTTCAGGGACCACGGAGAATAAGACCCTAGGGATTGTTACTTTTTTTACTCCGAGTCACTGTTCTCTTTTACTCCGAGTGTCCTATAGTAATTAGCAATGGGATATTTAATTGGGTCCTCCAAAATGAGTGAAATCCAAAAGCGTATTTTTTCATTGTTCTCTACAAATTAAAACAGACTGAAAATAACCTTTTTTCCATGTCAAACTTGGCAGCTAAAGAATTCACAATCTGGTTGACTTTGGATAAATCCTGAGGTACAAGCAAAATACAAAAGATTCAGTGATAAAATGTTTGAAGTTTTTAGTTTATTTGGTAAACCGAAGAGTCTTCATGGTTTATGAGCACTTGCAACGAGAACACTTCACATTTTTCACATATTTATGAAACATTGTCAGCCGTGGACAAACAATGAACCATTACCGGAAACAAGTATCTTGGACACAGGATCGTGTTTCTTGCTTTCAGTGTTAGACAATTCGGGGTAGCCTGGAGAAGATTACTTCAGATGAAAACTAATTATTAAAGCTTCTATCTCTCACACACTGGGAGCAAAAAAAAACATCTTCGCAGGAATACAGAAAGATCCGGGATTTGACGAATATTTTCCGAAAACTATGGTGATCAAACTCTGTAGTTTGTTCTGGATAACGAAATGCCCCCCCCCCGGTTGGACTTGGGCCTCATAAGAGAGACTTCGTTGATTACCTTAGTATGTTGTTGTGTATGAAACGTGTTGGTGCCATTCACAGCCAGTAATGGAAGGGTGCTAAATTGTGCAGCGTATGCATTCAGCATAACCTCGTGGTTAGGTGTTCGACTGACAATCGTGCACCCTCGGTTTAATTCCTACTTGAAACTCGTTTGATGCACACTGTTGATGATTTCTAACAAGAGTGAAACAGGTGTATTGCGTTTCTATGGTTTTAATGGTTAACCAAGGTTTTATCCTACAAGATAAATCACCTACAAAACAAATTTTTTTTTGAAACTTAATGAGTATAAAACTGTCGTGTTTACATGTTTTTCCGGTGTGGAAATAAAGCGAGGTCTAATGAGTTTAGACACATATTCGTTTATATTTTATCCGGTGGTGTTCATAATAAACTGGTTGCTATTCCGTTCAACATTTACCACAAACCCGTAATGATAATAGCTTGTCAGGCTTACTTTTGAGCAGATGAGCGTGGTTTGTATTTCGGGAACAATGGACGTCCCCATCGTCGAGACAAGTGCATTGTGGATCAGCCAGTGGCAAATAATGGCAAGCGGATAACGTGGTAATCCGAGTGGTTGTACTATGCGTCGGGGTCGTTGTCACCGACGTTGTCGTGTCTACAGCTGCTGCCGCTGCTAGTGCCGCCGGCTGATTTGGTTTTCTGTCGGTTTTCGGAATATGATCCTGTGACTGGCGCCTCGAATCCCCGTTCATTTGTTGACTTTGATGCTGCTGACTTTGGTGTTGTTGTTGTTGTTGTCCTTGTCGCTGTTTTGGAAACTCTTTTTGTTGTTTGCCGTGGTGCTGTTGTTTTTGCTCCGGAAAGCACAAGTGATGCAAACAACCGGTAGTGCAGCCACACAACTGTGAACAGGTTTGGGATTCCAGCGAATGCTGACTCGTGTCTTCCGTTTTGGGGTACACACGAACAATAGTCTCCGGCGACAAATGAAGTGTGTTAGCAATTCGGCAAGCACCTGAAAATCAAACAAGATATGTGTGTCGGTGAATTCGCAAGCATGCTCAAGTTCTCATAGCAAGACTAATGCAACAATGGTTTGAAACATTTCATAAATATGACTTGGACGATAGGCGTTTCTAAACGAATTGGCAAAACGTGCATGAAGAGCAAACGGATGTTGTAAACAACACAGTGCAGATTGGCCAAATCATTGATCGCAGCTGGAATGACACCTTTGGCAAAGGTAACTGGTTTGATACGCGTATAACTGCAAGAACATTGAGTTTTATTGAATATTCAAAGTTCATGCACACAGGACTAAACGTCCACCATGTGATAACCTAAATCCTATCAACTTCAGTGATTTACAAACGCTAAGAAGGCATTTTATAACTGTTTTTCATCTGCTTCTTTAAGGAATTTCTTACCTGAAGTTTCAAGTTACATTTGATCAAGAGAATAGAGTTGTTTTAATTAATAAAGAAACTTGCTGCTTTGAAAATGATCATCCGAGCAAGAGATGGAGATAAATCGAACGAGGTAAAAGATTATTTATTTTGCATTTGTTTATGTTCCACACAGATAACTACTTGAAACATATATTAAAGCACAAAAATGGTTAGAGCCGTAAACTGGGCTCGAAACTGCCCCTAATCCTTTTGTTGTGAGAGGCGAAAATAAGGAATAACTTCAGTAACTACGCCTGAATAAACGACAGTGAGATTACATCATCCGAGAACGACTAACAAGGTAAAATATGGTAATTATCCAATCAAAGATTCTCCGAGCAACGCGATTAGCGCACACTTCACGGAGTAGCTTGTCCTTTCTGGTTGAGTAATTCTTGTTTTGTTCACCGGACGATCTTAGTTCATGATCCTTTGCGTATACGGTAAATCACTGTACACAAGTAGCCGTGCGGAAGAGAAACTAGGAATGCTTATGAGGACATTTGTTGGCCGTGATACAATCTAATTGTTTCAGTTTATCAATACCTGACTGAGTTCTGTTAATGTGATGATGATCTTGTGGATTTTGCTTTGTGACTTACCTTCTTCACTGAATAGACGCTCACAACACGTTTACAATTCATCAATGGGCTGTTGTTGTGAATGACTTTCGGAAGGGACTCAAGAACAACGAAGGCGTTCTGTTATAAACAACCAGCAGATTTTAATTACTATAGGAGATACTAACATGAGCTTCAGTGGGGCTTGGTGGAAGTGCTTTGCCAATGATTCTCAACACGAATGAAATAGCTTTACATTAACTCCATGGTTTCAGAGATGCGTAGGGATTTGAAATTGTAATAGGAATCATATTATGTAAACTCAAATCTCCTAATAATTACACACATATTCCCAAAATATATAAAAATTGTAGCTGAAGTTCACGAGAGTGAAATTTTCAAAAGAATGAATGTTTTGCAAGCCAATTTTCTTTGATTTAATTGAATTGTACTTCTGAAATCACCAACGACGACTGCTGTCTTATTCATAATCAGTCATGCTTACGCAATCAAATGAAGGACACTAAACGGTTCCGAGGGAAATCTTGTTGTAAACGGTTAATTTACACTTGAGTGCTAATTCATTTGGTATGTGTCAACCGTGTGCATTACGTCCAAGCTGTCGGAAGCCCTTCGGGGTAGCTCCTGGTGGTTCGGCTGATCAAACGCGCGGGGTACCAATGAGAGGATGACGTCCGCTCGTTGATCATCAGCCCCTCCGGGGTTGACCACTTATAATAGTTGGATCAATCCAACTTTTTCCCTATGGGTTTTTTTATTGGTTATCTAAAATTACACAGCTTTTATAATACTCTCTCCAGGGTAGGCTACTTTAATCTCATTTTAATCGCAACGAGGGTGAATGAACAATCAGTCCATTTTTAGAATCATTCGGTGATTCTTCCAAAGTTATTCCGTCGGCTGAAAAGGCTAACCTTCAGAACGAGGGCAGTTTGTTCCAAGTTTAGACTTTTGGTTCAAGTAATGCGGTATCGTATCTGGATGATAGGACAAAGTTTCCTCCGCTAAAATTGATATCAGCAGAGGTTGAAGAAGTGTCCATGGTTTAGACCAAATTCAAAGATGCAACATATGAGGCAACTTAGACAAATTCCAAGCATTTTGTGAACTCGTCTACATTGCTGTGATCACAAAAGTAGTCAATAAATGTTCGGCTAGACTGCTTTATTGAACCATAAGATATCATTTGGATCACATGTCCAACTTATTCCTGTCAAAACTTTCTGACAGCTCCCTAAAATGTTTAGACATTTTGAAGAAGAAGGATATTCTCTAGGCAGCAATACATACTGGGTTAAATACTTTCAAAACCACTAAAAATCGCTTCCAAACAACATTTTTTCCCAGTGTTATTTCTACTTTATACCTTTATTTAGTCTATGAAATTTATAACGTGTGAACAAAGTTAAATTATAAATGGTAGGAAGGTGGTTAGTCTCAAAACCTTCACGCATAATTGAGCACCGTTCGTCCGAAAACAGATAAATAATAGTTCTTAATAATCCACCTGTGAATGTGAGTCTGATTTTCGCACCTACTGGTCACACGATAGGCGGTTGGACTAATTTGGGCCACCTCAGGCTATTGAGTCTTCATATAAATTCAAATGAAGTCTCCATTGTTGCTATGCTGAATATTTCTTGTGCATTTGTCCAACTGTGTTCATGGATTGTCTGCTTAAGTCGCCTAGTGTGATCAGAGCTTGGTAATGAGATGCTCTCAAACCCATAATCATTTTGGGTGTTTAAATTTTCCAAACCGGTAATTATTGGAGCCTTATCTATTGCATTTTGGTATTTTCTGGCACGGTTGGAATGATCAGCTCTAACAACCGGGAAGTTTCTTATCATTTTGTTAAACTCAGTTTTGGGATCATTTTCAACATCAGTCAGTCACTGGTGACATCATCTTTCCACTTTCAAGAAAGAAGCCATCGACTTGTATAAGATAGAACAGGTAACTTTATGAACAATCGGAGAATTTTTTGTTCGATTAGTACCACTGGGCACACTTAGAGAGAACATAGATGAGCGAATAAGCCAGTGTTCAATAGTTCATACTTTATCTAATAAATCTTAAGATATGAAGACAATTCAAAGGATGGGACCAATTCGATGAGAGGTTTAAGTGATAGAGAGTATTGAAGACAAAAAAAATTATTGTTGAGGATTAGTTCAAGACCATAAGTGATTTCATTTTATAAGTGTTGCGTCATTTTCCGTCCGGTCTGTGGCCTGTTTTGAGCAACTCCTTTGACATCCTCTTTACTTTTTACTGATAGTATAACATAAGTTTCCTGTGGACTAATCTGCAGGGAGTTTGGCACTTGACTGTTCATAGGTTGCTGCTATTGGTCTTGACGTTGTTACTCGCTGCATTGGGTCTGACGACGTGGGTATCCGGAGCGATTCGGACGGCAGCTTTGAAAGCAACAGTTACACAGTGACAAACAGCAACGGGAAGTATTTCTGACAGGTTTTTCACTGGTCTTCTGGGCATGCAGCTCAAAATTCAAATATCTAGATCACTTCACATATTGCAATCAGAGCGAGAAGAATGATCAGCCCGAGTTCCATTCCGTTTTACCTTGAACTAGAGCACGTTACTACTGACTACATTCCTGCATATATATATATGTATGTATGTATGTGTATATAGTATAAGGATGGCAGCTATATTTCCAATTTTTCCGAGTTCAGAATAAATTTGTACCCGGATGTTGATGCTTTATGTACTCTACACTGTTCGATTTTCCTCGTAAATGTCCAAATTATTGGTCTTTCAGTTAGGAACGGACCACGGGCAGATTGTTCGAAGTATCTTTTCCTGAGGTACATCTTTCCCCGATGTGCTCGATTGGAGAATTCACTGGCCAACACAAAATAAAAGTCTCCAAGATTTACTTTTATGTATTATATCTCCTACTCAATATTTGGTACAATACAGTCGTGTGTCATAACCAAGGTTGAGTTTGAATTGAGGCCGCCACAGATCACGTCAATCAAGCTCATCTGGATTCCAGTCCAGCATCCCATGGGTCCCAGTAAACAGCGAGGCTACTAAAAGTGTGTTTGTGGTTCCTTGTATCTTTCGTTTCTTTTTTAAAGATAATATTTTTGCTGCCTTGATTATACGACAGTAGACAATAACTCCTGAAGTAGGCTTCGAGCATTAAAGACAATAAGGTCCAAATTCCAAGGGGATAAAGATTTGTCTGTGCCGGCCATATATTCAGCACTGTGTAACATTCACTAATCAAGATGTGCACAAATAAAACCTGTGGAAGCTCTGTCTATTTCTGCGAATCAGGAATTTACCGGGATTGCCGGAGCATCATTTTTAGCACCGGTCAGTAAAATAGCGAAGCCACAGAAATGGACGGTATACTTTAGACATCCTACGTTTGTTATTTTGGGAACATTGTATTTTCAGCTGAGGTGATGGACTCTTTGAAAAAGGTACCGCTGAATGCAGCGATTTAAGTGGAACTCGTGAAAATAGAAAAACAAAGAAGTGAACCCCATTAAAAATCAAGTTTTACTCATATTCGTTTCAGATTTACATGAAATTATGGTTTGAATAAAAGCTTCGTCTGTGTAAACTTGTTTAACTTTGAACGAGTAAGTTCGTTTATGGAAAAACTTACGGGGCCAAAATATTTTTATAAATTTCACTAATTTGTCTCTATTTTTCTTGAAAAAACAATGAGTAGTGGAAGAAGCCTTAGAAAAAATTGCACTCTACTGTATCAACGATGAAGTGTAAAATGTTATACGTGATACTTACGTGATAACGATTCCAGCTCTCTGCTCTGCGAGAATCGATCACTTAGCTTTCCGTCTTCTTCATCTTCATCTGTGTACCAAAGAAAGTGGTCAAATGTCATGTGCCACCAAATGAACCGAGCTAATGGACAGAATGATCAACCGCAATTGTCAGTGCATTTGGTTTAAAGTAAATATTTATATTCCGTCTACAATGAGGGATCACTGAATATTTTCACTCGTCTGGAAAAAATATCAACAGTTTCCCGCCTTATATACACACGCTTGTGAATTGTGGTGTAACTTATGATGTTCTCGTCCGAGTGTTTATTCAAAACACGCAGAGAACGTGTGCAAGTAACTGCAGATGCAATAACTCTGTCACAAAAGCAGTTGGTTCTGGTACGTTAGATCCACTTGACATCATATTACATGTTTCCAAATCACTCCAGAACCATCCCTTAAATTTTTCTGTCCCCTGAAATTCTCGATGACTTGAGCAATTAAATGATTCACATAAAAATTAGCAGGTCCCGTCTCCAGCAGTAGCCATCTCCTGAGGAGGCCACGCCTAAATGATGAAAGTAATCCTCCAAGTCGTGAACAAAAGTTGAGCCGTTGTTTTGAGCACTTTCACAAGGTCATTGCCGGGAGTCAGTGGAAACCAAAAATTGATCTGCGTAGCCCTCGGTTAATCGCTTATTGGAGCTGTTGCGCGCTACATGATTGTTATTTACGAATCTTGGTAACTTCCAACTACCTGATAAAAACTTGCTTTATTCTGCTGTGAGAACTGAGATGATTTTCGGTCTCAGCTTTCCCGGGAAAAAACGACATATGCTACGCTATTGGCTTATAAAAAATTTATTTTGAGAAAACCGAGCCTTGAAAAGCATGCAATTATTTACTTAATCACCACGGAGCGTGCTGTTGATGGAAGGGCATATCCATGACAACAACCCGAGCACGTCTAACTTTCTGGTTTGCTGTCGCCTGGTCGAGCATCCTTGAGTGTTACTTATTACGTTTAACAACATCTACATGACGGTTAAAACCTTTCGGGGATAGGCTCAGTGTTGCCATCGAGTAGTGGATCATTTTGTAATAAACTATAGAAATATTCATAAGTAGTACAACTCCTTTACACAAAATGCATACATACTGTCAGATATTTTGAACCTTTTGTATTCTATGCAAGCTACTTGAAACGGACTGTCGCTTTTGAATGTTTAAGGTTGCTGCATCATCTATCAAACAGTGGTGGGGTTCGGCTACCGAAATAGCATGGCCTTTGAGTTGCTTCTTCACCCTGCATTTTCAAAACCGTCCCCCACCCCTTCCTTGATAGTTCTGGTTATAACAAACATACCTAGACACGGTTGATGAAGCAACAGACGCTGGAATAAATCACATCGGTAGGTGGGACTTTCCTGTACAGTCGTCATCTTTTGATAGAAATTCAAATTCCTCACGTCGCAGCGACATCGCGTGACCAGATTCTGCAACCAAACTTGACGGTAACTATGGAGGCAGGCAGTCGAGTTCTCTTGGCACACTTTTGATCGGGGATGGCATTGATTAATTAGAAATGAGAGAGCAGTCCTGTGTCCAAATCATGCAAAACACGCGACCGGGGTGGGAATGAGAAGACCGGGAATATTATTAGATTTGGAGAATTTTAAAGATGACAAATGAGCATCACTTTTTCTTGAATCCTAGAAAGAGGTTTTTCAAGAAACCCCTAAAAGCTATACAACCGGGATTGCGGCAAAATTAAACTCAAGCCCCGACTGCTTTTCTTCTCATTACGTAAAAAATACACACGTTCTGCCAACCTCATTCAGCAGTCGCTTATGTGTCAGAAGGCACAGACGTTTATGAGTCATCTGAAGTGGGGGAAATCCATTGTGCCTAATTAAAAAGCGTCGGGAAAATAGAATAAAAATACCTACCATTAATTAAACGGTGCGATGGCCGTGTGCGCGATAAACGAGCCTTTGTGTAGCCAGTTGTACACTTATGATGGATTATCGTGCAATAGTATTAATGGGGATGTAGATGCTGAAAAGGATATACTACTGGTTCAGTTAAAGCCGCAAATGGTTGAAACTATCCAAAGAATGAATCATTTGACAATAACTGCATTCAGTTAAAAGTCTTGCTACCATGGATGAAAACCACATGACATTTTGTGGTAAGGTTACCATTAGTGATGCATTATTTCTCTGGCCTAACAAATAAATATAACTCACAAATTGAGCCTTCGTGCTCAGTGTCGTATCCTGGATATAGACGCACTATAATTATTTATTCTTGCATACTCCCCGTCTTTCTATTATTTCGCGATACGTCCAGTTCTTTGGGACACGGTTAAATATAAACTGCTTTTACATGTACATTACTTCTGATCAGCCGTGGTGATTTTTATCTCGGAAATTGTTTCGTACAACAGAAAATGAAAGATCCCCTTCTCTCATCGGTACTACCGTTCGCGCGAAAATAAACGCTGTATATGACGGTTTCCGTGACAAGTAAGCGAAAAACTCACATCGTGAATGAGATTTCTGATGGCGACCTAAAAACGATGCAAAGCAAAAAAGCTGATTTGCTGCCTTGGCCTCCGACCCGATTAAGGATTCTATTAAACTTAGGAATGTAAGAAGAAAGCATTGTATGCTGAGTATTTTTCAACAAAGATATCTGTTTGGTTAAGAATGCTGGCGAATTTCACAGTTGTGATTCACAAGTTTGGTTACATGAATGAATCCTTAGCTGAGTGAATCGAACTTTTTAGGGGCTTTTAAACAAGTTCGACCATCATCATGGCTATTCAAACTTATGATTTTCTGGTTCATTGAAGGGGGTGAAGGCATCGCGAAACACTTGGACCACCGACAACTAGACGTGGAATTAAAGTAAATTCAGGAGACTGTTCGTTTCATTAACTTCCAGTTCGGAGTCAAAAAGCACATTTTAGAGGATCAAGATAGAGTAGCAATGAGTATCGCGGCAAATGAGGTGGAATGAGCGTTACAACTCGCAGAGAAGACTATACGAAGCCCAAATGATAAGATCTAACAGAACGCTAGTTTGATCTGCAAATTTTTACTCAAGTTGAAGTCGGTGAATTACCGTTGCACGTTTGTAGCCGGTTTCAGTAAGCTCCCGTAAGCATTTGTAATAATGCACTTTACTGATCATGGTTTTCAGTGGGCGCAAGCTTCTCTCGCCAAACCAAGACTTTCACCGCGGTTCTCATTGGTTTGGAAAAGAATGAAACTTTGCGTAAATGCCTATTAGACAGCGAGAATAAAATGCCCATTGGAAGTGTATTTTTCACCGAATATACTGCTGACGTGGCATATTCATCTGTGAGTATATATTCTTGTTGTTATGTAAAAGACAAACTCTCTAACATTTGTTGGCAAAACCGAAATATTCCATTCACGTACTCGCAATAAACGTCATCCCGACACCGTTGCCAGACAGACGCACATGGCTGCAATTGCGTTGGCTCTGTTTGGGAACACTCCGGCCTGAAAACATCTTCTTGCTGTTTACAGTCCAGATCACCGGGCAGACAAAAGCATGTGAAAACCTGATTCGCTATCCTGGGCTCGATATGTTCGTAGAATCTACGCAAGTTTTCCGTGCACGAGGATGACAGGTAGCAACCGTTTCGCACGGAACAAAGTCGTACTAGTTGAACGTAATGCGACAAACAATTGTAATTCAACACGCAGTTGCGATAGGCATCGTAACAGCTCACCCGACTTTCTACAGAAGAAGAGAAAATTGCAAAATTAGTTGGTTCTGTTGAAACTCAATTTTTACGCGAGTTTTTCAATCGCATGTGCTTCAAAACCAATTGAATGAACCACCAGTTCGTAGTTCTTTGGGATCGTATCATCATATGCATCTCGATGCATACAACCAGCCAAAGTAATTAGCTAACACAACTAGAGAAAATGGAGTTTTGAAATTTGGGCATTGAGAATAAACTGTTCCGGATAGTCAGAAAATTAAAGCGAAGCATCTTGATATTTGGAGTTTATCCGAAAGGCATGTTTTGTGGCATCTTGAACACCAACGGTTAAAACTTCGTACTCGCTGGAAAAAGAATCAGGTGTTTGAACAAGAGTAGGCCTCATATATTTAACTACCTCACAGTAGTTTAGCGGTCTACTTGTCTATACATATAACTCCCAAACTATCAATCAGTCAGTCAATCCATCAGTCTATCTATCTATTTATCTATCTATCTATCTATCTATCTACCTATCCATCTATCTATCTATCTATCTATCTATCTATCTATCTATCTATCTATCTATCTATCTATCTATCTATCTATCTATCTATCTATCTATCTATCTATCTATCTATCTATCTATCTATCTATATGTGTATTTATGTATCTTTTACTGTATAATTGGTTAAATTACTTATATCTACATTTAGTTTTCCTTCCTACCGTATACTCCACTTAGTTTTCATCTTAATTGTCTTCCTCACATTTTGCTTAGGCGCCAGATAGCTATAACGTGAACAGGTTGCATTTGACATACTCTCTTCAAAACTAATTTCAAACTACTTACAAAATTCCTGAAAATGAGGCGTACAAATTTTTTTCCTGTATGCTGAAAGTCCATAATACTTTCGACTAGGAAAAACTGTTCGAGCTGGAATTATTATCAAAAACCCTGAGTTAGAACTGACTCCTATTACCACATCATGTGTTCCTAAATGACTACCACTATGTCTCACTACTTCGTCCCACAAAACACGGGGATTCTATGACCAGCCATGTACCAGACTGCAACTAGACAATTTGGCGACGAATATTCGATCAGATGAAAACAATAATTTATATCTACCTTAGCATTCGGAAAAACATTTGGTGCATCTGAGGTGTGGACCTCCGAATGCTGGACGTACCAATATGACGGAGCCGTGCGGGAGGATTGATTGGTTGACTCAGTAATTGAGTGACTGATTCGTTGAGGTCTCCTCGTTCAGCTGTTTCGGAAGAAACTGTGGTAGACGCAAACTGGGCTGGCACAAATTCCGACCGGTGGATGTTATGGTCAATCAGCATTGCTCTTTCTTGAAGCATATCCATGGGATTTGTGTCTACTGAGCGTACAGATTGAGCATCTGTTTAGGACAAACAATAGATATTTACACAACTGTTTATGGTGGTCCGTATCTTTACCTCATTCGAGACAACCCAGCTCAAACCGATTGATTCATTCATCTGAGAGGGAAAATAAGTACGGCTAAAGGAACAAGGAATGATTTTACGTGTCCGCTAGTTGCTTGGAAATCGTCTACTCAGTTTGTAGGCCTCGATTTGCAATAAGTTGTAAAAATGAATGAAGATTATCTAGAGAATAAAATTTTTTGAGTCTTAAGGAATCGAAGTGGGAGAAGCAGTATAGAATAGTTGTGGTGACTAAATACTCTACTGAATGATTCTTTTATCAGTTGGCTAATACCTGAGTGAACACGTGAAAATCCGTTGTCAAAATAATCAATTTTGTAAATAAGGGTGTTCGATCACTGTCCTGTTTGTCCTTTGAAAACTTTACTTTGGTTGTACTGCCCCGGTAAATATAAACAGAAAGGGTTTTAATCTTTCCGTTTGTCTTCTGGTCGGAATTTAACTTTTGTAAATACTTTATATATATTCAAAAAGTTTTGGGCGAAATCGAGCTTGAAATATTACTCGAGAACTACTTATCATTAGGAGTACTTAAATTTCTTTTCAAATCTGGTAATTTATTACATACAATACGCTACTTTGCCATCCCTTGTGAAACATATCATAACTAGGCGGTTCTCTTCGGTAACGTTTATCAGGGCGAATTCACGCATTCGGTTGAACGTTTGTTCATGCTACCGTGGGGTAAGCAAATGTAATTAGTTGGCTGACTTGTGTTACGTCATTTGCAAAAAATGTTCTCCATTGCCACATTGGGACTTCCAGTTTTTTAGGGAATATGGATAAGGAATGTTTTACTTCTATGACGCGAGAAATCGTGCTTTATTGTAAGTAATACAGCTCAGTTCCTAACAAAACACAAGAAACTTCCACATTTCTCATCCAGCCTGATCCTCTTAGAGTTGTGAAAAAGAACAATAGTTTACTGAAACTGCTACGATTTTGGTAGATGGGAAATAAACCGTTAATTACTTGTCATGCAAGTGGAAGAAAATAATCCTTCGTGCTCTAGTAGAATCTTGGTTGAGGGCTATGAATGCATTGCCTCTAGTTTTCTCATCTTCACACATGCCCGCAGGCGATATAACAAAACGACTAGACAGCATCACTTTGGTAAACATAACTTGAATATATATTTTACGCTGCTTGTCAGGAAAGCTTCCGAACACACACAAGTGTCCTTTTCAAAAGAAAGCTTTAAATCTAGATTTATTTTTCTCTACTGTAATTGCAGTTAGAATACAGTATAAAGCTTGATGTTGGAAGGTTCATAATTCGTTGAACTTGAGATGTTAGAAACTCGATATTATACATCAGTAGCTTTTGCGAAGCAAGCGACAGCCCTTTGTCCAAAATTGTTTTTTATTTTTACTGCGTATTTTCCATTATTTATTGAAGACTTTCGGCTACTTTCTTCCATTTTATTTTGAGACAAAAAACAGTTACTACTGGTTGCAAACATTCGCCACAGATTTTACTATATCCTCCTTTTTCAGTGTTTTCTGTGGGTTTAATTATATTGTAAAATATCTTCAGGTTTATCAGCCTTTGCCAGTAGTAAATCGTTAGGTTTGCTATCCAATCTGAATTCGTCTAATTAGCATGTCACGCGCGATTTCTCAATGACCTGCACAATGAGAATGTGAAGGTGTAATTAGATTGTGACACTCTCCAAGATCACACAATGTGATACGTGTTTCAGCAGAATGTGAACGCTGTTTTCCCAGTGTACAAGTAAGCTTTCGAAAAATAAGTTCCAATATATGGTTCAAATCTAACTAACAAAAAACTCCATTAGCTTCCACTGTTCTGGATGCTATCCATTGTTCTTGTTTTCTGACTAAAATCGTTAAAGGAATCTTGGAGAAGTAACACCTTTCGCAAGAAAAATGTGATCCCCCCCCCCATCTTTCCCTGATTTGTAATATGTTATGACATTCTGGTGCTCCTAACTGGCAAGAGTGAGAAGTTTTGAGAATCGAAAAATGACGGAATATGAATAGCAGAGTCGCGTAAAATAGTTCGATTCCTGAAACTAAAACGTCAATTTCTTACCGATGCACTTATTTTGCAAAACCCGAACTTCATAATCCAGGCAACGTTGTCTTCTGTTTGGATTTGTTTCTAAATCACACGTACAATTTTTCGTAACTCCATGGGACTGGAACTGTTTGTAAGCTTGGTTGCATTGAAAGCTGAAAAGATTTCAACACGTATAAAAATAGATTACAAGAAAGAAAATCCAGTTTGCTGAATTAGTTGTTTCCCCAGGAATGTTAGATTAACGGCTACGAAGTTTTTCTAATCTTTTTGCATCAGACGATCCTAGCTTCATGAACTGCGCGATGTCAGCAATTTTTTGCAACGCTGACTTACCTATCGTGACCCGTGTTTGGTAAAATTTGAGAACTCTGACATTCAGATGAATGGGCTATCCGAAAACCACAAAGGTTATGCGCTAAAACAGATTGTTCTCTTGATAATTTGAAGCCACATATAGTGCTTCCGTTCCAAAATGTCTCCTGAAATATTTGTCGTGAAAGACTAGTTGTTCACGCCCGAAGTTAGTAGTCATATCACTTCGTGCTTATATAAAGCAAACCACTGAGTGTCAACTATTTGTATGAAACCGACACGGAACTGTTAAAACCACACTATCGTAGGTCACTTTTTAGTCCCGATGGTACTTCTGCTTATCCCTATTGAAGAACAACCAGTTTTATGATGGTAGGATGATGGTTCTTACTTCGTGGTCAATCATTCTCGAATAAATGAAGCAAATTTCTCTGAGCACATTGCAAGTGATATCACGTCTTTGTCGGCAGCACATGACTGATGACTGAAGTATTTTTCCCAATTTATACTGTAAAAATGTGTTAAAAAATATTTGTTCCATTTTTCCAAGTGGTACGGCTGTGATCACGCAAGTGATTCATACCAACCGGTTCGGTAATTTTGATGATGCACGTTCACAATATAGGCCACATTTGCAAGCACGAAATGACTACTCTGAATTAGTGCTTCTTGTGCCGTTATGAATAACTCATTATGGATGTATACGAAAGAAGCTTTACCAGAAGTCAAAACTTTTTGCTGTCTTGACAAAGACAGAAAAGTAAATCAGCAGTCAAGCAAGAACCTAAGTGAGTGAACATTTGGTGAGCAACATTTTACGCATTTTCTCTGCAACTCAGCTTTGTTTTGCAATAAATAAAAGACAGCTCATGACGAATAACCGTGAATCAAAAATATATGCAAAGTTCACACATATAATCTCTTATCATACGGAAATCGGATACAAAGCGACAATGTATATTATATGCGTTCGTCTCGAAATGTTCCCAATGTAATCCGACTTTTCATTGATGAGTAAATTTAACATTTGATTCCTCGAAACAGGTATACAATAACGACCTTTTTCATACGAGAAAGCATCTATCTCAACAAAAATAAAGAACCCTAAGCATTCACAGTTCGGAATGGTAAAAATTGATTTATTGAGTCTGCGAGTTAAGTTAGTGAAATAAGTGTCCTAATTTCTGAGATTGTGGTTCAATAAGCCTATCGCATTTTTTGTCACTCATGTTGCCCGTAATAGAAAGACGAGTCAGTTTTTAGTCGAAGGTAAGTTAGGAAGAGTTCGTTTTATTGTGCTGAGAAGTATATATCAGACCGTACTCCATTAAGCCGATTGTTCTATGTGACCGAGTATAACCCACTATGAGGACCTATACAGTTCTTATTGGGTAGAACAAAGGGCCTCAGTAACGGAACGATAACACCTTTATCCCTTCAAACCTTCCTGCAGGCCGATTCCATTCGGGTGTAGCACATTTTCATCTCAGGTGAATAAAATGTCTCTAGTCCCGTTTTGCATCATAATAACAACAACGGAGGCAAATCGTTCTAATATCCCCTGGTCCTTACAAAAAGCAACTAAAAAATGAGCACCACCGTAGAACTTTGCGCTTTTTAATGTGTTTGCGGTTAGCATCTTTGTTTTGGTCAGTGTAAATAACGTAGTTCTATGACTCACTTTTTTCTTGTCCTTTATGTTTTCAAGCATTGTTTGCTTTGCCCTCACCAATTTTATGAACCTTTCATTGCACACTGAATCTGAGAACTTGCTGGCCTACTTTATGTTTCCTACTAGCCGTTACCCATTGAAGACGTATACTATATTGAGCAGGTTGTTGGCAGCCGTGTTAGTGTTCGAATAATGCAGATGTGGGTTCCCGATGGTACACTTACTGAGCTTTGAGTTCATGATGTTTGCTCTGTTTTCTTTTGTTTCAGTTCGAGTAACCTTCCGGGGGACGAGTGCTGATTCTTGCGAGCTACAACACGTTCCCAACGGTCTTTGTCCTGTGAGGTGCAAGGTGACTTTGGTTTCAACTTATGTAGTGCTTATCACTGGAACAGCTACAATTAGGATTCAGTGAATTTCCTTGTAAAGTACTTGACTGTTGTCGTACCGATCGTTTTGAGATGACATCTCGAGTTTGACTTTTCTTGGCTGATACACACGCATTTCGGTGGACTGTTAGATAATGTCCTTAAGCTGATCTAACATGATATAATTACTGTGAATAAATAAAGCTTGTCACCAAAGTAATCAGATGTACTTCTCAGGCCGTGGTCAGCGGGGTGAAATGAATTACCTTGTGTACTTGTGTGAAATAAAATTGATCAGACACGTGTTATTTTTATGAGTGATCCCGTAATACTCACTTGAATTCGACCGAAAACCACGAGAACGCTGATCTGGTGATTGCCCTTCGCAAGGCGAATTACTGACTTTTGGGAATGTGGACAGTGTGTCCGGTATGATGACAGAGTTTAACAGAGAATCGTGAATCAGAGCTGAGTTCTACAACACGAGGAGAATTTCCAACCATCTGGGACGTTTGTTCATTTTAGCACAAAAACGGACATTAGAAATAAATCTTTTCGGTGTCTAAGTTCACTTGAATGTCCAGAAATATTTCACACTTTAGCATTCTTGGAAAGAAAGAAATCCAATTGTATTTCAGCTTGTTATGAACTATTTTCTCCACTCTTTTTGACAGTTATTTAGTTTACACATCCAAATTTTGTTTGCAATTTGATTTCAACATCGTTATTTAAAGCTACAAATGCAGTCGAAATATAAACGAAAAAATATTTTTCTTCCTTATGAGCTTAAAGTTTGGATTGTTTACCGTAACATGTCAAACAAAAGTTGGAAATATCACATTTTCTATAACCGAGTGTGGTCACTTTAGCTTCCTGCTACTCTGCGCAAAAGTAAAATTGCGTGACCTTGGGTAACAGGATTAATTTCGTTGAAGATCAACAGACAAAATTTGATGAAAGGCCGAATATGAGTGATTTTTAAAGTCTGCGGTTACTAACTTGGAGGCAGTAATGCTAATCGTGTTAGGAGCAATTCCTCACTTTAGCGTTGATTATGTTCATACGTAGCTGAAAAAGCGAAACTGATATAAACAAATCTGGGGAACACTGTATCACGTAGTGGCTTCGCGATTGATGGTAGGCTCACGAGAATAAAAAGGTGCCCACATTTTGGAAAACACGACCTTGAAATGAAGGTCACATGAGCGAGGGCCGGTAAACGATGATGGAGAAATGTGCATTCATTACAGAAAAATATACCTCACGAGAGAGTAATAAGGCCATAGTAACACATTGTGTATATTTTGTGTAGCGGATTTTGATTAAAAATTTCCCTCCTAGTAACAGGCGTTTTCCCGCTATATACACGTGAAAAGTGATGTTACTACAAGATGTGTAGGGCAAAAACCAAAATATTCTCCACGGATAAAGGTGTCGACTGGGTTTGATAGAAGAGAACGGCCATAGAGCACCAAATAAACCCAGTGTGAATATTTCTGTGTAAATTCTGGCACTCCATTCAAATAAAGGATGAGGAACAGTAAGCCACTTATTGTTTTGACGGACCAAAAACCAGCATTATACTCGGTGTAAGCGTGATCACTTGTTGCAACTGCGAAGAAATTCAGATTCCATTGTGATTTGTTTTGGCTTTCGATCTGGTTTCTGTGCTCCGTGATGACACTTCGGGGCTCGCAAAATCGGTACCCTTGAAAAGGAATTATACAAAATGAATTTATTTCAGTGATTTTGAGGTTGTAAATTTCATCACGCCGTTTGATGCGAGTTGGAATAAGTCACTACCATACATGTTGGGGAAGTGCTATCTAGGACTCTGTGAACAATAGTGAAGTCGTTAGGCTAAAAAAAATACGCTTTTCCAGCCAACCAGATCGGGATTGCTTCCGGGAGGACTAATTTGCTACCAAATAATGAGTATTCATGCTTACTGTGAGAATTTATTCGTGTTCGTTCACTTGTTGTATGGTTTTACAATAACAAAATCATGGAAATTTGAATGGTCCAGTTACAACTACGGACTCCCGGAAGTCTCTGTTTTAGTGCAATGGACAGTTTCCTAAATGTTGACAAAATAGGTTGAGGCGTTTTTTTTCAGATAAACGTTGAATTTTGTATCAGGTTGCGAGGCTTTTTACCGAGAACACATTAGTTCTTAAAACTACGGTTTCACTGAAATTTTGACAATATCTGTCGTGTATCACTGCAAGATTCGTCCCCGTCATTCGTTGCTAATTCATTACACAGCTTTTCTGAGAGATAAGCTGGCGGAACACCATTTTGGTAGGCTTCCAGTCCTTTTTCACGTACTTGAAAGTGACAGTCCATTTTGTGTTATGGCTCTACACCTCTCTTTCAGGAAAGCAGCACATTGGTAAATACCTAGCGCAGTCGTATCATTTATTCTACCAAATACATGACCAAATATAGGCGGCTCTTTTGCAATAACTTGTATTGCTTTGAAAACTGTTGTGGGCTTGTGGTAAGCATATTAATTGATTATTTGACAGTTAAAAAATTAACCAACTCACCGAAGTTTTTCACAAGATCTGGGCGAGCATAAAGCACGATAGCGATTGAGCGATTTTGCGCAAGCCAGCTGGCTAGTGCACTTCTCTAGTAAATCCAGACAACTTTGTTCGATTTCTGGTCCTTGAGTGATTGTTTCCTGGGTCAAATTCACCGGGATCGGATGAGTGGCGTCGTCCTTCGGCTTTGATATGTTTAGACGATAATTGACTGCAACTTTCCGGTGGTTTTTCGACGGGACCGTCAATAAGCTTTCACCTTCTGTCGTTTGGTTCCTTCCATTTGGTGGATACAGTAGAGTGGTCACATCTACAATCAGAAAGTGGTGTTCAGGCCTTAGATTTTCTTTCAGACCCTGAACTGTTAGATTTTGCGAACCACATATTGAAGATATTATGAAATGAATTATAACAACCGTTATAATTTTCGGAAAGCTATGCTTAGGCCTACGGATTCGCTTTCTTAGGCGCTACTTTTCAAACAGTACTTTGCAGCGTGCCCTAGACAGGCCTAAATCAGAATTCCGTGGCTTATTAAACATAAATAAATGGCCTTGAGACGTTGGTGTATGTGAATCTTCCTCTGCGAATCACCTCGAAGGAGGCAATCAAAGGTGATGCAGCCACAGACGTTACTGATGATGTTTTGCTTTGTAAGGGCATTTTCCGAAAAAATTAAGGAATGCTGTAACCAGTAATTTGCGATAGAAAGTTGTCACTTGTTTTAATTTTGTATTGGATCGTAAGAGACTCACCGCTTTCCTTACTTGTTGGCAAATGGTTAACAGTTTGACTGTAATCCACGTTAGATGCCAAATTTTGGAAGTGATTTTGTGCATTTGGACTGATTCCTGATTTTGGACTGGGCAAACGATTGTGTTCCAGGAGCGGAAAATCTTGCCACGCTTCCATTCCTTCAGGAAGTAACAATGGGGGTTCTTGCAAACAAGGATGACTGTTTAAATTGCGACGTAGTAGATTACATCTTGACAAATCGTCTATGGAACGACTGGGCTTGGCATCGCAGGTGCAGTGTCGGAGACCCAAACGTCCGTCATTCACAGTCTGCAAAGCTGAACGACATTCTCTTACGGTGTGTTTGTTGCAACCTAGAAGACTGCGTTCTGGAAAGAAAATGTTACCGGTGATATAACCAATGGCTATCTACTCGGTCATCCGTTGAAATAGAAATCTCTTCTTTGTGATGATACTGTTTGAGTTGATGAACAGCTTTTTTGAAAGCTTCAGAAAAGTATTGGCAATTAACGTCGACCACATTTGAATGGAAATTTCCAGTTCAAATCATAATTTAGATAGTAGGTGTTTGCATCGGTTTGCTCTGTTTATCACGGGTTCAGTGAAAAAGAATACCGGTAACTCAATGAAAATTAAAAAAATGAAATAATAAAGGTCCCCGAAATGATCCCCTAGGATTGTGTACAATTTTGGCTTGGGTTAGTTTTGATTTCTATCGACTATTTTGATCAGTTTTATCGGCTGTTAACGGGGCTTTCAGTGCAATTCGTCCCACGTCTGAAACTGCGAGGTGAATAACGAGAAGACAGAAGCTGACGTTTGTAAAAATAACCAAATGGATTAAACTTGAGAATACCAAATGAATGGAGAGACAGTGTGATAAAATGAGTTTTATGGGTTCCCGGCAATTCTAAGCTTACTTTGTGATCTCTTACCATTTGGTTACTGGGTCCCGTAAACTTTTCTCGAAATTCCCACTATTGTGGTAGAATGGTTAATTGTTCATTATTTTTCCTCCTATAAGCTGGGCAGACGTATGGTACATTAGACGGTGACGCTCGTCTCAAGAGATACGCAGGATTAGGTGACTAATTTAATGTAGAATTTGTAATATTCTATCCAGCAATTAATGTAGTGTGTTTAGCACTTCAAGCAGCGCCAATTCTGCTGGCCCGATTGACATCTCAAAGTGTAGCAG
Organism: Fasciola hepatica; assembly: GCA_948099385.1. NCBI lineage: Eukaryota > Metazoa > Platyhelminthes > Trematoda > Plagiorchiida > Fasciolidae > Fasciola > Fasciola hepatica. The sequence goes on along the minus strand of CANUEZ040000012.1, from coordinate 260,545 downwards.
CATGTCAAACACGTCACTAGTGGAATTTAGACAAATATCTGGTTACCAGTGACCAGATAGTTGATGAACAAATGGTTGGTAAGTTGGCGTCAAAGGTTATCGATCGAGTTCGACAAAAACCAAAAGTACCTTTCGCACTCTCGAAGTCACTTTATTCGATGTGTCACTAGTTGTTGGGTTGGGGACACTTAAGTGATAATCACCCGTTATCACGTTTTGCGTTTAACTAAACAAGTCATGAAACAGTGTTTTAGCCCCAGAGGCTGTGCATAACAGAGGAAAAACGGCAACAATCTTGAGTGTGGCCTCCGATTATTTTCTCCTGGCCAGACAGACATATACGAATTGTATTCACCTTACCCCCGTGAGTCTAAGTTCACCTTTTGATTCAGTTAACAGGTAAGATGTCGCAATAATTATCAACGGTAATTTTATGCTTATTTTGCTCATTATCTTTGATTTTTATACTATTCGAAACTGTGACCCATGGTAATTTCGCTGGTGTGGATTACGGAAGAATAACTTTAATGACTTGGTAGAGCAGCGTTGCCAAATGTGCTAAAATGCCATGAAGTAAAGTGTCACAATTGTTTCTTTCCAGTAGTCTTCCATGTCTACAAATACCTTATTTCACTGTGATTTTATGTGTCGAAGATTTTTGTTTGTTCTAAAAATACAGTCAAGAATTTTAGCATACTAGTTTACAGAATGCCTGGTTTCTATCGTATTAATACGCTCGGTCATGTCATTTTACGCGGATTGCTTTGGTCTTGCGGTCCACTGCAAGTTTAGCGTACCCATAAAAGCTGACGATGGAACTGGAAGCGCTCCAATACAAATCTCATCGAAGCGTGATGAATAGGCACGTAACAGTGTAGAAGACGTACGCCAAGGATGAGTAACGATGATAATCTAATTTATTACTTAGGTCCAAAATACTTCTTTCTCTAAAACAGTGCTTGACCATTAGGGGTACAGCCTCAAGGTACCTTCCTTGTTTTTGTCGCATACAGAACGACTTTGTCCGCCAAGGTAACAACCCATCCCTGACACTTAGTTTCAAGTCTTTCACGCGCGGCTGAACGGTTGCTATCGTTTGTTTTCCTGATGTTAACAAAATTGATTTCATTGTTTAGAATTGGTCTGCTTGATAGATACTTCTCTGAAAATACCAGTTCTCAGATAGGAATTAGTTCGTATCAAACGGCATCATTTCAGTCATGACACATTTCGAGAACCACGTAATTATGTGCGATCTCACCAAGAGCTGGAATACAGTAATCGTATAACACTCTACTGTGAGTGCACGAATAACCTATTCGTTCCCTATACGGTCTGTTCACGGTACAGTAATTTCACAGAGACATAAAATCGACTCCCTTGGTCCTTATGGTGCGTTTATTCACTTGTTAAATTGTGCGCTTTTAAAACGTCTTTTACGCTCTTGCTAAAATAACAACAGTAAATACATGACACATAAGATCCTTTTATATGAACACGACCCCGGCCTATTTTGCTGTGAAACATGCCACGGTATGTATCGATTGTCCGAGCGAACACGGCTGTTTATTGCCAACTGAATGAGCCAGCCTAGACCTGAAACCCTTTTACACCTACACGATAACGTTTTCAAAGCTGTTCCCTTATTAAAAAATAGAAAATCCACAAAGTATTTCACCAGTGATGGTGCAAGAGCGGTGTGTTTCTTACGGTCTTGGTTTTGTTTGTGATTTTCAACCTGATTACTAATATGAAGACAGTAGCCCTGTAATTCAAATAGGCATATCAATGAGCCGCTGATTCTGCACGTATCAAGAAGCAACCAGTTACCGAAGCACGGAGATAACTACTCGATCCTTCATATGAATAGATGAGAATGTGTTGCGTGATAGCAAATTTGGCAGCTTTTAAAATGACCCACGTAATGGTGATCGAAAGTACTCAAAGCTCCGAACAGGTGAATGCCGGTTCGTTCAAAAGTGAAATGCTGCTGTGGGTGGTGGCTGTGACGGATGCCGGGCTCTACGGTAATCTGAGCGGGTATATTATGTGATCGATAAGAGAAAAGTCAGAGGTTCTACGGCTTTTCCGTAGTAGCTCAGCTGGTAAGGCGCACGCGATGCAGATGTAGGTGTGGCAACCATGTGCGTGGGTTCGAACCCCCTCTGGGTCCTTAGTTTATCTGTCAACGTCACCTGCAGTTGGGAATACGAAATGATTCTTTTTTCAATTTGCCTTTGAAATTTTCTACCACAACAATGCTAGGAAAACTTGCTCAACCTTTTTTATGGTTACGCTGTCCAAATAAGAATGATGAGTTTTGACCAGAAATGTGTGAGAAGAAGAAAACACCGGTAAATTCATCTCTGTCTCCTACTGTACTTCCCTCTTTCTCTCGGTAATTCTTCGTGATCTTTCACATGAAGCGGACAGCAAACCTTATTCACTTGCATGTGGACACATCCTTTCTTTTATGATATTCTTTGCTTATATCAAAGCGCTCGCGGTATTTCACATAACTTTGTGTTTTACATAAAGAGAAAAAAGAGCAAGGAAGACTAATTGGTTCCTGATCAAAGGTATTCGATACTATGCACACAATCATTTTGATCTTGTTGGAGTTAGCATGATATTATTTACCTCCAATGCGTATTTTAGTATAATTCTCATGATTTCTTCCTTTGGTCTATGAAAATGAAACTTTCTTCCTTTGTTTTTCACGCCAGTCGTTGGACGTTGCGTCATTGAAAGTGAGAGGAATCATCAATATTTGGTATATTTGATGCATTTTGTTAGGCGCTGTTCGAGAATTCCAAACCTTAGGGTTGCCAATTGGAGCACATCAGTTTGTCTTGCAAAAGGGTCAAACAATTGCTAATAATTGTTTTCAGAACAATGCAGGCTTTTTAGCCAACCGGGAAGTTCTCTCAAATTTGCAATTTGTTTGATGAGAATACTAATAAAAAGAGTGGGAATTATTTGCAAATTACTCTTGATTTTCTAGCAATATTAACCAATTTATCAATTCACAGTTGAGTTCTTCACGATCAGTTACCTTCACTGGGGCGAGTGTTTCTTTATCAGTAAACAATTTTTTTTATCAGCCTGGCATGATTATTTTCTGTGATTGGACGTTAAGGTACACAAAGCAGCTACTTGGCTTGACCTGATTTGGCTTGACTAGTTCACCGAATATTCACGAAATCCCTTTTTAATAGGTTCCCGTGGTTTTGCGATGTTTCTTGGAATAAATACCAGCTAAATAAGAAGATAGAAATACTTTTTCACATTGATGTACTACAAAAATCTATACAATATCTGATAACCTTATTAAATTTTCCTAATCGAAATTCAAAAAGCCGGTTGGTTGTTACTAATTGTCAAATGCGCAGACCGGATTCTCTGAATTAACAACTTTCACGCTTGACTAAACTTAGCCTAATTGATAACTGTTTTTAATCTCACTCACCGTTGAGCCAGTCACCACAGAACTGTTTCAATATTTCCAGGTCAACTTTGCAAATTCCGCTTTGTTGCTCACACTGACGAACGCCTTCGAGACAATCTTGGCCACCCGATTCCGCTTGGACCCGAATCGCATGCTCCAGTGCAGTGTAGGTCTGCTGATCTGCCCCATTACTCTGCCTTGAGCCTTGCGACTCTGTCTGAGGTGATCGCATATTTGCTCGAATATCCCAGTCTGTTGGAGGAAGTTGAACTGCGTGGACCAAGCGCAGGTACATCCAGAAATAGGCGCACACCCACATGTCTGAACGGCAGGGAGGGAAAGAACGGAACGGAATTTCGGGAGACTGTCTAAACGGAAAAATCATGATTGGAGAGTTATATGAAAAAGAACGACCGTTATGTAATTGGTTCAATAAAACACCATTTTATTTTCATAGACCTCTGGGATTGTTAGAAAGTGATCTTCAATATTAGAACCAGTCTGTATAGCCCAGTGGTACCCTGTACTACTTTGATCCACGTGGGCAAATTTCGCGTCACACTCTGCATTTTTCCAATATGTACAGATAATTATTCTGAACAAAGATGGACCTCGTATACTGGGCATATATGAATCTCATTGGTGAGTCAACAATTTATACTCCACGACAAATTGTGCCATAGATCTGGTATCGAATAAAGAACTTTCGGAAAATCTGTTGTTTCCTATTGGACATTTTGTGATTTACTCTTCAAATACTTTCTGACTAAACGTTACTGTGACCTACGTGTGATCCGTTTCCGATTTCAAAAGGTTTATTTTCAACACGAAGAACTGATCATATTTCTCCTGTCCCAAGATGTACACAAAGTCTTCTTCTTTCCTCTTTCTCACGCGATAACTTTTCATCAAACAGTGCAGCAACAGCACCGGTGTGGTCTGTTTGTTCTAGGACCCTTAACCTTATTTTGTCTCTGCTTCTCCGTTTGCGTTTCTCTCCTGAATCAAATGGTGAATGACATTATCCAAAGGACAGACAACAAGATCACTTAGCTGATCAGTAGCTTAATGTTTGACCTATTCGCGTGTGGGTTAGTTGTATTACTAGACGGATATAAGCTGCATGATCACTATAATATAAATCGGACTCATTCTCTTTCTAAATAAGACTAATACGACTTTTTAGTGTTCCAGAACTCTGAATATGAACCATTACCCTCATCAAAAACTAAATATCATTATTACATGTATATATATATATATATATATATATATATATATATATATGTGCATATGCATACATAGATATGGGATAAATTCATCTATTTACCAGTAGTTTACCGAGTCAGCATGACCAGCGAGATATTAAATTGACAAATACTCCACTTGGTGAGGCATAAAATTACCTATCACTTCGATATCTGACAGAAAATCCACTGGAATCTGTTTTGTTTCTGTTTTACTTCTTTCGGGAGCATCTTCAATTTTGATACGTTTACTAATAATCATACTGCACAATAAATCTTTTTTCTTGTGTACATCTGAGATGAATTTTATGAAAATTAATCGTTTTTTTTAATTTATACGGTTCAGTAAATCATAACTGTTGCACTCGTGGTGTTCATCTCAATCCCCACCTCAGTTCGCTCCTTTCAGTCAGCAATATTCATAGTTTTGTTTTGTCAGCTGGTCTGATACTAGTTTCTGGATAACACATGGCCACAAATCATATGGAACATATGCTACTTTGTAGATTTTTTTGTTGTTAATCCACTGTGATGGTTCACCGCGAAACTCATACAAGTATAACATTAGTCCCCAAGTATGAATAGAATTTTAGTCATTGGGAATTATCTGTTTTAAGCAAAAATATCCCAGAGCATAAAACCATGAACACATTGCTGATAGTAACTTATGTCAATATAGCCTTTAACGCAAATCATCTGCATTAGGTATAGAAAACTACGACCAAGTACTATAGTGCATCTGTTACGTCCACTAATTTTTTCAGTGCATTTTCAAGACTTTTGTAGGCCGGATGTCTAGTTTATCGCATCATACTGTGTATTATAAGAAGACAGAGAATCCGGCACTCGTCGAAAACACAACGTTGTCTTATTCTTTAGACACTTTTTGTTTCTACAGTACACCGGTCAGAAGCTCTCTATAAGTGACAACACGCGTATTCCCATCATCCATAGGGTCACAACAAGAACCGGTCGGCAAAAATCAAACGCATTCAAATTCGATATTAGAGTTATCTGTATCGCAATACGAAAAGGACTACCAGAGAGCATTATTTCCATGCAGTGAGAATTTCTAATGAATCTTTTTGTGCCATTTCGAAGATGGGTGAATGTAGGTGGGCCGCATCCTCTTTCGGTAGATCGAAGTGCCGGCAATAAGTGTCCAAGAATGGTGGTCTAATGCTGTCATCGCAAAAAAATTCGAGTCGTTTTGGCTATCATTCGACTTTGTATAATACGTAGTGCAACCTAGAGGGCTCCGAAAAAGTTGTATCATGATAAGGATTTCTCAATAAACTATTTGGGCTTAAAAAATCGGTGTCAAACTTGTTGATGAAGTGTTACCATCCATACTCTCGACATCGAGCTCATTTGACTCAGGAAATAGCTCTCTACAGTCTATCAGATCAGACGTCTTTGAAGGTAGTCGCAGACACGAACGAAGAAATCCTGGTTCGGTGGTCACACAGCGCGCTTTCGCCGCCCAGAATCAAGAATGAGGTAGGACTCAGCAAAGCAGATCGATGGTTTGGGAAACAGAACGCCACTGCTTGTCCAGAATCAAGGACAAGTTTAGGGCCAGCGAAGCTGAGAGATGGGCCAATCAGTGACCAACAGCTGTCTGAACCGGCGGGATTCGAGTCAGCCAATCGATTTGCAAGCAAACCAGCAAGCCAAAAGGTGGCTTATCAATAACCTTTGGGCGAATAAGTTTGCAGGCAAGCATTGATTGTGGTCACCGAATATCTTATATAAATTATCTATTTTGTGTCGATAAACTGAGGTGGTTCGATGACATACTAGTCTTCTTACTAGAACTAGCGGGACGGATTAGGACGTCTTCCTCTTGAGATTTGTTACCGCAGGTAATGCGTCACTCTTTGTTCCTCAGAAAGCCGGATACCTCATAACCAAGGACACATCCAATAAATTTTCTTGAGATTTTACAGCAACACAAATTAATAACTCTTTTTAGGTTTCATTTTTACGGTTGCTCCTTAGCAATCCTGATTTCGTCATTTTGAGGAATGCATTTTCAGGGTTGGAAAAAAACAGTTATTGCACTCTTTCATATTGGACTTCGAGGGTAAAAATGACACTGGTAATGGAACACGGGATCACAAATGGTTTCCTAACTAGGTCGGAGGACTCCACCCCTAGTATCAACGGGAAAAATACGAGAAAGTTGAACAACATGTTATGCTTTTGTTTGTAAGAAAGCACCTTTCAGTTTTTACTCGTTTGAAGGATCTGAATATGTTTTTGAGTCGATCATGTACGTGAATTGACAAATTAGCTGAACTCATCGCTGCAATGTAGTAAAGGACAGGAAACTTGGCCCGGAACGACTCTACGTTTACCAGTCGGGTTAAATCTCAGTAAACTTTGTACCAGTGTGCAATTTTACATGCTGTAGCTAAACCAGTTTTAAAAACTTTGATAACAGGAAAAATCAGATAACAGTAGTAGACTTCACATGTTCTAGAATGAGCAAGACAAAGCACGTTCATACGTGCACAAGAAGTTGATAGAGCAGTAAAATATTGTCCAGTAAGAAGCATAGAATTTTGGTGTTCATCCAGGTCAAATCAAGGTGTATCCTACAAAACGATGGCATTAATAGACTGACCACTGATTATATCACGTTGACTGGTATTGAAGGGTTTATAAACCTAGAGCCAGTTTTAGCCAAAACGACCTCGAGCTTTGATATATTGTTTGTTAGGGAGATTCTTTTGCCGAGTATCCAGGATTTTATTAACAGTTTATACCCATTGGTTCCACTTAATATCGTTAGCCACACCTTCAAAATACCGTGGTAGGAACTGCTGGATTGTGAACTCTTTTGAACTGTGTACCATTGGATTTTATTTGGCAGTGACTAAGACAAGTGTGATAGGGAGTGTCCTATCGTGCTCATAAAATTCGTCTGAAAAGATAGTCACCACAACCCGTTGGGCTTTCCAGCCTGGTGAGCCTAGCAAACCTCTGTGAAAACGTGGCTCACATTTCAAAACGTTGTGATTTATCATTTCTGTTCAGATGAATTATTTAAGATACTCTAGATAATGTGCCGATAAATGATAACAGCTCTATAATTTTCGCGTCTCATGGAGCTGTCAGCTTGATAGATGGAAAAATCATCCCACCTTCTGCATCCCTGTGTAACCAGGACCCTTGTAGATCGATAACTTCAGCACTTTTGTTTATTTTAATTGCAGTTTGAAAACTGTTGTCAGTTTTCGCAAAAAAAAACGGATGTTCATTACCAGAATTACGGGTTTTTGGACATTTCCGCTAACAAAATGGGGATCTCACTTGGCATCTAGCCAGATGCTTCTCTTTTTTCCTCTTGTATTTTTGCCCGTAGCAATGAACTTACTTCTGACCTCACTGCCACAATGCAGGAAATGCAAGCCTTGTGCAACACGTGGTGTTGGGACTAAATCACATACGAATAACGATCAGTGAATCGACAAACACTGGTGGTTGCCATTCGACGTAGAGCAAGGTCGAATGCAAGAGCCTCATCCCGACTGTGTTGCTCAGATGATGATGGATTCGTGTAACTAGACAAAAACAAGTTATTTATTGGTGAAATTGGAATTCAAAGCAGCCTTGGGAAAACTCCAATCAGATGTCCTGATTTATTGGTTCAATAAACGACTCTGGAGAGGGGTGGTTAAAAAATTCGTATTTTGCTGCAAAAGTGTTAGAATGCGAGATTACTGATAATTTCTCACCAAATACGGAAAAAGTTTTCATAAAATTATCATTGTCCATCATATTAAAAATTCCCACTTTTAGTCAGGAAGCTCTTCTTATTGATTATTTATATCTTCTGTGGAATTTGTTTTTGTTGTTACTGAGAAGCTAAAACTTACAGCAAATTCTGATGGATTTTGCAATTTTTAGGTACTCATACGAAATCGGTACCTCTGACAAGATAACGCTTACAGCACAGTCGTTCCGTTCTAATATGATAGAGATTGGAAGTTGACAGAGTTCAATAAATGCATGTGCTCTCATATTTTCACTTAACAATGATAACTGAATTTAGAGTAAAAATACTGAGACTAAACAGTTCGAAGCCATATTTCTTATGCTACCTACCAATGAAGTACTTTTCTCAGGATATAAATTATACATCGTGATTTATGTATTGTCAAAACTCATAGACAGAACATATTCTTTCTAATAGGTTGTCCCTTTATAGCTTATACTGTAACAAACGGGTGTTGAAAATATGCAATTCTAAATTCGCTATTGTTTTTACATTAGTTCCAAGGTTAGTCGAAATTGCCCGACCTTGGTTACCATGATCGATTTGCCTAAAGCTGGAATGACCAAATATAACAAATGGTCGAATATGATTGCTTTTGAAAAACCATAGTTTCCGTCACTGGTAAACGAATGCGGAATCTACGGTGGTCAGTTCATTTCAGCCAACTGTTGATCACGTGTGTGTTTGTGTGTGCCTAACGGAGCATGATAAATCATCTCGCGGTTCAATGGCAATTTCGCGGTTGATAGCAAGCCCACCAGAAAAGCCATGTCAGTGTGCTCGGAATTATGACCATTACATGAAGGTCATGCGAGTATCATTCAGTAAACGTCCATTTTGTCTTCGCAATGATGGAGAAATGTGTACGAAAAAGCAGACAATTCCATAACACTAGCGAAACATAGGAAGAAACAGATTTCTGGTAAAGTGTGAGACATGTTTCTATGAGGCATGTTGCACGGAATATTTTTGTATGTGAATACATGCTTTTTCGCTCTAGTCGCGTAAAACATGGTGTCACAATAAGAAGCCCAAAGAGCAAATAATATATTCGCATAGATTATTCAGTGGATTCCCAAATGCTATTGAGAAGAAGGATTAAGTAAACTAGGCGGTTCCATATTTTTGCACAACTTAAAGCCAGCTTTGTGTGGTCAAAAAAGTGTCCAACTTGTTGCAATTTGGTATGCTTTCAGTTTTTTCTTTCTGTGCTGTATACAGAGAAAATAAGAGCTCACAAAACTGACCCATGATAGTGAATCAACGCAAAACTCATGGTTTTGACTTCAAGGTTTTACGACTCATCAATCTGATTGAAATGCGTCGCACTGAATCATGATTGGTCTTATTGATTGATTGTTTTCATGACTATCTGAACAACACATAGATTTTTTATAAGTAAATGTTTATTGCTTAGTAACACAGCGTCAGTCGACTTTTCGATTACCACGGATAACCCTTCTCAGGACCGTCTTTTCCGATGATAAATTATTACCGAGTAATGACCACTTATCTATAATATATCAAATGGTTCATTGTTTTCCGATACTCTCTGAACTGATATGAGATCTGGTACGTTAATATTTAGGTTTCGTTGCGTTCAAAACGTGGATGTTTCCAGTCTTCCAGATCATATTTTCCAGAAAGACTGCTTTGTGCGCCGGTAATGATTCAGGTTATGCTTCAAATGAGGACGTTCATCTTACAGCCGTGGAAATCTCGGTTTATCTGTTAAGTTGTTTTAACCTAGCAAAACCGTGGACAGTTCAACAGTTCAAATACACAGGGAAAGACCTGACTCACTAGTGGCTGAAGGGTCTATTTCGTTATTGGAAAAAAGTAATGGCGCCTTCTCCACGTTGAACCCAGGAGCCTTGATGGAGCACAAAATAACTAGTGGTGTCATAGCTGGGTAGGTAGACTGTAGGTCTAAAAGCCTTACTAATTCACTGACGACAGAGAAACTTCAACAGCTGAATAGCCGGAGAGTAATACACATATCACAAACTATGGTAAACGTGTGCAAGTAAAAGAATGCCTCGAACGTTTTCATTTGTGATTCACATTTGTGCACCTTCGTTCATCGTTGCCTTGTACTTAATGGAGTCAACTTTATTCATATTATCATCCTAGATCCAGCATGGCGAGGGAACATTATCCGAAATGGCATTTGTATCGATCACTAAGTGGTAGGTGCAGGTAGCATACAAAGTTCGTGCAAGGTTTTATGTAGAGAGTAGATCAATTTCAAATCAAACCATTTCATTCTAACTTCAACTGAACCTGTATTCTACTTTGCTGTATTCTTTGATATGCTTTCTTCCTAAGAACAGTGAAATAGATCCTTCCTCTTAATCCACCGGATGCTCCTTATTTTTGTGGTAATGAGCTTCGACTTTCAGCGGGTACAATCGGTCGAAGAATGAGGCCAGTGTTGGGAGAAACGGCGGATTTAAAAAGCGGAACAGTTATGGGAGAAAATCAGTGTAAAATAGGGTTTCAAGCCACCTTGCAGGACTAAAAAGTACCCCTAAAAGCAAGCTGCGAATTGATGAACCAGCGGTATTGGGAAGATTACCTCTAATCTATCCTGGTTTGTCTAATAAATTGATAACGTCTCAACAGACTAATTAAAAGGTAGAAGGTCGTGGCAATTTAATGTCATGAACACATTCACCAAGAGGAAGTCTGTCCAAATCAAAGCTCATTTATTTCATCCTGAATTTCGGCAGTCGCATATTCGACTTAACTGTATCATCTATCAAAATTTGAGGCATCTACAAAAACTGTTTTCTGCGCTTGTCATCCACCTGTTGCTGGTGTACGTGTTTTGCTATACTTTAGCTGCCTGTACACATCACTTTTTGGAAAAAGCAAGAATACTTTTGGTTGCCACTTTGCCAGCATCCTTGCTTTATTTCGTTCAGCGCGGTCACTAAACTTTCTACCCATGAGAGGTCGTCCTTCTTCATTAGGTTAATCATGACGGAGAAAATGTCGTATTGGGAACCAATGCTCTTCGCTTCTCGAAAAAACTGCCCGATTTGTGGAATTCTACGCTCCACTTGCCCGGTATTTTCGTTCCCTAGTGGCAGCGGCAAACCGCTTCGCTAAGTGACCTTTATTATCCGATGAAAATGTCACCTTTCAGAGTAAATCAAATGTAGTCAGCAGTCTGAATAAGACCTTGGAACCAAAACTTAGAGCGATATATAGCACTCGAGACAGAGGACTATTCGATGATTTTGGTCGCACTTATGAGTGAACAGTGATGTCATTTAGAAAAATTATTACTCACCAAATATATACTGGCATCAACTGGAGGAAACACGAGGTGGGAGACGAGCCTGTTTTTGCAAACTCCACCCTCCAACTAAGATAGGGATGCAGAGAATATCAATTTCCAAGGTTAAAGGCTCTGATCAAACTAAATTTAGAACTACCAAGGTATGAAGATGTAGTTATGCTGAACAAATGGACTATGTAAATTATCTTAAGTTATTTTTAGATAGTTTAACTAACCAAGTATTTTCGAAGGACCCATTTTTCTTCCATTATATTTTTCATGGTTGTGCCTATAATAGAACAAAAGAAATTCTACCATAATTGCTTGATTTCGCTTTACCTGTGGTTCAGAAGGGTTTCCTGTCAGTTACTGTTCAATTCACTGGAAGAGTAAAAACTCAGTTCCTCTCATTGTGAACGTTAACTTCAAGGTTAGTTGGGTGCGCTTCGGTAATGGCCTTTATGGTTACCTCGTTAGCGATGAAAAGATCACCCAGAACTGATATTTTCAGCATCTCCATAAAGTGGACTAATTTAGAACTCCAAATGTCCATAGGTTCGATTTTTTGTGAAGGATATTGCCCAGGGTTTTAACTGGAATGGGACTACCAGTAATCGGACTGGTAGTGGTCAAACGGTCATCCTGGAGGGCTTTCAACTCTTCGGTCCCCGGGGGTTCGAACCCCGCTTCCACCACGGCCGGTCACTTTCCCTAGTTGGTAACCTCCAAGTGGCCGCAACCCCTTTTCTGAAATATTGTACCGTCATTACCCAATAAAAGGAAGTGAACAGGAAGAATGTGAAAAAAGGTCAGAAAGAAAATTTACAAAGAAACCCGAAAATACATATTTCAGAAGTGGAAGACCCAGCGTATCAAAGAACAAGTACTATTTTATGCACACTACGCTGAAAAATAGTGCTACAAGTACCTGGCCATAATGTTGCATAAGAATATTCCCAGGCACTTCTACTCTATGTTACGCTTAAGGTGGCCGCAGTTTCAAACACGGATAGTACCACATGATATAAAGGTTATCTTACAAGCCCGACAAAAGATGGCACTTATTGATTTTTTCAGGGGATTCAAGCACGACATCTGTCTATTTGGCTATGGATTCGTTCCTCATATGGCTTCTCCGTATGTGCTGAGCCATAGAAGGCTTAGAAAAAAAGTTTTTTTACCTAGGCGTTTCCCCGGAGAAATTATTTCCTCTCCGAATTCCGATACATCACACTAGCCAGCAATATTCATTTGGATAGGAATGAAACATGTATAGATTTTTGAAGCACTTCCGTAAGAGACCCCTCGAATAGGGGGAAAAACTTCATTGTTATGACTGAACCAATCCACCAATTCTGCTGGAACTTGTCTGCTGGGAAGGAAATAATTTTTCAGGCTAACTCTGGAGACTATTTTTCACTAGGGATTTGTAAATATCTTCATGCACCACGAATTGTCTGTTCATTGTTCATTGTATGACTTATGAATGTATGCGCTACATCAAAGTCCATTTCATACGGTTGCTCACTAATAGAGCAGATTTTTGCGTAGTCGTAAAACGTTTTCTGTTATGAAGAGTACAGTCGAGGGCCTACCTACACACTAGCCGTAGGAGTCAAAAGTGCAAAACCTGACAGAGCATAAAATAAAGATTTCTTTGCAACCAACGTAGGCTTTCTATGCCAAACAGACTACGAAAAGTTCCAAAGAACAGTTACGCAAAATGTCCATTACTATGTATGGACTTTGTGGTCCTTATAATGTTTTGCCTAATTCAATGTAAAAAACCTTGTTTTGTTACCCTTAGAGGCCCACCTTCTTCCATAGTTGTGGGGGACTGGTAGTGGTGAAAATATGGTTCTATCTAAATTTTTAAGCATATTTATTCACCGCATACAATCGTATCACAAGGGTTATTGTCCTAAAACAGCGTCCTTATTTGATAGTTATGGCAGAACGAAGAAGTATATGGCACTATACTGAGGCTTTCATGTACGGGAAGAAAACGTGCTTTACAGACACCCGTACGCAACAGTTTCAACAATACTTGTAGATATATGTTTGGGTATTCTAGTTTGTGAATGTTTTCTGACTTAAAGTGAAAAGCTTGATATCTTTTACTCGTTCTTCTGAAAAACAGTAGTCTATGAAATCTATTCGGTCAGTTTCTCACGGAATAGAAAGACTGATTTCTGATTTCGCCAGTGTACCTGAATTGGTTAAAGAGATAGCTTACTCAAACCAGTTGCCACAGCCCCGGCTGAGGCTAAACATTTGCGAAGCAGTGCGCTGATACACTCGTATACACTTTTCCCGTAGTCATTGTGGCCTGCTTCATATATTTAATCCTTTTTGTGGTCAACTCTAATTGCACTTGGCGGCTCGCATTACCAGAGAACCCAAGTGGGACGTAAATTGTGAAAAGAAGAAGCAAAATATTTCAAATTGGAAAAAATCGAAAATCAATGTACATGGGCACGTACACTCCATCTTAAAGTGTGAATCTCAATTCTGCCTCTTGAACTGGACAAAATAGGAACTTGAGAATTCTAAATTTGAGGAATTTGGGTACGAACACGGAACAGACACAACATTTGTGAAGCTGTCCACTTGGCTGTGTGCAAGTACTGACCGGACTCAAAGCTGACATTGTCCAGACTGACGTTAGTCGGTTTGGGTTTGATTCGCCTTACGGCAACTCATGTTGTTTTTCAACATACTAATTATACACTAGTTAAAGGACTTTTGTTTACTCCTGAAGAAATGAAAAACTAAAAAGACCCGCGGCTATGTGAGGAACACGTCTATAAAATATGTTCCGTTTTTACACCGTCGACACGTGGTGGCAGACATCCATCATACATTGCTACTGTGCTACATGTTAAGGTTCTTCATGTTAATCTGCGAACTACGTCACCTGATCGTACTGGCCAGGTTGTACGCCGCCAAGTTTTTGTTCGAATAATGTAAGTGTTGGTGCCCGTTGATACACTTACTGGGCTTCGGCTCATGGAGTTTTCTCTCCTTGTATTTTGTAGATCGAACACGCTCAACCCCCTGCGGAGGACCATTGCTACTTGCATGTTACAAATTTGGTGCCAAGACCCTGGACCGAATGTTATGGGAGGCCTTGGTGATTGACATGATGATGGCCGTACAGATAACTGTACACTTTGAATAGTAATACGGTTTTGATGCGTCCTAATAGAGGTACTTTTAATTGGCATGCACGAAATAATAAAACACGAGGCCGAATTGGTTGTGTAGTTTTGAGGCACTGCGTGGTCAGCCGTGATCCTGTAAAATTGCCTGCCTGATGCCGGGTCCTAGGGAATCGAGTACTCCTGTGGTGTGATAGAGGAGCATGTAACCCTGTGAACAGTAGTCTTTCGTTGAAGGGGAGCTCTGTTTCAAGTGAACACCGGAACACCAGTAAATCCATTATTGTCTTGGAAAAACGAGAGCTTTTCCTGTGTGAATCAGGTCCAGCTGGGCGAATGACAAGTGAAGACTATATCAATCGAATTCAAGCATCGAGCTCTGCTGTACAATCATTTGTGCAACTTGTTTACTTAGATAGGGAAAACCCTGAGGCTACGCGCCTTTTTCTAACAGTTCCTTAGGTGACAAGAATATCAACAGAGAAATGGTTGGTATAAGTTTATGCTATAAAAGAGCATCCTGGTACACTTTTATAATCGTCCGAAAAGCTAGATAAAATCAATTTTTTTCTAGCAGTTACCTCTTTGATGTTTAAACATCCAATCAGACAACACGTGGAAGAGAATACACGACTATTTCCGCTGACTTGGGCAGTACGTAGTCTACAACGACACGTTCCCCCTGTAGACCACACTGCTTTCCATTCAGTAAACATCCAATTACTTCAAATTATTTTTTCAGAAGGAATAATTATATTTACTCACTTCAGCATTCTGACTACAGCCTAAGGTTTCCTCTGTTTTTAATTACACTGAACCATGTAAATGCTGTCCAAGACAGTTTCTGCGTTGGTCGCTTTCCCGGTTATTTTCCTGGTGTGCGTTACATTCTTCATTGACTCTACATGTTTAACTCAAAGGCAGGAATGTGCAAAAGTCACCTCACTTTATTCTGATTCTTCAACTTCAAAAATGGACTAAATTAAACAAAGGAAACCAAAATCTCTGTCTTAAAACACAAGAAGTAATGCTCAGTAACGGCTATAGGATAAGCAACTAATTAACCGAACCTCAGCAGAAAACATTTCTACACGATATATTGTGTAATATTTTGGGTAAAAGTTACTTTCTTCTCTATTACTTTGAGTCAACGAGCGACAAACGAAACACTTACGGATTGTGAAGTTACCTTTAATCACTCGTGTGAATATTATGTGCCAAAGCTTCCTCTCCTTTCAATGGGATTGAGTACAACCCGAATTTGCCCCGCAAACCGTGCATGGTGTCCCCATTTTGAAGTAGGATCTCATATTCCACATAAAATAACACACGTCATGTATGCAGTAAAACAGCTCCTGAGACGTACAGAACTCTGATATCAACCTCAAACAAGAACTGTCTATGTAATTATACAACCTTCGTGACCAACTCTTTGAAATTTTACAACTGGGCTAAACAGATAAATCCCTTTCTAGTAGGCTATATTAGCAAAATATTTCAGGTCTTCGTCAATTGGAGCAAGCCGCTAAATAATACGAATGACTTTCTTAGATTGTCACTTCTACAGTAAAAAGTCAGTAGAAGTCCCTGAATTACTTCAGAACGAATGATTAAGAGATTTTCATACTTCAAAGAAAGAAAGAGTAGGGCGTAACCTCAAATGGAAACTTCGCATTCTTCAGTTTCATTATGTCTTTCCATGTTCATATGAACCACAATTTTTCCATGGTCCGCTTTGAACGAGAAAAGAACGTCTCTTAAGTGTGTTCCTACTATTTAACCATCGCACGATAAGGTAATATCCATGCCTTCTTGCATGCACTAAACTCAAGGCTGATCAATCACTGATGAGAATAACTGCTCCTTTTGTGACGAGATAAACCATCGTTTAGCAGTCTAATGCGGTACACGCCTCCATCTGTGTACAATGCTAGACCTATCTGTTTGTTTTTAATCTCAGGGTCGTCTCTAGCCGTCTCAGTGAGTCACTATGAAGTGTTTGAGCACAATACGTATGAAAGTCTGTCGTATCCCCAGGACCATCTGTTCAAGAGAGGTGTACAATGAATAATATACACAGAGAACCGTGGATAAATGTGAATCGCAATCTTTAACTGGTCGGTGATCAAAGTCATTTGGCAAATCTCATGGGCGCTATAATCAACGACAATCCTGATAACACTATCCCCGTGAAGTGATTCGGCCGTAGGGACTACGCGACAAACTGACTCGCATAGGTTTCAAGTAATAAAACGTATGTTATTCTATGGAAGATTTTGAAATGTAAATTATCTTACTAGATTACAACTTAATATTTGTTTGTGAGTCAGCTTTTAGTTTCTGCATGAGAACGTTGGGCACGCACTTTGCCTTATTTTACTTTCTACATTTAAAAAAGCAGAAACACCTTAGAAACCGAAAAGTACGAGACTTTAAGGAAGGAATTTATTCCAGAACGGGAGTGAGGGACAAAACTGCACCAGGCGGATACTTCTGAATTGTAAGAATGCATTCGTTTATTTCATCAGTCAGTTATGTTCCTTTTGTATTCCAAGTAAGTATGGTACAAAAAAGAAACGATATTTAATCATGTTTGAAATTGCCTGCAATGACAGTTGACGCCCAAAAACCTCGAAAGTTCAGCACTTGGGATTCTGTCCAAACCGGAGCCAGATAGTCTTCATTCAGCGAGAATTACTGAGGACTTCGTCTATGGACTTCAAGGGTATCTGGATTGTTTAGAGTACTTCAGTTGTTTAGAATATTTCTTCTTGCTCCAGTATTTCGCATAGCAACAGTTTGTGTACTAATTTCTACTTCTTATTCGTCATTCAGCATCTTGTTTCGTCCGAATTTATTGGTCAAACAGAGAGCTTCAAACAATTCCGTAGAGCTTCGAAGCCAATTTGGCATGATCGAAAAGAAAATGATTGTTAATGCACACTGGTCCCCACTTCACTCATTTAGATTGAACAGTTCAGAACGGCGAATATATCTCTTCTTCACATGGTATTCCTGAATGTGAGTATGCCCATGTAATCTAAACTCAGCCAACTTTGACCACCAAGATCTCTCAGTATCCGAAAAGATCGGAGAACAAATAATCGCCAGTGAACATCTCTCTTCTGAACTCACATTCCTAAACTGGTTTTTTATGGTTTAAATGCTTGTTCATTGCGATCCACGATAATTACTAGCCTGCGATCACTTGGGAAACAGTGGTTGAGTTTAATAACTCACTATATTTGTGTTTCTGAAATGTGATCCCAGAACGCCTTGGGTTGATTTATAGATTTTTGATTTTGTCTAACAATTATGGCTTTGTCAACCTCAGACTTGCGCGCCAGCTATTGAATTATTCTTTTAGGGCTTCAGTAGTATTACAACCCACTTATTTATCCAGTTGTCGGCCTGACAAAATCCGGCTATTGTTTTGAGGAGTCCTGTCAGAATTCTTTTTTAACTAAAGTCTCGTATCTCGCAGTTATATCATCTACAATCCAATTTGGGAGAACTCGTCTTTCTGGTCTTTCGATTTTTTCTCTGGATCTGTTTATGTCTTTTACAAGCTACGCAACTAGAAGTAGCATATGTTTTGACACACGATCTTCTCCTAATTGGCCTTTTCTTACCCGTGATTTACATCTAATCTGATCTCAAAACTCATCATTTGTTTGTTAGAAAGAGTACTTCAATCATACAGCTCGAGCCTTTGAATTCTGAAGACAACTGTCTCCTCTCAGACGCATCTAGATGATGGGCAGTTTATTAACCCCTAAGCCCGAAAAGATTACGCGTTGGACCGGTAACTGTTGGACGAATGCGTTTTACAAAAAGGACGCGTAATTCCTATTATACGAGCAATGAACTTCCAATTCACTTTTTCGTAGTAGTTTGTTTCGGAGCATCAAGACAGCAGTTTTAAGAAGCACGATTTCCCACGCTGTATGTTTATAAAAGTCAGTAAACAATAAAAAACATTAGCACAGATCCTGTTTCAGTCTTTTTCTTTCATGGGTTGCTCAAGATCTGTCTCCTGCAATTTGGGTGCTGGATACCTTGAATATTGCAGGTTGAAAAATAAATAAAAATTTGAAACATTTATTCAGTTGGTGGAAAAACAAATGGTACATGCAAAAATGAGGCTTAAGTCAAGAAGATCTTCGGTTTGTCCCTTGATGATTCTCGTATGCAATCTTAATTGTGAAAGCACATTAAATTCAATGAATGGCGCTTATTTCAAGGGTTAAGTAAAAGATAGTTGATGACCTTTTTACGCGTCTTGGAGTATGCTTATTTGCACGTCTAGGATCGGGGTGCTAAATCCCTACACGAACCGATTTGCTCTCGAACAAACTCGGCCTCGTCATTAATCAAAGTGCACGGAATTCTATCAAACTCATCCTGTTTTTATGCTATTAAATTAGAACCAAACCAAGTAGGAGACGAAACCTGGTATAAAGCAGCAAAGTACTACTGTGCAGAACTTACAAATCAAAGTTAAGGATGGAAAAGATAAACTGATTTATCTCGAAAATTGAGCTTGAGAAGGTATAGAATAGTACTAAACCTACTCCTGGGATAATGGAAATCTTTGGACTGGTTTGAAAACCCAAAGACCTTCGTTGATGTTCACTTGTTTTCGATATTCAGCCATGTGTTATTGGGCGCTATCTACGTCACGTGAATGGTGAAAGGAGATATCTCAAGTTATACATTCTGATTGGAAGCAGCGATCTCTTGTTGGTGAAAGTAGAAGCAATACACAAATCTCTAGACTCTCCGAACCGGAACGAGGGCAATAACTGGCAAAAGCATCGTATGAGTAAACACAAGATATCCGGAGAAATTTTTAAATCAATAATGGTGGGCGGTAATTTTATAAAGGATACCAATCATTATGATGCTAAGAGGAAAAGTGGAATTGGAGGACAAATTTTGGAGAAGACCAAAAAAAGATCCTCGCGCCGTGCCCGAGTGCACTTGCCCGTACCATTGGATGTAATCGTGTGAAGCGTAAAATTATTTTTGCAGTTTCCACCGCATCTGCTTTACAGAACGAAAAAATCAGTGCCTTGAATGCTTGGTCGTCATTTTCAAAATTAAGAGGAATGTGCCAAAAATCACATCACTTGGAACGCTGAATGGAACGATCTGACGTTTGATCCACAGGCGGGCTTAATAGCATTTCACACCCATCTGCGCATACTTTTCAAGACAAATCATTTTACCACTTCCGTTCCTAAAATCCGTGAGCACGACTCATATGGTATTAAGATTGACACTTCAGTATGCCGGTACCCCCCCCCCCACAGTTCACTGGTTCCAAGATAATCGCAGAAAATAGGGTGAGCTTTTCTTGCACTACACTAAGAAGTAGATCGACCGGAAGTGACTGAATCCGTTCAGAGCAACAACAGCTTAACCGTTGCATTTATCTGCTGAAATAGCTGTGTCTGTATTCGTGTACCGTGAAGACATAGTGGATAAAGGGAGAAAAATGGTGACTTACCGATTACGTGAGAATATTTAGGGGACATAAGTTCTATAAGAAACCGAGACTTTAATGAGTTTTTGTTGACACTAGCATCTTCTACCATTGATTCTTCCGAAGAATGAATACAGGGATAATGTGATGAGAACTGAATATGCAAAGTGTGAGAAAGAAATTATTTCTGTACCTAAAATTTTGGAGAATATTTTAAACAAGTTGTATTCAACTCTATAAGATGTCAGATTTACAAAATCGTTAAACTGTTCAGTTTTTTTAATTTATAATCTAGTTCAAGTTTTACCGTACAATAAGGCGAGCTCAGCTCTTCTTTTGTCTTGTCAAATCCAGTGGATTTTTCCCAGAAACTAGTCAGTCAAACTAATTACTATTCACTGAAATCCACCAGGAAAATATTCATAATTCATCGATTACATTTCCATCCTCTCGGTCTGGTTAACTTTGGAGTCTTTTGCGTGTGAAATGCAAAACATGGGCATCCTAGGAGAATATGGCTGAGGCAAAATGGACGTATACTGCGTATAGCTGACATTCACTTTAATCAGTCAATCAGCTGACTCAGCAGAACAACCCGCTTTTTATACGAAATCTTGTTGGTATCAGCAATACATGAGAAAAATATTACATTGATAGATCTCAAGTGGCGAAGATGTGATAAGGGGGGTGGGCAAGCTTATTAGTTTGGTTGACTTATTGAACGTAGGGAGTTTACGTATTCTGGTTTACGTTTTGTGTCGTAGTCCTGCCCTGACTGACCAAACAGAACGGATTGAGGGCGTAGAAAACAAATTGCGAATAGTCGTTTTGGAAAAAACATGCTTCGCACGCCAGATGGTGTGTTAATCTAAAGGGTGAAATTGTTCAGCTATGGTTGAGTTTAGGCCTTTGTGAGATGTTTGTATTTATGATAGGTATCCAGAAAAGCGTGTTTTCCTCTCTAAGAAGACTTTTGTAGTTGTGCATAAATCTGACTCTTCAAACCATTGATTCTCAGTGTCAACGGGTATACACATATGTATTTATCGGCCTACTCCAGTATATGTGATAATACAAATCAGATTATAGATGGCAATAACCGCTGCTACAACGGTTATAACTTCATATTCTCATATATAACTTTTTTAATTTTCTGGTATAATCAAAGATGAAAATGTGTTCAGTTTAAATGTGCAGACAGACTAAATATTGTCCACGCACACCGTCATCTTCGCTGTGGAATTCCAGCTTGCTTTATCCCCTTTTCGTTGAAGTTTGAATGGGCATGCACACCTCAGTTGCATTACAGTCAGTTTGAAGTTGTGCAACTTCTTTATGGATTTGTGCTCCAACGCGAGTATGAAAGAAATACTATTCAGCCGGTGATGAGCCTTCGGTTTGACGCTTTTCCCATTCAGTTTAGATCTTAGTAACGCTAAAGCCCATCGAACGACGTTTTACCTGGGAGTAGACCGCACAACTCGCGTTGATTAGTTGGTAAAGCAGCTGGGTAGACTGGACATTAGAGATTTCAGTTTAAAAATGTTTGGAAAACGATTACCAATCTAAGAGATGCTCACGCATCGAATTTTTTCTTTTCTCGTTCAAATAAAAGATAATCTCATTGGGGAACAATTTATCATAACATCCAAGTAGTTCAGAATTGATTTATTTTCAATTTATTTGCTACCAAATTCTTTGCGTTCTTGGAGATTTTTAAATTAAAGGAATAAAACCCCTAAGTGCATTGGATTTTTAATTTCATATTGCACAAAGTTCTCATTACCTAGCTCTTCTCACTTACTCATTAACCTTCTGTTTTCCTAACCTTCTCAAGCAGTCATGCGTTTTGCACTGTCTATCTTTCTACACTTATAAGTGTTTCTAGGAATTTCTATGACCAGCTTACAACGAAAGTGATAACCTTTTAGGTAGACAATAAACTTATATTATATTTTTATTTTTTATTTCTGGGGATCTATTACAATGAGGGAAGACTAGATTTCCACTTCTCGGCCTAAAACAATATTTGTGTCTCTGTATAGACGGAGTTCATGTATTCTGAACAGTAAATGTTATTTCCACGTCGCTATAGCGAATCTACCTTAATTATATGACTGAATGGTTTTCTAAAATCTTGAAAAACCAAGCAGTTTTCTTCACCAAACCACAAAAACGCGTTAAAAAAGATGAGATTTTTGTTGTAAACTCAAACAATTTTACATGTAAATATATGGTCTGTGACATGAACTCACCTTGGACAAAGTTTATCACATGTAAAAGCTCAGGTGTTTTGTTCGATTTTTTCTTATCCACTGCTATCTGTCCGCGCACGAGAAAAAATGTAGTCCATAGTGAACAACGATCGGTATTGTCAGTGTTCCAGTGGTTTGCTTTTCGGGACTCAGCTATCACGAGAGAGAATATCCTTTTCTTCGTAACGACTTGCCTCGCGTCATTTAATGAGACTAGTCTTGAAAGAGGGTGTGATTTGATTGGGTGGGACTGTGTCTCGTGCTACCCACGCGTTGTTTGCCATTCGTCCACATGGTGACTGATCAGACTATAGTCCCGTCCGGCAATCAAATCAGACACGTTGCTCAACAAGTAACTTGGAATCGCATATAACCAATCAGCACCATTTCAACCTGGTCACAGTTTGGTTCGGCGTTAAGTAAGCGTGAATACTGTCAAGTGTGCAGAAGGTCTGGGCTGCAAAAAAACCAATAATTCCCAGGGATATTTTTCTCTATCTCTGTTTGTGCAGAATAACAGGTACTTCCATGATAGACACCCAAAGAGATAAATAAGGAATCTCCGATCTTGCTATGCTGAACACAGGATAGCAAAAATCATGACTTACCGATCGATACATGGACCACTTTTAGCAGTTAATATATATGCTGTACATGATTTTCACCGAAGAAATTTGCTAAAATAGCGCAACTAAAATAATGTTCATAATGCTTTTTATAAGGAAAAATGTCGAAAATACCCCCAAAATGACTCATAAATCAGCTTTCATCTCATCTATCGTGTCGTTTGTCATTATCTCATTGTAACTTTTCTATTATGGGTTGTTCGTTTTCACCGGTGTTATTTTCAAACCACGTTTGGAACCAGTAAAACAGGCAATTTCCATGGTATCCCTAATCATCTAACCGAGGTAGACTCTGACAAAGGAATCAAACGAGTAAGCGGGTTGGCCTATCCGCACCATTACTTTCATTAAATCAAGCGGTTTTGTTGAACATACTGAATAGAATGAAAGCCCTTGTTACTGTTTTGCTATCTGTTCGAATGAAGTTGTGTCGAGATGGAGAATGAATTATTTCATACTAATAGCGTACAGTTCTACCAACGACAACAATGACAGACCAAGTTTAGAAACTGATTTGAACATGTTACTTTTAAGCCTATTTTAGGTGCGGAGAGTGACGCCAAATAAGAGCTTAACACTTGCATTTTGCTTCTCAAAAAAAACAATCACGTACTATTGTCAGTTATCAAACGTCTTTTCTGTAAAAGGTTACAAGGAAAATTAATTTTCGTTATTCTGCAGAATTATTAAACAATATTTCCGAGCCCTAAAAATTCTTCCGTTGTGTTGTGAAACATGCTGCACCGGAAGCAAAGATTCTTTTGGCAGCTTTGTACACCACAGTATACAGGACCAGATTATTTCTGTTCTCGTGGCATGATTGACATTTCGGCTGGTAACAAAGCAAACAAAATTCCGAAATACAAAACAATTCATTCTCTGTGTGCTCGTAAACTCTCCGTTGAACTTGTTTCCTGGATTTGACTGAAGGACAGCAACATTTATTTCGCCTTCTTTTTCACATTACACGCAGAAAATCAGTAGTTTCGTGTTCATATTTTGCCCTTCTGTCGAAGTCCGAGATAGATGACAGTGGAATTGAACTTATAAGAACGTTCGATTTCCTCTCCTTAGTGCTTCAAATCAAGCACCGAAAAATAACGATCAACTTCATGAATACTCTCAGAAAATTCGCATTAAGACGATGTAAAATATTCACTCGTTTAGATGAATGGGTTTTGTTAACTCAATTTTTGGTTCGTTGTGAATGAAAAGATCTGTACCGATTAAAATTGAGTGATATCAGTATAGCTCAGTTAATTTCTACAGTTGGTCTTATTTTTTACTTGTTGCTGCATGTTAGGCTAAACAGACTCTACCTGATCAGTTGAAATCCGTCGAAGTATTCACGTGAAGCCAACTGAGCACACAAGAATCAAGATTCGGGTCAAGTAAAAGACTTGGATTTCCTGAATAACCTGTCACTCATACTTCAATTCATTTGCACATTGGTGCATATTTGCAGCAACTACCGGTTAAACATTTTCTCGAACCAAACATGTTTTTTCGGTCTTTATTTGTTCTTCAACAACGCTTGATTCTAGCAAACACTGAGACGATTCACGTCGTTCGGAGCAAAATCAATAAATAGAAATGCACCACGTGAATTTTCACGTTCGTCTGCGCGTAGCGTTTGACGTAACTGTCCATTGGTGATTTTTCATTGATTTGCTGAGCCTGTGACTTTTTCATTTTTTCTGACTGGTATCTAAACTGTGTAAACTTTATTCATGAGGCTCTAGTGTCACACTATACAGAAAAACATGTATAACTGGCGTGATCTGTCAAGTGACTGTGGTTCTTTTCGGTAACAGAGGAACAAATGTTGAGTTTCTGCCTTCACGGGATGCAGTGAAGAACTAGTCAACTAGTGTTACTGAAATCTGGAAACTTTAAGCCTGGACAATTGCTGGATACGACATACAATTCTGATCGCGTAATAAATTAATATATGTGTGTACTTGTTTATAGGAAGATGCCCTTGAATGTTTTCTAACTTTGCGCAAATGGTCAACAGAATGTCGTATAACCAGACACGTTTCTCAGATGTTATCAACAATAAACTGTTTTAAAGAATAAAGGTAAATACTAATTAGCCATAGTAAAGCGACAAATTTTTAAAACATTTCTTGTTTTTTTATAACCAGGAGAGGATACACATATTACCCTCATCAGGCATCACAATCAACAATAAGAGGAGATAGTCATAGCACGCATAAAGTGATCAGATTGTACTTATCAACGTATCCTGTGTTGTCACGCTCCCGGCATCTTATCACATGCTGTGGTGAGACTAGTATTTTCTGTCTATCTACCGGTTTCCAAGTGACCGAAACCAATGAAAAGCTACAAATATTTAAATCAGTGGGAAAATATAGGAAAAGTGCACCTCCTGCTACGTTAAACTGGTGTTGTGTTTTGAGTTATACGGGCATTATTTATCCACTAGTCAGTCTATCGATGAAAAATTAATTCCATCCTTGGAAAATTGCCGTAGCTGGTCGTTCTTTATGGTTGGTTAACCATTATTTTTTGTCAGTACTTCTTCCGAATTATAGCGTCGATAAATTGTTGCGACATTTCCAGCACAAGCATATGTGTTCTCACCTTTTGCTATAAAACATTTGGTGACAAAATGTAAAGATGTTTGTTCCCCATCATTACTGGTCCCATTTCATCGTCCCTCTAATGCACAGCACATACGGACACTTCCGGCGAGCAGAGGAACATTCTGTTTCTGTGGTGAGATGAGATGTCTCTCCGTCAGAACCACATGCCCGGTACCGGCCATCAGTCAAAATGCTTCCCATATCAAACCGGAATTTGTTACTCATCATGTTTCTACTGTGATCAGAAGCTCCTGGTTGGTCTAGATATTTCGACGGACAGTATTGGGTGGTACATTCACCGGCCAATCTCTGGTAGACAAATCGATCGGCTATTATCACTGAAGGCGAAATCAACACAATCATAGCCCATTATTTGAAGTCTTACTCTAATAGTTTTTGAACACATCGCTAAATGCTCTGCCGTTCAGTAAAAAATACGATGATGACAAATATTGCTGTACGAATCGATTACAGGTATGGGAAGCAAATCAGCTTGCTTGTATCTTTTCCTAACAGTTTTGAGATAAATCAGTTTCCTTGTGTTTCTTTTTTTTGTCTAAAAAAACGTAATGAATCTCGCGCCTAATGATTTCTGACTAGCTTTCCCGGCTGCTTCTGTTTATCTATGGAAACTAATGAAATAAGCTTATTTTTAGTACTGCAAGTTTAATCGAATATCATTTGGTTTGTTGAATCTTTAGTCATATTTCATAGTAAGGTGATCGTATGAAAGTTGGCTTCCCTAAATGTTCTACATGTGTGATGACAAGAATCGTTTTTACACTTTTTATGCTTTTATTCAACTTCAACCTAAGGCAGACAGCCACAGAGATGGTCAAGAATTTCAAACTCAGAGTGTATCGAACCAAATGTTTTTGCTTAATCTGAATGATTTGGTTGACCTGGTACAAACACAATCCCTCGGTTAGTTTATCCATGCGAAATGAGCCAAGCGAGACATCTGCACCACTCGTCAGAGGGTTTCAGTGAACTTGCAAGATGGTCGTGCTAACTAATCTTCGAGAATTTTTGGGGAGATGAGTAGACTACCACCTCAGTTTGGTTCACCAAGCAAAATAATGGAAATGAAAACTATTGTGGCAAACAAATGAGACGAAATTTGGAAAATTCGAGAACGGGAAACTGTGTTCAACAAAAATTAAAGTCGGTCCTTCCAACTTCAAACCGTAAACATTTGTGCTTTTTGGTGTTCCCCATCAACAAAATGGAAAACAAAATTATTGCATCTGTTTCTTCTTTCTTTCCCTCATGTGTTTCATTTCGGCCACTTTGTGGAATTCCGTAACAAAAAGCCTAAATAGTGACCTTCCAAAATTGGAATATTTCGTCTGATATGAAACAAAAAGAACCCCTACTCAAACAATCTATCAGCAATGAATACCGATGTTTATATGCCTGCATATTACTCATGGGCAAAACTTTATAGAAACATTGGTAATGAACCGGAATAGAACCAGTTCAGTGTGAAACTAAATATTTGTCGTCGAATTTTTCACGGAAATGTTTTTTCTTCCATAATGTAGAAGCGAAATAACGAAGTGGTTTTGAGAAACCAGATATTGGAAGATTTTTAGCAACGCGAATAGCTGACGGAAAAGGTGCACAAATGGTATTGTATTCCAAATTTAACTGCAACGAAAATTTTACTTAGGAGGATTTTGCTGCTTGATGTGAAAAATCAGTACAAGAGTTTAGCAATAGAATGCCGATCCCACTATCCGATGGAAGTTAGTAGTCTTACATATAAAATGACATGCTTTCTATTTTAGTGCACGTAGCTTTCGTTTACGAATAGAAAACATCCATTTTCCCTGGTCTATTTACAACTGCAGAGTGGACAGTATCCACTTAAAATATGTCACACAATATTTGGATAAGTTTCATTTGGTCGAGGAGAGCCACAATGTTGGTACTTGAACCTGTGCACGCAAACAAGAAGTGAATGTTCAAAATGCATAGGGAATGGAAATTCCACTGGTATTAGTGGGGCTAGTGTCAGTTAACATTTCCATCACTGATTATTCGATCACATACCGGTCCCCTTTGCAAGGTTGCCAAAATCGAAGTTTGGTAATTTACACAGGGTGCCACTTGGTGTTTCTTCTCTTTGTACTGAAGAGAAATTCAGAGATAAACTCTGTTTGCTGTAGGCCTATGTATACAAAAATCCGTTCAAGTCAACGGTATCGGAAGAAAATTGTTTACCCAATTTCTACGAACGTACAGCTTAAGTTCTTGTGCTCATTATTGTGTTTCGCTACACCACATTTCTCGGTGAATGACTTGCACTTTTTAGTGCTAATACAATTTAGGTTCCGCTTTTAGCATCTGAGAAATATAAAGTACGCGAAATTTTTCGCAACAGAACAGACATTTCAGTCACTTGAATATGCTGTCCGATCGCGAATGAGTCTAAATCAGAGATTGTTTGAAGTACTCAAATGGTTTTGCGATTGAAACTTTGTGTCTAGTTTTAATCATCTAGTGCAAACGTGATAGGCCTTTAGGTCAGCTGATCGCTTTGGGGTGTTGTTCTAGGTAAATCGTTCTTAAGAATGGATATCGCAAATATAAAGTGTTTTTGTTGTTTTCCTCGAACTGTTTGGTTTACAAAGTCTTGGTTCGTTTGGTTATATATATATATATATATATATATATATATATATATATATATATATATATATATATATATATATATATATATATATATATATATATATATATATATATATATATATATAGGCCTACCAAATTTAGTTGTTTGTAGGAAAGTTGAAATACTGAAGCAGCAGAGGAATGGGTCTTCCCCAGGCATTGTCATACGGTAATTCATATGCAATCAATCGATAATATTCCTGAACATCTGTGTCCAACTCGCAAAGACGAGATTTCATCACTGGCTGCAACAGTTGCGTTCATTAAAATATTCAATTTATTTTTTCTATTTAAAAATGTTTTTTAACGTTTTCTCATTCTATGTCGCACACATCATCTTTAAAACTGTACGGATCACACTTCGTTCTTCCACAAAGTATTATAACAAGTTAATGGTTACTGCTTGTGAAAACATAATAACTCCGTTTATGGCACCACATTTACTTGTCCGACCTTAAAATCTCAGACTTAACGACGAGGTTTTCTTTCAGTAGAAATGGAATGGTTAGTGATTCCTAGACTTTCTTCTAGTGAAACACATTAGAGCTTACTTACGCGGGTTGCTATTAGTCACTTTCGACTTTAACCCAGTCATACCCCAATTCACGTGGTATTACGAACTATGAAAATCCTATATAGTCTATCTACCACATCAGCTTATCGAATAATTAGGAGTGATGCATATTAAATAGAAAGTTGTCTAGTTATCTGTGATGGATATCATTTGGAATTATTCACATACGATGAGCTTTGATGATCATTTGTTTCTTTGCCCCAAATCACCGATGTCATGCCTGTTGCAATTTCGCATTTCTAACAAAAGTCACCTTTTTTGCCAAGCATACGATCAGGCCAAGCGACGCCAAGCGACGCCAAGCAAAAGCTCCTCGTTATCTGTACGTTTGTTCTGGTACAACAATGAAAATCTAACAGATTTGTTGTATATAGGTTCATTGGAGAAATTAGATATTTGGTAGTGACATGTTGTTAGAATAAACATGGGTAACCGTGTTGACAAGCAGTTACATAAGCCGGCAGAGTTATACAAATTACCCGAAATTAAGATAAATAGGTGGAACCAATTACCTCCGCAAAATTTCTCAACCACAAAGTTTCTCTTACTAGAAAACAACAGGCCTGAATAAACAATACTTTATTAGACGATTCCTATTCACCCTAGAGTCTCTTTCAAGGATGATCATTTTGTACCTGAACTCGATTGTTTCGAACAAAATTTCTGACATTTGAACGCAAGAGTATCAAAATGATCTTGCGCAACCAATTACCTTTTCGGCGTACCCCGTAGAAACACTGTAAAATTATCCTAATTTCGATTTTCAGCCTTAATTATTATTGTCTTTTATCAGCTTACTCAGGCAGTTCAATTTCACAATTATGTCTGTTGTGGTTGTTACTATACCTCAAGTGTTATTATTTTGATAGCCTAAAATATCAAGGCAAATGACTGAAACGAAATGAGGATTCACTACAAAGTTTTTCTGGAAGAAACTTATCGTTCGTACCTTGGTGCATATATTTTAATACTAAAAGTCTCCTAGAAGAACCTTGTTTTCCACTTCTGGAATATAAGCTGTGGGATATAAATCACAAACCATGCTAGTAGATTGATACCATAGTGACTTGTCCTACTATCTACTTATTCACATACCGATTCTCATCTTTCACGTTATTTTGCATATAATTATGCAAATTACCTTCTCTGGGCCATGTGTTATCGATCCACGGCTTTGCGGAATCTTGGACGACGTTGTTCATTCTACAAAACACCGAGGAGAGAAAATGCCGGAACTTATGAAAAGAAGAAATTAACTTATAAAAAGGATACAAAAAAGTCAAAAACAAACTCCATATTTAGCACTTCGTGAAAAACACAGTAAACCTTTGGGGATATAATTGTCCTAAATACGATACGTAGGACTGAGATCAAACACTATTAGAGGCTCAGCTTGTATTCGTTTGTTTATCTCATGGAAATACGGCTGTCAATTTTAAAAAGCAATAAAAGTTGGAAACCTTTTCCGTTTGTTTTCACTTCGCCCATCGTGGTTATATCGAGTGTGAAAGGTCATTTGTTATAAAAATGAGTACAGTGGTTTTGTTTGGACATATATCGGATGATGCTGCCTCAAATGCTCCATAAAGCATATAACTACAAGAATTGATCGAAAACAATTTCATATTTTACCTCAAGATTGTACCTCTGGTGAACACTACATTTATTCATCCGGCGTTGCTTGCAGTACTATTCTATTCTGATCTTCACCACATCATAGCTGAAGATTTATTCCTGTCACTCTCCAGAAATATTTTAAGACACCTCCTGATACTTCAAAACATTTAGTGGCACAATAAGAGACTATCCAAGTGATGTGCAACGGTCACAGAAAGATAAAAATGTCTGAAGCATTAGTACGGTTCACACCTCCAGTGACAAGGAAGTTACTACTAGTGTCCACCGACCTTTGAACGACATTTTGTCGTTAGGATCATCATCTGCGAAATGTGGCTTCATAAACTGATCAGCGGTGATCAAACTTTCATTATCGTGCTCTCAAGAGCTTGATGGTTCGAGTTCGATTCCCTGTGTATTTAGTCATTCCACCATGTGACAGCAATTTTTAGTCTTTACGTTGATCCAGTTTTATTGTAATTTGTATTATAATAAATTACTGAAATTGGAGAAATCAAAGATTATATTATAATAAAGCTCACACTGTACTAAACGATTAAGAAACAACTTTAACCTAAATAGATTTCTGATTTCTAAACTAATACCCAATCGACGTCATCATTTTGTTCAGCCACACTAAATAAAAGCAATAAAGAAGAGACATCCGCCCTGTTGCGGATTATTAAATAGTACTGAAAGCCCTTGTCGCATCCCAGCTCATTGTAGTCATGGTAACCAGTAGGTTCATTTTGCATTCAAAAACAAAGATCAACAATCTAATGGAATAGAGTAATTGGTTTTATTGGGCATGTAAATCAGCATTCGAGTAAGTTGCGAACTTGGAACTTTAGGCGAGGAAGATTTTTTCGTTGTTACTTTCTTTTCTAATAACTGTTTCTTTTTTTGAATGAAACGTATTTGTTTGTTTAAATAATAGTACAAGTAAGCTGTGTTGACATTCGCGTACATTTCCAGTGACTGTGGATGATTTTCCAAGTGCGAATATTTTCACCAGTTTTAAATTTTAATTCTTTTTCATTTGTTGAATCAACACTCACGGGGTTCATAAGTGTGCCATTAATTTTCATAAATGGTGTGTGCATTTGCCACGCTGTAGCGTTTTCATTTTGAAAAGAAGCAAACTTTCGACAGTTTGTCCGCTTGCTGTCACTTGTGAAAAATGGCTCCCAAAGATTTTTCCATAAAATGTGGGCGTTTAAAGTTAAACGTTGTCTAGAACAAACCCACAGGTTTTGAGAAGAATAAAGGGGAGGAGTGGAAATAGAGTATAAACCTTTTTGTGGATACGATACCACTATGTTTGAATAAATAGAAATAGGGTGGGATTGATCCAGCTTGGCAGCTGCAATTCGTGCACATATGCGCCTCTGTATGTAGTTGAGGAAATATACCACGTCCCATAAGTTACGCACCACTCACTGTGGATGAGAGACGTTTCTTGAATGTGAGACGCATATGAGAACAGCTCTGAACGTGTGACTGACCAATCGATTAGTCTGCAGAACTGGAAAGAAATTCATTCAACCGTGAATAGCTCAGTATCGAAACAACACAGAGCACGATAACGTTAATCATGACTAAGCGATTAAATGTGGTAGTGAAAACTTGTGCGAGAGACAGGGTAGTAAGGTGAGGAACCGTCTGTTTCACAGATAAAATGGGTCATTTCTTCTCAATAAATGATTCATTAAGTACTCTGACTGGATTGTTCATCACCAAACCACCAGTTTCACGTGACGGCCCGTTTGTCCGATCATATCAGTCTCTAGTTTGGCTAAGAAAGACAAATTTATTTTAAATCAATAGCTGAAACAACGTTTTTGAGAACATACTCTGCCTTGCTTTGATTTTTACCAGGAAGAATTGAGATAACCTACAAATCCTCGTAGAAAGAAGATACTTAATGTTAAATTCCAAATATTCATCATTAAACTTGAATACATTTTTTCTTAGTCTGAAAATCGTTTCACGTTTTTCTACTAATAACTGTTGAAAAATTAGCAAACAAAAATAACCAAAAATCTTTTGAAAAAGAGTCTTGGCTGTGACGTCACAATGGGAGGAGAATTTTACTTTCTTTCAGAATTATCT
This sequence comes from Fasciola hepatica, assembly GCA_948099385.1. Classification (NCBI taxonomy): domain Eukaryota; kingdom Metazoa; phylum Platyhelminthes; class Trematoda; order Plagiorchiida; family Fasciolidae; genus Fasciola; species Fasciola hepatica. The sequence goes on along the minus strand of CANUEZ040000012.1, from coordinate 227,662 downwards.
TCAGCTGTAAATTCGAATCCCCAAATTCCGTACAAGTAGTCAGTCTGTGACTCGAATCAGCTCTCTGGCCACGAGAATCAGTTTTACTGATTTGACTGAGAATAAGTTCTAGTATCTGCATACGCCGGCAGTTGCATTGCCCGTTCACAGAAAAATATCGCATTCAGTATAACATGCAGTCTTTCCACTCTTCATGGAGCGGTTCTTCAGAAGTGTCACTTCTGGAAAAGCACATTAAATCGTTTCAAAAATATTTTTAAAAGACAAAATAAATCCTATTCCTTTGAACAGTAATTTTCACCTGCCCATTATCGGTGCAAAAACCAACTGGTCGAATTCAGAAATTAGAACCACTCGGAGCAAAGGGATTAAAATTCACTTTTGGGGTGAAAAATAATTCATACGTGTGATAAACTCTTGAATAAATTGAGGCCCACACTTACTCCTGTTGACTGCGAAAAATGATATTATCGCTTCCCTTATCAAATAATTTAGGGAATAAATGATTTTTCAACTAGAAAAACTTTGTACTTCGTTAGGATTTTATGGTAAAGTAAGGTCAAATGCTTTTCATAAAATAAAACCATGAACTACCCGTAGTGGGTAAAAAACTTACCACGTGATAGCTTTTACATAGATATCTACGGTGCATATATCATTGTAACCCAGTCTGTTGTTCTCACCTGTCCTTGTTTTCTACACATTGGAGAGCCCTGGCATTCACTGGTAATGACTAGCAGCACAGATACGTCAAATAGAGTCAACAGTTATTCTTCGGAACGGAAAGCCCCAAAAATACCTTCCGCTTTAGAGAGTTCATCTGTTCGAGGATCCATGGGAGTTACGTTGAAAAGGGTGAATTTGATGGGGAGAAATTCACTATCAAACCGGGCCGGACTATAATTTTGTCTTCACTGTTCAGAGCCAACATGTTTTTTGTTTTGTTTACAAACTTGATACCCCGTAGATACGTAGATGTCTGATAAAACTGATGGAAATCTCCCCAATTCTGTCAGTTGTCATTAAATCACGTTCTGCAAATTAGAAAAAAGACGCAAATGAGTGTGAGACAACCATAGCCAAAGCATAGTTGAACTGTATCAGCTCGGTAAATACGCACCGAAGACTGTACCTAATTTCGGATAGGGATTTGGTCTATTTTTAGAAAAATCATTTAAACAAACAGTCCAAATTAGGACACAATAAGACCAATGGATGTTGATCATTGTTTTATTATCTGAACATCCAGATCACGTTTTCGCAAGAAACGGCTCTCGTTTATTACATTTTTGTTGTCTGTTGGTATGTTTATGTCACAATAAAAGTAAGAGCTCAAAGATATTCATTGAAGGAATTGCACGTTTACTTATTTTACAAGGACTGTTACATTATTGATAAATAAATACTTACCTTTTCCGAAAATCCGATTTTATATAATCATGAAAATTTAGCTGATTCTGTTAACCATAACAACTTAGAGCCTTCGTCAGCGTTTGCTTATAAATTTTAGCATAATCCTGTTTTTGAAACAATCCCATTAAGAGCAATATGATGATACAACGATGAACGTCTGGTGGATAACGATGAACAAGTTTCGGAAACAAAACTTTGAGCTAGTTCCCTTAGGCTAGATAAATTAGATTGACTGCTGACTTCCTTTGCTTTCCTGTGAAATTTTGCGGGCGCTCTAGTCCCTGATTGCCTCACGAAAAGTGATAACTAGATATTTGACGGGCAGAAGCAAATTTAATTCGTTTTACAAAGTCTGATTGGGTATCAAGTGATGACCCCGAATTATTTCGGAGTTGATAACGCTACAAGTTCCAGGGTTTTCGGGCTAGCCAGGTGTTCTTCAGCCATCTGAAGAGAATTGTTTTAGCTTTATCTAGTAACAGCTGATCTTTCAGACATATGGTGATAATAAAGGAATAGTTTTTAGGATCTGCTTTCATTATGTTACAGCGAAAAATATCGTTGGAAAGAGGCCGCTGCAAATCAAAGGTCTCCGAATGGTGAAACCGCTTACAAATGATTTGGATGTCAATGAAATTAGGGCGATTGATTGTCTAATTTTGCCAACAGTGCAAGGAAATACCTTCGTTTTAAAAGCTTTTAGATAAACGAACTTTTTTCTTACGGTATATTTTTGTGATTGATTGCTGAAACACTCCATTAAAAGGTTTTGTAGACCCTTATTTGCATGAACGTCAAACAGTCTTACCACTTCATTTTATGAAAATCGTTTCTGTAGCCTAAGAGCCTGACATGTATCTCAAACAAGAACGAAAAACTATTAAACAGGTGTGCAAGGCACTCAAACCACTAGAAAAGCTGTTGTAAATACTTTGGTTCTAGTGAATTCTGTTGAATGGTTCACTCAGCTCCCGGTTAGACAAGAAATGCCGTTCCAGATAGACTCCTTCGGTAATAGTTATGAATAAGTTGAGAGAACAGTCCAGATTTGGTTACGGGTTGTCAAGGGGTGACACGTGTAATCAATCGGAAAAGCTGTTTGCACAGTTTTGGATAATAAAAGCTATATACTAGCACATTCAATTTGAGTGTAAGTGGTAGAAAATTGAGGTCTACATGATATGAATAATGGTGCCGTATCTACGCCCAACTTGCCAATGAAAATTATGGAGGCCCTGTACAGCTGTTCCACCCTTCAGCAACGCAAATACACCGAGCCTTTACTGAGGCTCACACAGTAAGTCATACAGTAGCCAAACTTTGCTAGCTGCTTATAACAGAATTCCTCGCTAAACTTAGGTCCCTTCAGAGAAATCATCCAACACATTCCTCGATTTTTGAGCGGAAAACGGGCTGTTGTCATACAAATCTAGTGACGAAATGATATCGAATTTTGTAGTGTATATATTCATGAAGCCTTTGGGAACCAGCCCGGATAGCCTGGTGATCAGATGTCCGACTTACGATCGTTCACCCCGGGGATTCGAATCACCGTGGTTGATGAGCAAAGCTCATGATTCCCAATAAGGATGAAGTAGCTGTACAGTGCTTCCATGGTTTTCATCGTTGAGTTGAACGTTCACACTGCATAATGTTTCATTTTATCAGTTTTTGAGTAGTATTACCGATTGTGAGCACTGGTGGTGGTCCGATAGTTTTCATGATGCACGTGAGGCCTAGCTGTCCACGGTTCAAATCCCACAAGCGTCCATCATTTCACCTTGCAGTAGCTTACAATTAGCCGTTATAGTTCTATTGAAAAGGAATTAAATACGTTATTGATTATTGTGATACTCGGGTTTCATCAGTGCCAAGTCCGGCCCAAATGTCGTATGATTAGTTAAGTAACCTTGAGATCGTTAAGTGAAGATGACGATTCAAATCACCCACTCACGGTTCTTCGAAGAATAAACGAAAACTATTAATCAGAAGTGTTGAGTACGTAGTCATCTCCCGGCTTGGGGATCTGGACTTCACTACACCAACACCAGAGGGTTCTTAAATTTAATTGGATTCGATGCTGAGTGGCATGGTGTCAGTATTGTTACATTAAACATTTCACCTCGATGGAATTATTTATAAATATGTGAAATAGTAATCTAAATGCACAGTGGCGTGCCTAGCGAATCCTCGCACGCAAAGTATGCCAAGCGAGAGATGATAAAGGGAATATATTTGCGCAGAAATGCGAAGATTCCCGACATCGGTTTTCAAGCTCTCAGTTATTTTGGCTCGAGGTCCTCTGTCTAAGGATTGAATCACTAATTGATTTCTTGATTCGAAATTTGACTTTCCCACTGTGAAATACTTCACTTTACTTGGGACAATATTATTTAAGAATTGTCACTTATTTAACTAGATATAATTCATCATCTCAGTGAGAAGTGACATTTTTCATTTGTGGTCGACTTACCAAGCGGAGAGGATTAGCACTGCCTCATATGAAACGATTGCCAATTACCGAAAGGGAATGTTTTTCTAAGCTTCAGATCTATCTGGTATATCTCACGGATTCTTTATTCTCCAGTACCAAGTAACCTGGCTTTTCAATGTGTGAAAGGCTGACAAGACGTTCTCAATCTACGAAGAAAGATTCTTTTGCCAACAACCCCATGGCTTGGAAATTGGTTCTTATCTGCTGACCGTAGCGATGCCTAATAGTCGTTGACAAATCCAAATGCGGTAATTTTTCTGAGTTCCTACTTGATAGGTACACTTTCTGCTTTAGTGTATCCTTTGTTGAAACTATTTGATGAGAGAACGCTAAGCATTATCTATGATTATTTATGCCGTTCCGCACATCTCAATGGCTACTGTCTTGGAGGGATTCTTTATGGCTTGCAATCCATGCTACCAGGATGTACTATGACGATTGGGAAATTTGGCAAATAAATCCTGTTGTCTACCTGACTAAACCGTATTGGCAAAAGGCATCCAACACAGTTAACCTTCGGCGTGAGCGCCTCCAATGGGGTTAATTCACAGAACAACCGGTAATTTGGTGCAATTTCTGACGGTTGCAAAATGCACCCGTAACTCAAACATTAGAGCATAGAAGGTAACAAAGAGAGTGAGTGGTTTCTATGCACATGGGTCCCAAATCCCACAGAGGCTGACGGATTTTACCACCCTGATAAAACCCCACTTTGAACCATTACGAACAATCTAGTAAAACGCAGCTTACATGGCAGTATTGTTAGGTTATTCTTCCAAACAACCAAATTCCAGGTAGCGAAGTACTAGGACGATGGACTGGGCGTAAAAGTTATCAGACTGCATTAGTGAAGAATAATCGTGTCATTGTTCAGTCCATTCAGCACCAGTAGAAACTGGTCAGTTTTCTGACTGAATTCATTTCGTTACTCAGTGACCATCACCAGAAGAGTTTTCAATAAGAAGAAAGTAGAGTACGGATGTACGGTTTACTGACAGCGTTTTAATAGGGGCTTTCTGTATAAAACACAATGCAATACGTGTTAATCTGCGAGGCACTTTTATTCGACAACTTCAGACTTTGATACCTTACAGTGAAGAGAAACCTTATTTTTCATTCACTTATGATTGTCAGAATTCTCGGGGGTTTTGAACGCACACAGCCTTACTAGTTTTTGTGTACTATAAGAAACCCACTTTGCATCTAAAATCGTATGATCTTTAACCTGTGCCCACCCCATAATCAACCACCTATTCGAAACCGTGCATACATCCTTACGCAAACACAGGTACACACACACTCACAGGTACACGCGAGCAAACTGGAATTCTACAAAAATCACTTGTTACTGCGTTGTTTCATAATCTTTAAATTTTTACCTTGCACTGTACCCACGCGGTCACTCCGCTTCGAAAAGGAATCCTCCCTATAGTGTTTGCCACCTGACTTGTTCACTGAAAAATATTTATCATCAGATCTGTCTTGAAAAGCTGGTTTACGAAACAGTATCCCGCAGACCTAATATGAATCTCTACGAAAACTGTGAAATGGGAAGCGTTTGAAAATTTCGAGGTTTTGTCACATATACTGGTTTATCCTTTTTAGCTGACCAATCACAAAACTTATCTATTTCCATTTCAGTAAATTATACAGAGGACGTGCACCCGTGACGAGCTCTAACGAGAGCAAAACTGGAGTCTGGTGTTTCCAAGTATAGGTTGGTCGGATGACCTGAGGTTTGTGCGTGAAAAAATGGAGTGCAAAGGACAGTCAGCCAAATGAAAATTATACTCTATGAACCACTGACAGACAGGTGAAATAGATATGAGGTTGTTTTCAGTTTTCGTATCAATCTATTTTGTTTCAGAATCAAGTGGCACGAGGTTCGCGATTGTCGGTGGATCACATTCGTTGTTTCACAGGCTTCTCGTTGTTTAATCAGCATTCGCAAGGAGGGGCGAGGCAAGGCAAGACAAGGTCAGATTTGCTGGTTCGAGTTTTATCATACAATTCCGTTTAGCCGGTTCTGGCCTAACTGAGCGTCCAGTCTTACACAGACAAGCGTACAAACGAACTGTCTGTACGTTGCCCCAAGTTCACGGGAAATACGCTGGGATGATCGGAGTGAAAGCTGATGCACGGCATGTGATGAAAAAGCGAACAGACGGTTCATGGCCCATTCATCCAGTCCGGACTGACCTGAAATTCAGCGAGGCGTCAAAGACTCTCATAGGTGTTAAAGACTTTGAGAGCAAAAGACTGTTGTGGAATACTCTTATATGTTGTTTACCTACCAATCAACATTTATATATATATATATACAGATAGAGAGGATGCGTGCGTGTCAGTGTGGATGAGTGAGTAAACCGTCACCTCCTGACCACATATTTTGTTGACCTTGACACAATAGGCTTCCGTGTCTGACTATCATGTGGGTCTGATTTGCTTGGTATAAAGGGAAAACGAAGTTCAGGCACAAACAAGTCTGCACATACAAAGCTAGCAGACCCAAATACAAATGCTAATAATAAACATACGGCGGCCGCCGCTGTCGCTTTCATTATTATGCTATTGGAACACGAATAAATATCGTGGTTATTGAGTGTGAGATAGCCAGTGCTTGGCTGTCCACGTTTGGTTCATGTTTACGTACAACACAAAGGCCAACTTCGTGATGGGGTAAATACCTGCCCTCGTCACCGTCATACGTAGTGGGATTATGGCTGCAAAGATGAAAGCCGAGGTAGACTGAAAACAGACCGAGGGCCTTTTGCGGAACATCCGGTCGGGGTTCAGTTGAAAGAGGTATTTGGTTGTGATAAACCGTCTAACTTGAAAAGCTAAAAGATAACCTTTGACTGAGTAATAAAACCCAGACGAATCCAACAGCAACCAATTGATCCACCACTTGATGTCAGGACCGTATGCCACATGGTTTTCTTCCGTGCTCAGGCCACTGTTCTGTTGTCAAAATGGTGCACACTTCTGGCATCATTTACTTCGGTTGATCTCAGAACCGTTTGGCATTTACAAGCCTTTTTACCTGGACTTTCTACCTGAGAACGTTCAGTACACTTACCACTAGAAAGTCATAAAGGTGTTATTAACCATGCTCCCTTATTTTCTTTGAAGTCTGGAGAGTTGCTTTACGGCTCGTCTAATGGCGTCTGTCTGAATGTGATTTTCTGAGGATTCGAAAAGGGTTAGAACAGCAATAGGGCTCTTTCACTGCCTGTATTGACAGATGCAGCTTTCTTGATGGAATAGTATAAATAATCATTTGGAAAATTATCCTTACTGCTATCCCTGGACAAAAAGTTGATTGAAAATAAAATAAAATGACGATAAGTAAATATGTTTAATAATATTACGATTATATAAGGTTCTTTCCGCTACTGGAAAATGCCTTCCTACCAGAGTTTACAATAACCTTGACAGTTTTATGAAGCAATTTCGCCCATGCCAATTATTCTTCTTAGGATAAACGTACAAGGTGGTATACTTTAAATGACAAAACTATTTCAACCCTAAAGACAGTACGTACGAGCCATCAATTTACCTGTCTAGTCCTGCATTATTCTTTCAAAGTCTACTGGAAGAAAATTTTCCCTACCAGGTGGATGAGTGAAGAGTATTCAGCTTTCGTCCGATATCATTAGAACCCAATCTAGTCAATCAAAACCTTTGGCGTCATAAGTAGAAAAGACTAAGAGGAATAATTTGAACTTTTTACCTAGTCCGGTCCTTTGAACACAAAGCAAAACGTCAATCATTTGGTCGCCATTGAATTGATCTGCTGAGAGCAAGCTTTTTGGAGAGAATACCGTAGCTGTGTTTTGAAGTGGAGTGCTTTTTCATCGGTGTGAGTAAAACAGTTGAAAGTGGGATAACGAAATTATCAAAACAGTAAAGCAATAATTCGGTCTGCACTTTAGTGAATTGTAGCAAAATTCACTTCAGTGTTTCTGGTTCTTGAGTTGCAAAATAATTAGAGTTGTGTACCATTGGATAGCCCGTGCAACACAGCCGTTTGAGATGCGGATCTGATACGGTGGCCCTGAAGTACGCCGTGTGATTCTGTAGGCTTATTCATAAATCGAAATTAAAACACAAACCAACGTACATGGGACTTGACAAGATGGCATTTTGTGCATAACAGTCAAAATTTCCATTTTCATTCAGAGGACCTTACCCTTCGATGGATAATCCGGGCGACGACAAAATGTGTATTTTACAAAACCCATTCAGTAACTCACAGTTGATCATAATTAACGATAAAATGTTCACTAGTGTACCTCTTCTACATTCTAGTGACCGAAAAAAGTTTTTGAGTTATATCGTGCCAATATTAGAGAGCTTGTGAAGTCAGTCATTCGAAAGCACCATTTATTTTCTTATTTGTCTGCTTTTAACTCTACATTGTTTTCAGAGGTAACTTTCAGAAATACCTCCCGGTTTTTAATTTCACAGTTAGTCTTTGAAAGATGGAGGATTTTGTCTTGCGTACTGAGCTATATATCATACTTCGGTACTCTGACCATTTATATAGTTGTTTATATGTATAATAAATTATGGGTGTTACGTCACTGCGAGCGTATTGCGTATGAATTATGAGTTCAATACTTTCATCGTCCTGTAAAAGCATTTGCCTTTTAGAACAACATTCACCTACGCAAGCACTTCTCTTCCAACCTTACAAGTATATCATAGTGATATGAGATTTTGCACTTCTAGATGCCTTTAGTAACATACCAGTAAATAGCTGCCATAATTCAGTTTTTCTTATCCATCCACAGCGTAATGTTATTGATGCTTAGGATTATCACATTTATGAGAATAACAGTGTTTCCATTTTATTCCGTCTCAGCAATTTGTTTACCATTAGCTTTCCATTCTCTAGTTCATTTTCACGGAGCATCCACAGCAGCCTGTGGTGGAAGCCGGATCGCCGGAACAATCTCACTTCGGTCTTGTCCCAACAAAAAGAACTGTTCATGACCTTGTTTATATCTTGGTGACTTGTGTGTTGTTGCCCTTGATTACGATCACACAATTTTTCCATCTCCGGACACGGTTTACGTGTCTTCTCCTACAGTATGTCCCAAGTTGAGTTGACTCGAAATCGTCCTGGACATAAATCATGCTATGTTTCAATCTCCAAAATTATCGGAAAATTCACATGTCCATACCGTTCGGCTTCTGTGAAAGAAGTCAAAAGCTGTTCGAAGACAACACCAGATCAAGCCGACTTGCATCAAGATTACCTTCCAATCTACCTGAACAAATTGCGGTACATCTAAACCAATTTCCCGGCAACCATCTGATTATTTTTGCCAAATGATAAATTTCAGTGTTTACAATTATATTGTACTCACTAATAAAAACTGCTGAACACCTAAAAATAAGTCCCCATTATAGATGCTTTTTCAGTAGTCAATCTAGAACAGCCAAACTGTTCAGAAAAAACAACTGCCAAATCACTTCGTTCATTTCAGTCGATTAAGAGTTATTTAGATCAAAAATGTAAGTTAATTAGCTACACATGGCATGATAAGTGAGCCAAAATGCTTAGAGTTTTGCTGAATGTAAGTGCGAGGCAGAACGATTTTGCTTCAAAAATATTCTGCCTAATCAAGCGGAACTAATTTCTACCTCTTCAGTGTGACCATTTTAGGCCAGTTTTCCCGGATCAAATGCCTTCCGATCGTGACAGAACACTTCCGAAAGGTGATCATTTGGCTGTATGGCAAAGCTAAATTCAAAATGTGGTCTGACGAAAGCTTCGAGTTTCAGCAGGAAAACATGAGAAATGAACATTTAAACCGGTTGTTCTTTGATAAATAAGGTCTTAAAACATTAATACCTGGAAGGGACCGTCAAGCACTCATCATATGACAAAGAACCAAAATTATCAACGTCGTTTGCGGCATCTGTGACTTTTGTTGCTGCCGGGTTACAATGTGAGACCTCCTAGAAACCTTTGCGTCATCATGAACATTTTCAAATGCAAAGTAACTGGGTTTTCAAGTAAATTTGACTTTCAAGTTCTCGGGATATTCCACTCTCTTTGAAAGCCAGCAGTCCCGGTAGGTCAGAATAATATGATAAATTTCCTGAAAAAACTGAAGGAAGTTTTAGTTGTATCAAGCTATCTTATTTCTCGTCTTTTCTCCAATACATGTCTCCTATACACTAGAATGTTGTCAAGTTAATAAATATGTCATTTGTGTTAAATTTTTGGACTGCGGCCACGTTTCATCTGCTTTTTGAGTTTGACAGTTTTTCAGAAGAAATTCCTGTTTCTATCACGGTGTTTCAGATGACCGCCTTTGCCACCATGGAAGTGAATTAAAAAGCATACTTTATTGTCTTTGTCACCGTACAATAATGTGCGAAAAATAAAGGGGCCTTTGTAGTAATCTACACCTTCGCCGAAGCAACCAACGTGAAAAAGCTTGTAGTAGAGTCGCGACTACCATTGCGTGTACCTGAGTCGGCATAACAGAAGGAAAATGTATGCACGCACGGAAAGACAACCATGTTCCACGGCCTCTGCCGAAGTTCAGGATATTATCGTGAAAACTATCATCGTTTTTAAAAGTCGCCGACATAACAAGTATACCAATTTCAATAGGAACATTTTATAATAGAAGCCACCAGGAAAATAGCTGTAGTTATAAATAAGTTGGCAAAACCAATATCGTGATTTCCATTGCCCTCCCGAAGCATTTTTATGGATTTAGTGAAAAAAGCGAAATTAATGTAAAAAGTTGAGGACTCTGACCTAACTTTGAGTAAGACGAGAAATAATGATAGATATTGATCGACTGAATTTCTAGATGCGTTTCTACGCCCGTGACTAAGTGGTTTGTTTGGATTTTGGTTTCTTGTATCATGCTAACAAAACATTCACTGGCCGTTTTTCTCCATTCGTCAAAATGTCGTGGCTTTGATGATCATTCAAAAAACGACAAAAGCTTTGATTCAAAACTTCTGCTCTGCTTTATCATTAAAGGTGATCTTTCCATGTGGACTGTTTTTTGTTTGATACTTCTCCTCGCCCAGAGCACGCTGGTCAGAATACTCCGCTCAGGAAAAGCTCAACATGGACGTGCCTGCAAACATTTCTTGGATTGGAACTCTGAATCTAACGATCTGTACTAGTGTGAACGCGCACCACTCATCTCTATCAGATTACGTTTTTAGCGAATCTTGGATCTAGATAAGTTCACTTTGAATCGATCAACTTTGGATGTTTTTGGAAAATACCTCTTCTGATAGATGTTTATAGCACAAACTAGATTTCAGTCTTTTCTCCATTTCAGGGTAAAATAATTTACTAAGAAGGGATGCTCATTCGAACTGTAGATGTGTCAAATACGAAACCGTCAAAAAGAGGTTCCCTTTTTAATCATTATATACTAAGATCAACGAAAATTCTTGGTTCACTCTCCTTGTTTCCACTTCTCTCAGTAAATGCGGACGACGGAAACAGAAAACCATCAATTTTGAGCTCTGTTTTAGCAACCAAGGTGTAAAAAATCAACTGGACCCAGAGATAGTCTTTTTCCATTCTAGTAGAGTGAAAACCATTTGTTTTCCCTGATAATACAATCCCTGTTTCGATATGATTCCACGGCAGTATATTTGCAGTAACAAAGATTTTACTCAAAATGCTAGAAAGGACAAATATAAATGATTGTTTTTCCCAAAAGACAGCAGTAGGCCGTTTGTGAGTAGTGAAGAACTATAAGTATCATCTTTATATTTTGGATGGCACTAATCGAGCTATGATCCTGCCATGACTGATCTGAGTAAACACACACCCGTGGCAAAGGCCAGCGCTGTCTTTCACATGCCGTAATCGTTTTCCTGTATGGTCAAAGAGGTTCTATAAGTATATCGGTAATATCACCAGTTTCGGGTGGATTGTGAAAGGGATTTAGCCTTAAAGCAGTCTCATACTCTTAAACGGGTTCTACAGGCAAATAGTTCAGGCTGAAAATTGTCACGTACGACCCACTGGAAGCAACGAGCTAAAAAAGTGCATTATCTGATAACAATAGCATAAAGTTGAACAAATAAATAACGGCTAAGCACATGGTATTCCTTTCCCTATTCAAGAAAAATATTATTTCACCCCAAAGTTTAACCTTTTACAAAACACGAACGTGCTTTTTAAGAGACAAAACGAATTATTGAAAAACTCTCAACTGACTATTGTTATGGCTTTCCCACTTGATTCGTTAGCACTGGACAAAAAGGAGTGAGTTGCTTTTCTAAAAAACTCTTACTTTTTTATTCTTTCAAAAGCTTTTATTCAAATGGTACTATGTTCACCCTTCGCGTGTGCTGGTGCATCCCCGGTGAGTGCTTTGGAGCTGCTGGAATGGAACAATAAGTAAATAAATAAACGAACAAATCATCAAGCTGGTGCAGTCGCGTTTGTCCCACTGTATGCTCACCGTTCAGGTAAATTTTGTGCACTGAAAGGAAGTAGCATTATTGTTACTATTTTCAAGCTAATATTATTGTTCTTCTACTGAATGACAAGTAACCGATTCGATTGGTAACGTTAAGAGTTCATTGCCCTTGAATCACAAATAGTTTGGAATAATTTATTGTTTTTGTGGTTTAAACTTGTGGGGAAAACTCATTTGTTTCGCCAACATATGAGCCATCGAAACCATAGGTGATAGTCTTTTGCCCTACAGCTCCCCAAGTTAGTTCACGGTACATTTTCTGAATTTCTTCCTCCCAGAGTTTCAAAGACAAAAATCCATAGTTTGCCTCGAAATGTCGTATTTCGATAACAAAAACTGTTGTGTGAGTTCTAATGGATATTGTGACTAGTCAAATCACTGGAATTATCACAAAGTCAGTAAATGAAAGGGGATTTTGCAAAATCAACCGATCGTGATTTGTGGTGCCGTTCTCATTTAAGCTCTTTACCTGGTAAAAAGAGTGGAAGTCAAATGTTTCCGTCTATTTAATACATGACAATTCTGTCACTCCACTTTAATTGCATGGCCTCCAACATTGTAAATCGTGATAAAACTAAAAGCTGGTAAAATGTCAGAAACAGTAAACTAAAAGAAATTGGAAGCTCCTCGATTTTCTCCCAGAAAACATCAAACTCCGCAAACCGTGTACGCTAGTGCACTTCTCACTGGTCATGTTTGAACATCACGTTATATCGAACAGTCTTAGTCCCTAGAAAAACTTGAGAAACAGGTTGAAATCCTCTTCATGAGAACCAAAACGATTCAGTCGAATTCGGTGAAAATAAAGTGATATGTAAGAATTGGTTTCGTGGCCGGAATTGTTGTAGGGGTTTTAATTTCCAAACACTTTATTAGGAAGAAAGCCTACCAGTTCGGAGTGAGCACCTAATAGCCCAATTTTGGTGAACAAAGGGATTAGCCAAGAACCCCGTTCCATTACAATGTTTGTCTCGTTTTCTTTTCCTAATTCCATGGAAAATGAGCCCGTAGATTGTAGCTCGGTCATGAGCAGGTCAACTGTCAAGCGGAAACTGTTCGATCCCGAATAATTTGTCCTCATTGCCCCCAGGGAAGTGGATTACACGTGCACGCTGTACAGTGTGCGTGTGCGGAACAGTGTTTCGGATATCTGAGAATCACAAATTGCTTCGAGTATGTCCGTAACCTCAAACTCGAAATGATATGCACCAAATGGGTAGACTAGTGCTGTTGCTCATGCCCTACTTGTCTGCAACTTGAATTCACGCACAAACGCGACCGCAAACCTTGTTATGTTCTGTTCACTATTTTTCGGTTTTAAATGAGGCACACACAAGCTGAAGTTGTGAAATGAAATTGAATCAAATCCACTGCTCCTTCTCCTTAGTGTGCTAATTTATGCTTCGTAAAACTCTGCCTACCTTTGTGAACATTCTTTGACCATGACCAAGATTGGGGAAATGCTGTCCCAATCATGGTCAGGGTCATTCTGTGTCATTTGATCCGTTATCGAAAGAGCGAAATAGTTTTATTATCGTGTTTAATAGCTAGTGCTATCTAATGTCACTAACTTCAATAAGGACGGTGTTCTCATCACAGTGAAACAACATTGAAAGAAGACAGCTGCTTTGATAAGTCCAATTGCCGGAATGACTGAGGCATTTTTACAACAATCGCCCATAACCACCAAGGAAAATATTCGCCGTATGCACTTAAACTGCCCGGTATAACGTTGAAAACATGACTGTAAGAAATAAAGTACTTTTCATAAAATTCATTATATGGCTAATACATTCACGTACAGAGAGTGGGGTTTATATCAAGCAGCGATAATATCAATGTTAACAAACGGAAGTTAGGGGTGATTGTGAAAGGCGAATGTTGGGAAAATTGCGAGAGTTTCACATTGTATTTCGTGGGAAAATAAACCAAGTAGCGTGTAGTGGGGACCGGTTCATTTATATCGGTCAAACTTCTCCCGTACCACTTCTATCAAACAGACAGATAAAGATTGAAACTTTTTTCTGAGCAAGCACTGATGCTAAATCAAGGTAGATAGAATGACTTGACAGACCACTTGTGGGAACGAGACGGACGATCTTGAAGCCAAATGGCACTGACTTAAACCATCATTGGTCGACGTAGTCGAACAGGGTTTGAGGCTTTTCACTGCATTTTCTAAATCTCTCTGAACACATCCTTGTCTTTCACAAGGCATCCAGTACAGAAGGTATTGCGACAGAAATATTCGAGGTGATTTTATCACTTCTACCGTAACTGTTTCCACTTTAACCAAACGTACGCAGATCAGAGCTTTCCACGGGTTCGCCATGGGACATCCTTGTAGCACATTATCACTTGAGGTGCTGAACTGCCCGTCTAAAATCAGTTTTGTAGAAAACATTTTCCACCTAATCGATCTCACTGTCCTATCATTAGTTTTACGGCACGCCTTCATAGACTTTCGTCCACCGGTTTTTTTACAAACTTAGAGTTGTCGCCACTTTCTCCAGTGTCAGTTTCCTTTAGCTACACGCCATAGTGCTCATTATGTTAGCACGTGAAATGCACTTCTCCGGTCTTCATGTCGTTGACTTCAAATAGCAGTTGGACTTGGAACAATAATTGCTTATAGTGTCAAGTGAGTGAGCAAGCTGTCGTGTGGGAGAAATGTAGCTATTGTTTTTCTTAGCACAGATGGACCACGGGACTCTATTCAGCCTAGTCATTCCGGAGAAAATATTAATTGACATGATGTGCGAACCTTGCTTCCCCATCAGAGTCCTGTCGGACATCTGGTACACTAACCGTCTGTGATATATTCCAGTAAAACTTTTGAGAGATGTGTTCTTTGTTTACTGTGCCTAGGTGAAATGAGTCGTCGGGAAATTCAGTCGAAAAACTAATAAATTCTTCACATTCGTAGTTTTGCAACTCCTATAGCCCGTAAATTTCTTTTTTTAATCTGACGAAATAGGTTCGATACGAAAAACAGTTAGCTTGTAAATTCTTGCCAACTGAAGTAAACGAGGACTAGGATGCACTAGGTTCCCCCGCCGTAAACCTGGGCGTTTGACGTATCGAACGGAAAATTATTCTTTCGGGTGGATGGTCGAAAGCGGTAGTTCTGAAGCAACCCGTGGCATTTCCGGCCGTGTTCCTGAAACGAACAACCTTACACGAGCGTGAAAACTATGTTTGATCCACTTCAAGAATAGAGCAAGCCGGAAGTCCTTCTGGTACAATCATCATTCTGTCTGAGACCGCTGAAATAATTTGATCCAGCAGAATTTTTTTTTCCGCAGTACTATTTTCTCTCAATATGGTATGCGGTCTTGAGAATCACAAAATCAAGTTGCACAGTTCGAAGTTACGACAAGATAGTCAGCCTGTCTAGTTGTTCAATAACCATAGCGTGGTTGGTTGCCTTAAAAAGAAAATCGTAAGTACCAGACACCATTTCCATCTTTCTGACTGACTTGTTATTCTTCCTTATGCATACTTCATTATTGGATTTTTACGCGGAAAAAATTTACCGCAGCTCTTCTTCCGCTTATTTTACTCGCATGGCACCGGATCAGATATAAATGAAAGAGAAATGTTCATTTCATCTCTTTTGACCAAAATGTTAGCTCGAGCAACGGTTTCTCAATTAAACGTTATCCTTTTTGCGCAGATAACTATATCCGAGTGTAGACGGGTGGAATCTGTTCGGCTTCTGTACGGTTATGATAAATAGCTACTGCCAAATTCTCGAGAGGCAAATTAATATTATTTTCAGGAACAAAATAAACTCCTATAGAGGAGAACCAGAAGAATATTTTCTTAGAAGGAAAACCCTGTTACCTTTGAGTGTTGCCATCGACGAAGCCACGTAGTGGTCCCCGAGGATCATTCGGCCCGAGAGTGCAGTGTATTTTTTTTACATGGGATTAATTTCAGTTCTGTGACAGTCACTATGCACTAAACCAGTTACATGTTCTATTAGAGAAATCCAATATCAAACCAAAAATAAAGCCCAAACTAGAACAAATTCAAAGCATTCAATTTGGCCCAAACGTGAACTTCAGGGAAAATATTACACAGCGGCTTTTATGAAGGAAAGTTCAAATACCATATTTCACAAGAAATTTAGCATGCACTTAGAAACTACTGGTTCAAAATTTTCTCAAATTGGTCTCAGCAACTACCTTTTGTAAACAAATATTCCATCACTACGTGTTTTTCTCTCCAAAATTTAATTTCCAGACAGAGTACTAGCTTTTTTCTGGAACAGAGAGAAGCTTACAAAAAACACTAAGATCGGGTGCATAAGTCGGTAGCTTCTTCGACTGGGAAGTTTGAGCAGATCGAATATCCTTAACCTCAAAGGTAAATAACAGTTCCTTGGATGTTTTTACACCTGGATAGCAATAAAAGTATTAGACATGTAGAAATATACGGGTGTCTGATAAGCTCGTGTTGATCCCACACATGACGGAATTAACGCAGAACAGCGTGATTCCACGTATGCACGATAACTGGTAAATAGTGGCGTGGTTCTAGGACAATATTCCTTGAATTACGATTGTAAAAAGAAGTGTTTGAAATTCATATAAAACTCTATTTCTGCCACTAACAGTCGGGCGCAACAATGAGAGAATTTGAGCCTCTGATAGAATACAAAAAAAGATTTGTTTGTACTGAATTAATGAAAACATCATTAAGAACACAACGTTCACGCGTATGTATACGTTTGGTCTGCCTTTGTTATTCAGGATTTGTCACAACCTCCCCGCCACACAGTTCACCATTGTTGGTGGTGAAATATTTCTTCTTTTATCCTTCATCACATTGTGCACATTTGACTCCAGTGGCTAGTGTGTAGGTAGTCTACTCCCTTGAGAAAACTCCAGAGATGACATTTAAATTCGCACTGTTAGAGGGGTAATGACATGAACTAGACCTTGAAGTTCAGCATACTTTCACAAGTCTTATAATGGATAACAAACTTCAAAATCACTTATCATGAGTACATTTAAAAATCCCTCATGAAGCATAGTATGAAGCGTTATCCTGAAAAACTGCCTACAAAAGTGTAACCTTTCTACCGAATTTTAGGGTTTTTCAGTCACAACAGAGAACATATTCCTACAATTCGAGGAGCCTGCAACTGAAGTCCGTCAGCAAGGCTGAACATATTTTCTTCAGATTCAAAAGAATAATAGTTGGTGTGATATCCCGTCATTCGGCGAGAAACATTTTTTTGGGCAAATGACCTGTTTCTGTGCCTTATATGGCTCATCACAGAGCAAGAGTCCATATGAGAGACAAATCCAAAGCCGAAACGGCAGGTGTCGTGGTTAGAATCCCATGGTGAAATCGCTAAATGCCTCCGCCGTCGTGCGTAAAGGACAACCTTCATATAACGTGGTATTATCCGCATTTAAAATTGCCTCTACCTTATGCACAGCATGGAGTAAGGGTATCTTGGAATGTTCTCATGCTGCATTAAAGACCGGGATCCAAAGCACTGTTTTTGAGCGTAAGGCACGCAAAATCGTCTGCTTTCTTCAATGCTTTGAGCCTTCTACCTATGAAATGTGTATTTTCAGGAGTTTCTCTGTGAATTATCCGACTATTGGTGCCCCTATTCACTTTAAACCACTGGCCAAGATCCATCACAAGCTATTCATAATTATGGGTCTTAAGAATTTTGATTTGGTTCACTTTGTGCGGGTGCCGAAAACCAACAGTTTTATAAGGTCCTTTCTTTGTTATCGTGATAACAATATATGGAATTAAGTGCAACATACAAGGACCAGTGATCTTCCGCGGGGGAAATCATGCGTTCGATCTGCAACTGCAAATATGGAAAACTTTACAAGCATAGCTCATTAACAGTCTGATCGGATTTTCACACCCACATTAATCGAACACTAATATGACTACCTATAGCCTGGCCGCTACACTGGTTCCCTCAACGAGAGTATACTGCTCATGGTGTTACTTTCTCCTACAGGAATATTAGGTTCATTGGGATCACACGTCGGGCGGGCCGTTTCACAAGGGAACTGCTGGATCAACCAGAAACCCAAGACTATCCAGTTAATATGGCGGTCAGTTCCACTCGGTCCCACTGGCAACATGGTTACCGTGAAGTATGCAGATATCAGTGTTCTTCCCCGTGGGGGGTTGGAAGATTTCAGTCTGAAATGACAAAAACGGACAACTTCACGAGCCCAGCTCATTAAGTGCTTCGGTAATCGAAAACTAATATGGCTGCCGACAGCCCGACCACTGCATAACGATGAGCACTTAAATGACCTTGACGTCAATGTTCACGTTTATGCAACTGTAATTTCCTTTTTACGTTAAGTTAGACAGTCATCAATAAAGTGTTATTAGACTAAATACAACTTTAAGTCCGGCATTTACGAAAGAATTATTTTTGACCTTCTCATCTAGGTGTAACCGTGAAAAATATATTGGCTGAAAAAAAGGCTTCAGTCAAACTATTTAGATAGTACAACCAATTTAATATAACCTAGCTCAATTTATGCCATCCTGTTTGTTGATTTAACTATATTTTCATACCTTGGTAATGCTTAGCCTAATTTTCCAGGGACCTTTCTCTTTGGGGACCAAGGTTACGCACGTTTAACTACCTGTATCACAGCAGGAAATAATCAGAAATGGTAGGAATTACCCAGGGTCAAAACACAATTCTCTGATATAACTAAACTAAACTAATTCAGGGAGCTCAAATTACCTTCTGAGTAAGTTTTCGAATGTCTCACAACCGATGTTATCTGTAATTCTTTCATGAAACATTAGGCTATTTGTACCATACAGTTAGTGAATTGCTCCATTAAATCGTTGAAACGAAAAATGGAAACACTTTTCCTGCGATGTACGCGTAACAGGATGTAACTTCTACTAATTGTTTTCCAAATACAGTGAAACATTTGTATCCCATGAGGAACTTGAACGAACAAGCCAGATAAAAGCGGTTCATCATGAATTCCGTTGTTATTCCAACTCCATTCGCTTACGTATAGCGTAAGACGAAAAAGCTAAGTAGAATAAATATTTAATTGGATATATTTCTAGTTCAGAGTAGTGTACCTATTGCGTAAGATTAGTTGAAGCAATGCTACGCTAGTGTTGATGGTCTTTAGGCACGGATGATTTTGGTGAGTACGATCTATGATACCCCTCATTATTACTAATCAATGCTTGTGGCGACGGTACACGAAGTCTTGACTGGACCAGTCATGTTACCGCTTTTGATCAAGTAAAGAACGATAGCTGAGGTCGACCATTGTGATTCAGTCGGTTGTTATCGGTTACTCGGAATCACTTTGAGACAAGTTCGCTGGAGCAGCTAAATTCAACCAATGGTTGTTTTCTTGCTTTCGCAATAGAAAGCACAAGTGCATTGGGAATTAGTTTAGACAAAGTGGGTATGGGAAGTGCCGGGTGAGCAAAGGTAAACGGAAAAATGGCACAGGAGGGGTGTTATGGATTTAAAATGAGCTGGAAAAACCGTTATTACGCAGAATGGTTAAATTTTCCTGCTGTGCATTTGCTGATGTATCTTCGGAACGAATGGTCCTCAAGTTATATATATATATATATATATATATATATATATATATATATATATATATATAAAGCGATTTTATGGTTGATACATGACCGACCATTAAAAATGAATTTTTAATAAAGATTGGTCCCTCATTTAAATTGGATTGCAAGCAACCTCCGTTTGACCTTGCTGTTTATTCTGGTTTGATTTACTGCAAAAAAGAAAACCGAAATATGCCCACGGGTATTCTGAAGCTATTTGGATATGTTTACTTCCATATGATCTTGCAGTCTACCGCTTAGAATATGGCACACTTCATGGATTCATCAGGCTGAAAAGCAATTAAATCAGAACCCATCAACCGAAGCCGTGGAGAGAGTAGTTTATTGATACTTTAGTTGAGAAGTTTCTCGGGAAATTGTGAAATTTCAGTTATTTACCCTATATTAATATAGATGGATTCGGTATTAGTTTGAAAACTGTCAGCTTTATCTGACGACAGAAAGTTCCAGGATTGCTTTTTCGTACGGTTTTGGACATATCATCTGTGGTGAACTAAAAAAACAAGATTATTTTTTTCCAAAGGAAATTTCTACAAATAAGCTGCTTTTGAGTAGGCAGTAACGGATGCCTCAGCATAAACCAAAGCCACCAAAATTATCTAAGCCCGAAATCAAAGAAAATGTTCACACTGTTATGCGAAATTTTATGTTCCAGAACATCAGAAAATTTTTTCACTCTCTGATGGTTTTATTGTAAGAATTGCTGCTTCATGCAACATTCAAATGAAGTATATTTCTATTTGAATTATATGTCATATTTCACGACAGATAATTTGGGATTTCCGCCGTGAAACCAGATCTCATCAACATCCTGATCATAAGGCTAACAATAGCAATCGTTGTCGTCACCCAAATCGTCATCATCATCATCGTCAGCAGCAGCAGCAGCTGCAGCAAACAGTGTCAGAAGTGTTCCTCAAGCAGACGTTAATTACAAGTAGATTGATTTCCCATTTTTACAAAGAACACAATAGGAGCAGTTTCACAGTCCTCATAAAATACTCACGAAAAATTCCCCCATTCGATACGGTCGAAGCCTGATGCCAGTTGGTTAGACAAAACTCCGACTTCGTATTTGGACGACATCATCTTACAAATCCACACAGAACGGAACGAATCACTGCTGCTTTCAAGTGCATACTTCAGTCTCATTTTTCCGTTTTATTAAGAGGGGGTGACAATATACCACTCAGGAATTGATCTGCTTATACAATAACATGGGAATCAGTGTTTAGGCATATTTTTTGATCGAACTGCAATATTATTATTGTCTGTTTTTATCTTAAAATATATGTCCACTTAGTTTCTAAACAGTCCCAACTAACAAACCTACTGTTCATTTAGTTTGTTCTGTTGGTTGCACAAAGAAATTACATTGTCGAATTCCAAAATATCTCTAGTGAATGAAAACTCGCCCATACTATCTGTGCATATTTTCCGTACGTTTTGGTTCGGTCGAAGATCCTTCAATCATCCACCGAGTAGGTATCTTATAGATGAAAAAACTTGCTGCTGTGAATTTGTTCATTGCAGCTGGCAGGGCAGTAAATTTTGATCCCAAATAATAAAACACTTTTTACCTAGTCGATCAGCGGGGCATTTTTCAGGACAACTGTTTCCCTGGGTCTTGCAGAGTGTATCTCTCTTTCTGTCTAGAAATCACTCATTCTCGCTAAGTATGAATTCCATAAAGATTTCGGAACCTGTGCCTTATCTACTTCCAGTTCGATAAAAGCAAGCTGCTAATTTTCGTGTCCCTAATGCTACTCCGAACACTCAAGTGATGTTGATGATGATAATGAGTGCGTTACGGCCAGAACTGTCCAGTATTCAGCTCGCTCGTCATTTCAATATACACCCAGAAAAACTCGGAACACACCCGCTTCCATGACGTTCCCGCCCATTTTGATCAGACCACGATCTGAGTAACCATGCCGGGTGGGGACTGAATGAGTCGAATAGAGCAAAATGAGGAAATAAGGGAACAACTTTTCGTTGTGTATATTTAGTCCCGTTTGTACGAACGCCCCAGAACCATGCCAGTAGGGTATTATTATTATTCTCGTTTTACATCCACCTAATGGCTTGCATGTTCTGTCCCCCTTTGTGAATCTGGGCAGTGTATATTGTATTCACATTAGACTGCGCACAAAGACTCCCGAATCGAAGTCCCCTAAATCGTCTCATAATCATCTGTTGTCCGGTTATTAGAACATGAGTTTATCGATCTTCATTTCGCCTTTGTACGACAGTGTTCTCTCTCTCTCGCTCTCTGTGCCAGCTAACCGAGGATGGGATTGGCACGGTCACGTGTTCCCCTTTAGTCTGCTTCCATTATTCCAAGTCAACTTGCTGACCCATTGCTGTTGTCGCCTTTATTGTTGCAAAGTGTAAGGGCGAGAACTTTTCCAGGGATTTCAGGAATGAAACAGGTACGGAACATTTCAAAAATCAAAAATACACAAATAAGTGATGAAATTCTTACCAACGAGAAACAAATGAAAATCTCATCTAATAAAAAGGATTAGGACATTGGAAAATGGGGTTTTCATCCAATGAAAGAAAACGGCTTACGAGAACTGGGTCGATATTTAGTACAAGGTTTCCAATCAGAGCTTCGGAATTCCTGTAAAGTGCAATCGTCCTGTTAAGCAGCTCAAGCCAGGAATGAATCTCGTCTGATAAATATATCACATATGATCTCTTCTGGGATACTTCTCTCGCTGATTTCACTTGCAGTGTTTAGGAAATATGATTTCTTTGGATAGTTCTCCCAAAAAATACTTTACCGTTTTACAAACTGAAACAGATAACAACCTGCTGCATCAGTGAACATTTTCACTCAGTTCCACGATCTGAATATAACCACTATTCGGAATGAAATCACGTCTCAGATTTGCTGCTGCCGTTCACGAGACCTGAGGAAGTGAAAAGAGATTGGTGTTAATACCATCAGCATTACAAGCACACACATACACACACTGTTACTTTCTGACAATCTAGATCAGCGTCTAGTGTGAACGATTCATTAGGCAACTCCGTCTGTTGGTCCGTAGCCTGCACCTCTTGTCCAGTAGACCTGACAAACAGTAGAAAACGTTTAATTTCGCGTGTCCTTGCATTGGCTTGACCATTAGGTGAACTCTGTTTGAGCCAAGTTGAACTGAGCTTGAAAGTCGTGGATGGAACAGTGATCATAGTACTTTGTGGATGAGGAAAGTATTTGTCCTACTACCCTCTGGTTCCCGGGGTCCTACCCGATCCTTCACGCATTTTACCATCTTCACGCATTACCACTACATCATGAAATTCGTCAAAATCAGGGAGGACGAAATTTACATTGGTGTTTAAGCACTGTTCGATGGGATGCATAAAAGACCATAGCCTCAAGATTATTGCTGCTTTATCTAGAGTTTGGACTTTAGTTAAATATCTAAAATTTATTGGCCGGAAAAATATTATCAGCCATTTTGCTGAGGCTACTTACCTTTCAGTAGAAGCACTGTCATTAGGTAAGCTGTTTCCAGAAATTACTCAGTGATTTGATCTAGGAAGCTCTGCTCTGTGACGTTTCATAGGTTGTGATATACAACATTTATCTTATTATAATTATACGTATGCTCTAGAAGTACTAAAGAAAAATCATCTCAATATGCAGAGTTTCTCTCGTAAACTTTTCATATTACAGCATGATACACATTATATACACGACTTTCTTTTTTCTTTTCGTTTACTATTATTTCATATCTAAAAAATTACTTAGCTGAGTCTCAGCATAGTGCTTCCTTTAGTGCAATACCCGCTTTGGTTGGTTTCGCAAAAAGCAACTGTACTCGAGAAATGATATCAAAAATGAGAGGGAACTGCACATTGCCACCGGAAAAAAGAGCTGACAAACTTTTAATTAATCACCACGAATAATTTTATATTTGATTATCAAAGGATTTATCTAGCTGTCACAAGACTCGGGTCACCATTGAAAACCACGGAGTCGTCGCCAAACAGCAATTTCACTTTTTGCAACGAATCGTCAGCAGTGCTCATTCTCCAGGCTCCTGCTGGGGCTCTAACCCGGAGTGGGCGATTGTGAGTCGAAAGTCTAACCACCAAGCTCGTTATGCTAGCTCTTTATTCCATTTTAAATATCATCACGACAAGATATAGCCCGTGTGATGGCCCCTGGGAAGCCATTCACCGGAGAGCGCTGAATCGTATAGGGATGTTATTCAACAAACCATTGAGAGCCAGCCCGGTGGTCAGGAGTTAGGCTCAGTCAATCGTTCACCCCTAGTTTGAATCACCGCAGTGAATCAGTGAATGTGTACTGCTGACGGTTCCTGACAAGGACGAGACAACTACACCGTGTTTTCGTGGCTTGCACAGGTGAATTGAAGGCTGTGACTAAATGACTAATGATTTGAAGATTATTTGCAGAAAAACGTCGGTGCTCATCGATTTATAAAAATTACCCCGGCAAACTTCAGTAATCTTACGCTATCTGCCCCTTAGATGGCTGGAAATGCAGTGTTTTTGCCAACTCGGTGTTACCTAGTCAGATGACGATGTTAAAGTGAGGACTTGTTCTTGGGACTTCAAGCTTTTCCACTATGAGCTTGATTGAATCCTGACTGCGTCATGAACTGGCAAGTCCTGTCCAGATAGGTTCAACTACCCAGTTACGTAGCTATTGAAAAGTCTGAACAACCAAAGGTGGCATTCTTGGGATGCAACATTTAGTTGACAAAAATTCTGCATTTGAGTCATCTACAAGAAAACAATGAGAATAAAGGGATTTTTGAGACAAAGGATAAAATGTGCTCTTGAGTAGTAGGAAATAAGATTTGTATAATATAATTCATCATGCAGCTGCATTGAAATCGAAACTGCATCGGAATGTTTTTGGAACGACCGTTCCAGTAATTTTTCTCTCTTTCTTGCCTTCCAGGTCCCGGTCAGCATGTACAGTGGGAGGAATATGCAACAGATGAACAAAGACCATGAACTTTATCTGTAATGCCGTATTGTACCTTCTTGTTACAACACATTGTACATTGAAAAAGTGGGACCCCGAGGGTACGGGATAATACTCGTGTGTCTTCACGTCTCTCTCTGTCCCGTTTAGTATTCGTGTGGTGTGCTGCTGTCGTTCGTATTCTGAGAGATTGTTGTCCATTGTTGTTACACAGCTTCAACGCCCATCTCATCATTGAAAAGCGTGGAAACTCTGTACACCTGTTTCATCCTCGTTAGGAATCATCAGCAGTGCACATCCACGGTTCTCCACGGGGACTCGAACCCCGGGGCGAACGGGAGGTGGGTTGTTACCATTCAGAAACCAGTGATGGAGGGGTGCTATATTATGTAGTGTAGATGTTCAACAAACCGTTGAGAGCCAGCCCGGATAGCCTTGTGGTTAAGGTGTTCGATTAGCAATCTTCCACCCCGGGTTCAAACCCCCTTGCGGGCTTGGTGGATGTGCACTGCTGATGACTCCTAACAAGAATAAAACAGGTGTACAGTGATTCCATGATTTTCAGTGATGAGTAGAGCGTTCAAGCTGCACGATATTACACAAAGGACGAAAGTCAAAGGAAACTTATATTGTACCTACGGAATGAACTTTTAATGTCCATCCTGGGGTGCAGGTAAAATTTGCCTTTATTTCTAGTTATTTTCTGATTTTTACCATTACTGATATCCAGACTGGAAAAGTCGAATTCGTTGGGAGTGGTTTCTGCCTTCAGGGCTGCTTTGGGTATCACAGTATTTCATTCTTCTTGACGAACTCAATACCTTGTTTGTGCTAGAGCCATGAAGACAAGCTCTGTGTAGCAGTTGAATTTGAAATAAATTTAAGTGGTCAGTCACGTCAGATCTTTTAGGACTCAAATCTCATAGCTACTATAATCCACAGCATGGGGTGCATGTTGATAAGGAAATCTGGATTTTGGTCCAAAATCGATTTCACTATAAACCCTACTCATGTTTCTGTTTTTGTTGATCCACCTCCTACAGAATGATAGCTCGAGCTAAGTTATTCGTTCAACTAAGTCCTGATAATTACAAGTTCAAGAGATTGGTTTTCCTTCTGGGGACTGGAAGTACAGTGATTTTCGTGGGAAAGTTGATTTGGTTAAGTGTCTCTTGGATGAATATCATTACATCACAACATATTCTATCGAGCATGGGTCAGAATCCCATACCTCTATTGTAAACTTAACACCGAGGTGGTTAACCAGGGTTTATTTCAGTTGAACTGCACCGACTCGAGGAAGATTTCTCAACAAGACTCACCAAAAATTGCGAATTTTGAATATTCTACATCCTACAGATGAAGTTTGCTCCGGTTGATCAGTAACATGACTCCGGTATCCGCAATATTCTATACACTAAAGTCAGTGCCTAGAATGAGTCTCATTTGACCTAACCAGTCGATAAGATAGACTATAATTGGATTCTAAAAATTGACTTCGTCTCGATACTCGGTGTCGTGCACATATCTGGGTCGAACATCTTCAGGCAATATGTGAATCCGCATGGGCTGGTCTTCTGTTTAAAGCAAGCAAATGCACGGCAGTACGATTAACTTCAGAGTTCAAACAGTTCGACCGATACCTCCACAATTATCAAACGTCATTTTACTACCCTTCTTTAGATCAGTAATCAAGATGAATGTACTCCACGGCCCAGTCAGCAGTTTTTTGCAGTAAGCGGAAATCACCATTTAGTAAGTCAAATAATCCTTCGTTGGAATTCAGCCTTCTTCTTCAGCTTTCCCGTTCTTCAGCGGTATTCATACCGCAGCAGTTCCTCTTAGATTTACAAGTTGAAAATCATCTCTGTATACATTAGGAATAAATGATCTCCTTAGATCATTCGGAGAAGCCAGCAAATGTCTAATTGATGCGTTGTGAGACATTTCAGGATTGAGTCGTACAACAGTGTTGTGCCAAATTAATTTAGACAAAGTCTTACAGAGCTTAACGAAGATGTCAGTTCCTTGAACTGATGCCGATTTTCGACAGTTTTACCCGTACCATGTATGATCGGTTAGAAGCAAATTCAAAGTCATATGTCGCAGCTTGAAGCGAGCGGCACTTCAATGAGCAGAAGAGTCCCGAACCGGTTCATTCGCCTGGCTACTTCTTCTAATCCTGATCGGTTTGGTAATGTCCCATTTACAAAATAACATGTTCGCAATATCCTTGGAATGAAATCACCTACAGTCAACTGTTCTAATCTACCGACAATCAGATCCTTTTGAATTTGTTAAACTGAGCTTCTGTTTGTGAAAGCAGTTTCAGCCGAATTACGTTTTCATCCAGAATTACATTTCAAAGGTGAGAAATTAATTCCGAAATGAAGTATAAATCCGTATTTTTTTCAATCCTGTTGAAAACCTTCCGTCTACCTGTTTTTATTTGAGCCGTTCTACGTGTGCATCCCTCAGCTCATGCTTCGGGGAAATCTTTGGAGTAATCAGTGTTTGTTCCCACTAAAATTAATAGTTCTTCTTGAATCCTCTGACCGGAAATGAAGACTTTGAGGTGGGACTGGATCTCCGAGACCAGGTGATGTTAGAATGATGCTCCACAACTCTTCTACAAATTCCTAACTTTCTTCCTGGATGACAGTTAGAGAATTTAACTAACCATTACCCCTATTTTTTACTTCTCTACTAATAGTTGGTGACTTCTTCTTGAAAACTGTCTTCTAGGCCAAACAAGACCGACGACTGTCAGAAAGCTTACACCCTATATGAGTAAATGGAGGACAAAATACGGGAACAACTCTGAGAGAACTTTGTATTCAAAGCAAGAGTAGGAAATGAGACTGAAAGACAGATACTTCCCTAGCAGAATGAATAGATTTTAGATAACAGATATATCAGTGGGCCAAAGTGTTTCACAACAGAACAATAGACACTGGGATGACTACTTAGAGCTACTAATGTATGAGTAGATAACCGTGAACAACTTGCTTGTGTATTACTTTGTGCCAATATGACAAAAAATAATGACACGCTAAATGATACATGAAAGCCTAGTCGATTCGGAAAATTCAGGCTGCTTATCTTCAGGCAATCTGTTTTCTCCTAATGGTGTCCAAGTGATGGATTTGGAAAAAAGCTAGTCCGAAATAAGGGGAACATTGCGGGGAACTTTAAGAATATTTACCGCAGTTTTCTTCTGTTTATTCATGCCATCATACTGCAATATTTCCTTTTGCTGTAGCCTTGATACAATATGTTTTATCCGTTCCATTTATTCACTTGAGACCGTGAACCATTTAGTTTCATCTGGAACTCTCCCAATAATTCTAACCCAGACGCGTCTTGTATCTATCACACAACTACCTGAGAGCAGTGTTTGGGACCGCTGATACTTTACTTGGCTGAATGTCCTTTGAACTCCATCTTTCCCGCACAAACCTTAGGTCATCCGATCAACCTTGCAATTGTACACCCAAGATTCCCGCTTCGCCGTTGTTAGAGATCATCAGCAGTGCGTATCCCTTGTCGCGCTCGTATGTAATCATCCCGTTAACTGTATGTGTGTGTGGGGGGGTGTTATCTCAGACTTGCCGTACTTATTTGCATCATTATATTCCACTTAGTCTTTTTAGTCGAAGAAAAGGCTCAGTGCTCCCAAAAAGTAGGTTTTTTCGCATTTTGTAAGTTTTTGAATTGACTCACTAACTATCTAAAAATGTAGAGTGCACGTATCCCTTAGTTAGTTTCCGCAGGGTTATAGCGGACGAACATTAGTGTATGCTTGGTTCTTGAGAGTGGACAAATTAGTAGACTCTGAATGTTCGGTAACGCGTCTTTGTCGGAAAAGATAGTAGTCAACTGACGTTTCAGCCACCGGGGGTAACTTTCCTCAAGATTGGTTTACGACGATTGCAAGGGAAGGCGTTACTGAGCCCGTCCACTAGATGAACTTTTACGCAAGCAGTTCAGCTCTTTGATTCGGCTGCAATGGATAATAATTTTCCTCAAAAACCTGCTGACATTTGCCAACTCTCAGAAATTCATCTTATTGCCGAGGGAAAGTAATCACCAACGTCGGATGATAAACAGAACAGGCAGATTCAACTGCACTGAAAATCAGGTGACTGTCAGAAGAAGACCTTAAGGTTAGTAAAGATAAGCTGCTTTTGAGTTATCACAATCTCAGTTTATCCCATTCATATAAAATGTACTCAATGATAGGATAAGAACAGAGTTGTTCAAAGCAAGTACGATCAGATCAGTGCTATGTTTCATGGAGATATTTGACCTAAGATTTGAATGAGTATTATTACACATAAATTTCCCGCTCCAAGTCTCTCAAAGTGGCTTGCACTCAGTTTGTCCAGAATGGTTTTCGCATGTGGTGATACAAATCCAGATAGTCTGCTAATTCCTCCAGACAAACTGATTATCAGTCTTCTTTATCCCACAAGAGCCACAGATTCTAATGTCGTGGTTATGGATGCAGTCTCCATTGTGATTGCTTGTGATCGTATCGATATACAGACCCTACAAAGTTCAAAATGAAAGGTGTGAAAGTTTTACCCAAAGTCGGAATAAAGCTGGAGCAAAATGTCTTAGTGCAAATCTGCAACTGTGATATTATACCCAGGCTTTATGGCTGATGCAAAGTCAAAGAAAAAGAAGTATCGGGAATGCGTCATATTGTAGCAGAGAATGTTGTAGCAACAGAACAAAACGAGAATCAAACCGATCGGGCCAGCCAATCGAAGGTCACAGACCAAAGAAGGGACGGAGAATATGTCGGAAGCATTCCGCAGCAGACAAAAGGAAACGTGTGTACTGGTAAGTAAGATTCTTTTGGATCTAGGGCAACTACCAAAATAGCCCATGCGAAGGGCTACTGATAAAGCCGTTAACCGGAACAATCGAACCAACGGTACAGAAATGGTGCACGAATGAATCAAGCTGATGGCCGCCGGCACTTAGCCAGAAAGGAGCTGGACCATCGATGTTACTATAGCCCGGTAGGGAAAAAGGGTTGTACAACTTTCACCGACTTGATTTGTCCGGCTGCTCAAATACAAGTGTTCCTGATTCGTCTTACTTTCTCCGTTACAATTCTGCTTGCTAATAAGTCGCCGGATACTGAATAGAAAGATCAGGGAGGAAAAGTCACAAAAGTTTGAATAAAACCGTGGAATTCCCCGCTTTCCTCTCTGAGAGCGAAGAGGTCTCCAAGCGGTTATAGTATCCGTCAACGAGCTACAGTTTTTGATCCAAGCACTGGGGGGAAGCTTGACTTCCGTGTTGCTGGTAAACTCCGCTTCTGATGTGCCGTGAAGACTCAGTGGAGTCAGTTTTGGATATCCTTTGAATCAGAGTGACTGATTGCTTGGTTATCAAAAAAACTAAACGATTAGTACCTCTTATTTTTCGTATTTTCTGGCTTTCCGTAAAGTGGATAATGATTAAATAATTTAGCTGCTTTTCTTTCCTCTGTTACCAACAGCGACAGAAATAACTGAATTTATCGATGGACGACTTGAAATTGCATAAGTAGGCTCACCTCTTGCAACTGGTTTGTTTCGACCTACTTAATTTCTTGTACACGCACATGTTACTCGTATATGAAGGGCATACTTGACCGAAATATGAATGTAGCCCGGTTCCCTATCAGTGACAAACACCAGATTTCTGACCAGTGTCTAATACCGTTGAACTTGAGGTGTGTTGAAGCACTGAAAATACGCGTTCGTTGCAAAGAATCATCAGTCTTAGGTGAAAATAAGGGAGTGATTTTTTCAAGAAGCTGGTGGGGTTAAAACACAGGAAATCTCTATGAGCAGCTGAACAAGTTGTCATTTTGGGTGCATGTTCGCAAATGACTTTGTGATATGGAAAAAATTTGGATCTTTTGTGTATCTATACCAAAGAAAAGAGAATATTCTTAGGAGTCAAATGCTGTCTGTTGCTTATGATTCCTGTTTTAACCAGCACACTTCTCAGACTGACCAAATAATGGTTGTGCACGCAAGAAGACCCGGAAGAAACTCTTTGACGATGTTCTCGTGCTTATTTATTCACGAAAGTTTTGCCACAGATGTTTACTCCGGGTAACGGGACTTTGTTTAGTACAATTATGAACTGATTACTGGCGACGATAAACGTGGTTAAGCCCAGAACGAAGACGAAAGCGTATTCTGTTTGACCAATTAGCGCGACCCAAAAATGTGCTTACAACTGTGAATTGTAAATAATTTGTAGAAAAGACAGGAAGGTGCTCTAGAACATTGTACACTGCAGTGGCAAATGGGCTGAAAATAGTCCGGCTAAAAATGGCCATTGCCATGGGGAACATGAAAATGGCTAACAGTTACACAAAATAGCTGTTGTGGATACCGTAATTCAAGTCGATTAAACGTTACCTATAGAGCCATACCGATGTTCAGTTCAACACACTGGACCAATTTATAGTTTCTAGTTAGACACTTTCCGACTACTTTCTTCAAAGCTATCGCTGTGCAGAACTATATTTCCCTTCCTTGCGCGTGTTTTAACAAACAAGGATGAAGTTTCATCTGAACTGTTCACCAGTTTTGGCGTGTACAACTTTTCTTTTTCTAGTGGCTGAAAAGCACCGTAAAAACGTGTTCAAGCTGGTGTAATAATAATAATAATAATAATAATCTTTTGACTCCCTTACCCTCTGGTGAAATTCCTGTTGTAGACGTCCTAGATTTTATGTATAAGGTTTGAAATCCACCCACTCTGGCCAGCTTTGGTGGTAGATAGTGTGGGGTGTTGATTGACTCGTCATCAGTAGACGGCCCGGGACAGTTGGCAGAAGCCACACCATCGCCCGTCGAGAAGTGAAGACGAGAATGAATCCAGCCGAGCGGATCAACGAACCGATCACCCACCAACAGTTGGCTAAACTGACCTAGGCCGAATCAACCAGTCGGGGTGTCACCAGACTTTTATACATATCAAGTGAACCAATAAATTTTCATGCAAGGATTTGGTTTTGGTTACCACACATCTTATATGAAAGATATGTTTTGTACAAATAAACTAAGATGTTTCAAAGCCTGAAGGGTTTCCCCGCGGGGACTAGTGGGAAGTCACAAAACAGAGAGCAGTTCGTTGCTGTCCGATTCATTACAAACTTCACCCTCAGGGTCCTTGTGTGACACTCACAGCACTCCAAATCTCATGTTCATGGTCTAAGGATTTCCCCGATAATACAAGGGGCTTTTATGGTTACTGATACGCCGAATCCACTGCACCCTTGCAAAATCCTGAAGCAAAAAGGTGTCGGTCAAAGCTCTCGAAAAGAATTCAAAGTACACGAGAACGGGTAAATAAACGTCGGATTTCTAATGCACAAGATAATGAAAGTGCACAGCGGAAAACAAACGCAAATAGCAGTTCGGTTGTAAGTATTGTTAGCAGTTGTTCTCAGTGTATTACATGCTGTTGGATAACACGGAGTCAGATCAACCACTCGATAGCGGAAAATCAGTCGCTGAAAAATAAGCGAAGTCTGTAATGGAAAGAATCATACTTGCATCATATGGCGGAATGGGGCTGTGAATTTTGTTGAACTTTAGTTCAATCTGCTTTCATCGAGCTGCGTGCAGGTAAGGCATACAAACACAACATAAAACCTGACACATTCCTAAAAACTGTCATCTCAGTGGGACTTCCTATGATAAACCACAGAATTCCTTAGATACTTCTTGACCTTTACACCGAAAAATATTGATGTTGCCGTCGATTTTATGTATGGATTAGTAACCGTATGTGTCGAAAATTATATTATCAAGCTTTGTGCACCAGAGTGTTGTTGGTATCATCACCCATCAAACCAAGACAACTGGAAATTGGTCGCTACAATTCCAAACAAATTTTCACGTAACACACCTTCGATCTTCAGGTAAAAATCCAGATTTTGTTGAGATATCACGTTAAAACGAGAGGATGAAGAATGAACCCCCTGACCGAGTCAGAAGGTTTCCTTTCTGTTGTATCTCATACGGGCAGTCTGTAGTTGCTACTCACCAATTTGAAGGAAAAGAAAAGAAAAACAGTCCCTCATAGTAACGATCACCTTGCGGGACAAGTTGATGGGAACTGAGATAGTGGAGAAATACATATTCCGGGTAATGCATACGGGATTACCGAAAGAAATTCAATTATTCATACATTTATTTCGGTAAAATAATCACTTTTCCCAACATCATGTTGATGGAGAAACTGGATATCTCGTGAAAACTTTCTCTTGATTTTAAATTACACTTAGTAAAAGAGACTGGAAGATGAGTATAGTGACGAGTAGAACCACATCGGATTGGCACTGTGTCAAGAAACTGATGGCCATATGAACACAGGACTCCTAGAAAACTAAAAACTATGTTTTAAAAAACATTGTCCACTGGTTGAAACCACACGCGATATGCAACACGAACCCAATTTCAACGGAATAATCGGAAACAGTACCGACCAGTTTTGATTGCTGCTTGCAATCGTCCATTAGATAATCCTGCTCTCTTCAGGTAACGTGGAACTTTTGCACGCTAGTAAATGCAGGCCCCTCCTCTCAGTTACATTTTCTGTGCTTGTGTATATGTGAGCTTAGGGTGGCTAAGCGTGAGAAGGCTTGGTTTTTTTTAATCTCTATGTGTCTTTGTGTTAAAAGAGGACCGAGTGGGGTTAAAAAGTTCATGAATCATTCTCAGACAAGTAGAATCATCTATTCTACACAAAACTGGTATTCATTCCTTTTCTATGGCGAACATATGGTCCCATTTGCCAGTGCCATTATTCTAGGTTAAATATCGGTTGAGTTCCTCAATTCTTCTCCCTACCATACAATTTTCACGAAAACATTTCCTTCTGGTTTTATTACTTACTCACTTTTGTCTACTAGCACGCATTTAAGTAGCAAGTTGCAAATTTCAACCTTTCTTTGATATTTTTGTCCACCTGTACATAGCTTCATCGGTTTTTAATGTTGATACTGCAAGATGAATCATCTCACCTGAAAATTAAATTTCCTACCACCCATACAAATAAAAAATAATTTTGGTTGGTGAGAGGTAATGGGGTATACATCATCCATAGACTTTCTGGTTTGGTTGGGAGAGGGCACGTTATCGTCAACGCAGAATCGAGGGCAATGTTGGAACTAGCGAAAAGTGTCAACGATTCAATAATATTTTGACTAAACTGAAAGAAATCAAGCAACTTGTTCCCAATAGTTGTCTCAGTCAAATGGGAACGGATCACTCAATAGAGCTTGTTACTAAACTAACCAGTCAGAGGAGCCGGTTACGGAGAAAGATGGGACCAATACTTTTCGTGCAATTACTCGGCTAGGATCATGTATGAACTGTTTTTATAGTAAAATGAGATGGTTCGTAGACAAGAGAGTCTTCTTGCTGGTGCCAGTGGGACCGATCAGAAAAGTTGGAATGCTTAAAGATATTGAAAGGAAACGTAAAATTCCAAGGTGGTCAATTTGAAAAAGAGTTCCGCATGTGGTGGGTTTCCTGAAGATCGGATTAGACGATGGTTAACCACATATCCCACTCGGTAGAGATGGTCCCTATATTGGATCAAACGGGAGATGTGGTCTGTCGAGTGCTTGTCGATAATATGGTGTGGCGAGGTGCTATACCCGAAAAGATCATTGCTGACCAGGGTCTTTGCTTTGAACTGAATAAATTCCGGGACAAGTTGGAACAGTGGGGAATTTGGAGTACAAGTATACCACCTTACCGCCCTCAAGTGAAGGGAATGATGGGAAGACTGAACAGAACAATGAGAGAGTGGTTATTGGCATGAGGAACTGTCAAATATATTGCTCATTTACCGCCCAACAAGCCAATAATTGACGGACACGACACAGTTTGAACTGGTTTATAGGCAGGAATTCAGTATATAACTGGAAAAGTGGTTTATTATGTCATGAGAGCAACCTATTACAACCCACCTTCACAAGCTCCTAGAGAAATTCGCGACGCAATGTACAATAGATTACCAGAGTAGAAAAAGGAAAAGATACGATAACCGAAACCTATCATGCAGCTGGAAGCCCCTGGTGTCCAGAGAGCTGGTTTAAGTTAAGAATCACCTTAAGTCTGGTGTGACGAGCCCCAGGCCATCAAGTTCCAGAGTCGACGCACTAATACGTAATGTCAGACAGAAAGAATTCCAGTTTCCGAATCAGTAAAGAAGCTCAATGTAAATGCGCTAAAGGATTCCACTTGGCACCCTGGTTTATACGCAACGAAGATCCCAAAGAAAGGGTGCGTTTGACAGGGAATACAGTCGCAAAATAACGAGGCGGATTTCGAGCCGAACAGGTCAACCTCGTGAGAGCCGCAGACCAAAGATGAGACAGCGAATATACCACAAGCGTCTTACCACCGACAGAAATGGCCTATGGACTTGCCGGCGGGAGTCAGCGGGATCTCAGGTAGACAGTGAGGTATCTCACACTAGGATTCAACGATCAAACAGTCAATGAAGCAACTGGACTAACGAAACGGGGACTGTGTGCAAGATAACCAACCTAGTGGTCACAGGTACCTGACTAGAACAGGGCCGAAGTTCTCAGGCGGCCTAAAGACTGACGTTGTTACTGCTTGGTCTGGATAGAGAACTATATGATACTTCGTACAGGCTCTAAAAACTTGACTTGTCTGTCTGGCAGAATACAGCTGTACTTTGCCCGTTCCTCCTTATTGTTACAATCGTAAGTACAGACACCGCCCGCATAAACTTCACACAGTTTTACCTAGTCCATTTGGAACAGTTAATGATACGTTAAGATCTCGCGGCATTTTTTCTTTCCTTGCTGGCCACTAAGCTGACTAGCAGTTAATCAGACAGCCTTTTTATGTGCCCTCTATTGCTGGAAAGATCAAGGGAGTTGTCTCCAATCCTAGACACGTTCATCAATGGAAGACGGAAAGGACATGGAATGTAAACTGTATGTTTCAAAGTTTGTACTCAAAATGCCACCCCGATCTTTATCTGCACAACATCATCAGCTTCAAGCAAGCTGTCTTCGCTTTCTCGTATACAACGGCAGTTTTTCTCCTGCATTCCAAAGTGACACACGCACAGTCTTCCACATTTTCTAATTTGCCTTCGTATAATCTTCTTTTCAAGTAGTACCAAACACAGACATCTAAGGCATTTATATCTGGATACCTGGGAGGCCATTCAACTGGTCCATCTCGTCCTATCCAAAGTCGCTCAAGAAAGCTGACAATGTTTTGGCGAACTCATGTAGCGTAACGTGCGGGTGTTCCATCTTGTTTCTTTCAAATTCTCAATTAGTTTGCATATAGCTGATGCAACTACCGAATATCTCTGCGGATATTTTCGGCCCAAAGCCTTTGAAGCTTTCTCCACACTGTGTTTATTCTAGGCAAAGAGGCAAATCAACGCCTAATACCGCTACCATCGGGAACCACTGATTTCCGTTGTTCCGCCAACAAGCCTGTAATGAACAACCTCATTACGATCGATAATCACTACTTTTCTTAGCTTGTGCTAACATGCGCATACACATAGATGCGCTCACTCGGTCATCCAGCATTCAATCATCTTTTATCTGCTCTGAATTCCTTGTGACAATCAAGCCTTTAGGCTACAGCTGGGCTGAAATTCGATACTGAACTGAGCTGAACACGTAATTAGTCTATCGTTATTCCAGTTTTCCAAGCTTCTATGCTTCTCACATTATATTTTTGCAGCTCCCCAACTTTATTTGTGGAACTTACAGTACGATCTGACGAATGATCTCGGAAGCTCTTCAATCTGGTCTGAACCTGGTTTTTACTAGTAAAACAACTGTCCGTAGCCAAACTTCATATAACCCACATGATCTATAGGGAAATGCAATGGAATGTAATCGTGATCGCGGGATAAATGACACCATTGTTTACTAATTTTTGCTGTCATGAATGTCCTACAAATAGACATTGGAAGGAGGGAGGTATCTCTCGACATCGTTAGGAGATATACGCATTTATTTTTACGGTTCTTCAGTTTTCCAAATAGTTCTATCCATCTAAACAGTATAAGCAGATCGAGACGCACAATCCGCACACAGGCATCTCTTGAAAAGGCGTGCACCACCGTGGTCGGTGATCTCGCTGAGAAGAAAGTGGGAACAAACAAAATGGCCCGAAACATGAAGAGTCAATACTGGGTCATACTCCGTTAACTTTCCGTAATATAACGTTGAAAGTCCGTCTCAATTTCTCTGAACTATGTTTCGGGTTGAATATTCTGACCATGATTGAAAGGAAATTCAGGATGTCATAAGGCTGTGAATGGCTCCAGCATTGACGTTAATATCTTTGTGGTTGAATTAACCAAGGGACAAATCTGTAACTTGTGAGACCTACAAACAAGCTGTAAAATTGTGGTACTATTCCTTAAAAAACTTATCCATGATCTACACAAGAATTAAAATCCTTGGTCCTTCAACTAAATCATATTAAAGGATTTGTGTGGTGACGAATTATTTTACATTGTCTAGATTTGTGAGTTTGAAAGTATGCATCATTTGATCACATCTTGAGCCACTGCTTCACTGATCTGAAATTTACATTTTTGACAATCATTATTACTTGAACCGCAATGAGAGACGATTGTATTCCGGTTGCTGTAGACCATTTCGTAGTGCACTGTTTATGTCTATCTTTTCTGAGGTGCAGTTATGCTACACTGATTCAAACTAGGAAGGAGCTCTTGGATATATATATATGTATATATAAACATTTTCCTTATGAGAAGCTAAAATTGCATCATCCCACGTTAAACTGGACGACCATAAGGTAGTTGGGGACAGAGCGGAGTGGTTGTCGCTTACAAATTATTGACTGTGTTGGAAAGATAATAAGAGGCTAGAAACCAACCTTATCCTTTGTCTTTGCGCTTAGAAATCACAAACGATAAGAAGCTCCTGTTAATGACGTCTTAAACTTCCCTGAACGGTTGCCTACTGAAGGTCGCGCTTACGGTGATAGACAAAATCAATCAACTGTTACAATAATATTTATTTGTATAATAGCTGATCCGCCCACTTGAAAGAGGCCCCTGTTTAGTCGAAGGAGGCAATAACGCGGTTTAATTGCCCTCTTTTACCTCTTTGCATTTGGTCCGGCTGAAGTTGTTGCGTTTGTTGTCAATCTACAATTGTCCATGATTGTGTATTTGACGTTCAGCTGCTTACTTATTCAGCAAGTAGTATACAACTCCGCCCCCACTTGTAGCACAGGCTGCATGATCATCCTTATTGTCACAGGGGAAATCGGGCTGTTCACCTCTACAACCACAACAGAATTACCCTTACATTACACTCAAAGATAAGCTAACAGGGCTACTTAGTCACTTTGAGATTAGTATTAAAACAACTACTCGCCTTCCCATGTGGCATTCCATTTTCGAATGGTTATACAGTTTAGGTTTCACAAAGTTCTTGCTTACTTTTTCGAACGTAAAAGCTGAGTCCACTTCACTCTGAATGAAACAATATTTGGCAGGAAATGCTTGCTAGTGTTTTGTTCTGGTTCCTCGGAAATTGCTTCAGGAAGGCAAAAATTCTGTTGTAAAGAAATGCGAAAGAAAGTTATTGAGCGGATGAACAAGCGTGTGCTTACCGAAGCTGGTTATGTGAAACTGAATCCACGCAGTAGGAATTTTTGTATCATAAAATTCGCATACTGGTTAGACAAGTGGGCTGTTTAAAGTCCTAGTAATCATGTTCCACATCACGGATTACAACCTAACATGTGCACATGCTTTTTCCAGTAACTATTTCACATCCCATTATTATTACGAAATTGCGCCAGCGATTTCAACAAGAATGACAAGAAACTTTTAAACGCCGAGTCCAGTAATAACAAAAGAGATAATTTGTTCCACTGTAAGGAAGCATAGTTCCTTATTACTCGGATTCTATGGGTCAGGCTGAACTGATCCACCAGGCATATGTTTCTAGGTGGTCACTAGACTCTGAGTATCTAATGGCAATCCTTTTAGATCTTATTTTTTAACAGAATAAATCTGTTCTCCCTTGCTTTTGATCTCGTGATTTGGTAATACCATAAATCTTCTGGCAGATTATTCATCTAGTCATTGTCAAAATCCACATCAGCATGGAAAATCTAGAGACATTTTCGGGGTTTTTATTTGTTTTACCCCGAACAGATTACTTACTTGACGAAAGCTAAGGTTCATTTGAGGGCTTTTTCTCGGTAGAACTGAGGCTGTACAATAGTGGAGCTGAACAGGCTTAGTGATTTGTCGAAAAATGCAAGGCAGTATGTAGATATGATCTGTTGTCTGAAAAACGTGACTAGAGTGAAGGTGGAGTTTTATCACAGTGCGTGCTCAGTTGACTTGAGGTGAGTCAGTATGTACACTGCGTTTCTTGTTTGTCTGCTTTCTTAATCATAAGTAGTAGTAGTTTCACGTATGCTTAGATAAAACAGCATACTCATACTTATTATAAGAGTAAACAAGCCAGAAGAATATTTTTCAACACCATTACTAATTAAGAATTTCCACTTGAGAATTCGGCGGCGACTAAATGCCTTGGTTAAGATGAACCACCTGCAATCGACAACTGATTGACTGACCAGAAGCTTATGAACATGCATTTTGTTTAGTTAATGAGTTTAATGAACCAGTGAGTGAAGACTTCTCTGCCGTTTAAGCAAACAGCAAAACAGCCAGTAGTTTGGCGGCCTTTCACCAAATTATTAGACGAAAGTTATGTTTCAGATTTATGCTGTGTAAGAAGCATGATTAAAAAAAATGGTGCTTGCAAATACCTCGCCCATCAAACCCAAAATATTTATTTATATGATTGGCGCAAACGAGAGTTACATTTCACCATCGTTATTATCCGAAAGAAAAACAATTATTGGGAACAAAATCAGTTTATTAGATTTCACAACAAGGAAACTCGAAACCATCTCAGAAACAAAGAAGATAAAGATAAACTACCGTTCTTAGTCTACTTAAAGGTAGTCATTCGTCATTGAAACACTCTCCTTCGGTTTTGCAATAAGCTGATAATTTTCTTTCTTAACATTTTCATCTTCAATGGTCCTTTCAGGACGGATATGAGACCTTCGGGGTGCGCAAAACTAGTTCGCTCATCAAACACTGACTGTAACAGACTTCTAGAAGTTGTTGAGACGCGCGTGACTATCCACAAATCCTCAAACTTACGAGTGTGTTCTTTGGTGTGCTTCTTTATGAAACGATTGTAAATATAACGTGGAAACTGTACAATCTTCTGCAGTGACCATTTCGTGAATTTGAGTCAGTCAAACGCAAGCAGACTCAAAATCGCCCAAGGTTCGTGTTGAGAAGTTAAAGAAATATCTGTAGATGACATGAGACAAAAGTCATGGGACAAGTTCAATCCCTGCACCATTCAGTGTGCCCGTAAATTCATTGTCCGGTGTGTGGTTCAATTAGCGAAAGGATCTAGCGCAAAATGTTAGTGGGAAACACCAATTTTGGATGAGGGTAGGTGTTGGAACGATCATGAGTTAGGGCTTCGAATGCGATTGTTTGGTCAATTGCACTGACCATCGAGTAGATCCTAATTAACTGTTCAGTATCCTCTACTGCAAGTCTTCAGATCTAAAAAATCAAGCTCCTCTGAGAGTGCTGCTGATTGGAAAACCCATTTAAATAAGACATTTGATGGCTAAAACTTTGTGCATAAACGAATTTTTCATAATCTTCACTATTAATGGTCAACCTTGAAACCCATATAAACTAAAGTACATCACAACAGGACACTAGACGTCAAATTGTGAGCACCGTGATGTGAATACGATACCAACCTCTAGTTGCACACCGACACAGCGCGATCGCATGCTGTGATGCACTTAACACCCAATGAAAGCTGGCCTTTTCTCTGTCCCCTATGTCTCACAAGATATGGATTTTCACACATGTTTAGGAATCGCGGAAAACCATCAATCTTGAACTCTTGATTCTTCAGTGTGCATAACTTTGCTCCCAAATCAGTATTTTTATTTTCAGAATAACCATACTGAACAGAGCAAACGCTTCGAAGTAGTGTAAAATTCCTTTTCAGAAAGAACAAATTATTCCCCTCACTAACTATTAACGAATCTCTTTTTTGAGGTCGTCTGTATGTCTGCGTTGATTTCCAACTTACGCGTTGAAACTTTTACGTCAAAACACGCTGGTTTTCACAACCTGTGCTCCCTGCTTGTACTTCACCACGATTCAGGAGAAGGCATCCAATTTACCAACACCACCGTTCTAACATCTTCCCCTGACCACGTTGACTGTATCAAGTGGATAGTAATTTTATCCACTCAGTCTCCACTCCAGTGTCAATGTTCTACAGTATTTTTCGTAGTTTATGAAACAAATGCCGTAGTTTGGGAGCCTTGCAGCATAGTTTAAAAGCCACTCCCCAGCGTCTCTTGGACTACCTATCGCACACCTTTTATAAAACAAGGATTTCCGGATATTTTGACTTACACATCTTACCAGATATTTTTGGCATGTACCAGAATCCCAGAAAGTGATGCAAATGGGATTTTCGCCTCAACGCCGACAAGATGGCAGCTGAAAGCCTAAAAAGATTGCAAAGCCAAAAATGCCTCTTTCTCGTACAGAAAAACTTAGTTGTTGAGGCACGTAGTTGTCGACTTCAGATGTCGTAAAATTCTGAAGAAATGTGTTTCATCTACTCGGGGAATGAAGTGGTCCAGTGCGCTTGATGCGAACAGAGGGATTAGTTCGGGTGGTAGGATTTCTGCATCACACCGTATGACCTTAAGAGCCATGAAAGCAAGCCGTTAGCTCTGACAGCTGTTGGTTATCCAGTTCGTTCCGACTAGACATAAGGGCGTAAGAATAGGTAACTTTCATTCGTAAAGCCAACAAGATCGGACCAATGTGTTTGCTGAGGAAGTAATATAGGACAGAAGTAATCGATTTTAGTCCAGAGCACGGTAACGCTAGAAGCAGAATAAAAATTGCTAGCTTTCAACAACTCAAAACAACAGAATCCAAGCCAGTCTGCTCAACAGGATTGATGTTAAGACAAAGCGCATTCATTATATAGATTGATCATACGTGCAGGAAGGCTCTGTGTTATGGCTGTACTTTGATGAAGGTTATTACAATCGATCGGCCGAATTGTTGAGGGAAAACCATGTATCAAGACTGTCGTTACACAAATTGCGAACTTGAAAATCACTGCATGCATGTCGACCCTTGAGATGTTAGATTATGAAAGCCACGCACAATCAAACAGATTTCCACCAGATTTTTGGAAGTATGTCGGCTTTGCTCCCAAGCATCGTCGGGGTTTCCGAAGATCTATTGGTTGACATACATTCTTTCCATTTTCTCACTCCTTACAGTTCGTTATTCATTCCCTTGAGGGGGCTTTTACCTGCATTGAAATTTCGGTAAGGTTTAGACGAAATGGACCGGGTACAAAATCTTCGGGAAGTCAGAAGGACTGTCTGCCGGGATGCGTAGGTTTCTTTATAGGAATTTAGCCATAAATCCATTCACGGAATTACAACAAAAGCATGTTCATCCCATGCTAGGTAAAAGGTCGCTTTCAAGCCCCCATCAAAAAATCTTCTATATAATTATATTCAATTTTTTGGCACCAGAAATAATATAATTCATATTTTCAAGTGAAATTCATTCAGAACAAAATAGTGTGGCGAACAAACTCGTTTTCAGTTCTTCGTACTCATACCAATACATAACATTAAATATGACTCAAATCAACAAAGGGGAATGATCACCCAAATCTGTCTGTGCACGTATGTGTATGCGTGTGAAATTGATCACAGTGAAGAATGTTCGAGTGGTTGCACACGTGTTCGGGAACAGGAAGTGGGCCATAGAAGTTTAAGTGCTTGCACAGATTGTTTCTGATCACACAGGGGAGGATTGTAGAGTCGAATACTTACGGCTTCAGCTGTGGTTAAGATGCCACACTTGACAAGTCATGATAGCTTGCCCCAGACTTTGTAAATGGTGCGAGAAGCGTTTATCACCTCTACTGAATGGTTTGATTAAACAAGGTGTGAACACACAGCATTCGTAATTGTCTTAATTACTCCAGTGTTCAACCAAGCCGGATGGTGTTCACGAACACGTTCGCATAAGCGTCTGGTCGTGCGGCCAACGTACCTCGTTCCACAGGAACAGGTGAATGAATGCACACAAAAAGATGCTGCAGAATCTGGCACTTTATCCTTCAGTGGAAAACACACGATCGGTTTAGACTCGAACATAATTTGTAATTGTGCAGCGTAGAATGTTCTACTGACTGCTCCTATTAGTCTTCGTTGAATAACTTCAGTTTCCGTATCTCCTTTGAATGGTAAACGGACAAATACCGGCTTCTTTTGGACTACTGTCTGTCTTAGCCTATCTTCATTTCGTTGCATGGTCTTGTCAATGAACCGTTCAGGATAGCCGTTTTCCAGGAGAACATTCTTAAGAAAACGAAGTTCATTTTATATTGTGCCTTCTGTGCAGATTTTCCTTGCTCTATTAACCAGGCAACGCACTAGATTTCTCTTCACTTTGAGTGGTACGAAACTGTGAAAATGAATGTATTGACCGTTCCAAGTTGCTTTCCTGTGCACTGACAACTGAACGGAACCATCACTTCGACGGCTTATGCAAACATCTAAGTAAGGTAGACTGTTATCCTTTTCTTGTTCCAAAGTGAATTGAACATTTGGATGGGCTGTGTTAAATCTATTAAGTAGTGCATTTGGATCCACTTTGGTATCTACTGCACAAACGATATCGTCCACGTACCGTTTGTATAAGGCACATCCTTCGATTGTTGACTTGAGTTAGTTATTTTCAAGTTTCGCCATGAAAATATCAGCAAATAAGGGTCCCAAAGGTAATCCCCATGGCACCCTGTCCTTTGACTACATATTTCACCGCTGAACTGAAACTGGTTATTAGGAGTGCAGACAAATAGTAACTGTTTCAGTTCATCCAACGAGATACCCGGATCGATACTGTTCTCCTGCATGTATTCACATAGATAGATGATTGTTTCGGCAATCTGGACATTGGTGCACAGTGAAGTAACGTCTAGCGAGATCATTTGCTCGCCTTTCAAGTATAGATTTCTCGTAGTCTCTACAAAATTCATTAGTAAAGAATAGCCCTTAAACTGTGTCAAGTACTAAGATTTACTTATCTAATCCCTACTTATCACTGTATGCCTACCTGTCTAATTCATGTAACTGTCTATGCAAATTGAACTAGCGCCCGTACACGGCTCTTTTGTGGTCCTTTTTCGTCGCGTATTATTGATACCCCGGTTTTCAACTTATACCACTTTCTATACACCCTTTGTCCCCGTTTACTGTTCCGCTGATGTCATGGCGTACACAATTGAAAGCATGCTTTTTCACGGTTGTGCCTTTTGTTTGATGAACTTTTCGCCGAACTTTTAATTTTGACGTCAATAGTTTTACTTTTTTCTCGCTGCCTTGTGTCTAGTGATTTGAACCGTCCGTTTCTCACTGTTGTCTGTC
Source organism: Fasciola hepatica (assembly GCA_948099385.1). Classification (NCBI taxonomy): domain Eukaryota; kingdom Metazoa; phylum Platyhelminthes; class Trematoda; order Plagiorchiida; family Fasciolidae; genus Fasciola; species Fasciola hepatica. The sequence continues at coordinate 183,046 of CANUEZ040000012.1, read as the reverse complement.
TTTTTGTTTATCGTTTGATTTTGCTCTCGCCCCAGCCCGCATGCAATTGCTATTCCGGAGGATATGCACTACTGATGAGCTCGAACAAGAGCGAAACTCGAGTCTGGTGCTTCCGAGTGCAGGTTGATCGGATGACCTGAGGTTTGTGCGTGAAACGTGGAATCCGAAGGACAGTCAACCAAACAACAACAAAAATTGCTATTCCGTTTGACGGGCTACCTGAAGATTCAAGATTGATCTTCACATCGCCACAGTTTGAAGTATACAAGCCTCTGCTATCGTATGATTCCGCTAAAGTAGACGAGGCCTTCAGACGTCGAGATCTCTGACTAGGAATTCGGGGTTAGTCTTCTATGAGTCACTCAACCACTGGACTGGAGTCCGGTAGGATTTCGCTGATCTTATCTGTTTTTTTCCCGTGCTCCGTAGAATCGATTTCATGGCTCTCCACGGTCAAATATCGCGTTACATAACTCCACAGAGGTTGGACCCTATACCGAATACACTCCTTTTGATATTTAACTGCTTGAGATTTCCGATTTAAATTGTCATTTCATATTAAGGTTCGGTGATTATTTGTGACTCAGTTATCTAACTCTTTTAGTGTACAAGGTTGTATATTTGAGGATACGATCTATCATATTTGTGTTGTCCTAAAGAACTGAAAAAATGGCAAGCTCAAATTCACCTGCTGATCTGCGAGTTTGTGATTGGATCTAAGGTCTTTTGTCATTTGTGAACCTTTGTGTACTAGAGATATCCTGCATTCACACAAACGAATGAATTAGACCGCTACTTGATTTGTGAAAAAATTGGATAACCAAATTTCCTTGGTCATTGCTGGGCTGTTCACTGCCGCCCCGTTCATTTGTTTCTGTTTTACATTACCCAGTCCATGAAGAAGATGAATCTTTCTCGCATTATTGATGACTTGTCTATAGTTATGCAACTCAACGCATACCCATTTATTCACTTGTCACATTATTTTGCACGCTGTCTCAACGCGTTTTCATAAAACTCACGAGCAACAGATACTTTGGATAGCGTTCTAACAAAAGGAAGGAATATAAAAAGAGAACGGCGAAGTGAAATTTGCGAACCAGTTCTTTTTCCCATTTTGATGATCGGTTCTGTGCAGGTATAAATAAATACATTGTTTTATGCACCAAAGCCCTCTTGCCTCGTAAAGCTTCGCTTGACCTTGTTCATGTTAAATTAATTCGAAAGTAGTCATTTGGGCTTAGTCTGGAAATTGGCTTTCGGTAACTCAGATTAGATATTCAGAAGCGGCTAAGCAAGTCAGTCGTTCATTCTTGCGGAGGATTGCTTCATGTACGGTTGCTCATGTACAGTGCAGACAAAAATAGTGTACACGAGGGAAGTCGAATTTCGCTACTCACTACTAAAAAGCTTGTTAGTAGGCAAAATGACACATACGATACAGTAAATAATGAAGCCACAGACAGCGTACGTGAAAATTGTATGATAGCGAAATAAATTAACTGACTTGTCCAATGTTTTAAGTAGATTAACGGCTCCAGGCCCCACTTTACCCTCAAAGTGGTACATTCCTTCTAATGGGGGGCTAATGAAAAGAATCGTGTCATTCCTCAAGGAATCGTATAGACACACGTCGGGTCGGGTTAGAGCCTACAGCCAGATTTCGCTCCCTTTTTCGCCTCCTTTGGAATTCTACAAGGTTACCCCATGTCCCCGTTTCACTTCAACTTTGCTTTGCGAATGTTCTATGAACTGCCCTGTCTGGTCTTCCAGATGGTCTAATTGAACTCCTCCCAGGGGACAGTGTTTTTGACTTGGAATATGCCGATGATATCGCCTTGCTGATTGATAATGCACAGGCAGCTTGACTCACTTTGAAACTCTTGGTAATTAAAGTATCCAGATATTTTATGCACTGTGTGCCTTTTAATTTCAACTTGCTGTTTCAAGGTTGGCCGGAATCTGTTCAGGCTGTCACTGAAGCTGCTGATCAACTAGAGTTATTTGACAAATCTAAGTACTTTGTTTTGCTGACTGTCCTTCGGACTCCACGTTTCACGCACAAACCTCAGGTCATCCGACCAACCTACACTCGGAAGCACCATACTCGAGTTTCGCCCTTGTTAGAGTTCATCAGTAGTGCATATCCTCTGAGGTTTTTGAGTGAAAGGTGGAGTCCGAAGGACAATCAGGAAAACAAATATTCATCAATCCCACACACTACTCGCAATTAAAGGCGTGATTATAAATCTAAGTACTTTGGGAGCCCGAAGGCTGGAAGAGGTGATGAGACAGTAGAGCCACGACTTTGTGTAGAGGTATGATGAAGGCAGCGTCAGAAATGACTTTCTTTGGCTCTTCACCCCACCCCACCCCCACCCCGGGTTGAGGGACATGACTGAGAATAAAAGTTAGTGGCCCAAATGCTGCCTGTCCTGCCTGGTGAACTCTCGTGTCCCATAATCACAAAACTGTCACTCAGACAAAATATTACGAAAAATATTAAAGTGTAGGATGGAAAAATAAAAACGTCATACCTCTTAATAACTGCTTCTTATTCCTCTCCCATATTTCGTGTTTGTTATTGTTGTGATGGCACAATTTGTGATTCAAAGCCGGTGATATATATATATATATATATATATATATATATATATTTATATATCATCCACTATTTATATTGATTTCCAGTTTGTAGGAAACCTACTCCGGACTATAGTGGTGTATTCAATTGCATGACAAGGGAAATGACTTCACACTATAACCCCCGCGAGGGCTATCAGAATCTGTCTCGAATGTCCTCTTGCGTGCTGGAAAAACTTGATAAACAACAATACATATGAATTCTGTCCGATTGCTTAGTCCGTTCAATTCTTCAACTTGTCTTTTTATATTGTGATGCAGCTTTACGATCAAAAATCATCAAAACCTAGCTCGTTCCTCACCCTGTGTTCTCTGAACGTCCCTAGTAATGCTTTTCAGACAAATTTTAAATTATTTATGACAGCTTAACCTGAATGACCTCCTTTGTGGCTTATCATGCCAATATCACAAAATACACGGACGCAAACTTTACATTTTGATCATGTCTCACTTTCATATGGCCAATAACTTTTTGTTGTTAGTTGTATCACTTCCAATGTATCCAATGATTTCAGTGTATTTTAATCATTACACAGTTTTGCTAAACTTTAGTATGGATTGGGGAGACTGCTGTATTATTTAAAAATAGTTTCACACTGGCTGGTGGTCAGCTGGTGTAAGTCTCATACCATCAATTCTGGGATGAGAGGTTCAAACCTCACCGGTGCCGATTAATTTTTTGGTAAGTAGTATGGAGTGGAGTGGACGAAAATTCACAAAAATTACGTGACTAGTTTCGTGATTACTGCTCCCGCTCATCCATGAGCACTCCGTATTTCTGTGCCCACTCATCTTGGTATCTATACTCTCTGAAGGCGCATGGCAAACAGTGAGTTCGATTTTTGCCTCAAGAATTACAATTGTGATTCACTGAGACTACTTAATCCTAAACAGATAATCTAGCGGCCACAACGTTGTTGTTCTTCTGGTTAGCGATGACTAACCCATGTAGAACTATCACTGAATCATACTTGTGATTCCACAACAAACTTCGCCACGAACGGCATCCGTAGGCACTGCTGAAGTAACAGCTGAGTTTACAGTGTGTAATTTTGATAGTACTCAGGGCTCCGCTTTCGCAGAGAGATCATCTTGCCTGTTAGAGCTGATATGATTCTGATTTCCGATCTAAGAGCCCCGATAATTAAATTGGTCCTTATGGTTAAACCTATATCGACAGCATCACACTCACGCATACAGGTCGAATAAAAGACTTTCAGTTTTCTTTGGATCTCCACGGCTTGGATTTGTTACTAAGAGTAACTTTTCAAGCTGATGGAACGAGATAAGATGTAAGAAGGGCTTGAGAAATTCGAGGTTAAATAGGAAAGTTCAAGCAGTATACTGGAAAGCTGATAAGTTTGTAGTATTAGATAACTGTCTTCGTCCATTAGTTCTGTGCTGGTACTATTGTATTTAAGTACTATATTGCGAAAAGAGAATACAAAAGAGCCTGTAAATCAACTGGCCAATTTTTTCACTTCAGTCTTTTAGTCAGCCAATTGGTAACTCAAAAAAGGGAAGGAATTGGAAGGCAGTGAATACCAAAGTGTAACAACGTACTCACAAATGTCTTCATCGGATTTCTTCTAGGATAGTTCGGGGCCTTTCTTCAGCTTCCTTGACATTCACTGCTGAGGCTCGATGACCACTACTACGCTTCAACGGCTTATTTTTGCGACATTTTCCCGTCTAAACTACTCCTTTTTTAGTCTGAAGCATGGACTTTCCCCATTCTCTAAATGCTTTATTTTGTCCGAAACATTCAGCTGAGCACATTTGGAAGACATAAACTGAGCGAAAAGGCTCAGATTGAATGAGATTGTTGATAATCACTTTGAAGAAATATAATGGATCTGTGTGACGTCGTTCCGCGTTCATAGCCGGCTGACACTGACCGAAAGACGGAGGTTTGGCGAATACGTTCGATCATTTGTGCACGAATAACTGGATCAGAAACATTAACTGTTGATGAAACCTATCGAAGCCTCTATCGAAAAATGGGAGATTTGTACACAACCTATTCAACCTTCAGTAAAACAAACTCCTGCTAGAGGTGTGCTCCTTGGGGCATGAGCTCTGCAGTTCGATCAACAAGACCAATCAGGTAGATCTCGAGTAGGAATTTCATAATCCTCACTCCCAAATGATTTTTCGTGTGCATCATCACGGACAGAGCTATAAAATCTCAATTCTCTCCCAGCGAACACGAGCAACCAGTACAACGGAGCTAGGACAACAGTGATTAGGGGAATTACATCAGAACCTTTACACGGTTGAGTTATAAATAATAAGGAAGTTATAATATCATGACCCAGTGTAGGGCCTAATGGTTTTTACCAAGTCGGACTATATCGAGAAAATGTAGGCCAAACTAAATGACCATTCTGAATCTGTGGAAATTTTGTCTGAGGAATACAAGACCAACCAATGAGAGTAGGTTCTGACTAACAGGCTGCTTCCTCTTGAACCATATAGCGTTATTGACGTGACAGTGATTTGAATGAATTCGGCCAGTAGGAATCATCTTGCCAAGACTGTATGGACTACTGGGAGCACTTAATACAGGGAGCTTACTAAGGTAATTCTTCAAAGTACGCAGTTCCTCGTATCATGTCATCGCAAAACTAGTTGATGCGTCTGTTGGAACCGTCCAAAGTAGCAATAAGAAAACAGTTTCCAGGACAAATTCGAACTTATGAAAAATTCTAAGGCATCTAAACGTACCCTCATCTCAGACATCGCGTGAATATTCACCAAAGTCTCGATCGGAAAAATCTTTGGCTTTCTACTCGGTTACACACAGAGCTACGGTAACGAAATCGGTACGTTAGTTCCATACACAGAAAGTTCATTTCAAAATTAAGGATCAGATTTGCCGACATAGAGAGTGTATAGCCATAAGGTTACCATCCGTGACCCGACCGTTTGACGCTTTTACGGCGAAGTTGGAAATCAGCTCGCTGCAACCACTGATCGGCAAGTTTTCGCTTCACAAGCAAATTTTGGTTGATGCTGCTTGCCTTACAGAATGGCAGAACCTAGACCTTCCGAAAGCACATAAGTTGAGTGCGTGATAATCCCTTCAAATTCGACCAACGGATAAATCTGTGCCACAGTGAGTTTGAACACTAATCCCAAATATTTCACATTTCGGTAAGATTAACACAGCAAAGATTCGTAACAACAAATGAAACTGTTTTTGATTTTCGACCAATGTTTTATTTCACGACAATTTACTAAAACGTATCGGGATTTTTTCGCACGGCAAAAAGTTAGCCGTGTCTTGGAGTATAGCACTAGACAAAAGACTAAGTAGACACAATAACTAAAAATAAATATTACTCCAGGTGTATATATACAGTTATGAGCGCTGTTTATGTCATCTAAACATTTTGACAATTAATTGACTGACCGACCGAGAATTTGACAAAGAACCGAGAAAAGATAAGTGATTCGAAGTAACTGATGAGGAACAAAAACTATCCGCGTGCATGTGTGATGGATGAATAAAATCCCTTTTCAGGGTAATAGGTTATTCTAGTTTTTCCGTAGAATTAGATAATCATGTGGAAGATGCTACTAATTAATATGATGAAATGTGCTTCTTGACAAACCTCTTGTTTGTTTTAATACATCTGTTTAGAATATAGATTAGGGGACAACTCATCTCCAATTCCTCCACAGTGTTAGCCTCACTGTTCACTGGGTACTTGGTACGAAACAACATACAGCAAAATTAGTTATATGTACACACGTTTGAAATAAGCTCACGTAAGTATTCACGTGTACACAAATCCATTTGAGAATATTCGTATACTTTAATGGTAACAAACGGTCGTAGCCGTCCGTTATTGATACGTTAACTGAAAATGGGCTCAAGGCCCAATGGAGTGCTGTAAAATTATCTGTTCATTCACAAGTTTAATTTGATCTCGTTTGGGACGAATGAATTTCTTCTTGAGCTATAGGGTTTTAAAAGGGAGAAAAAACATTCCTTTTACCACTGGTTGGATACGATCTGTACATGTGAATAAAGACATTGATCATCCTCAGTCGTTGGCTGCACCATAATGACCGTTCATCTTATCGTATAAATTTCTTTTTGGAATTTCATGGTCAAGTGAATAGGATTGCACATTATCATCCGAATAAAGATCGTCCGAATCACCTCTCAAAGTTGGTTCACTGATAGTCACCTTACCGCCGTTCCGGTCGATTCCGTACCAGTACTCGCAAGTACATTCCTCAGCTTCAGAATCCGGTGAATTAGTTCCCTCGTCCAGATAGTCTAAATGCACTAGTTCATTTGACCGTCTACTCTTGAGCGTTGAATGCACCAATCGAGGTGATGTGGTTGCAGTTGTAATGTGTTCCGAGTGTCTTGCTCGCTTTTTCTGGCTTGGTTTGTAAGACTCTGCCGGTTCAGTATAAAGGGACGCATAGTTCATATGCGGAAAGTGGAAGTAATTCATTTTTGTCGCTGCTTCAGACTCAACGAAGTTTTTTCCATAGGGGAACTCGAATGGTGGGTTAGATAAAGTGGGCAATTTTCCAGCATGCGTAACGTACGAGTACAAACTAGCTAGTTGAGCAGGATTTAGTGCCGGTGAGTGAAGAAGCTTACGGGAACGGCGTTCTCTTCGGGGCCCGTTGGTAACGGACCACGGTAGCACTCCGGGCAAGTGAGCTACACTTTGCGGATTATAAGCGACGCTGTCTGATTCAGAGTCTATTACCGCCGATTCCGGATGAACTCCGGCAATTTTAGAGACGTGTCCACTCAGTTGGGTAGGTACAAGAGCTGCTTCCTGGACGTTCTTATTCACGAACACGTCGTAAGGGGCCTGAATTTTGGAAGATCGTCTGCACGGACGCTTTTTCATTCGCCGAGTGTCTTTCATCTCTTCGTCCGTCTGTTGGGTAGGTGCTTTCCATGGGCTTCGGAGTGGCATCGGAATGGAGCTAAATGCTATTTCTGGATGCGTTTGTTGCTGTTCTTGTGCTATCGCGTTAAAAAGATACAGCTCTTCGTCATCCCTTACCGCTTTATTAGGGATTATGCGTGGATCACCACTTGCAACTGTTTGTCGCATATGTGTAGATTTCGCTCTACATTTTGGTTTTCTGCGCAATACTTCTCGATAACACATTTCTGCCGCCTGTGGGTTGTATGATAAAGGGCCAAAAGCCGTCCTCAAATCGACTGTCGATCGACTGTTGTATCGTCGAGAATCCGGCCTTCGCGAGCGCGATGGTCTAAGACCATGCTGAGTACCCTCGTTGACCAAGCTTGCATCTCTATAACGCATAGTGGAGTTCTCATGTTCCATGTTTGAAGGTCGTCTTGGTTGTCTTGTAGTGGCCATGCGTGCTTCTATATTTGCTGGTGAGTTGGTGAAGATGTCTTTGCGTGTGTCAAGTTCTATTTGCTCATGAAAAGACTTTTGTGAGCTTGACTTTTCCATGCCTTGGTATTTTGTTACCGATTCATTAATGCCTCTCGGTTTGGTTAATGATTTAGAAACGACTGGTTGGGAGGTTGTTTTATAAAGAGACTCTGGCTCCTCCATCCCACTAAGCGATGCTTGGTTCTCTGCTTGTTCTGCATTACGCACCAGCTGTGAAAAGGCATCGTTGACCAATAAATCCGCTCCATCAGAGTTTGTCAGTGAGGTCGGAACTTGCGGGGAAAGAAGCCAAGGTGTCTGTCTGATCAGAGTTGGATTTTTCAGACCAAGGTGGTTAGAACTGGCCAAAGATGAACTCGGGGAGGATCGGATGAGTCGTGTTTGTGCAGACATCCCATGCTGTGTAGGTTGTAGTGGAGTTGATAGGAACAGCGGTTGTTCTTGCTGTCTTTCTCCTGGAGTGGGAAAAGATCCAAAGAATGGATATTTGTTTGCAATCACAAGTGGGTTAACAATTGATTCTGAATCACTCTCGACCTCGGTTGTCATGCGCATATTTCTTAATCCCTCGTGCAATCGGCTTTCCTGTCCGTGTAAATATTGAACCGAACGACAGAAAGCTTGCCAGTCAGACTGATTCATTCCAATCTCATGTTTCAGCCTCTCTGAATCCGTACGACAGATCACCAATCCGCTCACGTTGTGATCCCGAACATTCGTTTGGTAAATATATTTGTGTTCTGGCTCAATCTCTCTGATATTATCGATCAAATTACACACGTCAGAAACGGTATACTGACTTAGTAGAAGATGTTGACCGATTTCCTGGAATGAAGACAACAATGCATTATTTTTTAACCTTTTCTTGACAAAAAGAACATCGGTAAAATCGTTGTCTTGAGAGAGAGAACATCCTGCGATAGTTTGCTGAACGACACATGATCCTAAAGACGTTTTCCTAATTCATCTCAGTACTTTTATCGACACATTAAAAAATAGCTAACCTTTGTGTGACCCTCATACGAAATCCTTGGGGTTTGTTCTGCACTGGTCAACAGGTCAGCGTTACATGGAAAAAAATGTACACCTTGAGCATCCGTAGGTCCTAGCGGGATTGATAATCGTCCTTTGCCAGAATTGGAACGATTCATTGCGTACGGTCCCGAAGAACCAATATTCTGGTTTGTTTTCCGAAAAGAGTCAACCTGTCCTTCGACTAGTGTGGTAAGGGCTGGAGAAAATGGTCCCAGGTGACCACCACGTCGATCTTCAGAAGCAGATCGACGATCCGGATTTAGTATTTGCGCTAAAACAGCAGGATGATATTCGGTATCTTTTAGAATGTAGTTGAGTCTAGTCCAACAAAGGGCAAACAATCGTTGCAAATTCATTCTACTGAGGAAAGAATCTTTATGGGGATTATCAATGGTATCAGCAAAAAATCTGTGAATATCCATTCCCTCGTCATTTAATAGCACTTTATATCTATCGCGATTAAATAGACATTATTTTCAAACAACAACAATCAGAGTTGCACTGTTATTCAATCTGGTTGCATAATCTTTTTTGTGTAATTCTCCGTAGGTCTAATAAGAAGACACAACTTTGTAAATATTTGCTCTTCGAAATCTGCGACAGATATAAGCTGTAGCTGGGGTCAAAACTACCTCTTATCCGGTGATACTCTTCGGTCAGCTTTGGCCATTTTGTATTTGGGATGACTACTACCAGCAGTAAAATACAATCAAGGACGCGCTTCTTCGGGAAACTTCTTAAGTAGCATCAACCTTGCGACGAAACTGGCAACAGAGTGAGGCACCTAATGCAAACAATCGAGTTCCAGCGGCTCTCCAGTAAGGCTCGTAAAACAGGGAATAAAAAGGCTAGTAAAGCGTTGCCAACTTATTCTACGATCCGATGGGAGATACTTCCCGATCTGGAGAAAGCCTTACCAAAAATCTGCTTCTTTATATGCACACGATACTGTTTTAGACGTATGAAGTGGACATCTGTTTAAATACTCAGAAAATATGCAAAAATTTGCAGATATTCAGTTGTCCATGTGGATACTTTTCACCTTTCTGACTAACATTCGTTGTTCACTCATCTGTCATGATTACTTGGCTGATGCGTTTCTTGCAATGCAGATAGATTGACTGGGTTATGATAGACTAAAGAACCGAGCACGTGGGAAATTCGGTGAAATTCGGACCTGAAACTGCAGTTCTGTAGGGCCAAGTGGAGGTTAGTTGATCAAATTCCACGAGGTTTATTTCTTGTGAATCTAGCATCAAATTCAGTTTGCCCTTTACGATATCGTGCGTTTAGTTATGTTACGTACTCTTTCAAGATATTATTCTGTTTTAACGGGACCCTCACCTCGAATGCAGTGGCGTAGAAACGGGTTGTGAATCAAGACGCAAGAGATCAACTTCTTCAGGTTTCCAATACTAATCGGTCGGGAAGCCTTGGCACGCAGGTAACCTTCCAGTCTTTCCAAATCACGGTCATCTTCAACCAGTGGTTCCAGCTGATCAATGGAAGCAGCGACACGAGCTTTTACCTAAGAATGCGAGAAAGATGGTGCATTACTGTACTTTCAGTAATGTTTACCCGAAAGCAACAAAATCGAGGTTAGAAAATTACCCAACTCTGTATCGCTCAGGATTTCTACGAATTATTTGTTCGTTTTTTTACTGCATCTTTCGTGACCAGGGCTGTCCTGTTTAACTAGTTATCCAGTGGATCTTGTGAATACAGTTTACACTTTTTCTACTGTACTGATGGGAAAGGTATATTACGAACAAAGACATTTGATCACAAGGGGAAAACAAATGTTTTGCCCAATACCACCTGAGCAACTGATGTCATTATCAAAGCTGCATATTCTGTAGCTGTCTGCAAACCAAGTTTAGTGTTTTTAGACGTTCGAAAAACGATACCAACTACTGGTTGATTGATTGACTGATTGGCTGATACAAGGTTATATCGATCACTGAAAATACAGATGTTTAATTCATATTTGTCCGTGGGCTTAATATCCCTTGGCCATAATTGGCCCAGTGGTTGCTTTCCAGAAATAGTTCTGCTACACGGAAAAGTAGTTACTGCACAGGATGACTCCCAACCAGCCTTTCTTTGAGTTTCTGGCGATCTAAAATGGTGATTATTGACCATCTGCAATTGCCGCCAGTTTTCGATTTCTCTGTTTCTTCGGAGTTACAATCTGTTGCTATTCGGTCTTTTTTGAGAGGTATTATTGTGGCTTAGAAGCATTCGTTCAAGGCTTCTTCTGTAGAGTATCGGCTGCAGTGAAGTGAATTCCAAGTTACATTTTGTTTTACACTCAGTTCACTAGCCCGCCACATTTTGCCCGTTATGAATCGGCGGAATTTTTCATCGACTTACTATCAACAACTCACATACTTCATCCGTTTTCATCGAAGATGGATGTTTTGAAGGTGCATCATTTTATCTCTTCTTGAAGCCGAACTTTTAACCTGAAGTAGTTACTATGGGCCAGTGAATTTTATAGGAACCCAGTTGTGTCGATATGACATCGACATCTCCGTAAGCTGAACATGGTGGCTGTGATATCTCAAAACCACTAGTATTTCAGGTTTACAAAATGCTGTGTTGTCCACTTGACAACTTGTAGCACATGTACTCGTTTCATCCCACCTCACGTGCAGTTGTGCCAATCTCAGTTGTTTCTAGTATGTTGTAAAGAATCACTGGCAAAGAGCACTTTCATCACTCTGTCTTGTTCCCCATTAGTTCAATAGAACTATTCGGATTGTGCAGCAATATAACTGAGTCAGCGTCAACCACAGTATTACTTTTTTTGTAAATACTCTGACCGAATGAAGTGAAGACCTAACTAGATTTTACAAATCTTCCAACAGATTTCTTTCTTTCTAGAAGCAAATGCAACATGGACGTGGTGTTATTCGCGTTAATTGCATGGGTATTCAGGGTGTACGGTTCTCGGAAGTTTGAACAAAATCCCTCACACACTTGTGAAGCTAACCGTCGGATCAGGACCGCACTGAGCTGGTAAACAGATTGGAAAAAGTACATCCCAACTTGTTTCCTGCAAACTCTGAAGAAGGTTTTATGTGAAATAACCTTATGTTCTCAAAAAATTTGTTTTTTAGAAAGACTGTACATATCATATCCGAGACTCTATGGAAACCAAGGAGCTTTATCTTTTATCAAGATTTTGATTGTTTTAAACTTGACCTAATTTAGTTCTATCGGTGTTTATTCTAGTCAACTCATTGGGATTGAAGTTCTCCTAGTGTTGCGTAATCGTAGCCTCGCAAAACTGGCATAAAACAAGTCTCGTTATTCACGAAGGTCCTCTGCTGAAAATGGTGAAATTTATACACCACTTACTCCAAAGCTAAATTATCAGCCCCAAAGCACTAGTACGGGTTCAGGTTCTGCTCTCGCCCGTCGATTCCTCACTCGTCATTCCCTAGTAGTCCGTGAACTCCTTCATGACAGGTGGAACCAACTGCGCATAAAAGAACTGAAGTAGAACTATTATTATTAATATTAATATTATTATTGTTATTATTCATAGTCTCCATCCCATTCAAGCCAGGACTACTACTTTTTCATTTCATTCCATATCTGTAATCTTCATTGTGCAGTAATCCGACAATAGACTAATGTATCCTTTTTTCTTTACCTCTTATGTAGCGGACTCCATCGACTATTACTAACAGTGAAAAGTGGCTAACGCACTCCTCCGACATCTGAGGTCAACTAAGGCTGTCACCTTGCTAAGCATCTCGAACCTTATCGTCTTTCAGTCACGCAATTAACTCGGTAACCACATTGTGGCTCACTGAAGCGAATGACTGATTGATTTCACGATCAGTGGTGTTTGTCGTACGTGTCGCAGTTACGGCAGAGTTTACTACTAACAGTTGGCAAAATCTTTCCCTTCAACCTACACTCCTCCTCCTTACAGACTGTCGCTCTTATCGACAAGGCTTTAGTTCTGCCGTAATAGAAATCAGCACTGCGAATGTCTGTCAAGACGGGATAGAACGGTTTCGTGGGCCGGTGGTAAGTGACCGCAGCCAATTCAACCGCGTATTTGTGCTTGGAGGAGCAGTGTGATCGATGGATTCATTTTAAATGAAAATGCTATGGAACAGATGCTGTTTATTCTTTTGTACTTGCAAAACAGCTAGTTAGTTCAACTTCTAGGAACGATTGTCCGGACAAAGCGATGCCGTCGTCTTGACCTTTTTTACCATGATGTTCTGATCGCTGAGATTGGCGTTTAGATCGGAAACGTTTCATCACCAGTCGAGGTGACATCACATGCACTGACGATGTCACCTCGACTGGTGATGAAACGTTTCCGATCTAAACGCCACGCTCAGTGGTCAGAACATCATGGCAACCGATAGCCTAAGCTACAACCAACGCAAATATTTAAAACCACTGACATTTTTATTTTTGGAGGGTTAATTATTGTCGGAGCATTGTAATTGTTACACGGCCCCAATACATTTCCTCCCAATGCACAGTTATTCGTCTAGCATTGAACCATGACTGCACATCGTCATTTGAATTTAAAATAGTTCGGTAGATCGGCTGAAGAATTCATTAAAAATACACAACTCGTGAGCTTTATCTTTATTATCTATAAATAAATACGCTTTGCGATCTTGCCGGAAAGTTATTTAAATCGAATACCATAGAGGATGAGCAGATAACCTTAGCTTCTGGAATTAGAGCGGTAGATTTCTGTCCCGATGTGTAAGGTTTTTCCGCTATTTTTTGTTCACCAGTTGGTCGAATATTGTTTAAACTCATTCGCCAACACCATCCAGCAGATACGGTTTGCAAATCAGCAGATCTAGTCAAGCAACCTCTTGCACATTATGGCAAATCAAATCAGTTTTAACAATTTGTTTGAATACATTAATCTATCTAACGGAGTAGAAAAAGATTTCAGGCAAACAGTCACCCGGTACATCTTTGTCTCCGGGCGGCTGTTTACTTAGCTTATGATCGATTTTCTTTGGGAACCGTTATTCATCTGTCCGATCATTTCTTTCACGCACACACAATCATGCGCGAGTACTTACACACACACACATACACACACACACACACACACACAAGCATCCATAAGTTATTCCTTGCACGCCTAACATCTTTGACCTTTGGGTCAGAATAACCCGTTCGACTATGCTCGCTCGACTTATTTTCCTAACCCCACCTCTGACTCTACAGCGTTTCGGTCCTATCAAGTCGGATGGCTTCGTTAGGCTGTCGGAACTGTGGTCGGTTGAACTGGCCTGCTGGCCGTAAATTGTCATTGCTTATTTAGCCACTGTTTCTATGATATGTAGTCCCCACGGAACTCCCAGGAAGACACCACGAATTGAGGTTTGAGCATTTCGTTACACGTAATATGATTCACCACGTAGTGTTGACTTTCAAAACACCGAAACTATTGAGGCAATTTACACCTGTTTCATCCTCGTTAAGAACTATCAGCAGCACATCCAGCTGACCCCAAATGGGATTCCAACCCAGGGTTAACGATTGTGGGTCGAATATCTTAATCAAAAGACAATCCGCACTGCCTCTCCTTCGCTTATGAAACTTATACACCACCTGATTTGGCGTCCTTCCGACACTATTTTCGAAAGTTAGCAGTGTTTCTAGTACAGCCAGCGACTCCTATACTGCATGGCTGCTCTGTGGAGGCCTAAGTATCAAGGAAGCTTTCCGTTAAACGACCTACAGAGCTCGACTACTACATGAGTGTCAGTAGTAGGAAACCTAGTCTTTACATAAAATGATTCATCTTGCACAGTGAACGTTTGAAGCATTAATAACCACACAAGCAGTATAGGGTAGTTTTGTCCTTGTTAGGAATTATCAGCGATGCATGATAAATCATATGTAAAACTCGAATCTCCTACCACTCACAGTTCACTATCTTGTAATAATCCCCTCCATGAAGTGCCGCCTATATACGCGTATAAAACTTACTTTGAGTTGAAATTAGTCGTATGACTTTGCGCGCAACTCTTATGGTGGTCCGTACATCGGACACATCCTATCGAATTCGAATTTGACTGGTGCATCTAAGATCCAGTTTGCGGTTAACAAACCCAGCGTTGAATCAAAGGCGAATGGCTAATATCAGTGATCACCCCAAAACCACAAACTCGCACCACCGACTAATTACCATCGGATATATTGTTACTAAAAGTTACAACCAAAGCCTTTCATTTACGCGAAAAGCTTGATTTCCCTTGTTCACTTTCAGTTGCAGTGACACGTACGTATGTACGTGTGCAGAAAAGAACGCTACTTGACTTAAACAGTTACAGAATGCATCCCAAAGTGGCCTTTGCATTCAATGACTCAAGTAACCTGAACCAGGAAATTCCGGCTTGACATCCGGTGTCATCTGTCGCAAAGAATCCACTTTCAACAGGCCGTCGAGTCGGCTTGACCCGGCCAATCGAAGTGGGATTACGTGACCGGAATGCTAAACTCCTAGCGATTAGTGTAGTGGAATAAGAAGACAGTCCGCTCCATGCCGTAACTGATGTCCGCTCATGTTCATCGGGCCGCATGTGACTCGTCAGCTTTTTCTGTCCTGTCTCGAGCTTCACACCATCCATTGCTTTTATCGATTTGTACTCGCGTCTCCTTTGCCTTGTCAAACAACTCCACAGTATTTTTCGTCGTCTAAGAACCTTGAGCCTACGTTAAAAAACCTTGCTCCAAAGTTCTAGGGCATTGCGGCATGGTTTAAGAGTCCTCAGTCACAGATGAATGAATTCCTTATAAAAATACATTTTATATCATTTGTTCTGCTGAAGAAACAACCATAAATCTAAAAAGTCTTTGGATGGTTGTATGGATGTGGAATTGTGTCTATCGTAGGAAGCACATGTTGTTGTGATATCATGAATGGATTTGTGGCTAATTCTTGTAGTGAAAGAAACCTATGCATCCTGGCACACTGTCCCTCGGGTACTTTCGTGAGCTTGTCTCAGTTCTCTTCTAATAAAAGTCTACCTAACTTTTAAAACGGTTGACTTCCCTCGTCAATGTGGTTAAACAATGAACTATGTGAGGGAAGAAAACAGAAGGAATGTCTAGTGACCAAACCAGCTTCAGATACTCCTCGATATATAGGAAAACTGTCAAAAAATATACACTACCTCAGTATCGGGCTATTCAATGTTTATCTCGGAGGAATATGCTTCCAGGAAAGCATTAAAAGGTGGCTGTTTATTTTTGCTAGATGCATGCAATGATATCCAGGTTTGCATATTTATTTGACGGCTAGATTTTGATACATGGTTTCACTTTAACCGATCTTTCAATAGACTGAGAGCGGCAAACTTTGTAATTGATCTCACCGACGTAAAGTTTTAACGCGATGCTTCCCTGCTCTTGTAACCATTATGTATAATGGTTGCGATTTGTTTTTACATCAATTCCGTTGCTCCTAATGGGCTGGATTGTAAGTTCTTGTAATCCGAATGAGAGTTAATAAAGGCTTCTCGTCCGCACTGTTGCATTGCTTAGCAACAGTATCACCCGGAAATTTCCTTTTCTTGAGTTCTCCTTTCAGCCCAGTTGCTTGATCTCATTTGAAATGTCTTTGCATGTGTTGATGTTTATTCCGAGATGTTGATGCATCAGTTTAAAATGAACGGCTTTTCTGGGACATTGTACGATGCTCTTGTGATCTTCATTGTTGATAATATTTCTTCTGCACATAGGATTTTCATTCTCTGGGATAGAATCAATCACTTCTACTGGTTTTCTCACTTCCTTTACCGATTCTCACGTCAGTATGTTGGGTTGAAAATCACCGGACGACCAAGAGCCGCCAAAAACCAATGGCTAGTTTACACACCCTCATGATTTATTCAAAGTGGCGACTACATCGCATCATCTAATTAAGACATTTGGGCACATAAAGCCCATTTGATCATATAGCAGCCCGAGCAGGTGAAAACACGAGTCTAGGCTTCACCGACCTCGAAAATCGACAGTCGCATGCCATGGTAGTTGAATGTTTCCATACGCGCATGTGGTACTTTTGCCTTTACAGGCTTGTTAGGCTCTAAGTTGCTATCTTGTTGGCGTCAACCTGAAAATCCTGTTCGCGCCAGTTTCTGGAATTCAGATCTCCGCTAAAACATCTGCTTAGATGTGCGGTTCAAAATATCTGATATTCCACTGGAACATTTGGATCCCGTGATGAATTTTAATAAACAATTCAGAAGACAAACTTTGAGGGAGGACTTCCTTTCCTATACTCTCATAGGTCGACAGTGTATAAAATCCAGCGAGAAAAATAAATGTAATATGAAACGAAATGATTAATAAAAGTAGTTTTATGGGGCTCGAAGCCAACCACATGCGGTCACACACACACACACACACACACACACACACACACCTGACCTCGAGTCCTGTAAAACTGTTTTATTAAAGACTTCGTTTCATATCATGGTTATTCTTGTCGCTGAATTTCATACGTACGCGACCGATGAGAGTATACGAAAGGAATTCCCCTCTCAATGTTTGTCCTCCGAATTGTGTATTCGACATTCCACTGCTTACACGAGGTGTGGGATATTCAATCCAGGATACGCTGATGGAAGGCTTTTAATTTATGGAACAAGGCTTTCAAACCGTGGCTCAAGGCTTTTCAACTACAAATCAAAGCTCCTAGACTGCGGCTTTGGGCCCTTAAACTACGGGAAATACATCAGTTGAACTATCTGTGTTCTCTTATTGACTGGGATCATCAGGTCATTAAAAAAATTTAATGAAGCTCTGCCGACCGAGACAGAAAACCTCCATCGGTGGGTACAGAAACAATTATTACAAACAGCCTGCCTTCCCTGGCACTGACCACATAGTCTAAGAGAATTGGCGATTCCTTTGTGACACACGTTTTCTTATCTTTTCACTGGGAATTCCATGCCCCGTGTCTTATATAAATTAGCCTGTGTTTGCGAAAAGATCGACAAGAGCAGGTAAAATGCTTGCGTCTTCTTTCCATTGTCATTCTCCAGTCTAAATAAGCAATCACCGTCACTTAAGAGAAAATCGAATCGTGTAAAAATGAGGTAGTTCTTTATCCCCGTTCCTTATCTTGCCTAAATAGTGCAGTAGATATATTTTGGCACCGTTGGCCTTACGGTGCATTTGGGTTACAACCTAAAAAACCACATTACATTTTCATGTTTTTCCGTCTAGAAGTTGGTTTGCAATGAAGGCGATTCGTGCTAATAGCGTTTTGTATGGGAAATTAGTAGACTAACCATTGTGGCAACTTGTTCCGATCAATCATTGAAATAAGCGACTCATAAGAAGAGCTGGATATGAGCAATCGCGTATGTGAGCATTGAATGTTAGAATAGCGAGGCAATTAATCTTATATGTAGTTTTCTTAAAATATGTTTTTAATTTTTAACTCCCAAATACTCAAAGATATCCAAGTGTTCGTGTTGCTGCGTCATTTTTTCTTCGTATACTGATATTTCTCTGTAAAGCATACTAGCTTCGATCGACCGAGTTTTCCGGTTTCAAGTAGTTCCCACTGGTTCAGTTAGTCTTTGATGTTCTCCTTTGCACTCACTAATAGGTATATTATCTCTAATGATGATTGCATTCATGACGAGGTACAATCCTAATAGAACTTTGAATGGAGAAACAATCCCGTTCTTTTTTTACTGTGTATCACCGTCCCGTAAGGATTTGTTATGCTTGATTCAGTTTCTCATGAATGCTGTGGTCTACAAAAACTGGACGGACAGACAGTTACGTCATCAAATAAACCCGAAAGGCTACCCGCTCATGAAAGCAATTCAAGCAAAGCAAATTATACAGCGAAATGACCAGAACTTAGTGACAAATGTCTGCAAAAATGTTACCAAGACATTCCTATTATCATAAATTTTGGAGTTTTCTGGAATGTTATTTCTTCTAACATTTTTGTGTGTCCACAAACAACAAATTCGACTACTCCATTCACTGATGAACAGACAGTACAATGATCCTGGATGTATTTTGCCAGCCAGTGCCAGAGTTTCTCTTTAAAATTAATGATTCTGATGAACTCTTTCTAATCTCATTAAGTGCTAAATTATTGCTATCTTTGAAGTGAGCTGTATTTTCGAATAAATAATAATTTTCTCCAGTAATTCCCGCTAGGCACTTGTTCCAAAAGTCTTCCTTTGAAGACTAATAACCGCAGTAGCTATCGGGTAGCTCGCGTTAGCGATATCGAATAGGATAGGACTTTGTGTACATCTGCCGGGGAAGTAGTCGCTTATAAAGAAGTCACGAATGCAAAACTGCTATTCAAAGGAATCACTACTTACCTCCTGAAAACAATCGATCAAATTTATACCGGTTTGGTTGGAAACCGGTTTCCCCATACCGTACGACTTGCCTTCAACCAAGCCTTCTAAATAGACCACCAGCCATGCGATATGATAAGGCCAGTATTCCACCAAGGTGATCCACAGTATCATCTCCTCGATCGGCACTTCCAGATTGCATAGACGCAGAAAGCGACCTGATCAAGATGATTCATGTTGAGACTTGGAAAAGGTATCTTATAGTACTTGCATCACAATGAACAATCTATGAATGCGCAAATCTATCAGAGCTGTGAACTTTATGTTGACCAAGTAATGCCACCGATATGCAAATGCACAACAGCACATTTCTTCGAGTACTCGAAAAGTTAGACCAATGATGCACAGTGAAGCTGCGCAGGGTTTTTGAGAAACAAAGCAGTTGTTATAAAAAATATAACACATAAAACCACAAAATATTCATTTCAGAGGTCACTTATATACTTTTTCGCATTTGTCATTTTTGTCCAGGTTTTGTCCTTAGGGAAACCCGTTTATTTGTCACGCATGTTAGCGCCGAACCGGGAAAGTCGGGGAATGGGTCCGCATTTGCAGAACACGTTTGCTGTTCTTGTTCGTGAATAATAAGAAGTGTCAGACCGAAGCTCGGAAGCGTTTTCCATCGTGACCCACCGTTGTCCTTCGATTTCTGATCATGTTCATATTAATATTCACATGTTCGCTCTAAAAGAAACTGTTCGAGTTAAATGTTCTTCTTATTCTCAATTCTTAGTAGCATACGCGAACTTCATTTGGTTGGTACTCAAAAGCTCTACAACAATAAACATCAACCATTATACTATAAATCTCGGTAATTCGTAAAAGATACGGGAACTTCCAATGTTCTTAACATTTCAGGGATAATACAGAGTGATACCACGAAAGCTGATTTCGGTGTAGAGAAAGCTTGTTGTGTTAGACCTAATCTGTCGACTGATTGCACCATTCCGTTTGACACGAGTCCGGTAAAAGAGTAGCATGCTAATAGGTCATTTAACTGAATCGTACAGCTGGCTTATTTGTTTGTTGTTGGTAGATTTGTATATTTGGTGTCTTGTTTTTTTGACAATACCTCTTCAGCTAAAATGGGGGAATTAGGGATGTCAGACCATAAAAGTAATGCCTGTAAAAAATGGCTTTGATAAGTTTAGCAGGACGGTAAGTAAATCCTTAGAACAGGAACACTTATTTGCATAGCATCACGTGTCAATAGCATGTCGTATGAATAGTTTCGCAACTGGTATCGGGATACGCAAAATAACTCGCCTGAGGCGCAGGAGAAGTACATTAGATTCCATGCTGGATTTCTATTTCTAACGAATGATTTACCATGAAATGCCAACGTCCTAATCACTAAGGGAAAGTCATGGGCAATTTTTAGTTATTTTTAGAAACCAAGGGTGATTAAATTGTTTTCTTTTGGAAACGGTTTATGACCAATAATTGCTAGGCTGACGCCCGTGAATTGAATTGACGTGGTTGGCGAGCGAAATTATTGACTTCATGGAAATGTTTGCATCACTTTGCTTAGCTATGCACACCCAAATAATTGATTGAATTTGCCTCTTGTTCAGCTGAGAATGAGCTTGGATAGGAACTAATTCGCTTTGCGATGTAAACGAGACTAGTTCCTTCTCATGGAAATCAGTATTCTTGTTCAATAGATGAATAGGAGTTGATAAAATCATTAGTGTCTGCATCTAATCAACTCTCAGAGCACCAGTATATTTTTCAGTCGTAATATGCTCAAGCGTAAAATTATTAACCAAGCGGCGACTATAGTTTTACCAAACACAAAGTTTATAAGTTTATAGGAGAACAAGTCATGCTGAGCGATCTGTAGTTCCAAGAAATACTGTATAGCATTCATGAAGTGCTATGAAGAATCGAGTAGGACTGAAACACTTGTTCCAATTCTGTGCAACGATTACAAAACGTGTTCACAAACGGCAGAAAAACATTTTTCACATTATTTCAACCTTAATAAATCCCCTCAGGCCTCAACCTAAATCCGGGCAAAAATGTCCAGCATCGAATGACTTGTATCTCATTTTACGCTATTTGTCCCTCCCTCCGTTTGCCTACATACTCGGGCTGATCTCATTTACCTCGTTCGCAAGCTCGCACCTTTCCGGTACGCTTCGTTAGAGGAGCATTGCTTCCGGGGACACGAGAACGCAATTATTTGTCAAGTTTAAAGCTCCTTTATTGTCTTTTACCAACCACTCACACACACACACACACACACACACACACAAGCACAGAGACACTAACAAAAACGCACAGTTGAGTACAGCACCGTCGGTCATGTTTCTCATCCAGGTCCCATCCGCATCTCGCAGTTTGGTTTCATCCTAATTTAGCACATCCAGAATTCGGCAAACCGTACGCTTCTTCCCGCACACGGCCAGCCCGGCAGGAACAGCAAAAATCAAAAACACACTATTAGCGGTTCAGGCGTAGAACTAAATAAAGCACTCACGTAAACTTCTCAGTAATGCATGTGTTTATGTGTAGCACTAAGAAAAGTGAAAACTAATAAAGTTCATAACCGTGTCTGTCGCGTGAAGACGGAAGTGATGGGACATTATGAACGAAGGCTCAACGTGATACATCCGGTCCGATATTTTGCAAACGTGATTTATTGATTGCTGATTATGTTCATCTTTATCTCCAGACAAAAGTGATTCTCGGACTGACCTGTCCCACCCACGACTAGGATTACACATTATCACCTGAAATCGGAAAATCCCTTATGACCGTGCGCATACCTTGGAGTTGTTCATGTTCTCACCATACGCTTTGCATTCAATGGAAATTTTTGGAAAAAAAGATCGCAGAAAAGTTAGTTTTAAGGAGCTCAAAATGATGTCCATGACATATAAGAAACTTGCCAGTATAGACACATTTTAGCATACACGCCCTATGTCTTTCATCCGCACTGTTTAACCTGATAAATTGTCCAGTCCAGAAGTAGATTCCATGTTTGGTGATGTCTACATTGTGGAAGTGTCAGTTCATCCGAACAGAAAGAGGATATAAGTAGTGAGACGCAAATATTTTGTTCGCGGTCCACGAGGATAAATGAAGTGCTCGAATCTTCCGACTTGTATATTCTTTCTGTTCTGAGGAATTGGATAAAGGCAACCCAGCACTTTTAACAAAAATTTTCTGACAAATAAGCGAATTCGAGCGGTGTTCTCTGAGTGAATTGTGAACGGATTTTATTTTCAAACTTCTCTGGCTAATAATTGTTCTGTACGGCTGAAAATTTAGGGGTCGACAGAAAAAACGGACCAGTTTCTACCGCTTCACATGGAGAAATGACAAATGTTTGGAGGCCCGGTTTCACAGAGCTGGTTGAATGAACTGGGTCAAAAAACATGCGAAATGTTAGAGGCCGGTGCCGAAAAATTGTTGCATTTGGATGGCTCAAGCATGGCTGAATATATACTAAATTATCATTCGCCTAATTGATAATGAGTAACCTCAGGTCAACGCTCTAAAGATTAATAATTTTAATTACTTGATCTCATTTTTTATAGCTAGACATTATACAGATTCCATTAGGCGTATAAATCACAGCCTTTATTGTGAGCACACTACTACACAAAGTGCTTTATCAAGACAAGCGCAATGACAAGTCTATGCAGAAATACATTCAGGTTGAGTACAAAACTCCCACTTGAACTTCACGCTAGGCTATCGGAGCAAACCGTCATCGATAGACAATGAATGGCATTTTGTCGTGCGTATGAAGATCTTGAGGACAAAAACTTCTTTCCAGGTCACGTATTTAAGCTGACTGATAAGTCGTGATAATTAAGTGATAGCATGATTTGCTAGGTGTATGATAGGCTTACTGTTACTATCCGGCCTCCAAGTGCCCCTAACTGGATGGGCGATTCGGATAATTCCTAAATGTGAAAGATTCGAGGTAGCTTAACCTTTTGAGCCAATATTTTGCTCTTAAAAGCTACCTTGATGTAGGTAGAAAATGAGTTTGTTTTTCAATTAGGAGGTTCAAAACCCAATGCTTAAAAGGAAGCATGTGCGAACCTGCGTTTGTGAAATTCTGTTGTCTGATCACTCGATAAACATTTACTAAAACTGCTTTTCAAGGAAAAGGTTGAAAACTTGTGCACCACGTGTGGTCACTTTGTACGCAAGCAAAAGCTTTCCACCACGCTCAAAATTAGAATTCTAGTGCCGAGAATATTTGCTTGGTCTATGGAGCTGTCTCTATATGAGTGGTGTACCAGAGAAACTCTTTTTTGCAAGGTATGGTGTGCAAATAGCCGAAACCCAGCTCTTGCTTATGACAGTCTTTCATCTGAGTTCAGTGCAAGAAGTTAGGTGTGTTAGAACTGCGTCTATCGCCCTTGCTTTTCAACGTTGTAACGGAACGGGTTCTGTGAACAATCGTATCCTTGTATGAGCATAGCGGTATCGATCTGTGCTAGGGCAGTAAACTGTCTGGCTTAAAGTGAGTTAGAGATGTTATCATAAGTAGATATCTAAGTAAGTAGCAATTTACTCTAGGTATTCTGATCAACAGTACAACAATGTTTAAGAAGCGTTTCGCACCTGCAAGTTGTGCAGTTCTGCCGCTTGTCTGAGCTGACTCCACCCCAAGAGTTTTCTTGGCAGAAGAAGCACTTGCTGAAGAGGATAAGTTTATTACTATTGTGATTGTTGACTAACCGAAAGTGTACTTTCCTATCCACTGACTGGTTGGCCTTGGTGGTCATGCCTTGCTTTCTTGTGATCATTGATTGAATTATCATGTGCTCCACATGTGCTCGCTGTCCTGACCGACTGACTATGAAGGTCGTATCTGTCTGTCTATCTAACTAGGTCACGGTCATCGTGACTTTGGGTATTCTTCCGTCTGTATGCTTACTGACTACGCGTCGATTGTAAACCCAGTGAGCTGCTTGTACAATAATACACTTGTGTTACTCGGCTGTGTTTACTTCAGATATCTAGTTAGTTGCTTCTCACCAAATGTTCCCATATCGGATAGAGTGTCACCACGCCTACAAAAGGCTCATTTAACTTTTGCCAGATTGAACCACCTGTGGTGTCGGTGTGATATCCGATTATACACCAAGGGTCGAGTGTATTCCGCGGCAGTGAGGTCCGCTCTGAGTTTAAGGCTCAGAAAGACGGCGGCTACAGAGACCATCAATGTTTTGATATCGATATCTTCATAATATTGCTCGAAAGTGGTGGGAACACCACGTCAACAAAACTGAGGTTAGGCATAGGGTTTTGGAAACCAGAGGTCAGTCACTAAGTGAAACTCTGAATCTGAACAGGTTAAGATGGATGGGTTAGGTGGTTAGGTGGAATTGGTTAGTCCGTGACATTGCAAAAAGTATTTGAACATTAACCAGCGGACCTGACCGAGTAGACCATGTTAGAGTATGGGGTTGTTGGGCCCATGAGATCCGTCCACCGGATGGTTGGATATACTGAGTGACGTGGCTGTAAGCCGCTGTCGGTGGAGCAGTTGCATCCTAACTTTATCTTCGTTATTTCCACACAACTTTCTTTATTGTCAGTTTGTTCTTAATGCTTTTATTAATTTTGCTGTTGACTGGAAGATGCAGAGAGGTGGAATCAAAACCAGAGCGCAGAAGAGCGAGGTTAGGGGTTGAACAAAACTGAAATGAAATTGCTCAATCTCAGTCTATCATGATGAATCATTCAGATATTATCTTCCTCCCATACGGATTATTTTTACTGCTCCAATCGTTGTCTATTCCCTCAATTTTGCTTCCATTTCCTCACCATGGCTGTTATTTGACTGTTATAATGTCTTCCGTTTAGGGTAACATTGACACTGAACTCGTAGATGGGGGATTTTCCGGGGAGCTAAGTGGGGCAGATGACTACAATTCTGATCATGATATTCAACGATTCTATTTCCTAATGATTATAGTCTGTTTGCCTTTTGGGAAGAAGCTTCGTATTTTACAGAAATATTTAATATTGAAAAGACTAGTTATGATAGCATTATTTGTTGACTCGCTATTAGCAGAAGTTGACTGCTGTTTAGCTTTGAGAGCTGATCTATTGATTTTATTGTATATATATATATATATATATATATATATATATATAACTAAAACGTCACGTTTCTAATCGAAAAGGAAAACTGTTACCCAGGATGATGACGTACGCAGTATGCATCTTTATCGTTCGATCCTGAGTGGCATTTCAAGCTGGACGGTAAGTTGTTTTATTCTGGGCAACGCTGCTAATGCCCGATGTAAATTCAGCTTTAGTTCATTTATCAGTTTTCAATGAATCGTGGAATGAAACGGAGCGAAATTACTCACTTGTGAACGATGTGGCTGAGATGAGCTGTTTCATCATCTTTCCATTCCAATCAGCCAGTTCATGATCACGCAGAAATATTCCTGCAATCCCTTGACATGTCTCCACTGACCGACTGAGTGTGGAATTGCTATGAGACAACTGTCCCGTGAGTAGCTGAGTTGAGCTTTTCTCCGGGCCTCCGCGAAACGGGGCAACACTTCCACGATTACCAAATATGGATCTGGGTGTGTACATTATACCGGAAGTTCGTTTGGCCTTTAAGGAAGAAATGGCATATACGGTGTATTATTTGGGTCATCCAGAAAAAGGCGCAAGTGGATTTTCGACCAAATGCAGAAAGTACTCCCCCAACAGAGGATATAGTCATTTCGAAATACTTTTGAACTGATTTTCCCTAACACGTACGGTTGTTCAAGTGCGAATATATGAGACTCATGTGAAGGGGAGGATCACAAAGCAGACTGCTATTCCTTGTACAACTGTTTGTCCCATTTTGTAGATTTTCCGTTTGAATAAGGTGGTCTCTTTAACATCAAACGGCTGCAGCAAAGTTGCTTAGTCCTGTCACCTTTTCTTCACATTATATATATATATATATATGCAGTTGAGTAGTAGGAGATTAGATTTGCATATAATTCTTCATGCAGCTTCAACGCTCAGCTCACCATTGTACAGCTGTTTCATCCTGGTTGGGGATCATGAGCAGTGCACGTCCACCAAGACCCCACGGGGACTCGAACCCGAGGTGAACGATTGTGAATCGAACACCTTAACCACAAGGCTATCCGGGCTGGCTCTTAACGGTTTGTTGAACATCTACACTACATGATATAGCACCCTTCCGTCACTGGTCAGTTAAGAGTTGGAGCTGCGTGAAGAATCATATTATATATATATATATAATGTATATATATAATATATATATATATATATATATATGTGTGTGTGTGTGTGTGTGTAAATTACCACTGGAAGTGAAATAAATCCACGTGGTGGAACTACCGCTCTCAGAGCTCTGTACAACTCTGTCTAATGAACCTGGGGTACGGGATGTGACAGTATTAGTAGTCACGTCGTCTAAAGACGACCTGTTCCAGTTGTCAGATAGCAAGCCATCGCCTGCCCGGTATGAAAAGCATGGTCAGAGTCCGCGAAGCAGAGAGCACGAGATCGTCAGTCCAGAATGGCAGACAAGAATGCTGCCAGCCAAGTGGATCAGTGGACCGATCAGCGTCTAACATTGGTCTGAACCGACCAGAGTTTAACCGTAAGTCCTGGTGCAACCGGAAAAGCAAGTCAGACGGGCAACTTGAGAATACCAGTGAACCAGTAAGCTTTCATGCCAAGTTTTGGTGATGATCAGCACACGCCTTATCTATCCAACCTGCTTTGTGCCAATAAACTTATATATTTCAAAGGCAGAAGAGTCTTCTCATGAGAACTAGTGGGCTACCATAGAACACGAGGATCGAACCCAAACAAGGTTGGTCAAATTCACTGACATCCTTTTTTTGCTTTTTATCCAATCGAGAACCACTTTTGATTTGATTGGTTCTGATCTGGGTGGCAGTCAATTTGGACATTATTTTCCCGGATAATGCGATGTGACCTTTCTGCTTCTACCACTTCTATGCGTAAATTTGGAATAATGAGTAATGTTGTGCCAACCGTATGTATTAAGGGAAATCGCGGGAATTTTAAGCCATCAGTTGACCCGAAATAGACTGGCATAACTAAAAAAGCTATTCTACTGTAAGCTGTTTGCCGTACGAGGTTATTTTGGACTTTGGTCCATGACAGTCTCTTCGAAAGCCATCGGTTATTGATCTGAGGGCAAAATAATAGTGCACATGCTACGTGAACTCTTCTGATTATTGTGTAAAATCCCAAAGAACTATGGTTTTGTAGTGCATCGAGACGTAATAGAAATAGAAATTGCTGAAAAATGAATTGTTGTTTGCAGTTACAAAAAACTGAAATGATTATGGAGCAAAGAGCTATGGTGACCGTTTCCATTGATACGGTATTTTATGGGGTACAGTTATCCAGAAAACTTTTGCCTTTGAACTTGTTCCAATGTTGTTTAGTATTTTTTTGCAAACCAGTAGTTGTTAGGCTCTAGAGTCCATTCACTTTTTTTCGTTACCTCCAACAAGGACCCCCGGCATAGTTCAGTAATTCTTCAAACTACGACTTTACCGATCACTTGCATAGAACAGACGATGATATTTGAAGTAATCATCTCTAATCTGTGGTCAAATTCAAAGGTGAGGTTGACGTGGAATTCTTTCAATCATCATTCACGTTATTACTGATGACCTGCGCATTCGATTGACGAAATAGACCAGCTCTAATGTTTTAACAGCGTTGCGGTAATCACTCTCTACGATTATGAATGAAACCGTGCACTATTCGTCCAGACCATTCATAGTGCTGTAACTTCAAGCTATTCAGCCCAGGTACAATAGTTGTTCCATCGGTATTTTCACAGTTAATCACATCCTGATTATTTTTTAAAAAATCATTTCACTTGGATTTCCCTCAGCTCTTTGTTCTATACTGTTTGCATTATTAAGTGGACAAAATAAGCATCCCTCATAACCCAAGTTTCAACATAAATGAGTCGCGACAAATCATAGATATTCTCGAATCAACAATGTGTCCTTTTAATTGGTTACAATACCTTTCCTTTGTTCCCAGCTTCTAAATAGGAATTTCATCAAGGCATATTTTTCTTGTATTTGGATGGACAGGGCGTAAGAATTAATAATTTTCGGTAGGTAACAAACAGGTTATTCTAAGCAAACAAGGATGGCTGACAGGTTGACAAACCCTGTTCATGTGCCTTTGGACTAGAGAGCTACATTTAAGAAAATTCTGGCTTCTTGGTGTGTTTGTGCACTGTGGCATGCATTCATTTAGTTGTACACTTTCTCGTTCACCCGCAGCCTGACTCCAAACGTAAACCGATAAAACATGTGATTCCCCTAGCTTTGATCGCTAATAAATACATTCGTAACCAATCCACACACACACACACACACACACACACACACACACACCGAGCACTGAACGAGATGACCAATCAGCGTCGTGGTTCATTGGGCTACAATAAAAGCCCGTCAGCATTCGTTGCGTGCGGACCTACACAAGTGCGAGACATAATTCCTCCACCCTCCTCCTTCACACACCACTTTGTTCCTTGGTCAGTTTGCAAACAGATGCGGGATATGACTAGCTGTCCAGCAGACACGAGGACCTGTTTGCGGACTGTAGACTGACAATCCCGCGGGGGGGGGGGGGGGGGAGTAGAAGTTCCATCACGGTCCAGATCATTTTGTGATCTGATCCTACTCAGTTCCGTAGACGGATAAGATAGACCGTGGATTTAGTGTACGTGGACCACCGTGCGATCGCGGACACAATATTTTTGATCCCATATTCATCCCCGGAGGCACACGTCAAACGAGGCACACAAACATGCGTGAGACGAATACACAAGACAGACTGGCTATTGGGTCTACCGAATCGAGCGGGAAGCCACCTTTGAGGGCATCGTTTCAAGAATACTTGAACAGAAGAGCCATATTATTTTGTGAAGTATATTACCAGACAAGAGAACCGGGCACATAATCGGTCCATTCAACCGTTGTCCATCTATCTAGCGAGTTTGCCTATAGGAGAAAAAACTTAAGCGGGGAAAAATTGTGCATCCTCCTATTCCAAACTAACTTGGTAATGCCTCATTCGATTTCGGACTGAATTTGTCTCCCGACTTTACCGCAAAACAACCACACCCTCCAAGTGACTAATTTGGCGTCCAGACGGTTACAACTAATGGTCCGTGCAACAAAACAGAGTAAAGCAGAAGTTTACTGCCGTAGAAGGAAATGCTACTATGGAATAGAAAACCACTGTTACTAATTGAAGCCAGTTTGAAACATTCGCTGAAACTCTGTAACACTTCGTGTTAGTTAGGTGATATGAGGTAACCACCCGATTAGCTCAAAACATGTTAATCACTTGCGGATGACTAAGTGTGCTATTGGGAAGTTTTATTTCATTTTCAACATCCCAGGTGTATGGGGGCCGAACGAGGTTCGGAGTGTATCGAAAAATCGATGCGCCATGTGTTGTGTTATTGTCAAAAACAGCGTTGTCGGTAGAAATTTCAATTAGCCGACGTTTCGGTTACTGCTGGTAACCTTTTTCAAGGCAAATTTTCAATCAAAAAATCAACATTCCGGACCCTGAAACTCGTTTATTGTTGCAATATATTCTGAGATGATGGCGCACAATGGCACAGTTCATAAGATCTCCGGTTTCAAATAATGAAATTCAGTCAAGGGTGCACTTTATTTATCCGAAAACAGCGCGTTTTCAGTTTAAAGTCACCAGACACTTGCTTGGGTAATGTTAATATAAACATGATAAATAGAAATAGCAATCACTTGATCAGTACACCGAGAACACGAGTTTGAACAATACGTGCAGAATCACTTTACTACATCTTTTCCAGTAAATAGTACAGTTGTGGTAATGTTTAACGGTAGCCTTAAAAAGCGGACTTTCAAAGAGGCAAAATAGCGGACAAACACGAAATTCGTAGCAAAGAGGAGGAAAAGCCCTATTGTAAATGACAAATCCAAAACAAGTAAATGCAATGAATACGATGTTTTAATTTTCTGACGACCAAAAAATTGGTCGGAACATCTGTGTAAGTTTTCAAAAGGAAGGAGACAATCAGAGCAGTCTTCTGGGAGACGAAATAGGATCGACCGGATGGGTTGGTCTTGAGATTTGTCTTCCAACAGACACGGTCTGGATAATATCAAATTTTTACGAGTTTCATTCCACTCGATTATAAGCTCGGTCCTATCGGAACGTTACTACACAGACCTTGTGTAGTTAGCGGTAGACGATAAATTAGTCAATTTGAACAAAGTTAGGAAAACGCCACAAGCTAGGGAATATCCAGTAGCTTTTATTCACAAACACTGGTATAAAAGAGAATACAGAGAAACCGTCAAATGTGCCAAAGTTGAAATTGCCCCGGTGAGGCGACGAATACATGTATTGTTGAAAGGGACGTATACGGGAGTCCGACCGGCACATATTATTGTCTTGTATGACAGCATTACTGCACAGTTACATAGTTTTATATCTGTGGAAACTGAAAACGTAGTGGCGAAGTTATAGATCAGTAACCCGAATGACCGTGTGCCTTCACGTTGATGGATTTCCTTTTTCCTTTTCGTAAGAAGTATTATTGAACTACATATGCCACCAAGTTTTCCAATTATGAAATAATTTACTTTGACTTTTTCAAACCGTGAAACTGTGTGGGACGAAGAAGCAAATTTTGCCGAACTGTTTAGACAATAAGGCTATCGTAAAGTACTCTAAGATAATTTAAATGGCCCTGCTAACGAATTTCATTATATTTCTACACGTTGATAATTCTTAGCTTAATTTCCCCAAAGACTTTTAACTTGGAAACCCATAACTCAACAAAGAATCAGTGTCAATGCGGGGATACCTTGAATAAATTAATGACATAGTCAAATGTTCTGATATAACTAAACTAATTCAAGAAATGGGAAATGCTTATTCAGCAAAATTTCCAATGCATCACAGTCAACTTTGCCTGAACTGCAGGCTGATTGAACTTTCTGACCTCTAGAGTCAAGAGCATCTAATACGCGTCCGAAAAAGCTTTTGTCTTCAAAACCACTTGGGTACCTACATCATCAGTAAAGAACCATTACTACGACGTCAAAGCCGGTGAATCTAACCCAAACAGTTCTGAAGTCTTCTGCAATCACTCGGTGACGAACAGCAACAATGTGCATATTTATCTAATAAATTTGAGTGACATTTCTTTCAACTATAACAATAACTTTCCTCCTCGTAGATTATTTACCCCCATTTCATGATGAGATATATAAAATCGTGTTTGCAAAGTTTGTTTGCTGCATAAAAAGCGGAACTTTTGGAATGATACTCCCAATTTGATGGGTAACACTGAGGTCTGTTCCAATGTTTGACTGAATCAACGGTGTCGTTTTTGAATCAAAAGTCGCATCAACTTGTGTGCCTTTATTTCTTTAAACCACGCAAGCTTCTTGTCGCTGTGACTGCTAATTTAGTCGAATATGGGCTGAACGTTGTTTTCCGCTCCATATGGCGATGTTGGAAAAGGGTGGAGTTGAAATAGTGACTCCCACCTCTTAAAAAATAGAAACTCACAGATTGTGCTGGTGCTGGATGCGGAAAACCGTTTGGAGACACGTTGACAGAATTCGGAGTGAGATCTTTGGATTGTGGTTCGCTTTCCACATCGGTAAACAAAGGCGCTTCCAAGTAGATAGGCAAATGGATGCTGGAATTTATCAGGTGGAGATTGTCACTCAGTGTGCGGGGTGCGTCTTCTGGAACTCCGGTATTCGGTGTACCCAAGTACGGAGGACAGATGGCACTGGCTACTGTGTCTCCAAGAAGGACCTGATTGAATAAACACGGAGACAAAATGGTCTGTTCATGTTTGTCGTCACTGATTTCCTCCCATGAACAGTGCGGCAGAACAGGTTTACTAATATGGCGGCTAAATATCTATTGCAGAAGAAATTACTATTGCTATTATTACTATTATTAGCAAATAGTTACCGCCGTAGTCAAATGATCAATGCGTATGTGTACATTAAAATAAGCATTCAAGGAAGGTTATAGACAAGCTGAAACTCTGGCAGAATTCGTGATACATTTTTATTCTTTGGAACGTATGTCCAACAGATTTGCACTGGGAAAAATGACGTCGTTTTCGCATCTGAGATTCAACTGCGACCAAAAGTCCCTCGAGACTTCTCCGACACAAATCACTAAAGATCAATACCACCATTAGCCCAGCTTTTTCGTATTTTGAAGGCTACTTTTTTTTGGGACCTCAGATTAAGCGTAATTTGATTCGGGAAAAAGTGGATGATATCCTCGAGACATAAGCGATTAGACTATGAACTGCACTCAAGTAGATGGCTCGATGAGCAAAGTGGAAAAAGTTCATAAAGCTAGGTCTCGCGTGAACTCCAGTAGCTGCTGATGCGAAACAGACACTAATAAACTAGTTGATTGTGAGTAATGACAGATTAGATTTTTATACAATACCATTCATCATGCACTGCTGTGGATTCTCAACAAGAGTGAAACAGGTATACAGTGCTTATTTGGTTTTCCATGGTTTGAACGTCCCCACGGCATGTTGAATCATATTGTGTAATAAATTATTAATAATTACTAAGTAATTTAGGATATAAAACCTGCAATTTGAAATCGCACTCACAAAAATGTTTAGCAACCGAATTATAGTGAGATAGAAAATAATACCAGCCCCGGGGAAAATTCCTTTCCCTTAGTTCAGTCACATTGACTGAGCAGTCTGGAAAAGTTTTGCTTTCACTGACTAAGCAAATGACCCTGGTAAACCAGAAGGAGATCAATTATACTCGAGGGTTTTCGGCACAGCCAATTAAGTCGCAACCAACAGCCGGGAATATCGATAGGGAGGAGTCAAAAGAGAAAAATCTAGTAATTTTTGCTGTGTTTAATAGCTCTGACCTCTATCATCTGACGGCAAGAAATTGTTTCGGTGTCTACTGAAAAACGTCAGTGCGTGGTATCCGTTTTTTTGCAGCCTATCATTAGGACGATCATTCAAAAAGTGCTGAGGACTACGACTATTATAGCTCGGACGACAGCTCTAGAAAAAAGGCTTTTTCATTTTTGCCCGAAGCCATGAAAGTATGAAACAGATGCAAATTGGCAAATTCAACTCAAAACCTAAAGAGTCATTGTCATCTCTACCGGAATCTGTTCTCCAACTGACTATGTTCATACTTCATTCTTTTCTTGTATTTGCAGTATCATTGATTTTCACCCTGAAAATAGCACTAAAATATCGGCAAGTTAAAATTTTGCGCGTTTATTGCGTTTCCCATATTGCTGTTCCTTCTAGAAATGTATTCTTTTTATGATGATGAAAATGGATAACCATGATTTGTTGGATTTGTAAATGACCGGTCTTCATAATTATCACTTCCAGTAGGGAAAAGAGAAAGACGCTCAGAATTGATTCACAGTGTTTACGAAAGAAGAAAGAAACGAATGTCACTGTTATTGCATTTAGTTTGTACTTCTTCTCAGTATCTGCTCAACTTTGAACCGAAATAGCCCTAGTGCACCGAAGTGTTGCTCGGGAGAATAACTAGCAGACCGCTGTAAAGGCGGTAGTGAATTCGTAGTTAACTGAGCGATCAGAAACACGTCGAGAATAAGCTACTAAATGTGAATCAAGCCAAGTCAAGTTAGAGCGTATTTTACGCTGGGAAAGCATTTTTTCCGAGAAAAGTTACCAGTTACGTGCAGTTACAGTGAGAAATAAAATATGATGATGAAAAAGGGCAAAAGCCGAATCAGTAAGTCGCGTTTGTTAGTGAAGAATACGAGAGAAGTAGGCACTAGTGATTAATTGGGCTTTTCACACAATTCTTTCATCAAGTGTTTTTTGAAAACAAGGTATGGAATAGCCGAGTAAAAATGTTAATGAATGTGCCAATCTATATTTATATTGGGCAGCTGAGATGAGTGCAGTGGGTATGTGTCATCAGAAAGTATAATTCTATACAGCGATTTACATGCCGAAAAAGGTTCTTTCCAACATATTCGATAATTCGTAGTTGGATATGTTACTGCACCTAAAAATGCGTTTAAAGGAACGTCTGATCAACACAGACTTTGACTAGCAAACAAGTAACATGACACACATGAGTGAGTAAACCTCGAAATGATGTGGATAGGTGCACGTGTAGACCTTAGGCTGGAGATGTGAAATGTTGGCATTCTTGCCTTGAAGAATGTTTCCTGTGTGTGATGGGTTCACTTAAGATGTAATGAGATAATTGCATCAGGATATTCATGGCACAGGGGTCTTTTTACTTTTGAACCTCCTATAGTATTATTCGATAACTTGATTGTGATGTGGATTAACTATCAACTGAAAACATTACTTCTACCCGATTTTTAGAATTAGGCGCTAAAATGACGATTTCGGATCACCCCGTCATTGTTTAGACAGACTTTTGCCGTGGACTGATATATGCATCTCTCTGTGATTTAGAAGTGACCACCATCTCGTCGAAGTATTCAAAAATAAAGGATGATGAAATAGAGGGAATGTCATAAACAGAGCAAGCATACATAAATGGTTATAATACAGCACTTGACAAAGCTCCGGTGGTAATAGGGATTGTAGAGGACCTAGGACCATTGAGATATGTGAACTAATACCGATTCGTGAAATAGCCTCTTGATCAAAATGAAAGCACTGAGTATATTATTTGGTTATCTAAAAGAGATAGCTAGCTTTCTTTAGTGAGCATCTTTAGAATCCAGAAAGCAGGCTTGAACGGGTGATTTTCTGGCCAGTTGTTAACGCAACTGAACGGAGCAGTCAGCTAAGGTCTTGCGGTACTAGTTCTAAAGTAGCTACGAGCAATTTCCATGGGGTGACCAGGGAAAATACTTTTTACGCTGGAACACATAGCTCACAAGTGGAAGCACTGTGAGCTAGAGAATAAAGCTTATGTGCAATGTGAAATTCGAAAGTGACATGCACCTTCTGGGCCTTTGGTAAAAAATCCGCTTAAACTAA